>CM029919.1:62769663-72769663 GCA_017639245.1 Myiopsitta monachus
GGACTATATTTGTAATGAGCAAATTCTGCAAATGTCCTGGCTTTACACCTGCATGCAGCCACCTATAGAATCTGTTTGCCACCTCATATTCTACAACTATGAAAATTCCCACTTAAAAATAATAGATATGAAATGTACAGTGCAAGGGTGCACTGTCACCTCAGGCTCTGGATGACAAGAACAACTTCATCTTGCGGGTTTATAATGCGACTCTAGGTTCTTTATAAAATAAAGAGAAGATACATCTTAAGTATTACACAGAAAAGGACTTGTTATCAGTGTTTCTTAGAGACTTCATCTCAGAAACCTCTGTTGAACATAACAGCATAAATTATTTAAGCTTGCAAAAAACAAGGACATCTCAGAATGATGACCTCCCAGTTTCACCCTTATCTCACCTCATTATAGCGACATGCAGAACTGCACAATCCCCTGCCACTGTATTGCAAGGTGCTTCATAGATCACAGGGGCAGCAGCACACCAAAAGCCTCTGGCTTTATGGCAGATTTGCATCATCTCTGGGAAGGCTAAGGGGGATTGTCCAGGGTCATATTCCAAAAGGATGAAAAGTACCACTTTTGTAGAGCTTGCTTCTGAAAGGCAGAGCTGCTATCAGATAGCGAAATACCTAGTGTAGCTATGCTTTTTTCTTTTAGTAATGGGAAAAGCAAAATGCACAATCCTCCAAGATTGCTGCAGACACATGGCATCAAGACAAAAAGCAGTGAGATTTATTCCAAAGCAAAGATCTTTGTATTATTGAAGACAGAGAAACCTTTATGCCAGCAGCTCACAAAACCCATATGATTTTCCAGAGATAACTGGAATAATATTAAGGGAACATAGCAAAACAACAACAAACCACCTCTGATCCCTGAAGGGGAATGTTGGGACTTACCTGTATCTAGGAGGCTACACTCCACTACCTACTATGGAAGTGATTTAGTTCTGTAAACATGTCTAGCACCCAGCTGATCTCTCTACTGCTTGCCCAGTTGTGTAAACATCTCTAGTACACAGTGTCCTTTGGCAAGGAACTCAGCCCTTTTACTCCTCCTTTGCATCTCCTTTTGTTTACTTTGAACCTGAGTCCTACCGACACCATGTGCTGGCCCTGATTCTTGTGTTGTAGGTACAGCACCAGCCTCACTGGCAGTTTAGGAAGAACTGCACACTCCAGAGGCTCAGCAATTCATCATCATTTCCAGAAAGAAGCAGAAGACCAGCAGTTGTGATTGCTGCCTCTTTCCTAAGGGCAATAGAGGAATGTGTCTGTCAACCAGACATGGCATCCTGTGTAAGTTAGCATCAACTGCTACCCTGTGCTGCTCATAGGTATGGTATTAATAATACTGACTGCAATGACAACGGCAGACCAAAAATGACTACAGGGAACTAGAGTATGGGAGAAAAAACTTGTATGTGCCAACGGTATCTAACAGGAATCACGTTTCGGATAAAAACAGAGTAGGCTTTTGGAGGTGGCACTGGAGTACTGGCTTTCTCAGCAGTGGACTGTTGTTTCATGAGCAGCTGGGAAAATATTAACTTATCTTTATGAGTGTATTTACATTTAATAGAGGACAGTGAAAGGAAGGATACTCCATCCGGAGTACGTCATCCAGCTCTGGAGTCCTCAGTACAGTAATCTGTTGGAGTAGGTCCAGAGGAGAGCCACAAAGATGACCAGAGCTGGAACACCTCCCTGTGAAGAAAGGCTGAGAGAGTTCGACTTGTTCAGCCTGCAGAAGAGAAGGCTTTGGGGAGATCTTATTGCAGCTGGTAAGTACTTAAAGGGGACTTACAAGAAAAATGGGAACAGACACTTTAAAAGGACCTGTTGTTATGAGACAAGGAGTAACGTTATTAAACTGAAAGAGACTAGATATAAGGAAGAAATTATTTATGATTGGCATGGTGAAACGCTGCAACAGGTTGCCCAGGAAAGTGGTAGATGCTCCCTCCCTGGAAGCATTCAAGGTCAGTCTGGATGAGGCCCTGAGAAGCATGAAGACATCCCTGCACATGGCAGGGCGGTTGGACTAGGCGACCAACCTAAATCTAAATGGTTTAGGTTGATTCTTTCCAGCCTAAACTGTTCTGATTCTATAAACAGACTGCCTTGAGAAAAAGGGGAGATCAGGGTGCTCTCATAGGGTCCATAGAGGAGGATGCTAAGTCAGTCCCCAGAACAATTCAGTTACTATATCCTAATGCAAGTAAACAGGAGACAATTATAAGCTAGATACACACTCAAGTCCATAACTGAATTGGCATAACACAGTCAGGTGGATAATGCTTACCAACAGAAGAATAATAACCAGACAAAACAGGGGGGGGTCTGGAAGGGAGAATTTAATGAATTCAGAGATTTTCATGGTAAAATCATCTGTGGGCTGATCCAAAGGAAAAAAGTTACAGTTGGCATTTTCTAAAAAAAATATCCCACAGAAACAAAACAAATAAACCATAGGCATAGGTACAAATGTGCAGAGGAAAAAGGTGTCAGATACAAATAAGATTAAGCTGGATTTGAGGGACAAAATTTTCCCCATAAGACAAATTTCAGGTTTCCAAGAACAAAAAGAAAAACATTGAACGCACGCACACACACACACAAAGAAAATAAGTAATGTAACATGAGATTCAGCTAACAGGGAGCATGGAAGATAGCAAGAAATAATTGGTTTGTAAGAATACTGACATTAACACAAAGATTAAGAAAAGTGTTGGTCTGGTATTCAGTTGAGAAGGAAAGGTATGAAGAGACAGCTTCAGGAGAACTCTCTAACTTTCTTGCATACCTTCACTACAAAGCGAAACTCTGATCAAATGGCTGTCAGTTCATAGGTGCAAGTAGGGGACAAGACCTCATTTCTGAATGGGAAAACACAGGCTAGGGAGCTTTAAAGACATAAAGCAGTTAAAAACTTTCACATCAGCTGGGTCTCAGGACTTTTATTCCAGTTCATTCAGTGAGCATCCTGGAGAACTCCTAAGGGTTCAGGAGGTGCAGAAAGAATAGGAAATGGTGATCATGGTGCCTAACAAGAAAGAGAGAGAAGCCATGAAGTAATACCTTAAAATGTCATACATCCTGTTATCCATGTGGCATTTCACACTATGTTCCATGACTTTCTAGCAGGAGAACATGGACTACATAAAACAGCTGCAAATGGCTATGAAGCTGGTTAGAAGAATGAATTCTGTTGCAGGCAGAAAAAATCTGTTGTGCAAAAATAAAAAAAAGAGAAAAAAGAAGCTGTAAGTAGCTATTTTGAAAAAGCACTGAGGATTTTTTGTAGAACAAAAGCAAATACAAGTGAACAACAGCAAGCTGTCCCAAAAAGGAGCAATCATCCTACAGGGGCTTGCAGATACTTGCACAGGAAGTTTTTTATCCTGCCCTGGTAAAACATCCCTGGAAAGTTGTGTCCAATTTTTCAGCTCTGCATTTCGACTGTAAATCCAGGCATAAATCCTGAGAGGAACAAGGAGAATAATTAGAAATCTAGCAAACGACCCAGAAAGAAAGATTGCAAGATTTGGGCTAGGTTACCTAAAATATATGAGAAGGTATACAAAATAAAATAGAGAAAAGGATCACAAACAGAAGAAGAATACTCTGTTCTTGATTCTCTTGATGGACAGGATGAAAGTCACAGACAAACTGAAGTGACAGCGATTCAGACAGACAACAAAGAAAACTTCCCAGCCATATGGAGAAGGGCAGTGATTCCACTGCAGGCACCCCATGTTGGCAGAGGATGTGCAGCTCCACACTGAATGTCTTTTAGCTGCTTAGTCAAGTATCTATCAGGATTTCCATAATTAGGGTTGAACCTGCCTTATGGCAGGGTGATGGATTAAGTAAGCAGACTCTTAAGATCCCTTCTTGACCTCTAATTTTTTTGTCCACCTGAGAAAAGAGGAGTTTTATCCTTCATGATACAATAGCCTCAGTAATCCTCTGACACCTAAGCTGATCTGCCAGTGCTAACATCAAGATGTGTGGCACACATGCTATTCTTTCTCTGGAACCAAAACGCGATATTTAACTGCCCTGAGCTGAGCAGATGTGATGCTAATGCAGAGCCTTGTCCATAGCATGTGAATACTGGGAGGGAAATGGGAACAGAGAGGTCTATTTCTGTCAGAAGAAGGCAGCACATGGTTCTGCACCCCACCTATGGCAGTCTTTTACTGAACTCAGTTCAAATACCTGAAGGGTGGAGGTTTTAATTTCTGTACCTAATTTTGGCCTGCTAGAATTACCTTCTTTTTTTTTTAACAAAGCTCAGTATTAGCAAGAGGCTGCAAGAAAAAGGGTTTCTCTGAAACAAAAGAGACAAAGGATAAGACAGTAATAGGGCTCTGAACAATATCTAATCCTGCTCAAACAAATCTCTTATTTTGGATATCTAAAGAAAAAAACCTGTCTACTTGACAAACCAGAGCGGTTCCAAAGAAACGATTACAACCTGTCGTATCAGGTCAGCCTGAAAAGAGTTCCCATGCAGCCAATGATTCTATAAATTACATTTACAGTCACTTCATTTTGCTGCCTGAAGCAGTGCAGACCAGGGCAAAATGAACAGTGTTAAAAATGTGCTGGTTTTACTCAGTGGGCTTGTAAAGAATAACATGGAGATGGGGAAGAACTCGATTGAATCGTAATAAAAGATTAATTGTGTGACGTGTGAGTAATTGGTTAATGGGACTGGGTCAGCACTTGGTGTCTGATGGTTTGAAAAGAGGATGAGAATGCAGTTTCAGCTATTTGAAAAGGTTTTGCAGGCCAAAATGTTCCCAGATCTGTAACTTGCAGAGTCTGAGAAATTGCATAAATCTAAATGCAAATTACAGAGTTGTCTGATAGGCAGAGATATTTTTTGCTTTGAGATATATAATATGATATTCATATTGTTGGTGTTTGAGGCACAGAGGAGCCAGAATGGGCATACAGAATGGAAAAATATGGCCTGGGCAAATGAACCTGAATGAAATGTGATGCATTAACCTGGAAGTAATTAAAAAGAAAGTTCAGGGGGTAGCCTTGTTAGTGGCTACTCAGTGTATAACAGAGAGCCATTATGATAATATGAGACAGTAAAAAATGAGGCCTTGTCTGCTCTGCAAGGACGTTCAAGAATGAGTGACACTTTTCTCATGAAAAGAAGGTCCCATTGTCCTTCACCAACATTTTCTCTGCCTTGTCAACAGCCTGCCTGACTATTGCCCTTCACTGCAGAGCTGGCTGCATTTCAGTTGTATGCTTTGGAAAGCTAATGTATAAACTCAGAGCAACTCTAAGAAAATTATAATGCAAAGATTACTCCATTTGATATTTAATAAGTGACTTTCCAAGATTTCTCAGGAAGCCTTTGGGGTTTTTTGGTTGTTTACTACAGTATTGTAAGTCCACATCGTATCTGTAGGAAATAAAAACATTCCAGGTGATCCAAAACAATTTTTTTTTAAAGTAAGTATTACAGAACACAGTCCTTGTGATGCTTGGTGGTGTTGGGGCTGAAGACATCCATCTCAACATCTTGCAGAGACAGGATTTTAGATCTGGACTCCCCCATTTGCCTATGGTAATAAGAAGTAGCATCCTAGTTCTAGTACTACAGGTAAGAACCTATCACTTTATTTGATCACAACAGTATTAAGAAAGAAGCAAGACATGCAGGGATAAAATCAGAAAAAGTCAGTTCCACAATTGCTTACAAGTAGTAAAGGACATAAAAGGAAATCAGAAAAGGTTTTAAAAATAAAACAGAAGTGTGAAAAAGACAAAGGAGAATATAGGCTGATTATTCAAATCAGAGGAGAGCAATAGCTAACGGTATAGAGATATCTGAAAAATTTAATCTCTTTTTGCATGAGTCTTCATAAAGATTATATGTGTGATCAGCTACACAGAGTAATGGTTTTACAAGGAAATAGAAAGAGGCTAGGAGAGGGATAGAATAAAGATATAACGCTTAAATAGTTTAGATGAATTCTTGTCAGTATCCCACAAAGTAATGCCTCCTAAGGTGTTGAAGAAACAAGACAAAGCAGACTCCAAACTGTAAGTTCATGGTCTTCAGGAACTTGTGGATACAATGAAGGCCAGAGTGATAAAGATGAAGGTAAATACCCCACATCTGATTAAACAAAGAGACCCTGGATAATCAAGGTGTCCTGGGTTCAGCAGTAGCAGTCATTTACTCCTTCTTAGTAGGTGGTGCAGTGATGTGCTTTTGACATTCAGCCTGGGAAAAGTGTTGATAACATTGATGTTTTTAGTTGCTGCTCAGTAATGTTTGGTCTGACCAAGGACTTTCTGAGTCTCATGCTCTGCCAGGGAGGAGCGGAAGCCGGAGGAAGCAGAGACAGGACACCTGACCCAAACTAACCAAAGAGGTATTCCATACCACAGCAACTCATGTCCAGTAGTTATAATGGGGGCATTTACCCAGCAGGGCTGGATCACTGCTCAGTCAGGCTACCTATCGGTCAGCAGGTGATGAGCAGTTGTATTCTCTTCCCTTGTTATTTCCTTTATCTCTATTATTATTGGTGGTAGCAGCAGTGGTTTGTGTTATACCTTAGTTACTGGACTGTTCTCATCTCAGCCCATGGGAGTTGCATTCTTTTGATTCTCCTCCCCACCCCTCTGGGAACAGGTGGGAAGGAAGAGGGGGAGTGAGATAGCAGCTGCGTGGTTCTCATTTACGTCTGGGCTTAAACCATGACAGTTCTTTATGCACCCAATGTGGGGCTCGAAGGGTTGAGATAATGACAGATCTGACCAGAGTGTATCTAATCATATTTGTGATAAGCATTCGTTGTTTTGGATTAACAGTCACTCATCACAATGGTGATTTATTGGCTCTCAAAGTTCTTGCTCTTGATCTCAGAGTTTCAGCATGTCGTACCTTACTTACAGCTGATATTTGCTGAATTAGCATTTATCATCTTGGGCCTTGGGCTAAGGTTCTTGTCTCATTGTACTTTATGGTAATGACTTGTAATACAATAGAATCACTGATCAGGAAACTGATCTGGCTTGCGTTCCGAGTATGGTCACCACCTCTATACTTTGGGAGGTATATAACAGAAATGTATAGCAATTACATGCCTTTCTTCCCCTACCCGGGTGGTCAGCCTATGAGGGAGGTGTTCCCACACACCCTAACGACAAGTACAGCAGCTACTCAAACTTCGACCACAACAGACAGTAGAGCAACTCCAGCTCCAATCACAGCAGCTACACCAGCCCCAGTGACAAGTACAGCAGCGTCATTTGAGAGTTCTGAAGGTTTTGAATAGCCTTTGGGTACACTTGAGACCTGCCTGCTGATTGTGATGGGGATCAGCATGTTGGCACGCATACAGAGTGTGTTTTACTCACGACCATTTTGTCTGATCTCAAAAGTTAAATGGAATTGTGTTTGGGTCTTGTTTAGGATTAGATGATGATATAGGAGGACCAAGAGATTTTCCCCGAGGCTGGGCAGTCATGAGTGGCAGGGATTGTGGGACATTATGGGCAAGTATCTAGTCCACTGGGACCCTCCAGTGCTTTGGAAACATTGGAGATGGAAAGCAGCTGTATGGAGTCCCCAGCGACAAGCTGCAGAAACTGCTGAAAGGGAGGGTGAATCATTTCGAGCCTGGGTGCCCATGACACTTCAGGCCATCAGGACAGAGATACAACATACAGATGGACTCATGACTGAGGGGTAGACTTAGCAATGGGCACTATTGCCCAGGTGATTCATGAGTGCGAACACTGCACACAGCCTCTCCTGCTCTGAAAGACTGTTACAAGAGATGGAGCCCAACATCATGGACTGGATGAACTCAGCAGCTGTATAAGGATTGGTCCATATACTAAGGAATGAGCTCTCTCTCTCTCTTCGTATGTATATATACATGTATATATATGAGAAACGAGTGATGGCATATTGAAAATGTAGGATCTGAGCATGATGTGAATGGTACGGAATAAGGGGTGGATACTGTTCTGGGTTCAGCAGCAGCAGTCATTTTACTCCTTCTTGGTAGGTGGTGCAGTGCTGTGGTTTTGACTTTCAGCCTGGGAACAGCACTGATAACACCAATGTTTTAGTTGCTGCTCAGTAACATTTAGTCTGACCAAGGACTTTCTGAGTCTCACGCTCTGCCAGGGAGGAGGGGAAGCCGGGAAGAAGCAGAGACAGGACACTTGACACAAACTAACCAAAGAGGTATTCCATACCACAGCACGTCATGCCCAGTATCTATAATGGGCCATTTACCCAGCAGGGTTGGATCACTGCTCGGTCGGGCTGCCTATTGGTCAGTGGGTGGTGAGCGGTTGTATTCTCTTCCCTTGTTATTTCCCTTATCACTAATATTATTGGTGGTAGCAGCAGTGGTTTGTGTTATACCTTAGTTACTGCACTGTTCTTGTTTCAACCCGTGGGAGCTACATTCTTTCAATTCTCCTCCCCATCTCTCCGGATGAGGAGAATGAAGGCTGCGTGGAGACCTCATAGCAGCCTTCCAATATCTGCAGGGGGCCTATAGGGATGCCGGGGATGGACTACTCATTAGGGGCTGTAGTGATAGGACAAGGGGTAACGGGTTCAAACTTAAACAGGGGAAGTTTAGATTGGATATGTGGAAGAAATTCTTTACTGTGAGGGTGGTGAGGCACTGGAATGGGTTTCCCAGAGAAGTTCTCAATGACTGTGAATGCTCCATTGCTGGTAGTGTTCAAAGCCGGGTTGGACAGAGCCTTGGGTGGCATGGTTTAGTGTACGGTGTCCCTGCCCATGACAGTGCTGTTGGAACTAGATGATTTGTGGTCCATTCCAACCCTAACTATTCTATAATTCTATGATTCTATGACTCTCTAAATGAATAGATTGAGAGGAAATAGCATATGATACTTATAAATTTGTATATTCATAGAGATACTAGTCATATATGTATATACTTTGTGCTTTCTTGTACATACACATATGAACACACACAAAAGGGGAAATGCCAGTCATTGTTCAGATTCACTAAAGGAAAGACGGGGTGCAATCACCGCAGTCCACAGTAAGGGAAAAGTGGATTTAAATATCACTAAATCATTAGGTTTTGATGGAAGTGGTGGACTTCTTACTGTACCACCAGACCAGAGTTCCCCAGTGAGGGAACAGCTTGCCTTGAGAGACAAGTCAAGAGAGAATATCTATTCCTCTGGTACCTTTTTAACAATGAAAACCTGAGAGCATGCTGCAGGGCAGTGACACAACTGAACATATGTACAACACACACTTTGGCAATGCATCATTTAGAGTGCTGTAAGAGATTTTTAAGACAGGTATGACTGCCCTGAGCGGAGAAGCAGCTAATCCTGAAACATAGTGGTCTTCCATTAAAAGGAGAGGAAATAAGGCAGTCTGCATCCCTAGCGCAACAAGAACATTTCCCATTGTTAAGCTGAACACTTCAGTTTTACTTCAGTTATAGTTTCTTTTTTCTTTCACTCTTTGTATATATTCCTCTGACATACGAAGCCTGGATAATTGCACTTGTAATCTATCTCATTAAAAAGACAATCTAGTTTCATGGGATGAACCAAGTGTCATGAGACGAACCAGGGTGGAGATGAGAAACTGGGATGCACTGCCTCTGTAGAAAATGACAGATCAGTCTAAGGCAATTTGCAGAGATCTGAGTCTTGAACAGGTTCAGAGGCTGGTGAATACACAATGCAGGGTGCCAGCACAGAATGTTTCTGCTGCAAGTTTTCACCCTTGGAGATAAAAAATACTAGACAATGAGAGGGCAACAGCTACACCTTGACTCCCAGGCATGACACCCATCATGAAGGATTTTCAAGGAAAAGGTTAGGCGAACATCAATGCAAGCTAATCTAGGTATGGTGAACTCTTCCTCAGAGCAGAAGAATGAACACATTTCCTGACTTATGTTTATCTCACTAATCTACTACGTGGCACTTCACAGGATTGACAAAAACACCTCCAGGACCTTGTACAGGCCCAATCCTTCCAATAGTCCCCCTGGCTTCCTCTGTGGTCCTGCCTGGCTGATTTATTACGTTTTGAACCCTGAGAGGGCCCTTGTTAAATGAAGGAACTCGTTGCTAATTAGCAATATGCACATTTTTATACCAAAGTGCCTTTCACTTAGCTGCACTTGGAAAGCAATAACCTGCTTCCCAGCTGATCTAAATTAGTCTTTGGGTTGTTTTTATCCCGAGGACAAAAGGAATTGGTCTTCTGCCTAGATGTTCTCCTGGATACACACTTTACATTTTACACCCTGTGAGATCCGTAGCTCTGCTTGAACAAACGGATGAGCTGGCACTGACTGTTTCCAGACTTCGGGTGCAAACAGGATGCCAGTTGAGTTCTCATTCTTGCAGCTGATCTCTGCCTTTCTCCTTGTAGTAGCAAGGTAGATGTATTTTACTTTTCCCTTTTTTCTTATTACATAGGGGAAAGCATGTATCCCTGTGTCATCTAACATATGCACAAAGAATGGAAGGTGCCTATTTACTAGAGTTTTCAATCCTGCTCTGCTCTGTTACAGTGCATCTTCACAGGTCATAACGGCTCACCTCTGCTGTGGAGATTGTTGAGCTCCGCTGGTACATGGTAGTGCCTCACTTCCATCTTCTTTGGGCAACACAACATATGCATTTCATTTTCTTCAGATCCATCTGACTTCCCCTTCTTCCAGCCTGGCTCCAGTAAGTTCTCAAAAGATATTTTTGCCTTTCCACTCCCTCTCCAGGTATCCAGTTTTTAGCCATTTTGACCATAAATTTTGGTTACAAAATCTGTGGTGGATGATCACCCCAGAAGCTGAATTCTTGTCAGCCAGTCTTCCCACTTTGTCTATTTGCATCAGTTTGATGTGCTGTGAACAGTCTTTGTAAAACTTAAGTCAGGCATCCAGTGCTGTGTCCATTCCAGTGCTGTTACCAAAGCAGAACTGCATCAGATCACCCTCCTCTCTAGCAGCTACTGTGCTACTACTCTTATTTCTGAGTAGCACAGATTAATCTATCTTGTAATATTTCCTTTATGCCCGTGATGTTCATACTGGTTTTCGCTATTGATCACCATGTCACCAGTGAGATCTGTTCAGCATGCCGCAATGCACCTCAGAGTGGAACTGGTGCATCTGCGGTGATGACTTACATGCTAGAGGAGGATCCCACTTTTCATTTCACAGAAGAAATGATGTTACTGAAGTTCTCTGACTGCTGTAGGAGCACAGTGCTGGAGCTATCACAGGCTATTACCTTTTCCGTATTTTCTGAGCCTCTCTGGATGTTCCTCTGCTACCACTGGTAGTGCAGCCCCACTCCTCCTTCCAGTTAGTCCTCACAGCATCTTCCAGCCCATCAGCTCTGCTGCCTGCTGTGGAGTGTCAGCCATAGAAAGAGTCAGGAAAAACAGAGAGTGCTGACACCCACTGCTCAATCCTGAGCATCTTAATGAAAAGGAAGAGTAAAGGAATGGGAGAGAGAAGAGGGGATGATGGGGAGAAACTGTGTCTGTCAGACCAGTGCAGACCAAGTTCTCATACCCTCTTTGGTCAGGGTTTGATGTCAGATGCTCTCTATGCAGCCAGGGGAGGAGAGCAACATGACAGGAGTACAAAGCACAAAGGTCTCGTTTCCAAGGTGATGGTGAGGTCCTCGGACGCTAAACTCAACTCAGCACAAAGAAACACGATTTCCCTCAGAGGTTTAGTCACTAGTAGGGTGTTCTCAGCATTCACTGCAGCTGGGCTTCTGTGTGGTCAGGACTGCAGAATTGCACTAGAGCTCCTGGTAAATTAGAAAAGGCAATCCAGCGTTAGCTCAGGGCACTTCAATAGGCAGGGAGATTTTGGAATCTGCACCTTGTTTCAGTTTGTCTAGTCATGGTCTAACATACTGCCGTGGTTTAAGCTCAGCTGGCAACTCAGAACCATACAGCTACTCGCTCACTTTCCCCCCTTTCGCCCCCCACTCCCAGAAGGATGGGGAGGAGAACTGAAAGAATGTAGCTCCCACTGGTCGAAATCAGAACAGTGCAGTAACTAAGGTATAACACAAACCACTGCTGCTACCACCAATAATATTAGTGATAAGGGAAATACACAGAAAGAGAATACAACCGCTCACCACCCACTGACCGATAGGCAGCCCGACCGAGCAGTGATCCAACCCTGCTGGGTAAATGGCCCATTATAGATACTGGGCATGATGTGCTGTGGTATGGAATAACCTCTTTGGTTAGTTTGTGTCAGGTGTCCCTGTCTCTGCTTCTTCCTGGCTTCCCCTCCTCCCTGGCAGAGCATGAGACTCAGAAAGTCCTTGGTCAGACCAAAACATTACCAAGCAGTAACTGAAAACACTGATGTTATCAGCGCTGCTCCCAGGCTAAAAGTCAAAACCACAGCACTGCACCAGCTACCAAGAAGGAGTAAAATGACTGCTGCTGCTGAACCCAGGACACATGCACATAAGAGCCTGAGCTGATTTTTTGCGCTTTAGCTGGTTGCCCTCAGCGCAAGGTTAAGATGGGCTTTCCCATGTTTTGGTTTGGGTTTATTTTTATTTTGGCTTTGGTTTTGAGTTTTTTGGTGGTGGTGGTTTTGGGTTTTTTGTTTTGGTTGGTCGGGTTTTTTTGCCATCTATCCACAGGACTCTTACATTCCTGGCTGTAGAGTTGCCCACATTCAATAGAGTGGTTTTTGTTTTCTCACCCAAAGTATTCCCCTGGTCTTGAAGTTAGGGCATTCTCATAGTTTACCAGAGACTCTTGTTCAAGCCATTTTAGGCTGAATGAAGGTTAGAATGAGGTTTAGTTGTTTTCTGGGCATGTCGTACTTGTTGATTTCTGAAGGCATAAATATTGCACTGTCTCCTTAGATTAAGTTAGATGTGAGATCAACTATGCCGAACTTTGGAGGGATTTTTTCCAGGTGTCTTGCTTGAGGTGCTTATTGATCTTCCCCTGAATTCATGGTGATGAACAAATGACAGCTGCATACTCCTATTCCCCAAAAATGTAATTCGAAGAATTTACATCACATAGGGTGGCATTTTATGACTCTGGTCTGTACAGAGCTACACAGTCCTGAATCACTCCAGGTGATTTTTCAGTGCTTCAGCCCTGATTTAAGCAGAGAGCAAGTTCACAGTCTGTGTGTATATGAAGACAAGTTTGAATCATGTCCTAAATACACTCCAAAGGCTGACAACCCCCTCCTCTTCCTCCAGAAACAGAAGCATAAAAGTTACTTTATTTTAAAAGTAATTTACAAGTAAAATTTATTTTGTTTATTAATTGCATGAATGCAACCACATAGTACTGCTTCAATACTGTAGCTGGGCTAACACTTTGGTAAACCAGGTTAGCTCTAGCACAGTGTGAATACATCCTCC
Organism: Myiopsitta monachus; assembly: GCA_017639245.1. Classification (NCBI taxonomy): domain Eukaryota; kingdom Metazoa; phylum Chordata; class Aves; order Psittaciformes; family Psittacidae; genus Myiopsitta; species Myiopsitta monachus. The sequence continues at coordinate 62,783,103 of CM029919.1, forward strand.
ACCGCCTTCACAGACGCTGCTTAATTGGCCAGTGAACTATAGCTGGCTTGTGGTGGAACAGCTGGACTCCACAATTGTTGTTGGTCATTCTGAGATACTTAATCCTGTGCTTAAATCCTTCATTTATTGTGTGCAGACCTATCCTTAACGCAGAAGCTTATTAGTAGCAACACTTTACTCCTTCAAGTGTAACCCACCCCCAAGCTGTGTCCTTTGCATCCGTGATCCACCTACTTAGAAAAGCAGTTCAATAGGCATGCTGCAAGACAACTTAATTGATAATTAACTATCAATTAAATTTTAACACCTTTTTAAACCACGGGTGATCCATTCACATCTGTTCCATGGAGCATCCGTGGTGTTTGGAGGTAGGCAGAAGTCTTGGAATTAAATCCAGACTTACCATTTTAAGCAGGTCAAAGAAATTTTGGACAAACTGGGCCTAGGACCAGGTCTCTGTAAACAGTTGCAGATTTGTTGTTCCCCCAGACTCTTAACTGAGATGGTGAGATGGAAGTTACCTGATATTCCAAATTAATAAGTATAGCCAGCAGTTAGCCAGGACTACTAATGCAATCCCAAACTTCATGTCCAAAACTACATTTGAAAGATTTCAGAGGAACAATTTTCTAGAATCATAGAATCATAGCATAGTTAAGATTGGAAAGGACCTTAAGATAATCTAGTTCCAAAACCACTGCCATGGGCATAGAAACCTTACACTAAACCATGCCACCCAAGGCTCTGTCAAACCCAGACTTGAACACCACCAGCAATGGAGCATTCACAGCTTCCCTGGGCAACCCATTCCACTGCCTCACCACCCTTACAGTAAAGAACTTCTTCCTCATATCCAATCTAAACTTCCAGTCTTTAAGTTTGAACCCGTTATCCCTTGTCGTCTCACTACAGTCTCTAACGAAGGGTCCCTCCCCAGCATCCTTATAGGCCTCCATCAGATATTGGAAGGCTGCTATGAGGTCTCCATGCAGCCTTCTCTTCTCCAGCCTGAACAGCCCCAACTTTCTCAGCCTATCTTCATGTGGGAGGTGCTCCAGTCCCCTGATCATCCTCGTGGCCCTCCTCTGGACTTGTTCCAACAGTTCCATGTCCTTTTGATGTTCAGGACACCAGAACTGTACACAATATTTCAAGTGAGGTCTCTTGAGAGCAGAGTAGAGGGGCAGGATCGCCTCCCTTGACCTGCTGGTCATGCTCCTTTTAATGCAGCCCAGGATACAGTTGGCTTTCTGGGCTGCAAGCACACACTGCAGCTGGCTCATGTTCATTTTTTCATCGACCAACACCCCCAAGTCCTTCTCCACAGGGCTGCTCTCAATCTCTTCTACGCCCAACCTGTAGCTGTGCCTGGTATTGCTCCCACGCAGGTGTAGGACCTTGCACTTGGCATGGTTAAACTTCATCAGGTTGGCATCAGCCCACCTCACAAGCGTGTCAAGGTCCCTCTGGATGGTGTCCCTTCCCTCCAACGTATCAACCGATCCACACAGCTTGGTGTCATCGGCAAACTTGCTGAAGGCGCACTCAATCCCACTTTCTATGTCACCAACAAAGATGTTGAACCAGACTGGTCCCAACACCGATCCCTGAGGGACACCACTCGTTACTGATCTCCAGCTGGACATAGAGACATTGACCACACTCTTTGCATGCAGCCATCCAGCCAGTTCTTTATCCACCAAGTGGTCCACCTATCAAATTGATGTCTCTCTGACTTAGAGACAAGGATGTCATGTGAGACAGTGTCAAATGCTTTGCACAAGTCCAAGTAGATGACATCAACTGCTCTACCCCTGTCCATCAGCTCCATAGCCACATCATAGAAGGCCACCAGATTGGTCAGGCAGGATTTCCCCTTACTGAAGCCATGCTGGCTGCCACCAACCACCTTGTTCTTTTTCATGTGCCTTAGCATGCCTTCCAGGAGAATCTGCTTCAAGATTTTGCCACGCACAGAGGTGAGACTGACTGGTCTGTAGTTCCCAGGCTCATTCATTTTCCCCTTCTTGAAAATGGGGGTTATATTTCCCTTTTTCCAGTCATCGGGAACTTCACCTGACTGCCATGATTTTTTGAATATGATGGACAGTGGCTTAGCAAATTCATTCGCCAGCTCCTTCAGGACACAAGGATGGATTTCATCAGGTCCTATGGGCTTGTGCACATTCGTTTCTTATGATGGTGTCGAATCAGATCCTCTCCTACAGTGGGTGTTGGGTCTTCATTCTCACAGTCCCTGCGTCTGCCTTCCAAGACTTGGGTGGTGTGGTCGGAGCATTTGTCAGTGAAGACTGAGGCAAAGAAGTCATTAAAAACCTCAGCCTTCTCCAAATCCAGGGTAGCCAGGTCTCCTGATAACTTCCGGAGGGGGCCTACTTTGTCCCTATTCTATCTTTTATTTGCAATGCACCTATAGAATCCCTTCCTGTTATCTTTCACATCCCTAGCTAAATTTAATTCTAACTGGGCCTTAGCTTTCATAACCTGGTTCCTAGCTTCCCGCACAACATCCCTGTATTTTTCCCAGGCCACCTGTCCTTGCTTCCACCTTTTATAAGCCATGTTTTTCCCTCGAAGTTTCCTCAGCAGCTCCTTATCCATCCAAGGAGGTCTCCTGGCCCTCCTGCTGCACTTCCTTCTAGTTGGGACGCAACACTCCTGAGCTTGTAGTAGGTGATCCTTGAATATCAACCAACTGTCTTGGGCCCCCCTGCCCTCTAGGGCTATATCCCATGGAACCTTACTGAGCAGGTTCCTGAAGAGGCCAAAGTCTGCTCTCTTGAAGTCCAGGGCAGTGAGCTTGCTGCATGCTCTTCTCACTGTCCTGAGAATCTCAAATTCGATCATCTCATGATCACTGCAATCAAGGCTGCCCTGGACCATCACGTTTCCAACCAACCATTCCCTGTTGGTGAGCACAGGGTCAAGCATGGCACCTCTCCTTGTCGGCTCCTCTATTACTTGCAGAAGGAAGTTGTCTTCCACACAATCGAGGAACCTCCTGGATTGCTTGTGCCAGGCCATACCATCCCTCCAACAGATATCAGGGTGATTGAAGTCCCCATGAGAACAAGGGCCTGCGAGCATGAGGCTATTCCTATCTGTCTATTGAGTACTTCATCCACAGAGTCCTCTTGGTCAGGCGGTCTGTAACACATCCCCACAATAATGTCTCCCATCGCTCTTCTCCCTTTAACCCTGACCCACAAACTCTCTATTGACTGCTCACCTGTCCCCAGACAGAGTTCCATACTCTCCAGCCTATCCCTAACATAAATAGTAACTCCCCTTCCCCGCCTACTGGGTCTGTCTTTCCTAAAGAGCCTGTAATTTTCTATTCCAACTCTGCAGTCACAGGAGCCATCCCACCATGTGTCTGTGATGCCAATTATATCATATCCCCTTAGACACGCACACATCTCTAATTCCTCTTGTTTGTTCCCCATGCTACTGGCATTTTATATAGGGGCATCTGAGTCGAGCTCCAAATGAAGCTGGCTCAATGACTGGAGCAGCTGGAGTATCTCTACATTGCTCTGAATGTCTACCATAGGTGCTGGCCAGTGATTGTGTGTGTTGGGATGGAATGATGCCCCTCTCTCTCAATACATGTAGTTTAAAGCTTTCTTGACCAGCCTGTCATGCCTGCTGCCAAATCCACTCTTCCCCTTCTTTGTCAGACCACCTCCACCAGCCCCCATGTACAACAGGTTTTTTTCTGCTGTTCAAAATCTTGTAAAATGTTCCAAAGCCAAACCTGGGGCTTTTTTAAAGGCAGATTCTCTTCAAAACCACTATAGTTTGGAAAGCTGAGATAAAAATTTAAATTAATTTTGGCTTACTGAAGTTCCACTTGTCATGGTTATAATGCCACTCTTCCAAAGACTACTACAGGCAGAACTGAACTCTGCAATATACATATTTCTTGAAAGAAGAAATATGTAGATTAAGCCCAAAACTAATTAAACTTACTTCAATATTGAGTCAACCACAATTCACACAAGTACAAATGTTCTCCCCTGTGTGATGAACATTAGATATTCAAATGGGAAATTGCCATTTGGTGCAAAATAAGTCCAGGTAATATTTCAATAAGATTTCAACAAGATTGTCATTTAAGATGAACAAATTCCCACCTTCCCTGTAAACAAGAAATGTGAGTGCAATGAAGTAAGTTCATCATTATGAAGCAGTGAATGCTAGCTAGCAGTACCTACAGGGGTATTCTCAACTATGTGTTTTAGAATTGTATGAAGAGGTACAGGATGCTGCATCCAAACCTGCTGGCATTTTCTGTGGCACAGAAAACATTGAACAGAACCAGTACACATGAGGTAGGTGTTGACAGTTGTGAAAAGCAGTGAGTAAAGCACTACTATACAGGCTGGGGAAGCAAAATAACTGTCTGGACTGAGAGTAAATCTGACACTTCACCCTCCAAAAGAACCCAGTATACAATACCATGCTCTGCACAGTGAAGCACACAGACTACTGATCTAAATTTGGCAGTAAAAACTAGGCTACAAATGATCTAATTTATCTCAATTCGTATCAGCTTAACAAATTTGGAAGAGGTTATATGAAAATAGGTAACAAGGGAGTCACAAAAGCACAGATTTTAAAGTCTTTAAGCAGTAATGACTTCTCATAATGCCTGATCTTTTTAATTGATGTCCCTCTGGTAAACAGCAAGGAAATTGTGAAGAGCAGAATGGGATTTTTTTTTAGAAAATGTAAGAAATGCAAAACCAAGCAAACAGGTTTTGTATTTCTTTAACAAAAGGAAAGCCAGTCCCAATTTCACTGGTGAGGTGAAATACAAAGAGATACCTGCATGCATGCTTAGAGTAGAAAACACTAACCACTCAATCATCAGACGTAAGTGATTATACACTTTGATATACAACTATTAAATGCAAAGTTAAAATTCCATAAAATGTTTCTGCTGACATCATTTGCAAAAACAAAGCCTTTATGACAATGAGAATAATTTGTACAGGAAACAAAAAAAAAATCTCAGAAAGAGAATAGGGTTTGTAATGTAAAAGCTTTTAAATCACAAGAGATGCAAGAAATAATACTGTTAATAATGAATAGTGTAAAGAAAAATAATTGCTACTTTTTTTCTTCTAAGAATAAGTCTAAAGTGGCATCCAGATATATTGAAAGACAGCAAATCCAAATTTGAATAAAGAACAGATTGATTGAGTAGGCAAAACAAAAAAAGTGTGACCAGCCTGTGGAACAGATTGTCACAGGATGATCCTGAGATTAATAAACCAGGAAAATTAAAGGAAGTCTACACATAATCCTATTAATAAAATTGTCCAGCTGTAATGTCAAGGAGCAAAACCAAGCAAAAATAAAAAGTTGAAATTTAAAGTTTCAAGGTTGACCTGTAATAAGAAAAGATATTAGGAACCATATGATATCCTACCAGCATTTGGTATCCTACAAGCATTTGGTACTAGCTGCTTTGTAATGCAGACTATCCTCCAAACACAGACACACAGGTGCCCAAAATCAATCAGTGTCAATACCTTCAGTATGTCAATTCCTTAACTAGTATGCTGTGTCTAATTTCCATTACAGTTCACAAGTTATTGTTCCTGATTGTTGCATAAAATGTGATTTTTCTTAAGACCTGCCAAAAAAGTATGGTTTTTAAGTAACAAAACCAAAGAAGGCCCTCATGGCAAGAAAGCCTTGGCAGGCAGATGGAGGGAGGTGATCCTTGCCCTCTGTTCAGCCCTGTTGAGACTTTTCTGGAGTGCTGGGTCCAGTGTTGGACTCCCCAGTAGCAGAATGGCATAGACATGCTGGAGTGAGCCCAGTGAAGGACCATGCTGATGATTAAGGACCCGGATCATCTGTCATACGAGGCAAGGTTGAGAGAGTTGAGGAGGATCAGCTTAGGGAAGAGAAGGCTCAGGGCAAAACCTCAAGCAAAATGGATGTCCCACAAATTATTGATACAGACTGTTGAAATATGAATAAGTCTTTTTATAAACTAGTGTTGGTTAGGATATGCAAATGCCATAAAAAACTTAACTCATACCGGTAGTAGCAAACCAGTGTCTGGGACCAGTGAAAATAGTGAAGATAATTTCAATAGTCTGTATCAATAATTTGTGTGAGATTTGTTTTGCTCATGGTCTCCACTGGCTTTAAATTTCCTATTATTTGCAATTCTAAGGAAGATGCTTTATGTCATTACTCCTAAGTGGAGACAAAAAGACTGCTTGGACTTTCATTAATCTGCTAGAAAAAAAAGAGTTTAGAAATTATAAACTGCACATAGAGAAGTACCTACTCAAACCCATGTGCGTGAGTTATTCCCAAACAAAGCATCCCAGGGACCATATTCATTCAATAATTCCTCTCATTCCACTACTGCAGCTTCACTATTTCCACAGGATAAAACTCCTAGAGAACCATGAAGATATTTCAAAATTAGAATCTGGTCCAGAACACAGAAAAAAAACTTTCATTGTCATTTACGTGCTCAACTGCAATTCAATTGAGGCTGAATGAAAAAAGGACTTGTGTAAGAAAAGACACAGACCTACAGGACTTAAGCTTAAACCAAAGATCAGTGGGTTATTTAGTTTCTTTTTATCTCTGGGGTGGGTTTTTTTTGTACACACAGTAAAATGCAGTGTATGGCCTTGGACTGCCAGTCACTGCTTTTTATTATCTTAGGATTTATTGCTTGTTTTGCACTCAGACACTTCTCTCATTTTTCTGAGTATGTTTGCAACATGGCTAAAGTTGTAAGAAGAAATTGTCATCTTGTCCTTTTCTTCTGAACACTTTCTCTCTAAATAGCAACTCATATCCTGCTTTTCACCATTCATTACTGTTAGATAGTAGATAACTGGCCTATGTGAACTGACTTACTGATCTCTGTCCCATCCTAGCAAAGTGCAGAAATGCTGCCACAACTGTCATTGGTTGACACCTTATTTATAGACTCAATAGCATATTAATCACTATCTCATGGAAAACTGCACCAGAACATTCATTTTAAAAAAATGTCAGTAGTTTTTCGGTAATGTGGTGGCACCACCTAATACATTGTCAAAGAGCCATCTGATATTGCTTCAGTGGTTTTATGTTGTACTTCATATAATGTAAAAGGTACAGCCCAGGTCATTCCCATATCCATGGACAAGAATACGATTTTAATTACCTCCAAGCTAATCAGTTTTCTTATTCTGAGCCTTTGTATAAATGAATGCTGATTTATGGTATGCAAGCAAAAAATCAGGAGTAAGATATGCTTTCAGAAAAAGAAAACTTGTTCACTCTCTTGACAAAGCTAAGCTGTGCCCATATTGATCCCATTCTCTTTTAACCACATCTTCCTGAATCTATGTCAAACTATCAGCCAATATATACTGTAACTTAAAAGCACATGCAACCATTTGCAATATGCACCAGTCACAGTGCACACTGTGAACAATGTGAGCATCACAGGGGTGCATAAACCACACTGGCTGAGCAGGCTGAAAGGATGCCCATCCCATTCCCTATCTGTAGCCCTTCCCTCAGAGCTTAACACTGCAGTCCATCTCCTTCTTTGTAATGCCAAACTGTGTCTTGCATGGCCATGCTGATGTGGTGGCCAGGAGAATGACCAACTGAGCTTTAAAGAAGTCTCCATCTCAGGTGGATTGGTTTCTTTTCAGCCTGACGGTTTTGCTGCTCCAGGTTACAATGCAGCCCCAGTTAAAGTAATGTTTGCGAAACTGACTGGCTAGTAAGCTGTAGAACAAGTGCCTGGGGACAGAGATTTTTTTCAGTTGTCTTTATTACCAGCTAAAAATGGTCACTAAATGTCAAACAACATTGAGCATCATCATGTTTGAGAGAGCTTCCCTTTGGACTGTTTCCATCTTTTTTCCATGCAGTCAATGACCAGCCCACTCTCTCAAAAGATGAAACCTGAAATGGATCACTGGCCAGACATTCCTGTTTCTCCACTCTGGTAGCATGACAAGTACATCTGGCATCTGTGAAACCTTCCTCCTTCAGGGATTTGTGACTACTGAGCTAACTGCAGCTTTTTCAGAATGGCTTTTTCAGAACAAAGCACTCCCTTTTTCAAAGGTGCACACACGCAGAGCAGAGAGTTAAAAATAAAATAACCTTCTTTGGATATTCTCTTCCTCCCTTAAATTTTCCTCAAAGCTTTGATATATTCCAGTCAGCTCAGTACATGCAATCTGCCTCTTTCAGTTTATGCACCCCTTTCTTTGTCAGAGACTCTTATTCAGCTGGCAGTAACAACTTATTATTCACCTTCCTTCCCATGAAACCTAGCCATCTTTAAGGCTTCATTATCTTGTCCAAAACTAAGTCTAACCTGGAAGACTAAAATTCCCCAAACTTTAGGACTAGCTAAACTAGTCCTCAATAACTAACTTCTTCAGAGAGAAATCATATAGTGCAATACTGTATCTTTTCCATCTTCCTTAGATTTCCCTGTTCTAGTTCTACCTCTTAATGCCTCTAACTCCATCTAGGCAAGCAGGACAACCTCTACTTGTAAATGGAGGTACACAGGCTAGTGATAAGAAATCAGATCAGTATCTTTCCGTCTTCTGCCCATTGACATTAACATAAAATGCTGTTCAGGTATATTTTTGAAGTGGGAGCAGAGCTCCAATCTGCTAACAGTTACCACTACTACAGCAGTTAAAAGTTACTACTATTTCAGTATCTGTGTGGTGTGAAATGAATAGTAAAAATATTTAGGATTTGGTTAGACTCTGGTTAAATTCCTTTCTTTCTTTGATGGGTTTTGAAGCCAGTGCTGCTACCTTTTTAAAAAACTGTCTTATGAGGAAAAGCACAGGATTATGGTAACAGAGAGTAGGACATCTCAGTACATGAATGCTTGCATCGAAGTCTTTGTTTCAGTTCATGTTCAATTAACAATAAATACAAAATGGATCTCTTTCTTTGAGAAATGAAAGTTCAAGTCCTGACAAGAAAGGAAGAAACTGAGACAGGTTTTCTGCATTTTGGGAATGTTCTCTAATCACTGTTTTACTGGAGAAAAGGCCAATGGTTACTTTCAGCTGCATGAATACCAGTTGCTGGAAAATCAATTACTGGCACAGCCCTAATTGTCGTGTAGATATCATAATGGACCGCAGTGCTGAGGTCTGGATTTTATTTTGCCAAGGTTCCTTGTGCACAAAGAAGGCAATTTCTCCATAGCAGGAATGCAAAGTTCAGCTTCCACTCAATAATAATGGTTGTATTCCTGAACAGGACTGTGGGATTTGGTTTATACATAATGATGACCTTTGTCCTGTGACACTGATAGTAAATCTGCTGCTGATGGCAATTTACAGATTTCATGTGAATTCTGTTCTTTTAAAAATCTTCTCTAAACTAGATGAGAATACTTGCCAATCTCACTGATAGATTTTCATTCAGAACCCTCAAGTGACTCACACTATGTAAACAATGGCCTTTTGTAGGTAATATATTAATATATGGGAATTACATTTAGCAAGTGCATTTCTTTTACCATGATCAAACGCAGAGCTTAGTCACATTAATATAAATGAAAACCTGATTGTATTACTGTTTGCAGACACACAGTGCACTGCACTGATAACAGACATGCTAGTGCACACACTATAGGTTATGCAGGACAATGAAAGATTTCACTTTGCAAGTCTTTGTTGCTGAATATGTCATGAGAAACAGGGACTTCAGTTGGTAATGCCATTTTTTCAGAGAAAAGACTGAAAAAATGATGGAAATTGTTGAGAAATCTATAAAGAGAAATACCTTTTCCCCATATTTATTCAGTCTTTGACTTAAATGAATCAAAATAAGCCCTTTTTTTCCCCTTAAAAAAGTCCTCTCTGCAATAGAAAGTTGTTACTTTCCATAGATCCTAGGTGGGGCATGACATTGGTGACTGTAATAAAGACACACATACAGCAGAAAAAGTGCTCAGAACTAGTTGCTGACAAACATTTTCAGTAACAGATGATTTTCTTCCCATTCAATATTTAAGGGTCCTAAGCATTGGTTGTTATTTTCTTGATGAACACTAATGTTATGTTCTTTTTAAAAAATGAAATCACTTCCACAGTAAGAAAAATGAAAATGTTTTTTGATATTTACCATGCATATTTATCAACATATCTGTCTTGTAGGCTTTAAAATCTGGTCTTTCTCCAAAAAATGTTATGTTCTCTATTTAGCCAAGTTTAGATTTCCAAAAAGTACCAAATTTAGAAGCTGAAGCTCATTTTCAAAAGGGACATTTTGAATCATAAGTTGCATTTACATTTAATGTCATTTTGCTCCTAAATTACTTTGGAGAACATGATTTAGAAGTGCAAATCAATGAAATTGTTAAAAGGATATTTTTTTTTTTTCCTATGACCCACAGGAGGAAACTGAAAAACAATACATTCACCTGAAAAGAAATATAAATGCTGTCTAAGCTATTCTGGCTGTTTGAAAGAAAGTATGAATTTTATCAGCTGGTATGCCAGGTTCAAGACTTCTTATCTCTGTAGGCAAAGCTGAGTTTTGCCACCTTGGGGTTCTCAAAAAAAAAAAAAAAAGAACACTTAAAAACGCATTTCTGGGAAAGGCCACTACCTAAGATGCTATAGTCTATATCTCTCTTTTCTTCTTCCCAGGAGCACACACAAAAGTTCCAGCTAATGGACTGAAATAAAAATAAAGGAATAAAAAGAGGTGCAAGAAAGGCACAGCAGTGGGCCCTTCACCATCCCAGTCTTTGTTCATGACATGCTTCTGCCTTATACATGTACAGTTAGGTCTTACAAAGACAACCCTTTGATAGAAAGGGCTAAGGACCTCATCAGCAGTACTTAACCTCAGGGTCAGCACTAAGTCTGATACTGAGAGAGCAAGAGAGTGAGAGCCAGTCTCTGCATATCTTAACTTGTTTTGCAATTCTGCCTTAGTTGCATCTCATCCTTTGGCACTGGAAGGAGGCAGTGGTGGAGGTGGGCACAAGGACTGGGCTTGGTACAAGAAAGCTCATGTGGTTCCACCATGAGGAAGGCAGGCTGATGAGAGAGAGATGTGGTGACTCCTAGATCCATCAGGGTAGTCCACGTCATCTTCTGCTGCCGGACTGGACAACAGCCTGCATGGCTATTGCCTGGCCTAATAACTCTATAGGCAATGCAGACTGGGGCTGCAAGTGCAGAACTCACAAGTTTAGGTAGGCGACTGAACACCCTACCTGTCCTGCTGAATCCATGAACAGCAGCTTAAAAACCAAAGCTCTATACTCAAGCAGAAAATGAAATATTGTCACTTGAAAAATACACCTAAATACCTGTGTTTGATAATGCACATTGAAATCTACTCACCTGATGGAATGCAGCAGGCTTTGCCAGCCACTGACAGCAAAAAATAAACATTTTCTTTTCATTTGTATGCCCAGATCAGTTTGAATTTGCAGCCTTCATTCAAGCAATATTCTACGAAGCTCTAAACATGACAGAGCTTAGCAATCTTCACTTAACGCAAGTCCCTGGATATCAATCTGCATTATTATTTGTACATTATCTTTTATCTTTGGGTCAGCTAAATCAGGGGTCATTAATACTTGAAGAATTAAAGTTTACAACTAAATGTGTATATATTTTTCTCACTCTTCTCTCTAAAGCAGGTAAACCAGACATTTAATAGAAGTAATATTCACTTGTTAAGGCAGACACAAAGATAAAATAGTGTTCAATATAAAAAATAATAAATTACTAATGCTGTGGGTATTAAAGTAAATTAAAATTTCTGTTTTAAAATGGAAATGACTAAGAAAAATCCAAACTAACATTCAAAATATGTAATTTGATGGATTTCCATATTGATGAAAATATGCTATGAGCTATGTTGCTCAGCATTTGTCAATAAATGAGAAGTTGTGACTATCACTGCCATTCTTCTGGAAGACTGCTCTTGGATGTTTAACCAACAAAAGAATTTTTCCTGATTTTCCTTACAGAAAGACTGTGGTTTTGAGGACCATGTGTCTTAGAAAGGTACTTGGATCTGTCTGGAAGAAATGTCTAACAAAAGAGACGATATCTGCAGACTTACATACACTATAAGGCTGATTTTGAGTTTACGAGATGGAAATTAAATTTTAAATTTACCCATGACAGTCAGGATGCTTGATGTTACCTTGAGGATATATGGGGGTGCTTGGTACCAGGCACTGAGAGATTCGGTTTTGCCCTCAGGTTTCGGACTGGCAGAAGCAGCTGCCTTCTCAACTTATCACAGGTGCATATAGGAATGTGAATACTGTTAGCATATTCACTTATAAGGACATACTCATAAGATAAGGAGCTGTCCTGGATTCAGCAGTAGCAGTCATTTTTGCACCTTCTTAGCAGCTGGTGCAGTGCTGTGGTTTTGACTTTCAGCCTGGGAAGCAGCGCTTGATAACACCAATGTTTTTAGTTGCTGCTCAGTAATGTTTAGTCTGACCAAGGACTTTCTGAGTCTCATGCTCTGCCAGGGAGGAGGGGAAGCCAGGAGGAAGCAGAGACAGGACATCTGACCCAAACTGACCGAAGAGGTATTCCATACCACAGCACGTCATGCCCACTATATAAACTGGGGGCAGTTACCCAGAAGGGTTAATCACTGCTCGGTCGAGCTGGGTATTGGTCGGGGGGTGGTGGTGGTAAGCGGTTGTATTCTCTTCCCTTGTTATTTCCCTTATCATTATTATTATTGGTGGCAGCAGTAGTGGTTTGTGCTATACCTTAGTTACTGGACTGTTCTTGTCTCAACCTGTGGGAGTTGCATTCTTTCAATTCTCCTCCCCATTCCCCCAGGAGTGGGGGGGGGGGAGGGACAAACTCAGGGGAGTGAGTGAATGAACTATGTGGCTGGTTTATGGTGGGGCTTAAACAACAACAGGAGCTGTCAGGTAAAAGGTGGAAATGATACCCAACTAAAGCTTTATAAATGCAAATTTGGTTTCTTGTTACATCAGTTTCATGTTCAGAAGCTCATGGCATTTTTACTACAGGATATAAGAGTAAAATCAAACTGTCCCCTACAAACTGAGCAAAATTCCCTTTTCAGATGTATGAATTTCAGCATCCTGAAATCCTTGTAACCTTTTGCTGATGTACTGGAGGGACATGGTTGTGTAAGAGCTTGGTGAAAGTAAAAATTAGGTAGCATTCTTTCTTAACACTTTCAGGGTTGGTAAGGAAACAGTGAAGGACTGTGTTTATTGCTTGAAGGTAGAAGTCCTCAAGGAAATTCTTGTAACTGAACAGTATAACCTAAACATAAAATACTACAAATCCCAGAAAGATATCAGAATACACCACTGAAATAAATAGCTAGCTAAAAATAAAAAAGTCATCTACTCCAGCTGGTATTGTTTTAAAACAGGACATTGAAAAAAAACCTACCAAAATTGTGTGAAAATCATGGGTGATTTTAATTTAGTATCTGTAAACAACTCATTTATATGTAAAGAAGAAACAAGTTTTAGTAATCCTAAAACGGCTGGGGATATTTCTTAAAGCTAGACTGAAGATTAGAAAGTTTTTTATTAATAATTATTATTTGCTAGGGTCTGTCTGATAGAAGACTGAATTGTTTGTTTAATACCAAAGATAAATACTAAGGTGCTTTACAGACAAACGCAAAATGACAGGAGCACTGCTCTAAAGAACTTGTGTCTGGTTTATTTATATACAGTTAGAAACACGAAAGCCCAAGAGAGTGTATCACTGCATTTAAGTTATTCACAGGGTAATGGGGTAGGGTAGAAAAAGATGTTTCTTCTGTTAAGCCCAAGAGAGCTGTCAGCTGTTAGGACTCTGAGGTATGTATTTGCTTTGAAGGTGCAGAAAATAGAGAAAGAAATCCAGACAAGGGGCGATCTAAATAGCTAGAATAAATGAAACAACTGAAATAAGCATCCCCTAGAGGACTCAACAGTTTCCACAGCTACTCCAGACACACTGACACTTGTGATTATAATGAATTTCATAACAGTGCTGACTTTTCCTACTAGAGTTTGAAAAAACAAAATAGCATAACAATGGACTCTTACATTCTTTGACTCTGAACAAGGCCTGATAAAATGGGAAGTACTGGACAAAATCTTCTGTTCCATGGTCTTGTGTGCTCTCAAGGCAAGTAAGGACAATGGGAGGTGAAAATGCTTTCTGCCTTCACATCAACTTCAAACTTTTCATCAGAGATCGCAAGAAACCTGTTAGACATACTTCTATCAAAATTACCTTATTGCTGTTTCAGAGCACTTTTTATTAATGCTCAATTAACAGCAATTAAGGTAGAATTTTTCACCTGGATTCTTTAGGTTTGGCCAGTTAGGATCAAAACATGTGCAAGCGTAAGTATGCACGCACATACAAGTATGCAAGCATGCAATCCTGAACTTTAAGGTCATTTCTAACCCAAACCATCCATGATTCTATGATCTTTCTGTCCTTCCCCTTACAATTTTGGAATATAGAAATTTATTTCAGCAAAATCTTACTTAAAAACTAAGTAAAGAAATATCTCCATTACTGTCCCCCCTTCTTCAAAGGAAAAGTTGCAGTATTACTCAACAGCAATGAATTTCTGCAGTGAAAAAAATGTGTTAGGAATGTTTCAACTAGAAAAAATCTTCAGTTGAATTAGATCAAATAATTAAATGAGAAGACCAAGTCCCTTTGGATACTAGGGTTCCCTGCCTGTGCTGCTGGTAAAGTTACTTTTTTCTTGCTTGCTTCGAGATAGAGGGGTCTTCAAGCGTTCTTAGAACCCTAGCCTGCTTCTTTTTTAGAGGTTAATGCAGATTCCTGAGAATTTAACTGCTCCCTGATTAATTCTAGGGGTACAAAAGTAGAAGAATGCAAGATTTTATGATCATAAAAAATCACTAGTTGCGTTCCACGAGACATTGCTAACTGAAAGTAATTATTACAGACATTGATATTCAATGGATAGTTTAAAATTCATACTCTAAATATTACTTATCACCTTTCAAATATGACAGTGAAATGTCAGTATGACCTGTGAGCCTGGGGGATGGCCTCCTGAATTATTCCTACAAGGTGATGATCTCTATCTAGAAGGCACATGAAGTCACATAGCCGAACTCATCCCCACAGGAGACTGCATGGTACATATAAACATGAACACTTACATGCTCATTACTGCGGATTGTTGGAAAAGGTTCCAGTTAAATAAATTATGTCTTCAAAATAAGGCACCTAAATCAAAGGTGATTTTTTCAAAAATAGACATAGTACAGTGAAAACAAGGCAAGATTAACAGCTTCCCCCAGTTGCCAAGCTCTCTCAACGTCATGCAGATATGATGAAAAAGCCTTTGATAAAGCAGGCTAAGACTAATTAATATCTTCTGCCCTGATGTGAAATCCCTTTTGGTTGATAAAGTCTTTTTTCCCTCTAATTCTGTGCAACTTTAAAAATGAAGAGTTCATTCATGAAGCCTAATGAAGACCTTGCCCTTAAAATACGTCCTTTTCAGTTTTCCAAGAGTTACTGTAGGTATATTAATTTTCATTTATGTTATGCTAATGACAAAGGAGTCTACCCATTAAACTGAATCAAGCATGAGGGAAGAGGGTAATGTGAAGTCTCTAACTACCAAGTGCCCTGACTCACTTCTTTTATTCCTGCAGTGTTGTGCAGACCTGCGAACAGCAAGCTGAACTCACGAAAGCCAAGTTGGAAAAAGGGAATCACTGAACCTCCTAAACCTCTCTTGTGAAGGGAGAAAGGGGATCCCACCCAAAAACGTGACAGCTGATGACCTGAGAAAGGGAATAGCTCAAAAGGGACAAAGACACATCTTTATACCTCTTAAGGTCATCTTTACAAACAATGACTTTTGACTGAAATATAGCTAAGACTTACCATACTTACTGCTTTAAGCACTTGAGCTTAAACATTAACTAGGTGACCCTAATCAGCTGAAATTTATCTCCATGCAACAAAGTTACCTCAAGAAATATCAGCGCTCTACCCAGACTACTAATATACAATATGAGTATATGGTCCACTTACAGAGTTCCTTAAACACTCCATAAAAAGAAGTTTCCTACAGGGAAAAGGAAACAAATTAACAGCTTCCTATAGAAGCAAGGCTCTCTCCCCATAAATGATATGAAACAGAACGTTAGCCAGTGCTGCAGATAGGCTTTCATAAAAGAATCAGCAAGAAGACTGGCAGCTGTTGACACCAAAATAGGAATAGGGCACTCTCATTTCAACCATGCTTACCTCTGTAATTTGCACTTCAAACGGCCCTTTTATCTGAATATCTCAAAGCACTTGACAAGCATTAAATCTGTCAGTCAGAATCTTCCAACAGTATTATCTACCTGGTACCTGAATGGAAACTGAGGCACAGCATGATAAATCAAAGTTTTCACAGAAATAAAACCAAAAAAGACAGAACCAAAACCAAAACCAAACACAACAGAGATGGAAACACGATCTTAGGAAACTGACTTTCAGTCTTGTACTTTAATCATCAGCCAAAAAGTTCTTTTGTAAATGAGATATATTTTCCTTCCTAATGAGCTGACAAAGTGCAGCAATTCTGATTATCACAGCACAACAATTACTTTTGGGCTATGTTGGCATTTCTGCATAGCTGCTATGACTAAAAGATACATGGGAAGCCAAACTAACACTATAGCAACCTTTCTTGTACCCTGCTATCACACATTAGAGATTAAGCAAGTTGTTGAGCTAATGTGACCTGTGGAGATTAACATCAGCTTCTCCTACCATTCCTTTAATTTTGAACTCCAAAATTCCAACTGTGAGAGATGTATATATCCATGAAGGAGCAATAGAGGAGGCTGAAGCTGTCAAAAGTCTCTCTAACCACTTCTGTCAGAGAACCTTCATAGAAAATACCTTCATGAGGATTTTGCAGTGCTGGACCAGTTTGGCAGGAATAGGAGCACTAGCAGGTATAAGCACCATGTGAGTGCTTCTGCACTGTGTGCAAAACTTCTCTGTAACAAGCTGCTGCTGGGAAAAAAGGGTTTGTCTGCATGTTTCTGTGAGCTGAGTGCTTGTACATTCTTGAAGCAAGAAAAGTGTCTCTGACAGGCTCCCACACGGGCTCTCTTTCTGGATTCAATCCTCTACCATTCGGCTGAACTCAAGAAGGATGGAATAATATTCATTACTTTGGGAAAAAAATGCAGCATCTTGTCATTGTACTGTCATGATCAGACAGTAGACAAAGATTTGTATAAAGATTTAAGGTCACTGATGTCCTATGTGTTTTCTTTACTCCTTTCAAAAAACTATTTTAAAATACAGGCATTTCAGGGGTTTTGAAAAATCTTACAGAGTCTGAAACGAAGTGACTGCTGGGAGGTTGCATCACTGAACTAGTGTAATCCACTGTTACATTCTATCATTTTTAGATTAATTTAATCTCTGTTGGATCCTGAAATACTTCTGAAAGTATCTTCTTAAGAAAAAGCACAGAAATCAACATTGTTATTAGGAAATGATAAATTTTTGATGGCTCTCTTGATGTGTCTCTGGCTTCTAGGAGGTGTGTTCAGGATCTCTCCCCATTCCAGAAATGATCATGGCAAATACATACTTTACATAGGAATATACTGGTATAGATTAGCCTGCGAATATCTAACTTTGTGAAAACTGAAACTGGAATCAACATCTCTGTAAAGAGTTTTGATCTGTGCCTTTGAGTCATTAGTTCTGACACATACAAGGATGGGTAAGGGAGAAGATATGAGACTGGCAGAATGTGAATGGGTGTACAGATGTGTACAGATGTATAATTGATAACATCGTCTTGCCTGAATCAGACCCAAAGTAACAAAAAAAAGTGATAGTTGTAGACACAGTTCTGACCCATCTTTTCAAACCTGGCCCTTGACTTCTTCCTTGCAGACACACTCAGATTTTCAGCAAAGCCTTTCAGATAGAGAGCACTTGAAGCAAGTTTTCACACCTCGCCTTCCTTCACCATGTCTCTCCTACATCAGCGGCCACACCAGGGAGACATAACAGTTTCATGCCACGTTCCCCAGCATGCAGGAGTCTAAAGGGCAGTCTGGCTCTCAGTCACTTTTTTGACAGAAAAGAAGAACAACTCATATTTACTGTCTGTGAGGCAAGGGATCTTTCTTTAGCCTTGGTCTCAAGTTTGATGATCTCATGCTTTAAAAAAGTAAGACTTATCTGGAAGCTTTCCAAGCAAACAAATCTCAGGATTATTGCACCTCTCTTGACATCTGTCATTTCCTGCATCTTAGTTTGCCCAGAAGTCCTACAGTAGGACAAAATACCCCCTCTCTGGCTATGTCTGATATAGGCCAAGAGAGAGAAAAGGTACCTATCAATGTATTGGAGATTTCAACTATTCAGAAACTTTTATACTGTATCTCTCAGTACTTCAAAGGGAAGCAATTTCAGTAATAGCAAAAGGTCATTTTACCAGTAATCCTAGCAATATAAGAAAACCCTATTTCATCCTAGTCAATAGATCCATGTTTGTGATAACTGAACAGTGGCAGAAAGGGACACTGGAGGTTTAGGTGTATCCAAATGTGAATGACATTTTTAATCTAAATAGCATCAGAGTGTATTGAGGTAGATTTCATAAGGGAAAACAGACAGCTGTAGTGTTAAAAAGTCAGGTGAAAATTTGAACTGAATGTTTCTTCTTCATCTTGAAACTTGGAGATGACCTCTCCATCAGTATACAGTCTGTATTTGTCCACCACCATCCAGGCAAGAACAACTCTTAAAGCCTGCAGATCAAACCAGCTCTGTTAACTCCTGTACATCTTTGCCCTCATTAGGCTAATGAGATGATTTCAGACTGATGATGGAAGTATGAGAAAGAGCCTTCCTTGGTCAGAGCCAGTGTTTCTACAGTAACTGTAAAAAACTAGACTGACAGACTCACAAAGAGAATATCCTCAGATCATCTTTCAGGGAGTATGTTGAAGTCAGAGCAATATTCTCTCTTTCTGTCACTGCTGTATAGATATAGGCACTTGCATAGTACTATTTTCTTCCCAAGAAAATAGGACAGAAAAGGAACTGTTCTGAATAGGTATTTATCAGAAAAAAAAAAAAAGTGCTGTTATAAGGGTAGTGAAGTGTTATACTTAAATAGTGGGAGAGATGCCTGAGTAGGTGTAAATAAAAATGTATAAAACACAGGTGTGCTAATCAAGGGGACAAGACTGATGCAGGCCCAGACTAACTGCATTTCTGTTTCTTTTAAATTTGAGCAACTGGGATAAGAAACTCGTGTTTTGTATGCATGGCATTCAGGGTTGTGGATGGAGGAAAATATCAATACTTCATAAGTGTAATAACTTTAATATTTTCAATGAGTTAATTAGATTTTGCATTATCACGCTTACCTTGAGGGTGGTTTTTTTTGTGGTTTCTTTTTTCTTGTCTTTCATAAGCACCCCTTTATTATACTACCACATTATGTACCATACTCTATTATGAACAGAAAATGGCCTACAAAATAGCACTTGGGACACCAGAAGAGCAGAGTAGGATAAACTGACCTATTTAAAAAGCAACTGTCTTACTTCACAGAACAGCTACAACTGTACTCTGACAGTACTCTCATGTTGAAAAATGCTCCACTCTCCCAGGTACTATGCATAAATACAAATACAGCACTGCTTCTGTCTCAAAGACCTTATCAGAAAACTTAAACAACATATTAGAAACACGTATGTAAAATTACAGCATCTCAGAAATCAACTGGCAAAAAATTGTGCTATTTTCTATACCAAAAAATTCAAGTTTGCTTTCTAATTCAACAGTTAAGCCTCCAAAGCCAACAGCATTATGTGACTATGTAAGTTCATGAGATTAGAATGTCAAGAACTTCAGACTTTGAGAGTTCTTGAATGTTTCTTAGTTTATATCAAGCCAGATAACAACAAAAACAAAAACCCATGAAAGAGTAAAAAAACAAGTCTTCTGTAAATATCTTGATACGCTTTTCCATCAAGTATGACAAAGTCTGATTAAATATACTTGATCCAGATTAACACACAAATGAATCCAGCTTTCCATTAGCAGACATGAAATGCAAAAGACACCAGGTTTGCAGAATTACTTTATGGAAAATGAAATAAATCAGAAATTAACTTTAAGAAAAAAGCATCATTTTGACAAAAGTGAATTGCAATTATATTAACTGTATTGATTGGTCTATAACACTGAACCATTTACCAGTGCAATTTAAAAACATCTGCTGCTCTCTAAGTGCTTGTTTAGGTGGAAGTTTATGAGTTTTCTATGCTAAGTGTCTCTCTCTTTAAATTACATTTTCTTTCAAGTTACTGAATGAATGAAGAATACCTCTATCTTTTAGTTATTGCCATGACCAAAAAACATCAACAAGAAGACAATAAGGTTTCAAATGAAAGCATTTATTAATAAAAGAAGGAAATATTATTAAAATTCCTAATTGCAAACAAATGATAAAACTATTTTAAACAATGTCAAATATGTCCCAGAAGTTGTTAAGTGGCTTATGTTGACAGTTATGCTCAGGCCTGACTAGAAAATTTCATACTATATATACTACTCTGTATCATTGAGCTTCATGAGGTGGAGGGCTGTAGTTGTGGGCAGATTCATTCTCTCTATACAATGGTGCCTGTTTGAAAATAAAAAGATCAAAGGTAAAGAAAATATCATTATCTAAATAGAAGATAGTATTGTTTTTTTTTTTTTTTGAGGAAAACAAAGTACAGATAATAGGTGTGAGGAAATGACGGTGACTGCAGTTTGCACAGCTATATCTGTCAAGACATATTTTCAAAGTAATCACTTGATTTCAATTCTTGTAAAAGCATAAATTGAGCAATCACCCCCAAAGAAATCAGAGACTATATCATAAAAATCGAACAGAATACAACATCCTTACATTCCTCTAATTTCTCTTCTTGCCCCTTGCCCTGGAGTGAGCCATTTTTATTTGTTATCATTTCATGAAGAAATTCACTCCAGCTGGGTGGACAGATGATGGGCAAGAAAAGAGGGCTATCTAAATGAGCACAAAAGTTTGCACAAGTTCAAAATGGGAAAGAAATATAATTTTATGTGGAAACTAGTGATTTTATTTTAAAACATTTGATTAACAATCAGTTTCTAAAGCCATAGTAGTTAGTGTTCAGCTCTACCCAAGATAATGGACACTGCTTGAAGTACTCTTGGCTAAAAATAATGCAGAAAGACATTTATGAAGAACACAGACCTGAACTGTTACAATTTTCTCAGTATTTTTGCATACATTAACCAGGAAAAGCAGCTACTTCATAAAAGACTGTGACCACCTAAATGTGAGCAGTCAGAGTTGAATAACAAATAAGAAGATGAATTTACCTCTGAGTAAATATCCTTACAACCGAAAAGTGTCAAACTGGTCCCAGTGTAATTTTAAACAACTAAAACTAATATATGAAATTGCAGAGGCAATTTTGAAACACTGATGTCATATCTAGTTCACATCTGAGTATAACTGAGCAAGTTTACCGAACAGTAAATACAGTTTGAGTAGCAGGATGATACTGTGGAAGCTAGGATGGCTGGGTTAATGTATGTGTTTCAAAATCAGTTGGACTGACAATATTTTGTAATTTGAATTTCTTCAAAACTTGCAGTGCAGATGACAGAACATTAAAAAAATCTGACTACTTTTGCACTTTTTTATATGTTTTTATTTTAAAATTTAATTCTTTGTTGCCATATCTTTTGAATTTCCTTAATCCTGATTCAACATCCAATAATGTGATCTGTATCTTTTAAATATGCATATAATTTGACCAGACTAACGCTTGTATTTTTCCAATGCATCCAAATAGGAGCAGAAAACCAATCTTTCTCTTCCTGTAAGTAAGGAAAAGAAAAAAAAAAACTTGTTTCTGTATTATAATGGTTATAGTTGTATCCACAGTTCTTCCTATGGCATTTTGCATTTAGATTTGAGTGGCAGAGCAATGTCCACTTCATCAAAACTTGAGCCAATTCTTATACTTTCAGGTAAGAACTCCTGCCAAACAAATATCCCATTCTCATATCTAAAATGAATAAGCCATATCTACTGGACAGTAATCTCAGGGTTTAGTAAATACATGTGTTGTTGAAGGGGACTTTACAGAAAGCTGCATGCCAGTCCACCAGACTGAAACCAGATTGCCTACTTAGACTGTGTGTCACTGGAGAGCAAGAATGCAACAACAGTATTACCCCCATGTTTATGGTAAATTAGCTTGGTAGGCAAATGAGTGTTGTCATTAGCCACTGTAGTTGAAGTTTTAATGAGAGCTATACAAGTTGAGAGGTGTCTTGTGATACACATGTGGTCTAACAGGGAGATGACTGTTAGGGAAGTGCTTCATTTTCTGTTTAGTCACTAAAATAAGTGATCCTTGATGGGCACTGGGGACTAAGCAATTTGGATATACTCCACACTTGCAAAACCTCTTAATGTGAGATTGGGCTCTTAGAAAGAATGTGCCACACTGAAAGATGCCACAGGGGCATGCTACTGACCTTTCTCTTAATGTAAGAGAAGTCAAAATGGTCATCCATCTACTTCTAAAGCCCACAGAGCACAGGTACCCTCCTTTATGATCCCTTGTTGAATGTGGAAGTATTTTTTATTTGTCTAAGCCTCTGTGGTTTGGAACCTAAAGAAGAATATGCAGAGGATCACAACAGCAAACACCTGAGAGAAACAGCCTGAATGATTCATACTTGTTTGCATAATCTTGGAAACAAGGCTGCTTGGAAGCATGAAAATAAACAAGGCTGGGAGAGGTGGCAAATAGCCAGAGAAAGATATGAAGGCAAATAGAACAGATCAGCACAACCGAACATGTACAGAGAAGAGGTTTGGTGTCCTGTGAACGTACAAGTGATGAGGAATGTTGGTAATAAGAGAAGAGTCTGTAATGATGGATCAGTCAGAAGATCAGAACTGAATTTGTTCTATAATCTTTGATGAGGCAAGACTGGAAGGAAGAATTAGAAAATAAAAGTTCCAACACAATTTTGTAAAAGTCTGAATTCAATCTACTTTGTGTGTATGTGGAAGCAATTTCACTTTCATTATTCTTAGTTCCAGGGGATTAAATCTTACTTAACCCAATCTTTATCTAGGCTAAACCATTAAAGACTTCAAAGAGCAATTAGACGCAGTAAAAACTGAGCAAGGGCATAATGATGCGGTCTTATGTTTGTTTACATCCTGCGACTAGTTACTAGTTAGTAGTTTTTAACTGACAGAAGGAAGGCAATGGAACAGAACAGCCAGGCATTAGCAGAGATCTGTGGGGGTGATTTCAAGGTATCTATCTGCCCCATATCTGGTGCAGAGAAGCATTAGTATCTTTTCACGAGTACTGAATTAACCCAAATTTAGAGGGGAAAAGAAAGGAAGGAACAATAGGCAAGAAGTTGTGGGTTAATTAAGCAATAAAAAGTTTAATACAATCAAAAGATGGTTTCACTGTGCAGTGCTCTCACAAAACTCACTAGTGGTGACAAGATAGGGCACCATCTGATATTTCAGATCAAGCAGACTAAGGGTGAGAATGTTTTCTTTCCCAGATGAATGCTGAATCCGCTGAGACCACAATGAGTAATTATTTCACTAAGCCCAGATATACTTCCTGCAATGGATACCCTTTTATCCTTCAAAAATATCTTGACAGACAGCATTTACGAAGACAGCAAAGAGATAATTTGCATGTTCTCTGAAAGGAGGATGCACAAAAGAAAAACGTAATCAGTTTTAAGTAAGGTTATGGCTTCGTAATGGGGGTGCTTGAGGGTAGTTTCAGGTCCATAAGACCTTAGAACAAAAAATGTAAGAAAACTAAAATAGAAAACCAGGACCTGGGGATGGGCACAGTTAAACTGGCTGATGGGTGGAGGGACAGGATGATTGCCAAATCAATGAACCCATTAAGTTGGTGTAAACATCTACTGGGGAGTATCCGGGACAAGGGGATGTCCAGGGAGGGAGCAGTGAAACTATCTGCTCAATAAAAGGATAGGATAATTGCTGAGTGTAATGTTAATTAAGCTGGAGCTCCAAAGACTGCCAGCGGGTATGAATACTGCAAACGACTCTCAAAGACCACCATCACCTTTTGTATACCTACGGGAAACTTACGTAACCTCATGAATATGAATGTATGCCCAGTGACTGTAAAAGGATGGCCTGTGTGGCAATATGAGGAGACACGCTTGGAGGAGCTATCCCCTGTGTCTCTCGGCGCCTCAATAAAGAATACCTGCTTGTGAACTTGAAACTTTGTTGGCGAGTTCTTGGAATTTTCTCCGAATCATCTCTCACTTCTTCCAGCTGAAAGATCCTTCAGTATTACTACCTCTTCTTCCATATAATATTGTACCTTTCTGTACTTAAGCTCAGAAGGCACACATCAAACATCCACTATCTATTTTTAAAACAAAAATGTCCAGTTAAGAAACGAAGGTAAATACTGAGATAACTGGCTAAAAAGTCATATCGTTTATCAATGCCCTTCTTCTAAAGACCCTAATCCGTTATCAGGAGGAAAAAACCCTGAATACAACAGCAGGAAAACTATTGGCAAACCCACCTGAGAATCTTAGGAGTGCTGCTATACTTTCTCTGTCTGTTTTAGACACCTTCCTTCAAAAAAAGCAAAACCAAAAACAAACAACAAAAACAAACAAACAAAAAAGGCAAAAAACAAACAATTTTTTTTCTACACTTCATTTCTTGCCTCTCTGATTCTCACTTATTCGCCTGATTCCATGCTAAAGCTAAGGCAAACTAACACTTGCAATCGTTTATTTTCACAGAGATTGGAAATGTTATTTGTTTGCTGACAGAATGACTTGGAAACCTGTAGGAGGTCATATACTCCTCCCCTGCCATGGAAGAGTTCAAATACTCAATTTAAATCTCTGAGGGAAGTGGAGGCAAGGCTGTGGTCAAATTACCTGTTGCTGCCCTCATAGATGATGCCGAAGACAACCACTTTCTCACTTTGGTGTATCTTAATATGTAAATGACAGATAATGAGAGTCTCTATTACCTTCGGTCAGGCTGCTCAAGGGCCTGTGGGGCTTGTAGAGGGGTGGAACAGAACCGTGAACCGCTGGTATCGCTCCCTCTACCACTCTGCTGAGGCCCCTGTTAAAGGCCATTAGGCTTCAGCCTGACAGCCTAATCACCCCCATCAGCAGCCCATCGCCCCTATCAGAGTGTTGAAACTACCACACTGTTAATCCTTTCACTACATGTCTCACGGCCTCAGGCTTCATTCCTACAGTTTCCCACAGGGTCACAGCCTGCTTCGGCATCCCCCACATACGCTGGTATGGGGTCCTCCATGGGCTGCAGGTGGGCATCTGCTCCTCCATGGACCTCCATGGGCTGCAGGGGCACCGCCTGACTCACCAGGGTCTGCACCACGGGATGCAGGGGAATCTCTGCTCCGGCACCTGGAGCTCCTCCTCCCCTCCTTTTGCACTGACCTGGCTGTGTGCAGAGTTGTTTCTTTCACATGCTCTCACTCCTCTCTGGCTGCAGCTGTGCTGGGTTTTTTCCGTGTTCTATAATGGTGTTATCTCAGAGGTGCTACCACTGTCACTGGTGGGCTCAGACTTGGCCAGCAGCGGGTCCAGCCTTGGAGCTGAACCTGATTGGCGTTGGCTTTATCAGACATAGGTGGAGCCATCCCTGTAGCCCCCACTACCAAAACCTTGCCACACAAATCCAGGCTAAAAATGCGTAAAACAGGTAGAAACCCCAAAGGTTTAAAAGTTTGATGTTTTAATGACTCTGTTTAAGAATCAAATAAAAAGTCAGACTTGAAATAAAACATCAGAACATAAAAAAAAAAAATATCCACTGTGACATCTTCAGATGAAAAAGCACCCAAAAAAAGACATGTTAGCACAATATGACATGTGAATTGAATGTAACCTACTGGGCCACTGATCCATGTGGTGTTGCTGGCAATTACATCATATAGCTCCCTCTGTGCAATGATTGTATCATCTCTGTTGGAGGCTTATGAAATATGACATCATCCCCAGAAAATATATCATGCATAACCCTGATTATCGGACTGTTACAATGACATTATATGCAAAGAGAATCTGAAAAAATATCACTTTCTTCATCTATTAATCTCCCCCTAGAATACATTAGGACCAGAAAGAAACACATGTTTTCCTGTGACTGGAAGAAAGCAAAACTGAATTACATTCAGACTTTAGGCAAATTCTTCCATATAATACTAAAATACTTGTTAACCTTGTTATTCCCTTCCCCCCCCCCCTCTATGTCAATAAGTTTAATTGAACATGCCACATCTTGCAAAAACTCACCTCATTTATAACCCTTGGATCATCATAGCTACAATGTTATTTCTACATGCAAGCCACTCATTTTTGCTCTTCCTGGGTAACAGATAAGAGATAGCTGGTGTGTTCTTCCTACTACATCTCAAATTTGAAGTTCTATTTGATGATGTAAAAAGTCCAGTTACAACACTTTAAGTTAAATGACTCTGTTCATGCTAGCAAGGAGTTTTATGATCTTTATTGAGGCTTGGTTAAGGTTATGCTCAAGTCTAATTGGTGTGTGCAATACATGTAGAAAATTATTTTCATTGCGATAGAGCCATTGCATAATTATTTAGATTTCTTACTTGTTTATGTAGACAAAAAGTACAGCATGCAGTACAATTGGCATTCACTGAAGAATATTCAAGAACCAAATTCCCCACTGATATAAATGTTGTTAAACCATCCAGTCCAACTGAAGCTTAGTTCAGAACATCTGGAGAGATGATATCCAGGATTTTGACCTATTAACAAGAAATTGGACAGTATTGTTGTGTGCCAGATAGTTCTAACCGATCTCTCCCTGATTATACAAGGCTAAAGTTGTTTCAACCCATTTAATTAATTCATTTGGTTTTGGAAGTCCTAGCTTGCCAAACCATGTTGGGTTAGGGAATGAATACACGCATTGCGGAAAAAGTGAAAAAGAAGAGAACTGAATAGGAAAATGTCAATAAATACATTAAAGCATGTTATTAAATACAGAGAAGAGGGCAAATAAGGGCAAAAGACTTAAACAGGAATGAAAAATAATTTAATGGTAAGAGGAAAATAAGCAGATGAAAGATAAAAGAATGCACAGTAGGACAGGGGATGGAAATATCTTTGATTTCCCAATTCATCCTCACAAAGCAGATCTTGAAGAAGGGTTTATAAGCAACTGATTAAATTTACTGAATAGTTATGCTGCAAATTCCACATACTCTTCAGGCTCATAAGAGCACAGAGTTAACTAGTCAGGGGACAAAAAACAGAACTAGGTATGAGAAACTGGAGGGCTAACACAAAGTTGATGTTAAGCAATGAAAATCCTTTTCAAACATTAACTGTTCACTCTTAGCATATGTCACATATCTAATGTATGTGTCTCAAGACTCCAAGACAGCAAGAGTGACATGTAACAACCAACATATGCCTGGTACTTTTCAAGTACTGACATACTGAGTTAAACAGCAAGTACAAGGTGAAGAACAGCATGAGTGTATTAGCATTTTCCATTGCTCTGGAAGCTGAGAGTGAGAGACATTCTGTAGTTGCCAAAGGCAATATCAGCTTTACACAGAGACTTGAAGGCACACAGGATGTACATACACTATGTGTGTTACTGGAGAAACACACCGTATGTGCAAAGCTGGATGTGTAGCCGGATGCCAAAATACTTAATCAACCTTTCACCAGTACATATTTTATTTGTTCAAATGTGAAATGATAGAAATGCTGGCCAAGCCATGAAGCCTATTTTTACAAACAGCCATTGTGACAATGTACAGGTGGATGAACAGTGTAAACTCCCCCTACAGAAATGGAACTAGAGGAGATCCTGAGAGCTACAGACTAGACTGGCAATTCTAGCTTCCACTGCTGTTAAGATGGTAGTGTTTGTAATAAAGAATAAGATCACTGAGAGTGAGATGAACATGAACTGCTGTGAAAAGAGCTGGCACAACTAATTAGCAATGCTAATCTGCTGCTACTTGAGCATTTTAAAAAAGTTTTGATAAGGCTCTACACCAAACATTATGAAATAAAGTAACTGGAAGTGGTGGAAAAGCTCTTTTATGGACTGAAAGCTGGTTAAAGAATGGATGCTATACAGAGGTGTTAATGGTCACTTTTCTACATGAAGAGCAATCATTAGTGAAGTCCCTCAGAGGTTAGCATTGGACCTGTTTTTACCAGTATCTTCAACAGTGTCCTGGAGATGGGAATGAACAGTGACATTTCCTAGTCTGCAGAGAGCAAGACCACCTAAGGCAAAAAGGTTAGTAGGTGAGCTTCAGTATAGACAGTCACGAAGTAAAAAAGCATCTAAATCTTGTCTACACTGTGCTGACTTCAGAACTGATATTAAAACTAATGAAAGAGATTTTAAAGAAACAAAGTTGGCAGCTCTCTGAATTATTGGCTCAGTGTGCAGTGGTAGTCCAAAAAAGCCTTCAAAATCTTGGTCAAAACCAGGATGGGTGGTTTGGACAAGACAGAAAGAATGTCACTTTGGTGCTATACAAAAGCTCTGCCATGCACTCACTGAGTCCCTTGTGTCAATCTCTTCTTTGCATCTCAAAGAAGATGTAGTTGAAGACAGTGCAGAAAAGAACAATTAAAATGGCCTAAGGTGAGGAATAGTTTCTTTGTAAGGAGTAGAGGCTGAGACCATTCAGGCTGGACAGGATAAGCAGGAGAAGGGATATGACCAGTGTTTATAAAATAATTGAAGGTGTCATGGGTTCAGCAGCAGCAGTCATTTTTCTCCTTCTTGGTAGCTGGTGCAGCACTGTGTTTTTGATTTTGGGTCTGGGAGCAGCGCTGATAACACCAGTGTTTTCAGTTACTGCTTGGTAATGTTTTGGTCTGACCAAGGACTTTCTGAGTCTCATGCTATGCCAGGGAGGAGGGGAAGCCGGGAGGAAGCAGAGACAGGACAGCTGACCCAAACTGACCAAAGAGGTTATTCCATACCACAGTACGTCATGTCCAGGATGTGAAAACCGAGGGCAGAGACCTGGGAAGGGTGTGGTGGTGCAGTGGGGGGTTTGCTGCTGGGGGGTGCACTGACTGGGTGGGGCTTGGTGAGCAGTTGTATTCTCTTTCTTTGTATTTCTCTTGTATTATTACTGGTGGTAGCAGTAGTGATTTGTGTTATACCTTAGTTACTAAACTGTTCTTATCTCAACCTGTGGGAGTTGCATTCTTTTGATTCTCCTCCCCATCCCCCCTGGACTGGGGGAAGAAAAAGGGTGAGTGACTGAGTGAGTGAGTGAGAGAAAACTTCGTGGTTGACTGGACTTAAACCACGACAGAAGGCAATGGATAAGCAGAATGCAGAAATGTTACTTACCAAATCTCACATACTAAACCTGGACTGAACTGTAGGAGTTAAGTTTAAACTGAAGAAAATAAGGTGTTTTTAATTTTCAGCAGATAATGTTCTGACCACAGAGGCTATGGAAGCAGACAGTATCAGCAGGATTTAAAAGAGGTTAGATAAATTTACAGACAGAACGTCTGTTAAGGGGTTAAGGACTAGACAGGGATGTACTCTTTAACAACTCTAATGCAACAGCTGTAGATGCCAGGGGTAGGATCATAAAAATAGCCTTTGTGCTCTTCCAGGGAGGCACCCTTTTTTGCCACTATCAGAAATAGAATACCGGTCCTTCTATGCATTCTTTTGGCACCTAACAGATACAGCTCAGAGATACTCTGTCTTGGGAGACAAGTACTCCTGCTGAAGTCCCAAAGCCCCAGGCAGAAGAACTTAGATTACATATGCACTCATTGATGATCAAGCTGAAAAACACCTAACAGATGCTGACAAAATTGAAATAATTAAAAACAAATACAGACAATGGTGGTGTTGAGTGGCAGCAGCACAGAACTGAGCTAAAGCACAGCATGGCTTTTGTACTAATGATGGCCCATGCTTGTCTAACTCAGACTACAAGAGAAACTACACTGCCTCTGTCTACAAATGATCACGTAGTTTCCCTCTTGGAGACAACTAGTTAGGACAGTCCAGTGCACAAAAAAGGACAGAGCTAATAATTACACCATGATAATAGAAGTCTAGTGCTCAAGCTTGCTCCTTGGCCCACTCTTCTACAGCAACAGACATGCATCCACTGTTGCTGGATTTTTTCACCAGACTCATTGAAATGAGACCAGGCCAGGAATGACTTTGCCTTAGTCACTGTACTCTTAACTACAAAATTATGAGTGGGTCACACTGATGCATCAGAGAGCGCTTCAACAGTAGCTAAGCAGCATCCTGTTAGAAGTGTCATGAAGGCAGATGGGAGCTCAGCATCTTCTAGTTAGAAACCTGAGGTCTGAACAGGTTTCTTCTGCTGGCTTTAAACTCTGTGCTGCTTTTACTACATTTTGCTGTGTCAGAGCTGGCACCTTACAGGATTTGTACTGCATTTTTGGCAGCAGCATGGGTATATCTGAAGCAGAAAAGGAGGCAGAAACCACTGAGATTGCTCACTGTGTCTGAAATTTATCTTGTATGAGTCCCCTTTTTCATGCACACACTTGAAAATATAGATAAGAACAGGAAAATATCACTTCATCATTTCAGCCAGGAGAAAAACCTCTCTGAAATTCTTTGTTAGTGCTTTTCCTGACATGAATTTGTGTCACATTTGCTGGCAACTGATTTGCCAAAACTAGGAGCAGTCCCATTTAGAAGAAATAGACTCACTGCATCTCAAGACTAACAAACATTGATTCTCAACTTCATTAAAAATCATTCTCATCTTACAGAACTGCAGGGGTGAACACTGACTGGCTGAAATTTATGTCAGAAGGACTGAAAGTTGCATTATGCTTCTGTATACTTTAAATTACCTTCCCTCACATGGCAATTGCATCAATTTGTAGACTGTGGAGTTCTGTGGTGCTCAAAGAAACCCTTTTATTTAATAGCAAAACAAAGAAACTTAACAAGCTGCTGTATATGAAAGACAGAACATTGTTTTCTGGCAAGAAAAATCTCCCTATGTGCAGGGAAATCAAAAGAGTTTAGAAGACATCCTTAAGTTAATCAAGTTGCACAGAGTAAGCCCATAGATAGGGGGCTCTGCAGGACAGGAGATAGGGCAGCTTCATTTTCTAGCAGAGACTTTCATAAACCTAATACAGTCTTTTTTCAGTCATGTCACAAGTACAGTAGACCTTGTCCCCCTGTTCAGATGATAAATGGTGATAAATGTCCTCCTTAATGAATTTATGGATTTTTTTTTCTTTAAAATACAGAATAATTTACCTGTAGGTAGTGTAAATATGACTACGGTTTAACTGATTATCAGAATAACTATACCACATAACCAACAATCCTTTTGTTACCACAGTTTTTAGCAGAAGCTAAAAACTGCTCAATCTGCTCATAGTATCTTTTTTTCTTTTCTAATCACAAACTTTGCAACCTCTTGCACATGCGGTTCAACT
Source organism: Myiopsitta monachus (assembly GCA_017639245.1). NCBI lineage: Eukaryota > Metazoa > Chordata > Aves > Psittaciformes > Psittacidae > Myiopsitta > Myiopsitta monachus. Next base: position 62,814,770 of record CM029919.1, read on the forward strand.
GTTCTACGCTTCACAGTGTGATGTCATGAACCTTAATGATGCTTTGCAATGTAGCAGAGGATAATTGCAAATCTAGGACACTAAATGTTTAAAATCATTTTACCTCTCAGACTGCAGCAAATGCTCTTTAAACTTGTTTGCTGAGTGTGGTATGGCATGATGAAGAAAAGAGCAACAAAGAGGATCTTCTTGTTTGGCTCATACTAGGAAATCTCCTTCTCCAACATTCAGAGGGCTGAGTATGCTGGCGCCGAATCTCTCAGTGGCCACAACACACAGCAGCATTAAGTCTGCCTCATCTTGAGCACACACACTACAAGCATCCCTCTCGGTACCATAATTTTGCCTTGCAAGTGACCAGATACCTGAACTAGATTATTCCACAAATCCTTCACTCATTTCTGTGCCAGCTACCACTTCACCCTATTTTTATGACTTGCAACTGTCCTATGTAATTTGTGACCCTCAAAAGCATCACTTCATTATTCTTCACCAATAGGGTCAGTCTCCTGCCTTTCCTCTTGCCTCCTCTTATCCAGGATCACTGCACCTATCTTTCTGCAGCCATTCTAAAACCCTGGCTTCTTCCTGCCAGCTGAATGAAATATCTTTCTGATTATTCACAACCCCCCTGCTATTTCTCTTTGCCATAAGAATTTGGTATTGCCCTTGCCCAACCCTCTCCTTAACATGTTAGTCTTTTTACATAGTCAAAGCATTTTCATCTGCTGTCCCCTCACTGATGGCTATCCACACATTTCCTATGCCTGCTTTTCCTCTGTGGCTCCCATCATGTCACATCAAATTCGTAAGACCAGGCTGTCTTTGTCTTCTTTCATTAATACTTCCTCTCCAGCATTCCTTCCAGCTGAAGTTAAAGCTCTCTGTTAATCTGCCTGATAGGCATCTCTTTCCCTCTCTGTTCTCAAAACATAACAAGTCTTATAAGCTCCATAGGATCAAGGAAGATTCAAAGTATCCAACAGGGTTGCTTGAATGCCTCGTCAGGTGGGACCCTGCCACACACATACCTGAGCTGTAACCTAATATTGCCTGTGGCTGTCAAACTCTCACTCATGTCATACACAAGCAGGGTTTCTGGGCAACAGACCAAGCTTCCCCATCTGGATATCCTTCCCACTAGTACTGACTTATGATGAAGCAGCAAGAATTTTTTCATTCCCTAACCCAAGCACTTGACTCTGCCTTGCTTCTCCTGCTGAAGAAAAAAAAATGTGCCAGAAAGGCACAGAAGGATTTGAGGAGAAATAAACAGTAGTCAGCTCAGATGGTGAAAAATCAGTTCGTGATACAAGACTTTTCTTTCTGCAATCAATCTTAAAAATAATCTATTGTATATTTTTTACTTATAATATGTACTTTATAAAAAGACAAATTAGTTGTGTGGCAAATTTGTTTAAAAATATGTAATCTGGTGTGATACTCTTTCCTCTCTCTGTGTAGTGTGTGCGTGTCTCATAACATTCCATGGTAATTCTTCTGTTTTTATCTTGATATCTGATTACTTTATCACATAGAGATTAATCCATCTTGTTTGCCTCCTGGTAATAGCTTTCCTATCTATTTTTCTTCTAGGAAAAAAACGTACTTTAAATAACACTAGGAAAACATCATATAAGTAACACAAGAAAAAACACCCATTGAAAGAAGGAAAAAAAACCCACCCCAAAGCAAGAGAGACAAGCAGTTAAAGAGTTAAACAGGAAAGAAAGCATTTAGTACCTGTAATACTAAAAAGAACCAGGTCTACTTCACTAGCTGGAGCTTTGAGCAAACTGCTTACGTATTACTCTATTCAGCAATATATTTGTTAAATGGCTGTGTTACAGTGTGGGGGAGGCATCTTAGTAAGAACTTAATGAGGTAGAAAGATTGCTTAATATATTAAAATAAATGTTTATTCAAAAGAAAAAGGCAAGAGAAAATCCATTTCCTGGTGAGAAGTTGTTGACCAGTAAGAGATAGGAAACAGTTTAGGAGGGGCTGACTTTTACTAGTAGTTTTCTCCCTGAAAGGCCATGTCACTGATGGCCCACTGTGTTTGTTGAAGCTTTTGACTGCCACATTGCCTTTGTAAACAGATTTGTCCAGCCACCGATTAGTTGCCAGTCATTTGTCAGTCTATCAAGCATTACCTTGAAATATCCCCTTTTTGTTTAATGAAAAATCCAGTTTCTCACCAATATAAAAATGGTGCTCCTTTAAAACCACTTCACATTTAAGCATTTAAGCCTGTCCTTTTAAAATATGACTTGAGCAGCCAGCTACTTGTTTGGTTTTTTTGTTTGGGTTTTTTTTTAGTTTTTTTTCTTCACTTTTTTGTGGATTTTTTTATTTTATTTTTTTTAGGAGTTTGTTTTTTTTAAAATATTTATATACGAATGCTTATAAGTTTGAGACAACTTATTCATTTGTTCAACAGAATTCTGAAAAATATCCTTGATCACAGATTATTGAGCTGATGGCCAGAAATGTGAATTATTTTAGAATTTGTTGAAAGAAGTTGCAGTTAAAATTATTTTTGCCATCCAATATAACAAGGTGCTTTCTATTTCAAAAAAGTCTTAACTCAGTGAACTGCTGCATTTCTGGTTTTGTTGCAAACAGCTAGTGCAGGGAGAATTCTGGTTAGGATTGCATCTTCTAGTAAAACCTGCCCTGCTCCCGCTACAAATATGACTCATCTCAAAATAAAGAGAAAAGAAGGAGCTGTTCAGATGCACATTAATTAATTTGTTATCAGTCAAGCAGACTGTACTACCTGGAAAGTAGAAGCTGATTTGCAACTCATGATACAGTTTAACAGAAAACAAATAACCATTTGTATGAGTTGATACATACATTCACTGTAGTGGAAAGACCTCTCTCCTCTGGCTTACTATGGATATGGCTTATGTATGCTCAGGAATCAGCTTTATTATGTCTACTTGCTGTAGAAGACAGGCAAGCACGGCTATGAAAAGCACCGTGAAACTTTTCTGATTACATTTCTCTCTTCCCTATAGTCTTGGGTAATACAAAATTGATCTGAAGAACAGATCAAACAGCAGTGTCTGGGTAAGCAGTAGGAAGAGGAGATGTGTACAATTTCTATTATGTTTCTGTTCTCTATTACGCCTTTTTGACCTTATATAAGAAGACACAGATTAATTGTTAATTAAAGAAGTTTCCTAAGGAACACTAATGGCAAAAAGATTAGGGAACTATTTCTCATTTCTGGCTGCTCCAAACTGACACATCAGAACAGATATAACTCATCTGTGTCAAAGGTCATACCAGCCTACCTATCACCGGCATCTTCCAACCTTCACTTTAACCATGAAAGAGGCAAAATCACCTTCTTTTTAAGCCTGTAAGAAAAGATGACATGTATGACAAAATTGGAACAACTGGATTAGAAGGTAACACTGCACCCATATCAGTAGATTTGAGACTTCGGCATTCTTTGGGAGACTTGTGCAGTCGAGTCAGTAATCCTTGTTAACATCTCACCTCTGAAATGGTGACCCTGGTTTGAATCAGTGTTTTGAGAAAAATGATTCACTCCTTAGCTTCAATCTGATTCTTTGGCTTAGAAAATAACTGCTTTAAACAGGAGACTTTATAGTTGTCTGAGTAAATTTTGTTCCAATTTTTATTTTGGCCACAAGTCAAAGATAACAGCTGTACACTCGTGGGTTCACTGAACTTTACGTGCTTGTTGGCTGCATCACCAACTACAGGGAATAACCAATAATTAGAACATGTCAGGTCATCTTGAGAAGAACAGAGTTTTCGCATATTTGGAAAGGCCATGTGATCTCATTTTTTGGATGTTCCCAAATATGGAACTGTCAACCATAGAACACAGAGATGCACAAACAAGTAAAACAGATATTATTGTTGTGAGACCAAGAAAAAACAACACAAGGACCTACATCTGATGATGAAGGTTGTGCAGAGATTTTCAGCTATATATAACAATTTTAACTTTTATCTGTCTTTGTTTATAAAAGACCTAAGAAATATCAGCAGAACTCATTCATGTATTCTTTGCACATAGGCAGCCTTGGTCATAATGATCTGCAGCACAGTACTGAAAGCCTTAGTTTCTTTTTCCTTTTTTTTCTTTTCTAAGTTGAATCAATACCAGTTTACATAAATATATGTTCCTGTTTTCTAGTTGTTCCTGCAACAGCATTTATGTCTACCCGCTGTCAAGAAAAACAACAGTAAATGTAGTAGGATGAAAGCAGAAAAGAGAAGAAAATAGAGATGATTCAGATTAAATGGCTTTAGGTGTGTGCAGATTTTTTTCTTTCTTTTAGAAGTGTAAATATTTTTTGGCACTTTGAGATTATTATAAAGAAAAATAAAAAACCCACCAGTCTTTGGAAAAACCTAACTGACTAAACTGTGGTTTTCTTGTTACTAACAACATAGACCCCTCCTAATATAGAAAGGAATAAAAACCTTTTTTGTGTCGCATCTTTTAATCCCCAGGTTTCCTAAAGCTGCTTGTAGAAGTTATATCTAGTAGTTCATGCTGTAGACAGGTAATTTATTTGACAATATTGGAAAATTTATGGATATTAGAGTATATGTATATCTGAAGGACTGAATAAGAAGTGAATTCTTGTAAGGCTATTACAGTTATCTCTTTATAACTACAAAATACACCATGGGAGCTGCCAGTTACAATTGGTAAACATTAGAGAAAGGGAATTGCTTGTACATCACTTGATATGACCAAATGATGGTGCCACTGAGATGGAAACCCATTCTACTCCACTATTGATATATAGTGTGGGTTCAAATGCCAGAGTGAGGATTTGCAAAATGCAGATTGCTGTGAATTCCGTATTCTCTATGAACTTTCACAGTAGATATGAGGTTGAGGTTACAACCAGAAAATATGGAGACCCTCACACGCTCATATTTGTGTGTTCAGCTAAGAAAAGGAAGACTAAAATTCAAATGCTTGTTCTAGGTGATCCAGTTCAGCAATGCTAGTCTCTGACATCCCAGATGAATGTCTTCACTCACTAGGCTACTAAGCAGCTGAGGAAATTGGAGGGTTTTCGAGAATCTCTTGTTGGAGCTGCTACTAGCTGTATAAACAAGCATCTTTCAGAACAGGTATCTGATCTTTCATCTCCTGTACCCAGAAGCAATGCTAAAACTTGTCTCTTTCATTCTCTCTCAATGCATTATTAATACAAAGGAGAGCACCTCCAAGAGGAATGATACATCCAGGGTAGTTGAAATGTGTGACAATCAGGTCACTCATTTAAAAATGGAAAGCCTGCAGATTAAATCCTTCTTCAGAATCACACAAAACAGCAACTTCATACTGATCTTCCACCTCATCCTCAAGAGCTCAGTGTTATGAACTGTTCCAGTGGATAAAGGTTTTTTTTTGTTTGGGGCATAAATTTCACTACTGCTCAAACTAACATTTTAAAAATTATTACCTGCAAATTACTTTCTCCATCAAATAAAATTTCCTGTTAGAAAAAGTCCTGGCCAGTTCTATTTGTGGCAACTATAACCTTACTGGTTTATGTTTTAAACAGACTACCACTGTGTTGAAAAATTATACCTGTACTGCACGTAAACGCAGAGTTAAGTCCATTGTTTACATGATGCTACTAAAATGCACTGCTAAGGGTGTTGGATATGCATTTTTTGCTCTTGTGTTATTCCACAAATGCCTTCTGTATTTCTTTGTGTTCCTATAGATAATACTTGAAACTGCCTTCGAGTATACACTTGTGGTATAATACACAGTTGCTCTAGTCTTTAAGAAAACTGAGTTCATGAAGGCCTGAAAATGCTGTAAAATATATGGAACTGTGATAACAGTTCCCTGAAAGGCATACTCACAGTCTGCCTTTGTGGCAGTTAATTCTCAGATTAACTCTTGAAAGGCACTGTCCATCTCCTGGTGCTTTTTTGTGAGACAAGTCTCCAACACAGTGAAGAACTGACCTGGCAGTCTAGAGAAAACTTGAGCAGTGCAATTCTTCCTTATGCTTCTGAGGTGAGCTTTCATCTGCTCTGCTGGTTTGATTTTCAGCCGACTGAAAATGGAAAACTATTGCTTTAGACACTAGGGGAAGAGAGAAGGAAGAATGAATATGGATTGGAATAGGTGTAATGACAAATAAATACGCCTAAGGCAGCCATTTCCATCTAGAAACATTAGCCTGCACTGTCCACCTTTTAAATAGCAGTTTCTAGGTGCCTGCTTGTCTACAAATCCTCGATAAGAGGATGGGAAAATTAGTTTTGCAGAAGTTTGTCAGTCTTTCAATAATATTTATGCCTAAGACTACAGCTGTTTTGAAAGCCCACTTAAACAACAAGGAAGGGGGACAGTTTTTCACTAACCTTTGCACAGAGCAGAATGAGGAGAACGTGAGATTTATGGGAATTAATTTTATATCCAGAGACAGGTCTAAAAAGTTCAACCTATGTAATTAAATTTGATATTGAGATTACTGAAGAAAAGATATACAGTAGGATTCCATCAGGATATAAGGCTAATTTTTTACAGATCCTGGAATCCGTATCTCAAGACAGTTCTTTACTACTTATGCCAGCAGCCTGCTGGTAAAACAAGAGAAAGGTTACTGCTGTGCTGGAGATACAACACATCTGCTGAGACACTACTGACTGGAACTTATAATGCAACAATTGAAAATACTGGAATAGATGTGAAGATTAGCTTGAGCTTGCTATACAGCAAGTTAGAATCACCTTTAATTCAGTCTAGAGCAACATTATAAGCTACTGATTATTAGCTGAGCTACATGTCTAGTCATACACAGCCTTTATCTATCCAAAGAGGATACATGCCCTGACCAATCAAAAAACTGTCATTAAAACCATATAGCTCCCCCAGTTGCTGAAGGTAGTTTCTGTTAGAAACACTGTGCAAACATAATTAATCTGTGAATTCACACAGAAAGCAATGTTATTCCCTAGTCCATTTCTTCTTCATCTCTTCTTCAGTTTTGTTGGGTTTATTTTGTTTTGTTTTTTTTTCTGAATGTTGCCTCGTTTCCCAGGTTTGCAATGTCCAAAGAACATCTGTGGAGCTTTAACATTTTGTTACAGTTAAGGGAATTTATTTTTCTTACAAAATGTCAAGATGTGTCTGTGACTCCTAAATCTGCTGGAAAGAGTAGCGGAAATATGGGTCTCACTAAGTCAGCATCCAAACTGCCATGAAAAGGACCATGTTTCCATCTAGGGAGAGTGGACCCCTGTATCTTCTAAAAGGGCAAGGTTCTGTATTACCAAAACAGTATATATTTCATTAGTGAAGTATATATATTAATGTTTTCTTATGATTAGTAAGTTGTCATCTAGAACACAGTAAATTATTCTGGTCATTTCTACTCAAGAAAAACATCAGCTCATTTAGACATCAGTTGTTAAGATAAGGACTGAAAACACAAACCCTCTCAGTGAAGGCTGAATGTCTTTACCCCAGCAAGATGAAAGCTACGAGCCAATGTCACCTGTTTCCAAAAGTGCATTGCAAAAAATGTGACGGAAATATTACTTAAATTGAAGGATGAGGCTGGCGCAAAAACTAGCTGTGCAGACACAATTAAGCTGTGAATTAGGTAAAGGTTTCTAACCTTTACAGAAATGAGGTTTTGAACAGCCATCCAACAGTAGTAATGAGATGAGAACCCAAGTCTCTAATTTGGAACTTGATAAATTTATAAAATCATGTGTGTGGTTGCTAGCAGAAGTAGTCTTGATTTATAACTTAGGAGATTCTTTTCAGACCTATGCAAAGCACTAGCATCTCATGGCTATAAAAATATGCCCCTGAAGGAGAGATTTCCTGGGGTTTCAATATTTTTGTACATTTGTGTGTATATTTATCAGTTCAGGAAGTGGAACAGATTTAATAGTCTGGTATGTATCTAAAAAGATACAGCAGTTCCAAAACTAGTATTTATATGGCAAGATAATAAAAAAAAAAAACCTAAGATGCAGGTTGCATGATTGTTTTGTGTACACTGAAGCCATTTCATTCTTTAGCCACCAAGGAAACATTCTGTATAGTAAAGGTGCCACTCCAGTTCAAATCTACTGTATGTTCCTTCTTATCATGCTTGGGTGTATGTAATGAATTTTAAACTTGTTGCTTGGTTTTGATCAATTAAAGGTTTAGTGTAAGGCTTTTCTTTGTCAAATGACAAACCCCTGAAAATCAGGAAGGCTTCCTTTCAGTGGTCTTACTAATGAAGGCTCATTAGACTGTGGAAAATCTCCCCATAGAAGTCACAGATTAGGCACTTGGTGTCTTAAAACTGGAAACTGATCAGCTCATAGAGAATTCCAGAATTCAGCTCCTTATGCCTCAGGTTCTCAAAATCAGGATTCTCAAAATCAGGGATGCAACAATGGCCTGTGGATTGCTAAGGGGCAGGAAGACAAATATACTCTCCATGGGCTCATCCCACCACCCCAGTCAGGAGCAGGGCAGCCAGAGGGCGTCAGGGAAGCCCCTGCCCTGCACTGGGCAAGTCCCTGAGGACAGGGGCAGGCTGAGTCTGGGCAGGGACATTGTTGGGGTCCATGGCTGGACAGGGCATGGCTGTGGGGAGCTGGAGACCAGCTCTGCTGCAGCATCCCTGGGCCAGGGGGCTGATGGCCCTGGGGCCTGAAATGGGGTCCTGGGTGTTGGGCAGGGTGGAGGAGCCCAGTGGACGGGCAGGGACAGACAGGCAGGCCCCCAGGGTCCCAGAACTATGTAATTCCTCACACTCAACTGAATGAAATGAATGAACAGAAAACCAGAAAGCTATGGCTCAAAAGCTTTTTGTCCATTGGCATGAGGAATCAAATTGCTGGAAGAATCTTTTTTTTTCCTCTTTCGTTTGCATACAGCAGCAGTGACTGCCAGTCTGGTGTTGTATTTGTCCCTTGCTTTCTCTTAGCTTCCAGTTCCATCTCTGTGCCCTCTCTGGGAATTGTATTTTTATGCATTACCTTCATGGTCTGGACTGCTAGGACCCTCCTAATTACATAAAATATTTAGATTCCCCTAATCAACAGAAGACCAACACTAGCTTAGCTTAAACGAGATAGGTATTTCCTATTTGTTCACTGTAGGACAAGAGGAATCTCATCAGTGTCTCCTCTCCAATTACAAAGTACTCCTTTCTAAAATTCCACAGTTGTTTATTCACAAGAGATCTTCAGAAATTGGTGATAAAGACTTCTCCACACTTCAACAGGGATTCTCTTATGATCACTGTTTTGTTTATTTGCTCCTCTTGTATTGTCAGATTCCCCATCCTGTCTTCATATCTAGGGCGTAAAGCAGCAGCTCACATTTAATGGATTTTGACAGGCCTCAGTAGCTGGTACCTCCTACGGTGACAACCCCAGAGACAAACACAAGTCTGTGACAAGGTTTAACATCTCTGTGTTTAATCACTAGAGCTCAAATAATTTCTCTGCCTACTTGACATGAAACCACTTGTATGATAAATAATATGCTTAGTTAAAAATGGAAAAGAAAAATACAAACCCCTCTCACAGTAATATTGCAAAATGCTTTCACATTTATATCCTATACATTTTACTTGTTCATCACGTAGAAAATCTTTCTTCTACACCTGGCTTGAACTTTGGCATTGTTCACTTCTACATTTGAAGAAAACCGCCAAGGATTTCTGCATCTTTCAAGTCAAGCTTCCACAGTCCCACCTTATATCAGTGCTGCACAGCAGTGTAACAGGAGTAAAAATAAACTTTTCAGAGATGCTTTATGCAGAAGACTTTGAAAACCAACCATAAACCAAAAACTTTAGAATTCATTTCCATTTTTTCAGGACCTTCCTTGGGGAAGAGCCAATTTGTCTGCCACTGTCAAGAGCCTGTGTCAACCAGTGACATTGATCAGCAGGTCAGGAATTGTCACTCTACATTATCTCTTGACAGAGCAGAGGCATAAAGGTCAAAGAGCTGAGCAAGATGATCTGCAACTCACTAAAGCTGATTACCAAGAAAGATGAATACTATGGGCATCTCATTTCTTTACCTAAAAAAGATAGTCTCCTACTCATCCTGCTCATTCAGAACTGCGACCTCAAAATATGACATTTACTTTTACATGGCTTAAAGTGTCTTTGAGTGTCATCACTAAGAATCTCTCCACTCTTATCTTTAAGTCAGCAATAAAAGTTATGTCTTTTGAAAGAGATTAAAAATCCTGCTATAAGGATTCATGGTTTCCAGTTGTTTAAAATGCATTATTTAACACTAGTGCTTTTCTTGAAGTGTGATGTAGTAGTAAAAAAAACCCCATAGATCGAGATATATATGATAGCTGGAAAAAACTATTTATAAGTTTGGCACTTTTATGAAGCCACAGACACCTATTTTTGGCAATTACAATGTCCAGTGAAAAAAAATGAACATTTTTTTGTATAAGAGAAAACAGAATTAAATTCCCCCAGACTGGGGACTGCACAGTAAAAGAAATCAGTGCAGCCACTCAGGCAGCATCATGATTCTTCAAAGATTCTATTAATATATTTGTCTTCTGCATAATGCTTTTTCTACTGCTCAGGTAAAAATTAAATTTCCAAGCAAGTTACAGCACTATTTAAAAAGAGAAGAGGAGATATGCAAAGTTTCAGGAGTAAGAAGTCCACCTACAAGTACAAGCCTTCTGCAGATCATTAATAAAAGTAATAGTTGTTAATACATGATTGCCTCATTATAATGGTGACATTGCAATTAATTGTTTCAGCACCTTTTAAATTGAACAAATTTCCTTTTGACATTTTTTATTGTGCCCTTCGTATTCTCTTGTAAAAGAGAAAAGCCACTGATCTGCTTGAAAAGCAAACGAGTAGGAACTTTTCAGTCCTATTTTTTTAAGCAAGTTAGTGGATTTCCTCTTTTTGAAGAAATTGTAAGCAGTATAAATCATGGTTTTTACTCAACTAAGATCAGCAATGTATTTTTCAGGATATGAATACATTCCAGATTTCTGCACTTCCTTATCATGTGCAGTTCTTGAAGTATCTGTCAGCTAGAGGAAAACCATAAACTATGCAGTATGTATCAGAGCCGTATCATTAAAGGGCTGGATTATTTTACACCTGTGCAATATGATCTCCCATTACTTTTTAGCTGGGATTTAAAAATAGTTGACAAATAAAGCAATAATTAAGTATAATAAAATGCAAGAAACAACAATTATATTTGCCTTCCAGTTTCAGTCCAGTGCTTGCGTATTTGTGTGTGTAGGACACTAAAATACACTAAAATGCAGGGAATGCTTTAAAGTTTCTTGAACATGAATTTCTTTACACCATCCCCCTTGACAGACAATGCAAATAAATATTTAAATTGTTGATGTGAGATATTAGCAGCCCACTTCAACATATATGTATTTACATAATGACCAAATGTACATTTGGCATTGGTTTCATTAAAAGCCATGATTAAGGAAAGATGTGGGTTTGAAATTTGGTCCAGATTTGCTAGATAGCTAATGTGCAAAATGAAGAACGTGCTGATGACAGCAGCAGTATACGCACCTTGTTACAGAAGATGACTACATTAATAATTTTTAGATAGTATAATAAATCAGAGCATAACTCAATTTCTCCACAAAGTATGAAACCCAGCATATCTAGTTCTCTTCTGCCGTATTATTCTTCTTTCTTTTATTCCTCATCTTAACCAAATCTTTTCCTCCACTCCTCTTATGATATTAGAAGTGATCAACTAAAATGAGCATTTTTCAGAGCAGTAGTCTCATGTAGGACCAGTGGCAAGACCTGAGCAAGCTGCAGTATCATATGTCCCTTCACTGGAGCTCTCTGCTCCAAGACACAGCTTTTTTATCCACCCTGAGTACATACATGCATGTCTTTCTTTGTGAAAATATTATTTTTGAGATTGCAATGATAAGTATGCTAACAATAGGAAATATTGGATTCAGTCCCCTTGCACACATAAGTAAATGACCACTGATAACTTTTCATGATCAATGGTTATTTTTCACTGAACCCCTATCTCTTTCAATGCAAAAGGTAGATAATGCTCTAAGAGTAAGCAGATGATGTTAGCTTTTGATTCTTTTATCCTTAGTATTGTATGTGTGGCCTCAGGCCCTGTTTGCTGCACACTATTCAAATGTCATTCTGACTATTGAATTATTACTTTTTGCATGGGTATTCCCTATGGCATCTATTATTATATCTGAATACTTCAGAAATGAGCAGTTACCTATCCTTCTACTTTACCTCTCTCTGCAAGCTCTTTATATAGCTGAGCCACTAGCAGCCTTCTCAGTTTTAATGTCTTCATCAATGACTTGAGCAATGGAACAGAAAGCATCTTCATCATGTTCTCAGATGGCACTTGACAAGGTGAAACAGTTGATATGGTGGAGGGAAGGGGTGCAATACCTGCACAGCCTGGAGGAATGAAGTAAAAAGGAACCTAAGGAAACAGCAAAGGCAAATTTAAAGTCCTTCACTTGGGATGGAATAAGCCCATGTAGTATAGGCTGGGCCTGAGTGGGCAGGCAACAGCTATGCAGAATAGTACTAGTTGAGGAGGCACAATCCTTGTGAGCAAATGGAACATAAATCAGCAGCAAGGTCTCCTGGGGATGAAGGCTAACCACATACGAGGATGCATTAGCAAGAGGATAGCCAGCAGGTCAAGAGAAGGGAAGCGGTTATCTTTTACTACACCCTTGTGAGGTTTGCAGCACTATGTCCAGATTTGTGATCTCCAGTACAAAAGATGCATTGACAAACCTGAAATGATTCAGTCCAGAATTACTAAGATGCTTGTCTAGGTCACCTAGTCACTATCTGTGTAGAGCACTTCATATACAGAAGGAGCTGCAGGAAGCTAAGCTTGCTTAGCCTGGAGAAGTGAAGAGTAAGCATGAATCCAGTTCTCGCTTTCACCTTGTAAAAGGGCACCTATGGAAAGGACAGAGTTAGACTCTTCCCAGAATTGAAAGGCCAAGGAAGAGATGCAATAGCCACAGGCTGTGGAAAAGAAAGTTCCAGCTGGGTAAAATTTTTTCACACTGAGGTTTGTTGAACACTGGAAAAAGTGCCCGGATAAGCTGCTGGTAACTCTCCCCAGGAAGACTTTCAAAACTGAGCTGGACAAGGACCCAGGTCCTCTTTTTGAAATTAACCTTGCTTTGAACAGGAGTATGGACTAGATGACCTTCTGAGTCTCCTTCCAATTTGAATTATTTTAATTCTGTGATTTCTAAACAATTTTCCATCACTACTGCATAAAAAGGAATGTCAGTGTGCATATTAGGGAGAGAAAAAGGATTTTAATCAGAATATTCAGAAAATGAACAGGGAGGGTATGATGTTTACAAAATAGAAGATCTATATTAAAATTCTTTTTTTTTTTTTTTTGAGTAGTTTTAATTTGGAGAAGAGCTGCTACCTCTGGCAAGGCAAACAGGTTATTAGCAAGTTGTCCAAAAATTATTTTGCTTCTTTCTGTTACAGACAATTTCTCACTGGTTGAATTTTATTCATGTCAGTCTCAGTCATCTGCTCTCAGAAATTCCCAAGTTGATAAAACATTTATAAGGGTTGTGCCAGAAAAATTTTTATTAGAGAGCAATCAGTGCAGAAGTCTAAACAGTAATAAATTACTTGTTAAAGGTATGAAAGACATGCTTTCATTAGAGCAAACAGCCTATCTTTCAGTCTGGTCTTTTAAAATCATGCAACAATCAAGTAAGATTCACTTTCTAAGATAACTGAGAAGTGACCAACACAAATATATAAAGATTATACAGCAATATATAAAGAATGCTGAGAACCAAACTGGGACCATATTTTAATTCCGTCATGGTGGCAGGAGCAGTCAAATATCACAGTGTAGGCCTCCAGAGAAAATACTTGTGAAGGAATTCTGCTGAGAGGTTATTGATACTGTCTCCCGTAAGATCCTCAGCAAAGGAAAGTGTGAAGTCCTTCAAATGGGCCAGTGAGAGTCAGGCGTAGAAGCTAGTTCCATGTACCATGATCAGGGCAAGCTGAGAGCAGAATATGGAAAATCCAAAACAACTGGGCATGACCTTGTTATAGTCAAAAGTCTGTTGACAATCAGCAGTAAGGTCTTACTGCAACATTCAACAGGCAGAAAGAGCATCCGAGATGAGGAAACACAGCTTCTACTGTATGGCTTTGTCAGACAACATCAAACAGCTGTTAGAAGGGTTGCCACTATGCAACTTCACAAGCCCATCAGTCTCGGAGTCTGCTTGAGCTTGACTGCTAAGGCAAAACCTTCCACTGTGGAAGCCAGCAGTTGGAACAGCTTTTTTTAAGCTCAAGAACAGTGTAATGTATATCCAGATGAACCAAGGCACCACAGCATTCAAAAGCAATAAATTCAGCTTTGCATTTATTGCAGTCAGTAGCTTCAGTCTCTCCAAAGAAAAAAATGATACTCACCTTCAAACTGAGCTCAGCCATGCAATATCCTTTTTCTTTTCTACCTTTATTCTCCTAATTCTCCACTTTTACCTAATTTACTAAATTTGAAGAATATCTCAACAAACATCTATGCAGAAACTCAATTTGTATTTCTTGTGGCTGTAGTAATGGAAAACACTCTCCTGGACAGACAGAAAAGTGGATCCATAATATTCAGATTTTATAATGTGTTTATGGATTATAGGAATGCATAAAATTTGCCTTCTTCATAATGGAAAGGCAAATTTGTCCCCCAAGCTATATGTGTTACCCGGTATATTCTGAAAACATAAAAAGAAAAATTACAAGGGAATTAGAAAAGCCCTGAAGTTTCTCCTGCTGGAGTATTTTTTAAATCACTTCTGAATTTCCCTACCTTCAAAAAGACAGTCCAACCCGGCCTTTTATTCTGCTGAGTAACTAGACATATTAGCCTTCACAACCTGACCTTTTATCCCCAGAGACCTGTTTCTTGCAAGCTATAAAAATGTTAATAGAAATCTTCAAAGAGTTCTCAAATTTCTTTTGTTTTATATTTCATGGCTTCAATACAGTTCCTAATTGCTAAAATAGATCTTTTTTTTTTCCCCTTTTCCTGTCTGAGGCTGTAAGCTAGCAGTATATATGCTTTATTGCTTTTTTCAAGAAAGTGTTGCCTCAGCCACTTGAAGTCTGCCAGGTTCTGCCCACAGTCCCCTGAGAGTAGTATTTAACTGCCTTCAAAAAGTAGCTCAATTTATAATTCTCAAAGCTGCTGTTTAAACAGGATTTTTCTAATTTTAGATCTTCCTCTGAAGTTTGTGACCAGCAGCTCCTTTCTCTCCTCCCTTCCCCCAATCCGCCCCAAAGCTGTATTTGCGACTTTCATTAATGCAGTTTCAGATGTTTTCCAGGCAATATCTGACGTTACACAACTTATAGTTTCTGAATTCTCCCTCTGTTTCCTCTCTCACAGAATATCCTGCCTCATTAAGGTGCTGTTTATTCTGCAGACGGGCAGATTTCAGTGCCATTCTGCCAGGTGATCAAGACAGCAAGCGGATTCAAGGGAGACTTCAAGTAGAAGAATAAATCACTGAGAGCCCTGAAGCCTTTGGCTGCTGCAGGGGATACACAGGCCTTTGGTCTGCTGTAGTATGGTGGCTTTTAGGATCACATCAAATTAAAGTCCCACATATTCGAAGTGTTTTATGTGGAGTACCATCAAAGGATTAAGAGTTCCATTGAATTTAGAAGGCTGGGGGGAGTTCAGGTTTCACATTTGAAGATCACATAAGGAACTGAACCACAGTGACATCACAACAAGTGTTTAATTCATGGTATATGTGGAAAGCAGAATGGTTCTTCACATAGGGTAGGATGTGCATCTTCCACATTTTCTTTTCCTTGTGGAAAAATAAGAGAAAATGTGTGGGTTTAAGTTCTACCCTCAGATAGCGTTATCTGGAAGCAAAGACGCAGATGCTGGAGGACACACTTAGAGGAGTGCAGGGTGTGACAGCAACTGCTGCCTGTGTCACTGTGGCTGGAGATACCCCATGGAGACCTGCAGCCACCTTGTTCCTCCCCATCACAGCCATCCTGGGCCAGGGGGGGAACACTGGACAGGGAAACAAATAACTGGTCCTTTCTGGCCAGGGGGGGAACACTGGACAGGGAAACAAATAACTGGTCCTTTCTGGCCTTTTCCCACTGTCAACCTTCAGCTCTGAGGAGAGAAGCTGAAGGACAAGGAGCTCTAGAGGCTGGGAGATGCTGATGTGTAGTGCTCTGAGGTGGATGGGGGTGCCCCATGTGAGAGGCTTGCTTATCACAATGAGTGACTGTCTGCAACTAGCTTTGTGTATGTCATCACAGTTTGTTAGGTAGATTTGGGTCACCTCCTTCAAGATTACCCTCCATGGTAGGGCATGTACGCTAAGATGCCAAGACTGCTGATGTTGTCACTGGTTGGGATACCTGGGCAGTTCTCTAGGCATGGCTGTGGATCTAGGTGGGCTCGAGCTTCAGCTGTTCCACCACGTGGTGAGGCTCTGAGGAGGGTCTCACTGAGAGGGGCTTATGCTGCAGCAGGCACTGGAATGAAAGCAAGGCACTGAGTTCAAGGGCAACCAGACAAGACAGCAAAAATTCAGTCCTTAAGGCCATCAGCATTTAGGGGGTTGTTACTGATAGATTTTTTTTCTTGCTTCTCAGAGTCTGGTGAACTGGTGTATGCGGATGAGCTGTTTCTTTCCTTTCACAAGATGCAGTACTCTTGCCTTTGTCACAGACTGCTGAAAGCGTTTAGACTGACAACACCAAGTAACATTTGTCAATACTACCTTTAGAAGGGATTAATTTAAGCTTCCTCATATCACTAAATTCCTTCTATTACATCTGAATTTAGCTATAATTGATCTCTTCTGTCTCTAAAGAGCATGTTGTAGAATAGTCTATATAACATCCATGTTAAACTATAAGTCTCTTTTAGCCCTAGCACCACTCCTCCCAGTATTCAGAAGGTTTGTGCTTACTTTACTGGAACAGACATTGGAAATCCTGCATTTCTGTCCAGCTATGGGACTCTTCCCTTTACCTACAAAGGCCTCAGTCCTAGCATAAAACAAAACAGTGATTTGTCACATAATCAGAAAAGAAAGATATATAATACCCCCCATCATCCTGCTGTGTTAACTTCACAACTGCAGGGGGTCAAAGTCTCAGAGGGTTGTGTTTTCTTTTTTTTTGTGCAGCTCTACTAAGAGCAGTAGAGGTATTCCCTACTTGCACCAAACTACATTTTGCATCTATCAAGTTCTCTCTTCACGAGTACACACAGCAGAATTTATACAACACAGCTAAGAGAGCAAGCATTTTATCCTACAGAGTTATCTTCAACACTAGTCCCTAATCAAGCATACTGTGTCAGCAGCACTGTAAATTAAAAAGACACATACTATATAGGAGGAGACCTCAGATCTGGAGTGCCTGCAACAAGCTCCATTTCACTGTACAGTTGTACGTGTAACAGCAGCTGTAAATTGTCTGAACTACAGACATAGAGTTAGAAAGGCAAAGAATATTTCATAAATGTCTTCAATATTATCCAGTGCTGGCCCACTAGACCACCAACAATAAATATAATAGTGGTAAGTCATGCAACATTCCTGAAGACTTATTATAAAGCTGCAGCCAACCTTCAGTTCTAAGCAAAATAAAATCCTGCACATTGTGTTAATGTTTTATTTGGTATGAGGTCCACTTTCAGGGTGTGCCCCCTGGCCAGAACTTTTCTCTCATTGCCAAACCAGCAGACATGCAAAGTCATCTTCTGAAACTAGCATTTACGTCACCGAAAGTGCATCTGTAAACATCACTACTGTGGAAACTGTGCTTTGAAGGTTTTATTGCAATCTGTATTATATTACCTGCAAACTCAGGTAATATACTACTCGCACTGAAACTTGTAAAGAGGCTTAATTTTCTGAAGATGAAGTGGGATGGCAGGGAAACCTTCTGAATGAGAAGAGGTGAGGATTGAATCCAATGAACCCAGAGGATTTAACTTGCGGCTGCATAAAGAACAAATGTGCTGGTTTAAAAGATTCAATGCAATTTGCCTTTTGAAGCATATTACGTTTTAAAACCAGTTGAATAGTTCATGCCAGTACAAATAGAATTATTAACCCTGTATTTGTAAATACTAACCTCTTGTCCCCTAAAAAAAATAAAAGTTTGCATTTTCTTTTTATTTACTAGGATTGACAATAATCCCAGGAAGAATCTTACTGTTTTAACACAGCTGGTTATGAGCCTGATAAACTTTGGGGGGTTTTAAAGCACTCATTAAACATGTTTTAGTTTTATGCCAATTCCTTAAAATTTATTTCTGTGGTGTTCTCGTGAGCTACCATTTTTCATCTTGTTCTTACTAGCGCTGGCAGTCATGTAAAAAGACATATTCTGGATTCAGTCAAACTCTAGCACTGCCTTGAAAGTAACTTTTAATGATAGAATGTTTCTGTTAATCGACTTTATCTCCAAACTTTTATTGTCTTTCTTGCTTACTTTTAAATTATTCTTTTTCTGTCAGGAAGAAATACGATCAAAATCGCATTAGGCTTAGTCCTAAAAGATTTTGAACACCTATCATTTTAATTTAATCTGGCAGGATCTGACAATGCTTGGCACCATTTATCATGCCCATCAAAGAACAGACAGAGAGGTTTGGCAGAGCAGTTGATTGAGTTCCCTTTTGTTAATGAAAACAATGCTGCCGACAACCCATTAAAAACACCCCATTTCTTTTTAATATTCCTGGAGTAGTAAGGATAAAGCCAGAGGGAAAGCTGAAATTGGAAGAACTGTTTTAGACCTCACCTGTCTCATTTGTGTTTAGATCTATATGGCACTGATTCTTCCTGATAATTTATTCTGATCTCTGTGGCACAAGGTAAAAGGAGGAATGGAAATGCTCCAGAAACTTGCTTTTGACATGCAAAAGCAGCTGCAACAAATCCCTGCTGTTTAAGCATGTAACACCTATTAAAATTTTTTTATTTTAGTTTTCATTCTGCTGAAAATCAGTCCTGGGTATCGAGGTTTATCTACCACCCAAGTTTTCAAAAATTACATCTTCATACAAAAAAAAAGAAAATATTTTAAAAAAGTGAATTTTAAGTGAGCATTAAAAAAATAAAACATACATTTAGGGTTTTTTTTGTTATGATGTACTAATTATTGATTCATTATGTTAATTCATTTGTATTTGCATGGGGGTTCTGTAGATGCAAAGAATGCAACCTTTTTTTTTTCACATTAAAATCTATTACATGAAACCTGACAAGATAAGGTCTGGATCTGAATTTTGCAGCAAAAGTACATACCTAGAAATTAGCTTGTTGATTCACTGGCTTTCCATTCTCTTCATAGAATTTTAGCAAAAATAGGAGAAGCAGCAATAACTTGTTGCTCCACTTACCCATGATATAATTCTTAAATTTAATCCCCAAAGAAATAGCATACGCATTATTTACTTCAGTGTTTACTTTTTAACACAAAGAAACCTTATTAAAGGTGTAACATGTATGCTACAAAATAGCCTAAAGTACGTCAGTCTATTTTAAAAGAAAATCATATGTATAGATGTAACTCTTTAAGCTATTTTCTCTCAGCATTTCCATCTTATGAATACTAAAATACACAGAGATGTTCTTCTGCCCTGTCATTCGCTCCCTGACAGTGTTTCTTGGGGTCATAATACAATCTTTCCATCTGTGATGGGTACCCAAATGTAATCTGCAGCTGAGTTTAACATTTGTTAAGTAGATAACTTTGAACTCTGCTGGCCTGCTAAACAGTACTCAACAAAACTTCCAGATCCTCTCTTTTAGATTTATTGTCTTTGAATCTTTGCAATTGGATAATAATTGCACAAAATAGAGATAAATCAGGGGGTTTATTAGCATAAACAAAAGCTATGTAAATTATTCATGGAGATTTGCAATGTTCAGTTGCCAAAGACTCACTCTTGGTACATTGAAACTTTTTTTTTTTATAGCAATAATTTTAGTTAGATATTAATGCAAATGGACCTATTCTAAATTAAGGCTTTCTTCTCAAATATATACTGCAAACAGGCAGCACACCCTACCCTCTTATTCTGCAGAATAGCAATTTGAGAGTATAGCTAGAACAGATAAATCAAGACAGATATTAATTTATTCATTAAATATCACATATCATAGAATCATAGAATAGTTAGGCTTGGAAAGGAACTTAAGATCATCTACTTCTAACCCCCCTGCCATGGGCAGGGTTACCTCACACTAAGCCAGGTCACCCAAGGTTCTGTCCAACCTGGCCTTGAACACCGTCAGAGATGGAGCATTCACAACTTCCCTGGGAAACCCATTCCACTGCCTCACAACCCTTACAGGAAAGAACTTCTTCCTCTATATCCAATCTAAACTTCCCCTGTTTAAGTTTGAATCCGTTACCCCTTGTCCTATCACTACAGTCCCTCATGAAGAGTCCCTCCCGAACATCCCTATAGGCCCCCTTCAGATATTGGAAGGATGCTATGAGGTCTCCATGCATCCTTCCCTTCTCCAGCCTGAACAGCCCCAACTTTCTCAGCCTGTCTTCATACGGGAGGTGCTCCAGTCCCCTCATCATCCTCGTGGCCGTCCTCTGGACTTATTCCAACAGTTCCATGTCCTTTTGATGTTGAGGAAACCACAACTGCACACAATACTCCAAGTGAGGTCTCACGAGAGCAGAGTAGAGGGGCAGGATCACCTCCCTCGACCTTCTGGTCATGCTCCTTTGGATGCAGCCCAGGATATGGTTGGCTTTCTGGGCTGCAAGCACACACTGCAGCTGGCTCATATTCATTTTCTCATCAACCAACACCCCCAAGTCCTTCTCCGCAGGGCTGTTCTGAATCTCTTCTCTGCCCTAACCTGTAGCTGTGCCTGGCATTGCTCCCACGCAGGTGTAGGACCTTGCACTTGTCATGGTTAAACTTCATCAGGTTGGCATCAGCCCACCTCACAAGCATGTCAAGGTCCCTCTGGATGGCATTCCTTCCGTCCAGCGTATCAACCGATCCACACAGCTTGGTGTCATCGGCAAACTTGCTGAAGGCACACTCAATCTCACTGTCCATGTCACCAACAAAGATGTTGAACAAGACTGGTCCCAACACTGACCCCTGAGAGACACCACTCATTACTGGTCTCCACATATGCTTCTTATTTGGGTAACAAAGCATAAACCAACTAAGGCACTATAAAAGTAACACCATAGCAGCATATTGCAAGAAATTAAAAGCAAACACATTTGGAATTGCTAAATAAAATAGGTGAAAGACGCATGCATTTTTAAGTTGATTTATGATTTTTTTTTAAACTTACAAAGCAGTTTAAGAGATCACTTTCTCCCTGGTTAACAAATAGTGGTTGTTTCAGTGTTCTCTTTTTTTTTTTTTTTTTTAACCCACCCAATGAGCAATTGTGTTAAAATCAGAGAATATAAAGAGATTATCTACTTACTCAGCATTCAGAAAAACTGAACAGTTTTAATCAGTTTCCTTTGAGATTATTTCTGTGGCAGAAAATATTTCGGGAACTTTTTTTCCTCAGCCTTGAATTAATATCCTAACAAACACACAGACTATGAATGTTTTTTCATTAATTGCAAGCCTAGTATCCCTCAGAGATTCAGTGAGACTACTGGTGGGCACAAAGAACTGCACCAGAAGCCAGGGTGTTTTAATACTAGAGAAGATTAGACATTTAAAAACCATAGAGTACAGTATTAATGAAAATAAACATGATATACTCAACAAAATCTCATTCAGAGGCTGTGCAAAAAAAAAAAAACCAACCAAACCCCTAAAATGGACTTGATCAGTTTATAAGTAATGATCAATAATATAGAAAATATCATTACAGCAGAAAAAGTGTTCTGTACTGAAACTGGAAAATTTTTAATGATAAATGCTTGCATTGACATTTTGCCATATCGATGAGGAGTTCTGCAGGATTTCAGGACACATTCAAAGACAATGCTCATGAAAAAAAATTATACCTTATTGAAATGCTGGCACAAATTGTGTATTTTTTTTTAAGGTTGTACTTGAAATAACTTCTCTGGTCTATAATGTGAATTTTTTCATTTATACTAAATAGTTGCCCTGAACTTGAAGGGCAATAGAACCTGAAGGCAAAGTCCAGGCTTTATGAAGTTTCTGGCTTCTTATAGCTTGTTTACAATTTGCACCAGTGTGAATTTCTCAGAAGTAAATATTTTAAGTAATGAATGCATCCTACATGAGTACTAACATTCTATTCATATTTGTCTCAGCAAAGTGAACCTTTAGTATTTTAGTAGTGAAAGTAGTAGAAGTAGTAAAACTACCTGCCTGTTTTCTTCTTTCATCTTTCAGGAATAATAATAATAAAAAAAAATACTTTTTTCTTCTTACATGAAACCATTTTTGTCTTTTTTTCTTTTCTGGGTTTGTTTTTTGGTTTTCTGGTTGATCTTTCTTTTTTGTTTGCTTCTTTGTTTTGTTTTTTTCCATAAATGTACACACACCTACTATTATAGAAGATTGTTTCTTGAAGAAAAATGTCATATATAGACATGTCAGTGAACAGTGACACCTGCTAGTCTCTTATACCCGATTTTTCTTAAATAATTTTGGATGCAGCTGGCAAGTGCAGCTGATATTTTTGCCCCCTTGATTTCTTTAACTTCTTTCTGACAATACTGGATTTTCTATTAACTAAGTCAAAATCACTGATTTTTTTTCCACTGTTTTATTTTCATATATATTAAAGAGAAAGTGAATTCAGTCTTTTGCTTTTTGTTTTTTGTTTTGTCTTGGTTTTTTTAAAATTTTTGTAAAAAAAATTTCTTTATCTTATTTTGTTTGTTTTTCTTATATACTTCTGGAGAATTTTGTACTGCTGTATTTTAAATTTCATCTTTATTGCTATTTTTAATAATTTCTCTGATTGCATTTTTAACATTTATTGTCATTCCCTATCATCTACAGCAATCAATTCTGTGTGGTTATGGGGTTGTCAGAACTCTGCTTTGCTCAAATAATATGCATTTCTTTCAGTGTATACATACTTAAGAAATTTTAAACGTACAGGTTGAAAAGAGGTAATTCAACAACAAGTTTGAAAAGTATTGTTTCTTAAACCAAAAAATGTCATGCAAATGCCAAAATCTGTACTCAGACTTTAAATTTCAAGTAAAGGCTTAAAAACTGAATTCAGCACAAGTTTAGGTGAAGGCAAGTAAGTCTTGACAATTGGTGACTCCATAATGATGCTAAGAAAATTTTAACTGTTTTTTTTTTGTTCAGAAGTATTTACACAATGCTTGTCCTCAAGGACAGTTATGTACTTATCTTGGATTCACCTTAAATTAATAATTTGAAACTTACCTAATGAAAAAAAGGAATGCAGTGGTGGAAGGACATGTGTTTCATATATGCCCTGAGAAAGAAGGTGAATCTACAACTATATGTATTGCATGTTCACAAAAACTTTACCACACAGGTATAACAGCAAATCTGTTGAAATTATTGGAGACCAATTTGTGAAGAAATCAACCATCACTAGCAGAAGTGAATGAGTATTATGAAAATCAGAGATAACTTTACAGAAAGATGTTATTAATTGCTATCCAAATTGAATTTGATATGGCTGAGGCTGAAATATTTGCTCAAGGAGCTACAGAGCATGTCTGGCTATTAATTCATTAAGAGTGCAATTTCCCAAACATGGGCAGAACACTGGCAGAAAAATTATGGTTAACAGCATACAGCTCACTGGAGCTAGCAAGCACCAGCTTTGCAGCGCCTCCTTTACATTAATATAAAGCAATGCTCTATGATGCAAATGGTCAGCTTTTCTGGATTCCTCACAAAGTATTTTTGGGCACATAAGTTTGAAAAAAGTGGATATTTGGTGATGGTTATTTTATTTCTTTTAGCTGCAATCAGACACAGACTTTGTTATTCATCTGTCCAGAAGCTGACCTCTGCGTATCTGTGAAACAGTTGCCATGAAAGTTCTTTATAATTAGTGGAGAGACATAGGCATTCATAGGCATGCACTCTCATCCTATGTAGGTCAAATGACTGATGTAAGCCTTAATATGTACATTTGTCTCTCCTGAATAGAAAAACCTCAAGGTCATCAGCTCAGGATGGATCCAAGCAGAAATACTTAATGCCAAATGAAATAATTGCACTTTACTGTTTATTTACCTTTGTTGATATAACTTTTGTCCTGTTTGAAGTGACGTTTGCACCCATGAATTACAGGTACAGTTTACTCAGTTAAAACTGTGTATTAATCCAGTGGCCCCTAGCTTGTATATTTTCAATGTTTTCATACTTCTCTGGTTACAGAATGTAGTGACATAATAGGATTACATGATTCTAAAATATACAGAAGATACATGTGAACATTTTTTATATGATTCAGAATCATAGAACGGGTTGGGTTGGAAGGTTCCTTAAAGATAAACTAGTTCCAAACCCTCTTGCCAAGGAGTCAGAAACCTTCCATTAGACCAGCTTGCTCAAGCTCCATGCAGCCTGGCCTTGAACATGTCCAGGGATGGGACATCCACAGCTTCTCTGGGCAGCCTGTTCCAGTGTCTCACCACCCTCACAGTAAAGAACTTCTTCCTAGTATCTAATCAAAACCATTAACCGCAACTCTTTGAGCGTAACCATCTAGCCAATTCTTTATCCACCGAGTAGTCCATCTGTCAAATCCATGCTTCTCCAGGTTAGAGACAAGGATGTCATGCAGGACAGTGTCAAATGCTTTTCACAAATCTAGGTTGATGACACCAGTTGCTCCTCCTTTATCCATCAATTTTGTGACCCCATCATTAAAGGTCACCAAATTTGCCAGGCATGATTTGCCCTTAGTGAAACCATGTTGGCTTCCACCAATTGCCTCGTTCTTTTCCATGTGCCTTAGCACAGTTTCCAGGAGGATCTGTTCCAGGAACCAAGGTGTGCCTGACCAGCCTGTAGCTCACTGGGTCTTCCCTTTTTCCTTTTTTAAAAATGGGGTTTATATTTCTGCTTCTTCAGTGAGTGGGAACTTCACTGGACTACCAAGACTTCTCAAGTATAATGGATAGTGGCTTAGCCAATTCATTCAACAGTTCTCTCAGGACGTGGGGATGCATCTCATCAGGTCCCAAAGACTTGTTCATCTTCAGGTTCCCTAGATGCTTTCTGATCTTCTCCTACCATGGGTCTTCATTCTCTCAATCTCTGCTTTTGCCTTTTGTGATTTGAGAAGTGTGGCTGGACCACTGGCTGGTGAAGACTGAAGCAAAAACTTCATTGTGTACCCCAGCCTTCTCCATATCCTAGGTGACCAGATGTCTTGTTTCCTTACAGAGAAGGCCCACATTTTCTCTCATCTTCTTTTGATGAAAGCTTTTGATAAGCTTTTCTTGTTGCTCTTGACATCTCTTGTCAGGCTGTTGTGGTTTAAGCTGTAAATCTCATGCAGCCCGCTCATTCACTTCTCTCTCTTTCTTCCCCCCCCCCACTCTGATGGGGGCGGGGGGGGGGGGAATGGGGAGAAGAATCGAAAGAATGTAACTCCCACTGAATTGAGATAAGAACAGTCCAGTAACTGAGGTGTAACACAAACCACTGCTGCTACCATCAATAATAATAAGGACCAGGGAAATACAAGGGAAGAGGATACAACTGCTCACCCCCCGACTGAGCCGAGAGAGAGAGAGACACTTCTGGGTTCCTGCCCCCAATTTTTTACATCCTGGGCATGATGTGCTATGGCATGGAATAGCTCTTTGGTCAGTTTGGGTCAGGTTTCCTGTCTCTGCTTCCTCCTGGCTTCCCTCCTCCCCAGGCAGAGCATGAGACTCAGAAAGTCCTTGGTCAGACCAAAACATTTGTTTTAGCCCCCTCTCTGAATAAAACTTAAATATTTCAATCTAAATCCAATGGAAATGATGCTATTTCTGCATATGAATTATCAAGTGGGAAATTATGAAACAGTATAGCATTGCACTTTTATATTAGGAATGGAAATTTCATGTTTCTGGTCCTGCTGATGGGTCCTTGCCAAATTCATGAAAGTGGGATAATTTCCAAGGTGGCAGAAATGAATCTGAAATTACCCTTATAGAAAAGAATCTGGAGAATTATATAGAGAATAGTCACCTTTCTTCTGCAATTGTAAACCTTTCTATATGAAGGATGTAATTCTCCATTAAATCTATAGACTGGATTAAACCTTGGACAGAAAGAACCTAATTTCTTTTTAAACTTTTTAACTTTGTAGAGGTTTTTTTTTTTTAAAACTGTATTTCATTCTACAGAACCTATAGGAATGGATTTTCCACTTCACTAGGTCTACTGCATACTGCATTTCCTGGCTTTAAGAGGTACCGAACAAAGATCATCCTTTCTTAAAAAGAACATTTATGCTTCCACTAACTAAGCCAGTTTCTCTTCTTAACGTCAGAAAGTGAAAGGAGTAGATGTCAGTACTGCAGAGATCTTCTGCAGAGGGAAGAAAGAGCACAGTGGACCCAAAGCCCATTATACATAATCTCCACAAGAGAGGGCACATGGTCTTAAAGAGCACTGAAGTGTCTGCTGTTCTTATGTCCCCCTGGTTCACCTGGCTTAGGACCATGCTTTCTGCTATAATACTATATATAGCTGTGCTTGATTCATGGAGAATTAAGGTGAAAGGACTTCAGCCTGCAGCTACCTTGTGACACACTAGGACATACATGGTGTCATGGGCTCGAAAATAGAGCATGAAAATAAAATCCTAGGCATGAAAATAAATTCTACCCCAACTTTCTGTGTGTGCACATATGTTTATATATGTTGTGAGTGTTTATATATGTTGTGAGGAGTCAGGCTTGTCCTTCAAAACAGCTTCAGAAAGCCCTGAGGAACTGTTGTAGTAGTGGGGTGCTTTGTCAGTCCAAAAGTGGTCTGGCCATGTTTCTTCAAGAAGCCTGAGAAAGGCAGACAATGCAAACAGGAGAATTTTTAAGCCAGCTCTTTTGAGGCTTGGTAATGCATTTTATTTCAGCACCAAGCATTATATAGATATGATTAAAAATTACGACAGCAAACAGATGGACACTTTTCATGGAATTATACTGAAGACACTTTTGGATTTTTTTTTTCTTTATTGCAAGTGAAATTATATATTTAACAATCATGCAGTGTCCTTAAGAAGTCAAGAAATTTTAATGATGTTATAGTCAGCTTGTTTAGTAAGAATTTTTCACCTAAAAAGATGATGGATCTGAAACACAAACGTGCTTCCAAACATTTTAGACATTAGATATAAGTAACATGTGTTTAAAATATGTGTAAAAAAACAGTGTAATAAAGCGTGTTAATAATGTTTGGAAAGATTATCTTTCTTTTTCAAGAATACAAACATTGTTTAGTAAGGAAATATACAGACATATTTAAAAGCTTTAATCTCATGAAAAGCTTGGTCTGTACGGAATACATTAGCCTTAAGCTGTTTTAAAGATTAATATCCTTTCTAAAAACAAATATATTTAATAGCAATGAAGAACA
This sequence comes from Myiopsitta monachus, assembly GCA_017639245.1. Lineage (NCBI taxonomy): Eukaryota > Metazoa > Chordata > Aves > Psittaciformes > Psittacidae > Myiopsitta > Myiopsitta monachus. The sequence continues at coordinate 62,842,412 of CM029919.1, forward strand.
ATCTGGTAACAAAGGGTAATTGGAAAAAGCCAGTGAATAATCCCATCATATGCATCAATCTTACACATCCCATGAGCAGGTCTCTTCACTTATTTCCCTACAGCATGCCATTAAAGCCTCATCATGACTTTCTCAGTCAGATTCAATGCTTTTGACTTTGTCTGACTGAGAAGTGTATACTTGGTCTTTTCCTGTGTGAACAGTTTATAAGTTTTAAAAGAAACATTTTTTGCTGTATATTTCAGTTGAACCTTGTCACTTTTCTGCTAGCTTTGTTTATAGCAGATGTTGCTGAGAGTAGGAGGTGGGACTACAGTATGACAGTATCATGCTATCAGCTAATTGCTGTGAAAGCCCACTGGGGTTGTGTGCAAGCACACAAAATGTGTGCTTTCTCCCCTTCAGGTATGTGTCCCAAATGAAAGATGGCTGTGTGTGGCAGCATCTGTGGTTATTCTATTAGCTCAAGGGACAGACATCTGCACTGCAGAGCTACAGATTTCACCTCTCTTGATGGCTTTTTCTGAGTGGTCTGTGCAGTTCTCTGTAGCAGAAATTAGACCTTGTTTTCAATTCTGCTAGAAAATGGTAATTATGGATTTGAAAATCCCGATCTTGCAGTCTTGTTTTTAGAGTTTTTAAGTCATTAAACTGCCAGAGCATCAGAGCTGCAAAGTCAGCTCTTAAATTATCAAATACATTTCAGGTGCCTAAGCAATCTTAAATCTACCTCTCTTGCAGTGTACCAGTTTGATATGAGATCACACTATATTTTTCATGTGATTCTCTTGCTTCATTTTTTACAAAGCTAGAAATTATTGAGACTACCTGAAGGAATCGGTCTGGTAAAAGTCATGAGGTTTTGCCTACCTTGTTTACTGCAGAGACTGGTGTGTTTATAATGAATTCATCAGGGAATTGAGGAGCTTAAGAGGGTTTTTCTTGTGGTTAATGCAGTCAAATGCCACCTTGGACATACCTCTGCCAGAAGTGCCCTCAAATGAAAAAAATATGCAATAAATGTCTTACATTCATTGCTTATTCTATTAGGATAATGGAAATCTTCTAATTTAATTTGAATAACTGAACTCATCTTCCTTTATGGACAATGGAAAGTAATAGACATTGGTAGATTATCACCCCCCTGACCTCTCTTGTTGTCCATCTTGAGGTGACTGAAGAAATCCTAACACCTACAAATTGCAAGTGAAATTAAGCAGCTGTATTTTGGTCGTAGAGTATCAGGTTATAGGTGTTTCATATGTGGCAGAAAATACTAATGGATATGTGCTATGTGGTTGTGTCAGTTCTGGAAACAAATTGTATATGCAAAGGAGTTTTTTCATTCTCAAGCCTTCATACAATCTTCAATAAATATGACAGTTCATTGGGTTGGAGTGGCATCAGCTCAAGAGGTTGTACCAACTGATATTTTTAATAGTGCAGTGTAGGATATCAGTAGGCAAGTCTTAAATCTCATTTTAGCATTTAGCTTTAGAATTTTAAGTCAGGTTGGATGGGGGTTTGAGTAACCTTGTCTAGTGGAAGGTGATCCTGTCCATGGCAGGGGGTTGGAACTATATGATCCTTAAGGTCCCTTTCAACCCTAACCATTCTATGATGCTATGATAATTTTAATATTGGAAATAGACTATTTTCAAATTTCTGAAACACAATAACAGTGTCTAAAAGAAAATTGAGAATAATCATTCATGATGAATATGATTTACATTGATGGGGATACATTGATAAAGACTCATATATAAAATAACATTCAATAGTTTAGAGCTAAATCCCATGTCCAGTAGAAACCCCACTGTGGAACTTTGTGAGTATCAAGTCAGCTTACCACTTCCTCCTGTCCTGTTTAGCAAAATGGGGTAGGAGTTTAACAAGAATTAAAAAGAAATCAGTGTGTATAAGTGCATAAATTATTGTGACTTCATCTATGTATATCAGAGGGCTAGCATATCTTGACAGTTTTGAGATCTTGAATATCTAGGGGGGAGCAAAAAAGGTAAAGATCCTGAGCTGGTATGTATAGCTTGGCTACAATGCTCACAACTATTTTTACTAGCTGAGAATTTATTTGCTCTTATTACTCCATTATCATGTGCCATAAATCCCACAGATTGCACTACAGTATTTTACATGTTGTTTATTCTGTGCATTTGAAAAAAAGAAAAAGGGAGTTTTAGAAATATTTTAGTTTGGGATTTCTTTATTGTTACTATTTTTCATGCCCTTCTACTTTGAATTAAGTTGGCTTCTTTGCCATGCCCTCCAGAGCATGGATAGAGAGGGAAAGGAAAATGATAGCTAATAAATTTTTGAAGCCTCTAAAAATTACCTTCTGTAAAATAGCTTTTCTGTACATAATAATGTCACTGGTTTATGGCCTGATGTTTCTTGACCTTCCATTATGAGAAGCTGAGGCCCCTTTTCAAAGGTGTAAAGCTCACATTTATAGCCTTATGTGATTGTAAGATATTGACCCGTAAACATGTTACTTACGGGATAGAGAGAATTGTCTATTCCGAGGCTTAGTATTATTTGGATACATAGGAATTATTTGGATACATAGGAAGAGAAACAGGTGAAACATGATTTTGATATTGTATGTCTGAAAAAATACACTTCAAGAATACATTGAAGACTAAATATAAAATTTTGATGCAAAAAGCCCTAACTATCACTGACTACCAAGATTTTCACTGTGTTAATTCATTACTATGGTTCTGTGTGGGAGTAGAGTACTAGCTGGAATAGAAGTCATTTGGAAACAGTCCTAAAGAATTTACTCTAACATCCATTTAATTAATACAGCTTTTAATAAGATAGAGTAAAGAAGTAGCAGACATTAAATGAGTAGTTTTGCAAACTAATGCATGCTAATTAGATTTATTTTAGAAAATCCTATCACTAGTTTTCCAAAATCCACAAAGCTGTAGTGTCATCATTCATTAAAAAGTTTCAGGTTCCCTGTGTTCGTATCATAAGCCTAAAATTATATATTTGTGATACCTGAAAGACATATTTCTTCATTGTATGTCAGTGAAAGAACCAGAAATGTTCAATTTTGAATGGCTGTTTATATATTTTTTTAATGTTTTTACTGCCTGTGGTTATTAACCCTCAGAATTAACAAATTCAGGATTGCAAACACCTGCTACTGCTTCTAGTTTAGTCCCTTACCATTCTCAAATGTTACATTGTTGGAAGGAGAATTTCATCTTTCACTGCAATAATTATGCCCATATTTTACTTTGTCAAGAATATGGGAATCCCATACCTTTGCTGGAATTCTGCTTGCAGTTTGTAAGCCTGATATTTGTGACCACAGTTCAGAGCAGATGATGAATAAATATGAAGTGGATAGGATGGAAAAAATGGGTAGAGAATTTAGCAGTTTCTTTTATTTGGTACCTTATTTGCTACTGTAAAATTTGTACCATGCTCTTGAACCATATTGAAATGCAAGGAGTTCATGTTTACCAGATCTGTGTGGGAAAGAGCTGTTATATTTGAATACTCTCTGCATATTGGATTTTTAGAGCATGGGTTTCCAAACTCAGTGACATTAGATTAAATCTTTTCATATAGTTACTTTAGCTTGAAAATCTTTTTCTACTTAATAAAATACTGTGTTTTAAAGTGCTGCTGGATCTGCACAGGAATTTTATCTGCAGTAAATTGTGAAAGATCACAATATTGAGTCTCAGAGGTTTTAGATATATTAACATTCTAATAAGATGCTAAATATCTTTTTTTTTTTTTTTTTTTTTAATAGCAAGAACTTGATGTAACCTGACCTTATAATAGGAAAATAGGTTTTTTTCTATTCAGGATATCAAAATGCAGGATCGGTGCAGATTGTTGTAGAAAGACATCATAGAATTTAAACACGTCTTACAGTAATGGCATTTATAGTGCTCGTAAGGAAGCTGTATTTAAGTTTTTCTGTCAGGAAATCAAAATGAAGTACTCTTATTGTTGTCTCCTCTTAATATCTCTCACATGTGCACATATCTCTCACATGTATTAGATCTTCTTTTGGAAGTATTGCAGAGCAAAGAACATTTTGTGAAAGAATCCCTGAATGTTCAGTACAGTTAATTTAAGGAAAGAGATGAATAGAAATTTGAGCTGAACACAAAAGCAGCCCGGAAACCTTAAGACAGTTGCTTAAAAATTGCTGGAGTCTACATTGCTAGTCTGCATTTAAAAAAAGGTAAAAATCCAGTGTGTTGCTCTAGTACAATCAATCCTCTTGTCCAGTATGAGATTGGAATATTGTCTGGATCTCTTCAAATTTAGATTTATTATTCAGATGCATATTTTGATAACTATAAAAACAGAACCTTAATAAACATACAACAATGGATTGGGGACAGACTATAAGCACAGGAGGTGGGATAACTGAAGGAGAAATTGTGGTTCTCAGAGTACCTACAGAACAATCTTCGTACAAAAAAAAGTGACTGAGACACTAGAAGAGTAATGCTATGTCAGACACTAAAAAATATTGTAAGACAGTATTGGTAAAAATTCAAAAGCTTGTTTCAAATTTTCTTCTAGCTGAAAAGCACTACAAAGTCTTTGGGAAGCGAAAGACTTTTATGCACTGCTTTAATTTGTTTATTTTCCTTTTCCTTTTTCTGTCACAAGGCAAGAATAGCTCTCAGGGTCATGGCAAATTGATTTTGTGTTGTACACTTAAAAGGAGATCTCAAGAGCTTTGTTTTTACTATTTTTTTTTTTACTATTTTTTTACTATTTTTTTTTACTATTTTTACCAAGTTTTTACTATTACTTGTTCTGAAATATTTCCATTTTTTTCATTGATTTTATTTTTTTTCTTTGTTGTCAGATGCTGTAGGAATAAATGACATAATTTCCACAGAGTGCAAGTATACTCCTGAATGTAATAGCTGCGAGATTTTGATGTTGGACACCAAATTTAAGCATTAGGAAAGAACTGCAGTGACTATTGTGTGGGTTTTTGTTAACTGCAACAGATCTGCTGCTTTAAAGGGCATAACCCTCGATATAGGAAGTGGGGGTTGGAAAGCAGAGAGCTAATCATGGGATTAATGTAGTTTTCATTTATAATCCCTCCTGTGTTTATATGCTTTTATCCACTCTTAGTATGGAAACAGGGCAAATCCCCTTTTAATTCTTGTTATTAATGAAGATTTGTCCAAAGGCTTTATTGTGCCTTCAGTGGAAGCCTTGTGCTTGGGAAATGCATAAGCTTACCATTGCAGCTGGAGGATTTAGAAGTATTATTCCTCAGGGACTTGCAGTACCATCTCAAGTTCAAGATACGCATGGTGGGAACACATCTGTTGATATATTACATCACAATGCATTCTGTCCCAATGCTGATAAGACCATAGCTGAATAGACAGATGTGGAGAGCAGTTGTAGCCAACAGTCCCCTTCTGCCATCCACCCTAGCTCCTGCCCATTGTCACAGACTTATACTGAGCATCAAGTTACTCTGAAGAATGTATAAATCCTGATCAGGCATACATAGGCTCACTACTATTTGAACAGGAACCCTAGTATTAGCCCCAGCTTCTTTTTTCTTTTATTTTCTCATTTCAGGTTTTTGTTCATAGTTAACATAGTAATGCCTGAACTCAGAAGAGAGGATGATAACTGTTGTGAATTATATGAGGAAGAGACAGATATTACATATAATAATTTCACACATTAACCATTCCAACTGGTTACTTTCTTGTCCAGAGCCAAACTGCTAAAGTACCTTTTTTCAAATATTAAAAAATCTGCCACCCCTCCCTCATCTGAGTAGTGCACAAAGTCCTTTGCTATACTTGCATGTTGGAAGCACCTAGCTCATGGACTTACACACTCCTCTACCTTTGGAACTTCTTAGAAGGTACTACTGAGAATTTTTTTGGTACTGCAGTTTTGGATCATAACTTACTCTCTTTGCTGAGTATACAGATCTCAAGTCTGAAGGTCTGATCCGAGATGACCAAATATTAGTGCTGTGTAAAAAGATAGATCATATAAACAGAACAGCCTTTACTTTTTGTTCTTTACCGACAGCCTCAGTACAGCATTATTTGACTGAAACTTTTGGCTCTAAATCCTAACCAGTTCATCTTGAAGGAACTGTTATAATCACATGTTTTATTATATTTTTTTCTGTTGATGTTCTATCAGATAATATGCTGCTGGGAGCTTGTGCCTAACCAATATACAACACTAATAAATAGACTATCTGCCTCTCCCTGTGGTTTGAGTCAGCATTGTGGAGTGTGCAGGCTGAACTACAAAAGGAGTGTGGAAGGAAAAAAAACAACCAAATATTCAGAAGATTATAACAAGAATGACTCAAATTATGAGGAAGAGAAATCTTGCAAAGGTTTTGTTGATGAAATTACTTTCTTCACTGCATGAAAATTAAAGAATCTCTGGACCCAAACCCCTTTAATACCCCAAACAAGGCTCTTGCCACCACAGGAAGTCAATTATCTCCATGGCAACCAAAACAAAGAGTGAATATTGCCTTAGCAGTCACAAAGAATAAAAGGTGCACCTAAAATTAATTTATGTCTTAGGATGAGACACTTGAGATGAGAGAACTGGTCCATAAAGTACCCCAGAGGAGCCAGTAAGAGGAAATCAAAGTCAGTCCCATGTTGAGTTATCGAGGGAGCTGTGCTTAGAGTGCATAAATTTGCTTTTCCCCTTTTTTGAAATAGGAATATTGTCAACATGTCCATATTTACATGGATACTCCCTTAACTCTCTGCTATAAATCTAATTCTTGTCAAAGAAGGTTTGGCAATGAGTGCCTGAAAATGCAGTTACATCCTAATCTCCCTCATTGTGCAGAATGATCTGTTGTTTATTGTCTTAATTAATTTGGGACAACTTAATTTCTTCATATTTCCTTTCCTGTCAAAAAAAATCCCCAGAATTTGTTTCATAAATATTCCAGTAGAAAGAAGAAAAAAGGACTAGCATGAAGACCTGGAACTACATAAGTATTCCATTACATTTATAAAATGAGAAGATAAGCTCATGATACAGTTACTTGAAAAATAGAATGGGGGAAAGACCACCAAAATCATATGATTTCTGTGGAACACTGCAGACAATCTAGCCATTTGTGCCTGTGCAGCCAACACCTATACCATATTTCTCCAAAGGATCCTCTTTCTCTGTACAGCTTCTTACTATGGTATGATACACTGTTCTTACTGTAAAAACAGTTGCATTGTATATATCTGATTGTATAAGTGAGCTTTGCTTCATGCTATAAGACCTACGGAATATTCCTATCAAGAATGCCCTTAATCATTGACATTTAGAAAGATCTAGCTAAGATGGGATCATTTGTTATATATATTCTGTTTTTTATACTAGTCTCTAAGCAGCTCTTCTGGCCATGGTACTGGGCAATGTGAGCCTTTGGTGTGTTAGGGCATTTCTCATTTTCTTACAGTCAGCATAAACAATGCCTTGAGTTTCAAAATACTTCAGACCTGGCAGCTCCTGATAAAACACCTAAATAATTTGGTTGCCATGAACCAAATTTCTCAAAAAGGTGTTTTCTCTGGAAAACCTGTTGTATATTGAACCCTTTAAAAGATTTGCCCTTTGCCTGAATATTTTATAGACTTTGCTTCTTTATTTATTTTTTTTCATAAAAGTACATATTTTTTTTCTTCTTTGGAATGGTGATATTTGTATCAAAAAAAAAAAAAGGATTTTGAGCCATTAGTAAGAAAGCAAACAGAGTCTGAAAAATTACACAGACAGTGTAGAATTGCTATTATTTAAATTCTATAATACTTTCTATGCGTTTCAGCTTTTGCTATGTGTTATCTTTCCACAGTATAATACAAAGAAAAAAGCTAGTAAAGAATTTGGATCCATCTGCTCTCCACAGCTGATGTCATTTTCTCAAAAAAATAAGAAAGTTAAAGAGGATTTCTTGCTATTTGAATATTATTACCTATTGTTAAATGATTAAAGGACATTACATGCAGCTTTAAGAGGTCACCAAAGACAAGAAACTGTGCTCAGTAGGTATTTTTCCTTCTGTTCAGTTATTAAAAATAGAAAAGAGAGCTACCTATTAGAAATATTTTGAAATGGTAGTCTATGGGCTAAAGTTGACTGCAGAGTGCAGTCACTAAAAATAATTCAGCACACCTTTTCCTGTTAGCTGTAGAAACTCATCTGTTATCCTGAATAGCTCAGTTATTAACTGAAGCCAGATATGTTGAATTTGAGCCATAGTTGCTGGTGCTTTTGCTTTTATTCATTAAAGAAAATACTAAAGTTTAAAATAAAGTCCTGTTGTTACTTTAGCACTTGCTTTCATGAAAAAGGGTCTCAGTGATTGTATTTGTAATGCAAAGTGTTCCCATGAGATAATCTCTTTCTCAAGTTATTTGAAGTTTAGACATCCAGGCTTTATTTGTCAGAATATTTATCAGAATTGAGGAAATGGGGCAGGTTGGTGCATAATGCCCCACATCTTTGCTAGTATTCTGTTGTGGCCCAAAACCTTGTGGCCATGTGTAATCCCTAGTACATTGCAGTTCTTGGACTGTGCCCAGAAGCGAAAATTAACACTGCCCAGAATCATGCCAGGCAAAGTCTGAGTAGGTTGACAACACCTGTGGTCTGGCTCCAATGCCCAGAAGGGATCATGTGCATTGCTTAATTTATTAGCATTTACTTATCCCCCATTTAGGACAGGAAGAATCCTGTCCCTGTGTGGAAATTCCTGGGGTTTTTTTACTCATTAGTGAAGGAGTATAAATGAAAAATTAGGATCAGTTGCTTATATTTTAGAGAGATAAATTCAGAGGATCTGAATATAATTCCTCCAGACATACATTGTGTTAAGAATATTTTTTTCAGATGTTATCTTCTTTATCACAAAAGATTCACACAGGACTCAAAACCAGGAGAACAAGAATCTTTCAGATAAACTGATGTGAAAAACCTATTCTTGTATACTTTGTCATGGATCAACCAGAAAATCTGGAAAAAAAGTCACAGAATATGTAGTAAGGCAAAAAACAAATGAAGAAAAACTCTTGTCTTGTAACTTTATTTATTGAATAAGGAGCATGCAAAAAAAAAAAAAAAATTGAATATTTCGGTTCACGTTAGTAACTGTACTGTAACTCTGATTCCAGTGCTTTAAAGAAGATGCCTACATATATAGTCAAACCTTGAACAATATTCTGTTCTAGAACCTTAAGTCTTTTCAAAGTCACTATTAAGAAATCTGCAGAAATCACCCTCTACATGATTAATATAACTAACAATTTTAGTAACACAACAGCACTGTTGTTCACTCTGATATAATAAGCATTGGAAAATGCCTAAATGGGAAATATAAAACTGTGAGTGGGGAAGTAAGGAAGAGTTCAGGGCATGGGCACATGTCTTTATGCTAAGAAGGGGTTAAAATGTGGAATATGTAATAAGACATAATAAACAAACCAGAAAAATTAGAGAACCTGGACAGAATTAATATATCTCATAAAAAGATAAATGAACAAGTGAATAAATTATCAGTAAAGGCAATTGAAACAAAGATTATAAATAAAATATGAAATATAAAGTATAAATGAGGTTAGAAGACTTAGATTTATTTCCTGAGAAAGATGAAAGTGACTGATCATAGAGGGAAAAGTGGAAAGGTGAGATTAATATATAAAAAATGGAAGGTTGCAATTGCATTCAAGAAAGTTATTTTTTGTACCTCATTGAAGTAATTATTAAAGATAATTTATAATATATAATTAATAAAAAGTAGTCAAGATGTAATCTTTTTTTGCTTTTAATTTTGGAAGACCCCTTAATAAAATGGAAAATGGTCAAGGAAGGCAGCAGCACAGATAATGAGCATTATGCATAACCACCTGGTACTTCACCCAGAGAAGTTACAATGTAAATATTTAAAGAGAAAAGACGAACATGAGGACTCCTAACATAAAATGAAATAGGAATAATAAATACCCTGCAAGTTTGAAAGGTCAAAAGTCTCTCAGACACAGATTAAATTTTCATGATGTTTTTGCTAGAAATATGACTGCGTTCCCCTAACAGACACATGACCTCAATTAATTTGTGTTCTAAATAGAGAAAAACCAATATAGAACAGGCTTTTTATTGTTGTAAAACAAGAATAAGTGTGCAATCTTCCTTATGCAATATTCAATTCATATAACTTACTGATAAAGGTTTTCCTCAAGTCCTTTTGCACATTCAATAGCAGAATCTTTAAGAGAAACAGCTTTTCTGTGAGTCATTTCCTCAAATGTCCGTTAGATAACCATATTCATGGGTTTTTTAAAAATTACTTTTGTAGTTAAAGAGAACAACAGCACAGTTGGGATATGCATCATCATTTCAAAAAAGAGAAAACAGGGATGTAACCCTGAAATAACCAGACGTTAGTGGGACTGTGACTGTGTATAAAGATACTTCAGTTCTGAATCCTGGTAGCATTAGTGCCTTGGGCAATATGTTACAGAAGACAAAGAATTTCACTTTGCAGTCAATGCCACAATACTAAGACATGACAAAATACTAATGTCAGCCACATCTTTTAAAGCTGATGTTCTTTAGCTCAGTGTTTTGACAATGGCTTTCTCAAGGGCATATCCCTTTTAATGTTAATTTATTTGCAGTCTTTTATCTCCATAGGGAGAATCAATGCCATTTAATACTCAAACCTCCTGGCAGGGAAACAGCAGAGGCTAGGTTAGGTAAAGTCCAGAATGAACTTTCAATCAGCATAGCATGAAAGTGTACAAAGACCCTGAATTAATTTCTGCTTCCTCCCAACTGAAAGCCTGCAGACTGAAGATTACTATTCTCTGGCCACCTTTTCCTTCAAAGGAACGTGTAACGATCCAGTGGTTTCCTGGCTCCTGTGTAGTCCTGCATTTACCACCCTTGCCACATTCTGAGTGGGAAGAGCAGCTGGAAGGCACCTCTCCTGTAAATGTGAGTGACCCAATAGAGATCACTGGGCTAAGTCACCAAGGAGGGACCCCAGCTGAGATTCCTTCACCTTAGCTTTAACATACTTCCAACCCTGTGGTTTAAATGGGAGCCTGTCACATGAAGCAGGGACCACAGCAATTAAGGGTGGACTGAAGCTTCCAGAAACACTCCAGAATTGGAATATGGTCAAGTAGTGTTTTGGCATAGGTATTCCTTATCACTTACATATAAAGCTTCAGACCATCTGAGGCAAGATAAATGGAAATATTTCCTAAGGTTAAATTTAGCTGAGTGAGACTATTTTACCAAGGCTGCCTTTACGGAGGGTGGAGTGGAGCAGTTTTGATGGGGCTGATTACAAGCATCTAAAATTAGTTTTTTTCTCTGAACCAACTATGGGAGAAAAGTCTTCTTTTAATGACAAAGCCTACGCAAGCTACTCCTTGTAATGCTAAAGATAGACTTTGTGAATGCTTCTCACAGCCTCCTCTTTAAAACTCATTATTTGAAGGCCTGGGCTGTAGATCTGGGTTTTATTTACACTGTGTTGGTGCATTATCTATTGCAGGAAAGTGCTCATTGTGCCATTGAAGGCCTTAGAAATAATTTGCTATTTTAACACTTGAAATACTTGATCTACAATGGCTTTCCAAGCCAGATATTTCATAAACTTGAAATAAAAATACACAGAACATATTTACATCAATGATTGTGAAACAAGAAATACTAGAAAGATACAGATAAAAACATACAGCCATTACACTGGGTACTCTCAGTTCTCTGTGGAGCACATGGTGTGTCCGCTTTAATAGAACACTGTATTAGAATACTCCCGTCATATAAAGGTAAAATCAGTTAGAAAGAAAGTCAAAGCGGGTATCATTTAAGTTACAGTAAAATGGGTGCAGACCATGGTGAGGCAGGCTGTCCCCCTGCAGCCCACGGAGGTCCAAGGTGGAGCAGATATCCACCTGAAGCCGATGGAGGACTACACACCAGGGCACGTGGGGGATGCCCGAAAGAGGCTGTGACCCCATGAGAAGCCTGCATGGGAGCAGGCTCCTGATAGGACCTATACCCCATGGAGAGAGGAGCCCATGCTGGAGCAGGTTTGTGGGAAGGACTTGTGACTCCACAGGAGACGTACACTGGAGCAGTCTTGAAGAAGTGTAACCTATGAAAGGAACCCGATGCTGGAGCAGGGGAAGAGTGTGAGGAGTCCTGCCTGTGAGGAGGAAGGAGCAGCAGAGACAGTGTATAATGAACTGACCCTATTGCCTGCGCCTTTGTGCTCGTAGGGGTGGAGGGGATAAAAGGTAGAGAAAATCAGGAGTAAAGCTAAGCCCAGAAAGAAGGGACATGTGGAGGCAAGGTATTTTTAAGATTTGGTTTTATTTCTCTTTATCCCACCCTGATTTGATGGTAATAAATTAAACTGGTTTCCCCAAGTCAAGTCTGTTTTGCCCATGACAGTAACTGATGAATGATCTCTCCCTGTCCTTACCTTGACCAATAAGCCTTCTGTTGTATTTTCTCTGCCTGTCCAGATGAGGAGAGCAGTGACAAAACAACTTTGGTGGGCACCTGGTGTCCAGCCAGGATCAACCCACCACAAACATTTTCATAGTCTAGTTTGTGTTGGAAAGGACTTTTTAAGGTCATCTTGTCCAACTTCCCTGCAATGAGCAGGGGCATCTTCAACTAGACCAGATTTTTCAGAGTGCCATTCAACCTGACCTTGAATGTTTCCAGGGATGGGTCATCTACCATTTCTCTGGTCAACCAGTTCCAATGTTTCACCACCCTCACTACAGAAAAAATTCTTCCTTATATCTAGTCTATTCATGGAGCAGATCATCCTAAGTGAAGTTACTCAGCATGTGTGGGAAAATGAGGGGATCAAGCTCAGTCAGCATGGGTTCTTGAAGGGCAGGTCCTGCTTGACCAACCTGATCTCCTACGATAAGGAGACTTGCCTGCTTGGTGAGGGAAATTGGCTGTGGACATTGTCTATTTAGACTTAAGTAAAGCATTTTTATACTGTCCCCCATATCATCCTCCTGATAATGGTCTTTATCACTGTTTTCTATTACAAAACCAAAAAACTCCAGCCAACCAACAACAACAACAAAGTGAAGAGAAATATGCAATTATAGTAAAAGAAAATTCTGCCTTAAGATAAAGCACACCACCAGGATCTTATTCCCATACACTGTTGATAAAAGGAAATCTAGCAGATTAGCTCAGATGCGAATATTAACATCTTACCACTTGAAGCAAACCCAAAGGTCCAGCTGAGTCTGGTGTAAGGAAGGCCTGTCTTCAGATTCCTGCCTCTGACTCTGCTTAGAGTCTCACCCAGTGTTTATGTCTTCAGACTTGCTGCTCTTGAGACAAGACCTTTGTTTTGTTCCTGCCTGGGGAAACCCGCCAAGATCTATATATTCATGATGAACATATTTACATGGCTTGAAGGGTGTGTTGTAGCAGCATCACTATTTTCTCTGCTGATAGCACTCTTGCCGTGCTCACTAATCCTTTGTTTCAGTGCCCCAGAAGTCTTTCCTAGGCAAATCAATTCACAGGGGCATTTTAACAAGTAAATCGCAATCTGCATCACAAGTGAAGAATCGATGGATTTTAAATTCCTTGTCTGTGGGGAAGTAATGAAGGATACTTATTTAACATATACTACTACACTAGGTGCATCTTTATTAACCAGTTGCAGTGCTATGCCAAGTCTAATCGAGTATTCATAGTTTTAGACATACAAGAGAAAAGAACCAAAAATCTATGATAAATATATTTCTTTTCCTCTTTTCTGCACCAAAAGTAGTAATCCTGACAAAACATTCAGTGGCCTAGGATCTTGAATGAGAATATGATACTGTTCATTCATTGCACAGTGAATGTTTTCCCATGGGAAAACATTACTCATTATTTTTAACTGAATCCAAGATATTTCACATTAAAAAAAAAAAAGAAAAATATAACATTTTCAAAGTCAGAAGAGAACTGATTTGCCAAATGACAATATGGCATGTGAAAAACCAGACATATAAAAAGAGTTAGATAAACTAAATAAGAGAAAAACTATGTGTGAAATTTAAACTCAATCCCACTGTCCATGTCACCAACAAAGATGTTGAACAAGACCGGTCCCAACACCGATCCCTGAAGGACACCACTCATTACTGGTCTGCAGCTCAACATTGAGCCATTGACCACAACTCTTTGCATGTGGCCATCCAGCCAGTACTTTATCCACCGAGTAGTCCACCTATCAAATTGATGTCTCTCTGACTTAGAGACAAGGATGTCATGTGGGACAGTGTCAAATGCTTTGCACAAGTCCAGGTGGATGACATCAACTGCTCTACCCCTGTCCATCAGCTCCATAGCCACATTGTAGAAGGCCGCCAAATTGGTCAGTTAGGATTTCCCCTTAGTGAAGCCATACTGGCTGTCACCAAGCACCTTGTTGTTTTTCATGTGCCTTAGCATGCCTTCCAGGAGAATCTGCTTCAAGATTTTGCCAGGCACAGAGCTGAGAATGACTGGTCTGTAGTTTCCCAAGTCTTCCATTTTCCCCTTATAGAAAATGGGGGCTATATTTCCCTTTACCAGTCTCTGGGAGCTTCACTTGACTTCCATGATTTTTCAAATATGATGGACAGTGGGCTTAGCAACTTCATTTGCCAGCTCTTTCAGGACCCGTGGATGGATTTCATCATGTCCCATGGATTTGTGCATGTTTAGTTTCTTAAGATGCTCTTGAACCAGATCCTTTCCTACGGTGGGGCCCAGAGTGTTCATTCTCACAGTCCCTGCATCTGCTTTCCAAGACTTGAGTGGCGTGGCTAGGGCATTTGCCAGTGAAGACTGAGGCAAAGAAATCACTAAGAACCTCAGCCTTCTCCAAATCCAGGGTAGCCAGTTCTTCTGTTTCCTTCTGGAGAAGACCCACATTATCCATAGTCTGTCTTTTGATGGCAACATGCCAATAGAATCCCTTCCTGTTATCTTTGACGTCCCTGGACAGACTTGATTCTCTCTAGGCCTTAGCTTTCATGACCTGATCCCTAGCTTCCCAGACAACGTCCCTGTATTCTCCCCAGGCTGTCTGTCCTTGCTTCCACCTTTTATAAGCTTCTTTTTTCTCTTGAAGTTTCCTCAGCAGCTCCTTATCCATCCATGGAAGCCACCTGGTCTTGTCCCATTTCCTTCTTATTCATTTCCGTGTAATCTTTATTTTATTCTATATGCAGTGTCTGTACTCTAAAGAACGAAATGTGACAAAGAAGTTGGTTTTTAGAAATAAGACAGGTCTAATTGCTTTTGGTTGGTTGTAAATAACATACTTAGGCCTATAGATTTAATGATTATGGTACAATATAACTACCTATGTATATTTTACAGTGGAAAATTGTAAGGTAACTTCTTCAGTACTTAAACTGAAAGGCCTTCCTTTAAAAAAATGCCTACCAAAATCAACAAACTTTTTCTGAAGTCTTCCTTCTAAAGATAAAAGTATGGTGCTGAGCTGTTTAGGAGATTAGAAGTCAATTTGTGAGTAGAAAGAATCTGACCTGACATGCTTGGCAGGCCAGAAGAATTAAAAATATATATCAGTTCCTGAGAATCTCTGTGCTCAAACCATCTCAGAATGAAATTCAATCCAGGTAAAATTAAAATCCAAATAATCTTTGCAATTGTATATGTATACACATGCACCATTCCCCCTCTATCCATCCCTTCTCTTCTCCCCAAATATGGAAATATTCCCTTTCATCTGTTTGTCATATGTAACTAAACCCACAATACTTAATTTTCAGATCTCCTCTAATTCTCCAGACTTAAGAAAACAACATGAAATTTTGCAGAAACACTTGAAGGGATGGGAGCCTGCTTACTGAATGTAAGTATAGAATGTGAAGGACTACATCCAGGTTAGTTATCTTAATCATCCTTTATGAAGGGAAAAAGGCATTTGTAGGGTATGAATCATTTCTTTATAAAATAAGTCAAAAGACTTGTGCCTTCAAATGGTCATTTTTCTTCTTTGACTGAAAGTGGAATATCGGGAATGATTCAGCTGTAGTTGTCTGCACCATAGATGACTAAAATGAGGTGAAAATTATACTGCCCAAAATGATTTTAATGTAATTATTTATTTTAAAAATACTTTTACAAAGCTGAAGTTGTATTATCATTTCAAACTTGTCATAGAAATATATCCAAGTATATCTAACATCTTTCTGTTAGGCTAAAACTGTAACATATTTTAAAATTTCTATTTAAAATAATAAAACTTTAAATTATTAGGTTGTGTTATTTATTATGTTAATCATTCTTTAAAGGCTTCTATGGTACAGAGACTTCTCTCCACATTTGGGTAAAGACCAAATGTAGAACTTGCATGTATATATGACATAGTAGTTTTCCTGAAACTGGTTGAACTTGCACACACATTTGACAGGGCTTCCTAATGTTTTGGGTTTTTTTTGAGTTTTGGAACAAATATATTTGAATTTTTACCTCCTCCTTCTTTTCTCCATGTAGCAGTTTTATGCAGATTAATGGGAGCAAACAGAATATTCAAAGAACCTTTTCTTCTGTGTTCTAGTGTCAACAGAAGTGAGACTTAACTCACTTAACCGTAGGTGTCAACACTGTAGTTTTCTGTAGCTGACCTAGTCGCTATAGCCTTGTGGTGAGGAACAGGTGTTTTAAAGCATGATTACTATTAAATATTTAGCTCCTGCTAGATGAATCGCTCCTTAAAAGAACCTACTGTCATTTGTTGGAAAGAAACTTAATGTGCTAATCTCAGTCACAAGGCAGCTCTACAATGCTTACCAAAAGTGGTCCATTGAGCAAACCCTTGTTCACCAATTGGTTGCTGTCTCTGTTCTTGGCTCTGTTTTGGACTCTTCCATCTAGATATCTCTTGCCAGAGAAGTATTTATCTGTGCGTCACCGAATAGGAGCTAGGAAGTGTCAACTAGTCTTGGAAGCCTGGCCGTGGTTTCTTACCTTGGCATACACATGAATGTTTCCAGTATGTAGGAATAATTTTTTTTGTGATATCCTTAATTTGTACAGTACAGTTGGCACTACTTACTTTCTAGATGGAGTCTATCTGAAAATATGACATCTATTAAGAAGCAGACCTTTCTTCACCTCAGTAACTGCAGGCATGGGGAAACACCATAAAAAATGTAAGACTGCAGTAAAGCAGAAAACATTTAGTGACATGGCGTGGTTGTTGTATGTGCAATATGTGATTAGGAAATAACCTGGAAAAATTACTCTTAGGGTACAAATAAATTCACAGTTGCCAAGTTTTGGCTGCTCTTGGCATGAAAATTTTTCTCTCTTTAACATGCCAGTTTATGAATAGCTGCAATTAAACAGTAAAATGCATAGCATTTTTAAATAAACAGCTTGAGGATAAGTGCACATCCACTGGAAATTTAAGCTTTCGTGGTGATGCTGTTGTCATGGGTTCAGCAGTAGCAGTCATTTTTCTCCCTCTTGGTAGCTGTTGCAGCACTGTGTTTTTTGATTTTGGGCCTGGGAACAGCGCTGATAACACCAGTGTTTTCAGTTACTGCTTGGCAATATTTTGGTTTGATCAAGGACTTTCTGAGCCTCATGCTATGCCAGGGAGGAGGGGAAGCCAGGAGGAAGCAGAGACAGGACACCTGACCCAAACTGATCAAAGAGGTTATTCCATACCACAGCACGTCATGTTCAGGATGTGAAGATGGAGAGCAGAGACCCGGAAGGGTGTGGGAGTGGACTGGGGGTGCACAGCATGGTCAGGTTTTTGGTACTGAGGGGTTCGCTGCTGGGGGGTGCACTGGCTTGGTCGGGTTTGGTGAGCAGTTGTATTCTCTTTCTTTGTATTTCTCTTGTATTATTACTGGTGGTAGCAGTAGTGATTTGTGTTATACCTTAGTTACCAAACTGTTCTTATCTCAACCTGTGCGAGTTGAATTCTTTTGGTTCTCCTCTCCATCACGCCGGGACTGGGGGAAGAAAGAGGGGGAGTGAGTGAGTGAGTAAAGCTGCGTGGGTGGGGGGCTTAAATCACGACAGCTGTAGTTTGAAATGTTTGAGAATCACTAGATGCAGATAGTAATCTAATGTGTTATCCAACTCTTGTGATGTATGTTAATTTCTTCATTTAACATTTGTATGGTACTACTCTGGTGATGACCATCTTTTCCTAGATGCTGTTAAAGAGCAAAATAAAATGTTTTTTTTTTTTTGCCGTTTTCCCTGATACTTATGGCAAAGTCATAATGTTAATAAACCACTGTTTTCCCACAGTTGTTTAGTGTTTTCCCTTGTGCTATAAGGTTCTGCTGTAAAATTCTTCTGCAGAAGAATTGATAATCCATCTGAGAATGATATTTTTGCCTTCCACTACTCAGGTTGCCTTTATTAGGGTACCTGTTCCATAATAAAACTATTACGGCTTTTTTAACTACTCTGAAAAAGTGCCTGTGTACATTTTCAATTTTCCTGCAGAAATGTTTGCACTCCTAAGTCTCCAAAATGAGAGTGAAAAATACATAAAGAGTAGTGAATTATCACTCCATCAACTTCTAAGCAAATCCTAGATGCCAGCGAAGGAAACTGAAAGAAATGCTATGTCTTTTGAAACCTTCCAAAGAATCTTTTGTAGGTCAATTGTAGTGTATGAAAAGGTGGTGACAGTGTAAAGAAGTGACCTTTATTCATGACCTTTAAATGTTCTTGATATTTCTAAAATAGGTCTCACAGTTTCAGTGATGTGGTAGGAGGGTTTTGTTTTGTTTGTTTTCTAGTGTTTGAAGGTTTAGACCGCGTAAGGTCAATAAGGGACTTGTTCTGACTCTGTACCCCTTTGTTTCTGCTGATATTAGCAGTATTGGGACTTCTGCCTTTTATAGAAAATAGAGTTCATTTTTTAAGATTGCTATGCAACATGACACAATTTTTGAGCTTGCGATTTTCATGTTTACATCTTTACAAAGGAATATGTTGTATATGCTCCAAAAGACAAAGAGAGGGCAAAGAAAATATCACCCAAACCACATGCCAAAGCATATTTACAGCATCTTTCTAAGAAGTACTCACGCTATTTTTATTTCCTCTTTAGATTCATTCTGTTTGTGTTTGCTTATATGTATCTGGGAGTTGTCTAAGGAGAGCAGTGTTTAAGAAAAGGAGTTTGTTTCTGTTGTCACACCTTTAATACCTATTCATCCATCCAGAGAGCTCTGCCTGGTTTTGGTTTAATTTTTATGGCTTCTAGAAATCATTGTTCAATAAGAATGCATTTTTTTTGTGCGTTTGTGCATATTTACTTATTTGTGTAAATTTTAGTAAGGGGATTATTTTGTCTGGGCAGGTCAGAGGACACCCGCTTGCTGATATGAAAATGTCTCTGTATGTCTTTGCTGCCAGCATGGGGTTACAGCGTATTTCTATGGAAATGAGATCTTTATATTTCCTGGTTCTCAAATGATTCATTAATAGTATCACCTTATGTGGCCTGGAACAACTATACCTTCTTGTGTGAGCAAAGTGCTACTGCATCAATAAAAATAGCAAAAGTGCTGTTCATTATACTTTAACAAATGAGGAATTCAAAATCCATCAGATTGTCATGTGTGAGACAATAACGTGATTTACATATTAAAATGTCCTGTGGGTGGATTACCATAGAAAAGATCATTACATAGTAGAGCTGTTTTTCCCCTTCATCAAAACCTCTTTTTAAATGTCTCTTAGAGAAACAAGTGAAGTGAAAACTGTCTTGATTATATATCTCATTTAATTTCTCTTGTCTTTAAAATCAGAGAAGTTGAGGAGCCCAATAAAAAAAAAAAGAAGAAAACAGCTTAAGAAATGGGAGAAAAAAATCCTTGACAGTTTGAAAACAGTTAAAAAAGAGGAGGGAAAAGGTGGAGTAGAGGATGAAAGGAATATATTCTGAATCTACCAATACATTAGATAAGTTTGCGCAAGCATAGGCCTTGAGAAATTTATGTCGAAACTGAAAGAAGAATGGTGTTCCAAGATCAACGCACATCTATAGGTGCAACAAACAGGAACCAATTTATTCTACACAATAGTTGATTTTACAAAAACATTTTTTTTGTTTTTTTACTTATATGTTAACATTACAAGAACAATATGCTTGAATTGTTAGACAAAAGAGTACTATAATATATTGAAATTAAGACTATGATTAAAAGATTTAGGTGTAATATTCACTCATGTACCTAGAATTTTTTAGTCTCATATTTCTAGAACAAGTATTTTTGCATGATATATAAACCACTGACGCTGGAGTTACAATTTCCATGGAATTGCTGGAGTTAGAATTTCTGTGTATAAAACATCCACATACATGGGGATATGAATGCAAATTTAGTCCTTAGATCTCTTCAGGACTGATAATGGGAAACTATCCATGCAGATGTCCATACCTGAAAAGTTCTTTAGATACAAACAGAGACTACTTTAAAAATTAGTCTATGAAGGTCTAAATTTGACCACACACTCTACCTTGGTGGGGGGTTGGACTAGATGATCTCCAGACATCTCCTCCAATCCTAATGAATCTGTAATTCTGTGATATAGTGTTTTGTGGCAAAAATATGCACAATGGTGATTTTTGATTCTTAACATGGGCTAGAAGATTTTACCTTTTTTCACAAAACAGACTGCATTTCTTCCCATGATTTACATCAGCTTCTTCTAATGAAATAATGCAAAGATACTTTGTAGCACAGGATCAGCTTGGATGCTTTCCTAAACTGTAGCTCATGGACTGCCTACGATTTGCAGAAAAACTTTGCTTTGTTGTCCTGGATTCAGCAGTAGCAGTCATTTTTCTCCTTCTTAGTAGCTGGTGCAGTGCTGTGGTTTTGACTTTCGGCCTCAGAACAGCTCTGATAACACCGATGTTTTTAGCTACTGCTTAGTAATGTTTAGTCTGACCAAGGACTTTCTGAGTCTTATTCTCCCCCAGGGAGGAGGGGAAGCTAGGAGGAAGCAGAGACAGGACACCTGACCCAAACTAACCAAAGAGGTATTCCATGCTGCAGCACGTCATGCCCGCTATATAAACTGGGGGCATTTACCCAGCAGGGTTAGATCACTGCTCGGTAGGGCTGGGTATCGGTTGGTGGGTGGTGAGTGGTTGTATTTTCTTCCCTTGTTATTTCCCTTATCATTATTATTATTGGTGGTAGCTGCAGTGGTTTGTGTTATACCTTAGTTACTGGATTGTTCTTATCTCAGCCTGTGGGAGTTACATTCTTTTGATTCTCCTCCCCATCCCTCCTGGGGTGGGGGGGGAGGGAGGTAGGCAGGGGAGTGAGAGAGTGACTGCGTGAGTTACAGCTGGACTTAAACCACGACATTTGTCTATAAGGATTGCTGCTGATCACATAGTCCAGCCTTTTTTTACTTCTCTCCCTACAAGTAATATTAAAAAAAAAAGAAAGTGAAATGGATCATCAATTTTATAACATTATGTTTTTATGAAAATGATTGCTACTGTGTGTAACCCTTTGTTAGTTGTCAGTGATAAGTGTGAGCAGAGGGTGGTCCATGAGACAGATTCTATGTTCAAACACATCCCACAAAGATGTTTCTGGAAGCCTTACCTTTTCAAAACTAAATTGGTGCTGACAGACATCTCTGTGCTGGCTGCCACAAATTCCTAAAGCCTTCAGCTACTGTTTTAGAGATTTTAGTGAGACTGTATATTCTTGAGGAAAGTTTAATAAAAACATTCTGGGTTTGTACAATCGATTTTTTTGCCTATGTGTTTGCTCTGATCCAAAACTTATTAAAGTCAATTAGAGTGACTGTGTAAATGAAGTGATGTAATGATAATGTAAGAGTCATTGTGCTGTGACTTGCATTAAGCTCTAAGCCAACTTCTTGAAACTCAGCCACTTCCATAAACCTCAACAAATTTGGGCTGAGTGATCATACAGTTAATGAAAATATTGTACTCTACAGCAGGGCTGTACTCAGTGTGCCCTGGTGGAGGTACTCCTGCAGCAGGTGGCTGAGCTGTGGGACACTGTCAAAAGGCTAAAAGATGTCAGGGAAGCTGAGAGGAAGCAGCAATGCTTGCTTCAGGCCCAAACTGTGCAGGGGCCTCAAGCATCCATCGTAGCTCATGGAGGACAGAACAAGGCCGTTAACCCAGGAAGCTGGGAACTAGTAACAGAAAAAAACAACAAGAAAAGGAGGAAGAGGACAATTAAAAGCAAGGGGCTTCCTCCTAAATCCGATGTCCTCACCCAGAACCGCTTTGCAGTTGTACAAGGGGCTAAAGAGGAAACAAACACCTTGCAACATGAACAACCGGCTGATGCACTGATGCAGAAGCTGCCAGCTATGGAGTATTCACAACTTCCCTGGACAAACCATTCCAGTGCCTCACCACCCTCACAGTAAAGAATTTCTTCCTCATATCCAATCTAAACTTCCCCTGTTTAAGTTTGAACTCGTTACCCCTTGTCCTCTCACTACAGTCCCTCATGAAGAGTCCCTCCCCAGCATCCCTATAGGCCCCCTTCAGATACTGGAAGGTTGCTATGAGGTCTCCATAGCTTTCTCTTCTCCAGGCTGAACAGCCCCAACTTTCTCATCCTATCTTCATACAGGAGGTGCTCCAGTCCCCTGATCATCCTCGTGGCCCTCCTCTGGACTTGTTCCAACATTTCCTTGAATGCTCCATCCCTGGTGGTGTTCAAGGCCAGGTTGGACAGTGCGTTGGGTAGCATCGTTTAGTGGGAGGTGTCCCTGTCCATGGCAGTGGTGTTGGAACTAGATGATCTTAAGGCCCTTAGCAACCCTAACTGTTCTATGATTCTGTGATTGTATCTGTTGATAAACCTCTGTGTGAAATATTTTCTAGTATTACAGAGGTTATTGCATGTCTTTGCCTCTAAAGTCCTTTTGCTTGTGGATTGTTAGTGGTCTATATCTAGAAGCACTGATGTTCTTGGACATCTTATCAAGCAAAAATTATACTGAACATATAAAAATTATTATCAATACTATATTGAAAACTGAAAAATGAAGGCATCTTCATTATATTGCTTTTGCTTAGTACATATAATCTCAGTCTAGTATGTGTTTAGGGAAAAATGATCTTTTTTTTGACCACATTTCTGAAGAAAAAGATTGAGTTGATTAAATTGGTTGTTCCTATGTATTTTTGTTTTGAAATCTGACATTTCCTCTTAGGAAAACACAAGACGTATATATATATATCTTGTATATCAATAGAGTATCTCTATTGATCAAAGAAGGGGTGACAAAAAGAAAAAAAAATAGCGCTGTTACCTTGGGGTGGTAATGTTGATTTAAGTTCCCTAAAATGTAAGAATATGACATAAGCTGACAATGTTTTTCGGTTTGGTGTCCTGTCACCCCCTCCCACCCCTTTACAAATTCTCTATCGAAATAGCTACCCAGCTTATCTCTCAGAACTAACCCTCAGAATAGTAGTGTAAATATGCACACAGTAGTGTGAATGTGCGTGCTCATCCCATAAAACCGCTATGGTCTGATTGCTCTACCAGTCCTGTAATCTTGCCTGGACACTTGAGCATGTATTCAACAGCCCTAGTTCAGTCAGTTCCTGTCTTTTTTGTGTGCTTGATCCATTTTTTTTTGTATATTATTTCAATAACAACTTGACTCTTATCATGTAATTTTACGAAGTGGATGTTGGTGTCATGATTGTTGTTTTCAAAAACAAAAGGGCTTCTATTGACTCCTATGAAATGAAGTTAGGCCCAGACTTCATGTATTTGAAAATTACAGATCACTGTGATTATTCCAATTATTCCAATGGCTGACTGATCTCATCGTGAAAAAATTTTCTCCAGTGTCAACTGAGAATCTCTCCAGGAGTAATTTGTACCCATTTCCCCTTGTTTTTTTCCATGTGACTCCTTGCAAAATCTAAGTGCCTTCTTTGTCACCACCCTTTAAATATTGGAACACAGTGACAAGTTATCCTCCGAGCCTTCTTTCCTCAAGGCTGAACAGACCCAGTTCTCTAAGCCTTTCCTCATGTGGCAGGCTTCCCAGTCCTTTGATCACCTTTATAGCCCTTCTCTGGACCATCTCCAGCCTGTCCACATCTTTTTATAGAGGGGGGCCAAAATTTAGCACGGTATTTCATGTGTAGCCTGATGAGTGCTGAGTACAGTGGGATAATGGCTTTATTTCTGTTGATTATGCCCTTGTTGATGTAACTCAGCTTGGGTGTTCTTGAAGATCTCCCCACACTCTCTAACTCCTTTATCCTCTGTGGAAGCTTCTCACAGAATCCCTTCCAGCTGAAGTTGAAGTAAGCTGAAGTTTGCTCTCCTAAAATGTAAAACATTTATCCTAGTATTAACATTCAGGGTGCTCAGCAGGTTCCCAGACTCAACAATATTGTGATCACTGCAGCCAAGGTTATCACTAACCAAAATATTTCAAAGCAGGTTTTCTTTGTTTGTGAGTAGAAAGTCCAACAGTGCCTCATTCCATCTTGGCATATGTCATGGGTTCAGCAGTAGCAGTCATTTTTCTCCTTCTTGGTAGCTGGTGCAGCGCTGTGTTTTTTGATTTTGGGCCTGGGAACAGAGCTGATAACACCAGTGTTTTCAGTTACTGCTTGCTAATTTTTTGGTCTGACCAAGGACTTTTTGAGTCTCATGCTATTCCAGGGAGGAGGGGGAGCCAGGAGGAAGCAGAGACAGGGCACCTGACCCAAACTGATCAAAGAGGTATTCCATATCACAGCACGTCCTGTTCAGGATGTGGAGACGGAGAGCAGAGACCCGGAAGGGTGTGGGAGTGGACTGGGGGTGCACTGGCTGAGTCAGGCTTGGTGAGCAGTTGTATTCTCTTTCCTTGTATTTCTCTTGTATTATTACTGGTGGTAGCAGTAGTGATTTGTGTTATACCTTAGTTACTAAACTGTTCTTATCTCAACCTGTGCGAGTTGAATTCTTTTGATTCTCTTCCCCATCCCCCCCGGACTGGGGGAAGAAAGAGGGGGAGTGAGTGAGTGAATGAGCGACTTTTGTGAGTTTTAGAGACTTAAACCACGACAGCATATCTAACACTTATATGAGGAAGCAATTCTCTGTGCACTCCAGGAACTTCATAGATTACACGAGCTGCTGTATTGCTCTTCCAAAAAATGTTTGGGTAACTGAAGTCACACATAAGAACCAGGTTCTGTTGATCCAAAGCTTTCTTAAATGATCCACATATTGCTTCATTGGACTTATCACCTTGGTTTGGAGTTTGGGAGCATTTGCCTATTGTAAGAGCTCCCTTGGAGATGACCCCTTTGATCTTGACCCATTTGAAAAGGCTTCTACAATCCCTGTAGTTGACTTCTCTACATTGAAAGTATCCTTAACATAGAGCATGACTCCTCTTTCTCTTCTTCCCTGCCTGTCATTACAAAACAGGTTGTAGCCATCCGTTGCTAACTTGCATTCATGTGAGTTGTCCCACTATGTTTCAGTTATTCCTATGATATTATGACTTTCTGACTGGGTGTGGAGCTCCAGTTCCTCTTGTTTGTTCCTCAGGCTGCATGCATTGGTATACATGCACTTGAGGTGGTTGGTCTTCTAGTACTTATCTTGGGAGGCAGCTAAGGAACATTTGTTGCTGTTCTGGTTGGCCTGGCTTATTCCCCAGTTGGTTGCAACATTGTGAGCATTGGACTTTGGACCCCCCTGCATCCTTCAGTTTAAAGACCATCTCACCAAGTCGGCAAGATTCCTCTACCATCCATCATAAGATAGGTGAAAACATAGTAGTATCTTTTCCTCTCTTTGGCATGGAGACCAAGCTGAATTTGCCCCCATATAATACTTTCTATGTATAGAAAACATATGACTATGAAGTTTGCATGCTCAAATACAGAAAAGAAAATCAGAAAAAGATGAAAATACATGTACTTAAAAATATCTCCCTTGGGTTCACATATTTTTAAACATCACACTTTTAGTAATAAAACAAGGATTTTCATTTTACTTGTCTCCTAATCAGCTATCAGAAGTAACTCCCAGAAGCTTTTGTGTTGATGTTAAAAGGCTTTGTAGGCTGCTAAAACAGCACATTCTTCTATAGAAGACAGGAATTATTTGCCTTACAAGCCAAGATTTTGCTGTTGCCAACTGGAGCTATCTGTACAGTTGCTGTATGAGATATTTGTAATAAAATTTTCTTGCCTACAGGGACAGTTGAACCACAGGTTTCCACCTTTCTCTTGTTCCTGTTGATGTGTGTGTGATCTCTAGTGCATCTTTTCTTGCTGACATGAGCATAGCTTACCAAAGAAGTATTTTCAGTAAGTATTTTAAATCAGGCTAATGCAGTTTCTACCGCAGTATTTCTATAAAATTGAATTCTAGGCTTCTGAGTGACACCAAAGAAAACAAATCAATTTTGTTTCTGTGAATCAAATAAGTGAAATATACTAATTTATATGAAACCTAAATAGTGGCAACTGAGGTTTCCCCACACCTCAAACTCACCTTAATTTGCATTTGAGGGATGAATACACAGCAGCAATTTTAGAAGATGCACAGCTGAAATGTGAGAGTAATTTCATTTAACTGGTGAAATAAGCTGCACTGATGCATATTTTTGGCAGAATAGTGTAGGGGCAGATTCAAACCATACTGAGGTTGTCTCACTCAAAATCCAGAATTATTTTGAAAAAAAAAAAAAATATAGCATTCTTGTTTGTGATTTGCTGCACTGCAGTTAAAATCAAAGTTGTACTTGGAGTTTATGGATTGAAGTATTTAAGCCATTGGAAGCCAGTTTTCATTTACCAAAATAGCTCCAAAACTGTGTTGGGATGGAAGATAGGATACATTTTGTGACAACTCTATTAAATAGCTTGTGCAATTTCTCAGCTTTGCAAGAAAATCTAAACAGATAACATGTTGCACACTATTTTTAATTTTAAGCATTTTTAAGGTAGATGGAATGATAATGACTTACATCTATAAACATACTTTTAGTCCAGAAAAACTAAAAATGGGTTCACTAAAATGAACGTATTAAATAGCCTGCCAAACTGCAGACGCATAGTTATATCTGCATTACAAATTCAGTAAATGCTTAACAACACACAGCACAACAACAAAACTGCATAGTGGGGAGCACAGAAGCTCAATGTATCCAACTGACAAAAACCTGTATTAGTTAATCTGTTTTGAATGTAATTAGTTATATTGGAATTTTCTGCTGTCTTTTATCTGGGTTCTTGTACAGCCCTCATCAGTGTAATGTGTGAGTATATTGCAGATCATTAACTGATGCAGCTAGCATTGTGGCACCTTATTCTCACTCCTTTAAGTGGAAAATTATCTGAAATTTTTTGAGCCAGGAAGATGCATATACTTACATAATTCATGCCTGAGATACCATGGCTATTTGTGATTGAAAGTAAGATCAAGCAAACTTTTGCTGGATTTGAAGCGGTAGCTGCTGAAGTTCAGGTAATGATCTTCTGCACTTTGAGAGGAGGCCATAGACAGCTTTTCTCAAACATATTGTGTTCCAGAGTATAACTGCTGTTTTTTTGCTAGTTCATTTGGCTCTGGGTTTGTGTTTGTTTGGGATGTGTTGTTTTTAAGTGCTATTCCCTTATTTACACATCTAAGAATTTTTGAGGAGACTTTCATATTCAACCATTTTGATTGCCACTGCTTTTATGAGTAACTGAAAAACACAAGTTACTGGCACTGAATGGTGAATTGCAAGAATTTCGTTGGTGTATATGGCCAGAATTTTTTTTTTTTCACTTCATCTTAGTTGATAGATATTTGTGACTTTAGAATCTATCAGGAAATGTGAGATTAATTATTACCTTTTCTTCCATAACATAGTAATTTGAGAAGCACTGGAAAAGAAAATGAGAAATTGGAGAGGTGTGCTGGAGAATACAAAGAGATATCAGACAGATCTTGAGAGAAAGATTCAAGAAATAGATTTTATTAGATAAATGGAGCAACATGAGGAGAAAAAGATCTCATTAATCTCTCGTGTTTTTCTCTCTTTACAAATTGAGCACTAAACCAGAAATAATGCAGTTGGTTTGAGATCAGCAGTTTTGCTGCAAATAGAAGTCTGAGAAAACAGATCAATGAGCACCAGTGTTACAGAGAAAAGAATGCAGATTCTTCCTTAACTCAGCCTTTCAAACCATTCCAGTCTACTGTGATTGCTCTTGAAAGGATAAAAGAGGCAGGACTTGCAGTCCCATAAAACATTTAGGAAAGTCAGCTATATTAAATTTAAAAAGGAGGAGAAAGCCCCCTAACAACTTCCTGTGTTACAGAAATTCTGCTCCATTGTTGATTTACAATATTCTGGTTTTAAGATGAGATCCTTCACATTGTTTTGACATTGTCTATTTGATAGTATGTACTCTAGGGAAGAATTTTTTTCCTTTGCATAAAAAAAAATGTACAGAAAATTTTCATTACTTTTTATCTAATAGGACAATAGTGGTAAACTCAAAAGACAATTTCGTTAATATCACATTTGAAACTTGTAGATCTATTTGAAAGCTTTTGGTTTTAATAGCAATTCAAAAATCAAGTAGAAACTATGTATAGATATATGCATTCTGACAATATTGTCTAAAATGTGGATATCTATTCTACTGTTATCTTGCAAAGTGAGTTGTGATGTCCTTCAGAACTGATCACTCCTCTTTTCTTTCCCTGCTCTGCAGTTACCCTGGGAGTCATTCAGACTTTAATATTCTTTCCAAAGTTAAGGTTGCTCTGCTCTCAACCCAAGTTCCATGATGCTGTTGACAGCCAAAGATATGTGTTGATTAGCATGTTTGGAGGATGGCTGGTTACTATGGCACAGTCCGAACTGTCTGTAACAGGCCCAACAAGAGAAATGATGCGCTCCTTGAAATAGCTCCCCTCCCTCCGTATTGCTACTATCGGAACATCTATGGCTGCTATAACCCTGGAATATTGATTTTGAACAAGTCTTCAATGTTCTTTTCTATTTGCCCTTTGACAGACTACATCCACGGTTCTCAATTTCAGCAACCTTCAAGAATCTTTGCGCTTTTGCTGTGCAAGTAAGCTCTCACTTCATGGTACTGAGATGTGTTACTCTCTATATTTTCTCTTTAATGCTCAAAGTTGTGTTTCATCCATTCCTAAGTGAGGAGGCACATGTACAGATTGTGACTGTGAACTGGGTTTGGATGTGAAATACAGAACGGATCTAGCCTAGACAAACAGTAAGGTCTCTTTTGAGTGAATATTGCAAAGATATATCTGCATGGCCTTACGGAAGGAGGGCAAGAATAGAACAATGTTGTGCAGAATATGCGTGAAGAAAAATGTCCAAAAGCCAAGAAATTAATGGAATTGTATGACATAAACAAATGAAATTAATTCTATGAAATTTTAGATTTTTATATAGGCTTTCAGCAAGAAATGCACTATTTCTCTAATAATTAAAATATGCTAATCTTTAAAATTAAGTTAGTTCACTGAAAAATTGACTTTATTTGTTGGTCCCTAGAGGAATATTCTAAAAACAGCTGTAGCAACTAAAAAACATGGAACTGAATCAAGTTCTGAGACTGAGAAGAGAACTATGTTCAGCCTGTGGCAGCCCCATTGTATCAAATCTGATTCAGAGCATTGAATATGTTGGGCTTGTTTTTCGGTTTACAGTTGTGTTTTTTTTTCCTTGCCTTCAGTTTCATGCGTCTTCTCTGTAGACATTTGAATGAATACAAAATATGTCATTCATTTCAGTCTGAGAGACACAAGAGGCTTGCTTCAGTGATGATCTATTTTATTCTTAAAAGAAACCAAAACTGTCTGATGCAGGTTCTCATCTGGTATGTATATTGTCATTCTTAGATGTAATGAAGGTGTTACCACACTCATCCTTCCCTTTCTCCATCACATTGACCTTTACAATAGACAAAAAGTCTTAAACATTGGAATTTATCACAATGGCTTTTCTTGCAAATTCTAATGGGTTGAGGTCTTTGTATCTGCACTGAAATCTTTCCTATCTTCTTATTTTTCTCACATTTCAAGAAGTCTGTCTAGTTGCAAAACTCTTGTTAGAAGACATATACAAATGTTTTGTGGTTTCTAATCTGTTTAAAAAAAGAAGTGGTTACCCTCACTAGGAATTAAAATAATGTCTCAAAAGGAAATAGCTCTTCTTCAGAAAAATCTTACGTCTAAAGAAAGATTATTATCTCTGACCTGATCCCTTCCTCCCATCCCATTTACTGATTTTCTTCTCTCTTCAGATTTCAGATTTGATAACATTACTGCCAGAACATTAAGTTTGATTTAAATGCAATGACACAAACTTTGCTAGCCTGGTTTCCCTTCATTTGTTTGCGCACTTGCTGTCAACAATGGTTTTATCAGCCATCAAAATCTAATTGAAATGGCAGTGCTGCATGTAGTCATCCAATAATTATGAAATAAATAGTCTCAAAATTCAAAAGCATTTGAGAAAAAACAGCCCCTACAGTAACACAAACAGAAAAAAAGTAATTAAATAGCTCCTTCTAGGTTTGTGGGTTTTGGTGTTTTTTTTTTTTTTTTTTTTTGTTTTTTTTTTTTTTTTTTTTTTTTTTTGTTTTTTTTTGTTTTTTTTTTGTTTTTTTTTTGTTTTTAATGCATATTTATCTAAAGGCATCATTTTTAGGTTCCAGAGGTAGATGATTACGCATTGTTCCTGTTTTATAAAAAGACTGACTGGATGGAGGTTATACGGAATATTGGAATATTGTTCTAGTAGATAGCACAAAAAAAAACACTTCATCATTGCACCACCAAAACATGTTTTGCTTTCTCTTTGGAGAACTCCTGTGGTAATACACACATGACAGTTAATCATAGATTATAAAAAGCAGTGCCCTTTATCATCTAAACACCAAATCTTTAGAGGCTTGCAAATAGAACAGCCTGTTCAGTGATTGTAGAAATGTGATGTCAGAAGGCTGTTCTGCTCCTTATTTGAAACCTCATCATGTTATTCTATATATTCCACACCCTACCTTAACAAAATCAGGGCTACAACTTGTCCACAGACTATAGAATTTTTGCCTTAATGGAAACCATAAAGCAGTAGCATATTTAAAATTTTGAAGGAAAGTGTAGCAGAGCTCTCAGAATAAGTGCTGGTCATGAATGCATATATATAGTCCTGTGATGGGTTGGCATAGCAACTATTTCTTAGAACTCTGTTGCTGCCTAAGTAAACAGCTAGAGAACTGAGCATGTCTCTGCTAAGCTGTGCCTGTCTGTAGTACAAGCATGGATTGCGCATGAACATTTTCTTCCATAGATGGGTATATTTTAGTGGTACTCACTTATACTGCCATTGTTACCTGCATTTTTATCATAAACCCTTATTTTCTAACTGCTTTCTTCTTGTGATTGAATGGAAGATTCTAATTCAAGGGTTTTGTTTTCAGTCCAGAGCAAAGCATGGCATGAGTAGTACCAGCATAGATACTTTTTTATTCGCTTGGTTTGTGTAATTTTTTAATATCGTATTTTTCAGAATTCCAACACAAGATAAAGGTGAACATAAATTAGTCATGGCAATCACTTAAATGCGTGGCATATCAGATTGCACACATCGTGAAAGGTTACTTCATAATTCAGTCTTTTTATATGTATTTGTGGTAATTTTTATTCAATGTTTTACGCTAATACATATTTTAAATGGCTATCATTTAACCTGGCAGCCTTTCATAACTGCAAAACATGCACCTAGATACATATTGTTTGACATTGAAAAACAAACAAAACTTGTGATCTTTTAAATAAAGATTCATTTATAAATAGCTTCTAATAAATTTACAAAGCAATTACTTAAAATGGTTAACCGTTTATAATAAAGTCTACTGAGTCATATGTGTCTTATAATCAGTTAAAGCACCTATCAACATGATTGTAATTATCTGCAGCAGATGGTACTAATGTCCATAATATACTGGTAAACTATTAATAAGTACTTTGTAGATGGCAATAATCTGTTCATTATAAGTTATTAGTGATAGATACAAGCTCTATACTATTCTGTTAAATTCTCTAAATAATTACTAACCATTTTAGTTAATAAACCTCTACAAACTATTTATCTATTTTTAATGAATGAAAGAATGTTGCAATTAGTAAATTCTAAGTGCCTGATTCCCAGAGTGGCATGTTAGATTCTCTTTGATCTGGTTTCCCTGAACATTTTGCTCTGCACCTCTCCTCCTAGTGAGCTTGACAACTCAAGTCATCAAGGCTCAATAACACACTTTCTTTCTTCCTCCTTGATTTCTTTCCTTCTCAGGAACCTGTTATGGGTCCTCTTTTCCTTCTGCTGCTTAGAAAAATGTAATTCATGGAGGAAAGCCCTCCTGTTACGCCTGAGAGCATGAGGGCACAGTGGATGGCAGGGAACCAAAATTGCTCTGCTCTTGCTCTGATGTATTTGGATACAAGATGCAATGCCTGTTAAAATACTTCACTACAGCATAAGGTACAGTAAGTTTGTTATTGTCTTGGAGTGGGACTTGACTCACTTCACATTAGCTCTCCCTAGTCTCCTTCAGCAGTCTACCTCATTAGTCAGTGGAGAAAGATAAGCATCTCTTAACAGGCATATGATATCTTAAGAAAGGTGTCTTAGTAGGTGTGTTGAGTCATCATCTGGAAGGGCTTAGCTCTCAAGCTTCTGCTGACTACTGAAAGAAGCTGGCAACATGCTTTGGCTGAACACTAAATTCTAGATAACTGAAATTAAGTGACATGACTGATGGCACTAATGTGGGTTTCAACTCGAAATATCTGGATTTAATTGCAATGTATCTATACATCTATATGTGTACCAAGTATCTATACCGCCACATTTGGCAGTAGCCTGTTAATACATTAGTCTGGAGTCTGGAGGGTAGTTATCCTCGGTAGTCTGATGTAGTTTGTCGGCTGAGAAGTCCTAAGGACTTCATTTGCTGTGTTGGCTATATTTCCAGTGACTGTAATAGGATCTTATGCTTCTAAGTCACATGTGGATGCTTACATTTGCAGACAACATTTAGAGAATAGGAATTTTGCCACTGATGTCCAAATAGCACACTGCAATGAAGAACTAGTCTGTGTTGGCATGTAAACAAAATGCCCATTCATAATTATGACTGTGGGATGTTCCAGAGTCTGTTGTTGGGATTTTCTGTAATTTCATTGCCTTTTATCAACTACTGTCATTAGAATGAAAACCTTTAGCAGGAATGGTGTCCTATAGCCTAGCTTCTGTTTCATCATGGGCATTACAAAGCTGCTCCTGAGGTGTTGAATACCTTGGCTTAGTGCAGGTTCGCTGCAGATAATGCAATGCAGCTGCATTGCGAATGAACGGAACACTATTCCTGTATGGCTTTAATGCATACCTGAAAGAATTTCGTTTTACTGACCTTGGGTTTATGATTCATTTGATTTTATATATAATGCTATCTTGAATTCTCAGCTCATCTGGACAGTTCCAATATTCTTGGGAAGGATACAAGGTTTCTGCCACGGTGTCTGGCTGTCCTGACAGTGTGACAGAATGATAGATGCAAGCATTTGTAAATCTTTTTCTTGTATCATTTGTTCTTAGATATGTTGTAGCCCCTACCTTGAAACTGGCACTTAACAGACTTACCTGATGCTTCTATCTTTCTGCATTTTCTGCATTAATATCAGGCTAGAGATTTCACATTCTTGATAAGTTGCTACAGTTGTGCACTGCAACGCTGCCCTGGATAAGAAATCAGCAATGTATTTGTCAGTCTCTTTCATGCTTACACTTTGCAGTTTCAGTAGCATACACTAAAAGCTTTCTGTGACTGACTGTTTTTTAAAAAGCACTCCCAAGTGATTTATGGGTACTTTCTACTGGGATAGTTTTCCTTTATTTGACCATATTTTTCAAATATCTTGCATGCAAGCACTGCTATAAGAAACTGTTTTCCAATTTTGACTTATTTGGTTTAGGTGATTCTCGTAATTCTAGACATGACAACTTCAGGCTGCCTCTTCTGTATGAGTACTACCCTGTGTCCCATCTCACTAGCATCACACTGACAGCAGTTTCTTTATTCACATCTCTGTATTGATAAATTTAGTGGCTATGTTTTGTTGAACTGTCATGTGACATTTTCTTTCAGCAGTAGCTTCAAGAAGGATTTGCACAAACAAGTTTTTGTCTCCCCTCCCCCCAGATGTATTCTGCAATTACTAGTAGACTCTGATTAACTAGCATTTCAAGTATGGATGTTTCTTGCTTTGTGTTTACTTTCTTAGATTTTAGGTGTTGGGAAAAAAGAGGACTGTTTTATGTGACCTGTACAGTGTTAAGTTTTGCCCATCATGAAGTCTTCTTGTACTTACACAATTTGTGACTGATTTCCCTGATGCCTATATCATGCAAACAAAGTTATGACTGAGGCCTGCTATACCAGCTACCATATTGTGCCTTTCCAACATCACCTATGATATGGTTGGACTAACTTTAATTCCAGGGAACATCTTTGGACAATTTGTACACACTAATTGTGCAGAATGTGGTGAGATAACCACTTTTGCTGCTCAGGAATATTTGCCAATGCCTATCTTTTGCATTTTGGAATTCGGCACCAGGTAGTTTTCCTGTAGTTTTTAATTTTTGCACTGCTAAGTCAGGTAATATTTCATGACTGCAGACATTTGGCAGTGAGCACTTTTTGTATTTTATTTAAATAGCTTGAGTCTGTACAAATGAGCTTCTTGCCTGACATTTCAATATCTACCACACTACTTAGCCAACAAGTATGTTCTGTGACTTTCACAAAGATGTCTTTATCTATTATGTGCTTATTTGCTCCTCTTCTCTTTATGTTTTTTTTTTTTCTAATGCACTGGACACTTCGAAAGGCAGATGCTGCCCCAGTAACATTGCTTCAGCTATCTTCTCACGTAACATAGAAGAAGCCATTTCAGATTTTCAAAAACATCATAGAACCCTTAGCAGACAGGTATCACAATGGGATTGCCTCCTCTAGGTGTTTGTTTAATGTTCATTAGAGTGTGCATCGTTGCTCCCTGTCTGAATTCTAGTAAATTTATGAATTAATTTCTTCTACCTGAAAGCATTTGTCCTGTGCTAAACGAGACATTTGAAATTCCAACATTTATACTTTTCTTTGTTTTGTGCTTGCACTTGTTGTTGAAAATATTATCATATGATTTTAAAATAGGTTAGCCTGATAGCCTGATTGTAGGAGTCTTTTTGCTTATGTAGTGCTAAAGAAATCACATGTAGTGAACTTACAGTCTGCCTTTAAATTGACTATATTTTCTACTATCTTGTCTGTGCACTTGATGATAGTCCACACTATGCAAACCATTTATTTTTGCTGATTTCCACTTAATTAGTGTGATATATATGCAAAAAAAAATCCTTTGAATCAATATGTGCTTTTTTTTTTTAATTTACTTGACTGATTTCTCTTTAATACAACAGTTGTATATGTCATCATATGCAAAGCATTTCCACCATTGAGCTTTTTTGCAATTTTAATATTTCTTTGAGATATATTTGTTTGATTATTTTGGGTGGATCTTGGTGTTTCTTCCTTATTTACATGCTTTTTCAATATTGATCAGGAAATTACTTATCTGTCTGCTCCACTAAAACTTTTGCCTAGACTTTTGGATTGCACGAACCTGTTGCTTTCTGTAGAGCTGCCTGATTCCATTGGGATGCATGACCACTTACATTTCATCTGTTGTATCTTTCATCTCTGTTGCTGATTGATCACAGGTTAATTTATCTTCTTGTGTTGAGTTGACTTCAGCTGGCAGGTTAAGTCCCCAACCAGTCATTCACTCACCCCCACCCCCAATGAGATGTGGAAGAGAAATAGAGGGCAAAAGTGAGAAAAGTGTGGCTCAAGATAAAGACAGTTTAATAAGTGAAAGGATAAACAAAATTAAGAAAATCACCATGTGATGCAAAGGCAATTGCTCATCACCTCCTACGAGCAGTTGATGCCTATTGGAAAAAGTCCCTCCCTCCTCAGTTTTATTGCTGAGCATGACATCATACAGTATGTGGTACCTCCTTGGTCAGCTTAGGTCAGCGGTGTGCCCTCCCACCTTCTTGCACTCGCACCAGGTGGGGGTGACAGAGTGAGAAGCAGAGACCTTTACATTGTGTAAGCACTCTTCAGCAATAGATAAAACACGGATGCTTTATCAGGGCTGTTTTGGCCACAAATCAAAACCACAGCACTGGGTGGGCTGTTATGAAGAAGTGAACTCTATCCTAACCAGACCCAGGATATTCCTAAAATTTCTGAATCACACACCTTCCATCCTGTGCAGTTTAGCAAATACACTTTTTTATTTCACCAGTATTCATTTTAAATTATTGAGAAAATACATGCAACATCTTTGTGT
This sequence comes from Myiopsitta monachus, assembly GCA_017639245.1. Taxonomy (NCBI): domain Eukaryota; kingdom Metazoa; phylum Chordata; class Aves; order Psittaciformes; family Psittacidae; genus Myiopsitta; species Myiopsitta monachus. The sequence continues at coordinate 62,878,975 of CM029919.1, forward strand.
CTAAATAAAGCTTTCTGAGAGGATTTACTTGATTGTGTAGGATTTTCACCAAATATGTAAATTCTATTAGGGCTTGGGCATGAATTGAAATTTATAGAATATCTTCTTGGGCTTGTCTAAGCTGAGGAGTATAACAGTGTTTCTCAGATCTGGGCCCTGATGCAACTGTCTGCTGCAGCGGCATTCCAGTTTGGGATGACATTGTCTCTTCTTTCTCCATGCCCTTGTTCCCGTATGAAAGATATCTGAACTTGCAGGATGGACACGGTATGCTTTAATTTTTTTTCCAGCTTGAGCAATCAAGGGAAAAAGAATAGTCTTGGCCACCAGTGTTGAGACAGTTTTAGATTGCATCCATTTTAAATGGATTACTTTGTAGTTTTCACTGTATGGGCTGGAGGTTGCTTACTTAGTGGAGTTTTTCTCATGTTCATTTCCATATGCAGCTTAATGTTGACCTTTTATTTCTCCTAGTTTCCTTCTTGTTCTTTTTGCATCTGACTTTACATTTCTGCTGGAATTCATTGCTGGTACAAAGTGATCAAGGAGAAAAAGACAGATAAAGAGGGGGGAAGAGGTGAGAGGAGCAGAGTGGAAAGCCAGTGATGCCTCCAGATCTTATTTCTTCCTTAAGCAGTTGTTTAACACCAATAACCTCTGGAACAAGAGTTTTGATCACAGCATAGGGCCACCATGAAAGAAAGCTATTTATCTTAGGAAAAGAGAATATAAATCCAAGATCTGAATTCAATAATAATAATAATTCAATAATCCGGACCAATCTGGATCTGGATTCAAGAATACTAACTCAAGATCTGCTATGACTTGCTGGTCTTCCAGGTCACCATCCCAGTCTATGCATTTAACAGTAATTTATCTTACTGTCTTACAGAGGTGTTGAAAGTTTTCATTAGTGCTTTTAAAGAACATTAATATCCTTGTCTGAAAATTGTGTCGAAACTGTACAGAAATAAAACATTTTTTCGTGTATTTTTATAGCTCAGATTTTTGTCTTAAGACAAAGAATGCTCTTTACTAGACCATAGGATGAACGTTTGAGTAGGTTTATTGGAAAAGTAAATGCATTGGATACTGAGACCATAAAAGGATTAATATGCAGGTTTCTTGCCTGTGCATGGTGTATAATACTGATTATAGATTATTTTGTGATACACTGCATCTGCTCTGAAGAAGATAGTTTGATGTATGATATTGATACAATGTAGATTAAAATTCCTGTAGTTTCTTCTTAATAATAACAACAGATAAGAATTATTATGATCTACTGCTATCAACAATCTGAAGATTAATTTGCTTGTTTCCTTTTAACAACATACAGAACACAGAAGCACAGGCAAAGAAAATGTGAACCCTGAGAATAATTGCAAACTAAGAAAGTCACATTTTAAGTTTCAGTACTATTGTTTCAGGAAGTGCATATTGATTTCACAGTACTTGGGAAAAAAAACCACTGAAGAAGAGCTTTGGTAATGGCATGCCATATGATTCTTTTAGTGCAAATAATTCTAAGTTCAGAAATGAAAGGTTAAATTCTGTCCCATTGCTACTGAAAGATTTCAAGAAGGGAAAAAATGTTTACCAGGTCTTAATTTTTGCAGTTTACCACTAATCATCTATCTGTTCTTTTGCAATAGCACAAGAAACAAGTCAAAAGGGTGTTGCAGAGTAAAGTAAGAAAGTCCTATCGAATTCCTGCTGTCCTGAGTCAGGCAGTACTCTGTGTGGGGTTATGTGATGGGGTTATAGGATAGGGAGGCTGCAGGCAAGAAATAATAGTGATAGAGGGGAAATGCTGTAATGGTCTTGCTTGAGATGTTGTAATGGCTTATATGTTAGGTGTCAATGAAGACTGAACATGCCTGGGGCTAGAAAGCTCAATCAAAAAGAAAAGACAAGACATTATGTTGAGCTTTACAATGCCTAGATTTTATGCCTCAGATCCTGGACTGCAGTCCAGGATTCTCTGAGGCACCTGAGCTTTCTGCAATGTGTAGGGAAAGACAAACAATCAAGGGATGCATTCACAGTAAGTAGCATAGCATGCAGAAGCTGTCTAGAGGCAATCCATAAGGAAACATGGAAGAAAGGGATGTTTCTGAATGCCTTCCTGTTTCTGAAGTCCAGGCATTTAACAGTGTGTTTTTCCCAGATAAAGCTGCTTTTGTGCCAACAACTTAAAAAGCAAGTAAGAGAAAATCTAAGCATATATTTTACCTTTGTTCTATAGGCATCGTACCTTTCAGACAAATCAGAAATTATGCTTTGTGTAGAAAGGATATGATTTAAAGATGTAGTCTGTCAAGTGCTTACGCTGCTGGAAAAGTGGCTTAGGGCTTATATATGTGGTGGTCTCAAGGAAAAACACACAAGGAAATTGTTGCATGTTGTAGTGCGTGACAGTGACAGGAAAGCACACAAAAGGCTGCTCAAAGGGTCAAGTACAAACCCAGCAGATATTTCCACTTGTTGGCTTTGGAGATAGATTCCCCTTGGCTAGGGCTCATCTTGTTGATGTGTCTCAGGCTGCAGAGCGGATGATCTGGTACCAAAACCAGTAAGCACTCTAAACAGCATTATAAATGGTGTCTGTGACTAAAGCTAGTAATCCCAGATTCTCAGCAGAGCTAGTTAGTTTTAAAATGTGCTCTGCTGATACATCTATACCCCCCTAGCTCAGGAGATAACAACGATGAGGCTTTTTCAGGTTTTTCATACTACACTTCATTGCTTGTTGGAGACACTCCTGAAATGTCCTGATTTGCTATTCACTGCTTCATTAGATTAGTCTGTATTTTCACACTGCTTTTACTGTAAGATGTTCAATGCTTCAGGGAAAAACACCCTGTATACTTTTTTTGCTACCTGTTGGGCTCAGTGGTATCTTGAGAGTGCCACAAGCATGCATACACATTGTATCTGTTTTAGGCAGAAGTGTGCCCTTCTGGCATAAATACCTGACCGCATGCAATCTGTGTAAGGTATAGCTTTATAGTCACGAAAGTACTCAGACATGCACTTGTTACAGTAATATTACCCATCCCCTAACCTGGTAAATATATTGTTTGTGGTTTGACAAATGAAAACTAAAGTTTGTTGGGTAAATGAAAGCAAGCTTTCATTAAGGCTTCAGTTGTACCCAGTGGAAAGTGATAAAGTAACGTCTTGATGCATTAACCCTAAAGAACCCATTATAAAAACATAAACTCGCAATCTTTAATCACAGATGTAATATCAACAACAGCAACAACAATACAGTAATGTAGCAGTGGTGGTTTTATTATTTTTGCAGAGAGGAACCCTTTCAATTTTCTGATCAACGTGCTGTTGACCTGCCCTTCTTTTTGCTTAAAACCTGACAGAGCCTTGGGGGCAGTACCTGTAGCACTGACAAGAGAGTTGCAAATAGTGCTTTTGTATATGGAGGCCTTGGTTTTCCTGGTATTTTTGAAAGATAGGCTTGTGGTGGCAGTATGAGGGACCTATTGATTTATACCTTTGTGCTCAGCTCCAGATAGAGTCAGACTACATTCTACAGGTTATATCAAAAATCCTTGTTACATTCTCATGTGGGGATAAATTCTGTGAATAAGGATACATATTATTGAAAGTGATATTGTTTCTGAAAACTCAGCATATAGGCTGAACATGACTTATTTAATGCATTTAAGTCCCAGCAATGAACCTGCAGTTAGTATCCTCATTTTTACTTAATTATTCAATACATATTGCTATTCACACACAAACCTATGAAATTCAGCTTGAAGGTCCTCTACAAAAGCAGCCTATTTATTTTAGTGTATTGGAAGGGGATTTAGAAAGAGCTTCTTTCATTAGTTCACTCACTGTGTTGACCAGTGGCCTCTAAATTTTCCTTCCATGATGAAATTGTTAATATCCTGCTAATATTTCTACCAATATATATGATGAAACACCTGGAAGCACTATCCACTGAGTGCTAGCACTGAGGCATTCATGATGTATATACAGCTCTTCCTAAAAGAGGGTGGTCAGCACAGATTTGCTTCACTTATGTTGTAGTTAAAATCATGTCTGTAATAATTCAGCTTGAACCCTGTCAGTACATTATGTGAACATCTGAAAAATATGCCCACTTATTCCTTTGCCACTAAAAGACAAGTTAGTATGAAAAACCCCAGGACTGTTTTTTTTCTCTTTTTCTTTCAGCTACGTGACTAAATTACAAAATTGGAAAAAAATTGCTTTGGGTTTAATTGCAAGTACAATGTTTTAGTTTTTGTCTGATTGAAATTAAAAGTTCTACAAATTTCATAAGAAAAAATAGTAAATAGGAAAAATGCATTCAAGTGTCTGTGTTTTTCTAAATTCAACATATTCACTTAAGCGATGCTTATGTGTAGTTTAAGTTTGCTCATAACTTCGTTTTTATCTATCTATCTCAGTTGTTTTGCCTCACAAGGGTTACCCAGTCATAATTTGTATTTGCCATTTTCTCTGTGATAAGAAAGTGCTGTTGGTAAAATTGGTTAGCCTGTTCATTTAGATAGTGTGATCTCTTATTTGCCTTACTGTGATGAAATTGTCTCCTTGCTGAAAACATCTGGGACAAAGTGGCACACAGCATTCATTATTTCCTTCTTTCACCCATTCTGTCATCCTGGCTGATGGACAGCAATATAGTGGAAAAATATTTTGGTGCAAAAGGTATTATGCGCAGGATTCATTTAACTTTTACATTAGTGGTTGACAACTCACCATTCTTAAGACATGTATTTAAACTTGACTTTGCATACCTATGCAAATTTTTGTTTACTGTAAGTTTCTAGCACAAAAGACAGGGTTTTTTTTATTTTTTATAATTAATTCTCATAAAAAATAAATTGTCAAGATGTAATGGCGTCACATTTTGTTGATGTTATCCTGCAATTTAATTTTAAGATTATCAGAGACCGATTTCACAAGCTTTTTTATAATGAGCTGTATTTTCAGATACAATTTTCCAACTACCAGTGGGAAAAAGACTTCTATAACATTTTAAAAGGGAAGAGAGTAAAAAATGAGATGCAATATCCCTAGAGCTAGAGGGTGTAAATTGCATACTGTCATGTATGGCTAAATTAAATTACTCTGCAAGTTTTTTTGTTGTTTGTAATCAAAATCCTTACGTCATAGACTCACAGAATCACAGAATGGTGTGAGTTAGAAGGGGCCTTAAAGATCATCCAATTCCAAACCCTCTTGCCTAGGGAAGGCGCACCTTCCACTAGACCAGGTTGCTCAAAGCCTCATCCAAGCTGGCCTTGAATACTATCAGGGATGGGGCAGCCACAGCTTCTCCGGGCAACTTGTTCCAGTTCCTCACTACCCTCACAGCAAAGAACTTTTTAATATCTCACCTAAATCTCCCCTCTGACAGCCTAAAGCCATTCCTCCTTGTTCTATCAGTGCTCTTATAAAAAATCCCTCTCCAGATTTCTTTTAGGTTCCTTTTAGGTATTGGACGTCTGCTATATGGTCACCCTGAAGCCTTCTCTTCTCCAGGCTTAACAACTAAAACTCAGCCTCTCTTTGTAAAAGAAGCGCTCCAGCACCATTTTCATTTCCCTCCTCTGGACACACTTGAGCAGGTCCACATCCATCTTGTGCATGGGAGCCCAGAACTTAACTCAGTATTCCAGGCGGGGCCTCACAAGAGTGGAGCAACAGGGAAGAATCACTTCCTTTGTTCATAGATATTACTGCTTTAAGCACAGTATGTTTGGCAGGAATGGGTACAATATACATAACCATGTAGTCAGCTGCAATATTCTTTTGCAAAGCTGTCTCAGGAAATGAGACCATGAGAGCAGGAGCAATAAATTTCTTCAGTTAACATAAACAAATCTGTGCCTGGTTTGCTCTCTAAATGCAGTTCCTCCTGTCACAAACATGAGTTCTTTTTCTAACTTGGCTTTTGTTCTTGATTTATGAGGTAAACACTGATATTTACCTTGCAGATACTGTTTCCAAACATTATCTTCTATTTTGATATGCGTAAGTTGTGTTAGTGTATATATTTCAACATTTTTTTCTCATATTTCCGCTGAATTCACCATGTATAGTATTTCAGGTTTTACTTAAACCCGTGAGCTTTGAATTTAGGTAAGACTAGTGACAGGCAGCAACCATTCCTATCTTAAGAGTTGGGCCCACTTTTTGCATCTCCCTCTCCTAAGCAATTGTTCTGAGAATCACTGTCTCCAAACCTTTCTAGGCTACTTCTTAGAAATTCTGTTTGATGTACCAATCTCACGCTTGAATCTGTTCTACCTCATTTCTGCCAAATGTTCCAGAAAGGAAATCTGCAGCTCTCAAATCTTTCTGGGACTTGTGTTTGATTTGCACGTCTGATATCTGCAATCTGAGAAATATTTTTTTTTATATTTGAGGAATGGGACCCACTTTTTCCAGCTTAGTCACCTAACTGGCAAATGCATTTTAGCAGCTACTTGTCTAAAAATACATGCTTCACTTCCTTATAGAGACAATCAAAACCGGTAGATGCCTGTGAACGCCTCCAGAGGGAGATCCTGTCTGCTGAAGTTTCACATGCTTAAGTTTTAACAAAACATGTCAAAACAAACAGTTTGTTTTCAACTAATGCTGGCTCCCTGCAGTTAAAGAGATGAGCTGTGCCATAGCTGGTTACTAAAGCTAAAGTTTCCTTACATGTTTGACTGTACTGACATACAGTTTTCATTAACATGACTCATTAGCCGGTCTTACTAGACTGGATGTGAATCTGGAGACAATTGAGTTTCATTTTCACTGCAAAAGCACCTATGGGGTAGGAACTCTTTTCTTAAGGTCTTTGAAAGTGTTTATGAAGGTTTGCAAGTAACTGTTGCTGGCTTTCTTTCCATGGTAGCACTCCAGTTGTCATTGTAAATGTTCTTTCATGCTTTATCATTTCAAGGATCCATTGTATCTTTTCCATGTCACTTTGGGCTGGCATGATGATCATAGTCTTAACCACATAAAGAGCCAATTCATAAACTTGTCTGACTTGCCATGTTTTCCAGGTTCATTAATCCGACGAATCTGCATGTTAGATTATTTGAAATCAGTTGCTCTGTTTTTTTCCAAAGCCTTCAGAGATATGATGTTCTTCTGCCTTTTTTCCTCCAGATTAAAACATAAACATTCTCACTCTTAGAACTTTCTGCGCCATCAGAATCAAAAGACATAGTAAATGGACTAAGGTAGGGTTTTTTACTTAAAAACATCTGCCAGATATGTTTTGATATCTATAGTACAAAATAATATTTGGATTGACTAAAACCTTCGGTATTTTTCTCCTTGCTTTCTTTTCACTCTTTTTAAAAGACTCGCTTAATTTTTTTTACCTCTATTTCAGTAAAGGCTTGTGAGCTTTTTCACCTTCAATGACCACTGAGTCTGACTCATTTGATGGTCATTCTAGCAAAGAGTTTAATTCATTCTTGATAGGTGTCCATCCATTTTTAATTTTCTTTGTTCCTTGAAAGAGATTCTCAAACTTCTAAAATTGTTTTAGTCTCTTGTACCTCTAATAAATGCAGTACTACATTAATGTTAGGGTTCTGCACAATTTTTTTAACGTATACTTTTAAGTCTGTGTACACACAAACATACCTCTTATTCATTGGACAAATTCCATTTTCAGATCATTTAAGTTAATTATAATCAATAGTTGCAATCTTTTATGGGACCATATAGCTGAAACTATAGCACCCTCCACCCCAAATTCAGCCATCTGTCACTGCCCAAAGCACTGAGAGCATGTGCATGTGTCTACATGGATGAGAGTTTTATTAGCTATTGTTTTAGAAGATACGCATCTGTGAGAGAGATGCAAGTCCAGAGAAGCCAGATAGGCAGGGCTGTAAGCAAGGATTAGAAGTTTTTTGAACAAATTCAGAGAATGTAGCTCGAAGAAAAGTTAAAAGTAAAAGCTTTTGAGAAAGGTTGTGCTTGAAAATAGTACTGAAAACTGTGACCAAAGGCAATGCTTAACGCATTCTTAATTCCTCTGTTTATTTCCTGCTTTGTTATGAAAAGCAGGATTCTGAAGATTTTCATAAACAAACAGGATTATATCAAAGAAATATCTGACTCCATTATCAGCTTCTCTTTGAGAGAGAAACAATACTTACATCCCCTTGTTAGGGAGGAGTTAGAAGAGACACAAATATATGTGTACATATGTGTGTATCTCTAGCCTTTTAATGCCTACTTTCTCTGAAGATCAGGATCATAAAACATAGTCTGAATGAAAAGATGTGTATTCCTTAAGTCTCTATTATTCTTATTTACTGATTATACTTGCTTATTCACTATCTTTTTCTTATCCCATTACAAAATCAGTGTGTCAAAACATTGTGTATTTTTCTGTGCTATTCTAGACTATATCAGTTACAAGACATAGGCATGAATATGTGAATTAGAGACTTATTTTTTCCTATATAATCTCTTTCCCTGATAAATATAGCTTAGCATAATATTTGGTCTTAAATTTACTTTTGTTTATTATTGAGGCTTTTTGATTTTTAATACATTTTCGTATTTGTATCCCTGTATCAATTTGTATAAATATTACTTTTGATTTTTGTTTGAAAGAAGATTGAAATTGGAGTGTTGTTTCAAGAAATAACAATACTTGTTTACTTTCTGGAGCACTAATTCTCCATTTATGTAAATATTCATTAAGCCTTTTATAAAATATCTATGAGTTATTAGACTGACAGATCATAACACAGCTCTTGACTAACGTGTATTTCTAAAAATCATCACAGTAAAAACCCCACCTGGTAAGTAGGCCGTTTTAGTCCTTCTTTGATGTGAAGATCTCAGTTTGTTCATCTGGGATCCTTCACTTAGGAAGACAGGAAGAGTAAAATGCTTTTTCCCTCCTCTTAGTTATCTCCCAGGGGATTGTGTTAGTAAAACTGGAAAGGTATGTATTAAATGTCTGCTAGTAGAGAACTTGAAGCTTATTATGTTGTGTTGTAAGTCATTCTCTGCATTCTACCCACCTTCTATGGCTTGCCTGAGTGTATGATGTTTTCTTCTTGCTTTCTTTGAGGTAGAACAGGTCTGTCATTGGGCTGTTGAAAGGTAACCTAGCGCTTTGCATGCTAATGATTTGGCCCTGTGCTAAAAGAAATTTTCCTTGGTCTACTCTGAAAATATGAATGTTTTAAGTTTGTGCTTTGTATCTCCACATTCAGCCTGGAGATTCATTACGATGTTTGGCTTTAACCTATACAAACTTGAGACATGTATTGTGATGCAAACTCTTAAAGGCTCATCTCGGAGCTAGGTGTGTAAAAAAGAGAACATACAATGATGAGATCCTTAAGTTGAAATGTGGCTTTACTTAGCCTCTACTAATGTTTGTGTGGTTCTAGCATACTGCCAGCACCTTCCTGTTCTCTCTTATGCTTACAGATTAAAGATGGTGCCATATTCCAATGGTTGTTGCATATTGTATACATGAACATGTCAAGACAGGCCTTTAGCTGACTCTGCATGCCTGCATAAATGAACGTGAGTTGTTATTCTCCACAGATCTTGCACTATGCCAATTTTCTGATATGTTGCCACAAGTGAAAATAGGGTAGATTAATTTTAATGGAGACAACTTCTGCAAAGAAATATTAGTAGATGTTGTTAATGGCTTAGAAGTACTTTTTATTGATTTTCCTAATTGGATTTTTTCCTTTTTTTCTTGAAGGAGACATTTCTGTAAAATTTTATTTTACATGAGAGCAGGTTTGTAGTAAAATAAAACATATGCTATAGGGTTGTAGTCTTCATACATCTTTGTGTTCAAAAGATGGTGTTCAGCTTTTTCAGAGATAAAGTAGCACTGGCTGGCATTCACACCAATACCATCACTTCTGATGGGAGAATATCATGGACAGTTGTATGAGGTTGATCTGTAAAAGCTGACATTAGTAACAGCAGCTTATTTTTCTGTCCAAAACTTATTAACAAACTTCCTGCTTCCTGAATTTAAGACATGAATAGTGCTGGCTTGCGAGGGAAAGAACTGGCAATTGCTACGCTCACGGACTTTCCTACTTGTCTCTGCCAATATACCATAATCTTGATTAGTGATACAGTCTGATATTCCAATCCCTCACATCTCCTGGGTCTGGATTTCCAGCCATGCAGAACTGTACCATATTTGGAGGTTCAGTGGGGTGTGACAAACAGCTCATTTGAGACTAAAAGCAGTATTTGAATTTTATCTCCTGAGGTAAAAGGCTAGTTCACTTATAATTTATGTTATCTGGCTCACTTATGACAAAGATTTTCTGCACCAGAAATACCTTGACAGGTGTTAGTACAAGGCAGCATAGTTGTAATTAACACAACAGCTTTATTAAATTTGACATTGACATGTGTATTAATAATCCTTGGACTAGCATAAGAAAATCACTCGGCTATATTTTAAAGGTTTAATTATATATGTGCATATTTGTGTTTGGTGTCTCTTACACCCACAGTCAATTTTCCTTGCCTAATGCCTTCTGTCACATCGGTATTATAAAGCAGATGTTTATTATAAATTATACCTCTTTAATATATGAGTATGTAAAGATGCAAAGTGAGTTTATGACTTTTCAAGATTGTGTCTCACAAATTAAACTACATATGAACATCAATCCTACAGATTCATTTGCAAATAAAACTACCTGAAGTGCAATATTGTATTACTGAATACTAAAAGTCCGCTAGAGAAAGAAAGTACTTAGGAATGGTTGAAGTACTGAAACATATCAAGTTTAAAAGAGACAAAAGAGTCTAAAAACTTCTTTGTCATACTCAGTTTTTCTTTGCATTAATACTCCTGCTTTCAACCTTCCCTGCCATTACAAAGCTTTACAAACTTTAAAGAATAATATTCAAATACTGTAATCTTATAAGCTGTGATAGTTTAGAAAATGTTACACATTTCTATTCACTGTAAAATGAAAAAAGGGCAACAGAAATCTGAAAAAGACTGGTTTTTATGTGTGCCTTTTCCCACAACTAGAAGAAAAAAAACTAGGCTCCTCCACTGAGAGAGTGAAATTTTTCTGCATTGCTTATTTTCTTGATATTCTTTTTCACTCTCAGTTGTTTGCATTCCTTCTCATTTCAAGAAAAAGGAAAGGTTTAAACTGTGAAATTGTATGGAGTAGTAATTTGAAAATTAAGAAATCCCCTGCAGTAGTTGTAATTCAGTGTCATGAAATAATTTCATCTATAAATCTGTTAATTACAATTTGACCCACTTGCTGAGCTGATGGCTTTGAGTCCAGCTACAACAATAGTAGCACAATAGCATTTAACCCCTTTTATTTTACTCACAATTAGTGCTTCAAAGTAGCTTAACATGTGTGAAAGCAAATAGAGTAATTTGGAAGGTATAAGAAGGAAATGGAACCAAAACAGGAAAAAGAATATTTGCAGTTAGCTTCAGGAAAAAAAAGAAATCTCTGAGAGTGCTTTTAAAAAATGGCCTTATTCTTTCCTTAGGGAAAAAGTAATGTTTCATTTGTTCATAGATTTTGAAACCTAGGAAGGCACCAACAGATGTATCATGCAGAACAACCTTGCAGTGCCAGGGTGGTGACCTAGATGACCTTTTAGACAAATTAAAAGGCCACATGCTGCTTCTGACCCATCTAGTGAAGGTGAACTGAGGTATTTGAGTATTTTTTGAGATGCTGTTTCACTTTTGCCTTTTTCAAGTTGAAACTTGTGACTTCTTAGTTTTTAAATGTTAGGTTGCATTACATACAGGGGACTCTGGTGTTATGATATCTCCTTAAGTCTTTCTCCCTCTTTTTGTTCCTTGGTCATGTTTTCTTTTTGGCTGGAATTTATATGACCTAATTGTGATTAATATGACGAATTGCGATCATGGGTTGGTTGAATTCGAGATCCTCAGGACAGTGAGAAGAGCGTGCAGCAAGCTCACTGCCCTGGACTTCAAGAGAGCAGACTTTGGCCTCTTCAGGAATCTGCTTAGTAATGTTTCATGGGATATAGCCCTAGAGGGGAGGGGGGCCCAAGACTGTTGGCTGATATCCAAGGATTGCCTGCTGCAAGGTCAAGAGTGATGCATCCCAACTAGAAAGGAGTGCAGCAGGAGGGCCAGGAGACCTCCTTGGATGGATAATGAGCTGCTGAGGAAACTTTGAAGGAAAAAAGAGGCTTATAAAAGGTGGAAGCAAGGACAGGCGGCCTGGGAAGAATACAGGCATGTTGTCTGGGAAGCTAGGGACCAGGTTAGGAAAGCTAAGGCCCACTTAGAATTCAACTTGCCGAGGGATGTTAAGGATAACAGAAAGGGATTCTATAGGTACACTGCAAATAAAAGACAGGCTAGGGACAACGTGGGCCCCCTCCAGAAGCTATCAGGGGAACTGGCTACCCTGGATTTGGAGAAGGCTGATGTTCTTAATGACTTCCTTGCCTCAGTCTTCACCGGCAAATGCTCTGACCACACCACCCAAGTCTTGGAAGGCAGACGCAGGGACTGTGGGAATGAAGACCCAAGGCCCACTGTAGGAGAGGATCTGGTTCAAGACCATCTTAGGAACCTGAACGTACACAAGCCCATGGGACCTGACGAAATCCATCCATGGGTCCTGAAGGAGCTGGTGAATGAAGTTGCTAAGCCCACTGTCCATCATATTTGAAAAATCACGGCAGTCAGGTGAAGTTCCCAATGACTGGAAAAAGGGAAATATAGCCCCCATTTTCAAGAAGGGGAAAATGGATGAGAGAGGGAACTACAGACCAGTCATTCTCAGCTCTGTGCCTGGCAAAATCTTGGAGCAGGTTCTCCTGGAAGGTATGCTGAGGCACATGAAAAACAACAAGGTGCTTGGTGACAGCCAGCATGGCTTCACTAAGGGGAAATCCTACCTGACCAATCTGGTGGCCTTCTACAATGTGGCTATGGAGCTGATGGACAGGGGTAGAGCAGTTGATGTCATCTACCTGGACTTGTGCAAAGCATTCGGCACTGTCTCACATGACATCCTTGTCTCTAAGTCGGAGAGACATCAATTTGACAGGTGGACCACTTGGTGGATAAAGAACTGGCTGGATGGCCACATGCAAAGAGTTGTGGTCAATGGCTCAATGTTGAGCTGCAGACCAGTAACGAGTGGTGTCCCGCAGGGATCGGTGTTGGGACCGGTCTTGTTCATCATCTTTGTTGGTGACCTGGGCAGTGGGATTGAGTGTGTCCTCGGCAAGTTTGCCAATGACATCAAGCTGTGTGGTTCAGTTGATACGCTGGAGGGAAGGAATGCCATTCAGAGGGACCTTGACATGCTTGTGAGGGGGGTTGATGCCAACCTGATGAAGTTTAACCATGCCAAGTGCAAGGTCCTACACCTGCGTGGGAACAATCCCAGGCACAGCTACAGGCTGGGCATGGAAGAGATCCAGAGCAGCCCTGTGGAGAAGGACTTGAGGGTGTTGGTCGATGAAAAAATGAACATGAGCCAGCTGCAGTGTGTACTCACAGCCCAGAAAGCCAATCGTATCCTGAGCTGCACCAAAAGGAGCGTGACCAGCCGGTCACAGGAGGTGATCCTACCCCTCTACTCTCCTCTCATGAGACCTCACTTGGAGTACTGTGTGCAGTTTGGGTGTCCTCAACATCAAAAGGACATGGAACTGTTGGAACAAGTCCAGAGGACGGCCACGAGGATGATCAGGGGACTGGAGCACCTCCCGTATGAAGACAGGCTGAGAAAGTTGGGGCTGTTCAGCCTGGAGAAGAGCAGGCTGCGTGGAGACCTCATAGCAGCCTTCCAGTATCTGAAGGGGGCCTATAGGGATGCTGGGGAGGGACTCTTCATGAGGGACTGTAGTGAGAGGACAAGGGGTAACGGGTTCAAACTTAAACAGGGGAAGTTTAGATTGGATATAAGGAGGAAGAAATTCTTTACTGTGAGGGTGGTGAGGCCCTGGAATGGGTTGCCCAGGGAAGTTGTGAATGCTCCATCTCTGACGGTGTTCAAGGCCAGGTTGGACAGTGCCTTGGGTGGCCTGGTTTAGTGGGAGGTGTCCCTGCTCATGGCAGGGGGGTTGGAACTCGATGATCTTAAGGTCCTTTCCAACCCTAACTATTCTATGATTCTATGATTCTATTCTAATGCAGACATCTACAGTCAAAATGTAAAATGTGTATGTCTATGCTGGAATTCCTATGACCCCTCCTATATAAATTAAGACGCTACTAGAGTAGAATTTAAATCATCTCAATGTAAATTTTTAAAACAGGTCAGACAAAGCACCTTAAAAATGCCTCTTCTTCTCTATTAACTCTAAAAATGACTAGGTGAATAATAAAAACCTAGGTGCCTAATAGCAGTAGCCTGAAAGTAGTAGAGGCAATTAAAAGTAAGTGACATGAGTCCTGCCTTGTCATCTGCTCTCTTATCTACTTTTAACTCCCATGAGTGTTGCTGATGCAAGCTCTCCCTGTGCCATAGGGTCTTGGCAGGTTGCTCCTGTCAAGTCTCGCTCTGCTTTCTCTTGTCCAAATTTTTAAAAGGAGCTGCTGCATCTCCTTTTTTTGTGGTGTAGGGAGGGATACCAGTATCATCTAGTGATGAAGGAAGAGAAAAAGTAGAGCTTATTCACTTTTTTTTTTTTTTTTGCTAAAACATACACATTTTACCTAATAAAATTTTTCCTTTTGGCTTTGGCTCATCACTTGGAAAGAAATAAGTCCTACATTCAACCATTTTTGTACTAAAACCCATGTGAGATCTGAGCAAAGTAGTTGTGTCAATGAAGGAGAAGAAGTATTTCTTTTGGGTTTAAAATTAGTTCTCCTGGCACTCTTTTTTCCTTTTCTGTAAGAGAAAAAGTGTTATACGTTTACATTTTAAAAGCAATTTTCTTACCTTCTTCAGCCAATGCTACAGCTAGGAAATCGGAGTTCTAAGCTATGCTCTTTCTCACAGTGCCTTTCCATATCTCTGTATGCCAGATTTCTTTTCCAGGTCTAGCAAAAGTGATCTTCTGATATATTATTTGAGCTTGTATTTATAAACAATCTTCTTCTTGTGACTTAGTTTTGGGGCCAGGTGATCTCCACTGGGATTCCTAGACACACAGCAATTGTTCTTGAAATGATATGATTAGACGTTGGTTACGCCTTCTATTTTCATTTTTGAATGTAAGCGATATTATTTCATTTTGGGATAAAGATGAGAATCTGTGAAAATTTCCAGTGGAACCAGACAACTGAAAGAACAGCAGTTGTCAGCAGGACATTTGAAATGCACACCAGTGTGGAGGGATTTACTTGGATATTGTGGTTTTAGGGGTCTGAGTGCTTGTGATAGAGGCAAAAGCTCAGAAAAAGGAGTAAAGAAACAGGACAACTGAACTCAGGACACAAGGAAAGAACAGATATGGTTTCACCAGCTGGGTAACACAAAATAGAAGAAAGGTTGAAAGGGTTATTTTTGAAGCTGAACATAACTTGCCAAGAGCTTGAAGAAGTCAGCGAGAAAACTGCCTCATCTGATTCTGGTTGTGTTCAAGGAAACTATACTATATACATTTTGTTGTAGATAAGATTGAATTAAACACATCTGACCCCACCATCAGTACATTCCTTTAACTAACTTTCCCTTTCCCAGAGCAGCCTAAAATTAAATTAATTGATCAAGTCAAATAATGTAATAGTGCACATGGGAGTATGATATCTGGCATTGGCCCAAAGGCACAGATGAAAACAGTAGTTTCCAGCTAAATACTTATTTTTTTCTCTCCTCCCAGTTTAGCTCTTAAGGGGACTGTGGACTCGGCTGTCATTTCACTGTCTATTCATTCACTATCTTCACTGGTGGCAAAATATTATTTTGTGATTGAAGTGGCCCTCTGCATATGATTTTCTGCACCAGATCTGAGGGATTATATTTGTTCATAATCTTTTTTTTCCCTAGATATTTTTGTCTTTGCTAGATTACCCCTATACTTCTTACCAGTACAAAACTTGGGGCTTATTCATGCTGAGGGCAATACATGCAAATGCTTCAAATGCCAAACTCTTCATTACTGAAGTGCTTGAAAAGCCTCATTATTAAGAAACAAAACAGAAATGTGCACATCCATTTTACTTATCTGTGTCATCAGTGACAGTTAAGACAGACAAACATACTTCCTCTCTATTACTGGCATCATTCCAGCCATAAATCTTGAAGGAAAGCAAATGTAAATGAATAAATAAAAATTATTGGAATTAGAACAGTGGCTATAGCGTAGCAAGCTGGCTGAACATGAGCGACCTTACACCCAGCTGGCAAAGAAAGCCAATAGCGTCCGGTCTTGTAGAAGAAGTAGTGTGGACAGCAGCACTAGGGAAGTGATTCCTGGAGGTATTAAAGGATGCGAAGAAATGGCACTTAGGAACATGATTTAGATATGGACTTGATAGAGATAACTTAATGATCTTAAAGGTTTTTTCCACCCTGAGTTATTCTATGATCCTACGTATTGCAATATAGAATCATAGAATCATAGAATAGTTAGGGTTGGAAAGGACCTTAAGATCATCGAGTTCCAACCCCCCTGCCATGAGCAGGGACACCTCCCACTAAACCAGGCCACCCAAGGCACTGTCCAACCTGGCCTTGAACACCGTCAGAGATGGAGCATTCACAACTTCCCTGGGCAACCCATTCCAGGGCCTCACCACCCCCACAGTAAAGAATTTCTTCCTCCTTATATCCAATCTAAACTTCCCCTGTTTAAGTTTGAACCCGTTACCCCTTGTCCTCTCACTACAGTCCCTCATGAAGAGTCCCTCCCCAGCATCCCTATAGGCCCCCTTCAGATACTGGAAGGCTGCTATGAGGTCTCCACGCAGCCTGCTCTTCTCCAGGCTGAACAGCCCCAACTTTCTCAGCCTGTCTTCATACGGGAGGTGCTCCAGTCCCCTGATCATCCTCGTGGCCGTCCTCTGGACTTGTTCCAACAGTTCCATGTCCTTTTGATGTTGAGGACACCCAAACTGCACACAGTACTCCAAGTGAGGTCTCATGAGAGGAGAGTAGAGGGGTAGGATCACCTCCTGTGACCGGCTGGTCACGCTCCTTTTGGTGCAGCTCAGGATACGATTGGCTTTCTGGGCTGTGAGTACACACTGCAGCTGGCTCATGTTCATTTTTTCATCGACCAACACCCTCAAGTCCTTCTCCACAGGGCTGCTCTGGATCTCTTCCATGCCCAGCCTGTAGCTGTGCCTGGGATTGTTCCCACGCAGGTGTAGGACCTTGCACTTGGCATGGTTAAACTTCATCAGGTTGGCATCAACCCCCCTCACAAGCATGTCAAGGTCCCTCTGAATGGCATTCCTTCCCTCCAGCGTATCAACTGAACCACACAGCTTGATGTCATTGGCAAACTTGCCGAGGACACACTCAATCCCACTGCCCAGGTCACCAACAAAGATGATGAACAAGACCGGTCCCAACACCGATCCCTGCGGGACACCACTCGTTACTGGTCTGCAGCTCAACATTGAGCCATTGACCACAACTCTTTGCATGTGGCCATCCAGCCAGTTCTTTATCCACCAAGTGGTCCACCTGTCAAATTGATGTCTCTCCGACTTAGAGACAAGGATGTCATGTGAGACAGTGCCGAATGCTTTGCACAAGTCCAGGTAGATGACATCAACTGCTCTACCCCTGTCCATCAGCTCCATAGCCACATTGTAGAAGGCCACCAGATTGGTCAGGTAGGATTTCCCCTTAGTGAAGCCATGCTGGCTGTCACCAAGCACCTTGTTGTTTTTCATGTGCCTCAGCATACCTTCCAGGAGAACCTGCTCCAAGATTTTGCCAGGCACAGAGCTGAGAATGACTGGTCTGTAGTTCCCTCTCTCATCCATTTTCCCCTTCTTGAAAATGGGGGCTATATTTCCCTTTTTCCAGTCATTGGGAACTTCACCTGACTGCCGTGATTTTTCAAATATGATGGACAGTGGGCTTAGCAACTTCATTCGCCAGCTCCTTCAGGACCCATGGATGGATTTCGTCAGGTCCCATGGGCTTGTGTACGTTCAGGTTCCTAAGATGGTCTTGAACCAGATCCTCTCCTACAGTGGGCCTTGGGTCTTCATTCCCACAGTCCCTGCGTCTGCCTTCCAAGACTTGGGTGGTGTGGTCAGAGCATTTGCCGGTGAAGACTGAGGCAAGGAAGTCATTAAGAACATCAGCCTTCTCCAAATCCAGGGTAGCCAGTTCCCCTGATAGCTTCTGGAGGGGGCCCACGTTGTCCCTAGCCTGTCTTTTATTTGCAGTGTACCTATAGAATCCCTTTCTGTTATCCTTAATATCCCTCGGCAAGTTGAATTCTAAGTGGGCCTTAGCTTTCCTAACCTGGTCCCTAGCTTCCCAGACAACATGCCTGTATTCTTCCCAGGCCGCCTGTCCTTGCTTCCACCTTTTATAAGCCTCTTTTTTCCTTCAAAGTTTCCTCAGCAGCTCATTATCCATCCAAGGAGGTCTCCTGGCCCTCCTGCTGCACTCCTTTCTAGTTGGGATGCATCACTCTTGACCTTGCAGCAGGCAATCCTTGGATATCAGCCAACAGTCTTGGGCCCCCCTCCCCTCTAGGGCTATATCCCATGAAACATTACTAAGCAGATTCCTGAAGAGGCCAAAGTCTGCTCTCTTGAAGTCCAGGGCAGTGAGCTTGCTGCACGCTCTTCTCACTGTCCTGAGGATCTCGAATTCAACTATATCATGATCGCTGCAACCAAGGCTGCCCTGGAGCGTCATATTTCTAATCAACCATTCCCTGTTGGTGAGCATGAAGTCAAGCACAACACCTCTCCTTGTTGGCTCCTCTATTACTTGCAGAAGGAAGTTGTCTTCCACACAGTTGAGGAACTTCCTGGATTGCTTGTGCTGGGCTGTACCATCCCTCCAACAGATATCAGGGTGGTTTAAGTCCCCCATGAGGACAAGGGTCTGCGAGTGCGAGACTATTCCTATGTGTCTATAAAGTGCCTCATCCACAGAGTCCTCTTGATCAGGCGGTCTGTAACAGGTCGTCACAATAATGTCTCCCATCGCTCTTCCCCCTTTAGCCCTGACCCACAAACTCTCTATTGACTGCTCACCTGTCACTAGACAGAGTTCCATACTCTCCAGCCTAACCCTAACAATACTAGCAACTCCCCTTCCCTTTCTGCCTACCGGGCCTGTCTTTCCTAAAGAGCTTGTAACCTTCCATTCCAGCACACCAGTGTCGTGGTTTAAGTCTCACCCAGGCTAATAACTCACGAAGTTTTTTTCACTCACTCACTCCCCTCTTTCTTCCCCCAGTCCCAGGGGGATGGGGAGGAGAATTAAACGAATGCAACTCGCACAGGTTGAGATAAGAACAGTTTAGTAACTAAGGTATAACACAAATCACTACTGCTACCACCAGTAATAATACAAGAGAAATACAAGGAAAGAGAATACAACTGCTCACCAAGCCCGACCCAGCCAGTGCACCCCCCAGCAGTGAACCCCCCAGTATCAAAAACCTGACCATGCCGTGCACCCCCAGTCCACTCCCACACCCTTCCGGGTCTCTGCTCTCCGTCTTCACATCCTGAACAGGACGTGCTGTGGTATGGAATAAAACTCTTTGGTCAGTTTGGGTCAGGTGCCTGTCTCTGCTTCCTCCTGGCTTCCCCTTCTCCCTGGCATAGCATGAGGCTCAGAAAGTCCTTGGTCAGACCAAAAAATTAGCAAGCAGTAACTGAAAACACTGGTGTTATCAGCTTCTGTTCCCAGGCCCAAAATCAAAAAACACAGCGCTGCACCAGCTACCAAGAAGGAGAAAAATGACTGCTACTGCTGAACCCATGACAACCAGTCATAGGAGCCATCCCACCATGTTTTTGTGATGCCTGTGATATCATATCCCCGTAGACGTGCACACATCTCTAATTCCTCTTGTTTGTTCTCCATGCTACGGGGATTTTATTTAGAGGCATCTGAGCCGAGCTCCAATTGAAGCTGGCTCATTTGATGGAGCAGCTGGAATACCTCTGCATTGCTCCGAATGTTTACTATCGGTGCTGGCCAGTGATTGGGTGTGTTGGGATGGAATGATGCCCCCCTCCCCCAACACATCTCGTTTAAAGCATCCTTGACCAGTCTGGCAAGCCTCCTACCAAATCCACTCTTCCCTTTCTTTGTCAGACCAGCTCCACCAGCCCCCAGTAGACCTGGCCTACTAAATTGAGTCCCATATTCAAGGTACTCAAACCCCTGACTACAGCACCACCCTTCTATCCATTTATTAACCTGGCCTATCCTCCTAGCCTTTTTAAGGTCCTCCCCTCTATCCTGGAGAATTGACAAAAAGAGAACCTTAGCTCCAGAGCCCGTAACCACCTCTCCCAGAGCTCTGTAGTCCTTCTTTATGTTCTCCAGGCTACTGCTATCTATATCAGTAGCACCCACATGGATCACTAGAAGTGGGTAATAGTCAGTGGGACCAACTAGAGCAGGCAGCTTCTCTGCAACATATTTGATCTGAGCCCGTGGGAGGCAACACACCTCCCTTGAGACTGGGTCAGGCCAACAGATGGGTGCCTCTGTTCCTTTCAGAGTAGTGTCCCCTACTACTACAGCCCGCCGCTTTTTCCTGGTAGCACCGGTAGTGATCTTTACCAGTGCATCAGCCGGTTGTTCCTGGTGGGAGTGTGGTTCCTCATCAGCCCCCTGCAGGACAGCAAAGCAGTTCTGGGTGGGGACAACAGATTTAGGAGGAAGCCCCTTGCTTCTAATTGTCTTCTTCCTCCTTTTTTTGTTGTTTTTCTTCTGTTACTGTTTCCCAGCTTCCTGGGTTAGCGGCCTCCTTTCCTGCATGAGCGACAGTAGAAACTTGAGCCCCTGCACAGTCTGGTCCTGGAGCAAGCAGTGCTGCTTCCCCTCAGCTTCCCTGACACCTTTCAGCCTAGTAACAGCTTCCTGCAGCTCAGCCACCTGCTGCAGGAGGACCTCCACCAGGGAGCACAGAGTGCAGCCCTGCCCATTGTGCACCCTATATGATTCAGTTCTAAATAACTTCAGGAAATGCTTAGCATTATCCTATTTTTTTTCCATGGCATCCAATGCTCTTTTAAGTCTGAAATAGAGTGTCTGCATTATTTTCATAGGAGCTAAGAGAAATATCCTTCTTAGAAAATTCAAAGAGAGAGAGAAGGAATTCTCTGTTTCGTTTTTGATCTAAAACCTGAAAATAACTTGACTAAAACTGAGTCACTGAAGAGTACACATGTGAAACCGTCACAGACCAACTTCTGTGTAGTGTGTGTACAAAATTTGCTTGTATGTTATGAAACCCTTTAATTTCTTTCAATTTTTGTTAACAAAGCATTGTCTACAAGCTATTAGGTAAACTGTCATCTGCAACATGAAAAAATTCAACTGGTAAATGTACCAACTGCACAAATATACTTACTATGAGAGGAAAGTATTGTGAGTGCAGAACTGTTACTACACTCCCCACAGTCCCATTTTCACTTGTTTCTCAGCTATACAAGTGTGCTTGGCTGGCAAATCACTTGATTACAATGTGGGAAGTCTAAGTTCAAAGCTAGACTTGCATCTCTGTTTTCCCTTTGGAGATTTTTTCTTCCCTACGAGTCTTTTTCTTGCTTCTATTTTTCTTTTCTTTTTTGAAACAAAACATTATACCTTTTTATTTCAAACAAACCTTTTAATTTCAAATTCTGCTGTACATTTTCCCCCCAGAGGATTAGAAGATGGCTGAAATAACTTGAAAACAAAGCCAAATATTAAGCTGAATTTTTGTTGTTGGTTTCTCAACTAAATAAAAAAACATTCACGGTTCACACCATTCTATTTGAAAAGCTTCTGCAGTGAGTGTACAGATGCATATGAAAAAGCATACAGTACATAACTTGGTGCAGTAAGCATTTAACTTCCCAGATGAAATGTCTATAGCATTTGGGTTAATGGTAGTTAGCTGCTTGTGCCTGTGCTCTGTCAAGGTCTTCTGAGATCTTGTGTCATGCTTTTCATTTACTCCACCTGGGTTCACGACTTGCTTTCCAGTTATCCTGTCATTTACATTGCTTTTTTTCTGCGCAGCTGTTTATCAGTGAAACTCTTTGTGTCCATGGGGAGGCACATTTATTCTTTCCTTGAAATGCATCCCATTTTATGCTTCAGCACTTGAAATCTGATGTGGTTTCAGTTTATTTTTTCGTAAATGTTTTAAGTTGCAGTGGTTTATTATTTATTTTGTTGTCTCTTGTGTTTTACATGCTAATAGCAAATCAGTTTTTTCTCATAACTTTCATTTTGAAGTCTATTCAGGATTTTCTGTTGCAATAGAGGAGTTAGAAGATGCTAAGCTTTTTTTACAGTGCATATTCCAATTACAAATTCTTTAAAGAGAGTATTCTTACTACAGTACCAAAGCCTGGATTTGTAGATGTGCTTGGAAAAGTAGTTTTTATAACCACATGTACTATAGGTAACCTCTATCTGATGCTTCAGCTGAACTAACAAGAGGCAGGAATGGTAGGGCTACTGTTGAAGAAAGTACAGGATAAAATAGCTTGGGAAATGCAGCATTGTGTTATTATGAGTCTCACTGTGCTGAAGGCCAGGGAGATGTGTATTCAATCTAATACACAAGCTAAACAAGTATGATGAAAATGCATCAGTACTATACCGGAAACTTAAAAAATATTAAATAATAGTATGATCAAACTCTTTAAAGAGTCTATGCTGGGTAAAATAAGGGAAGTTAATGAAAAATTTGAACCGAACACATTTATTTACTATATTTTTGCTTTCAGAGACTCAATTACTTTTAGTATCACAACCCCACAATACCTTTAAGGGGATGTTTCTGCTGCTCCTTTGCTTTTGAGCTTTTCATAGAATTTATTATTGATAATTACTTTTAGATGGGAAATGCAGCTCCCTTGTAATCATCAAAACTATCTGCATGAAATGAAACAACAACAGGATGTCCAGCAATAAACCTTTGATTAAAAGCATAACAAAAAAAATTGTTTTCTTTAACATCTTTTTTTTTTTTTTTTTACTTCTAATATTCTCTGCCTCTCTAACTTGATTTTAATCTGCCTTCCAGGTTTGGTCTCACGTGGCAGAATATGTGGAGACAGCTAGGACAGAACCCTGATAACTGGTCCCTTTTCATACTTACTAACTGGTGCTCAAGCCTGATCCATCTTCTACTGGACAGTACAGTCCACTGATTTCAGTAGATAGTTGGGTGAGTCTGCTAGTGAGCTGTCATATCAGCCACATGGCTACTGATTAATTGTTACTTTTTACTCTTGTTTTTCTCAGATAAAGCTTAGACTGTACATCTTAATACATCCTAGACTGGATGTGTTAGCTAAAGAATGCTGCAGCAGTCAGTCACAGAAGCCTTTTGGCTTGGAAATGACCCACAGGTATACCAGGGAGTTGGTGCCTTTGCATTGTGTCGGGTTTCAATGTTTAATTTGTATAGTTATTTAGATAACTCAGAGAGTGTCTGAGAATCCTTAACTATTTATCCTTGCAATATCTCTGAGAGCTAGGGAATTGCTTTGGTCACTGTTTTACAGCTAGGGAGCTGAAATGGAGTGTTAGCTGGCTTCTCCAATGTCACGTAAGAAATCTGCAGTGCAGAAAGAAAATGGCTAGGTAGCTCTGACTGCTGTGTGATCCTCCCTTTACCAGATATAAACCAAGAATAAGCTAAAACTTGAATCTCATGGAGTTTTTCATGATCCTTTGGCAATGTGTTGTATTTCTAACTGTTCTATTAGCTGAAGTTTTTCCTTTACACTTAACCTAGATGTTCTCAGCTACAGCATAAGCCCATTAGTTCTTGTTCTGTCCTCATTGATTAATGAGGATAATTTTTTCTTATCTACTTTATAGAAACTCTTTGTATTTGTACACAGATCATGCCTCCCTTCAGTCTTCTTTTCTTTAGTTTGAACTTGACCAGCTCACTTAACCTTTTCCCATAGATCTTATTTTCCAAACATTTTATCATTTTTGTTGCTCTCCTCTGAACTCTTTCCAATTTATCTGCATTTTTTAAAATGTTGTGACCAAAACTGAGCACAGACAACAGAGGCCTAATCAGTGTCAATTACCTTGCTTGTTTAGCATGTGATACGTCTATTAACACTACTCAATATAGTATTTGTTTTTGTGAGAGTGTGTTCTTGTGAAACTGTATTTAGTTTTTCATTTACAATTTCCCATATAGCATTGTTCTTGTTAAGATTATATCATTTTCTGTACCCACTAAGTGTCTGAATGCACTTCCCTTATTTTTCTCATTGCTGTCATTGTTAGCTGTCTCTCACTAACCTGAATCAGAAGAAACCTTGTCACTGCAGGTGGGTAGGGTCCACTTTGATTCTGATGGACTGGAAGGGTGTGTGAGAGGGGTGAAGAGGAGAAGTTTGGTGGAATTTTTTGTTAGTATAACTAATACCAAAGAAACATTAAGCATCGTTGGTTTATATTGAGGGATTTTTGGTGAGAAGGTCAGCAATGGGTACATTTGATTGTGCCATCCTACAATAGCCACTGTAGACTTGTCTTTATTAAATCACATTTTAATTATTTCAGTAAAAATAATTCTTTAAATGCCTTGGAGTCATGTTATATTGTAAATGTGGCATTCAATACATATAAAATATTCCAAAAGACATAGTCTTTGCCTGGTTTTGATTGCTGTGTTAGATCAAGTTGTCATACATCTTTGTGCTATTAACTTTTGGTTAGTCACTACACACCTGCAAGTCCTCAGTTTTCTAATCGTGTACTTGTATGGTGCGCCAGACCATATCATGCAGCCTTGAAAGGTGCTGCATGAATTAATAGTTCCCCCTGGTGACAGCTGCTATACAGTTATTTCCATTTTTCAGCATGTAGCCAGATTTTAATTATTTAGATATGCTACTTTATTTACTCAAAGTATGGAACATACTATATTTCAGTTATTAACCTAAATACAAAAGAACAGCCTGCCCAATGTTGAATGCAAAAATGCTGTCTTCTGTTCAGCTATTATAAAAAAGTCTCTGCTAGATCATAGCAAACTAAGCTCCAAGAGAGCTGCTGAGTAGTTGCAAACTAAACCTGTTTGAGTGACATATTTGATTCCATTGTTCATGACAGGCCACAGCCTCAGACAGTTTCTAATCACACTGCACTTCAACATGATGAACCTTAAGTCAGAGTAAAGGGAGAAAGCAGTTCGTTAAGAACTTTAAATCAAAACAATCCATATCGCATTTCAGTTGAATTAGCATTCTTTTGTTCAAGGCTTCTACCTTCCGTGCATCTATCTGGGCATCCATCAAAAGAGAGTGTGTAACTTCGTTAATTATATTCTGGTAATTGCATACTCACCTTTAACATCTGAGAGGAAATAGAGAAATAATGTTTCCTTTGCCTTGAGTTGAAGTATGCATTGTCATCATCTTCTGCTGTCTCCAGTAATTACCTAGTGTTTTAGTATTTTGCAAACTGTGCACACAGTGTGCTTTATTTGTAAAGTTGGATCCGGTGTTAAGGAAAAGCAGTTAGAGCATTTGCAGAGATTGAGATTATGAGGACCACACAAGGCTGATGTAGATACCATTTTAAGTAATTTATGATGTAAGAAAGGAAGGCCTATAATAGGGCATTGACTTGGGGCCGCCACTGGCATTCTACCAGCTTTGTTCTGAGTCCGGTTTATTCCTTTTTATTCCTATCATTGGCTTCAGTAAACAGTGTGGTAACCTTCAGTTGTCTGGACTGATCAAGGCTGCAGGAAGTAGTGCATCATTGTTTAACTGGAGCCTGACAAGTGTATACGATCAGAGCCTCTGGAGACTGCAATGCAGCCACTCCAGGGTGTAAATGGAGGAAATGCAAGGCAAGATGCTGTGCCTGTTTCTTCTGTGTATAATTTACTTTGCAACTTAAACTCTGAACCTGCTTAATGGCCCTAACAACAGAGTTTCTAGGCCAACAGCTGAATCAGCTGCAGTGCTCTGCTTTTGCAGGCAGGCCTCATGATTTACAAAATTTAATAAGCTGCCCCTCACAATGTTTTTTCTTAAGACATAGGTTTTATAATAGTTGCCAAGAAGGTTGTCAAAGGTACAAATACACACTGGTATAGTGAAACTTCAGTGAGTTTTGTTGATTTTTTTCATTTGTTTGTGGGTTTTTTGTTTGTTTAATTTTGTGTGTGTGTGTGTGTGTGTGTGAAAGCACATAAACAGCCTCTAAGAACGCTTTATTCTTTAAGACTGAATAAATTCTGGAGAGGTCTGCTGTCTGGCCATGGTAGTTCATTAGTGATTTTTCCAGCATCGCTCTATGGTAGTGATATTTCTTGTTTAGCAGTGCGGTGAGCCACTGGCAGCTGGAGGGCAGGCACAGTGAGAGAGGACTTACACTGCCTCATTTGTAGCCTACTTCTTTTTAAATGACGGTAACATGGAGACAAAGCTTCTTGTTTCACCCAGAAGTGCCTTTTCAATGCTAGGTTCCCACTACAGTTTAAAGCTAAAAGTCTTTTTCTAGCAAATTGATTTCTATTCAAAATATCATAACAGATTATATGTCCTTTATTTAAAAAGACTGACATACATAAGCACCCAAGGTGACTTTTAAAATTGGAAGACTTTATTTATATAGGCTAATTATTTGTCTATTGAATGTTGCTGTTTGGAAGAAGGAAAGAAAAGTAAATTTTAATTTCTCACCCAAATTTGGACTTTGTGAATATAATCACAGAAAATTCTTTAAGAACTGCAGTATTTTATAAAGGTGTGAAAATCTTTAAACGGTTTATACACTGAATATGCCATCAGATATTATTGGAGATTATTAAAACGTAACCTGTCATATTTACAGACACAGTGTTGAGCTTCAGAGCTCTTTGTGCTCTCATTCTACCTCCATTTCTGTTTCTTTCCCTCAGTTGTTGCCTCAGTTTTACAGCACAATTTCCCGAAATTTAGTGGTCAGTATTTGCATCCAGAAATGGACTCTCTGCCTGCAGTACAATCTCTTAGTGTAATACTTATGAACTCCATATCAAATATTTGATACAAGACAAAAGGAGTAAAAATACTTAGATGCAATTCTTCTGCTCTGTTTGGCTGTAAGACAATTACATTATTTAAGGAAACTTTCACCTAATAAAACAGTAGTCTCCTTGGATTTAAACAATCTGGAAAGTAATTCTTTCTAAATAGAGATGTGAAGATGGGCAAATTAATGAATGTATTTCTTAATTAAAATTTAGATTAAAAAAAAATAAATTCTCTGTTGAAATTATTTGTATTTTGACAAAACCCACATGCTTTATAGTCCTCGTTTTCCTGAATTCACTACTGTTTTTTATGCTTGCATTGCTCAGTGTAGTTATTACCCTAGTCTATGTTGCCTGTGTATTGTAAACCATCAAAATGTAAAAAAAAGACATGTCCTTACGATTTTCTCTTAAAATATAGAAAATTCTGATTGCCCACTTGAACTTGAAAAAGCACAGGAAAATACAGTTTGCTTTTTCAGTAACCCCAAGACATCAGACTCCTCATGGAGGTAACCCAGAGGCACTCATCTTCCGTTAAAGGGTACTTTTCCTGTGGAGGCTATTTGTGTTTTGGTGTCTGTCATTGTTTAAAACTTAATCACTCTTCCCCTTTAAGATAGTTTTCCTAGTGCAAAAATAACCAGTCATTGCAAGTCTTTGAATCAATTTGTTTCCTGTGTCCTGTTTCCTGTCTTCCATTGTTCCATCCCTTCTCTTCCCCAGACCCACCTCCTCCAGCTTTCCCCATTACATGAATCACTTTCATGTAAATTATTCCTACTGCTTTCCACTCAGCCTAACCCTGAGGGAATACTGCACCTATTAGAAATATACACATCTTACAGAGCTGTTTGGGAAGAATGGCTTAAATGTAGTGATGAATATAAGAATGTAGATATGTTTTTACCACAATGTACTTACAGTATTTTCTTTCCATTGTAGGGAATTTTCAGGGATGCATGCAATCAGTGGTTTTTTTTTCTTTTTTTCTTTTTTTTTTTTTTTTTTTTGTCCATTCTATTTATGCATTTTAAATTATAAGTGGTGGCATTATTGCTGTTATTAATATTATTAGGAGAAACAACTTTACTCATCCTTCTATGCAATTGCAGTAACAAAGCAAAAATATTTTGCTTCTGTTGCAGAACTCCACAGTTCATGTTACTATTTTACGGTTTAGTATTATAAATACACAACATACAGCTTTTAAGGTCAAGCAGAGAAGGAAGGTTTTCTTTTCCAAACATCTGTCAACAACCACATGGAAGAGAAGACAATGGTAGCATAATTTAATGTGCTTTCATTCAGTGAAAAATGTTCTTTGGACACTATGTCATGACATGTACTTTAAATAAAGGTTTTCTCAGGTGCTTTATCTTACATTGTATGGCTTTGCTTCCCTTACTCTAATATTTTTCAGTTTCATTATTTTTTGAAGCTCCAAATATGTCAGAAAAGGCCCATAAACATTATTTATTTTTCTGGCAATCAGGGCTCATTGTGATAAGAATGAGCAGTTGCCACTCTGCAGGTGGCAGGAGAACTAGTTCCATTTTTTGGTGAACCTAAAGGTCATTGATGACTGTGCTGAAACACAAGTAGCCAGTGATTAAGCAGCAGGCATAGCTGTGATGAGACATCAGACGTGTGTCCTTTTCCAGCAGGGGCTGCTGCAGAACAGTGATATCCACGTGTCCCCAAGGGACTTGAAAATTATTTTAAATTCTCTCTTCCCTTCTCCATTTGCATTTAATGCAAACATATCATGGAGCTGCTGGTTTTGTTGAGTCAGATAAATGAAAAGTCACTGAATAGTATTAAATCTGGACTAAGACAATATGAATGCTCTTGGACCCTTCAGTGAAACACATGCAAGCTGTGTTCCTCTTAGGAATTACTCATTGGATAGGAAAGACATGGAAATATAAGGTGAAAACCCATAAAATCCTATTCATTGCAAAACATCATGCCTGAAAGGGAACAGAGTACTGCAAGGAAAGTTGGCATTAAGTTTAGCATAACCATAACCACAGTAACCATAGCCTTTGTTATGGGCAGGATTCAAAGCCCTAACTGCGTCACCTGGCCAACAAGGAACCCAGGTATCTAGTGGAAACCAGCAGTGTTCTGAAGCCAAAATGTCAGATAATATAACAGTATGTAAAGACACAAAGTTTATCAGGAGTGACCCCTTAGACCAGATTATACAGTAAAAGAAAAACAAAAAAACCCAGAAGGTGTACTTCCAGCCACAAAGAACAGGTTAAACATATGTTTTTTCTAGCTTTACTGAAAGATACAAGATATATGGCTTTGGATTAGCCTTGATTAAGAACTATGCCTTCTCAGATAGGGATTTTATAGTTAGTTTACAATACCTGGGTTAACCTCTGTAAATTGTCTTTGTAAAAGTAAACATCCCCAGAAAGGAATTCACTTCCTCTTAAAGGAGACTTTTAGGGTAGCTCAGGTGAACTACCTCTGGAGAACTTTTCTCAGCTTTAACTGTAAGAAAGCTGGCTAAACCTTACATGTTTACATTTTGAATGCTATGATGTTATGAATCTCCGTCCTTGTGTCTTTTACATGCTTAAACCACCACAGCTGCACTATTGTTGCCTAGTATTTTGTTATAAATGATGTATTTCAAATGATTTTATGGATCTCAAAAACTTGTTTTTACTGTCTGCTTATACTGCAGGTTTCACATACAACAGTTTGGTTACAGTGCCAATGAAAAAATGTATTATTATGTTGCTCCATATTGCTACTTGTCTTCTGAAAGAAAATAATGGATTGTAGTGCCAAAATATCCTACCTACTGATGTAGAAAATTGTGAGATATCACCACCATACAGATGGTAGTACAAGCACAAACCCAAATTAAGAAATGAAAAATAGCTTGTGAGGTAAAGAAGGTTTGAATTTTTCTGTTGAGACACGATAACTAGCCCTCTGTAAGAAATAGGACTTCCCTTGAATTGAACATAACAAATACATTTATCCTTGAACTAAAACAAAAAAACCCAACAAAACAGTAGTGAGAAAACTTTTGGTTTCAGACCTGAATGAGAAATCTATGCAGCCAAACTTGTAGGAAAAACATATGCGGCATGTGCAGCAATTGAGGCACGAGGTATCAGCTTAGACATAAATATCAGTAAGTAAATTGAAGAAGTTGTTGCATTCGTCTTTATTTAACTGCTTTCCTGTGTATTGTTGCTTAGGCTTAGGGCATCCAGACTTATCTGTCACTAACTTTAATTCTTTCACCAATCTGTTAAAAAAAAAAAAAAAAAAAAAAAAAAAAGTCTTTTCCAGCTCAGGCTTGGTCCAATACAGTTTTCCTACTGCTAATAATGCTTCCCAACTGTATTTCTTACACTGTTCTCATCTGTTATTTTTTTAATGAATCATTTAATTTAAATAAGAAGAGACTGTTTAATTATTGCATAAAGTTTTTCTTTTTACATTTCAGGCTGAAAAATTTCTACATGCACTACATGATTATCTTTGGCAACCTAAAGGACTCAGTTCTGATATTTAACTGAAATTTACTCTCCTAGAGACTGTCAACTTTATCCCCTGTTTCTAATCATGGAGTGGCTGGCTACGGCCTGTATAGCAAGGTCTGACTTCCTATAGTAACTGCATATCTAATCAGGTAAAGAAGTGTCAGATTTTTAATTGTCTTTTTAATCAGATATGTTTTCAATCTAAACTGACTTCAGTGTGTTATGGGTTCAGCTTCCTCCTCCCCCCCTCTCCCCCACAGAGTCTCATTTTACGCCCGGAAAGAGAGAAAAGCTGGGGGAGGGGAGACAGGGCGCCTGACCCGGGCTGACCAATGAGGTTATTCCATACCACAGCACGTCATGCCCAGGAGGTAGGATTCGGGGGCAGGGCTCTCGTGGCACGCGGTCTGGGGAGCGGCGCGCGGTCTCTCGGCTCGGTCGGGCGGCGAAACGGTTGTATCCTCTCCCTTTGTATTTACTTTGTCATTATTATTGTTGGTGGTGGTGGCAGTAGTGATTTGTATTATATCTTAGATACTGGACTGTTGTTATCTCAACCCGTGGGAGTTACTTTTTCTTTGGTTCTTCTCCCCATTTTCCCCGCATCAGAGTGTGTGTGTGGGGGGGGGGGGGGGGGGGGGGGGGGCGGAAAAGGAAGGAGAAGGGAAATTTACGGCTTAAACCGCCACAGTTTTGGCGCCCAACGTGGGGCACTTAAGGGTTGAGATAAAGACAAAATAGCCACTCGTCACAATGCTGATTTATTGGCTCTCAAAGTTGTTGCTCTGGTTCTCACAGGTTCAGTGTATAATACTTTACTTACAGCCGGTTCTTCTTATCTTAACGTTTTTCAGATCTGGGTTTTGGGTTAAGATTCTTGTTACATTATACTGTATTGCACGGATTGTTAATACAATAGACTCAGTGATCATGAAACTGACCCAGTTTGTGTTTCCAATGTGGCCACCAACTCTATACTTTGGGAGGTAAATAATGGAAGTTCTTAGCAATTACACGTCTTTTTTCACCTCCTCGGATGGTCAGCCTGTGAAGGAGATATTCTTTTGTGCTCCCAGCGCCCTCACCAGGCCATTTACAACACTATTTGAGAATTCTGAAGGTTGTGAATGGCCTTTAGATACCCTTGAGATCGGCCTGCTGGTGGTGATGGGAATTGTCATGTTGGCGCACATACTGAATATGTTGTACTCACAACTATTTAGGCTGATCCGGAGAGTTAAGCAGAGTGGGGTGTGGGCCATGTCTGGGGTTAGACCACAATCCAGGATGGCCGAGAGATTTTCCCCAAGGCTGGACAGTCATGAGTGGCAGGGTGTGTGGGATAGTATGGGCAAGTATCTAGGCCAGTGGGCCCCTCCAGTGCTTTGGAACTTCACCAATGAACAAATGCAAAACCCAGAAAAATTAGTAAAACATTTAAAGGAGGTGTGTGATCGTTCTGGTCACACCAGAGATGGACAAATCATGGCAACGTGCTGGGGCTTGGCTTATGCTTACAGAGCCTTGTTTAATACTGTCCAGCATCTTCAAAAGGAAAAAAACGTCTCTGGATCTGAGGGCGGAGTAATGGACAGCGCAGTTAATCCAGCTTCAAGTACAGCAGCTACATCACCACCAGCGACAGGTACAGCCACGATTCAAACCCCAGTGACAAGTACGGCAGCTACCCAAACCACAGTAATAATCACTGCAGCTAAACCAGAGGACCAACTCATACCAATATCGGTTGTCCCTGTACGCAAGAGGAAAAACAAAGAAGAGGCAAGAAAGATGACACAAGGCAAAGAAACGTCACCACCTGGGACAGCATCTGACCAGGAGTTATTACCACATGATGAAGAAGAAGAAGAAAAGGAAGAGGTGAATTCTCGATCTCGGACCTCAAGCGAGCTATGGAATATGCGAAAAGACTTTACCCGTCAGCCAGGGGAGCACATCATCACCTGGCTGCTCCGATGCTGGGACAATGGGGCCGACAGTCATGAACTAGAAGGTAGTGAAGCCAAACAGCTGGGATCACTTGCCAGGGAAGGGGGAATTGACAAAGCAATTGCAAGAGAGAAGAAGTCCCTCAGCCTTTGGAAGCGGCTCTTGGCAGCTGTGAAAGATAGGTTTCCATACAAGAATGATGTTATGAGTCGTTCGGCCAAGTGGACTACTCTAGAGAAAGGCATCCAGTCTCTGAGAGAATCAGCCATTGTAGAGATGATCTATACTACCAAGCTGAATGTTGGGGATATACCCATAGATCCAGATGAAGTCGAACGTACATGACCCATGTGGCAGAAATTTACACGAAATGCACCCCAATCATATGCCCATTCATTGGCAACAATAACCTGGAGTGACATAAGACCACCAACAGTGGATGAAATGATTTATAAACTCTGAGAGTTTGAAGATAATCTCACCCCTTCCATCATCTCAGCTGTGGAAAAACTGTCCCAGAACCTCCAACAATTGAGAGACGATCTATCCAGCTCCTCACGTGTACCAACACACGTCTCAGCTATTAACAGAAGGCGTCCTACTGTTCGAGAGAGAAGATACAGAAGTTATACACCACGGGCCACCCTATGGTTTTACCTGAGGGATCATGGAGAAGATAGGATGAAGTGGGATGGAAAGCCTGCTTCAGTTTTGGAGGAGCAGGCGCGAGAACTGAAGAGGAGAGCAAAGGTCAAGTCTGATCACCCCATGAAGACTGAGGCTTCAGTCTCTGGTGAGCAGGTTCCCAGATGGAGTGGAAGAGCAGATTTTACCTCAGCTCCTGTGATGAAGAAGAATAATCCATCTCTACAAGAGGTGAGTGACCAATGTGATGACTGCTAGAGGGGCCTCGCCTCCAGCCAGGTGGAGGGAGGGGACAATCGAACTTATTGGACTGTATGGATCAGATGGCCTGGCACATCAGTCCCACAGAAGCACAAGGCTCTAGTAGATACCGGTGCACAGTGTACTCCGATGCCATCAAGCTGTCAAGGGGTGGAACTCATTTCTATTTCTGGAGTGACAGGAGGATCCCAAGAGTTGACTGTACTGGAGGCTGAAATCAGCCTGACTGGGAGGGAATGGCAAAAACACCCCATTGTGACTGGTCCAGAGGCTCCATGCATCCTTGGCATAGATTACCTCAGGAGAGGGTACTTCAAAGACCCAAAAGTGTACTGATGGGCTTTTGGTATTGCTGCTTTGGAGAGAGAGGAAGTGGAGCAGCTGTCCACCTTGCCTGGTCTCTCAGAGGATCCTTCTGCTGTGGGGTTGCTGAAGGTCAAAGAACAACAAGTGCCAGTCGTGACCACAACAGTGCACCGGCGGCAATATCGCACCAACCGAGACTCCCTGATTCCCATCCATAAGCTGATCTGTAGATTAGAGAGTCAAGGAGTGATCAGTAGGACCCACTCACCCTTTAATAGCCCCATATGGCCAGTGCGAAAGTCTAATGCAGAATGGAGACTAACAGTAGACTATCGTGGCCTGAACGAAGTTACCCCATCCTTGAGTGCTGCCGTACCGGACATGCTAGAGCTTCAGTATGAACTGGAGTCAAAGGCAGCCAAGTGGTATGCCACGGTTGACATTTCCAATGCTTTTTTCTCAATTCCCCTGGCAGCAGAGTGCAAGCCACAGTTCGCTTTTACTTGGAGGGGCGTCCAGTACACTTGGAACCGACTGCCCCAGGGGTGGAAACACAGCCCTACCATCTGCCATGGACTGATCCAGACTGCACTGGAACAGGGGCAAGCTCCAGAACACCTGCAATACATTGATGACATCACTGTGTGGGGTGATACAGCAGAAGAAGTCTTTGAGAAAGGGAGGAAAATAATCCAAATCCTGCTGACAGCCGGTTTTGCCATAAAACGGAGTAAGGTCAAGGGACCTGCACAAGAGATTCAATTCTGGGGAATAAGATGGCAAGATGGACACCGCCAGATCCCCACAGATGTGATCAACAAGATAACAGCAATGTCGCCACCAACTAATAAGAAAGAAACACAAGCTTTCTTGGGTGCTGTGGGGTTCTGGAGAACGCACATCCCGAGTTACAGTTTGATTGTAAGCCCTCTCTATTATGTGACCCGGAAGAAAAATGATTTTAAATGTGGCCCTGAGCAACAACAAGCCTTTGAGCAAATTAAACGTGAGATAGTTCGCGCAGTAGCCCTCGGACCAGTCCGGACTGGGCCAGATGTTAAAAATGTACTGTACACCGCAGCTGGGGAGAATGGTCCTACCTGGAGCCTCTGGCAGAAAGCTCCAGGGGAAACTCGAGGTCGACCCCTCGGCTTTTGGAGTCAGGGATACAGAGGATCTGAGGCCAGCTATACCCCAACTGAAAAAGAGATATTGGCAGCCTATGAAGGGGTTCGAGCTGCTTCGGAAGGGATTGGCACTGAAACACAGCTCCTCCTGGCACCCCGGTTGCCTGTGCTGGGCTGGATGTTCAAAGGCAGGGTCTCCTCTACACATCATGCAACTGATGCTACATGGAGTAAGTGGGCCGCATTAATTACACAACGAGCTCGAATAGGAAATCCCAGTGGTCTGGGAATCCTAGAAGTCATCATGGACTGGCCAGAGGGCTAGGATTTTGGAAGGTCACCAGAGGAGGAAGGAGTGATGCGTGCTGAAGAGGCCCCACCATATAATGAACTGACAGAAAGTGAAAAGCAATATGCCTTTTTTACTGATGGGTCTTGTCGCATTGTGAGAAAGCACTGTAGATGGAAGGCAGCAGTATGGAGTCCTCAACGACAAGTTGCAGAAACTGCTGAAGGGGAGGGTGAATCGAGTCAGTTTGCAGAGGTGAAAGCCATCCAGCTGGCCTTGGACATTGCTGAATGAGAAAAGTGGCCAGTACTTTATCTCTATACTGACTCCTGGATGGTGGCGAATGCCCTGTGGGGGTGGTTGCAGCAATGGAAGAAGAGCAACTGGCAACGCAGAGGTAAACCCATCTGGGCTGCTGCACTGTAGCAAGATATTACTGCCCGGGTGCAAAACCTGGCTGTCAAAGTACGCCACGTAGATGCTCATGTACCCAAGAGTGGGGCTACTGAGGAACACTAGAACAACCAACAAGTGGATCAAGCTGCTAAAATTGAAGTGGCTCAGATGGACTTAGATTGGCAACGTAAAGGTGAATTGTTTTTGGCCCGGTGGGCCAACGACACTTCAGGCCATCAGGGCAGAGATGCAACATACAGATGGGCTCGTGATCCAGGGGTGGACTTAACAATGGATACTATTGCCCAGGTTATTCATGACTGTGAAACATGTGCTGCAATTAAGCAGGCAAAACGGTTAAAGCCTCTTTGGTATGGAGGACGATGGCTGAAGTACAAATATGGGGAGGCTTGGCAGATTGATTATATTACACTCCCACCAACCCGCCAAGGCAACCGTCATGTGCTTACCATGGTGGAAGCAACCACCGGATGGTTGGAAACATACGCTGTGCCCCACGCCACTGCCCAAAACACTATCCTGGGCCTTGAGAAACAGATTTTGTGGCGACACGGCACACCAGAGAGAATTGAGTCAGACAATGGGACTCATTTCCAGAACAGGCTGATAGATACTTGGGCCAAAGAGCATGGCATTGAATGGGTATATCACATCCCCTACCATGCACCAGCCTCTGGGAAAATCGAACGGTGCAATGGGCTATTAAAAACTACACTGAGAGCAATGGGTGGTGGGACTTTCAGACATTGGGATACACATTTATTAAAGGCCACCTGGTTGGTCAACACCAGAGGATCTGCCAACAGAGCTGGTCCAGCCCAGTCAGAACTTCTACATACTGTAGAGGGGGACAACGTTCCTGTGGTGCACATAAAGAATTTGCTGGGGAAGACAGTCTGGGTTATTCCTGCTTCAGGTAAAGGCAAACCCACTCGTGGGATTGCTTTTGCTCAGGGACCCGGATATACTTGGTGGGTAATGCGGGAAGATGGGGAAGTCCCATGTGTACCTCAAGGAGATTTGATTTTAGGAGAAAACAGCCAATGAACTCAATTGCATGCTGTTGCTTGCTATGTAATTTGTTTTTTTATAGCCCATCAACTAGATGTCTTCAAGTCATCTGCGACTGACCCTCAGACCATCATCCCAACAAAGAACGAACTTTGATGAAACCAGACGAGTTCTGCAGTAAAGGAACAATCAGCATCAACAGGCAGCGATCCAACACTGCACACCGCCTCCCCTGCTCTGAAAGACTGTTACAAAAGGTGGAGTCTGACATCACGGACTGGATGGACTCAGCAGCTTTATAGGGATTTGCCCAGGTACTACGGGATTATATCTCTCCATCTGTGTGTGTGTGTGTATGTGTGTATATATATATATATATGATGGTATTTTGAAAAAGTGGGATCTGAGCATGATGTGAATGGTATGGAATAAGGGGTAGATTGTTATGGGTTTGGCTTTCCCCCCCCCCTCCCCCCACAGAGTCTCATGTTACTCCGGGAAAGAGGGAAAAGCTGGGGGAGGGGAGACAGGGCGCCTGACCCGGGCTGACCAATGAGGTTATTCCATACCACAGCACGTCATGCCCAGGAGGTAGAATACGGGGGCGGGCTGTTGCTGGCTCACCCCACGCGGTCTCTTGGCTCGGTCTGGTGGCGAAATGGTTGTATCCTCTCCCTTTGTATTTACTTCGTCATTATTATTGTTATTGGTGGTGGCAGTAGTGATTTGTATTGTATCTTAGTTACTGGACTGTTCTTATCTCAACTCGTGGGAGTTACATTTTCTTTGGTTCTTCTCTCCATTTTCCCCCCATCGGAGTGGGGGGGGGGGGGTGGAAAAGGAGGGAGAAGGGAAATTTATGGCTTAAACCACAACGCAGTGTTATGACTGTAAATTGTAAATAAAAATTTGTGTGGAAGCATGTAATTTTACATTACTTTTACTTGTTTTTATTTAGATATTGAGGTGGATGTAATTTTTACCCTGAAAGAGAGAAAATATCCTGAATGGTCTATAGCTCAATGCCTGTGCATCTCACTTGACTGTGGAAGAGTCAGCTGCAGGCCTCTGATGTAGGTTTATTTTTTCAGTGTCTCTCGTAAAGATTGTTTGAGTGAATAATGAAGTATTCAGGGAACCAGACTGCTCCAGATTTGACTCGTTTTTATTTTAGACACTTAACCAAAATGCCTATACTAACAATTTTTATTTAATGGTCTCTTTTTTTCATAATGTTTCTCTAACAGAATATTCAGTTCTCTTAAAATCCAAATTTCATTTTGAAGATCACCTGCTCATCTTTGAACAGATAGGTAGATTGGATTTGGGCTTACATTATAAAAGTTGGACATGTCTGCAAAGTATATAACCTGGTATCAGGAGATTGCTTATTCTGTGATTTTTTATTTAAGTCCTAGTTCCTTTCTGAAACACAGCAAAAAAGAAGTAGTTGAACATCAGCATTTTTCATAAAACTTATTTTTTAGACTTCTCAACTGTTCATGTTGAGTTGTGTACTGTTATTTAGTTTCCTAGCCATCTACACAAGATTGGAAGCAATGAAAAGCACAATTTCTGATATGTTTTTTTATTACAGTATGCAAGAAAAGCTTTTTAAAGAGAACTCATCTTTATTTATGTCACCAAAAAGGTAGCCAGATTTCAGAAGAGTTTAGCAGTGAATATGCTGAGCTTTAGGAAAAAAAATCTCTACATACTACAGCTCTGGGCAAAAAGGTATGAGGGTCACCCTCTCACTTCAAAATATGGATTGTAACATATTATAATAGAGACTTAATAAGTCTGCATTAGTTAGATTAATGTTTGATTTGATATGTTAGTTTTGTCACTGAATTTGCTAGGATGAGGATTGGTACCTACCATCTTCTGTTATACTTGAATCAAAACAATTAATCTTTAATGCTTGATGACATGGAAATATTCAGTCTCAGGATACAGAGACCTTTCGCCCATCACATATCTTACAAATCATTAGTAGAGGTGGTGGTTAAACATCCTA
The DNA here is from genome assembly GCA_017639245.1 of Myiopsitta monachus. Lineage (NCBI taxonomy): Eukaryota > Metazoa > Chordata > Aves > Psittaciformes > Psittacidae > Myiopsitta > Myiopsitta monachus. Next base: position 62,917,684 of record CM029919.1, read on the forward strand.
TAGTCTTTCATATGTTAGACATGCACACTCTTAACTCATTCAGACGTCATCTTCTTTGAAGGAGGCTCCTGAAAAAAACACTGATGCCAGATATGTTAAAAAAAGGATCAATGACAAAATGTCACCGAGAATTGAACTTGTGTAAAGATCCTTTGAATGGCAGAATATGAAGTGAAAGAGATGCTGTCACTCTGTTTTTATCTCTTTGAGCCCATGTTCAAGACTAGCATAGGCCTGTAACAATGCTTAAACTGAAACACTGGTACAAGAGCAGCTATTGACTTTGGCATTACTAAGAGCCTAATACCATTTACTGAAGTAGGGTTTTGCTGATTCTTAACACTGACAACATTTCTGTAAGGGCAGGACTAGTAAAGGTTTCATTTGTATTTCTCAGGAACTTCCCCTGATTCTCAAAAAAGAACAATACCACCAACAAAAACAAAATAAAGAAAAAAACCTCCAACAAAAAATAAAACCAAAAATTTCACCCCACAACTGTGCAAAGAGTATATATGGGAGCTCATAAGAGATATGACAGAGAAGCAGAAAACATATTCACATTTTCTAGTTTATTTCCATAACATGACTGGAAAGAGCACAGATAGATAATGCTAATTCACCTTCTGATGCATGGAGATATTCTTAATATCACACTGCCTGCAAATATGTATCATTAAAAAAAATTCTATTTCAAAAATTCCTGGATTTTATTATTTTGCAAAACTATTAAAAAGAAAAGGGATTGATTACTGAATATATAGATTGGTCATTTCAAAGAGCTACTTTGGCCTGTGTTCTGTGGTTGTAAATTATGCTTATGATTTGATTTCTAGGTCAGCTTCAAGTCAGTGGTGATACCCATGTGTTAACATGAATTCATATCTTAAGTTCAGGAGAAACAAGCTGCCAGCTTTTGAGTTGCAGGATTTATCCCTTTCTCTCTTAACTGAAACTAACGTGAAGTAAACACATCAGGGTGGTCTTTGTATTGTACAAGCATTGCTTTTTACAGGGATGAATTTCAAAGCTGTGCGGTGAAACCCAGAAAAAATTTAGATTTCTTTTCCTAATCTTGCCCTGGTTTGAAATGAAATTTCCAGCTCTGTATTTGTGAGCAGAAAGAAGAAACATGAGATACTTCCCCTCCACATTTTTCTGTGAATTGCCTTCAATCAGCTTCCAATTTTATGTGCCTGAAGCACCCCTGCTTGAGAAGCAGCAAAATAAAAGTCTCTCCCCATAGAGGTGCAGCATTCCGAACTGTGGTTTATATGTCTGCTTGTAGTGCATTGGAGTGGAAGCCAGTGACTTGTGATATACAAGAAATGCCACATACAGATTGAATGATTAAATGTGCGGTAGCTATGAAAAGCCCTGTGAGACATGAATGATCCTTTAAAAAATCTGTTTGATTAATTTTCTTCTCAGTACTGGGTTTACCATTTCTATTTATCTTCTAGGCTTCATATCACTAGCTAATAAAATGCAGTGGTAAGGATAAAGACTGGAATAGCATGAATTTGACTGAAACAATGAAAACTTCTGAATTTTTGTCATTTATCTCAAGAATTCCCTCTTTTTGATCAAATTTAGTGTGGGAAAACACATATATTCCAAGAATAGTGCATTCTTAAAATATATTTCTCTATATAAAAGCAAAGGTAAAAGTAACATAAGCACTAGCCTATGCAGAAACACATATGCACAAAGATGCATATTATATTCCACTCTGTAGTTCGTACATGTGTACTGTAGAAAGCACAACTGAAAATCACCAGTCACTTAAAATGTCATAGTCTGGAGTATGCTTGAGTTGTGCTGTCAGTATGTGAAATGAATTCAAATAACAGGTGCTATTACTGTAGCATGAAACTATTAGTTAAAGTTCACAGTGCTTTACTAGATCATTTAAAACTTTATTAGGAAAAAAAAGAATTATTGAATGTTTGAATGTTCTTCTTTTCATCCTTCATTTGAGCAGGGGTTTGAAGTTTAACCAAAAACTGGAAATAAGTCTGGAAATAAGTTCTACTGCCTTCTTCCTGGTTCAAGTTCCAAAGAACAGAAGGCAAAACTCCCTGCACATGGTGTTAACTAGTATCACAAGGGTGTCAAACCTGACTTGAGATGGATTGACACGTCATTATTCCTCCCATTCTTGCCTTTTTTTTTAATGATCTGCACCTGAGCTCCAGTGTATACCTTGTGACACTTATTAGCAACCTACAGGTCTGAGAAAACCTTTGTTTATCCATCTCTCACCTGTGAAAATGTTAACAAGACAAGATGTGCAGCAGTGTCTGGTGCCAGCTGAAGGTCATGGATAAAAAGAAGTGTCTGACATCTGTCTCTTGCAGTGGGTATTGCACTGTTTCACTGGAAGCAGCAGGCTGAGACTTCTCACACCATTAATATCAATGGGACCTGAGTGCATGCTACTTGCATTTGTTCCTCAGCTCCAGGAGTGGAAGTGGGGATCTATTAGCACAACTCATTCACATCCTAGATAAGAATGTTGAAATAGTTCCACATGGCAGATGAACAAAAGAAGTCACTAGGCTTATTCTTGTCCACATGCACTCAAGTGCCTAATGGCAACAAACCCTGCTATTTTCAAAACAAGAGTGAGAGACTCAAGGCTGCTGATTTACTGAATTTCAATCAACCCAGATTCGTCTTTTCATCTTATTTTCCTTTTGTAAAGCACTGTTTCAGAATGACTGAGTCTCATTGACTAAAACCATTACTGTGATTTCCTATCCTGCAGAAAATTCATGGTAGGCTAGTGTTAATGGCATTTGCGTTTTGGAAAATTGGCATGCTGCTTCAATTAGAAGTTTTTTAGGATGGAATAGATGTCTCACACCAAATACAGTTTTAAATAAGCTTTTTTCTCCCTTTTTGTGTCTATGAGTGAATGGCTGTGAGTGAAAATATGCGCTTACCTGTGAATATTCATGTGTGTGTAAAATACTGATGGAGACAGGTAGAAACCAAAATAATAATATAAATATCATATAACATGTATCTGTATGTATATATTAGTGAACAGAAAATGGTCTCTTACTGAAATACACATAAAATAGTTTAAAATTCCTAATCCCCTTCACTATCCCATTCTCCTCCTTCTTCTCCTCCCCTCCATCTTCCCCTTGTTTCCCCCTCCCACCTCTTCTTTCTCCTCCCTTCCCTCTCTCCCCTTCTACTCTTTCTCCTCCTCCACTCTCAGTTTTCCTTCCCTTTTCCTGAGTGCCTCTCTCTCTCTCTTCCATTCTTTTTTTCTTCCCTCCTTCTTCACCTTTCTTTTTTTTTTTTTTTTTTTTGGGTGATAGCTTGACTTATTTTTTTCTGCTAGTAAAATTTCTTTCCCATTGCAAATCATTCAGACACTTCAGCCCATGCTGGGCTGTCACAACCACTAACAACTTCCTGAAAAACCCTTCCATTTCTTGTACAGCACATGAAATGATGCTGTTTGGCAGACAGACAGTGGAAGCAAGGTGTTCAGCCCTTTCAGTTTTTATTTATAGCAATGGGGAGCATATTGCTGGAGGTACTAAAAGCAGGTTTACTTTCTGAAGGAGCCAATTTTGTCTCAATTGTCTCTAGATAGAAAACTATCTATCCCAATAGTCAGTGGAAACAGCTCTCCTGATCTCCCTCTATCTTTTATTCTGAATTTGAAGTTTGTTTTGTGAATGGTTAAACACCTTCATTCTTAATCTCATTAATATAAGGCCCTCAGCCACTACCCACTTACAATAGTACAAAGACATTCATGAATTTGAGTAGACTTTACTTCTGACAATAACAAATGTCCCACTGGCTTAGTCTTTCATAGGCCAGACAAATGGAAACTAATGTTAAGCACTTCTATCAAAAATAAACACAGTAGGTTTTGTGGGTTTTTTTCTGAGGTCTATTTCTCAGCAATTCCCATTGATGCAGGATATAGAGGGCTTCAGAATATGACTCTCTTATTGCCTTGTTCCTTTTGAAACAAACTCCAAATCATCTTTTTTTTGTTTTGTTTTGGGGGCTCATGGGTGTTTAAAACGAACTTCCAATGTCTTGCAAGCTACAGCTGTACTCCTAAGTACAGTTGTGGGCACTAAATAAGAAATATTAAGTATTCTGCCACCAGGTTATAGTGGAACAACAACAAAAAAGAGCCTGCTGCATTCTTTCTATACAAACACAAAAACATAATTGGAAAAAATCATTTTTATGTTCCCTTGCATTAAAAGGGGTTACTGAGTGAAACATTCACTGATGAATTACTCCTCTAATCTGTGAAGGAAAAACAGCTACTAGTGAATTAAAGAGTCCTGGAAGAGAGCCATGAGAACTAAATGGCTAAAAATGAAAACAGGCAAACATTTAAAGAGTATTCTGCAGAATACAGATCTTACAACACCTCCCCCTTTTCCATGGCTAATTCATTGTCATGGAAACTGAATTTATCAAAATGTTCTTGTTCACTCCTAGTGACCTAGTGAGTCGACTTACAGAGCTGGTGAAAGGTAATTCAGGCTGAAGCAATTTTTACAAATGATATGCAGCAGTTCATAAATTGTAAATAGTTTCCCCTAGTCTCAAAGACTCTTTTTGTCTGCAAGCTAGAGGTGTCTGAAACCCTTACTAATAAGTTAGCATGGGAGGCATGTATGATTTTAGCTCCTTTCTTCCCCTCTGCTCTCTTTTAATTTGTTTTTCTTCTTACCCTGTGAATTTATGCTGAAATCCTGTTATTTGTGTCTTATTTACTTCATGCATTCTCCATAACATTTTCCTTTGCTAACCTGTAGCCCAAGGATGCAAAAATCCTTCATCACCTCATCACAAGCATCTTTTCTTATCTGTTGCTGAAGGTAGGTGTTGACTATTAAGTGTAATACACAATGACTACTGTATGCAGCCAGCTTTGCCAAATCTAAAATAATCCTGAAACTCTAAGTGCTTTTACACTGTCTCAGAAGGCGGGGTTGCTTGTATTTCTTCATCATGCAGGAAAATTGTCATATAATTATTTTGAAGGTTTTTCAGCTTCCATGTCACTGCCAAATTCCGTCAGTGTTGATTTTTACTTTATTTTATGTTAGCAATTAGTGACTTGTTGTCATGGAAACCACACTTCACATGATTCTTGAACTTAAATGGCTGAATGTGATCATACAGCAGCCCTCTCTTCTTTAGCCTCAGTAGTTAAAAAGTCTTGCTTTGTGTGTGGCATCTTGATTACAGAATGACATAAAATATCTATAAACATACAAAAATAATAGCAGAGGGCTACATCAATTAAAATGGAGTATTCAATTATTCATTCTTTAATTAAAGCTCTTTATTTTCCTACTGTTGTAACCTTTCAAGTGTTAAAGCAGACTAAGAGCTAATCATTTGTATGAAATATCTTTTCTAATCAGCAGTTCGTGAAACAATAATAAAGGAACAAAGATGGGGATTTTAAACACTTTTGCTTGTATGCTTAATGTAAAGAATGAAAACAAAAACATTTTAGAGAATATATTTTCCAGGGGAAATGTTTGTGTCTGAGTTTATAGAGTGGTATGTATTTATGTATACAGAAGGGGGTGCATTCAGTTCAGCTCTTTGTTGGCAAACAGATGAAATGACTCAGAACATAAGAGTAAAAGGATATGTCCCAGTATACCATGAATAGTGGACACATTTGAATTTGTTCATCCACTAAATATGTTGTATCTGCAAATTAAAATCTTAAAACTTTACTTCACAGAGTATGTTCTTCAATATCAGTCACAATGAAGGATTAATACGTTGCATCTTTTTTTTCATGTGAGTGATGTCTCCACCACTTAGAAACATTTTGGAAATATTCCTGCATTGTAAAGATCTGTTTCCATTGAAGAATTTTTAGGTTTTATTGTTACAGTAGTAGTGACAAGCAAGATGAAAGAGACCAGTAGAGAGACCAGTATAAAGGCCAGTGTGGAGTCTCCTATTCCAGAGTACATTACTTCTTCGGGTTTGGTCAATTCATCTCCAAACTATTTGCAGATTTTTATTTATATGCATGTGTATATACACACATGTATGTGTATGTGCATGTATGAGTGTGTGTACATATGTTTATAAGCTTGCAATTTATTTAGAAAATATTTGTGCATGCAAGATGTGACTGCAATATTTTAATTTCACAGCTTGTACAATTTTAATTGTCTAGATAAATTGTTTATGTGGTTGCATGTTCATGTATCTCTGTTTCTTGAAAAATGATGAATGGCCTGTAATCCATAAGAGTTCAAGCTACTTGAACCTCATAGAGAATGATAATAATCAGGCCTGTGCATGTGAAATTATATATGTCACTCTAACAAATCCTAATCAGTACACACAGTGATTTTTTAAGATTTGCCTGGTACTTGAAACATAAGAAGACTCAGACTTGAAAGGACGCTACACTTTTTCTTAAACTCTCAAAATTCTATTTGGATTATTAGAACTAAATTAAAATAGCTCTTAATGTAACTATCAGAGAAAAATGCAGTTCAAAGACACAGTAAGGCAAATTCTTCCCTGAGGTAACACAGCTGAATTCAATGTTATTTCCTCCATATCTCCTCCCATGAGTTGGAGACTCATTAATTTGACTTACTAACTTTATACACTAAAAATAGCTGCTTACTTTCCATGATACAAAAGCAAATATAGTACGATTTCCACATATATTTTCTGTGTTCAGAGGTTGCCTACAAAGGAGCAATTTTGAAGTATTGCATTGGAAAAGTATTCACTACTTATTCATCATGCCATATTAACATAGAATCATAGAATCAAAGAATAGTTAGAGTTGGAAAGGACATTAAGGCCACCTAGTTCCAACCCCCCTGCCATGAGCAGGAACACCTCCCACTAAACCAGGCCACCCAAGGCTCTGTCCAACCCAGCCTTGAACACCACCAGCGATGGAGCATTCACAACTTCCCTGGGCAACCCATTCCAGTGCCTCACCACCCTCACAGTAAAGAACTTCCTCCACATATCCAATCTAAACTTCCCCTGTTTAAGTTTGAACCCATTACCCCTTGTCCTCTCACTACAGATCCTCATGAAGAGTCCCTCCCCAGCATCTCTACAGGAACCCTTCAGATACTGGAAGGCTGCTATGAGGTCTCCATGCAGCCTCCTGTTCTCCAGGCTGAACAGCCCCAACTTTCTCAACCTGTCTTCATACGGGAGGTGCTCCAGTCCCCTGATCATCCTCATGGCCCTCCTCTGCACTTGGTCCAACACTTCCATGTCCTTTTCATGTTGAGGACACCCGAACTGCACACAATACTCCGAGTGAGGTCTCAGGAGATCAGAGTAGATGGGCAGGATCACCTCCTGTGACCTGCTGGTCACGCTCCTTTTGATGCAGCCCAGGATACGCTTAACTTTCTGGGCTGCAAGAACACACTGCAGTTGGCTCATGTTCATTTTCTCATCGACCAGCACCCCCAAGTCCTTCTCCACAGGGCTGCACTGAATCTCTTCTCCGCCCAACTTGTAGCTGTGCCTGGGATTGCTCAAGTATTTGAATGAATACATCCCTTTTTTAAAATAAAAAAGATGAAAAACGCAGAAGTAAAATTACAAGTTCTTGTAGTATATATATCTGCCAGAGGTTACATAGTTACAAAAGTTAATGCATTTACTTGATGTTTTTGGTAACTGTTAAGATAATAGGTACATATTTCAGTATTTATTTGCTCTATTTTTATGTGCTCACTCAAGTTCTAGGAAAGCAAAACAATTATTCTGAAAAACATGTAGAAAATTGTGTGAGGCCAGCATTTGTCTTATATTAAGATACACTGAATACCATCTTATTGCACTAAGTATGGTATTTCCTGGTAAACTGTAAATTTAGGCCCTAAGGTCTTTTTAAACTTCCCCTTGTTAATGTGTTAAGTTACTTTCAGTTCCTATTTCTTGAGAATTACTTCAAACATATCTTTGTAGTGCTAACTTCTCTTAAAATTTCTTAGGAGTACAGACTATAGTTGAAACTTCTAAAATCATAAATCTGGTATCAAGAACTGCATTAGCCCTGTGCTAGCTACAACAACGTAGAATCTTTCTTGAGTACTTCCAGTACAGGTTAGTGTACTTTCTGTTGTCTTAAACAGTTGTGTTAAATTAACACTTCTTACTAATTGTACTCTGCATTTGTTTCACAAATATGTGAAATTTTGCCTTTTCTTTCATTTAAATGCAGAGAATGAAAAGGATCAAATTAGTAAGTCAAGCTTATAATGGAGTAAAACATTTGACCTTGCACATGTATTTCCTAGAACAGTTGCTATTGCTACAGCAGTTGTAAAGAAAATATTATGAAAATTAAAATGCAGACTTGCATTTCTCAATATGCACAATTAGGCAAACAAATACTCCTTAGAATCAGATCTAAGTGTAATTTTAAAAGAAGAAGCTATAAACTAGCTGATTTTCTCCATTGTGTGGGATTTCTTTGGGGTATTATTTCAGTCCTGTAATCTGTTTAACATTTTTGTGCTTGGAACGACAATAGAATATGGCAGGCTCTTCGACAGTTTGCTCACGCAAATTAACCTCGTTTGTGGGAAAACTGACTGTATGTGAACATCTACTTTTGCACTGCTTTGTAAGACAATCTCTAAATTGCTGTCTTTCTGGGAAGTCTGCTTCATAAATTTTAGGCATTCTGCTAAATAATAGCACTTATTAATAATGTAACATGTATCTTATGATAGGATTGCATGTGGATGACCTTATAATATTTATAGGGGAAAAGAAAGATAAAAGGCATGCTTGATACCTTTCTTCAAGCTAATTGAAATTCTCAACATTGCACCTGTAAAGCACAACTGCTTTGCACAGGATTCCATTGGGGTAACAGAGGGGGTATTTGGCCATGGTTTATTCTTTCGTTCCCAAAGAAACCCTTCAAGCCAAGCTTAATAGCAAATATTTCATGACAGGAATCTATCACATAGAAATAATATTAGCCTAAGGGAAATGCTTAGGATTATATTTGTTTCTTTATTTCTATCTAGTCTGACAAATGAAAAAATGTCCTCTAGAAAGGAGAAGATTACAGCAGAATTTTATGTCAGTATAATCCCCTTATGACATGATGGCAACCAAAATGACATTTAAACATCTCTTATTTTGCCAAATTTCACACTGATTGTGGCTTAGAATACTTCTATAGTTAGATAAGAGATAATACATAAATTGGGTGAGGATGATGAAGACTATGAAATAAAGTAAAACACCAGTGGAGTTTATAAATACATTTACAAATGAAAAGATCTGAGGGTTGTGTTTATCTACTTTTTAAAAGTATGTATATTTCTCCTATGTTTCCAGACGTACTGTTGAATAATTTTTTTTTACATAGTTAAACAACAGAAAAAATATGAAAAATTTCACAATATCTTATATTGCATCATAAATAGCTATTTTGTTTTGTGGAGCTCCCAGTGCTTAAGGAAGGGCTAAGAAATTTTCACTGGGGAGAAGGGGAAAATGGCATTTTTTTATTCTGAATTTTACAATGAAGAAAATCTTTATCTTCACAGGGAAATATGAACTTTGTGGAGTTAATAAAGAAATAAATATATAAAGGTCTGACTTCTTGTTTAGTACTCTAAGCCTAGACTGAAAATTTTCACTTTAAACTACTATTACTGAAAGTTTGCTATCAGTTGTATTTGTTCTGGATGACCTACATTTATGGTGGTAAAACCTTCAATGTATAATCTTATCATCATATTTTCTGTATGTGTCACATACATTAGAAATAAACTATTTTAATTGCATTTCAGAGCATTAAAGTATGTTTATGGATTATCTTTTGTATTGTTAATATAAATTTAGATCCCTTGGTTACTGTAGGTCCAATTGTGTTGAAATTTCAGAAGGAGCCTTTGAAACATCTAAATATAGCTTAAAAGAGTTTCTCTATATCTAAAATGTCATGACATTAACATCCAATATCTTGGGATACTCCAAATTTAGAATCTGGGAAACTGGTCCTTTCCAGTAGCATAAAGATCTAATTTGTAGCTTTACAAGTCTTCAAAAAAATGGACTTACCTTCTGACATTTTAGATATAAAAAAAGTCTTTGTGAGTCCTGATCATCCAGTATATTTTCTGGGAAAAATTTACTGATTTGAAAGGAGAAAGAAAATACTTCCTTGTCATATTTAATTTAAAGCAATAATAAACAAATCCCTACTGGTTCTTTACAGGTATTTTTATAGAAAAGGGTCTAGGTCATAAAATTTGTGCTAATTAATCACAAAGATAGACAAGTCATAATTAACTGCATATTTATGAAAAGTTGACACACACAGTTATGTAGGTCTGTGTGTAACTAGAATTTGAAGATGAAGATAAATATGCTTTTTATGAGCAAAGAGATTTTATTTGCTGTAATAAGAAGAAAGTTCAATTAAAGGGAAAAATACAGATGTAGTGTGTGCTTAGCTTCTCTTTGACCCAGTGCACATCAATGATGATTGTCTATTCTGGGCTTTTATGGTGGTGAAAAATGAATCTGTAATTAATTGCAGATATGAATATGAAAAGAAATTTACTGTCTCAGTTTCCTTCAGTAAAGTATTTTGTTGAGCTGGATGACAAATCAGAGTCTGAAGTTGTATGTCACAGTCAGACTACTTTTCCATTTAGGGCTGTCCTGGGTTCAGCAGTAGCAGTCATTTTTCTCCTTCTTAAGTAGCTGGTGCAGCATTGTGTTTTTGACTTTCAGCCTGGGAACAATGCTGATAACACTAACGTTTTCTGTTACTGCTTAGAATGTTTAGACTCATCAAAGACTTTCTGAGTCTCATGCTCTGCCAGGGAGGAGGGGAAGCTGGGAGGAAGTAGAGACTGGACATCTGACCCAAACTAACCAAAGAGGTATTCCATACCACAGCACATCATACTCAGGATGTAAAAACTGGGGGCAGAGACATGGAAGAGGGGGATTCACTGCTGAATCTGGCTGGGTATTGGTGGTGAGCAGTTGTATTCTCTTTCCTTGTTGTTTCTCTTGTCATTATTATTATTGGGGGTAGCAGTAGTGATTTGTGTTATGCCTTAGTTACTGAACTGTTCTTATCTCAACCTGTGGGAGTTGCATTCTTTTGATTCTCCTCCCCATCCCCCCGGGAGCTGGGGGGAAGAAAGAGGGGCAAGTGAGTGAGTGAACTGCATGAGGGGCTTAAACCACGACAAGGACCTATTGCACACTGACTGATAATGGTAGAGTGGTTCAGCTCCATTTGCTTAATAACCTGGAAGTCCTTGGGGGAAAAGGGGAAAAAAATCTACTGTGTCCCAAGGACTGTTGGAGCTAACCTGTATTCTTGGCATGAGAGTAACATATTTTTCTTGCTTGCAATACCTTGTGTTAAGCCTGGCTTTGACTAGTGTGACATACGGCAATATCCGACATCTCTCCTGAGTGGTATTTTGCAGTACAGAAAAAATAATATGCAGTTATCCATATGTTTGCATAAGAAATTATATAGATATTTCTGAGCTGGATCTGTAATGCTTCTTGATATTGTACATACCAGTTTACAAAAGAGAACTTGCTTTCTTAACATCAAATCCAAGAATTTTGGAGTTGCCAAGTGTCCTATCTTTATTTTTGCCTAGGTACACTGGATAAGCCTTGTTTTTAAAATGTGAATTTTCACAGCATTAAGAAAATCATATCTCGGATGGTATGGAAAAAACTGAGAGAACCAAATTCTAACATTCAGGCCAAAATAACTTTGGAAATTTATCTACCAAAGTGTAGTTTGGTTTACACCAATGTTAGTAGTTCCTACATACTGTCTCCAAGAAACACATATAATCCATAAATATATATATGTTAATAAATTATACATTAAAGGTATAGATCCAGATACATATATTGATTCCTTTAATGTACAACAGCTTCAAGAAATTCTACATTATAGCTGCAATTGATTACATATAAAAACAGAAGTTTTAATCACCTTATAGCCTAAATGTTTTGTTTACATCATATCTGACTTACTAACAATCTATAAAAATGTTCAGCACTAACAGTGATGACTCAGGAAAGACCAACAGTTTCACTGCAGAAAAGCTGGAATATTTAGAGACAGAAAACAAAAAACATTTGAATGCATGTAACTAGCAAGTGTTTGCTAGATAGTCAAGTCATGCCTGGTTTGATATAACTCAGATTTCAGTTGAACTGTTTTATTTTCCTTTTACATTTTTGTCCTGGGTTCAGCAGCAGCAGTCATTTTTATCCTTCTTGGTAGCTGGTGCAGCACTGTGTTTTTGATTTTGGGCCTGGGAACAGCGCTGATAACACCAGTGTTTTCAATTACTGCTTGGTAGTGTTTTGGTCTGACCAAGGACTTTCTGAGCCTCATGCTATGCCCGGGAGGAGGGGAGCTGGGAGGAAGCAGAGACAGGACACCTGACCCAAAATGACCAAAGAAGTTATTCCATACCACAGCACGTCATGTCCAGGATGTGAAAACGGAGAGCAGAGACCCGGAAGGGTGTGGTGGTGCACTGGGGGGGGGGGTTCGCTGCTGGGGGGTGCACTGGCTGGGTCGGGCTTGGTGAGCAGTTGTATTCTCTTTCTTTGTATTTCTCCTGTGTTATTACTGGTGGTAGCAGTAATGATTTGTTTTATACCTTAGTTACTAAACTGTTCTTATCTCAACCTGTGTGAGTTGCATTCTTTTGATTCTCCTCCCCATCCCCCTGGGACTGGGGGAAGAAAGAGTGGGAGTGAGTGAGTGAGCGACTTCGTGAGTTTTAGAGACTTAAACCACGACAATTTTCTCTTCCTTTCTCTATTTTCTTATTTCATATTGCCTGCTTTTTAAATTTGAGATTCTAAACCAGTTATTCTTACTCCTCTAGCTATCAGAGAAGACTTTTAGGAAGATAAAAATGGATAAAATTGGATAGATTTTTTTCTCCAGCCTTTCCTTCCCTCTGACAGATGCTGACCATGATCTAATGTGAATTTTATCCTTAAAGTAGCTTTACAGAGCAATTCTGAAGTAACCTTCATGTACTAAATTCATTGTTAGCAATTATAAACTGTACTTTCATCTTATCTATCATTGCTTATCACAAAGAATCCTTGATGTTTTGCCTAGCCTGTTTAATAGCGCTGCAGTGCTGTAGTGGTGGTGTGTTTGCATGTAATTGGGGCATGGAAGCATCTTTCACTGATTTTTTATGTTACTGGGAGGCCCTTGTACAGAGAGAGGATTGATCAAATGGTTTCCTACAGGGGTGCCATTGCTGCAGGCTGGTCATTTAAGGTGGCCAACCAAAACCAAAATTGAGGCAAATAAAATAAAAAAGAACACAAATGTAGCTAGAGGCAAAAAAATCCTCTCAGTCCATTCTTTTGTTTTAGCTGTGCTTCAAGCATCAGTGCTTGTAAGAAGCTCCAAATTGTTCCTAGGATGAAGCTCTGTAATTGGCGGCAAGCAAGGCCCAGGTGCTAACTTTTATTAAATATCAACAGAATTTAACAGTGCAAACAGCCTGGCACTGAAGAAGGAAGGACGGGAAAGAAATTCCTTCCCTGGGCTGATCTCATGCTTAATGTCCTTCAGACCTACTCACCAGATCTGTCCTTATACTCACCGCCTCTGACAGAGCCAGGCTATATATAATACCCTCATGCACTTAAGCCATGTATAAATAACCTCTTACTCAAGAGATGCTGTAGGCTGTCCTGCCTGGTTCTCAGCTGCTGTTACTGAAGGGTACAGTCCCTTGTAAATCCTGTGTGGTACCTGTCAGTCCACATTTCTGCTTTCTTAGGGTGTGTCAAAAGTTGTTAGACACTGATGTTCAAGAAACTGAATCCTTCCCAAAATGCTACATGAACTCCTTAAGTGAATAAAGGCATATTTCAGAGGTGATGATAACGCTGCGCAGCAAGATGCTCCCTTTTTCTCTTTCTCACATTGAAATTATGAAAGTTTGTAGAAAGAGGCAAAAACATTGAGTCAGACTTCTCTGCTTATTGGAACCTCATTGGGTTTTTTTGACTTTTGGTTTGTTTGCTTGCTTGCTTGATTCCTTGAAAAGGAAGTGGTTAATTTAATTTAGAGACGGACTTTCTTGGGCCCTGGTAGTTTGTTATGGCATGGCTTCATCCAGCTGCAGAATGGCTTTGTTAAGACTGCTATCCATTGGACAGATTCACTGAAGCTCTTGGTCTTTTCCATATTCTACATGGTGAGTAGAAAAGGTATTTAAGAATATCTCTAATCTGACACCGCAGGTACCCTGCCCCTTTACTGCATTATCTGAAAATGGAACAAAGCAGTCATTTAGAAGTATTGGCTATGTTTGTTTAGGTTATCTCTCCAGATTACTTGAATAGCACTGTGTTGTGAAGATCTTTGTCTAAGATCATATGGGAAGGGATTTTATATAAAGCTAACTTACACTGCCTAATGCAGCAAATTGAAATACTAAATTGGAAAGCATGCATGACAATTTAGTTTGTTTCAACTTGTTTGTCACTTCACCCATGCTGCTCTCTTTTTCTTTGGGCTGACCAAGTACAAGCTGCCTTTCCGCTGAAGAATGCCACCCTGAAATGGCTACTCAAGAGTAGCCATTGGCTACTCAAAGGTAATTGTAAAGCTGAAAGGTGTTCAGAGATGACAGTACCTTCCCTCCCCACCATTGCCTCCCCTCCAATCCCCCAAGCTGCCACAGGAAATGCTATCTATATAGGTAGTCCCAGGAGAGTTGCTTTGCTTTGAAATGTTCAAGACAATGAAAGACAGCACGACTTTGCCTGAAGTTCTCTTTTATGACATCTACAGATCAGCATAAAGTACCCTGCAAAATTAATTGAATTCTCCAATAATTGTTTTAAAGCCAAATGCCATATAGGGCCTTAAGATATATATGCATTTTCAAATGTCTTTGTGGCCTGATTTGGGCCATTTAACTCATGAGATCTCAACTTAATGCTGAATGCATTAATGAAACTGTGAGTCAATGTACATTTTTTTCTTTTCTTTTTCTGATGTGGATGCTTTTGTTTTCTGCTACAGTGAGCAAGTTTCTTAGGTTTACTTGATTTGTCTACCTGTTGGTGACAGTATGAGCAAGGATGGTGGAATAACAGTGGGTAGATATGAAATGAAAGAGAATTGTGTCAAAGAAGATTAGGAAGAAGTATACAGACACAGCAAATTCAGCCTGATAGTTGGAGGAGATTTAACAGAGCAAAGAAATAAAAGTTTTGATTTCCAGAGCTGTCTAAACAAGGGAAAATACTCTTCTGCAGTGCACTGTACTGGTTACTGCTGTACATGTTCTCCTATTCACCCACATCAAGGGGGTCTGCTGTCATTGATGTTGTGTTGAAATGAAGGAATGAACTGACTACACTACCAATTGGTATAAAAAAATGGACTGTTATTTTCTTATACAAACTAAGAGGTGACACTGGTCAAAACCAGTTTGTATCAATGAAGAATCAGAGAGGTGGGCAGATGTTGTTGTATTCTGAGTATTGCAAGCAGTTGAGCACCTGCTGTCACATAAAATTAACAGATGTATTCCTGCAGAGATAAATTCTAAAGTCGTTAAGCAGTTGATTTTTGAAAGTGTGGAGCAGTCCCTGCTATGGTTACATAATAACCCCCAGGGCAAGAGTCTGAATGTAAAATACCAGAAGTTATTGACTACATTTACATTAATAAGTGATTCAGTCCAATGGGGAAGGATCAGCAGATCAAAGCAGGTCGTGTTGGCATTTATGTCTTCCATACATGAAGTCTGGTGTTTTAGCTTTGCACCAGATTTAGCATGACCTCCTAGACTGAGCATTCTTGCTAAGTGTATGGCTCAAAGCAGTCCAAAAGACAACCAGTGTTCACACCCTTATGTCCATCATGACATGGAAGGCACATTTGGCGCATACATGGAGTTACACTTTGTATTTAGATTCCTGTTAAAGAAATCAACTTTGCAATGACTGAAGCTATCCTGAGCTGAATCACGTTTTGCTTTAGAGCAAAGCATTAGATACAGTAATTGTTTAATGTTTAATAAATGCATAAAAAAGAATAGATCTGTTGTCGATAGCAATAGAGAGGATTCTTCATACATCACAAGCTGCGTCTAATTGTAACTCCAAATTCAATGAATTTATTCTTAACAATACCTGAACAAATGAGGATAGTAAAGCTTCGTTTGAAGAAACTGATCTCTAGGTCTATGAATTACACTACATATTCAGTTTTCCCTCATCTACCTATTTTACTTGACACAAAGTAGGTATTATGTGCATGTAAACACTTACATAAAAGTATTATATAAATGTAAACTTTAATTGGGGTTATGTCAAGCATTTTTTTATTCCTGTCTTAATCTGTTTCTGTATATGCATACAGAGTTTAAAAACACTCTTTTTATTAGAAATTAATTAAATTATTCATTCAAAATAAAGACTGTGCTATGTGGTTCTAGTACTGTTAAGTCACAGCTGTTGCTGCAGAATAAGTGGCAATATTATAGATTTATCTTTCTGATCTATTAATATAGAGATTTGATTATTCAATGTAATATCTTTCTCACCTATTCTGAATTCTAGATCTTCTTTTCTTGTACCATTTCCCCCTTCTTTTTAAAGCACCACTAATTCACTTCAGTGCAGCAGTAATGAGTAACTTGGAAGGAGTTTGAAAGGAGAGGGAAAAAGAGAGCTATTGAAGTAAACGAAGCATTACCCATGACTGCTGTACACACCACTGTCTGTTCCTGTACTAGCGTCATATCCCCTTTTCCGACCATTAGGATAACTCATTTCCCAAAGAATTCCATGCTCAAGGGCAACAGTTACCTTCATCACAGAGAGAATTAGCACTGGCTGGTATAATTTTGGAAATATGTAGCAATTACTTCCAGCAGAAATCTTGGTCTCAGAATCCCTTAGTGAAGAATTACAAAGAGCTGATCTCGGAGATGGTGTCCCGGAGCTCCTAGGTTCACTGTTCTACACTGTTAGTTTGCAGAATTTCCATGCAGATCATCTGTGCTTTTCTTTTTCTGTCTTTCCTCCTACTTTCCACCTGTCTTTACAGTCTGATCAGCTTAGCATCTGCTTTATTACCCTTGCTTTCCTTTGCATTGAATTTACTTATAACTGCATTTGGCTCATTTTTTCAATTCATTATAACTTAAAAAATTAAAATGTTTAAATTATCTATATTATACTGTAGCTTCGCATAAGCATGCACTCTCTTTTTCTTGGAAGGTCTTAGAATACCTGCATTTGATTTGTTTTATTTACCCCTCTATAAGTCACAGTTAAAATTTGTTTTACTTTGAAGGTCTTAAGGATGTATGAAAGTTATGTGTAGGTGTAAACTAACTCCTGCAACAGCCATGCATTTACCCTGTTGGAAGTAGCGTCTCATTTGGGATTATTCTATTCATGATAAATCAAATAAAAAAAGATAAGGTTAAAGCTCACTCTCTAATGGCATTTATTTTCAAACTGATTCACCGCAAATCTTCAGTCTGAGGCTGATGCTTGTCTCTCTGGGTAAGTTTCATTTTTACATACTGTTATCAAGATAGCTTTAACTGAGAAAAATGTGCTTGAAGGAATGTTTGAGAAATACTGTAGATAAATAGCTACACTGCTTTGAATGGATGGTTGCTTGCACTAGTGGTTTTCATTCTGAAGGGATCTTGGAGACTTTTGTGTTTGAAATATTTGTGACTAGAAATTATACTGTCATAAGCCTGCTGGTGTCTCAGGCATACAAATTTCTCTGGGCCAAGGACATGCTGCAGAAAGGCTTGCAGGTGGACTTCCTGTCACTGATCACAAGCCTTTGAGCCCAGCAGTTCAGCCAGTTTTCAATACATGCTACTTTCCACTTATCCAAACTTCGTAAGTTAGTCTATGAGGTTGTTATGGGAGACAGCCTTGACAGCCTAAGGCTAAATAAGCAACAGCACCTTCTTTGCCCTCATCCGCTGAGCTAGTAATCTTGTTGCGTGAGGCTACAAGGTTGATCAGGCATGACTTCCCCTTCGTAAATCCATGCTGACTACTCCAATCCTCTTCTTTCTTTTTATGGATTTGAAAAAAGATTACAGGTTGTTTGCTCCATCACCTTCTGTGGGGCTGTAGTCCTCTGGATCCCAGTGCTTGCCTTTCTTGAAGATAGAGGTGATGTTTTCTTTCTTCCAGTCCCTCAGAAACCTCTCTTGATCACCATGACCTTTCAAAAACAGTTGAGATAAGCTTCACTGGGACATCAAACAGCTTCTTCAACATTTGTAGGTGTGTGCTATAAAGGGGAAAACCTCAGTGGTTGGAAAAAAGGACACCCATTTTTAAAAAGGGTAAAAAGGAGGACCCTGGGAATAACCAGCCAGTCAGCCTCACCTCAATGTCTAGTAAAGTCATGGAACAGAACCTCCTGAGAATTATGTCAAATCATGTGGAAGACAGAGAGGTGAGACAGAGACAGACACTATGGCTCCACTAAGGGCAAATTGCGCCTGAATAATCTAGTGCCCTTCTATGATGAAGTGAATCATCTGTGAACAGAGATATATGAATGTAAACTACCTTGACTTCTGTAAGGCCTTTGATATGGTTTCCACAACACACTTGCTAAATCTGAGATATGGCCTTGGGGGATGAACTGCCAGATGGGTAAGGAATTGGCTGGCTGACAGCATTCAGACTTGCAGTCAACTGCTCAATGTCCAAGTGGAAACCAGCAATGAGTGGTGTCCCTCAAGGGTCTGTACTGGGACCAATACCACTTCATATCTTCATAATGGCACATACAGTGGATTGAGTGTACCCTCAACAAATTTGCTGATGACACCAAGCTAAGGCGTGCAGCTTCCTTAGCGTACTAAGGAAAAGCGATGACATCTTGAGGGACTTTTACAGGCTCAATAAGTGGGCCTATATGAAGCTCATAAAGTTCAACATGGCCAAGTGCAAGGTCCTGCATGTGGGTCAGGGCAATCCCAAGTACCAATATGAACTGAAGGATGAATAAACTGAGAGCAGCCCTTCAGAGAAGAACTTGGGGATGCTGGTGGATGAAAATTTGATTGTGAGCTGGCAATGTGCACTTGGAGGAACAAAAGCACAAATACCCTTTGATAAGATTCTGGGGAAGATGCAAACTTCCTTCTAAAGGTGGATCCAAAATTACTAAAACTGGCAAGCGAGAAAAGTGACATACTTTTAATTCAAAATTGACCAGAACGCAATAGCTTGGTGCAAGACAAGCCATGGTATCCGCCTAGAACAGGCTAATAAAAAAATGAAAGAGAAGAAAGGACAGGGCTGATCACTAGGAATTGTGACAGCTTCAAGAAGACTGATGGCAGTGCTTTGGCATTGTTAATAAAAAGTACTTGGTCCATGGTGCTAAACCACTAATATTTACAATGTTTATTACTTCAGTTTTAATTTTGAAAGCTTCCTTTTATTTTCTAGTTTTCTAACATGATAGTAACCTTCAGGAAATAATTTGTAAAAAATAAGCTGATTTGGAATGCTGTTAAATAATGTTAGTTTGATGTTCATTCTTACACTCATGCTCTGCCAGCATTTTAATGTTTGTGGAGCAAATGAAGAATTTCTAAACAGTGCCAGAGGCGGATTGTGTTAATTCTTTGAGAGAGAAATTCCTTAGAATTTTAGTATGCCTCAAGCACTGCTGGTTTATGATAAGGTCTTTGTAAAAGTGCAATAAAGATGATGGCTTAGTTAAAATACTATCAATATACTTGGTTAGGAAATGAAAACCCCAGTCTTTCATGCATTGTGTTTAAATGAGTGAATCTTCTATTCTTCCTTTACAGAATTTCAATGTATATATGGGTAATCTGTTATGATGATTTAATTTTTGGTGTAATTGTGTTTGAACATAGAAATATTGCTGATATTAAGAGTCAACCCTCTCTGAAAGACAGGAGAGTGAATATATATTGGGATGAACCAATAGCATTTCAGATATCTTTTTAAATTCAAGAGTAAATACTAACGTCTATGCTCTTGCATAACATGTAAAAGTACCTTCTACTAAATGTCTGCATGTTTTATGAAGGGAATCAATAATACACAATGCTGAATAGATTATAAATTAAATAATCAGAATAAGTCATTTAAGATTGTTGTTGCAGATTCAGTGTTTCATCACATATTCTTTGCTTTTAGGTTTCAGCAAAGAGTTCTAACGGCATGTGGCACTAATATAGGGAAATGACTACATAGTTCATTTTCCAGTGCCTGCTTTTGACTTCAACAGACAATCTGAAGTGTATGCAGGTAACAAATTCAGAGGGAGCACAAGAATTTATCTGACTATTCAGGACAGAGGAGTTCAATTATCTTTTTTGTGGATCTCTCATCACATGTGTAAAATATGGGTGCAAAGTAATCTGATAATAGAATCATAGAATAGTTTAGGTTGGAAAAGACCTTAAGATCACCTAGTTCCAAACCCTTTGCCATGGGCAGGGACACCTCCCACTAGACCATGTTACCCAAGGCTCTGTCCAGCCTGGCCTTGAACACTGCCAGGGATGGAGCATTCAAGACTTCCTTGGGCAACCCATTCCAGTGCCTCACCACCCTCGCTGTTGGAAAGCACAAGGTCAAGCATGACACTTTTCTTTGTCAGCTCCTCTATTACTTGCAGAAGGAAGTAGTCTTCCACACAGTTGAGGAATCTCCTGGATTGCTTGTGCTGGGCCGTACCGTCTCTCCAATAGGTATCAGGGTGGTTGAAGTCCCCCATGAGGACAAGGGCCTGCAAGCGTGAGGCTGTTCCTATCTGTCTATACAGCGCTTCATCCACAGAGTCCCCTTGATCAGGCGGTCTGTAACAGATCCCCACAGTAATGTCTCCCATTGCAGTCTTCCCTTTGACCCTGACCCACAAGCTCATCAACTGATGTTGGCTCATCACCCATCCTCAGACAGAGTTCCATACTCTCCAGCCTATTACTGACAGAAATAGGTACACCTCCTCCCCATCTGCCTGGCCTCTCTTTCTTAAGGAGCCTATAATCAAAGTTGAGCAACAGCACACCAGCAGCACTGTGACAGGAGCTTTAGATATAGCAGTATGTTATGTATCATAACCTTTTCTGCCCACTAAAATCTAATGGGATGGCATCGCTTTCTATTCCTGCTGATGAGGTCTTGTATGCATTCTGTATGACAATGAATATTTTGAGTATGCTGTCTTTCTGGGATATATAAATATATATTTTGAAGGCAGACATGAATGTCCTCATTTTAAAAGTTTCTTTTTCCAACAAAATCACTTTTTTCAGAAAGTAGGGTCCAAGGTTTCAGACAGAGATAATATAGTGAATTGTGATGTTCTTCTTATCTCTGGTAATTTCAATATAGTAAGTTGTAGTTATGTTGACTTCTACTTCCACATCATCTGAATTTTTAAATAAAATGTCACTCTTGATAGATTTAAAAAATAGCTGAAGATTGTTATAGATTCTTTCATGCCTTCCTATAATATTTTTAAAGTTAAGTAGTCATTTACAATATGAGTTGTCTGAATTCTGATGTTTTCCATAGATGATGTTGACTCACAGTTATCCATTTATAAGTGTATTGAGCTTTCAGCCTGATATTGAACCTGGATGTTATACTGCTAACAGTTCTACTGGCTCCTAGAAACATTGTTATTATTTTCCCAGCTTCTCTGGTGCCATACCCTTGACCTTCTATTTATTTGGTATATTATAATGATTCTGCTACTTTGAGGTAAGGGCTACAGCTATTCCCTAGTTATTGTCAGGTAAAGTGCCTAAGTGCCTTTCCAGATAACAGTGGGGACAACATTTGCCTGTGAAAAGATAATAGTTTTAGTTTTTCTCCTCTTATTCATGGGCTTTTTGTGAGCCAGAATGACAAAATATCTGAAGACCTGTTTTTTTTTGTTCTTTTTTTTTTTTTTTTTTAATTCAATGTCCCATTAATCTTGTGAGATACATGCTTGGCAGATTCTGAAGGCAGAGTATTTTAAAACAGAGACAGTTATTAATATAGCATGTAGTCAAAATGTAATATTTTTTAAACATATATGCCAGTGCCACTCTGAAGAAGACAAGTACCATTATGTTCATTTTATGTGAACAGGTCAGAGAAGTAGTGGTGCTTGCTCACGTTTGTGCATGGATGGTAAGGAGCCAAATTCACTATCCTAATTTTCTATTAAAAAGGTAACTTGATACTTAGGTAGCTCTGTCACAGAATCACAGAATTGCTGAGGTGGTAAGGGACCTCTGGAGTTCAGATAGTCCATTCCAGTCCTCATACAGGGTCAGCTATAGCTGGTTGCTCAGAAGGTTTAAACTTACTAGTTATTCTTCTAGCTTAACACGATTTTCCTACCTGGAATTTAGCATTACAGAAGATCAGACTCCACTGTTGGCAATAGTTTCTGCAATGCCATCCTTTCCTCTTGCAGTTAAATAGAGTTTGTTTTAATATTTCTTCTATGTTTGCCATCTAGGAAAACTCAATGAGCACAGAGTAGCAATCAATTAAAAGTAAATAGGTGTCTCTGACAGTTTAAAGGAGTCCCAGAGAGGATGACAAGGGAATGGTACAAGACAATAAATAATTTATAGCTGGAGAAAATTAACCAAGAACCCCCAATTCCCTCTGTCCCCACATGCAGGTGCTCAATTACAGTAACTTTAAGCAGAGGCAGGAGACCAATAATCAAACATCTGTGACATAAATGGATTTAACTATTAGGGAAGAAAGTCTTGAAACATATAAACATACTGAAGTAACCAAACCAAATTACAATGCAATGTACATTTGCTTTGTATAATGCCATTCATTATGCTATTTCCGAGAACTCCTCACATAACTAAATAATATAAATGCTATAGATTATAAGTGAAATGCAGCAGCAGAGAGATTTTCTAATGGAGGCAGAGTATACCATCACAAGCTAATTTAAAGAAGTGAAAATATCAGGAAATCAGAGACAGAGAAATTCTGACAAAGATGAAAATTTAGCAAGTTAGGCCTTGTCACCTGACCATTAAAGTAAGTGGAAGTTTTTGCATTGTCTTCAGAGGAAGAAGTATATCTCCAAAAGGTAACAGGGAGTTTGCTAAATGCAGTGGAAGCACTGATGGAAAAGAGTGAAGACAAAGACAGTGACATTGACTGTTCAGAACAGGGAACAAGAAGAGGAGTAAATAGATACTTGAGATCCCCAAAGAATTTTGGAAGTAGTTGCCTGTCTCATAACTGGTTTTCTTCATTTTGATGCCTGCGTAATGCAGATGAAAGAAGTGAATTAACAGACTTAGCCCAGTTTAAAGAACAGAAGTGACTTAGCGATGCAGTTCAAAATGGTTCCTCAATACTGGTGATCCATATACATGTAGGAATACTCTTTTCTATTCCATTTGTACCCCTGCTGTCTTATAAAGCAGTAGTGCATGAATTCATTTGCACACTACTAGTGAGTATTGAGACTCCAAGGGCTAATTCAGTGAATTGCTCATCTGGTTGCTTCAATGTTAAAACACAGTCTGGCTGCTGCTGCTGCTACTGCTATTGAAGACCATTTCATCCGAATCCTGAAAAATGAGGTAGGTAATAGCTTATGTAATACAGCTGTATTTAATCACTTATTCTGATGGTTTTTTTTAATTGACTAAGAAAGGTAGTCATGCCTACATTTTTTTAATATATTTTGACTTTACGTAGACATACATATTAAATTCAAACCTTACTTCCTAATTTCTTTAGATGATGCCATTTATGATTTTAGTTCAATATTACTTTGGTCAGGTTCTTCAAAAACATTCCATAAGACTCAGTGATCTGTCATTTTTGCTTTGCATTGCTATTTCTACATCCAAACCACCTTTTTCTAATCTTCTATTTTTTATTTACATGCAGGTGGACAATTTATTTTTCTGGTAAGATATAATTCCTTTTCATTCCTTTCTAAGGATCCTGGAGTGAATCATGCCTCTCTCTTCTTGATATAGTTTATAAAACCCTTAGGCAAAATGGGGCCTTGGTAGTCATCATCAAAACCTTACTATTGTACTGATGTAGTCAAAAGATTTATTTCTACACTGTTCCACTCATGA
The DNA here is from genome assembly GCA_017639245.1 of Myiopsitta monachus. Lineage (NCBI taxonomy): Eukaryota > Metazoa > Chordata > Aves > Psittaciformes > Psittacidae > Myiopsitta > Myiopsitta monachus. Next base: position 62,941,887 of record CM029919.1, read on the forward strand.
ATCTCACTAATAGATTCATTTGAATGAAAAAGGGTTATGACCTGTAGCTGGTGAAGGTACAAGAACCAATTACGTATTGTTTGACACGAATGATAGTCCTTTACTCTGCTCTTGTGAGACCTCACTTGGATTATTGTGTTCTGGAGTATTGGAGTTCTGGTGTTCTCAACATCAAAAGGACATGGAACTGTTGGAACAAGTCCAGAGGAGGGCCACGAGGATGGTCAGGGGACTGGGCACCTCCCGTGTGAAGATAGGCTGAGAAAGTTGGGGCTGTTCAGCCTGGAGAAGAGAAGGCTGCGTGGAGACCTCATAGCAGCCTTCCAGTATCTGAAGGGGGTCTATAGAGATGCTTGGGAGGGACTCTTCATTAGGAACTGTAGTGATAGGACAAGGGGTAATGGGTTCAAACTTAAACAGGGGAAGTTCAGACTGGATATAAGGAAGAAATTTTTTACTGCGCAGGTGGTGAGGCCCTGGAATGTGTTGCCCAGGGAAGTTGTGAATGCTCTATCGCTGATGGTGTTCAAGTCTGGGTTGGACGGAGACTTGGGTGACCTGGTTTAGTGGGAGGTGTCCCTGCTCATGGCAGGGGTTTTGGAACTAGGTGATCTTAAGATCTTTTCCAACCTTAACTATTCTATGATTCTATGATTCTATAATTAAAAACATACAGAAAAGGGATAAACTACTAACAGAACAGATTATTTTTGAGGGATGCAAGTGACCACTCAGGATGAGATTCAGCAGGCACAGGTCTCCTGCTTTAACAGACTTCATGTCCCCAGGCAGACTAGATGAGTATTAGTAGTGTTTTATTAAATGCACTGTCCTGGGTTCAGCAGTAGCAGTCATTTTTCTCCTTCTTAGTAGCTGGTGCAGTGCTGTGGTTTTGACTTTCAGCCTGGGAACAGTGCTGATAACACCGATGTTTTTAGTTACTGGTCAAATGTTTACCCTGACCAAGGACATTCTGAGTCTCATACTCCACCAGGGAGAAGGGGAAGCCGGAAGGAAGCAGAGACAGGACACCTGAGCCAAAGTAGCCAAAGAGGTATTCCATACCACCGCATGTCATGCCCAGAATGTTAAAACTGAGGCAGGGATCCGGAAGGGTTAGATCACTGCTCAGGTTGGGCTAGATTTCGGTTGGCAGGTGGTGAGCGGTTGCATTCTCTTCCCTTGTTATTTCCCTTATCATTATTATTATTGATGTTAGCAGTAGTAGTTTGTGTTATACTTTGTTACTGAACTGCTCTTATCTTAACCCATGGGAGTTACATTCTTTTGATTCTCCTCCCCATCCCTCTGGGGGTGGGGGGAGGAAGGGGAGGGAGTGAGAGAGCGACTGTGTGAGTTACAACTGGGCTTAAACCATGACATTCCCTTTCACCAGTTTTGTGACTATTTTTCATAGGTATTCTTAAATATCTTTAATTTATAATACGAGCTTCAGAGTGTAACTAAAGAGTCTCCACATCTTTACTTTCCAGCATAATTTATTTGCACCTCTTTTAGTAATGTCAGTACGTTTCTTTTCCTAATAATGCATACCTCATATCCTTCAAAGTGTTGATCTACTTATATAGTATTTGTTTCATTTAAAAGATATTTTAAAATTTTGTCATCCTTTCTGTTGCTCTTTGTAAATTCCCTTCATATTGAAGAGCATGCAATTTCATAATAAGCTTGTTTTTATCCTTTTAACAGGATAAAACATTTTTGCTCACTTCACTAAAATAAAAAAAAATGATCTTTTAATTTTATTTGGCATTTTCAGACAAGGTTTTGATGTCTCTTGTGTATGAAATAAAGACCCTATAGAATCATAGAATCATAGAACAGTTAGGGTTGGAAAGGACCTCAAGATCATGTAGTTAGAGATTCTAAATGACTCTTTTGCTACAGATTTTTCTTTCACATGAGAACTTTTCAAAAATTGTCCTCAAAGTTCAGTTTCAAGGGGTACAAAGGACCTAAAACGAGACTTGTGAAATCTCGAAAAATATGCATATTTTAAGTGTGGGTCCAGGCACTTCTCCAAACTTACATGGTGTCATTTTTGACTGATACTGGAATGCAGTAGATGCATTCTCACCATTTCATTCCTCTTCTTGCAGCATTGATGGGCCAGGTCATGACATGGCCCTGAATTTATCAATTTCAAGTCCATTTTATACCTATATTCCAAAAAAGTTCTTGGGGTGATGCCATATGGTGAATATGGAATTGCTAAGTTGGTTCAGGCTATTTTCTTGAGCTAAATACCATGTGCTGCAGGTCACTTTGAATACATACGGAACAGATCAACATGTATTTTTAGGATTCATTGAAGCCATGTATAGTGTAATGGATTTAACGTGTGGAGTGTTTGCCAAGGAACATGTATTATTTCTCCTGTGGACCTGCTCTCCACTGAGCAGTGCAAATGTACACTCCAGCCAGTATTGCTATGCATCTTTGCTTAGTATCTGCCCGTATGTAAAAATGTTTAAAATTCAATGTTCATGCCCAGTCTGGAACATCTTTATTCTTTTCATTTATTCTTTTTGTACATATCCAGAACTGCTTAGGCTAAGAGCACACACCTATTTCTTATTGTTGAATCTGCTTTCTTTTTAAAGTCTGACTGGAAGAAATCTTTTCCTTCTCACTTTTCTCTCCCCTGGTAGGTAGGGCTACCTCCATCATTGCTGGAGAAAAAGAAGATCTTATTCCTGATTTTTTTAGCAGAAGCGAGATAAAAGCCAGCATTGTTACCTGCCAGGAGTGCCACTTAAAAACTCAATTTACAGCATATGCAGCAAAGGGTGAGTCAAGTGGTGTTAGGTGGAGATATGAATATATATTCCTGTCAGTGCTGTACCACTGTAGCCTTGTAGAACTGCAGGAAATGTGCAGGATCAGGAAGAGCATTCTAAGGAAAAATAGTTCCATAGTCCAGCTGTTGAAGCAGCCCCCTACCAGGGAGTTATCACATGTTCTTGTCTGTCAGCTTTTGTTTATGTGTTTCATATGGAGTAGTCATTGGGCAAACCCAGCAAAAAATTTTGAATGAACAGAAGAGAACTCCTTGGAGTTCAGGAGGGCTTAAACCCATGTTTTTCTTATGTCAAACACTGTACTTATACCAAAATGTAAACGTACCATAAGCCGTATCCAGGTTATCTCATTCTTTGAAAGAACCATAATTGCAGTCTAGGTCTAGGAGAGAATTTCAGACCTGAATCCAAAATGAAGAAGTGTCCCTAGGTTTTTGAGACTCCATTTCCAGACACAGTGTTGAATTTCAGAAAAGTTTAGTGATCAGCATTTCTTTGTGTTTTAGTTTTGGTTTCTTGTTCGTCATATAGGTTTTTCTCATTACCCTTCTGAGATGCTGTTCATGCCTTGTAAAGGTGTGGATATTTAGCTCTGAGATTTGAATTTCATTCTGGGAACCAGACCTAAAATTAGATGTTAAGGTGTATCTAAGTTAGATAGGTACTTAAGTCTTCTGTTGTATTTAGTCATCATTATGCTCAATGGCTTATGACACAAAAGAAGTGGTACACAAAAGATTACCCACACAATATTTGTGGAGTAAGACAGTGCCCCCCTGTTTCAAGAGTGATTCATAATACCTAGTTTGTGTATTTAAGTTATTGAATTTCAGTTTGACTCATCTGCTTGGTAAGAATAGGTGTTTCTGATCTCATTAGGAAACAAATTTTATCCTGATGGCTTTTCTGCCACCTCTTCAATTTCTCATCAGCTGTTGAATTTCATTGCTTGTTTTAAATTGTATGATTTAACAATACATATCCATATTTATGAATTCCCAATCAAAATTCTAGAATTACTATCAGCTGTAATTTGTTCATATTTTGTATCTTTGAGGTGTTCTATATTATCAACTTAGTTATTACAATGTCATGAAATGGTACAGATTTTTTTTCTTTGGTGGATAATTTCTTGGTTTTGTTTGGTCTTTTCTGTTACAGCCAGTTAGCTTAAATTATGTCAGAGTTTCTTTTGTGTTTGCTTTAAGGATCTGGACAAAGAGCTTCGAAAAGTGTTGGAATAGGACCCCAGGCAGCCAAGGCCAAGGAGTGGAACTGCTCCATTCTTTCTTTAAAACATACTGAAAGATAACAAAATCAATCTTTATATGTTTCAATCTTTAAAGCTATGAGTTTTTTCAGAAAAACAACACACAACCCCCCCCCCCCCCCAAAAAAAAATAAACTCACACTTGGAAAAAGGGTCTTGCTTTTCAGCCAGCAACTATTAAATTGAGCAATTTGGATACAGTCTGGTTCCCTCTTGTTCATCTCTGTTATAAGAAAGTTCCTTGTTTCTCTTTGAAATCTCTCAGCTCCATTTATATTTAAAATTCCCCATTTTCTGTGTTTTTTTTTTTTTTCTGACTGCTTCACTCTGTATTTCACATATTTCTTGCAGTGGAGCTTGCTGAGCTGCTCTTGAGAAAAGGCCAAGTCTTCTGGGGCAGGAGTCAGTCTGGTCCAGTGTAAAACAGGCATAACAAGGCACAAAACCAAACTTCCTCCTTTTGCCCCAGGTACTTCAATTTTTCGCAAGCAACATAATGCTCACGTAGTAAGCTATAGTGTATTAACAACATAAATATTCTTTTTGTTACAAAACCTCACATATTTATCTACAAATTCAGTGAATTTTCTTTTGCTTTACTTCTGGGTGCTTGGGGAGAAATCTTGAGCTTAGAGCCTAAATTTGTTTTATGGCACACATTCCCCCCCCCCCCCCCCCCTCCAGAAAATAACGGACATATTGTCTTGCATTTTCATTTGTGAAAGAAGACTGGAAAAGAAACGTTTGGGGTTCTTTCCCCTAAGAAGCTAAAAAGGAAGAATTTCTCAAAAACTAACAAAAAATTGAAAAAAGAATTTTTATGGGTGGAAAGAATTCTCCTCTGAAAGTTGGGGGGTTGTTGCTGGATTTTTGGTTTGGGATTTTTTTTTTTTTTTTTTTTTTAACTTGGTAAAGCACATTTCTGTTTGTAGAAACATTTCCTTTTGGTCTCTTAAATCTCCATTGTAGCAATAGCAAACATATGCTGCAGCTATGGTATAGGTAAGCAAGAATATTCAGAAGTGAGGTGCAGTGTTTCAGTATTTTACAAAATGAGTAGCTATTTGAATAATACAGAACTTCTGCTTTCTTATTTAAAAAAAAATGGAAACTGAATTTTTAAAACAACTTGATTCCAGTGTTCTCTAAAATGATATTTCTTTAAATTACACCATCTAGAGAACTGCATCCCTTAGCAGCAATAGAAGCTGCTGTTGACCAAACCATTATTCATGAAGGGACAAAGTAAAAACTATTTTCTGCTTTTTGCTTTTTCTTATGTTTATGAACATATATATATCAGGCATATCAAACCAAATAAATATACATTATATACAAACATGTGACACTGAGAGGGTATTCTGTGTACAGTCTGACCACATAAACCCAGCCATGACATTATGCTGATGTTAAAACTAGTAGGCACAACCTACTAACAACCAATAACCTACAACCTACAAACCTGTCGTGGTTTAAGCCCCTCAATAAATCACGCAGTCGCTCTCTCACTCACTCCCCCTCTCTCTTCCCCCAGTCCTGGAGGGATGGGGAGGAGAACCAAAAGAATGCAACTCCCATTGGTCGAGATAAGAACAGTTTAGTAACTAAGGTATAACACAAATCACTACTGCTACCACCAGTAATAATAATGACAAGAGAAGTACAAAGAAAGGGAATACAACTGCTCACCAATCCCAACCCAGCCAGTGCACCCTCCAGCAGCAAACCCCTCACTGCACCACCACACCCTTCTGGGTCTCTCCTCTCTGTTTTCACATCCTGGGCATGATGTGATGTGGTATGGAATACCTCTTTGTCTAGTTTGGGTCAGGTGCCCTGTCTCTGCTTCCTCCCAGCTTCCCCTCCTCCCTGGCAGAGCATGAGACTCAGAAAGTCCTTGATCAGACCAAAAACATTACCAAGCAGTAACTGAAAACACTGGTGTTATCAGCACAGTTCCCAGGCCCAAAATCAAAACCCCAGCGCTGCACCAGCCACCAAGAAGGAGAAAAATGACTGCTACTGCTGAACCCGTGACACACCTATATGAAAAAAACCCATGCTGACTCCTTCCATTTGTGCCAATGATATGGTGAGAGGATCAGTGATGTTTGGTCCCGAATTTTTTGCCTCCTGATGAGATGACTGAACCTCTCAAAGCTTGTTTTGAGAAGGGAAGAATCAAAGGACAATTTTACTGATTTTTTGCAAAATGCTAGATTCCAAAATGATGGAGTTACAAAGGATTTTTCTTTTTTTTTTTTTTTTTCCTTTAAGATAACAGGCAAAATGTCAGAATTTGCTCCTGAACATCCTACATTTAAACAAATAAATATGCAGGATCTTGACATGAATTACAAAATAGAGATTTTAGAATCTGAATACACATCCAACCTTGCAGATGTACTCCAAATGATGATGGGACTGGCTCAAATCTCCAGAATATGACATCTGAATTTGCAAGTGGAACTACACCTAGATCTGAATTTGACTTTCTCAGGTGGAGCCCATCTGTATTTTGAAATCACATTACATGAGTGTATGAGGTGGGTGTGAGAGTGGAATGCTTGATGAGGATTGCTATCACCCTGAAACAAAGTACATTTTATAAACATGTATGCTCTAGTAAAATCTTGACAGGTGACACCCTAATGGGAGTTTGAACCTGCAGAAATTTGCTGCCTCTAATTTCCACACTGTTCGTAAAAACAAACTGACAGACCTGACTGGCTTTTATTGACATAGCTCTAAAGCAGGGCATTGTTTCAGAGTGCATTACATTACACATGCAATACATGCTTGATTTGAAGTTTTTTGTTTCTGGTGTTTTGGGCTTTGGTTGTGGTTTTTTGCTTGTTTGGGTTTTTTTCCTCCTTTGTCGCTGATGGTTCAGAACCTGCTCCTGCTCATCATTCTTTTTTAATCTGATCCAGTGATGAAACACACAACTGGGGCAAGCTTGGCAGTTGAAGGATCCAGATGCTAAACTCCAGGATTAATTTCTCTAGCAAGGCATCTGGGAGTCAGATCCTCTCCCCTGGCTTTCCTGGCAGCTGGGTTTAACCCCCAGCAATCCAAAAGGCTCATTTTTTGTTAGTCTGGGAGTTGAATTATCCCGGCACGTGAAGGACTGCCAGATTTGACTTTGTCAAATGAAGGAATTCGCCTTTAAATATCAGTACCTTGATTTTTCCCAGCAATGGGAGCTCAGTCATTGAGACTTCCATATTTGATAATGATTCTTTCCTTTGGCATTTTCCTCACTGTGACAAAAGAAGTAAGTTGACATTAGCAATGAAAACAACGAAGGGGAGGGAAAAAAAATCAGCAGTGATACAGTGGCATTAAAACAGGGAATGCAATTCTGAGTTACAAAGGGTGAAAAATCAAAGTAGCATCATTAATGTAGAAATGTAAAATCACTGTAAAAGACATCAGGTCAGCATCCTTGACCTACACCTCCTGCCCTTTTTCTTCATCTTTTTTTTTTCTTTTTTTAAGAAACAACCTTCTTTTATAGTTGATGTTGTGTTAAAAGGGGGGAAAATAACCCCCTTGCTTTATCCTCCAATATGTAACTACCAGTCCGGCCGCGTTTGCTATTTCGAAACTTCCTGATTCGGATTCACCGATAGTGGAAAACAAATCCCTTGTTTTATTAGAGGAAGGACAGGAAATGGCTCCAATATGCAACTACCAGTCCGGCCGTGTTCGCTATTTCAGACCTTACTGATCCAGATTCACTGATAGTGTACCACACTGTTCAGTCCAATCAGCTGCAACTATCAGTCTGGCCGTGTTCGCTATTTCGAGCCTTACTGATCTTTATTCACCGATAGAGCACCACAACTAGAAATGGGGTTGTATTCAGTGAGAAAATTAGTTTATTGATACAATAGATACGAGTTCTTATGGATTGCTGGTGATAAATGCTGTCTGCAAAAGCACGTGCAAATAATAGTTACATGAATACAAGCGCTCGATAAAGTTAACACAGCCTGGCTCTAAAATATAAAGGTAACAGTAAAAGTAACTCTATAGAGATTCTAAGTTTTCCCAGGGAAGCCCTGGATACAGTGCAAGTCTTACCCACAGGCGTCCCTATGGGGGAGGAAGAGAGGTCCAGCCCGTAGACCGGTCCCAGGAGTTTGTTGATAATATCTTCCGTGATGGTATCTTCCCCTATATCCCCCTTTCTCTTGGGTCATTTTCTATTATTTTCACCTTCAAGGTGGAGCTTGAGTGACTCTAGTCATACATACCTTTATTATTATTGGTGTGAATCTCTCCCGCTTCGTTTTAAAGGTATAGGACACCAAAAATTCAAAGTGCATGCTCAGAGACGGGTGGTCTCATTTTGGAGGGGGGTTGCATTGGAGATGGGAGTGTATTTTAGCATGTAAATGCCTCTCACCCTGAGAGGCCCTGAAAGTCTGTTTTTCCCTTATGTGTGGTGTCATGGGTTCAACAGTAGCAGTCATTTTTCTTCTTCTTCGTAGCTGGTGCAGCACTGTGGTTTTGATTTTGGGCCTGGGAGCAGCACTGGTAACACCAGTGTTTTCAGTTACTGCTTGGTAGTGTTTTGGTCTGACCAAGGACTTTCTGAGCCTCATGCTATGCCAGGGAGGAGGGGGAGCTGGGAGGAAGCAGAGACAGGGCACCTGACCCAAACTGACCAAAGAGGTTATTCCATACCACAACACTTCATGTCCAGGATGGGAAAACGGAGGGCAGAGACTAAAAAGGGTGTGGTGGTGCAGTGGTGGTGCAGTGGGGGGTTCACTGCTGGGGGGTGCACTGGCTGGGTCAGGCTTGGTGAGCAGTTGTATTCTTTTTCCTTGTATTTCTCTTGTATTATTACTGGTGGTAGCAGTAGTGATTTGTGTTATACCTTAGTTACTAAACTGTTCTTATCTCAATCTGTGCGAGTTGCATTTTTTTTGGTTCTCCTCCCCATCCCCCCGGGACTGGGGGAAGAAAAAGAGGGGAGTGAGTGTGTGAGTAAAACTTCGTGAGTTTTAGAGGCTTAAACCACAATATGTGGACAATGCTGCATTTCAAATATAAGTTTAATTCCACATTTCCTAATTTTTCCACACTTGCTAATAGGGAAATAGTTTGAAACAGAACTGCAAAATGAAGAAATCTTACCTTCTTGCAGTACTACTTCATGAAAAGTAAGCCCTAAATATTAAAGTCAATTCAACCTCTAAATTATATATTGTAGTTGCATTGACTACTTGTCATTAGAAGCCCTAAAGCAGTATAAGCACATGAGTTTCCAGTGATAGTGTAACAGCAATATATTGGCTTTTAAAAAATAACTTATTTTTATTTTTATCAAGCAATACAGGTGGAAAGTACATTACATACTAGGTGATAAGCATGTCATTTCGCAAAAATATTATTGGGGATAAAATTAAAATGAATGAGAATGAAAGTGTAACTACCGCAGAAAAAATCTTAACAAGTACCTACATGTAATAGTGAATGCTCAGTTTCACATTTGAAAACAGTTCCTTTTATGTTACTTTATGTATACTAACAGCATACATTTCTGTAATTACATCAACTACTGATGAAAACAAAAAACCAAAAGCCCTAAATATGTGTAAACATCTCAAAACCAGGCAGGGTTATGTTCAAATATTTTTTCCTTTTTCAGCTAATGGGTCATTCAAACCCATTTTTTAATATCTACTGATGAATACAAGTTGTGTGGTGCAGTTGACACGCTGGAGGGAAAGGATGCCACCTAGAGGGACCCCTCTGCTCTGCTCTCGTGAGATTCCACCTGTAGTACTGCTTCCAGCTCTGGGAGCCCCAGTACAAGAAGGACGTGGACCTGTTGGAGTGAAGCCAGATGATCAGAGAGCTGGAGCATCTCTCCTATAGAAACAGGCTGAGAGTTGTTCAGCCTGGAAAAGAGAAGGCTCCAGAGACACCTCAGAGCAGACTTCCAGCACCTAAAAGGGCCTACACGAAATCTGGAGAGGGAGTTTTTACAAGGGCATGTAGTGATAGGACAAGGGGAAATGGCTTTGAATTGACAGAGGGGAGATTTAGATCAGATACATGGACGATGTTCTCAACCATGATGTGGTGAGACACTGGAACAGGCTGACCAGGGCAGTTGTGGATGCCCTGGAATTATTCAAGGCCAAGTTGGATGGGGCTTTGAGCAACCTGTTCTAGTGGAAGGTGTTCCTGCCCATGGCAGGGGGGTGGAACTAGATGACCTTTAAGGTTCCTTCCAATCCAAACCATTCTATGATTCTATGATTCTATGAATACTAACTTTAAAAGTGGAAATTCAGCAAGCTCTGTGGAACAATGGGAAAAACTGGAAATAAAAAAGGAAAATAACTCCACAATCAATGTTTTCAACACAGAGACAGAAGGTGATCTTAAATGGTAAATTTATTTTAAATATTTATTCTGTTGCTTCTGGTAACATTCTTGACCAAACAAACACCAAAAGTGCTCTGTGGGAGAGGACTTAGAATACAGCTCTGGCAGAAGAGGGAGAAGGCTACAATTTGGGATTTATTCTTCTAGGAAACTAGATGACTACATTCCACCCAGAGTGTAGAAATAAACCTGTTATTCTGAAGGCAGTGAATGAGCTTATGCTCATTGTTTCCACATTTCTGCTAGCACACTTCAGCTAGAATGCAGTCAAGGTCAGATGGATTTTATTTAAGAGATGATAAATATGTGTATGCTGTGTATGTAGAGTGTTTGCTTATGTGTTGATCTGAAAAGTGATCTGAGAGTTTTTGGCTTCAATCAAACTCTAATATGATGCAAAGGTCCGTGACTTGTGGTTCACTGGTAGGAACATAGGACTTACAGTTTTTCATGAGCAATCAATTACATGCTCTTAATTAGAGAATTTTGGAGTATGGCCTTGGTCAAGGCCTTGTCAAGTGAAATAGACCCAAGAAATGACGGATCAGCAGAGGGATTAAAGTCTGGTCTAAAGAGATACATTGAGGTGTCTCTGGGAATAATTAGACCTTTACTCCAATTAAGGAGAAGTCAGCGATATTATATATGTGAAAAGAATATGAATAGTCTCTACTGTGTGTTCATGTCACCTTGTAAAATTAGATTATTTTGCTCTAGGCAGGATCCTTTACAAAAGGTAAGTTGCAATGTGGTATTAAGTCACCTTATAGTATTCCTTATCCCTACCCACTTCCTTATCCCTAAGTACTGTCATTGTGGGTTAGACCTTGACCCTGTGGAAATCAAAGGCAAAAGTCCCACTGGTTCTCCTGGGGCCATAATTACATTGCTTTACCTTATAAAACAATTTCATGTGTTTTGCAGTAGAGGTATCTTTGCAGACTAGGTTGAATGGAGGAGATAAACATCAATGCTTCTTATTGAAAAGGGTTTAACAGTTCATTGTTTAGTTTTACAGAATCTGTAATTTTAGTGATCATAGCCAGTATCAGGTATAATAAAGCAGAGATAAGCACTTACAAATTTTTGCAGGAAAGAAGCCCCATGATTTGTAAATTTTAGTTTTGGGTTTTTTTTTTTTTGTCTTTATTTCAAAACTGCTGCAACTTGCATTGATTTTCACTTTAAAGCATCCTGGCAATAGTGCTGGAGAACTTGCAGAGAATCTAAAATCTCAGAAAGAATACTCCTCTTAAGGAGATAACTTCTATCAAATCATACGAGAAAAATCCTTGTCACTTTTAAAGTACTGTTTTTGGAGTTTGTAACAGAAGGCATGTCTCGATAGTGAATTATTCTAGATATTTGAATCATTGCAATAACTATTTAGCAGTGAGGTTCATAAAAAAGAAGACACAGGTGGTGCTATCACAGTAGAATTGTTTAATTTAGACATGTCATTTTTAAAATAAGAATTTGAAAGTAAATTCATTTAGCCTGTCATTAAGGAATATAATCTCATTGTTTAATGTAGAACTAGAGATTGTATGTTGTCTCTAAACAATGTTGATACTAGGCTTTATTCATTTATATGGGTGCTGCTGATATTCTTGCTTGGTGAATTGCTACTGTGAGACTCTGTAGATCAATTTAATTTTCAGTGAAGCCTTGCTGCAAAAGAAAGCTAGCATATGATTAATCCATAGAAACCTGTAAAAGCTGTAGGAACTCTTCCTGAGAGGCATAAATTACTTCTTTTCTCCAAATAGATAAACAAATTGGTTTGAAAAAGGAACATTCAGAACAATAGAAAACAAGCCAGTCATTTTTCATTGAAAACCTGTAAAATTTTATACCAAACTAACTGACATTTATGTTATCATATTTGTGTCTGTTCCTAAAATATTTGAGAATCTTGATATGGTTTTGTATTAGATGCTTGCAGATATGGGGTTTTGTCGTACTGGTTGAAAAACACTACTTCATCTGACAAAGCGGTTATACAAGAGTATGCTTATAGAAGAATTGGAAGGTATGGTGACTAAATATCAGTAAGTAGGCCGATTTTTATGAAAGGAAATTTTACACGACATCTCTGTGGCTGTTAAAATTGCTTCTCCTAAGGTTTTATAATATTTTGTACAGAACAACAGTCTTTCCTTTTCAAAGTTTTACCAAAATATGAAGTTGTTTCTGACCAATAAAACTATATAATGAAGTGTACCCTTGGTATCTAGAAACTAGAGGCAACAGCTTAAGAGATGAAAAACTTTGGAAGTTTTTTTATTATTTTTTCAGTTTTATGTTCCAGAAAATTAAAGGGCTTTTGGATGCATGCGTTAACAAGATTGTCCTTACTGTGTTCCAGCAGGGAGTGATAATCAGTGAAAAATGTTACTTACATACTATTCCTGAGCAAATAATTACATTGCAGCTCCTTCTGTTCCATGGTTTTTATTTGGACTTTAGTAGACTGGGTCACCCTTTTGGTGAGTCAAGTGCTGTTAAACCCTGTTGAGTTCTGTATGCTCTAAAAATGCATTTCTTCTCTAACTCACCCTGGAAGTCTTTAAATCTGTGTAGATGAGGTCTCTAGTGACATGGTTTAGTGGTGGACTTGGCAGTCCTGGGGTAAAGGTTGAACTTTGTGATCTCAAAGCTCTTTTCCAACCTAGCTGATTCTATGATTCTATGACTCTAATTCTCTTGAAATATGGAATCCGCTGCAGAATGTGAAAGTAGAAGTGTATGAGATATGTCTGACATGTTTTTTTCTTAGGGAAACATATTTGACAGACAAGGTAATTTCTTTGCATGTTTAGGTTTGACACTATGTCTGTGCAGAACACCCTTTACTAAACTTTTTAATTGAAGCTTTAGTTGAAAACTTTGCAGCAGAGGTTGTGTTCTTATGGAGTTTTTTTTTGTTTGTTTTTTCCAGAAACCTAATCTAAAGCTTTGAGGCTAATAAAGTTATTACTTATAAGGGTGTTACTATGCTTTATACTGTAAAAATATTAACCTATAGGAAACAGTGTATATGATCTACTCGGAATTAAAAATGAACATCTATCCATGATCACCATGTATGATCAGCTATTGCCAACGTATTCTTTTTTTTTTTTTGTGCATGTGTTTGTGCCATTTTGTTCTTTTTAGATGTCATAATTAGGGTATCTGTGTTCTGGCTGTACCATTTCTGAGGAATGAGTGTGTGCTTGAATAATGTGAATGATATTCTTATTTCTAACAAAATTCATGTAAAAACTTACATGAGATTTTTAATTTAATACAAGATACACAATTTTATTATCACATTAAACTAATAGATGTTAGCAACATCTGGCATAAAAATACAAAGGAAAACCTTACAAATGACAGAGGCTGCTTTGTCCTAATGACAATCTCCATATAGGTACCTCTTAAAAAAAAAAAAAAAAAAAAGTTTTTCTCTGCCTTCCTTTAACCCTTCTTTTTCCTATTGCCTTGCCTGTTTTGCAGCCACTTCACCTTCATGGCCCATAGTTATCCTGTGGTGAAGGGAACGTAGTTCTTTCCCTTTTATCCCTTCAATCTGATGAAATCCTAGGTGATAGGAAAAAGTATTGTTATTAATTCTGAATTACACAAACTTGCACTCTATACTATTAGTCTTTATTAGTATGATTTACAATATCAAATTCTTTGCTGACATCTGTATTGGTCAGTTCTCCTTCATTTCATTTATCTACTACTCCTTTAAAAAAAGCTACAAAGAACATCTAGGTAGTCTGTTAGCCTGGCTATCACACAATTCATATAAGATCACAGGGTTTTTTTATCATATTTTCTGTTTATTTTTAAGTCTTAAATCATTATTTCCTTCAAATTAGGTGTAAATTATTATGTAACAATAAGTGCCCAAATTATATTTTTCTTTTCAGAACTGCAGTGACACTACATGGACTGAAAATAGCAGCTATACTCAGCTGGAAGACTTAAAATTACTGGAGATATCATAACATCTTTTGGATAGAAATCATCCCATTGTCCAACCTGAACACACTGAATATCTAGGGAGATTTATTTTTGCATCCAACTTATGGTAATTCACATTTATAGACCCTGATTTCTATAAGACAGCTTGCCACTCCTACTATGCTTAGTGCCCTCAACTTCACTGAAAACTGAGCCAAAATATTAGTTCCAGTTTTGGGGCCATATCTAGATTATATTTAATCTCTTTCCTTGATCTATTTTTAATTATGTGGATAAGGAACTTTTCAGTATTTGTTTTAATATCCTTTGCAAGATCTAATTTATCTTGGCTTTTGCAGTTCTCACTTGTTCTCTAAAGATATTGACCTGTAACACATAACTCTCACTACTGATTAAACCCTTTTTACTTTTCTTGCAGCCTTACTGCTTTTCTCACTTTTGAAGATACTTTTTCATCCACTTAGATCTGAGACCCTTCTCTCCAAGTTTCCTCTACTTTACTTGCAATGAAAGTTGAAGAAAAACCCTGTACTTTTGACTTGGTCATCTTCCAAGTCTCTGCCACATTCAGCTCTACTCCTGCAAGTTTTCTCTTTTGAATTTGAAACCTTAATTTTACAGGTGCTTTTATTTGGTTCCCCTGCATTTCAACTGAGTCACAAGTACTTGATCCAAAGTTACACAGCTTACAACCACTTTATAGTTTTGAATAGCATTGCCTCACATGAAGCTCTACTTTCACAGAATTACTATTAGCGAATATTCATACAAATTTGTATGAATTTATTGCAAATTGACAGTGTGCCCTCGTATATATAAGGATAATTTGACCAACTGCATTTCTACCCTTGATCCAAGAGAAATCTCTGGAAAGAGATGTCTGTAGGAATGTCCTGGAGAAAAAAACCAACCAACCAAACAAAACCAAACCCAAATCAAACCAAACCAAAACCAAAGAAAACACCAAACCAAACCCCCAAAAAATCCCAAGTCCTGCCAATAACAACAAAAAAACCCAAAACAAACAAAAAACCCTGAACAAACCCAGGAAATAATCACTGGTAATGTTTGGAAATGAGCCAGTAACTGAAGGAAAACAGCCACATAATAGTGGAAGAGAATAGATTTACAGTCATTGCACTACCTGAAGTACCCAGGCAGACTGGCACTAGAAAATAACATTTGTTTTGTTATGGCTCAAAGTAATAAGATAAAATGCCCATAAGAGAAAAAACTAAATTGCTAGTATCTAGGATCAGACCTTTGCCTGAATCCTCTATCTCAAAACTGACAGAAGTGAAAGGTTGTTCTGAGTGTTGCTATAATCCAATGCTAATTATTCGACTAAAATAATGGAATAGCTTTAACATAAGGGAGTGAGAGACGCTCTTTCACGAATGAGTTGAAATATGTGCAGGAGATAGATCTGCAGTATGTATTTTTCATATATCACGAAAGTTCAAAAGAAATAACCTGTTATTAAAAAGACAGAGTTATTATTTCTACCTCTACTAGCTGCATCTTCTAAGATACAGATGGGCCTGGAAAGGTAACAGCAGGAGATAGAGTCAGGTTGTCAGAAACCTTGCTTGGATGTACAATTTGTACTGAAGAAGTTTGTGAAACCTGCTCTCAGAAAGAAGTAGGATGGGGCAGTTCAGGATTACTAACTCTGGTAGCATAGCCATTATCCCAGTAAAGCTCTGTGACAATAAGACTTTTCAAATTGGAAAAAAAAAAATCAGAAATACATTTGTTGTCTGTATTCCATTTCTTAATTAGACTTCCAATACCATGAGAGATTCTTACTGTTAATTATGTAATGTTTTGCATGGCTGAGAATAGCTTTTTTTTTATGGCTTGAAAAACTTGACTCACATCTTAAGATGTGAAGATGGTGGACTACATGCATTATGCATTTTACATTTGAAACTGGAAGATTATTGTGCTGGAATTTTTATAGGATATCTTGGTCTGTAGTTTACTCACACATAAAACCTCGTAGTGCTTAATCAAACATGTAAATCACAAGTCAAGTAAAAAATCTCTTGCCAGGCTCCTATTATTTGGTACCAGATGCATGTGAGACTCTTGTCCCCATCTGTCTGTTTTATCTTAGATATGAAAGCACCATATTAATTATGACTATCATATTAATTACATCAGATTGTTTAGGACATGAGTTACTGAATGCATCTCAGTGCAGGTGGCACAGTATCTGATGCAATGAACTATAGCAGTCATGGGAAACTAGGCGATTTATTCATAATTTACACCGTAAGAATGAAATTTAGTTTTTAGGGGAAATACGTAGATCTTTCAGTCATTAAGAAAATTACAGGCACTTTTGTTGTAGCAAGTTTTTTATAAAAAATGTGTTGCTGAAGGAAGAAAAATGACTTGGCTGTAATTGATTTCTACTATATTTTATTTTTTTATGCTATACCTGTCATCTTATCTGCATGTCTCTCAGATTTAAGGCTTTAGAAATGACTAACTGAAGGTGATATTTGTGATGTGCTATGGATTGCATTGAAATCTTTTGAACTCATTTAGGCTATGACATTCTATGGCAGATTGATTAAAATAATTCACAGTTACTTCAGCCTGGGATGGAGAAGGGGAAACAAGTCTCAGATGTGAAGTGTACTTATCAGATTCACTCACTGCTTGATTACTCTTGTATCCGTCACACCTGTTCTGCCGTGAGTCTTCCATATTTTGGTCATGAAAAAAAATGGCAGATGAACACTCCTGTGGAAAACGGCAAGTCTTTTCCCACTGGCAACACAAGTATGCTTTCTGTGTACCTCCACAGTGAAGTGAACAATGGAAAATACTTCCCTGTTTCAAACACTCTATCAAAAGCTCTGTGAGATTCACCTTGGTGACGTACCTGAGCCTCTGTGCAGTGGGGAAGCCAAAAGCTTGAGTTTGACTCTGTCTTGGCCCCATACTGTAACAGCACACTGCTTCAGCCTATCTACAAGGCTGACCACAAACTGCTTGAGGTAATGACAGCTTTTTATTTCTCTGGGTGTTTAAAATTCACTGCATGAGGCAAGAAATCGTTCAGCTGTCTTACTTTGTTTTATTGTGCCCCTCATAAAATGCCCGAATTAGAGTTTTTCCCATCTACCAGCAGTTAACAATCTCTTAGCTTAGCCTTCCAACAGCTTAGAGGTTTTTAGGGAGGGGCATTGTGCTGTGAACAATGAAGAATTAAAAACTCAGCTATTAAAGCTGATTTGAACTGTCTTGAGATTAGGAAATACAGGTTTTCTCTATGCTTAATGGTATCATATGAGTCAGCTAGAACTTCATTCAATCTTTGTGCTCATTTTCTCATTTTCTAGCTGAAATTCAGCTAGAGCTCCAACATGTTGTTACTGTGTTTACCTTCAATGCCTCCTGCTGTTCTTCCGGGGATTTGTGGTGACACATGTCTTCATCTGTTCATTCCTGGTTTACTCTGTCATGTTGCCAGAATTAAAATGTGTATTATGTGCATTTCATCCCCTTCAATGTGATAATAACCTTCAGGTCTAAGAAGGCGTCAGAACTGAGATATGAAGCTTTACATTTGCAGTCATAGGAGTATTTGGGGAAATTTCTTCAGGGGAAAAATAAAAAATAATTGTTTTACAAAGACAAATAAGATGCCTGAGTATGCCGAGCTTGTGAGCCTAGGATATATCTAATTGAACACAGCAAAGAAAGATTCACACTGTGGGATCCGTCTCTGCCCTGTGTGGTAGCTTGTACAGTTTCCATGAAGCAGTTAGCACAAGAGCTGAATTTGGTACTGAAACTACAGCAAACCTCATATCTCCTTGAAAAGTATTTTCTCTGCTTTACATTCTAATTCTAATTCTTTTAGTAAGACTAGTTCATGTTTTACATATCCACAGTACTGTTAAAATATGAATCATTCTAAGCAACGCTTTATGACAGCCTAGCTATGGAGTCTGAAAAAGGGGTGGGGGGGAAGAGACTATAGTAAAAAAAGATCATAGAAGAGTGCTATGCTAGAAATTGTAGCACAATTCAGCTGTTCCCAGATATTTGCTAAAGATGTGAGCTCACATTTATGTTTTGAGAAGAAGAATCTAATAGGGCTTTTGTATTCTAACACAGAGGAGAAACTCCAAAGTCCTTCAAAAGCTTTATAGACTTTTTAAATTTTTCACTGGCATTTTACTTCTATTTGCCATTTTAAAATTAATATGAAAAAGAAAAAAATATCTTTCATGCTGTGACAGCATCTAAAGTCTGTATTCAAAATCATGGCTCTACTCGCTAAATGCAGTACAAATATATGACCAGACGCACCATGTGCCACAAAGAGGTGGCAGTCTTATTTAGCACACTGGACTTTTAAGTGAATTAATTAATTAGGTGAATTAATTAATTAGGTGTTCATACCTCTTGGCACTAATATGTTGCCATGTGATCTAAGTGGAAAAAAACATTTTTGGGATACGATGAGGTCTTCCCTCTAGGAGGAGAACTTCCTCTTTCAGGGAGCCCTGTCAGGCCACAACAACAGGCAATTTCTTCACTTAGTTGCTTCCAAACCTTTCCCTTCTTAGTGCTCTCCCCCTAGACTTAAAGCTTTCCACAGAATTGCGGAGATAGTTGACTTGGTTCCTTCTCCAGTTGTGTACAGCAGAAGTACGGCATCATGAGGACTCCTGCCTTTGGAGTCTGCTAGCTGTGGTGTTTTGAAAGAACGATTGTTCAGCCATTTAACTGCAGAATGGACTTACCTGCTCCTTAACCCTATCCCCAGTGACACAAAGCTGTTTGTTCAATCATCTGTGTAATTAGCTAAGCTGCATTATTAGGTGAACATATTAGTGAAACTATGTATTGCTTACCCTAGGTGCGGAAACATTTTAAAGTTTCAACTCTTAAATTTTTTTAAGCTTCAAAATGACTTTTTTCTTCTTAATCACATTATGGATATTTTACACAGTGTTGTATTTTTGTCCCAGAGTGTGACTGGGTTGCTCTTTTAGGCCCTGATTCAGCAAAGCATTGATGTATTTCCTGCTTTAAAAATCAGCAAAGCAATAATGTATTTCCTGCTTTTAAAAAAAAAGATTAAAGGTCTTAAAGTAATCCTTGGAAATTCTGCCCTACTTTATTAAGAATTTTATTTAAAAATTCAGAGAAACTGCTGTTCTTCAGACTTGATCATGTATTAAACACAGCTAGCAAGGGAATAAAAAGCTTCTCACTTTCTTTTGTTTTCTATAGGAAGTTTCATAATGCTGTGATGGTTCATTTGTTTGAATCACATTGTTTATTTGTAAAAGATGGTAAGACCCTTAGATCACAAACCACGGTTTTCTGTAAATTCAATACACAAAAAATGCATGGGTGATGTAGTAGAAACAATACTACTTGCTTGTCCCTGTTAATTACATTATTTCTCTAAAGAACAAAATGAAGATACTGGAAATACAAATCTCAAACAGGAATTTAATTGGCTCCTGCTTTTGTAGACACTGCATCTTTTGAGAAATGTGTTTTCCCAAGATGTTAGTCACTGGAGAAGTTTTGTTCTGTAAAACGTGCATCCTATATAATTGATACCACTCTTGAAAAGTACATAAAAGTATTTCATAAAGCAAATTAAAGACGAGATTGTTGTATCATGAGTTTCAACAGTGGCACAATAAAGGTGTTGCCAAATCAGCTGTATGATTCTCTGCAGAAAAGATTCCACTTCAGGGAAACATTTAAATGATGTGCAGCTGGCATTGCAAGCGCCAAGAGATGAATGTGGACAGAGGTGAGTTTGGAGGCATTGCTCTTTGCTGTTCCCAACTTGCTTTTCTACCAAAGGGCTACTGTTTGGATTTGAATAGCCAAATTCCAGTTGGATGCTTCTTCCTGCAATCTGGATAGAGCAGAATCACGGTCAGGCACTGGAATAGCATTACATGTGTAACAGCAGCGCAACAGGGATCAAGAGCTGTGTAATGAAGAGGTTTCACACAGCCACAGTAGCACCCATGACACAGAAATACAGCTAGATAAAATGGACCAGATTCAGTGTCCTTCTTTCAGACAAAACTCTGTATGCTTCAGTAGAATTAGTTCATGTTTAACACTGCTGTAAACCCTCCAGTTCAGTTTAACAAATGAATATATAAAATTATTCAAGTATTTTTATTTTGGATTATACGATCCATATATATTTCACATAACAGCAGAGTGAACAGACCTGAGCCTTCTGAAGACAAAATAAGCACTGAACAATATTGTCATGATCCTTCCCTTTGCAAAGCCACGAATGAGACATTTGGGAACAGAAAACTGTTTTGAAGGAACATTAAATTGGCCAAGAACAAACTGTTACAGAAAATGATACCCTCTTCTGAACATCCATTAGTTTCTGATAATCAGGAATTCTCGGGTGCTTGAACAATCCATTAGTATGAAGCAGCGAGTTAATTGTAATAATTATCAGCCATTTTAATTGTTTTGTTATAATGTATTTTGCAGTTTATTTGACAGTGTGAAATCAATATGCACCTCTAGGAAAAATAACCAGTATAATAAAATTAGGCTCTATTATGCCTCCCAACCTTAGAATTAAAATTTGTACAAAAATTTGTATTTCTTTGTGTACATAGAAGAATTATACTGCAAAAGTGTAGATGCATAAGTACATTGAAATTTGTTGTTAAAGGGGAAGATTTTACCATAAGGGTGGTGAGGCACTGGAATGGGTTGCCCAGAGAAGTTGTGAATGCTCCATCGCTGGCCGCGTTCAAGGCTGGGTTGGACAGAGCCTTGGGTGACACGGTTCAGTATGAGGTGTCCCTGCCCATGCAGGGTGTTGGAACTAGATGATCTTAAGGTCCTTTCCAACCCTAACTATTCTATGATTCTGTTAATCTAAGATGAAGTTTCTTCTTAAGAACTGTTTCTGTCTTTCATGCCTTTAATTTTCAGACATGAAATCAGAAAAACACTCCTAACTCTTTCAACTTTATTGAATATTCTTTTAGGTTACAAAGAAGTACTTTACAAAATTTTTAATAATGATTTCTAGAATACCTTTATAGATATCAGATTAACAAAAATGTGGTGAGGTGTAAGAATGCTAATTGTAATAATGATTTCCAGATGAGGATCCCACAGCACTTAAAGATTCTAAATAATTAAATGTTGCAATACCTTTGAGAAGGTCCTACTTGCAATTTAGAACATCTGGTGCAACAAAAATCAGAAGATTTTGAAAAATAATTAACCAAATTTACATAAGAGTCTTCAATATGATGAGAACTAAACCCCAGACATTCGAATTCCTATCCTGCACTTTAATGGCAAAATAACATTGACTCTCATTACACACTGTGAGGTCATTACCTATAATTCCTCCATGTCTATCTTTTTTTTTCTCCTACTGTTTTTATACTGTTTCTGAACACTGCAGTGGGGAGTCTGATACTGTAGCAGGATTCAGTTTGGGTTTATATATTTTGAAAAAGATGCTAAAAATTTGGAAGTAGGGCAGAAAAGACATGCAAAATTGATTTAAGCAGTGTGGAGAGATGTACTTCAGTGAGATATTCTGACAATTTTATCTGTCAAAAGGAAAGTTTGCAGGCAGTTTGATTACAGTGTTTAAATATCATTTTGTGACAACGCCCCATATACTTAAAGGCTTTTTAATCTCTTGGGGGAAAAAAAAAAAAAAAAGAGGAACAAATAGCAAGATTCTGCCATAAGAAAAAAAAAAATCAAACTGGAAATAAATCTTTGTGTTTAACAGTGATTTTAATGGATGATTAACTGGTGGAACAAATTACCAAAAGAAGTGAAAATTCTACATTTCTTTATTTCTTCCAGATACCTTTCAAGAAGATTTATCTTAGTCAAGTGCAAGTTATTGAGCTCTGTAACGACATAAATGGGATGAAGCGTAATGGTCTAAGTTATAATGTTTTATGATATATGAGATGTAAGACAAAATAATCTAATGATTCCTTCTGGTCTTATGCTGTGATCCAATTAAAAGAAATTATTAGCTACACAATTTCTGTACAGCCTCCACATTGAAGTCTCTTCAAGTCTTCAAGACAAGAGATGTAAGTGGCTGTCACTTTCTTGGGAGTGATAAAATCTTCATTACTGTTTGTTTGGTTTGCCTGTGGATAAAGATGGACAGCACTGTGAGACCTTGGAGAGGTTAGAGAGGTAGAGAAGCTGATCTGGATCCCAGAGGAAGACGGGAAGTCATCCGTCATTCCTCTAGGAAGACAGGAGTTGGGAAAGACAAGAACTTATTGAGGGGAAAAAATGATTGATGATGAGGATGGGGAGGGAGCAGCAAGACTAACCTAAAAAAAAATTGTGATCACTACTCAAAGCGATACATGAGATTTTGGGGCTAATTTCCTACAGTCTAATTTACGTGTGGAATCTGAGGTAAGGGTCAGTGAATACTCTATCAAGGAACAATGTGAAAATGTTTTCTGATAACCTCTCTCAACAGTGTTTAAAAATAAATTGTTATTGGTTTTACTTTGTTTATTTTTTTACTTCCTTTAGGTAATTCTTGTTTCTGCTTATCATGACATTTCTTGTAGAGAAATAAGATTGCTTCAGAACTGGATGGAATGATACCCCTCTATACTTCCTGTGGAGCATTGCAGCTGAGAATGTGTTCAGCACACCTTTGCACAATCACCACAATGACTTAGCACTAACCACGTCCTTTGCTAAAAGCCTGTGTCACAGTCAACTTTTAGGGACACAATTTCAAGAAATGAATATAAATAGTGAGTACTGTCTCTCACTGCTGCTCTGCTCTTGTGATCTATAAATAAAGAGAACTTTAACCTTTTGTAAGCTCAATGATAAGTTATTTGTTGGAGCAGCAATGTGCCAGACCCTAGCTGATTCAGAAATGATAACTAAGGAGCAAGCAGCCTATGATTCATGTAAAATCCAATTGTACTGCTGTCATTATAAGGGAGGTTTGAGGGCTCTGTTGTCTTCTCAGTAGCTGTCATTGCCTCCATCAAGGGCTTCATTTGTATTCAGAACATATCCCTTTATTTCCTTATAATGATTAATGATGATTCACATTTTTTTGCTTTCTGCTGTCTTAGATTCCAACAATGTCTGTTTTTATACCTGCTGCCTTAAATCCCTCTATTCACTGTTAAGAGAAACTTCTAAAACAAGCAAACTCAAGTCTTCCACATACACTCAGCCTTCCAGAGAGTATTCAATAGCTCCTGAGGATTCTTCCTTTTTTTAATACTGCCCCGCTGTTTCAGCTATTCTGCCATCTTTGAGATTGTAATTACTATTGTCATTGCTGTAGCTAGACATCTACCTGAGTAGTGCTCCAGAGAAAAGTGAGTTGCACCTCCTCCCTCCCTTGAGTCCAAAAGGGCAGATCTTTCTCATCCCTGCTGGTCCCAAAGGCAGGAGTCTTCTGGCTGTTCTTTAACCCTGACCTTTTGCTTTGTAGCAGACAAAGCTGAAGTCAAATCACTGTGTTGACAGCATATATAATGTCTTACTTTTTATTACTGAATTTCAAAACCCCGAAGCAACTTTTTGAATTTTAGCAATGTTGTTAGTTTTTCTTGGAACTTGGCTATTTTTTTTTCTCCTTAAAAAAAAAAAAAAAAAACAAAACAACAAAACCAACCAAAACCTCTAGCAACTGATGGATATTATAAGTGATTTAACCCATTTTCTTTTATAAAGGCAACTGGTATTATCTGTTTTATCTGGTTCTCTCAGAGAATGGAGTTAGTGTTTACTTTTAATTGTGCTGGGTTTTGCTGGAATTAGAACCCTCTTCCTTTTTCTTTTTTTCTTTCTTTTTTTTTTTTTTAAACTACTGGGAAAACACGTCTGAAGCACTCTCTTTATATTTCTGAAACTAACATTTCTTTTATTCTGAGGCCATGGCTTAGATTTTATTTCAAGGTGCTGTTTTTTTTTTTTGACTTTGATAGGGAAAATCTACATTGAAATGCCATGCTGTTTGGAGAAAACAGCAAAAATGCCTACAGAAGGCTGCTGGGAAGAAGGAAAGCTATGTAAATGACACATTAGTGGTTGTATTCAGAGGCTGATTAGCTTTCATGTGTACATATATACACTAATGTTTAATGAGGGTATACTTGGGGGGAAAACAGTGTTTTTCACTGAATGATTTTTGTTACACTTATTTGCAGGAATGGATTGATTATATATTCCTTCACAATCTAGATCTTTGCAAGAATAGCCTGTGCTGGCACCATGTGATGTCAGAACTGCTGCAGAGTTGAAAGGATTTTATTATCTGCTTAACAAGAACAGACAAGTTTCCTTCCCATTCTCAAGAAAGGGGCTACTACTTCAAAATCTTTCTCTACGAATACACGAGAGCAGGGCGGAACTTCTTTTGGACTAGATCCGATGAACTAGTGTAACTCACAGAGGAGCAAGAATGAGCACCACGGGAGTATAACAGTCTCACCAGGTTGCAGTATATTAATTTATTTTTAGACTTCTGTGACACAGCTGGAGCTGACTACTCTAGGAATAGTAGTTCTGCTCATGAAAAGTAGAGAGCTGTGTTCACAACCTATCCTCTGAAAGACATTAATAATGAAAAATAGAGCAATGTAGGAAAGATACTACTTAAAGAATGCTTTCAAGATGGTCTATGTACTGGCAGACTGCATGTAGAGGAAGATCTCTGAGACAAATTTCACTAACAAGGTATAAGGCATTCAGAATGTGACACGAGAAATAACGAAGCCACTATTTCCACATGTGGCTTAAGGGAGAGAAAAACAAAACTCAGATGTGCCTCTCCCATTTCTTTTTTCGTGTATTAAGCATCCCTGTGGTATTTTTAAGTGCATTTCCTGCATATTTTTGCATTAAAAATATTAGGCTATCACCTCCTCGTGCATGTTCAAAGATGAACAAATTAGGAGGTGTCACAGGAGACTGAAATCTTTGTGCAAACTCTTAATAAATCATCTGGGAGGGAAAAATAAACCTTTATCTGTAAAAGAAAAGGGAGAGGTGGTTCTCAGTCTCCTTAAATAGAACCTAAATAAAAATGAGACTGCTCTATCTCAAAGTTAGAATCATAGAATCAGAATAGTTAGGGTTGGAAAGGACCTTAAGATCATCTAGGTCCAAACCCCCTGCCATGGGCAGGGACACCTCTCACTAAACCATGTCACCCAGGGCTCAGTCCAGCCGGGCCTTGAACACCGTCAGAGATGGAGCATTCACAACTTCCCTGGGCAACCCATTCCAGTGCCTCACCACCCTCACAGTAAAGAATTTCTTCCCCATATCCAATCTAAACTTCCCCTGTTTAAGCTTGAACCCGTTACCCCTTGTCCTATCACTAGAGTTCCTCATGAAGAGTCCCTCCCCAGCATCCCTACAGGTCCCCTTCAGATATTGGAAGACTGCTATGAGGTCTCCAAGCAGCCTTTCTCTTCGCCAGGCTGAACAGCCCCAACTTTCTCAGCCTGTCTTCATATGGGAGGTGCTCCAGTCCCCTGATCATCCTCATGGCCCGCCTCTGCACTTGGTCCAACACTTCCATGTCCTTTTCATGTTGAGGACACCCAAACTGCACACAGTACTCCAAGTGAGGTCTCAGGAGAGCAGAGTAGAGGGGCAGGATCACCTCCTGTGACCGGCTGGTCACGCTCCTTTTGATGCAGCTCAGGATACGGTTGGCTTTCTGGGCTGCAAGCGCACACTGACTGGCTCATATTCATTTTCTCATCGACCAGCACCCCCAAGTCCTTCTCCACAGGGCTGCTCTGAATCTCTTCTCTGACCAACCTGTAGCTGTGCCTGGGATTGCTCCCGCCCAGCTGTAGGACCTTGCACTTGGCATGGTTAAACTTCATCAGGTTGGCATCAGGCCACCTCACAAGCATGTCAAGGTCCCTCTGGATGACATTCCTTCCCTCCAACGTATCAACCAATCCACACAGCTTGGTGTCATCGGCAAATTTGCTGAAGGCGCACTCAATCCCACTGTCCATGTCACCAACAAAGATGTTGAACCAGACCGGTCCCAACACCGATCCCTGAGGGACACCACTTGTTACTGGTCTCCAGATGGACATTAAGCCACTGACCACAACTCTTTGCGTGTGGCCATCCAGCCAGTTCTTTATCCACCGAGTGGTCCATCTATCAAATGGATGTCCCTCCAATTTAGAGACAAGGATGTCGTGTGGGACAGTGTCAAACGCTTTGCACAGGTCCAGGTAGATGGCATCAACTGCTCTACCCCTGTCCATCAGTTCAGTAGCCCCCTCTTAGAGCGCCACCAAATTGGTCAGGGAGGATTTCCCCTTAGTGAAGCCATGCTGGCTGTCACAGAGCATCTTGTTGTTTTTCATGTGCCTTAGTATGCCTTCCAGAAGAATCTGCTTAGTTAAAAAGTTAAAAAGTTAAATCTGCTTAGCTAAAAATTTAAAAAGATCCCTCAAATCAGTTCATCTTAATGGGGGAAACTGCAAATTTTTTCTCTACGTCCACAAGGAAATCAGGTACAATTTTCCTTTCCCTAGTTTTACCTTTCCTGTAACTTTTCTTACCTTTTCTACTTGCACCGCTAATAATCATGCTACCAATACACTACAGAACAGAACTTAAAAACTGCCATAATCATTATTTTTGACGAAACGATACCAACTGTGTTAAGTCAAAATACAGTCTAATTCACCTTAGTGCAACATTATGCTTGCTTTGTAAAATCTGGTTCTGTACTGTTGTTGTAGAGCTCAAATGTGTATTTACATGTTGTGCCTCTTGGATGCAGTTCTTTCATACAGAGAACTTTGGTTGAGACCAATATAAGAAAGAATTAGAAAATTATCAAAATTGTAGGCTTCAAAGGAAATGTTGTGGAATAAAAGGAGTGTGAGATATTTGAAAATTGAAGTTACTAATTTTATAATTTCTGACTATTTGGAGATAAATATTTAATTTATTGAAGTACCCAAAGCAGTGGAATATAATTCATTGCACATGTGAAATTGATATTTTTCTCTCCTTCTTCTTGGTAAGAAGGTGAAGATGCATTTACTTTGAAATATAAGATGAAAAAATTATTAGTTTTATTTGTGTATTTATTTATCTATTTATTTATTTATTTATTTATTTTCCAGGGAACACACTGGCACCAAAGACAGCTTAGAAATTAATTTAATACTTTCCAAAACTATGTTTTTCAAAATAATTTCTACTTAAATGCCTGAAATCCTCCCTTCTTTCAGACAATACATATATATTTTAGCATTTCAACATTTACAAAACTGCAAGGATTTATCATAACATTATTACATTCTAAAAGCAGTGTGTTTCCAAAGGAACATTAAAATCTGCTAATTTGTGTTTTGATGCTTCCCCTATTCTCTCTTGAACACCAAGAAAGGAGCTGGTGAAGGCAAAAAAAAGAAGTATATGAGAGAGGAAAGATTCCTCTCAGGGATTGGTGGTGGGACCAGTCTGGTTCAACATCTTGGTTGGTGACATGGACAGTGGGATTGAGTACACCCTCAGCAAATGTGCCGATGACACCAAGCTGTGTGGATTGGTTGATACATTGGAGGGAAGGAATGCCATCCAGAGGGACCTTGACATGCTTGTGAGGTGGCCTGATGCCAACCTGATGAAGTTTAACCATGACAAGTTGTCCTGGGTTCAGCAGCAGCAGCCATTTCTTCTCCTTCTTGGTAGCTGGTGCAGCACTGTGGTTTTGATTTTGGGCCTGGGAGCAGCACTGATAACACCAGTGTTTTCAGTTACTGCTTGGTAATGTTTTGGTTTGACCAAGGACTTTCTGAGTCTCATGCTCTGCCAGGGAGGAGGGGAAGCCGGGAGGAAGCAGAGGCAGGACACCTGAACCAAACTGACCAAAGAGGTTATTCCATACCACAGCACGTCATGCCCAGGATGCGAAAATGGAGAGCAGAGACCCGGAAGGGTGTGGTGGTGGTGCAGTGGGGAGTTCGCTGCAGGGGGGTGCTCTGGCTGGGTCGGGCTTGGTGAGCAGTTGTATTCTCTTTCCTTGTATTTCTCTTGCATTATTATTGGTGGTAGCAGTAGTGATTTGTGTTATACCTTAGTTACTAAACTGTTCTTATCTCAATCTGTGTGAGTTGCATTCTTTTGATCCTCCTCCCCATCCCCCAGGACTGGGGGAAAAGAGAAGGAAGTGAGTGAGAAAACTTTGTGGGGGGGGGGGCTAGAGGCTTAAACCATGCCAAGTGCAAGGTCCTACAGCTGGGCGGGAGCAATCCCAGGCACAGCTACAGGTTGGTCAGAGAAGAGATTCAGAGCAGCCCTGTGGAGAAGGACTTGGGGGTGTTGGTCGATGAGAAAATGAATATGAGCCAGTCAGTGTGCGCTTGCAGCCCAGAAAGCCAACCGTATCCTGAGCTGCATCAAAAGGAGCGTGACCAGCCGGTCACAGGAGGTGATCCTGCCCCTCTACTCTGCTCTCCTGAGACCTCACTTGGAGTACTGTGTGCAGTTTGGGTGTCCTCAACATGAAAAGGACATGGAAGTGTTGGACCAAGTGCAGAGGCGGGCCATGAGGATGATCAGGGGACTGGAGCACCTCCCATATGAAGACAGGCTGAGAAAGTTGGGGCTGTTCAGCCTGGCGAAGAGAAAGGCTGCTTGGAGACCTCATAGCAGTCTTCCAATATCTGAAGGGGACCTGTAGGGATGCTGGGGAGGGACTCTTCATGAGGAACTCTAGTGATAGGACAAGGGGTAACGGGTTCAAGCTTAAACAGGGGAAGTTTAGATTGGATATGGGGAAGAAATTCTTTACTGTGAGGGTGGTGAGGCACTGGAATGGGTTGCCCAGGGAAGTTGTGAATGCTCCATCTCTGACGGTGTTCAAGGCCCGGCTGGACTGAGCCCTGGGTGACATGGTTTAGTGGGAGGTGTCCCTGCCCATGGCAGGGGGTTTGTACCTAGATGATCTTAAGGTCCTTTCCAACCCTAACTATTCTATGATTCTATGATTATGGTGAACTAATATTAAGGATTGTATTTTTTACATGCATTGATTATATATATGAAGTTCTTACTTAAAGTTAAGAGAAGGCTATTATTCCGGATGTTTCATATTTGTAATGAGCTGCAGCTGTTTTTCCCACTGCAGTCTATGCATTCTGCACTCACATAAAATGAAAATAAGAGAAATGCAATGTATTTTAATGCACATTACATGTTTCTAACTGCTTTTCCTTTTATAGAGGTTTTAGTCAATTACTGCTACTGTGCTGTTTGATTATCTTTCAGGATTAAAAAAAGGTATACTGCAGCATTTGCTATCTGTACATTTTCTTCTCCCAGCACCCCAGGAAAGTATATAATAAACAATATTCATTATTTGTTTTCCAGAAATGCTCGATTTCTGTCCTTAAAACCAAAGTAAAAAAAAGTAGGGTCTGCCTCTGAACCTCACATCTCCAGTGTCTGTGATTATTCTTGGCTCTTCTAGAAATTTGTTCCAAAGACAATATTATTTTGCTGAATAAGCACAGTAGTTGCCCTTGATTTGCTTCTACATCCACAGGAAGCAAGCAAGGAATTTTAAGAATCTCCAGAAAACCGCTCAGATGATCAAAAGCATGCTACTTATATGGTGAACTTGAACACGGCCTCACATATTGAGTTCCAGCATCTGTATAAAGTAACCTAACTGACACATTGATGGCACAGTAGTAGTATTTTAATCAAGGTGTTCACTGAAGGGCATATTTCAGCATAACAAAAAACCTCAATTTTTTTTGATCCAGAGAAAAGAGAAAGCAGATAAGGAAAGAAAGAGAGCGGGACGGAAGGAAAGAGAAATCCCTGTGGTAGCAGGTTCTCCTCTCAGGCTTTTCTGTCTCCTTCCAGATGAGACATTTGACATGTGGTACTTGATATTGGTTTAAAGCTGCGAATGGTATTGCTGTGGTAAGACAAGGGACTTCTCAGTGTTGAATCTTTCTGTGTTCAATGTAAACTTGGTGAAAGTGCAGCTAGCTTGGACAAACCCTGGTGTTTGCAAACATTTTGAAACCAACAGAGAACAGAGGTAGCCTGAATTTTTCTCAGCAGAAGCAAGTTGGAGGACTTTGAGCAATAGAACAATAGGAGGACCAAAAGCAATAGGAAAATGGAGTCAGGGAAAATATTTTTTCTTTTCTTTAGACTTGTGTTCCTTGTACAAGTTGAAGTGAAGCCTAAAAAATCTGTACCACTTTACTACCATAGGTATGACGATCCCTGAGGAAAAGGGTGCTTCAGGTGCACGAGTATCAACAGAAAGTCTGCACTGGCTGGGGATGAAAGAGACATTTGGTAAAGGGAGAGGTAGGACAACTTGGTCATTACAACTCATTTCTATGAAGCAGAATGGATAGAGCTATGTTAAGGAAGTGTGAGAAGAAACTGGGAAAAAAGAACCAAGAAAGCCTAAAAGAACAGTAGAAGCCAAAGGTGACAGCAGCCTGGTAAAAATCCAGCTTGGGGGATATTTTCTGGTCTGTATAACAGAACCCATGTATTAATAAGCCATGGTGGGAGATTCAAATTACATGATCTTGTAAGGTACTAGTGATATGAAATATCCCTCTAAAATGAACAGAAGTTCTTAGGTAAAATGGACATAAAAAATCATTCTTACCTACGAGATTCAAAAATAGTTTTTTATTTAACTCTGAGTATGAATATTTAAAGAGAGATTGGGTGGAAAAAGAAAAATATTTCTATGTTTTTTAGAAGATTTTAGAACTAAGCCTGTGAACAGTTTTTTTTTTCTTTTTTCTCTTTTTTATTATGCTCTCTTAATCTTTATTACAGCTGGCAGTAGCAAGGAAAGAGAAGGTGGTGCTGCCTCTTGGAGAAGGTAAAGAAAAAAATCACATTACCTCTTTCCAATAATTAAATCACTATTTCAAAAGTGTTACCTAGTATATGCCTGAACTTTCAGAATAGTCATTCGTATGATTTCTTGAAGCCAGTGAAGCCTACTTTTTTGAATATGATACTGGACTGAAAAACCTGCCTCTCAGAAAATATGATACTACTTTTTCCCTCACTAAAACACATCAGTCATATCAGATTCTCTTTATTTCCACTTGTTAAAGTAGCTGTTTCCTGCGATTGCGAGACGGGACATAGCTTGATGCAAGCAACGTGTGTGTTTATTAACAGTCTTCATGCACTTATATATGTTTCTTTTAACACACTGATTGGATATTTCAAAACGCGCGCTACTGATACAATGGTTTCTGATTGGCTCCTAGTGAATACAAAAAGCCTTCTGGGACTTTTCCACAGCCAGCGGGTCTCTGTTGCGGAATCAGGGGATTTCCATCCATGCAGCCTGTGAGTCTCCCCCCAGCACTGTCCACTCCCCTGACTCAGACACACCCCTTCTGGTTTCATAACAACCACCATGGCTCAAGGATCTGCGGTTTCACATTTCCTTGTTTCTTCTCCCTAGGCCTGTAACCCAGGAGTTCCAGCACATCCCCCTTTATCATTTGAACAGTACTCGGGCTTCTGCCCTTGGGGCCTGGCCCTTCAGCTGTTGGCCAGAATTACTCCAAAGTATAATTTCAGAGCCTAAGTCCAGTAGTGCACGCAAAAATAAAGAGCCCAGAACTTAGATAGAGCTAATGTTAAAAAAAAATCCTGCAATTAATTCAGCTTTTTGTGGATATTTAGATAGCAAACACATTGCTGAGATTTCTTTTCTTTTGTTCTTGGGACTTCAGCATATTGGCAGCCAGAGGCTGCATGTCAGTTACCTTTGGAAAGGAGTAGCCGCAGCAGCTCCACTGAAAAAATTGTTTTCCATATTAAGAAAATTTCAGTTCTACAAGTATTCCCAGTCTTACATTTTCTCTCTATCTCTGAAACTAGGGAGAATCCTTCAGACCAACAGGGCTCTTCACAATATGACTCCTGGAGAAAATCATCAACTGCTAGCTCTTCGGAGCCAGCAAAGATGCAATAAAAAAAAGCATGCAACTGTGTTTCAGAAAGTATAGCCAGCAATGGTGAAATAAATAAACTACTACGCATAACAAAACTTAACAGAAGACAAATGCAATCAGAATTTTAAAACTTTCATTTGGAAACACCAGATACAGCTAACAAAGAAAGAGTTCCTGCTAATGTTTACTGTTGGAGACCAGATACTAGAAATGGATGGACGACTGTTTCATCCAGCATAATATTTCCTTTGTTTTACTGTTTCCTCTTGTTACATTAGCATTTTTAAATGCTATTTTTAAAATGAATAAAAATGTATTTAACTATAGGAAATAGACTGTGGAGAAACAGTTTATTCTAAGAGATGTACAAATTCCTCACTTTTTTAATAAATGTGCCACTTCCTTCTCAAGGACAGTTCTTTCTGTTAACTGGAATGTATTTAACCCCTTCCGAGACAAACACAGTAAATCTTGCAAGTGCTTTAGTAAGCTTGAAAACCTGCAATTTATTATTATGTGGTAATGTCATCAGATCATCTTGCATAAAGAATGAATAGCTTATGAAATAAATTAAATAAGAAATGTGCTTTCCCTCAAGGTGTAAGATTTTGAATGTATTTCTGCTTAATTCAAATAGAAACAGGCCAAAATTTGTGTTTCTTGTTTCAGTTCATAGGTACTTTCACCAGAACCATGGGTGCTCAGGTCTGTGAATAGGTCTAGTCTAATTTCTTTCATCTCCTCTGCAGGTAATGGCAGAGGTTAAAAAATGGGAAATGAGTGTGCTATAGTTTGCATTTTGACCATGTTGAGACACTGATAATTGAATTATGGGCAACACTGACTATTATGCATCATGTTTAGGATTCAGCGTATTGGTCAAGTTGCTATTCTTTGAAAGGAGAGGTTTTAAATTGAGTTCCAACTTCTTTTATAAGTCAGTGAGAATTAGGTACCCAAATGTCTTGTGTGCCTTTGAAAATCTCTGCATACGTTTATAAATTCGATCACAACAGTCCCTTCTGGCCCTCTAATCTATGAATCTCTTAACCTTCCTTTCATGGGAATTAAACTAATTTTCAGCTCATAGATTGGTTATGCTGAGATCCACTTCATTTACTTACTGATGGGATTTATTTTCCCCTGTTTTATGCTGAAGGAAATGTAAGACACTCTTCTAAATCATAGTAGCTTTTGCTGATTCTGTTTGCTTGCTGGGAGTGTGTTTTGGGGGGCTGAATGACCATTTCTGCATAAAGTGACACAAACAACATGGTTTAAATCAAATAATTAAAGTTTTTGTATGTGTTTTTTATATTATTTCAAAAGTAAAGAGAGCATGTAATCAGTAAAAAGAGAAAGTAAGCACATGGCAGAGCTGGAAGAGAAAGCTTATTTTGATTTTTCCTCCCCAGTGATGCATGGATGAGAAGACATTATGGATTCATACACGATTGCTGTGCCCCAGGAGGACTGCAAAGTGACTTTCTTCTTTCTCTCTCTGACTTACTCCTGAAACAACAGTGTGAAACAAAGAACAAATAATTCAACTTTTTTTGTAACTGTCTTCTCTTGTCCTTCAAAAGTATCTTGAAAAATATTAGGATTGTTCCTAGGAGATTTGGTTCCCCATGAAAAATGTGATAATTCTTTGTGTAGCATAGAAAACTTTTCCAACACTATCTATTGGTTGATCTAAGAAGACTAGTCACCCAAATCGCTGCATTACACATATCTTCAGCTCACAAACATTGCTGTAATATTGCAAGACACCATGATGAACGAAGTTGAATTTATCTGAAATATAAGTAGTTGCTTATTTGTTTTTAATTCTTCACACTGCTTACTTTTAATCCCTTTTAGTTTGAAAATTTGTGGATGACAGGAATAATGCAGTTTGAGATGCTTTTGAGTACACTCTTAATGAGATTAGCAGTCTCCTATTGATAACTTTCGCTTGCTCAAATGGAATCTTTAAAAGTGTAAGGATATTTACAATTCACAAGAATTTATTTTTATTGTTAAAAAGAAAAATACTGTGCTTTGGAAATCCACTTCTCTGTAAATAAAATCCATACTTAATCCATAGCAGGCATTTCACAGCTTTTACAGTTTCATTGTAAACTCCTGTGAATAGTTTGCCAATAGTACGCTTTTTTAATATGCTGGGGGTCAGATTGACATAGTATGGATAGTTTTCTTTGGCATCAACAATAATGATCATGGAACTACGACCTAGACTAGTCTGCTTTCTGCTCTGCCTATAATGATCTGGAAACATTTTTTAGTCAAAGTTTTCCAGCAAGCCTATAGGCTGAATTGAGTTGCCTAAACACAGTTGTCTCATGCCACCTGACATACTCTACAGTGCCCCACCTGACCTTCAGCAAGTGCAGACTTTAGGTGTTATGTTTGCTGCATTTGCATGAATGCTTCAGGTACTCTGATTGTCTCAGTGGTACTAAACACCTACGTGTCAGCAACTGAAACAAGGACTCTGTTTCTGGCTATATTTAAGAATGCTCTTCCTGGGAGCATTCTATGACTATGGTTTCCATGAAACAAGAATTATATTCCATGGTTCTGATACATGCAAAATGCTAATCATGACATCCTGTTAGAGGTCCCCAAGAGTCTCATCAATAGGGATCTTTTACTCCACCAAACACTAGCAATAGAAGACATTGTGTTGACTTTTATCTAAGTTGAGTTAGGACACATGGATCAATCTTAAGAATATCTGCTAACTGTGATATACGTAACTGAGGTTTATTAAGATGTTTGCATACTTTTAAGAGATATGCTATAAGCACTACTAAAGCTATTGAGTTTACCTACAGAAAAATATAGTAGCCAGTCTGTATTTATTTAGATATCTTAGGAAGTTTTCTATTTCTGTGATTCCATGGTGGTAAAAGAGCTATTAATAAAATCACATCATTTTTTAAGCAGAACTATCTTTTTGATCATTTAAATACTGATTAAAATCACAACTTGAACTATTTATAAGTTCACAAACTACACAATTAAGAATGATGGCCTATGAACCTACTTTTTGTGAATTGTGAAACTTTTCTAGCTTCACAGCTTGGTGAAAGGAAATCATATCACCATGTCACAATTTATTTTGCTTTTTATAATAGGAATTTGAGCATGATATTTATGGATTTGAAGTGACATCTGATTCAGTCTGTCCTAGTATGGTCCCATAGCAACCTAGTTGAAAGTTAATGTATAACACAACTTCAAGTGGATTGCTAGCAAAATATTTTGTATTACCAAAACTTATTCTGATGAAAAAGATTGTAAATATGACACCATATTAACAGTCTTGAAGTAGTTTATTTGCTTCCTTCAAAGATAAACACAGAGATATGGCATGCTATGTTGCCAACCAGCTATGGATTTCTACAAAGGTGTTAGTGTACTAAACAAATGACAATCAGTTCTGAGAATTAATTTCAACTTAGGCATCAGGAAGCCCTTAAAACTTTCTTAAGTTCCTCAGAAAACATCACTAAAAGAAGTACCAAAGAACTACTGCAGCAGTTAGATCGACAACAGATAAAAGAGAAGGGTGAAAAAGAAGAAATATATGAACTTTCTGTACAGAATTGTGATGCTGAGAACAAAATTAATCAAGACACTAAAGGGTGAAGACAGAAGAAATTTTTTTAATCTTTTATTGCCTATACACCAATAAAAGGAGCTTGGGTAATAAACACATAATTAGAATTGCTTATTTATGGGCATAAACACAACCTTGGTGTAACAGAAACTCAAGGGGATGATTCACATGACTGGAATGTTAAATCAACATTTATGCTTCTTTTAGGAAGGATCATTAGGCAAAATTGTAAGGGGAGTGGCACTTAAAATATAAATCTATCTTTTCTTAAGTTGGGGTAATACATAAAAAAGGGGTAAATAATCATGTTTTATATGAATAAACTTGAAAAATAATATAATCTATAAGTATATTGTGCTCTGCAGATATGCAAATAAAGCAAATTTACAAATACCAAATCACCAAATCATGCTGCAAACTGAATGACTGACTCCTTAACTAACTATGAATGTCTGGAAGAATATAAAAAACTGAAGTGGTCTTCTGTAATCTAGGGGACTTCACTCTTTATGGCATAAACTGGGAGCCTCAGGCTAACACTGTAAAAATTTTACTAGAATTTCTTCTTATTATGTAAGACAATTCTCAAATGTCCACTCAAAAAATGCCCTGAAGATAAACAGGAGGGGATTCAGAGAGGTAGCAGAGGGCATACTAAATACAGTTGAAGGCCACTGAAAAGTGAAAACTCCTGATATTAAGATAATTACTCTTACCATAAGATTAAGACTCTATTATGGTTTATTAAAAAAGAGATTAAAAGATGGTGTCTATATACAGTATATGACATTCATATTTATATAGTATATAAGGAGAGTTTATGATCCAATGTTCAACACTTCTTTTGGGTGCCCAAAATGTATTTTATCAGTACCGTGTGTAAGTAGTTCCTCAAAGACCAGAGCACAGATCCCTCTGCTACCAACTAAAGAAGTGCAAATGTAGGTTTTGCCAGTAGAAGGAAGTTTGTCATTTCAGCAGGGGAGCAGCTTGGAAATTACTGGCTTATCTTTTCATGCAGTTTTAGGTTACTTTGTTACTGTCACATGGCAACACTGGCCACTGCTTGCTTTGATTTGTAGGTTTTGTCCGCCTTTGTCAGAAATGTTTCTCTTGGCAAACTAAATCACACAAAATGCTGTGGAGTACTGGTGACTGTATTCTCTTGATAATCTTAACAATGGTTGCACTGTAGTTTGCTAAGGAAGATAGTAAAGTCCTCATTTGACTACCTGAATATTAGCTTTTATGAACAGCATTATATAGATTTCATGCAACTTCTTTGTCAACTGCTGTAAATTTCATAGTGATGGGAGGATAATGAGACAAAGTGGCAAACTATATGAAAATCAAATTGCTTTACCTTGTGTAAAGAGCCTGTAAACTGTTACTGCTCAAGGTTTTAATGAACATAAAACCAATTGTGTCCTTAAATGATAGAATTTAAATGCCAGAGCCTCCATTCAGGGTGAGTAAGCATGTCTGGGCTGTACTTCCATTAACACAAAAAAATTTCTTCTAGATTATAATAGGGTTGTGATAATTTTTTCTTCAGTCTTTTCTTTAAAAAGACAACTGTGGAGATATTTCTCATGATTTGGAAAACTTTTTTATTTCCTTTCTTCAGTTATAAAAGTCCACTAAGTATAAGAAATGGTAATGGTAGTGTAATAAAAGTGATTATAATTCCTGAAAACTGCTCACATATATTAGAAATAATATGAACTGTAATCAAGAATAATTAGCAACTAGACATGAAGGTTCTATCTGGATGATCTGGTAACCTAGTTACAGCCACAAGGAAATGTGACTCAGCATCCGAATACATTAGAGAGGCAGGAAACTTTCTAAACTTAAGGAAGATGATTTCTACAGTATTTTTGAACTTTGTGTCTTGCATAAATATATAACATCTTGACCATACAGCTGATTTTTCTGATCACCAAAACGTGCATTCTGGACCCTGGGTAGCTAAAGAAATTTTATACTGATCAAATTTAAGAGAGTCACAAGAGTACTTTTTCTGAGTTTTACATGACTGTCTTAAGTTTGACCAGCTAACTCCTTTAGCTATCCAAATTCTCTCATTGTAATTAACTCAATTTCCTTCATAGCTGTGATGTTAGATTTCTGAGTACGGAAAAGTTTCTGCATCGGGTAATGAGTACATTATCCTGTATTTCAATGTACCTGTGCTGCATAAATGTAAAGAAAGTTAAATCATTTATGTGAGGATTGTTCCCATTACCCTTGCTATTTTGGACCTTCAGAACATAAGAGCCCTCATTTAGTTGCTTAAAGATAAACTGCAGGTCACCTTTAATTCACGTATTTGTTTCATTTGTATGAAAATGGACTGCTTTCCTAATTTTTACATGTAAAACATTAAAAGACACAGAATGATACCTACAGACATTTGAACACTGCTCCTAGAACAGATATAATCATAGTGCAGCATTTGTCATATGAAATGATTGTACGCTTTCTAATTACAGCTGTATAACAAAAGGACAAAAAATGTGATGACTTGTTCTCATTGGAATAGTGTCTTCAGGTATTTGTTGTGTGCCTTACATCTCTTACATGACAGGATGTTAATGATGTGCATGTTCATTAAATGTAAAGTGTCTTCTATGTGTTGTAGTACTTAAATCTGCTTCTGAAATCCCTGCTTGAGCACCCATGACACATTTTGCCAGATTAGGTCCTCTGCAAGGTCTGAAGAATGACTAGTATCTGTACTGTTCTCAATCAATTTTTCTATCAATGGTCACAGTTGTTCATTTTTTTAAAGTCATCTAAGAACATTCATTGTAGAGATATTTAAGTAGAAGACAATATAAGCACCAGTCCTGATTTACACTATTAAACATTATCAAATACAGCCTCGTCTATTTCTGACATTTGTTGTGCTTTAACAGGCCCTAGGCATAATGTAAAAATGCATTCTTTATTTTATATTACATTATTATACTTTATCTGCCTAAAGATGGAATTGCATTATCCTGGGAAATTAGTTGTGTGTGAAACATGAATAACCTAGCCTTCTCCTTCAAATTTTTTCTTCATCTTTTCCCAGTGAATTTCATCCTCATCCATTTCATTGACTAAAGTCACTGATGGTCTAGTCATTAGCTCAGTCAAGGAAGTGTTCAGCCGTTTTATTCTTCTTTTAAATCTTGATGATTTTTTCTTCCCTTCTATGCTTTGTCTCTTGTCTGTGCTAACCAGCCCTTTCCTCAAATGTTACTGGTTTTGTTGTCCAAGGTTTCCAGTATTACTGTCACAAAACTGCCCAGTAACTTTGGAATTTCTCTTTCTTAAAATGAAAATTCAGCTAAAACTGTGTAATGCCAAAATCAAAAAGCTGACTGAATTCTAGAGCATCCTTGAAATACAAAGGATGTACTTTGCTAGAAGATAAAGAATTTGGGGCAAAATTGCTCAAAAGATGAAGATGAAAGGTTAGCTGTAATATAATAGGATTTTAATAAAATGTTAGACTCAAAATATCATTAAGTCTTACTCAACAAATCCAGATCAAAAGTAATTATCTGTGTAGGCTGAGAACCAAGGAACTGTAAACAGAATACAGTAAGGATAAACAGTGACACATCCAGTTGCAAGTTTATGAATTTCCATTCTTTCAGTCACAAAGTGCAAAAACAAGGGCATTGGAAGAACAGAAAAGGGAAGTATATAAGGAAGTAAGTTTTAAGTTCCCCCTCTGTAAGGCAAGTTTAAAATCATAAAACCTAAAAAGTTTGTATTAAGCAAAACCAAATGCCACAGGTGAAAACAGTATCAAAGTTTCTTCATGGGTGTAAATGGGGTCAAGATCTGACACCAAAGAGATGCAGAATCTTTTATAGCCCTGTATGGCATGCAGTGCAAGAGCCCAGGTGCTGGCATTGCCTCTGTCAGGCACAGGGTAAGCTTCTAGCAGCTTCTCACAGAAGCCACCCCTATACATGTCTCCCTACCAAAACCCTGCCATGAATACCCAAGACATTGGCCAAGGTCAACCCACTGCAGCAGTTAAATTTAAAGAAAATGTGTGTTAAATATGAGTGAATGCTTCATATCCAGCTGTGGATAACTTGAGTGTTTGTGATAGCCCAGTTGCTTGAGACATTAGCTCTAGAAAATGCGGTCTGTGAAACAAAGCTGGATAAACCGATAGCAAGACTCTTAGAGAATTACTTGATTTTTTTCCCATCTAACCTCAATGATTCATACGGACTGCTATAGTGGCTGCCTTTCCTTTGTCATTTGGCACAGAGTGCTGTATTCTGACAGAATATTCATGATTCTACCTGTTACATGCACCTCAAATCGAGCAGTAAGTTTTTCATCTGCTAAAGTGAAAAGAAAATGGAGTTGTCACCTTGTAAGAAATTAATTTCCAACACTCCGGTTTCTTTCCTGGAGGTTGCTGAGGTGTAGTTGTTACTGCTTCAGTGCTGTCAATGTTCATTAAATGTCCCAGTCTCATGTAGGGATTGAAATAAACAGAAGTGGAAATTATCTAAAAGCAGGACTAGTTAGATTTTTTTTTTCTTTTTATCGCATCTACCCAGTAAGTTCTGCCTCAGTGAATCCAAAAAGCCCTTTTTAAATCACTTTAAGGAAAAATAAAAGTCAGTAAATAATTATTCACAGCATAAGAAGAACTTGTATTTTTCCCCAAAAATCAAAGTTTGCGTATGTGTACATATTTTACTATATGTATTCCTATAAAATATATTTAAATATATTAATAGCATATTTTGTATGGTTTATTACTGCTGACTCTTGTCCAGATAATAACAATACCTAGTACTTCAAGTTATAAATTTTTTTAAATAAAAATAAGTCAGGTGTGACAGATAGATACAAACATTTGAGATCAGGTTTTAGATCAGCTTGTGTCTGACTTATGGCAGAACAGTTTGACCATTGGGGTGTAAGCATAAAGACTACCCATTGTCCATAGTAGCTAATATCCCTGCATCCAACACAGTCAACAGGAAGAGAGGTTCCACCTGAGGGCAGAGATTAAACTAAAATTAGACTCAGGCTTTCTCTTCTGGAGATTATAGAATGCTCTGCTGATTTGCTGGTAAGAGATACTTCTGTCTCTCCATCAGCTGTAGTGAGTCTTAGGAGATTCCCTGAGTTAAGATTGATTTTCTGAAGAATTCCTCTTCTCTATGAACTGCAAGACTTGTGTTCATTTCTGTGGCATTTGGATCCAGACATTTCTCATGATGAAAAGAAGGCACTCACCTAGAGACTGGGATATTTCTGTTCATCCTCAGTCAGATTTATCCTAATGTTTTTAAACTGAAAAACAGACTCAAAACCGACATAATATTCCGTAGTGCATATATACATGTCTGAAGGGTTTTCTGGGGTTCTTAAGAAGCCCACTGAGCTGTACAGATTGGAAGCTATGAGTTCAGGCTGCTGTGGTTTATTAAAAAGCATGGCCTGCTTTTGTGATCTGATGAACAGGACTATCTAGGAAATCTTGACATTTAGTGAAATATCATGAAAAGTAATTGAATGCAAAGGAAGCTTATAGTACGTATTTAACCATTATTTTTCATACTTGAAAACAGACATAAAACGTACTTTGCTTTTAAATGTACCTAAATCCTGTGAGAACACTGCTTATAAAAATGCTGTAATTTTGCTTAATTGTTGTTAGTAAGTAATTTATAGAGTGAATTCAAGGAAACATTTTCAGTTACTTTAGACCTGGAGAACACATCATTGGAAAACTACATATATAGCTTGTTTCATAATAGCATACTCAGAGCTTGTGGGGTATGCTTTTCCTGAAGTCCTGAAATTAATGTTTGTAGACAAACTCGGTGTGTCCAGACACAGACATCAGGAAGAAAGAGTTAATTTCAAGTTACTCACATCTACTATCCCCTTCTGAAAAACTAATTCTGAAGAAACCCTTTCAACACAAAACCTGAATCTCTCTTTAGAAACCACAGAAAAAAAAAAAAAAAAAAAAAAAATCTTTGAGGCAAAGGAAAATCTTTTTCTGTGCTGAATTCAAATAATACTAGTTTGTGAATAGCTACTATTTCATACAAATTTTGTCAGGATGTAAAAAAGGAAAGTGGTATCATTATAAGCAAACCCTGTGATAAATAATTGAATCTTACTGAGATATTCATTTTAATAACATTTGTTCTGACTGCCCATGAAAAGCATAATGACTTCCAATGAGCTAAGTCCTTTAAAACTTTCTTCAAGACCTAGCACATAATTCAAACAGAATAAGTCTAGAATACTCTTTGATATTTAAAACTTATATAGCTAATTGTATCAGAGGTCTGCTTGAAGTCAAAATTAGCTCTAAGATGGTCTAGAGAACAAAAGTGGATAATGCCTGTGCTTCTTCAAATTTGGATATAAAGCCAAACATTTCCTGCACATTTTTAAAATAATACAAAATTGGGCCTGAACAGCATATATTTAATCATATTAGGAAATAGTGCAGTTAGTATAAAAATAGTGCTAAAATCTCAACTCAATTAGTACATCATAATACTAAAAGGGAACGGTTTTCATTTTACCTAAGGAAAAATAATTTCATATTTTTCAGAGTAAGGGACACATTCATTTTTTCTCATTTTAAATAAATCAAATAATACAAACTTATTTAAGAAAGGTGATGAAAAGTATCATAGCATCATCAGGCATTATTATTTACTGCATTCTTTTTATTAAGACATGCTTAAAAGTACAGTAATAAATTAGAAACAAGTTTTTGAGTCTGCCAAGAAGCCAAAAGAAATAATGATAAGATACAAATATATAGAATTATGCAAGTATAAAGTATTGATAAATAGCAATATATCATTGCTATTAACAGGAGAAATAATGTCAGATAATTTACAAAACGATGTCTAATTAATTAATTAACTGATATGAATATTTACCACTGAAAGTAGAGTATCTGAGGAAAGTTATCGTTTAGAGTTACACTGGCTTATAGGTATGGGTTAGATTGATTAGATATAGTCAAACTTGATGCCATAAAGAAAAAGTATGTCAAGAAGTAGTCATTTGAACATTTGGTATACTGATGAAACAATACTGATAAAAGAAGTTTGATATTTCAACATTAACTTTGCAGAAGGTGTTTCTACCCTGGTAAACAAGGTACATGTCAGCCTCATTTTCTGTGCTGTAGCATCCTGGTTTAGTTAATTTTTTTTTCTGCTAGTTCTCTTCAAGAAGATTATTACATTTCTCTGTCAACTGTTATTTTTTGAACATACAATTAGACCTAAACCTTTCTGAGAGCATTTTATCAAATTTGATCGCTTAAATGAGAGACATTGTCCTTTGCAAATTCATATGCTTTCATTAGATTAAAAGGCCTCCTATTAGAACTTTTCATTTAAATTTATATGAGATTTCTGGTGTGTAATTCCATCCTTCACAATATTCGATTTTTTCTGCAATATTATCTGAACACTCTCGCTTTTTTATTACATTTATTGTTACATTTACATCCTTGGTGCTCTTATGCTGAAGGAGATGATAATTACAGCTGCATAGCTTTGGCTAATTTTTTTTGCAGAAGAAAGATATTTTTATGGATGCCAGAAAAATAATCACTAATAGCTTCACTAGATCTTTAAATGCAGTTCTAATGAGATAAATTTCCTTTCTGAATTAGATGCTTGTTAACATGATGAAATTTTTTTCCTTAACCTCTGCAAATTAGAGTAATAATGTACAGAAAATGCCATTAACACTAATGGAAATAACAGTATCAATGATCCTTTTCTTTTTTTGGCATTTTGATCAAAGACAACAAAAGATTCGGATTTCTATTTTAATCTGAATATATCAGCAAAACAAGTGCTGCTTGGTAATCATAATGCCATTCTTTGTTGGGGCTGTTTGGGGAGGAGATATATGGTAAGGTCTTGCTACTCAAAGAAGTCCACTTTTTGGCAGGGCAATGGCGACCTTGAAACATCATTTTTTTCTTTGTAACATTGAGATTAAACACCTTCATTGCACACCTAACTGGATTTTCTTTTAAGCTTGTACTTGTGGTAGAAATGTTACAGCGATTCTACCTGCTTGTTCTTTAAACTCAAAGTGAGTGATTTGGCCATGTGTGCCCTACTGTGCTCATGGGAGAGGTTAGGACTCTCTTCTGCAATAGATCATTGAGTTCTGCCAAATGTTGAAATCCAGTTCACAGATACTCTGATATATGGCCTTGTGCTTTGATTAAAATTGTCAATCAGAAGTAAGAAGGTGGGAGCTGCTTAGAAATTCTTTTTATTGATTTCTGAAAAGCAGGCAGGTATTTATGACAGGTAAGTATGGAGCCATAGGCCCATGATTTCAATAGATCCTTTAAAAAAAAAAATGAACTGCACTCTTCTCATCCCTCCAAATCCACAAGAATTATCTGCCTACTGTGACAAGACAAGAAATAATCTTAAAAATATAGATAAGCAGGAGGCAGCTGTGTGAGCAGGCTATTTGCTTTGAGAAGCTGAAAAAGACATGGGGCCCAACCCCTGAGAGTTGAATGTGTTCAGACATCATATTCCAGAACACAAGAACGCGTG
Organism: Myiopsitta monachus; assembly: GCA_017639245.1. Taxonomy (NCBI): domain Eukaryota; kingdom Metazoa; phylum Chordata; class Aves; order Psittaciformes; family Psittacidae; genus Myiopsitta; species Myiopsitta monachus. The sequence goes on from CM029919.1 coordinate 62,986,625, forward strand.
ATTTCCCACTGGAAATCCCTCTGATATCAGATTGTCAGCTATGAACTTTCTCGAATTAAGTACTTATGGCCAGCTCTTTCTCCTGGGAGGCAAGCAGGAGAAGGAAGACTTCCCTGGTGCCTATGGATACCGAGTACAGCAGTCACTGAGCCTTATCTTCAAATCCCAGTAGCACAGCTTAGAGCAGAAACATAAATTTTGGCTTCCAGGAAAAAAACCCAGGAAATAAACCAAACAAACATCCCCACAACAAAACAACACAAAACAGCAGTCTGGGGAAATGAATAATTTCATTATTTACTCTCCAAGCTATTTTATTTTTTTAATAAATAATTGCATATGAAAAGCAACTTACCAAAACCACCAAACCAAAACCCTACAATCCACCAGAGTCTCATTGTCTAGATCCCAGGTCAGAGTCTGAACCACCGAGCCAAAAATCAATGATTTATTTTCTCTTTTCCTTTTATTTTCCCCCATATGATTCATTAGATTCAATAGACTGTCTAACTGTTCTCCTAGAGAATTGATAAGAAGTCTTCCTGCATGTAAGAGAAACCCAGGGCTCTGAGACACACAGCAAGATCAGTGTTTGGTCAAATACATATGACAATATACAGGTGCCTACATGTGTCTCTGTGTGATTGCTTATCAGAAGTGTTGGTACTATAGTGGTATGAAGTACTTCCAACACAAGATAATATATGAGTGTGGAATAAAAGGCTCATCAACTTCTAGGCACTCTGTTTAGACACATTAAGTAACAATTAGATGCTTAAATTTCTGCTAACACTGGCTGTTCAGCTGCAGGTAAGGCTGCAATTTTCTGAGTTTGTCATCTCTTGTCCCTTCCAAGTGAAATGTTTACAATAATACTGCTTCCTCTTCAAACCAACAGAAGGAAAGTCTTGTCTCAAAGGTCTTTTATTTTTTCATGATTGCATTACTCCAGGATCCTCTTCAGAGCATTTCTTTCTTCCCTTAAATTTCTACTGTTGTGCTTGCAGAGCAGAATCAATTGCCAGGAAATGAACTGTTTTATTGTTATAATAGTGAACAACAGCACACAAATGGAGCTCTCCTGTATCTTCTTGGCCACTGCTGCATGAGTGGAAGCAAGGAGGAAAAAGACATGACATAAATTCTGTCTGCATTAACTAGGATCAATCTCCTGTATACTAACATGGCATCTTAGGTGAATGCTTGTGCCCCATAAAGCTACAGTGTTCTTTTGTGCGTATGTAGCAGGTAGCTCTGGTCTGTCTAAAAAGGTTTTCATAAAGTGGTTTATTGTTTTGCCCCCTTCTTTTCTTTTACCTACCCATGCCCCAGAAGGGAATGCTTATTAATTGCTATCTGTTATTATCAAAACATATTTTCTATATATTTTAGCTTATGAAATTACCCCTGTTTTATTCAATACTCCCAGATAACTGATTTCTTTTGCACCTATATTATACTTGGCCTTGTGGAATCATGTAACTGGTGAATTTGGAGCATAATTTTCATGAAGCTTTCCAGGTTAAAAGCTATTTAAAAATCAACTGAATTTTTACTTTAAATTAAAATTCCTGTGATTCTCTGGTCTCTCCAGTTTCCTTTCTCAGTCTATTTCTGTGTTGCTCCAGCATTTCTGGATTTTATTCCTCGTGTTTATTCTATTCTTTCAACAGTTCGTCTTCAGCATTATTTTGTGGCCTCTATGTCTCATCTCATATTTGCCACATTCCAGCTCATAAGGCAGATCTGTTTTTTCTGTGTTCAACCCATCAAAATACTTAGCTCCTTCTACAAAGCTTCTGCTTTGCTTTTTGGACCTCACACACCTAGCAGATAAAAGGCAGCCCAGCACAAAGTGCCATAAAAATGACAAAAGTGAAATCCTAACATTTGAAACTGTAGAATGTCAGATGTTTATTTTTCTGTAGAATATAAACTTTTTGAAACATGGAGGACTGCATATTTACTGGAATCCAGTACCCAGGCCAACAACTGCAATATTCTGTGCTCTGTCCAGTATTCCTTAAAATAGGAAATAACAGATTTTCTTATAAATTTTGCAAATTCTATGGCATATGCAAAAAATGATTCTCTATTATCAGATTCCCTGGAACTTCCTGGTTGCAACAGAGACTAAACCAAGAAAAGATCTGGAGACAGATAAACATTCATATTCTTGAGATTGAACAGAATTGAACTTTTTTTGGGGACTGTTCTGTGTATCATCTAAAGTACATTGGCAGAAATCAAAAGAAGGTATTTTACAACTGTCACATACTCTTGGGCAAGTGAATGAGTCAGTCATGCTGAGATGACCAGATGACTGGAAGCATAGTATGGTAGCAATTGGAGGACAGCACTCTTAGAAGATAGAAAAATGTCCAGAAAATGTTGTTTCAGAAGCCAGTAGGGTTTCTGAAAACAACACGGGAGAGTCTGACATGACAAATGGTTACCTTGCTTGTCAAATATCCAAAGTGTTAACAAAGGGTTTGGGATAGATTTAGAAGTAGGATTTAAATAAAGTTAGGCATTTAAGCTCTGAAAATCTAATCTTTTGTCCCCACAAGCAAATAAAATACCGTAATAAGTCACCTACTGATCTAAGCAGTTCTGAATTGTGGAGTTCTGCAAGCTTGTAGGTAAGGGCAAACCTGTGCCATGCACACTCCAAGAGACTAACTTGATTTTAACAGGTTGTCTGTATCCAGATAGATACCTATCTGCAGTGAAATGGTTTCAGAATTAGGACTCTGCCCAGCAGAAGATGGGAGTGACTTTTGAACTGTCCAGGTGACTTCAGGAACATGGCACTAGCAAGCTTCTAAGCCTTCTTGACACTTCCAAAAATTTCCACATTGCAAATGCACCATCTGCGACTCAAGTGTGCTGATTTAGTTCTTCTGAAGTGCTAAAGCCTGTTTTCCAGCCTGCCTTTGCCCCGGTTGCAACACAGCCCACTGTGGGCAGAGTAGAAAAGTAATCTGTTAGGGTGTGGGATAGAAGCACTCATGCACACTCATTTTGTGCTCATCTTTTGATCTTTTCCTTAAAACCCTGCACGACTCATGAGAATGTGTTTATAGCTGAATAGCCCTGAAATGTTATGTCACTGATGCAGATTGACCTCCATAAATAGCATGTCCTCTATACCAAGATCCATTTTCTCCACTCTCTACTGCTCCTTTGAGATGATTTTTACTGTTGTTTCTAGCTCCGGGGATTTTAGTTGAGAGCCTGTTTGCAGAACACATACCACACATACTTTTCAAAGCTCTCTGACTCTTATTACTGATATTACTTTTAAAAATGATTTAGTGAAGTCTACAGATGTGCTAAATGGTTTGGCAAAAAGCATGGAATGCCTCTGAAGAGGGGCACCCACCTGCTGACTTGTGAGTCAGTGCTTCTTTGGTTTTTCAGTGCTGAATGTAAAATAAATAGCAGGTGATGAGAAATGTTGTGCACTGCAATAAAACATAGAGAATGCACAGTTCATGACAGAAAAGTAAATCACTGCTGCACATTTTTGTTACAAAATGTTCACTCTAGTATTCTGTTTCTCAGAAGGGTTCAAGTGAAAATGTAAAAATCTCCTTTTGCAGAGCATTTTAATTTCAGATCACTCTTGCAATCCTCCAGTCTGTTTGTTCTCTCCCCCAGGAAGTAGCACCTTTTTTAAGTACTGAGTCAAATTTGGCAAGTGCCTGACCTGAAGTGTTTGCTACTAAGTTTCTGTGAAAACAAGAGAGAGAGGGAGATTAAATATCGGCATCATGAGCTGCTGATAGAAGGAAACTACCTAAGCAAAACAGATTTGGTGTAAACACAATTCAGTGCCACAAATGTACTAATGTGGTGGGATAAAGAATGAAAAATAAAAGAGTGTTTCTTCATCCTCCCCTGGATTGTGGTTGTGCCCAGTAGTGGGTTTCTTAATGTTTCCATTACATTCCCCTATTTTTAGAAGTTAATAGCTTGGCTATAAAAATTTGCTTCAGGCTGAAGCTTGGCATACAAGATCTCAGTCAGGGAGCACATTTAGTAAAATAGAAGAATACCCATTTTAGAGCCATATTTTTTTTTTCTGTCATACAATCTAAAAATATTCTCCATTTCAGAAATTAAATTTGGCATCAGATTTATCTATAATGTAATCCAATACCTTTTCTTACTGCATTTCACCAATGAAAAGCCCCATCAGAAAAAAAAAAAAAAGGTAATTTTTGGTTTGTTTTGGTACGTTCACATGAGGTTGGAGGCCACTGCATTCACCTTTCTCAGAGTTAAAAACAAGCTGTAGCTACTTGAAATTCAAGGAGATATGAGAGGAGTTAATTATATGACATCCGTCTAATGTGCACATTTGCTACTTTGGTGTAAGCCATTGCAGGAGAAAAGAGACAGGACTAGATGAACTGTGAGTCTAATCTATTATTGCAGTTCTTAGTTTTATCTGTTTTCTAGACTTTGATTTTTTTAGGTATTTCCACAATACCTACCTGAAAAGATACTTGCTAGAAAGACAAGGTGTTTTCTCTAATCAGAACATGAAACTTAAAGAGTGTGATACCTGTTAGTCTTCTGCAAACGTCTTTTTCTATATGAGGAATTAAAGTAAATACAGCAAATAGATGGATAAGAGTTATGGAGAAAGGCATCTTTTAGAGAAATTAAGATAGCATTACAGAAGCCATGCACTAGTAGTGACAGAAGCAGCATACACCTATAGTAACAATCAAGAGTATTGTAAGTAACATTAGATGTTTTCTGATTGTTTAGAAATTATTTCTGATTTTTAGTGGCATGTTTCATTTTGTTTTTATTGTGACTAAGTGAAAATTAATTTCCCAAGTTATATTATTGCTTTTCTGCATAATATTTTTAGGTCTTTTTTGGATTGAAAGGATGTACTAAAGCTACTTTTACTTGGTTTTTTACGCACATATGTCAGTTCCTTTTACTTGCATAAAGTCAACATTCTTTAATTTTTTGTTGAAGGAGAGATGAAAGATTAAACTACATGAAATTTACATAGAAATTGTGAAAGAGAAAAGACGTTCTATACCTCAGTCTTGCAGTGGTGTCTGTGTAGCCCAGTGTTTTGGACACTGACCTGAAGTGGTTCTATGTCTCTGTTGAGCAGTCAATCCACTTGATACAGAAACATGATAATATTTGTTTTCCCTGTAATATCTGCAACAGTTCTTGATATAACCCTGCTAAAAAGATAGTAACAGGCAGTTGTTACAGACCAGAAAAACACTCAACACACCAAAAATTATTTTGCACTTTTTCCATGCAGTGGAATGTACTTTGTTATCACAGGTTTCTGTATCAACTCATTCTCTTTCATGGAATATTTTATTTTTGCATCTTTCTTTTTTTCTGCCATTATTTTCCGTTTTAGAATGTGAATGACTCAGTTGTAGGAACAGCCTTTGTTGGAAGCTGACTCATCTGCAGGGCACATATTCAGCGACAGGTACAGCAGTATAATGCAGTGTATGCAGAAATTAGCCAATTTCTAGTAATACCTGGTTGGGTAACTACTTTTATATTCTCTCTCCCTGACACCAGCAGGAAATCCTAGCTGATCTTCTTCCACTGTCAGTCTTTTCCCAAAGATGGAAAGCCTATTGCTCAGCTCTTCAAAGCAGATTCACTAGATTACTAGTATGCAAACGTGTTACAAATGATGTATAATACAGGCATTTTAGATGTCCCTGACACACCTCCTGAAAGCTATAACCACTGGTCCTTTGTTCAATGGGATCTGATAAATGCCTATGTTTTTCTCACACATTTTCACTTCTAGAAAAAGCACAATATTGTTGGGAATTACTTCCATCAGGTGATGGCAAATTTGTGTTTGAACTACAGGCATCTGACAAGTATTGAGGAAGCAAAGGAGAAAAAGCCTTAGTCAGTCTTTGGAATGGTAACATTTATTGAACAGATTTTAACAGACATTTTATTTTTTGTTCTTATTAATTTTTTTTCAAAAACATGCGTGCATTAGATCTGTAAACTTTGGTGGATTTTTGGTTTTCATCCTTCTGTCATCTGCAGTATAAGTAGTGTAGAATCGGCCTCAATAGAAAGGTTGGCATTTATTATTAATTCTGTGCTCCCAAATTTTTGAGTGTCCCTGTTATGCAAAATAAATTTTGATGAAGAACGATAGACTCTAGGTACTCCTTCCTTCCTTACTCTCTTCCTCCCTCTCTTCATCCCTTCTGTCACTGTCTTCCCTTTCTTTCCTTTTGCTTTTCTAAAACTCAAAATTTATCCTTTGAACTTGTATGTTATTACATATCATACACAGTTTAGAGTAACCTTCACTTTAAATTTCATGGCTTTTGTTGGCTAAGTCAGTATTTCAACAGCATTATTACAGTTTTCTTTGTGTGAATATTGTCAGTCAGACACTTAGCACAGGTAAATATGTTGCAGTTCTACTTACAGCTTAGTGGTGAATGTCACCTATTAGGCCTTCGCAAAATCCTCACAACTGATCAGAAATGTCACTGCATGGAAAAAATTGTCTATTGTTAAGCAGAGCTTCAATTAAAGCTATTATTTGTTTTCAATCCTATTTAGGAACAAATACAAAAAGAGAAAGATGTAAATTTTACAATGCCTGGCTATGTATCCAATTCTGAGCTGAACAATGAAGCTTATATGCTGAAAATCTTGTAGGAATAAAGAATGTAAGATAAATAAAAGGCTTCCAGTGCTTAATTCCAATCATCTCCACAACAACTGGAGCTGCTGATAAGACACCTACTCAAAGTAATGGTGCATAATGTGAAGAAGCAATAACCCAGACTGCCTAAGTAAGAAGGAATGCCATTCTTTTAAAGAAAAGTGTGGCAAATTTGAAGCTCTGTTAATGTTCTGAGCCATTTTCAAAGGTATTTTTGTGAAGATGGCAAATTGCCAAGGCTTAGCTTTTTTCCAAGCGTGATATGGAGAACAAGAAACATAATACAAGGGTATCCAACATTTGTCCATGTACTATCATGTAAATATTGATGTACTGTTAGTTTATTATTAGTAGAGGTTCTAATAGGAATATAAATATTATAAACTGTGTTTACAAGAGATAAATCATAGGGGTGCTGAAGTAATTTGCAACACTAAAGCTCATTTTGGATAATTACAGAGCCCCAGAAGATTGTATTTATGTATTACAAAGGAAGGGGATGTTCAAAAGAAAACTGTTTTGGGCTGCTGACATTATGAGGAGACTAGAGGCTGATCCTGCCTGGGACTGACTTAGGAACATATGCAAATGCTAATGAAGAATTTTGTAAATAGAAGGGAGGGGAAAATTGGTGTGGTTTCAATTGCAAGGCTAACCTTATTCAGTCAAATTTCATGCAGATGAATTACTGTAACTACAGAAATAATGTAGGAAAAGATTAGTTAAGATTATGCTGGTAATAAAGATCCTAATGTTTTATTACACATGGAGTTCTATTTTTCATTTTATGTGGGGGTAAATTAGACTGCAGTCTTGTTTATCCTTGTTTTATGAAGGCTATTTTCATATCCATATTAGAGATTATTATTCTTGCCTTCACTTCCCCCCTCCCCCCATCCCCATCTACATTTTATTTAGGCAAACTAAATGCTTGACTTGGTGCATCTTCTTCCACATGACTTAAATAGAGTTAAAGTTAAGGAAAAAACAAAGTGACCATTCTCTCCTTCATCCACAGAAAGGGCTAAGCAAAAGAGTAATACACTTTGGAAGGTCATATTATAATGAGATAAAAATGTAGTTCTCTGAGCTAGTGTTTAGCAGCAAATAAATGCAGTTCAGCTCTTTTCCATGAATGTTTTACTGATAAGATTAATTTAAAGTAAAACATCCATTCTTCCCTTCTATGACAAGGTAGTCAATGTCTATCTGGTAGATGATTGTTCAAGTAAAACGCTATGAGAGGGAACTGAATTATTTTCTGAACTGCAATAAAAGAGCTTAAAATTGGAGTGAAATCTATCTCATGCTTTTTTCTTCATGGTAATAAAACCAATCAAAGCCTCTATTGTTTGTAGAACTTTTTTTGTGCTAGACTGGTCATTGAACCTTGACTGTGTTTGGAGGAAAACATCACACCTAGCAATCTTTATATCTTACCTTTTGGTCTTTTTCCCCAACCCCTGGTAAGAGCTGTTTTTTTTTAAATTGTATCTGCCATCATAAATAAATAAATAAATAAATAAAATGACTAAATACAGTAATAGGCAGCTAACTGGTTCTGTCAAGGCAGGGGATCAGAGTCACAGTTCCCTGAAGTAGAAGTTACATAGCTCATGAAATTCTCAACATTAAACACTCTGCCACACAGGGACTACACCTGTTTAGCAGTGTCTCACCTTAAGCCCAGAATGTTAGAACAAGCCAAGATAGTTGCCTTCCAACAGTTAAAACCCATTGTCCTGCCTAATCCAGCTCACTCAACCCCTCCTTACACCCCAGCAGAACTGCCTCCTGATAACAACTGAGGACTTCATCTGCTAAGACTTGCATCTGACTATGGGTATTAAAGAATTAAGTTGTGTCATGCAAAACAAAACTGAGTTATTTCTGGACAGCTTAGGAAGTCTGCAGTCCATTAGGCTGCCTCCACTGCTATTTCACTTGCTTTCTCCACAAATAGAGTATAATTTTCTGCATGTGGTCACTTTTGACTTGCCACTTCTGACTGTTCATCGTTTTCTTTCAGCCTAGTCTCCCTCATGGCAGCGTGATTAGTTAAACCCCTGCCGTGGGCTAGGCCTGGGGAGACAACTTCAAGTACTGAGAAACAGAAAATAAGAATTGACTTGTTAACTAGATACAAGAATACAAGTACTTTCTATTTCTAGCACTGTATGTACTGTATGATTCAAAGAATTAATTTAGATAGCATTTAACCAGATGGAAGTTGACTTTTTTTCTTTTTTTGCCTAAGAATATAGCAGGTTTAATATATTTTTTCCATTGTTATTTTTATACAACGTTACCAGTCTCTTTCTTTTCAACTGTCATCTTCTTTTCTGCATTCTGTCTTCGCCTTCTGGTTTTCAGTGGACTTTGCCATGATCTCAGTTTCAAAAGTTACCCCTTAATCTTTAGCATTGTTTAGCCAATTGTCACTACCAAGCACTAACTGAAAACACTGGTGTTATCAGTGCTGCTCCCAGGCCCAAAATCAAAAACACAGTGCTGCACCAGCCACCAAGAAGGAGAAAAATGACTGCTGCTGCTGAACCCCTGACACCAATGTAATATATTGTGTACTAACCTTTTACCTACTAATCTTATATGCAGATACTTTTGTATGCTCAAATAATGAACATTGAATAAAATGAATTTGAATGTGCTGGCAATCTATTACAAAAAGAAGGGAAAAAGTCAGAAGGAAACTTAGCTTCTTCCTTAATACCACTTTCATTGTACTGAAAGCAGCTATGTGCTTAATCTTCTCAGCTAGTAGTTCTATGCTTTTAAGAGGATTATATTATTAATAGTTTAATTATTCATTACACATTATTTTTCCAAATCTTACAAAGGTTTTTGTCATTTTTTTTTAAAATAATTTAATGTTTCCTTCTTTTTAACAGTCATAACTTATTCTGGTTTTGCCTGTATTTTCATGAAATGTGCCTCAAGAACACAAGGAGATGCCTGTAGCAGAAGCAGGTAGATCCCCTGCCAGCATAGTGACTCAAGCCCCTGGAAGACTAGCACAATCAGGCTCTACTTGAGAGACTATGGTTTGATTACTGTCACTACCAGTTGGATCATTAATCATAACAGTGGCAGTGACAGCAAGTTTCTTGACCTCATCACGAAAGGCAGGGAGGCCATCCACTGGAGCAATTCATCCTCCGGGCAAAAGAAAACTGTAGGGAGGATGTCTTTTATTACCTAGTGTGCTCTTTTTTTTGCCCATTAATTCTGTCTATAATCTTGGCAAAAAATGTGAGGGCTTTAGGGAGGCAAGATCTTGCATTTCTTCTGCTCCTAAGGAAACATCTTTTGTTTCTGATCACTGAGGAACATACTCATTTTCTCACCCTTCTTCATCCCTCAGTATGTAGTAGCTTGGCATTGGAAGCCAGCAATACAAGTGTCTGCAGCTGTATATACCAATAGTGCATGAGGCTGTCTTTCGTTATATGGAGATTGACTGCATGGAAAATTACTATGGGTCTCCTTCTGAACACCAAAACATATGCTCCTTACAGAATGGTTATTATCTAGTGGCTGAGGTATATATACAATCTGTTGCTGCCAAAGTATTTAACCCTGAAAACCTAGGGGGACTTCTAAAAACCAAAGATTACAAGGTAGAAAACATCTAGGGTTTCTGTTCATTTTGCTGATGGAACTGACAGCATTGTGACCTGCCTTCCAGTCCATGAAAGATATGATTCTTTTTTTTTTTTGTAGTCTGTAGTATTTATGCCATTCTGCTGACAGCATCTGTTAGTTGCTGGTTTTAATTTCATAGTGTGAAACTCCCCCATTTTCCAAGTTATTGAAATATGAATATTCTCCAATGAAAAGAGCTCAATCAATTCCTGAAATTAAAGACAATATGATTCTTATTTTCCTTTAAGATTATTTGCAAATCCTGTTACTTTTGTCAACAGATACAATAATGAAAGTGCATCTTGAGATCCTTTTTTTTTCAGGATAAGCTAGGTCAAATTCCAAGGAATTTCTATTTTGAGGCTCAGAAAATGATTTGGAATGATAATATCTACATTGAAAATCTTCAAAGACGTGGTCAAACATAGTAACAAAGTACTTGCAAGTCATATGTAAAAGTTTCAAAGCAGCTATGCAAATAAATACTCATGGGAGGATAATTAACATGGTGTGTCAAAGAGGTCCCTTTATGACTTAACTTCTTTTCTTTATTAGTGATCCACTTTTCCTATAATGTAGACAATGCAATATCATTGGATGATTACCCAGAAACACACACTTTCCAAAACCATAGAGAACCCTTCACTGGACTGAGTGTGTTCTGCAATTTTCTAATTTATATACTGCACTGAGAGTTAACGGGTATTTAAATAGTTTAAAAAGCAGTATGCAAAGCAAAATTTTATAAGAAATATCCATAATAAATCTATAATCATGAAAACGGCCTTTGCACACAGAAGTACACCTCATTTGGATGGCAGTATGGCAACATCAGCTCTGATTCATACACAAATAACTGTAAGAATTGTCTGCTAAATGACACTCATCATGACTTCCAGTCAGTGAAGAGGACCTTGAACATATTAGCCAAAGGCAACATGCATAATATTATTCCTTTTTTTTTTTTTTGTTTACACAGTTTGTGCTTAATAAAGACTATTTAAATGCTTGTTTGGGTGTGCCATCTAAATTATATGGTATTTCAAATACAGTGATTTAAGTACAGTATTTCAAATTCCAGCCCCAGGCACGATCCCTTGATACCAAGCAAGAAGCACAATGAAATTGGGTATGAAGATCTAAGACCTTATTTTCACTGCATGTACTCAAAACTTCAACATTGCACTGCATAGCTTACACTCCAAACTTCCATATTTCTTGGTTTTGTTGACAAAACAGCTAAAGGTATTATTTTACATTTTACCTACATAATTCATATTCATATCTCCAATTGTTCATGTCTCCTGGAAATAGTCACTTCATGCTAGATTCATTTGGACTCATGCTTAAAGCCTAAATCCTATTATTTTTTTTCATCTGCTGAGTCCCAGATTTCTTAAAGGGCGACCTTGAACAGCTTGGATTTTTACTTCTCCAATTCTGCACAATGCCAGTTCGTATCTTCGTATTTCAAAAAATTAAACTCTTTTTCTTTTGCCCCTTTCAGGGCTTCTTGGTCTTTGGCCTGTATTTGGATGTTCAGTTTGTACTTTTTTCACTAATATTCTTTCTGACTCTTTCACCCACACTTTTTGTTCTCATATTACTTTTTTTAAAAAAAATATATTTTCACACAGGCAGTTCAAAGCATTAACATATGTTCATATAAAACTATTTGGTAAATATCAGTATTCATCAAGTAGGTCACAGCTAAATCTTGGTTATTGCTGAGAGTTAGCATGGTGGAACCGAACCATAAACTCACTAAATCATCTCAGTCTTAACCTCTGTCTCATCCAGTCATGTGATGTGGGCTTTACATTTCAGAGTTTGTAGTGTACAGAAGAGCCAAACAATTATGTATTTGCTATTTCGCTTAATATACACATAGGCCAATTAAGCAGACTTTGAAATAAAGACCACTCAAAAATTTCAAATGACTATAAAATAGTAATGCTACTACATATTACTATTATCATTAATAATAATGTAATTAATAATAACATCATTCATACTAATATAATTAATAATAATAATAACATCAACAACCTAGCAACATACAACACATTTATCAACCTGGAGGAACCAGAGATTTATTAATATTTTAGGGTTAATATCACCAAAAATTCAGAAATTTTGTCAGAAATTACACTATATTTTGGGCTAATCTTAAAAACATCTGCCCACAAATCCTCATAGACTTTATGTGCAAAAGTAAAACAACAATAAACCTAGTGAACAGAAATTCCTAAGAGTTTCAAAAATTTAGCATCTTTTCCAATTAATAAAATTTACTGGCCAATAAAAGTCATACAAATTTTTGAAAATATAAATGTTTGACAGGCTGGAAATATTACATCAGCTTTCTTGTTTCTAGTTTCCAATTTCCTTTGCACCCTTTCAGCTGTATGTAGAGATATGAGGGATAATTGAAAAGGCATAACATTGTTGAGAGAAGAAGGACAGGGGGCATTGAAATGCATGTGGGAAAAAAATAGAAAATTGAACTATGACATTTCTGCTAGGGCAGAAATAATGCTTTTATGCATTCAACAGTTCTGTGATAGTAATGTGGGATTTGTGCTACATGCTTAAGTGGTATGATTGAACAATCACATTCCATAACACATTATTTTGTTTTCCATATGAAATCCTCCAGTCAGCCTACTTCAGACATGTTAACAGACATGACATGGGTTAAAACTTAAACTGGGGAAGTTCAGGTTAGATATAAGGAAGAATATATCTACTTTTATCTACCCTACTGTTACTGTGAGAGTGGTGAGGCACTGGAACAGGTTGCCCAAAGAAGTTGTAAATGCTTCATCCCTGGCAGTGTTCAAGGCCAGGTTGGACAGGCATTTCATGATACAGTCTAAACCAGAAAATCCACCATGGACAAATTCTTAGTTTTTCCTGCTCCCTTATTCTTAATTCCAATACAGGCAGCTGTAAATCTTACTTTCCCTGCTGCAGGTGAGTAAGCCTTTTAGGATCAAAAACTCAGCATGAGTAAATGGTAAATATCATATTTAAAAAAAAAAATCTCTGTTTTGTAATCTTAATTAACAGTTACTTCTTAAATTTAATACTGTAAAAGAATGTCCTTTCATATACCTTTTAAAAACATACTTAAGTTCTGAAATACCCAACATGAAAACTGCAGTAGAATAGTGAGTTTTCCTTATAGTATATACTCTGTTGGTTTGAGTCTACTTTTTTTTGTATTCTTTATTTTGAGGGATCAACAAAATTAAAGTATCTTAAAACAGATCAGCATTCTTCTCCCTCTCCATTTCTGTATTTTTTTAACTTTAAAGATGAGTACTGGGGAGGTTGGCAGTGTCACTGTGCAATCTACTTTGCAAAATCTGTATTGTGGTACATTGGCATGTAAGCAAGTAGGCAGCCAAAGATACAGAGAAAGACTGGGAAATTACTTTCTACATTGAATTGCGCTGTGTGGTGAGCGTTGATTTTTTTCTTATATCCTGCAGCTATCTTGTCATAATAATTTTTTTGTAAGCCCTTTTCTTTTGTTTCTAGATTTTTCCAAGACTTAGCAGCCTGTCTGAAAGAAACGAATGGTAACTCTGAAAATTCTTCGGTACAGTATGAATACTTATTAATTTTCTGATGTATTTTTAGTCATATTCCATTAAATATGTAAAATGATGAGTTGCTAGTATTGGTGAGAGGTGGAAGTGGAATATAATTAATAGATGAAAGAATGCCCCTTCAAAATGTAGCTGCTACAAGTACATTTGGCTGATCATGAAATTTCTAATTCCAGCCCTCATATCTACATTTTACATTGACTATACCCTGGGGCCTTAGAAGTGAGCTTCATTTACTGGAAAGTCATGGGAAGTCATGTTTATTGTCTCAGCAGGTAGCTGGACTTTAAGTGCAATACTGAAAGACAGGAGAAAACAGAGGCCAGTGTATTAGATTTACTCCGTAGCTTCCCAACAGGTGTGTGTGGTAGAAAAAAGAAGAAAAAAAAAAAAAAGAGGAACAAAAAGAAGAATGGCCCATGCATCAGATTCTGTCAAGGTTTAAATATTTCTGATTTAAGTATGTCAACCTAAGTTCTTCAGCATTGCCAAATACATAGGAATGGTGTAAACAATCTCTCCTGTGGAAGGAAATGTGACCTATCTAGCTACCTAAGAAACTCTGTGAGCTTTGATGTAGGCTGTAAGCATTTCAGTTTTATCCTTCAGACTCACATCAGTTCTTTAACCATACACATGGAAGGATTTGTGTATTAAAACTGACTACAGTAATGAAATATTTGTTTATTCAATTTCAGAAAGGATACTTATCTCTCTAAGGTTGCAAGGCAAAACATTATGCTAACATATTTCATATATGTAGGCAGCAGCAAGGCAACCCTGGACAATCTGTTCTCTTTCTGTCACATAATATTCTTAGTGCCTAATAACATTGTGATAAAGGGTCTGTACTGTATCTGTGTAGCTGTGTTTATTGCCATATGGTAGTTCCCAAATTACATTGCACTCTGATGAGTAGAGATTGGCCAAAACGGTCTGGCTGGCTCCCAGCATCAAGCAGTTGCTGAAACGGATGGTGCACACTAATGGTGGCAATACAACTGGTAATACAGCATTTTCATCGAGTTACCTTTACTGCCAGCTATTATTTTTTACATTTAAAAAAGTTCTTGTTTACCCTTATTAATTATTACATATCCCTAAGGTACATCACCCATGCTTCTGCTAATAATACCTTTCCAGGAGTATAATATTACCTAATTAATCCATTAACAAATTAATCTAAATCCTTGACAAAGTTCATTTGAGGTTTCCTATTAAGAGTGTCAGTCATACTAGTCACTCTAACCTTTTGACTTCTGGGTTTCTTGCTAGTGTTTCTGGGAGAAGTAGCATATGTAATTTTTTTAATGTAAGCTTCACAAGATTGAGTGGGATGAGCCAGAAAAACCTGCTAAACTTGCACCAGCACTCCAAATGATGTACATATTTATTGTGATACTTAACATCCTGACCTAATGTAAAAATGTGTTTCACCAGTTTTTCTGACCATATTGCAGACTTTAGTTTTTTGTGACACCTGCCATGAAATTGGTGCATCTTTGTCTAACCAAAAAATCCAGTCCTAGCCTGGCCTAATAATTATCAGCACAGCCAAACAATTCCAGTATGTTGACAAGTTCACATTACAGATTTTAGTGTGACTTAAAGGCATTTCATCAAGCTCTAAACAAATTATCTCATATACTAGGATATAGTATATGAGGATGATAAGGGTCATCTCCCATATGAAGATAGGCTAAGAAAATGGGCTGTTCAGCCTGGGTAAGAGATGGCTGCATTGAGACCTCATAGCAGCCTTCCAGTATCTGAAGGGGGCCTACAAGGATGCCAGAGAGGGACTCTTCATCAGGGAGTGTAGTGGTAGACAAGGGATGGTGGATTCAAGCTTAAACAGAGGAGATTTAGGTTAGATATTGGAAGAAGTTCTTTACGGTGAGGGTACTGAGGCACTGGAACTGGCTGCTTAAGGATGTTGTGAATGCTCAGTTCCTGGCAGTGTTCAAGGCCATATTTGATGAGGCTTTGAGTAACTTGGTCTACTGGAAGGTGTCCCTGCACATGGCAGGGGGATTTCAACCATATGATCTTCGAGGTCCTTTCCAAACTTAACCATTCTATGATTCTATGATTCTATAATTGATTCTCTACTAGAAGTAGTTTTCTCATGGAGCTGAAGGTTGAGTCATATCTTAATCTAACTTCTTGGAAAAATAAATGTGTTTACATTAATTTTTTATATGTAGACAGTTACGGTACAGTCCCATAAGTGATGCTGAGGTGCCCTATGTTACAGCACATTTCTGTGCTCACAATAACCTCTAAAGTTGTAGAAATAAGGCATATCTAAGTCTGTAAAACAAAGCATTTGCATTTTGGAATGACTGAATTGTACACAGAAAACCATAATTGCATCTCTTCATATTCTATTATATCCTGTTATCCCACAGTGGATTAGCAATAATATAATTCACAAAGTGTTTCCAGAGCAGAAATACATTGAAAAAGTCAGAAGGCTTATATTAGTTATTGAATACTCAAGGGAAACTTAGTCTGCTATTATATCTAGCACTTCATAAGCTTCTGTTTCTTAAGACTAAAACTGTAAAAAATTCTTTGAAACAGAAAGATGTTAAGATTTTATAGCTGTTGAAACTTATTTAATAGTGTTCCTGAATAGCCTATTTTGTAGCTGAACTTAAAATTCTAGAGGAAGTAGGAGACATTAAATGTAGAATTAAAAATCTGAAAAAAATTGTTACACTGAACAAAAGACTTCTATTGTCCTAAGTTATTTTTATTTTTTCTTATCAATGTCTGTTTTTTTTAAAAAAATGTATTTATTGATGTTTATTGATAAATGATTAAAAAACCCCCTAAAATAGAAATTAAATACTTTTTCTTTGTAAAAAATGCTTTCTTATGTCTCTGAGGGTAAAACTATTAACAAATGCTATTAAAGCTCATTAAAGATTTCTAAATTCTTCCAGGAATATTTCTTTCTCACAAATATACTTCCTACAAATCGTGGTTTAAGCCCCTCAATAACTCACCCAGTTCGTTCACTCACTCACTTCCCTCTCATTCTTCCCCCAGTCCCGGGGGGATGGGGAGGAGAATTGAAAGAATGCAACTCCCACAGGTTGAGATACGAACAGTTTAGTAACTAAGGTATAACACAAATCACTACTTCTACCACCAGTAATAATACAAGAGAAATACAAGGAAAGAGAATACAACTGCTCACCAAGCCTGACCCAGCCAGTGCACCCCCCAGCAGTGAACCCCCCAATGCACAACCACACCCTTCTGGGTCTCTGCTCTCCGTTTTTACATCCTGGGCATGACGTGCTGTGGTATGGAATAACCTCTTTGGTCAGTTTGGGTCAGGCGTCCTGTCTCGGCTTCCTCCCAGCTTCCCCTCCTCCCTGGCAGAGCATGAGACTCAGAAAGTCCTTGGTCAGACCAAAACATTACCAAGCAGTAACTGGAAACACTGGTGTTATCAGCGCTGCTCCCAGGCCCAAAATCAAAACCACAGTGCTGCACCAGCTACCAAGAAGGAGAAAAATGGCTGCTACTGCTGAACCCATGACAGTATGGTGCTGTAAAATACTTATGATCATGAACAAATCTTCTCATTTATTAAGTCCTATGCATGAAATCAAGCCCTTGGCTTCAGAAAGGTTTTCATTAGATGACCTGAAAAACTTTTTTTCAGTAAAATCAATGAAAAGTTTTGTCTGCAGTCTTTTTTTCAACAGTGTTTCATCATGAACATGACTCCCCAAATCTTCTGCTTTGTTTATGTGTTCTCTATCTAGCTTTAAGAATCCTCCTGATTCTCTCTTTGACAGAAGTACCTGTTTCCATCTTTAGCAACCTGTATAACCTTCATCTGATCCTAACGCCTTACAACTGTTAGAGAGAAAAGGTATCTCTCTAAAAGCTGAAAGGAAGGTTCCCAGGCAGCTCTGACATGGTGCAGCTGTGACCTTGAGTTAGTTTGCTGGGAAAATAACTGTGTCCTTTCCTCATTTTGCTTGGGAACTGCATTTAAACTGACACACTCAACCTCAGTCCTTGCTTGAGCTGTTGTGCTTAGCCATGCACCTCACTGCTCCTGATTCTGACCTGCTGATTTGAATTCTTGCCCTGACCCTGGATTTGTCTCATTACCATGGACTTGCCTGGGTGCTAGACTGTTGGATGAACTGTGTCACTGTCATGGGACTTGCTCTGCTTGCCTTGCTCAGGGTCCATGTCCCTTGGAAACCTGTTCACTCGTCCTGCCTGCATCGCTGCTGCTCATGGCTCCAAGCCCTCCTTCCCTGTCAGAACAGACCACTCCTGTCTTTCCCTGACAGTGAGGCTCACTAAATGAGACCCTACTTTTACTTTTTACTGCTACACTATTCCCTTAATATGGCTGTAGCAAAAGACACAGTACCTTCCAGAAATAAAACACATAGCAAAAAAGAAAATTACAAATAAATTTCTCTTTAGGAGTGGAGCAGCAAAGAGAGCTCTACATAGCTACTTCCGTACATTCAAATGACTAACCTTCCTGTGATTAAGATGTCCTTTGCCGGAGTGAGAGACAGTTACTGTAAAGGGTCTAGAGGCTGTAACCCTCACAGATATATAGTGCTAAGGAAAATCGAAATACTGGCAGAAAATTACTTGGCATAATGAAAACATCACTTGATTATCATTCATTCAGTAATATTATTTTCATTAAGTAAATGGAGATTTCAAGAGCTTTCATGCCTCAGTCTCTCAGAAAAGAACACTGAAAAGCTGACCCTCAGCATGAATGTGAGCTAATAAAAGCTTTCCCAAATCGGAGGCAGACAGTGGTTTGTCACTGTTTGAATCGACCTTTCTGTGAAGCCTTAAAACCAATTCAGATGTGATTGCAAAAGCTGCCTTTTTGTAATATCCTATTTTATTGACAAAAGGGGATAAGGTCAACTCATTTTCATAACAATCTGCTTGAAAAAAATATCATTTACACTTATTTTGCTATACAGCCAATGAAAATGTTATCTGGCTTCGAGTAGGCAAAAAGAAGGGGGAAAATGGAAACTTTTCTATCTCTCTTTTTTTTTTTTTAATAGCTGTTTTAAGAAGAAAACTCTACCTTTAATAGGCAAAAAAAATAATAAAAATAAGATAATCAACCTTTTTTTTTTCTCTGTCCATTAATATATTCTAGCTTTGAAATACTGCTTCCTTTAAAAGCAAATAGTTCTTATTGAAACCTTTCACAAATGAAACAAATGGAAAAGGAAAAGATATTGTAAAAAGCAAGGAAGCAGCTTTTAAAAGCAGACACATTTGAAAGGCTCCTTTTTTGTAGAAGTCAGTAAGGGCTACTGACAATGGGTGATAAGTGGTTGTCAGGAGACCTGGTTCTGGTTTTGGTTCACTACTTACAATTATGGTTTCAGTGAATTTATTCTTTTATCTGATTTTGGATTATCCTAGTTCAAGTCATAATTTTCACTGATTATTATTCATAATTGGTGCATGAATCATTTGATTGGACAAATTACTGCTTATCACTGTTCCTGAACAGTTCACTACAAGTTATTTGTAATTTTCTCTCAGAGTTGCATGAATGGTTACCCATGTCACATAGCAATGTTTTTGGTCCTCGAGGGGATGAAATAAGCTTTCTGAACTAAAGTGCCTGAAGACAAAATCCTGCAGATTTGATTCTTGTCATTAGGAGTGGTTAGAGCAGACTGTTCATTGAGCATAGGGATGACAGGCAGAGGTAATATACAGGCACAGGATACTTTAGGATATTTGAAATATTTTGGTAACTTTCCTTAACCCAACACAGGACAGCCTTTCCTATGGATCACAGATTCAGAAAATGATTGATGAAACTCATCAATAGATTTATCAGCTGTTTTATAATATTTCATTCCATTTTCTTTTGTGATACTCAAATACAGCAATTCACACCAAGCATATTTCTAATAAGGAAGCTGGAGCTACATGTGTGTTTTCTTCACTGGCTTTATTCTGTAGCTGGACAGAAACACCGGAGTGCTTAGGAAGCTGCTGTGCCATTTCTCCCTCTTATAAACAGTAGACCAGGTTTATATATGTGCTGAAGAAGGGCATGGATTGAATGCTCTGCTTTGTGTCATGCTGTCACCAGCTATTCTCTATTCTTAGCAGCATAAATGTGCACAGTGGTCTTTGTCTCATATTGAATGTGTTAGTGCCAGGTCTTCTCTTTCGGCTTTTAGAGAACAACATCTTACTGCTCCATTAAGTATTCCAAACTAAATAAAACCAAAAGGCCATCTATTCTGTCAGTGGTCAGTTGTGCTCAGGCAATCAGCAGAGTTTCCAGCTGCATCCCTGATCCTCAGTGTCTTCCAGGATATAGTGCCCTCTTGAATTCTTGTGAGGGTATTGCTTCACTCTGTGGCTTCTGTCTTCTGCTACTGTAGCTCATTGTTTACTTTGGCCTCCTTTGCTTAGATAGGAGCCTTCCTCCTTCCCTTTCCTTTATTCAGATTTTGAAAGCACAGTACCTATGCTTCATTGCACATTTGTGCCTGCACAAATCTTCTCTACATTTTCAGGTTTTGAATTTTGAATAAAATCTTACTCTCTTCAATGCTCTCAAGAATAAACCCAGCAACTTTAAGCCAAATTAACTGGCTAGTGCTATTATTTGCAAGCACGTGTTTCAATTTTTCTTTTGCTTTATTTCCCTGGTCCAGTGCAACTTCTGTAATAAACAGGTCATGAGGACTCCAAGGACTATCCTGTAGAAAGGCAATCAGCTCTGTTCCAGAGTTTAAAAGTGCTTCACTCCTGCTGAGGAACTAGACATGTATTTTTAACTACCAGTTTCGTGATTAGTCCTCCAACACTGCTGCTTCCGAAGAGAGTTATTTTCTTAACACAATGTCAGACAATTCAGCTATTTAAAAATCCAAACACACCCAAAAATGTTTGTTTTAATCAATTATAAAGGGCAAAACCAGGAAAAAACCCAAATATTAATAAAAGACGGCAGTCTTGAAAAGCACAAGAGGGAGATTAATACATGTATGTTCTATTGCATACTCAGAAGCACTTTAAATGAAGCTGTGTGCAGAGTCAGGCACAATGGAATATCCATTCTTGCAAACTGTTCTCCGTAAATCTATCTAATCTATTTATTTATCTTCAGATCATGCACATTTCGATCAGAGTTCTGCCAGCTGAGTTAATAATTCTTATCTGAAAGTAATTACATTGGTCCATAAGTTTTCACCACTGTGTTGTTCCAGATCATAACAAACTGTGTGATGTCTCATCACATTAGCATAAAATGCATTGTGGTGGTGCACAGCATGGTGTAGCGGCAGATTAGAAATGATGCAGCATTCCTAATGGTAGTGAACTAGTAAGTGTCACTGGTATTTGGAAACTTGCACATACTGCAGTTTGATTACTCTCTGGAGGATTTGTTTTTTATTCTTTCCTTTACATGTAAAGGGCTTGGACTGGATATTAACTTTTATGAACCAGATTTGGTGCTCCAAGGAGCACTGTGAGAACCCAAAAAGACTTCAAACCTAGCTTTTGGTTACAAAAATGTGTCAGTCCTGAATCTATTGACCATCTGTCAGGCTTCACTCACTACTTGGTAGCTGTCATTGTTTGTTATTTGATGCACTTCTATAATGACTCACTGCAGGGAGCCACCAATATCTCCATCACAGTGATTAATGAGGTCACTGTCTATCCGCAAGCATCTCATCCTATAATTATTTCTAGTCGCTATCAGCTAGTATGCCAGATCAGATAAAAATAATGTGTTTATATATAATGTTTACCCCTAATAATAATAATATTCACCTGTTGTTAAGATATTTGGCTGATTGTTTTCAATTAAGGTTTTTCTTTAATTGCATTTGAGATGTCTTTTAAACCAAGCCAAGTCAAAATCATTTTCTCATGACCAATAAAATCAACTGTCACAACTGAGCTCCCATACTCTTTTCTTTTGTCCTGAATTGCCTACTGTACTCCATATGCATATTTGATGCATGAATATTTCTTTTGTGCCTAAGATACTTTGTAGATAAATGAAAGTTTAAAATTCTCTCATTACTGTTACTGCTGCTGTTGCTTTTTTTAGATAGTGGTGCTTGCCTCAATCATAAAATCAGAGACTCAGAACTGGTTTGGATTGGAAGGAACCTTAAAGATCATCTGGTTCAATTCATAGAATCATAGAAGAGTTAGGGTTGGAAAGGACCTTAAGATCATCTAGTTCCAACCCCCCTGACATGAGCAGGGACACCTCCCATTTTCCCCTGCCATGGGCAGGGACACTTTCTACTAGATGCTCAAAGCGTTGTCAGACCTGTCCTTGAACATAATCCATAATGGCGATCTAGCAAGCAAGCACAGAGGTAGGTTTCCCTGCCTTGACAAACCTGTAAAATTTTCCTTTTTTTTTAATAGTATTTATGCCCATGAAGATGAAATTCCCTTTCTAAGGAATTTAAAATCAAAAGAGGCAAGCTTTATTGTGTTAGGGACCAAAAAAGAAGGCTAAAATATTTCAGCAGAATTAGAGAAGTACTTTCTTGTCATTCAAGTATCATAGTAAGAGCAACATCAGGGCTTATCTCCAGCATATTATTTAGGACTGTGCAAAATGTCTCTTCTGAACTGAGAGATTTACTTTGGGTACTTTCTGAAGAAGCTAAGATAAAAAATTATCCAGATTCAGAAAGTAGAAGCAACAGTGGGACTTCCTGTTCTTCTCTCTAGCCGGTGCACTTTTCATGTGGTGGCACAGCAAGGAGAACTTACTTATCCAATATAAGGGAGCTGTCAGGTTCAAATTCTTTCTATTCCAGAGTGATTTAGCACTTTTAGAATGACAAAAAGAACTTGTAAGATATGGCAGATCTTCTTTTTATCACTTTAGTTTTGTGTAAATTATTGGAAAACTTTGAGAAAACTGCAAATAATTTTGGATACCTTAAATTCCACACTAGGTGGGCTCACCCAAGATTTGCCAACTTGCACTCTTATTTGCACCATCAGGTCTATATTCCGTATTTGTAAAATAA
This sequence comes from Myiopsitta monachus, assembly GCA_017639245.1. Classification (NCBI taxonomy): domain Eukaryota; kingdom Metazoa; phylum Chordata; class Aves; order Psittaciformes; family Psittacidae; genus Myiopsitta; species Myiopsitta monachus. The sequence continues at coordinate 63,009,679 of CM029919.1, forward strand.
TTTCTGAGGCTGAATATATCAACATTTGTGATGCACTAAAATACTACAATGGCATAGACCATGTACGTAAAATGAGGCAACGATAATCTTATGATTAATGATAAGCTTTTGTGTCAATCTGACAATTTTTCAAAATATATTCTGTTCATTCATTAGTTAGTGGAAAAGGCTACCAAAGTTAAAGCAATAGAAAAAAAATATATTTTACCAGATAATTCTTTTTTAGTTCTTAACAATAAATTGCTCTTTGAACTGTTAAAAAACTGTTCAACTGTTAATAAAATTGTTTCCTTTTATGATGGCCATTATTTTCTGCTCTAATATATTCTATTTACCAGAATACCTTGTCCGAACTATTATTCATTGTTAGACTAATTAGCTTTTCTATTAAGATATGATAATCAAATTCCTTTCTTTTCTAAAGTGCAGTCACAGGTGCACACTGAAACCCAGGTCATCTTACCAAGGTTGTAATTTCTCTTCTCTCTACCAGCTCTGACAGTTTGCCCTTTTTGCAGTGAAAAATCTTCACTGCACTAAATAAACTGTTTACTCCAGGAGCACAGTGAGGCCTAGTGAGAAATCCCTGGTAAAACACAGGATACAGCAAGATTTCTGGGCAAAACTGAAAAAAAGGACCAGAGATGTTTGCCTACAGACAATTCAGAGATGAACATGGACAAGGCTGGAGAAATAGCACACTTCCCCTGATGTGTGGAAAGATGTTAGAGCTAGAAAAAGGGTTAGCACCAGAAACCTTTTTCAGAGCTGAATTTTGGAGAAAGGGAGAGCTAAGACAACAGTCTTGTGTGCCAACTAAGTGCTGAAGAACAAGGGGTGGAGAGACCAAAAGGTATGGGAAATTTGTTCAAGTGATAATAAGCTGAGGGAGTACCGGAAAGACTGATGTGGGGATGTGATGATCATTGTGGAAAGCATCTGATGAAGTCCTGCTCAAAGGTCTCCAGAGAAAGGGCTGAGAGGTAAGTTAAATCAAATGTAAGTGTAGTTGGTCAAAGATTAGCTATATTGCCCGTGTAACATTTTACCTGGGACTTCTTAAAACTGAAACATCATGGGACAAACAGATTTTATGTTGTTTGTTATGTTGTATGTCATGTTTATTGTGAAGGATATATTTTTGTACTGCTAAAGGAAATACCTTACACAAAAGTAGCACCAAGGCTGAAAAGAGATATGGGGATGTTCTGGAAGTGTTCTTGACAAAAACAGATGATACATGAAAAAAACGCACTGGAGGATGTGTTGAGCTGAGAACTGCACCTGTGCATATCCAGAACATACAAAAATCACCAGTTTGTTGACAGTTCACCTGCTTTCAGCTGTGTGGTACTTAGTTGCTGGCTGGGGCTAAGCCACAACACAGCTGATTGCCAGGACTCATTATTTTAAGGCAAGTACTTTTTGGTTGCTTCTATATCTTGCTGGGAAAGCAGTCAAGATTTTCCTTTTTCCCTCAGCTTTGAGGGGTATCTTTGAAAAACGGAAGAAAGAGAGAAATTGCCCAATATTATTCTCTGTTCTCTCTCTCTTCTTTCTCTGAAATACTAGTTTAGAAGAGAAAGGTGAATAGCTTCCAGAGAAAAAGCTAAAAAAGAAGTAAAAGAAACAGAGAGAAATCAGAGGCATGTATTTCACCCTGTAGATGGGGAAAAGATGGTGACTTGGACAAGTAATGGTGATGCAAGAGCAGAATAAATATGAGGAGGCTGGGGAAGATAGAGTTGTGTGGTTCCTGTAACTTAATGGCTTGGGTGATGCTTTAAAATATGATGCAATGAATTAGAGCTTGTTCAGTGAATGTTTAACTTTCTCTAACATAGGAAGAGAATGAGCGGTGCTGTGGCTTCCACATGGTCTGAAGATGGCTCAAGGTTGTTTTGAAAAACCTAGTTAGAGAAAATTGTCCAATATAGCCTCAAGAAAATTTTATTAACTGAGAAGTGGGCAGCAGATTTCACTGCAGTTGTTTGAACCTTAGGGATGGTAATTGTGTACTTTGACAAAAGCTCTAGCAGACTGTAAATTTTGAACTTAATGAAAATAATTCTACAAGATAACATATGTAATACTGAATCAAACACAAAGGCAAATTCCATTCTCAAAAGCTACTCCTTTTCTTAGTTCTTTCTACTTCACAGTCTATTCGCTAGTTAAAAGCCATTTGTTTAGCTTCATAATACCACAGAATTGGCATTTTTGTTGTAAGGAATAAAGAAGTTATTGTTTCATCAAAAGCTTTACTCTTTAGAGCTATAGGGAACTTGCACAATCTCTTCCCTTACATTACCTATTCTATTTTTATTTTCCTTTCAGTTTGGTATTGTTTTCCACCATACAGCTTTGTCTCATGCCGATTGTTGAATTTGTCAGGATTCCTTATTTGTTTGAAACTTTTCAAGCATAAGGATTATTTTTCTACTAGCAGTTCTAAAAAAATATCCCTAGAAGATATGACTTGTATAATGATAACCTAGGCTGCAAGAAGCGACATGACTGAATAACAGAAAACAAACTAAATAAAACTAACATATCCTTCATGTGCACAAAACAGCTGGGAATTCTTCCTTTACATGAGTTTTGAATTTGTGTAGATCCAGTTATTCATTATGACAGGTTATAATTAGTCAGCATGCTGTTTACAATTGCTTAAGAGTCTCCTACTTGCTGGAATGCAGAAAATGTTTTGAATGAAAAGAAGCCGTAGAACCTCTGACTGACCTAACCTACTCGTCTGTCTGGAGATATTAATGGATTCACTGTTTATGTGAGCAACTGATTTCAGGAAAAATGCTGTAAACCACAGCTTTGCTCTGACCGTCTCTTTCATTGCTTTAGTGATGTCATTTATTGTGATCTAATTTTATAAGATTTTTTTGGGTAGGATTGATTTATATTATTATTATTATTATTATTAAGTATTTCTGCAATTTCTAGCACAAGGAGAGCCTGAAATGGGGACTTATAACTCTACTGTTATACACATCATGACAACAGTTAACAGCCTTTTGTCTCTGAGGCATTAAGACTACAATTGAGCTGCGTTAATGACTAATGAGTTTTTTCAGCATCTTCCCAGTGCACAAGTTAAGTAAAAGGTAATTTTCTTGGCTTTTTTATTTATTGTCCCTAAAGATGAACATTATATTACATTAAATCTCTTCATATTTTTTCAGGAAAAAAATGTAAAATTTTATTTTAAAATTTGAGAACAGATCACATTTAAGTTGAGAAATTTCCAGCTTGGAAACTTCCGATACCTTTTCTCTGTATTGTAGAAAATCTGTTGTTATGATAAATGATGTTAATGTAAAGACTATAATGAGATATAAACATTGTATATAATATAGTCCATAGACAGAAAAAGAGGGAGACATTCCATTCCCTATACCTAGTCATTATGGCATCCACGCGATTTTAAACACATACTTTTCCCATAAACCTTCTGAATTTCAGCAGACTAGCTAACTTTTGAAGTTTGGGGTATTTATTTTCATATTCACTTTGATCTGCAAATTTTTTCTCAAAACTATGATGCTCACCTTACATCTTAAAGCTATGGCCCACATACAAAGGCAATACAGTGTTTAAAGATCAACTTTAGATTGGAGGTTTCTCAAGAATAATGAAAAGGCACTTATGAAAAATAAAGACTTTAAGTAGATGGATAATTCTTGCTGACAAGTCAGAAAACTTCTGGAGGACACCACTATTTTAGCTGAGGTTTCCAGAAAAAAAGAAAAAAAATAGCCCACTTTTGCTTTTCTGTATTCCAGATAAACTTAACTCATCTATGTTTTGCAAGCAAAAGGCTAATATAATATTTTACATTTAAGCACCAATTTCTACCTTACCTTTGAGCTCCTTTCACAAGAAAATTGAACTCTCTCCAGGCTGCAGATCTGCTGTTATTTGGAAAAAGCAACAACATTTTATTTCCCATTTCTTTCCTGCATGCCTTTTAAATCATGCATAAAGCAATGTCTGTCTTTTTCTATCATCTGCCCGAGGGCTTGATATCACTTTCCCTCAATTAAATAGATACTATGGTTAAAACGGGCCTTTTAAAAACATTCAGTGCCGTATTAAGCAGCAGTGGACACAAAATCTCATTCTTATTATTTATATGAATCCTCCACTTTTTCTTTTCTTATTATTTGCTTTTTCTCTTTTCCTGAGTTCCATGAGTTATTCTTTTCCTGATCTGGGGAGACAATCTGTAATTAGAATTTAAATTCATAGCATCATTCTGATGTGTCCATCCATAGCATGGATTTGAGAAGCACATGCGATACCACATCTAATATAGCTCTCATCCTGCTAGTCAGGATACTTTGCAAAAAGCTGGGAGCATCAAGAGTTGGGCTTATTCATCCTGGAGAGGAGAAGGCTCTGGGGAGACCTTGTAGCAGCCTTCCAATACCATCAGGAGCCTAAAAGAAAGCTGGAGAGGGACTTTCAAAGTAATGTATTGATAGGATAAGTGGTAATGGCTTTAAGCAGACAGAAGGGAAATTTAGATTAGATGTAAGGAAGAAGTTCTTTACTGTAAGAACTGAGACACTGGAACAGGTTGCCCAGAGAAGCTGTGGCTGCCCCATCCCTGGAAGTGTTGAAAGCCAGATTGGACTGGGCTTTGAGCAGCCTGGTCCAGTGGAAGGTGTCACTGCCTATGGCAGTGGGGTTGGAATCAGATGATCTTTAAGGTTCCTTCCAATCCAAACCACTCCATGATTCTATGATTCTATGGCAGTTTGAACTGCCTGATGCTGAGCAAGATGATGAACTTGAATTTCCCATCTACTAGGCTGTAACAGTATATGTAGATACAACTTGATCTTCCTCTCTAAATAAAATTGGAAACATTTCATCATCTGCCTGTTTCTCCAGATGTTTGTGTGTTCTGGGAATACAGATTGCAATGTGTCTCCTATAGGAATGAAGGATTTGTAATAGGACTGAGGCAAGAAATCCCAGTAAGGTGAGGTTCTGAGACAAGGAGAATCAAACTGGGAGCTCAGATATCTTTTCATTTAAACAGGAGAACACTTAATAGGACCAGCAGTAGCAGAATAGGGGTTTTGGACTGAAATCTTGATCTTTTCTGTAGTCTTGCTTATGTTCAGCTTTGTGATATTCTCTCATCTTTTTCTCTTCCAAATCCATTGATATAATAATGATTTATTGCTGCTCTGGCTCATAAAGATGCACTAAGAGCCTGATCCAGGAAGTCAGTAGGATTTTCAGCACAATGAATCAGTATAACCTACGTTACATAAAATGAGCAGACACAAAGTGCTTTTCAGGACATGGTATGATCTTGTACTGTCTCCTGTGGTGGAGCATGGAATTCCGTTAAAAAAAAAGGCAACTACAGCCTTGTTTTGACATTGTAGGGAAGAAACGTTTCACCTGGAAACTCATTTCTCTTTATGTCTCCTGTTGAATCTCTGTGACTATTGGTCTCTGGGAGATTAGTATAAGGCCACATCCTTGCCAAAGTTATTAGTTTTGACACTGTAACAACTACATCTATGAATTTGTCTGCTTTTTAAATATCTTAGCAACTACCACCCATTACCCAACTTGCAGATTTTTAGGTGCTAATTTCTCAGGTGTGTCATTCTGTATAACTGTACCCCAAAAAGACATGGAATGGAAGAAGGGAGGACAACTCAAGACAGTATAAAGAGAGAGAATCAGTCAGAACTCACAAAATCAGGAGCAGATGTAGCCCAATTAAACTCAACAGTTCACAGGTGTTCACAGGAATGACTTCAACATAAAAGGACACTTCTCTTCAGTGCTCCTTACTTTTATTTTTCCTAGTGCTCTTCACATTTGTATACTTCACCAAGCTAAACTAGAAAAAAAAAGGTAATTGGAGATTAGTTGCATATAACTGACTTAAAATTCAGCATGTTAATTGTTTGTTTTTAGAATCATGGTGAGCCATGCTTACTGAGGGAATGAGTGTTAAATGATGCCATGTAATTTGTTCATATCATTTGGTTTTGAACTCCTGGCAAAAGGCATCCACAATTAAAATTGATAGACACAAGATCTGCAGGTTGTTAGAAAATGCTGGAACTGTAGTCCTAATTTGCTTCAATGTGTATTCTTTCTTAGCAGCATGTGATGGAATTTGTCATTGTCTTGCTAACTGGGCACGGTGCTATCAGCCAGAAACACAGCACATATGCCATTCATTCTTTTCAAGCTGGTGCTTTCCTGACTGCTGCTTTAGGATTTTATTGAGAGGAGTGGACAGAGTGATAATGCATGTTTTTCATGAATATCTGTTGTTATGGTATTAACATTAATCCTTTGACTTCCATTCACAGTGTAGAATGGAAGTTTTCTTTTGTCCAGGAGTCATGACATGAGGAAGATAGAATTCCACCAGTTTTCTTATATTGGGATTTTTTTTTTTCCTGGAAATCATATAACACAGGTTTGCCTAGCATAATTCCTAAAATGATGTGTGCTTTCTTTTCTCAGTAAGTTAGGCCTTACTAAAGTTCTTACTTGCATTCAGGGTGAGCTGCACCTGCAGTTCAAAAAACAGGCTGGAAAGTATGCATGACATTGCCATCTTGAACTACCTTTGTAATGCAGACCTTACATTATTTGTCTTTATTTAACCTGCTCTTCAATGTTATTTTTCTTATGACAGTGCACGCTCTAGTTCTTAAGCAAATGAGTTCCGCCTGTCTTAATTTGAGGAAATTTTCAGGATCAAACCTGATAGCCTTTAGCTTTTGGCTTTCCGGAATTGGCAGAAAACTACATGTAATCAATAAGCTTTTCCTGTGTTAAGAACTAATGTAGTTATAATTCTTACATTATATTGAGTCCCAGTATTTGACATCCCTGTAGCAATTTCCACATTAGTCTAATCTGACTAGGAAAGATGTACAAGCCACTTTGGCACCCCTATGTTATCATTTGCACTTCCTCTCTATTTCACCTTTATCAGTACGCTTTTCAGTGGTATAACCTGTGAATCTTCATTCTTGTTGATATCTTTGTGCTGTACAGTGAGAAGTTATGTGGGTATTCTGAAAATACAGGAGGAATTGCTGGAAGGTATTGGTAAAATAGCAGGACTTGAGTAATTTAGTCTATGATCTTCAAATATTGAAGCTACTGCTCTGAGTAAAAGCAGCATGTGGGCTCCTGTTTATATCTCCAGCCACACTTACCAGCTTGGACTAAAAGCACTGTTAACACAAAAAGGGGTTTTATATCTTTGTAGAAGGAGAGAGAGACAGATTATTTTGTCAGATAAAACTGTTGTTCCAGTTTGGTTGTATTAATACAATTTTCATCTAAAAATTGACTTTGCATATGTGCTCATGCAATGCATTGTAGAGATAAACCACTTATGGGATCTACTTTGTTTCTTCTGAGGTAAATCTACACATCTTTTCTTTGCCTACTAACAACTGATACATGTATAACAACTATATATAACTACATATATAACAGCTATGTATAGCTGTATAACAACTATGTATAACTGTAACAACTGTCTGTATGTCCTATTGCCATTAAGATAAGTACTGACAGGACGTGGACTTGTTCTCATGTTCCAGATGGACGGCTGTACAGATCAGACCAGTGGTCTGACAGCAAGCCACAGGAAATGCCTTCAGCAGATTAAAATAACTCTGTAATTCTATGCTAGTGATCAGTGACCCACAGACCTCCTGTGTCCCTTTGGTGGATTGACCTTGGTCAGCAGCCACATACCCATCTGCTCTCTCTCTCACTCCTCCTCCTCAACAGGACAGGGAGAGCATGAGATTGAAAAACTTGTAGCTCTGCTGTGGGGTCCTCCCTGGGCTGCAGGTGTGTATCTGCTCTGAGGTGGTCCTCCATGGGCTGCACCAGGGGCTGCAGGGGAATCTCTGCTCCTGTGACTGGAGCACCTCCTCCTCTCCTTCTGCACTGGCCTAGGTGTCTGCAGAGATGCTTCTCTCACACGTTTCCTCACTCCCTACTGTCACGCAGCATTTTTTACCCTTCTTTAAACACACTTCCCCCAAGGTGCCAGCTCTTGTCTGCGGGGCTCAGCAGTGCCCTGCAATGCGTTGGGTGGAGCTGGCTGGAGCTATTTGTGTCTGACACAAGGCAGACCTGACCTCTCCTCACAGAGGTCACCTTGCAGCCCCTTCACTGCAGTATTCACCTCCTCTGTGGCATTTGTGATTTTTGTCCCCCATTAACACATCCCACTCATTTCATCTCTGTTCCAGGCTGAGAATGGCTATTTAGCTCAGTTAATTCCAAGAAGAATGATTCTATCCTTGGTGACCTCCACCTTAGCTGCTCCAGGACCCTGCTTTTGAGATGGGCATGTGGCTGTGAGCATGGAGAGGGCGTGTGAGTAGGGAAGGGGGAAAACAGATTCTCCAAACAGTATGCAAGGCACCAAGCTTTCCTGAGGAAGGATGACATGTTCTCTAGTTTTTTCCTTGTTTTTGCCTGTAGACAACCTTTATTTATGAACTGAACATGGAGTTAAGAGTTCTACCTTCTGCTTTTCCGAGGTGAGGATATCACCTGACTTCTTCATGTTACAGTTTATTTTATATTCTATAGATAGTAAAACTATAACTTAATTATTAGTATAGCATATAAATCAAATAAAATTTGATAATTCAACAATTATTAAAATTTGAGGTTTATGAAATAATATGTATTTTATATGTGTTATTATTCTGTTTTTAGGAAAGCATGACAGCAGAGTGACTTTAACATTTGATATTTAAACATTTCTGAACCACGGGTATTTCTTTAAAAAGGTAAAAGCTGTTTCCCAGCATGGCATAATAGTGAGTCTGTTATACTTTTTGAAATGTAACGTAAAACAATTACTCAGTTAAGGATTTAAATTATTTAAATTGCAAGTGGAATTTGTTACTCTTTCAAGTAATTTTAAAAAATTAATAAAACATTACTTAAGTAAATTTAGTGCTTATATCTCAAATATAATGTGATAGATTTCACATAAATGAATAAGTAATCATTTAATTTAAGTATTAAAACCAGATCATTTGCTAACGGTTGGTATGAGCCTGGAGAGCATGTAGCTTTTTGTGCAGTAGACACTGATTATAGGATGAAACCAGTTTTATCAGTTGGCTTCCCTGGCTAGACCAGGGTGGCAAGAGAGGAGGGGTGGGTACCATTAAGACCTGCCGGACTCAGCAAAAAAAGGAAGAGTTGATGGAACTGATGTATCTCATCAGTCTGCTTCATTACATTTCCTATTTTAGGCACAGCACCGACCTTGACATAGTTTCACATCCTGCAGGATTTTCTGTGGGATGTACTGTTGAAAATGACTTCTGCTAGTACAATGATCGTGCTGCAGAGTGGAAATATGCTGCAGGAAGCCATTATGCTGTTAGACAGGCCCCTGCAATCCATCCACACCCCAGCTACAAATTTGGCAGACCCCAGGAACCTGCCCTCAGGCTGACCTCCAAGGCTATAGCTGAGATACCAGAAGGACCATGCTTCCCAGATTAGCTGCCTCCATAGTGTGAGCTGCTTGATGCAGAGCTGGGGAGCTCTGCAAGCCAAGAGAGGTTTGTGATACATCATGAACTCCAAGGCAGAATTTTGACTGCCTACTTTTTTAAAAAATTCCCTTTCATAGAGTTTTTGGTTCACCTACTTGGGAGTGGAAGTAGATGTTTTTCTTATTTGCTTTCTTGATACAACTCTCCCTCAGTGTTCTCCTCCCCTAAAATACTGACTTGATGCATGGTTACAAATGCTTCATGCTTTCCTCGAAATCAGAGGCTCTAGATATCCTCTTTAGGAGCCCTAGCTTGAGCTGTCAGCCTCAGCTCTTTAGCTTTTTCAGAGCAAGTAAGGAGTCTGGTCACTACAGGATTTTCAAAATGCAAAGGCTTTTGTGCATGGAAATCAAATATCAGCCACCTTAGTTCTAAGCCCTCTTAGTTAAAACATTGTAATTAATGTAGAAACTTTTTTCTTTTTTCCCCTGGAGCCCAGTGTATAGTCACTGAATAGCTAAGCTTTTCAAGTAATGTTTAAGTTCTATTTAACACAGTATGCTTTTCAAATTGCATTAATAAATACTATTTAGTAGGATATGATAATAATTTCTATGAAAAGCAATTGAGAACTTCGAAAAATTGGTAATTAAACATGGCTTCAATTTATTCTGTCTGCTGATATACAAACTGCCTATCACAAACCTTAGCCACCTCCACACTGTTTTTGTGTTCCTGTCTACATTTAATTACATAAATGACTGCATTTTATCTCACCTTTCAAAACTCCGTGTGTATCAAGGGTACGGTGTATTATACATGACAAGTGATACAGGGTATTTTCATCAAATCCAACAATACTTATTCATAATTACTTTTTAATCATGCAAATGACTTAATAGCATTAGATGACAGTAACTTTATCTCTTCTTGCTGAAAAATACATTATGTGCAAGAAACTATTCAAGTGAGTTAGAACTGAAGGAGCTCTTGACTCTCACTTCTAGAGCTGAGAGGTTTGCAATTCTGGTAAAAGAATAGTGTCAAAAGCTCATCAGTTCCTTAGAGACAGAAAGCCAGAAGTAAATTAAATTATTAATCTGTGGCTAGCACAATAAGTCTGATGAAAGACTTCAGCTGTGCTGGTTTCTTATTTCCATCTAGCTCCAAGTGAGCCAAGTCATCCCTGGTTCTCATCTTCTGGTTGTTAATTGGCAGTATTTGGTGAGCTAGTCAGTACTCTTTCCTTTACCTGGATTTTTTTGTTAGAACTGGGCAGTCAACCAAAACTGGAATGTTTACTAAAACTTTTATTGTTATATACACTTGCACCACCAAAAAAAAGTAGTCACATTTTCATTGGAAGCTTTAACTTTGGGGCTGCTGGGGACCTCAGGCTGCCAATGGTCTCTGCAGGGCAGTGTTGCTGTGTGATGTACCCTACAGTATGGAAGCTAGAGAACTTGGAGAGCCATAGCTTGACACATCTCTCTGTGCTTTTATGTTCAGGCTTCTTTGATAGGGTACTTCCTTTACTTTTACGGCCTCTTAGGTCCAGTAGCCAAACCTCAATTTTGGTGATAGCCTAGGGAAATGGAATAATCAGTTGTTCTATTTCATCTCACAGTCAAATTTTTGGGTAGAAATACATTATTTTTCCTAGCCTATGTCTAATAGTGTTTTATCTGTGCAAGGTGCTGATGCTTGTAACTAGTCAAGTGTTGGGCACAGAACAATGTCAGCTTTTATTTTTATACAATGCAAAGCTTTCACTTTACCCAAACAAAAATATTGTTAGCATTTACATTAAAAAAAAAAATAAATTTGACTCCTTAACTACTGAAACCATCCTGTTGTAAAATAGTGCCATGAGAACAGCTGCTTGATTTTCAGACAGCTAAAGTTTTGGGAAAAAGATCATACTTGGCAGACAAAACCATAGTTTCTATTCTTCGTTACTAGAAATCACAGTCACAACAGACTTCCTTGTTAATGGATATTCACTATCTCATGGGGAAAAAAAAAATCACTAAACAGTGGGGTAGGTAAACATTGTTAATAAAACTTGAGTGCTGCTGAATAACAGCTGGAAGAAATGGGAAGAACATATGAAGACAAATCGGGAAGAGAGAACAGAATGAACAGAGAAGCGGCAATAATCTTTACTTACACTGACTTTTCCTGAATAATTCTCCTTCTTACTGCTTGTTCATTCTAGAAGGAAAGCTTGAGAGCAACATCTAGAGCCAGGATTAAAGACTGACTACATTATGCTGTTCTCCAGCTAATCAGTACAGTAGAAGACATTATACTCAGTCTCAATCTTTTAGTGTTTGCTCAGGAAATGAAGGAAGTAGGTTAGTGTCAAACATGTAGGGAGTGTTTGGAGGCTAGAACACTTTCATGGTTTAAAAAGAGAGCAGCTCTAAGGAAAGTCTTAAAGAAACTCTTTTTTTTTTTTTTTTTCCTGGATTGTAATCTGTGTTAAATCTGTGTTATCAGAAAGCCAGTGCCATGTAAAAAGCATTATTAACCTTTGTGAAACAAGCCAGAATAGCTGCTAAGACTGGAGGTTTAATGATTATTTTTGCAGTGACTTGCCAAATCAAGGTAAGCACATTCTTAGAAGTCACAGATCCCATGGTTTTACTTTTGTTAATTGAGCACTTATTTTAATGCTTGTGAAAAGTTGCTATAGACACACTGTTACCATGACATTTTGTCCATTTCTGCTTCAGGCAATATAAGGATTTTCTGTGCTGTTCTTTGCCATGTCAAGAAACTCTGAAAGCTTAGCTGCATTGAACACGTTGAGTTGTACCATTTAGTGAAATCTTTTCCTGAATGAGTGGAATCTCTGGCTTTATTTTCCTTACCTTCATCTTCAGTACAGGAATCCTGTGCTGACTCACAAACACTCATGCCAGTTGGTTTGGGTCTGATGCCTGAGGTACAGAAGTTGCCCGTTTCCAAAGCTTGGAAGATATTGGAGACCAGCGCCTTTAGCAATGCATCTTGTTTTGGAATCATCTGTAGTTCACCACCACTTCATATTTCCATTTTGTTTCTAGCACACCGATTTTGCAGCTACCAATTCCTTCTATGGGTATCCAAGATATTGTTTATTATGCCTGGAATTGCAGCCAGATTTTATCTTTATCTCTTCTGTGGTAATGGGATGAAGCAAGCACCATTTTTGACTGAAATTTTGAAGGACATTTACTCTCTTGCAGATTAGCTGTGGTACCAGTGGCATCACAGATTAGCCAGTTCTCCACCCCGATCCTGTCTCCAGACTGCTTTACACAGCATGTCAATGTTAGGACTATAGAAAATACTTGTGAGTAGAAATGTATTACAAAAGGGGTCTGCCTGCCTTGGTGAAGAAGATCTATTCTTCTTTAGAGAAGTTTCAGTGATCTTAGGAAAGCAATAAGATTTATTTTTTTTTTTCTTATTACTGAATAATCATTTATGCTTGGTGGAAACTCAAATTTCTGAGATACTATATTTTTTGACCTGCCTGTATATTTAAATATCAAATGCAAAAAATAGGTTAGAGAAGAAAATGTTTGTTCAAAACATGACACAGAATTACAGGAGACTAGGAAGGAGCAAGCTATGCATACTAGGGAGTCCTATTTGACACTTTTGTGCTTTTCCAGAAGCAGCATGTAATATGGATTCCTCTGCATTGTCGTGTAGTAGTATCAAGGTATTTTGTTAAGTGTTCTGTGACACAGAAAAAGACATTGTATAACTTTCCTTTAGCCATGTAACGTGCATGTTGTGCATGTAAAATATGTACTCACAATAGGCCAGGCAACAGTGTGGCATAAAGCTTTCTGGGTTGTAGTTTGAGTTGGACGTCTTTTTTATACTTTAGAAAGACAACCGTATCCTGGGCTACATCAAAAGGAGTGTGACCAGCAGGTCACAGGAGGTGATCCTACCCCTCTACTCTGCTCTTCTGAGACATCACTTGGAGTACTGTGTGCAGTTCTGGTGTCCTCAGCATAAAGAGGACATGGAAGTGTTGGACCAAGTGCAGAGGAGGGCCACGAGGATGATCAGGGGACTGGAGCACCTCCCGTATGAAGACAGGCTGAGAAAGTTGGGGCTGTTCAGCCTGGAGAAGAGCAAGCTGCGTGGAGACCTCATAGCAGCCTTCCAGTATCTGAAGGGGGTCTATAAGGATGCTGGGGAGGGACTCTTCATTAGGGACTGTAGTGATAGGACAAGGGGTAACAGATTCAAACTTAAACAGGGGAAGTTTAGATTGGATATAAGGAGGAAGAAATTCTTTGCTGTAAGGGTGGTGAGGCAGTGGAATGGGTTGCCAGGGAAAGTTGTGAATGCTCCATCGCTGGTGGTGTTCAAGGCTGGGTTGGACATAGCCTTGGGTGGCATGGTTTAGTGTGAGGTGCCCCTGCCCATGGCAGGGGGTTGGACCTAGATGATCTTAAGGTCCTTTCCAACCCTGTCTATTCTATGATTCTATGATTATTGGTTTAGAAACATTCATTACTATAATGTGCCCATAAAACTGCTTTAAGAGTCAGATTCACAAAATGAATGGGGTTATGATAGAAGATCTGTAGTATGTAAAATTGAAATCTGCTCAAATTTTGGGCTTATTTTCTTTCTTTTCAGTTGTTAGGCCTAAATCCTGTTTGCATACATGCATGTGTTTTTCCTTTTGATTTCTGCTTTTATAACAATTGAATCATTATACTTTGCTCTGCATAGCTCCAATTAAATATTGGTCACTGCTCTTGCCTCACACTTTCATTTTAAAAAATACTTTGATTTAATGAATATCCACAGCACCATAATCATTGCCTAAAACTGAACTTGTTTCATAAATATACTAATTCATATTTTAAGACAAGCAATGTCCTCATGGAAAGGTCAGGCAGATGCTAATTTATTGTGTAATCTCTCACACAATGTACATCCCTTGATTTGAAATCTAAGGTGCTTCAAATGTATTGTGAAGCTGGAGAAATAATACACCAGCTAAAATCTGGAGGCTTAAGATTTCCTCTTCTTCACCCCATTGAGCTTTGTATAATAAGTAATGGAAAATGCCTTTTCATTAGCGCAGTTGATAAAGTTGAAACTTTTCTTGATTAATATACTCTTGCAGAAATCAGGTACTGCTATGGATTTATGCTACAGATGTGTTTTTGTGCTTGTAATTTCTTTTGTACTAAAGATACAGGTGATAAGGATTTTATTTAATAATGATAATTGTTGAAAGGTTTGGATGTTTAATATTCCTTAGGCATCTCTACTGATGAATCTAAAAAATGTGAGAATCTCTGACACTTGACGATGACCTTCAGTGATATTACATGGATTTATGCAAGTGTTATTCAGGTAAGTGGTGCAAGGAATATGGTATTTCATTGTTCTCATGTTGATACAGCATATAAAGATAAGGCTTGCAGATGGTGGGTACCGTGGGCAACTCTGTGAATCTAAGTTTTCTTTTTGACTGCTAATGGTTAACACAGCTAGTAGATGTCACCCTTTAAAACCCATATAAATCTTAATTTGGAAGCATTTCAATATTCTGGTGTCATTTTTGGGATAGTCTGTCACACAAGTTAACATTAATGTAAATTATTAAAGTAACAAGCACTGCACATGCATCAACTGCAGAACATATTGGCTGTATCTATACAAGTTAAACTTGACACTTTCTTGGGCACTGAGATCAGCTGCTAAGAAATGGCACCTGCCTATGATAGCTTTCAGAACAGGGAGCGCTTGCAGTCTGTCTGCTGGGAATGGTCCCTGTGGTACATTCCATGTCCAGAACTGATTTGGGAGAGTGCTAGCAGCATCCCAGTCTAGAACTGTGCCAAGGTCTAATTAAAAAAATTGATGGCATAAATTAAAGTCTCCTAGTACAAGGAGATGTTCTGCAGCACTGTCTAATATTTTTTTTAAATGTGGCTTTTCCATCCCAATTACTTTTGGACAGATTGCTGGTTTGAGCATGACTTCTAGGATTGTTAGTGAGCAAATACATGAAAGGTTTTCTGAAAAGAAAAAGAGAACATGTGTGATTCATGAAATTCAATAACTCAAGAGGAAAGTATAGGGTGACATAAAGGAGAAAAAGATCAGTCAGAGTGTATGTATCCGGATCTACACAACAAGAATGTAAATTCTTGTATATTCTAACACAGTTTTGAGTACCAGCAGAAAAGAGTTCTGCCAATGCAAGGGGGGACTCTCCTCTAGGAAACTTTCTTATCTTCATGCATTTTAGTAGCTTCATTTGCATCAGAATGCAGGTACTGAAGAACGACTCCATTTTCTGTTGGTGATTAACTCCTCCACTGCCAATGTCAAATTATTTTCAGTTACATGGAATATTTCAAAAATGTGAAGACATTTTCATGCTCACGGAAACCCTATGCCTATGAGCTTACATGCTACATGACAAGCCAGTTGCGTTATGTGCACTGACTTCCTCAAACAGGGCAAGAAGAAGGACTCAATCCTTGTGCATGAGCCATCAGTGTCAGAGTTAAAATCTGTTAAACACAGATTTTCCCTAAAAATGCTACTCTGCTGTTTTTTCACAGAGACATCAAAGATCCATCACAGATGGTTGCCCAGCTACTGCAAGGTCTTGAAAGACCATTGAAGTCAACAGGAGATTTAAAGTCTCATGAAATTTCTGAAGATCTGTGTGCTACCATTTCCACTGATCTTTTGTATCAAATGTAAGACATTCACAGTAACTTAAGAGGTGGCTCTGGAGCTATACGTATTCGTTATCTTAGAATGTTTGTTCCCCCCCCCCCCCCCGCGTGTTTTTTTTATGGGGATCTGAACTCTTTAGGTACTATTTTGTATTCCAAGAACTTTAATTTTCTTTTAATTCCTCAGTGTTCATATCCTCAACTATGTATATGTTTAGCTTTTTTATCTCTGATGTCATTTCATCAGTGAATAAAATTTGGTTGATGCTGGCAGTGAGACATATTAACTGATTCAATTTCTTTTTAATATTTCAAACAGAATAATCCATTGTGAGCTGATCAGAACTTTGATCCTCATCTCATCCCTGATCACTTTGGCACTGATTTAACATCATTCTTGCCTTACCAGGCAGACTAGGGTAAAATCTCATGCTCATTCATCTTTGTTAAAAGATGAATGAATAAGACAGTCTTTAAAAGCTTTTTAAAGAGCAAGGTTCTGGAACTGCATTCTCAGTCTGCATTCTTTCCTGCTGTTTTATGGGATACATTGAAAATGTGCTTTTCAGAGGTCAGATCATTTTTCCAGGTTTCAAAAGGGATGCAAGCCATAAATTAAAAGGCTTGTAGGATAAGTTCAAGAACTAGTCCATTCCAGCTACAGACACCCTATTCCCCTGAAAATTGTGACTCATCAAAAGCAAGAATTTTGCCTCATTTCTGGAACTCCAGCTAGTTTAATACATCCACTTGTGGATTTGACTTGGCCATTTATAATAAAATAAAATAACATAAAACCCCAACCCTTCTTGGTTCTGTTAACTCAGGAAACACAAGTGCAACCTGCTGGAATAGAATATAAATCAAGGAAATCTTACCATATTGTAACTACCTATAGAGGCTTTGTGACATACTTTCATGTTTTATTCTCTCTTAAATTAGCAGCTAACAGGTGTATGACATTTTCTAATTAGCTGCCTCCTGTCATTTTTATGTGAGAAAATAATGAAAAAAAAAAAAAAAAAGAAGCCAAAGAATTCCTTGGAAGCATTGTGAAAAATACACAGTAACAAGGAAGAATACTCAGCATGGTCAAACAAGCATGTCCTGCACGATGGGAAAGGTTTCTATTGAAATACTAGGTCTGGAAAATTGCCTAACTTTCTTGGGGGAACTACCACTTTGGTAGTATTCTCAGGTGAAGAAAAGAGACTCAGGGATATGTGCTTTATACCCTACCTCCTTAATAAATGCCAATCTGAGTATATTTTTCTAAACTTATGGCAAAGGATCCTGAGCTTTTGTTGTTAAAATTAAATCAACAGAAGCAGACAGGTTAGGTTTAAAATTAGTTCTTTGTGGACATTGCTTAATGTTAGAGAAACAGTGAGATTATGCCAAGTAACATTGTCTTGATCCTGTCACCTCCTTTTTCCTCTACTACACAATCTTTTTTTTTCAGCAGACGATCTTGTACAATATATATAGTATGGGGATTTGAATTACAGTGTAATGTAAGATTACATTTGGCACTTGGATTAAGGCCTTTACTTCCAATTCTCCTTTGGTTTGCTGTAAAAAACTAATAAGTATGTGTCAGATCCTTTTCTCTTTTACAGAGGTTTGTGACAGGGGTAAACCATATTCTCCTATTATTCTTGTTAGCTGAAGGCTCAGAGATCAGGTGCTGTACAGTTTCCCTCATTTTTTCAGCACTGTATTACCTTCAGTTGCCTCCTGATTGATTTGAAGTTACTTTAACATTTGTACTCCACAGAGAAGCTTAGAACATTTCCATCTGACTTTCTAAGACTTTCTCTTGAGTATGACAGTACAGCCGTGGCATTCTGGAAGAATCTGGAAGTCAGCTGCTGACTCATTAAACAGGATGGCGTTTTGAGCAACCTGGTCCAGTGGAAGGTGTCACTGCCCATGGCAGGGGGTTTGGAAATAGGTGATCTTTAAGTTCCCTTCCAACTCAAACCACTCTATGATTCTATGACTTAGCAGAAAGTAGATATCAGAAAGCTGGGCCAACTCATGGTCAGCTGTTGCCTGAGAGTTGCAATACATAAACTTACGTATACACAGTTTTATTATTTTTGAACTGAACAGACACAGAGTCCATTCCTTTGTGGGTGATTAAGAGCACCTTGACCTGGCTGATCAGCTAAGTACCACCTGAATAGAATTTAGAAAATGTAACAAAGTTAGTTTTCAATGAGCATTAGTTGTCTATAGCGCGGAGTCAGCTTCTGAACTAATGATGACAGATTCTGTATGTGATGACTGGAATAATGTAGGCAATTCTAGGGTGGGATTAATTTCATTTTAACTAAACTAAACTGACATATTTCAGATGAATCATGCCACAAAAGTGTCTCCTTCTCTCCATTAACTGCACAGGAAATCTAAACAAATCTCTCAGATGATGACATCAGAAATTAAGATGAAACCGATCTTTTCATATTCTTCCCTCTAGCTCCCTGGGGAATCAACATTGGGTGCATTCTCAGAGCATGCATAGCAGACCGAAAAGACTGGGTATTGCATAAATGCAGCTAAGGCTGCAACTTGCTTTAAAAGAAAGGTCTAGTTAGTGTCTGTTGTGTCACATTTCATAACAGCCTAGTAGCCATGGTAACCAACAGTGGACATTCAGTTGGTTGAGACGGCTCCAGTGATGATGCCCTCCTAATGTACTGTGTAATGCAAGATCATTAAGCAAGATAGAAATGGAGATAGAAAACAACAAGACTGTGTCACACTGGTGAGAGGGAAACTTGCAGCACTTCTGTGATATAAGATCCATTTTTCCCTCTGCTGACACCTGATGTATGATATGGCCAATGGTGAATAACTTCAGATTTTCATGGCTGATGGATTTAATTTTAGGTCCATCATTAATTATTTTAAGGGCTAAGCTTGCCAGTTCATCAATTCTATGTATGCTGGAAACAATTGGTTTGTACTACTGAAAACTGTAATTGCTCTATTCCTATTATTACTATTAAGCTTATAAAGGTCTCTCAAACCATTGATGGCATACAGTGAATCACATCTGCTCTTTGTTGTATGATGAAAAATTGTTTCCTACTAGAAGCTAAAGCAGGTGAAATTTTTAGAAAGAAAATGTGAATAATTAAGGATTGAATGATATGATGTTACAGCTTTGGGCTGTCCTACTTGCAGTTAGGAAAGAATTGATGAATTAGTTCAACCTCATGATGTATGGTATCATCACACATAAAAAGATATGGTTCTTCCACTACTGTACATTAACAAAATATTGCTCCACTCTCTTTTCCCTGAATAACTCCATACTGAAATTAGGATAGCATATAATAACTACTATCATAATGCCAGTAGAGTCTCCTGAAGTCTTTTTTGTTTTCTTGTTGTTTATAGATGTTAGTCATTTTGACAAAAAAGTAAACCCCTTAAATGGTTTTATCCTTTCCATAGCTAGTTATTAAATCAATAGATTTTCAGAGGCAATGGAGGATTGTTGATCCATGGTTCTATCTGAAGAAAGTCCATGCAAAATGAACCAAGAATCATCAGAGATGCTTTAAAGGACAGACAAACCCTTACATGCATTGGTTTTAATTTGCTAGTTTAGTTGTTGTTAGCAGTGTGATTTTTCAGGTAGAAGCAGGTTAAAATGGCATACACAGGACTATAAGGTGCCTATGGATAGGTCAGCATTGATGGGTATAAACTGGTGTCATTCTTTACATCTCAGTGGATTGAAAATTCCACTGCCTTATTGCCTGTCTTTGAGTACTGTGTTATGTGTGATGTTTTCTGCTTTTTCAGACCCTGGGTTTCAGTTAAATTCTGTTAATTCAGTTAAATTCTGGGTTCAGTTAAAGCTTCTGCATGCCAGTTGTGCTGGCAGGTAGATGGATGTCACACACTGTTATTCCTCAGCAATGCCTCTGCTATAAAATAAACTCAGTAAGGCTGATCTCAATTTTAGATATCTACATCACAGACATCTACCTTTGAGCCCATCACTACTCATGGGACACATTGCTGTTTGACTTTAGATGTCTTTCAGAAGGATGATTTGCACACTCAAAGTGCTTATTTCTACCTGTAGACTATGTGGGTTTAGGAGCTTCGATAAGGACTTCTGCTTAGTAAAAATTTACTTTTATACTGATGAAGCTTCCTCAGTGAGTTATTACTTAGACCATTCTGGGCAGCTTGGGAGGCTCACTGGGGACTGCTGCGAGGAACTGATAGCCCAGAAACTGATTACCTAGATAGCAGTAACAGGAAGGAGAAGTGAAGGCTGGATTAAACATTGAGCCTAATCCAGAAGAGTGGCAGAAATAAAAAATAAAAAAATCAGCTTGTTATTTCCTCCACCAAGACCACTTCAGGGCTTTTGTCTAACTGGGTTACATCTATACCAGTAAATAAAGCCGTTTCAGGAAAATACTCCTAAGTACAGAAACTTGACTGTCTTAATGCAGTCCTCTAATGCTGACCTCTTCATTGAGAAGAGGTCTCGCTATAGTTTTGGCCTGTGGTGCCAGTTTTTAGACGAGTTACAAGCCAGGGACCCAAACTCCAAAAATGTTTGGATATAGTTACCTATTTTGGAGAATAGGAAGGTTTAATGATGTCGTTGTGGCCTATTTCATGCCACTTGTCCTCAGTGACAGAGAATATTTCTGATCATATTTAATTTACTAGTATTGATGTAGTTAGAGTGGATGCGTGTATTAGTTCCTGATAAAGTTAAATTGACTGCATTTTTTTAAGCTTTCCAGAAAGTTAACTCCAACTCTTCTGTACTGTAGAAGCATTCTGTATTTACTGTCATTAGAACGATGGTATATTTGATTATTCTTCTCATCTGTGTGTCCTTTGGCTGTTACCCGAATTGCCAGAAGCTAGTTTTTCCTATGCACCTGGAGAAGAACAAGTGCATCTCAAAATGAACACTAATTTGTAATTAAAATAATATCCACTGATAGGAAAAGCTGTTTGAACAAAAACTAGTCATGTTGCTATGGCCACACTGAGTTTCTTGTGTTATAGCACAAGTTACTTTTTCTGTTACTGCCTGTCATTCTTTTGCACAGGTTGGTTTGTTTTTTTCCCTCACGTTTAACCCTTAGAGTCTTCCTTCATCAAAAAGGGAAATGCAGTCCTTTGCAACCACATATCTGTCAAAATTCATTACCACTGTACCTAAAAAACTGAAACCTCTGGGAGATTATTTCAACAAAACTTAAAAAGAAGTTTCATAACAGTTGGTAATATCCAATCACAAATAAGATTCAATGTCATGCTGCATACTTGCATAACATAAAAATCTCTCAAGTAACACTCACTTGTGAGATATGGAGCTTCTATGAGCAATTATCAGTGACCCTTTCTTGAATACACCAATCAAATTAGCATTTCCCAGGACAAAAATATACATTTTCTTAACAATGAAAAGAAAAAGGAAGCAGTCTCAGAACAGAAAACCATAATGAGTGTCAGGAGTTCTCCCAGTGGGAATTATTTGTGATTATGTCAACCTTCTTCAGACCAATTCAAATTCTGAGAGAGGGAAACAGATACACAGAACCAGGAGCAGTATTTTTGCAGTGCATTTCTTAAAAATAAAAATACTGGTGTGACAACTGAGGTAAGGTTTCAGAATCTGACCTAGGAGTGGCAGACAGCTCTTTCTAATGTCTAATTTTAGACAATGACATATCAGCTGGAATAAAATGGAGGTGGCTGAAACATTTAAGAGACAGTATTGAAAATAATGACCCAGTTATATGGCTGGAATAAACTGGTTTTATTCTGCTTAAGAATTTAGTCCCATTAATTAAATTCTTGTAGTTTTTTACTTTTTCTTTGCTTCTCTCACCTAGTTAAAGACACAATAGTAAGAACAGAACTTAATCCTTGTTGTGAGTTCCTACGTAATTTGGAAGCATCCTTATAATTAGGGATAT
The DNA here is from genome assembly GCA_017639245.1 of Myiopsitta monachus. NCBI lineage: Eukaryota > Metazoa > Chordata > Aves > Psittaciformes > Psittacidae > Myiopsitta > Myiopsitta monachus. The sequence goes on from CM029919.1 coordinate 63,031,927, forward strand.
TTTTTTCCAGGGATTTCATACTCCCAGAATGAATGTTACAAATCCCAGCACTGGCCACACTTGTGCTTTTAATGTTACATACACATGGGTTAAAATACAGGCCCAGTCCTCAGACCAACAATCAGAACTCGTGACTCTCCTTGCAGCTTAGTGCACTAATAATAGGCTGAAGTGTGTTACTCCCTCTTTATAGTTCAGTGAATCATGATTTATTTATTATTTTTTTTCAAAGATGAGCAGCTTCTATTATCACAGCATTAATTTCCTCACTGCAAACAGTTCATGAACTTGCGGAAAGGCAAAAGATACCAGTGTATACTCTACCAAACCAAACAGGGTACATAACCAGTCTTGCGTTTTTTTAACTTGTTTTGCGTAAAGGGCATGGTTACCATGAGTAGCTCTTCCATCTGCCTTTTGTTTGTCATCTGCTTTCATCTGTCTACTTGTTTTTAAACAGAATGACCAAAACAAGTATTCCAAAATTACAATTATGGACAGGGGTCTTCTCCAGACCCTCTCTTGGTCACTGAGACTCCAAGGAATGGACTGGATTTGAATATACATGTCTCATGTTGTTTAAAACCAGTTAGTTTTCTAAGTATGTATTACAGGTCGTGGGTTTTGGCTATCCCATTTTGAGGTGTGGAATTCTTCCCTTGCAACTTGTAAGAAAGTTAGCTGTGACAATATTCATTACCTTGTTTCCTGCATCTTGCTTTGTATCACTGTGCAACATTTTTCTCTAATAAGTGCAATCCTAGAATCAGAATACTGATGTTTAAGTACTATTATATGTTTATTTTTTTAACATTGAAAGAATTCAGGCCTGATTTGGATTATTTTGATTTAATTTTACGTTAATTTAATTTTTCATTGACTAAAATTATAAGAAGATAGGGGTTTGTGTCATCGATCAGGATAATTTTGATCTTTTTTAATTTTTAAGAAGAATTGAATGCTGTGACCTAGAATCCCTCCATCCTGCTGTTTCTATAGGCAAGTGGGAGTTTGTGCTTAGAAGGGAACCAGTGTAACAGTTCTGAGCTTTGTCGCAGTTTGGAGTCACTGCTGAGATAGTGAAGATTATAAGATTACAGGATGTGATCACTAGTGTGACAGCAACTCATACAGACAAGATCAGCCTTTTTGCAGCCTAGCTCTCACCCATGCTGCTAGTGGGATAGCTGTGACAATGTAGAGCTCAGCAAAGTAACACAGAACACAAATAATACATGGGACAAGTAGTTGGGTATCCTTTGAACTGTATAGCCACAGCTAGACATTAATACTGAAAGTAGCCAGATTAAATGTATTTAAACCCAGATGTATTTAAACCCAGATTAAATGCATCTATATAATGCACAGCCACATTTGTGCTTAAATTGTAGATGATTTCTATTCAGAATACGAATACTTATCACAGTATTCATATGTTCAGTTCTCATTCTTAATACCAATATAATATGAATGTCTAACTGTCATTATTTTTTCCAGGTTTATGCCATCTTAACTGCCCTCAATCTGGTCCCCAATCTTAAAGAAATAAACTAACATGTTAGTGTTGATTAGGATCATTGAAGAGGAAGAGGGAAAACAGTTGTATCTATCACCTACTTGAAGCACTGGGAAGACTGTATTCAGACTGCTTCTTATCTCACTGCTTCTGTGGGTCTGGCTATGAGCAAAGGTTCCAGATAGTCAGTATCCTGTCTGGGTAAACTCTTCACCTTTATTCTGCCTTGTCTCTCAGTCAGACTGATATCTCCCAAGACAGAAGACAAGAATGGAGATGGAGATCCTTTTCAATGAAAAGGATGGAAGGTAGATCCTAAGAACTGTTAAAATTTCTGATAGTACTGAGAATGGACAATGAAGGGTACAAAGAATGTCAGCTAGGCAGAGAAGAAATCATGAATGTAATATGAAAAGATGAAATACAGGGAATTTTAGATTACTGACATAGAAGAAAAAAGAACATATATAAGCAGGAATAAAAAAGAAATAAAAAATTTGACAGTCAGCAACCATTCTTGACGTGAAAGAAAATGTTCATCTGAAGGTTTGTTGAGTCTCTGAAAGGCAGAAACATCACAGGTGGTGCACACTGAACAAATGATAGGAACACAAAAGTGCAAAGAGCTCTTGTCTGCAAGGACTTGAAGCAATAGGCACAGTAAGGCAAATAAGTCTTATTTTTATACTATCATAGCAGTGCATGGGATTTCACAGCCTTGGAGAAGACTGCCTGCAGGTAGGACTGGTTATAGTGGAGAGAGCAATAAGTTGCTTAATTTTCTACAATTTTTGCTAGTTTAAGTAAAGTTAAAGCACTGGGTTTATTAATTATTTGAACTTATATCCTGGGAGAGTTTTTAGAAGACAAACCATGGATTTAAAGAACAGTGACTGGTATATAAGATGAAGCTAAAGCAGTTTAGGTAGGATACCGATCAAAACACTTTGGTTGTGGGTCTCTGATAATCCATTTTAGCATTTCAACTGAAGCACTTGAGTGAGGTTGATTTAATCCTTCTAAGGGTTCCTCCCATCACAATATCTGATCTCTTTTCCCAAGGTTATATTTTGAACTCCAATTTCCTCTGTGAACTGGGAAACTGGATAGAAAGCTGTAATGTCTCTGGATTCTCATATTCATGTCTGAGTGCCCAGTCATGCTTCTAGAGGCCCTGAAGATATTTAATTTTTGTGTGTATATATGTACAAACACCATTTCATGGTCTCTTTAAGGTCTGGATCAATACTTTTATATTATCTTGGATGGCATAGTTAAGATATTTACTATTTTCTCAAGGTATTGTTTAACAGAAGCACTCCATAAATAACTATTTGTACATTTTTTTTTTTTTCTTGAGTGAATTCTTTAACATGTTTTCTTGGATTCATGGGATGGAGAAGAATGAAAATAATTTTTTCTTTTCTTTTTTTTTTTTTTTTTATTTCATAGAATCATAGAACAGGTTGGGTTGGAAGGAACCTTAAAGGTCACCTGGTTTCAATCTTCGGGACACTTTCCACTTAGACCAGGTTGCTCAAAACCCCTTCAAACCTGGCCTTAAAAACTTCCAGGAATTGGGCATCCACTGCTTCTGTGGGCAACCTGTTTCAGCATCTCACCACACTTATGGTAACGAACTTCTACCAAATATGTGATGTGTGAATCTTCTGTGATCCAGCCCTTTAGATGAGTAAGGCAAGAGGAATGGATAGGGCAAGGGGATAATATGTGTTCTGCTCTAATAAATGATGAACTCTTGTCCTGTTTTAAGCAGGTTTTACAGAAAAAGAAAGAGGTTGTTTCTTTTGATGTGGGGTGGGTTTTTTTTTTGTGTGTGTGGTTGTTTGATTCAGGTTTGTTTTGGTTCTTTTTTTACTAACAGCTGGGTTGAGGAAATAGTTTCTACTTCCTTTGTCCCTGAGGGAAACTCTTCAGGGTTGCAACTTCTCTTAATACATATTTAACATAGAGAGGTACTGTAAATGTCCTAATCTATGGGAAAATAATTAATCAAAGATTGTGCATTCATAAGCATCAGAAATTCTACATTTTAATAAAAAATTATTTCCTGAAGAAGCCTAAGAATTCAAACAAAGATCAGGTTTAGGCCCTATATCTGTAGTACAAGTTAAAAATACAAACAAAATTGAGGCACAAGTTCATTAATAGCGAGGCTTCATTAGTTCTTCTGTGTCTGAAGTTCCTTGTTGTCTCAATGAAGCAGCTAGTGATGGGTTAGATCGCATTATCATGTTCTGCTCTATATTAAGAAAGCTGTGAGAAGTTCAATTCTCAGAAGACTGATAATGGGTCATAACCTTCCTGACAGTATTTTAAAAATATCTAACACAGATCTAACTCTCTGCTTATTAAAAAAAATAATATTACTTTCATAACTTGTTCTTTCTCATTCCTTATCACTTATCAGCTCATGCTAGGACCATAGTTTGAATTTGGACCAGTAGTGAATTAAACTAATTTCCATCTGACACAAATTTTTTTGCTTGCTTTGATAAACTAAGTCTTCTTTTCAGAAAAAGGGAGCATAATTCCACCTTCTGCCATGGGATCCTTACCCATTGTGGCAGCCAGAAGTCACAGAAGGAATATGAGCTACAACTGCAGTATTAAAACTATTAGTCTCAAGGAGTGATTCCTGATTTCTGTGCCAAGTGATACACAGTGATGTATCCACTCTGACCACATCTCACCTTTTCCTGAGCAGAACAGTGCACCCTTTATAAGAAGCACTTGGTCCTTGGCTTCTTTGAGCCCAAGATAAAACTTCCACGTTTGTGTATGTGCATGTATGTATGCATGGGTGATAGAAATCATAGTGGCTATGCTTCAACTTGTAGAACATGTTTTTTTCATGCAACGAAACTGATGCAAGTTATGCATACCTTATGGCACATAAAATGTGAGATTATTTGGAGGGTACAAATCTTCTGGCATAGCGCCAGAAGAATTTTTGGTGGGGAGAAATTTAAAGCTTATTCCATTGTAATTTCTGGAAGCTGTTCCTGGAGCAAAGCAGTCTCTCAGAAACCACCTGGAATAATTTTCTGAAGGGAACTAGCTGATTTGGTAGGTGGTGATCGAATGAATTAACATTTGTGCAGTGATGATGACAGGAGATTAGTGGACCAGTATGTGATTTTTGCAGTGCAGGAAAATTGATTGCCTCTTAGTAAGTAAAGCAGGGACAGAAAGGCATGACACTGCTTATGTTACTTAGATCCACAAGGCAAAAGAGAGATCCTATCCAGATCCACAATGAAAACTATTACTGGCATGTGCTGTTCCTTCCATGTGCCCGAACACTGAATTGGCAGAGTCAGCATTGCCAGGAGGATGCTTATACTGAAAGAATAAGAATGACTGAAGGCTACTGTTTGAATTAATGCACTGACACAGGTTTGCTTACCAGGATGGATACAACCAAACCAAAACCTCCATGTTTTTTGCACCCGATTGCTCAGCATTTCTAATAAGGGATTTTTTTGTGTGTGTGTGTGTGTTTGTTTGTTTGTTTAGGTTTTTTTTGCTTGTTTTTCGTAGGGGCAAAGATTTAAGAAATACATAATTTTAAATAAAAATAACAGGTGTATTCCAATCAATTAGATGTGTATATTTGCCTCTTTTCCTAATTGCTTTAAACTGAAGTTCTTGAACATTTATTTTTGGATAACCATTTAAAAATTAAAATAATTTCAGTATTATTTTAAATGCCTTTCCATTTAATTTTCCTCATTATAAATAGTAATAAATGTTTAGCTGTTGAGTGACCATACTTATACTTACATACTCAGGGAGTAAAAAACAATGAAACAGTATGGAAACACAATGGTTGTCATGCTATTACCCATAACCACCCCAAAGACCAAAAGCAGGATGCAGAGAACAGATATGAGTGTGGTTTTAAAACCCTTTACATTTCAGTTATGTTGTGGTTTAAGCCTCTAAAACTCATGAAGTTTTTCTCACTCACTCAATCCCTCTCTTTCTTCCCCCAGTCCCGGGGGGATGGGGAGGAGAATTGAAAGAATGCAACTCCCACAGGTTGAGATAAGAACAGTTTAGTAACTAAGGTATAACACAAATCACTACTTCTACCACCAGTAATACTACAAGAGAAATACAAGGAAAGAGAATAGAACTGCTTACCAAGCCCAACCCAGCCAGTGCACCCCCCAGCAGCGAACCCCCCAATGCACAACCACATCCTTTTTAGTCTCTGCCCTCCGTTTTTACATCCTGGGCATGACGTGCTGTGGTATGGAATAACCTCTTTGGTCAGTCTGGGTCAGGTGTCCTGTCTCGGCTTCCTCCCAGCTTCCCCTCCTCCCTGGCAGAGCATGAGGCTCAGAAAGTCCTTGGTCAGACCAAAGCACTACCAAGCAGTAACTGGAAACACTGGTGTTATCAGCGCTGCTCCCAGGCTCAAAATCAAAACCACAGTGCTGCACCAGCTACCAAGAAGGAGAAAAATGACTGCTACTGCTGAACCCATGGCAGGTTAATAAAAAAAAAAAAAGAAAAAGAAAAAGAAGAACAAGAAAAAAGAGTGGAGAAGGGCTTTTGAACTTAATTCCTTACAAAGTTCGTATCCATTACAAACAGTTTCTGGATAGACTTATATAATCTTCTGTTAAAAGAATAAAAGCCACTTTGCTTGTGGTTACTTCCAGTAGATTTGTGTATATCCACCTATTTATGGAGTTGATTTACTCTTTTACCATATCAGATTTTTGCTTCTGTGCTTACTGTTTGAATAGCAAAAATTCCCAGCCTCTGATGAGACTCAAGGCTTAGTAGTGCTTGGTGCTCTAAACACAGAACAGTGTCTTTAGTCCCACTGGTATAGGATACGGCAGGAATTCATGCTGCCTAGAAAAAAACCTGTTAGTTTCATATATGAAGGCCGTTCTGAAAAAAAAACGTATATCAGAAATGGGATGTTATGGGACAATCTTAACTCTTACGTCAAATTGTAGCCTCGTTCAAGACGCACAACAAACACATTGCCTTGGGTAAAATATCCAGCTGAGTGGAATCTAATAAATCTTTAGATTTGGTTTATTATTTTTCTCCCTGAAGTTCCTGTTAGTATTTGAGAGAGAATAATAATAATAAAAAAAAAGACAGAGAAGAAAAAGGTACCTGTATTTTTCAGCCTTCTTGATAGCCTGCTGATTTTCCAAACCCTGCTGTGCTCCCCTGCTTATCTTCTATCCTACTTCAGCAGTTTTAACAGGTGTATATGTGGATCATTGGGTTGGCTGCTTTCCATGTGTTCTGGTCACGCTTAAGAAGGTGCTCTGCTATCTACAACATTTTGTTTTCTACTGCAGAAACAGTATTTTATTTTCCGTTATAAAGCAACTTTGGCCTTAGAAACATTCACCTTGAAAGCAACTAAAAAGAACTCTACTGGCTATCCTTCTAAAGGGTGGAAACTCACAGTTAAAGAAAAAACCTATAAAATCTGAGTTCAGCAGTGCTGTGAGTAGTCTTAAGGCAATGACAAAGCTTAAGTAGGCAGCAGGGCTTTGATTTTTAGCTGTGCTGTCTAGTTTGTTTCAGTCAGCAAAGTAATATTCTTTTCATTAAATATTTAATTTGAATTTTCCATGTTTAACTTCAATCTTTTTAACTTGATAAAAAATCTTGTGTGCTTGGGGACATTATGATTACACCATGATTTTGTGCTAAATCTTCCTGTTGCCTCTCTCTGCAACTTTTTCTTCTTTCTTCTGTCTTCTCTCTCCTTTCTTTGTATTTATTTTTCTTTCCCTTCCTCTTTCTTTTCTTTCTTCCTTCACTCCTCCCCTCACTCTTTGACTCAGCACCCGTCTTTCCTTCCCGTTTTTCTTCTCACTCTCTCTTTCTCATTCTCTCCCTCCTGCTTCATTTGCTGCCCACCTCTCTTCCCAGTTAGTAGGACTATGTATGTACAAAGACTGATGTAAAGTATTTCAAAAGTGCATAGTTTAGGAATTCATTTAATTTCCTATTTTATTTTCTTCTTACCTCCAAAGAAGTTACCTGACTCCTGGCTCAGTAGTTATTGATAAAGACTGTTTGAAGGTAAGAAAGGTTAGGAGAAATTCCTCAAGAAAATACTTTATGTCGAGTCTCTTGATGCCAGTGTTGCTGCACAGGAAAAACAGATGAGAAAAATACTGGAGCCCAACAGGATATTAGGGCTAACCTTATTTATTTATTAGAGCTTGGACTTCTCTCCTCATGACCTGCTAATTTGTTCTGTCTCCAGCAACATCAGTAATTCACAGAAGACAGCAGATACAAAGGTGATTTTTATTAGTCACTTGGTGAATCTGTGAATGGCTGTGCCTGTCAAAGGCTCCTTTTCATTCATATTAACAATAATTTCTTCTGCATTAAGCAGTCCATTTGTATAAATGGAGGTCATTAAAGCTCCTGTGAGAGCCTAGTGGAGTAGATTTGGATGAGTTCCACTTGGATATGTTGCTATTTCCCATCTCAGTGGAATATTATTTCTGAAAAATGTTTACAACACTGAAGATAAAGGAAGAAGGATGGTTTTGTCACATTTTCTGCAGGGTTTTACACAATGCTAACAGGGATTTATTTTGTATAATGTATTTCATAGTCATAAAAGGAAAAATAGATTCATCCTATTTTTTATCTTTCAAGATAAAATCATGCTATTTACATCTTCCCAGAATTCTCACATGAAATTCAGTGCAATGTTTGTAGGAAGTTCCTTACTCAGCCTAAGGCTGGAAGAAGAAACAAAGATATTTTAGGTTATTCTTATGTATTCCTACTTCAGGGCTTGAAAGACCTCCAATATAATACGTACATTTTTGGGGTACCTAGCTTATCACAAACTCCTCAGTTTTTGAGGGATGATGTCTTAGGGTCTGTAACTTGGAAATGCTTCCCAATTGTATATTGATCACTCTGAGTGGTATAAAATATCCTATATCTCTATTCTGGCATAAAGAGTATTTGGAGTAACACCACCCATAATAATATTTTTTTGTGTGAATGACAGTAAATTTGACCAAAGATTTAACTGGGAACAAAAAAAAAAAGATTTTTCCTGTGTCTGAAGTCTTCCCTGATAGTGATGGATGGGAGATCTAAAATAAATACCTGTGTTTGGATTATTTTAACAATGTTTTCTGTCTTTAATATGTAATGATACCAGTGCCCAATTTATTGTCCTGGAAAGCTCATGTATGAAAACACTGTTATTCGTGTTCACAGTGGTAGCACCAAAAGCCAATAAAGAACTTGTTATCTAAGTTAAAAACCCACACACAGAATAGGGAATAACAAATGCAGACATCTTATACTCCTTTAAAACTATGCTTTATGGGCAGCTGCAGATGACTTGTTAATTAAGGCTCTCTATACTTCACAGGTAATGTCTAGCATAATACTGAGTTCTAATCTTGACATTTCATTTTTCTTCCCCTGCACCTACTGATGTTTCCTTCATTTTTCTACATTCTCCTCCTTGAAGAGGTATAGGATAAAAACCACATTTATCTATGCTATTGACAAGCAGAATGACTTAGCAGTCAAAGAACAATTGACTTTCAATAAGACTTAAGCTCATGTCTTTTAATAAGTCCATCTTGGCTATTCTTCAGTCTCATGCTGCTTGTTAAGTGTGCCTTAGTATCTCCTTTGGGGCTGGATAAATTGAATTCAGAAATCAAGGTTTACTAGTGAAATATGATTTTTTTCAAGTTATGGAGGAGTCTGTTTTCTGTCCAGGAAAGTGATTCTAAGAGACTATTTTTAAATGTAAAAGAATAGCTCCTAAAATTGCTTTTAGGAGCTACCTAATTACACAAGTACCCATGGTTTCTTTTTGATGGTTTCTTTAATTTACAACAAAAAATTACTTTGGATTATGTTGATTCTAGTATTTGGGCACAATATATTTGTTTAAATTACTTATTATTAATGAATTATTATTGTTTAAATAAAAAAGGTACCTCAATAGCATTAAATTATCACTCTCTATACAATTCCCAGGCTTGTTTAGGAGTTTCAAGAGGCTGGACGCCTTTCCCAACAGGCAGTCTGGAGTCAAACATTCTCTTTTGTCTGATTTAAGATTTTAGCTAATACTCCTCTGCTTACTCAACTCAGTATCAGATGTCATGGGTTCAGCAGCAGCAGTGAATTTTTCTCCTTCTTGGTAGCTGGTGCTGCATTTTGTTTTTGACTTTCGGCCTGGGAACAGCGCTGATAATACCAATGTTTTCAGTTACTGCTTAGAATGTTTTGGTCTGACCAAGGACCTTCTGAGCCTCATGCTCTGCCAGGGAGGAGGGGAAGCTGGGAGGAAGCAGAGACAGGACACCTGACCCAAACTGACCAAAGAGGTATTCCATACCACAGCACGTCATGCCCAGGATGTAAAAACGGAGAGCAGAGACTAAAAAGGGTGGGGGTTCACTGCTGGGTCAGGCTTGGTATCAGGTGGTGAGCAGCTGTATTCTCTTTCCTTGTATTTCCCTTGTCATTATTATTGGTGGTAGCAGTAGTGATTTGTGTTATACCTTAGTTACTGGACTATTCTTATCTCAACCAGTGGGAGTTGCATTCTTTCGATTCTCCTCCCCATTCCCCCTGGGAGCTGGGGAGAAGAAATTGGGGGGAGTGAGTGACCAAACTGCATGGCTGCCTGGGCTTAAACCACAACACAGAGAACAGAGCTGGGCTCATTTAGTTGGCTAATAGAAGTATGACCCATGTGAAATAACCTGTGGTTTTCATTCATATGCAGAGATTTATTGTTAGGTATAATTAGACGTTTAATTTCCTTTCTAAGGTCTATTTGTCTGAGTTCCTGGAGCAGGTCTGATGGACAAAGAACAGGCCCAGCACACAAAGACAACACAGCAGTCCAGTTTTTCAAAACACAGCCTGGAGTATCTGCTTACTTCTGCCTAATTTCTGCAAAGTAAAGAAGTGGCTGAAGCAGTCACCTACTGAGCAAGAGACATGTTCTAGACCTTCTAAAATTTGTATTTCCACTCCACTAGATATTTCCAAGTGTGTGAGAAATTTCTGAATGAATCTGCCGAGGACAAGCTATTGTGAATGTAGGAATAATTGTTAGGGTCCAGAAAAAATACCAAAGTCCATGGTTTGGGGAAAATATAACCTAAATTTAATGAGGAACACTGAATGAGGTGTTTGTATCCCACAAAAAGGCATATGTTCAAACATATCATGTTCATAAATGATTGTTTCTGGGAATTGTCTTGATCAGCATAACCATAAGCTGTGCTTTTCTCTTAGTACTGACTACAACAAGCATAAATACCTAATTCTAACATTTTATCTGACCCTGTGGAGGTGAAGCTTTTAGTTTTCAGTGCATTACAATTCTCTGATTCTGAGAAAAATTAATCTGGTCATCTTGGGCAGTCATCTTAGCACCTCTGTAAAGTCAACAGAGAGAAATAATAACTTTCAAGGTGTATTTACGTTAGCTTGTCTGACTTTGCTTAGAGGATCCACACCTCAGAAATTACAGTTTTCTTTACTACTTCTAAGGGAAATCTAGCTTAGATTTAACCATTGAAATTTTGCATATTTTTAAATTATGTCAATTCCTCTCCCTGAGTATGTCTACAGATGTCTAAAACTGTGACCTTAAAATGCAAATAAGAAAATTAATTTCTTGAGCATTCTCAGTATTTTAGGAACATATAGGCTATGAACACGTTGGATGAGTTGACACATTTATTTTCTGCAACTATGAGTATTGCTTCAGCCTTCAGAAAGGTTCAGATCCTTTAATTACTCATGATCAAAAAACATAGAAGTGGAAATTCCTGTTACATTAAGTTGCATAAATTTCAGAAGATCTGAGATTGTTTAATGAACTGAAAGTTGGTTTTCATCGAATAGAAGTATCATAGAATCATAGAATAGTTAGGGTTGAAAAGGACCTTAAGATCATCTAGTTCCAACCCCCCTGCCATGGGCAGGGGCACCTCACTAAACCATGACACCCAAAGCTGTGTCCATCCCGGCCTTGAACACCACCAGCGATGGAGCATTCACAACTTCCCTGGGAAACCCATTCCACTGCCTCACCACCCTTACAGCAAAGAATTTCTTCCCCATATCCAATCTAAACTTCCCCTGTTTAAGTTTGAACCCATTACCCCTTGTCCTATCACTACAGTCCCTAATGAAGAGTCCCTCCCCAGCATCCCTGTAGGCCACCTCCAGATACTGGAAGGCTGCTATGAGGTCTCCACGCAGCTTGCTCTTCTCCAGGCTGAACAGCCCCAACTTTCTCAGCCTGTCTTCATACAGGAGGTGCTCCAGTCCCCTGATCATCCTCGTGGCCGTCCTCTGGACTTGTTCCAACAGTTCCATGTCCTTTTGATGTTGAGGACACCCGAACTGCACACAGTACTCCAAGTGAGGTCTCAGGAGAGCAGAGTAGAGGGGCAGGATCACCTCCTGTGACCGGCTGGTCATGTTCCTTTTGATGCAGCCCAGGATATGCTTGGCATTCTGGGCTGCGAGCACACACTGACAGGTCATGTTCATTTTTTCATCGACCAACACCCCCAAGTCCTTCTCCACAGGGCTGTTCTGAATCTCTTCTCTGACCAACCTGGAGCTGTGCCTGGGATTGTTCCCACCCAGGTGTAGGACCTTGCACTTCGCACAGTTAAACTTCATCAGGTTGGCATCAGCCCACCTCACAAGCGGGTCAAGGTCCCTCTGGATGATGTCCCTTCCCTCCAATGTATCAACCGATCCACACAGCTTGGTGTCATTAGCAAACTTGCTGAAGGCGCACTCAATCCCACTGTCCATGTCACCAACAAGTTGTTGAACCAGACCGGTCCCAGCACCGATCCCTGAGGGACACCACTCGTTACTGATCTCCAGCTGGACATAGAGACATTGAGCACAACTCTTTGCATGTGGCCATCCAGCCAGTTCTTTATCCACCGAGTGGTCCACCTATCAAATGGATGTCTTTCCAATTCAGAGACAAGGATGTTGTGTGGGACAGTGTCAAACGCTTTGCACAAGTCCAGGTGGATGACATCAACTGCTCTACCCCTGTCCATCAGTTCTTTAGCCCCATCCTAGAACGCTGCCAAATTGGTCAGGCAGGATTTTCCCTTAGTGAAGCCATGCTGGCTGTCACCAACCACCTTGTTGTTTTTCATGTGCCTTAGCATGCCTTCCAGGAGAATCTGCTCCAAGATTTTGCCAGGCACAGAGGTGAGACTGACTGGTCTGTAATTCTCCAGGTCATCCATTTTCCCCTTCTTGAAAATGGGGGTTATATTCCCCTTTATTCCAGTTGTTGGGAACTTCACCTGTTTTCTAAGTTTTCTAAGTTTTCTAAGACTGTGTAGTACCTTACTTTGACTCAGTAATATCTTGTTTGCAAATACCTGTTATTTCGTAATTTTATTCACTTTCATTAATAGGGCTTCAGTTGCTTAAAGGAACTCTTAATGCACTCTAGAATATGTTAAGAACCAGCATGAAATAATTAATGTCTTTTAGAGAAATTTGCTTCTTGCATTTTTTTTGCTAGTAGGTCAGAGAGAAAAACTTCCTACTCTCCCCATTCCTGTTGCTTTGTTCTTTGGTGCTTTAAAAGCTGGAGATCATGACAATAGAATTAATTCTATGGGGAAAAAATTTAGATAGTGACAGTCTATTTGCAGAGGAAGCTCTTTAATGTCATCTAAAAATCAGTTTCATGTATCAGAGCTTAGAACTGTAAATGTGATGCTTACTTCTAAAATATGAAATGAATGAGTATAATAACTGACACAGGACAACATTAACATAAATTAAATGATTAACTGAAATTTTTTAACGTTAGTTTTGCCTTCTACTTGTTGAACAACAGAAAATTACTTGTAGAAGTATAGAGAAATGAGAGAAGCACAGCAGGATTCCCAAAGGTAGAAGCTTTTGCTCTCATTACCACTTTGCCCCATTCTTTACAATTACACTTTGTCCAGAGAACTGGCATGTACGCCTATCTGTTTTGATAGCCTTATTTCAAACTTGAAGTTACTGGTGATGTTACTAGCCAAATCTCTCAAGCCCTATGGAGTGATAAGACTAATAGGAGAAAATGATGAATGAGTTAGAAGCAAGGCTCTAGACTAATGATAATTTTTTAAAAAAGCCTGTGAAGGAGAGTAGTTCTTTGACATCAGGGAAGGAAAGAAATATAAGCATCTTTGGATCATGCAGCTCAGATGACTTAGGGCAATTCATAACCAACTACTAAAATAGAGCATACTGTCAGCAAACAGAAAGTACAAAGTATGGTAACCGAAAACAGGTTTGTCAATGTATCACCTTCCACTATTCAGTAGGGAAATAAAAATGAATGTGTTAAACTGTATAATATTCAGAAATACAGGTAAAGCAGAACTGGGAATATGTTATTACTGTAAAGTAATCCTGCAAAGATATGTCTTTTGTAAGTAAAATTGTGCTTGCCAGGTCAACTTCCTGCCTTTTTTTTTAAAGGCTTGGGAACAAATGCTTGATATTAAAAGCCACAAAAGAAAGGCCCCACACATCTTTGTTTTTTGCCTTTATGGAATCACAGCATCTTCATTGCCTAGTTCTCCTTTCAGTCATGTCATAATGTTCAGTCATCAAGTGTCCATGGATCATGCCATCCCTTCTGAAACTTGTTTGGTTTGGTATAGGCCTTCCATAGCTATGCTTGTTTGTTCAGTGAGGGCACTTCATAAGTTTGACTGTATCAGTGATCATTCAGGAGTGCTCCAGAGAATATTCTGATGCTGTTGACCAAAAAGAGGCCTATATTACAATTCAGTTTTCATGAAAACAATTGGTACCAGGGAACATGGTGTAGTCAGTTATCTTCTAAACATAAAGAAGCACAGATGAGATTGAGTGCTGAACCTAGTACAAAGACATAGAATACAGATAGATGTAAAGTTCAAATTCATGACCTTCACAATGACACCTTTTAAAACAGAAGTATTACCTCTTACAGATTAACTTATTTCTAACATCAATATTTATCCACTTAAAGATGCTTCATAATACTGCTTGGATAAAGCATACTTCATTTCTCATCCAAAGCTGAGTTTGTGGTATTGTTGTTACCTGGCAAAGATTTCCTTTTTTTTTAAGTCCAAAAGTCACCTGCACTTCACCAGCAAAAAAAAAAATATTTTCATAGGATATTAGAAAAATACCTGAAACATGAAAAACTAGTCCTGATTCAGTGATAGATTTAGGATACCTAATTTAAGGCTACCAGATTAAAGACTGTCATGCCTAATGAAACCTTTAGGCTAGAAAAAGGTTGTGTATATATGTGTAGGATGCACACATACTTAGAAGCATCCTTCTTGAACACAGTAACACTGTAGGGTTTAGATATTAATAGTATGATGTAAATGTTGGCAGCTTGGTCTTAGTCTGGGTTTGATACTGGCACTTTATGGTACTGTGTTCAGAGAAAGGAGACAGTTCTTGATCAAGAGCCATGATAATAGGTAGTGCAGAAAAGCCTCAGGTAGACAAATTAAAGGAGAGTCAGGGTGTGATTCACCTGACTCACTATAGCCATCCTGGATGCATAAAGTACTCCCCTTAGTCTCCACCTGTCACATCAGAAAGGTGTGTGATTTCCGTGTGTTTTGGCTCACAGCTCCACATTTATAGCTCAGGTGTATTAAAGTATCTCAGAGAACATGAAATAACCTAAGAAGGCAAAATAATCACTCCATCAGACTCCTTCACTTGTATCTTTCATATCTAGATATGACTGTTCCTCTCTTTATAGCTCAGTTTCTCTCTTCACAGTGAATGCCTTTCTGAAATGTTCTGCTTCCCAGCATTACTCATTGCTTTTCAGTTGAAAGACTTGCAGCTCTGTGCAGACTAAGATTCTGAATTGCTTTGTATCCACAATAATCTGCTATAAAACTATGGACATTGCTACCAGACAGTGCCTTAAAGCTATACCTCCGTCATCTTTTCAGAAGTCAGTTTACCAAATTAGTGTTTTTAGAGCTGAATCTAGAGAATAACTTATAACTCCAAGTAAATGTGGCGTAACTTAATGCTTTTGCACAGATGATGAATTTTAAATATGCTTTGCGCATGCTTTCATGGTAACCTTACTTGGGATTATAAAGTGAGTAACATATATTCCTCTCTTCCTCCTTTCAGTTCTTGCTACCACCCCTCGTATTCTACCAGCTCTCAGTGTAATTCATAGACAGTTCCATTGGTTAAGCACCAGCAAAAAAACAGAACATGAATATTACTGTATTGCAAACATCATGGGAGAGAAAAAAAACAAACCCACGACATTTATAGTGACATTGAACCAAAAAGCACAAGTGCTTCAGGATTCTTGACTTCTTCAATTGAAAGCCTGTAATTTTAATGAGTTTTGGTTAAGGTTACAGATGAAATTCAGGCTCTGATGTAGCTACTTAATGCATGAGGTCTTAAGGAGCTGCTGTGTTACAATAATGCATGAATGACAGGATTCTATCACTGGCAGCTGTTCTACATGGTCCTTGTTATACATGGATGTGGCACTACATCCATGTCTAACAATTTGTCCTGCCAGTCAAAAATCTTATCAAATATTGATCTGACATCAGATTCATGTATAACAAGATTTTTGACTGACAGTTGAGCAACTGCCCAGAACTAAAGCAAAGCCCCACTGTTTTTAAAAGCTAACACTGCCAGCCAGATGTCTGGCTTTTCTGTAGCATTTACCCACATCTACAGTGCCTCATATCTTTAATTTTTTGTATAAAAAAATTTCAAATTTGTAATATTACAAAGATTGGATTTAGCTTCTTCATTCAATTTTAAAGATAAGAGCTGGTGTAGCTATGTTAACAAATGCTATAGAAAACCATGCTTGGCAGCTTCAATTTCAGTGCAGACATATGGGATATCAAAACAGCAAGATGGAAGTGAAAAGGCCGAGGGGAATTAAGGTGATGTGTATAAGAAAAACACATTAGACATGATGTTTTAGAGCCTGGGTATTAGCATTAAAAACCCCCAGCAAAAAAAACACCATTGGGATTTTTTAAGTTTATAGAAACTTGACCAGAATAAAAGAGTCTCACCATTTCTGCTTGCCTATCTCTGACAATATTTATGTTATTCTGAATAAGCTTTCTGGATTCTAGTGATTTGTAGGAGGAAGAGGAAGGGAGAGCAGTGTCAGCTTCACTAAGTTTTTGGCTGGCCTGTTCAAAGGACACTGTCGCAGACATGAGACAGAGAGAATAAGAAGGAACATAAGCTACAGTGAAGAGACTAGACATTCGCCATTGAAACTGCTGCAAAACCCAAATCAGTCAAGGTGCATCATCAGCAACAGCAAATTACTCAGGCAGCATCAGTCATTGAAAGCAACTGATGATATTGCTCAGAATCTTACTGCAGAAACATCCTCAACAGCATGTGTATAGTTTTGTATTTATCTTTAAAAATCACTGTAGCTAATGCTGTCTGTTTTAGTAATTTAAGAGAAAAATAATCATTCAAGGCAACTGGTTGCATGGAACAGACATACAGAAGATCCTTGTTAAATAGAAAAAGGGTTAACAAATACTTTTTCAGTCAGCACTATAGACTAAAGTGCCAAGGGAAATGGCTGATGCAATCAGCTAAATTAGACTAATTATGAACAGCAATTTAAGACAAATGGGAATCTTATTACTGATGTCAATTGGCTGTGGGTCAATCTCTAAGGGATCTCACCTACTTCATAGGTTGCCTTCCCTCCTTTACTCCAACTCCTTTGAATTAATCCAGTGACCCAAAGCATTCACTACAGGGATACAAACTACCCGCTAACGTACCTTAACTGGTTGGTTAAGTCAGGTTTCTGGCTCCTTTGTGGTGTTCAAGTATTGCAAAACATCCAAAATATATCAAGTCTAAAAGCTACAGAGACAGATTTTAAAAACATATATGCATGTATGTGCCATTTCTCCTGTGCTTATCTTCAGATTATTCAGCATCCTAAGCCACTTAAAAAACATTTGAACCTTACAATGGCTCTGCATGCATTTTACTTGGGAGGGCTTTATGTCTATTTTATGCTTCAGAAAGGAGGATAAGGACAGCTCACTCAGTTAGATCTGAATTCACAATTATATTTCTTTATGATCTATTTCCAATTACTGTTACTACTCAAACAGCTAAGTAGACAAAAGGACTAGAGAAGAAAGATGTGCACAAACACAGGCAAATAGAAATGTGTGTACATAGGTGCGTGCATATATTTCCCTTTCAAAATATGAGATTTGATGGTAGAATCTGAAGATGGAGTCAGAAAATTATAGAACTGCAGAACTTGGAGCAGAATCCAGCTTAAACTGCTGAAAGCCAGCTTTTAGCTTTACTAACGAGCTTTAATACTGTTAAATCATGAGACACCTAATTCATTGGTGGGAATATGATTTACATTTGTCTCCCTTAGCTGTACGTGCCCCAGGATAGGGGAAAAGTAGGAGAACCTCTTTGTCAGTGTGAGTATTTTTATGTGCTGTTTGTGTTTTATTCAATGCAATCTATTATTCATTCCTACATTCCTAAAACCTCCAGCAATGTTGAAACCAGCACTTTCAACTTCAGCCAGAGCCATAGTATCTATTAAGTAAGGTGTTTGAAATCTCTGCATTTGAAACCACTTTCAAATCAGAGAATCTGGTAAATCTCTCTAGCCTGTGCATACATCTGAGAAAAGGCTTATTTTCAAAGAACTGCATTTTTTTAACTCTAGGTTGAGGGTGGCTTCAGCTCGAGTGCTGATACTTCAGAGGCTTTCAACTACAGTCAGATATGGCTGAGGCTGAATTTGAGGTCATAATTTCAACAAAGAATAAAACTTTCAGTTCCTGAGACTTTTAGTTATTTGAAAAGTAATTTAAAATCACAACATGCTCTGGTACAGTGTGTGAAAAAGTGTACATCTTTATTTTGTGTGTTGAGAGTGGTGAGTGTAATTAAGACACAGAGCAAGGTACTGCAAAAATTAGGAAATCAGTGGAATTTAAAAAAAAAAAAACAACAAAACAAAACCACAACTTAAAACATAAACATGGACTTATTTATACAAACCTACTTTATTTCAAAGAGAAGGAAACTTTTTATTGAACAACCCAAGCAAGTCTAACAAATGTCTTGGGATCTTTTCCCTATACCTGGCAGCACCCTGATCTAGCTAAGACAGTATTTGCAGTAACCTTTTTCTATGGCTTTTATGTTTTCCAAATCTTAGAATACTAACAGATGTATTCCAGGAGGTTGTCACAGTACGATTTTATTTGGAATTTCTTTAGTCCTTCTGTACTGTGGGGTTTTCTCCTTCATTTTCTTGAGCTGTAACATCTGTCAGTTCTGTTTTATGGGTTTGTTTGTCTACAGAAAATGGAAAAAGTAATGATTGTGCCAGGAGACCTCTTTTTCTAGCAATATCTATGTATCATTTTATATGACCATGAAGAATGGCTATTTATGACTTGCTTACAATGAAGACAATGAGCCTGATGCCTGATATCAGTTGCACCAGTGTAAAACTCAAGAAGCTCCACTGTATTTCACCAGTGTAAAATTAAAGTAAGATTTGAGGAAAAGCCTTTCAAAAATCAAAAAGGGTATAAACAAAAGTTTGGGAAAGTTCAAATATTGATTTTAATAAATAGTTTAAAATTTGTGAAAAATCTTCATTTTTTCCCCTAAGGATGTTCTAATTGGCCTTAAGGGGAATAACACACACTAGGCCTTTCAGCTGCTTTGGGAATACCAGATTTCTTATGCCTCACTGTGTATCCAAGCTGTGTGGTTCTCTCGTGACAGCTGCACATGCTGTCTCGAGTTATTAACTCCAGTAGGAAGCCTGAGGAGCTGCTGAGTAGCTTCCTCTCCAACACGGTTTCTACAGTGGCTTTGCTGGGTTCCTGCACAGGAAGTGGACAGCTTAGGGGAAGCTGTCTCTTAATAAGGACTCTTTGGAAGCTTGATCCAGGTACCAAAAATTGACCTCTCATCCCACACTGATCTGGCCTGTGTTTGGGGAAGAGAAAGAAAATAAAATAGAGCAAAATGAAAAAAAGCATCTTGTGCTTTAGCGACATTTGTATTTATGGCTCGCAATTCTTTGGAAAAAAGAAAAAAAGAGAATAAAGCTGGTTGGGGAGTAAACTGCTGTGAAGTACATTGTTTCTGTGACCCAGGGTGAGTTTTATGTGACTTTTCTCTGTATGTCAGTACAGTGGTGTCAGTACTGCTTCTATAGGTTGGCTTGGTAACTTCTGAGAATAAATAATTACATTTGGGGTACTTAGATACTAAAGTGATGGGTGGTTACATGAACTGGTATGCATGTTGAATATTTAAAATGTACTAACTAAGCTCTATATCTGGCTGGCAAATTGTACAGTGGATCACCTGATTTTCGGTTGCTGAAGCAGAGTATAGTGAGAACTTTGGAGTGATAAATTGTCTTATGAGACAATGCTAAAGCTTTAAATTGATAAATAAGTTAATGAAGAAACTTATAAGGTAGCCTAATTTCTTCACTACCTCTGCATTAGAAAATATATATTTAATCAGTTTTGGAAAGAATTTGCCAAAATGTACTGAACAAAGTTCTTTACTGTAAGGGTGTTGAGGCACTGGAATGGGTTGCCCAAGGAAGCTGTGAAGGCTCCGCTCCATCCATGGTGGTGTTCAAGGCCAGGTTGGACAGAGCCTTGGGTGACATGGTTTAGTGTGAGATGTCCCTGCCCATGGCAGGGGGGTTGGAACTAGATGGACTTAAGGTCCTTTCCAACCCTAAGTATTCTGTGATTCTATGATTCTATGAATCTGGGTTCTTTCCCAATGGTGAGAAAGGAAAATATACAAGAGAGGTTGTAGCTTCTAAGCATATTTAGCAAGAGGTCAGCTGGTGCCAAGCTGCTGAAATTTGCTATGGCTGTTGCCCAGGCACTTTATTTCTAACTCTGTAGTCACAGGACACAGGCCAAATGGACATAGGATCATGTCCATAACCAGGTATGTTGTCAAAAGCATAGATATTCCCAGATATGAATCTTTCCAGTGGGATGTATAGTTAATTTCCTCTACAGTGTGTGAACCAGGTGTTTTGCAATTACCTGTTTCTTAATGAAAGGAACCTTTTTTTCTGTATTCCAAAATGCCCTTTACTCTTCTCCACTTACTATTGCTTATGCAAGGTGCTCACTTAATGAAATTTATATGCACAATTAAAAATTACTTCTCATTCATTTTTTGCCTTTCTGCTTCAGATAACTTTTGTCATCTGAATTTTCTGTGGAGATGCAGACAAAGTGTTTGAGTGAACATTTCTGGCCATTATCTTCATCCAGATGAAAAAAAATTCCCCAAAATATTTCTTCCAACACTAATGTTCTCAGTAATACAAATCTGAAAAGACAAATAAAAGGGGCCTGGACTAAAATACATGCAGAGAAATATTACGCAAGTACACCCGTGTCTAAGACAAGTAGTAGTAAAGTGGTAGCTTTTTAAAAAAACAGACTGATCAAATCTTTGAAGAGGTTTTCCTGCATATTCAGTGGAATTTTATTAATCCTTTCCTGTAAAAATAAAAGCAAATATAATTGGCAAAATTCTGGTCTCATGGAATTCAGTGATTAGCCCTTCATTGAATTTAGTAGCTTAAAGTCTTCAAACAGCATGTGAATGTTGATCACATGCTTATTCGAATTTAGAAATAGTTTACTGTCTACTTTGTACAAGAGTATTTCTGAACACTTAAATTAGAACTTATAATAAGAAATGGGAATAATGGTCTATTTTTTCCTTTTGAAAGACAAGGAGAAAGGTCTGGCCTTATTTTTTCATTCTATTTTATAGATTGATAAGAAGAACAGAAAGGAGCTCTACCTGACTATTCAGCACTAAAAGACTTTACTTACCGCATTGCTTGGGACATGTGAAGAGTTAGAGAGCCTATAGACATGACTGGAACTCCAAGGTGAGAGACTGCCAAAGTCAGTAACTACCACAGATGCTGATGAATCTATTTTTAGCTCCTGAAAACGGAAGGCTTTTCTCATCTATGCAATCATTGCAAATAGTTTTATGTAGCTATCTCTATACTGTTTAGTGGTTTCTTGTCTGATGCTTTCAATAAGAGGAGTAAAATTTTGTTATATAACTTAGGGGGTGTAATAATTAAATCTGAGTAAATATTTGGTAAAAATTATAATGGTTGAAAGAGATGATGTGTGTGTGATTCTAAGCAAATACAATGAAATTTTTGATAGAACTTATGTATTTAAGCTCCATTTTTGTATTATTTAATGATTGAGGCAAACTTTTTCATACTTTTAAAAGTCTTACAATTCACTGTTTTGATATAATTATTGCAGACATGGATATTCAACCAAATACTGTACAAAATGGAAAGATGTTACTTAATGAAATTATGTCAATTATTATAACTTCCACTATTTCATGTAAATCCTTTTTAAAAACTGTAGAGAAAGGTCAGTGTTGTGGTTTAAATGCAGCCAGCATCTAAGTCCCATGTCCCCAGTGGAACAGGGAAGAGAGTCAGAAGAGTGAAAGTGAGAAAAATCGTGGATTGAGATTATGACAGTTCAATAGGCAAAACAATAGCTGTGCATGCAAGCAAGCAAAATAGGGAATTCATTCTCCACTTCCCATTGTCAGGCAGGTGTTCAGCCATCTCCAGGAAAGCCAGGCTCTATCAGATGTAGAATCATAGAATCATAGAATAGTTAGGATTGGAAAGGACCTTAAGATCATATAGTTCCAACCCCCCTGCCATGAACAGGGGCACCTCCAACTAAACCATGCCATCCAAGGCTATGTCCAACCCGGCCTTGAACACTGCCAGCAATGGAGCAACCCATTCCAGTGCCTCACCACCCTTACAGTAAAGAATTTCTTCCTCCTTATATCCAATCTAAACTTCCCCTGTTTAAGTTTGAACCTGTTACCCCTTGTCCTATCACTACAGTCCTTAATGAAGAGTCCCTCGCCAGCATCCCTATAGGCTGCTTTCAGATACTGGAAGGCTGCTATGAGGTCTCCACACAGCTTGCTCTTCTCCAGGCTGAACAGCCCCAACTTGCTCAGCCTGTCTTCATACGGGAGGTGCTCCAGTCCCCTGATCATCCTCGTGGCCCTCCTCTGGACTTGTTCCAACAGTTCCATGTCCTTTTGATGTTGAGGACACCCGAACTGCACACAGTACTCCAAGTGAGGTCTCATGAGAGCAGAGTAGAGGGGTAGGATCACTTCCTGTGACCTGCTGGTCACGTTCCTTTTGATGCGGCCCAGGATACACTTGGTTTTCTGTGCTGCGAGCACCCACTGCCAGTGTTGTGCACCCCAAGCCTACTAACTGGTGGCATGGTACGAGAAGCAGAAAAAGCCTTGACTTTGTGTAAGCACTGATCAGCAGTAACGGAAACATCCCTGAATTATCAACACTGTTTCCACCAGAAATCCAAAACATAGTCCCATACCCGCTACTATGAAGAAAATTAATTCTACCTCAAGCAAAACCAGCACAACCAGCAGTAACAGAGGCAATGAGGTAGCGTGAATTTTATCAGATTCCTAAAGGAGTCAGTCTATTAGAAAGTTTTGACAGTATACTTTAAGGATTATTACAAATCAATTATCCCTTTGTCTGGAAAAAAATAGTGCCTGAAATGTGATTGCTATGTCAATACTAGTCATGAATTAGATTTGGAGGAATGTAGAAATGCAAATTTCTACTACATGCTGAGTATTTATCCTGCAACTAATGAATATTCACTTGACTCTTGTAACCTAACCTAATTACCCATAAAGCTACAGATAGATTTCCCTTGACCCCAAACTTTAAACTGTTAGCTGCTTCTTTGCCTGATAGCGAAGTAATAATACAATTATTTATGTACCAAAGCAGAAAAAGGTTGATCCCCAGTCATATGACAGTGAGGGGTATAACATGGAAAAAACTCAACAGTTTTGTAGAAATTCCATTAAAATTTTCATTGTCTGCCTAAGGAGTATACGGATCATTTAAGCATCGCGCAAGAAAATGCCTTCCCTCAGCTTCAGCAGAATAAATTCTAAGAGAAAGGAGGAAAATAAAATACATAAAACAACCATAAGGGAAATAGAAAAAAGCCCCTTCACTTAGGCTTAAGCCAAGTTATTACATGTTTACTTTCATTCCCTGCTTAGAATAAAATCCCTGATATCAGTGGATATATGCCTGGATGAGAAAGGAGTCAAAATTGATGAAAGGTCTCTTCATTTGATCTTCTATTTTAACCATGAGACAAAGGTCTGACAAGTGAAATGCCCATATGGTGCCAGCTCTAGCTAAGAGAAATACATAATAAATAGAACCTGTATCTTAGGAAGTCTTAAGAAAACTGGGAAATTACATCTGTGCTTTCTGTATTTTCATATCACATAAGTATTTTCTAGGGAAGGATTTTGTTATCTCATTATAGCAACCAGGATTTGTTTCAGTGCGAGTAAAAATTCTCTATCTGGCCACATTCCCAGTGACAGTAGACAACAGCTGGAGATCAACAGTTTCTTCAGCCTTGTGTTCCTAATGTTGGTCTTGCACATACACAAATGTCCACCTGTTTTTTCTTTGTAGGATTGATTAGAAAATGTTTTTCTCCTGTCTTAAGTTGTAACTTCGTGTTCTTCATTAGTAATGCTTTTGGAAATTCCTTCTAGCCCCTCCTTCAGTCTTCCCTGCTTGTTCTTTTTGAAGGGTTATTTTTCCACTAAGGTAATTTCTATTACCTGAACCAAATCCTAGCTTGACTGGGGAGAACAGTGGCTTACAGCACACGGAACAAACAGAAGAGGCTAGAACAGTCTGCGAAACCCTGTATGAGATTTTGTGACTCCTCTCCTGCTCTTGCAAACACCAACATTTGTGAGATACAGGCTCATCATTCTCTTGTGTTTTAATCATTCTGAGAACCAGCAAAAGTGCACTTCAGTCCTTTTGTAAAAATGAAAAGTTCTGGCTTTAGCTCAGCCTTATTATGCATACACTGGCAATCTTCATCTTGGTTTTATATGCCTTCCTTGTTTCTCTTTGTTGTCCTGATGATGATAGGTAGTACAAACCCCACAAGGCACCTGGGGTAAGAATTCTGTAAATTCTTACCCCAGAAGAAGAACGGAACTGATACTTTCAATGGGTGCGAGTGTCAAAAATGCTTTTCTGGCCATTTGCACTAGAAGGAATTAAAACAGTAAAGCTGGGGCATGATAAAAACTAGGATGACACTGTCAACTTGTCTGTCATGATAAGGATCGCTGGAGAAGGGGGTTGTTCACTTGTTCCCTAGAGGAAAGCTAAGTATTGCTGTCTTTCCTGCTTTTCAAATTGGATAAAGAGACGTTTATGAAGCAAGCGCTTATATTTGCCCTTTTGAAAGCAGGAAAGCTTACAAATGTCATGATTCCAGGCTCTGCAGCTAAAATACACTGCAGATCCCACAAAACACTGGGAATTAGCATCTAGTAAAACTTCTGGGTTTGTACCTCTTGAGCTTTGCAGCAATAGTAACAGGAAGAGATAATGAAAGACACTGTCAAAGCAAAGACTGTGTTCATCTACATTTGGGAGAAATGGACCAGTTTTACTGCTCAGCAAAAAGGCCTGACTTGTCTAGGAAAAACCTGGTTGCTCAACAGGCTTGTAAAAGTCTTGCCTATAGACCAGGTTTAATAAGAATTGACAGGAGATTAATTCATTATTAAATAAAGTATTTCCCTTTCTGCCCAGTTTAAGCCCTCTTCTGTAGGTGAAAAATAGACTTAATTTTTACAAGGTTTTGCTGAAAGCACACATGAAAGGTCCTGTTGAAAACCAGAAAAAAAAAAAAAAAGAGAAACTTTGCTTAAAACGTTAATTTCAATGATATTGCATTTGTGGCTTTAAAAAAGCAAATGTAGAAATCTAAGAATATTTATTTGAGGATCTCTGGTTGCCGACAGCAATATTTTAAAGAGACAATATTTCTAAAGACTATGGGTCAAATTCAGCTTTGCATAACTTCCATTGCCTTCAAGGCAAATTGTACTAATGTAAAAATAAGTGTTACCATGTATGTCACTTTCCTTTTAAACTGAATAACTGGCAAATTATTTTAACAGTATAAAAGTTTTCAGATTCTCTGCTGCTGATGCTGAAGAGATGCATGTAGTATTCTGGGTAGTAATTTATGGAGAGGTTCTTTGGTATTCAATGTGTTAGGGGCTTCAAAAAACACACTCTGACCTGCAGCTAAAATAGTTGCAAACCCTTCTACAGTATAGATGACAAGATGCCTCCTGAAATTATTTCTTTTATAGTTTCTTCACAAAGTGACACTATTCTCTTTTCAAGCAAACAAGAAAGAAAGAAAGAAAAAAAGAAAAAAAGAAAGAAAGAAAGAAAGACCATAAAAAAAAAAAAAAACAGGAAAAAAAAAAAAAAGGAATGTTTCAAGGCCAAAGGATTCAGCTTTTTCCTGATGTAGCAAAATCCACTCTGCTAAGTCTATGTAGACTTAGGAACTTAAAGACAGAATTTATAGAGAAGTCTGTTAAGAGTGCTTTTCTTTTATTTTCCAAAACAAATTAAGGCCCTAAATAGAGGAGAAAAGATACTTTTTCCATGATCAACAATGCCAACAAGCTGTTTGATCTTCCGTTCGGAGCATATAACTTATCAGAGATGACAGAGGATTCTCTCTACAGTTTTCCTCATACATCATGTGAATAAATCCCACTGGTCACCACTGGAATCTGTTGCGCAGAAGAAGAAAGATAAAGATTCTTTTATTTCACTGGCCTCCATTTCATCAATTTTCTTTAGGGTTACCCTAATAAAGCTGACAACACGGTGAGTTATGAAAATAGAAATTAGCTGACAAAAGCTGTTATCATGCTGCAGTAATTCCTTAGGATGTGACCTCAATCTGGATAGCACATTGCAGCAACTAAGAAAAATGGTGTGACTGGGAGTAAAAAAATACTTACATTGGCTGTTTCCATTCTTATGCAAGTCTTCTTAGAATTATTATTTCAGGATTGGGAAGAATCTGGATGGTTCAGCATACTGCATGGTCAGTTTGTAAGGGTAGGAAATACTGAAAGCACATACATTGTGCCATTTTGTGCCCTTTTGTACATTTGTGAGGCATTAGAATTACTTATACCCGCAATTTCCTTCCTTTTATGAAATTTAAAATAACCCCAATATGTCAAATCAAAATAGGAGATATATTGTAAAATTGGCAGATAATTTCATGTTATGACAAAGAAGGCTGTCTAGGTGGAGTATGAAAGCTTTCTTATGTTAGTTGACCTTTTGTGTTTTTAGGTAGGAGATTGGACTAAGTGAAGTGCATATGCCTAACCTGGTGTGCCATCACTCTCATATTGTCACAGAATTTTTCCCCAAAATGTTATAAATATAATGTCACATAGAAGTTATAAATAAAGCAAGGATTTTTGCTTAAATTAAAAAAAAATGCAGAAAGGATTGTGTTGTGAGTTGGGGTTTGGTGGGTTTGGTGTTTTTGGTTGTTTTTTTTTTTTTTCTGCTGGGAAAATAAAGACAAAAAAATAATTTCAGGTTATATTCATTTTACTTTGTGCAGTGTCATGGGGATGGTACTTTGTTCTCCCTAGGCTTTCAATTACTTTGTGGCATGTACTGCCCCTCTGGACTACAGTTCCCAGAATGCATTCTGGAGAATTCTCTGACTTCAAGGGAGCTGGACTGTGGTGCACCATTAATTGGTAAGGTGAGGGAATAAGGGAAGGAGAAACACAAGGTGCCACTGTGTTTTAGGTAGGTGAAATTTATTTTATTTTAGGTCGATTTGACAATGAGATTTATCTACTTGAAATGTACAAAGCACCAGGTGCTTTGTGTTTCATTTCCCTTTGTCTTTTGACATTTTCCATCCTAAATCTCTTGTTTTGCCAAAAAGTCAGTTTAAATGGTTTTCTTTGGTTTACATCTGTTCTAATTATGAGGAATTCTTGCCATCCTATTAAATATTTGGCAGAAGTTACTGGATTAAATGACTCATTGATTTTTTTTTTTTGGTCTAGCCAGTGCTACTAGTAAAGCATACATTCTGTTTCTTCAGTCCAAATGAGGGCACAGATTTAGCAGTGAAGAACCTTCAGGTAGATTTATTTTTTTCTGTAAGGACATCAAGTATTTTGCTTGACTTTTCAAATATATTTTGAGCAAAATCTTTTTTCTTTTTTTTTTTTTTTGTTGCTGTTCTGTATGAAATACCTATTCAAAAAGGTTACATATAAAATGTTCCATATGAGTTCTATAGGTACAGGGGTACCATCCAGACAGACTTTGACTGGCTTAAGGAGCAGGCCCATGTGAACCTCATGAGGTTCAACAAGGCCAAGTGCAAGGACCTACACCTTGGTCAAGCAATCCCCAGTACCAGTACAGACTGGGGGATGAATAGATTGAGAGCAGTCCTGCTGAGTCCAATGTGGACTCACAGCCCAGAAAGCCAATTGCATCCTGGGCTGCATCAAAAGGGGCATGATCAGCAGATCAAGGGAGGTGATTCTCCCACTCCACTCTCATGAGACCCCATCTGGAGTAATGTGTTCAGCTCTGAGGGTCCTAACAAAACACGAACGTGGGCCTTCTAGAGCAGGTCCAGAGAGGGCCATGAAAATGGTCAGAGAGCTGGAGCACCTGTCTTCTGAAGACAGGCTGAGAGAGCTGGGGGTTATTCAGCCTGGAGAACAGAAGGCTCTGGGGAGACCTTGTTGCAGCCTCTCAGTATATAAAGGGGGTCTATAAGAAAGATGGAAAAAAAATATGTACCATGACCTGTAGTGACAGGACAAGGGACAATGATTTTAAACTGAAAGAGGGTAGATTTAGACTGGGTATAAAGAAGAAATTTTTTTATGTTGAGCATGCTTAAGCACTGGAATAAGTTACTTAGAGATGTGGATACCTCATCCCTATAGAAGTGTTCAAGGTGACGTTGGACAGCTTGAGCAACCTTATCTAATGAGAAATGTCCTTGAAGAGAGGGGTGGACTAGGTGAACTTTCAAGATCCCTTACAACCCAAGCCATTCTATTATTTTATGTATTCATGGTAAAATTTGGAATAGATACATTTCAGTATCAGGACGTTTATTTACTTTGAGTTTAGTGAATGTATATTACTGATGAACATCCACAGATTGACTGCATGAGAAAGTACTGTTGAAAAATGTGGAACTGACATTGTTCTTAGAGAAAATACATAAAAATTGCTGCTGGCATTATCTTTGCTCCCTCTGTAGCAGAGATGTATCTGTGATTCTCCACCAATCATTACCATGGAATACAGAATCCAATTCATACTTATCTTTAATTTTGGAGGCCACTAGCAGTCCTTGTTAACTGTCCCATGACATTAATTGTTACCTCAACATAAATGGCTACATTTTTATTTTCAATTTATTTTGAGATAACAAAGCAGTTTTATTCTGTTAATATAATAAACTTCTGTCTGAAGTAACAATAATGTAATCTCCAGCTGTATCAGTTTCCTTAAGAGTAATACTTTCTCCATTTTATCTATACCATACAGTTTCTTTATTTACTTAACTTTTGCAGTCTCTCACGTCTTTTGCTTCATGATCTAAAGAAAAAATCTACCCTCCTACAGTCTCTCACGTCTTTTGCTTCATGATCTAAAGAAAAAATCTACCCTCCTAATCTGTTTCTAATTGCTGTCATTTGGCCCAGTTGTCCTACCTTTGCTTAGTGCACTGAAAATAGTTCATAATATTTGGCAATTCTAAAAATCCTGTAATCCAGCTCTCTTCCTAAAAATATCTTCAGGAGAAACTGCTACCCTAATATCTGATCTTTATTTTCTCATCAGAGGCTTAAAAAAAAACCCCAAAACCGCATATCTCCAGTTACCAAAGTATTTCTTTCATCACTCCTGCCTTATTTGCTACCTCTCCAATCAGCAGCCAATAGCTGTTGTCTCTCTAATCGTTGCTCACAATGCCATTTCAACTGATTTTAATTTCAGCACAGTGCTAGTGATAGTGCAAAAATTGCTTTCCTTCGTGTAGCTAACAACTTTTTTCATTTCTCCTTTCCTCCTAGACTTTATCTAACCTTTCAAAACCATGGACCACTACATGCTTTTGCTCCAGTTCTACAAGCATCTATTCTGTTTCCTTACCTACATAAATGAATATATAAAATAACAAAGCCAACAACATCTCCCCCTTTTGATCTGACTTTTTTTCCCCAAAAAAAATTTCTCTACAGAATTGCCCTTAGCAAATTTCATTATTTACCACTTTTATCCATCAGTATTATTACCCTTACCTTATCTTGGTAAGGGGTCTTAGTGATCCTTGGGATTTCATCCTATTTCTTAGCACAATTCAATATATTGAAAAATATATATATTACATAATTCTTCATAATTCAAATACTTGAGGTCTTCTGTCAAGGCTGTACACCATATTATCCAATTTGAAGGAGACCTGGCTAACCAGGAATAGAGGCACCTTCTGTCTGGATTTCCTAATCTTCCAGATATTCTCACATGGTGGGAATAAGTGTTTACATGTCTCAGCCAGCATTGCCAATGATTATCTTCTGTTGAGGCTGTTGCAGGGAATAATTTAGAGTGCATTGAGCGACAGAAAGAGAAAGAATGAGCTTGATCAAAAATAAGGATTTGATAAATTTCCACTTCAACTTCTCTTCCCGAGCACACAGTGGGATTCAGAACTCAGAGTTAAATTTATGTCTTCCCCCATAGGGCCTGGAGAGAGCTAAGCAACTCAGAATGAATCCAAGAAACCTCTGGGCTGCCTGAGGAGCTACCTTGATGTAAGCATGGGAGTCACTGATGACAGATGTTATATCTAACACCCTGACCATCTCTGAAGTCTGCTGGCTGACTGAAAGCTTGTCGGAAGATGCCTCCAGCCACTTAGAATCCCCGACACAGTATGCTGCCTAGAAGGTAAGTTCCTTACTTACAGCTCCTCTTTCAAAGAATGAAACAAGATTCTCCCCTGTGGTAATGAAAAGGGTGCAGCAACTGCCCAATTTGGTAGGATAATCTAATAGACATTTATAAATCAGGAATTCTCTAGGTTCAGAAGAGGGTTTTTGAGCCTGAAAGAGACAGAGTCACATCTCTTCAGGCTTTCATATACAGTGAGTTTATCAAGATTCCCTCCCTGACACATTAAAGTGGTTTCAAAATCTATGGAAGCAGAAATAGAAAAGTATGAGAAGTGGTAGTATCCTACAGACTGTAATGTTTGGGGTTCTTGTGTGGCAGGTTAAAAGTTTACCAACTGTATCATGCAAATTAATATAGAAAGACTGAGTTTATGGTGGCTAAAAACCAAAACAAGTTGTTAGAAGTCCTGTCATAGAATCATAGAGTGGTTAGAGTTGGAAAGGACCTTAAAGATCATCTAGATCCAACTTCCCTTGCCATGGGCAGCAACACCTTCCACTAGATCAGGTTGCTCAAAGCCCATCCAACCTGGCCTTGAACACTTCCTGGGTTCTGTGATCTGCAGTGAACAAAATACTGTTAGTTTGGTCATAGAGTAGCCACATCTCTTTCATTTAGCCATTCTGCTGATGCTGAGAAAATAATGGAGAATTTGTATACTTCTGTACTACTTGGGAAAAGGGTGATTATTCTGAGGATGCCTGCTTTACAGTTTATGGCTGCTTTGCTCTGGAGGCACTGCTTCAGGAATGACTGGGAGTGAAATCCACATGATTACATGCAGAAACGTGTAAGATACAGTGAATCATGCAGGAGAAATGGGGGCATCTAAAGAGCAGTTCAAAGCATTATCCTGAGGTAGATGTCTAAACCAGGACTGTTGTATTGCACCCTAAACCACCATTTCTCTGTCATTGGCTATAAAAGGAAACAGATGCAGATACCTACATTGTAGCATGCCTACCGTAATAGGAGAAACCAGGGCATCATAGTTACCCAAACAGCTGCTAATTTCTAATGTATCATGTCACCATGCAATCAATACACCTATGTTTCTCTGAATTGCTAACTGTAACTACCATATACTATCTAGGTTCCATCACCGATCACTTGCCAAGTCAGTTCATTGAGTGGATGAAATGCACTTTTCTAATTAAAAAAAAAAAAAAAAAAAAAAAGCTAATAATATTAAAAATATTCAAAATATCCAGTAGAAAATCATGTGTGCTACAGTTCATAAGATCACTGGAATTTGCAAAGAGATTTACTAAGTGTTGCTAACC
The DNA here is from genome assembly GCA_017639245.1 of Myiopsitta monachus. Classification (NCBI taxonomy): domain Eukaryota; kingdom Metazoa; phylum Chordata; class Aves; order Psittaciformes; family Psittacidae; genus Myiopsitta; species Myiopsitta monachus. The sequence continues at coordinate 63,063,863 of CM029919.1, forward strand.
TTGTACTCAAGCAAGTAGTTATGTGATCTGAAGATAAAAGCAGAGTAAACTTGTCATACTTCCCTCTCTCCCTATTACAATATAATTTTTTGATATTACAAGACATATACTTGATGACTTTGATGTAAACTTTGAACCTCCTAATTAACTGCAGAATCAGTATCAGATTGGTGAGAAGTTCAAAAACACAAAATCTTTTTTTCCTTTTTCCCCTTTTTTCTACATTTATATCCAACAGCAACTGAGAAAGCAACAGTATCTAACAGGAAACAAGCCATTACAAGGACAGTTAAAGCTATACCTTGGAGAACAGTATCTCCTCTTTTTCCTATAGTTTAAATATTCTCCTTAATATATAACAGAGAAAAATATGGTCCTTGGATTTGTATATACAGATTAAGGCAATCTGAATTTGACACAACTCAGGAGGATATCTAAAGGTGAATTTCAGCAATGCTTAATTGCTTGCTGCTCCTGGGGCTTCTAAGCTGTTAGTTTTGGATAATACTGAAGAGGCTGATGGCTGTTTTAGAAATGACAGCTTGCTTATAGCCCCAACAGGGATTTAATCAGCAGAGTTTACTACAATGCGAGGACGCTACAGCTAATTTGAACCAAGTTACTGGAGTGCATTAGGACACATGGCAATGGGATACTTAGTCTCCACATCATGCATGTTTGTATCTTTCTACAGTTCCTATTTCTTTGCTCACTTATTTTTTGTGTTCCAGGTAAATTAGAACTTGAATTTGTCACAATGACAATGAAGCGTGTTGGATCGGAGTTGGGGATCTGCATGGATCTCAAGCCACGAGGGCACTGGGGACAGCTCAGGTGAACATCCAGGTCTGAGAACTCAGAATTGCTCTCAGGTCCCCTAGTATACACATAAACTATAAATATCTCTGCAGTGCATAGTCAGACTCAGCCTGAGCCTGAGTATAAGCATGGTTTGTGTCCTATTTCACCTGCAGGTTGAAACCGAAGCATCCTAAATCTGGATTATAGATCTTCCTATCCAAGATTTCGAAGCCTCAGTTGCATAGATTGACTTAGGCCACTTCATTACTTGTTTGACATTATGGTAGAAGGTAGTAGATGAGAAGCTTCTACAGCTCTGGTCATGCCCATGAGATAGCAACTCTTGAGGCTGCAAATCTAGGGCCTACTGTCATGCATTGGAGGGTGCTGCTGCTTATAACGCAGACTTACAAGAAACCTTCAGTAGTGTCTCCAAGTCAAAAACCACAGCTTATTTAAGGCGGTGGACCCACATGGTGTAGGCCCAGTGAACTTTTGTATACCCATTTTAACTTTTCTATTAAAAGATCCCAATATATCACTTCATAGGTCAGATGTTGGAACGTATATAATATTTTATAAAATAAACCTTTATCCCCTTGTCATAAATTAAGCTGATATCATCACTGCATTTTGTAAAATATAGTAGCTGTGGAAATAAAAGCACATCTTTGAAGCTCTCTAGTACAATTACCTTTGCACAATAGTCTTTTGAGGGAAGTACAGTAATTACCAAACAGAAATATGTGCTCATTATTCTGATCCAATTACCTTTCAACAGCTGGAACAGTGACTGTTGCTGTCACTGATTTCTAGATTTTAGCTTTATTTTAAGTTCAGTAAAAGCCACAAGTCTTCTTTAATCACAGGTGCTTTTGGCTTCAGGACGGATGATAACCAGAAATTATAGCAGAAGTTTTTGAAAGTTTTACACAATATGTAAGAGAGTTGGCTGGGTCATTGGTTAAATAGTGAGATATGCTTTCTACTTCTAAACCAGTAGAATACCTCTAGCCTATCAATGTTACAAAAATTACCTGCAGCAAACTAGCTTTTTCCTACCAAGAATAGATATCTCTCTTCCATTCTGAATGCTCATTTTAACGAATACTTATCCCAGGAGTAACTTAAATAAAGCAGCTATATAAATGCACATGTGTTTAGATAAAACGCCACTATAAAAATTCACATTTACAGCAACTATCATGACTGTAGCAGAAAAAAATATTTCAGATCTGTAATACTGCAATAGTATTATTCAGAAAAAAATATTTCAGATCTGTAATACTGCAATAGTATTATTCAGTTATGAAACAGAAAGCATACATAAATATATGTATAGATAACAAATGTAACACATATTATAATATACTATGTAAGTATGTACTCTAATGGTTTCTGTACTATGTCAAGTCAGCACTGTGAATCTCAAAACTGTTGGGAATTACAAACTTTAATGAATGTCACTTCTACTGATCACTTTACAGAAAGCAGAAGAAGCTGTTTTGGGATTTTTGTTTTAGGTTCTAGTGCTCACACAGTGCAATTTGTGACTTGAGTTATATTTTGGAACAGCTACATTTGTTAACTTAAACCAACTACCTCTTCTGTCATGTTTTACCTCAGACATAGCTACAAAGTCCTGAGCCAAAAGAACAGTAAAGTAGACCTCTATGTTACTGCAAACAGTTCTAGTACTCTGCTTCACATTGTGTGGGAGAAAAATCTTTGTTATGTCAGGATAGAGGAATGAATTTACTCATTGTACATAAAGCTGAATCGAATCCTTAAATCTGTGAGCTGAAGGTGCAAGTCACAAAAGGGTATAGCCCTTTTTACTGGGGGAAATATATCCCTGTGTGAATCAGACATACATTTAGCCTAAAAAAAAATATCTGTCTTTAGATGCAGAGTCAAAATGTTTCTCAGTATGTCCACAAAGAACTGTCATGGTTTAAGCCCCGCCGGTAACTCAGAACCACACAGCCTCTCTCTCACTCTTCCCCACTTCCTCCCCCCACTCCTGGAGAGATGGGAAGGAGAATGGAAAGAATGTAACTCCCACGGGTTGAGATTAAAACAGTCCAGTAACTAAGGTATAACACAAACCACCACCGCTACCAGCAGTAATAACAATGGTAAGGGAAATAGCAAGGGAAGAGAATACAATCGCTCACCACCCGCCGACCAATACCCAGTCTGACCCAAGCAGCAACCTGGGCCTTCCAAGTAAGTGAAAAAACAATCAGAGTAGTGGTATTTCACAGATGGCCTGGACGCTGGCAGGTGGGTCGCCCCCTGCCACTGAGCTTGGGCCTGGCCTCCCACTTATTCTACACCTCTCATGTCTCTTCACAGCACCAGACTAGAGTCTGGCTCAACAGGGTCTTCTTTATCACAGGAGCTGGAGTAAAATCAACTCTTCCACTCCATCTGGGAACCTGCTAACCAGAGACTGAAGCTGCAGCTTTTATAGGATGATCATCCTTAGTGCATGAACCAATCCTTATAAAGGACTGCTGAGTTCATCTGGTCTATGATGTCGGGCTCCATCTCTTGTAACAGTCTTTCAGATCAGGAGAGCATGGTGTGCAGTGTTGGATTGTTGCCTGCTGATGACACCGCGGAACTCATCTGGTCACTCCTGAGCTCGTCTAGTTTTGTCAAAGTTCATTCTTTGTCGGAATGATGGTCGGAGCGAAGTCAGGGCCAGTCACTGGTGACCTGAAGACATCTAGTTGGTGGGCTATGAAAGTGCTACAGCACCCAGGATTCCTAGGCAGTCTCCCATCCAATTACTAAGCAGGCCTGACCCTGCTTAGCTTCCAAGATCAGATGAGATCGGGTGTTTTCAAGTAGGTTTTCAGAAACTGCCTGCCTATTAGTATGCTGATATCAAAAAGTTTTTTTCTTGAATTTATTGCTCCTTATATATTCATTGTTTTAGTCCACAATGCTTCTCTTCTGAAAACACCAGTTAAATGTCCTTGATCAAGGCTTTATTTAAACAAAGTGAACAACCTTATCCACTGGAAAACTCTCCTTAGCATAGAAACTAGAAAATAAAGTATATATATATTTCCACATTACACAAAGGTTTAATCAAGTATAAAAATGGCATGTCTTGCAAGTGAAAGTGCAGTATTTCCTTTGCAGTGTGTGCTAATTGAACTGTGCAGTAGACAAAAGAAAACATCACTAATTATAGCAGTGATTAAAAAGTTGCATAGAATCATCTGGCAGGTGATGACATTAGTTACTGCCCAAGGCTAATGGACTGATCCTTTTGTTTTATTTTAAGGAAACTCTGCAAAGAATATTTTGTTTTAATTCAGTACTTCAGGGGTGAAGTTCAGGACCTAGTGGCTCTGCATAAAGCCAATGTACTAATAAAGAGCTCAAAGTATAGGGTTTGTGTAGACTTCTGCATTTCAACAGAACAAAAGGAGAATTTTAACCCAGATGCTATTTATCTAGACAGTCACTGTCTAGAAACACCACTAAATGATGTGGCTGGGTTGCTGTTATGGTAAACATTTGGTACTGTGATACCACCAGAGAACAGCTTCAGTATCAGATATTCCATGTTCATTTCTTGCTAGTTGATGCTTAATAAATAATTAATTGCCTCAAAGTGCAGTCATTTGATATTCAAAACACATTCCTGATGATACCTTCAGGACATTTTGTCTATATTTCATTGTATTTCCTTTACTTTGGAAAATGTAGTTCTGTGTTTTCCAGACATTTTAGTAGACTTTTATAGGTAATTTCTTCTCTAGTCTGGACAGGTCTGCTGCTTTTATTGCCAGTTAAAATTTACAGCAATAGGTCTGCAATATTTTTCTACTTGAACTCAGTGGACCATATCATGTCCTGATAACAGTTATCTGACCCCAAGAATGTCGTCTCTGAAACCAAATGGGAGATGTGATATGAAAATCTTTGGACTTATATGCAATTAGGATCTACTTGTTATGACTTCCAGTATTATCTTTATTGTAATAATATCTTGGCTTCTTGGCCAAACAGCACAATTTTCTTCATTGACTTCATGTCCCTTATTCAAATTTGTCTCTGTTCTGTGTTCCTTCTGGTTGTTTTTGTATGATGCATCTGGAATGAAAATTCTACTCAGTTTGTTTTATAAAATATCCTGCTTTTAGGCAGACCTTATTAAAGAGTTCTGCAGAGGTTTAGTAAGCTTTCAGTTTTCTATTATGATATATCCAGACAAGAAAAATACTTGTATTAAAAGAGTCCATATATCAGCCAAACATGTGAGAAACAAGGCAAAAGAGTATACTGGCAAAAGCTCAACTATTTGAGAAAAGTATTCTTTTCTTAGTCCGAAGTGTTTTAAAATTAATGAATAGCATACAACTGTTCACTTCAGAATAGTATTTCAGGCAGTTTTTGATTATTAACTGCTTAATTTTTAACCAGTCATTTCAGTTCTTGAATTGGCCATGAATGATTCACTGTAATCCATGCTGACTTCCAACACTAGTGTTCTGCAAACAATCCATTTTGTGATCAGGATTATGCTACTTAGGAGCTAGAAAGCATTCAGAGGCTTTGTATATGTAGTACTTTAAATGTATATGGAAGTATGTAAGCAGTCATACTGTGCTTAATAATATTAAAAGGATTTTCATTATACTTTATATGGATTTGAGGCATTATCCTTCACAAATGACAAGCTATCAAGCTCTCTGTGGTATGCTCAGTTTCTGTCTGTGAGCAGAGGATGTTTGCTGTGTTCTACACGCAATTCAGTGGCCTGATGTTGCAAATAATTATGTATGTATGTATAGAGCTTTACTAAGAGAGTGACTCACACAAAGTTACTCAGTGTAAGTGTTTTTAGGAATAATTTATAAGAGAGACTAAGGCAGTGTAAAAACGGTCTGTTTCAATAATGAAAACAAAACTACAAGCAACTATAAACTTTGTTTAGTATTGGGGATTCAACTGTCTGAAAATTGCCTATGGGGAAGACTGCTTCTTAGTGTTCGACACGGACTATCTGCTCTACTGAGACAGCTACTAAGTTATTTTACTTCTTTGCGCTGGCTGACAAATCTAGCCACTACTGGTTCTTTTTCTATTATGTGGTATTGACTATATTTCTCTACAGTTTTTCAGATACAAAACCTGATCTTGTATACCTTTGTGCCATTTACACCATACTAGAAAGCAAACATTTACTGGAGGCAGGCGGAGATACAGTATTGTAACTTTGCCATAGGTTTTCCCCCTTTCCTTCTTTCTTTCTTTCTTAAAATTAAAATTCAGTTGAAAATATTTTCAACTAAAAATATAACCTTTTGAAGTCGTTCATTATTCCTGAGCAAAGTAGAAAAGTGTGAATATGATAAGCTATCCAAACTGAAAGATAAAAATGTACTCAGTTTGAAATTCTAAAGCAGTGTCTTTTTTGCATAGAGAATATAGTTTCCTCATACATCATGTATTTGATGTATATAACCTCGATGATATATTTACATTTCATATAAGGTCTTGTCTTTTTTAAATGGCTTTCTTTTTTTAAAAAAATTAATTAGCGCTTAGAGTGGTCATATTTTTAAATGCTGCTTCTTTCTCAAAATACTACCATGAAATAATGGACTTGAAAAGTGAATTGGGCATTGTAGTAAATAACAGTAAATGTATATTGAAGAATGTCAGTAATATGAGAGACAGTGTCTCTCATATTATAAATATTCTTAATTATACAGATTTTATGATATATAAATGTATTTATATAAACACAATAATAATTTTATGTGTAATTATTATATGTTCTTAATGGTACAGATTAAGACTATTTATAATACTCTGTGTCTTGTATAGGGCTGTACACTGGATCTGTTTTAACATGTCATTTGAGAATGCCTCATTATTCTACATGAAATTCCTTAATGTACCATACAAAAGTTGACAGATCTCAAGGTTCAAGAGAGCATATAGGCTTGAAGAAAGGCCTTTAGAACTTCTAAGTTTAAGTTTTCTTAGGTACCCGTTTAATTTCAAAGTCACTTCCAGGTGATGTCTTTCAAAGCCTACTTAGAGAACTGAGCTGGGGTTAAAAACAACCCAGTAACACTGACGACACAGCCTTTCAACCAATAAAGATATTCTTCACCAAGTTACTTCTCATGGATAGTGTTCGTATTTTGAAGTTAGATATGGACAGAGTCCTCCTGGACCATCTAAAGTAATTTTTGTCAGTGTCTGTCTTGCATGATCTTTCACAAGTTGTCTAGTCTCTGTCTAGCTTTTTTGAGATCAAAGTAGTCCTTAATTGTCAGGTACTCATAACTGTGACAGATATACTCAGTCTGTAGCCTTGTTATCTCTTGGTGTATGCCCACATTCCACCTTTCTTCACAGACCTTAGCTTAACCATGAAGTGCAGGTCTCAGAAACAAGGGAAGATGTCTGAATCAACATTTTAAAGATGGGGGTTTCCTCAGAATACAAGTAATAATTTAGTTATCCGCATCCATATTAACTAAATAGGGTCAGAACATGGGTGGAGTATTACTTGCTTCACTGAGAGTTAAGCAGATAAATTCGTGATTCTCCAGTGAGTAAACTGTCATTGCTCAGCCTTTTTTCAATCCATTGAAATTATCTTATCTACTAGTTTTAAATAGCTTGCATTAGGACTTTTTAAGGACACATTCTCCTTTTTCTTCTGTTTCTACCCGAACGTAATGACAGTAGCCCAGTAGTTAAGATACAATGTAGTATAATGTAAAGTATAAAATCTGTATGACTCAGGTGCTAATTGCAACTAAATAGGAATGTGTGATTTAATCCTAGAGATGCGCTGCATGCAGGCCTGGGATGGTGTTTCCTGTGAGAAATAAGAATAACTACTGTCAGATGGCAGTAAGTCTATTAGTTCTGGTCTTGCCATATCCTGGGGCTCAGTTGTTTCAGCTGACTCCAGCTGTTTACCACAGCATGTGCAACATCATGTTCTGGTTTCAATAGTTTCTTACTTTGACCTCTGGATGCTTTTCTGCCTCAGGTGTCCTTTCTTGCAGTATTCTGGATTCTCTACAATGTCTGCAAGGTCTCAGAGGACTGTCTGCAGTCTATGGGTTTGTCTGGTATGTGTAACTCTCTCTGCTAAACAAATTCTAATCACTGGTCAGGAGTTAAATCTGAGTCTTAGATTTATTTCTCCTTTAGGATATTTTGTTCCAGATTCCAATAATGATCTGGTATTATCAAGCATTCATTTTGCCCCTGAATTGCTATATTAGCTCTTCACACATGAGCACTTCTATGTTTCTTTTTTGTGCTCTCTGCTTAGAAATGCATTGCTGATGTGTTTCATTTTTATATAATGAGCAACACTTCTTAAATCTCTGTATTAAATCTCTGCAGTTAGTCTCCTCTGCCTGAGCCTCATCTACCTGAATTAACTGCAAAATACTACAAACATTAAATGCTTCAAGACCAGCTGTTATCAGCAAGTTTCCTCTGTCTTCTTTTCTGAGGGTAACCATGGCTTGAAGACACAAAAGGATTCATTACTTTTTAGTCATTACAGTTTTCATCTCTTTTTTCAGTAATGTCAATTTTAACCTGGCTTTTAACTGCTGTGGCAGAGACCGAGTGGTCTTACAGAGATCTGTTTTTACTATGCTGCATGTAAATTGATCTTATCACTACAGTCTCCAGGGTCCTGGTCCCCTAACAATACAGACCTGAAACTTTGTGAAACTGAAATGTGTCTCAAACACAAACCCTTTGGTTTTGCAACCCCAAATTTCTTTTGTATAAGAATGGGTGGGGAGAGAGATGGATGTGCATGGATGCTTCAGTGGCTCCCAGCTAAGTGTACTCTCAGGGCAGGGCTGTATGACACAACTGGCCTTGGGCATTGTCAATACTTGAGGTCTGATGTGAGCCTCTGAAAAATAACAACTTGCGCTTTCTAGTGGTTCTGATTATGTCATGACATTGAATGTTAGAAATACCGTATTAAAATGCAAGCATGACACTTCCTTCATAATACCGTATCTGCAGCAAACATACAGCTGCTGTAGCCCACTCAGCTCCTTGCATTCTGTATTATTTCCTTCTTTTTATATGGGATTTAACTTTCATAGCCTTTTTTTTTTTTTTTTTTTTGCCTCTGGGTGGGTGTTGTGGTTTAAGCCCCCCACCCACGCAGTTTTACTCACTCACTCACTCCCCCTCTTTCTTCCCCCAGTCCGGGGGGATGGGGAGGAGAATCAAAAGAATTCAACTCCCACAGGTTGAGATAAGAACAGTTTAGTAACTAAGGTATAACACAAATCACTACTGCTACCACCAGTAATAATACAAGAGAAATACAAAGAAAGAGAATACAACTGCTCACCAAGCCCAACCCAGCCAGTGCACCCCCAATAGCAAGCCCCCCACTACCAAAAAACTTGATCATGCTGTGCACCCCCAGTCCATCACTACACCCACACCCTTCCGGGTCTCTGCTCTCTGTCTTCCCATCCTGGACATGACGTTCTGTGGTATGGAATAACATCTTTGGTCAGTTTGGGTCAGGTGTCCTGTCTCTGCCTCCTCCCGGCTCCCCTCCTCCCCGTCATAGCATGAGACTCGGAAAAGCCGAACCCATGACAGTGGGCTCTCCTGATTGAATGATATGGGCACGGTCAAACTGCTGCAACCCTTCAACAATTATCTTAACAGCTGGCAGTGGTTTGCTTTATTATTTTTTTCCCCATGAAGTAAATACCTGTTTCAAGTTCCTCCTTTCTTAGATAATGATAGATTCTTACATCTTTCATCTCCTAATTATGTAATTCCCTTTAAATAACTCTTTTGTTATTCTGGACATGTATCTTACCTAGTATAACGCATAAGATTATTTGACCCAAATTTTATTTTTCTCCATTCTCAAACCAGTCCGTGCTGTCATTGAACTGCAGACAGAAGAGGTCATCCTTTCAAGCTTGAGTTTGCATTCTCTGTGTTATGAAGTTGTATTCCACACAATAAAGTTCTTTTTCCTCCCTCTATTTCACATTACTTAAGTAATTAAACTTACCCATTACTCTGACATTCAACAGCCTCAAGAGTTCTGATAATGGCTTGTACTTGTTAAACTCTTCAAGTGGCAGATAGCCATTGCTGTTCCAGGATTATATGACCTTGTGAAAGTTTTTCTCCCTGAACTAGTTTGGAATTTGAAAGTTTCAGAAGTTTGGGGTAATAGGTTTTTAGGTGGTAAAGATTACAATTATTCTGCCTAGGATTGCTGGGCTAGGGAGTAGGGTAAAAGGTGATAAATTTTCTGCTCCAACTCAATATTAGTATCTATAAGATGTCATTAGCTTCTTCTGGCACAGCCATGATGTTCACTGGGAATTCAATTAAAAAAATAATTTGGAAACAGACTTTTCACTGGGAACTTTTTTCTGATGGAAGGAAACCAAAATGCTTATAAAATAAAACCTAGAATGTCGCAAAATTTTTTCTTCTGGGAATTAAGAAAGAACTGAATATATGTTGTCTACATTTTCCATGCATTATTGTCACTGTGCCGTTGTAACATAAGGTTGTAACCTCTGTCGTTACTCAGAAAAACCTATAAATAAACCAGTCTTGGCGAACACTTACTGAATTAGGCTGTAGAGGTAAGAGAAAATTGGAAAACGTTGGAAAATACCTTGTCTGTGCAGAGGCACTAGAGTTGCCAATTTAAAAATAGCCACTTCACACATGTTGCATACCTAGACCAGTAGGAAAACCCTTCCTTTCTTTTTACAATAGATCTGGTGTGCACTTTTGTTAGATGGTTTAAATATGACCATGTGATATGTAACTAACAGATATTTGAATAGTGGTAAACTTGCATTACTGCTTAATTTTTATGATGGAACATTGTGAATCAAGGTTTTAGATGTAGGTTCTGATCATTAATATCAACATCAGAAATCAGGAGAACACAGCAGATTTTCAAAGGCACTGGTACAGGTATGGTCAACAGGACAATATTTACCAACAATAACAAACACAAATGCTAGGTATTCTTATTCTGACATTTTGCCTGATGTGGTGCTTTTTGTTTTATTGAACTTGATAACATTAATTTAGGTTGAAGCAATAACATGTAGGTCTAAATATTAGGAAACCTACTCAAAGTGGTTATGTCACCAAAGTGATGGCTATTTGACACTAAGATAAACAGTAGACTAAGCAAGATTTCTGTTGTCCATTGAGTTAACAAAATTAATGCAATCTGTGTTATGATGGGAGGATGGCATGGGTGTTACCACATTTAACATTTGATAATACGGGACATGAACTTGTATGTGTTGTTCATATACTGATAGTAACTTGAATGATGTTGACTGCATAAATAAGATAGTTAACTAAGTAAAAAATCAATATAGTTGCATGAAAGTTGATTGTTAAGTAATTGGAAAATATTATTTTGATTTGAGCCACTGCAGAGATGTTACTGTGTGAGGTTTGGTCACAACCACAGAGGGCTGTTTACTAACACCATGTGAGAAATCCATGCCATGTACCTGATCTTAAGTGAAGTCTATGGTTAAAAGTTGTTGAGTGTGTTGGGCTATTTTATTAGAGAACACGCAGTCTTTGGAGCAGTCAACATACATAATGGCTGGGCAGTCTATCTGAAACAGTAAACAAAAGGTTTGGATCCCAGAAGTAAGAGACAAGAGACAGATCTTGGCCAAAACAGACAAACACTTTCTATGAATATCAGGCGGTAGATTTTTAACTTATTTTGCAATCTACTAACTCTGAAAGTGAGATTCATCTGTAAACTATTTCTATACTAGACACCCTAGCTAGACTGTTTCTGTAGTATATGTGAAGAAAGATTCAATCTATCTCATTCTAATGTAGAGATTTAAATTAACTGTGAGGAACTGTGTCTTCAAAACATTATTTTTCACCACAGCCTGAGGAAGAGTTTTGGTAGGTTAGTAAGTCTCTTGTGCAGGGAGAAGCCATTCTGCCTCACTTGTGATTCATAAACAGAGAAAAAATATTTGTCATCATTTGCCAGAAGCTGAAATTTATTTTAGAAAGAACCAAATAGAGTAGTCATCCCCAGTCCTGTAAGCTAGTGCAGGATAGCCAGAGCTATGACTGGTTCTTGCTTCACTGAAGAGGCCAGATGGCATGCCATGAAGAAGGGTAGAATAGAGGAAGAAATGGTCCTGTGATTAAATCACTGTGAATATCATCAATGAACATCTGTCTGGCTCCAAAATATATCCTGTGCAAACTACTTTGGTGCCTTTATGCAACTGTCAGACATGTTTTCCCATTTGTAGATTTCTACTTTCAATTTCTTCTCCTGAGTTTTAACTGTCTTTTCTCCTGTGACTTTTAACTTGTTGGGTATGGGTGGGATCATTCCAAGGGTGTATGTTCAGACAGAGCCTTGTACCACAGAGCCTCAAGCTTAAGATGTAATGCCAAAGTATATTAATAATTAATAATATGCAAATTCCCTCTGTGCACTGGGACATCCTGAAAGCATAGGCTGCACTGCAGGGCTGTGCCTATATTGCAAAACCAAGACCTTAATTAAGAAAAACAATACTGAACGAGTCATGGTGTGTTTTGTAGTTCACCAATGCAATTTTCAAAACCATCTAAGGAAGCGGGGAAGAAGCTTCAATCTAGATCTGAAAAAGGTGTTTTGCAGTATTAATGTGCACTGAGGGAAAAATAAGAGAGCTTTGCGTCTGAATTATGAGGTAATACAGCTGAAAACTACATTTTTAGAAGAATGTTAGCAAAATGGCCATTTGGGTTGTTTACAACGTTGGTCCTGATACTTCATGAAAGCACAGGGCAATTAGATCTTCCCTAAAACTTCTTTGTGAGTCTAGGAAAATACAGGTTTCTCAGCCTTTGCTGACATATCTTGTGCTCTAGTCCCCTATTAATCCCAGTGCTACTTTGTTGTATTGTCTTCACTTGGTCAATACCTCTTTCAAAACTAAGGGCTCAATACTTAGATAAAGCCAGACATGGACTAGAGGCGCTAAATAGAAGGCAGTAATTACTTATCTTCACCTTCTGACTATTCAACCCAATATCTGGTGAGTTTTCATCACTATAAAGATGTTTTCCACCACTTCTTTAATGCTAAATAGTAGAATCATAGAATCATAGAATAGTTAGGGTTGGAAAGGACCTTAAGATCATCTAGTTCCAAACCCCCTTCCATGGGCAGGTACACCTCCCACTAAGCCATGCCACCCAAGGCTCTGTCCAACCTGGCCTTGAACACCACCAGCGATGGAGCATTCACAACTTCCCTGGGCAACCCATATTTAACTTTTTACTAAGTTTGTTTAACAATGATACTGAAGAGTGCAACAAGTTAAAGAGGAAGCATAGGTATAACAGAAATCCTTTTCCCAAAGTTTCAGAAATCAAAGTGGTCTCTGATGGTGTAGCTCTTATTGAGGTGAAGAGTAGGACATTCCCTCTGTTGTAGACCAAGCTTTTTGTTCTTTCTTCTCTTCTTTGGAGGCAAGTGGATCCTGACTTCTTACTGTAATTTTTCCTTCAAATTAATATTTTCTGATTCATGGAAAGGTCAAACTAGAATTCCCTTTCCCTGCAAAGGTCTAAAATATTGCAGATCCACATGGTAGATTTTACCCTAAAAGAAAAGTATATAGGAAACATTCATGCCTTCCAGCAAAAGAGGTTATAAATATTCCATAATTCTTTGCAAAATAATAAAAATCTTGGGTTTTGAGGCCATTATAAATAACCAATTAAACATTACTTTAGATCTTCTTTCTCTTTTTCCTTTATTGCCATGTAAAGAGACACGGATCATGCCCTCTGAAATAGCCTTTCATTCTTCAAAGAATTTCTGGTTATGTTCTATTTATTTTCTTCATTTTTCCTTAATATATATCTTATGTAGTTCTCCACTTTTGGCTGACATTGTTTCTTATAAAAGATATATAAAAGTGAGAAAAATTACTTGTGGCAAAACAGTATTTGGAAAAATACAATGAAGACCTGAACATCCAGTGAAAACACCCCATTGTGGAGGATTTCCCACTACATTGTCTTGCTGATAGAAGTGGCCAGGTAGAAAGATTCATACCGAACATAGCAGTCATCATTGACTCTTTCTCTGGCATCTTTTGTAGGTGTCCTCTGCTTAGTTATGTTTTTCTCAGTTCCTCTTGATTAATTACTTCCTCCTTTTGCTATTGGTAGCTTGCAAGACACAGATGCAAAAAAAAAAAAAAAAAAAGAGTTCACAGAGCAGGAAAGGCATGGCTGGCCAGAAATTAGAACCAACACAAAACAATAAAAATATGGTTGAGAAAGCATTACTTCATAGACCTAGATCAAGATTGTAATGATATCTTCAGCCTCTATGACCGCATTTGAAAGGGCTTGCAAATAAGATATAATTACAGTGAAACATGTCCATTTTCACAGGAGCAGCTGAATGGAAATGTGATAGAAGCTTCAGATTTTTAATTCAAAAGCATAGCTTGTTTTATAATCCTGGTCAATGTGGTCCTTGTAAGTAGACTTTTGGGGAAATAATTCAGGAGTTGCGTTCAGAGAAGTTAGAGATTTTTTTTTTTTTTGGTCAAATATGGATTAGAGAGGCACATAGCTGAATTCTGTGAATATTATTCATATACATATCATTTAACTTTTATATTTGTTACAAAGAAAGGAGAGACACATGCGGCTAAGGGAATTACAATAACATGAAAAATTACCATGGGATTAATAGACTTACTACATTACAACACGCATTACAGAAAATATCAATTAATAGAATGTGATAACATCTCACGTAACTGAGAAACAGAGTCACAGACAGGATTAGAAGAGCTGTGAGATCAAGAAAAGAACTCTTTTAATGAAATGAATTGCTCAGGGTTAAAGTGACAATTGAGTGTTGAGGAGAACAGAGAGGGCTAAATTCAGGTGCGACTCTGGAAATCAGCACAATCACACCTGGAATTAACTTGGTTTAAAATTTCTTGTAAAGGATAAAAAGGTGGTAGAGAAAGATCTCTAATACATATAATTGGAAGAAGGCATTTTATAATGGAAGTTTCTTTGGTAGGTCTATCACCTACATTCAAAGATTTCTCTTTTATTTTTTTATCACATGCAGAGCTGATGACAGAAAAAAATTGTCAAAATTAAAAATTATATATATCCTTTGCCAAATGAGATCAGAGTAGAGAATTAGTGAAGTAACACGATAAACTTAGCCTGGTATGCTATAGAAATTGGCCTATCAATGTAAATGGTAATTCATTAATAACTCCATTTTTATCATGACATTTCTATTTGTCTGGGCAGTGAGGGTAGATTTTCTGTGATATTCAGTAGACACTGATTAATATAATGCCTTGTCTAAATAAAACATGGCAGACTAAGAATTACGTTGTCTTTTAAATTATGTTGTTCACCTAGGACTGGTGTCAGTTAGTGCATCTTGAACATATTTGCAGACCTGTGGGTAAAAAAGCATAATGCAGCCTTTTGTTACAGAGAACAGATATGATTACCGTATAAATGGTACTCAGTTGAGCAGTTTATATTAGAATTCTGATCCCTGATATTGTGGATATCGGAAGAATGTATATTAGGAAAAGTGCTTTTTTTTTCCCTCTTGCTAATGTTGCTAGTACAACCATAATCTTCTCTATGTCAGATATGAGAGGTGAGCATTATGATTATGACACAAGTGTAGTGGATATCTTATTTTCTTTAGCCTCCCAGTGATTACTAAAAATTTAGGACATTCTTGGAAATCTCACATGTAAAAATAACTGAGCACTTCTCACAAGTAAGGTCATTAGAAACAACATCATTTTCCACCAAAAATATCATTCTTCTGAATTTGGTGGAACTTTCTGAATTGAATTATGAAAGAATTGAGAGGACATTTTTACTGTATTTCATAGGATCATAGAATCATAGAATAGTTAGGGTTGAAAAGAACCTTAAGATCATCCAGTTCCAAGCCACCTGCCATGGGCAGGAACACCTCACCCTAGACCATATCACCCAAGACTCTGTGCAACCTGGCCTTGAACACCGCCAGCGATGGAGCATTCACAACTTCCCTGGGAAACCCATTCCAGTGCCTCACCACCCTCACACTAAAGAATTTCTTCCTTATATCTAACATGAACTTCCCCTATTTAAGTTTGAACCCTTTACAGCTTGTCCTATCGCTGCATTCTCTGATTAAGAGTCCCTCTCCAGCATCCTTGTAGGCCCCCTTCAGATGATCCTTTTGATGCAGCCCAGAATACGGTTGGCTTACTGGGCTAAGAGCACACACTTGACAGCTCACGTTCAGTTTCTCGCTGACCAACACCTCATCAATAAGTGGACCTAACTGTTTAGAGGTTTGTACCTTTAGAATCATAGAATAGTTAGGATTGGAAAGGACCTTAAGATCATCCAGTTCCAACTCCCCCGCCATGGGCAGGGACACCTCACACTAAACCATGCCACCCAAAGCTCTGTCCAACCTGGCCTTGAACACCGCCAGCGATGGAGCATTCACAACTTCCCCGGGCAAACCATTCCACTGCCTCACCACCCTTACAGGAAAGAATTTCTTCCTCATATCCAATCTAAACTTCCCCTGTTTCAGTTTGAACCCGTTACCCCTTGTCTTCTCACTACAGTCCCTAATGAAGAGTCCCTCCCCAGCATCCCTATAGGAACCCTTCAGATACTGGAAGGCTGCTATAAAGTCTCCACATAGCCTTCTCTTCTCCAGGATGAACAGCCCCAACTTTCTCAGCCTATCTTCATATGGGAGGTGCTCCAGTCCCCTGATTATCCTCGTGGCCCTCCTCTGGACTTGGTCCAACAGTTCCATGTCCTTTTGATGTTGAGGACACCAGAACTGCACACAGTACTCCAAGTGAGGTCTCACGAGAGTAGAGTAGAGGGGCAGGATCACCTCCCTTGACCTGCTGGTCACGCTCCTTTTGATGCAGCTCAGGATACGGTTGTCTTTCTGGGCTGTGAGTGCACACTGCAGCTGGCTCATGTTCATTTTTCCATCGACCAACATCCCCAAGTCCTTCTCTACAGGGCTGCTCTGAATCTCTTCTCAGTCCCACCTGTAGCTGTGCCTGGCATTGCTCTGACCCAGGTGCAGGACCTTGCATTTGGCATGGTTAAACTTCATCAGGTTGGCATCAGCCCACCTCACAAGCATGTCAAGTTCCCTCTGAATGGCATTCCTTCCCTCCAGCATATCAGCCAAACCACATATCTTGGTGTCATCGGCAAACTTGCTGAGGACACACTCAATCCCGCTGTCCATGTCACCAACAAAGATGTTGAACCAGACAGGTCCCAGCGCCGATCCCTGAGGAACACCACTTATTACTGGTCTCCTGCTCAATAATGAGCCATTGAGCACAACTCTTTGTGTGTGGCCATCCAGCCAGTTCTTTATCCACCGAGTGGTCCATCTATGAAATTGATATCCCTCCAGTTTAGAGACAAGGATTTCATGCAGGACAGTGTCAAACGCTTTGCACAAGTCCAGGTAGATGACATCAACTGTTCTACCCCTGTCCATCAGTTCTGTAGCCCCATCGTAGAAGGCCACCAGATTGGTCAGGGAGGATTTCCCCTTAGTGAAGCCATGCTGGCTGTCCCCAACCACCTTGTTGTTTTTCATGTGCCTCATCATGCCTTCCAGGAGAATCTGCTCCAAGATTTTGCCAGGCACAGAGGTGAGGCTGACTAGTCTTTAGTTCCCCAGCTCATTCATTTTCCTCTTGTTCAAAATGGGGGTTATATTTCCCTTTTTCCAGTCATCGGGAACTTCACCTGACTGCCATGACTTTTCAAAACTGATGGACAGTGGCTTAGCAACTTCATTTGCCAGCTCCTTCAGGACCCGCGGATGGATTTTATCAGCTCCCACGCACTTGTGTATATTTAGGTTCTTAAGATTGTCTCGATCCAGATCCTTTCCTACAGTGGGCCCAAGGTCTTCATTCTCACAGTCCCTGCATCTGCCTTCCATGACTTGGGTGGTATGGTCAGAGCATTTGCTGGTGAAGACTGAGGCAAAGAAGTCATTAAGAACCTCAACCTTCTCCTTATCCAGGGTAGCCAGTTCCCCTGATAGCTTCCGGAGGGGGCCTACTTTGTCCCTAATCTGTCTTTTATTCACTACATATCTATAGAATCCCTTCCTGTTATCTTTAACATCCCTTGCCAAGTTGAATTCTAAGTGGGCCTTAGCTTTCCTAAGCTGGTCCCTAGCTTCCCAGACAACATGCCTGTATTCTTCCCAGGCCACCTGTCCTTGCTTCCACCTTTTATAAGCCTCTTTTTTCCTTCAAAGTTTCCTCAGCAGCTCCTTATCCATCCAAGGAGGTCTCCTGGCCCTCCTGCTGCCCTTCCTTCTAGTTGGGATTCGACACTCCTGAGCTTGTAGTATACTATCCTTGAATATCAACCAGTAAATGTTGATATTCTTCAAGGTGACCAGAATGCCATAGCGCGAAGATTCACCAACTTTACATTTCAGGTATCATTGGAGTTTTCTTCTGTCTTGCAGGAGTTTGCTTTCAGCAGGGCACATTTTGGCCTTTCTATGCACAGATGTTGAATGTGTTCTTGGATACTGTTTCCTTCTCTCAGATTTAGTTTTGCGTCCCAGTTATCTGATAATTGGTATTTCGCTCCCATGCCTCCAAACTCAAAAAATCCCTGAGATTTTTTTTTTAAATGCAAAAGAAAGAAAATAGAAAAAGGAGGAACATTGATGCAAGTAAAACAATATTACTTGCACTGCCAGATTTCTGTCTAAAAGATTTTAACTAAGGATTTATGAATTAAACAGTAGGAACTGTTGGCTACATACCATCTCTTCATGAAATAAATGAAACTTTGGGGATTTACAGACATTTCTGTAGGTACCTACCTTTTGTCTGAATAATGACTAAGAACCTACAAATCACAGTGAGCAAAAAAGGGTACTTCTTTAAATCATGGTCTGTTGTTATTGCCCCTGTTCTGCCTTTTCTATTCCATTTAGTGGTAGATGTAGCAATGGAAAATGGACTGTATGGTCTTTCCTTTACAATAGTAATTCTGGTTAATAAAAGAAAATTTTGAAAACAAATTAAACCAAAACGTACCTAGATATTATTGCCTTACGTCAGAACTAGGTGTCTAAGTTTATGCTTCTGACAACAGTATTATGATTGCAAATAAATAATGTGTTATTTGTTTGTTTGTTTTGTGGAAGAAAGCTATACTCCTAAAATCAGGTTTCAATTCACATATCTGTGTTAATAAAGTAATATATTTCAGGTGAGTCCTACCTAGGATTTTCTGTGGGAATTTTGTACAAGGAACTATTCAACAGCCAACATAAGACAAAGCAAGTAGTTCCATGAGCGGACAGTTCATTCGGAAAAGGGTAAGTGTACTTTCTGGGATAATATCTTGTATGTCAACTCTATTCTTGCATTCTTCTGGGGGCTTCAAAAGGGATTCAATATGTAACAGACCTATCTCAATGACAGGGTACTGGGATGGATTTTTGGCCTGACCTATACTGACTTTTATGTTCCTTAAGCTTTGGGGTGACGTGAATTTTTAATGCAACTCCTTATGGACACCATAATAAGTTTTCTTTTTTTATAGCTGGTTGACAAAGTTATAGATTGCAATGCAATCACAGCAAAATGGTGGTTCCTGAACAGGTGACTACCTTTCTAATATAGAAAGACTGTGTAAGGATAAAGTGCCACAGATAGCTTTGTTCACTTGGGAAATGAACTCTTTAATCTCTTAAATTATTTAAGAATTATTTAAAAGTAATTTTAAGTATTCTCAAGAAGCTTTTTTAGTATTTTTGAGAGTCTTACCATTAACTTTACCATGCCACCTCACACCCTCTGCTGGCAAGATTAAATGTGCACGTCAGCAGTATTGAAATACTGTTACTTGCTTGGAAGTCCAGTGTGCTGACTGGTAGAAATTAATAGATGGACATAGCCCCTTCCTGTGTTCTGAAGGAAGAAGAAATTTTTGATTTTTAGGTTCAGAATGATTAAGAAAGAGTTTCAGTTATTCCTCATAAACTATGTATTACACAAGTCTGTTTCATGTTATTTGCAATTTGTCATGTTTGCTGCGGCACTCCATCACTTTCTGCCACTGCTTTCTGCCACTGCTTCAGGAAGAGTGCTTGTTTGGTGTGTACTGGGCTTGAAGTAGGTTTTTGAGGATTGAAAGCCTCATGGCTGAATTAGTCCCTTCTCTGTTGGCCCTGTAGGTGCAAAATCTCATTCCCTTTTTGTGATGTCTGCAATCACTTGAGTTTGGTGAGCTCTTTAAAAATATTTTAGGGAATTTATATCCTAGGCTAAACTGTATCCTGGAGGTGTCAGATTCTTCACTGACTGGTGACGAGCCCAGAGTAAGTGCTCTCTGTACCTACTGCACACATAAAAAGGTATGCTTTCTAGCTGGGAATGGGCAAGGCATTTGTATATTAGGCCTATAGGGAGGAGGAACCTACTACAGCTAGTTAATAGGTTATTATTATTATGTAATTACTTGCTAATAAGTATTAAAAAAATCTACAACATTGATTAAAATAACAATGCTTCTTTGGTTCAGTTCAAAATGTTTGTACAATCATAGCTTTCTCCTTGTCTCAGTGAATTTCAATCCTGCTGAAATCTTCATTTAAATCTATGTGATTTGAACCCTATACTGATTTCAGCATCTGTATATTACTCCTGAATCAATACCATTTCCCTGAAAACCAGGATATTTTAGGGCAGCTGTGGCAAGCATAAAAGGCATATATGTCAAGCAGAAAATAAAAAGGAACATATATTTCTGATATACTCATGCCAAATTATTGTTTGGAATGCTAGGAGTGAAATGCTGCTTTGGTTATGTGTATGTTTGTATCTTCTGGTTATGTGTGATCCACGTGGTTTTTTTCTAATGTGAAGAAAAATATGCCTCTGTCCCTGTATCTAATTTTCACAAATCACATGAGGATGAGGCATCTTTAAATCTAAAATTTAATTGTTCTTACTCACATATAATCTTCTTCATAGTGGCTACAATTCAGGCAGAAGACGGCAGATCTCCCTTTTCAGTCTTTTAAGCCTGGGGATTGTTTCCAGAAACAAATCAGACTTCCTGGCTGTGTTTCCTGTTTACAAAGTGCTGTATACATTAACATTTAAGAATTTCTGTGTACTTTATTTCTGACTATTATACATCACATCATAAAATTAAGGGCAGTTAATGTCCCACAGAATCCTGGGTGAGATGAAAATTGTTCTGCACTCTACTGGTTGTTGTACAGTACTTCAAAAAATACATCCTCTAAAACTTACCTTTCTGAATCACTCTTTGCTTTGCTAACTGTATTTGTGGTAATGATGATGGACTTTTTTTGACTTTGGAGCAGGAATCCTGACTGAAATATAATTTAGCCATTTTGCTTTTACATTTTTATATTCTGTAACAAAAAGTACAGGATGATCTAATATGCATTGAAGGTGAACTCTCTATTATATGGAGTAGATTTATTTTGGGAGATACCTTCTAAAATCCTGTTTAACCTTGTTAAAAAAATTAAATAACCAACAATGAAGAACTTAAAAAAAAAGATAGAAAATAAAAAAATTGAAAGCAGAAGTACTGAATGTATATGACAGATGAAATCTTTAAAGATAAGCCGAAAGAAAATATGATTAACACTGATGAAGCGGAATGGTGCCAAGTATATGTCATTTCTGAGCCAAATGCATTATACAAGGTGGAAACTGAACTTTCAAGACTCATGTTAACATTTCTCATGTTAACATTTTATTCTTTTGTTTTATCAAGGTGAGGAAAAAAAAAAAAAGCAGCAGCAGCAAAAACTGCATAGTGATAAGTCTGTTGAAAGTTAAATATGGCCATGTGTTAACACCTTGCTGAATGATATCATTCTGGTAAAGCAATTACAGGATTACATA
Organism: Myiopsitta monachus; assembly: GCA_017639245.1. Classification (NCBI taxonomy): domain Eukaryota; kingdom Metazoa; phylum Chordata; class Aves; order Psittaciformes; family Psittacidae; genus Myiopsitta; species Myiopsitta monachus. Next base: position 63,085,726 of record CM029919.1, read on the forward strand.
GTGATTAATTTCTAAAGGGAGGCAAATAGTAAGGTCAGATACCTTTTGTGAGTCAAAGCTGTAAAAGTTTTCACGTATATTCTTAACCTCCATTTTGTTTGCAACTTGTATGGAGATCTGCACCTAAGCTGATTTGCAGAGCTATTTTATGCACTCACGAAATGCAAATCCTTTTCATTATGCACTGCTAACAAAAAAAAAAAAGATTCTCTATACATCTGTCCTTGATCTTACTTCAAAATGATGAATCTGTTTTCATACCATTGTTCTGAGTTTATTGCAAGAGTAACAAATCTCCTTTCAGTCCATATGTTATACAGAATCTGTACAGCTATTTCTGCTAAAGACTACTGTACTTGCATGAGATATAAACTATCATAAAACAATGATTTGATTATTTTTATTTATGTTCTGTGTAGCACATAATGAAACGAAGGCTCAGTCATCTTGTTTTGTAAATATCAAAACCCAACAACATAAATTGTGTAGAAATATGGTAAATAAAAAAGTAATATTCTCGTACAGGTGAAATTATCACTGACCTTCGTAAATTAATAAAAAACTAGCTAATCAGATCAATTTATTTTACTCACATGTGTAATTATTTAAAGTTTGACTATTTTAAGTGCTGTACAAACATTTCCCTCTGTTCACAACTCATACAATTAAATAAGAGAGAACAGGTCCAGTGTTCATGCTTGTTTAGATGCTTTGATTCTTTTGAATTTAGATATTCAAAACAGTGACCCTAACCTCACTGGTATATGTTTGTGTTGGTTGATGAGACATAACTATTCTATTAAAATATCTATAACCTACCCAATTGTATGCCTGTAATCAGATATTATAAATTAGAGATATATCTGATAATAACAGTAATAATACTATTCATGTGCTTAACAAAGTGTAAATTACGGGATTAACTAAAGAGCTAAGTCTTCCCATAAGAAAGAAATAAACAACTAGCCAACACTGGGGCTTTGTTAACTTAACTATTGATGTTTTCACCATATTTCATTTCTCCTATTCTGTTAGCATTTCCAAATCTATTCTGAAACCTGTGGCCAATCTTCACTGATTCTCACTACTGCCTTTTAATGGGACTTTACTATTTTTCTGGGCGCTGAATAACCATGATTTTTTTTTTCTTCTCACACTTTTTGTTTATTGTTTTTTGTATTCCTGTGCAGAATGATTTTTGCTCCCTTGTTTCCATTTTGTTGATCCCTCATGATATCTACAGCAACCTCTGTGATGATTGTTTAAAACACTGATAACAAATTTTAAAGCTCCAAGACCTGTTTAGCTGAGAAAACACACTTCCATGTCAAAGTTTCTAGGCCACATTAGGTGTGTAACCTGGGTCACACATAGCGTAGAACAGATGGATTACTGGGGAAGATACCTCTGTGCCTCTTAAAAATCTGGAATTTCTTCTTTACCTTTTTTTTCTGAAACAGTCTGAATTTGATGATCATCAAGACCATCAAGAGGACTGTAGTTTAGGCAGATGGCTAAAATATGCACATATATTCTCACCCCGCCTCCCATGGCTTATTAAAATTGACCAGTGCAAGAAGTCGCACTAAAAACTTCTTTCGGCCTTTCCAAATATTCTGTAGCTTGCTGGTTCTGCCACCGATCTTATTGGTGACTGTCAGGTGTTCGAATGTTCCTTAGGAATAGTGGATGCTGAGTCTCGGTTTCCTATGACTTATACAAGTCATTAGCACTAAGATACCAAAGCCAGCTTGGTGAAAGCTTTTTGCTCAGTTGCTCAGTTATAGAAAATTATTCCTTCTTTAGTGGGAATGATGAATGAACTTGTGTAAAAATATTATCTCATCACATAATTATGAACTGCATCATAAAGTATAGAGCGAAGAGAAATGAATGAAGTTTCCAGCACTTCATAACTTCTGAATGCCTCATTCTGCCACTTGACCAGCTTGTTTTTTTTGCTAGTTTTTGTATTTGTAACATTACAAATACAGGCATAGGCTGTGATAATTGGTTGCTGAAGTAAGAATGTGTAAGGAGTAGAAATGTGAAGCTGGGTCATGTTCTGCTTCTTTAGGGACAGTATTAGGTACACACAGCATGCTAGGGAAGTATGGTATCTCAAGAATTTGCCACTTTTTTTAGGTAAATCATTGTCACTGAATTGAGAAAGTTCAGAGAGCTTTCATTTGTGACTAACCAGTATCAAATTCCAGTGGGGAAAATACCCAAGCCTTGGCTGCTCTCGATCGTTTTCATGGTATTTTAAATCCCTAATATACCAAGTAAAGCTAGTAAAGGACACTTATTTTTCTAGTTTCCTGTGGGAAATGCTCTTTTGCCCTCTTTTTTTTATATATAAACAGCAACTAACTGTAGTATTTTGTAAAAACATTTTGGAGGTTTATTTCTGTATATTTATCAACTGAATTGTGAATTTGTAACTGTAAAGAACATTCCATCCCAACCCTTTACTTAGGAAGCGTTAGTAATATGCCACAGTCCCTGAAAATCAGAGACATTACTTCATGCAATAATTACATTAGTAGTTGAAATTACTGAGAGGAACACTTTATGGCTTCTAACAAATCAAGGCAAAAATAATGATTTTGACTATTGCAATATAAAAAGCATCATCTACTTTTTAAAGTTAAACCATCAGGATCAGAAGTCTTGAAATTATTTTCTGATTCTAGTACATATTTATGATTGTATTTTTATACTATAATTTTATTTTATTTTATTTTTCATTTTATTTTATTTCCTTCTCATTTCATTTCATTTCATTATTTCATTTCATTTTATTTAATTTCATTTCATTAGTTTTACATTTTAACCAAGTCTGTAATGAGAGGTAAAGGCAGGACTTCCACTGTAGATTACTGAATTTGAAACCATAAAGAATTTCAAAAGTCAAATTGACAATACAGACAGAAGACAAAAACAATCATAAGGACTTGAGATTTATGTTCAGAAGCCTGTGACACTCCAGCACTACAAAAATTGTAGATTATTCTTTTTTTATTTTATTAATAAAACAACAGTGATATAATAAATTATTATTACGTTTAACAAGTATCTAATTAACTTCTCTAAAAAGCTACAAGTCACATTTTGTTAAAAGTTCTTTCATATTCTTTAATTCAATTATCTAAAAATTATCAATCATTTTTATTAGTTAATACTTGAAACTGCATGCATGTCCAATATAATTATTAACGCCAATCCATTTACTGGTTCATTTAACTCTGGCTATGCACTATTATGTGTGACATTTTGAAAAGAAGCACCATTTTCATAATGATGCAACCATTATTTTTTTCTGAAGATCAACAAAAGATTTAGTCATTTTAATTCTATTGCTTATCTGTCTACAGTCTAACTTATAAGAATAAAAAAAGCCAGGTGGTAATGGAAAATATAGCTGTTGTAATCTACATAATTGCCACTCATAAATTGTTTTTTCCTTTTATACTTTCACTACAGTACAAAATGAGGATAAAATAAAACCATCTGAGGAAAGATAAGAAAGAAAACCACTTCTCAGAGGTGAGAAAGTTGATTTCCTGAGGCCAACAGCAAGCAGACTGGATTTTACACTGCATTTGTTGATCCAAGAGCAATGCTAGTTATTCTTTTACATAAGTTTATTAAGAAAAAAAATGTTTTTCAAGTGTTTGAAACTTACTGAGGGTTATAGCACTGTACAATAGAAGTGGGTCTGGCGACATGATTGCTTACTCAGAACTTTGGGTAGAAGAGAAGGGTTTTTTTGCCTGTTTTGCCTGAGACTTGCTTTGGACATTAAAGACATCATGTAGGCCAGAGGTCAAAAAAACCCTGTAGCTAGGTTCCTAGTGTGTTTTAGAAGTCCTCACATGACTTAGATTTATTAGGAGACATAGACATCTAAACAATTCCATGAAAATCCCAGTTTATCTTCTGTCCAGTGCTAGAGAGGTGTTCTGTGTATCTGAAGGTACTTTATCCCTCTAGCATTTCTCAAGCACCTAGAGATTTTCCCACATGAAAAAAATAGTTGGTGTGCTCTTCAGAGGGCTAGAAAATTGCATATACAGGATTAATCATTCCTTGATGTCAACTACCAATGAAGGAGCTTACTGTGGGTGTTGTTAGATACTTCACAGTCCAAAATGCAGAAAAAGAAAGACATCATGGTCTCTGCCCTGCTCTAATAATTATTTATGCCATGTGGTAAAAAGGAGACTAGCTTATATGTGCTCTACTAAGTTATCCTTAGTCACTGCTCAATATAACGAACATTTTTAGTTCTCCTTTAGTGATGTGAATGAGCAGGACTGTAAAAGGAACAGTCACCTAAAGAAGGATCAAGCAGACACAGAAGCACTGGAGCAGATTTTTAAGGACATACTTATGAGTTAGACCTTTTATTAATCCTATACACTCTCCTTGTGGTCAATAGGGAGAAAAGTGTTTTCTTCTTTTTAAGTAGACATTTAGCATACAGTACTTTGATGGTTGTTTTTATTACTTCTTTTAATTTATTTTTGGTCAGAGTTTTTCCAGGTGAGTTTAAGGCAGCTTTGGATTAGTAGCTCAGGCACTGGTTCCAACTTTTAGTCCCCTTAAGCGAAGTGAGATTAGGATCTGGTAGACTCTTCACTGGAGGCTATCTATTTGCTTCAGTGTGTCAGCTATATGTAGTTAGGTGGGAGTATGCTTTTTCATTAGATGAAAATATGCCTTCATTAGATGATATGCTTGAAACCAATCATGCTTCTCTCATGTGCTTTTGTATTTGTATAAATAACTAAAATGTAAATAAAAATTTGATATGGTTTTCAAGTTTTAGGGAATAAATATTTTATGATTTTAATGGTTTCCTTATTAAACTTCTTTCTTTATAAAAAACCTGTTGTTTCTCCAAATACATTATGTCCTTTTCTATCAAATTTAAATGCGTTTTTTAAATTTCAAATTACTATTGTAAAACAACTTTTATGCTTTTCAAAATAGCTGCTGACAGTTTTGGGCTATATAATCCAAAGGCAACAAAAACTGAAGAAAGAAAAAATTCTGCTGCTCATAGGGATCTAAAAAATTAGTAAAATTTTCTAGTGTATGGATTATGAAGAGAAAAATCAAAATGCTCTGAGTTCGAACATGTCGATTTAGAGACTTGGACAGATGGCTTCTATTTTTGTTTTGCTAATTGCAGGTGCAGTAGTACATCTTACTTTGCCTATGAACAGTTATTGTGCTTTTTTTTAATTATGTTAAAGAATCTGCACTACAGAAAAGCATTACATGTGTATTTAGATAGAATGCTGCAGAAATGTTGATTAAGTCATTCTACTGTTACACATCTGTAAAATGGGCTAATAAATACTGCGCAGTACAGGTCTAAGAAAGGTACAAAGTTAAAAAAAAAAAAAAAAGAAGACATGTTCAAACATTTCTTGCAAAGACCACAGAAGAAAATTAAAAAAGAGAACTTAAGGTCATCTGTTTGTTACTTCTGGATTCAATGCCCAGGAAACAGAAATGCAGTGCAGTTCAATGTTTGTGTTTAACAACAATTAGAGATTTTCTCATGTTTTGTTTCTCTTCTAGTCATGTATGACTATTCTAGCCGTAGCCTTTGGAATAAAGGTTTGTTCTTGCTCATTTTGAGGGCAAGCAACCGTTGTACTCTACATGTCCATAAGGATTATGCTGCTCTGGTTTTGCCTTGGGGTTCAGTGCTTGCCTTCCTCTTGTGCTTTAATGTTTCATTCTGAATTTAATGCTTTTATGCTACACCAGATGCATGGCACTGCAGATAGAACTCCACTTTAAATTATAGATGTAGTAAAGGTAGAGAATGAGCAATAGCCAACAAGCTTCCCTCACGTAGCCTTGCCTACATGCTGGTACAAAGGGACCTTTAGTAAGGTAGCAGTTCTGTATGTCTTCTTTCCACCTTGGCTTTTGTGGTAATTATGCCAAAATGGCATGAAGTGAGCTTGCTGTGGGAATATCAGTCCTGTTGGGACTGGTTTGAGAAATACAACCAGAAAAATGAAATCAAAATAACTCTAATAGTACCCTATCCATACGTTTGGATTTAAATTGTTTGGCTTTTTTTTTTTATTATTATTATAATTATTATTCACACTCTGATGTCCTAATTTGCATTTGCCATCCACTTGGAGTCTTACTAAGAGTAGTAGGGCATGGTGAGTGCTTAAATCTATCATTATATACCGAATTTCTAGACTGCTAACTGCTCCATTCTGCATCATGCTGCAACTTTGGACACCCTGCAAACATTATGTAGCAATGTCACTGAATGATTATTATATGCTAATGAGTTTTTATTCACAACCATCCTGAATTGTTTGGCCTTGCAATGAAATATTGAATATCCTGTTACCAAACATCTCACCCATTCAATCCCCATTTTACCAAGATATTAATTAATCATCTTCCTTAATTTTAACTAAACAGTTACTGCTTCGCAAAGGATCCTGACCAGGTGATATTCTTACTTAATGAGGAAATTATTCTAAAGCTGTTAATAACTGAACAGGGGCTCCCTTGGGAGAAGACATGAATTCTCTTCTTAAGAAGAGACTGAACAACCAGATGGGCACCTTCAAGGCATACACAGCTTCAAGGGGGATGCTTCAAGCAGCTCAGCTTGCCAGCAGCAATGCTGCTTGTTTACCATGAAAGGTTTTTCTGTGTTAGCTTGTTTAAATTTTTAATTTGGGAATCATCAAATAGCAGGATAAAATATGTTAATTGAGGTGAATTGTGTTAAACTCTTCAGAGCATATAGACATGAATATTTGACTGGAAAAAAATAAGTTTTTTTTTTTTTTCTTTTTGCTTGTTTCTGTAGCATTTGTTTAAAAAAATAAAACTCCATGCTACAGCAGGAGTTCTATTTAGTATCTAAGATACATCTTTTGCACTGGTATTATTGCATAACTGACGGATTGACTCCAAATACATATTTTTAATGTTGGAATTTCTTAATAGTATAGAAGAGGATATGTGTGGCTAGTGAAGACAGATTTCTAATCAGAATGAAAATAGAGGATAACCCTCTTTGAAAATATTTTATTTTTTAATATTTGACTGCCAGCACTATCCAAGAATTTTTCAGCTTTGATATTGCTGCATCAGTCATGTAAAGTTCTGTCTTATTTTAGAGGCAGTGCCCATGAAGCTAATATTTCCAGTGCTTTAATATGTTGGCATATTAATTATGTATAATTACCTTGTGGTTTAAGCCCCTCACCCACGAAGTTTTCTCACTCACTCACTCACTCACTCACTCACTCACTCACTCACTCACCTCTCTTTCTTCCCCCAGTTCCAGGGGGGATGGGGAGGAGAATCGAAAGAATGCAACTCCCACAGGTTGAGATAAGAACAGTTTAGTAACTAAGGTATAACACAAATCACTACTGCTACCACCTGTAATAATACAAGAGAAATACAAAGAAAGAGAATACAACTGCTCACCAAGCCCGACCCAGCCAGTGCACCCCCCAGCAGCGAACCCCCCACTGCACCACCACACCCTTCCAGGTCTCTGCCCTCAGTTTTCACATCCTGGGCATGATGTGCTGTGGTATGGAATAACCTCTTTGGTCAGTTTGGGTCAGGTGTTCTGCCTCTGCTTCCTCCCGGCTTCCCCTCCTCCCTGGCATAGCACGAGACTCGGAAATCCTTGGTCAGACCAAAACATTACCAAGCAGTAACTGAAAAGACCTGTGTTATCCGCACTGTTCCCAGGCCTAAAATCAAAACCACAGCACTGCACCAGCTACTAAGAAGGAGAAAAATGACTGCTACTGCTGAACCCATGACAAATAACGCAGCTTTTTTTATGCATATGTGCCTTAGGACTGTGCTGCATACCCTGAAAATGCAATGTGTGACATTTCCTGCTTGAATACCTTAGTTATTTCTTGAATAGCTTGTATTTCAGAAAACACATTTGTGACTGGTTCTGAGACTAAAAGGATCTTAGCACTCTGTGGGAAACAGGTTAGATGGGTTTGCTGACTTGAAAGAAGAAAAAAAGTAAACGCTTTGAACGAAAAGAATTGGCTTATTCTGTTTATATGGATTGCTGTAGGGAAAGGGAAAGCTTCGTAGAATCATTTAGGTTGGAAAGGACCTTTAAGATCATCAAGTCCAACACTGACAAATCTACTAAACCAGGTCCCAAAATGGCACATTTATATGTCTTTTAAAGTACCTCCAGGTGACACAACCACTTCCATGTGCAGCCTGTTCCAATGCTTGATAACCCTTTCAGTGAAGATTTTTTTCCTTATATCTAGTCTAAACCTTCCCTGGTGCAACTTGAGGACATTTCCTGTCCTATTGCTTGTTACCTGGGGGAAGAGACTGACACCCACCTCTTTACAACCTCCTTTCAGGTAGCTCTATAGAGCAATAAGTTCTCCCCTGTGCTTCCTTTTCTCCAAACACCCCCAGTTCCCTCAGCTGCTCCTCATGAGACTTGTACTCCAGATACTTCGCCAGCTTTGTTGCCTTTCCCTGGATAAAGCCAAAACTTTGACATTTCTCTTCAGTGATTTCACAGTTTACATGCAGGGTATCATTGCAAGAATAAGCCCTGAGAATATCACCACAAAATGTAATACAAGGTTATGGATCTAAGAAATGCCTCTTGTAAAGTGGCTAATGTGAACGAGTCCCACACAAGGTGATGCAATGAACTTCACATCTGGTTTTCAGGATAAGGCAAAGTATCACACAGATGAGTTAACAGTAGCCTTAGATGTAAGTTCTATAGTTATTAGTCCTGAACAGCTCTGCTGACTGTTGTCACTCTTCTCCCAGTTCTGAAAGGAAATAATTTTTTAAGGAGTTCAGAAATGATCCTCACTGCTTGAGAGGGCTGAACAAGATCCAAGTACTTTCTAACAACACTGTTTATTACTTCTAACACTGGCCTGTAAACTATGACAGCAAATATGATGGGAGCCAGATGCTTACAAAGCTATACATTACTGTAGTTAGAATATCATGATCAAGGAAATAACTGTTAGTTGTACTTTTATACCTAGTGCATCTATTTTAGTTTTACTTTGTAGAATTCGAAGACAATGGGGGCAATCATTACTGGCTAGTCTGACCACCATAGTAAAGGCCATATGATTTCAGCATGCAAGTTCTTAATATATATCCAGAGGAACTAATTTCCTCATTCTTCAAGCTGTTAAATGAAGAAAAGTAATTTCAAAAGTAAAAAAGTTTTGAGCAGCAGAGTACCTGGTACCTGCAATGTTTTAATCATTTGACATTTTTTAATTGTAGTGTTAAAGAAATAATCAACCTGGTATTTTTCTGGATCTGCAATCAAAGTATGGATTTACTTTTGAGGTAAGATGAATTCTTTTTTTTTTTTTTCTTTTTCCTCATAAAAACCCTTTTTCCTTCTGTTTAGCATACTATTGACCACAAGTTTCTGCATAATTTTAGTAACTTGGTGAGGTTTAGATTTTCCTTCTGGAAAATTTAGTTTGTTGTTTTAAGAAATTAATATTTCAACTAACCTCTACTACTGCTTTTTAATTCCAAAGTTCTTATTCTTTCCCTCTGCCTCTCACCACCTCTTTTGGATTCTCTTTTGCTTTATATTTGCTTATTTCCGCAGAATAATTCTATTCATTATCATAGCCTAGTGTGTCATATGTGTGCTGATAGCGCAGTGGAACATTTGTTCCAGTCTCTGCATTCCTGGGAAGCTTCTTGATGATTTGTGTAATTGCTTCTGCTATTCAAGCATACATGTCTTCAAAATTTCTTGAACTTAGAAGAGATAAAGCTGAGTTGTTATTGATTGGTTCTTCAACATGGATATCTCAGGTATAATCCATGCTGATATCTGCAAGTGGCAGCTCTTTTAACTCCCTCAGGTAATGACTGTGACCTTGGTGTTATTGAACTTGCATTTGAAGTCTTGATTATACAGTGCTAACTATGTTTTTACTGCCTCTGCTGTTAAAGAATTCAGGATTAAATTTGGACTTTTTTCTTTCTGGTCAGGTCTAAACCAAGGATTTAGAAATTTTATAGTTAAAATCTGATCAATTGTTTTCATGTTCCCTTCCTGTTTGACATTGATGACATCAATGAAAACATCAAAATTACTGTACATTTCTAAGGCAGGGTTAAAATCATGTTTGATTTATTCTTTTAAATATTTATTGCATCTGACTTTATATTCAATTTGCATTGTACTAAAGATTTTTCCATGAAGGACACTTTAAAAAAGTAAATTGAATTAATTGATAGACTATGCGAAATGTTTGCAGGAAGTACTATTTTATCTGGTAAAAGGACATTAGTGAAGCTAAGGTGTTTCTGAGTTTTGAATAACAGCATAGTTGTTGTGCCAGGTCATGAAACAGCACACAGTTTGGACAGAGTGTCTAGCAATTGCAGAAAACCAAAGATATTTTAAGAACTGCATGGTTTGAAAGATAATATTAAAACTTTCTGAAATAATTTAGGGAAGAAACTTGTATTGGAAAATGAGAATTCCTTATAACATCACCAAAAAGTTTAGTCTGTTTTCCTCAGCCTAAATAAGTGCTCTTTATTGGTTAGGTAACTTACATGATTCTGAGAAGGAAAGCTTAGAAACTGCTATTTTAATGGCAAGCAGCAATAAAATTATGCTTATTAAAAAGTCAAAGAATTACAGATAGTGAAAGGACACTGACAATCATAATAAAGAGAAGAAGTTAGTTACACGTCTTTTGTAGAATGTAAATACTGAGATGTAATTTTGATTGCTATTTCAGGGCCTGGAACATATTAGTATACATTAAATTCAATTGGGATTTTTATATATATTTTAAAATGTAAATGGAAACAAAACCATTTTCTTTAGCATATTGGTACATATATCAGGACACTGTAGAAGCATGTTATTTTTATTTATGGATTTGTTTTCTTTTCATATATGAATGCCAGGAGGGATGTAAAATTATACAACATTAAGCCATAAGCAGCCATAGTAAAAAATGTTAATCGAATTACACTGTGTATTTGTACAGATTTTTATCAGCTATGTTATATCACAAAGCTTTATTTTGTATATGGCTTCTAATAGAGCTACATAATAAAAAGTAATCTTTTCAATGTTTCTAAATTGTTCTGAATGGTTAACCATTTGAGTTTTTTGTTAGGAAAAGAGGTTTTCCTACTAAAGGGTATGTTAATACCAATTCCTTCATGGTAACATCTACATATCTAAGAAGTTTGGAACACTAGGAGAGGATAAGGAGAGTAAAAGAGTTGCTCTGAGGACCTGATGCCTGTTCAATACACATTACACAAGCTTTTTACCTCAGACTAGTCTGGTCCGTGGATATTTGAAGGCTCATTTGCACCTGGAGTCCATTTGAAACCTCAGTTTAGTTTCAACATGAAAGAGGCCTGGTTCTGTGCTGAGGTTGCTCCGCGATGTGAAGCAAAATGTAATTACTGAAGACAATGGAGAGATGTATTTTACAAATACCTTTGATCAAAACTGAAACACTAATACAGGCACATCAGTTTACTGCAGGATTCGACTGTATATTAATTCTAGCAATTAGCTTTCTAGAAAGTAGCAGATTTAAAAGTCAAGAAAAGTTCTAACATATTTTGTTGTTCTATTTTTAAAATGTGTAGGAAAAAGATATGCACCAGAAAGATTAGTGTCTTGGGTTAAGCAGTAGCAGTCATTTTTCTCCTTCTTAGTAGCTGGTGCAGTGCTGTGGTTTTGACTTTCAGCCTGGGAACAGCACTGATAAAAATGATATGTTTAGTTGTTGCTCAGTAATCTTTACTCTGACCAAGGACTTTCTGAGTCTCATGCTCTGCCAGGGAGGAGGGGAAGCCCCAAGGAAGTACAGACAGGACGCTGACCCAAACTGATCAAAGAGGTATTCCGTACCACAGCACATCATGCCCACTATATAAACTGGGGGCAGTTGCACAGAAGGGCTAGATCACTGCCCAGGTCAGGCTGGGTATTGGTCCGCAGTTGGTGTGCAGTTGTATTCTCTTCCCTTGTAATTTCCCTTATCATTATTACTATTGGTGGTAGCAGCAGTGGTTTGTGTTATACCTTAGTTACTGGACTGTTCTTAACCAGTGGGAGTTACATTCTTTCGATTCTCCCCCCCATCCCTCCAGGAGGAAGGGGATGAAGAGGGTGGTGGGGAGTGAGGGAGTGGCTGCATGGTTCTGAATTGCTGGCTGGGCTTAAACCATGACAATTCTTTCTGGCGCCCAACATGGGGCACGAAGGGTTGAGATAAAAACAGATCTGACCAAAGTGTGTCTAATCGTATTTGTGATGAGCATTCATTGTTTCGGATTAATAGTCACTCATCACAATGCTGATTTTTTGGCTCTCAAAGTTGTTTTTGATCTCAGAGTTTCAGCATGTCGTACCTTACTTACAGCCGGTATTTGCTGTGTTAGTGTTTATTGGTTGGGGCCCTGGGTTAAGGTTCTAGTTTCATTATCCTTTATGGTAACAACTTGTAATACAATAGAATCATTGATCATGAAACTGATCTGGCCTGCGTTCTGAGTATGGTCACCACCTCTATACTTTGGGAGGTATATAATACAAGTGTATAGCAATTACACATCTTTTTTTCCCTCCTCGGGTGGTCAACCTGTGAAGGAGACATTCCCTTACATTCCCAGGCCCACCACCAGACCATTTACAGCATCATTTGAGAGTTCTGAAGGTTTTGAATGGCCTTTGGGTACCCTTGAGATCTGCCAGCTGATTGTGATGGGGATCAGCATGTTGGCACGCATACAGAGTGTTTTACCCATGACCATTTTGTCTGATCTCGAAAGTTAAGCAGAGTTGGGTTTGGGCCTTTCCTAGGGTTAGACAACAATATAGGAGGGCCAAGAGATTTTCCCCAGGGCTGGACAGTCATGAGTGGCAGGGTGTGTGGGATAATATGGGCAAGTATCTAGGCCAGTGGGCCCCTCCAGTGCTTTGGAAATTCACCACTGAACAAGTGTAAAATCCAGAAAAATTAGTGAAACACTTAAATGAGGTGTGTTGTCATCTCGGTCACACCAGAGATGGACAAATCATGACAACATTCTGGGGCCTGGCCTATGCTTACAGAGCCCTGTTCAACACTGTCCAGCACCTTCAAAGGGAGAAAAATGTCTCTGGGCCTGATGACAAAGCAACAGACAATACAGCTACTCTAACTCTAAATACAACAGCTACACAAACTCCAAATATAGCAGCTACACCAACCCTAGTGACAAGTACAGCAGCTACTCACACTGTAACTGCAACAGATAATGCAGCTACTCCAACTCCAAGTACAGCAGCTACACCACCCACTGCGGCAAGTACAGGAGCTACTCAAAGTCTGACCACAACAGACAGTGCAGCTACTCCAGCTCCAAGCACAGCACGTACACCAGCCCCAGTGACAGGTACAGCAGCTACCCAAACCCCGACAACAGATACTGCAGCCACTCTGACCACAATGATAATCACTGCACCTAACTCAGAGGAGTAATTCGTGCCAATATTGGTTGCTGCTGTAGGCAAGAGGAAAAGCAAAAAAGAGGCAAGAAAGTTGAAGCAAGATGAAGAAACAGCGTGCTCACCACTGACATCATCTGACCAGGAGTTATTAGTATGTGAATCAGAGGAAGAAGAAGAAGAAGAGGAGACTTGTTGACTCTGGACCTCAACCGTGCTATGGCATATGTGAAAAGATTTTACCTGTCAATTAGGGGAGCACATCGTCACCTGGTTGCTCCGATGCTGGGACAATGGGGCCGACGGTCACAAACTAGAAGGTAGGGAAGCCAAACAGCTGGGGTCACTTGCTAGGGAAGGGGGAATTGACAAAGCAATTGCAAAAGAGAAACAGTCCCTCAGGCTTTGGAAGTGGCTCTTGGCAGCTGTGAAATATTTCTGTACAAGGACAATGTTATGAGTCATTCAGCCAAGTGGACTACTCTAGAGAAATGCATCCAGTCTCTGAGAGAATCTGACATTGTAAAAATGATCTATCACAAGACAGATGCCAGGAAAGGACCCATGGATTCAGATGAAGTCAAACGTACATGACCCATATGGCAGAAATTCACACGGAATGCACCATCGTCATATGCCCACTCATTGGCAGCAATACACTGGAATGATACAGCAGCACCAACAGTGGGTGAAATGATTCATAAACTCCGAGAATTCGAAGACTATCTCACCCCTTCCGTTATTTCAGCTGTGGAAAAATTGTCTCAGGAGTTCAAACAATTGAGAGATGATCTATCCGATCTATCCAGCTCCTCATGTGTACCAGCCCACGTCTCAGCTACTAACAAAAGGCTTCGTACTGCTCGAGAGTGAAGATACAGGAGATGTATGCACCACGGGCCACCCTACGGTTTTACCTGTGAGATCACGGAGAAGACATGAGGAAGTGGGATGGAAAACCTACTTCAGCTCTGGAGGAATGGGTGCATGAATTGAATAGGAGAACAAAGGTCAAGGATGATCATCCCATGAAAGCTGTGGCTTCAGTCTCTGGTGAGCAGGTTCCCAGATGGAGTGCAAGGGCTGATTTTACTCCAGCTTCTGTGATAAAGACTAATCCCTTTCTACAAGACATAAGTGACCAATGTGATGACTATTAGAGGGGCCCTGCCTCCAGCCAGGTGGAGGAAGGGGACAATCAGATTTCTTGGACTGTGTGGATCAGATGGCCTGGCACATCAGTCCCACAGAAGTATAAAGCTCTAGCAGATACCGGTGCACAGTGTATCCTCATGCCATCAAGCTATCCAGGGGTGGAACCTATATATGTCTCTGGAGTGACAGGAGGATCCCAAGAGTTGACTGTACTGGAGGCTGAAATCAGCCTGACTGGGAGGAAGTGGCAAAAGCACCCCATTGTGACTGGTCCAGAGGCTCCATGCATTCTTGTGATAGATTACCTCAGGAGAGGGTACTTCAAAGACCCAAAAATGCACTGATGGGCTTTTGGTATTGCCGCTTTGGAGAGAGAGGAAGTGGAGCAGCTGTCCACCTTGCCTGGTCTCTCAGAGGATCCTTCTGCTGTGGGGTTGCTGAAGGTTGAAGAACAAGTGCCAGTTGTGACCACAACAGTGCACCGGTGGCAATATCGCACCAACCGAGACTCCCTGATTCCCATCCATAAGCTAATCCATAGACTGGAGAGTTAAGGAGTGATCAGTAGGACCCACTCACCCTTTAATAGCCCCATATGGCCAGTGTCTAACGGAGAGTGGAGACTAACAGTAGATTATCGTGGCCTGAGTTAAGTCACACCAACATTGAGTGCTGCCGTACTGGAAATGCTAGAACTTCAGTATGAACTGGAATCAAAGGCAGTCAAGTGCTATGCTACAATTGATATTGCCAATATATTTTTCTCAATTCCCCTGGCAGCAGAGTGCAGGCCACAGTTCACTTTTACTTGGAGGGGTGTCCAGTACACTTGGAACCGACTGCCCCAGGGGTGGAAACACAGCCCTACCATCTGCCATGGACTGATCCAGACTGCACTGGAACAGGGGCAAGCTCCAGAACACCTGCAATACATTGATGACATTGTTGAGTGGAGTGATACAACAGAAAAAGTCTTTGAGAAAAGGAGGTAAATAATCCAAATCCTGCTGACAGCTGGTTTTGCCATAAAACGGAGTAAGGTCAAGGGACCTGCACAAGAGATTCAATTTTGGGGAATACAGATGGCAAGATGGGCGCAGCCAGATCCCCACAGATGTGATCAACAAGATAACAACAATGTTGCCACCAACTAATAGGAAAGAAACACAAGCTTTCTTAGGTGCTGTGGGGTTCTGGAGAATGCGCATCCCAAATTACAGTTTGATTGTAAGCTCTCTCTATCATGTGACCCGGAAGAAAAATGATTTTAAATGTGGCCCTGAGCAACAACAAGCCTTTGAGCAAATTAAACGTGAGATAGTTCGTGCAGTAGCCCTCGGACCAGTCCGGACTGCGCCAGATGTCAAAAATGTACTGTGAACTGCAGCCTGGGGAGAATAAATGTTTCTACCTGGAGCCTCTGGCAGAAAGCTACAGGGGAGACTGGAGGTTGACCCCTTGGCTTTTGGAGTCAGGGATACAGAGGATCTGAGCCAGCTATACCCCAACTGAAAAAGAGATATTGGCAGCCTATGAAGGGGTTCGAGCTGCTTCAGAAGTGATTGGCACTGAAGCACAGCCCCTGCTAGCACCCGGTTGCCCATGCTGGGCTGGATGTTCAAAGGCAGGGTCTCCTCTACACATCATGCAACTGATGCTACATGAAGTAAGTGGGCCGCATTAATTACACAACGAGCTTGAATAGGAAATCCCAGTCGTCTGGGAATTCTAGAAGTCATCATGGACTGGCCAGAGGGCAAAGATTTTGGAAGGTCACCAGAGGAGGAAGGAGTGATGCATGCTGAAGAGGCCCCACCATAGAATGAACTGTCAGAAAGTGAAAAGGAATATGCCTTGTTTAATGATGGGTCCTGTTGCATTGTGGGAAAGCACTGTAGATGAAAGGCAGCAGTATGGAGTCTTCAGCGACAAGTTGCAGAAACTGCTGAAGGGGAGGGTGAATCGAGTCAGTTTGCAGAAGTGAAAGCCATCCAACTGGCCTTGGACATTGCTGAACGAGAAAAGTGGCCAGTACTTTATCTCTATACTGACTCCTGGATGGTGGTGAATGCCCTGTGGGGGTGGTTGCAGCAATGGAAGCAGAGCAACTGGCAATGTAGAGGTAAACCTATCTGGGCTGCTGCACTGTAGCAAGCTATTACTGCCCGAGTGCAAAACCTGGCTGTCAAAGTACGCCACGTAGATGCTCATGTACCCAAGAGTCGGGCCAGCGAGGAACACTAGAACAACCAACAAGTGGATCAAGCTGCTAAAATTGAAGTGGCTCAGATGGACTTAGATTGGCAACATAAGGGTGCATTATATTTGGGCCAGCGGACCCATGACACTTCAGGTCATCAGGGCAGAGATGCTACATACAGATGGGCTCATGATTGAGGGGTGGATTTACCATGGACACTATTGCCCAGGTTATTCATGACTGTGAAACATGTGCTGCAATTAAGCAAGCTAAACGGTTAAAGCCTCTTTGGTATGGAGGACGATGGCTGAAGCACAAATATGGGGAGGCCTGGCTGACTGATTAAATCACACTCCCACCAACCTGCCAAAGCAAGCGCCATGTGCTTACCATGGTGGAGGCAACCACCAGATGGTTGGAAACATACGCTGTGCCCCAAGCCACTGCCCAGAACACTATCCAGGACCTTGAAAATCAGAATTTGTGGTGACACAGCACCCCAGAGAGAATTGGGTCAGACAATGGGACTCATTTCCGGAACAGACTTATAGACATTTGGTCCAAAGAGCATGGCATTGAGTAGCTATATAACCATATATATATATAACCATGCACCAGCCTCTGGGAAAATCCAACGGTACAATGGGCTGTTAAAAACTACACTGAGAGCTATAGGTGGTGGGACTTTCAAACATTGGGATACACATTTGCCAAAAGCCACCTGGTTGGTCAACACCAGAGGATCTGCCAACAGTTCTGGTCCAGCCCAGTCAGAACTTCTACATACTGTGGAGGGGGACAACGTTCCTGTGGTGCACATAAAGAATTTGCTGGGAAAGACAGTCTGGGTTATTCCTGCTTCGGGTGAAGGCAAACCCACTCATGGGATTGCTTTTGCTCAGGGACCCGGATATACTTGGTGGGTAATGCAGGAAGATGGGGTAGTCTGATGTGTACCACAAAGGGATTTCATTTTCGGAGAAAACAGCCAATTAACTCAGCTGTATACTGTTGCCTGCTATGTAGGACTTTTATAGTCCACTAAGAAGTCTTCAGGTCACCAGCGACTGGCCCTGACTTCCCTTCTACCATCATCCCAACAAAGAATGAACTTTGATGAAACCAGAGGAGTTCTGTGGTACCATCAGCAGGCAACAATGTAACACGGCACGCTGTCTCTCCTGCTCTGAAAGACTGCTACAAGAGATGGAGCCTGACATCATGGACAGGGTGGACTCAGCAGCTTTATAGGGATTGGTCCATGCACTAAGGAGTCATAACTCTCTCTCTCTTTGTGTGTGTATGTATGCATATATATATGTGTGTGTATATATATATGAGACAAGAAAGATGGTATACTGAACATGTGGGATCTGAGCATGATGTGAATGGTATGGAATAAGGGGTGGATACTGTCCTGGGTTCAGCAGTAGCAGTCATTTTTCTCCTTCTTAGTAGCTGGTGCAGTGCTGTGGTTTTGACTTTCAGCCTGGGAACAGCGCTAACACTGATGTTCTTATTTGCTGCTTAGTAATATTTAGTCGGACCAAGGACTTTCTGAGTCTCATGCTCTGCCAGGGAGGAGGGGAAGCCGGGAGGAAGCAGAGACAGGACACCTGACCCAAACTAACCAAAGAGGTATTTCATATCACAGCATATCATGCCCAGTATATAAACTGGGGGCAGTTACCCGGAAGGGCTAGATCACTGCTCAGGTTGAGCTGGGCATCGGTCGGTGGGTGGTGAGCAGTTGTATTCTCTTCCCTTGTTATTTCCCTTGTCATTATTATTATTGGTGGTAGCTGCAGTGGTTTGTGTTATACCTTAGTTACTGGACTGTTCTTAACCAGTGGGAGTTACATTCTTTCGATTCTCCTCCCCATTTCTCTGGGAGCAGGGGGAGGAAAGGGGGGAGTGAGCGAGCAGCTGTGGGGTTCTGGATTGCCGACTAGGCTTAAACCACCGCAATTAGCTAAGAACTAAAGTGATAAATGGAAGGTGAACAGAGGCCACTTCAGTTCAGTGACACTGCTTGCCATAGGAAAACAAGCCACATCCTTTGCTTGTAATGATGTTCCTGTCATCTCCTGGGTTAACGGGCACCTTAAATGAATCCACTGCATAGTGTATTTACAACTCCCAAAGGAGAGAAGGAACTTGGAAGCTGGGTTCCCCTTAGTTGTGTCCAAGGGAGTAGAAAGATTTTGATAATATAAACAGCTGCTAAGACCTTTACTGGAGTTTTCACTCTGTTTCTCTTGTACCATTGTCTCCAGCATAGCTTTTTCTTAAATACATACAAGTAGAGGGTTTCTGATACACTCACACCAGACAGCGTTCCTACAGATCTTTCTTTTCATTACACAGATGTGGAGTTCTCTGCTGTGGTTGCTCCTTCACTAGTAAAAAATAAGTGGTCCTTTTTGCAAAGATGTTCTAGTATTCAAAACATTTTGTATTGCAGTTACACTTAGAGCATGAAATGAAAAGTGAGAGATATGATGTTTAAAAAAAATAAGAAAATATGCAAACTGCATAATGTAAAAATTAAATGTACAGGACTAAGTAAAAATGATTATTTGTAAAAAATATAGGCAACATATATGGTAATTAAAAAGGAAAAACTAAAAATATTAGTAAAAACTTATGTAAAAGATTTACTGTGCAGATTATCTGTGCCAGTGCTCAAGTGCTAGACATCTTTTAATTGGCATAGACACAGCAATGGTGTCTAGACAATTCAGTGGTTTTAAACACTTATTTTTCATCACCACTATACATCCTATTTCTTATATTCCTCCTAGAAATCTTCAATGAGAAGAAACTAATTTTCCCCATGTACGAATGACACTTGTCTCTAACTTTGTACCTATATTAAAATTGGGGCCTGCTCTGTGCTTACTACCCTGTCAGAACTTTTTTCCCATGTTGTGGTTTGAGTGCAGCAGGCAGCTCAGCCCCACTGGCCACTTGCTCACTCTTCCCCAGTGGGATGAGGAAGAGAACTGGAAGGGCAAAAATAATTAAATTTATGGGTTGAGATAAAGACAGTTTAATACGTGAGGCAAAAGCTGTGCACACAAGCAAAGTAAAGGAATCCATTAACTACTTTCCATTGGCAGGCAGGAGTTCAGCCACTTCCAGGAAAGCTGGGCTCCATCACATGTGATGGTTACTTGGGAAGACAAATGCTATAACTGTAAACTTTCTTTTTTCCCCCTTCCTTCCACCACCACTTATATTCCTGAGCATGATGCCATGTGGTATGTGATGTTACTTTAGTTAGTTAGGGTCAGCTGTGCTGACTTGCATCTCCTCCCAGTTTCTTGTGCACCCCCAGCCTTTTTGCTGGGGGGATGGTGTGAGAAACAGAGGAGACCTTGATGCTGTGCAAGCACTGCATCAAGTGTAGCTAAAATATTCATGTGTTATTTGCTCTCAAATAGAAAACACCACAATACAAGCTACTATGAACAATATTATCCCAGTAAAAGCTAGTACACCTGGAATTATTAGATCTTATTTTTAATCCTTGAGAGAAGTTAAGTTCCCCTCTCCCCTCTCTCATGTCTCTCTGCCAGAAAGTACTGATAATGGCCCTAGGCCTTCGTGAAATGAAGAGGTAATGGTCACTTGGCTAAGGCACTAGGCCATGTAGAAGGCTAGAAGAAAGCCGAGCCCTCACCTGGATGAGGACAGTCTGTAGATCTAGATCCTGCTTCTGGCAGAGGGCATGCATTTTACATTAGATCATCATAAGAGGAAAATAGAGCAGTCCTTGAAGAACCTATCAGAAGATCAGTTTCTCCCATTTCTGCTGAGCTAAATTCAAGTCATTCTTACCTATTTCATTTCTGGTCCTATTACTTTTGCACTCCTGGCTGCCAATAGTTCTCCTTCGACAGGAAGGGTGGGGAAATCATTAAAAGTAGAAAGCAGAAGCTGTGTCCAAAAGATGAAAGAAGATAGTCTAGACTTTGGCATGGTAAACTTAAGTACACAATAAAGCAGGCCAAAAAAGATCTTGTGGAACAATTTGCTAACAGCATAAAAATGAGTTATATATATATATATTTAACATATCAGAAGCAGAAACCCTGCCAAAGAAATTCTATAGCCAAGGTAAGATTGATGTGTAAAAGGAAAAGTATCAAAAGACAAGGCCACTGCATAAAAGTTAAATCAATTCTCTGCATTGGTATTAATAGTGATGGCCATTATAGAAGTTTTTTTCTTTATGGGTGCCAAGTCTACGGAACTGTCCTGAAAGTATCAGTATAAAAGATTTTAGAACAAATAAATAGCTACATATTGTCATGATGAAATTCTTTTTGCCCAAGAGTTTTAAAGGAAATCAAATTTAAAATTGCTTATCTTGTTTGTAGTGAATAGCTTACTGCTTACATTGGCTTTAATATCAGATGAATCAATTCATGTAATGACTGTTTTCTAAAGGACACCAAAAGCATCTGGGAAATCAAAGATTTTTATGTCTGACTGCTATTTCAGGCAAATGTTTAAAGAAATACATTGAAAACTGTCCTTCATAGACACACTAATTTATTTACTATAAATGGTAATATGAGGCCATGACTAAACAGGACATATGTAGCAGGAAGTCTGTGATTCACAAGTACAGTAGAAGTTTGGTTTTTTTTTCTAATGTCAGTGAACATGTACATGTTATTTGCTTGAAACACCCTACATGGATTTTCAAGAAGCTATGAACTAAATCCTTCACCACTGGTTCCTGAAGAAACAGAATTATCAATGAGTAAGAGGGAATTTCATGACCAACAGTAGGTTAAGGGTGGAAATCTGAAAGTAAACTTAAATGGCCACTTACTAAATGGGTATAGTAATGTTATCCCAGAAGGCTTAGTTCTTAAATACATGTTGCTTAAATACTCTTATATAATTGAAGATAGGGGTGAACAGCAAGATCCTCAAATGTGGTGCTGTTATGTATCTCTTCAGCTTGATTGAAACTGAAGTTAACTGAATCTGCAGTGAGATTTCATAGTACGCAGCAGCCAATAAGAAGGCAGATGAAATTCAAGATCAATAAACACAAAATAATGCACAAGAAGGGAAAAACCAACTCTAAGTTTGCAAAAACGGGCATAAATCATGTATAAATGTCCAGGAAAGAGGCTTTTTTGACAAATCACTATACATATCCGATGGCCAAATGCAGTTCAAAAATAAAATTGGAAATCATAAAAAGACAGTAAAAAGTAAAATGGAAAATCGGCTTATAACCTTGGATAGTTCTACAGTACATCTCTCCTGAATGCTGCTCACTATCTTCTTGCTATCTTCTCACTATCTTCTCAGCAAAGATATCAGAAAAGGACAACAAAGGATGGTCTTAAATGTACATTATAGAAAGTGGTTGACTGAAGTGGAGTAATAGACAAATGAAATCAGAAAAAGCATAATTTAGTGCAAGGATTTCACACAGTTTAAGATTAAATTATAGATTTAATTTTATTAGGATGTTCTGCTTTCCAGAAATACGAGTGAGTTAAAAATTCTTGGTGAAAATTCTGCAGGAGATATTAAATCCATGACACAGATACAACCTTTTGCTTAGGACCTCCTAAACATCATGCTATTGGCATTTTTTTATTATTTATGAGAGAGAACTATTACCTCATTCTTGCCTCATTTTCTTACAGTTTTCCCATAAATATCTTTTCTGGCCACAGTCAGAGGCAGGACACTGGACTAGATGGACCGTCGTTATGACTCAAAGAAGAATGTTCGTTCATTCTTATGGAGACTATTTATGTAGAGTTCCTGTCACTTTTTCTTCCCTTTATTATCTAACTTCTTGAAAATTCTCCCCTTTTTTTATCTAACTTCTTGAAAATATGTTCCAGTGGTATCTTCATTTCTTTTTTCTGTGTTTTATCTACTTGCTGTTGTGCGTTTTACAATAGCCATCATAAAATAGCCATGACTGAAGACAGTAGATGTGTAGCAATTTATGCATAGATAATCAAGATCCAATCCTGGGATAGATGGATAATTAAGGAAAATACCATAAATACCCATAGCTATAATTAGAATTAAAAGACCATTGTCTTTAAGTGACCTAAGGAATCAGAACCATCGTCTTCAAGACAATACATGTACATATGCATGTAAACGATGCAACTTGTATGTGGTACTTCTTGCATCCTATATTGAATTTATTTTTTCCTCATATCATATTGAATATTAAATGTGATCTCTTTGAACTAGACAGTGTCTCAAGTTGCTATTGTATAGTAATGGTGGTATACTCAATAAGGGTTTATATCTTAAGTTACTCAGAGGCATTTCAAAATCAAGCAGCACCTACAATGCAGCTTATGGAGTGCTGCCGTGTTTGGGGCCAGACACAGAAAACAAAAGAGACTGAAGATACCTAAAATGCAACCTACATGAAACATAAACCTAGGAATCTACATCTGAAGCCTCTAAACCTGCTTCTCAACCTTTGGCTTAGCACTACAGACACCTTAAATGTTCTGGGATAGATCTTGCAGCAGACAAGTCTATTTGGGAGACCCCACTTACATACATTTACATACCTCAGCTTTTTATGAAGATCTGTCTTTGGAAACTTTCCTGTTGGATCTTGATTTAAATAAGTGGCATTCTATTAAGAAAAAAAAAAAAAAAAGAAAAAAGTTCCAATGTCTTATTTTTAATTTTTATAATTCAGTTTTTTGGTTTTCTTTGAAAAAGGCAGATTATTTCCTTAACTTTGTGAGTAGCAAAGATGTTACTTGATATAAGGAGTGATGTGAAAAAAAGAATTATCTCTGCTTCCACACTTGGATGCTGTGAGCAAAATGAAGAAATTCTTGAAGCTAGCACATGCTGGTGGATTTACAGCTCTGCTGTAACTGATGAAACAGTTGATAAAACATGTTTATACAGGACTCATGGAAAAGGACATTTCTTGCTTTGTGCACTCAGTGTCTATAGGATTTTTCTTCTTTCATTTTCTTTCTAGCCAGAGATAGAATTTAACAAGTTTTACAAACAGGTTTTGACATAGGAACAAAATTATTAGCCTTCTTGATAGGAAGTAGAAGTTACTCAATTTTAGTAAGATCTTCTCAAGACACATCTTTCCCAAACTGTTCATCAGGTTCCATAAAAAGTTGCGTTTTCTCAGGAAACTGTGAAAGGAAAAAATTACTCACTTCACACAGGTCTAGTTTCTTTCCCCTTGTTTCCTGCTTTACTCTGTTTTGCATGGCAGAAAAATCTCATCAATGTCTTACGCTCCTGATGCAGCTCCCTTTGAAAACTGTTTTGTCGTCTTTTGGCTCCTTAAAGGAAAAGATCAAAGCAAAAATATGGATGTGTTTCTAATAAGGATAAGGAAAGTTGAAAGGAAAGTAGAAGCATTGGAGGAAAAGTGAAGTGTGTGTACTGATAGATGCTCAGCAGAAAAAGGTGGAAATGATGAGTCTGTAATGTGACTTAATGAAAGGAAATGCTTTACTGTAGAACAAAGATTCTGACAAACAATGCTGAAAGCAGACGCTTGAGATATCAATGGGAATCGGAAGTCTATGGGGAGGGATTAGATTGATTGAAGGCAATACTATACAACCTTCTTGTGATTTTCTTTGATGTGGTATTTAGTCTGCCACTGAGACCTGAAAAAATATTTTTAATACACAAAATATTTCTGACACCACTCTCATAGTATAGCTCTAAAGGGTAATAGACATCAGCACAGAGCTTTCGCATCAGTTGCTCAAAGTGATTACATTCTTTCTGGAACTTGCCAGGAGAAAATAATAAAATCATGGAATGGTTTGGGTTGGAAGGGACTTTAAAGATCATCTAGTTCAAACCTCCTGTTATAGGCAGGGACACCTTCCAATAGACGAGGTTTCTTAGAGCCCTGTCCAACTTGGCCTTGAACACCACCAAGGATGGGCCATCCACAACTTCTCTGGGCAATCTATGCCACTGCCTCACCACCCCCACAATGAAAACATTTCTTCTGGTATCTAATCTAAGTCTACTACTAATTTACAGCCATTGCCCCTTCCCTACCAAATCTCTCATTTTATTTACTTATTTATTTAATGAGTGTTTGGTGTTTCTTAATATCAGTTGCATAGGTATTTTTTAATTCTGATTTTTCTTGAATCATAATTGGAGATTTTGCAGCATATTTTCTGGAACAAGGATAGAAATTTATCTGATGATTTATGATGATACAAAGCAACTCCTGAAGCTAGTTACTCAGCTTCTCAGACTGTGTTTTATAAAGAAACTTACCATTTATTGGCTGGAGATGTTTTGTATGATTGTTTTTTGCTGCATTGCTTTTACTTTGTTTTGTTTTTCTCTCTTCTTGAGCTTGACCTTTAGAACTTCATCTTCTATATATATTGATATTTTTTTTTTTAATCTGACATAGATCTTTTGATGGATGATCATATTGAATATCAAATATTTGGACTATATCATTAAATCCTTTGAAAAATATCCTTTGACAGATATTTTACTGTCCATACTGTAATATGAACTATTAATTATATTCTATCTTTCTTATTTTATTAAGCTATGGAATTCCTGGATGTAGTAAAATTATCTCCTTTTGTTTTACACTAGAAAATGTGCAATGAGCTTGATGAAAGCAAGTACATTTTATAACCATGGTAACTGTTAGCAACATCTGTAGATCCCTCTCTCTCTCATTTCTCTATGAAGACTGAAAAATATAATCAATTTTTGTTGACTTTTGTTTTTTGTGCAGAAGGAGAAAAGGGAAAATCAATGATGGGCATAATTTTAAATCACATATGGCTAAGTATTTAGGAATCACTGGCACAATGAGTATGACAGTCAATAAAAAATATTTAGACCCAAATGAATTTGTCAGAGATTGAATTAGCCTTTCCATAAAATTGGATTGTCTCTATAGTATCTCTGCAAACAACTTAATGATACCTCCAATGATACTTTGGGAAAAACATTAATGTGTAGAGTTCTTTTCAAGTGTTTTTGAAGAGAATCTGAAACCTCTTTGTCAAACTACATCCATCTGTCCCAAAACCTGAGAGGATTTATTAAAGAGAAAAGTCTCCGTGAGATGATCCTGACAGATTATTCTGGAATTTGGGGACAGTTCTGGCTGAGAAAGGCAAAGTTCCTGCTTGAATCTGTAAGGCTGTTAAATGCATTTCAGTGATGTTTTAGAATAACCAGTCACTAACACAGTAAGCATCATACTACTGCTACTGTAGTTGAGGGTTGCAATGCTCTAGTCAACCTCTCAGGTTGAAGGATTTTTTAATGGCCTCAGTTTTCAGCAAAACATGCACATTTTGGAAAGTCGGTTGATCATTTTAACCCCATGTGGAAGCTGTCCTTGTAATGGGTGAACAATCTGCAAACCTCATCATAGGAAAACGCTAAAATATATTTGCTCTCCTGTTTCGAGTAGGTCTGGTAGGCTCTTCCTAATGCTTCATGTTGACCTGTTTGACTATATCAGTGCCTCCCTCTGAGTATCTTTGTCCACACCTTTCCCAAAGGTAGGGAGAGCTGATATTTAAACAAATTTTTCATATCCCAACAATGAGATATGACTGTGATACTCAGTGTTTCCTGTCCCTGCAAATCTGATTCTCTGCCATCCAAAATAGAAATGGATCTCTAAACTCTGCAGCTGAAGTTGTTCTCACATAAAGCATGGATCAGCTTTAAAGAGACCAGTGTCACTGGCATTAAAAAAAAAAAAAAAAAAACACAGTAGTTTACAAAAACTCAAAGTCCTATTGCAAGACTCTTTTTCTCTGAGGTAGCACTTAAGTGGAAATGACAGGTGTTGGGTGACTCTGCTCTGTACGGAAGTTGAACTCCATAACATGGACCAGACCATGAAAGCCCTCTGGAAATCCTCCAGCCAACAAGCTCCTACAGCATGAGGACTTCTGTTTCATGTACAACTGTATGTTGTGATTTAAATCTCCAAAACTCACGAAAGTCGCTCTACTCACTCACTACCCCTCTTTCTTCCCCCAGTCCAGGGGGGATGGGGAGGAGAATCAAAAGAATGCAACTCCCACAGGTTGAGATAAGAACAGTTTAGTAACTAAGGTATAACACAAATCACTACTGCTACCACCGGTAATAATACAAGAGAAATACAAAGAAAGAGAATACAACTGCTCACCAAGCCCAACCCAGCCAGTGCACCCCCCAGCAGCGAACCCTCCCAGTACCAAAAACCTGACCATGCTGTGCACCCCCAGTCCACCACCACACCCTTCTGGGTCTCTGCTCTCCGTGTTCATATCCTGGACATGACGTGCTGTGGTATGGAATAACCTCTTTGGTCAGTTTGGGTCAGGTGTTCTCTCTCTGCTTCCTCCCAGCTCCCCTTCCTCCCTGGCATAGCATGAGACTCAGAAAGTCCTTGGTCAGACCAAAACATTAGCAAGCAAGTAACTGAAAACACTGGTGTTATCAGCAGCTGCTCCCAGGCCCAAAATCAAAACCACAGCACTGCACCAGCCACCAAGAAGGAGAAAAAACTGACTGCTACTGCTGAACCCATGACACTGTAATAGAAATGTGATTCATTCAGAGGAGACAAAAGTCTGTGAATGTGCAAAAGTCATGTCGCTCCCTGCTTTCAGCTACTGCATGGCTCTTTTGCAAGCCGCCTGTCAGTACAATCCTGTTGCAACTGTGTTTCTAGGCCATGTTCTGGTTTCCTACATGCAGCAGGGAACTCCAGAAGGAAAGAAGGCATAATGCCTGTGTTCCCGTTCTCATTGCATTCACTGCCCAGCAGCCAGAAAAAACTTTTCCACTCCTTTCCTGGGTATGGGAACTAATAGGTGGATGGCTTATATTAACTGATTAAGGATTCTATGTGCCTATCCCTGCCTTTTCTGCTGTGTGATTTAAATCCATGTCTACAGCAGATCCTCTGTGATATTTTGAGGAGAGTCTCAAAGGCATTTCTTACCCTTCTTGGAAATACTGCAAGAACACTTGTTGCTTCTCTAAGGAACTCTAAAAAGCAACCCATTTAAAAACAAGCCTACAGAATATACAGATGCAGAGTATTGAGGGGATAGAAGAAACCAACTCTTACAGAATGTTTCTGTACTTCCAGAATGTTTTTTAAATGATGTTTTTCCCACTGATAAACTGTTTCAAAGCTTTTCAAATTAATACTTTCATTCTGAAGGAACAGTCAAGTCAAAGATGACATGTAACTCTCTTCTTCCTCTGTATTTGACTGTGCATCTAAATTGGCTGGTTTAGGTTGAAACTGTGAGTATAGCATGGCTCCTGATTTTCAAAAGGATTTCAGTGCAATCTAAATTGTATTGTATAATGTGGGAAGGTTGTTTATTCTTTGAAGTGAGTCAGATTTCCATAGATACTGTGTTTTGTGAGAATGTGCTTCGAAAGAGTGTGTGTGTGTATGTGTAAATTAGTAGATTTATATACCAATAGATGAAATGTTACCATCTCTGAACATTCGGAAAATGAGACAAACACCAAAGATTCATGATTTTAAAATGAGTTTTAAATAGTAATAATTTGAAGTTCCTTTGCTGTTTTGACTTTAAACTCTTATATTCTATGCACCTAAAGTCTTTTCTTAGCAAACCTGAAGATAATAAACTTTGAAAGTAAGACACTTCAAATTCTTTTATAAACAATTATGTGACAAAAGAATTTTAGGCCCTAAAGAAAACAGAATATTGTGGGAGTTACAAAAAACTCGTCAGTTGACAGTCCTGAGACATTACAGAACAAGATATATTAAAGCATTCTTCATAGGTTTTGTTGGCTCAACAGAAGATGTCCTCATGCATTACTAATAATTCTCTATGTACAGCTCTTTACGTGCAGCTCTTCATGATGCATTTAGATGTCCCTGTCACAGCTAATCTTTGTGCTAGCAGTAAAATACATTTCATATTTTAAATGCCATTGGCTTTTTTTCCCTCATTACTTCAAGTTATTCCTTTCATATATCTTTAAAATATCTGAGCTTCTCTTTTCTTATAATGCATTGCCTTAAAAATAAAAGACCTTTTCTTAAATGTAGCAATGTTCCTATGTTGATTTAAATAGGTAGTGCTTTTTCTTCTCATAATTTTTAGATCCATGTGTATTTTCTGATTCAAAGTGGCATTTTCTCCACATTGGCATGAAAGGTGCTATTAAAGAAAAAAACCTAGAAGAAAGTAAAAGTTTTGTATGAATTCTCTTGCATTTTATTTTCCATGTTACACTGAAAAAATATGGCAGAGTAAATTAAGAATACATACCCAGGAAAGACTATGAAAAAATTCTCATTGTGGTAAGAGGATTAAATTGTAAGAAAACAGTATGTCTAAAATTATGATAACTGGTCAGAACTGGGCCTTTGAAGTATATGGACAAAGGTAAAAAATTCATATTCGCTAGATATCATTATCAAGTAAGTAATTGTAAAGTAGTCTCTTATGTATCCACTGATGTAATCCACATTAGCTTTACTTCAAGAGTAATTATTTTCAAAAAAGAGATAAGTCTGGAAAAAATATATTAAATTCATGGCCATTTGAGTATGTCTTTTATGTTTGGAAGCTATTAGCATGCTGTATTTCTACAGCTTAGTTACCTGCACTCTTCTAAAACTACTCAAGAACCTTCTAGATAATTTACAGGAAAAAAAATTTCAAAATCAAGCATTTCAGCTTGATTATAGCCTACATGTCTTAAAGACAGAAGACTTGCAAACATCTAATTAAAGTAGAAAACATCTAATAGAAAACTAGCAAATACTTAACACAAGAAAGAAGAGCACAACTTCACAGAAAAGGCAGAAGAATAAAGCGTTTTTTACAGTAGATTTCATAAACCTGACAATGTAACACAATTAGACACATCAGGGAGCCACAATGCATAATAGAACATTTCAGTAGTGACAGTAAAGTCCATACAAATTGTATGGTGTATTGGAGCAGAGCTTCACATGAATGAAATTGAAACAGCTGCCTGCTGGGATTAGGCATTAGAGAACAATGAACTGGCCAGCTGCTGACAACTCAGAACAGTAGACACCTGTGAAAGGTAGTTCAGTTAGCCCAACTCAGCAATACTGATGCCACCGACAGGTGGTATGCCTAGCTTTTGATTACTGTTTTTTAGCTCAAATTGCTATGCTTCTACTTCCAAGGACAGCAAATGTCAAGAGTTTGTGCCTGCACCTTACAGCAAAGGCATTGATGTAAGTGCAGGTCCCGTATTCCTTGTACAATTGGTCTTGCGGAGCATGGTTTGCTTTTGTGAAAAATTTTACTAGAACTAGAGCCATTGCCTCAAAAGGAAATATTACCGTATGATGATGCCTCGTCTCCCCCTGCTCCCCAACCCCCCAACCATGTACAGGATTTCCCAAGATGTAAAACTATATTACTGAAGGCTTTGCTGGGCATTTGTTTAGGGTAGGGCGCCCATTAATTTCAGATGGAGATAGAACACAGCAATGGACTTAAATTCAGGGTAGGTAATCAAGAATTAATGTAAATGAAATAGTATGCATAACTTCAGGCATCTCCAAAACTTCAAGTGGAGATGTTTGGGAAAAATGATGCTTGACAGAAGTCTGCCTGTAAGAGCAAATTAAAATCTTATTGATCCCTCCTGTGCTTAGAAACAAGATTCTAAAATGAATACGCCAGGCCTCATGATTGATAATTATCTCTATTATCACTGTGTCCCCTTTCTCTCTGAAAGACTATGCAAGCCACAGAATACAGGGCTGGTAATTTGTGTTAAAACAGAGAATCCTGTTACTGTTTAAGTGACTTTATTTATAACTCTTTTTTCTGTTATACACCCACTCACAGGGCAACAAATTTTAAGGATGCAACGTTAGCTTTAACATTTTATATCTTAATGTTTTATGGCGATTTTTATTAAAACTAGAAGTCACACCATTTCTTTCAGAGCTGAAATGAACTATAGTACAGGTAGATACTATCAAAGGAAACTACTTTAGAGCACATATATTAGACAGAGATGTTACAGATTAACTTTCACACAGTGTGTTTACGTCTTGTGTTTTGGCCATCTTGGGTATTAATAGAAGGTGCTTCTAAGTCATGGGAAAAGTAGGCATAAAGACATCTAAAAATTTTAACTGTGTACTTACTAGACATGATCTGACCTGTAAGTCTCAGACTTTCAGTTAATTTAAAAAGCTAATTCAGATGTGAATTTTCTGGATCTGTCTCTTCCTTGGTGTTTGATTGCGATTAGATATTCCTCTCCCACCAGAATAGAGTTACAGTTACTGCAGTAATGCATTCAGGTTTTTATGTCACATTCATCTTGAGCCTTTCCAATAAGAATTATGGTGGTGAATTCAAATGTGGTCTATCCTTCCCCTCATCTTCTCCCAGAGGACAGAATCACATGTGCAGTGAAGTGATTTTTGCTGGTTTATTTATGCTTAATATGTGCAGTGGGCTGTAGGAGTGAACAGTAGAGAAAAAGTGTACTTTACTTTTCATCTGAAAGAGGTTAAAGATATGATATTATCTATACATTTCTGAGCTATCTCAGATTTATTATTGCGAATACGCAGTTATGCATTGAGAAAAAAAAAAGCACTACAGCCTAAAACCTTGCACATTCTTTTACTCCATTTTGTTTTAACTGTGAAATGCATATTGTTGAATCATATGCATGTTCTGAAAATATATCAATTTAAAATATCTGAACGCTTGAGCGATTAAACTGTGCCCATGGAACTGGTGTTTTGAAAATCTTTATTCTGAGGTATATTAAGTGCTGTACCATGGAAGACAGTTCTTCCAGGAACAAGCTAATGCAGTGCCAGAAAATCAGCTTTTATAGCATTGTCAAGAGATTCCCAGCTATAACACAGTTTTACAAGCAGATAGTGGCATGAACATCAGAGTACACCTGAACATCAAGATGTTTTTTTGCCATTATCTATGCTTTCTGCCTGTAAGAAGAGGAAAAATTACACTAGAAATGTAGCAGTTAACATTATTTTTAATAATGCAGATCCTCCAGGATCCTGTCATGAAATTTGTTCTTGCTAAAAAACCTGCATGATTCAAGTTGTGCTACTTTTGAGCACTGTTGTAAGATAAAACTAGGGCAGAGACCCTGGAAGTAGCCAAATTGGTGGAAAGGGGTACAGCTGTAGCAGCATGTCAGTGTTTCTGAGGCTGTTTTTGTTAGCTGATGGGCATCACACCACCACAATTGCTGCACCACTCTCAGACACAAGCTGATAGCTCTTTCTGGCAATATCCAGCACTCCAGGGAAGTATCATCTCCATGTGACACTAGCTGACAGGTGGTTCAGTCACCTCTGTGCAATAATTCCTTTTTGTAATATAAAGAGATGAAAGCTTGAATTGTAAAAGCACATAAGAGCCTCACTACCCCTGAAATCACTGTGGATGTCTTTACATGCCCTGAGCTTCTTGTGTTAAGCAATTTGTTCAACACAGATGGAAGATTTGTGGAGGAATGGAAAACTGAAACTGGAAAGACTGTGCAAGGATAAGAATTTTAAGCCTCATTTATTCAGACCTAAAAAATATATATATATATATATATATAAATTCCCTGTAATTACCACACCCTAATACACATGATTTCTTTCTAAGATTTTCGCAAACTTTTAAGCATAGATCTGTCACTCAGTCATTTTAGGAGAGTGTGGGAGCAGAAGTAGAGTTTAACAATTAACATGATGCAGAATCTTCCTCAGTCCTTTCTGAACAGCATCCACAGGCTGTGAATGCTTAGTGAAGCTTCTTTACTTCCTTCTCCAGTGAAAGGAACATTAGATGCTTTTACCTCAAGCTGTGAGGATTGGATAGAGACCTAGATGACTACTTTTGGCTCAGTCACTGGAAGGTAGTTTCTGACGAACAAATTTTAAGAAGACAAATAGTGTTGCTGGGAGAAATGTGGTTAGCTGCAAAACACTGATGCTATTAACATTGCAGTGACTTTGCTAAAAGCCTGGTATGGAATCCATGTTAGAAAACATAAATGCAATTATCATAAACCTATAATAATCTTCTAAACCTATTTTTCAGTCATGTGTAGAGTGATGAGTTGCACATCACCATGTGAAATCCAGCTGATTGTTCCTCTGTTTTAGTACACTGTACAAATATATGGATTAAAATTACTCTTTGGTGGGGTGCAAGTATCGGAAAGTCACTTGAGCTGTTCTGTTCCAGTAGCATGCTGAGGCTGTGATGTTTAAATGACTGACTTAGAAGGTGGAAAGGAGAAGAAATTATACAAAATAAACATAAAGAGTGCCAAAATATAACTTAATGAGCTGCTCTTCTGGGAAACAGGTTTAGCAGCAGTGGTACTTCTTTCAGGTAAATTGATATGTGGATGGTTAATGATGGAGCTGGGTGCAGCTGGATGCTATTGCTAGTAACATCACACACCTTCACACTATGCAGAGTTCTGGCACCAATGACTCTTTCTGACAGAGCAGAGCTCTTTTCTTCTGTGTTTTGTAGGGTTTATTTTATTTTATTTTATTTTATTTAGCTATTGGCAAAACCCATGAAAGCAGCCACAACATACACTGAAATGATCCACACACCACAAGGATTACTCCTCACAATAAGTTACCCAAATAACACTTTGTGGTTCTTGTTTTTTTCTTAAACTTCACTTTGTTTCATAGTCAATGTCATCTTTCTCACCAAACTACTGCCATTGGGTTACTTCAGCTTAGATAACTCAGGAAAATAAAACTAGATGTCAAATAAATAAGAGACTCTTTTAGTACACAGGTTTAATGAAAATAATGTATTTTGTGATAACTATTATGCTCCCTCTCAACTCCGCCCAGTAGGGCTGCATCTGGAGTACTCTATCCATCTCTGGACTCCCCTGTTCAAGAGAGACAGGGAGCTACTGGAGAGGGTCCGGTGAAAGGCTACGAAGATGACTAGGGGTCTGGAGCATCTCTTTTAGGAGGAAAGGCTGAGAGAGCTGTGCCTGTTTATCCTGGACAAGAGAAGACTGAGAGGGGATCTTATCAATGCATACAAGTATCTTAAAGATGGGTGTCATTAGGATTGGACCAGACACTTCAGTAGTGCCAAGAGATGGGATAAGAGCAATGGGCATGAACAGAAACGCAGAAAGTTCCATCTGAATATGAAGACAAAATTCTTTTCTTTGAGGATGACAGAGCACTGCTTTTGAGAAGGCTTTAAATCTTTTATAAAACAACAATGCATGTTTGTTTATTTTTTATTACCATGTATTTTCTATAACTGGTCTTATAGATGAATTCATGCATTTACATTTATGTGAACAATATCATTTAGAACTGCTCCTTTCCTGAAACATAACAGTCTGTCTACACAGCTTTTCTCCAAAGGATTCCCCTTGTAATCATGCAGAAGCTCTGTGGGCCAGAGCTTTGCAGTGCCATAATGAGATTCTTATTAATCGAAAGCTTCAATTAATTTGGCAATTATTTTGATAGGTTGTATCAAATCTGAGTTGATCTATACATAGAAAAGCCTGTGTCTTAATGTAGGAAACCAAGAAGAGTATATTAGTACATAAAGAAAGTTCTGAATCTACAGAACTGTGAATACTATATAGTTATGATTTAAGATCCGATTGATATTAGAGGCATAAGAAAAAGAGGGCCTTTAGTAGGACAGAAACTGAGTTCCAAATGTGGTTCTGGAAATTTACAGAAATAAACCTATGAACTTGGAAGATAGACTTGAACCATTTTAAAGAATGTGTACCAAATATTTCTGTATGCATCTGGCTTTGTAATTCTGATGTGCTTCTTATTTTCTATCATTTCTGCAGGCTTAATTGTTTATCAGATAAGAAACTCAGAAGAACTCCAAAATCTAAACTAACACCTCTTTTTAGGTTTATTTGCTCATCTTTGCATTTATTATGGGGAGTTTGACATCTGGCAGTAATTTTCAGGTAGGGTGCTTATTCATAAGGTGAAAGAGAAATGTTTACATATTGCTGTGGCAGCTGATGT
This sequence comes from Myiopsitta monachus, assembly GCA_017639245.1. Classification (NCBI taxonomy): domain Eukaryota; kingdom Metazoa; phylum Chordata; class Aves; order Psittaciformes; family Psittacidae; genus Myiopsitta; species Myiopsitta monachus. Next base: position 63,120,703 of record CM029919.1, read on the forward strand.
CTAGTCCTGTCCTTACTACAGTGTCCATGTAATTTTGGACAAGACACTTGAACCACTTCCATACAGGGACTGGACTCACGTAGCATTTCACTGGTGTTGAGTTTTGAAGGTTGGAGGACACTAATGCTTTGTACTCTGAGATTTGTCACCAGCTGTTGCATGGATTTGACTTTTGTACCCCAGTTTCTTGCCCTCAAATTAAGAGTAATATCACCATATTCCTCACCAGGGTAGTTGCAGAAATAAGTACTTCCATATTTATGAAACTCTGGGATACCCTCCTCATGAACTTCTTAGAGCAGTCTGTAAGGAATTAATTGTAGTTCCTACTCAGAAATAAGGTTTGAATGGTATGAAGTAAGGAAAGCCTTGGGTCACACACTGAATAATGAGGGTAAAAGAAAATATTGATCATCATATTGATCGCTAAGTGAGCATCATACATTCATGTCCTGTACTGTAACTGAGTTCCTGTGGAAAAGATGTTGCCTAATGGTGTAATTAAAGATTATAGCATAATGCATATGTATGAGAGATCAAATTAACATTGAAGTAGTAACCTCAAATCTGACATTTTTAAGCAATTGAGCACTCAATTTAATAAATTCCTTTAACATATATTTTGTGTGTATGTACAATATGTGTATAGGCAATATATAACTGTCCATATAAATGATGGACTGCAGAGAAGAAAAATCTGAGAGAATCTGTTTAAATTGTACTCGTTATATGTGTGCCCGTAAATGGGTCCTTTCCAACAGAACAGTACAATGGGGATGAGCTAAATGGAACTAAAGTATTATAGCATTGAATCACAGAGTGGTGAATCAGATTCCCTAGGGTTTTTGGCAATTGATGGTCTGATTTATTCATCTTGAAGAAAATCTTCTCACCAAATAAATTTTTCTCACCTGCAAAGTGTAGATTTGGTCAAAAAAGAAAGAGTAGGTGTGAATGGCATGCAGATTTTGTAGCACACAGCTCAGAATTTTTCTCCGTCTTTCCCTCTTCTCTCATGTGTCCACATATCTTGACATCACAAGAGTCCTTTTGGGACATGAAGAAGAAATTCTATCTACTCAAGATGCTCCTTGTGACTAACCATTGGTAAATATGCAGGACTTGAATTGACACTTCTAATACTGCAATCAAATTCATTGTTTCAGACAATCAGGGACAGCTATTTATTAGTTACTGACCATTTTGCTGCATCAGTATGGATGAAAGAGGAAAAGAAAGGAAATAAACCTGTAAATTACTGGCAACTGTTGCTGTCCTTTTAACAGTCAAGTAAAAGCACAGTAACACAGAGATGAGTAGAAGAAGTGAGAGTGTAAGTTTTGTAAGTCTTGTTTACCTTTGATTATGCAGAACCTGGAAGGACTTTCTTTTTATCTTTTTTTATCTTAGTCACAAGAAAAACTATAATAGAAAAATTAAATGTAGAAGTTATATTTTTAAAACAACCTTTTCTCACCTCTCCTTTGAGGCATATTTATATATTTGTTTCTGTAGAGAATTTTTTATGTATTTATGCTTACTAGATATAAGTGTTCAAGGTTGCAATTGCATCAAATTACCTTGGCAGAGTATGTGGTTGCTATCTTGGAATGCCACGTTTCTCCCACAGAGATAATTGTATTCCAGCAGTGGGTGGATTGTTCTTGCAATGCATAATGTATAAAGCACTTTGAGATCATCTACAGGTGACAGAAGCTAGTGTTAATATCATTGGTTTTTAATCTAATGTAGTCAAAACTCTTTATCATTTATGTACTTTTGTCACATCCATTTGACCAGTATTATTTTCAAACATTGCACAAGGTCTTGGATGGCCCTCTGTCTTTTACAAATCATTCAGTCACGCAGCCCCATATGGAAAATACAGTTTTCTGGATAACACAGCAATTTTTTAAAAATTTTGATGAAAAATTCCATAAGCAGATGTAAACGTCTTTTCTGGGTAATTGTAGGAGAGCTTTGAGTAATGTACAAATTTCAGTATTGCACATAATCATAGAATCATAGAATAGTTAGGGTTGGAAAGGACCTTAAGATGATCTAGTTCCACCCCCCCTGCCATGGGCAGGGACACCTCCCACTAAACCGTGCCACCCAAGGCTCCGTCCAACCCAGCCTTGAACACCGCTATGTTAGAGAAAGACCATAAGACAGCTAATGCAATTGCCTCTACAGGGAGTTACTGTACATGATCACATTGTGTACAAATACAGTTTTAAAGTTCAAAATTTGACTAAGAATTTATTTTTTTTCATTAATAATTTCTCCTAGGCTCCAATTTAGTTTTGAAAAATATAGGAAGGTCCTTGGTTATTTAGCAAAATATTAAGCATATCCTTAGGTCACATTGACTACACTGAATAGGATTTAGGCATGAGCTCTTAATCAAGTGTTTATGGAAATGTTTTCTTAAATGAATGTCCATTACTGGTATGAGGCTCTCCAATCCTAAGAACTAGATTCTACTCAATAAGCTCATCATGAAAACTCAATACAGGCAAAAAGGTAATAAAATATGGCTTACTTTCATGTTGCTCCTCAAGCCAATAACATGCAGAAGTCTGTGTGCTTTAAGTAAAAGTCATGCAATCTCTTTCACTGATGTTGGTTTGGTTTATTAAAGCAAAGTGGCCAATATATGTTTCAATGGATGATAGAGCTCAAAGCAGATAGAGATGGAAATTGAGATATTTGTGAGACCCTTCATTTTAGCTCCTCTGTATGGTGATTGCCAATGAATGTGAAGTCTGAGAATATTGAACGCTATAGTATCCTTGTAAAGAACTGTATCATTAGACTCATTTTATTGACAATTAACCAATGTATTTATTTACTACAAATAACCTCGAACTTCCTCATCTGGTATGAAAAGAAAACTTCCTGCTGCAATTGCCTTTTCTGCTATCTTTACCTATTCTGCTAAGTATTGAACAAGCACCAAATTGTAAGTAGTGTCACTGACAAACACGCATTTAGAAGGGCTGATTTAACAAAGTAGCAGAGCAGCAGGCTGGTTATGGCATTCACAGCAGCACTAAGAGGATTTCAAAGCATTGTTGGACTTTCTAAATCTTTCCCTTATCATCTTTCCAATTTTTAATTTGCTCACTCATTCATTGCAATCTCTTCTCAGAAGTCATTCCGTTTCGCTTTCTGGATGTCAAGTAGTAAACTGGAGCCATTCCCTGCTGCACTTACCTTGGTTCCTTACTTTTTGGCACATATATTTTAATGACTTATTCAGGCTATTCCAGCACTTAACTTTTTGTATCCTGGGCAGAGTGAAAAACTGCGATATGCTGTGGAAGTATGTAATGGTCTTTATATGCTGTCAGTCCTTCTGCTAGATCTGCCTATGCCAAACACAAAGATTGAAGTGGGAGAAAGGAAAACTAATCTGCAGAAAGCATCCCAGATTCAATTAGAAATGCTTGGTAGGATAGAAATTAGCATTGAACTGAATAAATTCCAAGCTTTGACAGACTGAAGGTCTGAATGCCAGATGCAAAGTGATAATGTGTGCAAAGGTTAGTTCCTCATAAAAAGTAGCAGCCAAATGTTGGTGAGGTAACCAAGATACCTACTGAAATGTGAGAGAGATAGTTTAATGTACTGAACTGTGCAAAGCCCTTGGGGACATGGTTGCAGGAGACATTGGTAAATACAGCATTGGTGGAATCTGGGAGAGTCTGGATGGAAGCAGATGCTGGAGTAAGATTGGAAACCAAGTAAAGGAGCAACAAGGACGCCTTCAACATCTGATCGAGGGGAAGCTCAGCATTCAGCAGCCTCAACTCAGAGCTGCAAGAGCCACTGAGGGAGCCTTAAGTCCTAGACAGGACTTGCCCAGGAGCCGGTGGCTCAGCTGACGCGAACAGCTGACTCAGAGGGGGTGGAGCCAGGAGGAGCAGCACCAGCCCTGAATGCGTAAAAACCTGCCCCAGGGAGCCTGAGCAACTAGAGCGGGTTTGCGGCAGTTCTCGCGGGCAGGCTGAGCGGGATGCTGAGCCCTCGCTGTATGATGAGGGCCTGATCTGGGAGCTCTGCACTGGCTGCCCCAGTGTTGGCCAGCTGTAGGCACCCAGACAGAGCTGAGGAGAGGGGAGGCTACAGTGCAAAGCTTGTGGTGCAGAGGGTGCCTGCACTGCTCTCCTGAGGGTAAGGAGCACAACGGGCAGGGCTGCTCCCTGTGCTCCCTGATGGAGGTCCTCCTGCAGCAGGTGGCTGAGCTGCAGGATGCTGTTAATAGGCTGAAAGATGTCAGGGAAGCTGAGAGGAAGCAGCACTGCTTGCTCCAGGACCAGACTGTGCAGGGGCCTCTAGCATCCGCTGTAGCTCATGGAGGGAAGAAGGAGGCTGTTAACCGAGGAACCGGGGAAACAGTAACAAAACAAAAGAAACAAACAAACAAACAAACAAAAAAAAAAAACCAACCAAAAAACAAAAGAAGGAGGAAGAAGACAATTAAAAGCAAGAGGCTTCCTCCTAAATCTGTTGTTTCCACCCAGAACCGCTTTGCTGTCCTTCAGGGGGCTAATGAAGGAACACACTTCCACCAGGAAGCAACCGGCTGATGCACTGGTAAAGAAGATGCTTTACTGGTGCTGCCAGGGAAAAGCGGCAGGGCACAGTAGTAGGGGACTCTACTCTGAAAGGAACAGAGGCACCCATCTGTCGGCCTGACCCAGTCTCAAGGGAGGCGTGTTGCCCAGCAGGGGCACAGATCAGGGATGTTGCAGAGAGGCTGCCTGCCCTAGTCAGTCTCACTGACTATTACCCACTTCTAGTGATCCATGTGGGTGCTACTGATATAGATAGCAGTAGCCTGGAGAACATAAGGAAGGACTACAGAGCTCTGGGAGAGGTGGTTAGGGGCTCTGGAGCTCAGATTAGTCTTTTTGTCAATTCTCCAAGATACAGGGGAGGACCTTAAAAAGGTTAGGAGGATTGGCCAGGTTAACAGATGGTTAGAAGAGGTGATGCTATAGTCAAGGGTTTGGGTGCCTTAAATATGGGACTCAATTTAGTGGTCCAGGCCTACTGGAGGCTGGTGGAGCTGGTCTGACAAAGAAAGGGAAGAGTGTGTTTGGTAGGAGGCTTGCCAGGCTGGTAAAGGATGCTTTAAACGAGATGTGTTGGGGGAGGGGGACATCATTCCATCCCAACACACCCAATCACTTGCCAGCACCTATAGTAAACGTTCAGAGAAATGTAGAGATATTCCAGCTGCTCCAGCCAATGAGCCAGCTTCATTTCGAGTTCGGCTCACATGCCTTTATACAAATGCCCATAGCATGGGAAACAAACAAGAGGAATTAGAGATGTGTGCACGTCAACGGGGGTATGATATCATAGGCATCACAGAAACATGGTGGGATGGTTCCCATGACTGGTGTGTTGGAATGAAGGTTACAGGCTCATTTAGAAAAGACAGGCCTGACGGATGTGGACGGGGAGTTAGGGATAGGCTGGAGAGTATGGAACACTGTCTGGGGACAGGTGAGCAGTCAATACAGAGTCTGTGGGTCACGGTTAAAGGGAGAACAGCAATGGAAGGCACTACTGTAGGGATCTGTTACAGACCGCCTGACCAAGACAACTTGGTGGATGAAGCACTCTGTAGACAGAGAGGAACATCCTCATGCTTGCAGGCCCTTGTTCTCAGGGGGGATTTAAACCATCTTGATACTTGTTGGAGGGACGATACAGCTTGGCACAAGCAGTCCAGGAGGTTCCTCGATTGTGTGGAAGACAACTTCCTTCTGCAAGTAATAGAGGAGCCGACAAGGAGAGGTGCCATGCTTGACCTCATGCTCACCAACAGGGAGGGGCTGGTTAGAAACGTGATGGTCCAGGGCAGGCTTGATTGCAGCAATCGTGAGATGGTCGAATTCGAGATCCTCAGGACAGTGAGAAGAGTGTGCAGCAAGCTCACTGCCCTGGACTTCAAGAGAGCAGACTTTGGCATCTTCAAGAACCTGCTCAGTAAGGTTCCATGGGATATAGCCCTAGAGAGGAGAGGGGCCCAAGACTGTTGGTTGATATTCAAGGATCACCTGCTGCAAGTTCAGGAGCAATACATCCCAACTAGAAGGCAGAGCAGAAGGAGGACCAGGAGACCTCCTTGGATGGATAAGGAGCTGCTAAGGAAAATTGGAAGGAAAAAAGAGGCTTATAAAAGGTGGAAGCAAGGACAGGTGGACTGGGAAGAATACAGGGTTGTTGTGCGGGAAGCTAGGGATCAGGTTAGGAAAGCTGAGGCCCACTTAGAATTCAACTTGGCTAGGGATGTTAAAGATAACAGGAAGGGATTCTATAGGTATGTAGTGAATAAAAGACAGATTAGGGACAAAGTAGGCCCCCTCCGGAAGCTATCAGGGGAACTGGCTACCCTGAATAAGGAGAAGGCTGAGGTTCTTAATGACTTCTTTGCCTCAGTCTTCAACAGCAAATGCTCTGACCACACCACCCAAGTCTTGGAAGGCAGACGCAGGGACTGTGAGAATGAAGACCCTGGGCCCACTGTAGGAGAGGATCTGATTCGAGACCATCTTAAGAACCTAAATATATACAAGTGCGTGGGAGCTGATAAAATCCATCCGCGGGTCCTGAAGGAGCAGGCAAATGAAGTTGCTAAGCCACTGTCCATCAGTTTTGAAAAATCATGACTGTCGGGTGAAGTTCCCGATGACTGAAATAAGGGAAATATAACCCCCATTTTCGAGAAGGGGAAAATGAATGAGCCGGGGAACTACAGACCAGTCAGTCTCACCTCTGTGCCTGGCAAAATCTTGGAGCAGATTCTCCTGGAAGGCATGATGAGGCACATGAAAAACAACAAGGTGCTTGGTGACAGCCAGCATGGCTTCACTAAGGGGAAATCCTCCCTGACCAATCTGGTGGCCTTCTACGATGGGGCTACAGAACTGATGGACAGGGGTAGAGCAGCTGATGTCATCTACCTGGACCTGTGCAAAGCATTTGACACTGTCCTGCATGAAATCCTTGTCTCTGAATTGGAAAGGCATCCGTTTGATAGGTGGACCACTTGGTGGATAAAGAACTGGCTGGATGGCTGCATGCAAAGAGTTGTGCTCAATGGCTTAATGTCTAGCTGGAGACCAGTAACAAGTGGTGTTCCTCAGGGATCGGTGTTGGGACCGGTCTTGTTCAACATCTTTGTTGGTGACATGGACAGCGGGATTGAGTGTGTCACCTCAGCAAGTTTGCCAATGACACCAAGCTGTGTGGTTTGGTTGATACGCTGGAGGGAAGGAAAGCCATCCAGAGGGAACTTGACATGCTTGTAATGTGCGTTGATGCCAGCCTTATGAAGTTTCTCCATGCCAAGTGCAAGGTCCTGCACCTGGATGAGAGCAATCCTAGGCACAGCTGCATGTTGGGCAGAGAAGAGATTGAGAGCAGCCCTGCAGAGAAGGACTTGCGGGTGTTGGTTGATGAGAAAATGAACATGAGCCGGCTGCAGTGTGCACTGACAGCCCAGGAAGCCAACCGTATCCTGGGCTGCATCAAAAGGAGCATGACCAGCAGGTCGAGGGAGGTGATCCTGCCCCTCTACTCTGCTGAGACCTCACTTGGAGTATTGTGTGCAGTTTTGGTGTTCTCAACATGAAAACGACATGGAACTGTTGGACCAAGTCCAGAGGAGGGCCACGAGGATGATCAGGGGACTGGAGCACCTCCCGTATGAAGATAGGCTGAGAAAGTTGGAGCTGTTCTGCCTGGAGAAGAGAAAGGCTGCTTGGAGACCTCATAGCAGCCTTCCAGTATCTGGAGGTGGCCTATAGGGATGCTGGGGAGGGACTCTTCATGAGGGACTGTAGTGATAGGACAAGGGGTAACGAATTCAAACTTCAACAGGGGAAGTTTAGGTTGGATATAAGGAGGAAGAAATTCTTTCCTGTAAGGGTGGTGAGGCCCTGGAATGTGTTGCCCGTGGAAGTTGTGAATGCTCCATCGCTGGTGGTGTTCAAGGCCAGGTTGGACAGTGCCTTGGATGACATGGTTTAGTGTGAGGTGTCCCTGCCCATGGCGGGGGGGTGTTGAAACTAGATCATCTTAAGGTCCTTTCCAAGCCTAACTATTCTATGATTCTATGATTCTAACTACAGATTCATCCCTCATGGATAGGATTATATATACAGTTCTATTTCATTGGTAATATAGAACAGCAAGTAGAGATATCTGCTTGCAGAACACAGTCAGCTGAATTGGGGAAAAAGTGTGCTGAAGAAAGTAAACCACAATTGGCTTCGCAGAGCAGGAGCCTGTAGAAATGGCAATTGAGAAAATAACTTAGGTGAATGCACAATTGCTCTAAGAGCAGAAGTTTTTGACTAAAAGTCATTGAAGACCCACTAAATCGTATAAACCTGCTTAAATTAGATTCTTAGAAGTCAATGCTTTATTCTTGTACTAAAGTCTTTAGATAACCAATGCAATGTATACAAACTTTATAGCAGAATTCACATCAGGGAAGGGTGGCAAACACATTTTAGAGGTCAAAATAAGGATTTGAGAAAAGATTTCTTTGAATTTCATGCAATTGATTTTATGCGCAAAATATTGCACTTAGGAGAAATAAGATACACACATTTAAAATGGTTCTAGCTGGTTATTTAGTTGGATGGAAAAGATAAAAAGCTTATCACAGATCTCAAAATTGAATATAAGTCATTAGAGAGATCCTGTTGTAAAACCAGAAAATCTCATTCTGGAATGAATTGACATGACTGTTGGATGTAATACATAGGAAGCAATTTTTTTCTAGGTCTTCCTGGCTTTAGGGCGTCCTTGGCTGGAACAGAGCCCAACAGCATGGTTTAGACAAGAGTGTGATAAGTTGGAGAGGGTAGTAAGAATGATAAGAGGTGTAGAAAAAGTGACTTAGGAGGTAAAAGAAAGGTTGAAATAATTGTGTTTGTTTAGTCTAGCAGGTAGAAGAATAAGGGACAGAAGGCAGCAAGAGTGAGTTTTTTCCTTTAGGTAAAAGGCAGTTATAATGAGGGCAGTGAATGATTGTTCGCTGTGACCATATGGTCTCAGACAGAGAAAAACCAGCTAAGTTTTCAGCAAAGACTTAGTGTAGATACTGGGGAAATTTCTGAAGGACAAGTGAAACAAGGGCTAGTGAAGCAGTATGATAAGATTGTTTTGGGATTTTTTGTGTGTGTGTTTTTCTTTTTTTTTTTTTTCTTTTTTTCTTTTTAAGAGGCAAGACTTTTATTTTTTTTAGAGTTTGTCTAGGTGTTTTTATCCTGTCTGTATGCAGGTAGGGCTAGCTTACACCTTCAATTCTGTGATTGCTAAAACTCTGTGTTTAAATGACTGAGAAACTCACCAACTACAACAGAAATTTCTACTCAACCAGAAAGCAGAGAGGCTATTAATCAGGATGTTCTATGGAGAACTCCTCCAGTGATTAATGAATTCTTGGTAAAGATGAATGAAAATAACCTGCCAATGTGAATGACATTGATTATGAGAAAGGTACTGACTGGCGTCAGAAGAAGAAAAATGCTGTGCTGAAAGGGACCCAAGCATAACAAAACACTATCTGCAGTTTCTGAGAAACACAAGTGGGCTGGGCTGTGGCTGAAGCAGATGGGAAAGAAGAAAAAGAGAGTCCAGAGCAGTGCTTCTTGTCTGCAGTCTGCAGTGCATATAAATGCACTCCTGGTGCATTTATATAAAAGGACTGTCGTGCTTTAATTCTCTAAAACTCATGAAGTCGCACACTCACTCACTCCCCTTCTTTCTTCCCCCTGTCCCAGGGGGATGGGGAGGAGAATCAAAAGAATGCAACTCCCACAGGTTGAGATAAGAACAGTTTGGTAACTAAGGTATAACACAAATCACTACTGCTACCACCAATAATAATAATGACAGAAGTACAAAGAAAGAGAATACAACTGCTCACCAAGCCCAACCCAGCCAGTGCACCCCCCAGCAGCGAACCCCCCAATGCACAACCACACCCTTCCGGGTCTCTGCTCTCCGTTTCACATCCTGGACATGACATGCTGTCATGGAATAACCTCTTTGGTCAGTTTGGGTCAGGTGTCCTGTCTCTGCTTCCTCCCTGCTCCCCCTCCTCCCTGGCATAGCATGAGACTCAGAAAGTCCTTGGCCGGACAAAACACTCCCAAGCAGTAACTGAAAGCACTGGTGTTATCAGAGCAGTTCCCAGGCCCAAAATCAAAACACAGCACTGCACCAGCCACCAAGAAGGAGAAAAACGACTGCTGCTGCTGAACCCATGACAAGGACCAAAAAGGTGCAGTACTGTCTGAGGATGCAGTAAATGAAAGTGGAAGAGGGAAAATATTATTTCTACCCCAGTTCCACAGCAAAGGTGGAGTGCAACATCCCACTAACAGCATAAAGAAAACTCAGGTTCAAATAGACTGTGAAAAAGGAGTTTGGGAGGGATTTTGGGGTTTGGGGGATATGGAGGAAGAATGTTAGCTTTCTGCCAAAACAGATCTAGTTCTGACTTAAGAAAAAAAAAAAAACAAACCTACACCGCTAAGTTCCTATTGCTTATTGTGAATAATTTTGAAAGAATTTTGTACTCCCTGATTTTACGCTTGAATTTTGCCCAAATCCCTTCCAAAAAGTGGAATGTGAAGAACAACCAAAATGTGTTAATTTCCAAACATCATTTCTCTTGTCATTGGGAATTCCATCAGAACCATGAGGAAAAAAAAAAAAAAAAAAAAGTTGTTTGGTTGGGTTTTCTTTTGGTGCAAATACCATTTCCTCTTGGGTTTCTACACCTGCAACCACTATGATACATGTTCTGACTCGGATTTCTGGACAGTGTTACGTTATAACTAACATACACAGCTGCACTCAGCAGGAGAAAAATTAAACCATAAATGTTAAAGCAGGAAAAGAGCACATTTTTAACAGAAGTGAAAATTAACAGAATTTCTGAAAAATGGCAAAGCTAAAGAGATCAGAAATCACAAGAAGGCAGTCAAGGAACTGCCACCGCTTGCTGCACTACTCTGTATTAGTTTCTGCTTCTTTATTAGAGTACATTGGAAAAGAAAATGTGATAGAATAGGGATTACTTACATGGAAAATGCAATAAAGTGTGGTCAAACAAATTGTACTGTGGGCTCATTGGGATCTAAGCACTCAGGGGTGAAACCTAAGAAATGGGAAGAATATTACTATTGTGTCAATAAATGTAATTAAGACTGAGATGATAGCTTTATTAGAATCCATATTTCCTGCTTGCTAATGTCTTCCTCAGAAACTTATGTTTTTAGATGATGCATCTCATATTAGTTCTTTTCTAGTTCATTCTGTAGTACATTTCCATTAGACACAAATGGGAAAAAAAAAACAACTGTATTGCCAACAACATCAATTCCTAGCATTAAGAATGAGTTAATTGAAAGAAAAATGTGTTAGGAATGTTAAGTCCCAAGTATTCTAAATTCCAATTGAATTTTCACAAAGCCTTTAAATTACCTTTGTGGAAGGGAAACGTCTGCTTGCTTGCTTGTTTGATTTTGTTACAGGCCTATTTATGCTTTGTTATTCTGTGCTAACCAGAAATTTTTCTTGTGCACAACACAGTAACTTTAGTGTATGAAGTGCAATCTTTCTCAGAAGTGTGTGTGTAGCTGCCCAGGAGGTGCTGTGGGTCCTGTCGGCCCGCTGGTGAGAGGTTTGTCTAACGATGTTCAGGGCCAGCGAAGAGCAGCCCCTTCCTACCGCTGATCCTGGGGAGCATCTCCTGGGCAGCGCAGTGGGCAGGGGAGAGGCTGAAGCCCTGTCTCCATGGCTGTGTCCAGCCATCCTAGGGCTGTCTGAACTTTGTTTCCTTCACCAGGCCTCAGCCTGTACCACTTGTTCATGGGCTGATATCCCTATCCTGGCTGGGGGACCTGTGAGTGCTTCTGAGGACTGTATTTAAGACTTCTCCCTCAATGCATCCAAACTTCTTATAAAGCAGGACTTGGGCACATATCAGTCATCCCACTCATCCTCAATGGTGCAAAAGAGAACCTGCGCACTTGACTTACATGGAAGTTGCAGTGATCATTGGTGGCTTATGTGAGCCATGGTCCTGTGGTAGGCATGAGACTTTGGCAGAGGTCTTCAAATGAGAATGCGTCCTTGCGCTGGGGAATATATGTTTGCAAAATGTTGAACTCATCCCAATAAGAGAATAGCTGGGAGTTCTGACTCATGGAAATAACTTCACAAACCCTGCAAGGTTTGCCTTAGGTAACTTATAGGAATTGAAGTGCATTGCCTCTATTCTCCATAATTCAGGAGTAATTTCTCCATTAACAATGTATATTACAGGCACTGAGGAACAGCTGTCAGAGAAGACAAATGGGCACCAAAAGTGGGCAGAACTGTGGTGCAATATACACAAACATAAGGAATTGTTGTGTAGGGTCTAGCTGTCTTCAAAGGATGATTTGTATTGCAGTGGCTTGGAGAAAACCGAGTATGATGAATGTAAATGCATAACTTAAACCTAGTTAATTTCTTAATTCATTACAATACTTCTTTCCTATAAGCAGCTTGAAAAATTATTGATTAAACAAATAAACAAAACCTAAGTTGATTTCTGGCTGGGAACTACTCCAGCCCTAAATCAAATGTTGAATCTGAGGCAGCAGTGTGCTTATCAGCCTCAGGTCATGTCCTTAATGCTCAATGAAAGGGAAACCTGTTTCTCATTCAGTGATTGCTCAGCTATAATAAACTGCTAACATTTTTTAATTTGATACTTTACATACTCATTAAACTCTGGTATCATATTACAGGGCAGAAGGTTTGACTTTTTCCTCAGGAGCAATTTTCTCCTGAAGCCTGAACATTTCATTGCTGTACTGTAATTTAAGGGGTTATGGAGACTTGGTGGAATAAATTGCTCTGTTTATGAAAATAGCCAAACCCAAAGACAAACTTTAAAAAAAAAAAAACCACCCAGCTTTAGTACATACTCTGTTCAGTGACTTCAAATCACATACAGGGGGCAAGATATGAACAGATAACTTTATAACTAAGCTATCACACTATATCTATCTCTACAGGAGGTGAAAAGAAAGCTACAGGACAACTATCTTAAAAACTAATCTATTATACTTATTTTCCCATATATACAAGGAAAAAAAAAGTCCCCCCAAACCAGTCACACAGCCATGTTGTATTTATTAATACAGCTAGAAAATGTAGAGAAAGTACTGACCAAACTGCTTCGCATAACTGAATGACTAATCCAATATCAGAAAATAGGCAGTTTGGCATCGAGGCTTAAGCTGTCAGGTTTCCCTCAGATTGTATTTCTACATGAGCCAGAAGAGGTGGGATTGGCATGAAAGCTGTGTTAAATCATCCATTAAAGAGGGAAAATAATAAAGAATTCAAGTTAATAATTAGAAAGAACTTTAAAATTGATTAAACAGAGCAACAGGACACAGGAGGTTGTACTTTATTGAACCAGGAATGCATGTTGTGAAACATTATGCTATAGGTCGAAATACATTCAGTCACCCGAGGTACCTACCTATTGATAGACTAGTTAAACATGGTTTGGTGTATCTTACTGCTCATATAAAATAATAATAGAATTGTTGTGGTTTAAGCCTCACCCAGGCTAATAGCTCACAAAGTCAGTCAGTCAGTCACTCACTCACTCACTCACTCACTCACTCACTCACTCACTCACTCACTCACTCACTTCCTTGTCTTTCTTCCCCCTGCCCCGGGGGGATGGGGAGGAGAATCGAAAGAATGCAACTCCCACAGGTTGAGATAAGAACAGTTTAGTAACTAAGGTATAGCACAAATCACTACTGCTACCATCAATAATAATGCAAGAGAAATACAAGGAAAATGAATACAACTGCTCACCAAGCCCAACCCAGCCAGTGCATCCCCCAGCAGTGAACCCCTCAGATGCACCACCACCCCCTTCCGGGTCTCTGCCCTCCATTTTCACATCCTGGACATGACATGCTGTGGTATGGAATAACTCTTTGGTCAGTTTGGGTCAAGTGCCCTGTCTCTGCTTCCTCCCTGCTCCCCCTCCTCCCTGGCATAGCATGAAACTCAGAAGTCCTTGGCCAGACAAAACATTACCAAGCAGTAACTGAAAACACTGGTGTTATCAGCGCTGCTCCCAGGCCCAAAATCAAAACCACAGCGCTGCACCAGCTACCAAGAAGGAGAAAAAACGACTGCTGCTGCTGAACCCATAACAAGCATGTAAAATAATACTTAACTTCAGAAGCCATTAGAATTTATTAATGACTTGTACATACTCACCCATGGTGGCAAACAGTTTGTGATTAGGAATATAGCGGGGATATACCACCAAAAATAATTTGTTTGCCCGTCTTCATCTCCTTTTTGCCTCAACTTCATAGCAACTCCTTAATAAGTTCTACATGAGGTGATGATATCCGTCTATTCTCCACTATTTTGTGGATTATTTTTGCAAGCTGATTCCTCTTTTTTGAATACTTTAGCTCTGTCTATATTGATACACTGTTGAAGACTTAAGTCTAAACACTATTGTCATCCACTATACATATGTTTTATTTACTTTTTTTCCATCAGAAGTGGGCCAACAGATTCCTTGGACAGGGAAACACTGTCAAGATGATGGTTATCATGGTAGGAAAAAAAAATAAATCAAATTTGTGATCCATTCCAAAACAGTGTGGAGGCAACTACAACCATTTGCTGCTACAAACCAATGGCTGAGGTTGAGCACTGCTATCACAGGCAGTGTGCATTTAGCTTTTTAGATAGAGAGGTTGATTGTTAGTAAGAGTTAGCTGAAGTGTCCCTCTAAAAAAGCAAAACACTAAAACTACAGAAAAGTAGATGCTGCCTCATGGCTTCAAAAATAAGCAAGCACTCTATAGATATGTCTCTCTTTCTCTACAGAATGTCATATCTGGAACCCTAGAATAGTTACAGATTGACATTATCTCTCGAGAGTAAGACAGAAAGGAAACCCCGAATTAGGGAGGAAGGAAACTAGAGAAGATAAACTATAGAAAAAATAGACGTCTCACAGATGCTGATAAAAACAAGGACTACAGAAGGAAACAGAGGATTGTGGAGACCATAAGAAAACAAAAGCCAAAGGGATGTGTGATGACAAAACACCAGAGCAAAGAGACAGAAAGAAACATCAGGGAAATCAATTTTTTTTCTTTTTTCTGATTACAAGTTTTGCTGCAGAGCTGTGTTTGAGATTCAGGCTGAGAATGTTCTTCTATTTGTGAATTAGAAACTAGAATTTCACTCTAAGAGCAGATTTATGATCTCCCTAGTCCAGAACCAGCTCCAGCAGTAGATATCTATTGTTGATACAAAAGTGCAAGAATCGTCTATTAGCCAAACCTTGTATAAACTGCTCCCACAGAAGTCCTGTATATTTCCTAAAAGTTAGGTATTGTTTCAGGACTTAAGCTCATCTTGCTTTATTCCACACATAAGTTCCAGGTATTCATGTTGTCCTAATCCTTCTTTGAATCTTTCTTAAAGTTCTTTACGTCAAAGAATACCAAGTTGTAACATGCTTTACTGGGACCTCTACTCATTTCTCCTCTGGAAAGCTGTACTTCAGCTGGGAGAAGAGAAAGATTTCTGGCAACTACACTCATAATCTTTTGATACTTAAGTTGATGCCCAATGTTAGCTGTGGTGATTTTGGTAATAATTTACTGGGTTTTATATGTATACATCTACATTTGCCTTTAACTAACTCAGATGAGAAAGTTCTTTGTAACAATTTTTCCACTGTAACCACTTTGGTTTGCAATGTGGAGTGATTTAAGAGCGCATAAACCGAACTACTTTTGGATTAAATTAATCCAAATTATTCCAACTGTCAAGTTGTAATCAGTAAAAGGCACAAGACTGGAGTTAACCTGAAGTAAACCTTCATAACAAATCTACATAGCAAAATGTCTATAGTATGGACATCACGTGTCAGCAGCAACTGTTTCACTCAATATAGTCCTGTTGCCTAGTAGAGACTGGTAATGTAGCCATAAACATCTTTAATCAATTTTCCAGGAATAAAGTTTTGCACAGGAAACTCCTTCTTGGATATGGTTTTGTTTTATTCACTCTTCCACTGTATGTCCTGTTCTTAACACTCTGGATGAAATAAATCAGTAAGTGTAGGAGAAGTAAACCAGGCACAAATGTGTGCTCTGTGTGAATTTGTGGGGAGCTAGAATTTGTGGTGGAAGGAGGTGATGAAATTCCATAAATGATTGAGAGAGGGAGCATTGATAGGTAGAGATGTGGAAAGATTGAATCTCCCTTGGGAAGATGAAAGGACAGTTCAGTAAATGGGAACAAGGAGGACCCATTTGGAGGACAGAGAAAAAGAAATAGTTAAGATGGTATAGTTGTTTTCAGATCGTCAGATCACTTCTGATGCACCAAAGTAGTGGTATGAAAGTAAAAGAGAATAGAGTGGGAAAAATGTTTTGTTTTATTGAAACACACCCAGGGTTTTATCATAAAAGTGCATTTGTGATTGTTAATTTCTGTATAAAGGGATTTTGTAAGACAATGGTATCTGTCCCTTTTTATGCACTAAAAGTAAAGTTTTGACAAAAACTCTGGACTTTTCCTACTCATTTCAGATATGCCCAGACTTATTGTGCATGCATGGCATAGTACTAGGGTTATACACTCTAGTATTATTTAAATATGCAAAGTCCCATTGACATAATAGTCAGGGGAGAGTATGGTTTAATGTATCTGTAATCCACATATCAAAGCTTTCTAAGTATGATTTGACATGACAGTTCATAATGCCTCTAAGCTTTAACTTTCTATTGTGTCTGTGACACACACTCCACAAATTACAGTATAGACTGTCTCATGAAATTCCATTTATGATCCATATTCTTGGTTGCATTTATTATAGTAGTATACATGTGTGTCTATGCATATATACACGTATATATCTGAAGCTTTTACAAATCTACCAGCACAAGATGGAAATTCAGAGATGATTCCTTCTTCCTGTCTTTAGTTCCCCGTGCTGTGCCTATGGGTTGAAGTTAAGTAGCCCTGAAGGGCTATGGAATATGTCTGTTGTCAGCAGGGGAGTAAAAAGGGAGGAGTAGATGGGAGCACTAATACTTGAAATGCAGGCTGCCAACTCCACTGATATGTCACAAATGCCCAGTGATCCATTGCATGCCATAGTCATCCTTCTGCATTCGCATCAAGCACTCCCTAATATGATAAGTTCCTGTTCAAGAGCCCACAGTTACAGAGAGGATCCTGGAGCATTTGATAGTTGCTCCTCTGCCAATGATTGTGGATTTCAGTGTCAAGGAGTTAATGGAGCTGGGATTGTTGCTAGCTGTGTTGTCCCTTCCAAAGTCCCCTTGCTTTTCTGAAAAGGGGAGATGGCAGCTGCTGGGGAGGGGAAGCTGCACATTTCTTCTAAGAACCTAAGGGCAACTGAAATGGGTGGTAGCACTATGATGGACTTATGTGACTACACTGATAATTAGCTTTGAGATGAAAATGCATAATTCAGACTACCTGGTGTCATCTCTGGGTGCTAGAACCTGTCTGCCTGCACAGTGGAGCAAGGCACTTAATGGTGTGTGCTTTGGGTGTTTAAGTAGGCATGTGATGATTTTTCACCAGTGATTGTGTTAGCAAAGAAGCTGTATCTGCCATAGGTAAAAGGCAGCTCCAAAACCTAATCAGTTTGTCATCCTAATGTTTGTATTCTCAAGGTATTGTTCTTTGATCTAGAAATGAGATTTCTTAATGGGGGGAAGGTGTGTGTCATGGCAGTAGCATGTGTGGAGGAAGAGGGACCCTAAGTAACAAACCTCCTTTTGAATTATATTGAAAATAATCTGATAATCAGAGTTTGTAATATAGATATGTATATATGTATATATATGTATATACATATATATGTGTATAGATACATACACGTAAATACTTCTGAGTCTTAAGAGGCTTCTTAGAATAACTTGAGTGCCTTCATGAGATTAGAGATCTCATAGCTTTATGAGGATGCAGCTCTTGTCACTACTTCAGGACAGGGAGAGAGAAGACTCGGGAAAATGCAATTTTAATAACCTTTGCGGATCATGCGTTTACATCTCTGAGCCCTTCTCCTTTCACACTACCATCCCATCATTAGCTCAATCTAATGCTCCTAATTTAATATGCTTTGTCTTTTCCATAAAGAATGAGAGTGCCTGTCCACATGATTAGATCACTATAAAGAAAGGTCTGTCGTTCTTTCTACCCAGCATATCATGTGGAGAAATATGATAATCCTCATTATGCATCATTCCTTTCTCCGGGCCTGATCGGCTTCTGCAAATAGGAAATGTTCAAATTTGCCAATATTCATTTGCATAGCTCGCCTGTTTGCCTGCTGCTTTTCCACTGGGACCTGTCCCAGTCAGTTTCTGAACCTTTCAGTGGCCACTTATATTAGTCTGTTTTTTCCACTCTTGTACTCATGAACTGTCTGATATTTTTATGGTATCTTTTAAACATTTATCTCCCTGTCTGTTCACTGCTGCCCAGGAAACATGTTTCCTGAGTCTTGTCTATGGAAAAATGCACACCAGAGACTCTTCCTTTCAACAGCTTCTAATTAGGCTGCTGAGGTTGAGGTCTAAGTAAAGCAATTTTAAGAGTAACTTCCTTGAGCTGGCTCCAGTGCTTCCTGCTTACCAGAGCTTACTACTTAAGAAGCTTATCAGCTAACTTCCTTCTGGTGGGGCACTTGCCAATCATCTGACATTACTCTTTCACTGTATCAATGAGCTGGACTGCTGTTTTGAGAATAATGAGAATTAGAAAGAGGAACTGACCTTGTACAAAGGAGCGCTGTGGCTTGCATGTGCAACACAGACACTGTTGAGAGTAATGATTCCATTTCTGGGGCATGCAGAGTATCAATAGGTGAAAATATTCCTGCTCCTGCATGAAACACATGCAAAGCTGGACTTTACACACCCGGTCTCTTCTGTTTCTTGATGCTGATTGCCTTGAAATTTTAAAGGGATTTTTCACTTTCCTCATAATGAAGGAATGGTTCCCTTGTGTTGTTTTTCTTCCCCTCACTTGCCTGCCAGACAGTGTTATTTTAAAGACAAGCAATTTCTATGGTATGTTGTTCTTAATTCTGCCTTTTCACGAAAGGACAGCTCAGCCAGTGCAAACAGCCTTAAACTTGGACAGGTTTGCAGCATGCAGCATTAAAGCTTCTTCAGCAAGCTTTCAATTGCATACTAGCCTGCTTGACCCATTTTTGGGAAATTAGAAACTCTCCCTCTTTTTACTGCAACTTGGATAAAAAATATTTTTTTTTTGTTTTCTATTGTAAGAAAAAAAATCCAACATAGAAAGCAAGATTTTATTTTGGTTTCTTTTTTAGCTTTTCTATTCCCTCTCAAACCTGTCCCTCATTATTAAACAGTAGTACATAGTTATGTCATAATTCCTGATGAATTGGGAGTATTTCACCCATTAGTCAATTAAGAAATTGTGGGGAAAAAATAGATATGTATATTTGAACCTATACTTGACATAAAAATAGTAACCTCTCCAGACCAAAAATTTATAATATGGGTGTGAAAAAAAACCCAAATCAAACAAATGAGAAATTATGGCTTCATGATGTTCTCTCCCTACAGAGTTGTCTCTGAAAGAATGCTCTTATTCTTAAAATCTCTGAAGAATTCCATAGGTTTTCTATAAAATGTTTAACCTTTTATTTTTATACTGTTCATTGGAAACTACAGAATTTGTTGAAGAATTAGCCAGTATCAACTCTCTTGTAGTTGTACAACAGTGATGTACCTCTGCTAGATTTAAATAGCTAGTATAAACAAATAGAAGATGCTTATCGTCGAATCAGTTTCTCCATGAATTTTCTGTGAAGAAATATTTTAAATAGATTCTTGCTACAAACATTAACTGATTTTATGGAGTTCTCTGCGCTCAGGATGACTTCAATCAAGAGATGAAAAAATTATGTTCTGTGACAAGTACATTATAAATACTCAGAGACTTAGAAAAGGAGATGGATAGGATATACCTGTATCCTTTGTGTCAGACTTTGAGACAGAGAAGGAGTATCTTCTGATTCTTTTTCATCCCATATGTTAGTCCATGACACAACTCATTTCTGACCATGCTGCCTTATGTTTTATTGGCTTCTTGCCCATTTCTTGGGGCAATTTCACAACATGTGTCTTGAGCTATATTTGATTTACTCCTCTGAGGTTGATTTTGTCCCTTGGTGCCAATGTCTAATATAATTGCCTGTATGCAGGCTGCTTGCAGACAGACTTCTGCTGGGTACATTTTGACACACTCCATGTGGTCCTCACGGTTTGCCAAAGCACTTGCTGAATTACAACCTGTTTTCTTGTCAGCAACAAGTGCTTTCCATGATGTCTTTTTTTTCCTCTGCTGTCCAGGCATCATTTTTGTAGACACCTATCCTTTTTTGGGTTCTTCTCTGCAGAAAGGCAGTTAATAGCGAAGGATAATAAAAGCAATCACGGAGTTTGTTGGATCTTTATTATTACTGAGTCACGATTAAAAATTTAAAGAAAGAGTAGCTTAATAACATTGATTAGATCCATAAAAGGATTCAAGGCAGAGCGGCTCCCCATCTTTTATACAATCAGGTTATTCACCCAGAGAGAATAGATTTGGCTTCATTTCCCAGCTTTGGTATGTCTAGCTGCACAATATCCTTTAACTAAATCAGCAAGTTATCCCAGGCAATGGAACTTTTCGACCTTTCTCATTGAAACTGCGACAATGCACCACAAAAAAGCTGAGGAATAATGTATCAAAAGTGATCATGAGAAAAGCATCACTCTACCTTAGTGATTCAGGCATTCTTCTGAGTGAAAAAGTGCTTTGCTCAAGACTATTCAAACAGCTGTTTATGTATTTTACCTTCAGTGGTCTTTGGATAAATGCATTAACACCATAGAGTAACAGCGAAGTCACTGCACAGTCAGTAACTCCAAGTCACGCAAGAGCAGAGTCGAGGTTTTTTTCAGGGTCTTGGTACTTGGAATTAAACTCCTGAATTCCAAGTTCCATTTTACCACACAAGAATTTGTGATCGAGTCTTGTGGGTGTTACCTTATCTACTCAACAAAAAATACTTAAATCTTGCTTACATGATGTGGTCTACATTAGCAGGCATTGCTGATCTTAAATGGGTTTGTGAGTACTCTGGGACTCTGAAGGTCAGATTCTGGCACACAGCGCTGTAGGTCAGTTTATTTCCAAACAGAAGGCATTAAAGATACTGTACTGTGGGGAGTCAAGGCAATAAGCTTTGCATGAAAAACAGTTTGGGAATAAGCTCTGAGGCCTTAATGCTTAACAAGCCCTGGGATGATAAGTTGGAACGTTGAAGGACAGGAAAAGTCAAAAAACAGGCCTTGGGGGATGGCCCAGGATGTTGTTGCGGTGGGAGTCTCAGTTGGAGCCAGACCATGTGGGGGTTGCGAGAGGGTCTGAGACGTGGGGTGAAGCTGTCGACATCTGGACGACATGTGCTCAGCATTGTGACTGGACTGTTTACCTGGAGATTTTTACAGGGGCCAATGAGATTGAACGTGGCATGTTTGTCCAAGTTGGAAAAATACCAAACAAAGGTATAAAAAGGGATTGATTGTAATAAAGTTGCATTTGAGTCTCCTCACCAACTTGAGTCCATGTTGTCATACACCACAAATGGTGCCCACAGGGTGGGACTTGAAAAGTGACTAGTCGTCGATTCAGTGTCATGGCTCAACCGAACAACATGCTGAAAGGAAGCAAGGGTGTACACTGAAAGGAAGTGAGTTCAAATTGTGCGGGTTGCCTCTCACAGGATGGGGGTAAGTGGCTGAGAACTATGGGGCTGTGTCGTGAAATGCCACACTACAAACTTTCAGATTTAATAAAGTCAGCTGAACTGATTTTGGTTTTAATTTTTTTTTTTTTTTTATTTTTTAATACTCAACCACCTGTTTCTGGAAAGGTGCAACTTTTGCACAGATATTCCAGTAATACATCTGCACTAGTTGCCATCTTGGCTCTACTCAAAAGTTTTGAGACAGGATGAATCTTCTGAGCCTAACCATGCTAGTACAATCAAATTACATGAATATAAGAATTCAGTGTCTCGTGCAGTCACTCTCTATGGGCAAACCTTAGAGCATTTGAATATGTATTTAAAGATTCAGTCTGTTGCTGGTGTTTTTTTGTCTTTTTAAGCAGTATGCAGGGAGGAAATCCTGTTAGATCATGAGCTTCTAGAAATAGAGAACAAAAAGATGACACATAATCACACTGTATTTTGTTATTACTGTTTCCTATCCTTGGACTGAAAATATCAAGGAGTATAGATGGAGCAACTATAAAGGAAGAGTTAGATGAAGCAATTCTTTATATTACAAAACAGCTTTGAATTCCTTTGGTATATATTCAGCTAGGTTGTTACACTGTCTACCCAGTTTTCTATCTTCATATGTAAATATGCTCATATTTGGAAAGGGGTAATTTTTTCTAGACAGAATTGTCTAAGTACCTAGCTGAAGTGTACATTTATTTATGGCTAAAGAGAAATGCTAAATTAAGTTAATCAGATTAATCTTGTATAATATAACCACTCTTGTGTAATATTCTTCAGAAATGCCTTTATATTTTCCTAACCCAGTTGTGCTCATTTTGATTGGTAAAAAGCCAGTGATGTCCTCCCCTCCTCTCTCTTACATCTGTACTTCAAACAAAAGAAAAATTCTTACATGAAAGCAAAACAGTTCCGATGTATTTTAAAAGACAATAAAAGGAGTCAAACCTTCATCTTAATATTGTGGCAGAAATGCTGATTAACTGATTAGTGATGGATGCAGTGCAGTAAGGGTTAGATTCTCACCTGCTGTGCTTCATTAAATCTCTAGGACCGTACATCCACATCTCATGTCTGTGTGGCCAGCCAAATGTGAATCAGTTGCCAGGCACAAGCACGTGCTGCACATGCCCGAAGTGCTAAGTGCTGGAGGACCTTGTGTTCCATTCTAAATTGTGCGCTCTATATGGTGCCCACTGAAGCAACTTCAGCCTTGGTTCCACCAAATTTGCACCAAAACCAAGCCTTCCAGTGCATTAAACCATTAACATTTTGTTCAGACATAAAATACTCTCTTTTTATTCTCTAGATGGATATAGCTATAATACTTCACATGGACGAAACAAGAATCATGATAGCTCCTCCAATCTTCCTCCCTTTTTATCTCCGTTTGAAAGTTCCCCACTAGAAGGAAGCACTTCCTGCAGACAGAGGTGCAAATACAGGTCTTCTCTTGGTACTGTGAACAGGGATCAGAGTGAAAAGAACACTGATAAGTCTATCTTTAATGCTCTGTTCACATCAAGAAAACTGCTTTCTTTGATAATGACGTTATCAAATACAGTTATTTTTTTCATGATATGGAGCATACTGCCTGGGGGATCATGAATAATTCATTGGCTGAGATTGAAAAGATATTTTTATTCTTGGGCCTTGTATTGGGAGGATGAAAATAATATTAGATTCTTAAAAGAACTTAAGAAGTTCTGAGCAATCAACAATTAAGTGAATTAAAGCAAGATTATAGGGGCTTTTTCCTAGATAAATGGGGGTGAGAAGAAAACAAAGGGACATAAAAACCTTATGTTATATGTGCTTTTGTATAAATGTAGCACACTGAAGGTCACTCTTTCCTTTTCCTTTCTGCAGTTCGATGAAGACAATAAATGGACTGTGTATGCAGATGCTGACCCACAAGTTGACAGCCTGCAGAGTTCAGCCAAGAACAATGAAGGCAGAACTTGCAGTTGAATGGCACAAGCTAATTTTTCCCAGAGGCGAAAGGAACTGTCTTCCCTATGACTACATACGGAGGTGATGTTGCTAGGACAAGATGCAAAGTCAAAAAGCTTTCCCCCTTAAGTTGTAAGCTATTTCTCTGTTTTATTAATCTGCAAATGTCTCATACATTTATAGTGCTGTATAAGTAATAATGTAGGGGACATTAAGTAGATCTTAATAGAAGTTTTCCATTAGCCCTTTCAAGCATGCAAGCACACATGGAGAGTACATTCCTTAAATGATCAGATTTCATGATTTGGAAATTTACTTTAAAGTGGCAGTTTCCAGAAGTTGTATAATATACATATGGGGTTTTTTTAAACTTTAGGGAAGATAGGAGTGGATCAGCAACATGCAGTTTCCACCATAATTGTGTAGTACTAATTCTGGTAAATGCAATCTGTTGTTCTACCTTAACAATTTATTTTTTTTTCTAAGCTTTCTATTGTATACATAACGAATTTGACAGTTCAGTGTCTTGTATGAAAAGTATTACGTTTGAAGTGTTAAGAGTATGGATCTGAGACATCTGCACCAGTGCAAGAATCAGTTTTGAATTTTAAAAGGCGAGATTATTACGAAGTTGTTAAACAGATCATTGGCACTGAACATTCATAGAAATAAAATAATCTCAGAGAGTGGTTTAGAGCAAGCTAGTGGAGATTGTTTGTACTAGAGAGTCTCAAAAACAAGACATGTCATAGCTTTTGCTGCTTGAAAATTAACCCATAATGTCATCCTAGGTGTTTTCTGCAATATCTACTACAATATTATAACTGTCCTTACTGAATAATATTTTCCTCATTTTTTTAATATTTTTTTTTCTTAATTCTCAACAGTAGAAAGAATGTGTGGAAAAAAACCACTGAGTTTTATGATTTCTGAAACTGCTGGAGGCAAAGCATTCACTGAAGGAAGAATATCTGGCTGGAAGGGAATAAACATATATTAGTAAAAAATACTTTAATATGTAAAAGATATAACCATAGGATTTTATGCTGGATTTTTTTTTGCTAAAATACCTTTGCTATACTTTTAATAGTAGAGTTATTAAATGTTTCATCTCAGATTTCAGATATCTAGATAAAATATTTCCTGTATTATTTTAAGGAAAGCGAGAGGAAATTCCCCTAATTCCCCACATCTTCTATCAGGAAGCCTAATATGAAAGAAGTTGAGTTTTTAACACTGGAGGAATAACCACACATCTAAAATAGTTCATTATCCTGCAACTTTTCTTTGTTCTTAATGGCTGTGTCTTAGTTGTCATATGCATGGCTGCTTTAGTGCTCTTCAGAGGCTGAATGTATCAGCTGTCCAAATTGACATCTGGGTTATAATTCCCACCAAGCCCACATACCTGCGCTGCTTTTCTTTGTTTCAGGTTCTTTTCCATCTTGGAGATAGTTGCTTTCAGCTTATCCTATTTGCTCAGAAGTGCTCCTGCATCTTCGAGGCAGCCTTAGCTTCTGGGACTACTTTTGAAAAATGATTCATTTAACCTCTGCAATGAAGTTTTTTCAAAATGCTGTCCAGGCAATCTACATTTGAGGTTTTTGCTTTAGAAGGCAGTAGAGCTCTGCACAGGGCTGAACCAGATTTTGAATGAACACTTCTTCATAATTTACAGAGTGAACCCTAGTTCAAAGAAAACTATAGGATAGTGTTCTATCCAAAGTTCTGACTAGAAAAGAAAAAACATTTTCAGCTCCCTAAGAAAGTCATCTTCACAGGCCCTGGAGCACTTAAGTAGAATCCTATGACAGCTGCTTTCTCACACATTATACAACACATTTCTTTAACAGAAGGTCATGTCAAATAATCCTCAGGCCCACCTTCTGGAAGTACAATAATGCTCACTTTTATAGATGCCCTACATCGGTGTGTCTTAAAAGAATATTGCTTATAGGGTAGATTCTTTGCTTCCATGATTTTGCATTTGGCCATTATCACTATGTTAGTATTAATGTTATAAGCATAAGGTTGTTTTTGTAATATCTCCACCATGAGGCTGATATCCTTCATCTTGGTACATGACGCCTTCCCTAGTAGTTTATGCATTGTGCATTACCTATCTCCATTCTTTTCACTCACATTCAATTTTACTTTCTCATGTGTTCTGTGGAGGGCATTGTCTCCTAAAGAATCTCCTAAAACACAGGGAAAGAAAAGGAAAATTATATACTGCCATTGATAGTTATAACTGTAATGAGTATTTCAGTGCCAGTTATCTGCTTCATTATTTGTTTGTACCTTTTCATTATCTGCTGCCACACACTTTAAAAAATGTTAATTTATCATGTGTTTTTATTCATGTATGCAGGTACTGACTTGAAGGGGTGCCTGCTGCTTTCCAGAGGTGACTTTGATAAAGAAAGATATAGGAATTTAGAGTACTAGAAAGTATCTGAAGGAATATCTCTGGGTTGTTGGTTTTAGGTTTTTCTGGTTTTCTTTTTTTTTGTTTTTTTTTTTTTTTTTAATATTGCTAAGCCTCATTTTTTGCTATCTCATCTTTGACTGTATGTCCCCTCCTGAGCTTAGGAGCTTGCCTATGAAGCCTGCAGGGAGAAGTGCTTCAGAAAGGGGGTAACAGGGTCTTCAAGTTAAAAGGTCTTCAAAACGCCTGAAAGTCATCTGTTAAATTACTTGATTCAAGCACAGGTTAAAGATATGGTCTAACATTCCATGCCTTTTCAGCTGCTTGTCCCAGGAAGGCCTAAGGAGATGTATTTGTCAGAGATTTCAAGCCTCAAACTCTCTCCTAAACCACCCCTAATTTGAAGATAGAGCTCTCACTCTTTAAAAATAGTGGTGGTGCCCCTCCCACCCCCCTTTTTTTTTTACTAAATGAATGCTTGGGAAAATGCAGATTTGATGGACACCCTGCCATCCCGCCCCCCCCCCCCCCCCCGCAATCCTCCCTTACTTAGTACTCACAAATACCATTTTCCAAAGGGATGCCCTAACCACAGAAGTGGTTAGCAAAATGAAGCTATTTAAAGGACCTTTTTGTAGCTTTCTAGAAAACAATACCCTGCTCATCAGTGTATTAGGAAGAAGATGGACAGCTCTCTAGCTTGGCTACTGTGGGACTCTCTGAAAGGGCAAGTGACCATGATGGATTCTGCTTATAGGGCTCTATAGAAGTGTCACTGGGGAGGGGTGTGTGTGTGTAAGTGTGTATATGAAGAAAGAAGCAAATAAATAAAAGCAGTACTTTCTGGAGAAGAGATCAGCACTGAGCTCTTTTTCACTGGTTGGATGCTTTCAGTATAAGGAAAGCAGTAAATCCTGACCACCTTCAAGGAGAAGAGCTATTAGGTGAAGGGAGAGTGTGGAAGTATGATCTCACTACTTTTTTCTGTTGTCATTTTTTGTAATTGTTTGGTTGGGTTTTGTTTGGTTGGTTTTTTTGTTGGGTTCCTCCCCCAGTTCTGAATGCAAATGGATGTATTTGTGTGGCTAGTGTTTTGTATGGATCATGGCTGGGGTGGGCTATACACATTTTCTGCATGCCTGCCAGGCTAAACCTTCCCTAGGAATTAGGTAAATGAACACCTAGTCTAAGGATTCATCCAGGGTCAGGTTTAGAGGTCAGGGTGAAAATAATGCCTGAATGCACAGCAGTCAACATGAAAGTGCCTATGGCTTGGACAGGTTCTGGGGAATCATACATTTGGATTTGCAATCCTACATTCTACCTCTTTCTCATTTAAAAGAATGTACATTTCTCATGGTATTATATGGACAGTATTTTGGTTACTCACCTACAGGAAAAATAACTGATAGGAAAATGTGAATTTATATCTTTATTATCCTATCATTCTACTGGATCTCTTATAGTCTTCACCCAATTATTCTCTATCTCTGTGCATCTATGTGTTTTCCTGCCCTAATTTGAAATCCAGTAGCTTTTATGAGAAGTATTGGGACAATATGGCACTCTGTTGTGCTTCTTTAAATGAAAGATAAATATTTGTCTTGAGTCCAAGCCTAAACTACTTTATGTTTGTGATTATGTAAATTGTGCATGGTATTTTTTCTGAGGTATTTTGTCCTGATTGCTGATGCTCCTTCTATTTTGTTACTGACTCCATAGCACTGGTACTTCACTCAGAAAATCACACATGAACAAGGTTTGCAATATGTTCCTGGACTCTGGCAATAGAATTACAAGATTAGATTCATCCTTGTAATCTCTACTTCCTGACAGTTTTAGCAGAACCCAGATTTGCTGGATGTGTTGAATTTAGTATCAAATTTCAGCATGCACTATGGATAAAATTGTTGATAAAGCTGGAAGCTGGAAAGGAAAGAGGCACTGAACACAGGCCAGTGCACAGGAGGTGGAGGAACTAAGATAGTAAGAATTGCCTTCCTTCATGTAAAGAGAATTAAAACCCCTCTAATGCCAATTGTGATGGATTGATCCTGGCCTGCCACTAAGCACCACACAGCTGCCTGCCTACTTTTAGTCCCCAGCAGGATGAGGGACGGAATAGGAACAGCAAAATTAGGAAAACATATGGGTTGAGATAAAGGCAGTTTAATAAGCAAAGACAAAGGAGAGGAAAAGAAAAAAAAAAAAAAAGTGATACTAACTCAGTCACCATCTCCCACAGGCAGACCAAAGCCCATCCACTTTGTGAGCAAGGACTAGTACCCTCCCCTCCTCTTCCCCTCCCCCCCCCCCAAAATATGTTGGACAGTGGCTTAGCAACTTCATTTGCCAGCTCCTCCAAGGCCCGTGAATGGATTTTATCAGATCCCATGGACTTGTGTACATTTAGGTTCCTAAAATGGTCTCGAACCAGATCCTCTCTTACAGTGAGCCCAGTGTCCTCAATGAAGTCCCTACGTCCCTCACAGTCCCTGTGTCTGCCTTCCAAGACTTGGGTGGTGTGGTCAGAGCATTTGCCAGTGAGGACTGAGGCAAAGAAGTCATTAAGAACCTCAGCCTTCTCCATATCCAGGGTAGCCAGGTCTCCTAATAGCTTCGGGGGGGGTGGCGGTGGGGGCTACTTTGACCCTAATCTGTCTTTTATTTGCTACATACCTATAGAATCCCTTCTTGTTATCTTTAACATCCCTTGCCAAGTTGAATTCTAAGTGGGCCTTAGCTTTCCTAACCTGATCCCTAGCTTCCCGCACAACAACCCTGTATTCTTCCCAGTCCACCTGTCCTTGCTTCCACCTTTTATAAACCTCTTTTTTCCTTCCAATTTTCCTTAGCAGCTCCTTATCCATCCAAGGAGGTCTCCTGGTCCTCCTTCTGCTCTTCCTTCTAGTTGGGATGCAACACTCATGAGCTCGTAGTTGGTGATCCTTGAATATCAACCAACAGTCTTGGGCCCCCCTGCCCTCTGGGGATGTATCCCATGGAACCTTACTGAGCAGGTTCCTGAAGAGGCCAAAGTCTGCTTTCTTGAAGTCCAGGGCAGTGAGCTTGCTGCACACTCTTCTCACTGTCCTGAGGATCTCGAATTCGACCATCTCACAATTGCTGCAACCAAAGCTACCCTGGACCATCACGTTTCCAACCAGCCCCTCCCTGTTGGTGAGCATGAGGTCAAGCATGTCACCTCGCCTTGTCAGCTCCTCTATTATTTGCAGGAGGCAGTTGTCTTCTTCGAGGAACCTCCTGGACTGCTTGTGCTGGGCCGTACCATCCCTCCAACATATATCAGGGTGCTTGAAGTCCCCTGGGAGAACAAGGGCCTGTGAGCGAGAGGCTATTCCTTTCTGTCTATGGAGTGCTTCATCCACCAAGTTGTCTTGGTCAGGCGGTCTTTAACAGATCCCCACAATAATGTCTTCCATTGCTGTTCTCCCTTTAACCGTGACCCACAGACTCTGTATTGACTGCTCACCTGTCCCCAGGCAGTGTTCCATACTCTCCAGCCTATCCCTAACATAAGTAGCAGCTCCCCATCCCCGTCTGCCAGGCCTGTCTTTTCTAAAGAGCCTGTAACCTTCCATTCCAACACACCAGTCATAGGAGCCATCCCACCATGTTTCTGTGATGTCTATTTTATCATACCCCTGTAGACATGCACAAGTCTCTAATTGCTCTTGTTTGTTCCTCATGCTACAGGTGTTTGTATAAATGCAATTTTAATTAATATGCTTTTGAATAAGGCATATTGATTCAAAGCATAAAGATTGAATTTCCAGTGTTGAAGATAATAACAAAATCTCTGATATCTGTAGATTAGAACGGTAAGTTCAGCTTTCAGCATGACTATTCCACAACTACATGTACCACATAGTTAAAGGTGAGTTTTAATAGATGTGTGGAGAAATAGGAATGTGGATTCTGCCTGGAAGGTCAAACAGAAAGGTTTATTGTATTAAGCATATCCCCTCACCATCTATTGCCACAGAAGTATTTACAGTTGCCACAATATTTTCATTTTTCAAAAGTATGCATTAGTAACTCTTTTGCCATTTATAAAAACAAAACAAAATATATCAATTACTCTGGGAATTAGTCTAAGGAAAAAAAAAACCACAAAACTTATTTCAAACAGTTGTACTATCACATGTCATGTTTCCAGTTCACGAAAACTGCGAATTGCTTCTCACTTTTCTGTTGCATACTTGTTTGTAGGTAGGCAAAATCCTCAACATTTTTGCAAAATGGACATAAAATATTTTTATGACAGAAATGTGATGACAGGGTTAATTAAAGTAGGTGAGTTGCTTCGAAATTGCAGATCTGTGAGCTTATAGCATAGTAACTTTCTTACTCTTTTATTAAATGGATTGAAAATTGGATGTACTGAAAATCATATAAGCACACACATTCTTTTAAGGTTCTCTGCCTGATATCTTGACCCTACAGGCCTGGATAAACCCCAGATAAGCATCTGGGTGCTTAGCCAAAGTGAAAAGATCACAGTAATTTTGAGCTGTGTCCTTTAGCCTTCGGATGAGGTTTTTATGAATAGCACACAATACACCAGGACTTCAGTGATCTGCTCTCACTTCAAATAGGTCAGAGAGAAACTTGACTGTTTCTTGATACAAATGGAAAAGGAGTTATCTGTCAAAATAATTGGAACTACAGTGAATGATATCCACTATGTATACCACTCTAAATCTAAAAGAATTCTGATAAACTTTGCAAATGATAATCCAAATCCCTTTATCTAGGTATAGTGGTTATGACCACTAGAGAAATATTACCACTTTCACAATGAAATTAGGCTTCTGCTTGCTACACTAAAGGACAATATTTCAACTTTAAATTTTTATGAAAGATCAAAGCAGTAATATAAAATCTGGGGAAGGAGAATGAATTCATTGCTAGCTGCTGTAATCATCTGTTGTCTCTTTTGGGTGGTTTGGTTCAACACTGTGTTTGAGTTACTGACTTTAGTGGGACTGATTTTCTGGATAAAGCTCAGTCATGTATACGTAATGTACGTATATAGTTAAGCGCTTTTAGTTATACTATGACTTTTTGAGAGTGTAATCTTAAGAGTAAACATCTCAAAGCATTTATCATGTGTCATTTTATCTCTAAATGCAGGTTCACCCAACTATTTAAAGTAGCTCCAGTCGCTGGTGGTAATTTTTGTCCTTGGAAAAAACGCTACAGATTACGTAGATTATTTGATGCAGAAAGATACTCAGCGGTCCTTTCTGTTGAGAAAGCAACATTTCTGATAACATAGTACTCTCATAATCCAAGGTATTCATCAACCTGTAGTGTTGCCTGTTTTTGGGGTAAGAACTGATGAGCTTCCAGGGGCCATAACTATGGAAGGACAAGATGGAACTGTGTGGGAACTACTTTCACAGCTGTCATGGGTTTAGCAGCAGCAGTCATTTTTCTCCTTCTTGGTAGCTGGTACAGGGCTGTGGTTTTTAATTTTGGGCCTGGAAGCAGAGCTGATAACACCAGTGTTTTCAGTTACTGCTTGGGAGTGTTTTGTCTGCCCAAGGACTTTCTGAGTCTCATGCTATGCCAGGGAGGAGGGGGAGCCGGGAGGAAGCAAAGACAGGACACCTGACCCAAACTGACCAAAGAGCTATTCCAATGCCACAGCACGTTATGCCCAGGATGTGAAATACTGGGGGCAGGAACCCAGAGGGCACTCTGTCTCTCGGCTCAGTCGGGCAGTTAGTGGTTGTATCCTCTTCCCTTGTATTTGCCTTGTCATTATTATTATTGGTGGTGGCAGTAGTGATCTGTATTATACCTCAGTTACTGGACCGTTCTTATCTCAACCCGTGGGAGTTCCATTCTTTCGATTCTTCTTCCCATCCCATCCCATCCCCCCCCCCCCCATCGGAGTGGGGGGGGGGGGGGAAGAGAGAGGGAGAAGTGAGTTAACAGGCTGCGTGAGATTTACAGCTTAAACGACGACAGTTCTTTTTGGCGCCCAATGTGGGGCACGAAGGGTTGAGATAAAGACAGAATAGCCACTCGTCACAATGCTGATTTATTGGCTCTCAAAGTTGTTGCTCTGGCTCTTGCAGGTTCAGCATATGATACTTTACTTACAGCCGGTATTTGCTATCTTAACGATTTTCACATCTGGGTTTTGGGTTAAGGTTCTTGTTACATTGTACTCTATTGGAATGGCTTGTAATACGGGCGAGCTCCAGAAGGGAGGAGGGGAAGCCGCGGCGGGGCGGCCCCGGGAGCCGCCGGCGGCCGAAACGGCCCGGGAGAAAGGCCTGGGGGATCAAGAGGCCGGGAACGGGGTGGCAGAGGAGCTGAGCCCCCCCCACCGAGCCGAGCCCGGCGACTGCTGAGCCGCGGGAGGAGGTAGCTACCGACCGGCCGGAGGAGCCGGCAGAGAAGCCGAGCCCCGAGCCCGAGCCGAGCCCCGCGGCTACCGAGGGGGGGAGGCAGGCGGCGGCCGAGCCCGGCCCCGCAGCGGCCGAGAGCATTCCTCAGCAGCCGTCCGCAGAGCTCCGTGAGCCCGAGCCCCAGGAGGATGCAGGAGACCACGCAGCACTTCCCAGCCAGGCAGAGGAGGAAGATCTGGACTCAGACAAAGAGCAGCTGATGGTGAGAGAGCCGGCAATCACAGCAGCTACAGCAGCCCCAGTGACAAGTGCAGCAGCCACATTGGAGAGTTCTGAAGGGTCTGAATGGCCTTTAAGCACCCTTGAGACCTGCCTGCTGATTGTGATGGGGATCAGCATGTTGGCATGCATTCAGAGTGTGTTTTGCCCACGACCATTCTGTCTGGTCCCCGGAGTTAAGCAGAGTGGGGTGTGGGCCTTGTCTGGTGTTGGACTACCATGTAGGATGACCAAGAGATTTTCCCTGAGGCTGGACATTCATGAGTGGCAGGGTGTCTGGGACAGTATGGGCGAGTATCTAGTCCACTGGGCCCCTCCAGTGCTTTGGAAGCATTGGAGATGGAAGGCAACTGTATGGAGTCCCCAATGACAAGCGGCTAAAATGAAGTGGCTCAGATGGACTTAGATTGGCAACATAAGGGTGAATTATTTTGAGCCTGATGGGCCCATGACACCTCAGGCCATCAGGGCAGAGATGCAGCATACAGATGGACTCATGATCGAGGGGTGGACTTATGATCGAGGGGTGGACTTAGCAATGGACACTATTGCCCAGGTTATTCATGAGTGTTAACACTGCACAGAGCCTCTCCTGCTCTGAAAGACTGTTACAAAAGATGAAGCCCGGCACCATGGACTGGATGGACTTAGCAGCCTTATAGGGATTGGTCCATGCACTGAGGGATGATTTCTCTCCCTCTGTGTGTGTGTGTGTATGTATACATTTACATGTGATGGCATACTGAAAATGTGGGATCCTTAACATGACTGTGAATGGTATGGAATAAGGGGTGGATACTGTCATGGGTTTAGCAGCAGCAGTCATTTTTCTTCTTCTTGGTAACTGGTACAGGCCTGTGGTTTTGATTTTGGGCCTGGGAGCAGCGCTGATAACACCAGTGTTTTCAGTTACTGCTTGGGAGTGTTTTGTCTGCCCAAGGACTTTCTGAGTCTCATGCTATGCCAGGGAGGAGGGGAAGCCGGGAGGAAGCAGAGACAGGACACCTGACCCAAACTGACCAAGGAGCTATTCCAATGCCACAGCACGTCATGCCCAGGATGTGAAATACTGGGGGCAGGAACCCAGAGGGCACTCTGTCTCTCGGCTCAGACAGGCGGTTAGTGGTTGTATCCTCTTCCCTTGTATTTGCCTTGTCATTATTATTATTGGTGGTAGCAGTAGTGATTTGTATTATACCTCAGTTACTGGACCGTTCTTATCTCAACCCGTGGGAGTTCCATTCTTTCGATTCTTCTTCCCATCCCATCCCATCCCCCCCCCCCCCATCGGAGTGGGGGGGGGGGGGAAGAGAGAGGGAGAAGTGAGTTAACAGGCTGCGTGAGATTTACAGCTTAAACGACGACAACAGCTATTCTTAAAAATTAATTTCTAAGTCTTGAGAAAAAAAACCAGAGGGGGAGCATCCAAGATCTCAGTGCAGCTGGGCATGTGGTCCTTAGCTTTCTCCATACTTTCAAGATCTTTTATTTTTCACTGTCTAATGTATGGTAGTGGTTGGTTGACTAGTGTAGTTCCACTGCAGGATTACTGTGGGTGTCTGTGTGCTTCTTTGCTAAGTTTTCCTCCTGAGCTTCTTTTCACTGGATATGTACTACTGTGCAGAAAAGCCCTGAAGAAACAAATTACCTCTGGCCTCATCACCTGATTTCCTTCCAAAGAGACTGTAAGTGTGGTTATCTAACTAATGTTAAACAGGAATGAAGAATTAAATGCTATATTAACTGAACTTGATTCACGCTAATGTTTTTCATTAACTGATCATTAAAAAGAAAATGTGAAAATTGCTTGTTCCAACTTTTCTTTTAGTTAAAGAAACATGCAATGTAGACTGCCATGCTATGGCCAGTACCATAATTTGGAACTATATTATGGCTGATAGTTGCACCTCTGAGGACTTCAAACACCTGCTACTTGAAAAACCTAGAAAATTTCTGTTTTTTTTCATGCAGTAACGTATTCCAGCTAGGACATATTGGAGGTTAGCAGAAAAACCTTCTTCTGCACTCACACTGTTGATCTCACAGAGTTGATACAGTGAAATTACATTTCCCATTATAAAGTTGTGTGACCTTGTGTAATTCTGTCTTTCTGCTTCAGACATACTTGGATTGCCATCTCTAAAATAAGAATATAAATTTGGGTCTTTTTGTAAAGAGTTTTGACATCTTCAGAATGAAAAATACAATGTAAGTACAAAGCTCTTTTGTTTATTATGTATGAGTATGAAGCTCCCTTTTACTACTTTATTTACCCCCTTTGTAATGCAACAGAATTATAAATGTCAAATATGTTTTTTGTTAGTCACAATACAAGAATTATGTGTTGTGCATAAACTTTCCCAAACAAAAACATTACACTTTTCTTTTGGAAATGCAGCATATATATGTCCTGAACAGAAAATGTATCACTAGTGACTGTCATTTTAGAACAAATGTCTTTGTCTAGAGCTTGTTTTCCCCTGAGGAACAGTTAAAGGTCACCTTAGTAAAAGTGCTAATAAATTACAATACTTGTATTTTTGGTGGCCTTCTATGATGGAGCTATGGAACTGATGGACAAGGGTAGAGCAGTTGATGTCATCTACCTGGACTTGTGCTAAGCGTTTGACACTGTCCCACATGACATCCTTGTCTCTAAGTTGGTGAGACATCAATTTGATAGGAGGACCACTTGATAGATAAAAAACCGGCTGGATGGCCACATGCAAAGAGCTGTGCTCAATGGCTCAATGTCCAGCTGGAGACCAGTAACAAGTTGGTGTCCCTCAGGGATCGGTGTTGGGACCGGTCTTGTTCAACATCTTTGTTGGTGACATGGACAGCGGGATTGAGTGTGCCCTCAGCCAGTTTGCCGATGACATCAAGCTGTGTGGTTTGGTTGATGAGAAAATGAACATGGGCTGGCAGTGTGTGCTTGCAGCCCAGAAAGGCAACTGTATCCTGGGCTGCATCAGAAGGAGCATGACCAGCAGGTCGAGGGAGGTGATCCTGCCCCTCTACTCTGCTCTCCTGAGACATCACTTGGAGTACTGTGTGCAGTTCTGGTGTCCTCAACATCGAAAGGACATGGAACTGTTGGAACAAGTCCAGAGGAGGGCCACGAGGATGATCAGGGGACTGGAGTACCTCTCGTATGAAGATAGGCTGAGAAAGTTGGGGCTGTTCAGCCTGGAGAAGAGAGGGCTGCATGGAGACCTCATAGCAGCCTTCCAGTATTTGAAGGGGGCCTACAGGGATGTTGGGGAGGGACTCTTCATGAGGATCTGTAGTGAGAGGACAAGGGGTAATGGGTTCAAACTTAAACAGGGGAAGTTTAGATTGGATATGAGAAAGAAATTTTTTACGGTAAGGGTGGTGAGGCCCTGGAATGGGTTGCCCGTGGAAGTTGTGAATGCTCCATCGCTGGTGGTGCTCAAGGCTGGACAGAGCCTTGGGTGGCCTGGTTTAGTGGGAGGTGTCCCTGCCCATGGCAGGGGGTTTGAAACTAGGTCATCTTAAGGTCCTTTCCAACCCTAACTATTCTGTGATTCTATGATTCTATTAGTTAAACCTGTCAAATGAAAAATTATCTGATACATTGTATTCTATATTTTTTTACTATCTGCACTGAAGTAGTTCATAGAAATGCTTGACAGAGGTAAGAAGAAAATAAATCCAGATTTTTGTTTTGCCTGGAAAAAAATTTAAATGAGTAGATGTTTTTTCCAATTGCATGTAATATGATGAGATCATTTTTGTCCCAAACTGTT
Organism: Myiopsitta monachus; assembly: GCA_017639245.1. Taxonomy (NCBI): domain Eukaryota; kingdom Metazoa; phylum Chordata; class Aves; order Psittaciformes; family Psittacidae; genus Myiopsitta; species Myiopsitta monachus. The sequence continues at coordinate 63,157,486 of CM029919.1, forward strand.
GCAATTATGAACTCAGGTTAATTCTGCATTTTTCTTTGTAAAAAGACTAAATTGTGACAAAATGTTTTTTTTTCTGTCCCCTGACTTTTTGACAGGCCAAAACAGTCTTTAGCAGCTTTGCCTAGGACCCTAATATGACTTTGTCCATGTGCCCAGGAGCAGCATTTTGGTTCAGGAGAGGGACTTCGGTCACGGTGCATGTCTCAAGATGTGCCTCCTGGATGGACCCTTTGGATGTACACTGTAGATTTGTCTTCAGACCTGCCTTTAGCTCTTTTTGCTTCTGTTGGAATCCCTGGTTCTGATACTTTACTTGTTCTCTCTATGGCTATCAATGCTCCTTGCTATTATTACCTTTGCCCTGCCCATCATTCTCAGACCCAGTGGGATTATGCCTCATCAGTTTGAGGGAGGTGATGCTTCCCTCTGTTCAGCACTGGGAGTACTGAACAAGTGGTCATCCTTGAAGTGCTGTGGCCACCTCTGTAGGCCCCTACTACCAAAACCTTACCTCACAAACTCAATATAAGGACTACAAAATCAAGACTGACTCTTAAGAGGAAAAAACTAAAATCTTTTTGTTAACAGAAGCCATGTAGACCATATGTTGCACATCTATCCTGGGTTCAGCAGTAGCAGTCATTTTTTCTCTTTCTTAGTAGCTGGTGCACTGCTGTGGTTTTTGACTTTCAGCCTGGGAACAGCACTGGTAACACTGATGTTTTCAGTTGCTGCTCAGTAATGTTTAGTCTGACCAAGGACTTTCTGAGTCTCATGCTCTGCCAGGGAGGAGGGGAAGCCAGGAGGAAGTAGAGACAGGACACCTGACCCAAACTGACCAAAGAGATATTCCATACCACAGTACGTCATGCCCAGTAGATAAAATGAGTGCAGTTACCCGGAAGAATTAGATCACAGCTCAGGTGGGGCTGAGTATCCGTCGGCAGGTGGTGAGAGGTTGCATTTTCTTCCTTGTTACTTCCCTTATCATTTTTATTATGAGTGGTAGCAGTAGCGATTTGTGTTATACCTTAGTTACTGGGCTGTTCTAATCGCAGCCCCTGGGAGTTACATTCTTTTGATTCTCCTCCCAATCCCCCTTGGGAGTGAGGGAGAGGAAGTGGGCGGAGTGAGCTGACGACTTTGTGGTTCTGGGTTGCCGACTGGGCTTAAACCACAACAGTTTGTTATGGCACCCAAAGTGGAGCAGGAAGGGTTGAGATAACGACTGATTGACCAAAGTGTGTCTAATTGTATTTGTGATAAGCATTCATTGTTTCAGATTAACAGTCCACGCATCACAATGCTGATTTATTTGCCCTCAGTGTCATTGCTCATGATCTCACAGTCTCAGCATGTTGTACCTTACTTACAGCTGGTATTTGCTGTTTTAGTGTTAGTTAGCTCCCCATCCCCTCAGGAGCAGCGGGATGAAGTGGGGGGAGTGATCTAACTACTGCGTGGTTGATTTGCCGACTGAGCTTAAACCACTACAACATCTCTTAGAAATAAGAAAAAGACTTCTTTTATTTCCAGTACCCCTTGGTGAAGAGTCATGGGTTGATGAGGTCAGATTCACTTGATTCATGTGTCACCTATGTTTATCAATCTGCTTGTACTGACTGAAGTGAAAATCAATATATATGGAAAAAATAGAAATGCAATCTTGGGAATTTTTCTATAGGCTGAGTGGAAAACTGAAAACCTGAGATCTATTGAAGGTAGAAACTCCATGAACTGCAAGAAAAGGTTGTAAAGATTTCAGGATGGAGTTGAAATTTTAATCAAAAGTCCAGATACAAATCTGCTTTTAAGCTACTTCCACTAATGTAATGCAATAAACCTGAATGCTGTTCAATCAATGACACCAAGCTATAACTGTTACGTAGATTTGGACTCAACTGTATTTTACCCCAAATCCTGTGCATTTTAGAGACAATAAGTGGTCCACAGCTTGTTAAAATCATAGTTCTCGGCCTGATATGCAGTATTTTGAACTTAAAAAGTGGAATGTACATTTCTTTTCTAATAGCAAGTTTATTTTGGAGAAGCTTTCCCTGACTGAGGAATTGAGCATTCACTGACTACAGTCTTTATAAAAATGACTTCTTCAGCCTATGTTGGGGTGATGCAATGCAGCAACTTTGGAGCAGCAATACCTTACGTAATCCTGTCTCTGAATTGCTTGCTTGCAAGGGAAGAAGAGATCATAGAAGAGTAGCTTGAAGTCTATGGTATATATGGCAAGTTAATCTTCTTAGTCACTGAAGGCTAAGATGCGGTCTCTACACAGAAGATCATAGAGTCATAGAATCGTTTAGGTTAGAAAAGATCTTTAAGATCATCATATCCAACCATTAAGCTAACACTACCAAGGCCAGGGCTGAACCATGTCCCTGATTGGCATTCCCACAAGGCTCTAAATACCTCCAGGGATGGGGACTCAACCACTGTTCCTCTGCAGCCTGTTCTCTTGCTTGACAACTCTTTCAGCGAAAAAATGTTTCCTAATATCCAATCTAAACCTTCCTTGGAGCAACTTGAGGCTGTTACCTCTTGTCCTATCACTTGTTACCTGGGGGAAGAGACAGAAACCCACCTCACTACAACCTTCTTTGACGTAGTTGCACAGAGCAATAAGGTCCCCCATTAGCCTCATTTTCTCCAGCCTAGACCACCCAAGTTCCCTCAGCTACTCCTCATGAGACTTTCACCAGCTTCATTGTCCTTCTTTGGACCTGCTCCAGCAACTCTCTATCTATCCTGTAGTAAGGGGCACAGAAATGAACACAGCATTCAAGGTGCAGCCTCACCAGTGCTGAGTACAGGGGAATTATCACTTCTCTAGTTCCACTGGCCACTGTGTTTCTGATACAAGCCAGGATGCCGCTGGCCTTCTTGGCCATCTGGGCACAAGCTGGCTCATATCCAGCTGCCTGTCAACCAACAACCCCAGCTCCTTTTCCACTGGGCAGCTTTCCAGACACTCTTCCCCGAGCATGCAGTGCTGCATGGGGTTGTTGTGACCCAAGTTCAGGATCTGGCCCTTAGCCTTATTGAACCTCATCCAATTATTGCAGTTAAAAGTTGGAGCTCCTCATTCTGGAGTACTTTTTTTCCAGAATAGAACTCTACAGCGGGCACTGATAGCTGTTTTCCCATTTTACTGTGCAAGAAATTTACAGGTTAAGCCAGAAAGCTGTCTCTCCACTTTGGTTAAACGTAATCCAAGACTCAGTTGTTTCCTTTATCAAGTAGGGTGGAAAATCTCCTTTTTGGTTAACATATGCTGTTCTATTTTTCTACTTACATTATATTCTGTAGCATGGAAAGGAATACATACAGGCTACTTTCACGGCATTCAGTTCCAAAATGACCCTGGATATTTGCATATTTGCATTTTTATGCCGTAATTTTTATTTTTTCAGCTGGGCATTCCTACTTGATCCTGATATAACCTAAGAAATAGAATAACTGATGTTTTAACAGATGAATTTGACAAGTGAGCATTTCCTGCATTTGGAACTTTGTAAAGCACACCCTGTTTAGAATGAAGTTTGAATGGGAGTAGTGTCTGTACGTTGTCTCATTACTATGCATTTTTCCTAGCAATTTCAGCAAGATGCGTAATGTTTTGGTCAGTCTTGTCTTTTTAATTGTCTACAAGATCTATACATGTTTTCTGGTCCCTGCTGACACAGAATTGCTTACAGCTCCATGGATTCTCCTGTCACTCTTGTTTTCGCGAGATGTTGATGGCCAGTTTAAATTTATTGTGAGTCATACTGATACTTGTTTGAAGACCTGAAAAAAGGTTTGGGTTTTCATAAATTACTATGGTTGGAGTGCCTGACATCATGGATTATGAAACAGAATTGTGCTTTTAATGTAGTTTATACTCTAACACAGGAGCATCATGAGTCTCAGGGCGTGTACATGCAGAGTGAATCAGTTACAACCGTAATATATTGCCTACAGTATCTGAAGACTCTTTGTTATTGTAATACCTGTAACTATCTTTTCCACTTCGTAGGAAAATTGATACTTACTCCAATAGAAATTTCATTAAAAAAAGTTTTACTAACTTATTTGTAGTTTGTGGGTCCTATAAATGCTCTTTTTTCTTTCTGATCTTGTCAAAAACAAAGATCATGTGTACAGGGAAAGCAATGCAGCCACTCCATTAAAATGGCTTTTGCAATACCAACTGAAATAACCAGTGGCTGTGTAGCATAATACATTGCCATGAACCATATTTCCCATATTAACTTAAAAACAAGACTAAAACATTCAGAACAGAAATTAATAAAGTGATGTAGTGATGTATCATCTCCCTTGCTCTTCTGTACTCTCAGGGTAAAATATAGAGCTGTGTCTTCTTCAGCTGTCATCTTGGTTCTGAATATGCAAAGAGCTATTATAATACAAAGACTCCCTTTCTTTCTGCTGAACATAATACTGTCAGTTAGTTGGCTTATGTATACTAGATACGGGAAAACACTTAGCTGTGTGTCTTGTTTTCTGTGCTCGTCTATTTCTATTTGTTGGGTTACAGATGAATGTTCACTTTCATCTCTGTGGTAGAGTGACTTTGATACTTCTCTCAAATTCAGGTGCCAGGATGGATCAAAGCCTTTCCCAACAGACGTTTGCATGAAGTAGAAGAGAGTGACTGACTGGCATAAAGCTTATATTGCCAAATTATAATGGTAGCAAATTAAAGTACTCCTACTGGCTAGACATTTTATTTATTTTATTTATTTTTTTTATTTATTTTTGCTGAGAACAAGCGAGCTTTCTGAATCTCAGTCTGTGGGTGACTGGAGAATAATACTTCTCTTGTTGTGAACAAAGGGCAAAGCAGCAGTTTTGTATTTTTCCCCTCAAATTTTGGCTTAAAGGTAGATATAGTGAGAGAAACCTTTTTTGCAAAACAGTAAGTAAATCACTCCTTTTTTTTGAAGTGGTGAGAAAAGGGGGAAAAAGAATATGAAGTTGATCTTTTCCAGCATGCCATCTTAGGAAATTTCTGTACTTAGATGAGTGCTTTTTCTACTATCTTCAGGTTACTTAGAATGAAGGATTCAAAAACCTGTAACATCCTCATTTGTGATAATTCAGCTGTGGTGGGTATGCTGGAAGAGATGTTTTGTTCTCCTTACTATTCATATAACCCTCAGACAGATATTATCCCCCTGTTGTCAGGGACTTTATAAATAAAATAGAAAGATGAATCTTCAAAGAGCCTAAAGAAAAATAAAATATCTGCTTGATTATGTTATATGCCTTTAAGCGTTTATCCAAAGCCCACTGAAATCAATGGAGAGACTCCTATATACTTCAGAAGGCTATAGGCCTTTATTTTCTACCTGTTCTTACTGCTATACAAACAACCACCTTTTATACCTAATAACTTATGAAAGAGAAAGGAATACAGTATGACTCTTCAAGACATAAAGTGACACTTTTTTTGAAACAGGAAATATTTTCCTCCTCAGTAACCAGCTAGGTACTGCATTTTTCACTCTATTCAGGAATACTGTATCTTTTGAGGGATATTAGTAACTCAGTTAATTGTGGAAAATTCTGTGCTTTGACAATACATGAACAGTTTCATAGTGAGGTTTTGCAACTTCTAACACATTTTATCCATTCTTTTGCTAGTATATCTAAGTATTAATTGTCAGTAGATAATATACAGTATATATGATATTCTCAAAATGTTCACTGTTTTTTGATGCTTAGTATACCAGATATGAAATTTGTCACCTAAGCCACTGGTATGATTTCTTGCATGTGCTGTGTTATTGTTGTTATTATTTTCCTTCATTGTTTGGAGAAAATGGCAGTACTAGATACTGCCCTCATTAATTCAGTGGAAGATTCCAGGGTAGGTAATGTAATTAAAAGGATAATCACACTCTTTACAAGTTTGTAACTCCTGCTTTATTTATTTTTAATATGTGCTGACTTCTTTCCACATATGTTGAACAGTGTGCTGTATGTCATTCTGAATACTGTTGTGTTTGATTAGTCACTATGATTTATAGTTGAGGTTTCATTGAAACATTTGTCTGATCCAAACATTTATCCTTTTTCTTCTTTTTATTTTTTTTTCGTAAAGGAGTTTAGTCTGGCTCTTCCAGACGTGGTTTCATTTTCTGTTTATCAGATCAATTTGTTATGAAGAACAGAGACAGGTGAAAGAGCAGATCATAAATTCCTATTGTGTGTGGCATTGGATTAACACTGAAATTCCTTCGAAATAGAACTCAGTGTTTACTGGTGGAGAAGAGAGAGAGAGACCGACTGTATACCGCATTTCTTTTTAATCACTGATTTATAGTTTGCTCACATAAATATAGTAACGTGAGTACACTTGTTTATTGATAGACAGTAATGACTAAAGCTGGAATAAACCAATGATAACCTCAGGCTTTCCTCTACATTTACCCCTTATTTTAGAGCACAAACAACCATGAATCATCAGTACTTCTTTTTTCTTCCCTAAAGTCCATTTTTTTTTGAAGTCTGGACTTGAGTTTCTGAACTCGTAGATATTGGCAGTACTTGTCCAGTGAGGGCAGCAGTATAAGGAATTGATTCATCGGTTGCGGATAGTATGTACAAATTAAGAAATCCTTATGGGTTGTGCTGCTAGTAAGTTGCCAGCTAGCTGAGGAAGAGAGTCAAAGGCAGATGATTTCTATTAAAGTGCTACCCAACTCCTACAGTTACAGCCCTTGGGAAACATACTGTTGTTTTAAATGTAACTCTGAGTTTTGGGTTGGATTTGTTGTAGTAGGACGGCACTTTATTTTCCCTGTATAACACTGTCATAAAATGAGTACTTAAATGCAATTAATAAAAATCACTGTGCATTACTGTGCATATACTTCTGCATTTGGAGCAAGCAGCAATATACTAAAATAGTGACTCCCCCTCAGCCACTTTGCAGTTGAGTACAGGAGATGAATCGTTTACAGCTTTATAACTTCAGGCTGATGCTTTTATTGATTCAGAGGATCACCATAGGTCAGAATCATCTCCCTGGAAATAAATCCCTGGTGTAAAAATTTTTGGAATTCAGAGATATAAAAAATAAGCCAAAACAACTTTTGTTATCAGCAATAGTCTTTGGCAAATACATGTAGAACAAAGGTTTGTTGTGACATGAAATTTCAGCTCATGGTAATGAAAGATAATTGCTTGTGAATTTTGAACTCAAAATTAAAGAAACAGTAGTTTGAAGCCTCCTGACAGTTCTTTCCCTTCTGGTCACAGGAAGGTGGATGGAAAATAGAAAAGGAGAAGAGACAGTGGCTCCATTTATTATGTTTTCCTGTATAAGAGCACAGGAATAACAAAAGTTTTATGGGTTTTCTGGAATTACAGGCTTCTTCTATGAAATAATGCAACACATTCTGCTTTCTTATGGTGCTTCTAGTGTACTCATGACCCTCCAGATGGGAGAATAGAAACATCCACTCTTCCTATCACTAAGGATCACAAAAATCAGAAAAATATTGTGAAAAATCAGAGCAATATTGTCTGGCTTCCTTTAAAGAAAAAAAAAACAAAACAAAACAGTTTAATAGCAACAAGAATCACAACAAATAGAGTCCTTATTATTCATTTATTTGCAAAGTCATTCTGTAGATTGAATATTCAATAAATGTTAATATACCCTAGAATCTCAACAGGAGTACTGGTGGGCATCTACCCCTTGATACTTAACATTTTTTTCTAACAGCAGCATAAAGATTTTAACTTCATATAAGAAGACTTATAGCATCCAATTGTTCTAGGAAATACTGATAAATTTGTTGCATCGTTTTAAATTAATTCTTCTTCAACTAAATAACCATAAAGTTTGGGAAAATATTTAGTGAAACCTACTGGTAACTTCAGTAATTTACAACCAGTAAATTAATCATAAATGATATGTAAAATAGCACTAAATATGGCCAGAAAGTCCCAAGTTGAGGTTAAACTAATTTTGGACTATTTTTGTGAGGATTGGAACTAGTTTTATGAATGTAGTTGAGGACAGTAAGCATCAACTCTTCTCTTATTCTCTCCTCTTGTTTGTTACTTTTTTTTTTTTTTTTCTTCCCACTGCTTTTCTTTCTAAACCTTGTTTGCTTTTAAGGTCCTGAAAAAATACTGGTACCACCTGTTACTTTCCAGTAATTAGTCTTTCCATTACTACTATGGATTATCAACTCAGGATTTACTTTCTTTCCCTCTGTTGTCTGACAACATCTTATTTTGGCCTCTTTGATTTGATTGCAAGCTTTATGCAGGCCAAGCTTACCTTTATGCTCTTTACTTATATCACACCTAGCACAATGGCTTCAAAATGCTACTAAAACTTCCCATTAACACTTTCTTTTAGTTTACCTCTTGTGCTTTACACACACCTTTACAGCTTCGAAGATGTTCCTCTTCTCATTCCCTTGTTGTGGTTTAAGTCTCTAAAACTCACGAAGTCTCTCCCTCACTCACTTACCCCTCTTTCTTCCCCCAGTCCCAGGGGGATGGGGAAGAGAATCAAAAGAATGCAACTCCCACAGGTTGAGATAAGAACAGTTTAGTAACTAAGGTATAACATAAATCACTACTGCTACCACCAATAATAATAATGACCAAGGAAATACAAGAGAAATGCAAGAAAAGAGAATACAACTGCTCACCAAGACCGACCCAGCCAGTGCACCCCTCAACAGTGAACCCCCCACTGCACCACCACACCCTTCCAGGTCTCTGCCCTCTGTTTTCACATCCTGGACATGATGTGCTGTAGTATGGAATAACCTCTTTGGTCAGTTTGGGTCAGGTGTTCTGCCTCTGCTTCGTCCCGGCTTCCCCTCCTCCCTGGCAGAGCATGAGGCTCAGAAGGTCCTTGGCCAGGCCAAAACATTACCAAACAGTAACTGAAAACACTGGTGTTATCAGCACAGCCCCAAGGCCCAAAAATCAAAACCACAGCACTGCACCAGCTACCAAGAAGGAGAAAAATGACTGCTACTGCTGAACCCATGACACCGTCTTCTCTTGACTATGTCAATGTGGCTAAATGACAAAAGATCACAGACCCATCCTTCATGCTGAAATCAAGTGAGACTGACTTGCATCCACCCTGTTTAGGATTATCTCTCTCTCTAACAGATTTGTCTTCTAGAAAGACAGTTTGAGTGATGTAAGAAATAGCCAGGGAGCAAGACAACAGTTAAGCAATGCAGATGACCAGGGATCCAATGTTTAAGGCTACTCCCTAGCAGCATAGTGTCTCTTTGTCAGTAATCTGATCTAATATTAAGATTGGGATAGGGCTCTTTCAATGTCCTGCTCCCCTTCTCTCTTCAGAACTCCATCACATGATGTTGAAGGTCCTGAAATGAGAAAAGGTAGTGGACTGTAGAAGAAATAAGTCTGAGAGCTAATCTATTATGTCGTGTGTGGTCTCTTTGAAGAAATAACACTGAAATTGTGATTAAATTTAACAAAATAGGTGGATAATGTAAACTTCCTAAAAGATACCATCTGCAAAATAGCATAGCAATCTGATGGTCTGGAAATATCTCTCTGAAGAGGAGAAAGGTAGCTTTATTTGCAATTAGTGAGTCCTAAGAGCTCACACCGAAGATTTTGTTTGTAATTAAAGAACTTTTAGCTATTGCAGCCATATTTATGAAAGAGATTTCCATTACTCAAACTATCTTCTGAATGAATTATAAAACACCAAGAAGAGAGTAAAGAAAGAAGTAGAATAAATGGGGGGGGGGGGGGGGGGGGGAGAGGAGGGGGAGAAAAAGAGCAATCTACATTGAACAGAGAGATGATCCAGCCCTGCTAAGAGACAAGTTACTCAGATACTGAGTTAGCTGAGATGTTCAAACAGCTAAAATGATTCTTAGTGTTGAGTTTTATCCAAAAGGGGGGCAGGGAAGAGGTTGTTTGTTTTCTATCATGGGAACCTTATTTGTGATTTCATCATCAAGACCTTAACCCTTCTATTTGCTAGAATAAAGCTTGCCCTCTCTTGAACTTTATCTAGCATTTACACAAAATGTGTGAGAATCTGCTAAACACAAAGCGAAATTTATCTCAACGAAAAACGTATGAATAAAAATGCACAGAGTATAAATCCAGCCATAAGAAATTTCTGTGATCTTAAGAGGTGTTTACTTCTAAACTGCAAGGATTGGCTAGTGCCAGATGTTGAGAAAATACATCTAGAAAGTGTAAGCCAGAACATTTCTGCAAAAGAACAAGGGATGGTAGTATATAATATCACTTTAACCAATATTCTTAAGCAGCCTGTGTTTTTTCCCTTCCCTTAGATTCTTGAATATAAAGTTTTAGGCATAATCCTACCTCCTTTCTTTCATTTCCTTTATATTCTATTAACCTGTTTCCTTTCTGAACCCTTCTGGTAGGCTGCCTGCCTACGTACTTACTTCTGCTCAAAAATCTTTCTTTTAACACTGTCTTCCTCTATGGGCTTTTATCTTACTCTCCTTTTTCCCAAGTATGTTCACACTCCTACAGCTGGAACTCTGCTTTTCCACAAATCCCATCCAATCTAGTTTTCATTTGTAGTCCCTGGAAAAGAATCTCAAAAGTCTCATTATTGGTATCTTCCTGGTAGCCTCTGGAACTTGGGGTTGCAGCTGTAAAATATTGCCTGAGGGGGGAAAAGTACTTCCTGAAATTGTGTCGCATAGCCGGAAGCTTTTGGTTTAGGGCAACAAATACAGGCAGAGGAACTATTTTCACCTCAGGGTGGCTGTTTTTAATTCAATTACCTCCAACTAGCTGTTCAGGAATATTTGGTGCAGCACATGCCTTTGTTTTACTTTTCATGGAGAGCAGGCTGATATCATTCCTTTCATCCCTGTAGAGATTATTGTTTCAGAAAGGGCAATAGGTTTTTTTATTTTTTTTTTTTTTTATGTGTCTGCCTTTATCATCATTTCTTTTCCTCTTCTGTCAAAAAAGGATGCACTCCCAACAGCATAACAGAAGTCTGAGGAGAAGAGGGGCTGCTGCAGGCCAACTTGTTCCCTGTCTTTCATGTACTCACAGCAGATAGAATATAATTTCTTTCATGGGGGAACTGGTACATGGAGTAGAAAATTCCAAAATGTCATTACTCAATTGTTAATGCTCTGATATTTTAATTAGTGAAAATTGGGAAAATCTGTATGTATAACATAGGAATTTGGCATGTATTTGTAACACATTCCACATATTTCTTGCAAGCAGACAATTCCATTCTAGAAATGAAGTTTATCTTAATTTTCGTCTCTCATATTAGGCTGTGATCCCAAAATGACGGTAGCACAGACTAACTACATTTTGTAGAAGAGAGAGATTTCCTTTCTAAAATGCAGTCAGTCTTTCCTGATTAAGAAGTTTCGAACAAGACAAATACTCTGTCAAGAAAAGAGATCTTATTTGAAAAAAATAAATCATAAGACAGACATCAGTGGTCATTTACTAGAACTGTCCATAATGTTGATTGGCAAAGAATGTCTAAGATTACTAAAGGATGGGTACTAGTTCACCTACCTTTTCAACCATGTTTAGTAGTTTAGTAGTAGTATCAAGGATTTAGGCTTGATAAATCCTTAGGAGCCTAATGGGGCTATTTTGCCCCCTTAACAAACACACCTGCATGGAAAAATTCCAAGGGAGAGTTTGTTGTTTTAATTTTTTTTTTTTTTTTTTAAATAAGATTACTATGTGTTTGGAAGGCTCTGTAGAAAAGCCTTATTTGTGGTAAGCAGGAGGTGCTATTCAATCTTAAAATGAATGTAGGCAAAGGTTCTAAGTCCTGAGAGTGCTTTAAAAATACAACGTAAGGCCCCAGGATGAACACAAAAAACTCAAAACCATGAAGAATCCCAAAAGTTAAATAATCCAGAAATTGTCTGAGAGTTGGATTATTGAGATTTTTTTTGCCTCAGAGAAGCAAAGATTAGATAGCTCTGAAGGGTAGATTGCCACAATGAGCTGTGCAAAAAATAAGAGGATGTTGTTTTCCCTGCCCAGATTTTGTAGGTGTTTTTGCCTATCCTCTTTCCAAATTAGCCTACAATGTAATGGAGGCTAATTTGCTATAAAAGGAGAACATATGTTGCCTCTCTGAGAAATAACAGAATATTTTGAAAGAAATATGTAGAATAGTTTTGGGTTTTTTTTAATTCTTCCTATATATAATTTGAGCACAAAGCATTATTTTTAAATGCACATGAAATAAATTACAAATACAGTTGTAAACCAAGTTTGCAATGCATTTGAGTTTGTATTTCTGACTATAAGAAATATGATACCCACTGATGAAATGCTGAGGTGGATTGATGGGCTAACATCTCCTGTAATTCCTATGCCACTGAGCAGCAGCAATGCTGAATCAATTCTAACACTGTGTACTCATTAAGTTCAAGGATTGTACAGTATACGCAAATTTTTTTAGATCTAATATGACTCAGAATATAATGATCCAATTTACAGAGAAAGAAGCATTGCAATTTCTCTAGAAGTTTGCTTAGCTGTGCACAAGCTTTCAACATACTTATATATTAGTTACACAAGTATTTTAGATGTAATTAGTGTCATAACATTTGATGTGTTACAGAACTTCTGACAGCTGTGAAGAGGAGAGTACATAGGGTGGAAACATAGCCTCCAAACACATAAATCTCATGCTCTGTGAAGCAATGTCAGCATTTTCAAGATATTTTCAAGAAAAAAAAGGCAACAAAAAAGGTATGAATTTTCATTATTTATCTTTTATTAATTAGCTGCAGTATAACCAATCCTTATTTACCTCCCTCTCAGAATTTCCAGATGTACTGTAAATTACAATTTAGCCACACAGCAAAATGAACTTTTTTCAAATTATGCATATATACTTATATATGCACACTCCCAATTTTATCTATAGAATTATGTCTGTTAGCATTTCAATTGCAAAACACCTATTTTCAGTGATAAATTGTTTCAGAAAAAAATTAATCAGATTGAGCTCAAGTCTTATCTTAATTCCCAAATCCAAATCCACTTCTTTAAATTTTTGTTGTTTGGGTTTTTTTTAAAGTTTTCATAAATTCCCTTATCTTTTACCTAGACCTTCACTACTAATAGACAGCCTGCCCTCGTTAAAATCAGTCTTTGATTCTTCAGTGTTTATGGCCATGTCTCACTAATGAGAACTGAGACTATGTCACATAAAATCAGTTTCTTCCCAGAAGGACTCAGAATCTGAGGCAAAGTTCAGAAAGTGACACACTGAAAACGTTTCTTTCAGTGGAATATTTCAAACTGGCTGCCTGGAGATGCTCTATTATGGGTAGTGCTGATGAAGTTCTTTAAGGCAATCAAGGAATTCATGAGGGAGAGAAACATAGGGATTAGATTGTCAAGCATACAGACTGGTAAACTCCTGCTGGTGTTACTGGTTGCCCCTGAGGGTGCAGACGCTTTGGCCAAGATGCACACTTCGAGACTTAGCATTTGGTTCCAATATCCTCAGAAATTCAGTCCTGTCTCCTGATACTCGCTCTGTAGATTGATCATGGAATTCCAGAATTCTGCAAATGATTTAGGATTTCCAAAGCCAGATGCAGTATTAATAATTTTATATTAAGTAAATACTGGTGGTCTCTCCTTCCATTTATTTGTCTTATCTTTCAAATCCCGATCCAGCAGTTTTGCAGTTCACACAAAGAAAGCTTCTGTAGAGACAGTCTCCTTCATACAGTGGATCGTAAAAATGCCTGAACAAGCTGAATGAGGTCCATAACAGGATGCAGAATAACAGTCTTTTTGGAAATTTTATTACCATGATCTGAAAATAATTTAATACAAGCTCTCCTGTCTTCTGTGGCTTACTTCACTTTCCAGGTTTAAACTTGTATTTCTACTACGTGCTGTATGATGCAGTTGTGCCTCCCTCAATCTGTATTAATGTCTTTCTGTGCAGTATTCCATTGCACTGTAAAGATTAGTCTTTACTGCTATCATATAAATAGCTTCTATACATCAAGGATCCTTTTAACTGTTTTTATGCGCCATTTTTATTCTATCTTAGAATCATAGAAGAGTTAGGGTTGGAAAGGACCTTAAGATCATCTAGTTCCAACCCTCCTGACATCAACAGGGACACCTCACACTAAACCAGGCCACCCAACATTCTGTCCAACCTGGCTTTGAACACCGCCAGCAATGGAATATTCACAACTTCCACGGGCAACCCGTTCCAGGGCCTCACCACCCTCACAGTAAAGAATTTCTTCCTCATATCCAATCTAAACTTCCCCTGTTTAAGTTTGAACCCATTACCCCTTGTCCTCTCACTACAGTCCCTCATGAAGAGTCCTTCCCCAGCATCCTTATAGGAACCTTTCAGATACTGTAAGGCAGCTATGAGGTCTCCATGCAGCCTTCTCTTCTCCAGGCTGAACAGCCCCAACTTTCTCAGCCTATCTTCATATGGGAGGTGCTCCAATCCCCTGATCATCCTCGTGCCCCTCCTCTGGACTTGTTCCAACAGCTCCATGTCCTTTTTATGTTGAGGACATCAGAACTGCACACAATACTCCAAGTGATGTCTCAAGAGAGCAGAGGGGCAGGATCACCTCCCTCGACCTGCTGGTCATGTTCCTTTTGGTAGGGAATTTTGTATGGAGGTACCTTGAAAATTGGTTCTATATACTTGGTCATCTCTATAGTGGTCCTTTTCTGAAATTACAGGGTCGTGTTTCCTATTCTGATGGCCTCTGTTCTGTGTAGGTCTCAGAATAGAATTGTTTAATATTTCTGTGAAAAGTGTCATATGATCCATTAAATTCAAGCCTCACCTTTTGCAATTTCTTAAACTTTGAGGATATCAAGAGTAAAAGTGAAAAGTTAATGATGGAACTAGGGCAAAAAAATAATGAGAAACAGGCAGAAAAAATATACTAAAAAAAAACACATTAATTCCATAATGCAAGTTCCAAATAAACCATAGGCTAACGTTCCTCTGCTTAGACATGGATATATCCCTTGAAAACATGATTTTTCCATCCATCACTAATTTCAGATTCATAGTTGGGCAAGAATTAGGTTTAATTTGCATTATAGGGACTCTCCAGGGAAAAAAAGATGAGAACTTCCAAACTCTCTTCTTTGGTCTACATAGCTAAAATGTGATACTTAACACTATTAAAGCTCTTTTCATCTTCAAAGTACTTCAAAATGCTTAGCTCTGTGGCATCAAAAAATGATTGTTCCATTTTACAGATAGGCTGGAAAAGTTGGCAAGCCTGTGGAGCAAGCCATTCCTGTAGCTGGCAACAAATCCCAGCAGTCACAGCTGTCACTCCTAGGCTTAGATCACCCTGCCTCTCTTCAGCATTTAAAAAACATGATAGGCTTTTGCCATTCCTGAATAATCCTTCTTGTTACTAGATAACTTGTCCTGTGAGGCCAGGGAAATAAGAGAAGAGGACAGTAACAAAGAAGAAAGCAAAGGTGATTTCATAGTCCCATCACTGAATGATAAGCTGGTTTTAGGCTGCTGCCAAGGGGAATACAGAGGTATAAGTTAGCCTTGTTGGGAATTAATACAATTGTATATTATTATACATATTTATTTCAATTAGTCATATGTTCATAGGAACCGGAGATGAAAAATTCCTTCTGTAATAATAGCCTTTAAATGTACACCTGAAAGATGAGTTGCATCTAATAAAGATATATGTGTAGCTTTCAAACACACTTCAGAGAAATTTGGTAAAGCTGTCAATGCGAGTACAACTTTTTTTTCAGTGAATTTGTTGACAACATCATCACTGGCTAGAGAGGTAGAATACATTGACCAAATTTGAATAGCTTGTTCTACAACTGACTATTACACCTTGATTATTTCCATAAATGTTGATAATGTGCCAATTAAAATTGAAAGGTGCTTTCTGCTTTGGTACTTAAGACTGAATAATATTTTAATATTATCAACTTGATAATTATTTTTATATGCTATTGAGAAACTCAGAAAAATCACACACAGCAAATTAATACACTAATTTAAAATGTAACATTTTTATCCAACATATCTGTCTTTCTCACTGTAGTTGTTTGATCTTGTACAAATTTCTCCTTCTATTCTTCTGATAAAATATTAGACCTGATTGCTTTCAAAGACAAGTTACTGCAATATAGTTATTGAGGTTGTTTATAAACATTTAGAGTTCCTAAGTGTAACATTATCCTCTATAATAATTTTTTGATTGAGCTGGCAGAAGACAATGGGTTTTGATTAGATGATGCTGTCTCATTAATATGTATGGTTCTGCTTCTCCATTTTGTTTCCACTTATGTCTGTACATTCAGAGTTGGGGGACAATTTATTTTTCATTATTATTGGTTCTGCATGATTTTACATAATTGCAGTCATTCTTAGACTTCTTCCAATTTTCCGAGCCCCTGATTACCAATGACCTATTTACTCCGGTCAGTGTGATCAACAGTCACCTGATAGCAACAGCTCACAACTTAATTAAACATATTTCAGATATGACACTGTAAAAATCTGTATTACTTGTAAATAATAAAGGACACTAAACACAAAGACAGCTCTTCGCTTTTCAGCAGGTGCCATGGGTTCAGCAGTAGCAGTCATTTTTCTCCTTCTTGGTAGGTGGTGCAGCGCTGTGTTTTTGATTTTGGGCCTGGAACTGCGCTGATAACACCAGTGTTTTCAGTTACTGCTTGGTAATGTTTTAGTCTGACCAAGGACTTTCTGAGTCTCATGCTCTGCCAGAGAGGAGGGGAAGCCGGGAGGAAGCAGAGGCAGGACACCTGACCCAAACTGATCAAAGAGGTTATTCCATACCACAGCACATCATGTGCAGGATGTAAAAACAGGGGGCAGAGACCCGGAAGGGTGTGGTGGTGCATTTGGAGGGTTCGCTGCTGGGGGGTGCACTGGCTGGGTCGGGCTTGGTGAGCAGTTGTATTCTCTTTCTTTGTATTTCTCTTGTATTATTACTGGTGGTAGCAGTAGTGATTTGTGTTATACCTTAGTTACTAAACTGTTCTTATCTCAACCTGTGGAAGTTGCATTCTTTTGATTCTTCTCCCCATCGCCACGGGACTGGGAGGAGAAAGAGAGGGAAGTGAGTGAGAGAGAAAACTTTATGGGTGAGGGGCTTAAACCAGGACAGTAGGGTAAGATTAGATTTTGGTTTGGGCTTTGCTGTCGCAGACAGGTGGACAAATAATAGGGTTCTGATGAAGTAGGAAAGAATGTGGAATAGTAAAGCAGGGCAGGAAAATGTGGATTTCCTGATCCGATCAGGTGAAGGGAGAGCAAAGACAGAAAGCAAGCATTAGTGGGGGTAGCTATTCTGACTACACCAGTGATGGTCCTCAGCAGCAGCAGCACCTCTGATTTTCCAGGCATTTAATGCAGTCAGAATAAGCAACATTATTACAGCCATATGCAGCAGTCTTGTTCCAAGCATCTAAATGATTTGGTAATACCTGATTGAAGCCGTAAGTGAATCCCTCCCTGGTCTATCCTTAACTGACGGACTTGCAGCAGTATTTATGTAATTGTTTTCCCAGGAATTAATGTTAATGTTTCAATATGTTTGTCACTTTTTATTTCCTTAGTTGTCGGCTTGATTGTTTGGTTTTAAATCAACAAAAACTTATTCTTTGAGCTTGATTGTTCACAGAGCTTTCCCCTTTAGTCTATCCCGTCTGGAGCTCTTTCTGGACACCTTTTTCATTCCCTTTGTAATGCTGCGTAGAGATAAATGAACACAGCTACCACTGGGATTTGGTAATTTTTTTTAAGACACCCTGTCAACCTTGTACTGGAATGACACTACAGACGAACATTGCATGTCTGTGTCTAATGTGCCGTAACCCCTAAATGAGATTAAGCATCTGCATCCTAAAAAGAATTTGAAAAGCAATTTCTGAGAACTAGACCTTTAAAATTATTTAATTTCAGCTAAGAGTTTGGACATATAAAAAATCATAGTAATAAAAATATTTTAAAATCCTTTTCAGCCAGAAAGCAGCTGCAACTATTTATTTATTTTAAGATGAAGGATGAGAGGAGTCCAAGGTTAAGAAAGTTCTCTGGCTATCGCTTACAGCAGTATTGGAGGAACAATTGCTGCCAGAGCCAACACAATTTGATTTTATAACGAGCATCAGATAGTTTTATTCTGTGGAGATCAGTTTGGTGATATGAGGAGAAATTTGGAGATGAAGACTATCTGATTTGCATTTTGCTGTTTTTTCTCTGCTTGCTCTCTGCTCCAGGTTCTTACTGTTAGTATTTGGAGACCACTTGTTTCTTGCTTTTCAGGGAACGGGACAGCTGAGCACTACTCTTGATTGGATGGAGTGACTAAGCAATGAAAAGTGGTTTGAAGGTGTGAGTACTATCACCATAAGACTAGTGATTTGAAACCTATTGCTTACGGCAAAAAGATAACTTTCTGACAGTCTTGTGTTTCTTATCTTTCTAAAGGACCTTTTTGCAAAGCAGGGATAACTTTGCTTGAAATGTCTCAGTAATGTCTATTCGAGTGACAAGGATGATCAAGATTGTCCTCCGGGTAACACTGTTCAGCTTATTAAACAAAAAAAACAAACCAGGAATTACAGTGGCCCACAGGATATCTATGATTCCATAATGGCAGAGAAGATTTTTTTTATAGGGTTCTGTGATGTGCAAGTTAATTATTTCAACTGCACTCTGAAAGAAAACTTAAAAAACCCTTCCAAAGCGATGTTAGTTTGAGGAAAACAAATGCCCAAGACCCAAAGCCACATGGTATGTGCTGTAGCAGACAGTGCTGTGCTGTGCTGAAGGACTAGAAAGGCGTCTTTATGGATCCCTTTTTATATGCCAGTGTTTATTTCTCTAACCCCATCTGGAAACAAAAGAAAATAAACTCAAGCAACAACATCTGTTGCTCCCACTGTTCTGAATTAAGATAACTTAGTTTAATCATTTCACAAAAACCAAACACTACTGCTGTACCTTTCCAGGTGTTGTTGTGGCTCACAGCCTGACGCTTTGGCTTGGCTCACCAGTTCTCAGAAACTATTCAAATCCTGTGAAATACTATGAACTTTTAATTTTTCCTCTGGAAGAAATATATAACCTGCTTTGATGGTGTTATTTTTCTAAAAGATTTCTATGGGCACTATCTTCCTGCCTTACTTTGTCTGCACCAACATGAAAAATAGAGCTCAGCACATGTAATATGTGGGAGGTAGTTGTCTGAGGATTTTAACAGAGCAGAATGCCAAGGCTTTGGAGGACACAATGGAATTTTTCTTCTTGATAAGAGATGGGAGGAAAGGAAGAGATTTCAAACTGACTTTGGGTTTGGGAAGTACTGTGGGCTGTGTCCTGTCTGTATTATGCCTGAGCATGCCACTCATCTATAAATCTGTCCAAACCTTATTGAAGTCCAGGGCAATGCATAACCTCCTGCATTCCCAAACTATGCAGCAAAAATTCACATAAGAAAATTCACATGAGAAACAAAGTTACAAAGCAGAGAAATGGTAAATTTATAACTTTCCTCTGCCAGGAAGTGAATTATCTATTTTAACTTGTAAATAACTGCTTACAGATATGACTTAAAAGAGTAATATAGATGACTGTGCCTGTCAGGATCATGGAGCAGATTCTCCTGGAAACCATGCTAGGGCACATGAAAAACAATGAGGTGGTTGGTGAGCAGAGCAGTTGACGTCATCTACCTGGACTTGTGCGAAGTGTCCAACATCCTTGTCTCTGAAATGTGAGCCTGGAGAAGAGAAGGCTGCATGGAGACCTCAGAGCAGCCTTCCAGTATCTGAAGGGGGTCTGGAAGAATACCAGAGAGGGACTCTTCATTAGGGACTATAGTGATAGGACAAGGGGTAAGAGGTTTAAACTTAAACAGCTGAAGTTCAGGCTAGATATGAGGAAGAAGTTTTTTACTGTGAGGGTGGGGAGGCACTGGAACACGTTGCCCAAAGAAGTGGCAAATGCTCTATCCCTGGCAGTGTTCAAGGTCAGATTGGACAGGGCCTTAGGCAACATGGTCTATTGAGAGACATCCCTGCCCGTGGCAGGGAGGTTGGAACTAGATGATCTTAAGGTCCTTTCCAACTGAAACCATTCTGATTCTATGATTCTATGACATAATGACAGAGAATTTGGTTACTTTGACTGATTCACTTGAACATATAGTAAAAAAATCAACGTGTTTATACTGATCATCAAACATAACTTTATTAGGAAAGTGGGTAGAAGCAGCAGTAGTAGCAACCCATTTTTTTAGTAGTAGCCTTTGCTCTGCACATGTTCCTCCTCAAGTGCCAGAGTGATAGGCCTCCCTCCACAGCAGTGTGTCTCATCAGGATAGACTTTTACATTCAGTTCCACCATAGTTGATTACACCTATATTCTTTTATTACTTTGATTTGTTTGATTGTAAATTGTATTTTTTAAATCTTAGATTAGATAAAGACACAGAGAATGAATATGTAGCTATAATATAAAAACATATATGCCAAAAAAATATTATATGGAGCTAAAAACTGTAATAACATGCATTTTTTAGGCTTTGAAAGAAGTCTACTAGATACAGTTTTAAGCCCTTCAGTTGTTATCTTCTTTGAAATTCCATGGCTAAACATGTAAAGAAATTACATCTTTACAATCCAATTTGCTAATCTCCAATTACAAGGACTAAGCCAGAACGTTTTACTAGATGAGAGCAAAGTTTATGAAGTGTAAGGCTGGAAACACAGCTGCTATATTTGCCCATTTTCAGAAGAAAAGCAAATTAAATTCTATAAAGATAGAATAGCATTCTGGGTTTTGTTATATGTATATAGTAACAAGCTGTTTTTATTAAACAGTTGAAAATTTTCTTATGCTGCTATCTAAACACTATTTATTATTGTTTCAGCGTTGCATTCTTCTATCAATTGAAAATATAAAACCTCCTGCTCAATCTAGTTTTACTTCGTAATTCTTCCAGAAACTATTTGTAAAACATTTTTCTAATCAGACCCTGAACCAGCAAAACTCATTCAAAACAGAAAAAGACATCTGAAAAATACTATGTCAATGCATTAATATTTTTCTTAACAAGTTTAAAATTCAAATTAATAGAAAGGTCTTTTGTACATGAGCATATAAATAAAACCATCTCATTAAACTCTCTAAAATTTTGTTGTGGTTTTAGCCCAGCCAGCAACCCAAAACCATGCAGATGCTCATTCACTTCCCCTCCCTCCTCCCCCCACTCCCAGAGGGATCAGGAGGAGAATTGAAAGAATTTAACTCCCATGGGTTGAGGTAAGAACAGTCCAGTAACTGAGGTATAACAAAAACCACTGCTGCTACCACCAATAATAATAATGATAAGGGAAATAAGGGAAGAGAATACCATAGAACCATAGAATCATAGAAGAGTTAGGGCTGGAAAGGACCTTAAGATCATCTAGTTCCAACCCTCCTGACACCAACAGGGACACCTCACACTAAACCAGGCCACCCAAGGCTCTGTCCAACCTGGCTTTGAATACCGTCGGCGATGGAGCATTCGCAACTTCCCTGGGAAACCCATTCCAGGACCTCACCACCCTCACAGTAAAGAACTTCTTCCTCATATCCAATCTAAACTTCCCCTGTTTAAGTTTGAACCCATTACCCCTTGTCCTCTCACTACAGTGATACATGAAGAGTCCTTTCCCACCATCCCTATAGGCCACCTCCAGATACTGGAAAGCTGCTATGAGGTCTCCACACAGCCTACTCTTCTTCAGGCTGAACAGCCCCAACTTTCTCAGCCTATCTTCATACAGGAGGTGCTCCAATACCCTGATCATCCTCGTGGTCCTACTCTGTACTTGTTCCAACAGTTTCATGCCCTTTTTATGTTGAGGACACCAGAACTGCACAAAATACTCCAAGTGATGTCTCAGGAGAGCAGAGTAGAGGGGCAGGATCACCTCCCTCGACCTGCTGGTCACGCTCCTTTGGATGCAGCCCAGGATACACTTGGCTTTCTGGGCTGCAAGCACACACTGCCGGCTGCCATGGGTTCAGGAGCAGCAGCCATTTTTCTCCTTCTTGGTAGCTGGTGCAGCACTGTTTTTTTAATTTCGTGACCGGGAGCAGTGCTGATAACACCAGTGTTTTAAGTTACTGTTTGGTAGTGTTTTGGTCTGGCCAAGGACTTTCTGAGTCTCATGCTCTGCCAGGGAGGAGGGGAGCTGGGAGGAAGCAGAGACAGGACACCTGACCCAAACTGATCAAAGAGGTTATTCCATACCACAGCACGTCATGTCCAGGACGTGAAAACAGAGGGCAGAAACCAGGGAAGGGCGTGGTGGTGGACTGGGGATGCACGGCATGGTCAGGTTTTTGGTATTGGGGGGTTCGCTGCTGGGGGGTGCACTGGCTGGGTCGGGCTTGGTGAGCAGTTGTATTCTTTTTCCTTGTATTTCTCTTGTTATTATTATTACTGGTGGTAGCAGTAGTGATTTGTGTTATACCTTAGTTACTAAACTGTTCTTATCTCAACCTGTGGGAGTTGCATTCTTTTGATTCTCCTCCCCATGCTCCTGGGACTGGGGGAAGAAAGAGAGTATAGTGAGTGTGTGAGAGAGAAAACTGCGTGGGTGGGAGGCTTGAACCATGATACCGGCTCATGTTCATTTTCCCATCAACCAACACTGCTCACCACCCGCTGACTGATACCCAGCTCAACCTGAGCAGTGATCTGGCCCTTCCGGGTAACTGCCCCCAGTTTATCTACTGGGCATGATGTGCTGTGGTAGGGAATACTGCTTTTGTTAGTTTGGGTCAGGTGTCCTGTCTGCTTCCTCCGGGTTTCCCTCCTCCATCGCAGAGCATGAGACTCAGAAAGTCCTTGGTCCGACTAAATTTTACCAAGCAGCAATTAAAAACATCAGTGGTGTCAGCGTTGTTCCCAGGCTGAAAAGTCAAAACCACAGCACTGCACCAGCTACTAAGAAGGAGAAAAATGACTGCTACTGCTGAACCCAGGACAGTATCCACCCCTTATTCCATACCATTCACATCATGCTCAGATCCCACATGTTCAGTATACCATCTTTCTTGTCTCATATATATATACACACACATATATATATGCATACATACACACACAAAGAGAGAGAGAGTTATGACTCCTTAGTGCATGGACCAATCCCTATAAAGCTGCTGAGTCCACCCTGTCCATGATGTCAGGCTCCATCTCTTGTAGCAGTCTTTCAGAGCAGGAGAGACAGCGTGCCGTGTTACATTGTTGCCTGCTGATGGTACCACAGAACTCCTCTGGTTTCATCAAAGTTCATTCTTTGTTGGGATGATGGTAGAAGGGAAGTCAGGGCCAGTCGCTGGTGACCTGAAGACTTCTTAGTGGACTATAAAAGTCCTACATAGCAGGCAACAGTATACAGCTGAGTTAATTGGCTGTTTTCTCTGAAAATGAAATCCCTTTGTGGTACACATCAGACTACTCCATCTTCCTTCATTACCCACCAAGTATATCCGGGTCCCTGAGCAAAAGCAATCCCATGAGTGGGTTTGCCTTCACCCGAAGCAGGAATAACCCAGACTGTCTTTCCCAGCAAATTCTTTATGTGCACCACAGGAACTTTGTCCCCCTCCACAGTATGTAGAAGTTCTGACTGGGCTGGACCAGAACTGTTGGCAGATCCTCTGGTGTTGACCAACCAGGTGGCTTTTGGCAAATGTGTATCCCAATGTTTGAAAGTCCCACCACCTATAGCTCTCAGTGTAGTTTTTAACAGCCCATTGTACCGTTGGATTTTCCCAGAGGCTGGTGCATGGTTATATATATATATGGTTATATAGCTACTCAATGCCATGCTCTTTGGACCAAATGTCTATAAGTCTGTTCCGGAAATGAGTCCCATTGTCTGACCCAATTCTCTCTGGGGTGCTGTGTCACCACAAAATCTGATTTTCAAGGTCCTGGATAGTGTTCTGGGCAGTGGCTTGGGGCACAGCGTATGTTTCCAACCATCTGGTGGTTGCCTCCACCATGGTAAGCACATGGCGCTTGCTTTGGCAGGTTGGTGGGAGTGTGATTTAATCAGTCAGCCAGGCCTCTTCATATTTGTGCTTCAGCCATTGTCCTCCATACCAAAGAGGCTTTAACTGTTTAGCTTGCTTAATTGCAGCACATGTTTCACAGTCATGAATAACCTGGGCAATAGTGTCCATGGTAAATCTACCCCTCAATCGCAAGCCCATCTGTATGTTGCATCTCTGCCCTGATGACCTGAAGTGTCATGGGTCCGCTGGCCCAAATATAATGCACCCTTATGTTGCCAATCTAAGTCCATCTGAGCCACTTCAATTTTAGCAGCTTGATCCACTTGTTGGTTGTTCTGGTGTTCCTCAGTAGCCTGACTCTTGGGGACATGAGCATCTACGCGGCGTACTTTGACAGCCAGGTTTTGCATTCGGGCAGCAATATCTTGCTACAGTGCAGCAGCCCAGATGGGTTTACCTCTGCGTTGCCAGTTGCTCTGCTTCCATTGCTGCAACCACCCCCACAGGGCATTTGCCACCATCTATGGGTCAGTATAAAGTACTGGCCACTTTTCTCATTCAGCAATGTCCAAGGCCAGCTGGATGGCTTTCACCTCTGCAAACCGACTCGATTCACGTAATAATAACTCCTGATCAGATACTGTCCCATGTAATAAGTACATTGTTTCTTCGTCTTTCTTCATCTTTCTTGCCTCTTCTTTGCTTTTCCCCTTACATACAGGGGCAACTGATATTGGCACAAATTGGTCCTCTGGTTTAGCTGCAGTGGTTATCACTGTGGTTGGAGTGGCTGCAGTGCCTGTTGTTGGGGTTTGGGTGGCTGCTGTACTTGTCTTTGTGTTGGTGTATCTGCTGTACTTGGAGCTGGAGTAGCTGCGCTGTCTGTTGCTTTGCCATCAGATCCAGAGACATTTTTCTTCCTTTGAAGGTGCTGGATAGTGTTGAACAAGGCTCTGTAAGCACAGGCCAGGCCCCAGCATGTTACCATGATTTATCCCTCTCTTCTATGACCAGAATGACAACATAACTCCTTTAAGTGTTTTAGTAATTTTTCTGGATTTTGCACTTGTTCAGTTGTGAATTTCCAAAGCACTGGAGGGGCCCACTGGCCTAGATAGTTGTCCATACTGTCCCACACACCCTGCCACTCATGACTGTCCAGCCCTGGGGAAAATCTCTTGGTCCTCCTATATCATTGTCTAACCCCAGACAAGGCCCAAATCCAACTCTGCTTAACTTTCGAGATCATACAAAATGGTCATGGGTAAAACACACTCTGTATGCGTGCCAGAGTGGTGATCCCCATCACAATCAGATGGCAGGTCTGAAGGGTACCCAAAGGCCATTCAAAACCTTCATAACTCTCAAATGATGCTGTAAATTGTCTGGGGGGTCGGGGGGTGAGATTGCAAGGTAAGGGAATGTCTCCTTCACAGGTTGACCTCCTGAGGAGGGGCAAAAAGATGTGTAATTGCTAAATGCTTCCATTATATACCTCCCAAAGCATAGAGGTGGTGACCACTCTGAAAATGCAAGCCAGATCAGTTTCACGATCAATGATTCTATTGTACAAGTCATTACCATAAAGCACAGTAAAACAAGAACCTTAGCCCAAGCTCCCCAGCCGATGAACACTAACACAACAAATACTAGCTGTAAGTAAGATATGACTTGCTGAAACTCCAAGATCAAGAGCAAGAAATTTGAGAGGCAATAAATTGACATTCTGATGAGTGACTATTAATCCGAAACAATAAATGCTTATCACAAATATGATTAAATACACTCAGGTCAGATCAGTCATTATCTCAACCTTTCAAGGCCCATGTTGGGCTCCAAAAATAACTGTCATGGTTTAAGCCCAGCTGGCAGCCCAGAACCACACAGCCGCTCACTCCCTACCCCCCCTTCCTCCCGCTGCTCCTGGAGGGACCGGGAGGAGAATCGAGAGAATGTAGCTCCTATGGGCTGAGAAAAGAACAGTCCAGTAACTAAGGTATAACACAAACCACTGCTGCTATCACCGAGAGTAATAATGGTAAGGGAAGTAACAAGGGAAGAGAATATAACCTCTCATCACCCACTGACAGATGCCCAGCCCGACCTGAGCAGTGATCTAGCGCTTCTGGGTAACTGCCCTCAGTTTATCTACTGGGCATGACGTGCTGTGATATGGAATACCTCTTTGGCTAGTTTGGGTCAGGCGTCCTGTCTCTGTTTCCTCCCGGCTTCCGCTCCTCCCTGGCAGAGCATGAGACTCAAAGTCCTTGGTCAGACTAAACATTACTAAGCAGCAACTGAAAACATTGCTTTTATCAGCATTGTTCAGGCTGAAAAGGCAAAACCACAGCACTGCACCAGCTACTAAGAAGGAGAAAAATGGCTGCTACTGCTGAGCCCAGGGCAGCTTTTTACTTAAATCTACTTAATCTTGTATCTTCTTTAGATTTTACAGTGTAATATAATGAAATACGGTAAAATATATACTTGCATATTATCTACATATCGTAAATAATAATAATAATAGCTATCCTTTAGTCTTCCAGTAGCTGAAATAGCTGAAATTAAGAGCAAGCAATGCATTATGATAATGCATATGTGGCAATTTGAGGAAAAGGCCTATGCAGAACCCTAATGAAGCTGGTACAAGTCCTATGGACTTTGCTGTGCTTTAAACCAGATCAGTACATCCTTACTAGAAGAGCTCTTACATGCAGCTGTGGTTTGGAGTACGTAAGTAATTTTACTGTATTCTGGGGGATTATTCTCATTCTCAGCTGATCTGAGAGGCTTATATCAAAATGCCTTTTTTCTCAGTGCGCCAATTTTTTATGTATAAATTCTTCTAGGTGTAATGAAACTCAGCGCTTTTCTAAGAGGAAAGAACATACCCTAAGTCCTTTTGCTTCACCTTTCTTTGTTATGTCTTAAGACCTGTTGTAAATGCACTGCAGACAGAGATGATTTCTTTCAAATCTGTCTACTGCAACCTTGATCTTTTTTTTTAATATGTTAATTTCCATTTTAGTGCTTCCTATAATTTTCATCTATTTTAAAACTTTAGAAAGCAGTATCAAACAGAAGTTGAAAGCACATCTATTTGCTATTTCCTTCTCATTTATGCAGATTTATTGCCATTTACCTTTTTTTCCCCCTCTTATCTGATATCTGCTATGGAACCAATACAGAAGTGACTGGGAGTAGCACTAATTGCACTAAGTGAATCATTTCTGTCCATCCATCCATTACTGTTACATCCCTGGGGCACTGACCATATCATTTTCCCTGCCCATTTTTTGCCATCCAGTTTAATGGCAATACATTAAAAGGCAATGGATGAACATACTAATAACTAACTATAAGAGGTACAAGTATGACATACTTTATAGGTAAAGGATAAATAAATGACAGAAAATCACTATCCTACCTTTGTAATGGATCTTGAACTTCTCAGACTGCTTTAAGGACACCTGAAGCATTCAGCTAGCTACATCAGGAGCATTTGCACTTTTTTTTAGGAAGAAAGATTCATCTAAATTAGATCACCCAGTTTGGTGTATTAGAATCCACCCGATCATAACTGGATGGGCATTACTTTAAAAAGTATTGATATTAAGTGATAAAATATTCCTGCCTTCTGGTTTGTTGTTTTGTTTTTTTTTTTTTTTTTTTTCAGTCAATTATTTAAACATGTGGAGATCTTTCATTTTGTCTTAGTCTCTTTAGCTAGAACAAGTTTGAATGATGGCACCAAATTGAGTAGATTAATCAATACACCAAAGAGCAAGCACTTCAAACAAACCTTGAGAGACTGGAGAGACCGATGGATAGAAACCTCATTAAGTTCATAATAAAAAAAACAGTATCCTGTGCCTGGAATGGGGTAATGCCATGCACCAGTAACAGCCTGGGAGCCAGCTCTAGCCTCAGGGAAATAGTAGAGTTCTGGGGTTTGCTGTAAATGTCCTGGAGGACGTTAACTTGAAAGTGAGTCAGTAGCATGCCCTGGGTATGATGATGGGGTGAGCTGCATTAGTTAAAACATAGGCAACAGGTTGAGGGAAGTAGTCAGACCCCTCTGCTTAACACTTTTGAGACAAGTGGGTAACAGCATATAGTGCTGGGCTGCCCAGTAAAATAAGGTTGTTGACAAAGTATACTGAGTTTAGAGGAGAGTAGCCATGATGGTTGGTGGCTGGACCATATGACACAGGAATCTGAGAGAGCAGAGTTTGTTCAGCCTTCAGAAGAAAGGGGTAATGGGTATCTACTGACCATGCACAACTACCTAATGGATGATCACAAGATTTTGACAGATGCACATAGCAAAAAGCCAAGAGGTGGTGGACATGAGGTGCAGCAAGGCAAATTCCAACTGGATTTAAACAAAAAATATTGGCAGTGAAAGTGGTTAATCACCAGAAGAGGTTAGCCAGAAAGGGTGTGGAATCCCCTCCTAGGAGAGGTTTAAAACTTAGCTGGTCAGTGAGCAAGTAATGTGCCCCTGCTATGATCAGGGTTTGGAGTAGATAACCCCCAATGGTTTCTTGCAGTCTAAATTGAAACATGCTTAGATTAAGTTAGCATACTTCCAAAGTTTTTTGCTAGTTAGTTTGTCTTTGTAAAATCTGAGTGATGACCTTTTGAATTTCCAGGGCATGAAGTCGCAGTTATGCAAACTGGACATCACATTAACACCTGTGCTGAATTATTTCCCACTGCTTGAACAGGTGTTGAGTACTCTGTAACTCATCATTGCTTTGGAATGGATGATTTTGCTTCAGGTTCAGCTTCTGGCAAGCTGAACCTCTCTAGTTGCTGCTTTATGCACATAAAAATAAAAGGAAGGACTCGAAACCACAGCCATCTCTGAATAATGAATGCTGGAGAACAAAACTGACTTTCAATATTGACAATCAGCTGATAAAGAATTCCCTAGTGAGAAAAGATGCATCTCATTTTGTTATCACTCTCTTGAATGGTGTGAAAAGAAAGAATATTACTGTGAACGAACACACCAAATCACGAACTAACACTGGATGTATTTGTCAGTTACAAATACATAAGTTTATAGCTTGCTTCATTTACAGTTTATCAGATGACAGGTTTATTGGTAACTTAAAGTTCCAATTCTTGATAACACTTGTGACAAAAAAAAAGCTAACCTGCTTGAAAAACAATAGGTATCTTTTTTAGCTCATTCAAACCACTGGATATGCTCCGTGTTCAGAGACAAGGTGTTAGCTGTGCTGCTTTAAGTACAGATCAGCAAATAATATCTTACTTTAATTAGTACATTTTTATACAGATATGGCAGCCTATAACACTTTTTGTTTGAGAACTATTAATAACAGTGTTGCTTTCTTTGTTTTTGTCTCTGACAAAATTAAGTTTTAGGCAATCATTTCTAACAGGGATGGTCAAAAATTCTCCATTGAAATTAATTTTGATAAGAATTAGATTCTTGTCTAACCCCCAATAGGTCTGC
The DNA here is from genome assembly GCA_017639245.1 of Myiopsitta monachus. Taxonomy (NCBI): domain Eukaryota; kingdom Metazoa; phylum Chordata; class Aves; order Psittaciformes; family Psittacidae; genus Myiopsitta; species Myiopsitta monachus. The sequence continues at coordinate 63,187,107 of CM029919.1, forward strand.
TGTTGTGCAACTTTCAGATATTTTCTCTCAGGATCTAAAATAGTTTGGCTGAAAATATTTTTATTCTAAAGTGATGTAGAAGTGGATTATGGAAACTTGCTTCCTGAGCCCCTGACTTGCTATTCTATTCTATGAAACTATAATATCCAGGAGGTTATTTCCCAGAAAGTGTTTTTTGCAGGTGGTTATCATAATCTGGCTTAATATGCATAATAAAAGTTAAAATCTAACTGATGAGATCAAAAGACCTGTGAAGGTAAGAAGGTTGTGAAATACAATTCCCCTGACACATGGAAGTCTCATTCCAGAAAGGTTACATTTTGTTTTGAGAGTTTTGCTGGAAGCTTAAAACAGCAAAACAGGGCTGTATTTTTTTTTTTTTTTGTCATAATTTTTCAGGGAAAGATGCCCTTTTCCCTTGCTTTGTTTTCTAATGTGTATTTTGTGCATACAGTCACTCTCATATTTGCATTAGTGACATTTCTTCCTTTGAAGTTGCTTTATGTTAATGGTGAACAGTACAGACCTTAAAGGGAGAGCAGAAATAATTCCAAATGGTATCAAGAGCTCAGAAAAGCATATTGTGTACATGCATAAACCCAGAAAAATAAATAATAAAATGTGTAAGTTCTGTAGATCATGTAATATAAATCAGCACCATATGATGACCAGTCTGACATCTACATAAGCTACCTTCGAAACATGGAATTTATTCTGGTTGTGAGGTTTATGACACTAGATACCCTGAGGTACCCAGAACATGACTCTTTATTGGAACATAGATCTCATTTGCTGTGTAAGCAGATGTTGCTATATAAGAGTCACCCAACCAGATCTTTGTTGTTGAATAGGGAGATATACGATTTGAGCCTCACTGCATGACCAGGTGATGAACCCTGTCCAAAAATTAAATATGAGAACTTTTCACAGACACAGGCCAGATGCTCCACAGAAGTTCATATGCTGGAACAGAAAACAACTGACCAGAATATTATTGCTGCATTAATTCACCACCTACACTGTAATTGCTTGTGAAAATATAACCCACACGCTCTGTCCTGCCGCAGTTTAATATTTACATCTAAAGAAGGGGAAGAATAGCTCATGAAAGGCAAGAATGGATCAGGCTGAAATTTATTATGTCACAGTACAAATCAACTATGTAACATTAGAAAAGGCACGCTCCCATTGGAGGGCATGTGGAACTACTTCATCTACTTCATGTGAGCTAATACTTTTTCTGCATAGGTTGCTTTGGAAACTTCAATGCCCATGCAAAAGCTTTTTTCTGGAGATTTAAATGGAGATTGGCTGAATTCCAAAGTCTTCTGACAAGAACTGTAGTAACTTGAAGTGCGGACAAGGAAACATTCTTTCTTGCTTCTGCTAATGATCAAACAAGGCTAAACTGTGGGTGTTAGCTAATGTGTCACTCCATGAAAACCACTGGGAAAAATTCTGCACGGATCTGCTGAGTGGATAGTAATTTGCCCTGTAATACTCACAGTACATTAGCTTCTTCTATACAGTGTGTGTGTTTTGCTATCTTGTGTCTACAGCATTATCGAGACTTCCTATTCCTTTTCAGTGAGTCTGAACACAATCTTACAAAAGGGGTGTGAAGTCTACTCAGAGCTAGCAGATAATTTCTACACAAATATGAAGAATCAGTGTGTACTCTGTAGTTTGGTATGTTTTGGAACGAAGATGGGAGCTAACATGTTATATTCGGCTTATTTTGCCTTCATGCCATAGCTTAATTCATATATTGATGATATCAAATGAAAAAATCTAAAGAGAACCATGTTTGAAAAAGATATGTATAGTATGCTTAGAAAAAAAAAATTAAAATATTTTCTCTCTACATGACATGTTTACAATAACAGTCAAAAAGTAAGACCTGGGTTTTTTTCTACTTTCAAGGCTGAGGGAAATTTGGTGCCAGCCTGCATGCCCTTCACCTCCTATCACTGAGCAGATGTTGATTTTCCAATTTACAGGTCTGCTAAGAATTCATGACAAAGCTAAATTATACATGAGAATGAAGGTTTTTTTTTTTCCTCCAGACTCTCACTTTGTTGTGATATGTTTTTGTATTTGTTAATTGATAATAATCTCTCAGAAAGAAATGCTTTTGTTTTCCCTGTACATCCCCCTGTACCTTATGTTTTGATTGCCCTATACCAAATTGCTGTTTCAATATAAAAAAAAATGTGGTTTTATATGGAGGGGAAAACATTGATGTCTTTTTGGAGCTCCTGATTAGTTCTAGTGCAGGGAAAGCTGGAGACTTAAAAAATTGGCTTCTATCAATATTTGTTTTCTAGAGTTAATTATGTAATTCAGATTTAATATGCAGTTCATTAGAACACTAAGGCCAAATTATTATCGTCAGTCTTGCCCCCAGATTTCAGTTGTTCCCACCCAAAATTCATAACATCTATTTTCCAGGTCAAAAATCTCATTAGCACAACATTAACTGTTACTAAAATTTTATTTATAAATTGTTTTTCACATGAAGAAAAATGTAGATCTTTGTCTATAGAAAATATTATAACTAGGGTACAACTCATGACAGTACACAGTGCTTTATGCTACTATTAATTTATTTCATCACACAGCAGAGATTGAGATTTTAGAGCATAAGCAAACTGTGAGGAGTAAATAGATTTGTTTCAATCACAGTAGGTGAGCAAGTTAAAATGTTTTCTGTTTTCTGAAAAGGAAGCACTGACATCGGTAACCAGCAAGATGCCATTTCATGGAAGCAGTATCTGGCAGGTTGAATACCATTATTATAGTCCTGGATGATTTTGTCTTTTCTTGCTGGTAGTTTGTTTTTTACCATAGAATGAGATTGCATGATATTCTTCTGAGTGGACAAATCCTCCAGTAAGCTTTCCATGGCAGATCCCATAAAATAAGTTCTAGGCTTGTGCTGGAAGAAGTTATGATATCAAGAACACTACTACTTTGGGAAGATGTACTTAATCCAGTATTTTGGTGTCAATTCTAGTTATTTTACTGTAATTCAGGAGTCCTCTGCATGCTCCCTGTCCAGAACTGTGAGAGAACTGTGTTCCTCTCAGTATTTCATAAAAATAACTTGTGGAAAGCAGAAGTTACTGTAAGACTTGAGTGATAATATTCTTGAAAGGTCTATTACTGTCAAGGGAATCTAGAAAAGTTTGGGAGCTCTAAATATGTTATTTTTAGCAAATTCACTCTACTACAAACTCTCTTCCAATACCTAGGAGAACTGTATAATTATACAGCAGGTAAGTAAAGTACATTGACATTTGATTATGAATGAATGTCAAATTACTGTGCTGCAAAACACAAAAATTGAGTGAGTTGCATCTGAAAAAGCTAAAAAGATCTGGAAAATAGAATTATGTGAAGACAATAAACGGTGTTTAATTCCGCCTTTTGCATTGTCATTGTTTGAGTAGCAGTTACATGACAGGTAACATGTGTAATGTTGCAAGAACAATGAAGAACGCAATTACGCACTGGTTTACTGGTGTCCTAGCTGAAATACGTAATTTATATTTGCTGATGCAAATATATACAATAAAGTCTATAGTAGTGTTGTGGTTTAAGCCCAGCCTACTGCTGAACCCAGGACAAGTAGCATGCAACAACGAAGAATACCTTGTGATGTGCAGCTGCTTCTTATTCCTCTTTGAGTAAAAGAATGACAGCTATACACAAATTCTGTCAATAAAGTACCAGCCATTAGAGACCCTTCATAAAATCAGACTAATTTGATTCCCTTGACCTATAGAGATAAATCCCAGCAACTTCAGTGAGAATTTCACTTGTCAAATCAAGGCAACATTGGTACATATTTCATAGGAAATTATGCACAATACCAAGTACAGGGAGAAAGAAAGTCCTTTGAAGAAAACCAGACTGAAATAAGACCACACAGACAGTCATAGGAGCGGTATGTTGGAGCAAGCATATTTGTATGTAGTAGTATATAGCTGATGTTGAGCTTTTGCATGGTGCCTCCAGCACCTGCTTGACACTGAATTTCACTTCCACTCAACTGTGACTCTGTAATTAAAAAGAAAATAAAAAAGAATATAAAAAAAATCAGCATCAACAGGAGATAGTTCTCTCAGCAATCTTAATAATAGAAAAGGATGAGATTTCTGTTGGTTGCACTTGTAGGAACCTGGGTTCTTAAGGTGAACTGTGTATTTTTATTTTGTATTTTTTAAAGCTACAGGAGAAAATGTATTGAGAAGTGTGTGAATCTCTGGGTTTAAGTAAATTGCTGTAGGAGGGGACAAGTTTTGACAAATAAGTTGTAACTTCATTTCTGTACTTGTTAAGACAAAGCCTTTGGGCAATTTTATGCTAAGAAAGGATTTGATAAGTGGTCATGGAATGCATGGATCAACTGTATATGCCTATGCAAACCCAAAAATATTTGATATAATTATTTGCTCTCGCTACCAGATTTTGGCTGTGTTTTGGGTTTGATTTTTTTTTAATTGCCTTTGAAATGATATAATTTTTATCTGGGGCATAAATTACACAAGTTTAGAACACCAATGGTTAAGTTGTCGATGCTTTCTAAAAAAAAAAAGGGCCAGTGTTTGCAAAGGGATTCAGCTCTGTTCGCTTTTCATTTGCAAAATGTTTTCATGCTTAAGAACTTGAATGAAAGCAGTGACAAATTCTTAATTTGAGCACACAGATGCTGTTTGTGTATGATATTTTCTTTCTGTCCACAAAAGTCATCAAATGCAAAAGCAATTTGCATGCAGACTTTTTCATATGTGCCTGTATAAAGTTGTGCATATGCAAAATGAGTGCTAGCAAATGAACCCGTGGGTTGCTCTCAAACCCAGTAAATGTAAAATTTCCACTTATAAAAGTTCTGATGGCTTTTACCAGAAAAAAACTTTAAGCTGAGTCATATAGTTCCTGCCAAGAAAGAAATGTTTAGCAGAAATATCATTTAACCTCTTAGAAGGAAAACTATATAATTATTTCCAGTTTAAAAGCTAAAGGGCTACACCTCAGCGCCAGGAGGTCAGCCCCAGAAGAGATGGTGTTTACCCAAAATTCACTGCTAGACATGTCCAGTAATAAAGAATCCCTAAAATGTTCAGGGCACAGTCCCCATGCTCTGGGCCATTTGAGAGTGGGATATGCTTTGGCCGACTGTTGATTTACCATCGCGTGGGGCTACCTCTGCACAAAGCTGCAGTTATGTGGTAGTGAATCAGACTCAAAATGCTTAATACTAATAAAGCTGTCATGTACTCTCTGCAGGTGACATAAAATCTTAGAAGGCTCCTGGCCAATCGCAGGTTTCTCGTTCAAAAACTTGGTTTCCCAGACACACACTGCCTCATCATCAGTCTGCCCGCATGCTGGGACAGGGTTCCTGTCTGCCTGACTGCCCACACTGCAGGAACGGCTTCTCCTGTGCTGCTACTGCCTGCCACACTTTTCTCCCCCAGCACTCATTATTCAAGTTTATGATATAGGCAGGATTTATTGCCAAATGAGGGAGGGATTTCAACCAGGTTTTATTAACTGGGAAAAGCTGGAGGCAGTGCTCGGTTACATATTATTACATAAGGTGATGCAGGGGTCTAATATCTGTCACAATCAAAGGCTAATGCAAATTCAGTGGGCACTAATATCAGCATGAATAATCAATGTTAAATTAAGTTGTATTATCTAGGTAGCATCCATAAAGAAATGAGGAGTTCTGAAATGTCACAGTCATTTTAATTAAAGCAGCATTGGAGCTAGGGAGGAAGGCTTGTAGCTATAAAGAAACTACAGTAAAATTCTGCTCAGTTTTTGCTGGAAAACGCACTGTTAATTACACTGACATATGCTGAAATGAGACTGTATAGTTGCTTCTCTTGATGAAATGAATTCTGTGTTTCTTATGAGACCAGATTTGAAATAAACTGTATAAATAAAGCAGTAAAAACTCCTTTAGTACTTCCTGTCTCCCCTCCCTCATATATTTCTCTTGTAGCTATTTTCAACCTAAAAATTAATTTAAAGTACAGCAGGCACAGTATATCTTTGAAAGTTGTCTCTCTCCCACACTCTGCACTTATTTAGAACATAAAGGTTGTGGAAATGAGCAACAGTATTTAATATAAAATTGTTTGAAAGTGTGTGAGGGGAGATTACTGCACACCAGAGAGGGCAACGGTGCCTTGTGCAGTGTTACACACCATCATAATTAAAACTTCAGGCTCTGGGGTGTGACTTTTTTTAAATATAGGTTTTATATATTACAACATGCATACACACATACATACATACGTATATAGATTACTTTATTTCTTAGCTGGTCACATGTTCTGGCCCCCTTCCTCTTGTATTTTCAATATCACTATAGCATGTCATGCATTATGGAATATCTCAAATCATCCTTGGTATGCATAATATGTTATCTAGGCTAAATTAGAAAACAGGAAACAACAGAGGGCAGCTGGTGCTTGCCCTTTACTATAATCTCTTAATAATCTGTTTTATCTAGTCTGTTCTTGAATTCTAGTAGCAATGATGATTCAACTACTTCTCCCCAGACAAATTATTCCATTGTCTAACCTTTTGGACATTTCTGCTAAATGTGTAGTTTTAATATTTAAGTTTTTCATTTCAGACCATTATTTCAGCTATAATGGTAAATGTGAAAGCCATCTTCTGTCAATTAGCAACCATCTGGGAGAGATGAAATTCAGAAATCAAGCAAAGTGCTGTACAATAGTGAATGATGAAGGGGCAGAAACACAACCACCAAACAAAAAGTTCTTTTTTGCAAGTGCTTTCTTGTGCAGAAAGGTGGTAACCTCTTCAACTTTTTAAAAAACTGGTTTTCTCCATCAGTAATATGTGGAATTAATAATTGTCAGTCCTAGGTCTGTCAAAAACATTAGTGAGTTTCATGTCTTTTGGATTATTCTAAAAAGTAACAAAGATGATAAACACTTGGAATTGTAGAAGTGGTTGCCTCCTGGGTTTTTTGAGACTCTCAGTGGTTATGTTCTAGATTTTCTCCAGAACACAAACTGTTAAAACATTACCACTATAAAAACCCAACCAACTAACCAACCAAACCAAAACAAACAAAAGAACCCCAAACCTATTATTGTGTGACCAAAAAGTTCAGGGGACTCAAGAGTTAGAAATTCACTGTAATGTAAAAATGTTTGCAATTGAGAAAGATGCTGGCAGTTCCTGAATTGTACTTCAAGTATAGCCAAGCTTCAGCATATAATCCCAAGATTTAGTAAAACTCTGTTGCACTGCAGGTGAAGGTTACTCCTTATTCTCCTGACCAGTTGATATAGGACACTTTGGGTTTATCAGATTTTGTCTTACGTATAATTCTCAGAGAACCTAAATAATGACAAATAACGAGCACTGTAAATCATTACAGCAGCGGCAACTTTGCCCATCACGTGAGAAGAGGAGAGAATGCTAGCACGTTGCTATCACTATCAACTTCATGGGTGAAGTAGCCTGATCCTTTCTATAGGGGCGGAGCAGAGTTTTGGATTTGATGGTCAGAGAAAGCTGCTGCAGTGCCCTGTCCTGAGTCCTTACAGAGTATCTGGGAAGTCCTATACCCAGCCCCCTTCTTTCCATTGAGGAGTAATGAAGCACAAGATACCTCATGTAACTGTCTAACCAGTGTCTAGCCTTTACCTGGCTGTAAAGCTGAGTGATTTCACATATGACATATGCTGCCAGGAAAAGTCTAGTCCTAAAATGAGCTAAAATTTTAGCCCTCCGTATATGAAGCTAGAGTTCAGTGATTGCATTTGTACCCTGCACTTCACCCCAAACCCTACAAAAGAAAACACTAGAAGTGCAGACGCATCAAAGCAACAGTGTTATTCTGTCCCTGAACAGACAGAATAATAATAAAGAAGAAGAAACTTCCAGATAGCAATAACTTTGTTTTTCAGTACAGAAGTATCATAATCCATTTCAGCTGTAAGGAAATCCTCCTCCAATTTCATGCTACAGTAGTGTCCATAACAAAAATAAATGCATGTTACCAGCATACTAGCATAGATTAAATAGCTGCTGATTTAATGTTACAGTGAGGAGGGAGTTCAGTAGATAGCTCTGTCCCACATTCTGGCTTTTTTGCCTTCAATGTTGCTTTTTTTTTTTTTTTCCTTTAGTCTCCTCACACACACGCAAAAGCTACAATAATATTGAGCAGTCAAAATCAGGCCATGGTGCCACAGTTGTGACCCATTACTTTAGTAAAAGATATTATGGTTGTTTTGGTTTTTTAAATGCATCTCTTATCTTATTTTTAATTAAACACATAAAAAGGTAAAGGAACTGTTTTATGTATTTAAAATAATATGCACCTTTGAGGAGGTTAAATTCTTTCATGTCAGTATATACCAATAATGTCTCTTAATCTGTGTGTTGCTGAAATAATAGACCATAAAGGATTTTGGAATGTAATCAGATGAGTCACAAATTCAAATGCACTCAGAGGATTTATCGGCACAGTGGAACTTGACATTTCATTTGATGAATATACCTCACTTTGCATGACCCACTCTTGTAACTGTGTCTCATCTTGGGCAAAGAATAGTTCCACCTACAAGTACTGTTACTGCTTATTTGCATATATGAATAAGAATTCAAATAATTTGCAACTGTTTAAATTTATTATTGAAGTTAGTTTATATTCAACTCCACTTCCTCTTGAAAATATAATTCATTAGACTTCAGTTACTGTAGATGCATTGACAATACCTGTTGTGTTGTGGTTTTCTTACCAGATGAGACTTTCTATCTAAACTAATGTTTTAGGCAACCTAAGAAATGCTGTATCTCTAAATGAGCATTTTTCTTATACTGCTAAAGAAATCAACCTTGTTTTCTAGTGAAATGGACTAAACCCGTATTTCAGAAATCAGTAAGAACTCTATTCTTTTTAGGGCTGCTTCTTTCCTCAGATAGTAATTTCCAACATCTTCAGGGAATTCACTTGCTTACATGCTGTTGAAAGTAGAGATTTACACGGATCCAAGGGAATTGTATAAAAGTGTTGTTAAAAAAAAAAAAGAATATTGTCATACTGTCACAGAGCAGTTTTGGAAGAGTATCCTTAATAGACAGACAGTATTACCAACCACTTGTTAGTTAAGGCCACTGAAGGTAGCCTTTCCTCAGTAATTGCTACTTGTGAATAATTACTTTCTGCAGAGGTTCACAGACTCAATATACTTCTTCCTTGAGGCACTGCTAGGAAAAGCTCTTTCCCAGGGGGAACCTGCAGTAGCACAAAGTTAAAGATATTAAACCCCCCATCAAACAACACAAATACAAAAACACATTAGCTAAATTGCATGGTGTTCCCGTAAGACAGTAAAAAATACAGCCTCTTAGTACCAACTTAGAGGTGAGTAAAGTGAGTTGCTCATACTTACCCTCAACTACACTGCTGGGATGAGCGGAAAGCATTCACCTCATGCGCAGCTTTACCTAGCACTCATCATCTTATTTTTATCTCCTGCCCTGACTCTGTCACTCAACAGCTCAAGAACAAATTGTAAACCTACCCCCAAATGTTAAAAAGATTTTTTAATATTCTTCTTATATGGGCAATTATGGGTTTGTACCTTAGAAAGGTAACCTATTCTATTTCTATTTTTCTAGATTGTTTTTTGTCTTTGAACCTTGTTTAGTAAGATGGATTTAATTTTATTTAATGAGTTTATGAGTTTCCCTTTCAAAAACTCATTGTTGGATTTTATTTTATAATCTCATGCATACTCCCAATATCTCGGCTTCTGTCAAAATAAATGTAATTTATGGTGTCAGCTGCAAAGATAAATCCTACTGTTTTTAAAGGAAGAGTTGTCACGTTTTCAACAGGTATCTATCTACTGCTAGAGACTAGTCTCCTTTTATTTAAAGGAGGCCCTATTTTCATAATGACAGTTGTTTTATCTTTTTCTCTATCATGGTACAACTTCTGCCTAAGTAGGGGCTCCCATAGCCTTAGCTGGATTAGATTAAGTTTATCAAATTTTGCCTTTGCAGTATTTTAGCTGAAGAGTATGTTACTCAGTACAGCATTTACCTCAGCTATTTTAAAGCTGGAGTTCACCAATGCACATACAGGTGCCTACAGTGTAGGTGTCAGTATCTGAGACATCTAAGACAGGTCAGGGAAACTGTGTTTCTTGCCCCTGCAGCCTCCCTGCAAGACACTGCTGCCATGATAAGAAATTATGGCTCTCAAAATTGAGATACTACAGTAATTATACATAATGGTCTGGTAGTTCTTGTGATTATCATCCCTTGACACTCTCTGTTGCTTCAGAAACTATTACCCTGTGTGTGTGCCCTCTGCCAGCTACCTCTCTCCTTAAATCTGCTAAATCCTGCTTATGTCTTCCCACTGCAGTTCTGGCGGCTTCTCTCTTCCAGTGACCAGGTTGCCCATCCTTTCTGCTGTGTTTTGCAAATGTACCTTACTTTTAGGGTAAATCATCCAGATAGCAGGAAGCCAAGAAGAGGAAACCCTGACTTACTTAGCATGCAGGGTTAAAATGTTCCTTAGCTCTTTCACTCTGCTTGCTTTATCCTTATCAGAGCCGATTGCTATGCAGAGGGACACGATCACATCTGAAGTGACAGATTTATGTCTGTAATACCTAACAGAGAGTGTCAGAAACCAAACCTGGGCCTTGATCCCATACGGCATGTATAGATGGCGTCCATCACCTCAGCATACAGCAAGACCATCTTACAGAAGCTCTGTCTTCAACAGAGATGTTTGAAATGTCCAAAGAAAGGGCTAGGAAAAGACCTGACCCTTAAACTGTGCCCAAGATTCAAGCTTAACAGCTAGCTCTCTTGATGTCCTGGGCTCAGCAGTAGCAATCATTTTTCTCCTTCTTAGTAGCTGGTGCAGTGCTGTGGTTTTGACTTTTCAGCCTGAACAACGCTGATAACAGCAGTGTTTTCAGTTGCTGCTTAGTAAAATTTAGTCTGACCAAGGACTTTCTGAGTCTTATGCTCTGCCAGGGAGGAGCGGAAGCCGGGAGGAAGCAGAGACAGGACACCTGACCCAAACTGACCAAAGCAGTATTCCATACCACAGCACATTGTGCCCAGTATATAAACTGGGGCAGTTACCCGGAAGTGTTAGATCACTGCTCGGGTCAGGCTGGGTAACGGTCGGCGGGTGGTGAGCAGATGTATTCTCTTCCCTTGTTATTTCCCTTATCATTATTATTATTGGTGATAGCAGCAGTGGTTTGTGTTACACCTCAGTTACTGGACTGTTCTTATCTCAGCCCATGGGAGTTACATTCTTTTGATTCTCCTCCCAGTCCCTCCAGGAGCAAGGGAAGGAAGGGGGGGAGTGAGCAAGCAGCTGTGTGGTTCTGGACTGCCAGCTTGGCTTAAACCATGAAACTTGATCAACCCATAGGGTGCCAAACCGTGGTCCTATGTTGCAAAATGTGCATCCAAAAGCCATAAAGCTGTGTTTGAGGTCAGGCTGGTCTGATCCCAATGTTTTCAATATATGCACTATACACATGCTATGCATGGATGTTTGAAACATTAAGCACATCCTGCATTAGTAAATTCTCACAGAAACAGCAAAGAACTGCTCCTGGTTTTGTAGCCATACTCGGTTGACTGCTAAAAATCTAGGCAATAGAAGAGTTTATCTTCCCTCTGCCAGAGCTAAAATTCCCCCAAAGAAGCTTCCAGCAGCATGAAAACAGCAGCTGTAGATCTGTTCAGGAGCCTTCAACTACAAACATTCAGAAAAGCTCTTATTCCTCTAATAATAGATCCCCGTTTTGCCATGAAGGGGTTTGAGTGTTGCCAGAATACAAGGAGCTAGTGCACCTGTGGTCATCCCAGTCCAGAAACACAGACTTCTTACTAGTACTATGTCTTGCCATGTGCAATAGTGTGTCTTTCCCCTGGTTTGTTTTCGAAGGTGGCTAATTATTATGTTTGCAGTGTGGATACTTCAGAAAAATAGCCCACAGTTGTAGTCTGTACCTATTTCAATAATAATCTTATTCACTTATCTTTGTGTAATTTCATGTTGTTGTTTTGTTGGGGTGGTTTTTAATTATTCAATTCCAAATTTCCTCAGGCCTTATAAGTGTTGAAGAGTCTCAGACTTTTAAACTGCGATTCACCATAAATCATTACAAAATACAAAGTGATAACACATTTAACTTCAGGGGTTTATCATGATCCATAAGCCACACTGATAAATGTGAAAAAGAATGCATGAAAGCATTAACAGGTGCAGATGTGTTTAATTAAAATGCTAGATTAAAAAAAAAAAAACAAAACCAAAAAAAAACAAACTGAGAAAGGGAAAAATTTGATTGGCAGTTGGCAATGTAAAGAAGCAGAAACATCAGCGTAATTTTCCTGCAGTAGTTTAGCAGCTGACTTTTGGATAACGCATCTACTATGCAATGAACTAAAACTTCAGTTATATGGATTGGGATTCATCTCACCTGCCTTCAGGTGTCAAAGTCTGAGATAGTTATCCTAGATTTGCTTAAAAAATAACAAACATTCTCAGACTACATTTCGTTACATTTTTAAATAAACTGGATTACCCTTCGGTTGCCTGAAAAAAAAAAAAAATTCTTATTGGAAGAAAAAGGCAGCAGGTAGTGTTTTTCCTAATGGCTGGACTGCAAAATAAACAGGTAGCCAGAGCATCCAAATCTCAACAATTGTGGTAGGAGAAAGTGACTGATCCCAGGAACTGATGGAAAATTACTAGTAAAGATCATCATGGGAAGCACAAAGGTGGAAATATTTTAAGAAAAGTGACATTCCAACTATAGGAGAAATAGAAGATTTTGAGGAAATGTGGTTTATACTTTTATGGCTGCTCAGAGAAGTGGTCATTCAATCCCAACTAATAGATAAGAAATGTACTACTTAAAACAGCACCTTGGGGCAGCAGATTGGTTTGACAGTACACTAATATCATTGATTTGTCCCTTTTTTATGTGCATGATTTCATTTGTTATGATTATTTTTTTAAAAAAAAAAGCTATTCTTGAGCAGCAGGAAGAAATAAAGAAATACTGCTTTTTTTTTTTTTTTTTTTTTTTTGTCTTGTCTGGGTTCAAGTGGAAGACCACAGGAGGAAGAGAATACTGTGACACCCCTAACAGTACATTAAGGTGCTACTTTAGTGACACTATTTTAATTAGCATTCAAATGTAACCTCACTTTAGTTATTCATAGTCCTTTTGAATGCTTTTAGTGTGCTTACTTTAAGAAAAAGGTAGAAGTGGATTCACCTAAAAGTTCTATCCAAAGCCTGTCACAGACTGGCTCTGCTGATTTTAACCTGTAATCTGTCTGGGTTAAACAAATACTGCCCTCCTAGCCTCCCCAACATTTCTGAAGCCCGAGTGTCATGTTAGAAACAGACAATTCCGTAAAGTTTTTTGGTTTTTTTTAAATATTCTCCACTACTATGTGGAAATAAGCACTAGAAACTATGTACTCCTGAAAGGGAGATAGATACAGATACTAATTTTAAAGATTTACACTTGATACTACAGCTACTTCTTTGTGCTTAAGTGCCTTCAGGAGAATAGCGAAATAGAACCTCAAGAATAATTTCTCCTGCTCTACAACAGTGTCATCAGTGTCATATGTATATAAATTCCAGAATGGAACTTTTCAAAATACACTGTACTGGGAGTTCATTTGATTTATTTCCAATTACCCTCTGTATGCTCCTAAATCTCTTCCTTTATGACTTAGTAGAGAAACTTTCTTGTTTATATTTGTACTGAGTATTATCTTGGTCTTCATTAAAACTCATCTCACTAAATTACTGCAGCCAAAGTGCTAGATCATATAGATGCATCTTCATTTGTTTGTGATTAAATATCCCACTTGCCAGAGGGTTAGGGTTGGAATATTTTAGGACATAGCCAATTCTGGATGTGTTTATTAATTCAGGACTGAGCCTTCCAAGACCACACTTTTGCTGGGTCTTAGGCTCCTCAAATAAATATATATATCTTACAAAATCAAAAACACCATAAGAAAACTTCAAGGCACACTATTATTTTAGGTAATATGCATATACAGTATTGAAATTTTCAGTATTTTGCATAAGTCATTGTGCCTTCAAGTACCTGGAGACACTGGTTTCTTTTCCATATAAGCCAGTATTTTTTAACCAGAGGTAAATATAAACCTGCTGCTAATGTACTATGTATATTGGGTGAAATAGTAATATAGGTATCTTGCTTCAGATAGGAGGGGACATATTTTATATGGTAAGTAGAGATTTACATACATAACCTAGAGCAAAACCGGTGCAGATACTGGTCTAAGAAGAAGCTGTCTTCTTGCTTGTTCCATGGTATGTCCTTACTATGAAATCGGAAGAGTCGTTTCTGACTGCAAAGACCCAGGCTGATAAGCCCACTGTGTGCATCACCATGTGATATGCATTGCAAAATTCATGTCCTGCTTCAGCCTTAACCCGGTAATACTAAGGTTTAAGAAATGTGACACATGAAGTCAAGATGCAGTTTGCCAGTGTTAACATAGCATGATTCCTTTCAACAGATTACTTTTTTTTCTGGCTGAAGTGCCACATGTCATACTAATGGGTCTCATGCTCAGCTTGGTGCTACTCTGTACACAGCAATTACCAAAAATCTCTGCTAGATCATCATCATTTGCCATGCTTCTTTTTAGACACATGGCATATGTTACTTGAGCCTAAGACTTATCTTCATAATATGTGCCAGTTCTAAATTTTGTCCCTGGTGCCTGTTTTGAATAGCACCTACTACCAAACAACTGCATTTTTCTTCTGTTACTTGTAAACTGTGGTTTTCTTTTTCTTTTTTGACAGTGCTCATGCATCCACTATGGGCCAACATGAGTGCAGAAGGTCAGTTAAATAATTTAGCAAATATAATTGCAACCTCCTGAATTAAATATTTTATTTATAATCTCTGTAGTGCTATAGAAACATGAATTTTTTCTACCAATACATTAAATTTCTGCACATACACATCTATATACCCACATATGCTGAGTAATTGAAGTGTATAAATATGAATTAAATTTATATTTCATATAGCTATATGTTCTTTGAAAGTTTTTTTTTAGGTTTTGCAGTGTGTTTGGGGTGGTTTTTTTTAGTTTAATCAAGTTTTTACTTTGCTTTTTTCTCATCTTTCAAATGTTTTTGTCTCTTTTGGAAGCCCAAGATTGATTAGTTGATTCTATCTTACTTCTTTTCTAATTCCATCTACAGTTCAGAAGCACGTAAAACCACAAAGCAAGATAATAACCAATAAATGGAATAATTAATTCAATGCACTGAAACTAATTTTAATTTATATTTCTCAAAGACTCTCACTAGGGAACAGAGAACCTAGAGTTCTAGGGACTGAAGTGTTCCAGCTCTGGTTGTTTTGAATATGTTGTGGATAAAACCTGTTCCTTTAAAATTGGAACTTGCAACAGCTAAAATCAGAGGGGAAATTATTAACCAAAAGCATTTAAAAATAATCAAGAAGGAGGAAAAAAGCTGAAAATTATTTAAATCATAACCATTTTTTTTTTTAATCAAAACTACTTTGTTTACCCCACAAAGGTACACCAAACAACACTAAGTATCTAATTTGATTGAACAGGAGAAGTCGGAAGCTGGACTATCCTATGCATCATTTCCTTCAAACAGATTAAGCATTTTGGATGGATAGTAACATAAATATTGACTTTCAGCAAAGATAACAGGGAAATATTAAGGGATATGTATTTGTAGTTTGCTCTTTTTTAAAAACATCAGAGGTATTTTAGTTCTGTTAAAGTTGATGGATTCACAGAATGGTGAGATTGGAAGGCAGCTTTGGAGAACACCTAGTTCAGCACACTACTCAAAGCAGGGTCAGCTAGAGCAAGTTGCCAGAATCATGATCAGACAGACTTTGAATGTGTCCAAGCTTGGTGACTTCCAGTTTAAAGCCATTGCCCCGAATCCTGTCGTTACATGCTCTTATAAAAAGTGCTTCTCCAGCATTCTTGTTGGCCTCCTTTACGTATTGGAGGCATTGAAAAGTATTAGACCCAATATCCACCTCTAGGGTTTACCATAAGAGACTAGCCTTAATCTCTAGTTGCAGATATGCAGGTGGAACAGGAATCATCCTTCTGGTGACAGAAATCATGAGTTCCCAATCTTTGCCATCCTGGAAGTCTTTTTTTCCCAACTCAATAGGTATAGGGTCTGCATGTCCCTCCTTCAGTGGAGCTAAGGCTCAAGCTCTCATGACCCTCAAGGTTCCAGAGAAGACCCAGTCAATCTCTTTCTCAACATCCTTGATGCTGTACAGCCTGCTAACCACTTCCCACAGCTCCTTTACTTAATGACACAGACCCTCACCAATGCTCATGTCCTGCAGGTGAGGAGTCCATTATCCCTGTCCATGAGATCAATGGGAAGCACCAGGTATCCCTGCTTCACTGGGCCTGCAACGCTGCATCTGGCTTCAGGAGCTCCAAGTGGGTTAGGTCTCTACTTTGTGAGGGTAGCGGGTCCAGTGGGTGACAAGGACAGCTCCTGTGGCACATCAACACAGTTACTGTGCATGTGTATGTTGTGTTCTGCAGTTTCTGGTCTACTTCTGTATACCCTGATGCCAGAGCTAGCTAGAAGTCACATCTTCCACAGTTTTCCCTTTCAAGTAGCAGCAGGCTTGCTGAAGTTCCTTGGAGTTCCCTTGATCCCAGAAGATCTGTATTTGTGTTTGGGACTCAACTACATGTCCCGAACCCTCGCTGCTGAGTCCAGAGCCCCCTCGTGAGTGTTGTCCTACTGTTTCTGCCTGCCCACTGCTCTCAGTCATGGTTAAACATAACCCAGTTCCTTGTAAAATCAGTCAGTTGAGTAAGAAGACTGATTTGCTTCTTAACCAGTAAGGAATTAGAACCAAAGAAATAAATATTTTAGGATCAAAGAAATAATCAGCTTTCTGGCAAACCTGACTGAGAAGTGTATTTTCTGAGAAACTAATTTTCTCCCATCTTTAGTGTACGTTTTGCTTCCTAGCCCCCCAAACTCCAACAAATATTAAGCACAGGCTTAATTTTTAGGCTTAGTTTAATCATTCAGTTTTCTCCCTGAAACCTGACTTCATATAAATTCTTTTTTCCCTTTGCGAATCAGCTTAAGAAAAAAAAAATCTATTGTAACACTTAATACTTTCTTAGAAGTATGGAATAAATGCTGACTTTTCCACCCTTTCTTCTGATGCACATTTATATCCATGTCATAGTACTGGTGCTTTGAGACGATTGCAAAGAAAACCCTCTAGATTCTACTTTTTGTCTGGTGTTTAATTTTATGAAATGGATTTTAATATATACATCCTTTAAGCAGAAAGCAAACCAATAAACACTCTGTAAAGAGCCCCATTTACATGCCAGCAAAGGAATATCTTTAATGACTGGAATCACTAAAACTTCCATTAATGTTGTCTGGTCCAATATCCAATTAAATCATTACAAACATTATGAATGCCATGGAAGTGACAGCCAACAAAGCAAATAAAAAGTGTAAAATTAGGCTTCATATGTAATAAACAACTGTGAGAAAAAGTGCTACAATACAAGACTTCATAGTAATTATTCCATTACATGTAGCAAAGTAACTTGCAGAGAATAAAACTAACAAACAGTGCTGATATTTCAAGCACAGTGTGCTTTTAAAATGCTATCAAACAGTGGCAAGCTATGCCAGAAAACACAGCCTCATCCAATAGCTTTATGCAAAATACAGACACTTACCAAGTTTTAAATTCTGCTACAAAGTATGATAACACGTTCCTAGGCTTCATATTGTGATGTAAAACGTAACAAAGAAAATCCTAACAAACAAGCAAAGAAAATTCCTGGTTTGCCTGCTAGGCACTTCTGAGACACCTTTTAGTGCTTTTAAAATAATACTATTCCATGTGATTCCTTTTCTGGTTAAGGTTTTCATTGTTCATGTGGGTCCTTTATGTTTGTTGTTTGTTTACAAGAACACCCTGCCAAATCAAGGTTTTTTCTATTTGTCTCTTCAACAATACCAACATATTTTCAGCGCCCCTTGACACAGACTTAGTTTGTATATGCAGGAGTTTGTATTCGTTGGAGTTAAGAAGTGAAATAAAGCAGGCTATTCTCTGGAAGAAAAGCAATGTGGATCTGGGTCTAGGAAAAAAAAGGTGGATAAAGAGTGAGCACTTCACCTCAAAATGAGTAATTGTCTAATGCTCTGCAGAATTGTTAAGGATTCTTTTGACGATAACTGTTCACTGTTCCTTTTGCTGCTGAGTTAACATAGTGGAGTGCTTTCTGCAGACACTGAATTTGTCTTCAAGTCTGTTATTCATTTCTTTTAGAATAAAAAAAAAAAAAAAAAAAAGAAAACCAAAAAAAGAAACGTGCTATGTGGGTGTGTCGTGGTTTAAGCCTCTAACCCTCTCCCACACAGTTTTCTCACTGACTCTCTTTCTTCTCTTTCTTCCCCCAGTCACGGGGGAATGGGGAGGAGAATCAAAAGAATGCAACTTCCACAGGCCGAGAAAAGAACAGTTTAGTAACTCAGGTATAACATAAATCACTACTGCTACCACCAGCAATAATACAAGAGAAATACAAGGAAAGAGAATACTACAGCTCACCAAGCCCGACCCAGCCAGTGCACCCCCCAGCAGTGAACTCCCCAGTCCACCACCACACCCTTCCGGGTCTCTGCTCTCTGTTTTCACATCCTGGACATGACGTGCTGTGGTACGGAATAACCTCTTTGGTCAGTTTGGGTCAGGTGCCCTGTCTCTGCTTCCTCCTGGCTTCCCCTCCTCCCTGGCATAGCATGAGGCTCAGAAAGTCCTTGGTCAGACCAAAACATTACCAGGAAGTAGCTGAAAACACTGGTGTTATCAGCGCTATTCCAAGGCCCAAAATCAAAACCACAGCGCCGCACCAGCTACCAAGAAGGAGAAAAACGACTGCTACTGCTGAACCCATGACAGGGTGTAAAGAACCATGATGTGATGGATTTCTGAGCTAGACTAGCTGCTGGGAAAGCTTTGAGATAGCAGAAGAATGTTACTGGGAAAGTTTTGGGAGTATTGCAGGGAAAGGTAGGCAAGATAAGAAGGAAGAAAGAAGCAAGAAGCAGACATCCAATCAAGGCAACCAGTGAGCAAGATATCTACCAATGAAGAAACCAAAATACCCATGTGGGTGGTGATAGCTAACCAATTGTATTAGCCGCTCATACACGTGTGTACTTCGTATAGTCTATATCAACCCTGGGCCTTCAGATAATAAAGGATTTCATTTGTAACCAGAAACGGGGTCCGTGCCTTATTCTCCACAGTGCTATAATACAAACAGCTATTTCCTTCACCACCTGTATTCATTTACATATGATATACATTGGTTGTGCAACATGTATAATTTTGCAACTGCAGTATACTCACCTTTTTGTCAGGTCTGCATTTTATGACTCACAAAGCTATTAGTCTAGGACTTAGAAAAAGTAAAAGTGCTACTGGAATCACATTATCATGTTTAAAGGCATTTAATGCTCTGTGTGAACTGTCAGATCAACTATTATTGAATTGTTCAATATATGAAATGCATACAGTCATACTGATATATTAATACTAGATACAAAATAATAACACTCTAGTTTAAATTACGGTAAATTATACTTTAATAAAACAAACATCCAAAAAAAATTCAGAAAGACTATATAGCCATATGCCTATATTTTTCAAACAGCTTTTTTTCTTTCAACACATTGAGCATTTTTTGCTACAATTCACCTTGATGTCTATGAAATTTCAGGATGATCAATGAGTGTATCTTGCTATTGTGCAAAGATTTGACATAGCTTTTTCCACTACCTTGCACCTTTCAGCACCAGTTATCTGCATTTTTGCAAGGCAGCAGTAAAAAATTTTAAAATGGCACTATTACATCTGAAAGGATTGAAAAAATTAGAATACATCCATGAAGGAGAAGTGCAGAATTCTGATCATCTAGAGCAACAGCCAAAATGCATTGCCTTCTAATACCCAATTTATAGGATAACTTAGGTTAACTATTTTTTCCATGTTCTTGGAAAAAAAAAATTTAATGTATGCAAACTGTCAAAGTGACATCATATAAATCCATTTAACTTGGTTGTAATTTTCTTAGTTCCTTCATTAACAAATTAATTATTTTATTATGCCTACCTTGCATTATTAAAAAAAGGTAAAAAATAAAAACAAACTAAAAAAAAACACACAGAAAAAAAACCACAAACCCCAGAAACCAAAACCCAACCAACCAACCAAAAAAAGTGAGCAAACCAAAAATATGCTAAAAACCTATTAAAGAAACTTTTTCAAGCTCTAATTTTGCAACACTTTTCTTCTGTCTGATTTATTCTTATGCACATTTTTGGCTGTTGACTCTTCCATTCAGGCTATTAAAGGTGTTTTAAAGAATTTGCCTTGCCATAATGCTCATGGCAGAGCCAATTTCTTGCCACAGAGTGTTCAGCGTTCTGTGCAGTGGCTATCAGTGTCTACCAAAGCAAAACATAACCAGTCTTGGAGATACTGTCTAAAATCTGGCACTGTGTTCAAAGATTTATCTGTATAATGCATCTTGTCCTTAAGCACAACACTGAATGTCATTCCTATTAATCCAAAAGTCCTTTAAAAGACCAACTTAGCTGAATTTTATGTTTTGCTGATTTTATAAAGAAACTCTTTATATCCAAAAACCATATTGGAACACAGCATTATGCTATCTGCTGTAATCCATTGTTACTTCAAAGGGATATATATAGAGATATATCAATATGTCAATTACCTTTAATTAAATGAGTATCATCTCTGTAGACTCATATCTTTGCCAAAATATAAAAAGAAGTGTTGCAAGTTGGTTAGCCAACCTTTCATCAATTGGCTGATTGCTGACAGCTCACTGGTACAGGAATCAAGAGCCAGAATTTCATTTGCTAACATACTGGGAAAATTATTTCTGGCACTAAACTACACCTACATGTTAGAAGAAAATGCTTTTATACATTTCCACAGCCAGTTCAATGAGACCAACACCACTAGTCTGATTGTCAAGTCTTGTACACGTCACTTCATTGATATGGTAGTAAAAAATATTTGATTTTTCTAAATAAATCTTAAGGAACAAAACCAAGAACAGCAAAATGATACATTTTGAAAGTCAGTAGCTAGCATATAAAAAAGACAATATGTAGCTTAAAAGCCAAAAGTCACTGCTAAAAGGAAGAAATTAAGACTTGTATATGTATCTCTCGAGTATAGGGAGGTCCCTGAATCCTAAAAGTGACAAGTCTGAAGACACATGTTTTAGCATTTCTCTACTGAGTAGTTAGTTCAAGACTTTCCTCCTCTCTTTGGAGTGCAAAGGTCCCCTTACATCTTTCTACAACTGCCTTCCTAGGAAGTGCATATGACTGCAGATCTATGATTTCTACCATAGGACCAGGCAGGTAGAATTTAGGCACTCTGGTGTCTTTGGGACAGATTCAAATGATTTGAGTACTTAAGTGAGAGCTCATGGCAGAATTCAGACCTAATGATATCACCTTTGTAACCTTAGGCACTTCACTAAGATAATTAAGAAATACTACCTTCAGTTCCCCCTGAGGAATTATCAAATAATTTGTTTCATTAAAATTTGTATCATCCTGTTGTCTCTCTTCATGGAATACTAAGTTTACAGCAATGAGTTCTTGACTTCTGTGGCTCAATTAGATTGGGTGAATTTTCTGTAGATGTCCATGGACAAACTATCAGCTAAATTATTTTAAAAGTATAATTCCCACTACAGTATGACAGTAATCTACCTTCCTTCTATAGCTTGCTTGGAATGGATCATATCTGCGTATCAAGCTGCCTGTCTCTTGCTTCAGTAGAGATTAGTGGTCAACAGCTCAAAGCCCGGATGGAGTGGTATACCTCAGAGGCAGTATTGTTTAATATCTTCATCAATGACATAGATAATGGGATTGAATGCACCCATAGCAAATTTGTAGATGACACCAAGCTAAGTGGTGTGGTTGACACACCTGAGGGATGGGATGCCATCCAGAGGGGCCTGGATAAGCATGAGAATTGGACCTGTGTGAACCTCATGACGTTCAACAAGATCATGTGCAATGTCCTGCAAGGCCTTGGGTAGGGACAACCCCCAGTATCAATACAGGATGGGGGGGGGTGGGGGGGTGAAAGGATTGAGAGCAGCCTGTGGAGAAGGACTTTGGGTTACTGGTGGATGAAAATCTGGACATGAGCAGACGGTGTGTGCTCACAGCCCAGAAAGCTGATTTTATTCTGGGCTGCATCAAAAGAAGTGCGACCAGCAGCTTGAGGGATCCTGCCCCTCTACTCTGCTCTCATGAGACCTCATTTGGAGTACTGTTTCCAGCTCTGCGATCCTCAGCACAGAAAAAGCATGGATCTGTTGGAGTAGATCCAGAGGCAGACCACAGAAATTATCAGAGGGCTGGAGCACTTACGCTGTGAAGAAAGGCTGAGAGAGTTCAGCCTAGAGAAGAGAAGACTTCAGAGAGACCTCCTTGCATTCTTTCAATACTTAAAAGGAGCTCTTCAGAAAGATGTGGATAAACTTTTTAGTAGGGTTGTTTGTGATGGGACAAGGGCTAACTGACAGAGAGTAGATTTAAACTAGATATTAGGAAGATATTTTTTTCCAATGAGGGACGTGAAACACTGGAGCAGGTTGTCCAGAGAGGTGGTAGATGCCCCATCCCTGGAAACACCCAAAGTCAAGTTGGATGGGGCTCTGAGCAACCTGATCTTCTTGAAGATGTCTCTGCTTACTGCAGGGATGTTGGACAAGATGACCTTTAAAATTCTCTTCCAATCCAAACTATTCTATAAATCTGTGATTCTAACTAGAAAGAAATACAGCATTCTGCCTGAGGACACCCATAAGGTAGGATGAAACAGGATCTTAGACCACATGAATAATTCACTTTTAATATGAGGAAGCTTACCTGATTATTTTTTTTTAATTAATTATTTACTTATTTGTTTAAATAACATTTTGCTCCTTTTTATTGATGGTACCTTTCTTTATGGCATCAGAACATTAATACACTTTCAGGACATAGGTTCTCTAAACTTTATTGTCATGAAGTAGGTTATTGGTTCATTTTTCCACATTTAAAACTGTGTCACTCTTCAGAATCTGAGAGCCTGGGATCAAAATAGAAAACAAGTCCTTCTTTCCAGGGGTGTTTATTCAGTTTGTTTTAGGGTCTTTCTTGAAAAAAAAATTAAGAACCAAACAGTCCACAAGAAGCTAGAAATCACAACCAAAATAGAATCCTGAAACCCTCTTTTGATAATCGGCAGGATGCAGCATCACAGTCCCTTCATCTTCTGGTGAATCTTGCACTCCCCTCCTCATGAAACAGTGTCAGTAAGGCAGATGATCTCCTAGCATATTCTATACCCTGGTAAGTGTATTATCCTTCTAGCACATGTAGAAAGGAGTTACTTTAAACACTGGGCCCAAAATCAAAAAAAAAAAAAAAAAAAAAAAAATAAAATCTCTAGCAAACTCATTTCTTCCAAGATTAAACTCAGGGAAATTTTGGGGGAGCAGTTTACTACATCCTATATCAATATAGAAGCCACATTGATTTGGACTCCCTCCAACCTATCTACTCTAACAAGTTCCCATCAGCTCTTGCCATAATCTTTACTGCAAATCTTCATACCATGCTGCAAAATATGCAACCCATATTCTCAGACTTGTGCTGCAAAATTATATTCTAGTGCAGGCCATTATATCTTAGTCCATGCACAAATCCCCAGGGACACCATTAGCATATGATAGGCAGTCTGGATTTGGCCCATCTATTCAAGAAAGAGTCAGACCTAAACAGTGTAGAAACCAAACCATTCTGCACTATTTAGTCTTAGGACAAGAGGTCATTTCCTGGGATACATGCCTAAAGACACCAATGAGGTCTGCTTTTTCCTTTTAAAGAGGGAAGGCAGATGACTCCTCTGAAAAGATGGAAAGCTCTTGATCTCAGATAGACATAGGTTTCTGTTACAACACTATTCTATACATCTGAGCTTTGATAAGGAGGACACAGTGACAGAATATTCTGGTGTTTCCAGTGGGTCTGTCTAAACTGCTCTGGACTTACCATATAAATTGCTGGAACATGAAGTGCCTGTGAACTCTGGAAATTACTCTGAATTGAGTTAAGCTTTTTATTTAATATAGCCTTAAGGAACATTTTAAACTTGACCCAAAATTCTTGGTAATTTTTGAAAATGAGCTTCAAGTCTAGTATCCAGTATCTTCAGGTGGTTTTATGTTTTTTCCACAAGGCTGAAGAAATTATTACAGAATTAAGAGTATTTTAAAGCTATGGAATACTACAATTCCTAGTGTAAGTGTTTTTAAAAAGGTACTGTTCATCTGCAGTGGTTTGGTTTGAAATGTTAAACTTGAGTAATATAATGTCAATGTCCATATTCATGACTGATATTTAACCATTGCATGTTGTGTAAGTGCACCTGGAGTTACAAAAGTACTGGAAAACTCTGCAGCCAGGAATGCAATTTTAAAAACTTGTTTGCATTCGAAGACCTTTAAAAAAAGGCAAAAATATTTTTTAAATATCCTCCATTTCAGGTACCAAATTTTACCCGACTAGTCATTTCTGTATCTAAGTAAGTTATGAATAACTGGAGCACTGAAAGGACTGTGAAACTTTTCAATATCAAATTCTGAATAAATATTATAGACAGACAAGAACAGCTTTCTAAGCTTTTCATCATTATTCAGATAACATATAATGGCTGACTACAGCCTTTACTCATATTGTGAAAACATTTTCTATTTGACATCAGAAAAAAAAATAATTCTTTCATTAACTCTTAGTTCAAATTTAAATTATCTTAAAAAATTTCCTTTTGGAAATGACTCATGGAAAATTAAACCAAGGCCATTTTATTTCTTTGTGTTAGGAGGAAAATCATAGAACCAGATGATAATATTGGCATTAGAGATGTCCACGCCAGAGAGCCATCTAACACTGCACCTACAATCAGTACAGATCAACAGGCATTTCTCAGATGCAATTCATTTGCTGTCAGAACAGATGAATAACATCTTTGAAAATGCCTTCATCTTGCAGTGATAATAAACAAAGCCCAAGATAATTGCGTATCTAAGACTAGTTCAAATACAAAGGACTACATTTTTAAATATCTCAGAATAATTTTAATTCTCCCATGAGTATCCAAAATTATTTCAATGACTGCTACATTATGTTCAACCAAATTTAATTTCTAAATTCTTTTTTTGAAGACATACCGTTTGAAAAGGTAAGTCACAAATATGTTTTCTTTTTTTCTTTTTCTTTTGGTTTGATTTTTTTTTTTTTTTTGAATGGAAGTATGCTAGCACATGCTTAGTTCTTTCTTTCTTCAGAGAAATCTGTAGTAAATTCAATACTTGCATAAGGACTAGGGCTAATAGTACTTGAGACCAAGCAATTTTTATTTGCACAAGAAGTGCTGAGATTGGGTAGAACAAGTGTCTTTATTTACCTGCTCTTTAGGTCTGTTTCTTAGGAAATGTGTACAGGAAAGCATTAAGGATTTCAATCTAATTCTATTCATAATTCATTTTACATGATCTGATCATGAATTTATTTCATAATATAAAATTAAGTTTCACTTTTTAAAAAATTAAATTCTCAACTCTGAATTGCCAAACTTTCAGGCAGTTTATTATAATTCTTATGCCAATTGATGAAAAAGCCAACTTAACCAGCACAAATGGAAAAGCAGATGCCACTTTTAACACTAGAAAATCTCAGAACAATGCAGCCTAATGGTTGCATTGTCATGATTTTTAGTCACCTCTAGCTTATACTATGTGCCATTATAACTATTTAAGTCTTTGCATCTCACTTTCAGTAGACTCTGAGCCATCAATTACGCTAGTTCACAGGAGAGGAGAATTTGGATTGCTCTATGTCCTCTTGACCTCAGTAAAATACCCTTAATGGACTGGAAACAGCTAAAAGGCAAAAAACACTCACTGTAGTACTTCCTTTCCTATTTGAAGGGAGGAGAGTAACCCCAAGAAACAAGCAGGTAATTTATAGTTAAACATTTTCTTTTGATATGTATATCACTTTCCCTTTATCAAGCTAATTTGATTAAGTACACACAAGGGGGGAGGAGGGGGGCAAAAGAGAAAGGTTTTTCTTCAGGCAGCCAGCCAGGAAACACAGTAACAAGATCTAATTTTTTATTATTATTATTATTATTATTATTATTACTACTATTATTATTATTGATCGATCTCTAAGTGAACACATAATTGACTCAAAATAACAGAGGAGCTGAATTAAATCTGAAACATTTGAGCATACTTAATCTGAGGTTTTCCAGTGCTAATGAGTTTCAACTACTTTCAATACCACAGAAAATGTAGGTAAAAATGTATTATGGCTTCACAAGTTGTTTTGTGTCAGCTGAACTTCAACAACTGACAATATGGATGCTGTTCCCTCCTGCAAATATGAAGAAAAATGCTTTGGCTTATGTCTTCTCTTGTTAAGACTTAAGCAAATGCATTTCATATTACATTTCCTGTCAGTTACATAGTCAAAGTACAAAGTAATTACCTACATCCGATTTAGTCATCTAGATGCCTTATATACAGCACACGGAGAAATGACAGCTGTGTGGAGTGATTCATCTCATTCTAAAGTAGACAGATAAAGTATATCAGAAGAAATATGCCTTAGAGGTACCTATTTCCTTTTTACCAAGTACTCTACCGGTTTAGATGCAGACATCTAACCAAATTTGCACAAGACAAATTCAGCTACAGTTGCAACAGCTCTGCTTGCACGCAACAATTGATCTCTGACAATAATTCATCATATGTTTGAGCTGTGAAGACTTTTTCTATGTAAAGAGAGAGAAATGTAGTGCTGGCTCAAAGTACTTATTGCCTATATACACACCATGTTCTCCTGCTCACCCCGACCGTGAAAGCATGAAAACTTCTTGAATTGCAGGTTAGAGAACCACCACTCACTTCAGTCCCTCTGGTGCTCCAAGACAGCACAAAGTTCTATGTCCTCCATGGTAAGTGAGACCTGTGGGCAGTAGAAGACCCCACTTGCAGCTTCATAAATTTTAAGTTCAGAATACATACTGCTTTTAAATGACTGCAGCAGGAAATATACAATGGTGTAATTGGGTAAGGTAACCAGCTCTGTTCTTGCCTATGCTGCCATCTTATCACCAATTAGATACTTGTATACTCAGAAACTGTGAAAGCTTGGACAGCAAAATTGGACTAGGCATACCCCTACTAGGTATGTACACAGTATTGCAGAGCAGGGGCTGTTACGAAACAAAACAACCAGAACTAACAAACAGTCAATCATCATCTGTTAAGTTAGCCAACAGTTTGCTTCAAATTGCTGTTATGGTATCAAAAGCTTTAATCTTTACTTAATGGGTCAACCTCACACAAAAAACAGACTTCTCTGACACAAAACATTAATGTGTATAGCTTCTATACTAATATTTTATCAGGACAGATGTTACCACAAGTAAACTACCAATGAGTTTATATCAGTTGAAGGAAAAATGTGAAATAACCATTGCAAAAAAAAAAAAAAATAACCAACCAACCAACCAACCAAACCCCCCAAAATTCCTATATTCCTATACTTCATACATAAAATAGATAAACTATATAAAATGCTCTATTCTAAGTAGCTTAGAAATTAATCAGTATTTTAAAAGAAGATAAACAATATATAATTTATCTTAAAAAATAAGATATCTCCTTCACTGACAAACAAAAACTGCTGCCAATGTCTCGTCTCAGACTGTGATTAACAGTATTTAGAAACAATACTGCTGAGATATAATATGTTTTTCAGGGTGAATCCTGGATCTTGGTTACTTAGGAAATTATCTGCTAATTGCTTTTCTTCATTTGGATTCAAAGCATAACCACCGTAGCAACAGTTAAGTTGCATGTAAGGATACGCTTTGTCATAATCTCATGTTTTCAGAGGCTTTTAACTTCATACAAGTTATCTGCTCATGAAGTTATTCTGAGCCCAAGGAAGGCATTTTGGATCTGTCTGACACAATACCATTTGACTGCTTAGGATTTGCATGTTCAGAAATGTGCTACTTCTTTTGCCTCCTTTTTGATGGCACATTAACATACTTGTCAACTTATGGTACTCAAAACTCCCCAGGTTTTTTAAGGTGCCAGCTTGCAGTTCTCAACAAGCAGAAATGCTTCTGACACATTTGGGAGACTGCTTGGATATAACACAGGCTTAAGTGTTGCTCAATTAGGGAAAGGTCAGTGATATTTGAAACTGCCCAAAAGGAGCAGTGACACTGAAGAAACTATCAAGGTTTGTTACATTTTCCAGTCTGTCAAAATGGAACAATCTATTGGCATGGAAAATTCTGCTTCCACCATTTCCTCTTCTCAAAACAACGTAAACGTAAATTTGTTTATACTGGCTGGAAAAAAAAATATTTACCTGTCCTAAACAATTATTATCTTGTAAGAAAGCTACAGCTAAGAAGGTGACCATGCGTATCAACATCTGACACTTGGCCACAGCTCAGTGATCTTGAGTGTAGGCATTCTGCAGCAAAATATGGGTCTAGACATCTAACTGCTACTCTCACGTGATCCCAAGTCTAACAGTGACAGTGTCAAAGTAATTAAGCACCTCAGAAAACTGGCTGCAGAATCCAACCCAGCCTCCTCAATAATGCCGATGAGGCATGGGCTGTCACCTCCTCACATTTGCTGAACAGAAAACCAAAACCATCGATGTCAGATTCACTGGGATTTTGCAGATGTAGGGGAAAAGAGAAAGAAAAAGAAAAAGGAAAAAAAAAACCAAAACAAAACACAGCCAAAACAAGCAACCTAGTCTCAGTATGACTGGGGCTTAAAGCACTTGCTGAATCTTCCCAGAAATGAAGCCATATACACCACAATAAGAGACAATGGTCACAAACAGAAGCAGTATCACAAGAGGTATCCTCCTGGTCTTATGAGGCTGTCACTCCAACTGGCATATGCTGTGAAGTAATAAGCAACACCTTCTCCAGATCACAGAAAGAAGGGAGATAAATGGCACTGAGTTGGCTGTGTTTCTGAAAAATGTCTCAGACAAGGTACAGCCTCAGCAGGCTGAGCAGCTGAGCCCTTGGAGACCGGGCTCAGAGTCTGAGACAGAAAGGAAAGATTTATTGCCATCTGGTAGCAATGATGCTGATGTCTTGGAGAGACCCGCTGGTCTAAGCAGCAGCACCTAGCAATCCTAAAACTAGAGGGACATAATTAGGTATCTTAATTACTGAGCTGCTTATAAAGTTGGAAATACTACATTATGTTTATGTTGTTATTGCAGTTATCTTTGGCAGGGAAAGAAGGATGTTGTAAACTGAACCTTTAAGAGGCTGAGATGAGCCAAACTGAAGCAGTCACTGTCATCTGCTGTCTAGTTATATTAATCAAGGACTCCTGTTCTACAGTAGATCACCTAGGACTTGGATGCTGAACATAGCAACCCTCTCATGCTCTCTGGCACTGAGTGACTGCTGAAAAACACAGCAACCTTGGTGGCTGACAACCTCTATATATTCTCAGGACAGCTTCAGCATGAACAGTTTATAGTGCAAGCTTCTCCACTCCAACTGCCAAAATATCAATATACTCACAAGTTTCTCACAGGTATAAAGCAATACTGGAAACTCCATTCCCATTAAAATGCATGGTTCTCTACAGACACCTAATTGTTAATAGTGGCTATCACAGCAATTTGAGAGAGATAAACATTCCTATAATTTCGAGCAGAGGTTTAAGACAGCATGGCATGGCAGAGAGACAAATTTTCTACTCAAGCTTGCAGCCATAATCCCCCCCTTAGCAAATACAGAAATTATTGAAGGGCAAATAGGATTGTTAGCCATACAGTGGACAGGCAGAATCAATGGATGCAACACAGTCACAAGCTGACCTCTTAACCCTGAGATTTTGTAGTTTTCAATCAAGAGCAAGCATGAATATGAAGCATTTTCTTAGTCTTCACTGGAAATTTCCAAATGGAATTTCAAAATAGCTGGGAATCTGAAATTCAATGTAGAAATACGGTGTTTTCCTGGCACACTTATTCTACAACTTACTGATCAATCGTTATCTGAAATCTCCCATTCTTAGAATCATAGAAACATAGAAGAGTTGGAAAGGACCATAAGATCATCTAGTTCCAACCCCCCTGCCATGGGCAGGGACACCTCCCACTAAACCATGTCACCCAAGACTCTGTGCAACCCAGCCTCGAACACCGCCAGCAATGGAGCATTCACAACTTCCCTGGGAAGCCCATTCCACTGCCTCACCACCCTTACGGCAAAGAATTTCTTCCTCATATCCAATCTAAACTTCCCCTGTTTAAGTTTGAACACGTTACCCCTTCTCCTATCACTACAGTCCCTCATGAAGAGTCCCTCCCCAGCATCCCTATAGGTCCCCTTCAGATACTGGAAGGCTGCTATGAGGTCTCCACACAGCCTTCTCGTCTCCAGAATGAACAGCCCCAACTTTCTCAGCCTGTCTTCACATGGGAGGTGCTCCAGTCCCCTCATCATCCTCGTGGCCCTCCTTTGGACTTGTTCCAGCAGTTCCATGTCCTTTTGATGTTGAGGACACCAGAACTGCACACAGTACTCCAAGTGAGGTCTCATGAGAGCGTAGTAGAGGAGCAGGATCACCTCCCTTGACCTGCTGGTCACGCTCCTTTGGATGCAGCCCAGGATATGGTTGGCTTTCTGGGCTGTGAGTGCACATTGCAGCTGGCTCATATTAATTTTCTCATCTGCCAACACCCCCAAGTCCTTGGGGGCTCAAGTCCCCCAAGTCCAGGACTGCTCTGAATCTCTCCTCTGCCCAGCCTGTAGCTGTGCATGGGATTGCTCCCACACAGGTGTAGGACCTTGCACTTGGCATAGTTAAACTTCATCAGGTTGGCATCAGCCCACCTCACAATCATGTCTGGATGGCATTCCTTCCCTCCATCGTATCAACCGAACCACACAGCTTGGTGTCATTAGCAAACTTGCTGAGGGCGCACTCAATCCCACTGCCCATGGCAGCAACAAAGATGTTGAGCAAGATCGGTCCCAACACCGATCCCTGAGGGACATCACTCATTACTGGCCTCCAGCTGGACATTGAGCCATTGAGCAAAACTCTTTGAGTACGGTCATCCAGACAGTTCTTTATCCACCGAGTAATCTATCTGTCAAATTGATGTCTCTCCAATTTAGAGACAAGGATGTCATTCAGAACAGTGTCAAACACTTTGCACAAGTCCAAGTAGATGATGTCAACTGCTCTACCCTTGTCCATCCGTTCTGTAGCCCCATCATAGAAGGCCACCAGATTGGTCAGGGAGGATTTCCCCTTAGTGAAGCCATGCAGGCTGACACCAAGCACCTTGTTGTTTTTCATGTGCCTCAGCATACCTTCCAGGAGAATCTGCTCCAAGATTTTGCCAGGCACAGAGCTGAGAATGACTGGTCTGTAGTTCCCCGGCTCATCCATTTTCCCCTTCTTGAAAATGGGGGTTATATTACCCTTTTTCCACTTGTCAGGAACTTCACCTGACTGTCATGATTTTTCAAAACTGATGGACAGTGGCTTAGCAACTTCATTCGCCAGCTCCTTCAGGACCCATGGATGGATTTCATCAGGTCCCATGGACTTGTGTACGTCCAGGTTGCTAAGATGGTCTCAAACCAGGTCCTCTCCTACAGTGGGCCTAAGGTCTTCATTCTCACAGTCCCTGAGTCTGCCTTCCAAGACTTGAATGGTGTGTTCAGAACATTTGCCGGTGAAGACTGAGGCAAAGAAGTCATTAAGAACCTCAGCCTTCTCCAAATACAATCCAAGAATGGCGCCTCTCCTTGTTGGCTCCTCTATTACTTGCAGAAGGAAGTTGTCTTCCACACAATCGAGGAACCTCCTGGATTGCTTGTGCCGGGCTTTACCATCTCTCCTACAGATATCAGGGTGGTTGAAATCCCCCATGAGAAGAAGATCCTGCGAGCGTGCGATTATTCCTATCTGTCTATAGAATGCTTCATTCATCAAGTCATCTTCCCCAGACGGTCTGTAACAGATCCCCACAATAATGTCTTCCATCGCTCTTCTCCCTTTAACCTTGACCCACAAACTCTCTGTTGACTGATCACCCGTCCCCAAAATGAGTTCCATACTCTCCAGCCTATCCCTAACAGAAATAGCAACTCCCCCTCCCCATCTGCCAGGCCTGTCTTTCCTAAAGAGCCTGTAACCTTCCATTCCAACACCCCAGTCATAGGAGCCATCCCACTGTGCTTCTGTGATGCCTATGATATCATACCCCCATAGACGTGCATACATCTCTAATTCCTCTTGTTTGTTCCCCATGCTATGGGCATTTGTATAGAGGCATCTGAGCTGAGCTCCAATTGAAGCTGGCTCATTGGCTGGAGCAGCTGGAATATCTCTACATTGCTCTGAACGTTTACTATAGGTGCTGGCAAGTGATTGGGTGTGTCGGGATGGAATGATGCCCCCCTCCCCCAACACATCTCGTTTAAAGCATCCTTGACCAGTCTGGCAAGCCTCCTACCAAATCCACTCTTCCCTTTCATTGTCAGACCAGCTCCACCAGCACCCAGCAGACCTGGACCACTAAATTGAGTCCCATGTTCAAGGTACCCAAACCCCTGACTATAGCATCACTCTTCTAACCATTTATTAACCTGGCCAATCCTCCTAGCCTTTTTAAGGTCCTCCCCTGTATCCTGGAGAATTGACGAAAAGACAGTCTGAGCTCCGGAGCCCCTAACCACCTCTCCCAGAGCTCTGTAGTCCTTTATGTTCTCCAAGCTACTGCTATCTATATCAGTAGCACCCACATGTTATCACTAGAAGGGGGTAATAGTCAGTGGGAGTAATTAGAGCAGGCAGCCTCTCTGCAACATCCCTGATCCAAGGCCATGGTAGGCAACACACCCCCCTTGAGACTGGGTCAGGCCAACAGATGGGTGCCTCTGTTCCTTTCAGAGTAGTGTCTCCTACTACTACAGGCCCACCGCTTTTTCCTGGCAGCACCAGTAGTGATCTTCTTTACCAGTGCAACAGCCAACTGTTCCTGGTGGGAGTGTGGTTCCTCATCAGCCCCCTGCACGACAGCAAAGCGGTTCTGGGTGGGGACAACAGATTTAGGAGGAAGCCCCTTGCTTTTGATTGTCTTCTTCCTCTTTTTTGTGTTTTTTTTTGTTTGTTTGTTTGTTTGTTTTGTTTTGTTATGGTTTCCCAGCTTCCTGGGTTAGCGGCCTCCTTTCCTGCATGAGCGACAGTAGATGCTTGAGGCTCCTGCACAGTCTGCTTAAATTTAATTTTACAGTTTATTACAATACTTGGTACTAATCCATTGCCATAAATGCATGACACTAGACACTACTTTTAATAAATTAAAAAATATATTCCTTTTTTTTTTTCCTGTAAGTAGTATGTCTTAGCATACCTGTTCTTCTCATAGAGCTAGTAATATTTCTGTGGTATGCGGGTTACATATCACTCTCTTTCTGAATACCTACTTTTTTTTTTTTTTTGCTCTTTATTTAGAAGACATCTCATATTCATCAGATGTGGATAATTTATCTTATATTCTTTTCTATACTTCCTATAGATTTATACTTTGCTTTTTATTTTCTCATACCATTTTCCAGAATTACTTACGGTCTTTGGATACATATGAACATGATAAATGTACTCTGTTGTTATTTTCCATTTTCTTCCTGAATTGCTACATGCATGAACAGAAAAATATTTAATACTGGTTCACTATTGAAGGTCTGTCATAGTGCTTCTTTTGTTGTTTCACCTACATTTCCTTTTTTTATTACAGATTTCTTGGGCAGTTTTCTGTAGCTTTATATTAAAAGAGCTTTCAAGAATACTATTTAGAGTTGCATTTTGACTGTCATCTTTGCAGAGATGAAAGTTTTAGAATATGGCAACTCTGCATTACAAGATGTCAGTATTTCAATAATTCTTCCCACCTATTACTTTCTGTCAAACCTTTTTGAAAATTCTCAGTCAAACTCTGTTGATGTGTGAGTTAGAGTAATCTTTAGATGATTTTTCCCCCTTTTTTTTTTTCAATATCTTATACCTATTCTCTTTGATGACCAAGCTGTGCAAGAATGGATGCTGTGCAACTAATTGTTTTCACTGTCACTCCTGCTATAGTTTGAAACAGTAATGGCAATTGTCTAATAATAGCATCCACATAAGCAATGATTTCTCAGAATTTTAGATGAGGAATCTGTAACTTGTCTTTTGTTTGTAAAACATAGTGACCAGTAGTGCCTGCTTGTTCCCCTTTAGGATTCAGTGTTTATGATGCAAGTTCTGAAAAATCTGGGTTTGTCAATGACCAGGATGCTAGCAGCCTTGTAGGATGATAGCTTAAAGCAAGCTTGTAAATGAATGCTCTAAAAATATTTAAAAGATTTGGATACAAGTATGGTTCAGATCACTGTTAAACAAAAGAACAAAGAGATTTGAGAGACTCTCCACTGCTGAAATAAAAATAGAATTATCAGATTATAACTGTCATGTCCTGGAGAAGCAGAAACAGTAAGCTGTCAAAAGACATGCAGGTCAGCCCAATGTTCCTTCTTACTTGTTCCTACTGGGCAACAGTGGGCGTCACATCTCACTTGCATGTTGACCTCTATGTGCTATCCCAAAGCAATTTTGGAAACACAATGGCAGTATTTATTGTTGCACAAGTGAATGCCCTATAAATACTTGATCAAAACTCACCAATTTAATCCCTATCTTCATTTTCAAAACCGAATCTATTTTAATACTCTTATTACATTTTCCATCCAATTCAGATGTGCTGGACATCAAAGCTTCTCTATTCTGTGTTCCTTCTGTGACATTTACTTCTATAAACTGTGTGTTTCCCAAAACCTGTTTCTTCTAATGTGATACAAGCACTTTTATCTGATTACTATGGTACACTGTATAATTTGGATAATTGAACTGTGCTGCCCTTGCATTTCTAAAATGAGAGCAGCTTTAAAACAGGGGTGGTTTCTATTAAATTTAACTACTCTTCCCTGTGTCTTAGGTGCAGGCTACTAAATAAGGGCAGTTACCTTTATTCTCTCTGCTGTGGTTATTTTATGGATCATCTTGCAATCTAACATGAAATATCATTTTCATTATATGATGAATATGGGTGTAGGTTATACTTGGAATCAGAATCATAGAACAGTTAGGGTTGGAAAAGACCTTAAGATCATCTAGTTCCAACCCCCCTGCCATGGGCAGGGACACCTCACACTAAACCGTGTCACCCAAGGCTCTGTCCAACCCAGACATGAACACCGCCAACGATGGAACATTCACCGCTTCCTTGGACAACCCATTCCACTGCCTCACCACCCTTACTGTAAAGAATGTCTTCCTTACATCCAATCTAAACTTCTCCTGTTGAAGTTTGAACTCATTACCCCTTCTCCTATCACTACAGTCCCTAATGAAGAGTCCCTCTCCAGCATCTTTATAAGCCCCCTTCAGATACTGGAAGGCTGCTATGAGGTCTCCACACAGCCTTCTCTTCTCCAGCCTGAACAGCCCCAGCTTTCTCAGCAGTGGTTAGTGTTGTCTCCATCTGACCTGCATCTCACTTCATACACTAAAAATCTTCTGTAGAGAGCAAAATATTCTTTGTTAAAGAGCTAGTAGCACAGCTTCATCATGTAGTGGTTTGTTATCACTTCTGACTGAATTCAGTCCGCTAATCTTTACATTTGCTATGTAATTCCAGTGTTCTTGTGGGAAAGAAAGTAAATTTAGATCAACCTACTAATTGTTCAGTCTCCTGCCTTTTCTGAGCGTGATCAGATGGCAGTGGGGTCTTCCTAATCACTTGACTACACTAGTATTAGGTGCTGCTGCTTACAGGTCAATAATAAATTTTAGGGAATCATAGGATCATAAAATGGTTAGGATTGGAAAGGACATTAGGATCACTTAATTCCAAACCCCTTGTCATGGGTAGGGGCACCTCACATTAGACCATGTTGACCTGGCCTTGAACACTGCCACATTCACAGCTTCCTTGGGAAACCTGTTCCAGTGCCTCACCACCCTCACAGTAAAGAGCTTCTTCTTTTATCTAACCTGAACTTCACCTGTTTAAATTAAAATGCATCATCCCTTGTCCTATCACTACAGTCCTTAATGAATAGTCCCTCTCCAGCAGCCTTGTAGACAGACCCCCTTCAGATACTAGAAGGCTGTTATGAGGTCTCTACTCAGCCTTCTCTTCTCCAGGTTGAACAAGCTCAATTTTCTCTACCTGTCTTCATACGGGAGGTGCTCAAGCCCCCTGATCTTCCCTGTGGCCCTCCTCTTTACTTGCTTGTGTTTATTTTCAAGTAGAATTTTTTATAATCTATGCAGTTCTGCTTAGCCAAGTATCTTGAGCTATGACTATCCATTCAAGGAAAGAAATATAATTTTTGTTTTCACATGAACTTGCACTCAAGCATATATAGTTCTGTCCTACTATTTATTGTTTCAGTAAATATTCCTTTCAATAAAATATATTCTTAAAATGTTTGTTCTAGAAAATAAACTAGAATCATGAATATATGTCAGGAGCATGCATTTTAAAAGCTTCTCTAAAATCAGTAGATAGTAGTAGTTTACGTAGTATTCATTCATCATTAGTTCTCACAGTACCCATATATGCGAAATACTTTTTTATTTCTGAAGAAATTTCACTTGCTTCCATTTGAGAATTTTGTATTTATTGATATATTCCAGTGTGAGAAATCTTATGCAAGAATTTTAAAGGTAAGTTTCTCAGTAAAAGTCAATTTCTTAAAATGTATGTCATACCACAAAATAAATGTAACCTTCCAGATGTATACATATAAAAGTTTAGCTGTCATTATTATTTGTATGACATGAAAAAGTATCTTCTTTTAAGACCTTCATGTCAAGGATCATAGTACTTGCAATTGTGTAGATTCCTTCTTCAGTGATGGAACTATGGGGTTGAGATAATAACTTTTTTTTTTCAGCAGAACTTTGAGAATGCACTATTGTATGTCTATACATCATAAATAGCTGTTTTGTAAAGTCTTGCCTTAGCTTTCAGTCTTCATTACAATATTATATGATAGTAACTGAAATTATTTTTATTGTGTGATGTTTTGCCCATTAGAATTTTTGGGTCAGGTTCCACATAACAATTTTTTTACAAAGCAAAAATAAATGCAAACCTTATTTATTAAAAATTACGAATTCAAAATACCAAAAGGGCAACTCTAGGTTTATTTCAAGGCTTATGCAAGATAAATAGTACCACAATCACATATGAATCTCAGGATTTTTTTTTTTTAATTTTATTTTTCTTTCTTTCTTTGGTTTTCTTCAGAGATTTAAAATAGCTCTGCTTCGTGGTATTATTTTTCTGTTACCCATATAAAATATACATCGTATGAAACTACAGATACATAATTAAAACTCAGTCAACCTCTTCTTGATCCTGTGATGGTTGTGACAGATCCTGTGGTCGAATGTTCTTCCAGACAGAGCTCCTGAACAGAGAAGCTGAGGCTCAGAATGGGTAACTTTTCAAGTAATGGTGAACGTTTGCGTGTCTTGTCAAAATGAGACTGAAACCGTGCTAGAGATTCAGGGTTTTGCGAATTGAAGATGTGATTTTCTAGTCTAAGTGTAATCTGTGATACCAGTTTCAGTGAAGTCAAAAAGGTTAGCAAAACTTGGCTGTAAGTTTGCACTAACATGGCAACTGCCATATGTGGGGAAAGATAATTTAAAAAAAAAATTCTTTGGATTCTTGTATCTTCATCAGGAAAAGTCCATCACCTATTCTTGAAATCCTCAAGATTATTTCTGTCTGCTTGTATCTGAGGAAAGCAAAAAGCAAGTCTAGTCTTTGTGCATCATAGTCTCATGCTAGCTTCTTTGTATATTGTCCCAATATTATATTCCTGTGATGAAACACATTTCTGAATGCAAAGTTGATATTAAGACTTGCTTTGCTTTATGAAGAGTGTTTCATATAATTGCACAGTTTCTTCAGATGGCATTCCAAAGAGCAAACTCTGTTGGTCTTTTGTGCAAGTCGTGCATGCAGTGAGCAGAAGTGGCACAGTGCTGGTCAGAGAGCTACATGTTATCCATAAATGTTAATTATAAGGTAGAAAAAGGCCAGTACTTCCTGAAGACAAAGCAATCAGAGCGGCTATTCAGAATAATTTTGTTAAATCTTGCTGGTGGTGAGCTGCTTATGCATATACACTGTGTTACTTACTTAAAGCATAAGGGCTCTGCCATGCACTTAGGAGTTTCCTATTTTCTGCGCCTGATGAATATCAAAAAGGAAATGTATTTAATGCTATAATTCCTTCATTGTATTTAAATATTTTCAATGCAGGAAAT
Source organism: Myiopsitta monachus (assembly GCA_017639245.1). Taxonomy (NCBI): domain Eukaryota; kingdom Metazoa; phylum Chordata; class Aves; order Psittaciformes; family Psittacidae; genus Myiopsitta; species Myiopsitta monachus. The sequence goes on from CM029919.1 coordinate 63,225,825, forward strand.
TACCAAGAGAGCATGTATGCTTGGATTTCATCCATCAAACTGGATTATTGTAATGGGCTCTACATGGGGTGGCTTCTTAAAACCACTCAAACTTGGTCTGGTGCAGTACACAGCTGTGCTCTCACTAAGTGGTGTTTCTTACAACAAAAATGGCTCTACTGTATTTTTAGATGCAAGTTTAAGCCTATCTTCTATTTATGCACCATGGCCTTGTACAGTCTTTACTGTAGATGATAAAGGAAGTGTTACTGTAGCCATCAATGCTGTAGAATCAAACCTTAAATGCAATGAAATAGCACGTCTGAGGAATTCTTTCACTCTGTGATAGCGTCTGAGTTCTAATGAGACGATACGCTCAATATGAGATCCTGCAGATTGAATACAAAAGAACTAGAATAAGGGTCTTTGAATCCTTGGATTTGGAAGTTGACTCTTCTCTGACTAACTCATCAGCTTTTTTTACTAAGAGATTACTATATGGATTACTGCAGATGGTGGAGGACATAAATTTGGGAAAATAAGGTGTGTTTTTAACATTGGACACTTTTTCAATAACACAGATAAGAAGACTCCTGGAAATCTGAAATAATAGACAGATGTCTGAAAGGGTGACTATAAAAGGAAGTTTAAAAATATTAGATTGTCATCTGTGCTGTTTATTAATGGAGTCAATGATCTGTACTGAACAGGCTGTGTATAATAAATTATTTATGAACAAACCATGACCTTTTTCTACTTGTAAATTACCCACAAGTAGACTTTGATTTTTAGAAATCTGGTTGTTGAGAATTGTTTGATCAACTTAAGTCAACAAACTTCAGCATATTTACCTTGAGTATGATTTCACTACCAGTAGCTTATGATTACATAAATTGCATGAAGTTGTCTCTATTCCTCATTTGGATGCCTGAAAAATCTTACAAAGAATGACTTACAAATACAGTGTGAACATTTGTGCAAACAATTTTCTGCAGAATATGTAGGAGTCTTGAACTCTCCATGACCATGCTTACTGACAATATTCCTTCTATTCCTTAAAGTGACAGTTTAAGAAAAATTAATTGAAAGAGTTTTGGTTAATTTTCTTCACATTAATTACCCTGTATTTCTTTTGGTGATATCCAGTTTCTCTGGTAATTCAACAGGTGTTTCAGACAGTGTTACCTGAGTTACTATCAGTTGCCTCTTATGAGAGCTTTAAAACTCAGCTGGTCAGTGAGCAAGCAACCTGCTCAAACTGAATTTTTCCCTGCTGAGAGGGCAGGGTTTGGAGTAGATGGCCCCAAAGCTCTCTAAACAGCCTAAATTATTCTACATGTCTATGAATGTGGATACTTGGACCAAGGCTAATAACTTCTTCTCCTAAGGTTTTTTCTAAGTGGGTTTCCTGAGTGTTCATTCTTGAACTTGTCCATTATATTGCAGTTGTATGTAATTTTGGGCTATAGATCAGAATGCACTGTAGTTCCTATAGTCTCTTATACGTGCTATATAACTGCAAAGTTTTTCACGGAAATAACATTTCTCTTAGATTTTCTTTTATGCAAGTAACATTCTAGTGCAAAAGGCAAGCATATGGACTCAAAGTGATCTTTGATAATAATAGAATTAAAACCCTATATATCATCAGGGATAATTAACACTGGAATCTGTTTTGCCAGATTCAGTTATCATTCTAAGGAAAAGTTGCTATAAACTAACACACCATCTTTCATCTATTTGAGGGCATCCATGTGTCTTTTCAGTGAAATGGAGATTACAGTTAGTTATTACATTATGTGAAAATATAATTTTTTCATACTTTGTATTTTCAGTAAATCATATTTCAGACAGAACTTCTTTGGGGGAGTTCAGAGGAAAAGAATTCCCTTGCATAAAGACACAATTTACCAGCACACAAAATTTTTTTTTTCTTCATGCCACAAGGCATCTTTATTTGGGCATAATTCACTGTTTTCCATACTTATGTCAATTTGATAATGTTGTGTTTATTCTTCTAAAAAAATTGTTTCTTGAGAATAGATAAAAATTAGCAAATTAATATATATAACTCCAAGTAGTCTAGATTTGCAGAATATTCAGTTAAAATGTCTCTGTTGTTAAGACACTTCATAGCTCAGGTTTTGAATTTTATACATTTTGTGCAGTAAACCAATGAAATATAAGGAATGGATAGGCAACCTCCACTTTTCAGATGCTACAAAGAGCATTGAATACAGCTCATATATCAGGTGCTATGTCTGGCTTGTCAGCATGTGAGAAATTTTTTCTGCAGGTGGCAAATGGCTGTAGAAGTTTCTCTAAAACCAAATGAGGACAGTTTTGCTGTGGTTCTCATTATCTCTTGCTGCCTAACTACTTGCTTACTTTTTTTTTTTCTTTCTTTCTCTGTTAGCTCACTTTTTTTATAGCTTCTGATGGCTCCACAGTCAGGAGTAGCAGCAATAGGATTAAGTTGTGACAATCTAGCAGTCCCAACTGTTTAGTTGTTTATAGATCTGAAATACAAAGCAAGTGAGCAGAAATCAGCAAGGAAAGCTTTTTAGCACCTCCATGGCTGTGTTTCTTTAACAGTAACAGTGCTCCTTCATTTCTCTTCTTAAACTCTCTTCTGCCCCCAGTACCTCTGTTGATATCAGCCTTCAGCACCCTAACTCTGAAAATCATTTACGACCCAAGAGCATTTTCTGTTTCCCCTTCAACTCATCCTGATTTGCTGTATTTTTCACAGATAACATCTGCTATATAACACAGTCTTGTTTCCACATATCTGGGCTGAAGACTGACATTCTCATGCACCTAAAAAGGTAGTTACTTTGCAGTTCATTTGTCTAAAATAAGCAGATTTGCATAAGCAATGTACTATTTTTGCATCTGAGAAGTCAGTTTATATGATGTTCTTAGCCTTTCTCAATTTGTCAGTAACATTTATTGCACCTCATACGGCCTTTATTTCTACAGAATCTTCTTTTCTTGTCCTCTGTGCCACCTATTTGAGCATCCTCTCAGTTCAATAGGGCACTTTAATCCTTTCCCGCACCCTTGTTCTCATTAAGGCAGTTTCTATAATTGTTCTCTCTCATTCTTCTGTGAAATCACTTGCAAACACATCACATAGAGCCAATGAATTGAAATTATGGAAGTTAGGTAGAAAGGCAGAGTTCACAAATGCAAAGGTGGCTTTTTTTGTTGTTGTTTTGTGGGGTTTTTTTTGTTTGTTTGTTTTTTTTGGGTGGGTTTTTTTTTTTTGGTGTTTTGTTGTGGTTTTTTTTTTTTTTTTTTTAATAATTATACAGTCTGATATTCAAGGTGTCTAACCACAGAATATTATTTTGCCTTCTGGAAAATCCCATCCTGTTTATGTAATCTCATCAGTGTGAGTTTTTCTCCACAAGAGGGATCCCAGATCTGCTTGCTTGACCCTAAATATCATTTCAGTGACTTAGATCTGGGTGGGTAGGCATCTGTATGCAGCTGGAAGGATCAAGAGGTGGATGAGGAGGCACTGCATAGACTAAGTAGAAGAGATGGGAAGATTTAACGGAAAGGACTGAAGCTGGAGTTGATGGGTATAAGCATGTATTTCTGGGAAAGGCAGGAGAGGACATTTTCCATTTTGAAATGCGCTTTCAGATCTCTAATCATTGTGGAGTTACTGCAGGGACACCTGAATATGTGTCAGCTGTTCTCAGACTGATTTCTGAAACTGCCAGAGTTTATTTAACACCTTATATTTGGATTTGCTATAAAAACTGCTAGACTGTTTCATTGCTGCTGTTTGCAATATTAAAGCTAGGGGAGTACCTCTAATTTTGTTCTGGTCCTTTGCAAAATATTTTGAGAAAAATAATTCGTCCTTGCAACAGTAAATGTACTTTCAGTGATTCCATGAAGCTCTTTTCTTTGTACAGCAGAATTAATCTAATCTTCTCATACCTATGCGAAAAGGCAGAACATTAATATATTTAGGCCGTTTGATTGGTTGCTTACTATTTACAATGGCATAAAAAATTAATACTGTCATTGAAGCATGAAAATTCCAAATTAACAGAAACTAATGCTGCCAGTGAGCTGGTTTTAGCACTGCTGAGAGAAACTGAGGCAATTCCATAAAACATAGCATAGTATTCTATAATTGTTTCTGATTTAAACCTCATTTTTTATACATGATAACCCAGTGTATTAATCTGTTTGTCTTTTGTGTTCCCTGCCACAGTGCATATAGTTGTAGTGCTACTTTTTGCATTAAAGGACCTTTAGAACAGAATTACTAGAAAAGTGGTGTGTTTAATCTGTATTAATGTCACCATCGTATGAAATATACAGACTGTACCTAGAGAAATTCTACCTCCATGCAACTCGCTTTATTTTTCCGCCAGCTAAGCAGATGGTCATTTATATATTATTAAAAAAAAAAAAAAAAAAAAAAAGGAAAAGGTAACCACCTTGATTTATAGGCAGTCTTATAAATCCATGCACTTGGGTTTTTCTGTTGCTCTTTTTTTTTCTCTTTCAGGTTACCTTACTGAATAAAATAAAATGAAATGAAATAAAATAAAATATCTCCAAATTGAATTTCAAGTGAACCACATTTCCCTAAGTCCAGTTCACAGTGATGAGGTTACTCGTGAGAAAGGTCCTAGCTCTTGATAAGTGAAGGCACTAATGAAAATTAGCATTCTAAGAGGATATTTTGCAGCTGTCTTCATAAAAAGAAACTGATTAGTGGTTTGGACGGTGCTAACTCTGTAAATTATGAAACAAAATACAGCAGAAGCATCCATTTGCATGTATGAAAATTACAATTTGAACATCACACTTAGAGCACATTAATCAACTTCATTCTTTGTTTTTATGCCTAATGAGGCTTTTCAGAAAGGTAAACAGCTTTCTAAATAAAGTTGCCTTGGCAAAAATGGATTAAATACAGCCTTATTCAGTACTCATTTATTTATTTATTTAGTCCCTTTTACTGTTGTTCTACTTATTTATTTATTTATTTTAACCGGTGCTATTAGTTAAGATGTGGATGAACTTTTGAAATGACCAGGCTTCTGCATTATACATACCATCACCAACAGAAGCACAAATGAATGCAGTCTATCTTGTTCTCTCCCATTTCTCTTTATTGATTTAATCTCTTTCGCAGCAATACTACCTTGTAATTGTGTAAGCATGAGATCTTTGCAGGCTTTCTGATAGCCGTATCTCACCAGCTTTTGCCTGTGCCTTTCTGTAAAAGCTTTGATTGTCAAAAAGACATCCTTCATCTGCTTTCCTCCGTGGGTTTGTGGGGAGGAGCTGCTGTTTCCCCCAAAAGATAAACATTCAATCCTGACGGTCTGTACTCAGACCCTGCAGCACAGTAGCTTTAGCTGTTATGAAAAAGAATCAACCAAACACCACAAAAATAAACAGCACAGGCTTCTGAACTGTGTCTATTTTTCTAGGCATCTGTACTGATTGTCCTGATTGTTAGACTTTTAATTAACACACTGTTGCAGGAGGTTTCCAGAATTAGCATATTGATTCAACTCCTCAAAACCATCTTGTTTTTTAAAACAAAATGGTATGCTAGAAATTACATCCATTACTCTGATTCCTGCCTCAGCACCATGGAAAAATGATGCTTCACTTGGCTATACCAATATGCTTTAGATTTACTCTATTAAAAGTTAATGCATCAAGGCCATAGCAACTCTGTGCAAATTGTTTGCTGCATATGGATACTTGGATGATGCATCAAGCAACACAGACAAACTTGATGCAAACTCTTTTTTTTTGTTGTCAGACACCAGAACACAGCCTGCATGTCTCTGTGCAATGCTCAAAGTTCAGACAACTCAGTTCTGCGTTCTTCAGTGAGTAGCATGGGTGGCACCACTTCCTCCCTGCTACATTCTGGATGGGGCAGGAACAATGACTTACTGTACTACCAGTGATGCAAATCATTACCTCATCCTTTTCTGCCTTATGATGGGTTAGTAATTCTGGCTGCCGCTTTTGGAGATAAAATCATGTCTCTGTGTGACCCATTGAATAAGAAAAGCAGAATGGAATCAACAGATTTCTGCTAGAGGACACTATGAGTGCTGCTAGATGCTCAGGAAGGATCTATTCTCTCTATTCTGATACTGATCATCTGCATTGCACAACCCTTCTTGAAGGCTTTTACAGAACAAAAATTAGTCTATGTTTACTCTAGAAGAAACCTTGGCATTTCAAGCCAAGTTTCATTTTCTCCTCAGTCAATAGTATTACATGAAAATGTGTGAATTAAAAGACCTCATAGGGGGGTAGAAATTGTATATCATAAGCAGAAGACAGAATCTCAAGATCATGCTACTTTTTTCACTAGCACCTCTGTAGATACGGTATTTCATACGAGTGTCTTGTTAGAGCTACAGGCAGTCAAAGGACTTGAGAAACAAAACTCTTTCCAATACTACCTTAATACTACCTTAATGTTTTTCTTGTCAGTGAGCAGCTGATATGGGAAGAGAAAAGATAGGTCCCAGGAGTCAGATGAACAGAGACAACAAATGAGAAAGGGAAGAAAACTAGAAATGAAAAATGTTCATCTCCCATTTTTGCACACCAAAAACTTCTGTGTATTTGACTTTGAGCTCATCACATTTGAAGGAAAAATTTCTATCATTTTGCAGAGTGACTGCTTTGTACAAACTTTCTTTAGTGATCTTAAAAGTTCTTTTTCTTACCAAGAAAATTTAGGAAGCAGATATCCTGACTGAGGTCTGGCCCAAAACATCTCAACAGGATTACTTTATTTTATTGATAATGGGTAGACATGGATTAGATAATATTGTGTCACTGAGAGCTAGAATGAAGGTCTGGGAATTGAACTATCTATTGATCTCTGGGCTAATATATGGAAGCTAGTTAATGCTCCTTTAGGAAGAAGTGCCCTGAGCTATTTCATATCCCTGTTGCAGAATATGCTGATCTAATATCATGCACTTAACCATCCCCCATTTTATTTACTATACTATAGTGTCAAGGTTTTACAATGTATTACAGAACATCTTTGCAAAGGGTGATCAATATATTTGCTCAACATGAGTGTGCATGGAGTTACCATTGCAAAGGGTTTCATAATGCTTGTTTGGTTTTAATGTTTAAAGTAAAATAAACTGCTGCCTTTCAGACTTCTGACCTCATAATGACAGGTGAGACCATGGGTCCAGGCTTACAACAAGGCCAGGGCTAGACTCCTGGCACTGGGCCTTGAATGGCAATGTGCCAAGAAACTATTTACAGCATGCATCTCCCTTTACAAGAGACCAAATAGCAGGCAGTATTCAGTGGCAGAAAGCCTGCCAGGGTGCTCTGATTTAAAGCTGATTTGTTTCACTGGTACCTAGAATATCTCTTGGTTATCTCCTATGTTAAATAAAGGCTGCCTTCTTCTGGGAGAACACCTAGAGGCTTCAGAAATGCTGCCTGTCCTCTCTCCTGGGTCCAAGTCTTCTGTGCTGATGCGAAGATCCAGGCAGCTCCTGACTGAAGCAGAGAAACAAATGCATGTGGAAGGAAATAGGGTTGAAACCTGATTCTTGTCATCAATGATAACAGCAACTGAAAACCTCCACACATCTATACTATACCTTTTATGAAAAAGGATAGTAAAAAGTTTCATACAGGAGGTCAATTAATGAAAGTTCATAACAAGCATGTCTGTTAAACACGTTCTTTTCCTCTTTCTTTTTCTGTACTCGCTCATCATTTTATTAAAGACACTCCTCCCTTCTACTGGGTACCTTAAGCAATTCACTTCACAAGGTCCTGGTAGTAGTATAATTAAGCCTTTTCTTTAAGTGTTGTGTTTCAGCAATCACAATTTATCAAATAGCTCATACTTGCAGAAGTAGCCACACCCTTCATGCTTGTCTTGTGTTGAATGTCAGATCACACCATAAGTAGACTCAGAAATGCAAAATTCATTTAAAATATCTATTCTTCCCTCACCACCCATAACAAAAGGAAAAAAAAGCAACCAACCAACCAAACAAACAAAAAAAAAAAACACCCAAAAAACCCAAATAGATTTCTGCTGTTTTTAAATGGGTTTTTTTGGCTCACTTGACTAGCTGATGAGCCACCATACAGGTGTAAAAGAGAGGACGGAGCTATATGATCAGGAAAAGGGCTGTTCCTTCATTGCCAGGGAGTTATTATATCACCATAACTATTATGTGAAGCCTTCAATAATTTTTGCAGAGTAACTGCTCATCTTTCAAAAAAATCCCACCAGCAGATTTTCATTCTGTGCCGGTATTTTGTTCATGATGAGCATTTAACCTCTGAGCAAGCTGGACATGCTTCCCAGAATTCATTTTTAATTTTAAATAAATTTATCCAGATATCTTGTGTTTTATATACTTGCTTGTGTGTGTGTATGTGTGCATGTGCAACAATGATATACAGTAATCTGATGGTCATCTAATGGACTGCTTTCCATCTGCTGTAAAAATATTTTAAGTGTCATCAAACTTAAATGAAAACAACTCCAACCAGATTTTTTTCCACTTATTCTACAATGATCAGAGAACAGAGAATAGCCCTATCTGAAGCTGACATATACATATATATAAAATATATATATATATATAAAAAAATTGGGCATTTTAGACATGATTTACCTGACATGGGTGGCATGAAATCTCCCATCTACCTTACTTTTCGGTATTCAGCTGCACAGGAGAGTATTTTGCTATGCTTGTTTGGTCTTTTGTACCTCATTCATTGACCCCATCTTTGTAACTTTTTTCACCTGCCCATTTGTTGGCATTCTAACTCACTTGATAAATGGACTGCCATTTCTAAAAATGCAATAACTACAATTTGTTTGGTAGCAGAAATGTCTGATCACCCCAGCTGTGATCCTCACATATTATTACCAACTCTCTTGGGCACAGAAGACATTAAAGCAGGCTTACTGAAAGCATTTTTAACAGATTTAGTGTTTCATATGAAATTCTGCACAGATTATTTCTGAATTAGAAATCTTGGTCTGCAGTTACAGACTTACTCCAAGCACTCTGTTTGATGTTCATAGTTTGGAGCAAGCACATAATGTTCATGTTTGAATAAAAATGTACCTTTCAAAAATACTTGAAGAGATTTTCATAACAAAACTGCATATTTTGTGAATACTCAGCAACATTCCTTTAACTGTGTTTTATTCTGATTCTTTCTGGGATATTGTTGCCTTGAATATAAGTTGATATGAAGTTCTTTGTCCACATTCATAGTGATGAGTGGAAACTTAGTACTACAGGAAAAATCAGTTCAAGGCCAATGTAAACCTTGCTTCATCAGCTAGCTAAACTCTTTTTATTACTGCCTTTATTGCACTCATAGAGCAAGCCAGAAAATATTAATACGTACAGCCCAATGTGTGCACAAACACGATAGAAGATTAACTTGTTTTAAAACTTTCATAAACATATATGGATATTATTTTTCCCAGCTTTTGTGCAGCTCTTGTTACACGAGAAATCTTAACTGAATAATTAAGATCTGCTCTTTGCAAATATAACTGATGGGATTACCTTTCCTAAAGGCTGTATGTCCTTGTTATCAAATAATGACAGTTTCACATAAATCTTCTCATGTTTTAGCTGTGAAGCTTGGAATAAATAAATAGAATGGAGCACTTTTTAGTGACTCATTTTATTAATTTATTTTTGTCAAGTCCTCTGGAGCAACTTATTTCTAGTAGTCACATTCTAGTAGCATTATTTCTAGTAGTCACAGTGGACAACTGCACATGTTGCTTGATACAACAACTGCAATTAAGGGTTGACTCATCCTTGACTATAACTGAGCCATTCATTCATGATGATATCTAGTTAATATATTTAATACATGTTTGAGATAAAAAAACTCTCTTAGCTCTTTGTCTTCTTAAAAAATATGAGAATATGCTTAAAGTGTTATTGCGGTTTTGTTTGTGGTTTGATTGTTGTGTTTTTTGTTTTTTTTTTTTTTTTTTTCCAGCAAAAGGGTGCTACATATGACAGCACTTCAGCAAAATCATTCACAAGCAGCACATTTTCATTCCTGCTTTTTGGTTATTCCTTTAGGGTGATAGACTACAGGAAAGCAGGCAAACAATTGCCTTAAAACTGATAACAAATAGCTCTGTTAATTACCCAACAGGGGATGAACAATTTCCTTTTTTTATATAAACCAGATTTCAAATATAACATATCTATATATAGCCTCTGCCGTATTGATGATGTAAAGATTTGTTGTTCATGAAGCAGGATTTCTTGAATACGAAGTTCATGCCACTCATGTTTTATGTTTAAATGACTTCCCCACCCTTTTAGAAGTCTTACATATCAGGTAAAAGAAACTTGAGATTTATTAAGGTAATGATACTTCTCTCAAATATATTTTACCTTTCGTTGCATCTTTTTGTAAGCACAAATGAAGGAAGCACCAGTGTAAAGAATGAGCATTTGATCTCAGAAAAAAAGAATACTTTGAGAAAAAGTAATATTTAGAGGGGAAACTGCATATTTAGAAAAATATATTCTTTTTAAGTCCTTTGCAATATCTCTGGGACTGGGTAAAATGATTAAGCGTCACCATAAGATGTTTTCGTTTTGTGTCTGACAAAGGATGCTACATTTAAAACTACCTATGGGGAGGCTGGGAAGAAGGTTGCCTTCTGATTTGTCAACTTAGGAAGCATATTTTGAATTTAAAAGGAATGTGTCATTAAGACAAATTAACATTAAGCCGACAGCGTAAACAGCTTGGGTGGAAAAAAGCAAGCTGATTAGCAATTCAAGTTCTATCTTTACTGAAAAGCAACTGATGCCCAGAGAGTTCTGGCATTCTTCACCTTTTGTTGACCATCTGTATCTATGAGCTCCCCAACAGAGATGCAGCTCACTTGGGGACAGAAGAGCAGAAGGGCATAGCCTCCTCTACAAGAGACAGAAACCAAAAGCCACGCTAAACACTATCAATTAAAATTCATTAGTCCTGTAGGAGCTGCCCATTAGAGTGTTGAGTGTGCACAGATGCCGCTATTACAAGCATGACACCAGTAATTAAGCACCAAAAGTAGGAGGACTTCACAGCCTATTTAACAAAGATATGATCTCTCTGTTCTTGCATAAACTTTGCCATAACTTTAATTGCAGTAGATTTCACCTACATTGGTCAAAAGAAATATTGCTTTTCTTCTTATAACTGCTAGGATTGTTGCTTTCTAATTAGGTTTAGCACATAACAAAACAGATGAGATTACTTCATGGGAAAAAGTGCTGCGCTATGAGAAGTGCATTAGTTATGATAGATGTCTATGCTTAGTCAAGAAAAATTAAAGCCCAATTTATTCTTACACATTTTCATATTGTCTGTCACAGCTGACTGATGTCTTCTGAATGCATCTGTAATGCTTTAAAACAAATAAAAAAGAGATAGCTATTTGTATGCAAGTTGGTGGCATAAGGTTTTCAGTTCCATTTAAAGCTTGGTTTTCCAAGATCTTCAAAAGTGTAAAAAGTGATTCTTTTTATTTCAGCTTTTCTCATTTTTGTCACACAAAAATTGGGGATAGCATAGACTTTGTCTGACAGAGAAAATTACTATCTTATTCTAGTGTCTACTTAAAAACGACTATGTATTCTTCAGTTATTTTTTTTTTTTATTTCTTATTTAAATTGCATCTATGCCACAAGTCTATTTACCAGAGCTGGTATAGGAAGGGAAAGAAGTGTGTCAGACAAATTTGGGGAAAGTCACATCTTAATTTGTCCTACCTTCACCTTTCGTCTTGTTTGAGAGCAATATATTGCATTTTGCTCCTTAGAACTCAGTTGCAGTGTCTTCTTTCATTCGTTGAAGCCTTATGAACTCACCTCTGGAAAAAAAACTACCTTAATTCCAGAGGGTATGAGAAATGGTAAACAATGGGGTGGATGCAGATCCCCACTACATGCATTCTTTTTCTCACTCCATGGGAGACAAGGTGGAAAAAATCGGCAAGCTGGACATGGAAGTTCCACTTTCTGCTGACACCTGTCTCCCAGGAGCTGGACAATAAAAGATAAACAGGTCATTTTGTAGCATTGTTATTGTGGTACAGAGAAGCAAAAATAATCTCTCCTAAATCGGGAAATGAGACAATAGCTAGCTCTTTTCCCCTAAACTGTCTAATACTGCAAGATTAGTTTGGAGGTTTGTAATATGGATTTATGGAGAAACAGAATTAATGTGCCATTCATAAAATTTCTAGTGTATAGTGATTATACTACCCATCTTAATGCCAAATATTATCCTATTCAACATGGGAAATATGGTGACGATCATGAAAAAAGACAATAAATGGAAAAGACAGAAGATATTCTAGGTTAACAATGGCAATTAACAGCTATATGTAGAATAGAAATAAACTTTAGAACATAGTAGGAGTCCAGCAATACTTCAGGATTATTTAAATGCATGAAATTAATGAATCTGAACAATAAGTGTGTAATTATGAGTCTTGCAGGTACTTCTTTTAACTTTACATTTAAAAAAGTAACTGACATTTTTGCTGTGATGGCCAGATGTCCTCACTCAAGCAATGACAAAAGCAGCCAGTCAGTGTTTTGTCTCTGCTAGTGCTCCTGCTGTTATTTCAATGATGACAGCAGGAACTGCAAAAGTTTAAGGGGGATGAATATCACACAAAGACAGCAAGTCTTTAAGTATTACTTGCAACCACTGCTTTTGTGACACAAAGTTGTAATCACTTCCAGAAAACATATACGTATATATGGGTCCCTTTGGCTACTTTTGATAAATATTTGTATCCATGTCTGACAGTGAGGTATTCTCTGCCAGCATCTTTTCTCCTGTGAGTCAGTTACAAAGGAAATCTAGCTGAGCCTCCCATGAAAGTTAAGAAACAGTTTTGTTCAAAATTGCACTTTGATTGAAGTACAAAAGTTCAAAGACAAAACCAGCTAAATATACAGTAGAGAAAATAGTTCACATATCAGTAACGAAAAATATACCAAGTTATCGCACACTATATTCTTCCAGTTTGGCTTCCATATTTTACGAAAGTAAAATTATCGGTTTGTTTCACAAAGGCATAAAAAACTACTGAACATTCATTGTAAGCCATGGCCATGCATGAAAAATGAATAGAAAGCAAAGTACTGGTTCAAGTAAGTCAAGAGAAGTAGGATTGTAAATAATTGAAAAGATAAAAATTGCTTAAACTAGTTGTGACTGACCACAGGTAGCTTGGTGGTCATCATAAATATTTTCAGTACAAAGCAAATGAAAGAAACTTACAGTACTGTGAAGTGCGTACAATAAAAATTGCTGATCTAGTCATAAGTCTAGTGATTTACCTTACCTAAATCATGACAAAGTAGTTGCATGCATAGAAACAAAATGCATTTTTCACACACTTTATGAAAATAATAACTTGCAAATTATATTTAAATAGCAAGATTATGGTCTTTTCTGACACTGAAAATATGTCAAATATGTAGCCTAGCTCTATTAGGGTAAATATACTTTAAAAGCAAATTTTAAAAAAGGGTAGTCTTGAAGCAATTGTACTATCATAATGCTTGTTTAGATCCAAATAACTCTGATATTGTCTTCAGTGTAAATATGACCCAATGTTTTACTTCTAGTTAACTATTTTTGACAATAAATATACTGGTATAATTTATCTGTCCTTGAAGATGGCATGTACAACCTGTGATTAGCTGTAAAGCAATGGTTAGCTCTGCACTCATGGTCTCTCAGTAGACCAGATGAAGGAACTAATGTGGCTGTAGTGGACCTGTCTTCAAGTCTTTTTTCTTTTTTAATAGACAGCATTTTGGTGACTGTGGTCACTAGTACAGATAGATACAATGAATGTTGGCTTTTTAATGTTGACCACAGTACGCAAAATATAATGCCATACAGGAAAACCAGGAAATACAGGAAAAATCTAACCTAATTAACGTTGCAAAGGATAAGTCAGCTCCCAACAGAGTAATTAAGATTCCGATTAAGTTCAATGCTCTGACCTGAGTTTCATTCAGGTGGAATCTTAAACATTATTTACATGCATAAGGACATTATGCAGAAAGGGTCTTATTAGGGTTTCTAGAGGAACTCATCAGCTGGCTGCCGAATATGGCAGTGGCTTCCCTAGACTCATTATCAGAGACTGCAGTTTGCCTACAGAGAATGCATTCTCCAAATGCTATCTCTGTGGAAAACTATTACTTTCTGGTATCACGTATACAAGAATGTAGCATGGTCTTGACTTACAACTCAGAACACTAGAGATAACATTTAATCAGATTGTCACTTCATCCAACTAAAGACCCTTATGTACCTTCTATCTGTGCAAAACCAAAATAATAAAGAGGGTTTCAAAGCTCAATGATTTCTTAGTTTCCTGCATAAAGCAAAACCACAGGAATCTGCAAGACTGGGATGTTGTCATTCCTGTGGTGCAGCACTGCACTAGACCCCTGCCTCCTTTTCTAATCTAGTAGGTCAGCAGTGCTTTTATTAGGCATCTGTACTGAAATGAGGTAACAGCATTGAGAGTTCTCACATCACTGCCATAACAGGAATAAATAATCTTTTCCACTACCATCACATTAAAAGCCATTCATGGGTATATTGTTATTCTATGCCGTTAACAGGATAAACAGGCTTTGGAAAATGCAACAGAGGCTATCTAGGGTTCTCATCTTTCTTTACCAGAAGACATGATCAAAATTAATAGTGAGCTAGAAAACCACAAAGTCCCAAATCAATCTAGCCTATTCAAACAGATTTCTTATCCTTACAAGCATTTGGTTGGATAGCTTGTGTGAACTAAGGATCAAGAATCTCTGAGAAGTATTGATGTCAGAACATGTTGTGTATTCCTATATACCTTGGTCTGGACAGAGAAGGAATTAAAAATTGTAAATAATGCCAATAGAGAAAAAGAAATCAATATGTTTTAGAACTGTACCTGCTTGTTTTCTCACAGACAGGACTAAACCTCAGAAAGTCAGGATTCAGGAGATGTGACTTGTTGTCTGTAGTTTTCCGTTTGCAGGCGAAATTTGTGTTCAAGTAGAGATAACCTAGCAACAGCATACTATAGTCTTTGCCAATGCCTTGAATTCTGAACAATGGTATTTTGGACTGGCACATAGCAGCATTATTCCTAATAATAAAAAAACCCAGGTACTTCTTTAAGCAGTGGAAAGTATTTTAGATTTTAACACCAGTATGGCATCATATTTCTGCTGCTTTGACCCCCATCAGTCTAACATGTAATTGCATAATGTTACCATGATTCCAACCACGTTTTTCCATATCCATATGAACCTTCGATTATCCATGTAATCTATTTGAGTTTCATTATCTTCAGTGACCAGGCATGTCTTTCAACCTTAAAAATCTTTTACTATTGATGACATATAGCATTGCCAGCAATATCCACTGATGTTTATTCTCTCTTCGTACAACCAGAAATTTGCCTGCAGAAAAACTGTTTTGGTATTAAAAAATACTACACGCTTAAAATGCAACTACTTCTCCACAAAAACTGCTTTGAAGAATATTTGTGTATTTATGTATTTTTAGATGCACCAAGAGGTGCAATCTTTTGGCAGCTGGCTTGTGTTAGCGAATATTTATGAAAATGCTATTACTTATCTCTTTCAGGTGTTGCCTCATGAATGTAACTGGTATGGTTTCAGTCAGAAAGAGTAAAAAAAAAGTCTTCTCTTACCTCATCCAAAAAGGGGAAGGGAAAAAAAATTGCAGCTGTAGAAATGCCCCAAAAATATATTCCCACTCCTTACTCAACTTAAAACAGTGTGTCTTTAATATATTATGCACACATAGATACTTGAGATGACAGGGGAAAAGGACAGAAATAGGGAAGATAAGTTTGCTTTTACTTCCTTCTTAAGTACTACTGCAAACACCAGCAATCTTCACAACCTTCCTAAAAATAAGCACATATACTTAAAGAAGTGCATATTTGCACTGAAACAAATTATTTGAGTATTTGAAACCACATTAAAATAATCTTTTTAATAAAATGTTACGTACATTACTGTAAAAGGGGAAAAGTATGGACTTAACTGATTCTCATCCTTTCTCAGAGTAGGAGGCTCTCCACCAAGTACACTGAACGCTTTTTGTCAGCTAAATAAAGTATCTCCTTTTATAGACAAGTATTTGATTTATTATGTATTCCAAAACTTTAAAAATCCTAGCTTTACCCTTACTTTGTGTCTTTTGAAAATGACATCACATACACTGATAGAAGATTTCCATAGGCTTCTGCGAGCCTTCTGAGAATCCCATACTTAAAAAGCTCAATTCCAAAATATTACAGCAAAAGATATACTGAAAGAATACGTGGATCTCAAGCACCCAAGTTCATCTTAAAAGCCCATTTTTTCTGTTTTGACAATCCATTACATGAATTTTCAATGGCTTATTAAATACTATCTTACATTAATGCTTTTTCATCGTATGCTTTTAATAAACTTTTTTTAAAATTTGTCTGTTCTATGATAAAATAATATTTTTAGTTAATTTGTGACATGGGACTATGGATGCTTTATGATTTTATTTCATCCATGCTGTATACCTGAATTCCAGACCTGCAGTTTTGTAGCAAACATGGATATACTTTGAAAGTCTAAAAGCAAGAAGAGAAGCACATGAAGAATATGAATGAAGCATAAAAGTCCAAAAACATTTAAAAGCTTTGGAGGTTTTTTTTACAGAGTTTTTTCTATTTATCCTGAAATTCTACATAGCCATCTTCATTTGGGATGGGATTTTTTTCCTTTTTTTTTAATTGTGTTGTCACTGTTTAAAGAATTTTTTTTTACTCTGCTTTTTAATACATTCAAGATGCCCTTGTCTAATGTAAAATATTGTGTTCCTTAATAGGCTTTTTGTTATGGTTGCTCTTATGGAAAAAAAAAAACTTTTATAGAATTGGACAACGAATTGGGTAGATAATGTACCATGTAGGTGACTTAGCACATATAACATGTGACTTAAATTTTTAACTTATCATCTGCGGTAAAAAATGAAACATTGTACAAAAGTAATTTATTTCTGTAATAATTTATTTGTACATTCTTGTTCAAATGGAAGAAAAAAAGAGTAAGTAAATGTAATATATTACTCCTTTCCTAGGATGGAGAGTAACACTGATAGTTGGTTAGTTCTTTTCTAAGGAAGTCTACAACAGATCTGTATTATTTCCCCTTGTAATACTGGTTCAGCAATTCTTTGCAAAGTTCAATGAGGTTCATTAGCTTATCTGAAAAAAATGGATCTGGTACTTTCAAGACAGCTTCTTTCTTTGACTTTTCTAATTAAACCTCTTCCATCAGTCAAAAAGCTGCCCTTTTTACTTGACAAATATTTGTTCTAATCTGGCCTTCACCAGTTTTTCGGTACTAGTACTTCTCTCTCTCTCCCCGTCTCTCTCCATCAACAGCAGCAGCAGCTGGTGGTCAGAGAATCACAGTGTGTGACATTTACTCTGAATGTGCTTGCTTATTGAAATATTTCACTGTTAGACAAATTTATCAGCTGAAAAATACAATAAAGAAGTTCCAGCATACTGGGTGAGTACATTTCTAATAAAATGCATTTATAGTATTTCAGTGCACAACTAGCAATGTATGTATTTATGGCTATAAAATTAAACTAGCCTTCCCTGGAAGGCTGTTTTGAAAGTTAAGTAATCAAGCATTAGTCAGGTGGGAAGTCCAAGTCCACAACAAAAAAGTACATTGTATATATGAGAGACTGAAGCTTTATAGGAACAGCATATTTGTCTACACTTTTATCAGCATCCTCTAAAAAATTATCAGTTTCAAGTCCTCTGTCTCAGTGTGGATCTATGGGGAGAACCTATTGGGAGGGGGAAGAAAGTTCAAGAAGTTTAATCAAAGCACTTTTTCCCAATGCCCAGAAAAACTTGATGAAAGCTTTCTATGGACAGGCAGATCACTGATTAATTCTTCAGATATGTAATTTTCTCCTGTGTGAAATAATATAATGTGAGGTTAAATCCTCACCGAACAACTAATAGTTTGGGTTTTCAGTTTTCAGTTTGGGCTATGTGAAGATATGCTCAGACTGTGACAAGCATCACTGTACACAGTTTATGCTACTGTTCTTTAACACTCTCCAGTGTCATTAGCTTGCCAGCCATGTAGCCTGTAAGTAATAGGTTGCAATAGCAGCTAAAATTGACAAGTGCTTAGCCCAGAGCATGGATTGAATGTAATTCATAGGGTTCCTGAGTTAATTTTCAATACCTGTTTCATCAAGGCAGACTGATAGAGGCTTGCCTGCATCTTCTGGCTTTATCTCTAAATCTCTGTGTCTTTTACTGCCATCATTCTGGATTTGCTGTTATTCCCACTTCCTCACTGCCCTCCCCCCTTCTCTTTTCTTCCTTTTTTCCAACTCCCCTTTTTTTTCCAGTCTTTTTTTTTCTTTTTTTTTTTACTCTCCCCTTTTTTCCTTTGTCTCTCATTTTATTTTTTTTTTGTATTCTTAGCATTCTTTGCTTTGCATTTCCTCCTACTTCAATAACTCTAAATGGAGCTTACTCTATAGGCATATAATTCATTTAGATTAGAGGCCCTTGCAGCTAAATGCAAGACCTTCAGATGTTCTTGAAGTGCATTTTTCCATGTGGCCCTGTTTAAAGTGATGTTTCTTTAGGGACTGCAGGGTGAAATATGAAGTTGTCTGGGAAAGTAAATCTGAATGTTGGACAGATGGTGAAGCGACAATGCATCCACAGAAATGCATTTCATTTTTATATTGGAGATGCTTTCAAACAGTTTCAGCCTGAGAAAACAGTTACTCCTATTGCATCACTGGCATTTCATGTGCTGGGTTTTCTGTCTGTTTGTAGGGGTTTTCTGTTGGGTTCTTGTTTGTTTGCTTGTTTTCATTTTTTAGATCAATAGTTAAGTCAGCCTGGAGAAGAGAAGGCTATGTGGAGGCCTCATAAGCAGCTTTCCAATATCTGAAGGGGGCCTATAGGAATGCTGGGGAGGGACTCTTCATTAGGGACTGTACTGATGGGGCAAGGCGTAACAGGTTCAAACTTAAACAGGGAAAGTTTAGATTGGATATGTGGAAGGAATTCTTTACTGTAAGGGTGGTGAGGCAGTGAGGCAGTGGAATGGGTTGTCCAGGGAAGCTGTGAATGCTCCATCGCCGGTGGTGTTCAAGGCCGGGTTGGACAGAGCCTTGGGTGGCATGGTTTAGAGGGAGGTGTCCCTGCCCATGGCAGGGGGGATGGAACTAGATGATCATAACAGCCTTTCCAATGATCTTAAGGTCCTTTCCAACCCTAACTATTCCATGATTCTAAGTCGGTAAAATCATAATATTTTTTTAATGTATTTTTGAATGATTAGTATATGCAGAGAAAAAGAAGCACAATTCAGGATCTCAAAATCGTCAGGAAAAAAAAAGTAATTAAAATGTGGAAAAGAAAGAAATACTGATTGATGAGGTCACAAAAAGCTATGCTTGGTAAAAAATATGCCCATTTACTATGACTTATGAAAATTCATTTTTCACGTCAGCTGTATTTCAGAAGTATGAACAGATACAAAACTTGTTATTTAAACTATGCAGAATAACACTCATTCCCATAGACCTCATGGGCATACTACAAAAAAAGATTTTAGAGTAGATTTTTCTATGACAGAAGTACTATTTTTTGAACATTTGAGAATATTTTTAAACAATACCTACAAATGTTATGCAAGAACAATATGTAAAGTTTCCCCTATCTAGCCATGATTGCTTCTGCTGTGTGGCCAGCCAAAGTTCTGTGTTGTTTAGTAAAGGAAATGGCTAACTTACATAGCTAAAGGTTTCCTCATTTTAATTCGAGTTTTATTAGCTTTTGATCAAAATACAGACAGTTGTCTCTTTGCTGCTTACTTTATGGATACAAAATCACATGAATGAACCTTCAAAGCCACTTTTGAAAAAAATTTACCTTAAAGAGTGTACAGGAGTGCCTAAGTTGTTTTACATTATGTTTCGGCCTAGGTTATATAAAACTCTGTTACCAATAATGCATAGCTATTTGATGGTTTTTTTGGTTTCTTTATGTATTTATTTTGGGATTTGGGTTTTTTGGTTTGTTGGCTGGTTTTGGAGTTTGCTGTTATTGTGTTTTGGTTGGTGTTTTTTTCCAAATGAAAAGGATGGAGGTATGCCATCAAAGTTCCTGCTGCGCTTCCCCAACTACAGCATCTAATGCATTCAGTGTATATTATTGTAACTCTGAACAACCTACTAGATTTCTCTGTTCTCCTGGATAAATCAACACTTACAGGACTCTTTTGCCACTCATGTCAATAAGGAAAGAGTTGTAAGAAAAATAAAAGAAGTTCAGCAGAAGTAGTAATGCAACGGGCACTAACAGCAAGAGTGCCAGCTTCTGGGGGTGGCTGCCATTGCTGGACTGGCAGCTGGTGGCAGTGGTGAGGTAAATTTGTCATTAGAAATACTTTTACTAGCAATACAAGCCATATTGACATTGGGGATTTTTTAAAATAGAAATACATTTTCGGGGGGGGGGGGGGGATGTATTTTGCAGTTTCAGTAAGTCTGCCTGATTTTTAGCTAGATCCTTTCTTGTAGAGCCTGATGGTTTTGTTCAGTGTTTCTAAGAAATGGCAGCATGCCTTATGATTAGTTTGCCACTAGCTCTTAACCTGTATTTTTTCTACAAGAAAAAAAAATATTTCTTTTCATTCATTTTTTGGAGAATATGACCTGTTTCAGGACATGATACATCATAGAAATGGAGTAAATTTAGCTTGCTAATCTATTTAGAACATTTTATTCTGAGCTTAAAGAATTTTGATTATATTTTATGATAGCTAACCCAAGGTCAAGGAATTTAGTTTCTCTCCATCAAGTGAACAGTGATGAGAGAAACACAGCCTGAAAGCTTCCCATTGCTTATCTGGGTTGAGTCTTCTCATTCATTTTGTACTTATTTCCAGCTCATGTGCTCCAAGCAATTAAGTAAACAAATGCTATTGCTATTTCAGTTGTTTACAAATAATAAAGAAAAGGAAACACACCTGAATAAGCGCATATGTGGGGTGCATCTGGAGGATTTTGGCAAATAGAAGGTTCCTTGAAAAAATTCTTGCCCTTTTTAGCTGTCATTGCTTTGGAAAACAGAAGTGTTTGTAAGTCTGAATAACCACATACAATTATTTCATGAAAAAATTGAATCAATGAACCAAAAATAATTTTGGCTGCAGATGCTTAATGAATTTGCCCTTGGCTGTTCTGTAACTTGCCCCAAATACACAATTTTCATTCAAAGTCCTTGCATGACATATGGTAAAATTCAAACACAAACAGTCTAGAATTATTTTTGTTTTAATTTTGTTCTAGGGACGCTTGCAGGCCAGCACAAAACAGCAGTGGCTATCCTAAGCAGCAGTGGCTTTTCCTAAGCACAGAGATATAATAGTGTGAGTGCTACAAAAGTCAGTGCATATCAATTCTGACATTCAACCTGACAAACAGACCTGCAAACAGCAGGTGGTGGGTAGCTATTTCATGCCCTGGGAGGCAAGAAAAAATGATGGAACTTAGTATTTGAAGGATGGCTGTTCATATAGTTTCATTTCACTGGATGCAACCTGACATCAAATGGTGGAAAAAGTAGAATGTCAGGAATCAACAGTTTTATAAAATGTTTTATATAAGCTATTTACAAGGTCACCTTAAGTTTCACTACATATTTACTGAGATTTCTTACTTGTCAAGATATCATTAAAACTGCCTGTAGCTTCTGAAATATTTCAGCAATGCAATTCTTCCAAGTAGTGTTTATGTCAAAGATTATTGTCGTTAATAAAGCCATCTGGATAAGCTTCTAGACATCACTTTATTGGCTTCTGCAATATTTAATTGATAATCAGTCTTTGTCAAGATAAGCAGTTTGGTCTAATTTAGCAGGGAAACAAAATGAGCTGGGAAGAGATAGAACTAATTTTATTTGTGAACCTAAGGGTTACAAATATTTCTTCTGCTATAGATATTTCTATAGATATCTATAGAATCTAAAATATATAGATATTTCTTCTATTATTATCCATTCTGCTTTTGTTAAATAGTTTTCCAGATTTCCTCAAAGCACTTGTAAAAAGACCACTTCACCTGAAGGCCTTCATAGTTTGTTATACCAGACTGATGCACCCTGTGCATTGCCCATTATACTGTATGCTGATATGAAGTGGTATTTGGTTGAAGCTACATATGTCATCTGAAAAAAAAATGATTCCCTATAATGTAAAGTGATTGCGCTTTCATTAAAGATTTGTGATGATTTGTAGCTATAAATTGGCAGCCTTAATTTTCTGGAAAACATGTGGATAAATTTTTAAATTACTTTGAAACTTCCTGTCAAGTGAATATTTCAGTATCAATACTAGAATATGTTTAAGATTGATGTAAGTTTAGGGCATAGTTGCTGGTTTAGATAGAGTTAATAGATGTCGCAGTTTTACTGCTGAGTTAGGAAGAAGGCAAAGACTAAGACACCACTAAAAGTTAAATTTTAACAAGAAAATTCTGATAACTAGGTTAAATATCTGTGTTTGGAGTTGGTTAGGATTGAAGACTTGGTTTTTAGGAGGATCTGAAATGTTATAGCTGTAAATGAGTCCACCGTTGGCTATCAGAACATGGTAAGGGATAGCAGAAGGATCTGGTTGGGAACAGATCTAAATCTGACAAAGACTGTTGGGATTACAATTAAGGTTTCGATTCCGGCCTTTGGGAACTTTTTGTGTGTACTTTTAAGGATGGGATCAATACAGAGGTTTGGCTTTGTTCCTATATGTCATGGGTTCAACAGTAGCAGTTGGTTTTCTCCTTCTTGGTAGATGGCATAGCACTGTGTTTTTGATTTTGGCCCTGGGAGCAGTGCTGATAACACCAGTGTTTTCAGTTAGTGCTTGCTAATGTTTTGGTCTGACCAAGGACTTTCTGAGTCTCATGCTATGCCCGGGAGGAGGGGAGCTGGGAGGAAGCAGAGACAGGGCACCTGACCCAAACTGACCAAAGAGGTTATTCCATACCACAGCACATCATGTCCAGGATGTGAAAACCGAGGGCAGAGACCCGGAAGGGTGTGTTGGTGGACTGGGGAGTTCTCTGCTGGGGGGTGCACTGGCTGGGTCGGGCTTAGTGCGCAGTTGTATTCTCTTTCTTTGTACTTCTCCTGTCATTATTATTTCTGGTGGTAGCAGTAGTGGTTTGTGTTATACCTTAGTTACTAAACTGTTCTTATCTCAACCTGTGCAAGTTGAATTCTTTTGATTCTCCTCCCCATCCCCCCGGGACTGGGGGAAGAAAGAAGGGAAGCAAGTGAGTGAATGAGCGACTTTAGTGAGTTCTAGAGACTTAAACCACGACACTATGGTCTGTGTCTTATGTGATGGGATCATGCATCTAGGCTTAGCGTTTCTTATGGATTTGGGGACATCTTGGGAAACTAGTAATGAGGATTGATTGTTCAGTGAATCATCAGAACTTCATTTCTAGATTTGGTTAGCAAGGTCTACTCACCAGTGCTACTTTCTAAGATTTGTTAGGGTTTCTCTGGCAAGGGATAGACAGATTAGTAGTCTATGTGGCTGAATAGAAAACAATCAAGCTTATGAACCGGTTTATGAATCAGATCACTGACTGTCCACACAAACGGCAGTTCTTACACTCTGCTGCCATTGGGGATCTCAATGGGAAATTTTGTGGTGTCATGTGTGTAAGAATCTGTGTTTGTACAGGCAAGCATGTAATGCAAAGGAGGCTTAAGAAAAAGTTATGCAAAGCAAGAACAATGCATATAATTGATTTTTAAGAAAACAAAAGATGAGATCATATCCAGTCATATGCTGGAAAACAAAAAAAATGAACATTTTCTTGTAGGTAGTTTTGTTACTGTCTCTTACACTCCACTTCTTGTACTCAGCCTGAACTGCCATACGCCCATTTGCAAGACCTTAGGAATAACCAGGAAAATCCTCACTCAGGGGCTCTCCCTGGGGGTATTTCCAAATCAAATTATGACATCCATTAGCCTAGAAGCATGGACTTAATCCCAGTGGCACTTGTCTTTGGGGACAAATAACCATATTTTCTCTTCTTTGATTTAGTACATGTTGGATCTAACCAAAGGTACCGCTCAACCAAGGTCAGGCTGGCACCTGGGAGCACTTTTTCCCTCTTCCTCCCCCCTTCCAGAAGCATCCAGGATCTGAATGGGTTGGAGTAAGGAGTGCAGTCAGATTTTGGAAAAGCTTGTATTTACTGTGGCCCTGTCAGGGGTCATTTGGTTAAGTTTGAGTCTTGAACTGGCAAAGATCATGCAGGTCATGCATAGATTTAGTTTAGGATCCATGTCAGCATACCTAATAATTAGCAGCTCAAATCAGTAAAGACTACATATACTATTCAAAGTCTTCCAGTCAGTTTTCCCTCCTAACCTATTTTCCTGCGCACCCATGCAGCCTCACACAATTTTATATTGTGGAGGTCCCATCTGTTTCTCTTAACTTTCAGCATAACATCAAAGGTAGTGCAGCTTCAAAAGTGGAAAGTAGGATTCAAAGCCATTTTATGCTCCACTGTCTGAAGACAGTGTTAAAGAGGGGAATTCCTCTAACTGAAATACTTGCTTTTGAAAAGTTTATGTTGATGCTCAATGTTTATAAATGCTCAATGTTTCTTGTTGCTCAATGTTTATAGAGAGGAATTCACATTCTAATAGGAGTATCAGTTTTTGGAAAATCAAAAGTCTTTGTACCTCCCAGTAAACTGACATAAGGACATTGGGATGAATATCTATGCACACAATTGGGAAAAAAAAAAAAACAAAACAAACAAAAACCACAACACAAAACAGATACAATATCATGAGAAAGGTGAATATGTAAAAACCAGAAATTGTGATTGTGATATGAATTTCAACAGACAGCATCACAGACTGGTCCAAGCAAGAGTTTCCTTACATACACCAAAGTAGCTTTTCAGAACTGATTAGTTGCTTCAGCACAAAAGAACAGACATTGTTTTAAAAACTGCAAAGCCAACTGCAACTTTCTGAATTGAAGAGTCATTGTAGGACATACAGTAATATTCCTTCTCCTATACGGTGTTTATATCCCACATGTTGCTTTGTGCGAGTGTTTTTCCTGTCCCAACAATGTTAGGCAATTATTAAGGAGGAGTGTGTCATTTTCTCATGCAATGGAATTTTTACTGTTGGTACCAGAAAGAGGCCAGTATTACATAGAAATTAATATGGACATGCAATCTTTATTACTTCTTATCTGGTCCACTAAAACAAATTCTTTGGGGGTTTCTTATAGAAGACATTTTCTTTCTTTATTCTTCTTTGCCAGCATTGAGTGACTACTTTTTTCCTATTCGTCTAAGTTCAAATTTTACATTAATGCATGTCACTTGCACTTTTCCAGTTCTAGTACAGGACTTGCACAGCAAACTAATTAAGTATGTAACAGCTTTGCAATATACACTTTTTAGCTATGGGTTGGTGTTAACCAAACTCCTGCACCTAAATACCCCAGGTGTTAAAAAAACTTCTGGGAAGATGTAAGGCTTTGTAGTACAGGTTGGTGTCTTTAGGCAAACAGTAAACTTGTCTTTCTCTATTGGGGGTTCTCCCTCATGTTTCTAATACTTCATTACTTTCACTGCACAGTCCTGTCAGCTTTTGCCGGTAAAGCTATTCCAGCAATCACTTCTTTATGTGACTAGTCTTATTTGATACATTAAAATGATTTCCTTTGATTATGTTGTTTTGTTTTGGTTTGTTTTGGTTGGTTTGTTTGTTTTGTTTGTTTGTGGTTGTTTTGTTTTGTTTATTCTGGATCTTAGCAGGATGCTTTCTCAGAAATTCAGCTACTTTTCTGAAAATTAATGTGCCTTTTTTCAAACATCAACCTTTGTCAGGATAAAAATATTCCACCTTCTATCCTATATGCCACATTGCCTTATGAGGCTTCTAAGTAGTGGCTGTCTTCCTTTGTTGTCTCTTTCAGAAGATTAACAAAATCCTTTTGCAGTAGTCATTATAGAAACCTTTAAAAGTCACCTTCATTCACAATTGTGTGCTTCCTGCTTTGCAGAGTGTTCTGAAATATGAACATTTGCCTTCCATTTTTAATTGTTAACTGATACCTAATCTCCTTGTATACTTTTTTCTAGCAAGTACTTACATATATATGGTACCAAGTATCAAAGTCCTGTTCTGGAAGTCTTTCTCACATGCAGATACTAAATTTCACAGACTAAAGCTAGTGCTCAAAATCCCTTCATTTTTTGTATTCTTCCCCCCACCTCTTTCAGCAAATTGAAGAGCCACATGCATCTGTTTCATCATCCACTCAGCTGGACTGCTTTTCGTGTTGTTACTGCAGAGAAAGCCCCTAGAGGACAAAAAATCTGGATATGGTGTTATTTTACCTGATTAGAAAAGCCTTAGTCTTGAGCACTATGAAGATCATGGGTGTACGGCAGAGCTAGATGTAGTCATTTGAATGGGGAGGACTCAAACATTAGTTGGTACAATAACTGGTAAGAAAATCATCTGCTCGGCATGTGATGTTTTCAAAAGCAGGTCCCATGTTAATGTTTGTGCTTCCCTCATTGCAGGCAAACTCTTTGAATTGCCTTCCTTGAATATTAAATAACATGCTTCCTCCCCCATTGATTTTTTTTCCTATTATATCAAGGTATTACAACATTGTCAGAAAGCATAAGAGCACACAGTGTTCTGCCCCATATTAAGCATGACGTAAAGAAAAGCCCTGTCCTAAAGATATCCACAAGGACTTTTTGTGGATACATTGGCATGCAATATAAGCAACTTGAGAATTTCTAGATTTTTTTTTTCCCAACAAAACTGAAAGCTCTTTTAGAAGGAATTTAGGAGCAAATGGCTTTTAAGCCCATCTCCTAAAACTAAGGATGTGTACAATTGTATGGTTCATCACGTTTCATATGTTTAATTTTAGATCTATAAAGCTCTGAAATTGACATCTCAGCTGGTCATACGATAGTCACTGAGGTGATAAAAATTTAAGGCATAATTCCCTAGACCTATTTTGATATCTAAGTTAAAGTAATGTGAAGAACTTGCATGTTTTCTTCGACTTTCAAGAGCCACTAAGTTGATTAATTCAGATGTTCACATCTGAAGTTGTCCGAGACAAGTTCTATTACAAATATCTGCCTAAAGTAGTACACATTCTAGCTTTCCAGATTTCCAAAATATTTTTACTTTTAGAAGTTTGGGGTTTTTTTTTTCCCTAATTAAAATATTAATAAGGATTAATTTTATTTTTGCATTTTCATTTAACAGGTCATTAAAATATGACCTCTCCCATCATTTTCATGCTCTTTCTTGTAGCTCAGCAATTTCAATTTACAGAAAACACATGGCCAGCAGAACCACTCACGTTTGAGAAACTTGAAAAGAATCATGTCTACAAATGACATACGCCAACGACAGAAGTTATCTGGTTAACTGAATAGCTTTGGCTGTATTATATCTACTAAAACGCAATAGCTGTCCATGTGGACACTCCTAATATACCCAGTGTGAAGTAAAACAAGCAGAATGGAGGTTGCTGGATCAAGCATTTCTCACTCATTCACGCCCAGTTCTTTCTGTCTGGGGACTCATTATTCTGAGAATCCAAAAGAATTCTGATGATATTTTTCCTGCTGTTTAGTGCATCCCATTCTGAAATCTGGCTTAGTTAGTTTTTCTTTCAATAGCATATAACCGTGATATAAAAATAAAAAGGATATGAAGTGCAAATACCTGAAAAGACAAAAATTTGATCAGATCAAACAGTAAAAGGAACCCAGGATACTGCGCCTTTCTGTGAATCCCTGTTTTAGGGACTCTATTTTATTAGAAAGCTTGTATTCTATTAATCCATTTTAGCCGTGTTTGGAAAACAGTTGTCTGTAAATTCTTTACTTTTTATAGGGGAACATAACTTCCTGTGGTGTTTATAACACCTTTTTTCTCATCAAAATAATCAGACTTTGCTTATTCATTTTGGATTTGCTGCTGTTTCTTTTTCTGTTTATTACTCAATATAATGGAAATGTGAATGCATATTAAATAAGGAAGAGATGTTTTAGTTCTCTCAAGAAATTTTGCCCCCTCTGTATAGGTTGTGCAGTACTGAAGAACTTTATGATTCCCAGTGGAAATTTTGAGGTGCATAAACTGTCACTCCTCCAACTCCTATTTATGTCAGGCACATATTCACATGAAAATTTTTTATAAGGATAAAAGTGTATCTAATTTCATTAAGAAATACAAGATATACTTGCTCCTGTATAGTTATATTCTAGTATTTAGAAAATTAATTCTGTAGGGTTCTGAATGGTTCCAAATTTGAATATTAAACATGCAGGTTTCCGCATTCTTGAAATTTATGCAAATTTTCTAGTATACCATTATTTCTAATTACTGAAATCTCAAGAAATGCCAGCTGTGAACAGAGTTCCACTCATTAAGGTTTCAGATGTTACATTTTGCTCAAACATTTGCACTTATATGCTGCATACCACGGGTCATTTCTCTGAATGTAAACCTACTACTACACAGTATACTGCAAGAGGTTTTATCATGCATATGGATGAATTCTGGAGTAAAAAATACTTGGTCATATTGTAAAGTAAAATATATGTTGGTTTTGTCTGACATGATATGGACCAGAACCCAATTACTCTGGCTGCCTGTTGCAGTCATGTTTCTAGGAAAAGGTTTAATTTCTTTAAGTGAAAACAAGATTTTGTCATTAATTTGATGAAGCATGACTAGTCCACTAAATTTGAATAAGGTTTTCTTTGCTTTACCTAGGAATCTTGAAACCATTCTAAAATAAGTTACCCAATGCCTGCTTAGCATCAATATGCAAACGCTCCTTCCAAGAGCAAAAATCAGTTGCGAGTTTTCCATCATCCAGCTAAGTGACCAAGCAATTGGGCTAGAATTCATGTTCACTCTAAAAATCTCTCGTTTGCTTATGAAAGGAAATGATAAGCTGCTTGGGTTGAGCTTGAAGCTACATAATTTATTTCGTTTCTACACTGTCTTCCATTAACACCCTCATATAGAAGTTATTAAAGTACGGCCTGGCTGAGTAGACAGTGAGGCCAATGACTGAAAACTAGCTGAATATCCCAGTGCACAAATATATGCTGGGGTATCTGTGTTATGGGGTAAAATACTACATAAGTGATATGAAATTTTCTCCATCTCTTCAAGAACCAGAGATATGGAGTGCTGCCACGTTGTTATGGTGTTTTGAAAATAAGAAAACCCAATAATTTTTTAGGTAATGAGTATAGGAGTTTAACTTCTGTTGTGGCTTCTAAGCTTAGGCAGACTCCTGAAGCATATGAGAAAATTTTAGAGGGCAGAAGGGGACTGAAATCACAGACTATAGGTTTGATATAGGAAAAGGAACTAATTTTAGCTTCTTAGGAAAAGCAAGTATCTGACAAAGCTTATAACGTCATAAAGTTATAAAGCTGACAAAAGAATAGGATTATGTGCAAGAGTAACTACAACTGAGTTACTAAACATCAGTAATCATTACTGCACACTTACAACTGAAACAGAATTTAAACCTAATGCTTAAGGTCACTGTTCTTACTTTAGTAACTGTTCTCTTTTTTAAAGAAAGTGAAGAACCCCAATGTAGAAGGATTTTGACTATCATACATTAACAGACAATAGGAAGTAAATAAAGGAATGTGAATTTTCAGATAGCAGGAACTACCTAGAGCCTGATAATGTATTAAAAATTCAAAGTTTCTAGTTCTACTCAGCCTAAATCTAGTCCCTTGAAATATCATATCTAGGTGAAAAATAAGAATCTGTAGAGGAATAATTTTTTTTAACATCCAATCCTTTTGTTTGAGCACAAAAAAAAAAAGTAATTTATTTTTTAAAGCTATTTAATAAAATCATAGAATCACAGAATAGTTAGGGCTGGAAAAGACCTTAAGATCATCTAGTTCTAACCCCCACTGCCATGGGCAGGGACACCTCACACTGGACCACATCACCCAAGACTCTGCCCAACCTGACCTTGAACACCGCCAGGGATGGGGCATTTACCACTTCTTTCGGCAACCTGCTCCAGTGCCTCACTGCCCTCACAGTAAAGAACTTCTTCCTTATATCTAACCCAAACTTCCCTCGTTTAAGTTTAAACCCATTGCCCCTTGTCCTGTTGCTCAGTCCCTAATCAAAAGTCCCTCTCTGTCATCCTTGTAGACCCCCTTTAGATGTTGGAAGGATGTTTCAATATTATTAGTTTGTTGCATTTCCCTGGGTAAGAACAGAGATTTACTTATCCAAATATTACATTGCTATAAAATCCCATCAGAGAATTAAATGCAAATAAAACATGGAATGAAGTCCTGAGTTAGAATACCTTCCTTCAGTCTCCTGCCTATCTGAAGTTTTCTATCTTCATGCAAGTCTTCCACAAAAATGTAATTGTGGTTAACATTTTCTCCAGAGTGCAGGGTGGGGATATTTTCATAAATCACTGAGTCCCAACAGAGTATGCTTTAACTATATGATAACTTGGAGAAGAATAAACCACAAATAACAAATTATATGCTTAAGGTTTCTTAAGCTAATCAATAACAAATCTTTCTTTCTAAAAGTAGTGTTTCTCTTTAAAAGAGCAAATTACAGACTTTTTTGTTTGAACTGTTGGACTTGACCCTGGTGTTAATTGAGAAGGGAAGAGAGGAGTGAGAATAAGACACTGTTGTTGATAGTAATGTTTTTCTGCTTCTTAGGGAGTACAGATTGATGGGACAACCCACTGCACGCTTCAGTAAGCAAAAGGTGAAGCAGCTTTATGGTATCCATGAATACCATGAGCTTATGTGACACTGCTGATTGAGCTGCAGAAAGATCACTCAAGAAATATTTGAAGGAGATCAATAAAAAAGATGTTATAAATTCTTAGAACCAAAAGGGAAGATTGAGATTAGAATGTATCTCAGGCACACCCAGGCTATTTAAGTTACCTGCCCAGTCCAAAACAGTTGATTAGGCTCTCTCAGGCAACTCCAGCTGGCAGTTGTTTAAGATGGGTGGCAAAGATTCACAGAAAGAATTGTGACTTGGAACTCCCATTTCTCTCCATTAGCCATATAATCATAAATATTTGACTTAGATTAGGAATCTGACTTTTCAATGAGAAAAGTTGGGTAGGATGCATCCTCCTGTTTGGATCAAGGATTGTTAAGATTTTGACTTTGAGGAATTAAGTATTTTTGAAAGCTATGGAATTCAACAGACATTATTTTTAAATGAAATAGAGATTTTCAATAGAATATTATATTGTATTTAGAACCGTGCTATAGAATTGCCATCCTCAGATGTTGTTCCCTAATTACTTTAGTCTGGGAAAGGCACAAACTACCATCTTTTATTAAAATAAACAGATCTGTTTCATAGTTTGGTAATTTCCAATGCATATATTTTAACACATTTTCTTATTTTCTTATGTTTTATTTCAATTTCTTATGTTTTAATTTGACTCTAAAGAGTTTTTTGAGATTATATGCTCAATTGACTGCATTTTTAAAAATATTATATATCTTGGGATTACTTGAACTTTACTATTTTATGGATCATCAAGAAAATTAGACATTTGTCTTTGTCACTCAAGCATTTTTAGTAGTATCTATTGGTCTCTGTTTTTGGGATGTCTGTTATAATTTATTAATACTACACTGCACCAATATTAGTCAGCTCAAAATGTTATCTATAAAATTCAAGGAAGATATCCAAACACTCGTTTCCTCAGATTGACTTTTTTCAATGTGTTAATTTTCAGAAATGAGTTGCTGGTTTCACTGCAAATGATAAGATCAGAATAAGCCATTGCTGCTTCTACTGCACTGAATGACAGATAGCCCTCTACAAAGAGCAAGTTCATGTGTTTTTTTTTCTGAAGAATCAAGTTGTTAAATCTGCTGCTAAATGCCTATATCAGCAAAGAACTTTTAAAAAACAGAGAGTGTATTCTGCCTTTAATCCCCAGAACAGAGTACTTCAATCTATCAACAAGAAAAGTATACTGTGTAAAACCTAGAGATATCCTTGAAAGAACAAAGGATGTGGTTGTGGTTATTACTCCTGACTGAGTTTCAAATGTTTCTGTATCAAGAAAAGTTGAAGGTATCAAATAATTCTAGAGAACTTAAAAGGCTACCTCAGTAAAGTATTTGTGGGAGACAGTGTCCTCTTTAAGTTGGATGAAATGACAAGAAAAAGCCATTTGCATTGATCTGACACAGGTATAGAAATATACCAAATGGCTTGTTATTAATAAGCTATAAAATAAAATCCGAGGGCCTCAGGTTCTTAAACCTTGTTTATTTTATTCAGAACAAAACAAGCATCTACAATGATAATGTGAGGTTGTTGCACTTCACTCTTTGGTCACTTCTTCTAAAAAGCTTAGAAATTTAAAGATGGTTGTTTATATTTAATGCACCATATAAGGAAAATGATTCCCCAATCATACTGAAATTGGCTGAAAGAAAAAGGATAAAATAGACAGAGGAGGACAATAGAAGAAGGAAACAATAGAAGGAGTACATAAAAGAATAAGGACATGTAACACAGAGGAAACCCATTTCAGAGCAATAACCATGACATCTCTCATGGGTTGTGATCCCAAAAGCTGTCATGAATAAGCTGTATTAATCATGGTCATTTACTGTGTGTTGAGCTCTGAAATTTTGCATGATTCTCTGTATGACAGAGTTAATAATCACTCAGAAGAATATAGGGAACAATCTGTAAAACCACTTATTCTGAATGAATAGGAACACAGACAGATGATAATATAAAATGATCCCATTGACATTAGAATGAAGATTTTGTATTCTCATGTAACATAGAATCAAATCTCTACCTCATCATTAAAACAAAAACAACGAAACACCCCCACCACAGCCACAAAAAAAAAAAAAACAACAAAACAACAAACCCACACAAAAAAAAACCCATAACCAAACCAACAGAAAAAAAAACCCAAACTCTTATATTTCTGTAATTCCTACCTCTACAAATAGGTATTTCCTGGCATATCTACAATTTATGCTGCTATCACTGTATTAGTTTAAGGACACTATGCTTCAAAGTAATTTTATTTGGATTAATTGGCAACAATTACTCTAGAGTAATTATTCGGGGGCAGTATAGCAGTTTTCCATACACAAGATGCCCACATGGGAGCTAAGACTGATAGAAGTATGGCAGAATATTTAGTTCAGTAATATCTATGCCAGGAAACATTTATGTGTATACAAGCCAGCATTGTCAATAATCATATTCTTTTTACTTACATTCCCTAGATATTTTCTACTGGATGCTTATTCAACGTTTATAAACATTGCACATATTCTATCTAGCTCTTTGTCCTGGGTTCAGCCGTAGCAGTCATTTTTCTCTTTCTTAGTAGCTGGTGCAGTGCTGTGTTTTTGACTTTCGCCCTGGGAACAGCGCTGATAACACAGATGTTTTTAGTTACGGCTTAGAATGTTTGGTTTGACCACGGACTTTCTGAGTCTCATGCTCTGCCAGGGAGGAGGGAAAGCTGGGAGGAAGCAGAGACAGGACACCTGACCCAAACTGACCAAAGAGGTTATTCCACACCACAGCACGTCATGTCCAGGATATGAAAACAGAGGGCAGAGACCCGGAAGGGTTTGTTGGTGGACTGGGGAGTTTGCTGCTGGGGGGTGCACTGGCTGGGTCGGGCTTGGTGAGCAGTTGTATTCTCTTTCTTTGTATTTCTCTTGTATTATTACTGGTGGTAGCACTAGTGATTTGTGTTATACTTTAGTTACTGGACTGTTCTTATCTCAACCCGTGGGAGTTACACTCTTTTGATTCTTCCCCCATTCCCAACCCCCTCGAAGTTGGGGGAAGAAAGAGGGGGGAGTGAGTGAACAAACTGTGTGATTTACAGCTTAAACCACGGCACTCTTCTAGGTCAGATGACTGTGGGGATGAGGGTGGATGGCATGGAGTCTGGAGTCTCACATGGTTGTTTTTTTTTAATCAATCCTGCAGGCTCGAGTGGATGAATCCTGTGGATAAACAGCTGATTTTCTTGTAGTGTCAACAACAGAGATGTAACTTTTATAACCTTTGGATCCTTTCTCATGATCAAGAACTACTAGGAAGAGATGGGATACACCTGATAAAGTGTGGCAAAAATATCTTCAGCAACAGGCTGGCTAACTTGCTGAGAACTTTAAACTTCAATTGGGAGATGACTTCCAATCAAGAACGTGCTGGACAATACAAGACCCACGGGGTCTTAGGATGCTGGTGTACAGGTTGACCATGTGCAGCAAAGTACCCTTGCAGCAAAGAAAGCAAACATCATCCTGGGCTGCATTAGACAGACCATAGCCAACAGTTTGAGGGAGGTGATCCTTCCCTTCGGCTGAGCATTGCTGAGGCACATTTGGAGTGCTGGTTCCAATTCTGGGCTCCCCACAACAAGAGAGATATACTGAAGCAAAAGGACTAAAAGATGATGAAGGGATTGGAGCCTCTGACATATGATGAGAGATTGAGAGCTGTGGCTGTTCAGCCTGGAAAAGAGAGTGCTCAGGTGGAACTTGTTCCTGTGTGAAAAGCTTAATGGAGGTGGTAAAGACAGCCTGCTCCAGTTCACCCCACCTTGAGGAGAAAGGATGGACTAGATGATCTCCAGAAACAGATGAGTGGCTTCCAGCATCAGATGTTCCGTGATCCTTTAATTCTGTAAAATATGCATGTTACGAGATTGTTTGTTTTTACCATGGTTATCAGAATTAGCATTTGTACATTCTTGCTTTCAGTACTGGTGAGCTCCAGTACTCAAGAGCTTTCTTCAATATTTTTCCTTATAGTGCTCTGGGAAACAGAAATTGCAATACACTGAAATGCTCAGCATCACCTAGTGATCTTAATTTGGTATTACAGTTCTTATAAATATTTTTCATATTTGTTTTGAAGGTAATAGAAATAGCGCACACAGTGTAAGACTAAATATTTGGTAGTCTAATACCTGCTCATGTGGAGAAGAATCCCCACATCATCTGGGTATGACAAATAGATAATTTTTAATTTAATCTGAATATTTGTATAAATGACAAAAATATACATTTGGGCCTAAAATTTTATACCTCTAATTCTGTATTATTTTCATTGCTGTAAATGAGAGACATAACAAACTTTAGTGCCAAAAAATTAATATAATATTGAAATATAGTGATGATGTGACTCCTTACTCCTCACAGGTCTCTTAAAAACCTCCCTCTTGTTAACTGCTACCCTCTAGTACAAAGATTTGACAATGGCTGCAGCTAATAAAAAGGGCCAGTGACCTTTTAGGAACCTGCAATGGAAAAGTCAAAATTCAATTGGGAGATTTTTTTCTTCAGCACCTCATAAAGAATTAATGCACTAAATGTCAAGATTTTAGCTCAATAGGAGTTTAAACTTCATTGTCAGTCATACAAAGAATGACCTGTGAATAGCATCAAACAAGCCTTAGCTATAGGAACAGAAACCACAGCTGCCCCTTGTCCTCACCTTATCTCTGTCAAATGCCACTGAACAATTTAGTGAAGTATTTCAGATTCACATTTCACAGACTGCAGTGGGTGGGCTTCTCTCTCTGTTGTTATCATCAAGGGGGCTTTTTGGTGGAAAGAGAAGCAAAGTGGTGGTCTACCTCACATTTTTGATCCTATAGGTTGCTGAAAGATAAAACTTGTATTCTTCCACAATGGGTTCTGCTGACGGTATCATTCTGGAAAGGAAGAAGCAAAATAATATTGACAAGAAAAGTCCCTATCACACATGCTGATCATGTGTTTTTAGTGGAAGAGAGCTTTATGTTGGCTGGAAACTCTTCATCTTGGACCTCTAGCCATTTTCTGTAGTTTTATAATTTTCCATTCTGTCATGCTATAAGCCCAGGTGGCAACTCAGAACCGCTGTCTCACTCCCCTCTCTTCTTCCTCCCCCCAGGAGGAAGATATTCACCCTTCCAAATATCACAAGGCAATGTTGTGACATTAATTAATATAGTATTAATACCTGGCTTTTTTTTTTTTTTTTTCTTGTTGCAGGCATGCATCCTTGTCAAAGGATAGATTTTATCACGAAGATCTCTTTGTGGCTGAGACAGACATTCCACTCCAGTTTTAACTAGCAAAACATGAATCCGTGAAAGCCTCACAGCATTTTATGCTGAGATTCTTACTTAGCGTCTACTGGTATTCAGAAGTACAGGATCTATAGCCTATTTGATTTAGGTTTTACATTTGCATCCAGGAATTACTGGTTTCATTTTCTAGTTCTGCTACTGATCCACTGTTTCATACCTTAGGCAAGTAACCTTAACTTTTAGTACTTATTTATAGCACAAAGTGACCAGGATGATTGATTAATTGATTAATGGGTGTTCTGGGTTCAGTATAATTTCATTTACTCCAAGGAATTATACCAGGGATTAATTTCATACTCTGTTTCTACAATACTTCAAAGTTATTCTACTAAGGTCTGAGTATTAAGTGTGAAGTTAATGATAATATTTATGATTTGATATTCAGTCAAACAATAAAGCCAGTCATCCTCTGAGTATTTTCACCTCTAAATTTTTTAATTTTACTACAAAAAAATAAGTTAAGGTTGGAATCATGGAAAGGACCTTAAGATCATCTAGTTCTACTTAGGAAAGAGACTATGCTGTTAAAGAAGGATGGCAACTATAGAGGAAAAATTACAACTGGTAGAAAATTTGAGGTATATGGTAAGATAGTAAATGCAGGGAGAATGGTACTAAAAAGGGATCATCTTTCATACAGAACAAAGACAAAATATTAGAGAAACAATATTTATAAAACCAAATAAGGGATCAAAAAGTAAGTAGCCAAATACAGAAATGAAAAGGTGATGACAGTGTAAGACAGGCTGATAAAAACGGGTAAAAAAAAGTAGTATGAATATTAAGATGGTTCCTACAGTTGATAACAAGATTCTGTAAAGAAGGAAGTTATAAAGTACACTTAATTGTAAAGAAAGGGTGTGTGTGTGTGTATGTGTGTGTGTTTGTGTAGGTATGTGCAAGTATGTAGCGGCAACAGAGATTTAATACCACCAAAAAGAATAAGTGTTAGATGATTCTTTACCTCTGCAAGGATTCAGAGTAGTTTTTCTCTCTTCTCTAAAACTTTTTGAAGTTGCCAAAGTAAGAGTTTCTGAAGAAACATGGACAAAGTAAGCCACTTGCTGTTAAAAATCAATTTACTAAAGGTGACACTGGAACAAATCCGAAGCTGAATTGAAAATTACAGGGGATATGATTGTAGTAACAGTGGTACCCTATGAAACTGAAGTGTTTGAAGAGGAACAGTATTGCTGCATTGATTGTTTGACTTGTATTGAAACGGAAACATGAAAGTCAAAGCTCTGCTAGGTACAAACATTGATAACTGGAGAGGAGTCCTTGTAGTTGAAGTAAAAGCATGCCAGGGAACACTGTGTGCAACTCCACCCCCAGCTGCTACTTCTGCTTGAACAGGTCAATAATGATAATATGCATCCCTTAGGAAATAGGGCCTAAGGTTTTCCACTGTTTTTCCCCTGCTGCTTGGCTTTTTCAAAGACAGAGCTTAAATCAGTGAAACAAGAGACTTGACATAAAAAAACCCGTCCAGCACTGAAGAGAGACCACAATTGCTGTCCTTGAAATCTCTTCTTCACTGTGGTAATCATTTAAGAACAAATTGTCTAATCTTTCATCAGTCCAGGGTAGGTTATGACCATAGACAGCTCTGAATCAGGCTATCAGTAGAAGTTTTGGTTGGCAATTTGCTGAAGCAGAACCTGAATACACGTGTGCATAATGTATGCACATCATAGAACTATCAAAATAACACATACAGATGCACAGATAGATGCATGCACAACTAATTATGCTCTCTCTAGTACTGCACTTAATTTCAAGCAGAGCGTGACACAGTAAACTCTTTGGAACACTTATTATCAATGCTTTAACTGGTAAGTAAAAAATCATTATGTATATATTCTGTAGTGCATCTTTCAACTGCCAGAAAAGCAAAAATCTCCTTTATAGAGCCTTAACACCATTACTGTCATCTAAAACTGTTATGATTCACTGCAAGTTCCATTCTTGATGGTAAGCATCTGGTGGTAGCATTAATGAGTATTTTCTGGCTGCATTGTTGTGGTTAATACTTATTTCCCGAATTGTGTAAGACAAGGTGCAGGCATTGCAGATTTCATTGCTGTGCTATACTGCATGTACAAAACTTGCATGGAATTCTTCGGTTATACAGAGAGCATCTGAGTAGATTTCTTAATCAGGATGCATTGCTCTAAGGACTCAATGCCAGCATCCACCCTGGTAATTATTGCAGGATTTCTCTAACTCCTTTCAGCACCATGCATCTTACTCTGCTGATTTTAGGAACTAATTTCAAGCAAGCAAAGGCTTGAGACCAGCAGGATGGCCCTTCTTCGGGATCTAAATAATAATATAGTCCAGGGAGGTTGTCTCCATGATGAAAACCACCAAAATCTATCCTTAGGTGTTGCAGAAGCTCGCAGAGCTGGGATTCAAATTCATTGCAAAGCAGATAAAACAGTGGTGCTTGAGGCAGGATTAAGCAAGTTCTAAGAAAATAATCAGACCCCTAAAGCCAACAGATGACGTTTTCTGAACTGAACAAGGATCTCCATTAAGTGATCATTCACAATCATATTTATTAACAGGATAAAAGTAGGAGGAAGCAGTTTAAGGACACAGATTGCTCTGGACTATGGAGTCCTACTATCAAGGAGCCAGAAGGATTGGAGACAAAATTGAGATAATGTGGAGCAGAGGATGCAGAATTACATTCTTTTCTGCCGTGATTGTATCCACATATGACTAAAAGATATGGTTGATTGTAATGGATCCCTAGTCTTAGCATTAAAAGTCATTCTTATGTTTATTACTTTAAGACACATCTATGAGGACAAAAGTGTCTTAGCTTCTAGTGGTAGCCAAGACATTTTATCCATTCAGCAAGGAAAGTCTTCTTTTTCTCAGTCCCTAGCTGGCTGTTTCTGCAGCTGCCTTTTGACTTTTTCTGAATTCTAGGATTCCAGTTGCCAGTGCAGTGGCCCATGTTAAAAATAAAAGTTAACACATCAAGCATGGCAAATCTGAAAATGCCTGTGACAATGTGGGTGTACCTGGAACCAGAAGTTCTCCCTCTGTTGGTGGCTCCCTTCCAGCTGGACACTGGCTGACTCCCACCAGGGCAGATTTCTTCTCCCAGCCAGGAATATGATCATGCCAGCCAAAATATTTTGTCAGTGTTGTGTTCTTGGTGTTGAGCCTCTCCTGATGTGTCTTTTCTGTTAAGGATGGATACAGTCTAGAGTTCTTAAAATCTACATTACCCAGAAAGAGCTTCCTGACGTGTGCCTTTTTTGTATGTAAGTCAAGCTTGTTAGCTGTTTCCAGGCTTTTGCCTCAGTTTCCAGACCAGCAGCCTCTTTTCTTTCTTTTTTTTTTTTTTTTTCCTTTTCTCTCTTTCTGGGTCTTCTGCCTGTCTGTGACGCAGATCTCAGTACACAGATATTTCTCCACTCACATGGGCTGGTTTGGGCTGGGAGAAAGTTAATTTTCTTCATACTAGCTGGTATGGGACTATGTTTTGGATTTGTGTTGATAATACAGGGATGTTTCAGATACTTCTGAGCAGTGTTTACTAGTCAAGCTTTTTGTGCTTCTGACACTGTGCCATCAAGTAAGGATAGGCGGTTCTCCCCCCTGGGGGGAGTGAGCAAGTGGTTGTGTGTTGCTTAGCTTCTGGATGGGGATAAACTACAACATAATACTTAAATCTGATTAGATGTGAGCCACCTATAAGCTGACGTCATAGGGCTATACTAGCATGCTACCAAGGTACCAAAGGTATGCATATACCTCTCAGGAGCATGCATTAAGACACATCACTGTTCTTTTGCACATATGCAGTTCCAGAGTTGACCTAACTTCTACCTGGTCAGCTAGAAATACCTGAACAAAGACCTTGCATCTATCTAATCGTTCTCTTTAGTAAAATTTTTTAAACTTGGAGAAAAAGCCCTTCAGTCCAAAGAATTGTTATGCTGTTGGAGACTCCGGAAAAAAAACCAGGCCTTTCTGTCTCATCATGTTAAACAGGGAGTACTTAGTATAGACATTTCATTGGTATTACAGTCTTAGTTTATCCAATAAAAAAACCCCATAAATAGGCTAACAGTTTTTTCCAGTTTCTTCTTTCTTTGGTGATGCCGTGGTTTAAGTCTCTAAAACTCACAAAAGTCGCTCACTCACTCACTCCCCTCTTTCTTCCCCCAGTCCCGGGGGGATGGGGAGGAGAATCAAAAGAATGCAACTCACACAGGTTGAGATAAGAACAGTTTAGTAACTAAGGTATAACACAAATCACTACTGCTACCACCAGTAATAATACAAGAGAAATACAAGGAAAGAGAATACAAATGCTCACCAAGCCCGACCCAGCCAGTGCACACCCCAGCAGCGAACCCCCCAGTACCAAAAACCTGACCATGCCATGCACCCCCAGTCCACCACCACACCCTTCCGGGTCTCTGCCCTCCGTCTTCACATCCTGGACATGACGTGCTGTGGTATGGAATCACCTCTTTTGTCAGTTTGGGTCAGGTGTCCTGTCTCTGCTTCCTCCTGGCTCCCCCTCCTCCCTGGCATAGCATGAGACTCAGAAAGTCCTTGGCCAGACAAAACACTGGTGTTATCAGCGCTGCTCCCAGGCCCAAAAATCAAAACCACAGTGCTGCACCAGCTACCAAGAGGGAGAAAAATGACTGCTACTGCTGAACCCATGAGAGGTGAATAACAAAAATGTCAATAGGTTTGATATCGCCACTGAGAAGCAACAAACTGAGAGTCTTTTTGATACCATGATGATATGCACATCTGTCTGTACAGAACTTCAGTTACACATTGACAAAATTATGCAACACAATAGTAAATAGCAATAAAATAGTAAAACAGTTGTAGTGTGATTACATAATACATACTGGAAAAGTAAATTCATCCTAGGCATTTTTTGGCCACAAAAAAACAGCCTCTGTGGATGGAGCAGCAAAAAACTGTGACAACAGTTATTCTTTTATCTCTCATTACTCTCTCTTCTTTTTGAGGGGACTTCTTAGGAGAAGCTTCCTAAATAAAATTGTAAAAAATAACTTGTCTTAAAAGCCCAGGATCCCCTGACTGTAACAGCACAATCTCCCTTTATCTTCAATGAGCTGAGTGGAATTAAAAAAGTCAAGAATCAACACATTGCCTTGGACAACTAACATCAGGCATTAGAACAGGTCTTGTGTATCACTCTTAAACAGCCTTGGGGAGAACATTGCGAAATTACAAAGCATTAAAACAGTCAGCAAACTGACTAGCAGAGATGTGGCCTCCCCGTGTTACTGTGGAAAATACTACTTAAAACTGCAAAGATGAAAGACCTTTTAATCTATTGAAGTAAGAGTAAGATTCAAGTGAAATGTTATAGAGAAACTTGCTATAATTCTGCAGATATTTAGTTCTGCTTATGGCGTTAATACCATCAAAAGAACCCTCAGAAACTAAGGGGGAAATAGCAAGAAAGTGGCTTTAACAAAATAAATATTTAATTTGTAGGTGGCCAAATTATTACTCGTAGATAGAATGTGACCCACATTCAGCAGCTCTGCAATGCAGCCTGCAGCAGCTTTATTACTTATTGGAAACATACTGCTTATAGATGACCACAAATCCCAGGACATGCCACTGCTGCAAAACCAGATACTCTTCTTATCCCTCCCCTGGCCCAGAACTAGATTGATCAAGCTTGAGTCACTGTATGCTGAGAGCCACAGGCTTTCCAAATTAACACTGCTCCCCTCTTTTTATAGTAGCTGTTAGCTACTCTGAATAAGTTTTAACTCTTTGGTAGATTTGCAATGCAAGGCTTTACTAGGATGATGTTGCTTCACTCATGGCATAGCAAGTGATTTTCTTCAAGATTTTGCCTTATGAACTTCCGGTTACATTGTTAGAGGGAAAAAGAATAAAAACAAAAACCAGCCTCCAAACTGATTTCCACTTGCATAGCAACACTATCCTCCAAGACCAGGAAAAACACATTGGTTACTAGCTATTGGTGACGAGGAATCATCTCTATGGCAAAAGTGACCCCTTACTAAGAGACAGGCAATGTCATGATGGTGGAATTTTGACCAATGACAGTAGATATAAGTTTTGGCCAATTCTTTTCTCTCAAGAAAAATGTAAAGAAAAGCAAAGAAAACCCTTCTTAGCCCTAACCTTTGTTACCTGAGGGTTCACTTCACTTGAGCATTAGACCTAGACACATAAGCAGCAAGGTGTTCTCTAATGCAACCTTCTAACTTTTTTTTTTTTTTTTTAATCTCCAATTCATAATTCTGGGATTTGATAACCTGAAGATTACTTTCCATGGCAGAAATAGTCCTTTAGTACAAAAAAGCTGTCAAATTAACATTTTAAGATACAAGACAAAATTTTATTACTGTGTGGTAGTATGAAGTTTTACTTGTAGAGAAGCTACTTCAGAACTTTCTGGTGCACCTGCTACCAACCTCTGTCAGGGAAGGGACCACAGACCAATTTATCTGAGCAGGATCATGAGACTGTGATGACTGAGCCGGTCACTTGAGTACACTCTACTCAGCCTCAGTACCTGTAAAATTTCTAGGTATTTCTGTTCAAATACTTTATCCCCCAACGCTATATCCTTTGCTAAATCTGTTTTTAAGGAGATTTTATGTACTGCAGTAAGCTCAGGTAGAAAGTGGTCAGTAGATGAATTTATAGCTGTGGGCTGCTTTGATATTTTTGTCTTGCTTATATAGTCTCTGTCTGGTAAAAGAAACTTACACCTCTAAAATCCACCTAGATAGTGAAAGAGCAGGCAAAGAGGATGAGAAGAAAACCCCAAAACATCCTGCTATTCTACCAGTTTTACCTCCTCCAGTTTTCTTTCTTCAGTTTTCTGATGCTTACTTCTATTTGCTACATTTTTTTATCCTTATATTCCTTCTCTATGGTTTCTCAGTGTGTGAATATTTGAAATGCCCTCAAGGTGCATATCCAGCCTTGTATATTCAATTCAATTCCATTATGTTTGTTGATTTCACTCCTGAAATAATAAACTCTGCAGCATGTGGTGAAACAATAAACTTTGCAGGCTTGTGGTGCATTCTGAAAACTCTAATGTTATTGTTACTGATGTCCCTGTCACAAATAGCTCAGGATTTTAAAATCACTCCAGCTTTGCTCTGACCACCACTTTTCTTTTTTTTTTTTCCCCTGATTTTTTTTTTTTTTTTGTATAGTATATATTTAAATGGTATATAACAGCTTTTGGTTCTGCATCTATGCACTAAGCCCATGTTTAACATTGGTGTATTGTAATAATGCCATTAAATTGTGACATTTTTAGACATTCCATACTTATACTACAGAAACAGCTCTTAAAAAATGACTAGGAAAGTTATTGCTACTGCTGTTACTTCTATTCTTCCAGAGCTCCCACTGTGCACAATGTAGTTTTAAAACATAAACCAAAAAGTCTTTATACTTATGTGGTCTTCATTATCATGGAGTTTGATCACCTCACGAACAATTCATTTATCTTCACAACAGAGATCCCTTTGAGATAGGCAAGTGCTATTATTTCCACTGTGTATTTCAGGAATAAAGATGCTAATCTGACGGGTGGGCAACAAGACAAAGCAATTAGTCACCTAACAATTCAGATGGGAATTTCTAGGGAACTTTGATGCCTAACACTCAAAGGCATCTAGAAATCTCATCTTTATGTAAACATCTTTCTCTGTGGGTGAGGTTTGTGTTACATATGAACTACATATATAGATTAAGTTAGTTGAGTTCTATCACTGAGAGAGAGATCTCTTCTAAATTTTGGAGCTTAAATACATCTTTTGATACAAAAACCTGTTTTACAAGTTTTTAACCTGTTTTACAAGGACAATTAGTCCTTCAGGGTGCCTTGTTCTTTCTATTTCAGAAGGAGGCTGGCTGATCAGCTTAAAATTAGATTATGAAAGTTACATGAGACGAATCCAACTGCAGCTGATTTATCTGAGACTGTAATGGACAGAGTGCGGAAGAAGAGGAATTCTCAAGAGGATCCTTTCTGAAGCCTCAAATATTTCAGTTGTGTGCTTGTGTGAGTTCTCACTGTCTTCAAAACTGTAACACCCTGATACAC
Organism: Myiopsitta monachus; assembly: GCA_017639245.1. NCBI lineage: Eukaryota > Metazoa > Chordata > Aves > Psittaciformes > Psittacidae > Myiopsitta > Myiopsitta monachus. The sequence goes on from CM029919.1 coordinate 63,270,366, forward strand.
AGCTTCTTTAAGAGGATCTATCTGAGGATTTGAAAAATGAAATAAAATATAAATGAACAAGTATGATGACTTTGGGGGGATATACTTTCTGATCCTTATATAGGAGGTACACTTACATAGCTGACACAGTGCATTCAACTTAAAGTATAACTTGTTCTGCTTCTCTCCAGCATCACTTTATGCACCAAAACTCTGTTTTTTATGAACTCAGGTTATTTTCATTATTAAAAAAGTCTTTATATCACATTGAAGGACAGCATGGAGGGAGGAATTTTTGTGTTACTGACATGGTGAAACGTCCCTAAAAAAATGCTTGTTACATACTATTCTCCACCCCCCCCCCCCCAAAAAAAAAAAAACCCTGCCAATTAAGCTAGGCAAAACTTTTCTCAGTTTTTTCCTCCTTGTTAAACTCTAAATTTCATTATTACTTTTTCATTTATCAATTTTACATGGACAGAAATCAGATACAATGGTGATGGGCAGCATAAATATCAAAATAAAAAATGCCCCAAATATATTCATACAATTTAATTCCATATAGAACTTATAAGATCAGCAGCTGAAAATTCTTCCCAGTTCTGAATCACTCTACGGCTCTATTCTTTAATTTCTCTCCTAATTTTTACTAGAGGCATGTTTTTTAGAAATTATTGTTCTAAAGCCAAATCTTCAAACTAAAGGATAATCTTTGTTAATAATTTTAAATTTTTTTTAGTCCAAAGCACATGATGACTGCAATTCATTTTCTTATGTTTTCTTTCTAACTTTTCCAATACTTTCAATGCAATAGTTTGCATTGTTATGCTGTGTGCACCATAGCTGTTTTTTTCACAATGCCTACTTAATTAGTTTTAAATTCACAGTATTTCATCACCATTTCTTGCATTTACTATTCTATATATCCAGTCTGCAATTCAGGATGGTGTTATTATACGGCAGTTGGTGTCTAGATTTCAGCCCAAGATCATTGATTCTACAATACTTTCTTAAGAACTTTGGTACGTATTACACCTTAACCCTCTGAGAGTGCTGGCCATGATGTATTTATTCATTGACAATAATGTACTGATGTAGACATGGTTTGTATTACTTAAATAATGATTAAAGTGCAAGTTTAATCAATGTGGAAAGCTGGAATACTGTAATCTGTATGACTGTAAGAAAGTAAATGAGTGAACATATGATTAGAACTTCAGTTTTCTTTGGCTAAGAAAATATCAAAGAAAAAATAGGTAAAAGTTTAGGGAAAAACAATGGGAGAAAGAGATGTTGGGAACTTAGGCCTGAATACATCCAACCTGGCTTTAAGCTCTTACATAAAATGTCTAAATAAAATTGCAGTCAATTCAAGTTCCCTACATGGGAGATAGATAGGGAGACACCTCTAAATGGTGATGTAGACTGAAAATCCCTTTGGAGACATTTATCTCTCCGCATTGATTATAAAGAAAGTCTAGACTGACAGTTTCCTAAACAGAATCTCAGCAAAGCTCTTCAGTTTAGGTAGGAGGAACTGAGGCTCCAGGGGATGTTTCAATGTTTATAATGAATAACCGAAGAAGGACTGAATATAGGAAAGTATTCGTTGAAATAAAAACAAACAAACAAACAACCCTCCAGTCAATAAGTGTTCACTGGATAATAAATCTAAAGACCCAATAAAAAAAGTTAATTTCATTCTCTCCAGATATTTCCTAGTGAATGCTTATCACCAAAAGCATTTATCATATGCTGACTAAACTATTTTAGACTTGTGCTGGAATTTGGAAAGTGGCTGCATCAGATAAATCTAAAGGTTCTTAGGGAACATTTAGTCCTTCTGAAATGATCTTGGTTCTATTCCTCTGGGTCAGGGATTTTAAAAGGAAGAAGAGAGAAAAACAGACAATTATCTTTAAACCTGCAAAATGGCTGTAACTCATTTTCTGTAATTGCAGTTTTGAGATATGTTTTCCTTCTCTCTTGCTGACAGAATTATTTTTTACAGATGGTTTTGTTTCTAGAAGTATCATTTTAGAATCAAAGGGCAAAATTCTTTTATGAAAAAAGCTTTTATTAAACACTTGTTCTTGAATTGAAATACTTAATAAAGTCATACCACATAAACTGCTATTGTTGGGCTTTTGAATATTTAGTATGATGTAGCAAAGAACTAAGACATAGCTTCATGAGCTCCTACTCTCATTGAATTTCCACCATTTACAAATCATATCTTCTAATGACAAGATACTCTCTGTTTACTCAAAGCACAAATTATTGCCATATTAAATATTTACTGTTGCTACTGCAGTTCCATATCATGGCTATAATTTCAATGTGGTAAGCATTTTCGGTGCTCATATATATACATATACATAAAACAAAAATACAGTCCTTCTAAATGCAATATAGAATTACTTTGAACTACAATTACTGTTGTCTTCAAATAAAATATAAAATGCATTCTTTCCTATCTCTACCCCTCAATAATTATTTCACCAGACGTTACCCTTTCCTACCATTCATATTTTCCTTGCTTAGGTTCTGTTTGCTACTGCATCTGTGTTAGTTCATCTGAGATGACAAACAGTTTAATAAGTATTCCTTAAATATGATCAGTGATGTGTACTCACATTTTCCTGTTGTCTATTGTCTATTGGTTGTTCTATTTTGATCTGTAAGTGTATTTTGATTTTTGTTTCTCAGACAGTGGGCGGATAGTGATTTTTTTATTTTGCACAGATTGTTATATATAATACACTTTAACATATCTTTTAAGTAATTACTTTTCTGTTATTTCTGTTACATTCAGAGGTGAATATAGATAGCTATAGAGAGATATAAAAACCACACATGTATATATAATATTTTTAATACGTACTATAATGAAATTCGCAATCTGAAGAGACAGATTTACATAGGCCTAATTTTTTTCAAATTTGAGCTTATTTTTGCCATTGTTAACTGAGGTAGGCAACTTTTAGGAAAAGAATCAGAGAATGAGAGAATGGATGAGGTTGGAAGGGATCTCTGGAGGTCACTTGTCCAACCACTCTGCTCATGAAGAGTTGATTGCCCAGGACCATAGAATCATAGAATACTTAGGGTTGGAAAGGACCTTAAGATCATCTAGTTCCAGCCCCCCTGAAATGGGCAGGGACACCACCCTACTAAACCATGCCACTCAAGGCTCTATCCAACCCGGCCTTGAACACCGCCTGCGATTGAGCATTCACAACTTCTCTGAGTAAGCCATTCCACTGCCTCACCACCCTTAGAGTAAAGAATTTCTTCTTCATATCCAATCTACACTTCCCCTGTTGAAGTTTGAACCCATTACCCCTTGTCCTATCACTACAGTCCCTCATGAAGAATCCATCCCCAGCATCCCTACAGCTCCCCTTCAGATACTGGAAAGCTGCTACGAGGTCTCCACTCAGCCTTCTCTTCTCCAGGCTGAACAGCCCCAACTTTCTCAGCCTGTCTTCATACGAGAGGTGCTCCAGTCCCCTCATCATCCTCATGGCCCTCCTCTGGACTTGGTCCAACACTTCCATATCCTCTTTATGTTGAGGACACCCGAACTGCACACAGTACTCCAAGTGAGGTCTCACAAGAGCAGAATAGAGGGGCAGGATCACCTCCCTCGACCTGCTGGTCATGCTCCTTTGGATGCAGCCCAGGATACGGTTGGCTTTCTGGGCTGTGAGCGCACATTCCCAGCACACTGCTCATTTTTTCATCTACCAACACCCCCAAGTCCTTCTCTAAAGGGCTGCTCTGGATCTCTTCTACACCCAACCTGTAGCTGTGCCTGGAATTGCTCCCACCCGGCTGAAGGACCTTGCACTTGGCATGGTTAAACTTCATCAGGTTGGCATCAGCCCACGTCACAAGCACGTCAAGTTCCCTCTGGATGGCATTCCTTCTCTCCAGCGTAACAACCGAACCACACAGCTTGGTGTCATTAGCAAACTTGCTGAGGGTGCACTCAATCCCATTGTCTATGTCACCAACAAGGATGTTGAACAAGATCGATCCCAACACCGATCTCTGAGGGACACCACTTGTTACTGGTCTGCAGCTGGACAGCACAACACTTTGCTTGCAGCCATGCAGCCAGCTCTCTATCCATCAAGTGGTCCACCTATCAAATTGATGTCTCTCCAATTTAGAGACAAGGATGTCATGTGGGATAGTGTCAAATGCTTTGCACAAGTCCAGGTAGATGACATCAACTGCTCTACCCTTGTCCATCAGTTCTGCAGCTCCAACATAGAAGGCCACCAGATGTGTCTGGCAGGATTCCCGTTACTGAAGCCATGCTGGCTTTCACCAACAACCTTGTTCTTTTTCATGTGCCTCAGCATGCCTTCCAGGACAATCCGCTCCAAGATCTTGGCAGGCACAGAGGTGAGGCTGACTGGTCTGTAGTTCCCCGGCTCATCCATTTTCCCCTTCTTGAAAATGGGGGTTATATTTCCCTTTTTCCAGTTGTCAGGAACTTTACCTGGCTGCCATGTTTTTTTCAAATATGATGGACAGTGGCTTAGCAACTTCATTTGCCAGCTCCTTCAGGACCCGTGGATGGATTTCATCAGGTCCCATGGACTTGTACATGTTCAGGTTCCTAAGATGGTCTCGAACCAGATCCTCTCCTACAGTGGGCCCAGGGCCTTCATTCTCATTGTCCCTGTGTCTGCCTTCCAAGACTTGGGTGGTGTGGTCAGAGCATTTGCTGGTGAAGACTGAGGCAAAGAAGTCATTAAGAACCTCAGCCTTCTCCAAATCCAGGGTAGCCAGTTCCCCTGATAGCTTCTGGAGGGGGCCCACGTTGTCCCTAGCCTGTCTTTTATTTGCAGTGTACCTATAGAATCCCTTTCTGTTATCCTTAACATCCCTCGGCAAGTTGAATTCTAAGTGGGCCTTAGCTTTCCTAACCTGGTCCCTAGCTTCCCAGACAACATGCCTGTATTCTTCCCAGGCTGCCTGTCCTTGCTTCCACCTTTTATAAGCCTCTTTTTTCCTTTGAATTTTTCTCAGCAGCTCCTTATCCATCCAAGGAGATCTCCTGGCCCTCCTGCAGCACTTCTTTCTAGTTGGCATACGTCTCTCCTGAGCTTGCAGCAGGTGATCCTTGAATATCAACCAATAGTCTTGGGCCTCCCTCCTCTCTAGGGCTGTATCCCATGGAATCTTACTGAGCATATTCCTGAAGAGGCCAAAGTCTGCTCTCTTGAAGTCCAGGGCAGTGAGCTTGCTACACGCTCTTCTCACTGTCCTGAGGATCTCGAATTCGACCATCTCATGATTGATGCAATCAAGGCTGCCCTGGAGCGTCACATTTCCAACCAGCCCTTCCCTGTTGGTGAGCACAGGGTCAAGCATGGCACCTCTCCTTGTCGGCTCCTCTATTACTTGCAGAAGGAAGTTGTCTTCCACACAATTGAGGAACCTCTTGGATTGTTTGTACCTGGCCATACCATCCTTCCAACAGATATCAGGGTGGTTGAAGTCTGCTTTGAGAACAAGGGCCTGCAAGCATGAGGCTATTCCTATCTGTCTGTAGAATGCTTCATCCACAGAGTCCTCTTGGTCAGGTGGTCTGTAACAGTTCCCCACAATAATGTCTCCCATCCTTGTTCTCCCTTTAAGCCTGACTCGCAAGCTCTCTGTCGACTGCTCACCTGTCCCCAGACAGAGTTCTATACTCTTCACCTCATACCTAACATAAGCAGCAACCCCCTGTCTCCGTCTGCCCATCCTGTCTTTTCTAATGAGCCTGTAACCTTCCATTGCAAGCACTCCAGTCATAGGAGCTATCCCACCATGTTTCTGTGATGCCTATGTTCTCACACCCCTGTAGATGTGCATACATCTCTAATTCCTCTTGTTTGTTCCCCACTGCTATGGGCATTTGTATAGAGGCATCTGTGCCAAGCTCCAATTGAAGTCAGCTCATTTGATGGAGCAGCTGGAATATCTCTACATTTCTCTGAACGTTTACTATAGGTGCTGGCAAGTGATCGGGTGTGTTGGGATGGAATGATGCCCCCCTCCCCCAACACATCTCGTTTAAAGCATCCTTGACCAGTCTGGCAAGCCTCCTACCAAATCCACTCTTCCCTTTCTTTGTCAGACCAGCTCCACCAGCCCCCAGTAGACCTGGCCTACTAAATTGTGTCCCATATTCAAGGTACCCATACCCCTGATTATGGCACCACTCTTCTAACAATTTATTAACCTGGCTAATCTTCCTAGCCTTTTTAAGGTCCTCCCCTGTATCCTGGAGAATTGATGAAAAGACAATCTGAGCTCCAGAGCCTCTAACCACCTCTCCCAGAGCTCTGTAGTCCTTCTTTATGCTTTCCAGTGATTTGGAGAAAACTCCAGGAACAAACTTGCCAACAAAGTTTTCTAGTTGACAAGCAGGTATCCGTTATTGTGGCACCAGCAGATACGGGAGATAGTTCCTCCTAACGCGTGTCCCTGTATTGTTATACAAGCAGTCCTTATATAGTTACGGAGCACACATACATATTCATGAGGCTACATATGAATTATATAATTTTCCAGAAAGTTCCCCGCATCCATGCAAAAATGTGGTGGTGGTCTTTCCGGGTCGTTTCCTTCTTCCAACAATCTTCATCACTGCTGGCATACTTGGAAGCATGCGAAGTAGATGCTTATACCAGCTTAATCGGTTCATTAACACCACAGACATAACAATCATCCTGTCCGTCTACTTATCAGTTAGTTTAACTGCAGCCTATCCTGGACCCCTGCCATTCCAGATAGTCCTAATCCTTACATCGTGGTCTTCTATCCTGTTTTTCTTATGCTCATATTGTACTAAGTTCATAGAGGCCTAAACTACATCAACTACAGCATTTTATCTTGTACAAGAATTCTCAGTATTTTTTCTAGCTGTACTCTAATTTTTTTTCTCTGTATATCATGCATCTCAGTAATTTTCCATTACTACTGTTACAAGGCCATCAAACTTAACATTACTTAAAATTGATTCTAAATGTCTATATATTTCATTTTGTAATTTTGTACCTCCCCTTGTCCCAAATCCCCCCTTTTTCTTTTGTCCTTTTGCAAATTCTTTTGCAATATTTTATATATTGCCAGTACCATCTAAGATCCTCTTGAAATAATTTCTTGTTTCTACCTGATGCTTAATTTCATTACTTTTCCAATCTTCATAATTTATCATAGATTGTTTACAACACCAGAAGGAACATTGTATCATACCAGAAGTAATCAATATTAAAGCAATTAACATCAGTATTCCTGCAACCAGTTGCCTCAACCGGGAGAGGTTGGGTAGCCATGAAGTTAACTTTTTCCATATTTCTTCAAAACCTCAGGAGGTATCATCCATGGCCATTTCATGAAATACTTTAGTTTCCAAGTTTCCTCCAGATCTGTTTCAATTCTGCCACTTTGATCTATATAGGAATAGCAACTTTCATTGATTATGAAACAAACCCCTCCTTGTGAAGCCAATAACGTGTCTAGAGTCACTCGGTTTTGTAATACCATTTTAGATAGGCTACTTATTTCTTTCTGTTCCTCCTGAACTATATCAATGATTTTATTTTCCGTTTCCTCTATGATTGCGGAGATGTTTACTATTGCTTTCTCTAATTCACTTACTCCCAAAGATGGAATTAGCCCTCTTACAAAACTATGAAATGTGGTGTGTCTTTCAGCAATAGGGTTAAACCCTCGCTTAATCTTCTTAGCAGAACTTCTAATCCAGGTCCCAGATGGATACATATCAATAATAGTGAGATTGAGTATCACAGCACTTAAGGTGCATGACCCCTTCCAGTTGGGGGGTAAAGTCTTATAAGCATTTTCTCCACATAACCAATACCATCCTTTCCTTTTAGGAATGGGCCACCACTGAACCATAATACCATCTACATTAATAGTGTGATTGCAATTTGAATGGTGACCTACATTTGTGGTGTTTAAACAAGCATAATCTCCTACTCTGATTCCTGGTGTAACACACCTTTGTATACAGGTATAATATTTATTATTTGGATTAGGATTAACTATCCCAAATTTTAACCTTTTCATGAGACGTAGATTGCTAGTGTTCACTCACAAATTTTTCCATGAGATAGTGCTAGAAATTGGAACTCCAACTAATGGAAGGTCCGGATTTTCTTCTGATTCAGGCAACTGTGCACACACCCAACAGTCACTACGATTAAAACCTTAGTAACATTCGGCATTAATTCCAGGTATAAGCTTTGGTCCCAAGCTTGTATGCCAGTTATCGTATAAATCCAAATTATGACTGACACAATTTCATATTCAAGGGTTCTGAAGGTTCGATCCACTATGTCTTCTCTGTCTCTGGTGCCTTCTTTATTTATTAATAATGTATCCAAGAAGGTTGCTCCTTTATCTTCACTGCTGTAAAGGTGGTTATCAGCATCTGGTATGGTCCGTTCCACTTCTCCTGTAGAGGATCTCCTGAAAAATTCTTAACATAAACCCAGTCTCCAGATCTGAAAGGGTGAATCGAATAATCTAAACCTCTTTCTCTTGTCCTTACTATCCTTTAATTTATCTCTTCTAATTGTTTTCCCGGACTGATCAGGAACTGTTGGAGATAGCCTTCTCCCACTTTCTGAGGACTTTCTCCTTTAAACTGGGAATGATATGGTTTTCCATGCAAAATTTCAAATGGGCTAACCTCTTCTTTCAACCAAGGTTTAGCTTGGATTCTTAATAGAGTCAGTAGTAAAGCTTGGTACCAATACAAATTAATTTCCTGACATATTTTACTAATCTGTTGTTTTATCAGATGGTTCATCTTTCCTACTTGCCCACTGGCCTGAGGCCTGTGCTGAACATGTAGTTGCCAATCAATTTCTAATTTTTGGCTAATTTCTTGTAACAATTTTGCTCTAAAGTGTGAGCATCGGTCAGAAGATATTGCCGCTGGTACTCCAAAATGAGATATTATGTCATTTAATAATGTTTTAATCACTCGTCTTGCATTATTTATCCTACAGGGGAATGCTTCTGGACAGCCTGAAAAGTATCCATTAACACTAATAAATATCGATAACCTCCTTTTCTCAGTAATTCAGAAAAATCTATTTGCCCTGCTGTCCTGGATAGCTTCCTCTCCCAATTGTCTCAATCTGATTTCTATTTTCAGTTTTAGGAGTATGCCTAAGATATAGATGACATTGTTTTGTCACTAATTGGACTATAGCATGTAGATTCCTTCCTACAATTTGTTTGTTTAAGTGTTTATGCAAAGAGTTGCTACCCCAATGAGTTTTATTATGTTCCTCCTGAGCTAACTTCCAGAGTTCGTTATAGGGGATTATAATTTGCCCATCAGGTATCTGAACCCAACCCTCTTTATTTTCCTGTCCTTTTAGATTTTCAATCAATTTTCTATCCTCTTTTGAATATCTAGGTTTAGATTTCTCAATTGTTAGTTTGCCGCCAGGGATTAAGGACATAATTTTAAATTGTTCAGCTGCTTGTTTGGCTTCAAAATCGGTCAAATTATTTCCAGTTTCCTGATCAGAGTCACCTTGTTGATGCCATCCACAATACATAACAGCTACTTCTTCAGGTAGCTGAACAGCTTCCAGTAGCCGTAGAATTTCTGTAGCATGTTTAATCTGTTTCCCTTGTGTGTTCAAATGTACCTCGTTCTTTCCAGAAAGCACCATGTGCATGGACCACACCAAATGCGTATTTAGAATCAGTCCAAATATTTATCCTTTTGTCTTTAGCCAGTTCCAGGGCTCTCGTTAATGCTATTATTTCTGTCTTCTAGGCAGAGGTGTTCACGGATAAAGGTTTAGCTTCTATTATCTGTGAAGTGGTGGTAATGGCATATCCTGCCTTTCGTTCACCATTTTTCATGAAGCTGCTACCATCAGTAAACCAAGAATCAACATCTGGTCGACTTAAATATACAGTCTTTATAAATGCCAAGCAGTCGTGTGTCAGTGGTTCTGTTGATTGTTCCAGAACACCATAATCATGGATCCAAAGTCTGCACCGTCCAGTCATTCCCAGGAATATCCATAGCTCCTTGATGGTCGACGGTCATGGAGACTGACAGGTGGCTTCTTTTCTAGTAGCTCCAAGTTCTCTCTGTCCTCCTGTCATTTCATATCCTAAGTAGGAAACTTGGGTTTGGATTAGTTGGGCCTTTTGTTTGGATATCCGATAACTATTCAGTCCCAGAAGATTTAATAACTCCACTGTCCACTGGATGCATTCTTCCTTTGCTTCAGTAGCAATTAACAGGTCATTCAGATATTGTAACTGAGTCCCCATCTGAGTAGGTGGTTTCCATGACTCTAGTTCCAGTGCTAACTGATTTCCAAAAATTGTTGGACTGCTTTTAAACCCGTGAGGTAATACCGTCCAAATTAATTGAGCTTTTCTTCCTGTGTCAGGATTTTCCCATTCAAAAGCAAATAAATTTTGGCTTTCTTTGGCTAATGGAAAGCAAAAGAAAGCATCATTTAAATCCAGGACAGCAATTCTGATTATTATTCAATTTGGTCAATAAGGTATACAGATTAGCTACTACTGGATGAATATCCTCTGCAATTTGTTGATTGTTCTGAGATCTTGAACCATTCTGCAACTTTTCCCATCATATTTCTTTGTTGTCAACATAGTAATATTATATTCTAATTTACATTCAATTAATAGTCTATATTTTAAAATTTATCAATTTTTTATTTATTATTTGTTCCCTTTGATCCTCCAGTTTTAAGAGATATTGTTTTATTCTAATTAGGCAGGTCCCCTTTTTTTCTACTTTAACAGGCAAAGCATTTTTTTTTTTTTTGTCCTTGCCTGGAACTTCAGATGCCCATACTCCCAGATATACCTGATTAAGGATTTCTTCTGTTTCAGGGAGGTCCTTCTGTTCACTTTTCTGTTGAAGTAAAGATAAACTCAAAACTGCAATTAATTGATCGTTTTTAACTCTTAATTCCATTTGCCCTCTTTAAATACTGCTTCTCACTCTAGTAAAGATTTTGGAGGATTTGGCATCCATAACATTTATGCATTCCTATTTGTTTTCCCAATTTGTACTCTAAGGGTTTCAGAAAAAATACCTTTTTTTTCTCTTCTTTTTTTTTTTTTTCTCTGTGGCCAGTAGCTCTCACATCTGTAACAAATTCTTTTCTCCCTGATTTAACACCAAATAAGTTGCTCCTGTATCCATTAATATTCCACTTTATTTCCTCTATTCCTTAGCTTTAATTTAACTTTATCTGTTGGGTAGATTCCCCAGGTCACTCTTGGTGTTTGTCTAGTTCCAATTCAGCCACGGGAGCCACCCCGTGGCACTCCCTGCCCAGGGCAGTCTCACTTCCAGTGCCCAAACTCCCCATAGCACGTACACCTCCCCATAGCACGTACACCGATCCTGTTCCACAGAAGAGCCCACTCCCCCACCTCCGCCCGAGAGCTCTCCTCCACCTCTGCCTCCCCAGCCTCATCCCATGCTCAAACACAGGAGCCGCATGAGCTCCCCTCCTTTCCCCCTTGGTTTTCCCTTTTTTTCCTCACAGTTGCTCACCCTGCTCTGCATCAGCTGCAGATGCCTCTGCTACAGCACTTCTGTTTTAACCCTTTCTAAATTCTGAATGTGAATCAGCTGCTTGTTGCCAGTGACAGCAATCTCTTCCTCCTTATCAGCATCAGATAGGATAGATGCAGAGAGTGCTCCTCTCGGAGGTACTTGTGATAAAAAATTTTCCAACCTCTCTTCCTGGTTACTGTTTTTTAAGTTCAAGTATCTTTCTCCGATATCACAAGCTGAACAACTTCTCTCCATCTTAACTTTTAGTTTTTCCCTGTCCTTTTCCAAAGCCAAAATTAAGGGATCTGGTGGAGCTATATTAATTTTGCATTCCGTCTGCCACTCTGGGGGGTTTCGTAAAGTGAAAAACATATCAGCATACATTACTTCATCCCATTTCCCTTCCCACCTCAAAATAACAGTAATTGTAACAGTATATCATAGTTCAAAGTTCCATTTTTAGGCCATTTTTCCTAACACCGGGCTACTGCTATCTATATCAGTAGCACCCACATGAATCACTAGGAGGGGGTAATAGTCAGTGGGACTGAGTAGAGCAGGCAGCCTCTCTGCAACATCCCTGATCCAAGGCCCTGGTAGGCAACCCTGGTAGGCAACACACCTCCCTTGAGACTGGGTCAGGCCAACAGATGGGTGCCTCTGTTCCTTTCAGAGTAGAGTCCCCCACCACTGCGACCCACTGCTTTTTCCTGGCAGCACCAGTAGTGATCTTCTTTACCAGTGCAACAGCCAACTGTTCCTGGTGTGAGAGTGGTTCCTCATCAGCCCCCTGCCGGACAGCAGAGAGGTTCTGGGTGGGGACAACAGATTTAGGAGGAAGCCCTTTGCTTTTAATTGTCCTCTTCCTCCTTTTTTTGTTAGTTTTTTTCTGTTTCTGTTTCCCAGCTTCCTGGGTTAGCGGCCTCCTTTCCTGCATGACTGCCAGTGGACGCTTGAGGCCCCTGCACAGTCTGGTCCTGGAGCAAGCAGGGCTGCTTCCTCTCAGCTTCCCTGACATCTTTCAGCCTAGTAACAGCTTTCCGCAGCTCAGCCACCTGCTGCAGGAGGACCTCCACCAGGGAGCACAGAGTGCAGCCTTGCCCATTGTGCTCCCTCCTCCCAGGAGAGCAGTGCAAGCACTCTCTACACCCTGAGCTTTGAGATGCATCCTCCCCTCTCATCAGCTCTGTTTGGGTGTCTACACTGGCCACCACTGGGGCAGCCAGAGCAGAGCTCCCAGACCAGACGCTGGTCATACAGCAAGTGCTCACCATTCCGCTTGCCTGCCCATGTGAACTGCCGCGCAAACTGCCTCAAACCCACCCTGGTTGCTCGCGCTCCCTGGGACAGGTTTTTACCCAGTCAGGGCTGGTGTCGCTCCTCCTGGTGCTGCCCCCTCTGAGTCAGATGCTCGCATCAGCTGAGCTGCCGGCTCCTGGGTAAGTCCTGTCGAGGACTAGAGGCTCATTCCGTGCCTGTTGCTGCTCCGAGTTGAAGCTCCTGGACGCTGAGTCTTCCCCCGATCAGGCGCTGAAGGTGTCCTCTCTTGAGCTAGTCACCTCAGCAATTGACCAGAAATGTCCATGTCCGAGAAGTTTTGAATACATCCAAGGAGGGAGAAATAAAAAAAATGTTTCCTAATGTTATGATGGCTTCTCCCATGTTTCAGCCTGTGTCCGTTGCCTCTGGTCCTGTTACTGAGCACTATAGAAAATAGCCTGGCTCTGTCTTTGCATTCTCCCTTCAGGTATTTATATACATTATAAAAATCCCCCTGGGCCTTCTCTTCTCCAGGCTAAGCAGTCCCAGCCTCTCTCAGCCTTTTCTTATGGGACAAATGCTCCAGCTGCTTAACCATATTTATGGCAATTTTATGGACTCTTTCCAGTATGTCCATGTCTCTCTTTTACTGGGGAGCCCAGCGCTGGATACAGCACTCAAGGTCTGGCCTTACCAATGCTGAACAGAGAACAAAGATCATCTCCCTCAACCTGCTGGCAACAGTCCTTTGAATGCAGCCCAGGATGATATCAGTTTTTGCTGTAGAGGCACATTTTTGTCTCATGTTCAATTTGGTGTCCAGCAAGACCACCAGCTCCTTTTATACAAATCTGAAAAGAATCTTGTTCTCTCAATTTAAATAATTTCTTGAAGGCATCTGCCTTGTGCCATTAGTTGCAGAAAAAAAAATAACACAACTAGCATGCATAATAATGTGGGATGTGTCCACCTTTATGTGCACAATCCAGAAACCATAAGAAAACGTTCATCTATAGCGGAAGAGGTAATCTACAACAGCTCACTGGAAACTCACTTTAAAGATACCCTTATTTATGGCGCAGTACTTCTTTAGGTATGAAATAAGAATCCATTTATAAGCTAGTCATGCATTTCTGAGCTATTACTGTGCAATTATTTCTCAATAGTTCCACCTGTAGACAAGCTCTAAATGTAAGAAACACATTTCTTTTTGGAGTAATATAGTTGAAACAATATAGCCATGACCCAATGTAATTAGCTATATAAGAAGGGCCTGAGAATCCAAAGCTTTCCCTGTGGATTCATAGGCACTGATAGGATATGTAGGTGTCTGAGGTAGAAATAGATATGGAAAGCCAGCAAGCAGCATGTTCCTCAGAGAGAGGAATCCTGGCTACGTCAGAAAGCTCAGCACAGCAATTATGAGCAAGGAAACTATTCGTTTACTTCTGCTTCATTTAGGAAAACAAGACTTCTTGTCCATTCCATGGAGGTAGATTGGATGGCACCAAAATTCACTTGACAGAAACTTAATAGTAAGACCTGAATGCTTACTGTCCAGGATCAACAACATAGAAGTGAATAAAATAACCTAATATGTTGGTTTAGTTCAAAGTTACAATGTGTTGAAAGATTTGAGAAGGAAAGACAGAGTACGTTGTTACTGACCTTTTCACAGAAAGGAAATAGTCCAAGACAAGGATATAAATTTCAAAGTAACAGTGGTCTTCCTTAACTAATAGAAAATGATAAGCCTTAGGAAAAGATAGGCAGGTTAGAGGCTGTTATGAAGAGGCTTTCCTATGAATACTTTGGCTTAAGGAAACAATCATTTGTTTACTGGGTTCTTGAATGCCCTATACTGAGACCATAGGACATAAGTGCTAGTGACATCAATCTGTTATGAGTATATAAAAACTCCACCCGGAGAGCAGCCTGCAAGAAGAGGCTGCTAGTAGCTTAAGTCCTGCAGAGGTGATTCAAAGGCACCATCTAGACAAGTTTCCACTGCTATATGCCTGTTGTGTCTAGTCCTCTGACTGCCGGAGTCAGGGAGCTGGTGGCAACGCATCCATTTGCTTGCAGTTCTCATATGTGAAACTAAGTGTGATGCTGGAAGGGAGGAAGGAAGGATAAAAGGAAATACGTTTCAGACCCAGAAATGAGGCTGAAAACAAGCCAGGTTACACACTCAGAATTCAGACTGTCATTCTCCCTTAAACATGAGTTCAAATATTACAAAAAAGATCAGGAGCTTTCCAAGTTTAATCTTTGTCAGTGGCAAAGGCCCCCTTTTCATCTATGATAGTCTAACTGAAGACTTCTGATATCACTAGCTAAGAACAGGTAAAATCACCAATTCATGGCACACAGGAGTAGACGTTAGCCTTACATTATACTTAGTACACCTGCTATTGAAATCCACCTTAGGAATATCTCAGGAATTAGTGTGTGGGTTCATTTATCTTCTGGATGGTGTATAACAAACCATGGAGAGGAAATAATTTTAACCAAAGGGACAGCAATATAATACAATATATGGGTCATTGTTACCTCCAGAAGGTTTATTTGTATACCTGAACATGGCTTTTATTCTGATTTAGGGATTACTATTAGCACTTAATTTTGTCAAGATGCAGTGGTGATAACTGTGTGGAGTGCTACAATTTCAGGTGAGCAAACAGACTGAACAGTATAAGAGGCAATTCATTGCATTAGAAAGACAAGCACATTTCAAAGTAACTTGTGACTATAGACACTTTGTTTACATTTAATTTTTATTAACTATTGCTTATTACCAGAGTCAAGGAAAATCTATGAATTATTTTATCAAAATGCGGACAGGCATTTTTATAGACTGCTCCTTGAAGACTCTTTAACTGTCTTCTTTCATTGTTAACATACTCAAGGAAGTTATTAATGAGTACTGCAAAATTGCACAGATGCCATTGTAAAAAGTGACCAAAGGGAAAGAGACAATAGTAAGTGAAATTCATTGACTAGGTGGTGGGCGAGGAAAGAAAAACAGTCAAGGACGATTTTACTTAGACAAATGAGTAGGATAAGATCTACAGCCAGGAAAACAAATGAGGGAGCTGAGAAAGAAACAAATGAGCAATAAAACAAAACCCCACAGGGCAAAGCCATGCTTGTGGTGAAGGGAGCCAGCAGTATATTTTAAAGGCACAAGAGAAGAAGAATTTTGTGTACACTTTCACCTATATGACGATATAAGGAAGTCTAGAAATTTGCTGTTACGAAAGCATGGAACTTATCCTCTAAACAACATTAATCATAAAGTCATCACTAAGCTTCTCATGAGTTAACAAGTTTGAACTATGAAAATCAGTTTTCCAGTGATGTATCTCCTAAATAATTCAGGAGTAGTCTGATGTCTCTATTTAAACCGACAGCAGTTGCACAAGTGATAGGATTACTGAGTCCTAATACAGATAGAAAGCAAAAAGATCACACGAATACCTTGTAAAAGACATTTCATGCTGGCGTGATGGAAGAAAGAACAAGATTTGGGGCAGATTTATGAGGATGGTAAAACAAGGGACAATAGACACAAGTTGTGGCTTGGGAGATTCAGACTGAATGTTTGGAAAAGTGTCATCCTAGGAGGGTTGGGAAACACAGGGAAAGACTTCCTAATGAAGCTGTGCTACTGTGGTCTTTGGGGTTGTGCAAGACCTGCCCAGTCTAGCCAAACATTGGCCTGCTATATTACAACAGTCCTGCTGTGAAGGGGAGGTAGGACTAAACGACCTGAAGAGGTCTTGCACAACCCCCACTTTTCTTGTTCTCTGATTGTCTACTTATACAAAACCTTTTATTTTGAGATAACTGATGTTGACGGTGTGATGCAATGATAGGAATCTCTGCATAAAATACAGCAGTAAATCAAAGAAATGGTGGAACACAAAAAAGAACAGAAGAATTTAGGGCTATTTTCCAAAAACTCTGTTTGGTTTTTTGGTGTTTTTTTTTTTTTATTATATCATATAAATCTGAAGAGTGCACATTTCAGGACCCCAAATAGTGCCCCATCATAGACTCATACAATGACTAGAGTTGGAAGGGACCTTAAAAATTATCTAGTTCCAGCCCCCTGGGGACACCTTCCACTAGATTATATTTCTCAAAGCCCCATCTAGCCTGGCCTTGAACACCGCCAAGTATAGGGCAGCCACAGCTTCTCTGGGCAGCCTGTTCCACTGTCTCACCACCCTCACAGTAAAAAATGTCTTCGTAATAACTAATTGAAATTTACGTTTTTCAGTTTAAAGCCATTCCTCCTTGTCCTACGACTACATGCCCTTGTAAAAAGTCCCTATCCACAATACGTAATATTTCTTCTGTAAATAGAGTAAACCACTAGCACAGCATATACCTGTTATGTGCTTATCTCATTTCCTGGGGCAAAAGCGAAGAATTCAGGCCTTGTATCCTATTCGTCTCTCCTGTGTCTTCTCTGTGGTTAGAATATACTTCTCTGATTTCTTGCTGTGCTTCTTGCTGAGGATCCTGATTCTTTATGCCTAACATGCTGTCCTCCAAATACACTACAGCAGCAGCATTAGTCACTTCAGGATAAAGTGCTCTTGGATACAGCAGACTGTTTTCTTCAACAGACAAATAAAATGTCTGGTATAGCCAAGATTTTTTTTACAGTAGCTTTTGATGTCTCTGATCTCCTCCAGCCTAATTGGAAAGCAGCACATAGGTAGTGGCTGATTTACCCTTTGTATAGACATTTAAAATCACGCATTGCAAGTGCAAAATACCACTTGTCTGATTTTGGGGGGTGGAGTGTAATTTTTACAAATACTTTTTAAATATTATAGATAAGGAATTATTCCTCCAAAAAGTTGATGTCAGAAAAAAATATCTTTATTTTATTTGTTGTGTTTCAGAAACAGTCTGAATTGTGGCTACTGTAATCTGTGGCAGATTATTCCAAATATTGTTCATACTGGATTCTGTGGAATATTACACAATTTATAAGAAATTTTTTCTGGCAATTTCACTAACACTTACAAAACCTAGCAAATGGCATAAAACTTTACTGATTTTAGTAAGATGTTCTGAGCAATTCTGGCTTTTTATTTTTGACAAGTCTTGGTGTTTAAAATCATTGCATTTATAAAATATTTTTCATCCCTACAGCCTTTTCTGTCTCTTTGTTCCTTTATGAAACCTCCAGAAAATCCTTCTTTCTCTTCACAGTGAAGGCAGGATTCATTCTACTTAACTCTGGCTACCCAAAACTTAGACATCAAGTCTCAGCTAGTCACTAGGGCTGAGAAATAGTCTACAGCTGAGAAAAAGTAGGCAAGGGAGAAAGTGATTCATCCTACAAGTCTTGGCCAGCTATTTCAGGATGGCACGAAATTTCCTCTGGGAGTGCCTGGTTATTTCCTCCAGCGACTACATACGGTGCTGCTCACTCAGCTTCAGATAAGGTAGTGTTAGGTAGAGTGAATCCTTTCCTTAGATGTTTTTTCTAGGCTTCTTAAGATGACTTGACACCACCAATTTCTGTGAAATGAATATGGATTCTTCTGTGACTAATTATTAAGGGATTTTACATCTAGTGATGCAAAGATGATTAATTTTTAGTGTTCTTGTTGCAGCAGTATTTGGAGAATATATTGTGTTTGCTTTGGAAAATCAGGGTAATTGTGGTTAGTGCCTCCCTCAACTTAAAACCTTAGACACAAATATGAAAAAAAAAAGTTTATGTTTTTTAAACTATCATGTAAATTCTTCCTTTTCAGGTGAACGCTGTGGAAGAGCCTCTTTTCAAGATATTTGCTGCTAAATATTTGTATTAAAAAAACATGCAGTGGGACTACATACAGTTTATATTTTATTAGACTCATGGAATCATAGAATGGCAAGGCTGGGAAAGGGCCTTAAGACCATCAAGCTTCAACCCCACTGCCATGGGCAGGAACATCTCCCACTAGACCAGTGTCATGAGTTCAGCAGCAGCAGTCGTTTTTTCTCCTTCTTGGTAGCTGGTGCAGCGCTGTGGTTTTGATTTTGGGTCTGGGAGCAGCGCTGATAGCACCAGTGTTTTCAGTTACTGCTTGATAATGATTTGGTCTGGCCAAGGACTTTCTGAGTCTCATGCTAGGCCAGGGAGGAGGGGAAGCCGGTAGGAAGCAGAGGCAGGACACCTGACCCAAACTGACCAAAGAGGTTATTCCATACCACAGCACATCATGTCCAGGATGTGAACACGGAGAGCAGAGACCCTGGAAGGGTGTGGTGGGAAGTGGGGGGTTCGCTGCTGGAGGGTGCACTGGCTGGGTCGGGCTTGGTGAGTAGTTGTGTTCTCTTTCCTTGTATTTCTCTTGTATTATTACTGGTGGTAGCAGTAGTGATTTGTGTTATACCTTAGTTACTAAACTGTTCATATCTCAACCCGTGGGAGTTGCATTCTTTTGATTCTCCTCCCCATTCCCCCAGGATTGGGGTAAGAAAGGGGGGGAGGGAGTGAGTGAGTGAGAAAACTGCGTGGGGGGGTTGTAGACTTAAACCATGACAGTTCTTTTTGGCGCCCAATGTGGAGCACAAAGGGTTGAGATAACGGCAGTCACTCGTCACAATGCTGATTTATTGACTCTCAAAGTTGTTGCTCTGGTTCTCACAGGTTCAGTGTATGATACTTTACTCACAGCCGGTATTTATTATCTTAACGTTTTTCAGATCTGGGTTTTGGGTTAAGGTTCTTGTTACATTGTACTGTTGAAATGTCTTGTAATACGGGCGAGCTCCAGAAGGGAGGAGGGGAAGCCGCGGCGGGGCGGCCCCGGGAGCCGCCGGCGGCCGAAACGGCCCGGGAGAAGGGCCCGGGGGATCAAGAGGCCGGAAACGGGGCGGCAGAGGAGCTGAGCCCCCCCGAGCCCGAGCCGAGCCCGGCGACTGCCGACCCGCGGGAGGAGGCGGCAGAGAAGCCGAGCCCCGAGCCCGAGCCGAGCCCCGCGGCTACCGAGCGGGGGGAGGCAGGCGGCGGCCGAGCCCGGCCCCGCAGCGGCCGAGAGCATTCCTCAGCAGCCGTCCGCAGAGCTCCGTGAGCCCGAGCCCCAGGAGGACGCAGGAGACAGCGCAGCACTTCCCAGCAAGGCAGAGGAGGAAGATCTGGACTCAGACAAAGAGCAGCTGGTGGTGAGAGAGCCGGCAAGCACAGCAGCTACACCAGCCCCAGGGACAAGTACAGCAGCCTCATTTGAGAGTTCTGAAGGGTCTGAATGGCCTTTAAGCACCCTTGAGACCTGCCTGCTGATTGTGATGGGGATCAGCATGTTGGCATGCATTCAGAGTGTGTTTTGCCCACGACCACTTTGTCTGGTCCCCGGAGTTAAGCAGAGTGGGGGTGTGGGCCTTGTCTGAGGTTGGACTACCATGTAGGATGACCAAGAGATTTTCCCTGAGGCTGGACATTCATGAGTGGCAGAGTGTGTGGGACAGTATGGGCGAGTATCTAGTCCACTGGACCCCTCCAGTGCTTTGGAAGCATTGGAGATGGAAGGCAGCTGTATGGAGTCCCCAGTGACAAGCTGCTAAAATTGAAGTGGCTCAGATGGACTTAGATTGGCAACATAAGGGTGAATTATTTTGAGCCTGGTGGGCCCATGACACCTCAGGCCATCAGGGCAGAGATGCAGCATACAGATGGACTCATGATCGAGGGGTGGATTTTGCAATGGACATTATTGCCCAGGTTATTCACGAGTGTGAACACTGCACAGAGCCTCTCCTGCTCTGAAAGACTGTTACAAAAGATGGAACCCGACATCATGGACTGGCTGGACTCAGCAGCTTTGTAGGGATTGGTCCATGAACTAAGGGAAGATCTCTCTCCCTCTGTGTGTGTGTGTGTGTGTATGTATACATACACACATGATGGTATATTGAAAATGTGGGATCTGAGCGTGACGTGAATGGTATGGAATAAGGGGTGGATACTGTCATGGGTTCAGCAGCAGCAGTCATTTTTCTCCTTCTTGGTAGCTGGTGCAGCGCTGTGGTTTTGATTTTGGGTCTGGGAGCAGCGCTGATAACACCAGTGTTTTCAGTTACTGCTTGGTAGTGTTTTGTCTGGCCAAGGACTTTCTGAGCCTCATGCTATGCCAGGGAGGAGGGGAAGCCGGTAGGAAGCAGAGACAGGACACCTGACCCAAACTGACCAAAGAGGTTATTCCATATCACAGCACATCATGTCCAGGATGTGAGGATGGAGAGCAGAGACCTGGAAGGGTGTGGTGGGAAGTGGGGGGTTCGCTGCTGGAGGATTCACTGGCTGGGTCGGGCTTGGTGAGCATTTGTATTCTCTTTCCTTGTATTTCTCTTGTATTATTACTGGTGGTAGCAGTAGTGATTTGTGTTATACCTTAGTTACTAAACTGTTCTTATCTCGACCCGTGGGAGTTGCATTCTTTTGATTCTCCTCCCCATTCTCCCAGAACTGGGGTAAGAAAGAGAGAAAAGTGAGTGAGTGAGAAAACTGCGTGGGGGGGTTGTAGACTTAAACCACGACAACCAGCTTGCCCAGGGCCCTGTCCCATCTGCCCTTGAACACTGCCAGTGATGGATCACTCATAACTTCCTTGGGCAGCCTGTTCCAGTGTCTCTCCACTCTCAACAAAGAGATTCTTCCTAATACCTAACCTGTTTAAGTTGAAACACATTATCCTTTTTCCTATCATTACAGTCCCTGATGAAGAGTCTCTCTCTGGCATTCTTGTGGACATTCAGATATTGGAAGGCTGTTATAAGGTCTCTAAGCAGCCTTCTCTTCTTCAGGCTGAACAATTTTCTTAGCAGGGTCCATCTATTGTTTTGTGTTTGTGTTGTGCATTAGGTACCATTTGTTGTGTTTGACTTTAGCCTGGGGCTTGTAGGTGATGCCTGTGTGAAACTCCTTAAGACTAACTGTTGTCAGTTCTTCTGGTCAGTGACTCAAAAAATCAACCTTATGCTAACATATATTTGGAAACATGCTCCCTTAGCAAAACTCCATTCTCTCTTGTATCCTATTTCCAGTCAAAAGATTCAGCTCGGAAGAAGAATCCATGTATTCTAGAGACGCTGTAAATCATGGCAAGAATGTAGAATTTATGTGTTGTATAAAATGATTTTTTACATTTTTTGATCAAGGTTAATTTTCAATCTTGTGTAAAAAAATTAGCAAGAGTTAAAGTAGCTCCATGCAAAGATTTAAGAGTAATGAAAGAAATTTAGAAACATGGTTGTTTAGGTAACATTTATAATCATATTTAAGAGGATAGCCAGTGACATAGACAGTGATAGCACCTTGTCTTTTTCCTATAGTCTGTGGTTCTAAGTTTGAAAGTTGGATGAATTTTTTTGGACAGAGTTTTTCTCTCATAAAGATTTCTGAATAGTAATTTTCAAAATATCATTCTTTTATTTTCATTTGGCTTTGTTGTTTTTTTTTCCAAAACAGGTTTAAAAAATATGAAAATGCAAAAGACTGCTTGATTGTTTCTAAATATTGTTCTTTCTTTTTTTTTTCAGTTATTAAAATAACTGTATACAAGGTTGTGAATAAGATAAGAAAGTGAATCTTATGGGAGTAAAATACTTACTTCAGCCTGAAACATTTATTCTCTATGTAAGATGCTTTTAGATTTTTGGGGATTGGTCTAATTAAATCATATGGAATATTTGATATTCCCCAACATTGTAAAACTATTTAAGGTCAAAATATGCTCATCATTCACATAGAAATACTTCCTGGCATATCTGAAGAGGAAGGAAATCAAGCAGCATCCAGTTATTATCCTTGTGCAATGTATTCATAGTATTTGCAAAAAGATACAAAAAAAGTGTTTCATCATCCCTTATCAATCCCTGGACCAAATTAATTTTACCTAATAAATCCTTGTATAAGTTTCATTAGTATACCTTGAATGCATAGTTCTGTGGTGACCTATACCGAGTGATACACTGGGCACTGACTTCCATACAATTTATTTGTTTCTTATAAAGTCTATCTTTCTTCCTAGTCACAGCATAAATCCTTGCATAGATTGAATATCCTCCCTTCTGAAGTCTGGGTAACAGATTAATACATTCAGTTCTGTCATACAAGGTACCTCAATACTACAAAACAATGAGAAATATCTCCTGGTAAATATGACAACAAATAATTATTCTTGTTTGTCATGCTAACAAGGAAATAATTTAATTAAGTAGAAAATGTAAATCAAAAGATGACACACTCTTCCTCTCTATGATGATGATGATGATGATGATGACATTGGCTTTCATTATTATTTGTATCATAGTGATACTGAGAGAACTTAAGATAGAAACTCCCTAACTGGGAGTACATGAAAAACGTAGCTGGTGGCTACACATTGCCCTTGATATTAATGTTCTAGGAGCCTAAATAATACAGAGAGGCAGGTGGGTTTGCCCCATCATGGAAGAAAAATGTCTTGTGCTCTGTACTTACTACTGTATGTAGATTGGGCAGCAATGAAGCTAGTAACTATAGAGGAAAAAGACTTAATCCCATCTGAGCAATTCTTTCTGTGACAGGAATAAAAAATACAGGTGGAAAAAATTTGAAGACATTTTTTATCTCTTTGGTGGAGGAAGAACCAAGCTATGTATTTACTGAGCTGAAGTGAGAGCCATGTCATAGATGATAAAGAACTGTTTCTCCTAATAGTTTCTTTATAGCTGTAAGAAACTATTTTCTTCTATGCTGTAGCAAACAAGGTCATCAGATACTTTATCCTAGAATGTCTGTTCAAGGAAAAAAAGATCTTGTTTAATTTACTTTTCAGGGAAAAAGAAGGAGGAAAATATGTACTACTAATAGTGTTACAAAAATGCAACTAAATCAGTGTACCCACACAGGAAAGACTCAATTTCAGATCTTGAACAAAAAATACTGCAGAAACATTGGTATCTTGGTAGCATTGTAATCTACAAGTAGTTACAGCTGGGTTTATACCTATCTAGCTGTTCTCCAGACAAATCCTTGCACATAGCTGACAAGAGAGTTTCTCCACTGCTAGGATGCTCTCTGAAGAAGTATTACCTGTTTTGAAAACTCACATAGTGCTCTGAGCTCCCAAGAATACTTAAAATTTTAAAATTAAAAGGACTGTAAAGTTCAGGGCGTGCATTTTGGACATTTATGTACTTAGCATGCAGGGTGTATTATCTTTTCTGTCATATTTTGGGCCTTTTGAAATGTTCCCTCAGTAGTAGATTATAACATCTGATGGGCAATTTACCTACATGTCTTGCCTGTCAAATTGCTTCCCTTAACTGTAGACTTGGGCTTGAGTAAGTAATGAATAATAGATGTAATGCCATTCAAAATCTGTCATGACTTACTGATGCTCTCACTTAAATCCTACTGATCCTGGTGCCTTTCCATGACTCACAATTTCTGTTTTGCTGTAAAAATAAATCATTTAAATAAGGGGAAGAAGGGAACGGGAAGTAGCTTGCATAATTCCTTGCTTCATCTCTTTCAATTTCTTGCTAGGTCTATGTTCCACAGTAAGTTACCATTTTGTTGGTTACTAAAATATTACATTATCCTTCCAGAGGCACAATGCTCCCTATCGTGTTTCTGCAGATTTCTGTTTAAGACATGTCCACATTATGGAAGCACTTACAGCTTCTGCTAAGGGCTTCAGGACACAAAAGATGTATTCTGTGACTTCCAGTGTTCATATGTAAAGGTGCGTGAGCTTCAGTGTGAATGAGCACTGCATGGGAGATAAGCAAGCTGCTGTTACAGGGGATGCTCAGTGCAACAGACTTCTGACAGACCCTGCTGTAGTGGCTAGAGCAGTGCAAAAAGGCAGGGACTTGGTTTTTCTACATCCTTTTTCCATCCACCTGTTTCAACCAGCTAGGCCTATAGACCAAGAAGAGTCTGCGATTATTTAACAGGAAGAAACAAACAAATCAAACTAAAAAGGCTTATTTCTCTTTTTTCCATTGCTTTCTGCCTATACCAAGCTAGTAATCAAGATTGCCTCTTTTTTAATATTTTTTAGTCTCTCCTTTTTCCTTTCCCCCTTCTTCCCTGAAGCTGTCTGTAATAAAGTTACTGTTCTGGCCCTACAGCATTAACATTTCACTAGTTTCACTAAGTGTCAAAAAAAAAAAAAAAAAAAAAAAAAAGAAAGGATTTTGCATATGTCATCAAAATTTCAAAATATGTCTTCCCTGTCTGTTTGAGACATGGGAAAGATAATAGGGTTAGGTTCACACATTCTCTTTCTTCTTCAGTTCATGCTGAAAGGATTCACTTCCCTTATTTAACATTATAAACGTAATTCTGCTGTACCACTAAATTTTTAGTGATTCTGAGTTTTCGTGGAATAAATTGAATTAGTGGAATCAGGTGGGTTTTCCCCCTTCCTTTTTCCTGTGTCAGCTCCTTTGGCTTTTTAATGTGCATATGAGTTTCCTCTCCTTATGTTCATTTTTTCCTGTCTCTCCTCACTGCCCCACCACCTGCCATCCTGACCCATCCCTTTACCACCTACAGGCTATCATGTACATTATAACAGCTGCTTGCCACTCTTCTCAAATAAAGAAAAATTAACCAGAAATTAACATCTCCTTGTTCTTACAGTGCAATTCCAGCATCAATTAAGATAAAATTAATAATTATTTATCACCCCGATATTTATCCCTTGATCCCCTTCCTCAGGTTTGCAGCCTGTCCTTGTGAAGGTGAAAGTGTATTCCTTTATCACAGAGAAAATTTTGATTGAAAGCCTGTGCTTCAGCAAGATTTAGCTGAGGTCCATTTAAAATCTAAGACGCTCAGGATCACTTCTGGGAAGCCTGGGACCTCACTGGATTCTGGAAACCCTGACGCCTAATCCTGCCTTCTGTGCTGTGGCACACAGATTTGTATGCAAAAGCTAACTGCATAAGTCACACTGGCAGAGAAATAAACTTCTTAGTTTCTGCTTCACCGTTCTAAATGAAACCTCTGTTTTCCTTAGCCTGAAGTGTCTTTGGCTTCTCATTCAAACTTGGAGTCTCAAAACTGTGCTTGAATAGTGGCACCTTTAGTGCAGGCTGCTTTGGGCACCAATAAACCAATTTCCCCTGCCCTTGATTGGTCTCTTGAGGAGCACAGCATGTTCCCAGCCATTTTCAGATGCCAAAACTATCATGACAAAGGCAATTAATATGGTAACAAGAGAGTTAGCATCCAAAACACTGTTTCCTGAGGGGCTTGTCACATAAGCTGTGGCAAACATTGAAAACATTTACAATATGCATTTCTTTCTTCAAATGCAAATTTCTCTGAACCTTTGTAATTGGTCACATCTTGTATACTTGCAGTCAGGCAAAGATCAAAAGCATGATTGAGTCAGATACAGAATATATTACTCCTCATAGTAACTCAGACCAGTGAAGGCTTCCTTGGTGAAGGAATAAAGGAAATGAACAAATGAATCTTGCAATGGAAAAGCATTTATCTCCCAAATTATTTTCTGTTTGTTACTGGGAGATGTGTGCCCAAAACTGGATGTCCATAAACAGTTAAGACATAATCAAGGTGTGTCTGATTATTGTATCATTGTGACTGTTGGCTTTTTTTATGAGACTGTGGTGTAAATAAGTTGTTTAATACATTGGTTCAGCTTCTCAGCTGCACCTGTATACACTGGACACATGTGGTAAGACATAAAGGACCTGGGGCTGGTTTCAGACCTGATTTTGTGAGTCTAATTCCAAAGGGTTATTATGTTCAAAGGGCTCACTGTAACACAGCAGCATTCTGAACCATGCCACTATAATCCAATCAGTATTACAAAAGAAATGGCATATTTCCATTTCATGTTCCTTCTCCTCAAGAGAATCTTCATCTGCTTTGTTAAATTGGCTTTATAGTCCATTTATTCTACTAAAGCAGCACAAAGAGTAAGACCAAGAATCTGGCTTATTTCTGTGCCTAATTTAATTGCATGCCATAATGAAAACATAATAATATATGTAATATTTATTTTCATGGTGCAGGATAAAATAGATTTACCTATGAATCCACATAGATCTCCAAGGCTTTAACAGTTAGATAATTTTTAAAATATATATGTACGTATATTTATTATTTCTTTCGTGGGCTAAAGTGGAGGTATTCTGGCCCCTTGGGTAAGTCTGTAACTATGTAGCCTTAGAACACCCATATGTGAAGCTTTTCCTACTACCATTAAATCCTTCTATGAAAAGTGGATTATATATATAATAGACTTTAACACTTTCTGACTCTCTGCAGAAAAAAAAAAAAAAAGTGGAAGGCAGATATTCATTCAAATTATCTAGCTTATCCCATTCCGAACTTTTTGGAAAATTTCATGGCCTCCATCAAAAGCTGCTATGCTCCCATGTACGTTGCTGCCCAGATTTCAAATTTTCAAAAGAACAATTTGATGGCCAATAGGAGGATGAAAGAGATATTTTTCAAAAGCTATATGCAAATAGAGAGATCGTAACAGAAAAATGGACTCAAACCAATATTATGCCATCCAAAAGTTGTCATTTTTAATACCAGTGTTTGCAGAGAAAGACTGAAAATAGCTCAGTAAATTGCTGATGCAAATTTTTGTGCAACTGAAACACTGAGAATACCATTCTGAAATCAGAACTGTCAGTCATCTTCTTCCAAAAGTAGTTTGAGATCCTTCCTGATCAAAGCGTGTTAGTGTTTTAGAGGTTATCAGATAGCAACTCTTTTTACAATCTGACCATGGCTGTCACTCTCTTTACTCTAAATGATACTATGAACTTGTGTAACATTTCTGACTTGTGTTGCCAGGTTCAAAACCAAGTGCAACCAGGAAAAGATGGGCCACTGACACCCATCAGAAGTATTTGAAACCAAATGTGGCTCCTGCACACCATAGTTGCAACCTATAAAGCTTGGATTCATCTCACATAATTGGGACATTTATTTCATAAAACTGGAAGCTGAATACTCTGTCATGGGTCAGTAAAAAAAGAATAAGCTATATCTGCATTATAAAATTTGTGTGAGAGGCTTTCTTGCGCTGAAAGGTATATGCTGGATTTTCCTTTGTAAACTGTACATTCAGTCATGTACAGGTTTCATGAAGAGTAAGTACAAGTTTATACCAGAAACAGGGGCTGTGGCATATTCTATGAGCACCTGGTCTGGGCAGGCAATAAGGAAGGATGACAGAGGGTAACATGGTACAATCTTGACAGATGAAACTGCACTCACAGATATGTTCAGAAAGTACCTATTTAGCCCTTCCAGGATTTGGGCTTGCTGCCTCTCAAAGTATTATACTGGTCCAGTGGCAAATGTGGCACGTGAGCAGAACCTTTGCTGACAAAAGTTACATGCAATTTGCAATTTAGAAGTCCCTTTCTGCCTTTACTTTTCTGATCTAAAACCCAGCGCTGCATGGTGTAAGACTGAGGTTGTGATTGAGGATCATAAAATTCTTTGGTTGCATGCAAAGGGTGACAGCAATCTGACTCTCTCAACAAATAATTAGTAGATTTTAACTGAAATGGTTATGTAGAGAATGTACTTCCTGCAAATGATATTGGCTTATTCTTTTTTTTTTCCCTTCAGTTAATTAAGAGACACAGCTCCATCTTTTCATGCAAAATCAGAGTCATGAATGCATCTGTATGAAGATAGGATGAGAAAGTTGGGGCTGTTCATCCTGGAGAAGAGAAGGCTGCGTGGAGACCTCATGACAGCCTTCCAGTATCTGAAGGGGGCCTATAGGGATGCTGAGGGTGGACTCTTCATGAGGGACTGTAGCGATAGAACAAGGGGTAACGGGTTCAAACTTAAACAGGGGAAGTTTAGATTGGAAGAAGAAATTCTTTGCTGTAAGGGTGGTGAGGCAGTGGAATGGGTTGCCCAGGGAAGCTGTGAATGCTCCACCGCTGGTGGTGTTCAAGGCCAGGTTGGACATAGCCTTGGGTGGCCTGGTTTAGTGTGAGGTGTCCCTGTCCATGAGGGGGAGGTGGGATGGTGTTGGAACTAGATGATCATAATGTCCTTTCCAACCCTAACTATTCTATGATTCTATGATAGCATATCAAAACAAGAGAAGCTTTCATCTGCTTTTATATCCTTATTAGTACACCGTCGCCTTCAAGTTCTAGCAGTTTCTGAGTGCCTAGTCAGCAGAGTACTGACAAGGTGGGAAATATAGCAGTCTTCAAGTTCCTGTTGATCAGAATGTTCTTCCATCTTTCTTTGTCTCTCAGAAGGGCCAGAAGCAGTATCCCAGCAGCTGAGACTTCTGCCACGCCATGCCAGTATTGACTAGGGCTGATTTTAGATGAGGACGAGGGTGATTAAGAAAGCCCCTCTTGATTGCCACCCAGGGTTCACACCTGAGAAGTTGCATGTATAAACTTACTATGTGCCATGAAAGTAAAATGTGTATACACCACCTGATGTGTAGTCAGCACAATAACTTACTACAGACACTTGCATTGAGGGAGAACTTCACTTCCAGAACCAGAGACTGAGAAAGGTAGAATGAAAGTAGAGCCAAACTTAGTATTTGCACAGATGTACAGAGCTATTTTACCTGTCTGAGTGCCACATGTGTGTAAGAAGTTCTCCTATGTCTAATGACAAGATTTACCTCATCAAACATAAATGTCTGCAAGGCAGGCACTTAAATCTGATCTAGTCACAGTGTACTGCCTTTGTAGTCAGTAGTGAAAAGAAGGCAGCCTGAAAGGGTGATTAATTCTATCCCTAAAGTACCTATCTGGAACTGGGCAGATGTATTGCATCCTAAACCTGCTTATTTCTCTCCACTGACTCTAAAGGGTGTATGCAGCAGTTAACTCAAAGGTAGATGTCTGAAGTTAAGTGAAGATGAATACCATCCTAAGTGAATTGCAGTTTTCCTCACCAATCTTTTTGTCATGAGATCTGTGATTGGTTTATATCATCAGACTGGAAGAGAATCAAAATTAGACATATCAGAGATAAATGGACAGCAGGATCCATGTCACAAACAAGCAACATCAAGTACTCCTTGCTTTTATTACTGGATGGTGATATTTTCGTACGTTTTTCTAGTAGGAAAGACGTTCAATCTTGGTGAATATTCAATACAAAATTACACCTGTGTCTAGAATTGTATCGTTCCAGAGCAAAAAACTGTTGAGTAACTGGTACTTTAATTACTCTTTATATTAGAAAGAAAGCTTTGACTTGTGCAATTATATTAAACTTGTTATTGGTCAAAAAGATAAAAAAAAAGTACACAGTAAAATGCATTATTTTAAATACAAACTGTTATTTACCTTGAATGAGTTGTCAGGTATTAAATTCAGGCGGAGTCAGGAGAAAACAGAAGAGCAATACTTCTTCTGAGACACCACTTATTTTCATCATAATATGATTCAGACTGAAAGGCAAAAGTCCCCATATATATATGTTCAACTTCTAAAACTTGAGTCTTAAAAAAAACTATTTTAAGAATGGTAATTAAATATTAATACATGTTCCCCGAGTGTGTTCTGTTGCTTGAAGTCAGTCAGAAAATGCTAAATACTTCCAAATTTAGTAGTTATTTGCTGCTAGGTAACTAAAGTAAATGCATTTACTTTGTGAAAGGCAACGGGGTATTGAAAAAACAATCTTTGAGATCAATAACAGTCAAATGCCAATGTCGAGGGATCATAGTAGGGGACGGGAGTCCGAGTTGCAGGGCTCCCATATTTTCCATAGTGTCATTAATTTTTCTGAGGTCATGGAGCAAGCACCATTTGCCAGTTTGATTTTTAATGTCAAAGACAGGTGAATTCCAGGGGCTGGTGGAAGGTACAATATGCCCCTTGGTAAGTTGCTCCATAACC
Source organism: Myiopsitta monachus (assembly GCA_017639245.1). Lineage (NCBI taxonomy): Eukaryota > Metazoa > Chordata > Aves > Psittaciformes > Psittacidae > Myiopsitta > Myiopsitta monachus. The sequence continues at coordinate 63,301,111 of CM029919.1, forward strand.
AAATCCTGGAGTGCGCAAAGCTTTTCCAGCGGGAGGGACCATTGATCCACCCAAATGGGAACATCAGTTTTCCAGGTTAATTTCAGGGCATACTAACGTATTTTCAAGGTATTCTTGTATTATAGTCACATTTGAAGTCCTCACCAAAAAAAATAAACAAACCACTATTTAAGTTTTGTTGTTTTATTTGGAGGGTTTTTTTTGTTTGTTTGTTTGTTTGTTTTTTGGGGGGGAGGTGTTTGTTTGTTTGGGGTTTTGTTTGTTTGGATTGCCTCTTTTTTTATGTTGCTAGTGCTTAACATTAACAAATTGCAACATTTGGGGGTTTGCATCTTTTAGAAGCTTCATTGACTGGTGTTAGCAGACATAGGCTAAGACTGTGATAAAATGTATATTTGCCATACAGTGCTGATCCCTAAATACTTATATTCTCACCCTAAATACTTAAATTCTTCTATCAACCTTTAGACTATAGCATGACTATTAGAAATTTAGAATTAAAAAGCTAGACACGCAGAGCCGGGCATAGTGGCTCAGAAGTGAAGGAGAAGGAATTGGAAATCACACATGAAAATCATGCACTATATTTACTTTGCTGAATGCAGGTACAGGACTGATGGTTAGCCAGTGCTCTTGGATACGCTGCTGACATGTTAACTGATGCTGTGACTTTGCATGCTTGTATTCAGAAAGAATGACTTGCTGACAGTGGCTAAGGAAAACACATAAAAAAATAATATTTGTGCATATTAGATTGCTGCAGCTTCATACACAATGCAAAAGACTTATCCTTGACAAATATCAAAGAAATAGCTGGTGAACTGGTGAGGTGTCAAAGAACACTTCTGTGCATGATGTAGTACAATCTGCAAGCAGAGCATGTGCACAGCAAGGTGCTGGGATTGCTGATACTGTGTCTAGACACCCTCCCAGTGTAACTACAGCAGAAATATTGCAGCTGTTTGAAGGACCTGAGACTTAGGGAAGGCACTGCAAAACTTAAATCAGTGTCTGACTCATTGCTATACTTCAGACAGGAGGAGAGTATTGAAAATAGTACTGAAGGAGAGTACTGAAAATCTAAAGCTCCAGCTCTTTTCACAGTGTCACCAAATGATCAAGCTGCTCTAGAAGCATACCCAACAGCCACCAGATTTTCTTTTTCAAGAGAAGAATTACATTTTAGTAGGAAATTTAATTTCATGGAAAATACAGTTTTACATGGAAAAGGGCAAGAAACTATGCTGTGGAAATCTCACTAGGGTTATTTGGGGAGTAGTACATGTCATATGAATATTTGCCCAATGACAGAGAAAAACATGGTAATGACAGAGAAAAACATGGCTATTATTATGGTCAGTATGTGTTTTGTCAAGAAACTTAAAGAAAAAAATCATTGTTACTTACATACCATACCAACTGCAGAAAATTGAGCAGGTGAGGCCGACTAAGTGACAAAGGCAGAAGTACTGGAATAAAGCTGGCTAGTTTTCAGGTATGCATTTTCCTGGCTTTTCTGGTTTGAGCTATTCAAATCACTTATGGAATATACATACTTTTTTTTTTTTGGGGGGGGGGGAAGTCAGATGAACCTGTCATTGCCAGTAGCTTACAATTTGTCATTTCATGGCTGTTAGGACAATTACACCTTCCAAATTAGTAGGTGTCAAAAATGCCCTTAAGATAATAGTGAAGGCTAGTGGGCTATGTGTACAGAAGACCTTTGAACAAGAGGGTGAATTTCTAACTTCGTTCCATCACGCATATACAGATCAATGCTGTCAAGTATTGTCACAGAACAGCTGATTTTGGTGAGAAAGCAGAAGTTCTAAATTTGGTGATAAAGGATAAACTCTAGGTTAATAATCTGAAGTAAATCTTTCTGAAAATTTAAAAAAAAATACATATAAAGACAGGAAAATTATATGGTGCATATGAGCAATATTCTAATAAAGACAAAATGAATAATGCTTTAGTCTTTCCTTGTTAAGTGAAAGATGCTCAAAGCTGTTGTACTTCAAGTGAGAAAGCAGAGAATGGTACTCAGCAATTCAGCCTCTCTGATTTTATTTCTTACAGGAGCAATCAATTCAAGAAAACAGTGTTTTCAAGTTGTCAAGATCCACAGTTAAAAATAGCTTATTCTGATTCAAGCCTTTTGATGAAAATCTTGGGAAGACGTCATTGTAAGTATTGGAGTACACTTGAGAAATCTGATTATTGTAGAGACTGATAGTTACATCGTATATATCCAACAGAAATGATTCTGCATAACCTCCAATTTGCTTCTGAGATAATGGATGGCTTACTGTAACCAGCTCCAATGCAAAGTGTCAGTGCAAGTGTTGTGGCTTATGACTCACTTCGGTTCTTTAATAGCCTGTTCTGTGAACAGAGAGGCAAAGACATTTGCCCTCTTGATTTCTACTTTCTATCTTTAATTTTTCATTACTTGTTTTCACACTCTCAGAAAAAAAACCAAAAGTGAGTTATTACCACACATTTGTATTTGGGGGGTGGTGGTAAAAATTTAGTTAAATTAGCTGAGACATAATTACTAATAATTACTTTTTTTGCATTACTTCCATCTAATACGACGTACTTGATTCCATCATCAAAAACTACATGGCTTCCAGTTACCTGCCTCTTCCTCCTGTGCTTGTTCTTCTCTTGGACAGAGGATAAATATTGGCTTGTAAAGCCCTCTAGCTAGATTTTTATTCATTGTTGCTTGTAGTCTTTACTGGGGTATTTTTACATTATAGTGGTTCCTGTATGCGTGTTATGTTCTTCATTATCTCACAAGACAACTGAGGGCAGAAATGTGAAAAATGCCTGACAATTTTGCACAATAAAACAAATGATTGATTTTTTTTTTTCTTGTAGATTCATCGATGTGGTTAAACCAGGGAGATGTGTTTTATTACACATTCATCTGCCAGAATAGTCAAACTTACATCAAAGATAATGATACTATGAGAACCCAACACAATTAGACAGAGGAAACAAAATTCAGGAACCACTCCTGAAGATTTCAGTCCTTCAGTCCATGTTAGGAATAGAAGAGGTAGATATTATTTTCCAAATGGAACAAATTCTTCTTACCTTCAAGAGTTTTAGCAGATTAATAATTGAAGAAAAATTGACTATGAACTTAACAGTGTTCCTGATGAGGAATGGGTAGGTCAATTGTTTTTAACCTGAACCTGCTGCCTCTTGTAACATTCCCATAGGCAATGTAAGGAATACAGTCTGAATGGAACTTCTGTAACGTGACTGTAAAATAGCTAACAAATTTCACTGAATAAGAAGATTTTTTTGTTCAGTGTTCGGCAGCAAATGGACACATCTCTCCTAGGCTCTGTAGTGCTTTATGCCAGGTCCACTAATAGCTTAGTTCTAAAAAGATAGCACACAGAGGTTCCACAATGATAATATTCAATTATGTAAAAGGCTTCTGCAGAATAGAAAGACATAAAGCAACAGTTCTGAGTGTTGTTCAAAGGAGCAATACAAAGCTATTAGCAACACAACAAGTAATCATATTTCAAAGGGGATTTAGGATAAGGGTGATATGTATTAGAAAGACCATTCTAATGATTCTGATACAAATGTCGTAGTTGCCCAGAAAGGTTTTTGTCACAATAGTAAAGGACCCCGTTACAAATCTGTCAAGAATGATATGGGATTCTGTATTGGAACAGATGGATAGATTAGGTGAACCTTCAAGATCTGTTACAACCAAATTTTCTGGGATTCTGTGATACTCTTATACGTTGTGACAGCTTCTCCATCCCAAAGTAAATATAGACCTTAGGACAGCAGAGGTGGTTCAGAAAAACGGGTGGTAATACAAATTGGTCAACTGATACAGGTGCAAGGCAAGGACAAACGTTCTTTGTCTTAGAAATTGTCTACAATATTTGACTCTAAATCTTAGAGGCATCTACCAGTTAAGGGAGCTTTATCATCAAAAGGTGTTGCCTCTACAAGGTAAAACAGGCATAATCTAATGTTGGACTTGGTCTGTCCAATGAATCATGGTTGCTGAGCTTTAGCTTTATTCATAAGAAAACAAACTGGTTAAATGCAAAGAAAAAGTGAGGAAAAGTTTATTTTACAAGAAATTATCATGAAGGAGAGAGGTATGGATTATCTTCTGCACAAGTTATTTGCTTTCATTGAAAAGGTCATAATCTGAAAGACAGATAAACATTTTGGTTTATGTTGTGATTGCCTTTGAAGTACACAGTAGTGTAAAACAAGTTCCTAGTTCTTGAGGTTAATTGCTACAAACAGGATTTATTCATGAACAGCCTTCCATGATTTTTACATCAGGTTTTTACAATGCCCCAGTGTCACAAAGCGATGGGTCTTTTAAAGGCTTATACTTTTTGTCCCATATGATGCTGTAAGAGTGAGTGTTCTGTACAGCTGAGCTGAAGATACAGCACAGAAATTCAGTGTCATTGTAAATTTAAAATGCATCTATATTTAATGAATACATCACCAACATTCCCTCTTTTGAAATGCTTTGGCTATATTTCTTCTGAGTCATCAGTGACCCAAATTCTTTGAATCAGTTATGTACTAATGTAATAGGGAAGGAGAATATAGGATATATTGATAGCACAGAGAGGAAACTTATAGTTTTCAGGATGTGTAGGAGACAGAAATAAATTGGACCTATGGTCAAGTTCATGACAGTTCCTCTGAAAGAAGGAGATAGAATAGGCAAAAGGTGGTTTGTCATGGAGGAAGTCTTACCTGTCTTTTGTCTCACATTATTCCACAACCAAGACCTGTGTTTCACTGCATCCTTACTTGTGGAATGTGATGCCATTCTTCTGATGTCACCCTGGCATGGAGAATGCTGTTGGACTGCATGGAGCCACAGCTGCTGGTTTATGCACTGCAAAAAATTAGAAAGATTCAGATATGCTTTTTGCTGCTTTATTCTTCATACCAGAATAGAAGAGAATTAGATTATATGATCTTTATTCTGTCAAGGGATTTATCTTGTTTTAATTTTCATGTGTTCATCCTGACTGTGAACTGCATGAAGTGCAATCTCCTTTCATAATCAAAACCAAGTTACGGTGTCCCTCAAGGGTCAAAACACAATGCCAATGTGATAATGCAAGTATACAGTAAACTGCATGTTGTTTCCAGCTGATCTTTCTGTGTCATTTTAAGACATAGCAAAATCCCAGTCTTCTATCCTTTTTACCACAACAGCAGCTTTGCTACATGTCCTTAGAAGTAAAGGTTCCAACACAAGGCTGCCATTCATATTAGTTCTCATCTGACCATTCTCACATCTCTCCAGTATTTTAGGAGTCCTTGTCTTTGTTTCCTTACATCCTGGGCACATGGAATGACTGACTTTAGGCCATGTCCTATAGCTTTATTGAACGTTTACTGTCTGCAGTCAAGTGAAAACAACATATTTTTTCTAGAAATATTTTACAAGCAGCTGATACAAGAAAAAATAGATGAAAAATAATTTTTCGATTGTGCCTGCATTGGGTTTCAAACTAGTTACTTTGTGCAATTGTAAAACATATTTGAGTATCAGCAAACAATGAATTTGTTGAAGAGTAACATATCCAGAGATTCTGAAGTGATGTATCAGATTTACAGGTTAGCAACAGATATGAGAAAGGGGTCAAGTGTACTTATTCTTCATGGCAGAGTCCAGTAAATCACAGCTTCTTGCTCTACCCCTTGTATTAGCAGATGACTTCAGAGGTACAGATATCCAGTATCCCATATCTAGTCTGAGGTGTTGATACAATCTCTGATCCCAATACCCAATAAGGTACTCTTACTGCCTTTAGGCTCTGCAGTAAGTTTCAAATTCCAATTTAACCCTGGTTGAAACTATTTTGGTCACTGCATCTTAGTACCAATAAATTAGAACCCATAAAAAGAATTTAGTCTTTACTCAGGCAAAGTGAACCTTTGAAATGTTCTACCTCAGGCTATCAAGGTAGGTAGAGAGGGTGAACTTTAAAACCCCTGCATCGCATGGCATCTGAAACCTTTGTAGCTACACAAGTTAATATATAACAGCAATCTCATTTCCTGTCATGGGACTTCAACAGATCACCTTACGTGTCAGGGAGGATTTTCTATTTGCATGTCCCACTTATTTGGGTAGATATATCACAGGATATTTTCAGTATTTGCAGCTTATGCTGATACAGAAGACCTTGTTCATCTTCATAGGCAGAGGCTTACTTTTTTCTAATGTACTGCTGTTTGAAATCAAGTTCTTCTGTCTTCCAATCACTAACACAAAAATGGACTACAGATATTTCAGTAAAATAACAAGCAAGTTTCATGCACAAGGAACCATCATTTAGCCAACTTAAGCCTCTTTTTAAATTTTTTCTTATTTTTTTTCTTATTTTTTGATTTCTTATTACATAAATCCTTCAGTAAGAATTGTACAAGCATGGTACCTGGAATGTAATAGGCATTACACACAGAAGGTCTGCTTTTTTGGGGGGAAATCACTGACCATGAGTATATCAAGTTTAGGAAACACATTATTGAAGTGACTTTTACACAATATAGATCTGAAGAGCTGCCAAGCATGTTAGTTTATCTTTATGTTATTGTTTTGTTACGAACCAGAGATCTCAGCTTTTCCTCTTGTCAACACATCTCTTTTGGAATTAAATGGAATTTTGGTTAAAGAGGGAGCTACAAACCCCTCAAGCTCTTTGGCTGTGAAAATGGAAGCTGAAAAACATTTTGAAAGGTGTCGTGGTTTATATTTTAAGGATAAAAGAATTTGAATGCTGGACAGTTTCGTAGAGGTGCCTGATTTTTTGAATTCAACTTATTAATTACCTGCTTGAGGAAATTAAAGCATTTGTGCTCAAAATAATTGGTGTCATTGAAAATAAAGGATTTAACCTTGGCAGTAGATTCAATCTGTCTGCTCCAATTCATTCCTGACAAGACAAGAAGAATCTTTTTTTTTTTTTTTTTTTTTTGTCTCTTAAGGTTGCGTATGATTTAGTTTCACATTCCACAGATCAGCTGGGTAGTGGATGCGTATAGTTCCTCATCATTCTGTTTTATAAGGCAGGACTAAAAGTGATGCTCTCTTTGAGGCTAAGGGTAGTTGTGATACTGCATTGTAAAAGAATAAGAGATGGATTACATAATCTGATAACATTTCAGCTGAACTTGGATATTACAGTCTTGAAAAATTAGCTAAATGGTGTATTTTTAGATTTTGATTCTACAGAACATGGAATGGAAAAGCAATATAGAAACATAGACCAGTGATCAGAGCTTCAATTTAAGAGCTTTCAGGAGAATCCACTGTAGGTTTTTACATGTCACAGAATGGTTGAGGTTGGAAGAGACCTCCGGAAGTCATCTAATCCAACTGATCAGATATACCCATTGTGATATTGAACAGGTGATACAGAATTATATGTCATACAAGAGATTTTACTGCTAGAAGTCCGAACACTGTAATGTCTACTCTGGCTCACAGATGAAAGGCCGGAACACAGTTTTAAGCATTTATAGTTCCTGAGGGAAGATTTAGCCCACACAAAAAATGAAAATCTATCTATTAACCAGTAGAAATACTGAGGGGAAAGAAAATGTATCTTGCCTAAGGGTGCAAACTAGATGACCATTTCTTTTTCCTTTTTCTTTTTTTCCTTTTCTCTCTTGTTTGCTTTTTTTCTTTTTTTTTTTTTCTTTGAAGGAGTACTGAAGTTCTTCCTTTCCAAAACTCAGGCAATACCTAAATTTATCTAATAAAGGAGGATGTGTAGTAAAAAAAAAAAAAAAAAAAAATAGGTCTATCCTTTACATGAGGGAGAGATTAGAGCCCAAACCCATGCACAAAAAAAAACCCAAAAACCAAACCAGTTAAAAAAACATTAGGCATTTGTTAGAAGTTCATTAGAAGAACATGCTGTTAAATAAGATAACAGTCAGGTAGTCCAGGTGATTTTTCCTTCAGAAAAATGAAACTTGTGTTTACATGGCCTGTATAGAAGAAAAGACCTTCAATGCAGAGCACACCCTTGTATCTTCACAGTGAATTACGTCTCCCATATCCTGTTATTCTATAATGAATAACCATATTGTAGCACCAGCAGTCTTTAGGGAATACTGCATTGTCATTCCTCTTTATATAAAGTACTGAATACCCTTGCAGCAAAACTATAACATTGTTATAGTCCATAATTAGTTCAACCTGTGGAGCTCATATTAGTAAGCAGACCTATCAGATCCCTGATGGTCATATGAAATTTCCCCCTTTGCTTACCAACAGATAGGAAGGGCTTTCATTTTCTTAGGTGAGACAGCCTATTTTTGATCCCTCAAGCTTTCTGGTACCATAAAAACAACTCAGACAAGATTCTCCAGTTATTCCCTCCATCAGTTTCCACCACTATTTTTAATAAAGTGATTGCAGCTGAATGATAGCAGGTATGATTTCTAGTGCCTATTTCCAATGCTAAAGAGTAAGAATAAATGTTGCATTGGTATCATTGAAAAAAAAAAAAAAAAGAAAAAAATTAAATGAAAGAAAATGAAGGCAAAATAAGGAGAGGAGAGAGAAAGGAAGGGAAAAAGGAAGGGAAAGGGGAAAGGGAAGGGAGAGAGGGAGAAAAGGATATTTCTCAGAGTAGAATATTTTAATATGAAGATAAATGTTTTCTTGATTTCTCACACAATGGATTAGAAAACTCAGCCATGAGAGTTTATTAAGGTCATTTGAAACTGTATATCTATCTTCATATGGAGGCACATGCATGTTGATTTTTAGATCTGAGGACAACTGCCCATTTTCTAGAAAAACTACTGCATGTAAAAACATACATAGAAAAGGAATAAATTGGTTTAAATTACATTGGGGGTTGGAAGGGGAAAAATCATTAAATCAATCTGGTCTTGCAAACACAAAAAAACTTCAGAGCTTCATTTATCCTCAGAATTCATGAGGTCTGCCCAGCCTCATTAGAGCAAAGCAGCAGAACAGAAGTAAGGTGATACGTCACTGTTCTTTCAATAAGATGGCAAAAGCCAAGTAAAGCAGGTAGAAATACATTATTTAAAGTGAAGGAATTATCCCTTTTGCCTATTGCTTAGAATAATACAGATTAAAAAAAAAAAGAATTCTTAAAACTTATATGTCTGCAAAACCAGTTCTCACTAATCCCCATCAATGTCAGCTCCCACTCAAAAGAATTGTACAGTTAACATTCAAATTCACATATATATACATCTGTATATGCACATTTACGTATGTTTATGCATATACATATGTATGCATTCACAAAATTATACTGTGGCTCATCCCACCCACCTGCTACTTTCTTTGAGAAATACTTAGTCTTTTAAGATTTATATTCTTAAGGATTTTTTTTTAATCTAGGTTTATAAAATATAGTATGCACATATGCTTTTCTTCGCCTGTCAGCAACATCTTTCAATACCTAAGATGACAGAATAATGAGAAAAAAAAGAAGTTCTTTTCTCTTTTTTAAGAAATGAACTCATGTCCACGGGATGTGCCAGATTTTAATGCTAAAAAACTGTCTTCTTATACATTACATGCGCAATACATTTGCAGTCTTAGCAATGAGAGTGTGAAGTGCTCTGCCTGAGAAGCTTAGCTGTGCACAAGAATGACCAGCATTAGGAATAAGAGAAATAAGAGAGTACTTGAGCCTCAGTGAGATTCTTGGAAACTGAGATTTTGGCATCATCAGTACTTCTACTACTTCATGTATAAGAGCTGCTAATTTCCAATCAGAAGAAATTAATGGATTTTTTACATTTCCCCATGAAACTGAAATTCTGAAGCATTTCTTGCCCCCTTGATTTCATTTGAGCATTTGAGATTCTCTAATAATTATTTGATTTGTTTGATATTGTAGTGTATACAATGTGCTGCTAATTATTTGAATTATTTACGAAGTCAGTTTCATATATTACTGTTTTAATACATTCTAAAATCACAATAAAATGCAGTTATTCTTTTTACATTGACTTTTTTTCCTGTTGAAAATATACTCAAGATTGAGATGTCCCTTACTGTAATAAATTAATAATACATAAAAGTGATTTTTTTTTTTTTTTTTTTTTTAGAAAATATCTTCCTTTAATCCTTTTATGGTCAGCCACACAACTGAGGTGTCTGAATAGCAGCTACTGGATCATGAAGGAATTAAGACTAACAATAAAATATTACTTTACATCAGTGACTTAACAGTTGCTAAGTGTGGACCAGAAGCAATTAATACTAACAGTTTCAAACTAATTAGTCAAATGAACCTTTATGCTCAGTTTTGTAGAAGCACTGATCTGTCACAGGACTGGGTGGCTTATGACTGTGGCATTCCTATGGCATCTCTAAAAATAACATCCTGGATAGAAGTTTCTGTTTATACTGCAAGAGCAAAAGATTTATGATCAACTTAATATGTTATTAAGCCCTAGCTAATGAACAGTGCTGAGCATATAGAATTGAACTCTGCACACAGTACTTTTGTTTACTCTAAAGCCTACATCTTATAAGCCCTTCTCAGCCAAAGTAGACCATAGGCAAAGAAATCTTGTATCAGGCCAAGCCTGAATTCAAACTGGAAAACAGTGACATTCATAAAAAGTGAAATAAAGACAAAATTTATTGATTTTTCACTTTTTCAGTATGGGTTAAGATTATAATTTAGAAGCAAAAGAGTGCATAACAAATACATGGTGCTGTCCTAGACTGTCATAATACGCTGCTTTCAATCTCTAAACATCACCCCATATTACTTTGGTTTGCCAGAGAGAAAAGTAATGATAGTTGCTCACTCTGTGATGTATTCTTGTCATCTAACATACTCTTTGATTTTAAATATTAACATCAGAAGACGGTAGATATGAGCATCTATGGTATTTTGACCCATGTTTGTACACTATCATGGCACATAGAATGAGAAAACCAAGCAAAAATATTCAGAAGGAAGTGTGAAAGTACTCATATGCCTATTCATTAATTTGCACAGACCAGAGTAGACACAGCACAAGTCCCTATCAGCCAAAATAGATACATGTGAGCAGAATGAATGAAAATTCACTGGTATAGAAAAGACCATTGCTGTCTGGTATAGAAAAAGTTCCATCGCCATCTTGATACAGCTTCATATTCCAGCATAATCAATATCAGGAGAAGTTTATTTAAAAGATTTTTCAGTAAAAAAGTAAGTAATGCCTTTTTCTAAAAGTGCCAAACTCTTTCTAGACAGCTGTATAGAAAGATATGTTAATAATATACATACAGCTGGTTCAGACAGTTGCAGTGTTTAGAAGTTTTCATCATTGGAGGCATACTATCAATGCAAATTTCTTGCATTTTTTACTTTGCATACGAATAATATGGGTTTTTTTTATAATTTGGACATAAAACATTGCAACTGTAGCAACAGAAAGTAGGACTGTAAAGGTGGACAGAACAGCCCCCAAGTAAAGAACAGAGCCTGGAGGAGCTCAGCAACTTCCTGAAGGAGCATTGTTCCTAAATAAAAGGAAGCATGGCTGAGTCTTTGGTACAGAGAGAAAGCAATGACTGCCATCCTCCTTATTCTAATTCAGTTCTTCTGGCTATTCTCAGGATGGTATGACGCTCTGTTCCTTCCATCCTTTTCTTTCCCGTCAGTGGGATTTATGTGTGCTTTTACTGTCTCCACACTGCCCTGTCTCCACAAAGATTAGACTAGCAATGAACCCATATTAGAAGCCAGTAGAAAACTATAGATCAACATAGATACAAAGGACTCTCAAAAATACTGAAACTCATGTCATGGCTAAGTTCCTAGGTAAGACAAGGCACTGTTCTCTGAAGTGTTAGACATAAGTAGCTGTTTCCACAGATAGGGGCAAAATGATTTGGGGCTTTAGAACATTAGCTCTCCCAGTTGCATACATATGTTTCTGGTAATGCATGTTACTGTACGTACATGTTGATTACTTACATGGAGAAACTCCTTTTAAAGGTTGTATAAATAATTTTCTCTCAGATGGGATCGTGCACTGCTCTGATCATTGCACTGTTTGAATGGTGCGTCCGCAATTCCTGTTCTAGCCATCTGTCTGGAAATTAGTTCACTTTGTGATATGGTTATGTCTGCAAAACTACTGATCTTGTTACCCACCCACTGCCATTTTTCACGCGTACCTACATGTGACAGATAAGAATCCTTGCCAGGCTGCACAGGCATGTGACAAATCCTAAACAGACATGCCATTAGTGTCTTCTGTCATTGCTCTTACATGAGGATTAACTGGTGCAGAAAGCCTGCTACTTCAAGCTGAATTTCATCCACTAAACTTAATTACTGTATTTATATCTTTCTATAATTATGCATTTGCAAGTGCATAGCCTGCGAAAAACCAAACCAAACAAAACCCAGGAATACCTAACCAAGATCCAAAAAGCCTCATTTGACAGAAGTGGTAATTATACACTTAAGCAAATAACACAAAGAGCAATTTAATTCTGAAACATCCCTCTTTCTAACTGAATCTGGTTTTGTGTATTTCTAATAGGTTACCAGTAGGTTATAAGAAGATGCATTTTAAAGGATGATACCCTAAAGTGTGGCAGAAATATGTACTGTTGTGTGTCATACAAAAGGAATTATGCATTTATTCTGACACATCTTCTAAAAAGCTGAGACCTGTTGTTGTGGTTTAAGCCCCTCAATAACTCACCCAGTTCGTTCACTCATTCACTCACTCACACACTCACTCACTCACTCACTCACTCACTCACTCCTCTCTTTCTTCCCCCAGTCCCAGGGGGATGGAAAGGAGAATCAAAAGAATGCAACTCCCACAGGTTGAGATATGAACAGTTTAGTAGCTAAAGTATAACAAAAATCACTACTGCTACCACTAGTAATAATGCAAGAGAAATACAAGGAAAGAGAATACAAATTCTCACCAAGCCCCACCCAGCCAGTGCACCCCCCAGCAACGAACCCCCTCAATGCACCACCACCCTTCCGGGTCTCTGCTCTCCGTGTTCACATCCTGGACATGACGTGCTGTGGTATGGAATAACCTCTTTGGTCAATTTGGGTCAGGTGTCCTGTCTCTGATTCCTCCTGCCTCCCCCTCCTCCCTGGCCTAGCATGAGACTCAGAAAGTCCTTGGTCAGACCAAAACACTCCCAAGTAGTAACTGAAAACACTGGTGTTATCAGCGCAGTTCCAAGGCACAAAATGAAAAACACAGCTCTGCACCAGCTACCAAGGAGAAAAATGACTGCTGCTGTTGAACCCATGACACCTGTCTTTTCACTCCTTTGAGTTTGTACTTGCATTTTTGTGCTTCCAAACGCATTGGTGGTGCAAATCAGGGAATTTGCAGCTCAAGTCGTTTGATTTATAGTTGCCATCAAGCACCTTGAACTGCAGATTTTCTTGTGACTGCTGAAATCGAGATACAAAGGTAGATCAGTCTTCCAAAAATTCTTTCCTCATATAAGCTGTCAAGAAATACCAGGTAGAGGGGAAAAAAAATGAGGACTACAAAATAAAATATAATGAAAGGTGCAGTACAGATCTGTAAAACTACATCAACATATTATGAATGTTTTGATGGGGTGCTTTTATCTTACTTCTTTGCACTCCTGCTTTTCCTTTTTATGAAAAGAAATCTCAAGGCCTCAGCACAAAACTCTAAAAGCTAGCCCTTTACCAGGGTCTCTGATAAGGTTCTGTACAAGCTTTTAAGAAGTCTTGGTTTCAAAATATTTTGGCAAATGGCAACATTCAGTTAAAATACAGCTTGAAATAAGAACTTGCATTTCTGCTGTAATATATTGTTTAATAATAATTTACAGGATTATTTTGCCAACTAACTGAATGTTCAAGAAGATTTTAAACTTTTTATATTGTAAAATTAAAAAAAAAAAAGTAGACTTGATTTAAATAAGTTGAAAAAATTATATGGCTCACATTATACTTATTTATTTATTCATGCATGAATTACAGATCTTGCTGAAGGCTCTGGAAATACCTTTCAGCACATAGTACTTGCATGAATGATGGGGTGTTTTGTCCTTTCTGATGCTTATTTTTTCTTCTTTTGCCTTGGCTTTCATTCTGAGGACAACATGCTCTTTTCATCTTGCTAGATACTGCTCTGCATAAATCTCTCAGGAGATCTCACTCTACCCAAGAAATTTTATGGTAAAAAAAAAAGGAATGCTTCCTTATGTCTGTATAATTTCAGTTGTGTAAATCAGTACATTGACCTCAAAGCCAACATGACTTTATTGTGGATCCCCCTTTTGCTTGTGAATTACAGTAGCTGTAAAAATCTTATGCCTCCATGTTACGTAGCAGTAGATTGCAATTTTACAATAAGTGTCTGCATATAAGCTTTTATTACCCTTGTACAGAAATAGTTTTAGGGAGAAAAAGAAAAACAAAGAAGAAAAAAAATAAAATTAAAGAAGTTGTGAGGAAGAGTGTAGAGTGAGATTTGTTGATAACTATTTTCTTGATTACTTGATTGAAGAAAATGCTATCCTGTTTAGAGCTATCAAGGAGCTTTGCTAGTAAGCTAAGAAACCAGCTAAAGAATAAAATGTCTATAAAGCTTCATATAAATTACAGAAATGACAAAATATAATGTTTGCATAAGCTAATTATATCAGTGTAGACCTAATTTTGCATTTCCATAAATCCTCCTCTTGAATTGTTATATTGGCTAGTAATTAAGAGACTTCTGACAAATTATTTGATTTAGATTCTCTGTCAGGTCTGGACCCTAGTACGTGTAGATTTCAGTGATGTTTTAAGATGCATAAAGGAGTATGCTATACTTCACAAAATGAACCTGCAATGCATTTTGTGCTGTCATATGTTTCTGGAATGTCCATAGAATTTATAGGGATATAGGAACCTTTCAGTTGTGGAAGAATTTTGTTTAAACATGGTATCACAACCTTAGCAAAAGCACAAGACTGTTGCATCTAGCTATCTAGCTATATCTAGAATACATTAAGCATATCACATTTTTTTAATCTCAAATTAAATCATGTAGAGTATATATAGGTATACATATAATTCAAATTTCATTGGCTCTCTAAGAATAAATCACTTCCTATGAATTTACTGCTTGAATTTAATTTTTTTTTAGCCAATTATATATCATCAAAGAAATGCATGGAATTTTTTGTAGAGAGTCTGTTTTGCATAAACTTTATTTGATCATGGCAGAGAAGAAGATCCAAGTCCACCATTCCTAACATGGAACAAAAATGTTGAAAACTTGATCTACAAACTGCTAAAAATATGTTTTCCAAAAAAAGGAAAAGAAAAATATTTCCTTCTCTCCAGTCACTGTTTGATTGGGTTTTTTGTAAGTGGGAGGGAGGTGGGGTGGATTTGTTGGGTTTTTTTTTGGTTTTCAGTTTTGTTTTGGGGAGGGTTTTGTTTTTTATTTGCTTGTTTTGTTTTTTCTTAAGGTGGGCTAATTAATTTTGGCTGTACCAATTCAGTGCATATTTTATAATCTTTGTATATGCAAAGTATAGAAAGTGTTAATATGCCAACAGCACAGGTCAGAAATATTTCTCTTTTACCTCATGTATGTATCTAAGTCTTACATAAAACTAACCAGGAAAGCTAATCTAAGCTGTTTAGAAGTGAGTTAGTCATAAAGAAGGAATAAAAACCTTAGACAACTGACAGCTGTACTTGATCTTTCCCATGAAAAGTAAATACTGTATTCTTCACCCTGAGCTATAAAATACATTTTTTTTAAGGAAATCAGAGCTTAGATGTTGTTAATTACTGGAGGATTTGCAGGACATTTAAGTGTGATATGGAGTGGTATCTACCACAAGGAGAAGAATATTATCCAAACAGTATTCGCAGATAAGAACAGTTTTAATTCCATTTTAAGAGTCTTACAAATATATGTCAGCCATTATAATTATTGCCGCAGCTTGGAAAGCTTCAAGAGACCAAGCACACATTTATGGATTAGTAATCTCCTGTGGCCAAAAGTGTTTCTTCCCTTTGTAAAAAAAAAAAAATAATGGAGAGGGAGAGAGGCGTGACAGGTTAGATATGAGCAATTCACACTTCAGTGTAGAACTTCCAGCAGGGAACTGAGGGTGAGCCCCAGAAAAACTCCCGTCCTGCTACTGTAAATATTGCTTTGCAGCAGTGAAGTCTAAATTAGTGTTTTAGTTTCATTTACCTGTTCCATTAGGTAAGAGATGCCTTGTACCAATTTTTATCTTTTCACTCCACATCTCCCTCCCATGCCCTTTTTTTTTTTTAATTCTGCACCTAATATTTCCAGGGGGAATGGTGTCTATAAATTAACTGGCCACAATGTTATATGATTATTGTCTAAGTGAAACAGATTTATCATCTTCAGTTTTTCATTTCCTGTTCTAAGATTTCTGTTAAATACATATTACTCATGAATGGCAAAAAGACTAACATGAGAGGCTGCTACCCATGAGGACTACGTATTCTCACATTGTGCTTATTACTGAGCTAATGCTCTTCACTGGTAAGTGATTGCACGTTCTATTAGATTTTGTGCTCTGCTTTCTAAAAACTGTATATATTATCAGGTAGGGTTACACGTGTTAATCCAATGAGACCAGTGAAAGCTTCTGGCTCTCTTAACACCTCGGGACATTGCTGGTTTTCACCTTAGTCTCTCATCACCTTTCACATCCTAGCTCCATGCTTGTGTGCTGGCTTGGGTGAGAATGCCAAGTAGAAGAGTCCAGAAGTACAGCTGCATGTGTTACAAATGTAAATTAGAGATCCACTGAGAATTTCAGCTCTCATAAAACGTCACTTTATTGCTCTCTGTGTTGAATCAATTGTTACTAGTGCATTGCAGTCTGTTTCAATTGAGTCCCTAAGCATATAATAAAAATTCAGATATTTAATTGAAAATTGTCAAAAGAATCTGACTGATATTAAAAAAGTTATGCCCAGGTGATATTTTTGGTTTTAAACACATAGGAGCAACATTAAACATCATCTGCATTGGGTGCATAGGCTTTCATCTGGAAAAGACCCAAGGTGAGCACTACGCAAAGTTAGCACTAAGCTTCCTTCTCTTCCCAGCCCCCTTCCACTTGCGTGTAGAGCTGCTGTATGATTTTGGAACAAAGCATGAGAACTCTTCTGTCCTCAGATATCTGATGCTATTTTTTTTTCATCTTTCAATTTCTCTCTTTATGAAATACAAATAGCTTAGTTTGACAGTGACTGGGATGACATGGGAGTACTCAGTGGGTAAACAGTGTGTCTCAATATTTGCGGTGTCCTCTGATTACGGTCACTTGTAAATGAAAACGATATATCTCTTTTTCACCTGTCACAAAGCCATATCTCAGGAAATACATAGCATAGACTAAGGTGCAGACTGAGGGTTTCCGCATTCAGTTCTTGTCTCTTTATTTGGCTGAATTCTGTGCACTTCAGCTGCTGCTTTCATAAAACAGAGTATTGAAATTGAAGGTACATCAGTGCTGCTGTTGCAGATGCAGGGACATCCCTGCCCTAAATTTAAACTGACTTTGTAAACCAGAGTTTTATAAAGTGTGCTTAAGCACTTCCCATTCTTCCAGTCTGAAGTCTGCTGCCATGTTGTACTTTACAGCAATTATACTGTACATGATATCTTAGTTAAAATCTAACATTCAGATGCCTTCAGGAGCTGCAGTCACATCAGGACTGGGCGTTACCAGTATTGCCAGCTTCAGATGCTGAACTAAGTAAGTTAGAAGCTTGCTTTTCAGGGTCCCTGGACTTTCAGCTGTGATGAACAAACAGCTATAAAAGTGATTACAAAAAAAAAAAAAGCAGCTTCCAAATCTGACTAGTTAAACTCTTAACTAGTCTGAGTTTTAGTTCTTGTGCTGAATAAAAGAGGGGTAGGGGCTTGACTCTGATGAGTCATGAGGCCAGTTAGCACCAGCCGACTTGTAATCTGTGTTGTTAATGCTGAACCACCCTAGGTAATTGGAGGCAGATGGTTGGAGCAGTTCAAAATAAATCAAGTAGTGGGACTTAGCTCAGCTTGTAGTGAAGCAGTGTGGGTCCAGCACTCTGCCTGGCTCACTTTTCTATAGCACCATTTTCACCATCAAATTATGAATGCATCCAGGTCTAATCACCCCATCTACCGTGAGACATCTGACTGAAGGACTAAAGTTGCCTTGTTTAACTAGACTCCCTTCTCAAGCAATGAAACACACATGTTCGAAAGGCAATTCATCTCACCTAGAACTTAATGAAGCCAGTGTCATGAGTCTGAAGTTAGGTAAAATGAATCCATTCCCATTTTATCCTCCACTGTCTCTGAAAGAGTCAAAAAACCTCTATCTTGCACTAATGTGGCAGGCAGGATTTAGGCACCTAAATTCTTTCTTATTGACCTAAACTTTAAACAGGGCAGCCATCTGTCTTCCTTTCTCTTAAATGGAGGTTTTAACCAAATGGGTAAAGCATCAGGTAAAAGCACTCTTTCAGTACTCTTACTGAAACCTGCATTTTCAAAAGCCTTTTGCAAATAATCTTCCACAACTTATCACTTACGTTTAATCAGTACTTTGAACATTAGGCTTAAAAGAGGTCCATCTAAACATCCACCAGTATCTGGCTGTAACACATTTTGGAAGGTTGGCTCAATATTTACAAATTGGCATTATGAAATATAAGGAATAATATGCCACTGAGAAAAGAGGAGAGGCGCAATACCAATGAAGCTTCCTACAGCTCTGTGGATGAGGAAGTTTTATTTGCTGGTTGATCTGTTTTTTAAACTTACAGGAGAAAGCAAAGTGGTTGTGGTTTTTTTTTTGGTTTTTTTTTTTTTTTTTTTTTTTTTGTGTTTGGTTGATTCTATTTCTGTTTCTGTTTTCCTATATGTCATGGTTTAAGCCCAGCCGTAAATCTGCCATGATGTTGTTAGTTCCCTCTTCCTTCCCCCACTCCCAGAGGGATGGGGATGAGAATCGAAAGAATGTAACTCCCGCAGGTTGAGATAAGAGCAGTCCAGTAACTAAGGTATAGCACAAATCACTGATACTACCACCAGTAATAATAGTGATAAGGGAAATAACAAGGGAAGAGAATAAAACCGCTCACCACCTTCTGACTGATACCCAGCCCGACTGAGCAGTGAGCTAATTCTTTCGGGTGACTACCCCCAGTTTATATACACTGGGCATGAAGTGCTGTGGTACGGAATACCTCTTTGGTCATTTTGGGTCAGGTGTTCTGTCTCTGCCTCCTCTCGGCTTCCACTCCTCCCTGGCAGAGCATGAGGCTAAGAAAGTTCTTGATCAGACTAAACATTCTAAGCAGCAGTTAAAAACATCGCATTGGTGTTATCAGCATTGTTCCCAGGCTGAAAGTCAAAACCACAGCACTGCACCAGCTACTAAGAAGGAGAAAAATGACTGCCACTGCTGAACCCAAGACACTATGGAATCAGGATCCCAGAAAATAAGGACCAAATTATTCTTATAAATAATGGATTGCAATTTGTCTGCTTACTATACTCTTATCTCTTTAACCACTTACAAAGTAATTGTCAGACTAAAGACTGACACTTTTCTCTGTTTCCTGGTTGTGATGCTGCAGGATTGCAGTCATTAAAGAATCATCAAGCAGAAGAAATGAAAAGTCTTTGTTGCCCATTTTTCAAGCACCTTTAAAAGGTTTTTATTTTTTCATTTTCTTGTAGCACACAATTTCTCAGTGACAATGCGCTGGTACTTGATTTTCTTTCTACTTGACAACAGGCTCAATTAACTTTTTTTAATGCTTTTTGGATTTAATTTCCTTCTCTTGGGTTAACAAATGAGACTGAGCAAAGTTTGAGAACAGCTGTCTATTCTTTTTCCACAGTATTTGTGTATTTGAATTGCTGATTATAAAGGTTGGACCTTTATAGCATGTGAAGCTACAGACAAGCAGAGTATTTTTAGTTTTTGAACTTGAGTCAATCAAGAAAAGTTTGGATATTTTCAAAATAAAGAAGCTTGAAGTAAAAAAAAAATCATCTCAAGCTGAAGGATTCTCTTCACTGTGTTCGTTTCCAGATTCTCTCAGCCTTTATCAGATATTTATATCAACAAGAGTATATCATTGTCCATGCATCCATGCGTCATGAAACACTCTCTAGTTGTTCTTAACATGTCCATTTCTTTTCATGAAATGCATTCTTAACTGCACCTAACTAAAGCTAACTTCATCAGCTTGTATAAACTTTTAATATCCTTTTTTAAATGGCTCTCTTAATAACTAACCAACCAAGAAACCAACCAAGCAACCAACTAATCAAATATTATGGTTGCAGTGTACTTCCCTTGTTTTTTAATCACCCAGAGAGTAAAAGACCTGCATATAAAGTTTTGTTCATCCAGGGAGAGCCTAAGGTCTTTTCTCTTACAGGTCAAAAGAATATTAACTGGTGTAGCTGTCATATTAAGAGAGATAGTGATGGGGCTCGAGCACTTTGATACATGAACCCTTCCAACTGCATCAAGCAATACTTTATACTGAGATTAAATCCTGAAATCAGAAGGAAAGTAGGGAAGAAGTATTACATATATAAGACAGACTTAGTTTCCCAGCGTGTGTGCGCATTTCACACTAGTCTGTTTATAGATTATAAAGAGAGGCAGGCAGGCAGGCAGGCAGGCAGGCACGGAGAGAGAGAGGGAGAGACAGAGGGAGGGAGGGAGTAATGAAGGAAGGGAGGAAAAAAGGAAAATAGGCTTGGGAATAATATCTGGATCTCTAGAGCTTTCCTCTTTGCACTTACTTTAACTGCCAAGAGAGTATTAGGACCCTTCTTGGCAGTTTACAGTCACATCCTACGAGGTTTGCTTTCCTGGTGCTCTTGTCTATTTTTGATTGGAGTAATGGCATGTGCAGTTCTACAGCATCCCCAGGGTTTGACATAGTCCTGAGACCAGAGGGATCTGGGAGCCAAAGTTCTTCCTGATGGCAAGATCACTGTAACCTTCAGCTGAGATTAGATCAGCAGCAGATTAGAAGTCATGCTGATCTCAGCTGGGATAACCATGAAGATCTTGGCACCCCACTAATCACAGCTCTCTCAACTCTGTACAAAGTGGCAACTCAAGGTAGAGTCTGCTTAAGAGTTCTTGCAGAAACTCAGAGTGAATAGGTAGAGAGTACTCTCCAAAAAGGTAATTTTCATAGTTCTCAATTTGATCACAAGGATTGTTTGTACCGCACAGCTGAAGGGTTGGAAGAAGGAACTGTTAGATTGAGGAGGGATTAGTACAACTATTATACAGAAGCTACCAGCCCATAAAATGTCACTTGAAGGGAAGAGTGGGTGGCTATCTTTGTCATGTCAGGCAGCACAGAGTTATTCTTCCTCAGGTCAGGACTTGTCAATTTCTTTTGTTGACCTTCATGAGGCTCCTGCCTGCTGTTTCTCCAGCCTGTTTAGGTCTCTTTGAAAGACCATTATGAAAGACAGCAAAACTGGCATGTCAACCAGTCTGTCCAAATTTCTGCTGCCTGTAAACTTGCTGAAGGTGTACTTGGTCCCATCATTCAGTATGTCACATACTGTGCAAGGTATCTGTGTTATCCCGAGAGCTGAACAAAAAGAACTTTTGTTATATGGAAACAAATCAGTTTGAATGACCTGTTATGAAGCTGAGCTGTAAGCAGTATGCACAATCCAGTTTGTAACAGCAAAAATCTCCTTGATGGTTTTGATAAAATCCCATAAAGCTGGGGTTGTGCAAACTGAGCTGCAGCACTTCCACAGACTTAATTAAAATCCTTGATGGAGTGAATTTTCATGCTCTAGACCCTAATACTGATATTAGAATTGTCTGTACAGACGGAAGTGGCATTCACCTTAATTTTGCTTGAGGGGACAATGGAGGATTGCACAGTTCATTGTCATTTTTACTAAAACAGATAAGAATGGACTTTAGGCTGTGACCCTTGTATTTGGTGAGACCTCCAAAAATCACTCAGCTGCAGAGATAACATTCAAGAATACCCTTGAGGCTGTGCATGCTTTATAGTAGGAGAACCAGAGATCCCGGTGAAAATGCTAAACTAATATTTCTCCTGGCTTTGTCCAAATGTTACTGCTCTATGTACCTGTCTTGTAAGATCAGCTCTGAAAGTTTTGCAAGTAAAGTGTAATGTGGACATCTTGTTTTACTGCTGGTACCAATAGAAGTAATAGAGATATCAAATCATGTGGCTGGGCTCTGAACTTTCCTCCAGTTATGTACTGGAGAGAAATATCAAAGAACAAGTATTGAGAAATACTGAAAATATTTATTATTGAGGAGCAATAATCACATAATTTGTCATCTCATTTCCATAGTAACACAAATCAAATTTTCCCATTTACTTATCTTTAGGTAAATATGTACTGCCTGTGCCTTAAAATGTTAAATAAATTCTAATCTGAGAAGTCCTTTCTGGGCAGAGTCAATATTTGGGTAGTTGTCTATAATGATAGATATAAGCAATAAATGCTCATGAAGTCAAGCAATACTCCATAGCATTTGTGGGCACAGCAGTTACAGAATAAAGTACCCTTAAGGCTCAGGGAGTCTATGGGCTGTCATGCAAAAATCTTGCACTCTATAAACAAATTGGAGACAGTGAATGGTAAATGATGAAAGAATCACTTTTCTTGTTTCTTAGCATGATCAAGGAAATTGAGAGATTCCACCTTCTCCGAGGGAATGGCCCTTCTTTGCTTCAAAACAATACAAAACAAAACAACAGAACTCTCTGGATTTTGGTTTGGTGGTTGTTGTTGTCCATCTGCCATCCCCACCCCTATCCCATCTGGCTTTTTTTTTAATAGCTGTTTATCAGTTATCTTTCCAGTCACCTTCCTAAATATTGACTTTAATCATTCTTCTACATGTTATTTGTAACTTGGCTTGCACCTGGGAAGTGCACGCTCCCTGACGTGCTTACTAGCTACTCTGTACAAAAGGGAAGCTGAAGTTGACCACCTGCATCAGAGAATCCCCTTCTTGCGCTTGTATCTTTCTCTACTACCTTCCTTTCTCCATTCTCTCAAGCCCCTATGCCCATTCTGGTCTCCTACTCCCTGCATTTAGCACTGCCACATCTTCTATTAACTAATAGTTAATACTAATATAAATTAACTAATCTAACTATTCTATGATTCTATTCTATGATTCTGGATTCATGTTTCTCCCTTTACCTGCCACTCGTTCTCCTTCTAGTTCCCCTCTGCCCCACTGCCTCCCCCACTCTCCTGCCCAGATGGAGGATGACGGGATTTCGGTGAGGTGGTGAGCTCCTTCAGCCCATTTGGGTTACCAGTGAGACAAAGCACACAGGAGTGCTGACTCAGCATGCCAGAGTAGGGGCAGCTTTGCACAAGCATTTAAACAACAGTGCTGATGGCAGCTGAAAAAAAAAATCTGCACAAGCCATGAAATTTATTACACCTGCAGTTTTCTAGCTGACTTCCTCATCTGCATATGCTATTCTGGCTTCAAGTGACACAATATTTTAACATATGTACTTCTACATATAAAATCCATTCTGATCTAACTGAGATAATGTTCCATTAATGCCTATTACATTAAATGCTTATATGTCAAACACTAGTATTTCTGAACTTTGTTCTTTTAAATCATTTGGGTTTGGAAAGATCTTGCAGCATCTCCAATCTGTTGTTCTTAGGAACATTTGTTTTGAAAATTCTTCAGAATCCTTACTACCTAAATCTTTCTTCTTTTTTGCCTTGAATTACAGCTCCTAAATAATTTATAGAATGTAATTTGTAATTAAGTGCATTCTTACTAACATATGCAAATTCTAATGAGTGCTTGTTATGATACTTCTATTTTTAATAACATTAGTACTGCTATACTGAAAATTCTTGGCAATGAGACCAATTTTTAATAGGTCAGTGTTCTTTTTATAATTACCTGGCTCATCTATTTTGTTTGCCTTTGCTTGAATATTACTTGTTTGACACCAAGCTGTGTGGTTTGGTCAATACGCTGGAGGGAAGGAATACCATCCAGAGGGACCTTGACATGCTTGTGAGGTGGGCTGATGACAACCTGATGAAGTTTAACCATGACAAGTGCAAGGTCCTACACCTGGGTTAGAGCAATGCCAGGCACAGCTACAGGTTGGGCAGAGAAGAGATTCAGGGCAGCCCTGCAGAGAAGGACTTGGGGGTGTTGGTCAATGGAAAATATGAACATGAGCCGGCTGCAGTGTGCGCTCGCAGCCCAGAAAGCCAACTGTATCCTGGGCTGCATCAAAAGAAACGTGACCAGCAGGGTGAGGGAGGTGATCCTGCCCCTCCTACTCTGCTCTCATGAGACCTCACTTGGAGTATTGTGTACAGTTCTGGTGTCCTCAACATCAAAAGGACATGGAAGTGTTGGACCAAGTCCAGAGGAGGGCCACGAGGATGATGAGGGGACTGGAGCACCTCTCGTATGAAGACAAGCTGAGAAAGTTGGGGCTGTTCATCCTGGAGAAGAGAAGGCTGCATGGAGACCTCATAGCAGCCTTCCAGTATCTGAAGGGGGCCTATAGGGATGCTGAGGGTGGACTATTCATTAGGGACTGTAGTGTTAGAACAAGGGGTAACAGGTTCAAACTTAAACAGGGGAAATGTAGATTGGATATGAGGAAGAAATTCTTTCCTGTAAGGGTGGTGAGGCAGTGGAATGGGTTGCCCAAGGAAGCTGTGAATGCTCCATTGCTGGCGGTGTTCAAGGCCAGGTTGGATATAACCTTGGGTGGCATGGTTTAGTGGGAGATGTCCCTGTCCCTGGCCACATGAAATTCATATTCCTGACATGAATTACATAGTCTCTTGAGCCAGGAGAAGCAGAGAAAACATACCACCACTTCAATCTCACCTCTTCAAACAGATGCGTCTTTTATTCTAAGCTGGACAGTGTAGTTTTGAACTGTTTCTATTTAAAAAGGGCTGAAGCACCTGCCTTTCACTTCTTGTACAAGGGGTAGAATCTGTAAGCACTTTCCTGAAAGGATGGCTGTTCCCTGGCTGTATAAAACTGCCTGGATAAAGTTGATCAATGTTATTGCTGTATTTGGCAAGCTCTGAGTAAGCACAACAAATTAAGCTATGCCAGAAGGTCTAAGGTAAAAAAGTGAACAATAAGGCAGTTGGATAGAAAATGTGTCTTTCAAATAAGGGGGAAAAAAAGTTAGACATGGTGGTAGGAAAACATGGACTACTCAAATAATCAATCTTGTGAAAATGCAGATTTCTAGAACAGGATTAGCTAGCTGCTTTTTACATTTTAGTATCTTCATCATGCCTTAGTTTTACTTAAAGTACCCAACGCCATATTTGCATCTAGCCCTATATTAAAAATGCTATATGACTGTTTCAAGGAAACACATTGTATCCTAATAGCAGACCAAGTCTGGAAGCTTGTTTACAGGGAAAGAAACCTGGGATTCAAATTACACAGATAAATGTTTTTTCGATACAAGTTTTCTTCTGAACTCTAAAGAAATATAGCGTTTGCTAGAAGTGTCACAGGGGGCCTGCCTCAATATGGTGGATTGAATTTTCTTATATGAGAAAAAGCCTTACCAGATTTTTAAGCTTAATATAAGGATAAAGTATTTTATGAGGAAATCTCAACTCTAGAAAAATTCCTATAATAGCTACAGTCCAAAATATATAGAAACACAGACAGATGTTATTCCTAGCCTCGGTGGGTCTTAATTGGTTTTGGTAAAAAGAGCTTTGCTATCCATTCTTGTATGAGTCATCATCAAACAGCTACCAACAGCTGCATTTGTCTGCACTTCTGCTGCATTAGTAATACATAGGACAGTTTACTCAAGTAATAAAAGTCAATTCCTTCCATCTTCAGTTCAGTTGACTAGCTTCCTTCTATTAAATATAATTGGATTACTCGATTAAGAAGTTATTCAATAGAAAAAGAAGCCACAGTATCAAGTCTTTGATTAATAACTGAGTAAATTTCTTGGCCACAGAGACGCTACACTAAATCACATTTTCTGTTTTGTAGATGTAGACTGAAACAATGGAATCAGAAATCAACTGAAATTAATCATCATTCCAAATTAGCCTGTATGCTTATATCTGCAATACTATGTGAGTGTATTTCAATTTGTATTTGACCTTGATTTTGATTTAGCATTCAAAAAATAGCTGGAATCTATGATAGAGTCTTTTTTTTTTTACTTTTTTCCTTTTTTTTTTTAGGAATAGGAAATTGTACTTTCGCTGCCGTTAATATAGAGGGTCAAAGCCTTAGTTGATGAGAATTAGATGCAATCAATGAGGTTTTATCCATATTCATCAGCTGAAGATCTAGATAGAAATTTAAATTCTTGTTTCCCAGAATGTACTCATGCAAGTCAATTTATTTTGGCAGTGTAATCAATACCTCTGCAAATAAAAGACATTTACCATAACATAACCAACATTCTCTGGAGGTCATTACAGTGATTTCATATTTGTTTTCTTCCATTATTACAGGTAATATTACAAGATTCACAAATATTTAATTCAGTTATTTTTAGTAAATTATTGCAGTGTCTTACAATTATGATGATCACTGGGGACTAGACCTCTAAGTTCTACCACTGACCTGGAATCTGGTGAGATATTAATCTACAGAGTATTCCTGTAATATTTGCTTCTTCATTTTTCACAAATTGCTTACTCATTTTTAAAGTAACCCAAAATTCTGAGTGCAGCTATCATGTACTTGTGCATTCTTAGTCCCATCATGCCTAATCTTTCTGAACCTAGTAGCACTGACATTTCATTTGAAGTTAGTATCTTAAGAAACTTTCTCAGTACTGTAGTAGTTCAATGCGTGATTTTAAGGGGTTTAAAATAAATCTGGAAAATTTTCATGTGAAGGTGATCTGCCATGCCACACTCATGTGGCAATGCTGAACACTTCGTTGTCACCATCAAATGCAATATTTTATTTTTATCTTGCATTATGAAGAAAGATTATTTCTGTTACAGATCATGGTCACTGAAATACAGTACCATTCTACAAGAGGAAACAGATACCAAGGTTTGATGTGACTAACACTAAAATAGTCATAATGTAGTACAGTCCATAGGATGGACATGACATTCGTCTTCAGATTTCAGCTGTTTCAGCTGTTACAAAAGAGAGTGGCTTACCATTTAAAAGAGAGAGAGACTTCTGAAAAAATTTAGATCAGTCAAGATCCTTCTACTCCATCTGTGTAGTTCCAGAAATTTCTCTGCAAACACACTCAGCTCTATTAATGCTGTTACTGAATCTGTGCATCCATGTGGCACCTCTGGTTATGTAGGACCTATGACTGAGAGATCGTTGTGTATACTGTGTAGGAAATGAAACAGCATGTCATCAAGGCATCAGGTAGTGATAGCAAAACACTCAGTCATCCATTTAATAGCATGAAAGTCTCTCTATGACTAGTGAATTCTAACATGGGGAACTAAGCCAAAGTTTCTTCTGAAAGCAGTTGTGATTTTTTAATTTTTTTAGAACTTCTTATAACCCTAGATAAGCAGGCAGATTATTTATAAGCGTATTCTTTAATTCTGTAAATTTGCAGCAGAATATCATATGAGGCGGGAGGACTGAGTAAATTATGCTAGCTGACACAGTAAGCTGGGCGGAACTCAGCGTTTTTCTCTTATGAATTTCACCATGAATATTCCACCCCGTATATCCTGAAGAGCATTATCAGTACTGTCAGCTTATATGTAATCTGACATTTGGCCTCAAAATGTTTCACACAGAGGTCAGCAGCAGTTGCCTTATTTCTTTTGAAATGTGAATCTCTTCTCTACCATTCATTGTTTAAGGCAGGAGATACGGTTGATTGAAGCATGAATTGCATTACAGGAAGTGAGGAGACGATTCAAGTGAAATAGCTCTGCTGGTCTAGGGCCAATACCTTCCAATAGCCTATGTTTCTGCACTGTACTCCTGGAATCAGAGTCAGGATATCCAAGGCACCCAACCACATTGTATAAAGAGGTATATGTAAAACATTATTTCCTGTAAAATAAAGAAATTAACCTGGGAGATTCCATTAAAATATGGGGGTAGTTAAGGAGCTAAAACATATGAAGCTGGGGGACCTGGGGTTTGTCCAGCATTAAGAATAAAGTAAGTGTGGTCTCCAAGGATCTAATGGGAGAGTATAATGATGAAGCAGTGTGACCAGTAGCCATACTCTTCATAGAAGTGCCTAACAAAAGGACAAAATATAACACGCAAAAGTTGCTTCTAAGTTTCCCTGAATGCAAAGAAAAAGCTTTCACAATCAGGGCAGCTAGAGACTGGAACATGATGCTCAGAGGGTCTAAAGAATCTCCATTCTTGCAATACTCAAAACTCAACTACACATGGCAGCGATCAAGCTGACATTCTTAATCCAGCTTTGAGATGAACGCTTGCACCAGAAAATTACAAATGTCCATTCCAATCACAAGCATTGTGCAGCTCTACAGTTCTTGACATCTCAGGCCAGCACCACTGCACATGGGTAGAGAGCTTTTCCAAGTAATGTTATACATTGTCAGGTCCAGCAAACAAAAGGTTTTGAGAAGAGGCAGCCCAAAAACAGCTCTGAGAAAGAACTGCCCTAATAGGCAAAACAAAAAACATTAATAGAATCATAGAATAGTTAGGGTTGGAAAGGACCTTAAGATCATCTAGGTCCAACCCCCCTGAAATGGGCAGGGAAAGCTCCCACTAAGCCATGCCACTCAAGGCTCTGTCCAACCTGGCCTTGAACACCGCCAGCAATGGAGCATTCACAACTTTCCTGGGTAACCTATTCCACTGCCTCACCACCCTTACAGTAAAGAATTTCTTCCTCATGTCCAATCTACATTTCCCCTGTTTAAGTTTGAACCTGTTACCCCTTGTTCTAACACTACAGTCCCTAATGAATAGTCCACCCTCAGCATCCCTATAGGCCCCCTTCAGATACTGGAAGGCTGCTATGAGGTCTCCATGCAGCCTTCTCTTCTCCAGGATGAACAGCCCCAACTTTCTCAGCTTGTCTTCATACGAGAGGTGCTCCAGTCCCCTCATCATCCTCGTGGCCCTCCTCTGGACTTGGTCCAACAGTTCCATGTCCTTTTGAAGTTGAGGACACCAGAACTGTACACAATACTCCAAGTGAGGTCTCATGAGAGCAGAGTGGAGGGGCAGGATCACCTCCCTCGCCCTGCTGGTCACGTTTCTTTTGATGCAGCCCAGGATACAGTTGGCTTTCTGGGCTGCGAGCGCACACTGCAGCCGGCTCATGTTCATATTTTCCATTGACCAACACCCCCAAGTCCTTCTCTGCAGGGCTGCCCTGAATCTCTTCTCTGCCCAACCTGTAGCTGTGCCTGTCATTGCTCCAACCCAGGTGTAGGACCTTGCACTTGTCATGGTTAAACTTCATCAGGTTGCCATCAGCCCACCTCACAAGCATGTCAAGGTCCCTCTGGATGGCATTCCTTCCCTCCAGCATTTCAACCGAGCCATTCCACCTTCTCAAGATAGGCTTAGGTGGAAATGTTGGTAGAACTGACACAGGTGTCATGATGGATGTGGAGCTGCTTGTGAACTGAATGATTTCCAGATTCACACAACAAGATCTCAGAGATTAAGAGGATTTTTTTGTCTCTGAAGTGCACTATAATAAGTTAGAATGAGATAGCTTCTTCACTGAGTAGCAATTCCTCCAACTGGATTGATACCAATGATTACACATTTGCAGTAGGGAGGAAGAGTGCTGATGTTCAGAAGAGAATGGTGAAAAGGATCACTAACAAAAATCAGACATGATCCTTGTAGATCATCTGAATGTAGTTTGAGAGCAGGTTTGAGACAGGGAACCACAAGAAAAAAAGAAGACATATACAATTCAAAACTGCCCATTAAAGTGCTGCTCAATAATGTGCATAAATGCAGGTAAGATAGTCTCTGTACCTACCACTGCATCACGTTTGGATGTACTAAATTAAGTGCAGCAAAAGAACCAGTGCTGATTTTTAACATGAGGTATCAGTAGCTTGATTTTTTTTTTCATCTATTTTTGCTCCTATGCAGACTTTTAAAAATTAAGTATTTCCACCCAGATCTGCCTTTCCTCTGGGAATGTGCTGAGACTTACAGATTGGTGGTCTTTTTCAAACCTCTGTTAGGTGGAGAAGTTACATTCACCATTATTACCTTTTCAAGGATTTCTAGTGTTTCTCACTAGTAAGTTACATATATGTCACCTGAAGCATTCAAACCAGCTGAAACAAGGTACTTTCATTGTAAGGGTGTGTCTATTACTGTGTCAATCTTCCCTAAACCATCCTTATTACTGGAAAAACTGTCAGCAATAAGTAATTTTAAATAGATTCTCAGTATGGTTTGTAACAACTAGAATACACTGAGTGAAGACGACACTGTTGTTTCTTCAGGGAATATGTTTGAACACCCTGTTAGCCTGAAGTTGATGGCAAAGAAAGTTTGGTCATAAGAAATTTTAGAAATGTTGTGACTATGAGAATTGAAAATGATAGCAAAGATTTGAGGGTCATGTTTTGGCAATAGCAGTAAGAAGCAAGTGAGAGGTTTAACTGTGCTGAAAAGCACTGAGGCACTTCAGAAAAGCAGAAGGAAGATTTAAGTAGCTGGGAACATATTTTTTTTTTTCTTCAGAGTAAGGCAGGTTAGATGTTCTCTTTGTCATAATTATTAAATATTAACATAGGTTAACATCTAATATGTTATGCTTCTTACCCATGTTGACAGCACTGCAAAGATAGAATCATAGAATAGTTAGGTTTGGAAAGGACCTTAAGATCATCTAGTTCCAACCCCCCATGTCATTTTGCAGCAAGAAGCCTCTTCCAGAAGTGTGGCTCTGAAAACATAATTTTCAAATGGTTTTCAGAGTTTATGCTTGGTGAGCAAGGCTCTTTCTTTACTTTCGGAACTTTCACGTTACTGTGCCAAGAGAAATGGATGCTTTTGTCCTTTTAGGATGGAGTTTCAGCATTAGCACTTAATTTCTGACCTTTGTAGGTAAAACTTATGCTTCATTCTGACCTTCAAAATACTGGCATTAATATATGCATTTGCATATTATAGATCCACAGCCTGAAATACTTACCTAAAATTAGAATAAGTAGCTGCTAGACATGTACAACACTTGTGATTCTTATTTATTTTTTTTTTAATCTACATCAGTGAAATTTTTATTATTACTCAGGAATACATGTATATACTCTGTATAACACCCAAGCCTATAATATGGTATTGAAAGGAATACGATATAACACACACAAGCTGGATGACTAAACATGCAGATTTTCATTTTTCTATGAGTTTAAAATTGGACTAATGATCTTATATTTTTTTAGAATGCACTCTCAGGCTAAAATCTTATTTCAAGTTTCAGCATGCTGTGAATTTTTATGGCAAATTACAAGCCCCTGAATATAGGGGTTTATATAACGAAAAGGCTAACAGCCCCTTAACTATAATAGCAAGAACAGACAATGCTATAACATAAAAGAACTCTCATCCGGTAGAAAAGTGAATGGATAAATCATTATTATGAAAAATACCTTTCTCTTTAGTTACATTCAATCTGCAAATCATAAACTCTTTTTTTTTTTTTTTTTTGCTAGCAGAAAATAGACTGCATTGGATTTTAATGTTTTTTTTTCCTTGCTTGTCATCATTCTACATCTGTACTGACTCTTCCTTTCAATCATTTCCTTTGTGATTGCTCAGCTTTATGTTTCTTAAATTTTTTTAGGCTAAATTGTCATATGCTTGAAGTTTATACTGGGAGTCCCATGCAGCTAGTTAGCTCAGAAATTGGCTTTCATCTTAAGCAGGCAAAGCAAAAAGCCAGCAGAAAATGGAGTCAAAGGAGAAGAGAAAAAGTAATTTATATTTCTGAAGTGGCTAATGCTGTAAGAGTTATTCTGGAAGAGAATACCTCTGTCTTCAGATAAGTACTGGCAGCTGTGCTATCTGCAGTATAGAGTATCTGCTTCTGAAATACAGTGATTCTGTGGTATCTGTCTTATATTTACTTACACAAGATAAACTATACTTTCTTCTGGATTCATTCTGCTTTCACTTACACTCTTTGGCAGCTTACCTTGTGTACAGTATGTCAAAATTTGACTAATGGACCTCTGGGAATCAGCTGGTCAGTAAATCTTTCCTTTCTCAAGCTCCTTTGGCTTTGTGGAACTGCTCTGTCATGATAGTAACCATTTGAATTAAAATTGTTTTTTATTTGATGGATCATTCTCCATAACATAGGCAAAAATTACAGCAGCAGCATGATAACAAATTGGACTAAAGAGGGAGGAATCTTAATTTATTTTTTATTCTTCTCATGAATGAGAGTCTTAGATTTCCCAGTATTACCTGAGAAATGAGAGGAAAAAAAATACCTTTTTATGTGAGCAATAATTATATATTCTGTGTAAGGAGAAAACATTCTGCTGTGCACTGATGAAGACTAAGTCATTTCATCATGTTCTGCAGCATTGCTCCTCCTGACTGCACACAGTACTAATAAAACAAGTTAATGGAGTTTATTCTGTCACAAACACTACAATGTCAAAGAGCTGACGGCAGTCTACAGGAAATCAGTGTCTAACAGCCTCTTAAAGATGTACAGTAGCTTTAAAATATTTTCCTACAGAAGATACACATTATACCAATCTAGTTATGGAATGTAAGAAGATATGGAGAAAAGGAAAAAACACCTTCACATTCTTGCTCACAGATAGTTTTTAGATGGCAGGATCAATTCACAATGAGAGTCACTCCATGTTTCCAATATTTAAAAATTTTCAAAATGATAGTTTATCTGAAAATCAGATTAGAATACAGAAATGAGAAATTCACATTTTATAAAAAGTATTTAAACCAAATTTTACTGTTTAATAAGCAACTTGCAGCTTGGATTGATGTTGATAAGGATGTACAAACCAAACACTGTTTCGCAGGCTTTGAAATTGCATGTTATTCATACTAAAATATGAAGCTGATTATAAGATGCAATGGCAATCAGACTGAATTAATAGGAGCCTTTTAACAAACCTTCATTTCCTCAAGACTCACAAAACTCTCTGTGAGTAGACATCGAGAAGATGTAATATTTCAGAAAATAAATTTGAATTGTTATTTGAAGAGTGAGGTATATTAGTTCAGTTAATCAATAGAACTTCCTAATTTACAGTAGTTTTTAATGGACATGGAGGTTTACTACAGGATAATATGTTCTTCTTCCCCTTTAGTCTAATTTCCATTAAACTCTAAGGAAAGGAAAAACTGAAAAGAAGATGCCTTATTGTTCACTAGACTTTAGGATCAAAGAAGAAATGCATTTCCATTATTATGGATTTTTTTTTTATTTTACTATAACTTTAATATTTTACTATTTCACTTCACTGTCTCCTCATAAGCGACTCATCTACTAAGCTGATAGAATAGTAATTAAAGCTAGCGGATCTTAGGAAAGCTGGGGCAAATTCAGATTTCTAAATTTGAAATTTTCTGACAGATGCAGACACTAATGAGTCTTCGTATAAAATTTGAGTGCACAAAACCTAATAGGAATCAGTAACAGCACTGTAGACAAAGTTAATACTTTGAAGAAATAGAGTTAGTTGTTACTGGCCTGGACTCACCATCGGCAGAATGCCCTTTGTACTTGTTCGCAATGCTTTTTGTCTCTTGGAGAGAAACAGAAACAAAAGAGAGATGGCAGCAGCAGATGTGGATATAAAACGTGTACACTGTTAAACATATGGCCTTCGATTAGTACAAACAGAACAGAGATGGTGGGATTGCCTTTTCCATACCAGAATCTCTGTTGCACACATGATGTCTAGCCAGCAAACCTCATTTGTAGCCAGTGCACTGACAGTCCCTAGGATACAGTAAATGTTGCCTATGTAATTTTAAACATCTTCAGTGCAGGCATGTATCTTCCTTGTGCTTCATTTTTTGACCTTTCCTGTGCTATTTTCAAAGTTAATGATATTTTATAAAGAGATGTAATCCTACATAATCAAAACCATTATTAATCTCATTTCCACTGTTTCATTTTGCATATTGTAAAGTCTGTCTTTGAATAAAATATATATATATCAAGAACATCCAATTAATGATGTATTAAAAACTTTTTTCCAGAAGTTTTTAAAGTGCATAATATACTTTGTCATTATTTTTTGAAGGTAATTCAGTGCTTAAAGACTGTTAATCATGCCTTGTCTGCAATATTAATTGCTAATACTTTCTGCTCGTATATGGTGTTAAAGTCAATCTGCCTTGGTTATATTTAACCTGCAAAGCATATAAATACTTCTCATTGTTTTATAATCCTGATTAAGGGGCTGATACTAGCACTGGTAAGTCAGTGGGATATCGATAACGGGGCATATTCTTCTCTCAGACATATTGTTAAATCATGAATAGGTCTACTGGAGTGCAGAGCTTACAGCTTCACTCTGCCATGTAAATGTGCAACATTGCATGCGTGAATGTAAAGGCAGGATCAAGAAGAGGTACACAGAGATGACTAATACCTGACTGAAAGTTGCTATAGGGACTGAAAACAAGGTTACTCAATTCTTCTGTCAGAAGATGGCACAGGAGGTTAGTGCCCAGTTAGGATACCAATAGCTGTGCTCAACCAACCTGCCAACCTGCTATGTCTATTCACAATTTTATCCCTGCTTCAGCTTTCCTTCTTATGAGCTGTGAAACCAGTAAGCAACAACTTCCATTTAATACTGTTTGGACATTTTTATGGCAGCTGTTGAGCATGAGTACAGCATTAATCTCCAGTTCAAAGTCCCACTGACTTCATTGGTGTGTAAGGGTACACTTATGAGGACAGTGTTTCCAGTGCTGACCTACAGAGAAACAGTCATGACTTGCAGTCCCAGTGCTTTCCCTTTCTTACTTCATCTTAAATTTATGCTTACATAAACATCCTCTGTTCCATAACTTGCAAAGATTTGCATGATTTTTGTTTGGATATTCAAATTCAAGAGAATAAAACTCATGAGATACCATTTTACAAGCACTGCAGAAAACACATGTATGGATCTCCATTTCCTGGGAGACCTTGTAGTTATTCTGTATTATCTTTAGATACTGGTATTCTGTATTCTCTCTCACACTGCAGGGAAGCAAAAGAACTGCATCCTAAAATGAGGAAGTTCCCTTAGTTTTATCTTGACTACAGCTCCCATCACATTAATTTTACCTACTGGTTTTTGTTTGTATTGGTTGCAGGAAACACTGAGAGCAGTAGTGCTGAGAACAGGTAACTAAAATTTGAAGAGAGTAAAGGCATTAACTAGTAACAATTATTTTTAGTAGCATATTGTTACTAAAATGCAGTAAAAAATTACTTGAAGATAAGGCATTATTTTATACCCCTGGGAAATACTGTGGTTAGTTCTCAGTTTCCACCCAGACATCATAAATCTTCAGAAGCTCTGTTGTCTTTAAGGAAATGGGAAATTAATCAACCTATCAAACGTCTTCATGGGAGTGGCAAGGAAGAACCCCCTACAGGTCTTTATCTGTTAATGGTTCTTCAACTCCTTGCTTTGTAATAGGTAAGATTTTTAATTTTTTTACTTCCCCTATGTTATGCAAGGATTTCCCTTGATACCTAAGTCCCTTTGATGCATCTTATCTCAATATGTAGATAATTCCTTCTTTCCTTCCTAAGAAAGCAGTGAAAATGAGGCACTAGGGATATAAAAGTCCCTTTTGAGTTCTCAGATACTCTATACAACTCACTGCAGCACCTTTTAGTTCGATATATCTGTAGGAATTTGTCACACATTACTGAAATCCTCTCAGGGGAAGTACAGCAGCTGTTTAACGATACTTGGCATTGGGCTACAACATATTAAAGTGGGAAGTGATGAGCCAAAACATATCAAATTGAACTGCAGGGGCAAAGTAGGTATGCAAAATGCAAATCCTCAATTTGAATTTGGCCAATCCACCAGGACTAAAACTGCTACTCTTGCAAATAGTGCTGTTGAATTAAAACACAATTGTGGATATGCTGGATAGAAGTCTTACTAATCCCTTTGTTCAGAAACTGACTGAAGAATATTGACTATGTAGATACCAGCAGATTTATTGAAGGCGTAGCCCTATGGAGCTAGTGGAAGCTGTAACACATTGTGATATTCTGCTCTGCAGCATTAGTGCAGAACATATACCCAATGAAAGTCAATCTTAAAAGCATTTTTCTAGTGCGATGAATTATTGTCAGTCTATAAGACTTAGGATCTATTCTACATTTTTGAAATATTTTTTATTGAAAGTAATTGTTTATGTTTACAACACTTTCAAAAATTAAAGACTCTTCAGATGTATCATGAAGTTTTATTAAATTTTAACTGCAAGACATTAAAATGTTTAGGTAACTGAGGCAATAAGGTTTTTGGGTTTGGATTTGTTTGTTTGGGTTTTTTTTTTTTTTCACCAATATCAGCCTGGGACTTGAACCATAGCCTGAAGAGAGTTGGAGAATCAATTGTTCTGAGAGATAAAGGAAGATGTTTCAAATGGGTAGGACTGTGGGAAGGCAGACTATCTGTACCTGTGTTGTGGTTCTGCTAAGAAGCAGAGAAGATGACCTGTAAGAGAGAAGATCTGTTAAAGAAAGTACTGAAAATTACAGTTTAAAATAAAATATAGGAAGGACTACACCAGGGGAGATGGTATGGGGGAAGTAATTCCTATTATTCAAAACAGAAAGATAGAAGAATTCTGTGAATGTTGGGATGTGCATATTGTTGGAACTCATGTTTGCAGTAGTTGTTGCAAGAAGAGAGTGTTGACAAGTGAAGGCCAGATCAATGCATGAAGTTAAATAAAGATAAAATGTAAAGTTGAAAGTCAATGATCAGAGATAGTATCAGTTACAAAGTCATTCTCTCTGAATTGCTTCTGTTTGCAATAAGGTCACAAGAGAAAATTAATTATATGACCAAAACCTGCAATGAAAATACATGGAAGTCATATTCACTTTTCAATAGAAAGTGCTGTACAGTTTCACAGTTTCAAGATTTACAGTTTTACAGTTTACAGAAGATTTACAGTTGAAGCTTTTGTGGGTTTTTTTTTTTTAATTACAGGAAAAAATACTGAACAGAATCAGATAATAACTGGCAATAAATAAACCACAGAAAATGAAAGAAAGAAAGAAAGAAAGAAGGATTCAGCCAAGTAAATGTCTGTATGATACAAAGATAAAAGGAGCATATTATGTCAAATTTAGTTTTTGCAGAGAATGTGCATTCTAATGTAAAGCAAAAACTTCTTAGGAATATGGGTCAATTAATTTCCATTGGATGAAAACACATCTAAAGCAGGGTGTTCCCTAAGGCTCACCAAACTGTCATTTCTAGGCAGAATTCTTTAAGGACTTTGCCATTCTTGATTAAAATATAAAAGAAAAGTGAATTTCAGACGTTCTAGCTAACAAAAGCAGCCAGCTGATAGCTTGCTTTTGCTTCTTCTTGATTATAGAAAATTAGCGAATTATATATGTCTTATACTTGTAAGTATGCAAGTACAGAAAGGTACATAAGTATAGTCGTCATACATGATTTTTGATTTCAGAGCCTACTTTCTTCACATGCTCTAAAATGCTTTTAAAAGTATCATAGCTTCAAGGAATGAAAGCCAAAATATTTCAAAGCTTTTAAAAGGTACAAGAAATACTGGACATTGGTTACTAGAAATTGTTGTGTATTGTAATCAAAACATTAAAATAAAAATTAGAATTAAAAAAGAAAATCTCACTTTGGGCTGTAAAAGGACACATTCAATTCCATTATCAAGGGGAATTTTTTGGCTATATTTGAAACTCTCATGGAATGCCTAGCGGTTCCCTTAAAATTGCTTATACCATATTTTTGCTTAGTGCCTTTTCTAGAACATCTGAAACTGATGTTTCTTACCTTCAGAGGTAAGAAAGTACTTCACATGCCAGTGCAGGAGAATATCTACTAATGGTGGTCTCTTTAGTCAGTCATGCTCATCAGGAGGGATTTGGAGAAGGAAAGGAACAGAAAAATTGAGTTTATTTGGTATCCTAAGCATAATTGTTGAGCAGCACAGGGTGCAAGGAAGAAGGCAGAAAGAATAGCCACTGAGACCCCGAGGAAGCATGTGATAGTCAAGTACTTTGGAGCTGCAAAGAACAGAACTCGAGCTCTGATAATTTGGAAGTGTGTGTATGTATGTGTAGGTGAAAGAAGAGATAAGGAGTTGGAGAAATACAGAAAGCTATATAGAAATATTTGGAATTTATATTTGGGAGCTTACTGGAATATGCAGTGCCCGCAACAACAGCTTAGGTAAGTGCTGATTCTTAATGGAAAGTACTGAAACAAGATCTTCCCAATCATTATCAGACATATTTCACCTACAGACAAAGAATACTGGCTAAAGTGCCCATTAAATATTTGAGCTTTACAGTTAATTTGAGCTGCCCAGACAGAAAAAAAAAAAAAAAAAAAAAAACACCAATAAAAGTGCTTGAGAATGACCTTATGTTCCTTTCCTTACAAAAGAAAAAAATTCTGTGTAGATAAATTAGATGATGGGACACCATGGACCGGAGTTTAACTGAAAGCATTGATCTACACAAATTACGCTAATTTGACAATAGGGATACATCAAAGTCTGATAGCACAATGCAAAAAAAAAAAACCTTTTTTTTCCTTTTTACACTTTGTTCCTTTTATCTTTCCTCCTCCTGTTTCTGATTATCTTCTCCATTTTATGGTGGTGGTGCTAAATGCTAATGAGGTCATTCCTGGTCCTACCCCTGTCTGCCTTTTTTGCATTATTATTTTTGGAGCTGAACAAACCATGTGGGATAAACAAGATTAACGCAGCAGGGAGCATTTTCAGAGGTTAATAAAGAGCTTCCACTGATAGTACACCTTGATGGCACAGGTTTATCTGCATTGTTAACTTGCACACTTGTGTCTGCATGTGTAGGGTGTGTGCATGTGTGCTCTCTCTGGCAGTTCAGTCTTACAGATGCTACAGTACTAGGGCTTGCTTACAGACTACACCACCATTTGTCATAACTATGAGAGGGATTTGTCTTTTCCACCTTTCTTGAGGTTATTTTTATTGCTGGGCTGTAAAATATAAAGAATATAAATAAATATATATAAAGAATATAAATAAATATAAATAATAAAGAATACAAAGAATATAAAGAAGATATAAAGATAGCTCAGGAGAGCTGCAAAATGAAGTTAAAGATACTATGAAGCTGTATGAAGCAGTCACCAATGATAGAATAAAAACAGCTGAAAGGAACCTTCAAAGACCATGCAGAAGTTAATTTAGACTGTTTTTTCTTTTTTTTTAATTTGCTTTTGATGGAGCTTTGGGGGATTTTATTTGTATGTTTTGGTGGCAATGTGCATTGTGTTATGCTAGTTTAAGAGAAAATATGTAGAATCATAGAATCATAGAATCATAAAATGTAGATCTGGGTTGTCTGATTGCAGGTTTAGTTTAAGCAAACTCAGAATTCTTTTTTTTTTTTTTTTTTTTGTCATCTCAGATCATGTTTTTCCTTAACTTTTCATATCAGCTTACCTAGTTCTTGCTTGGCAGGTAGGATTCCCTCTCCCTTCTCCCCTGTAATGCTCCATTCACCTGTTTAAATACTTAGTTGAGCTGCAGTAACTTTGATGACCTCTTGTGAAACAGAGCTGATCTAAAACTTGCTTACCTTATAACTGAGGTTTACCCGCCAGTTTAATGTCCAAAAAAGAGGCCATGTATGGCTATATTTTCTCACATCCGTTGGTTGCTGACTTCCTTTTTGTTCTGACCACTGAACTAGATAGACCTTGACTCTAATCTAATGTGGCAGTTGTACTGTCCCTCTGTCTTGAAAGATTTTTGGCTGATGCAGAGATCCTGGTGAAGCTGTTATGCCATTCTTATGTCCAACTCCAGAACATGAGGTAAGAACAGAGAACTGTAACAAAAGGATGATTCTTAACTGCAGATTTCTCTGCCATGTGCTGTTGGCTTAATGCGGCAGAGGCTTTTTTTTATTACCCTCAGAGATTTGTGAAGTATGTAAGACAAATATGCATATGTGCTCCTTTTCCATTACAGCTAAATTCAAAATAAAACAAGACAAACAAACAAAAAAAGCAACCACATAAATCTAACACCAGCTGTGTAAAGGTACTGATTAACTCTCTAAATGGGAAAGCGTAGAGATTTATTGTTGTGCTTCTAGCCATTAAGATAGGAAGTAGCTGCCTCATCTTCCCTAATTTGCAGCCAATTTCTGACTCAGGTTTTCCTCCCTTGATCAGTTCAGAGTCAGCAGAAGTGTTGTATGAATAAGGATGAAATATAAGCTGAGTAAGGACTCTGGTTTTG
The DNA here is from genome assembly GCA_017639245.1 of Myiopsitta monachus. Lineage (NCBI taxonomy): Eukaryota > Metazoa > Chordata > Aves > Psittaciformes > Psittacidae > Myiopsitta > Myiopsitta monachus. The sequence goes on from CM029919.1 coordinate 63,341,684, forward strand.
ATCTACAGAGAGAGTAAGAAGGAATGATTATAGGACGGACAGCCTGCTATTCTTAATGGAAACAATTTATAACAGAAAATATTTTTGGAAACTGCGAGTGTTTTAAGATATGTAGACTTGATAGAATATTCAGGAATTTATCTACTCCTTTCTCTAACTGACTCTAGAAAAAAAAATGAGCCCAGAGATAGATATTATTGTCAGAGATCTGACTTCTGGCTCATAGACCACTGGCAGGTGAAAAGACAGCATGCATCAATGCCACTGCATGGCTGGTCTTAGAGACAAAGGGCCCTTATCTTTTCATCCTTCAGTTGGAAAAGAGAAGAATATAAACTGAAGCCCTCTTTCATTCCTGCAGATGTCAACATCAAATTCCCACTAAACCTAAAGGGGGCAGAACCAAGAGCTGTTTGAACTTCTTTTATTTCCCACCACACATCTCCCCTTCTGAAGGCTCTGTTTTTAGGTGGTTTTCTGACATGCTACAGTTTTCCCCTCCCCATTCCAGATTATAGTTCCCACAACAGAGAGGGAAGGAGTGCTATAAGAGGGCAAGAATATCTTTTATTTCTGGAAGTTGATAGCAGCTTCCTCCAAGGTAATGAAACACCATGAGGTGTGCTCTTGCATATTACTTCCTTTTCTAATTAAATTGAATGTGATAGTGAGAGCAGGTTGACATTGTTAAAGTAAATGATCCAATGCTTTAGTAATGAAGACACATCCAAAGTGAAGTTTATTGTTTTAATTTTAATCTTGAACAACCTGAACACTATTGAGTAGGTTGTTCTAAAATATCCTGAAGCACATTTTCACTGTGAACTATATTTCAGTATGCTGCATACAAAATCATTTATAATAAGTTGATTTATGGATTGAAATGGCTTATTTATATGCAGTGTGAATTGATATAGAGTGTTTACTAAATTTTCTCTATAATAGCCTATCATTAGCCAGAATTCCCAGAGTGGGAGAAAAAGAGTTAGACAGTGGAGACTAAAAAAAAAAAGCTATACTATGTCCCATCTGCTTAAATAGGATCCATTTTTATTAAATTTGAATTTAAAAATGTTTAATTTTAATTTGATTTTTCTTGTCTCCTAGACAGAAACTGGATTTGGAGGGAGGCACCTAATATAGTGAAAAATTGGGAGTTTTAGCAAAACTGAATAACATGAAATATTACTTTATGTTGGGGAAAAGATTTAAAAAACCCTGCAAAACTAAAAAAAAAAAAAAAAGAAACCAAACAAACATATACTTCTAGAAAGTCATTGCTTACCTCTATATTGCACAGAATATTTTACCTTTCTGTAATTTCGGGAATTGAATCTCCTGTTCGTGCACTTCGCTGTTATAGTGTAAGTGTACCAATTTGCTAGAAATATACCAATAAAGCAGAACACAGAATCAAGCCTGATGCTCCTTCTAATATTAAGAAGCCATTTAATAACAGACAGTATGTCTGGTATACTACGCTTGTGCAGCAGAGTAGCCTTATTATGTACTGTTGCTTAACAACTGTTGCTTAACAACAGATGAGAGTAATTCTGACTCTTCCATCACAGAACCCTCCAAACTAGCATCAGTACTAACATCTACCTATCTGTAAGGATAGGTTGAAGAGGAGGAAATTAAAATACGTGAGGAAGGCACTGCAAATATTCCTATCCTCTGTTAATCTATTTTCATCTCACATACCTTGATCATTCTCACCTTTAAGTGCATAATGAATGTGGAAGCTTCATGAAAGATAATAAATGTGAATAATAGCCTGTAACACCCCCACCCTCCTGGCTCACATTTCTAGCTACCTCTATGCCTATCATTTTACTTTTCATGCTTGTAAGGTGGTTATCTTTATTTTTATTTATTGTGCTCAGGAGAGTTTATCATGTTAGTTACAGGTTACTATGATTCTGTTATTCAGTAATAACATCAGTAATGAGAATGATGTTAAAAATTCAGTCAAACAATAAATATGACAGCATAGCATCAGATTTTATTATGCATATGTGTGGCAATTTGAGGGTGATTTTAAAATGACAAAGTACTCAGGGTTTCAATAATACTTCCTGCAGCTGTGCACTTCTTTAAGCTTTACTGTCCATTTAAGAAAGAAAAAAAATCTAAATTTAAATCATACATTATAAACACACAATTTAGCCATTTCAATATCAAGGGAAAGTTGAAAGCCAGTGCAGGCATGAATAAGCACTATGGAAAGCTTCAGACAACAACTATGATTTAAACGTACCAGGAGGAAGAGGGAAAGAATGTACTGAGGAAACAAAAAGGTTTCAGAAATATGGAAAACAACTTTAAATCAAGATTTACACGTAGAAAAAAATGTTAGATAGGTTCTTACCAGTTCCTCTTTCAGAAAGGTGGTCTAATAGATTTATGGCAACATATAAAAGGAGATTTAAGGTGGTATTCACAATGGCTGATATAAACAAAAGAAGGCTGGCTATCCTTTCATCTTATATTCAGAAAGGAAAGGTATCCTCCATTAGGGAAAAACAAAGCAAAACCAGGGTTATGATTTTTCTCTTAACTGTGTTTAAATAAGTCCCTCTTTTTCAATAGGGATATTTGACATCACTGTCCTTAGATCAGGGCTAGATTTTCAGTGTGTTTGGCCTCCCCCGTGTACACCTAACAAACAAGACATGGGGACATGCCACTTTCAGAGTCCAAATTCAGGAGATGCCCAAGCCCAGACAAGAAGTTAACTCTTCTGTGGAATTTGCCATGGCATAAATATAGAACAGATTCCCCACTCTGGTCTGCCCTGGCTATAATAAACACTAATGAAGAATGTCAGCTACCTAGGACATTAAGATTTTGATTCACTCTCTTGAACTTCCATTCTTGCCTCAAATGCATTTTAGGAGCCATTTGTTAGGACTTATTTGTTTATTTGCTTCTTTGCTTGTGTTGTTGTTGGTTTTTAGTGTTTTTTGTTTGTTTGTTTGTTTGTTTTTATTGTTGTTGTGGTTTTTTTTTTAATGCACCAGCATTTTTTTGTGCTACAGATTTTCTGTAGGAACAAAGGTAGGCTCAGTCAAAGTCTAAACATTTAAATTCATCTCTCTTCATCTCTTTGTCCAGCTGTCTGTTTTATGGATCTGTTTATATTTGGAATATAGCTGCTCTTAAAAAGGTTACCGAGAGCAAATTCATTCCTGATAACAGAGTGCTCAGGTGCCTTGTTAATGTTAGAAAAAACAGCAAAGATGTTGCTGCTATATTGACAGATGTCTTTTCACTATTTCACTACTGTAAGCATCATAATTTCTTAAGGTAATTTGTTATAGTAAAATGTACTACCCTGCAATGCATTATGGAATATTCCAGTGTGTTGCGGTTCCATATGTGTGCAGATACTTGCCATATGAGTTGACTCTGGCTTATGCTGATTGTATTAACCACCTTCTTGTATGGGAAGGCTGGAGTAGAAAACACACATGCAGACGCAAACACAAACACAAGAACAACTTGTTCTTTAAAATTCTAACATGGCTAACCCAATGGCAAAATTAAGCCTAACACTTGATGTGTGATTGCTCAGCCACAGAAGCAAAATATTGTGAACAGCAAAGTTAAATGCTGTGTTTTTTCTCTACCAGAGGGAGAGGGACCAGCAGTACATAAGCAGTGTTTTTTACCATTCTTACACAGGAATTTCTGTGACAGTCTTTTCTATCTTCCTGTTATCTACTCTGTATTTTCTCTTTGCGTAGGATGTTTTACTTCTATTGTGTACATACTTCTTCTTCTGTTTATTATGCTCTATAACTGATTCTAGCTGCTCACAAGGCTGCATGCATTTTCAGGTGGTTTATGCCCTTGTTACCTCTGCATCCTGAGCCTATATTTCTAAAGCCTCTCTTATCAACCGTTGCTTGCTACACTGGTCCTGCAGGCACTTCTGAAGTTATTTTTCTTTCCCTACATACTTAAATATCATTCGTACTGTCAGCTAAATCATGGCTTGAAAGAGCACAGTTCTGGGCACACTGACTTCATTGAACATTGAATCAAAATGGTTCATAATGGAACAGTCTCAGTTATAAGCAAGTATGTTTCCGGAGTCCTGTGAGTACCCTGTGGGTACTATGCCACACTGCATGGGGCACACCATATGCATGGATTTCCTGTTAGTGAAACCTATTTAACATCCACAACTTGCTGTATTAGTTCTAGTGAAATGAAGATGCAAAGCCAGGTATTGTGCTGAACTTCTTACTGTGTACTGCTCTACTGAATCAGTGCTGTTAGCTTGTAGAAATAGAGTAATGGACAGCACAGTTAATCCAGCTCCAAGTACAGCAGCTACACCACCACCAGCGACAGGTACAGCCACGACTCAGACCCCAGTGACAAGTACGGCAGCTACCCAAACCACAGTAATAATCACTGCAGCTAAACCAGAGGACCAACTCATGCCAAAATCGGTTGCCCCTGTACGCAAGAGGAAAAACAAAGAAGAGGCAGGAAAGATGAACCAAGACGAAGAAACGTCACCACCTGGGACAGCATCTGACCAGGAGTTATTACCACATGATGAAGAAGAAGAAGAAAAGGAAGAAGTGACTTCTCGCTCTCGGACCTCAAGCGAGCTACGGAATATGCGAAAAGACTTTACCCGTCAGCCAGGGGAGCACATCATCACCTGGCTGCTCCGATGCTGGGACAATGGGGCCGACGGTCATGAACTAGAAGGTAGCGAAGCCAAACAGCTGGGATCACTTGCCAGGGAAGGGGGAATTGACAAAGCAATTGCAAGAGAGAAAAAGTCCCTCAGCCTTTGGAAGCGGCTCTTGGCAGCTGTGAAAGATAGGTTTCCATACAAGGATGATGTTATGAGTCGTTCGGCCAACTGGACTACTCTAGAGAAAGGCATCCAGTCTCTGAGGGAATCAGCCATTGTAGAGATGATCTATATCACCAAGCCGAATGTTGGGGATATACCCATAGATCCAGATGAAGTTGACTGTACACGACCCATGTGGCAGAAATTTACACGAAATGCACCCCAATCATGTGCCCATTCATTGGCAACAATAACCTGGAGTGACATAAGACCACCAACAGTGGATGAAATGATTTATAAACTCCGAGAGTTTGAAGATAATCTCACCCCTTCCATCATCTCAGCTGTGGAAAAACTGTCCCAGAACCTCCAACAATTGAGAGACGATCTATCCAGCTCCTCACGTGTACCAACACACGTCTCAGCTATTAACAGAAGGCGTCCTACTGTTCGAGAGAGAAGATACAGAAGTTATACACCACGGGCCACCCTATGGTTTTACCTGCAGGATCATGGAGAAGATATGATGGAGTAGGATGGAAAGCCTACTTCAGTTTTGGAGGAGCGGGTGCGAGAACTGAAAAGGAGAGCAAAGGTCAAGTCTGATCACCCCATGAAGGCTGAGGCTTCAGTCTCTGGTGAGCAGCTTCCCAGATGGAGTGGAAGAGCCGATTTTACCTCAGCTCCTGTGATGAAGAAGAATAATCCATCTCTACAAGACGTGAGTGACCAATGTGATGACTACTAGAGGGGCCCCGCCTCCAGCCAGGTGGAGGGAGGGGACAATCGAACGTATTGGACTGTATGGATCAGATGGCCTGGCACATCAGTCCCACAGAAGTATAAGGCTCTAGTAGATACCGGTGCACAGTGTACTCCGATGCCATCAAGCTGTCAAGGGGTGGAACCTATTTCTATTTCTGGAGTGACAGGAGGATCCCAAGAGTTGACTGTACTGGAGGCTGAAATCAGCGTGACTGGGAGGGAATGGCAGAAACACCCCATTGTGACTGGTCCAGAGGCTCCATGTATCCTTGGCATAGATTACCTCAGGAGAGGGTACTTCAAAGACCCAAAAGGGTACCGATGGGCTTTTGGTATTGTTGCTTTGGAGAGAGAGGAAGTGGAGCAGCTGTCCACCTTGCCTGGTCTCTCAGAGGATCCTTCTGTTGTGGGGTTGCTGAAGGTCGAAGAACAAGTGCCAGTCGCGACCACAACAGTGCACCGGCGGCAATATTGCACCAACCGAGACTCCCTGATTCCCATCCATAAGCTGATCCATAGATTAGAGAGTCAAGGAGTGATCAGTAGGACCCACTCACCCTTTAATAGCCCCATATGGCCAGTGCGAAAGTCTAATGGAGAGTGGAGACTAACAGTAGACTATCGTGGCCTGAACGAAGTTACCCCATCCTTGAGTGCTGCTGTACCAGACATGCTAGAGCTTCAGTATGAACTGGAGTCAAAGGCAGCCAAGTGGCATGCCACGGTTGACATTTCCAATGCTTTTTTCTCAATTTCTCTGGCAGCAGAGTGCAGGCCACAGTTTGCTTTTACTTGGAGGGGCGTCCAGTACACTTGGAACCGACTGCCCCAGGGGTGGAAACACAGCCCTACTGTCTGCCATGGACTGATCCAGACTGCACTGGAACAGGGGCAAGCTCCAGAACACCTGCAATACATTGATGACATCATTGTGTGGGGTGATACAGCAGAAGAAGTTTTTGAGAAAGGGAAGAAAATAACCCAAATCCTGCTGACAGCCGGTTTTGCCATAAAATGGAGTAAGGTCAAGGGACCTGCACAGGAGGTTCAATTTTTGGGAATAAAATGGCAAGGTGGACGCCGCCAGATCCCCACAGATGTGGTCAACAAGATAACAACAATGTTGCCACCAACTAATAAGAAAGAAACACAAGCTTTCTTAGGTGCTGTGGGGTTCTGGAGAATGCACATCCCGAGTTACAGTTTGATTGTAAGCCCTCTCTATTATGTGACCCGGAAGAAGAATGATTTTAAATGGGGCCCTGAGCAACAACAAGCCTTTGAGCAAATTAAACGTGAGATAGTTCGTGCAGAAGCCCTCGGTCCAGTCCGGACTGGGCCAGATGTTAAAAATGTACTGTACACCGCAGCTGGGGAGAATGGTCCTACCTGGAGCCTCTGGCAGAAAGTTCCAGGGGAAACTCGAGGTCGACCCCTTGGCTTTTGGAGTCGGGGATACAAAGGATCTGAGGCCAGCTATACCCCAACTGAAAAAGAGATATTGGCAGCCTATGAAGGGGTTCGAGCTGCTTCAGAAGTGCTTGGCACTGAAGCACCGCTCCTCCTGGCACCCCGGTTGCCTGTGCTGGGCTGGATGTTCAAAGGCAGGGTCTCCTCTACACATCATGCAACTGATGCTACATGGAGTAAGTGGGCCGCATTAATTACACAAAGAGCTCGAATAGGAAATCCCAGTCGCCCGGGAATTCTAGAACTCATCATGGACTGGCTAGAGAGCAAAGATTTTGGAAGGTCACCAGAGGAGGAAGGAGTGATGAGTGCTGAAGAGGCCCCACCATATAATAAACTGTCAGAAAGTGAAAAGGAATATGCCTTATTTACTGATGGGTCTTGTCGCATTGTGGGAAAGCACTGTAGCTGGAAGGTAGCAATATGGAGTCCTCAACGACAAGTTGCAGAAACTGCTGAAGGGGAGGGTGAATCGAGTCAGTTTGCAGAAGTGAAAGCCATCCATCTGGCCTTGGACATTGCTGAATGAGAAAAGTGGCCAGTACTTTATCTCTATACTGACTCATGGATGGTGGCGAATGCCCTGTGGGGGTGGTTGCAGCAATGGAAGCAGAGCAACTGGCAACGCAGAGGTAAACCCATCTGGGCTGCTGCACTGTGGCAAGACATCGCTGCTCGAAGTGCAAAACCTGGTGGTCAAAGTAGGCCACGTAGATGCTCATGTACCCAAGAGTCGGGCCAGCGAGGAACACCAGAACAACCAACAAGTGGATCAAGCTGCTAAGATTGAAGTGCCTCAGATGGACTTAGATTGGCAACATAAAGGTGAATTATTATTGGCCCAGTGGGCCCACGACACTTCAGGCCATCAGGGCAGAGATGCTACATACAGATGGGCTCGTGATCGAGGGGTGGACTTAACAATGGATACTATTGCCCAGGTTATTCATGACTGTGAAACATGTGCTGCAATTAAGCAGGCTAAACGGTTAAAGCCTCTTTGGTATAGAGGACGATGGCTGAAGTACAAATATGGGGAGGCTTGGCAGATTGATTATATTACACTCCCACCAACCCGCCAAGGCAAGCGTCATGTGCTTACCATGGTGGAAGCAACCACCTGGATGGTTGGAAACATACGCTGTGCCCCACGCCACTGCCCAAAACACTATCCTTGGTCTTGAGAAACAGATTTTGTGGCGACACGGCACACCAGAGAGAACTTGAGTCAGACAATGGGACTCATTTCCGGAACAGCCTTATAGATACTTGGGCCAAAGAGCATGGCATTGAATGGGTATATCACATCCCCTACGAATGGTACAATGGAAAATCGAATGGTACAACATTGTACAATGTAGTACAATGGTACTACACTACAGTGAGAGCAATGGGTGGTGGGACTTTCAGACATTGGGATTTACACATTTATTAAAGGCCACCTGGTTGGTCAACACCAGAGGATCTGCCAACAGAGCTGGTCCAGCCCAGTCAGAACTTCTACATACTGTAGAGGGGGACAATGTTCCTGTGGTGCACATAAAGAATTTGCTGGGGAAGACAGTCTGGGTTATTCCTGCTTCAGGTAAAGGCAAACCCACTCATGGGATTGCTTTTGCTCAGGGACCCGGATATACTTGGTGGGTAATGCGGGAAGATGGGGATGTCCGATGTGTACCTCAAGGAGATTTGATTTTAGGAGAAAACAGCCAATGAACTCAGTTACATGCTGTTGCTTGTTACGTAATGTGTTTCTTTATAGCCCATCAACTAGATGTCTTCAAGTCATCCGTGACTGACCCTCAGACCATCATCCCAACAAAGAGCAAACTTAGATGAAACCAGACGAGTTCTGCAGTAAAGGAGCAATCAGCATCAACAGGCAGCGATCCAACACTGCACACAGCCTCCCCTGCTCTGGAAGGCTGTTACAAAAGGTGGAGCCTGACATCACGGACTGGATGGACTCAGCAGCTTTATAGGGATTGGCCCAGGTACTACGGGATTATATCTCTCCATCTGTGTGTGTGTGTGTATGTGTGTATATATATATATATATATGATGGTATTTTGAAAATGTGGTATCTGAGCATGATGTGAATGGTATGGAATAAGGGGTGGATTGTTATGGGTTCGGCTTCCCCCCACCCCCGTCCCCCGCAGAGTCTCATGTTACGCCGGGAAAGAGAGAAAAGCTGGGGGAGGGGAGACAGGGCGCCTGACCCGGGCTGACCAATGAGGTTATTCCATACCACAGCACGTCATACCCAGGAGGTAGGATTCGGGGGCGGGGGGGGGGGCTCGCGCAGCACGCGGTGGGGGGAGCGGGGGCAGTTGCTCGCTGGTGCCACGCGGTCTCTGGAGCGGCTCGCGGTCTCTCGGCTCGGTCTGGTGGCGAAACGGTTGTATCCTCTCCCTTTGCATTTATTTTGTCATTATTACTGTTATTGGTGGTGGCAGTAGTGATTTGTATTGTATCTTAGTTACTGGACTGTTCTTATCTCAACCCATGGGAGTTACATTTTCCTTGGTTCCTCTCCCCATTTCCCCCCATCGGAGTGGGGGGGGGGGGGGTGGAAAAGGAGGGAGAAGGGAAATTTACGGTTTAAACCCCCACAACTAAGTATAAGGGAATTTTTTTTTTACCGTGTTCATCATGTAACAGGTTACCTAGAGAGACTGTGGAGTCTCTGTACTGTATATTCAAAGTTAAACCAAGCATAGTCCTGAGCAGCCTCTTCTATTTGGACCTACTTTGAGAAGGAGATTGGACTGGAAACCCCTGTAGTTCCCTTTCAGCTTACACAATTTTGTGATTAGATGATTGTCTAAATTTCTCATTGCACAGAAGATGAAAGCAAAGTGTAAAGAGGACTGTCCCTTTGTCATCCTCCTCATTAATTCTAGAAAGAACATATTTTTCTTACTATAAACAGCACTTAAGCATGATTGAATCATATCCTAGAGCTGCCTTTGACTGTAAAGGGATTCATCAGCAGCATGAATGCGAATGTCTCATTGGAAATGTCTAAAGTTCCATGAGATGAAAAGCACACCTCCAGTCTGCTTGAGTCAGGCACAAACTGCATTCATGCAAAGTGTTGGGAATCATTAGAAAATAATGAGTCCTCCTTTCATTCAGAATTACATTTTCTATGCTTTTTTTTTTTTGAGTGCCTGATGGGGTTTCAGTGTAAAATTTTGCTGCATGTTCTAGTGGATAGAGTTGTCATTCAGAAAACAAATTGACATTGGAAGTACTGCTCAGTGTAGGGGAGACCAATCTCATCATACAGGGGAGAAGGTGGTGGTGGTGGGAACCTAGGGTTACTGCCTCTGTTTACAGGAATATTTTGTTTTGTTTTCAGCAGTGAAATTCTAGTGCAAAATGTTAAGAAGCTGAGTTTGGTCCTGCTGCTTCTTACAAGACTGGAGGGAGCTCCCCTTTCACCCACTCTTTGATTCTATGACTCAGAGAACACCTGCAGAGAAGGTAAAGAAACAAACTCAAGCACTACATCCCTAGTTACCCACACTGCTGTACTGTCAGCTCCCTCCCTGGCTCTGTTGCGGCCGCCTGAAACCAAGTTTCTCTCCAGAATGATCGTTCAATGGGGAGCATGGGCCTTGACCTGGTACAAGTCGCTTGGCCGTGTGGACAGTGACTTATCTCACCCTTTTTTGTTTAGCTGTATGGGCACAGGAACAGAGCCTCAAATTTAACGGTAGAGAGTAGAAGCATGCCTTAGCTAAGAACACCGTGTTTGCTTTCAACATCAAAACATGACTCGTGCAGCTTTGTGAAATTGAATACGCTTCAGTTCACCTTTTGTAGAACTGGAAAAAACCCAAGGGATTCTGTCCAAATTTACAATGAATCTGGCTTCATGCCATCCCATGGTTTTTCAAATCAAAAGCCCAATTTACAAAAATATAGGAAAAATAAATGTACAACTTGGCTTTCTGAGCCAACCGTTAGTATACCTATAATTAATTGCTGGTTGAGATTTTAGTCTCCTGTGGCAACATTAAATCATTCATTATTTGCTTTCCTGATTTATGACTGATGGAGTTACAGTGCTATTATACACATTTGGATTTATACTTGTTTTATTATATTAATATAATTTTAATTTTGGAGCAGCTTTTCCAGTGTTGTTTTGTTGGCATACATTTCTAGCTCTCCTGGATTAGTAATTTTAAATGGGCATTGCATCATACATGCCTTTTCTGAACTCATGCCTTATATTTTGAAAAGAAGAGAATGAAAGAAACCAGGCATTAGAAAGCAGAGATTATTTCAGATTGTCCACAGAATTTGTGAAAATCCATGTGATTATGCATACCAAGAAAACAAAATATTTTAAATGAGAAATATTAAGATAAAAAAAAAGGTTGGTTTCATTATATGAGCAGTGCCACAGGTACTTCTTTTTGGCTCTGTCTTCATGTGCATATGAGGTACATAATTGATGGAATCAAAGCTGAAATAGTAATTTAAATATCTTGATTTTAAGCTAAACTGAATGAGTATTTTCTATAATTATATATATATACAAACCACACTGAAATTGTTGCAATGAACATTAACAATTGATAGTCACTATCTGCATATCATAAAACTCTGACCACAAATGTCTCAGGGCCAAAAAAAAAAAAAAATAAAAAAAATAAAGAAAAGGGCAAAAAGAAGGGGAGAAACCCAAAAAGATTAAGAGCTTCCCAAAATTCACTGAATGGACCCCAGTCCTTTGCAGTGTGTGATTGAAAGAGAGGACTCTTTAATGCTAAAATGCACATTATATGGAAGCTTGTGAAACTGTGTATCAATTATGCATCTACAGCAGCATTTTCTCACTTTCACAGGGTTTAAAGTTAATGTTCCTCAAAAGCCACATGTGCAATATTGTTAAACTGTTTAAGGCATAACTGCATTAATTATGATAATGAGATGAAAGATATATGAAATTTATTTAAAGACTTTCCCTGAAGCCTTACAGTACTTTGTTCTTTCATTTGAACTCTTGAATTATTACTACTGCTGTGTAAAATACCACCCTAAGAGTGAATTTGATTAAAAAAATAAAAATAAAATCTTGAGAGTAGAATTTGCTGTTGCAATGGAAACACAGCTAGCCATGTAGCTCAATACACAAGAGAGAGTAGAACCCAGCTTATGCTCCCATTGATATTTTTACAGCCTCAGAACTACTAGCACCGCTGTTGAACCTCACTAAAACTTTAGTACAATGCACACGATTAAACTCTCATCTTCTTTACAAAGTGCAATGTTCTTTTAATCATGTCAGGGGAGAACCAATACCAGGAGACCCAGATATACTTGCTCTTGAAGGATAAACAGCCTCTTGGTAGAAATGATTGTGTACACGCAACGTAGAGATTTCTGGAGTATGAATGTTTTTGTACAGAGTCACTTCTCAGAATAGAATGAAACTCTGAAGTCTCATTACAGAATAGTTTGTAGAGAGATCTCTTAGAAAAACAATTGATACAGCTAGACAAAGCAGATAATCTTTCAGAGTTGTTTCCAAAGCAGAGGAGGCTTGTATATTAAAAGACTGATTTTTCTCAGTTGTATCAGGTATTATCTCTTCCTGAAATCCTTGATTCATTCGTATGCCTCAATCTTCAGGGTTGTAACAACACCCATTAGATCAAAAATATTCTTATTTAGGAATGTCTTTGAAATATATGCTTCTTGAATATGTGTATGCATCAATTACAGTCAACAACACTCAAACACTGCTAAATGTCAAGTGCAGGTTTAAGTACTTTCCTCGTAATTTTGTAAGGAATGGTTTGGGTCTTTGTACTTGCGTCTGGCTTTCTGATTCCCTTGTTCTTCAACTGTCCACTGTGGAATGTCAAAGCAGTGCTTCAATGCTTGGGTTTTCCTCCTTCTCTGAAGCAGTGCCCTTGTACTTCTGACCAGAGGGTTACTGTATAATGAAACAACCATGCAAACAAACCACGGTGCTGGTTGTTTTGTTTTTTTCTTCTGAGTTTTTTGTTGGTGTTTTTTTTTTGGTTTTTTTTTTTTTTGTGTGTGTTTGTTTTTTTTTTGGTTGTTGTTGGGTTTTGTTGGGTGTTTTTTTTGTTTGTTTTGGTTTGGTTTTGGGTTTGTTTTTTTGTTGTTGTTATTTTTTGGTTTGGATTTTTTTTTTTAGGTGAAAATTTCTGTATGGAAGAACAATAACTTGTTTTGCTCCTTTCCTGTGGTTATGCTGTCAAACTGGATAGGACAGTTTTTTTAAATATAACCAATAGATTAAGGCAGTTTGAGTTAAGTCTCTCTGCAGAGCTCATTCCTTAGTCCGACAACATAGCTTTTTGTTGGTATTTTACATGTTATGCAAGGCACTGGCATTCCTCAGTAACTGAAGAAACTGAAAGGTTTGCAGAGATGCGCTTTGTATTTGATGTGCCTGTGGGATTGCAAAAGCCACTTACTTGGTATATTTACCTTGCAGTTATTTAGATAACGAAAAAAGGAAAAGTAATTCCAAAACAGGAGAACAGATGTGTGTTAGCTTGGTGACTGCAGTCTCATTGAATTCAGGTAAATGCTTATAAACAAAACTGCAATTGAGTGGTCTATTTTCTTTGTCAGTGCAGAAGGTAAGGTAGAAAATCAGCATGAAACTTAAATAACAGCCTTTCAAATTCAATATTCTAGTATACTATATTCTATATTACCTGTGGTAACACAGAGAAGGAATTTTTAGTATATACAATATATATACCACATACCATATATACGATCTTTTACTTTTCCAAATTATATTCTGACTTCTGCTTCTTCCAGAAAAATTCTTCAGATTGTTAAGCTTGGTTTTCAGTATGTGAACACAGGCATGTTTATTCAGCAGGAAAGAATGAGTTTACAATATATGCCTTGACATGCTCCAAGGTAATTTGACTTACTAAATTAGGTGACAGTGAACTTGCAATGGTAGAGGCCTGCTATGTTTTTCATGCCCATAATCACTGCATGTGTTGCTGAGCCTTTTGTGTTACTGGTGGCTAACAGAGCTCAGCTCTGCCAGACCTACAGGTAGCACAATGTCTGTCCTAACTAGTGTTTGGTCAGAGCCCAGGAAATATAGATCTTTACAGGGACCTTATGACATGGGAAGGCAAACAGCCCTTTACAAAATTTCATTTTACTTGTAGCCTGATTAGCCATGTCTTTTCTAAGTCCATAGCCATTGACTTTTCTATGTATTGATTTTGGCCTCCATAATGAAATTTGTAAGGAAAGAGCTACACAGGTGCGTTGTCCCAAAAGCGAATGCGGCCAATATAAAAGTCAAAGATAGAGATTGGTGTCACACGTTATAAAGTAGAAGGGAATAGCAGTTCTGATTATATGTTACCATAAGCCTTGTGGTGGCAATCCTTTTCTAAAGTTTCTATGCACTTGTCCCTTCTATGCTTAGTTCATTGCTTATTGTGAAACACTTCTGTTTAGATAACTGCTCTATTCTTTTTCCAGAGGTAGGCAGTAAAATTCAACATTAAGAAATTTTATGGCCCAGCGGGCTAAAGAGCTATGGCTGATGGTATTATTGACCTAGAATTTATTTCTGAACTGGAGTCAGAGGACGTCTTTGCAGCTTCAACCAACCTTGTGTTGCTATAAGTATTATGACTACCTACTTGTACATTCGTTACCAGAAAGCTGGATCCAGTATTGATTTTCTGCCTTCCCTAAATAGAAGATTAAAGTGAATATTCTTCCTGGTTTGCTGGACCTCAGTTCTCACAGTAATAAGCAGACAACATAGAATAACTATTTGGTTTTTTTTAAAAATCAGGTTTTATACTCAATGATTTGGAAATACCTATTCAAAGAAGAAACGGGCTAGAAAAAAAACCTGTTCTGAAGGCCTTAGGCATATACCTGTTGGGACTTCTGTGCCATATGTTTTTGATGCCAAATTTTTCTTTTTTCTTGTGTGCATATGTGTATGTGCATGTCTGAGTGAGATCCTAGGATAGCAACCTAAAAAAGGAAAAAAAAATATTAGACTCCCTTCTCTCTCAGTGAATTATTTTATTACAGAAATCATAGAATTGTAGAATCATAGAACAGTTAGAGTTGGAAAGGACCTTAATATCATCTAGTTCCAACGCCCCTGCCATGGGCAGGGACATCTCCCACTAAACCATGCCACCCAAGGCTATGTCCAACCCGGCCTTGAACACCACCAGCAATGGAGCATTTACAGCTTCCCCGGGCATCCCATTCCACTGCCTCATGACCCTTACAGCAATGAACTTCCTCCTTATATCCATTTTAAACTTCCCGTTTAAGTTTGAACTCATTACCCCTTGTCCTCTCACTACAGTCCCTCATGAAGAGTCCCTCCCCAGCATCCCTATAGGCCCCCTTCAGATATTGGAAGGCTGCTATGAGGTCTCCACTCAGCCTTCTCTTCTCTAGCCTGAACAGCCCCAACTTTCTCAGCCTATCTTTATACAGGAGGTGTCCCAGTCCCCTGATCATCCTTGTGGCCAGGGAACTACAGACCAGTCAGCCTCACACCTTTGCCTGGCAAAATCTTGGAGCAGATTCTCCTGGAAGGCATGCTAAAGCACATAAAAAAAACAGGTGGTTGGTGACAGCCAGCATGGCTTCACTGAGGGGAAATCCTGCCTGACCAATTTACTGGCCTTCTATGGTGGGGCCACGGAACTGATGGACAAGGGTAGAGCAGTTGATGTCATCTACCTGGAGTTGTGCAAAGTGTTCGACACTGTCTCACATGACATCCTTGTCTCTAAGTTGGAGAGACATCAATTTGATAGGTGGACCACTCGGTGGATAGAGAACTGGCTGGATGGCCACACACAAAGTGCTGTGCTCAATGGCTCAATGTCCAGCTGTAGACCAGTAGTGAGTGGTGCTCCTCAGGGATCGGTGTTGGGACCGGTCTTGTTCAACATCTTTGTTGGTGACATGGACAGTGGGATTGAGTGTGCCCACAGCAAGTTTGCCGATGACACCAACCTGTGTGGTTCGGTTGGTACGCTGGAGGGAAGGAATGCCATCTAGAGGGACCTTGACGTGCTTGTGAGTTGGGCTGATGTCAACCCGATGAAGTTTAACCATGCCAAGTGCAAGGTCCTAGAGCTGGGTGGGAGTAATGCCAGGCACAGCTACAGGCTGGGCAGAGAAGAGATTGAGAGCAGCCCTGTGGAGAAGGACTTAGGGGTGTTGGTCAATGAGAAAATGAACATGAGCCGGCTGCAGTGTGCGCTCACAGCCCAGAAACCAAGTGTATCCTGGGGTGCATCCAAAGGAGCATGACCAGCAGGTCGAAGGAGGTGATCCTGCCCCTCTACTCTGCTCTCATGAGACCTTGCTTGGAGCATTGTGTACAGGTCTGGTGTCCTCAGCATAAAAAGGACATGGAACTTCTGGAACAAGTCCAAATGAGGGCCAGCTCTTTCATCACTGGACGATAGAAGTGATGTTATTGGCCATTGGCAGGCTTTGCTTTTGGTCTTCAAATACTATGTGAAGAACTAAGACCTATGTAGATGTATTGAACTTCGCAACTTAGAAGATATAGGTTTTCTGAATTCCCTTTGCTCTGAGAACTAATTGAAAACTGTCCATCTTACTGTGACTTGCTATTTGTTTGGAGAGTTAGATGCATTGTATTTTGTGCAAAATCCTATTCTGTATCTCTATAGAGATGGGATCTATAAAATGCATAAAAATTTGAAAATAGTATAATTAGTAGTGAAAATTACATGCAGTTGTGTGAAAAAAAAAAAGAACCAAAACAATACAAGAAATAGGAATGTCTGCTGATGCTGTATTGTGGATTTTTTTGTGAATTTTTCTTTTTTCTTTCCCTGTGTTTTTGCTCTGATTATGATTCTTACGTGTTAGAGAAGTACCCGCAGATAATAAGAAAAATATATGCCTCTCATTGTCAGGGTGTTGGACTTCCAAACTTGTGTATTTTATTGTTCTTGAATTGACTTCTATTTTTGCTGTGGTGGCACTTCAAAATGAACACCTCATCCCCTGTTTCCATAGCACAGATGGAATTCATCAGGGAGTCATAATTCCAGTTCTTTCCCTCCTCTCATTTTGAATGACAAGTGTAATAATAATAAGATCAGAAGGCATAATCTTTAAAATTAGAGAAGGAATTGCTAAAGTGAATGATCGTATTAGTGAACTAAAAAATTACATTTTCATCAAGACAAAATTAGATACTTTCAGAAAATGCTTGGACAAAGCTGAAAATCACATGAGCTTTTCAGAAGGTTAGATGCAGCAAATGAGACAGGACATCGTCTGCACTGTGAAAATGATCTGCTGTGAGGCTGTGATATTTAAGACAAGGGGAAGAAAGTGCCACCTTTTTTATCTTGGAGTAAAATGAGAATATTCTGTCTCCAGTTTTTGTCCTGCAAGCAGCAGTATTTCAGAAAAGTCTTATCACAAGTGGATGTTTGACGTATTGAATCTACCTCTGGAAAACACCAAGGTCTTTAGGTTTGTTTGTTCTTTATTATTACACTTCAGCAGAAGTGGCAGAGTTTGTCACAGTGATAAGTACATTTGAACTGAAATGATCTACTCTAGGAATCAACATCTGATTTTATATTCTTTGCTATAGCCTGGGCTAAAATGTTTCTACTTCAGAAGCCAAAGGCTATTCAGTTTCATGTTCCTCTAACAATTGTGGATGATGCTGGTTACTTCCCTGAGGTTAGAAACACCCCAAAAAAGGCAAACAGACTCATCCTCTGGGAACATGCCTTCAAACACATCCTTTTTCCTATATGGACAATGTCAGCATTTACTTCAGAAGGATTGCTTCTTGTTATGGGAGATAATATACTAAAATGAGGTGGGATAGAGGCCATTTTATACAGCTCCAATCAACACTCTCTCTGCCAATCTTTGTAGATCATAATCAGCACATTACATCTGCTACTTATTGTCAACATGAAAAGAAAGCTTGGAAAACAAAATGATGCTTTCCATGCTGTGTTTTACTTTAGGGTAGCTCTTTCCATGCCTGAATTTGGAATGCAAATAAAATTTTAACATTTAAAATGTTCTTTTAACTCATTGTCAGCAATTCCTGTTCCAAACATGCTGAAATATTTACATTTTGGATAATAGAGGGAATTGAGACAATTCATTTAAAATAAAATGGTGTTTATTTTACTTACCTAGCTATTTTAAAGTAGAATTGAGCCTAAGAAAGTTATCTAGGTTTCCTCAGTTGCCAACAGGAAGACAGAAATCTTTTAAATGGCCATCCACTCTATCTTGTGAGAGTGTTTAAGGTAAGTGAGGAAACTCACACTCTATGTCAGGTTTCGTTCATCCATCACCTTTGCTGTTTATGTTTGTCCTATTGTAACAAATGCCATATATTATCCATGTTTAATTCAGACGACGAGCTGTAACCGCTTGTCTGTTTTAGGTGTCTGGTACTGTGGTTTGCTTTCCATGCCCATGGTTTTAAGCTGCTATTCAACCATGCTGTCAAAAACGCACTTCAAGCATGTATATTTTTTAGTATTTATTTCAAATGGCATGAAATAGAAATAAATCTGATTTAGTTGTAATTAAGATACAAGGAAAAAAACCCTAACATCTTCCTGTTAAATTACAGAAAAGTGACTCTTATACTACAAATAAAGAAAAAGCTTAACTTTAATCATAGGAAGCAAAATGCAGCCCTTCTATACAAGAGACAGCTGAAAAATGTTGCTTTGAGTTCAACAGTCCAGGAATATTAATAGATGAATAGTATTTTATTATTCAACCTTAAGTATGCCTAGAATGAGGATCCAAAACTTCCAACATACCTATTCTATTTGAGTCTTAGTGAAGTTTGTGTTATCACCTGGCTGTTACTCATAAATCTTTTTTTCTTTCTTTCCTCTGTTTCTTTTTAAATGTTATTCCCCTGGTAATCATAAAAGCAGGGCAAGAATGACTTTCAAGTCAACGGAATCATTATTTGCATAACATAGGCTTTCTTTTAGTTAGTAATGCACATTTTTTATTACAATTTCCTTGAAAATTTAGTGGTTCAAGTTGAAACAGAAAGTCTCATGAAATTCCCAGTAGTTTTTCTAAATCCAAAACTAAACTAAAACAAAACAGAACAAAAAAGATGTAAATGTTTCATAAAACTCAAACATATCATCATGGTATTGCCATCCTGTTGCTTAACCTTATGAGAAGAATATTGCAGAACAGAACTCCGTGCTTCACTTGAGATTTTGACTGTGTTTTCCCTTCTGTTTTATTTAAAAATTTAGGGTTTAAATGTGTCAGGGGTCAGATGGCACTCAAGCTTAATTGCTAGGTCTCCAAACCAAGTGTATACCTAAACCTGTCTCTACCATATGTACTCACATGATGAAGTGTACTGTGCTCCACAAAAAAGTGAAGCCCATGAAAGACATGTTTCCAAACAGAACAGAGCATAAAAATGTCTAGTCTGCAAGCAAAAGGAAATGTTTACCTCTTACAAGCTCAGGAGTCTTGCATCCTAACTAGATGGAAGTGCAGCAGGAGGGCCAGGAGACCTCCTTGGATGGAGAAGGAGGTGCTGAGGAAAATTCAAAGGAAAAAAGAGGCTTATAAAAGGTGGAAGCAAAGACAGGCGAACTGGGAAGAATACAGGGATGTTGTCCAGGACCAGGTTGGGAAAGATAAGGCCCACTTAGAATTCAACTTGGCAAGGGATGTGAAAGATAACAGGAAGGGATTCTATAGGTACATTGCAAACAAAAGACAGACTAGGGACAACGTGGGCTCTCTCCAAAAGATATTAGGAGAACTGGTTGCCCTGGGTTTGGAGAAGGTTGAGGTTCTTAATGACTTCTTTGCCTCAGTCTTCTGCCTGAGCCTCAGTGATTTATCATTCATCTTTGCCTTAATGAGCTGAACACACCACCCATGTCTTGAAAGGCAGACTCAGGGACTGTGAGAATGAAGACCCTGGCCCCACTGTAGGAGAGGATCTGCTTCGCGACCATCTTAGGAACCTGAATGTATACAAGTCCATGGGACCTGATGAAATCCATCGGCGGGTCCTGAAGGAGCTGGCAAATGAAGTTGCTAAGCCACTGTCCATCATATTTGAAAAATCATGGCAGTCAGGTGAAGCTCCCAACGACTGGAAAAAGGGTAATATAACCCCCATTTTCAAGAAGGGGAAAATGGATGAGCCGGGGAACTACAGAGCAGTCAGCCTCACCTCTGTGCCTGCCAAAATTTTGGAGTGGATTCCCCTGGAAGGCATGCTAAAGCACTCGAAAAACAACAAGGTGCTCGGTGACAACCAGCATGGGCTCACAAAGGGGAAATTCTGCCTGACCAATTTACTGGCCTTCTATGATGGGGCTATGGAACTGGTGGAAAGGAGCAGACAAGGTGACTTCATCTACCTGGAGTTGTGCAAAGCGTTCGACACTGTCTCACATGACATCCTTGTCTCTAAATTGAAAAGACATCAATTTGATAGGTGGACCACTCGGTGGATAGAGAACTGGCTGGATGGCCACACACAAAGTGCTGTGCTCAATGGCTCAATGTCCGGCTGTAGACCAGTAGCGAGTGGTGTTCCTCAGGGATCGGTGTTGGGACCGGTCTTGCTCAACATCTTTGTTGGTGACATGGACAGTGGGATTGAGTGCGCCCTCAGCAAGTTTGCCAATGACACCAAGCTGTGTGGTTCGGTTGGTACGCTGGAGAGAAGGAATGCCATCCAGAGGGACCTTGACATGCTTGTGAGTTGGGCTGATGTCAACCCGATGAAGTTTAACCATGCCAAGTGCAAGGTCCTACACCTGGTTGAAAGCAATCCCAGGCACAGCTACAGGCTGGGCAGAGAAGAGATTCAGGGCAGCCCTGTGGAGAAGGACTTGGGGGTGTTGGTCGATGAGAAAATGAACATGAGCCGGCTGCAGTGTGTGCTCGCAGCCCAGAAAGTGAACTGTATCCTGGGCTGCATCAAAAGGAGTGTGACCAGCAGGTCGAAGGAGGTGATCCAGCCCCTCTACTCTGCTCTCCTGTGACCTCACTTGGAGTATTTTGTACTGTTCTGGTATCCTCAACATCCAAAGGACATGGAACTATTGGAACAAGTCCAGAGGAGGGCCACGAGGATGATGAGGGGACTGGAGCACCTCCCGTATGAAGATAGGCTGAGAAAGTTGGATCTGTTTAGCCTGGAGAAGAGAAGGCTGCGTGGAGACCTCATAGCAGCCTTCCAGTATCTGAAGGGGGCCTATAGGGATGCTGGGGAGGGACTTTTCATTAGGGACTGTAGTGATAGGATAAGGGGAAGTAGGTTCAATCTTAAACAGGGGAGGTTTAGGTTAGATATGAGGAAGAAATTCTTTACTGTAAGGGTGGTGAGGCAGTGGAATGGGATGCCTAGGGAAGCTGTAAATGCTCCATCACTGGCGGTGTTCAAGGCCGGGTTGGACATAGCCTTGGGTGGCCTGGTTTAGTGGGAGATGTCCTTGCCCATGGCAGGGGGGTTGGAACTTGATTTACAGGTCAATTCCAACCCTAACTATTCCATGATTCTATGATTCTATTCCTACTGGTTACTTCAGCAGATAGCATCTACCTAAATCCCTAAGGAATAAATGCAAGGCCATAGATATATTTGGATCGTTTTCCTTGTTTCATGTGTCTTGAATGATTCAGCTGGAACAGCAATAAATGTGTATCACCCCACCCCAAAACTCAGTGCCAATGTAAAAATCAAGGAAAAATATGGGTCCTGGAAAGATGGATTTGCAGAATGGGAGCTTTGGGCTAGGAACAGACAAGAATATGGGGTGTAGAGCTGTAGGTGTTTGACAGTGAATCAAAGCTGTGGGAGAGATTTTTGGCACTGCAAGGCAACCCCCCTCCATTTGGCATCTCTCTTGTAGGGAGGCACTTCTACCACACAACTATGCAACTACACAAGTTATGCCTGTATTACTCATAAATGAAAGGTAGGTGTTGACCTATGGCTTTAAAAACAGGTGTTGTAGAGTAACAACATATTCTCATAGTTTAACATTAGGCACCTCTTGAGACCTCTTGAGCAAACTGACCACGTGCAAACTGTGCAGACTACATCACACTTAATACTGGAGCTCCCTGGGACTTTTGTGAATCATAAAAGAGGTAATTATTTCTTTCTCTATTTTTTTTTTTTTTGGTGTGTGTGTGGGACATTTGTGTCATACAAGCAGGGAGATTTTATAGTATGCAACTGAGGATCCGTGTGGCACGGCATATGGGTGCTTGAGAATGCAGGTTTTTGAGTAGGTGTTTAACACAGTAAGGTAGAGAAACTAACATAAGTATACCTTATCTACATTGCCTTTTGGGAGTGGGATCCAGCCTCCCAAGACAGTGAAGAGAAGGCTGCTCCTGTTTGGTAGGAGAACAGAAATTAGTCATGGTGAAAATTGGATGGAGGATAAAAGGTCACAGTGGACATCAAAATTCACCTGAGCTTCTAATATGGTGCTTTGATAAACTCATGTTAATGTGGTTGTGAGGTAATATATGCTGTCAAGTGAGTCTGAGATTGAAAGCCATGTACCCTTTATTCATATTCTTTTGCCTGGTATAAGCCAACTGAAGGCTAGACCCATCCCATTGTATATAAACAGATATCCGTAGGAAATATTTGAATTTCTGAAGAGCACATCATAGAAATGCTATAGTTATTTCTGTATTTTCCATCTCATAAATCACTTTTTAATACCTTTTGATCAGGAACCATGGGTAATGATCTCTTAGAAAACAAATCCTTATTGTATTTTTTTTTCAATGTAGTATTTTACCGTAGTAGGTTTTTACTAGTTGTGTAAAGCATTGTTTACGCCTATATATTATTACTACTAACGTCAGAGAATGTTTCAGCATTCAAACTGCCAAATGGTTCCTTACTTTTCTTGTACAGTTTTTTTTTTTTTTTTTGGCAGGAGTTTAACATTTGACTTTATGTTATCTTCTTATTCTACTTTACAGGTTTTGAATTATTTTTTTCTTTCTAACTCCCGGATTCTGACAATAGCAGTTTGAATTTTTTATTGATTATGGGAAAGCAGGGAATTAGTAAGAAATTTTCCATTCTGAACAGACTGACCATTTGTAAATACCACATCTATTTATTTTTGAGAATGTAAATGAGGAAAAAGAGAAAGAAAATGTCACAACCCTTTCTTTCTCAGAAGATAGAACCATGTAACTCTCTTCTCCCATCTTCAGCTGTATGACAATATTTAAATGTGGTACCTATGATATTCTTCTCATTAAATAGCTGTTATTAGAGAAGAGCTGTGTCTCATTTTTATGCACAGCGATAAGCAATAGTCTTTGAGAGGTAAAGAATAATATATTAGAACCATTTTGTTAGCTTAGCAGGATAATATATTTCTCTTCTTTTTGTGAAGTAGAAGTTCAGTGGCTTTTCTTAACTCCAAGGGCAGAAAGATGTTACTCTCAGTGGGGCTGAGAAAACATGCTTCGAGAGCAAACAAATCCAGGGAGGAGTAAATTAACTTAGTGACAAGTTAAAAATGGGAGCAGAGAGAAGTATGTCTCTTAACCTCACAGCATGGGAAAGGCATCTCTCTGAAGGACACAACAAAAATTAGTAAGATACAATCATAGAGATGAGTAAATTATTGCTCTGTGCTACAAGGTCTCTTATAACTTCACATTCTTAATTTGACAACTGAGTTATAATTTACAGCAGGAATGAATTTGCCAATGGCAGATTTGGCTTGGGACAAGGGAATGCTTACTATATTACTACAAAATATCAAACCATCTGTTTCATATAGAGAGGCACAGATTGAGAAGAATGGCTAGTTATCAATGTGAGCCAATATTCCTGATCCTCGTATTTTGAATCAGAATCCTACATATACTGTGCACCTTAAAGTACATAAACAGACACATATATATAGCAAATATATATACTGTGCCTTTAAAACTCTTCTGTCAGTCTCTGTCTCACTGACAAATGCATATACACACACTCAGCTGAAAAGACAGAGTCTACATTCAGTCATTTTCATATCTGAAATTGAAGAAATTACATTTCTGAGCATCAGATAGGCACCAGGATCAGATGGATTTTTTAGCCAAATATTATAAAATATTAGAAGACATTTTATGTTTCATCCTACTGAATACTTATAACCACGACTCAGGAATGAAGCTCTTCCAAATTGCATAGGATTTACTTTTATTTATTTATTAATAAAAATATAGCCATTTCTGACGTTCATAAATATCCTCTTACTGAATAAGATTTTAATATGCTTTGAGGAAAAATAAACTAGCAGAAGTTTGGAGCTTAATGAAAACCACCTATTGTATATCAGAATGTTGCCCCAACAAACAAAATGCAGAATACCAGATTAGAGAAAGTGGTTTAATTCACCCATATCAGGGTGGCTTTACTCACAAGCTGACGTCCTGCCAGCGATATTCAGAGGCTGATAGAGGTAGTAAATTTTAACAAGGTTTTATATAGCCAGACATGTAGGCAGGGGGAAAAACATAGTTCTTTTTGACTTAGAGATCCTCACCTACATGAAATAAGATTATGTTTGCACCTAGGAATAGGGAAGCTAAAACCAAGGCCATCTCTGCTGAATAAAGTAAAACAAAATCAGAAACCTCTAATTCTTGGACCACTTGGCAGCTTAATACAAGTAAAATGAATTTGTTCCTGCTAACTTCAAGGGGGGGATTGGACTTAATGTCCTCTAATGGACCTTCTAACCCAAACTGTTCTCTGATTCTATGTTTCTATGATTATGGATGAACTGGGAAAAGACCCAAAGACCTTGGGTCTGGGAAACAAGTTTATGAAATAAAAGGCAGGAATTATCTGTATTTGGATAGTTTGTAGAAATGCCAATGAGGAGTGCAGACTGGTAATGTGAGGAATCCAGATATGCATATACATGAATATATCTAGGGCTTGCAATCTGACTAGACAAATAAAACAAGGAAATACAGGCGTAGAAAGATGAATTGACTTGTGCAAATCTACCCTCTATGTCTTGGGGTACCTATTTCAGTTAACAAAACAGTGATATCCAATTTATCCAGCCTAAAAAACCTGGTCAGTCATCAGAGAAGGCAAGACTTAGTCCAGCACTGCTAAAATGTTTTAGTACTAAAGCACAGATATTTATAGCTTTCAACACAGGAAAATATCTTTCAAAAAGCTTCAGATCCCAGTGTGTTCTCCCCCTTTGCAATACCAAGAACCCAGATCACTTCCCTCTCCACAGCTCACTGCCCATTGCACATTGCCCACTTCCCATTGCCCATGGCCCACTGCCCACTGCCCACTGCCCACTGCCCACTGCCCATTGCCCATTGCCCTTTTGCCCTCACCTCCTCACCCTGTTCTGTCTCTCACTTCCTCTCTATAAGCACCACATGTGAACCCTGGCCAGCAGGATGCCTTTAAAAGAGTCTAAATAGAGCTCGCAAAGATGGTGAGAGATGGGCCAAGACGGGTGTGCAGAAAGCCTTGCCCCACTGTTCATCTCACACAAGAAGCAATAGAGATTGCACCCATAGTGTGTGCTCCTGCTTTTTTTATGAACTACGTTTTAGAGGGGTGAAGGAGACCACCAGGTGCACTGAAAAAGCCTAAGTTGTCTACAAGATGATGTGCACTGCATTTGTCTCTCATTTACCAGGAACTTAATGAAAGATTTTCCTTCCCAAACCACAGCATTATCCAAGTTGCCCTTGATTTTATGTTATCCAGTTCTGCCTCCTAGACAAAACTGTGTTAGAAAAGCAGAGTGTGGCACTGAGCTTGTCAATATTTGTCACTGAATGAGATTCGGAAAGCTTATTTTCCCCAGAGGCAAAGATTTCTGGCTGTGAGTAATTATGGCCTCTTAACATATTCTGTCTATTCCTGAGGTATTTTTGGAAGCATATGTTCCATCTCTTCACTGCTGTCGGAGAATATTTGTGCCAAAGCTTAAAACTCAATCAGATAATCCTGAGAAAGCTACAGTAAGATAAAATTTTGAATACCAAATCTGCAAGGCAAGTTTGGCTTTGGAATAAGAAAAGTTGAAATCACCAATCTGACCCCAGTTTACTTAGCACCAAGTGGCACCAAATTAAAACAGACCAAATAATGTTCTGCAAAACAAGTTTCTAATGCATTTGTTTTAAAACAGCAGTATAAGACCCAAATGTCTTAGCTGTCTTTAAAAGAAATCACTACTGATTTTTTTAATCTGTTTTATCTGCAGGATCCAGCTTTTAGAAATCAAATATTCAATGTTTTATGCTTATGTAAAGCACTGTTAATCTCTCTCTCTTATTCCTCTTACAAGATCTTATCTTAAGATGCATATATACATATATATGTATTTAGTCTGGAATAATGCACTAATTGTAATTTTTACCAATAAGCTCAAAGATGGCTCTGGCAAATCCAGTTTGTCAACACTGGAACTGCCCCCAGATGTCCTCCCTACTGCTCTCTTCCCTGGCACATCAGCTATTTCAATTTTTGATACAGTATTCAAGTTTGATTTATAGTGAAAATGGGCTTGCTTTAACATGCCACTCAACAGACTGCAGAAACAAAGGCTTAGGCAGAGGTATCTATGCATGCAGAGTAGAAATCTCTGTAAAAAGTGTGGATGAGCTACGTTGAGTGCTTATCTGACAGAGCCTCAAAAGTTAAGCCACATACCTTTGCTACCAATGATTTCCACAGGAGAAAAATCCAAAGGCTTGATAAGGAAAAATAGTGTCTGAATGCTTTAAAGGCAAAGATGAGATTGATTTTGCTTTGTTTACCAGTAGGGAAACAAAATCTACTGGAGCTAAGATGAATCATTCCTATTTCTCCTCTGCTTTACGCCCTGCTCTTCACTGACAGAGACTTGCAGTAAGACAGTGTTGTCTGGTTTTGAAACTTATACACAGGGATGTAGGCAATAATCAGAAAAACACAGAAAAGATTCTGACAGCTCAGTATTTTTGAACTCATTCAGATATTTCAGGCTTCCCTTTCAACACTTATTTTGAAATAGTGTTGAAACAAAATAGTATTGTTTCACCCTTAAAGAGCCCCTAGGACTTAGAGATTTTTTCAGCCAAAAAATCTCAACCATGACTTCGTTATCATGAATAGTTCAGAAAGAGCACAATAGATGAATGCACTTGGAAGTAACACTTTTAGCATAGTGCAGGAGTATGCCCTGACTGAAGTGTAGAATAATCTTTAATTTATTATCTCTTACCTCAGAAATATTTGAATCTGTGAATTTTCAGGTGTTTCCTGTATTAAGCTGGATTCAGAAGAGATACAAAACCTGCTATAATTTTGGAAAAGCAAAGCTTCTTGCTCTTTACTCTATTCCACACACCTTGGAAATAAATGCAGTTGATGCTAGTTTAGCCTGAGCAAATAGTGCAA
Organism: Myiopsitta monachus; assembly: GCA_017639245.1. Lineage (NCBI taxonomy): Eukaryota > Metazoa > Chordata > Aves > Psittaciformes > Psittacidae > Myiopsitta > Myiopsitta monachus. The sequence continues at coordinate 63,369,254 of CM029919.1, forward strand.
TAGGTCACTTTTTGAATTTCAGTTTTCTTGCTTACTTTTGGGGTAATTAAAACAGCTGGGTTTGGAGTCAGTTGAGTAGCAGTTTTTGCCTCTTTAAATAAACTGCTTATGATGTACATAGGTTGCTATCAGGTCTCAGCAGAAATTATAATATCAGAAGATATTATGATGATAAATGAGACCTGATTACATTGCTTTTCAATGGCATTAATTTACATGTTTGTAGAAGTCTGTTGGGATTGGGTTTTATAGCTACTGTAATTTGTAGGCTTTTGACATTGCTTTGGGATAACTTATCTAATTGGCTTTTTCCTCTCATCAGAATGGAGGATGTTTTGAAGCTGATATCACTGTGGACATTATGCTACAAGGGGTTTCTTTGGATTGTGATATGCAGGGGGTTTTCCTCTTGTTAGTCTTTTGTACTTGTCATTGAAACTTTGAGCTGTAAAGCTTTTCCTTTTACACAGTAAGAACATGATGGAAAAATGGAAAATGTGTCAAATAAAAATTCATGAAAGGACCACCTATACAGTGATCAGCTGGGGAGGGACGATTACTTCCCCAGATAATTCTATGGCAGATCATTCTAAAAAGATAAGTCAATCAAGACAAAATGTGCTAAAAGAACAAAGTACACAATAATCTCTTTTGAATGCAATTTTTTCTAATACTAATTTGTTTTCAGAAATTAACTTTTGGCACAGGTATCCAAGATTACAATAGTGATATAGTTGAGGAGTTTTTGAATAATTAGAGTTTGAATAATTGCAGGGTATTTTAATAATTAGAAGTCTAACCAACCAGTGAGTTTAGTCTCATATTTCATGTGTGTTGAAGATTGCCACTAACTTGAAGAGGAGGATGCTTGAATATACATAGATTAGAAGTCCAGGGTAACTATTAACTTTTCCCAAATACAAGGCAAAAAGATACCACAATAATCCAGTAGAGAATTTTAAAAGGAGGAGGTGTGTATATTTAAGGAAATTTTTTAATAATGTGCAACCCATTAGGGGGACATAAAGCTACTTTTTTTTGTGTGTGTGTGTCTGAAGAATGAAGAGCTTGTTTTGGAAGCACTGGGAAGGGAATCCTGACTCCTGTGAACTCCCTTTGAAAGATAGTCATTGCGAGAACTTCTTCCTGCAGGGACTGTCTGCCCGAAATCCAGGTTCACTGTGGATATTGTAGCTGGGGTCTCCTTGACAAGTTAAGATTGGATTTTTGCTCTTGCTAGTTTCTTTACATTTGCTATTCTACCTTTTATTTTTTTTCCCCTATCCAATTTCTGTGCAGCAATTGCTTTTAATGCTGCTTCTCTTGCCCTATTTCCTGTATTTTTCTCCCTACCAGGAGAGGTTTAGATTTGATATTAGAAAAAACACCTTCACAGAGAGGGGGGCCAGGCATTGGAACAGGCTGCCCAGGAAAGTGGTGGAATCACTGTCCCTGGAAGTGTTCAAAATCTGTCTAGATGAGGCCTTTAGTGACATGGTTTAGTGGTGGTCTTGGCAGTCATAGGGTAACAGCTGGACTTGATTATCTTAAAAGCATTTTCCAACCTAGTCGAGTCTATGATTCTATGATTCTATGATTCTATGATTCTATGATAGGAGCATTAGTTATTGAGTATTGAGTATTAGATATATGCTTGACTCTAGCCTCATCCTGATTTATTACAGGAAATAAAATCCAGTCTCGTCATTGTCCAAAATATTTGTTTCTTTACTTCTTCTCCTTAAAGGTAATCAGAACATTGCTAAGAACATGTCTAACTGTAGGCTTTCACTAGGTCTTATCGGCTAAAATTCCTTTTGTTTGTATGTTGGTAGATCTGTTGTCCTTCCATTTGCACACAGATAAAAATGAAGGTAAGATTTGGTTCAAAGACAGTAAGAAATGGCAAAGGACTGCCTGAAGAAGTCAATATTGATTTAGCAAGCTCAGTCACTAGAAAGCCAATAAGGAAAATATGCTAAGAATTCCTCTCATGATATATTTTCTTCAATTGTCTGATCTATGTTGGGACTAGATATATTTTTGTATAACTACAGGAAACTCTAATTTCAAAACAGAGAATGAAATCCTGGAGAAGGGAATTCATTGCTTTCCCAAAATTTAAATGTTTCCATTGTTTCAGGCAAAAAAAGAGGAACCATTTAAGTTTAGCCATGTTGGTGACTTAGGTGCCTTGCTTCTTTTCCAGAATATTTATTTCTGGAAATGGGGGAATATGAATGTGTCATGTGTCCTAATAACTGAGATAACTTCTTTGCTCTAATCACATTGAATGTCTTCAAAGAAAATGCTTATTTTCACATTTCTTCCAGTATTAATTCCAACCCAGAGGGAATAGATTATTCAGTTATCCAAGGGTCAGATACTAGAAAGTTAAAATGAAGTTCTGACATATTTTTTAACAGAATAAAAGCATCTGAATCCAGAGTTTATGCATTCTGATTTGACATTTTTTCAGTGAATGTCTAGTTTGCCGAAAAGGTCATGAAAGAAATTGAGAGAAGCATGCAACATACTGGTCATGTGACATACGTTTTATATAACTCCATTCATTGAGTCGCTTTAAAAATTTAATAAGAAATTTAATAAGAAGTGATTTGATCCCATGCAATTTTCAGAAAGCTATACTTGAAAAATATAATATAGTAAGGGTATTTTAAGAACACTTTCATGTATCTTGTTTTAAATGAGCATGTTGGCTGCTCTCATGATGCTGTAGAAATTGAACTGCAACAATGATTTAAAGTATATAAGAGCTACTAAACACATTCTTTATCTCTGAAAGTGGTTTAGGGGCTGGCTTTGAACTGGCTAGAAATATTCCTAACAAAAAACAGCCAGAATAGATCAGCAAGAAGAATTTCCCTCAAGGTCTACTTATCTACACTATGGCTAAATCCCTTGCCCAGTACCAGACTCCCAATAATACCTGGTGGAAACATAGCTAGACAACTTAAAAAATGGCCATCTGTAAGGCAGAATGAACTTCTGGATATTCATGTCAGCCCATTCTGGGAGTTAGGAACTACACCTAAGGAAGTTCGCCTAGGACCTAGACCTCTGCTAGGCACAACACAGATCCAGCATTATTGTACAATCGCAATAAGAAAGCAAGAACCCAATAAAGAACATGACTCAGAAGTGATTACTCACAAATAATGACTTGCAGAAAACTTTTATGTCCCCAGCTCTCCAGTTGGGAAGATCTGTAAAGATTCTCTCTATACAGTAGGAAGCCAGAAAAAAAAAACCCAACAGAAAACAGTGAAAAAATACCTGATCTGTCACTGCAAAGAAATTAAATCTATTCCTTCTGGTACCTTTTTTTTTTTTTTCCCAACAGCAAAACCCCTGTGTTTCTTTACTATTTTTCACCTCCATACATCCCCTTTCAGTGGTGTTGCTCAGTGGAGAGTCTTCAAAATGCTGTTTTTTCAAATAACCATCGCCAGATAAAAAAATGACACAGGACTGAGCCTGTGTTTCAACTGAGCCTCATTTCAACTTTGATTTTCCAATAATTTTATTCTAAACTGGACCCTTTTCTCTGCCCAAACACAGTCCATACAGTCATGTTTATTTTTGTTTTAAAAAAGCTGGATTGGTCAGATAATCAAAGCATCCAAAAGAGATAATTTAGTCTAGGGAGACAGATCATACAGACTGTGTTTATTTAGCCACTTTTGTGAACAGAAAGTGGCTTCCAGGAGGTAAGCTTTTCTGAAACAGCTCAATTAGTGCATGAAAACTTGGCCTTGGACCATGTCTCAGGGTTAGAAGTAGTATTAACTACCAAGTATTTATCTGCACTATGTTTAGAAAAGGAAAACAATATGGACTCTACTCTGAAAGGAACAGAGGCACCCATCTGTTGGCCTGATACAGGCTCAAGGGAGGTGTGCTACCTACAGTGGCTCTCATCAGGGATGTTGCAGAGAAGCTGCCTGCTCTAGTCGGTCCCACTATTACCCACTTCCAGTGATCTATGTGGGCCCTCTGATATAGATAGCAGTAGCCTGGAGAACATAAAGAAGGACTACATAGCACTGGGAGAGGTGGTTAGGGGCTCTGGAGCGCAGATTGTCTTTTCGTCAATTCTCCAGGATACAGGGGAGGACCTTAAAAAGGCTAGGAGGATTGGCCAGGTTAATAAATGGTTAGAAGGGTGGTGCTACAGTCAGGGGTTTGCATACCTTGAACATGGGACACAATTTAGTAGGCCAGGTCCACTGGGGGCTAATGGAGCTGGTCTGACAAAGAAAGGGAAGAGTGGATTTGGTAGGAGGCTTGCTAAACTGGTCAGGGATGCTTTAAACTAGATGTGTTGGAGGAGGGGGGCAACATTCCATCCCAACACACGCAGTCACTTGCCAGCACCTGTAGTAAACATTCAGAGCAATGTAGAGATATTCCAGCTGCTCCAGCCAATGAGCCGGCTTCAATTGGAGCTCAGCTCAGATGCCTCTATAAAAATGCCTGTAGTGCGGGGAACAAACAAGAGGAATTAGAGATGTGTGCACGTCAACGGGGGTATGATATCATAGGCATCACAGAAACATGGTGGGATGGCTCCTATGACTGGGGTGTTGGAATGAAGGTTACAGGCTCACTTAGGAAAAGACAGGACGGGCAGATGGAGACAGGGGGTTGCTGCTGATGTTAGGGATAGGCTGGAGAGCATGGAACTCCGTCTGGGGACAGGTGGACAGTCGGCAGAGAGCTTGTGGGTCAGGGTTAAAGGGAGAAGAGGGATGGGAGACATTATTGCGGGGATCTGTTACAGACCACCTGACCAAGAGGACTTGGTGGATGAAGAGCTGTATAGACAGATAGGAACAGCCTCACACTCGCAGGCCCTTGTTCTCATGGGGGACTTCAACCACTCTGATATCTGTTGGAGGGACAGGTATGGCCCAGCACAAGCAATCCAGGAGGTTCCTCGATTGTGTGGAAGACAACTTCCTTCTGCAAGTAATAGAGGAGCTGGCAGGGAAAGGCGCCACGCTTGACCTCATCCTCACCAACAGGGAAGGGCTGGTTGAGAATATGAATGGTCTAGAGCAGTGATCATGAGATGGTTGAATTTGAGATCCTCAGGACAGTGAGAAGAGCGTGCAGCAAGCTCACTGCCCCGAACTTCAAGAGAGCAGACTTGGGCCTCTTCAGGAACATGCTCAGTAAGATTCCATGGGATATAGCTCTTGAAGGCAGAGGGGCCCAAGGCTGTTGGTTGATATTCAAAGATCACCTGCTGCAAGCTCAGGAGCAATACATCCCTACAAGAAGGAAGTGCTGCAGGAGGGCCAGGAGACCTCCTTGGATGGATAAGGAGTTGCTGAGGAAAATTCAAAGGAAAAAAGAGGCTTATAAAAGGTGGAAGCAAGGACAGGCGGCCTGGGAAGAATACAGGCATGTTGTCTGGGAAGCTAGGGACCAGCTTAGGAAAGCTAAGGCCCACTTAGAATTCAACTTGGCAAGGGATGTGAAAGATAACAGGAAGGGATTCTATAGGTACATTGCAAACAAAAGACAGACTAGGGACAACGTGAGCCCTCTCCCGAAGCTATCAGGAGAACTGGTTGCCCTCGATTTGGAGAAGGTTGAGGTTCTTAATGACTTCTTTGCCTCAGTCTTCACCGGCAAATGCTCTGACCACACCACCCAAGTCTTGGAAGGCAGATGCAAGGACTGTGAGAATGAAGACCCTGGCCCCACTGTAGGAGAGGATCTGTTTCGCGACCATCTTAGGAACCTGAACGTATACAAGTCCATGGGACCTGATGAAATCCATCGGCGGGTCCTGAAGGAGCTGGCAAATGAAGCTGCTAAGCCACTGTCCATCATATTTGAAAAATCATGGCAGTCAGGTGAAGTTTCCGATGACTGGAAAAAGGGAAATATAACCCCCATTTTCAAGAAGGGGAAAAATGGATGAGCTGGGGAACTACAGACCAGTCAGCCTCACACCTGTGTCTGGCAAAATGTTGGAGCAGATTCTCCTGGAAGGCATGCTGAGGCACATGAAAAACAAGAAGGTGCTTGGTGACAGCCAGAATGTCTTCACTAAGGGGAAATCCTGTCAGACCAATTTGCTGGCCTTCTACGATGGGGCTATAAAACTGATGGACAGGGGTAGAGCAGTTGATGTCATCTACCTGGAGTTGTGCAAAGTGTTCGACACTGTCTCACATGACATCCTTGTCTCTAAGTTGGAGAGACATCAATTTGATAGGTGGACCACTCAGTGGATAGAGAACTGGCTGGATGGCCACACACAAAGTGCTGTGCTCAATGGCTCAATGTCCAGCTGTAGACCAGTAACGAGTGGTGTTCCTCAGGGATCGGTGTTGGGACCGGTCTTGTTCAACATCTTTGTTGGTGACATGGACAGTGGGATTGAGTGTGCGTCATGGATTCAGCAGTAGCAGTCGTTTTTTCTCCTTCTTGGTAGCTGGTGCAGCGCTGTGTTTTTTGATTTTGGGCTTGGGAACAACGCTGATAACACCAGTGTTTTCAGTTACCACTTGGTAATGCTTTTGTCTGACCAAGGACTTTCTGAGTCTCATGCTTTGCTGGGGAGGAGGGGAAGCCGGAAGGCAGCAGAAACAGGACACCTCACCCAAACTGACCAAAGAGGTTATTCCATGCCACAGCACGTCATGCCCAGGATGTAAAATACTAGGGGCAGGAAACCGGAAGTCTCTCTCTCTCTCGGCTCGGTCGGGAGGTGAGCGTTTGTATCCTCTTCCCTTGTGTTTGCCTTGTCATTATTATTATTGGTGGTAGTAGTAGTGATTTGTATTATACCTTAGTTACTGGACTGTTCTTATCTCAACCTGTGGGGGTTACATTCTTTCGATTCTTCTCTCCATCCTTCCCCCACCATCGGAGTGGGGGGGGGAAGAGAGAGGGAGAAGTGAGTTAAGAGGCTGCGTGAGATTTACAGCTTAAATCACAGCAGTGTGCCCTCAGCAAATTTGCCGATGACACCAAGCTGTGTGGTTCAGTTGATAAGTTGGAGGGAAGGGACGCCATCCGGAGGGACCATGACACGCTTGTGAGGTGGGCTGATTCCAAGCTAATGAAGTTTAACCATGCCAAGTGCAAGGTCCTACACCTGAGTGGAAGCAATCCCAGGCACAGCTACAGGCTGGGCAGAGAAGCGATTGAGAGCAGCCCTGTGGAGAAGGACTTGGGGGTATTGGTTGATGAGAAAATGAACATCAACCGTCTTCAGTGTGATGCTCACAGCCCAGAAAGCGAGCTGTATTCTGGGCTGCATCAAAAGAAGTGTGACCAGCAGGTCAAGGGAGGTGATCCTGCCCCTCTACTCTACTCTCCTGTGACCTCACTTGAAGTATGGCGTCAGTTGTGGTGTCCTCAACATAAAAAGGACATGTAAGTGTTGGAATAAGTCCGGAGGAGGGCCACAAGGATGATCAGAGGCCTGGATGATCTTAAGGTCCTTTCCAATCCTAACTATTCTATGATTCTATAGAATCAGAATCTCTCATGTTGGAAATGGTCTATAAGGATCATTGAGTCCAAATCCCTGCTCCTTGCAGGACTACCTAAAACTAAACCATACAATTAAGAGCATCACTCAGATGCAGCCCAGAATGCCAACCGTATCTTGGGCTGCATCAAAAGGAATATGACCAGCAGGTCAAGGGAGGTGATCCTGCCCCTCTGCTTTGCTCTCGCGGCTCCTCACATGAAGTGTTGTGTACAGTTCTTGCGCCCTCAACATAAAAAGGACATGGAACTGTTGGAACAAGTCCAGAGCAGGGCCACGAGGATGATCAGGGAACTGGAGCACCTCCCATATGAAGACAGGCTGAGAAAGTTGGGGCTGTCTAGCCTGGAGACCAAAAGGTTCTGTGTAGACCCCATAGCAGCCTTCCAGTGTCTGAAGGGGGCCTATAGGGGTGCTGGGGAAGGACGCTTCATGAGGGACTGTAGTGGAAGGACAAGGGGTAATGGGTTCAAACTTCAACAGGGGAAGTTTAGACTGGATATAAGGAAGAAATTCTTTACTGTAAGGGTGGTGAGATACTGGAGTGGGTTGCCCATGGAAGTTGTGAATGCTCCATCACTGGCTGTGTTCAAGGCCGGGTTGGACATAGCCTTGGGTGGCATGGTTTAGTGGGAGATGTCCCTGCCCACGGCAGGGGGGTTGGAACTAGATGATCTTGAGGTCCTTTCCAACCCTAACTGTTCTATAATTCTATGATTCTAAGTCATCTGATTCTCCATTTGCCTATTCTTTTCCTGTAATGATGGTGGTACAGATAGATAAATTAATAGCATAGTTAGCAAGGAGTCAAAAGCTCAGCCCATTTTAGAGAATGAATTGATGTATGTTATAAAAGGGATGATGTATTAGCTTTCCAAATCCCTTAAGTGGAGTAAGTATTTGCTAAATAAATGGAGAAAAGGAAGACAATCCTATACAGGCACAAAAATGTACAATTAGCCTATATGCTATTGCAACTTAGCCTTAAATGAGCACTATTCATCTGGTAATCAGACCACACCTTCCTCAGGCATGAACACGAATCATAGAACAGTTTGGGTTGGAAGGGACCTTCAAAGGTCTTCTAGACCAACCTCCTTACAATAAGCAGGTGTTGTGGTTTAAGCCCCCCTCCCCCCTCGCCCCAGCAGTTGTCTCACTCACTCTCCTCTTTCTTCCCCCAGTCTGGGGGGATGGGGAGGAGAATCAAAAGAATTCAACTCGCACAGGTTGAGATAAGAACAGCCTAGTAACTAGAGGTATAACACAAATCACTACTGCTACCACCAGTAATAATACAAGACAAATACAAGGAAAGAGAATACAACTGCTCACCAAGCCTGACCCAGCCAGTGCACCCCCTACAGCGAACCCCCCAGTACCAAAAACCTGACCATGCTGTGCACCACCAGTCCACCATCACACCCTTCCGGCTCTCTGCTCTCTGTTTTCACATCCTGGGCATGACGTGCTGTGGTATGGAATAACCTCTTTGGTCAGTTTGGGTCAGGTGTCCTGTCTCTGCTTCCTCCCAGCTTCCCCTTCTCCTTGGCAGAGCATGAGTCTCAGAAAGTCCTTGGCCAGACCAAAATATTACCAAGCAGGAACTGAAAACACTGGTGTTATCAGTGCTGCTTCCAGGCCCAAAATCAAAAACACAGCGCTGCACCACCTACTAAGAAGGAGAAAAATGACTGCTGCTGCTGAACCCATGACAATCCACCCCCTTATTCCATACCATTCACGTCATGCTCAGATCCCACATTTTCAATGTACCGTCACATGTATATTTATGGATCCACACACGCACAGAAAGGGAGAGAGATCATCCCTTAATGCATGGACCAATCCCCACAAAGCTGCCGAGTCCAGCCAGTCCATGATATCAGGCTCCATCTTTTGTAACAGTCTTTCAGAGCAGGAGGGGCCCTGTGCAGTGTTCACACTGAATAACCTGGGCTATAGTGTCCATTGCTAAGTCCACCCCTTGATCATAAATCCATCTGTATGCTGCATCTCTGCCCTGGTGGCTTGAGGTGTCATGGGCCCACCAGGCTCAAAATAATTCACCCTTATGTTGCCAATCTAAGTCCATCTGAGCCACTTCATTTTAGCCGCTTGTCATTGGGGACTCTATACCGCTGCTTTCCATCTCTGATGCTTCCAAAGCACTGGAGGGGTCCAGTGGACTAGATACTGGCCCACACTGTCCCACACACTCTGCCACTCATGAATGTCCAGCCTCAGGGAAAATCTCTTGGTCATCCTACATGGTAGTCCAACCCCAGACAAGACCCACACCCCACTCTGCTTAACTCTGGGGACCAGATGAAATGGTTGTGGGTAAAACACACTCTGAATGCATGCCAACACTGTGATCCCCATTACAATCAGCAGGCAGGTCCCAAGGAAACCCAAAGGCCATTCAAAACCGTCGGAACTCTCAAATGAGACTGCTGTACTTGTCCCTGGGGCTGGTGTAGCTGCTGTGCTTGCCGGCTCTCTCACCACCAGCTGCACTCTGTCTGAGTCCAGATCTTCCTTCTGCCTTGCTGGGAAGTGCTGAGCGGTCTCCTGCATCCTCCTGGGGCTTGGGCTCGCGGGGCCCTGCGGGCGGCTGCGGTAGAATGCTCTCTGTCGCCGCGGGGCTGGGCTCAGCCGCCGCCTGCCCTCCCCCCCCCCCGCTCGGTAGCCGAGGTCTCGGCTCGGCTCGGGCTCGGGGCTCGGCTTCTCCGCCGCCACTCCCCGCTCGGAGGAGGGGCTCACCCCCTCTGCCACCTCCTTCGTGGCGTCCCGGACCCCGGGGCAGCTCTCCCGGGCTGTTTCGGCCGCCAGCGGCTCCCGGGGCCGCCCCGCCTCGGCTTCCCCTCCTCCCTTCTGGAGCTCGCCCGTATTACAAGCCATTCCAATAGAGTACAATGTAACAAGAACCTTAACCCAAAACCCAGATCTGAAAAACGTTAAGATAAGAAATACCGGCTGTAAGTAAAGTATCATACGCTGAACCTGTGAAAACCAGAGCAACAACTTTGAGAGCCAATGAATCGGCATTGTGACGAGTGGCTATTCTGTCTTTATCTCAACCCTTCGTGCCCCACGTTGGGCGCCAAAAAGAACTGTCCTGTGTTAAGCCCCCCCCCCCCCCCCCGCAGTCTCTCACTCTCACTCTCTCACTCACTCCCACTCTTTCTTCCCCCAGTCCCGGGGGGATGGGGAGGAGAATCAAAAGAATGCAACTCCCACAGGTTGAGATAAGAACAGTTTAGTAACTAAGGTATAACGCAAATCACTACTGCTATCACCAGTAATAATAATGACAGAGAAGCAGAAAGAAAGAGAATACAACTGCTCACCAACCCCGAACCAGCCAGTGCACCCACCAGCAGCGAACCCCCCAATGCACCACTATACCCTTCTGGGTCTCTGCTCTCTTTTTTCACATCCTGGACATGACGTGCTGTGGTATGGAATAACCTCTTTGGTCAGTTTGGGTCAGGTGTCCTGTCTCTGCTTCCTCCCAGCTCCCCTCCTCCCGGGCAGAGCACGAGACTCAGAAAGTCCTTGGTCAGACCAAAACATTAGCAAGCAGTAACTGAAAACACTGGTGTTATCAGCGTTGTTTCCAGGCCCAAAATCAAAACCACTGTGCTGCACCAGCTACCAAGAAGGAGAAAAACGACTGCTACTGCTGAACCCATGACATGGAAATTCTCTCCCATTTCCCAGGTGCATGGTCACTACAGAAATATCCAGTAATAATACAAAGAACTGGATAATGATGAGGGCTGGTTAAAAAGTTATCTCGATTACTACTAACATCCCTATTGGAATACTGTATTATCTGCTAACTGAAAGTTATTAAAAAAAAAAAAAGTCCAATTTCCTGTAAAAATGAAGTTTTCTAACCTAACTGCCATTGGGCACCCCAATGGGAAAATGGGCAAGAAAGCAAGCTCCCATTTCTAGCTCTGCTAAGAAATGTTATAATAGACTTTAAAATCACAGGGTGTTTGTGTTTAAAAACTCTGATCCAGTACTGATTTTTCCACAGCTTTGGCCTCAAGCCCAACTGCTTCAGAGAAGAAATGCCAAATCTGTGAAGGAGGAAACATTTTTATGGCAATTTGATTTAACAACAAGAACAACAAAAGAATCAACTTGAAGCAATTGAAAGATTAAGAATGTTAAAATAAAACTAGGGTTTGATGGGACGTCAGCAACAGAACAGATGAGGCAGTAAGGATACGCAAGAAATTAATTTATATAATTCAGTTAAACATTTTGTTCTGCAGTGCATATGTATTTATCTCTATGTGAACAGAAACATAGTCTTGTATCCAACTCTTCATTGTTTTAAGGCTACATCGTAATAAATTCTAAGTTTCATATTTGTATAGGTTAACACTAACAATGCATTTAATCACTGATATGACTGAATTCATTATGAACTGATCTTAAATAACACTCCTTTACAGTATGCTAACTAGAGGAGAATTTGCTCTTTCAATATTACTCCAGCTAGAATTTAAGTCTACTTATTTGGAGGGAATTTGGAGGGAAATTTCCATACTGCAGAATTAAATGTTTTATATTAGGTTTTGATAAAATCAGAAGAGTATTGCAAAAAAAATAGAATTAACACATTGAGTATTTTATTAAATAAGCTCTAAGAAGTAAAATAAATTCTGAAAAATGGCTGATGATGGACACTTCACATTACACCCTCTTCCTAACAGAATATGCCTTATTTGTGGGCTGAGACAGCCCATCAGTAAGGATTTCTACAGGCCAGTTTTATGAAGAAAACCATGCACATAAGCTTAATTTTTTGTAGAAATTAATAGTTTAGGATGTTACTGCATACTTAGTTGCTGACATAAGCCAGGATGTTGTTAGAGTGTTTGACCTGGCTAAGAAACACTTGGTGCATGCAAGCGTGTTTATTACTCCTTTGCAAACAGGGTGGTTAAGAATTGATTAAGAATGCTTAAATCAGTGAGTAACTTTTGTTACATCATCCAAAAGGTAAATAACCCTGAATTATAAAATTCATTTCACAAGTGCCAAAAATATATTTTTCCTGAGCCAGTACCAAATGGCACTTAAAAATACAGTAGCCTAGCAGGATTTCGACCTCAGCAATATCAGTGCACCAGCAAATTCACGAAGCCTTCTGCTTCTATTCAGCATACACAAAGATGCTCAAATACAACAGTGAAGAGTGTTAATTAAGGACTTAAGTTTTATATATATAAAATACATAAATGGCAGAAGGTAAATATTATTATATGCACGTATACATAAACTGTTAAGTGCTTATTAACCATTCATAAATTATTTATAAAAGGAAATATACAATCAGTGATCAAATTATTTCAATGGCATATGTAGTTGTATTTTTTTCAAATTGTGTAAACTCGAATAGTGATTCATAGATGCAATAAAGAACAGGTTATAAAGAACCAACACCTTCCAGTTATGTGATAATGGTCTCCAGTTTTGCAGAATGAAGGTCTTCTAGATCATATTTCTTGAGTGGCTCCCGTAACAAACTTGTGTATCCAATTTACTTAATGAATAAAAGAGTGCAGCCCCTTGCAATTTCCCCTCTTAAGGGAATTAGCATTTTGAAGTTTAGTATACATATTTTTCAATTGTAGCCTATGCAAGGAACAGAACCATTTAGGACCAAACCTCATCAAAACTGCAAATATGTCAACACTAGCACAGGATCAGTGGTGTTTGGAGAAGCTCACAAATTTAATCTCAGTGTGATCATTCGATCTTCACACATTGTATTTCAGGAAGTCATATTGGATCATAGCCAAACCTCAGATTAAACTTTCCAGAAAATCAGAGGACTTCAAATATTATGAGGTGTGCTTCAATCAGAGGGAAAGCTCCATGCAGATCAATAGCTCACCTGAATAGTCTGAGACTGCCAGCTGCAGAAATTATAGGGATGTCTCTTGACTTTAGAGTGACATCATCTTCATTCTCTATTGATGAAGCATGTGTGCACTATCAGGCATTGTGTAGCCTGATGATATTGTAATTCAAAAGTAATCGACTTGGAATGCAGTAGAATGATAAAATACTAAGATTATTGATAATGCAAAGTAAATAAATAAGAGTGTTGAAGTGCAATTTGTGAAATGGGGATTAAAACTCCATTTGTGTGTGTCCTTTATCATTTAATCAGACTCATCCTGACTGTTCTGAAACTAGGTTCATAGTTTTACCCCACAATTGTAGTTAGTTGTCCAGATGTTTACCAGTTTTACAGTGTCACAGGGTTTGGATTAATTTTATTTTAATGTATTATAGTTTCAGACAGGTGAGCTGCTTTTTAGCAGGTGATGCCACTTTCACTGCACAATATGACTTCAAGAATAGGTAAGAGGAATTAATATCTTGAAGTGTAGCTCTGATGTGTGCAGTACTTCTCAAAACCCATGATATTGCTGGTGCTGCCAAGATTCAAGCTGCTCTGTATCAATGAGGATTAAGAGATTTGTTCACAGTATCACATTTATGCTTTAAACTCATATTCAGTATCAGAAATAAGTATGGAACTGGTAAGTGGTTGGCTTCTTAGATTCCTTTTTTTTTTTTTTCTTTATTTAATAAAATCATAAAATTATAGAACGGTTTTTGTTGGAAAAGGTGTTTAAAGATCACATAGTCCAACTCTCTGGCATGGACTGGGATATCTTTCATTAGATAAGGCTACTCAAAGACCTGCCCAAACTGACCTTGACCACACCCAGTGGTGGGACATCCAGCTTCTCTGGGCAACCTGTTCCAGGGTCTCACCATGTACATGATAAAAAAATTTCTTCCTTATGTTCAGTATAAGCTTATCCTCTTTCAGTTTAAAATAGTCGTCCCTTGCCCTGTCACCACAGGCTTTGGTAAAAAGTCTTAATCTTTCTTATAAGCCCCTTTAGATATATAGGAAAGCTGCAGTAGGCCTCCCCAGGGTCTTCTCTTGTCCAGGCTGAACACCCCCCCCCCCCCCCCCATATGTCTCAACCTTTCTTCCTAAGAGGGGCGTTCCAGCCCTCTGGCCATTTTCACGGCCCTCCTTTGGACCTGTTCTAACAGGTCCATGTGTTTTGTTGGAGAACCCAGAACTGGATACAGTACCCTAGGTGGGGTTTCATGGAAGTGGAGAAGAAGGGAAGAATCAACCTGTTGGCCATGCCTCTTTTTATGCAGCCCAGGATATGGTTGGCTTTCTGGGCACATTGCAAGCTCACGTCCATTTTTAATCCACCAATATCTCCAAGTCTTTCCTTGCAAGGCTGCTGTCAATCTATTTATCCCCAGTTTGTACTGGTACTGGGTCTTATCCTGATCAGGTGTAAGACCTTGCACTTGGCTTTGTTGAAATTCATGAGGTTCTCATGGTCCTACTCCTGAAGCCAGTCAAGGTCCCTCTGGATGCCATCCCTATCCTCTAAGTAATCAACTGCTCCACTCAGCTTGGTGTCATTGGCAAACTTGCTGAGGGTGCACTCCATCCCACTGTCCATGTCATTGATGAAGATGTGAAATTATAGTAGTCCCAGTATAGACATTTGAGGGATTTAATTCATTACTGGTTTCCCCTTGGACATTGAGTCATTGAGGATAACACTTTGGATGTGATCGTCCAGTCAATTCCTAACCCATCTAACAGTCCATTGATCAAACCAGTATCTCTACAATATAATAGCAAGGTTCTTAAGGGGAATCTTTTCAAAGCTCTCACAGGAATCTACATAAAAAACATCTACAGCTTTTCCGCTGTCCACTGATGGAGTCACTCTACCATAGGAGGCTTCTAGATTAGTCAGGCACGATTTGCCTTAGTGAAGCCATGCTGGCTATCTCCAATCACCTCTCTATCTTCTATGTGCTTTGACATGTCTTTGAAGAGATTTTGATACTTGATTTTACTGGTCAGAGAGGAGAGGCTGACAGATCAGTATTTCATAGAATCATAGAATCATAGAATAGTTAGGGTTGGAAAGGACCTCAAGATCATCTAGTTCCAACTCCCCTGACATGGGCAGGGACACCTCACACTAAACCAGGCCACCCAAAGCTATGTCCAACCCGGCCTTGAACACCGCCAGTGATGGAGCATTCACAACTTCCCTGGGCAACCCATTCCACTGCCTCACCACCATCACAGTAAAGAATTTCTTCCTTATATCCAGTCTACACTTCCCCTGTTTAAGTCTGAACCCATTACCCCTTGTCCTCTCACTACAGTCCCTCATGAAGAGTCACTCCCCAGCATCCCTATAGGAACCTTTCAGATAATGGAAGGCTGCCATGAGATTTCCACACAGCCTTCTTGTCTCCAGGCTGAGCAGCCCCAACTTTCTCAGCCTGTCTTCGTATGGGAGGTGCTCCAGTCCCCTGATCATCCTCGTGGCCCTCCTCTGCACTTGGTCCAACACTTCCATGTCCTTTGGATGTTGAGGACACCAGAACTGCCCACAGTACTCCAAGTGAGGTCTCAGGAGAGTAGAGTAGAGGGGCTGGATCACCTCCTTCGACCTGCTGGTCACACTCCTTTTGATGCAGCCCAGGATACAGTTCGCTTTCTGGGCTGCGAGCACACACTGAAGGCGGCTCATGTTCATATTTTCCATCGACCAACACCCCCAAGTCCTTCTCCATGGGGCTGCTCTCAATCTCTCCTCTGCCCAGCCTGTAGCTGTGCCTGGGATTGCTTCCACTCAGGTGTAGGACCTTGCACTTGGCATGGTTAAACTTCATCAGGTTGGAATCAGCCCATCTCACAAGCGTGTCAAGGTCCCTCTGGATGGCATTCCTTCTCTCCAGCGTAACAACCAAACCACACAGCTTGGTGTCATCAGCAAACTTGCTGAGGGCACACTCAATCCCACTGTCCATGTCACCAACAAAGATGTTGAACAAGACCAGTCCCAACACCGATCCCTGAGGAACACCACTCGTTACTGGTCTACAGCTGGACATTGAGCCATTGAGCACAGCACTTTGTGTGTGGCCATCCAGCCAGTTCTCTATCCACTGAGTGGTCCACCTATCAAATTGATGTCTCTCCAACTTAGAGACAAGGATGTCATGTGAGACAGTGTCGAACACTTTGCACAACTCCAGGTAGATGACATCAACTGCTCTACCCCTGTCCATCAGTTTTATAGCCCCATCGTAGAAGGCCAGCAAATTGGTCTGACAGGATTTCCCCTTAGTGAAGACATTCTGGCTGTCACCAAGCACCTTCTTGTTTTTCATGTGCCTCAGCATGCCTTCCAGGAGAATCTGCTCCAACATTTTGCCAGACACAGGTGTGAGGCTGACTGGTCTGTAGTTCCCCAGCTCATCCATTTTTCCCCTTCTTGAAAATGGGGGTTATATTTCCCTTTTTCCAGTCATCGGAAACTTCACCTGACTGCCATGATTTTTCAAATATGATGGACAGTGGCTTAGCAGCTTCATTTGCCAGCTCCTTCAGGACCCGCCGATGGATTTCATCAGGTCCCATGGACTTGTATACGTTCAGGTTCCTAAGATGGTCGCGAAACAGATCCTCTCCTACAGTGGGGCCAGGGTCTTCATTCTCACAGTCCTTGCATCTGCCTTCCAAGACTTGGGTGGTGTGGTCAGAGCATTTGCCGGTGAAGACTGAGGCAAAGAAGTCATTAAGAACCTCAACCTTCTCCAAATCGAGGGCAACCAGTTCTCCTGATAGCTTCGGGAGAGGGCCCACGTTGTCCCTAGTCTGTCTTTTGTTTGCAATGTACCTATAGAATCCCTTCCTGTTATCTTTCACATCCCTTGCCAAGTTGAATTCTAAGTGGGCCTTAGCTTTCCTAAGCTGGTCCCTAGCTTCCCAGACAACATGCCTGTATTCTTCCCAGGCCGCCTGTCCTTGCTTCCACCTTTTATAAGCCTCTTTTTTCCTTTGAATTTTCCTCAGCAACTCCTTATCCATCCAAGGAGGTCTCCTGGCCCTCCTGCAGCACTTCCTTCTTGTAGGGATGTATTGCTCCTGAGCTTGCAGCAGGTGATCTTTGAATATCAACCAACAGCCTTGGGCCCCTCTGCCTTCAAGAGCTATATCCCATGGAATCTTACTGAGCATGTTCCTGAAGAGGCCCAAGTCTGCTCTCTTGAAGTTCGGGGCAGTGAGCTTGCTGCACGCTCTTCTCACTGTCCTGAGGATCTCAAATTCAACCATCTCATGATCACTGCTCTAGACCATCATATTCTCAACCAGCCCTTCCCTGTTGGGGTGGATGAGGTCAAGCATGGCACCTCTGTTAGGTTCCTCTTTTTTTACTCTTTAAAAAATAGATTATGTTTCCCTTTACCCACTCACTGGGGACTGTCAGACTGCCATGACTTTTCAAATATGATGGAGAGTGGCTTACCAACTACCTCAGTCAATTTCCTTAGGATGCTGGGGTGCACGCCATTAGGACCCATGTATTTACATATATTCAGGTCTCTCAAGTGATCTTGAACCTGATCTTCTCCTATGATGGGAAATAATATAACAACCTCTTTCTAAGTAGAATAGCCTTTTAGGTCAAACTGACCTTAAATATTATATTGGTAGGCTTTCTTATTCATCTTACTCCTTATATGCTATATAAAATTTGCCAAAACTTTGCCACTGTCAAATCAGGTGACTCTTAGTATCAGAGATCCCTTTCAGGGTTACAGGCAGCTGGGCTACTACTAGCGAATTTAGTCAATGAAGTCTTACAAGCTACAGTTCTGCCATTGAGTTAGATATAAACTGGAGCAGATACTTGTCCTTATTGTTGCCTGTGCACTCCTACCTTATTAAATCCTTTCAGCAGCTGCAAATGGTCTGATGTTTACTATGACAACTAGCTGTTCTCACTAAACTCTTTGTGTTTTTAAAATTTGAGGGAGTCAATAACATTCAAAGCCTGTGTGAGAACAGTAGTGGAAGCATTAGAACAATAGAAGAGGAGAACAGAGAAGAAAGTATGTGACACACAGTTGCAAGTATCATGAATTCCTTTCATCCCTTAAAAAAACAAACAAAACAAAACAAAACAAAAAAAAAAAGACACCCCCCCACCCCCCCCCCCAAGAAAACAACCCAAGAGAAAATTCACCAGATGTAGTAAGCTAATTCGGAATTAAGAAACTTTTTTCTAAATTGCAGCTTGTAAGACCAATTGACTAAATTCAGCGTCAGAAGCAGAGAACAGCATCACTCAAGATCTCTTTTCCGGAAAGCATCCCTTTTCAAGAAAAGACTTGAAGACTTCAACATGTTCTTAATGAGATGAAGGCAGACACTTAAAGACAAATTTACGTGCCTGCCTGAATCAGGGTCTACAAAATTATAAGGCAACAAGCTGGAAATATACGCTGTTGAAATCCTGTCCTTTCCAGCTGGAGATGGAAATGCTTGTCATATGTTCCATACTAGAGAGATGGGATGTTTATCTGCTTGCTGAGAAACATAGCTATGCAAAAAAGATCTTACAAATAACAGATATGCCAAATTTTGCCTTTTTTTTTTTTTTTTTTCTTGAACTATGCCCAGGAGCAGTTTGGGGAATTAAAGTCTGATTCATATGATTTTTTTATCTTTTTGATTAAATTTGATCTGCAAATTGCTACAACAAATTGACATAAACCAGCAAAGTTAGTGCTCTGGTAACAAGGTCTGTAAAACATTTAGTATTTATTTTTTCCTTGACTAACAGAAAAAAAAAAATTGAATTAGAAAAACCCCACCAAATATTGGAAGTAAACCTGATAGTATTTGAAAATCATTTTCAGAAAATATTTCATTTTTTAGAAGATTCAAATTGCAGAAGTACAAATGTTAGCTTTCAGAGGTTTGCTGGAAATTCTTCAAGTGTGATAGAAACTAGGTAAGTTTCAACCAACTGTCTTGGCAGGAGAACAGATAATTCTTTTTAGTGCTGTTTACATTTTTTCTGTATGATTAATTTACAAACAATGACAGTATGTTTCTTATCATCACTCTTCTACTAAGTGTTCTCACTGTATTAATAAAAGGATCTATAATTAATAAAGGTATATCAGTTACATTTTCATTATAAAAGCCATATGTCAAGGCTGCCTGTTTCACTTTTTCTCAATTTTAATGTTAAAGGACCCTTGACCTTTTGTGTTACATACACAAAATATCTGCATGGTGAAGTTAGAACTCTCCACAGTATTTCATTATATCCATGTCATACCTTGCAGAATAACTTAAACTATCATTCTTCTAGCTCTTATTCCTTCCTAACAAGTCTTCTGAAAAAAAAATCCTTGCCATTTCCCTGAAATATGCAGGTGAAAGGTTAACTCAGATGAATCTGATTTATTGTCTATTAAATGCAATAGGGAGTTTTTGTAACTGATTTGCCTTTGGAGAGTTTTTCCCACTATATCTTACATTGCACTTAGGCATTTATGATCTTAAATCTTTATCACATCTCTGGGAACTCAGCTATTTCTCTTGGTGCAGTAAATTACTAACAATTTACTTAAACTGGAGACATCAGGTTTTTTCTCTTCATAATTAGTTAGGTCCAGAGAGATTTAAATTATTTCTTTTTTCTTCTGTTTTATTTTTCCACTGGTTTCTCATTCTCTAGATTTCCTTCCTTCCTTATGTGTTTGAGCAAGACAACACACAGACTAGACTTTTACAGAAATACAAAGTGCCTGAGAGAAACCATTCTCCTGTTTGAAGGAGGTCTGGTATTGTCTGACCTATGAGCTCACTATTGGACTTTGGGACTATCTCAGGTAACACTATTGTTCACTGAAGCAGATCCAGCTCTTGCAAATTACTAGTTGTCATATGTTTTCCCTTTCAAGGACTGCTTCACAGGCTAAATGTCTAGTAATGAAAAGAAGAGGATAGTCTGTATTTAATATATCTATTTTATAGCAAAACATACTGGAATCATGTGGTTTGTAGGCTTACCATTTGTGCAGAATAACACTACTTTGTGACCAAGTACATAGGTATAAAAAAATGCAGCTGTATAATGAGTCTGTAAGGGGCACAAGAGAAATTTTCCCATTGTTAGGGGGTAGAAAGGGCTGGGAACTTAGTATAGGGCAAATATAGTAAGTTAAGTTGCTTATTTTTTACTATTTTTAAGAACATCCAGTGTTCAAAGACAGGCAGTGGTTCTTCATGGCTGGTAATAAAACAGGAGAGAACTTGTCATAAATCAAGACTGTGCAGCAGACTTGGTGAGGCAGCAAGACAAAGGAGAGTGGGCGGTGAAGTTACAATGTGAAAAGTAAATAAGGACACACTGTACACTATTTCACTTTTTCTTTCCTATAAAAATTCTTATTAGCTTGCTAGCATTTTTCTTTATCTGTCTTGATTATTGAGATCATAAGCCTTTCAAGAGGGGTTCTGCTGGTTTTATATTATATAATCCACAGTCAAGTAAGGCCATGTTGAGATCCCTCAATGCTACTAAATTAAACTTTATATATTATAAATACTTAGCCAAGAGACATAATATCTTTTTATTATATAACACAGAAATATACATAAACTGAAGCTTAAATTTAAATGCATAAATTTATAAATATATAAATAATTCATGTAGATGTAATTATATAAGTTATTATGCTTGTATATAAAATATAAACAAGTATGCACGCATGTGCATGCACATACAGAAGTACATTCCTTATTTTTGTAATATATGTGGTTTTAATATGCATCCACATTCTAGAAAATGTTCCTTTAGTAGAGGAAAGAACAAATTAAATGGTTTATTAAGGGTTTTGTCCCACTAATCATGTAATTTTCCCCTACAGGCTACCAGTGATTCTTAATTGGTTGCTTTAGAGTTCAGCTTCCACTATGTGCCACAACTGAACT
Organism: Myiopsitta monachus; assembly: GCA_017639245.1. Classification (NCBI taxonomy): domain Eukaryota; kingdom Metazoa; phylum Chordata; class Aves; order Psittaciformes; family Psittacidae; genus Myiopsitta; species Myiopsitta monachus. The sequence continues at coordinate 63,390,691 of CM029919.1, forward strand.
CTAGTTTTTACCTTCACACTGTATCCTTTCAGTTTCTGAACCTGAGGGAAACTGCAGATTTCATGCAATTCTTACCAATAAAACAATAGAAAATAAAATTAAAGATCAGTTTGTTTATTTTTTTGTATGTGTTAGATAATATACTGGAACAAACATTATTCTAAAATCAAAAGGAAGACATTAATTATATTAATACTGTTTACCCTGGTGTGATCAAGATATTTCATGAAAGCAATTAAATTAATCTCCTAGAGCAGTGAGATTCTATGCTACAGTAAATCACACGTGAGAATGACCATAAGAGTCCATGTCATGTAACTTCATGTCATGAAGGTAACTCAACTGATTCCCTAGTGAATCATAAGGTTTGTTAGATTACTTTGTAAAAGCAGAAGTAAAATGAAAGTTGAACCAAACACAACTGTGTTGAAGACATGAAGGAAACAACAAACAGACACAGAGATATCCACAGCCTACCAGAGGATTTAGGTTTACAATTCCATGTGCCAGTATTACCCAGGTTCACAATAACAGCCTATATATATCCTTCTAATTGTAAGTGCTTACCTTAGGGTAACAAATTGCACCTATTTGGCAATACAGAAGGCTGCCTAAACACTGATTTTCTATCTTATTTTCCATACTTCCAAAAAACTGTGGTCAGTGGCTCAATGTCCAGCTGTAGACCAGTAATGAGTGGTGTCCCACAGGGATAGGTGTTGGGACCGATCTGGTTCAACATTTTTGTTGGTGACATGGACAGTGGGATTGAGTGTGCCCTTAGCAAGTTTGCCGATGACACCAACCTGTGTGGTTCAGTTGGTACGCTGGAGAGAAGGAATGCCATCCAGAGGGACCTTGACACCTTGCAAGGTGGGCTGATGCTAACCTGATGAAGTTTAACCATGCCAAGTGCAAGGTCCTAGACCTGGGTGGGAGCAATTCCAGTCACAACTACAGGTTGGGCGTAGAAGAGATTCAGAGGAGATTCTGCAGAGAAGGACTTGGGGGTGTTGGTCGATGAAAAAGTGAACATGAGCCGCCTTCAGTGTGTGCTCGCAGCCCAGAAAGCCAACCGTATCTTGGGCTGCATCAAAAGGAGTGCGGCCAGCAGGTCGAGGGAGGTGATCCTGCCCCTCTACTCTGCTCCTGTGAGGCCTCACTTGTAGTATTTTGTACAGGTCTGGTGTCCTCAACATCAAAAGGACATAGAAGTGTTGGACCAAGTCCAGAGGAAGGCCACAAGGATGGTCTGAGGACTGGAGCACCTCCCATATGAAAATAGGCTGAGAAAATTGGGGCTGTTGTAGCCTGGAGAAGAGAAGGCTGTGTGGAAATCTCATAGCAGCCTTCCAGTATCTGAAAGGTGCCTATAGGGGTGCTGGGAATGGACTATCATTAGGCACTGTATTGACTGATATGACAAGAAGTAATGGGTTCAAACTTAAACGGGGGAAGTTTAGATTGTATATAACGAGGAAGTTCTTCAACTGAAGGAACCTATCTTCATTTTTTATTATCTATTTTGAGGAAAATACCCCTTGATTTAAAAATGGAAAACAATTCCCATAATCGATGTTTTTTCTGCAAAGAATGTGTGAGAGTCATAAATCTACACTACAGATGTGAGGATAACTTAGTTTGGGAATTATGTTTTCCAGGTATTTAGCTTTCTTACAGACTATATTATAACTCAGTGTGTTATGACATTTTTTTGTGCCTTAATTTGCATTTTTACTGTCCTTAGTATCTCTGTCTTTTAGTATCCTTTCCAGTCCTTTGTTGTGGTTTAATCCTCTAAAACTCACGCAGTTTTCTTACTCACTCACTCACTCACTCACTCAGTCACTCACTCACTCACTGACTTCCCTCTTTTTCTTCCCCCAGTCCCAGGGGGATGGGGAGGAGAACTGAAAAAGAAATACAACTCACACAGGTTGAGATAAGAACGGTTTAGTAACTAAGGTATAACACAAATCACTACTGCTACCACCAGTAATAATACAAGAGAAATACAAGGAAAGAGAATACAACTGCTCACCAAGCCTGACCCAGCCAGTGCACCCACCAGCAGCAAACCCCCCAGTACCAGAAAGCTGACCATGCCGTGCACCCCCAGGCACCACCACACCCTTCCGGGTCTCTGCCCTCCGGTTTCACATCCTGGACATGACGTGCTGTGGTATGGAATAACCTCTTTGGTCAGTTTGGGTCAGGTGTCCTGTCCCTGCTTCCTCCCGGCTCCCCCTCCTCCCTGGCATAGCATGAGGCTCAGAAAGTCCTTGGCCAGACAAAACGCTACCAAGCAGTAGATGAAAACACTGGTATTATCAGTGCTGTTCCCAAGCCCAAAATCAAGAACACAGTGCTGCACCAGCTACCAAGAAGGAGAAAAACGACTGCTACTGCTGAACCCATGACATCCTTTTACTGGCCTTTTTTTTTTGTTTATCCTCTACATCAATTCCCTTTCAAAAAAAATTTCTATTTGAGGTTTTCCTTTCTGCATTTCCTCAAATAGATTTAAACGATAACTGGAATGGGGGAATTCTCACCCTTTATGTTAACTTCATGATGTATAGGTGTGAAAACTCACTCTTATCCATGTTCTAAGCACCAAAGTAATTGAGCACCTCCTCAGTGGACTTTCAGACATAGTTACAAAGAAGGAACTCTTCCCTTTTACAAGGTCTAGTTATGGAAACAGAAAGAGACCTGTATGAAGCTAAGCAGCAAGGTTTTCTTTAACTTTTCCAAGAATATATAGTTCCATTTTGAGTTATACTTGGAGTAACCATATCCCTTGATCCTCTCAGATTTGGAATATGTAACTTTAATGTGCTGTGAACACCCCTAACAGAGGCAGCCCGCAGACACTTCAATTTGCATGGAAGTATTTGAAGAAAGGGGTGCTGACGGGTGTCGCAAGTGAAATTGTGCTGCTGTAGTAGTCTCATACTGCAATGGCAACATGTCACAGTGCAGTGTCCTCAGTAGATGTTGAAGTACCTGTCCCCCAAGGGTAGATACTTCTACATAGACTAAGCCTCAGGCATCAAATGAAGCCCTGCACATCCTAGGCTTTAGGGAATACCTGGGTCCTGTTTAAGAGACCAGAAGAGATGCACCTCTGAACTGCAGGAGGTACGTCGCCGTGGAAGATCTGGTATGCCAAATGCAGGAACTAAAGGAAGAAATAACTGTCAGATAAGATGAAACAGATAGGATATTCTCTGAGACTCAGCAGCTTGAAAAGCCCCACACCCCATCAGTAGAATAAAAGCAGTTAGTGCAGACCCCCACCATCAATTTAAGTGAAAATTCCAGAAAAGGGGAAGGACAGAAGCTGGAACAAAGAAGAAAGATCCTGCCCCACCTAACTGCTTACAATTGCAGAATAAGGTCACTGTTCTCAAAGGTGAAGAGAAGCCAGATGTGCCTACAAGAAAAGAACCTGGTCACCTAACCCTGAATTAGGTAAGACTACCAGGAAGAAATGGCAAGTCATCAAGACAGGCAACTCCCTGCTGCGGGAGATGAAGGTACCCATTTGTCAACACAACCAGTCACCAGGAGAGGTTTGCTGCTTGCCAGGGACAGGATCTAAAACACTGTGGGGATCAGGACCCACTGATGGATTTCATCAGGTCCCATGGACTTGTATACATTCAGGTTCCTAAGATGGTCGCAAAGCAGATCCTCTCCTACAGTGGACCCAGGGTCTTCAATCTCACTGTCCCTGCGTCTGCCTTCCAAGACTTGGGTAGTATGGTCAGAGCATTTGCCGGTGAAGACTGAGGCAAAGAAGTCATTAAGAACCTCAGCCTTCTCCAAATCCAGGTGATCCAGCAGGTGATCCTTGAATATCAACCAACAGCCTTGGGCCCCCCTGCCTTCTTGGGCTATATCCCATGGAAAGCCAACCATATCCTGGTCTGCATCAAAAGGAGCGTGACAGCAGGTCAAGGGAGGTGATCCTGCCCCTCTACTCTGCTCTCGTGAGACCTCACTTGGAGTACTGTGGGCAGTTCTTGCACCCTCAACATACAAAGAACATGGAAGTGTTGGAACAAGTGCAGAGGAGGGCCACGAGGATGATCAGGGGCCTGGAGCACCTCCCGTATGAAGATAGGCTGAGAAAGTTGGGGCTGTTCAGCCTGGAGAAGAGAAGGCTGCGTGGAGACCTCATAGCAGCCTTCCAGTATCTGAAGGGGGCCTGTAGGGATGCTGGGGAGGGACTCTTCATGAGTGACTGTAGTGAGAGGACGAGGGGTAACAGGTTGAATCTTAAACAGGGGAAGTTTAGATTGGATATGAGGAAGGAGTTCTTTGCTGTAAGGGTGGTGAGATACTGGAGTGGGTTGCCCAGGGGAGTTGTGAATGCTCCATCACTGGCGGTGTTCAAGGCCGGGTTGGACATAGCCTTGGGTGGCCTGGTTTAGTGTGAGGTGTCCCTGCCCATGTCAGGGGAGTTGGAACTAGATGACTTTAAGGTCCTGGAAAACTCTAACTATTCTATGATTCTATGATTACCTTGCCCCTTGACTACTACACCCTCTGTGCTTATTTTGTGCTGGCACAAATAATTCTGCCAGGGGAAACCTGGACAGTATCAAAAGTGATTACAGAATTATGGGAGTGATAATCAAGGGCATGTGGGCCCAGTTGGAGTTCTTCTCAATTCTGCCAGTGAAGGGAAAGAATGAGCACTAATAGGGCAAGTCAGTAATAAGCTGCAGAGCTGCAATTGCTGTTGCTGACAGGGTTTTGGGATCTATGATCATGGGACACCTGTTTGCAGATCAATATCTGCTTGGGATAGGGGTGATCTACTTCTTTAACAGCAATATTATGGTTTACCTCATAAGAAGGGCTTTAAACTGATTATGAGAGGGGAGAGACAAAAGTAGTCCTGTAAAGAGAAAGATGGAAAGGATCTGTAGGGAACAGCATTGGGTAATGTGGTGGGAAGGGATCACATAGTCGATAAAATGGGGCTTAAGCATCTGGGTTATCTCCAGCACTCGCATGTGAGCTAGGAAGTGTCTACAAGGCATAGTCATAAGAAATCCCCCCAGGCCTCTCCAGGAACTGAGCATGCTGAGGTGTCTCTTCAACCTCAGGTACATAGCAATGGCAAAAATGTGCTGACATAGACAGCTGTGTGTACTCGCAAGGCTATGATCTTGTTGGGAACATGGAGCCCTGGGAAAGTGTCAAGCACTGCACCTTGAGAGGAACAGCTCTGTGTACCAATACAAGCTCGGTCCACCTAGCTGGAAAGCAGCTTGGCAGAAAAGAACCTGTGGCTCCTGTTGGACACCAACTTGAACATGAGCCAAAAGTGGGCCTTTCACAGGACAAAGACTACTGGTAACCTGGGCTGCATCAGGAGTGTTCCTTATATGTCAAGGAAGGGGATTCTTCCCCTCTACTCATTACTGGTGAGGCCTTACGTGGACTTTTGTGTCCAGTTCTGAGCTGCTCAGTACAAGGGACATAGTGGAGAGAGTCCAGTGAAGGGCCATGAAGTTGATTAAGGCACTTGAGCATCTCTCATGTGTGGAAAGTCTGAGAGAGCTGGGACTGTTTAGCCTAGAGAGGAGAAGGCTCATTGGGGATCTTATTAATGTATGTATTTATATAACGTATATAAATACCTGAAAGGAGGGTGCAAAGATGAGGGAGCGAGGCTCTTTTCCGCATGCCTAGTGACAGGACCAGCGGCAAGCAGCACAAACTGAAACACAGGAGGTTCTGTCTGAACAACAGGAAATGCTTTTTCACTGTGAAGGAGCAATGGCATGGCTTCCCAAATTGTTTCTTGAGTCTACATCCTTTGAGATATTCAAAAGCTGCCTGTAGATGGTCTTGGGTAGCGCACTCTATGTGGCCCAGCTTGAGTGGGGAGGGAGCTGGTTAAAATGACCTTCTGAGGTCCCTTTCAACTTCAACTATTCTGTGCTTTCAACTTCAACTATTCTGTGATTCTGTGGTATAGATTAGAGATACCTTGTCCTGAATGTGTATTCAACACAGCCAAGTCCCTAACCTTGTGCCTTATGCTTTTAAATATGTATGGGATCTTAACATATTGTGCACTAGAGATACAGAACAATATATATTCCTCAGTCCAATCCCTTTAGATTACACTTGGACACATTTTTCTTTAGGAATCCATATAAAAGTCATTTTAAAAAAAGGGGGTTTTTAGGATAATGAGTTGCTAGTTGGAACACAGCAAGGGTAGCCATTCATTTTTGCTTAATGAGCAATTCTGTAACTATTGTAAACTGACTCTGAACTCTGTCCTTTGCAGAAGCAGTTATTCAGGAAGCACACTGCATCTGAACAGGGGAATCATGAAGAAGTGGATCCATGACATACAGAAACAATTCTCATATGTTCTCCATCGTAAATAAATGTAGTGAAGAACAGCAGACATGTCACGCGAGTACAGTGAAGCCATATTTTTTACCAAGTCTCTGTCCAACCTCTTACTCAGTTTCTGTCTTTATCTAAAAATGATTCACAGATTTAAATAATGCATGGCAGTGATGGAAAATGCTATAAATTACCGAAGACACTGGGACAGAGAAGATAACCTGAGAAATTCAGACTGACACTTTTGCCTGGTCTGTCCGTGAAAGAATTAGAATCAAGACATGGCCATCAGGCTGTTGGGGATGCATATGAGCTGTTTATTTCACCATGCAGTTCTGTACCAAAACCCTGCATTTAGAGCAGAATTATTCTTACATCATTAACGTCTTCTATTAACAATGCTTAAACATGACAAATTATGTAGATTTTTCAAGAAGCTTATCTTGTTTACTCTTTACATGCATCTGCCATTTCTGCAATTGCAGTTTGTTCTGGGTATTAAGAGCATAGTTAAATGTCCAAGGCATTTTAATTACCTTTGTTTCCTATCTTAGTGACAGTATCTTCCACCTCTCTGACTGCAGTTCCTGTTGGCTTGGTCAGCTCATAGCCATTGAAAATTTTGCTGCAAATACAATTTTTGTTTCTCATTGCTTTGCCCATCTTCCTGCTCAGTTTTGCATTATTTTCTTAGTGCTCCTTTATGGCATCAAATTATGTTACCCTTCTCAGTTTTGAAAGATTTCCATGACCTTTTCCATTTTCTATAATCTTCTTACTTCCATCTCTTATCTCCAGTTCACTCCCCAACTCACTGAATTTTTTAGTAAGCACCTTTTTTCTTGTTCTGAGACATGCTCCTCACTGAAAGGAGTCTCCTGTAATATCACCTTTTTTTTCTCATGATGTCTACAAAAGACATTGAAAATGAGAAGGTTGCTGTAATGCACTGCCTACCATGCTGACTAACTTTGTCTCATTGCCTTCCTATACTCTACCATCTGTCTGTCTGTATTTACTTGTTATCCCACCTCACTGGAGCATGGATTACTGTTTTATTCTTTGTAGACCACCTTTTGCAGTGGAGCTCATTTCCTAGGCACTGTAGTACCCAAGGGTAACTCGTAATGGGTCAAGAAAACAAAGATGAATCATGCTCCAAAGCTTGCAATCTAAGCCTAAACCAAGAAACAGCAGATGGATACTGACAGACAGATGGTGTTGGGCAAAAAAAAAATACAATTACCAATAATATAAATAATACAAACACAAGGAATACACATAGAGATAATACTCACATATACGATATGCGTAAATAATATTGCCAAATAAGAAAAATAGACATGGATGGAAGAAAAGCATTTATAAATTGCAAACTATGCCACACAGACATTACATTATGATTTGTACTCTTCTCAGATAGTTTTAGAATTTAAAAAGAAAGCATATGCCCTGACTAGGTTAGAATATAAGCTTCATCAGTAAACAATATATTTTGAGGAATGTACTTGTATTGCCTAAATTTGGGTCTTCAGCTTAGATGTCTAAGTTGCAAAATCATTCCTTCTAAACTTCTCTATCACAAAAAGGAGGTGAAGCACTTTCAGAGGGCAACTTCTACAATATTAGGATGGGATATGCCCATCATTACAAGAATCTATATAGAAAATGCAGATAAAATCTTCTAACTTTAAAGTTACATGAGAAAAGTGAAGATGTGCATATATTGGTGCAGGCATATGAAGCGCATGAAGCTTGTGAAATGGCTGAAATTGAACCCAGAATTCTCAAATCTCAACTACTTATCATAGTTCTGAAACTCCCTTACCAGGAATCAGCAACCCAGTAAAAATAAGGCATATTTTATGGGTCTTGCACAGCAGGACCTCAAAGACCCTGGTTTAGTTTTAAAGCAAACAGATTTTAAACAGAAATTATCCTTGAATTATAATCAAGATCAGCAAATTCTTCTGTCCAAGACTTTCATCAACAATTAATGATAATTTTCCCTGAAAATTTAGCTTCTCTTTCCTTAATAAGTTGTTTGATTTTTGATAATACCCTTTGTTACATATTTTTAAGGATAATTAATATATTTATATATTTGGAGGAGTTTTATGTTGTGCTTTGTATTTCTTCTTGGAGCTGAGGTTGAAACTGTGGGTGTAAAGCACCTCAACTGGTAATGCAACACATAATGTCTCCATTTCTGAAGGCAATATTTGGACTACTGGGTCAATGTCTTAGAATGTACACATATACAAGGCTCCAAATCATTAGAGAATATATTTAATGTTACCATATAAGCAAATACCAGGAATCAAGTGGAATTAAAATGTAGCCAATTAGGCCTCCAAAACACATCCTTTTTCTATTCAGACATTTCACAATGTGAAGCAAAACAAGAAATGTTTGCTGACTCGAAAAATGACTGCTGGAAAAGGAGACATATAACCCCCATCTTAAAAAAGGAAAACAAGGAAGACGCAGAGAGCTACAGATCAGTCAGTCCCACTAAGCTGTGTGGTGCAGTCAGCATGCTGGAGGGCAGGGATGCCACCCAGAAGAACCTGGATGGGCTTGAGATGTGGGCCAATGTGGACTTCATGAAGTTCTATAAGGTCAAGTGCAAGGTTCTATACCTGGGTTGAGGCAATCCCAAGGACAACTGCAGGTTGAGCAGAGAATGGATTGAGAGCATCCCTGAGGAGAAGGACCTGGGGGTGTTTATCGACAAGAAGTGCAACATGAGCAGGCTTCAGTGGGCACTTGCAGCCCAGAAAGTCAATTGTAAACTGGGCTACATTAAATGGAGAGTGGCCAGCAGGTAGAGGGATGTGGTTCTCCCCCTTTACCTCTCTCTTTTGAAACCCCACCTGGAGTGCTGTGTTCAGCTCTGGGTCCCCCAGAATAAGATGGACATGAATATGCTGAGCAGGCCTGGCGGAGGGCCACAGAGATGATCAGAGGGCTGGAGAACCTCTCCTGTGAAGACAGGCTGAGAGAACTGGGCTTGTGCAGCCTAGAAAATAGAAGGCTCTGAGGAGAGTCTTCCAGTACTTAAAGGGAGCCTACAAGAAATCTGGAATGTTTTACAAGGCCCTCTAGTGACATGACAATGAGGAATGGTTTTAAACTGAAAGAGGGTTGATTTATATTAGATATTAGGAAGAAATTCTTTACTTTAAGGGTGGTCAGGCACTGGCCAGGTTAACCAGAGAAGTTGTAGGTCCCGGAGGTATTTAAGGCCAAGTTGGAAAAGGCTTTGAGCAGCCTGGTCTAGCGGAACGTGTCCCTGCCCATGGCAAGGGGGTTGGAACTGGATACTCTTTGGGGTCCCTTCTAACTCAAACCATTTATGATTCCATGAAATTGTAAAAAACAGAAGGGAATCTGTTAGAGAAAGTGGAAAACAAACAAACAAACAAAAAGTAGGTAAAGTTTTTATTAAAATATTAGTTTTCATTCTCTATCACCTCACTTCTATGTTGTTTACCCATTTACCTATTCTCATAACATTTCCATTTTAGACTGTAGAATTTGACATTCTCCTAGAAAAGTGTGAGAAGCAATCTCTTTATTCCATTGGTAAATCAGTTACTGGATATGCTTATCCATAGTTTCTGATGCCATACACAGAGTTTTCATTGTGGACAAAGGATTTGGCAGTGCATTCCTCCTCTGTCCCCTGGATATCTAGGAAAATTTGTTTTATTGGGGCAAGAATATAAACACAGAAGTTAGGACAACTCAGGGGTTTATGTAACTAATTCAGCAAAGTGCTTTTGCATGCACAGAGGATGAAATGGGGCAGATCACACCCTCATACTGGTCATCTGAACCATGGTGCTTGTTGTGTGTTGCACAGAGCATAACTGGGGTCTCTCAAGGGTAGGACTTTTATCAGTTCAGAGTGCTCCACGTTGATATACTGCATGCTGTATATGGAGGGGCATGCTTGTCAGATTCAGATCCTAAGCAATTTAAAGTAACAGATTTACAGCTGTGCTTTAAAGTGGGACATTTTCTCAGATGGAAAGCAGGAGCTTAACTTATTGACAAAATGACAGACTCACAGAAAGACTAGGAAAAGATCTTACCTGTGTAGATCTCCAAACCTTTATCATTTTGGATATGGACTACAGACTTTTGAAGGAACTGAAAAGTCATCCATGAACCCAAAGGATGAAATACAGGATACTCAAAAATGTTTATGTGCTCAACAGCATCCTGAAGTGGTTTGAAAAGATTCAGATACCAAATCTCTGAAGCCAAGTGACATAACATCATTTATTGCCATTTTATAGAGTTCTACATATGAACTTCTACAGACATGTGCTAACATATTTAGATATAGCTGTTATGTTGCTGAAGGCTATATGTGAACTGATGTAACACAAATAAAAGGAAAACACCTGCGTGAATGATAAATTAAAAAAAACCAAACCAACCCTACAGTGTTCAGAAATGTTTAATTTATTTCATGTTACTTGCATGAAATACTGTCTTCATTCAGCTTTTATTTTACATAATGATTCCTTTTTTTTTCAGGCTTCTATTTCTAATCTTGGCATAGGCTTGTAGTTGAAATAATTCTGATTGTAATGTTTAAAGTTTAATAAAAGACTTTAATTCTCCATATTAGTATTTTTCCCCAGAAGTGCTTGGGAAGCATTAATAAGCTTTCAAAAGATATTCTACGCTCCATGGATATGCAAAATCTTGGCAAAATAACCTGAAAAAATAATGTAATGTCCTGTACTGATCTGAGATGAAAATCAACACCAGGGTTTTCATTTTCAGAGAGCCTAGAGGCAAAACTAGGTTATGATTTTTTTCTTTCCAACATTTTTCCGTAACTTACCCTTCATTGCATGTTGTGCACCATTCTCTTAATTTGCTGGCAAAAATGGCTGTGGGGCTGACCTGAGAAATGCTCAGAAATTTGGATTGAAAATATAGACATAAAACACAAATGAAAATATATTTAATAGTGTTTTAATGTGGATTAGCTTCTTGAATTCCTCACAGCGTGTCTGTACAAACAGTTATGTGGCAATAGAGATAAGGTATTGGTGTTAGAATAAAAATGAGAAGAGTAGGAGAAAAAAAACAGTGATTCATTAGGTTAACATTAAAATCAAGGAAAAGGCAAATGTATCTGTGCCCCAAGGCAGTAGCCAAAGATGAATGTAGTAGGTTTACGTAATGTAGAAAGTTCTTACACATCTGCCCACATCATCTTGGATTAGCACTGCAGGCTTCCCTCAGCAAAAAATTGCCTTTGTAAAGTGTCTAGTTTTGAGGGCTGTAGATTTTTTTTTTTCCCCTCACCAGAACATCTCAAGTTCTGTTTTCAGTACTATTTTGATACAATTTAACAAGAAATTTCACCATTTGCTCTCTGAATCTATGGATACAAGGCAGAAGGTAAGGAGGCATTTCTGGCATGTAGGAATAGATTACTCAATTGCTACAGATGCTATTTCTGCTTGCAATTGCTAGTTTCACTTTTTCACTTCTTATTTGAGAAGAAAATTTATATCCATCATTAAAAAAGAGTCTTACTTTGGTGTGACGAAAATGAGTGCCTGAATTCAATATTGACTGTATCACTTTCATAGATTTAAATCAAAGTTCCAATGAGGTGGACCGGATCATCTGTGGTGACAAAAAAGAAAACCATGCAAGAACCCCAATATGCATTTGTAGATCTGTTGATTTTTAGAAACCTATAGTTCTTAGCTCAAAGTACAAACTCAATGCCCAAACTAAATTATGTGAGTTCAAGATATCATTAAATTGCATGGTGTTTCTCAATGCTTATCTTTAAAAGCACATAGTGTTTATAATTGAATGAACTTATGCAGTGCAATGGTATATGGAACGACTGCACAGATAATTCATGCCTTTCATCAGCTTTAAAATGCTGGAGATTTTCTGTGTTTTTCAGGCAGTACTGATTATGAACAAGGATATTTTTGCTCAGAAGCTGAAGCCACAATAAAGTGCAGCCCAGAAAGCGAACTGTATCCTGGGCTGCATCCAAAAGGAGCATGACCAGCAGGGCGAGGGAGGTGACCCTGCCCCTCTACTCTGCTCTCCTGAGACCTCACTTGGAGTACTGTGTGCAATTCTTGCACCCTCAACATAAAAAGGACATGGAACTGTAGGAACAAGTCCAGAGGAAGGCCACGAGGATGATCAGGGGACTGGAGTATCTCCTGTATGAAGACAGACTGAGAAAGTTGGGGCTGTTCAGCCTAGAATAGGTTGCATGGAGACCTCATAGCAGCCTTCCAGTATCTGAAGGGGGCCCATAGGGATGCTGGGGAGGAACTCTTCATGAGTGACTGTAGTGAGAGGACAAGGGCTAACGGGTTCAAACTTCAACAGGGGAAGTTTAGATTGGATATAAGGAGGAAGAAATTCTTTACTGTAAGGGTGGTGAGGCATTGGAATGAGTTGCCCAGGGAAGTTGTGAACATCACTGGCAGTGTTCAAGGCCGGGCTGGACATAGCCTTGGGTGGCCTGGTTTAGTGTGAGGTGTCCCTGCCCATGTCAGGGGGGTTGGAACTGGATGATCTTAAGGTCCTTTCCAATCCTAACTATTCTGTGATTCTATGATGTTTTATTAAGTGTATATTTTTGACATACACAGGAAAGACATTTTAAGGTTAGGCACCTAAATACATAGGCCAGGCATTTGAATCAGTGAATTAACCTTAGTACTGCTGAGCATCTCTGACTTTCACTGATTGATTTCTTGAAAAAATACTGTGCTGCCACCTCGACTCTGCATTTCACTGTGTTGCGTCATTGTCTCCTTAGTATTCATTGGTGCTGAATGTACTAATCTGGGGAAAGAATAGGTATAACCTAAAATGATTGCAGATGGGGATGGCAGCAAAATTAGCTGCCAATTTTCTAGAGGAGATGTAGTATTTTTCCCTAAGAATAATCCTGCATACAGATTCTCATTCCCCAAGGACACACTTGTACTCCAATGTGTGATCCATTACTGGAATTTTTAAAGACACATATCCTCCTCTCTCGAAGTCACTGAGCTGTAGCTGTGAAGAATGATACAATCCTAGATAGACAAATAACACAGTCTAACACTGAATAGGGTTTGACCACTTGGGGATAAAATGATTTCTATTTTATTTTGTGACTGTGGGTTAGATTCCGTGGCTAATGAATATACTGCTATGTCTTATCGGCTGTAGCAGAACATCAGAAGTCCATCTTTATGGAATAAAGTTTTCTGTGCTGGAGCAAAGGGATTTTTATGGAAGCATGCCTGGCTGTTAGTGACCCACTTAACAGAAGCAATGGCAGGAAAATCTGAAGTCCTATTCTCAACGATTATCAGAACCGAGCATACACAATTTCTTACTACAAATTCAATACAAGAATCATGGATGAAATGTTGATTATAAAGTAGATAGTAAGTTTGTCCATTGGATTGAGTGCAGCTAGTCACTCAGGCAAATATTTTATCACTTTCTATTTTCACAACATCAATACAGACTCTCCCCCCAAACAAACATCAACAAAAACCTCAAAGCTCACTTGGCTCCAAGCCTATGAAGTGCAGAGAACAATCTATGGCACTGTAATACTAGGAAATTTCATCTGCAGATTTTTCAATGCTGCATAGTGAGTCACAGATTTTGTACAAATGTGCTTCTACTGCTACAAGGACCAATTTTCCCCCATATTCCTTCAGGTAAGAAGTGAATATATAACATTACCCATCTGGAACATGCCTGATCTTGTTTGCCAGCCACAAAGTATTTTCACCTTATTCACCATGGCAACATCGACACAGCTGCCTATCCCTGTTTCCATGGTAAAGGACCAGTAGGTAGTGCTCCACTGTCTTGTGCAGGCTTCCAACTCTATCACAGATTTCCATATATTCTAACGGTTAAAAGTTGTATAGAAGCTACTAAGATGTCACAGCCCATGATCTATAGGGAAAACAAGAACAAACAAGGAAAAAGCAACCAACCAATCAAAAAGAAGAAAAACAAAACAAATAAAACAAAACCACACCACACAGGAAACAAACCAAACACTAATCAAGATGGAGACAAAACATCTAGTCATAAAAACATGGAAAGATGAACAGCAGACTGAGAAAGCAGAACCAATTAAAGCTCTCTTCCACCATAACAGATAATTTTAAAACTTGTTCTCCAAATCACAAGCTTCTTTTAATTTTCTGGTTTGGAGGTTTTTTCTACCAATGGTCTGTTTCAGAGCTTTTTTCCTCCTAATCACAGCCCTTGTCAAAACTCTCACCAGTCACAAATTTCTGAAGTGAGAGTTATTTCCCAGTGAGCTTTTCAAGGTTTCCCAAACACAGACACAACTGTAAGTTTAGAGGAAAACAATTACAGGTAGCTCTTTCACATTCACAAGAATGAAATACTAGCTGTACACACATTTTCAAATACTATGCTAGTCTCAGGTTTCTTGGTTGGGCTTGAGCATTTCTAAAAGTTCTGTGTGATTCTTGTCCATCACTTCAGGGACCTTAGAAACCCAGTAAGCATGAACTGCTCTTTAAGTGCCTTCTTCAGGCCTCTAAGTCACTTTTATTCTTTTGAAATATTTCTCTGTCATCTGTTTGAATACAAGAGTAGCAAAAAAAGTTCACAATTCATAGGGGTTTGTGTCCATGACTGGCTACATTATGTGAGCAATCATAGAAAATTAGAATGGTTTGGGTTAGAAAGGCCCTAAATCTGGTTCCAAACCCCCTGACATGGTCAGGGATGTCTCACAATAGACCTTGTCACCCAACGCCCTGTCCAACCTGGCCTTGAACACTGCCAGGAATTGAGCATTAACCACTTCTTTGGGCAACCTGTTCCAGTGCCTCACCACCCTCACAGTAAAGAATTCAATATCTAATTATCTAATAATGTCCTTATATGTAACCTGAACTTCCCCTGTTTAAGTTTAAACCCATTACTCCCTGTCCTATCACTATAGTCCCTGATGAAGAATCCCACTCCAGCATCCTTGCAGGTGCCCTTAATATATTGTAAGGCTTCTACTTGTTGTAGAAATTAATGCTTTTCTTGTGATAAGACAAAAATACATCATTTACTTTGTCACAGTTTCCTCTATTTTTATGACAAGTCTATAACACTGACCTTTATGTATTTCTAAGTACTTTACTAGTATTCGGACATAATGTGGCTTGACTTTTAGAACTGTGTGCAATACCACTGATTTTTGCTCTGAAAGCAAGCCTACATTTTGCAGTTTCTAAATATAAAGTCAGTAGCTAGTTATAGACATGAAATCTTGAAAAAAAATCCACCTGCCTTTCAGAAGCATGGGTATAAAACAATTAGTTTATCTACGCCAGCAATATCACAAAATTGCCGAATATGTGGGTATAACCTTGCAAAATGCTTCAGTAGGGAGCCAGTGATATTGTATCTTACCAGCAAATTCCTAGTATTCATTTAGATTTTCCTTAGTAGGTCACTTCATTAAAGAAAGATTAAAGTCTACGTCAGCTAGAGGCACGAATTCCCACTTCTCTTTCCAGAGAAGTCTGGTATCAGTGTAATTCAGAAATAAATTTTTGTTATAAAAGCAGTGTTAAACATGCTTGTTAGGAGACTAAATTGTCTCTTCTGGGTCTGCAGTGTGTCACATAACCCTAACCTTTGTAGCCCTTGAATTTACTTTAAGGGAGCTTTTCCCAGTTGTCTAGCTTTAGAGGTACAGGAGCTGAGGCAAGCCCAAAAGTAAATACAACATAAACTCACAACACTGACATCTGCTGCAGCATTTTCCTCACACCTTATTGCCAAATTCATAACTTCCCACACACGTCATTTCTTCTTTGAGAAGAAATTCACAGTTATCTGCAATCTGAGGTAGATGTTCCCTGAAATACTTTTGAAGGAGAGGGGATTCCCTCAAATAAACAGCATTCCACTGTGAGGAAAACCCCCTTGGGATGTTCAGGAGATCACGTAAAGTGTGACCAGGAGAGGTTATGCCTCTGCCCATTCTTCACAATAATCCAATAATTAGAACGAAATTAAAAACTCAAGGTGGGTGACATTTAATTCCATCTCTAGTTAAACTATGGGATTTAAACCAGTGACAGTGGGAAGGCCCACATGTAAGAATTTTGCTACAGAGAAGTGTTTTCACTGCTGATCTGTACATGAGGAGTGCACTGATCATGTGCAGAAAAGCATAGGGAAAGATTAGCCATGGTATGAACACACATGAAAACACGTCTCTGTGCTTGGTAGAAAACATCTATTAAATTAACCCCAGCGGGTTTTAAGTGTGAACTAGCGAAAAGCACTTTGGCACAAGAAGATAGTTTTGTATCCCAGCTTTATGCCACGGCAGTAATTTACATGCCCTGGGGACCTCACTGGCAGAAACACTGGAACTGACAGACTTAAGACATCAACAGCAGCTAGGCAAAGGCAATTGTGAACATTGTTGATTGCCTAAAGGCTGAACTTTGGCATCAAGAGAAAGCTTACAGGTGCTGAATTCCACTTGCTAAATCCTTTTCCAGTTTCTGGCTCTGGTCAGCTGGTCTGCACCAACTTTCATGATATTTTTACTCAAAAGATTAAGTGTATTCATTTGGCTATGCATGTTGCAGGAGCAATAAAAGACTGCTAAAGTACAAGCTCACCATGGGCCTGATCAAAGACCTCTGAGATCAGTGGGAATATTTCCTTTGACTTCAATGGGCTTTTGATAAGATTCCAAATTACCCTGTGGAAAGTTAACCTCTGAAGAATGGTCCTGATATACCCATGGGCATCTCACTCAAAAGGATGCGGCTCTGCACCTGGGTGCACTGCATCTCATGCTAGAGCAGATGCATGTATAGCATCTCTTTCTGATATTTCATAAAATACCATGAGGAAACATATTTTGATTGACAGACTCAATGCTAGCTGGTACTTGAAACAGTGTGTGACTGCATCAGGATCTGGCAGGAAGCCAAACCTCATTCACAATAATGGAACATCATACAAATATCAACAGGGCTGTATCCAAACCAGCTGTTATTATTAATTTAGTGTCTTCTTCAGAAATAGAGGATTTCAGCCATTTAAAAGGATTTTTTTTTTTTTTTTAATGGATAATTGCACTGTTTGGTGGTATTTAATTTCTGTTTACCTCAGAATACTACTAAAGTTACAGCAAGTGCTCCCAATTGAATTGGAATTAGATACCCAATTGCTGTCTAATTTAGCTGATACACCTGAAATCTCTTACGCGTTTGTGTTATAAGAGATAATTTTTTGGAAGAAAATTGAAAGCAACTGAATGTTGGTGAAAATAAACCCCACAAAGTTGGAGTTTAGACAACTGAGCTTTGATATAAAAGCCTGCAGACAGTTTAGAAAATAGGAAAGAAGAATATTTGCTGTTGTTGTGGAAAGGGTTCAACAATTGAAGATTAGAAGTGAACAAACAATTCGCAATGAATCATCTCAGCTCCATGGAAGTTTCCAGGGTCTTCATTTCATTTTGCCTTACGAGCTAGCTTGAGAGTAGACGTGCTACTCTTTTCTCTTATACTATTTCCTTTCTTTTTATTAGAGAGAATTTTCCAACAGAGACTTCGAGTTTAGCTGTATCTTTTAGCCTGTAATGGCTATAAGTTTTCTAGATTCTTAATGGAAAAGGCCTATTATCTCTACTGGAGGGATTTATTTAATAAGGTAAAGATAAACTTATAGTGGAATAATGAGTAAAAATATAAATTCTAAGATTAGGTAGATTAATCAGGTAAAAAAGATAGATGTGTGGTCAGATTTACAACCGATATAAAGTTTTGTAGCTGTTTCAAGTGACTTACACATTACGCTTAAATGTGGAATAGATTTTCTACTCTTTCTTTGATATATATACACATAGATACATATATAAAAATGTATTTAAATATAAAACATACAATCAACACATACTAATGATAGAGAAACACTGTAAAATATGTTTTCTTAAGCCTGATGTGGAGGAGTGATTTTGACCGACAAATTTCAGAAGGAAACTAAGAACACATGAGTAGGTAGATGTATGCAGGAATAATTTTAAAATATGGAGCAAGTCATGGCAGGGTTTAATTATGAAATGGAAGTTGCAGGAGAAGGGGAGGAAATATATCAAAGGAGACTTCTAGCTCTTGATGACAAAAGGTGATAGCATTACAATTTTCAAAGACAGCTTTAGATAACTCAGAAACTAAAGATTATGAATCTGGTTTAGTCACTCAGTTATTGAGAGATTGGTGAGCTGCCTAAGATGAGATATGTGACTCTGAAAGAATACAGATGTTTTTGAAGGGTTTTTTAGATGCACTATTTGAAACCCATGCAAGTAGACACAGCAATAGGAAAGTAAAGGACAAGGGACAGGGAGAGAGACCTCACAGACTCCAGATCCCAAAGAGAGGTATCAGAAAAAAATGGCAATTTGAAAAAAACCCCACCATTGGTCACATCCATACTATGGAAGTAGGTCTCACAAATTTTAGCTTTAATTGTAGTAGTCACTGTGGCTGATACAATCACTGCTCTAGAAAATTCTTACATTATAAAGTCATTGTCTAGCAAATAATCTGCTGAATTTTTGTCCTTGACAGGTTTGAATACTATTTTTAAATCTTAATCTTGTTATCTCAGTCCCTATATTTCTGGTTTTGCTTGCTATTTTATCTTCAGATTTCAAATAACAAAGTCAGATCTTGGTCTTCTGCAAAAACTATACAAAAAATGAACTCTGCAGATGTATATTTAAAAATGTATGCATCTTCAAATTAAACCTGCAGGTTTTTATACAGCTCTACCTTAGCAAATATCCAAACAGCTTATGAAATACATTTGTGTTTTCTGTGCTTTTAAAGTTGTTGCTGACTGAATGTGCAGCTGGTAGTGATCTACAGTATTTGTTTATCCTGCAGAGTGAAAATGAAGGAGGACACGTTTTCAGACTCATTCATCTAAAATTCTGTAATGCTGTCTCATATATTTCACTCTCCTGAAATGCTGTCACATTCAGTCAAATTTTTCAAAGTTTTAGTAACAATAATGCTTAATACACTCAGTACCTGAATTGTCCATATCTAAAAATGGCTGCCCATTAGAGGTTAGCTTCGGTGCATCCTTGGCTGTAAGAGTTTTCTTAGGAAAGGATTAGGAAAATACAGGCTCAAGGGCCAGTAATTTTGTGGCAAACAATAGTTATTCATGCTTAGTTATGATGAACTGAATACTTAGGAGCTCAAATATGTTTGTAGAATAACTTCTGCTTTCACACACCCTTTAATAAACCAAAATGCCACTTGAATATAGAGTTTCATGCAGCAACTACCTTTCTAATTATTATCTTCCTAGATCTCACTGATCATTATCTCTAACTTTTGGATCTTGCATCTTTGCAAATAGCATTTTATTAAAACTTAATAACACCTATAAAAGGAAACATTGCTTTTATTTAAAAGATTTTGAAAGTGATATAAATTGTTGCTATACATCAGTCTTTCTGTACAGTATCAATGTTGATCAGTATCTTGCATTTGCCACTAACACTTGGCAGTACAAATATATTCCAGTGTTTCCTTTTTGATAGGATCTTGTTGCCTTTGTATGGGTTTTTGTTGTTGTTGTTGTTGTTTAGGTTCGGTTTGATTTTTTTTGTCTGTTACAGTAGTTTTCTTCTGTCTGTAATCTTACCAAGATACAGTATTCTATGTTTTCATAATGCTGTTTTATCAATGTGCAGTCCTGTTTGTTTTTTTTTCCTCAACATCTCCTTGAAAAGGACAATCATTTTCTCGAACCAGCACTTCAGCAGTGATTGGGAGTGGTTGGGTTTTTTGTGGGTTTGTTGAATTCGTTGGGGTTTTTTTTGGTTTGGTTTGGTTTGGTTTTTTTTTGGTGTGTTTACTTGTGAGTTTTTTATCTTGTCTTGAAGTCACGGATAAGAGTTACTCATCTAGTGGATGTTTTACACCATACAGAAAAAATCTGATATTGCATGCCTCGGTGTGTGATTCTCTTCTTCTTCGCTTTAACAGCTACTGCTGCTCTTATGTGCATTTATCTGTTTACGTGATTTATCTTAGAATGTGCTAACTCTCAAAAAAAAGAGAAGGGAGGAAAGAAGAAAATGTACCAATTTATTTGCATGAAGTAAGAAAAAAAATGTTTTATTTCTGCCGCTTTGTTCACCAGTTTTTTTACTGAATTGCATTTTTACAATATTTTTAAATGCATACATTTTTAACTTCTTGGCTTTCAGCTCTCAGGCACTTATATTTATTAAAAATGGTCTTGTGGCTTAGACTAATTAGTAACAATGACTCTGCGTCTGTCACTTGAGAAGAGTACTATGCCTTTCCTACATAAGCCATTGTCTTCTCAGATGCTGGATATCTATACTCTGAGGCAGCCCATCTCCATATCAACAGCAGTTTATTTTTTTTTTTCCCTTGAATCTTTTTCTTTTATACACTTTTTCTTCAGAGCACATTTGTAAACCACTCAAGTAACAGTCTATTTCTTTGGTCTGAATTTGTTACTATTCAAGTCCTCCGGTTATTACCAGTACTCCTTCAGTTCATCTCCGATTTTGAGGATTTTCTTTTCAGTAGACTAAATGTGCAAGAAATTATAAATCTTTTTCTATTTCAGAGACTGAGCTGCTAAAATTATAAGTTCTCTCCAATTCTCTTGGTCTTATGACATAGTTATCTTCATTTTCTTCCATGTTTTACTTCCCATTTCTCATTTAAATTTTTCATGCACTATATTCATTCTGAAACCAATACATTCATTCAATGTCTATTGCTGCTTGTCATACAACTGTATCGTTTAATAAAACACTTGTATAGAGATATCCCAGCTGGAGTCTTCCTAAGTATAACGGAAAACATTTTGAAGTTGCTGTTGGCTTATCCATACTGATTGTAGACAATTCCATTTGAAACTGAACTGTTTCATTCATCAAAAAAATAAGTTACTGGAAGCCATATTTTAGTGAAGGGATTAGATCTTCGCCATATCCATGATTATGCCATCTACATTAAAATGTATGGAGATTTTTCAACTGCAAATTACCATTACTTTTTTTAGTTCCAACTTTTCTGGTGTAGTATTAGGGTTTTATGTGCTTATAACTTTATAAGGAATGGTTGAAAGAATTTTACTGTAAGTTTTTGGACAACAATCTCTCTTTCATAAAAATACAAATGTTAGAGAAGATTGAACTGTTTTGGGCAAGTGCTTTTTTAGAAAAGTCCTACATAACTGCAGGAAAAAAATAGCTTGTTGCAATTTTATAATTTCAAATTTTTTTTTGCACTTTGGATTACTTCTCTATGTGTGTCCCCACCTCCATGATATCTTTTATCTTTCTTACTTATTAAGAATTTAGTTTTATTTTCCTTTTTTTATTTTTATGGGAAAAACTGACAGTGATACACCTAAATGTCACATGCTTCCCTGTACCATCTTCCACTGAATTGTTTCAGATCAATTCCATTTCATGTGGACTGCCACGACTGATAGCTCCTTGAAAGTGCTTGAGTTCAGCCTTTTGAATAAAATAGTTAAGTTATCTGACTGGAAGCTATACTTTGCAGAGAGTACTAGATATCAGGTCAATGTTCTCAATGTTTTCCTGATATTACTGAGCAATGCTTTCTGTCAATCAGCCTTTACTGAGTCCTGTCTCAGGACTTCCTAAATACAATTAGCAGATCTCAGTGTGAAGCTACTCATGACAATGGGACAGCTTACATGAGCAGAAGAAGGTAAGGATTGATGAAGTTGTCTTGTGACCCTGCAAAGAAAATGGGGAAGAGTGCCAGATGGCTAAGAGGAAGCTATAAGGAGTCTGCTTTGATTAAGACTAACAAGTGATCCAGAGGGTAATGTTTCCTTAGGGCATAATCAAACATTCAGGAGACAGACAGTGGAAAGAGTATGGAGTCAAGACAGTTCTAATTAGTCCAACACCGTATGGAGTTACTTCTTTCCTACAAGATCAACCTTCCAGAAGGCCTGTGTGTTTAACTACAGGACATGCCAGATGCCTTTGGAAGTATTTAATAACAACCAACCAACCCCCCTGCATAGATTTTTGTTTTATAGAAATAAGTGCATGATGGCAATTATGTGAAACCTGGTGCTTCAACATCCAATATGAAACAGAGATGTAGTTGGACTGTAACCAAGAACTGACAAATTAGAATTCCTAAGTCTAGTATGGTCAGAGTCCATCACATGTCTCTGAAATATTATACCATTTTGTCTTCATTCATAAAAACTCAGCTTCTTGCTTCCAGCCACCAAGTAGGAGGAAGCATTGCAATTATGTTGGTACAGTGTATGTGGCCCTGTACTTCCACTTTCATTTTCTTTTGGTTATTGTGATCACTACCTTTATTATTACTTTTGAAAAACAGAAGGTATCTTCTGCATCTTGATGTTTTTTGTCTGCCCTTGTATCCTTTTGTTATTTTCTTCATCCACAAATCAAAATCTCACACCATGTGTACATGCTGGGAAGACAAATATTTTTTTCATACTACCTGCAGCCATAAGAATACATTGGAAGCACGTAGTTTTTCTTCAGAAACATAAAAGATTTCTCCCACTATTTCTCTTTATATACATGTGTGTGGTGAGTTGATTTTTAAATAAAACTTTAAAATCTTGCAATAGCAGATACGTAAGTCCCAACATGCTAAGAAAAATTTATTCTCATACTGCAAGTGTATTTGTCAAAACTTGCCCTTGAAGCAAAGGCATAAATATAGAATCCAGATAAGCTAGTATTCTGGCTCTAGAAAACACATTATTTACCTACATTCTTTCATGTTTGGAATCTCAGTATCTTTCAGGATAACTTTTTAGCTGACTTGAGCACTTTTGCACAAAACAAGAAAAATTGCTTCCTTATTGTCACCAATTATCTACTATTTTTTCCTCCTTTTTAAATTTTAAAGAATTTGGTTTTTTGCATATCCTATATTGAAAAAAAATCCTCATCATCTTATTCTATATGATTTCCTAATATGTTCATTAAGGTTAATTTAAAAGTTAATAAACTGTTTATTTTTAAGACAGGAAATTATTTTTGAAGTCTTAGTGACTTGTTTTCAATTTCAACTTTGTTTCCCCTCCATAAGAAAACATTCATTAGAAAAAAAAAAGAATGCTTAGCTTTTTCTGATAGTTATTAAATGGCAGCCAGAACCTGAGGAAGTAGGTCATAAGTCCTGCAAAGACAAAACTTATAAGCTATGTGCGAAATTATTTTCTTTTGTTCCTTCTGTTACCGAATTCAGAGTTCAAGGAGAAATCTAGGTTTTTATTATTTTTGTCTCCAAGTCCAAGTCTTCAGTCCCCCAAAACTTTGTCTCTATTCAAGTGCTTTTTAAAGCTGTTGAGAGGTAGTGACTCAGAAGAGCTGAAGTGACAGTTTTCCAGGTGACACAGTAGCAGCATTATATAACACCTAAACCCCATTGTTTCTCAGAAATCACAGTATTTACATGAAATCAATGCTTGGCTGAAGAAGAATTAAAAGGCAGGACTAAAAAAAATATTAAGATAATCATCTGAAGAGAAATATTTGTCCTGTATCAGTCTATACATCGTGAAGCTGACTTGCAGCTATAATGTATTTGTCCATTATTTAGAATTTGATCTGGCTACTGTGGCACCTGTATTGAAAAACTTTCTGATGGAATTAATTTGAAGGGAATAATCTCAGTAACATTAGCCATTTAAAATTAGATGTGTACACAAGCTAATAATTCATTATCCATGTATAGTAGGCAGGGAGAGTTTGTTACAGAGTACAATTGATGCCATTAGCATCTTGCTCAATACACTAATTCAGATTCTGTACCTGTTTTTAGTTTTCTTTCTTGTTGTTTCTTCCTCTCATTTAGAAATCTGTTTGCCTGGTTAAAAGTACTGTGCTCCTCAATATGAATGTTAAGTACCTAAGTACTATAAATTTTATTTATTTAGTTATTTCCCCCAACTAATGCACAACACTTCTGGCTCACCAGACCACAGATTCTAGCTGCTTTGCTTATGGATTTAGATTTTATAATCTTCATTATCTAGCTGCCTCTTTAATATGTCATCTTCATTAGCAGACTCCTTACTCTGTATCTGAAAATGACTGCCCTAGTTCTTATCCAGTGCCAAAGACTTTGCTCTTGCTTACTACTAGGTGAGCAGTATCTGGTGGTAGCTCATCCTTCATTATGATGGGCAGGAATTAAGTGCTCTGGGATACATCAGTTATAGCCTTATAAGGGAAGACAACAAACTCAGAAAATCTATGACTGCTGGAGCTAGGTGAAAGTTTTTCTCTCAACATTGTGCAGAAAAGTGTTGAATATAAAAAGGCTGAGGAAAAGAAACTTTTTTTTTTTTTTTTTTTTTTTTTTCAATGGGACAAAGAGAAAGTGAAGAGGCTATGTGCATATGTCCACACTGCTGACAAAAGAAGACTTCAGCACCTAAAGCCAATCCCGAAACCTTATATAAGTTGTTGCTTTTACCCATTAATGTTTGAAATGTGTTTTATTTTATCCTATATATATTTTCTTTTGAAATAACCAGTCATTGCAAATTTAATTGGTATTTGTCTTGTCCGGGATTCTGGTGCATAATCCTACTTGACTGTATTTTTTGCTTTGTGTATTTGCTTGTTTTTAAATTACCTATTTACTAAATGTCACTTTTAGGAGTAAGATTACTTTTAATATAAAATATAATACATAATCATATTTGTCATCATAATTACTGAAAGTAATTATAGTGTGTAATTCTACATGTTAAATAAGAAAAAGATTTTATTTCACATACCTACTATTTCACATGTTTAAAATTATTACTTTGGCTAGGTTTTATAGAGGTTTGTTTTTTTTTTGGTTCTGTTTGTTTGTTTGTTTGTTTTTTGATAACAGACTTCCAGAATTATTCTCCTGCCTTTCCTTTTGAATTAAAACTGTAGGTATTCTCATACACAGAACATAAGTTTTGAAAAGTTAAAAAAGGCTGGGGGGGAAAAAGAAAAAACCCAAACCATTTGTTTTTCATGAGTACTCTGAGTTACCATCAGAAGGAGTTTAACCCAGTCTGTCAACTACATTATTAATCCAAATATCTCATCTATGTGTTTAGTCATCTCAGTTGCCTTTAAGTTAAAATCCTCATCTTCTAAATCAGATTCTTAATCTGTGCATTATTCTATGCATTTGATCATACTCGGATTCCAATGAAAACATAAATGTACAGGATCATGGAAAAGGAGCTCACTGTTTTAGCTGACAAGTTGAATAGATTAAATTATTTTGACATCAGTTTTTAGCTGCACTAACTCTGCTTTATCAGGCTGAAGGAACAATGATCTGGATCTCCATTTCCATGAATGATGCCCCAGGAGAACCATTGCAGGGGCAATACAAATGATATCCTGAATTGCACTGAGGCTCCTTTGTGGAAGTTTTGTTAAACCTCCTGGGAATGCCTCCTTCTTTTGTAAACAACCATTTTCTGAAACATTTATCTATCTGTATGTGCTAACACTTATTCATGAACTAAACCTGACTGCCAACCATGACAAAAAGAATTGTTACACAAAAATGAGATTCTTGATCTGCAGCAATGTGGCTTGTATTGAAAATACTATTTTTTTCCTGAGTGTATGAAGAGAAAGATGTTGATAAACTGTAGCAAGTTCAGTGGAGGGTGGCCACAATTGTACAGGTTGGTGCGCTTGCCCTACAGGGATGGGGCAAAGACAGGGCTCTTACAGCCTGAAGAAGAGTTGGCTGCAGGGGTACCACAAAGCAGTCCTCCAATTGAAGGAAAAGGAAACTTCTCAAAAAGCATCAGTGAAGAAGAAATAGCAGTGTATAATACCTTAAGTAGTGTATAATAACTTCTAATCTCTGTTTTACAAAAGACTTTAACTGATACGAATTCAGTGATGTCAGTGTTAAAAGTAAATGATGAAATTATCATTAAAAGAAATGTTCATGTTTGTTTGTGGCATAGAAAGGACACAAGAGAAGGGCTTTAAAAGCTTATGAGCCAGGAAAAAGAATACTGCTGTTGAAAACTTACTGAATAGCAAAACACTTATTTCTGTCAGTCAAGAAGATATAATGTTAAGTATTCTAGGAATGTTCCTCCTGCTTGTTGTTTCTATGTAACATTAACGTAAACTTACATTGAGAGTACAATTTACTTTTAATCAATGGCTCAGTCATGTGAGTTTTCCCACAGTGGTTTTTTTTCCATCCACAATTATGAAATTGTGTGTTGACAGCATTGTCAACTTTTCCACCGCAGTTTCAGTTTTTCCACAAGATCACAAGAAAAACTCATTTCAGTAGTACTAAGAGTACAGAGTTAGAAAGTAGGTCTGGGTAAATGGTTTGGAAAAAATTCAAATTTTATCATGCATGAAAAGCACAGAACACAGAAATGATGCAAGTAAATAATTTCTCATGCTATTTCAACCATACTTTGTATCTTGATTTTTTTGAATACCAAACCCAGATGTCTTGTATGATCGATCATTGCTTCATGAAGTCTCTAGTTTGGATTTGGTTTGGCTTCACACAGCCATGCGGTGACACAAAATGTCATATGTGATAGATATAACTTTGCAAAAAAAAAAAACTAAAAAACCCACAGAAACAGTATTATGAAGGTTTTTTTTTTCTCTTTATGATTTCGATTCATTTGACATCTATTCTGAACTTCATTATAAAGCACAGAAAATCCATTAAGGTGCCTGACTT
The DNA here is from genome assembly GCA_017639245.1 of Myiopsitta monachus. Classification (NCBI taxonomy): domain Eukaryota; kingdom Metazoa; phylum Chordata; class Aves; order Psittaciformes; family Psittacidae; genus Myiopsitta; species Myiopsitta monachus. The sequence continues at coordinate 63,417,930 of CM029919.1, forward strand.
CTATAGGGAGAACTTGTGAAATTGTAGCTTTTTCAGGAGTCATCATCTTTTGTCTTTCCACCTCTCATATTCTTGAACACACATTTAAGCTGTAAGACAATTTGAGATCTGATGGCCTTCTTGAGGTATATCAAGGTACAATTGTCAAAGATATTTGGACTAAACCCTTGTGTTCTGCTTAAAGCCCAAGGAGAGTAACATTAAATGGGAATATAAGAGATTATATCCTCTGTTTGCTTCAGATCTTTGGCGTGGCACACCCACTGATTCACATTCATATGGCTGCTTTCTAGTTAGCACCACTGCACCTTGGTTTACAGCGCAGCAAGAACATTTCTATTACAATCTCTGTGTGGTCCTGGCACATGGGGTCCTTTCTATACTTGCGAAGTTCTGCCTTTGAGGTCCATTGACAGGAAGACTATGGTTTATACTGTGTTGCAACATTTGTCTGTGTGAATTCTCTTGCATAGTGGAGTTACAATAGTTCTGTTGCTTTTGAGGAAAGTTATTTCTACACTCAGGGGGACTGAAGATTTCTAACTTGGTGATTGTGCCAAAAGTTACCTCTAAAATGTGCTTGAAAATGCAAACTGAAGCATCTTTCCATTGTTATTTCCATCCTATACTCAGGAAATCTACTGCCAAAATTAGATGAAAGACCATTTATTTCCTAGATTTCAGTCCTAAACTAAATCCCTCAAAGGAAGATCATAGGCGCGCATTTTACAAATAAGATAGTTAATGAGGTGGGTAGGAGCAGCTTACTTAGTCACTAATAAGTCAGTCGTAAGTCACTAATAAGGCACTTACAGAAAGTTTTGTGTTTGATTTTAAGTGTTTTGATTTTTAGTGTTTGATTTAGTGTTTGATTTTAATATTCATAATACGTGTGGAGGGTATTCAAGCAAGGAGAACATGAAAACAGGATAAAATGCTATTCAACATCACTTGGTTTATCTCACTGCAAAATAAATAGTAGGAATGAGGTTTGTAGCACAGAGTAATACTGTAATGTATTTTGTAATACTCTAATGTATTTTACAAGGCACTAGTGGCATCTGTGTGAACTGCTATACACAGTTCTTGTCATGTTTGAGAAACATAAGTTCGGACTGATTACTAAATATGATTAAGGTTTTACAAACCTTTTGAGTTGGAGAAGACTTCAGCCTAGTAAAATGGACTTGGAAAGAAGATCTATTTTAGCTACAGAATAAACTTCAAGAATAGAAGGACATACATTGCAATTTAATATCTTAATAAATTACAAGAAGATTCTTAATAGCCAAATGTTTCACAATTGAAACTGTGAGTCATTAGAACACAGGGGACGGAGAACATATGCTTAAGTTGTGTTAGCTGAAGTTGTAAGTAGCTATATCACACAATTTTGGATGCAATTGTGTGACATAGTTTCTTACAACAGCTGTGATTAGAACTAAATGTTCCATGGGCTGCTGGGAGGTGCTTCAATAAGGACTCTGAGGTCCTTTTAAAGCAAGCTGTACCCCTTGACTGACCTGCAAGTTTTCTTTACATGAAAACTGGAACAGAAGGGGCATTTCTGAAAGGGAGGGAAAGAGCTACAATGCACCTGCAACCATTACCTTGAAAGCACTCCCAGACTGAGCAATACAGAGATAGCCATTAAATGCTGTTCCAGTTCTATATGCTATGTTCTCATGTTGCTGAAGGATGGCATTTCCAAGCATACCGACTGAGGACTATTTTAAACGAACTCTTTAAACAGCAGTGTGGTGCAAGGGCAGTCTGCTGTGTTGTTAACACCTCTGTTGTTAAAAGCTAAGGTTATATTTCTCATTGGGACTTTAATGGCCACTTCTTACTCTGTGTTTCTGCTCCCTCTGTGCTCTCCACTTATATCTGCTACTTTAATGACTACAGAGTAGAACAAACGCAGTGGTAGAAACACTAACAAATTATTTCTTGATTCATGTACCACCAGCAAATTTTTTATTTGTTTTCTTACTACAGAGTCCATGTAATTCAGACAGAAAGCATAATTTCCAATTTCCAGCTTGCATTAATTTTACCTCAGAAATCCTACTGAGCTGACCAACATGCCAACTTCTACAGTGGTAAGCAAGAAAGCAGGAAGTATAAGGCCACCTCTCAGTCACAGATCTTTAATTTTTTACTAGTTTTCCTGATTTGGAGTTGAGAATGGCAAAAATAGAAAGCAACACCTTTTTTTTTTTTTTTTTTTTTTTTTTTTTTTTTTTTTTACCCTCTTAAAGAGAGTAAAAGCTTAAGGGTCATTTCTTGGTGTTATGGTTTTGTGTTTGCTTTTTTAATTATTATTATTATTGTAGCTACTGGTTTTAGATTACTTGCTTTCACTGAGTTATTCTTTGTGTCTCAATGTGTTCACACTGAATTCAGATTGGTAAACTGCATCAAGGGAAAGAACTATCCTGATTATTTATTCCAACAACCCGTGTAACAGGCCATAAAATCTGAACTAATAATTCATGCATCAAGATCATATCATTGGCTTGAGGGACGATATATCTTTTAGAAAGACATCCAGTTTTGATTTGATCTCTTGATTCTGACTAATGTTTACACCTTTCTAAGCCGTACAGCAGGCCTGGAAATGCACTGTGGGGAAACAGTATCTAAGGTTCTCCCTCCACTGACTTCCATGTTAGAATTGTTCATTTAAATTTGACCTTTACAGTACTCATACCAGTACAAAAAAAAAAAAAAAAAGAAAGAATATTTAATCATATTTTCTCCTCTCCATAGGCATAACTTCAACAAATATTCAATGCAGGACATCTTAGAGAATAAAATGTGTTGCAGAAACTTCACATTAGCAAAAAATATGAGGAGTCAGTGATGATGTCTGCGAAAACCAGAATATGCATCATATTTTTAAATTTATATTTTATTCATATTTTTATTTCTAAAGTCCTCTTGGACTTTTGGACACCAGAAATAAAAAATCTTTACCTCACAGCTCCAGCTACTACAGAAAAAATGCCTGGTTGACAAATTATAAGGGAAAGCTGGTCAGAAAGCCTACCTTGATCTTTGTTCTGCTTCCACTGATTGCTAAATTGCATGAAGTAGATAAACACTTCCATCAGTCACACTAAATCTTCCTACAAGATTGTACTTGTGTAGGTTTTGTGACTAATCAAAGGAAAAACATCTGCACACTTTGTGAAAGTGAACTTTTTTTTTTTTTTGTATTTACTAAAAAGCATGGCAGTGGCATATGAGTAGATTTCTTCAGAGAGAAAATATTTATATTCAATAAATAACCAACACATAAACAAAACCTTAAATAAACCAAATCATCAGGAGAAAAAATCAGTTTGTCTCATAATAAACCTAATTTTGGAAAGCATATTTCTTTTCAGATTAAAGGAATTTTCATTAATTCAGAATGAAAGAAAGGCTTTTACATTGAAGAGTATTACTAAAGCTCTTGTGAAGAATCATTTTTGTGTCTAACTACAAAGGTAATGAGATGATATATACTCATTTTCTTTACTTGTCTAGGAAAATAGAACATAAGGGAGTGATCAGGCACAGAAAATGTTGCTAGAAGAAACTTTGAGAGGTCATCCAGCCCATTCCTGAGCCTAAAGGAGGATTAGCTACCAGTATGTCATGCCTCACTCTGATCTTCAATGCTTCCAAAAAGAGGGTGCTTACTAGATCCTTGGGAAATCTATCTTAATGCTTCACTGTCCTTGCTGTTGCAAATTGTTTTCTGTACATCTGAACTACAGTCCAGTTCTTACAGTTGCCTTTCTACTTGTGCTACTTCTAAACATGCTAGCTGGCTGCAGCATTTCAACTAAGGCTTGAGTAGTGCTGAGTAAGCAGAAGGATTACTGGATGTGTTTTGCAGAGAATGTCCTGCTTGTACATAGCAGTCTGATATTTGCTTTCTTTGTAACAACATGACACAGTTGACTCATGCTCAGTTAGCAATCCTCTATAATTCTCTGATCATCCCCATTTGGACAGTTGTTTCTCATCTTATATTTGTGCAGCTGATCGCTCCTACATGAGTGGAGTGCTTTTCACTTGCCCTTTAATCCTGTTATATTGCATCAAACTCAAATTGTCAGCTGTTGTATTTGGCATTCCTTAGTGATAGCTACTTGAAGAAATATTGCTGGACATGGATTAATTTTCTGTAGGAAATTATTTTCTGACAGCAGATCAGCACAGCATTTTATCTCTATCACCTTGTTCCTTCTCTTCCACTTAGTCTAGCTTCTAAAGCAACAAATTATATAGATTGCCTATGAGTGGTGTATATTTTCTTAATTCACATTATTAGACCATTAAAATAACTAAGAAGATGCTTTTCCTTTTTCTTTACTGATATATATCTATGACATAATTTGCTGGTTAACAGAAAGATATGAAGAGACTTGGAGGATCTGACAATGATACTATTGTTCTTAAAACAAGATAACAATTGCAGGACTAGGATCCTTGTGAGGAGGTGTGTGGTGTTATTTTTAGTCATAGTTCATATTATTCTCCTTCAAAACTATTGGCACTCATGTACGATGCTGAGTGAAAGACCTCAAATGTCACTGTAACGGACACCTGGGGTCATTGCAACAGCATTTTGGGCTGCACAATTCAAGAGATTTATTCATATGCCATACTGAATATTTTACTGGGTTGCACAAAGGTATACATATGACATAAGGAAAGAAAATATTAGAGTGTATATATGATTGATTAGTGGTTTTAGCATAGTCATGTTATCAATATAGTTTTGATACCAATATGTGCTTTGCATGTGTCGTGGGTTCAGCAGCAGCAGTCATTTTTCTCCTTCTTGGTAGCTGGTGCAGCACTGTGGTTTTGATTTTGGGCCTGGGAAACAGCACTGATAACACCAGTGTTTTCAGTTACTGCTTGGTAATGTTTTCGTCTGACCAAGGACTTTCTGAGCCTCACACTATGCCAGGGAGGAGGGAAGCCGGGAGGAAGCAGAGACAGGACACCTGACCCAAACTGACCAAAGAGGTTACTCCATACCACAGCACGTCATGCCCAGGATGTGAAAACAGAGAGCAGAGACCTGGAAGGGTGTGGTGGTGTACTGGGGGTGCACGGCATGGTCAGTTTTTTGGTATTGGGAGGTTCGCTGCTGGTGGGTGCACTGGCTGCGTTGGGCTTGGTGAGCAGTTGCATTCTCTTTCCTTGTATTTCTCTTGTATTATTACTGGTGGTAGCAGTAGTGATTTGTGTTATACCTTAGTTACTAAACTGTTCGTATCTCAACCTGTGCGAGTTGCATTCTTTTGATTCTCCTCCCCATCCCCCCCGGGACTGGGGGGGAAAGAGAGAGGAGTGAGTGAGTGAGCAACTTCGTGAGTTATTAGCCTGGGTGAGGCTTAAACCACGACAGCATGATACTGTGAAGAATTGAATGACTGTGCTAACCAGGAATATCTTTACAAAAAAACAAAACAAAACAAAAAATATCACTTAGTATGTTTGAACTACTTTGTTTTGCAACATCTATGCAATTTTATATTTTATATTTGCATTTTATAGAAATATATGTAACTACTTCTAGCATTACAATAAACATGCTAAGAAAAAATTTTTAGAAGACTATAGATGATCCCCCAAATCCCAGGGAGATTTTAAATAATTATAATAATAATAATAATATGGTAACAGTAATAGCAATAATAATAATAACATTACTAAAAAAAGACTTTATCAGAAATTTCAAGGTGCATCAGTAAACTTAGTATGAGATCAAACTTTTGTGATGTGAAGAAAACATGACTGTGAAGCAGAAGGATTAAGTGTTCTGGCAAGGATGGTGCTGTAGATCTCAATTATTTATAAAACATGTAAAAAAATATCAAAATTCAGAGTTTCAGAGTCACAGTTTGTAAATTGCACATCTGAGAAATACACTTTTTGATGTTTCCCAACTTTGGGGCCAAAGTTAAACACAAGTCATTTCTCCAGTCATGAATACTTCTATTGATTTTGCACCCTGAGTAAAAGAAAACTCAGCTAAGGTCACAAAGTTTCTACTGTAGCAGCCACAGTGCAAGTGATTAAAACCCTGTCTCTCACCTTAAGAGTTCCAATTCAGTCTTGTGAAGTTTAACACCTCACCTCAAGTCTCAGCCAAGTCTCAAGGGACTTTGAGTTGACATCACAAACACACCTCCAAGTTTAGCAAAGAAGCTGAAAAAGACAAACAAGAAAAAGAAATACTTATATGCCAGGAGGGGCTATTCTACAGAGATTCAATCCAAAGGAAAGCTGGAAGAAAACACTGCAAAAGCACTTTTTTTTTCCCTTTCAAGGGCTGTAACTAGTCCCTGCTCCTACCATAGCAGGGCTCAAGAGTGTCCAGATAAAGCACTCTCATCTTTTACCTTAATGAACTCTAAACTGACAAGTCTTTTATGACAAATTCAGCGTTCTAGCAGTAGCTTCAAAACTATATGAACTTTGAAGCCCCATTTAAAGCCTATATCTGCTTTGTCTCGCCTCTGTGACAAGTTCTTGCAGTTCTCATCTGGGTCACTAAATGGAGATCCCATGATAGGGAAAAATGACATCCCATTTATCTTGCTTTGCACGAGTGCTTTGCCTGTCAGAAGAGGCACATAACAATATTAGTTTTATATACTCTCAAGAAATGCAGCCCCAAATTGGCTGCCAAAAACCAAGCAGGAACAGCACAGACATGAGCATACAGCAAGAGGAGGAAAAAAATTGAAAATTTAGATGACTACAAATGAAAAACAAAAACAAAAAGGGGGTTGTCATGCTTCCTTTTTCTAACCAGAACGATTGTCTTCTTTTTCCCACATGCTAGTCAAAACCAGGTGGATGAAAAATATCATAGAGTTTGAGGTCAGAAAGAATGATCCTATCATTTAATTCATCCTCCATCCAGGGTCTTATATCTGTTCCAGTAGTCTTAAATTTAGCTCAGCGATCTTGCTTAATCAGACACTCTTTTCAGGACCCAAGAACAATTGATATAGGTCTCCATTTTACATGAACGTGGAAAAAATATGAAATGCACCAGGAACAGATCTGGCCACTTCTGTGCAGAGGGATGAAGAATACTTGAAGACCCCATCATATGTCTGGCTGAAGGTAGTGGAGTGTGATTTGACTACAGTTTTTCTTAATTAACAAAAACTGTATGTGTTAGGGATGTGTTGAGGAGAGGGCATTTTTGTTCCCCAAAGTCCTCCATAAAAGGGATGTCAACCACAATTTTCAGAAAGTCACAGATTTCAGAGTCAGAAGAAGCCACCGGGCACCTGCAAAGTTCAAGCTCAACAGAATAAGAACTAAGATAAAATGCTTGTCGGGAGGAAGTCATTGTTAAAAGCGGATGCCACAGGAGGCACTCAACAGGTTTTGAAGCTCATGGGGTTTTGCTGTTTTTTTTTCTTTTAATTTGAAATAAATATATATTAATTCCAAAATGTGTGAATCACACAAATGAGTGAAGTGGCAAATCAAGTTGCCCAAATGCTATAGAGTTGTTGTCATGGTTTAAGCCCAGCCGGTAACTCAGAAACCATGCAGCCGTTCACTCACTCCCCCCAGTTCCTCCCCCTGCTCAGGAAGGGATGGGGAGGAGAATCAAAAGAATGCAACTCCCACAGGTTAAAAACAGTCCAGTAACTAAGGTATAACACAAACCACTGCTGCTACCACCAATGATAATAATGATAATGGAAATAACAAGGGAAGAGAATACAGCCACTCACCACCTGCCATCTGATACCCAGCCTGACCCAGCAGTGATTTAGCCCTTTCAGGTAACTGCCCCCAGTTTATCTGCTGGACATGATGTGCTGTGGTGTGGAATACCTCTTTGGTCAGTGTCATTGGTTCAGCAGCAGCAGTCATTTTCCTCCTTCTTGGTAGCTGGTGCAGCACTGTGGTTTTGATTTTGGGCCTGGGAACAGCGCTGGTAACACCAGTGTTTTCAGTTACTGCTTGGTAATGTTTTGGTCTGGCCAAGGGCTTTCTGAGCCTCATGCTCTGCCAGGGAGGAGGGGAAGCCAGGAGGAAGCAGAGACAGGACACCTGACCCAAACTGACCAAAGAGGTTATTCCATACCACAGCACGTCATGTCCAGGATGTAAAACCGGAGGCAGAGACTGGAAGGGTATGGCAGTGGTGCAGTGGGGGGTTCGCTGCAGAGGGGTGCACTGGCTGGGTCAGGCTTGGTGAGCAGTTGTATTCTCTTTCTTTGTACTTCTCCCGTCATTATTATTATTGGTGGTAGCAGTAGTGATTTGTGTTATACCTTAGTTACTAAACTGTTCTTATCTCAACCTGTGCGAGTTGCATTCTTTCGATTCTTCTCCCCATTCCCTCGGGACTGGGGGAAGAAAGAGAGGTAGTGAGTGAGTGAGAAAAACTGCGTGGCTTGGAGGCTTAAACCATGACAGTTCTTTTGGGTCAGGTGTCAGTCAGTTTGGGTCAGGTGTCCTGCCTCTGCTTCCTCCTGGCTTCCCCTCCTCCCTGGCAGAGCATGAGGCTCAGAAAGTCCTTGGTCAGAGTAAACATTACTGGGCAACAACTAAAAGCACTGGTGTTATCAACGCTGTTCCCAGGATGAAAGTCAAAACCACAGTACTGCGCCAGCTACTAAGAAGGAGAAAAATGGCTGCTACTGCTGAACCCAGGACAGTTGTATTTCAGGAATTTGTTAAGCTGGGCCCAGTAACTGTATAGATAGATGTCTAAGAGCACTTTGCTGTCAGTAATGATCTTGACATGGTGAATGTGTTTACTTAGGAAATTGAAATGCATTCCTACTTAACAGGGTAATTTGTTACTTTGAAAATGACTAAGGAATTTTAATTACAAAGGCAGCTTAGATGAAGTCTCAAATGCAGAAACAACACCAATATGCTTTTTAGGTCTATAATTTGTAAGAGTACTATTCCTCTGAGCAGGAACAAAACAACAATGTGCTTTCTTCAGTATTGTTTGACGTGTAATCTTAATGAGTAAAATTTTGCTGAGGTTCTTCTTGAAAGAACTGTTCAAAGCCTTGAAAGGTTGTAAAAAGTTATTCCTGGAAATAAAAAAAATATTTACTTTGAAAGCAGTTATATCTGTTTATAAAAAAATAGAAAAAATAAAAAAAAAATGAAAGGGGATTTGATTACAGTGTTTATATTTTGTTTTTTTAGCAAAACAATTGTATGAAAATATGAAAAAAATATTTTTGCTGTGTCATCATACTGAAATTGGATGACTTGGAAAATAGGCTTTTAATTAAATGCAAATTATGAGAACAAAGATTAAGAAAACAGTTTATGGTATACAGTGTGTCAAAGCAGAAATTGCTATGAACTCTTTACCCTTAAGTTCTATGTGTGTATGCATACTGAGAAGAAAGTGGAAGACTCATTGTGTAACAAATAAACATTTAGTTAAAGCCATTTTAACTCTTGTGATGTCATAGAGGGGAAAGGAGATATGAGAGCAGGACAGGAAACCTTTCTCTGCTATTAGTCAAGATGTAATACATTTTCACTTGAAGGCTTCAGGATTCTTTCTCCTGTTGCATTATGATTATGGAAAGATTAAGAATTGTTTTTTATTTACATTTGCTTGAATTATTTAATAGGTACCGAAATAAAACACTTCAGATTTTTTTTTTTTTTTTTTTTTTGTTATTTTGTCAAGATTTGACAGCATTTTAGCCTAGATAAATTGAATGGCTTACTTTGGAACATTGAGAAGACCTCATGCAACCCTTAATAAAAAATGTGTTGCTTTAACTAGCGTTTAAATGATGTGCAAGTCAAATTAAAGGTTACATTTGTCATCTATACAAGTGACTCATGCAAAAATAAATAAAAAAAAAAAACACCTTGTCATCACAAGGTCTTTTATTTGCTGCTTCATCTTTAAATAGCACATGAGGAAAACAGGGCAGGACCACTTGAATCCTGATGAAGTCTGAAACTAAGGAACAAATTATAAGCCAAATCTAGTCAACTGTAAAGACTTTTTAAAAATGAGTTCAAAAGGAACAGCAAAATTACTAGGCTCAAAATAACCAATAAAATAAGATTAATTTAAAGGTGTAGATGAATGGCAGGTTTCACTTTACAGGCAAAATATTTACAGACAAAGATTTTAAATTTAAAAATCTTATCTTTGCAACATATTTGGTATATTTCCTACTGAGATTAACTCTGATTTGCATCTGTTCGCTATTCTTTCCGATACTTTGACCAACATAATGCCAACATCTATATAGGAAATTGTATACAAGAGTTTTCTTCTTTTATATAAACAGATATGTTATATTTTCATTCCAGTTGCTGAAAGCCCAGAGGAAAAATTTTATGGTTGTTCCACAGTACCTCGTATACCAAAATGAAATACAGAAATAAAACCAGCCTTACCCATTTCTATTGAAAACAGTGGAAAAGAATTTCAAAACAGCATCTCAGACCTACTTGGGTTAGATGAAATGCAGGTATATGTAAACTCTCTCAGTAATCTTACTACAAGCTTCATAAATAGTGTGGCTAGGGACCAGACATCAATATATAAAATACTAGACTCTTCTAAGATTTTCATATCTAGTCAAAGTACCTGGAATCCCCAAGAGACTATTGGTTTCAGGCCCATATCTTCAGAAGAATGTGGGGTCTTCTAGTGAACTCATTACAAACTCTACTACAGAAATGCTTGATTTCCTTTCATGTTTTCCAGTCCCCATTATAATGGTGATATCACAGCATTATGTAAGTCAAAAGGACAGCATTACTATTGCAGATGGTGTCATGATATATTAACAGTTAGATACTTAATACTGTCTAAATATTCTAAGTGTTTTTTTCTGACCTGGTCTAAATTTAAGGATCTAAAATTTTTTTTTTTTTTTGAAGACATCAGAACACAATTATAAATTGTGCTTTTCTATTTTTATTCATATTAATATACTTCTAAGCATGACATCTTTTCTGTACATTTAATTCAGGTAATACTACAGTATTGTTAAAGAAACATCCCTTCTTTTAACCCATTCACTGCTAAGAAAACCTGCAAGTCTTACAGTCTTGAAAAGAAAGAAAAAAATCTGTCAAGCCCCACAGGTTTCCTTGAAAGACTACTATAGCAGCACTCAGAACTGCAGGTGCAACCTGATTGTTTCCATACAATAAACTTTTAGAATCTTCACTAGAAAAATGTGGGAAATATCAGCATTTTAGGACCTAATATCTTCATCTCTGTAATCATCATCATCACATCAATTGGAATAAACATTTTCAGGACAATGAACCTTTGTCCATTTTAAAGCCATCAGAATTTTCTGTTACGTACTGGATTGTATATGGAGTGGGAATACATTCTACAGTAATAAATGACTGTGGGATGATTAAAGTCAATAAACTTTTTAAAGGATGTGAGAAATTGTGTGTATAGGAGATTTTCCTGGATATGACATCTTATCTATGCTGACCCAAAACTCAGTAGCAATACTTCTGCTGAATGTTAAAGAAATTTCTTTCAAAGGTGTATGCCTGTAGGCACTTTGCTTAAGGTCTGTGCCTTCTTTTTCTGTCAAAGGGGCCCTCAGCTCTGAAGAGCTACAGCTGGTCCCTCTTTGTGTGCTATGTATATATCATATCAAGCTATCATAGGAACAGAATACAGCTGTGCCAATGCAGTTCATAATGATTACCGAATGCTTCCACAGTTTTTAGGTGCACACTGTGCAATCTTTTTGCCATTCGTCTTTCCAACTGTTTTCCTTAGGGTTAGCTGATACTTCAACATCTCAGTAGTTTCCAAAAGCTGACATTATTTATGGTATTTTAAACACCTTCTCCAAAATACTTTATTAATTTCTTTGAATACAGAATGCATCCTCTTGCTGACTCTAAACAATTTCAGTCTAAACTGAAGATGAATTTTGAATTTAAGGATTTTTTTTTCCATTAAGGCTTCAAAAAGGAGCTTCCTTCCACTGGGATATGAGCATTCCCACTTTTCAGGTAGTAGTCAGTGTTTTGTATTTTTTGATAATAGTTTTGAAATTATGTCCCAGGAAATCTTTAAAATACTATGGCTTCCTTAAACTTCATGTACTTGTCTCGAGATAAATGAATGTAGAGCTTTGCAAAAGAAAGTAAAAATTGCTACTTACAGCTAACCTCCTTAATTCCCTAAGATATTTTTTCAGAGTGATTTTCAGTGGGCATGTGAAGAGGACATGATGATGTTAGAAAAGATTACCCAGAAAACTCTAATTCTTTTATGGCTTCACTGTCAGTTAATAATATGGCATGCTGATAAAATAATTTTACCACAACATCCTAGGCTGTATTTCATAAATATGAAAGTTTGAAGCTTACAGGAAAATATGAATGTATGTGTTATACAATCTACTAATGTGACAATTCTGGAAACAGTAGTTTCTTATATCTGCAGAACAGGTACAGAACAAGCAGTGCCTCTGCAGACTTCTTGCCAATGTTCCTTAGTTTTGACCTCAGGTGGCTACTTCTTGAAATGAGAATGAATCTCTGCTCTTTCAGCATTTTTTCCTTTGCCAAGATTGCTGCTGAAGTGCCAGTTTCTTTCTAAAGTATGAAGTGTCTTCAGAAAACTATAATTTTAAAATATATCTCGAATTCATAGGCCAAAACAGTCCAATATACAAAGCCAGTGAAGGAAAAGAAGCAGAGGAAATGCACCAGGTGTGAACACAGTTCATTACCTTTTTAGTAGATTTTACTTTTTTAACTTTAGTAAAAACGTGGAGGCATACCATATAAGCTTTCTGTTGCTGAATAATAGACACTTCATATTTTCCATGATAGCATCCTCAAAGTCAAACTCACTTGAAAGGGTAATAAATCAAATATTAGGAAACAATACAGGTATAGCCAGACATTCTGCAAGCACCCAGCCTAATGTTGTCATGCAAGTCCAAACAAGTCAAATGAGATTTATCTCACACCCAGACAGGTGACTGAAGAGGTGTTCTTCAAGCAAAGAAAATCAACAAATACTTTGGCATCTTGCATCCCATTTATTTTCTCAAGTAAGGACTTACATGCATGTTGGATGTTACATATTTACTCATTAACTTTGGCTTGTGCAGTTTGATGAGTTAAACTTTTCTGTGGACAAAACTCATTGCAGTTCAGGTTTTTCTGTTCAGTGGAAGTAGTATTTATTTTGGACCTGCTCAGTAGAATAAGCAATTCTATGACATGAGGAGAGAATTATTATTTTTTTTATTTTTATTTTAGCTTCCATGTCTTAAGGCTTTACTGGGTTGATTAAAATATTTTATCATCCAGTTGGCAAGCATTATTGGTTGATAATTCAGTCCATTTTTTCCTCTTCATGTGTTTATGATTCAGTTTTCGAATCTTCTTTGTGCATCTGTTTGTTAGCTTTGTTTTCATTTCATAACTTCTGATACATTAATAGCTGTGCCTCTAGGTACTGATCATTATGTGCATTCTTTATCTATTAAGTAGAAATCTGAAAACATCTATGTTCGTATAATTTCATTATCCTGAAAGTAACTTGGTGTCGTGGTTTAAGCCATAAATTTCACTTCTCCCTCCTTCCCCCCCCCACCCCCCTCCGATGGGGGGGCAATGGGGAGAAGAACCGAAGAAAATGTAACTCCCACGGGTTGAGATAAGAACAGTCCAGGAACTAAGATACAATACAAATCACTACTGCCACCACCAATAACAGTAATAATGACAAAGTAAATACAAAGGGAGAGGATACAACCGTTTTACCGCCCGACCGAGCCGAGAGACAATGTGGGAAGAGCCAGCGAGAGCCCGCCAAAACCCCCCACTTCCCGGTTCCTCCCCCCCCGTATTCTACATCCTGGGCATGACGTGCTGGGGTACGACCTTATTGGTCAGCCCGGGTCAGGTGCCCTGTCTCCGCCTCCTCCCAGCTCTCCCCTCCTTCCTGGCGTAACATGAGACTTGGGGAAAGCCGAACCCATGACACTTGGTTTAATAACTTTCTGATGTAGGTTACACATACCTACCTACACAAAATAGCTTGTTCTGAACTTCGAATCAGACGTGCTTATTATTAATGAGATCCTCAACAGTTATACCTGTATGGGAAAAGTTTTCTCTCTCTTATGTATATTTATTTATATTTATATATAAATATTCCTAATATTTGCTTTGGAATACTTAATACTCTTACATACCAATTCAGGTGCCTATCATTAAATACCTAGGGCTATGCTAAATGTTAAGCTTTAAGTAATCAACTATGAAAATGAAAACCTTAATGGATTTCAGCTACATAGTAACTCTTACTTTGTCATTTCCTTTCTCAGAATTCTGCCTGTATATGTGAAGCCTGTTTTGGATAAAATATTCTCTCATTTTGCTTGCTTTCCCATAACTGTTCATATTTGGCTTTGGGTCAAATCCTAGTCCTATTGACTCAGTGGAAGTAGAACTAATGATGCTATCAATGAGTCCTGGATTTGGCATCTTCATTTATACCGTGTTTGATCAGCTCTGTTCAAAAGATACATGTTCTGAATCAAATGAGAGGGCTGGTCTATTTGAACAAAATTGTGGCTTGTTAAACTGTGTCAGGAAGAGGGTGTTCTTCAGCAACTTATGAGTCTGTTTGAAATGCTCACTAGACCTTTCCATCTGGAGCATACACAGGCCACATTAAGGCCTGATCAGGCAATATCTTGCATGCTGAACCACCAATTTCATTGAAATCAAAAGCACCATCAGTGGGAGTATTTCTTAGTCTCACTGGGGCAGAAAAGTCCCTCCTGCTGCAGCTTATGCAGACAAAGTAAGCTGTGATTTTTCCATGTAATGTTTTGATTGGTGTCAAGTTTAATTCAAAACATCCTGCTTGGATATGACATAGCCTAATAGAACAAGATTCCAAATTCAACTTTTGTGGAAGTCAATAGCAATAATCAACGGAACCAAGTGTCCATTATATCATCATATTGGCACATAATTTTAATATCATTCTTTGCATGTTACTGTACACTAAATAGTACATAATTATGCAGAAGAACTGACATCAGAATTAGGAAAGCTTACTTTTCTACTTTTCTATTTAGAAAAATTCTTGTCAAAAACATCTGTTGTATTTACAAAAAATGAAAAGAATTTAAGAAGTTCACAGCATCATTCTCTGCAGACTGTTCATACATTAATCTATTGCACAGTATGCATAATTACAAAGTACTATTTAACAGAAGAAAAAATAGTGAAATAAGGTGTTACTATACTGTATTTCAGCATTGCCTTGGTTTCAGAGAAAGTAAATTGTTGAAAAGAAGGAATGGATGGTATAAATTTACTTTTAGGCATCATTAAGTTATATAAATATAAGCCAGTAATCAGAAGGCCTTTATATACAGTAAGTGGAGGGATACTGATATCTCCGAGGGTGATTTTAGGTACTTGCTTTAGAAATTAATGTAGACACCTATTTCCCTTCTGAAAAAAGAGAACGAGATGAGTAGCGCTGACATAGATAATTACTTTTTAGATGTCTGGAGGTGAGATCAATTCCATTCTATGAAGTTAATTAAAACACGTTACAAAATACGAGGCTGTCAAATTACTGTTTTCATACACATTTTCTCATCGTCCTGTCTTCTAAGGGCTTGTCTTCACTCCTGAGAAGAAGACATGCAAACAAACAAAAAGTTGTGTTTATTATAGCCCCAGGGAAACTAGCATGAGTAAGATGAGAATACCCTTAACACAAGGTATTCTACTTTTGCTTTGAAGTAAACTTGTCCAAATCAGTTTCAGGTAAAGGCTAAACTTAATGTGTTTACGCATCTCTAAACTTCAAATCCTTTCTGTGTTAGAGGGATGACAGCTTCTTTATGCTTGCGGGATTCTTTATTATTACCCCTTTCATTTTGGCATTCACTACCACCTGTAGTAGGACAATTTCCTTTTGATAATACCTTTCAAAATGTCTGTATGAATATGGGATTCAAAGAGATTTCCTAGACAATTCACCCATATGTCTCCTGTGGATCTTTACCAGATTTCAGGAAAATGGCTTTTCTGGGAATGATTGGTTTATGGCATTACAGAGAGCTATCTCATTGGCATGTTAGTAGCAAGGCCAGTCTCAAGCTCTGTCCTTTGGCCTTCAGCTAACCTTTCTGAATTCATGGCAATGCATTACTGCTCTACTAATCAAACTGTTTTTTTAAAATATTTATTTTACAAATTGATAGATTCTGAGGCCTGAGGTGGCAGTTATGGTGCTCTAATGTGACTGCATAGGATAGGATGAGAATCCAAGCTGAAGCTTAGTGATTCTGCATGGGAAATCCCCTCCTTTTTCCTATACTAGAACCATTTGACTTCACAGTCCCTGGAGACTGTTATCTGTGATTTCATTACACACTAAGAAGTTCTGAAGTTCTGCCATGCACATTTCAGAAAACTTATGATTTAATGATATATGTTCTGCTAAGGTATATAAACTATTTCTCCCCTAGTATTCTGATAGAAACATTTATTTCAGTATAACAAACTTTAAATAGCAATATTTATCTGATTCAGCACTTGAGTTTTGTAAGTTTTAATGTGCAATTTTATTTATGACAGACAAATTATGGAGCTCCATCTACTTAAACAAACTTCCCTACAACCTAAAATACTAAAGAATAATCCTTGAAGGACTTGTTACCAATTTTGTCTTTAGTAATTTATTATCTTATACTAAATTGAATTATCTTATAAAAATGCAGTCTGTATGGAAAATTTATATTCTGTCAACTAAGGTGTAGTCCTCTTATTCTAGCTTAGAAATAAATATGAAAACTGCCATGCTTTTTACACCTAATCTTTGCCAGCTGTAATGAATTCTGAGTGTCTCATTTGAATGGAAAGCTCTGTGTTTACACTGGCAGATAATGGAAAACAGAGCTTGTCTGTTTAATTTTCTCCCTATTTTATGAATTTCCTTAATAAAGGCAAAACTGGGTTTATGTACTTGTCCACCTACTTTACGATTCTCCTAAATTTTGCAGAACTTAAAAAAAAAACAATTTTAGTTGGTTTTTTTTTTTATTTTCTCCACAAAAAATAAGCTTAAAGTTAAATCAAGAAAAAGAGAAACAAAGAAACACAAATTCCTGCCAAAATAAAATACAAAGAGAAACTCCAAAATACCACAATGCAGTTTGCCACTGGCACTAATTAGAGCTATCAAAACAGTTCAGCATCACATTTATAGGGGAAAAAAAAAACACAACAAAACACAAAACAACCAAACAATAAAAAGATGCATTTTTGCCAGTGTCATAAATCTGCCACCTTCTGGAACCATTATGAGAAAACTACTTGACTCACCAGAGAGTTCTGTCATAGTAGGAAAAAAGACAGTTTTCACTGCGTCCCGTTACTTGCTATGAGACTTCTGTCATTATGGACTTGGTAAACAAATGTGGATTAGAAGATTACTCAAGTCTACCTGTCATTTTAAATCAAAATTTTAACCTTGGGATGCTGCTGACAGTATCATTGTTGTTACTCTTTCAATCAAGTAGATAAAGTAGTGGAAAAAAATATTTTCCCAAAATGTTCCCAGGTGTTGAATTACATATGGTTCATCCCTTTTGTAAAGCAGGAAGTTAAATGAATTTTATTTTATAACAGTACCCAGAATTAAAAGGAAAACAAACCAAAAGATAATGAATTGTTCTGTATCTATTACTTAAAGCTGCATCCAAATTAAATATTTTCTATTGTCTAAATCCTTATATAAAATAAAATGTTTTCTCTGCATTTTCAGCTAATGAATTTAAGTATAGACCATTAGTATGGTATCATAATCATAGAATCATAGAATAGTTAGGGTTGGAAAGGACCTTAAGATCATCTATTTCTGACCCCCCTGCCATGGGCATGGTAAAGTAATATATTAGGAGAATTCTTTATTTTTATGAAATATTAGTATATACATTTCTGATGTCTCCCTGTAGCCAGTGTCTTGCTCTCCTTCAACTGCAGAACACCTAAGCAGTAGTCAGAGAAAATACTGCGGATTTTTTTATTTATGATTCATTCTTTTCCCATCATATGAGAACCAGAAGGCAAACCACCTCAAGAGTGTAGTGGCCTCTTGTACCCTTCCTGGGAAAAATGCATGTTCAACCACCTCTCTGAAACATCTGTATACCAATGCATGATGTATAGATGATATACAGGAAGAGATCTGCGTGCAGTTGCAGGGCTGCGACCCCACTGCAATTACAGAAACATTGTGGAATAGCTTGCATGACTAGAATGTTGCCAGGTATGGAAAGGTACATTTCAGGAAAGACAGGCCAGCAAGGAAACATGGTGGAGTTTCTTTTTACGTGAGAGAACAACAGGAATGTATCAAACTTGGCCTAGGGGTGGACAAAGAATGAGTCAAGAGCTTATGGGTAAGTACTAAGTGGGAGGCTAACATGGGTGACACCGTTGTGGGTGTTTACTACGTGCCACCAGATGAGGAAGTCGATGAGGCCTTCTGTAGACAGCTGGAAGTAGCCTCATGATCACAGGCCTTGGTTCTCATGGGAGACTTCAACCACCTTGATATCTGGGACACCCTGATTGCTGGAGGGACAACACAGCTAGGCACACACTGATCAGGATGCTCCTGCAGAGCACTGATGACTACTTTAGATGTAGATAGTAGACAAGCCACTGAAGGGAAGGTGTGCTGCTGGACCTTGTACTATTAAACAAAGAAGGACTGGTTGAGGATGTAAAGACTGGGAGCAGCCTTGGCTGCAGTGGCCATGAGATGGTGGAGTTCAGATCCTGCAGAGAGGAAGCAGGGCTATAACCAGTGCAGATTAAGTGTTGACCTGCTGGAAAGGAGCTCTGTGGAGAAGGACCTGGGAATCTTAATGAAAGACAAGTTAACCATGAGCCAGCAATGTGCCCTTGTGGCCAAGAAGGCCAATGGTATCCTGGGGTAAATAAGGAAGAATTTGAAGAGCAGGTTGAGGGGAGTTGGACTAAATGATCTCCAGAGGTCCCTTCCAACCCCAACTGTTCTGTGATTCAGCTGGGTTCAGACACAGGTAAATTAAGAGACTGCAAGAAAATGATGTAAGCAATGTTGAAAGAATAGTGCTGCAGTAAATTAAGAAAACATGAAAACCGCTCTTTGCAAAACAAAAAGGGAAAATTAAACAATAAGGAGATTAAACAGGGGAGCTTAATATTGTACAACAGATGGAAGCTTTTGCCTACAATGTGAATGAAATAAGGTAGCAAACCAATAATACCTTTAATATGTATCTGAATTTACTTACCATGTTTACATGAAGCCAGCTTTACTGCTGATGGCCTGGGGATAAACATCTATGTTCTCAGAGAAAATATTACCTTTAGCATTTATATAAGGGATGAATTATGTGTAAAACCAGAGAGATAAGGGATTGTTGGACATCTGTTTTTTTTGCTTTGAGTGTGTTTTTTTTTTTTTTATGATAAACTTTTGTTTGTTGATATTATTTTTAACTTCCTTTAATTAGCATTTTGACAATACAACTGTCCTGGGTTCAGCAGTAGCAGTCATTTTCTCCTTCTTGGTAGCTGGTGCAGTGCTGTGTTTTTGATTTTGGGCCTGGGAACAGCGCTGATAACACCAGTGTTTTCAGTTACTGCTTGGTAATGTTTTGGTTTGACCAAGGGCTTTCTGAGCCTCATGCTCTGCCAGGGAGGAGGGGAAGCCAGGAGGAAGCAGAGGTAGGACACCTGACCCAAACTGACCAAAGGGGTTATTCCATACCACAGCATATCATGCCCAGGATGTAAAAACAGGGAGCAGAGACCAGAAGGGTGGGGACTCGCTGCTGAGGGGTTCGCTGTTGGGGGTGCGCTGCTTGGTAGGGCTGCGTGGTGAGCAGTTGTATTCTCTTTCCTTGTATTTCTCTTGTATTATTATTGGTTGTAACAGGAGTGATTTGTGTTATACCTTAGTTACTAAACTGTTCTTATCTCCACCTGTGAAAGTTGCATTCTTTTGATTCTCCTCCCTATCCCTCCTGGACTGGGGGAAGAAAGGGGGGTGAGTGAGTGAGAGAGCAACTGCGTGAGTTATTGAGGGGCTTAAGCCAGGACAATAACAGAGGTGGTTTAATTCTCCTTTTGTCTGCCGAAGAGATAAGGATAGTAAGACAGAGAATAGAGTTAATAACAGTAGCTCTGCAGCGTGTTCTTTTTATTTATGAAGCAGAACCCAAATATTGATGAGATGATGGCTGAAGAAAAATATTTATGTATGTATATGTGTGAGTGTGTGCTCTTGTGTAAAAGAGGAAACTATAAGATAAATCATTACATAGCTCAAGATTTGATGTGGTAGTCTGGTTTATTGAATATGTTCATATAGCTGGATTGTCAGCATTGTTTTGAACATACAAAAAAATTGCAGCAGAAAAACCTTTCTGGCTTTCTCCACAGTGCTGTGTTTCTATCGACCATTTTTAAATTGAAAATTGAAGTCAACACAGTTTGCTTATACATAACTTTTAACACAATATTCCCTAGTACATTAAATCCTTTGTGTCTGAAGACTTCAAATCATACTTCGTTAACTGTAGCTGTTAAGCTGACAGGTCACACAGAGAAACACATTAAAGGCAGAAAAAACCCTATCAGGAACAAAACCTTTCAGTTATCTCTGTGCAATCATTCAGTATTCAAAACTCAGTTTTTCAGACCATCCAAAAAAAAATCCCATGTTGGTGGCTTAAGCATCTGAGATTTAAAAAATGCTGAATGCTGACAACTTTGATTTACCTTTGTCTTCTTACTTGTGAGTAGGATTTTTTTTTTCTCCTGAAATCTCAGCAGCTATAATCTTGATAGAGGAGACCAAAAGTATTTCTAGGGAGGGAGAAGCATCACAGCTGCTAAGAAAAAAAAAGTGACACGAGTTCTAAGGAAAACAAGAGATCTAACTAGACACATGCAAAGGAAAGATTGCGCTAAGTGGGGGAAAGGAGCTGCTGCAAAGATATTTTGGAAATGTTTGGAGGAATGACAACTAACAGGGAGAAAAGCATAAGTCTTAGCCATGGGAGTTTTTCCAAAGCTGCTTTCTCTGTTCTTACCTCCCCATAATGCCAGTATTGCCAACACTTGGGAATCTTGCAAATATCTTGATTGCAGGTGTAGGGGAAAATCTTAGAACAGCAATTCTTAAGCATGACTGTTCTCACTCATCAAAAAGGGATGCTGAAGAAACTAGCAGAGGTATTTGCCAGTTTCCTTACTGTTACAGTACAATACAGGCCAAAAGCTTTAAAATACTTTTGCTTCTGTTTTCTTTCGGAAAATGGGAAGAACCATTTAAAGAGCAGAGATGAAGCTACAGGGAGACAAAGCTATTAAAAAAAATGGCATTATGCAGGCAGAAACATTTAATGACCAGAGGGGATATGAATTCCAGAAAATAAAATAAATCTGAAGATTGAAACAGGATAAACTGATTATGGGCTAAAGGAAAATGTAAACATTCTTTTTCTTCCAAAGAGCTAAAATTCACTTTGCCAATATCAGTAGGAAGTTGGACAAGTCTATTTGTCTCATGAACATGCACACACCCAGAAATTATTCAGTTAAAATGAGATATTGAGAGACATAATATCTCTATAAGAATTACTTAGGCAACCGAGCTCATCATCTATCATCTGTTAAGATTCATACTACTGTTTCTTCCTCTTTCCTCCCCACTCCTCAATACAATCACCAATGTAAAATGATCTTCATCCCTCAAAACCATTGAGACTTCCTGGAAAAGCCTTGTAAGGGGATTCTAGTCTCAGTAATATACTTTCCACCAGGACTAATTCTCCCCAGTGTTTTCAAATTTGACATTTAGAGCTACGTGCAAATTATTTGTGACTGAGCGAATTAGCTAATTAAATAATTGGCTTACGGCTTCATAAAATTTGGCTGCTATGGAAATGAGGCTGTCTGCTAATTTCCAAGCTTCATTTAAGCATTGAAAGTACTTCACGTCCCTACTCCAGCTGAAATTGAGGTAATAGCAGATTCGTTTTTAAAATGGTTGTTTATTGAGTTGTTCTTGCATAGTTTCCAAATCAATATGCATTGGGACACTTCTCCTGAGAAGCACAGTACCCAAATAAGTCTTCAGTCTACCCTTCTTATACCACGCATTTACACAACAATAACATTACACAACAATTTCAATTGTAAATGAAAATCACAGCTGTTTTTTTGTATTTGGTGTACTATATTAGGATATGGGCTTCTAGATAATGCAGCATGAAAAAAAGTAAGGAGCAAAGTTTATTTGGAATGTTGCAGGATCATTGTGGCTTAAACTCAACTGGTAGAAAAAAAATTAAATCTACCCCAGCTGACACCAGGATAAAAATAAAGATAACCCATTCCATTCATCCCAAAGTACCTGATCAAAGCAATACTGGATAAAATAAATCAATATAAGTTTAGAAAAATTCAGGGTGACGCTTAGGTGCTCTTTAAACTGTCCATACAATCAGGTGCATAGTAATGGAAATAAACATCCTGACACAGTAAGAAATAAGCAATCCAGGAGGCTCATGGAGCATGTTGGTGATGCCTTCCTCCACCAAGTGGTGGAGAAGATAACCAGGGCAGTTGTTCTTCTGGACCTTTTAAACACTAATAAAGTGGGGTTCATTGAGGATGCGAAGGTCAAAGGTACCCTTGGCTGCAGTGACCATAAGATGTTGGAGTTCAGCATCCTGAGAGAGGAGGTTCAAAAGCAAGTTTACAACCCTGACATTCAAAAGAGCAGACTTTGGCCTCTTCAAAGGTCTGTTTGGAAATGGGATAAGGTCCTGGAGGGAGAAGTATCCCAGAAAGCTGGTTAACAGTCACCTCTTCCTAGCTTAAGACAGCTAGATCTTAATGAATAAGGAGTCAGGCAAAAACGCCAGGAGACCTGTACGGATGAACAAGGAGCTACTGGCAAAATTCAAACACAAAAAAGAAAGCATACAGAGGATGGAAGCAATGATGGGTAACTTCAGAGGAATAAACAAACATTGTCCAAGCATCCAGGGGTGAAGTTGGAAATGCAAGGGAGTTGTGCTGGCATCCAGAGGGACCTTGACAGTCTGGAGAAATGGGCTGACAGGAATCTCATGCACATCAACAAGCTGGGTCCACAGAGCTTGAAAGCAGGTTGGCAGAAAAGGACCTGGGGTTTCTGCTGGAAATTAACTATAACATGAGCCAAAAATGGGCCCTTCACACAATGAAGGCTAATGGTAACTGGTGCTGCATCAGGAGTGTTCCTAGCATGTCAAGGAAGGGGATGCTGTCCCTCATTACTGGTGAGGCCAAACTTGAGAGTTTTGTGTACAGTTTTGGGCTGCTCAGTACAAAGGACACATGGACATGGTGGAGAGAGTCCAGTGAAGGGTCACGAAGTTAAGGGACTTGAACACCTCTCATGTGAGGAAAGTCTGAAAGAGTGGGGACTGTTAAGCCTAGAGAGGAGAAGGCTCACTGGGGATTTTATTATAGTGTAGGGAGGGCACAAAGAGAAGAGAGCCAGGCTCTTTCTGTGGTTCTCGGTGACAGGACCAGAGGCAATGGTTTCCATCTGAAAAACACTTTTTAATTTTGAGGATGACTGAACACAGGTTGATTGGGGGGTTGCTTAGTCTCCATTTTTGGAGATATTCAGGTACTATCTGGATATGATTCTGGGCAACCAGCTCTAGGTGGCCATGCTTGAGCAGGGGGAATTGAAATAGATGATCCCCAGGTATCTCCTATAATCATAATAATTCTGTGATTCTGTGATCTCTATGTGCAAATATTCCCCATAATTTTAATACTATTTTTTCTGTTCTGGGATTTCTTCTAGCTGTCATCCTGGAATAAGGATACTGAACAAATAAATTGTTATGTTTTGTTTACTTTAAACTGTTTGAGTAATATTTTGCTTTTGCTTACTGAGCACCTGCAGTATCCACGGCTCAACCAAATTTCTCTTTATGTCTACATCAGCCAGGAATTTTTGGATAGCATATTGTAAAAATAGTATTTTTGGTCATTTTGTCATGTATTTTGACTGAACATTCAGAACTTTCTCTGCCTTTTGCATTGCTGAACTTAAGAGTGGGTATGGAGGAGGATACATCGTTTGGCGTGAAATGGAGCCCTGTCCAGTGCTTCATGGATTACAGAGACAGCTAAGTCTTTAATCTTTTTGAACAGATGATGAGACAAAAGATTTGAGTATGGACAGAAAATACGGAAACTTTCACAAGTAAACAAATTTTCTACATAAGAATTATTTCAATAAAAAGGATAGTATTCTCTTTTCTTTTTGTGTATGTGACTTGCACAACTACTTGTAAAAGACCACAGGAATTATATTGACCTAACACTGCAGGGTCTTAGCAGTTTCTAGGCTTCTCTTGGCCTATGTTGGTTTAGCTGTTATAGCAATTCTTGAATAGTCAAGTGGCAACTCGACTACTGGCAATGTATTTTTGATTAAGTTTTTAAATGCTACATACTGTAGAGATATGAGAAACCAAAGTAGTCACTTTACAACAAGAAATGACCCTTTATTATAGTCCTTTATCATTAGCTGAGGCCATTAATTGACAGGGAAAAAAACAGAAAGAGAATCAGCTATGTTTATATATATACACATTTCAAATTCTAACAGGCTATTTATTTATTCTGTCTTATTATGTATGAAAGTAACAACATCCTTCTTGTGTACAGCAGCAGTGTTTCTTTATAACTTAGTGAGCAATTTTCAAACTTCTGTGAGTTAATGAAAAAAATACCAAAAATAGGTATAAAATTAACTCTAAGCAGACCTCAAGACTGAAAGTGTTCCAAACTACCATTGTTAATGCATCCTGGTGGTGGTGCGGTGGTGAACTTTCACAGTGCTCTCTTACATTTTATTAGTAAAACCTAACACTATTGACTCAGAGAAACACTGGAAGGCAGGCAGAGAGTAGGAATTTCACGTATAACAGTTTTATTGGACCATTCTTGAGGAAATTACTAGATAATTTGGTCTGAAAATGCTAGCATCCACTGTAATTGGAGTAATAATCTTCACTTGCATTTTGATTGCAAGGTGAAGATCTCAATCTCAACTATAAATTCTTGGCTGCAAATATATGGCGTTTTTCACTTTTACCCGTAACAAGGATTTGAGGAAGAACATCTTATTTCCTCAGTTAGTTTTAATTTTATGAGAAATAAAACTATGTTCTTATTTTTGCTTACATGCTAATGCTTTCATAGTGACCTTTCAAATAGTAGTTACACTATTGTTCAAGTCTAAAACATTTTGGTCTAGCTGCACTCTCATAGTCTATTTTTCCCATGATTCTTTTTTTTTCTTTTTTAATTTAGAGAAAGCTAGTTTCTTCATTGCTTCAAACATTATAAGTTATAAATTTAACATGTGAAAAATAGCTATTTCCCATCTAAATTATTTACTTGAAAACTCTACGTATCTACTTTCAAGCTACAACAATAGAATTCATTCTCTATGGGGAATAAGCAATATAATAGAGTTATAAGTTGTAAAATGAGTCTAGAACAATCATTTCTCACTATATGCATTTATATTAATTGATTTATCATGCATACATTTTAGAGTGCCAAGTGAGTTAAGATTTGTCAGTTTGCATTGCAGTGCTGGCTAGAATATAATCTATTGAATCCCTTCAGTGATACTTGAAGCTTATGACTCTGGATAAGGAAAAAATGCAATCCAGTAGATCTAAGCGCCTGTATTCCCTGTATGCTCAATGCCCACAGAAACCTTTGAAGACCTGAAAAGGGATATCCAGTATACTCCAGTAATTTACTTCCCTGTTTATCTTGTTCATCTGAGGATCTTATTTGCTTCTAACTGGGAAATCAGTCTACACGTGCTAGTGACAAAAACTTGATCAAATCTGAGAGGTAAATATTCCATTTTTCTCTTACTGACATTTCTAGGTTGTTTGGGTCACCTACACTGCAGTTTAGGGAGCAGGGACACAGTCTGCTCAGTATGTTTAAATCTTCATTTTAGCCAATGAGCACAAAGCTGCATTTCCACCCAGCAACTTTAACAATAGTTTATGTCATTTTCTTACTTCATACTATTTATTTATTTATTTATTTATTTATTTATTTATTGAGCCCATGTTGTGTGTTTGCTGGGGTTTTTTTTTGTCCTTGGGTTAGCATCTATTGAGTGCAGAGGAGAGCCTTTTCTGCTAACCACCCATCAGAGAAAGGAGTGTAAACAAACCACAATTTCAGTTTCAAAGGATTTTTAGGGATTCCTAGCTCAATGAACATCTGGCTTGTTTTTCTCTCTTCCATCTGGCCAAGAAAGTAGCAACATTTTTACTATTCATTAAAATTTATAAAGTGTTTTGACAGTCCAAAGTCTTGAATAAAAGCAAAAAAAAACCCTTTTTCATCACCAAAAGATCAGTTCTAAAATCTGGACTTATGGTTTGTCAAGTCTTCTTGCTTGGGGTGGAAATTTTTTCTTCTTATGCTGTGTATGGTATGGCGTGTTCGAATTGAATCCTTTTTGATGAGATGAGAACAACAGTCTGAAAAAGGTACATTCTGTTCTGAAATATGAGTGAAGCCCATAAGATGCTTATTTATCATATTCTGAAGTGCCATTAAGCAGGAAACAGGAAACCTCCTCTCTGGTCATAATACTGCTTTGCTAATGTGCCACCCACAGAAAGGAATCTAAAGGGAAGTATTGCTACAAGATGACTCACTTGTTTTCAGGAGCACCTTGTAGGTTTGGAAAGGTCTGATTGCCCCACTCCTCTCACGAGTTTAGCACATGTGTGTGCTATTTGCAAAATTTCAAACATAAGGACATATCTGAACAGCTAGCCCTAGAAATAAGCTTTGACATTTCTAGGCTCTTCTTGGAAGCCAGCATAAATTGTGCTGATTCCAAGTGAGAAAAATAAACATTATCACCTGCATTATAAAACTGAATGCGGCATCTCGGGTAGCTGTGTCAAAACAAGCAAACAACAAAAAAAAAAAACCACACAAAAAACCCCCACACTTTCCTGAACTAATTCAGTCAATGTAAATAACTTATCCTTTGCAGAATCCAGACTGTCTGCTGATTCTGGATAAAGATCCATCCCATTCTTCAAGTCATTTTATCAAGGGCTGTGAAAAAAATCAGCACTTCATGTGCAGGCTTTCCCTTCTAAGTTATCCATTATCCTAAATATGTGGTGTGGCCTAGTACAAGTTTGTCTTCCGTGCAGGTGTCAATATCTTGACGCGCTTCTCAGGGGGCTGCAGGGATGGTTTTTGTGAGGAGAGGCCAAGCTGGACATAGCCGGTTCCAGCTGGCTCCACCACAGGATAAACCTGAACCCATCATACAAGATGGTGATTTATTTAAGATGGAAAGCATATTTAAAGAAATGACAGAAAAGAGACAGAGAGGGAGGCAGAGAGGGGAGGAGGAAAGAGCGAGAAACAGCAGAGGGAACAGCAAGGTGCAGGAAGAGGTGCTCCACAGTGGAAGAGGTAATCCCTAAAGCCCATGGAGCACCCAAGACACAGGAGATTTTCCTGAAGGACCCATGCGGGAAAAGAGGAAAAGTGTGTGCAGAAAGAAGTGGTAGAGAAAACCTATTAGGGACTGACTGCAACTCCCATTCCCAATCCCTTTTGCACTGCTTTTGGAGGAAGAGGTAGAGGAGTCAAAATTGAAAGTCTGAGGCTGAGCCTGGGAAAGGAGGAATATTGATGGAGTTCTGGGATTTTTGTCTTTTTGTTTCCCACTACCCAAAAATATTTCTTCTATTTGGCAGTCAATTAAACAGTGTTTTCCCAAGTCAAGTCTTTTTTTGCCCATGACAGTAATTGGTAAGCAATCTCCCTACCTAAAGACCCACAAGCTTTCTCATTCTTGTTCCCGTTTTCTCTCATCTTTCATGAGGAGTTGGAGAGTAAGTGAACAGGTGAATGGAAGTTTGCCTGCCAAGGGTAACCCAGCAGTAAAACAGTAAGATATTTGTTATTAGGGTGATATATTAAGTTCTCCTTTCATATGGGATGGTTAAAAAGACAAAGAAAGTTGGAGACATTCATGTGAAAATTCATATGCCTTTGTGTATAGCATACAGGAAAAGCATTCTAAAGACATAACAGAGAGCAAGCTTTACTGTTCCTTTCATGTGAACAAGAATAATAGTTTTGATTTAAATATGTAGCTTAGGCACACTGAATTACCCAGTTTGCTTTAAGGGCTGTGTGTGTAATTGTCATGGGTTCAGCAGTAGCAGTCATTTTTCCCCTTCTTGGTAGCTGGTGCAGCACTGTGGTTTTGATTTTGGGCCTGGGAAACAGCACTGATAACACCAGTGTTTTCAGTTACTGCTTGGTAATGTTTTGGTCTGACCAAGGACTTTCTGAGCCTCACGCTATGCCAGGGAGGAGGGGAAGCCAGGAGGAAGCAGAGACAGGACACCTGACCCAAACTGACCAAAGAGGTTACTCCATACCACAGCATGTCATGCCCAGGATGTGAAAATGGAGAGCAGAGACATGGAAGGGTGTGGTGGTGCACTGGGGGGTTCGCTGCTGGGGGGTGTACTGGCTGGGTCGGGCTTGGTGAGCAGTTGTATTCTCTTTCTTTGTATATCTCTTGCATTATTATTGGTGGTAGCAGTAGTGATTTGTGTTATACCTTAGTTACTAAACTGTTCTTATCTCAACCTGTGGGAGTTGCATTCTTTTGATTCTCCAGCCCATGCTCCCGGGACTGGGGGAAGAAAGAGAGGAGAGTGAGTGACTTCGTGAGTTATTAGCCTGGGTGAGGCTTAAACCACGACAGTAATGCACAAAATCGTCTTTGATTTTGATTTGCTCCATTTTTACCCTAACCTCCAATATTATTCCATATGCAAATACATTTTAGGACAGCAGGGAGAGACGGAAACGTTAAGTGTCTTCACAGAAAATAGGACTGATGGTTTTTTTAATTATATTGCTAACATCATTAGAACCATTACTTCATAATAAAAACTGCTGAATGATCACCTTTTCCCAACCTTTTCTACCACTTACCATCAAAAAGCAAAGCATAATGGGCAACAGCTGTTTCTGCTATGCCATGGATTTAGCTACACTCTTTATGTGAGCAGTTTAGTTCACCAACATTCATTTCTCCATAAGACCATAATTACAAAACCAAAGTTAATCTGCAAAACATTGGTGTCTATTTTTAAGACAGATGAAGGGAGGCTTTTAGTTGTCATTATTATAATTTCTTTTCTTTTTTGGACTTTCTTTTTCCTTCTTTTGTCTTATTTCAAGATTCCACTCCCACATCTTTGCACTTTTTAACTTTCTGCCTTATTATAATACTTTCAGCCTTTTCTTTCTCATGTCTTTAAAGTTAGAAAGCTACAATTTTGTGTGTTTGCTGGCTTTGCATCTTTATATTTCTACTTTAATTTTGTTTGGTATTATTTTTTCTTTGTTTTGTTTCTTTCTCTTGATTTCTGAGACAGCGCCAGTGTCTGGGTGAAATGGTAAACAAAGCCAAGAGAACATGTACAGAACTTAAGGAAACTTTTACCTTAGAAAACTTTACAGAATGAAAGATTATTATATAATAAGTAATTAATATAATAATTGAAGCATTTTCAGTCTAAAGGGACAGAATGTACTGCTGAGTTTCAGGTTTATTAGGGAAAACCTTTTAATCTCAAGATTTTTTTCAGTTCTAGATTAATTTTTCAGAGAAAATTTTTCTCACTTAAACTATGGCTGAAATTAGATTTCCTAAGTTCACCTTAAATATTCATTTTTCTATTAAGTGTAGGTACCTAAACAAGATGATCTCAATTTTTCCTCTTCATCTAAGCAGCCTATTTTTCAGCTCTCCCTGTGACTAACTTCTGCAGTTGAGGTGATCTCAACTTTTGCTCATTTTTGGGATGTCACAAGTCAAAATTATTAATCAGATGCATTAAAAATCTTTATTTTTAAAAGCTGACTTAAAACTTCCATTGCAACACAGGGAGACCATAGAGATACTACATTGTGTATCCTGCAGTCCTGGTTCAGAGAACTGTGAAGCTGCCTTCTCTCATTCAGCCCACATGGTTTCCTTTTCCTGAAAACAAAAGTGTAGAATGTGATCTGACTGCATTTTAAGTCCATGTAAAGAACTTGCTATGCACCCAAACTACAAAGCTAGTTATCTATTTTACAGAAAAGCTGTTGCCTGTGGACTGAGTCCCTAAAATAAAGACAGAATCTCACATCAATATTGATTGTTTGTCTTTTTTTTAACCAGGTATCTCACTAAATCTCCTCACTCAAAGGAAAGACAATGGATGCTTAGCATTATTTCCTGAATAAAAATAGTATTTTTTACTTAATTGCTCAACACACTGGTAGTAGTGGTTCTTTCTAGTCCCCTAGATCATTACTGGAAAAAATTAAATAATACAGATTTTTGGAAGTTTTGGAAGCTTTTGTTTGCATAATCTGGTTTTTGAAGGTCAATGACTATCAGAGTTAGTTTAGCATAGGTTTGTGACTGCAATCAGCACTAAGGTCTACATAAACTAAATTACAGCTCTATGACTATAGACTTTAGTCCTGGGTTCAGCAGTAGCAGTCATATTTCTCCTTAGTAGCTGGCGCAGTGCTGTGCTTTTGACTGTCAGCCTGGGAATATCGCTGATAACACTGATGATTTTGCTTGTTGCTAAGTAATTATTTTTTTTATTTTATTTTCTATAAACAGATATAACTGCTTTCAAAGTAAATATTTTTTTTTTTTTATTTCCAGGAATAACTTTTTACAACCTTTCAAGGCTTTGAACAGTTCTTTCAAGAAGAACCTCAGCAAAATTTTACTCATTATCTCTAATAATTACCTCTATCTTGACACATGTCAAGCAATACTGAAGAAAGCACATTGTTGTTTTATTCCTGCTCAGAGAAATAGTACTCCTACAAATTATAGACCTAAAAAGCATATTGGTGTTGTTTCTGCATTTGAGACTTCATCTAAGCTGCCTTTGTAATTAAAATTCCTTAGTCATTTTCAAAGTAGCAAATTTCCCTGTTAAGTAGGAATGCATTTCAATTTCCTAAGTAAACACATTTACCATGTCAAGATCATTACTGATAGCAAAGTGCTCTTAGACATCTATCTATACCGTTACTGGGCCCAGCTTAACAAATTCCTGAAATACAACTGTCCTGGGTTCAGCAGTAGCAGCCATTTTTCTCCTTCTTAGTAGCTGGCGCAGTACTGTGGTTTTGACTTTCAGCCTGGGAACAGCGTTGATAACACCAGTGCTTTTAGTTGTTGCCCAGTAATGTTTACTCTGACCAAGGACTTTCTGAGCCTCATGCTCTGCCAGGGAGGAGGGGAAGCCAGGAGGAAGCAGAGGCAGGACACCTGACCCAAACTGACCAAAGAAGTATTCCACACCACAGCCCGTCATGTCCAGCAGATAAAACGGGGGCAGTTACCCGGAAATGTTAGATCACTGCTCAGGTTGGGCTGGGTATCGGTTGGTGGATGGTGAGTGGTTGTATTCGTTTCCCTTGTTATTTCCGTTATCGTTATTATTATTGGTGGTAGCAGCAGTGGTTTGTGTTATACCTTAGTTACTGGACTGTTGTTATCTCAGCCCGTGGGAGTTACATTCTTTCGATTCTCCTCCCCATCCTTCCAGGAGTGGGGGAGGAAAGAGGGGAGTGAGTGAAAGGCTCCGTGGTTCTAGGTTGTCTGCTGCGCTTAAACCATGGCAACTTTTTATAATCTGCCCCATTTGAACAGCAAAACTGTATCATTTGTGGGCAGCCTGAAAAAGACTCATTCTATTACTTAAGGTGGTGCACAAATCAGATGTTTTTTATTCTTATGTCAGTGATGAGCTCCAATCTTAATGTTACCCCTCTGACTGCTAGAGTTTCCATCCTGATCTGTCAGATGCAGTAGAATGAAGGACTGTTGAAACATTAACCTATAGCTGGGATGCAAAGGACTACTTTTCACAGTGCTACAGGGAAATCTCCTTTATATGTGTAAGACTTAAACATGTAGATGTAAAATTCAAAAGAACTTTTCTCTTCCAAAAAGAAGAGTCAGAAACCTACTCATTGTACAGCACTCACACTCACTGGTGATAGGAATGAGGCAAGTCATACTGAGATAAAATTTTGTTAACTCTGTAGTCGAACTTAGTGTAGGAATATGACTGAGGTTCTAGTTGTTGATCCTGTAAGAGAACTTCACATTTTTCCAGAGCATATATATGACTGAGAATGTATTTTGTCCTATTCTCATGGAAGTCAGTAGGAATCATGGTAATTTCAGTGACATCCTGGAAAAGGCTGCACTCAATTTAGTTTCTAAAGAATAGAGGATGAGCACTTCTGTTTGGTTACTTATTTGCCAGGTAGATCATAACACACTCATATTTTATCAATTTTATCTCACAGGATTAGAAAATAAAGACTACTGGTCACTGTTTGAAAAAAGAGAAAAGAATTATTTTTTACACTGTTGACTTCCTTGACATTGAATTAGTGATACTTTCTTCAGTATTTTTGGGTTAAAGGATAGAAACATCTTCATGGGTAAATGGTTCTATTGATTTTTATTTTTATTTTTTTATGCATATATCCTATTGCAATGTTTATTTTCCTCATGGAACAGTGCTTAGACCTCAAAGGAAAACCACCATCAACCAGATTCCCCCTTCTAGACTGAGGGGATAATCCATTCTTTGTATGGCTATTTGGATTTTTCATCTGAAACTATTCTAACTTTCAGCATGGCTAATCCACCACTAATCCTTAGAAACCTTTCACCATGAAGCTGCAAGAGGAGGCACAAAAATGTGCATTACTTACTGTATACCTAATCCCCGTATGTTAATTTCGTATTTCTTACTTTTCATTTTGTTGAACAGCTAACCTCTCCAAAGATGGGTTAATAGTTTTGGATCTTAATTATGGCAAAGAATTACAAGGTAAAGAGAGATAATTGTCCTATTTTCTTACTGCAGAATAGAAAAGATGAATCTGATTACACTACAGGTGAAATTTAAAAGACATCTTAGTTTGTAGAATTCTTATATCAGTTTGAAGCAGAAAACCAGTGATTTATATTGTGTTTGTTGCTCAAAATCAAAAAAAAAAAAAAAGATATCTCAGTAATGAAGGCTTGTGATTTTCTACATTCATGATTTTTTTGGGGGTTTGGGTTTTTTCATCAGGTTTGGGTTTTTTTTTGTTTTTGTTTTGTTTTTGTTTTTTATTTTTTTAGTTTCATCATTCTTAACATTCTTTACTGAAGGGAAAATATCCTGTTTGTCTTTACAAGCACAACTCTCATAACCTTGTCTTATTCAAATCAAAAAATGTGTCATATTTCTTTCGTTTAATGTTTTGGTTGGTTTTTCTTTTTCTTCCCTCATGAGTTTCTGCTTTAAGAGACAGATCTGAGCAAAGAGAGTTCAATTGCATCCATATAGTGCATATGTGAGTTGTATGAACTAAACAGTTGCATTATTATTTCAGCTCAAAAGTGCACAGCCATTTTCCTGTATGATATTTTCTGCAATTTCCCCATCTGTGGTGATGTGTGCTTTCTATTTATACTTCAACATATATGAACTAGAACACATTCTGAGATAGGATCATACAGAGTGGAGGTATGTGTTCCAGTCCAATTAACTGAAAAACTTCTGATCTCAAGCTTAGAGTGTGAAAAAAATGGGAGATGCTTGGGGAAAAAAAAAAATAAATAAATCTTCCCTTACAAGAGAAACAACAAAGAAAACCCAAGCAAACACACACAAACAGGAAAAAAAAAAATGCCCAACACAGTCAAACTGAGATGGGGAGAAGTTTAGAGGGGAAAAAAATGGTAAGGAATTGTTTGTCTCTAGAAGCACTTCTAAACTGATTTCTTAGCAAGCACAGAGGGACAATTGTTGGAAAGAAGCACAAAAATGAGAACTTGATCATGGACGGAGAAATGTCTGCATCAATTTATTAGGGTTATTATATTTTGTAATGTCTCCTGGCTGGAACTGCTTTTACATTGACACTTCTCAAGAAACACTATTTTTACAAGCATGGATGCTTTTCGTTTTGTAGCACAGCAGTTGGTAGGTGAAACATGGTGACAGTAGTCAAACTGGTGATATCCTCTCTGACCCGGAAGATGACAAAAAAAAAAGGGACAAAACCAGACCAAGGCACCCATGCCAGTAACAATGTTGACTTTGCAAGCAAGAAACCCTACCTGTGTCTGAAAGCGTTAAGGAACTGTCAATGGAAGAGAATAAGGAAGAGAAAAACTGAGTAAAACCAAAGGTCTGAAATATTCATGCAGATGATAATGGCATTTAAAGATTTTTTTCTCTCCCTAAGATTCAAGTGGGGTTTTTGTGTTTGTTGTGTTTTGCTTGTTAATTTGTTTGTATTTATACAAATGAAGAAGCAAAGCAGAATTAGATATTCAAGTTTCTGATTTAGAACTCTAGAGTTTTGCTATACTCTAAAGAAGGAATTAATGGTGGGACATCTGACACCACTGGGTAAGGACAAGCCAATTTCAACAATCTAATAGTAAATAAATTGTACAGAGAGCAGGGTATCTAAACCAATGCTGCTATTGAGAGACGGGACATAGCTTGATGCAAGCAAAGTGTCTGTTTATTAACAGTCTTCATGCACTTACATATGTTTCTTTTAACACACTGATTGGATATTTCAAAATGAGCACTACTGATACAATGGTTTCTAATTGGCTCCTAGCTAATACAAAAAGCCTTCTGGAACTTTTCACAACCTAGCGGGTCTCTGTTGTGCCATCAGGGGATTTCCATCCATGGGCCTGTAAGTCTCCACCCAGCACTGTCTGCTCCCCTGTCTCAAACACACCCCGTCTGGTTTCCGTAACCACCACCATGGCTCAAGGGTCTGCGGTTTCATATTTCCTTGTTTCTTCTCCCAAGGCCTGTAACCCAGGAGTTCCAGCACATCCCCCTTTATCATTTGAACAGTACTCGGGCTTCTGCCCTTGGGGCCTGGCCCTTCAGACCAAAGGGGTAAAAGAACAACACAAGAAATAAAAGACAGACAAACACACAGGCTGATAACATGAAAATGAAGACCAAAAAGGTAGAAAACACTAGAAAGCAAAAATATTGATCCGGAGTTTACTGTGAATTAAGCATGAAGTAAGAAAAAAGAGTTGTGGATAGAAATACAGGTAACATTTTTATTTTTTTTTTAATTGGAACAGTGAGAAGTAAAGCTGCTGTGTGTTGAAATGCTACAAGTGCTCAAGGCCAACACAGTGACCAGTGGAATTAGTTCAGTGAGGCATTGAATTGATGAAATCTGGGTGATGAAATTTCAATCCTTTGTGCCCCTCACATTCTCTGTGTCACAGACCAATTCCCACCCAGGTTTTGCCTGCATATTTGTCAGAATTTGTTTGTTTCTCCTTTCCTCTGTAACTCTGTAGTTAACAGTACAATAATTTCTTATATTCCCCATGTTTCAAAGTACCCTCCTTTCCATGGTCTGTGTTTTCTCAAAATGTTCCAGGAGCAGTGCTAAAGCAATTTCCCTAGCTTCCACCTATGTCTCTAGCTGCTAATATGTGCTTTCTGGTTCAGATATGCAAATGTGTGAATTGGATTGCTCAAACAAATTTGGTATAAAGTTAATGCTGTAGCCTGTTCCGCAGTGAGTACCTTTACACTGTTTTGGAAGCCCTTCTTTAAGGTTTTTATAGGGAAAATCTTACCTTTAAGAATATGCTATCTTGTGTTAGAGTTTCTTGAAGTCATTAAGGGTAGACAGGAAGATGAGAAAAAGAAAAGGTATTTTCACATAAACCTTTGAAGAAACTAATCTGAAGATCAGAAGTACATCTGGGGATTGAGGAACTTCCAATGAAGAGGACACTTGCAGCATGACTTCAGCAGATCCAAAGCCACTTCAATACAGAACACATCCAGCTGTTCAACAACTGAGATTTCAACTATGGTTTCAGAGAAATAATCAGTTTGAAAGTTACTAAATTGTAGAGCCAATTTTGCTATAACCCCAGCTGCCCTGCTGAACAACAATATCAGATTGGAAGAATGTGCATAAGCATTAAGGATGTACAATAAAGCCATTGTGAGCACAATGTAAGGGAATACAGAAAACAGGTAAGAAAGAAGAAATACAGCATCAAATTTATAGCAGTTACATACAGAAATATGCAATATTTCATAGAAAAAAGTAATTAGCAGAAATCATCAAGTTGAGTTATTGCAAAGCCACATGTAGAGGTGATCAAAAACATATCAAACAGGGAGTCCTTTGACATAGAGGACTACCTCATAATGAACCTCTGTCAACCAAACTCCTAAACAGCCCAAGATGGCAGTTCTGCTAACTCACCTCTTTTTCTGAGCATTGAAAACTCTATCATTCCCTGATTGCTATGCCAAGAACAGCTTCCAACCATCACATCACCCACAAGTCCTTCTCCGTGCACAAACAACAGGTCCAGCAGTATGCCTTCCCTAGTTGGCTCACTCACCAGCTGTGTCAGGAAGTTATCTTCCACAGACTCCAAGAACCTCATAGACTTTTCTCTCTATTGTACTGTGTTTCCAGCAGACATCTGGTAAGTTAAGGTCCCCCACAAGAACAGGGTCTGGCAATTGTGAGACTTCTTCCAGGTGTTTATAGACCTCTTCCTCCTGGTTGGGTGGTCTGTAACAAGATCCTACTATGATATCTGCTTTGCTGGTCTTCCCCCTGATTCTTACCCATAAACGCTCAAGCCTATAGACATCCACCTAGACAGTCAAAACACTCCCTAACAGACAGGACCACCTTTCTTTCCTTGCCTATCCCTTCTGAAGAGTTTATAGCCATCCATTGCAACACTCAAGTTGTGCAAGTCATCCCACCATGTTTCTATGGTGGCAACTGTGACAGTTTTCCTGCTGTACAATGGCTTCCAGCTCCTCCTCTTTGTTGCCCATGTTGCATGCATGGGTGTAGATGTGCTTCTGCTTTTCTACTGATTCCTCCACCTTTTTTAGGGGAGAAACCCTAATTCTCATGACCATTCTCAGGTGCTTCCATGGTTTCTGTACACCAATAACCAGTGTATCTTTGCTGTCACATGGATGTCCACCCCCTACCTTCACTGAAATGGCGGAGCAAAGGACGTCACTAGCATGCCATCCCTCAAACACTGGCATGCTATGCCCAGGCTTATCTCTCATCCTCAGGCTTATCTCTAATGTAGCAGTAATTGATGATGTGTCATCAGCATAAGGAACAAACAAAAAGTAAAATGTCAAATTAAAAATCTCTAGAAGAATAAAAAAAGGAAACCTCAAGGACATTTTTTGCAAGACATTCCCACCAAGTCATTTTAAGATTAACAAAACCAGGAACCATAAATATAATACAAGACTGATGATTAGCCATTAAATAAAGGAAATGTCTTGAGTAGTTTAGATTTTTCAGCTACTTTTAATGCATTGAGCAATAAATAATAGAAGCAATGCTCTTTAAAACTTTGCAATTTTGTCAAGATTTTGTA
Source organism: Myiopsitta monachus (assembly GCA_017639245.1). Taxonomy (NCBI): domain Eukaryota; kingdom Metazoa; phylum Chordata; class Aves; order Psittaciformes; family Psittacidae; genus Myiopsitta; species Myiopsitta monachus. The sequence goes on from CM029919.1 coordinate 63,455,647, forward strand.
ATGAAAAGGTAAATACTATACTCTTTTCTCTCCCTTTTCAATATTTTACCATTTTCTTATTCTCTGCAACTGATGATTGCTGAATTGTAGCATTCTTTTCTCTTACAATGAATTCTTTAAACCGTTAGCTACAGGGAATAGCGCTCTGCATTTGGGTACTGAAAGAGTTGATAGCAACCTAAACTTTCACATACACTATATCAGTTTCTTCTGTAGCCCATATTCAAGTATTTGGGTTTTGGTAATGTATCTAGGAGGTTATGTATAAGTTCCTACACATTGTGTTCCATCTGTTACATTTCCTATCTTGGCAAAGAGGAATCTTTGTGTGGGTTGTTTGGTTTGGTTTTTTTTTTTTTTTTTTTTTTTGGGGGGGGTGTGTGTGTGTGTCTTTTTTTTGTTTGTTTTGTTTTGTTTAATTTCATACTACATTTAACAGCAAATCCAAAAATCAACTGTCTTACTAATGCTGTTTTGAGAGATGGATCTCAGCATCCAGACATATTTCTTTTTATATTTTCTTATCAAATACACTAAAAAATCATTTACCTGTACAGAGGAAAAGTTATAAATATATTCTTACTTCTTTGTGATTAAATACCTGAGATCACAGTTGTGATCATGATGACAGTACTACCACTGGCCTTCTGTGGTCAGTAGTACATACAGGTGCACTGACTGCATCTAGATGAAACAGAGGATATTAAGGCATTCTTACTTTTCACTTCTTAACATTCCTTAACATCCCACACTCTGTGGGATGCATGCATGATATAATTTTTACGCAAATCCCTTACCATGAAATCAAATTTACACAATGTGTTTTCTAAAACTGAAAAATGTTAAATCTAAAAGGTAAGCATTTTCAAAGGAATATCTCATAATTTCTTTGTCTCCTAGAAACTGGGGGGTTTGAGGAAGCCTCTTTTCCTCAAGCACAAACAACTTATCCAGACAGGTCATTTTTATTGTGTTGGATATTTTTATGAAAAGATAAATTGTCTGTAAGACAGCTTCACACTGAGTCATCCCACTTGGGTCAGATGCCTGCTTTTCAGGCAAGGAAATGTCAAAGTGAAGTGTGAGAAAATCGTCCTAAATTGAATATTCATTTGACCAACCTGTAAGGAATTTGAGGGCTCCCAGCAATTCTATTGACAGATTATCTGTCAATATACTTCTGCTGACACAGCTTTTCCTTTGGAATAATCCCTCTCTTTTCCTGTGGAAAGCACCATAAAAATTAATGGAAGTGATCCCTGAACTGAAGAGCTTGTGCAGAGATTTAAAATGAAGAGGAATAAATAAGGCAAGTGGCAAAGGCTGGCCAGAATGGGTAGTATATCACAGTAAGGTAATTTAGTTACTCATCTAGAGCTAGAACTCTCCTGTAACATCATTAAAAATATATGCACATATTTATATATTTATAAATATGTGTATATATATATAAAAATATATATAATCACAGCAATTGATACCTTACTTAGCTAATACCTTAGAGTGCTGCTGAAGAAAGTGGATTTAAGGATTTCCAAGTCTCGCATCAGATCTTTAACTCACACTCCAGTGAAGAGGTCTACAGGCTGCTGAAGTTGGCACGTGAGGTATTGAGGTGGATATCAGTGGTGGCAGGTGTGACAAAGCATCAGAGATAAGGTCCAACCAAAAGAAAGATTGGTTAGAGGAAGGGATTGGAGATTTGGATCAGAAAGATAAATTCAGTGCACTGATATTTCAAAAGACTCAGGAGTTACAAATGGAAGAGGATTTAGATGTTCCTATATGGGATTATTAAAAAGCAGAAAGATCCCGAAAACAGCCTAAAAATTCTTTCCTGATTAGGTCACAAACTAAGTTACACTCAATTTTGTCATCTGTGTTTTATGAATACCATTTTTTTCCTTTCTCCCTACTTTAGCTTTTAAATGATAATAGCTTGTAACCATCAATATGGAGAAGTACTGGCAGTGTCAACTGACTCCAGCTCTTTAACTTGTCCTTTTTGAATGGCTCTTCCAGAAATTCAAGTTCTTATTTTTAGAGCTGTAAATGTCTTTGGGATAGTGTTATGGGTTCGCCTTCCCCCCGTCCCCCCCCATCCCCCGTCCCCCCCGTCCCCCGCAGAGTCTCATGTAATGCTGGGAAAGAGAGAAAAGCTGGGGGAGGGGAGACACGGTGCCTGACCCAGGCTGACCAATGAGGTTATTCCATACCACAGCACGTCATGCCCAGGAGGTAGGATTCGGGGGCGGGTCTCTCGCGGAACGTGGTCTGGGGAGCGGTGCGCGGTCTCTCTCGCGCCACGCGGTCTCAGGAGCAGCGCGCAGTCCCTGGAGCGGTGCGCGGTCTCTCGGCTCGGTCGGGTGGCGAAACAGTTGTATCCTCTCCCTTTGTATTTACTTTGTCATTATTATTGGTGGTGGTGGTGGCAGTAGTGATTTGTATTGTATCTTAGTTACTGGACTGTTCTTATCTCAACCCATGGGAGTTACATTTTCTTTGGTTCCTCTCCCCATTTCCCCCCCATCAGAGTGGGGGGGGGAGGGACGGAAAAGGAGGGAGAAGGGAAATTTACGGCTTAAACCACGACAGTTCTTTTTGGCGCCCAACGTGGGGCACTTAAGGGTTGAGATAAAGACAAAATAGCCACTCATCACAATGCTGATTTACTGGCTCTCAAAGTTGTTGCTCTGGTTCTCACAGGTTCAGTGTATGATACTTTACTTACAGCCAGTTCTTCTTATCTTATTGTTTTTCAGATCTGGGTTTTGGGTTAAGATTCTTGTTACATTACACAGTATTGCACGGATTGTTAATACAATAGACTTAGTGATCATGAAACTGACCCAGTTTGTGTTTCCAGTGTGGCCACCAACTCTAGACTTTGGGAGGTATATAATGGAAGTTTTTAGCAATTACACGTCTCTTTTCACCTCCTCGGGTGGTCAGCCGGTGAAGGAGACATTCTTTTGTGCTCCCAGCGCCCCCACCAGGCCGTTTACAACACTATTTGAGAATTCCGAAGGTTTTGGATGGCCCTTAGATACCCTTGAGATCTGCCTGCTGGTGGTGACGGGTATTATCACGTTGGCACACATACTGAATATGTTGTACTCACAACTATTTAGTCTGGTCCGGAGAGTTAAGCAGAGTGGGGTTTGGGCCATGTCTGGGGTTAGACCACAATCCAGGATGGCCGAGAGATTTCCCCCAAGGCTGGACAGTCATGAGTGGCAGGGTGTGTGGGATAGTATGGGCAAGTATCTAGGCCAGTGGGCCCCTCCAGTGCTTTGGAACTTCACCAATGAACAAATGCAAAAACCAGAAAAATTAGTAAAACATTTAAAGAAGGTGTGTGATTGTTCTGGTCACACCAGAGATGGATAAATCATGGCAACGTGCTGGGGCTTGGCTTATGCTTACAGAGACTTGTTTAACACTGTCCCGCATCTTCAAAAGGAAAAAAACGTTCCTGGACCTGGGGGCGGAGTAATGGACAGCACAGTTAATCCAGCTCCAAGTACAGCAGCTAAACCACCACCAGCGACAGGTACAGCCACGACTCAAACCCCAGTGACAAGTACGGCAGCTACCCAAACCACAGTAATAATCACTGCAGCTAAACCAGAGGACCAACTCATGCCAAAATCGGTTGCCCCTGTACGCCAGAGGAAAAACAAAGAAGAGGCAGGAAAGATGAACCAAGACGAAGAAACGTCACCACCTGGGACAGCATCTGACCAGGAGTTATTACCACATGATGAAGAAGAAGAAGAAAAGGAAGAGGTGACTTCTCGATCTCGGACCTCAAGCGAGCTACGGAATATGCGAAAAGACTTTACCCGTCAGCCAGGGGAGCACATCATCACCTGGCTGCTCCGATGCTGGGACAATGGGGCCGACGGTCATGAACTAGAAGGTAGTGAAGCCAAACAGCTGGGATCACTTGCCAGGGAAGGGGGAATTGACAAAGCAATTGCAAGAGAGAAAAAGTCCCTCAGCCCTTGGATGCGGCTCTTGACAGCTGTGAAAGATAGGTTTCCATACAAGGATGATGTTATGAGTCGTTCGGCCAAGTGGACTACTCTAGAGAAAGGCATCCAGTCTCTGAGAGAATCAGCCATTGTAGAGATGGTCTATATCACCAAGCCGAATGTTGGGGATATACCCATAGATCCAGATGAAGTCGAATGTACACGACCCATGTGGCAGAAATTTACACGAAATGCACCCCAATCATGTGCCCATTCATTGGCAACAATAACCTGGAGTGACATAAGACCACCAACAGTGGATGAAATGATTTATAAACTCCGAGAGTTTGAAGATAATCTCACCCCTTCCATCATCTCAGCTGTGGAAAAACTGTCCCAGAACCTCCAACAATTGAGAGACGATCTATCCAGCTCCTCACGTGTACCAGCACACGTCTCAGCTATTAACAGAAGGTGTCCTACTGTTCGAGAGAGAAGATATAGAAGTTATACACCATGGGCCACCCTATGGTTTTACCTGCAGGATCATGGAGAAGATATGATGGAGTAGGATGGAAAGCCTACTTCAGTTTTGGAGGAGCGGGTGCGAGAACTGAAAAGGAGAGCAAAGGTCAAGTCTGATCACCCCATGAAGGCTGCGGCTTCAGTCTCTGGTGAGCAGGTTCCCAGATGGAGTGGAAGAGCCGATTTTACCTCAGCTCCTGTGATGAAGAAGAATAATCCATCTCTACAAGACGTGAGTGACCAATGTGATGACTACTAGAGGGGCCTCGCCTCCAGCCAGGTGGAGGGAGGGGACAATCGAACGTATTGGACTGTATGGATCAGATGGCCTGGCACATCAGTCCCACAGAAGTATAAGGCTCTAGTAGATACCGGTGCACAGTGTACTCCGATGCCATCAAGCTGTCAAGGGGTGGAACCTATTTCTATTTCTGGAGTGACAGGAGGATCCCAAGAGTTGACTGTACTGGAGGCTGAAATCAGCGTGACTGGGAGGGAATGGCAGAAACATCCCATTGTGACTTGTCCAGAGGCTCCATGTATCCTTGGCATAGATTACCTCAGGAGAGGGTACTTCAAAGACCCAAAAGGGTACCGATGGGCTTTCGGTATTGTTGCTTTGGAGAGAGAGGAAGTGGAGCAGCTGTCCACCTTGCCTGCTCTCTCAGAGGATCCTTCTGTTGTGGGGTTGCTGAAGGTCGAAGAACAAGTGCCAGTCGCAACCACAACAGTGCACCGGCGGCAATATCGCACCAACCGAGACTCCCTGATTCCCATCCATAAGCTGATCCATAGATTAGAGAGTCAAGGAGTGATCAGTAGGACCCACTCACCCTTTAATAGCCCCATATGGCCAGTGCGAAAGTCTAATGGAGAGTGGAGACTAACAGTAGACTATCGTGGCCTGAACAAAGTTACCCCATCCTTGAGTGCTGCCGTACCAGACATGCTAGAGCTTCAGTATGAACTGGAGTCAAAGGCAGCCAAGTGGCATGCCACGGTTGACATTGCCAATGCTTTTTTCTCAATTCCTCTGGCAGCAGAGTGCAGGCCACAGTTCGCTTTTACTTGGAGGGGCGTCCAGTACACTTGGAACCGACTGCCCCAGAGGTGGAAACACAGCCCTACCATCTGCCATGGACTGATCCAGACTGCACTGGAACAGGGGCAAGCTCCAGAACACCTGCAATACATTGAAGACATCATTGTGTGGGGTGATACAGCAGAAGAAGTCTTTGAGAAAGGTAAGAAAATAATCCAAATCCTGCTGACAGCCGGTTTTGCCATAAAACGGAGTAAGGTCAAGGGACCTGCACAAGAGATTCAATTTGGGGAATAAGATGGCAAGATGCATGCCGCCAGTTCCACACAGATGTGATCAACAAGATAACAGCAATGTCGCCACCAACTAATAAGAAAGAAACACAAGCTTTCTTAGGTGCTGTGGGGTTCTGGAGAATGCACATCCCGAGTTACAGTTTGATTGTAAGCCCTCTCTATTATGTGACCCGGAAGAAGAATGATTTTAAATGGGGCCCTGAGCAACAACAGGCCTTTGAGCAAATTAAACGCGAGATAGTTCCTGCGGTAGCCCTCGGACCAGTCCGGACTGGGCCAGATGTTAAACATGTACAGTACACCGCAGCTGGGGAGAACGGTCCTACCTGGAGCCTCTGGCATGAAAGCTCCAGGGGAAACTCGAGGTCGACCCCTCGGCTTTTGGAGTCAGGGATACAAAGGATCTGAGCCAACTGAAAAAGAGATATTGGCATCCTATGAAGGGGTTCGAGCTGCTTCGGAAGTGATTGGCACTGAAGCACAGCTCCTCCTGGCACCCCGGTTGCCTGTGCTGGGCTGGATGTTCAAAGGCAGGGTCTCCTCTACACATCATGCAACTGATGTTGCATGGAGTAAGTGGGCCCCATTAATTACACAAAGAGCTCGAATAGGAAATCCCAGTCGTCTGGGAATCCTAGAAGTCATCATGGACTGGCCAGAGGGAAAAGATTCTGGAAGGTCACCAGAGGAGGAAGGAGTGATGTGTGCTGAAGAGGCCCCACCATGGAATGAACTGTCAGAAAGTGAAAAGCAATATGCCTTATTTACTGATGGGTCTTGTCGCATTGTGGGAAAGCACTGTAGATGGAAGGTAGCAATATGGAGTCCTCAACGACAAGTTGCAGAAACTGCTGAAGGGGAGGGTGAATCGAGTCAGTTTGCAGAAGTGAAAGCCATCCATCTGGCCTTGGACATTGCTGAATGAGAAAAGTGGCCAGTACTTTATCTCCATACTGACTCATGGATGGTGGCGAATGCCCTGTGGGGGTGGTTGCAGCAATGGAAGCAGAGCAACTGGCAACGCAGAGGTAAACCCATCTGGGCTGCTGCACTGTGGCAAGACATCGCTGCCTGAATGCAAAACCTAGTGGTCAAAGTAGGCCACGTAGATGCTCATGTTCTCAAGAGTGGGGCTACTGAGGAACACCAGAACAACCGACAAGTGGATCAAGCTGCTAAGATTGAAGTGGCTCAGATGGACTTAGATTGGCAACATAAGGGTGATTTATTTTTGGCCCAGGTGGGCCAACGACACTTCAGGCCATCAGGGCAGAGATGCTACATATAGATGGGCTCGTGATCGAGGGGTGGACTTAACAATGGATACTATTGCCCAGGTTATTCATGACTGTGAAACATGTGCTGCAATTAAGCAGGCTAAACAGTTAAAGCCTCTTTGGTATGGAGGACGATGGCTGAAGTACAAATATGGGGAGGCTTGGCAGATTGATTATATTACACTCCCACCAACCCACCAAGGCAAGCGTCATGTGCTTACCATGGTGGAAGCAACCACCGGATGGTTGGAAACATACGCTGTGCCCCACGCCACTGCCCAAAACACTATCCTGGGTCTTGAGAAACAGATTTTGTGGTGACTTGGCACACCAGAGAGAATTGAGTCATACAGTGGGACTCATTTCCAGAACAGCCTTATAGATACTTGGGCCAAAGAGCATGGCATTGAATGGGTATATCACATCCTCTACTATGCACCAGCCTCTGGGAAGATCGAACGGTACAATGGGCTATTAAAAACTACACTGAGAGCAATGGGTGGTGGGATTTTCAGACATTGGGATTCACATTTATTAAAGGCCACCTGGTTGGTCAACACCAGAGGATCTGCCAACAGAGTCTGGTCCAGCCCAGTCAGAACTTCTACATACTGTAGAGGGGGACAATGTTCCTGTGGTGCACATAAAGAATTTGCTGGGGAAGACAGTCTGGGTTATTCCTGCTTCAGGTAAAGGCAAACCCACTCGTGGGATTGCTTTTGCTCAGGGACCCGGATATACTTGGTGGGTAATGCGGGAAGATGGGGAAGTCCAATGTGTACCTCAAGGAGATTTGATTTTAGGAGAAAACAGCCAATGAACTCAATTGCATGCTGTTGCTTGTTATGTAATGTGTTTCTTTATAGCCCATCAACTAGATGTCTTCAAGTCATCTGCGACTGACCCTCAGACCATCATCCCAACAAAGAACGAACTTTGATGAAACCAGACGAGTTCTGCAGTAAAGGAACAATCAGCATCAACAGGCAGCGATCCAACACTGCACACAGCCTCCCCTGCTCTGAAAGACTGTTACAAAAGATGGAGCCTGACATCACGGACTGGATGGACTCAGCAGCTTTATAGGGATTGGCCCAGGTACTACGGGATTATATCTCTCCATCTGTGTGTGTGTGTGTATGTGTGTCTATATATGTATATATATATATATGGGATGATATTTTGAAAATGTGGTATCTGAGCATGATGTGAATGGTATGGAATAAGGGGTGGATTGTTATGGGTTCGGCTTCCCCCCACCCCACTCCCCCCGCAGAGTCTCATGTTACGCCGGGAAAGAGAGAAAAGCTGGGGGAGGGGAGACAGGGCGCCTGACCCGGGCTGACCAATGAGGTTATTCCATATCACAGCACGTCATGCCCAGGAGGTAGGATTCGGGGGCGGGGCTCTCGCGCCACGCGGTCTCAGGAGCGGCGCGTGGTCCCTGGAGCGGCGCGCGGTCTCTCGGCTCGGTCGGGCGGCGAAACGGTTGTATCCTCTCCCTTTGTATTTACTTTGTCATTATTATTGGTGGTGGTGGTGGCAGTAGTGATTTGTATTGTATCTTAGTTCCTGGACTGTTCTTATCTCAACCCATGGGAGTTACATTTTCTTTGGTTCTTCTCCCCATTTCCCCCCATCGGAGTGGGGGGGGGAGGGACGGAAAAGGAGGGAGAAGTGAAATTTATAGCTTAAACCACGACAGATAGATAACCTCCTCAAAGCACTGAATGGTTCCTCTCAGTGCGCATGAAATTAGACATGTACAACAAAAGGCCCGTTTTGACAAACAGGGAAATCCAGGCTGGGTTCGAACACAAAAATGAAGCTTATGAAAGGTGAATGTAGGAACAGGATATCTCAGTGGAATATGGAAGCACTGCCATTCAGGCAGTGATGCAATCAGGAAAAGCCAAATTTCCTCTAGGAAGGTCTGTGAAAGACAACATGGACTTCTGTATGTACAGCATCAGGAAAAAGAAAACCAGGTATACTGTGGACCTTTTGTTGAATCATGGGACAACTTAAAAATTAGGATTATTTGAAAAACTGAGATATTTTCTTTACCTCAGTTTTTGCTAGCAAGGGTTTCTCTCAGGTCTCCCAGTTCCCACTGTTAAGCTGGGCAGTTTAGGGAGGAGAAGTAGTAACAGCAGTAGAAGATGAATTACAGGTGATGGATTCTTAAGCAAACAGGACTTGCACAAGGCCATGGGGGCAGATGGGATATATTCAAGGATACTGAGGAAGTTGACTTCAGGTAGATGTGGTAAATCAGAAGAGTCCCTGACACTTACTAAGTATGTCATAAACATCTTCAAAAAGGGCATTAGGAGGATTTAGAAACTACAGGCTGGTCAGTATAAGATATTTATGAACTAAATCTTTCTGGAAGCCATCCCAAACAACAAGGTACTTGGTTACAGCCAGCATGGCTTCACTAATGAGAAATCCTGCCTGACCAATCTGGTGGCCTTCTATGATGGGGCTACGGAACTGATGGACAGGGGTAGAGCAGCCGTTGTCATCTACCTGGACTTGCGCGAAGCGTTCGACACAGTCCCACACGACATCCTTGTCTCTAAGTTGGAGAGACATCAATTTGATAGGTGGACCACTCGGTGGATAGAGAACTGGCTGGATGGCCGCGTGCAAAGAGTTGTGCTCAATGGCTCAATGTCCAGCTGGAGGCCAGTAACGAGTGGTGTCCCTCAGGGATCGGTGTTGGGACCGGTCTTGTTCAACATCTTTGTTGGTGACATGGACAGTGGGATTGAGTGCGCCCTCAGCAAGTTTGCTGACAACACCAAGCTGTGTGGTTTGGTTGATACGTTGGAAGGAAGGGATGCCATCCAGAGGGACCTTGACCCGCTTGTGAGGTGGGCTGATGCCAACCTGATGAATTTTAACCATGCCAAGTGCAAGGTCCTACACTTGAGTGGGAGTAATGCCAGGCAGAGCTACTGTTTGGGCGTAGAAGAGATTGAGAGCAGCCCTGTGGAGAAGGACTTGGGGGGGGTGGTCGATGAGAAAATGAACATGAGCCGGCTGCAGTGTGCACTGACAGCCCAGAAAGCCAACCGTATCCTGGGCTGCATCAAAAGGAGCGTGACCAGCGCGGCGAGGGAGGTGATCCTGCCCCTCTACTCTGCTCTCGTGAGACCTCACTTGGAGTATTGTGTACAGTTCTGGTATCTTCATCATAAAAAGGACATGGAAGTGTTGGGCCAAGTCCAGAGGAGGGCCACGAGGATGATCAGGGGGCTGGAGCACCTCCCGTATGAAGACAGGCTGAGATAGTTGGGGCTGTTCAGCCTGGAGAAGAGAAGGCTGCGTGGAGACCTCATAGCAGCCTTCCAGTGTCTGAAGGGGGCCTGTAGGGATCCTGGGGAGAGACTCTTCATGAGGGACTGTAGTGAGAGGACAAGGGGTAATAAGTTCAAACTTCAACAGGGAAAGTTTAGATTGGATAGGAGGAAGAAATTCTTTACTGTGATGGTGGTGAGGCAGTGGAATGGGTTGCCCAGGGAAGTTGTGAATGTCACTGGCAGTGTTCAAGGCCAGGTTGGACAGAGCCTTGGACATGGTTTAGTGTTAGGTGTCCCTTGCCCGTGGCAGGGGGGTAGGAAGTAGATGATCTTAAGGTCCTTTCCAACCCTAACTATTCTATGATTCTATGATTCTAAGATGTCTTAGAACAACCCATATGTATTTATCAAAGGAAAAATCATACCTGAGAAGCTTGAACCTCTGGATCAGGTTCATAACTTGAATGGTGATGAAATAGCTGGACAAGGAGAGAATTGCTGTTTACCTTGATTTTAGAGAGACATTTAGCATCTTGCAATTGTATTTTGGCAGCCAAGATGAGGCAATGTGAAGTTGCACCCAAACTGAGTGAAAAACTAACTATGCTTCACGGTATAGCAATCAACTGCTTCAAGTTGGCCAGTTCTAACTGGCAGCCCATTGTGGGTGGTTTTCCCTAGGGTCAGTTCTGGGCCTGGTACTATCTAACATCTTCACTGGGGGCCTCTGCCAGAGAAAACCAGGCATCTGAGTGAATTCTCCAAAGACTTCAAACTAGAGTTAGCAGACAACAAGCTAAAGGTCAGGAAACAAAATTTCTTTTCTTGAAAGAGGTCTTGACAGGCTGTAGAAATGGGCTAACAGAAACCTCACAAAGTTCAGCAAAAGCAAATGCAAATTCCTGCATTTGTGACAGAATAACAACTTGCAACTGAACATGCAGGGTTTAGCTAGCTAGAAGGCAACTTTGCAATAAAGGATGAGAATCTGTGTCTGATGGAAAACAACGTGAAAAATATCCTGTGGACAACAACTAGCAATGTGTTCTTGTGGTGATGAAGGCTAGCTATGCTCTGGTTGGTACAGCAGACAGGTTAAAGGAATTGATTATTCTTTTTTTCTCAGCCCTTCTGAGGCCATATCTGGAATACTGTATCCAGTTTTGGGCTCCCCAAAGTAAGAGAGGGAGTGACAAAACAGATTCCACGTGAAGGTACTAAGGCGGGCAGGGGACTGGAGCACATGGTCAAGGACTTAAAATTGAGGAAGTATGAATCAGACAACTTTGGGGAAAGAGACATAAGAGGATTTGACTTTCTTCACCAACCTTAAAGATGACTATTAAACAGTGAAAGTGAAAGATTTTTTGAAGTTGAACATTAAAAAAAGGTAACAGTCAGAAGCTGTTGCAAAGGAGATTATGACTGAATATGATGGAACATGTTGCCCACAGAAGCTGAGGTATCTTCCTCCTTTCAACACTCAACTAGACAAGACCCAGAGTAATATGACCTAACTTTGATGTTGAAATTGCTTTGAGCAGGAGACTGACTTGTTCAGGTGACCTCCAGAGGAAAATTTTATGCCCTATACTACCTCAAGTTGAACAGCTTTGCTGCATATGCAGTGCTTACTAGATGCAAGTCAGGAACTAAACTGAAGGATTCACTAAAATTTCCATTATGTGAAGAACAGTCATGAACAATCTCTGGCATGAGCACTGTGTGCTAACTCTGGGAAGTTTTAAGAGCAAGAAATGGGTGGACACAGGAAACCTGCTTATTAGACCATGTCCTTGTTCTGCTTTGCTCTCCACTCTTTCTTGTCATTTGCACCAGTACAAAACAAGGTGGAAGATGCTTGTAAATCGTAATTGCAACATTTTACAGTACCTTAGCAAAGTAAGTAGCTATTCATTTTAAGTCCAAAGGATTATGAATCTCTACTATGTCAGTTTTATGTTGGTGCAATACTATTTATTTCATTAAATTTTCTTATTCTTACCATTTGATGTAAAGGGGTGAAGAATAAAATACATCTTTGTAGTGTAGCCACTAGGCATACAGATATGTATATAAATCAACAGTCTCATGGAAAGAAGTTAATTTCAAAACTTCCCATAATAAAGTCATATCCCACTGGAAAACAACAGATATCCAAAGAAATTAATTCTTTTTTTTTTTTTTTTTTTCCAAAAAGGAACTGAGACAAAGTTATGAGTTCCAAAGTCAATGTGAATTCTTCTGTTTACTACGGTGAAAGAAAAATGGGCTCTGAAGTAGCTTGCACAGTTTCCTAATATGAAAAACAACACCAAAGTCCTTTCTCTTAAGGGATTTATTTCATTTTACTGATTAGTTGCTTACTCCCTCCTGACTTTTCTCAGTCTTCATAGGAAGCTTCACATCTTTGGGTCAGAAAGATGAATTATTTAGATAGGAAGTGTTCAAAAAAAAGTGCTACTTGACCTGGTGTCAGGCTTCTCCCTTTCTGGTTTTCTTTTTCCCTTTAATGATGCTAGCCTGTCATTCTGGAAGTGTAATGTGATAAAAGTAATTCTGAAAGCAATGTTAGTCTGTTCTGCAGTGTTTCAAAACTTAGATGGTGTACCAGACAAATAATGATTTAACTAGACACTGAGCTTATAGCTTCTGTCTAAAACCTAGAAAACCTAGCTGGTTATAATAGTATTGGCTGCATAAAGGATTCAGGACAAAAAGCATATTCACATCCAACAAGCTCAAGTCTTTTCCAGAATCTTGTAAGTGCAGTTTTAGATTTGTGAATTGAATCCCACTTGTTGCTGGTGCCATGCTGGTACTTAGAAACACATGAGTTACTAAACCAAGTGTTGTGCATCCTTTGCAACCTCAGCATTGCAGTATGAGGACCCATTGTGGCACTGCAGCTGGAGTCTCACCTCTTAGGGACATGGCATGTGCTACATAAAATAACCTTGTCATGGTTTAAGCCCCCCACCCACGCAGTTTTACTCACTCACTCACTCCCCCTCTTTCTTCCCCCAGTCCCGGGGGAATGGGGAGGAGAATCAATAGAATTCAACTCGCACAGGTTGAGATAAAAACAGTTTAGTAACTAAGGTATAACACAAATCACTACTGTGACCACCAGTAATAATACAAGAGAAATACAAAGAAAGAGAATACAGCTGCTCACCAAGCCTGACCCAGCCAGTACACCCCCCAGTAGCGAACTACCCAATACCAAAAAACTGACCATGCAGTGCACCCCCAGTCCACCACCACCACACCCTTTCAGGTCTCTGTCCTCCATGTTCACATCCTGGACATGATGTGCTGTGGTATGGAATAACCTCTTTGGTCAGTTTGGGTCAGGCGTCCTGTCACTGCTTCCTCCTGGCTCCTCTCCTCCCTGGCATAGCATGAGGCTCAGAAAGTCCTTGGTCAAACCAAAACATTACCAAGCAGTAACTGAAAACACTGGTGTTATCAGCGCTGTTCCCAGGCCCAAAATCAAAACCACAGTGCTGCACCAGCTACCAAGAAGGAGAAAAATGACTGCTGCTGCTGAACCCATGACAACCCTCTACTCTTAATTTTGCTTTATTAATAGATACAGTATGAAAGTGTCAAAATAGAGCCAAAGGATGCATTAATACTAGGCATTGTGACTGATCAGGACTCAGATTCAGTAGAGAGAATATCACATAAACTATAGGCATGCACTCAAGAGTACCCTGGTCATAGTCAAGCAGAACATAGAATCATAGAATCATAGAATAGTTAGGGTTGGAAAGGAACTTAAGATCATCTACTTCCTACCCCCCTGCCATGGGCAAGGGACACCTAATACTAAACCATGCCACCCAAGGCTCTCTCCAACCCAGCCTTGAACACTGCCAGCGACGTTCACAACTTCCCTGGGCAACCCATTCCACTGCCTCACCACCATCACAGTAAAGAATTTCTTCCTCCTATCCAATCTAAACTTTCCCTGTTGAAGTTGGAACTTATTACCCCTTGTCCTCTCACTACAGTCCCTCATGAAGAGTCTCTCCCCAGGATCCCTACAGGCCCCCTTCAGACACTGGAAGGCTGCTATGAGGTCTCCACGCAGCCTTCTCTTCTCCAGGCTGAACAGCCCCAACTATCTCAGCCTGTCTTCATACGGGAGGTGCTCCAGCCCCCTGATCATACTCGTGGCCCTCCTCTGGACTTGGTCCAACACTTCCATGTCCTTTTTATGATGAAGATACCAGAACTGTACACAATACTCCAAGTGAGGTCTCACGAGAGCAGGATCACCTCCCTCGCCGCGCTGGTCACGCTCCTTTTGATGCAGCCCAGGATATGGTTGGCTTTCTGGGCTGTCAGTGCACACTGCAGCCAGCTCATGTTCATTTTCTCATCGACCACCCCCCCAAGTCCTTCTCCACAGGGCTGCTCTGAATCTCTTCTACGCCCAAACAGTAGCTCTGCCTGGCATTGCTCCCACTCAAGTGTAGGACCTTGCACTTGGCATGGTTAAAATTCATCAGGTTGGCATCAGCCCACCTCACAAGCGGGTCAAGGTCCCTCTGGATGGCATCCCTTCCTTCCAACGTATCAACCAAACCACACAGCTTGGTGTTGTCAGCAAACTTGCTGAGGGCGCACTCAATCCCACTGTCCATGTCACCAACAAAGATGTTGAACAAGACCGGTCCCAACACCGATCCCTGAGGGACACCACTCGTTACTGGCCTCCAGCTGGACATTGAGCCATTGAGCACAACTCTTTGCACGCGGCCATCCAGCCAGTTCTCTATCCACCGAGTGGTCCACCTATCAAATTGATGTCTCTCCAACTTAGAGACAAGGATGTCAGTGTGGGACTGTGTCGAACGCTTCGCGCAAGTCCAGGTAGATGACAGCAGCTGCTCTACCCCTGTCCATCAGTTCCGTAGCCCCATCATAGAAGGCCACCAGATCGGTCAGGCAGGATTTCTCATTAGTGAAGCCATGCTGGCTGTCACCAACCACCTTGTTCTTTTTCATGTGCCTCAGCATGCCTTCCAGGGGAATCCACTCCAAGATTTTGCCAGACACAGGTGTGAGGCTGACTGGTCTGTAGTTCCCCAGCTCATCCATTTTCCCCTTCTTGAAGATGGGGATTATATTTCCCTTTTTCCAATTGTCGGGAACTTCACCTGACTGCCATGATTTTTCAAATATGATGGACAGTGGCTTAGCAACTTCATTTGCCAGCTCCTTCAGGACCCGCCGATGGATTTCATCAGGTCCCATGGACTTGTACATGTTCACATTCCTAAGATGGTCGCGAAGCAGATCCCTCTCCTACAGTGGGCCCAGGGTCTTCATTCTCACAGTCCCTGCATTTGCCTTCCAAGACTTGGGTGGTGTGCTCAGAACATTTGCCGGTGAAGACTGAGGCAAAGAAGTCATTAAGAACCACAGCCTTCTCCAAATCCAGGGCAACCAGTTCTCCTGATAGGTTCCGTATGGGGCCCACGTTGTCCCTGGTCTGTCTTATTTGCAATGTACTTATAGAATCCCTTCCTGTTATCTTTCACATCCCTAGCCATGTTAAATTCTAAATGGACCTTAGCTTTCCTAAGCTGGTCCTTAGCTTCCCAGACAACATCCCTGTATTCTTCCCAGGTCACCTGTCCTTGCTTCCAGCTTCTATAAGCCTCTTTTTTCCTTTGAATTTTTCTCAGCAGCTCCTTATCCATCCAAGGAGGTCTCCTGGCCCTCCTGCAGCACTTCCTTCTAGTAGGGATGCAACACTCCTGAGCTTACAGCAGGTGATCCTTGAATATCAACCAACAGTCTTGGGCCCCCCTGCCCTCTAGGGCTATATCCCATGGAATCTTACTGAGTAGGTTCCTGAAGAGGCCAAAGTCTGCTCTCTTGAAGTCCAGGGCAGTGAGCTTGCTGCACGCTCTTCTCACTGTCCTGAGGATCTCAAATTCTACTGATCTCATGATCGCTGCAGTGAAGGCTGCCCTGGAGCGTCACATTTCCGAGTAGCCCTTCCCTGTTGGTGAGGACAAGGTCAAGCATGGCACCTGTCCTTGTCAGCTCCTCTATTACTTGCAGAAGGAATTGTCTTCCACAAAATCGAGGAACCTCCTGGATTGCTTGTGCCGGGCTTTACCATCCCTCCAAGGGATATCAGGGTGGTTGAGGTCCCCCATGAGAACAAGTGCCTGCGAGCGTGTGGCCGTTTCTATCTGTCTGTACAGCGCTTCATCCACTGAGTCCTCTCGATCAGGCCATCTGTAACAGATCCCCACAATAATGTCACCCATCACTGTTCTCCCTTTAACCCTGATCCACAGACTCTCTGCCGACTGCCCACCTGTCCCCAGACGGAGTTCCATACTCTCCAGCCTATCCCTAACTTAAATGGCAACTCCCCCTCCCCACCTGCCAGGCCTGTCTTTCCTAAAGAGCCTGTAACCTTCCATTCCAACACTCCAGTCATAGGAGCCATCCCACCATGTTTCTGTGATTCCTATGATATCATACCCCCATAGACGTGCATACATCTCTAATTCCTCTTGTTTATTCCCCACGCTACAGGCATTTTTATAGAGGCATCTGAGCCGAGCTCCAATTGAAGCTAGCTCATTGGGTGGAGCAGCTGGAATATCTCTACATTGCTCTGAACGTTTACTATAGGTGCTGGCAAGAGACTGGGTGTGTTGGGATGGAGTGATGCCTCCCTCCCCCAACACATCTAGTTTAAAGCCTCCTACCAAATCCACTCTTCCCCTTCTTTGTCAGAGCAGCTCCACCAGCCTCCAGTACACCTGGCCTCCTAAATTGAGTCCTGTGTTCAAGGTACCTATACCCCTGACTGTAGCACCACCCTTCTAACCATTTATTAACCTGGGCAGTCCTCCTAGCCTTTTTAAAGTCCTCCCCTGTATCCTGGAGAATTGATGAAATGACAATCTGAGCTCCAGAGCCTCTAATCACCTCTCTCGGACCTCTGTAGTCCTGCTTTATGTTCTCTGGGCTACTACTTTCTTTATCACTAGCACCCACATGGTTCACTAGATGTGGGTAACAGTCCATGAGACTGACTAGAGCAGGCAGGCTCTTTGCAACATCTCTGATCCTTGCCCTTGGTAGGCAACACACCTCCCTTGAGACTGGGTCAGGCTGACAGATGGGTGCCTCTGTTCCTTTCAGAGTAGAGTCCCCTACCACTATGACCCGCTGCTTTTTCCTGGCAAGCACCAGTAGTAATCTTCTTTCCATGTTTATATATCAGGAGGTTTCAAGCTTCTGTGATTCCTGGGTGACATAGGTCACTTTAAAAATGTATTTTATTTGTTGTTCAGCCTATGAAGAACTGGTCTTCCTAGCCAGTTCCCTTAGAAGCATCTTCAGGACCACCATCAATAGTGGTTCACAAGTAAAATCTCTGCTGCACGCTGTTGAAAACATTACTTCCTTCCTAAACAGATTCTAGTGTAGAGCAGCAATAAGATGAATAAAGAAATAATCTTTTTCATCTTTCTGGTACAATTCTTTAGCCAATTGTGCATAATTAGAAGGCTGTCCATGTATGTGCACAGGAGGTATCTGCGTACCTTCACAAATCTGTTGCATTTCTGGTTGGTATTGAAAGATGTGAATTTCCTCCCAGTTACACTTTTACAGGGAAAGAGTATTTCTGTTGAGGACAGAGATATAAATGAAGGAAAATTCAAATTTACTGGCTTAGGACCTCATTGTTTTCTACTTTGTATCTTCTGTAGTTTTTCAATGAATTTCAAAAAGACACTATGAAATGGTACATTTGTCCTTGGTAATATTTTACACAGACTTATACAATAATAAATTATTAGTGCAAAAAGCTTGGTTCTGAGCTACATGAAGAACACTTTTTTTTTTTTTTTGTGGGCCTTGAAGAATATATGAATCATAACTGCACTACCTGAAAAGTGTAAAGGTACTCCACAGGAACTGTAGGTGAAGGTTTAACATACCAGGCCATGGAGAATCAAATTCCTCCATCTGAAATTTGGACTCAATATATCTGAATAGAAAGCCATCATTAATGTTTTAGTAAGGTTTAAAAGCTTCATTTTCTGCTGGGAAAGCATATTATAGCATTAAAGAATACTCAAATAGGCTTTTCACAGGGAAAATGAAGATTTAATGCTTAAAAAATTGCCATGAGGACATCCTGTTTTGAGAAGAACTTCCAGCACAGATACCCACTGTTGTTTTAAAAAAGTTTCTTCTAAAACAAAACAAAACAAAACCAAACAACCAAACAACCAAAAACCAAAACAAATTGCTTTTTCAGTTAAGTCGGGAGAGGCAGTAATTATGGAAATTCAAGGTAATATAAATAGGCCATATGAATTCTGCATTTACAATCTTTTTCTTTTTTTTTACAATCTTTTTTCTTTTGGTAATGTTAAAACTGTATTGGTCTCAGAGTGTGTAGGCACCAGTTGTGTTGGTATCCAGTACTGCAATGCAGAACATAAGGAATTTTTAAGGTGTGATTCATCTGACCTTTTTCAGGCATCTTGTTCAAGATGAAAGAAATTGCATTTCAAAGGTTGGCCCAGATGATCTTTTGAGGTCCCTTCCAACCTGGGCTGTTCTGTGATTCTGTTGATTGATTTAAAGCTTTCCTGTTCTCTGCATAGATTGTAAAGGCTGCATGAGGTGTTCCTACTATATATGTGTATATTTTGTCAGATTAATATTCCCATTTTAAAGACTGACATAACAGTAATTCAAGTTTAAAGGAGAAAAAGATTCTAGCCCAGGAGCTGAGCAGGTGGATTCTTTTCTGGGTTGGAAACTGGCTGGATGGCCAAGCTCAAAAGAGTGGTGGTAAATGGTATCACATCTAATTGCCAGTCAGCCACTAATGGTGTTCCTCAGGGCTCAGTGTTAGGGCCAGTGTCATCTAATATCTTCATTGACCATCTGGATGAGGAGACTGAGTGTGCCTTCAGTAAATTTGCAGATGAAACTAAGTTGGCTGGGAGTGTTTTTCTGCTGGAGCTTAGGTAGTATCTGCAGAAGGATCTGGACAGGCTGCAGCCAATAGCATGAGGCTCAACAAGGCGAAGTGCTGGGTCCTGCATTTGGGCCACAACAATCCCATGCAATGCTACAGGCTTGGGGAAGAGGGGCTGGAAAGCTGCTTAGTGGAAATGGGCCTAGGTGTGCTGACTGATTAAATATTAGCCAGTTTCTGCCCAGGCAGCCAAGAAGGCCAATGGCATCCTGGCCTGTGTCAGAAATAGTGTAGCCAGCAGGGCCAGGGCAGTGATCATCCCCCTGTACTTGACACTGGTGAGGCTGCACCCTGAATTCTTTGTTCATTTCTGGGCCCCTCACTACAAGAGAGACATTGGGGTGCTGTAGTGGGTGCAGAAAAGGGCAGCAAAGCTGGTGAAGAGTCTGGAGAATAAGTCTTGGAATCATAGAATCAACTAGGTTGGAAAAGACCTTTCAGATCATCAACTACAACCATTATCCCAGGACTGTCAAGACAAAACAACAAAGCTGGTGAAGGGTCTGAAGAATAAGTCTTATGAGGAACAGTTGAGAAAAGTGGGGTTGTTTAGACTGTAGAAAAGAAGGCTCAAGGTGGACCTTATGACGCCCTACAGCTACCTGAAAGGAGGTTGTAGTGAGTGGGGGCACAGTCTCTTCTCCCAAGTAACAAGTGGTAGGACAAGAGGCAACTGCACCAGGGGAGGTTTAGATTGAATAACAGGAAATATTTCTTCACGGGGGGGGGTGTGGTGTGGGGTGTGTGTGTGTGATCAGCTATTGTATTTCTCAGCAAAGTGGTGGAATCACCATCCCTAGAAGTGTTCTAAAACTATGTAGATGAGGCCCTTAGTGATATGGTTTAGTGGTGGTCTTGGCAGTCCTGGGGTACTGGTTGGACTTCATGGTCTTAAAGGTCTTTTCCAACCTAGTTGATTCTATGATTCCAAGTTTAAACAGTTTGCTGCTCAAACTTTAGAAGTCATGGAAACCAATAAATTTTTTGTCTGAAAAAAGTGTGTGTTTTTTCCTCTACTCCAGACTATTGCAAGGTTTCTAGAGCCAAAATCAGATTGTGGTTTATTTCTTCTGTATCCAGCAACAAGCAACTCTTCATCCCAGCATTTTCTTTTTTCTGTTAAGAGGTATGTTGATATATCTTCTTTTTTATAGCCTCAAAATGGTTACACATAACTGTATACATTAAAGGATTTATGGTGCATCAACATCTATAGGCAAATTTTATGCATTGCCAACTTTAAATATCTAGACATCTATCAACATAAGAAGAAGTTGTAAACTGGCTGAGATTACACGACTACACGTCAGACAAAAAAAAATTACATAACTAATGTTAGATCCCAAGTAAGTAATAAGGAATGAAACCTTGTTGACTCTAGATTAAATTTTAACCACCCTCACTCAGTTCCTGCATATTAGATTAATACTTTCTTCTGGTTTCCACATTTTATTTCTTCTTCCTTTTTTTGTTTCTTGCTAGAGTATTGTTTCTTTCTTTTTTGAGAAAGCAGTCTTGTCAAAAATATTTGCATCTTTGGAGAGCTGCAGTGCTGTCATAGATACACTCTGCCAGTAATTCAGTTTTCACTTGGTAGCATTTTATACCCTCTTTGTGGCAGTAGTACTTGTCAACTGTAATGCAGAATACAGTAGAATCAGATAATTTAAGAAACAAATTAGAAGGTTTTTTATCTTGATAAGTAAGTGGCAATATCAATGCTGACTAGTGGAAGGAGGGAAAATCTAACAAATGCAAGCTGGATACAAGAGTAAAAATAAACCATAAAAAGCTACACCACAAGCCAAGCTCAACTCTTGGACAGAGCTTGTCTCAGTAAAGGAACTGATGGAAAGTGAAGGTAACTTTATGACACCTTTGTGTCTGGATTCTTGTCTGGTCTTTGATGCATGACAGAGGCATATTGATTGGGAATGTACAGAGAGCTGCCGTGACCTTTTCCTCCCTCTCTTTTACCCTCAGGAGCAAAAAAAAGAGTGTGAAAGTAAAACAAGGGAGAAGACAAGCCTGGGAAGAGCTTTCTTTCACCTCTGATGATGAAAAATTCTGAGGTAAAATTTCCGTACTGGTTTGCACTCCTTTTCACCACTCATATTTCACTACCTTTTCATACTGAAGGAGCTCACAATCTGAATGATCCTCAAATACAAAAAAATTGTAAAGAAAAATATCATAAATTATTCATCAACATAAATATGGATGCAGTTGCCCCAGAGTTACAGGAAGAGTTCATTGAACACATCCTGGGTGAATTGTAAATATTAGAGCAAGCTGCAACTATCTGCCAACCCAAGAACACAGGAGCCCTGCCTAAATCACTTCTATAGTAATGGCAAAAAGAATTCATTTATAGAAGTATAAGAACATAGGATTATACATAGAGATAAAATTATAGGGCTTTTTTAAATTTACAAATAATCTGAATGGGGTCTAGTAACCTTAGTATTCAAATTCATAATAAAGTATTTTTATTACTGAAATGAGGAATTAGGATACTTGTTCTATGACTTCAAAAGAATGTCAATTTTCCTTCCAGTAATTTTGTTAGTGCCTATATTTTTTATATCCCCTTGTCACTCTGGATATTAAATATGCATCTAGATTAGTATTGAACATGCTTAAATTCTGTATGTGTGTCTGTAGGTACATTTATAAACAATATATCCAAAGATTTCAAAACCTCCTACAACAATTACAAATTAAAATTATAGCAAAACAATTGAAACAGAGGACAGAATAGAGATTGAAATGTTGTCACCATTGTAAGCTGAAACTTGAAGATGAAAGGTTATCAGGAATTTTGCTTTCCTTGAGAAAACAGAAAAGTTGTGTTTTGTTGCTGTCCTGCGTTCAGCAGCAGCAGTCATTTTTCTCCTTCTTGGTAGCTGGTGCAGCACTGTGGTTTTGATTTTGGGCCTGGGAACAGCGCTGATAACACCAGTGTTTTCAGTTACTGCATGCTAATGTTTTGATCTGACCAAGGACTTTCTGAGCCTCATGCTGTGCCAGGGAGGAGGGGAAGCGGGGAGGAAGCAGAGACAGGACACCTGACCCAAACTGACCAAAGAGGTTATTCCATACCACAGCACGTCATGCCCAGGATGTGAAAAAGGGAGGGCAGAGACCTGGGAAGGGTGTGGTGGTACAGTGGGGCGTTCGCTGCTGGGGGGTGCACTGCTGGGTCAGGCTTGGTGAGCAGTTGTATTCTTTTTCCTTGTATTTCTCTTGTATTATTATTGATGGTAGCAGTAGTGATTTGTGTTATACTTTAGTTACTAAACTGTTCTTATCTCAATCTGTGGGAGTTGCATTTTTTTTTTTGATTCTCCTCCCCATTCCCCCGGGACTGGGGGAAGAAAGAGGGGGAGTGAGTGAGTAAAACTTCATGAGTTTTAGAGGCTTAAACCACGACAGTTGGGGTGTGGTGGTTTTTTTTTTTATTTTTATTTTATTTTTTTTTATTTTTCTTTGCTTTCAGGTTACTGCTATATCCTCTAGGTTCAGTGGGATCTCACAGGACTTGCCTTGATTTTATGATCAGATCAGTGTGAAGGTCATTTTGTCAGAAGTCTAGTTTGAGCATTCAAACAAACTTAGACTTGAGATAGGCACCAAGCCTGCCTGCTTTTCCTTTTTAGCTGCAATTTGGGGGATACTCAAGATAAAAGTGTTTTGGGAACTTCATGGCTGAAAAGTTGTCCTCTGTGGACTATAAGCATTAAATTCATTAAGGATCTATATTCCAACTAAGTCCTAGTTCAGCAATTTTCCTTGGATAAAAGTGAAGTCTTTTCTCTGTATTTTTTTAACTAAAACTAATGATAAAAGTTTTTTGGCCACATTTTTTCTTTTAAACTTTTTCCATAAATTTACGAAACTTTCAAGGGTTCAAGCTGGCGTTTTCTAGTGAGCTTCAGAACAATTTTGAAAATCATTACCAAAACTACTTTAGATGTTTTCAAGAAATAAGTTTAAAAAATACTTTGTCTATAAAACCTTTTACTAAATTGTATGACAATGAAAAAAAAAAAAAAAAAAAGAAACAATCCCAAAACCAACCAACCAACCAAAAAAACCACCAAACACACACACACAAGAAAAAAAAACAAAACAAACAAACTTGCAAAAACCAGTTACTTCAGAAGCTGTAATGACTTCTTGTTTGAGAATGGGGGTTTGGTATTTCAAAACAGAAAATTAGTGTGTTCTTCTACGTTCTCCAGGACACGCGATTTTATCTTTGGTAAGTATGCGGTTTTGCTTCCAACGTGCTCAACAAAGTATTGTTAGACACTTTTCAAAGTATTTCTACATAGAATCATAGAATAATTAGGGTTGGAAAGGACCTTAAGATCATCTAGTTCCTACCTCCCTGCCATAGGCAGGCACGCCTCCCACTAAACCGTGCCACCCAAGGCTCTGTCCAACCCGGCCTTGAACACTGCCAGTGATGGAGCATTCACAACTTCCCCGGGCAGCCCATTCCACTGCCTCACCACCATTACAGTAAAGAATTTCTTCCAATCTAAACTTCCCCTGTTTAAGTTTGAACCCGTTACCCCTTGCCCACTTACTACACTCCCGTATACTGTGCATGTATTCCATCATAGAAACAGTGACTAAAATTTCTTAGCATCATCATGAAGAATATGTCTCTCACTGCAGGAGAAATATGACAGCCTGGTCATATTAACTGAGGTTAGCTGCCTTAAAATCTAACAGAGTTGCTTCTTAACCATTGCTCTTCTCTGCTTGTTCTGGGGCAGGAGGGGAAGGAAAAAAAAAAACCAATGTAGAAACAAATACAGTTTTCTGGGAATATATCATCCCCAAGCCCTACATTTTTCTTCACTTTGTCAGATCTTGCTTCCAAAATTCTGAGACTCTTTTTACTACACTAAGTCAACATTTCTGTTTTCTAATGGGCAGGGTACCATACTTTTTTCATATTTCTTCCCAAAGTCTTTGTAGGCCAACAGATTGAAGATGTCTTCTTTTAACAGTTAATTATTTTCCAACACTACTCACAAGAGATTCATTGGATAAAGAGAGGCTACAGTATTTTTTGTCAAATCTTGATAAATATCCAGTTGGAGGAGTAAAAATGACACTCACTCTATTTTACCAATAGTACAGAAGCACTTCTTGCAATTCTGACAGTTAAAACCAGCTTTGACTAATTATACCAAGAAAATCTAGACAAAGACAAAATCACTGGTAGCTTGAACAGATGCAATATAATTTACTTCAGAAATATTTTACCTCTCTGCAACAGTGTTAATTAAATATTACTTAAATCAGGACCAAGAGTTCTTATCAAGCAGTTGATAACATTGGAATTAAGGAAATATTCCCAGTTCTCTTTAATAATGGATTTTTGATTACTGATAGAAACTTCATCATTCCATCTGACTGCCAGCAAGAGGTGTATCCATTACACGTCTAGGTTCCCAATGTTCTGGAATCAGTGAATGAAAAAAGCGCAGCTGCAAAGCTAACTCTCAGCCTCATGTCTGAGTTTCACAGGAGAAATCTCCCTGTGTGAAAGTTCATTCAACTTTTGAGCAGAGCAACTAGAAATTTAAAAAGAGAACAAAGGTAAATGTTCATATCTGACTAGGTCAGACTGGGTCCCTTCATAATCAATGTAGAGCATTGTAGGTCACAGTTCATCTCAGTCTGAAGTTGGTATCTACTATAGGCCTTAAACATCAGTGATTTCCCTGATGAGTACTCTGATGTCTGATAGTAATTTCCATGGGTCATAGCTCGGGTGTCACAGAAAACTTCAGCAAAAGGCTAGGGCAATGAAGTAGTAGCAGCTATACTGACAGGCTCTCGTATAGACGATGTGTGGTGTGGTCAAGGTATTACAGTAAGATTTAACTTAGTGTTCTTTTTCTTGACAGATATTATTTTATTACATTATTGCATATTGGTAAAAAAGAAAATCCTTTTAGTCTAAATCATCCCTAAATTTGAAAGTAAAGAAAACCTCAATCTAGATAAAGAATCAAGCAACAGAGCATTTTTATAAACCTCTGTTTACAGTATGTTCAAGATGGGCAGTTATCTTCATTCAGTTTGATAAAACCTCACTGATAAGTGTAAACTCAATACTTGATAAATTGCTAGAACAATTAATAAAGCAGATAATTCGTAAACACCTGGAGGAAAATAACTTGCAAATAGTAGGCAACATGGGCTCATCAACAACAAATGGTGCCTGAACTAAACTCATTTCTTTCACTGATAGGATAACAAACTTAGTGGATAAAGGAAATGCTGTGGACATACTATATCTTGATTTTAATAAAGAATTTGATGCAGTTCCACATGACATTCTTGAAAGGAAACTAGATAAATGTTGATTAAATGCAATAACTGCTAAATAAATACAATGCTGGAGAGAACAATAATAACAATAATAATAATAATAATAATAATAATAAAACAAAACCAAAACAAACCAATAAAACAATCCAAAGCACCACAAAACAGAAAACAGACAAACTCACAGATCAATCATTAATGGTTCAGTGTCAGGTTAGGAAGTAGCATCAAGTGTGGCCTGCAGAGGTCTGTTCTGGGTCATGAGTCCAATTCTGATTAATATTTTCACTGTGTGCTTGGAAAACAAAGTAGAAAGCACAGCAATCAAAAAAAGCAGAAGATAAAAATTAAGAACAAGTTGCATTTCCTTGGATACTTATAAATAATGCCACAAAGCTTTCAAAACAAAACGGAAAACAGCACAAATCCCTACAAAAGCTTTACCCACTCTTTGAACTGTCAGCAATGCCATAAGAAGAAAAGCTGATTTTCCCTGGACTGTGTCAGTCAGGGTGGTTCACTCCCTCACACAAGAATCTTCCATAAAAATTTTGGGTTGGATCAGAAACTCAAAGGGCTTTTTTTGTGAAACAATGAACATGACATGGAAATAGATCTTTGAATGTAACCAAACCAGGATCAATTCCCTTCCATAATCGGTCCTATCCTGAAAGTCTTCTGGAGCAGAATGCACACTAGAGATGCACTTTTTTCCTGACCTAATGAGTTTATAGTGTATAATTCATGATACCAAAAATGAGGATGAGTTCAATAAAATCTGAAATTATCAATTTTAATCCTATGACCATTTGAAATTGGTTTATGTAAGAAAAAAAAAAGAAGTATTAAAAAAGAAAAAAATTTATATTTGGTCAACAATACCAGAATAAAGGAAGGCCTGGTCCATGATTAACTAAATGTAAATAAAATGTCTGGTAATATTAAAAATCCATGAATACTAGAAAGTGGTACTCTATGCACAATGAACTAGTAATTAAAAAATTAACTATTTGATACTGACCAAGCTTTAGACAGAGTAATGATCAATTTTTGGTTCCACTTAAAAAACAAACAAACAAACAGGTAGAAAAGGACAGAAGGAAACCCAAATATAATCTAGAAATATATAAAGAAATATTAGGATGACAGGGTCATTTATTCTTACTATTTGGTAAAGAAAACATAAAAACTAATAATCTGAATCAACAGGGAAAGATCAGAATAAATGTTAGACAAAACAGAATATACAAAGCTTCAATTACATAAATTTATCATTTGCTTTAATTACATAATTTTACCAATTACCAAAAAAAAAAAAAATCAGTTCTTCTCCAGCTCATCAATTATATAAATTTACTTAAATTATGTTCAATCATATTATATTTTTCATCTCCAATTATACAAATGCAACTTTACTAATGCCACTATCTCCATGGTCGGGAAAGGTAACACGGAAAGACCTATAGATAAAGTGCAGAGGGCACACAAATAAAGTGCATCAAAAAGAGTGCAGTAAGCTTTTATCAGTTCCATACACATTCAAATGGGTACACAGATACACAGGAATTTTAAACACCAGGCAGTAATTACACCCTGAGGAGCAGTGGTGATTCAGAAGGTTTCTTTCCTGAATAAATACTGATAGGAGGTCTCATTGATGTTTAGAGTCCATCATTTCTGAATTAACAACTAATTTGTGGGCATTTCTGCTACAGTACAAATGTTGGTATATGTAAGCCAGATAACACTCACTCATCTTCAGCTACCTGAGACATCTAAGAAAGTTATAGTCTTCTTATAGATAGTGTAGAACTTTGCAAACCTTTTGTGAGGAGAGCAAAGCAACGTCAGAATTTTTTCCCTGTTTTCCAAAGCAGTTGAGATATTTTAACTTTCAGAGAGTCCTTTAACTTTATTTTTTTAGAGTCATAAGGCTCTAAAAAGTTAAGGAGGAAAGAACAAAAAAAGTGAATGTATGTAATTGGATGCCAGGGATTGAGTGACAATGTTATTCTGAGCTAGAAAAAAGATATCAGAGAAGACTAAGTGCTCTGCAAATGGCAGAAAAGAAGGCCTTGTAATGAAGAAAAAAGAAAAAAAATATTAAAAAACAAACAAGGAGTAAATACCAGTAAGGAAAGAAAAATGGGATTAAGGAAATAGTGTGTTAGAAATAAGGAAAAAAACTGCAAAGAATGAACAAAAAAAAAAAAAAAAAAGAAAGAAAAGCTGCAAAGAAGGAAAACTGTTCATGTGAATAGCAACTACATGTGAACATGTACTTCTGGTAAGTTATTCATAAAAGTCAAATTAACAATGACTGTTTAATCACATCTGTTTCTGCTATTCCCTTTGCACTGGTGTTGTCTAGCATGGCTTGGATATCTTTTTGTGAACCATAGGATTCTTTCGTCAGGTGGATGAGAAAAAGACTTTGTATTTACCACAGGCTGCCCTGAAGGCTTGCAGAAGAAAAATATTTACATCAACATGTTCCAAAATCTATATTTTAAGTAAACTTACAAGCTGAATTATTCCTTCCGATGTTCCTCTCCATCAAACTTTAATAAAGCACTGGCCATTTGAGTAGATGCATTATAAAACCACGCAGATATATTAGCAAGAAAAGTCTGTCAGACACAAATCCTAAAATTCTGAACAGGTATTAGTCAGAATGGCTAATAGTGAAAAATAAGTCCAAAGTTAGATAATGCCAAAAAAAAACGCAAAACCAAAACAACCCCCCCAAAAAAACAACAAAACTGTTAAACAAAAATAATAAAAAAAAAAAAAAAAAAAACCAAAAAACATATCCTGGGTTCAGCAGTAGCAGTCATTTTTCTCAGTCTTAGTAGCTAGTGCAGTGCTGTGGTTTTGACTTTCAGCCTGGGAACAATGCTGATAACACTAATGGTTTTAGTTGTTGCCCAGTAATGTTTAGACTGACCAAGGACTTTCTGAGTCTCATGCTCTGACAGGGAGGAGGGGAAGCTGGGAGGAAGCAGAGACAGGGCACCTGACCCAAACTGACCGAAGAGGTATTCCATACCAGAGCACATCATGCCCAGTATATAAACTGGGGCAGTAGTTACCCAGAAGGGCTAGATCACTGCTCAGGTTGGGCTGGATATCAGTCAGCACATGGTGAGCAGTTGTATTCTCTTCCCTTGTTATTTTTGTTATCATTATTATTATTGGTCGTAGCAGCAGTGGTTTGTGTTATACCTCAGTTACTGTACTGCTCTTATCTCAACCTGCGGGAGTTACATTTTTTCGATTCTCCTCCTGTCATGGTTTAAGCCCCTCAATAACTCACCCAGTTCGTTCGCTCACTCACTCCCCCTCTTTTTCCCCCCAGTCCCGGGGGAATGGGGAGGAGAATCAAAAGCATGCAACTCGCACAGGTTGAGATAAGAACAGTTTAGTAACTAAAGTATAACACAAATCACTACTGCTATCACCAGTAATAATACAAGAGAAATACAAGGAAAAAGAATACAACTGCTCACCAAGCCCGACCCAGCCAGTGCACCCCCCAGCAGCGAACCCCCCAGTACACCACCACACCCTTCCAGGTCTCTGCCCTCCCTTTTTCGCGTCCTGGGCATGACGTGCTGTGGTATGGAATAACCTCTTTGATCCGTTTGGGTCAGGTTGTTCTGTCTCAGCTTCCTCCCGGCTTCCCCTCCTCCCTGGCATAGCATGAGGCTCAGAAAGTCCTTGGTCAAACCAAAACATGACCAAGCAGTAACTGCAAACACTGGTGTTATCAGTGCTGTTCCCAGGCCCAAAATCAAAACCACAGCGCTGCACCAGCTACCAAGAAGGAGAAAAATGACTGCTACTGCTGAACCCATGACACCTCCCCATCCATCCGGGAGCGGGGGCAGGAAGGAGTGGAGTGAATGTCTGTGTGGTTCTGGGTTGCCGGCTGGGCTTAAACCATGACACCCCAACCTGAAAAAAACCAATGAAAATCAGGAAGGGGAACCCCAATACCTCTATGTTTGGAGGAAACCAGGTTTTGTCTGATTCAGCATAGTCTTATAATATACTCTTAGCTATTATAAGGCTGCTAGCAAGGCACCTCATAATATAATTTTGTGTGACGTTTCACTATTTAACATGTATATTTTCAGTTAGTCTACATTTACAGTTTACTTTCCCAGGTTTATTCATTGTAGTAATTAATTTTATGTTATTCAGCTCTACAGCAACATGCCTTCAGCATCATCTTTTACCAGCTCCATAAAAACATACAGGGAAATTCCTTTCTGATCTCTGTCACACAGTTATAGTAAGAGGAGGATGACAGTGTAATCTTCTAATGATAACTCATGTAGAAACACTTCCACAGTTTTAGAAGTAAAGCATCTTTGCTACAGTCAGTAAATGAGATGTGCAGAAGTCAGATGCAAATGAAAGATTTCTGTTTTTTTCTGCCACTTGTTCTGCAGGTTCCAATATTGTTTCTTAAGTGTATAACAATGCAGATCTAATTGTATTAGTTAATTAATTAAGGGAAAAATCTTATTTTTTACTTAATCCAGCTAATGTAAGGAGAGCTGCTTTTTCTGTATGTGGTTTTATTTCATTAAAGACTCATTTCTCATGAAAAAAACCACAAGCTGATCACATAAACACTCTAGCATTCATAGTCAAGGGAAAGGTGTGCATGTGTGTGATAGCTGCTGACACATCCTTGCAATTATGTCCACTATTATTGAATGTTGTACAACAAAAGCGTTTCTCCCAAAGAAAACTTGCTTTGACAGAGCAAGCTGCCAACATGCAGATTTGTTTTTTAACTTAAAACCAAAATAAGTTTGTATAATTTCCTTCTATGGTATCCTAACTTCATCAAGTATCACATAATAATTAAATGTACCCAAATTTTCTGGCCACTATGAGAAGCCAGATTTACAGTCATTATCAAACTGCATCTCAATATGTATTTTTATATATTTCCCACTCTTTAGATACAATAGTAAAATGAATAAAACCCATGATCTTTACAAATAGCCTTTCTAGATCTCTCCCAGTGAATCCCATGAGCTTCACGAAAGGCTGGACATCTAATTTATTTCCTGGGTATTCCACGAATATCCAAACTGGAAATCTAGGTGTTAGAGTATTACTGAGAAAGTATGTTTAATATGTATGCCTGAAGACTGGGCATTAATGCCTTATCACCTTGTGAACTTAGTATGTGTGAAACAAAGAGCTGAAATGGTTTCTAATGATGAAAATACAACAGGAGAAAGTTACTTTCTCAGGTAAAAAGGCACAAAATCATTTAAGGATTTCTAGGTCAGAATCAGCACCTACCTGTTGTCTGAAAATCCTTTAACTACTTCTGAATGTCCATGAAGTAACACTGTAGTAGTAGCAGTGGGAGAATCTCTAATTCTTAATGAGCACCTGAAGTTTCCCATTGGAAAAGCCCTATTCTTAATCACTTAGCAAAGATCATCTTTATACTGAAAATATATATTCTAGTAGTAGTATGGCAAGTTATGCTGAAATGACTAATTTTGCTAATAACAAAGAGCCCTTTCAGACCTCAGATATATCTCTACAAGAACAGCTGGCAACACTGGGTTCAAGCTGTGATCTTTTTGGGGCAAATTGTATGATGGCCTCTGATGGATCTATGTCAAAAAAGTGAAGAAGTTTGAAATTAGTTTTTGAACATTTACCCTGTATTGAATTTAATTAGCTTAATTCTTTACAGTAAAATAAGGTGAACTTGGGGAGGTTGATTTTTGGGGGAAACCTATATATAGAAAAGATATAGGCTAGGAACTATGAAGAACCCCAATTAAATGAATTCATATGTAATCAGGACAACATATAAAGGACCAGGTACATCCTAGGTAAATGTACATTTTCCTCTGAAGTTTGAAATTGAGGCATTTTAAAAAAACCCTGATGAATGTGAGATACTGCAATATTAGGTTACAAATTAGGTAGGATTGATAGGTCAGATACCTATGTGGCGCAACCTTCCAAGTTCATTGAGGGGTTTATGTTCTCTTCATGTACAGGGTCAAATACCAGCTGTTTTTCTTCAAGTGAAACAAATTGTAGCATCTGGATTTAAATGAAATCCTAGTGTATGTCAGTATATCTGTTACAGGAGTCCCCTGATGTGTTTACCCACACTATGTTGTCTTCCAACCCTCATTCTAATTGCAGCATAGCCATCACACTATCTCAGGTACTTTGAACAGAAAAATTGTGCATGAAAATAAAAATTGCATTTTAAGACCAGAATACAGGGATCAGAAGAGACCTTGGCCAAGTTGCGAGCCTTGTAAAATTCTGCATTGTTCTCTGAAGTGGACTAGTTTTAAACAGCATGATCAGTCCTCTCTGCATATCCTGACTTCAGGCCCAAGGTTGTCTAGTGGTATAGGGGCAGATATAGTCAAAAAAGGTAAACAAATAAACTGTATCAACAAGAAACATTCCCTCTTATTTGAATATTTCATTTCTTATATAGAAATAATATTGTAGGAAGGTTGTGTTATTAGTCACCTGAATAAAATATGTATATTGACTGGGACATGCTAAAGAAGATGAGAGAGATTACAATGGCAGAAAACTCAGTAATAATAAACTTAATTATTCCCATGAAGACTGGTAAAAAGTCATTTTGGGACATGTTCTAAAAACTAATTTTAGATGCTAAAATGATTGCTTTTTGGAGAAGCTATATTTTATATAATGCTGAGCAGAGCATAAGAACTTACTGAATTTTTTACTACTGAAGAGATATTCTGAAATCCTGACTATAGTATATTTAAATTCTTCTTCCTTATAGGAATGAAGAAAAAAAAATTACACACAGAAACACGTGTATATAAACAAGGGGACCTCTACGAAATTGAGTGATACTACAAAAAAAAAAAAAAAAAAAAAAGCAAAACCAAGAAATGTAAAGGAGAATCTTAAGTGATAACACTATTAAATTTCAATGGAAATTTTTGGAATTCATGGTGATAGACAAAATTATGTTATTGTTGAACTGCAAAATAAAAAAGAATTGTTCAAATTAAAAGCTAACTCTCAGAGAATGGAATTTATATCAATATAAGGAAGATCTGGATATCATGAGCTCTGAAAACTTTAATGCTTAATCAAGCTAAGACCAAAAAAAAAGTTCAGAGGACAAGCTTGTGAAAGGCATGAAAATTAATAATAAGCCTTTTTTCCAACCCATCAGAAGCAGACAATCTGCCAGATGGTCTGCAGAGCTGATAGATGATGAAGGTGTAATAGGAGAACTCAAAAGAGATAAGACTACGATAGAAAAATTAAATGAGTTCTTCACATTGGTACGCACCACTGAAGAGTTTAAGAAGGTTCCCACAGAGGCTGTTTTTCTTCGTGAAAGATAAACTGGAGGAACTATCTTAAAGTGTTAATAGGAGTGATTTTAGACCATATCAATAAGTGAATAGTAACAAATTGCCAAGAGAAGATGGTATATGCCCAGGGGTTCTCTAAATAACTCTAAATGACCTTGTCATTTGATCATAGATCTTACACTATTGCTTAAGTCAGCTTCTGTATGAGAAGAGTGGAGGTTAGCAAATTTGTCTTTTCTTAGAAAAGATCCTTAGAGATCCCTGGCAGGGGAGATGCAGGGAAGATGAAGAAAATTAAGAAGTTGTATGTCTTATTCTTTATAGGTAGATCAGTAGAATAGCAGTCATAGTTATATAGACAGATACAATAAAATGGGGAGGAATAAAAATCAATCCTGTAGGAAAATGCATGATTTTTAAAGTTCTTAGAATGAATGAACATATGGGAAAAGGTGATCTGTATCTGGTAGATGCACTGTGGCTAGATTTAAAAAAAACCTTTGGCAACCTCTATAAAGCACCCTTAAATAAACTAAATTACAATGGATTATAAAAAGGAACCTCCATTTGTGAATTTATCAACACCTGAAGGACAGAAAATTAATAAATATCAAAAGGACAGGAAACAATAACAGAAGAAAATGAGCAGTTTAAACAGTGAAAGTCATATTCTTTGTGAAAGGTTGCAAAAGTTCATTGCGCAACTAACTGGGTAATAAAAAGGTAGAGGTAACTCATACAAAGATATACGCATGGTAAAAGAACAAATGGAAATACTCACTGTCTATAAATGGTGAAAAGCTCTAAACTAGGCATTGTTAACCCGGAAGATATTTGCAACTGCTCTGGGTACACCTATGAAAATGTCAGTTCAGTGTTCACTGACAAACAAATTCATACCAAGCAAACAAACACAAACCCCTAAGAATTATGGGGGAAGAAAATCAGAACAAGACACTCTTTTGCATAACGAAATAATTATCGGAGCTATTAAGTAAAATTGTAAAGTAATAGGTTTAAAACAATAATAAAATCATAATAATTAAAACCAACCAACCAACAAAAAAAACCCCAAACCAACCAACCAACCAAGAAAAACAAAACACCAAAACCACAAAAAAACCAACCAACCAAACAAAAAAAAAAAACCAAAAAAAAAAAACACAAAAAAACACAAAAAAAACTCACAAAACAGTAAAAGAAACCAACCCACAGAACTAAACTTTGGAACTCATTGTGACAGGATGGCTTGAATGCCAGAAGTTTAAGTGAGATCAAAAACTGATTAGACAAGTAAATGGGAATTTGCCAAGGGCTGCTAAACACTGAGATACAAACTCTAGTTTAAGAATTCCCCTAAGCCACACAATGCTGGACAAGTATCCTGAGGAATATGCTACTCTATGCTTGCTCTTTATTATGTAATAAGAAACATTTTAAGAATAGTTTAAGTAGCTAACACTTCTCTTAGAGAAAAGGCAATCAATACAGCTGGGTTTGGACATCTGATCCAATCCAGAAGATCCAATCCTTTCCTGGGAAACCAGAATGTTAAAAAAATTGACATTCTTCCAGTATGTGAAGTCAGCTGTTCAGGCAGTGTAAATCAGTATTGTACTGAAGAAGTCAGTGTGTTATCTTTGTTGAAGCTGTATAAAACTAAAAATACATATATAAATATTAAATAATAATTTTAAAGTATATCTAAATAACTATAAACACAAACATAAATATAAATATAAATACAAATAAAACCATATGTATAGCCAGTTCTTGCATGCTTCACAGCATGACTTCAACAAGTATATGAAAAACATAAGGAATTATTCAATAATCATTATGAAACCGCACACAACTCAGATAAATCATTCTTCTGCCCTGTAGATATATAATAACTGTGCATAAGCAGGCTTACTGTTGATGCCTACAAATACTACATAGTAATAAGCCAATTACTACTACTTCATAGGTCAATGAGCTAGGAAAATTTCAGGTTTTAACAAGAATTAAGCAGAAAAGTTTTTAGAAACAATTACTTGCTTTGGTTTTCTTGCCTGATGGAACCTATTTAAAGCTTTGGTTGCTGTAAGAAACATAAGCAGAATTAGAAGGTAAATGCAAACTTAATGTATAATGTCAACCAGGCAGAAATACGTACTTCCAGCTGGGTGAAGTTTATCATGCATTTGTATGAGATAATGAATCTATATTTTTTACCTTATGAAAAATATATTGAGAAAAACGTGAACTCTTTGTAATTCATCTCATTTCCAAGACTGACCAAAACAATAAAATAACAAAACCAATGAAAGGTTATGGTTTGCTTCTGAGAAAATTTCATGAGTAGTGAAAGACTTCCAAAGAATAAGTTCTTAGGCTACAGCTTTTCATGCTTGTCTCCATAAGCTGGAAATCCAAAGCAGCTTTTATTCTCTGGAGAAAAAGCAACAGTGAAAACGGAACTGGAATGTTCTGATATGGGACTCAGTTGGCTCAAAGTCAGTTTTCAAGTCTGGGGAGAGGTATTCTTTTAGGAGCTATAGTGAAGGGGAATATTTCAACCCTTCAAGGGTCATATCAAAGGTATGAGTATTCCAGGGACCTAAATGGTACACAAACCTTGCTGTGAAATGTGTGTGCCCAATTGAAATGGTGAATAGCTTCTGTCTTACTCAGATTTCCTTGTTGCAACACCTGCAGCTTCTGTTAATAGGCATACCAGCTTTTCCTGAAAGGGAAAATCCATGCATTTTTTGCTTTTGTCACTTATGCATCAGTCATCTCCAATTGATTTATACTAGTTAGAGTGTCATACTTTATTTATACTAATGAAACTGACTATTTGGCATGAAGACAGGCCTCAGAGGGTTCAGTAGATAGAAAATATACCAACACACTCTCTTGGCATGGCTGACAAAAGAAACATTTTCAGTCCCATTAACTTCCTAATCATTTCTGGGCATAGTTGGAGGTGGTAGTACTGACTTTTAAAGTTCTATGTAACATGAGTCCTGGGTAGCTTAGATATCACCTCTGGTCATGAACACAGCTAGAAAAGTTGAAATCAGTTGCCTACCAGAAAAATACAGTTGCTACAGAATAAGAACTTTGGAAAAACATATATTTTATTTGAGAAAATAAGTGACAAACTGAGCTTCTTAGAACAGATCTTCTGTAAAGAAAATAATTGAAAACTATTTTAAAACACATCATACATTTAAAAGCACTTAAATTAAAATTAAATGAAATATTTCACTCCCTCAACTTTGAGCTGCACATTTGTTTCATATGAACATCATTATTTCCATTTCTTAGGTTCTTAAAAAAAAATAGCATATCACTGTTTTGACAAAACAGTGCATTAAACTAAGGATGCAGAATCACTATTTTAATTACATAAATTAAGAATTATTTGCTTATGGCACCAGTTATCGGGCAGTAGGTGTCAGCCATATAAATGTGCAAATGAAAAGTGAGCCTCTCACAGCTTCAGGAGTGGGTTTCACAAGGTTATAAAGATATGGTTATGCTTTAAATCCTAGATATCATCTAATAAGTGTCTCACAATTAAATTACATTTCTCAGAATTACCTACACTCAGTGCCTAGCAATAGGCGATTTCACATGATATAGAAGCGCACTAATACACCAGATAGATGCACAATACAACCCTTGGCCTGAAAATCTTCTGAGATGAGGCATTTAGTATTGCACTAGGAGCATGCTGCATGAATCTAGCTATAGCTGACAATCTGAACTGCATGTGTGAAGAATTAATTACTATAATTTCACTTTCAGATAAGATTTAGGGCAGAGTGGGGAAGAGGCTAGAGGCAGACAACCATGGGGCCCAGGAAAAGGTTGTGAGAAAAAAAAGCCTTCCCAGGCATAAATAGAGTACCAGTAAAGAGGCACTGGAGAGTGTTCTTTCTAGTTTGCATGAAAATCAGGTTGGACTGAGAACAGAGTATTTTCATTTGCAGTGCATATGTGTCATATCTCTCCCATTGGGATGCACCCATACCTCGGGCCTCTTTCAGTTTGTCTCTCCTGTTTATTTCTGTGCTCACATTAATGGTGATGCTTCACTGCTCATCTGAGTGCCTCTATCTGCCTACGAACAAGAAATATTTTTTAAAATATTTGAAGTTCATTTCTTATTCTTTCCAGGAGATATATCCAGTTTTCTGTACGTTTCATTGTAAAAGCAAAAACATTTCAGGTTTGTTGAACAAAAATGAGATATGGGATAAATTAGTTGTATCTTCCATTCTGTGATGTTGACAGCTTAAATTTTCCAGATTTCTGTCCTGCCAATGCCAAATGCATTAAGGAAAACTTCACTGTATGGGTTTATTTTATTTATTTATTATTTCATTTGTAGGAGAAAGAATAAGGGCAGATAAGGATAAATCTGATCATCCTTAAGGCAGATAATTATGTGCCTGAAGGACATCAAGGAAAACCTAAATAAACTAATGTGTACTGTATGCCCTACTTCATTTATTCAACTTGTATTTTCTGCATACATTATGCATGTGTGCATTTGTTCACTTTGTACTCAAATATGATTAAGTAAAAGAAATTTAAAATCTAGATAGTCTTTCCTGTCTAAAGGTGTTATTTCTTGAGAAATATAGCAGTGGCTGATTAATTTTGCATAATTTGTTCTTTCCTTACTGGTAGGTTGTATGTGGTATGAAATATAGTTTTATTTTTTTAATTGCTTGATGAAAAAACATAGGTAACTAAGACCATCCGATCTACCCTTACATGCTATAAACCTGGGTTATTATTTTGTCTTCTGAGGTAGAATGTAGGAAAGGGAAGCAATTAGTCATCTAATCTATTCTTTTATTGTAGATTGACTTAACTACTGAAGAAAAAAAGATTCTTGATTTGAATACTTTAATGTATTTCTGTACTGTAAACTTATGCACACATGCACAACTGAAATTACTGCCTTCTCTTTTGTTACAGTGATTTCTTCCTGGTTAAGAATTAGCAGATGCTGCTGACCTACTGATTATTATTTTTGTTATCTGATTGCACACCCATTATTACACATACATACACAGACTGCAGATTTCAGTATTTCATATGGCTTTAAAGATAGTGAGGCCTAAAATTTTCAAGATCACAATAAACCATTTAGTTTTCATTAATTTAATGACATATCTGGTTTCTGCCTTTGCAGCAGCTATAAAACACGTTAACTCCCTAATAAAACCTGAGTAATGCTTTATATGTCACCTTTTTTTTCACCTTTTTCTTTTTTTTTTTTTTTTAGTGGGAAACAGAGCACAAGTTATTACCTAGGGAACAGTTGTTGCTGCCTCGTGTATAGATCTATATCTCTCTCAAATTTTCATTCTGATGCAGAAGCAACAAATGTTACTTAAATCCCATGAAGTGTGTTAATTACACTGAGCTCCATAAAATTATGGGAGAGAGAGCCAAAAAGAATTCCACAATTGCATCTTGGGTCTCTTGAGCATATCTTGTCAGATTAATGTCTTTGTCACTCACATGATAACCTTAAAATTGCTTTTCTCCCTAAGTGATATTCCCTAAAGCTCAGTGACA
This sequence comes from Myiopsitta monachus, assembly GCA_017639245.1. Lineage (NCBI taxonomy): Eukaryota > Metazoa > Chordata > Aves > Psittaciformes > Psittacidae > Myiopsitta > Myiopsitta monachus. Next base: position 63,494,428 of record CM029919.1, read on the forward strand.
TGGAAAATCTCACAGAAAGCTAAGTAGCAGATGCAGTTTGGATTGTTTACATAAATAATGCTGGTACTTTTATGAAAATAAATAAAAATTGAATTTCATTAACAAGTGCAACTTGTTATTTTCACTTAATTATTTTTCACTTCTGCTGCTGTGTTTCTGCACACAAGTGTAAGTCCCTGAGACAATATGTCTTCCTAGTATGTCCTCGAAACATCCTAAGATATAATACTTCTTTTTTTTATTTCCTTTCCCCCCTACTTCTTTGCAAGCCTTACATAACCATAGTTACCTCATTACTTGAGTCGAGAAGCCACTGCGCTGTGTAGCAGCAACTGAAATTGTCCCAGAAGATTTGATCACATGGGTATATCCCCACAGCTCAACTGCGGGTTTCTTAAAAACAGGTAATGGACAAGATTTGCTGTGCCAGGGCTCGAGGTGCATGCTTCAGTTCCCCAGCAGGGGACATACTCTTCCCTCAGAAAGCTGCAAGACTTTTCACAGTCATAACTATGACTGGCGAAACTCAACCCATTGGAAATCTATATTAGATGTCAGACCCATCTAAGAGACAAATCTAATCCTTTTGGCTGAAAAATAGCTCACAGCAGGCCACTGCTCCCAGTTTACTGATATTTGGAAGAATGGTTTAGTTTGGCAATCAATGTCCAAAGACCTTGATTATTTTTTTTTTTTTTTTTTTAGTTTAAGCCAATAAAGAGGATTAACGGGGGGGGGGGGGGGGGGGGGGGGGGGGGGGGAAAGATGAATTCTGTGATATTATATGAGTGCCATCAGAATTATTTCTCTTTGTGCTTTTGCTTTCATAAGAAATAGGCTATGTTATTAAAGCTCGCTAGTAATATTTTAATTATTTGCAATATGTTGTGAAGAGTTGTAACCTTTAATCTGCTAAATGAAAGAGGCAGCGCACTATCAGGTGTTTCCTATACACTAAGAAGTATATTTGAAATCAAGCAAGTTCTTTTACGAAGGTTAAGAGCATAAAAACTAAGAACCTGAAAAAATGCACTAAAAATCAAAAGAACTATAGCAACTTGCACCTGCTAAAAACGCAGCCAAACACTGCTGAAAAGAAGGACCTAATTTTTCAGAATTTTATACTATGAGCTCGTTTTTACATTGGTAAATGTCAAATTGTAAAACATGACCATTTAGATTTTGTAATGCTGTGCTCTTTCTTTGTGCATACTACACACAGAATAAACATAAGATTCATGGCATTGATAAGGCCCATGAATACAATACAGAATTATTTTCCCCTAGTGAGAATCTGGCACTTTACATTTAAGTCTCTTTTTTAAAACACAACATCTTATAATGTATCTTGAAAGGGGGATGGTGGGAATGAAAGAGTTATGCTTATGGAAGTCCATCCATCCAGTGTCTGCAAGGCTACCAGATTTATAAATAATGGAAAAAGGCCCTCAAGCTAGGGATGCCAAATTTAGTAGCTTCTAATGAAAAGATAGGAGTAAAGTCCTGAAATCTCTTTTCAATTAACTTCAGCACAAATGGGGACCTAGATTGAAAAGTCCTCAAGAAGCCATTGGTAGAGATTTTTCTGACAGTCCTCATATTCTTTGTGCAAATAACTTCTTCAAGATTACAATTAAAATACATGTTCTTGCTATGCATTTTAAAACCTGATCTGTTTACTCAAATCAAGGCTTTTGCAGCTTTGCTTAAAGTCACTGTAAGAAGTGGGGGGTGAGGGAGAGAGACAAATCCTCATCATTACTTTTTAAAATTACTTTAAAAGCGACTGACATCTGAATAAACGGACGTCTGGAAGAACCTATGTGGAAGTCTGTCTACAAAGTAGATTAAAAAAGTGTTTTGTTCTAAATCCTAATCTCTTCTGTGGTCTCAAGAAGGCTAACACAAGAAGATTGCCACAGAGATGAGTGATATCTGTCACCAGACATCTGCTAAAACACAGCCGCAGTGTATTTTCCGTGCTGGATGGCATGTAATGGAGGCTACCCAATCTAGTGTTTGCAATAAAAATTCAAATCCAGTGTTAAGAGACTTTTCTTACTGTAACTCTTAATGAAAAATGCCTTCTGGATCAGTTGTATCAGCAGGCTGACAGGAAATGAGTGGAATATCAAGACTTGAAAGCAATAGTTTTTAATCTGTATGATTCCCAGTTTTGCTGTGTAGTAAATAAAGTGCAGTGATCCTAACAGCCAGAGACAGAAAGAACAACGGAGAAGTGAGAATATTTGCGCAGTTATCCTGAAATCACACAAATGCAAAGTTCCTTCACTGAGCTCATTCTGACTTACTGTGTGCTTTAGGAGCTGTATCACTATGAAAGTAAACACAGAAGTGATTCGCTGCTTACTTTTAGTATCTTTTGGAGAGATCAAGTACTGAAAAGCAGAAAAGGACTTGAGAATAGATGGGGGAATGCTAAGGCACTGTTCACGGTCTGGGGAATGGGTGAATGACTTTGATGCAAGCATCTAACCAAGCCTGTTGAGTTTTGCCTAACACTAGTTAGTGGAAGTAAATTAAAGGATATATCACTGTCGGGTTTTAAGCCCAGCTGGCAACCCAGAACCATGCAGCCACTTGCTCACTCCCCCCATTTCGTACCCCCACTCCTGGAGAGATGGGGAGGAGAATCGAAAGAATGCAAGTCCCACGGGTTGAGATAAGAAGAGTCCAGTAACTAAGGTATAACACAAATCACTACTGCTACCACCAATAATAATTATGATAAGGGAAATAACAAGGGAAGAGAATACAACTGCCCACCACCCACTGACTGACACCCAGCCTGACCTGAGCAGTGATCTAGCCCTTCCAGGTAACTGCCCCCAGTTTATATAGAGGGCATGACATGCTGTGGCATGGAATTACCTCTTTAGTCAGTTTGGGTCAGGTGTCCTGTCTCTGCTTCCTCCTGGCTTCCCCTCCTCCCTGGCAGAGCATGAGACTCAGAAAGTCCTTGAGTCAGAGTAAACATTACTGAGCAGCAACTAAAAACATTGGTGCTATCAGCAATGTTCCCAGGCCAAAAGTCAAAAGCACAGCACTGCACCAGCTACTAAGAAAGAGAAAAATGACTGCTATTGCAGAACTGACGGCAATCATGAACTTTACATATGTAACCAATCTATTATTCCTATATTCTCTGCTTAAATGCAGAAAATATACCATCCATTGCTGTATCCTCTTGCATGGCAGTGACACTTCGATTTGGGACCAGTGAGGAGGGAAAGAAAGCTGTTAGCCAGGAAACTTTCTTATGCAGGAAACCCTACATTGAGGCTCTGAAACACACTTCATTTTTCTTTCTGTATCTTATTCTCCAGTTTGATCCTAGGAAACTCTAATTCCCCAGCAGTCATTGGTGTTAGGATCACTTCTGCCTGTACACAAAGTGAGAGCTCATGGTCAGGATAGGACAGCTTAAATCACTCTGGTCACAAGACCCTGGTACTGTTGCGTCACCGCTTTTGTGCTGTTAGCACAGGAGGTAAAAAAAAAGGAGTCCACTCCTTACAGTTATCAAAATGGTATTTATTATTCACTTTTGTACTTTTCTGTTTTGTTTGAAAAAGCAAAATACTACAAATAAAAATTAAATTCTATTTATATCAATCTGCTACAGGCTCTTTTACTTACTACTTGTGAGGGCCCAGGTGGCAAATAACTGTTCTGTTGTAAAAATGATCTGAGTTGCACAGCACTGCATTAGTGCATTCCAAGAAATTATCCTCTGTGGCCACTCAGATTTCACAAATTGATTAATGCAGTTCAAACCGACAAATGTCCCAAAACCTAGTTTTGCAAGCAAGGGGAAAGAAATGTGTAAATCTCAGTGAAAGCAAACCACAGTAGTTCACAGAATGTTGGTGCTTTCCCTTTATTCCTTTCGCTTATTACCACTATGCAAAGAATTCAACTCCATAATACCACAGTAAGTGCTAAGAACCAAGAGAATACAGAAATGATCATTCAAAGGGATTTGCAGATGAATGTTTTACTTTTACACATAATAAGTATACATTTAATAGTAAATATATTCCGATGTTCTCTGTTTCACCTTTGTCTCTTTAATAAGTTTCACTGTACCAGAAAAAAGAGTGGTGTGGCGGAGTGATTTGGGAGGTGTTTACAGTTTAGATACCTTCTGCTCTAGAGTCATGGCTGTTCCAAATGAGCTAATGAAGTACTGTAACTCCACTAGCTCAGTCTGACAGCCATTACTCCCAGCTCTGCAAACACTGGATTCAATCTCTGTGTATCCTTGGTGACTGTTATTAGTAGGCCTGGGTGTACTTTCACTAGATATTTGGAGTCAGCTACAAAAACTCTCAATCAGAAAAAAAGCCATAATAGAGCTAAAGATATTACAGTCACTCTCTTTCTCAGAAGAAAGCGGGGAGAGCGGGTGGAGGGAGGAGGGGAGGGGGGAAGCGAGGGGAGGAGGGGAGGAGGAGAGGGGAATTATTTTTTCTGCCTAGAATTGGTTGATTTTTATAACCAGAAATTGCTAAGAGTCAATTCCCATGACACCACACTGCACCCTCTCCGGCAGTATGCAGTTTTCTTGCATGTTTGGGCATCTGCTGATGCATGACAATTCACATACAGTTTTAAATAACTCCCCGTGCTTAGACCCTTTAAAGCATCCACCTACCCGTTCCAATACCTTACGTCATACATGAAGGCACTGCTTACACCTCTAAGGCCAACATTCACCTCTCATGTACTCTGACCAACATAAATTCATGTTTGGAAGAAGTTAAGAAGTCTCTCATACTTTAATGTTACGTATATTCCCAGGAAGAAGTATTTTCTAGGACTATCTATCCTTTGCTTTAGAGGAAATTCAAAGAGATTGGACTCTGATCTCAGCTGAACACCTGAAATTAAATGGAATGAAGAAGTATTAACATGCCTTGAAGTTTTGGATTGTACTGTCTCAATATCTTAACTCAAACTTATAAATATCTTTTAGGAAGTTCAATCCTGAATAAAAGTAGGTAAATAGAATTTATGTGTTTTGTTTTGCAAGACATATTAATGTGTACTAATCAGCATTTCATATAAAACACCATATTTTGTACCAACACTTTTACCATTCTGCCAATAGCGCCTTCTTTTCTTCAGTAGTAAACAAGACATGTTTTTTTGTTGGTGATCTCCTTTTAACTGACCTTCCAGTAATAATTAGTGTTTCTTGTATTTCTTTATGGTGTTATTGACACCACTTGCTGTAACCAGCTGTATATGTGAGGTCATTCATAAACTTATGCTTATTAATATCTCTCTGGTGGCTGACAGCATTGTTCACATTGAATGTCTGAAGTCAGATTCTCAAGGATACATGTTTTTTTCTTCAACTGCTTGTGCATTCTGGCTAAAAGGCTCACATCTCTTAGAGCAGTGTGATTCCCTAAGCTTTGCAGCAGGCAAGATTGCCACTGGCAGTGTACATCTAGACATTGGGTCAGGAGTGGTGTGCTGGTTTCACTGCACAGCACCCAGTGCTGAGACACAGCTGTTGTGTCAGCCCCTTGAAACCAGTGTGAAGACACCTTACATTTTTTTCTTGAGAACCAGTGTTGCTACTTAGAGCCCTAGCAAAGTGAAAGGAAGAGCAAGATATTTTTTAATCTTTCCACCTTTGTTTTATCTCTAACCTCTTCAGCTTGAGCTGAGTTCAGTCTGTTTTCCTTCACCATCCTATACAATAGCGTTAACAAAAGAAAAATCTGTTTTCCTCTAAACAAACTCTACTAATGGCGTCTTATACAGCCAAGGCAACATCCCTGCTAGCCCTGTCTTGGTCTATTGATAACTTCAGATGAAACCATTCTGAAGAGAAGTGCAGTTTCTAGGAGACTTAAAGTGAATTTGAAATGAGACTACATTTTTATTTCAATTCCTTGAGCCTTTAGCTGAAATCAGAGATGAATAACAGCTCCAAACCTCTGGACAGTCTATTTTTGTTTCCACTTTTAAATATGCCCATGAAATTAATCCTGGCTCAAATAAGGAGTTTCTGCCTTTCTAGTTGCTAGAAACAAGAAGAGGATTTTTGAATAATTTCTCCATAAAAAGATGCTAGTTTTTTTCCTTCCATAAATGTCTTTTATTTGCCACCATTTCAAACAAAATATTGGGCTAGACAGAGTGACAGTGTAACCCATATATCCTAGTTATTTTCTTCTGTTCCCTTATGGTTTATTCAGGAGCTGATGCTGCCTCCAGTGAAACTATCGTCAAAACTCAGTTTGATCTCTGGGAAATAGGAATACACTATTAAGTAGTTATTAATTCCAATGCTGCACATGCAAGATCATTTCCGGGATGCCAGGAGTACCTTGTAGCAACTACTTCACTTACTTACATAATAAATAAGTAAATCCTTGTTCAATAACATGGGTGTGATCATGAAGCATTTCCTGCATCAATAATGATAAATAGATGGGTTTTGAATTTGTACTTTGTTCTTCAATTTTTTTTCCAAGGAGCACCAAAGAAAGTGTATGTATTTCTTTATGAGTAAAGAGTACCAGGCCTTCCCCTTTTGGCTTTTACATGTAAACTAACATTTTTCTTTGTACCACAGTAGTTTTAGATATCTAGCTGATTTTACATTGTTCTTTTTTTTTTCATTCTCTTTTTTTTTCTCTTAGTGATGGATAGAATTTGATGACTAGCATACTGCAACTGGCACATCTGTAGATTAAATTCTCTAGAGAAAAATCAAAGGCAGATGTGAAGAAAAGTTACATTTGACTCTGACCAGAGGTCTGTGTAAAGAGCTGTGGCTGATCAATACCTGCCCTATTAATTCTTATCCTGGACAGATGATCATTGCTTCTGTTCCCTCCCCAGAGCTAAATTACTTTGAAACAGCACAAAAACTGCTCACAGGAGTTATTCCTAAGACATACAAAAATATTTCCTTCTACACTGTCAAGTATAGCTCATAGTTTCACAAATTGAAGAGAAGAGAATTTGGTTTTATATTGCACCCTTCATCAGCTCCAGGTACCCCAAAGCAGTTAGCGATTTTGTATTATTGGAAGCACTGACTGTGCAGCGAGTACGTAAGCATAGCTTGTCAATGGATTTACAGAAACCTGCATGCTAGTACCTGTTTTGCTGAGGGATGGAAAAGCTTTGCAGCCTTTCTTGTGGGATTCTGCTTTCCATCTGCATTGCTAACTAGCAGTGGGCTGCAGGTGGTTCTTTTAAACGTTACATTGAAAGGCACAACACATCCTTTACGCAGCAGTGCCCACATTAGGCATGAGTACGTGTGCCAGTGAGCATGGAACCATATTAAAGCAAATCTTTAGGTAAATATAAAGAACTAGATTTTCAGCTGGTGAAAACTGGCATTGAACCCAACAAAGTGCTATTGATTTCCATCAGCTGAAGATCTGTCTGTAAGTATTTTGACACTGAGCCAGGTTGCTTTTGCAATTGTGTTAAGTCATTAAGCTTTATACTTAAGTGTGCAGTTCTATCAATTCTATTTAGATAGCTAATTTAGCAGTTCTTTGGGAGTTCAGTTCTTCAAAGAAGCAACCACATTTAGGTATGACTTTCTTTTTAGCTCAGCTTTCAAACAATCAGAGAAAAAAAGTAAGGAAAGGAAGCCACATTCAGTTACAATTTCTGTGGGTTTTTTTTTGCTTGGTTGGGTTTTTTTTTTGTTTTGTTTTTTTTTTTTTGTTTGATTTTTTTTTTAATTCAAAAATCAAAATAAAGGGGTAAAACCAGAACTGAACACACATTTATAAGAAAAATGTTATAATAGGTTCTAGTGTCTACCTTACTATTATTTTCATTATCATTTCTTATAAATATTTATCAGTGCTGTCAATGCACATTTGGAGGATTGCTTATAAAAGCAGAATCCAATCATGTCTACCAGGTATTGCCATGGTATTGCAGTTACTGAAGATCTATTAATGTTCCTCTAAAAAACACAGAGGCACAGCTCTTCCCTATATACTTTGATGATTTGGGCCTATACTTTTCTGGATAAGTCTACACTGCTCTTTAACAGTAACTCATGGTCTACTTGCCTGCCTTTTAAACATCTGGCAATCTAATCCTCAACAGCAAATACAACTCAGTCCCAATGGCAAATAGATGCCAAGTGCTGCTCAACAGACATTGAAGATACATACATGCATCTCTCCATATTCCATCTTTCAAACAAAAACATTTCATCACTTTCTCTGGGAGAATACAAGAAAGATATTCCCTCTCCTTGCAACTTTTGAGAGTGTGGTGAGTCAAACCAGGCTAGCTGCCAGACAGCCGCCCAGCTGCTGTCTCACTCCTGTTCTTCAACAGGAAAAGGCAAAATAACATGAAAATGGTCCCGCGTTGGGATAGGGAGATCACTCACCAATTCCCATCACAGGCAAACCAGACTTAACTTGAGGAAAATTAATTTAACTTACTGTGAATTAAAAATAGAGTAGGGTCACGAGGAGCAAAGACAAAATCTAAACCAACTATCCTCTACCCACTTCTCCCCATGCTCAACCTCACTCCCTCATTCTCATCTCCTCTCTCCCAGAGAAGTGCAGAGGGATGAGGAATGGGACATTGTGGTACATGACACCTCACCTCTGCCTCTTCTTCTCACATCCTTCTTCTGCTCCAGCATGAGGTCCATCCTATGGAACAAAGTCTTTCATGAACTTCTCCAGCATGGAAGGCTAAGAAAGTTGGGGCTATGCAGCCTGGAGAAGAGAAGGCTGTGTGAAGGCATCATATCAGAATTCCAGTATCTGAAGGGAACCTATTAGATATGCAGAAGGACTCTTCATCAGGGACTGTAGTGATAGGACAAGGGACAACGGGTTCAAGCTTAAACAGGGGAGATTTAGGTTACATATAAGGAAGAATCATAGAATCATAGAATAGTTAGGATTGGAAAGGACCTTAATATCATCTGATTCTAACCCCCCTGCCATGGCGCAGGGACACCTCACACCAACACAATGTCACCCAAGGCTCTGTCCAACCTGCCCCTGAACACCGCCAGCAATGGAGCATTCACAACTTCCCTGGGCAACCCACTCCAGTATCTCACCACCCTTACAGTAAAGAACTTCCTCCTCATATCCAATCTAAACTTCCCCTGTTTAAGTTTGAACCCGTTATCCCTTGTCCTCTCACTAGAGTCACTCACGAAGTGTCCATCCCCAGCATCCCTGTAGCCACCCTTCAGATACTGGAAGGCTGCTATGAGGTCTCCACGCAGACTTCTCTTCTCCAGGCTGAGCAGCCCCAACTTTCTCAGCCTATCTTCATACGTGAGGTGCTCCAGTCCCCTGATCATCCTCGTGGCCCTCCTCTGGACTTGGTCCAACAGTTCCATGTCCTTTTTATGTTGAGGACACCAGAACTGCACACAGTACTCCAAGTGAGGTCTCACGGAGAGCAAAGTAGAGGGGCAGGATCACCTCCCTCGACCTGCTGGTCACGTTCCTTTTGATGCAGCCCAGGATACAGTTGGCTTTCTGGGCTGCAAGCACACACTGCCGGCTCACGTTCATTTTTTTAATTGACCAACACCCCCAAGTCCTTCTCTGCAGGGCTGCCCTGAATCTCTTCTCTGCCCAACCTGTAGCTGTGCCTGACATTGCTCCCACACAGGTGTAGGACCTTGCACTTGGCAGGGTTAAACTTCATCAGGTTGGCATCAGCCCACCTCACAAAGCGGGTCAAGGTCCCTCTGGATGGCATTCCTTCCTTCCAGCATATCAACCGAACCACACAGCGTGCTGTCATCAGCAAACTTGCTGAGGGCGCACTCAATCCCACTGTCCATGTCACCAACAAAGATGTTGAACAAGACCGGTCCCAGCACTGATCCCTGAGGGACACCGCTCACTACGGGTCTCCAGCTGGACATTGAGCCATTGAGCACAACACTTTGCACGCAGCCATCCAGGTAGTTCTTTGTCCACCGAGTGGTCCACCTGTCAAATTGATGTCTCTCCAACTTAGAGACAAAGATGTCATGTGGGACAGTGTCAAATGCTTTGCACTGTGAGGGTGGTGAGGCACTGGAACAGGTTGCCCGAGGAAGTTGCAAATTCTCCATCCCTGGCAGTGTTCAAGGCCAGGTTGGACAGAGCCTTTGAGCAATCTGATCTCCTGAGAGATGCCCCTGCCAATGGCAGGGGGTTTGGAACTCGATGATCTCAAGGTCCTTTCCAACCCTAACTATTCTATGATTCTATAAGTCCTTCTCATGACAAACTCTTTAAGTACTGCTCCAGAATGTGTCCTTTCCACGGGGTATGGTCTCTCAAGAACAGACTGATCCAGTGTGGGTCCTCCATAAATGCAGTTCCTGCTAGAAATCCTTCTCCAGCCCTAGCTCCTCTCCATAGGCTGCAACTCCCTTTAGGACATGCCCACCTGCTCTGGTATAAGGTCCTCCATAGGCTGCAGTGTGAATATCTGCTTCCCCATGATCCTCACTGGGCTGCAGTGGGACAACCTGCTCTACCATGTCCTTCTCCACATGCTGCAGCAGAATATCTGCTTTGGTGTCTGGAGCACCTCCCCCTTTTTCTTTCACCTTGGTACCTACAAGGCTGTTTCTCACATGTTTTATTTCACTCCTCACTGTGCTGGGCAGCATTTTGATCCTTTCTTAAATATGTTTTCCCTGAGGTGTCACCATCTTGGCTGAATGGCCCAGCTGTGCCCTGCAGGAGGTGTAGTGAAGCCATCTGGAACCAGTGGTGTCTGACATGAAGCAGCTCCTGGCCTCTCTTTACATACACCAACCCTCCCATCACCACCTCACACACATGCAGTACTAAAACTGGAGCACATAAACCTAATGCAGAGGGGAAACTTACATTTTAGGCACTAATACCAGCTATATCAATGATAAAAGGAAGACTAAGAAAAATGTGGGACCTTACCAGAAGGAAACAGACCTGGTTAGAAAGGATATGGAGAAGGCTGAGATACTCTGAGGTACTCAGTAATTTTTTTTTGCCTTGGTCTTCACTGGCAAGTGGTCCAGCCAGACCACACAAGTCACAGAAGGCAAAGGCAGGGACTGGGAGAAGAGAGGCCCATTGTAGGAGATCAGGTTTGAGACCATCTAAGAAATCTGAAGGTGCACAAGTCCATTGGACCTGATGAGGTGCATCTTTGGGTCCTAAGGAAACTGATAGAAGTGGCTAAGCCACTATCCATCATATTTGAGAAGTCATGGCAATCTGTTGGAGCTCCCACTGACTGGAAAAGGGGAAATGTAACACCCATTTTAAAAAAGGGAAAAGGCAAGACCTTCAAAGCCCCTTCCAACACAAACCATTCTATGATTCTAATATGTTAATCATGATAAGTAAAAAAGTAACAGCTGTCCTTTCAAAGAAGAGAAAATTAATGAAGAAACTTGTATCCAATTCATAAAGGAGAATCTGTTCCTGGAATAATTATTTGACCAATGTTTATAGCTGTTCAAATAATTCAGGGGAAAAAAAATCCATACAGACATTAACATTAGATCAAAAAAAAAAAAAAAAAGTATGTACGCTTAAAATTGTGTATTTTACCTCATGAAACTTCAGTCATCTGCAAACCAGTCAGCTACAGCTGAGCTGATCATTCCAAATACTCTTTACATTTTAAGGAGGGAGAGAGATTCTTTTAGGTTGAAATTCTTCTGACCAAATACAGATAGCAACTTAAAAGTAGGATTATTCCACTAAAAGTGTTTATTCCTCCCTGACAATTAGGATAGCTTAGCTGTCTGTGCTTGGTCACATAAATTCCACCTCAGCTGTTTTATGATCTGTTTTCTAGATATTTGGAAGCTTAATAAAGACTATAAGCTTGATGTGTTAAGACATGCTGAGCAACTGGAACTGCCTCTTCAGTGTGAAATGCTGAATTTAGTCATAGGCTGGTTGTAATTAGTAAGCTAGAGTGAGACAGAATGAAATTCCAAGCTTTGTTCCATAAATATTGCAAAAATTTTATGTAAGCAGAACATTTTTGAACAGATGAACTTGAGAAGACGTGGTCTGAATACCAAATAGCCTATTGGCTAACAGATGGTAATGGTGGTATAGGTTCAACTCCCTACAGCAGCATGAAAACTGAGAGAGGGTCTTCCAGGGACATAGGTGCATATTCTAACACATAAAATCCTGTGTAAAAAATTGAGAGGGCAAAAGGGAGTACAGCATCTTCCACAAGTAGTTTCTATGCGGTTCAACCCAATAGTCATAGCTTCAGAAGTCAGGTGAATCAGTTTCAAATGGACTGACAGAGCTGAGATATAAGTCAGAGCCTTATCTGTTCAGTGCTCCCTAGATCTAGTTTTGAGTAGACATTTAAGGTTCTTAAGCAATTTTAAACTATAAAGGTAGAGACTTCTAGGGTTAGGCAACAGGTTTTGAATGTGTAGTGTGTGGTTCTTTAGCTGGCATTTGAGATTTTTAGCATATATCTTCTCGTCTTTGATGTGAAGATGTGCTAGAGTTGTTCTGCCTTTATAAACATTTTTCTTATCTAGAAAAGTTACAATTAAATAAGATGAGGAAAATCTGGAATATTAGGGTTTCTAGCTGAAAAAATTTGAGGGTCATTACCAGAGGAAAGTATTCTTATCTCTCTGGCATTGGACAGTATTTTCATAAAGGAGATACAAATATGTAACATTGTAACATTACTGTACCCTTTCCTGAAATTACTTTAGCTTCCAAGGAGTGATATATTGGTCTGTGCCATTTCAGTGTGATATCTAGTGACAAGGTGAAGACCTGGGTACTGTTCTGTGCACACTGCACACTAGATTCCCCAGGTTATTGCTTCCTTACTTCTTCACGTGCTCAGTAGCTAAGCAGAGTTGTAGGCAGGGTCTCAGGGTGTTTAGCAAGCCATGATAATACGCCATCTTCAGCATGTCAAATGTGGTCCATAGCTCAGAGTTCCCCTTATACAGATAGCTTCTGCTGTGGTTATCATTTGTAATTTTTACAGTACCCAAAAGAATATTCTCAGGCAGGAGTAATTCAGCAGCCCAGCAGTTTCATTAGTGCAGAGTCAGGCTCTTGTGTTCAATGCATTTTGCCCTGTACTTGCAATACTCTTATGCTCTCTGGGCAGGATGAATGCTTATATCTATAAAAGGAAATTTGTTCCCTTTTTTAAACATTTCCTGCCCTATTATTTCCATAATTCCTCACTGTGAATGGACTTAACTCTTACCAAAAACTAACAGAAGTGCCTAAGCTGTAAGGCAAGACAACTTTAACCTCTCAGATCAGTAACATCTATAAACTATTTGCCAAATTGCTGCTAACCACTCAGTTGTAGGAACAGAACTCTCTCCTTACAGATTACAACAATCACTATTCCTTTGCCAGATGCATAAAAATGCATGTCAAGTTTAAAGTATTTCAGATGCAGAAATCTCAATCTCATTATTTCCTTTTGCAAACAGGTTTTCCTTGGAAGATGCACTCATAGCTGTTTAGCAGAATCTGAAGCCTATATAGCAGTACAGACTTCCACTTTCAATTCTGGATTTGCATTTCTTTATTTGAAGACTTTGTTTAGTGTTTATTTTAAAACCATTCTCCACTTATTTTTCTAAATTTTATTGGTAGCATCTTCAAAAACTATCCTCTCCAAACCTGCCCTTTTCACTGTTCTAAATAAAATGTAGAAACAAAGAAATGCATATTAGTAAGTAAAGAAGCACAGGTGTGCCTTGCAGACAGTAAGTTTTTTAAAGTCCTTCCAGAGTTCTTGAATCATTATCCCTGCATAATTTATACTGTGTTACTGTGTGCAAACACTGAACCTGGCCCACAAAAAAGAGATGTGAGCTGGTTCAAAAGACAGGCCTTGGATTTTCAACAGTTGAGGGCATAAACTATTTATTTACGTATCAAATAATTATGCAAATTTCTAGCCATATTTTCTAATCAAAGTAATGTGAAAAAAAGGCAGAACATATGTAGTTCATTATTGCCTTTCTGCATCCCTTGCTCAGAGCCAGGGATGCTGATACTGTACTGGTTGGTACAAAGCCCTCTTCATTGTCATTATCCTCCCTTGCTTTTAAGACTTTATGGAGGAAAAAGAAGGAAGGATAAGTGTTAAAGTGGCTGCCAGATTAATGTACTGAAGGAAAAAAAGGGAAATTTAGTTCTTTGTGGTAGTTTCATTGAATGAAATCACAGCAGCACACAGCTTGGTGCTGAGTACAGGTACATAGTGTGAGCACATATTTTACAGGACAGCTCCAGAGAAGTGTCAAAAAGCCCAGACTACTTTGGATGCAAAGTAGTTCCACTCTGTTCCCCATGTTAAGAATGTACTCTGCATCATACCTGAACTTTATTCTCCAAATTGGTTAAATACATCAATATATAAAAAATTTTAGTACATTTTTCTTTCTCTAACAATTCAATTTTTATTTTTCTTTTTTCTTTCTTTAAGAGTAATGAACCCTTTTAACCCAACACACCTGAGTGTGATGATATATCTTTAGCTACCAGCTAAATGCCCATCCAGCACTCATTTACTCACTGTCCTCAACAGGACATGGGGAGAAAATAGGAGTAGAAATGTTCTGGATCAAAATAAAGACAGATCACATATGTTACTGTCATGGGCAAAACAGACTTGTCTAGGGAAAAGAAAAATAAAAATATTGCCAGGTAAAATAGATTTGCAGTGTGACAAACAAAAACAAACTCTAAATCCCACGTTTCCTCCTTGATTTTCCAGGCTCAACTTCCCTCCTTTCTTGCCGACTCCTCCATCTGATCCCAAGCCACCCTGAGTGGTATATTGGGTTGGGACTGGGGAGGCTTGAGTCAGTCAATAACAGCTCCTCTCTGCCACTTCTTCCTCCTCATGCTTTTCTCCTGCTTCTGCATGGATCATTCAGTGACTCCAGGGGAAATCTGCTCAGTGCCAGGAGCACCTTTCACCCTTCCTTCTCTGACCTCAGTGTTCCCTTTGTTTCTCACCCTTTCTTCCCCTCTTCTCCTCTGCTTGTGCAGTGCTTTGCTCTTTATTAAATACACATTCCCAGATGTGCCATGATCTTGTCAGAAGGGCTCAGCTGTTCCCTGCAGTGGGTCTGCTGAAGCTAACTGGAAATGGCTGTGTTTGTTTTGAGGTAGCCCCATAGTCCCAGCCCTTTGTCACAGAAGCCACTCCTACAGCACCACTTCTACTCCCCTCAAATCTTGCCAGGTATACCCAATATACTGAGCAAGTACTGGATTTTTACTTTTATTTTTTTTTTAATTATGAAATCTGGGAGAAAAACATAATGGAAATACCTGTCTTGGGTTGAAAATGAGAATTTTTTCAAGTTTTTACAGGGACACTAAAGGTTACTAAAGTCTTATTTGTTTAAAGGAAACATTTTGTTTGGTCTGCAACAATTTATTTTTTTTTTTTGCATGTTTTCAGACCTTTATCTATTTTCCTCTTTATCTGGTGCAATATTTAAACAAAGTAATGACATTTTAAAACAAAAAGTTAGAAAATATGAGATTGAAAAGTTGAAAATGTTGATGTTTTTAACATTACTGATTTGAAGCATTCCATTTTGGAAATGTGAAAATTAAAGCTGTATGATTTTTTCTTTTCTGCTATTTTTATCTCAGATTATGTTGGAGTATAAGGGGATTTTTATAAAGATTATTTCCCCTCTATTACATGGAAATGGCTCATTCTGTGTTTTTCAGAATAGCAAAAGATTTGAGCGTCTGTCTAAAGTCCACATTGTGAAATTGCCTTGCAGCTATTGAGAATCATTTTCACCTGAAACCTGAGAAGAATATCTGTGAGAAAAGCAGAGGTTTCTACTGAATGTAACCTGGTTGCTTAAGATTTCAGTTTTGATGAATGAACGTTTTCAACTAAAGACATTTTTTGTTTGTTTGTTTCTAAAAATGTTCAGCTGATTTTGTTGTTGAGTCATATCATGCCATTGCTAAAACTGTATCGACCCTCCTTAATAAAGCTAGGTTTACCTTTTACATGATGGAAACAGTTATAGTTTGATAGTCATATGCATAAAGTATCCAGCAGTGAAATGAAGTCAAGTCTAGGCTCATTTGCTTTTTCAAGAGGCTATTTGCAACAGTGATCTGTGGGTTGGCAGAATGTGTTCGATGCCAGCACGGTAAAACTGATTTCACAATTTTCACAGTATGAAATCCTTTGTTGACCATTCCAGCTCAGGTGCTGATCAATAGAAGGAAATAAAGACCAGCATCTGACTTGAGGATGTGGTAGCCGTGGGATCAGATATACATCTTATATTATATATTTCTGGCTCTAAATTTTCACTCTGATGATTTGGTTATTTTCATGACCAAAGAATTCACTTTTTCACCTCTGACAAACTAGAGGAAAAAAAAAAGGAAGAGAAGAGGAGAGGAGAGGAGAGGAGAGGAGAGGAGAGGAGAGGAGAGGAGAGGAGAGGAGAGGAGAGGAGAGGAGAGGAGAGGAGAGGAGAGGAGAGGAGAGGAGAGGAGAAAAGAAAAGAAAAGAAAAGAAAAGAAAAGAAAAGAAAAGAAAAGAAAAGAAAAGAAAAGAAAAGAAAAGAAAAGAAAAGTTTATAGAATCATAGAATGGTTTGGGTTGGAAGGGACCTTAAAGATCATTCAGTTCCAGCCTGCCTATTACAGGCAGGGAGACCTTCCACTAGAGCAGGTTGCTCCAAGCCCCATCCAATCTGGCCTTGAACAGTGCCAGGGATGGGGCAGACACAGCTTCTCTGGACAACCTGTGCCAGTGTCTCACCACCCTCACAGTGAGGGTGTATTTAAGGTAAATCTACCCTTTAGATGGGAAGATAAATGTTTCTTGATAGCTTTCCTTAATCAGACAGTTCTGGTTTCAAGATGACAGCAGAAGGATTACAGTTCCCCACACCACTTGCTGTTCAGGGCACATCTCGCACTTAGTCCAGCTGCAGGTGCTTTTGAATGTCAGCACATAGATCAATGACAGGACATGGTCCCCAGGGAACAGCCTGGCACCCTAATAGAAAAAAGTTTATGGTACAGGCATATTCATTTAGTACACTTCTATTTCTGAAATATCTATGAAAATCTTGATTAGGTTGCTAGATTAAGCCCATTTTTCTTGGCACAAAAATCTGGTCTTAACTTGTGATTTTGAAGACTCATCTTTCTTCATAATCTCAATTTTATCTTTTTCCTGTGAAATCTGTCTGGATATATCTTGTATCTCATCCGTCTTTTCATTATTCACTCCACTTCTACAGTGTTTATGTCATCATCATGTGAGAGTTAAGGGGAAGAGGGCAGTATGATATGTACAAGTATAGGAGTATTCAACTGTTTGTTTATGCTTTTGAATGCATAGCTACATATTTGTTTGTTTTCAGACAGTTTTCATGGTAGCATCCTGAAGTGCACCACTTTAATAATTATTGACTGTTCTTCAGCCGTTACCTATTCTGGGGTGGAATAGCAGTTAGCATAACAGCTTTTCCTAGTATGCTTAGGGAAGCCTGCTCGCAGTGTGAATAAGTCATCAACAGTCTACTGCAGGTACAGCCAAAATACTTTGTCAGATAGATAGTTTCCCAGATGAAACAAAATTGTTTTATGCTTGGTTAGTTACACAGTACAATTCTACATTTGCTTGTATTGCTATGCTGCATTTAGCTGACTAATGACTCAAGAACTTTATTTGCTAACTTCATCCAAAGCATCTGCTCAAGTATTGCAATAATACAAATAATTTCTATGGAATTAACAAAGAAAAAAACCCAACAATTTAATCTAGAGAAAGTTCAATACTGCTTGCAAAACTCACCATAATTGCTTAGTATCACTATAATGACCTGGCCGGAAGACTATAGTCATTAGGGAGAGCAGGACATATTGATATACAACTCTCGGTGACACTTCAGGACAGATTTGCTGAGGTGAAGGTAAGATTCTGGGGAGGTAGCCAATGCATCGACATTTCCTTGGACAGCATGCAGAGACACAACATGGCAGTAACCTCACAGCTGAGAAGTTGTACTGATCATATTGAAACTGGATCGGATTCTGATGTTATCAATGGATACATGCAGTGGGATAGTTCACCCTACTCCCAGTATGATGAAATTTAAACACATATTTAAGTCTTTTGACTTAGTTAAGTCTATGCCACTCTGTGACAATGCAGAACAACAGCTAATACTAATAACACATGTTAAAAGATATATTGGTATACATTACTATTTATGAATATCTACCTTCTTAAAAAGTTATGTCAAATGAAAAGCCTTAATCTTCCCATTTTCAGTTTTTTAACACTTTTCTTTTGTGTGATAATTTGTTCTTAACATGAAAACAAATAATTTTCCATAATGAGAATTAATAGTGGAAAGGAAGACATTACCAGGGCATTATCTTTCACAAGATAATGTGCTTAGTGGTCGAGGCTAGGAAAGAGTGGGAAAAAAAATCTGTATGCATTTCTTGAGAAATTAAAATGTACTATTTCTGGTGTTCAAGGCCAGGTTGAACAGAGCCTTGGGTGACGTGGTTTAGCGTGAGGTGCCCCTGCCCATGGCATGGGGGTTGCAACTAGATGATCTTCAGGTCCTTTTCAACCCTAACTATTGTATGATTCTATGATTCTATGCTAGCTTAAAGAAAACATGTACAAAGTATTATGATGATGACACAGCTTACTGGACAAATGTGTATCTGTATTCACACACAGTTGAGACCATAAAAATATCCTTTCTTCAGAAGATGGCATTCTGTAATAAATGCTTCATGACTCTTACCTGAAAACTATATCAAAATGGTAAAACAAGCAAACAGGTGTAAATCTTCTGCATGATTCTCTACCCAATAAGTTTAATGCTATCATATCTCACCTGTGTAGAGTGACAGCCATCTTAGACTGGCACAACTGGAAGAGGAAATTAACTTTATGTGACCCAGATAGTTTTATCTTTCTGATCTTTCATCAGTTCTTAGCTGATTTGATTTTAGTTTTTTCATATTTAAAGGAAAGAATTTTCTTCAAGAAAACTTAAAACCACTGCAAACTCTCACAGATCCAAACAAGCTGTCTTGAAAAGTGAGCAGTTGACATATGTCAATCTAAAACAAGTTGTCAAATTTAATGATTGCCTTTAAAAGTGGCATTCATTCCCCCTGATTATGCATCCTGGACTTAACCACAAAATAGCAGAGGGCATCACCTAAAATAAAAAGTGATTCATGTTATGCCTTCTTTATTGATGACTTCCACAAGCAGAGAAGACCCAGAGCCAAGACAAGTGATAGAGAAAATGAGTTTTCTAATTTAAATTTGAAAAACATGCACTTGACAGGTTTCAAGGGCTGTTTTCAGAACAGCCACAGAATTAAAAGTTAGCTGAGGTTTATCTGAGACTTGACCAAAGCATTCTGCTATAAAGGAAGAAAGAAAAAAAAATAATAATAAAACACTGTGTTTTCTTAAGGGACCTTATAATTTCTTGGAATTCTTTTCCTTAAATGATGGTCCTTATTCATCACTGCTGTAGTCCTGCAAAAAAATAAAAACGGACTAGAAAATGTCCTGATATTCAACTTGTGTTTGAGGCAATGATTGAACAAAATGATTTTTAATCAGGGATATAAAATCGGTCCTTCCTTTATTTTCCCAAGTCAGTGTTTATTATTTTGTGTTTCCATAAGAGAAAGTGACTCTTGAGTCCAAAGCTTTCTTACTATTTACTGTTCTAACATAATCTACTTTCTACTTTGATAGAAGATATCGCTTTATATGCACTGCAGGGAACTCATAACTGAAGGGTTATGTGTATTGTTATGAATCTAAGCCAGAGATACCAGTTGGGGTGATTTTCATGGAGGCGATCATAAGACACAGATTAAATAATTTAAAATCTTTCTAACCTATCTACTCCTTAGGGTTCCACTCCGCTTCTTTACATTTTCATTCCTGAGAATTAATCCCTGTTTTGCTTTCCTATTCCTTTGAATAGATAATAGATTGAATAAAATCACAAAATGGGTAGCTTTTACAAAACTCATCCCTAAAAGAGTGAAGTAACCTCCTCTGGAAAGGACAGCAGAATTTTGATGAATGAATACTGAAGAGAAGGTTTAAAGAAATATATTTGTTAAGCACTGGACTACTTGGAGTAGAGTTAGACCACATCTATATACTTCTGAAAGTATGCTCTTCTATTGATTATTGATATTATAGGTCTTATATACATAAAAACTAAAATCATATTAAATTCTGAAAAAAGCACTTACAGCTACAATGTTGTTTTCCATGTAGACCTAGTTTCTAACAGTCTCTGAAAATACTTTTTTTTTTTTTTAAATTTAGTAAGTGTAAGCAGCTAGAGAAAGGGTTTTCTTAATTTTTATTCCTTTTAACATTTCCAGTTTGTCCCTATTTTTTGCCTGTTCTAATGCATATATTTTAATCCATTTGATAGTATGTCTCTTTTCATTAGAAATAGTATGGCCTTCAAAGAAATGTTACTGATAAGGCAGGATGCAGCTGACCAGAAAGTAATCAGTACAAAATGAATTGACCATATTACATTAAATCTTGGTTCATCAGCTTGCATCAGCCCTGAGGTTTTCTCACTGATATATGAGAAATTATGAAATCTCTCGGATTCTTTGACTTTTTGCTTCCCAGAATTTTAGCAGAAATCATCAAAGGAAGTTTTCATGACACTTGCTTTAGGAAGCTGCTTTTCAGTGTGCTGTAGTCTCAATTCAACTCCTTGCTGTGGGGTATTAGAAATGCACTTCACTTTTTACTTGTCATTCATATGGCTTTATTCCGTTTCTCATGCTCGAAATCATATATGCAATATAATGTGTGCTTATGTTTTAGAATTTAATTTCTTACTAACTAAAGAATTAAACTAATTTTCTGCCCATACTGAAATGTTGAAAGTTCAAGTGCTTCAGATGGTTAGAGGCGAGGTAAGGTTAGATAAATTAAGGCTGAGTTTAGGTGGCGTGTATCTAGCACTTAGAAACAAAGCAAACAGATGCAGTCATTAAATGGAAACATAAAATATTTTCAGAACATGTGCTCACCAAGCAGAAAATTTCCCTGGCAACCTGAGCAATGGGCCTGTGACATACATCAAAACTGGCTTTTTTAAAATACTATATTGTATTTTTTGAATTAATGAAGTAGGAAAAAAGTAGGTCAGAAAGTGAAACATTCACACTGAAAGAAAATGTCATGCAAGTACAGGGGATTATTTGCTATAGTCCAAGGTCAGCGTGCATCTTGCTGAAACAGCTCAGTCTGTTTTATAACCTGTTACCCAGCATAATTCTTTTTTATAATATATCGATGTACTGCATTGATATAATAATGATTCTTGAACAGCTTTTGTACTTCTAAGCATCATATACCTGTGCAAGGTTTGTACTTGAAGGGAGTCTTAATTATTCTATGGAATTAACAAAGATCTAAGGTATCTTATCTATTGAAAGTTCAATGGCTCTTGCAAAGCAGATCCTGGCAGCATCAAATTGCAGAATTCAAGTAGTGCAAAATCAGATTCCATCTGTTAGAACAGACAGATAAAGCAACAGTTTCAACACATTGAAAAGATAAGTGAGCATATTGGCCAATATTCAGCAATTACAAGTACTTGGGGGAAAAAAAAAAAAAAAAAGAAAGAAAACCCACAAAATTAACATGGCATCCTTAGGTAATGAATATTTTTCTGAGGCAGGGGATATTGGAAGGGAATATATAAACTAAGGACTCATCCATCTATGAGCTCGCTAGTGACTGTTTTGCTAGAAGACGGTTTTAATCACATAGATATAAAAACATTCATGTTAGTTTTAAATAAACACTAAATAGAATATAAACTGAGTAGAACTGTTGGGTGACTGCACTGACTACAAACTAGCATTCGGACTTGCACCTTTGTGTACAAGGAATATCAAGGGGAAGCTTCCGCATAATTTTTTATATAGAGCTCTTGGAAGCTGAATTGCATCCATGTGGAAACCTTCCACCACTGTAATGAGGTAAAATAAGTCAGACCTGCATGGGGCAAAACTGAGAGAAACCAATTCTCTAGTAGTTTCATTAGCTAGAAGATTGTCTAAAAGAGCCTGTGGCACCAGAAAACTTAAATAAGATATAATAGATATACTGAATGGGAGAGGAAAAGATGGGCAGACATCTCATAAACAAGAGTGTCTTCTGTTTTGCGCAGGCTGCTATAGCTGTATGGTAACAAGGATTTTTTGCAACCTATCTTTCCTTATCGATATTTATCAGGCATGCATAAGTAAAGGAATTCTCTATTTGAACATCTATATTGCTGTAGGGTATTGCCTTCCTCTGCCACTGATAGGAGCTGTAAACACCCAGCACTATTATTACTGTTATGATGTACATTTATATAGAGGCATTAAAATATTTTGTACCCTGTTCCTTCAAGAAGAATCTAAAGAAACATTTTTGAGAATAATAAAAAAATGCATCAAGGAAGTTCAGAATAACATAACTGGTCAGTTACTTGAACCACAGTGCTAGAATGGTTGGACATGATGAAAACTTCATCCTTGCATAGAGTGGACCTTAAACAAGAATTTGTCAACACTTTAGGTCAAAGATGTTATACAGATGGTTTTTTTTAGCCCAACATGATGCAAGTCATATGTCTTATGATATACTAATTAAAAACCAGTATTAAAAACAGGTACCTTGGAGAATATCTTGCTTGCATTCATTTTGACTTGTAGCTGGTTTTTCACTAGCATTCATAGTTGACAAATTCGGACATATTGCAAGGAATTTTTGCTTCTAGGCAGTGTTCAATCAGAATAGGTGAATTGTTTCCCTGAAAGCTTAAAACCAAAGACTCAGACACTAAGCCACAACAGATACAAAGGAATGCAGGAAAACCCTGACAAGTGTTAGTCATAAGGCGCATGCACTGTTCAGAGTTGCTTGACCATTGCCAAGTTTGCCAAGGGTATCAAGAAGAAAAACTAGAAAGAAGAACTCCAAGACTGAAGATTTTTATAGATGTTAAGAAGAAAATCCAAATAGAGGAGAAAAATTTCAGGGTGTCTATTTGAAGGCTAGAATGAATATAACATGTACAATCCTTGAAAATGGACTCTAGAATTTAAAACATTTTATGTACGATGTGACAGATAAGGGAAAGGCCATGAAAGAGTTTAGTTTCATGGGCAAAGGAACAGGACACGAAAATAATCTCTGAAATACTATTCTGGGTATAAGCAGTAAAGACTGTGAATCTGAACAGCACAATCCACCACATACATAAAAATTATTTTCTTGCAATGGCTGACCTATGTTAATGGAGCATCCCTCTTTTCTACCCCTAGTCTCTTTATCCATATAAGTTAAAGACTCCTGGATCTTCCAGCTGGAAAGGTTCTATTTTAATTAATTTCTGAGACCCTGCCATAGCACTAGAAGTACTGACATTCACAGCAGAGCACACAGACCCTTTCTGTCACCTTCAGTCTGGCAGCTGAGATTTCCAGAAGTGTTGAAGGACCTATACTGGTAAGTCACGCTTTTACTGGCCTCAGAAAAGGAACAGCAAACAGACTGCTAGGAAAGTTAATGACGCCTTTTTAACTCCCTTCCTCCATCGTAGGAGTGTTCAGGTGTCTGTCCTTTGTGACCAAAAAAAAAAAAAAGAGAAGTAAACTTTTGTATTTAAACCACATGTATAAGTTCTTGATATTTAAAAATACACTAAAAAGTCATAAGTTGAGTGCTATTGTTAGCTTAAAAGGAAAGAATTAAAGAAAAAATCTAGAATTTTGAGTTTGTAAGACAGAAATTAAATCAAAGGAAATCTTTAAAGAAGAATGCTTTGAAAGATAAAAATGTTTCATCCAGGAAGATCTGAAATATAACATTTATTATACAGCGATTTTTTTCTTCATGAGAGTCCTTTAAAATATACAATAATAATTTGGTGTTACTCTAACTGCTCTTCTCTGAATGCAAATGTTACTGCAAGGAAGCAAGGAAGACAAATATTGTAAAATGCTGCTAGGGTAAGAAGGGATTACCATTAGCAGAATGTGTTGCTGGACCGAAGGATAGCACCTAAGGAACTTCTGATGAAGAAGAAACAGGACAATTACAGAGAGAAAAGGGTGAGCCACGGGGAAGGAGGAAGGAAAGAAAGTTGTAAAAAAATGTATGTAGGGAGAAAATTAGAGCCCAGAAACAAAGATCTGAAGGAGCAGAAGAACAGGCAGCACTGCAGACATGAGATTCAATTAAGCTAAAGAGTAAAACTGTGTCAGTAGGAAAATAAGAGAACAGGTTTGTACTGGAAGATGTCAGTCAGGTTACAGGGTTTGCTTCAAACAGAAAACGTATTCTTGCCAGCACAGGTAAAATATCTGTTGCTTTGGGTCAACGTATTTTAGAACCATAGAATCATAGAATAGTTAGGGTTGGAAAGTACCTTAAGATCATCTAATTCCAACCCCCCTGCCATGGCGCAGGGACATCTCACTGTAAATCATGCCACTCAAGGCTCTGTCTAACCTGGCCTTGAACACCCCCAGCGATGGAGCATTCACAACTTCCCTGGGCAACCCACTCCAGTATCTCACCACCCTTACAGTAAAGAATTTCTTCCTCATATCCAATCTAAACTTCCCCTGTTTAAGTTTGAACCCGTTACCCCTTGTCCTCTCACTGCAGTCCCTCACGAAGTGTCCATCCCCAGCATCCCTATAGACACCCTTCAGATACTGGAAGGCTGCCATGAGGTCTCCACGCAGACTTCTCTTTTCCAGGCTCAACAGCCCCAACTTTCTCAGCCTATCTTCATACAGGAGGTGCTCCAGTCCCCTGATCATCCTCATGGCCCTCCTTTGGAGTTGGTCCAACAGTTCCATGTCCTTTTTATGTTGAGGACACCAGAACTGCACACAAACTGCCTCCAAGTGAGGCCTCACAAGAGCAAAGTAGAGGGGCAGGATCACCTCCCTTGACTGGCTGGTCATACTGCATTTGATGCAGCCCAGGATACAGTTTTGCTGTTAATAGATCTTTTTTCAGGAATACAGTAACATTTTGAAAAACAGGTTTTGAATTGCCACCTCCTTTGGACATTTTTTGTTTGACCACGCAGTCTCCCTGTGAGCTGTACTTCAGATACATAGGACTATTAGACACTTGACCAATGTACCCTAATGTTTATGGCAGCAAAATTTTAAATACTTAGGTTGAAAAACAGTGAACAAGGGATTTAATACTGATATGTATTTCTAGTGTTCTTAGTGGATAATCTAAGCCTCCATAATCAATCAGTTCTAAATTACAATGCTTGAGTAGTTCAAAGCCTTAACAAATATCTGCATAAAAATTGATTACACAAAATGTCAAACCAAATATTTTTAGAAATGCTTCCACTAGAGCTGACAGAAATATCTTGAATAGTAAAATTCTTCCTGAAGAATGTGTCTTCCAAGAAATGTTGTTTTGTTTTGTTTTTTTTTTTTTTCAATTCAGTTTTGTTGTATATAGCACATTTCAATGGAAACATTTGAAAGAGAAAATTTGGTTTTCTTGCAAATTAAAATGTTAATTTATTTTTAAAATTTAAAAAATTTTTTTACTTATCTCATATAATTTATTATTGTATATATAAGAATAATGATAAAAAAGAAGTTGCTAAGACACTGTCCATCATATTTGAAAAATCATGGCAGTCAGGTGAAGTTCCTGATGACTGGAAAAAGGGAAATATAACCCCCATTTTCCAGAGGGGAAAAATGGATGAGCCGGGGAACTACAGAACAGATAAACTCACCTCTGTGCCTGGCAAAATCTCGGAGCGGCTTCTCCTGGAAGGCATGCTAAAGGCACATGAAAACAGCAAGGTGGTTGGTGACAACCAGCATGACTTCACTAAGGGGAATCCCGCCTGATCTCTCTGGTGGCCTTTATGATGGAGCTACGGAACTGATGGAGAGGGGTAGAGCAGTTGATGTCATCTACCTGGACTTGTGAAAAGCATTTGACACTGTCTCACATGACATCCTTGTCTCTAAGTTGGAGAGACATCAATTTGATAGGTGGACCACTCAGTGGATAGAGAACTGGCTGGATGGCCACACACAAAGTGTTGTGCTCAATGGCTCAGTGTCCAGCTGGAGACCAGTAACGAGTGGTGTCCCTCAGGGATCCTGGTGTTGGGACCACTCTTGTTCGACATATTTGTCGGTGACATGGACAGTGGGATTGAGTGTGCCCTCAGCAAGTTTGCCGATGACACCAAGCTGTGTGATTCGGTTGGTATGTTGGAGGGAAGGAATGCCATGCAGAGGGACCTTGACACGCTTGTGAGGTGGGCTGATGCCAACCTGATGAAGTTTAACCATGCCAAGTGCAAGGTCCTACACCTGGGTTGGAGCAATGTCAGGCACAGCTACTGGTGTAGAAGAGATTGAGAGCAGCCCTGTGGAGAAGGACTTGGGGGCGTTGGTCAATGAAAAAATGAACATGAGCCGGCAGGGTGTGCTTGCAGCCCAGAAAGCCAACTGTATCCTGGGCTGCATCAAAAGGAACGTGACCAGCAGGTCAAGGGAGGTGATCCTGCCCCTCTACTCTGCTCTCGTGAGACCTCACTTGGAGTACTGTGTGCAGTTCTGGTGTCCTCAACATCCAAAGGACATGGAAGTGTTGGAACCAGTCCAGAGGAGGGGCACGAGGATGATCAGGGGACTGGAGCACCTCACGTATGAAGATAGGCTGAGAAAGTTGGGGCTGTTGAGCCTGGAGAAGAGAAGTCTGCGTGGAGACCTCATGGCAGCCTTCCAGTATCTGAAGGGTGTCTATAGGGATGCTGGGGATGGACACTTCGTGAGGGACTGCAAGTGAGAGGACAAGGGGTAACAGGTTCAAACTTAAACAGGGGAAGTTTAGATTGGATATGAGGAAGAAATTCTTTACTGTAAGGGTGGTGAGATACTGGAGTGGGTTGCCCGTGGAAGTTGTGAATGCTCCATCGCTGGCAGTGTCCAAGGCTGGGTTGGACAGAGCCTTGGGTGGCATAGTTTAGTGGTAGTGTCCTTGCCCGTGGTGGGGATGTTGGACCTAGATGATCTTAAGGTCCTTTCCAACCATATCTATTCTATGATTCTATGATTCTATGAATTAAATTGGGGGGCTGGGAGTTCATCCTTTCCCCTTCACCTTGATTTCTTAACACACAGGGCATATGAGGTCACAGTGTGTGGCTATGGTTATGTCTCCATTCCAACTGCAGTCACACCTGCACTGCAGCCTGTTGGTGACTTTCAACTGCATTTCACAAACATTTTGAATGGGCCTACCATTTTATAAAAAGAAGATGCCATGAGAAAGGAAGACTGTTACTGAAGCTTTCACAAATTTGTCTCAGTATTTTCTTAGCTTCTCATGCAGTTTCTGCAGTCTCTGCCAAAAATCTCTGTAGGATGAGGGTTACAGGGAAATTGAAAGGAACCATACAATCTATGGAAGTCTGATTCTGCCTGTTTTCATGTGTATTAAAGCCGTTATCCATCATCTGCATTTTCCCCCAGTGAAGTGGAATTCTTCTCGTATACCCTCAACAACATTCCCAAACTGTTTCTTTGTCAATCTTTTAAGAAAACAAAGCAGACCTACCTGCAGGTTCCTGATTCCTTCCATATGTTGTGGTTAGAGATTCACTGTTATTCCACTCTCCTGAAGACCCTAAAGCCTGTTTGTCTCTTGTACATTAATCTCGCTGTATTTTTTTCTATTTGATTCTCCTCATTATTTCATGTTATGAGTTGTTCATCTCCTGACCATCTGCCTCTGATCTTTGAGATCACTAGTCACAGTATTTCAGGTGCAGCTATAGCACAGGGAGGTCTCCAAGCCCACTTAGCAACGTAGAGAGGGCAGTTTTTCACAGAGATGCTACCCTGCTGCTCTGCTTCCACTTCCTGACTCCTTCACTCTCCTGAAGTGATGTGTGAGTGGATCACCAGTGACATACCCCTTATTGGAAAGGATGTGATGTCTGAACGAGGAAGATTGCATTTTGAAGGGCTTCATGTTCAGAAGGAACCCAACAAAGTAGAATATTCAACACTTTACCATGGCTTTGTTTCTTCCATATCATGAGATCTACCTTCCCCAACAGATATGCCGATTTTCCTACTATGTAGCAGGATATAAATCTTCCTTTTCAATATGATCTGAAACACCAAAGCAAGAAAGGGTGATATGAAGCAAGAGCTGATGCTTCACTACCTATGATATCTGGAGGAATATGGTTTCCAAAAAAAAAAAAAAAAAAGTCAGAAGAAAGGAAAGCAAAAAGACCCTATGAATACAGTTTACTGAGATATTTTTGAAATTACAGAAGTCTATAAAATTGTTCCTTTATTTATTAGCTTCCAGCATGGCATCCATGTAAAAGAAAAAAAAAAAAAATCTAAATCCACATGAACTGTTTCCTTTGAATTTCAGCATTTTGCTTAAGTGTTGGAAACACTGAATATATTTGAATCACTTTCAGTTACATAAAAACAAGAAAATAGGAATAATTAAAAACTGACTAGTTGGTAAATATCTTTTACACTAAGAGAAATTATAAAATGGTAAGGCAATATAAAACAGTATGTCTAAAGTTAAATAATTTTATATGAAGATTTTTTTTAATCTTTATACCATCTTACAGCTTTCAAACAGCTTTGATTTTAATCATTAATGGTATGGATAATACATAATGATGCATGTAATAATACTGGAATGTCTCATGTTTTCAATGGAAAAAATGGAAGCAAATCTTCATTGCAGATAAAAAGATGTGCTGCAAGAACACAGAGGTGGAAATAGACAGGTGGAAACTCGGTGCCTGTGTTCTGCTGTATAAAATCTTGTGCAGTAGGTCATTTAGGAAGATTAGAGTGGTAAGCAGTCAGTTTATGCATACTTGACACTGCCACTTACCTCATGGAAGCTGTGCATAGAAACATTCATACCAAAAGTAGACAAATAATCTAAGCTAAGGGGAAAACAATCTTATGCTAAGAATACTGGTTTATTTTCTCAAAGTGTTTTCAAGGTGTTATAAACAGCAACAGTAAAAAACAACCAAATAAACCAAAACAAAAACCACCAACCAACCAACCAACCAACCAACCCAAAACCCAACAAAACCAAGCCTGAAAATGAGTAATACATTGTAAGAGTCTTTTAAAGTAGTAAGTCACAGAGGGTGTGGGCTACACCACTGCCTAATAGTTGTTAATTGGAGTAAATAATAGGTTTTTAATCATCAAGTGGCATTTAATTAACCTGCAATAACTGGCTTATTAATTTTCAATTAAATCATTATTTGAAACACTTAATTTGAACGTGAATGAATGTATTTTCAGCTACTTCCTATAAGGTATCTCACTATTTGTGATGAATTGAAGGTTAAAATTTGGCATTTCTTCTCCCTCTTCCTCAATGAACATCAAGGACACATTTGAAAAGCTTCATGCTGTTTGTTAATTAAAGTAAACCAGAAGAGCAAAAGACAGGGAATTCAGAAAAGAAAACACCCCAATTACCATACACTCCAATACTCCTGGTGGTGTTCAAGGCTGGGTTGGACAGAGCCTTGGGTGACACGATTTACTGTGAGGTGTCCCTTCCCATGGCAGGGGGTTGGAACTTGATGATCTTAAGGTCCTTTTCAACCCTAACTATTCTATGATTCTATGATTGTATGATTTATTTACACTTACTCCCACAATTAACGAACACTCAGGGACAAATCCGCAGCTACAGTAAACTGACAACATTAATTTCAATTAATTTATTTACTAAGCCATTACATGGTTTGGTTTGGAATTTTTTGGTTCAGTCTGGCTTTTTGGGTTTTTTTTAGGTGTTTGTTTGTTTGTTTGATGTCGGTTAAATATGGGCAATCTTCTGAGTTTTGCCTAAAAATCAGAAGTGAAAAGCAATCCCTGTTCCAAGCAACATATGGTCAGGGGTACAGGAAAGTGGGTATAGCATTTTGTTCTTATAATGTGATGTCCACCCCTGTATAAAAAGATTTTTTCACTAATAAATTGAATGAAAGCAATGACCTGTAACTGGGAGTAGGAGGTAGAGGAAAGTATGCCTCTAAGGAGAAAGAAGTGGAAACACAGAGCCCTAAACACTAAAAAACACTCCATGCCAAGAGATATTGTATGATTTTCTTATAATAAAAGGTAATAAGCCTTTGAAAGGATAGTCAAAAAGACTGAATTTTGTCTATGAAGGAAAATCTTCTTATCCATTCTCAATGGAGGAATCAGTGATGATTAAGAGCTTCTTGTTATGAAATATCTCCTTTTGGGAATCTGATCCTCTTCTTTGAGTAAAGAAGATGCTTGCAGAGACTTGCTTTCCTATTGTAAGGTAAGTCCTCGAAAATATCTCTCTTCAGCTTCCTTCAGTAGACAAAGGGCTACACAAGATAAATGCTTTAGTGGTCCAAAATGGTGTTAAATTACATTCCAAGACAATGCATAGCTTTCTTCCATAAACAACTTAAAGTCCAGCCAACATAAATAAATAAAAAATTGCAGGCATTGAGAAAAACTTATGTTCTGATGGAATTCTGAAAAGATAACTTGTATGAGAGATTTCAATGGAACAAATATATTAAGCACTATGATAATGAACTTGCATAATAGAATATATTTCTTGTATTCAAAGGACATGAAACCATCACAGGAATTTGAGTTCTACATAAGGTCAAATTAATATTTTGCACTCAAACTGGAAAGCTTTATACTTACATTGTGTCCACACATTATCCAGCCTTTTTTTCTTCACATTCATTTCCATTTCTTCACTTTGTTGATCTTTTTTTTTCTTTGCTTGATAAGCTACCTTCCTTCATTTTCCAACCAAGATGTTCCTCTAAATTACCTCCCTGTCAGCACAGCATGTTTGCTCCTGTAACAACCACTTACATGCCAGAAAATCTCCTAGTTCTTAACTGAAATGGCTACTTGTTCTTTATATACAGAAGCCAAAATAGGTTAGAAATGTGGAAAATATATGAATGGCAATTGATTTAACAAAAAATTATTCAGCAGTTTGCTTCATGTTTATTTATTGATATGTGGATGAAAATAGATGCTGATTTAAAAAAGCTAGTGAAAGCTATACCCTTTTTCCCCAGTTTCTTTCTCTCCCTTTCAGATTCTCTCCCTCCCAGAAGGTGGTGCAGGACTATAGTATTTATATTAATTTCAAGACACCACCTTTCCTTCTTTAAAAAAGGAGGTAGATGGATAAAGGACAATAGAGGTGTTCTTGAGTGTCAGAAGATGCACTATTAGGCCTTCTATTTTCACTTATATTCGCTCCATTATTATTTCTTCTGTGTTACTACTGTAGCAGTACCTTTAAAAATATTTTTTTTTCTTGTTTCACTCTGTTGGAAGCTTTGCCAAAATCTTTTGGCTTTCAGGCGCCAGCAGAAAACAATTGAATTCTAAATTCCCAATCAGAACTACTCAGTTCTCTGAGGTGACAGGGTTAGAGGAGATACAGAACCTCACCACAAGAAGCCTGTCTTTTAATTTCCATCAAGGGATACTTTGAAACAAGTTCAGGTATTTTACTACCAACATATCTCTGCTCTAATGTAGCATTTCACAGAGTTTCCACGATAACTATCTTTGGGTCTTCTCATAAGAGCCCTATAATAGTCATAAATATTTCTCAGGAGAGCCAGATAGACTCTGAAAGGCATATAATAGCTATCATAAATGAATATAAAATGTAGAAAGGACAAGCCACCATGAAAATGGCAAATGAATATGATGACGTGTGTGTTGTACATGAGTTGTCTGATTTTTATATTTACAGAAAATGACAGCTGTTTTCTGCTGTTTCAGCAGTATTTATGGAAGAGGAATCATCCTCTGGAAGATTAAGACTTTTTGCAGAAAGACTGAAGTGGTTACAGAGTAGAAAGCTTGCACCACTGTCCTATGTATACTCCTTATGCATACTCTTAGACTGTTTGCTGCAGTGACAAATTCTGGAAGTTACAGTCCAAGCATCATCTTCATCCTAACAAATGATGCAGATAAATTTTATTTCACCACAAAAACTGAATCATGGACTTACTTAAAAAATAAGTTAACACATGTGGGTAGCATAGTACTTCACTTCAAAGCCTCCATTTGAGCTGTTTTGAGCCTCCCTTGCCAGGGCTGTTTGAGTACAAACACCAGCCTTGTCAGTTGTCCTAGTAAGTCAAAATGTGATTTAGTTCTTTATATCCTGCATAACTTCATAAATTTTAGTCCAACAATATATGGTGTAACATACCAGTCAATTTAGGAAGTGGCACTATTCTATAAATAGTCCCATTAAAATGAAACCCTTTGCACTTGCAATGAAGTCTTTAGTTTTAATTATTCTGTCATAATCAGGCTTTAAGATTCTTCTTAAAGGGATATTATGTATTCAGAATCTTGAAAAGACAGGCAAAACATGAAGGAACATGTACATATAGAAAATATATACAGAAAAAGTAGAAAGAGAAGAAAATTCGTATGACTTCAGTGCATAGATATGAATAGAAATTTTGAAATCTAAGACCTGAAAAAAGATAATCTGTTTATAAAATGACAAATACAGGAGCTCCTGTTTAAAAACAGGTATGTATGTCAGCATAAAAACACTGTCAGTTAAAGACATTGCAAAGTGAATATACCCTATGACTATGTGACTAGAGAGTAAGGGGAAATTTGGTTAATAGTGGCTTAAAATTCTCCAAAATACTTTATATCCTCAATGCACCCCTTTTCTATTTTTGCACAAAATATTTTTTTTAAGGCAAGTCTATAAGGTCATAAAAGACAGAAATATTTCTTTTTCGTTGTTATTTCCAGAATCCTCTTAACATGTACCAGTAAATTGAGAAGACAGTATAACCATTTGAAGTATAGGAAAGCTATAGAGTAAGTATCATGATTTATTGAAGGCTAATATGTTTCACATAGATTGGTTTATGAGCGTGAGTCTCTTTAAACAGACAATGTCACAAAAAGACTGAATGATATAGCCTAGTTAAAAATTTCCAAAAATTGTTGTTTACAAAAGGGAAGGTCTTGAAACCAGAAAACCTGCTCATTTGATAGCAGGGTGGAGGTTTCTTTTTTGAATTTTTCCTATTTCTGAATATTACTTTATCTTGAATATTGCATGTCTTAAAAAATAAGGGTAGTTTGAAGTCAAATCTGTGCTTAATTATGTGTGTAATTTACTAATATTTAGATATGTTTAACCTCATGCGTGTCTCTGGCTTACTTTATGAAATTGAATGCACAGTTGCACAGAGGTGATTTGTGTTGGATGTGAATTATATTTTTTATGGTACATTAAGCCATAGCACTACACTGATTGCAAGTTACATGAACCCCTTTTATACACAGAAGGTTAGAGTGGATAGCCATTTTATTTTCTGATCCATAGATTTCGTTTTTTCTCTTCAAAATTAAATTTTGTTGTTTGAGTGAAACAGAAGCTAGCACAGAAAAAAAAAAAAAAAAATGTTAGACAGATGCCTTACAGGAACCTGTGAGCTGATGAACGCCCTCAGTTCTCATTGAAGAGAATAACAACTTTTTATAGAACTGGACTTTAACATGGCCAGGAATAAGTCTCCATGGCAATATTTAACACAGAAGTACCACGAAAGTGAGACTGAATTTACAATTACTTGCCTTTTCATATAGTAAAGTAACTGCCCAGCCCCTGACATCACCATCTCTAACACTAACAAGCAACATTAGATAGCCTGCACTTTTCTTGTTCTATTCCTAATTAAGCACACGGGAGGAAAACCTTCTTAGATGATTATAATTTAAACTGTAAAAAGAAGTCTTCAGTTAAATGCCTGCAAGGATATCTGATTTTCAAGAATAACAAGAGCTTATCTATGTCAGGATTCTAAGGAAAAAAAAAAAAATTCAAAGGGGAAAAATTTTCTTCCATAGGAAAAAACTTTGAAGTTTCTGTATAAGGCATTTTCTATCAGCTCTTCCGACCATCTTGTATATAACCACGTGAAACCTCCAGTTGTAGAATTGAGATTAACAGAGAGAATGTGATGTTTTCTTCTTGCTCTGCATTTTCTATAAGCTGGTGAAATCACGTGCTGCATAATTAGACTGATTTAACACAAGTATCAAATCTGTAATTTCTACACTGAATCTCTAAATTATGTGCACTGAATTAATGGGAGAAAAAGTCATAGAAGGAAAAGACAATTATTAGCGTGCTTGACAAACATTAGACAATAAGACTGGAAACTTTCAGTCAATAGTTACCCTATGAAAACATGAGAAAGTTCTGCTCAAGTATCTAGGATCTACATTTTTAAAAGTTAAAAGCCAAAGCTTATAAATCTAAATTCATATTTAGCTTTAAGTCTTACTGTGCATCAAAGAGCCCCTATTGAGGCAATTTAGAATCTAGACAAGATTATCATAAAGCCAAAGCACTTATTACTCTAGCAGACAGTCTTTCTCTGGAATTATAACTATTGTTATCCATCTGCAGACGTGCTCTTCTATTTTGGGCATTATGTTTAAATAATATAAAACCACATTATTACTTCTGTTCAGAAAGATCAGTAAAGGAAATCTGTTCTTTCTATGAACTTTTCAGAAATGCCTGTGTAACCTGTAGAGGACGATTTCTGAAGAAACAGACATCTGGAGATCACAGAGGCATAATTCAATATGTCTGGACTAAGTTATGATGTAGAGCACAAATATACTCCTCCTACTCAATAAATTCCTCTGTGTGTCACTTCCATTTAAGGAGGACAAAATATGGCATATTTTACTAAATATTTAAAATATGCTTAGAAATTTTATCTTAAAATAATTTGCATAATGTTTTTTATAAGCACCAAAAAAAAAAAAAAAAGTAATTTGTGCGCGTTTGCGTTTATGTTGTTCTTTCCTTTTTGTCCTGGGAAGTCGCTGCCTTTGTGAAACAAATAAGATAGTGTCTGTATCAAAAAAATTCCAGACAGGTATTATTTCAATAGATATACTCTGAAAGAATGAGCTTGAAGGAAAATTACTTTATTTGCAAGCAGTATGTTATGGTATTCTCTGTACTGAATGACCACAGTAATTCTGAAATTTTTTGTTTATTTCAGTTTTGAACCTAAGTGTTTCTTTTAGGAAAGCTGGAAGTTACCCAAATATATCAGTAAGTAAAAATGACTTCTCATTTTTTGACACACCACCTTATGTAGTGTTTAGTCACTACATACTCACTTCCCTATTGTCATGGGTCTTAAAATCCATGATAAAATATTCTTCCATGCTCCAAATGTGAAAAGTCACTATTTGGTGGGGAATGATGCTGGAATCTTCATTGCCTTATTTTAAAAAAAAATAATTTGATGACCTTACACCTGTTAGGAAAAAGTAAATTCTGAAATGACTGTCAGATGCTCTATGTAAAAGAAAAAAAAATATTTTTTTTTTCAATTAATTAATTTACAATTAATTGGGTTTTTAACAATTGGTAATAATCTGGGAACAGAGCATCTATTAGGAACAGATACAGGAGGTGATGGTTCTTGCTTTTTCTGCCCATTATGTTAAAGAGACAGGGCCTCTGACAAAAGGATTTTATAGAGAAAAAGTTTATGCTGGTTGTGACTATGCAGTAGTAGATGACAAGTTTTACTTATTTGATAGGCAGGAAAAAACAAAGCAACATTAACTATATGTGCATATCAAGGACCTCACAAACACACTTCTTCCAAGTACAAGTAGTAAAGGACTATCAATGACCAACATTTTCCTGTGACACAGTTTTGCTTAGCTCTTATTCATGCCATCAATTTCCCTTTTTAGAGGGTTCCACAGTTATGCCTTAGACTGAAGAGTAGCTGTGCTTCCCACTTATTTGAAAAGAGGCATATTTTGCATAAGAGCAGTCTACAGAGCCTTTTTTTTTTTTTTTTTTTGAGAGGTGTTTTGCAAGAAGCACTATAGGCGTATGCATTATTCACATCCCGCATATGTAGATATTTGTCAGACCGGGGAAGGGGAATGTATTTCCAAAGGCTAATTTTTGTCTATAAAGGCTAATTTCCCTAGAGCCCCTTGTAGTGAGTAGAGGAAGGCAGTATTATAGTATCCTCCAGAGAACAGGTCAGAGTAGGAGACTAATTAATCTCAGTGGGGGAGATGGTGCTGATTTTGGATGGTATAGAGTTAATTTTCTTCATAGTAGCTGATATGGGACTATGTTTTGGGTTTGTGCTGGAAACAATGTTTATAATGCAGAGATGTTTTTGTTATTGCTGAGAAGTGCTTAGTCAGAGTTAAGGCCTTTTGTCACCCCACCAGTGAGAAGGGGGTGGCAAGGAACTGAGAAGGGGGTGCACAAGTTAGCTGAGAAGAGACACAGCTGGGAAGCTGACCACAACTGACCAAAGGGGTATTCTATACTGTAAAATGTCCTGCTCAGCAATAAAAGCCGGGGGAAGAAGTAAGGAGAAGGGGAGTTTGGAGCACTGGCATTTGTCTTCTCGAGTAGCCATTACATGTAATTGGCCTAGCTTTCCTGGAGATGGCTGAATAGCTGCCTACCAGTAGGAAGTAGTGAATGAATTTCTTGTTTTGCTTTCCTTGTGTGAACAGCTTTTGCTTTACCTGTTAATCATAGAATAGTTTAGGTTGGAAGGGACCCTAAAGATTGTGTAGTTCCAATTTGCCTGCCACAGGCATAGATACCTTTTACTTGACTAGGTTGTTCAAAATCTCATCCAACCTAGCCCTCAACACTTCCAGGGATGGGGCAGCCACAACTTCTCTGCAAGACTTGTTCCAGTGCCTCATAGCAAGGAACTTCTTCCTAATATCTAATCTAAATCTCCCCTCTGTCAGTTTAAAGCATCAGGCTTGGTGAATGGGTCCCACTCTGGTAGTTCACCCAGATTATGCTAATTGCACAGAAATAACCTCTACTTTCTCTCATTTATTATTTTAACTCAGCTTGCCACCTGCAAAACTTGGTAATAAATATTTTTTATGAACTGTGATTTGATCCTAAGGGGACTTTCATGACTACTCCACTGATATCTATGCACTACACATATTGGCAGCTTAATATGTTTATTCCTTATTACCTTTGTTCTCCAGATCAAGTTTTGTAGGGTGGTTCACATCCATGTTTTTCAAGGTTAGCAAGGATAAACTAGCTGCTTTCATATTAGGCAGAGCTTGACACTGGCTTTGCTTTTAGTCCCATATGGTGATCCATTGAACAAAAGACGTAATTATTGGTTTTCTGTGTTTGGTTTTTTTTTTTTTCTGTTGAAAACATAAGTAATGATGTGAAGACTTTATTGCAGCCTGTCAGAATCGTATTCTTACAGCTTGAAATGTGTTGCATGTCCTGGCATCACAGTATGTTCAGGAACTTGTGGATCAAGAACACATTCAGAAAGTATTGGAGAATTGTGTAGAGCACACAATAACAAACTTAGCAGTGATTTAGCACTTCAGTCTTTTGGAAACTAACTGTCAAAGCAGATATTCCCAGAACCACTCTCAGGTTGTGTTTCAGAAGCAGCTAATTTTTTTTCTTTAGAGGGACTTTTAAATAATATCTGTTCTGGTACGAGACATGATAGTGATATGGGGAACTGAATTATTTGACAGTGCCTATGTATCCATGAAGAATTACATGTAAATTTATTTGGAAATGCAGTTTTCAAATTACATGCTCTGGATCTCCTAATTCCAAGTAATGGTAAATCATTAATCAAAATATTGTGTGACAATATGAAAAATCAATTAAAAAAAATGTTTTGTAAAATGGTAACTGACCTGGTTGGTGGGGATTCTTCAAGAGCTGGTTAGTGCGTGATTCTGATTATTGTCTGATCTCA
Organism: Myiopsitta monachus; assembly: GCA_017639245.1. Classification (NCBI taxonomy): domain Eukaryota; kingdom Metazoa; phylum Chordata; class Aves; order Psittaciformes; family Psittacidae; genus Myiopsitta; species Myiopsitta monachus. The sequence goes on from CM029919.1 coordinate 63,532,463, forward strand.
ACTGGTTTATATTAGCAAAAGATATTAAAAACAAAGACTGCCTCATGTAAAATGTATGTATCATTAAAGTATTTATCAGGGATCTGTTTTGGCAACGTAAACAGGAAAAAACGTGGGTCTTAAAATACTGAATGGAAAGAAACTGGCCATATAACAGTTTCTTCTTTTAATAATGACCCTTATTAAGAAAGTTTCACCTTCATTGCTTTAAAGGAAGGTGAGTGCATGCACCTTTTATTTACACCTATACAACTTCCTTTCTCATTTGCTCTACATCTCTCTGGAAAATAAAGCCATTACTTACATGGAAAAATATCTTGAAACAGAAGCTTAGCAAACATTCAAAGGAGACACGTGCACTCTGCAGGAGACAATTCTTCTCTGACGGACATACCAATAATGGAACTCTTTGTTATATTCAAAGTTGAATAAAAACTGTAATATGGTTATTTAAATCATCTCTACCATTTTTCATTTTGTAGTGCAACGGACTACCATATATATAAAAAAGCACAGTTTTTTAGCCTCATTCTGGGCACAGAGCTATGAAGAAAATCTAAATGCATGCCACCTCAAAGAAAAATCTGATATATATTGTTTGAACTGCATCAGGATCATGCTGAGAGCAAGAAATGTAATTTAGAGGAAATTTTTTATTTGTACCCTGAAATTTAAGACAGCAGCATTTGTCTCTCACATATTCAAATGACATCAGGAGCATGGATCTCACAAAGGCACCAAGGATTTCATTACCAAGGTATAAAGGCATGTACAAGAGCCCAATGTGTATTATTAATCGAAAGTATAATGTGAACTGTGTATCAGTGAACAAGCACAGGCAATTAAGGGTAAGAGAAATAAGAAACTTCCATAGAACACAATTTCTGTAAGTTTCATGGGGTCAAGTGTTTTGGTTTTTGTTAGTGAAAAAGCTTAAAGAAACAGGTTAAAAAAATGCAAAGTCTTGCCACAGTAATTGTTTAATAAAAGCTGGGGGAAGGGGTAAACTATCATGATATGTTTCAACCTGCACGACATGATAGTCTATGAGTCATTTTGTGCAATCTTCCAGTACTACTTTCTTAGAATGGGTAGAAGAACACGGAGAATGATTTTAGAAATCAAGAAAACATAAAAGAATTTTGAAACTCTGTGCTCCCAGGCAACTTTGGAGTGTAAACAGGATGTAACAAAATATTTTCTCCCTGACAGAATCTTTCACCTAGGACAGCAAAGCGTCATTTGAGTGGAACTTGGAAAGCACATAATGTCAAACTTTGTATCTCTCTGGGAAAACACAGGTCACTTTTAAAAGATATTTCCCTCTTTTTAAAGAAAAACACACCCTCAGTGGTATAATTTTTTCCTTTGGTATAAAACCCTCTATAAAATAGCATCTGACTATCTATCTTGTGACTGCTGGAATTAACACAGTTTTAGGACTGTGATTCTTACTAGCAGAAAAGGGGGAAAATGCTTCAGATTATGTTTCCATGTGCTCTTTCATAAGTGATCTTTAATTTTGCTTGAACCATCAAGCTGGCCTTCTTAATTTACATCCTATGTGATTATGAAAACCTTTTTCCTGAAGTGGTGACAAAATCCTCTACTCTTTCCCAGAAAATATCTTGCCCCTTTAATTATAGCTCATCTCACTGCTGTCTTGTACCTTTTTAAATGTATGTGGAGTGGCCCATTTTGGTCTTGGAAGACCAAAGACTTGTGGTTTTTTTTCTTAACAGTGACTTGATCAGTGACCTTAACCAAATCCCTTAGAAATCAAAGCAGCAAATCACAAAACCTCGTTATTTGAATAGAACTTAACATTTAGCAACCACTTCAGTATTTTGCATTCTGTTGGTCTGTGCCTCCCATCTGTGTAAAGGAAAAGGGAATATTTATACTTTCCTTTCTTCCCTCACAGATGTAAGATTTAATCAGTTTGAAGAAAGACGGGGGTTTAATTGCATGGGAGAGAAATGAATGGCCGTGATACATGAGAAAAGATGCAGTCTAACCATTAGCAAGAATTACAGAGAAAAGGGGGGTTGAGGAACTTGAAGAAAACTCTCAAAGGTTAGTGACCAGAAAAGAAAAGGCTATGCTGTTTTCCAGGTAGAAAGTTTCCTAATTTTGTTAGGTATTCGTTTTGAAACTTGCTTAAGAAAAAAGGAGTAGTTAAAGATCAGAATTTCCTAAAGAAATCCCCCTGCTGTTTTTTTCCTTAATAAGCTCCAGATTTAAGGAATGCCATTTTTATTAGCATTCACAAACAAGGAGGCATTAAAGATGAGATATGCATAAAATAGATATAATTTCTTTCATCAGAGAAAGTTCTTAGAGCTAATGTTATTCAGAGAAATCATGTTTCTGTCTGAAGAATTCTAAAAAAAAAATAAATATTAATAATTAAATGAAAACACCACCACCAGCACCATCGAACTCCAAACCATATGATCCAACAAACCAGCAACAAACAAAGGAAAGAAGCTGCAAGAGTCATTGGGAACTGATTTGGAAATGCTTCCTGATATTTTTAAATGCTAAGCTGTCTGTGTATATGTGTACGCAACACTGATGCCTTAGGGAACTCAGCTGTTGGGATAAGTTTGTAGTAATCTATTTTGGATACTCAGGGAAGCATTCTTCACTCTTCCTGCTTCCATCTTTCAAGACCTTGAATGCCAAGAGGGGTCACGGGTGTCCTTGCAGATGTGACATTCAAGATTTGACCTTTCAGAAGAACAATAGAATTAAATGTTTGGAGCAGATGACAGGAAATATTTTCTTTTTTACAATGTAATTAAAATCCCATATTTCTTCAGAATGAATAACACCATTGTTATGATCTATATGTTTGCCTTGGTCACCATTCATAAAATAAAGCTGAACTCCTGAGGTAAATTATCTGGGAGCTTTTAATGAAAGTCTTAATAAAACATACGTTCAAAAAACAATGTAAAGATGTGGAAAAATGGGATACATTAGGTAAAGGCTTTATAGATGATCCAGTCCACAGATAAAAACAATTGAAAATATCAGAAACACAATCATATACAACCCCACAGTGTTTTTAACAGTTTGTTCTTAAGGAAATTATGAAAGCCTTTTAATGTTACCAAAGTTCAGATCTAAAAATTACATTACCTTTCCAGTAGCAAGACTTTGTATTAAGAAGAACTGGTGAAATCTCCTGCATGGGTTCTTCCTGTGTGAGAACAGCTCTGTTAAATTCTAGCTTGCTTCCTAAGCTAAGCAGATAATAGACCAGAAATAAAGAAATATTTTTGCATTATGAATGTTTAGGTCAGTGTATTACAGGATTTCACAAAGATAAATTTTGTTTCATGGTTGCCTGGATTATCATGACACTACGGCTTTGTAGGTAGTTCACATAAAATTTTGGAATCTGTTCCTAAAAGTAAATAAACAATTCTTTTTGTATAGCTGCAACGTGTATTCAAGATACCACTGTCTTTTTCAACAATAATAATAAATTGAATTAATAGGCAAATTTTATTTTATTTTTTTCTCCAAGGTGACACACACAATAGAGAAAGAACTGCCTTTTTCATACGTGCTTCTTAAATAAAAAATGGTGGTAAAAATAACCTCAAATCACACTCTGAATCTCCTTTCTTCATGGATTTTGATTTTGTTAGCATTTTTTCAAAATCCACAGTCATATGGGTTCTTATTCCTTTCATGTTACAGTTCAAAATTTAGACATACAGGAGACCTGTGTCTGATGGCTTGCTATATCTTCAGAGGCTGACCCATCTTACAAGTGTGTAGTCCTATCAGTGTTTTTAGCAAATGTGCAAAAATGACTGCACATTGGAAATGCAACAGATGTTGAGTTCTGGGTGTGGGCACCTTTTAGAGTAGAGATCTAGAGTGCACATCTCAGGGATCCACACCTTAAAAATAGTTCCAGAACTGTTATTTTCTGTCTTCCAGATGCTAATTTTAACTATAGCCATAGAAACTCTGGTGTATGGGAAGGCATAGAAATAAAAAAAAAAAATGGAAAGTCCACACTGTAGAAACACCATGGAGTAAGTAAATTTTCATTGATCCAGGTAATGACATTGGATGTTTGAAAGTACAAGTAATAACAAATCACAGCATTATTGATTGTGGTGGCATTCTGATTAAACATGATAGGTATATCCCCACAGAAACTAAATACTACTCAACACAAACTAAGAGAGAGAATTGTCAAACATATACATACTTTAAACTAGCAATATTTTCCTTTGCTGAGCTATAATTTAGACCTGAATTTAATGATCTATCTAATCCTGCGTAAACTGAGTAAAAACATAACAATGACCCTGATGGACCCTGTGGGGATGCCCTGTAGCTCCAGTACCTACCCTAGCAGTCAGCCTGCTCTGCACTCTCAGAAAACCTTCTACAGATTTTGCTTTCAAAACTCGGTTTCATCAGTTTCCACAGTAACTTTGAGCATTCACAGCATCCTCTAGAAGCAAGTTAAATATCTGTTATGCAACTTCTCCTTTGGATCTGGTTCCAAATAGCTTGATTTTTACCCCTTTGTTCTTATACTAGTGGGGAAAAAGGGCCCTTAACGGCTTTTTATCTTTTCCATGACACTCAGGATTTTATGCATCTTTATTAATACCTCCCTTCCCTACCTTTTATTTCACAAACTAAAGAGCTTTGCCTTTTTTTTTTTTTGTCAAAAAATCTGTTAACACTCTAGCTCTTTGATCATCTTTGTTGCTTTCTGAACTTTTCAGAAATAGTGACATAATTCTGATCTCATTTTATTTTTCCATTCCTGATTTTTCTATTATTTATATTTCTGTTTCCTAGCAGTTGGGTAATGGTTTGGTTTGGTATAGCTTTTTGTTGTTTGTTTGTTTTAACAATACTGAGCAATGAGCTCTTATTTTCTTGGAAGGGGTCATATTCCCAGCATTCTGAGTGTCAACAGTCAACTTGTGCTCAGTATTTTCCTAAGTCTTAACTCAGAGACCCTGCCACCCAAATTGCTTGTTTTGAGGATACCTCAAAGTTAGAAGTATTAAATGCCTTATGAAGTGAGGTGAAATGAAAGCTGAAGGACACTGGATGCCAACCAATTAACAGAAGCAGAAAGTTATGTTTTGCTATAACTTCTAATTTGAATAAAGAGCAAATTTAGCCTAGTCAGATTTTTATTTTTTTTTTTTAGTTAAGTGTTAGCAAAAAACACCTCTTCATTGTACCTGAAGTGATTCTCTTTAAAAATCTTGAATTCAACGAGCTTCTATCAAATCAAAGACAGGACTCCGTCTTTCTCTTTCTGGGGAAATCCTGACAGAATTCTATCTGTTGTTAGTGACTGATAATCCAAGGCTCTAAAGAGTATAGTATTTTAGATACAACGTGTTTTATCTCTGCATATGAAATCTCATTTTCTGTGGTGCCAGCACATGTTATTAAGACAAGGCTTTTAGACTCTTTGATCCCAGCTGCTGAACTCCACCTCTAAATAAAGGTCAGCTTCTGGCTCTGCAGGAAAAGCCTAGCAGCCTTAAGAGCTTTATATGAAGTCTGGGCTCTTAGGTTTTACAGATTTCTTGGCATGAAAATGTTGAAATGGACAGTTGTGATGTTTTCATATGGCTAGCAGCAGCAGCCAACCTGACAAGAATGTTAACTCCAGCATAGCAGCTGCTGGATACCAATGGCGTGTGACCATAGGAAGCCCCACTGGGCAGACTGTCCTTTGACAAAAGATTCTAAGATGCCCTGACTCCTGAGCCAACTCATTCCCCAGCCTCTTGATCCTCTCAAGAATGTGATTTTTGCTTAGCAGCTGCAGGACCCAGTCATGTATTTTACTTGATAGGAACAGACTGCAATAGGGAAAATGTCTTTTTTTTCTACTTAAGAATATCTATTCATGGGAAATCTAGCAAATTTGGCTTCTGCATGATTTGGTTCAAACCCAAATATAGAAATATCATTATGTAGGTTTTATTACACCAGAGTATCTGAATTTTGGCCAGTTGCTGTGCCTACTATCCCCATCTGCCCTGAAACAGAAACATAGCAAAAGTAGACTCTAAGGGCAAAAATAAGAGAGTGGCTGGTGTTTAGGGCGAATCAGCTGCCATGAAAAGTTTAAAGAAGACAAAATCCCCAAACCCCAAAACTTCAAAACTAGACTTTGACACAGATTCTTTCTTGTATTCTTTTTTATTAAAAATAAAGACCCTTGATTGAAAAGCTATCGCCAGAACAATAGCAAGAAAGCATTGTAGTTGTTTCACACAGCCATCTGGTCATCCTAGGGCCCCAGCAGTTAGATCCTGTTAACCCTGTTCTAGGTTTAGGGCTTTTTATTTAACTTTCTGATGTTGGTGGAAAGTGCTTGCGCATGCAGTATCAAGCCATTTTGTATAAATCTGTACTAATACTCTTAAAACCACACAGCACTCAGAATCCAGGATTAAGGCTTTAAACCAGATGAAATATATATTGGGATTCACAACAAGTTTTCTTTCTTTTTATAATGCAAATGTGTTAATGCTCTGACCTCAAAACCAAAAGACCAAAGTCCAGATAGCTATCAAGAACCTGGCAAAGGATTGTTCATCCAGCACAGACACTCAGAAAAACAAAAATCCCCCATCCTAAATAACAACAAAGAATGGTATGAAAGACTTATATCTCAATAAGATTGTTTTCTTTCCATTCTAATCATAATTTGAGATAAGACTGTTGTAAGACTTTCAGCTGTCTCTTAAAAAGAAAACAGTAATTCTACAAAGTACAGTATTTTTGAAATCTGAAGCTTCTTGAAAGAAAAGATATTAATAATTTAATACAAAATACTGAAAAAATGCTGAGGCACTTTTTTTGTCCTGCAAGCAGTTTATAATAAATAAATAATAAATAGCAACAACAATGGTTAAGCAGTATCTTCTATTTTTGTGATTTTTAGGCATGTATCTTATGCCTTTCACAAATATATAACCTTTAGTATTTCTTTTGTTAAGGAAATAGTCCATTTTTTTTTTTAAATCATCTGATGCTCTAAAAAAACAGCACTAAAGTGCTACTCACAGTTACATGCTCAACCGAATAAAACACGATTTTTCATATATAAGACAGTGAAGATGCTTAGAAGCATCTGGTCTTCAAATAAAGAATAATATTGATGTTGTTAATCTTCTTTCATGTTTTCTGTTATTTTCAACACCATGAAAATAAAGAAAAAAGTTGCTACATTGTCGTGGTTTAAGCCCCCCACCCACGCAGTTTTAGTCACTCACTCACTCCCCCTCTTTCTTCCCCCAGTCCGGGAGGGATGGGGAGGAGAATCAAAAGCATGCAACTCGCACAGGTTAAGAACAGTTTAGTAACTAAGGTACAACACAAACTACTACTGCTACCACCAGTAATAGTACTAGAGAAATACAAAGAAAGAGAATACAACTGCTCACCAAGCCCGACTCAGCCAGTGCACCCCCCAATAGTGAACCCCCAAATACCAAAAACCTGACCATGCCATGCACCCCCAGTCCACCATCCCCTTCCGGGTCTCTGTGTCCGTCCCCCGTCCCGTGCCCCCCCCCCCCCCCCTCCTCCCTGGCATAGCATGAGGCTCAGAAAGTCCTTGGTCAAACCAAAACATTGCCAAGCAGTAACTATAAACACTGGTGTTATCAGCGCTGCTCCCAGGCCCAAAATCAAAAACACAGTGCTGCACCAGCTTCCAAGAAGGAGAAAAATGACTGCTACTGCTGAACCCATGACATACATATACCCTTAATTTAAATAAATATCATACATTTGTGTATGTACAGGAAAGAATAAAGATAATACAGAAGTTGTGAAAGGTGCCCTAATTTGGTGATTCTGACACTTAAGCACAAAGAAGCATGCAAGAGATTAATCAGCAGTTCAGTACAGTGACATATTATAAACATCCAGCCTCACTCCATTTTCTCTTTTGAAGGTTTCCGAAATATTTGGGACATGGCAAGCCTGTAGAATTGGGTTTTTTAGTCTATGTATGCAACCTCTTTTTACTGTGGTTAATTTGTTATGCCCTACCTGGAGGCTGGTAACAAGCAGCATGGATCTATCCTCCAATTTGCGTTGTTTAGCATCTTTATCAGTGGCCTGCAGGAGATGAAACAGCATGTTCATGACAGATGTCAGCAAACTGTGGAGAACCAATCAATATGCTTGAGGGCAGGGCCGCTGTATAGAGGGACTAGGCACAGGCTGGAGGAATGGGCTAACCTCTTGAAAATCAACAAGGACAAATGCAAAGTCTGGCACCTAGGAAGGAAAAACACGTTGCACATTGGGGACTGACTGGCTGGGGAGCAGCTCTGCTGAAAAGGACATGTGGTCCCCACTGGACTACAAGCTCAATGTGAACCAGCAGTGTACTGTGAGAACAAGATGGTCAACGCAAACCTAAACTCTATGGACAAGAGCATGGCCAGTAGGCCAAAAGAAGTAATTGTTCCCTTCTACTATTACTCATTACACCACATGTAGAATATTGTGGACAGTTTATTCCTGTCATCTGCTCCCACACTTGTCAAGGACAAGTCATTCAACTGGAGTGAGTTCAGCTTCATCAAAAAGGTGGAGCCAGGCTCTTCATGGCTTGTGCAGAGTGGTAAGACAAGAATAATGGACAAAAATTAAGTGAAAAAATAAGCTGAATATGACATACTGGTTACAAGGAGAATTTTTTCACTGTGAAGATAATCAAGCAGTGGAACAGTTTTACAGAGAGATTGTATAGTCTCCATCCTTAGAGGTTTTCAAGACACCACTGGATGAAGCCTTGAGCAACCTGGTCTGATACCATAGCTGATACTGATTTGATGTTGAGTTAGAGATTTCCTGAAATAGCTTCCAGCCTGCAATGTTCAATAATTCTGTAATTCTATTACTTTCTGATACATTTACCAGTCCACTAACTGTCCACTTTGTCCAGTACCGTTTCTGACAGGAGTCAATGGGAGCTGCCGACACGGAAGTGTAAGAACATGGCTAGTGTAGTATGGCAGTTCCAAACAAGGATTCATGACCAGATATCATGCTGGAACATTCTGTTGGTTCATATCACACCCATCTGATTCACCCTACCACCTGAAAAATTTTCCCCATCTTCTGCAGTATCAAACAGGCAAGGAAGGCTTCAAGTTAAATATGGGAAATTATGTGAAAGCAGAACAATACTAAATTTGCTTAGCTTCTTATTCTTTCTCTATGTATCTTCCATACACTATTTACAGTTAAGAGGAATCGTTCTAAACAAACACTCAGTCTGACCTTCTAGGGTCATTCATACAGAGAGTATCTATCTTTGCAGGTAGCTATCAGCTGTCATATTTGTACATATTTTAAATTCTCAATGCCACCAAAGCTGTCAAAAGTTAATTGAGAACATACCTAAAAATCAAGAGGATATGCTTAGGTGTTAAAAATGTGATTTTCTTAGTCAACAATAGGATTCAAAGTTTTATGTCAGCTAAGTGCAAAACCCAGAAAATAATAAATTAATAGTGATAAAATTGATAGCCAGGCTTTGCCATTCAGACAGATGCACATATATAAAGATACAGCCAATTTTTTCTTGTAATCTTGCCAGATAAAGGAAAAAATGCATTGCCAGAATTCAACATGCTGTATGATTTTGAGAATAACCCTTCAAGCTGTCAGTCTTGTTGCCAAAACTACTGTGCAACAGTCTTAAGCAACAGAAGCATGGACTCATTTCAAGCCCAGGTGCTGAGTGAATTGAAATGCATGAGCTCCTTGTTGTGAAACAATCATTCCCTCTGAGGCTCTTTTCTGTCCTCATCACTCCATGAACTGTGCTCATGGTGAATGTGCATTTACTTGCCTTGTAGATAGCGTTCTCATGCAAATTTCCAAGAAGAACTATCTCTTCCTTTCTTTACAGGGTGCTGTTCTTACAAGAAATAGAGAATCCTAAACCAGCTGAACTTGAGGGTTCAGGAAGAGTAGTAAAGGAAAGTTAGAAAGCACATAACCTCTGATCCATGCACAGCCATGTGCTAGTAGTATCAGGTAACAGAAATAAAAGAAAACCTTCACATTCAGAAAGTAAGAAAATGACAACCGCATAGGGCTTAGGAATTTATAATAATTTATGACTCATGCAAATATCGTTATCCAACATCCAAAAATGTTAGCTATTAAGGGATTTTTAGTAGATCTTACAAATCCATTTAAAAAATAATTAAGGACAAGTAAGCAGTATGCCAACTGTTACTGTAGCAAAGCTCAGATTCATCATTTTCAGTACTTAAAGATATGCTCATGCAGCTTGTGTTTCATTTCATCCACCTTCAGTTGTTGAAAAGTTACTTGTCTGAGTGAAAGCTGGATCCCTTCATACCACTGAGATAAAGCAGACACCTCAAGATGAGATAAATCACCTTCCAAGGATGCCTATTTCTTTCTTTTTATTATAAAATAGAACTAAAACAGTGAGCTGGCATTCACACACTTTATGCATGATTTCAAAATGTCGTGGTATAAGCCCAGCCGTAATTCAGCCACACAGTTTGTTAGCTCCTCCCCCCCCCTTACTCCTTCCGCTCCGGGAGGGATGGGCGGAGAATCGAAAGAATGTAACTCCCACGGGTTGAGATAAGAACAGCCCAGTAACTGAGGTATAACACAAACCACTGCTGCTACCACCAGTAATAATAATCATGACAAGGGAAACAACAAGGGAAGAGAATATAATCGTTCACCACCCACTGACCGATACCCAGCCCAACGGAGCAGTGAACTAAGAACTAACTTTTCCGGGTCCCTCCCCCCAGTTTTTACATCCTGGACATGACATGCTGTGGCATAGAATACCTTTTTGCTAGTTTGGGTCGGGTGTCCTGTCTCTGCTTCCTCCCAGCTTCCCCTCCTCCCTGGTAGAGCATGAGACTCAGAAAGTCCTTGGTCAGACTAAACATTTGAGCAGTAATTAAAAGCATTGGTGTTATCAGCACTGTTCCCAGGCCGAAAGTCAAAACCACAGCACTGCACCAGCTACTAAGAAGTAGAAAAATGACTGCTACTGCTGAACCCAGGACACAGAAGTACGTAGTTGGCAATTTATTGACTTAGGCAGTTTCTCAATCCAGTTTCTTTTATGTTTCTGTAAACCAGAGGGGTAAAGAACACAATGCAGATCAGGGCAGAAAAAAATATGGGTCTTCAGGATGAGGAATACTTTAAAGAAATCTTGCAAGCAAATGAGGAATCTTATTATAACTTTTAGACATGCACATCAGATGGGATAAATACATTCACAGTACCTCACTTCAATGAAGCTGAAAAATGTTTCACTTACTTCAGAACTGTGATTTAATTATCTATTCAAAACACCTGTTTTCTATTGTTATGGGAAAATTACCATATAGTGGATAGTGAGAATGTTTTAACACACTCAGATAGCAGATCTGTGCCAGTCAAATACTGATCAGTGAGTTATGCTTTCAGGGTAGTTCTACAGACAGTCCATCTACAAGGCACCATTAAGTGCTGTGATGAGAGAGTAGTCTAGAAAGGGGATTTCTGCATCCCGTACAGAAATAGGGCAAAGAAAAAAAGCAGAATGAATGAACATGTCATGTATACAATGACAGTGATCTAAATATTTTTAGACCAAGTGTGTTTATAAGAGAAAGGTAATTTTTTTTTTTGTCAGACCAATTGGTACAACTCGTAAAAAAATGGCAAGCTTTAGAGCATGTAAGCACTCTGCGCAAGTTCACTGTTATACCAACTACATAAATTTTTATATCTATGCAATATATACTCATTATTCTTAAATTTGGTAACATACCTTCAAAGGAATAAAAGTATTTTTGCATTGTAAAAACTTGTTTTCCCATATATCACAAGAAATAGTATATTATGACTTAAAAGCATACAACTTCTATAAGTAACAACAGAGCCCTAGCTCAAGGAAAGAAAGTTGTGAAGTTCAAATAAAGATCTGCAGCAGATCACGTAGATATTACCTAACTGGAACTGCAGCCCTTGGAAAGCCCAGTCCAGAGCAGGTGAAAGGTGTGAGAAAGAAGGCGCAGTATAGATGAGCTGTTACAGACTGACTCCAAACACCATTCCCCATCCTGCAGTATGATTTTGAGCATAACTCTTCAAGCTTGTCAGTTCTGCTGCACTGCCTGTGGAGCCTTGAGTGGAAAGGATTGTGGGGAGAGAGGACTTGGGAGTAAAGGAATGAAGTCGAGCCTTGAAAGGGGAGAGTGGGAAGTATTATTTAAATTTTTGGTTTTGTTTCTCACTATGCAACTTTATTTTTAATTAGCAATAAATCAAGTTAATTTTCCCTGAGTCTGTTCTGCCCATGACAGTAACAGGTGAGTGATCTTCATTTCTGTCTTGACTCATAAGCTTTGTCGTTCCTATTACCTCCCCTGTCCTGTTGAGGAAGTGGAATGAATCAGTGGCTGGGTGGGGTTGCTAACAAACCACGATAACTTACAACAGATGAAGACAACATTAAAAAGCTTCATCCAATTTTCCAGATACTGACACATATTATTAGTCTTAGCACAGAGCAAAAGACAAGACTAATTTGCCACTACTAAGACACTCAGCTTGTCCTGAAATTAACTGTACAGAAATTTTATAAATTCAATTGCAACAGAATGAATTTTTCAGCTATATTCATCTATAAGCAGACACAACAGACCAGGTGCAGGTAGGATAGGTGAGACACATTATGCCCCTAAGACAATATTTTGTTCAGAATTTACTTGTTCTCTGTTTTCTTTATCCAGCCCTGTTTTCTTTACCAATTGTAATGATAAACCTTCAGAGCTCCTGAACCTAGGAGGAGTATGATTTATTTTATTTCTCTTTATTTATTACATTTTCATATAGGAAAAACTCTGTATGTGTTCCTCAGCAACTTTAGGAAAAGGCGTATTAGATAGTTTAACTTGCACTTAGCATTGTGCTAACTCAAGTCCATCTCCTGGTTCTCAGTAAATCTCAGTTAGGCTCTTTCTAAGGCCCTCTGTATTGCTTTTCAGAAATCTCTTCAAGGACTTCTCTCTCTCCTTTGAGTAGTCAAAGGAATTTGAGGTGAGTTTAGTCTCTAAATGCTTTGAAAAGCCTGGTCGTAGGTATATTCTTAGAAATAGAGATATCAGTGTACAGCGTAAAAGGAATTTTGTACTACACTGAGGCTTCTATTTGGAAGTCCGGAGGGGGAGTCACTCATCCCATTAAGGATGTTCTCAAGGTGTATTATGTTTCAGAAGCACCGTAAAACTACAGTCACTGATTCTGTTCTGTATGGTATTTGGTACAACTATTGACTTTTCTAAGCTACTCTTTTTAACAGTGCAGGTAAATACTTTACCAAAGTTATTTTTTGCTTTACAAATTAATTTCTTTTAGGTTTTGTTCATTTTTTTTTTTAAAAAACTTATTTATTAATAGAACAATTTTATATGTTTTAACCATTAACATTTCAATGTCAGTGAGCTACACCAGAAAACTCTGGAAGAGGAGCCATGTGTGAGTTGTGCTGATATAACTTACAGAGGAGGATTTAATCTTCATTGAAGTACCTCATTTCCTGAGAGCCCTTGTTTTACATAAGAAGTCTTCTCTCTGAAAGATTAAGTATTGCTAAAAAAATTATGTGGTTTTGATGTCAAAGGGTGTACTGGTGATTGGTGGGCAAATTAGATTAGATCAGTCATTATACCCATGTGATAGATCTAGTGCTGAAAAAAGCCGGTGGAAAGGAGAAACCTCCATCCATCCATCCATCCCCCCTCCCCCCCCCCCCTTTTTTTTTAATTTCCCTGAGTGATTTCCCAAGTCTGAATATATTTCCAATCTTTGGGTGCAGCACCCTGTAATGTGTAGGCAGAAGCTTCCATGCCCCTGAAAGAAGCAAAACATTTACTATACAGTACACTGAGAAACTACAGCTATGTACTATTTTCATTGCATGTCCATAAGAAAAAATGATCAAACACAAATATTCACGTAGTGCCAGGAGACATAGAAGGAAATTGTGAAAGGGATTGCCATAACTGTAGCTTGAAGCATTCCAAATACAGAAATAAACTATTAATCATAATAGAAAGGAAGAAATAAAAAGCAGGTTGCTAGTGAGAGACTGACAAAAGACTAAATAAAGACTTTCAGGCTGAATGTTCCTTACAGGCAGTATAATGGAAACTATAAAATACCAAACACAATATTACAAAAAGCATCTTCCACTAGAAAAGCCAAGATCTAATCTTGGAAATGTGAAAGTGGATAAAGTATAGCTCAAATATTTTAAAATAAAAATAAAAATCGCCCTTTCAATCTTGATTAAAAAAAAAAAAAAAGTGTTCTTAGTGCTTCCAGATGCTACACTGTGTTTTATGATTAACTTGACTTAGTGCTGTAGGTGTTCATCAACTCTAAAATCAAAGTGTAAGTGTTTCAGGTTTGGCACATCAAGATAGAGGCGTATAAAATTACTGTTCATCATTTTCCCTATCTCTAAAATACAGGCTACAAGCTTTTTTCACCTCAGAAGAGGTTTTGTGGCAGTTAAATCATTGTTGGGTTTAATATCTATAATAATTGGAAATTTCTACTTCTATTCTGAAGCTACTGAGTAAACATTGTTTTATAGTTGAGTCATCCTTTCACGGAAAGTGCCATTTTACGTTTTCATTCATCTGTGTTTTTCCTATTGATGGTTTCATTGTCATGAAGATGTTCTTTTATAATAGGAACTGTTTTCTGTATTACCTGTTTGACTGACTAGCTATTTTCAGAGGAAATAAAAATAATAAAATATTAAGAATTAATAACTATGACAACACATGAAAATTAACAGCAATGAGAGCTATATGCAGATGCTGAGTGAAGAATTTGTGCTAGAATTAGAGACTGCAGTACACTGGGTTTAGGAAATATCAGCGGTTACATAGTATGTCTTTAGTGCAAATAAACATAATCCCTGTGATTTTGACCCTCTTATTAAAAACTTCTATACAGAGCTTTGTGTCGTCACTTTTTACACGCTTTAGCTTGATAGATCCAAAGCCACAGGCAATTCTAATATTATCAATCAATCCTCCTAGTAGTGTTTAGCCTCTTAAGTCTTATAAATTTAGCAGTGCAGGAGTCAGAGTAATTTACACAGGGATGCCACAGATTTCATTTACATCAATCTGTCTGTAAACTACAAATGAATCACATATTTTCTTTACAGTGTCTGTTAATGATTTCATAGAAATAATGTTGCATAGGTTTGGCTTTATCAAACCTAATAGAATTGACTATTGGTGACCTCTTCATGAGACCTCAGATTTGAATGACTCAAATCTCTGCTTTCGGAGACAGTCATTAGAAATATTAAAGTAAATCAGATGCCTCATAAAACTAAGAGCAAAAGTAAAACAGAGGAAGCAAGAAGGGGGCATCTATATTTCTGTATGACTATGGTGTCCCTATCACTGCTTAATTTATTTTTTAAACATCTAAAAAAAATTCATATCACTGTGCAAGCCCTTATGCAGTAGAAAAAACTGTGTTTCTATATGTTTCTGCATGTTCATGCAGGCATGTAACTGCATAGAACACATTCTTGGTGCTTTAGAACCCATTGCTTTGAAATTATATTTAGATTTATGTAAGGAAATAATTTCATGTAAATGTAAAGACAATAAACATGACTAGCAGGTAGTTCTTTCTCAGAAGTTAAAATTCCCATTTTTACATTATTTGCAGATATTACGAAACATGGCTGCTATCAGACCTTCCTCTGAATACTGCTCATCAATCTTTTCCCAGAAGAAGGAAAAGAGACTAAAATTAGAATCCTTAGTTAATAGAAGCACATATTGTAGTTTATTGACATATTTCTCCTTAGAGGCTGGTAAGGTGTTCAAACTGGTTCATTTCTTTCTTTGTTAGTTGTTGTTTCAGAGTCCACTTTGAGCACAGAAAGAAAATATCAAATTTACCACCAGAAATGATTCTGTTCCTTCATACCATATTCCCCTGTGTGATAAGCCCTGACAAAGAAATGGGAACTATGAGCAGAGATGGCTTTATTTCCCAGATCTCTGATACTTACCTCCACAGGGATCTCAGAGAAGTGTGTTTCCTAACCAAGGATTCTACTAATGACAGCTCACACACAGGGTGCAATGTGTTTCAATCTCAAAATGATTCATGTTCAAAGATATAAAAAAATCCCACAGCCCAACCCAACCCAAACCCAAACCCAACCCAACCCAACCCAACGCAACGCAAACCAACCCAACCCAACCCAACCCAACCCAACCCAACCAAACCAAACCAAACCAAACCAAACCAACAACCTTTTGGAAAATCTTGTGGGTTTCAAGTTTAATTT
This sequence comes from Myiopsitta monachus, assembly GCA_017639245.1. Classification (NCBI taxonomy): domain Eukaryota; kingdom Metazoa; phylum Chordata; class Aves; order Psittaciformes; family Psittacidae; genus Myiopsitta; species Myiopsitta monachus. The sequence continues at coordinate 63,548,892 of CM029919.1, forward strand.
TAATTCAGTGTTGGAACAAAATTATTACTTTTAAACTGATGTACCAAAGAGACCTATCTTCTGAGGCAGAAAGACCAATGTATCCAAGACAGACTTGCTATTACCTTGGTGTTCAGATGCTGGAGTGAGAAGCAGAAGGGTTACTCTAAACCACATGAGGATAAGTGTCTTCAGCATGTCTTTCATATCACAGACAAATGGTCAAACTGCAGGAGTATAAAATCCAGCTTTTTTGATACATTTTCCCTGGCATTCTTCTCCAGTTCAGAAGCCAAAATATACACTCATGACCTAAGAGATTCATAATCATTGTGTATTTTACTTGATTTTGAAAGAAAGACAAGAACCTACCCCTCCAGTTCCTTTTTAGCTCTAAATAATGACTGCTCAGGGCTGAACTTCTCTTGAGTTTCACCATTTTTTTTTTTTTTCCATGTGAAAAACGCTCCTAAATGAAATCTTACCTAGACTGATTAATATTGCTGGGAAAAAGAACAGAAAGTGCTGTCAAGTAAATCACAACTGCCTCTCCTGATGAGAATCTTTCTGCAGCTTTGAGGCAAGTAGTAGAAGATTGGGCATTACATATACCATCAGCCTTCTTGTGGTTTTTCAGGGCCTATGATAACCTTTTCTTTATATTTAGATTCCAGAATTTCCATACATTCAAAATACATGAATCAGAGTATGATCTGAGTGAAAGCAAACTAAATGTGGAACACTGACAAAATACTTGCTGAGGTAAGAAACACTTTGCCTGAAGCTGTGCTGGTATATATGTACCTTTGAGAAGTGTGTGTAGCTCATTGGCTACAAAGGTCTTACTGCTACTCTTGACAGCCTTGGATTGTCGTATAGGATATAAGGTTCATAATGCTTTCTTATCATTTTAAGACACCAAGATGTTGCAGGTGCTCCTCCTCTATCTGCATATGAAGGTTGAAAATTTCAACATGAACGGCTACAGATTTTGCCAGTGCAAAGAATAGACATGTTCAAATAGACTAGTGCATAAACCTCTGCACTGTCTCCATGTCACCTACTACATGTACAGCAGCTTACTCCCGAATATCTTTAAAGTTTCAAGCAAGTTAGAAACATAAGAGATTCATGCAACAACATTGGAAAGTGACTGAAAACATTTTGGACAGAACAAAACAAGATGTAGGAAGTTCTGTAGATTACTCATTCTACCATTAGAACTTTAGACTGTCAACATACCTAAACTAGCTTTTAACTGATCTGGAAGCTGTAAAACGTAAACATACCAGCAGAGAGCTCAGCCTCAGGGATTGAAGCCTACTTCTCCATTACAGGAGTTTCCAGGTGATGCCTTCCCATTTCACTCTCTAGAGTCTGGATGATAAAATCTGTTCAGCTTCTATTTCACTTCAGTCAGCTGTATACAGCATTTATGTGGTTAGGCTTTTGGGTCAACATTTTTTGTTTGATGTTCTGGTTGCATTTGCTGAAGATTTTTTTAGTTTATGAGGAAAGATTAGTGCATTGGATAAATATGGGTCTTAGCACTGGTGCAACTATTATTGAACTTCAGTATGTTCATTTCATCCCTTAGAAATAAAGATTACCGTTTTATACACCTCCATAACAAAGACAGTGCTTATTCTGTCAGCTGACATTTCCAAAGAAATTTTATCTCATACACGTTGTGAAATAAAATAGGCATAACAGATATGATAGCAAATTATCATATTATTACATGCAATATACTATACATAACCTATTATTATAAATAAGGATTTATCACATATAACAATATGATTTATTATATGTATTACATATTTTAAAATTACTATTATTTTTAATTTAGTTTTATTTGACAGCAAAAAGCAGTTCCAAATTATATTTATGTTTTAAACTTTAGTTTGACTACTTATAATTTTTTTCCCAGTCTGAACTATTCTAGGTCTTTTGTACGCTGTGCATTTATATGCTGACTGCTGTATATTTTACTGGATCTAAAATAATACATTGTGTGAGAGTAAAATCCATATATCTAACCTTGCACAGAAGCTAGAATATTGACTTAAGTATACAACCATTACTGCTCCTTGCTAGTATAGTTTTTGAGCCAAAGGGCTTGTTTATAGAGTGCTGTCTTTATAAGGGAAATGGTCAAGAAAAGAATATCGTCAAAAGGCTTGTCTGCGTAATGGATTTTTTCTACAGCTATGGTTGCACCAATGTAAAGTACATGTAATTGGTTTAAAACACAATCTACACTCATATGGATTTGGCTTGGTTTCTAACTGGACTGAGCACTGCAACAGTGGAAATTCCTCTTTCACTAAAGAAGACTTCACTAAGAAGCTTCACTGCTAAGAGAAAGTCACTGGTAGAAAAATCTTTTTTGTTGGGAAATATGAACTTAAGTACTCTTCTCACACATAAAATGTTCTGTGGCAAAAGCAAATATCTGGTGTAAATGCTGCCACATTCTGAGGAATCTGAGAAATACCTCAGTCTGAATTCTTATGTGACATCCTTCTTAGCTGTGTCTATGGTAAGCTGTCAGTCTGTACTGCTGTGCACTCACAGTTCCTAGTCCACATACATCAACTCCCTCTCACAGAAAGCAAAGAGCAAGAAGTGAAAATGGCCTGATGTGAGCCTATGTCTCATCTAAAAATGCAGTTCACAGTGCAGCTCCACTCAGCAGATACTTAAAGGGGTTAGCTTCAGATGTCCACATGCATATTTTATATAGTTTATGTACATATAGTATAGTTTAAAAAACACCTGTGCAGGTATTAGCCAAACTCAGGGAAATCCTTGCAGTAGGGGACAATCCCATTCAACACCTTTGTCAGAGACATGGACAATGGGAATGAGTGCACCCTCAGCAAGTTTGCTGATGACACAAAGATATGTGGTACTCTCAACATGCTGGAAGGAAGGGATGCCATCCAGAGGGACCTTGACACACTTGAGAGGTGCGCCAATACCAACCTCGTGAAGTTCAATGATGTGAAGTGCACAGTCTTACACCTGGGTCAGGGCAGACATAGGCACAGCTACAGGTTGGATCGAGAAGAGGTTCAGAGCAGCCCTGTGGAGAAGGACTCCAGAAGGACCACTGGACCACTGTAGAAGTCCACAGAAGGACTGTTGATAGATGAGAAGCTTAACGTGAGCCGGTAGTGTGCTCTTGCAGCCCAGAAGGCCAACCATATCTTGGGCTGCATCAAAAGGAGTGTGACCAGCAGGTCCAAGGAGATGATCCTGCCCCTCTACTCTGCTCTCGTGACACCTTACTTGGAGTACTGTGTACAGTTCTGGTGTCCTCAACATAAAAAGGACATGGAAGTGTTGGAACAAGTCCAGAGGAGAGCCATGAGAATAATCAGGGAACTGGAGCACCTCCCAAATGAAGACAGGCTGATAAAGTTGGGGCTTTTCAGCCTGGAGAAGAGAAGGCTACATGGAGACCGCATAGCAGCCTTCCAATACCTGAAGGGAACCTACTGGATACTGGAGAGGGACTTTTCATTAGGGACTGTAGTGATAGGATAAGGGACAATAGGTTCAAACTTAAACAGGGAAGATTTAAGTTATATATAAGTTCTTTACTGTGAGGGTGGTGAGGCACTGGAACAGGTTGCCCAAGGAAGTTATGAATGCTCCATCCCTGGCAGTGTTGAACAGGGCCTTGAGCAACCTGGTCTAGTGGGAGGTGTCCCTGCCCACGGCAGGGGAGTTGGAACTAAGCAATCTTAAGGTCCTTTTCAACTCCAGCCGTCCCATGATTCTATGTGAACAGCTCAATAGTAGACATGCGTATTCAATGCAACAATATAATAGACTTCCTTTGCAATAATAGAAACAAATACATACCTTGAGTATGAATTAAAAACATATTTTAAAAGAAGTCAGCTGAATCTTGCCTTAAAATTATCACTGGGTACCATGGAGAAGCAATTGGCACCTCCCTCTCCACTGTTCCTCCTCAGAAAGTTGTAGAAAGCAATGAAATTGACCCTCAGCTTCCTTTTCTCCAAACTAGATGAGCCCAAATCCTTGGCCATTACTCATACAACATTCCTCCAGCCCTTTCATCAAATTACCCTTCTTTGAATGCATTCAAGGATCTGCACATCCTTCTTAAATTGTCAGACCAAGAACCACACACAGTGCAACACTGGCTGATAAAGTAACACCAGTATTGAGGATAATTATCACCTTTGACTAGTTGATCATGCTGTGTTTGATGCATGCCAGGATGCAGTTTGCCCTGTTGGCTGACTTGCACTGGGCGTCTTGTTGGCCAGTACCCTCGCATCCCTTTCTGCAGGACTGCTCTCGAGCCACTCCTCTCCCAACTTATATTTGCCTCCATTCTGGGTCAAGAATTCAGCATTTTGACTTGCTAAATTTAATCCCATTAATCATTGTCCGATGCTTCAGTCTCTCCAATCCTCCTGCAAGTCCTTTTGTCCTTCAAGAGGACAAAATGCACCTCCCAGTTTGGTATCATCAGCAAATCTACTAATGGCAAATTCAGCTCCTGCATCCTGGTCATTGACAAATAGTGACAGGACTGGCCATAGAATTGAACCCTTAGGAACTTTGTTGGTGGCTGATTGGCAGCCAGATGTAGCTCCATTCACCACAACACTTACAGACCTTCTATTTACACTGTTCTTTGTCCAGCTCACTCATCCCACATCTAGACTCATCTAGGAGGATGCTATGAGGGACATTATCAAAAGTCTTACTAAAATCCAGAAGAACTACATCCACCACCTTCATCCATTAGGCAGGTGACTTTATCACAGAAGAAAACCAAAAAATTCACGAAGGGCTGCATCCTGTGGGAGGGACCGCATCCTGGAGCAGAGGAAGAGCGTGAGGAAGTGTCCTGGGTTCAGCAGTAGCAGACATTTTTCTCCTTCTCAGTAGGTGCTGCAGTGCTGTGATTTTGGCTTTCAGCCTGGGAACAGCGTTGATAACACCAATGTTTTTCGTTGTTGCTAAGTAATGCTTGCTCTGACTAAGGACTTTCTGAGAGTCTCATGCCCTACCAGGGAGGAGGGGAAGCCGGGAGGAAGCAGAGACAGGACACCTGACCCAAACTGGCCAAAGAGGTATTCCACACCACAGCACGTCATGCCCCTTATATAAACTGGGGGCAGTTACCCTGAAGGGCTAGATCACTGCTCAGGTCGGGCTGGATATTGGTTGGTGGATGGTGAGTGGTTGTATTCTTTTCCCCTGTTATTTCCCTTATCATTATTATTATTGGTGGCAGCAGCAGCGGTTTTGTGTTATACCTTAGTTACTGGACTGTTGTTATCTCAGCCCGTGGGAGTTACATTCTTTTGATTCTCCTCCGCATCCCTCTGTGAGCCAGGGAAGGAAGGGGGGGAGTGAGTGAGCGGCTGCGTCGTTATGGGTTGCCGGCTGGGCTTAAACCACGACAGGAAGAGAGGTAGAGACAAAGCGTTATGGGCTGACCACAAGCACATTTCCCATCTCCCTGTGCTGCTCAGATAAAGGAGGTAGAAAAGTTGGGATAGAAGTTGAGCCTGGGAAAGAAGGGAGAGATCCTAGTGCTCATTGCAGGGGGGTTGGACTAATAGCTTTTGAAGATCCTTTCCAACCCAAACTATTTTATGATTCGATGATTCTATACTCTGTTTAATTGGCAATAAATTACATTAATTTCCTAAGGTGAGTTATGAAAGTTGTCATGGGTTCGGCTTTCCCGAGTCTCATGCTATGCCGGGGAGGAGGGGGAACTGGGAGGAGGCGGAGACAGGGCGCCTGACCCAAGCTGAACAAAGAGCTATTCCATGCCACAGCACATCATGCCCAGGATGTAAAATACTGGGGATGGGAACCCAGAAGCCTCTCTCTCTCTCTCTCTCGGCTCGGTCGGGTGGTGAGCGGTTGTATACTCTTCCCTTGTATTTGCCTTGTCATTATCATTATTATTGGTAGTAGCAGTAGTGATTTGTATTATATCTTAGTTACTGGACTGTTCTTATCTCAACCCATGGGAGTTACATTTTCTTTGGTTCTTCTCCCCATTTCTCCCCCATCGGAGGGGGGGGGGGGGGGAATCGGGGGAGAAAGGGAGGGAGAAGTGAAATTTACGGCTTAAACCACCACAGTTCTTTTTGGCGCCCAACATGGGGCACTTAAGGGTTGAGATAAATGGCAAGGATTAATAGTCACTCGTCAAAATGCTGATTTATTGGCCCTCAAAGTTGTTGCTCTGGTTCTCACAGGTTCAGCGTGTGGTGCTTTACTTACAGCCGGTGTTTCTTATCTTGACGTTTTTCAGATCTGGGTTTTGGGTTAACGCTCTTGTTACATTGTAATCTATTGCACTGATTTTTAATACAATAAGACTCAGTGATCGTGAAACTGACCCGGTTTGTGTTTCCAGTGTGGCCACCAACTCTAGACTTTGGGAGGTATATAATGGAAGTTTTTAGCAATTACACGTCTCTTTTCACCTCCTCGGGTGGTCAGCCTGTGAAGGAGACATTCTTTTGTGCTCCCAGCGCCCCCACCAGGCCGTTTACAACACTGTTTGAGAATTCTGAAGGTTTTGAATGGCCTTTAGATACCCTTGAGACCTGCCTGCTGGTTGTGACGGGAATTGTCATGTTGGCACACATACTGAATATGTTGTACTCACAACTATTTAGTCTGGTCCGGAGAGTTAAGCAGAGTGGGGTGTGGGCCATGTCTGGGGTTAGACCACAATCCAGAATGGCCGAGAAATTTTCCCCAAGGCTGGACAGTCATGAGTGGCAGGGTGTGTGGGATAGTATGGGCAAGTATCTAGGCCAGTGGGCCCCTCCAGTGCTTTGGAACTTCACCAATGAACAAATGCAAAACCCAGAAAAATTAGTAAAACATTAAAAGGAGGTGAGTGATAATTCTGGTCACACCAGAGACAGACAAATCATGGCAACGTGCTGGGGCTTGGCTTATGCTTACAGAGACTTGTTTAACACTGTCCAGCATCTTCAAAAGGAAAAAAACGTTCCTGGACCTGAGGGCGGAGTAATAGACAGCACAGATAATCCAGCTTCAAGTACAGCAGCTACATCACCACCAGCGACAGGTACAGCCACGACTCAAACCCCAGTGACAAGTACCGCGGCTACCCAAACCACAGTAATAATCACCACAGCAATAATCACCACAGCTAAACCAGAGGACCAATTCATACCAATATCAGTTGCCCCTGTACGCAAGAGGAAAAACAAAGAAGAGGCAGGAAAGATGAAATAAGACAAAGAAACGTCACTACCTGGGACAGCATCTGACCAGGAGTCACTATCACATGAAGAAGAAGAAGAAGAAAAGGAAGAGGTGACTTCTCGCTCTCGGAACTCAACCGAGCTACGGAATATGCGAAAAGACTTTACCCGTCAGCCAGGGGAGCACATCATCACCTGGCTGCTCCGATGCTGGGACAATGGGGCCGACGGTCATGAACTAGAAGGTAGTGAAGCCAAACAGCTGGGATTACTTGCCAGGGAAGGGGGAATTGACAAAGCAATTGCAAGAGAGAAAAAGTCCCTCAGCCTTTGGAGGTGGCTCTTGGCAGCTGTGAAAGATAGGTTTCCATACAAGGATGATGTTATGAGTCGTTCGGCCAAGTGGACTACTCTAGAGAAAGGCATCCAGTCTCTGAGGGAATCAGCCATTGTAGAGATGATCTATATCACCAAGCCGGATGTTGGGGATATACCCATAGATCCAGATGAAGTCGAATGTACATGACCCATGTGGCAGAAATTTACACGAAATGCACCCCAATCATGTGCCCATTCATTGGCAACAATAACCTGGAGTGACATAAGACCACCAACAGTGGATGAAATGATTTATAAACTCCGAGAGTTTGAAGATAATCTCACCCCTTCCATCATCTCAGCTGTGGAAAAACTGTCCCAGAACCTCCAACAATTGAGAGACGATCTATCCAGCTCCTCGCGTGTACCAACACACGTCTCAGCTATTAACAGAAGGCGTCCTACTGTTCGAGAGAGAAGATATAGAAGTTATACACCACGGGCCACCCTATGGTTTTACCTGCAGGATCATGGAGAAGATATGATGAAGTGGGATGGAAAGCCTACCTCAGTTTTGGAGGAGTGGGTGCGAGAACTGAAGAGGAGAGCAAAGGCCAAGTCTGATCACCCCCTGAAGGCTGCGGCTTCAGTCTCTGGTGAGCAGCTTCCCAGATGGAGTGGAAGAGCCGATTTTACCTCAGCTCCTGTGATGAAGAAGAATAATCCATCTCTACAAGACGTGAGTGACCAATGTGATGACTACTAGAGGGGCCCCGCCTCCAGCCAGGTGGAGGGAGGGGACAATCGGATTTACTATACTGTGTGGATCAGATGGCCTGGCACATCAGTCCCACAGAAGTATAAGGCTCTAGTAGATACCGGTGCACAGTGTACTCTGATGCCATCAAGCTGTCAAGGGGTGGAACCTATTTCTATTTCTGGAGTGACAGGAGGATCCCAAGAGTTGACTGTACTGGAGGCTGAAATCAGCGTGACTGGGAGGGAATGGCAGAAACACCCCATTGTGACTGGTCCAGAGGCTCCATGTATCCTTGGCATAGATTACCTCAGGAGAGGTTACTTCAAAGACCCAAAAGGGTACCGATGGGCTTTCGGTATTGTTGCTTTGGAGAGAGAGGAAGTGGAGCAGCTGTCCACCTTGCCTGGTCTCTCAGAGGATCCTTCTGTTGTGGGGTTGCTGAAGGTCGAAGAACAAGTGCCAGTCGCAACCACAACAGTGCACCGGCGGCAATATCGCACCAACCGAGACTCCCTGATTCCCATCCATAAGCTGATCCGTAGATTAGAGAGTCAAGGAGTGATCAGTAGGACCCACTCACCCTTTAATAGCCCCATATGGCCAGTGCGAAAGTCTAATGGAGAGTGGAGACTAACAGTAGACTATCGTGGCCTGAACAAAGTTACCCCATCCTTGAGTGCTGCTGTACCGGACATGCTAGAGCTTCAGTATGAACTGGAGTCAAAGGCAGCCAAGTGGTGTGCCACGATTGACATTGCCAATGCCTTTTTCTCAATTCCTCTGGCAGCAGAGTGCAGGCCACAGTTTGCTTTTACTTGGAGGGGCGTCCAGTACACTTGGAACCGACTGCCCCAGGGGTGGAAACACAGCCCTACCATCTGCCATGGACTGATCCAGACTGCACTGGAACAGGGGCAAGCTCCAGAACACCTGCAATACATTGATGACATCATTGTGTGGGGTGATACAGCAGAAGAAGTCTTTGAGAAAGGGAGGAAAATAATCCAAATCCTGCTGACAGCCGGTTTTGCCATAAAACGGAGTAAGGTCAAGGGACCTGCACAAGAGATTCAATTTTGGGGAATAAAATGGCAAGATGCATGCCGCCAGATCCCCACAGATGTGATCAACAAGATAACAGCAATGTCGCCACCAACTAATAAGAAAGAAACACAAGCTTTCTTGGGTGCTGTGGGGCTCTGGAGAATGCACATCCCGAGTTACAGTTTGATTGTAAGCCCTCTCTATTATGTGACCCGGAAGAAAAATGATTTTAAATGGGGCCCTGAGCAACAACAGGCCTTTGAGCAAATTAAACGCGAGATAGTTCCTGCGGTAGCCCTCGGACCAGTGCGGACTGCGCCAGATGTTAAAAATGTACAGTACACCGCAGCTGGGGAGAACGGTCCTACCTGGAGCCTCTGGCAGAAAGTTCCAGGGGAGACTCGAGGTCGACCCCTTGGCTTTTGGAGTCGGGGATACAAAGGATCTGAGGCCAGCAATACCCCAACTGAAAAAGAGATATTGGCAGCCTATGAAGGGGTTTGAGCTGCTTCGGAAGTGATTGGCACTGAAGCACAGCTCCTCCTGGCACCCCGGTTGCCCGTGCTGAGCTGGATGTTCAAAGGCAGGGTCTCCTCTACACATCATGCAATTGATGCTACATGGAGTAAGTGGGCCGCATTAATCACAACGAGCTCAAACAGGAAATCCCAGTCGCCCGGGAATTCTAGAAGTCATCATGGACTGGCCAGAGGGCAAAGATTTTGAAAGGTCACCAGAGGAGGAAGGAGTGATGTGTGCTGAAGAGGCCCCACCATAGAATGAACTGTCAGAAAGTGAAAAGCAATATGCCTTATTTACTGATGGGTCTTGTCGCATTGTGGGAAAGCACCGTAGATGGAAGTTAGCTGTATGGAGTCCTCAACGACAAGTTGCAGAAACTGCTGAAGGGGAGGGTGAATCGAGTCAGTTTGCAGAAGTGAAAGCCATCCAGCTGGCCTTGGACATTGCTGAATGAGAAAAGTGGCCAGTACTTTATCTCCATACTGACTTATGGATGGTGGCGAATGCCCTGTGGGGGTGGTTGCAGCAATGGAAGCAGAGCAACTGGCAACGCAGAGGTAAACCCATCTGGGCTGCTGCACTGTGGGAAGATATCACTGCTCAAGTGCAAAACCTGGTGGTCAAGGTACGCCACGTAGATTCTCATGTCCCCAAGAGTGGGGCTACTGAGGAACACCAGAACAACCAACAAGTGGATCAAGCTGCTAAAATTGAAGTGGCTCAGATGGACATAGATTGGTAACATAAGGGTGAATTCTTTTGCCCGGTGGGCCCACGACACTTCAGGCCATAAGGGCAGAGATGCTACATACAGATGGGCTCGTGATCGAGGGGTGGACTTAACAATGGATACTATTGCCCAGGTTATTCATGACTGTGAAACATGTGCTGCAATTAAGCAGGCTAAACGGTTAAAGCCTCTTTGGTATGGAGGACGATGGCTGAAGTACAAATATGGGGAGGCTTGGCAGATTGATTATATTACACTCCCACCAACCCGCCAAGGCAAGCGTCATGTGCTTACCATGGTGGAAGCAACCACTGGATGGTTGGAAACATACGCTGTGCCCCACGCCACTGCCCAAAACACTATCCTTGGTCTTGAGAAACAGATTTTGTGGCGACACGGCACACCAGAGAGAACTGAGTCAGACAATGGGACTCATTTCCGGAACAGCCTTATAGATACTTGGGCCAAAGAGCATGGCATTGAATGGGTATATCACATCCTCTACTATGCACCAGCCTCTGGGAAGATCGAACGGTACAATGGGCTATTAAAAACTACACTGAGAGCAATGGGTGGTGGGACTTTCAAACATTGGGATACACATTTACCAAAAGCCACCTGGCTGGTCAACACCAGAGGATCTACCAACAGAGCTGGTCCAGCCCAGTCAGAACTTCTACATACTGTGGAGGGGGACAACGTTCCTGTGGTGCACATAAGGAATTTGCTGGGGAAGACAGTCTGGGTTATTCCTGCTTCAGGTAAAGGCAAACCCACTTGTGGGATTGCTTTTGCTCAGGGACCCGGATATACTTGGTGGGTAATGCGGGAAGATGGGGAAGTCCGATGTGTACCTCAAGGAGATTTGATTTTAGGAGAAAACAGCCAATGAACTCAATTACATGCTGTTGCTTGTTATGTAATGTGTTTCTTTATAGCCTATCAATTAGATTTCTTCAAGTCATCTGCAACTGGCCCTCAGACCATCATCCCAACAAAGAACGAACTTTGATGAAACCAGACGAGTTCTGCAGTAAAGGAACAATCAGCATCATCAGGCAGCGATCCAACACTGCACACAGCCTCCCCTGCTCTGGAAGACTGTTACAAAAGATGGAGCCTGACATCACGGACTGGATGGACTCAGCAGCTTTATAGGGATTGGTCCATGCACTACGGGATTGTATCTCTCCATCTGTGTGTGTGTGTGGATGTATATATATATGTATGTGATGGTATATTGAAAAGTGGGATCTGAGCATGACGTGAATGGTATGGAATAAGGGGTGGATTGTCATGGGTTCAGCTTTTCCAAGTCTCATGCTATGCCAGGGAGGAGGGGGAACTGGGAGGAAGCGGAGACAGGGCGCCTGACCTAAGCTGACCAAAGAGGTTATTCCATACCACAGCACGTCATGCCCAGGATGTAAAAGACTGGGGGCGGGAACCCGGAAGTGGGTCTCTCTCTCTCTCTCTCTCTCTCTTAGCTCAATCGGGCGTTGAGCGGTTGTATCCTTTTCCCTTGTATTTGCCTTGTCATTATTATTGGTTGTGGTGGTGGCAGTAGTGATTTGTACTATATCTTAGTTACTGGACTCTTCTTATCTCAGCCCGTGGGATTTACATTCTTTTGGTTCTTCTCCCCATTTTCCCCCCATCGGAGTGTGGGGGAAAAGGGAGGGAGAGGTGAAATATGCATCTTAAACCATGACAAAAGTAAATGCTGAGTGATCTCCCTGTTCTTATCACAATCCATGAGCTTTACATCACATTTTCTTGCTCTGTCCTGTTGATGGTGCAGAGTGATAGGATGGTTTGGGGGACACCTGGAGACCAGCCAAGGTCGACCCACCATACTATTCTTTAAAAAAGGAGGAAAACCAGTTTTATTATGATCTAGAGCACAGTCTAGTACATCTTGGGGGTGTGTCTTCAACTTTCCTCATACCCCTCTAGCACAGTTAATGCACCACTGACAGTTGCATGATTTCTTCAAGTTCCTATTGAGTCTTCTGGTACTCATGTCAGAAACTGGTAGGTATTCAAAACCACCTCCTATTTAGTAAGAAAAGTCATTGTTCTAAAGGAATTCCTTTAATCTAAATTAGTTGAAATTCTAAAAATAGTGCCTATATTTTCTACAGAAGGACTGAGATATGTTTCCTGTGGCAGGTATTTGTTAAGAAGTTAAGCTAAATTCTTCAGTGAGTCATTCATCCCACTCATTTAGGTACCTAGTTTATGAACGTTCCTTCAAATTGTGTTCTGGAGGTGCTTCTCCATTTTATAGAGAGAAAATTTAGACAAGAGTTTTAAATTAGAGGTATAGCTTTCAGATAGGAACATGGGGCAACTATAAACTATTCTTACAAAATCATAGAAAAATATCTGATCAGTAAGTGAGAGTTACCTTTTTCCTTTGTGTTTTTGCACTTTGACTTAGGAAAAATGAAAGACAACACAGAAAATACTTTCTTGAAGGTTCTTGAAGCCTATGAAGGTGAAGTTAGTTCAATCTTAAGAAAAATTTGAATACCACATCTGTCCCTTGTGTATGCTAATGACTCTGGCACTTATAAATAAAATGAACAGTGCAGAATAATTCCTTATTTCCAAAAACTTTATAAAGAGTTTTATTACATATAGTTACCTTATGTGTTTGGATGAGTGCTTTAAAGTCTCCCTTAGTAGGCATTGATACAGTGGACCATAGCAGCACTAAAAAAAACATTAAAGTCTCTTATGTCAATGAGCTGTGCATGAAGAATTTCTTTAGTAGTATTTATTGCAAAATGCACCATGACAACCATAGAATGTATGATTATGCTTTTGATGGAAGAATCATAACAATTACATTCAAATCTCATGGAAATTAAGTAGCAGTGTCCCATGCTCTTCAACCAAATTCATAATAGCTCTAAAGGGTCTCCTATGATCATCATGGATGAAATGCAGAATAATTGTCCCTGTAATCAGATCAGGTCTTTCAGACTGTAATCAGACAAGGTCTTTTAGTATGAGGTCTTTGGTTCAGCAGTAGTAGTCATTTTTTCTCCTTCTTAGTAGCTGCTGCAGTGCTGTGGTTTTGACTTTCAGCCTGGGAACAGTGTTGATAACACCAATGTTTTTAGTTGGTGCTAAGTAATACTTACTCTGACTAAGGATTTTCTGAGTCTCATGCTCTGCTAGGGAGGAGGGGAAGCCGGAAGGAAGCAGAGACAGGACACCTGACCCAAACTAACCAAAGAGGTATTCCATACCACAGCACATCATGCCCCTTATATAAACTGGGGGCAGTTACCCCAAAGGGTTAGATCACTGCTTGGTTGGGCTGTGTATCGGTTGGCAGGTGGTGAGCAGTTGTATTCTCTTTCCTTGTTATTTCCCTTATTATTATTATTATTGATGGCAGCAGTAGTGGTTTGTGTTACACCTTAGTTACTGAACTGTTGTTATCTCAACCTGTGGGACTTGCATTCTTTCGATTCTCCTTCCCATCCCTCTGGGAGCTGGAGGGGAGGAAAGGGGGGAGTGAACTAGCGGCTGCGTGGTTCTGAGTTACGGCTGGGCTTAAACTGTGACAGAGGTCTTCTCTATTCTCTTCTACAATTCTTTTTCTGTTCATATTTAAAATTATGGAAACATCCTTGTTAAAATGTACAAAAAATATTTAATTTAAAACTCCAAAAGTAATGAGACTCAGACTAGCTTTTCTCTCCATATTTAACTCATTTCATTGCATGTTGAGGTATTCTAGAGGTCTAAAAAGACTGTGTGATTTTATTGACCCTGTGTACCATAATCCTTCCTAAATATAAAGGCTGTGTAAAAATAATCCAACAAAAGCCAGGAACTACAGAGTTAAGGCTTCTTATTCTATTCCTAATACAATCCACGTGTCTGGGGTTTGCATTTGATGTTCTTCAGTTCTGGGCAGATTGGCTAGTAAAATGCTGAGCTGATTCAGGGTGAGACACTGTTATGCCTCTCCTTTTTTCAGTCTTTGTGGAGAGGTGGAGAATTGTGCAGACAGTTTTCACCAAGGGATCACTAATTAGCAAACTGTAAACTCACCATAGGTTGCCAACACAAACTTCTTCAATACTATCTCTTTGTAAAAGAATCATTGAAGTCTCAGTGTTCAGTCTCTCCACAAATGCCTTTCCTGGAGTTCCTAAAAGAACTTAGGGTTCCCAAATCTCTAGTCACCTCTGAAGCTTTCTGAAACCTGTACTGCTGTAGGCAAAAGTCAACAAGCATTAAATGGGTATATGGCTCTTCTTCATAGACAGAGCAGGAGCCATTACAGATATTATTAGTTATAACAAGTCTTACAGAAGACTGCTGTAAAGGACACTTTCTACAGGTGCCTGTCAATACAGAATTATATTCACGGAGGTTGAAATCTCAGCCTGTCACTTACCTGACTGCCTGAAGTTCCTCAAGTATACTTTGTCAGAGTGAATGCTTCCTTTCAAAGAATGGGGGAAAAAAAAAAATCTGATAAGTGCTAATTGGCATTTTCATTCTATTCATAGACTTCATGTGAAGCAGTCAAGGCTTCATGTGAAACAGTCGAATAGAATTACTTTTGTGCTTGTTTGTTTTTTGGGGTTGGGTTGGTTTTTTATTTTGGATTGGAGTGGTTTTGTTTGTGGGTTGTTTTTTTCTTTCTTTTTTTTTTTTTTTTTTTTTTTTCCATGGACAGCTTATCTTTTTTTCTGGTGTTTTTTGTAGGTGGTGCGATTTTGTTTTGGGTTTTTTTATCTATTTTTTATTTTTGTTTGGGTTTTTTTAACCTTCTCAAAGGAAAAGATATTTCACAGTGAGATCTAGCTTTTGCTGTCTAAGGTAATTTACATATCTGTGAAGTGGGTGAAAAGTAATCTCATAGTTTGGTTGCTTATAACTTGTGAGCAATGTGTGCATGAGTAACAAAAATGTAAGACAGTGGATAATCAGGGTAAAAATACATTAAAAAAAACCAATTCACTAGCTTTTTTAAATGATTAATTATACATCAGAAAATGGGAAAACACTATGAAGCAGAGAAGTGTGTAGAAAATACTTTGCAAAATCAACTTCTTCATTCATGTTACTAATCTGGGAATAAATTTAGTCCCCAAATTGATACAACTGACATTTGCCTTTGATAAAACAAAAGATCTCTGCATAGAAAACACTGCTGAAAACCTCTGTTTGCTAACTAGAAGGCAGTGCCTTGTTAAGACAGTGATATTGTTTTCCAAACTGAAGTTAAGAGCTCGGTATAACCAGGCTTGTAGAAGAAGTGCAGCCTCATATTAACAGTGGAGCGTGAAAAAAGAAGCAGTGGAGGAACAAAACCTTTCTGTAATATGGTTTTTTAAAACACACTTCTGCAGGAGTCTAAAATTAATTGAAGCTCTCTCTGTCATTTGATAAAAGAAATAATTTGTTTCATCATTAATGCCTGTTTTGATACAAGACTTCTAAATCAAAATTATTCCATTTTTTTAATTCATTCCTTCTGAGAGAAGTCAAGCTGCATATACTTTATAGTGCTAGTCAAAATAGCATCCAGAATTTGTAAAGGGTTAAAAAAATTCCAAAAACTAAAAAAAAAAAAAAAAAAAAGAAAGTAGTTCTTTCAGTGGTGGCCTCCCCTCCTTTTTCTTAATTATATGCCCTAAATGAACTTTTCAAAGGCTAAACATAATCCTACATAATCCCATTTGTAGATCATTAAATAAATTCAAAATATTATATTAAAGAATGAAAAAGATAAAAGTAGCAATTAGAGTTTCATCTCCCTAGTTACAGCACTTCTACTTGTTTATTTTCACATACTGCACTTGTTGCCCACCACACTGTTTCCTACACCATCACAGCAAAAATTAATACAAAGTGTATGCAGTTGGTTTATGGACATATTTTTGAAAGACTTAGTCATGTTGTTCACAAAAGATGTATGGGAAGAAAATGGTTCTGCACTGTTTGTGACTTCTTAAAGAGTCCTTGAAGAAAATGTAATGTAAATGTTATTCTATTTTTATGTCCGTCACATACTGTGCTCATAATAAGTGAGTAACTTACTTACTGATTCTCTGTAGGGAGATTATTTAAAACATTTATTTTATGCTTTCTGGATCAGTATTAACCATAAGCAAGAGCGAGATTCAAACGTGTCTACTGCCAACTGAGTATGGAAGGATTATCTTCCTTAGGTCATATGTCATCTCCACTAATCTATTAATGACATCTCAGATAATGCTAGCACATCTCAGAAGAACTAAGCATCTATGTTTGGACAAACAGGTCTCATTCTAGGTCATCACCTACCACAGTGATAGTTTAGACACCTAGTTCAGACGTCTACATATATACTTACGCATAGATGTCTCAATCTAGCCTGAATTCCACACAGAAACTTTCTACAGAAAATGCCCTAGTACATATAGGATGGAGTAGAAGAAAAGGAGTGTGTGAGGAGATTAGGTTTCTGTTAATACTGGTCATGCGTTTATATCAGAACCTGCATTTAGGCAGAAAAAAAAAATCACATTTTCTCTGAGCTAAGGGATTTCTATAATTATAATTAATAAAAAGAAGGAAGAATGGAAGTTTGCATCTACATTTTTAAGTAGTTTTTTTAATCAGTAGGCAAACAAAAACCAAAACCAAAATAAAATGCAACTTTTGCACCCCGCAACAACAGTGGCTAGCTCACAATTTGTAAGTAAAAGGAAAAAAAAAAAAAGAGGTTTTCCTGAATGTAATAGTTTTTTTCCCCAATGATTAAATTATCATTTGTATTTCATGTTTTAAGAAATAATTTTTTTTTGAGTGTTCAATGTCATCTTTCGTTTTGTCAGTAAGTAAATTAAATAGCTCAAAGGGGCTTTGTAGAGAAGTGTTCGCTTCTTTATTCTGTCCCAGAATGTTGGGAATACAGATAGCCTCCTTTCTTTACAACAGCAAGTGTAATAGCTTTGACAAGAGCATAAGAAGGATAGCAAAAGACAAAAGCAAATAATATGGCTAGGGGCCCAGTTAGGGAATAACTAGCACAGGTGTGAGCCATTATGACCATGTAAAGCTTTGCTGAAGTCATTTCAAAGTCCAAAATATTTATTTTGGTATTGATTTGGAAAAGCCTGAAAAATAAAATTGAGCTATTTGCTACTGCTGATAATATTATACACAAAACAGCTCTTTTCTGCATTTGTCAGAGATGGGATCAAGATGTTTGTCGGTAGAAATTACAAAAGGATTGTTTTTCCTAATTGGGGAAGACACTAATATAACATACAAATAGCAAAATTTTTATGAAACTACTGTTGCTTCTATTTTTTCTCCTTTGAAATGACATTACAAGAGTTAAACCCACAAATCTATGGGATTCAGGCAAATAAGCTGCTAGATCCACAAACTGTAGGACCTTAGGGACCTTATTTCAGACTATTCATAATTTACTAGCCTCTTATCAGCTACCACATGATTTTAGGGATGCCTAAACTGTTGCAATTTTTCCTGTGTAAGAGCTTCTACTGCCAGGCTTCTAATGTCATGAAAAGAGCTGAGTGCTTACACTGCAGTGGGACTGACATGGTACAGAGAAACTTGCTAAGCCAATTGAATGGATATGGCCTGAAAATTCACGTTGGACTAAGAAGAGTACTAATTCCACATCCAGTGACCCAGCATTTGAAGATACTTAGAACATTCCTTAGCTACATTATTTAAGGTTATGATTTCAACACAGATTCACTGAAACCTTCAGTCAATGAGGATATGTTGTATTTTAACATGAGCTGGCAACTAAGTTCCACGCAGCCACTTGCTCACTCCCCACCCCTGCCATAGAGATTGGAAGAATCAGAAAAAACAGTAAAACTTGCGTGTTGAGGTAAGAATAGTTTAATAAATGAAATAAACAATTAATTATTATTTTAATGAAAAGGAGGGAGGAAGAGAGAGGGAGGAATAAAATCCAAGGAAAAAAAACCCAAGTGATGCACAATACAATTGCTCACCACCTGCTGACCAATATCCAGCCCAACCCAAGCAGTGATCGTCATCTCCCAGCCAACTCCACCCAGGTTATATACTGAGCATGGCATTCTATGGTATGGAATATATCTTTGGGTAGTTTGAGTCAGATGTCCTGGCTATTCTCCTTCCCCATCTTCCTGTGCACCTCCTCAGTGGTAAAGGTTGTGAAATTGAAATGTCTTTGATTTAGACTTAGCAACAACTAAAACATCACTGTGTTACCAAAATTATTCTCATTCTAAACCCAAATCACAGCACTGTACCAGCTACTAAGAAGAAAATTAACTCTATCCTAGCTAAAAAACCAGGACAGGATATCACGCTCTTAAGTCAATTTTATCTCTTTTTAGCCGAACACGAGATTTAATCATGGGACATTCGTACCACAAACGAATGCTCAGCATCCCTCCTTTTAGAGAACCTGTGTGAGAAGCCTAATGGAACAGTAATACTCTTTCAGTGTATCAATCACAGAATGCTCTGTTGGAAGCAAAATAATTAGCATGAAACTTGCTTCAGAACTGCAGTGTAAACTTCTGCTCGGAATGACTCAATAATGTCAGCACTTGGCTAGTTGATCCCCCACAGCTTTTGCACAAACTTGAGTCTGAAGTGAGTGTTAATAACTTCTATGCTAGGCAATAAGACATTTCAGGTTGCTTGCTGTTGTAGATGAACAGGAATTCTGTGGAAAGAGATTTGAAGGTATTCCAGTGACAGTGAAATGCCTTTGAAAATGCAACTAAAGAGTTTTAGAAAATTTTGTATTACTGCTTTTTAAGTCCTACTTAAATAAATCTAACAATATGACACTACTCTGAAGATCTGCTGTAGCTATAGAGCCCCTCTCCATACTCAGCCTTGGGTCTTTATCCAGTCAAGCAAGTTTAGAACTTCTTCCTCAAGAATGTAACTGAACCATTATTAACTTCTATTGACAAATTTCCACTGACTTCGCTGAACGATGGAAAAGGGTTATGACAAGTCATTAAGATCCAGAACCTTACGATTACTTAGGCATCTCAATCTCATTGGTCTCAGTGGGAGTCATATGTCAGATGTGCTGAAGGATTTGTAATGTGGCAGAACCACCTTTGATCAATGACAGCGATGCCTGAAACCTTCACCTAGGAGATCGGAGTACCAGATTACCTAAGCATGACTAAACTCCTTATCTTTTCCTAAGCTGCTCAAAAGTCAAGCAGGAAGGTCAAAAGAAATCAAGTTTCACACAGTGTTTCCATTTCAAGCATCAGTCCTGTCCAGAGAAAAGAAAAACCAAAACCCACAACAAGATCTGTTTACCTTTTCTCTTGTATTATCCTGAAGTAAAAATGCTACATGATGGGTAGCCTGGAACCTGTCACAATGCATAAGTGCAGTGGCCAAGACTTTTTTTCACCTGAATCTAACTTACAGTTCAGCTGCCAGTCCCTTCAGCCAGTCCCAGGGCTTTGGGGTTTCTGGACCTGCAAAATCTGCATATGCAGCAGTTTCACTAAGGGGGGGGGGGGGGGGGGGAAGTGTTTTATTTATAACAGGAGCACAGATCACATTCTAGCAGCAGTAAAACCTACATTGTCTATAACATTGTCAACACAGAAACAAAAAATAATTTTGGGAGATACTATTTAATTTCTCTCTCCTAACCCGTTCCAAAGGAATAAGCAGGGAGAATAGCTGAAGTACCTTCTCCCTCCTTATCTCTTGTGACAGAAAGCTTTATGGGCATCTCTTTTGTTCCTACTGTCCCCCAGACTTTGTCAGTATTGGTGAGACAGTAGAGGTGGAAGGTACACAGCAGAGTTTTGGCAGCTCTGCTTGGCTGTGTTACTTTTCCTTACGTGTAATACCTGAGATGTCACATTGATAAAGCTTGCTTTTCATGGCACTCCTCTATTTCTGAAGTTATACTGACTGCTCTTCAAAATCATGGCCTGAAGGTAAATTAGTAGTGTCTACTGGGCTTACTTTAAACAAAAATACCAGAAACACGCCTCATCAGAGCACCCTGTATGGTATTACACTGCCAGAAATGGGCCATCCTGCTCAAGATACAAGCTCAGTCAAGCCTGGCTACATTGCAAGACTATAGAATTATGATATTGCCCTCCTTTATGGTAAATCCTACTTACTGCAATCATCGCTTAGTGAGGTGTTCCACATTCTGTGATCCAAATGTTCAGAACTAATACTGTTGTATATTAAACTGTAATCTAAATTATAACTGTTCCGGGGATAGCTTCAGACACTGATTACAGGTTACACCACCAAAAGTAAGTGATACAGGTGTTAAATTATCATTATAATGGTCTACTGGTGCAGAAAAACAGCTCAGAGTATATTTCATTTACTGCTATAGTTTCATAACACGCTGGAAGATCCTCTAAGCATGGAAGTGAGTGAATTCTTCCTGTTTTCAGAAGCATACACATGTGGTGACCTCCCCTCTCTCTGCATTATTATACAGCATTCTAATTTCTGTGGAGACTGCAAATAATTATCATAATAATGATATTTATTATAGCTATGCAGAATTGCTTCTGAACTCGTCAGGTTATATGAGTTACATTTAAAAATAAAGACTTAGGAATAAGCCAACAACAAAAAATAATGAAAGCCATCTAGCTGATATTTAGATTACTGTGTTGTACATCTACTTCTGAACTAGTCACACTTGGGTCTTTTATACATATCAAGAGAGAAAAAAGAATTTACTGAGCACTATTCTCCTCATCTATTTTAGACAAATACTTTACTGTGAGATGAATTGCATCACAGAGTTTCTCTTTCCTTCTGGTGACTACAAATGAAGTTGAAGGTGACTGATCTGAATGCAGAGATATTCATCAAACCACATGAATCTCATCCACACTATCAACCTATCAGTACTTTTAAATCGTAGGCTCCACTGCAGGGTCAATCCAATCTAGCTGCTGGGAAAGGAGCACTGTTGCGAGACCTCTGAAACACCACAAAATCAGAAGTACTTACTCTGCACTGGATGGTGTCCTGGTTTCAGCAGTAACAGTTATTAGTGGGAAGGGAAGGAGAGAGATAAAGGCCTTTAGTCTGATAAATCCATGTTAAGAGTTAACTGGCTCCACAGTGTTTCATCTGAACTGCTTTCAACACCTGAATGAGCACCATTGCCTGGGCAGAGTACTGCCATCAACAGTTCAAATGTGTCCTACCACAACTGTGCTTTGTCTACACTGATAAGTTAAATGTCTGAGTCTGTTCTCTGGCACTGAAGCAACTGGCATGGGACAACTACAGTTTTTACACTATTACCCATATACCTATAATGTTGCTTCCTGAACAGGTTGGCCACTTGCAAACAATCTGCAACCCCCAGCCTACTCTCATTCTCCAGCCTGGTGAAAATTCAGGGAACAGTGTTAACTTGCTAAAATCACTCCTGAGACTTTCTGTCAATTTAATAGCAGAAAAATTTGTAATCTGTGGGGGCACCCACTATCTGTGACCAGAAATCCTCAAGGTTTTCCTCACCCTGCTTCTGGCCCAAGATCTCCATTTCAGCCCCAGCTGCCCCAGCACAGCAGGAGTCTTACAGTTGCTGCCAGACCTGTTGCAGAGCAAGAACCTGAGAACAGATTTTCTGCAAAAATCTTTTATGAGAATGGATGTGGACACAGCTCAACTGGAGATTGGATTCTACGTGCATAGAGGTTATGAGGATGTCAGATGTTCCTATGAGTTAGATTTTGGCTTGCAAAAGAATGAATAAGGCTCTAAGCCCCTTCATTGTATTAACACTTTAATGCATACATTTTCAGCCACTAATTGGTAAAGCAATAACAGAAAGTAATCTAACTTCCTATTTTCTTTCAAGAATGTTTAAATATGTTAACAGCACAAGGAAGATTAGAGATAATATTGATCTGTTACTCGATGGGGTCAGTGACCTTATATATAAGGATGTAGACAAAGCAGAGATGTTTAAGGCTGCCTTTGCCTCTGTCTTTAATATCAGTGATAGGCCCTCAGTCCCCTGGTGCATGTGTTGGAAGACTGTAGCTGGGGGGGGGGGGTGGCTGATAAGCCGACTGAATGATAAACTGACTAATGATAAAATGACTGAACTCCTGAACTTGTTCAAGACTCACTGCTCCATATGGATGCACTCCCTCAAAGGTAGAGAGGCCTTACAGAGAAATCTGAATAGACTAGAGAGCTGGGCAATCACCAGTCATGAAATTTAACAAGACCACCTACAAGACTCTGCAGCTGGGATGGGGCAATCCTGATTATACATACAGATTTGTGTATAAGAGTCTGGAAAGCAGCCCCACAGAAAGAGAACTGGGGTTTGGGTTGATGGCAAGTTGAATACGAGTCAGCAGTGTGCCCTGGCAGCCAAAAGGACAAATATGACCTGAGGCGCATCAAGCACAGCATAGCAAGCTGGTCAAGGCTGGTGATTGTCCCACTCTCCACTACACTGGTGGAGCCTCACCTCAAGTACTTTGTGCAGCTTTGGGTGCCTCACTATAAGGACATCAAACTGTTAAAAGTATGTCCAGAGAAGGGTGACCAAGATGATGAAAGGCCTAAGGCAAGACTTATACAGAGAAGATAAAGTCACTTGGCTTGTTCATCTTAGAGAAGGCTGAGGGGTTACCCCATCACAATCTATAGCCTCCTCAAGGGGGGCAGTGGAAGAGGAGGTGGCGATCTCTCTCAGGTGACCAGAAACAGGACATGAGGAAATGGAATGAAGCTGCATCAGGGGAAGTTCAGATTGGACATTAGGAAAAGTTTCTTCACTGAGAGGGTGGTCAGTCACTGGAACAAGCTCCCCAGTGAAGTGGTCATAGCATCAAGCCAGTCAGAGTTCAAGGAGCATAAGTTTGTCCATAAACAGCCTTTGCCACTGCATCCTGAGCATAGAATGCCAGATCCACATTCAATGGGCTTAGGACCTCTTCAGATCTGGCTTCGATCTTCCGACTGGTGAGAGCTTCCTGCAGAATGGACAAGTGCACACCCAGCAGCTTTGAAATCCATTTGATCTACATGCCATTGCGAATGATGGCATGTCCATTGCTGTCTTCTTCAAACTGAATGTTCCCAAGGTGCAGAACACTGGCAACAATTCCTAAGAGATGCTCTATATCTTTATCAGTGAAATCAATGATAGAAAAAGCTTTGCGGACTATTTTCCAGTCATTCTTGTCATTAATAGAAAACACTTTGGCACATTGACCCTGGATGAAGAATGCTTACAACCTGGTGAAGCGACTGATTTGAGCTTCTTGGAAAAGATGGAGGAGAAAGTAGGAGATCATGCCCACTCCATGGCTCGCAAGCTTTCAGACTAGAAAACACGGAAATACATTGACTGGGTGGATTTCCGCCTCCTTCACTATGCAGGAGAAGTCACTGTGCCGTTGGATTTCTGGAGAAGAATAATGATCTCTTGTACAGAAACCTGAAAGAGGTGCTGTGCAACTCTAAAAATGGCATCCTCAGAGACTGCTTCTTGCTGTCAGAACTAGACAAGAGGAGGAGACCAGAGACTGTTACAACCCAGTTCAAAAACAGTCTGACGAGTCTTATAGAGAACTTGATGTCCAAGGAGCCTTCCTATGTCCGATGCATTAAACCAAATGAGAACAAGGAGCCTGGGAAGTTTGATGATTTCCTCATCCGTCAGCAGGTGAAATACCTGGGCCTGATGGAGCACTTGCGGGTGAGACGCACCAGCTTTGCGTACCGATGCAAGTACGAGCTCTTCCTGCAGAGGTATAAATCCCTCTGTCCAGCTACATGGCCGCGTTGGCATGGGCCAGCAGTTGAGGGTGTGGAGAGGCTCATCAAACATCTCGGTTACAAGCGTGAAGAATACAAATTAGGAAGAACCAAAATCTTCATTCATTTCCCAAAGACTCTGTTTGCTACTGAAGATGCATTTGAAATCAGAAAGCACCTGTGAATTTCAAGGCTACAGGCCAAATACAAAGGCTGACTTGGGAAAAGGGAGTACATGAAGAAGAGAGAAGCAGCTATCAAGCTGAAGGTGTGTTGGAGAGGAGTGCTGGCACGGAAAGAGGCCAAAAGGAGGACATGGGGAGGTCAGATAATCAGTTCATAAAAAAGTTCATAGAACAGTTAGGGTTGGAAAGGAGCTTAAGATCACCTAGTTCCACCCCCAACCCCTCTCCCATGGGCAGGGACACCTCACACTAAACCATGCCACCCAAGGCTATATCCAACCTGGCCCTAAGTACCACCAGCGATGGAAAACTCACAACTTCCCTGGGCAAACCATTCCACTGTCTCACCACCCTTACAGTAAAGGATTTCATACTTATATCCAGTCTAAACTTCCCCTGTTGAAGTTTGAACCCATTACCCCTTGTCCTCCCACTACAGTCCCTCATGAAGCGTCCTTCCCCAGCACCCCTATAGGCCCCCTTCAGACACTGGAAGGCTGCTATGGGGTCTCCATGCAGCCTTCTCTTCTCCAGGCTCAACAGCCCCAACTTTCTCAGTCTATCTTCATACAGGAGGTGCTCCAGTCCCCTGATCATACTCGTGGCCCTCCTCTGGACTTGGTCCAACAGTTTCATGTCCTTTTGATGTTGAGGACACCAGAACTGCACACAATATGCCAAGTGATGTCTCAGGAGAGTAGAGTAGAGGGGCAGGATCACCTCCCTCAGCCTGCTTGTCACGCTTCTTTTGATGCAGCCCAGGATACAGTTGGCTTTCTGGGCTGCAAGCGCACACTGCCAGCACATGTTCATTTTTTCATCGACCAACACCCCCAAGATCTTCTCCACAGGGCTGCTCTGAATCTCTTCTACGCCCAACCAGTAGCTCTGCCTGGCATTGCTCCCACACAGGTGTAGGACCTTGCACTTGGCATGGTTAAACTTCATCGGGTTGGCATCAGCCCACCTCACATGTCCATGTCACCAAAAAAGATGCTGAACAAGACCCGTCCCAACACAATCCTTGAGGGATACTGCTCACTACTGCTCTCCAGCTGCACATTGAGCCACTGAGCAGAACTCTTTGCATTTGGCCATCCAGCCAGTTCTTTATTCACCGAGTGGTCCACCTATCAAATTGATGTCTCTCCAACTTAGAGACAAGGATGTCATGTGAGACAGTGTCAAATGATTTGCACAAGTCCAGGTAGATGACATCAGCTGCTCTACCCCTGTCCTTCAGTTCCGCAGCTCCATCATAGAGGGCCAACAGATTGGTCTGGCAGGCTTTCCCCTTACTGAAGCCATGCTGGCTGTCACCAATCACCTTCTTGTTTTTCATGTGCCTCAGCATGCCTTCCAGGGGAATCCACTCCAAGATCTTGGCAGGCACAGAGGTGAGGCTGAGTGGTCTGTAGTTCCCCGGCTCATACATTTTTCCCCTCTGGAAAATGGGGGTTATATTTCCATTTTTCCAGTTGTCGGGAACTTCACCTGACTGCCATGATTTTTCAAATATGATGGACAGTGGCTTAGCAACTTCATTTGCCAGCTGCTTCGGGACCCGCAGATGGATTTCACCAGGTCCCATGGACATGTATATGTTCACGTTCCTAAGATGGTCTCAAACCAGACCCTCTCCTACAGTGGGCTCGAAGTCTTCATTCTTACTTTCCCTGCGTCTGCCTTCCAAGACATGGGTGGTGTGGTCAGAGCATTTGCTGGTGAAGACTAAGGCAAAGAAGTCATTAAGAACCACAGCCTTCTCCAAATCCTGGTTAGGCAGTTCTTCTGATAGCTTCTGGAGAGGGCCCACGTTGTCCCTAGCCTGTCTTTTATTTGCAATGTACCTATAGAATCCCTTCCTGTTATTTTTCACATCCCTTGCCAAGTTGAATTCTAAGTGGGCCTTAGCTTTCCTAACATGGTTCCTAGCTTGCCAGACAACATCCCTGTATTCTTCCCAGGTCACCTGTCCTTGCTTCCAGCTTCTATAAGCCACTTTTTTCCTTTGAGTTTTCCTCAGCAGCCCCTTATCCATCCAAGGAGGTCTCCTGGCCCTCCTGAAGCACTTCCTTCTTGTAGGGATGTATTGCTCCTGAGCTTGCAGCAGGTGATCCTTGAATATCAACCAACAGCCTTGGGCCCCCCTGCCCTCTAGGGCTATATCCCATGGAATCATAGTGAGCATGTTCCTGAAGAGGCCAAAGTCTGCTCTCTTGAAGTCCAGGGAAGTGAACTTGCGGTATGCTCTTCTCACTGTCCTGAGGATCTCGAATTCAACCATCTTATGATGTCTGCAATCAAGGCTGCCCTGGAGCATCACATTTCCAACCAGCCCTTCCCTGTTGGTGAGCACGGGGTCAAGCATGGCACCTCTCCTTGCCAGCTCCTCTATTACTTGCAGAAGGAAGTTGTCCTCCACACAATCAAGGAACCTCCTGGATTGCTTGTGCTGGGCTTTACCATCCCTCCAAGGGATATCAGGGTGGTTGAAGTCCCCCATGAGAACAAGGGCCTGCAAGCATGAGGCTGTTCCTATCTGTCTACATACAGCACTTCATCCACCAAGTCCTCTTGGTCAGGTGGTCTGTAACAGATCCCCACAATAATGTCTCCCATCACTGTTCTCCCTTTAACCCTGACCCACAAACTCTCCGTCGACTGCTCACCTGTCCCCAGACAGAGTTCCATAGTCTCCGGCCTATCCCTAACAAAAATAACAACACCCCCTCCCCGCCTGCCAGGCCTGTCTTTCCTAAAGAGCCCGTAACCTTCCATTCCAACACCCCAGTCATAGGAGCCATCCCACCATGTTTCTGTGATGCCTATGATATCATACCCCCGTTGACGTGCACACATCTCTAATTCTTCTTGTTTGTTCCTCGCACTACAGGCATTTGTATAGAGGCATCTTAGCTGAGCTCCAGTTGAAGCCGGCTCATTGGCTGGAGCAATTGGAATATCTCTACATTGCTCTGAACATTTACTACAGGTGCTGGAAACTGACTGGGTGTGTTGGGATGGAATGATGTCCTCCTCCTCCAACACATCTAGTTTAAAGCATCCTTGACCAGTCTGGCAAGCCTCCTACCAAATCCACTCTTCCCCTTCTTTGTCAGACCAGCTCCACCAGCCTCCAGTACACCTGGCCTCCTAAAATTAAGTCCTGTGTTCAAGGTACCCAAACCCCTGACTATGGCATCACTCTTCTAACCATCTGTTAACCTGGCCAATCCTCCTAGCCTTTTTAAGGTCCCGCCCTGTATCCTGGAGAATTGAAAAGACAATCTGAGCTCCAGAGCCTCTAACCACCTCTCCCAGAGCTCTGTAGTCCTTCTTTATGTTCTTCAGGCTACTGCTATCTATATCTGTAGCATCCACATGGATCACTAGAAGGGGGTAATAGTCATTGGGACCGACTAGAGCAGGCAGCTTCTCTGCAACATCCCTTATCCGAGCCCCTGGTAGGTAACATACCTCCTCTGAGCCTGTGTCAGGCCAACAGACGGGTGACTCTGTTCCTTTCAGAGTAGAGTCCCCTACTGCTATGACCCGCCGCTTTTTCCTGGCAGCACCAGTAGTGATCTTCTTTAGGAGAGCATCAGCCAGTTCCTGGTGCGAGTGCGGTTCCTCATCAGCCCCCTGCGTGACAGCAAAACAGTTCCAGGTGGGGACAACAGATTTAGGAGGAAGCCCCTTGCTTTTAATTGTCCTCTTCCTCCTTTCTTTGTTGTTTTTTTCTGTCACTGTTTCCCAGCTTCCTGTGTTAGCGGCCTCCTTTCCTGCATAAGCGACAGTAGACCCTTGAGGCCCCTGCACACTCTGGTCCTGGAGCAAGCAGCGCTGTTTCCCCTCAGCTTCCCTGACACCTTCCAGCCTAGTAACAGCGTCCCGCAGCTCAGCCACCTGCTGCAGGAGGACCTCCACCAGGAAGCACAGAGTGCAGCCCCGCCCATTGTGCACCCTCCCCTCAGGAGGGCAGTGCAGGCACCCTCTACACCCCGAGCTCTGCACTGCAGCCTCCCCTCTCATCGGCTCTGTCTGGGTGCCTACACTGGCCACTGCCAGGGCAGCCAGAGCAGAGCTCCCAGACCAAGCCCTGGTCATACACCGAGGGTTCACCATTCTGCGCCTGGCCCCACGAACTGCCACGCGAACTGCCTCGAACCTGCCCTATTCATGGCGCTCCCTGGGCCAGGTTTTTCACCAGTCAGGGTGGTGCCCCCCCTCCCAGCCCCGCCCCCTCTGAATCAGCTCCTCGCTTCCGCTGAGCTGGCTGTTCATGGGCAGGGCCTGTTGAGGACTTGGGGCTCCCTCGGTGCCTGTTGCTGCTGGAGTTGAAGCTCCTGGATGCCGAGCCTCCCCCTGATAAGGCGCTGCGGGCGTCCCCTCTCGAGACATATGGAAACTACACTGATATACCAAGACTTAGGTGTTAATAAGTCCGAGATGTAAAAATGGTCTTCATGCTAACAAGGAATTGTAATAAGCCAATTATTTCTGGCTTTTTTGCCAATATAGATTTCCAGCAAAGTAATACCCTTCTGTAATACTAATACGTTTGCATATTTGCTATAATGTGTTCCCCTTGCTTTTTTTTTTTTTTTTTTTTTTGGCATGGACATTCTAAGTCTTTGTATTATCCATGAGGAAGGTGATGTAACAATGGCAATTTAATTCTTCAGAAGATGGACATAAAATTGAGTGTGTTGCTGTCTCTGGAAGCATTTAACCAATTTAAGCTTATTCTCACTGAGGTCATTTCAGTTTATTGAAATTGTTCACAATGCACAAAGCAAGACAGACTCAACAAGGGAAAGAAAGAAGATTAAGCAGAAAGAAGAAAAGGATTACTTAAAGAAGATATTCTGTGGTGAAGGGAAAGCTTTGAGCCTTGTAAAGCTTAACTTACAAGACAGCACGCGACACTCATGTATCACACGTGTGCGTGTGCAGATACTGATACCACTGCCATAATGATGATCAATAGTTTCTGACTACTGACAGGACACTGGTGGCAGGACACTCAGTAGTAGAATTTCTAAACCAGTTCTTTTCAGAATGATAACTAAAGAAATTGAAACTTTAATTAAAGAACATCAAAGTACCTCTTTTCTTCTAATATGCAGCACCTGCAACGCATGAAAATGATTTGTTAGGATTGATAGATTTTTCTAATGTTACAAATGCAGCTGACAGCACCCATGTGCCCATTTAATGTGTCTTGAATGAGCAAATACATAGAATTTGCGAGATTATTTGTCATGGAAAAAGGAGGGGAAATGAGTCATCCCTTGAAAAGAAAACTGTTTTATAATATTCAGTAGTGCTTTATGAACATTAGTTAATGATCTCAGAAAAGATTTACACCAGTGCTGGACAAGATAATTAAGACAGCAGATTTAACGGTTTTGGCCTACAGAATACTTGACATAAAACCATTTTGTAAAAATTACCTCAGTGACATATCTAGATGATACTTTATCTTGATCTGAATACCACAAATTACATTCTTCCATTTCTATTTGTATATGGCTATGCCATGGAACACTAAATTATTACAGCCAGTTTCACACACCTGCAGAAATAGAATACAGTATTCACCATTCTGATTCTGTTATGAAGAAAACTTTTGGGTTTATTCCAGATTTCTATATCTAAATCTATCCAGTGACATAAAATATTGCTCTTGGTAACAACTGCTACAGTATATTTCCTCAGACTGAATCCAATGTATGGGCCTAGTTACTGTTAAGGATAATTCACATTTGTAAGTCTTCGAAAGCAGAGAAACTCCCATGACAGAGAAGACAAATGGGAACAACAGTATGTTGCAACTTACACAGCATCTACCATCCAATGCGCCTAAGGACCATTAAAACTCATAATTAAACCTTCTGAAAAGTTCATATCAAGTAAGTAGTTTTATTATTCCTGTTTTACAAATGAGCAAACCGAGTTACAAAAAATAACAATTTGCTCAATTTCACAGCTAAATTAGTGCAACAAATAGATACAGACCTAGTTTGAGTTCATGAGTTTGAATCTTATTTCAATAATTTAAGCAATTATTGTATTATTGCTGGGGTTTTTTGTTATTTATTTATTATTTGTTGCTATTGTTGTTGCTGTTGTTGTTATTAGAAGGAACGTTTTCTCAATTATAAATGAAAAATTCTCCAGAGAACCAATAATGGTAAAACTGAACTTTGGACACAGTATTGAAAACCCCAAAGCTATTCCCAAAGAGAAATTCCAGCATACTGTTTTTTCCATCCTGTAATAAATTACCAGCATGACGCATTGTGATAAGAGCCAGAGTTTATGACCTAATTTCTATTTTGTAAAATATTTTTGTAGGTCATTCAGCAAATGGTTGAAAGATAAGTTAGCAATCCCTGTAGGTTAGTAGAGTTTAGCAAGGAAAGAAAAAGATGGAAGTGGAGCAAAAAAAGCATTCACTGTCACTGATTTCTTACCTTCAGGGAAGGATGCTGGTGGCCAGAAACACTGCACAGAGAGGTGATCTGCTACACAATATTCTGTGAATCCTGGTTGACTCTTTTTTCATACTGAGTGGGAAAGATTAGAAACTGATCCTATAGATCAACAACTGTGACTCAGAAACTGTAATAACCCTGTGGTCTGCTGCTTCCCTAGGATCAGTTAGCTCGTTCTTCCAAGGACAGACATTGGACTTCGGATGAAATGTCAGATAAAGTCCTGCTTTAAAATTCTGTAGAAAGAGCAACACAGGCTAAAGACAGACATAATGTAAATAGGCACTGAATAAGCTTCCACTACAAGCCTGCCGTATGGCTTATTCCTGATCTGTAAAATTTTTGTATCCCAGCTCTTCTCCTAAACATAGGTAGCTAGACATCCTCTATTACACCAAAGGAAAATAAAATCTGAAGTATAAAAAATCTGTATCTGTTTTCTTTCTGGTGACCTTCAAATGCTCCCTCAAAGCGTTAGCACTGATGTTAATCAAATCTTCACATGGAATCAAGTACAAGTCTGTTGTTTATAATAAATGTTCTAAGTTGGGTTGTATTTGAAAGACAAATAAAGGTGCATCTTTGGAAGGCCTTCTGCTACCTCTGAATGCAACAGAACATAGCGAAGAGAATGTTCTTCACTTACTAAATTAAAATAAATATTTGAATATGCAATGTATTTAAGATTAAGCAAATACCGATCATCTAAAGAGTCTGAACAGGGACTTAAAACTTTACAAGAAGAAAATGTTGTGACTTTCCTCTTTTCCTGGATAAACCTGGTGAGGTTATTGAGCCTGGCATGACCTGTCATACAAATCCCAGATGAATTTAATGGGTTTATCTGAATGTAAGTGAAAGCAAAATTTTTCAGAAGTATTTTAATCGTTCAATAGTTAAGTGTGACTGTTTTTTGTCTAATGAATAAGAATTCTGTCTATGCTTTTAAAACAAAGATGCATCATGCATTTTTTTCACTGATTCATATTGGCTGAGTGCTCTACTTCTCTTTATGGGTATCTATGTGCAATTACCAATTGTTTCTCATTACTTCATTGATGTACTTCAGCTGAGAAGGAAATTCGATACTTTTGGGCCTTGACCCATTCTCATCTGACATTCATCTATTTTTATTTACCCCATCTTTTCTGCTCTTTTCCTAATAAATGTTTTTAGAACAACCACTATTGAAATAAAAGTTTATTGCTTTTGTTCTACCCCATTTCTTTTATTAAGGTGTCACCTCTCATCCTTTTAGGGGTCTTTATTAAAGCTGGGGTTTATATTATTTTTTTAACATTTATTATAGGTTTTTTTAAATTTATTTTTTATTTCCTTTATGAGTATGTACCAGCGGTAAGTAAGGTCATGCTGGGCAACATGGTGTAGGGTAAGCCATCCCTGACCATGGCAGGGGGGCTGATCTTAAGGTCCTTTCCAACCCTAACCATTCTATGATTCTATGAAAATTATTGTTACTGCTAACAATTACTGACTTTGTCATCACTATTTTGTATATGTAACTTGCTACAGATATTTATTCAAAAGGCACTGATATTTTCTGCCATATAAAGGATTTTTTCCTTTTTTTTAAATACAGATATGTTTGATAAAAGGTATAGCTTATGTGCATCTGTGTTTGGTATTTCTCAAAGAGCTTGCATAGTTTTCCTGTATGTGAAAATATTTATACTGCATGATATGTGGCTTGCCACCTCCAAGAAAAATGTTACACATCAAATAGTCTGTAACAATAATACAGCAGTTTACAACATATGTCAACAAATAGTGCCTAAATCCAGCTCTAATATATTCCTAGGGGCATTAATATCAGACCTGGGGCACAGGCAGTCTTCTATTCAGTAAAGCAAATGCTTTTAAGCATATCTTGCAATCTTTTTACATAATTAAGAGAAAAAAGCAACAAGAAATCTTGAACTTCCTGTAATGCTAATTAAAAGTAATAGACACAAGATAACAAATCAGCAATTCAACACCACTGTGTTTTTGACTTGTTGGTGTTGTCCTTCTAATTAATACCATGTCATGTTTTCATGCTTCATGTATTCAACTGCTGTGTGAAGTAGTCTTCATCCATTCAACCACTTCCCTCAGGGGTTAATGATTCTAGTTTCAGTGTGGTTTGAATGATAGCATTCGTATTCTGAATTAAAAGGCCATTTTTTAACTGCTTTGAGTATTATATGGGCTGATTTTTTTTTTTTTTTTAAATAGGCAAAAGAATACCTGTGGTTTTACTGAAGTTACATAAATTTGGGAAACATTTTTTGCTAAATCCATAGGCTAACTTTATTTCGATACTAGCAAGTGCTATGGTCAGAGGTATAAATATTTGCAGCTATACACTAAAAACTGTTCTGAGAACAGTGTTTCCTCAGCTAGGAAAGTGTTACCTTTATTGCACATAAACCATTCTGGTTTCACATAAACTGGTAGAAGCTTTGTCCTTCCATGAAGCTGCAGGAAAAGGTAAGTGTTCAAGGACATAAACACTCAGTGTGATAAAAATGCAACAGTATATAAATATCTCAGAAGCATCACAAGACGGAAAAAATAGAAATTTGAGCAGAGAGGTTTGCAGAGGGCAACATGAAAATAAGATCATATCATTATACTACCAAATTGAATGTAATCTCAATATGAAAGCTTATGAATATAATTCCCAGCAGAAGAGAAAATTCTGACCCTCTTATTACACTTGCATGGTGATGTGATTTAAGCCCAGCTAGCAACTAAGTACCACACAGCCATTTGCTGGGACTCAACCCCCTCCCCCAGTGGGATGGGGAGGAAAATCTGAAAAAAAAAAAAAAAAGGTAAAACCCCAAGAGTTGAGATAAGACCAGTTTAATAATTTAAATAAAAGTAAAATACTGTTATATTAACAAGGCATAAAGAGAGATATTCCTTTCATCCCCTATCTCAAAAAACACCTGACCCATGCAGTGATCAGTCCCTTCTGAGTGACTCCGCCCAGTTTGTATAATGGGTGTGACATGCTGTGGAACCAAATACCCCTTTGGCTAGTTTGGGCGAGGAGTCCTGTCTCTGCTCCCTCACAGCTTCTTGTGCTTCTCCTCACTGGCAGATCATGAGAGGCTGAAAAGTCCTTGATCAGGCTAAATGCTACTTAGCAACAAATAAAACATCATTGTGTTATCAGCGTTGTTCTCAGACTAAAGCTGCAACACAGCACTGCACCAGCTAGTAGGCAGAAAATTAACTATCCCAGCCAAAACCAGGACACTAGTGGGAGGTGTACCTGCCCATGGCAGGGGGGTTGGAACTAGATGATCTTAAGGTCCTTTCCAACCCTAACTATTCTATGATTCTATGTGGGAGGAATAGTGTGTTCGGTATAAAGTTTTCAATGGGCCAATGCGAGAAACTAGGTTTTCTTAACTGAAAAACCTCTGTTTAACAATGTTTTCAGAAAGTGTATACTATTTTAGTCAAGCTTCTAAGACTGAATTCAACCTGTGAATAACACTTTAAGCATAATTGTATATCTACTTACCACAGACTACAGTATTAACCACAAAGATATTCTCAGGCTGTTACAGACTAACAAAAACTAATTTCATTCACTGTCAGTGGCACACATATGCAAGCACTCATTACATACTCATTACACTCCTTTCTGCAACACTGCCAAGTCTCGAAATTTTTTGGAAATGCTTCAGTGTTTTTGCTTCCGTATGATTTTAGGCTGATTCATGAACTGTGGGAGCTGTTAACATCAGGCTGATACAGTTCCAGCCTACATCAGTAGAACTGTGCAGTCTTCATTAAGTTATGAGGCCTGGGAATAAGTACTGTCCTGCCCAGCTCCAGTTGGGTGAAGGATGTTTTTTCATGGGGGAGGAAACCCCTTTAGACTTGTTCGTTACCTCTGCAAATGGGTAATATATTGCCAGTTTCTCATAACTTCAGTGCTGTAGTTCTATTGCCCAAAAAAATTTTTATATTGTGTTGTTGATTCAACAGTGGAAAGGGAGTGCATGATATAGCAAGCAATATCCAACTGAGTAACAACACAGTTTGTCTTGTTGTGCTTTAGAAAGTTCAAGATAAAAGAAAAAGGCACCTGGAGGAAGAGGACAGGTAGGTGTACAAGAGGAGGAAAGACAGCTGAGGGGAAAGAAACATCGAACAAGGACACCCAGAGGGAGACTCTGGTCCACAGAATTCTAGGCATCACATCAATGTGAAATATCAAAGTAGACTTTCCTTTATACACTACTGCAGCAAGTCTCCCAGTATTCCCGACTTTTAAGGTGGCGCTGTCAGATTGGAAAGAATGTTAGGATGTATATGTCATTTATAGTCAGTTCTTTGAACACATGTGAATGTATGTATAAAAATCTGTCTCTTTCTCTCCATGCACATGTATATATGTCTGTGCATGTACAACCAGTTTTCTTATGGCTTCTGCAGAGAACATTTCCCAATATGAGAGGTGTCTAAGTGATTAGAAAGACATCTCTCTCTTCTCATTGACTGTAGTGAAGCTAGATGATGAGTTTTAATTAAATAGCTAAGCATTTCATACATAAAATTAGCTGTGAGCATGTAAACTGAGCTCAGATTCCTAACTAGACAAAGCTGTGTATCACTACATCTAGTTTGAGAAAGAAAGGGTTCTGAATTTCTGCGCAATAGATAGGAATAATTGTTATGGATTAATGAATCTGTGCTGGTGTAAGAAACAAACCAGAATTTAGAAGCAGAAGTTAGTTTTTCCATTCTCATGCTGTTATTGACAAGTAGATTTTTCCTTTCTCTTTTTTTTTTTTTTTTAAGTTTCTTTTGTATTAAAAAAATAAAAGACCAGTTATAGTGTTTTCTAGAATTAATTACTGGAAACAAGATTAATTCCTGGTATAGCTTACAGCTATTTTTTCCACTTAGAATCATAGAATAGTTAGGGCTGGAAAGGACCTTAAGATCATCTAATTCCAACCCCTCTGCCATGGACAGGGACACCTCACACTAAACCGTGCCACCCAAGGCACTGTCCAACATGGCCTTGAACACCGCCAGTGATGGAGCATTCACAACTTCCCTGGGCAACCCACTCCAGTATCTCACCACCCTTACAGTAAACAACTTCTTATATACAATCTAAACTTCCCCTGCTTAAGTTTGAACCCATTACCCCTTGTCCTCTCACTACAGTCCCTTATGAAGAGTCCCTCCCCAGCATTCCTATAAGACCCCTTCAGATACTGGAAGGCTGCTATGAGGTCTCCACACAGACTTCTCCAGCCTGAACAGCCCCAAATTTCTCAGTCTATCTTCATACAGGAGGTGCTCCAATCCCCTGATCATCCTCATGGCCCTCCTCTGTACTTGTTCCAACGGTTTCATGTCCTTTTGATGTTGAGGACACCAGAACTGCACACAATACTCCAAGTGAGGTCTCATGAGAGCAGAGTAGAGGGACAGGATCACCTCCCTTGACCTGCTGGTCATGCTCCTTTGGATGCAGCCCAGGATACAGTTGGCTTTCGGGGCTGCAAGCGCACACTGCCAGCACATGTTCATTTTCTCATCAACCAACACCCCCAAGCCCTTCTCTGCAGGGCTGCTCTAAATCTCTTCTCTGCCCAGCCTGTAGCTGTGCCTGGGTTTGCTCCGACTCAGGTGTAGGACCTTGCACTTGTCATGGTTAAACTTCATCGGGTTGGCATCAGCCCACCTCACAAGCGTGTCAAGGTCCCTCTGGATGGCATTCCTTCCCTCCAACGTATAAACTGAACCACATGGCTTGGTGTCATCGGCAAACTTACTTAGGGCTCACTCAATCCCACTGTCCATGTCACCAAAAAAGATGCTGAACAAGACCCGTCCGAACACAATCCTTGAGGGATACTGCTCACTACTGCTCTCCAGCTGCACATTGAGCCACTGAGCAGAACTCTTTGCATGTGGCCATCCAGCCAGTTCTTTATCCACTGAGTGGTCCGCCTATCAAATTGATATCTCTCCAATTTATAGACAAGGACGTTGTGTGGGACAGTGTCAAACATTTTGCACTTATGTGTCTTGGTAATAAAGTTTTTTTGCTTCTTTTTTTTCTGAATATAATGCAGAAGTCTAAGTGCAACTCTTCTATAAAACACGTGAGAAGATGAACCTACGAAGAAATAATTGTATTATAGGAAGAAATACAGGCTATAGTTGAAGGTGGACCACAATATTGCTATCGCTGCTATACATCTGAGTTTGTGATGATGGTTGCATTAGGAATCAGTTGCCAATAGATTTTCTCATGTGCATACATATAATTCATAGTTAAAAAGAAAAACTAAAAAATGGAAACTAAGCAGAAAGTATGATGTAAAAGTTTGTGCTTCAACTGACCATTTCTACTGTCATCTTAGGGTAAAAAAAAAAAAGAAAAAAGAAAAAGTTATGGCTGATAGCAGGGATTCCATCTCCTATTCTTTTTATCAACTCTATTTTAGACACCTTTGTATTGGAGCTCTAGAGAGAGCTGTGACCTTTTCTGAGCACTAAGAGGGATGAAAGGGAGTGATAGGTTTTTACTGACTTGACACAGGCAACCTCAAAGAACATAGCAGAAAAAAAAAACAGAAAACAAATAATGCACATGCTGTACATAAAGAGCCCTCCCAAAGGCATTGGAAAGACTGAAATTTCACAGAGATTTTAACTTAATGCTTACTAGCTAATGCTATCCAGCTGTTGATAGCATAATGCAGTAGGGAAGACAGTATTTCTGTCTAAGATTCACACATCTGCATTAGGCATGAAGCTTTTTAATAGAGTTCTAAAAGTGTGATGTAAAATACTTTTTAATCAAAATCTGACATAAGATAACACAGTTTGGCTGTAGCATGCAACTGAATGCAATACAGATAATTCCAAACCATCTTCCAGAGTGTCTAAATGTCCACACAGCACAGATATGCAACAGACAGCAGTGCCAAATTGGGTCCCTGGAGCAGAACAGTGCTATACCTGCAGTAACTAAGCTGGCCTCTTACAGCTCAGATAGAGCATCAGAGATGTGTTAGATTAAATCTGGAGCTGAAAATTAAAATTTTTATAATTAAAAAAAATACTATTTTTTCTAATCTGAAAAATTAAAATGATTGGCAAATTGAAGCATTTCATGCAAAGATATTTTAACGCTGAACCAGAGTTTTGAACCTCCAAAATAGTTCAGGTATCATAAACCTTCATTTTTTCATTTTGGCTTGGCTTTAGTGCCCCATTGCATAGCCATGGCTACTTTATTGTATAAAGCTACAATAGCAAAAGAAAATAAGATGAAGCAAAATTGAATATGTAATAAAATAAGAGTGCGCGATGGCTTAAAACACATGTAATTCACTGGCAGTAGCTAGTCAGAAAAGTGAATGCCACACCCTCACAGAAACAGTGTTTTTTCTTTAGATTTTAGTATAATGTTTTTATGTTAGTTTAATTTTTTTAATAGCTTGCCATAAACACATAAGCTGAAATGTGTTACATAAAAGCCACAGAGAGATCAAAACAAAATGGAAGTTGTTTATATAACAACTGCAACAAAATTGAGAATACATGTTGAGTCAAATGTACCAGAGCAGGAGACAATTCTTTTATGTGTGCAGAGAGGCTTGAAAAATGTTTTGAGTTAAATGTCCAAGCATTTACAAAATAGCAAATGATTTTAGAATTTAGAAATGTCTGAAGCTATTATTCTCAGTTCTGCCCATCAAATGCTCCATATATGAGCATCAGTGCCTTGTACCCTGTTAGGGACAAAAATAATTTCATTTCCTATTTTTTTTTATAAGTCTTCATTCTTTCCAGCCTCACTACAACCAGATGGGAGAAACTTAAACCCAGAGGAAATGGAGCAGAAGTTTCTGGAGAAACTTCAACTGTCACTCTTCATGGTTATTAACTGGGTTTTCATTCACCTGGTTACAAACTCTAAGACAAGTGGAGCTTGTCTTTACACCACCAATGTCTGTGAAATATCTCTGTATCTTAGCTTTTCACATGCTGAGAAAAGTAGTCTAGAAGAGTAAATGTTGCATTCAGAGTTACAATGACTTAGGTAGAGGCTCACTTCTAGACCTTACAAATACTTGTTTTACAAATGGGGATTCACCATATAATAGTACAGAAATGTGTCCATAGCAATTTTTTTTTTGCATATACTTACCTTAAATAAGCAAATTGAGAAGAGCTTCCTAAAAACTATAAAGCAAGGTACAGAAGTGAATACTCTTTTCAGAAAAATAAGAAAAATCACAGCTTATTTACAGCTATTTTTGCCCAAGGTTTTGTTCGTATTCCACAATTAAAAAATTCCTGGGAAGAGACCTTATCCCATTAGTAATACCTTCATACTGAGGCTTTAAACATATTAGTAATCTGACTAAAGAAAATCCACTGATCTTGTCACACCAATAAACAACTGAAAAATAATGAATAAATAATTGTGACGAAGAGAAAAATAATAGGTCTTAGTTGAAAAAAAAAAAATAGAAGTCAACATGTGGAAACAGGTTTTCTTTGTCATGTTCTTGACTGTTCCACAGTCAAATACAGTTGATTAGTTTTACCTTTGTGTTTGATGGCAGACTTTTGAACAAAGCATGTTTAAAGGTCCCAAAGGATTGGCCTTATATATTGCCTGCCAATTCATGTCTCTGATGTGAACTTTTTCTCAATATTGTGGGGTAGAAAGAGATACAGGAGCCAACTTTTGATGTCAAAGGGACCCACACACTTGAAGAGAGACTCTCCAGTTACCTCCCAGTTACTGATTCTGACAGTTACTGATTCTAACAGTTTCTTCTTCCCTCATGTAAAAGAGCAGCAGGGACATAGAGAATCTCTTTCTAATAAGAATCCACCAAGTGTTACAAAACCTGCTATTTTCTTTAAACTTAATTTGCTTTTTGAACAGTCTGGAAATTCTTGTGTTT
Source organism: Myiopsitta monachus (assembly GCA_017639245.1). NCBI lineage: Eukaryota > Metazoa > Chordata > Aves > Psittaciformes > Psittacidae > Myiopsitta > Myiopsitta monachus. The sequence goes on from CM029919.1 coordinate 63,588,973, forward strand.
CAGACAATGTATTTGGACTTTAGCTTGCAGAATTTTTGCACACACACGTTCTTCCTGTTCACTCTCACGACTCCAAGAAAAGATTCTGACAAACTGTCTAACTCTAACAAATTCTTTCCCATTGAGACAAGGGCATTCACAACAGACTAATTGAGTACAACTGTATGACTGCTTACAGACATGCTAAACCTGTAGATCTGTTGATCAAAAGCTTATTCATTTATTTCTGGTAAAGGATGGAGGTGTTGAGAAAAGTATGGTGGAGTAAAAATGAAACTTGCCCATCCTTATGACAGACTGATTCAGAGAAAACCCTGGGAGGGGGATCTTGCAGAGATCCCTGTCTCCAGAACAGCCATCTGTGCTTCTTTTTATTTATGACTATTTCTGGGGTTTTTGCTGTAGTGCAGATTCTGAGCCTATTATTTTACCAATAGCAAGAGTCTTCAAATTTTCCCAACATGTGGACCGTATTTTCCTTAGTTGCGATCAATAACAACCCTAACACAAATCTAGAAATTGCTTAGAGAAATAAAGCAGGTTAACCAAGCTAATCTGTGACTGAACTAGAAGTGTTTTGTCCTTATGGAACAAGTCAGTCATGCTGTCTGATTCTGTTCATTGTTTAAGCTCTCACTCCCATCTGCTCTATTTCCTTCCCTTTTCTCACTCCTGATATCCTGAGTCTTCACCATCTAATCTCTGTTTCTCCCTTCACTTTCTCAGCATCTTTTATTTTTTTCTCTTCGGCTGCACAAGTGGAATAAAAATGCATTTTATTTTCTCCTATTACTTCTTCTGTCTTATCCCAGAGCTTCTGAGAGACAAACTGTCTGAATAACTAGGGGAAAAAATTAATAAATAAAGAGCCCTTCTGACCATGCAGCTCTCTGGATAAATATGCTTTAGAACACATTTTCTCTGAGTGTTTATTTAAAGGTATTTTAGCAGGCTATTAGGAAAACGAAGCCATTAAACCTTCATTTTCATTACTCTCTTAGTGATTTTACATTTTCGGGGATTCACTATGTTCAGACTATAGCTAAGTACTTTGGTAACTCTAAGTACACAGCTAAGTAACCCAAAGTAAATACAGTAATGATTCTCTTGCAGTTAAAAATTAGCTTCTCCTGAGGAAAAATCAGAGTGGTAGCCTAACTCAGTTGCTCTGAAGGAACTGTCTCTCTTCACTGGTACTTAAGGGAGCCTTGCCAGATTAGCTCTTTAAGTTAGACACTAAGTTCACGAAACTGGTTCTGCCCAAATCATGAATTGGCTTATCAGGCCCTGGAGCTGTAAGTTGTGCACTGTATGAAAGCAGAAGTATGGAAACAGAGGGATACATGACATGCCCTTCCATCCTAAAGAAGGGTTATAATTTAAACTCATAGACTATTAGAGGTGAGCACAAAGTATTTCATAAAACAGTACAGAGTTCTGTTTCAGGAAAAGTTCCCAGTGATTTTGCCATGAATTTTTCAGAGGCTGATCACTGCAAAATAATTTTTAACTAAGCAGAAAAGATGTCAGGCAAGCCTGTTGCAGGGGATTACTAAACAACAGACAGAGCACTGAAACAACTGCAGTGATAATGATGAAGAATTTCTTGATGCACCCTCAACCGAGCTGTGTACTGCATCTAGAGTAGTCCTGATGCACTTTCATCATTGCAACATCTTCATGCTGGCTCTGCAAACTCTGCTCTTGTGAGACCTCACTTGCAGCATTGTGTACAGTTCTGGCGTCTTCAACGTAAGAAGGAAAGGGAGCTGTTGGAGCAAGTCCAGAGGAGGGCCATGAGGATGATCAGGGGCTGGAGCACCTCCCATATGAAGACAGGCTGAGAAAGCTGAGTCTGTTCATCTGGGAGAAGAGAAGGCTGAGTGAAGACCTCATAGCAGTCCTCCAATATCTGAAGAGGATCTACAAAGATGCCAGAGACTTTTCATCAGGGACTGTAGCAATACAACAAGGGCTATTGTGTTTAAACTTAAACAGGGGGAGTTCAGGTTAGACATAAGGAAGAAGTTCTTTACTGTGAGGATGATGAAGCACTGGAACAGGTTGCCCAAACTGGTAGATGCTCCATTCCTGGCAGTGTTCAAGGCCAGGCTGGACAGAGCCTTGGACATTACAGTCTAGTGTGTGAGGCATCCCTGCCCATGGCAGGGAAGTTGGAACTAGATGATCTTAATGTCCTTTCCAACCCTAACCATTCTATGATTCTGTGATTCTAAATTCTATCTCTTGATTGCAATAGGTACTGTTATTTTAGTGTGATCACAAGGCCAGAGGAATAAGGATCATGACAGCTCCTCTGGACTTTGTAAGACAAGTTATATATTAATTATTTACAGTCATATACATTTTGGCTCTTTCATTTTTAAGCTCCAGGCATTGTAACTCTTCAAATCACCTGTGCCAAGTTGAAGGCTTATCTAAAAGACACCAGGAAAGTGGCTGCCACCTATTATTTTTATTTCCCAAATTTTATAGACTTGAAATACCAGTCTTAGTATTGCAAAAACACATTCTTCTTTCTTCTGTCCTTTAATGTGTTTTTCATTTCCAATTTCTTTTCCCATAAAAATGTATTTTGCATTACACAGCTTCCACATTTATGGATCAATTAGGTTGTACCTCTTCTGTGTTCTCAAACAAGTGCCAGTGAAGTAATTTCCATGTGAACGCAGTAGTTAAGAGGGCTTGACATCTTTTCCAACTGTTGATAAGAAGAAAAAGATGCAGAGGACTTTTACAGAGATGGAGATGTTTTACAACTGCTCTGACTGCAGTGAAGTATTTTGAAGATAATGAAGGGAGAAAACTGGTTTTAGAAATTTACTATTGATTATCCCAGTGATGAATTAAGCAAATAGCATAAAAAAAATAAGAAGACTTACTGTACTGTAAAATAAATCAAGTAATCGGGAAAATCCCAGGGCTGAAGTGAAGATGATAACATATCAGAAACTGGTTTCAATCTACTTCAATATCTATGTGGACCAACACAGAAGAGGCCCCACCTTGGCCTGTATTTGCACTTGAGCTGTAAGAGTTGGTCAATTTAATACACAGAGAGTATTTATTAGATCTGGGTGGAATTTGTCCGTGAATTTTCAGAAAGCTTTGTATTGCCAAAACTGTAGCTCCATTCCAATGACTATTTAATTATCCATACGGAAAGGAACAAGTGAGTATAAATGAACAGAGGAGAGTGACCCCAAAATAGCTAATGAAAATCTGGCTTTTTCACAGGGTTGTGGAAATAAATGGCTTTAACTTGGATTTCTCAAATTGTATATAAATGCCCAGATACTTTGATTATTGGACATTTTATGATAAATCTTTATTTCATCATAAAATCCAGCCTGCGCTGCTAGAGTTTCATGAATTGACATTTCCTAATGAAGACCCTTTTCCCTGTGAAACTCCTAGTATATTTTTCTTCAGAGCATTAAGCAAGAACATGTGACTTGCAACATCAAGGACTATTCATAAAGAATACTTCAGTTGTTTGTGGAATATCTCAGCATTTACATCACTGACTTGAGTTTCAGATTCCTACTCTATATCGTAACAGCATTGAATTTCTCAGAAAAGCCTTAAGAAGTATTTATGTGCCTGACTCCTAAGTCCAGCCTTTCTAGATCCATTTACTTTACTGCTCAGAGCTTCTCAGGTCAACTTCAAGATCAAAATAGCCTCATGGTTTTACTGTCAGTGCCAGAATGCCCTACAGGCTGGTTTGAGTTAATTCTCTGTGCAAGTCTCACTTCGCTGCTACCCCTGAGAGTATGTCCCCTATAACCAAATTCCTCTGTATTTAACAGCGATTGACAGTACTTGCCAGACCTTCAGAAATGATGTCATAATAAATGTTTCAAACTCATTAATTCCTTACTGGATACTAATGGTCCATACCTCTCAAACTGAGCAGGTGGGTTTATTTCCTACATAGGAAAGAGAAGAACCAGTGTAAAGGGCTTATTTCAGAGGAGCTTCAGAGGGTTGTCAGGGTCAACACAGCCTGAGAGGTTTCACAGGGAGGGCAGCTAATCAGACTGGGTTTGTCAGGAGTTCTAGCAGCTGTTGCAACTCTGGGACTTTCAAGGTTTGTGTCAGGAGGATTGTCCTCAATTTTTGGGGTATTGTAAGACTGCTCAGGGGGAAATGTAGCCCGGAAAGATTATGGCTAATGCTAAGCCAGAAAAATCTTCTCTTCATTCCACTGCTTTGGAGTATCCTTAGGGGCTGCATTAAGAACTGACTGTGCCTAGGTAATTTATAGATGTGGTTTGGTGTGACCTTAATACCAACAGAGAACTAGAATATGCAATCTAATTTCATTTTGAATCTTGTACAGACTTCACTATAGACAAAGAAGTGTAGTATTTAGCTGGCAAATGAAGCTGAAACCTGTGGAAAATCAAGTCTGTGAATTTCTTAATGACATTTGCCACTTCCCCAGTGACCTTTATGTGACAGTCTAAAAGCACTTTACAAAAACATACATTTGTTACAATCAAAACTAGTTGGAAGATTATGTTATTTTGTTTCTTTCCCTGTGGAAAATGTTGTCTTTTCTCAGAAAAATTAAAAACTGAAAAAACTCCTGCCTATAAACTTTTCACTTGAGGCAAAAACTCTGTTCAAAATCTGTAGATTTTGGTAGGAGTAATATCTGTAACCCATCATTCTCCAGTTCTCTTATGTGAACTGTGCTTGGTGTTAAAATTGTATCTTCTGCTGTTCTTCAAGTTTCCCCCTTTCTCAGAATGAAGCCAGGAAGGGCTCTTGGACATCTCTGACTATGCTACATAAGAGCAGAAGTTATAAACCAGGTGTAGAGACACTATTTCGTACTCAGAGCCATTTTTCACTTTCTCATAAGCACAATTTCCAGATAGTTATTTAAGTTATTAGAAAAATTCCTTGCAGTTTTATATTTGGAGATCTGTGGTGGTTGTCAACAAGATTATAGCCACTCACCCTAAATACTTCCAGAGCATCTGGGAAACACCCTTCAGAAAACTTAGTTTTATAAAACACACTATGTATGTTTTTCTGTTGAGGATTATAGAACCTCATACTCTGGCTCTATGAGAATGAGATGCAGTGACTGCCACAAGCTACCATTTTATGTGACCAAGGTCTACCAGCCCACGTTCTCACTTTTACTTGTTGAAGTTAAAAGCTTGGAGCATCGGTCACCTTTCTAGGTAGCCTGTTCAAGTGTTTCACAAACCTCTCATTAAAGGAACGCTTCCTAGTGTCCAATCTAACTTCCTCTGGTGCAACTTTGAAACATTCTCTTCCACCCTGTCACTGGATACCAAGGAGAAAAGATCAGCACTTCTCTCTCCACTTCTCCTCAGGAAGCTGTAGAAAGCAATGAGGTCACCCCTCAACCTCCTTTTCTTCATATTAGACAAGCCCAGAGTCCTCAGCCCCATCTTACAAGACAGTCCTTCCAGACCTTTCACCCTCTCTGTTGCCGTTCTCTGGACACATTCAAGGACCTTTATAACCTTCCCAAATTGTGGGCCCCGGAACTGCACACAGTACTCAAATTGTGTGCTGTGTCATTGCTAGAATCATCCAACCTGTAAACCAGCCTCTGAAAAGAAAACTTGAAGAAGTCAGCACAAAAATTATTCAAGGACCACAAAGAAGAGACTGATGCAAGGTATCAAAAGAATGAGGATAACTGAAGAGATGACATAACACATTTGAAAACACAGCAATCTGCTAGGAACAGCAAAGATGAGAAATGAAAAAAAAAAAAAAACTGAAGGAGAGGTTGAGATAAATATCAAAGTTTTCTTTTATTCGAGAACATATTGAACAAGAGGTCATTGGAAGAGACAGTGGAAATTCTAAGAGCCAGCCTGGGTAATTTGCTGAGTACAGAGACAGACATAACTAAAGCACAATCATATGAATTCTTTGCCTCTGTGTTCACACAGAAGGTTTGGGGACAGATGACAGAAACAGACATAAATTTCCCAGGAGAGCAAGAAAAAATATTGAAGGAGGTAAGATTCAGCCAGAACAGGTGATCAAGGAATTAGAACATCTGAAGCTTAACAGAACTCTAAGACCTGGAAGTATCCCCTTGAGGTTTCCAAAAAGAGTTGCAAAATGGAATGGGAGAAACATTTCCAGATGGATCTGAAACCTTTATGAAAACAAGGACAACATGATTATACTATATGAACAAATACAATTTGGACTAAATAAGGACAAAACCTGCTTCATTCTGCTCCAGTGAGTATGGAAAGTGCAATCACAGCTGAATCAGCATAACAATCCCAAAGCATAAGCTATGTGAAACTACTACAGAGGGGAATTTACCTACTCAGACTACAGAAATATATTGGGGGGGGGGGGGGGCGGGGGGAGGGGTAAGGGTGTTTAAAGTTTTCTGCTGCTTCTTTTTTTGTGTGTGTGTGTGTGTGTGGGGGGGGGGGAATCATACATTCCCAGTCATTAAGTCTTACTGAATGTAAGATTCCTCTGATCAAGAGTAGATTTTTGTACCTGGGCAAGTTTCGTTCTTCTCAGTAAGCCTTTTGTTCAAACATGAAGGCAGAGAGTGTTAATCAGGCTGTGCTTTAGGTATATCTGTCTCTTCAATCAATAAATTGCATCTTAGCTTGCTGCTGTGTCTGACTGCACAGCACTTTAAGGGCTTGAGTCCAGTCAGCCTGAAGCAGAGAGCTAAAATTGGCCAGTTAAAGCACACCCGAAGAGTGGGCCTATTTTCTCCTTTGTCACTGAAGGAATCTGCAGATAGTAGCTCACATGTACATATTTGCATTTAGGTATCTGAAAGTGGGTAAGGTGATTCCTATTACAAATATTTTGAAGCTTAAAGTGCTTAAAGACCAAAATTTAATTCAGCCAAAAGCTAGTCCTTTATTCTTTAACCTTGCTGGTAATGGTGCCTCAATCTATTCTATCTAGACTAGGAAAAAGGTCAGAGATTTCATACTTGGAAGTAATGCTAACATGTAAGAAAGTAATTTTCTAGGGAAGTAACTTCTTATCACAGATCAGAACTGTTAGAAGGGGAAATATATCTGGTAGTATATCTGGGTGCTTGTCATTATTATCTATGGTATTAAATTTTAGAACATTCTCTGCCATGAGTTTGGTTTTCTCCATCTGACACTTTTCCCAAACAATTCACAATTGATTTTCCTGCAATATCGACGCATGCCTCTGAATTCAATTTATGCATGCAGACAGCCAGAATATCAAAGATGAAACTACATTATGGAAAATTACACTTAAACTGGTAATATCATTCAACTTGCATGGACGCATAAGTGAAGACTATGCTTGATTCTCACTTTATTTGAACCGACAAGAGCAGTCTCTTTGGAATGCAACAATGAGAATGTATGCTTCTATTATGAAGCACAAGCTGGTGTCTGCTGTGCTTGCAACCGCAAAAGGGTCACTGTTATTCGGTCACTCTAAAGGGCATATTCAACAACAAGAATAAAGGCCAAATCCAGATTATAGAGATTATAAAGTTGAGAGAGTGAAGACAAAGCAGTGGGAGTTGGCAGCCATTGTCTCTTCCTCGCCTCCCCTCCTGCAGTTTTCTTTCTTATATTTTCTGTGCTGTGTATTCACCCTGGTGCCTCTTCATTGCAGTCACTCTATAAAGGCTCTCCATTGTCTATCGTCTGTACAGAAGTTAGTGGAAAAGGATTTCCACCCTCCATAGCTCACACTGCATCCCTTCTGTGTGTGCCCCAAACAAAGATCAGTGTGCCAAAGAATCTGCATAATGATGTCCTCTTTGACAGTAGGTTAGGGAGGCAAGGCAAGTTTTCCATGTCTCAAAGGAGTAGCCTGAGCGAAGTGCTTTGTAAGTATGGAAACTACTGCAGGTTGTGTATGTATTTTTTATGTACACACACACAATAAATTATGCAAATTTGATTTTACCTGAAGTGCCACCAAAAGAAAGAGAAAAAACCTCAGAGACAAACAAACAAAAACCCCACAATCATACTTTTCATAAAATCAGATGCTCCCATTCTCTGTTATTTCAAAATGTTAAGTGAGCAAAAGTGCAATTTTTACTTCTGCAGAAGTTGTTCCCTTTCTTTTCCATATGTTAATCTTTTTCTCTGGTGGATACACAACTAGAAGAAAAAGTTAACAGGTATAAGAGAAAACTATAGTTCTTCCACTATAACTTTTTCCAAAAATACAGATGAAAATTTCACTCTATGTTGTCACAATAAAATACTGTAAAACCTCAGAAGCAGGATATTCATATTGATAGGAAGAGTACTAGGGTCATGAAGTGCATCTCCATACAGTGTTCAAAGTACCATTGCCCTGTGGTTGATAGTGTTTACCTCCAAAAAAAAGAGGTTTGTTGAACTGGCTTCAAATAGAAACTAAAAGGTAAATACTTATCCTAAGAATAGTCAGGCTTGTAAGGCAGTAAAATTATGTAATAAATGAGAGTTTAAAATACTCAGATTCCTTCATGATCATTGTTCAAGTGCTTGCGGTGTCAATCCATCCATCATCCCTCTCAAGTATAGTTGAGTTTCATGTAGCATGTGGCTACCGGACTATGGCGTGAAACCTTAACAGCAACGCTTCTCTGTATGAACACTGGGGACACAAGGGGGTTTTTCATAGGTGGAAACTTCATTCAGCTAAAATTTGTTATTTTACCCATCTTCTCTGATAGACTAGATGTCATTTCCAGTTGAAATGTTGAAATAAACATTTCCTGTTAGAAACCAGCCTTCATCATTTTCACATGTGGGCAAGTTTTGTGGATTCTGCAACTGCAGACAGTTCAAACAAAATACAGTTAAAATCTTCCCTTCTCATTCTTTTCCCTCTGTATCTCCATATGAAGCAAAAGTAATCCAAGTGAAATCTTGTTTTCACCAAAGTCAATAACAAAAAACCTTGTTGCCATCACAGGGGGTTGGGTTTGTCCTTTGACATTATGAAACTGCCTGAAAATCACTTGACATTCCTACCATTAATCTCTCTTCTTTATATAACAATAGATACTAACAAGCATATCTTAACATTGATTTAGAGAATGATTTCATGACAACTATTGAGAGCGTTATTTGGTAGCACTAAAATGTTGATCTTTCTCCAGCTGTTGCAGCTATTCTGTATTTTGGGTACCAGACATCAAAGAGAAAATGTTTCTGGTAAATGTAATAAATAAAGGTAATGGCATAGAGCTGTGAGAGGGTCCTAACATTAGCCTTGAAGAATGCACACCAGCAAAAAACACTTGAAAAAAAATCAATAGAAAGGTCTCGCCTTTCTTCAGACATCTAAGGGAGCAATAATTTTGAGAGAAAGTACATAATTTGGAAAAGTTACTGTGACAGTCCTGCAGCTCTTTCAAGTGAGGGAATAAAATAGCATGCTTTATTTTACAGAAGATTTTTCAGAACACAAAGGCCTTTTCCTGTTTTCTGCTGCTTGCAGAGTCATGTTTAAGCATTTACAACAAATGCTTGATGGATTTTGTAGTCAGAATCTGTCATCAGTTCATGTATTTTTAGTAAAGTACACTGGTGATAGCAAAATCTGTGTAAATTATTACAAATGGATTTGTTGCTCTCTGCTAGTCAATCTGCTTTCTCTTGCTTCACAATATTTTTTTTTTTTCTGGCTCTAATTGTTACAATAATGCAAGAAGTTTATACAGCAAGTTAACCCAGTGTAATAAGCAGTTTGTTTCTTTTATCATTTGCATTGTAATTAATTTTTCTTTTTCTCCAAAAATTGCACACATTTGTTAAAACATTAATGCTTATAATGATACTGGGACTGATGTTGCACCACTGGGCTACCAGGTGAAGTGAGACAACTCATGCTGACTATTGGGTTCAGTGGGAAAATATCATGCAAATAATTTTACAAAGGCAAGTTCAGAACCTCTCAATTTTGAATCTTTAACAATTCCTGGAAGAAGAAAGAATTAAAAGTGATGTAGGCATCTGATTTCCTAAGACACCAAATAGAATGAAAAGATTATTAGTGCTGAACTACCTTTAAGTCTTTGTGCAGAAGCTTTTAAGAAAATCAGTGAACTAGAGGACCATAAAAAGCCAGAAAAAAATATTTTCATGACACTTTATCTCACAGTTCACTTATTTTATTAGTTCCATCTTCTGGTTTTCTTCCCTTTTCTTTCATAATTTATCTTAATCTTAAGCACTATCTTACTTCAAACTTTATCAGAGATCCTATCAACTAAGTTCCTATAGGATATGAGAGTATACAATCCTTACAGTGGTTTTTTTCTTCACAGCACTGTTATGGAAGATACACTTCACACATGGGTAACAAAACCATTGAGAAACTAGTGAACAGATCAAAAATATAATCCAGGCATCTAACTTTAAATACACATGCAATTTAGAAATCAAAATCCCCAAATTATTATCCTTAAGACTCCAGCATATTTTAGGAATTCCCAAATTTCAATGATTCATTACTTTGTGACCTTAGAAAATCTTCTTAGGTAACTGCAGCTGAATTGTAGTGCACGTACTTTAGGCTCCTAAACTCTTACAAGTTTGAGCAATGCATCAGCGAGCCATTAAATAAAGCTATTTAGAGACATCAGCCATTCGTTTGCTTAAATTCCCGGGAAAATTCGATCTTACAGACAAGATACTCTGACAGCATGCCAAACATGCACATTAAAATTCTAGCACAGAGGACAGAACTTGAAACCAAACATAGCTGAAAGACCAAAAGATTAATTTAAACATGGGGAATTTGTTTGCCTTAAATTTTTGATGTCTAATTCATGAAGAGGTATCCATACCTTACCCACTGTAGTCATGGAGTGCAATCTTTATGGCATCTTGTTTGTCTAATATAGTGACACAGGAAAACAGTTAACGGATGAAGAAGAGGATTTGCCGTGCCTCCTATTACAAAGAGCTGATCACTTGCATGGTTCTGAGGAGGTGCCTGTCTCTTCTGGGGATGCTCAGCCCAGGTTGCTCTTCTACACACAGATACTTACAACTTCCTTTCAGAAAGGGTTTTGAATCTTCAATCCTAGTGACACACCACACATCTCACAGATCAAAAGAGAGGTGGGATTTCAGATGTTCTCTTCAAGTGTCTCCGAGGGTTTACTTAATTCATCCTGTTCCCTAGGATGCTGGCTGTTATGCTTTTCATTGCTACAAACCTAACCATTTAAATGTTATGCCAAGTTTATGGGCAAAAATAAATTCATGCTATACGTAGCATTTGGAGCTGTGTAGATGGGGAACACACATGTGGTTGGGTTTGAGGTGGGTTTTTTGTTTTGTTTTGTTTTTTTTTTTTTTTTTTCCCAGAGCTTGCTCTCAGGTCTTCTTTTCTGACTTCATTAGTTTGTCTAGTCAAGGATTAAATCAACAAAAATTATGAATTGTTCAGTTAGGCTTATGAAGTTTAAGCACTGATATATGCCCAGCCTTTTGTTAGTAAGATGAAGGTGAATCTCAGTATATTTCCAATTAAATTTTTAAACTGCAGCTTTAATTAATTCACAATAATTTTTATTACTATGAAGGAATATGCCATAAGGTACGAGTGAAGGGGGAGCTACTGGGTAGTGTAAGATCAGGGATATAAATGGGATTTCAGAGAGCTTTTTATTCAGTGAGGTAGCATCTATGTATTATTTTCTTTTTTTTTTAACTTTTCTCTCTAGCATGATTCTAAAGCCTCACATACTATAATGATCCCCACTTTGCAATTATTCCTTTAGAACATGAGCTTTCGGTGCTTTCAGAAAAGTTCATTTTTTTCTACTACTATTAATTTACAGTTACATAGAAAATAATGTTTCTTCAATTTTTTTTTTTACATATTTTACACACTTCAACAGTCTGTCTGAGTTCATAAGGATGCACACTTACACCTCATAAATTCTGAATCAGTGTTAAAGTATATGCCCACTTTTTCTTGCCTGAATTTTGCAGTTATGCTGTTGGCTTCCACAAGAAAACAGGTTGAGACCTAGTTGCAGATAAAAAAGATCATTCTTTAGCCAGGACATCTCAACCAGTCCATAATAACCTGTTGGGGTGGGAAGAGTTCAAGCCAAAAGCTGTTGATTTCCCTAGAGCCAATCAAAATGATAAATGCAGTGGTGGAAGATCACAGCTGACTGGGTTTAGTCCTCTCATCACTAGCTGCAGATGGCATGTAATTTAAGGATGCCCATTTGGTAAAATTTACCAGTTTCTCTTGAGATCACACATATGGGTTTGCATTTAAAAAACAATTGTACCAGGAATAGCATTTTAAGCAACAGATGTAAGTATTGACAGAGAAAGGATACCCAAAAAAGCAGAATATATCCACACCAGAGAATGGAAAGAACTTCTGTTATGCTTACAGCAATCCATGTGACATTTTAACTTCTAAAGTAGGAACAGGAAAAAAAAAGCCAAACAAAACAAACAAACAAAAAAACAACCAAGCCATAAAAATCAATGAATACCACACTTGCCAAGCCTCCTAAATTAGATATGAGCTTCTGTCATTACAGTTTATGGATTTCAAGCATTTAACTTTTTTTTTTTTTTCAACTTCATACTTCAAAGCGACAATCTTGGATCCCCACATAGCAAAGAACTGTCTTTAAAAGAATTATGAGCTGGGATGATCTCTTTGCTTGCTTTAAAATCTAGATTTAGCTAAAGGGAAACACACAACCAGATTATTTGATGTAATCCATTCTTAATTCAAAGCAGATATTTTTTTTTGTGTGTAGTGTTTAGACTTTTACCAAAAGACTGGCATAGATTTTTCAGCCAATTGCATGAATAAAATAAAATAAATGAATAATTAATTCTGCAAAGTCATCATATAAATAAAACAGCTGTCAGGGTAAATCATAATGCTGAACTAAGACAGTTAAAGGAACAGTTATGTTGACCGTAAAAATCCACCGAAAAGAAGCATTATGTATATAACACAGCACCTAAATAACTTTCACAATTAGTTTCCATTTTTCTGTTCAAGCGTAGTTATGGACATTTCTTGATGAGAGGAAGCCATCTCTTCAACAACATAGGCCATTAAGTCTCTTCACTCTAACATTACGTATGGGAATATAATACAACTAAGAGACTGGATTTGAACCTGTACCTTTGTCTTGGATTTGGCTAGGATAGAGTTAATTTTCTTCCTAGTAGCCGGTACAGTGCTGTGTTGTGGTTTAGTCTAAGAATGCTGATAACACACCCTTGTTCCAGTTGCTGCTAAGTAGCACTTACCCTGGTCCAGGACTTCTCGGTCTCTGTCAGTGAAAAGAGGCAGGAGAAGCCAGGAGGAAGCAAAGGCAGGACACCTGACCCAAACTAGCCAAAGGGGCATTCCATGACACAGCATGTCATGCCCAGTATATAAGCTGGGTGGATTCACCCAGAAGGGACTGATCAGCTGATCACTGATCAGGTTGGGCTGGGTATCAGCTAGAACTTGTGTTTTTCTCTCTTTTCTCTTTTTTTTTTTTTTTTTGTTGTTCCTTATTGCTACTATCATTATTGTTATTGTTGGTATTATTTCTATTATAATTATATTTTACTTAATTTCTATTATTAAACTCTTCTTAACATTATTTCCATTTTTCTTCCCATCCCACCCAGTTACATTTTAAAATAGCTAGCTCTTCAATGGACACAACTGTGTGCTACTTTTTTTTCAGTCTTCTGATTTAAATAACCTCGGCTACAAGAAGACATGTAAATTATGACATTAGTAGGTAATATTCTGGTGTTTATCTTCAAAAGTTGTCTAGCTTAAAGAAACAGGATTTGGTCTGCTTTTGTATGTGAGGAGGAAAGATGAGGAGTGAGTGCTCTGATACAGATCCAGTGAATGTGAAATTAGTTCTCAAAAGGTAAGACAAACTGATCTCAGTGATGAAATATTTAAATGTTATTTTGAAAAGAAGAACCAGCAATAAGGCATTCAATATTATATAATATGCAGGCAAAACCATTGATGTCATTCACTCCTGATATATTCTTACATACATTTTTACATTAAACTAATATATTGACACACTGCTAACAGCTTTTGAGTGTGATACAAGTTCAGAAGCATCCTGTAAGTAATCAGCACAAGCCCAGGCAGAGTGAGCATCTCTTATATGGTTAAAAAGAAGTATGTAGGAACCAAAGAACATCAAGAAACAATATGTATTATTTTTACTTTTTTTGTTGGAAAAGGACAAAAAGAAGTGTTAGCAGAGATTATGGCTCAGGTCTAAAAAAACATATGAGCATCTTAATCTCATGCAAAACTGATTCTGGGGACCATTGCAGATACTACAACATAATCTCTACAATCAAGGTAAAAAAACAAATGTTCTGAGCAAACAATAAAATTCATTTACTCTTTGGTTGCAGTTAGCTTCTTGGCTTCTTCTGTTGACCTTAATTCCCTAAATATAATTATCTTATGTTGCTCTTTTTTTCTATTTCTTTTTTCTTCTTTTTCTTTCCTAGACATATTTAGCCAGATTCTCAGCTTGCAGGATCTAGAGGAGACAACCCAACCAATCTTCAGTGTCTGAGGCTGGGTTGGTTAACATTAAGTGACTTTCAGACTGACATAAACCCAAGTGTTCAAGGCTATTAATGTCAGGGGTAAGAAGACAGTAGTCCCACATGTTACAAATATTCACACACATAACAGTCAGTTTAAACTGGTTTGAATTTTGACATTTAAGAAAATTTAACAAATTCTAAAACTTTGTAATATAGGTACCCTCATAATAGTTTGCCTATACTATTAGAACTTTTAATGAGCTGCTTACAACCTTTTGCAAAAGACATAACAAAAATTAAGTGCCAATGAACTTCTGAACCTTTGTTAATGAAGAATGATGTAATCAAAGAAAACAAATTTATGGTCTTGAAGAAACCAAGCGTTGTGGGAGTCCCTCATAGGTCACAAAAAAAGGCATGCTGCAGATAAGAAATACAATCATAGTACAGCTTGAATCTGATTTCAGAGGTGGCCCAGCATCCATAGATCTTCCACCATTAGATTATAAGCTCTCCTGTCTATCTAGTGACAGGTTCATGTTACTTATTCGACACCAAAATTAGGTACCTACTCATCTTTATAAATTGGAGGCATGTAGATAGATACCCACAGAAAATAAGTCAGACTCCAAAGCTTTTGATTCTCTGTGTTAAAACAGACCAGTTCTAATGTGGCTAAAAAAATCATCATACCTTAGAGCTGCAATTGAGATACTAGCTGTCTTTCCTGTTATGGTCCATGAAAGGTTCAAATCAGAAGCTTTCTAATGAACACATACAACACATCCTTACAGGACAAGTTTCATCCCAAAAGGCGGTATGAGAGTCCCAGTCCTAGTTTATAATGTGCTAAATACTAGCGTACCTCCTTTCCCTAACAAGCAAGATGTATAGGTTCAAATTCTTTCAAGTCTGGTAGCTTCCTAACACAATTCTGTCATAATCCACCCCAAAGTCCACAGCAAATGGGATACAGTCTATCTGAAATATTGGTACAGACATTCTCACTGTTGCAACTGATGAGGAAGAACTTCAGGATTCATTGGCACAGACAGTATTTATTATATGTCACACTTAAACCACCTCTTTTCATGCAATTTTCTCTAACAGCAGGCATCAGTAATATGAGACTGCTTAGCTCTTTTCATTGATTAGATCAATATCAGCATCTAGACTACTGTAGCTGTCTGTTAAACCAGGTGAAAGATATTTTGAAGAGAAAAAAAGAAAAACTTGGAAAATTATGGGTGATAGATGTAGCACAAATTATTTTTTACATTAAAAAAAAGATAGACTAAGGGAGATAAAACAGGCAGAATTGGCTGAGAAACAGAACAGGAGGATCTTAAAAAATGCCTGCGCATTAAACAGGCAGGTGCTGCAAGGTTTCATATTAAACTCCATGCTTTTTAATGCATTTTATTAATGATCTGGAAGAAAGAATTGTGCAATGAGGTAGAAAGATGACACAAAGCTGTCAATCAATACCAAAAGGTCCTATGAAAAACATTAACAAAGGAAAAGTGCCTTCTATCCAGTTTGCAGGTTCTGGATTCACAGGTTATAGTTGCTTCAAATCCACTGAAACCAATTGTGAAGTTGTGTGGTGGGGGGCTATGGTAGGCCCATGGATTCCCTGACTGAAGACATGAAGTTAGAACTCAGTCTTGAAGTTGTTAAAGTGTATCCATGAGAAATGAGGCACCAGAGGTATCCAAGTGGGAAAGTAGAAGGCATCTGGAGGAGAGAGTCAGGTAAGGGGAGTAACTAACTACGAAGGAAGAACTTGGCAAAACAATGGACTTTAGTAAAAATTTTTGAACAGTGTGTTAACAACCAATCATAAATAGAATAACAAACTGTTAGCCAATAAGATTGTACTGTGCTATGCTTGCCCAATGAGATTGTACCACGCTATACAAAAAGATACATAAACAGGAGCTCTTAATAAAGGACTTAACTTGCCGCTAAAACTCTCTACCTTTCATGTGGCTGTTTTCTGGCTGTCCCAACTACCCTGCCACAAAGTTGTTTTGAAGTTGCTTACATTCCTAGAGGGCTCAGATAATACCATGAAAAGGGGTGGGAAAGCAGAGACTATGTTTGTCTCTGTCACTGTGCCTTGCTCTCCCTGATGGGATCCTGTGGGTGTATTCGGGACCTGATGGTCAACTTGCGATGCTGAGGGCTCTTGATGGACCTTGCTACCAGACTAAATCTCTAACTACCTTACTTAGTCACTGTAGGACTGAATCACGTCTGTGGGAGCACACTACCCGCTCTACAGTAACCCCTGGCTCCCTGGCATTTTACCCTCAAGGAGCAGCCTGCTCCTGCAGTTCTTTGTTTAGATGAAAAGGACATATTTAGATGTCTAACTTTAAAACAACAAGAGTATCCTGGGAGTCCTTGTTTCTTCAAATACCCCTATTCACCTTAATCCTGCTATGTAAAACATCTGGAACTCACTGTCTTGGCTCACCTGAGAATATAGGTAGAGCTCACCTAAACCCATTTGGGATGTATAAATGAAGATTAAGTACTAATAGGTCTTTCACATATGTCCTGAGAATAACTAATATTCACCCATAACAATGATAGCTGTACAAAATACAGGCATTTTCAAGTAAAAATTAACTGAAGTTTACTGTCTTCTTAATTTGCTGTTATTTCTGCAGGAAACTGATAATTTTTTGGTCCCGGTCTCAAGCTGGGGAGAAGACTGAACAATTCCTACACTGTAAGAAAGTTATTTTTGAACTTGTTTTGAAGATGGACTCTGTGGCACCCAGTGAATAGAAAGTAAAGATTGGAACAACTTCTCATGAAAGCAAAATTTTGAGTAAGAGATGTGGATAGTGATGTGAGCTTACTTCTGCATTTTAGATTACAGTCACTGCAAACAGGCTGTGTGTCTGATATGCAGAAGCACTGGAAGCTGTACTCTGAGCACTTGAAGCAGAAATATGGTCATAGAATCATAGACTCATAGAATGGTTTGGGCTGGGATGGACCTTCAAGTTCCAACACCCCTACAATGGGCAGAGACACCTTCCACTAGAGCAGGTTGCTCAAAGCGCTGTCCAACCTGGCCTTGAATACTGCCAGGGATGGGGCAGCCACAACTTCCCTGAACTACCTGTTTCAGTGTCCTACCATGCTTGAAGTAAAGAACTTCTTCCTAATACCTAATTTAAATCCACCCTCTTTCAGTTTAAAGCAATTGCCCCTTGTTCGATTATTACCTTCCCTTATAAAAAGTCCCTCTCTAGCTTTCTTGCAGGCCCCCTTTAGGTATTAGAAGACTTATCTAAGGTCTCCCTGGAGCCTTCTCTTCCCCAAGCTGAACAACACCAGCTCTCTCAAACTGTCTTCATAAGGGAGGTGCTCCAGCCCTTGGATCACCTCTGTGCCCTGCTTCTGCATCTCTTTAATGGGTCCATATCCTTCTTATGTTAGGGGCCCCAGAGCAGAACAGAGTACTCCAGGTGGGAGTACTCTCTCATGGGAGCGAAGTAAAGGGGAGGATCATGTCCCTTGACCTGCTGGTCATGCTTCTTTTGATGCAGTCAGGATACAGTTGGCTTTCTGGGCTGCAAACACACATTTCCAGGTCATGTTGAGGTTCTTGTCAACCAACACCCTGAAATTCTTCTCCTCTGGGTTGCTTGCAATCCATTCTCTGCCCAGCCTGTGTTTGTGCTTGGGATTGCCCCGACTCAAGTGCAAGACATGCTGGTTGTTTAGCATTTGAGACTAGAGAAATAATAGTGTCTGATAAAATGAATAACTCAGTTTTCAGAGCACTAAACAAAGCTTTATATCACACTTTTTGAATTATGAGAATAGTAAATGAACATCCTCCTCAACTAGGTATTGAGTAACGCAGTTGGCTATGTCAATGAAGATAGTGTCTCAGGATGAGTTCCAGTTGCTGTAAATGACAGATACAGCTTGTGCCTTAGCTTGGGTTGTGTGGTGATTTAGTTCTCCTGAAATGAGTGTTTCATAAATGGATAAATTGAGTGTCCTTGAGAACATCCAGGGGAAGATCCTTTCCACTTCTGTTTAGACATCTAAATATAATGCTGAATTAAATCACCCTTATCACTAGCATTTTTTAACTTTGTATTGTTTGATTATTGCATCCTTAATGATTATCTTTCAGATGCATTCTTTTTCCTACCCCATATTCTGTATGCAGATGAACTATTATCTGTTAACATCCTGCATTGTATTCTAAAAAGTGAAGCAGATTTATTATTGTTGTTATTGTACAGTAAGGAAGAATCTCAGACATTGTTAATATCCGTCCCATAATGCATTAGATTTTGATTGTTGTTTTTTTTTTCTTTTCTAGCTTCATATGCTTATTTCATGATGAAATGTAGCACTTCATATAAATATGATCCTCCATGGTTGTTTTTTCTGAATTGCTTGTATTTATAGCAAAACATGAAAGCCACGTGAAGAGTTACAGTGCAGAAAACAATTCATACCTTGTTTCCTCCTGGCTTTTTCTGTTACTTTCAGGCTAGTTTATGTGTCTGACACTTTATAACTTTTTTATTTTGCAACTCCATTACAGATTTCACAGCTGTGTCCTTGAAAATCATACTCATAATTGAAGATATTAAGGTTAGGTTGTTTCTGTTAAAAGCTACATCTTTGAGTGCTTATTACTGAGCAGGGTGGGAAATTAATCTCTTTGGGTATCATGTTAGTAATCACCAGACTTGTAGGATTCAACTAGTCACCTTGGCTTTGTTATGCTGGCTAAAGCACATTCACTTTTTGAATTAAATGAGTTGGGGGAAACATTACCAAGACATTATAAGAGTTGCAGCTATCAGAAAAGAAGATACCTCTCCCTTACAAAAAGTGATGTTATTAAGTTCATGTTACAATTTATAGAGAAAATCTGAGTATTTTCTTTCTTATTCCCGCAAAAATCTCTCATTTATTTTCAACTTATTCTGAGTATGTGAGTTAATTTACCTTAGCCAAAAACTCAGATGTGGTTTTGGACAAAGACCACTCTCAAGATGCAGTATAGATGTTACTGAACCAGTCTGAGTTGCTGTCCCAGTCCTCTAAAATTACAACACCACCAACACCTCAAAGTAAACCTTACCTACCAGAGGCATATCCTTAGATGCAGACTATGGGAACACCAGTTTTGTAGGCTGATATACAGCCTTCACATTATTTCAGACACTTTGAACTGAAAAAAACAAACCAACCAACTAAACCATATATGTATAAAAGTGAACCAGTACTTGTATCATGACATGGAGCTTGGAGAAAACACTGAGTCAAATGTTAAGCTATAACAGTATGGCAAATCATATGCAGAAAGGACTAGCTCTGAGCAACTTGGGTGCAAGTCACTGTATTTGGCCCTGGAGACAAGGGATCACTCCCTTGCAGTGTGCAGTTACTTCTGGATTTTAAAACCATCTATATTAGTCTAAGAGAAGTTACCCAAGTGCCATTTAACTTAAATAACTTAAGAAAATAAAGACACATTCATTTTGTTTAATTTATAACAGAACATGCTTTAGTTTTACATAGACATATGCATCTTAAAAGTAAACTTATATATAATTCTTTAAGCCAGTACCTCACATAAATCAAAGTAGTTTAGATTCAAGCAATTTGCACAAACACTGTGAGAATACATGGCTTGTTAGACTATATTTCTTTAAACATATTCACAGGTTCAAAATAAATCTAGCTCAAGTGGGAAATGATTAAGGTCAGCACTGAATTCAGTCTGTAAGTTGGCATTTGTGAAAATCCTGCAGGTCTCCCAAGAACATTAGAGTGTCCATACCACGAAACAACAGAGGACTCATTTAGCCCAAAATCCTGGAGGATGCAATGGATGATTAGGGAAGATGACAAGTAGAACTAGGATGGAGTGGCACTTCATCTGGTCTTGCTTTCCTATTCCAGGCATCAACTGCCTGGGGCTTTCTGAGCTAGAGGTTTCATCCAAGCCACTGTCTTTACTAACTACAGAAAGACCTTTGCTTTCTGGACAATTTTTTTTTTTTTGGATACTTTCTGAGATTTATCAACTTCCTATGAAAATAAAATTTACTTTTTAATTACATATTGTGTGAAAAGGGTACTTCTTTTGGATCACTATAAAGCTACTGCCTGTTCATCTCCTGAGGTGCTCTTTGGATCTTGAGTTATGAAAAATAGTGGAAAAAGTTCCCTAGTCATTTGCTCTGTTTTTTAAATTATTATTATTATAGCATATTTTCCTTTTTTTTTTTTTTTTTTTTTTTTTGGCGGGGGGGGGCTGAGAGTAGAGGGTAGTGGTGGTTTTTGTTTGTTAGTTTTGTTTTGTTTTGTTTTTCTGGTTGTTTTAGTTTCCTGAATCAGCTTTTTCTGGATATCCATCAGCTTAGAATTACTGCAGATGATATTTTTCCCATGTTCTTTCAGAGGGGCACTTAAAAAACCTAACTTTCAAAATCTGAGTGAGATAGCCTACAAGTATCTCCAGATGCAGAACTTTTCTCTGATCTGAACTACCTCTCTCAACACAGCTGCTTGCTATGTTGAGACAGCATAGCATAACAATCCATAACTATGAGAGAAGCTCACAGGAACAGTTTCCCGTCACTTTTCTGACCCTGAAGAGTTTGGGCCCTAGATCTGTTCCCCAGACCCCATCCATATTCTCAGAGTTTAATTCTCTTGTTGAGATTTTCTTCTGAGACTTCAGCTGTTGCTGGGACTTGCAGCTCCCACAGATTTTACAGTTTCAGGGGTCTTCCTAGAGTCTTGTAAGTATCCTGGAATACAGTTTACCTCTTTGAGGACTTCAGCTGGTAAAGAAAAAGATATAAGTTTCACAGAAATGAACTTTTTAAAACAAAAAATAGTCATCTGTACTTCCTACATCATCAAAGGAAAGTAATAGTCAGGTTTTCTTCTGAACCCATGTCCATTACCACTAATGAGTACTTTTAGCAGACAGATCAAAGACTTCCATGAGATAGGGATGGAGAATGCATTCCCTTAAACCTTCAGAATAGAACCCCTTTGATGTGTTTTGTCACAGCCGGTCAAGGCAAGGAGAAACACATGATGTCAATATTACTTAAGAAGAGTAACCTGACTGACAGCAGGACTACCACAGGTGGTACTAGACAGACAACTAATTATTCACAAGGTGAAATAGAGCATAGTAGCTTAAAAGAATATAATACAGCCCTTAACAAATATGCATTTCAAATTCTAAAGCTGTTTGTTCTACAAATTGTGTGCCTTCTTGTTTCTGTGAAACACCTTGTCTTCCCAATCCTCTTACTTCTTATCAGCCTGGATTCAGAAATATCTTCTTGAGCTTCCAACATAGGGCATCCCCTAACATATTACTTCAAACATTTTGAATTAATACCCCTCTATGCATAGACACACACTTAATAATTATACTGCAGAATCCAAAAAGCATCACATGCATTCTAGGCGAGACCCAGGACAGAGTGGTCTCTACCAGGAGACAGGTAGCTCTGAAAATGAGAGCCAATCTGAGCCTTAGGTTGCAGGACTGGCCTAAACCTTATTTTATTTAGCAGTGTAGACATTGTCATCATGATGTGGATTAGGGACATATGCAGAAGTACATTTAAAGAGGATCAAATTTTTCTTCATATTAGATGGCAATAGCCACAAGTAGCATAATTTAGCCACTGTGTGTTGCTATGCCCTGCCACATCATGAGAGAATATTACATTTTGAGGTGAATTTTTAAAGCATCAAAATAGGAAAAAAAAAAAACCAAAAAAACAAAACCAAACTGACAACAACAAAACCAAACCGAAAACAACAAAACCAAAACAAAACAAACAAAAAAAAAACCAAACACAAATCCTTAAACATTCTCTTTTACATCTGTGTGTTTATATAGTCTTTGTATAGCCTTAAACTTTTGGTGATGACAGATATTCAAAACCAATATTTTACGAAGAGCGTGATACCATAAACAGCATAGCAACTGCAAAAATGATCCTTGAGGCTTATTTAAAATAATGATGCATTTGTATTGCATAAGCAAATACGGCTGTCAAATATTTATGAACAGATTAAATTATCCAATCCAGAATCTTTGTTAAAATAAAACAGCTTTAAGAAGCCTTCCATGTAGCACTCTGATTATATGAATCTGTGAATTTGCTGACATTTTGGATCAGAGCTGGAGTCTGTTCAACACGACATTCTGTTCTGACATGTCCAGTGCCAAACATTTCATGGCATAGAGCTGCAATAGTTCCCTAGAGTGAAAAGTTATTGAATAATCTATTCATTAAAGAGGTTTCCTCTTGACTGTTAGAATTTGGAAATCGTATTGTTCTGAGGGAAGAAAATTTCATAGATTTATCAATGCTGAAGCTGGAAAACATTATTGTAAATCATCTAGTTTGACCTTCTTCATATTGCACAGAATTTTTCTCTACTTCCTCTATCAAGTCAATAAATAACATAAGCAAATTACTTGGGTGTTGTATTTTTGATCCTATTTATTAGCAAAGTAAAATTTACTTTAGCTACAGAAACGAGGTAAACAGATTTTTTTCTTATTTTTGAAGAATAGTGATTGGTATGGTTGAATAATCCTGTCATCGTTATTATTTTAAATTATAATTTGAACACTGTCTGCTTAATGTTCAGTAAATGCTTCCACTGAAAGCACATTATGAGTACAGATTTTCAAAAGTGACTGTTTTGCAATCATAGAAGTTATTTATTTAGGGAAATCTGTACCATTTAAATTTTTACACAAAAAATTTTCAGAAGTTAACCCATCACCCCAAAATTATTTTTAAAATGACATATTCCTGCAGTCTGCAATACCATCTGTCAGAATTGAAGATACCTTCATGAAAGAAGGTGAAAACATCCCATATGGATCTAAGACATGGGTCAGAAATCTGAAAGAAAAGACCAAAAGGCAGTCTGTATCTGATAAAACCTATGCTGAAAGTTTGCTCTTCATCTGCTGACAGGATGTACTCTAGAAGTCTTTGGCAAAATGAAAATGCACATTGAGTGTTTGGAAATAAAATTTATTTTGTTCACAGTCCATTTCTCTCTGTAGTAAGGTGTTAAATGATTTAGTTCAGCTGCATGACATATCAGGCCCCATATAGTGTCATACAAAGGCATTAATATGTTCTTTTTCTGAATATTTGCATTAGGACCAAATATTACCCTGTAGGAACCTATGAAGTTTATAAATAGCCCCATTTTAGATCTAGTACTAACCTGGAAGTGATTTAATGCACAAGAGAGGGATGACAGGGAGAAGCGAATGCTGTATTTCAGAGCAGCTGCTTCCCTTCATGGCCAAAGAGAAAAACACAGGAGGATGGAAGAAAAGGAGGGGCAATATAGCTAAAAATTCTAAAAAGTTGATAAAAAGTTATTGAAGGTTTTCTAGCTTTTGCCTACAGAAGAAATTTGATGATAATGCGTAAGCAGTTGTCGAATTTGTAAGCACTTGAACCCCTTCCTTGGGTGCTCGATGGGAATGTAGTTGCACAACTAAAGAGGACCTTCTACATGATTAATACAAATAACACATTTTCAAAATATGGCACTTTCTCTTTTTTTTTTTTTAAACAAATAACTTATTCCCTGAAAAAAAAATAGTCTGTCAATCTGGAACATCTTTTTCACCATAATGTTAGCACATCTTTTTGACAGTTTATAAAGTTTTGAGAAGTAGTCATGTAGATAAGCCTAAATATCTTATTTTGCCTTACCACCAGATTTCTGTTGAAACAGAGCAAATCATCACATCCATTCATCATCATCCTTTGGCTGTGAGGTCCAGGATGCTGAAAATAACAAACACTTGTGGAATCTGTAATAATTGAGAGCAACAGTAAATTACATTTGAAGTGCTCATCAAGGTGAGAAAGAGGCACTTCATGACTCTTCGTACATCCTTGTTAGGAATTTTGCCAAACAAGAAGAATGCACAGTTTCATACAGAATTTGTTAGCTCTGACCTTCCTATGAGTGTGTTTGTGCTGTACAAACCCAATAATTTTTTTAGAGATACCTAACTTAGTTAAAAAAAAAAAAATAATGAAAAAGAAATAAAAAGCAGATTGCCTTGGATGGAGAATTTTGCTAAAGCCTCTAATACATGCTGCTTTTGTACTTCAGTTTGATAATTTAAAATGCAGTGTGGATATCTTGTCGTGGTTTAAGCACTATAATTCAAACCAGTTCGCTCACTCACTCCCCCCTTTTTCTTCCCCCAGCTCCCGGGGGTATGGGGAGGAGAATCGAAAGAATGCAACTCCCACAGGTTGAGATAAGAACAGTTCAGTAACTCAGGTATAACACAAATCACTACTGCTACCACCAATAATAATAATGACAGAGAAGTACAAGAGAAATACAAGGAAAGAGAATAAAACTGCTCACCAAGCCCGACCCAACCACTGCACCCCCAACAGCAAACCCCCCAACGCACCACCACACCCTTACGGGTCTCTGCTCTCCGTTTCACATCCTGGGCATGACGTGCTGTGGTATGGAATAACCTCTTTGGTCAGTTTGGGTCAGGTGTCCTGTCTCTGCTTTCTCCCGGCTTCCCTCCTCCCTGGCATAGCATGAGGCTCAAAAAGTCCTTGGCCAGACCAAAACATTACCAAGCAGTAACTGAAAACACTGGTGTTATCAGCACAGCTCCAAGGCCCAACAGTCAAAAACACAGTGCTGCACCAGCTACTAAGAAGGAGAAAAATGACTGCTACTGCTGAACCCATGACATATCTGCTTCATTTCCTTTAGGGTTCAGGCAGGATGAGATGTTGTTTTTAGCTGTAGTTTGCTGCAAGAAAAGTTCTCCCTGTAAGGCGCAGCACCAATGCCTTAACATTGAATATTGCCAATAAAGCAGCTGTTGCTAGTTTGTCAACATATGCATATGCTACATAGCTAGTAGAAATAACATCATGGAACAACTGTCTGCATTAGAAGTTTCACTTTCTTTCCAGTTCTGCCTTGATGCAATGCAATTCAAGGAGCTGCAAAAGTTTGCCTTTGGCATTAACAACACTCATTAGCAAGGTACAATTTTTGGGTTCTCCTTTATCTGGAACACCATCCCTTGGTCTTGTAGAATTCTGTATGATTCCAGCTGTAAAATCTACTTATCTCCCCTTTGCATAATAAAGATACAAACTTATTCACAATAAATGACCTGCGTGTTGCTCCGTTGCATATCCACTGCAGTTTTGCAAGCATGTCACTATTCCTGGAGCCAGATAATTTTGGCCAGTGAAGTCCTACAGGGTCAAAGGTGCATCTTCTCTGTCCGTTAGTATAGTAAACAAGCTGGGAAGGGCTTGATCACTCACGACTACTCTCCAGTTCCTTCTTTAGTGTTCTTGAAACATAAAGAATGAAAGGTAGAGACCCTGTTTCTAAAAAATTCTTGTTCTTATAGAAAAAGTATCTCTAGGGTTTTTTGCTTCTGATTGTTCATCTACATATTCTGCTATAGCTGGCTCCAAAGCAGTACAGCTGAGTGGGGCTAAGAAACAGATGGTAATAATTGCAGAAAGACTTTATATAGGAGGCATCCAAAGAAAGCACATACATTAGAATGCAATGCTTTGTAAAAATGTGTATGGAACTCTGTTTTACACTGAATACAAATTTCATTTTTAAGTTGCACAAATTCTTGTTTGAGTGTGGTCATATATTAATAGTGACTTAGTTAATTCTTGGGAAAACATAATGGACAGAGATCTACTTTGAGATACTCTGAGTGGAAATTGCTTCCCCTTTCATTTTCTCAGCAAAGGAGATAAATGGCTTTAGAAAAAATTCTGAAGGGTTTTGTCCTGTATAGACAAAAATTCAAGGCCTCCCACATATCTCGTTTCTTCTCTTTGCAGTTGGCATGGTTTGGCAAATTATTAAGTTGGCTGAGTTCTGAAGCTATTGAAACTAGAATTATCAGGCAGAAATGTTACCACAATGTACTCTGGAGAAAGAAAATTTGATATTGTCTCTCCCTGGAACTTCCCATCATCCCTATTATTGTCTTAAAAAACTGATGGACAATACATTTGGAGAAAAAAATTACAAGAAAAGGTAACCATGAGACAATGTTACAGGATATCTGAGACAGTGATGAATGATCATATTTAATTAACTCCATAGGTTTCTAAACATTAAATGCATTCACTGAGACCTATTAGTGGAAACCAGAGTATATGCTCAGAGCTTTATCTTAGCAAAGGCAACTTTCATGTCCTGGAAAACACAGCCAACTATTAAAAAAATTAAATTCAGACATTCTAACCATCTAGCTGACCTAATGAAAACATCATTGAGAAAGATGACAATGTAAAACAGAAATAGGTATGTTTAGTCATTTCAGGTTTAGAATAAATCTTTATGTTTAATTTAATTTTTATCTGAGTTTTGTTTTGGAGCAGAATCAGAAAGATCAGGAATTTTCTGCTGTCAGCTATTCTCTCTCTTTCTTTGTTGACAGTAAGACTCTAATACTGTTGTCCCCAGTTTACATGTATTGGCTTTTGAAAATTGTATCTGTGACCAAGAAAAAAGGTTGTTATAAAGGGGTACAACAGCAGAAATAAACCTAGCAGCTGTTTATTTGTTATGATTGAGATAAATTGTTATGAATTTATACCAACATTACCCACAGAGACATAGGAGAGAGAAGACACATCCAAAGGCTGTCAACAGCCCTGTCAAACATGTTACCAGACAGTGGTTTTGGTGAGAAGTAGGTAGGAAGTATATTACCCTTTTGAGCCTTTTCATATGTTTGAGATAGATCCTAAGAGCACTGTTTCCCACTGAGGTATCAGGATGCCCAGGGTCTGGCAGGGCAGCCCATCACCAAACATCACACTGCCCCCACCAGATGCAAAACTTAGGGTGATCCCCAGGTCAATATCTGCCTATATAACCCTAGTCCCAGTTATAGCTCAGAAGTTTTTCTACACTCACTTTAGCAACATTCACATTTCAGCGAGCTTGTCTGTAATGTACAAGGAGTTTCATAGAAATACAGAAATGTTGGTTGCAGGAGACCTCAGGTGGCCATGTAATTCAATCCATTCCTTGGTGCAGAGCTATCACCAATATTAGGCTAATCAACCTTCATGCTTTCTAGGTAAGTCTTGAATACCTCCATGGGCACAAATTTCATGACTTCCTTGAACAACCTAGCCAAGTGCAGCATTACTCTGCTCCAGAATTTTTTCTTCATAGACAGTTTTATCTTCCCAAGGTACAACTTGTAGCCATTATCCCGTTATGTCATCTGGCACTACCAAGGAGACTTTGACTGCATCACCTGTGCATCAATCTTCAAACAGATACAAGCAGAAGACATTGGTTTTCTCTTCACCAAGCTATGTAACTTCAGTTTCCCCAGGTGCCATTCATGGTAAATATTCTGTGGCCCTGATCCTTTCTGTAGCCTCCCATTCTATCCTCACCAATTTCTTTTTATCACTCTTAAACTGTGAAGTCCCAAACTGGATGTGGTATTTTACATACAACCATACCAGTGTTAAGAAGTTCTACATGTGCGTCGGAGCAATCCCAGGCACAGTTACAAGTCGGGCAGGGAAGAGATTCAGAGCAGCCCTGTGGAGAAGAACTTGGGGGTATTGGTGGATGAGAAAATGAACATGAGCCGGCAGTGTGCACTTGCAGCCCAGAAAGCCAACCATATCCTGGGCTGCATCCAAAGGAGCATGACCAGCAGGTCAAAGGAGGTGATCCTGCCCCTCTACTCTGCTCTCCTGAGACCTCACTTGGAGTACTGAGTGCAGTTCTGGTGTCCTCAACATCAAAAGGAGATGGAACTGTTGGAACAAGTCCAGAGGAGGGCCACGAGGATGATCAGGGGACTGGAACACCTTCCATATGAAGATAGGCTGAGCAAGTTGGGGCTGTTCAGCCTGGAGAAGGCTGCATGGAGACCTCGGAGCAACCTTCCAGTATCTGAAGGGAGCCTATAGGGATGCTGTGGAGGGACTCCTCATGAGGGACTGTAGTGATAGGAGAAGGGGTAATAAGTTCAAACTTAAACAGGGGAAGTTTAGATTGGATATGAGGAAGAAATTCTTTACTGTGAAGGTGGTGAGGCACTGGAATGGGTTGCCCAGAGAAGTTGTGAATGCCCCATCACTGGCAATGTTCAAGGCTGGGTTGGACAGAGCCATGGGTACCATGGTTTAGTGTGAGGTGTCCCTGCCCATGGCAGGGAGGTTGGAACTAGATGATCTTAAAGGTCCTTTCCAACCCTAACCATTCTATGATTCTAGTCTATGATTCTAAGAAGAGAAGAATAACTTCCCTTAGTCTTGTGGACAAAGCCTCTCAGCACAGTTCAATATGTAGTTTGCCTTATTCTAGAAGAGAGAGCACTGATGGCTTATCTCCAACCTTGTGTACACCATTATCCTCAAGCTCTTTTCAGCAGGGCTGTAACTCAGTCCCTCCCTAGCCCGTGTTAATGCATGGAATCATGTCTCCCTAGTTCCAGACCTTTTCACTTTTTCATATGGAATCTCATAATCTTTTTCTGGTCTACTTCTAAAGTTTATTGCATATGGGCATAGCTATAACATTTGTCATAGCTACAATTACATCTTCCAGTTCTGCAAATGCTCTAAGTGCAGTTTGTGCTATTATCCAGGTCATTGAACATGTTGAACATTAAACTATAGGAGAGTAAATTCAGTCTAGATATAAGAAGTAAATTTTTTGGTGAGGATGGTGAAACACTGGAACAGGTTACCCATCCCTGGGTAACGGTCAGGTTGGACAGGGCTCTGAGCAACCTGATATATTTGAAGATGTCCCTACCCATTGCAGGGAGATTGGACTAGATGGCCTTTGAAGGTCCCTTCCAACACAAACCATTCTATGATTCTATGATTTAATCCTGAGCTGTCTTTAAGCCCTCTTCAAAAATCCAGAACAGCTAGCTATTGTTGGCTTCCTTCTCCATGGGAGCTTCCCAAAGTGTCCCCACGCAACATCCTGAATAAAATTAAATGTTCAATGGTAAAAGCCAGAATCCAAAATCTGCTGCTTACCTTTGCATTGCACCTCCAGATTCTTAACTTAGTCATCTCAGAGACACTGCAACCCAAGTCATCCTCCAAGACAACCATGAGGTCTTCCCTATTTATGAATAGGGTACTAACCCTCATCATCCCCTCCAGCACTTGCATAAGGAGATTGTCACTGGATTTTTTTTTTTTTTTTTTAATCAATGGTAGAAGTACAATTACACCATTATTGGAGAGCTTCAACTTTTCCTTGAGGGTATGAAGTCTTTCCTTGGCTAACATAATACTTACATTGCACATCATAAGAATGTGTGATTAATGAGAGACATAATTTTACATGGTTATAAACTACTGTTATTCTCTGTTGCCAGAGTTCCTAGAAGTATATTTCATGCCCAAATACCAGAAAATATTTTACCTACCAATTACTCCTGAGACATGCCAGTGTGTGCATTACAACAATTTTAGAAAAAATCTGTGCCTGCTTTGTAATACTCTGTAAGTAACTTTTATTCATACAGTAACTGCACAAGTATTAGTTACAATGAAACTATCTGCATGGACAGAATCAGTAATTTTTGCTATTGTCATGTAATTCTGCATTCAAATATTTGACTTTTTTTTTTCTTTTTTTTTTAACAATGGTGAAAGTACAATTCCATTCCTGGAGAGCTTCAGTTTTTCACCAAGGATATCAAAACTTTCCTTGGCTAATATAATACCCAAGCTAAACTCTGGTCCCAAAATCCCACAAAATCTGCAAAAAAGTGCCACTGAACCATTAATAATCAATGTTATGTTTTTCAGTTCCAATTCAAAAAGAAGCAGCTCAAGGCAAGGCAAGTTCTGCATTCTTCCCAAAAGCAGGTTGGCAGTAGAAATGTGGCTTCAGACAGCCCTCTTGAAGCACCAGTTTCAGCTTCTGCTACCTTTAGCAGCCATGTAATAGATGTTCAGGGCCATGGAATACAACAGGTGACAAAACATTTGGAAATGGTTCATATAAGCTTATAGCAAAATTTTTAATTCATCATAAGATACGAAGGAGAAGAATGAGAGCAGAGCTCCTGACATAATCTCTAAAACATAGGGAATTTATCAAGCAAAACAATTCACATTAGTACTGACTAATGTTGTTGTAGAAGGACAATATCACCTGGTGAACAGTCCAGTTTACTTAATAAATCTCACTATGTTTTCCTTGGAAATGTCCCAAGAATTGGCTAGGTTGATCTCCATTTAGCTGATTGTATCTGACACAGATATAACCTGTAGTAAACCAGTGTTTGTGTACACTGAATATTCAGGTTTTATCTAAACTGTGAAGCTCTTGTGGTCATACATAGTTCCAAATTTTCTGTCTATCACCAAAGAAATTATAGCCCCTTAGAGAAAGTAATCTTGCATTTTATCTGCCTTGCGAATGTCAGGAAAGTTATAGGAATGTAATGTGTAAGAATAATTTATAAATTAAATTGATTTAGTAACATGGAAAAAGTCACAAAGTTTTCTGTTATGCAGCAGTGCTGATTATAATCCAGTCTTTGTATTTGGTTAAGAAAGGGGCATTCTAAATACTTATCTAGATTTTGAAACTATTTCTTCAATCTGGAAATGCAAGCAGAAAATAATCACAGAGAAATAAAAAATGTCTAGATGCCATTTCAATACTTATAATTTAATGTACTGTCCAAAATGAGATGACAGATTCACATGAGAATGGAAAACTTTTAATTAGCTAACTGTGAAGCAAGATAGAATTCTTCTTTTGTTTTAAATGAATATACCTAAGGAAAAGGTTTGGCTTTAAACGTAGTTTAGCTGAATCTGCATGGCTCAGTTTTAAGTCTTTTACTTTTCCATGATTCTTATATTTGTGTGTGTGATTGCTAGACTCTTTAAATTTTAATTTTTGCATTCCATTAAAAGATAGGCAGCTTTTTCATTATGCCAATTTCCTGACTTGCTTAGAAACCCAGAAGGGACAGTATTCCCCATTATTATTTAAAACAACTTAAAAAACATGGCTTCTATAAGGGACTTCACTGTTGCACTCATACCAGGAGTGTCAGGTGCTAGTTTTGGTATGCAGCATGAAATAAAAATCAAGCATAATCAAATGGCTTTTTGTACAGCTTTTTTTCATGCAACACAATTATAAATGATCTTGAACATTATACAAGGAAAGGCCAATTCATTATCTTAAATCAAGACTGGTAGTTACAGTGATATACTACCTATTTTTCTAAAATTGTATTTTAAAAAATCTCTGCCAGAAAACTTAACTTTGAAAAATCCATAGTTTAAACAACTATCTGAATCATATAACAAGACTCAATTACACCAGGTGGTATTGACTGATATATTTTGTAATGCAATAAAGATGCCAACCTTGACAAAATTTGTTAGCTTGAAAATAGGGCAAAATGCCATTTTATTGCAAAGCTAATGAAAAATATTGCTTACACAATGATGAGACACATCAAGCAGATTTATAGCATATGACATTTGTAAGATCTCAAATATTTCAAAAAGATTGGAAGGCTTATACAGTGGGTGATTCGACTATGGTCTCTGCAGTATAATGAACACAAGAAAAAGAAGTAGGAGCACTAATGTTCAAACTTGCACAGCAGAGGTCTAGAAGCTTTCTGTGTAGTAAAATACTCAGACAGAGCATGCTGCTTCTTCAACTTATACAGGCACGTTCATGGCTGGACTACCACCTGGATGTTTAGCTCCACAATTCAAAGAGATACTGCTTGGGGGAATTAAAAACTGTGAGTCAGATTCAGTGAATCCAAATCCCAGCAGAAGTTTGGCAGAGGACTGAGTCTGTTCCTGGAATGCCAGCATTAATGGCTGAGGGCCAGACACTAATCTCAGATGCATGGCACGTGTCGCCTCCTATCTCGATTAAGCCACGTCTGTGGCTTGCACACACAGCACATAGAAGATTTTCTAAGGCATATGTTGCTTCCAGTGCCCTACATCTTAGCTTAAAATGTGGTCCATAAGGTATGACTATTTATTTTCTTTTTATCTTTTTTTTTAGTTGTTTGATAAAGAACTAAAAACAAAGAAAAGTAAAAATCTGTTAACAGCACTCACCCTTGCTTCACCCCTCTGATTCCTTCGTTTCCTATTCCCTCCTTCCAAAGGATCCAATCTCTACCACACCAAAGACACAAAATAATTAAAGTAATAATAGAAGCAGCACAGGAAGATTATTTTCCTTCATTCATTCTTCACTATATGTGAAACACGAGAGGATTCTATAAACTCACAAGTATTTACTTTTTAAGCTAATTCTGAAGTTGTAAAACAACATGCAAACTGCAGGCTAGAGAGAAATAACAGAGTCAGCATAGCAAAACTCAATTAGAAAGTTTGATTAGATTATCTATTCCTTATTTGCATCACACTGCTGTTTCACTCAGAGCTACCTGACTGGAATATTTTCACTGCAATCTGAGCATGGAAACCGAAGCTATCGGCAGAATACCAGGCTGCAGGAAGCACAGTGTTTTATGCCGCAACATTCCAGTGCGTTAATTGCTACTTTGAAAACCATACTCCAAACATTTTCTTGCTTCATTTCATCTTTTGGTTTTGATGGAAAATGTCCAGAAACAATGTGGTTGAGCTTGGAGATGAGAAATGGGAGATCAAGGGGCTGAAAGGTACCTTATGAGTGGATTGATGCAGTGTCTTAAGAGTGCTGGCCTTGAACTATGCAAACTCAATGGTGAATTCAACCAGATGAAGGAGACTGAAAATCAATCAGTTTCTGATGGCTGTAAAAGTTACAGTAAAAGGGAAGGCAGTTGTATATTTAATGTCTAAGAACTACACAGAAGACTCTCTTGAGCAACAATAATTAAATAACCACCTGACCCTTCTGTTCCTAAAAGCCCATTTGTTGAATGATTGATCTTTTGCCTAACCTTTTAATTTTTTACTTTTTTCTTTAGCATATGATTTTCCTCTTGGTTTCATTCTCTACATTACATGAAACACCCCAGAATATTTTTATCCTTTGTATATTTAGCCCAAATTAGGGAGGGGTGAGTGGGAGGCTAATTAAAAAGTCCAGTCAGAACTAATTTAATTTTCAGTAAGCTACTTTTAGCCTTTAAATTTTAGCAGGACCGTCACCAGAAAATAAACTGCTTTGACTATTTTTTAAATAAAAGAAATACCTGTATAGATTATGTGTCAATTTTTAAAATCATATCCTTATTTCACTGATTCATAACAACCAAAAAGGTCATAAAAAATTGCAAGAAAAATGACACTCTTTGCTTCTGAAGTGTTGTAACAAAGAATTTTTTTACTGTCACTAACCCTGGCTGTGCATAAGCACACTGGAGTCATATATAATGTAGAAGAGATTGGTAGGGCTAGAAATCTTAATTTATTTATTGTATAAGTGTAATGCTAGCAACCTCCTGTTTTCATTACAACAATCTAATGCCAGCCTTTTCCTGTTTTCATTAGACCATTGTAATACTAGGCTCCTACTGTTCTCATTAGTGCAGGACTGTGTAATGGCAACCACCTCATGTTTTCATTATAGCAGAACTGTGTGGTGCCAGCTGCCACTTATTTTACTTTACACAATAGCATTTGAATATCATCCATACTCTTTCCAAGAGAATATATACAGAGATGTCAAAGACCTTAGAAGTCTAAGGCCTCTAAGAAGATATTGGGTAGCACCTTTCCTATTCTGTTGCTGGAAGAATGGTAGGGAAATTACACAGAATACACAGAGAAGAAGTTAAATCCTGGGGTTAAACTGTTGTGGAACACAAATTCTAGCAACTGTGTTGCTGATCTGTAACTTACTTGGGCTTCCAGAAGAAGATAAAAAAGCATTTGTAGTAGTTCAAGGTCTAGATTAGACTTTTAGGGAAATCCAAGTTAAATTCCTGGCTCTGGCACATATTGCCTGTGTAGACTGTAACCTATAAATTCTCAGTCTTATTACTACAACTGTGGCTGGTCTGGAGTTAGTAAAATTTTCTCTGTCCAAAGCATTGAATTGTTTCATTTCTTTTTGCTTCTGTAATACTTTTGCAATACAAAATATTTCACTACTTATAAGTACTGCTTAAAAGGAAGCTGTGACTCCTTCTCTAGGGTCTTCAAATTCTGTTGTAATGATATTAAATAGTAGTAAGAACTGTCTGATGACACAAAAATCTTCCATTAAGCGATCTTAAAAATATAGCTTCTTTGAAAGCTGTAAGGGTTCTGTTGCTAAGATGTGCTTAAATTGTGGTTACACTGCAAAGGATTGTGGCTATTTTAGTTATTGTTGCAGGTACTAGAATAAAAAAAACACAACAAACAAGCAAATAAAAACCAACAACCCAAACAAACAAATAAACAAACAAAAAACCCTGGGAAAAACCCAAACATCTAATTCCAAAAGAAAGACAAGTGTAAGATGTAAAAATATTTTTAGTAGAAAGTTTTCTAGTTTTTGCTAAAAAGTTTTCATTCACTCAGGTTTCTACTGGTATTGAACTGATATAGATCTCAAAAAAACCCAACCAATGGCATTGTTTTGTAAAGAGCATGTAACTGGTATGTGGATATACTGAAATATCATTGCAAAAAAATACCTGTTTTTCGTAAGGGGACTATATCCTCAATCTGTAATGAATAAATGAGATGTGTTTTAGTTACAAGGCAGAGCCACCACATCAACTGGCGCACATATGTCTGCCGTCTCTATCCTGAAGCCTTGGGAGCTTGAAATGCTCACTATCGTGGCCAGAAAGAGCACCACAGTGAAGGCCCTTATTCTCTACTTGACCAAAATTATCAGTTCTGCACAGTGACTTTGGTTTTAATTATTTGTGTAATTTCAGCTTGTCATGTTTTATGTGTTGCATGTTTTAATGATTTGTAGCTTTACTGTAGCTCAGGAGGAAAGGAAAGAAGTTCTGTGAACAGATACCATGAATAATGTTACAGTTACTGGTTGTGGTGGGTTAACTATGACTGGACACCAGGCACTCATCAAGCCGTTTTACCACTCCTGTCTTAATCAAGACAGCAGGAGAGAAAATAAAACAGAACCACATCCTTGTGGGTCAATACAAAGGCAGTTTAATAAAGCAAAACCAGAGGCCACATGTGGAAACACAGGAAAACAAAAGATTTATGCCCTGCTTCCCATCAGCAGATGTTGTCCAGCCATTTCCAGAAGAGAAAACCTTCAGTACAAGTAGAGGTTGCTCAGGAAGAAAAACAGAATAACAAATGACCCCACAACTGTCCTTCTCCTTCCTCTTAACTTTTATTGCTGAGCAGATGTCATATGAACATCCCTTTGGTCAGTTTGGGTCAACTCTCCTGTTTATGTACCATCCCAAGATGTAGCCCAACCCCAGTGTACTGCTGGTAGTGGGGGAACGCTGCAGGGACAGTGTTGATGCTGTGTGAGTGCTGCTCAGCAATAGCCAAAACACTGGTGTGCTATCAAGACCTTTCTAGGTACCAATACAAAGCACAGCACTATGAGGGGTATTATGGGGAAGATTAACTCCATCTCAGCCAGATCAAATGCACTGGTACTTATTTCTTTGGAAGAAAACCACTCTTCAGAAGTATTTTTGTTCCATGCTTCTAGTCTTGATGGAAAAGTTGTGGTATCAAGAAAAGGAAAGTGTTCTTTGTCATTCTCAGATTGCTGTATTATTAACATCACTGAATAGAGTAATTGGCAGGTGTATAAGTTTTGTTAAAATGATTAAAAGCCCTGCAAATCATAACCTGTCATTGTTCCCCGGGAAACAAAGACCTTTCCATCTGTTAGGGGACTGTAATGTAATGTAATGAGTCACCTTTAAAATGACAGCTGCCACCCGCAGGATTTGAGCCTTGAAGACAGTGCAAAAATATAATGAAATACATATAAAACTCAATCAAAAAATATCCTCAATTTGTTATTATTTTGATCACCTCATTGTAGGCAGGGTGTATACTATTGTAATTTGTAATCTTGTAATCTGCATTAGGTTCAAATCAGTAGGAAGATAGTTATGTTTTGCAATGATACAGTTTGATGAGGCACTATATGCCTGCATATATCCTTGCACATTCTCTGTCACAGTCTTCACAATGAATAAAATTTTACGAGTATAGTGGCATGTGATGGCAGCACATTTGAAAATTTCTTCCCTGAACTGTAGAAACCCAATAAAAAGGAAACTGTGGGATGGAACTGAAGAATGTGGGGGGATTGGTGCCCTTTTGATTCACCTGCAAAGATGGTACACCTGTACTCCCTTCCCCTTCAATATTCAAGTTGTTTTAGTAATGGTAAGTAATTTGTCATTCCTTTGTACCACTGTTTTGTCTTGCTGATACATTATCTGAACTAAGGCAGGTGGAGTCATAACATTTCCTCTGAAATAAAATGCAAATTCTCCTATGCAAATGGACCATTAAGAACGGAATTAGATTAAGCAGTGGTGGTAAATCAGCAATTAGGCTGCTTTTTTTTCTCTCTTTAAATAGCAAGATTCTAGCGCAAATAAAATCCAACGAGTCTGCAACACATGTTGTATATAGTCATGCTATTCACTGCTAGAAGAGAAATCCTAAGGCTGCTGATGTGCTTTATTGAATCTAGTACACATTTTACCACTGCTCTGATGCAGTCTTTCAAGCTAAGGATGCCGACCAAAGTGTTTTGAGTCAACTGGCAGCACAGTGTATTAATTACAGCTCATAATATCTTCCATTTTTAAGTAATTGTTGCATAGTTGTGCACGTTATGCCAATTCCTCAGTCTGGACTGGTGATTGTGATTAATATTTATGCTGCTGGTAAAAATGAGCATGCTTTTAGCTTCAGTGATGTTGAAGATTTTATGGGTTATTTCAAAAATGAAACAAAAATAATAATTAAAGAAAAACCCAAACTGAGAAACAGGTAGTTCTTCAAATACAGTTCTAATTGATATTTCTCTGGCTCCTAAAATGCATTCTATGCTTACCAATACATGCAGCGAACAAGGATTGGTCTTTCTGCAGACCGTTCTTCAAGGCTTGAAAATGTGAAATAGCAAATGCTAGTATGCCTTACAAATACACAGGATGAAGGAGATAAAGAAAGTGAATCAGGAGAGCTGGCATTCACTTATGGGAAGCTACAGAATTCAAGATTTAGCAGCAGCACCTGGTAGCTCCTTACACTTGAGTGTTGTCATTGCCCATAGAAGCTTGAATTTCTTCCAGGTGGGAGGTGATGTGAACAGCACCTTAGACTACAGGAATTACCAGTTATCAGCAGAGCTGTCTCAGGTTTACATTCTTGATCCCACAATAAGCTTGGCAAAACTCCATGAAAGCTTTTTCAACAAGAGTGCTTGATTCAGACATCCTCCAGTTGTTCCTACTTCTTCTACTGCCACAGTAATATGGTGGTTCCCTGATATTTCATATATTTTAAAGGAACAATAAGTAATAAGAACTGAAAGTCTGCCTAAAGTGTCGTATTTCTTTTGCTCCTCTATCTTTATTTCTGCCTCCAGCCAGGATAACCTTTGGAGTTGCAGTGGTTTTAAGATTAAGCAGTCCAGAAAAGATTATTAATAAGTGTTAGAGAATGAATCTTTTAGAAAAGGTTATTTCTATGGAAATCAAAACACTGAATGTACTCATTAGCATTACGCAGGCTTTGCCTGGGTTTCTAGATCACCCATTCCTCTCTCTTATTTTAGTCACCTGGACAGATGAAAAAGAATGGTGTTGGATTTCTAGTCATCAAGTATAAATTATAATCAACTATAAATGTGTTATTCAAATGAATTGTGGAGGAAAAGGTGTCCACGAACAAGGTTATATTTGTAATTTGCCCTGTGTTGTTGTTTCGTTGAGTTTTTTTTTTTGTGGTTCAGTTTAGGTTTGGTTTTATTTTTTTTTTCCTTTGGGATTCTGGAGACTACTTCTTAAAGACTGCTACTTTCTCGAAAGGTAAGTGTTCTTTTTCTTCTAGAGGACTGTTATGTCTTACTTTGACATGTACAAAAAGATTAAGTCAAGTAAACAAATTCACTTTTTTATCCATATTGAATCCATAAGCAAGTCAACTAAACAGACTCTTCCAAGGTGTAATTGGAGCACCGAGTGGCAAATACCAGGGACCTTGGTTTACTTACTCACACTGGTGCATGGAGGTGCAAAAGTTACTATGGAAACATAATTACTAACCTCTTAAGTCTCTTCCAGAAGACGATATCACATAAGAAGTCCAGATTCTGGACAATGGCCATATTCTGAAGCTTTTCACTACTACAGATTTTGAATGGAGGCAAAGCCTCAATGTTTTTAAGAAGCTTATCTTGTAATCAAAGATAAAGGCTTATTAATGGTTGCTAATCTCAATTCTAAATCTCTTATAACACAATGAAACTGTAGCATTATTAAAATGGTTTCATGTTTATTCTTTTCTGCTGTATTTACTATATTTACTTTGTATTATATAAATCCTTATTAAGTGCTACAGCAGTGGCTTATATTCTTTTTTTTCTCAGTTTAGAACGAGACACGAGAGAATAGAAAATCATTCTTATAGCAAATGCAGTACAAAGGGTATTCCCAGTAAATACAATTTCACTTTCACTCTAAGACAGTCCCTTAAAATGTTCTTATAATGAAATAAATTGTTATGAATCTTATCATAGTTAGAAGATATTTAATACATTAATTAGTTGTCCAGAATATACGTATTAGAGTATTTGTTTTTTATAATGTCAGTTAAAAAAAAAAAAAAAAGATTTTTCACAAAAAAGAAAAAGGCAATTTTTTAGTTATCGAGGAAACATACTGATTTATAGCTAATCTACCAAGTATGGTACACCTTTCAACAGGATCTCCCACTGAACTCACAAAAATGAATAAATAATTTGTTCATAAGAAGATAAGAGTTTGAATTGGAAAATAGTACTTTAATATGATCAAATTTTAAACCAAATAATTTTAAGAAACAAATGGAGTGCTTATCTACAAATATTTTTTTTTAAATTACATTTTTAAATTACATTAAGGTTAAAGCATCTTTGAAGACAGATGAAGAGTCTGCTCTAAATCCTCTACATAGATAAATTTGCCATGTGAAGTATTTGAAAATAGACATATGAAAAGGAAGGAGTGGTTACTAATAAAAGGGCATTTGCAGAAATCATAGCCTGTAGC
This sequence comes from Myiopsitta monachus, assembly GCA_017639245.1. Lineage (NCBI taxonomy): Eukaryota > Metazoa > Chordata > Aves > Psittaciformes > Psittacidae > Myiopsitta > Myiopsitta monachus. The sequence continues at coordinate 63,628,882 of CM029919.1, forward strand.
ATCATAAAAGATGCATGTTGTAAAAGGTTTAAAAAAACAGATGCACGGAACATTTTCCTAAAGACAGTAATACCATAAATAAATGTTATTTTTCTGACAGTCAGGCAGATATGATGTTCCTATTTTAATGTTGATGCCAGCACAGTGATCCATTTTTCATCACTCTTAAAGCAAGCCACTGAGAAGAGTTCTGTATGAGACTGTCCCCAGAATGACAGAAAATTTGCAACTATTACAAAATGTAATTGCAAATTTGTTAAGGAGTATTTCTTCTTGCAAACATACTGCAAGTATATTTTCTCTACTGCACTAACAATCAACTGATTTCCAGATGCAACTTCAGTGTTGATTTTAACTAGAAAAATGTTGAAGATAACCTAGCTCTCTGGCAGTAGCTTAGTAAGTTCACTTTAATAATATTTACGAAGAATATTCAACCCTCTGGAATAATTGGAAGAATTGTTTCTGAAAAAAATATATTTTCAGAAATGGAATTTTGATGATTCCATTTTATCAGTACATAAAAATCTAAATCTGTTGCTCAATGACCTATGTTTCAAGCCATGTCTATACACTTGTTTCTCTGCAAGTTAAGTTGCAGAATGTTTATGAACATTTTAGTTTTGTCCAAATAAAAGTTATTATCTGTAGCCCAAAGAACCTAAAGGAGGGTACCACATCAGAACATTATTTTCATTTTTAAATATATATATATACATATTTAAAAAGAATTGGTCTCCCAATCAGAGAAAAATATGTTTCCCCAAAACTTGAACTAAATGTATTTGTGAGCTAGGCACTATCAAGAACCGTCAGTAATAAATAAACCAAGATACTGTTCTCTCTTCCCTGAGTCATAACATATGCATTAAGGAATATATATCTCAGAAAATTCTTAGATGGCTCATTAATTCCCTGATCTATTTCTGCATGCACTGCTGATACTAAGGTGACCTTTCACAAATCAAGTTATACATACAGCAGAGAGCTGTCCCTTCTTTCTGCTGGGAAAATTTTGTTTTTAGGGAAATCATTACTAACGGAAGAAATAATCTTTCAGCTGCTTTCAAGTTTTAGACTCAATAAAGGATAAGGATAGGGTATTTATCCCATGAGTGAACACCCTGAAGCAGTTATATGTGGTTGTCCTAAAGGAGATCTAAGAATCTCTGTTTGACACACTGGCCACTTTCCAAATGAGAAATCAATGACTCTCTATTCTGAGTAAAGAAAAGTCAGGTTGGTTTATGACTTATTCTACATATACTGTGGATCCAGCCAAGCTCTGAATTGCACACAGTTGAAGACAGTAAGAGCAGCATCCTGTGTCCAGTGAGGCCTTCAGCAGCTTCACATTCTGGCAGGACTCTTTACAGAGAGTGGCTTACTAGATTTTGGAATTCAGCCTGCAGAAAAACAAATATATGTAGGAAGGGAAGAAAACCCGGGGGGGGGGGGTGGGTGAGTGGGGGGTGGGGGGATGGTGTGTGGGGTGTGTGTGGTGTGTCTGTGCTGAGGATAGCCAGCTAATTAGATGCAGGCTGATCCTGTTTCTGGCAAAGAGACTTGCCAAAACATGCAATGGGTAAAAGATAATTCTGCCTGCATAACTAGCACGTCTTTATTATTTCTGTAGTGTTCTGAACAAACTAAAATTCTATTTAACCATGAAAAGCAATGCCTATTTACTTAAATATTGGTAAAATTGCCACAAATATACAAAAAAATCTCAAACCTCCAAAAAACCCACCCAAATAATCTGGTGTGGAGACTTTACATTATTTTGCATGTTATTACTACAATCATATTGGAACAGACAGAAGGGGCCACATATTCTGATGGTTTGATCATGATGTCCAAACAAACAAACAAAAAAAAAAGAGGTTAAAAAAAATGTTAAATTATAAAAGCAAGAGACAAAACAACCAGACATAGAAACTAGTCATATTTTAACTAGCATTTAGTCACATTGTTTACAGCAGTATGAAAAAAAAATATTTACCTTTATTACTCAGGCTCTTAAGAAAGACATATTTAAGCAAACACACATATACACAAACAAAAAAAAATAACCCTTTACGTTCTTCACATTTTTTTCTCCACCTCTATATTCAAGCAGTGTTCTGATCTTTCATGCTGGGCTGATAGTTTTTGAGAACATACACCCTCATTTGTAATGTTTTTGGTGAATTCACACCAGTGTACTAAAACAGAGTATCCTTTATTCAGCTCCACGTTTTTACAAACAAATAACAGCCTGTAGGGATTCAGCACATCAGCTGCTTAAAAGATAAACCTACCCAGCTTGATGAAAACTCTTCGCCACCTTCCTGTTGAAAGAAAACGGTTACACATTTCTAATAAATGAAGCAGGAACTGTCATTTTTTTTTTGGCAAACTGATAACTAGCTGTAACAGCCGCATTGCCACAAGTTGCTTTTCCAACATAATTACCATCAGGCTCCCTGTGGTATGCAGTGTTTAACACATTTCTTCTGTGTTAATGAATGCAAAAGTAGGCAACACCACTATTAGTAATTGCTTTTTATTTGTAGTCCTCATTTTCCAGATAGGTCACATTAAACACAGCCATTAAACAATAGTGGTTGAGATAATCCATACAATGTATGCTGCTTTTGTTTAGGTTTTTTTGTGTCATTTACCGGTCATTGGTGCAATTTTGAGCCATATGTGGAGAGAGGGGCTGATAAATGGGAATGCCAACCTGTATCCCAATTGGGCCAGAGAAGGCAAAACCTGAATCAGGTTTCGTTCAATTACACTTCAAATCAACAATTCTTGATAGCCAAAACTCCCATTTAAATTAATACAATAATAAAAACTTTCTGATGTCAAAAGAAAGTAATTAGACAATAATGAGTAGGTCATATGCTATTCTGGGCTTCAAACTCCTTCTTGACCTCAGCAATTTCCCTTCCGTTGGACAGCAAGCAGATTAAAAGTTTGTTTGAATGATGTATCTTGCTCCACTATGAGCAGTGTCTGACTTCTAGGAGCAATTTGAACTGGGAAACTATATTCTCAAGTGGCAAATCACATTTCAGGAGAATCTCTTTCTTGATAAACATGCTAAGAAAAAAAAAGCAACAACAACAAAAGAACCACAGAACAAAACAACGAAACAAAGAAACAAACAAAACCCACACAGAAAAAAAAAAGCCTGATTTGGAGTCCTGATTTGATTGGCCAGTTGTTGCAGGAGCTCCCAGTTCCCCAGTTGCTGGCTTTCATTAATAATAGAAAAACAGAATACCTTATTTGCTATTCACAGTGTACAGCACAATTTTATTAATTACTTGTCTTCTAACTCTGCCATTCTCTTTAATCATGTGGCAGATATTTTCTCTTAGTCTTATAAAACATGTATGTAAGGAATGAAAACAATAGCTCATAAACTGTATCTTTCATTGCTGCCTCTTTCTCCAGTGGTGATAGTAAAGACACCATGGAGAAAACATACTTTCTTAATTCTTTTGTGTGTATTCCTTCCTGCACAAACACAATCGTTAATTTAGACTGAATCAGCAAAACTCACATTACATAAGCTCTGCTGTTTATTGGTTTGTTATGTATCCATTCTAAATCATGAAAAAAGATTTCTTAATCTGGGATATCCTTATTGGAAGAAGTATGGCAGAGATCTACAGCACAAGGCAGCTGTCAGCCAAATTAAATAAAAGCAAGATTTCCTAAACTCTTCTATAAAGCTGTGAGTCATGAATTCTGAATTACCTTAGAGTGGTAAATAAATAATCACTACTAAATACAGATAATGTGTTAAACAGCTAAAACTAGTAAATCACTAGTGACAGAGAGCCTTAGGTAAATTCTTCTTACATTGGCACAGCCCTTTCTCAGAATATTGTGGGTTTATGTCTTCAGAAACATACAATGAATTGTACAATTGGTTACTAAGTGTTAAAATCATTTATAAAATACACAAATCTCCATCACTTGACTGCATTTACATACTGGTTTAGATTTTGCTGAATAATGGATTTCACTGGCAGAGCTAAAGACTTGGTGCACAGACACTGAAGTGATGGGCACCACAGAAATACACATAAGAGACTAATAAACAATAAGAAATCCTCTCCACCATGGAATTTCAAGCTATCAAGCTATCAAGCAAAACCAATCTCTTGTCTCCTGGCCAAAACAAGAAAAAAATATATAACACAGACAACACCACATTTTAGATACATAAATTGTCCAAAACATGGAGAGTAGCTTGATAAAACATACAATATCTTTTTTTTTTTTTTTCCCCACATGTAGTTGTAGCCTTTTTTTTTTTTTTTAACAGGAGGAGCTAAAAGCAAAGTATCAGAATGGTTGTCTCCCAAAGACAATTCATTGTAGGACTGACTAGCTAAAATCACCATTTAACAGCAATCCCAACATCAAAACAGGCTGTTGGGTCAACTTTCTTTCTTGAACTGATAAAAGCTATGGCTTTGTGGGATTTGAGATTGCCAACATCTTATACATGTTTGTAAAGTAATATTATATTTAATAAACCAAATACACCATTTTAAAACCATGCACCAGAGTGGTATTTCCAATAGAGTATCTGAAGTATATAAGGGACAAATCCTGAGATAAACTTTATATTCTTCTGTTGCTTCTTGTTCTGTGCAAGTTCATTTTAAATGTGGGTTATTTTTTAACTTTCATCTGAAGGCAATTTTGAATTTTTCAAATGCACTTAAAACACCGTTAAAAAACAATAATAAAAAGTAGAAACTATATCCCAAGTTATTCTGCAAATGCTTTACAAGATGAATGAAAGCCATTCAATGAAAATTAAAAAAATGCACCCCTTCCCCCCTTCTCCCACCCAAAAAAATAAGTAGTGTATATCTAGAACTGCAGTAAGAAATTGCACATTCTAAACAATCAGATAAAATCCTGCTCATGGCACATTGGCATTAATGTTTTTCATCTCTCTGACCATAATACCAAAACTTTGAAAACGGTGGCATCTCTTAGGAAGTCAATCAAATATACTTCATTAAACAGGCAGACTGCATGTGCTTGTTTGGAAAAAAAAAAAAAAAACAAAAGAAAATAAAACAAGGAAGTTCCAGATGTAAGTTCAAGTGTAATTCTTGTTATTAAACATGGGTTTGCAATAGAAGCTTCTACAAGGACTTGCACATAACAATGACTGATGGATGTATTTGTAGGCCATTCAGTTAGCTCCATCAGCTCACTCAAACACATTTTGAACAGATTATGTACTGCAGTACTTTGTAGACCATACATTAAACAAGAGACTTTGCTCTGAGGCGCTGCTTCCCACAATCCATGGGGAAAAGGAAGCAGGAAAAAACAAAACTCATAGAGTTCGACAGCTACCGAGGCAACACTTGCCATTTACAATATAAGCCCAAATATTTTTGCAACACAACTATATATTAATTTAATAAAATACACAATATAGCTCTTATACACTCAACAATTTGGCTCATATGCACTGAATCTGCAATAAATCAATAAAAATATGTCATTTGATGTAAACACACTGAATCTTCTTACATTTGCACATTTAAATGATCATGTGACTTTTGTGGATGTCTAAGACATTTTCACTTTCCTGAGCTATTTTAGTGTCCACAAATGAATAAAAAAGTGTTAACAATGTTAATTTATTTTGTGTATTACCCTTAAACACAAGTTGGGTTTTTTCAAAACTTTACTTTAGTTTTTTAAAACTTGCTGCTACCTATTTATAGTTTTGTTGGACACTAAAACGCTAAATAGATATTAAAATCTTTTTTTGTTTCTTATCAAGTGAATTATCTTATGTGTGTGCAGGACAAGATGGACTATATCATTTTACATTTTACCTTAATATGATATGAGGTGTTTTACTAATGATCAGGATATGCTTTGTTGAATAATGATCTGGAATGGGTTCTTTTCTTTTCTTGTTCTCTCTTTTTTTTTTTTTTTTTGTATATATTTATGGCAGGTAACTTTGTACATAAATGTTTACCACAAATGAATGTTAATGTTTGGTGTCACTTGGACTACTACAAGAACTCGTTTTAGGACTTTCAGTAGAATTCTGTGGTGACTGCTGGAAATCCACCACAGATCAGAATTATTCAACCCTGTTTTTCTTGGGGTTTATACGTAAACAGTAAAATCAGCATCAGCTGTTGAGGACAGTCTTATAATATTAGAAGTATTTCCATTACATCTTTCTCATACCTTCCTATCAGATTGTCAAAATGGCACCGTCTTTCCTTCTTTCATTTTGTTCTTAGTGTACTTGATTCTGTCCTAATGGAATTTTGGACAAAATGAAACCAGCGTCATCTGTCAAAAAGAAAGAGCAGTGAAAAGAACATACTTGTGGGCACTTCAGATGTTCACTAAAAGCCTTAAAGCAGCATTGGTCTTCTTTCATTTGTGTAAATCTGTTACAAGCAGGGGATTTACTTAATGATTTACTTTTAATCAGCAGAAGTGGAACACAACTGCCAGCCTGTCCTTATTTCCCCCTCACTTTCTGATGGCCACAGGGTCGCTTCCCCGACAGTCCTGCAAGAGCTTGTCTATTTCTCTCACAACTTCCTCGGCATCCACCGACTCTCTGCCTAGATCCCGGGCTGAACGATCTAACTGCTCCAGAACGGAGTCCATCTCACTCGAGTCTCGGCTCACTCGGGAATGCACATCTGCAAAGGCCCTAGCCATCTGATCTGATGCAATGAAGGGAGTGTCTTTTGACTGTTTACTAGGTGAAAGATACTGACTGTCAGTTGACAAGTACTGGCTGCTTGGTTCAGCCAAGGCTCCTGATTTCACTTCACTACCATCCAGTGGTCCTTTTGTTGAGGTGCAAGGCTCAGTGCATGTCTTGTTTGGGCTGCTCGATGCTGAGGGAACCTCCTGAAGCAGAGGACTCAGGGCACGTTTGGCTTTTAAGTAAGGTTTAACATTGGCAATGAGAATAGTGTGCTCTCTCTTGTCTTTCCCAAAGGTACAAAAAGTCTTCTTCCCGGTGGGATTCACAGTTTCGTATGTCTCAGTCTCAACATTAGCTTCAACTGTGGGTACAAAGAGATTTGTGCGATAATCTGCATTCTCAGCCTGACTAGCTGCAGGGAACTGTGGCATCCAACACCTGTCAGAATGACCAAGCACTCTGCATTCATCTGTGCAGTTAACACATTCTTCTTGCTCTGTAAAACAAAGAAGAAAGAGAAAAAAAAAATTAATTATAAGTGGATTTTTTTAACTAATGGATAGACTATGATCAAATGTTATGGGCTTACTCGACATCTGGTTTCTTAATTATGGTGAAAAAAGAAGAAGCTATAATTAAAGTATTTCAGAAAGATTGTATAAACCTGCTAGTTAAGACAATAGATTTATTTAACTCTGTTCTCTATGTATTAAAGCATTCACACAGCCCAATGGAAGTATAAAAGGGTCATTAGAGAATCATTCTCGGTGGAACTGAGCTTCATCTGCAAACTAATCTGCTGTAGAAATCTGTTAGACTTTGTTCTGTGAAACTCATCCTAGAAACTAGTGAACAGTACTTAAGGAACTCAAAAGGCATTATCAGGATTAATTTGCCAAATCAAATTACTGAGCAATGACAGCTTTCTGGAAATACAAATACTTCATAAAATCAGCAAGCTGGCTTTTCATTTTTGTCACCTCCATTTAGTTTATAATTGTTATGTTGTGTGACAGTCACAAAATAAAAAGATTTTCTTGAAAAGCATACTTTTCCTGCTGAGAACAGAGAACTAGAGTTTTCCATCAGTATGCATTAAGTATAAGCTTGTCAAAAAGTGCATATTGCAATTTTATTAGGCATGCAAATGGATCACGTAATCAATTTTCCCCTTTTTTGTTCTGTTGCAGGTAAGTGAAAATGGATTTGCACAATACATACAATTTGGAAGAATGACACACTATGACACATTATTTGAACTGATAATGTTTTCAAGTAAGATTTCTATATTCTTATTTCTTTGAAAGAATATAGTTAAGTAACATTATTTTATTCACTACATTTTTAGAACATAAATTTTGATACTTCCTGGTTTGCAATTCAAATAAAACTTTTTACCTTAAAAACTTTATCTTGCCTGTCATTTTACAGTAATAAAAGATATTTGGGTCACCGTTTACCATTTTATAATTGTACAAGACTCCAACCCAATGTCAGGGAATAAAGAAAATTACAGAAATACCCCTTCAATCTGTTGTTTTTTTTTTTTTTCTTTCTTTTTTAGAAAAACACAACTCTGATCTGAGTTGCTTTCTTTTTCTTCTTCTCAGTACTCTCTATTCAATACTGATGGAATAAATGCTTTTATAATCTCTATGTTTCAATTTGTTATACACTGGCCTTTAGCTGTTAAGTATTTTCTTCCACAAAATGTGGGTTCAAATGTTCATTTTATTTGAGGAATTTAGTATTTACAAAATGCCTGGAATTACAGTTAGACAAAAAAACTGTGAGTATACCTTTAAATGTAAAGATGAAACACACACAGAGACATGCCCCACAGGTCTTCAGAAAAGCAGAACAAACTTGTTGACCCAATGATACAAAAAGTTGAAGTGATCATCATCTTTCTAAATTAGAAAATTAATTTCTAGCAACCTTATAATATCACCAATAGATTCTTAACAGTTGTGCTGCAGAATTCTGGCACAGAAGAAACACCAAATATGATCTATAAGAATCCAATAGTGTGAACAGTTTTAACTGTTCTAAAAAGACATGAATAAATGTGATATAAATTTAAATAAAAGTTTGTTATGTCATGATAAACAACGTAGACAGGCTGAGAAAGTTGGGGCTGTTCAGCCCAGAGAAGAGAAGTCTGCATGGAGATGTCATAGCCGCTTTCCAGTATCTGAAGAGGGCCTATAGGGATGCTGGGGAAGAACTCTTCATTAGGGACATAGCCTTGGGTGGCATGATTTAGTGGGCGGTGTCCCTGCCCATGGTAGGGGGGTTGGAACTAGATGATCTTAAGGTCCTTTCCAAACCTGACTATTTTATGATTCTATGATTCTATGACTATAGTTGTAGGAGAGGGGGTAATGGGTTCAGACTTAAACAGGGGAAGTTCAAGTTAGATATAAGGAAGAAGTTCTTTACTGTGAGAGTGGTGAAGCACTGGAATGGGTTACCCAAGGAAGTTGTGAATGCTCCATCACTGGTTCAAGGTCAGGTTGCACAGAGCCTTGGCTGACATGGTTTAGCGTGGGGTGTCCCTGGCCATGGCAGGGGGACTGGAACTAGATGATCTGAAGGTCCTTTTCAACCCTAACTATTCTATGATTCTATGAATCTATGATTCTAAGTCAGGGTGAGATAATTTAATTAACAACACTTCAGTGAAAAAGTATCATTCTGTATACATGCTCCCTACTTTGAGTTTAAAATCTAAGATTGGTGTAAACCTTAAAAAAAATATTAAAAGCAAGACAGAATGAAGTACAGTGTGAGGAGAATACAGAGGGATTTTTGAGGAAAAGAATGTAGCAGAAAGGCTTTAAACAGAAAAATCATAGAGGTGAGTCAGCCTCACCTCTGTGTCTGATCATGGAACAGATTCTCCTGGAGATATATCAAAACATGGAAGATAGGGAGGTAATTAGAGACAGCCAACACAGCTTCACCAAGGGTAGATTGTGTCTGACTAATGTAGTGACCTTCTATGATAGTATGACTACATCAGTGGAAAAGTGAAGAGCTACGGCTGTCATCTACCTAGAGTTTTGTAAGGCTTTTGATAAAGTTCTGTACAATATTGTTGCTGCTAAATTGGAGAGATACAGGTTTCATGAATGGACTGTTGGATAAGAAACTGTCTGGCTGGCCACATGTGAGAAGTTGTAGCTAATGGATCAATGTCCAAGTAGAAACTAGTAATGAATTGGGTCACTCAAGGGTCCACACTGGGACATTGTTTAATATCTTCATCAATGACATGGACTGTGGGATTGACTGCACCATCAGCAAGATTGCTGATGGCACTAACCTGTGTGGTGCATTCAATACACTGGAGAGAAGGGATGCCATTGGAGGGACCTTGACACACTTGAGAGGTGGGCTGGTGCAAACCTCATGGAGCTCAACAAGACCAAGTGCAAGGTCCTGCCTGTGAGCTGGGGAAATCACAAGTATCAATACAGACAGGGGGATGAAAGGGTTGAGAGCAGCCTGTGGAGAAGGATGTGGTGATAATGGTGGGTTAAAAATTTGACATGACCTGTCAATGTGCTCTCATAGCCCAGGAAGTCAATTGTATCCTGGACTGCATAAACTGTAAGAGGGTAAATTTAGATTGTATATAAGGAAGAAACTCATTAATATGAGGGTGGTGAGACACTGGAACAGGTTTCCTAGGGAAGCAGTAGATGTGCCATGGTTGGAAGATTTCAAAGTCAGGTTGGATGGGGCTATGAACAACCTGGTCTAGTGAAAGTTACTCCTGCACATAGCAGGGGTGTTGGACTAGATGGTCTTTCAAGGTCTCTTCCAACCCAAGCCATTTTATGATTCGGCAATCTCCAAGGAAAAGTAAGCAGCATGTTGGGTTTAGTATACAGTAACAAATAAGAATTATTGTAATGAAAAGCAAGAGTCAAAAAACGACCTCATCCCAGGGACTGTAATGCAGTGACAGAACTGAGAAGAGTTTATGGAAGAGATTTGTAGTGTTTGATTTTACTTCATTTGAATAAGATAGCATTGGTATGCATAGCCATAGTAACAACATATGTGGTGACAATTGCTTAATGAAAAGGGAGACAGACAAATAAAGGACATTGCTATACACCTCATTCCACCCATTAGTTCACCTCCACTAAAGTTCTCTGTATCTACTTTTCCACAGCTTCTATAGCAACAAACAGCTGCTGCTTAAAAAAGCCAAGTGAAACTGCTACTCTCCCTCTCTCTCTCTATTGAAAAACGAAAACATAAAGCTCAAAAAAACCAAATCAAATCAACATATTTTAAAAGGCAAATGGGACAAAAACATTGGAAAAAAAGGTTCCAAGATTTAGCACTGGATGGGCAATAGTTACACTAGCCAGGTATGATTACATTTTTATCACAGAAATCCAACAAAAATAAACCAAAAAATGCCCCAAGCCCAACACTTTCAATGTTAATTCTAAACATTACATTTGCAAATTCTTGTTATTAATAATTTTTAATTAAATATTTTTTTTTCTTTTTCTCTTCCTCTTAATTGTGCAAGTAGATTTGTGGCAAGGTCAGAGTTTAGCTTTCAAAGTGGACCTATACAGTAATGAGAAATAATAGCTGTTATGTTTAGGGTTTTTGTCGAATCATATCTGAAATAATTTCTCCCTTATATAGAATTCATTACAATAAAGAGTAAAAGTTTTCTGGTTCTTTTAAAGATTTCCCTAAACAATTATCGGTATTCCAACTAACATTTGTTTTGTAAACTTAACTATCCTTTGTATGAATAAGTAATAATAAGTAAATAACTTTGGTCCCCTTTTAACAAAAGATGGAAATAAAAACCTGCTTCATGTTAGCTACCATAAAATGCTCAGAACTGCACAATCAATGGACCAGCACTTCCTTGTGTTGCTCTCTCTCTTTTCAACTATTCCATCAAAGTAGGACTCCTCTTTGTGCCTTTCTCAGACAAACAAAAAAAAAAAAAAAAATTACTTCTTTTAAACCTTTCTCACCATATTTAATGTTTGAAGAACTCATAGTGTTTTGTAAGACCAACAATTGACACAACTGGGAAGACTCCAATGCATTATGACCTATTAAACCACAAAAAAAAATACCTGTAGAAGGGAAACCCTTCATCCCTTTCAGGCAGTAGTTCCATGTAACTTAAAATACATTAAATAAATATTTGTAGATGCATATTATATTTATCTGCTATTTACATTGACAGCATATATAATTGCATATGAAATATGCAACTAGGAAATTCTATTTCAACACTGTCTCTTATTTTAAAATGTGACTGAACTGTATTAAAAAAGAACCTGAATTGATATTGTAATTAGCAAACTCAAGATGAAAAATAAAGATGAAAGCTCTCAGCCACTGCAAATAAGTTAACTACACTAAGTATTCAGTGCTGTGCCAAAACCTATGATTTGAGATTTTCAAGACTGATTAGGTTAATTTTGTTATAATCAAGTTATGTTCTAAGATTTTAAATTGTTAGCTCTTATACACCCTACATACACATCCACTGGACATGAGGATAACCCTTACACAGTGTTTAGATTACTAACTACTGCCAATAAAAATACAAAGTTTGCTGGCAATCTCTAAGAAAAAGAGATATACATCATATAGCACATATATGTTATATATCTTGCATGCTGTACCTTCCTTCCCTTTCTTATTTCCTGTATTTGAAAGTAGTTGTTATACTTGCATTCATACTCACCCTATCGACTAACTTTCCATTTCTCCTCCCTGGGCATCCTAGCAGTGACTGAATTAAATATGAAGTGAAAAAAAGAAAAGGAAATAAATACCGAATGACCTTGAAAAAAAAACCTACCTGCATTTCATGAGCTTTGGTGCTCTTGTCTTGAAAAATCTGTATTTGTTCACTTGTTTATGTCACATCATAGGAAACTGATTTTGAGTATTGATTATCCTACATTATAAGCTGCCCATCTCACTATTAGCCTGTAATTTTGACTGCTGCAGAAAACAGACAGTGAAAAAAATCGAACAGGCACTTTTGTACTAGCAGCAGAAACTATAAACATGAAGTGAACTATCACCACCAAGGGCCAAATTACTACACATGAGAAAATAGAATCAATTTAAAGGGAAATATATAAATGTATATATATGTAAAATAGGTCATACACTGTGCTGTACAGCAAGATGTGCTGGTACAGTGATATGCATCATTGGTCTTTATCTCTATACTTGTCTCCCTCCTGTTGAAAATAAACCTTCAACAGTGCAAAGGTGTACAACAAACAAAAGCAGCCTAGAGGTTTTCCTAACTCTCTGGAGCTTTAAGGCTAAACAGTCCAAAGTGCTTTTTACACTTAAGGGAGAACGTACACTAAAATAGAATTGTTAAATTATCAGCTGTAGAAAGAAAAGGAAACAAGTTGTATGGAAACAACAGTCACCTAGACAGGAAAAGTATACTGGATAGAAATTTAAGATGGTGTAGGATAACAGTTACGCTGGCAACATAAAATGTAGCACAATGTATAGAATCATAGAATAGAACCACAGAATAGTTAGGAATGGAAAGGACCTTCAAATCATCTAGTTCCAACCCCACTGCCATGTGTAGGGACACCACACAGTAAATCATGCCACTCAAGGCTCTGTCCAACCTGGCCTTGAACACCACCAGCAATGGAGCATTCACAGCTTCCTTGGGCAACCCATTCCAGTGCCTCACCACCGTTACAGTAAAGAGCTTCCTCCTTATATCCAGTCTAAACTTCCCCTGTTGAAGTTTGAATCCATTACCCTTTCTCCTCTCACTACACTCTGTAACAAATAGTCCCTCCCCAGCATCCCTGTAGGCCCCTTCAGATACTGGAAGACTGCTATGTCGTCTCCACGCAGACTTCTCTTCTCCAGGCTCAACAGCCCCAACTTTCTCAGCCTGCCTTCATACGGGAGGTGCTCCAGTCCCCTCATCATCCTCATGGCCCTCCTCTCAACTTGTTCCAACAGTTCCATGTCCTTCTTATGTTGAGGACACCCGAACTGCACACAATACTCCAAGTGAGGTCTCACAAGAGCAGAGTAGAGGAGCAGGATCACCTCCCTCGGCCTGCTGGTCATGCTCCTTTGGATGCAGCCCAGGATACGCTTAGCTTTCTGGGCTGCAAGCTACACACTGCTGGCTCATGTTCATTTTCTCATCAACCAACATCCCCAAGCCCTTCTCCACAGGCCTGCTCTGAATCCCTTCTCTGCCCAACTTGTAGCTGTGACTGAGATTACTCTGACCCAGATGTAGGACCTTGTACTTGGCATGGTTAAAGTTCATAAGCTTGGTATTGGCACACCTCTCAAGCATGTCAAGGTCCCTCTGGATGGCATTCCTTCCCTCCAGCATATCTACAGAACCACACAGCTTGGTGTTGTTGGCAAGCTTGCTGAAGGTGCACTCAATCCCATTGTCTGTGTTACAGACAAAGATGTTGAGCAAGACCAGTCCCAACACTGGTCCCTGAGAGACACCACTTGTTACTTGTCTCCAGCTGGACATTGAGCCATTAACCACAACTCTGCGTGAGGCCATCCAGCTAGTTCTGTATCCAGCTAGTGGTCCACCTATCAAATTGATTTCTCTATAATTTAGAGACAAGGATGTCGTGTGGACACCAGAACTGCAGACAGTACTCCAAGTGAGGTCTCACAACAGCAGAGTAGAGGGGCAGGATCACCTCCTTCGACCTGCTGATCATGCTCCTTTTGATGCAGCCCAGGATACAGTTGGCTTTCTGGGCACAATGAATCTGGCTTATGTTCATTTTCTCAATGACCAAATGTATGTATTTTGGTGCATCATAAGACATTTCTTACATATTTATTCTATATTACCAGAGGAGCTATATTTAACTTCTGCCTTCTGTAGCAAGCTTAAAGCAAAATATACTTTCATTGTGCTACTGTTAATTCATAAATATTGTGAACAGAGTTAATTATGGGTACTGATTTCACTCTAAATATATTGTACTATAAAGTTAATTAATGCTTTAGATAGCTGGCTTGTTTCAGTGGCTAAAACTGAGATATCTTAGTTTGACTCACTAATTATATCAAATTTGCATAATGAAAACAAAGAAGAAACTCAAGATATTTTTTCTTAATAGTGACTCAAAGTTGTCAAGCTGAATTAATGAACACTTTTTTTTTAATTTAGCTGGACTCTAATTATCTAAATCACACATACACACACAGAGCAGATACTCAAGTGAGAAGTAAACATTCCATGCACAGAAAACATTGTCATACAAACATTTTCATTAAATATTTCAGGTACTGTGTTTATAAGATGAAGAACTTCATAT
Source organism: Myiopsitta monachus (assembly GCA_017639245.1). Taxonomy (NCBI): domain Eukaryota; kingdom Metazoa; phylum Chordata; class Aves; order Psittaciformes; family Psittacidae; genus Myiopsitta; species Myiopsitta monachus. Next base: position 63,643,966 of record CM029919.1, read on the forward strand.
TCTGCATCAAAGTATTCTATATAATGTAATGTCTAATCTTTTGTATAGGGGAAATCAGATATTAAATAGATATAAGTATACATATTTGGCTTTTTCTATATGTATATACATGTATATAAATATATGTATATACATATATATTTAAAATCTGATTTCGCTTATACACAAGACTGAACACATACCTTGATATAGACTAGACCTAGACATTCGCAATCATCATATTCCTCCCCAAACCTGTAAATTATGTTATCAAATTGTATTTGAAGTTAAACAAGGCATACAGTGTTCAGATCATTATAATTTATAAGATCTGACCTGGTAAATAGTCATTCAAGTGCATCCTTTTCCATAAACTTTGTACCCACAAAATATTAAAAAATGTAGCTTTGTATTGCCATATGTCCACCAATGAAGGCTAAATAAGAATATGCAGCCTTCCAGTATCTGAAGGGTGGCTATAGGGATGCTGGGGAGGGATTATTCGTTAGGAAATGTAGTGAGAAGGGAAAGGGTAATGGGTTCAAGCTTCAACAGGGGAAGTTTAGATTGGATATAAGGAAGATATTCTTTACTGTAAGGGTAGTGAGGCACTGGAATGGGTTGCCCAGGGAAGCTGCGAATGCTCCATTGCTGGTGCTGTTCAAGGCGACGTTGGACAGAGCCTTGGGTGACATAGTTTAGCGTGGGGTGTCCCTGCCCATGGCAGGGGGGCTGGAACTAGGTGATCTGAAGGTCCTTTTCAACCCTAACTATTCTATGACTCTATGATTCTATGGCTAGGTAAGTATATTAATAACTTTCACTTTTAAATTGTCAGTAGCTTTTTGGTTTTTTTTTTTGTTGTTCTAGGAAATGCTAGCCTGTCTTTCAAGTATCTTGCTTATTTAACTATTTTTCTTTTTTTTTTTCTCTTTCAATGCCTAAGTTCTACTATCATATAAGTACATCCTTCAATTTGCCTTTTTCCCTCCTTCTTTCTATAAATATGGAAGCTAAAAAATAAGCATAAATTATCAGGAACAGCTCATTGGCTGGCACATTTGACTGGAATGGCTATCGACTAACAGCTACAAATTAAAAACACACTGGAGAACCCATTCAAAAATGCATGTCTTCTTTTTTTTGAAGCATGCTATTTCTCATTGCTAATGTGTTCTACAGTATCTCTTGAAATGCTCTGCTATTCATTGCCTTACAGAATGAACAGTAATGTATGTGTTTGCTAACCCTTGTTTCACATTACAAAAAAAAAGACTTGTCTTTAAATGCATGCATGGAGTTCACACTGCTTCCCTAGGAGATTTTTTTCATTTCAACCTTGATGTTGTTCATTTGTCTTCATTGTTGAAAATATTTCCATTTAGGATATACTCAGTAATAAAACAACATGTAAAATCCTTTGTAGCTTATATTTCTCTACCAACCACAAATGCTATTAAAAAAAAAAAAATCAGTACTTGCTTTAGACTGATAAAATAAAGCATGCTTTGTATATTTTAATTCCTTGAATAGACACAAAAGATCTGTATTTTCTGTACATGTGTGTAAAGAGATGTATAATAAATGGCATTTAATGTCTAATAGAGAACATAAATATGCCTTTCAGAAGCTCAGTAATTCCTGTGATAGACCAGAAAATCACCCAGAATTTTTATGAAATGGTGTTTTACTTTTTCACTTGAGACAGGCAATTGCCTTTGATAAAGAACTGAAAAGATTATGAGTAGGTATTTATTACAGGAGAAAAATAATGGGCTGCTTTGCAATGTCCTAAACACTGGGGCTATATGACGTTTCTGATGAGAACAATCAGCTAAAGTACTACTGCTGTGGTTGGATTCCTGTTTAATGACAATTGATTTTGACATAAATGAGCAGAGGTAAACAAATACTTCTATACACATGCTTGTTGTTATTAAACAGAGCTGTCTCGAATCTGAGTATTTATATTGGCTTGTCTATTTAAAGGCTCCTTTCAGTTAGACAAAACAATTATGTAGCTCAGATTAGCAAAATGACTGGCAGTAAAATGAGAATGGACTGCCACTTTTTTAAACCTCTTGGACCTTGTGGTCTTTTCTGATATTATAACTACAAGATTCTGAGGTCAATAATCCTTACATAGTTTCCCCATTGTTGGCTATTTTTTGCTTGTTTACTTGTTTTCTGGACACAGGATAAAGGGAATATATTTTTATATTGATAAGGCATAAAACATTTAAAAAGCAATCACTAAAGACGGTGGGCCTATGGATTTAATTTGTTAAGATTTGTCCCAAGCCATAAATGTTGGACAAATATTTCAGAATTACATGGAGCACTACAAAACATTTAATATGTTTCTTAAAGAAGTATGTTTTAAATTCATGCTTGAAATTTAATGGCAATCACACAATGTTTTTTAATTTAAACACAGCATAAGAGCAAGAAAACATTTATTTTACCTGAAAATTTTCCATCCTCACAGCGGGCTGGTCCACAGATCCCAACAATGGGTCTTTGGCCTCTGCCTTGCTGTTCTGAAGGCAAATCAAACCTGTGAGTCACAGACAGGAATAGGCTCTGCTTCCAAAATTCACAACAATTTCAAAACTTCCACAGCAGAAGAACAAGTTTGATCTATCTGTGGCCCAGGCACAGCTCACAACCCTTAAAAATTTTCACTCTGCTTCTCAAGGGTACAAACATAGAATTTCATAGTTGGCAGTGAACTGAAGATGTCTGACTAGTAAAAACGGTGTCTCATTTCTTCCTATCAGAGGAGAAAGAGGAGGGGTACATCGGGTTTTGGTTTTCAACCTTTGCTTGTAAATCAGACCATCCCCTGCTCTAATTTGCAGTAAAAATACCATATGACAGTCATGAAAAGATATTTTAGGCTCTCTTGTGTCCCACCATGAAAAGTTCTTTGTAGCCTGAGGCTGCAGAGAGGAAATGTACAAGGGCCACTCCTGCACTTAACTGGGAAGCTACAGGGAAACATTAGTAATATGACAAATTCATAGTTTTAATCAGTAAATCTTTGTTGTAGAGCCCAAAAGCTGTTTCCTGGAAAAGAAGAGAAATAAAACTGAAGTAATTAACAGAAGAGAACAGGCTTGTGGATATGTTAGAAAGAACATTTTTAATATAACCTATATTCCTACTCTTGATTAAGGCAGTTCCACAGATTTAACAGTGCGATTTTTTTCAGCACTGCTGCCTAAAGTTGCAGTGATTCTTCAATCTGAAACCTAACTTAATTTGTGCAATCATTTGCAACATCTGTACTATGTTCACCTTATTTTTGCTAACTTTATTGTGAGATATTCATAATTATAATATTAAATTTATTAATTTCCATATCTAAATTGAAATATTTGGTGAATACTAATACTGTGTATTGTATTGTGCAATGTTTGGGAATCTAGCTATTAACTATGTCCACCATGAGGCAAATAACAATAGATTGTACAATTAGAGACAAGAGGTAACAGTGATTATGACTAGCAAAAAGCAATGAATGGGAAGGAAAGACAGCATTAATGAATCTATAATCATGTTGTTGACATTTCCTGAAGATACCAGTATAAAAGCTCCATAATTTAAAGAAGCTATCCCCATCTGTCACACTGTCAAGCCACCAATGATTCGCTGTATATTACACCATTGAGCCTTTCTCACTAGTTGCCAATTATCTCAGTAGACAAATCTTTAATTAGAAGGCATCAAGCTTTTTGCTTTGTAAACTTGTCTCATATTTGGATGTGACAACTTGTTTACAGACATTGACTGATGAGGGTGCCACTGAGGAGAGAGACATGACAGGCTTCTGAAGAAATCTGTTTCTACATCCTTTTGATGGTTCTGCTTACATCATGACTAAAGGTAGACTGTTTCCAGTGGAAGTTAGTCAGATTCAGTGTAGGAGCATGATTTTGTCCAAAATAGAGTTAATGCAGTGAAGCTTTTTAAATGATATCTGTTTTCCTTTACAAAGTCTCACAAAATATGACTAAGGGCTGGACCATTCAAAATCTGACCTTCAGTGAAAGAGGGTAGTTTTCTCCACATTCTTGTCAGTATGCCTGAATTTACATTCAAAATCTCCTTTACCAGACATAATGAGACAATGTCTGTTTTATACTGATAGATGGAAAAGCCCACTGGGCATCATTCTCTGCTTCAAAATGTAGATCTCATATGTGGGTTATATACTTTGGACTTCATGGGAGGTACAATGCATACAATACAAGGAAGAACACTTTTGTGATGCTGCTTTCAGAAAAAATCCTGAAGTTCTCCAGGCAAATATACCAGATTCTTGGTATTTTTCTACTGAGCTATTTTCTTGCAAAAGTAAATCAATTTTATTTATCCCTTAATATTGTACTACTGTGTTTATACCAAGCTACTGCTTTTTTATAGAATTAAAATTTGCATCAAAGTGCTCCATTTTGAATGCCTGAAGGAACACACTTCTTCCTAAGGAATTCTCGCTTGGACATACAGGTATAGAAAAGAAGCAAGTTATTTATTCCGGGAAAAAAGAAGTTATCTCAGAGCTTCAAAGATTCTCCCCTATGCTAAGTAACATATTTATTATTGTTTGATTAGATTGTGCCCTAGACTATTATTTAGTAGATTGCTGGTGTTGCATTTCATTACCACCTTCAAAAGAGATCTGCAGAATGGGATTACCATTATGCCAATTTATGAAGCACCCACATTCCCTTAGGAATTTGGTTTTCATTATGCTATTCTACTTAGCTTTCTGCCTAGGTAGTACTCCAATTAGATCAATCAGAAAGAATAATTAAGGATGCTTTTTTTCAAGTCTCTCTAAATATTACTAATTTTGCAGAAGGAATTGTACATGCAAATAGATTCAGTACCATATTTTCATGTTTTCATGAATTGTAAGTGAATTTCTGAGAGACATTGAAGATGACTTGGAGTATTCACATCTTCCTTTCCCCAGATTTTTCATCAAGAGCCTTAAGCTTCAGATCACTTTCTTATATATCAAGGATCGAGGAGATTATAGATATTAACAACATTAATACAGAAAACCTCTTCTGATAGTTACATTTATTTGTAGCAGCTGAGCTGCTCAACTGAGAGTCACCTTTTCACTTGTCATCTTTGCATTTGTTATAGCTTCAACTTTTGTGTTGATGTCAGAATACTATGATGTGACAAAACATATCCTGAAGAATTTGGGAACTATTTCCAAAGATGCTGTCATTGTGTGTTCATTAGTTTCACTAATATCTTCACTTTCTAAGCATGCTATCTTAGAAGCTGTTTTCTTGTCTTGAGCAACCCCTCATCTAGGCCACGTTCTTATAAAAAGCCTATTTCAGTCCTGGAGATAGACTTGAAGACTATTTACAAATTTCACCACCAAGTAAGATGCAGACAGGGTAATTTCTGTTAGCTGTGCCTTTAGTTTACTTATCCGAACATTAGATAAACTAAGCACTGTTCAGGTAAAGCAAGTAAAAGATGCAGCCTCTATCTTTAAAACTGCTGAAGAATTCAGAAATATGTCAGTCCATGTCAATCTATTAACTTCCTTCAAGAAAATCTTTAAAGTACTACAACCCTAGAAATGAGGCAGTCATGCTACAAAATGCAGTAAAACTTATTTTAGACATGGATCATGCTTACTTTTTTTTGGGTATTTAGAGACTTTTAAGTACTGGAACTTATTACTATATTTACTTGATTTAGAATTTCATGGCTTGATTTTGATATGTCCACCTCCTCCCAACCCTTTTGTTCAATTGGAAAAAAAAGCAAGAGACTTGTACAGTTATTACTGGCCTGAATTCTTAGTATCCCAGATAATGAGCAGCAGAGAAAACTGACCCTCACTCCCCAAAATATCTACTGCATGTTTTTTCTAAAACAGCTTCTAGGTTTCTTAATAGAAATGTAGCTTTGACTTGTTTTTCTTTAGGAAAAGAGTTGAGTAATTCCCAAGGAAACAAAAGTTATGTGTGAAACACCATATCCAAAAGCAAAGCTCAGTGTGGCCTTGAACAAATTGTGTAAGGAGTCCAGGTAAGAAAAAAATCATCTTATGGTGAAAAAAGTAACCAAACTTTTTTTTTTTTTTTTTTTTTAAGCCCATCTGTTATATTACACACACGGCATGTATCCCACTTCCTAGGTATCTAAGAAACAGTCTAGCAGAGCTCTAAACTTGTTTGTAAACTCTCAAGTGACTCTCTGCATTTCCAGTTAAAGATGGATACAAGGCAGCTAATTTGCTACCACCAAGGGAAAATGTTATAACATAAAAACATTCCCTCCCTTAGGTTCAAAGCCGCTGAGTGCCTAGGGAGCCCCACTATTTGTAGAGTTGATACTATGCATATGCTTCCTCTCTAACTGCTACATGTGTACATCTGGCATCTGTCTCTGTGTTAAACAGACTTAATTGTCCCTAGTATTACTATGTAAAAAACCCTCTAACCTAGATTGCTAATGCAATAGAAAAAAATGAAAGGATATATGTGATTTTTGTAGATCTATTTTTGCATTATTGGCAAGATATGGAAGGAGCTCTGCACTACATCTATCAGCAAAATGTTTTAACTCTGCCTTCTGAATAACTTTAAATACAGATTACATTTATTTCTTAGCATGACATTCAGCACCTTGTGCAGTATTTTAATCAAAGTGGTTGTTTTAGCTAAAATTTTTTTCCCATTTATTCTCCTTTTTTAATTTTTTGATTGTTGATCCTCCTTCTTTATTCACGTCCTACTTCAGAGCACTTAATCACTTTCCAAACTGTCGTGGTTTAAGCCCCTCACCCATGCAGTTTTACTCACTCACTCACTCCCCCTCTTTCTTCCCCCAGTCCCGGGGGGATGGGGAGGAGAATCAAAAGAATTCAACTCGCACAGGTTGAGATAAGAACAGTTTAGTAACTAAGGTATAACACAAATCACTACTGCTACCACCAGTAATAATACAAGAGAAATACAAGGAAAGAAATACAACTGCTCACCAAGCCCGACCCAGCCAGTGTACCCCCCAGCAGCGAACCACCCAATACCAAAAACCTGACCATGCCGTGCACCCCTAGTCCACCACCACCACACCCTTCCAGGTCTCTGCCCTCCATGTTCACATCCTGGACATGACGTGCTGTGGTATGGAATAACCTCTTTGGTCAGTTTGGGTCAGGTGTCCTGTCTCTGCTTCCTCCCGGCTTCCCTCCTCCCTGGCATAGCGTGAGGCTCAGAAAGTCCTTGGTCAGACCAAAACATTGTCAAGCAGTAACTGAAAGCACTGGTGTTATCAGCGCTGCTCCCAGGCACAAAATTAAAAACACAGTGCTGCACCAGCTACCAAGAAGGAGAAAAATGACTGCTACTGCTGAACCCATGACACAAACATAGCTGGAATGATTCTGAAGAGATATAATTTCTCTTTTTTAGGTGATATTAGGAGGACTTTATATGTTAGTACATTATTCAAATCAGGGTTGCCAGGAAAGTCAAGACTCAGGCAAAGCACTTGATTTCAGATTTCAGTATGTTTTTAAAAGATCTAAGAACATGGCAAATCTTGTTCTTTGGCTGGGCAGACTGTGCAGAAGAGCAATTCTATAAAAGATGGAGGTATCTGCATTGAACTGATATTAGAATGAAGGCTTTTTCAAGTTGTTTTAAACTTTATGTCAATGTTAATCTCAAAACTCCCAGCAAAATTAAATAAATAAGTAAACAAACAAACAAATAAATAAATAAATCCTTGTAATTGGGAAAACACACAGAAATGAGTTCTTCCTGTAAAGTAAGGTAAAAAAAGACTTGGTGATTTGATGTCTGGCATCATCCATGATAACAAAAAATGAAATATGCTCAAGGTGCTTCTTTTACTAAGATTTACTTCTTTGAGCAAGAATATAAAGCATAGTCTTTCGTAAGGCAACTGCACCTGCCTAAGTCTATTTAAGATTCAGGGAAAAAGTATTCTTACAGCTGAAGTCTTCTGAAAAGACAGATTTCCTCCTACCACGTGCACTAAGTCCTAGCTAGCAGGAAGACAGGCCATAGTTTTTTTAGCCCTCCTGTTTAAGCTTTTTTATCAAGCAACAGGAAAGCAAACCAGAGAGAGCTTTCATCTAATCTGCTATTTAAGGGAGAGTTCTGGTCATTCAATGGACTGAAAAAAAAAACCACAGGAAGTAGATTCAGCTGCAGAATATTAGTTCAATCAGATGCCTTAGCAGCCGCTATAAGAAAGAGTAATTTCATTCAAGAAACAGAGGTATTCACATAATTTAATTTTGACAATTACAACTAAGCTAGACTTCTTATGTTGTCTCTAGAGACAATGGAGGAGGATGGATTCGAAGAATCATTCAGAATGTCAGTGACAGGCCTCCGGATCTAAAACCCTTCAAAGATAGGCCCACCTATCCTCACTGAATGTGCACTGAGTTGATGTCCTGAAGTTATCTACCTCTGTGTTAAGGATATATACCCATTAGTCTGGCTTTCCCTGTTAGCTAATTTCCCTATTATTTCCTACAAAACTATTAGCTTAAGTTTTTCAGCACTCAGAAAATAGTCAAGTTTGATTCTAAAGGCCCAGGGTTCTCTAATTTAATGTAGATGGGCTTTAGGTACGCAATTCAGCATAATGAGACCCCCTTTCCAAGAAGTGCTCATAATGAACATTGTCCTCCCATTGGTCAGAAAATTGTTCCTTTACGGACTAATAACTTACTGGTTACATGCACATACAGCTTCTAGGATTTCCACAGAATATTCATTCAGTATTTAGTCAGATCAAGATTCCTGGTATTTTTCCACTGAGCTATTTTCTTGCAAAAGTAAATTAATTTTACTTATCACTTAATACTGTACTACTGTGTTTATACCAAGCTACTGTTTTTTTACAGAATTAAAATCTGTGTCAAAAAGTGCTTCATTTTGAATGCCTGAAGGAGCACATTGATATCTGCTACTTGTCATTGAGGCGAACTGGACCTGATCCACTCCCTTCTTGCAGCTGTAGCACTGGCTCCAACTGAATGCTTGTCATAACTATAGCAAGGAGTTGCTTTGCTGATGTATACATGCTGCCACCTTACCAGAAGCAGTATGTTTGACTTGGTGTGAAGTGGCTTTTATTTTATTTCATTTTACATTATTTTATGTTTTGTTATTTTATTTACATTTTTATTATTTCCAGAAATTTAGCAAAAGAAATTCAGATCAGCTAATCAACTATACTTTGTCTACAGAGCAAGTTGGCACCTTAGGTATGACCAGAATATCATCCTAGCTGCTGCTGGAATTTAGAGGCAGAGGCAAATGAGAGCCGACATCCTTCTTGCCAACTCTTCTGTCTGGCCGTACCTTACTTTTGCACCCCAGGCTCTGCTGGCTCACAGATCTGAATCCTAAATACAGCAGAGTAATGGATACTTTGCAAGGAAGCTACATTCCAATTTTCAGTTTTAGCTGCTGTTCAAACCTACATACCTTCTATAAATATTATCAAAGCATACCTTTAGCTTTTGCTTAGCTAGGGAAATAAAAGGAGGGGAGCTTCATGAATCATAGCTCATATTTCTGTACCAGATTTTTCAGACCTACCTGCCTGTCCTGAGAGTACATAATTGCTAACCTTGGGTTCTGGAGTCATACTCTAGGTTATCTGAGATGCTCAAAACTAAATAATAATATGTCCCTTTCCAAGGACAAAATAGAATTTATTGACACAGAGTAGCACACCTGGAATTTCCACTAGTCACTGATTTCATTCTCAGAAACAATTCTGATCTGAAAAATTTTATTTGAAAGCTTTGAGTAGGACTGAGCTGTTCCATTCATTAAGTTTGTGGCTTTCAACATCAACACAAATGATCCTTCTTTAAATAAACACTTAGTTTAAATTTGGCATGAACTTTTTGATTTGTTGAATCAGTATTCCTCAGAGATTCAGAATGGGATGATAAACAACTGTCAGCAACTTTGTTGATAAAACATCAGTCACAGTCCTCTGAAAGCTGACACACTTACCTAACAGTTAATTTTTATTTAAACATAATCAAGTAGAAAACCAATGATGGTAATCCTATAGAATATGTCTGGATTATCAATGTTCCTGTGACATATTACCACAGCTACATTTAGTCATGATAGCCTACTCGTCTACATGATACACAGATAAATTCAACTGCAGCTTGATGTTGCAAACTGCCTTCGACATTTTTATCTGCAGTTCATTGCACCTACATAATTTCAAGAAAATCATATCTGAAGTAATATATTTATTTTGCTTACTGTGAAGATCTGTTTTATAAAACAATCAGCAAATGCTATTCTGGAATATAATTGCCTACTTAATTTCAAACAGGAAATCAAAGTGGAGTGAAAATACAGAATAAAGCATTTCACACAGAGAGGTATATGTATATTTCTGACGCTTTCTAATTTCTACCTTTGGAAAGGAAAACACAGATGCTCCTATAAGCTTTCAGTGTCTCAGTTAGGCTGCTCTAACTATGATGACAGCACGTCTCTTTGATGACATGGATGAATATATATAAAACTCAAGTCTTCCTTCTAGCAAAACTGCAGATCAGTACAGGAGGTCAATGACAATCTGCTTATTAAAGCCAAGTGTCTGTAAGTAGTAAGCAGCATTTTCTTGTTAGGATTTGTCTGTCTGGTTTGCTATCTGATTTATGCAGGGACATGCATCTGTTTACCATACTAAATCCTGTTGTTCATCTTTTGCATGTGGCATATTCTTTATTCATTTCCTAATGCAGACAAACAGATCTGGCATTACTGTTAGCACTCTCAAAAGACAAGGTCAGTGCAGATCTCCTCCTGCTTATTTTTCATCAGTGTCTGCCAGTAGGATTTGGGAATCCCAAACAGCAGTGTTGAAAGAGAAGAGTTAAATTCATCTTGTTTAATGACACTCTCTGTTCCTTGGATCATTCATCATATTCATGGAATCTGTTCCATGGAGGGACCTAAGGCTGCCAATTAAAATAAATTAAACTAGGTGGACAGCCATCAGAGTGAATGAGATCACTGTCATGGTCTGAAGTAACTTTATTAATGGTGAGAAGATATGTTGGTACAGACAGTTCTTTTAATCTGCTCCCAAGGCCCACATATTCCTTGCAAAAAGTTGTGTTTAGGAGGTATAATCTCTAGAGCTAAGCTTCCTGAGAAGCGATCATATTAAGAGAAACCTGCTGGGGTACTTGATTTAACATTAAAATGAATTTATCAGCTACTCCCAACTTTTTGAGAGACTAATTGAATTATCAAAGGCTGCAATGGGGAATGTAAGGCCTTCTGAGAATGAATCTGTAATATGTATAAAATCCTTAATTTGTGCCATGTGATTATCTTAAAATCTAGTAATAGCCTGGATGCTAAAACACACATGAATTTAAGATTTCTTTTGCATGTCTAAAGCAAATCTCTACCCATCAAATTATGGGAAATGTCAAGTGTTTGGGACAGGAAAAACACAAATTTATATAAGACATCTCATTTATTCTGTGTTCTTTTTTCAGTGTCTTCAGGTGTACTGAGTACTTGGTAGGGTAAGTTGCATCAAATTTTATATTTAACTGTTTACAGTATTTATTTTAATCTTTTTTTTTTTTAGGCTTTCAGAAAGAACATACAATTTTCCTCATTTTTGGTGGGATCGCATATGATTAAAATAAAACATTAATGTATCATCTTCTCGAATTAGGGCATGTAATAGTGATAGAAAAGCTGATATTAGGGAAGAAATTAATTTCATTTGTGAAAATCCAGCCTTGCCCAAAATTTTGTGAGATAAGTGACAATTTATTTTTATTTTTTTACTGTCTGTATTTGACATACATATAGGTTTGCAATTGTAGAACAGATCCTGGCAAAAGGGACTGTTGGACTGGGGGCATGTGAGTCTGGCAAAGTTACAGGACAAAGGCAATTTATTATATCCCCCTGCTATGTAGTTAGAGATCACCTTCATATACATACATTGTGAACATAAATGTTCACAATGATACTGGTGAATCTGTATTATAGAGACAAAGTTGTGTCTACAAGACATACACTTTAAATTGAAAGTATGAGAGTAAACCTTGCAAGACTTGCATGACAGAACAAAATATACAAGACCAGCTTTGACCCTGTAAGCCTCCTACGCTGCAGTCAAGTGCAGTGACAAGCTGGAGGTGTTCACTGCATGGAGAGGTGAAAAGAGGTGATTTTAAGAAGTGTGAAGGCAATTCTGTATCCATAATGTATTCATCCTAGAGCGCAAGGACATGTATTACAATGCCTTCTCTTAACAACCAGTTTTAGAGATACTCAGGTAAAAGCATGTGAAGAATCACAAATAAAGGATAATTCAACAAGATGTTATAAAGCATTAAAAAGGACATGTATTGTAATCTTACTCTGTCATAGAAGTGTATCCTGTCCCTAGAACACAAATGGTGATAATTGCAAGTAATTAATTATTATACAAAGAACCATCTGCTTCTCTCTCATGCACAGAGCACAATCAATAGTATTCCCAAAACATGCTGGTGGTGTTTACATTTCTCCATTCTCCTATGTAGACTTCTCAGACACATGCAGAAACAATTGCTCAGTGAAGTGGACCTGGAAGCAGATCAGAAGAAGCTGAGGAGCTATTAGTTGTCTGTAATTTATTCTTCTAAATAGAAATTGTCTGTTTAAAGAATAAGAGAAGGGAACGAAAACGTCAAGTCTCCCCCCACATTAAATGCATGTATAGCCTTCCAGTATTTGCAAATCAAATGCCTTGCCAGCTTCTCAAGAGCCTCAGAAATCAGATTGCCTGTCCCTGATTTTTGGAGTGTTGTTTCACTGATAAATCCATCTTCTGACTTTCCATCTGCCACCAAAGGAAACTTTTTCAATACTCTGAACAGTTTTGCATATTCACTGGCCTTCCATCAGCTTTTTTCCACTCATATTTTTAGCTCGTGATAGTTTTGTCCTCCTTGAGCTTCTCCACAGGGCTGTTAATCTCCCTGTGCTTAATTCTGATAACTAGACCTATTTCTGTTGCACTCTCTACAAAGTTGTTAACATGTTAACAATAAAGCATAGTTCCATGAGCAGTGGAACTAATTAAAGCTTATTTTCTGATTTTTTTTGTATTATTATTGACTAACATGTCTTGGAAGACACAGTCCGCTTGAAGCTTTCTCAGTAGCTAAGGCACTGTTAATGACTTTCTTCAGTGAAGAGTCTTCAGTGTCTGATAATCTATGACATTAGTTTTTCACATACATTGGGCACTTATATACTCCATTACAGCTGTCTATATCCACAAAATTTGTGGAAATTTATTTTTGAGGCTTGTGGCTTTTGGTAGATACTGTTTCAGAAGTTACAGTAATAGAGGAAACAGGCAGACACAGATTGCAATTTCATGCAGTTATTTCTGAAAAATCCCTGAAAAATTATCTTTTTCATGACTGTTGTTAAAAATTATCTGCCTACATAGAATTTGCTTTTTTTCTTTCTTGAATATATAGAAGACAGGTAGGAGATCGTGTATGCTGCCAGAAGATACTTATTGACTAGTTTTTTCAAATATCACTTGCTGGCCAAATATATGCAAAAATATATTTAAATGACTTCTTGTTGAGAAGCAGATTAGCCTGATTAAAGACATTCACTAATGCTTCCACATTGATTCTGACACTGGACTAACTCAGACGCTTCCAGTCAGCATGCAGTACTGCTTTGTGCTCTTCATGTACAAACAGGTACATGTATTTACTCCTAAGGAATGTGTTGGAACATAGCCCGAAATTCTGACACCTGACATTTGCATGCCTCCAAGGAAGGTGTCCATATGCCAGATAGGTGTCTAACTTCCCATTATAGTACACTGAGACCTACTTAAAAGACTCAATACCATGCACACACAACTGTAGATATTTGCAGTTTATCTGAATCCAATTGCTAATTGGGTATATGAACATGGACTAAAATTGTACTCCACATGTCTAAACATAGATGTAGGTTGCAATCTTATGCAGAAGTACTGGAAAATATTTGGTTCCCTATCCTAAATACAGTCTTCTATAATAAGACACTTTGCACAGAATTTTGGCAGTGATTACAATCAGGGCTGCAGAACTGACATCTAATTGGATTATTTTTGTTACTGTGTTAGGAAAGTCCTATTCTGATTAATAAGTCTTGCTTGAAAAATGTGCTATTTCTTTCACAGCAGTTTTCAAGAAAGTGTTCTGAGAATCCTTGGAGGATATGCTCCAACTTGTTGTGCCCAGCTGTGTTACATCGCACAACACCACACTTACACATGATTAGTGAAAACTTTATCATCTGACACTAACCAAGAAAGAACTAATTTAACTTGCCTATATTCCCACCCCTTCCATAAGGAAAAAGATTTCTTGGTGCTACTTTAAAAAAAATCGAGCAAATTAGCTTCTGTGATCTCACACTTGGAGCAAAGGACAAGAAAGTAGAAGTTGCAAGAGATCACAGGACAAAATTAACCACAAGAAGCCAATATATTTCTATCAGATAAAAATGTGAACATTGGGTGGAAGGGAGGGAAAAGCCGAAGCTGTGGAAATAATTCTGCTGAGAACTGTTTCTCTAAATCAGAATTACAAGTTTAGACTTACCACTCTCCAGCACAAACTAAGTTATAAACCTTTAACCAACAATAATTATCACTTATTCGGATACAGTTTTAAGTAGTTTTTGAGAAAGTGTTCTGAAATTTCTTGGAAGGTATTTAAGTAGTACCCAAGATCAGCTTCACATAAGGAAGGAAAATTTAGAATATAAATTTTCAGGTCCTCAAACTTTAACCTACAGGCCTAAGCATGCCTGGAAGTCTTCAAGGTCAGGTTGGATAAGGTTTCGAGCAAACTGGTTTAGTGGAAGGTGTCCCTGCCCATGCTAAGGGGGTTGGAACTAAATGATCTTTAAGGTCCCTTCCAAGCCAAACCATTCTACAATTCTATGGTTCTGTGATTTTCTACCTGAGTAGAAAAAAAATAAAAAAGCTTTTTAAATAGAACATTTATCAATAGGTCATTCTGAAGAATTCAAAGCACACAATATTTTGTAAGTATATACATAATACATGTTGGCAATTATGCAGAAAGAATGAATGTCTGTTATATACCTGCTTTTCTAAAATGCAAAATCATATCAAAACCAAAAGTATCAGTGATTATAAAAAATTCCCTCTCCACCTTCTAAAACAGTTTCTTTTCCTCACTAATTCAGAAATCTCTTCAAGCTTAACTTAGTTTATTTATAACTTAGCTGTGGTTGAGCTCAGCTGTACTAGGCGTGGCTTTGCTTGTTTGACTTTTTTCCCATTAAACTGGTATTAAACAAAACTAGAAGAAAAATAAAGTTATGTAACACAAAAGAAGCTCTAAACCAAAATGCATTTTTACATGAAGATTGTTTTACCAGCATCAGTTCCTTCATAAATATATAGCAAAATTGCACCACTTATTTCTGTAACCTAAAAACAAGTATTAATTTTGCTTTGGAGGAGGTGTGGGCTGTGGAATTTGCTGAATTTTAAAATATGTCCAAACTGGGCTTTAACTAAGCCTAACCTAACTGAAGCTGTTCCACACCTCCAGGGTTTTATTCAGAAGGAGGTGAGCTGAAATGGAAACTGTGGGACTTTTTAATCCTACACACAGCCAGAGTATCTCCTTTAAGAAATACATGTGTGTATCTGTATCAATGAGCAGGAGAAATACCTTCTGAAAAGTATGTTTGCTTTCATGAAATATAAACTGTTGCAAAATATATGAAAAGCAATGTATTACTTAATAATTCTTTTAATTTTCTGTTTTTGTTCTTCAGTCTTTTGTTTCTCACCTTGCTTTTCTTTGGCCATGTTTCTCTTCCTCCATTCCTCCTTCAAAACATGCAATAACATGCTCTTTTGCTAGCTGACATACAGTTTTCTGAAGTACTTTTTTTGACTTTTTCACTGAACAAAAATATCCAGAACTAAAAATAAGCCATAGAATTAATCTCCAAAGATAAACAAAACCTGAATTGTTGCTACCTTTGGTTATTTTAATTCGTATATTGCAACTAGTTCTGGGTTTTTTTCCTCATGAAGTACAGATTTAATAAACTTATAATTGCATACTGGCTGCAGTTACATTACACCAAGTGAGACATGGAGTAAGTCACATGCACACACAGAGGCAAAAACAAAAATAATGTTTCAAGCTTTATATCCAGATGACAAGCTATGTATACATGTAACATCCTTGTCTCTAAATTGGAGAGACATTAATTTGATAGGTGGGCCACTCGCTGAAAAAAGAACTGGCTGGATGGCTGTATACAAAGGGCTGTGGTTAATGGTCCAATGTCCAGCTGGAGACCAGTAATGAGTAGTGTCCCCCAGAGATCATGTTGGGACTTGTCTTTTTCAACATCTTTGTCTGTAACACAGACAGTGGGATTGAGCACACCCTCAGCAAGTTTGCCAATGGCACCAAGCTGTGTGGTTCGGTTGATACGGTGGAGGGAAGGAATACCATTCAGAGGGACCTTGACATACTTGTGAGGTGGGCTGATGCCAACCTGATGAAGTTTAACCATGACAAGTGCAAGGTCCTACAGCTGGGTGGGAGCAATGCCAGGCACAGCTACAGGTTGGGCAGAGAAGAGATTGAGAGCAGCCCTGTGTAGAAGGACTTGGGGGTGCTGGTCGATGAGAAAATGAATATGAGCTGTCAGTGTGCGCTTGCAGCCCAGAAAGCCAACCGTATCCTGGGCTGCATCCAAAGGAGCATGACCAGCAGGTCGAGGGAGGTGATCCTGACCCTCTGCTCTCCGTGAGACCTCACTTGGAGTACTGTGTGCAGTTCTGGTGTCCTCAACAGAAAAAGGACATGGAACTGTTGGAATAAGTTGAGAGGAGGGCCATGAGGATGATCAGGGGACTGGAGCACCTCCCGTATGAAAATAGGCTGAGAAAGTTGGGGCTGTTCAGCCTGGAGAAGGCTGCAGGGAGACCTCATAGCAGCCTTCCAGTACCTGAAAGGTGGCTATAGGGATGCTGGGGATGGACTCTTCATTAGGGACTGCAGTGAGAGGACAAGGGGTAACGGGTTCAAACTTAAATAGGAAAAGTTTAGATTGGGTATACTGAGGAAATTCTTTACTGTAAGGGTGGTGAGGCACTGGAATGAGTTGCCCAGGGAAGTTGTGAATGCTCCATTGCTGGCAGTTTTCAAGGCGATGTTGGACAGAGCCTTGAGTGGCATGGTTTACTGTGAGGTGTCCCTGCCCGTGGCAGAAGGGTTGGAAGTAGATGACCTTTAAGTTCCTTTCTGACCCTAACTATTCTATGATTCTATATTTTTGGTCAGGTATAGAATTTCTCACAATATGGACAGGCAGATTATAAATGAAAAATTTTTCATTCTCAGCTGAAATCTGTGTCTTGCTGTAAAGCAGGTAATAATGAGACAAAGTATTTCATGCTTTAAGAAAAACTATCTTTTCAATAAATTTAAACTAGATAGTAATTAGGTATATTGTGCAGTGTTTAATCTGCTCTAAAAAAAAAAGTGTGAGAAGTAATTCTTCTGTCTGGCTCTTGGGTATTAAGTCCGTACATCTTTTATTTTGACAGTTCAGCTTCAGGCTATAAAATAAAACCACTTGTTCTACATCTACTATTTTAAACAAGGGCAGGAAAACTAAACCTCCATCAATCTGCTGTCTTCATTTTATGGCTTATCTATGGCAAAAAAATGAATCATTTCTCAGATTTGTTCTGATTCCAAAGACAGATCCATCAACCTGCTGGTATCTGTGAACCATGTTTTCTATAGAGATTGGTGGTAATGGTGCAGTTGCAGTATTAAGCATGCTATAACACTGGCTATTTACTTACAATTATAGTAAGGATCTGTAATAGGAATGTATCTAGAAAATGTACATGCATACACCACGCACAGAAGTAATATGGGTTCATATTACTTCAAAAACCATATCACGGTTTTTCCACATCTATACCTCATCTAAATGACATAATTTCTTTTAGAAGCTCTATCAGGAGTTAAGCAAGTAGAATAATACAGTGATATGGTTTTGATTTTTTTTTTCCAAGGGAAATTTCAGTCCAAATCCTTTGAATACAAAATGCATACAAATATGCAGTTTCTTCATGAAGTTACTTGTAAGCTTTTCAAGAAATAACAGTCTATTGATTTGTGAGCTGTGACTTTTTAAGTTGTGACTTTTCAAAAAGCGTATCTTACACAGCTTTATAATCTCTTATGTAAATTTTGGATCACAAGCAAAGACAGATAGCAGGTGAAGTATTTGTTCACCAGTAAGATGCAGTTCAACAAACTGAAGTCCACTTGTGATGGTATGTAGGGTGAGGATAACAGAGGAAAGCAAAGTCAGGAATGCTTGAAAAATAAAATATTTTGAGGTAACAAGAAGAAAATTAAAACTTTGCAGAAAGGATTTATTTCACTGCTGAATCCTTCCCCAAAATGGTCTTTGATTTTATCGTAACATGGTGAGTAGCCATCTCTGAAAAAGTGTGGTTGCGGTTGCATTAAAGCATGTTTCTTTTAGTCGAGGGTGACCGTATTCAGGAATAACTCCCACTGAGGTAAATAATCTACCCAGGGTAAAAGGGAGTAGCTGTACACTGTAACCACAGTGTATTGGTGATGCAAATGATTTACTCTAGTACCTCTGTAAGTAGCTTCAGCCCCCTTTTTTAGATAGCTCTGTCCTGACAACAATTTCATAATGCATTCAAGCCCAGTGACAGAAAATATCAATTCAGTGTGAAAAAAAGAAATGAGACACTTAAAAAATGATAGTTCATTTTAAACCATGACAACTGTGAGAAAAGGAAACAGAAAACCACATAAGCATAGTTTAGTTGCATATATTCCATAAAGATTGTGAAAGATGTTTCTTGTATGGATTATTTGGATATTTGTAAAGCATGAAATACACAGCTAATTACATAAGCTATCAACAACTTCACATAGAAAGAGCTTATAGGGTTTCTGACCTGATATATTATTCATTTAATCTAATTTATGAAAGTGCTTGAGGAAACATTCAGCTGCTTTCTGAAATACTGACTTGGGGATTATTGGAGCTGTATAATTGTTCAACTGATCAGACTTAAAATAAAAACATTTTGTTTTACATTAATCTTCCAGAAATGGGCAATGATTTTGAGAAATAGATTACTGTCTAAAAGTCTTGCCAAAAAAATGTCTAGCTGAGAGCAACCACAACTACTTTTTTTTTTAACAGTCTAATTTTCTTATTTTCAATCTTTATTCAACATCTGTTCGTTCCCCCCTCCTCTGTAACATAATTATGCAGAAATCCAGCAGAAAACAGGTTGAGCGGTTAGTAACAGGCGGCTTAAATATTTTTTCACACTAGTGCCCTGCAGATGTCTCTTTTTTTTTTTTTTTCCTTTTACTTTGGCTTTTAATTTAATTGGTGTGTTTTTCTTTCCTGATCTTAACGTATGCTATCAGAACATATGGAAGCATCTGAAAATAAGTCTTGGAAATGCACATGTTAATGAAGTCCTTATTGTGATAGGTAGCATATTTGAGAAGAGAGAGAGAAACTAACAATTTGTCCAGTTAAGCAGAAGGAATTTGATTGAGATATATAGCCTCCCAACACACTCACTCCAGGAAGACTTCCAGACATTTTAAAGATATTCTGTATAAAGGCTGACAATCTTTCAGGACACATCTATACGTATGTTTTCTCTAAAACATTCACTTTTCTATATTTGACATAAACTCATTACACATCTCAAAAGTAATCGTGGCTCCATGATAAATACTCCTCGTTTTGCAATTCTTCATTTTAGCAATTAGCACTTGATATTTAGCCTAAAAGAGATGGAGAAATGTTATAATGATAGATGTTCAAAAGGTCTACTTAAATATGAGTTCCTCCATTCAGAAACTGGTACAAGATGCTGTTTTCCCTGGAATTTCTAGAGTTCACTGATTAAGATAAATAAAGGATCCTAATTCATCTGGAAAAAAAAATGTTTAAAGAATTCAGTCTTAACTGAGACAAAAAGCACTAAAGGTTGCTAAAAAAAAAAAAAAAGGAAAGATTAAAATTACAGAAGACAATACTATGAAGAAATAGAATGGATTTCATTTTATGTGATACATGTAAACAGACAAAGCACAGTAAGTGCAATTGAATATACAACCTATTGCAATTAGAGGAATCTATTTTCAGGTTCACATAAACACCTGAACTAGAATTATTCCTTGAATGTTGAATTGTTTTATAAAAGGTGAACCCAAAAAAGCCTTATAAGAGTGCATATTTTCCCTTTATATACATTTAGTAATGTATAACTCCTCAAGTTTGCATTCTGAGGACTAAAAATCTTGGGTAAGGGTTTTTTTTTTTCATATTCCCACTGGTTTATTTTTATACTCCTGGTATTTGAAGTCACTACTATGTATTTTATATATTTTCTGTCAGACTTGTTTAAAAAAAATTTTATTTTAATAATTTTTCAGCCTGCCGGCTGCATGACATTTTTACATTTATGTGGAGTTTCATGCATATATTTGTTATATTATAGATGGACAAGATACTGCCCTTTATTAGACACCATGTAATCTGATAGCTCCTGCTGGCCAAAAAACACTATCTGCTTTCATTTGCCTCACAAGAGAGGATGAATAGTTAAAAATTAGCACAGAAGACACGTGTAAATTCCTAGTTTACCTATAAAACTTCTGTTCTTTAAAATGGTCACAAGACTGTAGCTTCTAACCTGCAGATTTTAAAGTTAGAGAAATTAAGCCATTGCAGTAGTGAAGTTTGACACTGTTGCAGGTTTAAGACTCCAACACCCCCCCACAGTTTTCTCACTCACTCACTCACTCACTCACTCACTCACTCACTCACTCACTCACTTCCCTCTTTCTTCCCCCAGTCCCGGGGGGATGGGGAGGAGAATCAAAAGAATGCAACTTCCACAGGTTGAGATAAGAACAGTTTAGTGACTAAGGTATAACACAAATCACTACTGATACCACCAGTAATAATAATGACAGGAGAAGTACAAAGAAAGAGAATACAACTGCTCACCAAGCCCGACCCAGCCAGTGCACCCCCCAGCAGCGAACCCCCCAATACCAAAAACCTGACCATGCCGTGCACCCCCAGTCCACCACCACACCCTTCCCTGGTCTCTGCTCTTTGTTTTCGCATCCTGGACATGACGTGCTGTGGTATGGAGCAACCTCTTTGGTCAGTTTGGGTCAGGTGTCCTGTCTCTGCTTCCTCCTGGCTCCCCCTCCTCCCTGGCATAGCATGAGACTCCAAAAGTCCTTGGCCAGACAAAACATTACCAAGCAGTAACTGAAAACGCTGGTGTTATCAGCGTTGCTCCCAGGCCCAAAATCAAAAAACACAGCGCTGCACCTGCTACCAAGAAGGAGAAAAAACGACTGCTGCTGCTGAACCCATGACAGACACAGACTAACAAAATAATTTTTCTCAACTAAATATGAATTTCAAGAAAAAATCTGAAAGATTAATATCTGTTCTTTGGGCATATTTACATGTAGGATAGTTACTTATTATAAGATTATTTGATTTTCCTTCGTTCCTCTGAAAGATGTTGTTTCCCTCTCAGGCACAAAGTTAAAAGTGATTTTCAAATTAAAAAAACAAAACAAAACAAACAAAAACAAACAAAAAAAAAAAAAAAAAACAAAAACAAAACAAACAAACAAACAAACCGCAACAAAAATATCCAAAACCTAACCAGACCCAAACTCCAATTTCAAATTCCCCTTTGTGATATGGTAAGAAAAAGCATTTGTTTTATTTTTAAACAGTATCTAATGCTAGAAACTTCTTTAATGATAAAATATTACATGGATAGCTTTTGTAATGTGCCCAGTCAAGTTAACCATAAATATGTGCATGCATAAGAGAAAATTTCCTCTGTAATGTAAAATTTTATGTTGCAAAAGATACTATTTCCGTGAAGGAGTTCTTCAGCATATGCTTGAAAGGGTTTCACTTTTACATTATCGAAGTTGCAGGAAACTCTTTTTGTTCCACACTGTCCTCAGCTGCTTCCAGCAAAGGAATCAAAACAGAAGAGGCAGTTTGGAGCAGGCAGGAAATGCTAAAGAATGTGAGAAGAAACTGAAAGACACCCTGCATCTGGTATGTCCTGAAATTACCTTGGAAGTCTCCTCAGAACTACCTGCCATGTAGTGTGTTGCTACTTACTGTGCACATGTGTGCCTAAAAATTTGGTATTCTTGGAATTGATCCATCCAGACTGAAGTCTACAGTGACACTTATTAGATTATGAAAGGGAAGGGAGGGATAGAAAGGAGAGGGGGAGAGAGAGATAGAAAGAGAGGGGAGAAGGGTGGAGGTAAGCAGAAAAGCGAAAAAGAAAGAAAGAGAAAAAAGAAAAAAAAGAGAAAAGTACCACAGCATCTTCAATATAAATACAAAAAGATCTTTTATACGAGATTGATAGAACTGTGTTATGGCTTATAGTAGAATTTTTCTGCACACCATCATACTTTGTAAGAACAATAAGGTAATGTAATACTGCATTGTTGAACTCAAATTAGATCCTCCTCGGTTAACATAACCTATTCCAAGCATCATACAACCTTCTTCAGTTTCAGCATTCACTGACAGGAGGTCTCCTAAATAGATTACCACAGTAAGTTACTACAATGATTTAGTTTGAAGTTTTATGATATTGGGCCCACTATTCCCTGACTAATATCACTAGAATCATGACTTCAAGACATCACAAAGACATGACTTCATGACATCAGGAGGAGCAATACCTGATACTACTCCTGGCAGTGGATGTCCACTTGTTAAACTCTTTGTACATATGTTAGGGTAATTCTAGTGAACTAATTTTATGTAAAACTAATTTTTTTTAAAGTACAAGAGCAGAGAACAATTATTCTTTTTAGAAGAAGAAATTTTTTCTATACATGAAATTCAAGGCTTTTTTCCTACTTTTCACCAAAAAAAAGATTTAGTAATTGCTGTTTACTAATGTTTCATGTGCAGCAGTAAATACATGATTATTATAAATACAAAACATCACTTCAACTTTCTACCAAGACATAATAGTTGTCAGAAGAAAGTGATATCTTCATATCTTTGAAGAGGGAAATTTTCCTGGCTTTAAAATATGCTATTTATAAAGTTGACAAGCCTCAATTAAACACATAAGTATTTTTTTGTTTCTTCTTCCATTTGCCAGTCTGCTCTATACTGATCTTGCAATAGCCTCTCACTAGAGGCCTCTAAAAAACGAAACTTCCATCTTCTCTTCTTGGGTACCAACATGATGTGCACTGGCAGATTGATATTTCATCCAGTGAGATTTCTCCTGAATTATCTTCAATGCCTTTTTTTTTATTATTATTATTTTCTGATTTAATTTCAATTATTTTCTATTTTCACTATTTGTGCTGTTCTACACATTGTGATAATCTTCCTCTTCCTCACAAGATCTGATTTGTATTCTTATATCTGAATTTCATCACCTCAGAATTTTCTGATATTGTTCCCAGGAAAAGCTTTTACCTAGTATCTGCTGCTTGAATCTGTAGTCTTGTAAATACACAATTCCATGAAACTCTGAATCTATGGGGTTAATGTTATAAAATACGTATTTGTTAAGAACAAATTATTCAGTTATGACACTCTAAAATAGTAGTGTTTTTTTACAGTTTTTTTTATTAAAAAAATGATCCTGCCCCTCTACTCCACTCTTGTGAGACCTCACTTGGAGTATTGTGTGCAGTTCTGGTGTCCTCAACATAAAAAGGACATGGAACTGTTGGACCAAGTTGAGAGGAGGGCCACGAGGATGATCCGGGGACTGGAGCACCTCCGTATGAAAATAGGCTGAGAAAGTTGGGGCTGTTGAGCCTGGAGAAGAGAAGGCTGCATGGAGACCTCATAGCAGCCTTCCAATATCTGAAGGGTGGCTATAGGGATGCTGGGGAGGGACTCTTCATTAGGGACTGCAGTGAGAGGACAAGGGGTAATGGGTTCAAACTTCAACAGGGGAATTTTAGATTGGGTATGACGAAGAAATTCTTTACTGTAAGGGTGGTGAGGCACTGGAATGAGTTGCCCAGGGAAGCTGTGAATGCTCCATCCCTGGTGGTATTCAAGGCCGGGTTGGACATAGCCTTGGGTGACATAGTTTAGCATGAGGTGTTCCTGTCCATGGCAGGGGGACTGGAACTAGATGACCTTAATGTCCTTTCCAACCCTAACTATTCTATGATTCTATGAAAAAGGAGTTGACTAATATATTGTTTATAATGGAATGGAAAAATCCTGGGGTTTGTACATTTTGAAATAAATATAGTCAGAGTCTAGGATTATCCTTGTCTTCTTGCATGATCCATTTCATTACAGGATGTCTTGCCCTGACCTTTGCTCTTTGTCAAGGGAGAGAATACTAACCTACAAATGATCATACAAAGAACTTCTATTAAAAACATAATTAATATTCAGAAGTCTTACTAGACTGTTGCATGTACTTCAGCAGTAAGTGAAAGATGTGTGTCTACCAAAAGTCCTAAAATTCAGTACAGCTATTCACCATAAAAGTGGATCATACCTTAAGAAAATGGCGATCAAAGAAATCTGAATTATGCCCTTTGCATCTTAGGAAGACAAACAATGACAAATGGAAAGTGGCTGGTACTGATCCTAACTAGTCAAATAAGTAATCTTGCCTTTCTTTGCAAAACAAGGATCGTAAAAAATGCCAGGAGATTCACCAACTCTCACAAACTGACAGTCACTATGCAGTCATGTACATCCTGAGGAAGCTCAGGAAGATGTTAATTAACAAAAAACTCTAAGCAACTTTAATATTCTTAAAAATTCAATCTGGACTTGGGTCACAGCATAGACCTGACAGTACACTGATGGTTGATCTAAAAAGAAAAATACATCATTATTCTTCTACTCACGTATCTTTGCATTATTTAATACTGTCAACCCAGAGTTCTGTCTAGCTTGCAGGGAGAATGTGTTACACTTTTTGTCAGAAATGAGCTGAAGACTTATTCCTCTATAAATCAGACCAGCAATTGTGGTGAATATTCACTAGTTCAGCAGTGTGAATGATCCTAAAAAACTCACAGAATTATTGCGAAGTTCTCACAACTGTACTATAGTCTCCTGGGCCTGAAATTGGAACACTGTAAAGAATAAAATAAAATGTTCTGGGAAGGCTACATTACTAAGATATGTAAACTAAAAACTTAGACTTCTTATGCTCCCTACCTACTCAAATGGAAAAAAGAGGGCTCTTTCAGATGGAAATTCAGTTTACATTCTTACTATACAGACTAAAATATTTTTGGTCTAAGATCTCTTATGAAAAATGAGAAAGAAGAGTCATTAACTTCATGAAGTTCAACAGGAGCAAGTGCAAGGTCCTGCACCTGGGCTGTGCAATTCCCTGTATCAGTATAGGCTGGGAGATGGATGTATTGAAAGCAGCCCTGCAGAGAAGGATTTGGGGATACTGGTGGATGAAAAATTGGTTGTGAGCTCTCAATGTGCACTTGCAGCCCAGAAAGCCAACCTTATCTTTGGCTGCATAGAAAGAAACATGACCAGCAGGTCAAGGGAGGTGATTCTGCCCCTCTACTCCACTCTAGTGAAACCCCAACTGGGGTACTGTACTCAGCCCTGGGGCCCCCAGCACAAGACATGAACCTATTAGAGAGCATCTAGAAGAGGGCAAAAAGAATGGTCAGAGGTCTGGGACACCTCTCCTATGAAGACAGGCTGAGAGAGTTGCGATTGTTCAGCCTGGAGAAGGGAATGCTCCAGGGAGACCTTATTGCAGCCTATCAATATATAGAGAGAGGGCTGTAAGAAAGACGGAGGCATGCTTTTTACCTGGGCTGTAGTGGCAGAACAAGGGCCAAAGCTTTTAAACTGAAAGAGGGTAGGTTTAGGTTACATATAAGGGAGAAATATTTTAGGATGAGGGTAGTGAGTACCTGCCTATGGTAGGGGGGTTGGCCTAGATGATCTTTAAAGGTCCTTTCCAATGAGAAGCATTCCATGATTCTATGATTATGTAAATCATGTGTCTTTCATGTTCTTTGTTCATGTGAGACAGCCTATGAATAGTATTTTCCCTTTTTGCTAGTTGGCTACAAAACCATCTCAGCCAAGCACAAAGGAATCTGCCCTTGCTCAGGTCTTCACTTCTCAGATTAAATGTCTTATATCTCAACATTTCATAGTTCAACCAGAATTATAAATTTTAACTGGAACTGGAGTCCTCTGGGACAGAAGCTACCAAAAATGCAGTAATTAAAAGTTGAGGCATTCAGCTGTTTTCTCCTTCTGGATAGAAAATGAGAAACCTTAAGTCAAGAGCTTAATACACCACTGGGAGGTACTCAGATACTGCTGTGATGAGTATCAATTGAATGAACAGGAATAACTAATACAAAATAAAAGCAATGTGGGAAAGTGTTTATTTTCAGAGAACTACCTGCTCTTTTCATGAAAACTTGGCAGCATACGTGCAAGAGTTGCACATATATTTATAATCCTATTTTTTTCTAGTACACAGTGATGATTGTGATCTCCTTTTTGTGCTATGCCTATTTGATGAGCCTGATTTTTTTCAGAGATACATGCTTTTCGTATCCAAATTAAAAATATGGCTGAGAGGCCAGGATGCTTTTAAGTTACTACATTTTGCTAGAGCAACACAAGAATACTAATCATAAGCATGAAATAGCTAACATGAACAAAACAAGCAACAACCCATCCTGCTTATTGGTAGTAGACTGGAATGAGTGTCACTTAAAGATTAATATATATAATATAAACAATGAGGTAGATCAGAGAGTGCAGTTATTATTGCACTTTTTTTTCTTGCTGGACTCTTGTTTTAAAGAGCAAATTAAAAATAATCTGAAAAAAAAAGTTAGAACAGGAAGGATTTGGGGCCATTAACCTTGACAGAGCTCTCTTTGCCTTAAGCAACCTTTGTGCTTTCATAATATGAGCCACCAATGTTCATTTAGAGTCTGAGGGGAAAATACAATTGAATTTAACTCATGGACTAGTACTCATGTTTTGTTAAATGTACCCATTTAGCCACTGGCATTGACTTGCTTTCCTGATGCACCTTAAGAGAAAGTGCAATTATTCAAATTTGAAACTCTATGTTTTTTTCTTTTTTTGTTCATGTGTTGCAGTAATTTAGACTGTGTCCAGGATGGTCATGTAATCACCTTCAAATGTATTGCCCTAATCCACAGAGAACGACCAAGAAGTTGCCAACTCAGATTTCTAAAAAAAGAAAATTGCATAGCTGTAAACAAGGACAAAACAGTATAAAAAAATCTTACCAGAAATAAAAAATAAGATTAAAAGCAATGTTTATGATCAGACAGAATGTTTAACCTCAGCCAACAACTAAGCACTATACAGCTTTCGCTCACTCCCTCTCTCCAAGCAGGGTGAGGGAGACAACAGGAAGAACAGAAGTGTGAAAACTGTGGGTTGAGATGAGGACAGTTCAATGGGACAGAAAAGGGAGGAAAAAAAATAAAATAATAGTAATAATTAATAATAGAAGAATTGGAACATATAAAACAAGTGACGCACAGTGTGATTGCTCACCAATTACCAACTGATACCCAACCAGTTCTCAAACAGTAGACCCCAGCCACTTTTCCCTCCATTTTCAGTTTACATACTGAGCATCATATGGTATGGAGTATCTCTTTGGACAGTCCTGACTGTGTCCCCTCCCAGCTTTTTGTGCCACTCTAGCATTCTCACTGGCAGGGCATGAGGAGCTGAAAAATCCTTGACTTAGTATAAACACTACTTAACAACAACTAGAACACTGGTGTGTTATCAACATTATTCTCATACTAAATCCAGAACGCAGCACTGTACCAGCTACTGGGAAGAAAGTTCGCTGTAATCCAGATGACACTGACTTAGCCAGAAGAACAAGGAAAATAGTATGGGAAAAAGTAGTGAAAAGATTAAAAAGACAAACCTTAAACAAAGTAGGAAAAAAGGTAATTATAAGATCAGAGATAGAAGCAATATACCATAACTAAGAGATTATAAAAGGAAAAAATCAAATACCAGGGTGAAAAACAGTGTGTGGCTAACAGGAATGATCTTAATTACTTAATAAGAAAGATAGAAAAGGTGATAGTCCAAGAAAAAAATATGCAAGAATACTAAAACACATAAAACAGATGGAACGTTAAAAGTAATGTGCTGGGGGAGAAATGTAATGTAATGATTGGATCAAAGGTGTATGGTAGAAGTCACATCAGTGTTAGTAAGAATTATTAAGAATTGCAATAATGATTATGAAGATGATTGAACTGATTTGTTTTAAAAAGAAATGTCAGGAACTAAGTGCTGTTATGATGGAAATGAAATTAAATTCATGAAAAGAACAAACTGAGCCACTTGAAAATACCACTAATATCTGTGCAATCTGGCTAAATGTATACTTCCTAATGCATATTTTAGTGTGCATCATCAGTACATAAAGTATTACACAGAAATGCACGCATAATAATAAAAGCCTAAGCCATTCAGCTGTATCACAAATAATAATTATCTGGGACACTGAAAGTTCATGGTAAAAGCTAATCTAATAAGTCTTCCATTATCCTTTAATACTTTAAAACTGTGATGTGAGCTAAACAGTTGTCAAAACTGAGTTCTGTTTACACTGAGCCGAGTATCAGTGAAATAAACGAAGATATTTGCTGAGCTCTAATTACAAAACCAAATTGTTTTCTCTGTAATCGAGCTGGAAACATTAATTCATTTTGCTCCTGCCCCCCCATCAGACTTTATGCTTATCAGAGGCACCAAGGCAAATGAAAGATCGTATGCCATTTGTTGAGCAGATAGGAATTGTAGTAGAGTAGGCATAATAGCAAGACCCCACCAGATAACTCTGATTAGCTGCTGCCTTGCAGGGATGAGGTCACAGAGAGCACAGTGACTACTTTATACCAGATATTGTATTTCATTTTAACTCAGCTAATGGCATACTCCCTTCTCTCCAAAGTGCAGTGGCTAACGTGTGGTCTACCAGATAAGTGCAATCCATAGATACTCTCCTTCTGAGGGGAGGTACAGACTGCAGAGGTCATGCAGAGAGGTGCAAGGGGATCTGTGGTCTGCTCAAGATCATATGGACAAAAATTCTCACATAGGAAGTACACATATCCCATATGTAAAATCTGCAGTTGTATACACTCCACCTTATGCAAATATGATCTATCATAAGATAAATACTTGTGGAAAGTTGACTGCATACACATTCAGGGACTTGATTGTTAATAAGCCTGTGTCAGGTTTATTAATCTGAACTGAGTTCAGATTTTGTATTGTGAAGTACTGCTCATATGAATGTCCAACGTGAAAAGAAGTAGAATAGCTCACTGCTTATCATGTCTTCTGAGTTTTTATTCATTCTTAGTGGGGAAAGATTGCATGTTATTTGTTTTGCAGGGATAAACTCTTACACTGATAGGCACTTTGATGTCCAGCTTCCCACTTCCCAGTCGTCTTGCCAATATTTTACTTCTGTCACAATAAAAGATTAGCTAGTGTCTGGAACCAACATAGATGTTCACGCCTGAATATGAAAAGCTGACTGCATACTACCGCCATGGTTGCCTGTACCATCACTTCTCTATAGATATGTAATCCGTTTCTTGAAAGAAGTGCGATTGCAACGCAACTGAATGTAACACAGGTTCTCAGCAGGTATCACTGGGGTGAGAATAGCCCATCACAGTCAGACTGTGAAAATTTGTTTTGCACAAGCCAGTCTCTGCTTGTTCACTGTCAGCGACAATACATTTTGCATCATCACTTACGTTGTTTTCCTTATCTGGCATGATAGTTACAATCTGTATTTCTCAGTTCTGTGCCCCAGGGACTAAAACTATAAAAGTACAGGGAAAGCAAATAGGCTAATAAAAATGCAGTACCAACCTATCTCATGAACATTACCAGACTCACCTTTGATTTCTAACATGTTCACAGCCTTACCTAGGACAGCTGCTAAATTACTACCTGAAAGCACTGAAAGCCAGCATGAGAAAGCTCTTGTTTTATGAATAACTGGTACCTTACACACAGAGCCTAGCTCAGGTAAGAACACTGATTCATTATAACTAGTACACAGTTTTGCACTTAGACCTCTAATAAAAAAAAAAATATTACTGAGAAACTTTATTATGATGGCAAAGCATACTGTTCTTTTTACTAATGAATTACAAAAGCAAAAATTAAAAAAAAAAGGTAATTAAATTTACTTAAGTCCAACTTCCTACAAAACTACACCAGATCTAAAAATTTAAGGCTCATTTAAAACAAATGGAGTGGGTCATTAAAAGCTTATTGAAGATGTCAGTCAACTGGAGATGTGAGAAGAATTTTAACATGTAAGTGCTGGCAGTCCTTATGCTTGATTTTTTTCTTCTCGTTCTAGTAAGGAGAAAATTTCAGTCTGGTACCCCTATTGGAACTAAAACTTCCTCCCAGTATAGATTTCCATTTAACATTCTTTCATAACATGTATTCTCTAATACTAGAGATGCTAAGAAACATTGTGCTATGGAAGTGGAATGTCTACCTCCTTTATCTAGACTAATTAAATAAAAATACTATTAGAACCTTGGGATTTTTAACATATTTGACTAGGTACATTGTATCTGCACTTACATTTCATTTGCAAAATCTGATTGCTATAGATGTTGTAATCTTTAAGATTCTTTTAAATGTGTTTGCAGCATGAATCTGAACTTTCCATTGAAAAAAATGAATTATTTTACAGTAGGCATTCGTGGTTTGCAAGAAAAAAAAATTCTTTGATCTCCTTCTTATACTTATCCAATCTAAGATGGGACACCATAAAGTCATTACTCTAAACAGAAGTAAAAACTGAACAGAAATGTGCACCATTTGCTCTGTGAAGAATGCTGAAAGTACACATTTGCTGGGGCAGTTACCAGCAAACTGGGACTTGTAATCCTATTAGGCCTGTAATACAAACATAAAACAATAAATAATGTATAATAGTGTATTTTTAAGCTCCTATTTGTAAATAATGTTTATAATTAAAATGTCTCCTTTAAAATATAACATACTGCTAATTTGTTCAGTTTAAGAATCTAGTGTCTCATGTCTTGTACAATGACAGTTTCCATCTTGCTGTAATTCTGGTTTGGTGCCATGGGTTCAGCAGTAGCAGACATTTTTCTCCTTCTTAGTAGCTGGTGCAGCTCTATGTTTCCAACTTTCGGCCTGAGAACAATGCTAATAACACCGATGATTATACTTACGGCTTAGAATGTTTGGTTTGACCAAGGACTTTCTGAGTCTCATGCTCTGCCAGGGAGGAGGGGAAGCCGGCAGGAAGCAGAAACAGGACACCTGACCTAAACTGACCAAAGAGGTATTCCATATCACAGCACGTCATGCCCAGGATGGGAAAATCTGGGGGCAGGAACCCTGAAGAGTTGAGTTCACGGCTTGGTCATCGGGTGGTGAGCAGTTGTATCCTCTTTCCTTGTATTTCCCTGGTCATTATTATTATTGATGGTAGCAGTAGTGATTTGTGTTATACCTTAGTTACTGGATTGTTCTTAGCCCATGGGAGTTACATTCTCTCGATTCTTCTCCCCATTCCCATCTCCCTCTGAGTGGGGGGGGAAGAAAGAGGAGAAGTGAGTGAGCAAACTGCGTGATTTACAGCTTAAACCATGACATTTGGCAATTTTAAAATCTGAACTACTGTTTAAAATTTAAGACATACAGTTTTTGCATTCTCAGAATGGACATTCAAATACACACAAAAAATTCTTTGCCATGATGTGTATAATTCCAA
This sequence comes from Myiopsitta monachus, assembly GCA_017639245.1. Lineage (NCBI taxonomy): Eukaryota > Metazoa > Chordata > Aves > Psittaciformes > Psittacidae > Myiopsitta > Myiopsitta monachus. The sequence continues at coordinate 63,676,000 of CM029919.1, forward strand.
TAACCTATGCAAACTACAACAGGTTAAAGTGACTGTCCAGTTCTTCATTTAGTCAAAAATGTAATTTTTACCCAGAAGTGTAAAAAAACCACTAAACTTCAATTTTCTTTTTTTTTTTTTTTTTTTTTTTGCTTTAAGCAACTTTGCAGTGTAGATTCCTGACCTTTCAGGCTAGCAAACATCATTAGAAAAGACCTAATTCTGACAGAAGCAAGCTTCCCCTTTCTTCAGGCTGTGGTTGCACAATACATAAAGCTAAGGCAGATTAGTATTGCCTCTCATCCACTCTGACTGTGTTTGCATCCTGTTTTAATATTATTGTGAGTAGGTTCAAGTTGCTGAAAGACCAGAAAAAGTAGCCTCCTGTCTGTTTGCCTTCCGGAACTAGATAGCTGCAGGATGACATGAGCCCTCTCTCCTTCAAAAACCCCAGCTGGAGAAAGGGAAACATATCATGTGGATGGAGCCATAACTGTTTGACTGATACAAACCAGTCAAAATTGTGAAAATGACCTTCTAACACTGGAGAGACTGTGATGGACTATGTGCTCATCAGGAGCTAATGCCTACCATGGACAGTCATACACATTTTTACCTCTCAGTTTAATGTTAAAAGTTTCCTCCTCATTTTAAGAACTTAATACCTTCCTAGAATTTGTCCTTCTTAGGCAATACTGGCTTCCCTTGCAAAAGAAAGGTGGTCACAGAAGAGATTTCTACAATATGAATTCTTCACAAAAGGCACATGAGTCTCCCCACACAGCTTCATTACAAAGTTGACACAGATTCTGAAGGGTAAAAATATATGAGTCAAAGTCATCCAGCTGAAGAAGGATGTGGAAGAAAAAGAAGATTTTGAATGTCTGCATGTTATAGAATCATAGAATCGTATAATAGTTAGGGTTGGAAAGGAACTTAAGATCACCTAGTTCTAGCCCCCCTGCCATGGGCAGGGACACCTAACACTAAACCATGTCACCCAAGGCTATGTCCAACATCACCTTGAACACCGCCAGAGATGGAGCATTCACAACTTCCCTGGGCAACTCATTCCAGTGCCTCACCACCCTTACAGTAAAGAATTTCCTCCGTATACCCAATCTAAACTTTCCCTATTTAAGTTTGAACCCATTACCCCTTGTCCTCTCACTGCAGTCCCTAATGAAGAGTCCCTCCCCAGCATCCCTATAGCCACCCTTCAGATATTGGAAGGCTGCTATGAGGTCTCCATGCAGCCTTCTCTTCTCCAGGCTCAACAGCCCCAACTTTCTCAGCCTGCCTTCATATAGGAGGTGCTCCAGTCCCCGGATCATCCTCGTGGCCCTCCTCTGCAACTTGGTCCAACACTTCCATGTCCTTTTCCTGTTGAGGACACCAGAACTGCACACAATACTCCAAGTGAGGTCTCAGGAGAGCAGAGGGTCAGGATCACCTCCCTCGACCTGCTGATCATGCTCCTTTGGATGCAGCCCAGGATACTCTTGGCTTTCTGGGCTGCAAGCACACACTGCCGGCTCATGCTCATTTTTTCATCGACCAACACCCCCAAGTCCTTCTACACAGGGCTGCTCTCAATCTCTTCTCTGCCCAACCTGTAACTGTGCCTGGATTGCTCCCACTCAAGTGTAGGACCTTGCACTTGTCATGGTTAAACTTCATCAGGTTGGCATCAGCCCACCTCACAAGCGTATCAAGGTCACTCTGGATGGCAAGGAATGTCTAATGTTTTCTCAAATTATATACTGTATGCTTGCTCAAATAACACAAAGTCTCAAGATCTCATTGAACTTACAGAGGAAGGAACTGGAATTCATTGTTTTCACCTCAATAAATTCTGTCTTATTTTAGAAAAGCTGGACTAGGTAGCAACCATCAGTGTGATAATCCCTTCCTGCTCATTCTATTGCAGTTGCCATTATGTAGAAATCAGAGTCAGAAATAGAAGCATAGTATGTACATAGCAAGAAACTTAGTTGTTTACAAGGACAAGCTAACACAACCTATCATACCAATGATTAGTATTTTCCACTGGTTCTCAATTTGCTTTCAATACCAGTTCAAGAACCTGGCCATAATACTCAAGGCTTTGCTGAGCAAGATACATCCAAGACTAATTCTCTGTTCACTGCACAATGAGACAGCTGTGCCCCTCTAGGCCACTCTTGCAAGTGCAAACCTCTCAAGACTAAAAAATGTTTTCAGTTGGTGGCTGTCATTTGCTGGAAACAACACATCACAGGAAATAAACAAGGGTTCCAGTCAGATCCTCCTACACTGAGGAAGTAATCAAAGCCAAGAATAATAACTAAAGTAAACAAAACCAGAACCAAACAGCAGCAGCTAAAACCTGCTACACCTTTAAGCTAAGGGTTAGAAAGCCGAGCTTGCCAGTAACACCTCCACACAGGTACATCAAACTTGCATGGTGTGGACCTAGTAGGGTGCACATATTGCTTCCCCATCCACATACCTGATTCCTATCCTTCTAATGGTAATCAAGATGCAATAAGATAAAAATTCATTTAACAGAAGTTAAAATCAGTATCCCAGATTGGATTTAGTCCCAGTAAGCCATTGAGTACAAGCAACTCCCACAGTTTGGTCTCGTCAATGTCTAAATGATTGAGGTTGTTGATTCTGTCGTGCTGTTTTAAGAGGCACATGGAAATGTGATTAAGGAGTATGTAAGGTCTGAATACTATGGGCATTAGCATACTGTAATTAACAAAATGAATGTGCTGTATCTTTGTGTTTCCGCTACAGATATGACTAACATTTTTTACATCCTCACACATTTTACAAGGAAACAGGCATAATTTTATTTACCTTTATATAACTCTACTGTCAATTTTTATTTATTATTTGCCCGAACTCACTCTTCTTATACACTATTCCTCTAAAATAGCTGGAATAGCTACTTTGGAATCAAAAACATTTTTGCTGGATAGAAGAAATATCAGGATATGCTTGAAGAGTTACACAGCTGGCAGTCACCTCCAAGAATAAAGCATATAACTCAGCATGCATCAGAGTGGAATTCAAGCTCATCTAAACAGATTTGCAGGTATCCTTGTCCAGCTTTGAGCTGCTCAACCTGACAGTGCAGTGTATCATAGCTTTACATTCAGTCTTGTTTTGCACTTTTCAGTGTGGAAATCCTGAATACAACATGGATGGCATTGCTCATTTGAATCAGCAAGCAAGCTATTAACAGGACATGACTGAGTCAAATATTCCACAAGTTTCAGGTTTTATTGTAACCTTTTTTTAAAACATAAATGGAAAGATGTTTGCTTTTCCTAAGGTTTGAGAGAAGGAATCTAAAATAAATATAAGAAAAAAGTTGAAAAACCTCAGATAAACTGAGAGGCTCCTATCCTTGTCTAAGAAGATGTGAGATACACTCTGCGAAGCTCAAAATGTTGATTCTTTCTCTACTGGATTCTTTGGCATTAGTGAATGTAAAAGCGCCACTTCAGGAAACTAGATACCATGTAACTACCCTACCTATAATGTTCATGCAGTTGAAATTACACTGGGTGCACCTTTGGCCTGGACCACCTATCATTTTGCTAGGCTGTTTCAGACATGTTTCAGAAGTCAGCGTTGTTAAGAATCACAGGGAATTGTCAGGAATAAGAGGGAATGTGATCCCTCTTATTAGGGTAATGTTCTTCCTGATTTTTACTTTGGACCTTCACAAAATTTCTGTGTGAAAAAGAGCATTGGTAAAAAGAGACTAAGAATGTCTATGGCCAGACCGTGGAGCTCAGTTCTGGGATCAGAGAACATTTGCAGTCAAAATGCCTGCAGTTAATTTGCACAAAGGTTTTAAGGGCATCACCTGGCAGAATCTGAGCAACGGTGTATAAACATGGATTGCCAGTATGTGTCTTTCATGTCTTCTGATTCTCCTTTTACTGGACCTAGCCATGATGCTGCAGCAAACCCCATGAAGCTATGACAGCCTAGTTAGGGGCTATAGCACTGCAAACAGATCCCACCACGGTCCATAATGCAGGAGTCGTATTGCTTTGAAGGAAAACCTTCACAGTGCCCTGGTGAACACTAGCACAGAAGATCCCATATACTTCTGTCTGAGGCTAAAGGGAAATACTCTGAGTAAATCAATCCTTATCAATTAAAGAGGCATATTTAAAGAAATTTGTTCAATCTCATTAAACCACCATGTGGGTATTCTTATATTCTTACTGCTATGCTCTTATTTTTCCCCTTATTTTTTTTCTAATCCTTATTCAGAACTAAAATGCTCCTGATTCACTTTACTCTCATTCACTTTGGAACTGATTCAAGCTCAAATTCACTGTATTTTAAGCTCAAGTAAAGATATCTTTACAGTGATTTAAAGTGATTTGACTAATCCACCTGTAATGTTAATTTGGACAAATTTTTATAGCTGCTCCATTGTAGAAAAATGTTCAAAAACATTAAGATGTGTCCTAAAATGAGAAAACCAGTAATAACAATGGATGTTTGCAATCCTGAATGGAATTCTGCAACAATAATTTGTGAAAGATCTCTACAACAAAGATATTTACAAGAGTGGGGAAAATCAAAATGTCAACAGGGTAAGAACAAGCCTAAAAAAACCATTTGGCAAATTCTGTAACAGGGGAATAATAAAAATATTACTAAAGTATTGTCTTTCATATTCATTATTACTAACATACTAAACAAAAAATTGACATTGCCACTACAGGAACTTAGAAAAATTTTATTACTATCTGTCATAACTACCAGGAAGTGTGAGAATAAAAATCAGAAGGAGCTGATAATTGGTGGCAGTCACTGGAGACTACCAATATAATCTGGGTTTGGGTTTTTTTTCCGGAAAAAGTAAGCAAAAGGCTGCATTTTTTTCTTGAACATTAGTAACAGGTATAGCTCTAAAATCTCTCATAAAAATTCATTTTGTGGAAGATAAAATTCAAGATGAAAATAAGACATTTTTGGCTGTCTTCATAATTGATTTAGAACAAATATGTCTTTGGTTGGTTTTTTTCTGTCTTTTCATTACAGCCTAAGAAAAACGTGAAATGACATAATTTTCCTGCAACATTTCCACATTTCTGCAGAGATTCTGTTTCTACTTTCTGATTTTAGATTCTAAAGGTGTTTTACTTTTGGGGGTTGAAAATTTACTTAGATAAGAGGAGGGTATATTTTAATTAGTAATAAAGGAAATGTTTGTAATGAATGGAACACATCCAAGAAGGCTTGGCATTGTGCAAGCCAGCACAGAAAAAAGTTGGTGAAATTTGAATTAGTTATAATAGTGCTTTTAAATTAAAGACAAGTGACAGGTATAGAAAAGCACATAGTATCAGATAACTCATCAGCTAAACTGAAGGCACAAACTGCATAATCGAAAAGGAAAAGAAAAAAGAAAGGCTAGAGTAAAAGTTAACCATATTTGGAGAGGGAATAGCAAAGAAAAACTTCAGCAAATAAAATTCCTGTTGAGCAGGGCTTATAAAAATTGGTATCCAGACCAAACCCAAATATTTATTTGATTCTATACATTCTTAAGTCTAAGAAATAAGAACTGCAGCATCTGATTCTAAGTGAAGAATGTGATGTAACAAATGCCTCACAGAAGCGGTAGAAAGAAAACACCCAGTGGAAACCAATGTAATTATAAAGCAAAGATACAAATTATACAGGAAAGAAGTACATTACACTAAAAACTCTAGTTGAAGAGTTCACAAGAGGATAAACATTGCTTACTTGATTTACTTTTTAGCATTCAACAGGCCACATTGAAAATGCAATTATCTACATGCTACACGCTAATGCTAGCCATAAAGCACTCAAATTCAGTGTCTCTGCAGAAAAGAAGAAGGAAAAACAAGTTATTACAGTAATGTTTAACTTAAAAAAACGCAAACTACCTGAACATGACAAAGCGTTTTACAAGGAAATTGAAAAGGACAAATAAAACACTAAATGCTTGCAGATAACATGACAGACTGCTTAAAGATACTATATTAGGATTTCAGAGTAACTGTATACCACCCTTCAAAAATACTTTCAAAGGATGGAAAAATAGCCAGCATGGTGAAACAGCAGTCAAGGAGGCCATTAGAAGTAAAAAGATGCTTTTAAAAGAGTGAGAATTGTGTGCAAATAGGAAGAGAAAAAATGCATAAAGTTATAATATTGTAGGGAAGGATGGAAAAGGTTTTGAAGACAATTTGTTCATGACATTGCAAGCAATGATGAGAATTTTACAAAAAATCTGAAAAAAATAAAGCCTTCCAGAGTATCATTGTGTCTGTGGAGCTGACAGAAAATCAGTTTATAATCCAACACAGAAACAAGATAAAGTCACAAGTACCTATACCTCACAATAAAAAACAATAAAAAAAAGAAAAAAAAAAAAAGCTTTGAAATGTAGGAACCCAGGAAGATCCTTACAATGTATTTTGAGGCTACAAATGAGTCATAAAAACTGCCTGTAACTAAAAAATTAATAGACTACATTTTAGAGAAAATGGATAAAATTACTTCTAGCAAATCAGCAGACCATATGGAACCCAAATATCAAACTGGAGTGTTTCAACATTGTCACTTAAATAGCTTTGGTACCCAACAAATATTAGTAAAACCTGAGAGTGATTGTGAAGACCTTAAGCTAGATGTCACACTATTGAATGACTACAATAAAATGGCACATGAGATTCCAAGTCAACAAATGCAGGTAATGTACATGATGAAAAACAGTAACAACCCTCAAAACACAAACTGGACTCTAAATCAGATCTTTTATATTATTCTGGACATTTAAATGAAAATGTGAGTTCATAGTTCACCAAGAGATCAGTTAGAATAAGAAAAAATCTTGGAAAAGGAATAGAGATTAAACCACAAAACATTACTCTGTTTAAATCCGCAGCTGCTGTCTCTAGACTTCTGAATGCAGTTCTGCTCATGACATATTCAAAAGAATAGAATAGAACTGAAAAGATAAAAAAGGGCAGCAAAGATGATCAAAGTTACAAAAAGGATTCCATAAAAGAAGAGATTAAATAGACTAAGATTTTTCAGCCTAGAGAAAGCACATCAAAGGCAAAATATGAAAATATTTTTGAATTGTGATTGCCACTGAGCAGACTAATAGGAAATTCTTATTTACTGTTTCTCCTAGAGCAAGAACTAGGCATTGCAATGAAATTATCAGATGGCTGGTTTCATTAACAGTATGTTTGTACACATACACATACATATGCTTGTTCAAACAAAAGTATGTTTGTACACATGCCTAAGTAAGTTATAAAGATCATCATGCAAGACATTATCGATGCCAAGGGTCTGTTGCACAATTAGACAAATCAATGGAACAAACATCCACCCAGGTTTGATAGAAAAATGTCTTTTTTATTTTCTTGCATTCTTTTTTTAGACCCTTAATTGCACAGGGGTGTAATTATCCTAAAGTCTTCATGCTGGAATGACAGGAAATTCCACAAGGTGACTCTGATGTTGCATCTAAGTGGATGATTGAATTACCTTCAACTTGTATAAGTGAAGTACAGTTGCCCTGGAGTGCATGATGCATTTTAGTTTGTTACCTCACAGTAACTTCCACTTCTCAACCACTACTAGGTAGGGTTATTTTCATATTATTTTGAATTCCTACAGATTAATATCTTACATACTAAAGAAAATGTTGAAATCAGTGTGGTAGCTGCTGAATCAGTGCTTGCACTGTACCTTCTCAGCAATTTTTATTACTCTTGCTTTTATATCCATTATTCTGAATGTCAGGGAGCTATTCTTCAGTACTATCTTAGTTTAGTTTAATAAAAAATATTAAAATATCTGCATGAGAATAATTAAAAGAATTCCTTATTAAGAATTTAGTTTCATAAAATCAAATGCACATGTAGCTAACTGCATGACTGCTCCACACAAGATACATTTTACAGGAGTAACATTTTATAGTCTATGCTAGAATAATAATACAGAAAAAGACAGATGGGGCTAGGATTATGAAAAACCACAGAAAGGATACCATTAAAAAATTCAAATGTCTAGTAGAAAATCTGGCTAACTTTTCAATGGCTTTTTAGTATGAGCACTAATATTACTAAACTATTGCTTTATGACAAACTTACTTCCTTTTCAAAATCTGATCTTTATTAGCAATAGAATAATCATAATAGTTAATTCTTACATTGATTAGAACAAAATTTTGTGATGATTTTCTATGACAGGAAATAAAAAACTTAGTTGACTTTCAAAAAGCTGAGGACTCTAAAGCCCAAATCAGAAACAATGTTAAGAATCTAAATTGTTCATTATTGCCTCTATTGATTCATAAGGGTACAAGACAACTTGTATGCTGTGAGATATGAAAAAATGTATAAAGCTAGAAATTAAAGAAATTTTGATACTCCTTCCAGGAAGGCACACTTTCACCTTCCCATTCTGTAAACTAGGTAAACTTGGAATACTTTTGTGAACTGCAAATATAACTGTGAATAGGAAAGCATAAATTAGTACAATAGAATCTTAATCCAAATTACATTTCTAATAATTTCTGAAACAGAAATTTACAGGCATTAAAAACTGTCTACTTCAGGGTTTCACAAAAATCTTGATGCTTTCAATTATGAAACAGGTGGGGTTTGGATGGGGTCGGTTTGTGGTTTTTTGATTTTTTTTTTATAAATGCATTCTCCATTTTCTCTGAAAAAGTAATTGTTTTGGTTTTTTAAAAAATAATGCTATAGATAATTAAAAATGAAACTAAACCATCAGAAGAAAGTAATCGAATTTTCCAAAATGAAATTGCTATCTTGAGGGGAGAGGGGGAGAAATCCAGATGAGATATTTACTCCCCTACTTGTCTATCACTTAACAAAGTTGAAAAAGCAAACACAAAAGCAAAAGACAGTCAAAAGTATGTGACTATTGTGCAACACGTAAAATTTACTCTCAGAGAGTTCTGAGGGGTATTTTCAGAGTTAAATGGTTGCTATTAGGGTTACTCTGAACATGAGATGGTAGTTAATGCATTCTTGACAATCCCATTCACTTTATCAAAAATGCAGTTCAATCTTTATCTGTAGTGATCTTTGTAAGAAAGCAGACTGTGTCCACTATTAACAACACTGATACTGAATAACATCAAGACCAGGTCTATATCATGAAGTATGGCTGTCAAAGCTATGTTATGTAGAAGTATGAAAAAAAAAAATTACAATCACAGTTCACACAGCTATTTGGCAGAAAACTCTGATATTCACATAGTTACATGAATATATATATTGATTAGTTTATCTCATTTAGGGACACAGTGCAGGAGGGTTACAAGGAGACCTCTTTGTGCCAGCATGTACTTCTCCAGCAGCTGGCTCTTGTGATGGAGTTAAAATGAGAGTGGCAGGTATATTCCTGCAGATAAACCTCATTTTACCACTAATAATGACACATACCACAATGGGTCCAATACAACAGAATAGACTTGAAGTAACTTAAATAAATATTTACTTAGTTTAATAGGATTGTTACTGCACGTTTATGAAATGCCAGCTGATTCTTCAATGTATTTGCCAGGGATTAACAGCTATTCCAGAATCCATTGCTACTTAATGAACATACAAAAACTGTCTTAAATGTAATAAAAAGTTAAGTTTAATAAGGTAATGAATTACTTCAGCTCACAAAATGATAAAAATTTATTAAAGATTAACACTATGTAAGGTACAAATATCTTACATGGAAGTTAATCTTTAACTTTTTTATTCATCCCTTGGTATTTCATTTACTTAAATTGCAATAGTTCAAGTGGTAAGATAAATATATTAAATTATTTTTTTTTAAGTAGAAGTCCATGTAATCTAAGACCATCCCTTTCCTTTACTCATTTGAGCAAAGTGTTTTAGCACGTAAGGCTTCTTTAGAAGCCAAAGAGGAGGTTGATCTCACATTCTAATTTTAAACCTCCAACCACTCTTCTTTATTGCTTCTGGCACCAGCAATTTGGCCATAAAAATCAAAAAAATAGCCAAATAGATGAATATTTAAGCAAGCATCAAAAACTATGATCCTTTTACAGACACCCACTTTTGTGAGGGAAGAAACAGTTCCCATACGTAAATACATGGAAGAAGAAACAATAATTGTGAAACAGAAATCGTATTTCTCACATGGAAGAGACAGTCATCACCTCCACGTTATAACTGATGGGATGGAAAAAAATTGGTGAATAAATTAACAACAATGCCTCCAGAATAAACTTGGGCTGGAACCATTAGCACCTATAACATGAATAAGAAACATGGAAACCAAAAGTTGGAATAAACAGTGGCCAGAATGCAAAATGCTGGTTCCCGCAAAACCACTGAACTGCAATTTGTCTTTCATAACTTTAGATATGTACAATTACTGAACAGCATATGAGTTAGTCATCTTTACTGACAGTAGAGAGGAATGAGCATTTGAGGGCATGATTCATTTAAAACAGGTCAAATGAATCATGCTTCAGAAGTACCTGCTGCTCTCCTCATTAATTCCAAAGTGCTTGTCAGCTAAGTAACTCTAAGGAATCAGAGTAACTAGCTCAGAGGTAGGTAAATTGGTAGGTGAAATGGCAGGGAAAAGATTCCTGAGAACTTGTATCTGTTCTTCAACAGGGTTGAAAACGTTGAGGTTTGGGATGTTGAGCTTTCTTTTCAGTTTCTTGAAATTTAGGTCTTGGTTTTCCAGCTCCTTTCTGTTTACAAAGCTTTAGCTTTGAATCTATTTTAGAAAGGTAAAATTCACTTTAAACGAAGATGCCATAAACTTGAATTTCCTGGATTTCATTAAGATTATGACAAATACTTTTAGCTGTCTTGAACTTGTCTTTTTTTGTTTTATTGTTTTTGTTATATTTTGCTGAATACCGTGTTCACATATTTTGCCAGTAAACTGAACAAAGGGAACTAAATCCCTAAGTAAAAGTGCAATTATATTTTGAGGAAATATTTTATTTTAGTTTAGCTGCAAAATCTTATGCAAAAGAATGATGTTACCTGACACTGGATTAAAAATGAATAGTTATGTTTTGATAATTAGTGACAATAAATAAATATCACACTGTGTTGGTTTGAAACAGACAAGGTGGTACAATTCTGTTGACTCTGATGAGCCTTCATTGCAAAACTGCAAACACCTGTCTGGCATGGAATGCATTCCAGTTCAACATTATTTAATTGCAGCTAGTCTCTAGGGAAAATACATATTTTCATCACTTTTTGGCAGTGAATTAAATTCAACAAAAGCTTGCTACCTGTAACAGAAGGGCAGTTTCTTGGTTTTTAAGTAATCTGAGTGTTTGATTACTTGCTTTTTATCTCCTCTGTTGCAAGTTATCTTCCTACACCTTAAACTTCTGGGTTTTTTTATAGCTTTCTTCTTTTTGTAACTCTTTATCTCTCTGTCTCTACATAATTCTGCATATCAGAAAAATAATCAATTTACAATAAAGAAAGCAGCTATATGGTATTTATCTTTCAAATGTGCTTGTAAAAACTCTTCTTTTTAATAAACAGTTAACCAGTTACTATTGTCATTTATACCTGTGATAAGCTGTAGAATCGTAATAAATTTAGAATAATCTGTAATTTACTGACATTTAAATCCATGTCTTTAAAGAATTTAGAGAAATCTGTAGGTTTTTAAAAGCAAAGAAACTTTCAGGCTCTAAATAGTAGCTTATTTTGTCTTGTTTAAAGAGGTTACACATCTCCTGAGATCATGGAAAATGATAGTCAGTTAATGGTGGAGTAAGACTTCTTAAAAACAAGAGGGAAGTAGGTTCCTAATTTTCAGTGATTGTCTAACCATTGAGATTTTCTTTTCTTGTGCCAAAATGCTAATGAACTATTTCTGCTATTCTCCTATACTAAGAAAAAATGCGAATATACACAAAATAAACAGCGTAAAATAAAAAATAAAGGAACACAATCTAACATTTATAATAAAGTTTTAATAAACAGACTCTGAATGTAACAAAAAATGGATATTATCAATAATTCCATATAAAGTAAAGGTATCTATAGGCAAAATTCACAACTTATATAATTATACACCAATAACTAGACTTAAACAACAAATATGAAGCCAGGAAATTTGGGATAAGATTTATTTTGGAAGTCCAAACTAGTTAAATTCTGTTCTGTTATCTTGAAATAACTATACAAGGGTAACTAAAATAATTTTTACTACATGCTTCAAAGTTTTTGATACTTCTGTTCAAAATATATATTTTTATTATTTTGGGGTTTATTGTTTGAAAATTGTAATAAATGTTAAATGGAAGTGTCCTGAGTTAATTTAATAGTGCTTTCTTTAGGGACAGTTATAAGCTGCCATGTATTTTACCATGTGAACATTTTACTATGTGTAATTCCACACAAATAAACCTTTTGAGAATGTCCTTCTTTGTTTCTTATAAGACTGAATACCAAAGAAAACATATTTTATGCTATTACAGTGGTATTTTCAGTGATTTAAGATTATACAGTAGCAACTTTACATGATCTCTTTAAATTTTTGTGGCCTAATTCAGTAGCATGCTTTGCCTACTCAGCGGTACACTTCAGAAGCAAAAAGCAGCCGCAGCACACTGGTAAGTTACAATGGGTTTAAAGGTTTACTCATAGCAGTGGCTGTAGTGTTCAATGTAATTTTCTTCCTCCATCGCTCTTTTCTCTGTGCACTTCCCCTTAAAAACACTTGCCTTTCGTATTCAGCCAAGTATCATTGGGTCAAAAAGCTTTGAATTTAGAAAAGAGAGAAAAGCATTTGATATAACTCATGTTCACGTTCAACTTTCTATGTCTTATAACATAAACACAAATGTTCTTATACTGTGTTTTAGTCAAACTGTTTAAACCAATCATTTTAATTGAACTGTTTAATTTGCCTCTTTTTTTTTTTTTTTGAAATAGCCTATGGGTAAATACTTTGTCAATAAAAGAAATCAGGGTGAGAATTTGACAGAAATTGATTTCTTAGAATATCTTGCATTTTTTCATAGTGAAATATATTGGTCCTTTTTAGGACAATTATAAGGGCCACATACTATGATTTCAAAAATTTAATGTGCAATACTTCTACTGTAAGTAAAATATTCTCATAAGAGAGACGTGAAGTCAGTGCTTTCTGAAATTATTAGAAAGGTGCAGTACGAATTTTTTATGCTTAAGGAAAAAAAAGAAAAAGTTATTTCTTCTTTGAATTAAAATTTTGGCTAAATGTATACAACTACAGTGACGTTATGTGAACTTTCCTTAAAACTGTGAAATAACATAGGCACAAGGGACAGAATCCTCACTTGAAACCAAACTAGTAAAATAGAAAAGAAATGCTAAACATAATCACATACTAAACACATACTAAACCTAATCACACACATGAAGCATAGGCCTGCATATTCAACAGTGCAGAGAGATATGCTTCCCTAGGGCATACAAATTACAGATGTACCACAAAAATCTGTTCACAGGGTCAGAACAGACACAATTCCACGTCTGTGTTCCTGGTGTTCTTGGTCTGTATGTTTGCCTCAGAGCTTGGAAGATTGTCCAGGATGCGTAACTGCCTAGAGATCTGGTTAATGTGCAACCTAAATTGCACTTTTTATGTAGGAACTGCATTCATCTGTTCAAGCAAAAATTGGGCCAGATATAGTAAAATATTGTATGAAGAATTTAACTCAAACTCTGAGAAAGAGTTAAGTTGATAGGCCACCCTCTAAAAATCCAAGGTACGTATCCCTGTAGTATTTAAGTAGACACTGCAATTATATTGTTATATATAAATTATTATAGATATGTGTACATTATATGTACAGTACTATACATTATTAACTATATATTAAAATTTTATCTATATATTAACTCTGTATTTTTAAACACTGTTTTTAACTGTTTACTATATTTCAGATTGATAGCTTTTGCCTCAGAATTAATATACTTCCCCAAACAAGCTTTATGATGAAAATACAGTGCTTTATGACTGAAAATACAGTGCTTTATGTAAACAAATTTGTGAATTATTCTCACATTTTAAAATTTCACATTTTAAAACAAGCATAAAATATTTTAAAATTTTAAATTTTCAATACTATTAAGGTGCGTATTTATGTAGATTATGAAATCAGATTCTCGGGGATATCAGTTAATGATGTCTTATTTCTGTATTTATGTATATGCATGTGTACATTTATAAGCATGCATAGACTACACACACATATACAGTATTAATAATATTAAAGGAAGAAAAGATGAAGGATTTTCGATATTACTTACAGGAACATCCCTGCTAATTTATACGGGACAGTGTATGTATAAAAAACTGGAAGAATATGTCCCTAAGTTTAGAAAATACATCTATTTGTCTTAAGTGAAGGATTTTTTTTTCTGTGTCACAGTATGACTTGGTTATACTGGACATATGCTCCTCTTCATTTCATGCTGCAGAGAGGAGCAGATGGAATTAAATATAGCTTGGCACGCAGCACAGGGGTAGCCATGGAGCAGTATTTTTCAGTATCATGCAGGCACTACAGGTTCCATATACATTAGAGATGTAACACAAAAAAGGGCATGTCACCTTCAGGAAAGGGTAGTAGTCAGGGAACATCTGTTATACATGCAGTGTTCCCTGTAGAAAGAACTGAAACATGATGAAATATGCATCAAAAGTTCCCTATGCACTGAGGTACATTAAGTCCTTTTCAAACCACATGAAGCCCACTTGGGGAAGGGAGGTTATTTGAGTGCAGCAGCTGGAATAGGAGAAAACAGCAGCAGGGAATGAAAAACAGCTGTTCTGCCATTCTGGAAATCAGGATGGGCAGCGGATGTATAGAGGCTGATACCTGGCATGCATGTATCACTGATTTACAGAAACTAGACAAAGTTTAACAAAGCAGTAATGAGTTAATCATGCTGCCAGCAATGTCTGAGCAAAGTCCATGTTAAATGCTAGGTACTAGTATATTAATTCAGGGATTCTTGTTGTGAAGCAATGTATAATCCAAGTTCCCTGCAATTCTCTAACATGGTGAACTCTTTCCATTGAAGATGTTCATGGAGAAAAGGCTGCAGAACAGGTCAATGCAAATGTTCCCTTTCAGTATGTTTTACTCAGGACTAGACAGTATATTGCATCCTCACATTTAATTATGGCATCATAAAAAGTAGGGCTAGAAAGGATCGAGGTTATCACTGAAAATGTTTTTAACCCATTTTAAAAAACTCTAAGCAAGGATATTCTTTAACTTACATGAGTAGTATTCTTCCATGCCTGGCTATCTTTATAACAAAGTTCTCCCTCCTACATAACTTAAATAGCAAAAGCAATCACCATCCTATTTATAGTAACTTCATATGCACAAAGATTTTTATAATGTTTCACCCTAGTCTTTGTTCATTTAAACAAACGCAAATGCTTAAACAAACACTTCTTTAAAACTTCACCTACAGGCCATGTTTCATAAACTTCTACTTTTTGCTGTTACTCTACCTTGTTGTTGATTTTTAATTTGTCCAGATATTCCTTAAAAATATGACTATAAACTGAGTATGGTGGCTGTGTCTCTAGTTACAGTGTTCTGCAATCCTGGCCCAAATTAAATTGTACCACTTTCTACCCTCTGGAAAACAGGACATAGGAGAAAAGTAGTATGCACACAGAACAGCCAGGAAAAGGGCAGACTGGATTACTATATACAGAAATCACAAGATACTCTTTGTTCCAGAAGAATAGAATACTATCATTATTATTCAAACAGAAGAGTTGCTGAATGGAATAATTAGCTCCTGTCTCTTACTTAAGACTTCTCTTTTGTCTTTCCCAACTGGACATAAAACTATTTATAAATACAGTCAAGTTCAGGTTTCCAATTATTACTTTACAGTAACTCCATCTGCAGAATATTCCTTCATTTTTGTAACAAGACTGTGACTGGAATATGCAATGAGATTGCTTTAAAAACTTGACTACTGTCACTGTTTATCATATCTCTATTTTCTGCTGACTCAGTAAGAGGAAACACAATCATACAAAGACGATTTAAACTAAGAAAGAGAGATGTATTTATTTTAATTGCCTCCTTTATATAATTCAATAAACATATACGCTCATATATATGTATGGGTTTTAAACTATAATTCTGTGTAAGTTTAATTGAAAGAAAACTGTAAGTACACCATATAAGGATGTTTTCAGACTAAGAGGCAGGAATAGCCTCTCCACTCACTACCTTTCCATGATATTGTTTACCCAATATATGAATATATGTCCTAAAATTTTCATTCGCAAAAGTAAGCACAGGTCGAGAATATCCATTTACCACCCAAAGAAATGCATAAAGCCTGAAACAATGAAAACTACCTGGTTTATGATTTTCTTATTTCAAAAGTTGATCTTTCTATGCCCCTGCTTTTCTTTCAATTTGTAAAAATGAATCTGAAAAGGAGAAATGTTAGGTGAAGATAATGATTTTGACATAGAAGGACGTCATCTTACTGAGAACTGCAAATGATTCTCTTGCTCTTCCAGTGGGAATAAAGCAAAAAGATAACTTATGGATTCTGGGCCTTCCAAGTACAAAATGCAGTACAATAACCATGCTCAGCCCCAGGAAAGGTGGCTTCAAAACAGAGTACAGAAAAGAAGCAATGAGATTTAAACTACTGATGGGGAAGGGATATTCTGCTTTCTTGCCTTTAAAGTCAAGCACAAAGAAATGAGCACCAACAACTACAGTACCCAAATATTAGAATCTGCACTCATATCTGAGATATGAGACTTATGGTGATAGAGTTGTGATCTGGAAGTGCACGTTAGGCATTAACTTGAAAAGAAGATCAAAGAAAACTTCTGAAATTTATTAATACTTTTATTGGCACAGTCTTGGACTTTTAAAGTGTTAGTAATCATATATCTAAATTGATTTGATGCTGAGACTTCCAAAGAAAATAAAATACAGGGCAAAAATATATACAGTTTTCAACCACTAAATTAATTTACAATTAGAAAATAAGTAGAAAAAGTGGGGAAGAAATGAAAGTACCTGAAAAATGTAGCATAACACACCAAATGCTGCATAGATGAAGCTCTGCTGAATGGCTATAATTCCTTCTGTGTGTCACAGTGTCATGTTTTGTGTGTGTGCAGATGTAGAAAGTTTTTTATGCATGCTTTGAAAATCAGTTATAGAAATTTCCACTCTAATTTGTGGCTAAACATATTAATTAAATGTTGGATATGCTATACACAAAACTTCACTGCTACCAGTTACATAATGATAATCATCTGCCAGATGCCGAAACATGCACCTGATTAAAAACCTGGTTTGGCAGATCTCAACTCCAGTTGAAAAGCAGGATAATAGGCAATAACAGGTGGCAATGATAGGCTAAGATACTCTGATGCAAAGTGTATTCACTGTCACTTCAGCTGCCAGAATGTTTGCGCTGCTTTTCTGTTTTTTATCAGTGAGGGCAGATAAGTGAGTAGACAAGGCATTAAGCTAATCTATCCTTTCTCTATTAGGATTCCATTTCACTTCCTTTTCTGGCTTCTTCTCGGACAAACACCTGCTTCCTTAACTTCTCTTTCTTCACCTGGATAGCCTTGCTTGAAATCCAAAGCTGCTCATATACATGTAAGAGCACACTACAAAGGGCAGCTATGCATGGGAACACTGCTATCTCTAGTGAGGAAGCATCAAACAAACTAGACTGTGCTTCTAAATACACCTGATTATCATTCAGTCTGAGGTCACACAGTGTCATTCACAAATCTAGACTTAGTATTTAAATAACTGAAATGTGAAAAGTGAACCTAAATTGCCTGGTAGACTAGTAGACAGTCTAAAAACTTAAACCCAGAAATAAATTCAACATAACTGCAACAGAGGGAAAAAGAAATCTTTAATACTCAGAATACATAGAAATTGGAAGATACAAGAGTTGTCTGAATTTTGTCGTACTAAGAATAGACTCTCAATACAACTGTGTTGCTCGTATAGCTTGCCTAGATTAAAATTATTCAGATGAAAGTAAAGAATTGGTATTGAATGCATGTCCTGACATGCAACAGAAAGTTAGCATCTTAACTGACCATGTTAAGGGTAAGTAAGTTAGAAGGGATGATATTGCTGGACATAAAGACTTTTAGGTGGCATCAGAACAAGTACTGCAGCCTGACAGCTATTCACATTCTGGGCACAGAAAGAATGTGATAGTAGATGTTCTGTTCAGGGAAAAAAACTACATGAAGAAGCAATGTTGAACAAAATATTTCACAGTTTGTGTCAGCTCTGGGGGGACTCCCAGCCTCTGTCAATTTCTCAGTGGAGGCTGTCACCAGCTTGGAGAACTTTAAATATTTCTCCACAATCTTCTTTTTCCATTATCTCATTAAGCTGATGTACTCATAAAAAAAACCTTCATTCCCAATAGCATGGAAAGCACTGGGGATGATGTCAGACAGTCAAAATTTGTTTGATGAACTTTCTGCACTTATCAGTCTAGACTGATTCTCAATCAGTTAAACAGAATGGATTTTAATTATGCTACAGACTCAAGAAAGGTCATGGCAAGAAAATCATTGTGTGGGTCAGAAAAAATCTTGATAAAAAACTGTCAGTTTTGCTTTGCTGCAGATAGATAATGCAGGATACTCAATTTCAGGGAACTTTCTTGATTAGACCCATTCTGTCATCGTGTTCAGTAGACAAACTCAAGGGTTGACAATATCCATAAAGATTCCATAACATTGATACAGTTTTTGTGCCTAAGACTGTTGCATACAGGACTGCATCACAACTAATGCCTAATGTATTTTTGTTGTGATGATAAAGAAAGAAGTACTATATTTTTAAGTTATATTTTTATCTCTGGAGGAGTCTCTGGCACGAATACTGAAAGCTTTCCTTTTACCCTTCCTCCAAGGAAGTGTCTCCATTTTTCATTTATTCTTGGGATCTATGCTACCATTAACAAGGCAACAGCACCTGTAGAAATCCCCCTTCTATGAGACACAGGTGTGAACAGCAAGCAAATGTGTGAAAGAAAGATGTAATGCACAGTGATAAAGCTAGAACTTGACAATAAAGCTACTGAATTTGAAGATGCTTAATCCCTTAGATATTTTTTACAATGACATGAAAAGGAAAAGGTCCTGGGAAAATCTAACAAAGACAATGATTTATGAGTAACTACAAGAAAAAACAAAACAACATAACTTTATATTGTTTTACTGATTATAACGTAAACATCTAGGCTTCATGAAGAACAGTATAAAATGTACGTATTGCTACAGTACTACTTTGTAGATATCATTTCTGATATCATTTTCAGCTTTGGACAACTTTTAAAGAAATGTGTATTATTGTTATGTTTAAACTGTAACAAATAAAATTATTATTTTGTGATTTAAATATAAAATCCGAATAATACATGACACTTCAGGTGAAACAAATGGGTAACTTGACAGATAAAAGTACTAATTCTTGTAAGATGTCTAAGTAGGGTGATCTCAAACTGTCTTAATTAGTGATAGGCTGCAAGGTCTCAGCAGCGGAAGTGAAAAAAGAGAGGCAAACAGAATAAAGTATCTAAAACAATTCTGTTGAAAGAGTAGCAGGCATATGGAACAAGCTTCTTAGTAAGAGAGCTGATTCAGATAAGTAAGCTTAAGAGACAGCTAGATATTTTTATGCAGAAAGTGGCAGGGAATTCACACCAAGATGATATACGGTCAAGATAACTAAAGTGGAGCATAATTATTTTAACTCAAGAATTACTATCCTGATAAATTTTATAGGTTTGGGGTTTTTCCCCCTTTCTGTCCATTAAGGTCAAGTGATGAGCTTTCATAAGCATTTCATAATATCTAATTCACATTTTCTTTCCTGTTTGGTAAATGTTTACAATCATCACCAAACAGAACTTGTAACCTGGAGATATTTTCCTTGAAATCAAATGTTTTATTAGTGAAATTACTGAGGTTTTACCATACCCTGTTTTCACTATTTTAATGTAAATTGGATCCATAACAATAGTGTTTGGAATTACATACAGATAATGTCAAAATCAAGCTTAACTAATTTTTCAATTGGGACTCTCAAGATCCTGAATTCACAGTTCATTTTGCAAAAAATGTCAGAAGATCTAATAATTAACACTGTTCTAGTAGCAGAAGTTAAACTATTTTAAGTATCTTTAAACAGCAATAACCAAGCCTGAAACTTTGCCACAAAATAGTAAATTCCCATTCCTGTGCACAAGCCAGAATGATGACAAAACTACAACTTCTGATACTGCTTCAGGCACTGCCAGAAACAACTGTTTTTAGCAAGCTGTCCATCTCCTTTTCCTGGAAAACACTTCACTGCAGAAAATGAAATTTTTATTCTTTAATCCTAATCGTATACACTGTATTTCTCACCCATCTTCAACTTGCCTTATGAGTAGAGAAAGCAGTTTTGTTTATAATCTTTCAAAAGAGAAAAGTTACTTTGGGCTAAGGACCCTAATCATACTAAGCTCAATGACAGGTGATCATTGATTTCATTGGGAACACCACACTGCACCACATTTGTTACTGCAATGCTCTGTAACCCCATAAGGTGCTCGCTGCAGGTTCAGTTTTCATAATAGGCAATGATTTCACTACAGCACACTTGAGATGGAAGGCTTCACACAAGTAAATAAATGGATATCATTACCATTTGTAATTGTATTTAGGAAAAAGAAAAATAAAAAAAGAAATAGTTCATCTCTCAAGCCTCATTCTCTCTTTTTTGTTTTTTTCTTGTCAGGGAAATTCACATAAACACCTGCTGCAACAGTTCAGTGGCTGACAAAACTTAACATTCATAGTTCAAGATATGTTTAATAAGAATATGAGTAATTCATATTAGACAGTGGAATAAGCTGTTTCGTGATGAATAAGGCCTCTCATCTAGACATAGGTAAGTGCAAACCTCCATGTAACTCTTTGCATTATGATGAAAATAAGCAACATGATTGGCTTAATCTGCTTACTAGGCTTTTTATATTTTCGACCAGAACAGGACTTCATGGTGTTGGACAAAGCGCAATATTATGAACTCAACCACACACTCCTCTTTTTTTAAAAACAAAACAAAACAAAAAAAATCCAAATAAATAGAAAATCCAGAAACTTTGCGTTTTTCTTACACAAAACTCAAAAAAATAGATGCTCAAACAGCTTCTTAAAAAAAAAAAAAAAAAGAAAAAAAGAAGTCCAGTACTGCATCTTTACGTGGATCGATGTCCAATTATAAGCAGAGAGTTGCTGTGGCAAAAGGTCACTGAAAAATAATCTTTCTGGCATTTATTACTTGGAAAATAAGGTCATATATGAGGTCAACCTTCAAAAGCACACATAATAAATTATACTGCAGCATTCTAAATATTCTACATAGCAAAAATGATATTGCAATCTTAACATGATCAGAAAAATTAAGTTAAACATATATTGATATCATGACTGTACTACAGATCAGACTAGCTAAGAGACAAAAAATCCTATGTCCAATTAATCAATGATTCATAAAAATCCTATATTTCTGCTAAATTATTAATATAACTTCTTATTAATTTTATGTTAATTAAATTATTAATCTTTTAATTGCCTTTAACCCTGAATCATCTTCCCCACAAATAACTAAAATAGTAGCAGACATACAATACATGTAAAACTAACTCAGTGGTGTGCTTCTTTATCGCTTACAGCCTAGAAGCAAAACACAGACAAACACAAAGCTGGAGTACTTGGTTTGTCTGGTGCTTTCAGAAAAAGAAACGCCTCTTGAAATAAAAGACCTCATAATCAGATAAAACACATCTGGAAAAAAAAATGACTTGGACACAGAGTTTGAGGAAATAAACATGCTTGTTTGTCAGAATGAATGATTTCAGAGAGCGCTGTCATTATCCTGATATAAGTCGTTTGAGCTGTTTCACAGACACTCATCTTTGTTACTTTCACAGGATGTGAATGAAATTATACAGAAAATCAGACTATATTATTTTACACTTGTCATGCTACTATTAATTGTGAAATCAACATTACAAATAGTAAAATACATCCATGAAATCAAAACAACTTCTGGACCATTTTTACTCATCTGATTTCCTGAGCCTCTTTTCCTCTTCTCTGAACTGTGTGAGGAATGTAAATGACTGGTGTCTTTTTATCTGTTGCAGTCATGTCTAGTTTGAATTTCCAAATCACATGTTAGCAGAAGGACTGTGTATACTATATCACAGGCAGTGCCAGTAGAGATAAAGTATATTCTAATCATTTTAGAAAAGTACTAATTTTTTTTTTTCCTCTTTTTTTTTCTAAGGGGCTTTGGATACTTGCAGTTTCGTTTCATGTTCACTCTGAAAAGATACTGAGCATTCTTTGCTCTGGGCTACCTACAAGATTTACTTTTTTTTTTTTTTTTCTGATAGTATTATCAGTGGGCTATTCCTTGATAAACTATGACTGCAATACTAATAGGTTCATAATGACAGCTTAAACTTTATGCTTTTGTAAGCATTGGAGGCTTCACTCACCTTGTTCAAGTGGCTGGCTTTTAGCTGAAGTAGTTTTCATCTTGAGTGCCTCCCTAACAGACATGTCACAGCAGGAGCCTTTGTTAGTGTCTTGGTCACTGTCAGCCTGATCACTGTCCCCATGCCCGCTGTCCCTCAAGCTGGCTCTTTCTGGGTCCTTGAACGTGGAGCTACTGAAAAATACATTAAAAAAAAAAAAAAAAAAAAAAGAAAGAAAAAAAAAAATAAAAGAAAAAAGAGAGAGAGAGATAGTTGTATTTACTTGTTCTAAGTTGAATTGTACTCTCTGGCAAAGCAATTTTGACAAGAATGCAAATGAGGAAGCCGAGAAAGTTATTTAATAGGCCTTACCTTTGAACAAACTGCTGCCTGCTGCCCATGTAATTGGGCTCTGCGGGAAAATTGTCTGTCTGTGAAAGAGAAGGAAAAAAATACGTATAGTTGTACACTGGACAAATCTCCTGCAGAGCAACAAGATTTCCTAGAGGAGAAATGATTAATAATTCAAAAATTCCCTTAATCTTCAGATTTGTACATTTTAATTAGATTGGAAAACGCTGGCATGTAATTATGTGCTCAGAACAATTAAATGATTCCGGTCCGCAAATTACCTGCTAAAGTAAACAATGAGGCTCCAACAAGTGGCATTCTCTGTTAGTAACTTGACAGATGACACTGTTTATGTTTTTTCATTAGTTAGGTATTAAGACTGATGGCTATTGAAAATGAGAGAAAAAATTACTTTTGCATATTACAAAAGTGAATTATCCAATAATTCTAATTTTTAATCATAATTACATCATCTAATGGGATTCTTAAGCCCTTACTGCTGTGATACAATTTCATATATTGCTGTATTACTCTTGAATTAAAAAAAAGAACAAACCAGAAAACAAAAAAAATCAAGAAAATTTATGCCTGGCTAGCTGTGGGTTTTCTTAAATGTTACTGGAAAAGTGCATGTATGAAAATATTTGGATTTTCTCTCTTTAATTTTCATCAGTATTAATAGCTTTATCAGAATAATGAGAACCACACATGCAGACAAAACCATTAAATGATAGTTGCAGATAAGTAGTTTTTAAAGAAGAAACTTTCATTAAGTCTGTCATGAGTGTATTTTTAGCAACATTAGCTAAGTAACTGTAGAAGCAGAAGTATTTACAGCATCCAGACCAACATGGAGTCCTGCCAAAGGGATCTGAATTCCCCTTGTATCATCAGCTGAAGTTCTTTGGGAGGAAGAGAGACTGCATCTTTCACAAAACTCCACATACTGTACATTCACACACGTCACTTCTTCTTGCAGCTGACCTAGTGACAGAGCTTCTACTGTTTTCTGCCTCACTTCATGTCACACCACCCTTCTTTGCACCAGCTACGAGTTTTGCAACAGCATCTAGCGTATCAGTATCAGTGGCACAGGCAATTAATGAAGCAAAAGGCCCAAGGTAAGGTTTAATGTTGCACAAGTGTTTCCACTGGTCCCTCAGATATTTGGCTTTCCGTGCCACTCTCCACTCCTTTTTTTTTGTTGGTTTTTTTTTTGTTTGTTTGTTTTGTTTTGGTTTGTTTGTTTGTTTGTTTTAAGCTTTGTTTTTCTTTTATAAGTTAGGTTGTAATCAAAAATATCTGCTATTTCATGTATGGTTATATTCTTGGACCTTGGAAAGGAAGCATGAAGTTGCATCTGGAATTTAACAGTCATTGCTGTTTGCAACAAATATACATAGCCACTTGCCAGTCTCAATGTACAGTGTGAAACAGATGTGCTCATATGTTTGATTTAAGAAAGGGACAGAAGATAAATAATTATCTTCTCTTCAGCATGTATGAATTCAGTTAACAGTGTACTTTCTTGCTCCTAATTAAACTTTTTGGTTCAAGAATTAGGATTGCAACACAGTGTGGTCTTATTTTAATGTTGTTTTTCATTTAAAGTATAGAGTACATATATTTTTGAAATGACATCATATATGTCATTACAAAAAATAATCTGATGCTTTATCACTGAACTATCTTTTATGATAAACTGTACACCAGAATCAGGTTTTGCTCATCTGTTTACAATATATAGCATAAAGCACCTATACTTCTAAATTATTTTTTATCATATCAAAATTGCACATAACTTGGAAATCCTAATTTGGGTGTCTGAGTTCAACTAGAGACTTGTTCTTTAGCAACATTATTGAAAGACAGGCATATGACAGTATTTAAATACTGCCTAAGGAATCAAACAATATGCCTTATTACAGAAAGAGAATTCTGAAGATCTAGGATGTCAAACTCAGTGTTGTGTCACTGCTTTTCCAAGACAGCATTTCAGAAGCTGATGATTTCAGCTACAGGTATCCAAACTTTTAAAAATCTGGCCACTTCAATTAACAGTGCAGTTTAGTGCTTTGAGCTCAAGACCAGACATGATCCTGGTCTTAGTGTAGGCAATTAGAATAAAAGCTTGTCTTAACTGTTAACATGTTTCAAGTTATAAAAACAAGTATTTAAAATGACAACAAAAAAAAATAAACACCAGAAAAAAAGGAAAAAATGAAGGCATAAAAGTATTTGAGCATTCCTATATGTAATCTTTTAAATGTAGCACATCATATTTCAGAAGCAGCCTGAATTCTTCTGTTTATTCTTTTCTTGTGACAAAATGTAAGATAACAACTCTCTTGTGTGCAGCAAATCTACCTCATGTATATACACATATAATCATCATGACACTCACAGAGCCCAGTACTTCTCAACAAAAATAAACCTTTATAATTGCAGAACTCATGACTGTTTTCTAGGTCTAATATCTCAAATAGATGCCCAGGAAAGCTGACCTTATGCTTTTACTTACGTAAGACATCTGCCTCCTCCTAAACACAGCTGCTACTAGAATCAACATTTCCATTTTTCATGTCATTGTAAGGCAAAATGCCTGCTATAAACTGCCTTTTCATAAATTCTCTTGTATTAGAAAAGTCAGACTTTTGCCCTGGATTTAATTATAGCACCTCCTTAATGATGGTGCTAAGAACTTATCTAAAAGCTGGACACCAGTAAGAACTGGCCATACATTTTGTTTCTGTATTTTCATAACAAAAACAAAGAAAAAAAAAGAAAAGTATTTTGCACACCCTGGACTAGCCAAGTCATAAATTCTAAAATAGAAATTATGACCACATCTTAGCTGCCATGCTAAGAATGGGAGCCGCTTCTGAGAAATTCAGTATTTATGGTAATCATTAACGACCTTCAACTTGATAATAATTTGACCAATTTCCTTCGTATTGTATTTTGCAACAATACAAAAAGTTGGGCTCCATGTTACAGTGGGTTCACTGCTGCAAAAGAACAAATGCAAATACTTGATAACTATATACAATAACTATATACAGCCAAAGAGCTCAATTGAATTATTTTCCTTCTGCTTTCAAAACATTAGACCTTCTCTTAGGAACTATAGAAATATGATACTGTAATAGAATACCCCAAGATACAGGCAGCATGATATTATTTGTATAAAAATTGGGATAATAAGCAAACATTTAATTTTAAGGCTAGGCGGTTTAGAAGAATCGTAGAAGGGCAAGCTTCACAACTGCTTACAGAGGGATGAATGTCTATCTCCCTTAAACACTTTTTTTTAATCCCAGTTGAAGTGAGAGGTCATATACTTAAAATTTTTACACCTTAACATCTATGGAAGTGACATTACATGTTCCAGCTCATGCATTAATCATACCTCTTTACGCTGCATAGCTGTAACGCTAAGAAATGAGTGCTACTTTAACAATCTATCAACAGCAAATAAACTCTCTGTTCCTTTCTGGGTATACAACCCGTTCTAGGAAATCAAAACCTGCTGTGCTCTCTATTTGCCTCCAGTTTTAAAGTAGGTTTCAGTTCACCTGCTGGCAACCATCTAAATGCTAGTCACATGTCCCTAGATGATCAGCTAAGATAACTACAATTCACCCCATTTGGGGCATTGAGTTTTAGGTATATGCTGCTTCCTGGAAATTACTTTCACCAAAAACTATTGGAAAATCTAAATGACCAGAGAGATGTTCAGTGAAACAGCTAAAGCTTAGTAAGATGCATCATATCAGAAGTGATTTGTATAGAATTAAATTACCCTAATAAATAACCAAAATTACTCAAATGCCAGCCCTGGTAACCTCCTGAAGAACAACGTAAAGCAAGCACCATCCTCACCCTCCTTCAAGAAACACTCCAGAAACAACCTAGCTCTAAGAATAATGAATTTAAACATCAAAGACATGTTTTCTCTCTGCAATTCATGGCTGAGGGCTGGAGTATCAATTAGGTTGCCAGCTACTAAACCACAAGCTTTTCAGTAGGAGGAAAACATACTAGGACAAAAGGTCTCTAAAGCTAAGGCAAAAGCAAAACTGTCCACTGCCCTGGTTAGATAATGGAGAATTAAAGTCTGTGATGTCATTCACATATGGTCATAGCTCCAATAGAGAAAAGGTCCTAGTAATATGGTTCATTTTCACAGATTACTGGAACCAGTCTCTCCAGTGGGAATATGTTGTTAAACCATTCAACAGATCTACTTTTTTAACAGTTGCTACAGTGGCTACTTAAAAATACTTTCTTCCATCTATCTGTCCTTATACTTGACTTGTCCTTATAAATCTGAATTTTTAGGAACACTGCCATTACTGAGATGTTGCAGAAAAAATCCTGAGGAATTCTGTACGTATTTTTAGCACAGCTTTCTCAGAAAGATGAATCACCTAAAAAATGTCATTTTGAAAGAGATCAGAATGCATACATACCTTTTAAAAGCTGCCAAAATTTAAAAAAAAAAAAAAGGTATCTTACAGTTTGATCATGTTACCTTTTTCATCAGGAAGTTGAGCAGAAAAAATGTAAAAGGAGAAGGCAAATTAAATCTGTGCAAATTGCACTTTTACTGGTATGGAGTTTCAGATGTGACAATATGCTTTATTTAGCCTAATAATGTAACTTGAAAAATTATTTACTGTCTAGTGTTTGCATATGCAACATGTAGAACATCCTTCAAGTGCTATCGTCAACTGTCTATAAAACCATTCATTCTATTACATGTGTTAGAGCTTGCACAGGGGCCTAGATAATCTACAATTTTTGCTAAATATTCCTCCCACACGATGAATTTGAAATACTAAATTTTATAAATTCAAAATAAAACCATTCAGAAGATTGAAAGTCAACTGTTAAGGTTCTACTAATTAATTCTAGACTGGATATGATTTACAAAAGTTTTATTTAGATAAACAAAAATTAAAAACTAAAGCAAAAAGAGTATCAGAAACAAATTCCTCACAGGATCCATTAACCTTAAATATTCTCTTAAGAAAAAAAAGTATGTGAAAACAACAGTTTGAACCAGCCTCAGAAAAGCATTACACAATGAATTAGGGGGAGTATTTTTAGCAGTGGGATATATTAATCTCTTTTCCTTTTTCTTTTTCCATAAAATCATGTTCACAAGTTGTTCGTGTTTACTTCTGTTGAAATGTTTTGATATTTTTATAAATGAAAAGGAATTCCACTGTGCATTTGCACACATGCATTTTAAAAAACAAAAAAAAAAAAATATCAGGATTGAAATTACAGCCCTGCATTAATCAGATTTCAAGGATTCTATTACTGCTAAGTAAGACAGCAGTAGAGGACTTGACAGGGTTTCTACTTTGGAGAATTTGTATGAAAAGCAGACTGGCTATTAAAACTTAGAGTTTTTTAACTACTTCCCTTTTTTTATTTTCAATCAAAAATTTTGTTACACCACAATTCTGGAGATTTCTGCTACTCTTTGGTGTGTTTTATACTGTTTGAATAAAATCAGAGAAAATAAAAGAAAAAGTTTTCGATTTGGCATGTCAGTCTCCTAAAAAGAAAAATTAAAAAATCTTAAAATCAACACGACTGAAAAGATGGGGAAAGATAAGATGGCGCACGCGAGAGAGAAATGCAATATTTAAGTGTTCTTGACAAATTATGCCTAGAAATAATTGTCATATTAGAGAAAGATGTATTTTAAATTATAAAAGAAGTCAGACATTAATCAAATTTATGAGTACTAGATTACTAGAATATTCATAATTTTTTCTCAGAATTACAAGAACAAGTATCACATTTTGAGAAATGATTCAACGCAACTCCATTTTTGGAGGTGCTCATACGTGGACCTGTAATAAAGCAAAATGTCTCTGCTGACTTTAATTCTTTTTACTTAAAAATTAAACGCAAAAATCAAATGAAATGTCTATCCCCTTTATCAGACTGCCACTTCCTATCTAGCTCAAGCACCTTCTGTGCCTTTTCTTGAAAACCTTAATTCCAAGTAGTCTGCCTTCCCCCATGAAACAAAGATCTTATATAATGGGAATCACTTCTGAAGACAAAAGAATTGCATTTTGCCAAATCTAGTTTTGAAAGAAAGACAATTGCCTTTATTTTGTTAGGAACAGTTTGGGTTCAACATAGCAGTTTTTCACAAAGACTCCTCAGTATAAGACTGCCAGTGAGTGTATCTACTTAGCCTGAAGCAGCAGTTTTTCATTGCACAAGACTTACTTCATTAAGAAATTTCATTAGCCCAATAGCAAACAAACCCACAAAAAACAACCAACCAAAAAAAACAAAACAAAACAAAACAAGACCAAAAAACAAACAACACACATCCCCCCAAAATGGGCGCAAACTTCTTAATAAGTTATTTTACCTTTTTGATAGACAAAATTAAATAGGCTGTATTAACAAATCTTGTCCTAATATTTGCTCTCCACTCTTATTGATAATAAGTGACATGTACATATTTGGGAAGTCTCACAGTTGCTGCAAAATGTGCATTTCGATGTTAAAAGACCTACAGTGTGTTTATGTGAATTTCTGACATATGTAACATTCTTCAAAATCACATTAAAAACACACGGCAACAAAAGCAGTCAGATACACAAGGCAGTATCGCTCACCAAGCTGCTGTACTCTACTGAAAGGTGCTGGTGGCTCGTGTTTTCTCTTTCTCTTGGCTGAGAAAAACAAAGCTGTGAGCAAAACTGAAAGAGGCCTTGAGCTATTCAATCAAATGATCGGAGTGACTTCTGAAAAGTGAAACTCTGGGAACAGAGACTGCCATCCTTTCCTGTAAGTGAAGTAGCACATATTCTCACAATAATAAAGGCCTAGTCCATGTACTATTTTCTCTTAGCAAGTACCATAGTTGTTATCAAAACAAATTATCTTTCATTTATTGCTTAGGCTTTCATGTTAAGGTATTCTAGGTTTTTCAGTTGTTTGTACTGCTGGATTAATTAAAAAAATATTTTCTTAAATTTTTAAAAGAGTTTACTCTTCAACGCAAAAGACACAAAAGAAGCTTAGCCTGAAGGGATTTAATACAGTGCAAGTATTAGAATGTACAGGGTCCAATGGAGCTTCCTCTCACCTGATGGCTGCGCCAAGCCTGAAGCAACTAAAAAGGTCACTATAGATGGATATATTTTTAAGTGACCCTGGTAAAAACATAGAATTAAAAGACACTCAGAAGAAGGGATGGGACCAGACCCTGATCAGATTTTCTGATACAAAATACTGAAGCATTTCAGGAACTAGCTTGCCTCTGCTGGTGGGGAACTCATCTTAACAAAAGCCCTCAACTCCTCTGCCAGAGCAGATATGTTTATGGACAAACTTGTCTCTGGGGACTAGGAAAATGTGTGGAAGCTGAATCCAAAAACTTTTTCTACTGAGAGGGTAAACAAGAAGGTTTTCTGGACCAAACTCAAATTGCTGTTTGCTTCACAATTGTTTCAGTTTTCTGTGCATTGTTTAATTTTACACTCAAGAAACAAGAAATTTTAGTATCTAATGAAATTAACATGATCTGGGAAGAGAATGCAAAAATTTGTCAAATAGGACTGGAAAAAAATAATTGCAACATAAGTTCTTCAGATGAACTACTTTTTGGAGAAGGTGCACGATCAAAACTTAGCAAGTGGTGCCAAACATTACACCACATAAAGAGCTAGAGCCGAAAGTACAATAGCTCTGCTTCTGCTATCATAGCATCAATAAATAAACATAATGAAATTCATGACACATTATTGCATTGCTCTGTACTGCCTCTATTCATTTAAAAATGATAAACACTTTTAAAATAATTCACAACTTGTCAAATGCCAGTGAGTATTATGAGCAGTTAGACTGGTGCTTTAAGAGGCATTTGTGAAGATCTTACAAGAGAGCTTGATACAACTTATATCAAAGTAAAGATGGAAGTATAGGAAAATAAAATAACTACTTCACCTGAATCTGCTAGTACAGATGCATCCAATATATTTACGCTGTTCACCAATGATATGTACTTACTGAAGCTACTTAGTCAATAAAAAACACATTAAGAACCTTTTGAAAGAGCTTCCCTGTCAATTAGGCTGCAGATACATTCTATTGCTCCAGTTTTCCTGTCAATTTAATATACTGGATCATATTAACAGTACTGGCTTGTCAATAAGAAAAATCCAAATCCTATTAATGGAGTTATACTGCCAATATAATCGGCTTCCTATTTATTGAGCTCCCCAGTATATGGCAAAACTGTGAAATGGGATTATAAGGTTAGGTGACATACATCTGTCTCTATATTACATAAACATTTCAGGAACTGCATCCTATTCTGGAAAGAAACACCTGTAATCACTTTTTTTCCATTACATAAACTTCAGATGACAGAATAGTATAATTGTTTACCATTGCTGAGAAAACATTAAATCACCCTCATTTGTCATGTTATGTTTCCTGCTTGCTCTAAGTAATGCTGTAATTTTATAGGACAGTCTACTTGTGTGCCACACATATAGAACTAGGTAAGAGATGTATGCACTGCACCCCACCTGCACAAGATAATATCTGTTCCAGAAAATAAAAAGAGAAAAAAAAAACATTTTAGGAACAAAATATTAAGGATTCCACAGTTTTGTAATGTGCTGCATAATCTTGGTGGAATTGAAGCTTGTAAGTATAATACTAGTGTAACAGAAACCCCTGGAAATAATGAATAAGAGGTAGTAGCTCATGTATAAAAAAAAATAGTAGAAGTTCAGCAAGCCTTCTATTTAATAGAAGCCTTAATGAAGTTGAACATTAGTTGCTTTTAACCATATTCAATATTAAGTAACTACTTTGACTGGATTAGCAGAATATACAACAGGCCATTAAACCTGATTATATTATCAAAAAAAAAGAAAAAAAAAATTATTGCATTAAAATGTACTGGGCATTCCCTTATTGAATTAACTCCCTAGGTCAAACATGAAAATATGGATTAAAAAAAAAAAAACAAAAACACCATGGTCCAAAATAACAGTTAAAGGTCAATGAAACAAGTTGCCAATTATATTTTCTGGTAACAGATGGGTGCAATGAAACCTAACGATTGAATTTGAAATGCTTTAATGCACCTTTTATCTACGGCTCCCACCATGTTGAGTTGACCTTAGTATTTCTAACAAATATTATGTTTACAGCATAACAGACACAACTAAAATTAGCTAACTAGAATGAAATCTCCACATATCACAGAATCTAGGTTATTCTAATAACATACCATAAATGCAAAATATTGTTTTTCTCCCCTTGTGTTTTGAACCCTTTTTTTCTATACAAAACCAAGCTTTTGTTTCTTTCTTTAATGCACATGGATTCTACAGTGCAATTGTGAGCTCCTGGAATTTTATTTTTAATTTTGAGACATATCTGAAAGCTCTTACTCAGCAGGAATTACAAGTGATGCCAGCAAGCTTTTTAGAATTTGTCCTATTCTTACCACTGCTTTTTTCCTGTTTCTAAGAGCAACATATCACAAAAGTTTTCTGAGCAGAAAAGCTTATAAGCATGGCAGTACTATATGGTAGAGAAGTACATCAAATTGTGGCCGTTTAATGCTGACAAACTTTTGTACTCATAATATTTAGAAAGGGAAACACAGACATCGGGTGTTTTAAAACTGTTAGGTTTGTGTTAACATCTATCCACTATGTTTACCTTCTTCTGTCCAACCCATACTCTCGCTAAAGGCAACAATAAAATTCCCACAAGCCATGACCTGAGGTCTGCTGAAATCAATGGATGTTTTCAGATTGGTTTCAATAGCCTTTGGACCGGTCTGCTTACTTCAATTAAGGGATAAGCAAGTCTTTACATAATGTGCTACATTCCCACAGATACATACGTTGTATGCTGAAGAAAGATGCATGTAAACAGATTTGCAATGTCAGTGACAGGGAAAGGTGATTGGCCAGGCAGCAAACATTTTATGTGGCACAAGACTCCAGGTCTATGTTCCTTTAATACAGAGTGGAAAAAAATAGCAGCAAAGATAGAGCAGGACTTGGTTCTGAAGACATGCTGCCTGAACAGAAAACACATAAAGGGGAACACTGAAGCTTTCTTCTTAGGTGGCAGTCAGAAGAACAGGGGTAAATCTAGATCACCTCCTTTCTTTTAAAGCTGCAACCTTATCCCCTTTCTCTTCCTAAAATTGTTCCTCTGAAAAGCAATGATTGCTTTAAAGTCCTTAGGAACTAGGAAGAAAATTACAAATGTAAAAACTTACATTATTACCTTCTCTCTAATTTCTTACTTAGTTCATGCAACTCTTTATTTTAATAATTTGCTTAAAAGTCCCCAAAAAGGCTATTCTATAAACATTTTGAGACAGGATACAAAGCCCTGTTTTCATATATATACCTTGGCATAATTACTTCCTCTTAGCACTAGAAAAAGACACATCAGAAAATATGCTGCCAAAATAATGGCTGAATTTATGACAGAATAGTAGATCATCAAACTTTACAACCTCACATGCCTGTGCAAGGAGATTTTCAACTGTAAAATGGTGATGAGTTGATTTATTACTTGTGACATAAGATAAATAATTTAGGCTTGCACAAATATAGCAAGAGGTTCTGTCCCTAAACATATTTTAAAGCCATAATAGCCAGTGTGTCTATGATGAGGCATCTCATAAAAAGGAAAGTTTGATCAAATACACCAAGGATATAGTAGCAGTGGTCAAGTAGGTACGGACAGAAAAAAAATAAGGCCTTTCTGCTACAGAGCTTTGTATATCCATCCACAACTCTGTCACTTCAGTGTTAACTGACTGCAATGTCTTCATACAGGACTCTGTAAGACTCAGAACAAGCAAAAAAAAAAGTTACCTTTCTCGATAGGACCACCTCCCCTAGAACATAACACCCACTTATCTAGGGATCGCCACGGGTAATCTATAAACTCATAGATATCTAAAGGCTGACTTCGACCTGTAAACTCTTAAAAGCCTGGGGAAAAAAGTCCTGGATTACTCTTTCTTTACAGCTTGCCATATCAAGACTCTGAAATCAAATTTTGCTGTTAAAATGAAGAAGATGCACATAAGAAGTGTTCTCTGCAAAGATTCCAGGATTAGGAAAAGTCTCCATTCTGTTCCAAATCAGTATTGGTTTGTCGACATCTAGGACACTGCTGCAAGTTTTACCAGGGATAGAGAGACTGAACATGAATGCTAATATTTGACTGAGGGGTTAGTTACAATACAGTGATTAAATTATGGATTTCCTCTGTATCTAATTAGCAGGATGTTCACCCAGCATGTGAGTACCTTTTTCAAAGTGGAACACATGCAGCAGCAACTGAAGTATGTACATATATGTATTATTTTTTTAGTCATGACCTTTCAGAGAAAATACTTAGCCTTCTCTAAGTAATGTCCGTATCACAAAATTCCCCAAGCCAGCATTTGGAAGCAGCGTGGGGAAATCTCTTTCAAAATTGGAAAAGAAATTAAAATACGACAGGTACAGTCAAGAAATTCCAAACAAAAACTCATGCAAAGGGGGGAAAATTAACTTGTAAAGACTGTTCTCACTGCTCTTCCTGAATATTCAAACTGGATAATGTGTAACACAGACTAATGCTGCTCCCTGCAGGTGGATCATGTGCCCTCATGAAGCCACACCAACTTCCAAGTTCACTGGAATTCAACATGGAGTTAGGGGCTTAGCTGTTGAAAGCGATCTCTGGGAGTAGAGCATTTACATGTAATTATTCTACAAATATGCCTTCAAAAATTGTTTTCATGTAGAAAAGCCCATTAAGAGATGAATTTAATTATTTCTATGGAATTTAATTTACATTATTTTAGGACCATCGTAACTTACTGGTGTTTCTTTCTAAATGAACACACCATTATGTCACTGGGAATAAAACAAAAGCCATAAAATACTAGGGGACTGTGTATGGTCTTCAGTTCATATGCAACTATATTAACTTCACCACAAATTCCTAGGAATGAGTAAATTTGAGTTTGTGGGTTTTGTTTAAATCTTCTCAGGCATAGAGTAATAAAACACAAAATGCTATTTTAAAATATACTGAGATTAATATCCAACTCATTCATTTTCCATTAAAATAGGATTAGGATCTTATTCCTAGGACTTTGTATGATCAAACTTCAATGCAGAGACTTTCCAAAGAAATGGCGTAGAGTCCTGTTCCTAAAGGTTTATAATAAGGTTGCTGCTTTAACCTGAATCACAGCATAACAAACAGCACCAATATAATGATAATCCAAGCTACCAGCAACCTTGAGAATGTTCAAGGAAGAGACAAATACTGGCAGGAATTAATCTGCCATTTTCACACATCTGCCCAAGGGGGGTATTGTAATTGCAAAAATTTACTCTTAGACTGCTGAGGCTCTTAGTAATTATGTTTCTTTTTTAATAGAAATAGCCACAGGTAGTAATAAATAGGGTTTTGAGATGGGGAACGGGGCATGCATTCTAACCCAAATTACAATGTAATTGTCTTTATTATAAAATACTATAGAAAACCTATGGTTCAAAATTTAAATCAGAAAACTTTTGCTTTATTTCAAGTCTTCTCCAACAGCTGTTCTATATGCATGCCTGTTTCTTCATTCACTGGTATCAGCAGGATCAGTATGACTGCAAGTACTTTATCTAAAGACCTTTGCCGGTGCTAACCAAAATCCCTAAATCTTACATTTGCTTAATAGAAAAAGTTTTCTCTTGCTTTATTTCCATTCAAGTAAAGTAAACTAGCAAGCAGGTCAAAACCTGGAAATCCAGCTACTTTTTCCTAAGGTTCCCTTGACAGGGGATGAAGAAAAGAGTGTGGTCTATATATATTTTAAATTAACTGACATGAAAGTGTTCTTCAAAATTCTGGAGTCCCATTTTAAACAAATGAGCACAGGAAAGCAGTAAATATTAGTTATTTCAAGCTGAAGGAATTATTATTTCATTACTGTCACATTGTTACAATAACGAGACATATGCTGTTGGGAAATACCAAATACAATCATGGCCAATAAATAAAAAATAATGCAAACGTATCCAGTTAATTCTGCCCTTTGCAATACGGTATCCTGTTAAACCTGGTGAGAAGTTACAGGTGGTTTAAACAGGAAAAAATACATTTACAGATTAAGACAAAAGGAAGACTATGCATTAAAAGAAATAACATAAACATTTTGGTTTCCCCCCTTTTTCACCCAGTGGCTACAAAGCTGACTGATGTGGCTACAAGTCCTTGCCCTTGAGCTACAAAATGCAAATTATTGTATGATTTTAATACCAAAACCACTGATGGAAGCAATTGAGTGCTGATTATTCACGTTTCACGTGAGAACAACTTCTGTCTCCTTTTCATCATTACTCTCAATCCTGAAATGTGATAACAGGATACACAGTTTTAAGTAACTTCCACCATGAAGTGGAAAATGAGATTCTTCTTTACCTACGCTCTTGCCTGAGGAAAAAAAATAACAACAACATTTGTCTCTAAACTTTAGGCTTTCTAGATTGCAGCAAAAAGTGTGGAATGACAGTATCTTACAAAGCACTGCTACACAGCTACCTACAGTTCATACACAATATATGGGAAAAAGAAAAAAATAAAAAAAAAAGATGCACATTGGTTGTTAATAATGCCTTCTATCCATCTAGATACTTCTTTTGGTTGTATGCTGCTCTCTTATCTATTTATCTCAACACAGGTATTCATATGCACACTTACATTATCTGACTTATAGTCCAGATATCCAGTTTCTATGGCTTCATGTCTTCCATTTTTAAAAGGCTCTTAAATTCATTGTTTCCCAAGCACTCTAAATTCCTTTGTTTTCTTATTGTTATTTGATCCACTCACATGATGAAGAGATCAGAAAAGAACAAACTTGGAACTTTATAGCTGTGGCTGGATAATCTTGCTCATGATTATCAAAGCAGGATTGTTTTTATGATCTTAAAATCTGCATATCAAATTACACGTCTATGTTAAAAAGCAAAAATTCTAAATATTTAGACAACAAGGCTATCTCAATAGATTACTAGAGAATACAGTTGGAGGCTAAGTGAAATGAACAGCTTTTGCAGCTTTGCCATATTTGTAAAGCAAAGGAGAGAAGAAACAGGGAGCAGTTCAGCTACCCAGATTAACAGATTCTGGGCTGAATTCTTCACATGCTTACGCTCATCAGCAACTCCACTCCTGTAAGTGATCCATTTAATTCAGTAGTTCTATTGACCTGAATTAAAATATTCAGTGAATGAGTGTTTTAAGGATAATGCCTAAAAAGACATAATACTAATGCAATTATATAAGTTTTCACAGGCCTCAAAATTACTTACATATGGATTAAGGGAATGACCTTGCTCTTTCTAGATTTGTGGAAAAACAGCCTTTCCCTCAATACTGGTAGGAACAAAGCCTAAGTGCTGCATCTGAGGTACATTACCAAAACAATGTTTTTTTTCCTTTGTCATTTTTAAAATTTTACAGAATTCAAATATTTTCATTAAGACTTAATGAAAATTTGTTTAACCCACTTCAGCTCACTTTTTTTTTTTTTTAACTGAGTTGTAGCTAAACAATCTTAACCATAAGGTTGCTTAGCAATCAGCAAAGAATGAGACAGAAATGTAGTAAGTAAAACTGACTGATATGTTCTGTGTTCGAATTATGACATTCACTAAAAACAACAGAATAACACCAACAGAAGTTTAAAACAAAATTCTATTAATAAAAGAATATGTATAACTGTCTTTAGGAATAACTTATGCATTTAAATCTACCAATTGTGATTCACATTGCCCTCCATAAAAAATCTTTTAGTTATTATTAAAGTTACATAAAAATCCTTCAAATTCTGATTAAGCCATTATTTACCTTTTGTTTTTAATGCAACTGTCAAGTGTGCTTCCAATGATTTTAAAAACAGTATATATCTACAAAGCAAGCAAGAGTTTATACCTTTGAAGACTGAAATTAATTTTTAATGCACCAGCTTTCAAACACTACAAAGGCTGCTCTCTGCTGATAAAGATAGTAAACAAGAAATTGTCTTTTAAATGTTCCCTTTAATGTTTTTCTTTAATTAAAACCCAATCAAAACACATTGCAACACTAAAAAATTTAAAAATAAGACATTAAAAATGTTTAAGGTTTTTGACACACAAAACATTCAAATTAGAATGAAAACTTAGGATGTGACTTTTGTTTACTTGTGTTAGTTTAGACTTTCTTTGCAGTGTAAAAACATTGTTAATCAAAAAAACCGAAAACACTTAAAAGCAGTTTACCACTGAACACAGCTATTTTTATTGAATAGAAATGCTAAAAATATGATGAAATGGAACTAAACATTAAAGAAGTACTGAAGTAAAATGCATTTTAATACATTTATATTATTTTAATATATTCCTTTCCTCTAATCAGAGCAAAGCCTATTTATGTAGATTAGTTACATCTACAGTCTCATTTATCCAACCTGTATTTATCTTTCGATCACAAAGCTTGTTAACTTAAATGGTCTTTTATTGTTACGATTCGTTTTCCCATAATCATGCAGTTTAACTGCTTGATTTTTTTAAAAATAAATATATGCAAACGCACCAATCATATTCAGCAGTGTTATGCTGGATGCTCAGTGAACTGTAAGAGCCATTTCAATGCAATAAAACCGCCTGGAAGTGTTCCAGGGCAAAGACTGCAAATGCTAGTAATCATAGTGTCACTAGAACTAGTACAGGCGAATACAAGCGTGTTGCACATATATCAATAGATGGTCTGAAACACTGCCTGAAACTAATTTCGCATGCCTATCACTGCAAGAACTTACAATGCATCGATCAGAGGTCCCACCCACACAGCTGAAATTATGCATTTCTATCTTGTAACAAGGCTTTTCCTTTCCCCTTCACAGAGTCCTCCTTTTGCGTGCCATGGAGACTGAAGCACACAGACACCCAGCAGGAAACAGGATGCAATTAGAAACTTTTCTATTACATGTAAAAGTATTTTATGAACTGACAGAACTCGTATCTGATACAAAGATCACAAAGCCAGTAGAAAGGTCCATGCCTAAAGAAAATGCTGCTCATTTGAAGGATTTTACTTGCCTAGATCACATATAGAGTATTAAATTAAAAATAGAACAGTATGAGACTGATTGTCTTGAGGGGTGAATGAAGGAGATATCCCCTTATTGCGTGAAAGTGAGATGCAAATTGATCTTTGTGCTGTCCAGTCTGTACAAGTAACACTAACAATTGGCTGAAACCATGCAGTTATATCTTTACATGCAGAGAGACTCTTCAATTTTGAGGACATATCAACAGATAAAAAAATGAGATATCTTCTCATCTCAAGCAAGTGAATTGCTCTTCTGCTACCCTTTCTGCACAGGTAACACCACTAACTAGTGGAAACAATTCAGCAGAAGAAAGAGATGGCTCTTGTGTGACCTTAATAAACAGGAATAGTATCACCAGCTTTTGGGATTTAGCTAGAAAATATGTGACTGCACAAGGAGGTTGTTTAAAGCACTGCCTAATACCCTAATTACAGGGACATTCACATGAATTTTCTTGTTCTTGAATGCAGTACTTCATATTGCTTATTTATCTAAAATGCTTAATAATTTATCTATATTTTTTCTTTCTCATAGTATTTGCAGTAACTTATCCAGAATCCTCTTCTGTTAGGAAAAATAAATAAATAAATAAATAGATAAATAAATAATTAAATAACATGCCTACAGCAGTCTAGAAACAGAGGTTGCACTAAAAAGACCATGACAAATATATCACTAGGGCTGAAAACGAACCCTGGCTAAGATTTATGGCATGCTGTACACTACTCCATTTCATGTCATCATATCAGTAAAAGCAGCAACAAGTTAATCTCCTTCTTGCTCCCTTTAAACCATAACAAATGAAACACTTCGACTCCAGGAACTTTTCCCCGGAATCATTTTGTCGCTCTCTTCCTAGTATCTTTCTTTTTTTTTCTCTTTTTAGGTAAAAGCCTGCAGTCCCTTGAGAATTTCCCTTGTTTCCTATATTTTTGAACCCTTTAGCATTTATTTCACCACTTCTCCTTTTACAGCAGAAGTAGAAATTCAATTGAATATTTTAAAGCTCTCAGGCTATCTGCTGCAAAAATTTGTCCCAACTGCCCTGCTCTGACCTTTTGACATCAAAGGATTGCTTCTGTACTTATAAAGACAAAAACAGAGCTGTGTTTCTGCTCTGGTCAACAAATCATGGTTTAAGTTATTTTCACAGAAAATTCTTACCTGTTGGAAAATATTACTACTAGTGCCAAAATATCTTTCCTTTATACATGCAGGCACTTATCAGTCTTGAAGAAGAAATTAGTGAAAAAGAATAAAAAACGCCAAGGAAAAAATGAAAACAAAAAAACCCAAGCATTTGAAAACAAAATCCCAAAATGTTTCACAGCCAAATGTTGTGACTTGGGAAGAAATATAATATTTAATGACATTTTTGCCTCATAGAATCATAGAATAGTTAGGGTTGGAAAGGACCTTAAGATCATCTAGTTCCAAACCCCCTGCCATGGGCAGGGACAGCCAGATGGTATCTATGCTTTCTTAATATCAAGTGATATTTGCTACAATTTTACACATACTAGTTAAAATTTTCCTTGTAACAATATTTGCTGAATTTTAAGAATAATGTTATATTACGCACATTCTCAGAAATATAAGAAAGTATGTGAAAACTTGTGTTCGTCAATATATTCAATTGAATCTTTAATTTCTTCTTTTAGCTATACACCGATTATACTAGGTTAACAGTAGGTCTTGAAGGTCTTGAAGGTCTTAAAGGTCTTTTCCAACCTAGGATCCTATGATTCTACATTACAGTTCACATGGTAGTTACAAAATCTTCTAAATTCCACTCTCTTAAATTGTTTATGAAGAAGCTGTAAGAAAAGATCACAAAAAGTTGAAATCTGAAAATAAAGGACCCAATCATGCTATTCTTAGCTGCACTCTGAAAAGCTTTTAGTCACAACTTACTCTTGAACCACTGAAAACATTGATGAAGTCAAAATTATGCTGTTGACCGAAATATGAGTAAGAACAGGCCTTCATCACTGTGGTAAGGAACAGAAAGCTGGCCAAATCTATTGTTAAAAGATAATTCTTCAAAGGATCAGTCATCAAAATTGCACTGGCAATCACAAATTTGTGCTGATTTTCCCATTTAAAATTAGATAGCAGCAGCGAGCACCAAGGTGAGGAAAGCTCAGTCAACATTAAAAGCCATTGAGAGCTGTGATCCAACAAATCCTGAATGACTTGCTTCATGTCTTTCATTGTAGCTGCACTAAATTTCTTCCACTCTTACATTTTATAAACCAGCAAGTTTTATGGAGACATTATTATTCTTAATTTATTGGTTAATGAGAATTTCTGTTCTGGCAATATAATTTTCTTCCTCATAATATCGATGTTGTACTTCAGACACTTAGGTTGTCTTTTTCTCTATTATGTATATTGTTCTATATTATAGCAATTTATCTTGGAAAGTTCTCTAGATCTCATTTGGACCTACATATCAGGAAGGACCATTTTGAAATAGAATTGCTATAAACAGTATCGGCCAGAAGCTCAAGATCAAGACCAGAGCAAATGTAACACAAACCAGGAGCCCAATTCTGCTTCCTCAGCCTTTATTAGCAACCAGGGTGAATGCCATAGTGAACAGTGTGTTGCCAGACCTGGACCTAAAATGTATGTACTTTGTGCCCCTGTACTATGCAGTGTATCATTGTGAAAACATAGAAAAGATCCTGCCCTGAAATTCTTAGTCAGCCGACCCTGGCATTGACTGCACTGAAGAAGCAAAACTAAAGCTACAGAACAATGTAACACAAAATCATACTAGCTACAGACTGTTTTCACAATGCAAACATTCACAGGAGTTATTTTGCAAGACATCTAACCTTGTAAATCACTGTAAAAACTATTGTAATGCACCTTAGTCTGGTAGTACTAAAGTTTCATCTGATGACAACTTAGTGGCCTTAAATAAGCCGTTATGAAATTTGGGGAATTAGAAAGCACAAACCTGCAAACTTGCAAATGTGTAGAACTGCCCCAGTATTGTTTTGGTGTAAAATGCTAACTTCTAGTAGCCCTAGTGAGGGAGAATAATATTCCTCATTTGCAGCAGAAGGTATAAACCAAAATAATGAATATCTCTTTTTTCAGATAGGAATTTACATCACTGAGAATGAATGTATCTTCTGTAAGGAAAGATGCTTCTCTTTATACTGCAGCAGCTGCAGACTTCTTTTTGCAATCTTGAAATTTCTGAGCTGAAGTTTCTCAAAGTAAAGCATAGAATAGTATATCTAAAGACAGAACGGAGCTAATATAGCTTATGTTTTTTTTTTTTTTTTATTTCCTCTGAAGACTCTATCTTCTTAGGTACTACTAGACACCTAGCAATGAAGCTAAATTAGAACTTGACAATAATCTGTTCACACAACATAAACATCAGGTGCCTGAAGAATTAAGAATGATATGTACTCTATCTTAAAATGCTGCAGGACTGTGTAGTACAGCAGCTACAGCAGTTCCCAGCTTGAGAGATTCTTGCAACACAATCTTTTTTTTTTCCAGCTGTGGTTTAGCAAAATCTGTGACCTCAATTTTCTTTATTCATGCCTGTCTCATTCCTGATATATTTGCAAACTTCTCCAAGTTGTACTACAAGTATAATAATAAATAATCTGTAGGACGAGCAACACTACTTGCGTATGTAGCTTTCTACATTGCAGTTATTTCACTTTGAGGAACCTGATTTCCAGACCCTATCTGTTTAAAAAAACTGTTTCCCTTTGTCCATCCATTCTTTTATTTATTGGAAACCTGCTAGAAGAAATTTCAACTTGTTCACCCAGGTAAATGTGAACTTTTTGGTAGGAGAGTTGTGAACATACGTGTGTATTTTAGTACATGATATTTCTTTTTCTAATGTCTGCTCCTAAAAATAAATCAAAATGCTGTTTTTATTAGTCAGGTGAGTAGGTCAGCTTGATTTTCTTACCAGAATGAGATAAACAGAGTTTATCAGTAGTCTATATGGTCTAGGGTAAACAGAAATCTTCTTTCAGCTGTGTAGACATGCCATCTACTCACACTTTCTTCTTTTTCCACCATAATAAAAATTAATAGTTTGGACTGTAAGTGATTTAAAAATCATGTAGAATTTAGAATTTGGCAATGACAATTGTATAGCACTGGCCTATATTTAAATATTTTTAACAAACTTGTGTTTGAAAACACTGTTCCTGAAGTATGCTTAGAATATGATTGCTGAAGTTAAAAGCAATGAAACATGCCAAAAGTGTAGCTGTCCTAACTTCCCAGTATGTTACTAAACACTGTTCTTCATACACATCCACCTCATGTGTGCATCAAATCACAAATGGTCTCTTTTCAGAGACCACAAGCACTTGCAAGTCTCTTGTGCCAATAAAAGCTGAAAGTACACAGCAACCTTGGCTGTCCATTCAAAATTTTAAACATACTTGTATGCATGCAAGTATAAATTACTTTGGTTTTGTGGTACTGAAAAAGTTCATTGATTCATATAGTAACACGAAAACATGGCATATAGCTGGATGCTACAAAGTAGTGAGTAAACACACAAGTTGTTAAACTGTGTGACTAGTGTGTAACGTAAGCCACTTAAAGAGAGGAAAGATTACACTGCTCTTACACATGTCTGGCAGTATTTTATTCAGCTGCTGGTCATTCTGGGTCAGTCTGAAACCCATAGTCACTAAGTAAC
The DNA here is from genome assembly GCA_017639245.1 of Myiopsitta monachus. NCBI lineage: Eukaryota > Metazoa > Chordata > Aves > Psittaciformes > Psittacidae > Myiopsitta > Myiopsitta monachus. Next base: position 63,719,834 of record CM029919.1, read on the forward strand.
ACTTTACTCAGCAGGTATTGATTGATACAAATTGGGCTATCTGTAGAATAAAATACTATTCATGAGAAATAAGGGAATCATATAGCCTACTGACTTTACCAGCTCTTACCAGTAAGCAAAGCAAAAAAAAATGTTTATGGACTCCTAATAGGAGTGAGAAAATTTAGACCTTACTGAGAAAGAAATTATTTATTTGGTTTTAAATATTTATAGACCTAATAGGATGTACTAAGTAATAATAATATAATATTTAGCATGTACATATATAAATGCACACACATAGATATATATGTACATATATATAAAAATATAAAGTTTTAATAACTGGCTCCTGCTAGAAAATTCTTCCATTAAAGACTTGCTGAGAAAATGAGAGTGAAGAAAAGCAGTTCCATTGTATGAATTATATAGTGTGAGATTATCATGGTTCAGTAATATATATGGAAACACTAAAGTGAATATTCACTAGAGAACACTAACACAATCGTTTACCTTTCCTTTACTGAGGTAAGGAAGAAAACTGCTTTTCTGAACTGGCTAATAAAAGGAAATGATAAAGCAGCTGTTTGGATTCTGTATTTTTTTTCCACTGGCTATACTTTGATTCCTAACTGTGCAATTTACTTTTCCAGTCACAGGTTTCCTGGAGTGATTAAGGATATAGTAGATCCAGAGAGAGGACTCATCCTTTACTATTTCTACCTAAGTCTGCAGTTTGAATTTTACATGAGGCAGAAGTAGAGGACCAGACACAAAGCAATGCCTACATTCTAAATGCAAATTGTATGTGAAATTTACTCTAGAGATGTGGAGATGGAGCATACAGAAAGTATTTTAGTAATGAAAAATTATAGTGAAGAGGATCAGATTTTCCCATGGAACCGCTTTAAGTTTGGCCTTTCCTAAATAGAAAGCAACTACTCTGTTTCATACTGTGTATTTGTTTTGTCAGTACAACTACAAAATATAGTGTCAATAACTATGTTTGAATAGGTTGCTGACTAGAGAAAAATTACTCCTAATCTACTGGCTGGACCACCCGAACATCCAAAACACTGTGGATATTCAGGGAAAGCGAAAACAGTATTAGGTATACCAGTATGTGATGTGAGGAGCTACTGTTAACATTTTCCAGAGTTGTCAAAACAAAAACTCTTATAGAAACCACAACACACCTTTTTAATGGAGGAAATTCCTCTTTTAGCTTTATATAGGTCTCAGAAAAAAAAAAAAAATCATGATTGATATTATACAGTGAGCACTGTAAAAAAAAGAATCATATTTTCCATAGGGATTTTACACTACAGTTGAATCTTTACTACTCAGTAGCATCAATACATGAATTAATTGCTTTATATAGACATTACATGGTTGTAGAAAAGTATAGTTTTCTGTCTTTTAGTAACTATTACACTTGTCAGCAGGAAAAAAATGTGGGTTTTTTTTTTTTTTTTTAGCATTCTGACAACTCCATTTTACAGTAAAAAAGTTGACATTACTTTAACAAGTGTCATTGAAAGTTATTTGTTTTTTAAAGCATGGGTTATAAATCAAATTATCTCCGGTTGTGCCTTAACCTAAACTCTTTCCTGAAGTGTCACTTTTTGTTAAAATCAATTTCGGATTCTAAGTATTGCTCCACTCACCTAATTGATAGCAACACAAATTCATGATAGGAATAAAATGAAATTGTTTCTGTGACACAACTCAATAGTAGATTGAGGATTAGTTCACAGTGACCTTGTGCAAACAGCCTTTTCTTTTCTGTTTTGCTTTGGTTCTTTTCTTTTTTTCACTGTTATAAATATTCAATTTACAGGCCATTAGTTACTGGAATTTTGGTTATTTAACCTGCCAGTTACCAATGGACACTTCTATTTAGTTTAAAACAGTAGGAGCAGAAGCTGGCAGCAAGAACATTCGGTGCTCACAGACCACAGGGTATGATAACTCCAAGGAATTATGAATTTTATTTTGGTACATCAAGTGTCTACAGTGCAACTTCTTTCCCACTAGCTGCACACACGAAATGAGTCTGTGTCACTTCTCATACACTCAGCTCAGTCCCTTATGACTCAGAACAGCATATTAGGAGAACCACAGGATAAAACAGATCTGACATTTCAAATATATTTAATAGTCATTATCCAGAGCCTGCTTTCAATCCAAATGTCAAAAATCACTTTGGAACATATCTGTAGTATTTGAACATTAAGCTGTATTAATCATGAAGCAATATTTTAATCAACTGAAGCCAAATTCTGCCCTCACATTCACTCTGTGTGTTCACTGCTCTGGAATACATCCTCTGAGTTTGAACTTTACCTACTAAAACTTAAGCCATTCTTTGATTAGCACCCTATATCAAATGGTCCAAATTCTGCCATTTATCACATTCACAAAAGTCAGTAGAGGACAATGTGGATATAACTGGCAGCAGAACGAAGCCCAGCTGCAATTTCTACATGAGCTTTGGTAGGAGACAGAGCATGTAAGTCTTTCACTGTAAAGCAATTTTCAATATTGACTCAGGCTATTGGAAATCTGACTAGTTGTTCTACTGGTTTATGACAAGATGTGAGTTCTGCTAATATTTGGGGGTAGGAGGGGATCACCACATACATTTTCTATTTGAGCAGAATTTTCAGTGCTTAAGGTTTGGTTGTTTATGGGTAGAGGAGAAGGCAATGGAGCCCAAATGATACTGTTCTGTGTCAAAGAATATGTTCATACATCTTGGAAAGATAGCTCGTATTTAATAGAGGATTGTAGGGCTATAATACATTGTTGCAATAGATGTCCTCAGTGTGTAGAGTTTCTCGCACATCCTGTTAGTTACTGCAGATAATATGACTGCTTCACAAACACTGTTCCCCTTCTCCACCCCAAACCAAAGTGAAGTGAAACCTGTGGAAGCGCCCGTCTCTGTCTGACAGTCTTCTGGAAAAACACCCCAGCATGACCCAAGCATACTAAGCACCTGCCTACACTTTCACTCGCCCCTCTTTTACACTGCATGACTGTTTCAGTGGGCATTTACTTGTAAATCCCATGGGAAAGAACAGTGTGACAACAGAACCAGACTCAGCCGACATGGTCTGTTTCCACTTTCATCAAGTCCACCTCTCTTTAGTGGCTTCTGTTGGTCCCTTCAGTGGTGTCTTAAAGCAGATTCCACTGCAGACAAAAAGTAAAGTTAAACCAGTGTCTAAAGTGAGGTCCAGCGTATTCTAAAAGTCTCCTACCTGAATTATGGACATCCGGCTCGGCGGAGCCTCGCTGGCGTTAGTCCCTTGCCCTGTGAAGCTGGTGTGGCAGCCCACATGTCCCTGGGGTACAGTCAGGTTGTTGGAGGCGGGCTTCAGGTACATCACCTCAGACCTGGGAGAGCTGAGGGGCAGGCGGGTCTGGTAGTCAAAGTACATGGGTGAGGTGGCCAGGGATGGGCTGCTCACCACGTTCATGACATTGAGGGGGCCCCGGCTGTCCTCACCCTCACTGGGCACCAGCATAATGTCATTCTTGCTGATCTTCTTCTTCTTGCCCTTGCCCCCTCCACTGCCACTGCCTCCTCCTCCCCCGCCACTGCCTCCCCCTCCTCCCAGCTGAGGGTGGCTATACTCAGGCAATGCGACAATTATAGGTGCGGATCTCCTTGTTCTCTCGCTTGCACTTCACAGCAATAGTGATCATGGCAGCCAGCAGGATGATGGACACAGTGCTCAGCGTCACAATCAGGGGCAGCGACAAGTCCCAGTGTGGTCGCCGATGCTGCTCACCATTCACCTGTGGCTCACCAGCCTCTGGCAGGGGCCCTGCCAAGGCCCTGACAATGAGCTTAGCCACTGCAGAGAGGCTGGGCTTGCCGTGGTCACTGACTTTTACCACCAGTTCAGCAACAGGACTGAGTTCTTCCCAGTAGGGGTGCAAGGTGCGTATCTCACCACTAGTGGGGTCCATCTCAAAGAGATGTTCCTCATTGCCTTCCACAATCTCATATGTGAGGCGCCCACTCTCCCCAAAGTCACTGTCCAGGGCACGGACGGTGCCCACGGGGTAGCCCACCCCAGCATTTCGAGGCACCTGCAGCTCAGCAGTGTCATTGATGAGGGCGGGCAAGACGATGAGGGGTGCATTGTCATTGACATCGAGCACAGTGACACGCACTGTGGCGTTGCTTTCGCGGTGGGGTGAACCTGAGTCTTTGGCCAACACACGAAACTCAAAGTGCTTTGTCTGCTCATAGTTGAAGCTTCTCAGGGCATAGATAGCACCATTGGTGGGGTTGACAGAGACATAGGTGTAGATAGAGACATCTCCCACATGCCCGGGCAGAATTGAGTAAGAAACTGTCCCGTTTTGGCCCAGGTCAGGGTCCTGAGCCAAGACGGAGCCCAGGTACTCTCCAGGAATGTTGTTCTCAGGGACCTGTAACACATAGAGGTTCTTACTGAAGCGGGGTGGATTGTCGTTCTCATCAAGTATCCGAACAGAAAACGACTTGGTGGAGTTGAGAGGGGGGTTGCCCCCATCACGTGCCACAATGGTCACATTGTACTCATCCTGTGCCTCACGGTCCAGGGGCCGGTCAGTGACAACAGTGTAGAAGTTGTCATAGTTCTCCTCCAGGGTAAAAGGGACAGCTCCTGGCCCACTGCCACCGCCCAGCACTCGACACTGGAGCTGCCCATTCTTGCCCGAGTCTCGGTCAGTGACCCGCACCAGGGCAATGACAGTGCCCGGTGGGGCAGCCTCACTCAGTGCTCCCTGGCGAACGGAGACAAACCCAATGGTAGGTGCATTGTCATTGCGGTCAATGAGGCGGACTGTGACCTTGCAGTGAGCAGGGATGGGATTGGGCCCCAAGTCCCGAGCCTGGACATCGATCTCAATGAGGCCACTCTCTTCATAGTCCAGGTTACCCTTGACACGGATGAGGCCAGCTTTGTGGGTCGATGCTAAACAGGTCGCGGACACGCTCAGGTGCATAGCCACTGAAAGAGTATAGCACCTCTCCGTTGGTACCTTCGTCGGCATCGGTGGCATTAAGGTCGATGACAGCAGTGCCCAGTGGTGCATTCTCAGGCAGCTCTACCACATAGGAAGCTGCTTCAAAGATGGGGCTGTTGTCATTGGAGTCAATGAGGCGCACATTGATCTGCACTGTGCCCGAGCGTGGTGGGTCGCCGCCGTCCAATGCAGTCAGCACCAGCGTGTGGTGGCTCTGCTCCTCACGATCTAATGGCTTCTGGATGACCAGCTCTGGAAACTTTGTGCCATCACCTCGGGACTTCACATCAAGGGAGAAGAGGCCGTAGTCATCACGGGTGAGCAGGTAGGTGCGCAGCCCGTTGTCTCCAGCATCCGGGTCGTGGGCACTGGTGAGGGGGAAGCGGGTGCCTGGCGCAGCATTCTCTGAGATGTCCATGTCCACTTGGTCAGAAGGGAACGCTGGTGCGTTGTCGTTCAGGTCCTGGATCTCCACCTTGATCATGCAGATCTCCTGGTCGTTGGCGAACACCTCGAGGGAGAGCTGGCACTTGGTGCTGCGCCGGCACAGCGCCTCACGGTCGATGCGCTGCTTGGTGTAGAGCAGCCCGCTCTCCCCGTCCACATCCAGGAGGTGCGGGGCTGAGTTTTCCAACACCCGGAAGGTGGACTTGGGGCCGCGACCGCCGGGGCCGCCGCCGGGAGCGCCGCGCTCCGCGGGCAGTATCCCGCCCCCCGCCGCGCCCGCCGCCAGTCGCGCATCGCGGCCGATGTTTCCAATGACCGTGCCGGCTCCCTGCTCCTCCGGCACCGAGTAGTTCAGGTTCTTCAGCGACAGGGCAGGAGCCCAGCAGAGGAAGAAGCAACAAATGGAAAGGTACATCCCCGAGAAGGGGTGGGGGTGGCAGCAGCTGCAGCGGCGACTAGGGTTGTCCCAGTCTTCTCTGCCTCCTGCTCTGGGTTTGTTCTTCCTCCTCCTCCTCCGTCGTCTTCTTTTTTTTTTTTTTTTTTTTTTTTATCCTTCTCTCTCCCCACCCCTATATTTTAAGTTCCTGAACCTGTTGCTCTAAAGCATCTGCAGAGACACAGGATGAGAGGCAGCAAATAGACCATGTAGCTCAGAGGGAGGGAGCAATCGGGAGGGGATGAAGGAGGGAGTGGAGGGGGGAGCGGGGTCAGCAGCTTCGGCAGCGTTTCAGCTAGCGCTTGCCGTGCTCTAGAGTCCCCTCGCAGTCACTTCGGCTGTCAGACTTCGGCAGTGGGAGGATTGCAAAAAATCAGAAAATTTGCAAAAGATCTTCTCCTCCTGGCAGGTGAAGCGTTTCCCGATCCTTGAATCCCCGCAGATGTACAAAGGGTAATAAAAATAATAACAATAATAAAAAATCGGCGGCAGTGGCAGTTTTTCTAAAAAACGATCAAAAAGATTTTTTTTTTTTTTTTTTAAATATGTGTATTTATATATACATAGGAAAGGGGGTGGCCACAGGTCTGTGAGCAGGGGTAGAAAAGCTTATTTGCTACTCATCGCCTGTGATGCTGTTGGTGGAGTGGAAGGGTGGGAGAGAGACAGAAAGGGGGAAAAAAAAAAGTCTCAGCTTGTTGTTGAAGCCCTCTTCGTGTGCAGTGAGAGGCAGTGAAACGTCTGATTGCACCGCGGGGTTGTTGGTTTTCAGGGAGTGTTTTGCTGCATTTAGAGATCTAATCTTGCATTGCTTGCGGCGGAGAGCTGCATCTCACTGCCACCGGTATTTCCCCCTCCCTCTCAGTCTCGTACACCCTCTCTGTTTCCCTCCCGAATCAGAAGGCGAGGGAAGGATTGCATGGCAAGAGAGGAAAACAAAACGGGGGGGGGGGGGGGGGGGAAAGGCAGAAACTAGTGCCCTGATTTGTAGCTTCCTTTCTCACCCTCTACTACCAGCCTCCCACTCGTCCTTTTGCGGGGGGGGGGGGGGGGGGGGGAATATAATAAACTCATTATCTGACCGTCATCACTAGTAGAGTAAATATATGTTTTGATAAAAATCAGAGGCCGTGCTCAATCAAAAACACACTTTGGTTTCTTTAAGACAGGCCAGTAGCCGCCGCCACCACCACATCCTTTCTCTCCGGGTATCTATGCGTGTGTGCAGATGCGTGTCTGAGGAGCTGCACTTTTCTCGATGCAGTTCAATTCCAGTTTGCTTTTCTCTCCAGCTGGGAGGAAAGCAACAGGCAACCCATGGCTGGACGCATAGCTTCTCCCCCCCAAAAAAAGAAAAAAAAAAAAAACAAAAATAAAACAAAAAAAAAAAAAGAAAAGAAAAAAAACCCACACACACACACACACAAAAAAAAAACCAAAAAAAAAAAAACCAAAAAAACAGAGAGAGAGAAAGGAAGGGGGGAGGGGGAGAGAGAAGCCAACACACACACACACACACACACACACTCTCCTAGTCTCTCGCTAAAAGGGAAACAGTCTCTGTATTCACAGGGCTGCGCTATCAAGTGCCTCTTTTCTTTCTATTCAGTATCTCCTTCCAATGACACTGCCGCCTATTCCTCTTCATTTAGGGGAGGGGAGAACAGAGGGAAAAACAATCCTGGCGCTGAATAAAGTGGCAGACCTTTTAATCAAGTAATTCGCTTATATTAAAAGCTATGCAGTTCCGCTATTGGTGTGAAGCATATTTTGCAGTCTTTTCAAGCTTCTACAGTCTCTCTGAGCATCTTGATAGAAGCGGGGAAGAGCGGCGGCAGCGCCAGATGTCTCCTCCTCTCCCCTCGATACGACGTATGGACAAATACTGGACAAGGGCAACTAAATTACATTTCAGGTTCTTTTAACAACCAGAAATAAATGAATGGCATATCCAGAAATGCAGGTGTTTGTATCTGCTGGATGAGTCAGATCCAGCGAAACAAATCACATTCCCTATCTCTCATGTTCCTGTCTTCACAGATATTAGTTGCAGCTTCTTTCTAACGCTTCTCTGACTCACTCTACAGACAGGAGAAAAAAAAATATAATAATCAGATTTACCCTTTGGAAGGGGGAGGGAGGAAAAGAAAAATAGAGGGTGAGAGGGGTGTCGGATCCAGCTACACTTTTACTATACCTCTTTCTCCGGGAGATTGAGGATCAGGAAAACAAGGCTGTTATCCACTCACTGGCACAGAGGCGCGTCTGTCTCCTGCTTTGCTGAGTGTTTTTAACCACCTTTCCTCAGTGTTATGTGTGAAATAAATCAGAAAGCTTTCATATTAAAAGAAAAAAAGGAAAAAACAAAAAACCACACAGGTTCCCAATATATAGCTCACAGATCTAGTTCCGAGCCTCAGTTCTGCACTGTTTGTTGTTTTGTTTTTTTCTCCTTTATTTGAGTCCGGACCCAAAGTACACAGTTAATTCTGCAACCTGTGGTAGAGAGGCTTTCAAAAGAAAAAGAAGGAAAATCAGATACTCTTCTCTGCCTCATTGGTGGGTGGCTCCCTCCGAACAGCCGGTCGCCAGTCTTAGCCAGGCAGCATACGGAGCCAACGCCGATCCCCGGCAAACCAGATCCATTGCACCAGCCGCCCTGCAGGGAAGCGGAGGATTCGGCGAAAATTCAACAGTTGGAGCCGCTCTCCCCCCTCCTCGCCTCCCTCACTGCAGCACCGCCGGGCCCGCCGCGCCGCGCTCTCCCAGCGCCGCTCGCCTACTGCCTCTATTCACCTCACGCCGCGGCTTAAACATTGATACGGATTCCCCGCCAGCCAATAAGCGGCGGCGGCGGCGACCGGCCCGCCAATGGCAGGAGGCGGGAGGGCGGCGGGGCGGGGCTGCGGCGGGCGCTGGGTGTCATTGATTAGCTCGGTTCGGTGGAGACGCTCAGCGTGCGTAGGGCTCGGGCGGGCGGGTTGCGGTGGTGTCTGGTAGCAGCGCACCGCAGCGCCGCGCCCCCGGCACCCTCCATCCCACGCTGTTTGTTTATTTATATATTCCCACCCCGTTTATTTATTTATATATTCCCACCCCGTTTATTTATTTTTAAGACATACCAATAAGTCGTCCGCGATAGCGAGTGGGGGGGGGGGGGACACGACGCGGTACCTCCGCACTGCTCCAAAACACTGCGCGGCGCCGATCCGACTCACCTCCTCGCCGCCGCGGGGATGTATAGGCGAAGGGAGTAGAGGGGGACGGAGGACTTGTGGATGGGGAACCCCCTCGCCGGCGCCTATCCTGCGCACCCCCTCACCTCTCCAGAGACGCATAGGCGAAGGGAGTAGAGGGAGACGGGGGACTTGTGGATGGGGAGCCCTCCCTCGCCATCCCCGCCCCGGCCCTGCGGGAGCCGCTCCGAGCTGGTCTCGCCCTCCCCGAGGGGCAGGTCCTGGCAAGGAAGTACCGCAGGGGCCGCTGTACGGGGGCACGGGCGGCGGACAGGGAGGCAGCCGTGCCATGTTGGGCTAGGGGCCGCGGCAGTGCCCACTTCCCCTCCCTTACTCTTCTTCCCTTCCCCTGCCCGCCCCCGCCGCGGCGGGAGGCTCTCGGTCGGTAGTGGCTGATGGAGGGGGAGTTGGTGGGGAACGACTGAGGCTGGCAAGGTGGGTGCTCGGATTGCCGGAGAGCCGGTCTCGACCCGTGCGTACCGAAAAGAAGCTGCCGTTTGTGAGCTGTGAGTGACGAGTGTGTAAGTAGCATGAATCATTCAGGGGGAAAAAAAAAAAAAATGGGCGGGGAGAAGAAAAATCGACTCTGGAGCAATTATTAGACTCTTTATTTTTTTAGGAGTGGCTCTTAAACGATTCACTTAAGGAAGCCTTTCTCCGTAGGATAACCTTCAGCTCTGTATGAGTTACTATGTCGGTAAATATCATTTGACTTGGGGAAAGTCTTACAAATATATAAATTCAAGTAAGTATTCTTCCTAGACCCGTCTTCCCGTCCTGAAGACCTGTTTGTAGCTTTAAAATGGACAGTATGCCGTACGGAACGTGTCTGCTAAAACCCATTATAAAACTAATGCTGCGTTAAAATGCGAGATATAGATAAAGCATACATACATTAGTGGCAGCGTAAAATCACTGCTCTCAGACATGCCAACTTTCTGTGTGAGAGCGACAGACAGACGAAATAAAGGATATGTTTACAAAATGGGCTTTGCTTCCTGAATAAGGATTGGCTGATGGAAATCGTCGTGTTCGGCTAAGTCACTTATCTGGAGAAGTGCCCTATAAAAGCAGCACAACTTTAAAAATGTGAGAAAACTCACAGTAAGCCCCGGAGCTCTCAGAAGATCTCGTTTCACTGTAACTGGAGTCTTGTGCTTTCCTTCCCTTATTCCATAGCCTATGCCAAACCTTCAGGATGTCCAGAAACTTTCCGATGCAATTTCTGCTAATTGGGTAAAAAAAAAAAAATTAAAAAAAAAAATGGCCATTGCAATTATGTCCTGGCTCCCTCTAGCGTGCTAGAGGTACTGCTGCACTTGGGGTATATCTGTGTGCGTGTGTGGTGTGTTCGGGTGGGTGCACATACAGTAACCCCAGTTTCTGAGGCAGCAGATGAGCACCAGCAGGATAAAACAATAATTTCACTATTACAGTGGCAAATACTATGCAATATATTTCTGACAATGTTGCTCCTGGTTTACTTATGTTTAAAAAAAGTCACAAATCCCAAATGAGTTTTATTTTATTTTTCTTTTAAGTCGGATATCTCCATCACTTTTTCCTCCATCCTGGTGAATGCCTTTTTTTTTTTTTTTTTTTTTTTTTATATGACTCAGCATTACACAATAAATACTCTGACTCCACAATGAAGTCAATACATTTGAGTGCACTCTGCAGTTTGTAAAACAAGTACTCCAGACTCTGAATTAAGGGGAAAGCTATATAACCCTTTATCCAAGTAACTAGAAGTTTTGTTTTAAAATCTGTAGATCCTCAGACCTCTGACTGACTACCAGGGACCACAAGTGAAACACCCCCTGCCACACAGGTCACTATGGGGTTTAGTGCTCACTTCAACAGTTATTTTTTAATACTCATTTTCAGGTATGGCTGATTAGTAGCAATTTCTAATGATTTAGTGAAAATTATATCATCTTGACATCTTTAAAAATTTTGGCTTTTAAACTCAATAGAGGCTTAGGTGTCTAATTGGAAAAAGCCATATAAAAAATTATGCCTGCATATGAATATATACCTCTACCAGGCTGATGTTTGTTACATCAGTTTATAACAACGAAATGGCATTTATTGATTTTAATCCACCTGTGCAAGTAATGAATATTTTATTTGTTCGATAATTTTACCATATATCTAAGATAGTTTTAATGTCAAATTTGTAGCACGCACTGTACATTTGATAGCTTAGTCTAGCATCATAATTTTCTATACATTCATCAGGAAATAGTTGTATTTTTAACATAGAGTAGTCAGAAATAAAATGTGTGAAGGTAATGCCAATGAGTTGCAATAATACCTATGTGCTGTGTCAGGTTGTTGTGTATTGAATATAAAGTATGTATTTATTTCGGCTCAGAAAAAAAAAATCTTAAAATTTAAAAATGCTTATTAACAAGTTGGTGAGAAAACTGTATTGTGGAGAGGTTAATACATAGGCAAAATGCAAATCCTTAGTGGCTGGAATGCATGATAGAAGGCTTATAGTATCTGACAGATCAAGAATATACACCGTATAAGAGAAGCTCAACCAAGGAGCAAAGTCCATTATACCAGCCTTTACAATAACTTATATATGGGAGAGATAAATTATGCTTTATAAAACCACTTTTCAATACTTGAAATGTTTGTTTATTGGAAGCTGTAATTTGACATCAACCAAAATAAAAGTCAGTAACAGGACACATCTCAAAACTACCTTCTTAAAGATGTTGACTAGTCATGAACATAATAAAGCTGTATTAAGAATTTTCTGGGAAAGTGTGCATAACAAAATCTAGTAGTTTATTATTCTATCCTCAGCAAAGACAGGTAAACCTTTCTACTTTCGAAAAAAGGGAAATAAATCAAAAATATCCTCAATCAGAACTGCTGAAATGAAAATGATAGTCTCAGCATGGAGGCTACTTAAGCATAGTACAAAAGTCTCAGAAGAAATATACCTAAACAAATAAAAGAAAATTGGAAGGCAAGAAAAAGATCAATATAGTTAAATGTCAAGGTTCAATATTTAAGTTATTTGAGCCTAAAACATATGATTGGGAAAGCCCAAATCCAATCATCTTGAAAACAATAGAAAGAAGGAAAATTAGAAAGGCCAAGGAGAGAATTTGAGGAACAAACAGTATATATATAAAAGAATTAATTACCTGCTATAAAACAAACATATGTATTGCCAATATTAGGAAGCTATGGCAGAACTGGCGGGCCTATTATTTGGCCAGCTATAAAAGAAAAGTATTGCAGAGAAATTAGTTTTCTGTACCCTAGCACTCTTAGCAAATGAAGACATTTCCTCAGGTCAACATTTTTTTAGTAACAAAGACAAGATGTGGGTGCATACTCGTGTCAATAGTGAAATTCTTAAAAAGCAAAAAGCATCTAACTAAATGGTAGTCATCAAGAGTTCTTACAGAATCTGAAAATGAGCTAAATGAATTGTTAAAAATATGCAGCCATTAAGATCAATTATTATCTGTGAAGATTAAAAGGTACAAAATATGTTTGTCTTTTAGAAAGACTAAAAGGGTGATCAAGAAATAATGGTATGGAAAGCCTTACTTGTATAAAAATCAGTTAAAATGACAATTAAAAATAGAAGTTATATAGCATCTAGAGAAATGTAAGATAAGTACTGCCCAGAAACTCAATGAAATCAATAGAAACCTTTCCACTGTTTTGAGTCATCCCATAACAGCAAAGTAAAACAACTTGCGTAGATTAAAAAGACATTTCTTTTCTTTAGTAGCATTGTTTCAAAGTAGCAACAGAACAATAGATAAAATTACTTTTATTGCTTTGTGTGTAAGAAATTTCATGTCAATGTGAGTTCACAGTAGCAAGACATGTAGAAGAGAGGATTATTGCTGAGAAAGAGAATATGAGATAATAGTGCAGTAGGTCTAGGTAGGAGAGGGTGGGTGTCTGCCAGTGGTGTTAGTGGACCTCTCAATTAGAGAGGTGGGGCCAAGAAGAGAGAGAAATGGGAAAAGGGTGCTGAAGTGGGACATAGAGCTATTTAAAAAGACTTGGGGAAAGGGAGTTAGCAAGTAGGAGCTAAGCCTGAGATTGTCACTGAAAGAATTGATACCTACAGCTTCTATCTAACTGGGAAGTATTTCATTTGCAGTTTTACCTGTGTCATTTTGGAAACAAACAAATGAACACACACATTAAGCTTACAGAAGGAGAGACTTGTTAGGTCACAGATAAGTGGCTTAGGACTTGGATCCTCATGCCTCTTTTCAGGCATGTTATCTAATGACTGTTTAGCACAGCATGCAGAAACATGACTTTTTTTAAAGTCATTTTAATGAAAACAGGATACACTGAGATCAAACCCAGCATTCTTCAAACAGATTAAGTGTAAGTTTCATTAATTATTGAAAAAAAAAAATCCTAAAAAAAAAAAGGGCAATTTATTTAAGAGCAATCAATCTAATGAAAACCAGTTTCCTATAGGTGTGCCTTTAATTTTCCCATGGCCACTACTATCAGCTTCCTCCAGTGATGTTCACCCTGCAGATGTGAGAGGCTGGCTGAGGGCCAGGCAGCAGCTGCCCAGAAAAGTACATCTACTTTTCCTTCTCTCATTTAAGGTATTAATTTTATCTCCTACACTTACCCACCACTGTAATAAAATTCAAACTGCAATCACCTTTGAAATGTCTATCCCATTTGCAAATTTGATTGAAATTGTCCATTAGGTCACAAATTTACCGGGCAGAATGATGGAAAGACAGCGAGTCACTTGGGTAATGGTCAAGGGGGCTGCATGTTCACTTACAGAGCCTTCTTTAAAAACCTACAACATTAAACATTTTAGCTGTTTAATTATACCATGACCCTAAATCTGGAGGTAAGATGTGGCACAGTAATATGATCATATGATATGGCTTGGCATGTTGTCATAGTCCATGCACCGATATTACTAGTGATATGGAAATATACTGTGTGAATATAAACATTAGATTTTGCAACATAGAATAGAAACTATTTTAATTTTTAAATAACAAATATTCTCTGAAATCTTAAGAAACTTTTCTAAAGCAAATATTATATGGATTTTTCTTAAAACTGACAATTTTGGTTTTCATGCTTAAACCCTATAAAGATCAGTAATATATTTTGCTTCACTGAATGATGATGTACTTTACTGATTAAAATCTGTTTTCTGGCTTATTTGTGACAAGTTTGTTAAAGATTAGAGCACATATACCCTATATTATTATAATTAATTAAATATTTATTTAGGAATTTATAAACAGCATTGAAATTTATTAAATACTTGGTTTAGTAGATGGTGTTTAGTTTGTCTGCAGTTATTTTAAGTTAATATCTCCTATGCCCTTTAAAGATTATGTGGCAAGAGAGGTGTTTGTCTTCTTCCTCTCTGGGTTAGTTTGCGCTCTGGCGAGGGGTGAGATTGTGTCTTCCCTGCAAATGAACAAGTGAAGAAATTTACAGAAGCACAGGATAAAAAAGGAGAAGGAGGGAAGAGAAGAAAAAATAAAAAAAGGCAAGAGTGAGAAGAAACTCCAGAGAGCTCTGAGAAAAGCAGAGAAAAGAACTGCTGTTGAAGTCTCAAATGGGAAAGAAAGCAAGCGTTCCCTTAGGCTTGAGAAAGGGTCCGTAATCCTCTGCAAACCTGCAGGGCTGCTAGACTGATACCATACAGGGACAAGCAGACCTGCCATCTCACAGCAGAGTGAGCCTGGGATGTTCACCTACACCTGTTCTACTCTGTCTCACTTTGGGTGTTTAATGAAGCCTTGTTTTGGAGTACAATCTGATCTTTGGGGTTTAAAACTTTTCTGGGGAAGCTGGTAGTGCTCACTTTAAGGAAAAGGTAGAAAGAGATCCAGCTCAAAGACCTGGCTAGTGACATGCATTGTGCAGGCAGAAGTACTGGTAGAGTACTGATAAAGGACAAAGTTTGAGAAGCCAAAATTAAAGTCACATTTCAAGAAGAACATAGCTGATGATATGAAAGGTCAAAGAAAATGGGGAGCCTGATGAAAGTCTTGACAAATGTATTTCATGAAAGCACATTAAGGGCAAAAGCAAGTGCTTTCTTACATCTGTAAGAAAGATTCTCTATCAAGTAGATTTTAAAGTTATGGTCAGTACGGTTAAGTGTGAAATTAATATTTTCCCTTCTCTTCATTAAAAAAAACAACCAAAAAAAAAGGCAAACAAACAAGATTACTGACCCAACAGAGTCTGAAGAAGTTGCAGGTATTTATCATGTTTCTTTATGTAGGAATGTCCTTAATAACATTAAGAAATAATAATAATCATTATTATTAATTCATAGAAATCTCAGTATAGTGTGCAACTGGACTTCCTTTAAGAAGAAAATAACTGCACCTTCTAAGTTACAATATTATTGAGATCATGATGTCGTGGTTTAAGCCCCCCACCCACGCAGTTTTCTCACTCACTCACTGCCCCTCTTCCTTCCCCCAGTCCCGGGGGGATGGGGAGGAGAATCAAAAGAATGCAACTCGCACAGGCTGAGATAAGAACAGTTTAGTAACTAAGGTATAACACAAATCACTACTGCTACCACCAGTAATAATACAAGAGAAATACAAGGAAAGAGAATACAACTGCTCACCAAGCCCAACCCAGCCAGTGCACCCCCAGCAGCGAACCCCCCAGTACCAAAAACCTGACCATGCCGTGCACCCCCAGTCCACCACCACACCCTTCCGGGTCTCTGCTCTCCATCTGCACATCCTGGACATGATGTGCTGTGGTATGGAATAACCTCTTTGGTCAGTTTGGGTCAGGTGCCCTGTCTCTGCTTTCTCCCGGCTGCCCTCCTCCCTGGCATAGCATGAGGCTCAGAAAGTCCGTGGCCAGACCAAAACATTACCAAGCAGGAACTGAAAAGACTGGTGTTATCAGCGCTGTTTCTAGGCCCAAAATCAAAAAACACAGTGCTGCACCAACTACCAAGAGGGAGAAAAATGACTGCTACTGCTGAACCCATGACAATATTGTAGTTGAGTTAAGTAGAATCTCTAACATAGCAGGTCCAATATGTTTTTTAGCTGGAAAATCACAGGCTTTCCACATTTCACACCCTCAAGCTGCAGAAGGTTTGAGTCACTTTCACAAAACATTTTCCTGAATTTTAAACATCAGGGTATTGTATTTAATGGAATGGTGGATTTTTATTGTTCACTCTCTTCTAGTATTTCTATATGACAATTGCTCCAGAGCTACAGGCTTTACTAGCAGTAACCAAGGAATTGTTGTAGAGTTCAGTGCATCACTTCTTCTTCTCAAGGCACTAATCTAGAGGTGGAAGGTTGTGACATCAGTCAAACAGGTCAGCGATTTGCTTATGAAAGCAAGACCAACGTCTCAGTGGAAATTCAGAGCTGGAGCTGTACCTTGAAGTCATGCCAGGAAACAGAGGACTGAGGGAGAATTTAGCTGTAAAATACTACGAATTCCTGAGCTGAAGAAATTCACCTCCACTGTGGTTCTTACAGTTACTCCCCAAGTGGGATGAAGGTATCATGGTCTTTGAAGCTTCTGTTTTCCAAGGGCAGTGTTTAGTTTCCTGAAGAGAATAAGACCAAAGTATGAGTGCATAGTAACCTGTGTGTATAAATTTGCAGGAGATGAAGTTTCTATTGGAAGCAAACCCAAAAATAACAAAAATAATAACAGCAACAAAAAAATGGAATTAAGCCAGATTTCTGATTGCTATTTCCATATTTTTGTCTCTTTAGTTTCATTTTTTATATGTTAGCATTTTGCCTCCACCGACAAAATTGCAAACCATCCCTAGGGTTTATGGAATTTCTTATATGTTGCATACTAAAGATTCTACAAGCTAAATTTGCCTGTTATGCAACCCTTTTGTTTCCAAAGTATTCCCTTATTCACTTATGCAGTTAGTAGCTCTACTTGAAACATGACTGATTGCAACACTGTAAACAATTCTGTTGCTAAATCTCGAAGAGAAATGGAATCCCATTTACTCTCTCCTAGCTGCAATTTTGTAAGATTAGAAAGAATGAAAAACCTCCCCACCAAAGCAAAACAACAGATAATGAAACTGTTCTACTTTCCACCCTGAAAGTCTAGGGACACAATTAATGATAATAAAAAAAATCTGTTGAGTCAAGTGGCACATATTTATGGTTGCCTTTTAAAAGGAAGCAGCATCTTTAGACTTTTTGTAGTAGAAAACCTTTTTGCTAGTTTATATGTCTATTTTAATCCAACCACTCAGTTTTGTACCTGCTAACCCTTTTCATTTGTATACTCCTGTGTGAGCTCCAACATAAACAAGACTCATAAACAGCAGACTATAGATAAGCTTTCAAAATGTTATGTGGCATTTTACCCACATATCTGTCAAGTAAAAGGTTAGAATCTTCACTTTTAAAGAAAAACATACCAATTAGTAGCAAGGCTGTCTAGAGCACAAGGTTTTCAAAGTTTGACATGTCTGTAGGTGCAGCACAACCTTTTTTTTTTTTTTTTTTTTCTTTTTTTCTGTATAAAGTTCCTTTTCATTTTCTGATAGAGAATGAGGATCCAGGGAGGGTCCCAACTGGCAGCTTTTCAAGTGCTCACAGGAATTGCAAAATTGCCTTGGCCAGATGTGTCCAGTATAGCTGCAACTGGATAGCAGAGTAGCAGATGACTGCTTCACCTTGTTTGCTTACCAAATTGACGCCTCAGTACTGGTTTCAGTGGTGTAATCTCTGAGTAGAGTTATCAAATGCTTTTATCTCCAGTGTGCAGGAGAATAAGGAGCACTTGAGGGCTTCCTTCCTGGCATGGGCTAGTGAGACTGTAGATCACAGCAAAAGATGGAGAGTGATGACAGCAGCCTGCTCGGGGCCACCCGTCCCTGTCCTGGTGGGGCATTGATAGCCAGCGCCCAGAGACATGCAGGGCTTTGGCTTCGTCCCCTCATCACAATGATCATCTGAGATAAAATGGCCTGACAGTTGGCTGCCAGAATGGAGCCGTAGGAGTTTGTGCCCCCCTTAGAGCCAGGGGCAAGCAAGAGAGGAAATTATGTTTCTAGTCATAATTCCCTTCTCTGTTTGCTCCTGGGATGGCACTGCTATGCATCCCCCTTTCTGCAGGCAAACTGTTGTCTTACAGTCTTGTCATAAGTGATTAGTCAGAATCCAGTGCTATAAAATACCCAGAACCAAATGTAATAACCAAGGTACAAAATTAACATTTAAAAAATCCTTTAACCTGCTGCAAAACCAAAAACAGATCCTAAAATTAAGATACGAAGTATGGTATCCTCAAGACCACTAAAAATGCTCAGTTAATTTATCTATCTTTATGAAAGACATTTTAAAGAGGCTTGACTTTTTAAAATTGCAAAGAAAGTCCTGGAAATTAGGTCGTGTAGTCTTAATGATGAGTATGTAAAATCACTTGTTACTCTGAATTTTTTATTAAAAAAGCACATACTGTTGGGTGAATGCTCCATTGCTGGCGGTGTTCAAGGCCATGTTGGACAGTGCCTTGGGTGGCATGGTTTAGTGTGAGGTGTCCCTGCCCGTGGCAGGGGGGTTGGAGCTAGATGATCTTAAGGTCCTTTCCAACCCTAACTATTCTATGATTCTATGATTATTGATGTAAAAAAATGAAGGAACAGGAAAGAATAAAAATCCATGCAAATATAAATCCTCGTTAGTATTTCTATTGTTAATTTTTATCTCTTAGATACCAAAATATTTTTCAGTTTTATACAGGAAAGTGTATTCATGGCTGCTGCCCTGAGGAATTTATAGTGTCAATAAATTAACATAAATGAATTGCTACAATTATCTGTTTTATAATATCATGAATTGTTAGAAATAACATCTGAATTGCAAATAAATCACTACAAAATATATGTTGCAGAGAGTTTTTATTTAACGTGTACAGTCATTAACATATAAATGGCTAATTTCTGCCATTTGCTTGCTCCACTATATGTGTCCACTGCAGTGTGTAAAGGAGAGTGTAGTGTATTTAGATGGGAAATATTTTAAATTAAGATTTTATTTACACTACAGGTGTTTAATTTGGATCTAATGAGTCAGTTACATTGCTAAAAGAGGGTAGTTATTTTAGATATATTTATTCAGATGTAGGGAATATAGAATTGATTTTTGTCCTGTTTTGTTTTTTTTTTTTTACTTCTCTGTCTCTTAATAACTAGTTCTGTTTAATGTGTGGTAACTCCTATTAAACCTCATTTAAATGTTTTTTGAAGGACTGCTATTTAAAATTGTACAGAAGAAGTAAAATTAATTTTTAAAATAACTACTTAATTTACATTCCAAATTAAGGGTATGTAAATATCTCTGGGGACAAGAACATGCCATTTCTTTATGGTGAATGATGACCCAGCATCAGTTATATCCTCATTTCTGTAATGGCAAGGCCATACAGCCTTATTGCATGGGAAACTCCAACTGACAGGGTGCTGTAGTGAAACTCCTCCGTAACACTGGCTACCACCTGATGTGCGAGAGCACAAAGCTTGTCCCAAGGTGTATCAGTCAAGTTTAATATCTCACCGTTAGCTGAAGGTGCTTAATGATTTAGGGTATCAAAAAGGCCAAGTCCTTTGTGAAGACTGTGGTTGACTATTTCACTTTTTATCCCAGTAGAACAGTCTGCCATAAATATAGTTTATCCAGAGAAGGACCTGACACTTTCGTCAGACAGACCTGATACAGTGGAATGGAATTCCATGAGAAATAATTTCCATTTTACACCTCAGCAAGTTTCCGGTTTGCATGCAAGGCTTTTCTCTTTACTTAGCTTGCTTTAATGGACGTATAAAGCAAAATTTACATCTAGGTAATTTTAATTTATAAAGATAAAACAGCTCACACTTTTCTCTTTGAAGCAAGGAAGGCAGAACAAAATTAGAATAGATTAATTTGTACTGCTTACTACACTGATATTAGATGTTCTCATACTACAATGATGAATGTCTATCAAAAACCTGTATATTGGAGAAGACCACATGCGACCAAAAGAATGTTAAAATCACTGCTAATACGTGGTGTCAGGGACCTAAGCTGTAGGAAATACATTAAGTCACCAAAATGACTGAATTCAGACATTATTGAGTTCTTATTACAAGACATAATCATATAGAAAGCTGCTGAAGAAGTGCATTTTAAATTGCTTTGCTATTTTCTTCTCTAAGAAAACGTGGAGTTCCTGATCATTGTCTCTGATCTTTAAAGGCTGTAGTCATGTTAGTATAGCATTCACATCTTCAGCGGACATAAGTTGTCTCTAAGGTATTATGGCTGTAATCTTGATTCTGCTGTCATGTAGAACTTTACCAAGTAGCTACTCGTTGATTTTAACTCATCAAAGCACAGCCAGATTTAAGTCTTCACCTACATGACCATCTTGTTATCATTTGGCCTTTGTCATGCAAAAATCAAAGAAATCTCCAAGCAACTGGAGTTATAGAGAAACACAATTAATTAATGAGCTTTGAATGACAGCTTGCTTTGTGATTTTTTTGTTTGGTTGTTTTTTTAACCAATGAGGGAGGAGGATTCTAAATTTTAGCTTGTGATTATTCCTCAATGTTTCATATGCCAAGCTCTTTTGTATAATGACTTTATGGGAAAGAGGTCACAAACAGGGGCCACTGTTTATTGTCTTGCAGTAAACAGCAATTGTCTCAAACAACTGGTTACAGTACCCTGGGAACTGCGCCCAAGCCTCTGAAAGCCACTTATCATATAGTAAGTGAATAAAAGAAAAATTGTAAAAATTCACAGGAGGATTTTGAAAGACCTCAAAGAGACCTATGCTGTCTATCTCAGAAAGTTTAAAATAAGACTTACTACAAAGTTATAGCGGCAGACCCTTCAATATGTCACTAAATGTCCACCTACACAAGGTGGTGTATCACCTTTACTGAGAAACTGAAGCTCGTCTGCAGATTAATATTTAATCTCTCCATTCTGTTTGGTGAAAATCTTTCAGCATGCTCATTTAGAGCTGAAGCTGTGGATGTTCTCTGGCATGTTCTAATACACTGGATGTTCTCTGGCATGTTCTAATACCCATGTTCTTCTTCCAGTCAGTGAACTGAGAAGAAAAACTATGATAGTGTTCACACCTGATGCATAAAGGAAATAAAAATAGTTCAAAAAACAAAGTTAGACAAATACTAATACTTTGGGGGATTTTCTGTTGTGTATGACTGGCATGAATTTAAAATTATTAAATCACTTCATAATCAGCTATATTTTAACCAAGGCATAACTCTTACCTTACTGAATAGAAGAACAAATTCTCACAGGGTTTAAGAGGCCTTTTCTGGTATTAAGCATATTTATGCAATTAATTAGGAAGCAAAAGCTGATAAAAATGTGCTTTCTCCCTTCTGTAGGGTATATAGTAAGTGTCAAGACTAACAGTGATGCACCTAACAATTGTAATGTATCAGGACAATTATTTGGAATATTGGCCTAGTGTGAGGCTTTCCTGCACATGGCAGGGGGATTGGAGCTATATGATCTTAAGGTCCTTTCCAACCCTAACCATTCTATAATTCTGAAATCAGATAGAATTTTGCCACTGATTGCCATGGCAGCAAAAGCACAGACTATTGCACTGAATATATATATATATATATATTTAATTTCAATATAGGTAAGCACAACAATTATTTAGTTTGCAACCAATAATTTATAAGACTTCTACCATATCAGTCAAAGTAAAACTACCCCAGCAAAAGTTAATGTAAATTATTTAAAATTAGATAAGTAAATATACTTGCTGCCATGCTAAAATGTTGCTCTAATTTGGTTCAGAGACACACTGAAAAGATAAAGTAATTTATTCCAGTGGATTTTTTAATTATTTTTTTTTTTTTAATTATACACTTCAAAATAGTTAAACTTATTATTAACATTGACTCACTAGCACCACAAAGTGGAGAGTAGAGTCTCTGGTATATTTTTACTAGGACCAGCGCAACCATGCCTTACATTAAAGAAACGTGATTGAATTTTAACAAGATGTGTTTTAATTGTTGATGTCAGTGTTTCTAGCATTGTTGCTGTATTTCAAAGAAAGAATAATAAGCAAACTGCTATCAACGTTGTTAGAGCAGATAGGTGAAGAGCTGGCATGCATTATAGTCTACTTTTCCGGATGTGTGGAGTATATGTCACAGATTATGTGAAAGCATAATTGAATGTAGGAAGCCAGTGGTCGTCATAACATGTTGAGCTCGCAAGCAGATTAATTTCTGTATCACTTTACAATGGCACATTTTTATCTCTTTTATTGTTTTGATTACTTCGATAAATTTGGGAGAGGGATTGTTTTCTCACAGTAACATCAGATACAGAAATTTTTAGTGGATCTTTTTTCTCACTTAACACATCTACATGTTAGTTTAAGAAGCGTACTGCTAGTTAATCAAGTTAATTACATATTAAGATGCAAATCCTGCGTAGCCAGGCTTTTTTTTTTTTTTTGGAGCATTATTTCTTCTGTTAATCCTTTTCATAGCTAAACTAAAAGACATGGATCACACACACCACATTTTCTTAGAAAAAGTTACTGATTTGCTGCTATAAGTTTTTGCTTCCATTTACCACTTCTTCTGTCAATAAAACTGAAAGCAGTTGTCCTTAGATACTTCTGATACTATAATGTCTTGAGTGGTAAAGATTTACAGACATTAATTTATCTGTCAATAAATTATAGAATCTCATTTCCTAATAGCAGAATTATGGGAAAGATTTGTATGATAAACAAATTTAAATGATCCTTCCCTGAGGGAACTCCTAAGAATAAAAGGTTCTCTTGTGCCTGTGGGTATTTTACTTTCCCAACTTTTTTTTTTTTTTTTTTTTTTTGGGGGGGGTGGGGGGTGGGGGAAGAGGAAAGAGATTAAACTCCTGCCATAAACTTTTCCCCAGAAATTTTTATCAATATAAACTTTGCCTATGATTTCTTTTCATGATTCACTTTCCTTTTTTTTTTTTTTTTTTGTTTTACAGATTTATGTGCACCTGTAGGAGATGTTTGGCTGAAAGGCAGCATATTTATTTCAGAATTAACTATGGCTTAAGCCTCTTTTGAGAAAGCTACAGAGCTTATAGCATGCTGGCAGGGGTCTTGTCTTAATGAGAATCAAAAATATGCTGTAGTCCATGATAAAGCCCAGGCTGTGGTTTAAATATGTATCAGCTGGTTGTGGTCAGCCTTCAAAGGAAAGGCAATCATCTGGTGAGGGATTCAAATTTGTCAAGTATATCTGACTCACACATAGCAACCACTATTCTTTATCCTTTGCTTGGGTATAAATCTGGAGGAAAAGAGAATTGGAGACATTTCTATTCTTAGTCCAAGTATATTTAAATGCTACTTTGAATACTTATTTACAGTGTGGGGCAAGATAATAAAGCAAATTTCATAATTATCATTTATTTAATATCATTGTTATACCTGCAACTTCACAAATGTCTTGTGTTTTCAAAAACAAAACCCTTGCCCCGAAACACACCTAACCAAATTTACACAGAATGCATAAAGAGACCTGAAAGAGGAAAATGAGGTTGTTGGGGAGGATAGAGCAGAGAGGACATTTTAGGCACTGAAACCAGTTTTGGGAATAGAAATAGGAAGTCATGCATGAGATATGGATACACACAGTAGGCAGGACTGTATCTGAGTCAGGAAAGAGCAAGGACTCGGTCCAGTGGTAGGCTAAAGCAGATTCTTGCAAAGCCTTGAAATTGCAGGGAAGAAATTTGACCTTGTAGTGTAATGAGATGGAAAACCACCTGAGGGACTGAGACATGACTTGACATGATCAGTGGTGAACAAGAAAGATAACCTTGTCCACAGTGTTTGGTGTGGACTGGAGAAGGGAGATTAGAGGGAAGAAGGTTACAGTGGCTGAGGAATCACAGCCGATAGAAAAAAAATGAAGGTTTAAAATGAAGGCAATAAAGATGAATATTTGAAGATACTATGGATGGTGAAAGAATATTATTTGGCCAAGTAACAGAAATTTGGACATTTGGAAGTTGATGATGTTAAAAAAAAAAAAAAGTATTCAAGGCTTCTGTTGTGTTAATTTACTATTCTATGGGCATGCTGCATGCAACTTGCTGTAGTAAAAGTCACAAAGCTGTCTAAATCATCTATATCTCTACCTGTCTCTACACATTCACATGTATTGGTAGATACACTTTGACCATACAGCAGCAATACGAAAATCAGGTGACAGGGGTTTATTATGCTGACTGCTGCTGATTGGCCCTGTGATCTTGGACAGGTTATTTCTGTTGATTGTGCTACAGTTTCTCTGTCTGTTAAACTGTGAAAGTAGTTTGCATTTTTTCTTTATACATTTATAGATGAAAAAGGGTAGATACAGTTCAGTAGACTTAGAATTGTCTGTAGAGCTTGGTTAGAAGACACCCTAGGCAATTGGACCATCAGACATAAACACTTTTACAACCACCACAGGGTTGTGACTGTCCCTTTACAGGGACAGCACACCAGTTCCAGATACTAAGGTGGGTCCAGATGTGCTTGGGGTTGCAAGAAAGTTGAAAATAACTGTGCTGTGCCCAAGCAGGTAGTTTTGACTGGTGGTGTCAGCTGTATCTGAAGCCATCATTACAAAAAAATATTTGCAGATGCACTTCACCTACCAGTTCACTTGGAGGATTATATATGGCTTTGAAATGTGCTATCAAAACCAGTGGTGGTATTCTTCCCTGAGAATACTTCATTTGACATGTCAAAGAACTTTTTTAAATATTGGTAAAGTAAGACATAAAGCAGACAAGTTACTTGCTGGGAATTTCAGCTGGGAGTACCAGTATGTTTGGAATGTCACAATTCTAGTTCAGAAAAACTGCAAACAAGTGATCATGCCATAGAAAAAAAAATAAAAATATGTATAGCTGGTAGATTAACCATAAGCCTAGCAAGCAAGAGCACCTCAGCAGTAAACACAGGTGTAATAGTGACTATAATTTTTGCTAAATCACAGAGTTAGACTCTGCACAGATGAGCAAAAAAATGAAAAAGAAAAGGTGGAAGCTGGTGAAGAATATTTCCTCTGTGGCATTCTTGCCCTAACAGTCTTCTTTACAGTGGTAGTGCTGAAGCTAAGATCCTAAAAGGATGAGGAAGAGGGGGGAGGTCCTTCACTATATCACTGAAGGTGGTTATAGCCTGCAGTTTTTCCCCAGCTGAAATTCTAAATTTGACAGAATTCCTCTGAAGGTAATTTCTGTGTCTTATTCCTTCTGGTTTTGTTCCTGTAAGCTATGGGTATGGAACCTGCTTGCAATGGCTGCTGTGTAGATTAGTCAAAATTTAGGAAAAAAAATATTAATAGCATTTAAAAAATTAACTCCATATTAAAAGACTGGCCATGGAAATACATGACCAATAAATCATGTGGTTTGTGTTTACTATAGTTAAGTATGTTGTTGAAAAATAATAGAAAAAAATTCTTAAAAAGCAGAAAATTCTTGGGTAAATTCAAGGAAAGATCTTCCCAGTGTAGTAAAGGAATACATAATACAGAAAAAATAATCTGTTGAATATTTAAGATAACTTTTTAACTTTCTAAATTAAAGTGTTGCCATTTGTTGCTGAAACAATTACCAGGTGCCAGTTAGAAGACACAATAGATTATGCACCCAATGACTTTCTCTTTTCAGACAACAGTTTGCAGTCACAAGAATGCGTGAGGAGGTTCAATCAAAGATTAAAACTTTTTAATTAAATAGGGCAGTATGTGACTAGTAATTTGTCATTAATTACTGTTTTAGTTGGATTCCTTTTGATTTGTAAAAGGCCTTGAGCATTACAGAAATTATGTCACATCATAGAAACTGCTGATTATGAAACCAAAAAGTTCTCTTCATCAGCGCATCACTCTTGCAAAAGAAACATAATTTCAAAACTGAAACAGCTAACTTAGAGAAGTAGACTACTGAGTTTTAAAAGCAAAATAGCAGATGGTACTTCAACTGACTCCACTTAGAATGGACAGCCTGAAAGCACTTAACTGCAATGATTGATAAGGTCTTCTGTTAATGCTCAGCAAAACTTTCAAAAGGCTTAACAGATGACATTAGGTTCATTTGGAGTTTTAACTAGTTGACTACCCTTTGGGGTGTCTTAAAGCTAACTAGCATCTCTGATATTAATAGAGGACATCAATCAAAATGAAATGCTATAGCAGAAACTGATCTAAGACTTCAAGTAATATTTTGTCATCTTACAGAGAGAAGGATAAATGTTAACAGTGAGTGTCCTTGTGTGCTAACTTTAAATTCAAGTCGGATAGTAGCATCAGCGTTTGTGAGTAACTCTTTTGTGAGTTCTGCTTTCTCGTACACTCCACTTATTCAGGGTAAAGTGGGAATAGCGACAATGAAAATCCTTATCTGAATAGCCTGAAGGAAGAAAAGGTAAAAAAAACACAACAACAAAACTGAACAAAAAGGAGAAAGATATAAAGGGAGCAGGAATAATTCTTAGCTCGTATAAAGATTAGGGGTGAACTTGACACTAACACACACTTAGAGTTATTGTGCTTTTTGTGATGAATTTTTAGAGATTTGAGCATGGAACACACATCTGTCTGAAGGTGAATTAAGAAAGCAAAATCTGTCCCTAATCTGCAGTGCTGCAGTGCTACAGTGCATGTACCTGCAGCTCCTCTCTCAGCTTACCTAAATGGAGCTCTGTGCCAAGCTACCATGTCTCTCTGCCACAGAGCTTGCTGCAGGGCATCACAGGATGCCTGGCACTCATGGTGGGCAAAGAATATCTCATGGAGAAAGTCTGGGAATGTTTGAGCTAGTGATAGTCAGATTACCAGCAAGGCTAAATACAAGTCTGGACCCTGTTTTATCATGGTCTAATCATACTAGTAAATTTTAAATCATCAAGGCAATTAAAAGCCTGTTTCACACCCCAGATTAACAAAGTGCATCGTACTGAGTCATTTGTGGGCAGAAGTGTTGACATAGTAGAAACAAATAATATGACTTGGAATTAGCTAATGTCCACAAATTGATACCTGATTTACATGCAAGTCAGCTGCTATGGGCTATCAGCACAGGCAGTTAATCTGCAGTTTAAATACTAGTTAAAGAGAGTAATGTTACTTGATAGAAAACTGAAGTCCAATTTCCAAATTGGACTGAAACTCAACAGACCTGGGTTCATTTCTGCGACAGTCTTCCCATATGACTGCAAAAAAAAAAGTAATTTAATTTCTCTGTAATTCAATTTCCTAATTATAGAAAGATGCCATTAACTTTCTACTTCATTTAGTGACAGTAAGACTTTGAAAAAAAAAAAAATGTTATCTGTTACCAGCATTGGTGCAGTGCCTGGGACAAACAGGTTCTCCTAAGTACTGCTTTTATTTCTAGCACAAATTGTATTTATGCCTATTTTTCTAGTTTAGCCTCCAGCCTGCTACAGTCTGAAAATCACTATGGAAACTGTGGCAGTAAATGTGGTATTTAGTAACCAGCCTTCATACCATGTCTAGGTTAAATCTTTTCCTAAAAAGATCTAAGTCACAGTGTATCTCGTATAGGATTGCAGCCTCTCCTGAAATGGAAGATTTCACTCCTTTCATATAGAAAGTTTCTATTTAAAGTGAAAAAACCTATCAACTGCGTGTGAAGACAAGCATTGTAGGAATCTTTAGTTCTAGAATGAATGGAAATAGGTATTTATTATTGAGGTGATACTGTTTGTCAAAGAAAAAAATAACACTGAGGAGAAACACAAAATTATCATAGCATTTTGTATTCACTGCATCAGTTTTTTTTCCCAAAGAAAGCCTATCAGTTAAAATGATGAATTTTAACCTTTACAGATTCTTCTAGAGAACATTCAATTTATATTCTTCAGGCACTTTGCTACTTGTTCACCATACTGATGCAAAGTTATTGTTTTTGTAATATTTTTAAAGATTTAGTTACAAGTTTTCAAGGACATATTTCACATTTTTTTTTTCAATTCTAAACCTTTTAGTATAAGTTAAGATAGTATGGAACAGAAAATATATGGTGCAGTTATATGCTTTAATACATTAATATTTAAATACAGTATTATACTGGATACAAGTCTGGTGGTCAATAGGAAATACAAAGGTCATGTTATCACAGAGTACAGAAAGCTTTAAGAAATGAATACCAATGGATAAATATTTCTGCATTGAATCTTTTCTTTTTTTTTCTTTAGTTTGCTCCTATGAAATCCAGTAATGTCCATATGAAATCAATGGGTTCAAACTCCCTTTATGAAACCAATCCCACAAAAGTTGCTGGCAGTGCTGAATTTGAAAAAAAAAACCCACCCCAAACTAACAAACAAAACAAAACAGTTTGAATATAGGTTCAAATCTGAGCTTTATAAATTTGAGTCTCAAAACATTTCTGTAGCCATGATGTCATTTTTTCTTTAGGCACAGTAGACTTCTGGGCATAATTTGTCAGAAAGCAGCAGTGCTACAAATTAATATTGCAGCTTTTGACTACTGCCCCAGTGTTGCAGAGTTCAGTGCTATGCTTACCTTGCATTTTAAGAGTGTGTTGGGCTGATAGGCCTGGGATACAAAACTGCCAGCACACTTAACAAGGAGATGGTGAATAAGAGTGCCATGAGAAATGGGATTACTGAGATGTTTACTTGCCTGCTGTAAAGATCACTTGCTTAAGGTAAGGTTCACAACTGTAAATCATTCCAAGAAGTTTCTTCTTCTTCTCTTTTTTTTTTTTTTTTTAACTTAGAATCTTTTAAGTCACTGTTCAGAATAATGTTTATGTTCCTTCAAAATGAGTATGCCATGTTACCCATGGGAGTTTGGACCTTTTCTGGAGAGCATTTGAACAAACACAGAAATAGGAAGTTCTGGGGATTGCCAAGGGTGAAAGGAGTAGGAGGCAGTGACAGGTACAGCAAAAAATTGGGATCCTGCAGTTCCTGGGCAAACTGAAAGCCTTGTTAGAGGCTTCAGAGATGACAGAAGCAAGGTCCCTACTAACTACAGAGGTCTGTGCCATTTGCTCCAGCTGGGAAGCTGCCAGGTTGAGTGGAATAAAATGTAGGAGCGAGACTCTGACTGTAAGATAATGGAGGAACTGGAGTAGGGAGAAGTGATTTCTAAATTAACTAACTAATTGCTTATTTATTAAATATCCTTGTAATGCTGAGGTTGTTCGGTTGTTGTTTTTTTTTTCTCAAAAAAACCAAAAAGCAACAGCAACAAAAAAGCAGCTCTCCTAGTTGAAAGACTGTTAAACCCTGGGTTTTCTGTGTTTTCAATCTGCTTCAGAGAGATCACTGGAGGGAAAAGATCTAGACTGATCCACCTGAAAGATTTGGCTGATTTGGAGTCCTGCCAATGCTCTTGTAGATATTCTAGTGTAGCTGAAATACTAATAGTTCAAGATTTTGCTGTACAGTACGCTGAGTAATGTCTGTTCTACAGATTTTGAATCTCTACACCTACCAATTTAATGCTGTCAGAAGTCTCATGTTAATATGCATGGCTTCTGGCAACAGCTTAGTTATAGTGGGGATATTACTAGTGGAGATGTTAGTCACCTCCTAAGTGGTATCAGAGATTTGCAAATGTCACTGGTACAAAGCCTTCATATGTCGATACTTAAAGCAGTAGTTGTAGCCTAAGGACGAGCTCCAAGGGAAAAGCTTGTGTGCTAGTGTAGATTGTTTGCTCTATCCCAGGAACTGAATTTTGCTGAATTATGCACCTAAGAACAGAATATTCAAGGCTACAATACCAAGTACAGGAGTACAGGGAGATTACAGGATCAAAGAACTAGAAATTATGAAAATAAGTGTTTAAACACCTTTTTTCTTCCAATTTGAGAACCTAACTCAGAGAAACAATTAGCTGCCTTGATGAGGCTAGACATGGTTTAGGAGTGGCTTTCACACAGTAGCTTGGTAGCTAGAGCAACTGCCAAAGAAGCTGAAGATTTGAAATAGAATATATTTCTTTTTTTTTCATAAAGTACTTCTCTGAGAAGAGCCAGATTTGCATTCTGGTTCATCCTCTTGCTGTCATCATAAGGTTTTTCTCTAATGACAGTTTAGTGTAAACTGGGTAGGGAAGCCAGTGCCCAGTTTCCCACGCCATGATTACTTCAAGTACTGTGTTATCTTGTTCCACAGCTGCTATATGTGAATGTGGAATTCCTGCTCAGCACCCACCTTTTGAATTCACTCCAAGCTCTTCTGAAGAAAAAGTTTCATTTAAGTGTGTACTCAGTTCTTTTGTAAAGTTGGTCTATATTGCATTTGAGAATCTGACTAAAAATGAACAGCGGTTGATTTGACTATCAATCATTTAAAAAAAAGATTTTTAAAGTTAATGTGTATTTTTTCTTCATTTCATTTCATTATTGTGCAGTGGGGAGAAAAAAAAAAAAGCTTATCTGTGACAATGACAAAAGTGCACAGATCCATTTTAGGCCTGGCTGACACAGGAAATATTCTATATCTGTAAGTAGGTAGCCAGCAGCTTATTCATCCACATTAGCAATGAAAAAACAAACAAACAAACAAAATAAGATTTCCCCTGCAGAATTAAAAGAAGTTCTCAGTTTGACAGAGGGGATGTAACTGTAAGACAGTAACATTGAACGTAGTGATTTTCTACTGCATTTATCTCAGGCAAAAGCACAATGATATTTAAACAAGATAGTAATTATATGAAAGATGTCAAATAAAAACCATTCAAAATTCAAATTTATATAAGATTCTGTTAAAAGAAAGAGATATATTAGTTCTCCTAACTTATTTAAGTAGCTAACACAAATCCAAAGACAATTCTTTCTCAAGATGTCATAAGAGTTGTAGGTGTAACTGGTTTATCTTTAGCAAAAATGGAGAATTATTAGATGTAGATTTTTCTTTGATATCTCTCATGACATGTCAAAGTCAGTACACAGTAAGTCACTTTACCTCTAGGGAGATTTTTCACCCTGTATTTTTGCCAGTCTTTAATTATTGACTTGATGGCTGAAGAATACCTTCTAATGCTTTATATGGTCTACATGGAAGATAGATTGCTTGAATTAACAGTTTTGCTCCTCGCATTCACCACTATTACGCTATACTGCTTCTTAATGTAGAGATACATTCTAATCCCTAAGTCTTCCATCAAACTATTTCAACTATTGGAACTAGGTGATCTTAAGGTCCTTTCGAACCCTAACTATTCTATGACTCTATGATTTTCATGGGCTGCTATGGATTTTGGATCTTTTCTTAAATAAATAAATAAATACATAAATAAATAAATAAATAAATTAAAGTTACTTTTTTACTTTCTTAAAGCTGCTAAATTGGTGTAGCTGCAACTGAATAAACAGTATATCTCAGAGACATCCAGGTAGTTATATATCAGAGCTGACACCTGTTTGCACATCTGAACAGTACTTTTTCTTCAAGACAATCCTTACTGTAATTTGAATCGTTGTCTGACAGCATCTGAAAATACTTCTGTGAATAAAATCAACAAGGGTTCATTCCTTAGAGAAAAGTTTTGTGTTAGAATGGAAAACATTATGATCCAGGATCATTATTGATAGGAATTTATTGATATTCCACTGATGACCTTGGCATAAATGTCATGAACTACAGAGCACTGGGAGGGATCACCAGTTCAATAGAAGATCATGAATAAATGGATAGCTGTAGTGCACAAGGAAAATGAAATATGTATCAAGTGCAGTATCATCTTAGAGAGCAACAAACTTGGAGCTAAATAAGATGAGAGTGAAAAAAAAAAAAGTAAGAGCTAGCTGTAACAGTCTATCAAGGAACAGCACTCCCTCATGAAGCAGCTCCCTCAAAAGGCAATTACAACCTTAGAACGTATCAAGTAAAATCACTTCAACAGAAACAGTAGAAACAGAGAAATATTAATGTTTCCATACAAGGAACTCTTTGAAGTTTTAGTTTGTATTGAAATCTTCCAAACTGATAAAAATATTCTTCTATTCTAAGATGTGCATTTCTTAGGGTACCTTTTTCTGAGAAGCAGATGATGGGGAGTCTTGGGAGACTTGTCAGACAAAACATTTTGGGTCTGGTCCTTTTCTATCCATTTGACTCTAAGGGAGTTTTGACAGAATTCGATGTCTTCTCCAAAGCTCCTGCTCATATGAAAAAGACAAGAATCCTTGCTCAGTTAGTGAGACTAGATATGAAGGAGGTGATGCCTTACAATGGACTAATTAA
The DNA here is from genome assembly GCA_017639245.1 of Myiopsitta monachus. Classification (NCBI taxonomy): domain Eukaryota; kingdom Metazoa; phylum Chordata; class Aves; order Psittaciformes; family Psittacidae; genus Myiopsitta; species Myiopsitta monachus. Next base: position 63,752,285 of record CM029919.1, read on the forward strand.
TAAACACAAAGGCACGCATGTAAGCCTTCTACAGTGTTGAAATAGAAATATCAACATTTAAATTTAGATTAGTTTGAAGACAACACAGCTGAATTTATTTTGATGACATTATTCATTTACACTGTCTGAGAGAAAAGGTATTTGGAGACATTGTGGGGGAGAAGGTGCTAACAAATGGGAAGTTTAAAGATCTTACATCCTGTCTCTGGGATAGTAAAAGGTTTTGGTTTCTATTCCTTTTGAAGTAGAATTTCACATGGAAATACCAGTGGAATTCCTCCATCAGACTAAAAGAGCTAGGAGGATAAACATTTTATCAGTAGATTGTTGAAGACAAGTAAAAACCACAGACCTTGTGCTAGAGTCAAAGGAATGATAAGCATATATATGTCAGTTACATGTAGAAGACAGCCGCCAAGAATAAACAGAAATAGTGTTTAAGATCTTACGTCATTGTTTATTTATCTCTTGTCTCCTGGCCCTTAGGCTAGAAAACCTTTGTAGGTCAACTAATGAGTAAACAAAGGACTCAGTCAAAAATACCTTTTGTGAAAATTATCAAATTAGAGATCTCATTTTTCATTTGTAAACAAAAGACTTGGAGTCAAAAAGAGCTAGTGTGATAATTTAAGCAACGCAGATGCATATAGTAGGAGTTATATCTTCCACCCACATGTCCTTGTCAGTCTTAGAACATTTAGAATATGGCATAATTCACAGATCTGTAATAATATTTTTCTCCAATTGGTCTCTAGTCTGTCTAGCATCTAGCCAGTATCAAGAGGTTTGGAGGTACAGTAATGCATGAGATGAGTCATTTGCTGCTGAGATCTTGGAAGCAAGACTAGTTATGAACACATGTGTTATTGGCAGTCTAAACTGCTCCTGTATCACTATCCAGAACTCTAGGAGACGGAAACTCTCACCTTGCCTAGCAGAAACTTCACTTCTCCCTGCACACTCACTGCAGCATTCCTCACAAGACAGAATAAATTGTGCTTGCTTGACAGAGCAAAGCCTTCAGGCCAGCGCATTTTCAGTGTCTCAGGGAAACCTTTGGAAACCTCTTGCCATAAACATTTTATCTTTTCTTTAGAGATAGGGGAATTTCCCTCTTGTGAAGAGATCTTATTGTTCCCTGATTTTGGCTAACAAGGTTCATGAAGGGAATGTGTTGCGAAGAAGCATAGCCTGTAGCCAACTGGACAAGCAATAAAACTCTTCTTCCCACCCAAATAGCTGTTAACACTAGTAAAAGTTAGGCAGACACCTGCCTTAAGTGATTTTTCTAATATTATGTTTCATGCAAACAATAGACCATTGTTACAAAAGTTAGAAATTACTTTCACTACTAACATGTACTGCTCCTATTCCGTTTCTAAAAACACCCTTTTATGTTTTGTTTGTTTGCATTTCTTTCACTTTCATCTCTTTTCGATCACATTTTTTTTCTAGACTTTGTTTCACCCTTCTTCCCAGAATTAAAATGATACAAAGTATTCCAGAGAAGGCCAGGTTAAGTGAGCATTAGAGATACTGTAAAGAGATATTTTCAATTAAGAAAGTAAACATTCTCTGGCTTTGAAATTATCTGAACATACATATATTAACAATGCATTGTCAAACACAAAATGCAGTAAAAAAAATATTGAATAAAGGAAACATTTTGTTTGGGCTCAAATGGTGTGATCTTTGAGACATTCCTTATTTTAGTTTATTTTTTATGTTCTAAAGAAGTCTAATACATTATTTCACAAACATTAGCATAAAACTGTTATTGGAAGTTACTAATTATTCTGATAATCACATGGGGCCTTAATTAAAAACTGTTATCATTGCAAAATATACACGCATATAATGAAAACACAATTCAAATACAGTGTCAGATAACTAGATTTTATTACATAAGTGTTATGGGTTCGGTTCCCCCCCCTCCCCCCCGCAGAGTCTCATGTTACCCCGGGAAAGAGAGAAAAGCTGGGGGAGGGCAGACAGGGCACCTGACCCAGGCTGACCAATGAGGTTATTCCATACCACAGCACGTCATGCCCAGGAGGTAGAATTCGGGGGCGCGGTTGTCGCGGCACGCGGCACTCAAACCCCAGTGACAAGTACGGCAGCTACCTAAACCACAGTAATAATCACCACAGCTAAACCAGAGGACCAACTCATACCAATATCGGTTGCCCCTGTACGCAAGAGGAAAAACAAAGAAGAGTCAGGAAAGATGAAACAAGACAAAGAAACGTCACCACCTGGGACAGCATCTGACCAGGAGTTATTACCACATGATGAAGAAGAAGAAGAAAAGGAAGAGGTGACTTCTCGCTCTTGGAACTCAATCGAGCTACGGAATATGCGAAAAGAGTTTACCCGTCAGCCAGGGGAGCCCATCATCACCTGGCTGCTCCGATGCTGGGACAATGGGGCTGACGGTCATGAACTAGAAGGTAGTGAAGCCAAACAGCTGGGATCACTTGCCAGGGAAGGGGGAATTGACAAAGCAATTGCAAGAGAGAAAAAGTCCCTCAGCCTTTGGAGGTGGCTCTTGGCAGCTGTGAAAGATAGGTTTCCATACAAGGATGATGTTATGAGTCGTTCGGCCAAGTGGACTACTCTAGAGAAAGGCATCCAGTCTCTGAGGGAATCAGCCATTGTAGAGATGATCTATATCACCAAGCCGAATGTTGGGGATATACCCATAGATCCAGATGAAGTCGAATGTACACGACCCATGTGGCAGAAATTTACACGAAATGCACCCCAATCATATGCCCATTCATTGGCAACAATAACCTGGAGTGACATAAGACCACCAACAGTGGATGAAATGATTTATAAACTCCGAGAGTTTGAAGATAATCTCACCCCTTCCATCATCTCAGCTGTGGAAAAACTGTCCCAGAACCTCCAACAATTGAGAGACGATCTATCCAGCTCCTCACGTGTTCCAACACACGTCTCAGCTATTAACAGAAGGCGTCCCACTGTTCGAGAGAGAAGATGTAGAAGTTATACACCACGGGCCACCCTATGGTTTTACCTTCAGGATCATGGAGAAGATATGATGGAGTGGGATGGAAAGCCAACTTCAGTTTTGGAGGAGCGGGTGCGAGAACTGAAGAGGAGAGCAAAGGTCAAGTCTGATCACCCCATGAAGACTGAGGCTTCAGTCTCTGGTGAGCAGGTTCCCAGATGGAGTGGAAGAGCCGATTTTACCTCAGCTCCTGTGATGAAGAAGAATAATCCATCTCTACAAGGCGTGAGTGACCAATGTGATGACTACTAGAGGGGCCCCACCTCCAGCCAGGTGGAGGGAGGGGACAATCGAACTTATTTGACTGTATGGATCAGATGGCCTGGCACATCAGTCCCACAGAAGGGGACTAGTAGATACTGGTGCACAGTGTACCCTGATGCCATCAAGCTGTCAAGGGGTAGAACCTATTTCTATTTATGGAGTGACAGGAGGATCCCAAGAGTTGACTGTACTGGAGGCTGAAATCAGCGTGACTGGGAGGGAATGGCAGAAACACCCCATTGTGACTGGTCCAGAGACTCCATGTATCCTTGGCATAGATTACCTCAGGAGAGGTTACTTCAAAGACCCAAAAGGGTACTGATGGGCTTTTGGTACTGCTGCTTTGGAGACAGAAGAAGTGGAGCAGCTGTCCACCTTGCCTGGTCTCTCAGAGGATCCTTCTGCTGTGGGGTTGCTGAAGGTCGAAGAACAACAAGTGCCAGTCGCGACCACAACAGTGCACCGGCGGCAATATCGCACCAACCGAGACTCCCTGATTCCCATCCATAAGCTGATCCGTAGATTAGAGAGTCAAGGAGTGATCAGTAGGACCCACTCACCCTTTAATAGCCCCATATGGCCAGTGCGAAAGTCTAATGGAGAGTGGAGACTAACAGTAGACTATCGTGGCCTGAACAAAGTACCCCATCCTTGAGTGCTGCTGTACCGGACCTGCTAGAGCTTCAGTATGAACTGGAGTCAAAGGCAGCCAAGTGGCATGCCACGATTGACATTGCCAATGCCTTTTTCTCAAGTTCCTCTGGCAGCAGAGTGCAGGCCACAGTTTGCTTTTACTTGGAGGGGCGTCCAGTACACTTGGAACCGACTGCCCCAGGGGTGGAAACACAGCCCTACCATCTGCCATGGACTGATCCAGACTGCACTGGAACAGGGGCAAGCTCCAGAACACCTGCAATACATTGAGGACATCATTGTGTGGGGTGCTACAGCAGAAGAAGTCTTTGAGAAAGGGAAGAAAAGAATCCAAATCCTGCTGACAGCTGGGTTTGCCATAAAACAGAGTAAGGTCAAGGGACCTGCACAGGAGATTCAATTCTGGGGAATAAAATGGCAAGATGGACGCCGCCAGATCCCCACAGATGTGATCAACAAGATAACAGCAATGTCGCCCCCAACTAATAAGAAAGAAACACAAGCTTTCTTGGGTGCTGTGAGGTTCTGGAGAATGCACATCCCGAATTACAGCTTGATTGTAAGCCCTCTCTATTATGTGACCCGGAAGAAGAATGATTTTAAATGGGGCCCTGAGCAACAACAAGCCTTTGAGCAAATTAAACGTGAGATAGTTCGTGCAGTAGCCCTTGGACCTGCCCGGACTGGGCCAGACGTTAAAAATGTACAGTACACCGCAGCTGGGGAGAGCGGTCCTACCTGGAGCCTCTGGCAGAAAGCTGCAGGGGAGACTCGAGGTCGACCCCTCGGCTTTTGGAGTCAGGGATACAAAGGATCTGAGGCCAGCTACACCCCAACTGAAAAAGAGATACTGGCAGCCTATGAAGGGGTTCGAGCTGCTTCGGAAGTGCCGCTCCTCCTGGCACCCCGGTTGCCCGTGCTGAGCTGGATGTTCAAAGGCAGGGTCTCCTCTACACATCATGCAACTGATGCTACATGGAGTAAGTGGGCCGCATTAACTACACAATGAGCTCGAATAGGAAATCCCAGTCGCCCGGGAATTCTAGAAGTCATCATGGACTGGCCAGAGGGCAAAGATTCTGGAAGGTCACCAGAGGAGGAAGGAGTGATGCATGCTGAAGAGGCCCCACCATAGAATGAACTGTCAGAAAGTGAAAAGCAATATGCCTTATTTACTGATGGGTCTTGTCGCATTGTGGGAAAGCACCGTAGATGGAAGGTAGCAGTATGGAGTCCTCAACGACAAGTTGCAGAAACTGCTGAAGGGAAGGGTGAATCGAGTCAGTTTGCAGAAGTGAAAGCCATCCAGCTGGCCTTGGACATTGCTGAATGAGAAAAGTGGCCAGTACTTTATCTCTATAGTGACTCATGGATGGTGGCAAATGCCCTGTAGGGGTGGTTGCAGCAATGGAAGCAGAGCAACTGGCAATGCAGAGGTAAACCCACCAGGGCTGCTGCACTGTGGCAAAACATTGCTGCCCAAGTGCAAAACCTGGTGCTCAAAGTAGGCCATGTAGATAGATGCTCATGTACCCAAGAGTCGGGCTACTGAGGCACACCAGAACAACCAGCAAGTGGATCAAGCTGCTAAGATTGGAGTGGCTCAGATGGACTTAGATTGGCAACATAAGGGTGATTTATTTTTGGCCTGTTGGGCCCACGACACTTCAGGCCATCAGGGCAGAGATGCAACATACAGATGGGCTCATGATCGAGGGGTGGACTTAACAATGGATACTATTGCCCAGGTTATTCATGACTGTGAAACATGTGCTGCAATTAAGCAGGCTAAACGGTTAAAGCCTCTTTGGTATGGAGGACGATGGCTGAAGTACAAATATGGGGAGGCTTGGCAGATTGATTATATTACACTCCCACCAACCCACCAAGGCAAGCGTCATGTGCTTACCATGGTGGAAGCAACCAGCGGATGGTTGGAAACATACGCTGTGCCCCACGCCACTGCCCAAAACACTATCCTGGGCCTTGAGAAACAGATTTTGTGGTGACACGGCACACCAGAGAGAACTGAGTCAGACAATGGGACTCATTTCCGGAACAGCCTGATAGATACTTGGGCCAAAGAGCATGGCATTGAGTGGGTATATCACATCCCCTACCATGCACCAGCCTCTGGGAAAATCGAACGGTACAATGGGCTATTAAAAACTACAGTGAGAGCAATGGGTGGTGGGACTTTCAAACATTGGGATACACATTTACCAAAAGCCACCTGGTTGGTCAACACCAGAGGATCTACCAACAGAGGTGGTCCAGCCCAGTCAGAACTTCTACATACTGTGGAGGGGGACAACGTTCCTGTGGTGCACATAAAGAATTTGCTGGGAAAGACAGTCTGGGTTATTCCTGCTTCAGGTAAAGGCAAACCCACTCGTGGGATTGCTTTTGCTCAGGGACCCGGATATACTTGGTGGGTAATGCGGGAAGATGGGGAAGTCCAATATGTACCTCAAGGAGATTTGATTTTAGGAGAAAACAGCCAATGAACTCAATTGCATGCTGTTGCTTGTTATGTAATTTGTTTTTTTATAGCCCATCAACTAGACTGTCTTCAAGTCATCCGCGACTTGACCCTCAGACCATCATCCCAACAAAGAACGAACTTTGATGAACCCAGACGAGTTCTGCAGCAAAGGAACAATCAGCATCATCAGGCAACTGATCCAACACTGCACACCGCCTCCCCTGCTCTGAAAGACTGTTACAAAAGGTGGAGCCTGACATCACGGACTGGATGGACTCAGCAGCTTTATAGGGATTTGTCCAGGCACTAAGGGATTATATCTCTCCATCTGTGTGTGTGTGAATGTGTATATATATGTATGTATATTTATATATATATATGTATATATGGGTTGATATTTTTGAAAATGTGGTATCTGAGCATGATGTGAATGGTATGGAATAAGGGGTGGATTGTTATGGGTTCGGCTTCCCCCTCTCCCTCCCCCCCCCCCCCCCCCCCCCTGCAGAGTCTTATGTTACACCGGGAAAGAGAGAAAGGCTGGGAGAGGGGAGACAGGGCGCCTGACCCAGGCTGACCAATGAGGTTATTCCATACCACAGCACGTCATGCCCAGGAGGTAGGATTCGGGGGCGGGGCTCTCGCGGCACGCGGTCTGGGGAGCGGCGCGCGGTCTGTGAAGCAGCGCGTGGTCTCTCGGCTCGGTCTGGGTGGCGAAGCTGTTGTATCCTCTCCCTTTGTATTTACTTCGGTCATTATTATTGTTGGTGGTGGTGGCAGTAGTGATTTGTATTGTATCTTAGTTACTGGACTGTTCTTATCTCAACCCGTGGGAGTTACATTTTCCTTGGTTCTTCTCCCCATTTCCCCCCCATCAGAGGGGGTGGAGGGGCGGAAAAGGAGGGAGAAGGGAAATTTACTGCTTAAACCAGGACATTAAGCTAAAGGAAATACATTTTCTAAAAAAAATGCTCAGAAAGCATGGTATTTCTCAATGCTGCAGTTGTTCTCTGCTCTCCAGCAGTGAAAACAATAATTATTGTCTGTTCTTCATGTTCTTAGGGTTGGCATTGATATTTGTTTGCATGAAGAATGCAACCATGCAAAAGCACAGTAGCACTGTAGACAAAGAGAGGCTGCCAAAGTCTCTGGGAGAGACTTGCCAAAGAAACACTCACAGGAGGGTGTCTCTACTAGCTTCCTACCAAGTACATACAGGTCCTGCTCCTAAAGATAATCACCTGCTACTGAATAGAACTCTTCATTGAGGATGAGGAAATTACTAAAACACAGTCTCAAGCCTTTTAAAATTGCTAAGTTGTCAATGCTCTCGTTTTCTCACAAGTCTCCTGATGCTTGGTTAACCTGTGCTTAGTGCCATGTTAACACTATCACCCAGCCTTGGAACTGTAGTCATCTTAGAGCTAGCCAGCTGAAAATTGGTCTAGGGTGCCATATGAATCTTTACATCTGTCTATGGAACCATATCCTCAGTCTTCCAATGTATGGGGGAGGGGGGGGAAAGTCTTCAGGGAAAATTAGAAAATTTAGTCCTGCTCATGCTATCATCCTTTTTTATTTTACGTGAGACAAGGTTAATTGAGCTCAAGAATGAAAATGGCATGGTGAACTCAGATATATGTCACTCAGCTGAGAGTAAGTAGCTAGTTCCCATGAACAAATTCTTGCTCTGATGTGAAAGAATTCAGATTAAAAGGGTGAGATGCTGGTTTTGAGAGCCTACACACCTAGGGGGAATAAGCACTAAAGGGAATGATTTTGAAAAGTGGTGATAAATTGCACTCCCTGTCTTCTGAACTGCAGGCTGGCAGTTAAACCCTTTGTTCAGTAAGCAGATTTTAAAATCCTGAAGTAATTGATGTTTCCTTTTCCCCCATACAGCAGTGGCCTTACTCACCAAGCTCTGTGACCTTCTGAGACATGGTGAGGAGAGCTATTGATAAATGTTTGCCTTGTCTCTTGCAATTAAACCAGAAAAGTCAAGTGATCATAGAAAGGGTTTTCCAACTGTCCTTTGGGTGGGATAGACATTACATTCTTGCTCTGTCTCAAAGTAGATATGTACTTCCTATGGCATTTATTTACAAGGACAATAGTCCTGAGAGTAAAGACCAGAAAAATATACCAGCTTTACCTGTTTCCTACTAAATGCCGCAATATCTAGGACACAGTAAAACTTCCTACATCTTCTAATACCATGACTCCTGCTTCATAGAAGTCCCATCTCATTGGGTGAGTGGAACATGTCCTTTCCTGTGGCTGCTGTTAAGGTTATGGCCAATGCTTTTTCAGGGCTGGTGATAGACCTCCAGCTTCTGTGAAGAAGAGCTCTGTGCATTAAGCAGATGTGAAAAAACACATTGAAAATTTTTCAGATTTTTCTGGAGAAGTAAATAAATCACTGACTTATATCCTCTGATTAAACCTGGAACTTATCTGGGAAATGTGTCTTTATTGGTCAATGAGAAAATGAACATGAGCCGACAGTGTGCGACTGCAGCCCAGAAAGCCAAGCATGTCCTGGGCTGCATCCAAATGAGCGTGACCAGCAGGTCAAAGGAGGTGATCCTGCCCCTCTACTCTGCTCTTGTGAGACCTCACTTGGAGTAGTGTGTGCAGTTCTGGTGTCCTCAACAGAAAAAGGACATGGAACTGTTGGAACAAGTCCAAAGGAGGGCCATGAGGATGATCAGGGGAGTGGAGTACCTCCCATATGAAGATAGGCTGAGAAAGTTGGTGCTGTTCAGGCTGGAGAAGAGAAGGCTGCATGGAGACCTCATAGCAGCCTTCCAGTACCTGAAGGGGGCCTGTAAGGATGCTGTGGAGGGACTCTTCATGAGGGACTGTAGTGATAGGACAAGGGGCAATGGGTTAAAACTTAAATAGGGGAAGTTTAGATTGGATATAAGGAGGGAGTTGTTTACTGTAAGGGTGGTGAGGCAGTGGAATGGGTTGCCCAGAGAAGTTGTGAATGCTCTATCCCTGGCGGTGTTCAAGGCGAGGCTGGGCAGAGCCCTGGGTGGCATAGTGTAGTGGGTGCTATCCCTGTCCATGGCAGGGGGGTTGGAACTAGATGATCTTAATATCCTTTCCAACCCTAACTACTCTATTATTCTATTCTATTCTATGGCTGTTATGTAATATATGTGCATAAATCCAGAAAAGTTAACTTTTAAAAGACACAGACACTTTGGTTTTTAGAGGCATTTTTATTTGTAATGTTGATTCTGGATGTGAAAAATAAAAGTCTGAAATGCAGTGGAAAATGTAGAAATAGAGACCCTGATCCTGCACTGAATTCTGAGTGGGCAGGAGATTCAGGATCAGGACCCTCAAATCTAAACTGTAAAGGGCTGGCTTTTTCATTCTTCAATGTTCAAATGGACTGCTTAAAAAAAATCTATAAATGCTTCACCTAGACAGCAGGGCACCATTTCAGGAACTGATTGCCCATTATAGTACTGACAATAAAATAGGAAAATACCCCAAGGGAGAAGGTGCAGAGTCTTATGGCTTTCCTATTGAACTCAATGTGAAACTTTCAATTTCTTTTCCCTACTGTATAGGATGCGCCGGTTTTCCGTGGCCATTGTGTCATGCTCCTATGTCTCTTACAAGGAAATCTGAAATAAGGAGGCTTGTTGCCGAGGAAAACCAGAGAAAATCATGGCAGAAATCTGAGTTCTACTACAATAAAGATTTTTTTTCCTATATACAAAAGAATATATATCTTTCCTTTATATTGGCTTCCTTCTTCCCCAGAATTTATCACCTAGAAGTAATATTCCTTTGATTTACATGTTCTGTGCTCAACTGTGAAAATATGCTTGCCGCACATAGAAGTGAGCATATCTGTTTAAGAGATCTTTTTTCTTCAGACTTCTTTTTAAAGAATCTCTGAAGCAATACTCAGGGAGAATAAATCATGCTCATACACAGACTCACACATTCTCCTTTCCTGCATCAGAGCCAAGAAACCAATAAACATCCCCCTCCTCCCCATACTGAAACTCCGCCGTGAAACTTCCAGCAGTCTGTGGTAGCAGAGAGCACCTGTCTGGATAATATGAAGGGATAAGGGAGTATGTTAAACAAGGGCAGAGGGAATTGGGGAGGCATGCAGGAGACACAGAGCTAATTGAAGCAAAGCATTTTATTAATCTAGAGCGCTGTCTCCAGGCATGCCTGAAATCTAAATAATGATACTGAACTTCAAAGGTGTTATTCTCCATTCCTTGTGCACTCACTACTCCTGTTTAAGTTAATGAAAACTCTGAGTATATAAGAATGCAGACCAATACTGTGAATAAGCTGTAAGAATCAATTAACAATAAAATCTTATACTGCTTACAAAAAAACCCCAAAACCAAACAAAAATCCCCAAACAAAACAAACCACACCTTTATCTGGTCAATTCTTTCCTGTTTATTAGTAGCATAAGTACTTTGAACATCAAAGTATGTGATTTTGACTCTGGAGAACCATCTAAAAGCATGGATCTCTTTTGAGACTTTATTATTCTCCAAATTATTTATTCTGCTGATCTATTCTGCTGCTGTTGGACACTGTGTGTACATGGCACATCAAGGATTGTGCAGAGCCTGACTACAAAGTTGTGCAGCTTTTCAGTTGGGCTCTGGGATTTGGCTTGTGCAGTTTAAAACTCTTCTGTTGTTTCAGTGCCTTTGCATATTGAATTATGTCAATTTCAGTAAGTAAACATTAATTACTTGATGGTTTCCTTGTGCTATGAAGCTTAAGGTATTCTGAAAGTGGTCATTATTAATCATAATGCATAATATTGCTATTTTGTCTTTATTTTTTTAAAAGGCAAAGAACCATTTAATGTGTTCCTTGAAGGAGGCCACTTTCACAAAGGTTCAGAACTCAGTTCTTCATCTGTCCCTTCAAAGTGTGCACATGAGGATGTCATTTACTGAGACAAGGGACACAGCGGGAAATACTGTTGCACAAAAAGCACAGTTGTTACCTTCAGAACCCGAAGTCCAAGAAATTTCTCATTTTTGCCTTCCTTTAACAGTATCATCAAAATGTACATCCTAGCACTCAGGTCTTTCTGAAAGACTGGATAAAATTTTCTTATCTAATGTCATGTGTAATTTCATGTGCTAGGTAGGATATTATCATTGAATATGCTAGGTGAAAGACTGAAGTTACTAAGTGTATTTCTCAATTGCATTTAAATATTAAAATTCACATTAAAGTTTTTGGGTCCATTTAGATTTTTAAATTTCTGTGGTAGGTTACTTTCTAAACTTTTTCTGTTATTAAAGAAGCTTAGTTAGCCTGCTGAGGTTGGCTTAAAACATTTTTAATGATTGGTTGGTTGACATTTTTTAATAAGAAAAGTATTTCACGGAGGAATGGGAGTTCATCCAAAACAATGGAATTTGTGACAAAATGTTTAATTAAACTGCTTAGATTTCATGATCACAGCATACAGCATGAGAAAGCTTGTCTCGAGATTTATTTGCTCTGTTTTATAACTAATCAAAATTACAACAAAATTTGGTTTTTTTATATGAATTAATGTACTGGGTGCCCGTGGCAAGGTGCTGTCAGAGGGAGCCGCAGGGTGATCTGTGTGAGAAGCAGCCCCGTGCCAGACACAGCCGATTCCAGCTGCCTCCAACCAAACCACAGCAGAGCACAGCTGAGCCCTGCAGACAAGGAGTGGCACCTCGGAGAAAATGCACTTAAAAAAGGGTAAAAGGCATCATCTGCCTGAGAGAAAAGTGAGAATATGTGAAAGAAACATCTCTGCAGGCACTCAGGTCAGTGAAGAAGGAGGGGAGGAGGTGCTCCAGTCACAGGAGCAGAGGTTCCCCTGCAACCAGTGGTGCACACAATGGTGGGGTAGGCTGTGTCCCTGAAGCCCATGAGGGACTACAGTGGAGCAAATACCCACCTGCAGCCCACGGAGGACAGCATGCTGGAGGAGGGGCATGTGCTCTGGAGGAACTACAGCCCATGGAGAGCCTGTGCTGAAGCAATGGAAAAGTGTGAGGTGGAAGGAGCAGTAGAGAGGAGCTGTTACGGACTGACCACAATTCCCCCATTGCCCATCCTCCTGCACTGTTCAGCATGGGGAGAAGGCAGAGGAGGCAGGAAGGAAGCAGTGAAGTTAAGGCTGGGGAAAAAGGGGTTGGAGAGAGGGAGTTTAGTTTTGGTTTTGTTTCTGACTACCCTGCTCTATTTTTAAGTAACAATAAATTAAATTAATCTTCCCCAGGTTAGGTCTATTTTGTCTCTGATGGTAACCTGTGAATGACCTCCTTGTCTTCATCTTGACCCACAGGTTTTTCTCCCCATGCTGCTGAGGAGGTGAAGTGGGAGAGCAGCTGGATAAGCACCTGGAAGCCAGCACAGGTCAACCCACCACAAGGAAACTGAACATTTTTGTCTAAAAAAAATCAGGGGATTTGTACCATGAAATTTTCTGGGGAATTTTTTCATGAGTTCTAATCAAACTCGAGTTTTGTACTTTACTTAAAGAACAGTCTTTCTTTAAATGTTGTCATTGAAGTTAAAAGCTGAATCAACTTTTTTTTTTTTTTTTTTCTCCTCTTAATGTCTTTTCTTCAGTGTTCCGAAACGTCTTGTTATGCAGTTTCCCTTGTGCCTGCATTGGGTGGTTTAGCTCTGGTTTCAGACCTCTGTTGGCTCCTTCAAGTCAAAGGGCATAGAATCACATTTCCAGTCTTCTAATTTCAATGGCCTTTCTATGTGCCATTTCAAAGACTGAAATTTTTTAAAAATTCTCTTCCATTTTCTTCCTTCATAGATTAAAGAGCAGCTATTATTTCACCAGCCTGACTCTCCTTAGTGTAAAACACACTGAAAAGATATTAGAAACTACTTCACTAAATGCTCTTCTCTACACACTTTTTTCTCAAGGGAGATGAGAAAAATAAAGAATAGGTTAGGCGGAGAAGAGATTCAGAGCAGCCCTGGGGAGAAGGACTTTGGGGTGTTGGTCGATGAGAAAATGAACATGAGCCGACAGTGTGCGACTGCAGCCCAGAAAGCCAAGCATGTCCTGGGCTGCATCCAAATGAGCGTGACCAGCAGGTCAAAGGAGGTGATCCTGCCCCTCTACTCTGCCCTTGTGAGACCTCACTTGGAGTAATGTGTGCAGTTCTGGTGCCCTCAACATCAAAAGGACATGGAACTGTTGGAACAAGTCCAAAGGAGGGCCATGAGGATGATCAGGGGAGTGGAGTACCTCCCATATGAAGATAGGCTGAGAAAGTTGGTGCTGTTCAGGCTGGAGAAGAGAAGGCTGCATGGAGACCTCATAGCAGCCTTCCAGTACCTGAAGGGGGCCTGTAAGGATGCTGTGGAGGGACTCTTCATGAGGGACTGTAGTGATAGGACAAGGGGCAATGGGTTAAAACTTAAATAGGGGAAGTTTAGATTGGATATAAGGAGGGAGTTGTTTACTGTAAGGGTGGTGAGGCAGTGGAATGGGTTGCCCAGAGAAGTTGTGAATGCTCTATCCCTGGCGGTGTTCAAGGCGAGGCTGGGCAGAGCCCTGGGTGGCATAGTGTAGTGGGTGCTGTCCCTGTCCATGGCGGGGGGGTTGGAGCTAGATGACCTTAATATCCTTTCCAACCCTAACTATTCTATGATTCTATTCTATTAATAGGAAGCTGCTAATGCTAAGTTTCTGAAATATTTCTGTAAGCAAAGCATCTAAGAGTAGTATAGCGGTATTTGTTAGCTGGAAATGGAACCTGGAGAGGCTACAACGACCCCCTAAAATGGGTATATTATTTTAATAGTACAGTTCACACTGGTATGGTTGATGCCTTTTGGCTACAAGCTGATCAAGCATTAGTAAGTAGCAATGATTATAATTTGCACACGTAAATAATCCCATGAAGCTAATGAGTTCATTTCAGTGGATGAAGTTTTAGTCATGCTTATGTCTCTGCTCCAACTGAATCTTATTTACTAGAAAATACACCTCTTTTTTATCTAAAGGTAATTTCAGCACAGCTAATAGGCACTTATTGTTGTCAGGTGGTGGGAAAATGGGAAGGAGGAAGGTAACAAATAGTCATTACAGGATAACCTACACAGAACACAGGAGGAGTGCTAGCAGGGGTGAGATGGAGCTAATGCCACACACGGAAGTAATCAGTGCATCCAAAGCATTCTGGCAACACTTATGTATTCTCAGGCTATGGAGAAATGACAATACAGAGAGAAGTTCTTATGAGAGTAAGTTGGAGAAGATTGTATGCTGAAAAAGAGGCTCCACCAGGGAAGAGTTGCCTGTGGTAGATGAAATGCATGTGTAGAAAGTGGTGCACTGAAGAAACATAGTTAAGGTCAGTGGTGGGATTTTCTTTAAAAGGTGTTTGGAGTTTTTCTTGCACAGCAATCGGTCACCAAACTTGAGGGCAAGTCTGCGTAAGTATGGTGTTGGTGAATAGAGACGCATGAGATTTTCACCAGACTGGAAAATTCTTGTGACATTTTTCAAGGCCAGTGAGAATTTTAAATACATTCAACGCATTTATTGGGCTGAAAAATACACTGCAGGAAAATAAAGTTAATAATCAGCATATAACACAATTCATTCATTGAAATTTCTCTGGCTTCGATAATGTTTGCTTAGTGTGTGCTAGAACAGTAGATTCCTTGTAGAGTAACCATTACAGCAATTATGAGGCATAATAGAAAGTCACTAAAAGATTTTTAAATGATATTTTTACGTCAGTATTTAGATAAATAAAGAAGAGATGCTTTTACAGTTACTTTTTGCACATTGGACTAAATTACAATAAGAAGATAATTATTTGAAGCAGGCCTACAGTCTGTTGATTTTACTGTGCATTTTTTCTATCAGTATTCATCATTGAGTTCTGGCCCAGATCTTTTCTTGTCTGGGGTTGAACTGCAATGTGGGATGACCAAGAGATTTTCCCTGAGGCTGAGGAGCCATGAGAGGCAGAGTGTGTGGGACAGTGTGCACGAGTGTGAGTATCTAGTCCACGGGACCCCTTCAGTGCTTTGGAAGCATCGGAGATGGAAGGCAGCTGTATGGAGTCCCCAATGACAAGCGGCTAAAAAGAAGTGGAGTGACTGCTACTGCTGAACCCATGACAACAGATTACCAGTTAGAAGCAATGGCCTGCTTGAGAAGAGCAGGAAGAAGCTAGATAGCAAAAATAGGGAAAGGATTTAAATGCATCCAGTGATATATAGGTGCCTTAGTTCATATTTGCAATTCTTGAAATCCTTGCAAAGCTGCTTCTCCGCTTCATTTTCATTTTAGCTGGAGATAAGCCTACTTTGGCTGTCCAGCGCTGAACATATTGACACTGAGGCCAGGAGTGAACTTGCTTGTGACTGTAGTTTTGATCCCGAAGCAAGAAGTTTTTCACAAAAAATCCTTTTACTGTTTCAGTTGCGAAGAGAGAAAATTACAGTATGCCCTAGTACCAGCCTGGGTAAATTGGCACGTGTAGAGTGTTCTCCATTTTTTCTCCAATTAATACTGAATATGAGATACAAACACTGTGTCTGGAGCTGTGGGTCTTCTCAACCCACAGCTAAACGTCTTAGACACTTGGAAACAGAACCATATTCTGGCCTAAAATATTCTGTACTCTACATTATCTGGAAAATGAAGAATGCATCTTTTCAGAAAATGTATTAAAGAATCCATATAAGAGAATTTGGTAAGAATCCGTGTTAGAGAATTTTGTTCTATCTTTTTCTTTTCTAGCTTCTAAATTTGTAAATTATTTGATCTAATATTCAGGTTTTGTAGCATATAATTTTTAAAATTATTTCTGAATTATGCAAAGTTGCTGAGATGAAGACTTATGTAGAAAATAATTATTTGTGCATTTTCCCAACTCAGGCCCTGAGACAGAGGAGTTCTGAATTTTTCTAGAAAATGTTGAGACCATGTATAACCAAAAAGAATTTGAAACTGTGGAGCTTCTATGAGCCATTTTAATGATTCACTCTGTCAACTGTTTGAGCAAACAGCCAGTTTCCCCAGATTTATTATATTTCTTTGCATAGAATCTATATACGGTTACAGATGGAGTAACAGGTTCCTAAATCTTTTCACAGTAGATAAGTAGCTCTTTTTAGAAAGATAAAATTGTACTAGCTTGATCTTTTCAGAGGCAGACCAAATTTGCTAGGCTAACTAGCAGCAAATGCTTGAGATTAAATTACTAGGATTTCTACAACTGGAGATAATGGCAAGATCAATCATGAGTTGAACATGAGAACTATTGAGATATGTTTGAAGTCCTACACATAAACATTGTGAACTGACAAATACTATCACTAAACAGAAACTACACATATGCCATCAAGTACTCTTTAAAGAACAGTGTTTCAATTATTTTCTTCTGTGATATAAAATATATTAAAAATCCTTTTTAATTATTAATATTTCAGCTTGTTTAAATGTCTTTCCCATTTATTATTAGAAAAGTTATGAAAAGGAATTTTAGATGATAAAAACATTTGTCCTGTTTTTATAAGGAATTCTTAATTTAAAATGGCTTTTATTTCTAGCTACTGTTGAAATAAAAGTCTAAAAAAAAACCCTAAAATTGTCTGGCATTTGGTTTTTTTCTTTGGTTTCTTTTTTTTTTTTTTTTTTTTTCACATCGGTGTTAAATACTTGACTTTCTTCTTGTACCTTTCAGTAATTTTTGTTTTAAAAGCTTCAAAAGTTGCTGGTGATCATCTGCAGTTGAAAAATATGAGCAGAAGCTTTTTCTTTCTTTTGCCTGGTTCCACTGCACGAGAACTTATTCCCACATAATTTGCTAAAGAAAACTATGACTCCATAGATGATTCAGTATGACTGTTTGTCGTACATTGCAGCTAAGTGTTGGACTACTTAATCTAGCTAGTTTTCTTAATGATCCGCAATAATTTTTGTATAATGAAGTCTTTCCCACATCCACCACTACATTGTCTAAATTATTTTATGTCTTTTCCATTCTGTTTTGTATCATCTCTTCATGTTTATTGATTTATTTTCTGCTTTTACGCTCTCACCTGATTTACTTTACTCTTCCCACTGCTCATCAGAAAAGACAGCTCTACATTTTTAGTATTGGCAACATTTAAGTCTGTGTTTAGGTATTACTGTTTATTGTATCTGTCATAATTAGGGTTGGAAGTTAATCTTAATTAAACTTTCTATTCTAAATTGCTAAACTTTCTGATACAGTGAGGTGTGTAATTTTTCATGAATAATTGCTGTTAAATGACCATATTTGGAGATGATCTGTTGTGTATCGAAATCTGTATATTACCTAACACAATCAAGGTTTTATTGCAAATTTAGATTCAAGTAACTTTCCAAAAGCACTTGGCATTACTGGAAAAGCTTAATATAACCTACATGTTCTTGTGTGAATTTTCCCATAAAGCATAGGTTCAAACTGACATTGAGAATGACTGTATATTAAGACATCAACTGCTGTGATTTTATATTTCTTAGTAATTAAGTATTGCATGACATGGATTTTCTCTGCAGGAAAAGTTTGTATAGGACAATTTGATTTCTCTGTGTGAAGATGAGTGCATACTTTCAATTATAATCTCAGCAAATAACCTACCATCTGAACTTATTATAGTGGAAAGCTAGTCATCTGAGCCACATAGGCAAAAAAAAAAGTAAACGGGTATGTTTCTTTTAATTTATATTTACATCTGTATTAAGCAGACAGAAGTGAGCTAGCTGCTTATGTCTTAAAAGCTGGATGAAGAGCAAATATGGATTTAAGAAACTGGTCACTAATAAAAAATTCTTAGAAAAAATATATTTTGGATATAATTTACTTTCAACACAGATTGCAACATTATGAGATCTGTTTATTAATCACTATCTAGAAAAAGAAAAAAAAATAACTTTGAAAACATTGTAACAAAATAAAGATATTATTTTTCTGAAGTTTTCTGAGTGTTGGGAGACATGGTCTAGGGTGAGCGTCCCTGCCTATGACAGGGGGGTTGGAACTAGATGATGTTAAGGTCCTTTCCAACCCTAAACATTCTATGATTCTATGATCACTGTATATTTGTTTTTTAAGTAGCCTGCTGTTATCGCTTTCTAAGACTTTGTTTTCTTTAGAATCACATTTACTTTTTTTGTTCTGTAGCTTTCTTTTTCCTTGTTTCTCAACTTCTCTAAGTTTCATTGAATCGCAGAATCAGAGTGAATAAAAAGAATTACCTGTTCTGTCTCAGCTGGGACAGTATCTGCAGCTGGCATTACCAGTGTGAGAGTGAAGTTTCTAAAGAGAAATGGTTTCTGTTTCTTTTATAAATAAGTAAGCTCACCTCAATTAAAACCTTTAAGAGGAAGGTACAGTTTTTACACAACCTCATTCAATTGCAATGGACTTTTCAGTACTTTTCTACTGTATTTGTGCCTATATCTTAGACCATAAATCTTGACAGCTCTTGTTATTTAAATACAAATCCTTCAATTACAAATTAATACAAATTCATGTAAAAGAAGGAAGTGACAATAACTGTACAAAATTAACAGAATTCTTACCAAAGATTGTTTTCTCTTTAAACATTTTTCTTTAACAGACTTTTAGATTTCCAAATGCAAAAAGAATTAGGCCTTAGGTGTTTGACTACAGTGATGTTTATTGTATGTATTTAATTAAAGAAACCTCTCTATTGCAAAGAAATACTCTAACCATATTTGTTGTTTGCAAAGAAAAATTAAGATATGTATTTTAAGCACATATTTCACTACTGCTTGCTAGTTATTAACAAAGTATAGTCAGAAAATATCTGGTAAATGAGCGCTTAAAGTAAATTAAATAAGATGTGAAATACACATATTAATGAGGGAAAAGATTTTTTTCAACTTTCCTGTCACAGTGCTTTTTAGTACCAGGCCACCCTGTCTTCCGGTCCTGATAGAGACAAGCAAGAAAAGTAAGTCATAAAAGCCTCAAACAAAATAGTATCTTGAACTGCAGTTATAAAACAGTACTAATGTTTTCTACTATTTTGGCAGCAATAAATCCATGTTCTTTTGTTACAATTTCAGAATGACTGATCAGAGAAGAATTTACCAAAAGTATTAGGCCATATCTAAACTCAATTAATTTAAAAATCAACAAGTCACAATTTTACTGTGTTTGTATGCTGGTACCAAAACCAGTATGATCTCAGAATATAGGATTATATGTATGAGCTACATTGACATATACTCCAAAATGATTAACAAATTAATTCAATGTTTTTGCTTTGTTTTGTCTTGTTTGTTTTTTTAGTTTTTTTTTTTTTTTTAATTTGGCCCTTTCTTTTGCATTTTAATTATCTTTTGTTATTTTAACATTTACCCAGTCTTTAATTTTTAAATTGTCAAATCTGAAAATGTCTTATTAAAGCAAAGAAATAACATTGGTTGTGAAGCCATATTTATTGTTGGACACTAAATATATTTTTATTAACAATATTGTTCTAATTCAAAAAAATGGTTTGGTTTTCTTTTTTTCTTTTTTAAATAAATTGTTAGTGAAGGTTTTATTAATTGCTGTCTTTTAAAGATTTCCTGATTGACGTAAATTGAAATTTGATTTTTTTTTTTAACCAATGACATTTCCTGCTGGACAAATTTTCTTTTGTTTTTTTTTGTTTTGTTTTTTTTTTTTCTTCCCAGTGTGTCTATGTATGTTAGAAGCCTAGCGGAATCAAATCAATTATTCACGTAGCTATGCAGCTGAGTTTGACCTTGAAATGGAATCTTAGATCACAACATTGCTGATGACTTACAGATAGAAAAAAAGCATAGCATGTTGAGGTGGAAAAAGCAAAGAGGAAAGAGGAAAGAAGAAAGAAGAAAGGTGAGGCAAAGTGAAGCGAAGAGAACAGAAGTGAGGACATCCTTCATAGCTGCATGAACTTTGCAGGAACAAAATCATATAAACCTGCTTTTTTCCTTAAATGCATGATTACACTTAATTTGTCATTATTTATCTTCTTTTCTTCCTCTTTTTTTTTTTTTTTTTGTCTATAAATTCCAAATTGCTCATTTTTTAACACTCTATGAGAACTGAGGACTGGGACTACATTTAAACTAGCTGTTACTCCACTTAAGACAGAAAATAGCCTGCATATAAATCCTGCTTTAGAAATTTTTCATTGAGGGCAATTGAGCCAAAGCACAGAAAAATAAAATTTCACCCATATTATGTACCCTCCCACTTATTTATATTTTTTTTTACTTTCACCCTAGAAAGGGTCTTTACTTTTTAGGACCTGTTCCTTACACTATCATTTGCACATCACAGTTTACTGAGAGTGCAAATATTATCATTCTATAACATTACTTGTGTTTGCATGAGCATGTTTTATTGTAAAGTGACATTTATCAGCATTTACTTTTTGGCTGCCATTTTCTCATCTTACATAATACATTTTTCTTACATTAGAAGCTGAGGCACAGGAAAATTATAAAGTTTGAGCACACCTGTGGGATGACAATGTGATAGACATCTGTGAAACAAATGTAGACTTATGGTGAGGAGGTTCCATTGCAATCCCCTAAAATGGCATTTTGTAATATGGCAAGATTAGATGCTAGAATCTTGAACAATCACAGAAAAACATTGCATCATGTAAAACTGTAGCACAAGGGAAAAATGACAACAGTGTGCAAAGCTGCAGCTGATCCTGTTTGCCATATGGTATGTCACTCACTGTAATAACACATTCCTCAGTAAGTGCCCTTAAATATCAGGGAGTGAATAAGGCAGTACACAGATTGCAAAAGGAATTTGTAATCATGTATACGAACTTTGTATTTTCAGGAATCATTCTACCCTTACATTAACAGAATAACATTTAAAAATGCATATATCTTAGAACATTCCCACATCTAGATAATTTAAAATCTGCCTGCGCAAGTGATTAAAATCAAGGTTTCCTTAATTAATATAAACAAAAAAAAAAGCACCCCAGACTGTGAACAAATAAGTGCTATAATTTCTCTCCCCTCCCCTTTCAGGATGCTGTAATTTTCACACGAATACAGTTTCCATATCTTTATTTTTTCAGTGTATTCTGTTCTAAAGGATCCTGATGAGAAACCAGCTAGCTCAAGTTGTTTGAAGGGTGATAATTTGCCCTTTATCACAGATGTATGGTAAGCTGTTCGCCATTTCTCACAGCGCAAAACCTGGAGAGCACTCAATGCAAGCTTCATGCAGCAGTCTTGAAATAAATAAAGGAAGTACTTTGTCATAGCATGCCTGAAATTAA
Organism: Myiopsitta monachus; assembly: GCA_017639245.1. NCBI lineage: Eukaryota > Metazoa > Chordata > Aves > Psittaciformes > Psittacidae > Myiopsitta > Myiopsitta monachus. Next base: position 63,774,046 of record CM029919.1, read on the forward strand.
ATTGTGGAACTCATTGCCACAAGATGCTGAAGAAGCCAAAGATGTAATTAGATTCTTAAAAGGACTGAGGACAGACCCATCTTCTCTATTGAGCACAGAAGTCTGGAGACTTCATCTCAGGTAGTCGCTCAGACCCCTACTGCCGTACAAGCATGCCAGAAGAAAGGATCACTCTAGGCATGCTAGCTCCCCATACTCATGTCTGTTGAAGGAAGGGTCCTAGGACAGATGAATTCTTGTCTTTATTTTATCTGGTGTTTTATAGAAGTGTTTACATCGAAAGGAATTCAGATCCAGCACTTTGTTAGTAATTTTTTGTGTATTTCACTGGATACTGAAACATGGAAACACAAGAAAACAAACCCCATTTAATAAGTTCAGGCTTGTTTTTTATTGAGTTAGGCTTTTTTTTTTGTGTGGTTTTGTTTATTTATTTTTCTTCAAGAAAAATATGAAAAGCGAAATAAGTGTGAGGCAAACATGAATCACTACATTAATTTTTTTTAGAATGGATGAGTTTTTAGAGATAAGCAAGTAACTTTCTATTCTGACAGTCTTCAAGAGACAAATTCAGTCCTTTATTATTATGTGAATAAAGGATTGTTCTGATATTGTTTTCTGATTTTCATATCTTCTTCATATACTCTGCAGTTCGTGTGCTGAAACCAGCCCTGTTCTATGAAATTGTGGAGATGACTAGGAGTTAAATATATTTCTTTTTTACAGTTTGCAGTTTGTAGTATTTTCCCTGACAGAAAAGTAAGTATTTTTTTCCATCAGCTACTTAGGAGACAACCCTTCTCCTAATTTAGTGGAACTATTTCTGGCTATACACTGTTACTTAAGCAAAAATCTGATTGATTTATCTGTAAAATTCTTTAGCAATTTTGTGATATATCTACTATGGCAAATCAGTTAAAATGTACCACTAAGAAAAATCCTACAGTGACAGATAAAAAAAGCAAGTTAACTATAGGTGTTTCTTCTATTTCTAAATTCTACAGAATAATCATTCTCTCAGTGTCACTCAAGGGAGCAAAAGCGGGTCGGGATTGGGATCTGAGGTCTTATGAGGTCTTACAGGGTGAGATGTGTTCAGTACACATGCCATCACTTTTGAGGTAGTTGCTGTGCATTATGTCCACTATATTTGCTTTTCAGCTCTTTGATAGATTTTTCTTTTTTAACTTTCCAAGCTAGCAGAGTATGTACCAATAAAAGATAGATCTGTGTGGGGGTTATGGTAAGATTTCCTTGTTACTTTTCCAACAACTTTGACCTTATGCACATGAGTCAGGACATTGTTTTTCTACTGACTGGCAGATCCAATTCTTTATGATACTTCTTTTAGTCCGTAAATGTCCTCCACTCACACTTTTCATGTCCCTACTCACTATGTGGCTTATGGGAACCTTACTCATTTCAACTTTCTCCAACAGCTTTTGTCACCCTGAGAGTTTTCTCTGATTAATTTGTAGGATTACGTTTTCCTGCAAGCTATTTCCTCTGAAATGACAGGTGTTTTCTGCCAACATTTCTGTCATCACCAGCAATGCATGAAGTTGGAGAATACCCTTCTGATTTTTCCTGTTGCTCTTTTGCACAGTTTACCACAGTATCATGTGTCTCTCCTCTCTCTTCTTCCCCAGTTATGTACTGCCTGAGCTAGGGCAACTGACCTGATGCTTTCGTCATCTGGGAATGCAGATCTGTTTTTTCAGTCACAGTACTTGGTATCTAGGGATCAGGGTCAATATCAGTCCTTGGCAGAGTTTTTACATTTCAGGGTAGTATCTTGTCTGTGATTTACTGATAGTTTCTCCAGATCTGACAAGAATGAGCTTCAAGTACATTTTCTTCAGACGTAGCACTGGAAGAAAATGTTAGTTGGAGCAAGCAGATTAATCTAAACAGAGCCTGATGAGTCTGTGTCCCTGATCCTTGATCTTTCTTAATCCATGTTTGCTTAATTCATTCTAATCCACAACCTTTGCTCCCACTTTAGCTTTGCGGTTCCCCACATTCAGCAAAGCATCACATCTTGGTAGAGTGTCAGTGTATTAGTACTCCAGGATATTATCCCTGGCCATTGTCAAAGAGAGAGGACCTGGACAGCAGTCAGGTTAACTGATGATTCTTTATGGAAGATTAAAAGAGTAACAGCAGTAAAAGGATTATATCTCATCAAGATTAACATTCTGTCCCTGTGCAGGGGTATCAATGCTTTCTTGGTTTTTAAACACTATCTTTGAAATTATATAATGTCATGGTTTAAGCTGCAAATCACGCAGCCCAGTCACTCAATTCTTCCTCTTTCTTCCCCCCCACTCCGATGGGGGGTGTGTGTGTGGGGGGGGAATGGGGAGAAGAATCGAAAGAATGTAACTCCCACAGGTTGAGATAAGAGCAGTCCAGTAACTAAGGTATAACACAAATCACTACTGCTATCACCAATAGTAATAATGACCAGGGAAATACAAGGGAAGAGGATACAACTGCTCACCACCCGACCGAGCCGAGAGAGAGAGAGAGACTTCCGGGTTCCTGCCCCCAGTTTTTTACATCCTGGGCATGACATGCTGTGCATGGAATACCTCTTCGGCTAGTTTGGGTCAGGTGTCCTGCCTCTGCTTCCTCCCAGCTTCTCCTTCTTCCTGACAGAGCATGAGACTCAGAAAGTCCTTGGTCAGACCAAAACACTACCAAGCAGTAACCGAAAACACTGGTGTTATCAGCACAGCTCCCAGGCCAAAATCAAAACACAGCACTGCACCAGCCACCAAGAAAGAGAAAAAAATGACCGTTACTGCTGAACCCAGGACATACAATAAATAGCAACTGAATGGTAGAACACAGCTAACATGTCAGCAATTATATTTTAATGTCACACAGTATTTTTATGAGAACACTATCATTACAAGTGAGAAATTAAGCTCACCAGTTTGGAGAAGTTTGTGAAATGTATAGAGAAAGATAGATGGTTTTATGTTATAAAGGCATTATATTCCTGAAAAAGTTGAAGACAGGGATAATAAATAAACTCTCTATAATTTTCTAGATTTCATCAATTAACATAATGCAGCTTTTCCATTGCAAGTCTTCTACTATATAAGGACATAACAGTAAAATATTGAGTGACATTATATTAAAGTTTTCCAGCTGACCTTTCACCTTGGAAATGTAGATAATTTTCACTCTAGAATATCGCTGTGAGTCAGTATATACAGACTAATTGAAAACAGTAAAGTTTTCTCTTTTTTTTTTTTTTTATTTGATAGACATTTAGTATCCTTTAACATACATTTAGAATACACACTTTGGAACCTTATTTATAAATTATATACTTTTCTTCCTGCCTGTCTTTATCTGCATAGTGTATCATATACAAAATGCTTGTGCAGCCATAAATCTCTCCAGTGTACTTTAAACAGTTATTAATGTATGTATCTTTAAGCACAATGAATGTCTTTGGAATAAGACTGGGCCAACATAATTTGAAATGGAGAATTAGAAGAGACACAGGTAGAGCTGTAACAAAGGAACAACAGAAGTAGATAAAGATGTTAGACAAATTGGTTCTGAAAAGTTGCATGCAATGATGCTGCAAGCCCTGGGGTAGTTCCACAGCAACTCAAGCAGGTAGTACTTCATGGAGCAAATAGAAAATGACGCTTGCCAGAATCTGACCTTGACAGAATTATTTGAGTAATATTTCTAGTATGATCGAACATCTTCCTCATTATTTTAGGCAGTAAGAAGTTTTCCAGAAAGCTCTGTCTGCTAGTTCTTATTATACTCTCTGCTTTTCATGAGTGGTGAGAGAGGAATATAGAAAACATAATTGCATTTAGTTTTTAACCTTTTTATATAGGTTCTTGTTTGGTCTGCACTACATGGGTGTTTGAGCAGTTTACAAATATGAATTCCTTCACTTTTCCAGGGAAACTTAATTATTGCCAGAAGAGGAAAAAAAAACCCACTGTCAGAAGAGGAAAAAATAATATTGTTGAAAGAGAAAAAACATAGAAAACTGAGGCACAAAGAAACTGAGAGTAAGATCTTTAAAGGTATTCAGGAGTCTCAAAAACAAATTGATGGCTTTGACTCAGAAAATGCCAGGATGACAGGCACTGAAGTTTTCTCTGTTTAAGATTAATTATTTTTGAAATTTAATATCCTGTTACTACACATGCCAAGGAGATTCACCATCTTGGTTGTGCTGGATATCTAGCATGTCTTCTCTGCCCAAGATTTATGACTAACATTTAGTCTGGCACAGATCACAGTAGTCACAGATGTACTTCTGTACTGTGTTCTAATGCTTTAATCACTTTTCCAAGAAGCAATTCCTCTGTCATATTAGCCTAGAGGACCCCTAACCCTTCCTCTTGGAACAAAAGGAGCTAGGTGAGGAATGTGGGGGTCTCTTGCCGTTAAGCCGTTGTTTATTTTATTTTATACTCAAGAATGGAAGCATCATGGGACTGGAAAAAAAGCAAGGAAGAAGAAACCTGGTTGTGCATTCTTATTTCTACCATCCTAGGCACTGTGAGGGCAAGCTTTTAGCTTCGTTTCCCTGGAAGGCTTCAACATTCAATCCATTGAGATTTAATGTAAAATTCATAACCCCCCCAAGATCAGGTTTTATAATTACTGTCTGTCATGTCTATCCCAGACTTTAAACTGCAGTATCAGATTTTCCCTTGACTCATTTCCTTTTCCCATGATTCTTGTAACCTTGGGTACATACTGCTGTACCTCAGCAGCTTGACGTGGTGGGTTCCCTTTCTTGTTGTGCATCCCCACATGCTCTGTAATCTGAAAAGTATATGCCTTGTAGGTAAAATCTGTACTACTTGGATAGAAGTGATAAAAATCCACTTCCTTTTGTAGCTGCTGTCTCACTTCCTGACTCTGCTTTTTGTCTTGTTTGGTGTTGTTCTGTTTGGTTTGGTTTTGGTTTTTTTTGTGTGTGGGGAGGGTGGGCTGGTTTTTTTTTTCTGTTTGTTTATTTGGTTGGTTGCTTGCTTTTTGTCCCTGAAAGCAACTATTACTGTTATAAATTTGAATTTACTTGATGTAACTACCCCGAGATGTAAAGAGAAGCAAAAAGGAGAGTTGTACCCTATAATCACTTCTTTTAGGTGTCCATCCATCTATACATACCTAAACCAAAGGACTTATTAATAAAGACTGGAGTTGCCTTAGGTTTCTCTATAGTTAGTAGAGCAAAGCAGGCTTCTCCAGAGACAATTTCTCTCTCTGGAGGAAGTGAAAGTCTCCAGAGAGATTGTATAGTCAACCTCGATTGTGAAATCAGGTTTTAAAATTATAAAAATACAAAATATAGTTTTGAAGATTATTAAACATTTGAATATAGGTGAGGTGAATTCTACATGTATTAAAAAAGGAACTTGATTTTTTATCTATTTGTGGTTTACAAATTGTTATTCTAGTAGTATCTACTAATAGGAGAAATACCTGAATTCAGTGGGTTTCATGAAGCCCATTAGCATTATTTGAATAGCAAGTAATTTTTCTCTCCAGCTCAGTTTTGGTCTTAGTTTACTGACTGCCCATGGTTTATAAATGTTAGTTTGTTCTTAAATTCTCTTTTGACCCAAGCACTTCCCTCCTAAATTAAATCCTACCATGGTTCAGTGGATTGCATACTTCAACAAATGTTTTCAATAAGGCGTTACAGATGAGAGGGGTTTTTCTCCCTCTGAGCTGAGCAGATGTGACTGAGCATTGGAATAGGCTCCCCAGGGAGGTTGTGGAGTCTCCTGCCCTAGAGATATGCAAGAGCCCACAAACCTGAGCAGTGTTTTCTAGGTGACCCTGCTTGATGACCACCAGTGGTCCCTTCCAACCACAACCATTCTGTGTTTCTACAATTACTTACCAGGCTGGGGGCCTTCCTACAATCCCCTGTGTCCTTGGTCACCCCCTCAAGATATGTGACATATGGCCACCTTTTCATGCTAGAAAAAACCTTTCAGGTAAGCTGCAACATCATTGTTTCATTATATTGTGTCATTATTTCAGACACATTCATTTAAAGTGTTTTCGTCTTCTCTCCCATCAATAAATATATATACACACAGACTCATGCACACATAATGACAAAAAATACATGAAATTATCTATTTTATGTATACACACATGTACGTATATTTGCAAATAGACCTTGTATAAACTATACAAGGCTCAGAAAGCATCTAAAGCCAAGAACTGCTCATGCAAATACCACTAAACTACCCTAGAGGAGACGCCTACTGAGGCTGGCTGCCAAGCATCCATCCCTGGGGTGAATGCAGTTAGAAGACTACATGTAGTCTGATTTATTACAAAATGTGCCTGCAATTTTTTATTATAGAATAAAAAATAGAGTGTTTTTTGTTTATTTATTTATTATTTATTGTTTGATTACTCTAGAATAAAAAAAGCTGTTCTGTTATCCTTTTTTTTCTACTTTTTATACCATGGACCTTTCCCATCTTGGTTTTTGTAAATTCTTTGGGTTGGGGTTTATTTTTGCTGTAGGCTTGCGGAGCCCCTTTTGATTAAGTAAGACCATAAAAATAATTTATTTCAATGTCCGAACTAAATAAGCTGTAAACTAATTTAGTTAGCCAAAAGAAATACTTTGTATTACACATAATTTGTTGGGGGCTAGAGGGAAGAAAAAAAAAGTTTTTAAATGTAGAAAGGCTAGAAAGTGGTTTTTGGTTTTGTTTTGTTTTTTGTTTTTTTTTTTTTTTTAATCCCAGACGAATATTTATGTAATAATTCATTGTACTCAATCTATTTCACAATTATTTCCTTTAAAAGCTCTTCATTAATATGTACATACCAGAACATATACACCCCTGAAGCGCAGGAAACCCAACTTCTTTATAATGGATGTCTTTTGAGCATAATGGAGGCACAACTTAAACTTTCACATTCTGAGAGAGAGAGCAAATGAAGGCAAATCATGAGATTTGCAACAAAGCTAAAAATATGAGATAACTCTTCTGCCTGCATATCCTTTGGAATGTATTAGCTAATTATATTTAACATGGAATGAGAACATAATTCCCACTGTTTTGACAAGTAACAAATTGCACATTAGCACCTTGTAAATAATATTATTAAAAAGAGTTGTCCTTGTCTGTAGTTTCTTCTTTGTAAGAATAAAATTAATTTGAGGCCTGTCATTCACAAGAAGTGCATTATAATTTCAAAGTAGCCGTTTTAAGACAGTGGAAACTGAAAATGCTGTACAACCTCTACACAGAGAGAAATTTGGTGCTGTAGTGAAAAGATAAAAGGAAACTTATGTGAAGTCTATGATAGCAGCATGATCCCTTGTGATAATCAGATTTTCAGTCATTATTAATTTGAGTCAGTCATTCTATTCATAGTGTTATTCTGTCTATAATCTAAGCATAATACTGGTTTCCATTGAGAAATCTAAATTGTAGATTGTTTAGCATTTGTAATTTTTTATTAGTTGACTAATTAAACTGAATTGATCATTTTTTCTCCTTACAAATTCCATGCAGATTAATTTTAATACTTTGCATTTAAAAACATCATCTTTCATTCAAAGATCCAAAGTACCACTTCACAGTACAAATATTAATTTGTACTCCATGAATGATCACGCAGCAGTCCAATGAGATTACTAGCTGTTATTTTTTTAAGGACATTTTAAAAGTAAAATGTTCACATCCCTCAGCAGGATACAATACCATGAACAAGTTTGCAAAGTCTGTTTCAAGTCAAGGGAGAGTGCTTGCTGGTATCACAAAGATTCAATCTTATGCAATAACCTTACTGAAAGATAATAACCCACATTAAAAGTAGGAAGTCTTTTTTCCATTAACTTCAAAGGGATTGGTTTTTCACATATATTGGTAGCAGTGTAGAAGACAGATATAGGAAAGGACCAGACAAAATCATCAGGTATTCTATAGGACAGTGAGATGCAGAATGCACCTGTGCAGAAGTTTGATATGTAGGTTTAATTGTTTCTTAGTAACATTCTTTACTTCTGTTTTCTCTTAAAAAAGAATTTATGCTCATAAGAATATTACTTCCTTCAAACATGAAGCCATACCAAATGCTGGATCAGTTTTGCTGCTTAAAGCTATTGAGCAGTATCAACCTACTTTCATAGAGATGCTGTAGTGGAGATCTCTATTGAGATTGTAATCACCATTGTAACCATACTTTGCAGTCAATGAACAAAGTCAAATGAATCATGACAGCAAGTGTGTCTACAGGAAGTGAATACGCCGCTGTTGTACATGGTATTTAATTTCCCTCTTATGTTCATGCTCCTTAAGAAAAGCAGGGCTAAATATTACTTTTCTTTAAAGAGAAACGAGTTCAAGAGTAATTTATTTTTCACTTTTTAATATAGATTTAAACTCAAGACAACTGAAACCACAATGTGGCCTTCATAGTGAAGGGTGAAACTTTAAAAAGGTGTGCTGTAATGGTTACAGAAACAGTAAATTCAAACACATTATGACCTTTGAAATGCTATACTGATGTCCTGGGTTCAGCAGTAGCAGTCATTTTTCTCCTTCTTAGTAGCTGGTGCAGTGCTGTGGTTTTGACTTGCGGCCTGGGAACAGGGCTGATAACACCAATGTTTTTAGTTATTGCTAAGCAATGTTTACTCTGCTCAAGGACTTTCTGAGTCTCAGGCTCTGCCAGGGAAGGGGGAAGTCAGGAGGAAGCAGAGACAGGACACCTGATCTAAACTAACCAAAGGGGTATTCCATACCACAGCACGTCATGCCCACTATATAAACTGAGGGCAGTTACCTGGAAGGGCTAGATCACTACTCGGATCGGGCTGGGTATCTGTCAGCAGGTGGTGAGCAGTCGTATTCTCTTCTCTTGTTATTTCTCTTATCATTATTATTATTGGTGGTAGCAGTAGTGTTCTGTGTTGTACCTTAGTTACTGCACTGTTCTTATGTCAACCCGTGGGAGTTACATTCTTTCAATTCTCTCTCCCATCCCTTCAGGAGTGGGGGGAAGAAGAAGGTGGGGAGGGAGTAAGCAGCTGCGTGGTTCTGAGTTACCAGCTGGGCTTAAACCATGACAGCTGAGTACTTTGTATTAATCAGATCTGTGCACAGAGAAAGACAGCACTTCAAATACATGACTAAAAAAAGAAATGTGTCTACCTGAAACAAGGTCCTTGGATACAGTGCTTACCTTAGGGTATTGTTTAAGGCTCTTTCACTAAAATCACAGATAAGGCGCTTGACAACTCAAAGGGCTGAGTCAATTATATTAAAAAACCAGTGGAACACTAATAAAGTGCATGTAACAGCTGCATGAAATGGCAATATTCTATTATTACAAGGAAAATAAGATGGATCATTATAAATGAAACACACAGAGGATTGCTATCAGCAGAACAATTGCTATGTACTGAGCAATCAGAAACACCCACTTGAAAATCCTTAACAAAATGTTTAGAATTTTATAAATAGAATTTCCAGGGAATTTAGAGATCAATACAACTGTCTGGCCACCTTCCACCTGTTTGGAGCTGCCTTCCAATAAGAGTAAGAGAGGGAAAACAACTTAAGTGCCTTTAAAGTGGAGCTTAATACATTTTTTGAATGGGATTGTAGGATGCAGGAAATACCTGTTAGAGGAGGGGATAGGAATCAATGACCTGGGAGGCCTTTCAGTTTAATATCTTGCACTCCAAAAATCTTCTTTGTTGGCTTGTCTCCAGTAAACATAGGTTCAGCATAGAAGACAAGTTTCAACAAAATACCACGTTTAGAAGTTGTTCTATTTAATAGTGGTATTTCAAGAATGTTTAATATTCAAGTAATTCTAATATTAACTCTGTATTTGTGGAATAGGAATCTAGGCTTCCTGAGTCTCTATTTGTAATCAACAACTAACATGCAGCAGCGTCTTATGGAAAATCAGGGGCAGAGTGTGAAAATAGAAGTTTCTCTTCAGTGTGCCTGTCCCAACTGAGATCAGATGAAATTTCAACATTTCTTTCTCTTGTACTGACAACTAGTATAGCTGCATACATGTAGTAGGAAGGCCTAGTAGGAGAGTAGGCAATTCTGGGTTTAAATCCCTGTTTATTCATCCACCTTATGTGCACCTGTAAAGAATATCTACACACAGGAGGAGGACAAGAAGCCCTCAAGGTCAAGTGCAGAGTCATGGGAATTCTTTCTATTCTAGCTGGAGAATGGGAAAAACAATGAATGCAAATTCTTCTTGGCTGATATGCCGCAAGTTTCTCATTATGGTAATTAGTGACAAATGAACACTGTTAGACTTTGCAGCATGTTATATCCCTTAATGCTTACTATTTATTGCAGTGCCCAGGGGCCCTAATAGGAACACTGAGACAACACAGCACAGCTGGGAGGCTGACAGGGATGCAGTAGGAGGAAATGCCCCTCCTGATCTTACTAAGGGACCCAATGAGCTCTTGTTGCCCTCAATCTCCTGCAGAGGCTGCAGCAGCTGAGATGGAGTAAAGGAAGCAAAGCTATCACCCTTGGAGGGCTCAAAGGTTCTGGTTTCATGGTGCTGGGTCTGGAAACTATAATCTGTCTGGTATGGGAGTCCCCCCCTTCCATTGTCCATATTAAATAACCACTCATTATTAAAATGGACCTTATAAAAGCTGAGTACTATATTGTGCAGAGTACTGTGAAAACAAATATATATATAATTTTTCTTGTCTTAATTTTAAGCATTTCAGTTGCCATTCAGAAGCAGGTCACCCACATATGAATGTGACTCTTGTAAAATTGCCAATGTCAGAGAAACTTAGGACAATCTGCTCTGTAAAGGCTAATTGCACAAGTTTAAGCTGCCTGAGAGCTGCTTTAACTTGTCATTTTTTCTAAAACTCAGGGGGGAGAGAATATTGTATGCTAAAACTGATTCATTCTACTTCACTTACTTTTCTTCTTAACCTTTCTGAGCAGACACCAAACTCTCTTTCCCTTGTGGTTTGATAAATATTAAAGAATATTTTACCTTATTCAGAAAAATATTTTTCTGAAATAATTGATTTTTACATGATTGAACATGACATAGGTTAGAGAAAAAACTATGAGTCAAATACTTGGTTGAAGATTAGAAAATGGTTTAGATCTCAGTCTTAGTTAATTGAGACCTCTCTTCCAAACTCTTGTTTGGCACTCCAATGTAAGTGTTAGAAGTTTAATCCTTTAAATCTAAGTATTCTCCTAGTCTCTCCTTATGTCAAGGAGACAGATTTATCTCATTCTGTAGTAGACATTCAAAATATTTCTGATAAACTGTTCTCATGAAGTTCCTTTTTCTTCTCAGAGATTGAGGCTCAGTAGGTTACTATGTGTAATGTTAAAATGTGTAGGTAGATGATTTACACAGTACAAAGAGGTGAAATGTGATTTACATGCTTCACCCAACAAAGAATTACAAATAAAGTGCTGGGATTTAAAGCAAAGACTTGCCTAGATGCTGTCATCCTCAAACAGATGGTTGGCATTTTAATGTAAAGAAATAGTAGCCAAAAATATTGGTGTGTAGCCTGTGCAAATCGTATTTCAGCACGTAGGCATAATGAGTCAGTAACAGGAAATGATGTGTATGTTAAAACGGTCAATTTAATATACGAAATAAGGCAGGGTGAGAATTTCTGTAGGCACAAAAATTCCTCTTTCTAGAATTATGCCCTGCTAAAATGATGGAATAAATGTTACCAGGATATTGTTCACACAGATACTGCTGCTGCAATTGTAAACTAAAAAAAAAACCCAAAACCCCACCAAATAATCCAATATCTGGTAGTATAAATTGCGCTTTGTGTAATTTTATTTAAAATGTATTAATTTTATTGTCACATGCCTGTATGCTGTGTCAATTCATAACTCATAATTCAAACCCAGAAAATTTTCCTTGAAATGTATATTCCACCTGATAAACTTATCTGAACATATTTAATGAAGAAAAAATATCAATTTTAAATGTACACTATGAGATTTGTTAATTCATCTATGTTGTACAATACCTTAAAAATGCACTTCAACAATTTTATCTGATTAAAATGAACAATTCAATAAAAAAAACCTTAAGTGTATAGACTGGAGATCATATAGCCTAACCCACCTGTCATGCAATTTATAAATACAGAAGCAAGTACCCACATCTGTTCTCCTATTTTCTTTTTTCAATTTAAGAGGGAAATTGACCTTACAATCTTCAATGTGACTTCAGGTCACTGTTATTAGTGATGAGAAAATGCTGTGTTCTTCGTTTGACTGAGTCTGGCAAACCTCCCAGATATGTTACAATCACACTATAAAAGCTCTGAAATGCTGTGCAATATTTTATTTTTTCAGGTTTAGACACTTGTTGCAGTAGCCTGTACAGCTGGCAAATAGAAATCTTTTTGCAAGAAGTATGTGTGCTTCTGAGTTGTTTTTTTTTTTCGAGTTAAAATCACATTTCTCCTTTGAAAACCTGAGTTCTAAAATACTTTGGCTGAAATAAGTAAGCCGCTCGTCTTTCTTTTTAGGCAAAAACATTAATAATTTTCATTTAGGGAGGATGAGTAAAGGAACGGTATCACTGTTTTTCAAGCTTCAGGAAAAACAAATATTTGTTTGGGAAATTATAGCTGGGCTGAAACTTATTCTGAAGAAAACATGGATCCACAAAATTAGAAGTATGGAGCTTTCCACCCTCTCTACATGAAAGAGAGAAAAATCCAGCTTTTTTTTGCAGCATAATTTCCATTAACTACAGTATTTTTGAGCATAATCCTGTTTAATTTTTCTGATGTCTAAGTTAAAAAAAAAAAAATCAAGATTTTAAGTACTCAAAACAATTTTATCACAATTTAGCTGCATCCAAAGGACCTTCACAGGTACTTGTATAACTTCTTATCTTCTACCTGCAGGAATTTGAGACCAATGCATCAAAGTCTTCATGTTTAATATAATAACTAGCAGCCTGTAAGTACTCAAAAATTGATGCAGGTTTTTATATTCAGATGAGATACAAGGATGCTGATCCTGAGGGTTATGTTGTTACCTCCGCCTTTTGAAACTGTTCTGGTTTGTGTGTTATTAAGAGAGAAAGATGTTCTTCTTCTAATAGGTGGTAAATATAGCGCGTACACAACATTTTGGACCTGGGAGTGGAACTGATGCAAGATAATCAGGTTTAGAAACTTTCTTGGGTAAAATGAGCATTTAACAACTCTGAAAGAAGGCAGACAGCCCTTGTGAGAAGAAAGGCACTGTTCTATTGAAACAGATTGTTGTTCAGTGAGCAATTTTGATAATTTTGAGCAGAAATAGTAAAATAAATATTGTTTCACTGATAAAGATCTGAAATTTAACCATACAAATTCAAAACTTGTGAGTTTGAGTTTTGGGTTTTGGGTGGGTTTTTTGGTGATTATTTTTGTGTGGTTTTTTTGTTTCTTTTTTTTTTCTTTTTTTTTGTTTTTTTTTTTTTGTTTGTTGTTGTTGTTGTTTTTTTTGTTAAGCAAATATGTCATCTAAACTGATTGCTTTTACAAAACTTACTTAGCCAATTTCTTTAGGAAAACAAAATGAGCTACCTCAGATGTCGCAGCATGTCTATATTTGTTGTTCTAGGAAAAGGGATGAAGGGTAAGATGTTCTGGAGATATTGAGAAAAGCATATTAATGTGCCATAGCCAAGTTCTTATGAGTTTTCTTTTATATGACCTCCTTGGAGAAAGTCTGGTTAAACAGACAGGCTTTGTAGTATGATTTAAGACCAGCAAATTCAGTGCTGTTGAACTGTATGGGTAGCAAGATTAGGGACTCTGATGAAAAGAAAAATCTGCAGTCATCACAACTAGTCATCTCCCATTATAAACTGGGATTAATTATCTTCCACCTGAAATCTAGAGGCGACATGAGGAAGCAGAAGAGTTCATAGTATTATCCAGGAACTTAATCATATATGCTTAGTAGGGGGTAGGTGAAAGAATATTTATCACCCAATTATTTACCAGGGAATGTTTATTATAATTGTGAAATGTAGTAGTCATGTAGTAGTATAGAGAGGTCCTTAAAAGTTAAAATATCTTAAAACTCAAGAATAAGGGTTATTTTTTTTTTTTCAAATTGAATAGACCACTGAGTATGCACTGCATAGTACCTTTATTATTTTTCCTGCATTAGCTGTTATTTAATAAGCCCTGCTGTTAATAAGCAAAGATAAAGTCTGACTTAAGCTTAAGCTTGAGCTTAAAAGACAGGAAATTCAGAATTCAGATTTTTCTTTCCACCTTTAGCTTGAACTTTTCTGTCTTGGTATTGCAGGAACCTGGGAGCCTGGAGCAAGTGTTTGTTACCTTGTATCACAGTACATGTTCAACAAAATATACAAGCATTCAGCCCTGCAATAAAACATTGCCATTGCTAGTGGTAAGCCATAAGCTTTGCACTGTATTTGCCTGGCCTCGGGACTGAGTTTCGTCATACCTGCTCTGCATGAACTTATCTTCTCCTGTCTGCAGCTTTACTTCATTTGGTTTAGCTGTCATAGCAATTTCTCTAATTGACTAGGTGTCTACAGCTCATTTGTTTTATTTTATTGTTTGCATAAGGTGAAACCCTTGTTTTATACAGACAGTAGAAACAAGCAGTTGTTCTATGCAGAACAAAATATATATGGTACTAAGGTAATGACATAAGGTAGAGAAAACCAGGCCTGGTAGAACAGAAGAGGGCTTGAGGGCACAGGATGTGGTGTAGGGATTAGGTCGTAAGGGATGCATCAGAAGACAGCAATACAGACCCCATGGTTATAAGCAACTCACCCATCGCCTGTTACAGAAACACAGATCTGGGCAAACTGGTTTTAGGAATTAAAAAAAAAAAAAGATCAAATAATTAATATCTACTTATATGTAAATAGTACCACAGATAAACATTGACCATGTATAAAACCCTGATCCTATGATCCCAATGAGGAGGGCAAGAGTGAGAATGACACCAGAAAAAGGGACAGAATTTTAATCGCCTTATGATTCTTTCCATTTCTATTGCTATTAAATCTGGACCAATAATGATTAGACTTTCAAGATTTCAATTGCAATAAGAGTAAGCTCTTGTGTTTATATGTATATAAGATGTAGGGTGTTCCCACAGATTCTGAATGTAAGAGACACTCACTGTGGAGAGCCAGAAGGATGTAAAACAGCAGGTTGTAAGAGTCAGAACCAGAACTGTTCCATAAGTTCTTCATTGCCCTACTACCATTTTGGATAGCCAGTTTTAATATTCAGATTCAGAAGTAATGCCTCTAAAATATCTTAGTTGTGTACTAGTTTTTTCTTTTATCACTGGGAAACAACGGGGAAGAAAAACCCTAACATAAAAGATGTGATATCACTTAACATTTTTCATAAAGCTATATATTCATCAGTTTCAATTGTTTAACCAGAGAGACGGTTGCTTGGGCAACACAGAATCACAGGATCATAGAATATTTAGGGTTAAGGAACTTAAGATTACCCAGTTCCAATCCCCATCACATGCTGGATTTGAAATTCAGGTTCCTTGATTTTGCAACAAATCTATGTAATCTAGAAAGTCATAAGTATTTCACTGTCCATCTGTTAACATTAGTTAATCCCACCTTTGTTCCTAGTATTAAAATATTTTTTCTTCATTTCTTTTACATGGTAATGTAGAGGGGATGTTTGGTGGTGTTTTTATTGTAGTGAATTTTTAGGGGTTTTTTTGTGGGCTTTTTTTTTTTTTTTTTTTGGTACAAGACTCATCAGGAGGAAGATCTGGTGTTGATTAGCTTTAGAAAGTGCATGGAAGAAGAGTAGATGTCTGTTTGATTATTATCAGGTCTTCCAGTGATACTGCTAAACACCTTATTCAACAATCTCTTCAAATATTTTTGCAGCAAAAAGATTTTAAAAGTCAATATTTAAAGGCAATATTTCTCTTTTTCTTAGATTTCCACTAACAAGGATCTGTGTGGCCTTGAATCTAAGACATGAGATTGCTAATTCATTAATGATGACGGCAATGAACTGAAATGTGATATAAATTACAACTCAAATATTTAATACTGAAGTATACCAGGAAAAAGAAATAAGTTATTTTCTAAAGCAAATAAATAAAATAATAAAAACTCTTCTAAAACAATAGAAATTAAATAAAATGAATGTTCTTACCATGCAGGTGTTCAATAAGATTTTTATAGTGTTTGAAACATAATTAATGTCCACTCTTTCTTATCAAAAAGAAAAGCCAGCATAATACGTTCAAAGGCACTAGAGTGAAGGATCCACCTTTGAGTGAGTAGACACTTTGGTTATCCATGGGTCATTAGTTCAGTATGCTCTAATGCTCCTAAAGAGCTGTTGCACACTCTGGGAGTACTTACGTGCATCAATACAGAAGAAAAATATCAGTATCACAAAATCATCTTGGTAGGTCTATAACTGATTCTGAATATTTATGTCCACTTTTCAGTTATTATGTGCATGAAATACCTGTTTTATTCATGGCACCAGCTATTGTGCATGGTAACATGACACAATCATTGTTTGAAATTGTTACCTCTTCCTGTATTTTTTGAAATTTATACCACATAAAATGCAAGTTGTCAACTTACAAGAATTACATTGGTTTTTTTAATGTACAGGTAAGGTAGATTTTAGATGGCTACGTTCAGGAAAATAGTCCAGAAAATTCCTTCTCACTAACCTAGGGCACTTTAGAAGTCTTTGCTTTTCAGTGTCCTAGAGGCTTACATTTTTGGTGAGAGATTAGTTAGACATTAGCATTGCTGCTACTGTAATACATGCCAATTCTGCAATCTTGTGTGTTCTTCCTGTGAACAGTGAAACATTTTATAAACCTGGCACTTCATTCTACTTTATTATTAACCTTTTCTTTTTAATCCATTCTGACCTTTCCTTATTTCTCCAGATATTGCACTATGGTACATACAGTCTCACTGAAAAATACTTTGCTGTTTTCTTCTTCTTTTTATGTCCTTTCATTTCCCAAAAATTATTAAATAGGATATCTCATGAAAGAACACACCTAAGTAGGGGAAAACACGCATTGTCACATATCAAAAAGATAACATTAGCATTTTTCCCAGGTAACAGAAGACAGCACTTGCACACTGAAGTGGTGAAAACCTTTCCATGGGGTCATAGCATCATATGATAATCGAGTTTGGAAAGGACCTCAGGAAGCCATTTATTCCAACCTCCTGTTCAAAATGGGGTCAGCACTGAGATCAGACCAGGTTACTAAGGACTTCGGCTAGTTTAGTCTTGAAGATCTCCAAGGATGGATGCACGGCTTCACAGAACAACCTGTTTCCCTACTTAAATGTATCCATCATGAAAATGTCTCCATCATGGTTGTCAGCTTTTCCTGACAACCAGCCTGAACAGCCTTGGTTCAGCTTATGTCTACTCTCTCTTGTCCTCCCACCATGTACAGCTGGGAAGAGCCTGGCTCTGTCCTGTTCATTAACTTCCTCATAGGTGAAGAAAGGCTGCTGTTAACTCTCCCCAGAGCTGCTCCTTCTCCAGACTGAACAAGCACAGTTCCCTCAGCCTATATAACTTTGATGCTATTAATTAAATTTTGAAAATTTTGTAAATATGTTTAGTAAACCTTACATTTGAAATCACTGGATTAACATGTAAAAACATTAGGCTAAGATTTAACAAATGATTTATGATCTTACCTGCTGTGAAAACTTGTTACCATCTGAAGTTAGCAGTCAGAAGTTGAAAGTATAAATATTTTGCTGGATCTGGGCCTTGGCAATGTCTTTAGTTGTTCTGGCTTTTCCCTTAGTCATCCATTTACCCAATCAGAGTTACTTTTACATTATATGATATTCATGCAATCATTTTCTCAGAATATATCTTCTTTATTCAAGCCAAGTGATGTGATGGCTCCTTAAAATGTGCATAGACTCAATCAGCAATATGTGATTTGAGCTCAGCATATGTTCCCAAAGGATGTCTATAAATTCCTTATTATGACTTTTTTCTCCAAGGTCTTTCAAGTTCTTCCTGTTGTTTCTTCAGCAATTCATGAGCTCCTTGTTGCTGTCATAAAGGAAATATCATTTCTATGCTCCTACCATTAACACTTCTCCAATTCCATTGTCTCTGACTCCTAGGACTATTTTCCTAATATCTATAAATCACAGAGTTATTAGTCCTTCTACTTTCTACCTGTCCAGCTGTCATGGAAAGATCTAGTTGGTTTCTCAACCCTGGATTTTCTTATACAACTTTCTTTAGGACAGCTTATCAGAAATCAGAAAGAATAAATGGCCTATATCAAGCCATGTGCTATGGTTGGCCATCATCACAGTCATGATCTTTCAAGAAGTATACTTTATCTCCTTTCTGTTTCCTGCTGGAGAAAGGGAAGTTAATGCCTTCATGGTTTAGCTAGCCAAGAAAAAGGGATTGTCTGCAATAGGAGTGCAGAACTGTTGTCAGTAGGACCCTACCTTCTCTTTCCCCACAACTGAATAGAAGGTA
This sequence comes from Myiopsitta monachus, assembly GCA_017639245.1. Classification (NCBI taxonomy): domain Eukaryota; kingdom Metazoa; phylum Chordata; class Aves; order Psittaciformes; family Psittacidae; genus Myiopsitta; species Myiopsitta monachus. Next base: position 63,792,620 of record CM029919.1, read on the forward strand.
GTACTCGTTAAAAGAGGCAGCGTAGAAACCTGACTGATACAAGCATATAGCATATAACATGAAGATCTTGGGTTATTGAGGAAAGGAAATGATAAATTTCAGATTTTGGTTTTGGTCATAGAGGTTTTTTTTGGTTTAAGAGTGGAGGGTTTTTTTTAATTTGATAACATATTTTGCATGTCTGAGCTGAACAGTCTTTGAAGACACATTATAGCATCAGCAGCACATCTTCGTTTTTTGCCATTAAACCTGTCTTCTATTTTCCCTTTGCTTGCCAGCACAGACCAAAATCTTAGCCTTCTTTTTCAGTTTTTACTTAGCTTTAACTTCTCTTCTTTGACATAGAAGATGAACTTGTCTTGCATTTATTTTTCTAGTTGCCACCTAAATTGTTGTAGTAGTCAGTTACCCTCCTACTAACTCTGTGCTGGTATTGGTTACTGGATTGAAGTTAAACATCTGTTTGCCTTGGGATAACTAGCCTTTATCTCTCTCCCAACTAAATACATAAAAAGTGCCCTCTGTAGAATGAACCACTGTACATTTCTCATTTCCCTAACTTTCTGACAAGGTTTCTCTGCATACAAAGAATGGCGAAGTCCATGAAACTGTATCATATCCTCTTACGTAAGTCACAGAATCACAGAATCATAGAATCATTAGGGTTGGAAGTATCTCTAGAGATCATTCAGGCCAACCCCTTGCCAAGGCAGGACCACCTGGAGCCAGTTACACGCAAATTTGCATTTGAATGTCACCAGACAGGGAGGCTCCACAACCTACCTGGGCAGCCTGTTCCAGTGCTCTGCCACCCTCAATGTAATGAAGTTCTTCCACAGGTTGAGTCTTCAGGAGCAACTGAGAAAGGACCAGAGAATTCCCACTATCCCAAACTTGAAGACTAGCAAAGATCCAGTGTCACTTAAGTGCTCTTCAAAACAGTGTGGAGATTGGGTTTTACACTAAGGCAGAGTAATAAGGTGTTACCCATAACAAAGAGCACAGGTTTGATGTATAAGCTAGCTTTCCATTCATTTTTTTAGTTCATTTTTCATTTCATTTCAGACTGCTGAATTAGAAGTGCACACTTTTGTCACTATGACCTTGTATTTCTGTCCAGGCTTAGTATGGTAGAATTCATACTAGCCCAGTGTGAACTGATGTTGAGTGTACTAAAGAGACACAGCATACTGTGATGATGTTTGTTTCTGCTGAGATTTAATGACTATGTGACTTAGCAGCTGCTTTCTGAGACATGGTTCTCACAGGGGATCTCTCCATTTCAACAGCCATAGTATAGGTTTCCTCTCTGGTACTGAGTGTCAAACATCTGCTCTCCTCTTATCTTTCCCTTCCAGTTTTCTGCCTCTGGCATAGCTTGCTGTGGGCCAGGAGTCCCTTTTTTACAGCCTTCAGGATTGCCATAGCAGTTCTTTCTTGTCCAGGCCCACTATGACCAGGAATTCATGGGTATTTCAGGATCCATGGGGAACTACTTTGACCTGCCCTTTCCATTTTTGCCACCACTTCATTACTCTACACAATGACCCTTCGAGGATAAGGAGTGATCCTGAAAGTGCCATAGGCACCATCAGCTGGTTAAGGGAGAGGTCAGCTCCAGCATCTGTGCAGTAATCTTTGCACCCACATGTTCCTGTGGCTGCATTTTCACTCCAGTCCACTTCTGTATTTCCTAACATACTGTATTTTCATGCTCCATTTCTGCCTTCCTTCCCTGCACAACTTATAAAAATGGAGTCCAGGTCAATAGGTTGTTCTCATGGTTTAAGCTGTAAATCTCACTTCTCCCTCTCTCTTCCCCCCCTCACTCCGATGGGAGGGGAGGGGGAAAGGGGAGAAGAACCGAAAGAATGCAACTCTCAGGACCAGACAAAATAGTCGTGAGTAAAACATACTCAGTATGTGTGCCAACATGGTGATTCCCATCACAACCAGCAGGCAAGCCTCAAGGGTATCTAAAGGCCATTCAAAACCTTCAAAATTCTCAAATGATGCTCTAAGCGGTCTGGTGGGGGGGCTGGGAACACAAAAGAATGTCTCCTTCACAGGCTGACCACCCGAGGAGGTGAAAAGAGGCAAATACAAGGGAAGAGGATACAACCGCTCACCACCCGACCAAGCCGTGAGAGAGAGAAGAGACTTCCGGGTCTCTGCCCCCAGTATTTTACATCCTGGGCATGACGTGCTATGGCATGGAATAGCTCTTTGGTCAGTTTGGGTCAGGTGTCCTGTCTCTGCTTCCTCCCGGCTTCCCCTCCTCCCTGACAGAGCATGAGACTCAGAAAGTCCTTGGTCAGACCAAACCATTACCAAGCAGTAACTGAAAACACTGGTGTTATCAGAACAGCTCCAGCTACCAAGGAGAAAAATGACTGCTGCTGCTGAGCCCAGGACAGTTGTGTATTTAGCTTTTCATTTTTGCTAGTTCAACACAGAATTTAATATAAAAGGATTGCCAAGTCAGACTTCTATTTCTTTTCTTTAAGGGTCTGTCTGCAGTGTCAAATTGAAATTTTGCATTACTTGGTCCTTACCTAGTTATTGATAATTTTCTCTCAACTTCTCCAACCTTTTTTGAAAAGAAATTTCATTCAATATACCTTAACCGCTGGAGCAAGCCTCTAATAGGAAATGTGTTTGTGTATTTTACGGGGAGAAAAACGGATTCAGCTGTATTTACAGATTCTAGTTCCAGGTTTTTTCAAGAGTGATTACAATTGCTTTCATAGCCCATATATAGTCTCCTTTTCACCCCATTAAGTCATCAAAGGAACTTCTAAGGAAATAGAATACTGTATTTTGTTGTAATTTATGAGCTTATTTGAGGGCTTGTATAATTATTAGAGACTCCATTACCTCCTATTAGCAGAATGAATTCTGCCCTCTACTAGTTATGTTTAGGACTGGAATTTGGATGGGTGGCAGCTGCCCAGCAAACCAATATCTGTGAAGACGCTTATCTTTGATAGGCTCAGGCAATTCAGCTTTCACTGAAACATAACAGACTTTCAGACTTTCAGTTTTTACAAATAAATAACTGTATTTGGAAAAAAAATAAAGAATCTGAGCAGGAGGTTTAAGATACTTATTTGCTGCTGTGCATAGAAAATCCAATCTTGCAGTTAGACACACAGACATTGGAGATAATGGTGAAATGATGAGCAGATTGGGGAAGAGGACATATGTGCCTAAGTGGGCTGTGCTGAAGGGGTTTCAGAACTGTGTTATGTGCCAAGAGCTGACTTCAGAATAGTGGGCCATCACCCGAGTTTAGTATTTCTTAATGTCAAATCATACTCTTGACTGATGGGTACAGCAATACTTTCCAATATTTGGCATTTATTTTGCTGACAGTTTAGCATGTGCATTCAGACAACTTTTCTTATATCTAGTGTGTTGTCTAAATTTTTGGTGAGAAACGTCATAAATTTTCAGAAGACCTCCAGAAAAATCTTCTTCTTATGCAATTCACTTCAGCTGAGGTGCAGCTGAATCAAGCTGAGGTACAAAATAATGGCTCTGTAGAAAACCAAACCAAAACAGACCAAAATACACACTCTATACAAGATTTTTTTTCCCCTCTTTTTTTGCTTTAGTTCTTCCTCCTGAATAAAGAGATGCAAGGCCTCTCTGTTGACTGCTCTCTTTTGCTCTCTACCTTTCATGGGAAAAAGCTGATGTCAATTTGTCGTGGTTTAAGCCCCCCACCCACGCACTTTTACTCACTCCCCCTGTTTCTTCCCCCAGTCCCAGGGGGATGGGGAGGAGAATCAAAAAAATTCAACTCGCACAGGTTGAGATAACAACAGTTTAGTAACTAAGGCATAACACAAATCACTACTGTTACCACCAATAATAATAATAATGACAAGGCAAATACAAGGGAAGTACAAAGAAAGAGAATACAACTGCTCACCAAACCCGACCCAGCCAGTGCAACAGAGAACCCCCCAGTACCAAAAACCTGATCATGCCGTGCACCCCCAGTCCACCACCACCACACCCTTCCAGGTCTCTGCCCTCCAGTTTCACATCCTGGGCATGACGTGCTGTGGTATGGAATAACCTCTTTGCTCAGTTTGGGTCAAGTGTCCTGCCTCTGCTTCCTCCTGGCTTCCCCTCCTCCCTGGCATAGCATGAGACTCTGAAAGTCCTTGGTCAGACCAAAACATTACCAAGCAGTAACTGAAAACACTGGTGCTATCAGCGCAGTTCCAAGGCCCAAAATCAAAACCACAGCATTGCACCAGCTACCAAGAGGGAGGAAAATTACTGCTGCTGCTGAACCCATGACACGATTCCTTCAGATATTTCAAGTAGAGAAATTATAGTCTAGGAAAGGAATGCAATGGAAACGTACTTAAGAGGTGGGCTAACGCCACCTTCATGAAGTTCAACAATACAGAGAGCAAGGTCCTGCACCTGGGTTGGGGCAATCCCAGGCACAGTTACAGGTTGGGTGGAGAAGAGATTCAGAGCAGCCCTGAGGAGAAGCACCTCAGGGTGTTGCTCGATGAGAAAATGAACATGAGCCTGCTTCAGAGTGTGCTTACAGCCCAGAAAGCCAACCATATCCTGGGCTGCATCAAAAGGAGCCATCACCAGCAGGTCGAGGGAGGTGATCCTGCCCCTCTACTCTGCTCTCATGAGACCCCACTTGGAGTATTGTGTACAGTTCTGGTGTCCTCAACAGAAAAAGGACATGGAACTATTGGAACAAGTGCAGAGGAGGGCCACGAGGATGATCAGGGGACTGGAGCACCTCCTGTATGAAGCTGATATAGTCTGATATAATTGAGGCTGTTGAGCCTGGAGAAGAGAAGGCTGCATGAAGACCTCATAGTAGCCTTCTAGTATCTGAAGGGGGCCTATAGGGATGCAGGGAAGGGACTTTTCATTAGGGACTGTAGTGGCAGGAAAAAGAATAATGGGTTCAAACTTAACCAGGGGAAGTTCATCTTAGGTATAAGGAAAAAGTTCTTTACTGTGGAGGCACTGGAACAAGTTGCTCAAAGAAGTTGTGAATGCTCCATTGCTGGCAGTCTTCAAGGCCAAGCTGTACAGGGCCTTGGGTGACATTGTCGGGTGTGAGGTATCCCTGCCCATGGCAGGGGGTTTGGAACTAGATGATCTTAAGATCCTTTCCAACCCCAACCATTCTATGATTCTATGATCCTGTGACAAAGGGTACACTCAGTGTCTAAACTCAGCCACAGAACTTGACTGTACTTTTGAAACTCATTTTTCCTATCTTTATTCTATTCTGAAGGTAGCATAGCAAAAGGGTGTGTTCATTAACACTGTAAACTTGCTGGAAATGCTTTACAACATCCTGCAGTATGCTTATCTAGATAAGAAGACTACCTTTGGATTTAACTGGAGTCACCTTTAATGTCTTTAGATGCCGGCGCACTGAAGTTTTCCCTTTTATCTGCACAGGAAGACACAGGAGTTGTACTTAACATCAAAATCTGTGAGAAGATCTGCCAAGATCTGCTGGAGAAAGAATCTCAACAAAGAGTCAGACAACAGGGAAAAGCCTCTGCCTACTTTTGCTGGCCAGATTGCATGTCAAATTCACATAGGGAGACATAGAATATAAATAAGGCAAGGGCTGCACATTTACCAGAGAATTTGGTTTGTCTAGTGATGTTGCCTCTGTAGCAGTCTCATCCTCAGCTATTTGGTGTCCTGAGCGTATGCCAATTAGCTCCTGCCAGATGCTCAGCTCAAAGAGCCTACATTCCTTAGCAGCTACAGTTTAGCAAATACTTATAGGAGAAAAACTGTGAAACTATAGGTTCAGAAAGGATTTTGCTTCAAAGGAAGATGACAATTCCATAAAGAAAACAAAGGACAACTACCGGTTTGAACAAGCAAAGGCAGTCTTGTGCAGGCCACTGTTGATCTTTGGTGTAAGGGGCAACTAATTAGGCCCAAACAATGACATTACTCTCAAAAATACAATCCCGAAGTGAGTTCTGAATGTTGTCTTTCAGAAGGAGTAAGTTCTCTCAAAATACACAGATACTCCTGAATCTCAACTGAACTTTAAAAATTGCATTTTTACAAATAGGATTTTGCAAAGTCATACAAAGTCATATAAGGTGGAGCTCTGGTTCCAGTTGGTGTCTGTGTAATGCACAAGCTATAATAAACTGTTAGCATATGGCACATGATATTTTTACACCTAGTTAGGACTTTTTTAAAGTAGCAAGCTGACTCCTGGCAATGATGCCAGGCTGCTCTCCAGGATGTCAGCGAGGGTTTCGGCCACTTTTTTTCTGGAACAGGCAACTTTCAGACTCAATCTAGGAAAGGAAGTTGAATGTTTTATTTATTTTTATTTGAGGAGCAGGAAATAGTAACTGGGGGCATTCAGAAGTGACTTGTGGTGCATGGTTTGAAAACCTCTGTGCAGGTGTAAACTATGGAAGACCTGCTCCCTGCACCCTTTGCTGTTCCCCCAAATATGTTTAGATTTTTCCTCTGTCAAACTGATAAAACTAGAGAGTTGGGAAGTGCTGTATGCTTGGCTATGGCCATCCCATAAGTACAGCTTATAGGTATGTGCTGTCATATTTTAGTTAGAATGGTAATACAAAACCTAAATTATGATAATTTAAACATCAACAATATTGAGATTGAAGCATAAAAGAAGGAAGAGAAATTATTCTATTTTAAGGTTATAGACTTACAGAGGCAGGTTGAAAAGTATTTTGAGAGGTCTCACAGTTTGTCCTTAAGGCAGGGTAAAATAGACTTAAATCATTCATGATAGCTATTTTTCCAACTTGTTTTCAGAAACTTCTACTGATAGAATTTCCACAGTATTCCAAGACAATCCTGACTCTCTGTACAGAGCAAAAATTTTTACTTGTGCCTAAACTAAATCTAGCTTTCAACAATTTAGGAGCAGTACTTGTCCTTGCTACAAAGAAATCTGCCTGCATTTGTAACCTTTCCTATATTTTGTGACTGAAGAAATTTCGTACAACAGTGTCTAAGTTCTTCTTTTCTTATGCATTACCTCAGTCCTGATGAAGCAACTGAACGGAGTGTTTTCATTCAGTCAGGATGGAATTCATATAATTTGAATTCATATTATGTGTAAGCCTAAATGTTTGAACATATCTGTCAGTTCTTTGGCACACACAGCCAAAATGCTCTATTTAGATATATACAGGGTCATGTGAAATCACAACAGTAACTGGAAATGTAAGGCCTAATTTAGCATCCTGTACATAGGTGCCTAATATCATCTGAAGTACCAAATGTGTCTGAAAGATCCAGATGGACTACCAGATATGACACAACCCCAATAAGAAACCTGTACTTTCCTGAAATGGTATCTGGAGGTCACTGAATCAAGCTCAATGTAGTCTGGAGAGCTATTCATTTGACAATGTGTATATGTCTACTTTCAGGTGAGATAAATAGCCCTCTGGGCTCTATTGGCTGTATTTATTTAAGACTCAGCTCAGCTACCCACATACACAGGTGCCAACAGCCATTGGAGAAGCCTTAGCATATCCGAGACATGCAGCTGTGATCCTGAGGTATGACATGAGGTGAACGGTGACATTTTCTCTGGAGGGGCTGCTGGAGGGCATGCACAATGCCATGGGATATAGCAAAACGGGCTAGACACCTACTGTGTGTGACTAAGCCACATAGTACTTCGACATTTTTCAGCAAAACTACTAAGTAGTTGATTTCAATGTTGTACTTGCTGTTATTTATATCTACTTTGAAGTGATATTTTGCTCTTGTCTTGTTTTGAATTTCACTCTATTTACTTTATACTATTTTCTCCTTTTGTAAATCATTTTGAATTCTAACCCTGTATTTCAATGTGCTTACATCTGCTCAGTTTGCTATCATATGTAAATTAAATAAACATTGTCTCTATTCCACTGTCCATATAATTAATGAAAATATTAAATAGTGCCAGTTTCAGAACAGACTTCTATGGACACAGCTTTCTATTTTCACACAGCATCCATGAAACCTACTTTTCCAGTATGGATCTTCAGCTAATTGTATATGCAACACATGATATTTTGATCTAGATGAATTTTAACTCATTTTGTAGTGAGAACATGATGTGTGGCAGATCATATACATTATTTACATTATGGTATATGACAACAAATCTTTTCCTTCCTTACTACAGATCGAAGTTTCTTTGGAATAATATAATACGTTTTTGGCAAATCTGTGTAGACTGTTATTTAGACCCTTGCTATCTTCTGTATCCTTACCAACAGACAGTCTGTCCCAGAAATTTCATGAGTCTGAAAGTATGATGGTAGCTCTGTAATATTCTGGCTATTCCTTCTTATAGGAATAAGGTTGTAGTCTAAGTCCTTCAGGATACATTTCATCAGGTCTAAATGGGTAATTTACAAACTACTCGGATATTACTTTCATTACGCAAATATTTGAACTTCATTTGAGGCTTTTTTAAAAAGGGCTTTTTAAAGATTTAAACAGTAAAGAAAAACTGAATTTAAAATAAGCCTGAAAGATGGCTTATTGTTTTATCTTTTTTTTTTTTTTTTTTTTGGTAAGGCAGATATATATAAACTTGATTAATAGTATAAATATGCTTAGGAGTTGAACAAAGTTTGTTTTAAAACAAAACAAAACTCCCTATATATTACAAGTGAAGTGCTGGAGGAAATATCTAACCTGCTAGAAATGTTTTCTGTAGCAATGTTCTGAAATAACAAGCTTGTAAATACTAAGAAATGTTGTCTACATAACTCTAAAGCAATGTTAAGGCTGGCCCAGTCTTACTTTATTTTTTGTGGAACAAAGAAAATGAAAGCACAAGGAGAAACCCAGACAGGAATGCCAAGCTCTAATAAGATGCTGTTATCAGGACAAAGCTGTCTGGTGCATACCAGATTCCTGTAAAGATGAAATACAAATAAACAAACAACCGCAGATAACACTGCATCATCTAAACAGACTGGAAAACAAACTGTTGTATGGCCTGGACAGTCTGTTATACAGACTCGAGATAGATCATAAACAAAACCAAGCTTCTGCAATTTCAAAGGAAAGCTGAGCCATGATTATATATGCTTCAGAATTTCAGTGTATACAAAACAAGAAATAGCTTACTAATTCTTTTTGCATAAATACATTGAGAAGCATCTTGATAAAAGGAATCCTTTTGCGACATTTGAATATGAATGCACAGAAAAGAATTTCAAAAAAACTTTGTATAACTTAATAGATAATTTGAAAATGCTGCCTTTCTGAGTGAAACCTGGGACGTCGATGTTATGAAATGCTTCCTTCTTAAGGAAGGAATCACCTAGAGGTGATTTCAGTTTGGAAGCAAATTAAGGGATTTGCATGTTTTGTTGACAGAAACAAACTGCTGAAGTTAGTCCGAAACTTCTGGGGAAAAAGCAAGACAAACTGTGTGCAATTCACCATAAGGTGTTGGAATAGACTTGAAGAGCTCTTTTCCCTTCTGTATCAATCTACTGACTATAACAGTTAAGAACTTCAGTAGATAAACTATTCAGTACATCTCAAGTTTTTAATCCCAAGGAGAAAAGAGAAAAATGACATATGTAAAATTGCCCTGAATGAAATTTGGCATTTTATTAAGACTGAAAAATTAGGTTCTCTGAACTTCTAAAAGAATTGAAAAATTCACCAAATCAGTTGTTTCAGGGGATATGCAACAAAGAACTAAATTATTTCTCTTGCACCCATGTGTCCATGTAGTTATTTTACATTAAGTACTTTTGAGAGACCATTTTTTTTTCAATTGAAACTCTATAAATTAATTAATAGTTTCATTAAAAAAACCCTTTCTATTGTTTGCATTGTGTATTTGGTTTTAAAAGATAGAGACTGTAAATAATAATTGGAACACTTTTATCTAGGTTTATTTCTTTATAATATATTCTTTCATTTGAGCCATAGAATTTGTTGGGGAAAAAAAATAGTGGGAAAATTTTTATAATGGAATTTTTAGTTCCAAAGCTTTCCAGTCATTTATGACAAAATTATGCGAAAGATATGCAAACCAGCCCATGGAAGAGAGGGAAAGAAAAAAAGTAAGAGAACTACAAAAAGTAGTAAAGCTGAATGAATCCCTTCTCCTTTAAAAATACAATTTTAGCACATTTTTGTTTTATAAAAACAAACAAACAAACAAACAAACAAACAACCACCCCAAAATATCTAAATTTTAGCCCAGCATAGAAGTAGAAACATGTTAAATATTACAAGTTTTTGCAAGGCAGAACTGTTGTTCTCCATTTTGCCCTATTACTGAGATCAGAAAATTCATTCAACTATTTTGACATTGCTCTTATCCTAACAAGAAAGTAGGCAAGCATACCAAGAATAAAGTTTGTCAGATATTGCATTATGTTTTGCAGCTCACACAGGAAAGATTTTCACAGAGACAGAAGCTTTCAATAGCAGTATGATTTTTAAGGTACAGTGATTATTATAGTTTTTTTTCATTTTGCTAGGATAGCATACAATTGATAGTAAATCAAGACAAGGGTTGCACATTATCTGTATTTATATCATCCAGGGGTTTCAGTGTAAATCAGGAGTTTAGTTTTAAGCGCATGCTTTTTCTGTTTTGGTTTGTTGTGTTGTTTTGGATATATTTTTTATTGCTATCTTGTGATATTTTATGTCTGCACTTGCAATAAATGTAAAAAAGCTTAACAGCATAATATCAACATATAGGAAAGCATATTCTATTGTAATTGACATTTAAGTAATTCAATAGTTATATATATACTTGTCTCATTGAAAGTCGTACTCTGCTGGACTTCTAATTGATGTTGTTTGATTGCTTTGATCAGCATAAATCTGGACTTACTGACTAACAAAGATAGGCAAAGGAAACACAGTTTTCTGTTAGGATTCAAGATTAACTGAATTAGAAATTTATAATAAAAAAATAAATATTTAATTATTATAAATAAATAATCCAATTCATACTTTATAGTATGAATTTTGATTCATTATTTCTTGATGTTTCTTGATACATTTTGGCATCATATGCTAAATTCATCAATTAGCCTTCTCTAGCAATATGTAGTAGCCTTCATTTATTTTTTGTCATTTCTTACTTGTTTGCATATTACATGTTGATAAATATGTTGAAGTTTGTGATTTACCTAAAAAACTTGAAATTAATGACTGTGCAAGATATATGTTACAGTTAACCAGTGAATTACCTCTATTTAGGTTATGTATTTATACTGTATCCAGTCTAATGTTCACATACCTTGCAATGTTTTCACACTACCTAAGTGTATGTGCTTTATTTGACTGCTGAAAAGTGTAGAATTTTAATCTGTTATTGTAACAGTTTAAAATGAAGAGAAATCTGCGTTATACTTTTATTGCTGCTTAAGTTTCTGCCAAGAAAATCTGATTGAAAGTACAGAGAAAGCAGCCATGAAGAGGAAAGCTCAAGCAACCTTCCATTCTCTATATTATGGACTGACACATATTAGATCAGTGCCTCTTTGTGCAACAGACAGTCTGGGATAATGAATACCAATTTCATGCATGTTACACACAGGCAAGTCTTACTGCTTACCCTTTTCCTACAGTTTTCTTAAAAATCTGCCTGGATTATGAAGCCTACTTCAGCCATCACGTTCTTATCATGAAGTAAAAAGACATTTTGCCCAAACCTTCCCTAGCAAGAGCTTAAATTTGGTAATATATTCCTTTGAACAAAATGAACAATTTCTTTTATGGAAAGAAAACTCAAGCGTGCAGTCTGGAAAGGTGCCACTCTGTGCTGCTAACAGGTCTCTGACTTGAATGATAAAGGGACCAAGGCTTGCCAGCCTGCCACAGAGACACTTACCAAGCAATTTAGATGCAGCCTTACTTACTGAACTCCACATTAAACCTAGATAGATTTTTTTACTCCATATATTTTGACTGCATATTCTCAGGGATACTGCACAGAAATCTGAGGAGCAATTCAGATGTCTAACATGGGTGACTGGTCTCTGTTTAGATGCCAGAGTGCATAAAACATTCACACAAGAGTAGCAGGTATGATATGGGGATTAACTGTGACTCCTATGTTTCAGAGGGGCATAAGGAGGCCAGACAAAATACTTTAGGGTGTCTGAAACAGCATTAAGCATCTCTGTTCAGACCCCTGTATCTACTTATCCATGCAATTTTTAGATGATATTTTCACTTTTATGGCAATGTTACTCTCATATAAGTAGTGAATATAGATTTTGATAGATTTGACTGTTTCCGCTTTTCCTCATTCTGGCTACATACACTGGTGATATATTTGTTTGCTGTAGAGGTGATTATTAGCTCACATGAGGTCAAACTGTGATCCCACTGTGGTCAGAAGTCATAAAGTGTAAGTGGAGTTGCATCAACTTCAGTCTACCTATTTTCATGTAAGTTTGTCTATTGCCAAACAATTTGAGTGTGTTTATGGAATAAACAAAACACCGACCCTCCCATACCCCCGAGAGGAAAATGGAAAATATTTTGTAGCTAAGAGTCTTATTGCTGAGGTAGAGTAGTGTCTTCAAGAGAAATATTTTCATCCCAAGATGCTCACTACATGGCATGTGAGTCTGAATTGAAGCTGGTCTGGGCCAAGCTCTCTCACTACAATTTTAAATAGATCCATAGTTATGGAGCTATTCAGAAAAAGCAATGTGTTTTGCACATATATTCTGTTTCTCATGTTTCTCCTTGCAAAGAAGAAATCCCATTTTGACTCACTGTGTTTTCCACATATTTTGCCTAAGTGTCACAGAATATTTACAAGCACACTAACCACTGACTTATTTTGCAAAGCAAAGACTTCTATGTAGTTACGTAAATGCCTGTTCCACGTTCTTCCTACACCATAAAGTTGCCTCCAGGGACATAATTTAACTTTTCTTCTCTGATAATAATACCCATTCTTGTATAACCCTGTCAGTACTGAAGCGGAATGAAGACAAAAACATTTCTTTACCTATGTTTACTTACAGCACGGTTGAGATTACATATTTGATAGGACCAATTGTTTAGTTACGTTGTCTTCTGAGCAGAGAAGATTCTTTAAGTGCATATCCCAGAGGAGCAGGACTCAGGAGGTCTGACCTTTAGGGATATTCTTGTAGTTGGTCTGCCCAGTTACCTTGGCAAGTCATTTCATCACCCTGCGTTTCAGTTTCTCCATTTATAAAAAGAGAGACACTTTCACATATTTGTTGAAAGCTTTAACAAAGCACTAGCTTTTGTTATTCTGCATGTCGAGACCAGTGTTATATGTACCAGAGAAAGGCACTAAGCATTTTCTGAATGATTATATGTGTTCAGCCTGTGATACTGAGTTTTAAAAATTGCAAAAAAAAAGGCATTGTTGCTTTTCTCTTCTATCCTGAAGTTAGTAAGGTAGCTTATTTCTTAGCAGTGAGAGAAAAAGCAAAGCTAATTAAAAAGAATAATTATTAGTTTGACAATTTGAAAGAGTGCCTCAATTAAAAGGGTAAAATAACTAGATTTCTGGAATCTGGCTTAAACATAATTTAATCAAAGAAAAAGTGTAGAAATTCTACCTTTCAGCATCAGTTCAGTTTCTAGATTTTTTCACACATTATTAATCTGGCATTTTTTTGTACTGTTATTGCTGTCACCACATTTATAAGAAATATTTACAATGGCTATAAGGTAAAAAAATGTGCATAGACCTAAAATCTTTCCTGGTTTATGCAGCTTCTCCATGGCAACTTTGCATTTTACTGTTTTTCTACAAATTTGGTGCAGATGTCTAAATTTAAGACATAAAAGTCAAGCCAACTAAAATTAAAACAATTTCTCTTTTAACAGTTTTAAAACTAAAATAGTGCATTTTTCAAGGAAAAATAATATACACTGTTATTCTCACTAATGTGTTTAACAGTCTCATCATAACTAAATTTAGATGTCACTGCTAAGACTTGCTATTCTAGATCACAGTCACTGTGCAAAGGAATAATTCTAGTACTGCCTTCACTTAATGTTTTAGCAGAAACTTCCTCCTTAGGCTTTGTAACCAGCTGCATTAATTATAGTTCATATAGGATACAAATAACTCCTTCTTGACTGCAACATGATGTCAGAGTATACCCTACAACAAGAGATCAGATTAGCCTCATCGTTTTCTAAGCTACCATAGTTACAAATGTTATTAGCAGGTATAAAATTTTCCATTGTGCTTTTTTCAAGATGTAGTAGAAATATATTCTCTCGTGATTCTCTGCAGTAGTAACTCTGTTTGCTGAGGCTATTTGGTATAGTAGCATCTTTTATAAAAGAGCGGACATTTGTCTTTACTTCATTTTATGATGTAGTTTTTGTTTGTTTATGGGTCTTTAATACACTGTGGGACAGGCCAGATGACAGTAACTTTGTTTTCTTCTTTTGTTTCCTGTATGTTTTATATTGCACTGATAACTTGATTGCATTTCTTTTCAGTATTTCTCTTTTCCTGACTAAGGAATCCAACTTTTTGCATGTTTTTATTACATGTAAATTTTGCCATACATCTCAGCCACCTTTGCTAGCCCTAGCTGGCCCTATTGCACTTTCAAATGTGTGTTAATGACTTTATGGGTAAACTAGCTTAACATAAAGAGCATAATGATTTCTGAGTGGCTGCTGCAGGCCATTCGGTCAATGGTCTGTGAACTCAAGTATCTCTAAGTAAACCAGAAACAGTGAGCTCATAATAACTGTGAAATAAAAAATTGGAACATCTGAATTTTTATAACACTCTAATTATATATTTATTCCTTTCAGTAAAACCACTTAGAACTTTAAAATTCTGCATGATTTCCTGTAGTGTGTCTGACAATGTTGTCAACATCTGCTGGTTTCATGATATGCAAATAATAAATTTAAAAACAAGTATAGACTTGCTAATATTTAAAGCCTCCTTTCTTCAGAGTTGTTTGGAGATAAGGGTAATTCATCATTGCAAGATCATCTTGCAGTACACTTTTAATCAAAGATGCAAGACAGCCTCCATAAAAATATGTTGGTTTGGGATAGGCAAAATCAGTTGTACTTGTTTAACACTTAATAACATAAAGACCAGCTTTATGGATTTTGTGACCTGGTTTTGTGGGAGCACATGCAGGGTATGTACAGTGAAAGTCTTGCATATCTAAACCAAGAATTAGGTAACCTGAGGTCCCCTAACTCAGAAATCATAAATTATCAAAAAGCATCTGGGTCAGTTGGTGCCTGAATTGCTCAGGTTCCTCTAGGCTTGGTTTTATAAACTGCTAGCCCAATTCTGCACATACCCAAGCCTGGGCACATGCCGTCATCCTGCTGAAGAACCAGGTCCAGAAGCCAGGGCTGGAGTTGGTCCCGTTTGCAGATGTAGGCATGAGTATTGTAGGCATGCACTCAGAAGCCTGTGAAATATGGCTTCTTAAACATAAATTGGGAGAGAAAAAAAATCCCAAACAAAACTACCAAAACCACCCTCAGGATGTGCTTAAGCTGATCTATTAAGCTGATCTAGAAGTGTACATTAGATTATCATGAATTAGGCTTCAGAAGTACCCATTTTTTCCAAGAGGCTACATAAGGGAGCTTTTGAAGATCAATTCGATGTAGATGTCTTCTTTTGACCAAATGATCCTATGTGCTAGAGACAGCTGTAGCTCACTAGAATTCTTTGGCATGCTTGTTGGCAGTGTGTACCTCAGGTAGCATAAGCAGCCTGTGTTTAGTCATATAAATTCTATCCTGTGTGGTCTTTTGTACTGAGGGTTCAAATCTGGAAAGAACTCACAGACATTCCTACCATGCAACAACAAAAAATGGACTAGCCTCCAGAAATTTAACAGAGGCCATTTCTTTAAAACAAAACAAAACATAATTGTGGTATTTCTTCTATCTATCTCTCATGTAATGGATTAATATTTTCTTCAGCCAGAATGGCTATAAAGCTTTATACTTAGGTTCCTGAGAAGTTTCCTCAGTACCAAACATTGCATAGTATGCTAGAGAAAGCAGCTGTAAAAAGGAATGCAAATATATTTCAAAAGATTCAGTGCAGTAGGTATAAAAAATAAAAAAATGACAAGAACCATGAGAAAACAAAACCTTAAATCTTTAAAACCCAACCCTGAAGTCCTGAGGTTTGCCCTCAGCTACCAAGAATATTAAGGCATTTTATATATTTCTTTTTGGATATAAAAGTAATAAAAAAGTCTATGAGGCAGGATATAGAAGTTAAGGAGAGTGCCATTTCCTAAACCAACATTCTTAGCAGGCCACCAGGTAATTCTTTTGCTTTGGTCACTGTGTGGCAACTTCTGAAGAGGTTTCTGGGCCTTTGGTTCTGAAAGTCATTTCCAGAAGGAAATGGGATTTCAAGATCTTACACTTGCCCTGGCCTCCAATATTTCCAGTTGGTCAGTGGCTAGCTCAGAAGGTGGATTTTTTGATTGCCCCCCTCATGTCCCTCATGCTTCTGTTTAATGCTACAGACTGCACTATAGGCAGTGCAGATGGATTCCAAGTACCTTGAAAATACAGATTACAATTGAAAACTCTAGCCCTGAAATTAAACCTCACCATGACAAAAGGTATCAGATTCTTCACTTACAAAAATAGTTGCATAATCAGTATAGATATTTTTCTGTACAGGGCTATGTCGTGGTTTAAACCCAGGTGTAAATCAGCCATGCAGTCGTTAGCTCACTTCCCCCCTTCCTCCCCCAGCTTCCGGTGGAATGGGGAAGAGAATCGAAAGAATGCAACTGCCATGGGTTGACATAAGAACAGTCCAGTAACTAAGGTATAACACAAACCACTACTGCTACCACCACTAATAATAATGATAAGGGAAATTACAAGGGAAGAGAATACAATCACTCACTGCCTGCCGACTAATACCCCGCCCAACTGAGCACTGATCTAACCCTTCTGGGTGACTGCCGCCAGTTTATATAGTGGGCATTACATGCTATGGTATGGAATACCTCTTTGTCTAGTTTGGGTCAGGTGTCCTGTCTCTGCTTCCTCCCGACTTTCCCTCCTCCCTGGCAGAGCCTGAGACTCAGAAAGTCCTTGATCAGAGTAAACATTGCTTAGCAATAACTAAAAACATTGGTGTTATCAGCCCTGTTCCCAGGCCGCAAGTCAAAACCACAGCACTGCACCACCTACTAAGAAGGAGAAAAATAACTGCTACTGCTGAACCCATGACAGGCTATTAAAAGAATGTCTTTGTTTTCCTGTTGAATATTGAAACTGGGAAAATTTCATGTGGCTAATCAGCAATGTCAACTAAAACTTAGGCTTTGGGGAAAAAAAAACCAAACAAAAAACTCCCAAAAAACAACCAAAACAACAGTTTGGGGAAAATATTTTAGAAGAATTCCTTGGTGTGTTTTACTTCTGCCTTCCCTAGCCTGTACATTTGTATAGCAGTCTTTCTTAAATAAGAAATACTGAGGTAATAAAGTTCTTAATTTAAGTTATATCACTTAAATGGCAGTTATTACAACGAGAGAGTCACCTAGTTTTTTAATTAATAATGCTAGTTAGACTGCCTTACATTCTAAGAGATTAAAAAGAAACAAACAAATTATGTCTATAAAAAGAATTACTATTAATTCATAAAAGATGGAACCCCCAAGGTGGACCCTGTTATAAAGCTGATTTTCTTCCACTTTTTCCTTAAACACATCTCAAGAAACCCTGTTCTGCCATTTCCAAGACTTTGATGAATGCTTTTTCTTTGCTCTTCTTTGGAATTGTATTCATACTTGATACAACGTTTGGCTGTCACAGTCTATTTTGGGTTCTTCATGTACTTTGGGTTCTTTCTGTACATGCGCCATAACATTTCCAAACAAAATGTGCCACGTTGCTCCTTGGGAAGATGCAGTCTTTTCAGAGAGTTTCATCTGACCCAGAGTGTCAAAGCCCAAGAGGATCTGTACCTTCCGTTAGTAAATAAATGCTGTGTTCAACTGTTCTCTGGAAACGGGGATAACTGTCTTGGAAATGCCAGAGTCTGAAATTCTAAGCTCCTACTTTCTAAAACTGTGTGACTATGGCCAAATTGTTTGTTGAGAATAACTCAGATTTCTGCTCCTCAGGTCTTCAATTATAGACCCAGCATAAGTGTCCCAGGCTACACCGTTCAAGGAGTATATTCTCAATTTCAGTGGAAAAGATGACTAAATTGCAGAACAGGGGAAAGTCCTGCGGATTCTTTTAATTCATTACTATAGACACATTGCTGCTCTTTCTCCCTGCCGTTCAGCTCAATGATTTGTGAAAGACCAGAGACACGTTGGTTTTAGTTAGCTCTAAAAGAACCATACAAAAGAAATAACGTACTTTCTTAAGGCACCAACACTTTTCATGGTTCCATGGAGGCTGGGAGACTGGAAAAGGGAGACCTCCTCAGGGAGTTATACATTAAAGACTGTTGTCCAGTTTGAAATGTGACTGAACTACTTTATTTGTCCAAATTTCTATTGAACTAAGAGATCTGGGAGCCTTTGTTGAACTCAGGGACATGAGGGCTGTAGCTACTGCCTTTGAACTAAATTTTAATATATGCTCTCTTCTTCTCCTCATTGTAAAGATGAGAGGCAAAGGAGGAATTATATGTACTTTTATTCTTTTTTGGAGTAGCTGGTGTCAGTGGAGCAAACTTCTCAGTCAAATTCCTGGTATATGAAGGAAGAAAATTAACAATATCCCACACAATGCAGTGACTCACCCCTTTGCTCCTCCTGCCTCATCTTGAATGTCCACTCTAGGCAAGCTAGAAAAGTGCTCTTGATGTTCATACATATGAAATCACCAGGAAGGCTTTTGATTGCACTGGTTTTGTTCTGGTTTTGTTTGTTTGTTCTTACAGTAAGAATGGTGTGGAGACAAATTTGTCTGTCAGAATTATGACCCTTGATTTAAGCAAAACTATGAGTTAGTGAATGGAAAGAGGGGAGTTATATTTTAGTAAATCAGACTGACACAAAAGGTGAGGAAAATGGAAAAAAAAAAACCACCCAATCTTTAAAAACTTTTTAAGCATCCTTAAAAACTCAGCCAATTTGAAATCCAAAGAAACAGGGAAAATATGAACAAAAATGTGCTGCTGACTTACAGGCAAATATCTATTCTATTCTATTCTATTCTATTCTATTCTGTTCTGTTCTGTTCTGTTCTGTTCTGTTCTGTTCTATTCCAATAGATCCAATAGATCTGAAATCTAGTACTCTTAGACATGTGGGAGTTGGAAAACAATACTCTTAAAGATGGTATAGTGACAAAAAACTGTTTCAACAAGTATATGTAGTTACAAATTTCAGTGACCTTCACATGCTCTAAATGAGCCTCCAGTGTTCATAATAGTTAGCTCTTAACAATCGCCCTATTAATCAGTCAGGTTCTTCTGCTTTGGGGTATCTCAAGTTTGGACATTTAAATCCTGTCTAAATGACTGTTTCACAATCATTAAGCAATATTCACTGCATTTCCTGTTGAAGGAGTATAAAGTACCATCTTAAATTACCTTCCATTCCTGCACATTTAATGAGTATTTCTAATCCACTGTTAACTTTTGAACTTCAGTGTGATTTAGAAATCCTGACATAATGCATGCTATGCTACTGTAAATAAATAGCTGCTCTAACTTCACTAGTGCATAAAGTTAAATGTCAGAAACCATATTTGCATTTATACACAGAATAATTACATGCTGATCAGAACAGAGCAATTAGAGATACTAATGTAAAATGTTAACTTAGAGCCCATGTGTTTGCAGTAAAAAAAAAATCAATAAGACCAAATAACAAAAAAGAAGCTGAATGTTTATTGTATGCTGTGTAAAGTGAAGAACTGCAAAAGATTACAAAATAACTGTAGTGAATTCCAACCAGCTTTTCAAAGTAATTCTTACTTGGTAAAAATGTCATGTGTTCTCTCTAATATTTCTTTTTTTTTTTTTTTTTTTTGTGAGATCTCTTAACAACACATGAAGAGCTGCAGATCTTGACTGACTTAATGTATTTAAATTTCCCTTATGGAGGACTGGATTTGAAGTGCTTGGGATTACAATCAAAATGAATTTGATGGTTCAGCTCAGCCTCTAAAGGATTACAGTATGAATGTCATCAACTCTATTACAGTAAAAAGTGTGATCTACTTCCAAATGTAGAAGTCTGGAACTGAACAGAGTGGCTGAAGTCCATCTTTTGATCCGAAAAAGAATGCAGAGAAGGAATTAATGCCAGTCTTCATTCAGAAGAGTGTTTGATAAGCACCTACCTTCTTGACATAGGAAGACATTTAAAACATATAAAAATATCAAGTTAACCACAAGATACGAATCATAATTTTTACAGTGCTGGAATGAAATGTATGCAAGGTGTTAGAAAAAAAATCTTCTGTTGACGTTCCCTTTTCCCTTTTATTTTCAGATGTTTTTTGAATCCTGCATCTGTAATTAGAATTGTTTGAAGTATGGGTGAAACAGCAGCTGAAAAAAATAAAATAAAAGTTTGAGACAGTAACACTAAAAAAATAAAATAAAACTTTTGAGACAGCTTTAGGAAGCAGATGGGCTTCAGCAGTGTCTGTTTTCTCTATGTAACATCTTCACTACCTGTAAGTATGACATTTTCTGGTAGGATTTTTTTTTTTTTTCCTGGAAATAGATAATAATAAGCTAATAGAAGAGAATAGTCATGTAAAGTGAGTTCACTATGATAATTCACATTTCCAATCAGGCAAAACCAGCAGTGTCAACATAACCTCAATTCAATATGATTCCTGTTTTGAATTTCAAGTACTCAACAAATGGCTCACAAGTAATTATTCTTAGAAACTCTATGTCACATCACTAACTAGTGACATACAGAGAAAACCAGTTATAGCTCTTAGTTAACTCATAAACAGAAAACAGAAGCATAACTTCTCTAATAGAATTATTTGATAGGAACTGCAACCTCAGCTTTATCTTTGATAAACTGGACTTTTCTGTTTTGCTATGATACTTGTAACATATCAGTTTCTGTATTTTAAACAGTATCACATTGACCAAGTGTCATGGGCTCAGCAGTAGCCATCATTTTTCTCCTTGGTAGCTGGTGAAGTGCTGTGTTTTTGACTTTCAGCCTGGGAACAGGGCTGATAACACCGATGCTTTTGGTTACTGCTTAGTAATGTTTGGTCTGACCAAGGACTTTCTGAGTCTCATGCTCTGCCAGGGAGGAGGGGAAGCTGGGAGGAAGAAGAAACAGGACACCTGACCCAAACTAGCCAAAGAGGTATTCCATACCACAGCAAGTCATGCCCAGGATGTAAAAACTGGGGGCAGGAACCAGGAAGAGGGGGGAGCACTGCTGAGTTGGGCTAGGTATCAAGTGGTGAGAGATTGTATTCTCTTCCCTTGTATTTCCCTTGTCATTATTATTATTGGTGGTAGCAGCAGTGGTTTGTGTTATACCTCAGTTACTGGACTGTTCTTATCTCAACCCATGGGAGTTACATTCTTTTGATTCTCCTCCCCATCCGCCCAGGAGCTGGAGGGAAGAAAGAGAAGGAAGTGAGTGAGCAAACTGCATGAGAGGCTTAAACTATGACAGTTGTTTTTGGAGCCCAATGTGGGACTCGAAGGGTTGAGATAACAACAGGATTAATAGTCACTTGTGACAATGCTGATTTATAGGCTCTCAAAGCTGTTGCTCTGGATCTCAGAGTTTCAGCATGTGGTACTTTACTTACAGCTGGCATTTGCTATCTTAATGTTTTTTCAGATATGGGCTTTGGGCTAAAGTTCTTGTTTTGTTGTACTTTATGGAAATGACTTGTAATACAATAGACTCAGTGATCATGAAACTTACCCAGCTTTTGTTCCCAGTGTGGTCACCAACTCTATACTTTGGGAGCGATTGTATTCTCTTCCCTTGTATTTTCCTTGTCATTATTATTATTGGTGGTAGCAGCAGTGGTTTGTGTTCTACCTTTAGTTACTGGACTGTTCTTATCTTAACCCATGGGAGTTACATTCTTTCAATTCTCCTCCCCATCTGCCCGGGAGCTGGAGGAAAGAAAGCTGGGGGAGTGAGTGAGCGAACTGCATGAGAAGCTTAAACAACGACACCAAGCCATGAGTTTATCCTACATATTCAGAGACTCAGCTATAGGTGCATTTTAGGTATTTGCTTTTGCATCAAAATAGGCAGCTTGGTATCAGGAATCCTGGGTAAGTCAGGTCTATGTATTTTTGGTTTAACGTTTGTTTTGGTTTTAACCTGCACTCAAGGGTAAAAAACTGTAGATGAAGATCTGTGTGCACTGCAGGTGAAGAAAATGTTTGCATCAACCCTCGCACTGTAAAACTGTCGAACAATGCACAGCATGAGATATGACTCAGGCTCACTTAAGCAAATCCACCATGAAAGGTCAAAATTACTTATGGGGGTTAAACACGAATAAAATGTCATTTTATTAGTCTTTCTAACCCTCGAAAGATTCAGAAGATGGTTTAGTTTTCCTCTGAAGACATTTTCTTGCTTATTCCACTGACACTGCTAGGATCTGATTTGGATAAGTACTGTATGAATGGAATAAGGTGAGACCAGAAATTGCAGAATCCCAGGGGAGGGTATTCCCAGTATCTTCCAATGAACTAGGGACTAGGTATGCCAAAGATCAGCCTCATTAGACATATTTATAAACCCAGGTGAGGGAACTTGTTCAATAATTACATATATATTGAAAAGAACGAAGTGGTAAAATGTTGTTATCTCCGCTCTCAGAAAAAAAGACAGTGAACTTGTTGAAAATTTTTTGGGAATGAAAACTCATGAATGGCTGCATGGCTGACTTTGCAGCAGAAGAAAAGAGGAAATGGTTTCGTACATTGAAGAGGCAGTGCTCATATCTGGGATTGAGTTACAGCATCTTACATTTTTCTTCTTTAATGCAGAGTAAATTGAACTCTAAGAAATTGTTGGAGTAAGTGCTCCTAAGGCTATTGTAGGCCTAGCTACAGTCATAGCTGAGTTTGAACTTTGAACGTCTGAAGCTGCCATTTGTCAAGAGGCAATAACCTACTAGGACTAGTGGGGGAGATAGAGGCATCTTTTTGAGGTGGAGTAGCGCAAAGCTGGTGGTCTGTATTTCTATAGACTGAGCAGAAACTTTGTGCAGAGGTCTGGCACTTTTTCAGTTACTCTAGTTCCGAACAGTAGGACTTCACAGAGCCATAGACTCATGACAAACTGTGAGCAGAGTGTTCCAGAAGAGAGAGCAGGGCTGCACTGAGTCACAGGTACATTTGTTCTTTATACACCCATTCTGACAGATACAGAAAATGAGATAAAAGCAATGGCCCAAAAAAAAATGGCCAGGGAGATTCTTGTCGTATTACTTGAATGCATGACCTGTTTTCTTTTACTCCTAGGTAAGTTTTCTGTTTCTCACATGAACTCCGTATGTCCATGTGAAGGATAGACTGGTGAAGGCATGTGAAAGGAAGTATTTGATGTCCCTAAGTTTCTGAATGGATATTTTTAGGTGGAGTTACCACCGTATTAAAGACCTTGTATTTGAAGTCAGTTCCAGATGTCATCAACTGCAACATCATCAGCCTTCCAGGTACTGTTGGTCTTAATGTCAGTCTCTTAATCATAATACCTTCCAAAGTGAATTTTCATGGCTTCAGCTCCTGATTTTAGGATAAGCATTAGATTTACCACTTTCCATTCAGCAACAGCCACAAATAAGACTATTTATATAGGCTGTATGTTAGTATTCATTTTTTTCTTAGTACACCAAAAGCACCTTGTCAAGAAAGTCAAACCTAGGTAAGTAAATAAATGAACCTAGAGCACTTATTCACTAAAAATATGCATACAAAGAAAACACACTGTCATCTAAACCTGGATTTTATGGGAAAGAAAGAAAGAGATGTCTAGGCCCTCCGAAGGTGGTGTTCTGTAAAAGGCCTTAGGCTCAGATGATGGACTTGTGGTTGCCATAGATTTTAATATGCTAGAATGAGAAAACCACTGTAGCCTTTCAGACAGGAAACAGGAATACATTGACATGAATTCCAACAACATGCTTGAATGACATGAAAACCTTTTAGCGATTCTAAAACCCCAAGAACTAGATTCAGATCTCTCCTTCCTTTCTACTTCCAAATGTGCATTTCCAAAACCATAGACCATTTTCCTATTGTATAGCATATATAGGTTTATGTCTGCTCTCACAGTACATTAACCTCTGACTCAAGGATGCAGTTTTTAGCATCAAAAATGAAGTATTTGATCATGCTGTAGTAAAGTGTTCTTGTGGAGAGTAGCAAAAACCACTCTTGTTCTAAATCAGTTTCCACAAAAACATTTTCTGTCAAGCAGGCTATTTTTAAATTGATGTGGGTTTTTGTTTTTGTTTTTGTTTTTTTTTCCATTCATGTAGCTCCACTACCATGGACCATATTATACATTTTTGCTTTCAACCTGTGCTTCTGTATACCATTGTCACATCATTTACAGATTTTTAGTGAAAGCAGATGTGATGGGGGGCTACGGCAGGCCCGTGTATTCCCTGACTAAAGGCAAGAAGTTAGAACTCAGTCAGAACTTGGTCTCGAAGATGTTAAAGTATATCCTTGAGAAATGAGGTACCAAAGGCATACGAGTGGGAAAACGGAAGATATCCAAATCGGAAATTAAAGGGAGTCTGGAGGAGCGAGTCAGATAAGGGGAGCAACTAGCAACAAAGGAAGAACTTGGCAAAACAATGGACTTATGTAATGCGGTAAAGAGTTATCCAATAATGTACCGTTGCTAACTAATATTAACCAACGGCTAAAAGACACGTGTGTGTTACAAAAGGTATATAAGTAGTGGTTTGTAGTAATAAAGCAGCTGCCTATTTTTTCTTCCTACGAAGTCACAGAAAATATGTGTGTTTTCTGGCCGTCTCGACACCAACAAGCAGACAAATCTTTCTAAGATCTGTAATTCAGATCTTCCAAGCAAATAAAAAATATACCTTTAAGCATACATTAATGCAAAATACAAGCAAAAGACAATGGAAGAGGACTGTCTAACAAATCCAGTGGTGTCCAGTACCAGTTCCTGAAGTCACAACTGTCAAATATTTAAATTATACATATTTATAGCAGTAACGGTCACATGAGTATTTTATTGGGTCTGGCTGAAATGGAGTTAATTTTCCCCATAGTGGCTCTTATAGACCTGTTCTTTGTATTGGTAGCTAGAAAGACGTTGATAACACGCCAGTGTTTTGTCTGCAGCTGAGCAGCGTTCGCACAGCATCAAGACTGCCCTTTCTCCAACATTCCCTCGCTACCACCAGTATCCCAGGAGTAGGCAAGGTCTTGGGAGATAAACTGCCTTTCTCTTGGCCCACAAGAGCTTTTTTTCCATCTTATTTTCTCCCTACTCTGCCCTGTTGGGGAGGGGAGTGGTTGAGTGGCTTGGTGGGCACCTGGCATCCAGCCAAGGTTAACCCACCGTGAGTATAGACAATCTTAATTCAAGTTTTCATCTCATTTGTTACTGGAGTATGACATTTTATATTAATTTTATACATGAAGATATTCCAAATAGTTAGTTAGTCTCTCAGTGATATTAGACACTGGTTTTACAGTAAGGAGCTGTCTTGAGAGGGGACGCCTGCAGCGCCTGATCAGGGGGGAGGCCCGGCGTCCAAGAGCTTCAACTCAGAGCAGCAACAGGCACCAAGGGAGCCTCAAGTCCTTGACAGGTCCTGCCCAGGAGCCAGCAGCTCAGCGGACGCAAGCAGCTGATTCAGAAGCAGGGGGGCCAGGAGGAGCAGCACTACCCTGGCTGGGTAAAAACCTGCCCCAGGGAGCACGAGCAACCAGGGCGCGGCGAACAGGGTAGGCAAAAAGGGTGGGTTCGGGGCACTTTGCACGGCAGTTCATGCGGGCACGCGAGTGGGATGGTGAGCAAAATGGTGAGCACTTGCCATATGACCAGGCCTTGGTCTGGGATCTCTGATCTGGCTGCCCCAGCAGTGGCCAGTGTAGGCACCCAGACAGAGCCGATGGGAAGGGAGGCTGCAGTGCAGAGCTCAGGGTGTAGGAGTGCCTGCACTGCTCTCCTGGGAGGAGGGGGCACAATGGGCAGGTCTATACTCTGTGCTCCCTGGTGGAGGTCCTCCTGCAGCAGGTGGCTGAGCTGTGGGACGCTGTTACTAGGCTGGAAGGTGTCAGGGAAGCTGAGGGGAAACAGCACTGCTTGCTCCAGGACCAGGCTGTGCAGGACCTCAAGTGTCCACTGTTGATCACGCAGGAAAGGAGGCCGCTAACCCAGGAAGCTGGGAAACAGTAACAGAAAAAACAACAAAAAAAGGAGGAAAAGGACAATTAAAAGCAAGGGGCTTCCTCCTAAATCTGTTGTTCCTACCCAGAACCACTTTGCTGTCCTGCAGGGGGCTGATGAGGAACCACACTCCCACCACAAACAACCGGCTGATACAGTGGTAAAGAAGATCACTACTGGTGCTGCCAGGAAAAAGCGGCGCGCTGTAGTGGTAGGGGACTCTACTCTGAAAGGAGCAGAGGCACCCGTCTGTTGGCCTGACCCACTCTCAAGGGAGGTGTGTTGCCTACCAGGGGCTCGGATCAGGAATGTTGCAGAGAAGCTGCCTGCTCTAGTCGGTCCCACTGACTATTACCCACTTCTAGTGATCCATGTGGGTGCTACTGATACAGATAGCAGTAGCCTGGAGAACATAAAGAAGGACTACAGAGCTCTGGGAGTGGTGGTTAGGGGCTCTGGAGCTCAGACTGTCTTTTCATCAATTCTCCAGGATACAGGGCGGGACCTTAAAAAGGCTAGGAGGATTGGCCAGGTTAATAAATGGTTAGAAGGGTGGTGCTGTATTCAGCGGTTTGGGTACCTTGAACATGGGACGCAATTTAGTAGGCCAGGTCCACTGAGAGCTGGTGGAGCTGGTCTGACAAAGAAAGGGAAGAGTGGATTTGGTAGGAGGCTTACCAGACTGGTCAAGGATGCTTTAAACTCGATGTGTTGGGGGAGGGGGGCATCATTCCATCCCAATAAACCCAGTCACTTGCCAGCACCGATAGTAAACATTCGGAGCAAGGTAGAGATATTCTAGCTGCTCCACCCAATGAGCCGACTTCAATTGGAGCTCGGCTCAGATGCCTCTATACAAATGCCCTGTAGTTTGGGGAACAAACAAGAGGAATTAGAGATGTGTGCATGTCTATGGGGTATGATATCATAGGCATCACAGAAACATGGTGGGATGGCTCCTATGACTGGCAGTGTTGGAATGGAAAGGTTACAGGCTCTTTAGGAAAGACAGGCCCGGCAGATGGGGAGGGGGAGTTGCTATTTCTGTTAGAGATAGGCCAGAGAAGTATGGAACTCTGTCTGGGACAGGTGAGCAATCAACAGAGAGTTTGTGGGTCAGGGTTAAAGGGCGAACAACAATGGGAGACGTTATTGTGGGGATCTGTTACAGTCCACCTGACCAAGAGGACTCTGTGGGTTAAGCAGTTTATAGACAGATAGGAACAGCCTCACACTTGCAGGCCCTTGTTCTTATGGGGGACTTCAACTACCCTGATATCTGTTGGAGGGATGGTAAAGCCCGGCACAAGCAATCCAGAAAGTTCCTCGATTGTGTGGAAGACAACTTCCTTCTGCAAGTAAGAGAGGAGCCGACAAGGAGAGGTGCCATGCTTGACCCCGTGCTCACCAACGGGGAAGGGCTGGTTGGAAATGTGATGCTCCAGGGTAGGCTTGACTGTAGCAATCATGAGATGGTTGAATTTGAGATCCTCAGGACAGTGAGAAGAGCGTGCAGCAAGTTCACTTCCCTGGACTTCAAGAGAGCAGACTTTGGCCTCTTCAGGAACCTACTCACTAAGATTCTATGGGATATAGCCCTAGAGGGCAGGGGGGCCCAAGGCTGTTGGTTGATATTCAAGGATCACCTGCTGCAAGCCCAGGAGCGATACATCCCAACTAGAAGGAAGTGCTTCAGGAGGGTCAGGAGACCTCCTTGGATGGATAAGGAGGGGCTGAGGAAAATTGGAAGGAAAAAAGAGGCTTATAAAAGGTGGCAGCAAGGACAGGCGGCCTGGTGTGGTGGTTTAAGCCGTAAATTTCCCTTCTCCCTCCTTTTCCGCCACCCCCAACCCCCCCCCCCCCCCCTTCGATGGGAAAATGGGGACAGGAACCAAAGAAAATGTAACTCCTACGGGTTGAGATAAGAACTGTCCAGTAACTAAGATACAATACAAATCACTACAGCCACAACCAACAACAATAATAATGACAAAGTAAATACAAAGGGAGAGGATACAACCGTTTCGCCGCCAGACCGAGCCGAGAGATCGCGCGCCGCTCCACGGACCGTGCCGCTCCAGGGACCGCGTGGCGCGAGAGAGACCACGCCGCTTCCCCCACTGCGTGCCCTGAGAGCCACGCCCCCAAATCCTACCTCCTGGGCATGACGTGCTATGGTATGGAATAACCCCATTGGTCAGCCCGGGTCAGGCGCCCTGTCTCCCCTCCCCCAGCTTTTCTCTATTTCCCGGCGTAACATGAGTACTCTGCGGGGGGGAGGGGGGGAAAGCCGAACCCATAACACCTGGGAAGAATAGAGGGACATTGTCTGGCAAGCTAGGTACCAGGTTATGAAAGCTAAGGCCCACTTAGAATTCAACTTGGCTAGGGATGTGAAAGATAACAAGAAGGGATTCTATAGGTACATTGCAAATAAAAGGCTAGGGAAAACGCGGGCCCTCTCCAGAAGCTATCAGGAGAACTGGCTACCCTGTATTTGGAGAAGGCTGTGGTTCTTAATGATTTCTTTGCCTCGGACTTCATCGGGAAGTGCTCTGACCACACCACCCACGTCTTGGAAGGCAGATGCAGGGACTGTGAGAATGAAGACCCTGGGCCCACTGGAGGAGAGGATCTGGTTCGAGACCATCTTAAGAACCGGAATGTATACAGCTCCACGGGACCTGATGAAATCTATCCGCGGGTCCTGAAGCAGCTGGCAAGTGAAGTTGCTAAGCCACTGTCCATCATATTTGAAAATCATGGAAGTCAGGTGAAGTTCCCAATGACTGGAAAAAGGGAAATATAACCCCCATTTTCAAGAAGGGGAAAATGGATGAGTCAGGGAACTACAGACCTGTCAGTTTCACCTCTGCACCTAGAAAAATCTTGGAGCAGATTCTCCTGGAAGGCATGCAAAGGCACATGAAAAACAGCAAGGTGGTTGGTGACAGGCAGCATGGCTTCACTAAGGGGAAATCTTGCCAGACCAATCTGGTGGCCTTCTAGGATGGGGCTACAGAACTGATGGACAGGGGTAGGGCAGTTGATATCATCTATCTGGACTTGTGCAAAGCGTTTGACACTGTCTCACATGACATCCTTGTCTCTGAGTTGAAGAGACATCAATTTGATAGGTGGGCCACTCAGTGGATGAAGAAATGTCTGGATGGCCGCATGCAAAGAGTTATGCTCAATGGCTCAATGTCCAGGTGGAGATCAGTAACGAGTGGTGTCCCT
Source organism: Myiopsitta monachus (assembly GCA_017639245.1). Classification (NCBI taxonomy): domain Eukaryota; kingdom Metazoa; phylum Chordata; class Aves; order Psittaciformes; family Psittacidae; genus Myiopsitta; species Myiopsitta monachus. Next base: position 63,822,265 of record CM029919.1, read on the forward strand.
CAGGGATCGGTGTTGGGACCAGTTTTGTTCCACGTCTTTGTGGGTGACATGGACAGTGGGATGGAATGTGCCCTCAGCAAGTTTCCCGATGACACCAAGCTGTGTGGTTCAGCTGATACACTGGAGGGAAGGAATGCCACCCAGAGGGATCTTGAAACACTTGTGAGGTGGGCTGATGTCAACCTGATGGAGTTTAACCATGCCAAGTGCAAGGTCCTACACCTGGGCCAGAGCAATCCCAGGCACAACTACAGGTTGGGCAGAGAAGAGATTGAGAGCAGCCCTGCAGAGAAGGACTTGGGGGTGTTGGTCGATGAGAAAATGAACATGAGCCAGCAGTGTGTGACTGCAGCCCAGAAGCCAAGCATATCCTGGGCTGCATCAAAAGGAGCGTGACCAGCAGGTCGAGGGACGTGGTCCTGCCCCTCTATTCTGCTCTCGTAGGGATCTCACCTGGAGCAATGTGTGCAGTTCTGGTGTCCTCAACATCAAAAGGACATGGAACTGTTGGACCAAGTCCAGAGGAGGGCCACGAGGATGATCAGGGGACTGGAGCACCTCCTGTACAAAGATAGGCTGAGAAAGTTGATGCTGTTCAGCCTGGAGAAGAGAAGTCTGCATGGAGACCTCAGAGCCACCTTTCAATATCTGAAGGGGGGCTACAGGGATGCTGGGGAGGGACTCTTCATGAGGGACTGTAGTGAGAGGACAAGGGGTAACAGGTTGAATCTTAAACAGGGGAAGTTTAGATTGGATATGAGGAAGAAATTCTTTACTGTGAGGGTGGTGATGCATTGGAATGTGTTGCCCAGGGAATCTGTGCATGCTCCATCTCTGGCAGTGCTCAAGGCCGGGCTGGACATAGCTTTTGGTGACATGGTTTAGTGTGAGGTGTCCCTGCTCATGGTTGGGGGGTTTGGAAGTGGATGACTTTAAGGTCCTTTCCAACCCTAACTATTCTATGATTCTATGTCTTCTTGTAAAATTAACTTTGGCCTAACACTACTAGTCAAAGGAACAAAACCATTCTGTTGAAGCTTGAGATTTTGTAAAAGACCTTCATATTGTGGTTATATTCAGAGCATTTCTGGAAGCAAAAACCTGAATTATGAGAAGATATATTAGTTTTGATAAGCCTTCAAGGGAGTTCATTTTAGAATAAATCCATGCACAACTTTACCTATTACCTGCCTAAAGTTTTTCTGTCTCTTAAAAGCTTGATGCATAGTATTTTTTCTGTGTTGTATGCTACATAGTAAAATCTGCATTCTTCTTAAAACATAATTAGTTCTCTTGGGGCTTACAGAAACTGTAGTTCTTATACACCTGTGGCTAGAACAAAGTAAATTTGAGAGCTGAAAGCCTTTGTATCATGTCAATCTCTCCAAAATGCCCACCTGTGATAAGCATAGAATTGTGCTTTGAATATTTTATTGAGCTACGAAATGATTAAATTAATACATCATCCTGCTCTGGAATTCAGAGTCCAAAGACTTATTAACCATACTTTCAAAGACGAAACACGCAAGCCATTGCAAAGCATTTCATACAATTATGTTCATGTTTCAGACATTAGTTCTGAGTTTGAAGCTGCAAACTGAGGAATTGGGAACTTTGATTTCTTAGAAGGTTCACACAAAGGTAAATGAGTTGAGCATTATTTTTTATGCTCACTTATTTGCCCTTGAAGTTGGAGGCTTCTATTTTTCCCTAATTTAATAGGTATAAGATATTAAACCAATTACAGGTCCTATACCAGAAGATTGGTGAAAGTTGTTCATCTGAATGGAACCATAATTATATATATATATAAAAAATAAAAATAAAAAATAAAATCAGTAATTTTCATTGGATAAACTAAACCTAGGGTATATGCTGCGTTCAATAACTTCATGGAGACATTGTAACCACTACCCAGTCAAAGCCCAAAAAGGTGAAATTTTTTCAAGGCCACCAAAACAGAGTAAGAGGTTAATTATTAAAAGGTGCTGCCATTTTTGAGGCTTATTCTCCAGGTTGAACTACTTTGGTTTTCTATCTCAGTGAGTAACTGTTCTCCGATAGATCTAACAATTCAATGAAAAATTTCTTGACTGAATGTCTGCAGGTCCAGGAGTATCACAAATGATTATCAGATCCTTCTTTTCTAGTAGACCATTTCAAACCAGACCTCAGAGAACAGTGAATTACTTTGGTCTATGCGAAACAAGTTTGGTGATATATAACTGTTGACTCATGAAAAAAAACATTGCAGCTATTGCTATTTGACATATCTTTCGGAAATCTCAGCCAAGTAATCTAGGATAGCTACGCTCAAATGCTGAACTGTTATCTTTATGGCAAGCTTAATTTAATCTGATTTTTGAGTGCTGTGGTTTAACGTGAATAAAGAGAGGACATCACAGGCAGTAAATTGACACTTTATTAAGCAGTACATTTGCTTTTGAAAACCTACATTTATTAACATATCCTTATAATTCAAAATGCACTTCTATGGATATATCTGGCCTACGTTATGTTACTGGTGTGCGAAACTGTGACATACTGGGGGATCTGCTCTTTGCTCCCCATGTGTTAGAATACCGGATCCAATCCATTAGCTACAAAAAGATTGGATACACTAGAGCACTTGTGTAGGAAGGATATTTATTGTTCATGCTGCTATCACAAAATTAAGCAGACTTTTGAAGAAAAAAGAGGAAATGCCTATGTTTCAACTGTTAGAACATTTTTCTATTAAGAAAAGAAATCATTCAGAAAAAGTTGAGGGAGGGTGTAGAAAGTAGAATTTTATTGGAAATTGACTGTTTTGTGTTTTCTGAAAATCCGATAGAAATATATAAAGCAGTAGTAGGTATTTGAAAAGCTCCCTTGCTTTACTGCAGTGAGCAGATGATTTATTGTGGTTCAGGTAATAGACTAAAGTTTGCACATCTTTTGGACTCTCACCTAGAAATAAATTAAATTCCATGATTTCTTTGCCCACTTGGTCCCATTGCAGTTTAGGTTCGTTTTTTGTAGGGACAAAAAGATTCACATCTGGGTGTCTGTGTTTGTGTTTGGGGGTAGTCTGTCCTTGTCAAATTTTACTGGAAAGAGTCTTTGGATGCAATGGAGTTAGCTTCAGAGTACTAAAATAAGTCCTGAAAGTAGCTTGATTTCAAAGACATGCTTGAAATATCTGTTGTTTTCACATTTAAAATGAAAAACCTAGTGACTGCATAAATGACAAAATTTAAAAACAGTTTGTGCCTGCGTGGTGTGTATCCATGTGAAGGCTGTTTACTGCATAGATAAAAAATAGTGAGATAAAGGCCTTAGAGGAATTATCTGATTAAGAGATGCTGGAACTGTTGGAGTAAATCCAAGTTAAAATTATTTATTTTCCCCTAAATTGATTTGGAAATTAGGAAATGAAACAAACAAACAACAACAACAAAAAAAAAAAAAAAGAACAAAAGCAAAATAGTGTTTTAAAATAACAGATAAAGAAGAAAGAGGCAAGAAAACAAGGTATGATGTGGTTGAGTAGGAACAGCCAAAATGTATAAAGCAATGGATGTATAAGGGGTAGATAGGAGACAATCTGTCTATGAATGGGAGGAGAAGGGAACAAAAGAGTAGAAATACAAGTTCTTATACAAGTACTAAGTCCAGCAGGACTCAGCACTAATTTCTACTGGGAGCTGAAAGGATGTTTCCTAGTGTCTTTTGAAATACGTAAGAGTTCTACTTGTCATTTACCTGTAGCCAATGCTATTTCAAATCTTCTCACTAGTTACATTGGATTTTGAATCAGACTCTCAGTGTCAATGTGCTTTAATCTATGTATCTGCCCGGTTTACTTTATTATTTTCTAAAGCGTATTCTGGAAATGTCTTCTCGTTTTTGCACTTCATTTTGTCATTAAGATATTTGAATGTTTTTGACACAAGATATCTGTCCTAATGTAGGCACTTAAACATTAGACACCTAAATCTGAGCTAGCCCTCCAGACTTCCTTTATAATTGATTAAGAAAAATCTGCACAGGAAAATGGCAATTCATTACATCTGGATATATGCACTTAAAATATGCTAGATGTATTGCCCTCCAGAGTTGCCTGTTTCTTCCTATTAACTGTAAGAGACTAAAGTTACTATCTGAAACTATTATAAATATTTCCCCTTTTGTTTGATTATAAATAGCCCTGTTCTTTAAGCAATATGCTTTCTTTTCAGGAATAAGGCTGATTTAGAGACTCATATGTTTTACATTTAATTTTACCTATTTTTCTTCCCTTCTGTTATCTTTTAGATATCTTCTGCTAAATATTTTTCATTTTGAGTTTCTACTAATTTCTTACTCTTGTGCCATAAAATCATTCACATTGAGAGAGAAGCTTCAAATAACAGTCATAGATTTTGAGCCTCAGAGGCGCAGTGAAAACAAAGTAAACCAGTTGTCTAATAAAATAATAAAAAAAATATAGAGAATGTAAAAACCTAAATTAAAATAATTAAATTAAAAATCCCTGAGGAATAAGGTTAATGCAATATACAAAATTCTAATACATGCATCAAAAGAAATAAGTATACTTTTCTAAATCTTGCTTCAAGGCAAACTGAGCTTTAAAACTGACACCTGTTACCTGCAGGTCTGTTGTGGGTATATTGAGCTGGTATCTCAAGTTAAGTATCCCCCTTTATGGAATATCTGGATGAGGCTAAGATTCCATGCGTGGGCTGAAGCAATCACTACCTAATAGAAGTTTCTAAGCTCTTACGATCCCATCCCTCCTTGCCTCTTTTAATAAAATATGTTCAACAGATCCTTCCATTTAACTGAAAATGTTTTATGAGCAGTAGTGGATCTATCAGCTTACCTGGCTCCAAAGATTGTATAATCCACCAATTATTTGGTAGATTTCTCAATTTCTCAGTTGAGAAATTTCTCAAGAAGACCTCACAGATACCTGCCTCCACTGTTCCTTCACCTGGGAGTGATAAAGAAAGGAAGAAACAACCATTCAACTATGTTATACTTTCTCTGTGTTCTACTTCCCTGTTTTTCAATAATCTCAGTGACTAATTGAAAAAAAACCCAACATATTACAATGACTGCGCACAACTGACTTATTCCCTTACTTTTTTTTTGCAATAGCTTGTTCATTGTATGTTTCTATTTAATGAGATGATGAATACCCAGTACAAGAGTATGTTATATGCCATTGCTGTGCTTGTTGAATAGATACTTTTCTGAATTCCCAGCTGCAAAGGCCAACTCTCTAATTTAAGTTTGAGATTTTTTTCCATTCTATTGCTCTCTAAACTTTCGTCCATAAATTTACGTGGAATCACAACTAGAGTTTATAGCTCTCTAGATAAAAATCTCACTCTGATAAATTCCTTACATAAAGAACCATTTTCTGCTGCTGGGTGTGTGAAACTCAGGCAAGGCTGTTGCAGGATGTTTGTCATTCTACAGAGATGAGAAGTTATTGATCTGTCCTTCATACGACAGTGGAAATGGTACATACTAGTTCCTACTATTTTGATTCTGCAGTCCCAAGACTCAGCTTGCGTTGCTGGTGCTAGTCTTGTGTTTTGTACTTGAAGGACTGCAGAAATCACCAGCTTGCAGTAAGTCATCCTTTGCAAACATGGAGAGATGCCTTGGGTGAAACTTCCTTGTGCAGGACAAATCAGCAGAAGAGGTATTCATGTCATCTGAGTTTAGCCCCACAACATCTGAAAGGTCCATCCTGTTTCCATTCCCTAAAAAGTTATCTCAATAGATATTCTAAGAGACTAAGTGTGGCAATTATTTTTCCCGTTGTTGCACTCAAACTGGTAGACATTTCTTGATTTGTCTTGCTTTTCTCTCAATAACTACTGCTTTCTTATTCCTAGGCAGACTTCCAAAAGCTGTGAGCTATACTCTGTGATCATTATACTGTCCACAACTGCATCAGCTACAGCTAATTAATCTGTTATGAAGTCTACATGAAAGGGAGGGGAGGAACACAGCTAAGAGTACAGTGTTTACTACCAAGCGAGTTAGTATAGGCCTGCCAAGCGAGAGTATAGGCCTGTGTAAGGGTTAACATCAGTTCATTTTTTCCCCAGATATCTACTTCTGATCATATTCTATCTGATAACACAAACTTCTACTGTGTTTTCTCTTAAGTTCAGTCTTACAGGTGAAACGAACTATAAGGGCAAATTAGGCAATAAATTGATTCAATTTTCAACCTGTTTTCCCCTTTTGCAAAAAACCCCACCCAAACTGATATTCTAGTTAAAGGTATTTTTGGCACATATGTAAGACATATGCACAGACAGAAAATGTGATAAAAGGGAAAAAAGTAAAAGGCAATGCTTAGCACAGTTCTGCTGAAGTCCAGTTTGGGATGCAGGGATAAGGGCTGTGTTCACAGTATCAAAGGGAAAAGTGCACACCTGTTTTAGGGAAATACTAACTTACAGCTGCATTGTACTTCATTTCAATAGAACCCTGCTGATCTGATTAAAAGGTGCTGTTCCACAGCCACATTATCTTGTTCACTTTGAAAGGGAAAGCAGCGGACTTGATCAAAACGTGCCTCCCCATGGCTGCATTGTCAGAGCCACTCTCGCAGCAAAAGTAGGTGACGTGAATGAGAATTGCTCTTTGCTAAAATTGTTAAATAAGTATCTGATAGCAAAAATGTCTCTTGCCTCTTCTTTGTTCTCCAGTTTTATGGAAGAATCAGTAGTCTTGACAACTATCAATGATGTCCTTTTACTCTCCCTTCTCTCAGTTGGGTGTCTATGAAAGTTCTGCCTGTGTGGGGCATAGTATTTCATTAGACTTTTTTGCTGCTGGTCAGAAGTGAGTAGTATGGTTGATTATAATGAGTTTGTTGAACCAGAAAGCAATTTGCAGTTTTTCTTCATTTTCAAGGATATGGCAAATTCATTTTTTTGCTGTTAACAGAGCATGTTTTTCTTTGACTTATTTAAACCCTGGCTTCTGTCTAAAAGTGGTTGTGAATTATTCCAGAATTTTTAAGGATGAACAATGAGTTCTTTAAAGTTAAACTATTGTCTCAGGAATTTTGAGTCACCTAAGAAGAGATATCCTTCATCTTGCTACACTGGAGTTCAGCTTTAGAATACATAAATACCACATGAACTGTAAATGCCAAATAACACAGGAACAGCAATCATTGTCTTTAGTTGTCTTATGGCAAACAGGTTATTAGGTTATTCTGATACAGGTGTATGGCAGAAGCCCAAGTCCAATGGTGTGATAATAGATGCTGCCTGCTGTAAGTAAGCATGTCTGAAAAAGTCACTACATTTTCATAGCCATTAGGATTTCTGCTGTTGTATCTCTAAATACTTTATTTGTTCAGGAAGATATTACATCCTATGTGTCAGCTGCCTATCTAATCAAGATCTTTGTTGTTGTTTTGTTGTATTTTTTTGCTTTGAAATCCTTCAGGCTTAGACTTACATCCTAAATATTAATTATTACTATTTCTTGAAAAATGTGTGAAAAAAATTACTACATACTAGCAGCTCCTCAAAATCTTTTGTAACATTCATGATTTACCTCTAAAAATTCAAGTTTAGTCTGTAATTTTAAAATATCATTGCTAAACTTTCTGTACTACTTTATGTAACTTTTTACACTTAAAGTAGGAAGAACAGGGACTCAGAGGAGGAAGAATACTTTAGTGAAAATGTGAACCTTTCACCTTTTTATCTTCCTTAACTACAATAAACATAACCATGTCAGATCTGGCTTATAGCTCATATCAGCTGTGTGGAAGTGGCTATTGCAGAGTTAAGACATGCATGTTTGTCCTGTAAATCATAGAATCATAGAATTTTTAGGTTAGAAAAGACCATTAAGTCCATAAAGTCCATTTAAGATTATTAAGTCCAACCATGAACTGCCAAGTCCTCTGCCAGTCCAACTAACACTGCCAAATATAACACTAAACCACGATCTTAAGCAATATGTTGACATGTCTTTTTAAATACCTTCAGGGATGACAAATCCACCACTTCCCCAGGCAGCCTGTTCTGATGTTTGACAACCCTTTTAATGAATATTTTTTCCCTAATTTCCAATCTAAACCTCCACTGGTGCAACTTGAGGCCATTTCTTCTTGTTCTAACCCTTGTTACTTGGGAGAAGAAACTGACAGCCACCTCACTACAACCACCTTTCAGGTAGTTGTAGAGAGCAATAAGGTCCCCCCTGAGCCTCCTTTTCTCTAGGCTGAACAGCAACAGTTTCCTCAGCTGGTCCTCATAAGACTTGTGCTCCAGACCCTTCACCAGCTTCCTTGCCTTTCTTTGGACACACTGAAGCACCTCAATGTCTTTCTTGTAGTGAGGGGGAAAATCACTTCCTTAGTCCTGCTGACCACACTGTTTCTGATACAAGCCAGGATGCGGTTGGCCTTCTTGGCCACCTGGGCACACTGCCTGCCAATATTCAGCTGGCCATCAACCAACACCCCCAGGTCATTTTCCACCAGGCAGCCTTCCAGCTTCCCCACACTTGTAGTGCTGCGTTGAGGTTATTGTGACTCAAGTACAGGATCCAGCACTGAGCCTTGTTGAAACTCATACAGTTGGTCTTGGCCCATTCATCCAGCCTGTCCAAATCTCTCTGCAGAACCCTCCAGCACTTAAGCAGATCAACACTCCTGCCGAACTGATGTCATCTGCAAACTTACTAAGGGTGCACTCAATCCCTTCATCTAGACCACAGATAAAAATGAGAAACAGAACTGTCACCAGTACTGAGCCCTGGGGAGCACCACTTGTGACCTGCTGCCTACTGGATTTAATCACAACCTTTTGGGCCCAACAATCCATCCAATTTTTTACCCAGTGAGAGTACACCCATCCAAGCCATGAGCAGCCAATACCTCCAGGAGAATGTGGTAGGAAATGGTGTCAAAGGCTTTACTACAGTCTAGGTAGATAACATCCACAGACTTTCCTTTATCCACTAAGCCAGTCACCTTGTCATGGAAGGAGATCAGGTTGATCAAGTAGGACCTGCCTTTCATAAACCCATGCTGACTGAGCCTGGTTGTCTGGTTGTACTTCATGTGCTACATGATGGTATTCAGGATGATCTGCACCATAACCTTCCCTGGAAATGAGGTCAGACTGACAGTCCTATAGTTCCTCAAATCCTACTTCTGGCCTTTCTTTTAAGAGGTGTTGCATTTGTTAACTTCCAGTCAGCTGGGACCTCCCCAGTTTTCTAGGACTGTTGATAAATGATTGAAAGTGGCTCAGAGAGCACTTCCGCCACCTGCCTCAGCACCCTTGGTTGGTTGCTATCTGGCTCCACAGACTTGGGTATACCTAAGTGATGTATTACGGGGACTTCTTTCTGCTCCCTGTTCTTGTCTTCCAGCTCAGGGGGCTGAAAGAACACTTGGACTTACTATTAAAGGCTGAGACAAAGAAGGCATTAAGTACCTCAGCCTTTTTCTCAGCCTTTGTCACTGTGTTTCCGCCTGCATCTAATATTCTCCTTAATCCCCATTTTGTTGCTAGTTTGTTTATAGAAACATTTTTTATTGTCCTCTACAGCAGTAGCCAGATTAAGTTCTAGCTGGGCTTCATCCTGCCTAAATTTTTCTGGTGGTCACAGAGGAGATGCACCCAATGTGTCAGGCAGGAATCTGTTGCCATTGCCACTATCCTTTAAGTCACTGTATTCAGAGAGGCAGAGAGAGGAACAGATAATCTTCCATATTTTGCATTCTGTCTGCTTTTTGTGCTTGTCTCAGAGAAGGTGGGGTGTGATTCTAGTAGTCTGTCTCTCTCTCTTGCTCTCTCTGATACTCCTCAACCTACTCACCTCCTCTTGGAGCTCTGTTACTAAGTGGAGGAGTTCCTCTACCTGGGCTCACATCTCACAGGTCTGCCCTCTGGTACCAGAGAGAGAGCAGGAAACATCCTGCAGCCTGAATTCCCACCATCCAGCAGCATATTCCCACCAGCTCTCTGTCTGAGGATGCAGATGCCATGGCGGGTGCAGAGCTTAGAGAGGCCGTGGCTTTCTGCCAGGTGGATGCCAGTGCTCCCTGGTTGAGCTGGCAGGGCTTCAGCACCATTCCTGCACATTTTTTCACACCAAAAGCTGTGCAAATTCCCATGCCAGGCACTTGCTTATGCCCTATGCCCTGTTTGTCCACTCTGTTCACAGAGCTTCTGATCACTGGCACACCCTAAGAGCTTCTTTTATACATGCAGGGGGGCTTGGCTGCCATTGCTCCTGAACCCACCCAGGTCCCATCTTTGGGCTCCTGGCTGCTCTGTTGTCTGCCCCTGAGGTTTCCCTGGTTTGGGAAATCCCACACTAGAATGCTCTGCTGGGGGTCATGCACAGGAGTTGCTTGCCTTGGCAACTTCATGTGAGAGAATGGAATAATGCTGAACAAAATGAGGCCCAAAGACATGAATAAGATAAAGGTTGGCTGCTCAAAATCCAAAGAAATTCTTGGATTTTTCAGATTCTGTCACCTGTTGGTAAAGTGATAAACAATATCTGTTCACATGAATACAGTTGGGCTGTGGCTGGAGATGTGTTGAGTACCTTGGCAATCAAGGGGAAAGAGCTGGACATCAACTGGGAATGTTCTTACAAAATCCATGGACTTTTGTTTTATGGGAGCTGTAACTCATCAGTGTAGAAAATGTCATCAGAGTTCTAATTAGCATCAGCCAATATTTTACTTACTAGCAGTACTAACCTATACCATTATTTTCATATTCATCAGTGCTCCTAATGCATCACTCCTTGTATCAAAAAGTTTAGGTCAAAAGCCAGAATCAAAGATTTCTAGGGTCACAGTAGATAATATAACCTTTTCTGTATTTTCTGAAGTTAGAGACAATTCTCTGTCAAATGTAATTTGTTCCAATCATCCTCATTATATGGTCAAAAGGTGGAAATATAAGTCAGGGACAAGGATGAAAATTTCTGTCAGTGAGCAGGGGATGGCTGGAGCAGTGATGTTTACACTGTTGTGTCCAAAGGCTGGTAAGTCAGAAGCTCATCTTCCAGTGCAGTTTGGGTTTGTTACACTTTTTTTTTTTTTTTTTTAATTGTTATTGTTATGCTCATACTGCCAACAAAGCAGATTGTTTATGAACTGACTGCCTGAGTATACAGCTCATACACTTGCATTACTGTTGGGATTCATTCTGTGCGTAGTTGGAAATAACTGCTGGCCAATTTTCATAAGCATGTCTCTCCAGTTATTGCATCTGATGCATGACTCAGACTTTGCTATTTACACACAAGTTTAATTTGATATGTTGCTGAAATTCTCATCTTTTAAGGGGCAAATGTAAGATTTAAAGGATTTCTTTCCACAAAAGACCAATGATCCCAGCATTGAACTTGAATATAAATAAATTCACAATAATTCTTAAGCAAGCTTCAAGAGGATGTTAGTGGTTTAAGCTCAAGTAAATTTGTGTTAGGTTTCTAGGGGCTTCTAGCTATTTCTCTACAATGGGCAGAGAACTTATGGACTTCTGAGTTCTTGATTTATGACTTATATTAATATTTAGTTTAATTTTAAGAGATACTGATGAAAAGTTGTAAATGGCATGTAGGTTTGGGGGCATATTACTTATACAATCAATCTCTATTGAAATTGATTACATAAGCAATGAACTTTTAGGGAGTTCTCTGTAATGAGTAGCTTGCAGCCATGGTTTGTACTCAGACTTCCTGTGCCAAAGAGATACATAGCAGGTAATCCATTTTGCTTCTGCTTACTCTATTTTCTGAAACACCTTATGTGCTAAAATATTTGATTGGCTTGAGAAGGCAAAACAAAAAAAAATAGGGATAACCTTAAGTACTCCTAGAGCTGATTCTGAATCTAATGTCCTTAGAAATCCTGATAATCCTCATGATTAATTTCATATAACACCATGGTTTAGTGATATTTTCCATTTACTCATTTATTTTTCAAGTTTTTAATGATTTGGAGTGATATAAAAATAAACTTAAATTTGATCAAATACAGCTAAATCCATTTAATTTTTCCTCTAAACTGCTAAATGGATATAACATGTTGTGGGTAGATTGGCATACTGACAGCTGTACTGCTTCCTAAGGAGAGAGAGTGCTGACTTCACTTGTTTCAGAAGCAATGGAAAATCTTTTAGAAGATAATGATGAACTATAATGATAGGAAAGAGCAAGATACAAATTATCAAGACTACTTTCAATTCAGGCTGCTTTGCAGACTTCATCAACACAACCTGCACGAAGAGAGCAGATAAAAGGTGAATAGGGATTATAAGTGCTACCCTTTATCCCAGAAAAATCTATTGCCAACATCTCAGAAAGATTATTTTTGTGTATGAGGAGCACCGACTCTTTTAAAGAGCTGAAACACAGAGTGAATCACAGACTGTATACATGGTGAGACGTTTGGGGAGATTTCATTTATACTCCTGGGGGAGTTGAGTTTGTTCTGTGAAGAACTGAGAGTGCCCGCATGCCAAAGGCACTCAGCAATTTATAGAGCCTCGGAGTCCTTGAGCTGAATCTTTAATATTTTGCCCAGCTACAGAATAATAGCCATGCTGGATTTCAGATGGAATACATAAGCAAAGAGGCAGCAAAACTGCTCTGAAGAGTGACCCTAACTAGATTGCTTCAGGTGGATGGTGCAAGAGGAGGAGATTCATTCAGTACCGGTAGACATTTTTGACCCCAGTCACAAAAATCAGTTCCCAGTTGTTGTATATTTACACATCTACAGCATACTGCTGCATATAAAGCACATCTAATAAAAAGACTGGTGGTTTGCCACAGAAAAGAACCTGTAACCTCCCCTTCCACCCTTTCTAGTGGTAACTCTGTGTTTAAGCACTTCTCAGGCCCAGTCAAGTTCAACTTGCTTTGGTGAGGCTGGTCTGTTCTTGTGGCAGGACAAAGGTGGGATTGCTATATTCCTTCCTGATTTCCTCAGAGCCAGGTATGTAAGATTTTTCCAGCTGTTCACATGAACTCTGAACCAGATGATGTTTCTATTGGATAATAATAATTAAAAAAAGTATTGTTGGCTTTCCTTAGGCATTGCCTGAACTCAGTCTTCAGCAGTAGGAGGTTATTTCACAGATTTTGGGAAGAAGCATCATCATTACAGGGCACCCTCTTACCACATACCTCCCACAACTCACTAATATTTTCTCTGCATTCATATTACATTCTAAGTGCAGTCTTTTATTTGGCTTTTGCTGAATTAATGTCTGACTGATTCAATGATCTTTAGAGGTAACCTATCAAACCATTTAAGCAGGTTATGTCCAAATTTACCAGCCTACTCAGATTTACTGATTTACTTGGTACATCAGTTAGCTAAAAATTTCGTATTGCGTACACTGTATTAGCTTCTAATTTAGGAAGGTCATTTGAACACCAAAGAAATGCTGAATTGTTTATTGATTTCTTAATTATTCAGTGTTGTGGTTACTTCCTTATGTTCCTGTATGTTGTTGTGTTTTGATTTTTTTTCCACTTGAAAGTTTAATAAACCAAAATATTAAAACCAAATCAAAACAATCATAAGCCACACAAACGGCTAGGCTGTGATCTAGAAATCTTGCTTGTCAAATATTTAATCTGTTAAATCCTAACTGAAAGAATGTTTTCTCATTCAAGTAATCAGCTTCAATTTTAAATATTTGTATGATGTGTGTGTGTATGTAAATACATATACATGTGTATGTATGCGTATGTACCAGGACTCATCTCTATGATACAAGGCTGAAAAGCAGTTGTGAGGCAAAACTTACAGTTTCACTCATGTATGAAACTGAAGGATTTGATCCTGATCAATACATATGGAACATGCCTATGTAGTAATAGATATTAAAGAGGATAGGATGCCTTTCCCAAAGCATTTTCCAGCACAAGTTTTACTTTATATTGCTGTGCTGTCTTACATTTCTTACACTACTAATGAAATAACTTTTCTGAAGAGTCTTTTTGTGACATTGCTGAACAACTAGTTTATTATCCTAAAAATGCTTGGATCAATTAAGAATGTTCATTTGCTCATGTAAACAGAAATGATACTTTTTTTTCCTCTTGATGACATTTAAGTTAGTGGAATTTCAGTGACTCAGAGTCTCAAAAATGTAACTAATACAATATTGGACATTTACCACATTCTTTGTATTATTAGTACAACTAATGGAATAATTTACACCAAATAATTTATTTGACTTTTTTCTTCTACTTTTTTTTTTCTTTTCCTTTTATCATTATTATACTAGATAAACCTAGTCACATAAAAGTCATCAAATTATGTAACTGAATTTTACTAAGTACAGTTGAATGATGTTGATGATGTTTTCATTTGAACCTCTAATTACGGCTTGCCTTGTCTCATATTGTAATTATTATCATACTTGTGTCATGGTTTAAGTCCAGTCAACCATGAAGTTTTCTCACTCACTCACTCCCCCTCTTTCTTCCCCCAGTCCCGGGGGGATGGGGAGGAGAATCGAAAGGATGCAACTCCCACAGGTTGAGATAAAGAACAGTTTAGTAACTAAGGTATAACACAAATCACTACTGCTACCACCAGTAATAATGCAAGACAAATACAAGGAAAGAGAATACAACTGCTCACCAAGCCCGATCCAGCCAGTGCACCCCCCAGCAGCAAACCCCCCATTGCACCACCACACCCTTCTGGGTCTCTGCCCTCCGTTTTCATATCCTGGACATGACATGCTGTGGTATGGAATAACCTCTTTGGTCAGTTTGGGTCAGGTGTCCTGTCTCTGCTTCCTCCTGGCTTCCCCTCCTCCCTGGCATAGCATGAGGCTCAGAAAGTCCTTGGTCAGACCAAAACATTACCAAGCATTAACTGAAAACACTGGTGTTATCAGTGCAGTTCCCAGGCCCAAAATCAAAACCACAGCATTGCACCAGCTACCAAGAAGAACAAAAATGCTGCTGATGAACCCACGGCAACTTGAAAACACAAAAAACAAGCAAACAGACAAACAAAAAGTGTTGGTTTCCAATGCAATCACTCCTTACAGCAACTTCTGTCTGTTTCCATCAGATGAATCAAAGTGCATCTTGGACTGTTAGTGCCCAAAATGGCATGGTACTGTAAAACTATACTTTCCTGCCATTTCATCTACTGAAAAGTGACAAATCATTTATTTAGACAATTTCATTGTGTTAACTAATTTGCCAAATAATGATTCTTATGAAAGTAAGAAATCATTTGTTTTGGCTTGATTTAACTATCACTGCCAAAAGCAAACCTGCTCTGAAATGTCCTTTCTATTCCATTTCCTGGTTCCTTGGGGAATAATACTCTACAATTGCACTCTACTGCTAAATTATGTACTATAGTAGTTTTGTGGTATGTACAAATGCCTACTAAGGGCTAGTCTCAGATCATTAAGCTAATTTCACATGAAACCCAAGCCAGATTTAAATCCAGGCCCTATGAATATGACAGGCAAGTGTATTAACTTACAGTATTATGAAACTTGCTCCAGGGCAGAAAGATTTCAATGACATCTAAAAAAATCCCTTAAAATTGAAATGTGAATAATTTAAAAAACAAGAAAACTCAACTAATAGTCTCTGTTCATACTGAATACCACTGTGACCTGTAGGCTATAATACAGAAATGTATTTTTTTCTGGTGCTACTTTTGCAGCAACTTGTGTGGTAGGTTGCTGCTTTAAAGAAAGCCTAAGTGTAATTTTGCCAGGTTTCCTGTGCATAGCAAAGCATGTACTTTTTAACTCATTGTGCCAGACTATTAGACTTCAGGGATCTGGTCCTGCAAACCTCTTTGGCTGAAATTTCATTAGGAGACTAGTCCACACATGTCTGACCTTATGTGTCATTCATAAACATTAGGTGATATGTTAAAGCAGAAATTCAACTAAGGTAGTATGCAGCAGTTCTGATATCCCAATATCAGATATGAGTTTGAAGACCAGTGCTTATACAGTTAGTAATCTGTTAAATAGTAGGGTATACTCACATACATGGATGCACGAGTCTCTCCCAGGGCTGCAGATGACTATCTCTGTGGAAAAGTTTTACAGTCTTGAAGCAGTTTTCTGCACTACCTCTTGAAAAAAATACATCATGGCATTTGTTCCTTGGATTGTTGATATTTTTTATTCATTAACTCTCTATTATAAAAATATAAATTACCTTCTGCATTAGTGTTTTAACAGATCAGGAATGTTTTTTTTAATTCTTCCATTTGCCACACATTGGGGTGTATTGTGGAGTGTTATAAAGCTCCTGAATTAGATTCATTTGGGGTTTAAAGTGGACTGGAAGATGGGCTACTGGAGAGTAGTTCAGGAGTATTTGGTTCGTTCTCTAGGCTATATCCCGCCTGATGTAAAATTTACTGAAATGTTTATGGTTAGTGCACCTGTTTTGCTCTGAAGGCCAATTTCTATCAAACCACGTTGCTCACAAGCATAGGCACAGCCAAATAGAGGGGAAACCTCAGGTCTCTGCTCTCAGCTAAATATGTAAAAATTAAGCTACAGAACCAGGATCCTTTTTGCTGGGTGATGGTTTGCTGTGGTTTGCTGATCCTACTGTCTTAGCTGAAGAGTGTTTCAGTTTCAGGAAATAACTGGGAATTCAAAAAGTGCTGGAAAGTCTTTTATTTGGAGTGGTTTGTAAGCTGTCATTTAGATGCTATGTCGTAAAATCATAAATTCAAATTTTTTGTGCCAGAATCGGACCTAATAAGTTGGATTTTGGCCTGCTACTACAAAATGACAAAGCCCTGTTACTATGACCTCTTCATATTCTAACATTTAAGGTACTTTTGCCTGAACCATGGAATCTAGACAAGATTTTTCTAAAATTTTCTGATCAAAACCCTTACTTAAGCTTCTGAATCATATAACATAACTTGTATATAATGCAATCATTACATACAATCCATGTTAAAATATTATTTAATAGAACACTAAGTCTTAGTTAATACTGTTCAATTCTTAATATATTTTTGTAAAGGAAGATTTGTGGGTTTATCATTAATGAGAGCAACCCTAGGAAAAAGTTAGGGGTTTTTTAGTAGATAGCAACAAATACACTGACTACTTTTTTTACAGTAAGAGATTTACTTAGCCAGTATGTTCAGCCAACAGAAACTTCTGTAGTTATAAAAACACCTGGAAGCATTAAGGAAAGGATTTAAGGAAAGCTAGATAAAACCTGTAAAGAGTTTTGATTTATATATTTATTTATTAATGATGTAATTAAGGCAACAGTAACAAGTTTCTAACTATCTTTTCTTCAGGGTTTTAAATGTCTATATAGTTTGGACATGTAACCAGAAAGACTCCTCAGCAGATAGGAAAAAAGATGTACTTTTAACAAAAAAATAGTTTTAAAAAATTAGAATAAATTAAATGATACCAAGAAATTTCTGATGAGAGTGGATCTTTGTGCCATGCTCACTACTTTATTCCTTGTATTTATTTTCTGTGTGAAGACACAGTGGCTAATATTAAGCACTGAGAATAGAGGCTTAAGAAAGGAAAATTCTCAAAAATGCTCAATATGGCTAATGGAGGAAGAAAATATGTCCCTGGCAGAGGTTATTCAGCTCTCTACAAGCTCCTTCTGGTCTCCACTGACTGTAGAAGGAATGCACAATGCTAAATTCATTGCTTTAATTAACAGCCTAAAACTAAACAAGGCTATTGAGTTTGGGGGATTGCTCTGGGAACTGGATAATCTGACAGGGTAATCCTTGGAGACTTCAGTATTTCACTAATATAATACTTGGTTTAGTTAAGGAACAGTATTTAAATGTAAGAGATTCCAGAAAAAAAGTTTCTTTTGTTCAGTAGGAGCCAAGTTTTCTGGTTAGTATAAGTATTTTTCTTTCTGTATGTTGCATGTATGCATTCATAAAAAGTTTGATGCCTACTCATTTTGCATGCATTCAATTTTTCTTTGATGATACTACTCAGAATTAATTTTTCTCTTTTCTCTCTTGCCTTTATTACTTATAATTAGTTAAAAAGGCCCAAGACATTCACAAATAAAAATCGACTTTACAATCAATGTACTACAGTCAGTGCAAAATACTTTTAAAAGCTGTAGGGTCAATATGACAGACTAGTCCTGAATAACTTGTAGTAAATATTACAGTTTAATTTGAAGGGAATAAAAAAGACACTGAATTTATCTTCTTCACTTAAAGAGCAGTTCTGCAGTTACTTTCAAATTACAAAGATTGGCCGGAGTCAATAATGATAGTGCTTAATTTAGGATTGTAATGGTCAAAGCGCATGTCCAGAACACTAAATACAGTTTCTCAATTGTTAAAATGTGAGTCAGCTGTACCCTAATCTTTATTCAATTTGTACTTCAGAGAGGTCACTGAGATGGAGAGAAATAATGGCTAGATGCTACACGGATAGTCCTTATGTTCTGGAGCCAATGAGGGATAAGTCTGGCAACTGGGAATAGCCAAAACTTGTGTTCAGCTATATTACATGTCCACCCAAAATAATGAATAATAGTAGTTTCAGTTAGTGTAGAACAACAGTGGTGGCTTTAGTGTACTGGTACAAGACTGATCTGTAAGAGATATTGTCATGGTTTAACCACAGCCGGCAACTAAGCACCATGAAGCCACTAGCTTCCTCCCCCCCACCGTAAGATGGGTGAGAAAATCAAAAAGTGAAAAAACTCATAGCTTTTCTATGCTGTAGATATGTGGATTATGTAGCATGAGAAACAGCTTTTCACGTACTTTTCACATAAATGTTGGTAAATAGCACACATCAGAATCAAGCTCCACCCATATTTCCAGGTCCGGAAGTCCTGAGTAAGGTAAAATACTGATACATTTTATTTATCACTTGAATAAAGAGATCTACTAACTACTTCTGCAAAAAAAAAACTCTTCTGTATTTTTCATAATCATCAGCTTCTTTTTTTTTTTTTCTTTTAATCTGAGGGTAAAATAGGTAACTTCTTTGCCTAATGAAAATATTGGTCTTCAAATTCTTCTGTGAAGAACCTTGTCTTTCTAAAAAAGAGATAAGTATTGAAATGATGGAAAAAATAAACTTTACCATGTTTGAAGACATTCCAACATCATAGAAGAAGAGTGACGACCCTATAAATGAGATTGAATGGAAAAAGAGGCTAAATAAAAGATGTTTGCACAATGTTTTAATAGTCAGGTTCCTTAGTAAGAGTGTGGATATCCTTTAACCTCCTGCATTGTATAAAGAAAAAAAGAATTCAATGCTAAACAGGCTTGAAAACTGATTAACATTTGACTATTTATTTCCAGTTCATACAGTTAAGTGTGTTTGCATTAAGCAGACAATATACCTAATTACTGCTAGCAAGGAATATAAATAATTTGCCTCTTCCTTGGGTGTTTGTACAGTGTGAATTAAACAATTTTTTTTCATATGAACCTGTTCAAGTTCTACTACTTTCAATATAATAAATGTATATATACCTAGGAAAAGAGTATATACCTAGAAAAGGAATAGAATCGTAGAATCAGCTAGGTTGGAAAAGACCTTTAAGATCATAGATTCTAACCGTTACCCCAGGATTAACAAGTCTACCACTACCATGTCTCATCTACATGGTTTTTGAACGCTCCCAGGGACAGTGATGTCACCACTTCCCTGGGAAGCCTGTTCCAAAGCCTAGCTGCCCTTTTGGTAAAGAAATTGTTCCTAATATCCAGTCTCAAACTTCTCCTGGCACAGGTTGAGGAGATTACCTCTTGCCCTATCACTTGTTTCTTGGGGGAAGAGAACGGCCACCTTCTTGGTCCATCCTCCTTTCGGGTAGCTGTAGAGAGTCATAAGCCACCTTGAACCTTCTCCAGACTGAACAACTGCAGTTCCCTCAGCCATTTCTCATAAGAGTTGTTCTTTACACACTTCACCAGCTTTGTTGCCCTTCTCTGAAACCTTTCCAGCAACTCAGTATCTCTCTTCTAATGGGGGACCCAGAACTGAGCACAGTAGTCGAGGTGCTTTCAGGACAAAGAGTATGCGCCCAAATTTATACCAAGTTCCTTTTCACTAGTGCTTTGAAATATGCACACTTTTTCAGTTCTTATCCATCAAGATGTGTAAGGATATATTAATGATTTGTCTAAACTGGTCAGGTTCTGCAACTATGTGACCTAAGAATAAAACTGATATCAGAGCAACTTAGTGTGACTTTCAACTACATGGGTTGCAGTAGCAGTAATATTAAGAAGAGGCTTGGCGTCCAGAAACTTCAACTTGGAGCAGCAACAGACACCGGGGGAGCACCAAGTCCTTGACAGGGCTTCCCCAGAAGCCGGCAGCACAGCCGACCCAAGGAGCTGACTCACAGGGGGCGGCACCAGGAGGAGCGGCACCAGCCCTGACTGGTTAAAAACCTGCCCCAGGGAGTGTGAGCAACCAGGAGCGCGGTAAACAGGGAGGGTTCAAGGTACTATAGGTACATTGCAAATAAAAGACAGACTCGGGACAACATGGGCCTTCTTCAGAAGCAATCGGGAGAACTGGCTGCCCTGAATTTGGAGACGGCTGAGGTTCTTAATGACTTCTTTGCCTGAGGCTTCACCGGCAAATACTCTGACCACACTACCCAAGTCTTGGTAAGCAGATGCAGGGACTGTGAGAATGAAGACCCTGGGCCCACTGGAGGAGAGGATCTGGTTCGAGACCATCTTAAGAACCGGAATGTATACAGCTCCATGGGACCTGATGAAATCCATCCGCGGGTCCTGAAGCAGCTGGCAAGTGAAGTTGCTAAGCCACTGTCCATCATATTTGAAAATCATGGAAGTCAGGTGAAGTTCCCAATGACTGGAAAAAGGGAAATATAACCCCCATTTTCAAGAAGGGGAAAATGGATGAGCCAGGGAACTACAGACCTGTCAGTCTCAGCTCTGCGCCTGGCAAAATCTTGGAGCAGATTCTCCTGGATGCCATGCAAAGGCACATGAAAAACAGCAAGGTGGTTGGTGACAGCCAGCATGGCTTCACTAAGGGAAATCTTGCCAGACCAATCTGGTGGCCTTCTAGGATGGGGCTACAGAACTGATGGACAGGGGTAGGGCAGTTGATGTCATCTCCCTGGACTTGTGCAAAGCATTTGACACTGTCCCACACAACATCCTTGTCTCTAAGTTGAAGAGACATCAATTTGATAGAGGGATAAAGAACTGGCTGGATGGCCGCATGCAAAGAGTTATGCTCAATGGCTCAATGTCCAGGTGGAGATCAGTAACGAGTGGTGTCCCTCAGGGATCGGTGTTGGGACCAGTCTTGTTCAACATCTTTGTGGGTGACATGGACATTGGGATTGAGTGTGCCCTCAGCAAGTTTCCCGATGACACCAAGCTGTGTGGTTCGGCTGATATACTGAAGGGAAGGAATGCCATCCAGAGGGACCTTGGCATGCTTGTGAGGTGGGCTGATGCCAACCTGATTCAGTTTAACTATGCCAAGTGCAAGGTCCTACACCTGGGCCAGAGCAATCCCAGGCACAACTACAGGCTGGGCAGAGAAGAGATTGAGAGCAGCCCTGCAGAGAAGGACTTGGGGGTGTTGGTCGATGAGAAAAAGTACATGAGCTGGCAGTGTGTGCTTGCAGCCCAGAAATCCAACCATATCCTGGGCTGCATCAAAAGGACCATCACCAGCAGGTTGAGGGAAGTGATCCTGCCCCTCTACTCTGCTCTCGTGAGACCTCACTTGGGAGTATTGTGTGCAGTTCTGGTGTCCTCAACAGAAAAAGGAAATGGAAGTGTTGGAACAAGTCCAGAGGAGGGCCACGAGGATGATCAGGGGACTGGAGCACCTCCCGTACAAAGACAGGCTAAGGAAGTTGGGGCTGTTGAGCCTGGAGAAGAGAAGGCTGCGTGGAGACCTCATAACAGCCTTCCAGTACCTGAAGGGGGGCTACAGGGATGCTGGGGAGGGACTCTTCATTAGGGACTGTAGCGATAGGAGAATGGGTAATGGGTTCAGACTTGAACAGGGGAAGTTTAGATTGGATATGAGGAAGAAATTCTTTACTGTAAGGGTGGTGAGGCCCTGGAATGGGTTGCCCAGGGACGTTATGAGTTCTCCATTGCTGGCGGTGTTCAAGGCCGGGTTGGACAGAGCCTTGGGTGACATGGTTTAGTGTGAGGTGTCTCTGTCCATGGCAGGGGGTTTGGAACTACATGATCTTAAGGTCCTTTCCAACCCTAACTATTCTATGATTCTATGATACTTTAAAGAGTGTAAGGTGGGGGGTGGAATCCAATTTTATATTTCTGCTTCTCTGTGTTATAGAACAAAAAGTAATATCTCAGACTCAAAAAAAGAAGATCCAGTTCTGACACTGGCACACTGTCACCGTAGTTCCATTACATAAATACCTATAAGCTAAATTCAGAATAGAACTTTGGAATGTATATTTAATCAACGGGTATTAAAATGTATATTGAATCAATGGGTATTAAAAGTGGGTATTAAAATTGAATTCTAAATTCAGAATAGGGCTTTGGAATCTACATTGAATCAGTGGGTATTAAAAGACTTTAATAAGTTAGAACACTGAAAATCTTTATTGCTATACATTTCATTGGCAGCTTGAAATTGGTATCATGAACCAATTGGTTCATTGGTATCTTGAAACTCTGTATTTCTTTGCCTAAATTGTCTTCTGAACCTGATCTGTTAGGCTTTCTGAGAATATATCCATAATGAATTTAGATGAACCAGACTACCTTAAAATGCTGTTGTTGCTTCTCTTAATTTTAATTTTTTTTTTTTTTTTAATGGTAGTTGGGATTCCACATGCATTTAATTCAATTCCTGTGCCAAAGAAAATTACGGCCTTTATATCTATATATTTATCTGATACAACAGCAATGAGATTACTTGCTCTTTTATCTTGGTAATTTCTCTGTCCAATTTACTACAAAAATCTGTGAGGAAAAAAAAAAAGCCAACACACATTAATTTCTAAGTATTGATCAGATAATCATTAACTTTCAGATACAAAATTTCTGTTATGATAGTCAGAGATAGCTTTTCAAATGCAATAAATAATATGACTGTGTTGTTTTTTCCAGATACTTTACATACTCAAATTCTTTACCTTATTTCATTTATTCAAAGGGATATTCTGACTATGAGGGACTATATATTGAAATAGAATTTTGTATAGGAAAGATATTACAGAAGATCTTCCACTGACAAATCTGAAGAATTTCACATTATAGTAAATCAATTTTATTTTAAAAACTTATTACCTTATCCCATTTTAATTTATTGTCTCCATAATGAGGGGAAGAAAAAAAAAGCCTTAATAGAAAAATATTATTTTGGAAAACTTGGTAAATATTTAGTTACTTTTTGTTATTTAGTGTTCTAATACATACTGTAAACTAGAATGTCATACACAGACAAAAAGCTGTATTAAAGAACTATATTGCATACAAAGATACTTTGCAAGAGTTAGACCCTGAAATATTCCAAATGCACTACCAATTACAGACAGTTGAATTCTGACTCACAATATTTCAGACCTAACTGAAGTACTCACATGGTATTTAGAATGAAAACTTCAATTTCACTTCTTACTCTTCATTCCTACTAGCTGGCCATCGCAACATGTTCATGAAAAGATATCAGGGTTGTAAAAGCTACAGTCTCCATTGTTTAAAAAACAAAGAAAAGAGCAGCATTTTGCAAGGGCTTATACTGTATTGTAATTATTTGCATTGCAAATATTATTTTAAACTCAATTTTATTTAATCATAGTGAATGAACTTTGATTATATTAATTCTCATGAACATGGAGTACGATGCCCATCTTTCACTACTAAATGTTGACATATAACATTCAAAATATGTGAAATTCATATTTTAAGAAAGCAAATATAACCACACACTCAAAGAATTCTGTCTGGACTTTAACCCAATACATATGTTCTAAGATTATATACACTGTGTATCCTACACAGCTATTAACAAATAATCAAAAAGTTAACTGGCAAAAATAACACTGTTTTTTTTTCAGAATTTCTGTGTTTCTCAAAAGCCTTATCTTTATCATGCTTTAACCTGGCTGTATTTTCACAGGTGCTGGATACTCAATATTTTTTACCTTACTGGATTCCCAGTTTTCTGAGTGTCGTAGTAACACAGAACCATGCAGCTGCTTGCTCACTTACCCTCCCCTTCCTCCTCTCGCTCCCGAAGGGATGGGGAGGAGAATCGAATGAATGTAACTTCCATGGGCTGAAATGAGAACAGTCCAGTAACTAGGGTATAGCACAAAACCACTATTGCTACCACCAATAATAATAATGCTAAGGGGAATAACAAGGGGAGAGAATACAACCGCTCACCACCTGCTGACTGATACCCAGCCTGACCCAAGCAGTGGTCTAGCCCTTCCGGGTGACTGCCCCCAGTTTATATAAGGGGCATTACATGCTGTGGTATGTAATAACCCTTTGGATACTCTGGGTCAGGTGTCCTGTCTCTACTTCCCCTCCTCCCTGGCAGAGCATCAGACTCAGAAAGTCCTGGGCTGGAGCAAACATTACTTAGCAAAAACTAAAAACATCGGTGTTATTAGTGTTGTTCCCAGGCTGAAAGTCAAAACCACAGCACTTCAACAGCTACTAAGAAGAAAAATGACTGCTACTGCTGAACCCAAGACACTGAAGGGTGCATACGTATTATAAATAATGAAAACAACTAAGGAATATATCAGGTATCAAGCTTTATAAATTCAACAGCTGTAAAGCAAAATGTGATTTATTAAACATTTGTTATTACCCACTAACATTCTTTTTGAAATCAAAGGTGTTTTATTGAGTTGGAGCAGTATAAACCGGCTCAGGTATTTAGATACTACTGCTGAAGAACTTGAAACTACAGAAAGTCACTCAAATCATCAGCTGAAAGAAAAGGTAGCAAGTTATTTTAGAACTAAGCAGTCCAGTATTTTAGCTCCACTTTTTTTGCAAAAACAACAACAATAACAATGATAAGAACAGAAACGGAGAAGAAAGAAAACTATGAAATAACATTAAACTACTTAAGATTTTCTTGGCACTGTTATTTCAAGTTCAGTTTTTGGAAGAGAAATTATTCCTGGGAGAAAAATCTGTTTACAAACATGGTAATTGCCATTCACTTCCACACAGCCATCATCAGGTGTGTTTTGAACTTTAGTATGCCCACTGCACAATATATATTTATAAATTCAGTTTCCTTCCAAGTTAAAGGTACCTGTAATTCAGGTGGGGAGAAATGGTGATTCAGTAAGCCTACTTTTGTGGAAGGAATATATAAATCTTAATCTGAGTCATAATTCATAAATATTAATCTCTTTTCTTTGCACGGGAAGAATACTGAATCTCAGTTTTAACTTAACTACATAAAAACCAGATGGGATATAAAATTTATGAAACTATTGATTTAGAGACAATTTCACATCAGATGGCATCTGGTGGTTTTTTTTCTGAAATTCTTTCATGATCACAATAATTCTGAAATAACACTTCAAAAGTTGAATACAGCACTTTGAAAAAAATTTAATTCTTTTTAGTGAATTACTTAACTACTTTTTTTTTTTTTTATGAATTAACTCCAGAAGCAATGGTTCTGGTTTCTTACGCATAAATTATAAATTTATCTATAAAATAATATTATAATGATCAATTACTCTACTTCTGCTAAAAAAATTATTTATAAATAATATCTCACGAGATCCATGACATAATTTATATCTTTCCAAACAGAGATTGCAATACTTTAAATAAAATACTTTTAAAAGCCTAAAGACAAGAGGAAGGAAACAGACCAACTTTCTCGTGTTTACTGGATTTCTCATTTCTTGAGCAAGAAGTTCAACAGCTTTTAAAATCCTAGCTGTTACGGTCCAACTCCCTCTTACTTATACAATAGAAATATTAACTTTTACTTAAAAAAAAAAAAAAAATAGATTCTTGGCTCCTCCCTAATGATTCTGAAGGAAAGCTGAAAGTTATAACTTTTTTTTTTTCCTCCCAGTATTAGGAAAACTGAATACAAAAAAGTGGGAAATATTTCACATTAATTTTATAGTTCTTCCTAATTTCCGATTGCTGCTGTGTTTATCTCTAATGCCAGAAAATTGGGTTATAAGACAATGGGTTATAAGATAATGAAGATGAAGACTTGCTTGTTTTATCTGTCCAGCCGGTTATCTTGACATTTGTGGGAAATAATGAATTTAAGATGTATCATTGTATTTCACTCAGAAGCTTTTGATCACTAGCAGATTTTAAGCACTAAAAGGGTATTCATTTGGGCATTTTAGGTTGAAAAAAGGCTGAGGTAACTAGACAGAACGAGTTTTATGACAAGTGTTTTTCCTGGATTCTCTTGAATGAACGTCAACTATTATCCAGCTTACTTAGAATGAACCAAAAGTACACCAACTGCCTAGAACTGGCTGATGTATTAATTTTTGACCTACTGCACGTCATAGAAACCCTGCCAGGGATTCTTTTTTTTTTTGACTACAGACAGGCTCCATTAAAATTTCATGTGAGCTACAATGTGCTCTTCGCAACCAACTTTAAATAATCAATATTTAAAAAGAGGTACAGTTCTGTGAGTAGCTTTTGGATCACAGATTGGAATCTGCTATTATGAACTACAAGATTTAGGGTGATGAAGTATGTAGAGATGCAAAAATTTTTTAAAGACTAAATAGTAGAGTACAGGGTACTTTTACAATGGATGAAAATTGTTTGAAAGTTGTTTGATTTAATGGCTATAATTCAACAAAACACTTCTCAATGCAGCCAGATGTAATGAGGACATCAGTCGATCGAGACTTCAAGCTAATTGTATAAAAATTCTTGAGGTTAAAGTGCCTCAGAATTGGCACCGTATTCTTCCAGGAATTTCACTTCTGTCACTAATGTCCTCAGAATTTCACAGATATTTAGGTGAAGATAGAATTTCTAGAAATAGAAATGACCATCATAGTCACTAAATCCAGTTTCTACTATTACTAGAAAACAATTTAAATAATGCCTTCAAAAATTCATATACTAATCAACTGAGATAGATTGCTCAGGCACTTTTTTGATGTTTCTCTGAAATAGTTCTGTTCACTTGGCTGCCAAGTTATTAATATCCCTGGTACATTAATTTAGCATCACATGAAAATTCAGAGGCTTACTTTGCTTCCTTTCTATGAATTCTGTTTAATCACTCTACATTTGTATTGCACCATGGTTCCAAAGACTTGTCTATTTCCTTTTAAATTTTGTCCAGAAGAAGGTAAAACTGAGGGTTGTTTAAGCTTCTTACTGATGATGGCATTCTTGTTGTAAGCAGGATTGCTGTGTCCTTAACTTTGCTCTTGTTAAAGATCAGACTAATAAAATAAATTAAAACAAAAACTACATGCACTGACAAACCATGCAACATTTTGAGATGAACGCTTGGTTTAGAAGACTACAGAAACTTTGGATATCTATTCATACATATTCATGTGCCTACAGGAAGTTTTAACTTGGCTTATTGACTTCATCTAAGACAATTTTAGGATAGATCTGGCTTGTTGTCATCCTGAAACAGCCTAAGATGTATTTGTTTCACAGGCAAATATTTAGCACATATGTTATAGGTCTCAGCCAGTGTAGTTGCTGGTTAACAGAGGGCAGCTTTCCTGTCAGCTCTCAGGCTCCTTCTTGTCCAGTATTCTTTTGATATATTGCTTAGGCAATGTCAATCAGAAATATACAGTCTTCACAGTGGTAGCCAGATTACAAGAAGCAAATGTGTCTGCTGTTTGAATGATTATATTTTTTTCCCCATGATTGTTTACATGAATGCACAGACATTTGGGGGCTGAGTAGAAAGTAAACTTGTAACTGGATAGAGTAGGATAAATTATTCTACTAGGTTAAAATATGCCTATGGGCAGACTCTATCCTTGGAAGCTAAAAAAGATATCAGCTGATGTGATGAAGAAGTCCTACCACTGGGCACTAGAGACTGACAGAATAGCTGGAGAATAAACAGGATTGCTGTCATCTGCATAAATAATAAAAGACAAGAAGATAAATAGCATGTTCCAAAACATATCATAGAAAAGAATTAGAAATACAAATTAAAGGAGAGACTGGATGTTGGGTTAAAAACTTGTTTCAATTATGCCAGTTAAAAAAGTGCATAATTTATCTATTTCCCCCCCCCCCCAGTCAAGCCTCCAAAGAGCTCTCTACTGCAGAATGTCATGTTTTTCTCACACAGATATTCTGGTCTGTAAAAAATGCTTAGTTTATCATAAAACATAGCTTTCCTTTGCTACGTATCCTCTACAAGGATAAAGTTTGGACTATAGGTTAAAACTAATCAGTGATCAGTAGCTTGGCATGCTGTCCTGATATGTGCAACATACTGCTTACTTGGCAGTACATCTGCTGCTGAAAGGAGACAGTTTTACCTTCTGCCTGAGGTCATGTTTGTGGGAATAAGTTTTACTAAAAACTGGTATCCTACCTGCCTTTAGTTCTGTCTTTATTATCATTAGTTTTGTTGCATTCAGCCAAACCTTGAGCTGAGGTCAGGTGTCCTCATTTCAACTAAGGTCAGTGAAACCATGCTATTTTAGCTGGATGTGACAGTCCAGGTCTTCTGGTCTGTGAGGTCTAAATGCTTATAAGCTTCTTCTAATGTTTGCCCAAAACCGAAGAAGGGATACATCCTGTAATTAATCTGCACATAGGTTCATTTGTCCTCTCATTGACAAGACTATTTACAGTCATGATCGTTATGCGCATTGGTAAACTGTATGGACAGCGTAGGATTGATTTTTCTAAATATAACAGGGGAATAGAAGGTAATTTATGGTTTAAAAAGATGAAACTGCTCAATTTTGATAGTTTATCAACAGAACTGTAATTATCCAATTTAATATTAGAAACAATGAAAGTTATGATTGTTTTTGAAAGCCACAATTTATAGGTGGATTTAACTAGAGATTTTGTAAAGATTTAGAAATTTTGAATAATTAAAATGTATTTCCTCTTGCACCTCCCCAACTAAATGAAAACATTTAAATGAAATTAAAGTGATGTCATACTGCAACTCATATTTCAAGCTAAAATATACATGGGATTAGTATTCTGAAAGCAAACTGAATCATAATTGTCTGAGAGTGCCTTACCACTGGTAGCTATCTTTCCTTCTCACAAAAAATACGATGTTCTTTATTCATTTTACACAGACTTTCCATATAACCTCTTCTTATATTAAAACCCCATGTTGCCTTTCTCATAGGCACTGTTTTCATCCTTTGCTCTATATCTTACCTGCTCTCTTGAAGCTAAGATATTGAAAAAGATAAATTTGGCTTGATAGCACTATGTATAATGATGCTACTGTGTGTTGCTAGGTTACCATTTGGTGGTCAACTGTCTCTAGTGTGGCCTCTATTACTTGCCAAGCTGACAGACGTATTAGCTTTTATCCCTCTTACTGCTTGGGCTACAGAAAGTTTTCCTGCATTTTATTCCATTTTGAGGTTTGAGGGGGAGTTAAGCTTAGAGAGAGGCATGGAAGAGGGAGCTAGATTATTTTTATTTTATCCTTTTTTTTAATTGATTTAATTTTATTCTATTTTATTTTAAAATTTTCATTATTTAAATTCTTTTTTATTTTAAGTTTTTTCCTTCAATATAAGTAACAAATATGCTATCCTAATCAGTTTAAAAGTAAATATGTACCAGTCTTCGTAAGCTTCATAATTTTTAACACGAGTTAGCACAAGATCTAATCTAATGTCCTTTACAGCCAGTAAGAGTCTTTCACTGATTTATTATGACTCTGGTAGCACCCCTTGGTTTTCTCCCTGAGGATTCTGAGGGCTAAAAGCAAGAGATGCAACAAAGTGAGCTACATAGCCATGTGCAGTAGCTGGTGGGGTCTAAAAGTTCATTTTCTCTGGGGATGCACATGCAGGGGAAGTGTAAGAAAATCACACTTGACTTAAGAAATATTGTTTTTTTTTCCACAGGAACAAATAATATTTGCTTTTCTTTTGATAGGATTGTTTATGATTCATTGACTTTCGGTGTCAATTCCGGAGTGCTGACCGCTTCTAGAAATTAGTCAGCTTGACTGAGCTACAAAATATGAGTTTGCTACCTGAAAGTTAGATGTCGTTTCTTGACAAACAAACAAGCAAGCAAACAAAAAAACACCCTTCCCTACTTGTAGCTTGCTTTTTCTTCCTGATTCCCGCTCCTGCTTCTATTCACAAACTCAAGGTAATGGTGCACAATTATGGAAACACATAGAAGTTAACAAGAGACTTGAACATCGGTCTTCATGTATTAAAGATGTGAAGAACCCTGATTGCAGTATGCCTTTCTTATTTTGGAAAAGAAGAAAAATCACATGATTCTCTCCAGTAACTTACATTGCTTTTCTGACTTGATTTAAATCAACGTGAGTTGTCAGTGAATTTCAGGCTGAGTAGGACCTGAATATCCTCTCTTAAAAGCAGAAACAAGAATTTAGGGAATAAATATTTGCATGTGAAGAATATTTTTTCATGTAATATCTGTCCAGCACAGTGAAAAATAATTATGTACACAGCACACAAGTCTAACTGCTCCTTTATACAAGGATGTCATTATTAAACCTTCTGTAAAGGATATTACTTGTGGTGGGGATATATCTCAACAATGGCTGTGGTAGTGATGTTATGTACTTGACCTTAATCAGTACAGAAGAAGGAAGAGCCCTACTACTGTGGTTTGCCTCACTTGTTTTAGACATCTAACTGTAGAATGAGTTTCATTGCACATGTTTCTTTTGAAAGATTTTAAGAAAAGTCTGAGGTTGCAGACAACTAAATTTAGTCAGGCTAATATTAATCTTTCTTGTAGGTTAGTTTCATCTAACTTCAGCACCTAAACTAGTGATATCTGCTCCTCTCTGTATTCAGGGGAAAGAGAAAATTGCCTTAACAGAAGAGCTCACTGTCACTGTTCTAGGTGTGTCTCAGAAAGAGACGAAACTCCCTTTAGAGATGCCTAGCTTTCATTTCCCTGTAGAAAACTGATATGGCAGTTTAGACTGAGCATCAGACTTTCAGAAGCCTAAGGTCAGACGATATGAATACCACCTTCAAGGGATATTTATTTTTATACAAAGCATCATATCCTGCATACAATAAAAGTAATGAGCCATGAGCAAATATTGGTAAATTCTACAGAGGACACATGGTATTTGGTATAGCAGATGGACGTCAGGTAACAGCTGATTAGGAAGTTACTCCCTAGTGTGTTCAAATATATCTGGACAGAAGGTGTACAAATAATATTGCAGCATACATGTGAACTCAGTGAAAAATTCTGGCCACATACAATGCTGCTGGCCAGTCTCTGGCATGTCTCTCTCCACATTCCTGTATGCCTGACACTGAATTCATTATTACTAACATCTGCACATTATACTGGCAGTGTATCATCACTTTCTGGCACCTATAGATGCCAGTGAAAGACTGTAACACTTTGCTTAAGCTATGGGCAGTTAGTGTAGTGTGGTCCATGCAATTTATTCCAAGAATTTGCTGGAGTTTTGGCTACAACAAATAACCCTAAAACAACCCACAACACAACAAAAAAATCAAGCTCTAGCCAGGTACCTTAAAATTATATTGTGTTTCACAGATTTTTCTTACAACCATTCAGATACTAGTACACAGCACAGAAGAGTTTAAAAGCCAAACCTAATATTACCAGTAATAAAGAAAACAAACAGTAAAATTTGTGCAAACTGTAATTCCTAGCCATTCTGTGCAGCTACTTTTTCTTTAGCATTTTCTGCCTAGTTTTCAGGGGAGAGATTGAAAACACGTTTTAGTGATATAATCCACCTGCCTTCAACCTCACCAGGACAAAGACACCAATAAATCGACCTTATTTGGCTACAAACTCATGGGATATAATCCACCATTAGGAGGACAAAAGAAGGCATTGTGCAGTAGTGGACATAAACCTTGGTCTTCATACATTTAAGATGCAATGAACCCCAGCACTAACAGGTAAAGCAAGGATGCTTAAGGTGTCACTGATTTAAGAACACCCAAATAACCCCCTGAATCAAACATTAATGCAATGAACACAGCCTCCTGTCTTGTTGGGAGTCTAAATGCTCTGTGTTATAAAGATGCTTTAAAAATTTTCTGGATTACTTTCTATTGACTCAAAATTGAGTTTAGATTGATGAATAATTGCATTAACAACCAAAACAGCAACAAGTGTGTGCCTTATCAAATTGACTCACCAGTGGTTTGAGGGTTTTGCGCATGTCTAAATAAAACTGGTATGGGGTTTTTTCTTCTTGAAAAATGAAAATTCAGTACCAAAAATTTAAAGAGAAGAAAACCCATATTTTCCATGAAATGCAGAAAAAAAACCCAAACAACTTAACAGAACTTAGGTGTTTGGTTTTGGCTCTTCATTGGCAGTGGAGTACAGCAATTTTCACTCAACAGCACTGAGGTGGAGGCATTGCTGCGGTGAGAAGTTCTAAAGTTGATAATTGCTGGGTTGTCTTCTCTACAGGGGGGAATAAGGAAATGAGGAGGTGCTTAAGAAATTCTTCAACCTGAATTTTCTGTGAAAGTGATTTTTTATGCCTATTGGTGAAAAAAGATTTGTACCACTGACACTACAGAAACAGCTACGTCACTAATTTCTGCTTTCAGTTGAACACTGATTATTACAGAACAATGAGAGATATTATATTTTTTAAATGGTCAACAGTGCATGTTATGTAGTTCAGGCATGGCTAATCTACCATTGCAAGGATCTCAATACTGGAAAGTCATTGCATAGCCCAAAGTCACCCACATCCTGTGGCAAAGGAGTCAAGAGCAGCCCACTGACACAAAATATGTGTGTTGCTTAGACAGCTATTTATAAAACATTTTATTGTGGACTGAGAGTGGGATGAGCAGACAGCTGAGTCCTGAGAGACCTGCTGATGTTGGCTTGAACAACCAGTGCTGGCTCATTTCCCCACTTCTGATGCAGATCCAGAAGGCTTTCCACCAGGAGAGCTTGCCCACAGCCATTCACATCACAATTTCTGCAGCAGATCCACACTTGAACTGTTCAGATGCCACAGGTTTGCCCATCTGGTACAGCTAAAACTATGACTGTCACCCTCACTGCAAAATGCAGCAATGACTTTCTGCACCCTTGACATCTTGCTGAGCTGGCTGTATCTGATAATGCAATATCTGCTCATAGCAAGGGAATATAGATTCTGGCGAAAATAGTGGAACTCTTCATGAAGGTGCTTCTGTTTGAGTCTCATTATTCAGCTTTACATCACTGCTGATCTCTGGATTGGATTGCTACTGATATTTATGTGCTAACCTATCACAAATAGTTTCACTCTCCCACTTCTGGTGTTGCAGACTTGCCATTGGTACCTCTATCTTGTGGATAAACAGCCTTTTTTGGTTCAGCTGTATGAATATAAAACGTTACCACTTACAATTTTAGCCCTGCTGTTCCTTTTCCTTCTGCCTGGGATTATTCTCCCATTAGACCTCCTTACAAAAGTGATGTTAGAAGTACTCTGTAATTTGTATTCAATGTGGCCTGGAATAAACAACACTTGCTATTTGCACATTTCAAAGTAACCTAATTTGTTTTTATTACAGTGTCTCCAGAATCAGTAGCTGACTAGGCTACTAGGTCAGCTACAAGTGAGCTGTGGGTGGTAGCCTATGCACTAATTTATATAAAAAGCCTACCCATTGTTAGCTTTAAAGCAACCCCCCCTATGTGATTTCACATCCCCCAACACTTTTCCTTGCATAATCACCGCAGATTCCTCTCCACTGGTGCACATTTTTTGGGACCTGTTTAATGAAAAAGTCCTGACTCAGAGAGTGGCTTCTTGTCTATGGGAGAGTAGTGCTGCATCTACACAAAACCACACTGTTCATCTTGGAATCCATTTCTGTTTGGCATTTGACACATTTTGTGTTGTGCTATATAAAGCCTGAAATATGTAGACACATGGGATGCAGTAATGTCTTCAGACATTTTAGAATACAGGAGCCACAAACACAGATACAATTCTATAGGTGCATTATCTGGTTATCTGATTTGCTCACAGGATCAAATATTATGTTATTGTCATGAGTTCAGCAGTAGCAGTCATTTTTTCTCCTCCTTGGTAGCTGGTGCAGCACTGTGTTTTTGATTTTGGACCTGGGAACTGTGCTGATAACACCAGTGTTTTCAGTTACTGCTTGGTAATGTTTTTGTCTGACCAAGGACTTTCTGAGCCTCATGCTATGCCAGGGAGGAGGGGAGCCGGGAGGAAGCAGAGACAGGACACCTGACCCAAACTGACCAAAGAGGTTATTCTATATCACAGCACGTCATGTGCAGGATGTAAAAACGGAGAGCAGAGACCCGGAAGGGTGGGGTTCGCTGCTGGGGGGTGTACTGACTGGGTCGGGCTTGGTGAGCAGTTGTATTCTCTTTCCTTGTATTTCCCTGGTCATTATTATTACTGGTGGTAGCAGTAGTGGTTTGTGTTATACCTTAGTTACTAAACTGTTCTTATCTCAACCTGTGGGAGTTGAATTCTTTCAATTCTCTTTCCCATCCCCCTGGGACTGGGGGAAGAAAGAGAGGAAAGTGAGTGAGTGAGTGAGTGAGTGAGTGAGTGAGTGAGTGAGTGAGTGAGTGAGAAAACTTCATGGTTGACTGGACTTAAACCACGACAGTTATCAACATGTTTACTGTGAGGGTGGTGAGGCA
The DNA here is from genome assembly GCA_017639245.1 of Myiopsitta monachus. Taxonomy (NCBI): domain Eukaryota; kingdom Metazoa; phylum Chordata; class Aves; order Psittaciformes; family Psittacidae; genus Myiopsitta; species Myiopsitta monachus. The sequence continues at coordinate 63,857,165 of CM029919.1, forward strand.
CTGGAGTGTGTTGCCAGGGAAGTATTGAATGCTTCATCCCTGGTGGTGGTCAAGGCCGGGTTGGACAGAGCCTTGAGTGACATGGCTTAGTGTGAGGTGTCCCTGCCCATGACAGGGGGTTTGGAACTCCATGATCTTAAGGTCCTTTCCAACCCTAACTATTCTATGATTCCATGATTCTATGATTCTATGTTTATATGTCATTGAGGTTGGCTAGTCACAATATTTTTTTTTAATTGCTGCTTAAAGTACTTATGGCTGCAGAATTCACTTGCCAATAACAAAGTTGCTATTAGGTACAATGCTGTTAGGTTGTTGAGACTTCTGTAACAGCGAGTTATGGACACATATATATTAAATAAATAAAAATGCTCTTTGTTAAGAATTTTCACTTCCTTAGAGTTTTAGAAACCATCAGTGGAAACATACCCTGAGACCTTATTAATAATTGTCCAAGACTACTTTAGATGCATGGTACAAAGGCCACTGACTTGGGAAGTTATTTACACAGTAAAATGAGTGTGTGTGCTTCTTGCTTAGTCTAAAAATAATTGGTTCATTAACTTCAAATACATAGTTAACTTGATCATATTGTTAAGGTCAAATGTTACAACACTGATGTTTTTGGTGTTTATATTAGATGACACATAGGTATGAGCATGTTCACATTTAGCACTCTTGAAAATACAATATGATTACACATTCTGCAGAAAACAGAAGACTTTAGAGAGTTAACAGTGGTAACAAAGCTTATGGAGAGGAGAAATGAAAGAATTTTGTTTTCTCTACATTGGTGAATCTTAGTATTCATTAAAAGTCAAATACCAATATAAAACTTAATAAATTCTGTAAGAAACCTTTTGTCACTGTGTGATTTGGATAATTTGATCCTTTGTGAACTACAGGTAAAACTACTGAGTTAAAATATTAAAGAAAATAATTATATAAATAGATATATAGTCAGTATTTTTCTAGCCCTCCTCCACAACTCTCAAAACCCATCAAATACTTACTCTTGTTGAGGAGACAAAAAGACAATAGCTATTAACAGCTTGCTCTAGGGATTCAGTTGTGTTACTCTGTCATGGAATAGACCAGATGGAAGAAATAAAGGAAATCCTTGTCTTCACAAGGGGTTTTGATTGGGTAGTTATTTTGGCTAGTCTGCTCCCTAGCACTAGCGGGTAGGTTAATCACCTTTAGAAAGAAGTTATCTTTCCCTGAGTAAGTAACACTGTGACATATTTTGCAGATAACTTCCATATAAATGAAATAGAGATGACTTTTTAAGGGCAGGCTGTTTTAGGATTTGTAGGCCTGGGAGATTTCTCCTTTTGGTCTGCTTGCTTGTATTCTCATAAATCCCATAAAATTCACCATTGCAGATTTCTTCTTTCCTATTAGATGTATGATAATCTAGTTACCATCCCTTACATCAGTTATAAGGTCCTAGGTGAGCCCCTCAGTAGCCTGTCAATGAGTGATCTGAATGGAGGAATAACAATAATTCCTGTTATTTCTCCATTATCTCCTGTTCGTGTATCAGATGTTATATATCTGGGTGGTTAATTAATTACTTTTCCTGCCTTTTGGTTTTGCATGCTTTTTTGAAATGTTTTATTTCTTGAGTCATTTGTCCTCACAAACTAGATGTGCTTACATTCCATCCTTATGTTGCACATATACTTACAGACAGCAAACTTGAGTTTGTTCCTGAGTTGCTAAAAATAATTGCTTTAATCACTAGCAGAGTTTGAAGAGGCGTTAAGGAATGCATGAGAATATTACCTCAAGAGTAAATAATTCTCCAGTTGCATCAGTATAGATTAACACCACTTGATCTACATTCTAAGAGGACAGGGCTGCACAAACTGGGTAGTTGGTGTGGCCTTTCAAGATATTTACAACAGAGAAATTGTATACTGAATAATTCACGTCTTCCAAAGAAGCAGAAATGTAACTGAATCAAGACAGAGCAAGGAAACCCTTGCCATGGACAAAGGCCAAAGAATCAAAAAAACCTGACAAACTTTGGCGGGCCTGGGGAAACAGGAAGAAGAGTAACCACTTTCATAATTACTGCCTTGTGGGAAAGCCATCTAGGGATTCACCCAGGCATCTACAGGTTCAATTTGAGCAGAACTTGGTGCATCACATCTCATGGAGTTATGCCAAGAGAAAAAGTGGCTGTGAGAAGGAGCATCACCTTCTGCTAATTCAATGGAAATCTGAGTGGGAAGCAATTTTACCTGAAGTTTTCAGTTCTAGGCAATGTGCAGGGTAGATGAGTTGAAAGCTGAAAGCTGCAACCAGCCAGTCCTTCTTGTGATAATTAGCTTGAAAACTGCTACAGAAGCTTTTTCTTTTAGTTTAAGATTTCAGGACTGACCATCTTCTGTAGAGACTTCATGACAGGACAAGGTATCACTGGCTTCTCTGAAACAAACTATATAATATTAAAAGTGTACCAGTTCACAGTCACTCGGAAATTCTGGTCAGTGTCACAAATATGTGATGTTGGATGATGATTGTTTAAATAGTCTCTTTCAAACAGTGACTGTTAAAATTACTGATCAGATGCAACAAAATGCAAATTAAAAAAATCATTTATTTAATTAAAAAATAATTGCATCATCTCGTTTTCCTATGAGATTTTTTTGTGGAGAGCTAACTATTGTGCATAGATCTTGCCTCTTCACCTTTGTTATAATAAGTTAAGTTACTCAGAATAAGTGTCTTACTTTGAAATAGCCAAGACACAAAACTGTGCTCTGTAAAAAATTCAGATTTCAAACCTTGATCTCTCCCCTCACTGAAGGGTGAACTCTAAATATTTTAATTATTGTTGTATTTTAGTAAAATTTGAAAAATAAAAAGGGAAAAGAAGAGCATTGCCCAAGAATACTAGCAGTACGTGGTTGTAAATAACTCATTTTGAAAGCAGAATCATAAATATAAGTCTCAGATCAGAAAAGGCTAAATAGAATGGAAAAGATTTATTTATATCTTCCATTGTTTACACTGATAACCTAAACAGCTGATAATTCTAAGTCAGCCTTTCTTTCTTATTTCTATTATAACTTTGTAAAACAATTGTCTGTGCACATTTGTTTATGACTTCAATTCATGACCGTTTTTAAAATAAAAATATGTTTATAACATCACCTTTGCTTGAAGCTGTCTATAAGGAGGCCAGATACTGTTAGGAAGAAATACATGGAAGAAATAAATAAGAGTGGTCTTTCTTGATTTTTCACAGACTTGCACAAGAAAAATCGACGTACAAAATGCACTGCAAGGAGTTTGGGGATCAGTACGGAAATGTTTTGTCAACTATTTAATTGCTGTGCATTTTTGTAGTCAATGCTAACTTGTCTAAAACACTGATAAAATACCATACTTTGTCTCAGCATAAGACAGTGGAACTTCTATGCAGTATCTGCTGCGGATGCTCTTTTCCCTATTAGCTTGCTAGCTGTGGACCTGTATGCTATCAACACCAGGATAAGTTTCCTGCCAGACCCTGCATTTTCCTTTTTGCTTATTGCAGTCAATATACTTTTAATTATTTTCTGTCTCTTTTCTCAGACTCCGAATCACTGTATCTTACTGAAAACATGTCTTTCCTAAAATACTTCTGTCTTCCCTGTTTTATACATTTTTGGGGGACGTGTACTAATGGAGCATAAAAAGGTTAAGAAATGTTCTGTGAGGGTTAAAAGACTTAAATCAGAACACCATGACTAGTTAAAAGCTTAAATAAGCTTGAAAGAGGAAAGTAAGACGTACAGCATCAGTGAATTTTTATACTCCTATGCTATAGATATATAAAAAACTGTGACAAGCAATCAATCACTATGTACTGAATTTAAGAGCTCAAACACAAAGCAGATGGGGTAAAAATATTTAGAACTCATGTCTTCAGCTTTCCAATATTCGTCTGAGTATTATCTCCTTGGAAAGGGTAAAATTTATTCCACATTAGTTATTAAAAAACCAAAGCAAATAAAAAAGCCCTCCCCAAAAAAACAACAACAACAAAACCAAGCAAACAAACCGGCAAACCCTTCCCCCCCCACCCCCCAAAAAAAGCCGTAACAAAAAATCTGTAGACTTAGGTTCATGAGTATACCTATAACCCTCAGTTACTGATGATAAAATTGTGAAATTAGCTTTCATTACTGAGTTCCAGTATTGAACCTTATGAAATGAACTTTCAAAGTCACATAGTGCAGAAAAAAAGGTAAATTTGCATCAATTAATTGTTTTATGAAAACCTGATAAAGAAACAGTCTCCTTGAACCACTTAGATTAACAAGCCTAAATATAACATGTGCATGTATATATTTCTGTGTTAGAGGATATTAGTGCTGCCATCAATCACAAACCTGGTTACAGCTGATATGTGAACTACTTTTACTGAGTCTAAATGAAAGAACAGTATAATGCTTCTTTTGAATTGAAATAGCTAGAACAATAAAAGCCAGGGATAAAAAAAATATATTAAGGATAACACCATTGCAAAATCTAGCAACTGAGCACCTTGCCTAAACTAGTTGCTCAGCTTTTTATATAAATAAAAATATATAATAGATAGCTCATTGCTGCGATTGAGAGACGGGACATAGCTTGATGCAAGCAACGTGTCTGTTTATTAACAGTCTTCATGCACTTATATATGTTTCTTTTAACACACTGATTGGATATTTCAAAACACACGCTACTGATACAATGGTTTCTGATTGGCTCCTAGCGAATACAAAAAGCCTTCTGGAACTTTCCACAACCAGTAGGTCTCTGTTGTGCCATCAGGGGATTTCCATCCATGCGGCCTGTAAGTCTCCACCCAGCACTGTCCACTCCCCTGACTCAGACACACCCCTTCTGGTTTCCATAACAACCACCATGGCTCAAGGGTCTGCGGTTTCACATTTCCTTGTTTCTTCTCCCAAGGCCTGTAACCCAGGAGTTCCAGCACATCCCCCTTTATCATTTGAACAGTACTCGGGCTTCTGCCCTTGAGGCGTGGCTCTTCATCTCCCCCTTCCTGTTGCACAAAAAGGACCTTTGCCACTGATTGGGTCATCATCTTTCTTAACCATTGTAAAAGACAAGGCACAAGTAGTAAGAGAAACAGGAAGGCAACTACAGCATATATAATTGTCATTACCAAACTTCTTAACTATCCAGATAAACCCTAACCGCTAAACAACTTGTCCAACCAATCCCAGGTATCATCCTGCCTGGGCCTAGAAAACCCCGTCCTTAAGTTGCTGGATGCTGGCATGAATCGATTCTGAATGATCTGAGAGATTCATGCAACACATTCCCTCAAAATCCTCACAGCCATGGCCTTGCACTGCATGGTGGATACTATCAACGTCTAACAGAAGACCAGACAGGGCACTGCTAGTTTTTAGAATGGCATTGTCTTCTAAGAATTTCCTGTTGTCCTCTCAGTCTCCTGTAGTCCCAAGAGATTCAGAATCTTGTTGATCAAGGAGGTGATCAGGATCACCGCCAGACACTTGTGGTAGGGGTTCACGGAAGGGCCGCACGTTCTTTGACGGAATCCACCTGGGGCCTCTTTCTGTGGAGACATAAGCATAACCTCTTCCCCAGGTAACAAGAGGATATGGTCCCATGATCTTACCTGTTTCTGGATCGCGAACCAGTACTGGGGCTTTAACTCATGTCTCGAGTGAGGCATTCGCATTAAAATGACGAACTATTGGTGGATTATTATCTATTACAGAACAATTCAAAAAAATTAAAAACGTACACAGCTTTCTGTAAACGCTCTTCAGGAGTGCCCATCCCCATTTTCCCTTTTTGTTGTTGTAAAAGACGTTTTAAAGATTGATGAGACCGCTCAATAAGGGTTTCCTACCCTCAATAGGTAGGGGAATGAGGAATACCAGTGGCATGGGTTATGCCCCATAGAGTAAAAATAAGATTTTATAGAAGTTGACGTATAAGCTGGGCCATTATCTGTTTTTATTTTGGAGGGAATATCTAGGGTGGCAAAAGTCCATTAAATGTCCACCGACATCTCGTGCCTTCTCTCCTGTATGACAAGAGGCAAACAGGGCACCTGAAAAAGTATCAATGGAAGAGTGGACATATTTAAGTTTACTGAATTCTGAATAGTGTGTAACATCTGTCTGCCATAACTGTAGGCTCTGTAGTCCTCTAGGGTTAACTCCTGTAGCAACTGATGGAAAGGAATATCTTTGGCAATCAGGACATACAGCACTGATACTAAATGCTTGTTGAGAGCTAAGTTCAAATTGTCGCTTAGAGCACCAGCATTCTGGTGGAAAAAGGAGTGGCTAAGTTTGGCCTGTGCGATGCAGTCTGGCAATACCTGAGCTGGTAACATCAGTAGATCGGCTTGCCAATTACCTTCTGCAATAAAGCCAGGTAGTGAAGTGTGAGACCCAACATGCATAATAAAATAAGGGTGAGGGCAAGAGTCCAGAAGAAAAATAAGTTCCTGTAATAAAGTAAAAAGGTCTGAATTTGAGACATTACTCAAGACAGATGCTTCAGCTCATTCAACACCACCTGCAACATATGCTGAATCAGTAATGAGGTTAAGTGGTATAGTCCATTTTCGAAAATCGTGAACAACTGCATTTAATTCTACTATTTGAGGAGAACCAGGGACTGTCTCTATGTCTGAGTCCCATCTTTCATGCTGATTGTCCCACCATAAAATAACCGATTTATGTGATTTTCCAGACCCATCTGTAAACACTGTAAGCGCTTGTAAGGGCTGGTCACTTCTCTTTGGTTTCGGTATCAATCGAAAATCAGCACTAAGCAGTTTATGTGAAGGTGGGTGGGACATGAGTTGGCCTGTGTAATCAGCAAGTGCCATAGCAAAGATATCGGATTGCTGATAAAGCCATTGTAGATATACAGATGTTAATGGTAGGCAAATACAGATAAAATCTTTACCTGATAAGAACAATAGATGCGATCTAGCTTTAACAATGAGAGAAGCAAACATCTCATGCTGTGTTGAAATAGTCTTTGTAGACTGATTGGGTAAGAAGACCCATTCAATGATTAACAGGGGGTCTGAGTTTTGAGGATCCCATTGAAAAATCAAAGCATGAGGCTGTTGGGCAGGGTTTAAAACAATCAGGTAAAAAGGCAATTCAGAAGCCCATGGATGGGCTTGTCGAGAAACAATAGCTGTGGCAACCTTTTGTAAAGATACATTAGCTTCAGGGCTAAGACTACCTGGGGAACAGAGATCAGTATCCCCTTTGAGTAGTTCAAACAGAGGACTTAGGTCTGCATTAGAAATTCCTAGCAATGGGCGGACCCAATTTATTGTTCCAAATAATTTTTGTGCATCACAGTGAATTTCTCACATCAGTATTAATTCGTAAGTGTTGAGGGGCAATAGTTTGGGCCCCTATACGCCAGCCTAGATATTTCCATGGGGGAAATTTTTGAACTTTCTCCAGTGCAATAGAAAGGCCTGCTGAATTAACAGCAGTTGTGACAAGGGCTACAGCTTTCTCCATGACTTTGCGATGTTGTGCAGCCACTAGGATATCATCCATATAACGATACAATAACACAGCAGGCATTGCATTTCTAACAGGACTAAGTATTTTTGCAACATACCATTGACAAATCGTAGGACTATTTTTCATGCCTTGTGGCAGCACAACCCACTGGTATCTCTGCAATGGGGCTTGCATATTGACGCTTGGAATTGAAAAAGCAAATTTTGGGGCATCATCTGGATGTAACGGGATATTGAAAAAACAATCTTTAAGATCAATAACAGTCAAATGCCAATGTTGAGGGATCATAGCGGGGGACGGGAGTCTGGGTTGGAGGGCTCCCCTATCTTCCATAGTGTCATTAATTTTTCTGAGGTCATGGAGCAAGCGCCGCTTGCCAGTTTGCTTTTTAATAACAAAGACAGGTGAATTCCAGGGGCTAATGGAAGGCATAATATGGCCTTTGGTTAGTTGCTTCGTGACCAAATCCTGGAGGATGCGAAGCTTTTCCAGTGGGAGTGGCCATTGATCCACCCAAATGGAAGCATCGGTTTTCCAGATTAACTTCAGGGTGTCGCGCATTTCAATGGCCCCATCTAAAAATGGGTTCGGATAGACATTCCCCACTGTGACAGTATATTGCGCCCCCATAAAATCATAGGTACTGATAACACAAAAGGTTTAACAGAAGCCACATGCCCCTCCGGGCCTTGAATTTGAATTAGTTCCAAACTTTGGTGGCTGTTGCCGGTTCCCCCAATCCCAGCCAGTGCCTGAGAAATGTTAGCCAGTGACCACTGTGGGGGCCACTTGGCTTGAGAAATCACTGTAACATCAGCTCTGGTATCAATAATTCCACTTAGCACAATTTTTTGACCACTGCGATTAATACATTGGCACATTGGTCGTTGTGAAGAGATAAATTGTACCTACAAAATGTGGGGGTCCCGTGGATCCAAATCCTCCTTTCCTTTGAGGGGGACAGACCGAGGCAGGGGAACCTACCCCTGCTGGGATTAGAATTAATTGTGCTATTCGGCTACCTTGAGGCATTGTGCAAGGTGGAAATGGGGTCCATGCCATAATTTTGATTTCCTCAGCACTGTCAGAGTCAATAACACCCAGTAAAACAAAAAGACCTGATAGTATTGTGGAAGACCTGCCAATTAATAAGGCTTGTGTATTGGGGGGTAATAGTCCTTTAACATTTGTTGACAATAAATGAACCGAGGAATCAAGCAACGTTACTGCGTGGGAGGTTGCCCACCCTGCGCCTGCGGGGACCGGGCTACCCCCTCGATGTCGGCATGGGCGGTGTGTCACCGTTGCGCGCCGCTGGTCCGGGGAGGGGCCGCTAGGGAACAGGGCGGTGCTGAGCGGCATCTCCCGGCGGGGAATAGAAACCAGCGGTGGCGCGGCCGGGACGGGCCGTGGGTACTGCGGGACACGGGGTCGTCGCCTCGTCTGCGCGACACAATTCCTTAATAACCGAAAAAGACAGAGCTTCCCACTGCGCTACCTGGCCCTGGTAAATAACCAGGGCCACAATAGTTTTAGCAACCTCCAAATCCCCTTCCTTTAAAGCTTGTCGTTTTTTGTTAGCCCACATGCCATGTGGATCAGGAGGGTACAAATCGGGTTCTGTTTCAGGGTCTATCGGTCCTGGGTCAAAAGGGTTCCCCTCTGGGGGACGCCCCACAGTGCTCACACCCAGAAGTCCGGAACTCCACGGCTTGGGGGGTGACAAAGGAGGAGACGAGGGAGCCTGCAGTTCCCCCTCTTCTCCATCCTTCAACACGCCTTCCTGTGCTTTCAGAGTTTCAAAAATAACCCTTCACAATGGGAGCATGCACTGGGATTCAACATTGCCTTTCATCGCGGAGTCCCATAATTTTATCCTGACATCACCCCAAAATTCCTGCGTAAAAATGCTAGATACAGTCACTGTGGGTATTTTTACTTGCACCCACTTAAGCATTGTGTTAAGGTCATGCCCAGAAATATCTTTCCATGTTTCTTAAGAAGACTTTTCATGAGTGCATAAACATCTCTTTCTGGGGAGGAAACTTGACTCCCCATCTTTCCCACAGCTCACCTCTCAACTCCGGAGGGATTTCAGGCTGGCTGGCTCCTGCTTCCTTTCAGAGCTCATTCATCATTCTGTGGGAGTCGCAGCAAGTCGCTCAGCTAGGCGATTCAAAAGCTCCTCGAACGGGGCACCAATTTGCTGCGATTGAGAGACGGGACATAGCTTGATGCAAGCAACGTGTCTGTTTATTAACAGTCTTCATGCACTTACATATGTTTCTTTTAACACACTGATTGGGTATTTCAAAACGTGCGCTACTGATACAGTGGTTTCTGATTGGCTCCCAGCTAATACAAAAAGCCTTCTGGGACTTTCCACCACCAATGGGTCGCTGTTGTGCAATCAGGGGATTTCCATCCATGCGGCCTGTAAGTCTCCACCCAGCACTGTCCACTCCCCTGACTCAGACACACCCCTTCTGGTTTCATAACAACCACCATGGCTCAAGGATCTGCGGTTTCACATTTCCTTGTTTCTTCTCCCTAGGCCTGTAACCCAGGAGTTCCAGCACATCCCCCTTTATCATTTGAGCAGTACTGGGGCTTCTGCCCTTGGGGCCTGGCCCTTCAGCTCATCCTAGCTATCTCAGATTAGGTAGATAAGAGGAGCTTTATTCTGGAAGCACGTGTTTAGCTCTAAAGTCTGCAACGCTGGAGTTCCCAGCCCTAACAGGGATTCAGCTGCCCTAACAGATAAATAAGTTTTCTAACTTTAAGACACTTTTATGAATGGTTAGGTCAGTTAATTCACTCTGAACAAGGAGATTAAAATGTTATAATGAATTCTCCTATTAATGAAAATAATCTGACAATGACACACTACTACTACTTTTGTGCCTGTTACTAGGATAACCTAGGAACTGTTTGTCTATTGCATTAGTCGATATATGTAATTTTTTTTGAAATTGGCTTTCCTTTCCAATACTCCTGCTTTCTCCTCATGTCTTCCCACTAAAAACTGAGGAAGGCTGCATTAGAAGGACATATGGTGAAGCAGGAGGCTACCTAGTTACCTTGCAGTAAGTTCTATCTCCTTCCCTTTCCTTTAGTCCTGCAGTATAAGGCTCATGGCTTAAATTTAGAGGGTATCAGGAAATGTTTGGCCAGATCCCCAATTTTTGTTACCTGCTCTAAAAATAACTACTACAGATTTGTCTCTACTTTAAAAAATATTTGTGATCGTGTCTATATACATGAGTGTGTGTGTGTACAAGTCCATCATGTTATCATACGCATGCACCTGTGTCTATATACTATATGTTTGTGTTAAAACAATCTTTTCTTACCAGCAAAGTGGAAGCACTGTGTTACATTAAGTGATCAAGGCACTAAAGCAGGACACTAAATTGCTGACTTCAGAGACTTATGTCATACTCCTGACTCCAAGATTAAGTTGTTTACACTGTTTCCCCCTTCATAGTGCTGTTTGTTCTGTTTATTCATAACATAACTCTTTGGGTACCAAGGACTGAATCTTACTCTAATTTAAGTTTAGAAGTCCAAGTACCTACACCTCTGCCCGAGTTAGTCATTCTGACAGGGAGAAACAAGCAGCTTAGAGGTAGATGTTCACTTAGCTACATCTGGTCATACGACCTTGATTTCAGTTGGTAATTCTTGAGCTTCTATTATTTATCAAAATAGACAAACACGAGTTAACTGCCAGGCTAACAAACTGCCTTTGACAGATGGGAGTAAACGGAAACTGCTGTAAAGCACATTACTCCTTGGATGTTAAAAAAGACCCACACACACCAGAACTGAGAAGCAACAACAGAAGGTCGGCAAAAAGTGCCCAGTGGTTTATCAGTAAACAGGTATATATTTTGTCATGCGAACGATCATTTGCTGGGATTTCAGAGTTTGTTGTTCACATTATTATTCATACAGACATATGAGTAATAACATGGACATTCATAAACAAATATCAGAGACAGACCTATTGTTAAATCAGTGTCCTGAAGTAACCAAACGGGGAACAAAACCACAATAAACTTGTTCCAGGTATACCTTCTTTCTAATTAATAGTTTTTCAGAAACTGAAATAAAACTGCTCTATGAGTAACACTGTCCAGGATTCAGTCCCATAATGTGTCATTAGACATCTTTCCATGTTATTCTTCCCTCTTTCAATCAATGAAAATAATTTTGATTGGACAGTGAAATGAATTATGGATTAATGTGGACTTACAGTGGGAGTTATTTGCCTTACTTTTCCGTTACCAGATAAATTGGTATGCTTCTACAAAATCTTATACAATTTCAGGTAAAATATTAGCTTCTAACTTTCTTTTTCTATACTGACTTAAAAATTAGATTCTGATTGAAGCGATAGAGCTCCTGTATGACTGCCAACATTTACTTTTTATTCAAGAAAAATTAATATTTTCTTTGAATTTTCTTTATGTTTGCAGATGTCTTCTCTTTCAGAGAGCAATTATTCTATGCAAAAATGTATGAGACGTATCAGTAGTTGTGACCTCTCTGTCATTGGCTCTTGCTGATAAATTTCTTGAAGGAACTCTGTCAATGGCTTGGGACTGAGGGAGGCTAAACTTTGTGGAAGGAAATCTATCACAGTGAACTGTGCTTAGAGCGTGCTTACTACAAGACATGAAAAATAAATGGTTTGAATGTGAAGCATATTTTTTTACCCAGAGAATGACTTGAAGCATAATGGACTGAATACAGAAATCTTTTGTTATTTTATTCAATGTTTTATGCATTTATGTTCATTTCCTGCCAAAATGTACTCCTAATTTTTCAGGCATTTACTTTAAGTCAGAAAATAGTATTTAAAAATGCAATGTAACTACGCCTTCTAGCTTCAGTCCTAGAATTTGTATTGTGTCTTTGTCCCCAACAGAAAGTCTGTTTTAAACTACCAAGAAACCCACCTGATTTACTGGCAAAGCATCCCACCATAGCTCAGCATAATACACATAGGGCTCAGACTTAGACAAGTCAATGATTGAAGCAGTAACAGAATGAAATTATTGCTACAAAAAGTAAAATGGGTAAGTACAGGAAGCAGTGGAACTGAACTTCTTTATGTAGTCCAAAATGCATTGCAGGGGAAGATAAAGTGGACACCAGAGTCTTTTTACCACCAAAAAAATCCCCAAAAATAAACTAAATACCCATGGGAAAACACAATGGAGTGGCATATTGCCTCTATCTAATCAAACAACTAACATGAGTTCATACTGGCCTGGAAGACACAAAATGAAGATTAAATGAAAATTAAAATGTAAGATAGCTTTTCATCAGTTAAGAAAACCGGCAATTACTGGGCATTGAGAAACCGAAATACCAATGATTTCAGATCAGAATCTTAATTAGGGGAAATCCAACAAAAATAAAAGGTAGTAAACATTCTGAATAGTTATTCAGAACAGTAATTTTAGTAATTTCATTTCAAACACCTTTTGAGACACTGGCATAGGTTGCCCAGAGAAGTTGTGGATCCCCATCCCTGGCAGTGTTCAAGGCCAGGTTGGGTGGGGCTTTGAGCAACCTGCTCTAGCGGAAGGTGTCTGCCCATGGAAGAGGGGTGGACTGGATGATCTTTAAAGGCCCCTTTCAACCTAAATCATTGTATGATTCTATGATTTTGCATACCTGACTGAAATAAAATTTTATATAAATCCCACATTATCACTGAAGTGCATTTCATTAGTATGCATGTGTATATTCACTCATAGAATCCCTCAAAACATGTGAATTTCAGTCTGAAACTTAATATTTTGAGTTAAACTGCATCTGATGTCTTTAAGAAGTTTACCATTTAACAACATTTCTCAAGTAAGAGCTTATTTCTTTCACTTCTAAAGATGCTGCCAAAATCATAATTTTCATTTTAGATTGATCTGAGTGACTACTAGGGATATGAATACATGACAGGTTTTTATGTAAAAATATTGTCTGTCTGATTGAACGGTATAATAAAAATGTTTACATTTTTTTAATTAAAATGCATAAATATTTGTTGGAATCAAATTTTAATCTGATTCTCATACCTGATTCAAAGTGCAGAGTACAAAAATTAATTACAGAAATAGTCAACTAGTAAATAAATATTGTACTGTGATACTAATGAACATAATTTTCAAGTTAAAATTTAAAATGTTTAATAATTTTTCTATAAGCTGATCTTGTTAGAAAATGCGCTTATGAAGGTCATTGATGGGGAAGATCAGCTGGGTAAATTGTTGCTAATGAACTGGTCTCACCTTTAATATTTAGGAATGGGCAGGAGCAGCTTGGGTGGTAATGGGGTTTGCCCTCACCAAAACTGGATAAAACTCAATAAAGTCTTTCCAAGTTGTATTTGCCTCTTGTGCTGGTGTCTGATGGTGTACATCAAGGCTGATACTCTAACATTCAGGAACACTGGGCTTGCTTCTCAATAGAATGTGTAGTATGCCTGCACTGTAGTGCTCAGTAGGGATTGCCCTGGCTGCCAGAAAGAAGTGGACATCATGCGTTCATGATGAACAAGCCCAAAGAGGCTGAGAACTGAGCGTCATCAGTGTGCAATGTGTGTGTGTGTGTACATGCACGTCTCAGAATGCAAATCTTAACATACAAGATTACTATCCACTCTCTATTCCCATCCTGCTGAGCAAATACATTTTTTATTGCATCACTGAGTGGAGTAGTTCTGTTCTTTCTGCCACCCCACTGAAGTTTCCTTGCGGCAAGCAATGTACAAGACTAACGGCCCCTTTTTCTGTCTTCCAGCCTCTAGCAGCTAAACATTGTTGTCTTGTTAGTATTATATTAATAATGAATAACTAATGCATTTCTTGCTTTGTATAATATTGTTCTTCTAGATCTCCTCCGTATTATATGCATACATATCCACATATGCATACACACAGAAAAATCTAATGCAAAATTTTCTATTGAAATCCCCACCAGCTAAAAAACATTAGAATTGCCACAGGTAATAAGATTCAATATATCACTGGCTCTGTTAATTCCTTTATGCTTAATAACATGAAATTGAAGACATATCTCTTCTACACCCCTTTCTCTTTCTTCTTTAGCATTTTCGGTTGGTGCCTCTAGTGATACATTTAAAACTTTTTCTTTTATTATTGTTCTACACATCAAGTAAGATGCACCATGTAATGCAGAAACTCTACAATGGTTTGTCTCTACTAAAAATTTTATTAAAGCGTTAAAGAAACAAGACAGCAGTTACTTGAGGTTTTTTTTGTGTCACGATAGTCTAATACTGGAATTTCCAAATGGCATGCTAATGTAATGATCCATTAAATTTCTGAGTTTCATTGGGTTGCTTTTTTAAGTTATTAACTTTTAGCATTATTAATCTAAGTATATGTCATGGGTTCAGCAGTAGCAGTCATTTTTCTCCTTCTTGGTAGCTGGTGCAGCACTGTGCTTTTAATTTTGTGCCCGGGAGCAGCGCTGATAACACCAGTGTTTTCAGTTACTGCTTGACAATGCTTTGGTCTGACCAAGGACTTTTGAGTCTCATGCTATGCCAGGGAGGAGGGGAGCCGGGAGGAAGCAGAGACAGGGCACCTGACCCAAACTGACCAAAGAGCTATTCCATACCACAGCACGTAATGTCCAGGATGTGAAAACGGATGGCAGAGACCCGGAAGGGTGTGGTGGTGGACTGGGGGTGCACGGCATGGTCAGGTTTTTGGCACTGGGGGGGTTCGCTGCTGGGGGTGCACTGGCTGGGTCAGGCTTGGTGAGCAGTTGTATTCTTTTTCCTTGTATTTCTCTTGTATTATTATTAATGGTAGCAATAGTGGTTTGTGTTATACTTTAGTTACTAAACTGTTCTTATCTCAACCTGTGCGTGTTGAATTCTTTTGATTCTCCTCCCCATCCCCCTGGGACTGGGGGAAGAAAGAGGGGGAAGTGAGTGAGTGAGAAAACCGCGTGGGTGGGGGCTTAAACCATGACAGTATATTTAGGTTTTTATTTGCAGCCTAGTAGATTCAATTGCATTTATATGAAGCTTGGTCAAGTATTTGTGAGAAAATATGGTCTTTTAAAATATTTTTTTTTTCCCTAGCATTTTTTATAATTTGATTTTGCTTAAAATTCTGCACTGAAATTTAGAACACTGTTTGGCCTTTACTGTAGCTTTGGGTGTTCACCACCACCTCCTTAGCAACTGTTCCAAGGGCAGTTGCATATTATCAGTGTGCCTGATAGAGGGTGGCTGCTGCCTTAAAATCCATGGCTACTGTAAGAACAGAAAAAGAAAAGTATGTCATTGGATACAAAGTCTGTCTGTGAACAATGAATGTCAGTATCCGGTTTCTGACATGGGCCAAGAATAGGTATGTAGACATGTAGGTAAGAATATAATTACAGGGAAAACAGCTGTGTGACTGAAGTGATGCAAATAAACAGCTTGCCTTTGTTTAATTTTTCTAATTCCTTGGCACACACAAAACCAAACCACAAAAAAAATCCCTAGGAAATCAGAACAATTAGAAAAGAAAAAAAAAAAAAAAAGAAAGGGGAAGATACCTTTAGAGATTTGGGTCAGAGAAAAATAAATTTTCTTTTTTTTTTTTTTTCTTTCTGAGCATGCCTTT
The DNA here is from genome assembly GCA_017639245.1 of Myiopsitta monachus. Taxonomy (NCBI): domain Eukaryota; kingdom Metazoa; phylum Chordata; class Aves; order Psittaciformes; family Psittacidae; genus Myiopsitta; species Myiopsitta monachus. The sequence continues at coordinate 63,873,369 of CM029919.1, forward strand.
ACGCAATCATGTAGCCATCACACGTATGTGCAGCTTGTATTATTTTATAAAAGTTTTGCTTTTAAAAAAATGCCTCTAGCTAAGCCTCAGGTCTTTGTTTTGTTTTTTGTTTGTTTTGTTTTTTTTTAATTTTGTCTTTTCTTTTTTTTTCTTGTGGTGGTTGTTGTCGTTGGTTTTTTTTTTTGTTTGTTTGTTTGTTTTTTTTTTTTAACCAAGATATTTCTTTAATGCCAAAATACCCAATTTGAAAGACTAGGAAATGTTTACATCTTTATTTTCCCATATTTTGTCCTTTTTTTGGTGGAGAGTTCCTTTAATTTTGCCTGCTCTTAGCTCTTATTCTTCACAGAAACTAAGTGCAAGCATAGTGCTTGAGAATAGCCTGATATTCTATGAAGATATTAACTCTAAAGGAAAATAAAATCTTGTTGAGACTCTTTTTCCTTCACATTTTACAATACCTAGAATGCACATATACAGTTTGACACTGAAATACCACAGCACTCCCTTGTTTCCCTTGTTTGGTAATGCTAGCAACAGAGAAAATATTATGCCATCTCTTTCAAGCCAGAAGTGTCTCTCTCTCCACTTACACATGCAGTTCAAGCTGCAGCCACATAATTGGGTCTTGGATACCTGAGAAATTGCCTCTCTCTCTTTCTTTCTCAAATCCCCATGCCCAAGTTAAGAGCTACTATTAAAGATCTCAATTTCATTCCCCAATTTCTTTTCTCTCAGAAAGCTTCACTGTGATACCCTAGCAATTTGCTTCCTTTTATCTGTTGATTTTCAAGTGTGTTAAGTTGAAGTTGAGAGTAGACAGCTAATCTCTTTCTCAGGTTTTTCTCATGGATGAGTTTGAGGTATCTTAAGGCATTTTAGAAATGCAGTTCAGTATATTATATTTAGCTCAATGTTGCATAATTATTAGTTATACAGTTTTATACAATTAATATTTTTCACTGTGTGTGCATACAAGAGGATTCTCTCACTTGAAACGTTTATTGCTCACAACATTGAAAAAACATGGAGAGAAGAAGTAAAAGAGAATTTGGGTTTCAGCTGCAGGTCTCCTCTTTTCAACAGGGTAAACTGTGATTGTGTCAGTGACTGACAACTGAGTTTCAAAACAGACATATAGACAGGCAGAATAATGTCTCTCCTCATAAAGACCAAGTCTGCACATAGTTTTGAAGGAAATCTTTCTCATTCATATCTACTGGCATCAACATTTCCATTGCAAGTGTCTACATGTGTGTGTTTGTATGTGCTTTGTGACAAAAAGACATCAGTGTGTTATCAAATTTATTTTCAGACTGAAGTCAAAACACAGCACTGTACCAGCTACTAGGAAAAAATCTATTCTTTTCCGGCCAAAACAAGTACAAGACTATAATTATCAACATCAGTTAACATTTCTTATACAAATGTAGTAGCTTTTTCAGAGGTAAGCAAACTTTTATTTCACTCAACCTAAATACATAGATTTTAGAGAATCTGGAAATTCAGCATTCTGAAAATTGAGTGCTGGAGGAAAATTGAAGAAATGTCTAAAAGTGACCGTGGGTTTCAACTCTAAAAACAGCCATCTAAAAGTTAAGCATAGCTTCTGAGATGCCTGTATAGTCAGTGGGGAAAAATTAGTGCCTCTGTATCTTAGTTGTTGCTCCAGCTGCTCACCATGTCTCAGTTGTCTCAACAATGTCATAGCTTTGTGAAGACTTGCACACCTCCACTTCCTAATACTTCTTTCCCATGCTGTATATGCTTGAGGCAAATTTCCTTTTGCACTGTTTTGCCATTTCTAAGGTCTCTCTTTTTCCCATCACCTTCACTTTCCAAAACTGTTGACCTCTCCTGCACTTTACTGTGAATTGTGTTTTCTCTAGTTTAAAGCTCTTCCCATCAGTCTGCTCAGCCTATTGCAAAGATTATCTTGGTATGACTTTGTCAGGACCATCTCCTCCCCCCTACCAGTCCTCCATCCCAAAAGCAGGTCATATGGTTTTAAAAGTCAAATTCCTGTCAACACCACCAGCTGCACAACCAGACTGTTGACCTTCAGATTCTGAAATTAGTATAATTTTATGACAGGATTTTGAGGTATATCTGCTTAGAGTTTCTTCAGTCCAAAGACAGAATTGTATTTAAACCTAGCTTTAATTTTGTTTTTAGTAGATTAAAACCTAGAATATATAACTCTGAATAAAGAAAACCTACCGTTTTCTTGCAGTAGTAAAATAAACACTGCCAGAGAGATCTCCTGGGCACTCAAACTGCATTGTCTGTGCTATTAAATTGTTAGGTTTCTAGCATGCATTTGGTCTAAAAGAATTACCATATGCTTTGCCAGGGCCATAGCAAAGTTAATATTTAGAACAAGTCAGACACTTATTAGTGCAATAGGCAGCACGTATTAAGAAGACTTTCCATAGAGCACAAAAGCTCATGATCCCAGGTGTATGGAATTGCATAAGAAAGGCAAGAGGCAGGCATGGCTGAGGCAAGACCTGCTGGTTAAACTAGAGGACAAGAAAGAAATGCACAGGAGGTGAAAGCAGGGGCAGGTATCCCGGGAATAGTACAGGAACATTGCGCAGTTGAGTAAGAATGGGATCAGGAATGACAAGGTGTCGTGGTTTAAGGCCAGTCAGCCGCGTAGTTCATTCACTCGCTCACTCCCCTCTTTCTTCCCACTGCTCCTGGAGGGATGGGGAGGAGAATCGAAAGAATGTAACTCCCACAGGTTGAGATAAGAACAGTACAGTAACTAAGGTATAACACAAACCACTGCTGCTACCACCAGTAATAATAATGACAAGAGAAATATGTAGAAAGAGGATACAGCCACTCACCACCCAATACCAAGCCCAACCCAGCAGTGAACCCCCCTCTTCTGGGTCCCTGCCCTTAGGTATTCTTTTTTAACATCCTGGGCATGACACGCTGTGGTATGGAATACCTCTTTGGTCAGTTTGGGTCAGGTGTCCTGTCTCTGCTTCCTCCCGGCTTCCCCTCCTCCCTGGTAGAGCATGAGACTCAGAAAGTCCTTGGTCAGACTAAACATTACTAAGCAGTAACTGATAACATCAGTGTTATGAAAACATCGGGCTGATGAAGTTGCTAAGCTACACTCCATCATATCTGAGAAGTCATGGCAGAAAGGTGAAGGCCCCAGTGACTGCTAAATGGGAAATATCACACCCATTTTTAAGAGGAGTGTAAAGGAGGATCCTCGGAACTACCAAGCTGTCAGCCTTATACCTGTGCCTGGGAAGACTATAGAACAAATCCTTCTAGAAGATGTGCTAAGGTGCATGGAGGACAGGGAGCTGATTCAAGACAGCCAGCACGGCTTCACCAACGGCAAGTCCTTCCTGACCCACCCAGTGGCCTTCTATGACGGAGTAACCATGTCAGTGGACAAAGGAAGGGCCGCGGATGTTTTCTATCATGACTTCTGTAAAGCCTTTGGAACAGTTCCCCACAACATCCATCTCTCTAAATTGGAGAGATATTCATTTGATGGGTTGAATGTTTGGTAGATGAGGAATTGTCTGGATGGTCACATCCAGATGGTAGTGGTCAATGGACCAATGTCTGGATGGACACCAGTGACAAATGGTTTCCCTCAGGGGTTCATACTGGGACCAGTACTATTTAATATCTTCGCAATGACAGACAGTAGGATTGAATGCACTGCCAGCAAATTTACAGATGACACCGAGCTGAGGGGTGTAGTTGACATGACCAAGGAATGGGATGCCATCAAGAGGGATTTGGAAAACCTCTAGTTGTGTGCCTATGCAAACATCATGTGGTTCAACAAGGCCAACTGCAAGGTTCTGTACATGAATTGGGTAGCCCTGGTATCAATATAGGACAGGGGATGAAGGAATTGGGGGTTCTGGTGCTTTAAAGATTGGATATGAGCTGGCAATGTGCACTTGCAGCCCAGAAAGCCAATTGTATCTTGGGCTGCATCCAAAGCAGCATGGCCAGCAGATCAAGGAAGGCGATTCTGCCCCTCTGCTCTGGTGAGATCCACCTGGAGTATTGCATCCAGTTCTGGAGTCCTCAGTACAGGAAAGATATGGACTTGTTGGAGAGAGTCCAGAGGAGGGCCACAAAGATGATCAGAGGGCTGGAGCACTTCTCCTAAGAAGATAGGCTTGTTCATATTGGAGAAGACTGGGGATACCTTATTGTGGCCTTTCAGTTCTTAAAAGGGGCCTGTAAGAAAGATGTGGAAATATTTTTTAGTGAGGCCTGTTGTGATAGGATGAGGGATAACGGTTTGAATATAAGAGAGGGGAGATTCAGGCTAGATATGATGAAGAAATTTTTTACGATGAAGAAATTTTTTACAATGAAGGTGGTAAAATACTGGCACAGGTTGCTCACAGAGGTGGTGGATGCACCATCCCTGGAGACATTCAAGGCCAGGATGGATGTAGTTCTGAGTAACTTCATCTAGTTGAAGATGCCCTAGCTTCTTAAAGGGGATTGTAACAGAAGACTTTTGAAGGTCCCTTCCAATACAAATTATTCTATGATTCTTTGGTTCAGCCACAAAGTTCCAAACATTTCTATGAGTCTTTTAAGGCTTGTCTGTTTCAGCACGCTCATTTAATCTCACTCATATTTCCACCACCTTTTTATTGTCTCATTTTGCTGGTGTTTTTTGGTTTGGTTTGGTTTTGGTTTTTAATTTTATTTTATATTATTTCTGGAAAGCTCCATGCATCTCAGTGACTTCCTAAAGGATGATAGTCCAAGAACATATACACATCTGATAACTTTCCTTAGAGAGGGCATTCTGCCAAAGATAATTAGCTGAATTCTCAGCATGGCTAATTAACTTGGGTGGAGCTCCACGGCAAGGGAAATGCTATCTGTGGTTCAGAGCAATGGTGTTTGGGCCAACAAGTGCTATGCACAGTCATGTACCCAGTAGGGTAAAATCCTTTAGTCTATCATCAGAAATCTGAGTTGCAGAAGCACTTGAAAAACTTGGCTAAGTTAAAATATGTGACTGGTGCTGCTTTTTCCTGTAGACATGGTATTTCCCAGTTTAATTCTATTAGCCATTTCAGAAATCAGTTTGTGTGAAAGCTGAAGCGCAAAACATGCTGGCAGAGCATTGCAGCAGGTGCATAATCACCATGCTTTAATGTGCATAACTTTACAGAGACTAGAGACACTAAAGTCTTTGTTAAAATGATTATCTGTAATCCTAGACAAGGGGTAGGAGGCCAAAATTTTTCCTCTGTTGAAAAAAATCTTGTTAGAAACTAATCCAAATTATTAATGGGTCATTTGTGGCTCATTCCCATAACTGTGGGTCTGGATTTCTATGACAAATGGATGAGTTGACATTCTTGTTAGGAACTGCGCACCCTGCAAATACATAAGTATACATGCTATCTTGCCTCTCTGAAGTCTCAAAAGTATGTTTGAATGGCATTTTGCCTACTCACAAGTCAGTACAGAAGTCAAGCAATAGCAGGTTTATGCGGACAGTTGGCATTACACTGCACATGTCACTTTTTTAGGAACTTTTCTTCCTGTGCCAGTATTGCATATTGGCAACTCATGCATCTTTCCACCTAATTACATGAGTTGACACTTACATGTCAGAACAGAAATGGTTGATCTAAAGAGGGAAAGAAAGGTTGAAATTTATAATTGCATTTTACAAATACCAGTAATATGCTTCCAGACTTGTTGGAATGTCAATATTCAGAAGGACCCATGACCCTTTCACTTTTTTTTATTTCCTCTTTCCAATATTGGCAGGGTACATCTGCTATTTGCCTTGTCCTGGCTGAAAGGCTATGGTCCAGCTAAACTGGCTAAATTTGAAGAAAACTAAAACAAAACAAAACCAAACAAGCAAAAATTAATAGCTTTCTTTTCACTTGGCAAATTGTGGATCCAACAAGCACCCAGTCTGCAGCTGAGGAAAGGCAGAGGAGAAAGGTTCTCTACACATTTTGCATCAATGAGCAATTAGATTAGCTCAGTAGCTCATAGAAACAGAACTTGAAGTGCTTCCCTGTAGACCAATGGTACATTTGGCTTTTCATTTTGGTAGGTAGCTAACTTTGGGCAATGTCATGGGTTCAGCAGTAGCAGTCATTTTTTTCTCCTTCTTGGTAGCTGGTGCAGCGCTGTGTTTTTGATTTTGGGCCTGGGAACAGCACTGATAACACCAGTGTTTTCAGTTACTGCTTGGTAATGTTTTGGTCTGACCAAGGACTTTCTGAGTCTCATGCTCTGCTGGGGAGGAGGGGAAGCCGGGAGGAAGCAAAGACGGGACACCTGACACAAATTGACCAAAGAGGTTATTCCATACCACAGAACAGCATGTCCAGGATGTGAAAATGGAGAGCAGAGACCTGGAAGGGTGTGGTGGGCATTGGGGGGTTCGCTGCTGGGGGGTGCACTGGCTGGGTCGGGCTTGGTGAGCAGTTGTATTCCCTTTCCTCGTATTTCTCTTGTATTATTATTGATGGTAGCAGTAGTGATTTGTGTTATACCTTAGTTACTAAACTGTTCTTATCTAAACCTGTGGGAGTTGCATTCTTTTGATTCTCGTCCCCATCCCCCTGGGACTGGGGGAAGAAAGAGAGAGGAGTGAGTGAGTAAAACTGTGTGGGGGGTTTAGAGGATTAAACCACGACAGGCAACTAGTTAAGCTTGTCTGCGATTGTTACTCAAGCTAACAAAATGACAACTTTTTACTGAGGACATCTACTAATCAGCTTCATAGTCTCCTCAAAATCGGGTCACATTCTTACCTTAGATCTATAAACACAAGTAAGATCTTCCACATTCACTAGAAGAAGACTAGAGAATGTAAGGAATTGCTACAGAAAAACCTGTAGGACATAATTTGCTTGCAGCAGAGAAAGTGAAGACCTACATAGGTTGAACGTGTCTGCTTAAAGAGTTAAAACTAGCTTAAATGTTAATACCCACATCCCTTCAGCAAATTCTGCAATGAAGACATAGCCATATTTAATCTATTTGAAATAACATCAATAGCAATGTAAATATAAATACAAATATAAATATAAATTCAAATAATTATCTTCATGATCCTGTTGCTCAAACTTGTTCTCTTTCAACTTTGCTAAACTAGCCTGGAGAAGAGAAGGCTGCGTGAGGACTTCATATCAGCCTTCCAGTATGTGAGGGGGCTATAGGGATGCTGGAGAGGGACTCTTCGTTAGGGCCTGTACTGATAGGACAAGGGGTAATGGGTTCAAACTTAAACAGGGGAAGTTTAGATTGGATATAAGGAAGAAATTCTTTACTGTTAGGGCGGTGAGACAGTGGAATGGGCTGCCCATGGAAGTTGTGAATGCTGCATCCCTGGCAGTGTTCAAGGCCAGGTTGGATAGAGCCTTGGGTGACATGGTTTGGTGAGAGGTGTCCCTGCCCATGGCACAGGGTTTGGAGCTAGATGGTCTTAAGGTCCTTTCCGAAGCTTTCTGTGATTCTATGAAAAGAAAGAAACAGGAGTGAGGAACGTGTCCTGCCTTTTCCTTCTTTCTAGTTTGTGGGATGGATTAACCACACAGAACAGCATTCTGCAGAATGGGAGCACAGTAGATGCATAATCTTGATTGATACAACCCCTCCCAAAAGCTTACTGTTACATCTACATAGCCTTTCAAAAGGGATGCAAAGGTAGAATGTGTATAATGTGGGTTGCAACCAGTGACAGTAAGATTCTTTTAGAGCTTTATGGAAAAAGCTAATATATCAGTTAAAAAAACTTGCCTGCAAAACAGCTGCTGTTGTTTAAGAGAGAGTTTGTCCTCATCCACTAAATACATCACATATCACCCACATTTGTGAAGCAGTCTTTGAGACTGATTTATCCTATCTAACCATGGGCATCAGCTGTATGCCCTCATATGGTGTTTAATCTAAGTTAATAGCTCAGACTTTCTTGATAGTTGATAAAAAGAAAGAAGCACTTCCACACAGTGACTCAGATGGAAAAAAGCACCTAGAGATGATTCTCTTTCTCTTCAGTGTCTGTGTAGGAGTCCTGGGCTTTTTGTTTTGGCACTGTAGTGGAATTAGACTGGATAAATGTGGGTATGTTTCTGAGTTCATTCTTAGTTCAGTTCACTGTAAGTAAATTGAGTTTTCCTAAATGACTTGCACTGCTTCCTTAAAACAATTTGGTTTATTTGGCCTGAAATGGGACAGCAGTAGTCATGCATCCAGTTATCAAATCTCAAGTGAGGAGTAATAACTAACAGCTATGGAGCTGTCATTTGCTGAATAGCTCCAGCTGTTCTGTAAGGCAGCATCTGGCCACAACCCAAATTAAATAAAAAATCAGAAAACAAAACAGAACAAGAAGAACCATACTAAGTTATCCCCTTAAGGAGGCATATTCAAGCATTATTTTTGTTAAGTGCTATAATCTATAATGTAAAAAGGCATTATTTTTCTAAGATGATTAATGTTTATTACATAAGTTCAAAAATCTAAGAAAGCAGCCTTATGTGGCTCTGTTTATAAGAATAGACTACGACAGTTCATGCTCACAAAATATTTCCTTTGCAATATACTTATTTGCAAAAAGAATTAATTTTATAATCACTGTTTATGAGTTACTTCAGTAATTGTTTGCCTAAAGCTTCTGTAAAAGAAACAAAGAGGGAAAACCACCCAAACAACCCATGTTAAATATTTGGTCAGACAGATATGCAGGAAGTTTCTGAAGATAGTCCATTTCTGTGAGGAACATAATTTATGTACCTATGACTCTCTAATTTCAGGATTTAGAGAATTCTAAAGATCAGGGAGGGAAATGCTCTTTGATGGGAGAAATATAGATATTATATCTCTTAAACTGCCCAGGAGGCCATATCAGTGAACTATATAGGTTGGGAGAGAATGATGTAAAAAGGCACACTGACAAAATGTAAGATGCATGTTGCACTGATTCTTGTGCCTCCACTGTGGTTACCATGAACTTCTAGGGAGCTCATTGGTGGCTTTTTCTTAAGGCAATAAGCATGAGCAAGTGTAATAATGACCAATATCAAACCCAGAGAATCCGAATTTCTAAGTGATTTTATCCTTCCTAGATATGATAGTGGTTTCAGTGAATTTACCTGTGTCCTGCTCTGCCCTCAGAGCATAAAGCTGGCATTTTTTTTCTCAAAAATATGTTCCTCCTGTGACCTCCCACTTGCTATTAGAAGCGCCCCAGAAATCTTCTAAAGTGAAGAAAGTGAGCTACTGCAAGGCCTAGAGGGAAGTGAGAGGAATGACATTTTAAGGGGTAAGCAATGTTTTACAATTAATTCTAAAGGCGACAAAAGTTTCTGGACCAGAATTAAGGAGGATGCTTTGACAAGTCCAGCTGCATTTTCATAGGACTTGCAATTGATCAATGGCGGGCTGAGAGAAAAGTATTCAAAGCTATTGAAATACCACCACCTAAATATTCATTGGAACATTTGCTGTTTCTTGGTATGATAATATATTGAAGCAATTCATACCTAACCTTTCTCCAAAAAAAGGCCATGCTCTTTATAATTGAAAGCTGAATTTGCACGAAAAAAGTTGTACTGCTTCACTACTCTCCCCTAAGAGTTATGCCAAATCTGGATAGGGAGAGTATCTGTTTTACCTAGATAATTATCTCCAGTTCTGGTGATGCTCTGCATAAATGTACGGCAAAACATCACAGTGTTTTGAAGATACCTGATACTGATATAAAACCAATACACAGGCACGTTTTCCCCATTTGTAGAAGGGAATATTAGAGATATTCTTGATTTTTTTCATAACATCAACAAATACTGACTTCTAACTAGCATTTTAGCATTTGGATTTCATGATGCTAGTCTGCTTGAGAACTGCCAGGGCTCAGAAGGCTGACGAGATTGCAAAATTCAATCATAAATTCATTAACATCTAAGCTTTAGAAACATGTAGGCAGGTTTTAGAAACACACAAGTATGCTTTAGAACTAGCTGTGTTCTCCAACTGATTCAATGCGAGACAGTCTGTTTCTAGAAAGGCCTCAGATGGCTTCTGCTCATGCTCCATGGTTAGTCTGGAGGATGCTGTCTACAGCTCTTTGATGTTATGGCTGAGCATGCTGCCCTCACCAGCAAGGTAGTAGGTATTTGCCCTAGAGCAGTGTGATAGCTGGAGCAATGGTCATTCATTTACGGATTTATGATCTTATTCAGTATCAAAATGATCTAGATTTTAAAAGAAATACTACAAGTAGCCCAAGCCTTTGTAATGTTCTTGTTTTCTGTTTTACAAACTTCTTCTGAATGCTATCACTCTCACAAATGAGAACTGTAACAACCTTGTTTTGCTTACCAGCCTGCCAAGCTAATAAAGAATGGAGCATTCAGCAAAGTAGAAAATCCATATCAGTATTACCCTAGGTAATATCACTTCATGAGGAGCTATTATATCTCAGTGTGGCCTCAATATGCTATGAAATCCATACCTAATATATATGTACAATAAGAAATACAAGTGTGAAATTCATCTTATCTAAATTTAACCATCAAAAATTTGGACACCAAGCTTAGTAATGTGATATCCCTCTTTAGAGAATACAGACAGAAAAGCACCATATTAAAAACCACGTAACCAAAGGTATTTCTACTAAGTATACATTTAGATGTTCAAAACACCTGTAGACATCTGTAATTAGGAGAAATTAAAATCCTTTCAGGTAGTCAGCTATGCTTCTGAACATGAGAGAAGAAGTAAGCAGTCATGGAATCATAGAAGAGTTAAGGTTGTAAAGGACATTAAGGTCATCTAGCTCCAAACTGCCTGCCATGGGCAGGAATGCCTCACCCTAAACCATGTCACCCAAGACTGTCCAACCCAGCCTTGAACACTGCCAGGGATTGAGCATTCACAACTTCCTTGGGCAACCCATTCCAGTGCCTCACCACCCTCACAGTAAACAACTTCCTCCTTATATCCAGTCTAAACTTCCCCTGTTTAAGTTTGAGCCCATTACCCCTTGTCCTATCCCTACAGTCCCTAGTGAAGAGTCCCTCCCCAGCATCCTTATAGGCCACTTTCAGATACTGGAAGGCTGCTATGAGGTCTCCACACAGCCTTCTTTTCTCCAGCCTGAAGAGCCTCAACCTTCTCAGCCTGTCTTTGTACGGTAGGTGCTCCAGTGCCCTGATCATCCTCGTGGCCCTCCTGTGGACTTGTTCCAACAGTTCCATGTCCTTTTGATGTTGAGGACACCAAAACTGCATACACTACTCCAGGTGAGGTCTCACAAGAGCAGAGTGCCAGAATCGACCTGCTGGACACGCTCCTTTTGAGGCAGCCCAGGATACAATTAGCTTTTTGGGCTGCAAGCACACTGAAGCTGGCTCATGGGCTCATGTTCATTTTCTCATCAACCAACACCCTCAGGTCCTTCTCCACAGTGCTGCTCTGAATCTCTTCTCTGCCCAACTTGTACCTGTGCCTCGAAATGCCCAACCGAGGTGTAGGACCTTGCTCTTGGCTTGGTTAAACTTCATGTGGCCCACCTCACAAGCGGGTCAAGGTCTCTGTCCACTGACATGGTTACTCCATCATAAAAGGCCACTGGGTTGGTCAGGAAGGACTTGCCATTGGTGAAGCCTAGCTGGCTGTCTCGAATCAGCTCCCTGTCCTCCATGTGCCTTAGCATAGCTTCTAAGAGGCTTTGTTCTACAGTCTTCCCAGGCTCAAGCTAACAGCTTGGTAGTTCCCAGGGTCCTCCTTTCCACTCCTTTTAAAAGTGGTTGTATATTTTTTGTTTAGCAGACGCTGGGGCCTTCACCTTTCTGCCCTGACTTCTCAGATATGATGGAGTGTAGCCTGGCAACTCCATCAGCCAACTTCCTCAGGACTCTGGAGTGGCTGTCATTAGGGGGTGACTATGGGACCTGATGGTTCCTCAGGTGTTTGCAAACATGATGTTTTCTTATAGTGGGAGGGACTTTGCTCCACCCATCCCTGCCTTGCAGTTCATCCACTTGAGAGGTGTGGGAAGAAAAGTTGCCAGGGGCAACTTCTGAGGCAAAATGTTGTTGAGTACCTCAGTCTTTTCCAGTAAATCCATTATTGCTGGTTTGCCAGTTGTGTTTATCTGGGGTGCACTTCCTTTGGCTTTACTGGTTGACATCTCTGTAAAAGCCCTTTTTGTTATTATGTGCATCCCTTGCTAAGTTCATCTCCAGCTGTGCCTTGTCCTTCCTGACCCTGTATCTGCACAAATGGGCAGTGTTCCTATACTCCTCCAGGGATACCTGTCCCTGCTTTCAATGCCTGTGCATTTCCTCTTTGTCCTCAAGTTTGACCAGCAGGTGTTGACTCAGCCATGCTGGCCTCTTGCCTTCCTTTTGTGATTTCTTACACCAGGGGAACAATAGCTCTAGCACTCTATGGAAAGCTCCTTAAAGGTCTGCCACCCGTGATTTGTTTCCCTGTCCCTGAGGAGAGTTTCCCAGGAGGCCCTACTGATTAACTCCTTGAACACCTGGAATTCTGCGTTCCCAAAACTCAGAATCCTGACATTATTCTTCACCTCACCCATATCCCTCAGGATTGTGAACTCCACTGCTCCTCAATGTACTCCAGGAGTCTCCTGGACTGCCTACGGGTTGCAGTGCTACAGAAGGTTTAGATGTTCCTCCAACTGGACAAAGTAATTTGACTATCTATCTCGAGAGGGGACGCCTGCAGTGCCTAATTTGCTGACTCAGAGGAGGCGGCGCCAGGAGGAGTGGCACCAGCCCTGACTGGGTAAAAACCTGACCCAGGGAGCACGACGAACAGGACGAGTTCAAGGCAGTTTGTGCAGCAGTTCATGCGGGCAGGAGAGCAGACTGGTGAGTGAACTGGTGAGCACCCCTTGTATGACCAGGGTTCAGTCTGGGAGCTCTGCTCTGGCTGCCCTGGCAGTGGCCAGCGTAGGCACCCAGACAGGGCCAATGGGCAGGGAGGCTGCAGTGCTGAGCTCGGGCTGTAGAGAGCGCCTGCACTGCTCTCCTGAGAAGAGGGTGCACAATGGGCGGGGCTGCACTCTGTGCTCCCTGGTGGAGGTCCTCCTGCAGCAGGTGGCTGAGCTGCGGGACGCTGTTACTGGGCTGGAAGGTGTCAGGGAAGCTGAGAGGAAGCAGCACTGCTTGCTCCAGGACCAGACTGTGCAGGGGCCTCAAGGGTCCGCTGTTGCTCATGCAGGAAAGGAGGCTGCTAACACAGGAAGCTGGGAAACAGTAACAGGAAAAAAAAATCCAACAAAGGAAGGAGGAAAAGGACAATTAAAATCAAGGGGCTTCCTCCTAAATCTGTTGTTCCTACCCAGAACCACTTTGCTATCCTGCAGGGGGATGATGAGGAAACATGCTCCCACCAAAAAGTACCAGCTGATACACTGGTAAAGAAGATCGCTACTGGTGCTGCCAGGAAAAAGCGGCGCGCTGTAGTGGTAGGGGACTCTGCTGAAAGGAACAGAGGCACCCGCCTGTTGGCCTGACCCACTCTCAAGGGAGGTGCGTTGCCTACCAGGGGCTCAGATCAGGGATGTTGCAGAGAAGCTGCCTGCTCTAGTTGGTCCCACTGACTATTACCCACTTCTAGTGATCCATGTGGGTGCTGCTGATATAGATAGCAGTAGCCTGAAGAACATAAAGAAGGACTACAGAGCTCTGGGAGAGGTGGTTTGGGGCTCTGGAGCTCAGACTGTCTTTTCATCAATTCTCTAGGCTACAGGGCAGGAACTTAAAAAGGCTAGGAGGATTGGCCAGGTTAATAAATGGTTAAGAACGGTGGTGCTGTAGTCAGCGGTTTGGGTACCTTGAACATGGGACGCAATTTAGTAGGCCAGGTCCACTGGGGGCTGGTGGAGCTGGTCTGACAAAGAAAGGGAAGAGTGGATTTGGTAGGAGGCTTACCAGACTGGTCAAGGATGCTTTAAACTCGATGTGTTGGGGGAGGGGGGCATCATTCCATCCTAACACATGCAGTCACTTGCCAGCACCGATAGTAAACATTCGGAGCAAGGTAGAGATATTCCAGCTGCTCCACCCAATGAGCCGACTTCAATTGGAGCTCGGCTCAGATGCCTCTATACAAATGCCTGTAGTTTGGGGAACAAACAAGAGGAATTAGAGATGTGTGCACATCTATGAGGGTATGATATCATAGGCATCACAGAAACATGGTGGGATGGCTCCTATGACTGCAGTGTTAGAATGTAAGGCTACAGGCTCTTTAGGAAAGACAGGCCTGGCAGATGGGGAGGGGGAGTTGCTAATTATGTTAGGGATGGGCTGGAAAGTATGGAAGTCTGTCTGGGACAGGTGAGCAGTCGACAGAGAGTTTGTAGGTCAGGGTTAAAGGGAGAACAGTGATGGGAGACATTACTGTGGGGATCTGTTACAGACCGCCTGACCAAGAGGACATGGTGGATGAAGCCTTCTATAGACAGATAGAAACAGCCTCATGCTTGCAGGCCCTTGTTCTCATGGGGGACTTCAACCACCCTAACATCTGTTGGAGGGATGGTAAAGCCTGGCACAAGCAATCCAGGAGGTTCCTCGATTGTGTGGAAGACAACTTCCTTCTGCAAGTAATAGAGGAGCTGACAAGGAGAGGTGCTATGCTTAACCTTGTCCTCACCAACAGGGAAGGGCTGGTTGGGAATGTGATGCTCCATCTCAGCCTTGATTGCAGCGATCAAGAGATGGTTGAATTTGAGATCTTCAGGACAGTGAGAAGAGCGTACTGCAAGTTCACTTCCCTGGACTTCAAGAGAGCAGACTTTGGCCTCTTCAGGAATATGCTCACTAAGATCCCGTGGGATATAGCCCTAGAGGGGAGAGGGGCCCAAGGCTGTTGCTTGATATTCAAGGATCACCTGCTGCAAGCCCAGGAGCGATACATCCCAACTAGAAGGAAGTGCTTCAGGAGGGTCAGGAGACCTCTTTGGATGGATAAGGAGCAGCTGAGGAAACTTCGAGGGAAAAAAGAGGCTTATGAAAGGTGGAAGGAAGGAAGCAAGGACAGGCGGCCTGGGAAGAATACAGGGATGTTGTGCCGGAAGCTAGGGACCAGCTTAGGAAAGCTAAGGCCCACTTAGAATTCAACTTGGCAAGGGATGTGAAAGATAACAGGAAGGGATTCTATAGGGACAGAGTGAATAAAAGACAGACTAGGGACAATGTGGGCCCTCTCCAGAAGCTATCGGGAACTGGTTGCCCTAGATTTGGAGAAGGTTGAGGTTCTTAATGACTTCTTTGCCTGAGGCTTCACCGGCAAATGCTCTGACCACACTACCCAAGTCTTGGTAAGCAGACGCAGGGACAGTGAGAATAAAGACTATAGGCCTAGTGTAGGAGAGGATCTGGTTCGAGACCATCTTAGGAACCTGAACGTGCAAAAGTCCATGGGACCTGAAGAAATCCATCCGCGGGTCCTGAAGCAGCTGGCAAGTGAAGTTGCTAAGCCACTGTCCATCATATTGGAAAAATCATGGCAGTCAGGTGAAATTCCTGATGACTGGAAAAAGGGAAATATAACCCCCATTTTCAAGAAGGGGAAAATGGATGAGCCAGGGAACTACAGACCTGTCAGTCTCCCCCCTGTGCCTGGCAAAATCTTGGAGCAGATTCTCCTGGAAGGCATGCAAAGGCACATGAAAAACAGCAAGGTGGTTGGTGACAGCCAGCATGGCTTCACTAAGGGGAAATCCTGCCAGACCAATTTGGTGGCCTTCTAGGATGGGGCTACAGAACTGATGGACAGGGGTAGGGCAGTTGATGTCATCTCCCTGGACTTGTGCAAAGCATTTGACACTGTCCCACACAACTTCCTTGTCTCTAAGTTGGAGAGACATCAATGTGATAGGTGGACCACTCAGTGGATAAAGAACTGTCTGGACAGCTGCACGCAAAGTGTTTTGCTGTCCAGCTGGAGACCAGTAATGGGTGGTGTCCCTCAGAGATCAGTTTTGGTACCGGTCTTGTTCAGCATTTTTTGTGGTGACATGGACAGTGGGATTGAGTGCGCCCTCAGCAAGTTTGCCAATGACACGAAGCTGTGTGGTTCGTTTGATACATTGGAGGAAAGGAATGCCATCTAGAGGGACCTTGACCCGCTTGTGAGGTGGGCTGATGCCAACCTGATGGAGTTTAACCATGCCAAGTGCAAGGTCCTACGGCTGGGTGGGATCAATCCCAGGCACAGACGCAGGTTGGGCAGAGAAGTGATTGAGAGCAGCCCTGCGGGGAAGGACTTGAGGGTGTTGGTCGATGAGAAAATGAACATGAGCTGGCAGTGTGCACTCGCAGCCCAGAAAGCCAAGAGTATCCTGGGCTGCATCCAAAGGTCAAGGGAGGTGATCCTGACCCTCTACTCTGCTCTTGTGAGACCTTACTTGGAGTATTGTGTGCAGTTCTGGTGTCCTCAACAGAAAAAGGACATGGAAGTGTTGGACCAAGTCCAGAGGAGGGCCACGAGTATGATCAGGGCACTGGAGCACCTCCCGTATGAAGACAGGCTGAGAAAGTTGGGGCTGTTCATCCTGGAGAAGAGAAGGCTGCGTGGAGACCTCATGGCAGCCTTCCAGTATCTGAAGGGGGTCTATGGGAATGCTGGGGAGGGACTCTTCATTAGGGCCTGTACTGATAGGACAAGGGGTAATGGGTTCAAACTTAAACAGGAAAAGTTTAAATTCGATATGAGGAAGAAATTCTTTCCTGTACGGGTGGTGAGGCACTGGAATGGGCTGCCCAGGGAAGTTGTGAATGCTCCATTGCTGGCGGTGTTCAAGGCTGTGTTGGACATAGCCTTGGATGGCATGGTTTAGTGTAGGTGTCCCTGCCCATGGCAGAGGGGTTGTAACTAGATGATCTTAAGGTCCTTTCCAACCCTAACTCTTCTGTGAGTCTATGAAATATCATTCTTTTGCTCATAATGTAAACTTTCAGACAAATCTTCTTTGGAACTTGCAAATCACTTTGCCTTTTTCATTCTCTCGTAATGCTGGCTTTCTGATGCTTAAAAAAAGCATCATCAGCTATGTATCTGAAGAAGATAAAGTAGCTTTTTTCAAAACAAATCTTGGTTTCCTCACTTGAAGCTTTTTTTCTCTCCTACCAGATGTTGTTTCCACCTTTCATGGAGACAAATGGAGTTATATAAGTTGTGAAGTTATCGTCACATCTCAACGTTTGTAACAGATCATTTATACTACCTGCTGAAAAATCCCCTGGGCACTCATGACTCACAAAGGCATTCCTTGGGTCAGAAATCCCTGTGGGTGTCACTAAAGGAGATCTTTCTACTTCTGCAAGTGTTAGTTTTATCTGGTGACATCCAAATGCAAGAACAAAACAACTGATACATTTTGCTATTGACACTTATTTAATGAGTTCAGCAGCTAAGTGTGGAAATGTGTAGCTGCCTTTAGTTGACTGAAGTTTTCTGTAGTCAGCATTATCATTTACTTACCATTAGATTATTTTTTTTTTCTCATTGTTATTTAGGTGTTCAAATGTTGCATAGGCTGTTTAGCTGTGTCAGCTTTCAGAATGTAACTAATTACATTTTTTTACCATTCTCTTACGTATTATGGAGCAACTTCATGGAAACACTCAAGGAGCACTGACAACCTTGCACTTAACAACATTTCTCTCTCTCTTTTTTTTTTTTTTTTTTTTTTTTCTGGGGGTGGGGAGGGAAACACTGTACTATTCGAGGGCTAAATCAACTGCTCTAATCTGCTTTTTGCTACTCATAGGTCCATTTTTCTAATACTGCCTTCAAATGCTTCATGCATGAGGATCTTAAAGGAATCAAAAATGTTGGACACTATCCTATGATGTTATTTCTAATTACTTATACAGTCTGTGCAGTCATAATGGCTGTTTTTACCCAGAAATCCAGTTTTAGTCTAGGTTGTAAAGGAAGTCCTAAGTTGTATTTTCTGGCTTCAAACAATTTGGCAAGTTCAGTGTGATTGTGTCTTTCCTATACATTATGCTGAGCTGAGAGAAGAGTTCACGTAGTTTTAGGAAATACCTTTATCACTGCAAGAATCTAAATTTCCTCATGCCCATTCACTACAGTTATATGACTATTGTTTAAGATTAAGTCTTCTTCTTTATCATAAGTTTTTTAAATAACTTTAAATGAAATTCACTCTCAACAAAACATTAAAAATATTATTTATCTTAAGAGATAGTCATTAACATGCAATCTCCCTGTTTCTACATGAGATGATAGATTTTTTCCTGTTGTCTATGCTACCTGGATGATGAATAGGAATAACCTACATAATTTCTCCAATATACACTTTCTTCCATTCAGCACTGCTTATTTTCTATAGATTAAAGCTGGTTCATATCATGAGTACATCATCATTAGGCTTTTCAAGTGCCAGTGTCCGTAATCATGTAAACGAATACTGGGCAGTTCTGTTAGTTGTCAATTTTATTAATAACTTCTAATTTCTTTCTGGCTTCTAGCTTCCATATGATTGTGTAATTGGCTCTTGAGAGGATTTGCCTTCGCTTCATTTTCAAATGCCTTCTGACTTAGTAATCATTCAGAAAAATGTCCCTTTCACCAGACTTAGGCTGTATAAATAAGCTAGTTTGGGCACTGAAAGCAGTCTAGCCGCAGTAGTGTAGGACTCCACATGCTAATTTCTTTTTATTTCCTTCTCACTGAGAAGCTTTTTACAGCTACTCTGTGTATGTCTGTATCACATCTCAGCATAGACATGCTTGTCCTGTATTTGTCCTAGTCCCTTAAAAATCTGTTGCGGTAGAAGACAAGGTTATGGAATTAGTGCTACCATGAAGTAGAGAATGAGACTGAAAATAAAACTTTGGGAATAATATTGTTTACCCTATTCCAGTAAATTTCCTAGACTGCTAAGTTACTTGTTAGAAGAAAACAATTCTTGAGTCCCTCTGACACTTTTATATCATGTGCAGCTTACCTTGAGGGGACAGGATGAAATACAGGTGTTCCCTCTATTTACTTTGTCTTAGGGAAAACCAGAAACCTGATTAAAGATGAGTAAGAAAAGAAAAGTCTCTCTGAGCTCTGTTCTGCAACATAACATTTCAGTGGTTGCTGGAACTGCAGGTTCTTTGGGTCCTTTATACTATTAGTTACAAATTTTCTTTAGACCCAGAAGCCTAGTTTAAATTCTTAAGAGCTTAGAAACGTTGCCTTAATGCTGTTCCATCAACAGTGCTGAGAGGAAAATGATCTTTCTTACTTTGTTTATGGAAAGCCATATTCAAAACCTTCATTTACCTCTGGCGATCATGTAATTGAGCCAATTTATGTGAATGTTTAGCCCTACATTCAGAGCTGGTGACAGACCATATTTAAAATATATCAGATGCTCAACAACCAAAAAATACTCCATTGAAATTATCCTAGTCCATACTAGAAGTTTTGAGGTTCAGTCTGGTAATTGCAATTCAGACTGATTAAAGCACATGGAAAGGACACTAAAGCGTAAGTTACCTCTATTTCTCATAGAAAAGACCTGCTTTTTATAAGTAAGAGATTAATGTAAAAAAGCATGCTAATTCCACCCTTTGTAACCACATTATGGATATAGCGGGAAGGATGCTTGTTCAACAGGATGGCTATATATTCATCCTATTATATATTACATCTGAAAGTATTAATAGATGTCATTGATCCTTTCCCAGGAACTGGAATCTCATCTGTGGATGCACCTCAGTTTTATGTACCAGAATTCATTTTAGATGTTGGAATATATTTAATCTTAAATAAATTTGTAATAGAACAATAGAACAAAAATCTGCATCTTTTTAAGAAAAGAGACACCCTTGATTCTTTTAGGAAAATACATTGGTTTATTCAGTCTGCTAAGGAATCTAATAAATTTCTAATATTATAAAATTAAATTTCAGTAGAAGAACATACATAAAAATGGTTGCAAAGCTACTAAAACATAGAAAGTTTATTTCTCCTTTTGTCCTTCAAAGATCTCAGATCACGTTTGTCTATGTGACAGATTACAGGAAATATTCTGTTTCCTCAAATCTCTCTGGACTTCAAGTGGGAAAAGTGGTAGGAAACCCCACATGGTCAATCTGATATGACAAAAAGTACTGACATGATAAACTCTGATGCTAACTAGCACTTTCATATTGATTATATTTTCAGGATAAGAAAATAGTAATACTGGTCTTCTGATAATGATCAGGTAGCAAGATCTAGTCTGATGTTCATAAGTCCAGAAAATAAGCAGGATTCTTTTTTTTTTTTATCCCTCAGTAATTTTTTGTTCTTTGCACATAATAAAAATTTATATGTTTCGGAAGAATTTAGTTTTAGTTTAGGGAACTGAAGTAGAGGACCTGACTCACCAGTAGCTGTAAGCACTGGCATCTGCACTAATAAAGTCAGAATGCAAAATATCACTGAACAAGCACTCTTGTTCACTCATGTTAGTCATTATATTTATAATACTAATAATAGTAAAATCTGAATGAAGGTAGTTCAATAAGTAGCTATGGCTTCAAGGTCAGTATATGATTGCAAATGTGCTCATGCAGTCTTCTGTATAAAGGAGTTATAAACTAGGTTAAGTACACATAATATATTATAAAGAAGAACCACATAACCAGGAAATGAAATTAATGTTTTTTAACACTCAGGCTTCTATAGCAAACAAAGAGAACTTGCTGCAATACTAAGGTGTAAACTAATACTTGTGATTCAACACTAGTGAAGTTCATGAGTAAAATACTTAATTCCCACTGAAATGGTTTTCCATCTTCAGGATAGAATCTATCAACAACAAATGACTGGAAACTAAATTTTCCAGTATCTTGCTCCTTTATGCAGTATTTTCAATGTGTGTAGATGTGCATAAGACAGAATGATTTAGCCATTCAGACTAACAGCTGTTTGCATGCCATTTGTGGGAAGTAGATGATTGTAACAAGGTGCAAAGCATCAGAGGATCTTGCCCAGGTGTATTATTTCTATCTCTTTTTCACTGTGTGCACTCATATATGTCTGGCATTTATGTGGTTAGAAAGTTCTATTACAATAAAGCATTTGAAAATCCCAAGATATGTTCTGTGAAATTTCATGAGGTAGAGCTCTGTGAGTAGTTTGCTGCCTAGTGAGAAACTTACAAAACTGCAATCTATGTCACTAATAAGCTGTTATTACAATTAGTTAACAAATAGTAACTGTTTTTTATCTTTACTCCCTTTTTATTTTGCTATGACAATAATATGCCACAAATGTAGAACCATTACTTATTTTTAGAAAGACTTATGAAATACATACTGTCATGGGTTCAGCAGTAGCAGTCATTTTTCTCCTTCTTGGTAGCTGATGCAGCACTGTGTTTTTGAATTTTGGGCCTTGGAGCTGTGCTGATAACACCAGTGATTTCAGTTACTGCTTGGTAATGTTTTGGTCTGGCCAAGGACTTTCTGAGTCTCATGCTATGCCAGGGAGGAGGGGAGCTGGGAGGAAGCAGAGACAGGACACCTGACCCAAACTGACCAAAGAGGTTATTCCATACCATAGCACGTCATGTCCAGGATGGGAAATCAGAGGGCAGAGACCCGGAAGGGTGTGGTGGTGGTGGACTGAGGGTGCACGGCATGGCCAGGTTTTTGGGATTGGGGGGTTTGTTGCTGGGGGGTGCACTGGCTGGGTCGGGCTTGGTGAGCAGTTGTATTCTTTTTCCTTGTATTTCTTCTGTATTATTACTGGTGGTAGCAGTAGTGATTTGTGTTATACCTTAGTTACTAAACTGTTCTTATCTCAACCCGTGCGAGTTGCATTTTTTTTTTTTTTTTTTTTTGATTCTCCTCCCCATTCCCCCGGGACTGGGGGAAGAAAAAAGAGGGGAGTGAGTGAGTTAGTGAGTAAAACTGCATGGGTGGGGGGCTTAAACCACGACACATGCAAAATAGAGAAACTAGCATTTTTTTAAGGAGAAAATTTCACAAATTCTCCTCATTCATCATTTAAAACTACTAAGCAACTAGTTAACTTTAAATGATATCAAGAAAAGATGAAATCCATTCTGAACATGTGAAGTACTATTGTTGCATTTGACCAGAAGAAGACATAGACAGAGGGTAACAGTAAGAACACAAACAGCGACAGCAAGATTTAAAAGAATATTTAGAAATTTCATTAGTAAAAAAGCCAAACAAACAAAAAACCAACCAAACAGTTTTTCATTTTTATTTCATTTTCGGTATTAGTAATGTGTGGAAAACTTTTTTTTTTTTTTTTTTTTTTACACATAATACAGTTTTCTGATATTAAAATCTATTACTGGGTGCTTCTATGGTGGAAATAAAAACATGTGAGTGGTGAAGGAAGTGTCCAAAGATGTATGTAAAGTTTGAATTTCCATCTGAATTAAATTGGAACTCATGGTAGCAGTCATAGGCATTCTCATTTGGAAAATGAGAATTCCATATCAATGAAGACAGACATATGCAGGAAAAAATAAATTAAAGGGACCTAAATGTGTCTAATTTTAGCTTTGTTATATAATAGATGAAATCAAATGGCCTCATGTCTCTATCTGAAAAATTCAGAATATAAACCACTAAGCAAGACCATCCATTCAAGGCACATTTCTGAAGAAAAAATACAAACCCAGTGGCAATTCTAACATCAGCTGAGGATAAAACAGAATAACTTCTACAAATGGGTCATTCAATACTGATTATTTTTGTACAAAGAAATATAATTTAGAGAAAAAAAAAAGGTATCTATCTGTTCTCCAACTGGACGAGGCCATATCTAATCATGATGGATTTATGATCAATTACTTTAGACTCAAGAAGGTGGTTTTTTTCAGGACTGAAGAAGTCAGACTCAGGTTTTGCCAAAAACTTGATAGGGGAATATGTGCACAATTTTGTAAAGGCAAATTTATAAAAAGTAAAAATCCTCAATAATTTTACAACCTCATAAAGGTACTATTCGTAACCTACGTTCCCATAAGGACAGACATCTCTGAGTATTAGATGTTTTCAAATAGATTTTAATTTTCATCTGCTGCATGAATGTTCTATCTTTTGTATCTTATAGCTAATGAACAATTGCTCATTATTAACAGTCTGGAAGAACAAAATGTAACTGAGAAGTCCTCTTGTTATGTAGCACTTAAAAATGATATTTAGCATAGAAATTATTCTGCTGGCAGCTAAAAAGAGGCATTATCTCTAAGTGTCTGAAAGCTCTAATCATGAGAGGAGACTAGGTGAGTGCTGTATAAGCAGGAAAAGAGGTGGTCCCAGGCAATAAAGCGTGAAGTATAAATTCAAAGCAGGAAGCAGGAACAACAAATGGAAGATAGAGAGTCTTGAGAGGGCAGGGAGTGAGGAGGGAAGAAAGAAAAAAGAAGTGTTTTTGTGAAGAAGTCTGGAAGAAGGAGGTCTTGAGGAAAATATCTTGATTATGGTCAGCCACAAGAACAAATGATGTAAACCAACAGAGCACGTTGTCCATACTTAGGAAAGCTTCATATAAGTAGAGCTAGCCTTCCCTTGAATATATTAGTTAAAGGCATAAGTAAAAGACATGATTCAGAAGATTAATATATAAGCAGTTACATCACATATGTAAGCTAAAGAAGTTATATTTATCATCAGCTACTACTTAAGCTGTAGCTATTTTAGGATAAGATAAGCTACAGCTAGTAGAAAACTTCTTGGTATGAATGAAATGTCATAGTAACACCATTTACTGATGTTAAATTTTAATGGTAACAACATAAACCAAGTGAATCACCGAATGAAAGTAAACCTAAAATCAAGAGATGTGCAAAGCTAAATAAACTGAAATTATTCTGATATTAATGAGCATGAGGGCTAAGTTCAAATAACAAAGCATAAAGTAGGACTGTCAGTATAAGGTAGGACTGTCAGTATAACAAGGATCTAAACTCTCATTATTTTTATTGTGAAGATGTAATCTTCATTGTGAAAAAAAAAAAAAAACCAGCATTAGGAAAGCACTGTTAAATTACCTATCCTGTCTTTTTTCTCATGTCTTCCACAAGCATGTGAGTAAGTAATGCCCAGGATGGTAATTTGCCGCCTTTAATTTTTTTTTTTTGGTGGTGTTTTTTTTTCAGCCTGTAAGTATTTTATTTCTGTTTGGAATCAAACAAGGATATTAATATGTACTAAAAAAAAACTGTCATGACTCAGATTTCTCAATCAAATTTCAGATTTTAATATATGTTTGAGCTACTTTCCCACACTGGCATCTAAATTGAAAGCTAAACTAAGGCATATAAATTTCAAGAAATTGTTCACTTAATAATATAGATTCTAACTAGAAAAAGGACAATTAACTTAAAGGCAGATAATATAGTATTTGAAAAGTTATGGAGAATTCATCTCTGAAACGATGTTCAGCATAAAATTAAGCACAATCATGAAAACTTTGCTAGCAACTGATGAAGGCTATAATTTTCAGCAGACTGGAGTTTGTAGCATAATTTTTAAGCCACATATGGTTTATTTATCTGATTTTTGGGGGAGAAATTTTATTTAGTTCTGATCTGGGAATCCTGTTACACCAGTGTTGTTGAATGCTAGGTACTGCAGTTTTCAAGTAATGCTAATTGCATTCTTTTTTGGCTCATATAAATCTTAACCATATGCAAACAAAATAGGGAAAGTGGGTAGGCTTTACATATGGAAAAGATTGACGTTTCAAATACCTCCCATATACTCATGCAATGAATTTGGCCAAATTAAAATTCAACGCAGAAGAAACCATGGGTTTTGCACTTAACACAAAAATCTGTTTCTGCTTAGATATTTCCAATTAAAAATCCTTACAACTCACATGTCTACAACATACAAGAATAATTGCAACTAAAATGAGATTCAGGAAGACAAGTTCTCAAAAGAAGGATAATCAATCTAAACTTCATGCACAGAAATAAGCACATCTGTTCTCCTTCACTGGTAAATATAAAAACAATAATCTTAATTTATAATGCTTTTTTTTTTTTAACTGACATAATTCCTTATTGAATTCCAGGCATATGTCCTAGTCATACTTGCTATTAAAAGAAGAAAAGAGGGAAAGGAAGAAAGTGCGTATAACTAATATCATCTAGACTTTGTGTGGTAGTCTCTATCAAGAAGGTTTATTTCTGCCCTAACTAGCTTAAAACTTGACTTCTAATGGCATAACTATATTTTCCTTTACATATCCTTGTTACATGGTGCGCAAAAGTAAAATTACAGAGCAACATGCATAATAGTGGAAGAGGCTAAGTGTCTTTTTCTAGGTCCATTCCAGACCCATTTTTATATACTATGATTTTAAAGATTAATTTGAATAGTGATTAATAAGTTTGATATCTGTATTTCTACTTCATATTGTAATAGCTGTAGAAAGGTTAAATGTTGTATAGATGAAGACTTTTGTAGAAGTTCACATTTTTATGCAGGATGTAAATTTCTCTCCTATCTCCCAAGTGAGATTCACTTCACCTAATGTTCACCATCTATTGTATAGACATCTACACTGGAGGTAGTTATTGAGTCCAATTTTGTAATCGCCATAAAGAAATAGATTCCTGTAGATGCAATTCATTCCATCGTGAGACAGAAAATAAGTGCCTGTTTCTCTTCTTTAAAGGTCTTTAAGCAGCTAGCATAGATGGAGAATATGTAAAAATGGTATGAATTTTCCATATACTTTTTCATCTTGACATGCGCAGGATTGAGTGGAAGATTGAACTTATTATATTTCTTACAGTAGGTGCAGAGTAGCTGAGATCCTGCGTATATTGCTGGCAGGGCCAAAACACATAATCTGTACTGAAAACTATGTGATTTTTTCTCTGATGGAAGAGAAAAGTGAAATCATATTTGCTTCATCTATTTAATATTAAGGAAATAATTGAGATTTTTGGATTATATTTTAAACATTGCAATAAATACCAGTTTTGCTCCTAAAAATGCAATGTTTCATTGATGTTAGTGACCCTAAGAATTTTGATGTTTAGATAGGGAATCACAGACCTGGTCTTGTAAAGACATATTTATATTTGTATATGTCAGTTGTTAGCAGACTTGTTTGCTTAACACTCTTTGTAGTACCTGGTAATAAACAGCATGATAGTAAATACTTCCAAAATGGGAGAAAGGAGGAGGAAGAAAAAAAGTGTTTATAAAAAGTTTTATGTCAGATGAAATAACATTCTTGCAGGTCTCAGTGTACTTCCATCATGGTATTTGCTTATTTGAAGGCTAATGCATAAATATGTAAAGACAAAAGCTTTAAGCAGCCAAAGTATGCTCAACCAAAATAGACTGAAACAAACAACATAGCTTACAGTAAGTTTAATATATGAGGTGAAACTGTTGTGAAATTAAGGAAGCCAATTCTGCTTGCTCAGGGAAATACAGATCTCTTTTCCATGAGCTTATATGGACACTAGCTGGAATCTTGCTTACAATGAGTATACCTTAGTAAGTCATCTTTAAAGTTATTTTATGGTATACTGTCAGTTTTCTGTTTTAAAGGTTACTGATGAAGTAGCCTTTTCCATTATGATGAACCATGAAGCTCATTTTCCGTTTTTATTGCATAGATTCAGAATGATCTGTTTAAAAAAAACCCAAAGGCTGAGAAAACATGCAACTGCTCACTGTAATTTTTTTAGTTGATCTTTTTCTTTCTCTCTTTTATGGTAAAAAATTAATATTACAGAAGTAAAACTGATGTAGTACCTATATTTTTTGCTACTGCTACTGAATAGTGTTATCTACAAATACAGTTATTCCAAACTTTGGCTCCAGAAGTGTGAATACCTCTGAAAAAAAAAATAAACAAAACCTGAAAAACAACTGTACCACTCATTATTTCTGGTTCAGAATGTTATTTCTTCTAACAGACCAACATTTCTTCTGGACTACTTTTCTTTCTGCGTTTTTTCTTCCTGTGATGAATTTGTTCAGCTAACCTGTTACCTGTTTACTTATGCCACTACCTCTTTGTAAGAGTGCCATGATGTTGTTTCAGTGACTGGCTCTGAGCAGGCCTGAAAATAATTAATTGCAAACACCAGAGCAGATGAACTCAGATATCTAATTAAGTCTCTGAAATAGCAAACAATAAGTGTCTGGCTGTCTTAGGAGGTTGACTCAGAGGTTAATAATCAGCTAAACAGTGACAGGGATGGTTCTTCAACACTAAAGCCAACTGACAGTCTGGTTGGACATGCCAAACTTTTGAAATATTTTTGTTTCCAAAACAAGAGATGGGACAGAGAGGTGAAATAGCCATTTCCCTTCTTGTGTGAGCCATTCAACCATCCTGCGGATAATTCGGGAGAGGATAAACTGGCCTACGCCAAAACTGTTCCAGGCACAGATGTATTTCTACATCCCAAGTGTTGTGACTTAATTTACTGGTTCAGAACTACACAGAGAAGCTCACCCTGTTCTGCTGATGGAAATGACTTAGCACCACTGGAGGAATCAACATTTTTTTGAAAAAGAAAAAAATCTCATTATGTTTGCTATTGACTACATAAGGAGCTCTGGTGATTCAGTGCTTCCACACATCAAACTTAAGAGCTGCTTATGGTCTGGTGTAAGTCAAAGAAGTAGATCCTGTGTCTATACAGGTTGCTCAGTTTTGTTTTTTCAGGATACAAAACTCTTACACTGGAGCAAAACACCATAAGCAGTGGATTTTGCCTTTTGATGGTGCCTTGATAATTTTCAAGCAAAAAGCACATGCTTTACAGCAGATCATTCAAATTAAGCATCACAGCAAACAGAAGCCATTCTCTGGAGAGCCAACCAATGACAAGCTTTATGAATCCTTTCGTAGAGAACACCCAGAATTTTGAACCCATTCCTTTTATCCCATGGACATCTATTGAAGTCCTCATGCTTCTTCCAGGATGAATAATATTTTACCTTTATGATGTTCATTCACTTTAGAACATGGATACACAAATACCCCACTTACTAGCAACCTGGAGAAGCAAAAAGAATGGGTAAGAAGTGACTAAGTACATTCAGCAAAAAAAAACCCTTAAATGTACACAATCATGACATAAATTTTACATATGTATTGTCATGGTTTAAGCCGTAAATTTCACTTCTCCCTCCTTCCCCCCCCCCCCCCCACACACACACACACTCCGATGGGGGGCAAATGGGGAGAAGAACCGAAGAAAATGTAACTCCCACGGGTTGAGATAAGAACAGTCCAGTAACTAAGATACAATACAAATCACTACTGCCACCACCAATAACAATAATAATGACAAAGTAAATACAAAGGGAGAGGATACAACTGTTTCGCCACCCGACCGAAACCCCAGCGAGAGCCTGCCCCCAAACCACACACTTCCCAGTTCCTCCCCCCGCCCCGTATTCCACATCCTGGGCATGACGTGCTGTGGCATGGAATAACCTCATTGTTCAGCCCGGATCAGGCACCCTGTCTCTGCCTCCTCCCCGGCATAGCATGAGACTAGAAAAAAACGAACCCATGACATGTATATATACGTATTTTACTAAAGACACATAATATGAACATTTCATTACTCTGTCAGAACATAAGACACTTGATCACTGGACTGTCACATACTAAGTGACACATACTAAAAGAGAAGCAGAGCCATTCTTCTAGATGTACTTTGCATGCTGAATAAGGAACTTGTGTTTGAATTCCAGTTGAATTACAAGCAGACGTTGTTTTGAGGGTTTGGGACAAGATTTGACCACTTACTGAGATACTTACATTTAAGTCTTGAGTCTTTACTCAAGTGCTTAGGTTTATTTATATGACTGACTGGTACTTGATATCCAAGCCAATTAAATACACTAATAATCCTGTAACATTTTGCATGTTTAGAGTTAAGTTCTCCAAGTTACCTCACGGATCTGAACTTCATTGAATTTCTATTTAATTGTGTAATTTTAAATTTGCTATGATTGAAATATCTGGTTGCCCTCTCTTGAAAACATATCATGTCACTGAAATGTAGAAACAAGAGTTCAGTTAAGTTAAATGTTGAAGGTCGTGTCCTGGAAGTAAAGAAGGGACATCACTGAAGAATTAGTAGCCGTTTTTCTCTTTCATTTGGACAGTCTAATGAAAAGTAAATATGGAAGAAAGAGCTGATGAATAGCAGCATAGAGAGACTAAAAGACTGATGGATGAAGGTGCAGAAGTCTCTCTGTAAGTCAATGTTATTTTGAAGACTTATGTAGGCGTCTGAACAGGTACCTTAACCCTACCATTGAAACATCTTCCTTGCAGCTAGATGCTATATTTTTCTGTTTCTGGCTGACAACACTTCTTTCCAGTTGTCCAGAGCTGCTGTCTTGTCAAGTACATGGCATTGTGATCAGCTTAGGCTGAAACTGTTCCAAATGTCACAATTTTAGTAAAGCTGAGTAACTAACTACTGCTTGTGGAGGTTCTTTTTAGAGCTCTTTTCTCCCACTGTTGCAGGAGGGGATTAATTTGTAAGGCAGATTTTTTTGTTTTCTCTTTGGCTGCTGAATTCCTAAGATTGTCACTTATAAAATTCTTTTTTGAAGACAGTGTATTCCCTGACAGTATCACTATTCTATTATATGAAAATAGGATCCAAACAAGGTACAGTGGCTAAACCTGTAAACTGATCTTTTGATGCGTAACAAATACACAGATTTAAAACAGGTGGTGTTCTTATAAATAGAGCATGATAATGAGCTCATTACAAGGATCTTATGTTTTGATGTCAGCAGTCTAAAGATACTGATCAATAATAAAGGTTTATTCTGTAGGAGTTCAAATATGATCTGAATAATGGTGCAGATGTTTCTGAAACATCTTTGTTTTCTAGCAGTCAATTTTTAATTGTTTCACTAATCTTTAATCTCTTAAAAGTTAAGCATCTAACCTAGAGACTATTTAGTGAAAAATGCCACTTCCTTTAACACTGATTTTAAGATAGGACAAAACACATTCTTAGCCTATTTGCCTCTTTCCTGGATAAAAGAAACCTTTTGTTTTGTCAAAAAGTCAGGTGAATGAAATCTATTGTATTTCTAGAAAATTGATAAAATAAAAATTACATTAATTCACTCAGTATTTGTAAGATGAATTTTCAGAAAGTAGTAGTTTTAAATCTCATTCACGTACAAGCAATGAGGTCAGGTGGTCGGTAGCTGAAACTAGGCATATGCAAAATAGAATGATGAGCATGACTGTCAAAAAAGACTAGAGATAAGTTTGTTCCATTGACATCCAGTAGTTCTGTATTAAGATCAGACAACTGAAGTATTCCTAAGTGGCAGTTTACCTAACCAAGAATTGTGGATTTCATGGAAAGACTATATGTAAAAAACTATTGCTTGTTTTATGCAGGAGGTCTGATAAGATTATTTTAGTAGCTGTGTCTGGCCTTAAAAGTCTATGAACTTGTTTGAAGAGCAGGGTTTTGTTTTAGACAAGAGCTGCAGTCACATTGTCACAGTGACTTTTATTCTATATCCAGAATTTTCTGACACTTCACAGTGCTTGCATTCTTCATATCCTCTGCTAAACTTTTCTAAGATTATAACCTACAAAAAGTGTCTGTTCTACTTTATACGTGGACATATTTTACTATTTGAATTTGATGAATTTAAATTTATTTTCTTTTATGTTATAAAACAAAGATAGTCTTTGAGATAGGATAGTGTTTTCAATCACTATCAAAGGTTCTTTAATATGAGGTATATAAAAAAGACAAAATAAAAACTTATATATCGTTATAATGATCCTATATATCATTATAAAGACCCTTGTAATAAGCAAATGATTGGTTACACTTGGTCTATGTTTTTTGATTTTTATTATCTGATTATGCAGTTGGGATATTTATTCTAGAGTATTTACAGCCAGGGATTCATCCCCAGTCTTCTTTAATGCAAAGTTATAAGAGTAGCACTTGAAATTCTAATCAGCTCCACAGGTTTGCTGGTGGTCTCCTCTCCAGGTAAATCAAAGGCACAGAACAAACAGAAAAGTAATCATTGTAGGCCACTATCAAAGGATCAATAAAATGATGGATGAAATATGAAATGGTACTGATGACATCACCAGTGACATGAAAGTTGAAATCTAGCTCTATTTTCTTGCAACATACTTCACATCTCTTCTTAGAGAAAACTATGATGAAATTTGTAAAAAAAAAACAAACAACAATCTAGAGAACAGTTAGGCTGTTGATTCTACTGACTGTAATTATTAAGTTTTTCCTCAGTATTTCCCTGTCTTCCAATTCCTAACTACCTTGAGTTGAAGAAGAGAGGAGAAGAGACGGTAAGAGCAAAGATACTTGGCCTTTGAAACAGAGATTATTCTGTTCTTAACAAATCTTCTGAAAAGACTGAAAATTATTGAATTACAAATTGCAGTTTAACTCATTACTGTCATTGAGACCCTCTAAATGAAAATTATAAATCAAGGCCATGATGGTTTTCCTGATAGAAATATTCTGCTTCTGTGACATCAGTCATAACCTTTAAATGATTCTCAGAATTTTGTTTCTTTTTCTTACAGCAGTGTTAAGCAGAAAGACTGAAATAAAATTCAACATAGTTGAAATATGAGAGAGTCTAACCCACAAACTCTCTGTTGGACGATCATCCATCCCCAGACAGAGCTCCATTCTCTTCAGACTCACTGATATAAATAGCTACTCCCCCTCCTTGTCTGCCTGGCCTGTCTTTCCTAAAGGGCCTATAACCTTCCATTCCAACACTCCAGTTGTAGGAGCCATCCCACCATTTTCATTCTCTGAAGATACATTAGCCCTTAAAAATACTTTAGCATTGTATTTTACATTCTATTGAGAATCCCATGAATCAAATAGTAGGAACTCTAGTTAAATTTTTCATGGCTGGGTTTTACAGTTCCTTAAGTGCCTAAGCTATAGCTTATGAGTTGTAGGCACTTACATGTTAATATCCTGGTCTTATATTTTTATCATTAGTGCAAAATAATTTCTTAAAACAACATCATATATAAGTATTAAAAAGTTCTGACTTCAGAACAATGTGGATTCTGCCTTTTGGATGAACTGACCACTTGGAATTTACAGCATTTGCTTTGGATTTTGAAGGAAAAAAAAAAAAAGAGGATTTAATTTGTATTTATCATTGCTTCTTTTGAAATTCTTTTGTTAATTGCTCATTTTTTATAGTCTGAAACCTTCAATATGGAGGAGGGGTAAGGTTAACACTCAATGCAGTGGGCCTGAGAAATAAAACATATATCCCTTTAAGTGCGTGAGCACTTTTGGTTTGATTTTATTTTGTTCTATTTTTTTTTAACTTACACTGTAACATAATGTCAGATGTGAGGTAACTCACAAATAGCAATAATAATCAAGAGTAAGGAAAAACTATTGATGCAGACAGTGTTCTTAGGTAAGCAGAAGTGTGGACAAATGAGCTCTCATTATAAAAACAGGAAAGCATAACAGCCTACACTTAACCCATTATCAGATCTAAGATTGAATATTTTCTTAGTGTCGAAGCCAAGATGTATTCTGAAATGTAGGAGAAGTGTTTGGATGTGTTCAGGTCAGCCATGCTCTTGCTCCTTCTTAAAAAGGAAGTATTCTCATTTTGGAGGCATTCTTGGAAATAATTCTGAAAAAAAAAAAAATAAAAGAAGATAAGATTGGGAAGGAAATTGCATCTTTCATGGAAGAAGAAGCCTGTATGAATGAAGGCTTCTAGTCTGGAGCACAGATGACACAGAAAAGGAATTTGATTACAAAGAACACTTTGTCTTGTTACATGGACAATGAATTTGACCTGAAGATTTGATTGTTGTTTGATATCATTAAAGACTTGATGTTCTTCTGTTTGTTTTATGGTTTACATTTAATATGCCACTTAATGGACCTGCTGATTGTACCTGCATGGAATGCATGAGGTTATTTTAAGTGTACTGAAGTGCATTATGGCCACTTACTAGCACTTAGCAGTATTAGATGCCTCACTGTTACTAGCACTGACCTTTAACTTCATGCTGTGAAGAACTGAGCAACTGCTAAGACTTTTTTTTTTCCTAACAAAATAGAGAACAATCTGTTTCAATAACTACAAATCCAAGTGCAAATATAGCTTGGGTGTTTTTTGTTACCCCCATTGTTGAGGTTCAGGACTGCACTTGTAGTATGTGATTGCAGATACACTCCAAGAGGAGATTTATAACTAAGTCTTCAGAGGTGTCTGTTTCGCTTAGATCACAACCTGAAACATTCAGGCTTGGGCCATCCAGATGCAAATCCCTAAATTTATTCTGAAAGAATGTCTTTGCAAAACAGGGTCAGCTTTTGGATTTTACCAAATGCTATACACTGGCTTAATTCTTTCCCCCTCTCTCTCTCTTTAAAAAGCAGTGTCAAGCATCAATGTTACAAATAGCTGCAGGTTATATGTTCTAAGAGAATTGAGATATGATAGCATAAAAGATTACACACTATATTGCACCAATGAAAGGATACTGGGGAGAGAAGCCTGTCCTTTTGCTTGATGTGCCTCTCATAAAGTATATTTTTATTGTAAAAGCTAGTTGAAATTTCATTATTTTTGCTCACACTACTATATCTTCTTTTATTACAGCCTATCTTTTTAGATGGGTACGAATTTCATTCAGTTGACTACCCATAGTCATCTGTTGCCTTTTGAGATACTCATACTTGACATCTTGTACTGGTTTTGGCTAGGATGGAGTTAATTTTCTTCATAGTAGATTCTATGATACTATGCTATAGATCTGTGATGAAAACAGTGTTGATAACACATGAATGTTTTGTTATTGCTGAACGGTGCTTACACAATATCAGTGCCTTCTTTCTTACACCATCCCACCAGCAAGTAGTCTAGGGATGCACAAGAAGTTCAGAAAGGGCACAGCCAAGACAGCTGACCCCAACTGATCAGAGGAATGACCCAGATCTTATGGGAAAGAAAGAGAAAGGGAGGATCTGGGGAGTGATGACATTTGCCTTCCCAATTAAAAAGCATTTTAGGTATTAAGGCTTTCACAACATATAGATCATCAAAAGACTCTTCAAACTTTGTTTTCAAAATGAGTTTAGCTACAACCAAGTCCTGAGTTTTGGGGGGAAAGGGTTGAGATGTTGGTCATGCTTGCATGCATCCAATTTGCAAATGTACACTTCTGTGAGTTTTGCACAGCTCCTGGGTTAGGCAAACGGCTCACATAGTAGGATACTCTAAACGGTTATTTGACATTGCTTTCGCTAAAGAGAATAAGGAGGGGACAAGACAAAATTGTAACCTTTGTTGCAAAATAGCAATGAAAATACTGTGAAATGGCTTTTAAAATAACTGGTGCAATATGTTGATGGTTAGAAGAGAAAGGAAGTAAAAAAAAAACTTGATAAAAATGTTAAATATTAAAAAATAAATAAATTTCTTTTTATTTGTAGGTGTTACTGGACACCAAGAATCCTATCAACTAGTCATTTGCATTTGTATAGTATTTTTTTCATCTGTGTATTTCTGCTTTGGAAATAAAGGTCCAGGGACAAGGTTACACAGTAAACTCTAGGAGAAGCAAACCCTGCTAAATATCAGCAAGACTCAGGGTTCATGTTTGCCTCTTATTAAATAAAAATTCTTTGTGTAAGTACAGTGTTAGACTGTAAAACCTTTACAAGTATCACCTTTTCACTTATGTCTGCATGTTTAAACCTAAATCATCTCTGCTGATGTTAGTGTAGTACTTTCCATAATTTGATGCCAACTGGTCACGAAGCAAGGAGTCATCCAAATGTATTTATTCATATTCTCTTGACCTAAACATCCTGAAGAAACCCCATTGCATTATCAGTCAGAACACTACAGAATCACAGGTCATAGATGATACACTCCTGTGCATTCTTTTTATATGTGCAGTATTCTAAGTCAGATTTATGCTATTCAAGCAATCAGATTTAATTGGAATACTCTGATTCTATACTCAGTATCCTGATAACAAATACAGCTAAAACATTCTGACAACTTTTATTCCTTATTGCTCTAAAGCAACAAATATAAAGCTGTAATTTATCTGTCTGAACTTAAAAATCAAAAAGAAAAAAAGAAAAGATATAAAGGCAGAAGGATGTTTCAGAATACAAGAATAGCCTGGAAAATAGTCTGGAATGTCTATATCATTCCTTTGGTTCACATTTCTTCTTTGCCACTTGTGGTTCTCTTCCTCTGAAGTAACATCAGAGATAGTTGTGTACACCAAAGAATGAAATATTCAGTAAAGAACCCTCTTAGTTACATATTCCTTTAATTCTGAGGCTGCAGAATTTCATTTATGTTCCATACATTTAATACTAATCTAATCAAAGGTATTTCTCACCTGTCATAAACTTTCCTTTGGTGTTCTCCTCCTGGGGTTCAAAATCTAAAACATTATCTATTGACAAAATTTCTTTATCAAAAAGTGCAGCTGTTCATTAAATTTTGTATGGAAAAGCATATAAATATAAAATTAACTACCATTTTTAGGTCTATTACTGGAGTACTAAGACTTCAGCAGGTGCAATAAATGTCTAGGGTAGATTTTACTTGGAGCAATGTACAATACTTCTCTGGGATGGGCACTGCCTGTGTGAACATACCCAATGGCAACAATAGTAGAAAATCTATTAGATTAATATGAAACTAAATTTATTGTACCAGTAAATTCACATTTAGTCTTATGTTATATGTGCAATCAAGGGAACTGGTCAGCCACACTTAAAAGCCTGCTTCTTGTTTGTTTGTTTGTTTGTTTCTAAAAGGCAGAAATTTCCCTCTTTTGTCATAGAGCCAACTGACATATCTCAAGTATACTGAACATTTATTTGTTATTTCTTCCATCGTCTATGTTAGGAAGAAACAGAAAAGTATGGGTTTATTTTCGTAGTTTTCCTCTGGCTCTGAAATGTCTTCATATGCATTCCAGAGAGTTATTACATTGTTTCCAGACATTACTACCTGAGATACTGCGCCAGGGCATTAGAAATACTAACTCAAGAATTGCCTCTATTATTCAGTAGAAGAAATACTTTTTGCTTTGTCTCCTGGACAGAAATTCCTGGAAGCCAAGACCATGTGAGTTTTTAAAGCTTAGCTTCAGTTTATGAGATATTTAGATAATTGTAGTCATGATTAATGATTCTCAAATGATGTAAACTGTATATTCAAAATGTTGGCTATAATTACAAAGAAAAATATAGTAACAAATGCTCAATTACTAGTATTGTTTGAAAGCTGCTTTTGAAAAAGAAGGGAGGCAGTCTGACCTAAAATTCATGCCTATCTCTATGTGAACTGTGAGTACTATCAGACACAGATTTAATAAGATGCAGTTAAATAATTTTAATTGTTCTATTAATTGTATGAGGATTTTTATTGAATTTCATGTAGTTTTGCTATATTAAACACTCAACATCCATACCTTATAGAATGTAATTAATAAAAGTTCAATTTAGAGGTAAAAATTCTAGAGAGCTAAATGAAAATAGCTCTAAAAAATCCCATGTTCTAATGTTGAAACTTAAGATAGCCTATAAGCATTCTTATTATTACATTGTCTAACATCTGAAGTCAAGTCAAGACTTTATCATGATAAGAATGTGCATGCATTATGACAAAAAAATGTAAAAAATTTTCCACCCTGAATTCATACATCCACAATTTTACAAACACATTCCTAAATTAACAAGTCTCATATCCCTGATTTCTGTGAAAACAATTACTCTAGGCCTGCCTATCAGTGTCCTAAAAGATTGACCTAATGCCCTAAATTTTGTCCTGAGTTCTTCTGGGAAATCAGTTTGTGTATTTAGCTTCACAAAGCAGGATTTATCAAAGATATTGATCTAGTAAAGTTCCTATACTCAGGAAATAAAAGGCTCATCTCACCTTCAAAAATCAGTCTAAAGCTAATTGTCTGGGCTCCCTTAAAATCAACAGACAGATGCAGGCTATGTCTCTATCATCTGCCTGTAGAGAACTTCCGTTTTCTGGTTCTAGACACACTGGGGTACAGTTGTGCCTCATCTCAAATCATGATCTCTCTGTTCTCCTCTTTAATACCCTGACATCCCAGCAAGTGAATCAGGTCCTATACCTGGATTGGGGCAATCCCAGGAACAGCAACAGGTTGGCGGAGAAGAGGTTCAGAGAAGCCCTGTGGAGAAGGACTTGGGGGTGTTGGCTGATGAGAAACCTAACATGAGCAGGCTTCAGTGTGTGCTTGCAGCCCAGAAAGCAAACTGTATACTGTATAAGCCAACTGCAAAATCACTCGCCATTCACTGTCAGGATAGTTTAGAGGATTAGACTAAGCTAAGAACCTAGCTTCAGGCTGGCTGAAGCTAAGTAATCATTTAACAAACTACAGAAATATGGATTGTAAGGACCTGAAACACCCATCCGATAATTTCTTTAAAAAGTGAATGAGAAGTGTTTGACTAGAATCAATCACCTCAAATATCCATTAGGGGTTTTTTTAGAACTATGCTTTAAAATATCCGGTGAAAGAGATACCATTATCTTCCTTGGGAGGCCATTTTTGTGCACAAAATCTTATTGTTTTAGAAGTCCTAAATTTTAATTTAAAATTTCTTCACTAAAACTTAAGCCAATTTGCCATATGGAATCTATGGAGAAAAAAGATTAATTTTATTTTTTTCTCCATAAAACTTTCCTTTTAGATAAATTTCACATATGCCACACCATTCTTGTGGCTTTCTGCTGGGCTGTCTTCAATTTTTTTTACCCTTAAATTTTCTTGCCTAAAACTAGAAAGAGTACTCTGGCTGAGGTCCTTATTAATGCTGAATTTATTGGAGAAGTTTACTTCATTTATCTCATTTAAAATTATATTTCTTAAAGCGTAGAGGAGAAAAGGACTTAATAGATATCATGACAGCATACAGCATGGTAATAGCCTATGTACTATGTCAACTCAGATGGATTTCATCTGAGAGGAAATGAGGTTGTATTTAAATTTGCCTAAGCACAGGTGTCTAGTGTCCTATCTGTTGTTCGAGAGTACCTTTGGATACCTCCTCAAGACCTTTGGTTCTTTGCCTGCAGACAAACCTTCTCTGTAAGTACCACATCATATTTGCAAGCCCCACAGGAATATAGGCCATTGTATCTTGAATAGCTACATGTGGCATTAGAACTGAGCTCAGGCTGTATTTGTAGTGTCCATTTGCAGAAGTAGAACATAGGGTGAGATGGATCAGTCTCTGGACTTAATCACTTAGCTCATCTGGGGCTTAATAAAGGGTTAATCACTTAAATCAGACGCAGACCTCTATATTGTAGACCTTGACAATTTAGGTAAGAAGTTATTCCCCTTAGGAAAATTCTTTCTTAGGAATTAAGCAGACAGCTACTGCTTAGAGGAGCTCGTTACTTGTAATAGTGGTTTGATTTTTTATTTAAAAAAAAAAAAAACAACAGGTTAAATGAACTCCAGAATACAATAATCCGTTGAAAGGATTTTTTTTTCCCCAATTCAATTGTATACAGTTATAATGTGTTATTTGGCAGATTTTTGGGCTATCAAAAAATAAAGAGAAGTCATTATCCCAGATAGACACACAATTCTACTAAACATTTTCTTTTTCATTCTCTACGCTTTAAATATTAAATTTTCTTTTGCCCTTCTATAATGCATTTGTATTTTGTTTTGTGGTGCTGCAAAAGTAACAGAGACCAAATCACCCCGGTAAGAGAGGAATTTCATCTAGCAACATGGACAAGTTAGAAATTTTTTACATTCTCAATGGATAATTTTCTAAAAGTTCTTCCAAATTTTACTGTACATCATACAATTCTTTTCAATTTTTCACTTCTGCAATCAGCTTTTTCTTCAAATGTCAATAGGAAACATGAGATTTTAGTCATCCCAAAGTTTTATTTATCTGGATATTACCAAGTTATTATTTTTTTATATATATTTCTCAACGTTTTTCTTGTCTGCTTTTTGCCTTCTGAAAGTCTGAACACTTTTCATAATGGGTACACTATGTATAAAACCAAGTCTGTGTCTGTCAAAGCAAAAAGCAATTACCATGAAATGTAATCATTAAAGGATAATACAAACATATCTAACAAAAACCGCAGGTGCCAATGAGACTGTGAAATTCTGCTGTTCCTGAAAAATATATGTGCAGACACAGAGAGTTATTTATTGCCCAAAGATTTGGCAAATGCAGAGTCAATTGTTTTAAAGATGTTGATGTTTCATTGGTCTGAATGGAGATACATAATTCTGCTGAGTCCTACAGATTAAAAGGGAGAATATTACCTCCACTTAGGTATCAGATATGCATCTAGAGCCTGCCTCGGCTTAAGGCGCAAGTGGTGAGCGCAGGGCAAGCCACTGCATTAGTCTCTGCTGGAAGATGAGATTAGCCATTTCTTATCACCTCTGAAAAGTTCTTGGGCATAAATTATTCTACCTCAGACAGGAAAATTATATTAAGGAGTACTCAGATTTCATGATCCTTGGATACTGAAGAGATAAGAACTATATGGTTTCTGTATGCATAGCTAGAAAAAATAACTTAATTCTGGTCACCACTTTAAAGGTTTCTTCACAGCCAGGGAAGATATTTATGCCTGTTTTTCAGAGAATGAGAGTAAATCAGTTATTCCCAATTAAATACCAAGGCTGAAACTACTCGATTAAATCAAATGAAAATTTGAAAGCTTGGTATGTGACATCTCCAGCAAGGACTAAGTTAATGTAGGGGGCTAAAACTGTTGTGTGATAAACCCCATCTGACTACCCACAAAGGAGCTCAGAAAAACAATAGGAGGAGGAGGACCCCAGTTAATACTCTGTTGGAGTACTCCAAGGTGCCTCACAAGGGGCCATTGGCTCATCAAAATACTTACCGTGGAAATAAAGTAAGGGCTCCTGAGGCGCAAATAGGTCCCTCCCAGGGCTGTCCCAGCAGAATCTCAACCCTGCTGTCCAGGCATGGAATTTACCATGAAGAATTATCAGGAGCAGCTCTCCAGATAACCAAACTAGGGGGGTTGCTGCCTCGAGGTGTGGGACACACTATGAGATGCAGGGGAAAAGCAGTTCAGCTTTTACTATGGGAGGAGGCAGGGATGGAGGGTGGGGAGCAGGGGGGCACAAGGGAGGTGATTTGAGAGAACAAGTGTGGAAAATAGAGGGTTAGGGGATAAAAATGGCTGTTTACGTGCGAATAGCTAGCTAGTCGGTATGCTTGTCTGGATATGATCTGTGCCTGACAAGTGCAGTTTGCCCTATCTTATCAAATTTCTTTCTAACTCATTCCTAAGTGAGAGCTCTCTACTCACTGTGTGTGTATGTGTATTCATGTGTGCACATGTATACGTGTGTGTGTGTGTGTGTG
The DNA here is from genome assembly GCA_017639245.1 of Myiopsitta monachus. Lineage (NCBI taxonomy): Eukaryota > Metazoa > Chordata > Aves > Psittaciformes > Psittacidae > Myiopsitta > Myiopsitta monachus. The sequence goes on from CM029919.1 coordinate 63,913,873, forward strand.
TGTGTGTGTGTGTGTTCAGGGGATGTGAGTGCAGCAATAGGAGTCAGACAGAGTCACAGATGCCCTGAGATGCAGCAACTGAAGTAAATGCAGGTGAGCAAGGGAGTGTGGGATCACTAGTGATGAACAAGACAAAGTGACTAGGAAAAAGGTGGTGAATGGGTCTCCAAGGGCCAGCCTGTGTGTCTAGGGATGAGAGCATTGGGAGCTGCTGGTACCAGGGAAGTCCCCACCAACTGTGTGCAATTAGCACTCTGGACTTGGAATCCACCAGAGTTTTATAGGCTGCCCAGGAGGGTTGTGGTCTCTCCTTCTCTGGAGACATTCAAAACCCACTGGGACATGTTCCTGTATAACCTGCTCTAGCTGGCCCTGCCTTAGCAGAGCAATTGGACTAGATGATCTCCAGAGCTCCCTTCCAATCCTAATGATTCTGCGTGTTTGTATGACAGTCTGTACCAGCAATGGGAGTAGAGGACAGCAGCCCTGGGGGCTTGAGTGTTAGATGCCAGCAACTGGTGAGATTGGGATTCAGAGACGGCTACTGGACAGTGCCTGAGCCCAGCTGCTGGAGGAATCCACACTGTGTATGTATGTATATATTCTCACTAGGGAACCTCCATCCTGCTCAGCCAGAGAGGAGACCAGGCTAAGGTCATTGGTGCTGTCTATGTTTGTAAAGGCGTGTGTGTGTCTTATCTGTGATATCTATGGCTGGCTATGTATATGGATATACAAGGTGTACATATGTGCCTGCTGAGAACACATGTACTACCTCACTACTAGTCAGACCTGGGGACATGAGGGAGTGTCCACCTCATTTCTTCTAAGTTGTTGGGTGTATTTTCCTCTAGCAGAAGCCACCTTCCACAACATGAAATGTCTTCCATTACTGAAAATACGTATTACAGTCACTGCTGGTCTGTACGGCTTCTTTAAAAGAGAAAGTAAATTTACATACAAGGAAAATTCAGAATAAGAAATACACTATGAAAATAAGAGGAAAAAAAACAGAGGTAAAGAAAGAGAGTCTGGAAGCAGAGTCTTTGATGCCCTTTCACTCAACCCCAACTGAAATGTTCCTATTTTCTACATAGGATTTCATTCTTGCATTTACATTTGTCAGAAATGACAGTTGACATGGTATGTCAGGTCTCCATAATCCCCTTTGTTGTGGTATCACTTGTAGCTTACACAAAATTGTTTCATGGAGGAATGCTAGGACAGAAACACTCCACACATTTCTGTGAAATAAACCTGCCAAACAGCATTAGCTTTCCATTACTAAGTTACTAAAGAAATTCCAAACAGGGAGAGAGGCAAACAGCAATTGCAGTTCTAAAGAAAGACACACTGGAGTTTTTCAAAGCTGCAAAGGACTTGTCTGTACTAGGAAAAAAGAGTAATTAGATATTAAGGGTCCTCCTTCCCCCCCCTCATAACCCTACAACCTAGGCACTGTCTAAATCATCATCTACAAGCTTAACTTCACTGGTTTTTGGTCAGAATGAAGAAAGTTTTATTTTGGTGAATAAAAATCCCGGAAAGAAAACTTGGACACTAGAACCTGATTTTATTTTGTCCTTATTTGTTCTCTTCTTTGCCATGCTCTGGGTCATTGCAAAGCACTCTTTTGAAAGTAATGCTTAAACCACTCATAGGACACCTCATAGCATGCAACGTATATTCACAAATGTTAAAATGTTAAAGCAGTGTTCAGAGACAGAAAGATGTACCATGGCCTTCAGTTTTTTTAAAACAATTTGAACTGAAAATTCACAAAGCTAGTAATTATGTGTTGTGTTAATAGGAGCAATGCACAGATGCTTGAGTGAGACAGGGCATAGAGCTATGTCATGTAGGCACAGGGAGTGTGCTCTCGAATAAGTTTGCTTTTGGCAGCACAGATACATGCCAGTTCATGCCTCAACCTCAGGACCTGTGTATGGTCCCCTGTCCCTCAGTCATCTAGCAGTTACATTGATACTAGTAATCACTGTAAGGGCACAGATTCCTAGTATTCTATGCACAGACATTGAGCTCAGGAAGCACAGTCCTGGACGGGTATGGATGGTAAACCCATGCTAAGCCTCATGTAGTCAGCTAAATCCTCATTTACATATTTTTCCTCCTCAATAACAGAGTTAAAAATTTATCTCTTTGGGGAGTCTTTCATTGAATTCCTACTTTAGGAATTGGCAGGAATGTATTAGAAAGGGAAACTGAAGAGTCTACTGTCACCTGTCTCAGACAATATAGCTTTTTCATGTAGTGTTAGAATTCATATTCATCTGAATGAAAATAATAAATGAGCTGAAGAGGTCACTCAGCTGCAGGGCTGCTGAAGATTGTTTCAGTTAGAATAGAATTATGAACTCTGTGCCTTTTGGTTTACTTCCAAACATTTTCAGCACAAGAAGAACAGGAGGTAGTAAAGTCAGTTTCCTGACTGCAGAACTAAGTCTATTGAAATATGCAGCCTCAGTATGCTGCCTTTCTTTATTGGAACTATAGAAGTAACCCTCTTACTTTCAATAAGAAATAGTACTTACCCAAGTGAATTAACCATGTGAAGAGATGAGATAATCATGGGGAAAATATTAGCCTGCTTTATAGGTAGAATACCCAGAAGAAGATTTTTTTTCCTATCTATATACCATGCCTAAGACAGAAATCTCATGTGCTCCAGCCTTCAGATTCATCTGTTTCCTGTGACAGAAAGGTATAGAGATTTTTCCAGACATTATTGTATCCAATTTTTCTGATTTGGCCCAGAGATGGCAAGAACTGTATGAAGTACTGTATAGGCCTTTCTACCATTCAATAATACTTCCAGGAAGTCAGTCAGAAACAGTATGTCTCCTGTATATGTCTCATACACTGGACAGAACCTCAAAGGTACTGTTTAGCCAGGATAACCGCTCAGCAATTTAGCAGATTGGAAAATATGCATTGGAGTGTATTTAGGATTTTGAAAAATTACACTGCAACCCCAACTAAGACTCTACAAAACAAAGTCCAATATACTATCATTCTGGAGAATAATGACTATGTATCAAATAGAGCTAAGAGTATAATTTATCAGCATTAGTCTTGATGGGATATCCAGTGCACTGTGATTGATTTAAATGTGTAGTTTTCTAATGTTTTGAACAGGTGGCTAACTTATAACAACAGTTTAAAATTTATAGCATCTTATCATGCTGAGGCAGCTCACGGTGTTTCACAATGACATTAAAATTAAAATTTAATCTATCCTGCAGAGTTAATAATTAGCTAATGTCAGTTAAAAGTCAATGAAAATAAATCAGTCATAAATGTAGGCTTAGAAAGAAGAAAATAGGGATATCTTGATGACAAGACAACGAGTTCTGCCAAGCAGATGCACGGCAGTAGAAAAAGCAAGCACCCTAAGTGACATTTCAGTGGAGGTTAAAATTTTGAAAGATGAGTTTTGATCTTGGTTGCTAGGCATGCTTATGAATTCATTCACTTTTTGATTTATAAAGCACTGTAACAGTCCTTGAAAATGGGGTCAAGCGGTAGCCGTTCTCTTTTTCAGTAGATGACTACTGTCACCTGAATTTGAGCCCCAAACTGGACACCAAAAAGGACTTTAGTCATTTAATTTAGTTTAACTCCAGCTGGCAGCTAAGCCCCACACAGCAGCTCACTCACCTCCCCAGGCCTCTGATGGGATGGGGGAGAGAATCAGAAGGGTATAGTGAGAAAACTCATGGGTTGAGATAAAGACAGGTTAATAGGTAAAGCAAAAGCCACGCATGCAAGCAAAGGCAAGGAATTAATTTACCACTTCTCATCTGCAGGCAGGTGTTCAGCCATCTCTAGCAAAGCAGGGCTCCATCAGACATAATGGTTACTTGGGAAGACAAACTCCGAACACCACCCCCTTCCACTGCATTTAGGAGGATGGAGCAAGGAGGGGGATGATCTCTGCTCCCAAGTAGCAAGTGACCGGACAAAAGGTAATGGCATCAAGCTGCACCAGGGGAGGTTTAGACTGCAAAAATTTCTTCACCAAAAGGGTAGATCAGGTATTGGAAGTGGTAGAATCACTGCCCCTGAAAGTGGTCAAAAACTGTGTAGATGAGGCCCTTAGTGACATAGTTCACTGGTGGTCTTGCTAGTCTTGGGGTAATGGTTAGACTTAATGATCTTAAAGGTCTTTTCCAACCTAGTTGATTCTATGATTCTATTACTTCTTATTCCGCAGCTTTATATGCTGAGCACGACATCATACGCTATGGGATATGGCTTTGGTTGGCTGGTGTCAGCTGTCCTGGCTGGATCCCCTTCCAGCCCCTTGTACTCCCCTAGTAAACTTCCTAATGTGATGGCATGAGAAGCAGAAGAGGCCTTGACTCTGTGTAAGCAGTGTTAGAAACATCCCTGAATTATCAATACTGATTCTAGCACAAATCCAAAATACAGCCCATGCTAGCTATTATGAAGAAAGTTAAATCTACCCAGCTAAAACCAGCACAAACTTTTCTCTCTAACCCAGTGAGTTCTACATTTGTTTCTGCAAAGTAATATAGTTGCAAAATGAAAAGATTCTGCAGCATCTCAAGCCACAGAGTTACATGTATTTGAATTTCTTCAGACTGAATCCCATCTAAACAGTAAAAACACCATCACCTGACCTCTGCGCTTTACAAGAAAGAGGTGCCTACTATTTTGAAAGGAGGGACACAGGTCCATTAGCGCAGGAGAGGTTTCTGAGTTCTAAAACTGGTCTGACACAAGCACAGGATTTAAGTCTTGACCTTCTCTATTCTATAAACCTTGCACAGCATGCTGTCTGTTATGAATCCTATCTAATCCTCCTCATGCATTGTATAGAAAGTCAGTGTATTTAACTAAGTGCTACGGATTGTACTTGAAAAATGAGATTTGTTTCCGGTCTGACCTATTTATTGGTGATGCTCATCATTGATCATGAACTACTGAGGGACCTGAGGAAACTATTTTGCTTTAGATCCCCAAGTCTGACATAGCTAAAGAATGTACCCGGTGTGGGATTCAGTGTTGCAAGGTCTCTTTGTGATCTAGGCTTCAAGTCACAGAATCACAGAATCATAGAATAGTTAAGGTTGGAAAGGACCTTAAAATCATCTAGTTCCAAACCCCCTGCCATGGGCAGGGACACCTCCCACTAAACCATGCCACCTAAGGCTATGTCAAACCCAGCCTTGAACACCGCCAGAGATGGAGCACTCACAACTTCCCTGGGCAACCCATTCCAGGGTCTTACCACCCTTACAGTAAAGAATTTCTTCCTCATATCCAATCTAAACTTCCCCTGCTGAAGTTTGAACCTGTTACCCCTTGTCCTCTCACTGCAGTCCCTAGTGAAGAGTCCCTCCCCAGCATCCCTATAGGCCCCCTACAGACACTGGAAGGCTGCCATGAGGTCTCCACGCAGCCTTCTCTTCTCCAGGATGAACAGCACCAACTTTCTCAGCCTATCTTCATATGGGAGGTGCTCCAGTGCCCTGATCATCCTCGTGGCCCTCCTCTGCACTTGTTCCAACAGTTCCATGTCCTTTTGATGTTGAGGACACCAGAACTGTATACAATACTCCAAGTGAGGTCTCAGGAGAGCAGAGTAGAGGGGCAGGATCACCTCCCTCGACCTGCTGGTCACGTTTCTTTTGATGCAGCCCAGGATACAGTTGACTTTCTGGGCTGTGCGCACACACTGTCGGCTCATGTTCATTTTCTCATCGACCAACACCCCCAAGTCCTTCTCTGCAGGGCTGCCCTGAATCTCTTCTCTGCCCAACCTGTTTGTGTGCCTGGGATTGCTCTGACCCACATGTAGGACCTTGCACTTGTCATGGTTAAACTGAATCAGGTTGGCATCAGCCCACCTCACAAGTGTGTCAAGGTCCCTCTGGGTGGCATTCCTTCCCTCCAGTGTATCAGCTGAACCACACAGCTTGGTGCCATCGGGAAAATTGCTGAGGGCGCAGTCAACTGTTTTTTTATTTTCTATCTAAAAAAAAAAAAAAATAAATTCAATAGACTTTTTCATTCCTTATTGGTCATATTTTTTACTCTCATCAGAGCAACTGTTTAGACCTGCATGAAACCATTTAATTACCTTTAGGCTTGGTCAAAACTGCAAGGAAAAGGTGAAAATGTAGCAAGCTATCCTACGTTTTGTATCTTAATCCAGCTAACAGCTGTAATGTATGATGACAATATGGGTTCTCATATGTATATTCCCAGAACATCTGGAAAGCTTGATTTTGCTACTTGTTGTTATCTGTGCTAGCCCAGTTAAGCCATCACAGGTGTGCTACAAATCTGTCAAGTCTCATGCATTGCAGGTGAAACTCCTGTGGTTGACTTGCACTTACAGTCTTCTGTGGCTTCGTCTGTAGCTTCACATGGGTAGTGTTGTAAGGTATGTCCCAGCACCAACTGCTGTAGTTCACAGAGCAGAATAGAAGTAGCCAGATAAGTGAAGATATTGTCAACTCATGGAATTGAATGTTTAAAGCACCCTATACCCTCCTGCTGGAGGTTGCTGCCATAAGGACTCCCTCTTCCACATGATCAAGCCAAAGCTTCAAGCACATGCAGAGTAAGCTGGAAAAGCTTCAGTATTTGCATATTCCAAAATTCTGTCCTAATTTATCTCATAGGTTTACATTAGACAAGAAACACCTAATGATTAAACAGGTGATTTTATTTAGTTCAGCAATGTTGCAAACATATGAGAATCTTATGGGTTAGTGCATATACTAATGAGAAAAATTATGCAAAAGTATGTTCAGAAGAAGCATAGCTCGCTGGCTTTTGTCAAGCTACCAATATGGACATTAGTCTTTTAAAGTTTGGGTAACCTGTAGGGTTTTATATGTCATCCTGAGTACCCAGTTAGTATTATAAAAATTGACTGATAATACATGCAATTAGGCCAAGAGAGAGAACATACCTGTGAAGCATCTAATGACAAGATCTTGACAACAGGAGATTGCTATGCGAGGAGAGTATTAAAGAAGATGCAAGTATGCATAATTAAGGGGTGACAGAGGTCAGCAATTAATACTTGAACATTAGTATTTCTTTCCTCAGGACAGGACAGTAGAATCAGAAGAGGATTTAACTTCAAATCTGACATAGAAAAATGACAGAGATGCTATTAATTTCTGTTATGCTTTCTAATTGTTTTAATATGCATTCTAGGCTTTTTATTCAATATTTTGTCATTTATTAGTGAACCGAAAAGACATAGATATGTTTCTGTGACCAGAGCATATAAGGTATAAATCAGGTTTCCATGTACATTCTCATTACAAAGACAAAATTTGAGTTAACATGTCAAAGTCCTTAAGTACTATTTGCAGGTACTTGTAGTTTGGAAAGATATATACAGCAGGATAGTTTGGTGTAAATTAAAATGCTTATTAAATGTCAGTAGTTCTAATAAGTGACTGATATCTAATTAATGTGTCATATGTGATAATCTCTAAATGTTAATTAATGCCTAAAGACTTAATAAGTGCTGCTTGACCTATTAATTATATTAGACAAAAACTTACAGTAATTGTTTCCTAAATGAGGTGCTCAAATAAAGTGTTTAAAGTGTTACCATATGACACTGATATGGTGGCAGGCTGATTTTATATAAGGCTGTGATTCAGAGATAACCTTTGAACCTCTGCTTCACACACTTATGTAGAACAAAATTGCATTATTTCCAGTTTCATTGAAAGATTTACTGGCCTCTTCACTTTTTGGAGGTGAGCAAATAATATTATGGGCTAGAGCCTGCTGTAATTTAGACAGGCACTGCGAAAGTGTTTCCTTGTGTTCCTATCAGTGCAGATCTGTCTGCAGTGGTACTCGGCAAGCTGCCTTAGTTGTGGTTATCTCCTGAACAGATTGTCAATGTCAATACGTTCTGGGTTCTATCCTCACCTCAACGAGAACTCAGCTTCAAGGAAGATATGGCCATTAAACAAAGAGATGGAGACAAAGTGTGATCCAGTAATTATTCCTTATAAAGGATGGGGGGCTGCTTCACTGATTTCCAGTGTGGGTGGGGCAAAGCCATGCTGTTCTTTTAAAGATGCTATGTCGTAGTCTTCCTTTACTCTCTCTGTGACAGAAGCATAATATTTTCTTCCCATATCAATGCTTTGAAATCAAAATCATTAAAAAATGTAAGGTGTTCACATGCACTGATAGCTGGGAGCCAGAAGAGACATCAGTTTCTTTATAATTACAGCTGAATACAGTAATTACTGTTTTCAGAGAATTCACTAGAAGTTTATGAGCTTTCTCAGAATTATATTTACAGTATTTAGATATGTGTATATATTATATATATTTGATTAATAAATAGTATATGCTGTATGTAAACCATATTTTTTTAATTTAATTAGTAGCTTACAAATATTTCTTTCTTCATCTGTAAAGAAAAAATCCCTGTTTTATCTGTGGTTTTTGGTTTTTTTTTACATTCTAATTGAGAGCTATTTTGTAAGAAAAATTCTCATCTTTTGGAGGACTAGATTTTTCAAATGTTTGTTTGGTCAATTGATACTTTAAAATAAAAAATATTTCCAGTTAGCTTCTGGAAAATAGTTGCATATTTAGCTATTATGTCTGATGTTCAAGATAAATTCCATTAAATTAACAGTGGGTTTTTTTTTTTTACAGCTCCTCTTCTAGCATGTGTATTCTCTGACTGTCATGCCCATGCATGTTTTGATGGAGCTATTTCGATTATCTTTTTATAAAAGTTCTATTTATTTGCTCAAAAAGCATTTGTTAGAAAAAAAAGTTTAGATGAGTTACCAGGAGTAGTTTATCTTCCTGAAGCTTTAAGCTCAAATATGAGCAGTTGTAGAGCTGTTGTAGATTGGTTTTCATTCAAATGTCCCCTTATTTGCCACCATTTGCCTACAATTTTGGGGAGGGGAGGGGAGAGGAGGGGAGGGGAGGGGAGGGGAGAGGAGGGGAGGGGAGGGGAGGGGAGGGGAGGGGAGGGGAGGGGAGGGGAGGGGAGCGAAGGGAGGGGGAAGGGAAGGGGAAGGGAAGGGAAGGGAAGGGAAGGGAAGGGAAGGGAAGGGAAGGGAAGGGAAGGGAAGGGAAGGGAAGGGAAGGGAAGGGAAGGGAAGGGAAGGGAAGGGAAGGGAAGGGAAGGGAAGGGAAGGGAAGGGAAGGGAAGGGAAGGGAAAGGAGGGGGAGGGGGAAGGGAGGGGAGGGGAGGGGAGGGGAGGGGAGGGGAGGGGAGGGGAGGGGAGGGGAGGGGAGGAATTTTGAATGCTGCAAGCCATTATATAATCAGCTTTCTAGACACAACAATTAAATTAATTCCTGTCAGGGGTGTACATAGTGATCAGAATTTCTGCGTTTATAGCAAACAGTAGGTTTCCCACCTTGATTTATATCCTTGCGTCACTCTCAGAGAAATATGGAGGTGTCAGTGGCTTCAACAGTGAAGTGCTACTATCAGGAATCTTAAGTAGGACTGTCAGCAGCTGCAACAGTTACTAATGGAAGAAAACAACCCCTCAGGTCACAAAAGAAAAAAAAATAAAAAATCAAAACCCTGTGCATATAAGGTAAGAATTATTTTCATTTTGAGGTTCTAAATATACCCGTAAGTTGCACAGTTTTAAAGAAGTAACTCCATTTAAATCTCTTGGTTTATTTTTTGATAGATTTGATCTAAATTAGGTGATAATTGGAACCCCAAACAAGTATTTTTAACGGTGATATGGTTTTAAAGAGGGTTTTCTTAAACTCCCTGCTAAGTGAATGGATAGACTCGTCCATCAGGTAGAAGAAAATAGAAAAGTGTTATGATCTGTGAGAGGAAAAGAAAGACCAAGAAGAGTGTTTCTCCCACAGCTATCTGGGAAACAGATTAAAGAAGTCATCAAGCTTGTGTTTTTGCACCATGTAGTTCAATACAGCTTCAAATTGCCACAAAAGTTGGATGCAGAGAGTCAATGTGACGTCTCTGCGAGGAAAACATGCCCTCAGATGTCTTCATACCACTGTGTCTAGACACGTGGATTAACTTATGTGCATTCACACTGGGTTTCAGGCGGCAGCAATCACGCTAGCTGCGATATGAGTGGTATTCATAGGAGACTACATAGGCACAGTATAACAGGCTGATATGTGTCTTGAAAGAAGAGAAGGAAATACTGTGGGATGTTTGGATATTAAAATGTTCAAAGAGATTCTGAAATGCAGCTGGAAGTAGCAGTAACATAATGGGCAAAGGGTAATCTTTTCCCTTTCCCTTCCTTATTGTTTGTGGTGTATACGGACAGGGATACCCCCCTCCCCTGAAAACCCAAAGGCATGTTTAACAGCTGTGCCTCTGATTCAAGTTTGAGCCCATAAGTGTATTTTAAGAAGTGGACTAGTTTAATTTAAATGCTAATGTGCAACTTAAAATAACATGCATTTTGGTTCATGACTGCCACAAATAATAATTATTGGTCTGTTTTCATTGTTCTTAGTGGGATGTTAAGGCTGTAATAGACTTTCAGACTGAACACGTTGATAAGATCACTGTTCAGTGATTTTACTGATGATTGTTTCGTTGTTCATAATTTTATCAAGTATGCTACGTAATAAAGCTGGTCTGCAAGCTTTGTGTGCCTAGTGGATACATGTGCAGTTGTCTGAAAATAGGTCAAATTATACTCAGTTTATGACCTATGAATAGTGGAAGGGCAAAGACAGTAATTCTGATAGGCTGCACAGTTGAAGTTGGAACTATCTAATAGCTACTCTAGGTGCATCAACTTAAAGATAAGTTGGTTGGTAAGGTCAGGAGATCTGGGATAACTTCAGCTATTAGCATCAGGCAAATAAGACCATAATATCAACTGTTGGCAGGCAAGAGGAAAGCATAATCCTTAGGAAGTGATAACGAAAGAATATATCCAGGCAGTCAGGGCCTGATCATGTCCTTTTTGGGGAAAATAAAGCAGCTTGAGGGTATAGAAGAGGAGCAAATATTACTTTCCAAATTGTAGATATTAAGAAATCTGAAGCAGAAGTGATTAGAAACTAGTGGAGTAACTATATACATTAAGACAAGTATAACAGGGTAAAAGCCTCCAGCAGCAAAGTGGGTAAGGAGAAGGCAGTCATCACACTGACTGCCAGATTTCTTTAATTGGTGATTGTTGTGATGGTTGATTGGTTGTCATGGTTTAAGCTGTAACTCACACAGTTTGCTCACCTGCTGCCCCCTATTTCTCCCCCCCCACTCCCGGAGGGATGGGGAGGAGAATCGAAAGAATGCAACTCAAACAGGTTAAGGTAAGAACAGTCCAGTAACTAAGGTGTAACACAAATCACTACTGCTACCACTAATAATAATAATGACAAAGGAAACAACAAGGGAAGAGAATACAACAGCTCACCACTCAATACCCAGCCCGATCGAGCAGTGAACCCACCCTTCTGGGTAGCTGCCCCTAGTTTTACATCCTGGGCATGACGTGCTGTGTCATGGAATACCTCTTTGGCTAGTTTGGGTCAGGTGTTCTGTCTCTGCTTCTTCCCAGCTTCGCCTCCTCCCTGGCAGAGCATGAGACTCAGAAAGTCCTTAATCAGACCAAAACATTACTTAGCAACAACTAAAAACATCGGTGTTATCAGCACTGTTTCCAGGCCGAAAGTCAAAACCACAGCACTGCACCAGCTACTAAGGAGAAAAATGACTGCTGCTGCTGAACCCAGGATATTGGTCTAGCACATTTAACTGTTAACTATGTAACAGTGACTAGGCTAAGTAAAAATATGTTGGTTTGGGTTTGTGGGTTTTTTTACATTTTGTATTCATATGCTTCTTTTCTGTTTTTTGATTGGATTTAAACTTTGAGTTTGAAACCTGCTTCTCCATACAAATACCAGGGATGTGGTAAAGAAATATCTCTATTTTCAGAGAATTATCTCTGAAAATTTCAGAGATATTTTCACTAAAGCCATTTTCACTAATCTGCTGAAGTAATGGACCTACTATGATGAGCACAGATGATAGAAACAAAGAAGTGGCTATCTTTGCAAAGAAGTTTGCCAAACTGTAGCTGGAAGTTTGTATTTTCTAACCTATAGAAGGTGACAAATAATGAATTCAAGACACATCCAAATGAATCCAAATGAGACACATTAACATATAAACTTCCTTCACCAATTTACAGACCTAGTAGAAGTAAAATGTAAAGAGTTACGGAAAGGAGCTTGCTCCTTGGAGTTCTAGATGAGGTTAAAATGTGCAACATAAAATGAAGTATTTTATTCCTGAAATATTTTACAGTCCTCTTTTGCAGTCCTAAGGGATTCAGATATATCTTGGTGGCCAAAATTGCCAATGTGATTAGGAAGCATTAGCTCCTGTTTTGGGATCTTAAAAATATTAGTGAATTTTGGAAACATCCTTTTACTAAGAGTTATCATTTTCCCCTCAATATCTGTAACAGAGTACTATTAAAAAGCAAAAGAAATAAAAAAGTACTATAGAGGGGAGAGTAGGGGCACCCTAAGTAACAGTAGTTTTTAAACATTAGTTTAAGAAACTAATTTTTAACACCAGAGTTAACTTGTATGAAAGCATTGATATTATGGGGATGAGACAAAGGAAAGGAGTGAGGAGATTACAACATGCACAGGCATTGTAATTAATATATATATTAAAGTTAAAAACTACATGTAATCATTGTATCCTTTGCAGCTCTATCTTCTCAAGAAATATGTTCTTGACATGGCACATAACTGATTCTATCCTACATGGAAATCATGCAGGTCATTGCCTCACATATATAAAAATCAACCATTATCTAATACAATTTTAGAATCAGAAAACCTGCTTCTCTGCACCTGTTTTGACTCCAAATTCCTGGCCCACCTGCAGTTCACCAGATGTTCTGGTATTTCATTGCTTGCTTGTCTCTATCTGCATTTTATTGTGTTTACCAATGAAAATGCTTTGGATAAGGTTATTGGAGACGTTTATTTATTTCCCTGCTGAGTGACAAACTGGACTAGAGATTCGCAACTGATTTTCGTCATACTCCTTACAAGTGATAAGAAAGAAAAACTCCATGTTAATAAGAAAATAAATGAGTCAATGTTATACGCAACACAAGATAAAAATTTACCAGTGTCCTGTGTCTTCCCAAAATTTGTACTTCCTTGCCTTTACATAAAGTAAGAAGTCAATAAACAAGCAAATAAAATTGGTGCAGTAGCTTACAATTTGAATCTGGGAAAAAATTCTGGAAAGGTAGAAAAACGCTCAATGAGAAAATGAGAAAAATGCCCTATGTGAAAACGGAAAAGAAAAAAAAAAAAAAAAGAAAGAAAAAAGAAAGAAGGCTGTTACGCCTTAGGGTACTAGAAAATATATGATGAAGTAGTTATATCAATATGCGTGTGATTTTCTAAGGAGGTTAGGGTTGCTCTTTTAAAAAACCTTCTGGCTAGTAATTTTAATTTAGATTGCTACCTTAAAGGGAATATTATAAATAATTACAGATTGCAGTTAGATCCCAGATAAGTGCTGTACCACTAGGCACAAATATGTTGAATAAAACAGTACTAAGAAGTTTTCAAGGCAGCAAGTTCCAGATTTTCAGTTCCTTGCACTGTAAGCATGTTGGATCACTGTGCCCAACAAAATAGACTGAAACTTTATTACTTGTGTTCATCTCTTGCTAGCTGCTATCCTTCCATGGAACAGTACAGAAAAGGCTCACTTGTATTAATATCCTTCCCTTTTAAACATTCCTTTGTCTATATCCACTGCACGTTGATAAAGAACTTCTCAAAGGATCCATTCATATTTTTGAGAATTAATTCTTCTCGGTAATTAAAAAGCATACTTATTGCACACACAATTGTTTCAGATAGCTTTCTAAATTGTTGAGAGCTTTCTAAATGAAGCAAGTTATGTCAATACATTAGTGTATAACATGGGCTGCTGTTAGTACTGCCACACTAATCAGTTGCATCTATTCATATGTCATGATAGACAAAGTCTAGTAAAAATGGGTAAGATATATGCAGCTCAACACAAGACTTGTTGAAAATATAGAAATATTCCTGCAGCAACTCTGGCAGCTGAGTTTGTTTGCAAATTTACCTGAAGGCTTCATGTAATGGAATAAATAATCCCACACCTATATTCACTGTGCATGCTTACTGCCATGTCCAGCCCAAGGCAAAAGGCAGAAAATGCTTTGTGCAGATCCTTCAGAAAACTTTGTGTGCCTATTCAAGAAGTATGTATTTTTTAGTCTTACTGTCACTTGTTGTTGTTACTAAGAACTAATAGACTTATTTGCTGGATACTGCATATTTCATATCTGACAAAGGTACCTGAAGTGTCTGTTGCCAATATGTTTTGTCACTGTTTCTGTACCATCACGCTGTTTCTGCCAGCATGCTGACAAGAAAAATAATTTCACATTTATTGCAAAATAGAAATCACTGAAACAATCACCCTAGTCAGTATGCGGTGGAAGTGAAAAAGAAAAACAAAGTACTGTCACTGTACTGTATTATTGACAATAATCTCAGAATATCTACAGGTGCCTTTGGCCAGAAGCTGAAGTTAATTTTGTTTGGTTGGTTGTTTTTTGCTTTTTTCTTATTCCTCCTAAACAGTCTTAATGGTCCAAACATTCAGATTAAAAGCTCTGTTACTGAAGGGCAGGAACTTGGAAGGCACCTACGCTGGAGCAGTCTGTTCCTGAAGGTCTGCACCCATGGAAGGGACCCACACTGGAGCAATCTGTTCCTGAAGGACTGCACCCCATGGAAGGGACCCACACTGGAGCAGTTTGTGAAGAACAGATACGTGGGAAGGAGTCAAGTGGGAGAAGCATATGGAGGATTTGGTTTTATATCTCATTTTCCCTACTCTGATCAAATTGGTAATTTATTAAACTAATTTCCCTAGCCAAGACTATTTGCCCTGTGACAGCAATTGGTGAGTGATCTCTCCCTGACCTTATCTTGACCCACGAGCCCTTTGTTATATTTTCACTCTCTTGTCCAACTGAGGAGGTGAGTGACACAGTGGCTTTCGTGGGTTCCCGAATTCTAGCCATGGTCAACCCACCATAGAACTAGATGCTTTTATATTCCATGTACCCCTACAGCTGTGACCCCTTCTGTTTAGCTTAGCCTTCAAAGGAGTGAGCATATGTGTGTGAGAAAAAAATATATGAAGAAGTCATGCAGACAAGGAGCAGGGGGGAACCATAACCACCTGCAGGAGAATTTAAAGGAATAGGAATTAATGGGAAAAGAATCTGAAGGGAAAAAGATGAAAAATTGGCCAGAGGTTCTTTAACAAACAAAAAATTAATAAGGACTAAGGAGAAGTTATAGAGAAAGACTGGAAACAGAGATGCTGCTGAGCAGGAAGCCCAAATGGAGGGAAAAAGGAGAGGGAGTAATAGCAGAAGTTGAGGAGACACTTATACCCTAAATAAATAAATAAAAAAAAATAACAAAACCAAACCAAAATATAAGCATTTCATTTTAAAATGGAGAATGCTATTGTGTTTCAAATGCATTTTCAAATTAAGGATCTGTCTATTCTTTGTAAAATGCATTAATGCCATATGATCAAAACTGCTTTTTTTATCTGGTCGGAATTTATACGTATTGAATTTATAAAACACATTTCTGAGAGAAGTAAATGTTAAAGGCACAAATTAGTGATTAGCATTAGAGAGCATACCAGTATATTTCTAAAATTGGTTACTTTTTTCAGTTCTTCACTTTCATGGACATGCTGGTGTTCTCATTTCCTAGCAGCTATCATTTATTTTGCAGTTGACAACAACAGCCAAAATTGAGCCTGGGAGAGCTTTCTACTGCACTCTGAAATAAGCCACAAATTTCACAAAATGATAGAATAGTGTAGGTTCAAAAGGATTTATAGATATAATTTAGTCAAAATGTGTCCAGATATGAAAGTTTATTAAGGGCCTTGTCCAGACTTCTGAATCTCTCCATGGATGGAAATATCACAATCTCTCTGGGAAACCTATTAAAATATTTGTCCATCCTCACTGTAAGACCAGTGCTCTTCATATTGAGTCAGAATTTCTCAGGCTGCAGCATTTCTCAGGCTGCAGCTTATGTCCATTGCGTCTTGACCTATCCATCCCAAATCTAAATTCTGTTTCCTGCATTTAGATCCACACAACCCCATGCACGGCTACAGGCCTGGGGAAGAGTGGCTGGAAAGCTTCTTAGTGAAAAAGGACCTGGGCTCCTGGGGGTGTTGGCTGACAGCCAGCTGAACATGAGCCAGCTTGTGTCCAGGCAGCCAAGAAGGTCAACAACATCCTGGACCGTATCAACAATAGTGTGGTCAGCAGGGCCAGGGAAGTGATCATTCCCCTGTTCTTGGCACTGGTGAGGGCACACCTCGAATCCTGTGTTCAGTTTTGAGCCCTTCACTACAAGAAAGACATTGAAGTGCTGGAGTGGGTACAGAGAAAGGCAACAAAGCTGGCAAAGGGATAGAGCGCAAGTCTTACAAGGAGCAGTTAAAGGAACTGGGGTCGTTTCGTCTGGAGAAAAGGAGGCTCGAGAGAGATCTTATCACTGTCTATGGTTACCTGAAACGAGGTAGTAGCAAGGTGGGCGTCTGTCTCTTCTCGCCAAGTAATAACTGATAAGACAAGAGAAAATGGTCTCAAGTTGTGCCAAAGAAGGTTCAGAATGGATATTGGGAAAAATTTCTTCACCAAAATGGTTTTCAAACATTGGAGCAGGCTTTCCAGGGAAGTGATGAGTCCCCATCCTTGGAGGTATTTAAAAGATGTGTAGACATGGTGCTTAGGAACATGGTCTAATGCTGGACTTCATAGAGTTAGTTTAATGGTTGGACTCAACTATATCTAAAAGGGGTCTACAAGGATGTTGGAGAGGGACTCTGTCAGTAGCTGAGTGATAGGACAATGGGTAATGGGTTTAAACATAAATGGGAAGTTTAGGTTACATGCAGTGAAGTTCTTTACTGTGAGGGTGGTGAGTCACTGGAACAGGTTGCCCAAAGAAGTAGTAAATGCTCCATACCTGGCAGTGTTCAAAGCCAGGTTGGACAAGACCTTGGGCAACATGGTCTAGTGTGAGGCGTTCCTGCCCATGGCAGTGGGGATGGAACCAAATGATCTTAAGGTCCTTTCCAACCCTAACTATTCTATGACTCTATGATCTTAAAGGTCTTTTCCAGCCAGGATGATTCTATGATTCTATGATTCTATCCTGTGCACTTCTGAGAAGAATCTGGCTCCACCTTGTCTACACCCCCTTACTATGTGGCTGTAGACAGCAATAGAATTTCCCCTTTGTCTTCCAAAGCTTCAACGAATTTTGATTCTATGTGATTGTGTGTGTGAGACTCAGTTCTCTTTGATCTTGTAATTTATCTTTTCCTTATCTGTTTTCGTATCTCTCTGCTGCATTCGAGTATGTCAGTGTCATTTGTCAATGCTAGAGTACAATTTTAACATTATGTTTCAAATGTGCATAGAAATAATCCTGGTTCTTTTAATAATATTTAAATAATTTTTGGTCTACCTTATTGAAGTGTGAAACACAGTGGCAACTCTGAATTCTGCTGGTTTTTATCTAGAAAAGCTTTGCTTCATCTCCATATCTGGCTTTTGCACATAAAATACTTCACTGTATATGTTTTAAAAATCCTTTGTTCTTTTTTGTTGTTGAACTGCAACAGTAACATCTCAGAAAACATCTACCTTCTCCTCAGTTCTTTTACTCGTATCATGAAAAGGGTGTTAGACCAGCTGCAGGTCCGCAATGATTCATAGTGTCAGTACATTCCCTGAAGATTTCATTGCATTTAACTACTACATCCATGTAGCAGAGGGTTCACTTGGACCTTGGAATCAATCTAAATGACCTAGTCTTTTGGGTGGATATACTGTGACGCAGTACTGTGAACATAACTGTTATTGATCATAAGAACTACAGGCTCATTTAGTTGGATAAGCACAGATGAGTAGTGCAGAATATCTAAGACATCCGTTAGGACCAGCTGACAAGACTGTTGAAGACCTGTGCTTTCCTGGAACATAGTATGATGCTAGCTGGGAAAGCCTAGGACATTTCAAATAGCCCTACAACTTTAGACATATGACTCAAGATTTAATTTTTTTTTTTTTTGCTGGTTATCTGAGTCACTCTAGGTTCCGCTGATCTGAAGTCCATTCAAAGTCTACAATTTGGCCTTTTATATAATAGCATGATTACAGCTGATACCTGTACTTTGCAGGAGACAGTGCTAGGACTACTATTTGCTCATGTTGTATCATGTGGGTACCAGTGATACAGCCAGGAGCAGTCTGGGGGGTTATCAAGAAGGATTACAGAGCCCTGCGAGAGGTGGTAAAGGACTTTGGAATACAGGGAATTTTTTACCAGTCCTCCTGGTCAAAGGGAAGGGGTTTGAAAGGGCCAGTTGGATCTGGTGAATCAACAAGTGCTTTTGGGACTGGCGACACAGCCAGGGGTGAGGACACTTAGACTATGTGACTTGATCTGTCAAGCCTTATGTACCAGGTTCTGATGGGATCATTCTGTGAGAGAAAGACAATAGCAAGAAATTTTCTTACAGGCGTTTATTCTCATTCCTTAAATTTAAACACCTGAATCATCTAAAGCTACAAAATTATGTTTTTTAAAGAGGCCAAGCACAGTTATTAGGCAGTGGACTAATAACAAGGACAGAAGAACCAAAAGTTTAGGTAGAGAAGCAATTACTAGCTGTGCTTCTTTGAACAGAAAAATTCTAGCTGTTCAGCTCCAGGCATAAGCTGGACATGCAATCTCATTACAGGGCCTTGGAAATCATTCTAAAGAAGCCAGTGTTGAGTACTTTCAAACAACTACAATGAGTACTATCAAGACTCCAGCAGCAGGATGTTTCGTGTTCAGGAAAATCATTTCTGGTGGTGGAGATGTCAGACAAGGATGAAAGTAACTCATAAACTAAGAGAACAGAATCTGTTGACATCCTACAGTGTTTTTTGCCTCTTTTGAAGTGGTGCCTACTACTTCACGGGGGTTCCAAATAAATCACGAAGAAGAAAGAGGTGAACAGGGCAAAAACCAGATCTGATCGTATACTGGTCAGATCACAAGGAAAAAATACCTGATGCTGGCAGTGTAAACTGGGAGTTTGTATCAAGAGAATTATATGCTAATTTCAGTGAATCAAATACCTGACAGAATATTAAGAAAACATATTCCTTGCTCAGGTACATCTGGAACAAGTCAAAGATTTAAAATACTAGTCAGGAAAAAAAAAAAGCTGATAATGTGATTGGAACAGTATAAAATTCTTCAAGATTACGATAACTTAAGATAGAGGATTATATGGCTCAAGAAATTCCATCTTGCTTCTGAGAGAGAATGAAATCAGCAGTTGTATTTTCACTGAGAATGATGTGGTCAAGTCAGCTAGTCCTTCAGTTTCCAAGAAGGAAACTGCCCAAATGTATTTAAGATATTGGAAGCGAGCATGAAAAAATATGAATTTCAGGATCTGATGCATGAAGCTACAAATAATTCAAGCATCATATAAAAACTGCTACAGCAACTGAGAATTTGAAAGCATGGTACCTGCCCTTGAATATTTGGAAAGAAGTAAGAAACCAAATTTAGCTATACGACAAAGGCAGGTGGCACAGGTGGCAAAGGTAGAAAAAAGGTATCTTTATGTAGAGATATTAAATTATTCAATTCTCTGTCATCAGATTATATAATGCATTTTAGGGATTGACAAATTTGAGAATGTAGACTGCATTTCTAGTAAGTCAACAGATGCCTAAACAAAAGACACAAACCCAAAAGCCAGTAGAAGTAGTATGCAACAACCTGCATTAGCCTTCGACTTGGCCAGCGTTAGTCAGGCTCAGCCAGCGTGTATGGAAGTGCTGAAATGCCAGGTAACAGTTTTGTAATTGGTTTTCTCAGTGTAAAGCCAAGCTTTAATGCAACATAATTTTGGGGTTTGGTTTTTTTTCCTTTGGATTACTAGCCAGCATGTAGTGCATGAATCAAGAAGAATCTCAACAGGACACTGAGATCTGATTTCTCTGCCTTCAGAAAAGAAGAATAAACTGTGACTAAAAGTACATGTCTGCCTCTGGAATTTCCAAAAACTGTTTTAAAAATTAAAATGCAGAAAAGAATATAATTAAAGAATATGCTAATTTGTTTTTTAATGTATACAAGTAGTTGGGTATCATTCATAGAACTTCCATGCTCCTCTTTGTGAGAAAAACAAGGCCTCAATTAATACTAAGTATATAAAATTATATTCTGTGTTTAGAAATATCAGAGGACATGATGTAACACTGAAAAATATAGCCTACAGCTTCCTTATTAGAATTTCATATGTCTACCTCAATCTTTAATTAGAATTTAAAGTCGAGATCTAAAGCACTAGTTAAATACAAATTACAGCTGGATTTCCTGACCTTTAGCTAAAGTGTCCCTTTCATCTGAAGGTTTGGTAACTTTTTGCTTTTAAGAAAAGGAAAAATTTGCTCTGGGTTAATGTGACTGTTTGCCTATAGGCAAAATTTGAAAACTTGTGTAGATGCAGATATTACATGTGTAAGAATCTGCATTTCTACAGGCAAACTGACATTTGCAAGTGCAAATTAGATAGCAGGAAATGGAGTTCTCCAGTTTGCACATTCAAAAGTTGTTTTGAGTTCACTTGGACACCTATGTGGCATGACACCAGGAAATCATTCAACGAATGGAAGCATACAAAGCATCCTTGGCAAAGTACACACATTAGGCAGCTTAAACTGATAAGGAAAGTAATAAAGACAATTTCCTTGCAGGTAAGACCAAGGAAAAGTGAAAGTTCTTTCAAGTTCATGAGAAGAAAAAGAATGAGGCACTATCTGGAAATGGGACCAGCTGGTCATATTTACTGAATCAGTGTTTATCGAAGAAGCCTAAAAAGGCCCAAAAGAAGGTCATGAATACTTTTTTTCTTTTTTTTTTTTTTTTCCCAATTCCGGAAGAGCAGGAGAAGGTGTCTGTGTTACTCTAGCCCATGGTTATTTAAGAAACAACTTATAAAATTACTAAAATCCTAAAAGCAGAGGAACCATAAAAAAAAGGCAAGTTTTGCCCAGGTCAGTTCAACCAGAATAGCATTCTCAGAGATGCTTTTAGAGTTTTGTTATCATAGAATAGTTAAGGTTGGAAAGGACCTTAAGATCATCTAGTTCCAACCCCCCTGACATGGGCAGGGACACCGCACACTAAACCATGCCACCCAAGGCTATGTCCAACCCAGCCTTGAACACTGCCAGAGATGGAGCACTCACAACTTCCCTGGGCAACCCATTCCAGGGTCTTACCACCCTTACAGTAAAGAATTTCTTCCTCATATCCAATCTAAACTTCCCCTGCTGAAGTTTGAACCTGTTACCCCTTGTCCTCTCACTACAGTCCCTAGTGAAGAGTCCCTCCCCAGCATCCCTATAGGCCCCCTACAGATACTGGAAGGCTGCCATGAGGTCTCCACGCAGCCTTCTCTTCTCCAGGATGAACAGCCCCAACTTTCTCAGCCTGTCTTCATATGGGAGGTGCTCCAGTGCCCTGATCATCCTCGTGGCACTCCTCTGGACTTGGTCCAACACTTCCATGTCCTTTTGATGTTGAGGACACCAGAACTGCACACAATACTCCAAGTGAGGTCTCAGGAGAGCAGAGTTGAGGGGCAGGATCACCTCCCTTGATCTTCTGGTCATGCTCCTTTGGAAGCAGCTGGTTGGATTTCTGGGCTGCAAACGCGCACACTGAAGATGGCTCATGTTCATATTTTCCATCGACCAACACCCCCAAGTCCTTCCCCGCAGCGCTGCTCTGAATCTCTTCTCTGACCAACCTGTAGCTCTGCCTGGGATTGATCCCACCCAAGCGTAGGACCTTGAACTTGGCATGGTTAAACTCCATCAGGTTGGCATCAGTCCACCTCGTAAGCGGGTCAAGGTCCCTCTGGATGGCATTCCTTCCCTCCAACTTATCAGCCGAACCACACAGCTTGGTGTCATCGGCAAATTTGCTGAGGGTGCATTTACTTCCGCTGTCCATGTCACCAACAAAGATGTTGAACAAGACCGGTCTCAACACTGACCCCTGAGGGACAGCACTCGTTACTGGTGTGCCGCTGGACATAGAACTATTGAGCACAACACTTTGTGTGCGGCCATCCAGCTAGTTCTTTACCCACCAAGTGGTCCACCTATCAAATTGATGTCTCTCCAACTCAGAGACAAGGATGTCATGTGAGACAGTGTCAAACACTTTGCACAAGTCCAGGTAGATGACATCAACTGCCCTAACCCTGTCCATCATCTCTGTAGCCCCATCCTAGAAGGTCACCAGATTAGTCTGGCAAGATTTCCCCTTAGTGAAGCCATGCTGGCTGTCACCAATCACCTTCTTGTTTTTCATGTGCCTCAGCATACCTTCCAGGAGAATCCGCTTCAAGATTTTGCCAGGCGCAGAGCTGAGACTGACTGGTCTGTAGTTCCCCAGCTCATCCATTTTCCCCTTCTTGAAAATAGAGGTTATATTTCCCTTTTTACAGTCGCCAGGAACTTCACCTGACTGCCATGATTTTTCAAAACTGATGGACAGTGGCTTAGCAACTTCACTTGCCAGCTGCTTCAGGACCTGCGGATGGATTTCATCAGGTCCCATGGACTTTTATACTTTCAGGTTCCTAAGATGGTCTTGAACCAGATCCTCTCCTACAGTGGGCCCAGGGTCTTTGTTCTCACTGTCCCTACATCTGCCTTCCAAGACTTGGGTGGTGTGGTCGGAGCACTTGCCGGGGAAATCTGAGGCAAAGAAGTCATTAATGAGCCTCAGCCTTCTCCAAATCCAGGGTAACCAGTTCTCCTGATAGCTTCCGAGGGGGCCCACATTGTCCCTAGTCTGTCTTTTATTTGCCATGTACCTATAGGATCCCTTCCTGTTATCTTTCACATCCCTAGCCAAGTTTAATTCTAAGTGGGCCTTAGCTTTCGTAACCTGGTTCCTAGCTTCCCGGGCACCATCCTTGTATTCTTCCCAGGCTGTCTGTCCTTGCTTCCACAAAATCCTGGAAATATTCAAATTTCAGCAGTTACAATGATTCTTGGGACTTATCTGCCTTAATGTATGTATACATGCAAATTTATAATCTACATCTAAGGGGCTCTCATGGCCTGCATTACCTAACTACTCCAAGAGAAGATATTTATTCCTCTGGAAGCTCCTCTTCCTTACAACTGACAATAAAAGGGATCAAAGCGGTAAGTTTGTCTTTTATGATAATGTTTATAGTTCAGATCATCTAACTACTAAACACTTAAGCCAGGCAGATGAATCCCACCTAAGTCTGCCTATAGACATCTGGAGAGCAACACCTGCACCAGATGTTGCAGAATTCTGCTTTACAATGTGAATCTGAAAGCTCCGGAGCCAGACTTTACTGCACATGAAACCATCATAAAAGACTTCTTGTACTGGCTTGTCTGATCTTTGAGGTTTGAGGTCAAGCTGGGACAGTTATTTCCTATTCTTTTTTTTTTTTTTTTTTTTTTCTAAGTGAGATATTTGTCTAGTGTTACACTATCTTCTTTCTTTTTAAAAGGGTACGAGAAGAAAGAAGCCTGATTAAACCAATTTTCTCTGAATAATGGTTTTGTGTCTCTGAAGTGTGTCTCGTGATGTCTGCTAGAAACTGCGATTTTTTTCTATTTTTTCCTCCTTTTTATTATTATGCTGTTAAGTTCTTTTACATTAATGCAGATTAATTTAATGAGGTTATCTACAGTTTCTATTCTACTTGTAGAGGTATATCTTGGTATATGTTGCAATAAAATATAATCTTATTTCTTTCAGAAACAGTGCTCTGTAAAACCATGTTTCTACTGTACCATTGTCAAAAACTTACCAATTATCTAGGCTGAAAAGGATTTGCTTTTTGTACTTGCACTGTTCCTTAACATATATTTTTCTCACAAGTTTAATACTTTTTTTTCTCCACAATTTTAATCACTATATGCATGTCTCATTTTTTTTTTAGTTCATTTTTTTTTTTGTTTTGGTTTGATTTTGGTTTTGTTTTTTTTTTAAAAAAAAAATTCTAGCCTGTTTTTCTAAGCAATATACTGAAACACAGACATTATGATTTTTTTTTTACTAATTTTTTTTTACCATCCTATAGAAAGAACTTTCAACATCACAAAGTATAGGTATTATTGTTATATTCTTTGTTATTTATCAAAGTCCATTTTGCCCTCTCCTTTCT
This sequence comes from Myiopsitta monachus, assembly GCA_017639245.1. NCBI lineage: Eukaryota > Metazoa > Chordata > Aves > Psittaciformes > Psittacidae > Myiopsitta > Myiopsitta monachus. Next base: position 63,938,258 of record CM029919.1, read on the forward strand.
TTTGAGTACTGCTACAGTGATATCCCTCTGCTTTATTTTATAACCTGTATTTGTCTGATGAAATTTTGAGGGTACCTCAAAAATATACGGCATATCAACCAGGTAAAATATCTATGTGGTTACGATAGATTTTCACACAAAATTCTTGAGCTTCAGACACGCAGTGTAACAGGTCTTCCTGTCATCTGATCTAACTTCGTCTACATTTGTATTTGCAGTCTTCGATGTACAGAATCTTTACATAAAAATGTATCTTCTGAAGTTCACCTAAAATGAATGTGTTGAGACCTCTTACTGTGTTAACTCTGGGCAGCACAGAGACACTGGGAGCCTGTTTCAAATAGCTACCTTCAGAAAAGTTCTCCTTCCTGATTCTTGACCCTTCACAGTGTATCTTTAGGCAAAAGATTGATGAGGCTTTATCTTCCTTCAGGGTTTGCAGTACTGCAGGCTTACAGTGATTCAAGACCTTTTCTTCAAGGTGGAACTATGAGAAGGGAAAGAACCTTGAAACACATCTTTAGTATAACTTCTTTCTTACGTAATATCCATCTTCTTTTGCCATTTATGAGCATCTCCTAATTTTATGTAATAGGTAAAAGGTAACAGATAAAAACTAAAACTGTCAAAACCGAACAGAAATTTAAATGGAATCCTCACCTCTAAATAATGTTGCATTACTTTCATATATCAGCTCTTTTTTCTGCTCAAATGTCACTCTTAATTGGTTCTAGAAGATTAGCATTTTATAAATCTGTGCAAATATGTCTCCTTATCCTAAACTATGGGGCTTCTCCAGCTTACAGTAGTGGATTGTTGCACCTGTATCTCTGGATATCCTACCCACTGCAGACAGAGGAAACAAACTTCGGTGTGCCATTTTAGTAATCACTTTTTCATACTGGTCTGTTGTTAATGGTTCCTTAATTACATTCTGGTTCATGCTTGACAATTTTTCATTTCTTCTTGCCTCCTGACATGCCCTCCAATTTCAAATTATTGTTCTCCTTTCTATACCACCCAGAGACTTAAATTATGCTCTTTATGATTTTTTCATTTGTTTTAGTATTTCTTAGTTTTTGCCTGCCTCTCAGTGACAGTTTCATCAGTGTATCCTAGTTCAGGTTCTTGCTCTTTCTCTGGTATGAACCCCCTACAGTTTCCTGGTTTCTGTCACCTCCTGCATCTACCATCTTTTACCTTCATTATCTGACAGGATTTATTTGAAAAAGTAGATGGATTCAGAAAATACTTTTTCTGCTTTCTTGATTTTGGTAATTTCTCATTATTCATTTGGCTGGAAAGTTTCTTCAGTCTTCCTTTAGGAAATAATTTATCTTTATGCTTCCAAGAGGTTAGCCTGTGGAACTGTCCTTTGTTACATGTTGCCACAATGGCCTTTGGTCTTATCTCTTTACATCTCTTTGTTGTATGTCCATACAGCATCTCATCCAATGGAATATCATCAGCCTTCAGAAACTCCTACTAAACGTAGCAGAAACAAATTCCTGTGAAGTATTTCTATCTTTTCAGTGACAGAGAAGTCAGACATACCCTTTACCAGAACACATAAGATGCTGTTCTCCCTACCTGTGTCTGCTGAAAGTGTGTGGCTACAGGTATTAAAGTGCAACACAGCCACAATCTAGCCTGGAGGTCATAAAATTCTGCATAATCACTCAGCCATTAGGAAGCTCTTATTTATAATTGCCACAGAAAGAAATAGTTTTCCCACAAAGGTCACAAAAGTGTCTCATATTCAAAAATAACAAAGAACTAAAGACAATATAATAGCTTTTTTTTTTCTTTCTTTTTTTTTTTTTTCCCAACAAACTGTCATTAATTTATAAAAGTTTCAAAAACTGGGGGATTATTTTTTCCAGATAACATTAATTCAGTCTTTCCAGCCTGTCTTCTCAGTCTGCTTACCTTCCTCCAAATGCTAATCAGAGCCCGTCTGTAGGCAGAACATTATGCCAGCTTGTATCTGATGTAGCACAAGCTAAGCATCTCACATGAATATGCTTTGTACAACTGCAAAAACAGAGACAGAACTGTGTTCCTAGCACTGCTGAACTGTCAAGTTCATGGTGAGCTGCATGCTAACTTAATCTTATAAAGAGTTTACTTAAAATTTAACTCTGGTCTCCTTCCTTATTACTTTCACTCTAGTTCAATGAGAAAAAATCCAAGCGAGCTTGAATAACCGTAGTGATCAAGATTTTAAAACTTCTGTACCCTCTATTGAGTACTAGCCCTTCAACACTGATGTTCCATCAAGGATCATTTCTTAGCCTCACCTCACTTACCTTGCACTGATGAGATGCAGCATAGGTTCTATATCTGCATTAGACAAGCTCATTAAAGTCTGTGAAATGCTCAGAAAGTGTGCTAATAGAGGGCATGTAAGTATGGAGATAGATGCAAACACCTGCTAATTGCCTGGAAGAAGGCTGATTAGTCTAATTCTGACAAAGTACAATTTATGTGCTGTCAGGCTTCTTTCTTTTCTAAGATGACCAATAGTGGCTGAGCTACTCTGGTGCATCCTCTAGTCTTCAAAGAAGCAGGACATAGTGTGATGCACAGGACAGTCTTGTTTCCGAAATCATGAATATTGTGTTTGGCTCTGCATGTAAAGAACTGAGCTATAAAGATAATTTTTATTCCATTTGTCAATCTTAGTCTGAGGTATGTATTGCCCATGATACTTATTTACATTTGTGAAATTAAGTGCACTCCATCCATTATGTGAGGTTTGATTTAAAGAGATTTGAACAGTTTGAGGTAGAGTAGCTATTTGGAGGGTAATTAAATTATCTCACTTTGCTTTCCTGGAAACCTCAATTAGGAGAGAGATATTTCTGTTGCAAATGAAGTGTGTTTTGTTGATATGGAGAAAAATGAAGAACAAAAATGGAAGTGAAGCAGTTTGTGATGTCTAATGATGGGGAGGGGAGCATGTAACAAACACAACTGAGAATTCTCCGTCAAGAAGAGGTTTTTAATGTCTCAAATAATGGCTGTAATATACATAATCCTTTAGGAATGACTATTATGGTTAATGTAATAAGAAATAAGTTAATAACACTTCAGTTCCTTCTATCAGTTCTGCTGTACTTACCTTATTTAACTGTCACATAACAGTAATGGGATGAGTCAGAGATTATGGAGTCACATTGATGGTGAACATCTTCCTGTGGAAGGACTAGCATAAAATGGTCTATCTCGTAGATCTGGTCCCTTTCTTTTTTATTCTGTTAAAACTACTGTTAAAAAATTACTGTCATTGTAAGAGAAAAAGAGAAATCGTTATTCTTTAGGGAAGAGTCTACTGAATACTAGCAACTTCATAACACATAATTTTGAGGAGATACAGGAGGAATCAAAACATTTAATCCCATTCTGAAACTGATAGTAGCTTCAGACAAGACATTCAGTGGTCTTGAGCTAATTTCTTAATCTTTCTGTTCTCAGATTCTGCCCCGTCTCTAGCGGAATAAAGCAAAGTAGTTCATCTAGTTGAAAACTCCAGCTACAAATGTGAGACCCACATATATATACTGATCAGCAAAAAATTACTGTAAGAAATGTGTCATTGCAATCAGAGTTGTGTCCACACTGTGTGGTTAATGCAAACTGAATTTGCTTTCTAACCCTACCCACTGTCATCGTTCTGTGAGGACCTGGAAATCATCTCTACCAAAGGGGAGGCAAACTGGTGTTGAAGTGTGTGGAGAGGTGTATGAGCAGGTATTGTACTAGCTGTACATCTGTACTGTACATGTACCATACTCTACTATCTGACACCTGTGCAAATGCTTTGCTACTCTTTTGTCCTAATGTAAAACCGATAGGGCTTGCTTAATCCACACATAGCTTACACTGTTTGGTTGTTTCAGCGCAAATGGTCTATGATCATCGGCTGAATATTTAATATATAAGAAAAACAGTATGAAATATCCCTAGAGGAAGTGGTTTACATTTATCTTTTTGTCTTGAAACTGGAACAGCATGTAGCAAAGCCTCACATTGATACAGATATAAAATCAATACTAGTGTGGATGCATCAGCAGCAGACCAGCCTTCATGTATCTGTATATGGATTGCCTTCGCTGCCTAATCCATGACAGTACCCACTGTGCATACCACAGTAAAACTTCTGATTTCACCAGTCTCAAGATTCAATTTTATTCTTGATACCTGGCCTTAGTGAAAGAGTCTTCAAATGATGTACTTTAAAGAATGCTCTGCAAATTGCTACCTAGCTTTGTTGCAATCAGACCAAAAGGCCAGAATATCAGTAAGAAATGGATCACAATTGAGAGTTTATCAAACTTAATTTCACAATGCAAAATATTATCATGGCTCTAAGAATAATGACTCATTCTGGTTCCACTGGTTGCAGAGCATTTCTTTCTTATAATCCAACTATATACATATTGGTAACTGATACATACACAAACTAGTGTCTTCTTGGTTACTTCTTTATGATTTTTTTAAATGCCTCAAACACAAAATTATTTGAGCTCTGAAACAAAACCATGACACTCTCTTAAAACTGCCAGGGCAAGCCCAAAATGGAGACAAAGACATAAGATTAAAAGGTTCTAGGAAGCCTTCAAGGAGACTGAGCCCTTCTTGCCAGTCATTTTTATAACAAGGACAGCCATAGACGTATTTGCAAAATGTTGTCTTCTTTCAGTGGGTAGCAGGGTACCTGAGAAAGGTACCTTTTATGACTTCAGACACTCTATACTGATAATGTAGCAATTTCATTTTCGTTTTTCCCTCCTTGGATTGCACTGTCATGGTTAAGATAATGTCAGAATTTATTTTTCAAATGCCTTTTGCTTTTCACAAATCATTCATAGTAAAATTTCACAGGAACAGGAGCACACATGTGGAAGCTATGAATTAGGAAGTCTAATGTGTTATATTTGAGGGTCCTTAACCCTTATAGGGTGTGTTAATATGATAATTGTAAGATTCAGTCAAAGAACTACCTGAAGACTGTTAATTATCTTGAAGTTCCAGTGTTGCCTTTGTTTCATAGCCATTATAGACTATTATGCCTGTGTATTGTCATGAGCAGAGATTTTTTTTCTTGAATTATATGATACATATTAGTTTTGCAGTGTAAAAAGTAATGTGTATCTTTAAATAGCAAATGCACCATGCATAGGCTTACAGAGAACAGATTCAAGACTTAAGTTGTCAGTAAAAGAATTACTTTAGCAAAGCCGGTCCGAATTTTTTTTCTGTGTTTTTGGCAGGACTTGATTCATAAAACAAGATCATGATCTCCTGTGATCATTATGCAATCTGGAAGGAGTTTATCATCCTCCCTGCTGAACTTTCATTGTTTACTTGGGCCCCCATTTGTGTGTTGGACAGTGTTTTCAAATCTTGAATATTTTCAACTCTAATGGCCACCTTAGAAAGACAACCTTCTGTCCCCCAGAATAGATCCTTCACATAGCACAGAAGAAACTTTCATTTGACCACTCCCCAAGTCTTTCTAAAAATCGTTGTAAAGCTAAGGATAACAGACATACATAAAACTCCATTTAACAATTGCACAGGTTATGATAAAAGCCAGGCTACTTGCTTTGTTCCCCTTAAATCCTTCCAGAATGCTGCTGTGAAAGTCAGTTTTATCTCCTGAATCTCAGGAATGAAACTTCCCAATTAAAATTCTTTCACTGCTTACCATCCTTTTAGCCGTGTTTAAGATCCTTGTCTTCCATCAAGGCTGTGCTTTCATTTCTGCTTAGTGTACTTCTTTTCTGGACTGCACACAAGATTCCCACCTAGGTGCTGCTTTCAACCCCTCCTTCTACTTTTATCTCTGTGTTTTGTTCCCGCCTGCCTAAGTTGGAACTGCAGGTGAAATTATTCTCAGGCAGAGACACCTACAGTGCCTGTGCGTCAGCCACTCCTCAGTCCTGCTATCCACCCTTGCCTGCCCATTCCTCTGATCATAAGTGGTTTACAGCCATTTGCTTTTGCCATGATGGATACATGGGAGACTTTGAGAGCTGGAAGCATAATTCTCTGAAGCTTAATTTAAGAAGAAAGGCTCTGTGCTTATGAGAATGAGAATTTTTCACATTCCATTTGGATTGTTAGGAAAAGATCATAGTAAAAAAAAAGACTAGTGGAGATACTGCTTTAACTTCCATCCAGCCATGCCATCCTCAGCAGTCCAGAGCACTGTGTGAAACCTTGAAGGAATGAGGTTTCAAAGTTCTAGGGCTTTTATGCTGTTTTATCAGCAAATATTCATCATTCCCCCACCTTTATCTTAAAAAAAAAAAAAAAAAAAAAAAAAATTAAAATAGCCAATTTGCCAATTAGTTTCAGTGAAAAGTAGGCTGTTGGTGGATTGCTGGAGCCTCAGACTGGGATGTAGCTTGCACATATTCCATATGTGGCATAATTTCAAAAGGAAGCCACGTGAATTAAAGATAAAAGTTTGTGTTTTAAATGTCTATCCTGTGCTTGCTATTCATTGAAATAGAACATATAAAGAGATGAATACGATGGCATTGGAGGTAAAAGAAAACCCAACAGTTTGGTTTGCTGGCTTATATTGAACTTATATTTCTGTACGCAAAGGGTAATTTTGAGTTTTCAGGTCATGTCACAGCCAGCTGATCCACCTATATATATATGTATATGTATATGTGTATATATATATATATACACACACACACCTACAGACATAAGAGAAATGTGTAAAAATTAAAGACTAGATATCATCAGGATAAAATATCAGGTTTGATCCCAAGTGGAAATAATATCTACTCATTGCCCTAAATTAAAGTTCAATATGAGGGGCAGATGCAAACTCTGCCTGCTGTGAGCAAATTGAAGCAATTTGTTAAAAAAAAAAAAAAAAGAAGTTTTTCACTTGCTTATGGCAAAGTTTTAGGAATCTGGACAACATGCATGAGAAACTGGAATTCCTTATTAATTAGAAGAAATTTGATACAAATGGTATTGCTGCAATCTGGAGAGGTGATGTGATTGGAATATTCAGATTATAAATTGCAACTTGTTCTGCAAAGCCTGAGAGGATGAGGAAATGAACAAAAGTCATTAATTTGTAAATGGGAACAAGATCATGGCTTGAATTTAATATACAAGATATTTTCAAGCAATAATCTGATCACATATACCTACTTTGCTTTTCAGAAGGTTTAATTTTCCCATAAAATAAAAAAAAAAAAAAAATGCAAAGTAAAGGATTAAAATATAAACCCTGAAAAAAAAAATACATTATTTTAAATGAATCTTTGTATAGAGGAAACTGGTTACTTCCATGTCCAAGGAGAACACCTTTGATTAAAATCTACCTCACTATTAGAGACCAAGAAAAAGTAACTTAAGGAGATCTAGTTTGTCTTTGTTCTAAATATATCTGATGTATGAATGATATGAGAGGTATTTCATTATGCCAATTAAAAAAAAATTAACAAAACAGCTTACGTGATCATGTAAATGTAATATTTAGTCTGAGAGCAATCCAAAGGAAAACAATTAAAAAGCTGCAATGGGATTAAATTGATTGAGGAATAAAGTACATGGATATAATTATGTGCTATTACATTTTTATGGAAAATGTGTCTTGTCAAACTTTATTTCATTACTAGTAAAATTTTGTTGAAATAAAGGTTATAAATATATACCTAATACTTTAGACATTTATCAGACATTTGACAGCATGACATGACTTTCTGATTTAAAAATTAATGCTATATAATCTCAAAGTAGCACACAATAAATGAATTAATGAACAAATGAAAAACACTTCTCAAAAAAGTTATTTCAAATGGGGAAACATGTTCAAATTCCTTCCCAGTAGTGTACTCTAGGAAAATCCAATTGTCTTTTGATATTTTTATCCGTGGCAAGCATGAGAAAACAAGCACTCCTAGGGGAGATGTTAACTATATCATCTGCAGTTTGTGATCCCTGAACTGTTTACAAGTTGTCAACTTGGATTGTCCTCACTTTACACAGACTGAAAAAATCATATTTTTGTGTATTTTTAATTCAGTTTTAATCAGACTAATATTTTTCTTGCATGAAACTGAAGGTGTATATATTCATGAGACTACGATGGTGAGTTAATGGATGTTCTATCACTCCCTCAGCTGGACATGGGAGAGAAAACATAACAAAAGGCTTGTGGGTTGAGATAAACATGGGCTTTCTGTGGGGTCACAGCCTCCTTTGGCATCCCCCTGCTCTTGTGTGGGATCCTCCAAGGACTACGGATGAGTATCTGCTACACCATGGACCTCCATTGGCTGCAGGGACACAGCTGCCTCACCACGGACCGCAGGGGAATCTCTGCTCCTATGTCTAGAGCAGCTCCTCTCCTCCTTCTGCACTGACCTGGGTGTCTGCAGGGATTTTTGTCTCACATGTACTAACTCCTCTCGCTATGGAGCTTTTTTCCCTTTCTTATCTATGTTATCCCAGAGATGCTACCACTGCCACTGATGGCTTAATGTTGGTCTGAGATGGGTCTGTCTTGGAGCCTACTGTCATTTGCTGTATTGGACATAGGGGAAGCTTCTGTCACCTCCTTACAGAATCTACCTCTGTAACCCCACAGCTACCAAAACCAAACCGAAATGCATTTTTCAGACCTGCTAATGCATCTGAAATAATGCTCAGATTGATGGAATTTCTTGATATTTTAGGCCATAAAACTCCAAGTACTCTGTTAAAGACATTAAGATATTGTTGTTTAGTTGTTAGGAGAGTTGACTCTGCAGTTCTTTAAGATTTAATATTTCATTATCTTTGGAAATTTGCAAATGTTATTTACAAGAGATGTCCATGTAAATGCATAGCTGTGCCTGTAGCCATGTAACACAGGACACTGTTCTGGAAAGAGTAATTTTTGATATCAGGTGCCTGTGAGGTTCTGTAAAAAATACTGTGGTTATGTAGATTCAGTGGATTTTGGCTTAGCCAGTGCTAATCTAAGTTGAAATGTAAGTTCTCTGACTGGGGCTGCTGATCAGTGAAAGAATTGCTTTTGATGGTTTATGTTTTTTATATAGAAGGACAAAATGAAGAACTACAGGTCGAAGGAAACAGAATTAAGTCTGAGTATGGCTTTATGCTTCAATTTTCAAAAATTAAAGAAGAAAAAGAAGAAAAATGTGTTTATCTGGATTGCTTGCTGACAATAACTTACCATGATACATTAAGTGATGTCAGCTCTGTTGTACCACATAGGAGAAACAACATGTTTGAAACTTTCGTGTACAGAGCTCTTTATTGATTAACACAGAATTTCTTCGATTTCAAATAGTTAGATAACTGCACATTCTGGTACTTCTTTTTATAACCCTGAATCATGCTAAGGTATATGACCCTTTGCAAAGGAATTTTCAATACTTATTTAATAGAACACTGGAGCTAACTTTAGAGAAGAAATACTCCACAAAAAATTTCATTGCGAATCTTCTGAAGTAAGATTTATACACTTCATAAAAATGTGTACACAAGATAACGTAGCACAAACTGTTTCTAATTGCTCATTGAAATCAGCATGGGATCATAAGTATGGGCTGCAGGCCTCCAACTCTTGACTTTTTAATCTCTTTCCTAAAGGTATCCAATTCTTATTGGAGGTAAGAGATGAATGTGCAGCTCCTAAGTGCGAGGAGAATGGTAATGGAAATCAGTAGTATTAATCAAATTACTAGAGTTAACATATCTATTATTTCTTGCTCCTCTAAACTTTTGAAACTGATAATGAGAATAAAGATTATTTTATGATCTCCTCCTTCTCATGTAACAATCTATATCCACTATCTTTGCCAAGATGCAGTTGAAATTTTGACTAATTTTATATTCGCTTTGGTCTCCTCCCTCTCTCTCAAGAGAATCATTAGTTTAAAAAATACAGACTGAAAAACAGACAAAAAACCCAATAACCCCTTTCTTTTCATCTTAGTAGGATAAAGACCCTGAATCTTTGGGTCATACTAAAACATTATTCCAGTCCCCAGAAAAACACAGAATTAGTGAAAAACATGTGTGACTTTTTTTTCTTCTCACTGTTTTGCTTGCATAATATTGTATAGGTGGCTGCAAAGTTGGTCAAATTTGGACAAAAGTTGTTTTGTCGCAATAGTCTAAAAGAAATAATTGCTGAAAATTATAATGAATGTGTTCAACTTGAAATACTGATGAGTAGGGGATTGATAGGAAAGACAGGCTCACCATTATTAGTTACAGAAAAAACCTTTTGAACCTTATTTTGTCCTCCATTTAGCAGTACACTGATGGAACCTTTCAAGATTCCATATGTACCTAGGCATATTGCATTGTTTAGCTACTAGGGTACTCTGAAATTGTGCTTGTAACTTAACATTTTTTTTTAATTTATTTAAGGTAAAACAGACAAAAAGAGAATATGAAGTCCTAGGTCTTATTGATTTCTCCTTACACAGCTAATTACATCTACTTCTTAGTTAGCATATGTTTCTCCATCTGCTTAGATTTGACTTTTCTTATTGAGGTTAATTATTGTTTTCCATCATGACAGGGGTTTTGATTTGTCTTTTTTTTTTAATCAATTATCTAACTAAGGCAGCTTTTACATTTCAGAAAAACATATTTACACATTTATAAACACACAACTGAGCTTTTGTTAGTGATCATACAGCAGAATTTGATATTTGTAAAACTATAATAGTATTTGGTAAATTTTAATTCTGATAATCTTTCTATTTCCATGCCTTCATTTGGCATGAAATTTGCAGGGACAAATTTCTAGCAAATTACTAACACTGATCTTAATAGGATATTGTAGAGAGGAAAAGATTGAAAGAACAAGTGCAAAACAGCCTTTATGTACATAAACTTTTGTACCCAAACTAGTAGTCCTTACTCCTTGGAAAATTCCTGCACATTTCAAGAAGACTAGCAGTTTCTCAGTAATTGTGTGACCTGTTGTTCAAAGAGATTGCATATTAAAAAAACCAAACTAAGAAAAAAGCCAAAAACCAAACCAAGCAAACAAAAATAAACAAACAAAAAAAAAAAGCCACCAAACTAAAAAAAACAAACAAAACGCAGTAGGTGAAAATGTAGAGCTGTATTATCTGTATTAAATCCAAAATCATATGCAAGTAACCTTCAAAATTTTAAAAAGTTTGTCCATTTTCTTATGGTATATATTAAAAACCAACAATGGTTGATAAGCTACATGATGAGAAACAGGTATTTTTGAAAAAAAAAAAAGGAATGAGTAGTACATTTGCAGTTTCAAACCAAATGAAACATTTTGTAGGTATTACTTTCTTTGTGATATGAAGAAATAAAGTCATTATGTAACGGATTTTTTTTTTTTTCTCGTTACTCATGGTAAATTTCTGTTCTTGAGAACAATCAATTTTCAAGAAACAAGCACTCATTATCTCAGCTTTTTAAGACCAATATGAAATGGGAATTGGCACAAGAAACATAAAAGCACAATGGTAATTGCATTTTACCCACATTTTCTTCATCTTTCTTAAAGCTTTCTGGGGCTTTAAATTTTCAGCAAAATCTGTTTGGCTCACCTTGAAGAACTCTTTTTTCATTTCATTTCATTAATAAATGTTATCTTCTGTGTTGTTCTCACAGCATAAATACATGCATTTCTAACACTTACCCAAAGCTCGTCTTCTGACTTATGACTGTTATCATTTTTATGCCACAGTACATTTTTTTTCCCTGAAAAATAATCTTGCTCGACTTGCAAAATTAACTACTTGACCTTCAGCAATGCTTTCTTCATTCACTTGGGAATTTAATTATTCCCATTTTTAGAAGATATTTATTTGTAACATTCCTTGAAATAATGTTAAAGTGAATTCTAACTTGTGTGGTACACTCGTGTCTTAGGTGTTAAACTGTGAAAGTTAATAGAAGGCAGGTAATTGAATGTGTGTGAGTGTAAGTACTCAAAGCTGAACTTCCGAACTCACAAAAAGAAGCCTGCTATTTGCTAATGGAACAGGTATGGGCTGGTCGTATTTTTTTGTAACACAGGCACCAAACAGACTTAGCACAGCCCAAATCCTTCAGTTAATTAAAAGACATGAGAGAGAACTGCCAGTTAGGAAGCTGATCACATGTGCTTTTGTACAGACTGGTTAGTGAAAAATGAGAATTTAGGATGCCAAACAGAAGGGCTGGTGATGGAAAAGAAGGTTCACAAAAAGAAGAAATGGCCTTGGAAAGAAGTGGCCTCAGAAAGGTGGTGGCGAATACCTTTATTTTGCTCTAGCTGGAGGAAACATCCTGGAAGTGAGGAAAGATCCCAGCAATCACAGATATCATGGAGATGAAAACTGGGAGGCTCACAGGGGGCAATGATACCCAAGACTGAGCAGAGGCACAAAATGGACTGATATGACTCACTGCCCAGCTTTCCCAGCACAGCAATGACCTCCACCGAGGAAAAAGAAGCTGAGTCCTACTGAAGGCAATGATGTGGGATAGTGAGTAAGTGCCTGAGGTAATCAATTAGCTCTAATCTCATTTGCTTTAAAATAGATCATGGCATCCAGATCCACAAGCTGTTACTCTGTGCAGGGGACAACAGACTGTTAGAATGTACTATACACAAAATTAATGAATAAACAGCCCAGACTTTCAACATGCAATCTCTGTTAGATTTTCACCCTTGCAGGTAGATGACCATTTCTTAAAAGGATAAAAGAAAAGGGACTCTGTCTATCCCAAACATGTGGCATGTGAATACCTCCTAATACATCTAAAGTGAATACCTCCTATACTATTTAATAGAAAGAGACAACCATCCATATATGCCTAAAATTAGGCACCTAGTGAGGGGAAACTGCAGTCTGGAATATTCATAGAACCATAGAATCATAGAATAGTTAGGGTTGGAAAGGACCTTAAGATCATCTAGTTCCAACCCCCCTGCCATGGGTAGGGACACCTTCCACTAAACTATGCCAAACAAGGCTCTGTCCAACATCTCCTTGAACACCGCCAGAGACAAAGCATTCACAGCTTCCCTCGGCAATCTGTCATGGGTTCAGCAGCAGCAGTCATTTTCTCCTTCTTGGTAGCTGGTGCAGTGCTGTGTTTTTGATTTTGGGCCTGGGAGCAGCGCTGATAACACCAGTGTTTTCAGTTACTGCTTGGTAATGTTTTGGTCTGACCAAGGACTTTCTGAGTCTCATGCTCTGCCAGGGAGGAGGGGAGCCAGGAGGAAGCAGAGACAGGACACCTGACCCAAACTGAAAAAAGAGGTTATTCCATACCACAGCACATCATGTCCAGGATGTGAAAACGGAGAAGAGAGACCCAGAAGGGTGTGGTGCTGGACTGGGGGGTGCACGGCATGATCAGGTTTTTGGTATTGGGGGGTTCGCTGCTGGGGGGTGCACTGGCTGAGTCGGGCTTGGTGAACAGTTGTATTCTCTTTCCTTGTACTTCTCTTGTATTATTACTGGTGGTAGCAGTAGTGATTTGTGTTATACCTTAGTCACTAAACTGTTCTTATCTCAACCTGTGTGAGTTGCATTCTTTTGATTCTCCTCCCCATCCCCCCAGGACTGGGGGAAAAAAAAGGGGGGAGTGAGTGAGCGAACTGTTTTGAATTATAGTGGCTTAAACCACGACACTGTTCCAGTGCCTCCCCACCCTCACAGTAAAGAATTTCTTCCTTATATCCAATCTGAATTTCCCCTGTTTAAGCTTGAACCCATTACCCCTTGTTCTATCACTAGAGTACCTAATGAAGAGTCCCTCCTCAGCATCCTTATAGGCCCCCTACAGATACTGGAAGGCAGCCATGAGGTCTCCATGCAGCCTTCTCTTCTCCAGGATGAACAGCACCAACTTTCTCAGCCTATCTTCATGCAGGAGGTACTTCAGTCCCCTGATCGTCCTCATGGCCCTCATCTGGACTTGTTCCAACACTTCCATGTCCTTTTTATGTTGAGGACACCAGAACTGTGCACAATACTCCAAGTGAGGTCTCACAGGAGCAGAGTAGAGGGGCAGGATCACCTCCCTTGACCTGCTGGTCACGCTCTTTTTGATGTAGCTGGTTGGATTTCTGGGCTGCAAACGTACACACTGAAGATGGCTCATGTTTATTTTCTCATCGACCAACACCCCCAAGTCCTTCTGGGCAGGGTTGCTCTACAGGTTTGCTCAATTCCAAACCAACTGCTTTTCTCTATAGAATATTTGTAAACATTTGGTAAATACAGGAATACTGGTTCACTATTAATCGAAAGCTGAGGGGCAGTTTTAACTGAATTCCATCCTCAGTGATGAAATCCAACTAAAATGTCCATATGATGCTTTAAAAATGGCAAAACAAAACATTTGCCTTGAGTCTTGAAACTGCTGGGTGGGGGGAAGAGGAACAAAACCTAAAACCAGGTAGCTAGAGTCATAGCCGCCTGTTGAAACACGAGCTTCTCACTGGGAAATTGGTCAGAGCATTTTGACTGAAAGAACAACAGGCCTGAAATAGTAGTCAATAAACTTCCTGCTTTATGGAAAGGCTGTTATTTTCTATGCTGTTCCTATGTTTTATGGCATTCATGTCTTCAGTAACCTAGAGGAATCAAGAAATTGCAATTTAGTGAGTGGTCTCCTTTAGTTTCAAAGTCCTGCATTTCAGCCTTGATGCTGAGAGTTCCCACAGCACTCAAATAATGTGTGACATATTAATTTGCTGTTGCTGACAAACAGGAACCAGAGAAATGTTTTCAAAGATGTATTTTTTTTCCAATATCTGTGGGTTTGATATATTTATCTTGGGTTCAGTACCCTGATAATGATGAGGAAACAAAGAATCTACTTATATTCTAAGTAAGGTAATGCAGTCAGTAGAATTTTGGGAAAGCCCCACAACCCTACATATAAAAAATCGCTTTAGATAGTTCCTACTTTCACCTGCTTAGTGAAATTCAATCATAGAATCATTGAATGGTTTGGGAAGGGACCTAGAAAGATCATCTGGTCCACCCCACCCCCTTCCATGGGCAGGGACATCTTTCACCAGATCAAAAGCCCCATCCAACCTGATCCTGAACACTTCCAATGATGGAGCATCCACAACCTGTCCTGGTAGTGGCAACCTGTGCCACTGTCTCACCGCCTGTCCTGGTTTCAACTAGGACAGAGTTAATTTTCTCCCTAGTAGCTGATACAGTGCTGTGTTTTGGATTTAGTATGAGAATAATACTAATAACACACAGATATTTTAGCTGTTGCTAAGCAGCACTTACTCTGACTCAAGGACTTTCCAGTTTCCCGTGCTCTGCCAATGAGGAGCTGCACAGCAAGGCAGGAGTGAGCATGGCCAGATAAGCAGACCTGAACAAGCTAAAACGATGGTCCATACCTTAGAATGTCATGTTCAGCATATAAAATGGGGGTAGTTGATTGGAAGCCACCAATCATTCCTCATAAAGCATTTCTTCTTTATAGTCAATGTAGACCTATCCTCTTTCAGTTTAAAACCATTGTTCATTGTCCTGTCATTACAGGCCCTGGCAAAAACTCCCTCCCCATCTTTCTTATGAGCCACCTATGTACATTGAAAAGCTACAATACAGCCTTCCTGGAGCCTTCTTTTCTCCAGGCTAAATAATCCCTACTCTCTAAGTCTTTCTTCACAGCAAAGGTGTTCCAGCTCTCTGGTCATTTCCATGGCCCTTCACTAGACCCTTTTCAACAGGTCCATGGATTTCTTGTGCTGGGAGCCCCAGACCTGAATGCGGTACTGCAGGTGGCATCTCACAAGAGCAGAGTAGAGGGGGAGAATCACCTCCCTTGACCTGCTGGTCACACGTCTTTTGACGCACCCCAGAATACGATAGACTTTCTGGGCTTTGAGAACACATTGCTGACTTATACTGAAACTTTTCTGAAACTGAAAATTTTGGATATTGTCAAAACCAGATCATAAAAACCCAAGGTGGATAAAATACAGCCTGGGGAAAAAAAAATTTACAAAATATCATTGTAATCTGCATTTTACAGTGGGGACACTGAGGCATAGGAAGGGTAAGCATAGTAACCAGAAAGACAAGATCATTCACACACGCAAAGTGATTTATGGTATTTTATGTGTACCTTAGCAGCAGGGTCATAGAAAACACAATAATGGAAAAGAGGAAAGATGGTTCTTCTGTCATTATAGGTTTCCATTGGGTTTATGAGCTCTTTTTAAAACTTAGTTTTGTTTATGCCCTTGCACCATCACAGTAAGAGCAACAGGACTGTGTCATCACACTACATAGAAAAAATTCAGTGGTTAAACTTTGCCTATTAAATTCATTTCTTTAGTTCCAAGCTGATAGCAGTATGAGCTTTGCACTTGGTCTCATGGATAACAGTTGCAGGAAAAATCTTACACCAACAAATGTGCCTACAAAACCTGAATGAAATGTACCTAAAAACCAGAATGACTGACAAAGGTAAAATGAGAACTTCACTATTAGGACTCCTCACTTTGTAAGGATATGAAGAGCTAAATTTGACAGATTAAATACTTGAAGAGCTAAAATTGACAGAATATATACTTTAGGAAAAATCTACCAAGAAATAGATCAATTTTCTTTTTAGTTTTTGTTTTTAAGTGTATGAAAGGAAGAAAAAGAAATTTGTAAGAAGCAATATGTTTTAAAGTGAAGCTTTTTCCAGAAATTCTCAGTCAATTTAAATATTTCCATTGAGAACACTGGTTGCAGAGAAAAAATGCTCCTGTCATGGGTTCAGCAGTAGCAGGATGGATTGGCTGCACTGTCTGTTACAGTTGGGGTTTGAGTAGCTGCTGCGCTTGTCCCTGGGGGTGGTGTAGTTGCTGTACTTGGAGCTGGAGTAGCTGCGCTGTCTATTACTCCGCCCTCAGGTCCAGGAACGCTTTTTTCCTTTTGAAGATGCTGGACAGTGTTAAACAAGGCTCTGTAAGCATAGGCCAAGCCCCAGCACGTTGCCATGATTTGTTCATCTCTGGTGTGACCAGAATGATCACACACCTCCTTTAAAGGTTTTACTAGTTTTTCTGGGTTTTGCATTTGTTCATTGGTGAAGTTCCAAAGCACTGGAGGGGCCCACTGGCCTAGATACTTGCCCATACTATCCCACACACCCTGCTACTCATGACTGTCCAGCCTTGGGGAAAATCTCTCGGCCATCCTGGATTGTAGTCTAACCCCAGACATAGCCCACACCCCACTCTACTTAACTCTCCGGACCAGACTAAATAGTTGTGAGCACAACATATTCAGTATGTGTGCCAACATGATAATTCCCGTCACAACCAGCAGGCAGGTCTCAAGGGTATCTAAAGGCCATTCAAAACCTTCAGAATTCTCAAATAGTGTTGTAAACGGCCTGGTGGGGGCGCTGGGAGCACAAAAGAATGTCTCCTTCACAGGCTGACCATCCGAGGGGGTGAAAAGAGACGTGTAATTGCTAAAAACTTCCATTATATACCTCCCAAAGTATAGAGTTGGTGACTACACTGGAAACACAAACCGGGTCAGTTTCATGATCACTGTGTCTATTGTATTAAAAATCAGTGCAATAAAGTACAATGTAACAAGGACCTTAACCCAAAACCCAGATCTGAAAAATGTCAAGATAAGAAATACCGGCTGTAAGTAAAGTATCATACACTGAACCTGTGAGAACCAGAGCAACAACTTTGAGAGCCAATAAATCAGCATTGTGACGAGTGACTATTAATCCTTGCCGTTTATCTCAACCCTTAAGTGCCCCACGTTGGGCGCCAAAAAGAACTGTCGTGGTTTAAGCTGTAAACTTCACTTCTCCCTCCGTTTCTCCCCCCCCCCCCCTCCGATGGGGGGGGAAATGGGGAGAAGAACTGAAAGAATGTAACTCCCACGGGTTGAGATAAGAACAGTCCAGTAGCTGAGATATAATACAAATCACTACTGCTACCACCAATCATAATAATAATGACAAGGCAAATACAAGGGAAAAGGATACAACTGCTCACCAAGCCTGACCAAGCCGAGAGAGCGACAGAGCCACTTTCGGGTTCCTGCCCCCAGTATTTTACATCCTGTGCATGACATGCTGTGGCATGGAATAGCTCTTTGGTCAGTTTGGGTCAGGTGCCCTGTCTCTGCTTCCTCCCGGCTCCCCCTCCTCCCTGGCATAGCATGAGACTCAGAAAGTCCTTGGCCAGACCAAAACATTGCCAAGCAGTAACTGAAAACACTGGTGTTATCAGCGCTGCTCCGGGGCACGAAATTAAAAACACAGTGCTGCACCAGTTACCAAGAGGGAGAAAAATGACTGCTACTGCTGAACCCATGACAGCTCCTTAAACAAGGGAAGATCAAGTTAGATATAAGGAAGAAGTTCTTTACTGTGGGGGTGGTGAGGCACTAGAATGGGTTGCCCAAAGAAGTGGTAAATGCTCCATCCCTGGAAGTGTTCAAGGCCAGGCTGGACAGAGTCTTGGGTGACATGGTCTAATGTGAGGTGTCCCTGCCCATGGCAGGGGGGCTAGAACTAGGCAATCTTAATGTCCTTTCAAGCCCTAACTATTCTATGATTCTGCAGTTTTAGAAATAAGGGAAAGAGAAAGCTAGGACAGACCATATATGTCTGTCCTAAAGATCTACTTTGGCCAGGAGATGGATTTGAAACCTGACAGTGATAATATTTTAATACAATACCTATGCAAATTAAAGTATGTAAAACTGAAAGGCATTTATTTCTCTCTGTTACTCCCTCTAGCAGCCCTCTGGTAAGGGCGCTGGTCCAGCATGGGGAAAGTACAGCACGAATGAAGATCAGAACTTGAGTCTTTCCTGTATGAAATGAAAAGTTCATCGATTTTGAGCTGTGCAGGAGATGTTACAGGTTTAGATGGTGGAAAAGGAGAGAAAATCTATGGTTCTGTGTATGGAAAGTGTGTTATAACATTTGAGAGTTGGAAACTGGCATACAGAATTGTAAGGAATAGTGATGATCACATTTTAATGACTGTATTTGGCTCATAAAAGTTTCACTTGAAGTAATTATATTTTATAGTTTTACATGGTTCTTTATGCACTTATTTTCCACTAAGTGAAAAGCCATCTCTTCCTCAGAAGCAAACAAAACCAAATGCAAAAAAAGCCAAAACCACAAATCAGCCAAAATGCAAAACCAAATCACACCAAACCTAAATGTTTAAAAACCTTGGGGAAAGAATTGACTGAGTTTTCCCATGTACACTCAAGTCAGATCTAAAAGTCTGCTGGCATTTTACTTATTCTTTGAGTAGCTGACTTAAGGATATGGGATCACTAAACACTAGAAAAGTCGAAACTAACTGAAGAATATTAGGAGAAATCTTTGCTTTCAGTAATTTTAAAATCTGTTTATCTCTTCCTCGCACTTTTCCACCTACTCAAAGTTCGAGTTTGTGTCCTGTAGTTTGGCCCCAAATTCTGGGAATAAATAAACTAAAGCAGTTCAGGTACTGGTACTGGCAAGGGCATATTTGAGAAAAGCAAACAGGAGAAAAACAAGCATCAGACCTGCATCAATCTTGACAGCATACTACAACTCTGATAGGCAGCCTGTGCAGAGGGAAAAGTACAAAGACAGTTACAAATGGCAAGGTGCACATTTATGAATACCAATAAAATTCCCCCTCTGCTCTATCATCTCTTTAAGGTGCTGTTTTTCAAATAACCATTTTAGAAGCAGCTTTATAATTGCTTTCACTTTAAATATCTAAATTAAATATACATATATAAAGTAAAGAACATTTGTCTTGCACCTTTTCTTCAGAAGCATGACACTTTTTAAAGTAGCATTCCTGATTTATAAACAATCTGACTGATTTTAAGTCATATCTGTGATTTATAAGTCAGGACCTCATATACTCCAGGTATTAAGCTCTATTTTATGAAACCCAGTTTATTTGTTAAAAAAGACTGATTTGCTAGGCTGATTTATTAATCATGGCTTGGCAATTTAAACCAAAGTCTTGGTTTAAAGTCTTATATTTATAAATTAGATGCTTAAATCAAATTCCAATTTATACATAATGGGATTGGTTCTAGAGATGTGCAAATAGTAATATATCCAATCCTACCACTACCTGGAGATAATGATCTTGCTTTCACAATTAATTTGGTTATTCAAATTGACGCAAAAATCTTGTCATTAATCAGATGGATACTATTTGGAAAGCACTCCATATCAAGGAACCAGGCAAAAAGAAATACTGACTTTCAGGAAGGAAATGAATAGCCTAATCTGAAATATTGTAATACTGAGATTTTGAACTCTGTTTTTCCAGAGTTTTCAAGCTGCTGAGTCCATGCCCCACTGGGTCTGCTATTGCCACTTCAACAAGAAGATGGCTTTCATTTGCTGTCATTTGTCCCTTTCATTAATTCTGAAAGAAAATACAGACGTGATATTTAATTCCCACTTCCCAACTTCCACTCCTAATTATTATTCTTTTCTTTTTTCCAAAATTTTATATGTTTATATTTATTTTATGCCCAGAAATGCCAGCCCTCTGGAAGGAAAGACATAACTGCTACTTGAAAAGTGCAAACAGCAATGACCAAGGTGATGCATATTTGAACATCTTACTCTTTAGTCAAAGAAGTCATCTAGCTGAAGAAAATTAATACAGTTCTAGAAATACTTTTCTTCCTCTTATGCATAGCCATGTCTTGAAGTGTCAGGTTTAGATAAGCTGAAAGCAATATGACTGAAAGGTATATTTTCTAATCGACTTCCTGAATAATCTTTGACTCCAGACATAACAATATATTTAATCAATATATGAAACCTACCATACCAATTTGTCCAACACATTGGAAGCTGGTCTTTTAATTCTTTAGCAGTGTCTCACTATGTTAATCTTGACCTGATACTTCTTCTTAAATCCCCTAGTTCTGAAGGCATGTTACCTTCAAGTAAAAAAATAATAAAAATCCATCCCTGAGTTTGAGAGAAGACTTGAGATGCTCCTGTGAGCTTGTTCTATACAACCTGCATACATAGTTTCTTCCTGAATTTACGGTGACGCAGCTCATAGAATTTTGTTGACCTACTTATATCCATGGGACTAAAAAAAAATCTACAATCACTCTGAAGGCTGTTCGTCATACATCAAAATCAGAGATAAAAACTTCTTAAAATACTAGATATCAGACTGCTTTTCATTTTGTTTTGTAGGCAGGCTTGATGCACAGAAGAATAGGATGCCTTCTGTTGCAATGCTTCCCCCAGATGCTTTGTACCTTGTGCCAAATAGAAAAATATGAGTAGGCAATGTCCTATGGACTGACTTGGGATAGTTTGACTGGCAGAGTCCTTAACCCACCTCTCAAGACACCCTTCAGTGGAGTGTGCTTTCCTTTTGTGTTCGTCCAGATTCTTTCTCCTTTCTCTGCAGAAATCCCAACACATCTGTTCAACAGCTCCACCTCCAGCTGAGAGCAAGGTAGTGATGAATTGCAGAATCCTGTTCCACATTCTGTTAAACTTGGCATTGCCTTCCTCTTCACATTCAAAGTACACTAACCGCAGGTCCGCAGGTTGCATTTGTTCTGCCATTTTGTCCTTTTGTAGCATAAAACAAAATTGGACTATGGTTTGACTTGAACAAGAAGTAAGAAAGACCCCTGAATCACTCTTTTTGGAGATGTACTGTTGAAGTGTACTGCAGCATACAGTAGGGAGCAATACAGGGGGGAGGCACAGAGGTCAACACGCCATCTTTAGAAGTTCAGAATTTGGGTGGCAAGTACACACTTGAGATTTAAGGCAAAATTTAGTCAGACTTGTTTTGTGAAACATGTCTTGTATGTTTTCAGGAACACTTGCCTCTGACACCTGCAAAATGAAAACGAAACTGCTTTTGAAAGAGGAACATGGAATTGACTTGGCACAGGACATAGTTCAAGTTATTTGGTTTCTATAGGGAGTAAATAAAAAGTTGCTGTAGAACTGGCTCAAATGTCAGGTTTCTCCATAACCCAGCTGTAAACTCCAGTGTGAAATGAACTCTCACTCTTGTTCAGCTTTTAAAAATCTTGTAATCGCTCATTTTCTCAAATAAGTTATTCTTTAGTCAGAAATTTCTTGGAGCTAGTGATATTTGGTGATGTGGTCGTGAACTCTGAACCTATTAGCAGTCTGACAGTCCTTTCACAGAAGTAAGATTCATATTGGTGTCATGGTTTAAGCTGTAAATCTCACGCAGCCTGTTAGCTCACTTCTTCCTCTTTCTTCCCCCCCACTCCTATGGGGTGGGGGGGGGGTGGAGGGGGGGAATGGGGAGAAGAATCGAAATAATGTAACTCCCACGGGTTGAGATAAGAACAGTTCAGTAACTGAGGTATAATACAAATCACTACTGTTACCACCAATAATAATAATGACCAGGGAAAATACAAGGGAAGAGGATACAATCGCTCACCACCCAACAGAGCCGAGAGAGAGAGCGACTTCCGGGTTCCTGCCCCCAGTATTTTGCACCCTGGACATGACGTGCGGTGGCATGGAATGGCTCTTTGGTCAGTTTGGGTCAGGTGTCCTGTCTCTGCTTCCTCCCAGCTTCCCGTCCTCCCCAGCAGAGCATGAGACTCAGAAAGTCCTTGGTCAGACAAAAACATTACCAAGCGGTAACTGAAAACACTGGTGTTATCAGCACTACTCCAGCTACCAAGAAGGAGAAAAAAAAAAAGAAAAAAAGAGTTACTGCTGAACCCAGGACAAATGGCATTCTGAAAACAGAGAAAGGAGGTAAAGAAAGGAAGAGTGAATGAGATTGAAGAGTGAATTAATGAAAGAAAAAGGAGAATAGCAAAAGAGAACATAACATGATCTTCTCTTTGTTTATGTAAGTGGGGAATTATTCCTTGGCTACATCAAGGAATGGTAGGTAGAAGGGGTAAATACTATTTTGTAATGAAGGTGGTGGACAAGGAAGACCTATTAAAAGAAGAAAATTACCCTACCTGTCCTCTAAAAGTTAGGCAATATTACAGTTTATAGGTTAAATTGTTATTTAGCCATATATATATCTGCAATTGCACCAGTCACTAAGCTTTAGTAGTTAATTACTGGAATTAGTTCAATTATAATAGCAATGAGAAAGCATAAAACATGTTTCGCCAGTGAGAACAAGGTCCACAGGGCGTTCTAATCTATTAAGGAGGGCATGCTCTCTATTCTTTTGGGATGTAAGAGAATAGGGTCAAAATAAGAGGAGACTGCAGAGGGACCTGCTACCAAGAGGAAAACCTCTGAATTTCTAACAGAGGTAGCTCTTCTCTTCTCTGAATATACTCACACTGTCCCTTTTCCCTATGTATTGACTTACAAGGAGGTCACTCTTGGAAAGATGTCAGGTTCCAGATATTCTCAAAAAAAATAATACTGAAGACAACATGATTGTGGCACAGATATTTGCTCTTTTGCCTCTGAAACTGTTAACTTCATCACTGGTTTAATTTAAAGGAGCAATGATTCTGAGCTACTAGTTTCCATATCATATATAATAGATACATATGTATGTACATATATATCCAAACATCCTAACATTTCAATATGAGAAGCAGAGAGACACTTTATTGGATTTATCATTAAGGAAAAATACAAGATAAAATAAATATTAAAACCAGCATATAAAAGAGACAACAAGTGAGCATGATGTAAATACCAGGCAAGATTAAGAAGTTAAATCCCAGAGGAGAAAAACATAAGGAAACAAAAATGAAGAGAAATTCTGGTGGAAGCACGTATTAACAGAGTGCATAAATTCATCAGTTAAATATTGGGGGGAGGGGAGGGAGAGGAAGGCAAAATAACAAAGAAAGTAGTGACGGAATAGGAAAATAATAAAGTATAGGTACACCCATTTGTTATAAATAAACAAATCACTAAGTAAGAGAAATACTACTCTAATAAGAAGTGAAAACTCTGACAGCTGCTGGGAATGAAAGAGAGACTTGGAATGAGACATACATACTGCAAATGTGGTCGGCAGACTACTACATGAGGCTTAATGATGGTAGAGTGAAAACAAAAGCAGAGGCATATTTTGAATTAGACAAGTGAAACTGTGAGAGGTTTGACTGATTGACATTTGATTGTACAAGTGAGAGAATATCCAAAATTTAGACCGAAAGAAATGTTTTGAGAGCAGCTTGAGTTTTTCCCAAGTTAGCTCAATGTTTTTCAAACTGAGATGCAGTGTGAACATAACAAAAAAAGGTTTGCTTATTTGTAAGATTAGGAAGGAAATAAAAGAAAGCATGTGTGATCTGAAGTGTTTCACTGAAATAGTGTTCTCTCTGTTGAGTATGACTTCCACTCAGGACTCATAAATACTTATCCTGTTGTTGCAATGGGTTATTTATTTTATGTTAGTGTCGAAAGAGAACCTTAAGGTCAGACCTTTTATTGCTCCACAGGCTATTTACAGGCTTCTGAACGTGTGGGTGGTGAGAGAGGTCACAAATGCACCAGAAGATTGGCTGGGCATTCAAGCCAGCTGTAGAAGAGCTTAATAAAAGAGGAAAAGTGTATAACCAGAGTAATAATATATATTATGCAAGATAGCAGTTGTACAGTTTAATGATGCCAAGATTCCTAAAATCGATATTCTGTCTTGATCTATTTTAGGGGATTTTAAATCCCCTGATGTTTCTAGAAACCTTGCAGAAGGAAATGGCCACAGATGATCATTTGCATACAATCCAAAGCTCTTGGAGCTCAACCAGCTGGGTCTGATCTTCTCCAGTGGGAGAAAAATCCAAGACCAAGATCTTTCCTGAAGTCAAGCAGCTTGCCCAAGGCATACGCAGTCTTCCTCCCAGCAAAGATTAATCTTTGCCCAAACCCTCCAGGAGAAAGTCAGTTTTGAAGTGACAAAAGAGAGGGACATAATCCTTCAAAGTATCAGAGCTAGCAGGAATGGCTTTCACAATTGGAGGCTAAGGAAAAGATCAAAGCATGAGTTAATGCTTCCTTCCTTTTCTCCCCTATACCAAATTCAATTGTACAGCAAGTTCTCTGCCAATTGTGCTTGCAACCAATAAATTCAATAAAATTTTCTGGTTCACTAATTTTTTGTGTCTTATTTTTCTTAATCCAATGGATAATGAATTTAAAGTTGTTCTATGCTGTCAGCACATAGCAGCATGGAATGTAATGCTGAATAAATGCTGGGGACAAGAACTAGCTCTGAGAAAACTCCCAAGAGATCTCAAAGCTGCTTTGGTTTTGTCCAGGGATATTTTCATGACCAGAGTGCTTCCAGATCCAATCTGTTTTTTGTTTAAAAGATCTTAAAAAACACCAAAAAGCTGTTTGCTTCTGTCACTATATGTTGCTTCATGTCATTGCTGCTCAGACAGCTGAGGCGCATCCTGCAGGCCAAAAGCTGCAGAAGCTGTGCTTCATTGTCTCAGCAATCTTCATCACACTCAGGAAGAGTAGATCTAAGCCAGCTTTGATCCAGGGTGGGTCAGGAACTACACAAGGTGAACAATAAACATAGTATTACTCATTTTCTTTACAGGTGTGTGTCATTAAGTGCAAATTGCCCCCAATCATCTTTTGCATCAAAGCGTTATTAAGCTAAGACAAAGATCTTGCTTTCCTTCTTTAAGTGGAATATTTCAAAAGCCTAGCAGTCAAAGAGATTGCCTAAAATGTGAAATTTGGTACATTCAAGTATCTTCTTTTTCTGGTTTGTAGAAAGGTCTTATCCTTGAGTCTTACCTCAATCTTCATTTTCCATTCACCTTCCGGTAAGATGTGTCATGGGTTCAGCAGTAGCAGTCATTTTTCTCCCTCTTGGTAGCTGGTGCAGCACTGTAGTTTTGATTTTGGGCCTGGGAGCAGCGCTGATAACACCAGTGTTTATAGTTACTACTTGGCACTGTTTTGGTTTGACCAAGGACTTTTCTGAGTCTCATGCTATGCCAGGGAGGAGGGGAGCCAGGAGGAAGCAGAGACAGGACACCTGACCCAAACTGACCAAAGAGGTTATTCCATACCACAGCACGTCATGTCCAGGATGTGAAGACGGAGGGGAGAGACCCGGAAGGGTGTGGTGGTGGTGGTGGACTGGGGGTGCACGGCATAGACAGGTTTTTGGTATTGGGGGTTCACTGTTTGGGGGGTGCACTGGCTGGGTCGGGATTGGTGAGCAGTTGTATTCTTTTTCCTTGTATTTCTTCTGTATTATTACTGGTGGTAGCAGTAGTGATTTGTGTTATACCTTAGTTACTAAACTGTTCTTATCTCAACCTGTGGGAGTTGCATTCTTTTAATTCGCCTCCCCATTACCCGGGACTGGGGGAAGAAAAAAGGGGGAGTGAGTGAGTGAGTAAAACTGCGTGGGTGGGGGGCTTAAACCACGACGATGTGTATCCCCCACAAGTACTCAGGAGGACCAGCCTTTGCTACTGTCTCTCCTGTAGCCTAGGTAAGCTCACCTGCAATCACAAGTCCACCTATCATCTCTATATTAATATCTCAGTACATACGTATTTGCTCAAGTCCTCTGTGTCTTACTGGAATCACCTTACTGAATTTTAGGTATCTTCAAAGTAAAAGTGCATATCTTAGTGCATAACTTCAGACTTCTTTAATAACCATTGAAGACAAATAGACATTTCTAGGATTTATCTCTCCTTTGACATCTAACTACTCTGTGAATAGATACTGACTAGTTCAGATTTTGACAGACATATGGTTTTGTGTTTTCTATTCCTTTCATCCAAACTAAAACCAACTCCACTTGTCTCTTCTTATATATCATGAGCCTGAACTTAGTGTGACATATTTTTCCATTGTGGCAAAATAAGGGCGCAGTCAAGCCCATTGCATAATACCTTAGATAAATTATCCCACTTTTTGGATATCCACATGCAGGCAAGCTCTAGGTCTTAGCAATCAGACCTGGAGATGATTTTGGAAGACTGTATATATATGTTTTTCATTGCTAATGAGATGTCACATAGTTAAATAAATTATTGCTAGTCATAATTCAATTTTTACTGTGTATTTCTCATACAAGGGGAAATGTCTTTTGATATAAAACAATGCAACTGAAAACCCAATTGGGCTGGTACCCCGGCAAGATAGTACATTTTCAATGTTCTAGGGAAAAAAAAGTGAAAAGAAAGAAAATAGAGAAGTGGTATAAGAAACATTTCAGCTGTGCAGCTGCACAAGGAACTGAATAAAGACCATAAGAAATAAATGAGAATCACTGTCAAGATTTTTCTATATCTATCTGTAATGTCATCAGTAATCTAAGTTCTAACCCAAAAGTATTGACTATACTTATTGTTGTGATACCTAGGTGACTTATGCTTCCTGTGGACTTCCTTATTTAAATCTTTTATGTGTAGTATACTACAATAGAAAAAAAGAATGTTTTGAATAATTTAACAATTACACATTTTGCTCTTGTTCCCATGGGAATGAACACCAACAGAATATTGAGTTAAAAAAATCAGGATTTCCCTTCCCTTCCCTTCCCTTCCCTTCCCTTCCCTTCCCTTCCCTTCCCTTCCCTTCCCTTCCCTTCCCTTCCTTTCCCTTACTCCCTCTTTCTTATCTCTCCACCCAACATGTCTCTCAGCCTGCCTTTCAGACATCTGTTCCTGGATGACATCTTGCTGGCAAGCTAGACTTAACACAAACAATAAAACTCACCTGTTTGCTTTTATTTTCAAGCCATTCTTCATCCCCATCTCCCACTAATGTTGACAGCCCTATCCCCTTACATATCACTCAGTCTCATAATCTGGGATTCATCATCAGCTTGTTCCTCTTCCACAGCTCATAGATTGTAACCCTTTCTTAATCCATTCACTTTTCCCGTATAACATTTCTGGTGCCTGGCCTTTTCTTATTTGCTGATTCGTTGAGCACTCAATCTTGTTTTAACTACCACAACATCTGTTCTGACACACCCAGCATCCTCACAGCTGCTCTCCAGCCTGTAAAAAGTATAGTTGTTGTGACTATCTTCCTTACTCATTACTCTGTCCACTGTCACCTTTCCAATGTGTTAATCATTATGGAGGCTTCCTGCATTTCACAGCAATAATTCACACTTTTGAACATCCTTCACAACTCTGACCTTTTTTGGTTTTCCTTTCTTTTATCTTCCACCCATCTGTAATGCTGGTCTTGTAAAAACACTTATTTAACTCTTCAGATATTCTTCTCCTCCTGCTGATGCTGCCTTAAGGCAGTATCTTTCCCAGGTTTGG
Source organism: Myiopsitta monachus (assembly GCA_017639245.1). Classification (NCBI taxonomy): domain Eukaryota; kingdom Metazoa; phylum Chordata; class Aves; order Psittaciformes; family Psittacidae; genus Myiopsitta; species Myiopsitta monachus. The sequence continues at coordinate 63,966,565 of CM029919.1, forward strand.
ATACCATACTACTTATTTCACACCTGTTTTCAATGACTTCTTTTTGTTCTGAAGTACATAATGTGCCAATGGAAAAATTGCAGTATTTCAGGATACTTGGTGTTGAAGTAAATCAGTATTAGGATCTGATCTGAGACCACGAAGATGTGACCAGGTTTTACTATTGATAGTGATTATTGATATTAAAATTATTTATCCTTTATTGCTTTAAAAAAATCTGCAAGAAGGTAAAAAAACCTGCACAATGGCAGCAGCAGACAAAGGCAGAAGTGAGAACTGTGACAGAAACAGCTCCACAGACACCAAGGTCAGTGAAGAAGGAGTGGAGGAGGTGCTCCAGGGGCCGGAATAGAGATTCCCCTGCAGGCAGGACCTGTGGCCCCATGGAGAGAGAAACCCGCTCTGGAGCAGTCTGTTGCTGAAGGACTGCACCCATGGAAGGACCCACACTGAACAGTTTGTGAAGAACTGTATCCCCTGGAAGGACTCACACTGGAAGAGTTCATGGAGGACTGACTCCTGTGGGAGGGACCCCATGCTGGATCAGGAGAAGAGTGTGAGGACTTCTCCCTCTGAGGAGGAAGGAGCAGCAGAGACAGCGTGTGATGAACTGACCACCATCCCCATTGTCTGTACCCCTGCGCCACTGGCAGGGAGGAAGAAGACAATATCAGGAGTGAAGTTCAGCTACGGAAAAAGGGAGGGGTGGGGAGAAGGAATTTTAAGTTTTAGGGCTTTTTACTTTTTCTGTTTTATTTGTATACGTGCTATATTTTCTGTGCCTGGACACTTGAGAGTGTACAACACCCATTATTACTTAGCTAACATTAGCTTTCTGGCGGTGGTAACGAGTATATTAATGCAAAGCAGGCTTGACCTGCAATCAATCAACCCGATTGTCAAATCACATTTAAATCACTATTATATGCATACAAACTCTGAAATATGCACCAAAAATAAACAGTGAGGAATGGTATTAATATTTAGAAAAGCAACATTTATTTGCACTGCTTCTTTGCTTTGTAGCTATGGAAATTGTTTCGATGATTTCCTGAGAGTGCTTGAAAAGACTGGGCATAAATAAACAGCAGAAATGGCACAGAATGTAATATTTGCTGCTGTAAGAAAACTATTTGTAGTGGTTAATAGCCAGTCCCAAACCATGAAAACAAATCCCTGTGGATACTGGAGACAATTCTATCCTTGCTATATTCAGATCATGCTGTAAATTCGACATTCTTCCTATCAACTTATGTCATAAGATACAAGGAAAAAAAGTGTTGAAACAATGTTACATGAGTAACAAGCTATGAAATCGCCTACAGAAATACAAAAAAAAACTGTCAATATACTCCAGTCAAGGAAAAAGAAAACTGAAAGAAGCCGTGGTTATATGTGAGTACATTTAAGCTGGAAAACAGAAAAGGTTTTGCTATTTAAATAGTGATATTTTAGAACAGAATGGGTGAAAAATCTTAACCTGAAGATTGAGCTTGTGAAGTTTATGAAAATTATTGTACGATACACAGTACCTTCAGAAGACATGAAAGAAATCTAATACTGAAGGAGCTTTGTTCTACTCAGATATTAATGTATTCCTAAATGAGATACTAAACCTAAACACAGTCTCCCATTGGTACAGGAGACTGCCTGATTTTCACTGAGAGCTGCTTTAAATATTCTTCATCTGGAAGCTGGTGCTTGATTTATTCTGTTTTTTAAAAGCTTGATCAGTATTGGCTTCTACCACTTAGTTATAACCACCACAGAGGTGGAAAAGTCTATGGATAAACAATGGTATAAGATCTAATGCAAATCACGATAAATGAGTTCTGTATCTGAACTGCCTGTGATAGAAGAATTTTCAGAAATCTTGAAATCTGGGAAAAAAACAACATCTTAAAGCTTACTGAAGAACACACTGCACAAGTCATAACTGTTCTTTTGATTGCCGTGTCTGCCTCTCACTCTTTAGTTTGCCAGCTTTTTGACTGTAATGTTATTACTATGCTGCTAGTACTTGTGGAGTGATCTCCCTGATACTTTATCAGTATGGAATGTAATTTAGTCATGGAAGAAGTTTCATGACCAGTACTTTTTTGCAAAGTATCTTTTTGTAGTTCACTGGAGTTTGCAGAGCCTAAGCATTATACAACAGAGTGAGCATAAGGCATCTTTAGACAGATGAAAAATGGCAACAGAAGAATCAAACAGCTCTTAATCACTTCCCAGTGTCCTTTGATCTCAGAAATAATCTCAATTAGAGGCTTGCAGTACAAATAGAAACTCCCAGCTGTTGAACTGCCTTTATCTCTCTTGCTCTTCTCTACTTACTCCACTGGTGAAGGTTCTGGGTTGCTTGTTCCTAGAATCTGAGTCATAGAATGATAGAATGGTTTGGGTTGGAGGGACCCTCAAGATCATCCAGTTCTAATTGCCTTGCCATGGGCAGGGACATGTTCCACTAGGCCAGGTTACTTAAAGTCTCATCTAGCCTGGCCTTGAGCACTTCCACAACTTGGGATATCCACACCTTCTCAGGGCAATTTCTTCCAGTGTTTCACTGCCCTTTTAGTAAAGAATTTATTCCTAATATCTACTCTTTTTTTTTTTTTTTTTTTTAGTTTACAACCATTATCTTTTGTCCTATCACTAGGAGTCCTATCACTAGGACAAAAGTAAAAAGTCCCTCTCCAGCTTTCTTTCAGGACCACTTTAGGCACTGGAAGCTGCTCCAAGGTCTCCCCAGAGCCTTCTGTTATCCAGGCTGAACAAACCCAACTCTCCCAGCCTGTTTTCAATAGCAGAAGTGCTCCAAGCCTCTGATCAGCTTCATGGCCCTCCTCCTGACTCGTTTGAGCAGGTCCACATCCTTTTGTATCTGATCTTCTACTATCTTCAAACTATAAAAAGTCTTTTTGTCTTATGTCCGAAGTTTGGAGCTCAATATGGAACCAGCTGTTAACAGGACACCTAATGTCACCATTATCAAAGTCATTATTAGCAGTAAAATAATCACATTTAATAATTATGTCATATTTAAAATACATTGGTAAGAGGGCTAATAGTTTTAGCTACAGGAACATAAAATACAAGGTGCCTTTTGGAAAAAAACATAGTATTATCTTTTAAATGAGCCAGCCCTGACAGAGGCTTATACAGGGATTATACTAATCACAATTTGTCACAGAGTTTTAGTGTCCTTATGAGTGACTTCAGGAAAATATATTTACCTTTTATTTGTTAGAACAGATATCACACACACACAAAAAAAAAAAAAAAAGAAAAAAAAAACCACAAAAAAAAACCCACCAAACCAACAAACAAAAACAAACAAGCAAACAAAACCCCAAACAATTCATTAGTAACTGTAAAGTGATTTGACATTCATGAAGTAAAATAAATCAAGAGTTTAAAAAAGAAATATTTGGACATGGGTGCAGTAAAACAACGCAGAATATAGAGGCAGCTCTTCCCTCATTTTGCAGAATCTTAAGTTCTGCCAAGTGGTTTTTATCTCCATTTAAAAATGCAGTTCTCACACTGTGTCATTCCTAACCAGTGCTGCTTTATGTTTTGTCCAATTGACTTAGGAGGACAGCAGGGCAATGCCACTTCAGAATCTTTCAGTGGTCTGGTCTGATAGAAAACAATTGTAAGTGGCACTGTGTCAGGTGAAGACAGAAGTCAAAGGGAGTAGTGTTTTCCCTGTCTCTAAAGGGATGTTGTACTCTGAATCAGATTAATACCATGACTTCAGTATAATAGCAATCAACATTTGGAAGCACAAGGAAGATGGGAATGGTACTGCAGTTAGAACCCTCAGAAGCCAGATCAGTATTCACACCTGTGTATCTCTCTCATTTTGCAAATTAGTAATTTACAAATATAGGTCAGACTTGTAAAAGACAGAGATTTCTCTTCCTTCTGGGTCAACCTGGTAGAAAGAACAGTTTAAGCATAATGCTATTCTGTTTTATAACGCATGTATTATTTATCAATAGAAAATTAGGAATTTTAAACTCAGCTACATTTGCAACTCTTTACTATAAGTCACATTCAACATATGTATCTCAAGAAAATGATGTATATAAAACCAGCTTTAATAATGTTGTTGCAGGAGTAAGGACAGGGTGTAACAACAGAAATGAATAAAAAATGCTCATGCATTATTAATAGTGAATATACAATGTCTATCAAGGAAGGAACTGCAATAGTTTAATAAGATACTATTCTATGGATATTGATGTGTCAATAACTCTCAAGTGATTGGTATTTTCATTCATACCTCATTAAAGATTTACTGGTGTTTAATTCCAAGCAAACTCAAATATGAGACATCTGGAAAAAGAGGCAAACTTTTAATAATATCTCCTCATTTGTTTATTTTTAATATAATATATCCAGTAACATTTTTGCAGCAAGTGTTTGTCACTCAGACTGAAATATTGTTCATTGTTTATTAAAGATTTATTGCTGTTTCAACCCAGAGGAACAGCTGCATGATATGTATTACAGAATTCTAAAGAATGCAGAGTAACAACAAAGAATAACCCAGTTCATTAATATGCTATTATGCAATTTTAAAGTATGGCACTAACTTTGGGACATGGCATTTATTCACTGAAAATGGGATAAATGCTTTTCATATTTTATTAAGTTTTTTTGGGAGTTTCATTGCTGAGCGTTGTTGAGCATGGCACTGCTGACTGAAGATCCACTATGCCCATTTATTTTGGGTAGAGCACCAAGCAGTAGAGTGGTTAATGCCACACCAGGAAATCAGGTTTGCTTGTAGTACTCTAACCTAACTGCACAGTTGACATTCAAAAGAAAATTGGCAGAATGAAGGAGAAAAAAGGGTAAAACCAGGAGAGATCTAAGTTAATTTAATTCCTGTTCTGAAATTTTGCAAATGCTGAACTTCATGTTGACGGGCAGTAAGAGACAAGATTCTGGTACTATCCACAAATGGAAATGGAGACACCCAAAAAACAAATTTGCATCATTTTTTTTCAGGATACAGTAGTCTGACACAAAGCCTTTTATGGGCTCTGAAATGAAAGACAGTGTTTTGTACAGCTGTGAAATGAGAGGCTCTCATACTGAAACTGTGTGCTTCATAGTTTATCATATATAACAGGTAGCTTTGTAAATCTGTGCAAAGTGAGTATAAAATGCTGACATTCAGTTGTGGTTATATTCTAAATCCAATTTTCCTTTAGTTTTTAGAGATAAAAATATCTGAACTAGGTGTAAGTCAGTAAAAAATCAGACTTCAATTTTTTCACCGCATATTTCATTAAATATGCCAAATGAAGCTCTTTCTTGATTTCAGCTGCCTTATTTGAATTGCTACTTACACAGAAGGGTACACAGTATTTCTGTGTGTGCAAGATCCAAAGGAAGAATTAATATATCCCTAGATACCTTTGTGACTATGAGAAAACTTAGTGTCCTTCAATGACAACAAATAATGTTTGTCCTTCAATTTCTTTTTGTAACCCACTGTAGCTGTGAACCTTTGTAGGTTTATGCAGATTTAATGCTTCTTCTCAGCCATCATGTATTAATTTCCAAACACTTAGCAATTCAGTCTTCTAGCAGATCTCTGTCTATTCTAAAGACTCAAGCTTGAAAGAAAAAAAAAAAACCAAAGAATTCTAAGCATCAAAAGTTAAGACTGAAAAAAACAATTTTACACAGTTTAGCAGTTTATAAAATACGAGTAAGCAGATATTGTAAATTACTAATAGAATACTGGAACTTTTCAAAACATAATATAACTAGACTAAAAAGTACTGCAGATACAATCTCTAGCAAATCTTTCAAAGTAACCTCAATTAATCTTAATTTTTACTGTAACATTTATCAGAATTAACACACAAAAGATTATATATGTGAGCTATTTATATGATAATGAAATTGTATAAAATCTGCACTATGCACGAATCAAGCATTTATATTTGTTTCCTTTCTTGCTGTGTTTATTTTGCAATATCATAATTTATTTTCATATGCCATATTTATGAATTAGGAAAAGCAATCTATAGAAGTTTTTATCCATAAAAGGGCCTATACCATTAAGACTTTTATAGTTTCCAGTGTAACCACACATCATCTGTGTCAGTTTAGGTGAGTGATAATCTACTTTGAGCTCTTTTTTTTTCATCTGTAAAATGGGGGCTTCACTTCTGTCCTTGTCTGTTGCATCCAAGAGACATTATGAACATAAAATAATTCATAATGACTTTACAGCTTTCAGATATTATGCCTATGATTTTATATATTACAAGATTATATAGTTAAAGCACTATTTTGCATATCTCATTTTTCGCTTTGAAATGTTATTTATCAGTTGTCCTAAGTGCAAACTTTTCTATTTTAAAAACATTTATATGTTTTTCTACTGTAGAAAGTCGTTAACACTCAGGTATTGTTTCACGTATAAGCAGAGCATTTACTACATGCAAACAATAAAACAACCAACTTCTATTGATAAGGATATTAACATAATTTGGGGAAAACTGAGATATTTGTAGTTATTTTGGTTGTCTTATCAGTTCCTGGGGAATTTGTAACATAAGTCCAATGAATGAAAATAAAACAGCACACATTCAGAACCAACTCCGTATTCATCATCTGGGCAGTTGGTAAACAAACCCTGCCTGTGAGAAAGTAGGCAACCAGAAATGATTTCACTAGTGCTGCTAATTTTAATGTTATTATCATTCTGGTGCTGTTTTCATGAGAGAAAAAGCTTCTTAATGTACTGAAGACTCCAATTTCTTGGATTGTGCCAGTCATCACAAAAATAACCACTAAAAAAAGGTGGTTTTTTTTTTTTTTTTCCTTTTGTGGTACTACTCTTGAGTGTGAGAATGCAATCTTTGTCCTCTGTGACTCTCTTCCCCGCCCCATTTTTGTTTTGGTTTGGTTTTTTTGTAGCTGCATTCTACATATCGTGCTTGAGAACTCATGCTTTAAATGGGCAACGAAGGAAATAAAGTACAGAAGCATACCAAATAAAAGACTTTTTTAGCTCTTTACTGGCTAGCAGACAATGGCTTCCATACAGTCCCAGAAATGGCACTCTTGTTGGCTAATCACAGACTATCATACTAACATCAATTTGGAGAATATTTACAGTAGCAAATAATTTAGAGTGAAAGCTTTCTTTTTTTTCCTCTTATGCAGATTGATGCAGTATTTGCCACAGTTGCTCTCTTAACAGATCACCTCCTTTCTCCTGTGCACTCCTCTCCAAACTCCCAGATGGTCATAGCAATATCAGAAGCAGCTTCTAAGCTATTGGTTCGGAGATAACAGAATGAGCACAGTGAAAATATTTAAATACGCAGTCACTTTGGGTCACTTCCTCCCTCTATACAGATGTCTATGTGTTTTTTGTACAATTCCATTATAAAAAATATTGGTCAATAAAATTGGTTGTGGCTGAGTAAACTATATCAATATGTAGCAACTACAAAACTGTTGCTATATAAATGTATTTGACCCAAGCAATCCATCATGAAACACAGTAATTTCTTTACAACTGAAGCTGTGAAGATGCTTCTCAAGTGCTCTTAAAACCCCAGAACCCCTGAAGAAAATAAAATCATTTTTATGGAATTAAATGGGTGCAAATAAGTAGATAATTTTTAATATTCATGTTTATTTAGTCTCAGAATAAAGTACCAAGATAAGTAGAAATTATCTATTTTTAAGTCAAGCAAATGTCTCTAAAGCACACAGTAGGTTAAATGCCTATTAAACTGAGAATGCAACCTGTTTCTTCAATAGTATGTACCTTCAGTTACATTAGAATTGTTTCCTTATTTCTAATTCAAAATTGCTTATTAAACAAGATAGGCTGGTCCAGAGGCATTGTGTTAGAAAGGAGGCATCTTTTTCAAACACGTAATAACCATTTTTTAGTAATTACTAAAGTGACTTGGAAATGTTTATATCACACTAAAGAGAGAATGTTTTGCTTTCTTGGGGCAGGCTGCAACTCAGCACTCTGGTCTTCATAATGGCAACAGAGATTTCTTTGCACATCATGCAATACATGCCTAAGATTACTATTAGGAGAACTATTCCTTAGATTCTTTTGGCCTCACTGCCAAATACACCTACTAACCAAACTAACAAAAAACCCTAAAAATAAAGAAGATTATTTATTTTGCTGTATTGGCTGAGAAGTATCTTATGACTATTGGACCCCTATTGGATCACTCTGTACAAGGCTTATTCTTACCACTCAAAGTTTGTTTTTTTTTTTTAAACATACATTGTTTAACAAAATCTACTTTGCTCTTAGATGACAAATACAAAATTTGGAAGGCACAAATTCTTTACTTCAGATTTTTAAGGTACTTAAAACTTTTAAAACCTTACTATTTTAAACTTTATAATTGTCGTGGTTTAAGCCCCCCACCCACGCAGTTTTACTCACTCACTCCCTCCCCTCTTTCTTCCCCCAGTCCGGGGGGGAATGGGGAGGAGAATCAAAAGAATTCAACTCACACAGGTTGAGATAAGAACGTTTTAGTAACTAAGGTATAACACAAATCACTACTGCTACCATCAGTAATAACACAAGAGAAATACAAAGAAAGAGAATACAATTGCTCACCAAGCCCGACTCAGCCAGTGCACCCCCCAATAGCGAACCCCCAAATATCAAAAACCTGACCATGCCGTGCACCCCCAGTCCACCATCACCCTTCCGGGTCTCTCTTCTCCGTTTTCACATCCTGGACATGATGTGCTGTGGTATGGAATAACCTCATTGGTTAACCCGGGTCAGGAGCCCTGTCTCTGCTTCCTCCCAGCTCTCCCCTCCTTCCCGGCTCCCCTCCTCTCTGGCATATCATGAGGCTCAGAAAAGTCCTTGGTCAAACCAAAACATTACCAAGCAGTAACTGAAAACACTGGTGTTATCAGCGCTGTTACAAGGCCCAAAATCAAAAACACAGCACTGCACCAGCTACCAAGAAGGAGAAAAATGACTGCTACTGCTGAACCCATGACAATAATCCTTCTCACTCCACTTTTAATTGATAAGTACTACCTATATTAATAACATATAATAAAATTTAGAAATATGACATGAAAGATTCAAATGATTCGAAGTCTTTGTAGTGTGGTAGGTCTTTGCTTATCTATCCCAAACTCTAAAATTTTATGTTTGTCAAGGCCATGTGAGTTCTATTTTGTAGGTTCATCCTTATCTAGAACTTTATGGCTACATGAATAGCTTAAACAAGAACAGAGATACGCATAATAGTCTTATTTCAGGCATTGTCCTGGTATTCAAGCAACTACATAATATGTAATGCCCAAATTTGAGAATGTAAATCCTTCTTATTCTCTTAACTGGCACTTAACAATGCAGTGTCATCATACCCTAAATTATAAACAAATTATAATAAAATTACATCTATATAATTCTATATTATTCATATTAAAAATATATTCTGTTTAAATTTTTGGTTGTTATTCTTAATATTTGTGTGAAACTCTTGTACAAATAAAGAAAAAATTGTAAAAATGTATAATATGATCTCTCTGCAAGAGATTATCAAAGTCATAGTCATCATAATGTTTCAGTCATTCTCATTACGCTGCACATACATTTACAAAAAATATACATAGTTTATTCTATAACCATGCTAAATTTAAGGTCTCTGACTCCTGATATCTGAAGATATCTTGCTGAATTCACTGCATCATAAAGATCATTTCCATACCCATTTCTTCTGCAGAGGTGATTTTGAAAGTGTTTTAATTTCCTCTTTTCCCTTCTAAGACACTATGGAAAGACTGCTGTATTTCATTAAGTTCAATGATATTACTCCCATTTCATATCTATTGGTGTCAGGCTTCAATCTGATTTTTTTTTCTTTTTTTTCTTTTTTTTCTTTTTTTTTTTTTTAATGTATTGAGTTGGTTTTGATGCCTGACATGTTTAATCACAGGTTGACTTTGCCAGAATCTGGTAATAAGGATAAAGAAAATGCTTTCCTCCAGATTTTGCAAATTCAAGGTCTGATACTTTAAAGTATTCTGAGTTAAATGGAGCTACACCTGATGTGACAGCTTTGTACACTGTAAGCTTAGAATTATACAGAATTAAACAAGCACAAAAAAAAAATATTTTATGCTATTAGTACAACTGGACTATCAGCTTCAGTGTATTGAGTTTTGGTTGAAATTATTTCATTGCTTTTTGTCAATAACAAGAAACAGTGAATGGTATTCCTGGGAGGCTGAAAATATGAATATTAGAAATATGGGCACAATGACTAAGATAAAAGCATCTCTTGCTGATCACAGACTGCTCTCTTTGGATAAAATAATAAAACACAATAATGCTGCAACATAAAAAAGTCAGAGCTTGCTGAAGGTCAGCAAATATGCTGTGCTGCAGGCATTGAATTTGATAGTCACATCTGTCCACAGGGCAGAGAGCTTCCAAACAGAATTAAAAAATGCAGATATTATACCGTGGGACATATGTAGAATAATTACACATACATGAATTAATACTCATCAATGTTTCCATCATTCTTTAAGAGTGAAAAATGAACAGATTTGGTGTGATGCTGGCACAATAACTTAATATTCTTGGGAATCCGGGGGTAAATGGTAGAATCTTGTTCATAAAAAATATCCTAAATTGTAAGTTGAAGATGTCCATATGTAGTCTGGCTCACTCTCCTCTGCATTCCTCAAAATAAGAAATTTTGGGATTGTTCTGTTCTTTTCACAGACCAACTAACCATGGGTCGGCTCTTGCATACATTTAATTTGAAAATTTCATTCCCACACCTTTTTAGTAAATAATGAATAAAGAGGGACATACAAAAGTGGGTATCATTGATCACTTTTTAACAGTGAGGGAAGTCGAGCAAAAGATTTGCATAAAATACTGTAGTATTGGTGTTTCAGAGAGCTATACTCTGGATCCCAGTTTATTTTGCTTTTAGAATTATGTACAGAAGAATCCATGGGGTTCATAATTATTTCTACTGAGTGCAGTTAGACTTACTACTGAGCACATAATATCATCTAGATTTTATTATGTTTTTATATGTTCCTGTTAATTCCATATACTTTGTAAGATCCCTTTTATCTGTCCTTCATCTTTTACTCATTGTTATTTTTGTGTGAGTTACTACACAATTGTTTAGGAGTTTAAAGTCTTCTATGAAACTTCAAGATATGTACATGGGAAAAACTTTTCTGAAATCATTTTCCCACAGCTTCTGCCTCCTGAATAGATAGATTCACATCAGTGAGAAGCTGTGCCCTATTCTGTTGATCATCACAGTTTCTGCATGTTATTTGAAAACTTGTCCTGTACACAGGAATACTATCTTGTGGAAGACTATACCTGCAAGCATACTAACCAAGTATGCCCCATACACCAATACATATATTTTCACATTACAATACATATATTTTCACATTATTCCTGGAAAATATTTGGCTGTATTAATCTATTTTACAAATGAGCAGAGAGAGGTCAACAGTTTCTAATTTGGGGCATCTTATTTGATACTCCGACAACACACTTTTTTTGAATATTTACTGCAGCACCAATTATCATATGCTCAAGGTAAAGCAGTTTTGGAGACATCAGCTGCTGCATGAGCTCAGCAGTTTTGCAAATCATCCCCTGCCAGTTCCCTTGGTAATACATGAACTGTGAGGTGGCATATTGTTTTTTGCTGTGTAATTGCTTGATTTGGTCCTCCTGGAAGAAGGGTAGACATAGCAATAGGAAAAAGAAAATGCTAATATGAACAAACAGCATCATTTAAAAGCTTTCTGAACAAATGTTTCTCTCGTTTCCATTCTTCCTGTTGCATTGATGGATTACTCTTTTTATCAAAAAGCAAAATATTCCATTATAAGCCATTAGAAGTACTTTATAAATACACTGTGAAAACGGTTGATATGCTACATGCATCAGTCATAAACGCATACCCAACCAGCCAGAAATATAGCAACCCTAAATAAGAAAGGTGATAAATAACTGAGAAGTTCTTAGTCAAAACTTCTCTATAGCTCTTCTTTAAGTCTCCTTTCTGTACTGACGGTCATAGCTGTTAAACCAGGCACATTATTATTTTCTCTCTCTTTTTAAAATTTATTCTTAATTTAATCCATGACTATTAGCTCAGTTATGTCCAGCAAGGTAGAACTGTCCTGAATGCATACTGATATTAATTTGAAAATGCTTATTAATCTGTGCAGTCAATCTCTCATTTCAGATTTTTGCCTTTCTATTCACAGTTATTACAATCCTGTCTACGTTCTCTATGCTTTTGAACAGAAACATGGTTGCCATTCAGTGGAGGCTGCAGAGGAGGAAAGAAGATTCAGGGGAGGAGGAAAAATGAACATTCTTGAGTTTAGGTAGGGTAGACAGTTACTGTAAGAATATTTGCCTTTTACTTTTTATCTTTTTCTCCCTGTTCAGTTTTCTTGAAGTGGTGAATGTGGATAAGCATTATTTACTGCTTCTTGAGAAAAGCATCATTAGTATTTTTCTCTTGTCATGACCAAAACTGAAAAAACAATTGTGCATAATTTTCTAGGTAAAAGGATAAGAAAGACAACCTACAACTTTAAATACAAATATTAGAGAATGTGACATTAAAGGTAGACAAGAAGTATGCGGACTTCTTTTTCCAGGCAAAGATGGAACTTCTTTGTCAGGACTTCTAAGAATGTTATAAAAACCTTTAATTGGAATTCAAAGGGAATTTTCTCTTTTGCACTTGCTAGTGGTGTCCTAGAGTGTCCAAAGGAGTTTCAATTCAGTATGAGACCAATTTAGAGACTGTACAAAAACCAGCAACAATATGTAGTCACTGTCTTCCAAATATACGTTCAGTATTCATGCGTTTGTCCAATTGCATACATACAGCTTCTGGGACAATTCCAAACATATTCTTTCCTTAACAGTATTACATTTCTCAGGGAGATCACTACTCTCCACTGATTGGTGCAAGACTCAGGTAAACAGAAACCACAAGGCTTTTAGGTTTTAGGCTCTACAAAATATTTAATTGGATGAGGCAGAAATGAGGCCTTAATTCCCTGCAGTAATGATAACACCAGCTGCTATGACCCACAGACCTTTACAGAACCCCTCAAGCGCTGAACACCCAGCTTCTTTGCCTTTTGGAGGACTTAAAAGACAAGAAAAATTTGTTTCATTTTAGCAGGTAGGCAAACCAATGGACAGAACAGCCTGGGACAGACTTGCCCAGTTACAGCATGAGCATTCGTCAGTCTGTATTTGATGTGAAAGAAACACTTAATAGAAGTGTATGTATGTTACTGAAAACCATATAGTATTTTTCACGTGTTCATTTTACAATTTCCTTGCAATAATTGACGGAGAAAGGAGGTCACCTGAAAGTCTGCCTTTCTGTGACCTTCATCAACAATACATGAATGAGTCTTATGAGTCTTTTCTGAGACTTACATGATGAATAGATCAAGTGCTAATATATTTGTAAAGATTTTTGATTTAGTTGCCAATTCATATATGCAAAACTATGGTAAAATATAAGATTTTTTTCATTGGATCTCCTGGAATTTCTTCCTTTTTTAACCATATGTCAAAAGATCAACATACTTAAAATATTCTGAACACGCTGCTTCTTCCTATTTCAGTGAGTAGTATGTTAAAGTTACACAAGTTGCTGATCCATGCTGTAGGAGAACAAATACTTCCTTATGAAATATGATTATTTTTTCTTATTTATGGCCCAAGCAATCTGTTGATTTGAAAACTATGAAGCTATGTCAGCAATATATTTATTTAAATATCTGTTTATTTCTATATCTGTTCACCAAGGCCATAATGCTATTTAATGTTTTAAAGCTATTCTACCTGTAGTGTAAGCTCCACTGATTTCAGCAGACACGTCATTAAATTAAATGTATCCTAGTTCAGCTCCTAAATATCCAGAAAGAGAATATGGAACAAAGGAAACAATTGTAATGACTGTAAAGAATCCTGATTCTGGAAAGTGACAAAACAGACAGTAGCTCTCCATTATTTTTTATGAGGTTTTTCAGTATTAATTCTAAAATTGAATTTTGAGCCAAGAATTGAGCATGAAAGTAAGAGTAGGAAAGAGGAAGGGAAGGAAACATAGTATTGTTTATGAACATGAGTGGAAAACAAATGTGACGGAAGGAGAGGCAATATAGAAGAGCTTATGGAGAATAAGAACACTACGATTCTGGGGAGGACAAAAACACTGCAATCCTGGAGAAAGGATATTTGCCTGTTAAATAGAAGCAGTAAACTCTCCTGTATGGGCAACTAATGCTTCATTCCATTTAGCACTTTTCTTGTTGTTGTTGTTGCTGTTGTTTTTGTTTATATGAAGGCAATATTGACATCTTGATTGCTTTCACTTGAGATGCTAATTTACTCCAAAGCATCTATATTCATCTGAAGGTTCTCTGCTGTGTGCAATTACCCTGTGTTGCATTAAAGGGGGAAAAATAAACTCCTTGCTTTATTAGATGGGGCCAGGAACAGCCCTAATATGCAATTATAAGTCTGGGTGCGTCTGATTCTGGATTCACTGATAATGCACCACACTGCAGGTTCGAATGTGCTCATGAACCCTCATGGTCACACTGAGAGAAATGAGGTTGCGCTCAGTGAGGAAATTATGACTGGCTACCAAAACAGTGTAATTTATGTGATGCAACAGGTACAGGTTCTTATGGATTGCTGGTGATAAATACCACCTGCAAAGCAAGTGCGAATAATAGTTACATGAATACAAGTGCTTGATAAACTTAACACAGCTTGGCTCTAAAATATAAAGGTAACAGAAAAAGTAACTCTATAGAGATTCTAAGTTTTCCCAGGGAAGCACTGGATACAGTGCAAGTCTTACCCACAGGCATCCCTATGGGAGGGGAAAAGAGGACCAGCCCATCAGCCGATCCCAGGAGTCTGTTGATGTTATCTTCCTTTACTCATCCACGATGGTATCTTCCCCCATATCCCCCTCTTTCTTGTGTCATTTTATATTATTTTCACCTTCAAGGCGGAGCTTGAGTGACTCTAGTCATACATACCTTTATTACTATTGGTGCACATCTCTCTGGCTTTGTTTTAAAAGTATGACACCAAAAATTCAGAGCGCATGCTCAGAGAGGGGTGGTCTCATTTTGGAGGGGGGTTGCATTGGAGATGAGAGTGTATTTTAGCATGTAAATGCATTATGATGACATTATAATGAAGCAAAGTTCACACAGAGGATGGCATTCTGTCAAAAGATGGCAGGCTGCTGGCTCAGGGTAGCAAGTATGCAACTTATCAGTTTCTTGCACGACCTAGCTCCCATCTTTAGGACAGAGAATAGCCACAAGGTCTCCACCCTGCTCCATCCTCCGTCCATGTTGCTGCAGGAACAGCTGTGGAGTCGACATTCCTGGCATACCAGGTGTGGCTGCATCTTGCCCTGAGAGGCCCCGGAAGTCCAATTTTCCCTTATGTGTGGACAGTGTTGCATTTTGAGTATGAATTTAATTCCTAATTAGCCCACATTACCTAATTATTCCACACCCTGTCATAAGAAAGGTGGAAACTTCAGATTCAGCAGCTCAGTACTTGCCTTTAGCAGAAAAGGATATAAGCTAGGTTGATACAGAACAGTTACATTGCTCAAACTGGACTCAATTTGGCCCCTTGAGAGCCTAAGAGGGTCAACAGCTGTGAGTTGATAACTTTATCATAAAGCAATTCAGAAGCACATGTGTAAAAAGTATTCCAGAGCTAAATATAAGCAAGAGAATGAAAGAAAATAACCTCGTGAACATACACATTTTCCTGGATTCATTTGTGTTTAAAGGTGCTCTGAAGAGGAAATGTCCTCTCTGCTTTTAGCTTTTAACCATGATTTTTTTTTAATTATTTTTTTATATAATTGATGTAGAGAAAACACAGAACAAACAAAAAAACCCAAACCAAAACAAACAAACAAACAAAAAAGCCCCACACAAACAACAAACCAAAACAAAACCCCACGAAAAACAATCAAACAAACAAAAAAAATCAACCCAGTAGTTTGTTTGGAAAAAGCAGTGCTAGTCATGGAGTAAAAAGGAAAGGTATGACTCACTTGAGGCACATTTCTTTAGGTTACTTTTATGGCTGTTTCAGGGTTCCTAATTGTAGAACTATAGAATCACAGAATCATAGAATTGTCTAAGTTTGAAAGACCTTTAAGTTCACTGAATCCAACCATAAACCTAACACTGCCAAGTCCACCACCAAACCATGTCCTAACCATATCTGCATGTCTTTTAAATGCCTCTAGGGACGGTGACTCTACCGCTTCCCTGGCCACTCTGTTCCAATGCTTGACAGCACTTTTGGTGAAAATTTGTTTCCTAATATCCAGTCTAAACCTTTCCTGGCGCAACTTGAGACCATTTTCTCTTCTATTTCTTGCTTTTTGGGAGAAGAGACTGACCCCCACCTCACTACAACCTCTGTTCAGGTAGTTGTAGAGAGCAATAAGGTCCCTCCTGAACCTTCTCTTCTACCGAATAAACACCCCATGTCCCTCAGCCATTCCTCATAAGACCCTTCACCAACTTTGTTGACCTTCTCTGGACCCTCTTCAGCACCTCAATTTCTCCGTTTTAGTGGGGAGCCCAGAATTGAACACAGGATTCAAGGTGCAGCTTCCCCAGTGCCGAGTACAGGGGGATGGTCACTGCCCTGGCCCTTCTGGCTATACTATTGCTGATACAAGCCAGGATGCTGCTGCTGGCCTTCTTGGATGCCTGGGCACAAGCTGGCTCATATTCAACCAGAAGTCAATCAACACCCCTAGGACCTTTACCACCAAGCATCTTTCCAGCCACTATACCCTATTTGTTCAGTGTTGCATGGGATTGCTGTGGCCCAAGTGCAAGGACCTGGCACTGAGCTTTGCTGAACCTCATACAATTGACCCTGGCGCATTGATCCAGCTTGTCCAAATCCCTCTATAGAACCTTATTACCCTCTAGATCAACAACTCCCATCCAACTTGGTGCTGTCCACAAACTTAGTAAGGGTGCACTCAATCTCTTAATCTGGATCATCAACAAAGATATTAAGCAGAACTGGCCCCAGTACTGAACAACTTGTGTTCAGTTGCGAACTGGATTTAACTTCATTCGCCACCACTCTTTTGACCCAGCCAGCTAGCCAGTTTTTTTACCCAGCGAACAGTACACCTATCCAAGCCTTGGGCAGCCAGTTTCTCCAGGAGAATGACGTGGGAAATTGTGTCAAAGGTTTAACAAAGGCTGGGTAGACAACATCCACAGCCTTTCCCTTATCCACTAAGTGGGTCGTAGAAGCAGATGAGGTTAGTCAAGAAGGACTTGGCTTTCATAAACCCAGGTATTCGTAATCTTTAAGTTAATTGGAAAGGGATTCAAAAATCTGTAGATTTTATTTGTAGTAGACCATTCACAGGATGTGCTTATTGATATGCAGTCATGTCTTGCACCCAAGAATAAAAGTATAGTTCCTTGGATAAGCTTCCTGTCAGTGTGACCTATTCCACCTATCTATGACATTAACCGTCTGAAAACACTGATGGTTTTCCAGCTAAGAGATATTTATGTAGCTGTAGATGGTATTTGGAGACTTAGAATATTTGCCTGAGGGCAGATCTCATATTAAGATAGAGATACAGCAAATTACATGGTTTTATTCCCTCAGTCAATAAATTGTATTTCCATAAAGTCAGGGGCACTGAAACATTGGGCCTATGCCCTCAATGTCATAGGCAGATCGGATTTCTGAGACTGCTGGCTGTATGCCAGTACTGTGCAGTTATGGAAGAAGATGCTCTCTACTCCAGTGAAGCCCTTTGACTCTGCCTGTGAGAAGCACCATGGAAAAGTGCTGCAGACCACCTAGGAGTGATCTATTACTTCAAAGTTATTTCTACTGACTGCTGTAGTTAAGTCTAGTTCATTAACTGAAGCATGAGACTTTCTATCTCTTTTTTCTCCATCTTCAAAATACAGTTTTTGTACTTATGAATTTTAACACTAGGAGGGATGACTGGGACCATCTAGTCTGGATTTTTTCCTAAGCCAAAGACCTGCAGCTGTCAAGTCACAGTTACTTTGAGTCACATCAAGATGTTTAGAAACACATTCATCTTTGAAAGAAGTTGGAATAAATGGAAAACAGAGACCCTACCACAGTTTTTACTACAATACTACATGATATTTCTCATGCATTTTTTTTTGTAATATCCATTTTCAGTTGTTCACTGTCTGTGTTTCTTACCTGGCAAATGGAAGAGCCTCTTACTATCAGGACTATCTTTTTTAGGCATTTTTAGATTGTGAAAATGTCATCCCTTATATTCCCTAAAATACCTGAAAAAAACAATCTTCTTGATTCCTCCACCATGATGCAGACCTTCTGTGAATATCACTAAATTGATCCATGGATTTGTAGAATGTATGAACATGTCATGGTTTAAGCCCAGCTGGTAATCCAGACCCACGCAGCTGGTAGCTCACTCCCCTCCCTTCCTCCCCCTGCTCCCAGAGGGATGGGAAGGAAAGCTGAAAGAATGCAATTCCCACATGTTGTTGAGGTAAGAACAGTGCAGCAACTAAGGTATAACACAAATATAAACTGCTACCACCAATAATAATAGTGATAAGGGAAATAACAAGGGAAGAGAATACAACCGCTCACCACCGATACCCCACTCACCACCGATACCCAGCCAGACTGAGCAGTGAACTAGCCCTTCCGGGTAACTGCCCCTAGTTTTTATAGTGGGCATGACGCGTTATGGTATGGAATACCTCTTTGGTCAGTTTGGGTCAGGTGTCTTGTCTCTGCTTCCTCCCAGCTTCCCCTCCTCCCCAGCAGAGCATGAGGCTCAGGAAGTCCTTGGACAGACTAAACGTTACTAAGTAGCAGCTAAAAACATCAGTGTTATCAGCACTGTTCCCAGGCCGAAAGGCAAAACCACAGCATTGCACCAGCTACTAAGAAGGAAAAAAATGACTGCTACTGCTGAACCCAGGACAGAACAGTAATGATCTAATTTGCACACGTTTTGCACGTATGCTGTTTGCCATAAAACACTGTAAGGGAAAAGTATATATAACTATGCCAACAAATAAATGTATTTAAGCACTAAATTCATTAAATAGGAAGCTGTACTTCAACATGTGTAAGTGAGGAAAAAAAAAATACAGCAGCCAGATTGCTGGTGGTAGAAGCTCGTATGTTTTGCCTTTCTTTCTTGGTACTGGGGTGCTTTACACCATGTAAGGATCTTGCCCATCTGGTTTCCATGTTTGCACAGAATTCTTGAAATCTTAAGACTACTTGGTGTTTAATGATTAACCAAATCAGACACAAATCACATGTGGGTCACTGAATAACTAGACTGCGTCCTCACACAACACAAACTGTGCAAACTTCATTTATCATGCAGTGAAAGTACAAGCCTGTGAGTGCCGCTGACAGAATAGTAATATGTTTGAATGCAGCCATTCTCTAACCAAACAGTGGAGGAACCCTGGGGAAAAAAAAAAAATTAGATCGAACATTTTCCATTTCAAACTGGTTTTATACACTTGTCTCACAGAATACTGCATGAGGATAGGAGCCTTTGGAATTTATGCTCTTTGCAAACACTTACAGCTGTTTTTAAAAAGCCAGAAATGTGATGGCTGTACATAAAATGAAAATGACCCTTTCCTCATTTTATGCCTAAATTTCTAATTGACACTTTTCAGTCACAATAAACTAAGATAGCTTAATCCATTCCAGCTTCATGGAGTTGTTTGTCTTTTGCCATTCACATTTATGGGTGAGAAAAAAAAATAAAAATCTGATTTTCTGTAGATATTAAACTAATTTAGCCAACTAGCCAAAAATGAATTTGTTGGGGTCATAAAATCTTGAAAATGAACCAAGTATAGAATATTCCCACCTCATTTGCTTTCATGGCATAAGCCTGTAAATTTTAGTACTGTCAAAATATTGTTTGAGAAAAATTAAATCATAATAAATAAATTACGTATCTTTTAAATTGATAATTCTTTCAGGATGGATGCTAATGTTCATTTATATTGTGCATCTCGGCATTAAAATTTTTGATTTAATGATTTTCTTGGAAAAGTACTTAAATGTCTTTAATGTTTCTGTAGGTGATTAACTCCCAGCAATTTCTGATAGAAATTTCCTGGAGACATACATTAATTGACTTGGCATTTTGATAACAAAGACAGGGGTTTTATGAAGCTTTCATGCAGCAGTGCCAATATATAGAATCACAAACCACGCCATTCAATGTCAGTGCACTTCCACTTAGTAAAAATTCCTCCCAAAAGCATGTCATTTAACATTTCACTACTTTTTTTCATTCTTTCTTCTTTTCTTTTTAGTGTTCTCTTTCTTGCACATCTGTATAAATATTCACTCTTTACATAGCTACCTTAAATACGGTCTTACTCTTGTTTGTTCTTCAACTTCATAACAAATCTTCTAAACCCCTTTTGAGGGAAGGGTGTTATCTTGCATCAGGTGGAAGTTGAATCCAGGCCTGAAAGAATTTTGAAATCTTTTTTACAGGGAAGGATCAACAGCAAGCTGCATGAAAGTCATTCATGAAACAAGTAAATTGTCACTCTTTCTCTTTAGGGATGTTAGAAGTAGAGAGTACATTTACTTTTCATATTTGATAAAGAAGAAATCATGCTTCTATTGTCAACTCTATGGAAGAGTTGAAATAAAAAAATAAATAAAACTTGGTTTTCAAAAAACACCATTCTACTTTCCTTAATACTGAGTTATAGTGAAACCTTGAACAATCTCCTTTTCAGTGGATCAGGAGCGAATTATATTTGGGAAGCCCACAGTATCTTCCTGGAGTTAGGCTTTGGGTATGGCATATAAATGAAATTAAAATCTCATAGTGCACACAGTGAAACTCAGTTGTCACTGAAATTCTCACACAGGAAAAGGAAAACATCACTAGGACAGCAGAAGCACATGGAAGTTTAATGTTTTGCTATAGTGAGCACTGAAATGTTAAGCGTTCATGAAATTATAAGGATGTGATAGAGCAGAAATGCTGAGCGAGGTCTTCTGGTTTTATATTAGTGTGGTTTTGTCTCAGTTCTTGATCTTCATTTTGTGTATCAAGTATACATTATCCAGTAATGACAAAGTTTATTTTTTAATCTGTCACTTGATAAAACAGTCCCACCAAAAATAAACTCATAAGACTACGTAGTATACCTAAAAGCGATGGTATGCTTTACCTCACTTTTTGTACAGTTTAGGAATTAAAAATCTAGGACTGATTTACAATGCAATGTATATACAGTTAAGAGGTGCAACTGAGATTTAAAATTATTTCTCATTCATTTCAATATACTTCAGTGCAGTACTTATTTCTATCTCTATTTTTTTTTTAATCTGTCAAGTTTTTTTATCCTAGACTGGAGGCTTCACAGCATGGTTCATATAAAACTGATGGCTGGAGATTTTTTATTTTGTTTTTGCCTCTGGATGATTCAAGTAATTGTAAAAGCTGTAAACACCTTCGGGAAGCTACTTACCCATGCTGCTAGAAAGTATATTGTTCAGTTAGATTACTGTTTCTAATAATAATCATTTATTAATTCATACCACAACCTTGTGGGC
This sequence comes from Myiopsitta monachus, assembly GCA_017639245.1. Classification (NCBI taxonomy): domain Eukaryota; kingdom Metazoa; phylum Chordata; class Aves; order Psittaciformes; family Psittacidae; genus Myiopsitta; species Myiopsitta monachus. The sequence continues at coordinate 63,988,313 of CM029919.1, forward strand.
TGGTGTCACTGTCTGTAGGCTGGCAATATTTCATGATAGTTTTGAGAGCAGCCAGAACTTCTAAGAACAAGGTGTTGTTGCAACATGAAAGATGTTTCTAAATGCGAGATATTTCGAAGACAGAACAAATAGAATTATTCAAGTCTTGCCCTTCCTAACATTTTCCAAGATGATTCAAAAGCAAATAAAAAGACAGGAGGATCTCATATTTCTCTGTTGTTCAAATTGCTTGTAAAAATAATTCAAAATGTCTCTGTTTTTAAAAAATATGACTGCAATCTGATTAAAAAGATATTTTTTATTTGCTTTGATTTCAACAAAAAACTAAATGAATTAGTAGAACACAGTTGGAACTGTTCAGGTTTCTTTCCTGTCAATTACTTTTTATTATGTATGCTTTTCATTAGAATATCTGACAAGAAAAACAAAATTAAAATTAAACAAAAAATTGAGAGATCCAACTCCCTGATTCAATCACAATGAAACAAATTAAGTTACCAGTCTAGGTCTCAGTAAACTGGGACATGGGTTGAATCTTATCTAACCCCAGCTTCTAACTACAATATTAATTAATGCATAGAAAACCATTGTATTCCCAATATCTTTTATAATTATTTACAGGGTACTTCCAGAATGTCTTAAAAAGAGTGAGAAAAAGCATTATTGTGCTCTGAGGAATTTTCAAATGGATTTGACAATGACTGACTGAGGAAAGAGTGAATCAAATGGAATTCAAGACAATGACTGAGATGATGTTTTAATAGCTATTTCGACCTTACTTTTCTCACTAGTACCGTCCTTCTTACTTTTTTAGCATTGCTAAACTTAACGGGAAGGAAGAGTCAACAGAGTTCAATGAGTTCTGTAGAAGAAGTAAATGTGAAAAGAGGAGAAGTGAGGAGAGCTGAGGTAAAGTCATAAATGTATAAAGTATAAATAAATACACATAAATGTATAAGGTCATAAATGTATAATTATTGTGCAGGAGGACACAAAGAAGAACTCAATTGGAGAGAACAAAAATGGAATTAACTGCATGAAGCAGCAAAGGATGAGGAAACACGTGACAGAATATATGAAGTAGAAAAGAGAGAGATTGTGTAAAACACAGGTTGCAAAAAACATACAGGAGATTGAATTTCTTACAAAGCTTAAATCAGACAAGTGAAGATCCTTAATCATCATACCTGATGCCTTTCAATGGAAATGAAAGAAAAAAGAAGACTACTAAACCATGTTACAGATAGCTAACAAGAACTGAAATTGGTTTACAACTGACATTTTGCTGTTTGGATAAACTTCTGTAAATTTAGGAAGAGGAAAAAAACCAGCTTTTTGGATCAAACAAAATTCTTTGAATTTGTAAGTGTTCAAAACATGCAGGATGGACATGCTTCAAACAGATACATATTATGGGTGAATATATAAAATATATGAAATATATGAAACATAATAACATATTTTATGTAATACATATGTTTTATATATAACCTGACTTTGCAGCACTACTTTATTTGATTATTCTGCCCCCAAAAACTCGATTGCCACGTTTATACTGTGTATAAAGCTGTCCATTATGTTTACATATGATGAGATATACTGATGATAAAATTCTAGTATCAAAAGTGCCCAGTAAGAGTGAAAGCGCCAGACTTTAAGAAAGCAGAGTCTCTGAGGGAAAGGTTTGTGCGACAAGGTTTCAATTTCTTGAAACCTTTCTTAGATTTTGGTAATTTACCTGATATTTAAGGAGTACTTCTAGTCCAGTGTATGCTTAAATGCCTTCTTAAATGATGATCTACAAATATATACATAATCAAAAATCCATGATCATTCAAAAGCTGTTCCTTTGTTTTTTGGCTTTTGTTCTGTTTTGGTTTGTTTTGTTTTGTTTTGTTTGGTTGGTTGTTTTTTTTCCTGTGCTTCCCAAATATAACCTTTCCCTTATGTTTTGTTGTTGCAATTCCCTTCTCTACAGCCATGCTTCCTGCTTTTCACAAGAGAAATCAGGAAGTTGCTAGTCTCTTATACTGCTTATTACATCATCCTATTATGTTTACAGTTAATGTAATTTAAATTTAACATCACATCCATAATTCCCCAGCCTCACAGATGGTCCCCAAAGCTAACAGATGCCACCTTATTTATTCACTACTTGATATGATAATTGTGACATAACCATTAGCTTCTGTAGAAACAATTTTTATGTCAAAACCAAATAATAAAGATTTAATGGGGGGGGGGGGGAGAAGCAACCTACCCACAAATATATTAAATCATCATGTGAAAGTAAGATCTCCTACATTTATACTAAAGACTGTTTCAGGAACTTATCCTAGTTTAAACAGTTCACGTAGGCACATTATGAAAGTTAAGCCCTGTTGAATTCAGAGCTTTAGCTTTACTGAAAGGAGGGATAATAATGAAGGAGGGAAAGAAGTGTAAAATACAAAGGAGAATTTAGTTGCCAATAACGGGTTCAAACTTAAATAGGGGAAGTTTAGATTGGATATAAGGAAGAAATTCTTTACTGTAAGAGTGGTGAGGCACTGGCATGGGTTGCCCAGGGAAGCTGTGAATGCTCCATCCCTGGCGGTGTTTAAGTCCAGGTTGGACTGGGCCTTGGATGGCATTGTTTAGTGAGAGGTGTCCCTGCCCATGGCAGGGGGTTTGGAACTAGATAATCTTAAGGTCCTTTCCAACCCTAACTATTCTATGATTCTATGATTATGTGCTCCACTTCTCTTTGAGTTCCCTTTTCAGGGCTAGTTTTTAGAAAGTCAGTTAGGATTATTTACAGTGGTTAGCATCTATACACTGCTTCTAAACTGAAGACATTTGGAAGATATTTGATTGGATGTTATGAGCAGAAACAAAAACAGCGTATTTTTTTTAGGGGAAAAAAAGCATTTTTAATATTCAAATTTACATTTTTCCTTTGGCAAAAAAAAAAAAAAAAAAAAGGTGCTCTTGTCTAAATGATCTTGGTCAGCTTAAGGATTGAACAGGAAATGCCAAATTGTTACTCAACAAACTGACAATGACACTTTCATTTCTAACAATGGAAGAGAAGATTGTTCAGAAAACGATTGTAGGTAAATTATATAGCTGCCCTTTGGATAAATTTGCTTTCTGAAGAAAGGTATTATGACATTATATTTTCTTATTATCTTAATTATTTTTGCTTTTACCAAAAAGATATTTCTTCTAAGATTGGAATGGGATGATCTGAGGAATGTATATCGTAGCTGAATTTATGATTGCAAATGCTTACACAATACTATTAATGAAAAGGATGGATGGGGATTCATTCTATTGTCCTGAAAAATCTTCTGTGGTTTCTGTTTCCCTGTTGCATGTTGTCTGGTTCAGGGATTGAGTTTGTAAGTTTTCCATGAAAAAAAACTTGTGTTTTTTTGAGAAACAGTGGATCATCCTACGCAATGTGCACAGGGACAAGCAAGTCAGAGCAGATTTAGTAATAAGTTGGTGGCATAAACCCCCTTTTATGCAAGAATCTGTGTTTAGAGATTGCAGGCATAGCACCATAGGTGCTGATAGAGAGTAATGGGATAGTATACAGATGAAACGTGTATAACACAATGCAATGTGGATGGCATTATTTTACTTGGAAAGAGTCAGGTCCCTTAATGGGTTAACTAACACCTCCTTAGCTTCTTCTTTCTTCCTCCTACACCATTCATCTAATAATTTTAGTATTCTCCTTCCTTTCTCCTTTATGCGTTTCATATATTGTATTCATCTTTTATACAGTATGTTAATCTTGTCCTTCACTAGTCCCTGCTTTAAACTCCAAGCTATTGCTAGCATTCTACCCTTGCTGATACAGAGGCAGTCTTTTTGATTCAGACAGCCTCCTTCACATACCAACTACATTCAGTCTTCCGCCAAGGAATGACAAAAATAAATAATAATAATAATAAACAGCAATAACAACGACAACACAACATTTTATATTGCTCCCTCTTTATCAGATGAGCTTTACTGTTTAGTGTTGTATGCTGAGTGCTGACAGAGCAGGAACTGGGCTTACAAAATCTGTGAAATCACTTTACTGCATATCTGGACAGCTACTTATTCAAAGTGCTTTCTTTGTTATAAAACACTCTTCTTGTGGCACATCAACTATATGAACATTATTCCATATAATACTTCGTTTCCTGGTATAACACTATGTGATCTATGTACTTATTTTCTTATTCAAGAGTGAATGCACTGAGAAGTAATCTGTTGATGCGGTAAAGATATCTGATAGCTCAGTAAATATTAAAGAGCTAAGGCAGGGAAATGGTGCAAGTGCGCATAATATAGCAGAAAGATCTGGTGGTTCTGCAGACAGCTGATACGTGGCCTTTAAATACAGAAATCATTGAGAACTTTTGTCATACTGTCACTAGCTTCAGTAGAGACTGGGCCGGGGCCTGTGCTTAGTTTTAGTCAATCCACTACTGATATGTATAAATTCTTTGAATGTACCCTTGGAAAGTGCATCAGTAAGTGTGCTGATAGTTCTGTCTTATTGACAGTCTTTTTACTCCTCACTATTTCCTATTAGTGACAGATTTTAGAAATACATAGTAATTGGGGTCTTTTACGTCTCCATTTCATATATTCACTTACTCATAAACTTGGATTAAAAAATAAATAAATAAAATTACCAAGCAGGCTTTCTTTTGATGTAAAATATTTATCTTTTTTTTTTTTAATTTCCCTTAATCTGAAAATCTTCAAATCAGGGCTGAAGGGTAGATCCTTTTCCCAGTCCTCCCCAGTTTTAATGCTGTTGCAGTGCTTCAGCTTTATAAGTCTTACTTCCTTATGAATTAAACCCTTCAATTTTCTGTATCATGCTCACAGAAGCCATTAGGAAATGCAGAGAATTTCTCATAAGATAGGTAGGCAATAGGGAGTTTTGAATAGAAGGTTATAACTGAAGTGCCTAGTTCCTAATCCCTGGCCTTCACCTATATGTACACACACTGCCCTCTTGCTAACTTGCAGCTGACATAGAGCTGTCACAATACTACCGAGGTCAGTATCTCCTGACAAAGGGGAAACCCCTTTGTGGCAGAAACTCTTCTTTGATTGAAGAAGGCTTTTTGCCTCTTTTTTGTCTACCATAATCTGCAAGTAGAGGTTCTGATCTCAATCTAAAAGGACATCTTGGAACAACCACTCAAATCTTCCTGTTTAAGCAGTTATATTTTTCATGCAGTAATTAGTTATTTGGCTTCTAGCACATCTGTGACACTTTATCAACAGACAGAACATCTAATTCATAAATGCAGCTGTGTCTTAGATATGTTTAGAATTAGGCAAGTTTTGGCCATGGCCAGAGGTAAATATTTGGGGCAGCTAAGGACTTTTATTAAAAGGTAATTTGTATTGTGAGTTTTAAGGATTTTATTTTTTAATTTGATACATCTGTGTCTTTGGATTCTTGACCCCTTTAGATAATTATCATGAAAGGGGATTTCATTCAGTTTTTTGAAAGTGTCGAATTACTTCCAGTTTCCAGTAACATTGCTTAGTCCATGTGGGGGCAAAATTCCATAGCATTATACAATACATCACATTACATCACATTTTATCCAGTGTTACAAGGACTATCTGTTGAGACATGTATCTGTGAATGCCTGATAGTTTAGAACAGAAGTGGACTCACAGGGAATTTTCTTGTATTCTGAAAGAATAGTGAGTCAGATGGGAGAAGAGGTGGAAGAGTAATGTTAAAACCTCCTAAAGCTGAAGAATGAAAGCACAAGATATCTGAAAAAAAAAAAAAAAAAAAAAAAAAGGAAAAAAAAAAGTCCAGGAGTCAACAGCAGGATTTTCAGGAGCCTATGAAATACTAAAGAAAGGCAAAAATTAAGAGTGAACAAACAGAAAATCTGGTGTGAGACATCTGTTCTAATACCAATAAGATTAAAAGGTAGGAAGATTGATGTAATGGAAAAATAAGTAAGTGGAGAAGCATAGTAAATGAGATACAGAACAGGAATACCAGTGGGAAGCAGGTGGTAAGGAAATGTTGTGCCAGCTTGCCAGCCAGCAAAGTCTGGTGATGTAAATGTTATGACCACTGAGAAGTACTGTCAGACCAGTCAAGACATGAAAATAATATATGCTTGTGAGACATAGCATGACATTCTTGATTTAAACAGACACTTCACTGGGAACTGTCATGTCCTTAAACTGCAGAATATAATAAATACATGATGCAAATTGCTGATAACTTTCATAGCATGAAGAACCACAAGACTAAATCTCACAGATAAAAGTGATATGCCATAGAATCATAGGATGGTTAGGGTTGGAAGGGACCTTAAAGATCATCTATTTTGCCCTGGGTTAAGCAATAGCAGTCATTTTTCTCCTTCTTGGTAGCTGATGCAGCACTGTGGTTTTGACTTTCAGCCTGGGAACAGTGCTGATAACACCTATGTTTTTAGTTGCTGCTCAGTAATGTTTAGTCTGACCAAGGACTTTCTGAGTCTCATGGTCTGCCAGGCAGGAGGGAAAGCTGGGAGGAAACAGAGACAGGACATCTGACCCAAACTGACCAAAGAGGTATTCCATACCACCGCATGTCAAACCCACTACATAAACTGGGGGCAGTGTCATGGGTTCAGCAGTCAGTCATTTTTCTCCTTCTTGGTAGCTGGTGCAGCACTGTGTTTTTGATTGTTGGGCCTTGGAGCTGTGCTGATAACACCAGTGTTTTCAGTTACTTCTTGGTAATGTTTTGGTCTGGCCAAGGACTTTCTGAGTTTCAGGCTATGCCAGGCAAGAGGGGAGCTGGGAGGAAGCAGAGACAGGACACCTGACCCAAACTGACCAAAGAGGTTATTCCATACCACAGCATGTCATGTCCAGGATGTGAAAACGGAGAGCAGAGACCTGGAAGGGGGTGGTGGTGCAGTCGCTCCAATTCTAGTGGTAGACACTGCAGCTAAACCAAAGGACCAGTTCACGCCAGTATTGGTTGCCCCTGTACACAAGGGGAAATGCAAACAAAAGGCGCACAGAGTGACCTGTACAGTAAAGAAAGATGAAGAACCAATGCACTTACTGCACGGGACAACATCTGAACAATATTTATTATTACACAGATCAGAGGAAGAGAAAAAGAAGAGGTGACTTCTCGACCCCAGATCTCAACTGAGCCGTGGAATATGTGAAAAGATTTCACCTGTCACCCGTCATCCGAGGAGCATGTTGTCATCTGGTTGCTCCAATGCTGGGACAATGGGTCCAACAGTCACAAACTACAAGGTAGGGAAGCCAAGCAGCTGGGATCACTTGCTAGGGAAGGGGGAATTGACATAGTGATTGCAAAAGATAAAAGGTCCCTCAGGTGTCCAACCACCTGCTATGGGTAGGGACACCTTCCACTAAAACAGGTTGCTCAAAGACCCATCCAACCTGGCCTTGAAACACTCCCAGGGATGGGGCATCCACAACTTCTCTGGGCAACGTGCTCCTGTGTCTCGCCACCCTAATAGTAAAGAATTTATTCCTAATATCTAATCTAAACCTGCTCTCTTTCCATTTAAAGCTATTCCCCCTTGCCTTATCACTACATGCCCTTGTAAAAAGTCCCTCTCCAGATATCCTGTAGGCCCATTTTAAGTACTGGAAAGCTGCTATAGGGTTTGCCTGGAGCCTTCTCTTCTTCAGGCTGAACAAGCCCAATTCTCTTAGCCTGTCTTCATAGGAGAGGTGCTCCAGCCCTCTGATCATCTTCATGGCCCTCCTCTGGACTCACTACAATAAATCCATGTCCTTCTTATGTTGGGGTACCAGATGCAGTACTCCAGGTGGGGTCTCACAAGCATGAGAATAACCTCCCTTTAGCTGCTGGCCATGCTCATTTCCACATAACTTTTCAGCTAGGTTCAAAGGCTTGCAAAATTTAAGGAATATGAGATATGCATCCTCATGAAGTATATTTGCATGTGGGCAGGATGTCAGTGTAGCACAAACCCCCTGGATGATACTTCTGTGAACTACAGTTAGTGAAAGCTTAATTCAAATGGATCTTTGGAGAGGGAGTGTGAGGATGGAGCAAGGAATGTCTGGGCCCAGTGAGTTCTAAGGACCTTGGAAGTGATAGACAAAATTCTCTGAAAAGACATATAACACCCCCAGATACAGTTACAGCCACTGAGGAGGTAAAAATTTCAATTCTTTTCCTCTGAAAACGTGGTACCAATGAACCACCTGTGTGGACAAAAAAATGCGTGCTAAAGGGCAGATGAAGACTGTGTGCAATTTTCAGGCATAATAACTTGGTCAAAGGAAGATTTTTAATGGTTAACCCTGTGAAACACCGAAGGGTAGAAAGTATCTTCTTTTTCAGACTTCCTGTGACAGTAACCTCACCTAACCTTGGATCTTGATAATGCATATGGCTTAATCAGGGCTAACTACTTTAAATTCCCTTGTCAGTGACAAGAGCAAGAGCTGTTAAGGCATGAGTTATCTCATGTTACTAAAATGGACCACCAAACATGTCTGTTTCTTACATAAATTGCTTAATGACAGTAATAATAATAGCACTTCATTTTCTTTTCAAGAAGTTTCACTGTTCCACTCTGAAAATGTGACATCAAAACACTTGAATATTTTTAATGAAAAATAAAGATTAGTCAATTATTTTAGGTTCTTTAAATGAAAGTTAAAAAATTATAAAAGTTAAGAAGTGTTTATGCAAAGCTTGTGGATTACAAGAACACTCAGACAAAAGCTACAATTTTTTAGAAGAAACAGCATGCTGATAGCAATCTCCCAAAGCAATTAATCTAAAGGTTCTTTTATACAGCTTATGTTGTCTAGTCACCTAGATCTAAGAAGCAATACAAAATATTTTAAAACGTACATTCTGGTCCACCATCTAAATATAACCAATTTACAGTAAATCTACTTCCAAAAGATTTAGTACCTTTCTTTTTAGTCAGTGCAGTTCCTGCTTTATGGATAGATGTTTTTATTATCTGCTGATGTTTATGTACCTGTTCTGCAACTGTATTATAATTTCATTGCTGTAATCCATTTATTTTAATGGAGTTATTCTTTTAATGGAATTATTCCTACACAGGAATAATCTGTATAGCCTGTATGATTTCTCCTCATCTGTAATCTAAAGATATCTTTATAGCCTTTGTGCAGAAAAAAAAAAAAAAAAAGGACTTGTGGGGGACAGAAGGAAATCATGATATACATACACAGCTAACTTGAAAGCATGAATGGGTAATCAACTTTAAATCAAAATGACATAGCTGTAGGAGACATGAGTCTACATTCATGGATACACTCTTTGCTTTGCACAATTCCAGCATACCAAAGCAAAGCTGAGTTTATAACTGCTTTGCATCACTGCACAGCAGTTGGAGCACTCTAGCACATCTGCCCCTTATCTGATGCAAACTGGTTCAAGAAGTGAAACTTCATGGACATGTCTCAGACCTACATTGGGAAGACCAGTTGACATAAATACTTTACTAGTGTAAATCACTAATTCAGTGTAGCTGGACTGACTTACATAAGACTTACATCAACTTCAGATCTAGCCTCAGATCCTGGGTTATGAAATAATGAATAGAGACAATGTACTGATGAAAGTCAACAGCAATGTCTAGTAGGAAGATACTCCAAAATAGTTGTCAATTCTTGTCATCCTTTTGCTACATAACAACAGTCCTCATGAGCTGACTTGGCAATGTGAGCTATGCCATGAAAAACAAACGTAACACATGGTATCACTAAAGGTTCAATTAGGAAGAGTTGTCCTTTATTTTCCCTTTATGATTGTTGTTAACAATAGACAAAAAACATCATGGCAGTCACACTTCATAGACATACAGCAAAGAAGTACCATTTAAAGTTAAATTCCTGTTAACCTATTTTTTTTTTTTTGCTTGGTGCAGTGTACAGAAACACTATTTTGGAAATGTTGGCAGTTTTGCTTTCATATCTTTTGCTACTCACCTTACTCTATAAAACCCATAGTGTTTTCATAACGTTTGACCTTTTTTGCTGTTCACATTTAACATCTATGTGATTTACTTACACATTTTCGTTGTTTTGTTTTGGGTTTGTTTTATATCCTCCCCTAATAAACAGTATTTTATTGATTCAGCTGCAGATTTTAGTGCCTCAAAGTGTGCAAATAAACCCTGTGTTTCAGTGTGTAGTCTGATGTTCCAACTAGATATTTTACGGATCCAGCTGCACACTTTGGTGATCCAGTTGGATTCTTGATTCTCAATAAAATTGTTCCTCACTCTATGTTCTATGTTAATTAGACTGATCACAGTATTTTAACAACCAGTTTGAGAAAACAACCTAAAAAAAAACCTTCAAGCCCTAAAACCTAGAGTTTTGTTTTGTTTTGCTTTGTTTTGTTTTGGTTTTTTTTCATAGTATGGAATACTACACCCAGAGATTTTAGGAAATTTGAGCAAATTTTCCTAGTTATAACAAAAATACACCAACAAGAGAACCTCACATTGTCATAAATATATAGGGAGGTACATGTATTGAGGCAGGCTGTCTAGTGTACTGTGCTTTTCTAAGCATTTTGTAGGTAATTCAGGCTACAAGAAGACTTTCTGGTCTTTCTTAAGCACATAATTTACCAGACTTACAGGTTTATTTAACATAACATGGTGTCTATTAAATATTCCACTAATGAAGAAAATTCAGTTTTCTATTTAGGAAGTCTATTATATTGGGTTGCCATGCACTACAACAGTGATTTAGGGCTTTCTTTTTTGAGAATTACCACACCTTAAAATGCAATATTTCCGTGCAGCTTGTTGTATGTTTTTACAATGCACATACAGAAAAATCAATGTAGTGTTATATGAGGAACATATATAAATACAGAAAAGGGGACAAGAGACATGAACATTTCCCTGCTTTGGTCACACTCAAGAATAGACTGAGCTCCAAAGAACTGTTCCTTAATAAAAGAAACAGATCTCTACAGCCCTTTTCTGTTTCTAAAATGCATCACAGTCTGCAATAGTCCTTTATTGCTCTCTAATAGACTACTAAAAACGTTTCTTTAGCTCATCATAAACTTGCTATATCTCAAGAGAACCTGTGGAGTGGTAGGTGTGCTTTAGCTCAGCATGGTACTTATTACATACAATTGGTGGATCTCCACTTGCGACCCAACCTTCCTTAAGTGGATGTCCCTGTACAGACTCTTGTTTTCAAAGGGGAGTTACTTTAAGATGCTTTAGGCAAAAGTTACAATATAGATTAATAAGAATAATTTTATGAAGTGAGATGTATCCAGTACAGTCACTTATCACATGATCTTTTTTTAACTGTCTCAGTAAACGCATGAAACTGATCAACCTGGTTTCCTTCTAGTTTCTTCCAAATCCTTCTTCTTTATCCTTAATGCTAAGGTTTAAACTGAGTATTTCTGCCACTTTAGCTTATGAAATTTACACAATTGTCACAATAATTTACCACATCAGACAGTTTACAGTCAGTTTTCTTACTTTGAAGGGGCATTTTATATATTCTTGCTATCTTGCTGTCAGTACTGGCATTTCTATTTCTTTCACAGCAACAACTCTTGCTACTTCACCTGGGGTTATGTCTCTTTTGATAAGACATATCTGGCTGCCTCCACCTTAAGCATACTTATAATGTCCTGTGTTTTCTGTCATGCATTTCACTGGACAATTTGAGGCTCAGATGCACTTTTTAGAAGCCTTATGGCTCCAGAAGCTTTGCTGATCCACTCAAATGCAGGGTATTATACAAATTTTGAGACTAAAGCTAAGCTCGTGTCTGATTGTAGGGTTTTTTCTCTTTCTCTACTCATACTGAAGTTTCAAAATTTTTTCTTTTACTGCTCCTGAAAACTAGTTTCTAAATAGCAAGGCAGGCTTTGTATTTATTTATTCATTCAGGCTTTGTGAATTGCTTAAACTTCTTACTTTCATTTTTGTAGCAGTACAGAACTACCTAAAAGGCGAAAAAAAATCAGTAAGGCATCATTGACCACTGATTCCTCCCATTTATCATATCAAAATATATAATTATGTATTAATATATAATATAATATATTAATTGTTATTTTCCTATAGCTCCCTCTTTTTTGCTACTGTAAGTTCCATAATTACTGGTGGTACAATACCAGAGTGATACTGAGCTTGCTCAGTAAAGCTACCCTATGCAGATTGCAATATCAAAATTTATGTGGAAATAAGTTGCTGAAAACAGATAAGTTTTGTCCCTCCTGTCTGGACAGTTAAAAGGATACTCTGCATTTTTTTGCTGCATTCTGCCAATTTTGCAGACTTTTAGTAGGCATAAAAACTACTAAGCTATGAAGCCTTTTCTAAAGGTGGATGCAATTCCCCAAAGAGGGTGACTGCAGCTGCCTGAGTCTCCTGGGATCTTGGTCACTGCCTTGTCTTCATGGCAGGAGCAGTTCAAGAGTATTTTCTTTTTTCCTCAGTTTTTGCTGCCTTTGAGTCCTCATTTCAGCAACATTCAGATATTTTTGGGGGGCCACCTCCTGATTTTATTTCTTCAGCTTTAACTCCAGTTGCTTCTGTTACATAGTGATTTGCTCTAGATGCCTGTCCTGGGTTCAGCAGTAGCAGTCTTTTTCTCCTTCTTAGTAGCTGGTGCAGCACTGTGGTTTTGACTTTTGGCCTGGAAACAGCGCTGATAACAACAATGTTTGCTTTACTGCCTACTAATGTTTTGGTCTGACCAAGGACTTTCTGAGTCTCATGCTTTGCCAGTGAGGAGGTGAAGCCGGGAGGAAGCAGAAACAGGATATCTGACCCAAACTGACCAAAGAGGTATTCCATACCACAACATGTCATGTCCAGGATGTAAAAACGGAGGACAGAGACCCAGAAGGTGGGGGGTGCACTGCTTGGTCAGGCTGGGTATAGGTGGTGAGCGATTGTATTCTTTCCTTGCATTTGCCTTGTCATTATTAATGGAGGTAGCAGTAGTGGTCTTATGTTATACGTTAGTTACTAAACTGCTCTTATCTCAATGTGTGGGAGTTGCATTCTTTCGATTCTCCTTCCCATCCCTCTGGGAGAGGGGGGAAGAAAGAGGGGGGAGTGAGCAAACTGCGTGGCTGAGAGGCTTAAACCACGACACAGTCTCAGGTATTGAGATTGCTGTTGACTGGGCCAGCCTTGGGCTGTCCATGTCAGACTTAATATGTATCAGCAACCTCTTCCCCTCCCCCAGTCATGCTGCTTCAGCTATGATACAAATTCCTTGAGATCACTCTCTCAAAGATCTTCATGTTCACTTCTGCTAATTTCTCAACAAACTGACCACAGGCTGGCTTGCTTTAGTGTCATGGGTTCAGCAATAGCAGTCATTTTTCTCCTTCTTGGTAGCTGGTGCAGCACTGTGTTTTTGATTTTGGGCCTAGGAACAGCACTGATAACACCAGTGTTTTCAGTTACTGCTTGGTAGTGTTTTGTCTGGCCAGGGACTTTCTGAGTCTCATGCTATGCCAGGGAGGAGGGGGAGCCGGGAGGAAGCAGAGACAGGACACCTGACCCAAACTGACCAAAGAGGTTATTCCATACCACAGCACGTCATGTCCAGGAAGTGAAAACGGAAAGCAGAGACCTGGAAGGGTGTGGTGGTGCAGTGGGGGGTTCGCTGCTGGGGGGTGCACTGGCTGGGTTGGGCTTGGTGAGCAGCTGTATTATTTTTCCTTGTTTTTCTCTTGTATTATTATTGATGGTAGCAGTAGTGATTTGTGTTATACCTTAGTTACTAAACTGTTCTTGTCTCAACCTGTGGGAGTTGCATTTTTTTTTCGATTCTCCTCCCCATCCCCCTGGGACTGGGGGAAGAAAAAGAGGGGAGTGAGTGAGTGAGCAAAACTTTGTGAGTTTCAGAGGCTTAAGCCACGACACTTAGTCAGATGGGTTTTTAGCATCTGCTTCCTGTTTTATACTGTTCCCTATACAGCCTTATTCTCAGATGGAATATGGGTGTGCAAAACTGAAGTGGACTCTCCAGCTGAACAAATTGAAACCTTTATCATGGTTTTCTTCTGCAAATGTCCATGTCATTCTCTGAAAGAGGCATAAGCTTGTATTTTATGCTAGCAATTTCTCTACTTGAATAGAAAAGCAAGTTCTCACCATCATTAGTGACAGGTCATGATTCAAACTGACTAATGAAAGAGATAAATCTTATCAACAGTGTCATTATGCCCACTACATCTGATAAAAAGGTTCATTCTTTCACTTAGTGGAAGACGTAGGCAGCTGCAGGCAGCTCCCTAACATTTATGACTCCCAGACCAGAACTAATCATATGACTTACAGAAGGACAGTACTGGCCAGGAGGTTGGCAGGTGACATTGTGGAGATAACACAACAAGGTTTTCTTGAACCCAGGTCCATGGCCCAGTCTTCAGGCAAACGAAATCCCTGAAGATATGTTGAAACTTCAGCCAGACATGCTTCAACATATGTAGGCCATGAATTCTTGTCCTCAGATGTACCATGCTCCTCTTCTTAAATATATCAGGCAGCTCCCACATGGTCACTGTTTTCTCTATAGTCACTCCCTGACTCACCCACAAACAGTGGTTTGGGTATAGCTCTTGCCAAAAACTTCTTCCTTGCTATTCCAATTTGATCCCAGATGGAAACCGGAGACAGAGGGAAAGAGAGAGAGGGGGAGCACTGATGCAGGACGTTCTGCCAGGACTCACTTTCCAGGTGAACTCTTTTTAGTTCTTTCTCAGCATAAAAATTGTAAAGGATTCATCCAGCTCCTGTCCCCTCCTTGATGTCTTAGCATGAGCACATGGAGAAGTATTTCTGGAGCCAATTCTCACAGGAGTCAGGCATTCATGGTATGGTAAGAACAGCAGGTTTATTTTCCTGCTTCAGATTGGTTTGATCAGAAGACCGTGTGCTCAATAGCTGCTCCCAAAAACCCCTGATCACATTACTGTTTTTACTTTATATTCTCTTTTCTCCCTCCCAAGATAGCACCTCTTGTATGTTCACGCTTTCCTCATTGGATCCAGTTTTGCTGATTCTCAACCTTACTTCACAATTTGGGGCTCTGTGTTTTCACATCCTTTACTCCAGGACTTGATATAGTCTACGGTAAATATGGATAATGTTTCTTTATTATCTATATGGATTATTCAGTGAACCTTAGAGAGCAAAAGAAGGAACACCATTAAAAAGCAGGGAGACTCTGTGCTGGTAGCTTTAAATGGAATTTCCAAGGGGAAAGTAAACTTGAGATGTCAGATGCATTGGCTAAAGTCTGCACATTGATTACATCTCTGTAAATGTGGGATAAGTACAGAGTAAAGGTCAACAGATTAAACATATCATTTAATCAGCAAATTATGCAAATGAACAAGAATGAAATATACCATTCAACTGTTAAGATTAGTAAAGCATGCAATTCTATTAGTGAAGTGTTTGAGTGCTGGCCATCTGAAATATAAATCCAATTTACCAAACTTTAAGAAAATTCAGTTGCTGGGAGAAACAGTTGAAAACATTTAGCAGCCAAAAGTCTGGGCTGACCGACATTTATTGTAATGTAGCTATTTAAAATATTATGAGGAATAATTAGCAGAATTGGTAAAAATTAACAATAGCAATAACAACAAAACTGCATCTAAGTCATTTTCCTCCATCACTGGAGGGTGAGTATCAATTAGCAAGTAGTGAGATAATATGACTACTTGAAATATTCTGACCAATGAGGTGGAATTTACAGACACTCAGCAAGTACTGTACGCAGCTCAAGTAGCAAGTTCCCTCCCAACTCCTCATCTAGGTCAAAATCAGCAAAGCACTTAAGTACATTCATAACTTTAAGTGTAGGAGTAGAATTACAGAAGTCTTGCTTGGCTGCTCCTGCTGATGTTATGGAAGTAGGGACCTGAGACCAGGTCTCAGTTGTACGAATGACATTTTGCAGACTTAAAACAAGTCAGACTCTGGAAGACTAGCAATCTAGACAGACAAAGGGTGGAGGAAAAATAAAAGAGTTATTATTCTCCCCTCTCTATCTTCCTTTCTTTTTTTTTTCTCATCATAATTACAATAATTAGGTTAAAAATTTTGGATTCTATACCAGATATCATTACATATATGAAGAAACTCTGATGGGCTTCAGAAGTTCACAGTGTTAACTCCAAGGAAGTGTAAAACCAACAAATCTATGCACTTAGAAATGCTAATAAAAAATTTGGAAAGAAATCATTAGAATTCTTAGTTAGATTAAATGTCATGAAGCAGACAATTTTTGTGTGTTTCTGCCCTTTTTATGATATTTAAGCCACTGCAAAAGGATTTTGCATTTTGGTAAGTAAATTTTTGGGGTTTTTTTTTGCTTTAATGCAAGGAATTAGAATTATTTTACAGGCTGAAGTTGCATTAGTGTTTTAGTTTGGATCAGATTTGCGCTTTTTAATTTATTTCTTGGTGGTTCCCACTCATTTTGATTCTGTTCACACAAGGAAAACTGTTGGATTTCTTGTAGATGAAACTGTTGGAGGATGTCCTTCAGGTACACCTTAATGCTGCCCAGCTGCAGATAAGCCTTCCTTCTCAGAGACCAGACTAAAGTTAGTTTTTACTAAAGTAAAAGGTGGTGATGAGGGAGAACAGATTTCATGGGCATTGTGCAAACATTAGTTTCTCATCACCAACTCTTTGGCTTTAGAGACCATCTTCTATTAGTCCTTGCTTCTTGCTAACATACATACAATTACAGAGTACCAAAGTTTGATCTCTTTACTAATGTGCACACTCCTAGAACTATGATTAGCTTATCTCCATATGCTGGGCTCTCTAAGCTTGATGTCAACCAGTGACTTCATAGTCATGGTGAAAGAGGGAAAAAAGTTTGGTTTGTTGTTTAGTGGTTTGTTTTGTTTATTTTTTTTTTCTAGGAATATGTTCTTATACTACCATATCAGCCAGGGAGTTTTCTGTGTAATGGAAGCCAGCATTGTCAGGATAATATAGGATTATATGCATACATATATGCAGATTGCTTAAGTGCTTGCAGAAGCAAGTAACTTCCATAAGCAGCTCCGATGCTTTTCCTTGCCTTTCCCATTCCCATTCCCATTCCCATTTTCCTTCCTCTCTGCTACCTGTTTCCCCTTACCCTTTTGCTCTGAAAGTTTTGAGGTGAAAAATCATGCTAATTGGGGAAGGATCTATTGTACACAATGGTCAAATTAAAGACTACCTATATGTAGGAGCACGCAATTAGTGTGTTTAAACCTACATTTGCATTTCAATGCCTGACTTTTGCTAGAGATATGATGAAACAACTGAAAAATGCACAACAGAATAATTGCAGCCTTCCATGACAGATGTGTTTTACTCATCAAAACAATCAGTTACAATCTTTACATTTTACTTACCCTTCAACATTTACAATAGATCAATGTTTGAAAATTTAACCTTTTTTGTAAAATATGAAAGATATTTTGTGCTATAGCACAATCCCAAACAGTTCTTGAAAACCACAGTCAGGTTTAATTTTTTTGTTATATAACCCCATGTCAATATGTACCTTATGAACAGAGAAATCAGATGTGGGCAAATGAAAAAAAAAACCACATCATTTTACATATTTTGATTTGTTTTTCCTGTAAAAAAAAAAAAACAAAAAAAAACACCTTCTTGAGGAGGGTGCGCTGAGAATCATGTTTTCAGAACTTTCTTAGGACTGGACAGAACAGATGCTGGCAGTTTATTTGTGTCAGACCTGCAAACATCTCGTTTTTCACACTGCTATGGGTGCTTTTTGCTATCATATGTAATTTATGGGTTTATATGGCAAAGTTTTAGCAGTGGAGGTGGGGGCCTACAGGGATGGCATTTGTCAGGATAGGCCAGGGGCTGTCCAATGCTGGACGGCTCCAACCAGCTCCAGTGGACCCACCAGAGGGCGCAGCTGAGTTTCTCAGGCAAGACGGTGGTTCCTCAGGGAAAATATAGTTAAGAAAGAGTAAAAAATGCCAGAGGCAGTCAAAGAAGAAAACTAAAAGAAAAATAGAAACAGGAGAAGAAACACCCAGGTCAGAAGGAGATTGAGGTGCTCTGTGGCACAGGAGCAAAAGCTGCCCTGCAGCCATTGAAGGATCCAGTCAAGGACAGGTGGAAAGCGTGAAGAGGGAGTGGCACAGGACCTGTTCTGGGCTGAGCTCAATCCCCCCTTCCCCATCCATCTACACTTGGTGGAGGTGGAGGTGTTTAGCATGAAGGAGTGAAGCTAAGCCTGGAAAAGCAGGAGGTAAGGTGTTGGTTTAATGTTTTCTTTTTGTTTCCGGCTATCTGGATTAGTCATCACATATTTATTTTAACTGGTAATACATGATGATAGCTTTCACCAAGCCAAGATCTCTGTTCCCAAAACAGTAACAGTAAGCAATTGCCCTGTCTTATCTAGAGCCACAAACTTTCTCATTCCTGCTCTTCCGATTTTGTATCCCTGTTCCAGTGGGGGTATGTAGAGGGAGTGAGCAGCTGTTAGCCAAGGCTAATCCACGACAGACCAGCTCAGAACTGAGCAACTAAAACAGCAACACCACTTAAAATAATTGTCTTGTAACTCACAGAGGCACACACACATACATTTTATAAGCACATATTAAGGAGTAATTAGTTTAACATTGATTGTTTACTATAACAGCACACATTCACAATATGCTGAACATCAATCATTTGAAACATTTTGTATGAAGAAAATAAGTTGTTAATCACATTTTCATAGCCATCGGACTGTGCTGTATATTCCAGGGTATGCATTAAAAATGTTTCCTCTGGAAGATAAATGGAATTTCAATCAGAAAAATAAGTAATTAAATAAATAACAAACATCAAGGACCGCAGGAGCCCAGAGTTATGGAGAAAGAAATGCCTATCCAGTATGTACATTAAGCTATACATATATATAAAATAAATAGAAAAACATGTTCTTTACAACTAGAGATCAGTTGGTGTTGGTGAAGAGTCAGCAGGAAGTTTATACTGGACCCATGATTTGCATGTCCTTGTCTCTCTGAAGAGCTGTATTAGAGCAAGATTTAGGCATGACCCTGTTTGTCTTCTGCTTTCACAGCGCAAATATCAAATTGCCTATCCACTGAAACAAGTCCTCCATTGCTGCCTTTTTGAATAATTTCTCACTTCTATGAATGTTTGTCTCCACTCTGCACCCTTCCAGCCTAGCTTATGGCATCTGTCATAGTGAAAGCACAGCAGAGTAGACAGAATTCAGGAAACAAAAAAATACCTTGATTTTAAATAGGAGAAAACACTTTCAGGAAAATAAAAATAAAATCTACATTCATCAATTATTATTGAAGATCCCTTTGAAATATGCTTAATGTCTTTCTCAGATTGAAGATTCTGCTTCTTATACTGTATTACATGCTTTATTTCTGATTTTAGTATTTTTCTCATGAATGAGTAGTTAGACAAATTGACCTGTCCATCCTCAAGTCAAAGCTCTTTTGTGAGCTTTCCTTTAAGAAAGTACAATCAGGAGTCATGGTCATGACTCAAAATAAATAGTCTGAAGTGATGAATTGCTTAATGTATGAAGTTGGAGATAAAACTGAATGCCATAAAAGGATTATTTTAAACTCAGGCAAAACTTAAACTGCAAAATGTATGCACATACATGCATACATGCAGATATAGATATACGTAGATGAGGGTTTTCAGTCGAGGAATGGCAATTTGTCAGATTTTAAGCTGTTACAAATGATTTCAAGAAGTTTGAAAATATAAATCCAGTTCTTGATCAGGCACTGGGTTTAACGCAGACTGTTTTAATCTGTCTTTCTCCCTTCACCACCTGTGCAACTATCCTGCCTTACACATGGAATTTACACTTTTCATTCCTTCCAACTAATTTCTTTTTGCTTTTTTTTTCACCAATTTGATACAGTCCACTGATATCTTGGAGGTGAGTTTTGGGGAGTTCTAAGGTCTCTCCAAGGCAATACATAATCTGTTGAGATGCCAGTCTTTGAGGCAACACAAAGAACAAGCTGACAGCACTTACCTTTGATTCAAATAGATATTAGTATAGTCCATATGTTTCAGCCTACTTAATACCGGGGAAATAAGTGTGCCTTATTTAGCTGCATTTCCCCTTGAGTAGCCCAAAGGGAACATTTGGATGGAATAACCTTTGTCTTTGTTTCCTTAACCTCTTTGTGACTCTGTACACTTCTGTTAGCACTGCAAAGCAGCTGTGCATCATTCAGACTGCAAATGAGGTGTGTCTCAATGCAACCCTAGTTAGAATCCTTACTGCTTCACACAGCTGTGGCCCCCCATCATGGTATGTACAGTCCCTTTGAGCATTATGGAACATTCCTTGCACTCATAAGCCAAACTGACTTTGTAGCAATGTTCACTATGAGAGCAAGGTCTGTGTGTGCATTTGTCTGTTCATGTGTATGTCTCTTCCTTGTTCCTGTAGGTTTTGAATCTATTGATTCTAGCCAAATTTGACAGACTAGTAGAAGTCTCAAAGATAATTAAGTGTCAGTTCCAGTTTCTTGCACTTTTCTGTTAGCAGCTGGTGTCCCTTTGCTCTCTATCTTAATTTTCCATCCAAACCATGCTAACTGCTTTAGTATTCAGAGAAGCTTAGAGGGAGCCACAGTCTGAACAGAAATTCCTGTTGGATGATTTTACTGAAAGCCTCCACAACTACCTCAAAAATACCCTGGGGGAGAGGACTGCAAGGAAAAAAAAAAGGCATAATGCATTGCTTTGCTTTCACATTTGAGGTGATCAGCTTAAAAATATGCTGTGTTCTGAGCACTGTCAATCATTTGTCTGTCTATATTATATGTGGCACCCTGCCCCCTACTACCCAGACTGTATGTTATACATATATAAAGAAGTGGAGTAGGGTGCTTTTATTTTGCACACTTATGGACTGTATTTGATCTGCAAGTGTCTGTTTATAAGAATATTATTCTATGCAGTGCAATATTATTATTACAAAACCATTTTCAAGGTCACAATATCTCATGGACAGTTTATGTTAGGGAAAGTGATATAAGAGGATAATACAACCCAAAAAAGAAGTATAGAGAGTCTGAAGGAACAAAACCAATGTCAGGCCTTAGAAAAGAGACACATCTGACTGAGATGAGCAAAACAACTCTCAACATATTGTCCCCATGCTGGGAAACAATTTTCCTTTAGCTTTGAAACCGTCATTTAAGGTGTTGATGCTGCCTAGGCAGAAGACATATCTGTGTAAATATTTATTAATTAGGAAAGTAGTTAGAAATACTTCCGGATGACCAGTTTGGACAATGTATGGCTGATATTGTCGTAAATGCTGCTGAAGTATTTCAGAAGTACGTAGGAGAACCACAATATAAACATATACACAGGTAATTTCATAATGCTTATGCTAACCTATTATAAGAGGTTGACAGAGAGAGAGAGATCAAGAATTATCAAGACCCAGAAAAGGAAACCATGGAAATAAGGATAATATAGTACAGCATGACAGATGTCTTAAATCATGGGAGAAATACAAAAATTGCAGAGTGTTTGTAGAATTATATGAAAGGTGCTTCCCACTTTAAGTGAGATTATATAAATAAGGTAGGTTTGATGGAAATATTTCTAGAAAATCAGCATAAATAGGAAGAAAAAAAGGCATGGGGAAATAGCTCTATGAAGAAGGAAATTAATTGAAGGAATAACTTTCAAAAAGGTTAAGTTTGGCATTGTGATAGGCATGGTTGTGTCGCTGTTTATTAATACACAGGATTTTCTGAAGCGGAGAGAGATTCCGGTTCTGGGGGAAAGGGAAGTAGAGTGTGAATTGTAGGTTGTGCATTCCCAGTCCACCACCACACACCCTTCCGGGTCTCTGCTCTCCATTTTCACATCCTGGACATGACGTGCTGTGGTATGGAATAACCTCTTTGGTCAGTTTGGGTCAGGTGTCCTGTCTCTGCCTCCTCCCGGCTTCCCCTCCTTCCTGGCATAGCATGAGACTCAGAAAAGTCCTTGGTCAAACCAAAACATTGCCAAGCAGTAACTATAAACACTGGTGTTATCAGCGCTGCTCCCAGGCCCAAAATCAAAAACACAGTGCTGTACCAGCTACCAAGGAGAAAAAATGACTACTGCTGAACCCATGACAATTGCCAACACAAACTCTGTACTCTTCTAAATAAAAACAATAATAATCTCTGCAAGAACAATTAACTAAAAAAAAAAAAAAAAAAAAAGAAAGAAAGAGACTCAACTGATGTAATTCAACATAGTTCAATTAGCTCTGAAAGCCTATAAAAGTTACTGGCTCAACCTCTTGAAGACTGAAAAACGACTACTGAAATGCTCACTGTGCTATTTATTCTGAGGGTATGAGCTCAAGGTAATGAAAATATTAATAAAAAATTATTTTTTTTATATCACTTGTCCTAATTATAACAAAATTCAACATCTTTCCTTCCCTCACTAGATAGAGGAATGTGGACTATAATCTTCCTCCTGAAACTATTCAGTGTATTTTGTCTTTGAATAAATGGTTTCTCAGTTCTGAGTTTTAATAACTTATCTTAATGTTGCTATCTTCCCTGAAGCTGACTTTCACTTCCACAACTTCAGTTATAATGTGATATTTTATGTTTGAGTTTATTAGTATGTTTTATCATATGACTTTTGGATAACAAGAGATATGTTTGTGAGTGTGAAAAATGCAGATATAGTTACTCCCATGTGCAAAATTATGCCGTTAGAAACTGAAGCTGTCTTTAAACACCTGGTCACAAGGTAATAAAGACTTTTAAAATGGAACTCAGTGTAGCATCCAAAAGAATAGACATGCTCTTCAGCTTTGAACCTGAAATATTCTATGGCAATTTTAAACATGCACAATACTGCATGAGTCAGCCATATGAAGTGAAACTCCAATATGAAAAAATGCCTTTATATAAATGACCACACTAACCCCTAAAGAGAGTCAGAGAGATAACACACCAAAGTAAACACGGTGCACTCTTTATGAAAAAAAAGTGCTGAACAGCCTCAGGAATGAGCCATCTAAAAAGTTCAAACTTTATCATATTTTCTCTTTTATTACTTTCTTTCTTGACATGCTGTAGCATACAGCCAGCATAATTAATGAATTGATTCCAAGGGAAGAAAAAAAAAACCAGCACAAAACCGAAAAAAAAACCCAAACAAACAACCAAAAAACAAACCCACAAAAAAACCAAAACACAAACACACACACACACAAAACCAACCAAAAAAAAAAAAATCCAACAACCAAAAAAATCCAACCAAACCATTTACAAATCCAAGGTTTGTGTCTAGCTAATGAATGTGTCACTGAAATCCATTTCCGATGGAAGAGAGAGCATAAATACCTGCTGGATGATTTTTTTAAAAGACTTTGGTTAGCAGACAGTATGAAAACCAGAAAAATACAGACAGGGTGCCACTCTGTATTTACAAACAAAAATAGAAAGTAATAGTTAAAGCAAATATGAGTAGTAAGCTCATTAACTACATTGACAGTTTAAAATATCTGTTTCTCAAACAAAATCTCTCTTCTAGAGATCAAGAGCTGACCAGTAATGTTTTGTAAGAGTTCTTACACAGAAGCAGAATTTTCATTTTCAAGTATGACATGGCAGTCACTGATCAGTCTCCCAAGTGGCCAGGCTGCGTATATGAAGGACAGAGTCAGATGAAGTTAAGCACTATAGAAAGTCTATCTAGGAGCTAACTTTAAATCACCTGTTGACAAAAAATAATAATAATAATAATAATAAAAAAGAATAACAGAATTTTAAAAGCTCATCCTGTTTCTTATGTCTTTGTGCTTTCTACATGTAATTTCTGCACCTAGACTACAATAGTACGATGTCCATACTCTGGAGCACACTGTTAAAGACAGACCAGGCACAACTTATCAGCAATGCAGTGCACTTTTACAGGAGATCTATTTAGAAGTTACAGAAATTAAGGAGTTATAATCTGTCTATAGATTTATTTAAGCATTGTAAGCAGTTCATGAGAAATTCTATAGGTAGCTTACTGAAGACTATATGAAAGCTATTGCTTTCTATTCAGTTAGTTCTGTTTATTAGAAAAAGCTAGACTCTATGTATCCACAACTGTTTTTTTTTAAATGCACGTTCCTTAAGAAAGTCATAATCACTGGGAATATGACTTCTTTTTGCTTAGGATATTCATTCTTAGGCCAGTGATGTGTGTAGTGTTCAATTTTTACTTCTTTAACCTCAACAATATATTTTACGGGGCTGTCAGAAGGGCAGACTGCAATGAAATATTGGAATTACCATTTACCAATGGATACAAGTTATTACATATGATACTGCATTTTTTTTTTGGTTTGAAGGGAGCATTAAGTGACAGTGTAGTGCAATTTAGAAATTGGTTGTTTCTTGTTTACCATTCTCTTTTTAAACATACCAAATATATTCTTTATCTTCTATACTCTCCTGTCTTTTCTGTATCTTTCTACAAATGAATGCATGAGGGTGAGAGGCGGGACATAGCTTGATGCAAGCAAAGTGTCAGTTTATTAACAAAACTCATGCACTTATATATGTTTCTTTTAACACATTGATTGGATATTTCTAAACGCTCACTACCAATACAATGGTTGCTGATTGGCTTCTAACAAATGCAAAATGCCCTTTGAAACTTCGCAATCAGTGGGTCTCTGTTGTACAAACGGAAGGTTCTTATCTATGCAACTTGCAACTTCTCACCCAGAAACCCTTTGTTCCTCAAACCCAAGCATTCCTAGTCTGGCCTTTATCTCAACCATCAGACTCGAAAGTCAGGGATTTCTTATCCCCTTGCTTCCTTTCCCAAGGTTTATGGCCCATAAGTTCCAGCACATCCCCCTTTATCATTTGAACAGTCTTCCTCGGGCTTCTGCCCTTGGGGCCTGGCCCTTCATGAGGGCATGCACAGCAAAGCCTCCGGCTGTCAATAACAATCCCACTTATCAGTGAGATCCTACTTATGAACACAGAAATATACATACATATGCTTTTTATGCATGTATATATTTATTTGTGAAGCAGATATATCTATAGCTTCAGTCTTTGGTGCCAGGCCTTTTGTCTGTCATTTCCCTCACAGTGACACAAAGGAGTATACACAAACATCTCTACTCCTTCTACAAGAAAATGAAAACACACAAGTTTTATTTGAAGATCAAAACTAAAATAAAGAAATTATTTAAACTATTCAGAAAAAAAAAAAAAATCCCTTCTTCCGCTGTTGAAACAACAGCCTGCATATATTTGCACTCCATCCAAGATACCTTTCTGCATAATCTTTTACAACCTAATTTTTTAATTTTGTTTTCAGGGTTGTTTTCAGTGCAGATATGGTATAATACTCTCCAGATCACGTTAAGAGATACAGCTTGTTCTTTGTTGTTTGGTTTCTTCTGTAAGTGTAGATTAAACCTACACCATGGATTTGGACTTCCAGGCTACAAGCTTAATTTCCACAACTCTACCAGCATGTTATCGACTGTTAAATCTGCAAATATTAATCCTGAGCTACATATTTCTTTGTAGAAATACCTCTGTATTATCTCACAGGAAATAATATGTGCTACAAACATTTTTTTTGTTTTAATTTCTTGAGGAATTTGAAAGGGTGGCCAGACAGTGAGGCAGTAGAAGTTTGACAAAAGTCTTGTATTTTCATTTTCACATAAATATTGGCTTTCGTATAAACACCGGCTTCATGTAATAGAAGGATTGGTTTTAGAAGTTCTTTCTCTTGGTTGGATTCAGATAAGACAAAGGTATATGATGAGGTCACTATAAACCCTACCATAGATCAGAAAGTGGCATGTGCTTTTACGAATGCAAGATGAGAAATTACTAGCTCCTAAATATCTTCTAACTTATATCTTCTTTAAAGGCAGGTATTAAGCTTTATTAATGGTACTGGTTTATTAAGGATTGATATTAAAGTCCAAGAACAAAGGAAAAAGAGTATGGAAAATGTTTTAATATATAGAAATGGATCTAGAAACAGAAAATCACTGTAATTCAGTGACTTTATAGACAAACTATTTGGTTTATACCATTTTAATTACTTCTTAATGATTCTGTGATGTTATAGGTCTGTTTGCAGTTGGCAAGCCTATAGAAGAAACATATGTATATGTTCTTGAACATGTCATTAAGCCCTGTGTCACTTTCTGTTTTCTTTCTCATTTCAGCACTGCAGTACACCAGGTTAATATACTTCACTTTCAGTTTTATGTACATTGCCACAGAACTAATGCACAAGTATAAAGCAATATTACTTGGCCTTGACTGCAACTTTCTTTCCTTTCCTGAAAACCCAGAGAAGTCAATATATATTCATGATCTAATCCAATAGAGCATGTGATTAACTTTATGCACTCACATCAAAGGCAGCATTCACATTCTTCAAGTTAAATAGCGTTTGTCTTGAATTCTGAATAAATAAGAATAACATTTGAAGTATTCATTAAGAAAATAGGGTAAATATACTAAGATTTTTTTTTTTTTTTTTTTTGTTAACTGATCCCATAAAGCTTACTTGTGGGGAAAAAAAAAAAAAAAAAAGAAAAAGAAAAACCAACAAAAAAACACAGCAAAATGAAAACCCCACTTTTGCAATCCTTTTTTTTTTTTTTTTTCAGATATTGTCATGGGGGGGGGGAATCTCATCTACAAATAATGTGCAATTAATTTGTTATTTGATTGTCAGACAATTTTAACATATATAAATATCTTAAATTGCTCTTTGCTTGTCAACGCAGTCAGTGTCCGTTTGGTTGCTTTGTCTACGTTTTTTCTTTATGCCTACATACAGGGCAGGAAGGAGTAAGCTTATGGGTAACATTTCTTATGGTCATTCCTCATGCATTGTACTAGAAAATAACAATAGGTAACCATACGTAATCACAAATCCCCGGGAAAAAGTAATCAAACTTGGAGCCATTACTGCTGATATATGCACCTATTTACAAGTAAATGCTAATTATATTTCAGATTAGCTAATATGAGATAATCTAATGTTAAAACTATATTTTCTCATTAACAAAATCTCACTGAAATCCTGATCTGTAATTCCAGGAACAGTATGTAGCATGATTGATCTGGATTACTGGGAATAGGATCAGCTTAAGTTCAGAAGAATGGAACATCCTGAGATGTGTTTTTTTCATCTCTGAGGTTCAGATGTACATTAAACCCCAAGAAAATGCCAGTTCTGAAAACTTCCACTTCAGTTTTACTTTCAGTGTACATCAACAGGAAGGAATGTCATGATCTTTGTTATTACTTACTCCAAAAATATTTACTCTCCTGCCATTATGTCATAGTTACATTTGTTTATATTTACCAGGTACTAACATATAGTAAAGGTTCTATAAAACCTCAGTACTTTGGCTTGGATTCTCATTAAACAGTTTTTGTTTTCTTTTCATCAGCATTTTACTTCATTAGGTTTAATAGTGTTGCTTTTGTTTTACAACAGTTTGTGAAAAGAACCAGAAGCACCTTTCATACCATGCAGTGAATAATGTTAAAAGCAATTTTCTTTTCCTTTTTGATGGAACACTGAACACTAAAGGAGCTGTGACCCAAGTATTTCAGAAATTCTCCAACTAACACTAATGCTGTATACATGTGGTTTTAATGTTCTTTATCTTGAAGCCTCAGTTTGTTGATCTTAGTGTTGTGAAGACTACCTGTGTCTAATGTTTCCAAAATATAATGTTCTGTTATATCTCAATTTCACAGACTTATTTTCTTCAGGAATTGTCATTATATGCTTCCAGAAATATTTTCAAGACTTACTGCAGCATCTGGCAGGTTAGGTAGTGTTGGGCTTCACTGTTGTATCTTTACTATGCTTATATAGCAATACTTTTCATGCTAACTGCTTGCAGAGGATTGCTGCATATCATATTGACCTGCAGGACTTCCCCTCATATTTGGTATTTACCCATTTACTAGATGGTGCTGCGACACTTTCCCAAACTGTTAGAATAAAAGTACCACAACTGTTCCCTCGAGGAGAAAGCTGATCAGCTAAATCTCTTGCTTAAACCTTAGAAATAAGGAGGCAGTAGCAACATTACTCATCTTACAAATGTCCTTTCCATTTAATGTTCTATCAACCTTCTGGGTACCTCATGTGAATTTTTCATAAAATGTTTTTGGAAGGTCTATTAGCCAGAATGTAGCAAGTCAGAATAAGATTTTGTGGAACAAACAGAAAATGTCTTAAATGCTTTTAAAGGGTTTGCTAGAGAATGCATGGGAGACTCACTGTGTTGCAAGGCACTCCTAAAAGCTGTCTGCAGTTTGCTTGTTGAGCAGATGCATAGAAAAATTAAATTATGCCATGCCCATGGCTGTTCTTACAGCCTTCAAAGACTTCTAAAGTCACTGAAAGACTCTTTGAGTCAAAGAGATTTCACATCTATTACATCCTAAACATATTAATATGAAAGCTGTTAAAAATGCCTTTCTAAAATACTTTTGTAGGTGTTTCCTGAGTGCTCTGTTTCACAATAGTACTGGCAGTTCTAAAATTATCTGCTGTGACTTCCTTATTTCTAGTCTGTTCTACTGCTCATGTTTGACTTGACATGAATCAAAAGGCAATCTACACATAGCAGGGCATAATTTCAGAGGACTTTTCACATAAAGATTTTATCTAGGTACCTAATTTACAGGTAGTTAGGCAAGGGTAACTCAGCACTAAGTATTTAATGGGTCAAAAGTAAATACAATTGGTTCATCTTGCAATTTATTGTGGATGCCAAATCAAAGCTTATTGTTAGAACTCTGACTTTATGGGTAGCTTTGTAATAGAAAGTGTGTATAATACTAATACTACTACAAACAGTAATAATAATGTAGCTCTTTGAAAACTATTTAAACTTGCATTCAATTCTGTGTACCACATTACAAAAGATAAATTGACAAACTGGAAGCTTACATATGAGTAGCAAAAAAATAACCAGACCGATTTATGAGTAAAGATTAAAAGAATTAAACCTTTACAGGCTGGCCTAATATTGACTACGGTGAACAGCCTAGATTATGTTAAGGTCTTTCAGCACAGACATGGTTCTGAGAGCACAGCATACATGAGGCACACTACAAAGAATTTCAGAAGGGCTTTTAATTTTGACAACATTCAGTTCTTTTGACTCTACAGAACAGGGCAAACTGTCTCTTGTGGCAGGATACTGACCTGCAGTTTTATGCCTTCCCTTCTTTTATCAGCTCTTTAAGAGTGATGTCCTCAAATGCCCATGTCACACTTGTCTTCATGCACTTTCCACATTTTTTGTTTATTATAATTGAATGGGATATTTAATCTGGAAAGTAGAAACAAATGTGGGTTTTTTCAGCTGCTCTAGACTTTACAAGTAGTGGAATTCACATTTATCCCAATGGGTCTCTATCTGTTTTAATTTTTATGTTTTAATAAGATTGGCATGCAAAGATTTTATCAAGAGATTTCTGTCTTTCTAGGAAAAGGATATTCAAGCATTTAGAGATGGAGGGAATAACACCCCCTCCCCCAACAAAAAAAAAACCCACACAAAAAAAAACCAAAATACAAAAAAAAAATTAAAACATATAACCAATATGAATTTAACATAAATATTTAAATTTAAAATAAGAATGGAGTAAAGCCCTGTGAAATGAGGAAATTGAAACCAAATAATCTAAGTCAGTTTGAAGCGTAACTATGTCCATAGCAATGTCGGTTAAAATTCTCATTTTGTAGGAATTCCTGCAACACAAGTACAGTTAGAAGATGCAGGAACTTGCATGTGAAACCCTTTCTAATTAATTATTGACTACCTCCTTTTATGTGTTTCTTAAATATTAATGGGAGAATGAAGAGAAAAAGGAAGTAAAGAAGGGAGTCAGAGAATGTCAAGGAATTACAAATTGCTCCTGATATTCAGCTTGTATTAGAACTTGATAAGGGGTATGAATATAGGTCTTGTAATGGACTGAGAAAAATGACGTAGTAGCTATGAGTTGTTGGGTTTTTTTAATTAATTATAGAAAATAATGCTTAGAACCTTTCTTTGCATAATACATAATATTTGCAATGATAGTATCCTATAGCAAAAAAAAACCCAAAACCTAAAACAAAACAGCAGACACTCTACAAGTTGTAATTAAAACTCTAAGTGGAAGTTAGTTCATCTACATATATTTGCAAAACATAAGAAAACCAGAGGTAGAAAACAGAAGAGCTATTAAAACACTAATCAAAGTTATTCCTGGGTAAACGTAACAGAAGCATGCATCAAGATTATGTTTGCTGCAACATCAGATTTTAAAGAATATTTTAAAGAAACAGAATTTAAAGCTTGCCTGGCATTTCTTAGTATTTATGTTTTATATTCTGAGAGAAATGAAGGAGAAGATATCTTCAGGAATAAATGAGACAGAAATGCGAACATTTTGATCAAGAGTTCAATGGGAGAAATATGAATGGTCAGAGATCCCTATAGGATACTTCTTTATGTAGCTTACTGTTTTAGCTTAAGAGAAGGCTGCATCTTTTCTCTGCCTAACATCATCTTTGTTCTCTACTGTCAATAGGCAGGCCCCTTCCATCTTTCTGAATGAAATTTCTGCAGAGAAAGTTGATAAATGTTTGTGTTGATAACACTTATATCTCTTCAGGATAGTTACAATTCTCATAAAGTTCACATTTTATTTATAAGCAGCCTACTGAATCTTATGAAAAACATACTACATCTCTGATCAGGGCTGCTGCTATTACCCGCATCGTGTCTTCTGCACAAATTAGAAAATGTGGGCCTCTTCATAACAAACTTTACATGTCTGATTGAGTCCTGCATACTCTAGGAATGCCTTTATCTTCAGATTTATGAAAGAAATGTGGGGTTTTTTTACCTTGCATAAGAATTATTTTCTATGAACTATAGACTCTCATAATAGGGTTAAATTATATGTGCTGGGATATGTAATGTCACTATATAAACTCCTTTGCCTGAGGAAATTTGCTGGATGTAACTCTCCTTCATTTCCTCTTCCTCCTGCAGATTCCTGGCAGAGGTTCATATTATATGGAATTATATTAATTCAGATTATGTGCGTGGAGACCTCATACCAGCCTTCCAGTATCTGAAGGGGGCTTATAAGGATAAGGATGCTGGGGTGCGACTCTTCATTAGGGACTGCAGTGATAGAACAAGGGGTAATGGATTCAAGCTTAAACAGAGGAAGTTTAGATTGGATATGAGGAAGAAATTCTTTACTGTAAGGGTGGTGAAGCACTTGAATGGGTTGTCCAGAGAAGTTGTGAATGCTCCATCCGTGGTGGTGTTCAAGGCCAGGTTGGACAGAACCTTGGGTGACATGGTTTAGTGTGAGGTGTCCCTGCCCATGGCAGGGGGTTTGGAACTAGATGATCTTAAGGTCCTTTCCAACCCTAACTATTCTATGATTTTATGATTCTACATTATCTAGTCTTTTCACCATTTTTTCATGACATATGGCACAATGCTCATTTCTTCTGTGCTCATTCCTTCTAAAACTCTTTCAGAAGGTCCTTTCAAAACTTATTCTCCAGGAGCCTGGTGACCCTCACACTAGGATTTTGTGCTAACAGAAACTCATGGAGATAGCAACTTGCCTCACCAGTCCTCGCTGTCTGTATGCTTGTACCTTTTATTGCCATCATAAGCTTTGCAATGAATAGGAGAGCTGTGCAGAACAGGCGTTACAGATCTATCTTTTTAAGGTCATAGGTTAATTTAAGGTAGTCTTAAGTGGAAACATTCAATTTATTATTGAAAAAAAATCAACTTCTTTCACTGTTCTTATTATAGCTATCAAAACCATCTTAAGTATGAGACACTAGGTATGTCCGGCAGGTAAAGCAGCAAATACCTACCATTCACAACATTCCATTTTGTGAAACGGAGTGTCTGATTTCATAAATAATACCCTGAGGTAGTTTAATACAAGACAGGTAAATCTACACACTTGGCTGATGCTGGATTTCTCACATTTTTCAAATCTCTAGCCTCCACGGCATGAAGTTAAGTTCACAGCCTCATGCATTCCTCCTCTTTTGTCCTTGCAATACCAACAGGAAATACTGGGAAAGAAAGTGTGACAGTCTGCATTCAACTAAATAGACACTTCTCAGGTGATTTTTCAACCTTGTTGCAAAAAGTGAAGTACTTTGGAAGAAATGTTTCATAAGTGTCGTGGTTTAAGCCCCTCAATAAATCACACAATCACTCTCTTACCCTCTTTCTTCCCCCAGTCCCGGGGGGATGGGGAGGAGAATCAAAAGAATGCAACTTCCACAGGTTGAGATAAGAACAGTTTCGTAACTAAGGTATAACACAAACCACTACTGCTACCATCAGTAATAATACAAGAGAAATACAAAGAAAGAGAATACAACTGCTCACCAAGCCCAACCCAGCCAGGCAGCGAACCCCCACACACCCTTCCGGGTCTCTGCTCTCCGTTTTTACATCCTGGACATGATGTGCTGTGGTATGGAATAACCTCTTTGGTCAGTTTGGGTCAGGTGTCCTGTCTCTGCTTCCTCCCAGCTCCCCTCCTCCCTGGCATAACACAAGACTCAGAAAGTCCTTGGCCAGACCAAAACATTACCAAGCAGTAACTGAAAACACTGGTGTTATCAGCGCTGCTCCCAGGCCCAAAATCAAAGACACAGTGCTGCACCAGCTACCAAGAAGGAGAAAAATGACTGCTACTGCTGAACCCATGACAATAAGTATAAAAATTAGTTACTTAGAGCTTTTTTATTTTTGTTCTTTGACTATACTCAAAAACCAAGAGCTCAAACTACTTTTTTTTTCTTTTCTTTTTTTTTTTTTTCCCCTAACTGCTATGGCTAGACTTTGAAATTATGTATATTAGAAGTTTTGCAGCAAGTTTGGCTGAGTCATTTGGTTATTGTAATTAATTTTAGGATGTGTCACTATGCATTCAAAACTTCATAAAAGTTCTAAAGCTTTTAAGTGAGTCTTAAGTTCATTAAGTAGTTTTCTTAGCATGCTGTGTTGCAAAAATTCTGCTAAAATATTTCAGATGATGTCTAATAAGTCACTTAACTTTAAAAGCAATACCTATGAATTATACTTGTACATTTTCTTTCATTAATTCGCTTAAGTGTAGTGTCTTAATTATTTTCTGTCTTTTTGCTCATAATGGACCAAGTTACTTCATCAAAATAGAGTTTACATAATTATCACAAATTCCTTTCTTCATTATTCTTATTCCTATACTAGGAAATATCATAATTATTGTGTTTATCAATTTTCTTCTCTAATATAAACCTAAAATAAATCCTATTAAGTTTAGCAGAGTTGTCTTAATACAAATTCTATCAAAACCATGCTATCCAGCATGTTCCTAACTTTCGCAAATGAGACATACAAATGATTTATCCAAATACACAATGTTATTGTAATGTCATGGAGTTTTATACATCCTGCAATAAATTTCTATTACTATAAAAAAAAGCTATAAAAGAAGCATCTAAGCCAGTGCTTACTAAGATGTAGATGTAGATTTTATACTGAAGTGTTCCATACAAGTAGATAACTGTAAATGTGCTGGTTTACTCATCCCATGTATATGGCAGAAATTATTTTATACATTCAAACATATTGGAAAGATTCAGGCAGCCACTCCTTCAAGGGATCTATATAGAAAAAAAAAAAAGAACAAAAGAGAGATCATCTGAAACAGTCTCTGTGGAAAGGGGATTAAAGTGAGGACATTTAGATGACCTCAGGAGGCTTCTGCAGGTATTCACAGAAAGACAACATAGTCCTAGAGCATTGTCATGTTTTTCTGACTGAGGAATCAAGGATGTAATCTCTCCCTCTACATTTAAAGGATAGCCTAGGATGAAAGAAGCCATTGACTCAAGTTGTTAAATAAAAATATCTGTAATATCTGACTGAGACATATAGTTGGGAGTCTAGTTCATTTGTATAGGAGAAATAACACCAGTTATGGATTACCATAGATTAACCATGGCAAATATTTTGAACTTAAGATATAGTTACAGGGCCTTATGTTTCCAACTCATGAATAAATTTGTATGAGCTACTTTGACAGTCCTGTAAAAACCTAAATTAATGGCAAATGTGTAAAGCTTCTGTGCGTAGGAACTACTTTTTCACAGGGGAAAAAGAAAAAAAAAAAAAAAAAAACCAAACTGGTGAACTACTG
Source organism: Myiopsitta monachus (assembly GCA_017639245.1). Lineage (NCBI taxonomy): Eukaryota > Metazoa > Chordata > Aves > Psittaciformes > Psittacidae > Myiopsitta > Myiopsitta monachus. Next base: position 64,022,676 of record CM029919.1, read on the forward strand.
TGCTGCCATTTACCTCTTTAAAATTCAGTATCAGCATGATTGAAATTTCTTGTGCTGACTTTCAAGATTATTGCTTGATATGTTTAAATATAGCTTAAAATTTTAAATATGAACTCAGAACATGTTTATAGCCATTTCATGTTTATAGTCATCTATATGGTATTTTTATTAAAAAAAAAAACAACTGTCATGGGTTCAGCAGCAGCAGTCATTTTTCTCCTTCTTGGTAGCTGGTGCAGCACTGTGTTTTTGATTTTGGGCCTGGGAGCAGCGCTGATAGCACCAGTGTTTTCAGTTACTGCTTGGTAATGTTTTGGTCTGGCCAAGGACTTTCTGAGTCTCGTGTTATGCCAGGGAGGAGGGGAGCTGGGAGGAAGCAGAGACAGGACACCTGACCCAAACTGACCAAAGAGGTTATTCCATACCACAGCACATCATGTCCAGGATGTGAAGATGGAAGGCAGAGACCTGGAAGGGTGTGGTGGTGGACTGGGGGTGCACGGCATGGTCAGGTTTTTTGGTACTGGGGGGTTTGCTGCTAGGGGGTACACTGGCTGGGTTGGGCTTGGTGAGCAGTTGTATTCTCTTTCTTTGTATTTCTCTTGTATTATTACTGATGGTAGCAGTAGTGGTTTGTGTTATACCTTAGTTACTAAACTGTTCTTATCTCAACCTGTGGAAGTTGCATTCTTTTGATTCTCCTCCCCATCCCCCCGGGACTGGGGGAAGGAAGAGGGGAAGTGAGTGAGTGGTCAAGCAACTTTCATGAGTTTTAGAGACTTAAACCATGACAAAAACAAACAAACAAACAAAAAAAAATTCTTGCAATTATATTTGACAATAATAATGCACAAGTGCATAACCCTGCAAGTTCATAAGTAAACACAAATGGAGGATGGACTCCATTTGTAATATACTTATGGGCAAGACTTATGACTGTCTGAAAGCTAGGCACATGATCTCTACATAGGCACACCAGCCTAAATATTAGAATCATAGAATCACAGAATAGTTAGGGTTAGAAAGGGCCTTAAGATCATCTAGTTCCAAACCCCCTGACATGGGCAGGGACACCGCACACTAAACCATGTCACCCAAGGCTATGTCCAACCTGACCTTGAGCACCACCACGGATGGAGCATTCACAACTTCTCTGGACAACCCATTCCAGTGCTTCACCACCCTTACAGTAAAGAATTTCTTCCTCATATCCAATCTAAACTTCCTCTGTTTAAGTTTGAACCCGTTACCCCTTGTCCTCTCACTACAGTCCCTAATGAAGAGTCGCTCCCCAGCATCCTTATAAGCCCCCTTCAGGCACTGGAAGGCTGCTATAAGGTCTATTCTTTATGTAGAAGAATTTCTGATAAAATACCCATATCAAAACAACAACAACAACAACAACAACAACAACAAAAAACCAACCAACCAAACAAACAAACAAAACCAAAACAAAGCAAAACAGAACCAAAACCCCTCCAAAAAATCCCATCCAAAGCAAAGGGCATTATAGTAATTAATTTCCTTTCTATATACATATTTAAAAGCCTATATTTAGCAACACAGGCTAACACATTTTTTTATCGGCCTAAGCTAGCAGTATTGCATGAGACATTCCCAAGCACTGAAAAAAATACTCTTGTGATCTGAAGTCTGTAGTAAATAGTCCTTCTAAGAGGGATCATAACTTCAGCTTATGTCTCCTTAAGGAGCTGTTATTTAAACAGGAGTCTATAACGTTCATAAAGGTTAGCATCAGTGACTAAGCCTGTCAGTTTAGGATCTTCAGTTGACTTACTCATTCACTTCTGCTGTTCTCTGAATAAAAATGAACTGGGAGGAATATTCTGGAATAAAACACTCGGGAAGCTAAAGTGAAATTTATTGCAATAATAAGACTTAAAGTCACATACATTACAGCAGTGTCTCCTGATGCACCTTCTGGTGAAGTGTTTTCTTTCTATGGAAAGGCTTTTGCAACCTGAAACTTCTTTCAGGATTAGGCAATAAAGGACAAAACCCTCTTACTCTATGGCAATGACTGATAGCAGCAGTTCGTAAGCAGGCAAAGGTATGGATCTAGGAAAAAGGTGCTATATTTATAGAAAGTGTTTTTGCTATAGAAGGATCTGTAAAACTGAAAAAAAAAAAAGTCAAGTCCTTCATAAGTTTATTACAGGACATTTTAAACAAAAAGTTCTCTTTTGCTACATTTAAATATAGCAGAGGAGTAGCTAGGATTATTTCAAGCACCTACCACAATATATACCAATTGCTACCTTTTATTGACTTTTAATTAAAAATTGACAGTCTTCAGGTGTATTCATTGATTTATAGTAAGTTTACTTACCATTTGACTCCAAAGTACCGGGTAAGAAAACAAGAGAATAAAGATAGGTGCTAGTATGTAAGGAGTCCTAAACGTTCTATTTAGGCCTTAGAGAATTCATACATATTTTAGAAGCTTGTTACTGAGTGGTAGCTGAGAGTTGAATGATCTTTCTGCCTCTGAAAGTTGTTTACAGATCTCAATTTTTTGTTTCTCAGATAAATTCACCCAAACAACTAAATAATCTGAAAACTCTCATTTGACAAGAAGAAAACTATACCATAATAGTTACCTCTTTTGCTTTAAATACTCCTCAGCAAGTTTTAGGCTACTCTTTTCTTCCCTTACCCAGTACATTCATTTTACTCAAAAATGGACTATTCCCACAGCTCTCCCAGTTTAGATCCATGGTACCGTTGCTAAAGAGAGATATGGGTCAAGCTGCATCTGGAAATGATTGCAGGTATTACAGGAGAGCAGGGCAGACATTGAAGTGTGTGTGTCTGCTATAGGACGCCTAACCATAAAGAACAAATGGGTGAGACCCTATACAGGCAGCCAGGAGTAGCCTCGTGTTCACTAGGTTCTGATCCTCATGGGGGGATTTAATCACCCCTATCTGATAGAAGGATGGCACAGCAGGGCATAAGCACTCCAGAAGGCTGCACCATCTTTCCTGATGGGTAAGGGGGGAGCTGATCTTTTACCGCACTGCGTGGTTCACTGGAGATACCTCAGGCCCTCCAGAGGTTGAAAGAGAAACAAACGTTAATTTTATTGTAAACTTCCCCAAAACCATGTCGGGTGGAACAAAAGTCTTGGCAAGTTCTTATTCTTAAAAGAGATACATAGCAGAAGGAGAAAAAGAGAAAGGACAAAGAAAACAAAACAGAAACAGGCTCATAAATCTGTGGGTTCAACTATGTCGTCTCAGTCAGTGAGCTGAAATACTTTCAGCTGTAGTTATTTCAGTCCGTGTAGCCCTTTCAAGTGAGTGATTCCGCTGGATCCGAGTATGAAGGGGCACACACCAAGTGGCTGCAGGCTGGTTTGTTGCTTTTTCATAGCACCTCTCTCAGAGGCGAAGACTTGTTCTCTGGGGTATCTGATGAGCCCCAGACCCAGTTCATGTTGTGCCATGACAGGTGCCGCAGTGTCTGCACCACTGTCACCGGTCAGTTTGTTGCCAGGGCCGCTGTTTTTCAGGACCTCAGGGCAGACACCACAGGAAAACCATTCCCACCTTCCAGGAGCTGATCCATGCTTTATCCCTGACCAACAACATGCTACTCACCACCACCAGGCACTCAGCATCTCTCAGCTACTTCTCTCCTTTGAGTTGTGAGACATACACAAAAAAAGGGTCTCATTTTAGAGGTGAAAATGCATGAAACTTTCTAAAATAGGCATTTCATGTTCCCTTATTTAATAGAAGTAATTTATAATTTTGTTATATAGCACTGTAAACATGCATATTAAGAAAGTTCGAAAATGCTCAACATTAAATAAGAAATCCCAAAGTCTTAAAACTCTGATGAACAAGCTTAAAATAAAGGAGCCCTGAAACTGAAACTTATGGAGCTACTTATTAGATGAGGGCTAGTTTACTATGTGCATTAATAACCCTTTAGACCAGATATTCAGAAGTACAATTTTGTGAACCTCTCAATTTTCACTCCATGAACAACTCTACTGTGACAACAAAGAATTTCACACACATACCTAAATAAAACTTTTGAAATATAATATTTTATCTTAGATTCTCCCATGCAGAATGTGATTTATTTCAATGTCAATAAAACCTTTACAGTACCTGTATGTGTATGTATATATATATTTCTAATGTTATTCTGAAACTATGATCAAATCAAATATTATTTATATCTATGATCTATTGGATGTTAATTGTATATTCTGTATTTATCTGATACCAGTATCTTCTTCACTATACAAATAAAGTTATGGTACTGTTGCTAAATTCTACTTCAACAACTTTAAAGGAATTGCTAATTCCATGTATTGCTCTTCTGGCTCCTTATAAGGTAGCACTACACAGAAAATATATTGATAGAGGCAAAAAAAGAAAAAGCATCTAATGAAATGGATCCAAATGCAAGGCTTTATTTTAACAGAGCAGACAGCTAAATTTATTCAGTTTTGATTTGGGCCAATGTGGATCAATAGCTCAGCAAAGTTTATAAGGCTGAGCTGAGATTGAAACAATGTAAAGCAGCAGAGATGAGGCTGTCTGGAGTTGGTAGATAGTAAAATCATCACATTCAGGGTAATATATATTATAAGTATATATATATCTATATCTATATAGATGCATTTCAGTGTTATTCAAAAGTTATTGGGATCTTTTTCATCATTGCACTTCATAATCTTAATAATTCCATTTAGGACATTTTGTCTATCAAAACAGAATCAGTTTCTTCAGGCTCTTATAAATCTTTAATACCTGTCACTTTCAAGCATAGCTACTGTATTTCTTGCTTTGGTATGATAAGCAGCATTATATACACTGCTCAATAGGACATATAAATACTGCAGTATACAATCATATCTATAACAACTTGCTGGATTGAAATACTATTTCTTTACCACCACAGTCCATCATCTTCACCTTGTTCACTGTAACCTTGATAATGGATACAGGTATGCATAGTATAGATATTTTTCTAGCAATAAAACTTAAGTCCTGTCTAAGTCAGTATGCCAGAGGTTCACTTGCTTAGCACTTACTGATTTATTATTTTCTTCTTGATTTTTTACATAATTAATTTCTCAAATTGTACTTAACAGTGTATACCTTATGGTCAACATTTTTATCGTCAGTCATACTATATCTAGATTTTCAAATTGACTGAAGGTAAATTGAATTATTATGAAACATGGTTAGTAAAATAATGCAGAAAAATACATCAACAAGTTTACTTTTATTACAGAAGAAAACATAGGGAGGAAAATAAAGCCAATGTAAGAGGAAAAATAATAAATACATGTTGCAATCAACATTTATTGATATTGCTTTTGCAACTGAAATCTATTGTTAATTGACCACACTCTTGATTTGTCATCTTAACAGAAAGAATCGAAACATGGTATCTTGTTTATTGGAAAACTGTTGCATTATCTATCTGTGTAAATGGATTCAATAAACTTTCTCTGAGAGTCTATATCTGTAAAAACTTTCATTTATTTAGGTTAGTAACACACTATCTTTACATAAGAAGTTATTTCAATACTTTGACACATAAATAATAATAATAATAATAATAATAATAATAATAATAATAAAAGGCCATATCATCACCCTTTATTTTCAGTTTCTCTTTGGATTTTCTAGCAAAATGATGGCTGTATTTTTATAGTAATGATTTAGGCTATTTCAATCAATTAGCTTGTTGGAGACAATATGAAATTCATGCCCTTGCAAAAGTTAATTATGTTTTTCGTATTTCGTTGTCTAAATATGTCACACATTTCTGTCTTTGAATTCAAATTACATTTTTGTTAATATCCCCTTTTTTTTTTTTCCTTGTTATACATTCGTGAAAGAAACTGCAAAACCTGGAGTTCATTATTATAGTGAGTTATTTTTTTTTGTGTCAGCAGAAATTCATACACTGATATTTGCAGACTCATTCTGTTGCTGGATAAGGACACTCACCATTTTTCTTGTATCTTCCACTAATGTACCTGGTGTAAGGTGATCTATAGAATTTTACCTAGTTTATTATTTATTTTCTTTTAAAATAGAACTGACCCTTTACCAAAGTACAAATCATATTAGCTGGGAAAGCCAAATCTGGAAAGCCACCTGGAAGCATTGTAATTTCATAGCTATAGTTTTGCAAAGTGTACAGAATAACGGACTGTCTTGAGAAGTACCACTGAAAGTACTCCTTAATTATCTAAATATAGAAGTTACCTTAAATATGCAGTGTTGCCTCAAAAATTACACTATAAGATTTCAGACAGTGGTTATTATCAGGAGAGGTAATACAATCTGCTTCTTCCAGACATATCTTTTCAGACACAAAGTATTACTTTGTGTTACAAAGTATTACTTCATGTATGATTTTTTTTTTTATCAGGTCTGTAATTTATTTTCATATTGTTTGTGTTAATATTTAAATGTTAAACCATTTCTTCCCCAATGCAAGTCAAATATTAATATTCTTCTCATGCAAAATAATGAGAATTATGCAGTGATAGTGATACTTTCATCCCACTCTTACAAAACAAAAGGAATGCTGAATTGAACACGTGCATTTTTGAATTTGTTAGGCTAAATAAAAAGTGATTGGATTATGCTACTTTTCTTTCTTTTGACATAAGATTGTAATCTGTTCATAACAGAACCATCTTTCCTAATGTGTATGTGCTGTTATTCGTATTGAAATGTTCTGTGATACTTGATCCTTGTTATTCATTTAAGCATACTTACTGTTTAAATTTCTCAAGTATCATTATAATCTACCAATTAGTTGCCTCCTTTTCATTGTTTTCTTTTGCTTTCTTAATAGTTCATGACAATGTTCTTTATCCATGGTCAAAAATGAAAATCTATTCTTTGTGACACTCTAGGACAAGGTCAATCAATTGCAATAAAATAATTTTCAGTTTTTTTCCATAGAACAGAATCACAAAAATGATTTATGCAACTTTACTTGATTAGGAATGGTATGCTGTATGAAAGATTTTGAGTATCTTGATTGCATACTCTGTTGAGGACTCTACAGTAAATGTATTATATTTTGCCTCATGGCACCTACAAATAGGTGAGACAGTTTTGCACATTTCAGGAACTGAGCTTTTCCCACTTTATTCCTGCCTTGTAGGGTTAGTGAAGCTGTCTGGAGAACAAGATGGGAAAAGTGGATGGTGGGGAGGGAGAGAATCAGTGGGAGGATTTTCTTCTATCATTCTATCCATCTAGTTCACCTTCAAGATGCATTGTTGAGGTTTCTTTTGTCAGCAGTCTTTTTCCTTGACTGGATGATTTAGAAATCCCAAATATACATTTTTAGTCAAAAAAAAAAAAAAATAATGTCAACAGTTTAATTTGTAAGATCTGTTTTTCCCAGTGTCCTTTCCCTTTTTCTTTTCTCACTGTCATGGGTTCAGCAGCAGCAGTCATTTTTCTCCTTCTTAGTAGCTGGTGCAGTGCTGTGTTTTTGATTTTGGGCCTGGGAACAGCACTGATAACACCAGTGTTTTCAGTTACTGCTTGGTAATGTTTTGGTCTGGCCAAGGACTTTTCTGAGTCTCATGCTATGCCAGGGAGGAAGGAGCCAGGAGGAAGCAGAGACAGGACACCTGACCCAAACTGACCAAAGAGGTTATTCCATACCACAGCACGTCATGCCCAGGATGTGAAGATGGAGAGCAGAGACCCGGAAGGGTGTGGTGGTGGACTGGGGGTGCACAGCATGGTCAGGTTTTTGAGATTCGGGTGTTCATTGCTGAGGGGTGCACTGGCTGAGTCGGGCTTGGTGAGCAGTTGTTTTCTCTTCCTTTGTATTTCTTGTATTATTACTGATGGTAGCAGTAGTGGTTTGTGTTATACCTTAGTTACTAAACTGTTCTTATCTCAACCTGTGGAAGTTGAATTCTTTTGATTCTCCTCCCCATCCCCCCGGGACTGGGGGAAGAAAGAGAGGGAGTGAGTGAGTGAGTAAAACTGCGTGGGTGGGGGGCTTAAACCACGACACTCACCTACAACTGGGGCCTACAACTGGGGCCTACAACTGAAATACTAAAGGAAGAATTTATATGGGAAATGCAGTGAGAATGGAGAGTGGATGAGGGACTGGAGATCAAAGGCAATGTTCTTCAGAAAAGGAAGGGATGCATTTTTTAACTAAACAAAGTTAAACTCAGAAGAACAAAGTTCTTCCTTTACTCCACAGTGAAAAATTCAGTGACAGAAATTTATCATTTGGTACAGTAAGTAATATGAGGGGTTTTGTCCCAAGAGTAATCATGTACTCTTGGGGGCACGCAAAGACACTTGTGAGAGATCTGTAAAATGATGAATGGTATGGAGACATTGAATTCAGAATTAGCAACCATTCCTTCTTGTTAAAGAAATAAACACAGCAGTCTCTATGCTGCTTAGTCCCCATGGGTTGTAAAGTTTGCTATTTTCATTCCCTGCGTATCTATTGATATCTACCTCTGCTGAGCAAAATTTTGGAAGAGATGGCCACTATGGCCATATTTCCAATTAATATGCATAATAATTAATATAAGGAAAACTCATACAGAGCTGCACACTTAGGAAAAAGTTACAAAATCAAGGAATATTAAATTCTATTTATTTATTCTCTTACTTACTTATTTTCTCCACTAGAACTAAATTGCATCTAGCTGTTAATTCCTTGGAGATTTCATCTGATCAAAAGTATTGAAGATAACTTCTTATTTCCTATCATAAGGAGCTGATCACAAAAACTGTTGATCTGTGTAGGGGTAAATCTCCATATACTACTGAAAAGTGCTAGATCCTCCTACTTTCAACAGTAGCTGAGGTAATGAGGAAAAAATCTCTGTAATTCCAGCACTTAACCAACATGCATTTTGTAATAGGAAGAAACTTATTTTGCAATGGATTCTACCTTAGGTAGCAAAATGGAAGTCTAATAGTTGTCATAGCTTAAACCCAGTTGGTAACTGTGTACAATGCAGCCTCCACAATTCCCCCTCTCTAGGCAGGATGGGGAGGTGTCCTGGATTCAGCAGCAGCAGTCGTTTTTCTCCTTCTTGGTAGCTGGTGCAGCGCTGTGTTTTTGATTGTTGGGCCTGGGAACAGCACTGATAACACCAGTGTTTGCAGTTAATGCTTGGTAATGTTTTGGTCTGGCCAAGGACTTTCTGAGTCTCATGCTATGCCAGGGAGGAGGGGGAGCCGTGAGGAAGCAGAGACAGGACACCTGACCCAAACTGACCAAAGAGGTTATTCCATACCACAGCACGTCATGTCCAGGATGTAAAACCGGAGGGCAGAGACCGGAAGGGTGTGTGGTGGTGCAGTGGGTCGTTTGCTGCTGGGGGGCACACTGGCTGGATTGGGCTTGGTGAGCAGTTGTATTCTCTTTCCTTGTATTTCTCTTGTATTATTACTGGTGGTAGCAGTAGTGGTTTGTGTTATACCTTAGTTACTAAACTGTTCTTATCTCAACCTGTGCGAGTTGCATTTTTTTCGATTCTCCTCCCCATCCCCCCGGGACTGGGGGAAGAAAAAGAGGTGAGTGAGTGAGTGAGTAAAACTTCGTGAGTTTTAGAGACTTAAACCACAACGGGAGGAGAATGAAAAGAATGTAAAATCTGAGAGTTGAGATAACTAAATAGTTTATATGATATCATTCATCAACTAATGAATCATAGTTAAAAAATTAAAGTATAATATAATGCTACTAATAATAGTGAAAAGAAATAACAAGGGAAGAGAATATAAAACTAAAAGGAGAAGGAAAAAAACCCCAATAAACACAGAAACAAGAGTTACACACAAAACAATTGCTCACTACCTGCTGACCTACACTCAGCACAACCCCAGCAGTGATGATTGGTTCCTTCTGGGTGACTCCCCCAAGTTTATATACTGCGCATGAACTGCTGCGTTATGGAATGCCCCTTTGGCTAGTTTGGGTCAGGCGTCCTGTCTCTGCTCCCTCCCAGCTTCTTGTGCCCCTCCTCATTGCAGAGCGTGAGAGACTAAAACGTCCTTGATCAGGGTAAGTGCTGCTTAGTAACAACTAAAAACGTTGGTGTGTTATTGGCATTATTCTCAGACTGAAGTCCAAAACACAACACTGCACCAGCTGCTAGAAAGAAAATTAACTCTGTTCTGGCCGAAACCAGGATGCAGTGAACATTCTAATTGAGTTAATAATAACATGGACGTTATTTATTTTTAATTTTTTTTTTTTTTAGCTAAAGAAATTAAGGCTTTCTTTAACTATTTTACTGCCAGCAGAACTGCCTAGATCTATGCAATTATTACCTTTTTAAAAAAGTGAAATATAATGTAAGCTGAATAGAATTTTCATACTATTAATCTACGTAATTCACACTCCTGTTAGAATCTACTCTGCATAGTGTGCCTGAATTATGAAAGAAAACAAAGACATAGTAGGAAGCAGTACCTGTCTTCACTAGTAAGAAAAAGTAAGGGCTACATCCATAATACCTTAAAGTTTACCCTGAGCAACAAGGTGTTTATATCTGAAATAGTTCCTCATTATATTCTGTGTAAAGCAATGAAAACATTTAAGGCATGTTTCATGTGGCTTATTCTAAATGTCGTCATCAAAAGAGAAGACCAATATCCTAGAAGATCTTACCTGTCCCTGTTGGTCTCAGAAACTAAGGTAGAACAAGAAGTGACAGGAAAAAAAAAAGAAATACAGACAATTTGTATAAATTCCCAAGCAAATTCACATCCCTCATAAGCCAAAAGATGTTATCATAAGTATTTACGGTGTGGCGTTAATAATAATAATACTTCTTGTAGTTCCAGTAAAAGAAAGCAACATTTTTTAACTGAAAAGAAAAATTAATTTTTTATAGTAAATTATTAAAAATGTTAATAATTTCTAATTAAATTTATTAATTGACATGACTGCAGAAAAGATATATGATAGTTTTTAAAGACTTACAGAACACATTGATGCCTAAGTATAAATTACAAAAAATCACAATATAAATCATCTTTTTTTTGCACTATTATGCACTGATCACATAATGCAATATTGGTCTAAGAATATTTATTTCTTATATGACACTTTTCATGTTTTTCAATATCAGATTCCTGGTGGAACAGGACCATGTTTCCTATCTTATAGATATGGGAGAGGGGAAGGGCGGGAAGCATATAGTAGTGAAGGAAATTCCTAAGATCATGAAACTATCCTGAGATTATATAGGGTTTACTTTTGGATCAGCTACAAAAAAAAAAAAAAAAATATTTCAAATATTTTATGATTGAAAACTACATTTTGCTAAGGTGAAAATATTGAAAGCCAAAAGGGATTTTTTTTTTTTTTTTTTTTTTTTGTTTTGCACCATTTCTCTCACAGGGAAAAGGGGAAAAGTAAGAGAGATCACCATAATCTAACTATGCATACTTGTTGCACAAAAATCTTTCACTTATTTGCTTGACATAGGAGGTCTACGAGGACCAAACTCCTCTCTCACAGTTCCTCTGAGTTACAGTCTCACACTGGGTTTGCTACTGCAGGAGGAGTTGGCCTTGAATCTGTCATTTATGGACTAGAATATTTTATTATTTAGTGCCTTTGGATCAACACTGCTTGAGCTGCTACCATGTGTAGCATCCGCTGCATGACTTTTTTTTCAGTTGTCCCCCACTCAGAAAAGTCAGGCCTTTAAACTGTTGCTCAACATGGGGGAAAGAAACCTCCAAAAACCTTACTTTAAAACTTATTGAGTCAGAATACAGATAGGATGCAGATGTTATGGTTCAAGTGAACCTTCTGAAAAATGCAGTTAGGTTGGAAAAAAAAAAACCAAACAAATTTACAGGCAATTGCCTTGAGCCACTGCTTATAAAAGCAGTAGTCTTTGTTGTTTTGGTTTTTTTTTTTTTCCATTTTCATATTTTAGGCAAATTTAGCAAATACCTATGAACTCTTCCTGGCAAAATAATGCTTTGTTGACCTGTTGAGCACAAGTAGCTACTAATCTACCTTTTTGGGAAATGAGACAGAATTTTCTGTCTAAGTTCAAGCAGTTCCTTATGTTTCCTTGTTGAGATGGGCTAAGCGTTTTCTATAGTAATACTACTAATGTTATTTTTAACTTGCTCATGTAATATGTCTTTAATCCAATTCAATATTTTAGACTACAAGGTGTCATCCAAACTAGAAAATTTAAATAAACACATAATTATTAATATTTGTATATTAATATTACTAATAAATTATTAGTATGATTGTCATCATTATTTAGTAGTAGTAGTAGCAACAACAGCAGCAGCAGGAGGATATGTTCTTAGGAACTGGAATGACACTTTTTATAATACTTGATTTTTTACCTCACGCCAACCATCATTCTTCCAAACAAAGCCTGAGCATAGTTTGAGACTTAGAAGGTTCAAAGGAACTATGCCCAGGAAGCAGTTTGCACGTTGCCTCCTTTCTAAGGAAGATTCAAGAATTTCATAGCATAGATGTTTCCAGTCTGCGCCAGCTGGTCTCATGGCAAGGAATGCCAACAGGAATGTTATTTTACCAGCATGCACTGTCATTAAGAGCAAGGGTAAATTGCACAACCTGACTGCCATTTACGTAAATCTGTGTTGCTGCTCGCCCCTGTTAATTTAATGGTCATTTAAAAGATGTAGGTGCTTACAATTTGTACCTGAATCTCTGCTTCATCATTGAAAGGAAAATTCATTTGCCTAGACCTGATGCCTACTGCCCTTGTAGATTCCATAGATTACTACTCCTACCTCTTACTGCCAGCAGGTTTCTTACAGGTCCTATGTACTTCTACCTTGTAGCTCTACTGGGTTCCACACAATATCATCAGATGGCGCTAGAAATTATTTCATTATCCTGGTACAAGTCCTGAACTAGGAGAAGGTTGCACAGAATATGACACCTAAGTCCTGAAGGGGGGCTAGGAAGGAAGGCTGAACTGCAAGAATATCTCCCATTTCTTTTTCCCCTAGGCTCTCCTCCACTGCTTTAGGTGATGTCTTGGCTTATCAACTTAGTTTTTCTGGTTGCTGCCTTTGATCACTAGGAATTATGATTTGTCCAGGGATCCTAAGTACTTAACTCTGGGTGACAGATTCCATTAAATGATAAAATGCCAAAAAAATAAAACTTTGGTACTATCTCAACAGAGATACTGGATGAGAGATCTTTTCCCTGAATGGACTAAATGTAAGGCTTTAAAGAAATATGATGCTCTGCACTTCAGTACACGAATGCTTGCTGATATGTTTTAAATTACATGCAAATATACATCTTCTTTCCGGAGTAATTAAACTGTTTTCTGTCTGGAACTAAGATCTTATCTTAAACAAGGTGAGGAAAATAACAGACCTATGCCATTTGTGAAGATTTTTCCTGTCATTCAAAATCTAAACATAAATTTACATGAAAATACTTAGAATATCAGTGAGACAACAGCTGGGATACTGTTTATGAGCAGAGGAGTTAAGATTTTTTCACCTTTGTCATCCACATAGCCAAATTAAAACGTTTTCAGTATGATTTGTTATAAAGCTAGCATGCAATCAAGTCTGAAAATACCAACTGCTGTCTACAGCCACAATAATGGTTCCTAATAACAAAGTAATGGCATTTCTGAATGATTCAGGAAGATTTGGCTGCAGCTGTGTGGTATGGCTCTTAGCTATAAAACAAGAGATCACTTGTCTAGGATTTTTTTGATATTTCTGGATGGATTTTGGTGTTTTGTTTGGTTAGTTGGTTGGTTTGAGTTTGGTTGTTTGTTTTTTTTCCAGGAGTTTTTTTTTTGTTGTTTTTTTTTTTTTGTTTGTTTGTTTGGTTGGTTGGTTGGTTGGTTTTGGTTTTTTATTACCTACTTTTTAAAGAAATCAGGTATTGCATTATTGACTGGATGAAAACACATATAAAAATAAAAGAATATGCAATTTCAACATTTATAGATTCAGTCAAGTCATCTCAGATCTAACATAAACAAAAATTTACACAAGGCTGCTTATAGAGTATGAAGGCATACATTCTTACAAAAACCTCTTAAGATAGAAATTAGTACTGTAGACTCAGCTTCAAGCCAGATGTTTCTGCACTTTTTACATTCTTAAATCTTAAATGTCTGTTACCTACCCTGATCTCCCTTTCTGCTGGCTAAAGTACTGGGGCATTTGAAAAGCCTTACAGTAGATGTTTGTATAGGAAAGATATAGTATGATGAAATCATAACTTAATTTGTAAGTGAAATTTAAATATTTACACTATGCACCATCTTTAACTTCTTTAAGTAAAAGATAAATCAAACTCTTCAAGAGGAAGTTCTAGGTTCAGTATATCTAATGCTTTTGAACTGGAGAATTAAAGTGAAAACAGAAAGGAGGTTTTGCTCAAGAAGCACTGTCATGGTTTAAGCCGTAAATTTCACTTCTCCCTCTCTTCCCCCCCTCTGATGGGGGGAGGGAATGGGGAGAAGAACCAAAAAAATGTAACTCTCACGGGCTGAGATAAGAACAGTCCAGTAACTGAGATATAATACAAATCACTACTGCTATCATCAATAATAACAATGACAAGGCAAATACAAGGGAAGAGGATACAACTGCTCACCACTCGACTGAGCCTAGAGAGAGAGAGAGAGAGACTTCCGGGTTCCTGCTCCCAGTATTTTACATCCTGGGCATGACGTGCTATGGCATGGAATAGCTCTTTGATAAGTTTGGGTCAGGTGCCCTGCCCCTGCTTCCTCCCGGCCCCCCATCCTCCTCAGCAGAGCACGAGGCTCAGAAAGTCCTTGACCAGACCAAAACATTACCAAGCATCAACTGAAAACACTGGTGTTATCAGCGCTGCTTCAGCTACCAAGGAGAAAAATGACTGCTGCTGCTGAACCCAGGACAAGCACCATCTTTATATTTGAAAGAAATTAAACTAGGTTATAACTTCAGGTGAAGTTATCTTGTTAACCATATGGATTTTAGCTATCTTCTAGCCTTGTTGAATAGATACCAGTTTTAATTTACTTTTTCTGTCAAAAAATATTGAGAATAATTTTGATCATAATTTTTATGAGCTTTGGAGAAACAGCAGAAAATTTCTACTGACTTTTTTTTTTTTTTTCTTCTGCAGGCGTATGTTGGAGTATAAATTTTTTTTTTGAAACACCTTAAGACTCTGAGAAAGAGAAAATTCTCATGTGGAAAATTAAGGCATTAAATTTAAGGCAAAATTCTGGTGAATAATGATGGTCTTATCTGTCTGTGCTTACCATTTCAGTGCTACCAAAATATTGTTAGCACAATGAAAATTTATTCTCCCTACAGTCTGATTGTTTAGTTGACCATTGCTATCACTATCACATATATTAACCCAGAATACTGACCTGAGAAAGCAATAATGGTGCACAAGTTCCTTTTTCTCTCTAGATTTGTTCTGAAGAAGGAAAAGGAAATGAGGAAGACGGAATGACTTCTTAGGTCTGGGAGTGAGCAAAATACAGCCAAGCTGTACCAAATATCTTACAAAATTGAAAGTAAGAAAGTCTGATGTCTTGAGTGAAAACCCAGAGAAAGAACAGAAAGAGAGACGCCTTTACCTAACGCAGATATCCTAAAAGTAATACCACCAGTACTTCTAGAGTTAGAAGCAGAATAGGCTGAGATATTTAATCTTAAAGTAAATAAAGTAGGATTAATACTGCACTGATGTAGGGAACTGTATTATCATCTTCACACCATGTTGCACTGTACAAACATAATAAGACCACCCTCTCAAATGTCTCAGCATTATTCATCATTGCCTACTACAGACATGACCATGGTCTTGCAAGGTTATTAGGCACCTTATGATGAAAAAAACTTGAAAATGAATAATGTGTCTGTGCAACATTAGTTCTAGATAAGACATAACCAACTTCTTCAATGAACCGTTAGCTTGGTTTCTAGTTCCTGCTGTGATCTGGAGTTTTTATGTGGTAACAGTCACGCTGTCTTTTACCCTGTGATTATGAAACTCTTATTGTCTACCTTTTCTTCCTTTCTTATTTTAGTTCAAAGACATTAATTTTCATACATTGTAAGAAAGCTTCTTTCATTTTGTTTTTTACAATTACTATTTCTTGACAGGTTGTGCTTTATCTTTGATATTCTGTTTGGATGTAATGCAATACTTTATTTAATTTACTATGAAAGTATTTTAAAAAAAAAGAAAGAATACAGAAATATGCTGAAAATTATCAAATACTGCCTGTAACCTAGAAAAGATGAGCGATCGAGAAGATGAAGGTAGCAGAAGATAACGTTAAGCTAAAATATTGCTGGGATTCATATTTCACTCAGGCTTGCTTGCTGTATGCTGGCCAACCTTGATTAAATGTCAAGAATATTGAGTAATCTGGATCCTGGGGAGAATGTTTTAACAGGTGAAACAGCTATCTGAAAGCTGATTTGCCCTTGATGTGAAATTTATTGCATCTTTATGCTAATGATCTTACTTCTGCATCTTCAGCCATAACACAAGTTTATGCTCTCATATTCCACCAACTAACACCATGTTGTTCCAAATTATAAGTATGCCAAAAAAGGTCTTCAGGAAGTACTGGGGTATGAAAATAATGTTATTGGTAATTTAGAAGACGACAATTTTCTTTTTTACATTGTGTCCCTCTCCAGTGACGAAAACAATGGTGCAGCTTGGAAATACCATATCTAATGTAAAGATACATCATACCATATGTATCCATTTGTGTGTACTGGTAATTTAACAGTAAGGAAAGTAAACTTAAAAATAAGAAAAAAAATTTTGTTTGAAACTTAAAAAAAAAAACCCAACTATAAAAAATCTTAGCACAATGGAAAGTGATCTTATTCTTGGCATAGAAAATATTAGGGTTTTTTGCTAATGAAGTAGCGGGACAAAAATGTGATATATGTATTTGCTAGGACTGGAATGTGTTTTCACTGAGTAGAGGAAAAAGTTGGTTTAATACCTGAAATGTGTAAGGTATTTTATAAGGATTGTTGCTTAGGCTTTACAATATTTTAAACCTGTGCTTGTTGAATACTTGTCTGATTTAATGCCACTTTTAGTGTAAATGCCAATAAAACTACCCTACATTAATGGAATATGGTATCTTAAGTTTATTGTGGGGGATATGCACAACCTATACTTAATTAATTAATATGCAAAGTAGATAATTTGAAGATAAAAAGGAAATTAAGAAGTTTCTTGTCTGACTTCTTTTGCAAGGTGATGTCAGAAGTACTGCCATTCATCTTATTTCTGTATAGCAGAATGGCAAGTGCAAGAATGCTTGCCTGATTTTGGAATTAATTTTGATTCTAACAATAAAAATAGCTCACATCTTACTTGTTACTGGATTTTTATGCGGATTTGGTGCCCATTTTACATTTCAGTTTGGATTTTCATGGGACAAACTTAAAAAATCAACAGATTAATAAATACTAGCAATCATAAATTTTATGTACACTTAAAATAACAGATTTTTGAGAAATCTGTAGTCAAATGATAAGTCTAGCTGAATGAAAAATATCACCAGCCTCTCAGCTGAGATATAATCTTACCAAACTAGCATATTTTGCTTTTATAATTTTTTTTTTTTTTTTATTGCCTGCAACAACATTTGCAGGAGTGCATAGCTCCAATAATAAGTTACAAATAATTAACTTTTAAGCTATATACCTAGATGTTAGATAATAACTTCTTTCAATTTTGCTGCAATTCATTTCTACTTCAATCATTACAGAATATTTCAGCATTTAGGATAGGATAGGATAAGATAGGATAGGATGGAATATCTCAAGTTTGAAGGGATCCATTAAAATGATCGAGTCCAACATAATTCAGTCATCCTTGCTTTTAACCTCTATGCTTCCTAACAAACTACTAGCCAAATTCAATATTTTGTTAAGCCCTGACCTTTATGGTTTCAGATGCTTTTTCACTATTGCATTTCACCATAATATTTTAAAGGCATGTTTAGAAATTTTTCTTTCTGAATGTGTTCTGATGTTGCTAAACTTGCCATACTGGAAGTCGTGTGTTTACAGTGGTTGTAAAATAAATAAGATATGAAAATGAAGACTGCATGTCACTATTTTGATTTCTTCGGAAAATGATCCATAGAATTCAAAATAATTTCTAAATGCACTGAATCACCAGCTGTAACTAAACTCTAACTACCCATGCACTCTGAGTACACGTGTACATAGAATTATAGAACAGTTTTGGTTGGAAGGGACCTTCAAAAGTCATCTAGTCCAACCCCCCTGCAATGATCAGGGACATCCTCAACTAGACCTCATGATCTTCCCTTTCTCTGACGTAACCTGATGAAAAAAACTAAAAAAAAAAAAAAACCCACAAAACAAAACAAAACAAAAAAACCAACCAAACAAAAAAGCAACCAAAACAAAACAAAAAAAACCCCACCTTTCTTCAAAGCAGGATAAAACCATTCAAGACAGAATCTTTTTCCATGGGAAAAAAAAAAGCCACAAACAAAAACCAAACAAAACCAAAACAACCCCAGAAAAAACCTGTTAATATTGTATATGTGTGTGTGTGCATGCAGTGGAAAGAATGAGAGGAGAAAAAAACCCAAACCTACTAGTAAAAATAAAAAAGAGGTTATTTTCTTTAGTTAGATTTTTAAGTGCTTAAATCCAAATTCTAAGTGGGCTCTAGATTTCAGCCCTTATATGCTGAAGCACAAATTACAGTTCTATTTTAAGATGATTTCTAAATAACACGGTGAGTACCTAGTATAAATGTAACAAATTTCAATTTTATTATAGCTATTCTATTTGAATCTTTAAAGATTTTGAATTAAAAAATCCAGACTTGCTTCTGTATTTTAAATGTTAACAGTTAAAATGTCCCTAGAAAGTATTGGTAATTTGGGTTATTTTTTTCAGTTTGCCTCCTCTGATTGTTCAAACAATAATTTTTGTTTCTTATATTTCTGACCTTTTCAGCAAAAAAAGATACTCATATTGGAAAATTGACATGTAAGAATGACATGTATAATTGAAGCTGTCTTTATTGTTAATATTTTTCAAATTTAGGATTATATTGACAAACCATGTTATTGATACCTGTTCAACAAGAATTTAGTTTAATATTTTTATATATATTTACCTTTTTTCATATATAAGACAGACAAATTTTTGTAAAAGCATATTTTCTTCCCTACAGATGCACTCATAAAAAAAGAATGGGAAGGCTTAGTTGAATCAGTTTTCAGTCAGGCAAACCTAGCTGGTTTGGCAGCTAAATCCACTAATTGGATTAGTTCTTCTCTAAACCCATTCAGAAATCCTACAGAAAGAAACAGTAATTAGATTTAAAAAAAAAAAAAAACAACAACAAAAAAAAAATTGCACGCGTTGGAAGGAAAACTAAAGCAAAAGTAAGCAAACACACCCCTTCCCTACCCAGTGTTTTTTAAAGCTTATAGTGGGTTATTTGTAAAAATTAAAAAATGTCACATAATTTAATTGAAAATAAAAATTTGAGGGTACTTTAAATGTCTGTCAATACCCTAAGAATTTTAGAACAGAGAGGAATAATCAACTTCTCTATGTCACAAATAGTGAAGGTTATGAAATTTCATCAGTTTGCATCTTTTTTTTATATTCTGTGTATTCTTACAGAAATTTGAGTCTTTTATGCTTCTTCATTACAAGTGAAAAAGAAAAAAGATCAGTCAGTACAGATATTTATTTAAATATAAGAAGATGAAATAAGACATAAACTATTCATTCATACCACATGAAGAAACAGCCATAAAGAGGTTTTATAAATGTTGTGTTGTAAGGTTAGAAAGAGCAAAATAAAAAGAAGCCAAAATTGAGATCTACCTCCTGTCAAATATTTTATGACTCAGTGAGATGATGTGGAAGATTCAGTAGTCAGTAAAACTGTGCAGCATATCCTTGTAAGCCAGGGAAGATGTAACTGATTCTTTCTTAAATAGGAGTAAGAGGCTTTCTGTGTCAAATGCAGGAAAAGGTATGTCTCTCTCAATTGTAAAGTTCAAAGACATCCATTAAGTGCTTGACACATTTCATCATCACTAATGAAAATATATTCTTAAACCTGATACTAAGAACATTCCCATCTCAAAGCAACATATATAAATAAATAGAGAATTCTATTCTCCATTTTCCTCCCTACTCTCTGTCTTCCCTACTTTAAAGCTAATTGCAGTATTATTGTCCAAAGATTTACAAAGTGGCAACTGATCAAAAAAGCTAAACAGGTCACATTTCTTCTTCACATATTTTATGACATTTGGGTTATTTCTGCAGACTTTGTAACAGAGATCACTCAGTGTCATGTCTTGTTAAAGAGTCTTGTTAAAGGGTTGCCTCATATATCATACAATTTGTGTTTGGACTAACCCTGAGTCTATAGGCCACATTGACAGTAGTGCATCACATTTTGTCTGCATTATAGTATCAGAGAAATCCGGTGTCCCACACTGCTGAGATTTGACTTTTCTAAACAACAAGCTATGCAAATTATTTATGTCAGATAAATATAGATATATAATATAAATATAAAATATAAATATAAATATAGATAATAGTATAGATAAATACAGAATACCAGCTTGGAAGAGACCCTAAGGATCATCTGCTCCAACCTTCCTAGGCAAAGCATGAATTACTCTACATGAGTGGATGTAAACCATAAAATATTCATTTTGGAATTCTAGAATTCAAGAAAAAGTATTTTTATGTGACTTTAGAATGTTACTTCTACACAGTGCCAGTATGTTTCGACTACCACTGTCTATCAATAATCTTCTGACCTGCTACACGAAATAAAGACATTTGACACTGAGACTCTGTAAAATAAAATATTTTTCAAGGTAGCTGAATTTGTAAGGCAATTGCCATTTAAATGTAGATTCATTGAAAACCATTCTTTAATGTAATGAAAAAACAAAATACATATATGATGTGTTCTGTTTTAATGGATGAGATTTACAGAAATGTTTGAGTTTGAAATGATACCTCTAGAAGTCACCTTGTCCACCCTCCCCACTCAAATAGGGCCAGCTAGAGTTTCATGCCCAGGGCCATGTCAAAACAGTTTTTAAATATCTCCAAGGTGGGAGATTCTACATCTTCTTTGCACATTATTCAGTCACCCTCACAGTAAAAGTGTTTCCTGAAATTCATATGGAGCCTCCTGTGTTTCAGTTTGCGCCTATTGCCTTTGGTCTTGTCATTGGGCACAAATGAGAAGAGTCTGGCTCCATCTGTTTTGTACCATCCTGTCTGGTGTTTATGTACAATGATAAGATCTCTGCTGAGCCTTCTCTTCTCTAGGCTCAACAGTCCCAGCTTTCTCAGCCTTTCCTCATATGTGAGCTGTTCCAGTCCCTTCATTTCTGTGGCCCTTCACTGGACTTTATCCATATCTCTTTTGTACTGGGAAGCACAGGATTGGACACACTACTCCAAAAGTGGCTTTACCAGTACTGAGTAGAGAGAAGGGATCACCTCCCTTGACCTGCTGGCAACAGAACTAATGCAACTTGGGATACTACTAGTCCTTTTTTCGGCAAGGGCACATTTCTGGCTCCTGTTCAGCTCAACTTTCAGCAGGACCCCCAGAGCCTTGTCAGAGAGCAGCTCCCTGCAGTGCTGCTTTCCAGATCGGCACTCACCATTGTAATGTGATGTTGTTCCCCCTCAGCAGCAAGACTTTGCACTTCCCCTTCTTGAACTTCGAGATCCCTGTCAGACCACTTCTCCAACTTGTCAAGTTCCCTTTTGATGGCAGCACATCTCTGTAGTCAGCAGTTCTGGTTTCAGAGTATTTGGCTATGCGTGTGCTGTTAAATAAAAGACCAGGGTCCAATTACGGCACATTGATTTAGCCCTTCCTAAAATGGATTTGCCTTATTTTTTTGTCCTAGGTGTTCTGCGTCTAATGGGATTTCCCTATGTCCTAGCTGTTTATGCTCTTTTGTTGGCTATCTGTCCAAAATAAGAAAGTGTTATGTTGTTCCCCTTAACAGTGGCAGAATAAAACTGGAAATACGCACTACATACCCCTGGGAAGCACATGAAAGAACATGGGACTATTGAGACTGCAGAGGTTATCTTCTGAAGAAGCATATTATCATTACAGAAGCTGTAGGGTACCAGTCATGGTGTAGCGTCCAGTGTGGACCCTTTTTGTGTGTGTCTCACAACTCAAAGGAGAGAACAAGCTGAGGGAGGCTGAGTGCCTGTTGGTGGTGAGCAGTGTGCTGTTGGTCAGGGGTAAAGCAGGGATCAGCTCTTGGAAGGTGGGAATGGTTTTCCTGTGGTGCCTGCCCTGAGGCCCCAAAGATGAATGGCCCTGGCAACAACGGGCCCAGAGACAGTGGCACAGACACCACTGCTATCGGCACTCTGCTGAACCTCAAGGAACAGAGTGACCAGGTCTGGGGCTCACCACAGACCCTGCCCCACCTGGAACGTTCCAGAGCAGTTCACGGAACGGGTACAGGCATGGGAGTGAGTCTGCACCTGCGGGAAGGCTCCAAGAGACTCTGACCCAATAGACAGATCTCTCCATCTGGACCCCAGTAGACTTCCTGACTACAGGAACTGAAATTACTATAGTTTAAAAGATTTTAACTGAAAGAATTTTAAGTTTCCAACTGAGAAGATGTCGCTGCATCCATGGGATAGTGAGCCCTTGTTTTCTTTCCTTTTTTCTTTTCTCCATCTACTTGGGGTCTTTTATAAGAGTAAGTGGGGGACATTCCTCCCCGTCCCCCCATAATTTGGAGACTTTTAAGAAGTAAACTAATCCCTGACAAGATCCAGATAGTATCTTAAGGAACATAAGTTGGAGTGGTCACAAATAGACTTATGCGATGAGCTGACATCTAAGTAGTGTGGATTTAAGAGGTCAGGTTTGACTCCTTTGATCAACAGCCTAGATGTATCTGGTGGGACCCAGGTAATTTTGTCCCCAGGATTAGGGCTAGGCAAAGGAAGTAAATATACAAAACTTAACACTTTCTATAAAAATTGCTTGTGGGCCAGAATTACTGGGCCAAAGTTTAATTTGCGTGCATTTAATTACTCCTAGCAAATGGGAACATCATTGCTGTCATCATCTAGATTGAGCACTACCTTTGGTTTTGGAGATATTGAATTCACACATGTTGGCTGTTGTTCAGCCAGTCATTCTTACCTTGCTTGTCAAACGATTTAATGATGTTTACTCTTTCCTGAAGTGATTTGAAAAAAGCAGTAAATAAGTGGTTTTGAGTATGCTGTCAGGCTGAGTATTTTTATCTCAAGGTTTCATAAAATTGGTAAGCCGAAATGATGATTAAACACCTGGATCTTAATAAGTTCTTGGAGTTGCTATTGATAACTGACTTAATATTCTTAAACAGATATGTGCATGTATCAGCAATGATGGACAGAAATTTGAGATAAATTAGTGCATTAGTGCAGAATTGCTCCAGACTATTAATTATCTAATTCAGTCCAATGCTGCAGACTTTTTTTTTGTTGTTTGTGTGTTTTTTTGGTTGGTTTGGTTTGATTGTTGTTGGGTTTGGTTTCTGTATTGTTTTTTTGTGTGTGTGTGGGTGTATGTTCAGGGGCTGTTAATTCTCTGTAGTGTTAAAACATTAATGTCATATTCGATTTATTTAAGTGGTGCTTCATTATTATCGAACATCCACCAAATTCATTTGGGACTGCTTGGAATTTGGCTCAGTGAATATTCTGGATATAAAATATAAGATTAGACTTAACAGACTAAGAGTCAGCTCATCTAATACTCACCTAGATCCCCAGAGCTAGTGCTTCCTTACAGCTAAATGCTTTTAAAGGCCTAAAATCAAAGAAATAATCACTGGTCACAGGGTTATATGAAAATCTTGTCAGAATTATTTTTTAATAGAAAAATGTAGTGTGGAAAAAATATTATAAATCTTAATTTTTTTTTTTCATATATTGCAAGTTCTTCCATGTGGAACTGAGCTCAGAACAAAGACCCAGGTAATCAAAGAATCCATATGTATTGCAGGAAGGGATCAAAGTTTTTGACATAGCAAAAAAGTTTATTCTGTTACACTTTGGGGAGAAAATTAAAAGAAGTCCCTAATGTAGATCTGTATCTCTTAAACCTAGCTGGAAAAATATGCCACTGTAGCCAGAGTCCATTTCACCTAACTTTACATACCTGCCAGAGGCATCTAAATGAGAAGAAAATTTTCCTGTGTCTATATTCCCCATGTAGAATCTTGGATGACTTCAGAATTAATCTCACGCATGAAATGGGTTTAATTTTGTATGACGTTTTTCCAGACACTTGCAGATACTTGGAAAAAAGTTTGTTGAAACTCTATCACAAAGCTTCACAACTTGCCACAAAATTTTCTGTTACAAAGTTCATTTAAATATGTATTTAAATAAAAAAAAAAAATAGTAGCTGTGGTTGCAGTTTCAGCTGCCTAGGGAGCTACCTTGAGACCAGAAAAAGTGGAATACTATATTATTTTCTGCTGGTAGGTTTTTTTACTATGATAAATCTACTTTATATCCCTCTTGAATTCTGACTTCTTGTACAGGTCATTGTTTCTTATTCCCTAATAGTTCTACTAGGGATGTGCAAACTTAATATATTTCTACCATTTACTGAGTTTACTGAATCACAACGAACATGCACACGTTTTATGAACTCTCAGGTGGGTTACAACGTACAGAAATTAAAACAGTATATGTGATATCCATACTGTCAGCTGACAGCAAAAAGACAGGGGAGAAGCATTAGAAAAGCCTTCTTTGTTTTTTATGCTGACTCTCCTAGGAATAAAATGTCTGTGATTCGTTTTGTTTTGTCACTTTTTTTTTTTGTGTGTGTGGTTTTTTTTTTTTTTGTTGTTGTTGTTTTCGTTTTAGTTGTTTTGTTTCGCTTTGGTTTTTACACCTTGTAAAGTTATAGTCCTGACTAAAGGTAGTGTCTCTCAGAGGTTTAGATTATGAGTACTACAATCAAACAGAAAATATATAGTACCATGCATATTATACTTCTATTTACATACTGTACCTTAAGATTTAAGTATATGATTGGACAACAGATGTAGACAATGTCAAGCCATAACTGGTTTCCAAATATTATCTTATTTGAGAAACATTTATATCTGCTTTGAAACACAGCAATTTTGCCTAAATTGCCTCCTAAACCCTTCTACTAAAGCAAAGGTTCAGAGGAACATCTTGTTTGACTAATTTGACTGAAAATCAGTCAAACAAGAGTATGAAGCTGTTATTATCATTTAAGTTTAGATTTGTTTGGCTTTTTTTTTTTTTTATTATATCTGCTGATTATAACCCTTCAAAAGTACCACAACCCCAATTTTTGTTAATTTGATGTATGAACTTAACTATTGTGGTAAGTTTCATTATTAAGTTTAAAGCTACTTATTTATACCCTATTAAATACAGAAAACTGAATACAGTTGATTCTTCCAAGAGATCGCTCAGTCAGCTCCGGGCTCTGAGTCTTGCTTTTAATTCAAACCACAAAATAAAAAGCAAGAACCTGAGCATGACTGCAGGCACCAACCACTCCACATGGTTTCTATGGAGGCTCTGGAGCTACAATAGGATACTAGCGTGCACTTAAGTGGGTAATTTACCACTAGGCACTCATGAACAGCAAATGCCTGAGGCTTCTCTGTAGAAAAGGTGTGAGTGGATTATGGGAAATGCTATGTTTATGTCTGCTTCTTGGGTCTGGTTCTTTAAGTCCCAAGAAAACTGCATATGGGATAGGTAAGGGTCCATAAGGACTTGAGTGTTCAGTAAAACTTATGACCTCCACAATATTTCTGGTATGGTTAGAAATAAAAAGTTGTCTGCTCCTAGATTTATGTCCTGGATGGTATGGTACCAGAGACAGAGTGTGAGCATCGAGAGCTTCACTGAATACATCTATATTATTAAATAAAAAGAGGTTCATTCTCCAGCATTAAGGGCTACTGGCACATCACAGCTCCTTTTCTCAACAGAATTTAGTGCATTTTCCATCCTGTCTGCTGGGAACTATCAGTGGCCTAAACATAAGAGTGCTAGTTCACACAAGCTAAAACAATGCCAGACGCATGAGCTCACTGTTAAAGAGTGAAGAAAATGTCCAGGGTTTACATCTGTATCCTCATTCTATTTATTTTACAGATAAGAACGTAGTCTTTAGGTTCAAAACCTAAAGAGTTTGTGAGTTTTGGTAAATCAGTTGACATGAATGGATAGTTCTGATTTATTAAGACAATAGCAAAAATTGTATTATACCTGAGCACAGCTTATGGGACTTAAATCATAAAAGAATGGAAGAAAGGATGTATTTTAAAAGTCTAAATCCTTTCAGTCTGATTTGTGTGTGTGTGTGTGTGTGTTTTTTTTCTTCTGGGTAACAGGATCTGAGAGAACAGGTGTTTTTGGTTTTGTTTGTTTTCTTCTTCTTTCCTCCTTTTTTTTTCTTCTTGATTTTAATCTTTTTTTTTTTTTCTCTCTTTTTTGTTTGTTTCTGTGAAGCAGTGGCTTATTCCCCTAAATCAGGAATTTAGGGCTTCTGTGCTATTAAATTAATCATTCCAAATTAAACAGTGTTATAGGTTCAGCAGTAACAGTAATTTTTTCTCCTTCTTGGTAGCTGGTGCAGCACTATGTTTTTGATTATTGGGCCTTGGAGCTGTGCTGATAACACCAGTGTTTTCAGTTACTGCTTGGTAATGTTTTGGTCTGGCCAAGGACTTTCTGAGTCTCATGTTATGCCAGGGAGGAAGGAAGCCGGGAGGAAGCAGAGACAGGACAACTGACCCAAACTGACCAAAGAGGTTATTCCATACCACAGCACATCATGTCCAGGATGTGAAAACGGAGGGTAGAGACCTGGAAGGGTGTGGTGGTGGTGGACTGGGGGATTCGCTGCTGGGGTGTACACTGGCTGTGTCGGGTTTGGTGAGCAGTTGTATTCTCTCTTTGTATTTCTCTTGTATTATTACTGGTGGTAGCAGTAGTGATTTGTGTTATACCTTAGTTACTAAACTGTTCTTATCTCAACCTGTGGAAGTTGCATTCTTTTGATTCTCCTCCCTATCCTCCCGGGACTGGGGGAAGAAAAAGAAGGGAGTGAGTGAAAGAGCGACTTCGTGAGTTACTAGCCTGGGTGAGGCTTAAACCATGACAAACAGTCATTCATCAATGGAAATAAATCACATTTTCTTTGCAGTGTCTTGTTACTATTAGATGAAACATATGGAGAAACTTCAGATTAAACATAAACATGAGATATAGATTTGTAGGGCCATCAACTTCTTTTTTAAATGCTTTGATTATACAGAATAACAGGAGAGGATACATCTGCACATGAACATGGCTGTTATAAGATAAAGCCTGTGATAAGATGCTGCTGTCTTTAATTATCTGTGAAAATGCAAAAATTACATAATTTTATATTTTCTGTTTCTTCTTCGACTTGCTGTTTTCACAAAAAGGGCATTCTAATAATTTAGAGAAAAAAAATAATTTAAAAAAAAATGGTTTCACTAAAATTCAAATTTTAATGACACGATGATGGATGCCGGGTTTGTCCATACCCATCTTATTTCAGATTTTCTGAGGACTTTTAGGGCTTTCTGTAAAATTTGGCCGAGCTTTTAATACTTTTTTTCCTGACATGTTTTTCGCATGACTGTCAGACTGTTTTCGGATGTTTGGCTTTGTGTTTTGACAGACAGAAATGGATAAATTTCAGTATGAGTCTAGAGAAAGAAGACATTGCTTGCTTTGTGTTAATCATATAGACATTTGGCAGAAAGATGTAGCTTGCCCATGCCTTGGAGAAACAATTTTAAATTTGGCAGCATGCTCGCCCTACTATCTGGAATACTGCCTTTTGCCATCTCTGAGGAAGTTCTGTGGAACTCAGCTAAACTGCAAAACTCAGAAAACCACAGGTTACACATATTCTGGAGAGTCTCAGTCTGAATTACTTAACTAATATTCATTATAGTAAATGAAATCAAGTTTGGGCTTTTCCATGGAATGGAAGGAAGTTACTTAAAGTTATGAAAGCTATAGATGGAAGCAGCAAAAAGATGTTGGCAAGCCTCTCGCATTTTGTTGACTTAAGTCAGTGGCTTAAGTCATGGCTGTTAGCTGGGTGCCACGGTTTAAGTTGTAACTCATGCAGTTTGCTCACTCACTCCCCCCTCCTTCTTCCCTCCCCCACTCCGAGGGGGGGATGGGGGGATGGGGAGAAGCATCAAAAGCTTGTAACTCCCACGGGTTGAGATAAGAACAGTCCAGTAACTAAGGTACAAGTCACTATTGCTACCACCAGGAACAATACTGACCAGGGAAATACAAGGGAAGAGGATGCAACTGCTCAACACCTGACGACCGAGCCATGAACTCAACTCTTCCGGGCCCCTGCCCCCAGTTTTTACATCCTGGGCATGACATGCTGTGGTACGGAATACCTCTTTGGCTAGTTTGGGTCAGGTGTCCTGTTTCTGCTTCCTCCCAGCTTCCCCTCCTCCCTGGCAGAGCATGAGATTCAGAAAGTCCTTGGTCAAACCAAACATTCTAAGCCGTTACTATAAACATGGGTGCTATCAGCGCTGTTCCCAGGCCAAAAGTCAAAAACACAGTGCTGCACCAGCTACTAAGAAGGAGAAAAATGATTACTACTGCTGAACTCAGAACACTGGGTCCTGTTGTCACAGCCTGTAAAGTCTGAGCTTGGTGCCTGTAGGGTAAATCTGACTGATTTTTTTATTTTCTTAATCCAATGCATGGATCATTCCTGTTGCCTTTATTCAGGATGTAAGGGGGAGATTGACAGTTGTCTCTGTTTCAAATCTCATGCTGGTCAGCTTCCATAATAAAGCTTCTTTTGTGTCTGTGTTTACTCAAGTTCAGTGGTAATTTTGCAGCCTCGTAAGAGTAATGTATCTCAAGATTCATAAAGAAGTTGTCAGTTCTATTGTTAGAGGAGAAGTCATAATTTTATTTCTAAAGGTTCCATGAAAGACGGGAAATTATACTCCTCCATTCAACATTTAAGGTATCTGAAGCTAGAACTAATCCATAGATTTCAAGATCATGCATCATTGCTTCAGAACCTAAAGTTTTGGCAAAACTGTGATTCATGCAAGAAAAAATAAATAAGAAAATCTTATTTTTTTAAGATACATATGCCATACCACATTGCTTCTCATCAACTGTAACTTTCCAGCTTTTTCATTATAGAATATGACAACAAGAGTTTATGATTCAGGGACAAACACTAATACAGTCATCATTTTTCATAGAACATGATAATACTTCACACTTTGTCAACTTTTGCATATGGAGTACTAACTTATATGTGCACTTGAACTGTGCAATGTGTGTTAGTTGATGTGTTCTTGTATGATAGAGAATTTGTGTAACGAAATAGGAGAGGATTTTTAAAAAGGGAACAAAAAGCAACCCCTGTTACATTGTATACCTTATTATTTATATTTGTATATGTATTATGTGGGGTTTTAATATACAAATTTTAGTAGACAGACAATTAGATAATCATAACATATGTGTTGAAAAAGTAGTCAGTATGGCAACTCTCACAAAATCAGCATTCCATCTACTGTTTTGATCTGTGGCTGAAAAAAATAAATGTGAAAACTGTCCCAGTGCCTGGTATGTTGATGACTTTGGAATGAATTAGCTAGCTGATTGTCCTTTCAGCATGCATAACCTGTTACAGGATATAGGCAATAAGAGTTTTGCTTCAACATGAAACATGCATTTGAACCTCAGTCCTGTCAACAAAGAAGAGATGAAGACAGTCTAAACCAGTAAAAACTAGGCTAATACATGACACAATATAGTAATTGGTAGAAATGGGATAGTCCAGAATATTTCTACAAGATGTTGTTCAGACTTGGACTTGTGTACCTCAAAAACATTATTTTTGTACTATATATTTTGTATATAATATATGTACTATATATTATATTTTGTACTAAAATAGTACAATTTAAATAGCTATAGGAAATGTGTGTGAAGTATTTGAATTCCTGAATCTCTGGCTACTGAAATGGGAGAAAAAATTACATGAAAACAGATTTTCAGATATTTGCTATTTTGCCAATAGCACTTTTAAGCCAAAATCCCTGAAGAACGACTTATATCATAATATTTTGGCACTTCCAATTCGAGCTTCCTGAAAATGGAAGAAAAATTGTATTTATCTAAGTGTTTAAGTAGATTTAAACAGAATGTGACACTAAACGCAGCCAAGTTTAGAGAAGTCTCATTTCTGACTCAACTGTTCGCTGACACAAAAAAAAATAATGATGCTTTGGAGAATTATATTGTGGCATTCAGAAGCAGTTTGAGACATTTCACAAAAACCTCCTGACTTTCTTTAGTCTCATTCTGAAAATATAACCCTTACAGCAGTCATATGAACTCTACAGGGTGAAAGTGGGTTGAGCAGGAATGTTCTATTTATTTACTTGTAATTAAATGCAACTTTTCATAACCATTTATTGCTTTAAGGAGCATATTTCAATAGAAGTTACCACTTCCTTGAGATATCCTTACAGCAAAATCTCAAATTTTCCTGTAATGTTTAAGAAAGGGATAAGTGATAGTAAATAAAAGTTCCATTCATTAATTTTTTTTTCAAAGAGTAAGAAAAAAAAAAAAAAAACAACCTGTTTCATTAACTCTTGGTAAAGGATAGAAATTTTGCAATGAAATGTGAGAAGTGCCTGAACTTTAGATGTTGACGATAATGAAGAATGCATTTTTTTACATGGTCAGATCTGATAAAAGATTTTAAATAGTGTCTGACTTCACTTGGCTGATCTGTACTAGGCTTTGAGAATGTTTTAGCAGTCCTAAATCTAGTCTAGTTGAAAAATGCCAATAAATAGTAAGCTATGCTGAGTGGTGACATTTCTCAGGAGGGCAGGCATGTCAAGGCTAGCTGTCCAGGCCTGAACTGTTTGAATAACAGCCCTTTGCTAACCCATTTCATTCAGAAGACATGTAGACTAGAGCAATGCTAATCTACAGATGGTTTCAACAGGAAGGTATGAGGTAGAAACTGGGAAGGAGATAGCAGATCTAGTAGCTTCACTGAGCTTTGCATTTGTTTCTAGAATGAACATCTGTTTCTATATCCAAAAATAAGCTATATCAGAATTACTTTAGTCTTCATTGCAAGTTATATTTCTACAATAACACCATTAAAAAGTCATGGCCATAATCAAAATAATAATGCTGATATAAAGGGCATGAATCATGAGGCCTTAGTTATACCAATACTAGGCAGATTTCTCAAGAAAATCATACAAGACTTTGCTGAAAGAGCAATTCAGATGATACTCTTTTCATCATACCCTGACACCATGGTAAAGAATATGGTGTTTGAAAACGATGCAGGAATTGGATGATGAAGGGATTCTATGCATCAAATCAAAGCTTATCTGAATATTTCATGTAACTAATGAATAATAACATAACTGCAAATATTTTGGTATTTCCTCAAAAACACTTGTAATATTTTATTCAGAACAAATTTCATCTTGCCATAGAATTTCTCTGTAGAGATTTCATGACTATTCAAATAAAAATGTTAGATACTCCCAGAGTTGATGTGATTATGCCTACTTCTATTTTTACAGCATTCTACCAATAGTATTCAGACTGCTAAATTCCCTCACTATAGCAGTTCTTAAAGGTATTTTTCAACTTCTTTTTTTTTTTCCTTAATTTGTTCCATTATGCAGCTGATACAAATGTGAATTCAGCAAACATGAAATTTGCTAACTGTGCTACTCTGGAAACTGACAGATTTTCAGCATAGCTGTATGGATTGCATTTGAGCTAGTTTTACAGTAGCCATGGTCTTTCAGTCTGTTGAAGGAAGCAACAAAAAATTTTTCATGCCTCTTTGCAAATAACACCATACTTAATCTATCTATCTCTTCCATAAACCTCTATATTTTCTTTTTTTTTTTTTTTTCCCTCAGAAACATGAGTGCTAACATTCTTTCTGGTGCAGCAGAGATTCTGGTGCTTGTGGCTGCTGTCATTGATGGACAGCGTATGCGCTTAGAGCTGTTTGGAGATTTGCTAAAAACCTTGGTCCCACTTCAGCTTATTCCAGGAAGTAATTTAGCCTGTATTATCTGTTCAAAACTTGCTGTACCTCTGCAACACATGAGCACTCATAAAGGCAGTGGGGATAATCAGCAGCCTGGCATGGTTCAGCCACTTTACATGTGAATACTTAAGGAAGCACAAGTGCGGTCCAGAGTGCTGGATTTGCCTAATGACTACACTTCTGTATACCAATCAACTTGCTGTAAACTGAGTAAAATTCAGGATAAGCCACTTTGTAGACTGGTAAATCTGGCATCAAGTTTCTTTGGTACAGCATTGTTCAACAGGTATTCAATGTAGCTGCAGCTAGCTATTTATTGGAGAGCCACCTGTGGGTGATGTGATTTGTTTAGGAAGAGAAGTCCAGGGCCATGCACAGATGCTCCAGCCCCTGGAAGACCCACAGTGTAGACCTAGGTGGGTAGTGCTGTTGCTTTTAGGCAGTGGAAAGAGCCTGTCCCTATATCACCATCTCTCCCCTAAAAAATCAGAGCCAAAAGAAGGAGCAAATGCCATAGCAGAAAGTGTCTAAACCCGCCACATCCTATCACTGAAATCATATCTGCTTAGCATAGTGTGTAAACATATACTGTAGGACTATTCTTCCTTGTCTTACCTGCTCAAATGCTCTTTCTTTTGATCTTTGGTCTCTGTGAGTGTGCAAGAGACAGGATGATATGCTGAAGAGGGGAAGGAGCATAACCTAGAGGTAACTTGGCAAGAGTAGAGACAGATGGCTCATCTGAAAGCATCAGAGGTTTGGTCCCAGGGTACCTCCCAAAATAGAGTGGGCTGTAAATTAGAATTACCCTTTATAAACAAGGTGTATGGTCATCTGATTGCAGGTGCAGATGGTCTGTTACTGTGGGGAATTAGAGGTGTAAAGGGATACATGACAGCTAAGTGCCCCTGGCTCATGTCTCAGTGGCCTAAGGTTACACAGGTTGGATTCAGCTAGCAATTCTTTTTGAGCAAGTATTTTTTTTTTATGAGGCTAACAAAAAGGGTGTCAGTACCATTGTTTTTTGAGTGTATAAGTTATGCACACTGCTTCAGTACAAAGTAGACTAAGACCAACAATGTGAACCACAGCGTAATCTCAAATATTCTGACATATTACATTCACTTTATAACTAGGATATTTAAATATTTCCAGTATGCATATACGTATGAATCTAGGTGTATATATGAAATTCTGCTTGCATACATATATACAGACATATACACACATATACAGAAATTCATAAACACTTAGATGCACATACACAGATAGGTTTGTAAATATATATATGCTCCTATATATAATCAGCATATGCGTACATATGTACATTGGCAAATGAGGGCTTAGTCCTTCAGGCAGAACTGCTGTGTGCTGCTTTTAGAACACGACAGAGTTAATTGACCAAACAGCTTACCATAAAAACAAAATGGGAATGGGTAATGATTTTGATTTATTAAAACAATGCTTATTAATGTATGTGTTTGGTTGTTACACTTAAAAAATAGACTTTGTTCCATCAATACATGGTATGTTTATATATGCTGTATATTTATGAAGTAATGCGATTGTCCTTGTGTTAAAGTCTTGGCTTTTGAATGCATATAGTCACTGTTTTAGCACATTATCAGAAACTTTACAGCTCCTCCTGAGCTGCGGACATCTGGGTTCACAGGGACTGGAGCACCTGGGTTAACAGGCGGGGAAAATAGTGACAAACTGCTCCACTAGCATATTTAAGATCTCTAAACCAGTCTTTAAATAGCTCTCTGTTAGTTTGAGGCACATACAAAATATAGAGTGCATTTCAAAACAGTTCTTATTCTACTCTAATCCCAAATACAGGGTGAATGAGTTTAAATACAACCACATGTAACATTGTGTGGCATTGTGGTTCTTACATGAATGTTTGTACCTGCACATTATTTACACAGATGTTGTTGGATAGTAAGATATCAACTATTTAAGAGTTCCTCTCCTGGACAAGAAGTCAATACAAGTATACTGCAACACAATATGTCATTAATTGTTGCAGTTGTTGTGATGTTATGAACTCAGATGAATTACTTCATCCTGTTACTTCATTCCCCTCTAGTCTTTTGTTTCTCACCCCTATTAAAATAAATTAAAATGAAAATTGAAGGTCAAGGATCATCTCCTATAACTTTCTGTATTTCAACATAGTAAAAATAGCACTTTACTACCAGAGAGATTATACTTATTAAAAAGGTTGAAATGAAATATACTTCTATTTCTGAAAAATATTTAATTGCAAGACAACCTCTCTTTTCATCTCATGCTAAACCTTTATAGCTTTTAAGCATCTGATGCTGAGATTTGAGGAGAAGGGGCTTTAAAAGCCTTAGAAATATTTATTTGTTCTTTTTTTTTTTTTTTAGCTGTTCATGTAATAATCTTTTTTTTTTTTTCTTTTGGATTTATTTCAGGTAATGGGAATTATTTTCAAAAAGGAAGCTTACAGCCTTTGGACATTATTAATGTGCAATATTCCTAAAATATTCTATAATATTGATTTTTGTAAGCCTTCTAATGTCATCATTTTGAAAAGACGTTTTTCATATAGGTACAAAGTTTGATTCTCCCGTTTGAATAAAATAAACTTCAGGCATGCAGCTGCAGCAACAGTAAGTTCTGTGGTTGAGCACTAGATGGATGTGTAAAGGAGGGTTCCTGGAGCCAAAGGAACCTGAGGAAGGGCAGAGCAGAGAGCCCTTCCAGATCTCATGAAAGAGGTTGGTATGACTTGGGTGTTGCAAGGAGCAGCTGTGGGAGATTAAAATGGCCTTAGAGAGCCCTATCAACCAGGGGTGCCACAAACAGGGCATGCAAACACAGATTGAGAAGGGTGCTTGAGAAGGACTGTGTACCCTGCTTCTAGGCCCACAGCCCAGGAAAGGGCTGTAGGTCTCTGCTGTCATGGCGGGCACTCGCCCCACGGTTTAAACTATTGTTTCCAAAGAAGAAGCCCCTGAGACGTCTGATGCTTCTACACAGATGGAGCTGGTAAGGAAGTGCGATGACTTTTTAATGGTGTTATTGTAGAAATATAACTTTGCAATGAAGATAAGGTCAGTACCAGCAAAATATGTGCCCAGATTGATGATCTGTTGCCTCAGGTGGCCAGGCTGCTGGGAACAGTTACAAGGCTGCCCAGTATTAAATGGGCTGAGACAGAGACAGATAAGTTGTTTCAGAACCATACTCCTGTGGTGGACACAATAGAGAACGAGGCACCTTGGACTCTGGTGACTCACAAATGCAGGACTCCTCTTTAGTCCTCAATCTCCAGCATTGCAACTGAAACCAGATATGCAGCTTTAACAGTTGCCAGCACCCACAAGCAAGGTCTGCAAGGAGAGACTCTTAACAGCAGCACATAGCAGATGCCACAAAAAAGAAATGAGTCCTCATAGTGGGTGGCAGTGCTAATGAGCACTGAGGCACCCATCTGCCAGCCTGATAGGGAGTCACAAGAGGTGTACTGCCTTCCAGGAGCTAAGGTCTGAGATGCTGCTGAGAGGGTGCCACAACTTGTCAAAAGCGCAGTGTACTGTCCGTTACTGCTCTTTCATGTGGGCACAAATGATACTGCAATCTGAAACCTGGGCAGAATCAAAGAATGCTGAACCCCTTTGGGGTGCAAGTGAAAAGTATTGGTGATGAAGTTATCATTTCTTCCATGTTACTGGCTAGAGGAAAGGGTGCATCCAGAAATAGATGTATAATGCAGATCAACTTCTGGCTTTGTGGCTGGTGCTGTCATGAGTTTCGTTGTTTCACTTTTTTCTCTTTTTTTTTTTTTTTTTTTTTATGACAACAGGACATTCTTCCATGACTATAACTTGTTAAAGAGACATGGTATCTACCTGTCTAGAAGAGGAAAGGGAATCTGTGATGCATGGTGGGTCGCAGTCTACATTTGCCTCTACAAACAGTTAAAGCTCTACCCCAAGGACCATGAGGGGAAACTGGGGCTGCACAGGGGTGGGGATGTAACCATACAAAGAAGATGAACAAGCTCTCCCTAGCCTCCAAACAAGACAAAAGGGGAGGGAAGAAAAAAAAGAGAAAACAAGAAACCATGAAAAGAAAGGAAATTATGCTAAAACATGTACCTAATATTAATCAAGGTCAGTAAATATTTACCCGTGTATAATCCTTGATAGCTAACATATGAGAAAGGAAAGGTTAAAGTAACATTACACTGCACACAACTGGCATACTCTACTGTGTAAGCAAGCACAGAAAGTCTGAACATACCACAATAGTGCTAAAACACAGAATCACACAGAATCACAAGAATGGTGCTTCTAACCAAAACCAGGGGTTGGGAAGGGAGGGAAAGAAAAGGGGAGGAGTGACTTAAGTCACAAGCAAATTACCTATATACAAATCAACCCTAAGGACAATTATGTTCCAAATAATGGTGTCCACAAGGAAACTAAAAGCAACATTATCCTTATTTACAAATGCAACTAGCTGTGTCTTTAACAAGCTATATAGGCCCCTTTCAGATACTAGAAGGCTGCTATGAGGTCTCCATGAAGCCTTCTCTTCTCCAGGCTGAACAGCCCCAACTTGCTCAGTCTATCTTCATACAGGAGGTGCTTCAGTCCCCTGATCATTCTTGTGGCCCTCCTTTGGACTTGTTCCAACAGTTCTATGTCCTTTTTATGTTGAGGACACCAGAACTGCACACGCTACTCCAAGTGAGGTCTCACAAGAGCAGATTAGAGGGTCAGGATCACCTCCTTTGACCTCCTTTGACCTGCTGGTCATGTTCCTTTGGATGCAGCCCAGGATATGGTTGGCTTTCTGGGCTGCAAGTGCACACTGCCCATTTTACCAAGTTGGCCAGCCTGCTGGAATCCACTGGGGAGGGACTTTTCATTAGGGACTGTAATGATAGGACATGGGGTAATGGGTTCAAACTTAAACGGGACATTTCTATTGGATACAAGGAGGAAATTCTTTGCTGTAAGGGTGGTGAGGCACTGGAATGGGTTGCCCACGGAAGCTGTGAATGCTCCATTGCTAGCGGTGTTCAAGGCCAGGTTGGACAGAGCCCTGGATGACATGGTTTACTGTGAGGTGTTGCTCCCCCTGGCAGGGGGTTGGAATTACATGATCTTAAGTTTCTTTCCAACCCTAACCTATGATTCTATGATTCTATGTTTCTATGATTCTGTGTTTCTATGATTCTATGATCCTATGATTGAAGGGGCAGGGTCCAAAGTGGCAACACTTATGTCATTGCAACCAACTGTGGAATAAGCCAGGCCAACTAGAGCTGCAAAAAATGTTCCTTAGATACCTCCAAACTAGAGAACCAGAAGAGCAATCAGCTCACATGTACTTATACCAGTTTTCATAGCATGGGGAACAAACAGGAGAAAATAGAGCTACGTACCAAGTTAGAAAGTTATGATATAGGAATAACTGAAATATGGTGGGACTGCTCGCATGACTGCAGAATCATGATGAATAGGCTGTTTTGTAAAGACAGGCAGGGAAGAGAAGGATGAGACATGTTCTATGTTAGAGAACCTTGAATGTATAAAAGTCAGCTTAGCAACTGTGGAAGGCCTATCACATGCCTCTGGGTCATGATCAGAGGGGTTGTGTCCAAGTAGACACGGTTGCATCATACCAACCTCCAAACCAATTATGGAATCACAGAATAACAGGTTGGAAGTGACCTCAAAGGTAATCTGGTCCAAACTTTCTAGGCAAAAGCACCTCTCCTATGAAGACAGGTGGAGAGAGTTTTCTTGTTCAGCCTAGAGAAGAGAATGCTCAGGGAGACCTTAGAGCATCCTCCTGGTACCTTTAGGGGACCTACAAGAAATCCATATAAGGACTTTTTAAAAAGGCATGTAGTGATAGGACAAGGGGGAATGGTTTTAATCTGAGAGAGGGTAGATTTAGATTAGACATTAGGAAAAAATTCTTTACTATGAGGGTGATGAGACACTGGAACAAGTTGTCCAGAGAAGCTGTGGATGTCCCATCCCTGGAAGTTGTCAAGGCTGGGTTGAACAGGGCTTTGAGCAACCTTTTGAGCAATCTAATTAGTGGAACTAATTAGATGATCTTTAAGGTCCCTTCCAACACTAACCATTCTAAGATTCTATGATATGATTCTATACTTAATTTTGTAGAAGTCAATAATAAAATGTTAATGTTGTTTAAGACTGGGCATTAAAAGAGATTCTCAAAAGTCACAGTTTATTAAGCTACCACATTTTATTAGAGGTTTGTGAGAAAAGTGGTTGGGGTCAGTGAAAAAGTAGTGCCTTATTTGTTTAAATGCTAAGAAAGTTTCAGCCTAAATTCTTTGAGCATAGCTAATGTAACAACCTGGACATACTTTGCTTTGGAATAGACAGATGGCACTTCATGTCATCTGATATGTTGTTAGTAACTATATTCAGCATCTTAATTTTATTCTTTTTATTAGTGATACATATATTTATATAAATCCATGCATTAGAAAATCTGTTGCTAACACATGTTCAGAAGGTAAATTCATTATCTGCACTGACTTGCTTACATCGTTTTATAGCTATTAGGCCTAAATTTTCCACAGTCTACAGGTGTACTCTTGAGTCTCATGCTACCCTATTCAGACATAATTTTAAAACATTGCTTTAAAAGTGCTGGGAGGCCCCTGAGCCATTCTAGCCTGGTTTAATTCTTTTCCTGTATATCACATTTCATAAAAGTGTGTGCCATAGCAGTAAACAAAATCTAATCAATAAAATCTGCTGAAATTTGACCTTCTCTTCACCCTTAGACTTGGTTGGACTTTTTATTTTATTATTATTTTTTAAATTACTAAACAAATGGACAACAGTTTTGTGTGTTCCCCTATGGTTGGCTGCAGTCGTTTTGGGTAAACAGCTGCTGGCGTAATAGCTCTTTAATTGTACAGCATATATAGAACAGGGACAATGTATTCATAAATGGGCTCTGTTCTTCATTTAATACTTGAATGATCCTGAATGGAAGACGTTGATAATACTCAATAGAGTCAAGTAAAATGCAAGATTTTTCATTGCTGTTTTAGTACTGTGTTGCAATCTGGCCAAACAGAAGTCCTGTTGCCCTTGAACTGACTAATATGATCAGCCATTACCAGATGTCTGAAAAGCCACATGGCGCCTTTACGATACAGGCAAACATCTATGAAAGAGACCACAACTGGATCATCAGTCACTCATTTGAAGCAAATGAGTATTCTGCTCATGGTGGCTTCATATTATAGTTATAACCACACTGCTGAATTTTTTTCTGTGTTAAACAAAGATTAAACACAGAAAGCCTGTTGTACTGTCAGTAACTTGTGAATCTAAAGTTTCATTACTTTCTGTATTGTTTATCTGTAAGCTTGGACTCTGTTTAGGGCATAGGGTTCAGCTCTGATCCCTTATAAAAGGCAGATTTTCAGCATATTCACTGTCTTGAAGTACACGCAGGTGTTTAGTCTTGCAGTCCTCTAGGTCAGTAAAAATGGACTGTCATGTGCAGCAGTATGTCATTTCGCCTTTTTCTAAGCATAATGTGAACACTTCAAGCCAAGTTTGCCAACAATTCAACAGACAGCAGCACAGGCAAAAATATTGCACAGGTCTCGTACATCTACATTACTAAGTAAAAGAGGGGCATTGAATTTGCAGGGTTAGTTAAAAGGGATATATTGGGTACGGGCACGCAATTGTTAAATACACAGTGTTAAAGTGTTAGGAAAATACACCCCATCATTTAGTCTGTGCCAGCCACCACTCTGTAATAATGCTTAACCATGATCTGGTCATTCACATGGACTAAGGAGTATTTGCATTAAGGAGTGCATTGTGGCTAGCCTGAGATCAGGTGGGTAAGAGACTTAGGTCTATGTCCACAAACCATGCTGTGCTACTCAGGCTTAGGGCCAAAAACCAGACCCTGGCACACAGTCATGAAGTACATGAGTACTATTGTTCGCTCTGCTTAATTGTCATGTTGGTTCATAGCTGAGGCTTGGTTTACTCAAATTAGACCTCTCCAAGACAAATACAGTCTAGTGAGTCAATGTGGGTCTAAACCAAGCTTCTTCCAGATGATTTCAGGGCCAGTGATTAATCCTTGGACTGCCTTTTATTTATCAGCTTAAACAAAGCCAAAATTTATCTATTGTAAGCTTGTTCTTCAGTCTACTTCGGGCTTTGCATTGTAAGTACAAATGGAGAAGTTAGGAGCTAAAACGTCATCTGTCTTCTGATATGTTTATACAAGGTTTTGCCAGAATTCCTTCCATTAATGGAATGCTCAGTAAACACTAATTTCATTACTTACTCATGACAAGAGGATTAAAGAGGTAGACAAGAGTAATACAAAATCATGCTTGCCCTCCTTTATAGCAGTGAGCTTTGATAGATGCATTCCACATGTACTAAGCCATATTATCTGAGGCAATTCAGGGGAAATTCAATAAAGAAACTGCTCCTGAGCTGTCCAGCATCCACCATTACTTATTTAGTAGTCCTAACACAATTCTGGTTTCTGTTTGCTGCTTAAGGCCTCAAAAATACAATGGCAAAACAGCACATGATTTCCTATTAAATGACCACATATTAGGAGAAAAATGTATAGATTTTTTATGTGAAAGCTCTTCCTTATCTCAGAAGTAATCAAACCATTACTCTGAGACATATTTGGACATCCTGCCACAGCATCTTTACTGGACTTAATGTAAACTTTAAAAATATTATAGTATTGAAGTAAACAGTACAGACTAGTTTCACAACCTTCCACATACGAACTCCCTACATACAGCTGAGGCAAAACAAACAAGCAAACCCAGTACCTCTAAGGCATCTGCAATAGCCATCTCAAAATCTTCTCAGTTCTGATGGTAGGCTCAGCCCAGGATAGCAGTAGTCTTGGCTGTTTGTTCACTTCCCAGATTTTAAAGACAGGTAAGGTGCTTTAAGTTCCATAGTGTGGATATTTTCTTCTCTTTGATGAATGATTTCAGGTCCAGTTATAAATAAGAAATTCACTGTTGTATTTTAAAATAAACCTCAAATTTTATTTATACTAGTAGAGTAAGTTTTCTGAGTCTAAAATTGATGCAACACATGAAATAATATTTGTTTCTGTAAGTACTGTAATCCTGTAGCCTATAATACAATATACCCATAATTAGTAAAGGCTGCATTGCAATAAGCTTGCAAGGTCTTAGGACTGAAGTTTGTCAGGATTGCTTTATTCTGAACTTTTCTTGACCTGCTTCCAACTTTGCTTTTATTTGGTTTAGCTGTAACAACAATTTTTCTTCTGATCAGCTGGTAATATGGATATTTTGTTTTGCTCATTGTTATATGATGCAGTCATAGTTATATAGAGCCAGTGGCAAGTAGGTTTTTCTATGCAGAACTTTTTATGTTTCTGAGATAATACTGTAGAGTGGAGAAATACAGACCTGATCTAATAGCAGAAGCCTTGAGAAGTGGGGGTGCAGCACAGGAGTGGGATAATAAGGGATGGAGTTCAGGCTGCACTGGAGACCCCATGGATGTAATTAACTCACTTGTGGTCAGTTATAGGAATGGAGATCTGGAGCTGGACAAAATTTGTTTTAAGGATGACAATGAAAAAAGAATGAGTATCTAACACACTTAAAAGCTGTCATAGAGATTATATTCAGATATAATATGCAGCTGCTGAGCAATGAAGAAAAAGTTGTAAAATTATTTTAGCAAACATATAAGAATTATTCTTAGTGAATCCGAGAGTGAAGAAGAAGAAGTCCTTGGCATGAACACGAGCTACATTGCTTCCAGTGAGGAACATCTGCTGCTGACAACTCACTGTAGCATCTACTCACCACTAGTATGAAACGAGGCTTCAGAGGAGCAGGAGGAGGGATAACATCAGGAAAAGCATAAAAACTAAATGTGTCTGTAGGAGTTTTAATTGTATTGCTGCTGTTACTGAGGCTTCTTTTTTTTTTTCCTGTAGAGAAATATTATGTCATTTTCTGCAATAATTTGACCTGAAATAATGATGCTTCCTGAACTAGATGTTAAAGCAGCCACTACACTTACACTACACTTACACTACACTACACTGGCTTCATACATGAGGTATGTTTCTTCTTTATCCTTAAACAATATTTTTAACATAACAATATTTAATGAGTCTGAATTGGAAGGAGAGTGGCAAAAGCCTTCTAGATTGCTACAGTTTCTTATTATTGCTCGATGTGTTTTGTTTCCTCTTTCAAAACTGATTACAGAGAGAAAAGCCATAAGGGTCATCTTAATTCTGCCAGATGCAGAAACACTTACTAGTATCTGAGAAGCCCTGGGGTACCCAGGATACCTACAAGAAGTTGGCAAGCATGATATAAAAGCTATGAATGGCCCATATTCCCTCTAGACTGTCAGTAGGAGGCTTTCGGGCTAGTAGGAGGCTGTCGGATAATCTAGGGAATCTCAAATGGTGTTAGAGGTCTCTACTAAGGTAATTTACCCCTGAAAAATGCCATTAGATATAATTCAGAGGAGACCACTGGAAATTTAAACTCTCTCAGATCTGAGGGATTTTACAGATAATATTTGACCCCATCTTATTTTACCTCCAGTTCAAATATGAACTGAAAAAGGACTGCATTCTGATGCAAGTTCAAATTCAGGAAAAGCCTTGCAGGAATACTTCAATGATAATTATGGGCTCATCTTATTATTAAATTTCTGTTATTTACCTGTAATACTGATTTTTAAAGTTTGTAAAATATAAACTCCATCACAGAACCATTATTTACCCTTGAGCTACCTAAACTTTCTCCTAATTCGCGTGTAATTTTCAGTTCTCATTTCACAACAGATACAGAAGCATATCTGGTGCTCTCTTTAACTTCTCTTTCCGGAAGTGAAGTATAAAAAAACCTGTTTACAGAGAAGAAACACAAACTTTTAAATATAATGCAAATTGCAAGGGATGTTTCTCAGGCAATTGCTGGTTAGAATCACTTTGCTGAAAATGACATCACTTGTGATTCTAATCTCTTTAAAATGAAAAAAAAAAAAAAAAGGTTACTGACT
This sequence comes from Myiopsitta monachus, assembly GCA_017639245.1. NCBI lineage: Eukaryota > Metazoa > Chordata > Aves > Psittaciformes > Psittacidae > Myiopsitta > Myiopsitta monachus. Next base: position 64,066,049 of record CM029919.1, read on the forward strand.
AGTTTTCTTTCACTTTTTTCTGTGCTTTTTAAAAATAACCACTGGAAAGACTTTAAATGATTTAATTTTTAAATAAGATCTTTAATTTTAAAACATTAAAATTCCTACACTCATTGTAAATTTGCATAAAGATTGGATAACGATCATCTTTACCATATCTTTCATTCATATTACGTTAGTGTTGCAGGGATGTGACATAATTTGTTAAATGTTTACCTCAAGCAGTAGCTCAGAAATGTTAGTTTAAAAAGCCCCAAACTTCAATTTGAAGTACAATTCAAAACTATTATACTGTCCATGTGAACTTTCAGATTGTTGTGCAGAGGAAAAAAAAAAAGAAAGGAATAATTTCTCTTTTAAACATGTAAGTTTATATTTTCAGGTCAAGGATATTTTAGCCCATTTACTGGGATTTTATCTCCATATCATAGAAAAACCTGTTTCATATATGGTGTGAACTGTTTTCAGAAGCACTGTAATGATAGTTGCCTGATTTGTTAGGGAAGCAGATGACAGACCTAGAAGCCTAGAGTACAAATGGTCATATATAAAAAACTGATATTACTGAAGATGAATTGCAACATAAAACATTCTCTACCCTGTTCCCTCATACAAAACAGATTTTAATCAACAGCAGGTTAATGGCACGTTTACCTAGTACTTTCTGGGGCTGAGTAAGTCCTAAATGAAGTGAACAGAAAGAGGACAATCTGGCAAAGACCTTGCTGTGAACCAGCTCATGAGCACAACACTGAGAAAATTTCCAGTAGAGACAGGCAATAATATGGCAAACAATATATGCTGATACTGATCTCGACATTGTTATGAGAGTAATTCTTTTAAGGCTTCCACTTCCTCCAGTCTACTAAGTGCATTCTTTCTTTCCTTTCATAACAGGGATAGATATTCTTGTTTTCCCCAGACCTATTGGGGTGAATCTTGACATCTTTTCTCTGTTCTTATTCCCCTGGCCACCATGCAGAACTTTCCATTTGAATAGCCCATTAGGGATGTAAAGGTTAGATTTTAAAATATTACGCTGGTTAATGCTTCCATTTGTGTATTTAGAGACTTGCCTTAGGTATATATAGATATGCACCAAAGAATTGATTTGTTGTTTCAACTTTATAAAAAAGAAGGAGGATCAGAGTTATAAACAGTTTACAAGGGTGTAATGCTTATATCTGCAGGGTATTTTATTTGCAGCATTACTTTTCCAATACATCTGATATTTTTGCATGTTTATCTGCTTTCAGGTAAATCATAAAATTTGTTTTGGCATGCTATAAGTTAAAGTCTTCTGACATTATTTTTCTCTTTTCACTTGACAGAATAATTTACCCCCCTTTAATTTTTTCCTAGGAGGAAACTATTTTTGCTAAAACTACTTTTGAAGACTTTATCTTCCAAAATGTTAAGCACCTCAGAAAGGTCTTAATGTGATTTTAACATGTTAAAACTAGAAAAATATAAAATCCTCAATAGCCCTTAGAATTTAAGGCCATGTGTAAAGTTGGGGCTATAGAGACATCACTTATTGGTCTTGCTCATTTGTATCATTAGTGACTCAGAAATGGCACTTCAGCTATATACATGCAAGTTTCCAACATATTAACTTGTATTAGCTAATGGTGCACATACACTGTCCCCTTTCAAACATTTCCCAGTTACACCACATAACATTTAAAAAGTTAAGAGGATGTAAAGATTTGTGTCAGGGCAAAAATGGTGAAATGGGTGATCTGAACAAGAATTTCTTTTCTTAATTGTTCTCTGCAGTATTGCATCCGATGTCTGCAGTTTGCAGCATTTAGCAGTGTTTGAGGTGGTATTTTGGAGTAGATGTATCATTAATCCATTTTAGTATGGCAGTATGACGCAGCAACTTGTTGCACAAAATTCATATCCAGACTGTCTTCCTTACACAGTTTCACATTTTATCTTTAAAAAAACCCAACCCAATGGAAACGTAAACCTAGATGGGTTTCCAATCTAATTCTAATTATATTGCTTATTAGACGTTTTTGTCTCCTCTAACGTTACATGTGTTTTCATCACAGCACTGATGATTTTTAATCTTACTTAAACTGTATGATGTGAAGGTACTTGCTGATGCTACTTTAAAATGCACTGTTCTTATAAGTAGCTGAGCATCATTAACTTACCAGCTTTAAGCTTTAAAATTTCTTCTATGTTATTGTAAATGTAAAATACAGTTTTTGTGCAATCTTGTCAAACCCATTATGTTATTTTATCCTCAGAGTCCTGTTGATTTTTATATGCTTTCATCAACCTTCATCATAAAAATAAACTGTGATGAAATGCATCCCTCATTGGACTGAAGAAGGTTTTTTCACATCAGTTAACCAGCTTGACAACAGCTTTAATATATTTTCCAATGATGGTTACAAGTGTGTTTTTAGACCAAATGCTTACACTTTTTTAATATAATTCTGAACAAATAATCTTTATGTAGGATTTAAAAAAAAAATCTGTAGAGAGAAGGCTGGTAGATGAATCTTCTGCCTTGCAAATAATGTGTGAAATCCTTCTTTTAATACTTTAATAACTCCTTTCTGACCTTAAGTTTTTCAAGGCATTATATTTCATTAAAGAAACAGCTAATACAGTGTGTAGCAGTCTAAACTACCAGGAATTGTATAAATGCAGAATCATAAAAATTGCACTGAAAATAATGCAAAGAGAGAAATTCTAAGGGTCACAAAATAAATTTTGAGAATTTTGAGTAGTTTATGTCTCAGCTCCTTTGTTGTTGAAAGCTGATTTCTTTCAGAATGACATGTAATGTACACCCTTTCCAAACCTACATTCACAGTGCTGAAATTGAGTTTTCAGACAATAGGAAAGGCATCTTCAATAAAAACAGACTGTGTTTTAACTGTTGTTCCATATTAAAAGCTTAAGTCAGGTTTTCAAATGAATGCATGCTGTCAGCAAAGGGACCTATGCAATGATTTTTCAACTTTTATTACAATGCCACTTCATTGATTCTATTTCTCAGGCATCTTGGATATGTTAAAACATCAAATAAGTCACATAAAAGTCATATTCTGAGCATTATCTTTTAGGACTTTCTTTTCACTTCGCTACAAACCTATTAATAAGATGATCAGCTCTGAATGCTAATAAGAACATATTTCTAAACATCAGATCAGAATGCTAATAAGAGCATAATTGTATGAAATACCTAGCAATACTTACTCTTTCCTAACACTACTTTAAATATAATTTCTTAAGACATGAATTCTAGGAAAGTCAATTGCAGATATTCTTAAAAGGCTTAGAAGGATCAGTTTTTCATGTACTGATTTAGCTGTTTACTTAATTTAAACATTTTCTAGAAAACATTTTCAGCAGTAGGGCAAAATCAATGCTCATGTTCCAATAGCAATTTAAAAAAATAGTCTCAGGCAGTAGTAGTTCACCAATTTGGAATCAATGCTACAGTGGTGCATACCTAATGTGGGATTCTGAGTCTAGAAACTGAAAAAACTTGCGTGAATCAGGTGATCTCTGAGGCAACCAGTTGAATGGTACTGAATAATCACCAGGTGTGAGGGTTTGACCCCAGCAAGCAACTGAACACCCATTATCTGCTTCCTGGCTCTCCCCACAGTAGAATGGGGGAGAGAACTGGAAGAACAAAGGAGAGAATAATAGCTCATGAGTCAAGATAAAGATAGTTTAGTCAATGAAGGGAAAGAACCCTCCACAGTCAAAACAATAAGTGATGCCAGGGCAGTCACTCACCACCTCTCACCAGCAGACTGATAAGCATGGCTACCTTAGAAAGACTCCCACTTCATTTTATTTCTGAAAATGATGCTGTATGCTATAGAATATCTCCTTGGTCAGTTCAGGTCAGCTGTCGCAGCTATGTCCCCTCACAGCCCCTTGCCCATTCCCAGCGTACTGCCTGAAGAGCAGCAGAATGAAACACAGAAAACCTTGATGTTGTGCAAGCACTGTTCAGCAAAGCTAAAACACTAATGTGTTATCAACACAGTTTTGGTTACTGCTCTGAAACACAGCACCATACATGCTGCAATGAATAAAATTAACTCAATCCCAGACAGACACAGCACAGCAGGTTAAAATAAACGCAAGATGCTTAGGCTTTGGAAGCTTAAGAAGTTTAGGTAGGTTTTACAGTACAATTAACAGTATGCATACTTTAGAAGATTGAAAGATAAGACATGGATAAAACATTTTGGAATCCTGTGCAGGATCCAGCTGATTCAAATATATTAATTTTTTTGGTTCTTTCCTTCTTTCCTCCCCACCCCCTCCAGACTGCTAAGCTGCTAAGCTACTAAGCTGTCCACGGAAACACACAACATGAAGATTTGCATGGATCTCATGAGCTAGTCTAAATTATAATTACATCATTTCTGTCACTGGAACATCATCCTTTAATACTTATAAAAAACTATAATGTGAGAGAGAGTAGAGAGACTTTGTCGTTCACATTTACATTAGGAAACTGAGACCCTGAAAGTTCACAACACAGATTCTCAAATGTTACTTTAATCATGGGTGTAGATTTAAGCATTGGAACAGTCTGGATGGAAATTTCTGCAAAAGATCCCAGGGGAAGTCTGTGACACAGCCACGGATGCCATTCACTGTTCCTGAGCTATGGGTATAGCTGTAAGATCATACCTCTGTCTGTCTCATTTTCTTAGTGTTGGAGAGAAAAGATAAAGGCATTCCCAGTATCTTTGCCTGGAACCATCTCTTTCCAGTCAAGATGAATAGTACAATGATCTCTCCAGTACGGGTAAGGCATCCTTGGGCTGCAGTAATCCCTCCATTGTTTCTTTTTTTTTTCCCCCCACACTTTACAAGGCAAGAAGGTAGTTCTAATTTGTTAAATGAGCTGTTCACAGTGAAAGATGGAAGGTTTTGCTAACCCAAGAGGAACTAAGGATTGTAAGGTATCCTGTGGGGTTTGAATGAGACGGTGACCTGAGCATTATTTCAGATTTAAAATATTCTTCAGTTACGTTGCTAAATCCACTTGCTGTGTCAGAAGGTGAGAGGTAGGTCAGCAGGCCAGACATAGAACATCTTCATGTAAAGATGAAGAATATATTAAAAAGCAGGGAAGGGAAGACCACATTTCAGTTTATTAAACAGAAAGAGAGGACCTTTACAAGAGGGGAGTAATAGGTTAGCTCCCAACAGCAGTGTCATATTTGGAAGTATTGTACAAAACAGTTTTGATTTTGATTTTGAGTGAAAATAACCTTTCTGAAACTTTAGGAAAGTTTGGAGTTGTTCTTGCTTTCTCTGTTTTTCTTTATTTTGCCTGTATATCATTATAGCATTGGCAGTATTCTACATCTTCTGAGGTACCAGTGTTTTCTCATGTCTCTCAAGAAAGTCTTTCTGCTCAGGAAATACTGAGCTTAGGCACACTGCAGTAGCTGCCACTACCTCTGTAGTGCATCCCACCCTGCAGAGCTGATCATACACAAGCTCCAATGGCAGTGTTGGCTTGCTCTGCTGATTAGCTCCAGTGGATATTCATACTCATACCTCAGAGTCCTGCTGTTTTCAAACCTTGGGCTTTTTGTACCTTCCTGATTTTTCCAAATTTCTCAGTGTTGCTGACTTCAATTATTGACCCCTGGAGTTTCCATTTTTCCTCCCTTTTGCTTGCTCTAGAAGCTAACAAAACCTCAAGGTCATCCAAGAACATGCTTACCAACCAGGAATTTTTGTAAATAATCCAGTGCCATTTCTAAACAAATTAATGCCCCCCCCCCCAGCTTATATTTTATATATCAGTGGTACTGAAAAACTAAATCAGTGTGGTCGTCACACTTTGTACATTCGAAGTAGAAGCTAAGTGCCGCAACATTGACATACTAGTCCAAGTACTAGACAAAATGCAAGTTTCTGGCAGGTAGGAAGAACAATGTTGCAAACTGCCAAAATTCAAAAATGTTTGTGACATCCAAGGTGTCAAAACCAAAGTCTTGGTTTAGGTTCTACTGGTGTGGCATTGAAATACTGCTTTTTAGGTAGGACCTAAAAAGCACCCGCTAATGCTTATTACCCAGCTGTACTGAAATCCCTGCCGAGCCCATATCTATGGCGCATCTTTTGCCACTAGAGGGCAAACTTATCAGATGCGATGGCATGAGCGTTAAAACTGCCAATATTATTTGTCATTTTGCTTAAATAGGTAGCATTTTCTTGAGTTTTGGCTAGTGTGTGACTTTTCACAAGTAATGATACATGTAGGGATAAATAGTAAAAGGCGGTTTTCATTTTTTTTTTTTTTTTTTTTTTGTTTGAGGTCTTAGGGATGGGGTTTTGGTGGTTGTTGTGTTGTTTTTTTTTTTTTTTGTTTGTTTTTTTTTTTCAGGTAGAAGGTCACAAAGAAACTCAGACAACAGTTGAAACACCATAAATTGAAATTTAAACCCTTTCAGGAAAATGGAGGAAAGGAAGAAAAAAAAAGAAGATAAAAAATTATGAAAGGAAATTGCATATAATCTTACAGTTTTCAACATATATTAAACCAAATGCTAATAGTAATAAGCACAGGATTTCAACAGAAAAAAAATATATAACCTTCCAAGACCATCTTTCATAAGAAAATAAAAATTTATTGAATAACAAATTCATATTTGTATCCGAAGTCTAGTCTTGTACAAATGGCCATATGTAGTAATTGACATTCAAAACCCAGGTGTAATATTGTCTGCATCAAACAAAGAAATCATGCAGCTTGCTAACTTTATATACAACATAATATCTACTCAAGTTTGCCTAGAAAATATAGTGAGCTTTCTATCTATAATCACATACTCAAATAGGAATAAAAATCAGTACAGCTCTGCTTATGAATAGGATGTCACACTTACTTGATAGAAAGAAAAAACAAACAACCAACAACCCAAAACTATAAGATATTTAAATACAATGTCAATATTTCATACAGTAATGCAGTCTGGATTACAAAGTATTTGTGAGACTTCAGATTTCAAATAGTGTAAAACCCATACAGGATATATTTTGTTCTGTGGTAAGCTCAGGCGTAATATGTGTATGCTAACATGTAGCACTGATTTTTCCTTACGTAGCGCTGAATTAATTTTTAAAGTTCACACAGGCGAAAATGCAACTATCAGAAACAGAAGCAAGCAAATGAATAAGATCCTCAATGAAACCTCAGATATGAAGCTTCTGTTAACGGAGATGTTCATTTAAAAAAGTAATTTATATTTTTCAGTTTGTAAAATAATTTTCTGAAGAACAGAACATTCTTTTATAGTTCCAGATTTACAGATTTTACATCTACAGTCTTGCATTAAGTTTTGACTCTTTTTCAAGAGAACTTTATTTCTACAAGTGATACTTTATAAATTCAGTAGCTGGAAGCAATCAGCTTTTGATGTCATTTTTTTCTATTGAAGCAATAAATAAAAAAATCAACCCTGTCACAAGTTCATTACTTGCAAGTTTAAAGCTGGTGTCTACTGTGTATTTTCAATTTCACCAAAGGCAACAGATAATATATTATGCAAATTGTTTACAAGTATTCATCACAACATAGCAAATGCAGTAAGGGAATGTGCTCTTTTGCAAACTTACGATGTACAGCAGTCCTCTGCATCTACCTCACTCACTCACCCAGGCTAATACCAGACTTTCCTCAAGTTCTACTAAACAGCTCAAGCCTTTACATCTTGGATTTTTTATTGTCACTTGCACATATTACTGCAGAAGTACACAATGGAAATGTCACTTTTTTCTTGTGTTTGTTAATTGGCATTCCCAGTACTATGGCTACAAAAAACATAGGTAAGCACAGATTTTCCTCCCAAGTGATAATCCAATTGCTTTGGATTATTTTATGTTTATTTATTCGTTCAAAGGGGCATTTCCTCCAGCCCCTTTAAATTTTGTTTGCAAAAGATTTGGGGTGCTTCATATCATTTAGGAATAAAACTCCTAGATTGAGAATTGGTTGTTTATTTGGGGGGTTGGTTGTTTGGGTGATTGGTTTGGTTTGGTTTTTTTTTTTTTTGTTGGCCTAAGGGTGTTTTTGAGATTAATAATCCTATTACAGAACTTTAGACAGAGGTTAATGACAACTTAAAAACCTCCACCTCATTAAGGTTTCATCAGTTGCTTTTGGAATTAGAAAACAAAATAATGGAAATGCCAGCTGTGATTCCACTGAATGTCTTGCTAAGGGGAAAACAACTTCATTTGCTAACCCATACAAATAAATTTACTTGTAATTAGACCAGTGGCCTATTAAGATAAAAAAAAAAAAAAAAAAAAAAAAAAAGGCCAAACATTGATAATCTGTGTGAATGGATATGGTGATGCATACTGTTTGGGTCTTGTCTGATCAGGAGCTGGTTAAGTTAATGACTAGGAGATGATGGTTTGTTCTACTTCAGATGTTTTAAAGCAGCTGGTACAGAATTCCCTTCACTGTTTCTCTGGAGAGGTTTGGAGTGAACGTGAAAATGTTGTGTAGATTCACGTATACAACTGAATTGTCAAACCCAACATGAAAAAGGAGTAACAGTTAAAAGGCTGGGTTTTTTTCACTATGAGGCTGAATGTATAATGGAGGTGTGACAGCTGTATCTCCTCTACTAGGCTGTGAACCTCAGAACTTAAATTCAGTTTTCAAGAAGTGATTCACTCGTAACAGAAGGTTAAATTTTGTGACAGCATTTGACAGTAGGATTAGGTGAAGTTGGTAAACAATGAAATTTTTGTGTTGATATATTCTATATAATCTGCAAAACAGAACAGATTTGTCATTCTTTAAGACCAAGACTTAAAGATAGTAGCCAAATAACATCTTTTCTACAATTATACTTTGCGTTGATGGTGGTATTTTACTAGCTGAGTATTTGATCTTTTTCCTCTTGAGACTGTACTTGATTGCTGATCTTGTGAATGAAACTAATATGGCTGTATATTTTTACAGTTGGAGATGTCACAAGGCAAAGCACAAAGCTGTAGGTTGTCAATGAGTTAGTAGCAGAGTGACACTGCCTACAAGTTTTTTGAAATTGCAAAACCAAAATGATTTTGCAGATAAATGGCCATATTTATTAATAACAACAACAATAATAACTGTGGTGATGGTGAGGCACTGGAACAGGTTGCCCAAAGCAGTGGTGAATGCTCCATCCCTGGCAGTGTTCAATGCCAGGTTGGACAGAGCCTTGGGTGACATAGTCTAGTGTGAAGCGTCCCTGCTCATGACACCAGGGTTGGAACTAGATGATCTTAAGGTCCTTTCCAACCTAACTATTATATGAATCTGTGATTCTAATGATCAGGTTCAAAGCACCTACAGCCTGAAAAACAAAGTGAAAATTAGCTTTTTGTCCAAAAAATACATGCTAAAGGATGTCTTAAAATTTAAAATAGGGGGAGAAGATAATCAGAGGGGATCTTTTCCCTTCTTTTTGCAGCCATGTTTTGTCTTGCATTGCTTAGTTGGCATTATAGTAATGTTATTAATATATAATAATTCTATCAAAGAAAACTTTTAGATGCATTTCTTAGTCCACAATAGCAAGACATCTATATAGACTCCCAGTATACCAGATAGAAATTAAAATATTGATTGTAACACTTATGTTCTCCTGGTGATAATGTGAAACTTGAAAGCAAAGATAAGAAAACTCACTCTCCTAATGTCAGCTACTGTCAGCAAATATTGAGTCAGTTGCAAAACCATTAAGTGCAAAATATTCTTCATAAAGAAGCAATCTGATTTAAAGGTAGATTTCAGTTCCGGACCTAGGTGTTGGACATGTGATCTGAAGGGCACTGCATCTCAAAAGCACTCTTTCAGGAAATTTTTCTTTCTTTCTGAATTCCCTGGAACCTGGGAGCTGATAGTTCGCTTTGTGCTGCTAGATGGAACAGCTCAGTCACCCTCTCAGTTCATATGTTCTCTGTATTACATATGGGACATGACCAGTATCTCCCTACCGATGCTCTCCACTGACAGTCTCCTCCAGGGAAGCAGCACACCAGCTAGCATCTATCTCAACCTCTGCAGCCAGGCACATGGATTATTTAGAGTGCTGTGTGATAAGGAGATTTTTTATTTTTATGCTCTATTAATCCTTTTCAATGAGAGTGTGATCCACTCCTTATCTCTAGAAAATCACCAGTGTAATTGAAGTAAATAATCCTAAAGCTTCACCACCTATAACTTTTACTTATAACCATGCTTAAAGTAAAGGTCCACAGAGGTATTCTTGAGAGACTGTCAACACCGATATACTGGCCAAAAAGTTCATTGCTAAGTGGATACAATATGCCTTTTAACCCAGGATCTGCATACAGTTTCCTCAGGTTCTGCCAACCCAGAAAACAACAGATCAGAAAAAGACAGATTCTGAATATCTGTTCCTTAGATAATAGAATCATTTTCATTATTGGAAGTATTTGCCTATTACAATTTTTAACTACACTTTGAGGGTATTATTTTTTTCCCTTAATCTCATTCCTAGCTAACTAGTCTAGTGGAATTTCCTCAGTAACTCCATCATCATCATCATCATCATCAATCTTATGTGATCTTCCCTCCCAAAACAGGTGCTTATTTAAAGTGACATCCCAGATGCTGGCAAAACCAGCAAAATAATATGTAACAGTGGTATAATAAAGGTATTATTTTCAGTGAGCAGTCTTTTACATCTTTTAATTTTGTCATCGACTATCTTTTTTAATTAGATAAAAGCTGATACAATGGACAAAAAGTCACGATAATAGCTTTAGTCCAATCTTTTTTTTTTTTTCTTTTTTCCTGTGAGCACAGAATTCCTTATAACATTTGAATATATTACCTTAAGTTCTGATAACCAGTTCGGATACAAGTTTCAAGTGTGACTAGAAGGATAATATTCACTGGTCTAGCAAACAGATACTCATTTTAGTTTGAGGTTATGCTCATCCAGTGTAATTTCTATGATAGATAAGTCACAGAATTTTCCCTGCTGCCCAGAAACTTGTACTTAAATACAGGAACTGTGTGAGAAAACTTGCACAGGCTCTTTTCCACTTCTGCTTCCACTGCTTATGTCAAAAACTGCTGGGTCTAAAAACTTCACATTTATTGCACTATAAAGGTGAACTATATGCAAGGGTATGTGCTGTGTAGCTAATTTAAAAGTTATTTGCTGTGGAAAAATAAATTGATTTCTGGACGCTATACAAAATCCCCTACAAAGATGATGGCTTCAATGAAGAGCTCTTAACAGCCTGCAGAATTCACAATCTCTTTGCTCGGTGTAGCAGCAGATCATGGTGACATGCATGCCTGTCGTGGTTTAAGCTGTAAATCTCACTTCTCCCTCTCTCTTCCCCCCCTACTCCGACGGGGGAGGGGTGGGAATGGGGAGAAGAACGGAAAGAATGTAACTCCCATGGGTTAAGATAAGAACAGTCCAGTAACTGAGGTATAATACAAATCACTACTGCTACCATCTTACTGCTACTATCTTGTTGCTCACATCTGTGGGAATCTGGCGACGTCCATCTTGCCATTTTATTCCCCAAAATTGAATCTCCTGTGCAGGTCCCTTGACCTTACTCCATTTTATGGCAAAACCGGCTGTCAGCAGGATTTGGGTTATTTTCTTCCCTTTCTCAAAGACTTCTTCTGCTGTATCACCCCACACAATGATGTCCTCAATCTATTGCAGGTGTTCTGGAGCTTGCCCCTGTTCCAGTGCAGTCTGGATCAGTCCACGGCAGATGGTGGGGCTGTGTTTCCACCCCTGGGGCAGTCGGTTCCAGGTGTACTGGACACCCCTCCAAGTAAAAGCGAACTGTGGCCTGCACTCTGCTGCCAGAGGAATTGAGAAAAAGGCATTGGAAATGTCAATCGTGGCATACCACTTGGCTGCCTTTGACTCCAGTTCATACTGAAGCTCTAGCAGGTCCGGTACAGCAGCACTCAAGGATGGGGTACTTTGTTCAGGCCACGATAGTCTACTGTTAGTCCTCCACTCTCCATTAGACTTTCGCACTGGCCATATGGGGCTATTAAAGGGTGAGTGGGTCCTACTGATCACTCCTTGACTCTCTAATCTACGGATCAGCTTATGGATGGGAATCAGGGAGTCTCGGTTGGTGCAATATTGCCGCCGGTGCACTGTTGTGGTCACGACTGGCACTTGTTGTTCTTCGACCTTCAGCAACCCCACAGCAGAAGGATCCTCTGAGAGACCAGGCAAGGTGGACAGCTGCTCCACTTCTTCTGTCTCCAAAGCAGCAGTACCAAAAGCCCATCAGTACCCTTTTGGGTCTTTGAAGTAACCTCTCCTGAGGTAATCTATGCCAAGGATACATGGAGCCTCTGGACCAGTCACAATGGGGTGTTTCTGCCATTCCCTCCCAGTCAGGCTGATTTCAGCCTCCAGTACAGTCAACTCTTGGGATCCTCCTGTCACTCCAGAAATAGAAATAGGTTCCACCCCTTGACAGCTTGATGGCATCAGGGTACACTGTGCACCAGTATCTACTAGGGCCTTATACTTCTGTGGGACTGATGTGCTAGGCCATCTGATCCACACAGTCCAGTAAACCCAAGTGTCCCCTCCCTCCACCTGGCTGGAGGCGGGGCCCCTCTAATAGTCATCACATTGGTCACTCACATCTTATTGACAAGAATTATTCCTTATCACAGGAGCTGAGGTAAAATCTGCTCTTCCACTCCACCTGGGAACCTGCTCACCGGAGACTGAAGCCTCAGCCTTCATGGGGTGATCAGACTTGACCTTTGCTCTCTTTTTCAGTTCTCGCACCCGCTCCTCCAAAACTGAAGTAGGCTTTCCATCCCACTCCATCATATCTTCTCCATGACCCTGAAGGTAAAACCATAGGGTGGCCCGTGGTGTATAACTTCTATATCTTCTCTCTTGAACAGTGGGACACCTTCTGTTAATAGCTGAGACGTGTGTTGGAACACGTGAGGAGCTGGATAGATCGTCTCTCAATTGTTGGAGGTTCTGGGACAGTTTTTCCACAGCTGAGATGATGGAAGAGGTGAGATTATCTTCAAACTCTCGGAGTTTATAAATCATTTCATCCACTGTTGGTGGTCTTATGTCACTCCAGGTTATTGTTGCCAATGAATGGGCATATGATTGGGGTGCATTCCATGTAAATTTCCACGATATGGGTCATGTACATTCGACTTCATCGGGATCTATGGGTATATCCCCAACATTCGGCTTGGTAATATAGATCATCTCTACAATGGCTGATTCTCTCAGAGACTGAATGCCTTTCTCTAGAGTAGTCCACTTGGCCGAACGACTCATAACATCATCCTTGTATGGAAACCTATCTTTCACAGCTGCCAAGAGCCGCTTCCAAAGGCTGAGGGACTTTTTCTCTCTTGCAATTGCTTTGTCAATTCCCCCTTCCCTGGCAAGTGATCCCAGCTGTTTGGCTTCACTACCTTCTAGTTCATGACCATTGGCCCCATTGTCCCAGCATCGGAGCAGCCAGGTGATGATGGGCTCCCCTGGCTGACAGGTAAAGTCTTTTCTCATATTCCGTAGCTCAGTTGCGGTCCGAGATCGAGAAGTCACCTCTTCTTTTTCTTCTTCTTCTTCATCATGTGATGATGACTCCTGGTCAGATGCTGTCCCAGGTGGTGAGTACGTTGTTTCTTCATCTTGTATCATGTTTCTTGCCTCTTTTTTGCTTGTCCTCTTGCGTACAGGGCAACCGATTTTGGTATGAGTTGGTCCTCTGGTTTAGCTGCAGTGATTATCACTGTGGTTTGGGTAGCCCCGTACTTGTCCCTGGGGTTTGAGTAGTGGCTGTACCTGTCGCTGGTGGTGATGTAGCTGCTGTACTTGGAGCTGGATTGGCTGCACTTTCCGTCACAGTTGGAGTTTGAGTAGCTGCTGTGCTTGTCCCTGGGGGTGGTGTAGCTGCTGTGCTTGGAGCTGGAGTAGCTGCGCTGTCCATTATTGCACCCTCAGGTCCAGGAACGCTTTTTTGGTTTTGAAGATGCTGGACAGTGGTGAACAGGGCTCTGTAAGCATAGGCCAAGCCCCAGCATGTTGCCATGATTTATCCATCTCTGGTGTGACCAGAAGGTGGATACAACTGCTCACCACCCAACCGAGCCGAGGGAGACAGAGACTTCCGGGTTCCTGCCCCCAGTATTTTACATCCTGGACATGACGTGCTGTGGCATGGAATAGCTCTTTGGTCAGTTTGGGTCAGGTGTCCTGTCTCTGCTTTCTCCCAGCTTCCCCTCCTGCCTGGCAGAGCATGAAACTCAGAAAGTCCTTGGTCAGACCAAAACATTAGCAAGCAGTAACTGAAAACACTGGTGTTATCAGCGCTGCTGCAGCTACCAAGGAGAAAAATAACTACTGCTGCTGAACCCAGGACAATGCCAAATTGTCACTATTTAGCCAGCACAAAGCTTGATTATTCAGTATTTCCCTCCATTTTATCCTCACAAAGACATCTCCCAAAACAGTATATTCCAAAGGATTTAATATTTGGTCTTGCTGCCTCACTTCCCAAATTCCCTGACTTAAAGCTTTCAAATTCTGTTAAGCACTTTGCCTAAAACTTATGTTTGTAAGTAACTTGGTTCAGGTGGTTTCAGTCCTGAAGCTTAGAAATTCTTATTGTAAGGTCTTTAACAATTACAAGAGTAACAACAATAATAGTGGCAGTATGTCTTGAGGCACTGACTCAGCAAAGTACTTAATATGTGTATTATTTTCTATATACTTATCTGCATTCATAACAATACTTAGAGTTTGTATATTTTATGGAAAAGGACTGTCATGGTTTAAACCCAGTCAGTAGCTCAGCACCAAGCAGTCACTTGTTCACCTCCCATTTCCCCCTTTTCTAGGTGGGATGGGGAGGAGAATTGAAAGAATGTAAAACCCACGGGTTGAGATAAGAACACTTAATAACTAAAGTACAATATACTACTACTAATGATAAGGGAAGTAACAAGGGGAGAGAATATAAAACTAAAAGAGGAAAGGGAAAAAAAAATAAATAAACTCAAGTGATACACAATACAATGCTCACTCGTTGACCGGATACCCAGTCGGAACTGAGGAGCACTGAGTCCCTTCTGGGGACCAGAGCTCGCCTTTTTTTTTTTTTTTTTAAAAAGTGATTCAGGTTGCAAAAGTGAAATACCTGTAAGATGTATTTATTCACATACACATAGAATCACATCATATCAGAGTAATAGTTGTCCTGGGTTCAGCAGTAGCAGTCTGTATCAGGGATACAGAGGATCTGAGGCCAACTATACCCCAACTGAGAAAGAGATACTGGCAGCCTATGAAGGGGTTCGAGCTGCTTAGGAAGTGATTGGCACTGAAGCACAGCTCCTCCCGGCACCCTGGTTGCCCGTGCTGGGCTGGATGTTCCAAGGCAGGGTCTCCTCTACACATCATGCAGCGGATGCTACATGGAGTAAGTGGGCTGCACTAATTACACAATGAGCTCGAATAGGAAATCCCAGTCATCCAGGAACTGTAGAAGTCATCATGGACTGGCCAGAGGGCAAAGATTTTGGAAGGTCACCAGAGGAGAAGGAGAAGGTGATGCGTGCTGAGGAGACCCCACCATATAATGAACTGTCAGAAAGTGAAAATCAGTGGGCCCTGTTTACTGATGGGTCCTGCCATATTGTGGGAAAGCACCGTAGATGGAAGGCAGCAGTATGGAGTCCTCGACAACAAGCTGCAGAAACTGCTGAAGGGGAGAGTGAACTGAGTCAGTTTGCCTTAGGTGAAAGCCATCCAGCTGGCCTTGGACATTGCGGAATGAGAAATGTGGCCAGTACTTTATCTCTATACTGACTCATGCTACTGCTGAACCCAGGACCTAGTTGATCTAGTGTACAGTGTGACATGTTACACATCGATCTGACCAGGGATGTTTTGGAAGAAGATACAGGGAAACTTGTAATGGAAAATCTGCCCATGCAGAAATTTTTTTCATTTCAGGTACACACCTCAAAGAATGAAAGTCTATTCATTTGAAAAGTAACCATATATTTTCTCATCTAGAAAGCTAGTCTTTCCAGATGCTTTCATCCTGCTTACTGTATTTTCTTTTTGCTTTGAACGCCAACAGTAATAGTAACAGAAGCAAGAATTTGGCTCACAAAAAAACCTGGAACATTCATTCCAAACTTTTTAGATTACAAGCTCTGATTCCAGATTTGGACCTTCTTGTGTTTTTTTCCTCTTTACCCAAAACTTATCTTCCCCAATAAGACAAAAATATAAATAGTTTTAATAACATGCTCATATGTAGTGATCACGTTTTTAATGAGGTGTCTTAACATATCTGCTAAATAGCTATTGAGAATTTCTCAGATACATATATGAAAAAAGAAGACTGTATCATTTTAAGTAGTTGTAATGGAACTGGGAAATCAAGTTTGGTTTGGTTTGTGGTTTTGTTTTTTTTTTTGTTTCTTTGGGTTTTGTTTTTTTTTTTCTTTCTGTTTTTTGTTTGTTTCTTCTCCTCCCCCCATTTTGAGCATGATGATTGACAGATTTAGATATAAATTTCTAATTCTATCTTAATTTCCTCATGTTCCAAGTCTCTGTTAGCATCAAAAAGTTCAGATGCCTCATTCTTATGAGAACATTTTTAAAAAGTACTATAAAATTGCATTTAGGCTGAAATGCATCCATATGGATGACAGAGACTGTAAAAAGAATAGATCCACTTTTGTCAACACTCTTACAACTTCTATTCATGAATAAATTATGCTCCATTTATGCTCGATTTCTGTCTAAGTTCCACTGGAATGTTATAGAACACACCTTTTGCATATAAATTCTGCTAGGAAAAAACCTGCACAGAGTCCAGAGCTGGAAAACCTTGTGCTTACGGATGTCTCAAATACTCATGAATAGCCCAATTCATATGACACCTGAAAAACAGTGTCAGTTGTGTGGTGCTCAAACTAATGACCCTCACATGCCTTTCACTGTACTGGCAGTTACTTTGTTAGTATTCGACACCTATCATAGCTTGAAAGAACAATAATGCTTAACTAGAAAAAAGGAAAACATGCTGTTCCTTAATTGTGCTATGGCCTTCTTATGGGAAGGATTCCCCCTAAAATGAAATAAATTATAATTCCAAGATTTTTATAATTAACAGCAATACTAACGAATTAAAAGCTGTGTTAATGTTTGTTAGATAACATAGAAAACAGCTGAAGAAAAGGACAGAAATGAGAAGAGGAAGAAAGAAAAATAAACCCAAGTGCAAATAGGCAAGGAGCAACAAGAACACAGATAGTAGAGAAACATGGCTAATTGTGTACAGACAGCAAGGGGAAGGAAAGAAAAAGGTTGCAGCAAAGAAATAGACAAATAAAACCACTCAGAGCCAAAGATCTAATATGTAAAAATTTTTAAAAGGATAATGCTTTGCTGTACTGCATAAGAGCTAGCAGCATTACAATTCACTTTCAAAAATAGTACCAGTTAATCATGAAAACCTTTTTTCTGTTATGCACACAGAATTTTGGGCTCAATTTCTTCCTAAGAAATTAATATGGTGGTGTTGCTGTTAAAACTATTTATTCTTCTGTTAACCTCTTCTTTGTTCATGTTTAGTAGAAGAAACTGTCTTGTGCAAAAATATTTTAAGAACATTTTTTATCCATCTGTTTTCTGAAGTGAAAAGGGAGTTTAATTATATTTTCATGTACAATAAATAATGTATATTTGTCCCTAAACATTTTCAGAGTGAAATGGAATTTAAAAACTGTGATTCTGTCTGATATTATGTAGTATGCTGTACTTTCCATGATACTTAATTGCATTAGGTACTTTACAACACAGAAGTGTTATTGTTTAAATAGTATTTTAAAGGAAGTGTTATCTAATTCTTTCTACAGGAGAGTAATTAGTAGATGCCAGTGAAACTGGTAGCTTTGCAGTAAAATCAGCGTCATTTTTTCCTACCATGTGTACTTGTATTACTCATAAATGCATCATTAATGGTTGCTTAAAAGAATCTACAACTATAATCATCTTTACCATAGGTTAAGAAGGAAATAAGCAGAATCTCACATTCAAAACCAGCTCTTCTTTCAGAGCAACATCTTAAGGTTGTAAGGAAAAAAGCAAAATCACATACAAACCTCATGAAATACCCAGAAAAAATTACACAGAGAAAATTTCTGTATATGAAAGTGATAACAAAAATCTTATTCTTGGGCTTTTGAGATGGCATCACAGAGACCAGAGCTCTCCTCATCAGAGCAGAGTGATGGGAGGGTGGAGGCAGGGCCAGCTCTAGCCTTCTGTTGTAGAATCCCAGCCCTGCGCTGTTCAGTGTATCAGCTCACAGCTGTACAGCATACTGTCATGAGCATATGCAGCCTGTCTGGATATGGTCCATACGCGAACAATGTGGAAGCCATGGAAAGAGGCTGGTGAAGAATTCCAGGCCGGGCTGGGCTGGGCTGGCTGACAGAGGAGCCAGCAGAGTAGTCCCTGAGATTCCTTAATCCTTGCTGGTAATTTATAGCTGTATGATTCACAGATCCTTTTGCACAGCACAAGCTGTGTAAAGTTGCCGGATCTGCCCAACTGATAGAGAAATGTATATATTTTTAATATCTTGGCATTTCTTTGGAACAAGAACTGGGGATTTTCAGTACTTTTATATAGTCAGTTTTTAAGGGACACTGTCAGAACAGATGTTACTGTGATTTAAATTATTGGATTTGTTCTTATTAGTGTATAAGCAATAGCTGAACATGAATGAACACACTTTTAACCATTTCAGTCAAAGCAGATCAAGATGAAGTTTATACTAATGTAAAGATAGCCACAGGCTGGTTTCTTTCTTTTTTCTAGTGTCAGGTAGGCTGTGTAACTTAAATATTATGACATGCCAAAATAGAATAATTTATGTATAAAGGAGTTGTATTTCAGCTCAATTTTAAAAGTTGGATTTTAGCTAGCTAAAAAAAAAAGTTAAAAAAGTATCAAAAATATCTAAACTGTATTAACTGCGTTTGCACAATTTTATGTGCAAACAAGTTTATAAATATTTAAAATGAGGAAATATTTTTGTTTTATGAAGCTGTATTTATTACACTGAATCCTTTCTCTAAAGCAGAGAACCAAATTTCTCATATAGTTTCTTCTCATGTGCATTGGTAAGATATTGCAAATGAAGATTGTCATGGGTTCAGCAGTAGCAGTCGTTTTTTCTCCTTCTTGGTAGCTGGTACAGCACTGTGTTTTTGATTTTTGGGCCTGGGAACAGCACTGATAACACCAGTGTTTTCAGTTACTGCTTGGTAATGTTTTGTGTGGCCAAGGACTTTTTGAGTCTTATGCTCTGCCAGGGAGGAGGTGAAGCCGGGAGGAAGCAGAGACAGGACACCTGACCCAAACTGACCAAAGAGGTTATTCCATACCACAGCACGTCACGTCCAGGATGTGAAAATGGAGAGCAGAGACCCAGAAGGGTGTGGTGGTGCAGCGGGGGGTTCGCTGCTGGGGGGTGCACTGGCTGGGTTGGGCTTGGTGAGCAGTTGTATTATTTTTCCTTGTTTTTCTCTTGTATTATTATTGATGGTAGCAGTAGTGATTTGTGTTATACCTTAGTTACTAAACTGTTCTTGTCCCAACCTGTGCAAGTTGCATTTTTTTTTTTCGATTGTCCTCGGAATTAAAAGAGGGGAGTGAGTGAGTGAGTGAGTAAAACTTCGTGAGTTTTAGAGGCTTAAACCATGAAAGTTCTTTTTGGCGCCCTACGTGGGGCACGAAGGGTTGAGATAAAGACAGAATAGCCACTCGTCGCAATGGTGATTTATTGGCTCTCAAAGTTGTTGCTCTGGTTCTCACAGGTTCAGTGTATGATACTTTACTCACAGCCGGTATTTCTTATCTTAACGTTTTTCATGATCTGGGTTTTGGGTTAAGGTTCTTGTTACATTGTACTCTATTGGAATGGCTTGTAATACGGGCGAGCTCCAGAAGGGAGGAGGGGAAGCCGCGGCGGGGCGGCCCCGGGAGCCTCCGGCGGTCGAAACAGTCCAGGAGAAGGGCCCGGGGGATCAAGAGGCCGGGAACGGGGCGGCAGAGGAGCTGAGCCCCCCCACCGAGCCGAGCCCGGCGACTGCGGAGCCGCGGGAGGAGACGGCTGCCGCCGGGCGGGGGGTGGCGGCAGAAAAGCTGAGCCCCGAGGCCGAGCCCGGCCCCGCTCCTACCGAGCGGGGGGGGGGGGGGGGGGGGGGAAGGCGGCGGCCGAGCTCAGCCCCGAGGAGACCGAGAGCATTCCCCAGCAGCCGTCCGCAGAGCCCGGCGAGCCCGAGCCCCAGGAGGATGCAGGAGACCGCGCAGCGCTTCCCAGCAAGGCAGAGGAAGAAGTTCTGGACTCGGACAATGAGCAGCTGGTGGTGAGAGAGCCGGCAAGCACAGCAGCTACACCAGCCCCAGTGACAAGTGCAGCAGTCTCATTTGAGAGTTCCGACGGTTTTGAATGGCCTTTAGGCACCCTTGAGACCTGCCTGCTGATTGTAATGGGGATCACAGTGTTGGCATGCATTCAGAATGTGTTTTGCCCACAACCATTTTGTCTGGTCCCGAGTGTTAAGCAGAGTGGGATGTGGGCCTTGTCTGGGTTTGGACTATGATTGAGGATGACCAAGAGATTTTCCCCAAGGCTGGACAGTCATGAGTGGCAGGGTGTGTGGGACAGTGTGTGTGAGTGCGAGTATCTAGTCCACTGGACCCCTCCAGTGCTTTGAAAGCATCGGAGATGGAAGGCAGCTGTATGGAGTCCCCAGTGACAAGCGGCTAAAATGAAATGGCTCAGATGGACTTAGATGGCAACATAAGGGTGAATTATTTTGAGCTTGGTGGGCCTATGACACCTCAAGCCACCAGGGCAGAGATGCAGCATACAGATGGACTCATGATCGAGGGGTGCACTTAGCAATGGACACTATTGCCCAGGTTATTCACGAGTGTGAACACTGCACAGAGCCTCCCCTGCTCTGAAAGACTGTTACAAAAGATGGAGCCCAATATCATGGACTGGATGGACTCGGCAGCTTTGTAGGGATTGGTCCATGCACTGAGGGATGATCTCCCTTTCTGTGCATGTGTGGATCAATACATGTGATGGTATATGGAAAATGTGGGATCTGAGCATGACGTGAATGGTATGGAATAAGTGGTGGATTGTCATGGGTTCAGCAGTAGCAGTCATTTTTTCTCCTTCTTGGTAGCTGTGCAGCACTGTGTTTTTGATTTTTGGGCCTGGGAGCTGTGCTGATAACACCAGTGTTTTCAGTTACTGCTTGGTAGTGTTTTGTGTGGCCAAGGACTTTCTGAGTCTCATGCTATGCCAGGGAGGAGGGGGAGCTGGGAGGAAGTAGAGACAGGACACCTGACCCAAACTGACCAAAGAGGTTATTCCATACCACAGCACGTCATGTCCAGGATGTGAAAATGGAGAGCAGAGACCCAGAAGGGTGTGGTGGTGCAGTGGGGGGTTCGCTGCTGGAGGGTGCATTGACTGGGTTCGGCTTGGTGAGTAGTTGCATTCTCTTTCCTTGTTTTTCTCTTGTGCTTCTCTGTCATTATTATTACTGGTAGTAGCAGTAGTGATTTGTGTTATACCTTAGTTACTAAACTGTTCTTATCTCAACCTGTGTGAGTTGCATTTTTTTCGATTCTCCTCCCCATCCCACCGGGACTGGGGGAAGAAAAAGAGGGGAGTGAATGAGTGAGTAAAACTTCGTGAGTTTTAGAGGCTTAAACCACGACAGAGATGCTGTCTTCTATTTTTATTCCCCCACCCCTGAATTGTGAGGTTTTTTGATGAGAGACTTAGAACAAAAATTAAGTGGTAGTTATTATATTAAATGTTATTTTAGTTCTTGCTAAGGTAATAATTAAATAATTGCATAGTTCGAAATAAGATTTTAAGAAAGAGCTATTGTCACAAGTAGGTGTAGTAGAATAAAAGCAAAACATCCTTCCTGTAAACAGAAACCCAAACTAATTTTTGCACAATAAAAAAAAAATATCTAAATTCTTGTAAAATAATGGTGTGAATTGCTGCAGAAATAATGTTTAAATAACTGTCTCTTTAGATGACAGTGCTTATACTTATGAAAGTTATGGACTATGGTCAAATTTTGTTCTTCATTTTTTCCTGCTTTGAGGACTTTGACTGTTTCTAAATAACAAAAGAAAACAATTGTAAAAGCTTTACCTCTGGAGGTATAGAATTAAAGCACTTTAGAGCTGCTAGCATGAATTATAAAGATTTTCAAAAACAAAGAGAAAAAGAGAAGAAACGCACATGAAGCTTCAAAAGGAAAAGATAGATTTCACAGGGCATCTGTTTTGCCGGCTCTACTTAAAAATGGCATTCAGCTGTAAAACATCAATATGTCAGGCACATTACTAATATAATTTTTATGACAGCAGAACATATTGTGAAGACATGATCCTTTTCCATTTTCTTCAGCCTTGCCCTATTCACAGATCCTCTTGCAGTCGACCATTTTTTAGTAAAAAACTAAAAGCTTTATTCCAGTAATTTAGGCTAATCAGCATCTTTGCCTTATATTCAGCAATTACCATTCAACTAAGCTACTCCTACTGTTAAGTATTGTGCAAAACTACTCATATCCTAGTGTGGCCCAGATGGTAGCATGCACTACAGGGGAATTTACTGAACCCAGAATTCCTGTGCTGCTGCTAAAGAAATTTAGACTGCTGCATGCTAAACAGTGAATTAATGAGAAGACTTAAGCTGCATATGTATATATGTATGATTTTGTGCAGGCAGGAAAAAATAAATTGTCTGAAAATCCTTTCTTTTTACTAAAAATTTTAATTGTAGTTCCATGCATGCAGACCACCAGAAATTTATTCAATAATTTCAGTTTGAATGACAGCAATCAGCTTCTTCTCAGTGTGTATACATGCCCAGGTAACACAAAAGGAAGTTTACAGTTTTTTCTCATAGGATTCCAGTTTCACATCTCATAATTTCTCCAAATAACTATTTTCCTTGTTGGCACTTCTATATCTTTCCAGAATTCCCTCATATTTGAAAGTATCAAACTTCACCCTGCAACAAGACAAGAAACTTGCATTAATAGAACGGCAGCCAAGCCTGCTCTCTCTGCATTTCTACCAATGGCAGCATGCTTTCTTTGGGACTCAAGCATAGTGGGAATGTCAGAGTGACATCTACACTGTAAACAACTGTATCAGTATCCTCACCAAGTGCCTTGGTCAAGTTTCTATCTTGCCCATCTAAGCTGTGCATCTCTAAGCTGCACAGCAGACTTGTATAACCTTATTGAAAATCTCTTCTTTCCACTGGGCAGGCCTGCCTTTACATGGCGTAATGAAGCAGTATGAGAAGAAACCAAGCATTCATGCCTTCAAATAAGGTCTGTCAAGCAGCACTACTCCTTTTTTTTTCCATTTTTTTCTACTTCCTTCTGCAACACTGCAAGGTGATGCTCATTACCTAGCTAAAGGTTTGCTCTTCCCAAATTGGAGGTCTTCCTCTGCCCACTGGGTCCACTAAAACTTCTTCCTTGTAAAACAAGCAGATGGATTTTTTCTGTCTTTCTTTTGAAGCACTCTGCTGATACAGTGAGTTTCTTTATGGCAAAGAGTTCAGTGCTGTTAAGTGGAACAAATAATTCTACTCTAATATTTTATTACATGCAGGCAGATTTATAAGAATAGCTGTAATGGAGGGTGAGGATTATGCAAGAATTAAAATCATCAACAAGAAATCTACATTTCAAGTTGAGTTACATCTCTATTTTTAGTAGCGTTGGTAGACTGAAAATGTCAACCATTCCCACCATTCTTCCATTCATTTCTCATCGCCTCACTAGAAACTCATTGTCATGGATTCAGCAGGAGCAGTTATTTTTCTCCTTTTTGGTAGCTGGTGCAGCACTGTGTTTTTGATTTTGGACCTGGGAGCAATGCTCCCAGTTACTGCTTGGTAATGTTTTGGTCTGGCCAAGGACTTTCTGAGCCTCATGCTCTGCCAGGGAGGAGGGGAAGCCAGGAGGAAGCAGAGACAGGACACCTGACCCAAACTGACCAAAGAGGTTATTCCATACCACAACACATCATGCCCAGGATGTGAAAACGGAGAGCAGAAACCCGGAAGGGTGTGATGGTGTATTGGGGTGTTCGCTGCTGGAGGGTGCACTGGCTGGGTTGGGCTTGGTGAGCAGTTGTATTCTCTTTCCTTGTATTTGTCTTTTATTACTACTGGTAGTAGCAGTAGTGATTTATGTTACACCTTAGTTACTGGACTGCTCTTATCTCAACCTGTGGGAGTTGCATTCTTTTGATTCTCCTCCCCATCCCCCCGTGACTGGAGGAAGAAAGAGACGGTAGTGAATGAGTGAGAAAACTTTGTGGTTGACTGGACTTAAACCACGACACTCATTTATTTCTGTTTTAATGGTTTTAGAATAGTATTGAATGAAAATTTGGAATGAAAAAATCTATTGTTGCATTGCTATGGTATGTTGACCTTGCCAGCTACCAAATGACTACCCAGCTGTTCTCTCACTCTCCCTGCTTGACAGGACAAAGAAGGAAATAAGATGATAAAGCTTTTTGGTTGAGACAAACATAGGGAGATTGCTTATTAACTACCGTAATGCTCAAATCAGAGCCAACCTGGGAAAAATATAGTTTAATTTATTGCCAGTTAAAATAGATCTGGATAGTGAGAAAAAAGACAAAAACTTAAAACACCTTCCCTGTTCCCCCTTTTTCACAGGCTCAGATTCACTACTTCATTCCTGATTCCTCTACATTCTTTCCCAGAGAAGAAAAAACTGGACTAAAAAATAAAATAAAAAAACCCCAACAAAACTCAGAATTTTATTCTATATAAATTTTCATGCTTCTAAAACTATCTCATGAGTTTTGAATGCTTGGGCTTGATTATCCTACTAGACTTTCATCTCTCACATTGAGTCTATGAATTGACTTGAGTGCCATTTATGGAAAATACTGCATTGTCCAGATCCCTTGGGTAGGAAACCAGGCAATTCCACAGTTACAGCTAAACCACATATGGTTCATATAGGTTCCAGTTCTGACTTTAGTTGCTCTTCTGTATATTAGTTTCCTTTGAATACATAACAAATAAAAAAAGTGGCATGAGGGTATTATGTAGGAGATATACTACACAATCTAATAAAATCTAATAACTGACAGTAACTTCCATAGAAATTAAAAATCATGATGTTGCAATTATTACTGTCTTGGGCTAATTTTGTTTTGCAAAACTTTGTAAAAAATAATCCCAAACCAAAATACAATCCAAACCATCTTTTAGTACCTTCTCATGCTCCTTTTATAAGAGGATAACAGGGAAATATTGAATCAATAAAATATTTATATACAAATACATTGACTTCGCTAATACTGCACCCTAGCCAGTGTCTGATAAAAGAAAAATACTCTATGCAAACTGAAACCAAATATGGATTTAACATTAAATCTTGGCTGCTATATATTGTATCTCATTGATTCAAGTTCCTCAAACTGGCACCTATTCAAGTTCTTCAAATCTGCTAAGAGACAAGTAAACTTGTTATGAAGCAGTTAAATTGAGGAGTGATGTAAATGTGTAATATACACTTATTTTCTGAAAAAATTGATGGAAATTAGGTAAACCCATAGTTGGGAGAGGCAAAAGCAACCATGCAGTTTTTTGTTTGTTTGGTTGGTTGGTTGGGTTTTTTTTGTGTTTTTTTGTTTGGTTGGGTTTTTTTTTTGTGTGTGTGTGTGGTTTTTTTTGTTTGGTTTTTTTTTTTTTTTTTTTGTAAAACCCCAATATTGAATTTGCCTTGTCCTGTATTGATTACAAAAATAAATAATTAATCTTCAGTAACTTCAGCAGAAGTTTGGTTTCACAGTCTTCCTGTGTGTCTGTACTCATTCTAGCACAATGATCTTCCACTCCTTGGTGGGACAGTCAGCTTTATCACAATGACAAAATGACAATATTGAAACTAGGTAAGGACATACCTTGATCAGAAAGTTGATGAAGGAAGGAAGTTACATTTCATTTCTGCAGTCATCCTATGCATGAGCTAAAAATGACAAAAATCAGGGATACTACATATGTTTATTTCATTACATTGCAAGTAGTTTAATTTGGAGAGAAGCTACAGTGGGAATGGAATAAAGAGCTGAGGAGATAGTGCATTCCAGAGCCCATAGAAGAGATTTAAAAAGTTCAGTAGCACAGAGATGCCTAAATCCACTAGGAATAATCATTTGGGGTGGGGGGTGGGGGGGGCAAATCCGCAGCACCCCTCACTCAATTCTGTGTGAGAGAGGGATGTTACTGTGGTTATAGACACAGTAAGACCCCCTATGGTATGTGTATCCTCTCTAAATCTTTGAAATTAGTAAACTCTAAATAAACAAAACCCGCAAAAATGGTATCCGGAAGGTTTCCTAAGAGGCCGTACATGCTCTTTACAGAAAACAATATATTTCAATCATTCACATTAAAATGATATATAATAAATAATTGAAGTAATTCTTGTGTCCATTTCCTTCTCTCATGGCATTAAAAATTGATACCTTAAAGTATGAAAATTTAACAAAAAATACGGATGATAGCTTAAAACATTCATCACCTCTGGGTGTACTAGTCACATAAAACATGGCTACTGCAGACAGGATATATCTTTTTTTATTATATAAGTAAAATTAAGTTCCTAGCTAACTGATGTTATTCTTGTTGTAAGATAACTGTCAATTCACTGACATCCCTGTACTGTTCTACAAGACAGTGTAATATGTTTTTCCTCTAATTTTCATATATTTTTCAATATTTATCAACAGATATTAAGAAAGAATGGAATAATTTATAGATGTCTCTAAAAAGCCTAAGAGCATAAGTTAACAAAGTATCTTTAAGCTACAGTATTTAGTTAAAAAATGCTATTTATGTTTTTATTTGCACTTCTTTCCATAAGGCTGATTTGTTTCTCTAGCTATTTGGCAAAATATTCTCACTCTATGCATTTATGCTTGTTACTTGGAGATTTCTGGATGAAAAGGATCAAGATGCTGTGTTAATCATTATCATGGCGAATAAGGATGGATTGTTTTCAGGACTTCTGAAAGAAGAGGAGCATTATTCCCCTCATGAAAAAATTATTTAGACCTGAGAGCTCCAGTATTGTTACATATTTATCAATGACAGAAATGTTAACAAGATCTAGGCAAGTTGCTAAGACATCGGAAGAGTGTGTCAAGAGGCGGGCAGCATTGCTTATTATTGCAAACAATTGAGGTAAGTTTTAATTTAGAATATATATATACCTGTTGACAGGTATTTTTCACTCATGAAAATTATCGCATTTGCATTTGCTAAGTAAGATGTGAAAACAAAAAGCAGTGGAACAGTCACATGCACACGTTATGCTGAACATTCATAATGTCTCTGTAAGCTGTGGAAAACACAGTATTGATTTCACTGACATATTCTACTTCGGTA
The DNA here is from genome assembly GCA_017639245.1 of Myiopsitta monachus. Classification (NCBI taxonomy): domain Eukaryota; kingdom Metazoa; phylum Chordata; class Aves; order Psittaciformes; family Psittacidae; genus Myiopsitta; species Myiopsitta monachus. The sequence continues at coordinate 64,093,658 of CM029919.1, forward strand.
TTAATGTCATTCAGTGCATACCAAAGAGAGATTGTAGCTGCAGATACAGTGAACTATCCAGAAGTCATTTACGTGGTGACAGAAAGAATACCTCTCTGTGTATCACTTAGTCAGTGTGCTCTGGTAGTCAATGGAAAAACTAACCGATCTGTATGAATTCCTTAGTGTTGAAATCAGTATACCAGTCGATTTTCTTCTTATTTCTGTTTTGGTTATGGGAGAAGCAACCTTACAAGCTTTGCTTCCTATCTGTAAATATAAAATTTTGAATAGAGCCATGACTTAATGCAGTTACTGTGAAAACCAGTCATGTCCTATTAATTATGTTGGTTTGCACTCATGATACACATTCAACTCTGTTTTATTCTTTTTTTTCGTTTAATCTGTGGCAGTGATAATTCACTAATTCCAAGCCACTGAATTAGGCAAAATACTTCTAAGTTTGATAACTCAAATATCTGAAACACAATGTGCTAAAACATAGGTAAATTGCTTCACTTTTATTTTCCCAGCAGTGTACTATCAAATGTAAATATCTCCTTATGAGTCTGTAAAAAAAAATGAAAGAGTCAGGATAAAAAAGTACCACTCAGTCCACAATATATTGATATAATTTTTTTTTATTTACTACTGAATGCTAAGGCATTGATTACCACTGTTATGGCAGTGCCATGTATGCAAATCTGTTGCAAGTACTTTGTGACAGATGGCAGAAGTATTTAATATGCCTGCTTCGAGTTTACTTTGTAAGTCTGATACATGTTGTTAAAAGATTGGAGGCTGGGCAGAAAGGAGGAAAGCTTCCTTCTGTCTTGATATAGCTGCTTCACTTTGGGTTGGGGGGGCTGATTAGAGACAGAAAGAGGCAGCTTTGTGTCTGAAATCTTTTGAGCACAACCAGCCTTGGAGAGCCTGGGAGTAGATGTCTGGCAGCACAAATGCACTCTGAAAGACCCTGTACTTTGCCAGAGACGTGCCTATGTTAGGGAGTTAGTTAATTCATGGTGAAGCCTCTAAGGTGGCAATGGACAGAGTACCTTTTGCACAGGGGTTTGGTGAAGAGTACCTAATCCAGAAAGCCCCTAGAAGGTGTTGGTCTGTTAGTTCTGCAGGAAAATATTTGTTTTCAAGACCTGGGAGCTGCTTTAGTTCTCAGATCTTCAGATCTTTCTCACCAGCTGATTGGCGTTATCTCAATGTAAAGTCTTAGTCAGGGATTGTGTATTATTTTCCTATTCCAGAAACACACTAGTGTGGAAGATAATAAACCTCTGCCCTTCAATGTCTTTTGATAGTTTCACTGTAAATTAAAAAAAAAAAAATAATAAATTTTTGGATGGAAAAGGGGAGCAGTTGCCCTGAAAAGATCTGGTGGACTTGGATCCCATCCACAAACTTCCAGGCTTTTGCTTTGTATTAGTGGGAACACTTGGGATAGAAGATGGCTAACCACATCACAGGACCCATGAATCCAAACCTTAAGTGCAGATATAAATGCAGTCTCATTCTGTTCTTATCCACATCAGAGTTTGCACTAACATTATCGCAATCTTTTAATTGGAGAGAATAACCAAACCTCTTTGCCTTATGCAGATATAACTGCTTCAATATAAATGTGTTTCAAGAGGTTACCTTCAGGCTTAAGGATCTGTATCAGTGTGCCATATACTCAATAACAAAAAAAAAAATTGTCCAAATCAGCAATGGGAATTTCAGGTTACAAATACAGCAATTGCTTTAACTTGGAGGAGGTATACCTCAAATGGGAAAGCACTGAAGAAATGCTCAAAATGTACTTCCTTAGCTCTTGTACAAATCTGTTTCATTTTTAGGAAATTGTCTCAGCAAAGAGTGCTGGAGGAGATATAGTTTTGCTGAGGGGGAAAAAAAATTACAAACTTAATCAAAAGATTAATTTTGCAATTTCATGAACTGAAGCATAGAGAAGGAAAAAAAAAAGTGGGATGCCAAGTACACCACATACTTTCATGTTTGATTTTAAGAGCAAAGAAAGTTATTCTTAACAGATATGCCAATTCAAAGACCTGACAATGCATAAAATTATTTAAGGCTTCAGAAAAAGGCTTGTGCATGATCTTACTGATTGAGTGATACTTACTTTCCTAAACAAACTGGGTTCTTCTTATATGGAATTGTTCTGAGAGAAATCAAAGTATTTTCTTTTTCTTTCCACAATGCTAGTATTAATTTTTAAGGAAGGTTAACCCTTTCTACTCTAATTAATTGTAAGAAAATCATCAAAGGCAATAATTTTGAAGCTTTATTACTCTCTGCCTTCACAGAAATTTGGTTGTGTTTGCATAAAATGTCATTGTTATGGTCTTAATATTAACATTTGCAATAGATAAAATTATATTACAGTCTATTATAGTACTTCTCTATACAGATAAAGGATGTAAATATACAAGGGCAATAACACATTTTGTTACCAGAATAACATCGATTTTTCTCATGCTAGTGATGTGTTTCTGCAGTTAGTTACTTTTGTCAAACTTTTCATCATAAACCATGCTTTTCAGGGATTTATAAGCAAATTGCTGCAGTCTCAAATTTCATACAGGGTACACAGTCTCAGCAAGAGAGAGACATTAATTTTACCTTTTTGGTATTATTTTAAATAGTATAGATGTATTTGACAGTAACATAATGTAGGTATATTACAAACTCAGTTTAAAAAATTCCTCTGGTAGTTTAGAGTAATGAAGGATCACTATGCTTTATTCTGATATCAGCTGCGATAAAAATGAGCCTTTTAGGCATACAGAGAACTGAATATCAAGGAGATAGAGATGTAGTTGTCTGGGATGATTAGAAATAAAGGATGAAAAATATGAATTCACAAATGCTCAGCACTTAAAGGGAAGGCCGAGAATTTGCAAACTGAAATTGCCTGCTGGAGGCTAACCCATGGCTACTGTCCCCAAAGACAGGCAAGAGCATGATCTGAAGTTAGTTAGGGGCTTTGCTGAGACATTGAGAATCACACATGAAGCCAAGTACACAGTCACTGCAGGCCATCGCCATAGCTCAAAAACAGGTCGGTAGCAGTTGTGGCCACAAACCAGGCAGAATATACTACTCTGTCTTCTAAAACACATTTGGGTAGGGAAAACGCCTTCAGTTTTTATGGCTGAAGACACAACAGATGTTCTGGTCATAGATGACAAAATTTCAGCAGGATTTCTTGCATTTTTTTCTAGTAATTTAATCTATTTTTTTTTTGTTTTTTTTAAGTGTAACCTAGTCCTATTATAGTCTTTTTATAGTCCTTTATATAGGATCTATTAATATCCACTGGTATTTGTTAATATTTATTAATCAACATGCAGTGACATGTTATGGTGAATCTTTGTTCTTTTAAGTTTATAAATCTCTTAGTTTCACACACTGCACTCAGAAAAAGGGGTGGGGGGGAACATAGTTTAAAGGAAAAAAGTTCAGGTCCTCAACATATTTTCTCAATGGCAAGGAGGGCATTTCTAGGAAAAAATATTACATCTCTTGTTCAGTAACTGTGTAGGTTTCCATGTGCAGTAAACCCAATAGATTCTGAATGCCTCAGAGGTACTGTGTATAAATTAAACTACTCTACAGGCACAGTTGGTGAATTCTAACTGTACATAATGTTTCAGAGAGAACTGTAGTCTGTTTTCATTCTCTAGCTTTTTTAGCAGGTATTTTTCAGTTGCATCTAATGTCCACATGTACTAAATCAGATCTTGGTGAGGTACTTTGCAGAGGGGAGATCAATGACTACATGAGTAGAGAAGAAACTGAGAGAAGGTTGAGTTGTTAAAAAAAAAAAAAAGGAAGGAAAAATCACTTGACACAGGCATATGGTTCAGATAAATCTACACCTTGCTGAAGGAAACCTTAATTACCTATCAAATAGTTCAAATGTTCAAACTTGACTGAGGGAGTTGCTGACATCCTACCAATTCCCAGCTAAATACTATGAGCATTAGTGTTGAATTGGCATTTGCAGAGCAATTGTGAGACCACAACTGAAAAGAATCTTGTACCTTTTCAAGCATAACCATTTCTGTACAAAGTACTCTTATCTGATTAAATTTAGGAATATTGACAAGCTGTCTTGAATGAATTAGTTTAGAAATGAGTTTGGCTGACTTTATTTAAAGCACTTGGATCTCAGGCAGTCTGATACAGAGGAAATCTCAAATACAGCTTCATTTGACTTCTTTAAAACCGGTGTTATTGAACATTCCTTAAGGTTTGTTGAAGTGTTTCCATGATTAGATGACTAAGTTGATGTACAGACTGCTCTCAAAGTTTAAAGCTTATTCATGTAACAACATAATTACAAAAGTTTATCAGAAATATACTGGAGGAACTTGCATTTCTGATCTTATAAACCTGCTGATTACGTAGCCTAAAAAGGAAAGTAAAGAAGCTGTTTTTTCCAGCCTTTTGCAAAAGTATAAGCATGTACCTAAACTGACACTTGTGAAAAGACCTGTTAAATGCATGATGATGCATCCTGATTAACTTTATTTTTTAGAAAAAAAGGGGCATTTATCTGAAGAGGGCAACAGAGTATTTTAACTTCTATTATTCCATCTGTTAAAAGTTATATGGGATTGTTTTGAATGATATTTAATCTCTGTGAATTGATACAGAATTTTGTTTTTCCCAGAGAGACAGAATGTTCCAAAGAGAAACATCCATTGGATAAATTATGATTAGTAGCTATAATATTCTGCTTTTACAAGAATTTAATGTTTATGTAAGAAGAAAGGTCAAGATTTTTGTATATATCATCGTAGATAATGTAGATCTATTTGCTGTTATATGCTGGTGCTGGTGTAAAAGCTGATAGTTTGCTTTATGAGTTACTGAAGACAGACAACTAAATTAAACATAAAGATTTTCCTAAATTAGGACTTTAATTGCTGTGCATTTTCTATACCAGTTTCAGGTGACTGATTATGGCCTTAGGCATAACTGTGTAGAAAATGAGATAACAAAAAAAAGGTGCATTTTGTCAGAGGACTATTTAACTATTTTCAGTGAAATTAATTGCATACAAAGCCATGGAAAAGTGCTGACAATCTTGAGACTTTCATTGCACCCAAACTATTTTTCAGTTAGCAAAAATAAGCCTGTAGAATTACACCACCAGACGGATAACTGAAGGAAATAAATAGATGTCTGTTACTTATTTCTTCTGCAATACCTACTGTAGCTACTAGGAATTAGTTTAACACAGATTAAACCAATGAAAACTAATATTCCCTAATTTTTAGTTAAGGATAATATTGCACATGTTTTAGTTAGTGGTAAAACTGTAAATATGGCTCTCCCGAAAAGTTTAAGAAGAGGCAAAACCAAGAATTTTTCTTTCCACCTGAAGGTTGAAAATTGTGTCATTCCCTGGAGTGAAGCAGTTAAAGGTCCTAGGAAGAAAGCATTTTGACTCAATTAAAAGTAATGCATAATGCAAAATTGCGAGGTATTACTACAGTTTCACTGGGCTCTGTATATATTTAACTTTTAAGATATGTTCATTGTAATTATTACAAATAAGCAAGTGTCACTTGAGATTCTAAAATTCTAAGTGTCTTTTTCAAGGTGACAGTATATGTATTACAAATGAACTATGAAATGATGTTCAAAACACCTTTAGCAGTTCAAATCCCATATGTTTACCATTTAAAAACAAATCAATCCCCAAACTGAAATATTTAATTCTTAAGCAACAAAAATTCATACTTTAAAATTCTGTCATTTTTTCTCTTTCCAGTGCACACATTCTTTTTCTCTAATTTAAACCAAACATAAACTATGGAAAATTTAATTAATGCATTGGCTGAAGAATTAAAAATACTTAATACAAAGTAAAGAATCTCTTTAGTGTTACTGTTTTTGAAATTGACTACAAATTAAAAATACCTGCACTCTTCTCTAAGGTTTTATTCAGTTCAGCTCTTGGTTTCATACTTTGGAGTACTTTTATCAATGACTGTAAAGAAATCATAAAATCGTTACTGATGAAATTTGTAGATGGCTTGAAAATTGAGAGAGTGGTAAATAATAAAGAGGATGTATTACTCTATGGAGTTATCTGGATCATTCGACCAGCTGAACATTATCAAACGATATCTGGTTTAATACAGACAACAGGGAAGTCATGCATATAGATGTAAAGAAATTAAATTGTGTTTACAAGGTGAGACAATCCAGCCTGGAAAAAAGTGACCCCTGGGAAGAGATGGGCTAATATCTAGTCTACCTAAGCTGAGGATGAATCCCAAAGATTCAAGAGAAGTAGAATCAGTCATTAAATAAGTACACAACCAAGTCACAATGCCTACTTTCCAATTGTGCCTAATGTGCACTGGCGAAGAGACTAAAAAGCACCTCAGGTGGGTGTCAGAGTCATAAGCAAAGAATGAAGTCTAAAATAGTATCAGACAAGAAGACAATCCTTGGTGACTATTGAAGAATTAGTTTTGTGGTTCCAGGTCTCAGTATTTGCTCTGCTTTTTATACAAAATGTAAAATGCATTGACTTTCCAAACAATAAAGTTTCAAATCCAGTGTTTATGCTCCCAGGAGAAAGTCGGGTCCTTTCTTGTCGTCTCTCTCTCTCTGACACATGGGGGAAGTGGGCTAGGACAGAGGTGGCCATATATTTCTTGGTTTTGATTCTGCCAGTGAGATAAAAAGGCTTGAGAAGAAATGAACAGATCCTGAGGGTCAACAGCTGTTTGTTGGACTGGTGTTGATGACAGGTTGGATTTTACAACCACAGACCCATTTTTGAGGATCAAGAACTGCTTAAAACAGGTGGGGTCCATTGGAGAGGAGTGTAAAGGGTCTTTTCAAATTAACAAAGACACAATAAGAGGGAGAAGGGCTATTGATGATTTTTTGCTAATTCCTTAGAAAAAGATGTTTGTAATGGCTTTCAAAAAAGGATGGATTCTGGAAAGTCTGCTGATACCGACATACAGGAAGTTTCCCTAGAAAACAAAATGCTTCCTTCTATAAATCTCTACTTGTGGTTTCCTAAGACAGATTCAAAAACATAAATTGCATGAATTCATTTGAAAAATGAACTTGCATGAACACATTTTGGCAAATTATGTGACCCTGCGTCCATGGGAGCTGGAGTTTTCCAGAGAGTGGAAACCCCACAGTGAACATTTATCTCTGAAGTGCTTTAGAAGACCTCTCTTTTCACTGTAAAGGAACGTGAATGACTATGAAATGCTTTAAATAGCTTTATTAAGTCTTTTTACCAATTCATCTGTAAGTAAATATAAAAAAGTTCACTGCTTTAAAAACTATATATAATCATGCAGACACCAAAGACATTTTTAAATGTTTCTTAAAAAGTCATAACTGTGAGTTACTAAATTATTTCAAAGGCTGAAAGAGAGAGCTTGGAAGTTCAATATTACCTAGTGTCCAAATCAGGCTCTGGATGAATTCCAGCATATTGATTTCATACTTACATCTTTATTACAATATTTTCAAATGCATAATTAGAACCTAAAATCGGATAATTCTGTTAAACAGAAGCAGTTGGAAAATGATCATTTTATCAGTCAGCACTGTATATTAATGAAAACCAGATAGAAAATCCTATGCTTCATTTTTTTTCTCTCTGAAAAAATAGTAATTTTTCTGTGCTGTTTTATACTGTTTTCTTAGCTGTGGTTGTGGTGAGGTAAAAATAAAAAAAAAAAAGAAAAAAGCCAATAAAATTTGCTGTTCTAAAGGAAACACAGATTTATGCAAACAGCTCATTTATATTTACCATAAAGTACATTAAAATCTCTTTTTGTCTACCTGAGACTTAAGTTGATTACGTCATACAGTAGTGATAAAATATTTTATAAGGGATTGGAGTAAAAAGCTGTTACTACCGTTGCTGCAATTAATATAGATTATGTTTCACATTGTATAGATTTAAATAAAGCTGAAGATAATCATAGAGTCATAGAATAGTTAGGGTTGGAAAGGACCTTTAGATCATCTAGTTCCAACCCCCCTGCCATGGGCAGGGACACCTCACACTAAACTATGTCACCCAAGGCTCTGTAATACTGAGATAAATTTTTCTATGATTAATTTTTAAGTAATATGCTGCTGATTTTCAGTTCTGCAAACTAGTAAATCTTTAGTTTTTTAGTACAGTTTACTGAATTTTTCTGACGAGGACTCTGTCTTTGTTATGTATGGAATTCTGTAAAGTTCCTTTTATTTTTTTTTTTTGTTTTGTTTTAAATGTATCTTTTTATATTCTAACCCTGCAGTTTTCACAGTTGTATTTTTTAAATTTCTATACAGTATCATTAAAAAAAAAAAAAACAAACCATTGTAACTTTGCAGTAGTTTGCTTTTGTGAGAATTAGGCAGGGAAAAGATGTAAGTATCCTATAAAAACCTGATGTGTTTTTTTATAGTGATTGCTAACTACGGTAAACAAGAGAAACTGTTTCATGTTAAAATGACCCGCTATGTGTCATTTGAAGATGGGCTCTGTGAGGGGCTGAAAGGAGAAGGATTCAGATGTGAACTTCCACACTTAGTTCACATATATGCTTTGCTTAAACAGATTTTTTTTTTCTACACTTTCTGTGGATGAGTACTTGTAAATCATTATTTATTCTATGATTCTATGAATCTGAACCAAATACGCAGAGACGCACAGTGTTAATGTACCATAGTAAAGTCTGTAAAATAGGTATTAGAATTACCAGTAGTGCTTTGATCTTTTTATTATTAGGAAATTTACATTTATTTGGCTTGCTATGTGGGATGAATTAGGGATAGTAACGACCACTGTACTTAATTAGAATTCAGCTAACAATTTCAGTCAAAATATTTAATATTGGAGTTTGGGATTTTAAAACATGCTGGTTCCTTTTATTTCCAAAATTTTATAACAAAGACTGTAGAAATTCCATTTAATTTACCTTACAGTAATATCAGGTTTTTTTTGTTTACTGTAATATTTTTCATATTTAAATCTTTTTTTTGCTCAAATGTAGATGAATCTAAAAATTAAAAATATTTAATAGTAAAAAAAAAAACAAAAACAAAACAAAAGAGGCAACTTTATATTGAGTAGAAGGAGATGCTTACAGTTATAAATTTCTTTCTGTTTCTTTATGGTCAAAACCCTAATATATTTCTATTTGACTTTTCCTGGCCAGTTGCTGTATTTTGCAGGTCTTCGATTTAGCCTGAGCACTGGATTTTAAAACAGACCATTGTTTAGTCCACTTGATGGTGGAATCCAAACATTAACTTTCAAACTTGTTTCTTGGCATGAATGTTTATTACAAGTTATTTTCTTGCTACAGTCATATTGACTTTCATTTCCTAAGATTTATAGGAAGATTCCTTTTTTTAAGTATTCACAAATACTGCAGTTGTAATCACACCTGATTAGTTAGTTGAGTGCCAACTACTTTATGTAGGAACAACTGCATAATGCGAGAGCAATTATGTGATTAGTTTATTTCTTCTAAGTTTAAGCATTATGAAGAAACCAAAAGCTGCAGGTTATGAGGTAATTAGTTTGGGTTTTTTTTCAGCAACTTTATATGTTGCTTCCATGTGATAGCAACTGTTTTATCGCACTATTAATAAATTGTTCTTGAATATGAAACAGGAGTATAATTTTTGCAACAGATCATATTTTCTCTGATGTGTGCTGGCCTTAGGATGAATCATGTGACTGTGTATACTGTAAATGGTGCAGAGATTTCCCAGTTTATCAGAGAAAGCACTACCTTTAGGCCTGTAGTCAGTACAGTTGTTTTAGTAGTGCTGCAACAAGCTAATTCGTCGTACCTTTGAGATAATGTAGAAGGCTGACACTTCAATGCTTTTTCAGGATCTGAGCTAGAGTCTTCCTGCTTGACAGTGTGTCACTTCAGATAGAGATTCAGGCTTGCTGAGAGCTGCTGTGGGATCTCCCACACTGTGATAATTATGCAGTGTATTCATGACCATAAATGATTTTTTTTCAGTTTCATTAAAATTTTATATTGGTTATATGCACATTGAAACCCACTGGTGTCAGTCAAAGTTTCAGTAGGAGTTCTTTAAAACTGATTATTTACTTAAAGATATCATAATATACTCATAGAATCATTGAATGGTCTGTGGTGGAAGGGACCTTGAAAGATCACCTAGCTCCAACTCCTCTGCCATGGGCAGAGACACCTTCCACTAGATCAGGTTGCCCAATGTCCTATCCAACACTTCCAAGTATGAGGCGTCTACAGCTTCTCTGGGCAGCATGTTCCAGTGTTTCACCACACTTACATTAAAGAGCCCCTTCCTTATACCTAATCTAAATTTAAACTCTTTCTGCTTTAAGCCATTCACCTTTCTCCTGACACTACATGCCCTTGTGAAAGGTCCCTCTCTGGATTTCTTTTAAGCCAGGGACTAGGAAGCTACTATAATGTCTCCCTGGAGCCTTCTCTTCTCCAGGCTGTACAAGCCCAACTTTATCAGCCTGTCTTCCCAGGAGAGGTGCTTCAGCCCTCTTACTATCATTATGACCCTTCTCCGGACTTGCTCCAACAGGTCCATGTATTTCTTCTCCTGGGGCTCCTGAGCTGGACTCAATCTTCCAGGTGAGGTCTTATGAGAGCAGAATAGAGGGACAGAATCATCTTTTTCAAACTTTCTGGTCATGCTTCTTTTGATACAGCCCAGGGTACGATTGGCTTTCTGGGCTGTGAGCACACACTGCCATCTCATGTTGAGCTTCTCATCAACCAGCACCCCCAACTCCATCTCCTCAGGGCTGCTGTCAATCCAGACCCTACTCAAGCTGTAGCTGTGTAGGGATTGCCCTGATCCAGGTGCAGGACCTTACACTTGGCCTTGTTGCACTTCACAAGGTTCACATGCATCACCCCTATGAGCCTGTCACGGACCCTCTGTATGATATCCCTTCCCTACAGTGTCTTGACAGCATCACACAGCTTGGTGATGTTTGTAAACTTGCTAAGAATGCACCATGTCCCACTGTCCATGTCACTGACAAGGATGTTAAACAGCACCTGTCGCAATAGTGACCTCTGAAGATCACGACTCGTCACTGATCACCACTTGAACATCAAGCCATGTGATCACCCAGCCAATTCCTTACTCACCAAGTGGTCCACCCATCAAATCCATGTCTCTCTTGTTTAGAGACAAGGATGTTACCTGGGACAGTGTCAAATGCCTTGCACAAGTCCAGGTAGATGATGTCAGTCCTTCTTCCCTTATCCACCAACACTATAGCCCCATTATAGAAATCCACCAAATGTGTCAGGCACAGTTTGCCCTTAGTGCAGTCATGTTGGCTATCACCAATCAGCCCCTTATTGTCCATGTGCCTCAGCATAGTTTTCAGAAGGATCTGCTCCATGGTCTTACTGGGAACCAAAGTGAGAATGGCCAGCCTGTAGTTCCCTGGGTCTTCCTACTTTTTCTTTTTAAACATGGGGATTATGTTTCCCCTTTTCCAGTCAGTGGAAACTTCACTGGACTGCCATGACTTCTCATATATGATGGATGTTGGCTTGGCCACTTCATACACAGGCGCCATCAGCACCTGCAGATGTACTTCATCAGGTCCCATGGACATGTGCACCTGTTTATTTATTTATTTATTTATTACATTCACCTTATAACTTTACTGGGTACAGCAGAACCCTTTGGAATGAAAAAGCCCAGGGGACAGCACTAGTGTTCCTGTATGTTTCTGTGTTACTGTGCCTGTAAGTGATAAGAAAAAACCAGATTCAGCTCCAATTACAATATCAAAAAACATGGACAGAATTTGGAATTTACCCGTGTAGGTTCCTAATGATAACTGAATTCTTAAAAAATTATTTATTTGGTTGCTGAAATGGAACTATCAAGACCTAACTCAAATTTGCCAGTTTTTTCCTTGTAGCATCCATTTATATGGATGCTATAACCATATATATATATATATACACACATACCTGGAACCCCTATGCTGTGACACACCCTCCCCCGCCCAAGGGACTTCTATCACTCACCCTGGGAAGCACCTGGGACCCCACCTTTTTAAGGGGGGGCACCCTCAATCATCTGCCGGAGGGGTTATAAACATAAGCATTTATATGGATGCTATAATATTTTGCTTATATTTTGTCATAATATTTTGCTTTATTGCTGACTGATTGAGACACTTCTTCCAGTTGAAAAATAAACCCCAACTGGTTTTCTGCTCAGATGTAGTGTCAAAGACACACTTGAACTGTATACCAGGCTGATAATGCCTTACTTTTCTGAATTAACAAGGCTCATAAATTCCAGGATTTAAAAATAGCACAGGAATGATCTTTTGGGTCAACATAGAAACGATTTTGTTACAATAAATGATACAACTACCAGTTATAATGTGTCATTCTACTTTCATTCCTCTTATTTTCTATCCATGTTCTTGACATTAGCTATTTCATTAGATGCTACTGAACAATTTTTCCTGAATTTTATTGACAGAATGGGGAAGTAATCTTATTCTAAGTCTGTAGTACTGCTATCACAAAAAAAAAAGCCACACAACATATGCCTCTCTTATTCTCTAAGTACTCCATGGGAATGATGAAAAATAAGGCTGTTTGGAATATTATTTGACAAACTTTTCTTCACTAACACGTTTGACATATTTCGACAGTTATTTTGCAAGGAACATATCCAGATTCATTCAAGGTTCAATAAGATAACACTAATAGACACTGAAAGCCAGGGAAAGCCTGAGCTGGCTATTGCAATATCTAGTAAACCAATGACCACATAATTATACCCAGTATATGAATACATCCTTAATTAACATAAATAAGCATAGTAACAATGACTTCAGTGTCTACTAAAGTTTAATATAATAAAAAAAAAATCATAGAATCATAGAATCATAGAATAGTTTGGGCTGGAAGGGACCTTAAAGATCACCAAGTTCCAATCCCTTTGCCATGGGCAGGGACACTTTCCACTAGACATGTTGCTCAAAGCCCCATCCAGCCTGGCCTTGAACGCTGCCAGGGGTGGGGTATCCACAGCTATTCTGGTCAACCTGTTCCACTATCTGCCCTTTTTCAGTTTAAAACCTGTTCCCCTTGTCCTACCCCTGCATGCCTTGGTAAAAAGTACTTCTCCAGATTTCTGTAAGCCCCCTTTTGACGGCTTACTGGAAGAAGCCTTCTCTTCTCCAGGTTGAGTAATCCCAACACAGCCTGTCTTTATAGGAGAGGTGTTCCAGCCCTCTGATTATCTTTATGGCCATCCTCTGCATTGCTCAGGCAGGTCCATACCCTTCTTATGCTGGGGGTCCCAGGGCTAATAACTGCATTACTCCAGGTGTTGTCTCACGAGATCAGAGTATAGGGGGACAGTCACCTCCCTCGACTTACAGAAGCTTGAGAAAAAAACAATAATTCAGTGAAATATGAATAAGACATGATGTAACTTTCTGAGTGTGTACTGCAGTTCCACGATTTCTTTCCAGTTAACTCAGGTTACACAGAAAGGAGAAAAGAATTTTCCCGATAGCCTCAAAATCAGCAAAGAACTGTTTCTGCCTTTGCATTTTATCTTAACTCTTCTGTCTTCTAAGACTGGTGGTAGACAGAAGTTGGAGCATGTGGGCAAGAAGAGTTGAGTTTTGATCATGTTGCTGAAGTTTCTACCACGTGTTCTTCAGGACAGAAGCAAATCAAGCACTCACAAGTCACTGACGCTTTTCTGAAGTAGAGGTGAAATTCAGCAGTGTTTTGTCACTTTAATTACAAACCAAAATTAATGTTAATGTTGACATTTGATAATAGATACCGTGATCAGAAAGACAAATGGTCTCTAATTTATAGTAAATCATGTTCTGAATTTCCAGTATGAGCATATGTAATTGTTTCAAATAATTCAAAAAAACCCTAAGGAGAAGAAATCCACCCATATTTTCTAAAATGCATAGGGATTTAGATTTTATCCAAAATGGGTGACTGTGACAAATACTTAGAGACGTACAAATACTTATAGATGATCTCTCATCTATGTCAGTGTAAATCAATGAGGGAAGTTCAGCAGCCAAAGGACTTATGCTTGGCTAAATCCCAGGAAGAAATTCTCATGTCACTAACTCCAACAGTCGTTCTACATATCAGCTGAAGAGAGGCAGCAGACTTGGTATACATTTAATAAGTACATGCTATTGCATTTGTTGTGTATTGCATTTTCAGTGCAACAGAGATAAGCCGGGAGCATGAAACAATTTAATACAAATGTGTGACCAGTCAGGTTTGCAATAAAGAAGGACTGCAACAAATGGTGTTTCATTGTACTTTTTCTTAGTAACTCTAATGCAAACATCTATAAATAATATGAGAACTAAAGGACATACACTGTACTTGATCTTTGATTAAGAGATACTGCCACCACTATAAAACATTGTCAAAAGATAATGGTCTCCTGCTACCAAACACTAAACACAAACGTGAAGACAAGATATTTTCTAAAAGCTATTGATCTTATGACAACATACTATTACAATGACTTTATTTCTAATACAAAAAATGATACATGTATATTTAATAACTTTATGTGATGGATGGGATCCAGTAAATTGACAGCACTTTGCACTGCTATCATTCCCTACCATGTATGGATTGGCTGTAACTCAGATAACAGGTACACTACCTTTCAGACATTCAGAGACATATTTACTAACACAAGCGGAGCTTTATCCCTATTACTATCACCTATTTTGATAATAAATAGTCTTTTTCATTCTCTGAAATAATTTATGTTAACTAATATTGCTGCTGCAAGATTGGTTTGCATAGAATAAGGAGTTACCCCATTGAAGGTAAATTGTATCTTTGTAGGCCATCCAAATAACTGAAGACAGAGCTGACATGGTTTAAGCCGTAAATGTCACTTCTCCCTCCTTCCCCCCCCCCCCTCCGATGGGGGGGAAATGGGGAGAAGAACCAACAAAAATGTAACTCCCACGGATTGAGATAAGAACAGTCCAGTAACTAAGATACAATACAAATCACTACTGCCACCACCACCACCAATAATAATGACAAAGTAAATACAAAGGGAGACGATACAACCGTTTTACCGCCCGACCGAGCCGAGAGATCGCGCGCGCCGAGCCAGCGAGAGCCCGCCCCCGTATTCTACCTCCTGGGCATGACGTGCTGTGGTATGGAATAACCTCATTGGTCAGCCCAGGTCAGGTGCCCTGTCTCCCCTCCCCCAGGTTTTTTCCCTCTTTCCCGGTGTAACATGAGACTCTGCGCGGGGAGTGGGGTGGGGGAAGCCGAACCCATAACAATCCACCCCTTATTCCATACCATTCACATCATGCTCAGATCCCACTTTTTCAAAATATCATCCCATATATATATATATATATATGTACATATACATACACACACACACAGATGGAGAGATACAATCCTGTAGTGCATGGACCAATCCCTATAAAGCTGCTGAGTCCATCCAGTCCGTGATGTCAGGCTCCATCTTTTGTAGCAGTCTTTCAGAGCAGGGGAGGCTGTGTGCAGTGTTGGATCGTTGCCTGTTGATGATGATTGTTCCTTTACTGCAGAACTCGTCTGGTTTCATCAAAGTTCGTTCTTTGTTGGGATGATGGTCTGAGGGTCAGTCGTTGATGACTTGAAGACATCTAGTTGATGGGCTATAAAGAAACACATTACATAACAAGCAACAGCATGCAATTGAGTTCATTGGCTGTTTTCTCCTAAAATCAAATCTCCTTGAGGTACACATCAGACTTCCCCATCTTCCCGCATTACCCACCAAGTATATCCCGGTTCTTGAGCAAAAGCAATCCCACGAGTGGGTTTGCCTTTACCTGAAGCAGGAATAACCCAGGCTGTCTTCCCCAGCAAATTCTTTATGTGCACCACAGGAACGTTGTCCCCCTCCACAGTATGTAGAAGTTCTGACTAGGCTGGACCAGCTCTGTTGGCAGATCCTCCGGTGTTGACCAACCAGGTGGCCTTTAATAAATGTGTATCCCAATGTTTGAAAGTCCCACCATCCATTGCTCTCAGTGTAGTTTTTAATAGCCCATTGTACCGTTCGATTTTCCCAGAGGCTGGTGCATGGTAGGGGATGTGATATACCCATTCAATGCCATGCTCTTTGGCCCAAGTATCTATCAGGCTGTTCCAGAAATGAATCCCATTGTCTGACTCAATTCTCTCTGGTGTGCCGTGTCGCCACAAAATCTGTTTCTCAAGGCCCAGGATAGTGTTCCGGGCAGTGGCGTGGGGCACAGTGCATGTTTCCAACCATCCGGTGGTTGCTTCCACCATGGTAAGCACACTGACGCTTGCCTTGGCGGGTTGGTGGGAGTGTAATATAATCAATCTGCCAAGCCTCCCCATATTTGTACTTCAGCCATTGTCCTCCATACCAAAGAGGCTTTAACCGTTTAGCCTGCTTAATTGCAGCACATGTTTCACAGTCATGAATAACCTGGGCAATAGTATCCATTGTTAAGTCCACCCCTCAATCACGAGCCCATCTGTATGTTGCATCTCTGCCCTGATGGCCTGAAGTGTCGTGGGCCCAACGGGCCAAAAACAATTCACCCTTATGTTGCCAATCTAAGTCCATCTGAGCCACTTCAATCTTAGCAGCTTGATCCACTTGTTGGTTGTTCTGGTGTGCCTCAGTAGCCCCACTCTTGGGTACATGAGCATCTATCTACGTGGCCTACTTTGACCACCAGGTTTTGCACTCGAGCAGCGATGTCTTGACACAGTGCAGCAGCCCAGATGGGCTTACCTCTGCGTTGCCAGTTGCTCTGCTTCCACTGCTGCAATCACCCCCACAGGGCATTCGCCACCATCAATGAGTCACTATAGAGATAAAGTACTGGCCACTTCTCTCGTTCAGCAATGTCCAAGGCCAGCTGGATGGCTTTCACCTCTGCAAACTGACTCGATTCACCCTCCCCTTCAGCAGTTTCTGCAACTTGTCGTTGAGGACTCCATACTGCTGCCTTCCATCTGCGGTGCTTTCCCACAATGCGACAAGACCCATCAGTAAACAAGGCATATTGCTTTTCACTTTCTGACAGTTTATTATATGGTGGGGCCTCTTCAGCATGCATCACTCCTTCCTCCTCTGGTGACCTTCCAAAATCTTTGCTCTCTGGCCAGTCCATGATGACTTCTAGAATTCCCAGACGACTGGGATTTCCTATTCGAGCTCGTTGTGTAATTAGTGCGGCCCACTTACTCCATGTAGCATCAATTGCATGATGTGTAGAGGAGACCTTGCCTTTGAACATCCAGCCCAGCATGGGCAACCGGGGTGCCAGGAGGAGCGGTGCTTCAGTGCCAATCACTTCTGAAGCAGCTCAAACCCCTTCATAGGCTGCCAATATCTCTTTTTCAGTTGGGGTATATCTGGCCTCAGATCCTTTGTATCCCCGACTCCAAAAGCCGAGGGGTCGACCTCGAGTTTCCCCTGGAGCTTTCTGCCAGAGGCTCCAGGTAGGACCGTTCTTCCCAGCTGCGGTGTACAGTACATTTTTAACATCTGGCCCAGTCCGCACTGGTCCGAAGGCTTCTGCGCGAACTATCTCACGTTTAATTTGCTCAAAGGCTTGTTGTTGCTCAGGGCCCCATTTAAAATCATTTTTCTTCCCAGTCACATAATAGAGAGGGCTTACAATCAAGCTGTAATTTGGGATGTGCATCCTCCAGAACCCCACAGCACCCAAGAAAGCTTGTGTTTCTTTCTTATTAGTTGGTGGTGACATTGCTGTTATCTTGTTGATCACATCTGTGGGAATCTGGCGACGTCCATCTTGCCATTTTATTCCCAAAAATTGAATCTCCTGTGCAGGTCCCTTGACCTTACTCCGTTTTATGGCAAAACCAGCTGTCAGCAGGATTTGGGTTATTTTCTTCCCTTTCTTAAAGACTTCTTCTGCTGTATCACCCCACACAATGATGTCATCAATGTATTGCAGGTGTTCTGGAGCTTGCCCCTGTTCCAGTGCAGTCTGGATCAGTCCACGGCAGACGGTAGGGCTGTGTATCCACCCCTGGGGCAGTTGGTTCCAGGTGTACTGGACGCCCCTCCAAGTAAAAGCGAACTGTGGCCTGCACTCTGCTGCCAGAGGAATTGAGAAAAAAGCATTGGAATGTCAGTCGTGGCATACCACTTGGCTGCCTTTGACTCCAGTTCATACTGAAGCTCTAGCATGTCTGGTACGGCGGCAATCAAGGATGGGGTAACTTCGTTCAGACCACGATAGTCTACTGTTAGTCTCCACTCTCCATTAGACTTTCTCACTGGCCATATGGGGCTATTAAAGGGTGAGTGGGTCCTACTGATCACTCCTTGACTCTCCAGTCTAAGGATCAGCTTATGGATGGGGATCAGGGAGTCTCGGTTGGTGCGATATTGCCGCCGGTGCACTGTTGTGGTCACGACTGGCACTTGTTGTTCTTCGACCTTCAGCAACCCCACAGCAGAAGGATCCTCTGAGAGACCAGGCAAGGTGGACAGCTGCTCCACTTCTTCTGTCTCCAAAGCAGCAATACCAAAAGCCCATCGGTACCCTTTTGGGCCTTTGATGTACCCTCTCCTGAGGTAATCCATGCCAAGGATACATGGAGCCTCTGGACCAGTCACAATGGGGTGTTTTTGCCATTCCCTCCCAGTCAGGCTGATTTCAGCCTCCAGTACAGTCAACTCTTGGGATCCTCCTGTCACTCCAGAAATAAAAATAGGTTCCACCCCTTGACTAGCTTGATGGCATCGGAGTACACTGTGCACTGGTATCTACTAGAGGCCTTATACTTCTGTGGGACTGATGTGCCAGGCCATCTGATCCACACAGTCCAATAAGTTCGATTGTCCCCCTCCCTCCACTTGGCTGGAGGCGGGGCCCCTCTAGTAGTCATCACATTGGTCACTCACATCTTGTAGAGATGGATTATTCTTCTTCATCACAGGAGCTGAGGTAAAATCTGCTCTTCCACTCCACCTGGGAACCTGCTCACCAGAGACTGAAGCCGCAGCCTTCATGGGGTGATCAGACTTGACCTTTGCTCTCCTTTTCAGTTCTCGCACCCGCTCCTCCAAAACTGAAGTTGGCTTTTCATCCCACTCCATCATATCTTCTCCATGATCCTGCAGGTAAAACCATAGGGTGGCCTGTGGTGTATAACTTCTATATCTTCTCTCTTGAACAGTGGGACACCTTCTGTTAATAGCTGAGACGTGTGTTGGAACACGTGAGGAGCTGGATAGATCGTCTCTCAATTGTTGGAGGTTCTGGGACAGTTTTTCCACAGCTGAGATGATGGAAGAGGTGAGATTATCTTCAAACTCTCGGAGTTTATAAATCATTTCATCCACTGTTGGTGGTCTTATGTCACTCCAGGTTATTGTTTCCAATGAATGGGCATATGATTGGGGTGCATTTCGTGTAAATTTCCGCCACATGGGTCGTGTACATTCGACTTCATCTGGATCTATGGGTATATCCCCAACATTCGGCTTGGTGATATAGATCATCTCTACAATGGCTGATTCCCTCAGAGACTGGATGCCTTTCTCTAGAGTAGTCCACTTGGCCGAACGACTCATAACATCATCCTTGTATGGAAACCTATCTTTCACAGCTGCCAAGAGCCGCTTCCAAAGGCTGAGGGACTTTTTCTCTCTTGCAATTGCTTTGTACAATTCCCCCTTCCCTGGCAAGTGATCCCAGCTGTTTGGCTTCACTACCTTCTAGTTCATAACCGTTGGCCCCATTGTCCCAGCATCGGAGCAGCCAGGTGATGATGGGCTCCCCTGGCTGACAGGTAAAGTCTTTTCTCATATTCCGTAGCTCAGTTGCGGTCCGAGATCGAGAAGTCACCTCTTCCTTTTCTTCTTCTTCTTCATCATGTGATGATGACTACTGGTCAGATGCCGTCCCAGGTGGTGACGTTTCTTTGTCTTGGTTCATCTTTCCTGCCTCTTCTTTGTTTTTCCTCTTGCATACAGGGGCAACCAATTTTGTTATGAGTTGGTCCTCTGGTTTAGCTGCAGTGATTATCACTGTGGTTTGGGTAGCCCCATACTTGTCCCTGGGGTTTGAGTAGTGGCTATACCTGTCGCTGGTGGTGATGTAGCTGCTGTACTTGGAGCTGGATTAACTGCGCTGTCCATTACTCCGCCCTCTGGTCCGGAGACGTTTTTTTTTTTCCTTTTGAAGATGCTGGACAGTGTTAAACAGTGCTCTGTAAGCATAAGCTAAGCCCCAGCACGTTGCCATGATTTGTCCATCTCTGGTGTGACCAGAATGACCACACACCTCCTTTAAAGGTTTTACTAATTTTTCTGGGTTTTGCATTTGTTCATTGGTGAAGTTCCAAAGCACTGGAGGGGCCCACTGGCCTAGATACTTGCCCATACTATCCCACACACCCTGCCACTCATGACTGTCCAGCCTTGGGGAAAAACTCTCGGCCATCCTGGATTGTGGTCTAACCCCAGACATGGCCCACACCCCACTCTGCTTAACTCTCCGGACCAGACAAAATAGTTGTGAGTAAAACGTATTCAGTATGTGTGCCAACATGATAATTCCCGTCACAACCAGCAGGCAGGTCTCAAGGGTATCTAAAGGCCATTCAAAACCTTCAGAATTCTGAAATAGTGTTGTAAACGGCCTGGTGGGGGCGCTGGGAGCACAAAAGAATGTCTCCTTCACAGGCTGACCATCCGAGGAGGTGAAAAAAGATGTGTAATTGCTAAAAACTTCCACTATATACCTCCCAAAGTATAGAGTTGGTGGCCACACTGGAAACACAAACCGGGTCAGTTTCATGATCACTGTGTCTATTGTATTAACAATCCGTGCAATACAGTATAATGTAACAAGAATCTTAACCCAAAACCCAGATCTGAAAAACTTTAAGATAAGAAGAACCGGCTGTAAGTAAAGTATCATACACTGAGCCTGTGAGAACCAGAGCAACAACTTTGAGAGCCAGTAAATCAGCATTGTGACGAGTGGTTATTTTTTCTCAACCCTTAGGTGCCCCACATAGGGCGCCAAGACTGTTGTGGTTTAAGCCGTAAATTTCCCTTCTCCCTCCTTTCCCCCCCCCCCCCCCCCACTCCGATGGGGGGGAAATGGGGAGAAGAACCAAAGAAAATGTAACTCTCACGGGTTGAGATAAGAACAGTCCAGTAACTAAGATACAATACAAATCACTGCTGCCACCACCACCACCAATAATAATGACAAAGTAAATACAAAGTGAGAGGATACAACCATTTCGCCACCTGACCGAGCAGAGGGACCGTGCGCGCCGAGCCAGCGAGCGCCCGCCCCCTATTCTCCCTCTTGGGCATGACGTGCTGTGGTATGGAATAACCTCATTGGTCAGCCCAGGTCAGGTGCCATGTCCCCCCTCCCCCAGGTTTTTTCCCTCTTTCCCGGTGTAACATGAGACTCTGTGCAGGGCAGTGGGAAGCCGAACCCATAACAAGAGCGCAAGAAAGAATAAATTGACATGTGGAAATGTGTGGAAAGAACAAACTGTAATGCACCTTTTTTTAGACCAAATGAACAAGCTGTGGGAAGAGGGTGAAAATAATCTCAGTAGACCCCAATTCATCTCATTGGCTATGTTCTTTTGTATAGGGTGTCTGATAGGGAAGAAATGCATTTCCTCGCATTACCAGAGTATAGGAATTTCAGAGAATAAACTGTGATTTGGGGAAAAATAGTTTAGGGAATAAAAATTTTTTCTTGTTTGTGTGTTTTGAGGGTAGTGTGCAACCTAGTAGTGGAACAAAAGGTTCTTTTCGTTATTTGCATAACTTTATGTAATCTTCACTGATTTCAGTGATGACTTTTCATTCATGAAAAAAACCTACCCTAATTTGGCTTTTTTTCTGCATCACCATTTGTTGTGGTTTAAGCCAGTTCGCTCACTCACTCACACCCCTCTCTTTCTTCCCCCAGTCCCGGGGGGATGGGCAGGAGAATCAAAAGAATTCAACTCCCACAGATTGAGATAAGAACAGTCCAGTAACTAAGGTATAACACAAATCACTACTGCTACCATCAGTAATAATACAAGAGAAATACAAAGAAAGAGAACACAACTGCCCACCAGGCCCGACCCAGCCAGTGTACCCCCAGCAGCGAAACCCCCAGTCCAACACCACCACACCCTTCTGGGTCTCTGCCCTCCGTTTTCACATCCTGGACATGACGTGCTGTGGTATGGAATAACCTCTTTGGTCAGTCTGGGTCAGTTGTCCTGTCTCTGCTTCCTCCCAGCTTCCCCTCCTCCCTGACAGAGCATGAGACTCAGAAAGTCCTTGGCCAGACCAGAACATTACCAAGCAGTAACTGAAAACACTGGTGTTATCAGCACAGTTCCCAGGCCCAAAATTCAAAAACACAGTGCTGCACCAGCTACCAAGAAGGAGAAAAATGACTGCTGCTGCTAAACCCATGACACTATTTTAATCCTGCAGGCTACCATGAGATAGCATAGAATGTGATGACAACAATTTATAGTTATTGTAATACTTTATTATAAAATATTTTTAAGGAAAATACTATGTAGTTTATAAAATGCACATTCCAATTTAAAAGCAGAAAGATTCAGGATAGACAGTACTGAAACAGTATGATAAATTCTAAAATAACGAGAATTTTATTGAACACTTTTCTGAGTTATTAATGATACTTGAAACAGTATCCAGTCTTCTCACAGGCAGCATTTAATTTATGCTCATGACATTCTTTAAAGATAAACTTTTGCACACATTTGACAAAAGGAAATTAAGATCAATTATTAATATCACTTAATTTCACTCATTTTAAGGTTTTGATTAAGATAAAGCTGTCAATACAGATATAAATCCAGCAGTTGTGCAATCATTTCAGGTGTGATCAGGCAATTTAAACATCTAATATCCTTTTAACTAATATTTCAGTTGTTCCTCCACTTTCTGTAGGCTGAGTATCTTTGCATGTGATTTCTGCCAAGCCTTATCATGGGAAACCCTTTCACAATCTCCACAAGATGCTTCATTACGTGCTTGGGCATTGGACTTCTTAGGAAAAGAGAAACTAAGATGAAGTTCCTTCAGGTGGTTTACATGCACACCTCCAAACTTCTAGAAAATCATTTAAATGTAAGCATCAAAGAGCGAGACAAGCCACCTGCTTTGGGGTGGATACTGTCATGGGTTCAGCAGTAGCAGTAATTTTTCTCCTTCTTGGTAGCTGGTGCAGCACTGTGTTTTTGATTTTTGGGCCTGGGAACAGTGCTGATAACACCAGTGTTTTCAGATACTGCTTGGTAGTGTTTTGGTCTGGCCAAGGACTTTGAGTCTTATGCTCTGTCAGGGAGGAGGGAAGCCGGGAGGAAGCAGAGACAGGACACCTGACCCAAACTGACCAAAGAGGTTATTCCATACCACAGCATGTCATGTCCAGGATGTGAAAACGGAGAGCAGAGACCCGGAAGGGTGTGGTGGTGCAGCGGGGGTTTCGCTGCTGGGGGTACACTGGCTGGGTCGGGCTTGGTGAGCAGTTGTATTCTCTTTCTTTGTATTTCTCTTGTATTATTATTGGTGGTAGCAGTAGTGATTTGTGTTATACCTTAGTTACTGGACTGTTCTTATCTCAACCTGTGGGAGTTGCATTCTTTTGATTCTCCTCCCCATATCCCGCCCGGGACTGGGGGAAGAAAGAGAGGTGAGTGAGTGAGTGAGTGAGTGAGTGAGTGAGTGAGTGAGTGAGTGAGAAAACTGTGGTGGTGGTGGTGGGGGGGGGGTTAGAGACTTAAACCACGACAATCATGCTGATGCTAATCCCCACTGCATAAAGAACTGAAGTATGCTACAGCTGGATTTTGAACCCACCAACATTTGCGATACAGTCCACTGGAAACCTTGATATTCTGTGGAAGCTAAGATGAGCAGACTCTTTGGCAGGAAAGTCAAGCCTGTTCTGAGGAATTCCCAATGCATCACTGTTCTTTACTGATTTCTGATAGATAATGATTCTTCAATAGCTTTTAAGTAGTGCTTTTTTACCCGATGGCATTCAAGTGATTATCTTTTCTTGTACATCTCTGTAGCTACATATAGCGACAGTATTCTACTGAACAGTCTCCTGAATTACAAGAGAGAATGCCATTATTCTTCTTTCCTTCTTGTTTCTGTGAGGAGCTTTTAGTGTTGGTTCTTAGTCCTTAAGGTGGACAGACATAGATCAGCTTTGTTAGTCTCTGTGGAATCCTAAATTACTTTTATGAAAGGTTTAGTTAATGGACAGCATTAAGAATGATAAGAAGTAATCTTTTGGCTGATGTATGTAATGTCTGGTGTGAATGTGGAAAATTTCTTCATGGAGTATCTGATTATATCTTGTGTCTTACTGTTTGCAATTTGAAATGTTGAATATTATAAAGGCACTTGAAGCCAGTGGGGTCACCTCAGCAAAAGAAATGTAAAGAAATAAAGGCAAATTCAAAGGTATCATCCTGAAGTTCTTTCAAAATACAAAACTTCCACTGTGACTCCAGCAGAAGTTATCTGTATTGAGTAGCTGGATGACCAGAATCATAGATTTTGTCCTGACGTAGAATCAGTTTTTCTTCAGCTATAAGAGCAGATGTTAAAATCTCAATGTTCCCTACATTGTTCTATCTCCTGTACTTTTTATTTATAGTATTTCCTATCTGGAGTGAAAACACCCACAACAGATGTACTTATTATGAGCAGCAAGTAGTTTCCACTTCTTCAAATAATACATATTTATATTCTCACATCTGTAAAAAAGAAAAATGTTTTTAATAGATTACTTTTAATTGAGTCTAGAATATTTGTTGCTATAATCATCTGTGAGACTAGAAGACTGCATGACAAAAAAATCCAATTGCTTGTTTAATACCCTAATTTTCATGTACATATAAGCCTTCTTAAACACAGAGAACATGTAGAAAAATTTGGTTTATATGCAGAGAACAGAGGATAGATCAGGTGAACTTTTATGCAGAGTGTTGTAAAGAAATGCGCAAGAGGGAAGTTACTGTGAGTGATGTGGCATTTGTTCACACTTAACAAAAAAAAGCAGTTTGAGGGTTCACAGGTGAAATAGAATGGGGGATCAGAAGCTGAATGAAGGTATACAAAACGGCACGGTTGGGAACACTCTTAGCTTTCTATGGATCTGAGGAGCTGTATCCACATGCTAACAAAGTGAATGAAACAACTATTACATTCAGTAGATGCAGGGTAAGTGTCCTAAGAAGGAGCAAAATCTTTTTCATTTACTTAGCAGTAACTAGCCCAGAGAGACCAGGCAGCCATGCACAAGGAGACCTCCTTGATCTTTAAAATCCAAAAATGTATAAGTTCACAGACAGCAAAATGGTTTATCTGCTGCAGCCATTCCTAGCTCCATCCTGGAAGATATGCTGAGCAAAACAATGACAAGGATACTAAGATTTTAGAGGGAATGTTAAACTTGAATGACCATGCGTTCATATGCAGTTTTCTGTATTCAGTACTTCTCAGCCTATATGCCATGGTCTTTGGTTATTGCCATTGTTCACCAGGATTAACAGTAGCTGCAGAATTTATTATGGAAAGCCTGCGTAAGGTCACGAAAAAGAAATGTCTGTTAGGTGGTTTTGTGTAATGGAGTTCTATTTCAAGTTACAAATGCAGCTGAGAAATGTGCTTAACTAACCATATATTGACTGATTGCCATTTTGAACCCAAAAGTTCAGAAAGAACATGTGAGATTTTAAAACAAGGACTGTTAAGTCAGCAGCTTTCCATATAATATGACCATTAGTACACAATTAAGAATCAGAAAAAGGAAGGAATAATGTGAAGATAACAGTAATTCAATATATATGTTGTCTTTTATTATTTAGGTGCATTTGTTTTGTCTTACACATGCTTCACACCTAAAGAAAAGATACAAATGCACATGTACATTAGGAGTATTACAATAATTAATTTCGTTCACAGAAAACTGCCTTACCATTTTTAAATATTCAGAGGATTTTATATATTTAAAACAGATGTATTGAAAATGAACATCAATTATGACTATATGTAGTTATGCTCAGTCTTTGAGTTAGATTGGAAATGTAAGACACTGATCTTGTAAAAGAATTTAGTTATATTATAAATCTGACAGTAAAAAACCAAGTTTCTTTGAATTAGTAATTTAAAGGAAGAGAATGAGTTAATGGATATTAAATCCGTATTTTTTTTTTTCATCTAAAATTACACTTTTAAAGTAAATTACCTATTTTCACTGGACTCACTTATTTCAATTGAAGGACTGTCTATGACAAACTAGTCCAAATGATGAGACACCACCTTGTTATTAGGCATACTAAAAATTGTACTGCTAAATATGATCACCACTCAGTACATGCAAGGACTACTAGCTTTAACCAATAATTCCTAATGGCTGGAAAAGCTGAAAGAGTAGCTGATCTTTCAATTAAATAGCTGAAAACAGCTGGAAAAGAATTCTTAATGCCAAATAAATTTAGTATTTTCATTCTTTTCTGTATAAGAAAAATAATTAACTCTCCATATGGAATTTTGTATATCAACCACATAGGCTATTAAGGGTTAATTATGGGGAAAAAGGAAAGAAAGAGCATACTGATTTCTCAAAAATAATTATTTTGCTCTTACTTATTTCTAATACAGACTTACCTGCAGACAATTTTGGCTCAATTCTTTATCCTGCTCTAAGATTACTTTTCTCATCAAAACCATATGTTTTTATTGAGCATACTGACTCTCAATGAGGGAAGAAAAAAGTGAACAGTGGGAAAATCAAGGCACTTCTATGATTTCTATTGACAGTCTTTCAATGTAGAGGGTCATCACTTTTTTTATTTCTTCTTTTAGGTGAAGGTCTGAAGGCTAAAGAATAGTTTCAGCATTCAGAATATATTAAATGAAGTAGTTCTATCATGAACAAACTGTAATTCTAAATGCCCTTTACAATTTTAGTGAGCCAATTTTCCTGCAGGTTGAGAATCCCAAAACTTCAGTGAACTCTTCAGCTGCATCAGTGTCAAAAATTGACTTATATTGTCTCATACCTCTGGAAAATCCCTCTAATATCTTGCAGTGTACCCTGGACACAGGCTGAGCTGCTGGACAAAAGGAGCAGACCAGCATAATAGTGTCTTCATCCAGCTCTGTGAATTCAATTTTTGAGCAGGATCAGGGAAATCCAGCATAAGAAAATTAAATTCAATTGGAATTAGAAACCAGTTTAGAGACTGTACACACAGCAGCAATTTCTATACATATTTGGAATCTGGCATTGGTAGACCTTGTCTGCCCTTTACAATTTTGCTTCCTTTTGCAGAAATGTCAGACAGCTTTTTGAAAGGCCTATGACTTAAGCATGCTCATGAAAGTAAACTCTCATATTAAAGCATATTTCTTTTGCAGTTTCAGATGAAAATAATATTATTTTTTTGTCTGTTCTTTGATGTTATACAGTCCTGCATATTATTAACCTGTTATAGGCCTTACTTTTCTTCTTTTGTCAAAAAAAGGCATAGCTACATTTTGTCAAAGAGCTTGTATAAGCAACACAGTAATAATGAACCAGAAACATGACCCTTCCAATGGGAAAATAAAACCCCATCATATTTTTAGTTTCCATGAAGAAAAAAGATCTTTTTTCACAACAAAACAGTATAAAAGTGTGCCTCTATTGTATGCACTCAACCCATCACTGTGTAGTACAGGTACATAGAGTTATCCAAAATATCAGTGTTGAACAAGTTTTAATTACTGTTCTTGTTCAACAAAGCATCAAACAATAGCTTTTTTACTTCACAAGCATTAGATTAGTTATCAAGGGAATTGCCAAGTTGCTCATAATTTAACGGTGAATTTAAATTTTACCGTGTATTAAAAGATCCATCCACTATGACTATGGGTTTGCTTTCTTGCTCTGTAATGGAAATCTTTTTTCTCTTATGCTGTCTTTTGTTTTAAAAATTAAAATGAACAATAAACTCCTTAGCATAGGCTGCCCCAGAAAACAAATAAAATGCAACCTTTGGATAATTCTTTATGTCCTTTGTGGGTTTTCATTTCCTTTGAAGTCTATTCAGTTCAAATTTTGCTGCTGACAGTTAAAACATGGTACAGCTCTGATCAGAACAGACTACCAGCCAACCTTTCATATTTTGTTCCCCTTATATCCTGATACTTGTCATCAAGGTTTTCCCATATTCCTTTCACAGTTGCTTATTCTTTGTACAGCTACGCATGTTGTTAGATTACTGTGCTTCACTCAGCAGCCCTGCTGTGATACTTTGGCCCTCAAAGGGAAAATGATGGTAATAACATTTATGTCCATTTGGTTAAGCCATTTACCATTATACTTTGCAGTTTACAGAAGAGATGAAAGCCAGGGGAAAATTAATGTTAAGGTAGTATAGACAAAATGCCCTTGTGGTGTGACAGGCCTTCAAAGGAAGGTTACATAGCAGAAGGATTATTTTGCTGCTTACAACGTATTCCAAGTATCATGGTGTAACACCTTTACTCACTGAGTACCTTACACCCGTCAAAGTGATAAAAATATCTTCTATTGCAAAATTAGATAAAAGCACAGCAAGCAAAGAACTGCAGTGTTTTATGTGGTTTTTTTTATGTTTATCTTAGTAGCTTAAAAAAAAATCTTTTTGTAAAGGCTTATTCAGTTCCCATTTTCCCTTTAATTATGTCTTCTGAGAAAGACATGAAAGAATGTTTGTTCTTGGCAGTGAATTGATACATCCCATCTTGCAGTACTTGGTCCAGTACAGTGCACGCAAGGAAGAAGGAAAATGAGAGAATAAGGATTGCTCATGTTAAAACATGTTTGGGTAAGTAAAGGGCACCAGTGTGACTTATACTTACAAACCTCAGAAAACACAGTATTCTGTTGTTATAATGCAGGTATAAGTACATGTTTCAATAAAATAACATTATTTTTGAAGGAGCTTTATTATAGTATAACTGAGAGGGAAAGTAGTATCTACTTACTGTTTCCTGGAAGTGAGTAAACAACTTCCCACAAAATTATGATCTGTTTTCTTTACCTATAAATGTTGGAAGACAGTATACTCTAAGAGGTGGGATTAAAAACAGAGGGTTACAGTAAGTAGAGGTGGTTTTGTTTTTCATGGATCTGTGTTTGTGTCAACATTTCAAATCCAAAAAGTATTAGGACTCTGTTGCAGCTAGAACAAGTCTGACTTCCAGATGAAGTCTAGTATAATAATGTTTCTATAACTGGTAAAAAAATGCCCCAACAAAAACCAACATGCAAAATTCACCATATCTGCACTCTGATAAAAAGATAGGCTTTGGTTTTAGAAAATTGTTTTATTTGAAAGTTGATAAAAGATGTGGAGAGCTGTGCTGAAGAAAAAGAAACCTGAGTTCTCGTATCTGTGTATTTCATTCCTGTAATTTATAAGCTTTCCCTTTCAGAAGTAGCTATGATTTCTGATTTTCAGACAGGGCCTCAGAAAACAAACAAACAAAAAAACCTCAACCAATCAAAACCCACAAAGCAAGGAACCAAAATCCAACCAAACAACAGGCATGCTTTAATGCTTTCAAATATTTGATTGGTTTTTACTGTTCAGCCCTGGTTTTTTTCTGTTCAGTTGCTCAGGAACAAAATATCCATTCACACCAACTGCTAACAGGCTTGTATCAGGCCTTCCACTTAGGTTTGTCTACTGTAATTCACTATCATTCAAATTTACATCTATAATTATATAAACCTACATATATGGAGGCAAATACACAGTGTAGGATCAGAAGATTATTCAATTATCGAGCTCACTCAGTAAGTCTACATTTTCAGAATGACTCACTTCCTTACTTCACCACAATTCTATTCTTTTAAGTAAGTTGAATTGTTGCCTTTTTTTTTTTCATTTTCTAAAATACATTAAATATATGTTATAATCCCATTTTCCAAGACCACCTTATCCAGTTTCAGAGCCCTCCTGAGGAAGGATCTTTGACACACAAATTCCATTGCCAGTCTACATTTTAGGGGGTTTATTTTCTGATTAAACTTCCTTGTGTATGGATAATTTTTCTCTAGCTGTATGCTGCTAGGATTTATCCTTTAAAGGAATGAATGGGTAAAGGCTTATGAATAAAAAAACTTGAAAATGTATCCCAAAGGGCTTCTTTTTGTATTATATTCTAAGCAAGGGTTTCAATTATTATTAAATATTATTTTCTTAATATGCTGGTAAGAAATACAACTAGCATGTTAATACCAGTTTTGAAATCTTTATGGTATAGAAAAGATAAGAAAAGCACCATAAGAAAAAAGTTTAATGCTTCTATCCTCTTCTTTGACAGTGTTTGCTATTTTTTTTTTTTAACTTGATAGAATCATAGTGTCATAGAATGGTTTGGGTTGGAAGGGACCTTAAAGATCACCTAGTTTCAACCCTCTGCCATAGGCAAGGACACCTTCCAGTAGGTTGCTTGAAGTCCTATCCAATCTGGCCTTGAACAGGTTACTGGGAAAAAACAGCAATAGAAAACAAATAATCAACCCACAAAGATAAAGCTTTTTGCAGGATTTGGATAGTAATGCCAGTAACCATCCATTTTGCTTTTGCTTGAAATAATTGTGACAGAACCGGGTGTGTACAGCAGTCTGGTAAGTGCCATAGCTACTTCCTCTGATCATGTCCCTTGAAACAGAAAGAGTACTATTTTTAACTGTGTTCAGTGGGCTGTAGATCATGCTTCATGTTGACAGAAATAGTTTAAAACTTATTCTCAATTTTATCAGAATACTCAGCACATATCAGAAGTGAGTTCTATCTTCCTGAGTGGAAAATTAGGGTAATAAATAAATAATACCATGGTGCCATTTGAGATATTAAATGCTTCACGACAAGTAAAGCCAAAATTTATCTGGACTGCAAAGTTACAAGTCATTAATTTAGTTTGTTTCTTTTTGTTTCTTTTTTCCCCACTTGCATCCATCTTGCTAGTTAATAAAGAGTTAATGGTAGCTAATGAAAAGAGTTTGATCTTCATAGGTTTGATAGTAAGACTGCTGGTCTCCAACCTGTTCCATGTTTCATGGCATGAAGCGTGCTATCCAGCAAATCCTATAATTTGTGTCAGATGTGCGGCATCTCAGATTCATGCCTTCTTGCCCTGCAGCCTCCATGGAAACACTGTCATTCAAACAAAGCACCTGCTTAATCAATAAGATTGTATCGAAGTTAAAGCTAAATTAAGTAAAGAGTTGCAACAAGATACAAAAGTAAAATACCTGTATTTTTCCCATCTTTGAAGAATAACTCTGTAAGCAGTAACTTCATTATTTCTCAATCTGCCTAAATCACTTCCAGCTGCCTTGCTATCCTCTTTTTAGGGTTTTATTTCTTCATTAAATCATTGAATGTGATATACGGTGTGTGTCTTATGGGCTGAATTAGAAAAGTGTTCACTGCTCTGCATACTTGAAAGAATATGAGCTTGACAAGAGTTGCCTCTTAACACTGAAGCACCATTAGACATGCAAGATCATAGGATCATAGAACCATTTAGGCTGGAAAAGACCTTTGAGATCATCAAGTCCAACCACAAACTTAAGATTACCAAGTCCACCACTAAACTTTAAGAACCACATCTATGTATATTTTAAATACCTGCAGGAATGAGGACTCAACCACTTCCCTGGGCCACCTGTTCTTGACATTTTTGACATTTTTTCTTGGCATTTTTTTTACAATGTCCAGTCAAAACCTTCCCTGGCACAACTGGAGGCTGTTTCCTCTAGTCCAATTGCTTGTTATTTAGGAGAAGAGGCTGACACCCATCTTGCTATGACCTCCTTTCAAGTACTTGCAGAAAGTGATAAGGTTTCCCCTGAGCCTTCTTTTCTCCAGACTAAACAACCCCAGTTCCCTCAGTCATTCCTCATATGGTTTGTTTTCTGGACCCTTTACCAGCTTTGTTGCCCTTCTCTGGATATTCTCCAGCACTATAATGTCTTTCATAGTGAAGGCCTCAAAACTGAACATAATATTAAAGGCACTGAATGAACTCATGGTGAACTGTGAACCCTCCAGTCAGAATACCATGTAAGAACATAAACATTTTGCAAATAGAATCATAGAACCATGGAATAGTTAGGGTTGGAAAGGACCTTAAAATCGTCTAGTTCCAGCCCCCCTGCCATGGGCAGGGACACCTCACACTAAACCATGTCACCCAAGGCTCTGTCCAACCTGGCTTTGAACACCACCAGCGATGGAGCATTCACCACTTCCCTGGGCAACCCATTCCACTGCCTCGCCACCCTTACAGTAAAGAACTTCCTCCTTATATCCAATCTAAACTTCTCCAGTTTAAGTTTTAACCCATTACCCCTTGTTCTATCACTACAATCCCTAATGAAGAGTCCCTCCCCAGCATCCCTTATAGGCCCCCTTCAGATACTGGAAGGCTGCTATGAGGTCTCCCTGCAGCCTTATCTTCTGCAGGCTCAACAGCCCCAACTTTCTCAGCCTATCTTCGTACGGGAGGTGCTCCAGTCCCCTGATCATCCTCATGGCCCTCCTCTGGACTTGTTCCAACAGTTCCATGTCCTTTTTCTGTTGAGGACACCCGAACTGCACACAGTACTCCAAGTGAGTTCTCAGGAGAGCAGAGTAGAGGAGCAGGATCACCTCCTTCGACCTGCTGGTCATGCTCCTTTTGATGCAGCCCAGGATACGGTTGGCTTTCTGGGCTGCGACTGCGCACTGAAGGCAGCTCATTCTCAGT
This sequence comes from Myiopsitta monachus, assembly GCA_017639245.1. Taxonomy (NCBI): domain Eukaryota; kingdom Metazoa; phylum Chordata; class Aves; order Psittaciformes; family Psittacidae; genus Myiopsitta; species Myiopsitta monachus. The sequence goes on from CM029919.1 coordinate 64,126,574, forward strand.
TTCTCATCGAACAACACCCTCCAGTCCTCCTCAGTGCTGCTGTGAATTTCTCTGCCCAACCTGTAGCTGTGCCTGGGTTTGGTGTCTGACCTACCAAACATAATGCCAGTGTCAGGAAAGGGACTTCTTCTAGAGGCACTGTATTTTTCCTTCTCACTAATTATTCCTAGTGACACATTTTGCCCTTGGGCTTCTCTATGACTGATTAAAGGCAATCAGTAAGAAGCAGCAAGATAGATGTGCTTGTGACTGAACTCAGTGAGGATGGGAATATGACATTGCTACAATTTCAGCCTAACTTGCCTTGTATGGTATTGAAAATGGTCATTTCTCTAACCTACCCATTACCTAGTTGCCCAATAACTTCTAGCTTGCCTAATCTTAGTATATAAAATATATGAAAACCAAATATTTTCAAATGAGTATTTACTCATTTTAGTAAATTATTTTTTCCTGAGCATAAGTAGGAAATAATTGTGATATACAGATGTACTGAGCTGACCTTGTGTTGTTGCCAGAAGCACACCAACCTGCTCTCTCATCCATCCTTAAAATAAAAAAAAAAAAAAATGCATTGAAAAAGTTCATGAGTTGAGGTAAAGCCAGGGAGGTCACATACCAGCTATAATGACTGGCAAAACAGACTCCACTTGGGGAAAATTATTTCTTTTATTACTATATAGAATGGTGAGAAACAAAGACAAATTAAAACCACACTTTTTCACCACCTCCCTTTTTCCCCAGGCCAAATTCTCTTTTCATTCCTAACTCCTCTTCCCCTGTATCCACAAAGTGGTGAGAGAGGCATGGGGAGCAGAGGGTCATGTTCAGTTCATAACTGAACTTTGCTCATTTCTCTCTGCTTCTTCTTCTTCCTCACACTTTTCCACTGCTCCAGCGTGGGTCCTTCCCAGAGTCCATAATTCTTTCAAGAAATAACCATGTGTTCTGCAGCAGCTCACATGTAAGGGAAGGTTGATAAGGCTGGGACTGTTTAACCTGGAGAGCAGAAGGCTGAGCAAGGATTTTACCAATGCATAGAAATGACTTACAGGGAGGGTGCAAAAAAGGATGGAGCCAGGCTTTTTTTAGTGATGCCTAGTGACATGACCAGATGCAATGGGCACAAACTGAAACGCAAACTGAAACAATGGGCTCCGTGTGAATTTCAGGAAACTGTGAGGGTGACAAAGCACTAGCACAGGTTGCTTAGGGAAGCTGTGGATTCTCCTACCTCAGTGATATTCAAAAGTTGTCTGGACTTGGTCCTGCACAGCTGACTCTAGGTGGCCCTGCTTAAGCAACAGGAGTGGATCAGATGCCTTGCAGAGGTGTCTCCCAACCTCAACCACTCTTTGTTTCTGTGAAAGTACCAAATACACCTTGTTCCTTTCTGACAGTGCTGAAGACATCCATTATTTTCACCTGTGTGATTTTAGTGTTCAGCATTTGGTGCCTTGCCTAGGAAATCCTTTTACAAATAGGGCCTTAGCACACCAGAAAATCAGGACTGTCTGAGATATCTCCAATTTGGTGCATAAATCTGAAGCATCAAAAATTACTTCTCACTTTAAACTGTCAAACCTGATATTACTGAATTACAAAATGTCTGCCCCAATGAAAAAGGTCTTCCAGAGGGAAATGGCTGTTGGTGAGAAATCTTTGTACTGAAAGCCTCCCCTATGCATGTAAGATTTGAAAAAAAATTACTGACTTCAGTGAAAACTCTTAATTATATAGTATGAATTCCTGCATCAAAAAGCCAAGCAATTAATCAAGTCTGTTGCTAGCTCTTCAGACCACCTCAGCTTTATGTGAAGGAGGTGGGAAAAATTAAAGTTCAGTAGTCTAAAAAAATACTCCAGCTTTATTACTTTCTTTGTTGGCTGGGAGTAGTTGTGGAGGATTCACAGTAGTATCCACTCTGTGGGTGATTTTTGAGATGGGCTTTTCTGATCTAAACCCGAATTTTGTTCTAAAATTAAAACACAGGTTGGATTTTGCATTTTCTGTGCCAAGAATTTTCTGAATCAGACATACTAAATAAGCTCCAATGATTTTCTGAGTCACTTATGTTTTTAGTTTTTTTTTATAATTAAAGCTTTTGAGAGGCTCAGTTCTAAGCAGCTGCACTAGACTAACGAGCAGGTGCTCACGCCTCCACTTGAATTAGTTTCTGTCCTGCTGTGATAGCTATCTGGGCTGAAGCAAAACCAGAATCTGTGAATGAACACAAGATGGATCTTGATCTTTTATGATCCCTCTATCAAAGAATGTGTAATCTCAGTTAAATCAATGCATCAGTTTGTATAGTAAAAAAAGAAGAATCCAGAGATGTCTGAAAGTACATAAACCATGAACACTTGCCTGTGGGATGCTAGATGGTTTAGCTTAAATCGTGCTGTTCTCTCTGTTTAAGTACATACAGACATAAAGTTCTGTGGCCTTAACTTACCATTACAGATTGACTGTTTTTTTAATAGACATTAAATTCAAATTAATCTTAAGGAAGACTATGAAACAGAAAAAGCATTTTTTGGTGAAGGATAAAGATATCCCAGGTGTGAATAAGAGTTTTGAAAATGCTGCAAAGATTTGAGGAAGTCCATAAGGTAGCACTAGGAAAAAAGCCTTATATACAAGCAACAAATAAAGCATCAGTGGACTAGCTAATGAACTGAGAGCAAAGATTTGAATAACAAGAGGGTTGAAACAAAGAGATGAGTGAAAAACACAAAGGGCAAAGAACAGAGTGAAGTGTATTATGTAAGAACATAAAAGGCGCAGCACTGATCATCAGCCTGAGTATGGCAAGTAAAGAATGAGGAAATGGGAAAAACAGATTTTTAAAGAATATTTAGACAAAGGCTGAGGACAAAATGTTAAGACAGCTGATGAGGTAGAACACCAAAATCATAAGATTGCATACAAGAGGAAGAAAATAAGTGGAGCAGCTGAAAGAGAGTAAATGGTAAACACAGAAACAAAAGAAAATGAGAACCAGATATGGGAATGAATATGGGAATAATAAGGCACAATTCCTTTAAATAAGAAAAAAAAATTTTTAAAAGTGTTGAATATAACCTCTACAACACCTATTATTGCATTTAGGACAGACACTTCTTCATCAAGAATGAGAGACTCTGATCGTCACTTTTTGCTTGACATCTCACACCCCTGAGCTGTCAGATGACATTTGATAATTAGGATCTGGTAAAGATGTTTCTCATAATTGTCTCTGACTTCTGTTTTGTCTTTTTCAACAAAATGCTTGACCTAGTTTGTAAAGAGGAATTTGGAATGACTGTCAAAGCTTCTTGTTCTCTTTCTTCAGTCAGATTTTCCCTTTCTCTCCCCTATTGCTAATCATCTGTCATGGGTTCAGCAGTGGCAGTCATTTTTCTCCTTCTTGGTGGCTGGTGCAGCGCTGTTATTTTTGACTTGCGGCCTGGGAACAGTGCTGATAACACCCATGTTTTTGGTTACTGCTTAGTAATGTTTGGTCTGACCAAGGACTTTCTGGGTCTCATGCACTGCTAGGGAGGAGGGGAAGCCGGGAGGAAGCAGAGACAGGACACCTGACCCAAACTGACCTAAGACGCATTCCATGACACAGCACGTCACGCCCAGGATGTTAAAAACTGGGGGAAGGAACCCAGAAGAGTTAGTTTATGGCTCAGTCGTTGGGTGGTGAGCAGTTGTATTCTCTTCTCTTGTTATTTCCCTTATCCTTATTATTATTGGTGGTAGCAGTAGTGGTTTGTGTTATATGTTAGTTACTGGACTGTTCTTATCTCAACCAGTGGGAGTTGCATTCTTTTGATTCTCCTCCCATCCCTCCGGGAGTGGGGGGGAAGAAGGAGAGGGAGTGAGTGAGCAAACTGCGTGAGTTATGACTTAAACTGCAACATCATCCAAACCTTTTTCTGAGCATAAACACAATACTTTCTTCTCCATTGGCTTTTTTCTCATTCCCTTAGCCCTGGAATGCTTCTTTACAGAAGATCCCATTATCATTGCTAGTCATTTTGCAACTTATATGAAGAATGTTTCGCTATACACAGTATCTTACTTACAGAGTCATAGAATCATAGAATAGTTAGGGTTGGAAAGGACCTTAAGATCATCTAGTTCCAGCCCCCCTGACATGGGCAGGGACACCTCACACTAAACCATGTCACCCAAGGCTTTGTCCAACCTCAGCCTAGAACACCACCAGCGATAGAGTATTCACCACTTCCCTGGGCAACCCATTCCACTGCCTCGCCACCCTTACAGTAAAGAACTTCCTCCTTATATCCAATCTAAACTTCTCCAGTTTAAGTTTTAACCCATTACCCCTTGTTCTATCACTGCAGTCCCTAATGAAGAGTCCCTCCCCAGCATCCCTTATAGGCCCCCTTCAGATACTGGAAGGCTGCTATGAGGTCTCCCTGCAGCCTTCTCTTCTCCAGGCTGAACAGCCCCAACGTCCTCAGCCTATCTTCATAAAGGAGGTGCTCCAGTTCCCTGATCATCCTCATGGCCCTCCTCTGGACTTATTCCAACAGTTCCATGCCCTTTTTATGTTGAAGACACCAGAACTGCACACAATACTCCAAGTGAGTTCTCAGGAGAGTAGAGGAGCAGGATCACCTCCTTCGACCTGTGTATGACTCTTCCATTCCATCTTTCCCTCATGTTTTAGAATACTTTGTAATAAATAGACTAATTAGAGCAAACTTTTTTTTAAGACCCCACCAAGGAAAACTCCACAACTTCCACAGGTACATTCAGACTAAATTTAGCATCTAAAAAATGAAAGTAAATTGGCTGAAAACTGGTATTTTGGTATTGTCTACCCATAGCAGTTTTAGAGAACTCTGCCACTTGTTGCGATAGCCATTTTGGTATGTAAACATTTAGATGCCAAATTTGGAATCTTTAATGTTTTGAAAGTTTTAGGAAATACACAGCACAATAAAAAAAACTAAGATTCACTTAAACCATCTGAATTTTGTCATACAGAACTGAAACATTCAAAATCACCAAAATAGGCAAAAGCTGTGGCCACTAAAATAATTCTTCCACTCAGTAAAAATTTTAATTATTAACGATAACGCACATGGACATCAGAGAATCAAGCCTGTTTCTATAACCTCAAGGTGTTCAAGCTGCATGCGGAGTATCACTATTTTTAACATTAAAAAGTTTGTGTAACCAAACTCTTTCTTGCAGCAGTTTCAGTCTTTATCTTTCTTTTCTTAAATCCTACACTTTAAAAATAAATTATTCCCTTCATCTTCATATCCGTTTTCTATGAAGTTGAAGATAGTTTATCACGTCCTTCCTTAGTTTTCTAAGAATTATGCCAGTTCTCTCTATATGTTTTGAAGATCAGATATCCTAGATTGTTCCTGTACTTTTTCTTGGTATTGTCATCTCTTCATACCTTTTTTAAAATGTAATACTCAAAATGTTGGAAGTTTAACTACGTATATTTTACATGATAAAACACTGTTTATACATCCTAATAGATACCTTAGAATATTTGCCTCGTTCTGCTAACTGCCTAATTGATAGAATTTTATTAGATATTTATCCTATCTAAGCTTACAAAAGTTGTAAGTATCTTTACTTAACTTTATCCCTATTTTTAAGTCCATTTCTCAAATTTGTGGAAATAATTTTGTCTCGTGTTCATCAAACAGTTCATTACTGAAACGTTGGATGCACAAGTCTGATGCTTGATAGGGTATCATTATTTTGAAACTAGAGAAGGAATTCAGTATTACAAATGCTCTACAGACTTTAATGGCAAACAGTTTCAGACAAATTGCACAGAAAAAGCACAAGCCTGCTGTGAATTTACAAATTGGAAAAATCTGAATACATAGCTGAAATCTATCAAGTTTCCTTCTGACACCCGAAACACCTGAGCTTCTTTAAAGACCACAGCTGTGTAGTAACATAAGATTTTTTCAGTATTCTCTGGGAAAAAAGAATAAAAATTGAGGGAATATATAATTCTGATACTATAACACCTATACCACATAGTAGCTAGCTAAAAAAGAGATTATTACAAGTCTATTACATTAAACAGTTTGAAAATATGCCTGGAAATTTCCTACACCATTCTCTGTACTTAAAGCTTCATTGTACTAAAACATAAAAAAAAAAAAAATAAAATAAAAAAAAATCACCTAATATTTAAATAATTAAGCAAATCCTTTGCATGAGGCAGATTAAGAAAAGAAGGGGGCTAATAATCAGTTTTCCTTATACTTATTCAATCTTTACATGTGGGATCTTTCCCTGCACTCTTTTTTTCTAACAGAAATATATGGGTTCTTTAAGCAGTCAACTCTTTCCTATATCCTCTTTTTCTCTGAGAATATAATTTTCTCAGTGTATATGCTTTCTTCTGTTCTTAGGCATCTCTTGGACTGGTAGTCATGCTACTTGATAGGATATATCTCAATTAGTCACCCTAAGTTCTATATTCAGGCAGTGGAAAGAAGCAGATGTTTATAGAGTGAATCATAAAACTATTTTGATGTCTACCTTAGTACATTCTGATTAATTTATTTCCTTTGACTGTTTCACAGTCTTCATGATTAGTTCTATATCACAGATGTCTTCACTGCTTCAGATTAAACCCTTTTTTCTATTTTTGCATCAAGTTTCCTGTTTGCAATTCCTCTCACCCTGTTACTCTTTTTCTCCCCACCCTCAAACCTATCTTGCCCTCAAATCCAGAACCACCTTGTGGCTCAGCACACGCAGATGCTACTGGGGGAGGAAATACTTATGCTCTCTTCTGGCATTCCACATGATCCTGAATGAATCTGAAAAAAAACCAGACACCTCTTTTCTTATCACCTTTTTACTAACATTTACAGAAACCATACAGCAAACCTACAGCATATAAATAAAACAGGTAAATGCTCTTAAGTAGAAATGACTACTACAGACTATAGGTTTTTTAAAATTTCTATTCTCAATTGAAATATGAGAGCTAGTGGGAGCAAAACAAGTCACATTCATAAATTTATTTTAACTAAAGTAATAAAATTGGTTGAGTGTATCTAATAAATAGTAATAATAATGACTTCATAGGCATAAGAAGCAGCTCTTGCAACACAGTAATTTTGCACCTTTGAGTTTTGATACTGATGTCGTGGTTTAAGCTGTAAATTTCACTTCTCCCTCCTTCCCCCCCCCCCCCCCCCACTCCGATGGGGGGGAAATGGGGAGAAGAACCGAAGAAAATGTAACTCTCACGGGTTGAGATAAGAACAATCCAGTAACTAAGATACAATACAAATCACTACTGCCACCACCACCACCAATAATAATGACAAAGTAAATACAAAGGGAGAGGATACAACCGTGAGAGACCATGTGCACCGAGCCAGCGAGCGCCCGCCCCCTATTCTACCTCCTGGGCATGACGTGCTGTGGTATGGAATAACCTCATTGGTCAGCCCAGGTCAGGTGCCCTGTCCCCCCTCCCCCAGCTTTTTTCCCTCTTTCCAGGCGTAACATGAGACTCTGCGCGGGCGGGGGGGGGGGGGGGGGGGGGGAGGGAAGCCGAACCCATAGAACCCATAACAGCTGACAAGAACATTAATGAAGATTTCACTGTTTTCCGTAACATATGTACGAAGGAGACACCCCTTTTGTTGTCAGTTACAGAATTTAAACAACTCTTACTGACTCTTACTGATTTTATGATGATCACTTATATGTCACCGGCTTGCGCCAGATATGGCAACTAGATTGCAATAATATGAATAAAAGTGTCTTTTTTTTTTTTTTCCTCTGGGTTTGCTTTTTACAGTGTTTTTTAAAAGTAGTCTAAGAGACATCTTTCAATTATTATTTAAAAACTTCAAAATCATACAGAAAGGCCAGTCTTACCCAGACTGTGTCAGCAGTAAGGCGTAGTCCTGGAGATAGAAAGTTTAATTTCTCCTTTGCTGCTAAATCATATGGACATATTCACACAGTAAGGGCAGGTAGTTTTCAAACCTTCTCAGTCTGCAGGCCAAGCATATTTTGTACTGCAGGCACAATTCACTCTAAGCTCATGAAAGTGTACTGGAAATGGGCTTGTTTTAAAAACATGATAATTATATTTTTTGGCCCCTTAGAATCAGTCCAGAGCCCAAACTCTGCAGATATAACTGGAATAATTGGTATCACAGTAGCTGGGTGCTTCAGCAGTATAAACAATGTCAATGAAATTCTATTTCCTCAGCCCCCCAAAATTATAAAATTTGAACTCCTGAGGTAAACTCATCACAATGGAAAGTAATGATGAGATGGAAATAGTCCAGAGGAAGAGATGTTCTGGAGAAAACGCAAATGAAAATAGTTGAACAGCTTCCAATATCAGAAAAAAGAAAAGGTATAAATTTATCTCCTTCAATGTAATTGATTATATAAAGCACAGTATTCAATCAAGATTTGAAAGTATTTCTAAAATTATGCTAAATCTTGACATACTCACAGCTCCAAACATATCTGAAATACGAATTCAAGATGTGTTTCAGGTGCACAGTTCCTATTTCAAACATGAGTGGCTAATTACTCAGCTTCATTCATTGCAGGCCAGCTGTCAAAAAGAAAGATTGTTGAAGTCAGTTCAGAAATATCTTAGTTCTCTCAGCTAGATTGAATGTCAGCTCTTTTCAAAAGCAATTAAATTAATAAAAATGATTCTGTGGTAGAGGCAAGCAACACAGTAAACTTGGACATCCTCTTGTTCACTAATCACACAGTGTCAGAGACAAATAAAGGTCTGCTTCATTGGGAGTCTGCTTTCCAGCTGATCACCTTTACATAACCTGTACTTACCTAACTTGGTTGGTTGATTCCCAAAAACTCATTAGAAAACTTTTTGAAGGATATTCCCAGTACATTAGGTCTCAGTAAACCTATCCATAATAAATTAACAATAAACACTGTTTTGTGCTGAATTTAATTGCATTCAATTATTAAATTAAATTAGATTTATTAAATTTTGCATCAGTCTAGCATCTGAAGTAAATAGCAGTTTTCGTTTTATTCCAGAATTTGCTTATGCTGCTAGATGTGTTGTGTGAAAGACAAATGTCATTTTCAGCCTTTGACAGAAACAGCACTACTTCTGACTGTATTATTTCTTTTCATGATACATCAGTGGAAAAAATAGGTTTGGAAGTACTTTCTTAGCACATCACTGTTAGAGCACTTTAAATTTCTTTTTGTTGTGGTTTAACCCAGCCAGCAACTAAATAAGTACCACACAGCTGCTCTCTCACTTACCCCCTTCCCCACTCCCTGGGCCAGATAGGGAGGAGAATAGAAAATGCAAAACCCACGGGTTGAGATAAGAACCATTTAGTAGAATACAGTACAATGCTGATAGTAATACTACTAATAATAATAATAAGGGACATAACATAAAACTAAAATGGGAAAGGAAAAAAAAAACTAAGAAAAAAGAGTGCTAAGAAAAAACAATACGATTGCTCACCACTTGCTGACAGATACCCAGCTCAACCCAAGCAGTGATCAGTCCCTTCTGGATAACTTCCCCCTATTTATATACTGGGCATGATGTGCTGTGGTATGGAATACCCTTTCTGGCTAGTTCAGGTCCAGTGTCCCATCTTCTCCCTCCTGGCTTCATGTGCCCCTCCTCACTGGCAGAGCATGAGAGACTAAAAAGTCCTTGCTCTGCATAAGTGTAACAACTAAAACGTAGGTGTGTTACCATAATTGTTCTCAGACTAAAGCTGAAACACAGCACTGCACCAGCTACTAGGAATAAAAGTAACTCTACCGTAGCAAAAACCAGGACACTTTTCTTTCCACACTTTTTGTAAACACTATGGATGCCTCTGATCCCTTAATACTCTTGGTATTTCTTTCTGGTTCAGCCAGATTGAGCACAAATTTCATTACATAGTTTACAACCCAAAGCATCCTTACATTTCTTCCCTGCTTTTTGACTCACAATTTTTGGTAGCTGAATTTTACTGTTTCATATCTGTAGATTTATTCTGCTAATTTCTCTTTGTTTTATGTTACTTCAGTTTCCTGCAAGTTACATTTTTGATTACTTTGCCCTGCTTAAAGTCTCTGGTAATGCTCTTCTGCTGTCTTTTCCCCAGATCAGAATGTCATCTGTGTAGACCTCAGTAACCTATGCAACATCAAAAATGCATTGCATTTTTTTTCAGTAAAACACCTTGTGCACTGAACACAGCCCAAATAGCAGTTTGAGAAACAGCTTTTCCCAAAGGGACTGTGGCATGTGCACATATATATCCTCTGTTTTTCTAAGGGCAGGTAGCATAACCCCGGTGATGTAGAAAGCATAGAAAATATATCTATTTGTCATCAGTCATCACTTCCTGAACATCTGCTTTTCAAAAGCAGAAGAAAATCTTAACAAACATACTTAATTCGTATGAGTTTTGTTTGCAAGCTGACAATAAGTAAAAAATCTGTCAGTTCTGACAACTTTTCCTACAATGGCCAACAACTATATGCATTCTAGTAGTTCTGTGAAAACAAAGCAAAACCCATCCATTTAACTACTCTCCTTTCCAAACTATGTTCTATTCAAGGTTCCATGCTTTTTATTCATGACAGAACACCTTGAATTTGAGGTAAAGATCCAAGATCTTCTCAAGCTTCCAGCTGTTGAAGACCAAAAGGCCAGACTGGGGGGAAAGGAAAGAGACTCAAATGAAATGAAAGAGACATAATTTGAAGGACAGAGAATGTAAAATACTGACATATCCAGTAAATTATATTTTCTTTATTTTTGCTCTTCTGTTACTTATTTTTTCATTACAGGTATACTATGGTGTCTGCTAGAAGCTAAACTGGCTAATTCTAGAAGGGGAATGTACTAATGAACTCATTAAAGTATGAGAATGCACGTGCTCTATATCACAAAGGGTTTCTCTTGCATTCATCGGTCTGCTCTCTGCCCTAAACAGACAGTCCTTAAAGTTTGATCTCTCCATTGTATTATTGCCAGATAGAAAAGAATCTATGTTCTTATTGCTTATTTTAAAAAAATGTATCAAAATAAAACTTACAATTTTATCACAAGAGTATTGTAAGGGTTTTTATCTAATAAGAATAAATAATAATAATAATAATAATAATAATAATAATACAAATTAGGGGGGGCCAAACTGAAACAAATCTTTTTGGTTTAGTTTTTCAGATTGGAGTGCTGTGCCTGTCCCTCCGTCTCTCAACTATTATACAGCTTTAGCAGTAATCTGTAAATGATCTTTAGCAGTGACCAGATAAGTAGGGGAAATTCTGTCTTCTGCAGAAGGTTATTCTTATCTTCAGATACTACTAAAGTCTCCTCACAAAGATATTTGTTATCTCTGACTCATACATGCAAAGAACAACTACTTGACATGGAAAAAACTCCAGATTATACCAGAAATAAATTAGCTGACTTCTTCAGGGTTGGGGGCAAGACAAACACAAAGGTTGGATCTGGTAGTGTGGGGTTTTCCTGGTTTTTGTTTTTCTTTCCAGAGAGAATATGTGAACCCATAAATTATAGTTAAAGATATTTGAAGAATGTAAAATGTATTCCTTTGGCAAGTGGTTTATCTTTCACCTCTCCCCAAATAGTCATATATTGTTCAATCAAGAAAAAACCTAATGCATCCCAGAATGAGTTTAAGTGTCTTAGGCTTTCTAAAAAATGCAGGCATATTGCTTCTTTTTCTTCTAGTTCATAAACCACTGGCATACTGCCTCAAGGTTTGGTATTTCATCAGAGAGTGAACATAAGAATGAAGAACTGGAGTTTTCATTTAGTTCAGTTCTCTTTTAATCCAACTTCTTGCAAGCACAGTCAATGTGTAATGTCATAGAAATCCAGGAAGGTTCACAGATGCTCAATTCTATACTTTAGCCCACACTTCCATTTTATAACAATTCATACTACTAAGAAAAACAGGAAACCCAAGAAATCTTCATTAAATAGGATGGAAGAAAAAGAGAGCATTGTTCATGTAAACTGTTCTTGCATTTAGAAAAAAATGTTCATTTTGTGAAGCAGACTATATCATATGCTGTAGAGAGAAGTGAGACATTTCTAAAAATCTGTGACAGTCTGACATGCTGGAAACCCTTTTCCCAATGCAGCCCAGGATACCATTTGCATTATTTGAGACAAGGGTGCTTGCTGGCTTCTGGTCAACTTGGTGTTTACTAGAATCTCCAGGGCTTTTCTGCCAAACTGCCTTTCAGCTGGGCAGACCCCAGCAGACATTGTTGTATGGTGTTGTTCCTCCCCAGCTGCAGGACTTCGCCTTTCTTCTTGCTGACCTTCATGAGGTTCCCATGAGCCCATTTCCTCACACTGTCAGGGTTGCTGTGTGTAGAAGCACAACTTCTGATGTATCTTCCAATTCTCCTATTTTTGTGAAGCCAGCAAACCTTACTGGAGCTTCACTCCTCTCCATGATCTGGATTAATGAAGATGTTAAACAGGACTGGAACCAGTATCGACCCATGGGGTGCACTGCTAGTTACCAGCCTCCAACTAGACTTCATACCACTGATAATCACCCTCTGGACCTAGCCATTCATCCAGTTTTCAAACTACCTCACTGTCTGCTCATCCAGCCCATACAACAATAGCTTGTCTATTGAGGACCTTATGGGAAACGTTGTCAAAGGCTTTCAGATTATCAAGTTGGTCAAGCATGATTTCCCCTAGGTGAATTCATGCTGACAATTCCTGATGATTTCCTCATCAGGTTTCTAGGGTTAGGTGCTCCACCAGTTTCATGGGGTTTTGCCTCCTCAGTATCTTCTCTTAAATACTCTTAACTTGGCTATCTTTATTGTGTTTTGAGGATCCTTATGGCTTAAGGATATAAGAAGCACCATACTGCATGCTCTACATGCCAGTGGTCTTTCACCTCCACTGTCTTATCTTGCACTGGCATAAGGGGAGATGATTTAGGGTGACCTCCCAAACTTGACGACTGTCTTCACTGCACTCACTATATAGTACCCCAGGTTCTGGAATTAATCTATTAGGAATAGCAGAGAATTCTTTCTTGCTTAGTTCATTCAGTATCAATGTAAAAACTCAATTCAGTTTGTTTTTCCATCTTTTTGGCAACTTCCCAAAAGTTTTCTGAAGTTGAAATAAAAAAGCTATTCAAATGTTAATGATATCTTCATGATAAAACTGTTATTACAGCTAAAAGACAGAAAATATCGCCTGCTAGATATGTAACATGGAGTTAGGATTCTTTTGATGGCTTCCAGCTAGATGAAGAGCAATACAGCATGCAACTTACCCACAAATGAAAGTATGTGTAAAATAATGAAATCAACATCAATCTATGGTTTAGGACTGGTTCCTTTATTTGTGAGAGATAGTATTTTACTTAGAGGTGATGTATGAACTTAATATTAATATGACAATATTTTTGGCTATCAGGGAAGATTTCCTAGAAATTCAAGTAAATGAAATATAACAAAAAATTTAGTCTCTAGATTAAGTGCAAAAAGTGAAGATTTCAAATGCCTTTTTTTGGTTTATTTTCTCTGCTTTTTAAAAAATACTTGTTTTCTTTTTCTTCCATGCTATTCATCTTTGTCCTTGCTTGCTTTCATACTGTTGGTTTGATTTGGGTTTTTTTCTTTCAGTACAAAGTTCAAGGATAGCATGTGATAAGAGCATTAGTCTCTTGTAAGTAGAGTCACTGGGCCAAATTGGTCAGTTCAGTTTCCACTGACATAAACTCAGCAGTATAACTGTTGATCTAAGCATGTGAGATTTCTTCATCCTTACATCACAGGTGGAGAAAATTCAGTCTAAAGTATTACTTGTTTCTATTTTACCACAGTTCATTTACTCAGAATTTTATCTATAATCTGAAATAAAAAAGGATACTGAAAGAAAAAAAAATATTGTAAAAAAATTACAAATACTGTATTCGAAATGGCAATCCCTTTCTGAAACACTGGGGAGTGAGGCAGTGAATGAGTACACCCATTGAGTAATAAATCAGTGATGGAGCTAAAAGAAGTAATCTTTATCACATGAAAAGTAAACAGTACCTTAACATTTTCTATTCATCATTTTACAATTAATGCTAATTGTTTCTGTCATAGCAGCTGTAATTAAAAGGCTTTTTAATTTAGTTATTTATCTGTAAGTTTTCATCAAATTATATTTTGAACTAATGTGCTCTCTCTAGAGAAAACCCCAAAACATTGACTAGTTATGTGCAATTTTTCTCCTTAGACTACAATTAATTTGTTTTCCATATTTTATGATATTACTTCATTGCAAAAGGTCTGGGTTTTTATAAAATGTGCTTTGGAATATTCCTAGTAAGAAGGTAGAGTAATCATTTTGAGATATTTCTCTAAAATGTTAATAGGTGTTCTACTGGTCAGCTGCTGAAGGTGTAAGTCACATGCGCAGTAGCTTAAGTGATGTGTTTACTTTGAATTGTGTATGGCTCATGCAATTGTCTATACACTGCAGAGAAATTATGAGGATTTTTAGCACTCTGGGTAATAATCAGCCTGTGAAATCTACCAAGGATCCCTGGCAGAACAGGGTATCTTGAACCCTAGGTGCCTAAGTGTCTTAAGCAAAGAACAGGAACACTTATTTGCCAATGACAATATGGCAGGCATTTTCTCAGACAAGCAGATTTATCAACCATTTTCATTCTTCAGTCACACAGTGGAAACATATTTAAAGTTTTACACAGTTGTTTGAAGTTATCCTTATTTCCTGATGAGACCTCTTTTTTCTCAGCGTCATGAAAAATAGGTTAACTGTCTTTTTAAATCTTCTTTAAGTGCTTTCTGAGGGTTTTAAGGCCATAAGTTGTAAGAGTGATGACTGCATTAGATCATGAATAAGACCACTGCACCTGGTGTATTAGTCATGGACACTTCAACAGATTTAGGCTGGACAGCAATAGTTTACTGAGCAGAGCTTTGAAAACACAGTGAAAGTAAGCTCACCTGAACAACAAAACTTAATGATTTCAAGATAGAGATGTAAAAAAATTTCTCTAGGTTGAGTGGCCCATTAAAAATCATAACAGCCACTTAAAAAATATTAACTGTTAACTGTCATGATCTTTATATGTACCTTGTACATAGTATGTAAGGGCAGAATTAGGACTCAAGCAATTGAATTGAATCGGCAATAGTGCTAAATTTCTTACGTAAGCTTGGCAATAGCCATTTGAATTCAAACCCAGGTTGTGCAGCTCACCATACCTTGTGGCTTTTTGGTACTCAAAATATCACTGCACTCGAATAGCTAATATACCTTTAAAGGAAAACAATGACCTCTACAGAAAATACGGTAAAAATATTAATTTGGGTCGTTATTGGCTTTTTTAGTATTATAATTTTGTAGATAATTTTCAGGCTGTTTAAAGAGCCTTATTATTACTTTTTTTTTTTTATATTTCTGTGTAAGTGCATTAGATAGTGAGCTTTCTAAGAGAACAACTTTATGCAATTAAGTTGCAGCATATGATAATCTCATTAGCTATTATCCAAAGTAAGACACTCAAGAATGTTTATCCGACAGTTAAGCTAAACGATAAGTTAACATTTATCATAATTTCCCTGTGTTTTACACTATTTATAATACTCAGGATGAAGTAATATTGTGATGTAAGTGGTTCCAGAAAATGCAGTAATTTACACTGAAAATCAGAAGCACAGAAGAAAAAAGTTTTAAAAAATAAATTAGTATGATGTTCAATATAATTACGTAGTCAGCTACTAACTTTGACTTCCTAATTCTAGGTTTAATTGTATTTATTATTTTGTTAGATATACTTAGTGATTCATTAATGTATAATATCTATGTAAAAGAAAATCCGTGTTCAACTCAAATGTTAGTAGCCTTGAAAATATAATCAATGTGTTGACAACTTGCTGAAATAACATTTAAAATTTCATCTCAACCAAATTTAAATGTTTGATTTTTGGCTCCAGAATATATGCAATTTGCATAAAACATTCCAGTGACAAAAAATGCAGATTTAAGAGCTGAGTTATCTGAAAACATTTACAAGCTTTTTATTTTTTGGGTTTATTTCTCAG
Source organism: Myiopsitta monachus (assembly GCA_017639245.1). Lineage (NCBI taxonomy): Eukaryota > Metazoa > Chordata > Aves > Psittaciformes > Psittacidae > Myiopsitta > Myiopsitta monachus. The sequence continues at coordinate 64,142,693 of CM029919.1, forward strand.
TTGACCACGCAGAAAACCCTCAGCAACTGACCACTCTTTAGTGAATACTTCTGTAATCAGTTGCTTAGTTGACATACAGGAAAATAAAGTCTGATATTGATATCCCTGTCTCCAGTGACAAGATTTGAACTTGCATTTCACTGAAGAGAGAGTAGGTCCTGATAGGAGAAATTAAATAGTCTATGTCAATAACACAGTTCAAGATTAAGACTTAAATATTTAGATGTCTCTGCATAAATGTCTACTTGTAAGCTAAATATTTAAACCTCTGCTATAAAGCACAGGTCCGCTATAAACATCTGTAATCCTGAAATTTATCTGCCAGCCTGTTAAGACTATCCAAGAAATACCCTATGGCATCTGAAATAACAGTAGAAGCAGAAGTTCAAGCAACAGAACTAGGGCTGCAGTCAGTTCAGGCAATGCAAATTGGGACGAATTCAGCTCATTCTAAACTAGACAACTAGAGCCTTAATGTAGGTGTCTAGTATAATTTTAGACACTTCTGTGTGTTTGGCACATCCATAGACTTAGGAAATATGACAGGGAATAGCCTGGGAACTCAAGCCTTTCTAGAGCAGCAGATGGAAGCCAAGTGGGAAACCCCAAGGCACCTCATTGCCTGTGTCTGTTCAGTTATATTGACCCACACGTAGACCTCCACTGCATTTAGACATTTAGTCGGTAGTAATTCATATATGTAAAAGTATGCATGCCTAGTTTACCTTTTTACTCCTAAATGTAGACACTTCCAATTTATATATCCTGATCCTGAACAAAATATTTCCCTAAGTTTCTTCACTTCATGAAATAAATAGTGAAGGAAGAGTCATAAATTATGCTATTAAGTGAATAAAGAATGTTGTGGTTTTTTTCTCAAAACATAGGAAACAGAATTTATCAAATAAAAGTTTTAAGAAGGTAAATCCGAAACAAAGAATCAATGTGACATTTTTTTTTAACAAACTGTTTAATTAAACCTGAAGTTCATTCTAAGAGTATCAAAACTGATCAAAGAATGCATAGAAAAAAGACTCATGACAGGCTATTAAATATATTGATACTGGTATACCTTCCAACTCTAATCCACAGATTATCTACAAGATTGTGGATGGTGAAGAAGTATGCATGGAAGGAATTCACCATAGTTGCCTTTTCTACTTCAATATCCTATGCTTGTCAACAACCTGGACCTTTACTATAATTCAGCGCGACTGTTCTTAAATTCCTATCTCCCATATCTGCTGATGCACTGGTAAAGAAGATCACTACTTGTGCTATCAGGAAAAAGCGGTGGGCCGTAGGGGTAGGGGACTCTATGCTGAAAGGAACAGAGGCACCCATCTGTTGACCTCACACAGGCTCAAGGGAGCTGTGTTACCTACCAGGGGCTTGGATCAAGGATGTTGCAGAGAAGCTGCCTGCTCTAGTCGCTCCCACTGACTATTACCCACTTCTAGTGATCCATGTGGGTACTAGTGATATAGATAGCAGTAGCCCAGAGACCATAAAGAAGGACTACAGAGCTCTGGGAGAGGTGGTAAAGGTCTCTAGAGCTCAGATTGTCTTTTCGTCAATTCTCCAGGATACAGGGCAGGACCTGAAAAAGGCTAGGAGGATTGGCCAGGTTAATAAATGGCTAGAAGGGTGGTGCCATAGTCAGGGGTTTGGGTACCTTGAACATGAGACTCAATTTAGTAGGCCAGGTCTACTGGGGGCTGGTGGAACTGGTCTGACAAAGAAAGGGAAGAGTGGATTTGGTAGGAGGCTTGCCAGAGTGGTCAAGGATGCTTTAAACCAAAATTGTTGGGGAAGGGGGGCATCATTCCATCTCAACACACACAGTCAGTTGCCAGCACCTATAGTAAACGTTAGGAGCAATGTAGAGATATTGCAGCTGCTCCAGCCAGTGATCTGGCTTCAATTGGAGCTCAGTTCAGATGCCTCTATACAAATGCCCCTAGCATGGGGAACAAACAAGAGGAATTAGAGATGTGTGCATGTCTACGGTGGTATGATATCATAGGCATCACAGAAACATGGTGGGAAGGCTCCTATGACTGGAGTGTTGGAATGGAAGGTTACAGGCTCTTTAGAAATGACAGGCCCAGTAGGTGGGGAGGGGGAGTTGCTATTTCTGTTAGGGATAGGCCGGAGAGTAGGGAAGTCTGTCTGGGGACAGGTGAGCAGTCAACGGAGAATTTGTGGGTCAGGGTTAAAGGGAGAACAGTGATGGGAGACATTATTGTGGGGATCTGTTACAGACCACCTGACCAAGAGGGCTCGGTGGATGAAGCGCTTTATAGGCACACAGGAACAGCCTCACGCTTGCAGGCCCTTGTTCTCATGGGGGACTTCAACCACCCTGATATCTGTTGGAGGGATGGTACGGCCCAGCACAAGCAATCTAGGAAGTTCCTTGATTGTGTGGAAGACAACTTCCTTCTTCAAGTAATAGAGGAGCCAACAAGGAGAGGTGCCATGCTTGACCTCATGCTCACCAACAGGGAAGGGCTGGATGGAAATGTGACGCTCCAGGGCAGCCTTGATTGCAGTGATCATGATATGGTTGAATTTGAGATCCTCAGGACAGTGAGAAGAGCGTGCAGCAAGCTCACTGCCCCGGACTTCAAGATGAAGGGCCAAGCCCCAAGGGCAGAAGCCTGAGTACTGTTCAAATGATAAAGGGGGATGTGCTGGAACTCCTGGGTTACAAGCCTTGAGAGAAGAAACAAGGAAATATGAAATCGCAGACCCTTGAGCCATGGCGGTCGCTGTGGAAACCAGACGGGGTGTGTTTGAGACAGGGGAATGGACAGTGCTGGGTGGAGACTTACAGGCCCATGGATGGAAATCCTCTAATTGCACAACAGAGACCCACTGGTTGTGGAAAGACCCAAAGGGCGTTTTGCATTTGTTAGAAGCCAATCAGAAACCATTGTATAGGTAGCGCACGTTTAGAAATATCCAATCAGTGTGTTAAAAGAAACATATATAAGTGCATGGGTTTTGTTAATAAAGTGACACGTTGCTTGCATCAAGCTATGTCCCGTCTCTCAATCGCGGCACTTCAAGAGAGCAGACTTTGGCTGCTTCAGGAACATGCTGAGTAAGATTCCATGGGATACAGCTCTTGAAGGCAGAGGGGCCCAAGACTGATGGTTGATGTTCAAGGATCACTTGCTGCAAGCTCAGGAATGATACATCCCTACTAGAAGGAAGTGCTGCAGGAGGGCCAGGAGACCTCCTTGGAAGGATAAGGACCTGCTAAGGAAACTTTGAAGGAAAAAAGAGGCTTATAAAAGGTGGAAGCAAGGACAGGCAGCCTGGAAAGAATACAGGGATGTTGTGCGGGAAGCTAGGGACCAGCTTAGGAAAGCTAAGGCCCACTTAGAATTAAACTTGGCAAGGGATGTGAAAGATAACAGGAAGGGATTCTACAGGTGCATTACAAATAAAAGACAGGCTAAGGAAAACGTGGGCCCTCTCCAGAGGCTATTGGGAGAACTGGCTACCCTGGATTTGGAGAAGGCTGAGAGTCTTAATGACTTCTTTGCCTGAGCCTTCACCGGCAAATGCTCTGACCACACCAATCAAGTCTTGGAAGGCAGACTCAGGGACAGTGAGAATGAAGATGCTAGGCCCACTGTACAAGAGGATAAGGTTCAAGACCATCTTAGGAACCTGAACATACAAAAGTCCATGGGACCTGATGAAATCCATCCGCGGGTCCTGAAGGAGCTAGCAAATGAAGTTGCTAAGCCACTGTCCATCATATTGGAAAAATCATGGCAGTCAGGTGAAGTTCCTGACGACTGGAAAAAGGGAAAAATAACCCCCATTTTCATGAAGAGGAAAATGGATGAGACGGTGAATTACAGACCAGTCAGTCTCACCTATGTGCCTGGTGAAATCTTGGAGCAGATTCTCCTGGAAGCCGTGCTAAGGCACATGAAAAACAAGATGGTAGTTGGTGACAGCCAGCATGGCTTCACTAAGGGGAAATCCTGCCAGACCAATCTGGTGGCATTCTATGATGGGGCTATGGAACTTATGGACAGGGGTAGAGCAGTTGATGTCATCTACCCGGACTTGTGCGAAGTGTTTGCCACTGTCTCACATGACATCTTTGTCTCTAAGTTGGAGAGACATCAATTTGATAGATGGACCACTCGGTGGATAAAGACCTGGCTGGATGGCCACATGCAAAGTGTTGTGGTCAATGGCTCAGTGTCCAGCTGGAGAGCAGTAACGAGTGGTGTCCCTCAGGGATCGGTGTTGGAACTGGCCTTGCTCAACATCTTTGTGGGTGACATGGACAGTGGGATTGAGTGTGCCCTCAGCAAGTTTGCCAATGACACCAAGCTGTGTGGTTCAGTTGGTACATTGGAGGGAAGGAATGTCATCCGGAGGGACCTTGACACACTTGTGAGGTGGGCTGATGTCAACCTGATGAAGTTTAACCATGGCAAGTGCAAGGTCCTACAGACGTGTCAGAGCAATGCCCAGCACAGCTACAGATTGGGACAGAGAAGAGATTCAGAGCTGCCCTGCAGAGAAGGACTTGGGGGTGTTGGTCAATGGAAAATATGAACATGAGCAGACAGTGTGTGCTTGTAGCTCAGAAAGCCAAGCGCATCCTGGGCTGCATCAATAGGAACGCGACCAGCAGGTCACAGGAGGTGATCCTGCCCCTTTACTCTGCTCTCGTGAGACCTCACTTGGAGTACTGTGTGCAGTTCTGGTGTCCTGAACATCAAAAGGACATGGAACTATTGGAACAAGTCCAAAGGAGGGCCACAAGGATGATCAGAGGACTGGAGCACCTCCCATATGAAGATAGGATGAGAAAGTTGGGCTTTTAATCCTGGAGAAAAGAAGGCTGCATGGAGACCTCATAGCAACCTTCCAATACCTGAAGGGTGGCTATAGGGATGCTGGGGAGGGACTCTTCATTAGGAAAGATAGTAGTGAGAGGACAAGGGGTAATGGGTTCAAACTTAAACAGGGGAAGTTTAGATTGGATATGAGGAAGAAATTCTTTACTGTAAGGGTGGTGAGGCAGTGGAATGGGTTGCCCAGGGAAGCTGTGAATGCTCCATAGCTGGTGGTGTTTAAGGCCGGGTTGGACAAAGCCTTGGGTGGCATGGTTTAGTGGGAGGTGTCCCTGCCCATGGGAGGGGTTTTGGAACTAGGTGATCTTAAGGTCCTTTCCAATCGTAACTATTTTATGATTCTATGATTCCATATCATGTACCAATGCCTAAGACAGGAGGCTTCCCATTGGATTTTTTGTGCAAAAAGGAAAACAAACAACATTATGCTAATGAGTATGATTCACTAATTTTGTATGTCAGTGGTTAGGATTTGGGCATTTTGGTAGGACTGCCACCATTTAGTTTTTTCTCAGTGTGTTTATGCATTTGTACTGAGTACAGCTATTCAAACAGGCACACTAGATACCAAATGCTGCTAGAACAATTCCTTTTAAAGTAGGACACTGAAACTTGACCCCTTTCATGAATTAGTAAGATTAAGCAGTTGAGTCTAACAGCCATTCACAACCTTTTGACAACCTTAGTCTGCTCTTCATAATTTTCTGAGGTCTTACTGGAATCTGTACCACAATTTTGGAAAACACTTTAATAGAATACCTTCCTATCAGAACAAAATATTTCCGCGGTGAAGAGAAAGGGCAAATTGAAATAATCCTGAAATATTCTATTATATCCTAAATAATCCATGCTTTCAAAAGACAGCCTTCTTCACAGAACATTCCTAAGTAGCTTTTACATAAGAACCTAATTTGCCACGAAACTTCAGATATTCATTATTCAAATTGTCATAATTGTGCCATACATTTGCCTCATCCAGGAAACTGTACTTTCTTGCTTGTTGGTACAAAAAAGGTGAGTCCAAGAAAAGAACTAGGCATGGTTCAGTTACTTGAGCATAGGCATATGCAGACAGGCATCTAGTACCATTTCAAACATCCTTGGTGACATTTATTTATATGGGTCTTTCAAGGCATAAAGAAACTCTACATCTGGAGCAGATTTTGGAGGCCAGACCTCAGGGCAAATTAAATGACATCAATGTCTACGTGTGGGTTCCAGATTCAAGGCATGACTGGAGGGTATATCAGAATTAATGCACGTCCTTTTTATAGGATTACTTTCAGCACCACTAAGAGCATTCTCAACATGCAGGAACAAATGTCTTCAAAGAAGAAACAGGGAGACTGTTGTTTGTTTTGTTGTTTTTTTTTTTTTTTTTCTGCAGAGTGGAGCACAGACTACCAATTTAAACAAGCGGCAATATTCTTTTCTTACTTCTTTCCTCTGTCAGCTACTGTTTGCTGTTCCAATTCTTAGCATGCATGCTGTTTATTTTTTCTAGCTGTCTGTGAGGACAGAACTTTTAATTTTGATGCAAGCAAGAATTATTTTGGTCCCTACAGTATTTTTCTCCACCCTGCATCTTCCTCCCTCTACTTACTGATAAGTGTGTAGTCTTTCTATTCTTTCTGCTATACAAGACAGTGCAAGACTAGAGCCCCAGTGAATAAAATTTTACAAAACCTTAAATGTCGGCATGTGTAATCCACGAGCACTTCATTGTTTCTTTTCATCTTTTTTCTTACAGTCATGGTGCTTTATGCAGGGCAGAAAGCTTATTAATAAGGATATACAAGAAAATAAATGAGACAAGAAAATAAATGAGTATTTACCAGTGGGGGCAGGGAACAGTACAATCATTACTAATTGGTTATGATTGAAGTTTAATAAGCCATTCGGATGACTAAATGCTTTGGATTTGCCTTGTCAGCTGAGCTCTAGAAGTTGAGTGGCTGTTCAATTCCCAGGATGGACTAATGATTTAAATGAAGCAGAAATGCTTTGAAATTTATAAACTTCGTTATTGAAATTTAAGTGCAACATGGCAGATGAGCTATTATAAAGAACACTGAATGCATGGATTGATTATAGTTATTCTAGCATTTAGAGAACATCATGCAAATGCTCAGCCAGCCCTTTAAACAGCTGAAGTGAAATAAGTATGTCTGTGCACTAAAGCTTCTTAACACTCTAGAATAAAGCTCTTACTCCTCTATTTAGAATCATAGAATCATATCATATCATTTAGTCTTCAACTTAGTAAGAACATGAATGATAGCACCAGGAAGTGGAAGAAGATATATTTCATTTTCTCTGGCTTGATAAGCTAGAAAGTCTTTCTGACTCAGCATGTGTCTTGTACACAGCTTTACTTTTCAATATGCACAAAACACATTTTCTCACTGACTACTATGCATTTATGGAATTTCAAATTAGGTGCACTTACTGGAAGAAAGGGTTTCTAGCTTAGTGAAATGTAGCAACATTATTCATAAGTACCTCACTATCCTAGACAAGATTTTTAAAAATAGTGCATTAGAACTGATACTCCCAAATCCATTTATCGAGTCATGCCCATCGTAAGGGTGGCATTTTTTATTACTGTTGTGAAAAAAATCCAACCAAGTGACAGGAGATAAAAGATTGTCTGAATGCAGTTTTTAAGATTTATTTTTTTATAGATTGTGGACGACTATCTGTGGGGGTTAAAACCAGAAGGATTCTGGCCAGAGCTGTGCTGCAGACAGCAGAATTGTTACCAATGTAATGTCTTACACATGAAACACTGCCTTGATGTATTCCAGAATTAGCGTTGGTTTTGTTTTACATTGCTGACTTATAGTTGGTTTCAAATCCATTATTGTGGAGGATGGATGCAGCTTAGTCTCCACCATGAGCAGTGGTTAGGACTTCATACAGATGGTTGGATGCAGGTCATGGGAGAGATAAAAATAAAGAAAAGGAACCAGGAGAAAAGACAAGGAACTGGCTTTGAGTAAAAATGGAAAGTGTAGCTGCTGTGTTTGCAATACTGTGATCACAAGACTAACATGCCATAAGCTTGTACAAGGAAAAAAGTATAACGCTATAATCTTGTGACTAATATTTTATATAGAAATAAGGGAAATGAAATTGCTGTATTGAACTTTGCGGGGCTGGGGCAGGGGTTATAAAATCTGATCTGTATCACAAGGGTCTTCACCTCATGAGAAGAGTCTGTGTCATCTATTGTCTCATATAATAACACCAAGGTCCATGTTTTCTTGGTTTTGTTTTGCTTCAGTTTTGGTTTTGGTTTTGGTTTTAGTTATTTTGTTTGGGTTTTTTTGTTTGGTTTTTTTTTTGTTTGTTTGTTTGTTTGGTTTTTTTGGTTTTTTTTTGTTTTTTTTTTTTTTAATATTGCTGTCATAGGCGCAGCAGTAGCAGTCATTTTTCTCCTTCTTGGTAGCTGATGCAGCACTGTGTTTTTGATTTTGCGCCTGGGAACAGTGCTGATAACACCAGTGTTTTCAGTTACTGCTTGGTAATGTTCTGGTCTGACCAAGCACTTTCTGAGCCTCATGCTGTGCCAGGGAGGAGGGGAAGCCAGGAGGAAGCAGAGACAGGACACCTGACCCAAACTGACCAAAGAGGTTATTCCATACCACAGCACGTCATGTCCAGGATGTAAAAACAGAGAGCAGAGACCCGGAAGGGTGTAGTGGTGCACTGGGGGGTTTGCTGCTGGGGGGTGCACTGGCTGGGTCAGGCTTGGTGAGCAGTTGTATTCTCTTTCCTTGTATTTCTCTTGTGTTATTATTGGTGGTAGCAGTAGTGATTTGTGTTATACCTTAGTTACTGGACTGTTCTTATCTCAACCTGTGGGAGTTGCATTCTTTTGATTCTCCTGCCCATCGCCCCAGGACTGGGGGAAGAAAGAGAGGGGAGTGAGTGAGTGAGAAAGCTTCGTGGTTGACTGGGCTTAAACCACGACAATTGCCTAGTCAGTTAGCTCTTATTTTTAACTAGCACTTTAGGTTTTAGTATAACCACTGCATTTCTCTGTATTCTCTGATCAAAGTTCCCTTAATTTCAATTCATTTATAGTATGCAGTGAGATGATGTGTTTTCCCATACTGAAAAGTAAGTTGAGATTATAAATTCTCTGAATTTCAATATGTTGAATGCTGTAGGGATTTTTTCTTACCCACCTTATAGTCTTAACCTGTCATTGAAAATGACTGCCACCTCTTCTACTGTAATGTCATTATTTACATATTTTGTCCATTCCAAATATTAATGAAAATATCAGACAACTAAATCTAAGGCAGCTCCATGAGGAATGACACTTGAAGGATCCTCCTAGGATACAGGTAAACCATTAATAACCACATCCCCAGAGTAAGTTTTAACTGGATGATTATACCTTAACTGCATTTTCTTAGCTTGCTTATAAGATGTTACGCATGGTATGCATTAAGTGTCAAAAAACTTAATAAAGTCTAGGTGCACCAAACTGACTTCTTCTTTATTCACTTTGCCTCTTAGCCTGTCAAAGAAAGAAATTAGATTAGTTTGACATGATGAGCTTTTCACAAACCCATGATGTCCATTTTTATCACGTTATTATCTTTGGCATACTTATAAATTGATTTCTTAATAATTTTTACAGAATTTTGTCAGAAAGTTGAGTTGGCTAACACAGCTCAAATGACCCGGGTTCCTTTTTTTTTCATTCTTTTATAAGCTTAGATATTAAGCTTATTTCTGTTACAATTATGGATTCCATAACTTCCTAAAAATGAATTATCCAGGGGTCTAGATATTTTGCAAAATTAATTCCTTATGTAAAAAGATTAATTTAGCTAAGCTGCATAACTTGAATTTGCCCACCCTACCTTATAAAGAAGAGAGATTGTACTGTGTTCTTTCTCTAATCTGCTCTGTGCTTCATAAGACTTCATAAAGTGTATTTATTTATATATGCAGTCAAAACAAGGGTTTGGGGGCTTGTTTGTTTTACTTAACTCAATGCTTTTTACATATCCTTACTTTTTTGGGGTCTTATTTCTAATTTCCTTCTCCTAAGGCTTTTCTGTTCCTTGCTAATGGAAACTAATTTTGCATCCTTAGTCTCTGTGTTTTTGACCCAATGCGTTTTTTTCTCCTTCAGGTTAATTCTTAGATATCTACCCTTGTTTCTGTGCCACATCTATTTAACTAATATTTATTTTCACATGCTTGTAGAGTTTCTTATCCTCTATTGCTCTCCTGATATGCTTCCTATCTTTTCTGTGCAATGGGATAGTGTGTCATTATCAATATAATCCTAGCTTTTCTGTTAGTGCCAGTTCACTCACGTTCCTTCTTACCTTAACTCTCTCCCTCTGAAGCACCTTGTCTATTAGTTTCCTGAGTTGCCCATGTTGGCTTTCCCAAATTGCAATGTCTTTAGTCTTCTTCTTTTCTTGTACCATCAGTTCCTTAAAAAAGTCATAATTATTTTCTTTTAAGTCATTTTTATTCAACTCATGTTATACCTGTTATACTCAGTCAGTATTTCTATATAAATTAGAAAAAACCCCACAAAAACTAGCCCATTTGCTTTATAAAGTAAGAAATATTTTTAGTAGAATACTGTTGTGACAAAAAAATATGAAATCATTACTGCTGTCTTTTTCATCAGTTCCTTTGTTTCTTGTTCATTAGTATTTACCTGAGCCTAAACTTTCAGCTGAGAGATGCAAGAGCATTCAGACACTAGTATTCCTTTTCCTATTACCCGAGATGCTACAATGTCTTCTGATCTGAGCATGTAGATCAGACTGGTGCATTGCCAGTACCCACGTGGGAAAACATCAGGAAAACTGTCAGGCATTTGGATAAGACTCTAACACCTTATGTACACCTATACGCAAGACCGGGTTTTGTCCCTGGAAAGGGATCAGTGCAGATTACTACTTTTCTCTCATAAGAAATCTTTTCAACAGCCAAGACACTGTGTTCCATCCTGGGGAATATGAGCTGTTAGTTTTCCTAGACCGGGATTCAAGCAACCTGTTTTCTCATCAATTTTACTGTAACAATTGCCATGCAGTACATATTAGCAAAATGGTAAGATTTCAACATTAGCCTGGTTCTGCTCTATTTTGGTTCCAAAAGCAGATGATACATTTTTCAGTTTCTGTTTGTATTCACTGGGGATTCAGTGCAAGAAGGTCAGATTGCCACCAGATAAAACTGATGCTTGCCATATGGTGGCAAAATCTGATTAGAGAAGCTCAAAAGATTTGGCATCAGTGAACCCCAAATGGTAATATAAACCCTATTTGGATCTAAGCATTGATTCCTCACCCATCTTTAATATGTAAGCATAGTTAACATGTGAGCGAGTTCATTTGCTGTGACATTTCCTAATATTATGTTCCAAGAGAATAATTTCATAGGTTCATATGGTGACTTCAATGAGTCAGCTTGGATTTGTACTTTAGGACAGACTGCCTTAGAATGAACACACAGCTATTATCTCACAGATGTCTGTGGTAAAATTTTAAAAAATTACAGATGTAGCTAGAATGAGCAGGGAATCAATTATGAGCCATAGAAATTCTTTCAGTGTCTGACTCTAATTATATTAATTATGAACAAATGCAAGTTGTAAAAAATGCCATATCCAATAATCGAATAAGGCCATCTTTTCCTTATGAAAGTTAAACATGTATCTTTTTAAAGCAGTTAATTATAAAGTCAGAGCTCAAACACACACTTCAATTGGTGATTACTGCAAAATTTTACTTGTTTCTTCATTATTTATAGCTATTCCATTTTATTTAGCGCAACCAGATTTATTTCAAGAAGCTATTTCAACTTACTAGAAACACAACCGTGTGGCTGCTTGTGTCCCAGGCTTTGTTATGGTTTCTGTTTAGGCCTGTCGGCTTATAGATTTTAGTGAACTTATTAGGGTGGCTTCGCTTAAAAACTATGAATAAGAGATTAATGACCCCAAAACATTACTTACTATAAGACATGCCCGCAAAGAGAAGCCTTTGAGAATGACAGTCCTTATGAGAGAACATAGAAAGACTAGACTTTCAAAAAAAGCATAACATGAAAAAAACCCTTATATGCAAGCTGAAAATGATCCTATAAAATACTTACCTATAGTATCTAGGCCTGGATTTCATGCCTATAATCTCACAAATCTACGTTCTTATACTGTTAATTTTAACTGATGTGACAGAAGCTCTATTGAAAAGAGCAGATAATCCACAGAAGTCTTTTAGTCTACCCAGTAATGTAAGTATATAGGCGTATAAATGTGCATATAGTATTAATGTAAATTGGCTTAGTGAATCATGCTCATTTGTTCGAAATATCTGACTAAACAATTAATTTGTAGCTTTTGCTTGCAATGTGCAAATGGTTTGTGATAAGGTGAATTTTATATATATAAATTATATGTATATATATGGTAAATTGCTTTCATCAAGTCAACAATCTCTAAAAAAAAATGCAAGGAATAAAAAACAAGACAGAAGGGAAGGAAAAAGTTTTAGAAAAATAGAAGTGTCTAAGTGTCCTGGGTTCAGCAGTAACAGTAATTTTTTTTAATGTGAGCACCAAGTGTAGCCAGTTTCCAGAGAGATCTGTTTCTATTGCAGTTGACACAGGGCTAAAACTTAAATTCCTCTTTCACTGTCAGTGGGGTTGAATCAGGCCCAAGAGAGAGCATTATTGGCTAATGTAGGACATCATACCCATTCTGCATCAAAAGTGGAACCTTTTCAACTTGCAGTTTTACCAGCAAATTTGACAGTAATCAGCATGCCTGTTTTCTTCTGACTAAGCGTAAAGTTTATGCTCATTGACCCTCATCCTATTGCCTGGTACCACCAAGAAGAGTCTGGCCCCGCCCTTTTGACACCCTCCCTTCAATACTTACATAAGTTGATCAGAAAACTCTTGCAAAAGAATGTGTGGACTACAACTTCTAACCAAAGTAGAGATGTTACACACAATTACAAGAGGCAGCAAAATCAATTAGCAATTATGCCATGGATTATTTAGGTTAGGTGATTTTGCAAAGCTTGTTTATATGCCTAATAAAAGTAAAAATTCACTCACAGCACAGTTAACACTAATACACAAAGAGAAAAAAAATCTTTGTATTGAGAAGCAGTTATAGCTGGGAGACTACAGGCTTCAAAATTGGTCAGTTCATATAAATTTGTGCTTCTACAAAGTATAAAGTATTCGAAAACTTTGGGTGCCATTTAATATATTGGTCCTTAGTTTCTTCCTGTTCCCCTCCTGGTATAACATAGATGAAAAAAAAAAAATGCTACCAAACCACCAACTAATAGCAAACATTTTTAATATGAACATACACATATATATTGTGTGTATGTATATACATGTGCATTTATACATATATATGCGTATGTATGAATGCATACATTAGCAAGTAACTTGCCAGGGAATCCTTCTGTGGAAATAGGATTTCTTGTTAAGACAGACACAGATGTGCAGATACTTTCCTGACAGATAAAACACATAAAAGAAAATAAACAAAAAGCTCAAAATATTTACACTTGTTTTCATTATAGCTTTTTTTTTCCAGTAGGATTTTCCCATGCAGGAACATGTGGGAAGTCAACAGTGCAATGGGACTCCAAGAAGAGTGAGCCATTAACAGGTTCTGCTGGCTCTGGCTGGGGTAGAATTGTAGTGTTAATTTTGTGTCAAAGCTTTGTATTTTTCTCACTCTGACCCCACCACCAAGCCAATAGACTGAGGTACACAAGTTGCAAGGGGACACAGACAGGGCAGCATACCCAAGCTGACCAAAGGGGTATCCCACACCATATGACAGTATACTGGGCAGTAAAACTTCAGCTAAGTTAGGAGAAAGAGGGATGTTTGTGTTTACATCATTTGTATTCCCAAGTAGCCACTGTGCGTGCTGAGACCACACTTTCCAGCGAGGGGTGAAACACCTGGCTACTAATGGGAAGTATCAAATGGATTCCTTATATTGCTTCACTTGCCAGTGCAAATTTGCTTCAACTATTAAACTGCCGTAATCTCAACCCATGTGTTTTCAGCTTTTTCTCTTCCATTTCTTTCTGCCATTCCACTGGGGCACAGGGGACTTAACAAGCAACCAGGTGGTTTCTAAACTGCTGGTTGGGCCCAACCTACCCCATATAGATAGTGAGAATACCTAGGAAAAAAGTATAAAAACACTTTTTAAATTATTTGCTCCGGGAATAATGTGCTTTAGGATAAAATCCATCAATAAATTGAAAATCATTTAGAAGACAGCTGAACAATTAAATCATAATAATATTTCATAAAGCTCCTAAAGAGTCAGTGAGAAGTTACTCTTGGAGAATAGACTGCTGATGTACCTGCAAGGAGAATGTTCTTTTTACTCTCAGTATAAACACTTTTAACATGCATGTTACATTGAGTAATAGCTGTGAAAATACAAGACAATAGAAGAGGAAATAATTTTTGGATAAGGAGAAGGTGCATATCGCCACCAACAAATTTTGCCACCTGTTTCAAGATACAGATCTCAGACCCTATTTTTTTTCTAGCTACTGCTGCTTTCATCTTATTCAGATTAGTAATACAGATTTTCACCCAAGAAGAAAGGAGGGAAGGCAAACTCCACCGTCATTAATCACTGCAAATCTGGTTTGGTATTTTTTTCCTTATGAGAGTGAAGATGGAGAAGAGTGGGTGGTGATTCTTGAAACAATAAGGAGAATTGAAAATATCTTGGGGTAGCAACATTCTGCAACACAGCAATATGCCAGATTGGTAGTGTTCCTATTCCATGTACTTTAAGCAGTCCACAGATAGAAACCCATTATTTCTGGAACAGCAAAGTATTTAGATAGGTCTTTGCTGTACAAATTTTGGATAACTCCTATCAGCTGTCGCAGATTGATGATTTCATACATATGAATTACACTGTTGGGTATTTCACTCTTCCAATCTCAGGAAAACCACTTCAAGCATGGCTACATAAAGATAGCTCTATAGAAAACATAAAGTTACATGGGATTATGAAGTGATATATTTTTAATATCTTAAATTCCCAAGATCAAGACTCTTAATTTTGAAAGTTAATACCTTGCATTCAAATATAAAAATCCAACCAAACAAAAAAACCCCAACAAAACAGAACCCCCAAAAAACATGACCAGAAAACAAAACAAAATAATAATAAAAAAAAACCCCACAAAACAAAAAAGGAAAATCTCACTATTTTTGATTAAAAAAAAATTGAAAAGGAGTTGTTGGGATTTTAAAACTATGTGAGAATTGCATGACTTAAAAACACTTGCTCTTCAAATTAAATTTGACAGGCAATTATTCCATAAGAATGACAACCACTGTAATTGCTTTTACTATTTTGGAAAAAGGAAAAAAAGAAAAGGAAATTAATGAGATATTTTAAAGAAGATACTGGACATGAATTGAGCATTCTAATCACCAAAACTGCTATGTGAAATTCAGTATTTGGATTTGCTTCGGGAAGATATGTGCCTTTGCAGCAATTGTGGCTATGGACTAATGTGTCACCATTCATGTTGAGATACATTAGTAATGAGCATTTCTCATCAATGTGTTGTGTCAACAGTTAATGGCTAAGTAGGTAATTTATTCTCAATAGTAAGAATGCATGACTCCATAGATTATATATTCCTGATATCATCATTGACACAAATGAATTTAATTGCACAGTTCAAATAACCTATTGCAAAATATTTTTTACAGCTGTCTGTGTCAAACAAACCCCCGGCAGGAGTCAAGAACCTATATGGTAAATATACATTTTCTTACCATACTTAAAAAGAGGGAGCTAAAACTCTTCAAGGACGTGTAAAATGATGACTGCAATAAACTCTATCAGTGAGTCTGCAGTACACAGAATAAACACCATGTATCAAGAAATTGATGTAAAAAGACCATAAATGCCACAAGGGCTATTAAGTCCTCAGGGTGAAAACCACCAACAGTACACACTATGAAAATCCAAGAAGAGATTTTTTACAATGCACCCAGTAAAAACTAAATCCTGCAGTTCATACTGTGACAGAACTAGCATTGCCCTCCAACTATTCAATTATCACTTTGGCCCAGAATTTGAAAGTTCTTTAACACTTGTTCAGATTAATAAATGGGATCATGGACCACTAAAAAAATGTTACTTGAATGCTGATGAATTTATGAATATTTTGGCTTTTTGTAAGAATGAAAGATATATTTAAATTTAATAATGGATATAATTATAAACAACTATATAATAAAAATATATTGTATTAAAGTAATTATGGTATAATTATATCTATCATTATCTTATATAATTATACGTAATTGTATACATACATGATTATAAATAAAGATTTTATATAGTAGCAGTAATATAGAATACCCTGCACTGCAGGATTCCTAGTAACTTTTCCCTGTGTAGAAATCTGTTCCTTTGATTTACTTTATTTTATGCTTTATAATACTGTGTTCCTAATTAAGCATTATTCGAAGCCTCTAAGATCACTTTTAACCAATCAAAGTATAAAGCCAAAGCATTGTAAGGTTGCTGTCCTTACTGTTAACAATAATGAAGATTTTCTATTACAGTCAATGGTTTTGAATCAGGAACTTACTAAGAATATAAGGGTTGGTTGTTTTTTTTCTTTTTCCTTGGTCTTCAGAGTCCCAGAATTATGAAATTATCTTTCATTTCTTCCCCTCAACTACTGGTAATTTTAGGTTATGCCTCAATCAATGAATAAATCATGGTTTTGCAAGCAGGAAAAATAATATGTGGTATTTGGCATGTCCCTAAGTGTAGAGAGATACATGGTCAGACATTCAGTACGTAAACTAAACAGAAAATACAAACAAACATTAATTCAAGGACCCTGGCTAGTGTTTATTCAAGCTGTACAATATTTGTCATTCAGAAACAATACAAAAATAAAGAGGAGGAAAAAGATGTTTAAATATTACTTGCATGCAGAATAGAATGTAGATAGTTCATGGAAACTAGTTGTTTAATAAATGGTACATTAATTTTCCAGAAAAGCCTTATACATACCAGTGGAATAGTAATAGCCATCACAAAGGTACGTACCTTAGAGATTAGTTTTTCTCTCTCATATTACAATAGTAATAACAACCTTCAGGGCCTCTACCATAAGCGTGTCTAAGATGCTTATCATCCGTATATGCAAGTACTTGCTATCCAACATTATCATGAAGAATTTGGAAATGTGTAGAAAAACATAAAATCATCAGAACAGTTTCCTGGGAATAATGACCAGCTGCATTTATTTCCTTCCCTTTGATCAATGAGCCCTCGGAAATACCTTATAACTCAATTGCTATTGTTTATTCTGCTAATGAATTTACTCCATTCTGCCTCCTGTTAAGATCCTGATGTATTAGGGGGCAGCTGTCATATCAAGTGGCTACACTGAATCTTAACAGAGACATGAGTATGATCTTGGGTTTGTCCCTGAACAATTAGTATCAGAATGTGATGCACCTTCTCCAACAAATTGATGAACACATCCCGGCCTGGTCCTGCCTCTTATATAACTTAGAGATACAGGATTCTTCCTTCACTATCTCAATCATCCACCTTGTTCAACAGATCTCTGTCATCCAGAAGTACGCAGTAGGGACCATATATCATTGCATGATATAATACAGTGAATTTAGCAGAATTCTACTTTGTAGTGACGTCTTTCTGTTCAACTGATGTTTTCTCTGTCAACAGAGCAATCTGGTGGATACAAGGGCCATAATGGTGCTGGGGGTATCCAGAAATGTATGTGTGCATATGAACCTGGAGTGTGGGGTACGTTGTGCTGCACTAATGACCTTCTGCCTCTGTCAGCTCAAGATGAGGGGAAGATGCAGCTGTCTTTGTAAGAGGTGTGAGTCCTGAACCGAGGTGCTGCTGGTCGTAGCACCCTGTCTGTGGCTGCCTGTGTGGCCATATCCCCTGTGCATATTTGTGTCAGTCTCACTACTGGTTGAAGTGACAGAAGCAGCCACATCCCTCAGACCAGGAAGAAACCTTTGGTCTCCAGGTATCAGGACAGGCAGAAAGTGTCTTTGGCCTGGAGATGCTTGAGATGGCAGCCACTTATCCCTTAGCATTAAGCTCTTAGACTCATAGAATGGTTTGGCTTGGAAAGGAAAATGAAGACCAAATAAAGTTCCAACCCCCCTTTCACTAAACCAGTTTGCTCAAAGGCCCATCCACCCTGGCTTTCAGCACTACCAGGGATGGGGCAGCCACAGCTTTTCAGGGCAACCTGTTCCAGCATCTCACCATCCTCAGGGTAAAGAACTTCCTTATGCCTATTCTAAATCTACCCTCTTTCTGTTTAAAGCCATTACCCCTTGTCCTATAATTTCATGCCCTTGTGAAAAGTTCATCTCTAGCTTTCTTGTAGGCACCTTACATGTGCTAGAAGGCTGATGTAAGGTCTTCCCTGACCCTTCTCTTCTGGTTGAGCAAGTCCAGCTCTCTCAGCCAGACTTCATAGGAGAGATCTTATCATCTTTGTGGCCCCCCTCTGGCCTCACTTCAACAGGTCCATGTCCTTCTTATGTTGGAGGCTCCAGAGCTGATCACATACTCCAGGCGGGGACTCATGAGAACAGAGCAGAGTGGGAGAATAACCTCCTTTGTCCTACTGAGCACACTTTTGGTACAGCCTAGGACATGGTTGGCTTTCTGGGCTGTGAGCACACACTGCCAGCTCATGTTGAGCTTCTCCGTGTCCTGGGTAACCACGTCTCCTGTTTCCTACTGGAAAAGGCCCACATTTTCTCCAGTCTTACTTTTATCACCAATGTACTTATAGAAGTTTTTTGTGTTGCCCTTGATGTCCCTGGCCAGATTTAATTCTGTCAGGACTTCAGTCTTCCTAATCTGATCACTGGCTGTTTGGGCAACTTCTCTGTGCTCCTCCTAAGCTCTCTGTTCTTAATTCCACTCTCTGTAGGGTTCCTTTTCATGCTGGAGATTGTCCAGGAGCTCCTTCTTCACCCACACAGGAGGTTTTGCCTGACCTCCTCTTTTTTGGGATGCATTGCTTCCTAGTTCTGAGGAGGTGATCCTTGAATATTAACTAGTTTCTTGGGTTTCTCTACCCTCCAGGGCTTTATGCCATAGAACTCTACCAAGCAGAAACCTGATGAGGCCAAAGTCCGCTCTCCTGAAGTCTAGGGTAGCGAGCTTGCTGTGCTCGCTCCTCACTACCCTGAGGATCTCGAGCTTCACTATTTCATGACCACTGCAGCCAAGGCTACCCTTGAGCTTTGCATTCCCCACCAGGCTCTCCTTGTTGGTGAAACCAAGGTCCACCATAACACCTCTCCGCATTGGCTCACGATAGTGGCTGTTGAAATATTATCTAATGTGAGTGCATCCTGGATAAATTTAGATTTCTAACTTTCACACTGAAAGACTGGAGAAAGATAAGCCATTCTAGACGCTGTTCCAATAACCAAAATCAATTCAGTTAATCTTAAGTGAAATGTAGAATAAATATTATGATTGCAGTTTTTGCTAGCAGTACAGATGATAGAAACTGAGAACCTATTTATGCAAATAGCTGCATGTATTAATTGATCAATTAATAAATAGTAATAAATTACATGTTTATATTGGAATATAAATGTTTGTAAACAAATAATTTATTCAGATCCGGAGCTTGAGTGCTCTCAGAGACTTTATTTGTTAATGCATTTTCCCATAGAACTACATATTACCCTGAAGCCACATGTAGACTAAACCATGATGTAAAGTAGTAAAACCTGTAACGATACAGAGACAAAAAAAACCCAAAATATTTCAAGTTAAACTCCATGGGCATATATTCTTCAAATGCAGAGCTGATTATAAATCAGCAAAGAATCTGTCACTGTGATTCTGTGATTTCTGAAAAGGCTGTGTGGAAAACGTGAGCATATTAACTGCTCATGTAAATTTCTTTTCTATCACGATCAGGCAAAATAAGGGGACTGCATGGCTGATATCTCAATGAATTGAGTTTGGTCTCATCCAATTGTTTATTTAATTCCTAGACATGGCAAGCAGTTTAAAAGCAAATTAACATTGTGTCATTTCTGTTTCACAAAACTTGAGTCAAACAAATTGCCCTCCAGGTGTGTCCTGAATAACATGTTGGCTGATTTGCTGCCAGAGGAAATTAGTGATCTACACTGCTTGAGAAAATTATTTACAATATGATGAAATCGCTTCCGACAGATACTGATTTGAACACCAAAATGAGCAGTCACCATTCGCAACAGTTATTGTATTTATCCAAATCCAAGAGAATTATAACATAACTGTTCAACTGAACAAACCCCCCTTTCCTTTATTTTCATCATTTTCTTCTTCACAGCTCACACAGTTGCTAAAATCCATACCCCTTTTCAGGGTTGAATCTTTTTGCTTGTTTTACTCACTTCCGTTTTCTAACAAATTACATGGGAGTAATGTATAATTCTGGCATGTTGTAAAGGATTTGATGCTACTGGCAGGAGTGAAGCACACCCCAGGAGAGAAGTTTCAGGTAGCTGTTTTCTCTCACTGGTGGCTACACAATCCTACATTCTTTGCCATGTCTCATTTGCAATGAGATAAATACCAGTGCCGTGAGCAGAATCTGTGCAAGTGACTTCATCATAGTAAGTATGATATAATTCCAAGTGGATTATTTCTCAAAGAAAGATAAGTATCTGGATAGGATTAATTGCTGTTTCTAGGTGCCTATATCCCTCCACTGATGATAAAGGGATTTATAATGCTTTGCTTAGATTTGTTGCTAATTTTTTCCCTAAAAGGTGAAGCAAATTACACCAACAGAGGAAAAAAGCTGGTTTAGATTCAGGTAAAATCAGTCATATAGGCACTATGAAATATAAGTCTGCATTTTCCAGAGTAAGTATAGACAGCTTTTCAAGTAACAAATTGTCATGGGTTCAGCAGCAGCAGTCATTTTTCTCCTTCTTGGTAGCTGGTGCAGCACTGTGTTTTTGACATTGCGCCTGGGAACAGCGCTGATAACACCAGTGTTTTCAGTTACTGCTTGGTAATGTTTTGGTCTAGCCAGGGACTTTCTGAGCCTCATGCTATGCCAGGGAGGAGGGGAAGCCAGGAGGAAGCAGAGACAGGACACCTGACCCAAACTGACCAAAGAGGTATTCCATACCACAGCACGTCATGTCCAGGATGTGAAAACGGAGAGCAGAGACCCGGGAGGGGGTGGTGGTGCACTGGGGGGTTCGCTGCTGGGGGTGCACTGGCTGGGTCGGGCTTGGTGAGCAGTTGTATTCCCTTTCCTTGTATTTCTCTTGTGTTATTACTGCTGGTAGCAGTAGTGATTTGTGTTATACCTTAGTTACTGGACTGTTCTTATCTCAACCTGTGGGAGTTGCATTCTTTCAATTCTCCTGCCCATCGCCCCAGGACTGGAGGAAGAAAGAGAGGGGAGTGAGTGAGTGAGTGAGAAAGCTTCGTGGTTGACTGAACTTAAACTATGACACAAATCAAGACTGAAAAAAATAACTCACAAATTGTCATATTAATTTTAAAGTTATTCACATAAGTCCATTTGTGAACGTGCTAGTAGCATAAAATCAATTACATTAGATGAAGTTTATCTGGACTCATGGAGGGGGCTGGGCTGGTAGTTAGGAAATTGAAGGATGAAAGTGCTGTGTTGGCAGTGAAATACTCACTTTGAAAACAATATTTTAGTAACATGAGTATGTATGAAGAGAGTTCCGCTTGGAAAGAATTCAATTCATGATAATCAGTGCAGGTGCAGCAGGACGTGGGGCTTCATTCACCCATGGTGGTGTGAATGATTATTCACGATAAGTGCCTGGCAAATGTTTGTCACTGCAGAAGGTGAAATGTTCTTTTCATCACAAGCAACATATGTGATTTATCTCTGAAACTGGAGAAGGTAATTTCGGGGGGGGGGGGGGGATTAGAATTTAATTTTCAAGTTTATTTACACACAAATTCACTGTATATTTAAATGTAGCATTTTCAAATGAAAACTTTGCTTATCTCGTTAAAAAAATTGATTTTTGGAAAAACAATATAACGGTTTTTATCAGTATGAAAGTGTCTGTATCAGTTGCTCAGATGGACCAGAGAGAAGTACATTATTTTATCCTATTTAGCTTGAACCTCATAAACATGATTAGCCTACTGTAGAAAAGTAACCAAATTTATTTGCAATTTTTTAGCCCTGTGGCAGCAGATAGCTGAAAAAATAGACTGGTAGAGGTAATTGGTACTTAATAAAGCTTCATAGGGAAATAAAAAGGGGTTTGGAGATGAATCCCATTAGTACAGATTTCCTCTATACAAAATTAATTGATCCCAGTTAACCAATCGGACTAAAAAGCTCTGTATGTGTTTTAAGCTGTGGAATGGTTAGAGTATAACTCAAATGAGCATAACATAGCAAAAAAGGAATATTAACACTAAAAATGTTAACAGTAGCTTAGAAAGGAGGAGAAATTCATGACCTACAATCTCTCTTACAGCTCTTTAAAAGGCAGGCAGCTGCTTTTCCACCTCAAATCATTGTGTAATGAAAATCCCCTGCTCAGTTCAAATAGAATTCTGCATTAAGTACAAGTTGATTAAAAAGTCTTCTGGTTTGTAATCTAAGATTGCACATGATTTTTATTAAATTTATAATCCAGTTTTGCATTTGTTGAATGTTTTCTGAACTTTTAAATACCTAACACAACTTCCCTATCCTGTGTTTTCTGAGTGCAATCAGCAGATATGTAACAGATGCAACAAAAAATGGCACTGCACACAGTAGCCATCTAGTATAAGGTAATAAAAGATATAAATGTTGTCATTTTGATTTGCATGTGTTAATGGATGTTGGAAGCATCGGCTGCCTCCAGCAGCTCCAGACCTGGAATTCCTCCTGCCCAGCTCCTTTGCCCAGCTCTGATACCTCAAGTCCTCCATCCAAGGCCAACGGACATAGATACTACTTTCCTCTTTGCAGTTTCAACCAGCAGTGAAGCTGAATGTGTATCACATCCACACACAGAGGACACTGACATGGCCAGTCACAGGATACCACAGACCAGATTCCAGCAGCATCCACATTCAGGACTCACACCAGACACAGGCGCAGCCAGCAATGTCTCCTTGTCTTGGGTTCTCAGAGACAGAAGGTCACTAGTGCAGCACACACACACCACACTCTCCCGATCGACAAGCATATGCATATCTGCGGATGCCCTGAGAACCAGCATGGCCCCTCTGCCTGCTTGGCACCCCTGCCCGGATCCCAGCTCCACTTACCATCCCCATGGTCCCAGACACACTGACTGGTCCAGCTGGGTGTACAGTGCACACATGCAGCACTCACACTCATCCCACAGCACCCGACACTTTCAGGTCCTCCTGAATATCAGCACAGACTGTCTGCCTGCCTGATAGTCTTGCCCTAGCCAGTTCAGCTTGGAGTTTGCCAGCAAATCCACATGCCAACCACATGAACACACAGTCTGGGGAAGGTGCAGACACTCACCTCAGCAGTTGGCATCCAGCACCCATGGTTCTAATAGAACAGCTGGTGCTGAGCCCCTCACTCACCTCATACCTGAAGCATGAGATCCCCTCCATAGGCGGTTTCTGGGTCACACACCATTCCCATTCTAGTGGTTGGAAGTTAAAGATCCCACTGGCTGCAGCGTCTGACACCACAGGCCAGAAGCACCCATAGCTAGAGCAGGGGGTCTGACTCCAGCAGCTGGCACACAGCCCCCTCACACTAGTCCCCCCAGTAGCTGGCACTGAGCCCTTGTGGCACTGACACACATGGAATATGGAGTGAGATAACTCAGAGAGGTCATTAAGAGAAGATTTAATCAGAAGGCAGGACAGGCTGAGCTGATCAGGTGCAGAGCACTGCCAAGCAAGCATGCTGACCAGCCCTGTTTTAAACCTGACCCTTTTATACATGTGTTTGTTCCTCTAACTCCTTTCCTAAATCTTCCTTAATAAATTCTTCATTGTTTCACAGTCTTTCCCTAGGATATCACAGTTTATTATGTTCCTCCCACTTCCCCCTTTGTATCACTTGCCAGGCTGGCCCTCTCTAAAGCTGTGCCTGCAGTTTCTTAATGGCTCATCAGTTAGGAATGGGAAGCTTTTGGGGGTTTTGCCTCTGTTAACCCTTGTGTACTGGGTTTCCATCCATTTTGTGTGTTGTTTATCACTTCCCCCTTTACTTATTTTCCCCTTTTGAGTGAAAAATATTCTTTATTAGATAACCTGAATGAAGCTGATGCTCACATATTCCATATGCCCTTACACTAAGATATTTTGTTCTAGACAGGAGAAACATATACTTCAACATAAAAAAAGGATTCAATACTGCCAAGTATATCTGTATTTCTGAACTATTTTGTCACAAATATCATGTGATGACATACTTCCCATTGTCCAGATCAGCAGGTGGATGCTCCTTCTGTTAGTTGATTTATATGATCCAAGGAAATGCTATAAGATATGTCTGAAAGTAGAAAATGATAAATCGATGTACTTTACCTATTGTCTGATATAAGGTCACTTTGACTTTCTCATTATAGCAGGAAGGTGGTTAACTTAATGGCTCTGAAAATGAGTAACTTTATTATAGCATCAGTGTAAGACCTGTGAGATTAAATTTGTAATTATGACAGGTCATATATGTTTAGGAAACAATTATTTTTCAAAACCTTTTTTATATTTGAAACATATCATTATGTTATATTTCTTATTATTGCAGATTTTACTGAGCTTCTCAATTGAAAATTTTTAATTTGAAGAAAATGTGTGAAAGTTGTTCTTCAGGTTTTACATTGTACCAGCCTGTGGTAGGATAATGGATATGAACTGGCCGGATGTGCAAGCCCAAAGAACGGCGGTAAATGGTATCACATCTAGTTGGTTACCAGTCACTAGTAGTAATCCTCAGGGCTCAGTGTTGGGGCCAGTGTTGTGTAATATCTTCACTGGTGATCTGGATGAGGGGATCAAATGCACACTCAGTAAATTCTCAGATGTCACCAAGTTGGCTGGGAGTGTTGATCTGCTGAAGTATAGGAAGCCTCTGCAGAGGGATCTGGACAGCTGAGGGAACTGGATTTGTTTGATCTGGAGAAATGAAGGCTCAGGGGGACCTTATTTCTCTCTATAACTACCTGAAAGGAAGTTGTAGTGAGGTGGGCGTCAGTCTCTTCTCCCAAGCAACAAGTGACAGGACAGGAAACAGCCTGAAACTGCAACAGGGGAGGTTTAGACAGGATATTAGGAGCAAACTTTTCACAGAGAGGGTGGTCAGGCATTGGAACAGGCTGCCCAGGGTAGTGGTGGAATCACCACCCCTGGAAGTGTTCAAAAAACATGTAGATGAGGCCCTTAATGATATGGTTTAGTGGTGGTCTCGGCAGCCTGGGGGTAAAGGTTGGACTTTACGATCTTAAAGGTCTTTTCCAACCTAGCAGATTCTGTGATTATATGTGAACCGCTGTGGCATAATGCAATATAAAATTTAACATAGTACTGTTACTGCTAAAAAGCAGTCAAAGTGTAATGTTACCAGCAATCTGCAGGGGAAAATAGGCTGCAAAAATATTATACACACTCCAGTCCACCCAGATGATTAGCTACTTAAAATTATAGACTACCTCTTCTGGTTGAACCCCATGAGTTAATTCTGGCTACCTCTTTTGCTTATTTAAAAAAGTGCTCAAGAGATTTATAAAATGCCATTCAGTTCTGTGTATAATCGCAGTAACTCAGGTGAAACTAAGCATTTAACAGCATACCACTATGCCTGGCTCCTCTGAGGCAGATACTCCAGCATGATACCTGGTTAATGTGGTGTCTTCAGATATCTGATCAGCTTTTGTACAGTCATTGGTTCAGTACTTTACTATCAATTTCTACTTTTAATTTAAATATCTGGCTTGATTATGAAATATCTAAACTCATTAAGCTAAACTTAGACCTTAGCACTTTTAATCCTGTTGCTTCTTATGTTGCCATTAGAAAGCAAACATTATGGTTTTCTATTACAGGGCCTGTAGCACTGGGAAATTCAATGGATAACAGGGAAATTATTTACTTCATGAATATGAGCTAAGTTCATGGAGGGTGTATATATATTTTATCCACATACTGTAACATGGCATTAGATTATAAAATAAATTCAGATAAATTCCCTGTGAGAAGGTCCCAGAACCCAAGCCAATGTAACATGATATTTGGAAAAATGAATTCCAGTCAACTAGCTATGTATTCGCACTGCAGTTAAATAAGACAAAAGACCAGCTGTAATAAAATATATGCATATCATAAATACATGTTAATTTGAGATAATAATAAATAATTACTTTGTTATGCAGCTACATTCGGTAGCATGGTAAGCATTGGAGAGCTTAGATTGGATAAAACTGCAATGAAGACCAGCATTGATAATATGCCTTTCCTGGAAGAAGACTTACATCTCAGCTTTGAACAAGTTCAAAGTAAATGGATGTAAGAAAACAAAAATATTTCTGGTGAGTATCCTAGAAAATCATGCCTATTATCCCGCTTAGTTAGGAAGTAGCAATCTGGAAATGAGCATATCCCAGGAAACAAAGACACAACAGATTATATGCCATTATTTGTGAGCCAAATATTTTAATGTTTGTGCATATGCATATATACATACATATAATATACAGAAACACAAACTATTTGCCTTTGCATGTCTGTATACAAACAACAAATATATTTATAGAAAGATAGGCAAACAGAGATAAAGATATTTACAATTATATGGCTCAGTAATTGACAGATTCTCAACTAGAGATTCAAAGGCATGAACTTCAACGTTGTTCAGGGCTTGAAACAAATGTTAGGCTGCTTCCAGCATGCTTCACTCTGAACAGAGAGGAAATGATTCCTGGCGGTTATGCTTACCATGTTACTGCTTTTTGAATATCTGGTTATTCAGCATGCTACTTATCCTGCTGAGAAACTTATCTTAAACAATAGGAGACTTTTAGGTTTGTAACAGAAATGGAAATTAAAGTATGACTATATATGGCCAGGAGAGCCGGAGAGAGAAAAGAGAGTTCCCAGTTTTAGGCTTTATGAAATACAACAGGTAAAATAGCCATGATTCCTGAACAAGCATTACGTAGAGTTCAGGTAGATTATTAAAGGAGTAGGCCTACATTCTCTGTTATAAAGGGTAAAATTTCCTGACAGCTTATATCTGTACTGGCATTTCTCTTGAGGATTAGTGGAACATCATTTTCTCTTTCTATTCAGTCTTGCTGTTTTATATACTGGACATAAACATAGAAAAAAACACCACCTCTATTATTCTCTAGTCTGTCAGCCTGCTGTGAACAGGAGCAGTAGCATTCTGTCAAGAAATGTACTTCCTAAATGACCACATTAATATTATTACCTGCAGTTTACTCTTAACCTTTTTTTCTTACTTCTAAAACCCTTTTTGATTTCTAATCAGGCTTGCAAATGTCATTTTATGAACAGCCTTTTCCTGCTGGTAAAAATAAGACATATCCCTGCTGAGTGTTATACAAACCCATTCGGATTAAAGAAGCACAAATGTATAAGCCACATTAACTTCTGTTTGGGTTTCCCATAGCAGGAAGCCAATTTAAATCACTTATTGTAACCAGGAGAGAGCAGCGCTGAAAAAGAATTAATTTTTATTTGTATTCCTTCAAAACCAGATACACTGACAACAAAGTAGGTTTTGTGTTTACGACTTTTGAGGTTTAGGTTGAATAGGTGACTCTGAACTGCCCCCAGATTTACTTATCCAATTCAAACAAGTAATCAGATGGGTAATTTTTCTTTGTTCATTTTCAATGTGAAAGTTAAACAAACAAAAGAATATTTTCCCCCTCTCTTCTGTTTTCATCTTCATGGTAAGCCAAGTGTCCTAGTTTTGGCTGGGATGGAGTTTATTTTCTTCCTAGTAGCTGGCATAGTGCTGTCATTTGGATTTACTGATAGAACAGTGTTGGTAACACACCAATATTTTAGTTGTTGCTAAGTAGTGGTTTCTCTAAATCAAGGACTTTTCAGTCTCTCATGCTCTGCCTGGAGGAAGGACCACAGCCAGAACAGCTGACCCAAGCTAGACAAAAGTGTATTCCATACCACAGAATATCATATCCAGTATATAAACCCAGTGGCCTTGGACCCATTGATTGCTGCTCAGGGATAGGCTGGGCATTGGTCAGCAACTGGTGATCAATTGTATTGTGAATCACTTGTCTCTGTTGGGTTTTATTCACCCCTCCATTTTCCCTATTTTTCTTGCTGTTATTAACATTATTTTTTACTTTATTTCAATTATTATACTGTTCTTATTTCAACTTGGTGGTTTTACCTTCTTTCCATTCTCCTCCCCATGCCACTGTGGCATGGGGGTGGGGAGTAAGCTAGGGGCTGCATGGTACTTTGCTGAGCTGAGGTTAAATCATTACACTGGACTAGTGTTCACACTTAGGCACAAACTCCCACATTTTTAACCCACAGTATGTATTGTTTCCTTCCTTATTTACAGTTTGAGAGGAAAGAGGGAGGAAGAAAGGGAAGAAAATTCAGATGTGAAATTTTCCCTTAAATATATTGCAAGTTGAAATGGCTCTAATAACTGCTCTTCTGAACTTCAGGAAGAGCATACAGATATCAGAGATGGTGCAGCACTGGCCTGTGATGTCTGCAAAATTCTCAGCAGTACAGGTTCTGTGAGAGCAATGGCCTTGGTCTGGACATCTCACTCTGAGCATCTAAATCTTTTTAAGGAGCCCTGCAGTGCCTGATTATTCTCCTGTAGATACTCCATCATGTCAGCTGGGTTAGAGATATCTCAGGTCACAAATGCACTTCAAGTGGTACCAACTGCTATGTCATAATCAAATAACCCAGAATCTGGCTTTTTAGCTCAATAATTACATGTTACTTTTTCTTTTTTCATGCCTCACTTCTTTTAATATTAAAAACAATTAAAAAAACCCACAACAACAGTAATAAAAAAACCCACATTCCTGTTAGAGTTTGACACAGCCTTATCAGCTATATGGTCCAATTCATATCATCCCTTTTATTTTCTTGTGGCTGCTGAATTTACTGCTATGAAGGAAATTCATAGGGAAAAAAAAAGATCTCAAGACTACTCTGGCCTAGTTCTTTTGTAAAATAAGCAAAAAATTCAGTGAGAACTTGATGTTTCTAGGTGTCTAGAGAGGGAAAACAGGAAATACAAACAACCATGACACTGTGGCTGTGGTATCACTAAAGGTGTCCATTTTGCATTTCTCAGCATGCGCTCAGACGTGCTGAATTGGCTAGGGCATGTTGAGTTACAGTAAACTGAGTATGTACCAGAGTATTTTTTTATATTGCTACTAAATATCTTTGGAGATGGAGGAATAGAAATATTTCTAAGTGATATTGGAAGTTTGTTTTCCAACTAATGTTTCGATAATTTCTTTCTGCAATTTTGTCTGATACATATTTTCTGGGTTTTTTTTACAAAAATTTCATTTGAGAATATCTAGAATAAAACTGAATAAAATTAAAATATATCACATATACTACTTTCCCTTATCCTCTGTAACAGTTGTGCTGCAGTGATGGAAATCTAGTTTGACAAAATCTATTCTTCACAAATCCACATCAAATGGGTTTGTATCATTTTTTTCTTATAGGTGCTCATAGAGATTGTTTTTTAATATTTTTTTGTACTGTCTTTCTAGAAATGAGTCTTAGACTTGTTTTATAGCTTTGTGAGTCCCTTCGCTTGCTCTTTTCATAGATAGGTACTATATTTGCTCTTTAGTCATCTAGGACCTCTTCCATCCTCAACAATTTCTTAATCACTAGGTTTTCCTTCTACTTGTTTCTTAAATACTTCTAGGAAAATATATTCTAACTTATGCAGCAAATTTCTAATTTTTTTTTCTGCCTTGTTCTTGTGTCTGTTGACACACACTCTGTACTGTTCCTTCCTTATCATTTTCTGCAAATTATTTTACTGTCATAACTATTATTTTTAGGTTAGGAAGATGTGTTAAGAAATTGTAGATTTTTCATGTAATAATGAATTTTTCATTTTAAACATCTCTTCCTCAACATATTTATAGAACCATTATATGTTCAATTACATTTGACAGTTGCATCTCATTTCATGCCTTTACCTTAGTGTTTTTACACCTAAGATTTCTGTTATTTCTACCAGCATGTCCAGATTTTCCTTTTCCATTGCTCTTTTTCAAGGTCTGACTTACTAAAGTTCTCCAAATGTAGCCATGTTGGTTTGTTTTATTTTTACTTCTATCTTCCCAAAGTGCCAGGACAACTGAATCTGTGCCTTCAGTATGGTCTCTTTTAAGAGCGGTTTGGTCTCTTTTTCTTCTTAAAAATAATTCCCAATGGATGTTACTTTCCAAGCCATTGAGTTGGTTGAAATTTACACTTTAGGGCCATTCTCACTAGTTTGTAGCTTTCTTTCCTTCTTTTGTATTTTACGTGTTATTTATTTTGTATTTTACTAGCTTGTAAGTGATCCTCTGTGATTTGCTTTCTGTATGCAAAGCCTTAAATAGTTCTCACTGTTTATGATAATCAAATTCAGTCTAGTCAAACTGCCATCTGCATGCTTGTGTTTCCTTCTAAAGAAAGGCTTTGACTACTCAGCCATTGGCCATCTGTTTCTTCTGGGTATTCTAAGTATGGGCATCTAAGCCCTTGCGATGTTCCACCCCACACAGTGGGATCTCATTTACTCTCTTGATTCAGGGACTGCATAACTACCTTTTTGCCTAATGAGTACTTTATTTACTTGGAGCTGAGGGAAATCATGCCTGCTCTGCATGTCTCTACCCAGAAGAGAAACAGAGTTCCCTTTACTTCCCCCTGACACTTCCACTCTCTCTGCCTTGGTTATCTTCTTTAATTTCAGACAGGTATTAATATACCCAAACATTGCAGTGTTTAGGTGAAGTTCAGTTTAACTATAGTAAGCAACTAAATTTTGTTGCTAAATGTACTAATCCTTCTGAAGTAAAGACAGGATTCATTTGCAAGGCATATATGTGGAATTCTCTTCTGACCTACAGGTGTTACCCTGCTAGAACATCTGGTATCGTATATTTATATATGTCAGCTATCATGTTGGGTACTAGACTATTTGCATAGTCCCAGATTATGAAGTCTGTCATCTTAGATGTTTTGTTGACAAGTGATTATTATTGCAGCTCATTCTAAGATGTTTTTAATGTATCAATTCCATACTCCTAAACAGTGGTAGGCCTCCAGACAAGCCTTTATTTAAATAAGATGGGGAAATGCTGTTGAAAATCCATGAGAGTGTAATGAGAATTATTAGGTTCAGAAAATAGTTTAAGTGAAGACAATTTGAAAGAACTGGATTTTTGGTGTCTAGAGACTGGAAGACAGGAAAGCAATATTCAGCCATTTAAAATCAAATGCATAAGCAGGACATTGATCGACATGTTCTGAGGTGACAAGAAGTCTCGAGCTTAATTTGCAATACAATATTTAAATTTATATTAGAAAACAAAAAGTCATTAACAAACACTAATACACTCTATCTTGACTCTCTAGGTTAATTCCTGGATGTCCTAAAAATGCCTTCATAAATAATAATTTGAACTGTATATTTCTGTACATTTATGAGGTGTAAGTGTCCATAAGTTCAAGAGAACAAGACTTGTCAAACTTATAAAGAAAAAAAGGTATATTTTTCTTATAAGGAAAAAGCACTAGGCAGTATTGCAAGATGTAAGCATTGAATACACATACTGAGATTATTTTTTATATCTATTAACTCCGAGACAGTACTATTGTAGCTGTGTAACGATTACTCTATCATTCAGATATAGACACATGAACTTCTAATGCCACTTGAGAAGTCCTAGGCTATCAAACCTCACCTCCAGTTTCATTTTACAATTTTTTCAAGACTCTCATAACAAATGTTTAATCGTATGACATTCTCATATCATGCTATCAACCTTTTTGATGAAGTTATATTTCACTTGTAGAACTTATTGTAGTTACAGCTATTGGGTTTTCTTTTTTTTTTTTTTTTTTTTTGGTTAGTTGGGATATTTTTGTTGTTGTTGTTTAAACCCTGTATTTTCACAACAGAGGAAAACCAATTTGAGATAATTGGAAAAGCAGTTCTGCTTTTCAGATTAATTTAAAGTACAAATAGACCTAGTTTCAAGTAATGCTGGTGCAACAGACTTCTCCCAGGCAAATCTCTGAAAAAAAAATTTTATATTTTCAGCATTAAAAAAGCCTTACTAAATTGCTTTTCAAGAGTTTTGGAAGATGGCCACACATTTTTCTGGCTTTTTGAAAAGGCCAGTTCTACTAGATACAGGTAAGTTTCAGAATTGAAATTACTGACTTGTTTCTTTATATATGTTATGCCAATGAATAGCTATGAATATATGTAAGTATGTATTTATTAAATGCCCTGAAAATAAACAGGAGCATAGGCTACAAAGCACATAATAATAATATCTGTCTAAGCAGTAGTAGTTGCCTGAGAATAAAAAGGGCTCACTCATCTTTTTAACTTCTCTTGGTGTTGCTTCTTCTCTCCACAAGCCTAAGGAAAACCAACTTCCATAACCTGCCTTTTGACAGTATAGAAATATCAGTGCTTGGTTATAGAAATTTAAGCTATACATCTGAAAATTGGGGGAAAAATACTTTGAAAAGTTAGCATGAAAATTTACTGCACTGAAATATCTTAAGATCTGAAAAGGATAAATAGGATGGATTATAATGGCACCTGGGGGTCCTTTTTCTTCAAGGCAGGTTTTCTTGCTCAAGATGAAGAACTATGAAAAAGCATCTACAGACTACTTTTACAAACACTATACTTGTGCTCGAGTCATTTGGATTACATGCACAACTGCAAATTTTTAAGATTATATAGTTGAATGTTAGTATAGAAGTTTATTTTCATTGTTAGTGGTTGTTTTAGTTTGTTTCTGACTGTTCCTACAGTATTATTAATTACTAATTAGGAAGCAGTGGATTGTTTAATTACTTTACTCTTAAAAAATAAATTATGTTTTAAAGCAGGAAAATACAGTGGTCTTTTATGGCTAATCTCTTAATTTAGAAGCTTTAAAATACTGAATTAAACAGGGGGATATTCTGGTATACATTTATTTTGTTGTTATTTTATGTTAATCTTAAAGATTATATAAATGATATGGTAAAGGCTGTCTGTTTCATCATACCTTTCCCTTTCTTCTTCTTGGTTCTCTTAAGCACCAGTTGGAAGATCATTATTGAGAGCACAGAAGATTTATGTTTCCATCTCTTGTTTGCAGTTTATATTGTTAATCTACCCTATAAAGCTGGAAACCATACTCTGAATAAAGCTGTTTTACCCTCTCAAATAGTGTAATTAGTCCATGTTGTAGCTTCAAGTAGTTCAACTGTCAGTCTCAAATAAGAACTGAACTGTAATACTTATTTGTCTGCTCTTAGTCAATTCAAATTCCAGCTGCAGAATTATGTTTAGCACTATTTACTTACAGTGTCAAGGAAATAAGTTTAATTTGATTGTTCAGATAATACCCAACAGCTAGTTAAAACATAACAACTTCATTATCTCACTGAGCCTTTTGACTTTGACTTCATACCCATTAATTTTAAAAATTCAAATATTGCTCCCAAATTGAGCAGTGTTAATATGTTTGGCTTTCTCTACTGTCAATGGAGATACATGTCTTTTATAGGTGATTTGAACTAGACAAAACAGATTTCTTGCAAACACCACAACAGTTGATTTGACTTCACATTTGCAGAAAACTAACAAACTCAGCAAAAAGCCATCTGAGTTAGGAAATACAAGACAATACTAAGCCACTTAAAAGAAAGATTCATTGGAATATCGTAATATACAGAACAGAAAGATCTTAAGAAGAGCCAAAAAAAGGATAAATAACAGAAATAATAAGTAGCTGAAAAGGATAAACAATAATACACAGAAACAAAAAGTAATGGTAGTGAGGGTCTTTTACCATTTTAGCAACACAGCATGAATCTCAACATTAACACAACCAGTTTCAGGTATCATTACATAATCTCTGCCTGAAAATCATTAATTACTGTTTATAAGAAATTATATACATCTCAAAATTATATTTACTTCCATTATATTTCATTCCATTAAGGTATTACAGAAAGAAAGATCAGTGGCAAAACCCTGCTGATACAACACTTCATGCCAGTTACTGAAAATTACTATAAATAACCAAACTAGATATAAGCTTTTTATAAGCATGATGCAATGTTAGTTAGAGAATTTTAATGTGTCTAAACTACCTTAGAAGAAATTATTTTGTAGAACCACAAGAGAATACAATTCTCCTGTCAGTAAGAATGAAGTGTGTTAAATATTTCTTATTCTTTATCAGTATTTTATTAATAGTTTCCTCATCTTTTTTGTTCTATTTTGTATAGGAGATGCAAGTAAACAAAGTTTTTGGTGCTAACATAGGAACAATAATATGTTACATTGCCCTGTGTATTGCTAAGAGCATCCAGACACATTGCTCAAGGACAGAGATCCCATTCTAGGTCAGGCCACTGGAAATGGAAGCTGGGAAGATGAAATGTTTGTGCTTTCATAGATTACATAAACAATATCTCTGCCCTTCTCTGCAAATTAATATTTTACTTTATTATTCAAAGTGCTTGACAAATTAAGAAATTT
The DNA here is from genome assembly GCA_017639245.1 of Myiopsitta monachus. Lineage (NCBI taxonomy): Eukaryota > Metazoa > Chordata > Aves > Psittaciformes > Psittacidae > Myiopsitta > Myiopsitta monachus. Next base: position 64,177,452 of record CM029919.1, read on the forward strand.
CTTTCCTCTTGGATTGTATTATAGTGACCTAATGCAATCATAGCTTTTCAGTCTTCAGACTAATAAGAATGTCTTGAGATTTTAATATTTCATCTCATCAAGCCCCCTTGTGTTCAAGAAATCATGTCATACTGATTTATATTGGGCCACTTTCTATTCTTATTAAAATCTGTGTCCAAAATGAGATGCTGGAATTTTTCAGTGCCTAGTCTATTATGTGAAATCAGGTACTATATTCATGTATTATACTGTGACCTACTTTGAATTTTAATTGCTTAGCCAATTCTGTTTTTTCTTAATGGGTTACCAAGTTAAAACTAAGAAATGTCCAGGTGATCAAAATGAAGACAGCACTAGAGACAGTGTGTGGGTCTCACTAGGTCACACAAATTTAATTTACATATTATACAAAAGTGGAAATAATGATATCAATTTCATATGAAAGGCTTCTAATGAGAATAGATAGCAGTACCCCGTTATTTTCTTCTTATGCAAAACTCTGAAATAATAAATATTAATTAAAATCTAGAAGTATCCTTATGGTTTTTTTCTGGAACTATGTGAGGAAGAATAGTATTTGGTTTACCTGAACTTTACATGAGAAATAATATTCCACACATAAAGAAAAGAAAGGTTATGATGTGAATTTAATTACTGTCTATTTCAATAAACACATAACAACAGAATTTTGAGATACTGTGATAAATTTATGTATATTTCAAGGGTGAAATTTTAATAATAAAATGCCACTTGTATTTCTTCATGCTTACATTCAAACCTTAAATTAATTTTGTACTACTCATAACAATATTTTACAGTAAATTTATGTAATCTCTTTCATGGCAACAAAAAGTAGATGGCAATAATCTGTATTTATCCTGATTGTAGACAGCAGAATCACAGAAAGGTTGAGGTTAGAGGGGACCTCTAGAGGTCATCTTGTCCAACCTCCCCCTGCTCAAGCAGCACCACTTAGAAATGGGTGCCCAGGACCATGTCCAAACAGCTTCTGAATAACTCCAGCGTAGGAGAATCCATGACCACTTTGGGTAACCTGTGTCAATGAACACTCACCTTTACAGGAAAAAAGTGTTTCCTGACATTCAGACAGAGCCTCCTGTGTTTCAGTTTGGGCCCATTGTTTCTTGTCCTGCCACTGGCACCATTGAGGACAGCCTGACTCTGTCTTCCTTAGAACTTCCCTTCATATATTCATAGACATTGATGAGAATCTCTCTGAGCCTTCTCTTCTTCAGACTGAAATGTCCTAGACTCTGAACTCTTTCTAATATGTCCATGTCTCTCTTGTGCTGAGGATCCCAGAACTGAACACAGGACTCCAGCGGTAGACTCATCAATGCTGAATAAAGGGGAGGGACCACCTCCCTCCATCTGGTAGTGATAATTTGTGTAATGCAGACCAGGATGCTATTAGCCGCCTTTGAGGCAAGGCACCTTGCTGGCTGCTGGTCAAGTTGGTGTTTACAAGAACCTCCAGGGCTTTTTCTACCAAACTGCTTTCCTGCTGGACAGACTCAAAATATATTAGTGCACGGGTTTGTTCTTTCCCAGGTGCAGTACTTTGTACTTCCCCTTGTTGAATTTCAAGAGCTTCCAGTTGAGTAATTTCTCCAGCCTGTCAATGTCCCTCTAGACAGCACCGCGACCCTCTGGCATGTCAGACACTCCTCCCAGTTTTGTGTCACCAGCAAACTGGCTGAGGGTGCACTCTTCACAATCCATCATCTAGACTGTGAATTAAGGTACTAAACAGGACTGGACCCCATACTGACCCATGGGGTTCATGGCTAGCTACCAAACATGAACTAGACTTCATATCACTGATCACACATGAATACGCTTGTCTAACAGGATCTTACAGGAGACAATGTCAAAGGCTTTCCTGAAGTCCAGGTAGACAATATCCACTTCTCTCCCCTCATCCCACCAGGCCAGTCATTACATTATAGTTTATCGAGTTGGTCAAGCATGACTTCCTCCTGGTGAATCCATGCTGCCCACTCCTGATGGATTTCTTGTCCCTTATGTGCCTGTGCTCAATCTAATGTGTGGATGGTCTGTTGAAAGGAATATAAAGGCTCCCATTAACTTAAAAAAAATTAATTAAACTAAGATCAAATCCTGAAGGGAAAATTGTGCTTAAAGTGAAATTGTGCATGTGCGGTGACTGGATAGCAAGAGATATCCAGGGAAGTAGACTCTCCGATACATGTGAGATTAAGGCTACCACTGGGAGAGTTAAATTTCGTAGCATTGAAGTCTCTGATTTCTTTGCTAATCCCCTCTTGGTTCTTTTTACTTTCCCAAGGCACCTTGCAACAAAGCAATTAGCATATTAAATGCTGGATACCTGAGTTTGTGATAAAGACACAACTGGTCTTTTGTAGCTAAATCCAGAATAAAAAGATAGCCCTGGAGATGGACATCTTCACAAGCCTGCTTGTAGTTACACAATGAAGGTAGTGTTTAATCTAGACGATATGTTTTAAGTTATTTTCAATCTCTCCTTGATGGTCAGAAAGTATATGAAAAGCATTGTGATAGATGCTTCTAGGACTTTGCCACTAACTTTATAGAATCATAGTATCATAGAATAGTTAGGGCTGGAAAGGATCTCAAGATCATCTAGTTCCAACCCCCCTTCCATGGGCACGGATACCTCCCACTAACCCATGCCACCCAAGGCTATGTCCAGCATGGCCTTGAACACCACCAGTGATGGAGCATTCACAACTTCCCTGGGAAACCCATTCCAGTGCCTCACCGCCCTTACAGTAAAGAATTTCTTCCTCATATCCAATCTAAACTTCCCCTGTTGAAGTTTGAACCCGTTACCCCTTGTCTTCTCACTACAATCCCTAATGAAGAGTCCCTCCCCAGCATCCCTATAGGCCCCCTACAGATACTGGAAGGCTGCCATGAGGTCTCCACGCAGCCTTCTCTTCTCCAGGCTCAACAGCCCCAACTTTCTCAGCCTGTCTTCATATGGGAGGTGCTCCAGTCCCCTGAGCATCCTTATGTCCCTTCTCTGGACTTGTTCCAACAGTTCCATGTCCTTTTGACGTTGAGGACACCAGAACTGCACACAATAGTCCAAGTAAGACCTCACGAGAGCAGAGTAGAGGAGCAGGATCACCTCCTGTGACCAGCTGGTCACGCTCCTTTTGATGCAGCCCAGGATATGCTTGGCTTTCTGGGCTGTGAGTGCACACTGCAGCTGGATCATGTTCATTTTCTCATCAACCAACACCTCCAAGTCCTTCTCCGCAGGGCTGCTCTGAATCTCTTCCCCCCCCAACCTCTAGCTGTGCCTGGGATTGCTGTGACCCAGGTGCAGGACCTTTCACTTGGCATGGTTAAACTTCATCAGGTGAGCATCAGCCCACTTCACAAGCATGTCAAGGTCCCTCAGGATGGCATCCCTCCCTCCAGCGTACCAACCAAACCACATATCTTGGTGTCACTGGCAAACTTGCTGAGGGTGCACTGAATCCCACTGTCCATGTCACCGACAAAGATGTCGAACAAGACTGGTCCCAACACCGATCCCTGAGGGACACCACTCATTACTGGTCTCCAGCTGGACACTGAACCATTGACCACAATTCTTTGTGTGCGGCCACCCATCAAATGGTCCACCTATCAAATTGATGTCTTTCCGATTCAGAGACAAGTATGTCATATGGGAGAGTGTCAAACGCTTTGCATAAGCCCAGGTAGATGACATCAACTGCTCTCTTCTTATAGAAGGTAGAGTCATATACCCTAAGCAGGCTTGCCATACTCTACAGTTCAGTTCCTAGGCATGAAACCCCATAGATTTCTGCAACAAAAAGGAAGTATGTTCAGTCCTTCAACTTGCAGCATTACTGTGTATTACACCATCATCATATTACAGCTTTTCATGTTATAACAGAGATAACTTCACCACCACCTCTCAAATATTTTCTGAGACATGGCTTGCGAGAAGATATAGTGCCTTTAGGGAAAACGAACCTAGATTTTCTCTGGACTGAGGCAAGAATTACATGTTGGAAAAACAATGCCCAATCATGAATAAGAAGTAGTATATGAAACATCTTATATGAAATATCCACTCATATATTTCATTCATAATATGCTTTTTCCTCCACTCAATATTTCATAATATCATAATATCATAATAGAAGTCTAATCAAGAATATTATATTTTTGTACAAACCTTGTCTCACATCCTGCAACAGTCTTGCTCACGGCAGATAAAATGTGAATAGTTTATGCTTTTTAAGCCCTGAATTCATTTCCTACTTTCTAAAATATTTTCAAGCTTTTTAACAATACCTTGATGTGGAAAATCCTAACTCAGTTATATGAGATACATTTTCAAAGCTAGTTCAGAAGATGACTCTTAAACTGATTGAAATTACATATTCTGCTAGTAGTGATATACACTTGTTTATATAATGGTATAAGTTTAGCTGATGATAAATCTAAAAAAAAACAGAATCATGCATCCATTTCCAAAGTTTGATAGCAGTCAAGCTAAAGTCATATGGTGAATCAGAGAATCATAGAGTATCTTGGGTTGGAAGGGACCTTTAAAGGTCATCTAGTCCAATCCCCCTGAAGTGAGCAGGGACATTTTCAACTAGGTTAGCTTGTCAAAAGCCCCATCTAACCTGACCTTGAATGTTTCCAGTGTTAGGCATCTACAAACTGTCTGGGCAAACTGAACTGTTTCAGTGTTTCACCACCCTCATTGGAAAAAAAAATATTCTTCCTTATATCTAGTCTATATATATATATATATATATATTTTTAATTTAAGACAATTACCCCTTGTCCTGTCACTGCATGCCCTGTTAAAGTTTTTCCCTATCATTTTCAAGCCCCCTTTAAGTATTGCTAGGCTGCTCTACTTTGTCCCCAGAGGTTCCTCTGGATTAGAGGTTCCTCTAATCCAGGCTGAACAACTCAACTCTCTCAGCCTGTCTTCATAGGATAGTTGTTCCATCCTTCTGATCATTTTTGAGGCCTTTCTCTGGGCCCACTTCAACAGGCCCATGTCTCTCCTGTGCTGAAGGCTCCAGGTGCTGAAACCCATGACTATTAAGAAAGAGTCAAGTCTCTGTAACTTTGTGTGTACCATATCTTACAATTAAAATTTATAAGTGTCATGGGTTCAGCAGCAGCAGTCATTTTTCTCCTTCTTGGTAGCTGGAGAAAAATGACTGCTGCTGCTGAACCCATGACAATAAGTCTATTTAATTTATATCAGACCCACATGAGTGGATTCTTTAAACCATATTTCTAGATTAAATGGGGAGGTTTGTGTCATAGTACTCCTATACATACTTACAGTGACATAATGAGTTCTGTGGGATTATGCCAAATTTTGTCACTAATGATATAAAGTGAAAATGGTAGAAGCAGAAGAATTAAGAAAGCTGCTAATTCACGATGTGCAATACTGTATTTAGCAGCAATGCTTCCTTGTCTAGTTATCTCAGCATTTAACAGAAAACATTCAAGTCTATCACAGCCAGTATTTTCTGGTTATTTAGGTATGTCACTAACTTCATACATTCGTGCTTGCTTCTGGAGTAACATTTAAAGACAAAATACAGGAAAGGAAACTCACAGTACTTATGTTGCAAACCCTAACCTATTCTGATCCTATGCTACTATCATTCATCTAGACACCATTAAGCTAAAGATCAGTTTTGGCACTTTATATGTGCTCTCATACTGAAAGGAAAACTCTTAATTTCATTAAGAAACTCAGACAGGTTTTATATAACTTTAATCACTCTCCACTCATTATGCTGTATCTTCAGTAATATTTACAGTTTTGATACAGAAGTCAATATACGCTTTATTAAAGACTAGGTTACTACATCTGTAAAATGAATTAAACAGAGTCCTTTTTTCTTCACCCCCTCAAATCAGTGGAATCATCCAGGTGCTAATCACACATCACTATTGCTGCACAGTATGCTACAGGTTTGATCTCTAGTAAAGTTTGTGTAGAGATACAGTAATGAAAGAGTCGGTTCACAGCATGTTTAAAAGCATAGTTTTGATTCCCATCACTTTTCTTTTATCTTTCTCTGTTGCATTTTTTTTGTTTTCTTTTCCTTCTTCTTACATACTTGTGTTTGCATTCTAATGTGACAGCTGTCTAATAAAAGCCACTTCTTAGCAATATATTCATGGATCCAAAAGTTTGGCCTATACTTTACCATTCAAAATTATTTAGTTCTTCCATTAAGGGACAAAGATTTGACTTTCCATCACTTTTGAGAGGTTATAACATACCTTTGAGCAGCGTAAATCATCTTGATTGAGGAAAATGTACACTCCAAAACTCAGAAAAGGACCGTGACTTTTGCTCTGAAACAGTTCCTTATGCAGAGTAAAATTTGCAGAGAAATTTCCCAAATTCTAATGGAGGTAAGCAGAAGAAATGTTTCACGTGATAAAGCCAGGGGCTTGAAAGTAAGAGCAAAGATTTATTCCCATTCTGAAGTAATGGCCAAAAAGGAACTCCAGAGCTGTTAAACACCTGGAAGGGAAGGATTACTTTCTCCCTACCTCCCACAGAGATAGCCACAAGACATAAGCATCTGTCTCTGACATTTTGACCTCTTGATGCTTGATTTTGTCTGTGAGTTTAACCTCGGCATCTGAAATAGGAAATATACTACTTTTGAGAATGTTTTTTCACATAAAAATATTTTTTGTTACATGTTTGAGCCATGTCTCTGTGTAAACTGATGATAATCTCTGAAGGACCATTTTTTTTCAACAAAATCCAGTTTTGTAAAACTTTTACACATTGTATTAACTCAAAATTCTGACTTCAAAAGTTTTACTTCAGAAAGTTTGTTCTTATCAAAATCAGGCTCACCGCACTGTTCTGTGATATTTAAGAAAATAATTTTCTACAGTCTCAGTGTTATTTGTTTTCCAGGAAATCTGGTGTCCTCCTTCACAGTAGGCAATTTAGACAAATAATAGATCACAAAAAGGAGGCACTTCAGAAATTAGGATACTTTAAACAAACGAATTCAGAAGCCAAATATATATATATATTTATTTTATTGTTTTTATTTTAGGTATTATTCTGTGTCTTATTACAATTTGGAATGGCTTTATCTTATTCTGAAATACAAGAGAAAGTAGTCCTGTATTATATGGAATTAAAATTCACAGTGAAAGAGAAAGATATGGAAGATGAAAAGCAAAGAAATAAAGAAAAGTAAAGGAAAATTAAAAAAATAAATGAGGTTGGTTTTCATCAATCTCCTGAATAGACTACCTCCTCCACTAGTACTGTTCTCAATTCCTCTTTTCTCCAATTGTTATGTAACAGGTTAAAAAAAACTAGAGAAATATCAAGGTAGATTTAAAAAAAAAAACCAAACACATGCTGTATACCTCATTAACATTGCTTTCCAGTGAATGAGTAACTTCAGATAGTGTAGTTCTCATTTTCTGTTGTAAACCTTGCCTTCCTCAATAACTGATACAGTTACTTAGCTTGTATAACCTGGGTATTAGTGATTGCTTTTCTGTAAGGCAAATCTTTCAGACGTACAAAGGCTTCAGAATTCTGTTGTCAGCCTTTGAAAGATCATCCAGTTGTCACCTTGAAATTCTCATGCGTTTGAAGCCTTTATTATCATGCTGAATTTTAACTCTTTATCTTAATTTCCTTTCAGTTTTAACCACCCTTTTCCACTGAAATGTCCGCATCTGATAAGCCAATATCATGCTCACATCAGCCTCAAGAGAATATCCTATCTACTTTCTCTGGCATTTATCTATTTTATGGTTCACACATGTAAAATATTAGAGGACTTCTAAATTAATCAAGAAAACAAAACCAGCTACAACACACAAAATATTTAAAGAGGAGATACAAAAATCTCATTCTCCTTTCCATAAAAATGGAGAAAAAAAAAACATAAAAAGTACTGTATCTGAACTTTTGCATTCCTAAAAAAAAAAAAAAAAAGGTATCCCATGGTAGTTTCTCTGACCTTCTGGATAATGCCTACTGCTAGGTTAGTATTCAAATGTTTATTCCTCTGCCTTTCTCTACATAACATGGCATATGTGTATCTGAAGTAATGTTCTCAGGAGACTTCCAAAACAAACTGGGAGATACCTTATGAAATGAAGTACCACTGTCAGTAAATCCTAGAAGAAGCTTATTTACCAGGGTAAATTTAATAGAGGCACAAATGACTTTCAAAACATAAACCCCAAATTAGATGAGTTAGGTGTACTGGATCCAATGCTAGACGGGAAAGAGTGAGTCAGCGCATCTAGGAGTGATTCTTTTACATATCAGATGAATAAAACAAAGGATAAACATGAACTGTTTAATAAATTAAGGGTTATTAATCCATTTTATGGAGATGTTGCCAGGATCAAAATATAGTATGGGTTGTTCAGAGAAGAAAAACTCTTTAAGATAAAATTTCCATAAGTTAAGTCAGATTCCCTTCAAGTTACAAAACTAGAAAAAAGTAGTGCAGGGCAGCAACTCGCTACTTGGTTCATTATATCAAGTACAACTAATTATCGCAGTGACAGTCTTCAAGGCACTCAAAATATGTCTTGCAGTCATCAGATAGATTTTTTTTAAAAACTTGAATGTGTCCCTGATGATGGGAATTCATGATCCCATAACAACAATTTAAAAAATTACCCAAAAGCTACTTTAGAGCAACCAGAATTCATCCTCATTATAGTTAAAAGAGAGTTAGCAAGCAATTCAGAACCATAACACAATAAATGGACTTAAAAGCATGCTGATGTTTCATGCAAGCTCTCTAGACCAGTACTTTGTTGACCTCAAATAACTTCAGATTAACTCAGTTCAGCTAACTATACTAGTTGAAGGATCACCATCATGGCTTGGCTTTGCGAACAAAGATTTGAGAAGGGCTTTACCCACACTTACTACAAGTGCATTGATGGCTAAAAAGTCCAATGCAGGATAGACAAGTCTTGTTGCAAAAAAACACAGCAGAAGATCTCCTTAGGTGGTATAGGCAAGGCACAGTTCTTTCTGCGTTGTCTTTTCTCCTCAAGACTGATTCTTCATGTGTTCTCCAAAGAGACAGAAGCATTGTGTATAATGTGTCTCCAAATCTCCCAATTAGAGGCCAGGATGGACTACTGATGGTAGTCAATATGGTCAGACATATTGTTTCAGGGAGTCCTTATATCTCCTCTTTGGGGCACTTCTCTTGCAGCAGCCGGTGGCGAGTTCACTGTAGAACACAATCTTAGGGAGGCAGTGATCCTCCATCCTGGAGATGTGCCCTCTCCAGTGCAACTGTGTTTTCAGCAACATGGCCTCAATACTGGTGACCTCTGCCTGTTCAAGGACAGTAACATCAGACACGTATTCAGTCCAGTGGATATTTAGGATTGTACAGAGGCAGCGCTGATGAAAGCGTTCGAGGAGTTGCAGGTGATGGTGATAGATGACCCATGATTCAGACCCATATAGAAGAGTAGACAGTACAATGGCTCTATAGACACTAATCTTTGTACTTTTCTTCAGGTGTTTATTACACCAGACTCTTTTATGGAGTTCTCAGAAGGCTCTTTATGCTTTTGCTATTCTGTTATCTATCTCTTTATCAATCGTGGCGTCCAAGGAAATAATGCTTCCCAGATAGCTGAACTGGTGGACTAACTTAAGCTCTGACTCACCAATGGTGATGTGGGGATGATAGTAGTCTTCTTGTGGTGCAGGTTGGTAAAGAACTACTGTCTTCTTCAAGCTGACTTCCAGCCCAAAAAGCTCAGCTGCCTCTGCAAAGCAAGATGTAAAACGCTGCAGAGCTGCTTCCGCATGGGCAAAGAGGGCAGCATCATCAGCAAAAAGCAGCTCACAAACAAGGTGATTTAGGGTCTTGTTGTGGGTCTTCTGTTGCCTTAGGTTGAATAGGCCATACAATATCGGATATAGATGCCGTTTTGCTCATTGAAGTCTGCCATAGCCCTTTGGAGCATCATGCTGAAGAAGATTGTGAATAAAGTTGGTGCAAGAACACAACCTTGTTTCACACTATTGGTTATTGGAAAGGGCTCAGAGAGTGCATCGCCATATCTGACTTGGCCTCACTGATCCTCATGTAACAGAATAATCATTTTGAGAAACTTGGGGGGATATCCTGAACATTCCAAGATCTGCCACAGGCCTTTTCTACTCGCTGTATCAAAAGCTTTGGTAAGATCAATGAAAGTTATGTAGCGTCCCCTGTTCTGTTCTCTACACTTCTTTTGCAGTTGTCTGAGAACAAATACCATATCTGTGGTACTTCTGTTTGCTCTGAAACCATATTGACTTTCAGGTAGAAGTTCTTCTGTGATAGTGGGTACTAATCTGTTCAATAGTATTCTTGCAAGGATTTTTCCAGCAGTGGAGAGCAGAGTTATACCTCAGTAGTTTGAGCAGTCTGACTTTTTTCCTTTTCTCTTGTACGAGGTGATAATGATTGCATCACAGATATCTGGTGGTAGTTGGCCTTGTTCCCAACAGTGCACAACTAGCTCATGAAATTTGGCATGGAGTGCTTGACCTCCATGCTTCCGGATTTCGGGTGGGATCCCATCCACCCCAGGTGCCTTGCCAGTTTGCACCTGCTGAATGGCCTTAAGAGTCTCTCCCATGGTAGGAACTATATCCAATTCATTTTTCACCGGTTGTTGTGAGATTTGCTGGATTCCTGAGCCTTGGACTACACGGTTGGCACTGAAGAGAGTTTGAAAGTGTTCAGACCATTGATTCAGGATGGAGATTTTATCTGTGAGAAGCATTTGGCCGCTTTCACTGGGTAGAGGACTTTGAACCTGATATGTGGATCCATACACTGCTTTCAGAGCCTCATAGAATCCTCTGTGGTCACCAAAATCTGCGCATAGTCGAGTCTTTTCTGCTAGGTTAAGCCACCACTTGTTCTCGATGTCACGAAGTTTCTGTTGGAGTTTACCGCTTTTAGAAGACTAAAGGCTTCTTTTCTTACATGACAGGATGGCTGAGCAAGGTGTGCTCGGTGAGCAGATCTCTTCTTTGTCAACAATTCCTGGACTACCTGACTGTTTTCATCAAAGCAGTCTTTATTATTCTTTGAAGAGAACCCTAAGGATGCTTCGGAGGACTGCAGGATGCTATTTTTAATATGCTGCCAAAGAGCTTCAGGAGAAGAGTCTATGGGATGGTCTTCAAGCCTTCTTTGAAGGTTTGCCTGGAAACTGTTTCTCACTGCAGCTATTTGAAGATTGTTAACTTTGAGCCTCTTCCTCGGAATTCCACCCCTCTTAGGCCTGGGCTTAAAGTTGAGGTTAAGTTTGCAATGCACAAGGCAATGGTCTGTTTGACATTTTGCACGAGGCATCACTCGGGTGTGATGGACATCGTGAATATTTCTCTGGCACGCTAAGACATAGCCAATGAGGTGTCAGTGTTTAGATCAAGGATGCATCCAAGTTGTCTTCATGCTATCTTTCTGACGGAAAATAGTGTTGGTGATGGAAAGCTGCTGCTCTGCACAAAACTCTAGCAAGAGGTGACCGCTGTCATTGCAGCTTCCAACAACATGCTTGCCTAGTACTCCTTTCCAAGCTTCAAAGTTCTTACCTACTCGGGCATTAAAGTCACCAAGGATTATGATCTTACCATCTGCAGGAGCCTTTTGAGTGAGGCAGCACAGATCGGTGTAAAATTTGTCTTTTTCTGCAGGGTCATCTTACAAAGTTGGGGCATATATGCGGAAGAGAACAACATATTGCTTGTTGTGTAGTGGGAGGTGTAAGGAGATAATGCGATCAGAATGACCTGCTGGCAAATTTTCAAATTTAGAGGCAATGGAGTTTTTAATCATGAAGCCAACTCTGGAAAGATGACTTTTGGTTTTGGATTTGCCTAATCAATAAAGCGTAGAGCCAGCACTGTGTTCTTTAAGGCTTCTTTCCTCATGAAGGTGAACTTCACTGAGAGCAACAATGTCAATGTTAAGTCGTAACAGTTCATGGGCAATTACAGCAGAACGACATTCAGGACGCCCACTATCTGTATCAAGCATAGTTCTAATGTTCCAACATACCAGCGTCAGTCTGGACACACCTTTGAAGGCAGGTGTATGCATTTGTCTCTTTGTCATTGGTCAACCACAACAGAAGATGCCCGTTGGCCACGGCTAGCCAACCAGGTAGAGAGGGAGATGAGCTTTGGTTAGGCCACCTTTTCTAGACCTCTTTCTGTGTGGAGCGAGCAGTGATTTCCTTGAAAAAGGCTGCTTGGTCATTCAGGATGTTGCTGAACAAGACTGTCATCTCCTGAGTCAATCTTGAGCGACCAATGTCCTGAACAGCCTGCATGCAGGATTGGATCTGCAGCTTCCAGTGCACCTTTTCACCTTCTGTTTTGTCCCTCGCTTGTCACTACAGGGCTTTGCAAATGTGAGTAAACCCTTCGGGCCTGCACAGTGAATTTTTTAGGTGAGGTGCAGCGTGTGCGGAACTATCCCACCCTTTACAGCTAAGGTTTATCTGCCAGGGCCTAGTGAGCTTGAACAGTGACAGCAAAGCCCTCAGGTTGTAGGTTTGGTTAGAGTATCCTTCTCTTAGACGGATAGCCTTACAGGGCTAAACAAGCTCCATTTGCCCAGATTTGAAATTAGAGTTAACCTTCTCCTAGGATGGTTGCCTGAAGGCTAGTGAGCCCATCCTGCCCATGGATATGCTTTGTCTAACCCTTCAGTTGAGACCTGTCTGTCTTGGGAGACCCTACCGGAGGCATATGCCACCACCAGCATAGCTCTCAATTTCACAAGGGCACTCAAGCTCTTTCCCCACGACAAGGGGGTGTCCATGAAAGAGAGTTGAAGGATAGCTTTCATTATTTAATCAGTTCCCCTCTATATATACTCCCTGATCAGCCATTTGGGGATGATTATAGAAGAAATACTTTGAATGTCCTCAACCCATGTAGTATGCTTTAGTTTAACTACCCCACTTGTCTAATAACTTGCTTTATTTTTTAAGCAAGGATGTCTTTGAAGTGAGGAACAGGAGGGAGATAGGAGTGAAACAGTTGTTTCACAAAGCATGAAAAAAAGAAAATTAATTAAGAGGTGTGACAGTTAAAGTCTGCATTTCACACGTTTGGTTTATGTTTAAAAGAAAAATGTAATCAAGAGACAGGGTTTAGATTTAAAAAGAGAGGATATGCTTATATCAAGGCTTAAAGGCTATTTCTGGAACAGACTGAAGACCAGTAGACTTCTTAGCATAGCACCGTGCTGTGTGTTAGCAAGTCTTGCCAGTTTAACATGAGTATGTGACTTCAGAAACAGAGAGGTCTCTTAACCCTAAAAGGTTGGAATAATGGTAGTAAACCACAGAAATTCATAGAATCGGTGAGGTTGGGAAAGACTTTTCAGATCATCAAGTCCAACTGCTACTCAAAGACTGCCAAGTCCACCACTAAACCATATCACTAAGGTCCCCATCTACATGATTTTTGAACACTTCTGGGGACAGCCATTCCACCACTTCCCTGGGCAGCTTTTTCCAATGCCTGACTACCTTTCTGATGAAGACATTTTTCCTATTATCTCATCTAAACCTCCACTGGTGCAACTGCTGGTCTGTTTCTTCTTGTCCTATCAAGGACAACTTAGAAATGATTGTTATTGCAGCATGAATGATTATTTATTCTCTTTAATTCTGATGTCTGAAAAGGTTTCCATGTCTAAGTTCGCTGTGAATTTTCCCATTATAATGGAAAGAATATTGATCTTATGCAGACTGTGTCATATCTGCCATCACCAGTATTCTGTCTGGCCTCAAAATCTTCATTTTTTTTACTTTCTAGGGCATCTAAAATGGACAGCTGAAGCACGGCAGAGTGTTTGTTGGTACCTGAAACAGCACTAGAAACGTAAGTGCTGTTAACCTGTAGCTTGAAATATGGTATCAACACTGCTAGTAACAGAGCACATGTTTTGTACACAGCCTTAGGACTCAGGCTTGTCAAACCTGTGCCATATGGTCTTTTCTTGACCTGTCTGCAGCTTTGTTTCACTTCGTTTATCTGTGACAGTAATATTTGTAATTTACTAGGCAATTTGGTTTGCATTTGCAAAACTTGTAAACAGTGCCACCAACATTTTAAGACACTAACTGTCATGGTTTAAGCCCAGCTGTAACTCAGGAAACCACAGAATCTCTGGGCTCTCCCCTTCCCTTCCTCCCCCTCCGCTTCCAGAGGGGTGGGAAGGAGAATCGAAAGAATGTAACTCCCACAGGTTGAGCTAAAAAACAGTCCAGTAACTAACGTATAACACAAATCACTACTGCTACCACCAATAATAACAATGACAAAGGAAATACAAGGAAAGAGAATACAACTGCTCACCACCCAACAACCGAGCTGTGATCTAACTCTCCCGGGTTCCTGCCTCCAGTTTTTACATCCTGGGCATGATGTGCTGTGCCATGAAATACCTCTTTGGCTAGTTTGGGTCAGGTGTCCTGTCTCTGCTTCCTCCCAGCTCCCCTCCTCCCTGGCATAGCATGAGACTCAGAAAGTCCTTGGTCAGGGTAAACATTTAAGCAGTAACTAAAAACATTGGTGTTATCCACGCTGTTCCCAGGCCGAAAATCAAAACCACAGCACTGCACCAGCTACTAAGAAGGAAAAAAAATGACTGCTACTTCTGAACCCAGGACATTAACCTAATCATTACATTGAGAAATAGAGGCCCAGTGCTAAAGCCAAGGCCTTGAGAAGTGAGGGCAAAGAATGTGGTGTAGAGAAGCACAGCCATGGGATGATAAGGGAAGTCTTATAGGCTTACACTGGAGACCCCACAACTGTAAAACCATGGACTTACATTGAGACTTTTTCTCTATAAAGCTATTCTTTGTTTCTTTGTAACAATTAGATCTGAACTAAGAGTGATACTTGGATTAGGCTGTTAAAATTTCAATTTTACTAACAATAAATTATGGATTGTATATTTAAGATGATTCCTACTTAACCATAAACAAGATTTTGATCATTAGCAGTTTGCACAGTTGAATTCTCTTCCTGTTGACAATGCCTGACTTAAGATGGTAACCTTTAGATAAAACAGATTTTTCCCTGTGCAGCTTGATTTACAGACATTTACAGTGACCTAAGACATGGGGGTGGAAAATGCGGCAAATGTAGAATAAGGAAATTTACAGATTTCATCAGAAGCATTTGGAAGCCACAAGAATTTCTTACGAGTCATTAAAGGCCCTATAAACTTATGTTTACATGACTGAAACCAGCCCACCTGGTATTCATTCACATATTCAGGCTAAAAAAAAAAATAAAATTGCTAAAGTTTAAAGATGAAAAAAGGAGCACCTACTTACTACCCAAAAAGGATTTTTTCCCCCCAGCATTTTCTAATATAATGAAATTCCCAAATACCTAGAGTTGAACCAGACTGTAAATTAACGTAGCATTTTCTATAGCTGTTCTAATTTTCCTTTGTGCCCTGAATCTTTGAAGGACAACTTCTGCATGCATCCAGTTTCTAAGACTACAAACTT
This sequence comes from Myiopsitta monachus, assembly GCA_017639245.1. Lineage (NCBI taxonomy): Eukaryota > Metazoa > Chordata > Aves > Psittaciformes > Psittacidae > Myiopsitta > Myiopsitta monachus. The sequence goes on from CM029919.1 coordinate 64,193,067, forward strand.
CAGGCATTTTGAGAGTAAACTCAGTTTTAAACATGAATTTAAAAAGTTTTTGTATCCACACTGTCCTATCAATCAGTGGTTCCTTATTATTCTAGTACACCCATATATCATGGTGACGCCTTCTAGATAGACACAGAAACAGAAGGATATTATCTTGCTAACAGCAGAGAAAAAAAAATACAACCCCCCAAACCCTTACCAGTTAATGAAGAACTCAATTCTTTAGCAAGCTGTGGCACACTGTGTTTTCTTAAATGTAGTTTACAACAGTATCTGCTGAAATCAGTATAGCTTTGGTTATTGTAAATGTCAGTTATGTTATGTGTCTAAGCATATGGCATATTCTTCAGTGTCTTGGGCAAAGTTTGTAATTCTAAAATGCAATTTTATTCAGTCTGAGAGAATTAATCAGTATTAAACTAGTATTCAGGTGATTAAATGTCTTATTGCTGTGTTTACTTTTTTTACAAGGGCTGAGAATTAGGTTCAGATACTCAGAATTACTGTGCCTGAATGATTTCTTTTACTTTTAAGTTGAGATTTTTCTAAGAAGACAGGCTCACAACTTTACGAACTTAATTGGGATTTGTTCATCTACATCTGTTCAATTCCATTTAAATAATTCCATTTTGTCGCCACTATCAAAGCATTCTTGAAAAATAGGATCTTACTAGGTATACAGAAAAGAGTGCAAATGTGGCAGAGAAATGATGAGTTATGTTTTAGTTATATTTGACTATCCGCATTGTAGTCACTGAGAGCTAAGACAGTCTGTTTGTGCCCATTCTGATAAGTAAGTGATAAAAAAGGCTATTTTAGGGTACAGGTAGTATAGCATATTTTTAGACATTTCATTTGGGATGAAATTGAGTCATACCTGGGAGTGTCTGTTTCTCTCCATTGACTGTGAATAGATCAGGCTCAGCCAACCACTAGAACTGGCTCATTTCGTTGTTTGTTTGTTTGGTTGGTTGGTTGGTTGGTTGGTTGTTTTTTTTTAATCACGTCAATGTCACCCTTTTACATGACTTTGGGTGGATCATTCTCTTCCAATACTGCATTGTCTGCATTACTCTGTACTTATTTGTTTATTGAATGACTAATTCATCCATCTTACTTAAATTTTCTCAACTGAAATACTATTAACACAAAGATGAACTTTGACTTTAACTTTATCATTGGTTGCTTAGACATAGTTACTTTGTTTAATTATGTATTGTAGCTAAAGGTTTAGGGAAAGAGAGATGAAAGACCTTCTAGAAATTCAGTATTAATCTGGAATCAAAATCACCTCCAACTGCATCATTTGCAGAAGTGCTGTCTTTCAAATTAAATCTTCTAGAAATAAAATTACTGTCTTTACTGTTATTTGTAGGATGTGAAAGTTATAGATAGCAATAATATTCAGTTAGTTATGCTAAGGGATACTCAGTTAACTCAGCATCTTGTTAGAAGACCTGCAATGTGAAGGTATATCAAATGCACATTCTTGTTTGAAAATGTATTTGGACTGCTGTAAGGAGAGTGCTGATATCTTGAAAGAGACGAGGATCATTTAGAGGACAAAATAGCTTGGACAGGAGAGCATCATAACTGTAATGGAACTTCCAGGAGGTCTGATTTTTCCAAATAAGAAATAGAAAACTGCATGTAAAAGTAAGAAATCCATATGCTTTTTTCCACTTCTAAATGCATAATAATTAAAATAGTTATTATTCTAACAGTACCCACCCAGGCCTAGAGAAAGAAGCTATTGATTTGTGTTTGTTTCCACCAGAGCAAGCCTCAAATAAATAAAACTGGTCAAAAAAAAAAAAAAAAAAAAAAAAAAGCCATTTTTTTTCACATTATTTCCTGCAGTGCTTTATTTTTGTGCATCTAGTCACCCAGCAGGATTAGCACAGGAACTCTCAGGCTTCACATGTTATTTCTATATTCTTTCATCACTGTGTAGGAGGGGGACATGTCAATTAGCCCTGGAAAGGGGTTCTTAACCAGCAAATTTAACACAATTTCTAGCATTTATGATTTAAGAATTAGTCATCACCAACTAAATATCAGAACTTATAACTGTATGCTTATTTTGTATAAATATGCCGTATGGCTACCCCCTATTGCTTGAGATAGTAATAGAACTTTATTAAAAATGAGGACGTTGGCACAAAGTAATGGTAAGAAAGTTCAGGAAATTCACTTAAATCTGATCTCGTAGCTATTTATGGTGATCATTTTAAAAAATTTTTCTTTTGGCATAAATTGCATCAGGTTTTATGTTTGAAGATTAATGCAATCTCATTCTGCATAGCAGCTGTTCTTAGTGGCTAAGTGTCATGGTTTAAGCCCAGCTGTAACTCAGAAAACCATGTAGTCTCTCTCTCACTCTCCCCTTTCCTCCACCCCGCTCCTGGAGGGATGGGAAGGAGAATCGAAAGAATGCAACTCCCATGGGTTGAGATAAGAACAGTCCAGTAACTAAGGTATAACACAAACCACTGCTGCTACCACCAAAAATAATAATGATAAGGGAGGTAACAAGGGAGGAAGTTACAGCCGCTCACCACCCGCCAACTGATATCCAGCCCAACCCAGCAGTGATCTAGCCCTTCTGCATAACTGCCCTCAGTTTATATAGTGGGCATGACATGCTGTGGTATGGAATACCTCTGTGGTTAGTTTGGATCAGGTGTCCTGTCTCTGCTTCCTCCCGGCTTCCCCTCCTGCCTGGCAGAGCACAAGACTCAGAAAGTCCTTGGTCAGAGTAAACATTACTGAGCAGCAATTAAAATCTTTGGTGTTATCAGTGCTGTTCCCAGGCTGAAAGTCAAACCCACAGCACTGCACCAGCTACTGAGAAGGAGAAAAAATGGCTGCTACTGCTGAATCCAGGACACTAAGAAACTTATAATACAGAAGTGAGAAAAATCATGGATAGAAGAACCCATTCTACCCTGTGGCCATGTAACTTTTGCTGGGTAGTGTTTGATAAGATATGTGCTGAAATGACCCACCGAAGCTGTTCTGAAGACCTTTTGTATTTTCATCAAGACTTCTCTGGTTTAATGAGAACATCAGAAGGTTAAATAGTTGATGACATAAACTAGAAAAGAAAAAAAAAAGACAAACTTTGAAATTGATTCATTAAAAAAGAAGTATATGTATTAATGTGATTCCATTCAGAGTCACAGAATAGAAAATTTTCAAAAAATTACTTCTTTTAACTATAAAGACACTAGGGAGCAAATTAGGATAATTACTTGCTATTTGCTTGATAATGAGATCTGTATTCTGATATCTAGGAAGAATCAAGCTACATGCTGGGCTAATTACAAATTTTCCAAAGCACTAAATGTCATGAGTGTTAAGATTCATGAGAAATAAGTACATGCAAACAACACTGAAATACAGACTTGAAATAGGTGGTTTCACAATTGCTTCCATTTGCTGTAGTTTACGTTGATACCATTCTTAGAACTGGTATCTTCAAACAGAAAATACTTTAAAAGAGGCACCTAAATTTAAGAGCATCTGATGGCAGACCCTATAAATATATTTGATTTTAAAAAGGTCAGTACTTTTCTATTGTAATTGAAAATCAGATCGCTTGATTTACATCTCAGAACTAATCTCCAGCAATTTACATACTTTAAGCATAGTGGGGTCTAGCAAATCTTACCTAAGTCTCCTATAAAGAAATTAGGAGTCAGTGCTCAGAACTTATTTTCTGTAGTGAAGAAATGCATGAAGATTCAAGGAATTCTTTATGGTAGTTACATGACAAATTTCTTTCTGAAGCTGAATCTGGTTTTTGTCAAAACAGGAAAACATGCATTTTTCACCTATTTTTTTCCACTCCCACACAATTTTTTGTGCTGTCATTTTATATTCAGTTGCAAGGATACATTAGTATTTTATGTAGCTGTGTGGAAAATTAGACTCTGAAAAATTCCTGAACTTGATTTTGGCTTGATTCCAATTTAGTACTTAGTCACATAAAATGAATAGCTATTAAGAGATCTTACTCTTTGGATATTCATATTGTACTTAAGGAACTAGAAAGGTAGCGGAGAAGTTAATGAAAAGAGTCATTGCAAAGAAATGAAATAATATATTTTTCTGTCACAAAATGTGAATTCTACTGGCAGCATATAACAAATATAGTTAAACATTAAAATTCGTTTTTAACATTAAATAACTTGTATGGCTGGATCTTATGCACTTTACATATAAAACACTTTAAAGGTCAGGAAATCAATCACCCATGTTTTACTTGTCATGCCTATCAGTTTAAGCCAATATAAAATAATGAATACTTCTTTGTATTACAGTTCTGTCTTGGTCTGATTGATCCTCTATAAACCTATTATAAAGGTCATGATATGGTAACTCAGAGACTACTGGGGAACAGGAGGGCACAAGGTAAGATAAACATGTCACCTATTCTGGAATGCAGTCAAGCCTTTTCCTATATTTGGAAGTAAATATTAGCTAAACTCAAACTTCACTTGGGTGTTAAATGTCTTCCTACGTTTTCATTGTCTGTCCTTCTTTTCCAAGATGTATACGTGTGTATAATAAAATTCTCATTGGATTGATCCTTTCAAAACATAAGATAAATTGTTATTAGTTAGCATTCTTTCTTGCAAAAATTACTTGCTCAATATGCTTTTACTGTTATACCTCTTTGAATAGTCCCATTGTCAAATATCTTGGCATGAATAAAATAGGAAGAGCTAGTCCACTTTATGAAGAGAGTTAAGACAGATGCATTTATTTCTCATAGGAGATTGTACTTTCTCAGTGTTAATAAACCTTCCAGAATTACTTCCCTACAAGTACAAAAAAAAATGCCTGTCTGAAAGTTCCTGTTTTGATTGTCCTGATATTATTACTATATACTAATAGAGGGTAAATTGAGAACTGACTTGAACACAGTGATGGGCAAAATGGACATGAGCAACAAACTCAGAGGATAGAAGCAGTGGAACTGCATCAGAAGTGATTGTCACATCTACCTTTCAGCATGCAGCATTTGAGAATTGGCATCTTACAGAAGTTACAGGAATCCGTTCATTTAAGTAGGAGCAGAATGAAGGTAGCAGGCAAAAATACTGGAGGGAATGTACTTTTGAAGTTCTGAGGACTTGATCAAGAGCAAAATAATGAACAGACAATTCCAGAAGCAAACCTGGGGGGATACCTTGAAAAGCTTATTGGGATACTTGGATGCACAGTACAGCTATGTTATGGTTCTTAGTACTTGGTGGTTTAGGCAGTCTTGTAATTACACAAACAAACTGCCAGAGGTCCAGATAATCATTCAAATCAGTTTTAACCTAATAATAAAACTTGGTTGAGGAGACAATAATCACTTGATTAAATAATTTTCTGGTCTACTAAACAATCAAAATAAGACATTTGCAATTATGGAGTTTATGATAATTAGTATAATACATACAAATATGTTAATTTTTGGAGATCTGTGATCACTTAGTACTATACTGATGAACTTCATCTCTCCTGGGAGTTTTGTGCTGGAGATTTCTCATGTATCTTGACAAGACAAAAAAAAAATATTTCAACAGATTGGTTGAGTATGGTTGTTATGAGATAAAATCCTGACACTGGGATAATACAAAGTAGAAGCAAATCAAAAGGGAGACACTCAAGTGTGTAGACCGCATCACAGAGGTCAAAATGTCATCATCACTGTATTTTCTAAAGACTATGCATGAAATATATACCTAAACTCCACTCCTCAGTGATGGTGGCCCTTAGAAAGAGATTCAGATTCACTCAGGATCAAATATCTATTTTGGTTTTAGAAAAAATTGCAAATTTCAACTTCTTTTCGGTGACATTTACCAAGACATATCTTTCTTTGTCTAGTTCCTGTTATATTCACAGGTTGATAATTAATTTTGATCAGAATTTCTGATTCATTAACGGAGCTTCTAGTCCCAATTTTTTTCTTTTTTTTTTAAATAAGGGAAAGATAAGAGTTTGCATTGATACTATCGTGGTTTAAGCTTTTCAGCCACGTAGTTTTCTCGCTTACTCACTTACCCTTCCTTTCTTCCCCCTGCTCCTGGAGGGATGGGAAGGAGAATTGAAAGGATGCAACTCCCACAGGCTGAGACAAGAACAGTTTAGTAACTAAGGTATAACACAAACCACTACTACTACCACCAATAACAATAATGACAAGAGAAATACAAGGGAAAAGAATACAATCGTTCACCACTCAATATCAAGCCAGACCTAGCAGCGAGCTCCGCAGCAAGCTCCCCCACCCTTCTGGGTCCCAGCTCTCCGTTTTCACATCCTGGACATGACGTGCTTTGGTATGGAATAACCATCTTTGGCTAGTTTGGGTCAGGTGCCGTCTCTGCTTCCTCCCGGCTTCCCCTCCTCCCTGGCAGAGCATGAGACTCAGAAAGTCCTTGGTCAGACCAAAACATTACCAAGCAGTAACTAAAAACATCAGTGTTATCAGCACAGATCCCAGGCCCCAAATAAAAAACACAGTGCTGTGCCAGCTACCAAGAAGGAGAAAAATGACTGCTACTGCTGAACCCATGGCAGATACCAAATGAGCTGACTATAAAATGATTCATATTAGAAATAAGGAAGAAGAAAATGACAAACCAAACCCAAACAAAAAGGAAAGAACTACTCAGGAGACAAAGCATTTCTAGGTGTTCTCTGGGAGATTCCTATAACATTCAGTCCTAATAGAAGGTGACAGAGTCATTTGGGGCACTTAATTGATACTTTAAAACCTTAAATCCTTAAAATCTTTGCTTATGATGATACTGAAAGACTATGTTACATATACTACTTACAGTTATTCTGTAGAGATTAGTGTATCTGAACTTATTTAACGGATGTATTTCAAGAGAATCACAATATATCTTTGGACAAAAATTATAAGACTTAGCACACATAACATATCATGATAGTATTCTAACATTCAGTGAAGTGTTTTTATCCATTAAATACTTTATCCATTTTAGTCATATGACTAAGTAAGTTAAACACATGAATTTGAAGACATCAATCACAAAAATGATTGCATTGTAGTTAAGAACAGAAAAAGGAGAGAGCAAGAAGATGATAAATGCTTGTAATTAGTCACATTTGCAGTCACTTTTCTTAGTAAGGAAAGTGCTCTTGGTGACAATATTTTACAACTTTTTTCAAAATGTTTCCTTTGAACCGCAAATAGTAATTGGAAAATAAAGGTCAATTGAAATGAACAATGGTACAACTGAATAATGTGTTTCACCGTGAAACTAATTATGCACTTAGTAGTAATGCCAAAGACAACTTAGTCTAAGGTATGTAGCATTTCTTTGAGATGTTTTCTGGGTTTTGAGGGGGATAATAAGTCTTGTTTTTTTTTTTTTTAAATAGTTCTTTTCTTCCATCAGACATTTTTTTTTTTTCCATTGCAGAAACCATGAAAAATTTGAAAGTGGACAACCAGGAAACCAGATCTGTATTTCCTATTATAGACTCATGACTCCTTCAATAACTTTAAATGATGTGCATATGAAATTCTTTTCCAAAGAAATTACAGAAAATTTTTTAGTCTAAAGTATATGCATATTAATGGTGAAATAAAGTATTCCTTTTTTCCTTTTTTTTTTGGGGGGGGGAGGGGTTTTCTTTTTTTTCATGCAGGTTTCTGTTCTTCAACATTCAGGTGACTGTTCTTCCAAGACAGTTGGAAAACTGTGAAAGGCCTTTTTGCTATACCTGTTTGAAGCTTCTTTAGGATGCCTAGTTGTAATTTTTTACTTGTAATTATTGCAATTGGAAAGAAGATCAATATAGTGTGGCAAAGTACTTTTGTAAGTACTTTGCACTTTTTGGGAATGTTCAGCTTCCGCTTTATTTTAACTTTAATGAAGAAACACGATATTTCTTTGAGGACACAGTTGGATTCTTGGTGTTTTGTTCAATATTCTTCAAAGACAATGGAACTGAAAAGTAGGTGTCGTGGTTTAAGCCCCTCAGTAACTCACCCAGTTCGTTCACTCACTCCTCCTTTTTCTTCCCCCAGTCCCAGGGGGATGGGGAGGAGAATCAAAAGAATGCAACTCCCACAGGTTGAGATAAGAACAGTCCAGTAACTAAGGTATAACACAAATCATTACTGCTACCACCAGTAATAATACAAGAGAAATACAAGGAAAGAGAATACAACTGCTCACCAAGCCCGACCCAGCCAGTGCATCCCCCAGCAGCGAAACCCCCGCTGCACCACCACACCCTTACGGGTCTCAGCTCTCCGTTTGCACATCCTGGACATGACGTGCTGTGGTATGGAATAACCTCTTTGGTCAGTTTGGGTCAGGTGTCCTGTCTCTGCTTCCTCCCGGCTTCCCTCCTCCCTGACAGAGCATGAGACTCAGAAAGTCCTTGGTCAGACCAGAACATTACCAAGCAGTAACTGAAAACACTGGTGTTACCAGCACTGTTCCCAGGCCCAAAATCAAAACCACAGTGCTGCACCAGCTGCCAAGAAGGAGAAAAGTGACTGCTTGTCGTGGTTTAAGCCTAACCCAGGGTAATAACTCACGAAGTTTTACTCACTCACTCACTCACTCCCCTCTCTTTCTTCCCCCAGTCCTGGGGCGATGGGCAGGAGAATCGGAAAAAAAAATGCAACTTGCACAGGTTGAGATAAGAACAGTTTAGTAACTAAAGTATAACACAAATTACTACTGCTACCTATCAATAATAATACAAGAGAAATACAAGGAAAAAGAATACAACTGCTCACCAAGCCCGACCCAGCCAGTGCACCCCCCCCCAGCAGTGAACCCCACATCTCCAAAAACCTGACCATGCCGTGCACCCTCAGTCCACCACCACACCCTTCCAGGTCTCTGCTCTCCGTTTGCACATTCTGGACGTGACATGCTGTGGTATGGAATAACCTCTTTGGTCAGTTTGGGTCAGGTGTCCTGTCTCTGCTTCCTACCGGCTTCCCCTTCTCCCTGGCAGAGCATGAGACTCAGAAAGTCCTTGGCCAGACAAAACATTACCAAGCAGTAACTGAAAACACTGGTGTTATCAGCACTGTTCCCAGGCCCAAAATCAAAAAACGCAGCGCTGCACCAGCTACCAAGAAGGAGAAAAAATGACTGCTACTGCTGAACCCATGACACTGCTGCTGCTGAACCCATGACAGTAGGATAACCATGGTTTTGAAAAAACTATTGAACCTTGAGAAAAAGTGAAGGAACAGCTTTTGAAACACTGGACATCACCCAATCAATGTTTTCACTGCTTAGGAAGGTAGGAGGTGGATTATCAAATGTCTTAATCCTTATGAGCGTTTCTCCTTGATAAGATTTTGTGAACTCTCAGTCATTTTGCATGACCTAGAGCTGGCACTTCTCATCCCCTTTGAACAGTATTTTCTTTTTTAACATCTTCATACTTTTTTCCTGGGTTCATGTTTCTTTGAGGTTTGGGGTTCTTTTTTTCAAAGATCTCTTTTAAAATAAAACCTTGTATCAGCCAGAAGAAAAATTTAACCAGCCTGTTCAATGCTCATATTTTAATATCAATATATTGATTACTGTGATTGGGTAACTTATTTGCCTTTCTGTATAACATGAACCAAAGTGAAAAAAACACCCATATTTTTCACCCTATCACCTTGAGTGGAAATACTTTGCATTTATATTTTTACAGAAACCTGAAAAAACAGTAACTTAACGCTTTATTTTAGTTTGTAAACCAGTATTGACTTTTTGCCTCAATGGATTTCTAACCTGAATATGATTACTCTCCTCCTTTTTCTAAATTGAAGTACTGAAAATCATTAATAATATTCAGTTTATTTACCTATTAGAATACAGGTTGTTCTTTACAGGCATAGAAGAAAAGCTAGAATCCTTTATCCAGCATTCATGGAAATAATGATCTGTTTTTTCACCCTGAGTTAACGTAGAAAGTATTGGAAGCAGCATAAGCTTCCTGTTACTTACATTTTCTTACCATATATATATTTGCATATATACAAATAGAATTGCGCTTATATGTCAATCATAAAATTACAGTATTTTCTTCATTCTTAATATGTACAATGAACAGTAGCAACATTCACACTTGCATTAAATCACTGTCAAGATCTACACTTGATAAGACAGAAGATGAATTGGAGTGATGAATTAGAATGAAGTATTTTACACAAAACACTCAAAATTATCCAGGTCTTAATTACTACCATTTTCCACCCTTTGTGCATAGTCATAATAGGGAATAGGAAAATCTGAGAGTTTTTCCACTGCCCTGTATCTCTAGATTGAATTATAATGTGTTTATCCTTAGAAGAATAACATTGCTTTCTAAAATACTCTCTATAATAGTTCATTCCTTTATGTTGAAAATAAACCAACCTATTTTCTTCATTAAAGTAATATTGATACATGTCTTTTAAATTCTGAAAAACCTGCATAAAACTCTTAAAATCAGAAAATAATTAAAACACAGCAAGCAAGGCTACTTATTAGTGTTTGACTCTTCATGTTTCATATCTTAAAACACAATTAAAAACTGTTATCATAGACACTAAAGACTAATTGACAGTATACAAAGGTGAGTTTCTGATGTATTTTTGATTATCACTAGTCTGTTGAGTTACTTTCAAAGTCCAGTAATTCACAGTAGTTTTAGAATTATAGAATCATAGAATAGTTAGGGTTGGAAAGGACCTTAAGATCATCTAGTTCCAACCCCCCTTCCATGGGCACAGACACCTCCCACTAAATCATGCCACCAAGGCTATGTCCAACCCGGCCTTGAACACCGCCAGGCATGGAGCATTCACAACTTCCCTGGGAAACCCCTTCCACTGTCTCACCACCCTTACAGTAAAGAACTTCCTCCTTACATCCAATCTAAACTTCCCCTGTTTAAGTTTGAGCACGTTACCCCTTATATCACTACAGTCCCTAATGAAGAGTCCCTCCCCAGCATCCCTGTAGGCCCCCTTCAGATACTGGAAGGCTGCTATGAGGTCTTCATGCAGCCTTCTCTTCTCCAGACTGAACAGCCTCAACTTTCTCAGCCTATCTTCATACCAGAGGTGTCCCAGTCCCTTGAGCATCCTCATGGCCCTCCTTGGTACTTGTTCCAACAGTTCCATGTCCTTTTGATGTTGAGGACACCAGAACTGCACACAATAGTCCAAGTGAGACCTCACAAGAGTAGAGTAGAGGGGCAGGATCACCTCCTGTGACTGGCTGGTCGTGCTCCTTTTGATGCAGCCCAGGATACAGTTGGTTTTCTGGGCTGTGAGCACACACTGAAGCCGGCTCATGTTCATTTTCTCAGCAACCAACACCCCCAAGTCCTTCTCCGTGGACTGAATCTTTTTTCTAGTTTTCCTAGTGTCTGTCAAAAATTTGAGAGTATGCAAAGTATTAATAACTAAGCAATGTTTTTCTTCATACAAGAATCCTGTCAAATTCACATTTATAGTCTCATCTTACTTTCTAAGACTTCTAGCCTAGAAAATACAAATACTGTAATATGCATCAAAGATATCTGTAATCTTCTAACCAATCTACAACCATCTAGAATTTCAACACTGGTTACCCACATATAGGTATTTAATCCATTTTAGATGAATCTGAGCTGCCATGTGGGACTAGATGATACCACACAATCAACTGAAAACTAATATCCATCTGGGTAGCAGAGGAAGGTCTTACTATCATAGAATCAACTAGCTTGGAAAAGACCTTTCAAGACCTTACTTATCAAGTACAACCATTACCCCAGGACTTAAATAACTTTAAACACCTATCTGTAATTACCCAAATAAAAACCCTTTGCCTTGCAAACTTTTATTTCCACACATTTTCCACATAAGCATTTAGAATCACATACTTTGAAGTTTTGTCAAGATTAATAGTACTTCTAAGAAACGTATTTCACTTATACAGATGATATAGGGCTCAAGGATCACATAAAAACATACTACCTATAAATACCATAAAAATATTTACAAATCAAACAATTTGAAAATCAAATCCCTTACTTCTTTGGCTAAAAAGTATAAAAGAAAAAAAGTACTGAAAAAAAAAAAAAAAAAAAAAGAAAAACAACCCAAACACATTTTTTGAGAAGCCTAGTCCATTCTACAAAAAACTTAAAAACTCAAATTCAGTTTATTCAAAGCCAAATGACTTCTCTTATTGTTTTGTATGATATTTTTGTCACTATTTTTTCCACAGTGATCTTCAACTTCCTTGTACCTTCCTTAAAGGTAATCTAGGTTAGTTTTCAAAATGCTGGTGTTAGAAATATCAAAAATGTGGTATATAAATATATATATATTTACTGGTATGGTATATTGTCGTGGTTTAAGCCTCTGAAACTCACGAAGTTTTGCTCACTCACTCACTCCCTCTTTTTCTTCCCCCAGTCCTGGGGGGATGGGGAGGAAAATCTAAAAAAAATTTCAACTCGTACAGGTTTAGATAAGAACAGTTTAGTAACTAAGGTATAACACAAATCGCTACTTCTACCACCAATAATAATAATAACAAGAGAAGTACAAAGGAAGAGAATACAACTGCTCACCAAGCCCGACCCAGCCAGTGCACCCCCCAGCAGTGAACCCCCCAGAGCCACAACCACCATACCCTTCCAGGTCTCTGCTCTCCGTGTTCACATCCTGGACATGACGTGCTGTGGTATGGAATAACCTCTTTGGTCAGTTTGGGTCAGATGTCCTGTCTCTGCTTCCTCCCGGCTCCCCCTTCTCCCTGGCATAGCATGAGACTGAGAAAGTTCTTGGCCAGACAAAACATTAGCAAGCAGTAACTGAAAACACTGGTGTTATCAGCGCTGTTCCCAGGCCCAAAATCAAAAAACACAGCGCTGCACCACCTACCAAGAAGGAGAAAAATGACTGCTGCTGCTGAACCCATGACATACATGTATTTATATATGTTATTTTAAAAGTATATAAATCTATGGCCTAAGAAGATAATGTCTGATACAGAAACGCTTTCAATGTACCAGAAAAAGAGTAACTAGAACCAGTGCTGGCAGCTGAAACAGACAAAAATTAAATAAAAGAAAAAGAACTACAGTAAACTTTTAAACTGGTTGACTAGTCATCATAGCAGATTGCAAGGAAAGGTGATATAAGGTCCATGTCCAGTAGATATCCTCTATTTCAAACAGAAATGTGCTACACTTACTGCTGGAAATCTGTCTGTTATTTAAAAAATGTTGTCAAAGAGAAACTTGCTAGAACATAGAACTGAGTCCAAATACTTGCTAGCCTGCATTTATGGAAATTGTTTTAAACTTGACTGAACTGTATTTGAAATAAATCATAATTTGTCAATTTTGTGTTATTTTCACAGCTGTGAATCCCTTTTTTTCACTGCCAATCTGTATTGGCTATAATTTTTTTTACTCATGTACACTTCACATAAGTGAACATACCCTATGATTTTAAAATGAAGTTGAAGAGATTAAATCTGTTTAAGACAGAGTTAAAACAGATTACAGATTATTCATTAATAATGCATTTGTTTTTAATGTGTACATTAAGGTTTTTATTTTTATCAGGATTTAATTAGGAAGAACTCCAGTGTAATAAACAGATCTATATGAGCCTGGGAGGGAGAGGTGATCCTAAGTAGGCATGTTTCATGTATTGATCTTTATGGAGTACTTAGTATGTGCTCCTCATGTATGCTAAATTTATTTGATGTGTTCTGGAAAGCAGTCAGGAGGGTAATAATAAGTTTAGATGCCTTGAAATTGTGCACAAATTTGCAACTTGACAATGCTGCTCAGAAAAGTTATTTTTTTTTGCCAAGCAAATCACAAATATAGTATTAATATCAGGATGACCCAGCTTCACAGACTGGGAAAACTGCTCCTAAGAACATTCCTGGTACTATAAATAAATAGTAATAGCTCATTAATAAATCATATAAAATTAGTCTGTAGCATTAGACTTCTTTAGTAGCAAGGTGGTTTGACTTAATGGAAATGAGCAATAATATGTTGGTTATTACTGAGGTTAATGTAAAATGAATTCTTGCATTATAATGAAAATAAAATTGCACAACAAGCATATGTAAGGTTTCCATGTAACATGAAAGAGCATTTAAGTGTTAATTAAGACGTCTGTGGTTCGAAAAAAACCAACATATACACAGTTAAGCATTGAATATATTGAAGCAAGGGGATACATTGAAATATATCTTCAGTAATTTTGTTCTCAATTCCTCCTAATATTTGAAGCCACTATTCCTGCTAAATAGATCTTTTATTGAATACATCAAAACACCTGCAGGCCTTTGATAAAAAAGCTAATGGAATTCATAAAAAAAAAATGTTATGTTTATGAGGAACTTGAGTGTATTAAGAAGTGAACTTTTAGACCTTTGCATGTTGGGGACTGAAATGATGTGTTCTTTATCAAAGAGGAACAAAACACCTCTGTAAATTATTCCTTTATTTATATTGTGCTATAAATCCACAGCAACAATTTTCAGGCTAAAAGACAGGCATTTTGTCTGTACTAAACAGAAATAATAGACATTCATGTAGACCATTCAACTGCTATTACCAAAAAATGAATGAAAAATTCTAAAATAGATTAAATAAAGTCGAGTTACGTTGCAGTGCCTGCTGTAAGGACTACAGAAGTATATATATATAGGCTTTTTTTTTTTTGTCAAACATCAAAATGGTCAAAAAGATATGTTCTTAACAAAGCCCTATTACTATGTAAGTACCATTTCATTATGGATAGGCATGTGAACTATATCTCCTTTTGAACAAAAGGATGCAATATCTATATATTTGACAAATTATGACAAATTTCCTTTTGGCTTCAGTGAAGAAAAGTGTGAACAAACAAATGAAGGTGAGTTTCATCTGTCCTAACATTGGAATTATTTAGGTGCTAAAGTCCTCATCTGAGACGCAATTTAAACTTTTTTATAGACAAAAAATCAAAAGAAACAGAAATAGGTTACTCTAAGGCATGGTTTATCTGTCCTATTTTAGTCAACTACTTTTGAATGAGATGAACTGCACCCCAGAAGTGATTGTTCCTCTTCATTAACCATAAGAGGAGGCTACATATCAGAATCACACAGTCTCCATACAGTCGGTGTTTAAATTTAGGTGAGATGAATTCTACCCTTAGGTTAACTAGAAGTAAGAGCTTACTTTGGAAGTATACTGAATATAAAGAGGTGCTTGTCTGACGTCCAAGAAATAACTTCACCAAGTGACCACATACATTTTTCACTGAGTCTATGGCTATATGTCAGAAGAAGATTTAAAATCACAAAAAAAATAGAGACTTGTGAGCTAAATCTGCAGACTTTTTAAGCATGTCCATAAAGTTTCCTTTTCTATTATCTGAACTTCTGAGAGTTTCCCTGTAAGAAGTAGAAGGCAAATCCATTGCTTTCTGTGTACCTCCCACTTAAAGGACAAGTAAAAGCAGTAATATGATTCCCCTCCCCCCTTAATTCTTCTTTCAGCTATACTGGATGGAGGAAAGCCAGGACATTGCATGATTCTCTGTATGACATACCTGCAAAGAGAATGGGTTATGGAAAAGGTAAGGAAAGCCCAGAATCTTAGTATTTGGAGTAGAATGAAGCAGGTCCAAAATAACCTATGAATATCCTGATTTTCCCCTCTGAAACAAAGAAAACTGAAATAGGGAAAGTGACTGCAGTTGGCACAGTCTTACTGATGTTATAGTCATATTAAGGTGCCTTTAAACAGAGGAAGGGAGAAAATACCTGATCCCTATTCAGGCACACAACTGCAGTATTGTCTCACATATTCTAAATATAAGATATACTGGGATGATTTCAATGTTGCAGTGAAGTATTTCTTTAGTGGTCGCTAACTGTTATGTACCACTGGGAATATATATGTGTGTAGATATCAGTTTTCCTGTGTGATGTTGTCCCATAGAAAAATTATTTGTAATCAGGCGAATCCAAATCTAATAAATGAGCAACCCAAAGGAGGGGAAGAAAACTCCCAAACCACCAACACAAAGCTTTTACCTCTCCTGACTTAGTTGTGTCAAGATTGATCTAGCATCTCTTTACAGTGAAGTACCTTCCATTAGTGAGACTCAAATTAATAGCTTGCCTGATAAATAGAAGTATTTTGTTATCTATAATTCAAATGTAGATTTGTGCAAATATCAGTATCCAAATCAAAATAAAATCCAATATTTGTCTTCTGGCATGATCAAGAGATTAATTGCAACTAATCCAGAGACTCGTCTAAGAATATGCATGCCTATCTGTATTATCGAATAAATACCCAGTTTCAATTCAGTGCTGGGTTCCTATGTCTGTTGTTTAAATTCAGTAGTTTAAAATTGATACAGACTGTACTCAGAATTAAAAAGGATCCCTTTGCTCTCCTTACTTAGCTTTGCTCTCCTCTCTCGGTGCAATAATGAGGGACCTTATATGCTTTTTGCCTTGAGCATTATAATTTCTTGTTTTATTTAGAACCAGCCTGCACACAATAACTTTAACTAAATACACGTTGAATTTAAAAGTAAACATAGTGGGTTTTTTGACACTACATCAGTTTGTTTGGGTGTTGGGTTTTGGTGTTTTGTTTGTTTTGTGGGTTTTTTGTTGTTGTTGTTGTTGTTGTTGTTTTTGTTTTTTTTTTTTTTCCAGAGACATCATCTCTTTGCTTCTTCCCTATCTCCAGAATTTTAACTGATTCCAGCTTGAATATGCAATATTACAAAAACCAGAATTCAAGCCAAGCTCTTACAAATGTTTTCTGACATCTTGAGAAAATGGAATCCAATCAAAGGTAAAAATAAATGTTGGATTTCAGGCACTGGACTGGAGGCAGCTAGTTGCATTACTGAAGTGACACTAAAGGTCCCTGTGGGAAGGTGCTCAGTGAATAGCAATAACACAGCCTTTGTAAATTAATTCGCAGAGTAACAGTAGCCTGACACTGCCCAACAGCAAAGGCAAAGAAGGGAATAAATACAAGTGTAGAAGACTCAATATATTACTACTACGCCATAGAAACAGAAGGGCATTTTAGTAGCAATTATAAGTGAAATCATTATAATAATAATTTTTATGGTTTGTTTGTTGTTTTGGGTTTTGGTTTGTTTTTTTTTTTTTTTTCCCCCCTCCTGTTTTCAGACCTGTTTTAAGGGAAGTGGTTAGCAAAAGCCACATGTCACATGAAAACTGGAATTATAGGGCATGGAAATTTTTCAGTGTCATTCCTAATGATATTTGTTGCCATTTGCCTGAAGACAACAGGGTAGAGGTTACTTATTTTGTGTAGGTGTCTGTCTCTTATCTAAGTACTAGATTTTTTTATTTTTACCCATCTCAGTTGTACATGCCAAATGTTTTGATCTATATTCTTTAGTGCGGCACTCGTTCAGTCAATTGCAATTAAATGTTTCTCATTTTAAAAATGAGAATGATTAAAAAATCATTCTAGATTTTTTTTTTCAATAAGATTTAGTAATTTTCATGGAAGATTTAATTATCTGTCTTCCTTACAGGAGAATAAATCTATTTTCTTTCTAAATTAATGCTAAATTAAGGCGTTGTGGTTTAAAGTAAAAAAAAACCAGAAAAGTATAATACAATTTGCATACTGACCTGAGTTTGAAAGGTGAGCAACCTTGGTTATGGATAGAATAATCTGTTTTAAAAAGCAATTTAAGACAGATTGTGAACCCCTACTCTTGGGTTTCATATTCACTAGGACTGAACATGTGGCAGTGTACATGAAGAACTCCTGATTTAAAAAAAAAAAAAAAACAAAAGGAGTTGAGAAGAAAGAAACCTTTGAACCATCAAGTCCAAGCTTTGCTATCTTAGTGTATAAATCTTTTCAGATACTATTCAGATAACATGGTAATTATTATTTTTATACATATGTCATGGGTTCAGCAATAGCAGTCATTTCTTCTCCTTCGTGGTAGCTGGTGCAACACTGTGTTTTTTGATTTTGGGCCTGGGAACAGCGCTGATAACACCAGTGTTTTCAGTTACTGCTTGGTAATGTTCTGGTCTGGCCAAGGACTTTCTGAGCCTCATGCTATGCCAGGGAGGAGGGGAAGCCGGGAGGAAGCAGACCCAAACTGACCAAAGAGGTATTCCATACCACAGCACGTCATGTCCAGGATGTGAACACGGAGAGTAGAGACCTGGAAGGGTGTGGTGGTGGTGGCTCTGGGGGGTTCGCTACTGGGGGGTGCACTGGCTGGGTCGGGCTTGGTGAGCGGTTGTATTCTCTTTCTTGGTATTTTTCTTGTATTATTACTGGTAGTAGCAGTAGTGATTTGTGTTATACCTTAGTTACTAAACTGTTCTTATCTCAACCTGTGGGAGTTGAATTCTTTTGATTCTCCTCCCCATCCCCCAGGGAGTGGGGGAAATAAAAGAGGGGAGTGAGTGAGTGAGTGAGTGAGTGAGTAAAACTTCATGAGTTATTAGCCTGGGTGAGGCTTAAACCACGACAACATATTATTTTAAATTTTATTTATAATGGAAACGTGGTCCAGATCCTCAGTACTCTGGTTGTTAAGGTTCTACTTTTTTCCAGATTTTATGGTGATATTGCCTTCTGTAGTGGGGAAAAAAAAAAAAAAAAAGAACAAAAAAAAAAAATAATAAACAAAACCCACAACCTTTTCCTTGTGGCTATTCCCTTCCTTTTAACTGTTTATACAGCAGTCCCCTTGAAGAGTTCATATTATCTTTCAGCTTACCTAGTTTAACCTCCTTTTTCTGCATGAAAACTTCTTCATTCCCTGATCAGTCTGATAGCCCTTTCTTTATGCTTGTTGGAGTTTCAACTGAATAGGAAGTGGGATCTTATTTTTCACCTTCTGGCAAACATTTTGTTTCCTACAGTTTTACAATAGGAGTTAGAGATAACAGGGGAAGTTTAGACTCGATATGAGGAAGAAATTCTTTACTGTAAGGGTGGGGAGGCACTGGAATGGGTTGTCCAGGGAAGCTGGGAATGCTCAATCTCTGGTGGTGTTCAAGGTGATGTTGGACATAGGACTTGGGTGGCATGGTTTAGTGGGAGGGTCTGTGCCCATGGCAGGGGGGCTGGAACTAGATGATCTTAAGGTCCTTTCCAACCCTAACTATTCTAGTGATTTTATAATGTTTTCAGTATATTACGATGTTACAGATGTATTTTGAGGGCACTGCTGTTCAGCAACATATGAATTCTACTGTTGTAAGAGTGCAGCTCTCAGCTCAGTGATAATTTCTCCAGTTACTACCAACTTGAAAGCAATAAAGTAATTCTATTCTGCTAAGTTCAGATGACTATATCTTTATATATAGCTATACAAATAGGAGCTTGGAAAGTTGTTCTGTTTTAGAATTAGTGCTGTACTGTCAGTTTCCTATAAATATAATGGTTATCAAATCCTTCAAGAACTGTTCTAAAACTTTTTAAATATCTCTAATTTAAATTTATCTAACTCTGCAAAGATTTGTATGCATATACAATTTAGAATTAATTTTGGAGAAGGATCATAACTTCAAAATGAATGTAAATAGCATAAAAGGAAATAAAAATATGCCTATATAATTAAAACTTCATAGTAAAGTGTAAAGTACAAATAAGGGATGACAGGTATTCCCTTTGTTTATCAGTGTGTCAAAAGACAACCATGAAGAATTGCAGTGGGTTAACATTTGTCAACAAGAAAACTCCCACCCAGCTGCTCATTCATTCTCCTCAACAGGACAGGGGGACATAATAGGGTGACCAAGTTCATGGGTCAAGACAAAGACACTTTGGCATGGGGTCCTTCACAGGCTCCAGGAGAATCTCAGCACTTGAAGCACATCCTCCCCACCTTTCTTCTCTCACCTTGATTCTCAAAGAGTTACTTTTCTCTCATGCTTTACCTCACTCTTGACTGCCACATAGCATTTTTCCCTTCTTAAATACATTTTCCCTAAGGCACCACAATCTTGGCTGAGGAGCTCAGATGTGTCCTGTAATGAGTTCATTAGAGCCAGTTGGAACAGGCTGTTTTGCCCAGGCACACCTGGGCACCTGCATCTGCTACAAGAATTCATGCTAGACATTTTTATCTTAGGAATCCGTTTTCTAGCAGCAAGTATAGCAACCAATACAGTTCCTTTTCAGAAGTACAAAATGGTATATTTTAAGAAGCCTTAAAATACTTGATTCCAGACATAAATTACTAAAATAACAGTAATTCCAATTGTTTTTCACCAAAAGATTGATACTCAACAATATTTTAAAGTTCTATTGTAAGCTCATCTTAAAACTGCCACATACTAAAGAATGATCTTTAAGTATAGATTTAAGTGGGAGGTACATAGAAAGCAATGGATTTGCCTGCTACTTCTTACAGGGAAACTCACAGAAGTTCAGATAAGAGAAAAGGAAACTTTATGGACATGCTTGAAAAAGTCTGCAGATTTAGTCCACAAGTCTCTATTTTTTTGTGGTTTTAAATCTCCTTCTGACATATAGCCATAGACTCAGTGAAAAATGTATGTGGTCACTTGGTGAAGTTATTTCTTGGACTGAACACATAAAATTGAAGTCGCAAATTTGTCAGAATTGTCAGAGTGCATTACAGTCCCACTCATTAGGATGCTATTGTGCTGAAATATTACTGTTTCTAAAACTTTAAGTGTCTGACCACCAAAGAAGTGATCAAAATGAATATGGTGTCTCTGAGGACTGAGATAGAATAATATAATCTGCTTAATTTATTGACTAGTTTGAGATTTTTCTTTTTTTTTTTTTTCTTTTTTTGTTGGTGCTTCCTGAGTTGGACTATCTTCCCTTTCCTTCCAGCATTGTTCCTTCACTTGTAATGATGGAAAACGTTATTTAGCCATGAAGAGAGCTTCATTACTGAATTACTACCCTGTTTTGATTCCCCTTACAGATGTTTCATTAGCTGATCAAGTGGCTCTGCTCTTGAAATGAGTGACGAGTAGCAGAAGGAAAAGAGTGCTTTAAGGTTTTTAATTTACCAGGGAGAGAAAGACTGGTCAAATCCTTTAACACATCTGGGGAATGTCATAACCGTCACATCCAACAGTCTTCTAATAACTGTAAAGTACATAGATAAGAAATGTCAGGTGCCTTTATCCACTTTGAGTTTGGTCTGGCTAATGACTGCCAAAAAGTGGAGCGTACTAATAAACTTTTTGCATAAATGACTACTGATTTCAGGATATTGGAATATGGGCATAGAAAAAGCTAAACTCACATTTTAAGAGGGTGTGACTAAATGTAAACCTTGAATAAAACTAATGCCAACTCTCCTCTTGAGATTGTATAGTCACATGTATCAGAATTGCAGAATGAAATAAGAAGCTCATTACAAGAAATCTGACTCAGGAGCAAAAGGAGCAGATCTTAGGTATGAACATAGCTCTGCTTCCTCTACTTGCATTTTACATTAGACTAGTGCAAGATTTATTACCAGACGCAATTATATTGACTCTGAGTCAAAAGAGCAGAATTTCCGCCCATTACCTTCTGGACAGATTTAATCTTTCACTTTAATGCTTTCTTGCTGATACAGCTCAGCTCCAGCAGTAGGGTAGAAAATGTTTCCTTGCAGGTTATGTTGTGGCATGATGGCAAGACACCTTTTTCATGTCAGGAGGTGATTTCAAGTCTGCATAGACTTGGATATAATTTTTTGAGTGCAGACTGCCTAGAGTCTAGACTATAAGATTTCTGCTTCCATTTCTTTATCATTCCCTATATTGTATTCTGCTGTATTATTAAAAGAAAAAAATAAAAAGAAAAATAAATTTATTTTAATGAATAATTCTAGTATATTAATAGAATACTTTTGTATATAAAATATTACAACATTTACATATTAAATAACACCCTGAAGAAAGCAAGTCACTGTCATCTAAAAAATCTAAGGAAGAAAACAAATAAAGTATGTAAAACCAGATAGATTGTATTTGAAATCAGTGACCTTATGTAAAGAACAAAGTTTCTCTCTTGGGATCTCTCTTACCCTTAAGTTTGCTATTTAGAGATTCTACACCTGTGTAGATCAAACTCAACTAAACAAGATTAGATTCAATGCAGAGATGTCAAAGGACTTATCAATAAAATTTATGGAGTACTGTATAATAGTTTGTGTAAACACTGTACAAGAATTTGTCTTAGTAAGAAAATGGAGGATATTTCATTAAGGTTTTATACTGTCTCATCACGGGTGCAAAAATGTGTGTGGGGAAAAAAATAATTCATATATTTTGATTTTAATTTACAAAACCACATAGTAATCTCTTTATATAGGATACGAGTTACTTCTGCTATTTGCATTAAAAGGGTTTCTTTACTTCCATATAATTGTTTCTGGTCTTTAAGCTTTTCTTTGATATCTCAATGATATATCATATATACAAAATGAAAACTGTCATTCTTCATGTTTGGTGTTTTAGTAAAATTCTTTTGAGTTTGAAAAGCAGCATGTCTAGATGCCAGTAATTTCAATTTCTTCTCCTATATTTTATACCACATGCTTAAATTACCCTGGACGATGAAGGGCTGATCCTGCACAGTAACTAAAACTCATGCATTATTTAAGTAGTATCTACTCACTTAAAATTATCATTTTTACTAAGAGCCTTGCTGAGTATACTTGCTGATGTTACCTGAAATAGCTACAATGGTTTTAATTTTCATAATATTTTGGTTTATAATTCCCCAGTTTGGGGATTTTCATGTACTGATCAGCTTAAAATGCTTCAGAAATCTGTGTGTATACTCAAGATCATATATCACCATGATTGTTCAAGATAAATCCATATTTAAGATTTTATTACTTACAAAAGTAAATACTATTTTATTTCAGTAGAAATTTCTTAAGGACTTTGCAAATGTCTACTATGAAAGGGAGGAATCTTCTTTTAAACTGATAATTGTTGCTGGATTGTCACTGAGTACAGATGAAGTTTTGCAATCAAGCATGCATGTTCTGGAAGTCTTCTGTTCAGTTTCTGTTTAATAGTGAGAAAAGTGTATGAAGATGTTATTTTTTAAGTATCTTTTGTCAGATCTAAGTAACTCCTACTAATGCCATTTTTTAACGTTTTTCATTAAGAAAAACCCACCACAACCCACCCTTCCTTTATGCAATGTCTGTATTTTGTGTTTTCACACAGTCATAGAATGATAGGATGGTTTGGACTGGAACAGACCATAAAGGTCATCTAGTTCCGAAATCCTATCATGTACAGGGGACACCTTCCACTAGACTAGGTTGCTCAAAGCACTATCCAACCTTGCCTTCAGCTTCCATGGATGGGGCATCCACAGCTTCCTTGGGCAACCTGTTCCACCACCTTATCACCCTCACAGTAAAGATTTTTGCTAATATCTAATCTAAATCTATCCTCTTGATTTTGGTTAACAATACTGAAGAGAAGGAAAGGATGGAACTGAAAAAAAAAAAAACAAAACAAGCAAGAAAAAAAAAAAAAAAGAACAATTCTGTTTCCCCAATTTTGTTAAAAAAAAAAAAATATTCCCCAATTTTATAAAGATTAATTTTTAGGTGTGGAGACAAACATCTTTTAGAACACTAGAAATTATAGAATTTAATTTTCAGAGGTATGTTGGCCACAAAATATATCTTACCTGAAGTAGGCATCAAAATTCTACAGATTCATACTACACTTCAAGTATTGTATTCATCAGTTCCATTAGCTAGATATTTTTTTCCAAATAGGTTGTCAATAATAGCATTACATTTCATGAAATGTTCAAATCCTGATTCTCAAAAGGACTAAAGCATTGAATATTGAAAAGTCTAAATGTGGAGACAGATTTGGAAAAGAGCTTAGTTTTCTACCTATTAAAGGATCCATTAGAAAAGAATTCTACAAATTCTGTAACTCAGTGCTGATAATAAATATATATAAAAAAGGAAAAAAAAATGGGGGGGAGGTGAGAGGGGAAAAGGCTTGGAAAAAACACCTGTAATTGTAATTGCAAAATATTTTTGAAACTGTAGTTCCTTCTTGTGGAATAGAATTGCAGCATAACAGGAAAATGTTTTTTCTAATTACATCAGGGGGAAATTATTTCATGCTCTAGAATAAGAAGTAACTTACAAGAGTAACCACTGATGTTCTCAGGGTGAACAACTTAATTATACACCAGTTTAAAGGCCTCCAAGTTGCTGTAGAGAAGCTGGAGTCCTAGCTATGAACCTAAAGAGTGATTGTAACATCTACTGTAACCTCTTTCCTATGGTACTTTGGAAGATTCTGATGCAAGTGGCAGAATGTATAGTCCTTCAATGTCATGTTGTAACTGAGAGTGGAAACAGCCTGGACATCTAAGTATGAAAATCCCCCCAAAATGCATTTTAAATCTTGCTACAGCAAGATTGAAGAAAAATACAGTCATTATAAATACTTCTTGAGTCTGATGTCAGATGAAGGCAAGAAATAAAATGTGTGGTGCTATCTCTGAGAATGAGAAATAAAAGCCAGAATTAGAAGTAATGATGTATCCTGTACACTACGTCATGATGCAAAGAGATTTATAACTTGATATTAACTGCTTTGTCAAGTAAGGAGATGACACCTGTTCTAAAGAAAAGGCATTCACCTTTCTAAGAGGGTGAAGAGATGAGCCAGTATATGTTTTGATTAAGGAGAGTGTGTAGGCTGTCTCTAAGAAAAGTAGCAAGTAAACTTGCTTTGGAGAAAACCCCTCCCTTCCTCAATGCATCAGGAAGTGTTCCCAGTGGATTCATGGTGCTTAGAATTCTTAGTTATAGAATCATAGAATAGTTAGAGTTGGAAAGGACCTTAAGATCATCTAGTTTCAGCCCCCTGCCGTAGACAGGAACACCACACACTAAACCACAGGGACACCACAAACTAAACAATATCACCAAAGACCCCGTCCAACCCAGCCTTGAACACTGCCAGGGATGGAGCATTCACAACTTCCTTGGGCAGTCTATTCCAGTGCCTCACCACCCTCACAGTAAAGAACTTCTTCCTTTTATCTAACCTGAACTTCCCCTGTGTAAGTTTGAACCTGTTACCCCTTGTGCCTACCACTATGGTCCCTAATAAAGTTTCTCTCCAGCATCCTTATAGCCCCCTTCAGGTACTGTCAAGGTATGCCCTATGGGCCTTCTGTTAAAAGGATATTTGAGAGTGATTCTGACTATATAGTGAAGCTTATACACTCATAGTCTTTTCCCAGTCCTTGCAATAAAGTAATTTTTTTTTTTTCTTCTGGATAATTTCCATGGTAATCCTGCAAAGCAGCTGATTTTCACCAGACAGGCTCTGAACTGTATGCTCAGTAATGAAGCCTCATGACTAGAATATATTCTCTGCTTATGAAAAATGCTCATATCTATAAAAATAGGATTGTGGCTGAGCAAAAGGTCTGAAAGCTTCAGTCACATACAGGGTTTATATGACATTAAAACCCCTAAAACCTTGATACCTCTGATAGCTAACACTGACAGGCCCAAGTGCCTTGAGGAAAGGCTCTCATAACCAAATTCTTTCATATGAGCAATTCAATTTCCCCCTCCTAGCTCCAGGGCAATTTCCTTAACCATGACTTTTATCAGACCTTTGGCTTTGTGGGGGCACAGAAGTCCAACTAAGTGGAGCATCTTGCAGAATGGAGACATGAAACTCCACTTATTTCAGGAGAATGGCACTTATATCATAGAAGAATGAAGCATGCAGCAATCATGTAGCTGATTTGACTCTAAAGCTAACAACTGTATGACCCCAAAAGTATATACTTTTAAAAACTTGTTCAACTGGACATACTTAATACAATATTCTATAGATTTATGCTCAAATAGTTAAGATAGCAAAAATAGGAAGAAAATAAAATGCCAGAGAAAGTAACGTTCAAATGCTCATTTTCTGGGTTGTAGATTCCCAAAAGGAGCTTAAGGGCAAAATTGGTGCAGAGAGTATCTCACAATCATGGACATGAGGAATTTCTCACATAATAGGTTAAACTCACCTCATCTCCCATTTATTCTCTTTTACACCCAAAAATTACAATTTTCACTCCTGATGTACATCTAAAAAAGTGAAGTTCAGAACACAGACCACTGTTTCCTCTTTTGTTTCCCATCTGATATTTTTCCTCAGATTTCCATCACCCCTCGCCCCCTGTCTCTCTGTTATGATTTTGCTACTGTGCTTGCCTATTAGGCAACTATTTATGTCTTTCTTCCCTTCTCCTGTTTCTATTTACATCTGAGTTTCTGCTATTTCTGAATCTGCCTCCTGGGGCATAACTTTGAACAATTCTGTTAATAGTAATGGACAAAGAAGCTTGTAATTTTACTTCCCTCAGCATATACACAAATGAACTCTCCTTATATCTATCCTGCCACTGTCCCATAGGTCACAAATTGCTCTTTAAAATACCAACATGCCTCTCTCACATGGAAAAATAAAAGAATTTACGCATTAATTATAACTTATCTAGTATATGTGAAACAAACACCTATAATTATGCAGAGACATCTCACACTTGCACATTGTTAAATCAGTGATGGATGGAAAAGAAAGCTCATGAAAATGAATTTGCAGTACATATTAATTGAGAATGAAACATTTGGTATTTCATTGCATGTATGAAGAAACCTTTATGAATGATTATATTACTCATATTATCAATAGGTGCTTTTAACTGTGCCTTCTGCATACTCATTTTCTGAGAATTAAAAGTTAAGTGGATTTGGTATTTGAACAACTGCCCAAACTTTCTCAACAGCAGACTCAACTTCTCTACAAAATTTGAGTACTTTAGAATAAGGTATAGAAAATATAACATAAAGTACCAACCACCTAATGTAAGAAATATAGAGTGCTGATAAAAATGCAGTTTAGCCTAAGACTCTATAAAGTTATTAAGGTTCTTCTGGGTTCATAGCCTTGCGTATCTCCCTGGGATTAGGCACTTAACAGTTTCTCTTCTAAATAGTGACAGAAATAGGAAGTAGTACCTCCCTTTTTTCTCATAACCTAGTGGGTAGAAGCTTCAACAATTATAATCGATGTTCATATTGCAGTTCTTCGTTTGTTTGCAGAAACTTAAGCCAAATCTCCAAAAGAAAATCTTAATGGACACAATATTTAGAGAGGAATTTGAACTTTTTCTGTCTCTATTGAAGACTGGTCTACTTTGAACAGATGAATGTTATGGAGGCAAAAAAAGAGGAGAACTGTTCAACAGTCCAGTATTGAGACCATTTTCTTTATGGACTTTAAAAAAAAACCCAAACACATTTTAAACCCCACACAAATAGAGGAAGGACTTTTTCTTTCTTGACCTAACTGAATGTTCTGCTCACAACAAAAGGAAAGTAATGCTACATCTCCTAGTTCTATTTTACATAAAACCAAATGTGAATATTTCTACCCAGATCAGTGTCCTGGTAATAGGTAAGTACTAAAACAAATAATTTGTGAGTCTCTGAGTTTACAGAAGTTTTAAAATAACAAAATCTTTATGAACTCAGACTTCAGCTGTCAAATAATTTTGAAAGCGTGGGTCTTGGAGGTCAACATACTCTGGCCATAGGTAGAATAAGTTAGAAATTATTTGCACACTAGGGAGATTTTTCATTAAAAATTAGAAAGAACTGAAGCACCTTGAGAGGTATCTTACTCAACACTGTATCTACGAAAAGGATAATATCCCTAACCGCATAATTTCTAAGAAGCTTCACACTTACATTCACGCTTCCCTTCTGAACTTCATGTGCTGTTATTTTATTGGCTACTGAATAATTTCAGTACCTAATACAGTAGCTACTACTTCTACTAAAGTTCTACAAAATGCACTTGCTTGTTTTAAAGAATGTGCCAAGATAAGCGCTTGTCATACTAATGACAGCTAATAAATTATGTGATGTTTAATACCTGAAATTACATTTTTGGGGGTCAGGAACATATGGAAAAGCAGCTTAAAGCAAAAGCAGAAAAGAAGTATAGTAAAAGGAAGGTCTGAGAAATGGCAGAAAATTGATCCCTCTGTATTTTGAAAGTACTGAGATAATGCCTCTTATATTTGTATTCCTAAATTACTATAATGAACATGAGGTCATTTTTGTGGGGAATATAGATCCCAAATATGACCATAACTATAATATCAGAAAATAAAAAGTAGTGAGAATGAGCAAGATTTCATCAAAGTTAAGTGACTTTGAACTGTCATAACACAGTTACTAGTTAACAACACACACTGATGAGAAAGCAACTTTGCAATACATCTGCGGAATTAGGGCATGAGTGCTGAATTTCAAAAAAGCAGAAAATCTAAAAAAAATAGTTTCTTGTAATTTATATTCAAATATTATGCTGTTCATCCTTTCAATTCTCTTCACAAATAAGCTGGTGAACTTCCTGAAAAAATTTCCCGAGAAAATTTCCCTGGCAGCTAGCAAAGTTGTCAAGTGAAGTCGTCAGTGAATGAGAGAGAAGTATTAGAATCTCATGGTTTTGTGCAATTACTTGAACATTTTGTACGTATAACCTTCTGTAAGTGTTAAAAAATGTAGAAGATTGTTTTCAGTCTTTTTCCCTGGAGACATTTCTTTCACAGGGAAGATTTGTAAGAGCCACTGCCTTACTAATGTTCTAGTCTATATTAAAAAGCAATGGACTAAAGACATAAATGGTTCTTTGCCTACACTGCTTAATAAAAGACTCAAAGACCAACCTCTTTCCTTGAGGCTAAGTAGTTCTCAACAAGTTTAGATACTTGTCTAGCTAATTACTAGGCTTTCAGAAAGAGAGAAAAAGGATGCTACAGATATTCACAACATTGCCATGAGATGAGACAGATAACAAAAAGTGCATATTGTGAGGAATCGAGTACTTGAGTTTCCTCCCCAGTTTTCTGTTGTCAGTTCTGAATAGATATGTCCCTAAGCAATATAACTTCTTAAGTAACTTTGTGACACCTGGCATGAGGAGCAGAGATAGGTAGGTCCCCAGTTCTCCTTTATTTAGTAGTTGCAGACATCATCAATTCTGCCTCTGGTCAACTGAGCAAGACATAGCCAATGATTCTTTATTTTATGCTTGTCTTCCAGGTTGTACATATAACAGAGATTTTAATAGTCAACACTTTCGGGCATAGTCAGTTAAGTTAAGGCTCGAATTCCTCTTAAAACATATTTTTTGTGAACTGAAGGCCACACAGTTGACATAGTGTCCTGGGTTCAGCAGTAACAGTCTTCTCCCCATTCCTCCCCCCCAAGGAGTGGGGAGGAAGAAAGAGGGAGAAGTGAGTGAACGGCTGCTTGATTTACAGCTTAAACCACAACACATAGGCACCTACATTTTTGAGCATAAAAAGATTAGATGCACATGTAAGTTTCTCAAGAGTAAAAGATTGCTGTAGATAGAATCTATCAGAAGTCTTTTAGATGTCCACAGATGAGTTGGCCACCCAATCAACATAGGCCAATGACAAAACCAAGACCTTCTAAGATGCAGGCCTTAATGCCTGCCTTTATTGCTAAGATGAATTACACCTTAGAGTATTTATTGCCACTATTACAACTAGCTCACATGCAGATGTGTACAGTTTTAATACCTGAAATAGAGCAATTATTCCCAACGCATTAGTCAAATAATCTGAGATAATTCCTATGGTGTTAGCTTTTGACAAAGCTGACATAGTTGATAGACATCAGTGCAATTTTTTTTGAGGGTATTGTGCTGAAAAACTAATAGTGCAGTTAATTCTATCATTGTGTAAGGGGTGAGATTCTGTCCCAGGCTGTAGAACCCCAAATTATGCATCAAAATCTTATTTCTTCATTTGACTGATATACCCAACTATAGTACTATTCTGGAGTGGGATACAGCATGGTATCTCAAAAAGCGTTAGACATTTTTTATGTGGCAATTGAATCAATCCTTATTGATCAGGTATTTGTTGATTATTATAAAGCACAGACACCAAATTGTTTGTAGGTATTTAATGTTCTTATAGTCTTTAACTGAACCTGATGCAACATATTTGGCCTTGAAAAAAGAGTTGAGACCTTAACACTTTTGAAGATCCTTCAAATGTTTCTGAATAACAGTATCAGATTCTTAAAAGTTCTCACCCCTACTGGACTTAAATAATTGTCTAATTTTTCAGCAAAAGCACTTGTAGAAGTGTTGAATTGCAAATACGTCACTTGAAAATGATTACTGACTGCTTTGCAAGAATTGACCAATAATGATGATATTTTACTAATAATATTGAATAGTTATTCAGTTTTTGGCCTGACAATATATTTTAATTTTTATGTATATATATATATATATACACACATATATACACACATATATGTATCAAGGTATCAGTTTTATCAGGGTATCTGTCCATCTTAGACAAATTATTACAGCAGTATTATTCTAATTCCACTTTCTTCAATAAGAGGAGATCACTATAGCTACAGAAAGATTGGTAGATAGCTCCTCTGAAAGTGGAGACACTTCTGTTCCCAAGAGAGCCTATGTCTCACCATTTTCTGAAAATATCCCATTTCAAACTCAAGCAAAGCTGTAGACTCTAAACTAATGCATATAGAAGACTCTGTCCCATGCACATAAAAGCTCCACTTTCATGCCCAAACTGAGGTAGTAAATCTGTTTCTATTGAAAAGATTAAAGTTTTTACATATATATATATGTGTATATACATATATATATACACACACACAAATGTCCCTTTTTCTGTTTATATAGGGATTGAACGTCTCGGTAATCCTCCTTCTGGATTGTTCCTCTGCAGGAGAAAAGATTTAGTGCTTTCCCTGGCTTAATCTGAAATGAAATTTCTACTACCTTAGTTAATATTTAACAGAATAGTTTCATTGTTGAAAAAGAACCAGATTAAATTCCCTCAAGACATCATATTCCTTTTATTATGCTGAACTGCACTTCATGGCCAAGTGAAGATTCTATTGAAATAGTAATAAATGATTAATTTGTTTAATCGAATTTTTTTTTTTCTGACGTAAGAGTTTTACATTGACTATTCTGTTTCAGCTGTGCTCACAAAGGACAGAAGTAATACAATCAGATCAATACCTTGTAATGGGAGAAAACATAAATAAAATAAAAAAAAAAAGAAAAAAAGAAAAAAAGAATGAACTTGTCCACATGAGCATTTGGGGAAGTTTTTTGTTTTGGTTTGGTTTTGGTTGTTTCGTTTTGAGATTTTGGGTTTTTTGTTTGATTGGTTGGTTGTTGTGTTTTTTTTTTGTTTTTTTTTTTTGTGTGTGTGTGTGTTCTTGTTGGTTTTGTTTTTTTTTTTTGTTTTTTTTTTTTGTTGTTGTTGTTGTTTTGGTTCATTTTTTCAGGAATAATTTGTTTCAGTTAGTAATACAATAATAAAAACAGAAATTACAGAATCACAAGACTTACCTGTCACATTAAAGTAATTCATAAATGTTGGAATCCAAATTGGAAACCAAAAAAACTACAGTTCCAAGTTTTGCATTGTCAAGTGCATGCATGCAACTGTGTGTCTGTATACATTGTGTCTTTTTGTCTTTATTTATTCAAATTTGCCAGGAAGCTAAAAAATTTTTTTCATAGGTGAGGTATACAAGGAGAGACAGAGAAATGTAAACATACAAAGACAGATCATTGCATCAAACTTGTTTTCTTAGAAAATGAGGATAAAACCTGTTCATTAGGTACTTATTGCAGCATACAGCATCTTTGTTGATAAAACATGAACATATGTCATGTAGAATACTTTCAATAGACTGTAATTGGTAGGTGACATAATACTGACACTGACTGCTTTCAAATTATCTTTCATATTTAGGCCTTCTATACCCATTTGATGTACAGTACTGTGTTAAACAGTTTCTTAAAACAAAATTAGACTAAAAAATGCCAATTTTCTCTCAATATGTATTTCTGGAAATGACAGCTGTAACCTTTCAATGCCGGAAGATAATGGATGTTCAATGATTCTTTCATCATAAATGACCTCTAGAACTCTTGATTCTAAACTGGGAAAGACTTCAAAATAAAGAACAATCCTCTAAGCTGAAAAAGTAATTAAAATAGTGGCCATTAGGTCAATCAGCTTAAAAGAAAAAAAAAAAAACAAAAACAAAAACAAACAAAAAAAACCAAACAAAAAACCAAAAAAAAATCAAAAAAAAAAAAACCAACAAAAAAAACCCCAGCTTTTTTTTTTCCCTTTTATACCATTTGTTTTATGTCAGTTTAGAGAATAGTCTCAATATAGTAAACTCAGCTTTATCTTTCAGGTAAATTCATTTATATTAATGAGTAGAGTTTTATCTGAGTCAAATTTTTTTTTACGTGATGTCCAGTTTGTTAGCAATACAATTTTACAAAGCTTGCAGATTCACACATTTAGACATTTATTAATGGGATAATTTTATCCATAAATAAAGTTGACCAAATATTTTTAAGTAGCTTATGGTGAATTTAAAAAAAAAAACAAACTTTTTTTCTTACTTTTGAGTCCTCTTGTTCCAAGGGTATAATGTAAAAATGGCTTATTTGCATAAAAATGACTTTGTTAATGCAACATCTGAAATTGTCAGCATTTTTTCCTTAATAGTTTTTATCTGGAAGTTCGTATGTTCAGATGCTGACATTCCCTGGTATCTGGTCTAAGAAATTGCATTCCTATATAAGAAGAAATAGTAACTTCCGATTTCTAAATAGTTCCTAATCATGGTTCAGATAAATCATTAACTAATAATAATTTATTAATTATTGATGTGAACACTGAACTGGCATCTCTTGCTTGCTATTTTAGGTTCACAACATATTAAAAGGGCTTAAGATTTTTTTCAGAACTTAATTTATGGACAGTTCTTTTTTTTGTTTGTTTATTTTACAATATATGTGAATGGCAATTGAACCAACATTTCAGTGAAATTTTTTGTGATTCATACTAAAATACTGAAAGCAGGATTTAGACTCACATGCACTTATGTGGGCCTCCTGGGTAAAGAAACCTGAGAGCAGTGATATAACACATGGTATTGTAACAGGATTTCTATAGGATAGAACTGGTAGAAATCCTATTTGGTCAAATTGTATCATCATGGCATCTCAACTGTAGGGCTTGGGAGAGTTCAAAAATCAAGGGACCTCTTGAGATTTTATTCCTTACAGTGTCTTTGTGAGCATCCTGATTTAAAAATATTACCTCTCTGTACATGAGGCAGGTAATGTTAGAAGGTTTCAGGCAAGATCCCTAGTCCTTTACTGTGTTTGGGGGCTGTTATCAGAAAGGAAAAGAGAGTGGAAGCTTTCCAGATCAGTTATGTGCATGTGAAAGAAAACTACAGAACGTAGTTTTGAGCAGGTAGATCATGTGGATGCATGCAACTCCTTTCATGTTTTGTCTCATGGCACAACAATATAAAGGTTTGAAAAGTGACAACACTTCTGACGGGGGTTTCACATATCCACTCATAAAAGTTAAACAGCAGATAAGAAAACACATTCTATTTTAAAGTACTTGCATCCTGCAGTGTAAAGATGCAAACTTAGGTTACTCTAGCAATAACAGGAACCTTTCCGTACCTGACAACTGAACTGGATGAGCAAGTTACGAATTTTATTAACACAGCATGTCTTCAAGAAAGTCCCAAAGCTGTCAAATTCAGATCAAAGTGTAAATAACATGCATCAACAATGCTCACTATTAGTTTTATTGAAACCACATCGTAGATGCTAAATAAAAATCAATACTTATCATAAAATCAGATCAAACGCATGACCTTAAAGTAAATTTAACTCACAATCAATGTATTTCTTTATTTGAAAAACCTGAAATGAAATCTGGAAGAAGAGGAAAGCAATAGACCTGAATAAATGTCTTCATTGTTCACTTCAGAACAGAACTACTAAAGATTGTCTATCATTTTGTTAAAAAAGAATAATCTGAGCAGAAAGATTGCATTTATCGCATAATGATCATAAAGTTAGTTGCTAATTAGTTGCTAATAAGGGTTCAGCCACTGATTTCATTTGGTGATTTCATTCACCCATCTTTTTTTGACCTGTATAAGCAGAGCTACACCACCAAACACTTTGGTCCCTCGTGTTCTTTGAATACAGGTTATTATTGTCTCTGTTATTCTATAAAAAGTCAACAGAGAGAAAATTAGCATTTTACTCCAATTCTGTTAGCCATATGCTACATTAAATGATAACTATAGTTTAAGGGATGAAATTATTTCTGATATGCTGCATTCTGTTTTATTGTTTTTAATGTGATTTGCATTAAGCCATGACTAATTAGGTGCTTTATGTAGTGCTTTACTGCCAATGGACAGGAATGTGTGTGATGGAATATCACAGGGTGGAGATGTGAATAACCAGAAATGAAAAAAGAAAGATTATTTTTTATTTGAGCCAAATCATAAGCTTCTTATTCATATTGATTATAGTTGAAATACTCATATCTGTAACTAGATCTGTAACTAGATGAAGGATAGTGCTGTATAAGGAAATAAATATAAACTCATTTGAATTTTGTCAGGCGTTCTGGATGGGAAAGGCCAGAATGAACTCTGATAATTCAGACTTTGAGTAAAGATTTCCAAAAGAGCTGTAAGTCTGCTAGTTTGACTTCCAATGAGATTATTATTATCATATTTTATCACTTTTGTTGTGTGAGGATTTAGGAGAATGAGCTTTGTTGAGACTAGTGTATGCACGTGTGTGCGTGCATGTGTATATATAAAAATTACTCTCATACAAATACACATGCACGCACAGATTGTTATGTACATGAAAGAGGCACTATGTGACAGAAGAGACTATCTTGGATTTTGACGAGTACCTATTGTTTCACAAGAGCCCCTTCTGACTCTGTTCTTGTGGTGGAGAGTAGTACTTGGTATCCAAATGGTACTATACTTGCTGTTTCATGCATAAAACTGCCTTGCTCTACAGAC
This sequence comes from Myiopsitta monachus, assembly GCA_017639245.1. NCBI lineage: Eukaryota > Metazoa > Chordata > Aves > Psittaciformes > Psittacidae > Myiopsitta > Myiopsitta monachus. Next base: position 64,228,123 of record CM029919.1, read on the forward strand.
CTTAAAAATTTAGAGACATGGCATTATAGGAGGATTAAAAAAAGAACAAGTGTCAGATGTCAAGAGGAAGGGATAATAATAATAGGATGTTTCAGCACAGACACTGTGTGCACAATATGTAGCTAGTTGTGGTTTAACTTCAGCTTTCAACTAAGCTCAACACAACCATTCGCTCACCTTCCCCTCCTCCCAAACCCCCCCCCCCCCCCCCCCCAGTGGGATAGGGAAAAGAATTGGAAGGGTAAAATTGAGAAAAAAACCAGGGGTCGAGATAAAGAGAGTTTAATAAGTAAAGGAAAACTGTGCATGCAAGCAAAGCAAAACAAGAAATTCATTCACCACTTCCCATCAACAGGCAGGTGTTTATCCATCTCCAGGAAAGCAGGGCTCCATCATGAGTAATGGTACTTAGGAAGACAAACACTATCACTCTAAACGTGTCATCTTCCACCACTGCAGCCTTATTTCTCCAGCTTTATATGCTGAGGATGATGCTATATGGTATGGAATATACCTTTGGTCAGTTGGGATCAGCTGTCCCAGCTGAGTCCCTACCCATCACCGTGTGCACCCCCAGCCTCCCCAATGGTGGGTGGTGTGAAGAGCAGAAAAGACCTTGACTCTGTGTAATCACTACTCAGCAATAAGGAAAACACCCCTGAATTATCAACACTGTTTCCATCACAAGTCCAAAGCATAGCACCATGTTAGCAACTATGAAGAAAATTAACTTTTACTTCAGCCAAAAGCAGCACATTAGTCAATTGCAGTAATCATAGCAATTACAAGTCACCACCTAGTTAACTGTCAGGAGAATGCAGGGGCTTTTTATTCATTCCCATGGAAGTGACTTTTAAGGAAGAATTTGAAAATCCAGAGAAAAAGGAACCTGTCCAGAAAGAAAGATGCATTTTTAGCACTCTTCAGTACCATACCTGTGCAGTCTGCTGTATAGTAAGAAATATGTACGCTGGAGACAATGCCATTGCAGACCTCAGGGCTAGGTCCTTAAAGTGGGAAAGTAAACAACTTCACATATATATAGCTAGAGCTTCACAATCCTGAATATGAATGGTCATAACTTGTACCTGAAATAAGTAAAGCACTGTTGTCCACTTGTAGTAGGACAGAAGCGAAATCAAAACTAAAGAAAAAGCTACTATGCTGATAGAAAAATCCAGAGTAATTTTTAAAAAACAAGAAAATAATGCTTTGCTTTCATCCATTCCAGATATCCTTCCAGGTAAAAACTATTAAATGCTATGTTCCTAAGTCCCTTTGTTCCTTGGAGAAGAAATCTTGGACTTATTCCAAGTTATGCATCACCTGGTGATTTCTGTACAGGTCTATCAGCCGTTCCACCAAGCCTATTTGACTTCCGAAATGCCCTCCAGGGTTCTGCTCCCAGACTCTGCACACTGTAATGAGGACACCCGCTTAACAAAGGTCTGCTGGTTAGAAAACTGATCACCTGGGCTGTCCGTGGATGTGTGTTCATCTGTCCGTGGATGTGTGTTTATCTGTCTGTCTCTTCACCATTTTAACAAGAAAAGAGGACATTAAACTGCTACTTGTGGCTCTCATTACTTTTATAGTAGCCTGTGGCTAAAGTCCAAAAGTATAGATGTAAATGCAATACATTATTTGTTACTATGTTTTATTTTTATTGTTAGTCTGTATTTTGAAGTACTTAGTCCTATTAGGTCATTACTTTAGTTTTCAACCCATTTGAATAAAGAATTTAGGATTTGGTATCATCAACAGCCTTATAATTATTGCTGCTTTAATGAATGCCATTTTGTATGTCATAGTGGTTAGAAACCTGATATCACTTATGTCAATGAGGTTGTTGCTATTGATTTCACTGTGACCAGGATTTCACCAGTGTCTTTCATTTTGATGTGTTGAAACTTAAGTTTTAACAATTAACAGGCTTTAATAGAACCTATAAGCTATATTCACTTAATTTGCTGCTGAAAATAGTCCACCTCAGAGGCAATAACTACTTAATAGTATGTTGCTTCACTTTGCATGAGGGAGTAAAGAGCACACTGTCCATTAATACTTCAAGAAAAAAAATAAAATAATCAACTTGATTCAAGCCCTCACTAGCATTTGTTTGATAAGATAAGGGTGAATATGCAGTTCTGGTCTCAAAAAGATAAAGCTGACTACTGTTTCTACTTGATTGGTTTTCATGGTTGTGAGTTGGCAGCCCTGTGTATTGTGGTTAGATAGCAGCTGTGGAGTAGATTGAAGAAATTATTTAGCTAGGTATCACATAACTATTTAGCAAAATGCTAATATACAGCTTTGATAATGCCTTCAGCATAGAATACTGAAGATCAGACATTTTACAGTGACAACACTTTACAGAATATTTAAGAAAATAGCTCAATGCCAAAGTGTCCTATGTCTCTATAGGATCTTGAAGGTCAAAAACAGTGACCAAGCTACCACAAGATTTGCTGGTCTGCATCAGAAGGAATGCTGTGTCGATGGGGGTCATTTTTATGAAGAGCATTCTTCTTAGCTTCCAGAAGGAAATAGAGCAAAAATCATTGGCATAACCAATGCATGCGTGTTTGCATGTGTGCAGATGTAGAAGAGATATAGTGGAGATTATATTGCTTATGGAATTGGACGGACTGATCATTTTTTGACCATTTGTTGACAGTGTAATATAATGAATCGGTAATTTGAGGCTGAACATCTATGATGATAGAGCTGAAATTGCACTTTGAAATGTGAACAGTCTGTAAACCCACAATTTACAGTGTTATGGGCAGACTGTAAATAAACAGACAAAAACTGTGAAGTGCTTGTTTGAAGAAATAGACAAAAGGCACATTGTGATTATTTGAAAGTCAAACAAAAGTAAACAACTGCAAAATGTCTGGCAGCATTAAAATTAAGGGCAGGGAATCATAAAAGCAGCCAGGGAGCTGGAGTTGATACTGATATTTTTGCAATGTTTCCATCCAAGCAGTTTTAAAAAAATTGGAAATAAATAATAACAATAATAAAAAGTGCTCTATATCTTAAATATAACCAAAGTAATGCATTCAAGATATGATAAATTTTGTCATCATGTTGTTCAATATTGAAGAGTTTTAATTGTAATGTACCACTATATAACACTGTGTACTAAAAAAAGCCCAAATCATTAATCTTCCAGTAGCAGTGAAATCTCTCATCTGGTATGATTGTCCCCTCCTTGAGCAAATATGATTTTAACTCCAAAAAAAGTTACTTGTTTATGCTACCAGAATAGAGGTTTTGATCTTTTTTTTTTTTTCCTGTATTGTGTACAAATTTTGCTCTGTAATGGCACATGCCTTCATAAATTTTGTATGCATACATACATTGGTATATAATATAATAATTTGTCTACAACATTTTGTTGCTGTACAATTTTTCAGGGACAAAATAAGGTAAGAAATCTCAGTATTTCTGCATACCTATCTTCCTTACCCTGTATTTAACTCATAGATCTGAAGCAATAGACCAAAAGTTCTGCCAACTGTTTTGGATCTTTTACCCTTTATTAGCATGTTCTAGAAGTCAGATAAATAAGGCCATGTCCAAATATCCAAAGACAAGATCTAGGGAACTCACACAAATAGATTATATATTTCTGCATAGTTAGGTTGGAATCTAAATATGAAATAGTTATACATCAGTATAATTTCAGACGCCATACCGTAAATATGCATTAAATGTGCATTTGTGGTCCTGCAGCTAAGAATATCAATAGCTGACTGTGCATATTTGTGTGCACAAATAAGCAGTTTGCACGCTCTTTTTTGGCGCTAAGACCTGCTGCGAAACATTAAAACATTCAAGAAACCTGGTTTTTAAAATCTCCTGCGAAATATTTTATTTTATTGTAACTTAAATTTCACAAGAAGAGTCATAGTTAGGCTTGGCAGTGAGCACCAAGCTACGTGTGCATTACAGGATGCTTGCAGCATTTAGTTTTATAATGCAAACCCCACCAATGCAAAAAAAAGCATTGCAGAAGAATCATATCATCTGTTTACCCATTGTTTTGGAAATAAAACAATACACAGGCAGATGGTAGCTAGAAGGACATAGAAAGATAACAGATAAATAGTTTGGTTTTTTTGCCATCACATGAATTTTTAGATTTCAGAAATCCTGTCCAATTGCTAAGAATAGAGAGCACATATAAAAGAGAAAACAGTGTTAAAAATAGAATTAAACATCCAGCACTGTTCTAGGCAGGTGGAATGCAAAGGTGGTAATGTAACACAGCTCAGAGAGGCTTCAGGATTGAATTTTGGGGGTTTCAGCACTCTAGCATCTGTGTTGAAATGCTCAGATTTGTCACCTAATGACCAAGGACATCTTCAACTAGATCAGGTTGCCGAAAGACCCGTCCAGCCAGACAATGGATGTTTCCAAGGGTGAGAGTTCTACTGCCTCTCTAGGCAACCTGTTCAAGTGTTTCATCACCCTCACTGGAAAAAAAATTCTTCTTTTTATCTAGTCTAAATCTACCCTCTTTTAGTTTAAAGGCATTACCCCTTGTCGTATTGCGAAAGGCCCTGCTAAAAAGTCTTGTCCCCATCTTTTTTATACGCCATCTTTATATATTGAAAGGCTGCAATAAAGCAGTTCTTCCCCAGAACCTTCTCTTCTGTAGACTAAACAACCCCAATGCTCTCAGCCTTTCCTCACAGGAGAGGTTTTCCACCACACTAACAATATTTGTGGCCTTCCTCTGGGACTACTCCAACATGTCCATGTCTTTCCTGTGCTGACAGCTTCAGAGCTGGATACAGTACTCCATGTGTTGTCTCTCAAGAGCTAAGTAGAGGGGCAGAATCACCACCCACAACTTACTGGCCATGTTTCTTTTGATACAGCCTAGGGTGGTTGGCTTTCTGAGCTGCAAGCACACATTGCCAGATCATATCCAGTTTTTCATTCACTGGTATCCCCGAGACATTCTTAGCAGGGCTGCTGCCAATCCATTAGTCCTTCTGCCTGTATTGATGCTTTTTATGTGCAGTTAGAGGTGGTAATGCTGCTACTTCCATAAAACAGTTAGGAGAAGGAAGCTCAAAACCATAGCTGGAAAAACTTCAGTGGTTTCGCCTAACTACATCAAACATGCATTGTTTTTTGGATTCAGAACTTGCATGGCTGCATGGTATTTTTCTTGCTGACTCTCTGGGTTGCATGGGGAGACACTATAGCACTACTGTAGTCAGACTCTGTACCCAGCTTATCAAAATCCTAACAAGTATAATGAGCACATGGCCGGCATTTTTCTCTATTGACATCAAAGGTAATAGCATTAAGCCCATATTATGTAGAGTTTAATGGACTTCTTTGTATAGTGCTGGGAAGGCAGGAGTGACATGTCTTTGAACATAATTTATAGTTCATAAACGTATTCATGTTTGGAGGCTCAGACAGAGCAATTTGCAGCTAACCAGCTCCAGCATTGCTGCCAAGAAAATGATCAAAACAGTAAAATTGGCATTGTTACAGAGATTTGGATTATACAGGATTAAGGATGTAGAAAGGAAATTTATTGCTTTATGAGGAGGTCAGAAGCACTGAAGGCCTGTACGCTACCTATGTCCTCCTTAAACTACTGCCTTTTTGCACGCTCTTTACTGACTGGCAGCACAGCTTAAGTGTGACTTTTATTCTGGAACCTAATGTTAGGTTCCATAATTCCCACTGATTCTTGTAAGGAGTTTCAAAGCAGTTAGTAACATGCAGGACCAGACTCACATTACTACAGAATTATTTCTGACTACATACTCTGCAATCTGGGCTTAAGAGCCATGTCATCTTTTCATAGGTGCTTTGGTTTTGCCTGTACTCATCTTTCCAAATAAAGCTCCAGTATAACAGAGTTCTATTGGCTGTTGTATATGTGGTTTTAAAATATTTTCCTAGTTATACGTATTGGGTTTGTATGACAAAGTTGTACTGGGTTCAGCAGTAGCAGTCATATTTCTCCTTCTTGGTAGCTGGTGCAGCACTGTGTTTTCGATTTTCAGCCTGGGAACAGCGCTGATAACACCCATGTTTATAGTTACAGCTTAGAATGTTTTGGTCTGACCAAGGGCTTTCTGAGTCTCATGCTCTGCCAGGGAGGAGGGGAAGCCGGGAGGAAGCAGAGACAGGACACCTGATCCAAACTGACCAAAGAGGTTATTCCATACCACAGCACATCATGTCCATAATGTGAAAATGAGGGCAGAGACCCGGAAGGGTGGGGTTCACTGCAGGGTCAGGCTTGGTATCTGTTGGCGAGCAATTGTATTCTCTTTCCTTGTATTTCCCTTGTCATTATTATTACTGGTGGTAGCAGCAGTGATTTGTGTTATACCTTAGTTACTAAACTGTTCTTATCTCAACCTGTGGGAGTTGCATTCTTTCAATTGTCCTCCCCATCCCTCTGGAAGAGGGGGCAAGAAAGAGGGGGGAATGAGTGAGTGAACTGTGTGAGGGGTTTAAACCATGACAAAAGTTTTGGTAGCACCAGGGCCACAGAGGTGGCTTCTGAGAGAAGCTGTTAGAAGGTTCCACTATGCCCAATAGATTCAATGCCAGCAGGCTCCAAGAGAGACTCACTCCTGGCCGAGGCTGAGCCCATCAGTGACAGTAGTATTTCCTCTGAGTTAATGTGTTTAAGAAAGGGAAAAAAGTTACTGCACAGGAGAAACTGCAGCCAGTCAGAGGAGTAAGAATATGTGATAGAAGCAACTCTGTAGACACCCAGGTCAGTGCAGAAGGAGAGGAGATGCTGCAGTCACAGGAACAGATTCCCCTGCAGTCCATGGTGCAGCCAACGGTGAGGCAGGCTGTGCCTCTGCAGCCCATGGAGGTCCATGGAGGAGCAGATTTCCACCTGCAGCCCATGGAGGACCCCACACTGGAGCAGGGGGATACCTGAAGGAGGCTATGACGCTGTGGAAATCTGACACTGAAGCACGCTCCTGCAGGACCTGTGGCCCCATGGAAAGAGGAGCCCACACTGGAGCAGGTTTGCTACAAGGATCTGTGACCCCGAGGGGGACCCACACTGCAACAGCCTGTTCCTGAAGGGCTGCACCCCATGGGAAGGACTCATGATGGAGTAGTTCATGGAGGACAGTTTCCTGTGGGAGGAATGCCACACTGGATCAGGAGAAGAAGTGTGAGGAGTCCTCTCCTGAGGAAGAAGAAGCAGCAGAGACAATGTGGTGAACTGACCACAACCTCCATACTCCATCCCCTCACCACTGCAGGGAAGGAGGTAGAGAAAATTGTGAGTAAAGCCCAGGAAGAAGGGAAGACTGGGGGAAGGTTTGGGTTTTTTTAAAGATTTGGGTTTATTCCTCATTACCCTAATCTGATTTCATTGGTAATAAATTAAACTAGTTTCCCCAAATAGAGTCTGGTTTTTCTGTAACAGTAATTAGTGAGTGATCTCCCCCTGTCCTTACCTTTACCCAAGAGCCTTTTGTTGTATTTTCTCTCCCGTCCAGTTGAGAAGGGCAGTGATTGAGTTGCTTTGGTGGGCGCCTCACCCAGGGTCAACCCACCACATCATACTATTTCTATAGAACTATCACATAAAGGGCTGTGAATTCCTGCATCACCTGAGCTGTGTGCCTCTTAGAATACTTGGAAAGAGGAATATTTCAATGAAGCAGAGGATTGGTTATTAAATAAAAATCACAGGATGGTTACGGTTTAGTAAAAAAAAAAAGTCACAACAGAATTATTACTGGCTGCATATCTGAGAGCTAGGTTACAATATGCCAAATTACAGGCTCCCCTGCAACTGGTTTACTTATCAAATAGAAACTTGAATACTTCAATGAAGATATTTCCTTAAAGTCTTGCTTTCAGCAAGGAAAAGGCTAACTCCATGTGTCTGTGCATGTGGGTGGGAATTTTTAAAGTAGGTTGCATGCCTACATTGCAAACAAGGGTGTTGCCCACAGGGAAAGACTGCTATCTAGGGCAGCACCTGGCTGATTTGAGCTAGACTGTCATGAAGCGCAGTGCTCCAGGGGTATAAGCACTGATAGCACACTGATGTGAGGGGGATCTTCTACACAGAAGTCATTTCTAGAAAAGCTGTAGAAACTAAAAGGGGATCAGAACAGAGAATAAAAGAAAGGTAAAAATTTAAAAAATGCTAGTGTTATATAATGTTTGTATTTTCTCTAAGAGAGAATGCCAAGGAAGGATCACTAGTTTTAAGGATTCATTTGAAAGCTCAGCAAGTGAAATATTTTGTTAAAGGACATCTCATTGGCAGCCACCAGGAGTGGTTAACTCTTTTTTTCTCTCAAAATACCCAACACTGCGTATTAATAGTGTTCTAGGAGAATATTCGCAAAACATACCCCCGGAGTTTACTTTTATGTCTAGGCACAAACATGTATGAAAGAACACTCATAATAATTCATCTCTGAGGAACGGAATTATATAAACAATATCCTAATATAAGAAGAGAAGAATATGATGTTGCTGTAAGTCACAATTAGATGTAAGGAAAATAGTACATGCTGTTGTTATGTTACATTTGCTGTTCCCTCTTTCTGTCATTTCCCCATCCTTCCTTATGACAAAGGAAATGAACTTTGAAGTGCTGTGTCATGGTTTAAGCCCCCCACCCACGCAGTTTTACTCACTCACTCACTCACTCCCCTCTTATCTTCCCCCAGTCCTGGGGGGATAGGGAGGAGAACCAAAAGAATTCAACTTGCACAGGTTGAGATAAGAACAGTTTAGTAACTAAGGTGTAACACAAATCACTACTGTTGCCATCAGTAATAATACAAGAGAAATACAAGGAAAGAGAATACAACTGCTCACTAAGCCCGACCCAGCCAGTGCACCCCTCAGCAGTGAAACCCCCGTACCAAAAAAACTGACCATGCCGTGCACCCCCAGTCCACCATCTCCACACCCTTCCGGGTCTCTGCCCTCCGATTTCACATCATGGACATGACATGCGGTGGTATGGAATAACCTCTTTGGTCAGTTTGGGTCAAGTGTCCTGTCTCTGCTTCCTCCCGGCTCCCCTCTTCCCTGGCAGAGCATGAGGCTCAGAAAAGTCCTTGATCAAACCAAAACATTGCCAAGCAGTAACTATAAACACTGGTGTTATCAGCACTGTTCCCAGGCTGAAAATCAAAACCACAGTGCTGCACCAGCTACCAAGAAGGAGAAAAATGACTGCTACTGCTGAACCCATGACATGCTGTCACCACTGTCAATTCCTAACACAAGAGAAATGACTAATCACAAATCTCCAGCCAGTAGGGGGAAGGAATTGTAAGGAGAGAGTACCATAGAATCATAGAACAGTTAGGGTTGGAAAGGACCTTAAGATTATCTAGTTCCAGCCCCCCTTCCATCAGCAGGGACACCTCCCCCTAAACCATGCCACCCAAGGCTATGTCCAACCTGGCCTTGAACACCTCCAGCGATGGAGCATTCACAGCTTCCCTGGGCAACCCATTCCAGTGCCTCATCACCCTCACAGTAAAGAATTTCTTCCTTATATTCAACCTGAACTTCCCCTGTTTAAGTTTGAACTAGTTACCCCTTGTCCTGTCACTACAGTCCCTAATAAAGAGTCCCTCCCCAGCATCCCTATAGCCACCCTTCAGATACTGGAAGGCTGCTATGAGGTCTCCACGCAGCCAGTAGTTCGGAAAGATTTATAGCAAATTATTTTCTGCATATGAGTGATAATTTCCTAGTTTTAAACCTTTTGATACATCAATGTCAAAGCTATAGAGTCTGAAATTATATTGAACAGCTGCATTTATCTGTACTCTTACCCCAGTCTCTGGATTACATGATAGTGACAAACAAAAACAACCAAAACCTGCTATTGCACTGGGAACTTTCACTTTAGTATTTTCATGCCCCATGCTTTGAAACTTCAATGTTTGCCAAGAAAACACTTAAAAAGAGATTATTCTTTTCTGTCAAGCTGGCATTTATATTATATAGGCAAGATTACTGTATTTTAATAGAGATTTTGCAGATGGTTGTGGGCTATCAGTTTTGGTGCATCATCTTCCTGTAAAGGTTTTGAATACGATTCTCTTGGGAACATAATTTTAAATGGTCCCTCTTCTGTCTTTTACAAATACAGCTCTGGTAAGCAAATAAGTAGGGTTGTTATTGTGAAGGTAGATTTTTACCGTGATAGGTTGTTTCTAACTGTTGTAAACCCAATCTTTTTTTCCCTTTGCTGTTTACTGTCAGCACTGTCCTGCAAAACTATGATTTAACAAGATGATTTCTTGGCATTTACTCCAAAGTAGGTGTTTGTCTCTACTTTACTTTCCCTAAATACTCATTGATCATTAATGTAGCTATGCAGTAGAAATAGAGGATATTTTAGTTTCTAATGGAGGAACTCGAGGAGCCAAAGCAAGAGTCTGCAAGTGGGACGTGAAAAGCTCTTCTACATCCACAGACCATGTAACTGCTAGAAAATGTTTCCACATTTAGAGATGCTATCTTTGTGAAATAATATCATACCACTTACATATATTATCATATTAAAACAAACTCTTGAACTTAAAGGGAGAAACTGGTCAACCATAATTGTATTTGATTGAGCTTCCTTTTCTTAACACTAAACAAACTTACTATATATCAGCTTAAATTTTAGGGGAAAAGAATATTTCTCTTCCATTAATATTGTAAAAAGAAATGAACTTGTTTTAACTATCAAGGATTTCTGTAAACACCTATTGATTTACTTCAATATCTCTGGCAATGAAAAACATAATAATCATAGAATAGTTAGAGTTGGAAAGGACCTAAAGATATCAAATTCCAACCCCCCTGCCATATGTAAATAAAATAAAATAATTAAAAAAAAAAAAGGCAAAAACCATAACCATAACAGCAAGACACACAAGTCTGGTAGTTTCTCAAAATCAACATTTCAGTGGACAAATCTTTTGGGTGGGGATTCAAGGATTCTTTTTTTTGAAGGTTGCTTAGAAATTACTTTTTCTAACATCTTTGTTTTATGGAAAGGAAATACTAGATATTCAAAAGTCAAAGTGAAGATTCTTTAAACATTTGAATTAATATTAAAGTGCACAGTTCTCGTGGTTTAAGCTCAGTCAGCCATGCAGCCTCTCTCTCACTCCCCCTTTCCTCCACCCAGCTCCCGGAGGGATGAGGAGAAGAATCAAAAGAATGTTACTCCCACGAGCTGAGATAAGAACAGTCCAGTAACTAAAGGTATAACATAAAAACCACTACTGCTACCACCAATAATAATAATGATAAGGGAAATAACAAAGGAAGAGAATACAACCGCTCACCACCCTCAGACCGATACCCAGCCTGACCCAGCAGTGATCTAACCCTTCTGGGTAACTGCCCCCAGTTTATATAGTGGGCATGACATGCTGTGGTATGGAATACCTGTTTGGTTAGCTTGGGTCAGGTGTCCTGTCTCTGGTTCCTCCCAGCTTCCCCTCCTGCCTGGCAGAGCATGAGACTCAGAAAGTCCTTGGTAAGAGTAAACACTAGTGAGCATCAACTAAAACCATTGGTGTTATCAGCGCTGTTCCCAGGCCGCAAGTCAAAACCACAGCGCTGCACCAGCTACTAAGAAGGAGAAAAAATGACTGCTACTGCTGAACCCAGTATTATATATTATATATAATCTGCTGAAGTATAATGTATACTTAAATAACACAAAAGGTATAATTTTGGGAGTAGAAGGTATCATTTGAAATTAGACCTGCTCATTTTAAATGGGTTTTTGCAGAATGATCTTTGTTTTTTAAGTTCAGTGACAGTTTGGGGCAAGGCTATTAACTGGATTACATCTGAAACATCACAATAAAGAAGATAAATACTCCTGTAAACTGCTATAAAAATAGTGAAGGATTTTCATCCAGGTGTATATGAACACACTACATCTTTGTGCTTTTTACGGCTGACTTGGGATAGTAAGGTTCTTAACTTTAGGCTTTTCTCCTTCACTTTTTTATCTAGGTAGTACAGCTGAGAAAGTGTGAAGACAATATATAGCACAAGTAAATTGTTCTTTCCTTTCACTGAGTATAAAAAGAAGCAGAGGAAAGGGATTGCTTGGGCTTTCTTAGTTATCATAGTTTTCATGCTGCCCGTTGTTATAGTCTGTACCTCAAATTCAGAATTTGATCCTTAATGAGTTGCTGACTGAAGTTAATTAATTCAACTGATACTGCAGACATTCAGAATCAGGCCTACATGCAGCTCAACTGGTTTTGGTACCTCATGCATGCACTAAATTCCACCCACAGTTCCTCATCTAAGCTGATCCCTCAGATACCTAACAGTTTCTAATGCAGAAGCCTTCCTTGAAACAAAAGTCTAGGGTTTTACACTGACTGTGATAACTACAGCGTAGATTTTGCCATTAAGACAAGCTGAAATTTTCGGAGCATGTTGCTGAACTCTAACCATTATTCTTCTCCCTTTAAACATGTTGATGCCAAACCAGGTCTGGAAACTCCATGCAAGCACAAATACTGCTCATCCATCCTTTTGCATTTCACCTGACACTCATTCTTTCCCAAAATCAGTTTCTCCTCTGTGTGTAGGTCGGCTTCTTTTCTTTAGTTACATGGCTGCTTTGTGCTTGCTGACTTTACAAAAGTCTCACTTCTGTTTGCATAAAGTTTTTATGATTTCATGAAAGAATGCTGCATTGTAAGTCTTAGCCTCCAGTTAAGACAAGCTGCTATCTCCACTGCAGCTTTCAGAAGAGTTCTTCCCAAGGCCATTCTATTTTAAACCTAATTAGATGCTTCAGCTTAGTTTTAAAAAAAGAATCTAGAGAAATGATCATTGGGAGACTGGCAGGGGTAGTGTGGCTCAGTGTTGGGAGGCAACAAAGATTTCTGTGTGAAAGCAGGCATTTCAGTCCCTAATGGCATTACTGCAGAAGATGAGTCAAGCAACATTTTCCCTTGTGATCGCCCTGACTTAATTTTTCTAAATAATATTAATAGATAATAAAATAGTAAAAAGCAATAGTAATGTATAAAATATAATACAAAATAACGAAAAGGAATAACCCTCTTCAAATTGTCCAGTAATAAAAGTTTTCTCCAGAAATATCATCTATCTTGGATCTTCTGTTCTTTTGTACAAAGACAAAGCTCTGCAGAGGAGTGTAAATCTCAAGTGCCACAGTTGTAAGAACTGAGTCATACCAATTTTAATTTATGAATATGAATCTGGAAAGAGTCATGGCAACTTGAGCAGGGGCATGGTTTACAAAAACACCTGATAATTCTGGATACCCAACCCATCCTTAAAGGACATGATGTTCAGAAAGAACAGCCTATTCAGAAAGCGAAAATAAATGTAACACCTTGTCCCCAGCTAAACATGCACAGAAAGCTAGAACACAGAACTCACTTTTGAAAATCATGTGGAGAGTGAAGTTCAGTTTTTAGAGTTGGAATCTATGGCCAGGCAAGCCAGTTTCTGCCACTACCTTCAGGTTAACTATTTTAAGATATTTACTGTAAGTATATTGGCATAATCATGTCCTTGGTAATCAATTAAATTACACCACAAAACAATTAAAGCATCAAAATATAACCTCATAACAGTCTATAATAATTGTCCACTATCCAGTATTCATAGCAATTAAATGCAAGCTCAGTAATATGTTTAATCTGACGATTACCATTTAGGACAGTAATGAGCCATCATTTGAGCTCTCTCTGGTCAAAACTTAGTAAAAATGATAAGCTGCAGTGGAAGGAATGGGGAATCCACCTTTTTCCTGAATATCAAAATAATTGTACAGTCATCGCAGTTCTTAGCTCAGCTGTGTACACATGCAACATCAGGGAAAGAAGACAGTGCCTTTAGCTACAGAACATAGAGGTACGCACCACAAAAGAAAGTCCTGAGTAACTCCAGAAATGCTGGTCTGTGTCATTCACATGTTGCCCCTTAAGCATTAACATTCACATGTTGCCCTGTTGTTCTTAAATTCTCCTTTTATCTTTCTTCCTTCCTTCTAGAAGCCAAAAAAATTACCTCCCCCCCCCCCCTTTCTTTTTGCAACCTTTTCTTTTACCATGGCTTAGGCACTGACAAGAGGCTGATCAGAATTTGCCAACCTTTCTCTCCTGCATGAAGAGGAACCAGAGTGGCTTTGAAAAACATAAAGCACATATCATCTGCCAAGAGAAAAAGGCTGTTACAACATAAGTCTGCTTTGTTTAATTTCAGATTTATGGGAGAAAAATTAAACTATCATGGTAAGGCCATATATTTCAGGTTCAGGTTTATGTCAGGAAGTAGAGAAATACTTGCAGAATTTACCACTCCTTCATCTAGGAAATCCGAACCTACTTTCTTAGCAACATATATATTTGGGTTTTTATTTTCATTTGGGAGCAAGTCATATCTTTCTTAGTTTTTTTTTTTACATCCATAGTATCTTTCTTAAGATACTATGATTAGCAGACCAGCCAAGTCTTGGAAGGCAGACGCAGGGATGTGAGAATGAAGATCTTAGGCCCACTGTACATGAGGATAAGGTTCAAGACCGTCTTATGAACATGAACATGCACAAGTCCCTGGGACCTGATGAAATCCATCCGCAGGTCCTGAAGGAGCTGTCAAATGAACTTGCTAAGCCACTGTCCATCATATCTGAAAAATCATGGCTGTCAAGTGAAGCTCCCAATGACTGGAAAAAGGAAAATATAACCCCCATTTTCAAGAAGGGGAAAATGGATGACACAGGGAATTACAGACCAGTCAGTCTCACCTCTGTGCCTGCCAAAATCTTGGAGCAGATTCTCCTGGAAGGCATGCTGAAAAAGCATGAAGGCACATGAAAAAACAAGAAGGTGGTTGGTGACAGCCAGCACAGCTTCACTAAGGGGAAATCCTGCCAGACCAATCTGGTGGCCTTCTATGATGGGGCTACGGAGCTGATGGACAGGGGTAGGGCAGTTGACGTCATCTACCTGGACTTGTGCAAAGCGTTTGATACTGTACCACATGGTATCCTGGTCTCTAAGTTGGAGAGACATCAAGTTGATAGGTGAACCACTCTGTGAATAAAGACCTTGCTGGATGGCCACATGCAAAGAGTTGTGCTCTGTGGTTCAATACCCAGCTGGAGACCAGTAATGAGTGGTGTCCCTCAGGGATCAGTGTTGAGACCGGTCTTGTTCAACATCTTTGTGGGTGACATGGACAGTGGGATTGAGTGCGCCCTCAGCAAGTTTGCCAATGACACCAAGATGTGTGGTTCAGTTGATAAGTTAGAGGGAAGGAATGTGATCCAGAGCGACGTTGCCACGCTTGTGAGGTTGGCTGATGCCAATCTGATGAAGTTTAACCTAGGTAAGTGCAAGGTCCTCCACCTGTGTGGGAGCAATCCCAGGCACAGCTACAAGTTGGGCAGGGAAAAGATTCGGAGCAGCCCTGCGGAGAAGCGCTCGGGAGTGTTGGTTGATGAAAAAATGAACATGAGCCAGCTTCAGTGTGCGACCGCAGCCCAGAAAGCCAACCAGCTGTATCAAAAGGAGCATGACCAGCAGGTCAAAGGAGGTGATCCTGCCCCTCTTCTCTGCTCTTGTGCGACCTCGCTTGGAGCACTGTGTACAGTTCTGGTGTCTTCAACATAAAAAGGACATGGAAGTGTTGGAACAAGTCCAGAGGAGGGCCATGAGAATGATCTGGGGACTGGAGCACCTCCTGTATGAAGATAGGCTGAGGAAGTTGGGGCTGTTGAGCCTTGGGAAGAGAAGGCTGCGTGGAGACCTCATAGCAGCCTTCCAGTATCTGAAAGGAGTGTATAAGTATTCTGGGTAGGGACATTTCGTTAGGGGCTATAGTGATAGCACAGGGGGTAACGGTTTCAAACTTAAACAAGGGAAGTTTAGATTGGATATAAGGGAGAAATTCTTTACTGTAAGGGTGGTGAGGCAGTGGAATGGGTTGCCCAGGGAAGCTGTGAATACTCCATGCCTGGCAGTGTTTGAGATTCAACTCTGCTAATTTTTCTGCAAAAACTATTTTTTCTTTCTAACCTCTACTAATCATTCTCAGTCTGTCAGTATCTCTCCCTGAACCTTAATTTTCTAACTAAATCTTTGTATTGATGACTTACTTTTTTCAGTATACCAACCCATCAATATACCTCAGGTGAAAGAAATACTGAAAAGCTGATGGCAGTGTCTGCTTTCTGTCAACTCAGAGCTCCAAGTTGCTCTTGGCGATTGTTAATTTCTAATGTTATATAGTTTTAAACAAAGGAACTCATTGTGAAAAATCAGTATTCACTCAAAGGTCTATTTCGAAGGTTACTTTTTAAATATTCAGATTAAGTTTAGATGATGCTGAAATATATTTAAAGCTATCCAAATTTACTAAGTAAGATTCTTGGGTTTTGTTATGACCATGTAGATACGAATACTTTTTTCAGCATCTTCTTTACAGCAAAGGATGAACTCACCTATTAAACCTGATATTTCACCAGTATCTTTCCCTGCCCAAATCCTGCAGGGATTTGGAACTAGGTAATATTTAAGGTCCCTCCAAACCCAAACCATTCTATGATTCTGTGATTCTGTGATCTTCTTACAGCTATTTATTTTCTTCCTCATCTGAGAAATTACTGGAGTGCCTTCTTGGCTTGTTTAATGGTCCCATTTTGTGCTTTGGACCTCAAAGCATACCACTACAGCCTCTGAATCACAATTACATTTTTTTCCTACACATAGAGCAGCACAAGCTTCAATCCACTGGAAAGTAATTTTCCTCTCCAAGTGAAAGGGCAGGAGTTCTAAAGAGACAAGTGTCATTGTGAAATGAAGAGTGAGCAACAGGTAGAAAGAACGCATTATAAAGATTATCCACAGAATCTCTAATGGCTGGAGGGGAGAGTTTAAGTCACTGGAAGCAAGACATTAATTTAGGAATAATTGCTATTAATCTCTTATATGAAGTTCATAATTCAGATTTCCTACTGCAAGCTGGATAAAGTTCTGGATTATTCAGAAAGTCAATGCATGAGAAATGAATAAAGATAATCAGTGAAAAAGTTGCAAAACAGCTTTGCAAAGGCTGTATTAGATCTAAGCAGAGCTTCACTGCTAAATTGCTTGAATGCATGCCTACAGGGATTTTCTGCGAGGATTTATCCTCTTCACTATCAGGCTATGCTATCGGATCTGCTGGGTTTCTGAGTTGTAGGTCTGCCACAAGTTTTCTTGTGTTAGTGAATGACAAAGAAGAACGTACCGTTATGTCTAACACTCAGGGACTGGAGTAGCTATTCAATTGTAAATGAATTCTTATGCCATAGTTGTCGTCATAGCAACTTGACAAATGTCCAACACTTTGCTAACATCTGTCAAGTACTGATTGCTCTTTCTTCATTACTCCTTCATGAATACTATGCAACGTAGTATCTTGTATGCAATGTAGCATCTTGTATGGAATGTAGCATCTTGTATGTAATGTAGTATCTTGTTTTGGAAGTTATATGTTTGTCTCCTTTGGGCTTTTTTATTTTTTAACTTCTCTCTTCCCTTCCTCCCTTCTTCCCCTTTGAATACTTACGTATGTTTATGTTATTGGGCCCTGTATTCAAAACCATGAACATTCTCAGTTCATCTGAGAATTTTTACTACACTGAGACTAGCACTGAAGAACTTTGTCTCCTGCACAGATGAGTTTTACTCCAGTTATGAAGATCATCACTGTGCCAGAAAAAAGACAATTACCAACAGGACACTTCATTTTAGTTCTTGAATTGCATTTTATTTGTTTTATTTTTTTAGGATTCTGGATATTCTGCTTTCACTGTGTGGTAGATAAGAATCCCATTTTAACCTGATTAAATATTCCTTAAAGAGCACAGAGTAAGAGGAGGCCTGATGTTTTAATGGTATAAGGAGGAACTGACCTGCACTGCTGTGGAGCCAGAGCTGCAGCCGTGGTTGTGGGCCGAGGAGTTCTTAGTGTCATCCTTCTGCTTTCCATTCAGGATATTTTGCATCTCCCCTTCTGTGATTGCTCACTTTCACGCTCACAGATGGACTGTCCCAGAACATAGTTAAACTTTTTCTTCATGTTGTCCTCACAGCAGATGAATAGCACTCTCTACAGTTGCTACTATGCTTCCTGTGTCTGCAGATTATAGCTTATATAATAAATTATAATCAAAACCAGCATTCCATGTCCAAGCAGATATTCACAGAACCTGTATGTCTGAGTTTAGCTGTTTTTGAATTTGATGTCTCTTTACCACAGACTTAAAGTACAGAACTAAGGGATATTCTCCAAAGGTGACAGGATGCTAGTTTAAAACACATATTTATTCACACGGTAGTGAAATTCTGGTGATTTTGCTCCAGAAAGCTGGGGAGGCAGACAGCACCAGAAAACTCAGGAAGAGATTAGAAAGATTCAAATACAGAAACTGCGTTGATGGATGTTAAAAAAAGGGGGCAAGGATGCAGTTTCCAACAGGTCCCATAGAACTGTTCTGCATGCCAGAGGCATGCAAGGAGACTGGACTTCGAAAAATGTCTAGAATTTCATGCTTTCTCTAAATAACATCTCCTGGGCTGGATGACCAATGGCTAGCATCACCCAGAAGGATCACTTCAAAGCATTACATGAAACTGAGCAGGACTCTAAATAGAGAGTGACAGTACAGATGTGATCTTTACAAATACGTAAATGCTGCTTGGATGATTATGAGCCAGAATGCCTCTCTTTCACACAAAATAAATTGAGTTCATCATATGTAAACTTTCCCTGAGGTGTATATATGTCTTTGAAGAACTTTAGAAAATGGACTCTTGCTTTCTTCATTGCTGTTGCTCTGTAGATTCTTACACAGTTGCCATCCACCTCTGCTGCTAATTTCTTGTCTCAACAGTAGTCAAAAAACAGCTTAATGTTTTTGAATAGGTTCTCACTGAATTGAATGTTATTATCAGACCAACAGGTATAGAAAACTGATATTAAAGCAGAAAAAATGTCCATGTAAGGTCATTTGTTTAAATCTAACCCATGCCATTATTAACCAGAGACTATACAACCTACAAGCTCTTTGGTGGATAATGTGAACTTAACTGATGATTTCCATTTGCTTCATAATGACAAGCTATACTTCATATAACAATCATCTAGCTGGGAACAAAATAGAACTGGTCTAATATCTGCTTTGCAATGCAACCCTCTTAAGAGTAGAAGTAAAGTACTATTTAAGCAACACAAAAAACTTTACTCTTTTTGCAGTCTTGTAGGTGCTTTGTGGCTATTACTACTTATGATATTGTCAATCTATTCTCTGTTATAAACACTAGTATTGCTTAAAGAAAAAGGAAAGAAAATACATTTGGGGATTCACAGTGATATATAGTGAAGGTAAGTATATAGACTGTGGGGGTTGAAAAGGGTTTATTTAATAATGACAGGTAAGACACTTGAGTCTTTCATATTCAGCTGGGATACTCCATTGTAGGTCAGGCATGCTGAATTACTCTTTCCATTACTGAAATTGGTAACCCACTCCAGAAACACACACAGATTTGAAAAAGAGAGGTCAAAACTAGCACATACATACATCAAAAGTGTTTTGGAATGATAACAAGACTTTTAATCCATCCCTGGTTGTTTATTGTCAGCAGGAGATCTGAACCAGCCATTTAGCAGGTTTGGAGGTAATCATGCACAGCTAATTGCTGCTCCTAGAACACCACTTTTTAAAGATGTGGATTTCTACCCTGTGAGCTTGCCCTGTTTCAGACACTCAGGGTCTGAGTTGCAGGAGACTGGCTGTGGATGTAACTTAAGGAGTCTTCAGGCAGTGATAGCAAATTACCAAAACAAAAGGAAAAAATGAGGTCCTTAAAAGCCAAATATACCAATTTAAAAAATAAAAAAAAAAAAAATTCCAATCCCATGATATGGAAAAAAGTCCTGGAACATGAAAATATGTATTCCAATTACATATTGCCTGCAATATGCAATTTTGAAGGTGCTCAACAAGAGACAACAATAATAAATGCATCAAAACACTGGAATGTTTAATAAACCCCATGTCACATCAACAAATACTGCCATTAAAAAAAAAAACAAAAACCAAAACCCAAATGAAACCCAAACAATACCACACCAAAAAAAAACACGTCAAAACTGTTTTAAGACAACTTATAGGAGAAAACAAAGAATTAAAACTCCCACTTTTTTCAGTTTCTTTCTAATCAAGTCATCAAATTCAAAAGTGATCTAACTTCTTCCTACTTACAGTAGTAAGCTGCTTACTTTTCATGATTGTTCCATAGTTCAGGGATTACAGGTGAGCGAAAGCGAGAGACAAATAGAGAACTCACAACTAGTTTATTAATATAGAAAAATATAGAGATAGTAAAGGAAAGAGTAAAGGGTACTTCTGATGTTTGTTTATCTTACCAACCCCAAGGACCCTATGAAGATGATCAGGAAAACAGCTCCAAGGATCATTATCTCAGTCCAAAGTGGCAGGCTCAACCTTAGTGGATGTCCCCTCGGAGGCAATGCTGACCTGGGCAGTATGAAGTTCTGCCTCCTTCACATTGCATGAGGCTTGGGCTTTTATACTGACAAAAAATGCACACTCATCCTAACACAGGGGGCCAGCCTATGTTGGAAGAAGTGGCCAGCAATATCTAGAAAGGTCTCCATGGTAGAGAAATTTCCAGGGAGTTCTAAAGTGGAACTTTCCAGGGAGCAATCAAAGCTGGACTTTCCAGGGAGCAGCCAAAGCAGGACTCCCTGGGGAGGAGCCAGACAAACAGTAGTTTTCTATCTTTGTGTGTTTAACCACGGACAATTGTATATTGTCCCTGACACAATGGCATGTACACATTGTACAGACTTTAAAATTTTCACTGTCATAAATCAGAATTTGTTACATGTCTAGAAAAATGTGGCTAAGTGAATATATTTCTTGACAACAAGATCTAAAAGGAACAAAGACATTGCCTGAAGTGCAGATACCAGCTTTATGCAGACATTTCCATAGCTAGCCACCTCATCTTTATATAGAAGTCAGTCACTTTGCCAGTTGATAAGACTGAGTTTTCAACTCCTAGTAAAAAGGAGAAAAAGAGGGACTTTCAGAAAACAGGCATAATCAATTACATTTTGTTTCCATCATTTCCGTATGTATGACCATGCATATGGTTCTGTGAAAGCTTTTCTGTACTGCACCTGAGCTGACAGAAAAGAAAATTAAACAAGTCACAGGAGAATTATTTGGAGGATTTAAAGTATAGGAGGCCTTGAAAAATAACTGTGCAAAATAAATGTTTTAGAAATAACATGAAAATTGAAAAATACACTCATTTTCTTTTACTGATACTCTTCTTATTCCTTTCTTGCTAAGATGAAAGTTTTAGATTTTGTCTACATTACTTCAGAGTAAATCATTTGCTTTGAAAAAAAAATACTAAAAAATTGCATCAGAGAATTGGATTGTACTAAATGACGAAGCTTAATTTTTCAGTGCTACAAACCAGTATTTATGAACTGAATCAATGCTTATCAGCTCTCCCACTCAAGAGACAAGCTTATCAAGAAAAGAAGCTTAGTATGCTTTTAAAAATACTGAGAGAGAAAGTAGGATAGCATTTTAAATGACGTTCTTTGCATTATATTTAATTAGGGCTATTTGGTTTGAGGGGTGGTGTGTGTGTGTGTGTTTGTTTATTTGTTCCCCTGAAGAAAATGTCAAACTTAGAGTAATATTGAATATTTTCTTTTTTTTTTTTTTTTTTTTTTTTTATTCCAAAGTCAAAATATATTGTCTTTATCAGGCATAAATCAGCTAAAACCAGAGAACTGAAAACTCACCTAGAACTGAAAACTCAGCTTAGAGAATTCACACTTTGGTGAAATGAGCAGAAATAAAACATCTCAAAATGTACTTGAAAACAGCTGAAAACACAGTTTTCCTTCAAAATTTAGTTTCAGGAGATTTTTTTTATTAATCTTAGTTCTCTTATGATTTCTATAGATCACTGAATGTCAGCTCTGTTCTTTTATGTATTCTATCAGACAAATCAATGGCTTTGAATGTACATTCTTTTTAATGTGTTTACTCTTGGCACTTGTGATTTCAAGTCAGTTAAATATTGCCTAGTTTTGTAGCTTTCTTTTGTACATTTTATTGTGATCTCTCACACAGTAAGTGAGGAAGCATTTCTGTAATGCATCTTCTCGTCTGTATGAAACGTTTGGCCCCTGCAAATACTTGTAACTTTTAACTTAGTTTTCTGTGAGCATTTGTTCCTATAAAATCTAGTTCTTCTAATGAACATGGAAAACAAATAACAAAATAGCAGAGATCATGGTGTCCTGGGTGAGTTATGTGAGTTACGGCTTAAATCACGACACATGGCCAAAGCAAGTCCACTAAAAACTGCAAATAAATATTTGTCTATGTTTTTCTTTTATTCTCTATCCTTTAGTGTCAATACTACATTACGTGGATACTTTATCTTGCTTTCATAGGAAGTAGAATGAGAAATTCATAGGTTTTCAGTTGAATTCACAGGGCTGAGAAGTCATATCTAAAGAAAAACATAGGGAATCAGTCTAAAATAGGCCAATGGGAGATCTGTAAAACCTCAGTATCCTTGATGCTGGGGAAAAAAACTTTCAAAAGCTAGCTAAAAAATTATTATGGTTGTGATAACAAGGGACAACTTAAAAAAAAAAAAAAAGAAACCAAAACTCGATGTGAATGAAGTTCCTGTACGGGTATCCAACAAGTCTGTATGATCTCTGTGCTTATCTGCAACCTATGGAATGGGATACCCTACAGGTTTCTGATTCTGCACCAGTAGGTCATGTTTCAGGGACAGGGATCAAGATACAACTTTAACAGGTTTTTCAGTGGACATACTCATGCACACACTGAGATTTTAAAGTTTTTCACGTCATTCCAGGGTCTAACTTACACAGGCACTTGCTCCATGTGGAAGATGTGAACATCTAGCTGAAGCGTTCTGCTGGAACAGACTCCACCTTTGCCCCTGCACCCGGGCTTCTTTAGTGTGTGTTGGATGACTGTTCTTTGTCTAAGATTCATTCCACCAAGCTGTCAAAATGAAGCCAGTGTATACAGACCAGAGATATGGGGGAGATTCCCAAGTCCCACAGCGCCAAAGTAACAATGAAGACTCATGCACTTTTTCAGTACTTTCCCATTAAAGTTAAAATTCACCTGAATATTCTTCAGGTTGTATTTCTTGTACTGTAAAGTTGTGAGGAAAAGGGCGCTATACCCTAATAATAATAATAATAGCAACAACAGCAACATTTAAGGGTGAGTTACTTACTACATTGAAGTTAAAAGCAAATCTCTTATTCTTCTGTTTTTCTTCTGTTTCTAATATAGATCGTAATCAAAGCCTAAATTATGCTTGTAATAGAATGTGCCTGGCACCAAGAACATAGTTTTCATTTGCCCCTTAAGAAGAAAAATAAAGTGTTGAGCCTGCATCACTTTGCATTCCTGTTGTCAAACTTGCATTTTCTTGGAATTGCTCCACAATTGAGATTGCAACTTAGTTTTTGATTGAATGTTTTGCACATTGAATTTCACTTTCGATTTTCTCTAGCTCTTTTAAACTGAAGTATGAGTTTAGTTTACTAACCCTTTGTATAGCATAGTATTCAGAGCAGTGTTTTAGGTGATAGAAGGTTGAGGAGAGCAGTGTTGCAGAGTATTCTCTTAGTTGGCTTCACTTCTATCTGGACAAATAAAAACAATATCTTAAGTTAAATGAAGCTGACTTCCTACAGCCTATGGGATGGCAATTGAAAGTCCTGCCCTCCCAGATCATAGGGATGCTAACTGCAGGTGAGATGGTCCCTCTCAGAAGTCAATCATTAATCTTCTGTCAGGGTGAAGACAGGTAAAAAAACAGGTGAAATTTTGAGGAAGGTTATATATAATTTGTTATGATCTAGTTGCCTGAGTCATATCACAGCTACATAGCCATTTTTAATTAGCAGAAGTTCACACTGCTGTACAAAAGGATGGTCATATTTTCCTCTTGCACCCAGCTACATATTCAGCTATTATTAACACAAGCATTCATACAGCAATGCAAACTGATCTACCTGACATAGAAATCAAGAAACCAAGCAAAGAAGCTAACAAGCAGTTTTGCAGAAGATCTACTGGTTTGGTTAATCAAATTGGAAGAATACTCTTACTCATGCAAGTCTGGGAATTGGAGGGCTTCTTTCAAGTGCAGGGCAGATTTATGGCAGGTTAGAGAGACAGAGTAGTCATGGAGTCAGCATCCTATGACCTCAACATTTGCAGGGATCCACTTTCATGGGTCTCATGCTAGCCAGACTGGGAGGATCTCACAGTCACAGAATGCATCTTTAACTCCTCTTGTAAGATACAACAGACTTCAGGCTCCTGGGGCTAAAGCCAGGGGCAAAGTGAAACATCAAAATATTCAGTGCCTGCAACAGAGTCAAGCTTTCCAGTGTCGGCGTGCATAGTGGGATTATTAACCTCTGATTTAAGCAATATTCCTAAATAACAAATGAATCATGTTATTTGAAAAGGAAGAGTGTCACGAAAGTCACATTAGTGCATGACCCGTAATTTCAGCAGATTTTTTTTTTTTTTCTAAGAGAGCAGTAGAGACTCATAGACCTTTGAAAGTAATGAAAGTGGAAAGTTGCCTCCACTTCTATTTCACCTCTTTTCTGAGGTGGAAGTCTTTTCTGAAGACTGAGATGCTGTCTGTTTAGGTGTACTCTCTCTCTAGCATGAAAGATCATGAATAAGACCTGAGGAATACAAGGCACTACACAGGAAAACATCACATCTGAGTGTGATGAGGAAATTGCCCCCTATAAACCTTGCTAAAAAAAGATAAAAAGATGCCCAAGTGTTTTTAACTATGCAAAAATGTCAAGGAAAATAAAAGCCCTTGAAACTAAGGCATTACTTTAAAACTGAAGTGGGATGTATAGGAGCTGAAGAAATCAGGAAGCAGAATCTGGTCAGACATTTATGAGTATATAGTCATAAATGGGCTTGAAAAAAAGCGACAGTTTTGCAAAACTGAGCCACTCTACTGGTTTTAGCTGGGATAGAGTGAATTTTCTTCATAGCAGCTAGCAGGGGGCTGTATTCTGCATTTTTGGTGGAAACAGTGCTGATAACACATAGATGCTTTTTGTTGTTGTTGAGCAGTGCTTGCACAGAGTAAACGCCTTTTCTGCCCCTCACCTCACCCCACCAGAGAGTAGGCTGGAGGTGCACAAGGAGTTGGGAGGGGATACAACAGGAGAGCTGACCCCAACTGACCAAAGAGATGTTCCATACCATATGACATCATGCTCAGCATATAAAGCTGGGGGAAGAAGAAGGAAGAACAGGACTTTCAGAATTATGGTGTTTGTTTTCCCAAGTAACCACTATGTGTGATGAAGCCCTGCTTTCTTGGAAACAGCTAAACACCTGCATGCCAATGGGAAGTGGTGAATGAATTCCTTGTTCTGCTTTGCTTTTATGCACAGCTTTTGCTTTACCTTTTAAACTTTCTTTATGTCAACCCACAAGTTTTCTCACTGTTACTGTCCTGATTCTCTCCCCCACCCTGATGCAGAGAGAGTGAGCAAGCAGCTTCACAGCACCTAGATGCCAGCTGGGGCTAAACAATGACACCTGCCTTAACACTCTATGAAACTAGTGCTGAGGAGGAAGAATTTTAATGCACCTGAAGATCTTAGGTGCACAATCCCCTCTGAAAAGCTAAGGAAATACATCCTTAATTCTAAGGTATACTTTGACTCTGTTTCTTCTGCAATTCCTATATATAGAACAAAGAGAAATTAACCACTCTGCAGAATGCCTTACCATGTATGTTTGTGAAACTCAGCCACCTACAGAAGATTATCCTTTCCTCTTCTGTCTCAGGGAAGAGCTATCAAGCTAAGCCCTTTTCAGACTGCTTCCAAGTTCTGTTCCTCCACTTATCTTGGGCCACTTGACTTCACTTTAGCCCACTGTAATAATGAGAGCCTTCTTTGATAGAAAGTTACATAAAAAAGACTTCATTTCCTTCTTCTTGATTAATTTTGCATCCCTCAGTACCTATTTACCTTGATAGATCAGAAAATCATTTCCCAGGAAATGATTGAATTTAAATAGCACTTAAGGAGAGAGTAGTGGAATTGATGCAGTGTTTTTCAGGGTTACTTGTTTGTGGGCAGATTCTATGTCCATTTTAGTGCTTCAACACTGTGATTTGAACCTTGTAAAAAGAAAAAAAACTTTTTCCTGACTTATGCAGTTAAATAGCCACCCAACCTTTGTTTCAGATTGACAAGCACAAACATGTCCTAGTGTACTCCCAACTTTATTTAGTAAAAGGAAGCCAGAATGCAGATATTCACTAGAGAAATTACAAATCAGAAGGACAGAAGGATTTTCTTGTTTTATCAGAAAGCAGTGTCATGCAGCAAAAAAAAAAAAAAGGAGTCAAGAGAATTATTTCAAGCTTAGGCATAGATAATAGGTGGTAATAATTAATTGTTAGGAAAGGAAGAAAGAATTATGCTTTTAAAATTCCTAAGAACTGAGACAGGTAATCAGGAGAGAGTCCATTTTGAGAGGAAGAAATTAAATGAAAATACACAAAATGTGGAAAACAAGTGGGAGGGGAAAAAAATATTGTCCAATAGGAAAAACTAGGTATTGGAAAACATCAGCTCCTGCTTATAGATCTTTACTGCTTTACTCCTTAGTACTACACATGCAGAATCTGTAAGTGGGTCTTATGCAGAGGACTTGCACACAAAAAGTAGTTGTCCTTTGTATACCTCTGTACGTGTTATCTGTAACCTAAATTGTCTTTCAAGAAGCTAGCTAAATTTGTGAAAATAATTTTTAAACAAATTTTCTCAGCAAAACCAATCATCTCTAGGAGTCAAACTGCATTTCTTTAATGTTTTTAAAGAAAATTGCCAATGCCGTTCAGCAATAGAAAAAGAAACATAAGCAGGGAGCAAGAAACAGCAAAGGTAGAGTAGGAGGTTTACTTTTTCTACAGTAGTTGAGCAGCGTCAAGAATTCTAAGAAGTGAATGGCAGAGGGTGGCTCAGAGGTGAGAGAACTGGTAGAAGCAATATTACTTTTGACAGGTAAGTGGTCATGCTGACACTGAAAACTGGTGCAGCCTCCTGTTTTTAGGAAACATAATTAGGCAATACGTAAATCAATTCACATTGCACAATGGTGAATGTGTGTTTCTTTATTGAATTGTTCTGTTTTCTTTAGGTACCATGTGTGCCAAATGATGTAATAGTTGCCATGGGAACTATCCTTGCATAATAAAAAATGTGGAATAAAACTCTGATAGCTTCTAAAGCCCTACCTGGCATGCACATACTATTTTTCTTATAAAAAAAAACAGCCAACCACTAAACCAACAAAAAAGTAATAAAAATAGTGTTCTTCCACTTAGATCCTTAAGTAGGACTTCATTCTTGAAACAGACCTGCTGATAGTGGTGCCTGGAGTAGGTGTATGATCATTTATTTAGAATAGGAAGGAAAAAAAAGAAAATTATGAGGAAAAATTATAAATTTTAGAGCTGTTTTAGAAAGACGGATGGTACAGTATGCTGGTTAAGAGCTAATGGAAGTTTCTTAATATTGTAGTTTAAATGCACTGCTTTTCCAGTGAGAAAAAGAAGATTTGTATTTATTTATTAGCATCAGAAAGTGTACCCAATACTACTCCTCCTCCTATTCTATCGATGTGACAATCTTTCTTTATAATGCAAGAAAAGAGAAGAGGAAAACATTTTCTGCAAAAGCACTTAAATACCCTTTTGGGAATCTGACTGTTTCACCAAGCCTAATATTTTGCAAATGCTGTAATTTTGTGGCAAAATAACACATTTTACTTTTTATCCAGAGGGAATGTTTAAACTACGATCCTTTTACTTCAGTTTTTCTGCCAGCACACAAAGGAATCACATCTGTATAACTGGTACTCAGAACCCAAAGAAAAGCAGTAGTTCCTGATGTTTCTTTTTCCTTCTTTATGATTATATAGCTAAGTGGAATCAGATGTGATTAATTACTCTTTAAAATATCTTTAAAAAAAAAATCTAACTTTGCCAAATATGGATTGGATGGAAAATTTCAATTTTAATATATTTTTGAGAACTCTAATGACACTGCTTACTACTTGGAATCTTTTGTGAGTCACAAATAAGTGTCTTTCTACACACGGTGCACAGTGAATTGCAGTTTAAAAGGCTAGACTGCTAAGTGCTAAGTAGGGCTCCTCCAGGCAGCCTTAAGCCTTCAGTTAATATTTGCTTTGTTTTGTTTAATATATGGAATACAAAATTTCAGTATAAACAAAGTTTATACTTTCCTAAGTTCTGGAAACACTGATCTTTTATAAAGTGTATGACTAACTTCCAGAAATAAATCCAATGTTTTAATTAGATACGCTGTACTGCCACAGCATCTTTCTTCATAAGTACTCTACTGACATTTATTAATTAATGGTCTGTTCCTGCAACCCTTACTCATCCACATAATTTTTACTTGTGATTGCAATAATTCAGACCTTTTTCCTGAGTAAGGTTTACAGAGTGTATGCCTGTTCAACAATAAGTGAAGTTATAAACACATAACTGAGTAAGGCTTTAGGAAACTAATTGCTACTTGGCTTGATGGGAGCCATCATGAGTAAATAAGGCAGTGTGGCCCAGAATACACCTGGCTGTAGCAAAAGAGGCTGAACCAGGGTGGTTCCTCCTGTATTCAAAACTAGTTTTTCAGAAAACCAGGGTCTCTCTGAGGAGAAAAAGGGATAAAGGAAGAAAAGAAAGAAAACAAGGAGAACTGACTATGAGACATATAGGAGAAAAGGTGGAAGGGTAGGAGTGTGGCAGGTTCAAAAGTATAAAAGCAAGAAATACCAAGCACAGAGCCCCATGAGCACCCACCCTTCCCTGAAGATATCCAAGGAGTTGCTATGGGTGCCTTGTCCTAGGATTTCACACTACAAAGGAAGGGAAAAAGGCCCCACAGTAGCTGTAGTTGTGACTCTTCACACACACCCCTCCCTCCATCAAGACTCTTCTTGGTGGAGTGAACCAGCTAGTATGGGGAGAGGGGACTCCTGCAACTCAATGAGGACTTAGGATATTCGAGTGTATATAAAAGGTGAGGGGAATGTACAACTACCACCTTGATGACAGGGGAAGGATTCTGACTCATTTGGAGGACCTTTATGCCTGACTTTCCCTCCTATTGCAGGGGTAAATGGGGAACCTAACAAAACCCCATGCTGTGTACACATCCATGTTCACCACTTTTTATGTCGTTTTCAGCTGATATGTCCAGCGGTTCAGGGAATAGGATCTGAGCCATAAGGTGGTCTATTGGTTTCTTACCCTCTCTTCAGGTAGTAAAAGGTCTTTTTATCCTGGATGTCGGCAGGACATAACACTCTTAACATGAGTTTAGTTAAGCATGAGCTTGCAAAGACATTTTCATGGCAATTTCATGGTCTTTCTAGATGTTATGCAGCCTGTTCAGGCATGTGAAAGAGCTGTGTAAGGAGGCTACACGCAGGGAAATGTGGAGGGTAGGGAGGCTAGACATAGAGATAAAGAAGTAGTGGAGGGTAAGCATGATATACGCTCCATGGCATGCATAAAATAGAAGAGGATTCCTTTATAGGAATAAAGGAATACAGAAAGTATTCTGTAAGGATATGTATGTATCCTTTAAAAGTATACAGAATGTATCCTTTATGTCCTTGAACAAACTATGGGAAAATGCAGTAGATGGATGATGCTGTGGATTATGCAAACAGCACAAAGCCAACATCTTTCTGCCTGCCATGGCCATCCTTGGTACACTGAGGGAGGCTATACCACTGGCACACAGGAGTCATGTGGCAGCGGTTTCACTAGAAGGTTTCTGCTTTTGTTGGTGTGGAGGACCTTCCAAGTTCTTCTAGCCAAGAAGAGTTCCTGGCTTAAGGCAAGAAGTTCAGACCTCTCAGGCTGATGGCCAAAAGCTATTAAAGCCCTTGCTGCCTAAAAGATGCTTTGGACTGTGACTATTTCTTAAGACAGTGTTACAGCTGCTCTCAATAATGTCATTCACCACAGTTGCCAGCTTCCTTTACATCTCAATAGCAGTAGCAAGTTTGACTTTCCAAGGTCCCTACTTCCAGATTGGGGTAGGAGTTTTAGTCCTAGGTTTGTGTTACACATTATCTCCAGCCTTCTACCCCTCTCCTTCCCATGCTTACGCATCTGAGAAGCCTTGAGTCAGCTCTATGCCTCACAAAATGTCATCAATAGCATTGGATTCTGACCCCAGAGCAAGCAGTGTGTTATAACCTTTTTAAATGTGGTTTGGATGCAGTTATGTAACACTTCTTACTTATGTAAATGGGCTCAAAGATTTCAGAAGAATTACTCAGGAGTAAAAATTATTCACATGAATAAGAGTTTGAGGATCAATTATTTATCTATAAATGTCGGGAAAGTACTCTCACTTTCAATAAGAGATTCTTGGGAGAAAATACCTGGGTTCATCACAAGGGGTACAGATACGTTCTTTACTAAATTGTCTAATTTAGGTTGCTGGGCAAAGCTCCCTCTAGGGAGAGAAAGTTAGGAGGAAAAGGATGGCATCTGCAGATATTTATTTAGCTCATTAAGGTCTAATTCTCTGCCTGGAGAAGCTTTTCTGTCTCTCCTGACAGGAGGGAAGCTTCCAGTAAATAGGCACCTAATTTACTTACACACAAAGAAGTAAGTGGGCTGAAGTAAAGTAAACTTGGGTAAGCAAAGTGGGCTGAAGCCTAGTCTCTGTGCAATCAATTCTACTCAATGTGTCCATGCCAGCCATGGAAATTGAAATCCTGTAAAAGCTGCTCTCACTGTAACCTCTGCTGTAACCTCCCCTGCCTCTTCTTGGCCCAGTCATCTGTTACAATGACCCCTGGCCCAGCCCTGATGTAGCTCAACAGCATAACCTTGGCTCAGCTTTTTGAAAAACAAGTGATGAGAAAAAGTTATGAGAAGGGTAGAGAGTGAAGATGAGGAGAATAAGAAAGTGAGAATTAAAGACAGAGGCATGATTATAGATATGGGGTGTGATAGTATCTTAAAGATTCAAGATAAAAACCACCAAGTTGGTTGTCATTAAAATACACCCCAAAACAAAACAGCCCAAGGAGTTGGTTGGTGTCATTAATGTCAGTGTGTTGCTGATGTCAGTGGCCTCCATGGGGGTGGCAGTTTAGCAAGACCAATGGATCAGTAATTAAGCAAAACTTGCCAACTATTTTAGGCAGCAGGTGAGGCTGATATTTTCGCTCCTCACTAATGCCTGTGTGGGCAGGAGAGACTTCTCAGAGCCTTCCTGAAGGTGGTAAATTTGCTGAGGGCACACTCAATCCCACTGTCCATGGCACCAACAAAGATGTTGAACAAGACTGGTCCCAACACCGATCCCTGAGGGGCATGACCCCTTTCTGGTCTCCAGCTGGACATTGAGCCACTGACCACAACTCTTTGCTTGCTGCCATCCAGCCAGTTCTTTATTCACAGAGTGGTCCACCTATCAACTTGATGTCTCTCCAACTTAGAGACTAGGATACCATGTGAGACAGTGTCAAATGCCTTGCACAAGTCCAGGTAGATGACGTCAAGTGCTCTAGCCCTGTCCATCAGTTGCGTAGCCCCGTCCTAGAAGGCCACCAGATTGGTCAGGCAGGATTTCCCCTTAGTGAAGCTGTGCTGGCTGTCACCAACCACCTTCTTGTTTTTCATGTGCCTCATCATGCCTTCCAGGAGTATCTGCTCCAAGATTTTGGCAGGCACAGAGGTGAGACTGACTGGTCTGTAGTTCCCTGTGTCATCCGTTTTCCCCTTCTTGAAAATGGGGGTTATTTTTCCCTTTTTCCCGTCATCAGGAACTTCACTTGACTGCCATGATTTTTCAGATATGATGGACAGTGGCTTAGCAAGTTCATTTGCCAGCTCCTTCAGGAAGCAAGGATGGATTTCATCAGGTCCCATGGACTTGTGCAAGTTCAGGTTCCTTAAGATGGTCTTGAACCAGATCCCTTCCTAAAGTGGGCCCAGGGTCTTCATTGTCATAGTCCCTGTGTCCGCCTTCCAAGACTTGAGTGGTGCGGTCAGAGCGTTTGCCAGTGAAGACTGAGGCAAAGAAGTCATTAAGAACCACAGCCTTCTCCTAATTCAGATTAGGCAATTCTCCTGATAGTTTCCGGAGGGGGTCCACGCTTTCCCTAGTCTGTCTTATATTTGCAGTGTACCTATAGAATCCCTTCCTGTTATCTTTCACATCCCTAGTCGTGTTTAATTCTATGTGGGCCTTAACTTTCCTAACCTGGTCCCTAGCTTATCGGACAACATGCCTGTATTCTTCCCAGGCCGCCTGTCCTTGCTTCCACATGTTATAAGCCTCTTTTTTCCTTCAAAGTTTCCTTAGCAGGTCCTTATCCTTCCAAGGAGGTCTCCTGGGCCTCCTGCTGCCCCTCCTTCTAGTAGGGATTCAACACTCCTCAGCTTGCAGCAGGTGATCCTTGAATATCAAGCAACAGTCTTGGGCTCCCCTGCCCTCTAGGGCTATATCCCATGGAACCTTACTAAGCAGGTTCCTGAAGAGCCAAAGTCTGCTCTCTTGAAGTCCAGGGCTGTGAGCTTGCTGCATGCTCTTCTCACTGTCCTGAGGATCTCAAATTCAACCATCTCATGATCGCTGCAATCAAGGCTGCCCTGGAGCATCATATTCCCAACCAGCCCATCCCTGGTGGTGAGGACAAGGTCAAGCATGGCACCTCTCCTTGTCAGCTCCTCTATTACTTGCAGAAGGAAGTTGTCTTCCATACAATCGAGGAACCTCCTGGATTGCTTGTGCTGGGCCGTACCATCCCTCCAACAGATATCAGGGTGGTTGAAGTCCCCCATGAGAACATAGGCATGTGAGCGTGAGGCTGCTCCTATCTGTGTATAGAGCGCTTCATCCACCAAGTCCTCTTGGTCAGGCGGTCTGTAACAGATCCCCACGATAATGTCTCCCATCGCTGTTCTCCCTTTAATCCTGACCCACAAACTCTCTGTCGACTGCTCACCTGTCCCCAGACAGAATTCCCTTCTCTCCAGCCTATCCCTAACATAAATAGCAGCTCCCCCTCCCCACCTGCCGGGCCTGTCATTTCTGAAGAGCCTTTAACCTTCCATTGCAACACCCCAGTCATAGGAGCCATCCCACCATGTTTCTGTAATGCCTGTGATATCATACCCTCATAGACGTGCACACATCTCTAATTCCTCTTGTTTGTTCCCCATGCTACAGGCATTTGTATAGAGGCATCTGAGCTGAGCTCCAAATGAAGCCAGATCACTGGCTGGAGCAGCTGCAATATCTCTACATTGCTCCAAGCATTTACCATAGGTGCTGGCAATAGTTTTTAATTATGAATACCAGAGTTCACTGGCCACAAAAAGCCAAGCAGGTTCTCTTGTTATGTTCATTTAATACAGCGTTCACTGAAAATAATTCAACACGCTTTGTCCTTGAATATGTACATACTAAAGACGTTGTTTAAGAGGCTCTCTAATTTTCTTTTACCTACCTTCATTTTTTCATTCTTCTTAACAGTCCCTAGTTAGCTATAAGTAATGGCTTCAATATGTCAAAGTTCTTATGTCTTTTTCTGCCCTAAGTGCTGCAAGTATGATTTTCATACTACATTGTCCCATTACATTTTTAGTGTTGTATTGAGAAATACAGACTCCTCAAGATTTGTTTTTTTATTGAAAACTATCTGCTCTCAGTTTTCAAGGCAGAGAGAAAATGCACCTAAGCAGTGAGAGAGACTTGGTATTGTTGTGGTTTAAAGCCAGCTATAACTTACCCAGTTCACTTACTCACTTCCTCCTCCTCACTCCTCCCCTGCTCCAGGAGGGGATGGGGAGCAGAACTGAAAGAAAGCAAGACTCACCGGCCGAGACAAGAACAGTCCAGCAGCAAAGGTACAACACAAACCACCGCTGCCACCACCACCAACAACAGTACAAGGGAAACACAAGGGAAGAGGACCCAACTGCCCACCACCCGACAACCGAGGCGTAAACTAACTCTTCCGGATTCATGCCCCCAGTTTTTACATGCTGGGCATGACATGCTGTGGTATGGAATTCCTCTTTGGTCAGTTTGGGTCAGGTTTCCCATCTCTGCTTCCTCCCAGCTTCCCCTCCTCCCTGGCAGACCATGAGACTCAGAAAGCTCTTGGTCAGACTAAACATTACTGCAACAACTAAAAACATCGGTGTTATCAGCGGTGTTCCCAGGCTGAAAGTCGAAACCACACTGCAGCACCAGCTACTAAGAAGGAGAAAAATGACTTCTACTGCTGAAACCGTGACATATCCCTGAGTTCTGTAAATGCCATATCTTTATAATTATAATCTATTATATTCTTCTGTATTAAAAGCTCTGTTGGAAACCTTACTTGCATAAGGTCTGGTTAAACTGGTTAATACTCTAGCAAAAATATGCTTAAAGTCAATATGAAAGCAATCAAATTATTTTGAAGTTCCTACTTTAGCAGGAGACAGCAGGGAAGAAAGTGATCTTTCTTCCTTTTTTCCTTTCACTCTCTTTACAGAATCATAGAATAGTTACAGTTGGAAAGGACCTTAAGATCATCTAGTTCAGCCCTCCTGCCATGGGCAGGGACACCTCCCACTAGACCATGTCACCCAAGACTCCATCTATCTTTGCCTTGAAGACTGCCAAGGATGAAGCATTTACCACCGCTTTGGGCAATTTGTTCCAGTGACTCACCATCCTCACAGTAAAGAACTTCTTCCTTATATCTAACCTGAGCTTTCTTTAAAGTAAGTGTCCTAATTTTCACGGCCTTTCAGTCTGTGAAAAACTTGTTGATCAGAGATTTGAAGTGAAAATACCCATATTCCTCCAAGAAATGAATACACCAGCAAATCTAGCCACTTTAGTTACTTTTTAATTATTGGCACAAGAACGAGAAGACTATAAAAATTAAGAAAATTCTAGCCTCTGTGGTAAACCAGATTAAACGAAAAAGGCTTAAGAATTATTGTCCTCCAACCTCTTGTGAGAAATGTGTCCATGCACGTGGCTTGCTAGTCCAGTGATATCTAGCAAAAAATAATGTCTGTCACCAGTCAGGCTTGGTTCTGGGTTTGATCCACGGTTCAGAAAAGCCCTCCTGTTTATTATATCTCTAGTGCTGCTTGCATCTTACTTTTTCAGGAGGCTTCCAAAACCAGTGTCACTTTGGTACTACTGAAAGCTTTTCCTCTGCCTCTGTCTTGTCCTCTCATACTCTGACCTTACAGACTGTTTTTATTTGCATCAGGATTAATTTTCAGTACACTCAAAAAACCCTTCTAGCTCAGTGAGTGGTTAGGTAACTGCAGGCAGCTGTATTCAGCACATCCAGCCTCAGGTCAGTTCAGATTAATCCCAGGGTTAGGAGTCTGTGGATCTGAAGCCATGCTACATGATCTTGTGTTGTACAGATTTCTCTCTATTTGTGCTATAGTGCACCCCAAAACCACCCCTTCAGTCAGCAGGCAGAGGTGTTCAAAGGACACAGCAAAGCATTCTCCCTTTCTTGGCATAAGATCCTGTTTCCCCCCAGCTGCATTAGACAAAACAAGGCAAACAGTCTGTCATGGTTTAAGCCTCTAAAACTCACGAAGTTTTACTCACTCACTCACTCCCCTCTTTTTCTTCCCCCAGTCCTGGGGGGATGGGGAGAATCGAAAAAAAAAAAATGCAACTCGCACAGGTTGAGATAAGAACAGTTTAGTTACTAAGGTATAACACAAATCACAACTGCTACTACCAGTAATAATAATGACAGGAGAAGTACAAAGAAGGAGAATACAACTGCTCACCAAGCCCGATCCAGCCAGTGCACCCCCCAGCAGCGAATCCCCCCACTGCTCCACCAGTAATAATACAAAAAATACAAGGAAAGAGAATACTACTGCTCACCAAGCCCAACCCAACCAGCGCACCCCCCAACAGTGAACCCGCCAGTACCAAAAACCTGACCATGCCGTGCACCCCCAGTCCACCACTACACCCTTCCGGGTCTCTGCTCTCCATGTCACCTCCTGGACATGACGTGCTGTGGTATGAAATACCTCTTTGGTCAGTTTGGGTCAGGTGTCCTGTCTCTGCTTCCTCCTGGCTCCCCCTCCTCCCTGGCATAGCATGAGACTCAGGAAGTCCTTGGCCAGACAAAACACTACCAAGCAGTAACTGAAAACACTGGTGTTATCAGCGCTGCTCCCAGGCCCAAAATCAAAAAACACAGCGCTACACCAGCTACCAAGAAGGAGAAAAATGACTGCTTCTGCTGAACCCATGAGACAGTCTTTTGGTGAATAAGCACCTTACAACTCTGGTACATTTTATGAATATTTTAACAGGTACAATATGTGATATTTTGATAGAATTTAATAAGAAAATGGTTGAGCAAAATGGGAAATCCAATTTGAGCCTTTTTTTTTCTTTCCCCCTTTTATTAATACTTAAAACAACATAAAAATGTATCCTTTTTTAAAATAAAAAAATTAAAATTGATAAGTGCCAGAAAACTGGAAGTATTTTCATGAAAGCACAGTTTTTAAGTGTGAATCATTATTATTTATATTCTGTATTACTGCTTTTGTTTTAATAAATAACTTTGACTAAATTCATTGTAAATAACTTCTAGCCATTAGACAAAGAATAAGCCTTACTACAGCTTATAAAGACAATATTCTACTGGAGGTTTTAACAATAAGCAGAGGTATTGTTGCATTCTTTCCCAAGAGGCAGATAAATGACATAAATTGAAAATGATTCCATGTATTTTCTGCATCTTAGCCATTTTTCTTTCATTTTTTTGAAAGAAAGGTAAAAGGATTTTAAGACAAAAACCTTTGAATACTTAAGAGAAAGTTATAGTTTCCTGTCTGGGATACTACATAAGAGCTATATAAACTAATTTCCTTGTCTAAAACACATGGGCTGGTAACTGTGGCACTAGAATGGGACAGTTGGACCTTGCAAAGAGAATTATTTCACATTCATACACAAGAATCATCTCTGTTTGCATTCTAGAAAGACGATAGGATGAGAAAGTTGGGGCTGTTCAGCCTGGAGAGGAGAAGGCTGCGTGGAGACATCATAGCAGCCTTCCAGTATCTGAAGGGGGCCTATAGGGACGCTGGGGAGGGACTCTTCATTAGGGACTGTAGTGAGAGGAGAAGGGGTAAAAGGTTCAGACTTGAACAGGGGAAGTTTAGATTGGATATGAGGAAGAAATTCTTTACTGTAAGGGTGGTGAGGCTCTGGAATGGGTTGCCCAGGGAAGCTGTGAATGCTCGATCTCTGGTAGTGCTCAAAGTGATGTTGGACATAGCCTTGGATGGCATGTTTTAGTGTGAGGTGTCTGCCCATGGCAGGGGGGCTGGAACTAGATGATCTTAAGGTCCTTTCCAACTCTATTCTATGATTCTAAGCCATAACTTATTTTATATTTTGTATTTGTTTTCTGTCAGAAGCAGTGAACATGTTAATAAGCAGGTGTATGATTTATAAGAAGAAATAGGCAGAAGGAGATTAAAGAAGTAAACATGGGAAATAAAAATAAATAAATAAAAAGCTGGATTACTTTTGAGTGAAAGAGATAAAGGAAAAAACCGCACAATTAGTGCTCTAAAATATTTACTGACTGATAAAGGAAACGGATTGCATAAATGTCAGTATTCTTAGCCCAGAGGACCAGCCACAATACTTTTGTCAGCACATTTTTGAAATATAAATGTGATACACTGTGCATATTTGGTGAGTCCTTCTCCCAGAGGAGTAAGCTGCATCTATATCTTTGACATAGAATTTTTATGTACTGAATATGTACTGAAGGTGTCTTCCATACAATCTGTATAGACTTGTTTAGACAGCTCTGGAGATACTCAAAGTGCAAGTAGATTAATACAATGCCAATGAAATCAACAGATCTCTGCCAATTTACTTCAGCTGAAATTCCAGGGTTCTTAGAGTGGAAAGAAATTACCCAGATGGTCCAGAAAATAGAAAGAAAAATAAGAAGATGGAATTCACTTGAAGGCACATTGAAAACACACAGAACTAACTAAGCCTGTTCTTCACCAGGTTTCTACAGAAAGAGTTGAAGTGTGTTACAGCAACTGTAGTACATCCTTGCAGGATTCAATTCATATAGCTAACCAATTAATAGAAAATACAGAACAAGTTTCAACAAATGTATACTCATTTATTTGTGACTTGCAAACAGAAAAAAATCAATCTTCCATAAACAAAATAGTAGAAACCAAGGAGATTACAATATTTTAAGTTTAATACTTAACATAGACTGTGTTCACACCCACAGTTATTTCAGCAGCAGCTGACTGCTTCCACAACAGCCATGGTTCTGGAAAACAGACCCCCAGTTGAAAAATTAGCACTCTGCTTTTGTAATTTCTTGCAGAGTTCCTTCAGCTCCTTTCCAAACACTGTCACCATACCCATCTATATAGAATTGTTTAGGACAAAAACTAATGGAAAATTTAACCCTTGAACCTTAGAATAATTTGCTTTTATAGCTTGGCCTGAATTACATTGCCGTATCCTTTTTATCAGTTGTCAGGGAAATGTTGTATGATGTTATGGAAGCAGAGCAAGCTTTATTATTTACTTGAAAGCATGCATCTACAGCTGCTCAACTGAGCATCTTACTAGGGGAATAACCAGGTGGTGTCCAGTATCATAATTTCTAATGTCATTTTAGATATCCTAACATATGTATATCACTTGACCTCTAGCTGGATCAACATAGTATCAGTCTTCCATTACTCCTGTGCTGTACCTTGCAAGCTGTGTTGATGTTTCTTTTACCATGTGTAGGGTAAAATGGCAACTGCATTGACTCCTATATCTCTATCAATTATAATCAGAACATGTACACTCAGGTCACATGCAGACAGATGCATTAAAGACAAACTAAATTGTGCATGTGTATCTTGAGTACATGATCAAACACAAACACAACACCAAAAGAAATTCAGATAATGTAGGTATTTGGAAGGAAGAGCATAGGAGTGCATACCAAATGAGAAATTTGATCCAAATGCAGATGTCTGCTGGTTTAAAGCAGGTTGAATGACTCATGCTCAACTTCATCCATGGCTAAGTGTGGCTAACGAGTCTACTAATTTGAGATCAGAACAGTTATGGCCAGTCAACAACTGACTCAGTAAATAGCCAGGGCAGTGATAACTGTGGTCTCCACAAACCTTAAAAAAAGTGGATTCATCTCATGCAATTTTAGACAGTGAGTAGAGTGCTGTGCCAGAGCTAGGTACTATTATATATCCAACTGAGAGAAATATGAACATCTACAGAGCAGTTCATCTTTCCTAGTTTATTAAACTACATTAGGTTGAAATAAATTTCTTCCTAACAGTGTCTATTTCTCTTCATTGGCAATAAAAAGAACCTAGGGCTACTAGTTTAAATTCAGGCATCTACATTTGATCAGAGGACTCACACCTGGGTGTCTGTAGATAATAGTGTGTCTTAGATCAGAGAGAAGCTCTGCACCATCTGCTCCAGACAGGCTTGTCTAAAGCTCCAGCCCAACCAGAGGTAGACTTTATCGGCATGCCAATTACAGGAACATCTGTATTTATCCTTAATTAGGCCCTGTAGCTAGAGGTACTTAATCCCATCCAGTTATTATTATTAAAAATATTTTAAAACTAGCAACCATAAGCAGAAAAAATGTAAACAGATAAAATGAACAAAATTAAACTGATAACTAACTAAATAAATAATCAAGTAGTTTGTACCCTTCAGCTATCCCACCAAAATTAGCCATTGTGAAAAAGACCATGTGTGGAAAAAGTACTGTCAAGAGATTTGAGAAAGTATGCCACCAAAGTAAAAGACTTAGAGCAGGATTTAGATTTGCCATTAAATACAGCTAATGATAACAAAAAAGAAATGGGGAAAAGCACCAGGGATGGTAAAAAAAGCGTGCAAAATATTATCTGATTTTGTTATCAGGAAAGAATTCAGCAAAAAGTATTGCTTCTTCTGTCACTGCAGTCCGTGTCATAGCAGCCTGAAAGTTTAAACCAGCCTGTTGTTTGGCAACACAGGTTGCCAAGGCAACAGAGGCCAGTGACACTTCTTTCTGATGGATTCTGCCACTAAAACATAGAAATCAGGGTCTTGAACTGACCTGATGGCTCTTTCGAAGGCATTTTTTATGCCATGAAATCCCTATGTCACAATACAGCACTGAGATATTCTGATATATGAAATGTGTTTCTCTATTTTGGCAATGCTTATCAATTTGCTGCAGTTTATTTCATTTACTATGATGCTATTTGGATGGATGTTTGGAGGGTTGATATACTAGTCAAAAGAATTCGAAAAAAGACATTGCTATTCCTGAATTAGCCCATTTTCTCTTGGTAAAATCAGGTAACAGATATAAATCATAGAGATTAAAATCTTCCTGTAGCTAGCTTTTTAAAATCTATTTATAAAAATTTGCAAATCTACATGAACATATGGAAAACCACCAACAGGTCTTGGTGTACAGTAGGAAATGTTTAAATAGTAGCTTCAAGAGATACTGCTTTTTAATTTCGGGTTGATACAAACAACAACAACAACAACAACAACAAAAATCCACTGAAGCATGAAAAAAGGTCTTAAGGGAGCATATGAAAGAGAGAAAATCTAAGAATTCTTCCTCCCAGCGTAATGAAATTCTTGGTTTGTGCAGCATCAGGAATCAAACAAAACTCTCACTCTTTTCACTCCTAGGCCTAACTTTGCTCATATTCTCCCTTGTTTAAACCCCACAAGTTTTTTTCTTTGTGAGGCATTACTCAATTCGATGTAGAAATTCTTTCAAATGTCCCCTAAAGCTATTCTCCCATTGATCTGCACAATGACATGCCTCCCATTGCAGATGGTCTTGCTTGTCTCTTAACAAACATCCCAAGTGTTTCCATCTCCTTTTCTGGATTAATTTAGAGATAGCAGAATTGTTGAAACTGATTAATTTTGTAATTTGTTATAAATTCTAATATTTTAGTAAGGTATTTAATATTGAAGGCATTCCAATGTCTTTGCATATTGAGAGGGAACTCAAGCTTTTACATCTCTATGTTAATATGTAAATAACCTTTGACTTGACGA
The DNA here is from genome assembly GCA_017639245.1 of Myiopsitta monachus. NCBI lineage: Eukaryota > Metazoa > Chordata > Aves > Psittaciformes > Psittacidae > Myiopsitta > Myiopsitta monachus. The sequence continues at coordinate 64,269,511 of CM029919.1, forward strand.
TTCGGAATTTTGTTTTCAGGTTTTAAAATTTAAAATTATTATCTCACTTAAGCTAATAATTGTGGTTTGTGCATTGCCAGCTTTTAACATTATCCAATTCTGAAGAAAAATGCTCACACGGATACATGCATGGATACGTGCGCATGGATGCATCCCACATTCCTGACATCAGTTGATGCACTCTGTGTGAGCAAAGCATATTGATGAAAGTAGTTTGCTGCAATGTGAAGAAAACAAGACTGTCAGCCAACAGCAAGAACTGTATATACACTATACCCAAAATATTTATTCAAAATGGGGCCACAGGCACCATGTATCCCCTTTGCAGGTCACAAAAACTGAAGGTGCCATTTTCTCAGGAGAAAAAACTTCATCACTAGCACCTACTTTCTCCTTTTTATTTCAAAAAATAAATACAGCGTCATAATGGAAAAAGGTGAAAGTGGGGTTACAGATGAATTCCTGTTAACTAAGAAGGAATGATGCTCAATGATTATGATGCTCAGACTGGGGACATATGCATTAGAAAAGAAAATACAGAAAATCCCTAAGTAAGTTCAGTGCAGAATTGCAGAAGTGAAAGTTTAGAAAATGAGTTTAAGACATACACAGCTATTAAGGAGAATAATAATTCAGAAGTCTAAAATAACAAAAAGAATTATTTTATGATGATTGAAATAGTCGCCACTAGTAGATATGTTTGAAATTATCCCTACTGATAATTTTTCAATGTTAGATCCTTATACAAATAAACTAACCACAGATTTCCTGAATAAGAGTTAGACTGTCATTTGTACTTGCCTAAAAAGTTCACACATTATTTTAAAAGTGCAACCGTTAAAGCTTTAAGTAGTAGACAGAATTTTAGCCGACATAGAATACAGTAAGTACTCAAAGCATGCATTTTTATAATGTTGCATCATATGTAATGCCTTTACTGATCATAAAGTTACAAAAAGTTTTCTATTATTTTACACATATATATTTAAAAGCCCAAGCAATCTTTTTGAAGATTTTTGAAAAAGGAAAATATTGCAGATAGACTAAATTATGTTAATAATTTAAATATTTAATTTAATGTAAATAAATTAAAATTATGCACAAGTATTTGAAAATGTAAATATAAAGGCTAATTTTTTATTTAGGAAGTGAAATAAACAATTTTCTGTCTCAATAGTTTTGGCAATTGTTTATTAGTTTCATGATAACAAAAATTAGAAATTGTTATTCAAGAATAGGAAAATATGACATTGCTTTCTATAATAAAAAACTGAAATTCTAAACATATAATTATGCATTAATCATTAATCCTAGTCTTTCATATTTAAAAAATAAGATTTTAGTAGAACAAAAAGGGAACATGTTAAATTGATCTCATCTTCCTACTATTTCTGAAACCATGCTGGCTTTATGTGTAATTAAGGTCAAGTACTGCATAATTTGTTTTATAGAGTGAGTATGAAACTTAGTTGTTGGGTTGAGCTTTATTTGCATTGTTGATTAAGAAAACTCCATCACTTTCTAATTCATCATAAAAATTGCTTTATGTATAGCTCCTTTTTAAATGAATGAAGGATAGAACACGATTCCTCAAAACCTTTAACAATTTCTAAAGTCTCATTGTGTTTTGTAAGCATAAACTTATACATATGTTCCTATTTTCACAAATTAGGTATAATATAAACATGTCTTTGCTTTAATACTGACCTTGCTGCTATTTAATCAGCGGTTATACTGACCTCAGTGTACTTCATTCTCCACTGCAGTGCCCAGTGCTCGCATGTCATTACTACATCAGGTGAAATTTTGATGCTTTGAACATCACTGGACAACCACAAAGCAAACAAAACACAATTAGCAGAGGTTGATAAGTTAAAGCAAAAATATCTAATAGTATTCTGTCTCATAGAGGTTAAAATTTATCCCACCTAGCAGTCATTTAGACCAGAAGGCAACATTCTCATGTTCAATTGCAAATAAATTTCTGAGCATATATCATCCTACTCATAAAGATATCTTAATGTTCCCCATATATGGGACTAGTAAGACTCAAAGAAAAGTTTAATGTTTTGAAGGAGCTAGATAGGCTAATGCTCTTCACTGGCGTATGTTTTACATGTGTCTAAAGGTCTGTTATAAACCTAAAGAAGACATGGGCTTTGAACTGCCTGTGCTCTGTAATACATCTCATATATATCAGAGAAAGATGAAGAGGAAATCATGCTATTTAAATTTATACTTACAACTGGAGTTTTTGCAATCTGGTATTTCTGGCCATCTTTCCAGCCATCTTTCCCACCATCTTACCCCTGGGCTTTTATAGTAGAACATCCATTGAGGGGTTTAATGCAGTGCTCTTGGGGATTTCAATATATTAACTGTAGGTAGCCCTACTAAAACCTGCACAAAGTTCAAAAAAAATACCTCTTCAAAATAATTTTTAAAATTTGTACAGCAGAACATAATATAGTTCTTCTTCAGCACCACTAGAGACAGTAACTGAAAGTTAAAACCTATGGGAAGAACATTTTTGTTTGTTTGTTTGTTTGTTTTCCAGAAATATGAGGATCATGGTAATTATGTGTCCATGGGGAAAAGAAAAGGAACAAAAAAGTGGAATCAAGGCAACAGAGTGATCATTTCAAAACAATATAAAATTTGTGTTATATTAGCCCAGGTTGAAAGCCCATGGGGAATGACTAAGGCTGAGATAATCACATTCAGATGGAGTTTTTTTCAGTATTAGTTACTGCAATAAATCTTCTAACTTGCTTGGGTACTGCTGATCCATGTATTGTCTGAGTTACACTAAAACAGTTTTTGAAATTTAATTTTAGAAACCAAACTACAAATAGACAAGTGATAATAACTGCATTTTATTTTCCTGCGAGTTGTATAATAGTATTTGTGTGAGTGAATTGCCCATTAATAGTCTCAACATGATAGTTTTGACCTAATGTAAACAAGATAGCTTCTTAATTATACTTTATCTAACTGTACTAAATGTACCATAAATTAATGTGCTGCATTTAACAAATGGTATTAAAACTAGTCATGAAAAAGGATTTGATGCTGGCAAGAATTCAAGATTACTCTTTCTAAACCCTTTGAAAACTGCAAACTGTTACAAGTGCATTTTGAATTAGGGTTTTTTTATGAAAACCAGTTATGAAATAAGTTTATTAGCTGTCCTTAAAGTAACTACATAAAATTTAGTTATCTTTTGAATTGAAGGTTTAACTTATTTGTTTATAATCCTGTTGTGTCATCCTTATTTATACAAAGAAAATTCTTGCAATGCATATGCTGTCATCTGCTCCTTCACTGAGAAATATTTGATGGTTGCCTTTGTTCAAGGAGGACATAGCATCTCCCCAGTTAGCAGCACAGTATCATTATTACTCCTACATAGATCAGCTATTTGTTACAAATTTTTAGAGGATCTTCGCCATAGAATTTCTTAATTTAAAATTGTTCAACATGCAAAACACCTCTCTGAAACAGAGAATAGTTATATCAGAGCAGATTCCTGGAAAATAATTAACACTATGAGCAGATTTTAGATGCCGAACATGTACTCCACTCTTTTTCATGACCCTTAATTTGAGATACCATGTTTCTTTTGAAGATGTCATACCTGCTCAGACATCCCACAGTATCATAAATGGCACTGGTTGTTATGTAATTGTTGAAGTGATGATTGAAGTCCCTGCTCAGCAGTCACTAGAGGGCAGGATTCAGTTTCTGAAGGGTGGGCAGCTAGAGCCATTTGGGATACCCTGAGGGATCTCAGATAGGAATCTGTATCAGATAGACACAATACTTGACTTACTTACAGGAAAATTATGGTGTTCTACAGCATCGTCTGGAGGCGAGCTTTTTACACAGCAGGGTCTTAATGACTTCTTTGCCTCAATCTTCACTGGCAAATACTCTCTGTATAGGTACACTGCAAATAAAAGACAGACCAGGAACAACGTGGACCCCTCCAGAAGCTATCAGGAGAACTGGCTACCCTGAATTTGGAGACGGCTGAGGTTCTTAATGACTTCTTTGCCTCAGTCTTCACTGGCAAATGTTCTGACCACACCACAAAAGTCTTGGAAGGCGAACTCAGGGACTGTGAGAATGAAGATCCTAGGGCCACTGTAGGAGAGGAGCTAATTCGAGACCATCTTAGGAACCTGAACTTGCACAAGTCCATGGGACCTGATGAAATCCATCCGTGCTTCCTGAAGGAGCGAGCAAATGAAGTTGCTAAGCCACTGTCCATCATATTTGAAAAATCATGGCAGTCAGGTGAAGTTCCCAATAGCTGGAAAAAGGGAAATATAACCCCCATTTTCCAGAGGGGGAAAATGGATAAGCCGGGGAACTACAGACCAGTCAGTCTCACCTCTGTGCCTGGTAAAATCTTGGAGCAGATTCTCCTGGAAGGCATGCTGAGGCACATGAAAAACAAGAAGGTGGTTGGTGACAGCCAGCATGGCTTCACTAAGGGGAAATCCTGCCTGACCTATCTGGTGGCCTTCTAGGATGGGGCTACGGAGCTGATGGACAGGGCTAGAGCACTTGACGTCATCTACCTGGACTTGTGCAAAGCATTTGACACTGTCTCACATGGTATCCTGGTCTCTAAGTTGGAGAGACATCAATTTGATAGGTGGACCACTCTGTGAATAAAGAACTGGCTGGATGGCCGCATGCAAAGAGTTGTGGTCAATGGCTCAATGTCCAGCTGGAGAGCAGTAACGAGTGGTGTCCCTCAGGGATCGGTGTTGCGACCGGTCTTGTTCAACATCTTTGTTGGTGCCATGGACAGTGGGATTGAGTGTGCCCTCAGCAAGTTTGCCAATGACACCATGCTGTGTGGTTCAGTTGATATGTTGGAGGGAAGGAATGCCATCCAGAGGGACCTTGACACGCTTGTGAGGTGGGCTGATGTTCACCTGATGAAGTTTAACCATGACAAGTGCAAGGTCTAACACTTCGGTTGGAGCAATCCCAGGCACAGCTACAGGTTGGACAGAGAAGAGATTCAGAGCAGCCCTGCAGAGAACAACTTGGGAGTGTTGGTTGATGAAAAAATGAACATGAGCTGGCAGTGTGCGCTTGTAGGCCAGAAAGCCAAGCGTATCCTGGGCTGCATCCAAAGAAGGGTGACCAGCAGGTCAAAGGAGGTGATCCTGCCCCTCTTCTCTGCTCTTGTGAGACCTCACTTGGAGTAGTGTGTGCAGTTCTGGTGTCCTCAACATAAAAAGGACATGGAAGTGTTGGACGAAGTCCAGAGGAGGGCCACGAGGATGATCAGGGGACTGGAGCACCTCCTGTATGGAGATAGGCTGAGAAAGTTGGGGCTGTTCAGACTGGGGAAGAGAAGGCTGCATGGAGACCTCATAGCAGCCTTCCAGTATCTGAAGGGTGGCTATAGGGTTGCTGGGGAGGGACTCTTCATTCGCGACTGTAGTGATAGGACAAGGGGTAATGGGTTCAAACTTAAACAGGGGAAGTTTCAATTGGATATGAGGAAGAAATTCTTTACTGTAAGGGTGGTGAGGCAGTGGAATGGGTTTCCCAGGGAAGCTGTGAATGCTCCATCGCTGGAGGTGTTCATGGCCAGGTTGGACAGAGCCTTGGGTGACACGGTTTAGGGTGAGTACTGAAAACTAGTAGTCATTCATTCAAAATATCACAATTCTCTGGGAGACAAGGAGAGACAACTTTTTTGTGTTTTCCTCAATGACTGTAATTGCTAACAGTCTTTTTCACTGACCTGAGAGCATTCAGACCACGTATTGGTGATGGCATGTTGAATGTGTCCAACATGCAACTTTCCCAAGGACAAGGCAGATTAAGAAAAAAAGGTCTATTTTATTTTATTTTATTTTATTTTATTTTATTTTACTTTATTTTATTTTATTTTATTTTATTTTATTATGGTTTGTTCAGAATTAGTAGGATTATCTGATGATTCTTTGATTCACCTTCTCTGCTGTAGGAGGAGGGAGTTACTTACAGTGTTTGAAAATAAATTACTTACTATATCAGTGGGTAGTTTGAGTCTATACAGAGCCATATGACTACATATGTAAGACACATGCATTTTATACAATACTAATTGATTCAATGGAAATATTACCTCATGGCCTCTCACTACCATTCAGTCATGGCTCTACCATAACCCTAGGGAAAGAATGAGAATCACACTGTAACTCAACCACATTTAACCATCAATTTCCTCCCTTTTTTTTGTGAAGGACTGATGTTAGTGGAATTAGCATTACACTTTGTGTAGTATGATGAACCTCACTTGTGCATTTCCCAGTGAAAAGCCACAAGCAAAGCCCTGCTCATTTCTCCACCCCTCCCTGCCCATTTGCTCCTACAGCTAGCAAGTAGTTGAAAACAGTGGTCCTTTAAATATCATAACTCTTTTTTTCTTTTTCCTAAGGCTTTTGTGCTCTTAACAGCTATAACTGTATTAAAATTAATTGATGCTTTGAGCGAGAGCTGGTTGGAGTACTAGTACTGTATTAAAAAAATAAAAAACAACCCACCTAACAGATAGTCTATATGAAAATATATCAGGGTGAACTCTTTGGAAGCTGTAAAAGAAGAATTTCTTCCGCAGTAAAAGGAAAGTCTGGAAAAAAGGGAATGCTTGCTGCAAAGTAGAAGACATTTTCCATATGCTTCCAGAACTACTCCTGCAAAAATACTTTAATCTACTTCTGGCATTTAGCTTTGGTCTTTAACGTGCTTTCATAACGTGCTTTACTTTGGAAGTCAAAAGTGATGCTTGTTGCTTAGTATTTTCACAATAACTTATCACATGGATCAAACTGAATAAGCACCTGTAAAATTAATATTATTTTTGATTATCACTTCTGTTTCCATAAAGCTGCTTTGCCTGCTCTCAATATATCTTTTGCTCTTCACTCGGTAAATCAGTTCTTATTAATGATAAATTGATGTCTGGCTAACTACAAGATTGTACAGTAAGTGACTCATCTATCACCTTTTTAAGCCTAAATTTCACATAATTTAAAAATAGAAGATGAAGTATCATATCTAAAAGATACATTGCGCCAGGATTTCATGTCTTTCAGACTGCTTCTTCAACAGGAATCTGTATTTTGGAGAAACCAAATTAAATCTCTATATAACTCATTTGTAAACAGTTTATTTGCTCTCAAACAATGATATGTGGATTGCCAGAAACAGGCATCAGGATGTTATTGAAAAATTCCCAACAGAGCTAAAGTTTCACTCAGAGGCTTACTCCTCAAAACAATCTCTGCAATTCCAGAAATAGATCTGCTTGTGGCAAGCTAAAGAAAATTAAATGGTTTCTGAAGCCTAATTTAAAATATAAGCAAAATGTGAAAAGAAGAAAAAAAGATAGAAATACCAGACAAGCAAAACAAATATGATATAAGTAACTCTCAGGAAGCGTCCCTACTACCTATTGAGGTACAATTTCAAAATTATGTAAGGTACAACAAATTGAAGGAAATCAGTGTTTTATAGCCCTAATTCAACTCCTGTCAAATAATTTGAAATAGTGTTCAACTGTATTACCAAGAGTAAAATAAAAAGAACTCTTCTTTCAGCATAGAATATAATAATTCCATTAAGATATAATGTGTGAGGTGAATTGCAATAAATATATTTGGACATCATAATATAGTCAATTATGTTAAAAAAGTGTCAGGCCAGATTCTGTGGTCTGGCTAAGTTTTAATAGGGGAGCAAAAGAAAAGATGGAAGTAACGTCCCCTCTAAAGTAACGTAAAGCTGAGGCTGAAAACATTTCTGCTGTTAATCAGTATGGTACAAGTAACTCTTAAAGGGAAACAAAGTTCTGCTCAGGATAAGTTGGAGAAAGAGATTAGTAACTTCTGTCAGTCAGAAATACCTTTCTGTGGGTGAAGAATTGTTTGCCAAGTAATATCTAGCAATCAGCTGGATTTTAAATAAGAAGAGCTTCAAATCCCTTGAACACCAGCCAGATCTAAGGACCTTAATTTGTGTAGAGTAAGAAATTCTCTTATGTAATATAGACGTTCATGTATTATAGTTTCAGATCCTGTATCTCATAGGAAAAGTTCTTATAGGACAATGATTTTTCTGTTATTTTTATTCACACTTGTTTGGTTAAATCATAGAGCTGTACAATCATAGAATGGTTGAGGTTGGAAAGTGCCTTTGGAAAGTGCAAGCATGAGTCCTGAATATGATTGTGTTGCTTGTTAGGGAAGAGACATTCCCCATCATTCCTTATGGGTCACCTTTACATCTAACCTATAAGAAAAACTGATTTGCCTTAAATATCATTCCCTTAAGTACTTAAACTTCCCAGGCTATGGAGAAACATTTCCTTGCATTTAGAATTAACAATTGCTGTTTGCAGGCATCAAAGACTTAAGCTATAATTTGTAGCAGACAAGAAAGTCTTACAATGCATTTAGGAATAATCCAAGCTTTACTATCTCACCAGTTTTAGGTGTCCAGCTGTAGTAACCTATGCTACAGCTACAGGGCTTTTGGAGTTAGGGCTTGTTTATTGACCCCCTGAAGGTGATTCAGTTTTTATAAAATAAATATTTAATCAGCTAAAGGAAAAGAGCAAAGATGATCCTGTAGCATAGCAGATACCACACAATAAGGAAAATCTGGCTCTATTAAATTCACAGACAGATTAGACTAAGAAATAATAGGACAGCAGGAATGAAAACTAATTGTCCTTCCATCCTGAGTGGACATTGTATCTGCTAGGTACTGTGCAGTCTTGTTTCCTATCTGACTCAGTTGATATGTGAGGATATATTGTGCAGTAGATTAGCTCCAGTAAGGCTCTTAAAATACCTATCCAATGCACATTTTTAAATCATAGGTGTTTCTAACGAACCAGACATAGCCAGAGCTGAGTATCATAGATGTAGGTTCTGTTTTTAGCTCTCTTGTTGGATTTCTGATTGCCTTTGGGCATTTACCAACTTAATTTCTGCTTTTGTCCTCAGTTTCCTGTTCTTTAAATGGAACATGATGCTGTTTTCAGTCAAAAGAGCAAGTTTTGAACCACCTCTTTAGTAAGTTTCCTGCTGAGGAGAGAATTGCAATTTATGCAATTCTTACAGTTTTGGACAATATTATCTTTCATTGCCTATTTATCAAGAAATATATGTTGATTTCATTTGCAACTATAATGGTTGGTACAAAGCAGTACTCACAAGCAAACGTGGTCCTAGAAGTTCAGTAAGAAGCAATAGAAGATTCTGACAGTATATGAAGTTGAAAACATTTTTGTGTGTCAGAATTAAAACCAGAGAGATTTTGTTTGCTGAAACAGTGAAGAATTAATAGTCCACTTAGGTGAGTAAACTAGTTCAGGGTCTTTCAGTTTATCTGCAGACTGGAGGAAAAATTACTATAACTTCATAATTTTATATATTCAAAACTACATAAAATATTGCATGCTAAAAAACCCAGACACACATACCCCCCTCCCCACCCAAAAAAAAACCAAAACAAAAAACAAAGCCAAAATAAAAACCAAAAGAAAAATAAATCCCAAAAGAAAATTACGAAGTATGTTCTGAGAGCAATAACAAGACAGTGAGAGGTTCTAATCCAAACTCCATAGTAAGAAAGAGGTAGTACATTGAAAAAAAATGTTTTTATCTTTATCTTTGTGAATTACTACTTGGATTTTTTTTTTCCTGGCTGACTTCAGGTATTAAAGAGCTTGTTTCACTGTGGTCTGTAATAACTAGAGCATAAATTGTTCTTTACCTTCAGAAAGTGTAATGTAAGTTAATGCCAGAAAAGTCAATTTTTTTATTACAGATGTGCAATTTTTGAAACAAGGGAACCTCTCTGCTTTTGAACTTCACAGTATCAATAAGGATATGGTACACCAATATCTTAATTCATGTACTTGATTGTATGAGTTCAACATATGAATGCTTTACATTTTCAGATGGAAAACTCAGTACTTTTTAAGAAATAAACCAGCATGGAAATTATATAGCTTTGCACTACAATGCTCTTAAACATCCAGCACTTTATTCAAGTTTAAGATATTACCTGACATTTGAGACAAAACAAGCTGCTTGGAATAAAGGGTTTTCAGGACGTCCCTTCATAATGGCCAGCATTATTGTACTGCAAGTTGCAGCCTAGAAATATGAAATTTCAAGAGCTGTGAGAAGGTAGGCATGTAACACCCTTAAAATTCTTATTTTCTTAAGCCTCTTTGACAACTCAGATCTAGATGTTAGAGCAATTCAAACAAATGAGAGTCATTTTCGTACTCTGGTTGAACTATTTTGCTACCTCAAAATAGAAATTTGTTATTAAAAGACTATAATAAAAGGAATTCTAGACTCATTCAGTTCTCCTTAATGATGTCCCTTATTGCTTTACTTATTTTATTTCCATCTTAATTAAAAGAAAAAAAAAAGAAGGCAGGAAAATCTTTCTTGACTCATTGCTTTTTTCAGGAGTACTACACAGCTAATATGAACAGCTTGTTATCTAATTTTTTTGATGTATCCATGGTAACCCCAAAAAAATAAAATAAAATATCCACAAGCATGGGGTACACTTGAAAGCAGTCCCTGTGATTTTGACCCTAGTAGATTCTCCACAATATTGGAAGCCTATCATTTCATACTGTTTATTTTTTTACATCTTGCGATTTTGTAGTACGCTCAAAGGGCAATCTATGCTGTAGCCTTAACTAGTATAACTGAGGCTGGTGGTGCTGGATTCTGTATTATTTGAAGCTGAATGCTTCATCTTCTGTAAATTGATCTTTGAGGCAACTTTTTTCTTATATGGAAATACTTCAATGTCTTTCTTTTCTTCTTGATTTTCAGGCTGCTACATATACATGGCACATATTTTATGTTCTTTCAATATATATTCCTTCTCACATAGCATCAAAAGCAAGTAACTTCAAAGGTTATTGATGGTTTTTGAATTTTTTTTCTTTTGTCCATTTCCACTAAGGGCTGCAAGTTGGAACAGGGGCCAGGCAGCTGCAACAGACCCACTGCCAACGGGCTACTAGATTAGGCAGGACCCAGTAATGTAGGCCCATGGATCAGACGGGTAATGAGAAGAGAGCAGGAGGTCAGTTCAGGGATTCTCACCAGCTCCAGCTGAGGGTTCAACAGAGACTCTCATACTACCCAGAAAGCAGCTGACCATCCCATGTGAAAAGTTTGCCTCCCAGAATGAGTATTGCCCTATGCAAAATATGTCAATAAGTCAGCTTTTAACAACTGTTCTTTGTGACTACGCAATGAGAATAGGTGACGCTAATGCTGCATCATGGCACTTGCATAACCAGATGAAATGACTCTCCTTTAAACCTTTTATAATTTTTTCTAAGCAGAAGTAAGTAGAGAGGTTGACAATGAAGAATTTTAAGAGAACATATGTGCTTTTTTTTGTTTGAGTCCTGACTTGCACATATGTCCTTTCTCTTCATTTGGACCATGATATGCCATTTATGCATGAACATGTAACTCAATGAATAAAACAAAACTTTCAATGTTTCTCTAAAAATGTAATGAATGATTGGCAGTTTTCCAGATAATCGTTCTTCTGTTGACTCAGATTACTTGTGATAAATGTTGTTATCCAGGTATGTTACTACTCATGCATTTCAAAACAGAATTCTCTCTACTGCTTATAAAAAAATGGTGCCTTTAATTTTTACGTATATAAAACTTTGAATTTTTTGAGGATTAGCTGCTTCTTTGTGTGTGTGTGTAATAAAAACTCATTCATGAAGCCTGTGAATCCAGGTTATGTTGTCACCACTGTCTTTTTCTACAAAGAATCTAATATCTTTCTCCTTTGCAAAGCCTGTACTATATTCATATTATAACTGAATTGCTGCTGAAACTTGACCTGGCATTGTAGTTGAACTCCTAATTATCTGTTTTATGGACTTGATGGCTTCTCACCTACCTTTTTTTTTTTTTTTTTTTTTTTTTAAGGAAGCTTAAAACTTTCTTTCTAAAGCTTTCTTCAGAAAGGTTTATGTTTTTGAAGCACAAATCAGGACCCTCCTAGTTAAACTAGGAAACAACATATATGCATAAACACTTCTACCTTTGTTGTCTACACTTTTATGGGAAGGGTTATATAAAGCATTATCCAAAGCAGTCTATGTTTTTTTTTCTGCTTTATCTCAGTATAAATCATCCACCATGTACCCAAATATAAACCTACAGAAGTTCTGAGGTTCTTCCTACGCTACAGTTGAACAGATGCTCAGATGCACAAACATCTCTTTGTATAAAAATATGTAAGGTGGGTGAGTGGGGAGAAAAGGAAGAGAGGGAGAGAGAAATGATTCTATTACTTTGAAAAGGCTGCAGGGTAAATACAAATTCTCTAGTATCACATTATAAGAAACTTGCTAGATTTTATTGGATCATATTTCTTACTATGAAAATTACCAAAATTGAAGGTTCAATTTATTCTATATAGTAAATTAGATTCTGACTTTTTGTCTGAATCATCAACATACCTGTAAGCTAGCAGATGAGAGTTGTAAATTCAGAAAGGCTACTATATCTTGTCCTACACAGCCAGTTGTGTTCAAATAACTAGTAAAATTTGTTTAACTTCCTTCTCATTATCATTAAAGTTGATCTCTCCCCATGTTTGACCTGTAGCATCATGAATAATGCAGTACCTAATTTTATTTATTATAATATAAACATTGAATAACATTTAAATCAATAATCTAGCTATATAGAGATATAAGCGCTTCTTTCATTTCATGACTTCTTATTGGGCTCTATTGACTTGCACTGCTTGTGCTGTGCCAAAGAAAGCACCGATATGAGCCTTTAGAAAGTTGTCACTCAATTTTATTTATCTTTTTTTCTCAATAAAATTTACAGTAATTTTTATCTCTTTATTTCAACACAACTCTCAGGCTGTATATTAAAGTGTGGTAGTTGTCAAGTATAGCCATGGCCTAAAAAATGGATAGTGATGGAACACACAACAGAGACTGATGATTAAATCTTTAGGGAAGCATGATATAATGCCTGATAATGGAAAATATGTTGAGCTTCGGGGCAATGCAAGATCACTCAATATAAGGAAAAGTACCACAGGTTTTTTTATTTGTCTTGGTCATTCATTTACTGTGTGACCTTAGGCAATTATATTTTCCTCACTGTATTTGGTGTGTTTAGTTTAGGGTGTGTTCAGGGCAGAGATGATTTCCTTAAACAAGTCACAGCCTCAAGCTCTGTTAATATCAGTGGTGGTCTAAAGCCATTAAATGTACACTATAATTTTTCACTTAAAAAAGTTGCTGAAATAGAAAAAAACTGTTCTTAGCATTTCTATTACTGAACAAGTCGCTATCATAAAATCACCCATAGGTAACACTGTACTTATTAATTATTTTAACATAAAAAGTGACAAAGTATCAAGGAGAATTTTTGCAACATCCATAGCTAGGTCCAGGATATGACTACTATCATCTAGTTTTCGTTCCACAATAAAGAGTTTCAGATATTTTTTTCTACATTATATATGAATATACAATAAAATCTGAAATACCTTAAGACCCCACCCCAGAAAATAAATTAATATCATGAATAGTCCCGTTGGGTTCCATGAAAATATTTAGATTATATTAGTGTGATTCAGTGTTGAAGTGAATTATTGTCTGATGGTATAGACAAATTGTTCGTAGACCAAAAGATGTGAATACAGTAAGAAATCTCCAGAATCTGTTTCCATTGACATAAAGCTTTTACTTGTTATAAAAAAGCAGTCTCCATGAGACATATTTCCTTAAAATCAGCTATGTAGAAGACCTACACTATACAAAAAGCAAATGAAACTAGAACACTACTTTCACTTGCATTTCTTCATTTGGCTTTTCTAAAGAGGAAATTAGCATTACGTTTAAGAAAAAGCTAATAAAATTAAGGAATGGTGACATTTTTGTTAATGATACCAATTAAACAACAGTGAAAGAACATGTGAGGTGAAATGCAGAGCTGCTGTCTAAAATATTAAATATTTATATGAGACTCCATACTGCTGTGTTTTATTTAGAGCTGTGGTGCTTATGCATAGGTGAGCATTTCAAGGTTGAAATTCAGCACAGGACAGGAAAGCTTTTTGAGAGCTGTTCCCATTAACAGAAGGAGTCTGATCTGAGTATGAGTTTCATTTGGCGTCTGCCTTCATATAACTTCTTCACCTATTCTTTCAGCAGTAGAAAGTCCTGTCTGAGTACAAGTTTGTACTCACAAACATGCAGGGACACAGAGTAGAATATCAGACACTGATTATTACTAGGTAAACAACAAAAATAAACATTTATAGCAATTTACCATCAAATCACATATTCCCATCATCAAATATTTAATGGGAATTTCTATTGAAATCACAATGTACTGTGGATGAAGAATGAACTGCAAACTGCTGCCCCTAGTAGTGTGGACCACCAGTAATTTGCAGACCAATTAGACTATAACCCAGGGAGAACTGTCTTGGTTTCTGTTATAGGAAAGCAAACCAAAAATAAGCTCTGCAGACCTATTTTCTCAAATGGCAAAGGGCAAAAAAAAAGGTAGGAATAAAATAACTAGAACCGTAAAGAGTTTGCATACAATGCAGTATTAGAGCATATTTTTTTAGGGTTTAAGTTACTCTAATGCAGACTTTTTGGTCATTAAGTTTCAAGTCGGGTAGAAATTACAGAATATGAACATTTATTTGAAAATTCAGGTGTATTTAGAATTGAGGATGTAGGCACCTGTTTGAGATGACTGGTGTAAAACTTTAATTTTGTAGTAGAGTAGCTTAATTTCCCATATATTTATTGTGATAAATAAAAATTAGTTTGCTATCAGTCTTTGAGATGTGAGAGAGGATAAAACAGACTATTAGGAGGATTTTTGTTATATTTCATTACTAAAGTTGCATTTTTCTATGTTTTAGTAGCAAAAGTCACATATATCTATAGATTTTAAGTTTCTTCAAACCATTGAAGTCCGTCTCCATATCCAGATATTTAAGTAAGTTTGCTTTTCTCTGTTTGTTTCTTTAGATTTTAGATACACATTATCTAAGAGAACATAATGCCCCATTTTAAGCCACAATGATATAATCTATTGCACAGATAACAAGTGTTAAAAAAAAACACAACCTATGCAGAAAATTCAGTTACATTTTTTTAAAGACACTTCTGAAGGCTTTTAAATAAAATGTGAATATTTCAATGAATGTAAACATAAAATGTATTTAAATATATAAAATGTGAGTATAGTGGTTTTAAATAAAAAGTATGGGAAGCTGTTCATACAGGCATTCACTTCTGAAGTTAAATGTATGAAGATTTTGTTTTCTTAAAGGTGTTAAAATGTAAAATATTACAGATTAAGAAGCAAAAAATAAATATAATTGGCAAAGGTAAAACCAAAATAACTTTGAAATGTCTATTGCAAAGTAGCTATTGTTCTTTTCAGTACGGCTCAGGCTGTTTTGATATTGATCCTGGAAGTGAAGCTCATCTTTAGTATGCCAGTTGGTTTGTTATTACTGGATTTCACCTAGCCACCTTCACTGCTGGCTAATGTGCTTGAAAGCTGTAGACAGCTTGTTTCTAAATGGCTACCCTAAATTAGGTTTAGCCAGCTAACGAAAATGGCCTTTTATCCTCTTCAACTTTGGATGAATGCTGGGGGAAAGCGAGGTGAATCATAGAATCATAGAATAGTTAGGGTTGGAAAAGACCTTAAGATCATCTAGTTCCAAACCCCCTGCCATGGGCATGAACACCTCCCATGGGCAGGGACACCTCCCACTAAATCCATGTCACCCAAGGCTCTGTTCAACCTGGCCTTCAGTACTGTCAGGGATGGAGCATTCACAACTTCCCTGGGCAGCCCATTCCAGTGCCCCAGCACCCTCACAGTAAAGAATTTCTTCCTCATATCCAATCTAAACTTGCCCTGTTTAAGTTTTAACCCATTACCCCTTGTTCTGTCACTACAGTTCCTAATGAAGAGTCCCTCCCCAGCATCCCTTATAGGCCCCCTTCAGATACTGGAAGGCTGCTATGAGGTCTCCACACAGCCTTCTCTTCTCCAGTCTGAACAGCCCCAACTTTCTCAGCCTATCTTCATGCGGGAGGTGCTCCAGTCCCCTGATCATCCTCATGGCCCTCCTTTGGACTTGTTCCAACAGTTCCATGTGCTTTTTATGTTGATGACAACAGAACTGCACACAATACTCCAGGAGGGAAGAGAGGGAGAGAAAGAGAGAGATCACCATAATCAAGATAAAGATAAGCACAGTAAGATTTTTAATTGAGTAGTATAACGTAGATAAAACTTTAGCATCAACTGGTATATGAGCAGGAAATGGGCTCAATTAAGGTTGAGTACGTTATGGTCATGTCAATGAAGATGACTGGCATTTTCTCACACTACAGCCAAGATCACAATTAGGACCCAACTGAGAAGTCACATGTAAAATGATGGTAACTTGACAAACTGTAAAGCAGAGCTCCTTTAGGTGTTAGCTAAGATCAAAACTTAGTTGTAAAGGTCTGCTGTACTTTGAATTGTAACAATCTGATCATGTTTCTGAGACTGAAATGACTAGGAAAAGTGTTTCTCAGAACATTTGTTTTTAAGACATTGGATTTTACCTAATAATGAAAAGGTGGATATCTAGTATATTAGATTTACAGAAGCACTATCCAAATTAAAGCTGTTGGCAATTTACATTCAAAATGAAATATTACTTTTAGATATATATTTCCTTAACATGCATCCATTTCCATTTTTTATATGTAAATTCGATGCAAACCTGTAAGTTCTCAATTTGGAGACTTTTTTTTCTATTTTTCATTCTAATTTTGCTTCTGTTACACTAAGGGTAACACAGTTATACAAAATTGATAATACAATATGAATTGATAATGCATTTCATAGTTTTAGTGACAAATGACCCCCTAAATAAGCATATGAATACATACAACTGAGTAGGAAAAAAGCAGATACGCAGGTGATGACCTTAAAATTGGCAACAAACATCTTGTCTATAGTATTACACAGAAGGTATTACAGTATTATATTACACATAACATTTTTGCTTGAAATCATACAACAATATGAATAAATAGTCATTAATGAAAATTTATTTATATCTTTAATGAAAAATAAGTAAACTTAATTGCAGGTGTCTGTTAATTTTTTGTTCGTGGTTCAGATAATGTAGCACTCTATTAAAATTCTATTTTAGCCTATGTTGAAATTGGCATAACTTCACTGGGGCCACGCTGACGTTGTTGTTTTTATGCAAAATTCAAGTGCGGCTGCTACTCATCTTGGGAGGTCAATGGGGGAAGAGTTAAAAATGGCAATGGAAATAGAAACAGAAACATATTAATAATAAGCACTAACAAAAGATGGAGTACTTTTTTCAAACTTCTGTTTTACATAGTGCCTAAAAGGACCTTTAAAATGTTTGTTGTCTGACCAGAAAATAAGAGATTTTATTGATTGTCCACTGAATCATAAGAATAAAAAGGCAAAAAAGTGCTCAGTTTCATATTGGACTGTGACTTTGATGCCATCAATGAATGTCGAGGGATAGCTATAATTCCCAGAAGGAATAATTTTTTTGTAGACATATTTCTTCTCAGGAAGTCACAGTAACGCATCCACTGCACAAGTTTGTAAGAAGCTGCATGGCAGCAGAAAAGGTGAAAGTCTCTCCATGTGTTTCCCGGTTACTTGTGTCTGCGGAAGAGAGTGGCATCTCAAAAGATCACCGTAATGCATATCATTTGTGTCCTTTCAAAGTCATTCACCCAATTTTATAGGCTTTGGAGACATGTTCTATTAGTATAAGAAATTGTAAAAATCAGTAATTGCTATTACAGTATAAGAATTAAAGAGGTGCTTATAAGGAACAGCAACAGTCTTACTGTTTGGGAGAATAACTGCAATACTATTAATGCACTCGATTAGTAATGTTACCATGTTAAAAGTTATATTGCATACATTAAGTTTTTAAAATTTTAATAATAATGACTTCTGAAATAGTGGCTTTTATTATTCTAGTTGTACCTTATGTTGGAAGGAACAAGACCTATGCTTGAGTAAAAAGATAACAAAACAATAAAAAAAAAAAAAAAAGCTGCTTTCAATTCTCATCTTTCTTTCCTTAATTCTGCCTTTCTTCCTCAGAAGACTGAGCTTCTAGACTGGATACTCTATGTTCTTTAGATTTCCAGTAGGGTCTTATAAATAGACCTAAAGAAGTGCAGTCTGACATTAGCCATGAGAGATTTGGACTGCTAATGCCTCATGGGCCTTTCTGGTCATGCCCTTTTGATAGGCTATATTTCATGCTCCCAGGATGAATAAAAAAAAGACTTTCACAAATAAGAATAGGGGAAGAGCAACTAATGTCATTTATATGGACTTGTGCAAAGTGTATGACACTGCCCCACATGACATCCTTGTCTCTGAATTGGAGAGATAAATTACATGGATGGACCACCCACTGGATAAAGAACTGGCTGGATGGCCACAAAAAGACAGTTGCAGTCAATGGCTCAATATCTATGTGGAGAAGGGTAATGAGTGGTGTCCCTAAGGGGTTGGTGTTGGGGCCAATACTGTTCAACATCTTTGTCAGTGACATGGACAGTGGGATTGAGTGCACCCTCAGCAAGTTTGCTGATGACATTAAGCTATGCGGTTCAGTCAACATGCTGGCAGGAAGGGATGCCATTCAGTACAACCTGGACACACTTGAGAGGTTGGCCGATGAAAGTTCATGAAGTTTAATCAAACTAAGTGCAAGGTCCTACACCTGGGTCGGGGCCATCCCAGGCACACCTACAGGTTGGGCAGAGAAGAGATTCAGAGCAGCCCTGAGGAGAAGAACTTTGGGATATTGGTCAATGAGAACTGAACATGAGCCGGCAGCGTGGGCTTGCAGCCCAGAAAAGCCAACTGGGCTGCATCAAAAGGAGCGTGACCAGCAGGTCAAAGGTAGTGATCCTGCCTGTCTACTCTGCTCTCATGAGACCTCACTTGGAGTAGTGTGTACAGTTTTGTTGTCCTCAACATAAAAAGGACATGGAATTGTTGGTACAAGTCCAGAGGAGGGCCAGGGGGATGATCAGGGGGCTGGAGAACCTCCCATATGAAGATGGGGTAAGAAAATTGGGTCTGTTCATCCTGGTTAAGGCTGTGTGGAGACCTCATAGCAGCCTTCCAGTATCTGAAGGGGGCCCACAGGTATGCTGGAGAGGGACTCTATATATAAGGAAGAAGTGATTTACTGTGAGAGTGGTGAGGCACTGAAACAGACTGCCTAAGGAAGTTGTAAATGCTCTGTCCCTGTCAGTGTTTAAGGCAAGACTGGATGGGGTCTTGAGCAAGCTGGTCTAATGGAAGGCATCCTTGCCCATGGCAGGGGGGTTGGAACTAGATGATCTTTAAGGTCCTTTCCAACCCTCATCGTTCTATGGCTCCATAATAATACTTTCCATGCAGCTCTTAATTGTCTCAGTATTCAATACTGAATGTCTTTTTTTAAGATTATTATAATCCCCATCATAGCAGGTAAAAAACAGGATTCCCATATAGTGTGACAGAAACCTTAACACGCCTACATTATTTTTATGCAAGTAAATAACCATATCTTATTTCCCACTCAGAAAATAAATGTTTCATGTGTATCCTCCCTTCTCTTTTTGCCAGCTAATCTTACACGGTTATGTTAAAGTAATTAATGCAAATATAGGTAGCCTGTAAAATAATGACCAAGTAATTTTGTTAGCAAAAAGTAAAGTTTACTTACTGTTTGCAAAGCAAATGTAATTCAGACAGAGACTGGTTACACTGCAGTTCAGACCTCTAGTGCTGTAAATAAGCATGCATATCTACTGAAGACAAAGTCAAAGAAACGTATATTCTGGTAGCATTGTATGTAATACCTAAATCAGGTAAGGAGCAGAGCTCTCATCACTGCCTAAATTGCTATTTCCCATCTCTCAAAGATTCATTCTGAAATAACGTTTAACAACTGATGAATCTAATGGGAGTGTTTTAAGGAAGTGTATCATACCATGTGCTGCAACCAAAACAGACACAGGAATTTACAATCTGATAATTTACAGGGGATTTAAAGGGAATGCGAGCTTCAAGTATTTAGATGTCATGAAAGGTTGATGATCATTTTCATGCTTGCTGGAAGAAACATGGTTGCTTAGGAATTCTTCAAGTATAATGTTACACATCCTTAAAGATAAAAGAACAGATTACCTCAATAGTGCCCCAGCCACTGAAATTTACTAGCTGGTGTGGTATTTAAGCACACACCTAAATCCTTTACTGTTAACACTTCTGAAGTTTATGTGGCTGTGCAATGGACAAGAGGTATATCTTCACAATCATATCAGTCAGGATCTGGTCTATGTTATGGTTATTTTTCATATCTGAAAGCCTTTTCATGTCATTTTGATTTATACAGAATTCTACTTCACTTTGCAAGCCATTCTTTCCATTAAAACCAGCAAGATTACTTTTTTTTTGTTTAAAAATACATTTGATACTTGGCTTGCAAATTCTCACGAGCTGCTCAGCAAGATGCATTGCAGGAACATTTATTACCTGACAACTCTTACAAAGACCATTTTTTGCATACTATACCAAATGGAATCTATGTCAATTATAAAAGCAAAGAAACATTTGGATTGGAATGTGCCTTTAATAATAACAGTAATTATATTTAGCACTTACTTAGCAATTTTTGTCTGCAAAGCACTTACTTCCAGCGTTAGCTACTTTATTCTCAGAGAACCTCAGCAAGGTAGGCAACTATATTCCACCTCCCTGTAAAGGGCTGCATTGTTGGCTGTCAGATAATTAATCACTGACAAGAAAAGGAAAGGAAAAGGAAAAGAAAAGGGGAAAGGAAAGAAAAAAGGAAAGGAGAAAAGTGAGGGACTGAAAGAGAAGGAAGGGGAAGGGAAGGGAAGGGAAGGGAAGGGAAGGGAAGGGAAGGGAAGGGAAGGGAAGGGAAGGGAAGGGAAGGGAAGGGAAGGGAAGGGAAGGGAAGGGAAGGGAAGGGAAGGGAAGGGAAGGGAAGGGAAGGGAAGGGAAGGGAAGGGAAGGGAGTGCAATAGACGCTAATAAGTTCTTAGTTTGTAGGCTTAGATTTGCATTTTTCTGGAAGATGATTTTTTTTTTTTTTTTACTGAAATTATTGATTCAATAGAACTTGAAATTTACACTAATCATTTTTTATAACATTTTGCTTCTAGGACTGTGTATTTGAAGCAACTGAAAAGATTACTGTTCCATATTGCAATTATATATTTTAATATAATCTGCCCCTATGAAGAGAGTATAATGTAAATATCTCATAGTTCCTTCCACCCCTGCCTTTTCCTGTCAGTGATGTCTGATTTCCAGTTCAGTTTTTTTACTTTCCATGATCTCCTTGTTTTTACTGCTCTGATCTCTATCAGCCTGTATAACCTCTTATTTTGCTGTGCATTGCTCTTTATCATGCTCTTTTATTATCTTTGCTTATTCTCATCTTATATGTGTTCTTCTGTCTTATATTTTTGGCCACTCTATACCCCATCTTGTCTCCCACAAAGTTTCTGTTTCAGTCCCCGCTGCCTGTCATTTATTTGCTTCTTCTAGTTTGTCTCAAGCAGATATCCTTTAATACTTTCAAGGTTTCATTCTTCTCCCTTTAGCCTCCTTTTCCTTTTGCTTATCATATCAGCATGTTTGGCACCTGCTCCCTGGATTGGACTTTCTCTTCCACACTGCAGAAGGTAAAATTCTAAATATGTTCAGTCTATCTATCCACCTGTCTGCTTGAAACTTCCACACTAATGTACAAACCAGGCTAAAGAAGAATTTAATGAACAAAATCTATCAAGTAGTTAGACTGTATATCTAAGCTATGTTCACTATGAGTTATTTCACACAACTGATCACGCCTGGTTGTAATCACACAATAATAAGCAAATAGTTGTTATATCAAATAATAAGTGAATGGAAGTATACATCAGCTCTATTTTCAGAAAAATCTGGAAAGTTCTTTTCCGAAAGACAAGAACTTTTTATGATCCGTGGATTAACTCAGCATATGCAGCATGTTTTCTGCCACCATTGTGATACAACTAATTTTGAGAAAGTATGCATTTTACTCCCAACGCACATAACAAAATCAAACAATGCAAGATGATAGCACTATATAAAAAAATTGTGCATACACTGGTGCAAAAAAAAGGATGATAAATGCAATTAAAAATAAAACATTCAGTCACAAAGTCAATAATGGAGATAGATAGTGGGAAAGTGAAAGAATTAAGAGACACAAATGAGGACTAGCTTTTCCTTTTAATTAGATTTGGTATGAGAAGAAATACAGCTAAGATGGAATTATACCCTTCCCACAAATTTTTCAGATGTTTGGGATTGTATAAAAGAAGGCTAAGGGGTGCAAAATTTAGAACACAACATTTAATTTAGACCTAATATTTGAGCAGTTATAAGGACATATCTACTAAATAGCAGAGCTGGATGAAACATTCAAAGTCTACAATTTATACAACAAACTTTTTTTTTATTTTTTTGTTTGGGAACCTTGGGGGATTAGGCCTTGATCTGCATCAAATATTGGATGAAAATATAAAAACTTTAAAAGTGGCAAAGCCAGTTAAATCTTTCATAATTAAGTACAAATCTCTCATTATTTAGACTCAAATAAAATAAGTTTTCTTTTTCTCTACAGCTGAAAAATAGCATCTCACTACCATAACCAGTGCACACTTTTTCCTCTTCTTCTGAAATTCTCTCAATGTGTAATCTACAAGAACTAAAATAAGATCCTGTCCATAAACAGCATTTTGGAATTGTCACAGATCTTGTTAATCTTTCCTTCATCTATTTTTCTTTATGTTTTGAGGCCTCATCCTTTTCTTTGCAAATGTTTTTACTATGGGAAATCACACACTCTTTCTTATCACCTTTTGGAGTTTAGAAACAGGCTCTTGCTTCCCCTTTTATTTCTCTGTATGTCTTTTAACTTTTTGTTTCTCATTCTTTTAGCTTTGTGTATTCGAAACTATTAGCTCTGCAGAGAGGTTTGGTTTGGTTTGGTTTGGTTTGGTTTGGTTTGGTTTGGTTTGGTTCGGTTTGGTTTGGTTTAGATTTTGGTTTTAGATATACTTCTGGTCTTTTCCTCAAAGGAATATCTCTGGGGAGATTGGTAGCAATGGCTTACTTTTATTTTCAGGCTTTGCCACTTCCTTTGGGAACTGCAATCTGCTTCTCAAGATTACTTGGACATTTTCACTCAAATTCCCTGATAAGGGAGTTAATGCCTCGGAATATTGTCAATGCCCAGTAGATTGTCTTACTTCTCTGACTGCAAAACTTTTTAAGCTGCTGTTCAAAAGGTCTTAAGTTTATAAATTATTGCGTGAGACTTGTGTGGTATGCTAAATAAGTTGAGAAAGATATGGAATTAATATTGTATAGAGATTTCAGTTCAAAATATTAGAGGTTAATTTACCTATCATTTATGTGTTAGACATCTAAGACTGAGCTGTTCATCTTAGGCTTCATTTGTGGTTGTTGAAGATAAATATGCACTTCCAGAGAGGGTGGCTGTTTGATCTAATTTAGTTGCCTTTCATAGGGTGAGATTAATCTCTCTCTGGAGATGCCTACCTCTTTTCACTGACAATAACACAAGCCTAAGATGACTAGAACAGCACAAGTCATTGAATTTTAAAGCACTGATGTTCAGGCAAACCAGTCCTACCTGGCATTTCTTTTATGACTGTGTGCACTTTGATGTAATAAGTAGTCCTTACAATTCAGGAAGAATAGGTGATGTTAAATGTCTTCGAAGTATTCTTTTTTGACTGCAGTAATTTTGTCATTTTAAAGACAATCAAGTAAAAAACCCAAAACCAGTACAGAGTCATAGATTAATAGAATCATAGAATCAACTAGGAGGTTGTAGCAAGCTGTGTTTTGGTCTCTTCTCCCAAGTAACAAGCAATAGGACAAGAAGAAATGGCCTCAAGCTGCACCAGAGAAGGTTCAGACTCAGTATCAGGAAAAATTTCCTCATCAAAGGGTTGTCAAGCATTGGAACAGGCTGCCCAGGGAAGTGATTGAGTCATCATAACTGGTTTGTTATTTAAAAGACGCGTAGAAAGTAGTGCTTAGGGACATAGTTTAGTGTTGGACTTGACAGTGCTAGTTAGCAGTTGGACTTCATGATCTTTAAGATCTTCTCCAACCTAAACAATTCTATGATTCTATGTGGGCACTTTATTAAATTTTCTATTCTTGCAGTGATTTGTAAACTGCATTTATTAAAAACAAAGCCAAAAATCGCACACATACAAAAGGAACTACAAACACCTCTCCCAAATATTGGCCTGGGAACTTTTCAGAGGAGGTCTAACGCTTCTGAACTTTAAATTAATTCCTTTATTTAATATTTTATTATTGATTTCTTTTGTGTTGTTTAATTGACAAGATTTCTTGGGCATGGTATTACTCAAATTTACAGTTGTCTCTCTTATTTAGTTAGCCATCTCATACTTACTGTAAAGTATAAAAGAGACAATATTGTGTCTAGAAAATTAAGATAATTTCAATTTGCAAAGAATTTTGAGATTACTAATTATTACTATGGAAAAAAATCTGAATTTCAGTGTTTACATATAAACACTTCTGATTTATAGTCCTAAGGATAACCATGAAAACCTTCAATAAAAGCTTTGTTATGCTGAAGAACTTGATTAAATGTGGCACTTCACGCACTTTATTACAGAGTTGTATTAAAGAAAGCTTGGTAAAATAGTTACGTAAGGTTTTGGGTTTTTTTTTTCTTCAATTTAATAGACTTTTACCCAGAAAAGTAACAGAAGAAAACTTGGAGTAGTAGGAGAACATAATTTCAATATCTTCAGTTATTTTATTGGAAGGTTATATTTATTGCTATGTGGGAAGTTTATGTTTAAGGGAAAATATGACACAAAAATGTTAAAACGCCTCAGTTTCTGTTAATAAATATATAACAGCAGAGCCACTGTAGAGTATGAATTACATCCTCCTATAATGTGCTTCTAGGTAGGATTGAAATGAGAGAAAAAAAAAATCCTTCTCCATTATCAGGGTAATTAGTTCCATAAATTCCTTTATGTCTTCAGTGAAGAAATGGGGTAATTGCATCATGAAATTTCATTTTCCTAAGGGGACAGATTAATTTATGGGCGCATGTAGTATTTGTTTCAGCACAAGGTTTCCACATTCTATACATGTACTTCATTATGAAGAAAAGAAATATTTTAAAGCACACACAGTTATATATATCGTATAATGTATATTTTTTTATTAATTCAGGAAATTTATTTTTAGCAAACGTCTTGCATTTTGACCTTCATTGAGTACACTTAAAACAGAAACCCAAATAATTTTACTTTTACTCCTTGAGAAAGGAAAATAATCAATTCGTATATACTTATTAAAGTTCATAAAAAATCATTGAAAGCAGTAAATGTGGTGGCAACTTAATTATTACAAAACTCTAGGAGTAGGGTCGAGGCCCATGTTTTATTAAATTTTATTTCATGAGAAATATACTATGGTAATTACTAATACAGCTTTACCTATCTTTCTATTACTCAGATAGTAATATCACTTCTATTAAATGTTAATCACATTATTATTATTTAATCCACTAGTTTGTATTGAATACTTTGAGCCCTCTGAAGTAGAAACTAGTCAGTATAAAGCAAACTGTCCTGTTGTTACACTCAAAATCTTATGAATGGGTAAATGGAAACACAACTTACAAATAAAACCTGGAATTTATTTTTGATGTCATTGAAATCTTAACAATCTAATTGAAAAATCATTACTAGTCTAGATCTGATTATTATAGAGAAAGAAAAAAATTAATGCAGTTAACATTGTTGGTCACATGTGCCTTACTTCCTACTCTTTTTCCTGGTGTCATGCTCACCACTCTGTTCCTTCTCCTTGGTGGTTTCATTATGATAATGACGGTGGGCATGCTACTGTGAGTCATCAGAAGCTGGAGAATTTTGCTGCGAGGAATGTGGTGCTCTTGTTCATGGTTTCGTCTTCCTCACTCCAGGGTCCACTTGTAGTATTTTCATGTTTTTGTTAAAACACTTCTACAATGTTTGTGTTTCTTCAATGATTTACAGTCCCATGTTGTATCAAAAATTACCGTATATGATGGCCTTTATGCATGTCATATAGAAAAAATATCTTTCCTCTCTTTTCACTGTCAAAATCAGGTTTACTCCAGGTCAGTGTTTCTAAAATGCCCATTACTGAGTTGTTTGTAGTTGAATCATCTCCAATACCAGCCTGTGTTCCAGGCCTTATAGTCCCACTCCTGTGCTCATCTCACATGTATCCAAAGATCCTGTGTCTCAGAGACATTGTTGTACCAGTCCTCTATTCCTCTGCTCTACAATGTTATGTTAGTCATAAACCTCTGTTATGGGTTCGGCTTTCTCCCCCCCCACTCCCCCGCAGAGTCTCATGTTACACCGGGAAAGAGAGAAAAGCTGGGGGAGGGGAGACAGGGCGCCTGGCCCGGGCTGACCAATGAGGTTATTCCATACCACAGCACGTCATACCCAGGAGGTAGGATTCGGGGGGGGGCTCTCGCGCCACGCGGTCTCTGGAGCAGTGCGGTCTGGGGAGCGGCGCGCGGTCTCTCGGCTCGGTCGGGTGGCGAAACAGTTGTATCCTCTCCCTTTGTATTTACTTTGTCATTATTATTGGTGGTGGTGGTGGCAGTAGTGATTCATATCGTATCTTAGTTCCTGGACTGTTCTTATCTCAACCCGTGGGAGTTACATTTTCTTTGGTTCCTCTCCCCATTTCCCCCCCATCGGAGTGTTGGGGGGGAGGGGGGGCAGGAAAAGGAGGGAGAAGGGAAATTTACGGTTTAAACCACCACAACCTCTCATTCTACATAGAATAGCTAAAAGCTGATAGTTATATAAAATTATGTTTTTAACATACAACACCAACAAAAGCAAAATAAATTAGCCATAGTTATCTGGTCTATGAGAGAAACTGATGCTACAAATAAAACACGTGTGTCATGGGTTCAGCAGTAGCAGTCTTTTTTCTCCTTCTCAGTAGCTGGTGCAGTGCTGTGTTTTTCACTTTCAGGCTGGGAACAGCGCTGATAACACCAGTGTTTTTAGTTACAGCTTAGAATGGTTGGTTTGACCAAGCACTTTCTGAGTCTCATGCTCTGCCAGGGAGGAGGGGAAGCTGGGAGGAAGCAGAAAGAGGACACCTGCCCCAAACTAGCCAAAGAACTATTCGATACCACAGCATATCATGCCCAGGATGTAAAAAGGGAGAGCAGAGACCCCGAAGGGTGGGGGCTCGTGGCTGGGGTGTGCACTGCTTTGTCGGGCTGGGTGGTGAGCAGTTGCATTCTCTTTCCTTGTATTTCTCTTGTATAATTACTGGTGGTAGCATGCTGCGATAGAGAGACGGGACATAGCTTGATGCAAGCAACGTGTCTGTTTATTAACAGTCTTCATGCACTTATATATGTTTCTTTTAACACACTGATTGGGTATTTCAAAACGTGCGCTACTGATACAACGGTTTCTGATTGGCTCCTAGCGAATACAAAAAGCCTTCTGGGACTTTTCCACAACCAGTGGGTCTCTGTTGCGCAATCAGGGGATTTCCATCCATGCGGCCTGTAAGTCTCCACCCAGCACTGTCCGCCCCCCTGTCTCAGACACACCCCTTCTGGTTTCCATAACAACCACCATGGCTCAAGGGTCTGCAGTTTCAGCACATCCTCCTTTACCATTTGAACAGTACTAGGGGTTCTGCCCTTGGGGCTTAGCCCTTCAGTAGCAGTAGTGATTTGTGTTATATCTCAGTTACTAAACTGTTCTTATCTCAACCTGTGGAAGTTGCATTCTTTTGATTCTCCTCCCCATCCCCTGGGACTGGGGGAAGAAAGAGGGGGGAGTGAGTGAGAGAGCGACTGCATGAGTTATTGAGGGGCTTAAACCATGACAATGTGAAACAAAGCTCAGGGAGGTCAAGACAAGTTCAGGAAGAGCAGACCAGGCAAACAGCAGCCCTGAGACCATGAAAATTCAGTACAGAACTTACGGCCTATTACTAGTAATGGCAATAGGATATTACAGGGCTATACAGTTACACTAAAAAGTTAGCAAATAACTCTGTAGTACTGACTTTCCCTTGGAAAGCAAGTAAGATGGCTTTATGTCAATACGTACAATGAGCTCAAGCTTGCACTATGTCGGGTTCCCTGTGCATGATTCATCATAAGGCTGATTCATCAGATTTGACTCACAGTGGCACCTGGCTGCTATTTTCAACATGGAAACCTGGACCCTGAAAGTCCCATTGCTTTCAGTGACTCTTTGGTGCAATGAGTAGTCAGGCTCTGATCACCAGTGGGCTTCGCTTGAAGCAGACTCATACCCCTGTTGAAGATCTGCCCTTACTGAGTAACACAATGGGCTTAAAAAGACTTTGAATAACACCCCAGCAGCAGTTGTAAGACTGACTAGGACAATTCCTCATCATTAAGTGCACACCAGTGAAGCAGATGGGCAGTAGATTGAGGGACTTTTTCTAAGAGGCACAAGACTATTAGGTTTTTCATCATGGAAATGAGTCAGTTGTGCACACATTTCTGGCTGAGTTCCTGCTTCCTAGCTCTTATTCATATACCACTGTAGCCACACTACCTTGCTCTGGGGAAGACACCTCAGCAGTATACCTTCTAAGGCAGTTTATTTTATGAGGGTTAAGAGACTTATAAGGATAGCACCATCTGTTTTTTTGTAGCACCATGTTTTATTACAATATATTATAATGCAAATGGCTTTAGCACTTTTGTCATGTAAGTAGGCAGAATTCACAGTTTGTCTTGGTAGGAAAATACTGACCTCTCAGGTGTTGACTGTTATAGTCACTGTTGGTTAGCACTAAATTGCTGACCATCTTGAAAGGTACAATTGAATGCAAGGAAACTTCCCTCAAAGAGCTAACTTGGGTATAGATCTAGAGTACGCTGGAGCAATGCGTGGTTATAGCCTACAGGTTTCTGTGTGTATCAGCACTGCATTATCACTCTATAACCAACAAACTGCTATTGGCCTATAAGGCCGATGATTTTGAAGGAAACATTCATGCACTTGCAAGTCTCCTCTGGGACAGAACTGACAGGAGAAATAATTATTTTTCTGTCTCACCTTGAAGTAGTTTGAGGATGTATCTAATGCTATGCATACCCATAACTGTTGTGCTAAGCCTTTTGCTGTTAGGCTAAGGAAAGAGAAGAACAGTGTCAAGGTCAGTCACTTCCAAATTTTTATCATGTTGAAATGGTTAATCGCTATCAAACTTCTCCACAAAGACCTAGGAAATCTACGCAGAGTTTGATATGTTTAATATTTTCATCAAGTGTGATTGTTAGATTGTGTTCAGTGGAAGAGCAAATCACAATAAAAAGAGTTACACTGAGTCAACGAACAGTGAATGGAAGTGCTCTAGACTTCTTTTGTTTAAGACTCCATTTTGTAAAATGCAAGTAGCACTTTGTCTGTTAGCAGTGTTTAGAAAATTAAAACCATGTTTTTTTGGAAAAAAGCCCAAATTCAGTGAATATACCATGTTCTTGTAACAGCATATTGGTCTGTACCAATATCTGTCAGGGGGCCAAACCATCACCCTCCTTAGTATCTGTAATCTGCAGGAGCAGAGACCCATACTGAACTTTGTATCAGTACCCATTCTAAAAGCGAATGAGTACCATTACTGAAATTTACACACCCTGAGCCTGTCTTTGAGACCTTGCAGAACACACAGCTGCTAAAACACTTTGTTTGATTGGTTTCAGACCTACATTTTTATTTGGATCTAGCTTTGTGTCCTGGGTTCAGCAGTAGCAGTTATTTTTCTCCTTCTTAGTAGCTGGTGCAGTGCTGTGGTTTTGACTTTCAGTCTGGGAACAATGCTGATATCACTGGTGTTTTCAATTGTTGGTTTACTCTGACCAAGGACTTTCTGAGTCTCATGCTCTGCCAGGGAGGAGGGGAAGTTGGGAGGAAGCAAAGACAGGACACCTGACCCAAACTATCCAAAAAGGTATTCCATACCACAGCACATCATACCCAGTATATATAATGTGGGGACTTACGTGGAAGTCCCAGATCGCTGCTCAGGTCAGGCTGGGTATCAGTCGGCTGTGGTGAGTGGTTGTATTCTCTCCCTTGTTATTTCCCATATCATTATTATTTTTGATGGTAGAAGTAGTGGTTTTGTGTTATATCTTAATTACTTGACTGTTCTTGTCTCAACCAGTGGGAGTTACACTCTTTCAAGTCTCCCCATCCCTCTGAGAGCTGAGGGAGGAATAAGGTGGGAGAGTGAGCGAGTGGCTGTGTGGTTCTTAGTTACCAGCTGGGCTTAAACCATGACACCTTGAAGTACTTTTAACTCTTTTTTTTTTTTTTTCTTAAAGCAATATTAATAACTTTTATTTTGTTGTTGTTGTTGTTTGAGTGAAAGATTTGAGAGGCACTTTGAGAATAAAAGTACAGTAAATTGCAAGCACAGTGCTTCAGTGATGGTTTGGTTCCCCACCACGCAATGAGTTAAAGACAGCCCAGAGTAAACCTTCCGGAGAATTTGTTAAACAATAAGACATCAGATTCCATTATTCTATTTCTAGCCACTAATGAACTGGAACTGGATTTTCTACAATCTGTGACTATTTATGAATACTTGAGCAATGACTGGTATACTCACGAGCTATCAACCACCATTGAAAGTTTGAAAAAGTTATACCGGAATGGTCTTATCCATGATGGTTATCTAATTCCTAGGTAGAAGATATTTTTATTCTTGTTTTTAGAGGTCTTCTTCTTTTGAAGTTACAGCCATAAGTTATCAGAAAGATAATCACATAAGGAAAATCATTTTAGTGCTCAAATTCCAAATATAATACCTCAGGCACTATCAACTCCATGATGAGAAAACAGCTTGTGTTTAACATTCTGTATAAATGCAACTTAGGATGCATTCACAAAAACAAACAAACAAAAAAACCCAAAACAAAAAACAAAACCAGAAATTGTTTCTGAATGGGTCCCATAACAGTAATTGCCAACATTTGCAGAATCTCACTTTCGTCCCTTATTTACACAAACTTGTTCCAATCAACAGGAATATCTCCACTTAACTCTTGTTTCTGACACAGAATTTTCCTTAAAAAATAATTCAAATGTCAACTGCAACAGTGTGACTCAGAAACAAGGGAGGCATCATCTCAGGAAATGATCCATAGCTGTAAATCTTACTCCTGTAAAGGATTAACTTGAGACATTACTGTCACCAAGCTTAAGTCCAGAGTTCTTCATTATAGCTTTGGAGCATGATGTTATAGGTAATTTTATTTTTCATTTGTTTGGGTTTTTTTTTTTGAGGTGAAGGCAAAGCTACAGTGGCAAAAGAAAGAAAACCAGGTCTACGTCTGGATTATGGAATCCATATATTCTTCTTAGTATTCAAGGTAAGGAGATTGATTGCTTGATTCTTCAAGATGTTCAAGCTAAATAACGTCAGTATATCCCACCCAGGCACCATTTCAGGGTAAATGCTTTTCCCACCTATCCTTCTCTTTCAGCTACTATTAATTTTTCCTTTGACAAATATTTTTACAGGTATGTCAAAAGAGTAAGAATAGATTTTTGCAGTAAAATTATTTTGCATTTTATAATTATTTTGGTTTAGAATGGAGGGAATGTCAGAAACAAAAACACTTCCAGGAAAGTCCTGTTTAGATGTCGAAATTAAAACAATATGCAGAATTCTTATTGACCAGCAGGGGTAGTTTCCCTGAACTTCTGGAAACATTGTGCTCTGTTTAAGATGGGGCTGAAATTATCATGAATAATGATAAACCTAAATCTTGTTCATTAATTTAATCCATTGTCCTGTAATACTGTTGAAAACACTGATTTTCCAACTTGTGTTAGGAATCAGAATATAAGTGGAGTAGCAATTGCCACTGTCTGTATCTTTACTATTACTAAATACAGTATGCATTGCAAAATAGAAAACAAGAATAAGAATGTAGGTTTGTATTTAGATTTTTTTTTTTTTTTAGAGACTTACTACTGCATCCCAAGTTCATTTTCAGAAGAAACAATACACAATAAATGTATGCAAAGCAAACTATACCTTCAGTTCTATAGCTTGTTATGTATGCTCTACCAGATTGGTCAAAATTACTTTATATGTGCTCTAAGCAAATTGCTCAGCTGTGTTTTGGAGAACACTGGCACTCAGGCAGCATATTGATATCAACTCGGGCATTAATTAAAGCCACAAAGGTGAAATAAAAAATTTTGCTGAAGTGTTTGACAAATTTGCAGTTAAAGATTAACAGAATTTTTTATTAATAAAGGAGTCAAATGACTGAAAAAAATGCTAACTGTATAGAAAAACATAGTTCTTAAATTATTTAAATTATATTTTATTTCTCTATTACTTTCAAATACATCAGAACAACTGCCTATGCCATGAATAGTCACACAGAAATCATAGCCAGATTTATCCTGTTTTTTTTCAAAATGCACGTTGTGCAGAATATTTTGTTTCCTGTATTCTTAAAGTGATTATTAAGTAAACTCAGAATATATTTTAACTATTCAGGGCTAGACAGAACAGAATGCTCAACATCTTTTGAACAAGGACCAGGCTTTTCTGTGATAGTGCTGCACTGAACTCAAATGACATATATATTCTCCTAAATAAAACTGTGTCAGGGAGTATTCCGGAACACAGGAACTTTGTTGTCTACACTATTAAGTTGCTAGAACAGTCTCTGTTATGGCTAAGAAGGTGCTAACTAGTACTCTTCAGAAAATCACAAGTTGTTTGGGAGTTGGCACAATTTGGAGACTGATCCCAATTGACATTCTTCGAGGGGTCCCAGGGAACTTTATTGTACAGAGATTGCTGTTCCATGATGATTGGCCTCAGTCTCCTAGAGTTGTCCTGAGCACATTTGTCATGTTCCTCAGCTTTCCTCTTCAACTTCTGTCAAGAATTACAAACTGAAAAATCACTCGTTTTCATGCCAGCTGAGGAGTTGACGACTTGTGGACAATTGCCTTCAGAGTCAGGTGTCT
This sequence comes from Myiopsitta monachus, assembly GCA_017639245.1. Lineage (NCBI taxonomy): Eukaryota > Metazoa > Chordata > Aves > Psittaciformes > Psittacidae > Myiopsitta > Myiopsitta monachus. The sequence goes on from CM029919.1 coordinate 64,302,830, forward strand.
TAAAGCACTGAGACTGGATTATTCCAGTGAGAAGCAAAAGCACCTTTGGAAAGGGAAGGAGAAAAGTAGGGGAAGGAAAGGAGAAGTGGAGGGGAAGGAGAAGGACAAGGGACAAGTTCACCCAGAAAAATCTTAGTTATGGTTTTAAAAATCAGTTTTTTGTAGCAATTATTGACAACACATGAAGGAAATCTGAGGAGCACCAAATTTTATTTGAACAAGAATAAAAATGTAAATCAGCTAGGCTTCAGGTGGACATCTGAGCTCATAAATCAGAACTTGACCAAAGATAAACAAAAGGTTCAAAATGTACAACAAACTGAAAGCCAAAAGAAAAATGAGAATGAAACTATACTGAAACTATGAGTTTCACAACATGAATGCTTTCACTGAGAAAGGGTTGAAGTGGCACTTCAATCAAATTCTGCTCATCTTGTTCTCCATGACATAGTTCAACAAGCTTAAATAATTTCAGCAGAATAAATTTATGAGCAGAACTTGCTGCCTTTGTGAGACTGAGTTATATCACATTTTGATATTAAAATACCCTACAGTAGTAAATTGCTAAAACATGTTAAGAGAAAATGCCTTGTATAAATGTTTAATCTTAATGAAAAAAAAAAATCAATGGGAAATTTAATTTCTATCCAAAAGTTTAAACGTCTTTTTCAATCTATTCGGCTGTTAGTTGTCATTCTGTCTAAGAACACAACACCATTGTCCTCATTACTATTATTAATTCAATACCTGTAAGCCAGAATCAGGCAATGACTTAGGTGGTATTTCTGACTTCTTCTCATGTGTAGATAGTTAACATGTTGGAATAAGAACAGAAGCATAAGGAAAAGAGAGAAACCTAAAATCAGCTTTTCCAGGTTGTAGTTGATTAGAAAAAGACAATGACAACAACTGAGGAAAAATAATTTATTTTGTTTTTCAAGTGTTTTAGTGAAGTGCCATTTGTCTGGACATCTAAGAAACACTTTCATATACCTAAATTCAAAAAACACTTTCAATCACTCTTTCAAATTAAATGAAGATATTATTTTTGAAAGCTGTCATGGGTTCAGCAGTAGCAGTCATTTTTCTCCTTCTTGGTAGCTGGTGCAGCACTGTGTTTTTAATTTTGGGCCTTGGAACTGCGCCAATAACACCAGTGTTTTCAGTTGGTAGTGTTTTGTCTGGCCAAGGACTTTCTCAGTCTCATGCTATGCCAGGGAGAAGGGGAAGCCGAGAGGAAGCAGAGACAGGACACCTGACCCAAGCTGACCCAAGAGGTTATTCCATACCACAGCACGTCATGTCCAGGGTGTGAAAACGGAGAGCTGGGAGCCGGAAGGGTGTGGTGGTGGTGGCTCTGGGGTTTTGCTGTTAGGGGGTGCACTGGCTGGGTCGGGCTTGGTGAGCAGTTGTATTCTCTTTCTTTGTACTTCTCTTGTTATTATTATTATTATTGGTGGTAGCAGTAGCGATTTGTGTTATACCTTAGTTACTAAACTGTTCTTATCTCAACCTGTGCGAGTTGCATTTTTTTTTCTCGATTCTCCTCCCCATCCCCCTGGGACTGGGGGAAGAAAAAGAGGGGAGTGAGTGAGTGAGTAAAACTTCATGAGTTTTAGAGGCTTAAATCACGACAAAAGCATATCCAGAAAAGGAAATTCCATGGATGTCCTCCATGCTGACATTATATTTTATTGAAAATGTTGTGCTTTTACACACCTGTCACAAATTTTGCCTGGAAGAGTCCTGTTTCTAGAACCTGTCGTGCTTTTTCCAAGGGCATTTCAGCCTATACAATGTTTCTGCCTGCAGTGTGTCCAAACCACCCAGGTTTTGGTTCTGTGTTTGAAGTGAAATTAAAGTTTTTAAGAAGGTATTTAAAGCGCAGGAGTGTCACTCTACTGTTTTATCTCCTCTTGTCCCCATCCTCCCTCAGCAACAATGCAGGTAAGAAAATTTATCTCTGTTTTAGTTTGTTTTGTTGTTGTTTTTTTTTTTTTTTCTTTTAAGAATACAGATGAATGACAATTCAAAATCAATGTACAGTTCATGTCCCTCTTATTAGGGCTAAAAGTGGTGACCAGTCAGAAAGTCAAAGACTATAGCTTCCTTTAATCTTACCCTTTGTAACCGTCTTTCTGTCCATTCATCATGCTAAATGCATATCATTTCTGAAAAAAAAAAAAAAAATTAGGGTAGAAGGAAAGAGAACATACAGCATAGTATCTATACCTTTAGATCTTCTATCCACAGGCTTTTTCTATGTTTTACACTAAGGACTAATTTCTAGTAACCACCTAGCATGTTTTCTTTCAACTGTCTTTAAAAAGGAAGTGACCACACTTGCCACTGAGCCAGTCCAGCCAATGTTAGAAATGAGAATTCCTAATTGGATTGAGATTTTTAGAAGGCCTTGGCCTAGAAACAAAAAATGGCTGAAATACTGAAGAGTTAAGGAAAACTGAGGAAATTATAAAAATGTTTTGAGAGACGAATTTCAGTTTGCTTGTGAGATTTTAAATTCAAAGTAAAAGCAAAAATCTCTTAGGGACAGAAGTGTTTGCAGAGGTAGCAAACAGCAGAGTGGATGCTGGAGCAAGATTTTAATTTTATACATAGGAGCCAATGTTCAACATAATTTACTGTTCACAGTGTCTAAGTCATTTTTCTAGGCTAAACCAAGGCTTACGATATACAGCCCTTATATATTTTTTGACAAGCTCCAGAAGGCTCAATGTAAAGAAATATTAGAAAATGAAGCACAAAAAATACACATTTCACTTTAAAGTTCTTATATTTAAGAGTAAATAGAGTAAGGACAAATGATCTCAACTTCCTCTTTACTTAGAAGTCATAGATGACCGCTTTCTTATGGACCTCTTAACAGCGACAAACTGCAAGAACATTGCACTGGAAAAGTTTCTGAGTTACACTATTTAAGAAAAGTGCTGAGGGGAAATAAAGTTCTTGAGGCTGAAAAACTATTTTTTGCAATATGTTTAAAATATATTTATTTAGAAACATATAAAAGTATGCTCATTATATGCATAGCATACTGAGTTTACTACCCTTTCTTTAATTTATGGTCTCAAAATTGATTGCTTCAGGGCAGGAGAGCCTCCACAAATGACTTGTATACCTACTAATTTGATGCTCCCTAGAAACTATTTGCTGTGATATTTGATCAAGGACACATCTACAAAAGCAAACTGCTTCTGAATATGAATACTTTTTATTAAAAAAAAAAATACAATCTTTGAGATTCATGTATTGTGATTAGGTGTAAAACTAGTTAATACTTTAGTAGGTATTATTTCTGTAACAGTGTGTGTGTGCATGGTTTTATGTTTTTCATTCTAATTATGAGACTGTGCTATATATATATTGGACTTTTTTTAATCAAGCTTATACTTCATTAAAGGATGAAAAATCATCATTAAATCATGAAAAATCAGAAAAACACCAATTAGTCATGACAAGGATACTTTCCTTGATATGGACTTGTGGTGTACAATTTTGCAAATGAAGTCAGTAGAGAAAAATGTTGGTTTACTCTCATAAGAAATAACAACCAAAGTGTACACACCTAATCTGGGACATAGCTGACAAATTAATTTCTTCCACCCTTCCTTGGGTTTAAAATAACATGTACATATACAGATGAAGTTGTTGGTTTTTTGTTTTGTTTTTTTTTTTTTAGTTTTTCTACCCTTGTTATTTATTAATTCAAATTTCAGCAGTTTACAGCATTTTACTACAAAAAAGTTCTTTCTTTATATTGAAAAGTAAAAAAAAAAAAAAAAACCCTCACCAACAAACCCACAAAAACTGGAAGTCCTCAAAAACAGTTGGAATTGCAATTAATATTCAACCTGTGTGAGCAAGGTTTCATACAAAATATAAATAATTTCCCTATTTACTTGCCATAAACCACTGATTTTCATTTTTTTTCCATAAAAACTCATTGGTTTTAAGGTTGATAGATTGGGATACAATAAATTAGGATAGCTGCTTCTTTAAGAAGAAGATCAATGTACAATGTGAAGCTCTATTGAGAATGTAGAAAAATATTTGAAAGCAGACCAACAATGGAAGAAACACTGAGCATTTCTAGACTTGTAGTGGACTTCTAATTTAACAGTGCACCCATTTAAAGAACATTTAATGTTTTTAAGAAATGAAATTATTTTACTGATTTCAGAAAATTCTCTATTGAATTACATATTGAAAACATGCACATTAGCTATCTGTCCCCATTCCTATTGACTGAGACTAGCTATTCAGCTGCATGTTCCATAACTTGTCTGTGTTTGCAAACTGTTCATAAAGGCACACTGATGACAAAAGCGTGAGTCATCAGTGCTACATTTTGAAAAAGTTTCTACTGAGAAGTATGGAGAAGACATCCTTTAACAGCAAGGTGGCCATGGGTGGAATTCGTCAGCCCTAAGTGAAGACTACAGCAAATGAGGTGTCTGAGCTGGTCATCTACGTGCGAGTGGTAATGCAATCCTGAGACGTTATGTATAGCAATTTTAAAGAGGCACTTAAGCCAGGATTACTTTCCTTTTGGAGATGGCTATTCCTCATCACTGACAGTATGACATCACTTCAGAGGACAAGCAGGGGAAGCAGGGAAGAAGTTCAGAATCAAAAGTTTAACTTTTGGACAGCAGCAAGTGAGGGCCTCTGGATGTGTGCGTGTGCTCTGGGTGTTTAGGTTTCTACCTGTGTAGTGTAAGTGGTCTTTATTCTCTGAAGTGGTACCACTTCTACCAGAATGAAGTGATGGGGATAAGTTTAAGTTTCTGGTATTGAAACTACTGTCCAGAATGTTGAAGCTATAAACTGTCTCGCAGGAGCTGCTCGTCATTGGATGGAAACAGATCTCAGTAACTAAAGACTCCAAAACATCAACAGTGGCAGTCCTGAAGATAAGCTGTATCTTCTGCTGGTGGTGATGAGTGTTTTCCATGGCTCCAGATGCGTCTGAAGTCTGTGACTTTCTGACTCCCAGTGCAGGGAATTACAGTTAATTAAGAAGCTGATTCTATTCGTATTGACTCAGGCAGAATTACTCAGTAGAAGAAACAGGGCTTTGAGGTACTTAGGTCACCAGTTTGGAATGTAGTCATGTCATTCACTGAAGTACTGGCTGCTCCCAATTCTTTTGACTGATAAGAAGATGCGCATTATAATTTTTGGTGCTTCTAAGACATTCATTCCCATGATGACAATTTTTGTTTTGATGATCTAGTTATGACAAACTGCGTATTACCTGAATAAAATACCCAGAACTGTACAGTTATGGTAAAGTAGATGCAACAGCTGGAATGACCTTGAAATGCATAAAATCTTAATCCATTTTAAGCAATTAAGAACAGTTTCCTTTTACATCTTCTTGGGCTGACTAACATAGCTGCTCACAGTCAATGATCTATGTTACAAACAGATATGGCAAGGGGAAAAAAAATTAAACACTGCCAGGTCATACACCTTAACATTGTGCTTCTTTTAATATTTACGCAGAGCTCACACGCCAGAGGACAGAACTGAAAGCTCGAGAAGGCGAAATATAAATATGCTAAAGTGTAAATAATTTATGTTACTAAGACAAGAACGTAATTAAGGTGACATTACCTTTCTTCCAGCCAGGAGGCATCTTTATGAAAAGGTAAACAGAAAGTCAAGTGAATTTATCCATGGACAAAACTAACATGATCACTCATAAATATTTGCAGAAGGGTTCCCAAGATTGCTTATTCTGCTTTTATACTGATAGCCATACAAGGAAATCGCTAACAATGTTGCAATAAAAAGATTTCATGAGATTTACAGATCAGAGTTTTACTTGTCAATGGATATGAAGATAATTTTGTATTTTGATTATTTCTACAAGAAGTTTTGCTTATGTTGCACATTTATTGAGGTCTCATATTAATTACAAATAATACATTTAAAATTTTTATTAAATCTAATTTTTATTGCCATGAAGCACTTACTTCTCATGAACTTTGAAAAGTAGCTTAGTAAGTGGAAATAAGTGGACTTCTATAATGCCCTCTGTCCAAACAACTTTGCTATAAAAAACAAATCATTTTTCCTATAATTAATGCTAATGATGTAATGTTGCATAAAATTCTGAAGAAGGTGAACTTTAGCAACAGAAGTCAATGGGGTTGCTCCTGGTTACATGAATTTGCTCATGAAGCTCTTAGCAATGGGTTTAGGGTCAAACTGTGAGAGCAAAATAAAAGGATTGACTATACAAACAAATTCTTCTCCATATTAGGTGAAAAATATTGTAGTAAGAGACTACTTTTTCTAAGAAATAAATTAGACCTTCTTGGTAGGAATAAATTATTTACAATGAAGATGGTGAGACACTGCAGAGGCCAGAACTAGACCCAGCACTTCAGTTCTATCTCACCAGTTTTGAGCAAAGGGGAAGGATAATCTCTCTTAACCTACTGGAAACCCTCTTTCTAATGTAGCTCACTACTCTTTTTTGCTTCTGTCGTGGTTTAAGCCTCTAAACTCATGAAGTTTTACTCACTCACTTACTCCCCTCTTTTTCTTCCCCCAGTCCTGGGGGAATGGGGAGGAGAATCAGAAGAATTCAACTCGCACAGGTTGAGATAAGAACAGTTTAGTAACTAAAGTATAACACAAATCACTACTGCTACCACCAGTAATAATACAAGAGAAATACAAAGAAAGAGAACACAACTGCTCACTAAGCCTGACCCAGCCAGTGCAACCCCCAGCAGCAAACTCCCCAGTACCAAAAACAGTGCACCCCAAGTCCACCACCACACCCTTCCGGGTCTCTGCCCTCTGTTTTTACATCCTGGACATGACATGCTGTGGTATGGAATAACCTCTTTGGTCAGCTTGGGTCAGGTGTCCTGTCTCTGCTTCCTCCTGGCTCCCCTCCTCCCCGGCAGAGCATGAGACTCAGAAAGTCCTTGGCCAGACAAAACACTACCAAGCAGTAACTGAAAACACTGGTGTTATCAGCACAGTTCCCAGGCCCAAAATCAAAACCACAGTGCTGCACCAGCTACCAAGAAGGAGAAAAATGACTGCTGCTGCTGAACCCATGCCATCTTCATAGGTGTATTGCTGGCACATAATTATCTTGTTGTCCACCAGGACCCCAAGGTCCATCTCAGCTGAGCTGCTTTCAAGACAGTCAGCCCCCAGTCTGCACTGGTGCCGGAGGGGAATCCCTCCCCCGGCACAGGACTTTGTATTTCCCCTTGTGGAACGCAAAGAGATTCCTCACAGTCTAATTTTCCAGCCTGTGCAGGTATCTCTGAATGGCAACACAACTATCTGGTGTATAGTATTATACCAGACAGCTCTCTCTATATTCACGGGTGCATTCTATCTCATTAGATGCCATAGATTTATGTATCTATGTATCAATTTGTATAGATGTTCCTTAATCCCTGGAGGAGTGTCTTCACAGCTTCAGACTTTCACAGTGATCATGGATGTCTGAGCTTCCTCAAGCACATCTGGGGAAAAACCAAGGCAAAGAACGTACTGAGTACTCTGTCTTTTCTGTTTCCTCCATGAAAAAGTCACCTGCCCTATTCAATAGTAGACCCACCACATTTTCCCCCATAACCTTTTTGCTGCTTATAAACTTGTAGATAACCTTTCTTGTTGCTCTTTACGTCTCTTACAAGTTTCAACTACAGATGGGCTTTGGCTTTCCTTACTTCATACCTTGCATTGCATTGGCAGTGTCTCTAAATTCCTCGTGGGCTATGTCAACCTGCTTCCACTTCTTGTAGTCTTCTTCTTTCAGCGTGAGCCTATTCTGCAGTTCTTTGTTAACTCATGCAAGCCTCCCCGTACCTTTACTTGATTTCCTACTGTCAGGACTGCCTTCTCTTGAGCTTGGAGGAGAGAATTTTTTGAAAATCAGCCAGATCTCCCAGACTCTTCTTCTCTCCATGACTGTATCCAATGAGACTTTTCCAATAGATCTCTGAAAAGGTTAAAGTCTACCATCCTGAAGTCCAAGGTTCAAGGCCAGCTTGGACAGAGCCTTGGGTGAAATGGTTTAGTGTGAGGTGTCCCTGCCCATGACAGGGGGTTAGGAACTAGATGATCTTAAGGTGCTTTCCAACACTACCTCATCTATGATTCTATGGTTGTGATACAGATTTTGCCTGGTTTCCTTCTCTCAGGACCTTGAACTCCATGATCTCTATAGCCAAGAATCAACTAGGTTGGAAAAGAACTTTCAGATCATCAAGTCCAACTTTTAACCCAGGACTGCCAAGTTCACCACTGTTGTGGTTTAAGCCCCCCACCCACTCAGTTTTACTCACTCACTCACTCCCCTCTTTCTTCCTCCAGTCCCAGGGAGATGGGGAGGAGAATCAAAAGAATTCAACTCTCACAGGTTGAGATAAGAACAGTTTAGTAACTAAGGTATAACACAAATCACTACTGCTACCACCAGTAATAATACAAGAGAAATACAAAGAAAGAGAACACAACTGCTCACCAAGCCCGACCCAGCCAGTGCACCCCCCAGCAGCAAACTCCCCAGTACCAAAAACCTGACCATGCCGTGCACCCCAAGTCCACCACCACAACCTTCCGGGTCTCTGCCCTCTTTTTATATCCTGGACATGACGTGCTGTGGTATGGAATAACCTCTTGGGTCAGTTTGGGTCAGGTGTCCTGTCTCTGCTTCCTCCCAGCTCCCCCTCCTCCCTGGCATAGCATGAGACTGAGAAAGTCCTTGGCCAGACAAAACATCACCAAGCAGTAACTGAAAACACTGGTGTTAGCAGCACAGTTCCCAGGCATGAAATTAAAAACACAGTGCTGCGCCAGCTACCAAGAAGGAGAAAAACGACTGCTGCTGCTGAACACATGATAACCACCAAACCATGTCACTAGGAGCCTCATCTACATGGTTTTGAGCACTTTTAGGGACAATAACTCCACCACTTCTATGGGTAATCTGTTCCAATGCCTGATCATCCTTTCAGTGAAAATTTTTTCCTGATGTCCAATCTAAACCTCCCTGGCACAGCTTGAGGACATTACCTCTTGTTCTATCATTTTTCCTTGGGAGGAGAGACCAGTCACCTCCTCTCTCCATCCTCCTATCAGGTAGGTATAGAGAGCAGCATGATCCTCCCTGAGCCTTGACTAAACAATTCCAGCTCCCTCAGCCATTCCTGTAAAGACTTGTGCTCTAGGCTCTTCACCAGCTTTGTTTCTTTATTTGCACATTGCTTTATTTACATGTATACGCTTGGGAGGGGCCACTTTCAGCCCTGTTTTGCTGATTTTTTGATCTCTCTTGTCTTCCATTTGCCTGTCATTCCATTCCACTGTCTTCTCATTTGGTCCAAGTCATCTTTTTTTCTGGTTTTTGCTTTTCTTGAAATAGATTTTTTTTTTCAGCTTATTCTCATCATGTCTTTGCAGCCACAGCCTTGATAAGAGAAAAGAAAAAAAAAAAAACCAACCCTCACAAACCCTGACAAAAGTTTACTCCAGGTTATTCTAAATTATCAGTTACTGTCAGTGTAGTAGAGAAATAGATTTTTCAATCACCATGGTTTAACTCACCGCATTTATTTCAAAATTTTTTCTTGCATTCTATTTGAATAAATTAATCTAGTCCAAAAAACAAAACAAACCTGAAACCCCCCAATGTCTATTGCCTTTTGATTCACTACTCTGTATATCATTAGAATTATAAGGACATCCACTTATCTTTTTTGAGTGTTGCATGTCTCTTTATTTTGTCAAAACTGGAGAAACATACAGTACTAGCATAGTTTTTAAGATCTTATATTCCTGCAGAATATGAACCACATCTATTATCCACAGATAGTTTACAATAGTGAAACCACATGTAATGGTCTTGGGTGGAATAAAGTTAATTTGCTTTATAACAGTATGGTACTAGTATGCAATATACAAGTATGGGACTAGGTTTTGGGTTTCTGATGGAAAGAGTGTTGATAACACATGGATGTTTTCATTACTGCTGAGCAGTGCACACATAGAGTCAATGCCTTTTCTGCCATTCACACCATTCCAACAGTGAGTAGGATGTGGTTGCACAAGAGTCTGGGAAGGGACTCAGCTAGGACAGTTGACCCCAACTGACCAAAGGGATATTTTACACCATATGGCATCATGTTCAGCATATAAAGATGGTGGATGATAGATGTTTGTAGTGATAGCATTTGTCTTCCTGAGTAGCTGTTAAGTAAGTGCAATAGAGACCTGCTTTCCTGAAGATGGTGGAACACCAGCTTGCCTATGGGAAATGGTGAGTGAATTCCTTGTTTTGCTTTGTTTTCTTGTGAGGCTATTCTTATTAAACTGTCTTTATCTTAATCCGTGAGTTATCCCCTTTTTATTCTTCCAATTCTCTCACCCATCCCAATGCAAGAGCCAACAAGCAGCTGTGTGGTGCCTAGCTGTTGACCGGGTTAGACCACGACACTGCAGGATGCTAGAAGCAATTAACTGTACCCAGGGATCTGAATAATTCAGAATTATTGATATCCTTTGTAAACCAATAGGGCTTTAGCTAGCTGAGGTAATATATATTAAAGTAATGTTTCAGCTAACAACTCACTGCACAATACAAATAGAAAATTAGAGTGCTGAACTGTCTTTTTTCCTTTCTGTTCTCTTAAATGAAAAGAAAATGCATTTCCTGCTCATAAGCTTTCCTGGAAACCAAGTGTTACATATGTACTTCTTTGCAGTGAAAGTTATACAGGAACTATTATATTGATTCTGTATCATCAGAAATATAATCCCACATTTCAAGGATGCACACAAAGAGTATGCAACACAGGGAAGCATGTTACTTACCTAAAGATGTGCTGGATTGTATGAAAGAGCAAATCTAACACTTCCCAGTCTTTCAGACAGTTTCACTAGATTATCTTGGTCTTTGAGATCCTCCTTGATTGCAATTAAAAACAGATATTATGCCTACAAGAGATAGTCAGGAAATCCATTCAGTTTTACATGCTTCTGAAAGATCAAGTGTTTAATTTGTGGATTTCAGACTGTTCTTGCCATTCTGAATACAAAATGCTATCTAATTTCAGTCAGGAATGCACCTCAGTTCGCTTTGGTGTAAAGTAGAAGTGAATGAAGAAGAAAACAAACTAACTGCTACATTGTGACTCGTAGGAGAATTTAAGAATTATTTCAAAACCAGTTTTTATAAGAAAATGTTTATTGGATTATAGATTTTTTTTTGGACTTCATTTAAGAAAATCATGTAGAATAAACAGTAATTAGTTAGTAATTAATTCAGAAATAACTGAAAAAATACTTTTCATTAAAAGTATTCAAATATAAGGAGCAGAAATAAAGAAAAAAACCCTGATGTGTATACGCAGCTTTGCCTAATAATTTCAGATCTATTAGATGGGTAGATAGTTTTATATGTCAGTGAAAATAAATCTTTAAGAAACACCTAATACAATTTATAAAGGAATGAGTTAAAGGTAATAAACAAGAAGATAATATCCATTTAAATTACCATGGAAAAAACAGATGAAGAAAGTATTGGCTTGTTGTGAGAAAATATAAGTTTCCATGGCTGCTGGCTTGTAGGATTTTTAGAAGGTGTGTAAACTGAAGCAACTAACTGTTAAAAGCATCCATTTTCCAGCAGTCAAATTGTGTTAGAAGTACCATGTGCTTTGATTCTAGCTTCTTATAAACTGCATGATATTTGAGCTCTTAATATGTGGCATTAGTCCCAGGCTTTCAGATAGGAGTGGCATCCATTTAAAAACAAATGTGTGTTTGCCTGTGATCTGTCCCTTTGAAAAGGCTGTCACATTAACTTATTTCTTTGTAAAGACTAACAGCAACTAATATCCAAGTGCTTTATTATGCTTGTATCTAAACGTTTGTTCATTTGCAGTTATCTTAAAATGTGAGAAATTATTGATGGCAAAATATGTCAAGTGGTCATAAGGAAAATTTCGGATGTTCCCAGACTGCTCTGTAGTGCTGGATCTATTCAGATCCTGGTTCTTTTCTAAGCAAAGAATTATAGTTTATCTTAAGCGCTTAAGCTTGTTTCCTAGAAAACAAGGCAAAGGAAAAATGCCACACTGCATTCAGAAGTTTAGTTCCTAAAACCTATGTAGGCATTTTGACAGTAATAGAGGTTGGATGAAAGACACGTGAGAAGATTAGAACTTGTTTGTGCTGTCAGGTATTTATTGTTCAGGAGAAAAGTTTCAACAGCGCACTAAATTCCTCTTAATTAAATGGATGAAATTACTTAATCCTGTTACCTGAAAACAGATTTTAAAAGTACAAGGGATCATTTCCAAATACAAGTAGATCTGCAGATCAACTGTAGGCTTTACATTCTATCATAGCTAAATCTGTATTGTCAGCGGAGGTCTTCAGGTTATCCCCTCAAGGTACTTGAATAATCTGATTGACTCCGGCTGTCTAATGTATATATATATAGTTATATTATGTATATGTATTTTGTTATATTTGTTTGTATATGTATTTTGTTATACTAAATACTCTTTTGACATAATCTCAAAGAAGGAATTCACAAAATTCATCCCCTGAGATAGGTTATCTTTCCAAACTAAATACACAACAGATACAAACGGTGACTTGAGAGTTTGCTCAAGTAAGAGTGAGTTTTAAAATAAGAGGTAATATTTTCTCCTAGTCATGTTTCAAAACCAAAACAAAAAAAAACCCAAACAAACAAAAAACCAACCAACCAAAAAAACAACCCACCAAAACTACACGCACTAGAAGACACATAGAATCATAAAATCATAGAATAGTTAGGGTTGGATCTAAAGATCATCTAGGTCCAGCCCCCCTGCCATGGGCACAGACACCTTACATTAAACCATGCCACCCAAGGCACTGTGCAACCTGGCCTTGAGCACTGCCAGAGATGGAGCATTCACAGCTTCCCTTGGCAACACACTCTAGTGCCTCACCACCCTTACAGTAAAGAATTTCTTCCCCATATCCAATCTAAACTTCCCCTGTTGAAGTTTGAACCCGTTACCCCTTCTCCTCTCACTACAGTCCCTAATGAAGTGTCCCTCCCCAGCACCCCTATAGACCCTCTTCAGATACTGGAAGGATGCTATGAGGTCTCCACGCAGCCTTCTCTTCTCCAGGCTCAACAGCCCCAATTTGCTCATCCTATCTTCATATGGGAGGTACTCCAGTCCCCTGATCATCCTCGTGGCCCTCCTCTGGACTTGGTCCAACACTTCCATGTCCTTTTTATGTTGAGGACACCAGAACTGCACACACTACTCCAAGTGAGGTCCTCAGGAGAGCAGAGTAGAGGGGCAGAATCAACATCCTTGGACATGCTGGTCATGCTCCTTTTGATGCAGCCCAGGATACGCTTGGCTTTCTGGGCTACAAGCACACACTGCCTGCTCATGTTCATTTTCTCATCAACCAATACGCCCAAGTTCTCTCCGCGGTGCTGCTCCGAATCTCTTCTCTGTCCAACCTGTAGGTGTGCCTGGGATTTCTCTGACCCAGGTGTAGGATGTTGCACTTGGCATAGTTAAACTTCATCAGGTTGGCATCAGCCCACCTCACAAGCATGTCAAGGTCCCTCTGGATGACATTCCTTTCCTTCAACGTATCAACTGAACCACATAGCTTGGTGTGATTGGCAAACTTGATAATGCTGCACTTTTAAAAAAATCACCTGGAAAAACTTAACCTCATTTTTAATTGGTTAGAAATTATTTCTGTAAGTGATAGCTTCATTTTCGTCAATGTATTTAAGCAGAAATGGGCATATTAATATATGATCATTAATAGTCTATTATGGTTTAAACCCAGCTGGTAACTCAGTATCACACAGCTGCTCACTCACCTCCTCCTTTCTCCCACCCCAAGATGGGATGTGAAAGAGAACTGAAAGAATTTAAAACCCACAGGTTGAGATAAGAACAATTTAATAACTAGAGTACAATATAATATTACTACTACTACTACCAATAAGTGAAATAAGAAGGGGAGAGAATATAAAACTAAGAGGGGGAAAGGGAAGAGCAAAACACAATAAATACCAGTAATGCACAGTACGCTTGCTCATGACCTGCTGACCAATACCCAGCCAGACCTGAGCAGCGACTGGTCTTTTCCAGGTAACTCCCCCCAGTTTATATACTGAGCATAACATGCTGTGGTATACAGTTTGGATTATTTGGGTCAGGTGTCCTATCTCTGTTACCTGCCAGCTTCTTGTACCCCTCCTCACCGGCAGAGCATGAGAGACTGAAAAATCCTTGATCAGGGTACGTGCTACTTAGCAACAACTAAAACATTGTTGTGTTATCAGCATTGCTCTGACTAAAGCCAAAATACAGCACTGCACCAGCTACTGGAAAAAAAAAAAAATCCATCCTAGTTGAAACCAAGATGAAGTCTCACTTCACACACTGTAATTAGACCATCTACAAGGAGATGATTTGCTTTTCTTTTTCATTGGATAAAAATCATAGAATCATAGAATCATAGAATAGTTAGGGTTGGAAAGGACCTTAAGATCATCTAGGTCCAACCCCTCTTCCATGGGCACAGACACCTCCCACTAAACCGTGTCACCCAAGGTGCTGTCCAACCTGGCCTTGAACACCTCCAGGGAAGGAGCATTCACGACTTCCCTGGGCAACCCATTACAGTGCCTTTACCTTACAGTAAAGAATGCTCTCCTTTAATCTAAACTTCCGCTGTTACCCCTTGTCCTCTCACTACAGTTCCTCATGAAGAGTCCCTCCCCAGCATCCATATAGGCCCCCTTCAATAACTGGAAGGTTGCTAAGAAGTCTCCACGCAGCCTTCTCTTCTCCACGCTCAACAGCTCAAACTTCCTCAGCCTAACTTCATACAGGAGGTGCTCCAGTCCCCTGATCATCCTCGTGGCCCTCTGGACTTGGTCCAATACTTCCATCTCCTTTTATGTTGAGGAAAACAGAACTGCACACAGTACTCCAAGTGATGTCTCACGAGAGCAGAGTAGAGGAGCAGGATCACCTCCCTCGATCTGCTGGTCACACTCCTTTTGATGCAGCCCAGGATATGGCTGGCTTTCTGGGCTGAGAGCGCACACTGAAGCCGGCTTATGTTCATTTTCTCATCGACCAACATCCCCAAGTCCTTCTCCGCACAGGTGCTCTCAACCTCTTCTCTGCCCAACCTGTAACTGTGCCTGGGAGTGTTCTGACCGAAGCGTAGGACCTTGCACTTGTCATGGTTAAACTTCATAAGGTTGTCAGCAGCCTACCTCACAAGCATATCAACGTCCCCCTGAGGATGGCATTCCTTCCCTTCAGCGTACCACCTGAACCACACAGCTTAGTGTCATTGGAAGCCTGCTGAGGGCGCACTGAATCCCACTGTCTATGTCACAGACAAAGATATTGAACAAGAAAATATGTTGTTAATACAAAGAAACCAAAAAATGTATAGCTACTGAGAAGTAAATTGAATGTGTCTCCGAAGACTTGTTTTATTATGGGTATAAAATTGGCAATACATGGCATGAATTGTATTATATTTTTTATATATTTCAAAATGACATTTTGACTTATCAGTTTGGTGCATGTTAACAAAATGTCACTTTATTACCAAGTGATATTTTGTTAACATGCAGAAGACTACTGAATATTGAATTGCTGAACTTTCATAATCAAGATATTGTATACATTGTTTGCTTAATTACCAAAAGGAGAGGAGAAAAAAAGCATATTTCTCAGCCTATGTTTTGTTGTCCATCTCAACTGGGTGCTATCTGCAAGTTCTGAATATTATAGTATGCGTATTGTATCTATCCAACACAGAACTAATATTTTATTCTGCTATCCTTTACTTTCTAATGAAGTTCTTACTGACTTGTGTGGCTTGTCTCACAAGTATTAATGTATCGTTTCTTTTCATGATCTGTGTACTAAAAGACAGAAGGTGGTTAAGTGTTCAGCTTGCTAAATAATAAAAGCCCAATCCTAAACAGAAAGTTAATTTGAATGCATGGGTTTTGGGAGTGAAACCACATTCCCAAATTGCATATGTGAATTCCTTCCTGCATCATGCTCTGCAATATAGGCAAGCAGTTCTAATCTACTCTTGCCTAGATAAATTCTAGAAATGGTGTCAGTATTATTCGTTAAGAATGTAGTGAAATTACAGGTTAATAATCTGTGTAAACTTCATGAACCTGTACGATTTTACACCATCTCTGTCGATTACCACCCGGTCATGTAACTAGAATGTTACTTTTGGAGTAGCCCAGAGAAGATTTGGATCCTATGGTATTATGTATGGAAAACACACACTTGTATCTCTCTTCTGTAAACAGGCCCTGTGAGCTGATCTTCTTGCAGGTAGTATATGCCATACAGGAAAATACCTAAGTCAACCAGTAAGAAATGGCATAGGGAATATGTGTCCCATTAGAGTTCATTTACCTCTGAGCTACAGAATTCTATTTTTTTTTTTTTCTAATTCATTTAGGATCTAGTAATAGAATAAGGTACATAGAATTCTACTTGTGCAAGTTCACAAGCATGAGATAAGTTTTAGGCATTCAGATCTCTCAGGTTTTTGTCAAGTTTATAAATGTAATGTTCTAAGTAGATTCTGTGCTGACAACAGATAGATCGGCATACAAACTTGCAGAATTCTAAGACATTAAGTTGAATGTTCACTAGGCAATTCAATTTGGATTTCATATCTCAGCTGAGTTATATGTCAGACACATTAGCTCTTTGTATTTCATCCTTATCTACTCAGAAGAAACTCTTTGAGAGACAAATTTTTACTACTAACTTACCAATGTAAATGCCAGGCATACTTAGGAACCTAAATATCACCCATGACTCTAAGTTTGCCTCCTTAAAATTAGAATTGAGATTTTGTGTGGTACTGATCATTAGCTAGAGGACTCAGTTCCCTCTTGACTCTACAGCGAGCTTAACTTTATACTCTAAAACATAATTACTAAATTACGAGTGCCTAAAAATGGCACCATGTTTCTAGCTTTCTGTCTCCTAATGTGTTTGAAGTTAAAATGATTTACCTGCTTGAGAGGTAAATGAAGGAAATGCAGTGGTGTTTCTAGGAACCCCCAAATGCCTGTTTTATCTTGTTTCTATCAATGTTTCTTATCAGGTAGCCTTAGATTGAGTTGCAGTCCAGAGCTAGACATTCAACAGAGAAGTTGCAGTTGGGCACAAATAGAATATTGCTATTATAGCTTATATGCAACATTTTCAAAACTGTTCATTCTTTGCTTTATTTATGTCTGATGTCTCTTTTCATACCTACAAAAATTAACAGGTTTCATAAGAAAAAGAATGTATTTTATAACTACTCCTTCAAATATTTCTGTGCCTATTCTTGAGCAATTGAATTATAAACCAAGAGCTAGTTATAAACACAAAATCATTACCATATATTTTCCTTTTCTAGGGGACAGATTATGACTTTTGCATTGGGAGAAAGGTTTTGGTGTCAATGAAATCCCATAATATTTTCTCTCATATGAAGCTACAGATTTAACAGCTCAATAAAGTGTGGAGAAAAAAAAATGCAGACTTCTTTAAAAACAAGAAGTTTCAAAGTGAAAAGAAATTTTAAAGATTTTGTGTAAGAGAATGTGTTACAACAAAATGTGTCAACTTCGAGCATAAATGTTCAATATTGATAATTATACAGGGTTTACTCTTTGAAATATTCATTAGAAGTGAGGATAGGCATAAACATACCCTAAACAGCATTTTCTGATCTTTCTACTAGAAAGACAAGGTGATAAAGAGCCTCAGGATCATTCTTGAAAATCCTGAAGTTCCATAGTTTCTGTACGGTACTATAGGTGCTACAGAAAAAAAAGAAAGTCTATGTTCAGTCTTGTCTTACTATAGCATATATAAGTATCCTGATTTCCTGTCAGTAGTAATAATAATAATAATAATAATAATAATAATACAATCATCATCATCTGCAAGAGCATGCTTGCCAAAGATAGTGACGTGTAACTGAATGGACACCAGTAAAGGAAGTGAAAGTGTTGTCTGTGCAAAATCTGACAGACTGGTCCCCAGAAAATATCCCAAACTACTTTTTTCTTGGGATAAATTTAAATACACTAGAAGATGTGTAGCAGAGCTATGTAGCCTAAAGTTGTATACTTTCATGGCATTCACCTAAATCTTTGTCTGAATCATTTTTTTCCAGAAGCTTTCTATAAAACCTATAAATATAGTTTGCTGCTGAGCTGTACAAATCTATTGTCCTGACAGGTGTCTAAACATAGGCAAGCAGAACTTCTCTTTAGGTACCCATTTATCCCTCATTACTGTACTAATCCGGTGACCTGTACACTATCCAATAAGGCATTATTGCAGGATCAGTTCTGGCTTCCAGATGCAGAATGGTTTCTATGCAGGGCTAATCCCTTCTAGACTGACCATACATATGATACACAGGACATGCTTCAGCTTTTTTCTAATCCCCATGTCTCTAAAAATTAATCACTATTTAGGTGTTTGGTTGTTTAATTTGGGGGGTTTTGTTTGCTTGTTTTAACTACTTGACATCCCTGAGATAACATGAACTGTGTCACAGCTTGCCAAGGGGATTCTATGGAATAAATGAAAATAAACCTCAGTTAAACTAAGGTTAGGGAAAAATTCTAAATGTGTAAATGTGGTAAAGAAACAATTTGTTGTGCACACCTTCTGAGAGGTGCCTTCTAAGGTCTCTGAACCTTGGAAGAGATATGTTTACTGTTTAGTCACCTACATCTAAGCTTTCACTCTAGGCTTCTCTAATAATCAACCGAAAAATAGAAACTTCAAAGGCACAGTTTATCTTATCTTCATGTTGATGTAGGAAATAGAATCCAAGTTTTGTTCCCTAGAAGTGTTTATTCCTCTCCTTTTCTAATCAGGAAAGGAGTTTACTGGGAAAAATTCAGTCAAAGATATCTGCATGGTAGGTATATAGGGCTGGAAGAGAAGAATCCTACACTGGCTTTTACCTCTTAAAAGTAGAATGCTCTTCTGCACTGGGACTTTAAGCTACAGGCAGTCTGCAGGGTACTCATGTGAACTCATTCAAAACACTATGTCATCCTAATATAATTAATTTTGCATGTGTTTTTCTTGAAAACTTCAAACTTCCTTGTTCCAAAAATATGATATTTTGGATTGGGGTCTAAGCAAACTGTCTAGAAATTGCATTACCTCGCTATTTTTATGCTCTTATCTCCACCTCAATCTCATCAGAACTATAATAGCATATTTTAACATCTTCAAGTGCATGGAAAATGACATGAGTCAGTCTTGTTTGCTTGTTCACAGTGGTCTGTGGTCACAGGAGTACTGTGAATTGTTTTAGATCTTTATTGATATGTGTAGAAAATAAGTGTGTTTTAAAAGAAGCAAAATAGGGGCAAATAAAATAAACTTACATATCTAAAGAATAAAATTAAATTCTTCTGATTTTATATTGTAATGTAAAGCATTAAATGTTAAATTTAATTTTTTGATAGTTACTGTTGAAAGGCTGAATAATTTCAGTGTCTTTAACATCTCATACATACTGAAAATTCAAATCAATATTAAAAATAAAAAGAAGGTTGTTGGAACATGGCCATCAAATACAGTCACTTGAAACTAAGAAAAGTAAGAAAATACAAGATAGATAAAAATTTTCCATAAGAATACCCAGGTTATGTTGTTATTCTGTGGACTAAAAGCTCTGCATAGCTGAAAGGATTGTAGCCAAATATATATCTGTTCATTTAGACTGCTTATTTTTGTAGTATTAATTCAACCTGTGTACAAACAACAGATAAATCATGTACAACAGAATGAGATGCAAGGATTTCTGGGGATTTGAAAAGTAATAGTTTAGTGCCTAATATAAGTACATATTAGAAGAACAGATTTAAAATTGGTGTTTGTTGTATCTGTTTTCTTTGTGAACAAACAGTCAAGAAACCCAATTCTGAAAGCTCTTTTTTGGAACAAGACCTACTTTTTAACTGAAATGTTACTCAGGGCCATATAAAATGCAGCAGTAGATTTTTATACTTTATGGGAAGTGAGTCTTATTCATCTTCTTGATGCAAGAATGATATACAGATACATGTAAAAATCTAATATATTAGTGTGAATCTCAAAGCAAATATACTTTTGAAAACCAATGCTTGGATCAAAATATTAAAGAACAGTAACTATTAAAACCATATCCTTAGAACTTTAAGAAATTATTTATCAACACACAAGCATTTCAGTAGTGGAAGGAAATATCTACTTAGGGAGAGCTGGCTACATGAATATTGACTAGAGCTTTGAAATTATGAGTAGGTTTTGACAAAACACTATAGAATTAATCATTAGTCAGGCTTTTATCTTAGGATTTGAAATATAATTTTGTTTAATTACTTCTGATGTTCCTGTATCATGCTAAGAGCTACAAGAGACAAAGGACTTGAGGGGCCACGCTCTTTTCAGACTTGTTCTCCAATGGAAAGTAATATCTATTAGAACTCCTAAAGAAAAAGTTATAGTCTTGGCATTTCTACACAAAGGAGATCAGGACTGAGCTGACATAGAAAAGTTCTTGAGAAATTGTCATTCCACTTCAGTGTTAAAAGACTTCATGAAATAGCTTACACTGTTACATTTCTGTGCACCACAAGCCAGGCATGAATAATATGAACAGAATTCTGACTTTGCTTCATATCAGAATTTGTGGGATACTATCCTGTCTAACTAACTTTTCTCAAAAGGTAATGTATATCAAAGACAATAGGTTTGTTCTGTTGTATAGCAAGATTTATCAAATTTTTCATTAATAAATTAAAATTTCTAAATAGTTAAATTTTGGACATAAAAAAAATTAATTAGACGATGTGATTTCCTTTCATGGAGAATTCTTAATTAAATTAGCTTCTTAAGCTTGGTTGTTGGTTCTTTTTTTTTTGGGGGGGGGGGTTTGGTGTTTTTTTTTTTTTTTTTAATAAAAGAGGATAATTTAAAGTGATAAATTAATTTGATCCAAAACTTTTTTTTCTTACTCAACTCCCATAAACAATTACTTTCGTAATCTGAGGGAAAAAAAAAAAAAAAAGACAGTTTTAAAATATGCATGGATGAGAACTTCTCAGTTCCAAACTGTTAACCATCATTAAATAAGTAAATGCATAATATAAAAACTGTAAAACAAAAAGTCTGAAAATTTGGTACTTAACCAAATTTATTTTTTGTTCAACTCCTGATTCATGTTTTCAGATTTATATGTAATGATGTTAAAAACATTATGACTCTTAATTTCTCTAAAATTGCCAGTATTGTGGTAATTCATGATGCTACTTTGAGAAGAAAAGACCAAATAAAGGTTTGAAAAAAGAAGAAAAATTGTTTGACAAGAAATTAGAAAAAAGACAGTTTCTCATTAAGACCAAACTAAAATTATATACATGAGATAGCAATTACAATATAATGACTTGACTAGCAAAACAACGACAGAGAAAGACAAACTGTGTAAGATGAGCAGACAGACAGCACAGAAGAAAATGTAGAGAAGCTGAGAAGTAGTTTTTAGAAGAGGGATAAATGTGGCCATTATGGTTATGCGAAGTTGTCAGTGCCATTTTGGATAAACTTTTGAAGAACAATGCATGTATCCTGAAGGTCTCTTTTTTACACTGAGGTGGTGAAGATTCCTTAGGGATCTAAGTAAGAAAGGCTCAGATGTGCAAGGCTGCTTGATGATTTATCTTATAAAACCAGAATTATTAGAAAAGTGATGGAAACCTTACATTTCTTTTGCTGCACCTGTAGCATTTGACACAACCTGATCAGGGCATGCTTTGCAGCTACCATCCACAGTGATAGCAAGGTTAGACAAGGAGATCTGATGACCTTCTTGGCCCTTCATTTCTGAGTCTCTGTACAATGTCTGTCTCTGCATGTATGAGTCTCTGTATAATGTATAATGTATAATGCATAATGTACTTTTTTATATGTACAATGAATTTTATATCTTGAATGAATTTTATATATTCAAGTCAAGCTAGTTGACCAACAAACTGAAACTATTTACTAGTCTCGTTTAGATTGATGATGGAAGAAAAGGATCAGCAAGAACTTAGTAAAAATAAATTGCCCAATCTCCTTAACAACTATATTCCCTTCCTTTCTTTCTGTATCATGGTGAAGAGCTCAGAAATCTTCCTTTGGCCTAAACCAATAATATACCTAAGGTATCTCTAACACATTTTTAGAGAATAACAAAAAATATTCGCAAAGTCTCAACAACTGAAACTGTAACTCAAGCACAACTTGTATGGCTAGAAGCAGGACCTTTAACTGGATAAATACACCTAGACTGTCTCCAGTGATAGAAGTTCCTATCTCAGTAAACATTCACTAAGAATTGATGTGTTTTAAACATTTGGTGGGAGCAGTGTAAGTGCCAAGGAAAAGCTATGTTTTCTGAAATGAAGATTGATCTTTCACCGTACATCTTTGTGATTTATCTCTGTGGAAACATTTCAAGTCAAGATTTCTTAACATACTTATGGTATTAGTTGGTGTCCACTTTTCAATCAGACAAAGCCAAAAGCAATGACCCAAACATTAATGTCAAAGTGTTAGCCTACTTAGTCATGATCAGGATCTTTAGTTCTGTAGTGACTGGCAAATTAGAAAATGATAAAGACAGCATCATCAGGCTTAGAAATGAATTCCCAAGGAGGTAACTTTTGCTTTTGCTTTTGCTAATTTCTATAAAAATTCTTTCTTTCATTTGTAGCCTCTTTTCAGGCTATCTTTATGTCATGGTTTAAGCCCAGCTGGCAACCCAGAAGCCATGCAGCCATTTGCTCACTCACCCCCCTTCCTCTCCCCGCTCCCAGAGGGACAGGGAGGAGAATCAAAAGAATGTAACTCCCAGGGGTTGAGATAAGAATAGTCCAGTAACAAAGGCATAACACAAAACCACTACTGCTACCACCAATAACAATAATGATAAGGGAAATAACAAGGGAAGAGAATGCCACTGCTCACCACCCACTGACCTATACCCAGCCCGACCCCAGCAGTGATCTAGCCCTTCTGCATAACTGCTCTCAGTTTATATAGTGGGCATGACATGCTGTGGTATGGAATACCTCTTTGGCTAGTCTGGGTCAGGTGTCCTGTCTCTGCTTCCTCTCGGCTTCCCCTCCTGCCTGGCAGAGCATGAGACTCAGAAAGTCCTTGGTCAGAGTAAATGTTACTGGGCAGCAATTAAAAACATTGGTGTTATCAGCGCTCTTCCCAGGCTGAAAGTCAAACCCACAGCACTGCACCAGCTACTAAGAAAGATTAAAAATTATTGCTACTGCTGAACCCAGGACATCTTACTGTAGCAGTGCAGTGCTGTTCAGGTGGCCATATTTTGAGCTGGGATAAAAAGCACAAACCACCTCAAGCATTATGATTAGAGGTTGACCACAACTACTGACCGTAAGGATTTCCAGGAGGTTTGAATCAGATTTCACACACATTTAAACACATTTCAACACCTCTTCAGAATAATTGCCACCCAGAACATTGCAGGTACTCTTCCTAGAAAATTATACTTCTCTGCCAACCCAACTGCTTAACTATATTTAAGTGACAAAACGTTATTAAGCAAGCATTTACAGGGTTCAAAATTCATTTTCAGGGCACGCTGAGTTTTATTGAGCTGCTGACTCCTCCACTCTGTGATAAAAGGATTCCTGGAGCTGGGTCAGAATTGGTCCTTCATTTTTAGAAATTAATAGGAAATTTGCCTATGAGATGCAATATAATTAGATAAATTATATACTAAAATAACACTCTGTAAATTAGATTCATTTCTTTATCAAGAGGATTTTTCTTCCTAACTTCCTAAAAGCTTTACTCATCTTTGCCCTATAGCTCAGTTACTTGCATCCACTTGTGAAGCTCTTGACCTTAAGGGAATAGACTAAGCCACTCCCTTGAGATCTCTTTCTAGCAGTTTAAGTAATGAGGATTCAGCAAGTGTAATCATGAAAGGAAAATTATTTTCATCAGGAAAGTGTATGTTTATGCTCGTCAAAATGATCTCTGCATGGAGAATAGCAATATGCAAGAAGTTGATCATAATTAAAAAGACTGAATTTCGGTTTTCTCACAAAAGCATACAAATTCTATCCCCACAAAACTCATACAGAATTATAAAACTTACTTTAATACATTTCTACTGTTTCTAGATAACCAACATTTGAATCCTGTTGCCTTCTTTAGTCTTCCCAAAGGGAATTAGTTAATTATCTCACTGAGCCACTGTCAATAATTATTCTGAAAAGTCATGCACATTTGGGTGGGTATCAGAGGATTAAAAAAAAATAAAAATAAAGAAGCTGGAAAAAAACTCCAAGTATGACGCTAGTTTTTTTAAAATGGCAAAATAATCCTAAAAATTCCTACCAAAACCCCCTGATTCTCATTACCTTGGGGAACAAAATGCATAACTCATGAAATGCATACTAAGGAGAAAGAAAAATCCTCAAAGACTTAATATTGTCTTAACATGAGTATTAATTAGTATGGCTTTATAAATAACACTGATCATCGATGGGTTTGTGCTTTAGGAACTAACAGGAAAGTTCCCACTAATTCAGAAAAGAGAGAAGGGTTCATAACTTTTCATGTTTCCAAATGCCTCACTGAGCTACTGCTTGATTGCTGAAGTGACAGGCAGACTTTATCTCTGCTGGAAGACATTTATAATTCTTATTCAAAAGCAAGGGCAGCTCTTGCCTTGGGGTGTTAGGATCCATTCCCATCAGAATTTTATAACCCTCAGTAAAAAACCTTGTGAGCTTTCTTCTCTCCAGTGCTAAGCACAGACAGAGAGCATGAAAGCATGAAGCCAAACACTGTTACATACCAGACAGGGGTATGCACAGGGATGGGAAGGATGATGCACCTTCACCTGCACAGTAGCCCTCAGCAAGGAGGATCTCCACTGCCTGTAAAACATTACAATTTTTACTGCTCTAAAAAAAAGGGAAATCAAGGCAAGATGTTATGTTTAGTTAGTTACAGAATCCATCACAAAGAAATGTTAAAAATCAGAACTGATAGCCTGCTATTTCTTGAAGTCATAAAGACCAGTCAACGCTTTATATTATGCAATAAACACCATGGTGTGTGCCTTTTTGACCTGGATGTAGAAACCTAGATGGATTTTTTTTATTTATTTTTTTTTTTTCTTACAAATACATCTTTGTGGAACACTGTAAAAAAAAAAAATATTCTTTAAAATAACCAGACCTTTAATTTGGTTTGAATTTTTTATATTTAATATCTTGAAAAAAAGTTTGAATAATTTTAAACTTCTTTTTGGATACCACAAATATACACCTTTTTTTGAAAGATTTTGATGTGAGCCAAAATCTGCCTAACAGTAAAAATTTGTTTGAATTATGAAAAAGCTGCACTCTCCCAATAAGTTTCTGTCTTCACACTATGAAAAATAAATTGCAGATTTTTTTTTTCCTTTAACATGTGGCTGCTTGGAACACTATTTACATATTTTGAAAAGTAAAATAAGTCTTTCACAGACCATAGATTTGAAATCAATATTGAACAAAAGTTTAGTAAATGAGAAGAGCCAGAAAACTGCAATGTGAAACTGTTTTTACCAGGAAGCGTGCATGCAGACAATAAAGACTTTCCTTGGGTTAAGAAACAAAAGACAAAAAAAAAAAGTATCTCTCTATTTTATCTTATGCCCTTTGGGCAATAGTAATAGTTAGCCATAAAGATGTGTAAAAAACATTTTCACTCAAAGTCTTAAATGCACTTTCACACACTGTTGCTTTCTTCATGTGGTCACTACTAGGCAAGAGAAGCAGTGGCTGGAAAAGGAGATCCTATTGACTTATGACAGAAGTTAAATTTGATTTGAACTGCATTAGAGTTCATAATGCTTTAATTATAAAGTTGTTAATGAAGCTTAGAAGCAAGACTGGCCAAATGCATTAACCTGCTTAAACAATGGGTTTTGGTTGTTTTTTCTGTTTGTTTGTTTGTTTGTTTGGGTTTTTTTTAAGTACCAGCCCTACAATGCCTATGTACAGAGCAAATACCTAGTTTATAATCAGCACAAAGTAAAAGCAGCTTTCCACTAGGAGTGAATAATTCATCATGTCAGACTGTAAGGTCACTATATCATGTAACGCACCATCATGTCACAGTGCTCCAGAATGATGAAATGCCAGCTCCCAGTCAAGTATTTAAAGTCATACGATTTGTTCTTGTGCAAAGACATTAAGTAGATACAGATTAAAAAAAAAAAAAAGTTTACTTATCAAAGTAGCCAAAACAAAACCTTCCATGAAAGCTTAAGAAACAGGATCAAGGCTATGAGAGTAGATTTGGCTAATGCATACACAAAAAAATAATCCTTGTCAGAAAAAAGAGTGCCTTCATTCATCTATCCGGCGGTCCTGAAGGCGCTGGCAAATGAAGTTGCTATGCCACTGTCCATCATATTTGAAAAATCATGGCAGTCAGGTGAAGTTCCCAATAGCTGGAAAAAGGGAAATATAACCCCCATTTTCCAGAGGGGGAAAATGGATAAGCCGGGGAACTACAGACCAGTCAGTCTCACCTCTGTGCCTGGTAAAATCTTGGAGCAGATTCTCCTGGAAGGCATGCTGAGGCACATGAAAAACAAGAAGGTGCTTGGTGATAGCCAGCATTGTTTCACTAAGGGGAAATCCTGCCTGACCAATCTGGTGGCCTTCTAGGATGGGGCTACAGAACTGATGGACAGGGGTAGGGCACTTGATGTCATCTCCCTGGACTTGCGCAAAGCATTTGACACTGTCCCACATGGTATCCTGGTCTCTACGTTGGAGAGACATCAAGTTGATAGGTGGACCACTCAGTGGATAAAAAAGTGGCTGGATGGCTGCAGGCAAAGAGTGGTGTTCAATGGCTCAGTGTCCAGCTGGAGACCAGTAACAAGTGGTGTCCCTCAGGGATCTGTGTTGGGATGGGTCTTGTTCAACATCTTTGTGGGTGACATGCACAGTGGGATTCAGTGCGCTCTCAGAAAATTTGCCGATGAAACCAAGCTGTGTGGCTCAGTTGATACACTGGAGGGAAGAAATGCTATCCAGAGGGACCTTGACACACTTGTGAGGTGGGCTGATGTTCACCTGATGAAGTTTAACTATGCCAAGTGCAAGGTCCTACACCTGGGTCAGAGCAATCCCAGGCACACCTACAGGTTGGACAGAGAAGAGATTCGGAGCAGCACTGCGGAGAAGAACTTGGGGGTGTTGGTTGATGAGAAAATGAACATGAGCATGGCAGTGTGTGCTTGTAGCCCAGAAAGCCAAGCGTATCCTGGGCTGCATCAAAAGGAGCATGACCAGCATGTCCAAGGATGTTGATTCTGCCCCTCTACTCTGCTCTCCTGGGACCTCACTTGGAGTAGTGTGTGCAGTTCTGGTGTCCTCAACATAAAAAGGACATGGAAGTGTTGGACCAAGTCCAGAGGAGGGCCACGAGGATGATCAGGGGACTGGAGTACCTCCCATATGAAGATAGGATGAGCAAATTGGGGCTGTTGAGCCTGGAGAAGAGAAGGCTGCATGGAGACCTCATAGCATCCTTCCAGTATCTGAAGAGGGTCTATAGGGGTGCTGGGGAGGGACACTTCATTAGGGACTGTAGTGAGAGGAGAAGGGGTAACGGGTTCAAACTTCAACAGGGGAAGTTTAGATTGGATATGGGGAAGAAATTCTTTACTGTAAGGGTGGTGAGGCACTAGAGTGTGTTGCCAAGGGAAGTTGTGAATGCTCCATCTCTGACGGTGTTCAAGGCCATGTTGGACATAACCTTGGATGCCATGGTTTAGTGGGAGGTGTCCCTGCTGATGGCGGGTGGGTTGGACCTAGATTATCTTAAGGTCCTTTCCAACCCTAACTATTCTATGATTCTATGATTCTATCTCCCTTGTAGACTTGTACTTTTTTCCACCACCAACCCCCCCTCCAACCCCCCCAGTCTAGTATGGAAGCATTATGACTTTTGGCTCAAACATTTGTTCATCATTTCTGCCCACTTTTCTCCTATAAACTATTGTAGATACTTCTTCCAAGCTATGTCCTCCCCATGTGTCAGCTTCTTGCTTTCGCTGTCAACTGTTATTGTCATATCCATCTGTAAATGCCAGCTTTCATGTCAGGGAATCAAGAAAATTAGTGTAGGATTGATAAATGCCTTATCTGGAATTATGAAAACAATCTGTTGCAAATTCATACCTCAGAACTTAATTCAAAGTGGCTTAATTTGAATATATAGTCTATGAATAGAAATAAGAAATAAAAGCAAAAAAAAAAAAAAAGCACAAAAAAAATCATTTAACTGCTGCAGAAGACTCAACATTATTCACTTCCCCGTAAAGAGTGAGGTCTTCATCCATGGCTTTGCACCTTAGCATGATTCTCAGACAGCATTTCATGAAATACAGAAAGCTGATAATTTCAACACTTCCAGAGTTTATGCCACATTGTCGTCCAAAATGAGTAGGCTTTAAACAACTCACAGAGAGTCATGGGTAATTTTTTTTCACTGACTGAGATGTTCGTAGAAGTAAGAGTATTAAAAACAGCGATACATAAAAAAAATTAAAGCCCTTCAAAAATCTCACATCTAGTTAAATATCTCAAAGCATTTTCGAAATAAAGCAAAAATTTTAATTAAAAAATCCATAAAGATTTTTAACAAATCATTATATAACAATATAGTTGTAAAAGACTGTAACGATCTATTGGCTAAATGATAGAGATGTAGCATTCTGAAAGTGAAACAAGTATGAAGGCAAAAATACAGCAAAGAATTCAGTGTGGAAAATAATCGAAAAAAAAAAAAAAAGGAAAATAATTCTCCAAGGTAAGTGTGGTGGTTTAAACTGTAAATTTCCCTTCTCCCTCCTTTTCCGCCCCTCCACCCCCCACTCCGATGGGGGGAAATGGGGAGAGGAACCAAAGAAAATGTAACTCCCACGGGTTGAGATAAGAACAGTCCAGGAACTAAGATACAATACAAATCACTACTGCCACCACCACCACCAATAATAATGACAAAGTAAATACAAAGGGAGAGGATACAACTGTTTCGACGCCCGACCGAGCCGAGAGACCGCGCGCTGCTCCAGGGACCGTGCCGCTCCAGAGACTGCGCCGCTCCAGAGACCGCGTGGCACGAACGAGAGACCACCCCTGCTCCCCCCACCGCGTGCCGCGAGAGCCCCCCACCGAATTCCTACCTCCTGGGCATGACGTGCTGTGGTATGGAATAACCTCATTGGTCAGCCCGGGTCAGGCGCCCTGTCTCCCCTCCCCCAGCTTTTCTCTCTTTCCCGGCGTAACATGAGACTCTGCGGGGGGGGGGGGGGGGAAGCCGAACCCATAACAATCCACCCCTTATTCCATACCATTCACATCATGTTCAGATACCACATTTTCAAAATATCATCCCATATATATATATATATATTTACATATGCATCCACACACACACACACAGATGGAGAGATATAATCCCATAGTGCCTGGGCCAATCCCTATAAAGCTGCTGAGTCCATCCAGTCCGTGCTGTCAGGCTCCACCTTTTGTAACAGCCTTTCAGAGCAGGGGAGGCTGTGTGCAGTGTTGGATCGTTGCCTGTTGATGCTGATTATTCCTTTACTGCAGAACTCGTCTGGTTTCATCAGTTTGTTCTTTGTTGGGACGATGGTCTGAGGGTCAGTCGTGGATAACTTGAAGACATCTAGTTGACGGGCTATAAAGAAACACATTACATAACAAGCAACAGCATGCAATGGAGTTCATTGGCTGTTTTCTCCTAAAATCAAATCTCCTTGAGGTACACATCAGACTTCCCCATCTTCCCGCATTACCCACCAAGTATGTCCGGGTCCCTGGGCAAAAGCAATCTCACTTGTGGGTTTGCCTTTACCTGAAGCAGGAATAACCCAGACTGTCTTCCCCAGCAAATTCTTTATGTGCACCGCAGGAACATTGTTCCCCTCCACAGTATGTAGAAGTTCTGACTAGGCTGGACCAGCTCTGTTGGCAGATCCTCCCGTGCTGACCAGCCAGGTGGCCTTTAATAAATGTGTATCCCAATGTTTGAAAGTCCCACCACCCATTGTTCTCAGTGTAGTTTTTAATAGCCCATTGTACCGTTCGATTTTCCCAGAGGCTGGTGCATGGTAGGGGATGTGATATACCCATTCAATGCCATGCTCTTTGGCCCAAGTATCTATAAGTCTGTTCCGGAAATGAGTCCCATTGTCTGACTCAATTCTCTCTGGTGTGCCGTGTTGCCACAAAATCTGTTTCTCAAGGCCCAGGATAGTGTTCCGGGCAGTGGCGTGGGGCACAGCGTATGTTTCCACCCATCCGCTGGTTGCTTCCACCATGGTAAGCACATGACGCTTGCCTTGGTGGGTTGGTGGGAGTGTAATATAATCAATCTGCCAAGCCTCCCCATATTTGTACTTCAGCCATCGTCCTCCATACCAAAGAGGCTTTAACCATTTAGCCTGCTTAATTGCAGCACATGTTTCACAGTCATGAATAACCTGGGCGATAGCATCCATTGTTAAGTCCACCCCTGGATCACGAGCCCATCTGTATGTTGCATCTCTGCCCTGATGGCCTGAAGTGTCGTGGGCCCACTGGGCCAAAAAGAATTCACCTTTATGTTGCCAATCTAAGTCCATCTGAGCCACTTCAATCTTAGCAGCTTGATCCACTTGTTGGTTGTTCTGGTGTGCCTCAGTAGCCCCACTCTTGGGTACATGAGCATCTATCTACGTGGCCTACTTTGACCACCAGGTTTTGCACTCGGGCAGCGATGTCTTGACACAGTGCAGCAGCCCGGATGGGTTTACCTCTACGTTGCCAGTTGCTCTGCTTCCATTGTTGCAACCACCCCCACAGGGCATTCGCCACCATCCATGAGTCACTATAGAGATAAAGTACTGGCCACTTTTCTCGTTCAGCAATGTCCAAGGCCAGCTGGATGGCTTTCACCTCTGCAAACTGACTCGATTCACCCTCCCCCTCAGCAGTTTCTGCAACTTGTCGTTGAGGACTCCATACTGCTGCCTTCCATCTGCGGTGCTTTCCCACAATGCGACAAGACCCATCAGTAAATAAGGCATATTGCTTTTCACTTTCTGACAGTTCATTATATGGTGGGGCCTCTTCAGCACGCATCACTCCTTCCTCCTCTGGTGACCTTCCAAAATCTTTGCTCTCTGGCCAGTCCATGATGACTTCTAGAATTCCCAGACGACTGGGATTTCCTATTCGAGCTTGTTGTGTAATTAATGCGGCCCACTTACTCCATGTAGCATCAGTTGCATGATGTGTAGAGGAGACCCTGCCTTTGAACATCCAGCCCAGCACGGGCAACCAGGGTGCCAGGAGGAGCGGTGCTTCAGTGCCAAGCACTTCTGAAGCAGCTCGAACCCCTTCATAGGCTGCCAATATCTCTTTTTCAGTTGGGGTGTAGCTGGCCTCAGATCCGTTGTATCCCTGACTCCAAAAGCCGAGGGGTCGACCTTGAGTTTCCCCTGCAGCTTTCTGCCAGAGGCTCCAGGTAGGACCGTTCTCCCCAGCTGCGGTGTACCGTACATTTTTACATCTGGCCCAGTCCGGACTGGGCCGAGGGCTTCTGCGCGAACTATCTCACGTTTAATTTGCTCAAAGGCTTGTTGTTGCTCAGGGCCCCATTTAAAATCATTTTTCTTCCCGGTCACATAATAGAGAGGGCTTACAGTCAAACTGTAATTTGGGATGTGCATCCTCCAGAACCCCAGAGCACCCAAGAAAGCTTGTGTTTCTTTCTTATTAGTTGGTGGCGACATTGCTGTTATCTTGTTGATCACATCTGTGGGGATCTGGCGGCGTCCATCTTGCCATTTTATTCCCAAAAATTGAATCTTCTGTGCAGGTCCCTTGACCTTACTCCATTTTATGGCAAAACCAGCTGTCAGCAGGATTTGGGTTATTTTCTTCCCTTTCTCAAAGACTTCTTCTGCTGTATCACCCCACACAATGATGTCCTCAATCTATTGCAGGTGTTCTGGAGCTTGCCCCTGTTCCAGTGCAGTCTGGATCAGTCCATGGCAGATGGTAGGGCTGTGTTTCCACCTCTGGGGCAGTCGGTTCCAAGTGTACTGGACGCCCCTCCAAGTAAAAGCAAACTGTGGCCTGCACTCTGCTGCCAGAGGAATTGAGAAAAAAGCATTGGAATGTCAGTCGTGGCATACCACTTGTCTGCCTTTGACTCCAGTTCATACTGAAGCTCTAGCATGTCCGGTATGGCATCACTCAAGGATGGGGTAACTTCGTTCAGGCCACGATATTCTACCGTTAGTCTCCACTCTCCATTAGACTTTCGCACTGGCCATATGGGGCTATTAAAGGGTGAGTGGGTCCTACTGATCACTCCTTGACTCTCCAATCTACGGATCAACTTATGGATGGGAATCAGGGAGTCTCCGTTAGTGCGATATTGCCGCCGGTGCACTGTTGTGGTCGCGATTGGCACTTGTTGTTCTTCGACCTTCAGCAACCCCACAGCAGAAGGATCCTCTGAGAGACCAGGCAAGGTGGACAGCTGCTCCACTTCCTCTCTCTCCAAAGCAGCAATACCGAAAGCCCATCGGTACCCTTTTGGGTCTTTGAAGTACCCTCTCCTGAGGTAATCTATGCCAAGGATACATGGAGCCTCTGGACCAGTCACAATGGGGTGTTTCTGCCATTCCCTCCCAGTCACGCTGATTTCAGCCTCCAGTACAGTCAACTCTTGGGATCCTCCTGTCACTCCAGAAATAAAAATAGGTTCCACCCCTTGACAGCTTGATGGCATTGGAGTACACTGTGCACCGGTATCTACTAGAGCCTTATACTTCTGTGGGACTGATGTGCCAGGCCATCTGATCCATACAGTCCAATAAGTTCGATTGTCCCCTCCCTCCACCTGGCTGGAGGTGGGGCCCCTCTAGTAGTCATCACATTGGTCACTCACGTCTTGTAGAAATGGATTATTCTTCTTCATCACAGGAGCTGAGGTAAAATCTGCTCTTCCACTCCATCTGGGAACCTGCTCACCGGAGACTGAAGCCACAGCCTTCATGGGGTGATCAGACTTGACCTTTGCTCTCCTTTTCAGTTCTCGCACCCGCTCCTCCAAAACTGAAGTAGGCTTCTCATCCCACTCCATCATATCTTCTCCATGATCCTGCAGGTAAAACCATAGGGTGGCCTGTGGTGTATAACTTCTATATCTTCTCTCTTGAACAGTGGGACGCCTTCTGTTAATAGCTGAGATGTGTGTTGATACACGTGAGGAGCTGGATAGATCATCTCTCAATTGTTGGATGTTCTGGGACAGTTTTTCCACAGCTGAGATGATGGAAGGGGTGAGATTATCTTCAAACTCTCAGAGTTTATAAATCATTTCATCCACTGTTGGTGGTCTTATGTCCCTCCAGGTTATTGTTGCCAATGAATGGGCATATGATTGGGGTGCATTTCGTGTAAATTTCCGCCACATGGGTCGTGTACAGTCGACTTCATCTGGATCTATGGGTATATCCCCAACATTCGGCTTGGTGATATAGATCATCTCTACAATGGCTGATTCTCTCAGAGACTGGATGCCTTTCTCTAGAGTAGTCCACTTGGCCGAACGACTCATAACATCATCCTTGTATGGAAACCTATCTTTCACAGCTGCCAAGAGCCACTTCCAAAGGCTGAGGGACTTTTTCTCTCTTGCAATTGCTTTGTCAATTCCCCCTTCCCTGGCAAGTGACCCCAGCTGTTTGGCTTCACTACCTTCTAGTTCATGACTGTCGGCCCCATTGTCCCAGCATCGGAGCAGCCAGGTGATGATGTGCTCCCCTGGCTGACGGGTAAAGTCTTTTCGCATATTCCGTAGCTCGGTTGAGTTCCAAGAGCGAGAAGTCACCTCTTCCTTTTCTTCTTCTTCTTCATCATGTGGTAATAACTCCTGGTCAGATGCTGTCCCAGGTGGTGACGTTTCTTTGTCTTGGTTCATCTTTCCTGCCTCTTCTTTGTTTTTCCTCTGGCGTACAGGGGCATCCGATTTTGGCATGAGTTGGTCCTCTGGTTTAGCTGCAGTGATTATTACTGTGGTTTGGGTAGCTGCCGTACTTGTCACTGGGGTTTGAGTCGTGGCTGTACCTGTCACTGGTGGTGATGTAGCTGCTGTACTTGGAGCTGGATTAACTGTGCTGTCCGTTACTCTGCCCTCAGATCCAGAGATGTTTTTTCCTTTTGAAGATGCTGGACAGTGTTAAACAAGGCTCTGTAAGCATAAGCTAAGCCCCAGCACGTTGCCATGATTTGTCCGTCTCCGGTGTGACCAGAATGATCACACACCTCCTTTAAAGGTTTCACTAATTTTTCTGGGTTTTGCATTTGTTCATTGGTGAAGTTCCAAAGCACTGGAGGGGCCCACTGGCTTAGATACTTGCCCATACTATCCCACACACCCTGCCACTCATGACTGTCCAGCCTTGGGGAAAATCTCTCGGCCATCCTGGATTGTGGTCTAACCCCAGACATGGCCCACACCCCACTCTGCTTAACTCTCCGGACCAGACTAAATAGATGTGAGCACAACATATTCAGTATGTGTGCCAACATGATGATTCCCGTCACCACCAGCAGGCAGGTCTCAAAGGTATCTAAAGGCCATTCAAACCCTTCAAAATTCTCAAACAGTGTTGTAAACGGCCTGGTGGGGGTGCTGGGAGCACAAAAGAATGTCTCCTTCACAGGCTGACCACCCGAGGAGGTGAAAAGAGACGTGTAATTGCTAAGAACTTCCATTATATACCTCCCAAAGTATAGAGCTGGTGGCCACACTGGAAACACAAACCGGGTCAGTTTCATGATCACTAAGTCTATTGTATTAACAATCCGTGCAATACTGTATAATGTAAAAAGAATCTTAACCCAAAACCCAGATCTGAAAAACGTTAAGATAAGAAGAACTGGCTGTAAGTAAAATATCATGCACTGAACCTGTGAGAACCAGAGCAACAACTTTGAGAGCCAGTAAATCAGCATTGTGACGAGTGGCTATTTTGTCTTTATCTGAACCCTTAAGTGCCCCACATTGGGCACCAAAAATGTGGTGGTTTAAACCGTAAATTTCCCTTCTCCCTCCTTTTCCGCCCCCCCCCCCCCCCCGATGGGGGGAAATGGGGAGAGGAACCAAAGAAAATGTAACTCCCACGGGTTGAGATAAGAACAGTCCACTAACTAAGATACAATACAAATCACTACTGCCACCACCACCACCAATAATAATGACAAAGTAAATACAAAGGGAGAGGATACAACTGTTTCGCCACCCGACTGTACTGTATGAATGTCTGTAGCTCCTACAAGGCTGAATAATTAGTATATGGAGAGCAAGTATGATCTCTCATATTTATGAAGTACTTTAAAACAAATTTATTGTTATAAGTTCAATTATTACCATGCATCCTATCAGTTGAAACTAAAAATTCAATTAGTGATGAATTGTTAATTAATATCAATGCCATATGCAGGCTAACAATAAATTTAAAATAATAATAATAACATAAAACCCGTAACTATTAGTGTAAATTTCTTAAAATCCCACATGCCTGATACAGATGTCAGAAGAATGAAGTTCGCTATTAGAAGAGGCTTAACAGTAGATGGAAAGCTGCCATTAAAGTTGAAAATTCCATTAGTTATTATCCATTCCCTGCTCTACTTATTGAAAAAAACAAAAATTAAACAAACCTTCCTACAACAGCATAATGAGATGACCCACCCTAAAACCTCAAAAAAAAATCAAGTAATTTGGAAACAATTAAGTTAATAAAAAAATACCATTTGAAGGTAGGAAATCCACTGCAGATAGTTTGGGCAAGTCAGTGGTAACAACAGGGAAGGAGGCAATTGTACACATTTAAATTATAGGCAGGATCAATGTCTTGATCCTGGTCAGAAGAGACTGAGGCATACTAAAACTACAAACAAGACAGTATCTTCTGCCAGTTGGGCTACAACACCTGACTTAATTCCTACTTTAAATTTCATTTAAACAGAAGAAAGTATTTCTTTATCCTGAGGATAATTAAACACAGCAAAAAGTTTCCATCCCTGGTAGTATTCAAATGCTGACTTGACACAGCATTGAGCAACCTGCCCTAACAGATGCTCCTGTGAGTAAGAGTGTTGGACTATATGATCTCAGGAGTTCCTTTCCAGCCCCAACCAGTCTGCCATTCTGAGCGGCGGTAAGGCCTCTCCATGAAAAAGACTGTGGCTTCTGGAGTCCTAGCCTTCACGAAAGGCTGCAGTATAATGTCCTGGTTCTGGCTAGGATAGAGCAGTTTTTCTTCATAGCAGCTTATATGGTGCTATGTTTTGGATTTGTGATCAAAGCAGTGTTGATAAGACTTCAATGTTTTAGTTGTTGATGAGCAGTGCTTACACAGCGTCAAGGCCTTTTCTGCTACTTAAGCAAAGTTTTTCTGTGTCTTTCATTTACAATAGACAAATTCTACAGAAGTTGCATTTTAGGTTCTTCAGGTGTCTTTTGGGATCCCATCATAAATTGTTACTACTTTTTCATTCACTTTTACCTTTACCTACATGTTATCAGGGTTACAGGAAATTATTCATGATATTTAATGTTTTTGGAGCATTAGAAAGGAGTCTGTTCTTCTGCCTCTACCATCCAAACCTATTTGAATGGATTCCCACACACGATATGTGTCTTCAAAATAGAAAATCTAAACCAGACTCTTTGGTGGTCTGAAAGAACTCTGAGGCACACCTTTATGATATTAAACAGAAAAAAAAAGAAAAAAAAAAGAGAAAAAGAAAAAGTACCAAAAAATAAACCATTGTGTATGTTTACTATGTGTAAAATATTAATATATATTTGAAAACTAGTATTGTAATTAAAAAAGTCCTCTATCAACAAAGCCCCTTCTGGGATAGATTACTCTCAAAGATTTCTAAATAGACCAAATCTCTTATTTATCCACTGTTAGAACTTCTTAAATGTGTCTCCAGTATGCTCTCTGGACCACAATAAAATGAATGTGACACAATTATGTGAAATATAACATAACATTGAAATACATTTTTTTTAATATCCTTAATGACAAAAGGTACATATATTTGAAAGACAAAATTAGTACTTTTATCCATGAATAACAAGTGTCACATGGAAGACATCTTCTCACCTAGTTGTAGTAGTCAACTCTATAAAAAGTTATTCTACTGTAACAAGTGATCTAAAAAATATCCCATTTTCTCATCAGAGATATTGAAATGAAAGACAGAAAAAAAAGTTTTATTGTTATTTTAAATAAAGTTTAAAAATTCTTCCTGTATAAATCTGTATTGAGATATAAAATATATATCCAGAAGCACTTAAAAAAATTTTTCAATTAATTTATAACCAGGGAGCACACTGAATTCTAGACAAAAGTCACATGGTCATGTAACAGTTCAATATGAAAGTTAGAGATAAAAGTTAAACTGTATGTGCATAGCAGGCACATGACATTTGGTGACACTACTAGTATAGAAGAAATATATTATTACTACTCTAGTCTATCTTCTAACAACATAAAACCAGTCTAAGTTGCATAAAACAACAAACATTATAAAATGAGAGGTATTTTCACATTGACATTTGCAGGAAATAAATTATTCTGCTCTAGTACTTATATTTCCGTGGAGAATAATGCTTCCAACGAACTAACAAGGAGTCTTATGGAAAGAGTTTGTAACTGCATTGAAGTATTTCTTTGGGCGTTTCGATTTTAAAATGAATAGGTGTTGTTTGGACATGATAGATCTGAAACTGGACAAGAGACTTTATTGGATAATCAGAATAGCTAATGAGATTTTTGATGTCAGAAAAGTAAGAGTTTACAAACGGAAATGCAGAAAATTTAGAAGTACGAGGTGGTTTTGCACAAAAACTAGGATGTTATTTCACAGCGCCAGAGACAAGAAACAGACAAGAGGACACATAAAATTTAGACCTTGTCCAGACTTTATTTTAAAAATTATATTTGTTTTATTAGATTTGATACCTGTGCCAATTCAACTCTGAAGTTTGTTTAATTATTGTTATAACTATTAAAGGATGGAAACCTTAAGAGACTTGAGTTTTACAGGCAGGGCACTGATCCACTAGGTTGAAATAGCCTGGGAATTTGTAACCTGAATTTGGAACAGTACACTGTGAAAAACATGAGAAAGACTGCAACGAAGGTAGTCAGCAAAAAAAGTCAAGAAGAAGACAAGAATTAATTCCTGCTCTAGACAAAATTTCTTCTTCCTCTTTCATGAGCACTCAGCTAACCTCAGCATGTAAACCAGATCATTTTATACTTGTAGGACTAGTTAGAGGAGCTTCCTTCTAATATCCGAAAGACAAGTGATTAAAGCACTGAGTGGCTATGTGGAGTGTGTGAACCCAAATATCCACATATATAGTAGATATCCACACATATAATAGACTTATTTTTACTTTCCATCTGGGGGTGCAGGCTTCTATTTTTTCACCAGAAATGGCTGGAGAGGTCTGCAGTTTGTTCTTCTGAAAATCAAGCTGCAGGGTCTTCTGGTGGAGGTGTGGATGATGGTAAAATACAGTTCAAGAACTTTTTTTTCATTCACTGACAGCTTCAACCACCAGAAGGAGTCAGTGATACTAGCAAGTAGGTGAAAAACGTGAAAAACATGAAAGCTATTTAATTTTTGTTCACTGAAATAACACTGGTAATAAGGAAGATGATAGCACAAATAGAGAATACTAATTATATCTTTCTTTTAGAATCTGCATATTAAAAGATTAAATGCAAAGGCAGAAATAATGCACAGATTAATACACAGATTGTAGCTAAACACCCAAATACACTTAGAAATACTCTGCAAATATATTTCTGGAGGAGGAAGTGTTACTTACAGAAAAACAGCTATGACACTTCTGGAAACTATGGAGCTCAGTGTCCACAAGCAAACAAAATAAAAGATAGGGAACAGGAATTAACATCGACTAGAAAACAAATGCCTTAGGACAACCATTATAGAGTAGCACATATCGCATACCAGCAACCTAAAATTTATATAAACAATTGTTAGTAGAACTGAAATCTGATCATGAGCATTTTATCACTCCTGCAAAAGTAAATTCTAACTCTGATTTGTTTTCTGTTTTTCTTATGTTGAAGGGGCAAGAGGGAAATACGCTAAGAGCCACTGTTGTATGACTGCCTGTTCTGAATAAAAAGTACAATATGTTGTGAAGAAGGATCTCATGTGCTGGCATACTTACCTACACAGTTTTGTCTAAGAGTAAGTGATTACTATTTCCAAGTGAAATTTCCTTCTTAGAGTTGTTAGGGTATATCCCTGTATGTTTATGTGGCTTGGGATTGCAATGGTCTACATGAGATTATATGTTTAATACTTGAAGGTGGAAAAAGTAGAATCCTTAATAAAATAAGCAAGCCCTACATAGGGCTTCTTTTTTCGGATAACTGAAATTTTTCCGCCACATGCGAGTACAGTAGTTACCCTCCTCTTGCTTTTAGGAAAATAATAAGCTGATAAGCAAGAAGAAAGGGGTAGATATGTTCAGAGAGTTATGTGCATCAACTACATCTATAGAACAAATGTGACTGTCACCTGCTGAGAAAATAATCTGCCCTAAAAAGCAGAGAGGTGAAGAAATATTCCGGAGTATCAGCACAATGGAAATCTCTTAGAAAGACAAAGCTTATTGCTGATAGGGGCAATGTCAAAGTACATAAAAGTCTCCTGATTATACCTGATGCAAATTCTTCCTTCCTAATGAACTATCAGTGCTCCTTTAAGGAGCATTTGACACCACTGATGATAATGTTATTTCAGTCTGATTACTGTCTGTTGTTGGCATGATGATCAAGGATGGCTGGGGATGGTCAGTTTCCTATTTCTTTTGCGCAAAACATAGCACTCCTTGGTGACTATTGCTCACATTTAGGTACAGGTATAACGAGAAATATTTGTATATTGTATAATAGTGCCTTTTTAAATAGAATGTTTTATCACTTTCACTGGGAGATGAAATGAAGTTTTTTATTTGTTAGGTTTTTTTCCCCCCATGTTAACAAGCTGTGTGAGTTAATGATAGCTGAAGTGGGCAGTGGAATATGGTAGTCTAGATGTCATGATTTGTCTGCTCTTTTCTCTGTGTGTAGCTACAGCCCCTGCCTTGCAGCAGACTTTGTTCTTCCTGGGAGACCATATATGAGGCAACATGTGTTAAGGCTGCCTACAGAGGGCTATGACCGTGAGCTGTGACTGCTAATAAAATGTTCGCTTTACTTTTATATCCAAGTTTTTTCATAACAAGGTAAGTGGATTGCAGTAGACCTATATACAAAGTTACGGGTTTGAGGGGGTTGGTTTTATTCTTTTTGTTTTTTTTTTCGAAAAAAGAGGAAATCTGCCATTTCAATTGAAACACAATTAATTTAGTCTTTTTGAATAGTGTCTTTATTAGAAAGCAAATGAAAGATTTGGGAGGAAAAAAAAATCACAGTAATTTCTAGTTATTCAAGGCCAGGGAAGAAAAAAAATGAAAGTATGGCATGGAAAAATATCATTCTGAATGTACATGACTAATTAAGCTGACTACTACTTTTAGAAGACTGAAAATTATAAATAATAGGGGCTTTAAGTGATGAGAAAGTGAAAAGACCATAAATACCATAAATACCGGCATATTTTTAATATTTTTTTTAGTCATCACATCTCATAGGTGGTTCTCATATTTCTTAAAATTAGACTTTGGTGATCTGAGACCCTTTGGTCTCCAGGGAAATAATAACCTTCCAAGTCTTAAGGGCTTCTTCAACACTGCAAATATTTAGACAGTATCTTTGGACTTGATGTATTCCAGAGATGGCTTAATCCCAGCCAGCTTTGAAAAATATCATGCCATGACTGTGGCTGTGTAGTTGTAGCAGGAAAAACTTCATTTTAGCATTTTTGAGGTTGTTTTTCTGATTTTATTTCCCTATATGCCTCTTCCCATTCACCATTTCTTTTTCATTCCCTTTCTCTCTTGGCTTCTGACCTAAGACTGAAATCAACTGTATCTTGCAGCATATGGCACTAACACATTGAGATGAGACAGCTCATCCACCCCTGACCAAACTGAAGAGAACCAGGAAGAGAAAGGTACCTGCCAAACTCATCCAGATGGTATCGTAGATCAGGGAAGCAGGCCAGGACCCAAAGCTGTACCTATTGTGCCAACCTGACTTTTCCAGGTTTACACATATGCCTGACCTACAGTGACCCCAGTGGAGAGTAAATAG
This sequence comes from Myiopsitta monachus, assembly GCA_017639245.1. NCBI lineage: Eukaryota > Metazoa > Chordata > Aves > Psittaciformes > Psittacidae > Myiopsitta > Myiopsitta monachus. The sequence continues at coordinate 64,344,380 of CM029919.1, forward strand.
AAAATACGTTTTCTGAATCTTTCTCACTCTGTTTTTTTTTTTTTATTGTTTTCTTTTTAAAAACAAAAATGTCCCTCAAAACAATATGTACATATTCAATGGAGTGGTAAAAGAAAAGTCTTTAATAAAATAAGAGGAACTGAATTCCATTCTCTGAAAAAAATCTGGTGCTTCTTATAATGCATGTGTTCAGTATCTACTCCAGATTAAAAATATTTTATTTTATTATTTTATTTATTTTATTTTATATTATTTTATTTTATTTTTTTTAAATACTAATTTTATTTCATGCTAAACCAGAAAGAGTTAATGCTTTTACTATGTTGGGTCTACTCGGCCCATCAAATAACACTGTATTCAGCAACTACGTTTTCTACTTTTTTTTTTTTTTTTTCATTAGAGATGAGTAGGAGGTGAAGGTGGGAAAAAATCAAATGCCATTTTTTAGTATATGTGTCAGGAAATGATCTAAAGCTAATTGATCTGCGGATTTTGAGGGTTCACATTTAACCTGCTTATAGTTATTGGTTCAAAATTTTCACAGTCACATAGCTGTTGAAATTCAACAATTATTCTCAGTTTCTGGTATAGACAGCATCTATTTTTCCAACTACCAATTTAATCATAGGTTTTCAGAAATCTGGATCCAGTAAAAAACCTTAAGTATTACAATGCTGATTATTGAGGAAAACCTAATTTTTTTTGCCTTCTTACTAAACAGTGGAATCCCGAGGCCCAAGCCAAATTTACAGGTTCTCTATCCAATACATATAAAGAATTAGGCATATAAAAAACAGTATTCTCTTTAGGAGACTACCTAATCAATCTTTTGCAAAATATGAAGACCAACACATCATTCCTTTCAGGATTAGGCATCTTCTTTACCTCAGACATTTTCCTGTGAGATTTATCTTGGATTAGTGCATGTGTAATTGGTCTTAACTTCATTTGAGATCAAATTTGAGAAAGAGGAAAAAGTGGATGGGTGGCTCAAGAAATTTAGTGGCTAAAGAGTTGGTTGTGAGGTACATAGTCTAAATCTGTTTCTTGCTTACTTCAGTCAACTCTTATAACAGGACCTGTGTTACTCAAAGGCCCACTTATGAAAGCACTATGTGACTACACTACATCATGCTGAAGTTGTGCTAATAAGTAAAATGGTTTATCATGTCACTGTGAGAGTAGCAAGACTCTTATCTGGTGACCAGGACTCTCTCTTCTGAATCTCAACTTGCTAATTTTATACACTATAGTGTGCTTTTAAAATGACTGAAGTTCAAATAAATTAAGATCTTCGACGGAAGACAAAATCTTAGGATACCCAATAAGAATGAAGTGAAAGATGAGACTCTTGAGTGAGCTATGACCTATAGAAGTTTCAATGAAATCTTACAGTAAACAGTTTTTTTAAAGAGATATTGGCCTTTGCATATGGATATACAAGATGAAGAGGTCAGAGTATTAAAGTACTTTTTACAGAATAGACACTGAGGTAGATAACTGCACTGGAAGCTTAAAGCAGACATAATTGTTGCTAAAGATGTGACTATTATTAATGAGAAAGTGTACAGAGAAACATGGCACAGAGCATGTGCCTCATTCAATCATTACAAGACAACAGGCGCCTACTGATGGACCCTTAAGGTAAGTACAACCAATTTGATAAGAAATTAATTAAAGTAACTGAACAGTCAAGAATTAAATAGTTCTCACACTTCAACATTTTAGGGGCTGTTAGGAGAGAAAGAAAGGAACTTTTTAAAAAATAATTGAGGAAAACATTGTTAGATCACTGAGGAAAGCATTGCTATGCCCATTCTTTTTAATCAGTCAATTTATTTATCAAACACTGAATAAGAGGCAATATCTAGTACCAAAGACAAAGGAACCTGTTTGTGACTCAGAGGTCTACAGCTTGTTTTATGGTGTCTCGTTTGTTTATAAAGAATTTTTCTGCCTTTAAATTGTCATTTTAGAACTTAAGATATGTAGGAAAAAGGATGAAAGAAGTAAAATCTGTCTTCCTTAGCCTTGCTGCAATGAGGAATTCAAGTGTAGTCCTGAATGGGACCTCTCAAAATAATGATCTCAAAACAGCCATCGTTAAAAGCCACAATGAGAGTACTCATGATCACAGCTTGTGGCACTTGTAGAGCAAAGTGGACACATATTGTTAGGTTGCAAATATATATTCATGGTAATTAAAATGCAAGATACTGTTCTTCAATTGACCCAGGGTACATGTATTTTTCAACAGGGGGAAAGCTTAGCCTAGGTCTTCCTTTTACCTTGGGCAAAGTACTTACCTTCTGAAATAATGCCTCTTCTAAGAAAAATGAGCAAGAACACAGCTGGTACTGTAAACTAAAAAGAGTTCACTTTATGCTGAAACCAGGACAACCTCCAGTTAATTCTTCCAACAGTTTTAATAAGCTATGAGATGGACAGAATAGCCAATATCTACCAGCCTTTCAGTGTGAGATTACTTTCGGGTTTTCTACTCTTGCAACAGATTTTCCTCACCCTGCTGAGTAAGGCTGGCGGTTACACTGGAGACCTGCCATTCAAACTTAGCTGACATCAATGAGACAATTGAATTTTTCTCATTTAGAACACCTTTGTGATATTTTCCATACTGCTGAGATATCCCAGACCATCTTCAGCCTTAAACTTTCTTCTAGACTTTGATTTTCCACAACTAATATATATATTTTTTTTCTACCAGTACATTCACCATTGAAAATCAGGTATATGCCATCAGTTTTTTCTGTTTGTTTCCTGTGTTCCAAGAACGATTAAAACAAGAAAGAAAAGAGGAACAGGGTTATCCACTTTTCTTTCTGCTAGAGGATAAGCCGGATTATTTCTTTCCAAGTAGTGTACAAAATGTGAGAGGAGGTGGGACCTTTCTTAATGAAGGCACATAGGCCTCACCACTGATTGAGTGATGTAACAAGATTAGAGCTGGAGCCTATTTCCCTTAAAAGTTAGTGCATTCAGATGGACAGAAGTATAGACAGGTTTTCCAGTTCTGTGATCTATTGCAGATGTCTCTGTTTTCCCTATGGACAAACAGACACAAACAGACACAAATCTGTGCAGTGTTATCGTGATTCAGTGTTGTGCATGTAATAACATTCTGAGAGAACATCTACAGCTAGAAATATGTGCATTCCTATAAATCTAATGTACACTTTGATACAGCTCATATGTTTGTACCTATAGTTTTACTTTAATTAGAGTTTAAGTTGCTTCTACTGCAGCAATACCAGTAACTTGGCAGAAATATAATTCACCATGTTAAGTCTATATTGATATTTGCAGTTCTGTACCATACCTCTCAGGTTCTTCTTTCTAAACCCACGCAATAATATTTTTTTTAAGTTATAGAAGAATGGTATAAAGGCAATTATATAATGCCTATGGCTTGCATCCAGTTCTAAAAAAAAATAAACAAATAAACAAAAGTAAAGCAATTAATGTGGATGTTGCAACTGCCGAGTCCTTATAGAACAAAATATTTGTAAGTTGTCTGGTTACTTAATAAATTTCTGTTTCTGCTGTCTCAAGCATCTGCAAAACTATCTTTTTTGTTAAAAAAGGGTTTTCAAAAACTTGAGCTTTGCTCAAAACAAAAATAAACAATTATTCATTGTTGCTCTAAAGCTATTAAGATCATTACAATCGCCAGTGCATATGAATGCCAGAAAGGACCTATCTTGTGTGATTCTTCACCCTATAAGGCTGGTGATGTGCTACTGCACAGTACAAAGATAACTACTGAACATATAATTGGTTTTATGTCTGGAATGATCTCCAGCAGAAAGGGCATGCATTTCGATTGCTAACAAAGTTGTCTGGAGAGCAAAATGGTTTATTACTGATTATTTAACTGCTACTGTGCTGTACATACAGGGCAAGCAATGCTCCAGATTCTTTATGCAGTGGATGTAAAAGATCCATCTTACATAAGGACAGGTCGTTATTATTTTGTTTGTTATTTTAACAAATAGACACACACTAATGCATTAAATAACATTTTATTGTAACAAGTAACTTACAGGTGAAGAATTGTCAGAATGAAGATTTCTTTGTTAGATGTTGAATCTGAGTGCTGCTTCAGCCAAGAGTCGTATGTCTTAGGCTAATCATTTACTGGAAGGTTTTGGGGGCAAATATGGTCCTTCTAGCATACCACTTCACTGGTGAATTTAGGTCTAACTGGCAGTTAGACAGGCCTTGTGTGTCTGATGGAGAAAATTCAGAGAGAGGTCACTGGGTTGCAGAAAATAGAATAGGACCCCTTTTAGTGGTCCTGTGGATCTTATTCCTGAGGGCGAAGTTGTCATGAATTAAATGTATTTCAGGAGCACCTCTTTGCTTCAATTTAGTAAGATGGGAAGATGGTGCCTGTGTCTTACTGGAATGGTGCACTGAGACTTTTCAGCTCTAAAGCTCTCATGCTGTGGGAGCCTGCAGAGGCTCTACAGATGAAGCTATGTAAGTCTGACATTTGCTGAATACAGCCCTTAATGATCACACTAGATCTCTTTGAAGTCATTTGTGATCTGAAAGGTGAAAAAACCTGTAAAGGGAAAAGGTAAAAAGCAGTAATGAAGATAAGAGGCGCTCAATGATTCACATTCTATGTTTCTTGCAAGAAAGTTGTTGTCTGTGATCCCAAAGAACTGAGAGTTTTGTCAGTTTATCTGAATATTTTTACAAACAAAATGACAGAGCTAGGTTTGCAAATTTAAATTCCATCTTACATTCCGTTATCTTCACAATATATAGAAAAACACCAAAACGAAGGCCAGTTATCTTGTGAATCCTCTTTTGTGAATACACGGCATGGGCTAGATATTTTTACCTGGAAAATAGCAAAGAAAGGAAGACAGGAGAAATGGAAAAGTAATGCTTACATCACCATTTCTAAATCATTTCTAAAAGACAGAATTAGGGCAAAGATACGGGTTAAAAGTATTTATTCTCACTCTAGCTATGATACAACAGGATTGTTCCTTGGATGCTTAAATGAATGAAAAAGAATTTGAGCAAGGAATTTGGGGTGGGGAGTGTTAGGAGGTTGTATTTTTTTAAAGGACTGAAGAAAGAATATGGAAATAACAGGTCTTCACTGATGATACATAGTGAATATTAAACTCTTGATGTAGCTTTTACCAGCTGGGGAATAATGTGTGGCAGGTTCTTCTCAGAGATGCTGTTTCTTTCAAAAATTGAAAGTATTATGTCAGGACAAACATCTGAATAGTATTACTCATGAGTTTATTCACTTCTCTTCTGTTTATGTGTTTGTTGTTTTTTTCTTACCCTATGCCTTTTCAGAGTACTGTGATGAGGCACATGGGTATGCTTTCAAGCATGTTTTTTCTTCTCAAATACTTGCTTTGTTTTTTTTCTGCCTGAAAGCAGCAAAAGAAACAACTTGTATTTGAGCACAGAGCAATAATAAAAACATTGTCCTGTTAGATGTGATATTCTTTGAGGAAATGATGTTACTGCATGTTTGTGATTTTCGGGACTATACTCTAAAAAAAGGCCATTCAAGGGTTTTCTTTTTTTTTTTTTTTTTTTTTTTTTTGGATAAAATAACACTGCAAAAATTAACATTGAAAAAAACAGATAATCTGAGATAAAGATGTACTAACAAAATGCATGCCATATGTCTTGATGGCACTGTAAGATCAACGTTTCGAAGAAATGCTGATATAACAATATACTTTTCAATGCTGTATCACCATCTCAGAAGCAGCATCAGTGAGATTTACTTCACGTCATATCTTCTAGGTGTCAGATTTACTTCACTGTTCAGTAAAAAGGAAAACTAACTTTTCTATCCCATACATACCTGCAGCTCTCTGTGGGCCTCCTCCTATATTGTAACCACTGAAAATGCCACTTCACTGCTTGTTGATTTCTATTCAGGCTATCTGGAGGATTCAAACAAAACAACATCAACATTTTGATTCAGAACATTAGAGCAGCTCTGAAGTGAGTCATACCACAGAGTCTGTCTTTGATATGCACAAAGAGCATTTCACAGCGAATGTAACCAAGCTTCCTTTGGAGGAAAGTAAATTAGGATCTCCATTCCAGTTGCTCACCAAATGCGTACCACAGCTTCATAACAGTCTGAAAAAACTGCTCACAATACCATGAGTTTCTTCAACACCCATGTCCCAGTAGAGGTATTTTTACTTTTGCATGTATTATTTCCTCTGCCTTTCAGGTGTTTGACTAATGCACCTTACTCATGCATAGAATAGTTAGGGTTGGAAAGGACCTTAAGATCATCTAGTTCCAACCCCCCTACCATGGGCAGGGACACCTCACACTAAACCATGCCACCCAAGGCTATGCCCAACCTGGCCTTGAACACCGCCAGCGATGGAGCATTCACAGCTTCCTTGGGCAACCCATTCCAGTGTCTCACCACCATTACAGTAAAGAATTTCTTCCTCATATCCAATCTAAACTTCCCCTGTTGAAGCTTGAACTCATTACTTGTTACCCCCCTGTCATGTGTTCAGCAGTAGCAGTCATTTTTCTCCCTCTTGGTAGCTGGTGCAGCACTGTGGTTTTGATTTTCAGCCTGGGAGCAGCGCTGATAGCACCAGTGTTTATAGTTACTGCTTGGCAATGTTTTGGTTTGATCAAGGACTTTCTGAGCCTCATGCTATGCCAGGGAGGAGGGGAAGCCAGGAGGAAGCAGAGACAGGACACCTGACCCAAACTGACCAAAGAGGTTATTCCATGCCACAGCACGTCATGTCCAGGATGTGAACACGGAGGGCAGAGACCCGGAAGGGTGTGGTGGTGGACTTGGGGTGCACAGCATGGTCAGGTTTTTGGTACTGGGGAGTTCGCTGCTGGGGAGTGCACTGGCTGGGTCGGGCTTGGTGAGCAGTTGTGTTCTCTTTCCTTGTATTTCTCTTGTATTATTATTGATGGTAGCAGTAGTGATTTGTGTTATACCTTAGTTACTAAACTGTTCTTATCTCAACCTGTGGGAGTTAAATTCTTTTGATTCTCCTCCCCATCCCCCAGGGACTGGGGGAAGAAAGAGGGGAGTGAGTGAGTAAAACTGAGTGGGTGGGGGGCTTAAACCACGACACCCCCCTAGTGTCCTCTCACTACAGTTCCTAATGAAGAGTCCCTCCCCAGCATCCCTATAGGCCCCCTTCAGGTACTGGAAGGCTGCTATGAGGTCTCCGCACAGCCTTCCCTTCTCCAGGCTCAACAGCCCCAACTGTCTCAACCTGTCTTCATACGGGAGGTGCTCCAGTCCCCTGATCATCCTTGTGGCCCTCCTCTCAACTTGGTCCAACACTTGCATGTCCTTTTTATATTGAGGATACCAGAAGTGTACACAGTGCTCCAAGTGAGGTCTCAGAAGAGCAGAGTAGAGGGGCAGGATCACCTCCCTCGACCTGCTGGTCACTCTAATTTGGATGCAGCCCAGGGTACACTTGGCTTTCTGGGCTGCAAGCGCACACTGCCGGCTCGTGTTAAGTTTCTCATTGACCAGCATTCCCAAGTCCTTCTCCACAGGACTGCTCTCAATCTCTTCTCTGCCCAGCCTGTAGCTGTGCCTGGGATTGCTCTGACCCAGGTGTAGGACCTTGCACTTGGTATGGTTAAACTTCATAAGGCTGACATCGGCCCACCTCACAAGCGTGTCAAGGTCCTTCTGGATGACATTCCTTCCCTCCAGCGTATCAACCAAACCACACATCCTGGTGTCATCGGCAAACTTGCTGAGGGTTCACTCAATCCCACTGCCCATGTCACCGACAGTGGACATTATTCATCCGTAATTCCCTTGGCTCAAATTAATTTTTGTTGTCTTCTTCTATTCGCTATTCATTAATGCCTTGCATATTTTGTCTCCCTCTTTCTTATTTCTTCTTTATTATTTTCTTTTACAAACAGAAAGATACAGCAAGATCCCAGATGGGTTCCCAAAGAAATGACAGAGCTCATTCCTAAGGAAATGACAGTGAGAAATGAAGAAATTAAGATTCTATTTATGAAGACTCAGGACACTCACCACAATTTGCATTGCAGAAGATGCTCATTGATTACAGACCTCTTGAACTGATCTTCAGGTGAGAATGAACTACCAGGACTGCTGTCTGACTGCATGCTCAAACCTGAGGTCCTGCAATCAGCATATAGTAAAGGTTTATGAGCCTATCTAGCACAGCTTTATCATTTCCATTTGTCACGGAAAGGCAAATGAACAAGGACAAAAGCACATCTGCAGAAAGTTTTTGAGCTTGTTCCCTGACACAGATTGTATCATCAACCCCCTGTGTGAGCATTCTAGTTTCCAAAGCCCCCAAAATTATGATATTCTTCTGTACTTGTCATTATTACATGTACAGAAGGTAGGGGGAATGACAGCTGTGGTCTCAGACTTGCAGAGAGATGACATATAGCACTGAATCATAAAGGCTGCTTTATCTTTAAAAGCTGACCTGAGGCTCTGGGCTGTGAGGGAATCTGCCTGACATTTAGTTATGTCAAAAAATGCCTGCCCAGCCTGTGTCCTGCATGTATCTAATTCATCCCCATTACTAATCAAGCCATAGTACTGCAGCACCACTACAGGCTCCTATAAAGACCTAAGCACATGGTTCCTTCCCTTTTTCAAAAGCAGCGGGTTATGAGCTGATAATATGATCAAAGAGCCACACATAGGATGATTTTGCCATATGGCCTTTTGAATCTTTGCTTACAAACTAGAAAGACAAGCAAGGGGCAGGGTCTTTTTATTCAGGATACAGAGTAGTTAGTGGTAGAGTGAATGTTTGATGGTTGTAATGTTGTTCCTCGCCCCAACACCCTCCCTCCTTTTTCATCACTTACAAGGTCTCATAGGACACTCTAGCCCTCAGTGGGCTACTGAGAATACAGTGGCAGAAAAAACCTGCCCTCAGGACTTGTCGTGGTTTAAGCCCAGCTGTAAATCAGCCATGCAGTCATTAGCTCACTCCTCCCCTTCCTTCCCTGGCTCACAGAGGGATGGGGGGGAGAATCAAAAGAATATAACTCCCATGGGTTGCGATAAGAACATTCCAGTAACTAAGGTATGACACAAAACCACTACTGCTGCCACCAATAATAATAATAATAATAAGGGAAATAACAAGGGAAGAGAATGCTACTGCTCACCACCCACTGACCTATACCCAGCCCGACCCCAGCAGTGATCTAGCCCTTCTGTGTAGCTGCCCTCAGTTTATATAGTGGGCATGACGTGCTGTGGTATGGAATACCTCTTTGGCTAGTCTGGGTCAGGTGTCCTGTCTCTGCTTCCTCTCGGCTTCCCCTCCTGCCTGGCAGAGCATGAGACTCAGAAAGTCCTTGGTCAGAGTGAATGTTACTGGGCAGCAATTAAAAACATTGGTGTTATCAGCGCTCTTCCCAGGCTGAAAGTCAAATCCACAGCACTGCACCAGCTACTAAGAAGGAGAAAAATGACTGCTACCGCTGAACCCAGGACAAGACTTCACCAAGTCATGGATTTCTCTTCATGTGTTTTTGAGTAGCCACTTCAGACTCAGGTGGCTAATGGTTTCCAGGAACAATATTAGGTGCAGGTTTTCATCTCTAGTTTTAGTAGGCAGTCTGAAGGTAGAAGCTTAATTGTGGGTTGTGAGTTTCTTTGTGGTTAGGTGAAGAGAAAGGTATGTTTTGCCATATTTGCAGATGCACTGTCACTTCTGATGGAGCAGTCTCACTGCAAAATCTATTGTTACTTGGTTTGAAATCAAAACTTTATTATCTATCAGTAAGAACTGCATGCTGTTAATTCTGAAGAGGTCAAAATTGTGGTGTTTTGCAGTCTTTGTGGCGCACATCCCAGACTTCGATGAGCAATTACAGGGTATGGAGTGGAGTCGCAGAAACAGAGACTGGGTGACCCTGCTACTTCTATCATCTCAAGCGCTTGTACTTGTACTCAAGTACTTGGGAGTGGTCAGGGCAAGAGATTTCGTTTCTTATTTTACTTTTTCTTTGTATGTACTTATATAGCAAGCTAAAAAAAAGGTAAGAGATTACTATTACTGTGGACATTAACTTCTTTTATAGAAAGCACCATATTTTTGAAGGCACTCGCAGTATCCTGTTCCACCTTCCAGTTTGTCACACAGTCCCAACTATCTTAGATGTACACAACAAAATGTACACTCCCTTTCCATCTTGTTAAAGCTTATGTCTTCCTTGTCCAGGTACAACCTTACGATCTGCTAGAGAAGAGAGTTGGTAGCATTTTCCAGTGAAGCAGAAGAAACAAAATATGATGTATTATTGCTTCCAGACTTTTAAAGGAAGCACTAAAATCCCCACAAATTTGAGGTAGCAATGTGTAATTAACCACATTTAAATTATCCACAAATTTATCAGTGGATGAATCAATAGATGGTTCCCAAATCAATAGATATTCCCACACAATTTAAAACCTCATAGAAATTTTTCATTATGTTAAGCACATTATTTAAACAAGTAGGTTTGGAGAATGACATCTGAAGTCTTGACCATTATTTTGCCTACAGTTGTGGATTCGCTTAAACTGGTCAGGCCACTGATTGGTAGGTGTTCAGTGTTTCTGGGCTTCACAAAACAGAGGAAGAGATAGTTACTCCTTTTAACATAGGTTTGATTTTCTAAAATTCTAAGCCATAATAGAGAAGTAGGAGTAGCTCATAGCACTGTCAACTCAGCAGAAGAGAGATTACACTGCCCCTGCAGAAAAGAGTATTGCATTCTCTGCTATTAATCCTATATTCCCAAGACAATTGAATGTGTTAATTGGACATGAGCAAAGATAGAAACAGGTGAGAACACAGGCAGGAACAGAAACTAAGTTCGTTTCCATTTGTGAAGTTTTATTTGGGCCATGTTGGAGGGAGCTATGGTACACTACTATCATTTGCCTGACACAGGAAAAAGGCCAATATGATGCTTTGTAGTGTGGTGAAGGTTTGTGGAATTCTTTTACTTTTTATAGCTTTGTATCGCATGTAAGATGAAACTATTAAGTCTAAGAAATAGAACTAATCTATCCTGAAGTAAAACCCCAGACCATATAGAGTGTGCTGTAAGGACAGAGCTTCAGTTTGTTCACTCCTATTGTACCATTAGCAAGTAATTACTTGCTAATGTAGACCTAGCCAATGAAGCCTGGAGGCTGTGTTAAATTTTCTCTTTGGAAATCCTCTTCATAGCCCCATTTTCAAACCATCTAACTTCATGTTTCTCTGGACATGAAGAATGATCTCTGTCACACTTAAAAGAGTTAGCAGTGATAATGCAAAAAAAGGCATGTCAGATCAGTTATACTCATGGAGACGGGCCACTCTCTGAAGGACAGTGCGAGCAACCTGCAGGGAAAAATATAACTAAAGAAGTCCTTTTGTAGTCCCATTTGCTTTTCTCTTTAGTTGAGGGAGTTGGAAATGGATATTATTTCTATTCTCAGCCATACCACTGGAGAAGTCCCTGCCATTAATGCAAATTATTTACCTGTGTCTAACTGTAGCTTTGTTTTTCTGCCCATCATCCTTGTGCCTAAACATTGTGCAGTTTAATCAGAGCTTTGTAATGAGGACCATAACAACTTCAGAGAAAATCTGTGTCTTATCTATTATCTCTTAAGAGGTAACAAAAAAAAACCAAAACAAACCAACAACAAAAAAACAAGGAAAAAAACCCAAACAAACAACAAAACAAAACAAACAAAAAAACAATAAACAACAAAACAACAACAAAACTCCAAAATGTTAGGAGATGAGTTCTGTTTTCCAGCAAGCTTGCAGGTCTCTCTCTCTCTGAAGTTAAGAGTCACAGGTGCACATAGGAAAGTAGAGATGAGATCCAATCTATATATAGCCCTTCTTGAATAAAACTGCAGTCAGGTATTTCAGGTGTCCTCTTTGCAATGTTTATTCAGAATGCATTTTTTCTGCAACTGAGTATATTATACTAACAAACAAGCAAGTCTGGGTAATGAGAATGTAGCAATGCTGATATTCTTAAAGGTAAATATGAGAATTTGTATCACTTCTAGTATAAATGCAAATGCAGTTCCCAGCATTGATGTGTGATGAGTGGCTAATGTCAGCTCAACATGAAAGACTGCTAAGGCAAAAGAAGTTCTCTGATCATGAGTCCTCCCAGGGTATCATATCACTGCTTAAAGGCCTTGGAGTTTCTGAGTAGAAGAGGACTAGGTAAAGGTCAGCTATAGATTTATTTACTGACAAATGTTCTCATGATTTCAAAGCAAAGCTATAGTAAATATTTTTCTAATATTCTCATTTTTCTCTCCAGTAAGTTATGATTTAATAACTGCTGTTTTATGAACAGAAATATGTAGCCTACCACAATGGGTAAGGAAGGTCCCACATCTTAATCAAAGCATAAAGTAAATTTGTTCAGACTTGAATACTTACAGACACAAATGCACTAACATTAAGAAGGAAGTAGTTAAACAACACACAGAAAATTGAGTTAAATTCTTCTTTTTTTTTTTTTTTTTTTTTTTTTTTTCCAATCTGGAACATTTTCATAGATTCTATTTTAAATGTTCTGGAATTAAACATAACAAGAATGAAAAAAAGGAGTTGTATATGACCACTGATCCATGTAAGAGAGAGACCAGATCTTGTAACAGCTTGATGTTGCTAGAAATCTGGGAATTACTTCAGTGAAGTTCAAGAGAAAAAAATTCATCTGTGTATATCAACACGTCAGAAGTCTAAGGCTCTGATCTCTAGTCTAAATTAGTTTTTACTTCAACTGCACAAATATACAGGGAATAAAGGCACCATTAGAACCCTCTTTAAATATCCCAATAGACAACAGTTCTTGATCAGAATATAAATATTTAAATCAATGATATTTCCCCTATCAACTCATCTTGAGCTCATAGAGAAAGAGAGTGAGGAGTGAGAAGAGACCAGGCTCTATGGTTTTCCCATAATCCTGTGCACTGGGGTTAATAAGGAAGCAGTAGTAATCATTAGCTAGTCTTGAATAGAAGTAATTTGCTTCCTTAGAGTAAGATGAGAGAAGAAGAAAGTTATTTTCTCTGTCATGTTTTGGGGAGGGCTGAAAGTAGAAAATCTGCACATCCAGAAAATTAAAATCTGTCAACACTGTTAATGAGTTAGTTAGACTTTTCCCAGAGTGTGTTCTGATCCCTGTTTCCATTTTAATTAATGCCAAAATTCCCATTTGTGTTGAGCGTCATTATTTTATGTATTTTTTTTTTAGCTTCACTCTTCCTTTTGCACTGAAGTTCTATAGTCACTTAATTTTGTTTCATACACATTTTCTTAAATTAGAAGGAATTTGCTCATCTAGGCAGATTTACAGAAATTTGTAAAGCTTTGGAATACTCCCAAATACCCAAATGAATTTTTGTGGCTTAGACAACAAAACTGTTTGTACATAAATCTATGAATAAAACTGGTTTTTTTTTTTATGATACAAAAAAAAAATAAATGAAGAAATGCTTTTATCATATGTGACCATGACATGTTGCTCAATTTATAACTCATTATGCCATGAAACTGAGGTTTTATGATGTCATTAGAATGCATATGAAGTAACAAGAAAATGAAATTTATCAGCATAATAGCAATTAGAAAACAGCCATGTAACAAGGCAAAAAAATAAGCTGCCTTTTTTATATCAGTATAGTAACAATAAAAGGCAGTGTCTGAGACAAATGTAATGAACAATGAATAGGAAAAGGCCCTATAATAATGTACTTAATTATAGAAAAATTGTAAAAGATCCAATTTTTCTAAACTCATTTTAAAATCTACTTTTAGATTTTAATTCATTCAAAGTTATTTGGTACTTGAAGTGTACATAATATATATTGGTATTTGCTTGTCATTCAGTGTTGCTTTTAAATGCCATTCTTTAAAAAAAAAACCCTGAGGGTAAATTCAAGCTGTCAATTTACTATCTGTCAGGTTTTGTGAATATTATCTATCTAAATATTTTGAATGGAGTACTGATAATACAACACACAGTCTGCCATCCTTCTTCACACATGGAAACAACTTCATCCATTAAAAGTTCCCCTAGTTTCAGGCAGGCTTGTCACAGAGTAAAATGATCCTTAGTATATTTAAGATTAGGGGGGGGAAAAAAACAAAACAAAAGAGGAACAACAACAACAAAAAAATAATCAGAGCTACTGTGCACTGAAATAGCTGATTAAAACGGGCAATTCTGAAGATCAAAGAATAAGACAAATATGAATTTTCTATATAATCAGAGCAATTCTGGAAAACTAAAGTTCATCACATTTTTACTTTTTCTTATTTCCTCACCATCCCCCTTTTCTTTTTTTTTTCCACAATAAATTCATGTCAGGGACTCATATGTCATTTAACTAAGCATATGGTGTAGATATGTCTTTCAAATTAAACTGGAAAGTTCATTAACTATTGATACAAAATAAAAAATATATATTTCCTCCTTTGAAATCTTAAAGATTAACGGAAGAATTAATTTCCAAAACTACGTAACAAAATTTAGGTGTCTTACAGAGATAGCTGCATGAAAGGTAGGTGTCTAATACTTTAAGCATTGCAGTCAGTGACATAAGGAGAAGGATTTTGCTAAATAGCTGTCTGCTTGCAAGGGGATGTAAAACTCCCTATACTCCATTCGTTGTATTGACTTTATCTTCCAGGAGAAATTCAGTTTCTCAAACGCAGGCATTTTGGATGTCACCTACCCTTACTTTATCTCTTTACATTTTGTTGTATAAATATAGATCTTTTAACACAGAAACTAAAATTTTGGTATAAAAGTATCAGTTATCCAAACCACTTGCTATTTTTCTTTCTTCCTTTTTTTTTTTTTTTTTTTTCCTTCCTGTTTGGTGGTTGGTTTTTTTTCTGCATCTAGATCTGCCAAATTGTGCCAGTGAGAGCCCTGAACTAAGATGCTGCCACTCAGCATCAATAACAGGATCACTTCCTATGACTGTCACCTAATACTGTTTTCAGGGGATTATTTTACACACAATAAAATGTTGCCAGATACAGTATCCTATTATTATGAGTCATAATAATATTTCTGACAGTTAGAAGTATTGGTCTTCATATCTAAGTAAATATTTCTACAGCTTCTTGTTTGAATTCCTTCTCGGTTTGTGAATTAGAGGATTTCAGGCTGCATATTGAGGTCAATAAAGGCAAATATTGTATTGAAGAATGTGATGGAGAAACCTAAGCAATGTGTCAAGTTGTGCAACCTACTAGATACTATAATTAATGTTTTATTATACTGAGATAAGCTGAATAAATGATAAGCTTTACTTAACATACTGAACTGAGAGAAGCGTCAGGAGTTTGAGGAAAAGTATTAGGGCTCTAAATGGAGGAGGAGGAGGAGAATTGATGAATAATCAAATTAATCTCCTAGAAGAGATATTATATGTGGTGAGGTGTCTCATGTTTCATTTTTTCTGCTGTGCTAGGATATTAGAGCTGTCTTTCAGACCCATGAAAAATACTCCTAATGGCAGTAGAAAAGATAATGTAATAATATATAAATATTATAGCAATAATGTAAAACCATATGATTTTATGGTCATTTCAAGGTCAGAAAATGGACCAAGGAGGAGGCTAAGTTTTTTACTGTCTCTTTCTTAGCTCTAATGCACAGACAGTCATGTGCAGATTACTCTAAGCGCACAACTTCAAACTGCTTTACAGATGGCAAGGCAGAGAATGGTATCAAAATAGATCACTGCATCATGAAATGATACCCCAGTGAAATGACAAGAAGTTATGTATTAATAGAAGTTCTTGTAGGATGGGTAACTCAACCAATTAAGATATGAGCTCAGTTCTAATGCACATTTAATATTCAGAAAAATAAAAAGTAACAAAAAGACGTCTTGGCTAAGTAACACAAAGCTCTGAGGCAGGCAAATTCTGTGTTCCATGACACAAAGGAAGGAGGAAGCTTTTGCATACTACAGTTTATTTGCATGTCTAAAATATAATGTGTGGTTAATAAAATATTCATAAGAAATCATACTATAATACAATGCAGTAATGCATCTTCATCTTCAGGGACATCAGCAATAGACAGGGATGTGTACTATGCATCCATTCAGGTAACTTTGTTTTCCTTTCTGATAGGTTTACATGCTGAAAGTTGTTAACAGGTCATTAGTATCAAGCAAGGAGTTTGAAATGTCTTTTTCCCCTATTTTTTCTCACATTTTTTCTACAATGCTCACTATTTTTGCACTATATTGATGTTTTATCTGCTTTAAGCCCCCTATAACAACCAAATTTCTGTAAAATAATCATTACTTTTTGTTCTCTGAGTTATAAATGAAACATCTTTATGTTAGCTTAGACTAAAAAGATATCTCAGGATATTTCAAAGTTTCACATGACATTATTACCTTTTTTACTGAAAGTGATTATCTGATAGCAATTACTGAATTCTAGGTAAACATATACTTGGTTTTTTGACTATTTTCACAGCATATGGTTCCAAAGCTTTAGTTAAAACCGGTCTGATGAGTTGCCTGGTAGCACATGGCACTACCAAGAGGAAAGATTTAAGTTAGCCCCTCAGGTTTACTGGCACAATCAAAGAGCTAAACTTAAGTGACAGTGGGATTGCATCATCAGTAGATTTACATATACACATATATATAAGTAACATTGTAATGAAAACCTTGTCCCAAAATGAAGGACTCAGAGATCCTCTATGTTTTAATTTTCAGCAAATTTAGACTTTTACTGCTGTACTGCAAAGCAGGAAATTGTTTCAAGGCTACTCAGCAAAATAGTTGAATTTTGCCACACTGTCTTTTCAGGGTGAGGGCCAGACAAAACTGGAATGATTGTCTCCAGAGAAAAAGGAGAAAGAAAAGGATGGAAGATGTGGAAGAAACAGAGAAGAAGGAGGAGGGACAGGAAGAAGTGACAAATACCTGTCACAGTTTTCCCACTATTGCCAGGGAAAGATAAAGACCACAAATTATGCTTTAACCACAGAGCATCTGCCACCTTCTGTTTCCCTACCACATCTTTGGTAGCAGAAACCAGCTTGACTTTCTAGGGCTCTGGCACAGGCAGAGAATGGAAATGCCTTGTTTGTCCATCTCCAGCAATGTGATCTCCTAAGCAGCTGATCACTCCACCAATGTCTAAAGGTGTCACTGGCAAAGTAAATGTCATAAAAAGAGTGAAAATATCCTTCCCATGACTTAACAAATAGGAAAGGCATAAAAATACATGGAACGAAACCCCGTCATTTTCAGACATGACAGTTACACATAAGTTGGGACTTATTTCCAGTAGTGAAACTGATAGAGTAGAAATTACATGCCATGTGAAAGGTTTGATTTTATATCTTTCTTAGGCCATCTTTAGGATTCTACAACCAGGAACTTATTTATGTCCTCCCAGAGCATGGCAACCTATTGCCCATCAGCTTTGGTTAACTTTCAATATAAATGACAGTAGAAAAAGTTCTGTGTAGTGTAAAGCCAAAGATGGTTTTGACCAAAATACAAGGGTCTCTGATTTTCACAAATTATCAACCACTGCAGTTATTACTGTGCATGTATTAGCCAAATCTAGTTTCATGACTTAGATCCTTTCTTAAGCTTTCCTGACAGCCTTTGTTTAGACTATTCATAGTCACAATGAATTAATTACAATAATATTTACATTTCAGGATTTCTTAGGGTTTTTTTTAATCTTTGGAAGTCAAAATAGAAGCATTCTCTACAGAAACTGAAAGTAACATGACTAACTTCTTATATGATTCGTATTTCCAAAGGAAATAGGTGTATTCCCTGAAATGTAGATTTTGTGTTGTGTTGTGGGGATTTCTGTTGTGGTTTTTTTTGTTTTTGTTTTTTTTTTTTTTTTTGTTTTTTTTTTTGTTTTGTTTTGTTTTTGTTGTTTTTGTTTTTTTAATCAGGCCTCTTTCATTTTTTTCTCCTGTCTGATGCATATGTCATAAGTACTTTTTGGGACTAATGTAAAACTTCAGGTGTAATACAGAAAGAAAAATAAAATAGAAACATATTATGAAAGCAGATGATTGCTTTCATCCATAATTTAATTAGAAAAGTTCCTTAAAAATCTAAGGGATCTTTTGGAGTACTAGAACTTCTAAGACAACTTATTGTTATGGGTTCGGCTTCCCCCCCCTCCCCCGCAGAGTCTCATGTTACGCCGGGAAAGAGAGAAAAGCTGGGGGAGGGGAGACAGGGCATCTGACCCGGGCTGACCAATGAGGTTATTCCATACCACAGCACGTCATGCCCATAAGGTAGGATTCGGGGGGGGGGGGGGGGGGGGGCTCTTGCGGCACGCGGTGGGGGGAGCGGGGGCGGTCTCTCGCTCGCGCCACACGGTCTCTGGAGCGGCACGCGGTCTCTCGGCTTGGTCGGGTGGCGAAACAGTTGTATCCTCTCCCTTTGTATTTACTTTGTCATTATTATTGGTAGTGGTGGTGGCAGTAGTGATTTGTATTGTATCTTAGTTCCTGGACTGTTCTTATCTCAACCCGTGGGAGTTACATTTTCTTTGGTTCCTCTCCCCATTTCCCCCCATCGGGGGGGGGGGGGGGGCGGAAAAGGAGGGAGAAGGGAAATTTACGGTTTAAACCACCACATTTTTGGTGCCCAACGTGGGGCATGAAGGGTTCAGATAAAGACAAAATAGCCACTCGTCACAATGCTGATTTACTGGCTCTCAAAGTTGTTGCTCTGGTTCTCACAGGTTCAGTGCATGATATTTTACTTACAGCCGGTTCTTCTTATCTTAACGTTTTTCAGATCTGGGTTTTGGGTTAAGATTCTTGTTACATTATACTGTATTGCACGGATTGTTAATACAATAGACTTAGTGATCATGAAACTGACCCGGTTTGTGTTTCCAGTGTGGCCACCAGCTCTATACTTTGGGAGGTATATAATGGAAGTTTTTAGCAATTACACGTCTCTTTTCACCTCCTCGGATGGTCAGCCTGTGAAGGAGACATTCTTTTGTGCTCCCAGCACCCCCACCAGGCCGTTTACATCACTGTTTGAGAATTTTGAAGGGTTTGAATGGCCTTTAGATACCCTTGAGATCTGCCTGCTGGTTGTGACGGGAATTATCATGTTGGCACACATACTGAATATGTTGTGCTCACATCTATTTAGTCTGGTCCGGAGAGTTAAGCAGAGTGGGGTTTGGGCCATGTCTGGGGTTAGACCACAATCCAGGATGGCCGAGAGATTTTCCCCAAGGCTGGACAGTCATGAATGGCAGGGTGTGTGGGATAGTATGGGCAAGTATCTAGGCCAGTGGGCCCCTCCAGTGCTTTGGAACTTCACGAATGAACAAATGCAAAACCCAGAAAAATTAGTGAAACCTTTAAAGGAGGTGTGTGATCATTCTGGTCACACCGGAGACGGACAAATCATGGCAACGTGCTGGGGCTTAGCTTATGCTTACAGAGCCTTGTTTAACACTGTCCAGCATCTTCAAAAGGAAAAAAACATCTCTGGATCTGAGGGCGGAGTAACGAACAGCGCAGTTAATCCAGCTCCAAGTACAACAGCTACATCACCACCACCGACAGGTACAGCCACGACTCAAACCCCAGTGACAAGTACGGCAGCTACCCAACCACAGTAATAATCACTGCAGCTAAACCAGAGGACCAACTCATGCCAAAATCGGATGCCCCTGTACGCCAGAGGAAAAACAAAGAAGAGACAGGAAAGATGAACCAAGACAAAGAAACGTCACCACCTGGGACAGCATCTGACCAGGAGTTATTACCACATGATGAAGAAGAAGAAGAAAAGGAAGAGGTGACTTCTCGCTCTTGGAACTCAACCGAGCTACGGAATATGCGAAAAGACTTTACCCGTCAGCCAGGGGAGCCCATCATCACCTGGCTGCTTCGATGCTGGGACAATGGGGCCGACAGTCATGAACTAGAAGGTAGTGAAGCCAAACAGCTGGGGTCACTTGCCAGGGAAGGGGGAATTGACAAAGCAATTGCAAGAGAGAAAAAGTCCCTCAGCCTTTGGAAGCGGCTCTTGGCAGCTGTGAAAGATAGGTTTCCATACAAGGATGATGTTATGAGCGTTCGGCCAAGTGGACTACTCTAGAGAAAGGCATCCAGTCTCTGAGAGAATCAGCCATTGTAGAGATGATCTATATCACCAAGCCGAATGTTGGGGATATACCCATAGATCCAGATGAAGTCGACTGTACACGACCCATGTGGCGGAAATTTACACGAAATGCACCCCAATCATATGCCCATTCATTGGCAACAATAACCTGGAGTGACATAAGACCACCAACAGTGGATGAAATGATTTATAAACTCCGAGAGTTTGAAGATAATATCACCCCTTCTATCATCTCAGCTGTGGAAAAACTGTCCCAGAACCTCCAACAATTGAGAGATGATCTATCCAGCTCCTCACGTGTATCAACACACATCTCAGCTATTAACAGAAGGCGTCCCACTGTTCAAGAGAGAAGATATAGAAGTTATACACCACGGGCCACCCTATGGTTTTACCTGCAGGATCATGGAGAAGATATGATGGAGTGGGATGAGAAGCCTACTTCAGTTTTGGAGGAGCGGGTGCGAGAACTGAAAAGGAGAGCAAAGGTCAAGTCTGATCACCCCATGAAGGCTGTGGCTTCAGTCTCCGGTGAGCAGGTTCCCAGATGGAGTGGAAGAGCAGATTTTACCTCAGCTCCTGTGATGAAGAAGAATAATCCATTTCTACAAGACGTGAGTGACCAATGTGATGACTACTAGAGGGGCCCCACCTCCAGCCAGGTGGAGGGAGGGGACAATCGAACTTATTGGACTGTATGGATCAGATGGCCTGGCACATCAGTCCCACAGAAGTATAAGGCTCTAGTAGATACCGGTGCACAGTGTACTCCGATGCCATCAAGCTGTCAAGGGGTGGAACCTATTTTTATTTCTGGAGTGACAGGAGAATCCCAAGAGTTGACTGTACTGGAGGCTGAAATCAGCGTGACTGGGAGGGAATGGCAGAAACACCCCATTGTGACTGGTCCAGAGGCTCCATGTATCCTTGGCATAGATTACCTCAGGAGAGGGTACTTCAAAGACCCAAAAGGGTACCGATGGGCTTTCGGTATTGCTGCTTTGGAGAGAGAGGAAGTGGAGCAGCTGTCCACCTTGCCTGGTCTCTCAGAGGATCCTTCTGCTGTGGGGTTGCTGAAGGTCGAAGAACAACAAGTGCCAATCGCGACCACAACAGTGCACCGGCGGCAATATCGCACTAACGGAGACTCCCTGATTCCCATCCATAAGTTGATCCGTAGATTGGAGAGTCAAGGAGTGATCAGTAGGACCCACTCACCCTTTAATAGCCCCATATGGCCAGTGCAAAAGTCTAATGGAGAGTGGAGACTAACAGTAGAATATCGTGGCCTGAACGAAGTTACCCCATCCTTGAGTGATGCCATACCGGACATGCTAGAGCTTCAGTATGAACTGGAGTCAAAGGCAGACAAGTGGTATGCCACGACTGACATTCCAATGCTTTTTTCTCAATTCCTCTGGCAGCAGAGTGCAGGCCACAGTTTGCTTTTACTTGGAGGGGCGTCCAGTACACTTGGAACCGACTGCCCCAGGGGTGGAAACACAGCCCTACCATCTGCCATGGACTGATCCAGACAGCACTGGAACAGGGGCAAGCTCCAGAACACCTGCAATAGATTGAGGACATCATTGTGTGGGGTGATACAGCAGAAGAAGTCTTTGAGAAAGGGAAGAAAATAACCCAAATCCTGCTGACAGCCGGTTTTGCCATAAAACGGAGTAAGGTCAAGGGACCTGCACAGAAGATTCAATTTTTGGGAATAAAATGGCAAGATGGACGCCGCCAGATCCCCACAGATGTGATCAACAAGATAACAGCAATGTCGCCACCAACTAATAAGAAAGAAACACAAGCTTTCTTGGGTGCTGTGGGGTTCTGGAGGATGCACATCCCAAATTACAGTTTGATTGTAAGCCCTCTCTATTATGTGACCGGGAAGAAAAATGATTTTAAACGGGGCCCTGAGCAACAACAAGCCTTTGAGCAAATTAAACGTGAGATAGTTCGCGCAGAAGCCCTCGGCCCAGTCCGGACTGGGCCAGATGTAAAAATGTACGGTACACCGCAGCTGGGGAGAACGGTCCTACCTGGAGCCTCTGGCAGAAAGCTGCAGGGGAAACTCGAGGTCGACCCCTCGGCTTTTGGAGTCAGGGATACAACGGATCTGAGGCCAGATATACCCCAACTGAAAAAGAGATATTGGCAGCCTATGAAGGGGTTCGAGCTGCTTCAGAAGTGCTTGGCACTGAAGCACCGCTCCTCCTGGCACCCTGGTTGCCCGTGCTGGGCTGGATGTTCAAAGGCAGGGTCTCCTCTACACATCATGCAACTGATGCTACATGGAGTAAGTGGGCCGCATTAATTACACAACAAGCTCGAATAGGAAATCCCAGTCGTCTGGGAATTCTAGAAGTCATCATGGACTGGCCAGAGAGCAAAGATTTTGGAAGGTCACCAGAGGAGGAAGGAGTGATGCGTGCTGAAGAGGCCCCACCATATAATGAACTGTCAGAAAGTGAAAAGCAATATGCCTTATTTACTGATGGGTCTTGTCGCATTGTGGGAAAGCACCGCAGATGGAAGGCAGCAGTATGGAGTCCTCAACGACAAGTTGCAGAAACTGCTGAGGGGGAGGGTGAATCGAGTCAGTTTGCAGAGGTGAAAGCCATCCAGCTGGCCTTGGACATTGCTGAACGAGAAAAGTGGCCAGTACTTTATCTCGATAGTGACTCATGGATGGTGGCGAATGCCCTGTGGGGGTGGTTGCAACAATGGAAGCAGAGCAACTGGCAACGTAGAGGTAAACCCATCCGGGCTGCTGCACTGTGTCAAGACATCGCTGCCCGAGTGCAAAACCTGGTGGTCAAAGTAGGCCACGTAGATAGATGCTCATGTACCCAAGAGTGGGGCTACTGAGGCACACCAGAACAACCAACAAGTGGATCAAGCTGCTAAGATTGAAGTGGCTCAGATGGACTTAGATTGGCAACATAAAGGTGAATTCTTTTTGGCCCAGTGGGCCCACGACACTTCAGGCCATCAGGGCAGAGATGCAACATACAGATGGGCTCGTGATCCAGGGGTGGACTTAACAATGGATGCTATCGCCCAGGTTATTCATGACTGTGAAACATGTGCTGCAATTAAGCAGGCTAAACGGTTAAAGCCTCTTTGGTATGGAGGACAATGGCTGAAGTACAAATATGGGGAGGCTTGGCAGATTGATTATATTACACTCCCACCAACCCACCAAGGCAAGCGTCATGTGCTTACCATGGTGGAAGCAACCAGCGGATGGGTGGAAACATACGCTGTGCCCCACGCCACTGCCCGAAACACTATCCTGGGCCTTGAGAAACAGATTTTGTGGCAACACGGCACACCAGAGAGAATTGAGTCAGACAATGGGACTCATTTCCGGAACAGACTTATAGATACTTGGGCCAAAGAGCATGGCATTGAATGGGTATATCACATCCCCTACCATGCACCAGCCTCTGGGAAAATCGAACGGTACAATGGGCTATTAAAAACTACACTGAGAACAATGGGTGGTGGGACTTTCAAACATTGGGATACACATTTATTAAAGGCCACCTGGTTGGTCAACACGGGAGGATCTGCCAACAGAGCTGGTCCAGCCTAGTCAGAACTTCTACATACTGTGGAGGGGAACAATGTTCCTGCGGTGCACATAAAGAATTTGCTGGGGAAGACAGTCTGGGTTATTCCTGCTTCAGGTAAAGGCAAACCCACTAGTGAGATTGCTTTTGCTCAGGGACCCGGACATACTTGGTGGGTAATGCGGGAAGATGGGGAAGTCTGATGTGTACCTCAAGGAGATTTGATTTTAGGAGAAAACAGCCAATGAACTCCATTGCATGCTGTTGCTTGTTATGTAATGTGTTTCTTTATAGCCCGTCAACTAGATGTCTTCAAGTTATCCACGACTGACCCTCAGACCATCGTCCCAACAAAGAACAAACTGATGAAAACAGACGAGTTCTGCAGTAAAGGAATAATCAGCATCAACAGGCAACGATCCAACACTGCACACAGCCTCCCCTGCTCTGAAAGGCTGTTACAAAAGGTGGAGCCTGACAGCACTGGACTGGATGGACTCAGCAGCTTTATAGGGATTGGCCCAGGCACTATGGGATTATATCTCTCCATCTGTGTGTGTGTGTGGATGCATATGTACATATATATATATATATATATGGGATGATATTTTGAAAATGTGGTATCTGAACATGATGTGAATGGTATGGAATAAGGGGTGGATTGTTATGGGTTCGGCTTCCCCCCCCCCCCCCCCGCAGAGTCTCATGTTACGCCGGGAAAGAGAGAAAAGCTGGGGGAGGGGAGACAGGGCACCTGACCCGGGCTGACCAATGAGGTTATTCCATACCACAGCACTTCATGCCCAGGAGGTAGGATTCGGTGGGGGGCTCTCGCGGCACGCGGTGGGGGGAGCGGGGGTGGTCTCTCGCTCGCGCCACATGGTCTCGGGGGCCACCCGGTCCCTGGAGCGGCACGCGGTCTCTCGGCTCGGTCAGGCGGCGAAATGGTTGTATCCTCTCCCTTTGTATTTACTTTGTCATTATTATTGGTGGTGGTGGTGGCAGTAGTGATTTGTATTGTATCTTATTTCCTGGACTGTTCTTATCTCAACCCGTGGGAGTTACATTTTCTTTGGTTCCTCTCCCCATTTCCCCCCATCGGAGTGGGGGGTGGGAGTGCGGGAAAGGAGGGAGAAGTGAAATTTACAGCTTAAACCACGACAGTGAGAAAACATGGTTTATTTTTGATTCCATACAAAACCCAAATTGGTATCTGCATGAAGAAACTGATTTTTATTTATTCATCCTTAGATCTGGAAATTTGCCTTCCGCTGGATAGTGCAGGAAAGTAAACAAAATTTAAAAAAAAAAATAATATTCCTCACCAGTAACATGCTACACTACTTAGAAGAATTAGAGTGCAAAATTTACTCTTACACTTTGCGAGGCAAAGGAGAGTGAATACAGTCAGGAATGAAAAGAAAAGAACAAGAAAGCTGAACCTGCCAAAGCACAATTTTGATGCATTTATAGTTTGCTTTTAGTACATTTTCTACCATGAAGAATTGATCCTAAAATAAAATTGTGTAAGTTAAAAAAATCTCTGAAAATCATGTATGTAAAAACAAAGAAGAAAACAAACCCAAATATCTAAGTCTTGAACTCAGTTCAGGAGTTTGCACTCACAGTTATAATAGATCTTCTGACATTTTTATCTATGAATCTGTGTATACCATTGTGTTCACCCAAAACTGATGCATAGAAAGCCATTTATATTACTCTAGACTTTTTCTGCAAAAATATAAAATGAAGCATACTATCTGTTTCTTCATGCAAAAATACTTCTTTATTTTCATTGCCAAATATATGTCCTCTCCTTTTGTTTTTGGTTTGTCTTTCTTTTTTTTTTTTTTATCAGTAAATCAAGTAAGTGTAATTTTACAATTATTTTCATAGTTCTGGATATGTTCAGAATGAACACACTGTTTTCCTAACTGTTTTTCTGTCAGTCTTCCTTTTCATTCAAAGAAAAGAGCAAGCACTGACAAATATTCAGTAAAGATGGCCAACCATTAAAAAAAAAAAAAAAAAAGAAATGACAAAAGTAAAAAAAAATCCATTTAATTTTGAATCATGTCACAGGATATTGTTATTTTAATTTTAATTAATTAATTACTTGATATAGTTAACGTATATTTCTTTAATCAGAAGTTTATGACAACTCATTTGAATTTGTTCAGAACTGAAAATGTATACAAGTTACAGTTGATTTTCATTGTCAATGTCCTGATTTTGACTGGGATAGGGTTAATTTTCTTCCTAATAGCTGGTGCTTTGACCTCAGTCTGAAGATAATTCTGATAACACAACATTGTTTAAGTTGTTGCTAAGTATTGCTCACCCTGATCAACAACTTTTCAGTCTCTCATGCTCTGTCAGTGAGGACAGGCACAAGAAGCCAGGATAGAGCAGAGACAGGACAACTGACCCGAACTAACCAAAGGGATATTCTATACCACAGCATGTCATGCTCAGCATACAAACTGGTGGGAGTTACCTGGAGGGGACCAATCACTGCTCAGGTAAGGCTGGGTACCAGTCAGTAGGTGATGAGCAATTGTATTTTGCATCATTTGTTTTTACTGTTTCATTTTCTTTCCCCTTTTTTGTTTTATATTATCTCCTGTTATTTCCCTCATTATTATTATTATTATTATTACTATTATATGCGTTCTTATGTTGCTGTTATTATTATTATATCATCATCATATCATCATCGTCATTATATTGTACTTTAGTTATTGGACCATTCTTATCTCCCACAGGTTTTACACTCTTTTGATTCTCTTTCCCATCCAGTCTGGGAGGGAGAGGGGCAAAGGCAAGGGTGAGCAAATGGCCACATGAGTTTAAACCACAACAGTAAAACAAATAGATATCCATCTTATATGACAATTTCTTGTCTTTCCTTAATTATTTTTCTGAGATATCTCAAGATTCCATGTTCACTTGATCAGTATATGTCTAACATTTACTTACCAATCTGTATTGTCATCATACAGACAACTGCAGGGTGTGTGTACTGCAAAATAAAAAAAAAAAAAAAAAAAGAAAAATCATGTATCTGAACACATTTTTTAAATATAGACAACAAAGTCGTAAAACTTTTATTTTCTTCCTATTTATTTACATAGTTTTTTCACAACCCCTTTTCTCATCTTTTAACATTTCTCAACTTCATCTCCATAATCAGAATTAATATCACATTGATAGCTATACGCCATGAGTTATGAACATTTAATTATGAGGGAAAAATTAAAGCACAGTCAAAGCAAACATGCCAACTATAACACTTCCAAAGAGACTGAACAATCAAACTATTTTAAATAAGGTTTGTTGCAATGTAATAAAAGTTAGACTGTCAAGTAATTCTAAAACGGGGGAAAAAAAATAAAATACTCATTAAATGAATGAAAAACTGAAGTGAAATTCACTCAATAAATTATTTACTATGAATAGTTCACTGTAATTAGCGAAAGAATATAAGAATAACCACACTGAAATTTTCACCACTACGGAAAGGTGATGATGGTTGGGTTTTTTTTAGCTAAATTCTAAAAAAGATGGACATCGCAAAGTCTTCCTTACCAGGAAAATTCACTGGCCTTATCTTTCTTGCTTTTTGAAGGATTTAATTTTATCTTGAAAGATTAAATCCTACTTAGTTATAGGAAA
Organism: Myiopsitta monachus; assembly: GCA_017639245.1. Lineage (NCBI taxonomy): Eukaryota > Metazoa > Chordata > Aves > Psittaciformes > Psittacidae > Myiopsitta > Myiopsitta monachus. The sequence continues at coordinate 64,371,869 of CM029919.1, forward strand.
AATTCCTGTGAAATGGGTCTTCTACAAAGGGGAATATGAATTATCCTAAAGAAATATATTTTGAGATCTCAGTATATATTTTTCTCTTTTTTTTGAATGCATTTGGCTTTTTCAAGAAGTAACAAATATATAGAAGAAGGCAGAATATATTAAAAATGACAGCAGAAAAGCAGAACATATATTCAGTTACTATTAAAATGTAGTTCAATATAAAGCATCATATTTGATTCTGAATTATAGCTGAAGTTCATAACTAGAATGTTAATGTTTCTTTAGCTGACTTCACTTACTTCAATTTCATAATTTTGATTTATCAGCTCAATCAGAATGATTTGGTCAGGCTTATGTCATTGCAAAAATTAATTATCGTAAAACCTTAGTTGTTGTCATTTCATAATTATTTCCTGGCAATTTCTTTCCACTACAATAATTTGCATCCAAAGCAAAATAATGGAACTCTAAGGAAACAAATATTAAAGCAAAATAAATTAAAAACCAGAGAGTCTAATGTATTCAGCAGAATATTTTTCCTGTAAACGTTAGGGTGGCATAAACCCACACACTAGTCCTGGAAATTTACATTTTTATAGCATCATTACTTGAATGATCTATTTGATACCAGTGAAACTACTAATTTGTTCACAGACCTTTACTGTAATAGTTCTCTAGGTGCTGGCTATAGCTAATAATGTATACATAGTACTTTCCCTCCTTAAAAGATACTTAAAAAAATTGAACAACAAAAAAAGAACAACCTCAAAACTTGCCCTAGAAATGAAATAGGCTACCACAGCTGTCAGTTCTTTACCATTTATAAAATTGGCTACAATACTTGCAATCGCTTGTTTGTTGCTTTTTTGTTTTAATTCTGACTTTCTAGTTTTACAGCGTATATTCCAAAATCCCTCTTTATTTTCCCACCTAAAGCAGATGACTGGGATTTCCCTTTGAGCTGGTATCTCTTCACTGGTAGAGGAAATTGTTGGTAAGCAATTAATTTCTAAAACTAATATATAGAATTTTCATTAACAGACATTACAGCATTATATTACATACTCTGCAAAATAGTAGAATGTTATCACCTTGCCAATGTTTCCTTATCATTTTTGTAAATGTCTGGGTCAATGCACTGTGGACAGTGAGATCAGTAGGGTATTCCAAAAGTGCACAGCTGCCTTTGCCTGAGTCTCCTTGCCTGAACATTAACACTAAAATGATTTTGATAGCGCCTGAAGATGTTTAAATAGTAATTATTCAATGTTTGTAAAGTGCTATATACTCTAAATGTCAAGTATTGCTAAGGACTATTAAATATCCACAATTCATAAGTCTGATTAACAAATCTCTTAAGGTCCTACTAATTTGCCTAGTTCAGTGTTACTGAAACATAAAACTGTCTTAACCATGAATCAAAGAGTGTGTTTGGAGAGTAGATTCCCAAATTGAACAGATCTTTTGTCATATTGAGAAATTGAGGAAATTTGCATTTAACTCCAGGAAGTCAGCAAATTCTTTAAAAATCTAGCTATCCAAATTTAGCTAATCTGATTAAATCTCCCAAAAGGATTACATAGGTGGAAGGAATGTACTTGCTGGTGCAAGTTCCTGTTTCAGACATTTTATTCTATTTATTCCCCAAAATGAACATATTACCCTGCTACAAAGATGTCTGCTATTTGCCAATGCTGACTGCAGTAATTGATGGTCAGTCACCGGTCTGTTAGTACAGCAATCAGTTAAAACAAGAGACAGCCATGACTTGAAAACAGCATTTATAGCAGTATGGTAACAGCATTTATCAGGTGCATATGGAAAATGTTTTGCAATAAATGCACAATTTCTTTTTGTATTCTCATACAACACTGCTACAAAATGCAGTTCAGGGCTCAAAAAACCTGTCAGTTTGGCTTATGATCTAGGTCACTTGCTGTAGTCTGAGCACACTTTATATGAAGTCTGAATTCTTTTTTAACAACATTTTGAAGTCATCTTGCAAAATGCCCCAAAAGAAGGCAAAGACATGAGTCAAGTAATTTGGTCTAGGTTGGAAGGTCTGAAGAAATGCGAAGAGAGACAGAACAACCACTACATTGGACTGCTGTTGCTTTTTGTGGATATGGAAAATTCAAGATAGAGGGAAAAGGTTAAAACACCATCTTCAGTGATTCTCTTTGATGATTAGTTTAACTTTTGCAGAGTTGTGAAAATTGCCATAATTTTAAGGTATGCACAAATTCATAGATTATTCTTGTTGTGGTATTTGTATCCTTAAAACAAAAAGAAACACTGCATTAAATTAAAGGACAAAAGAGCATTAGTATCCTTTCGAGATTACAAGATCTGGTGGCTTAGTCTATCACTCATTAGCAATTAACCTAAAGGCTAAATAATAATAATAGGAAGTGTATGTGTTATTTTCAATTCTGAAATAATTGTATGATGACATTATAAAATCACACTAGTGATTATTTTAACTATAGTAATAAGTTTAGAGATTAGATGTTGTATATGAGCAAGACCTTATTTGACACACAATTTGACACACAATGACAAGCATTGAAAAATATATCCATCCATTATTTTAGGTTTTAATGCCTTAAAATATTTGTATATTTCAGACTTGTAGTACTTCGAATTCTCAATAGATTATTGTTTCTCCTTTTGAGCTTGAGGTCTGAGTAAGACAGGTGTCGTGGTTTAAGCCATAACTCACGCAGTTTGCTCACTCCCCCCTTTTTCTTCCCCCCACTCAAGGGGGGGGGGGGATGAGGAAAGAATCGAAAGAATGTAATTCCCATGGGTTGAGATAAGAACAGTCCAGTGTCTAAGGTATAACACAAAACCACTTCTGCTACCTCCAATAATGATAATGACAAGAGAAACATAAGGGAAGAGAATGCAACTGCTCACCACCCAACGACCAAGCCGTGAACTAACTCTTCTGGGTTCTTGCCCCAGTTTTTGTATCCTGGGCATGACGTGCTGTGGTATGGAATACCTCTCTGGTCAGCTTGGGTCAGGTGTCCTGTTTCTGTTTCCTCCTGGCTTCCCCTCCTCCCTGGCAGAGCATGAGACTCAGAAAGTCCTAGGTCAAACCAACCATTCTAAGCTGTAACTGAAAACATTGGTGTTATCACCACTGTTCCCAGGCCGAAAGTTAAAAACACAGTGCTGCACCAGCCACTAAGAAGGATAAAAATGACTGCTACTGCTGAACCCAGGACAACAGGGTATGAGGTAGCCCCTTTCTAAAAAGCTTACATTCAATGAAGACTGAGAGAAGATATGGAGAAAAATACTTTATTATAGTTTTTTTACAGGCAAGAAATGGGAAAATTCTGATTTTCCATGCTTGAAAGTTTTGCTTCTTTAACTGTCCCTGAAGAGTTACAGCAAGAACCAATATAAGATAGGAGAAACATTTATTTCAGCTTACTGTGATCTCAATAGCTAAAGAAACAGTTTCTGACATCACAGAATTGCTCCATGTCAGTTCATTGTGTTAATAAATGTAGTTCTGGTTTGTTTTGTTTTTTTCTGAGAACAGTCTTGTCTGATTTTTGTTTAGCCCAAAGGTTCCAAAATCATGGCTCATGACCACAGACAGGATCCTACTAGTTAGAAGTAGACCAAAGTGTAGAAGAAATCTCACTATTGCTCACTGTAATATGCATGTTCTCTAAAATTCATACTCAACAACCAACAGAAAGATGCTGTGAGAGTAGAGATAAAAAAGTAGTAGATAAAAACAGTGCAACATACACTTCTCAAGCTAGGTTTATAAGGTAGGTAAACAGAGCACTGTTACCAGCATAGTAATAGCCTCTTCAGTTCAGGAAAAAGATTCCTAACAGTAGCCACTGGGACAGCCAAGAGGAGAGTAAGGAAGGAGTATATTCCAGAAAAGCAGAATTGCAAAGCTGCATAGAACTGAATCAGAGGTTTCAGTGCTAGTCCTTGGCTGCTCTGACTCCTCAGTTGATGATATGCAGCTGTGTATAGCTGTGCTCTGTAGCAACTTGCACTCCCCAGACAAAAGCCAGACATGTTTCACAAGATATATTGGCCAGGTACTAGTCCTAACATGTAATATGACTGACCCTACCTGCTGGGTGGGAAGAAAGATTAGCTGTACATAGCACGTCTTATTTTACCATCTCTTCTCACAGATGAAGAAATTTTATTTTCTTATATTCAAAGGTAGTCAACGTGGTTAGACAAGGAGCTATTTAAGAGTAGCTATTGTGGTTATAATGCATATTATAATTTAACCTGCATTAATAGTAAGTGCAGAAAAAACATGTTAAATCAGTAAGAAACATTCTAAATCACATGTATGGTAAGCAGTCCATTCATAAAAGTACAGTTAAAAAAACCACAAAGCTAACAAAAACAACCACCTAACAAAATCTCTGCTTTCTGTACTTCATGTTCAGAATAGCTTAAAGGTTAGACATGGTAACTTTTTAAAAAGTGCCTATAGCAAATGAATAAATGAACCCTTTGAATCTCAGTTATGTCTATGCATAAGGGCAGTCACTTACTTTGCTATCACTGAACTAGCTTTAAACATAATTCTTCCATAAACAGTGGCCAAATTCCTGTAAGTCTTTGAGCTTTCTTGCAGACCAGCTTCCTTTCTATGCAATGCTAAGGCTGCCCTACATTAGGTAACCAGGTGAATGACATAGCCACAGAATGAGGGTGAATTTAAGGTGGAATAGGGAATAAAAAATGGCATTCCAGCATGTTATCTCAACATGCAATTTGTCTTCTGACTTCCCTTGAGAGAAAGCTTGTCAAGAAATAGCCTCAAGACAATGACAATAACAGCAAAAGTGGTTGCATTAATTTATGGGGAGGAGGACAATGAAACATTTCATGAATTACTTTAACTGTCTTTCTCCAAATAATGTTTCGGCAGGGGATTGATGGTTGACAGCTGTGTTCACTGACAGGTAACCTCCTTGCAAGTTTCTGAAGAAAGATGTTCTTCTTCATTGGACTTGTCTCCGCTTTGTAATTTTTTTCTCTCCTTAGAGCCAACACAGCTATTGTTACATTTTAAAATATTTCTATCATGTATTTCTTCTTTGAAATAATTAATTTTTTCTTTGCACTACTCTGTTGATAACATGTCATAATGTAGGCTGCCAAGTGCCAAATGACTCTCGGATTCATTCAAGCATTCAAAGCAAGAAAAACCATTCATCTAGATAAGATCTTATCTGACAAGTCAAGCTCAAGAAATCTCAGTATAATTATATAGTGTTAATGAAGGCCATGTATACAGACACTTCTCAATATTAACCTCACTGTTAGTCTATGAACAGTTATGTGAATCAGACAGAACAAGTAGATTTTTTTAAACAGCTAAACAACCATCTCCCACAGAAACACTTTCTATGAGAAGCTTTCATCTTTTGCAAAGGCTCCCTAAGCCGTACTTTCCACAGAGGTATTGTTACTCTACGGCTACCAACCCATTCTTCTGAACAGGTGTTTGTTTATAAACCAATGAACAGGGCATTTTTTAATATATGAGGACTACTGCTTAATGCAGCATAGTGACATATAATGTTTTTTGTCACTTGTATTTTTTAAAAAAACTGAATTTATGAAAGGTGTAAGGTTGCTCTTTATCAATTGTTGTTATTAACGGTCATATGTTGGAAAATATTCTTAATGACAAGTTTAGCAAGTGCAGTGCTGCATGACTTTTGCATATGATGATAATGTTTATTGCTTGGCATCCTGGGTTCGGCTGTAACAGTAATTTTTCTCCTTCTCAGTAGTTGGTGCAGTGCTGTGTTTTCCACTTTAGTCTGAGAACAATACTGATAACATGCCGATGTTTTTGCTACGTAATGTTTACTCTGATCAAGGACTTTTCACTCTCACGCTCTGCCAGTGACGAAGAACACAAGAAGCCAGAAGCAAGTGGAGACCAGACACCTGACCCAAACTAACCAAAGAGGTATACCATACCACAGCATGTCATGCCCAGTATATAAACCACAGGGAGTTACCCAGAAGGCTCAGATCGCTGCTCTGATTGGGCTGGGTATCAGTTGGCAGGTGGCAAGCAATTGTATGGTGCATCACTTGTGTTTATTAGGGTTTTTTACCCTTTTAGTTTTATATTCTCTCCTCGTGTTACTTCCCTTATCATTATTATTACTGGCGGTAGCAGCAGTGGTTTGTGTTATACCTTAGTTACTGGAATGTTCTTATCGCAACCTGTGGGAGTTACATTCTTCCAATTCTCTTCCCCATCCCTCCGGGAGTGGGGGGGAAGAAGGGGGAGAGTGAGTGAGTGGTTGAGTGGTTCTGAGTTACCAGCTGGGCTTAAATCACGACACTCAGTCTCAGATTTATGCAAGATGTTTTTACTTATGCATTAAATTTCAATACTATTCATTTTAAAAAAGTAACTACAATAAGCCAAAAATAATTCAGTCAAGTAATGCTGGTTTGCTTGTCTTGGAAAAGACTGAATTAATAAAAATGAATCATAGAATCATAGAATAGTTAGGGTTGGAAAGGACCTTAAGATCATCTAGTTCCAAACCCCCTCCCATGGGCAGGGACACCTCACAATAAACCATGTCACCCAAGGCTATGTCCAACACGGCCTTGAACACTGCTAGCGATGAAGCATTCACAACTTCTCTGGGCAACCCATTCCGGTGCCTCACCACCCTCACAGTAAAGAATTTCTTCCCCATATCCCATCTAAACTTCCCCTGTTGAAGTTTGAACCCACTGCCCTTTGTCCTATCACTACAGTTGCTAATGAAGAGTCCCTCCCCAGCATCCCTATAGGCCCCCTTGAGATACTGGAAGGCTGCTACGAGGTCTCCACACAGTCTTCTCCAGGCTCAACAGCCCCAACTTTCTCATCCCATCTTCATACTGGAGGTGCTCCAGTCCCCTGATCATCCTTCTGGCCCTCTTTTGGACTTTTTCCAACAGCTTGTGTCCCTCAGGGATCAGTGCTGGGACGGGTCTTGTTCAACATCTTTGTCGGTGACATGGATGGTGGGATTGAGTGTGCCCTCAGCAAGTTTGCCGATGACACCAAGCTGTGTGGTTCGGTTGATACGTTGGAGGGAAGGAATGCCATCCAGAGGGACCTTGACAAGCTTGTGAGGTGGGCTGATGCCAACCTCATGAAGTTTAACCATGACAAGTGCAAGGTCACAAAAATATTATTTGCATTGCAATAATTTAATAAAAAAATATTTCTCAGGCATAAGCCTCTACTTTCTGAAATACAGACATTTTCACTAGAATGTCCGATAATGTATAATTTAAAGATTTCAGAACAGATTCCATAGAAAAGGGTTCATTTCCCTGTAAGGCAGTAAATGATACAGTGTGAGAATTTCCTGTTCACAAAATTGCAGTTACAATTATCAAAGTGTGTGCATGTTTTTTCCCTTTGTTCCCGGAGTTTGCAGGTTTGCTCTAAAACCCCAACATTTTCTCTCAACAAAATGATCATCTATAGTACTTTCTTTCATTTTTTTTTTACTATTTTTTTTTATTTTATTACTGAAGAACCAGAAAAAAAAAAATTGGATTTGACAGGTTATGTTTATCTTTCTGGTCAGAACAAGACTGTTTTATGAAATGGCATTTAACCTTAGAAGAATTTGAAATGGAAAACTGCAGAATAACTTGAGGAAGCTCTTACTGTCTCTGTGAAATCATATGAAAAATGCATTATTAAAGCTCTTAAACTTCACAAGTAGCATCAGTAAATACTGAACCATAATGGAGAATAATCATAGTTGGTATTGCAAATGTATTTATGTATGTATATCTATATAGATATGTATATTAGTATGTAAATAGATACATCAATCCATCACCTTTTACTAAAATCTAATATATCAATAGAAAACAGAGAGCATTTGTCAATTAGGCAATGGTTTGCACACCTTGGCTATGAAAACTATTTGGTCCCAGTCTTTTACAGAAAGCAGTCCAATGCTCATACAAAGCAGTGTCAAAATCAATCTTATTTCATGATCAGAGGAACTTCATATCAACACAACACTGCTTAGGCATGAGTCTTATTTTTCCCTTCATGATAGCTCTGTGATTTTATTTTTGTCTGTGTGAGCCAAGAACCAAGGAAGACAGCAAGGCAAGCAGGGGCAGTAGCCTCATGAAGGGTGTAATCCCACTATACCTAAACAGGCTGAGCAGAGAAGGTGGCAATAACTAGCTTCAGCCACTACCAATAAGCAAGACCAAACTTTAAATCAGGGCCATAATCAAGCACACTGGTCAGGTTAGTGGGTCAGCACTAGCAAGGCACATGGCCAGGTGCAGGTACACCTGCAAAGCAGATCAGTCAATGGCAAGACTGTGAACTTAAATGCAATTCTGAAGCAAAGCATGGGGGAATGCATTTAATGTTTCTCACAGCTCTTTCTCACATAACTCTTTTCTCAGTAGTCTGACCTAAGGTTACAGCGGCAACATCTTAGAGCTGGGTTGGAGCAGCCAAAGCTGTAGGAGGGGGGAAGAAGTTGCAAAGTCAGTTGGTGTTTTCAGGTCATGAGAAGAGAGTATAAACTTTCTTCTTTTAATTTTTTTTTTTTCTCATTGCGTTATTGGTTATTCTTTCTCCAAATGTTCTAAGAGTTGTTTTTTTTTTTTTTTCCTTAATTTTTTAATTAGCAATTCTTTAGTTCTCTAGGGCTTTCTTTTTTTTTTAACAGATACGTATTATAATCCCATATGTCCTATTTTCTTTTCCCCCCATACTGGAGAATCCTAATTTATTCAAACTCTCTTCACATCTAAGTTTTTCTGTAATTATGGACATCTTCCATTTTCTCCCTGCACTATTTTTGTTCTGTATACTTTTTTTTTAGGTAGTAAAGTTTTTGTTACAGTTGGCAGACAAAATGTGAATCCATAATATATTTATGCAGTGAGGTAATTATGATTTCTGTTTTATTCCTTTCCTAATGATTCGTAGCATTCCAATTGTATTTTTGCCACTACTCAGCTTAATATGTTTTGGGTTTGTTTTGTTTTTTTTTTTAATAAAATGTTTTGCGAAGACTGCAAGATCTCTTTCATAACCGCGAATAGCTAATTTAGAGAAAATCATAGAATCATAGAATAGTTAGGGTTGGAAAGGATGTTAAGATCGTCTAGTCCCAACTCCCCTGCCATGGGCATGGACACCTCCCACTAAACCATGCCACCCAAGGCTCTGTCCAACCCAGCCGTGAACACCACCAGTGACAGAGCATTCACAACTTCCCCGGGCAACCCATTCCATTGTCTCACCACTGTGGAGAATAAGACACGGACCCCGATTCTGGTTAGGAAATGAAATTGTTTATTTCCTGAAGGTCCAGGGTTGATATAGGCTATACGTAGTACCCGCGTGTATGAGCGGCTAGTACAATTAGTTAGCTATCACCACCCACGTGGGTATTTCCGCTTCTTCATTGGTTGATATCTTGCTCACTGTTTTCCTTGATTGGATGCCTGCTTCTTGCTGTTGTCCCCTCATTGGATACTGGTTCCTTTCTTTTTTCTTCCTTCCTTCTTATCCTGCCTAACTCTCCCTGCAATACTCCCCTATGGTCTCAAAACTTTCCCAGCAACATTCCTCTGCTATCTCAAAGCTCTCCCCAGCAGCTAGTACAGCTCAGAAAACCTTCACATCGAGGTCCTTTACACCCACACACCACCCTTACAGTAAAGAATTTCTTCTTCATATCCAATCTAAACTTCCCCTGTTTAAGTTTGAACCCATTACATCTTCTCCTATCACTACAGTCCCTAATGAAGAGTCCCTCCCCAGCATCCCTATAGGCCCCCTTCAGGTACTGGAAGGCTGCTATGAGGTCTCCATGCAGCCTTCTCTTCTCCAGGCTCAACAGCCCCAACTTTCTCAGCCTATCTTCATACAGGAGGTGCTCCAGTCCCCTGATCATCCCTGTGGCCCTCCTCTGGACTTGGTCCAACAGTTCCATCTCCTTTTAATGTTGAGGACACCAGAATTGTACACAGTACTCCAAGTGAGGTGTCACAAGAGCAGAGTAGAGGGGCAGGATCACCTCCTTTGACCTGCTGGTCACTCTAATTTGGATGCAGCCCAGGATACTCTTGGCTTTCTGGGTTGCACACTGAAGCTGGCTTGTGTTAAGTTTCTCACTGACCTGCACTCCCAAGTCCTTTTCCTCAGGGCTGCTCTGAAACTCTTCTCTGCCCAACCTGGAGCTGTGCCTGTGTTTGCTGTGACCCATGTGTAGGACCTTGCACTTGTCAAGGTTAAACTTCCTCAGGTTGGCATCAGCCCACCTCACAAGTGGGTCAAGCTCCCTCTGGATGGCATTCATTCCCTCCAACGTATCAACCTAACCACGCACCTTGTTGTCATCGGCAAACTTGCTGAGGGCACACTCTATCCCACTGTCCATGTCACCGACATCTTTGTTGAACAAGACCGGTCCCAACACCGATCCCTGAGGGACACGACCCCTTTCCGGTCTCCAGCTGGAAACTGAGCTACTGAGCACTACTCTTTGCATGCGGCTATCCAGACAGTTCTTTATTCACTGAGTCATCCACCTATCAAATGGATGTCTTTCCCACTTAGAGATAAGGATGTCATGTGAGACAGTGGCAAACACTTTGCACAAGTCCAGGTAGATGACATCAACTGCTCTACCCCTGTCCATCAGTTCCATAGCCCCATCCTAGAAGGCCACCAGATTGGTCAGGCAGGATTTCCCCTTAGTGAAGCCATGCTGGCTGTCACCAGTCACCTTCTTGTTTTTCATGTGCCTGAGCATGCCTTCAAGGAGTATCCACTACAAGATTTTGCCAGGCACAGAGGTGAGACTGACCGGTCTGTAGCTTCCTGACTCATCCATTTTCCCCTTCTTGAAAATCGGGGCTATATTTCCATTTTTCCAGTCATCGGGAACTTCACCTGACTGCCATGATTTTTCAAAACTGATGCATAGTGGCTTAGCAACTTCATTTGCCAGCTCCTTCAGGATCTGTGGATGGATTTCATCCTGACCCATGAACTTGTACACATTCAGGTTCCTAATATGGTCTAGAACCAATAATTGTGTACATTCAGTTTCTGTTCTTCTTCATGTGTACTTTTTCAACCTGGCAACACAGGATTTTGTCTGCCATTTTATTTCACTTTGCAGCCTAAGTTCCTTCTGTGACTCTTTGCACAGACTTTTTTTATAGCTCTCAGTAGCAGTGTCTCGTCAATAAGATTTATCACCTAACCATTCATCCTCTAAGTATATTGACCAGCACAAGTCCTGGCAGAAATTATTCTGAAATTTCACTCTTACTTCTCCTACAGTGAGATTCAGCAGGGGAAAGATGATATACCTAATCCTTTGTAGCCTCCTTTATGGAGTTATTAATCCATCTGTACAATGACCCTTTCTTACTATTTCAAGGACTTTTTCCCAAAAGTTTTCTGGAATTCCATATACAGAAAACAACCTGATAACACAGAGCCAGATGTTATTTGACTCCATTAATGCAATTTAATAGATTTAGCAGTGTCATGGGTTCAGCAGTCATTTTTCTCCCTCTTGGTAGCTGGTGCAGTGTCTTCAGTTACTGCTTGGCAATGTTTTGGTCTGGCCAAGGACTTTCTGAGTCTCATGTTATGCCAGGGTGGAGGTGGAGCCGGGAGGAAGCAGAGACAGGGCGCCTGATACAAACTGACCAAAGAGCTATTCCATGCCATGGCACGTCATGCCCAGGATGTAAAATACTGGGGGCAGGAACCCGGAAGTTGCTCTCTCTCACTCTCTCGGCTCAGTCTGGTGGCAAGCGGTTGTATCTTTTTCCCTTGTATTTGCCTTGTCATTATTATTATGATTGGTGGTAGCAGCAGTGATTTGTATTATATCTCAGCTACTGGACTGTTCTTATCTCAACCCGTGGGAGTTGCATTCTTTCGGTTCTTCTCCCCATTTCCCCCCATCGGGGGGGGGGGGGGGAAGGGAGGGAGAAGTGAGATTTACAGCTTAAACCACAGCAGTTCTTTCTGGTGCCCAACGTGGGGCATGAAGGGTTGAGATAAACGGCAAGGATTAATAGTCACTCTTCACAATGCTGATTTATTGGCTCTCAAAGTTGTTGCTCTGGTTCTCACAGGTTCAGTGCATGATATTTTACTTACAGCCGGTTCTTCTGATCTTAACGTTTTTCAGATCTGGGTTTTGGGTTAAGATTCTTGTTACATTGTACTTTATTGCACTGATTTTTAATACAGTAGACTCAGTGATCATGAAACTGACCCGGTTTGTGTTTCCAGTGTGGCCACCAGCTCTATACTTTGGGAGGTATATAATGGAAGTTCTTAGCAATTGCACGTCTCTTTTCACCTCCTCGGATGGTCAGCCTGTGAAGGAGACATTCTTTTGTGCTCCCAGTGCTCCCACCAAGCCGTTTACAACACCATTTGAGAATTTTGAAGGGTTTAAATGGCCTTTAGATACCTTTGAGATCTGCCTGCTGGTTGTGACGGGAATTATCATGTTGGCACACATACTGAATATGTTTTGCTCACAACTATTTAGTCTGGTCTGGAGAGTTAAGCAGAGTGGGGTGTGGGCCATGTCTGGGGTTAGACCACAATCCAGGATGGCCGAGAGATTTTCCCCAAGGCCGGACAGTCATGAATGGCAGGGTGTGTGGGATAGTATGGGCAAGTATCTAGGCCAGTGGGCCCCTCCAGTGCTTTGGAACTTCACCAATGAACAAATGCAAAACCCAGAAAAATTAGTAAAACCTTTAAAGGAGGTGTGTGATCATTCTGATCACACCAGAGATGGACAAATCATGGCAACGTGCTGGGGCTTAGCTTATGCTTACAGAGCCTTGTTTAACACTGTCCAGCATCTTCAAAAGGAAAAAGCGTTCCTGGACCTGAGGGCGGAGTAATGGACAGCGCAGCTACTCCAGCTCCAAGCACAGCAACTACACCACCCCCAGGGACATGCACAGCAGCTACTCAAGCTCCAACTGTAACGGACAGTGCAGCTAATCCAGATACCAAGAGGGAGAAAAATGGCTGCTAGTGCTGAACCCATGACAAGCAGTCATTACTTGCAGACCCAAGCATGGTTTTCCACAGTATTTCATATCTAAGTGTTCCAAGGTGTTGATAAGTACATCCCTTCTGTAATTCAATTTCAGCACAGGATTTCAATAAAATAAAATTTTATGTTCTTTGTCAGTAGTTAATTTGCACTGTGCATTCCCCTATTTCAATCTAATCTTTTTTTAAAGCATACAATGCCACTCTTCCACACATACAACTTTGTCATTCCTAATACAAATTCTATGGCAACATCCAAACTATGGTGCTGCACTGGTTCTCAGGCTTTAACCATATTTCTTCAATCCTCACTATGACAATGTTCTCGTTTAAAATAAGGACTTTCATCTTTGCCATCTAATTCTTTACATTTCTGAAATTTGTGTAGAACAACTTATATATTTGTTCCTGTTCTAGTTGTTAGATTTTGTATGGTCTGCTTTAATAGAATGTTATTTATAGATATTGCTCCTATCTGTTACCTTCCTGAATGTTATTGACTTCTGTCAGGTTTTGTAATACTGCAGAGATTTCATTGCTTCACCCTTGTACACCTGTTGGCTTTTCCTAAATCTTTAGTTTAAAACTTCTGCATAAACTTTATTTTAGGTTAGAGTTTTTTTTGCTTTACATAGAATTCATCCTTCCCTTATATGCTATTTCAAAGGTTTCCCTAGTTCCTAATACTCTGAAATTTTACCTCCCTAGTTGGTTTTAAATGTGGCATAAAGAACAATTCAAATATTGGAGTGCGAGTTTACCTTCCCTTTAGAAATATTTTCACACATTTCTCTCTATATTATTCATCTGCCAAAGTATGATTTGCCTCCCAGGACTTATTGGGAAGTAGATGTCTTGTAGTATTTGCCACCCACCGGCAATTTACAATTGCAACCTCTTTGGCATCATTAGTTTAGCACACCTAATGGTGGACAATGTAATTTATTTATTGTTGCATCTTTCCTAGATATCCAGAGGAATCCTGTTTTGAAAAGGGATCTGTACAACATATGTGGTAATTTTCTAGCTCAGATAAAAAAGAATTCCAACCATTGGCTTGCCTTCCCTGCAGGTACTAAGGCATAAGTTAAACACATTAGCAATTCAAAAGTGCTGAGAAATGGGAATTTAGCTGCTTGAATTCTGCTTGTCTTTAGTTGTATTAATAGGCTGTTATTCTACTGTGAATGTGGAGATGAGGTGAGAAAGCACAGGAGAACAAATAAAATCTATAGTTTTGTATTTGTACACATCTGTAAAAAAGTCGTAGATCTGCTTCAAATATTTTCAGAATAGAATATTAGTGAAAACAAAATAGGTAACTTTTTTTTTTAAGCATCATAAGCCAACAGGTATGTAAGGGTGAAGTAAGAAAATCTCTTATATTTATCGTATGCGACATTTTAAGTACCCTCCTCCTCCACTCAGAGAGGTGCTATATCTATAGTATAAGAGCCATATGTACTACACATGTGCATGCTGACATGTTCTTTGTAAGTATGGTCCTGATGTTTGTTATTTTTCTTGAAACCTGGAGCCTTACAGTGAGCTTCAGGTCAAGAGAATAGACACCTACAGATCAATTGAATTGTCTAGAACGGGATGTCTAGTGCTATTTAACTACCCTAGGGTGTCACAGACATGATATAGCATAATAGCTGTCGTAACTGACAGCATATACAGAAGATTCAAGTCCCTGAGCCTCAGCTGGACACTGGGTAGCCTTCCACGGGTCATCTGAAATAGCACTAGATGCCTACTTTGAGGGCACTCAATCAAGTCTTTAAAATTTATCTGTTATACTAACTAAATCTCCACTGACTATAATGACACTTAGACAGATAAATGTTCACACTACAGATGTGAATACCACTCTTGCAGTCACGTAAGTATTACAGCACTCTAGGTTTTCTTTTTCCTTCTTCCCCTCCTCTCCTCCCCATAATTTATGCTTATAGAGAAGTGGTATGATGTAAGCATGACTTAATGTGGACTGATTTCTGAGATAATTTGAAAAGCCTTATCACAAAATGTATTAAAACCCCAAAGGTGCCCTTATTATTGTTAATAGAAGGCAATTTTGTAATTCAAGAGAGACTCAAGTATATGACTGGGATAAGGAAGTCTATTTCTTTTCCTATTTTCCTCCTAGTGATATAGATAGCAGAAGCCCAGAGAACATAAAGAAGGACTACAGAGCCCTAGGAGAGGTGGTTAGGGGCTCTGGAGCGCAGATTGTCTTTTCAGCAGTTCTCCAGGATAAAGGGGAGTACCTTAAAAAGGCTAGGAGGATTGGCCAGGCTAATAAATGGTTAAAAGGGTGGTGCTACAGTCACAGGTTTGGGTATCTTGAACATGGGACTCGATTTAGCAGGCCAGGTCTACTGGGGGCTGGTAGAGCTGGTCTGACAAAGAGAAGAGTGGATTTGGTAAGAGGCTTGCCAGATTGATCAAGGATGCTTTAAACTACATGTGTTGGGGGAGGAGGGCATCATTCCATCCCAACACACCCAGTCACTTGCCAGCACCTATAGTAAACATTCAGAGCAATGTAGAGATATTCCAGCTGCTCCAGCCAATGAGCCACCTTCAGTTGGAGCTCGGCTCAGATGCCCCTATACAAATGCCCATAGCATGGGGAACAAACAAGAGGAATTAGAGGCACATCTACGGGGGTATAATATAATAGGCATCACAGAAACATGGTGGGATGGCTCCTATGACTGGTGTGTTGCAATGGAAGGTTAAAGGCTCTATAGAAAAGACAGGCCCAGTAGGTGGGGACAAGGAGTTGCTATTTGTGTAAGGGATCAGCTGGGCAGTATGGAACTCTGTCTGGGACAGGTTTGCAGTCAACAGAGAGTTTGTGGGTCAGGATTAATGGGAGAACAGCAATGGGAGACATTATTGTGGGGGTCTGTTACAGACCACCTGATCAAGAGGTCTCTGGATGAAGCATTGTCTAGACAGACAGGAGTGGCCTCATGCTCGCAGGCCTTTGTTCTCATGGGGGACTTCAACAACCCTGATATCTGTTGGAGGGACAGTATGGCCCCGCAAAAGCAATCCAGGCAGTTCTTTGACTGTGTGGAAGACATCTTCCTTCTGCAAGTAATAGAGGAGCCGACAAGGAGAGGTGCCATGCTTGACCTCGTCCTCACCAACAGGGAAGGGCTGGTTGGAAATGTGATGCCCCAGGGCAGCCTTGATTGCAACGATCATGATATGGTCAAATTTGAGATCCTCAAGACAGTGAGAAGAGCGTGAAGCAAGCTCACTGCCCTGGACTTCAAAAGAGCACACTTTGGCCTCTTCAGGAACCTGCTCAGTAAGATTCCATGGGATATAGCCCTAGAGGGCAGGGGAGCCCAAGACTGTTGGTTGATATTCAAGGATCGTCTGCTGCAAGCTGAGGAGTGTTGTATCCAAACTAGAAGGAAGAGCAGCCGGAGGGCCAGGAGACCTCCTTGGATGGATAAGGAGCTGTTGAGAAAATTTCGAAGGAAAAAAGAGGCTTATAAAAGGTGGAAGCAAAGACAGGCAGCCTGGGAAGCATACAGGGCTGTTGTCCGGTAAGCTAGGGACCAGGTTAGGAAAGCTAATGCCCACTTAGAATTCAACTTGGCTAGGGATGTGAAAGATAACAGGAAGGGATTCTATAGGGACAGAGTGAATAAAAGACAGAATAGGGACAATGTAGGCCACTCTGGAAGCTATCAGGAGAACTGGCTACCTTGGATTCGGAGAAGGCTGTGGTTCTTAATAACTTCTTTGCCTCTGTCTTCATTCGCAAATGCTCTGACCACACCACCCAAGTCTTGGAAGGCAGATGCAGGGACAGTGAGAATGAAGACCCTGGGCCCACTGTAGGAGAGGACCTGGTTCAAGACCATCTTAAGAACTGGAAAGTACACAAGTGCATGGGACCTGATGAAAGCCATCCGCGGGTCCTGAAGGAGCTGGCAAATGAAGATGCTAAACCATTGTCCATCATAGTTGAAAAATCATGGCAGTCAGGTGAAGTTCCTGATGACTGGAAAAACGTAAATGTAACCCCTATTTTCAAGAAGAGGAAAATGGATGGGCCAAGGAACTACAGACCAGTCAGTCTCACCTCTGTGCCTGCCAAAATCTTGTAACAGATCCTCCTGGAAGGCATGCTAAGGCACATGAAAAACAAGAAGGTGGTTGATGACAGCCAGCATGACTTCACTAAGGGGAAATCCTGCCTGACCAATTTGGTGGCCTTCTATGATGGGGCTATGGAACTGATGGACAGTTGACGTCATCTACCTGGACTTGTGCAAAGTGTTCGACACTATCCCACACAACATCCTCGTCTCTAAATTGGAGAGACATCAATTTGACAGATGGACCACTCTGTGGATACAGAACTAGCTGGATGGCCACATGCAAAGAGTTGTGGTCAATGGCTCAATGTCCAGCTGGAGACCAGAAAGGGGTCATGTCCCTCAGGGATCGGTGTTGGGACCGGTCTTGCTCAACAAAGATGTCGGTGATGTGGACAGTGGGATTGAGTGAGCCCTCAGCAAGTTTGACAATGATACCAAGCTGTGTGGTTTGGTTGATACACTGGGGGGAAGGGATGCCATCCGGAGGGACCTTGACCCGCTCTTGAGATGGGCTGATGCTAACCTGATGAAGTTTAACCATGCCAAGTGCAATGTCCTACACCTGGGTTGGGGCAATCCCAGGCACAGCTCCAGGCTGGGCAGGGAAGAGTTTCAGAGCAGCCCTGAGGAGAAGGACTTGGGGGTGCTGGTTAATGAGAAACTGAACATCAACCGTCAGTGTGCACTAGCAGCCCAGAATCTCAACTGTATCCTGGGCTGCATCAAAAGGAGCAGAATATCCCAGAAATTCTGATTATAGGCACTTTATATACTGAATTCTTATCCAGAAAGACTGTTTTTCTCCTTTTTTATTTCCATATTAATTCATTATTTCTAAATAAAGTCAATCTTTGTACAAATTCTTTTATAATTTTGTTATTTTTTAAGTTAATGGATTTTATTGCCTTAATAAGAATCACTTTTCCTGTAACAGATTGGAATTATCTTCAGTATGAAGGAATAATTCTGAAAAGAGACTTAGGAATTTAAAAGATAGTTGGTGCAATAACCAGCTTTTGTTTTAGTCATTTCATCGGTGAAAAACAGCATTCCAAGGAAGCCACATACCAAGAGACCAGGCACAAGCTAGTTCTGATCCAAAACTTCTTTAATGATGCAGGTCCTTCTCTAAACAGGAGCTACTAAATCCTGCTAAAAGATGGCACTGTGGGCCACTATTCCAGTGCTACAGCAGAAAGAGCTTCCTTTTTAAGATGTCACTGCCCACCAGTTACTTATTGCCACCTCTCAGCTGGATGTTATCACCTCACATAATAGCCAGCTGGTTTCATGTAAAGTCTCTGAATAGACTCAATAGAGGATCAATCTGCTGTTTGCTCACTGGAATTAAGGCCATAGGAATTTCCATTATAGAGAAGAACTTCTGAACCTTGAAAGAAAATAGAAAGTACCTCAGTATTTAGGAACAAAAATAATCTTTTTTTATCTCTATTCTTTTTCTTTTTTTAGTTACAAAAGGAAGTAAATCTGGTTCAGTGACTCACTACTGATAAAGTGATTTTTACCCCTTTTAAATTTTTATATAAGTGAACTTATATATGATTTATATAAACTTTGCTGTACATGTTCACTATTATACTAAAGAAAGTGAAAACAAATGCATATAAAATACAATAAAAATGCTCAACATGACCGTTTTGCCACTTGAGGATAAAAAATTTAAATACCGTCTTTCAGACAAGCTGTCCTTCTGAAATTCCATATGACAAGGTGGTGGTATTAATCTAAGAAGAACTGAGCCCCTTTTATGGATTTTTCATAACTCTGGTAAGGTTTTAGATTCTTCTCCTGTTACTTTGTACATTTACTAGCAGTTTAATCACCAGCAGAAAGCAACAATTATTTATTTATGATCAATATCCAGCACAATCCAGAGAACTGATGGCATGACACACAGAGCTCTGGGTCCTTTTGTGTATTTTATTAATATTGTACCTGCCAGTCCTGCTAGTTTATTGTTACTGACATACTAACTGATATGCCAGACGCTGGCTTGCTCTTGTCACCAAAGCCTTGTGACTACTTCCTTAAATAAAAGGCGTTTCACCTTTTTACTGAGGCGCTTCTTTTATCTCATAATGGACATTAATTACAGACCCACTATGTCAATTGGTGGTTTTGTTTTAGCAAGATGAAGAGTACAGTTAGCCACTCAGATTTTAGAATGGTGGAGCAGAACTGTCTTGTTTTCTTCCACTTTCTACAAGTCAGGAATCATATATACGGAAGAAGTGGAAAAGCAAAATGGGGAACTGGACATCCTCTGTCCTTGCTTGCCTACAAAGTATTAATGTGAGGAACATTTAGGGTCCGTGCTTTCTAGGGGAAGCCTATTTCCAATTTGCTGTATTCCTTCCCTAAATAATGCTACCTCAGGCAGAAATCTGCTATTTTGCCCAGTTGACTTGATTTTAATCAAGGTTGATATATATTTTATATTTTATACTTTTTTCTCTAGATTGGAGAGACATCAATTTGATAGATGGACCACTCTGTGGATAAAGAACTGGCTGGATGGCTGCACGCAAAGAGTAGTGCTCAATGGCTCAATGCCCAGCTGGAGACCAGAAAGCAGTCGTGTCCTTCAGGGATCGGTGCTGGGCAGAGAATAGATCCAGAGCAGCCCTGCTGAGAAGGACTTGGGAGTGCAGGTCAATGGGAAACTTAACACGAGCCAGCTTCAGTGTGTGCTCACAACCCAGAAAGCCAAGCGTATCCTGGGCTGCATCAAAAGGAGTGTGACCAGCAGGTCAAAGGAGGTGATCCTGCCCCTCTACTCTGCTCTTGTGAGACCTCACTTGGAGTAGTGGGTGCAGTTCTGGTGTCCTCAACATCAAAAGGAGATGGAACTGTTGGACCAAGTCCAGAGGAGGGCCACGAGGATGATCAGGGGACTGGAGCACCTCCCGTATGAAGACAGGCTGAGAAAAGAAGAGAAGGCTGCATGGAGACCTCATAGCAGCCTTCCAGCATCTGAAGGGGGCCTGTAAGGATGCTGGGGAGAGATTCTTCATTAGGGACTGTAGTGATAGGACAAGGGGTAACGGGTCCAAACTTCAACAAGGGAAGTTTAGATTGGACATAAGGAGGAGCTTACAGCTCTTTGCTGTAAGGGTGGTGAGGCACTGGAATGGGTTGTCCAGGGAAGCTGCAAATGCTCCGTTGCTGGCGGTGTTAAAGGCCAGGTTGGAGAGAGCCTTGGATGGCATGGTTTATTGGGAGGTGTCCGTGCCCATGGCAGGGGTTTGGAATTAGATGGTCTTTCCAACCCTAACTATTCTATGATTCTATATTAGATTTCTAGATTCAGTGAAAACATGACTTTCTACCTGGTGAGAAGATGGGAACTGTGATGAGGGAGTACCAGGAGGAATATTCATGGGCTTCCATATTAGCTGTCCTTTTAAACAGAAGTTAGAGGCAAAGTAGCATTACATTGGCAGAAATCTTCTGAATTAAGATACAATATTTTTTGATAAAAATAAAAGAAAATTTTCATTATGTGGGTATAAGATTGATAACCTTATCAGTAACATGTAATTCAACTTTGTGACTAAACAGTCTAAAATAAATACACAAAAATTTATTTCTAAACTTAATCTTTTGCCTGCTATGCAGCTATGATTCATTTTTTTAA
Organism: Myiopsitta monachus; assembly: GCA_017639245.1. NCBI lineage: Eukaryota > Metazoa > Chordata > Aves > Psittaciformes > Psittacidae > Myiopsitta > Myiopsitta monachus. Next base: position 64,392,783 of record CM029919.1, read on the forward strand.
TCTTGCTCATGAATGTAACTTTCAAGAGCTGTGACACAACTTTCAACTCCCCCGTGATGCTTATTTTATGTTATAACAAACAAAGTTCCAGATTTCAATTAACAAGGAGTCACACCTATCTGATCCTCTGGAGCTATTCTCTATTCTAAAGTACATGTGTTTTTCCACTGACTTATGTCCTTGGAAAAGCTGACAGAAACTACTTCAGCAAATATCTGTATGACTATGAGAACTTTATATGCCTTTCTTCAGCATATTTCCTTTAGATAGAAAGAAATAATATGAAAGGGAAATAGCTTGGTGTTGTGATTTAAGCCCAGTCGGCAACCCAGAACCACACAGCTGCTCCTCCACTCCCCCCCCCCACCTTCACCCCCTGCTCCCCGAGGGGTGGGGAGGAGAACTGAAAGAATGGAACTCCCATGGGTTGAGATAAAAACAGTCCAGTAACTAAGGTATAACACAAACCACTGCTGCTACCACCAGTAATAATAATGATAAGGGAAATAACAAGGGAAGAGAATACAGCCACTTACCGCCCGCTGACCGATACCTAACCCAACCCCAGCAGTGATCTAGCTTTTCTGGGTAACACCCCCCAGTTTATCTACTGAGCATGATGTGCTGTGGTATGGAATACCTCTTTGGTCAGTTTGGGTCAGGTGTCCTGTCTCTGCTTCCTCCTGGCTTCCCCTCCTGCCTGGCAGAGCATGAAACTCAGAAAGTCCCTAGTCAGAGTGAACATTACAGAGCAGCAACTAAAAACATCGGAGTTATCAGTGCTGTTCCCAGGCTGAAAGTCAAAATCACAGCACTGCACCAGCTACTAAGAAGGAGAAAAATGACTGCTACTGCTGAACCCAGGACACTTGGATTCAACAGCGTAAGAGATGCAAACCTGCCGTAACTCCATGTCCCCAAATCTAAACAGTAGTGAGGCTGAGCATATTTTTCCCAGTAAGCACAAATATATGTGTGTAGTGCAGGCTGACATATATGCATGGCCAGATCAACATAGACACACACATTCAGCCCTCACCCAAACACAGACAAGCCCAATGACTCCCCTCACTGGCTGAGCAGTATGAAGGACCACCAGTAAGAATATAGACATATATATACATTTGCAGCATAAATTCCTCCAGCAGCAGAGCTCAGAACCTGTTTGCCCAAGTAGCTGTACCTGGATCCGAATCTCCCCTGTTTCTGGCTCTTGGGCATACACATGCCAGAGACTGCACCCCACTCCAGTTGCTAGTAGCCTGTCTCATTCAACCACACACATACACACACACACACAGAGCTCACTGGGTCACTTGCTGTGGTCCCCAGTAGCAAACCCCTATTGTTCTTACACACATACATCTTACTCCAGGAAGCCTTTTGGCCCTACAGTCTCTTTGGTCAGGACTCTCCTAGTCCCACTGACAACCTGATCCTCCCTGCTTACCAGACAGTATGACTTGATCTTCCCTAGCTGGAATTGGTTTGGTCCATCCCATATGGTGTCATGCTTTGCACTTTTGGCTAAAACAGTGTTTATAACACACCTACGTTTTTGGCAATTGCTGAGGCATACTTGCACAATCCTAGAGTAATTTTGGTGGAAAGGACCTTTAACGGGCATCTAGTCCAACCCCCCTGAAGTAAGCAGGGACATCTTCAGCTAGATCAGCTTGCTCAAAGCTCCATCCAATCTGACCTTAAATGTTTCCAGGGATGGGGCATCTACCACCTCTCTGGGTAAACTGTGCCTGTCTTTTACCACCACCACTGGAAAAAAAAGCTTCTGTACATCTAGTCAGAATCTATTTTAGTTTAAAACCATTACACCTTGTCCTGTCACCACAAATCCTGTTAAAAAGTCTGTCCCCATCTTTTTTATAAGTCCTCTTTATGCATTGAAAAGTCACAATAAAGTCTCCTCAGGGCCTTCCTTTCTCCATGCTAAACAGCCCCAATTTTCTCAGCCTTTCCTCTTGCAAGAGGTGCTCCATCCCTCCGATTTTAGTGGCCCTCTTCTGGACCTGCTCCAACAGGTCCGTTTATCCTGTACTAAACTTCAGGGCTGAACACAGTACTCCATATGAGGTCTTACCAGAACAAAAACCAATCAACTCCCTCAACCTGTTGGCCATGATTCTTTTTATACAGCTTTAGATAGAAAAAAAACAGCTGGCTTTCTGCGCTTCAAGCCATCCACCTGTACCCCCACCTCCTGTGCCAGGCTGCTTTCAATCCTTTCATCCCTCATCTGGTATTGACACCAGAGGTTGTTCTGGCTTAGGTGAAGGATGTCAAAGCTTTCTGTCCCTCTCCTCACCAAACACTAATAGGCTGGGTGTGTGCAAGAAGTTGGGTGGGGACACAACTAGAACAGCTGACCCAAACTGACCAGAGGGATACTCTATACTATCACGGTATGTTTAGCAACAAAGAGCTCAAAGACAGAAGGAAAGGAAAGACATCTGACTTCCCAAGTAACCTGTAGGTGTGCTAAGGCCCTGCCTTCCAGAAACTGGTTGGACATCTGCCCTGCTGATGGGAAGCAATTAATTAATTCCTATTGTTTTGCTTATACACACAGATGTTGCTTTTCTTGTTAAACTGTCAGTATCTATGTCCACAAGTCTTCTTACCTTCCTTCCATTTTCTCTCCATTCTGTGGGACAGAAGAGTAAGAGAAAAGCAGGGTCTCTGAGATGCTTTTTTTTGATGGGCTTGTGGCTCCTGTGGTGGGCCAGGGAGTAGTCTTGCAGGAAATTATTTGGGTGCCCACCTGCCCTTGTGTCTCTCTGCTCATTTGTGGGCGTGTATATGAGTTTTTATTACATAACCTAACACAATCCAATTGTAGCAAATGGATTTGGTCTTCGGGGGTTCATTCCTTTTTTATTGTCCCTAGGGCCCTCTTTCTATTATAACACAATTAAGGAAAATGAGTTTCAGGGGGCTGTATCAACATCAAAGCAGAAAAAGAACTATTAGATTAAGTAACACAGCCCCTGTCCAAAGCGGCACCTGAGCGAATTGCATACTACTGCCAATCCTTTTAACTAAATATGATCAATTGGAAAGGGAGAGTGTTCCACTCTCTCCACTGGAATAAATTTCCTTCTGGATTACTGTTCAGTTAATTAACCTGCCAGATACTTCTTACCCCTTAGGCTATAAAATCTGTGTATTGTTATTATTATTTTGTAGTGAAATGGATCACACATATAGTACAATATATAGCATCTGTACAAAATCATCCTGTATACGCAGGTACACAATCCTTACATTACAGACTTCAACAATTGTACAAAAATGTGCATTAAAATTTTTGAAATTATAAGCCACCATTTTTCAGGGTGTTCTAGATAATGACAGATAAAGGTGTAGGGAAGCATTTAAAACATTTTCTCTGAGACATTTTATTCTGTTTTTTGGACACCACTTGTGACATCAAGTTAAGGAATGATGTGGAAGGCAGATTTAGGTTGCACACACAAAACAGAAATCTCTTGTAGCATTAATAATACTGAAGAACTCAAAGAGATCATCAAGAGTCAGCATCCAGTACCCATCACTGGAAATTTTTGTGAGCAGATTGATGAAAACAACCATCCAGAACAGGACTGGCACAGACACTACTGACTTTCAGCTAAAATAAGCTAGTCAACCTGTCAAGACCTATTCCCATCCTCTTTTTGTCAGAAAATGGTATTTCTGTGATTCTTACAGTTGTATTATTAACCATGCCAAGTGCAAGATCCTACACCTGGGTGGGAAAAATCCCAGGCACAGCTCCAGGTTGGGCAGAGAAGAGATTCAGAGCAGCCCTGAGGAGAAGAACTTGGGAAGGCTGGTTGATGAGATAATGAACATGAGCCAGCTTCAGTGTGTGCTCGCAACCGAGAAAGCCAAGCATATCCTGGGCTGCATCAAAAGGAGTGTGACCAGCAGGTCAAAGGAGGTGATCCTGCCTCTCTAGTCTGCTCTTGTGAGGCCTCACTTGGAGTAGTGGGTGCAGTTCTGGTGTCCTCAGCATCAAAAGGAGATGGAACTGTTGGACCAAGTCCAGAGGAGGGCCACAGGGATGATCAGGGGACTGGAGCACCTCCTGTATTTAGATAGGCTGAGAAAGTTGGGGCTGTTCAGCCTGGAGAAGAGAAGGCTGCATGGAGACCTCATAGCAGCCTTCCAGTATCTGAAGGGGGCCTATAGGGATGCTGGGGAGGGACTCTTCATTAGGGACTGTAGTGATAGGAGAAGGTGTAATGGGTTCAAACTTCAACAGGGGAAGTTTAGATTGGATATGAAGAAGAAATTCTTTACTGTAAGGGTGGTGGGGCACTGGAATGGTGTCCTGGGTTCAGCAGCAGCAGTCATTTTTCTCCTTGGTAGCTGAAGCAGCACTGATAACACCAGTGTTTTCAGTTACTGCTTGGTAATGTTTTGGTCTGGTCAAGGACTGTCTGAGTCTCATGCTATGCCAGGGAGGAGGGGGAGACAGGAGGAAGCAGAGAGAGGACACCTGACCCAAACTGAGCAAAGAGGTGATTTCATACCACAGCACGTCATGTCCAGGATGAGAAAATGGAGAGCAGAGACCTGGAAGGGTGTGGTGGTGGTGGACTGGGGGTTCGCTGCTGGGGGGTGCACTGGCTGGGTCAGGCTTGGTGAGCAGTTGTATTCTCTTTCCTTGCATTTCTCTTGTATTATTACTGGTGGTAGCAGTAATGATTTGTGTTATACCTTAGTTACTGGACTGTTCTTATCTCAACCTGTGCCAGTTGAGTTCTTTTGATTCTCCTCCCCATCCCCCCGGGACTGGGGGAAGAAAGACGGGGAGTGAGTGAGTGTGTGAGTGACTTCGTGAGTTTTAGAGACTTAAACCAGGACAAATGGGTTGCCCAGGGAAGTTGTGAATGCTCCATTGCTGGTGGTGTTCAAGACCAGCTTGGAGAGAGCCTTGAATGGCATGTTTTAGTGTGAGGTGTCCATGCCCAAGGCAGAGGGGTTGGAGCTAGAGGATCTTAAGGTCCCTTCCAACCCTAACTATTCTGTGATTCTATGATTCTATTACCATTTCTCCAAATAGTGCTTGCAACAAGATGTTGGAAACTGACACCTTAAATTCTTATAAGGTGAAGCAACACAAGTTTGGATGGTTCCTGTGATTTATTTCCACATGATATCACAAACAAGCTAGATTGGTCCAACAAGAAATTAATTTGCCTCAGAAATTACAATCCATTGAGTCTTTGTTCTCAAAAAGAATTCAGCTTCAACAACTGAATTTAAATAATGAGATAAATTGGCTATTCTTTTTGTGCAGATACATTTTCCTTTTCAAAGCACTAAGAGATCACAACTTTTGCACCATCTCTATCTGGTGATATTTACCACATAATAATAGTAAAAGAAGAACCAAAATAACCAAAAAGACAATACTTCTATTCTCGTATTGAACTTTTCTGCTAGATGATTAAGATTTAGTCTCAAGTTGCAGAGTACACATATGTGGAAATGCCTCTCTTCATGGTTGGATCACCCTTTAGGTGGTTATTACTGAGAGCACTAGCAAGCCTGAAGGTGTGGGAATGGATGTTTACATATGTAGACTAATTGCTCAATTACAGACACAGAAGCTTTCGCAAATGTTAAATAGTTACAAAAAGGCACTGGTGTATCAAAGTTAATAAATATATTGATTAATATTGATGATTCCTCTCCCTCCCTCAAAGGAGTAACAGAAGCAGAATTACATTTACTGATCTAAATATAGTTTCATTCAGGGAGGCTTAGTATAATACAGACTGCAGCTCAGTATGGAGCTGTCATGCTGCTGTTGTGCGTAGTGTAAAATCACTTCTCAACTGTTGATATTTTACCATCTACATAAAAGTGAATAATATCACCCCAGGAGAAGCTCTATTTCTTTGTAGATGCAGTGCTCCTGGAAACCAAGCTGATATTGTGTCTTGATGAAACATGCAGGTACTTCTCTGTAGGATCAGTTTCTGAATCCTGAATATAGGGAAACAGGTTTTGATAAAAAAGCAGCTAATATCTACAGAGGAAGGAACTTCAGTCAGAACTGTTCCAAACATTTCTCTATTGGGTATATTTGGTATGATCTCTTGTTGTTCTGAAAGGTATTCCTTAGGCAGCGGGTGTGGAAAACAGATGTATATTTTAAAGCTGGAGACTGTACTCTAAGCGGTGATTGTGAACTTCTGCCACTACTGCAGCAAAATTCAGAGTCTTCATTGAACTTGGGACACTGAAAGAAGAAAGAAAATGGCTGAATGAAATATAAGTGGAAGTATACAAACCAGAAATAGATATAATACACAGCATACCATATACAGTATATAGTACATAGTGTGCAACATGTAGTAAATATGTATGGCATATAATAGCATGGAAATGAAGCATACCAGGAGAATGCTGGATTCTGATTCGGAGAAAACTCCAGGAACAAACTCGCCAACAAAGTTTTCTAGTTGACAAGCAGGTATTCTTTATTGCAGTGCCGGGAGACATGGGGGATAGCTCCTCCTAACATGTGTCCCCGTATTGCTACACAAGCAGTCCTTATATAGCTACCAAGTACACATACATATTCATGAGGCTACGTATGGATTACATTATTTTCCAGAAAGTTCCCCGCATGCGTACAAAAATGTGCTGGGGGTCTTTGGGGTCGTTTACTTCTTCCAACAATCTTCATCACTGCTGGCAGCCTTTGAAGCATGCGCAGTAGATGCTTATACCAGCTTAATCGGTTCGTTAACACAACAAATATAACAATCATCCGGTCCCCCTACTTATCAGTTAATTTTACTGCAACCCATTCTGGGCCCCTGCCTTTCCAGATACTCCCTATCTTTATGTCCTGTTCTTCTAGCCTGTTTTTCTTACACTCGATTTGTACTAAGGTCATAAAGGCCTAAACTACATCAACTACAGCAGTTTATCTTGTACAAGAATTCTCAGTATGTTCTCTAGCTGTACTCTATATTTTTTCTCTGCATATCATGCATCTCAGTAATTTCCTATTACTACCGTTACAAAGCCATCAAACTTAACATTACTTAAAATTGATTCTAAAGGTTTATATATTTCATTTTGTAACCCTCCCTTTGTCTCAATTCACATTAATTAACAATGGCTTCCTTTTTCCTTTCATGTTCTGTGGCTCTATGTAGTGTCTTTGAAAATTAAGGCCGTAATTTTCTTACATTTCCTCAGAATGTACAAACTGATTAAAAAAAAATAAAAAAACCTGTTTTGGGACTTGTGCTTTGTTGTTGTCGGGATGGACAAAAATCACAAGCACACGTATTTTCGGTGACTTCATATGAATTAAAAATAGGCAGGTGCTTTATTACTACAAACCACTACTTATGTACCTTTTCTAACACACACATGTCTTTTAGTCATTGGTTAATATTAGTTAGGCAACAGCACATCATTGATAACTCTTTACCGCATTACATAAGTCCATTATTTTGCCAAGTTCTCCCTTTGTTGCTAGTTGCTCCCCTTATCTGACTCGCTCCTCCAGACCCCCTTTACTTTCCCATTCGAATGTCTTCTACTTTCCCACTCGTATGCCTGCAGTACCTCATTTCTCAAGGATGCACTTTAACATAATTGAAACGGAGTTCTAACTTCATGCCTTCAGTCAGGGGATACACGGGCCTACCGTAGCCTCCCATGACAGCACTTTGCATGCTCAGGAAATCCTTAAATGAGGTGATTCAGGGTGTGTTTGATTTTCTGGGCTTGCAAACAGGTGCTTAGTTACTTGTTTTTGGCCAGCAGGGACTAAAATCCTTGTGTGCAAATGCATCCTTATATACACAGATGAATGTATGCTTACGATAGGCGTCTATTCCTCCAGTTACTTTTTTCTGACTTATTTGAAAGCATGTACATCATTCCTCTTACTTGTCTGTCTTGCTTTCAAAAAATTAATGTTTTAGAAAATACAATCCCACCAAAACCAGTACATTTAAATCAGTCCATCATTAAAAAATCATGTCTTCTAATTAATTATTAATTATTGAGAGGGAAGACAATATGCAGTAGCCTCAGGCTTGACAAGCTGTCAGGAATGCCTGCCAAGGCTGCCAGGCTCACCAAGCTCCTGGGTAGTCAGCACATTAAACACAGAAAGTTAAATGACATTTCCTAGAACCTGGAGAATAGCAACTAGACATAAAAGAATCTCTTTTTTGTTTTGTTTTGGTTTGGTTTGGGTTTTTTTTTTTGTTTGTTTGTTTCTTATTCTTTGCAAAAGATAGAAGACAACAAAAAATCTGTTAAGCAGACAGCAGCACAGAACTGGTGGAGCAGCTAGTAGATTTCTACAGCAGCACCTGGAGAAAACCATTTGGAAAGCCAACTATCACAAATGGATAAACTCCTTTCTCATAAATATTTTTTCTTTAAGTGTAAAAGATGAAGTGACTGATTACAAATAAAACCCGGAAATCACAGAACATGCAGAATGGTATAGCAGAACTCTCTTCACTCTAGTTTACCGTGCAAGGTGATTTTAGCTGGCCATTTAGTATACAAATAGGTTTTATTAACCACCTGAACAAGGAATAAGGCTGTATCATGGAAGTCTTTGACCTGTTGTAGTGTTTGATGCACTCTTTCAAAATGGACTTAAAATATCACAAGATTGTGGATGGTTAGGGAAAGAGAGACTTTTTCTTGGAAAACAAAATACAAACAATCCTTGTGAAGAAAATTAAATATTCTATGAATCTCTTTGAAAGGAAAGGTGTGTCAAAGGAGAAGGAATCACCATGTTTATCTCCTATGTTTAAATATCCTTAGCAGAAAAGAATTTACTAAACCTTCAAAAAACTGTTGGTCATGGAGACTTGTCAGGTTACCTACTGAAAATACTATTTCTAGTAGAAGTAGGCAAAACTATTTTATTTAAAAGATTGGTTTTCAGTTAAAAAAAATCTTCTAAAGCACCACATTCTCGAGACATTAATACTAAAATATGCAGATATTTTGAAACTTTCAAATACTATTTGGAACTCTTGAAATCATTACAAGTAAAAATATTTTCTCACAATAGTCTTTATAGGTTCCTGGAATTTCTCTGGCAGAGATCTCAGACTTGTAAACCCTTTCCTGAAGAAAAAGCAGAAAGTGACATTTTTTTTACCCTACCTATACATATAGTCAAAGAGCTTTAAAACTTATTTCTGACGTACAATGTCCTTATAAATGAGAATATAACCAAATATCCCACAGTCTGAATAGAAGTTAAAATGTTTCAACAGCAACTGATGAAAGATCAGGTGTGATTATTTTCATATGATCAATTTTACCTTAGAAAATTATATTCAGAAAGACCTAATGTGGAGATTACTGTACATTGCCATGGTTAAAATTTTGTTGGGAAATTATGCTTCCTGATGCATTAATAGAAAATAAACTTTCCCTAGTCAATAGCCTAATATAATTGAAATCTATGCTCTTAATTTCAATGGGATCATGTCTTTAATTTCTGCATTGAAAAGTGGGGGGGGGCAGAGGGGAAGAAATTGGGGGATACTGTAATAGACATCAATATTATCAGCTTCTTTGGTCTAGAAATTTCTACCTGTACCAAGGTTGTATCTGAAGACTGAAAATATTTGAACCTGTAAAAAGCAAGTTTTTCTCCTTTATTTCTTTAATACACTCAAACAATATCATGAACAAAAAAAAAAAAAAAACCAAATAAAGCAAAACCCAATCACAAAACTAAAAAAACACATAAGTAAAACTGACAATAAACATACCATGTTTATTTGATGTGCAACGTTATAAAAAATATTAAGATGAGCCAGTTAATCTCAGTAAAAACAATTATCGACATCCAAACCCAATTTTCACTTCATCATACAGTAAATGAAAAAGAACATTTCATAAAAGCCCTAGAGAAAAATCATAGAAATGCATATTCTTCAGGCAACTTCAACAGTAAAACCATCTTTTTTAAGGACGGTATTAAGATTGAAAATGAGAACAAAAGTCAAACCAGCATGGCCTGTATTTTTTATTAAGGGAGACATATATGGTTGATATAGATTATTATTAGGTATGTTTTCTATATTGTATAGTAATACTATATGCACAAAATAGTCTCTTGCAGTAGAGGCCATATTCAGCAGTGCAAGTAATTCTGGTTCAGTAGGATTTTGACATGCACTATACTGTTTGGTATTCCCCCCCGCCCCTTTCATTGCCAAAGTATTTCATCACATTTCAGTGCCCTCCTGAAAGGCACATGCACTTTCATCATTATCACCAAGGATCTGTACACTAACAGAAGATCACTTCAAATTAAATCATGAATTTGAGTGGATTTGTACTCTGCCATTAAAGATTTACTATGGGATGCACATGTTTTTTCCCAGCCTGTCCTTCTCTCATTCCTGGAAATGTAATGAATTTTCTGTTTCCTGGAGAATCCCTGTTTTGGTTTGAAGGCAGCCCTGAGCCTTCAGCTCTGCTTCTCAATCTCTCCCAGAGCCAATCAGGCTACCTGTGTGAAACATATGCAGGGCTACAGTTTCTCGCACTTCGCTTGAAAGAGCCTATGTCCCCACTAATAAACTCTTCACACTCCAGAACAAGGCTCCTGTATCCAAACTACTTCCTGGGAATGATCCTACTTCCATGAAAACTCACAACCCATGGCCAAGAATCCTTTGGCACAGGACAAAATCATGACAGAGACTAAGTTCAAAATTTAACAATATTAATGGTTATGTTTCAGTACCTGGGAACGTTTCTTGGCATTGTTTAATTTTCTACTATGGTTATAACTTCAGGGTTTTTATGGGACAAAATTAGACAAGGCTGAGTCCTCAAAGGTATTTATGCATCTCGATTCTATTTCTGTCAATGAATTTAGGCCCCAACACTTCCTTTGTGAAGTGGGCCAAAATGCACAGAATAAACACATAAACCTCTACAAAGTCCTGTTTGGTGCAGAAGCAGCTTCCCGGAACTCTGCACAATGGCACATACACACTATCCACTGCTGTAAATCATCTTGCTATTACTCCTCACTCGTTTTTGTTTGCTTTTTATATAGTCTCCACTTGGACAAATGAAAACATCTCACCCCTTGCTCTTGAAAGTTCTTGTCAAACAAATAGTAGTAACTTATGTCACTAGCTAGTATGTTAGATTTATTTACCATTTGGAAAATATTACAAGTAACTAAAGCAACTGTGTTTGAAAGCAGTCCTCCCCTTCTGGAAGATTTTAAGTGTATAAAGATGGCAGGCGACTGTTTAGATACAAGTATAAATGACATGAGGAAAAACTATTGCTGCCACACATAGACATTTGAGAGAAGCAGTAACAGAGGGTTGTGCTTTGAACTGCATAATGCCTACCCTGTTTTCTTTATGGACAGCAGCGTCCTGAAAATCTCTCTCAACGAATTTCCACCCTAGCACTCTGTTGTGGCTGGCTGGACCTGCCAACTGAGATTACTTCTCATGTTCTGTCTTTGTCTCACCTTCTGGCTGTTGTTCCTCTTGCTAGGCATTTCTGTTTGGATTCTTTGGGTTTTTTTTGGTTTTTGTTTTGTTTTGTTTTGTTTTGTTTTGTTGGTTTGGTTTTTTTTTTTTAAGAAGCTTTAGCAGTAACACTAGCACATTCAGATACAAAAAAAACCCCTCTGTTCTCTGCATACACTAAGGGCTTGAATAAAATCCACAAAAGCCAGCAGTCTCAACACCACAAGACTTCACTGTATGTCTACCTGAAATTAACTACAAGGTGACAATTAATGTTGTGCACGCATATGACTTTTTACTGTACTTCATAGCATTCATACACAGTTGTATTCATAGGCACATACCTAGCAGGCCACTCCTGGCATTTCTGATGTAAAGGAGACGCTGCATGTGTTTCTCCCAGTTGATTTAATGTTACTGAGAGGCCACTGATGTTGTTGTTGGTATTATTGAGTCTGGGCAAGTCATATAAACTCTTTAGTGTAGAAAGTTTAACCAAATTGACAATGATTGTACCCTTGACAAGTATTTTGAGATGTATGGATAAAAATAATGAGAATGTAAAGCAGTTTGTCCCATCTGATATCTCAGGGCCTATTCAGATAAAATACTGCTCAGCATGAACAAAAAAGTGAGATGCAAATAAAGTTACACCACGCTATTACCAGAGCATATTTATTTTTTATTAATCTTTCACTGAATGTGACAAAGGCTAATAAACCCAATAAGCCTAAGATGTGTGCAGAAAACATGATCAGTCATCAAATATACCTAGAATTACTGCAGAGAGAGAATATGTGAAGGTTTTTATGGCTATTGACTTTTCTGCTTCTAAAGTTTGCATTAAAAGTTTTTTGTCACTGAAAACATTGATTTAGGTCTCCCCTCCAACAGATGCTTCCTTTCTTAAAATCTGTAGGAACTTCAGCTCTATACTTGTAATTAAAAAAATAAAGGTTCTGGGAATAAATTCAAGTATTAGATCCCTGATTAGTTAAATATTAGCTTTCCGAAATGCTCTGGTTTGCATTGTTTCCACTATATCTCCCTGCTATACAAATCTGCTCTTCATGAGGTTAGCTATAAACACTCTGCACATGAGTCAGGACCACTTGGTCTTATAGCAAAGGATTGAATTCTATATAATTTTTAAACTTAGCTACATAAATAAAAGAGATCAACATCATAAGATTTGTCCTAAATTGATAATTTAATTAAGAACCTTACTACAGACAACTGAAAGACAAATACAGAAATATATGCAGTCAAAGATCTAGGCAATCTTCTTGAGCCAGCCATTAAATTGTACAACCAGGACAAAAGCTGATTCCTGAATGAGAAATATTATTAGTAACAATATTGCTGTCACATCCAAATCACCTTAAATCTGTGGGAGAGATGTGATCCCAGAAGAAAGCTTTCAGAGGAGGTGGTAGAAAAAGAAAGAAAATATCTTCTTTTTTTTTTTTTTTTTTTTGCCATGACTCTTTAAGAAAAGCAGCATATTTCTTTTCAAAGGCCTTTCCTGTAGATTTAGTTGTTTTCTCTTAGTGATTATCTGGTTAATCCATTAACTCACTTTATGTGCAGAGGGGGAGGGAAAAATTCCTGTACTTTTAATTTACTAATTTAATATAGGATTCATCTCACTAACTTTAGAGCATCTAAAAGTCATTCATTGTAGTCTACAGTCATCACACAGTTTCTTTCTAGAGTTAATGGAGAGGAATTGGCATCATTGCTGAGTGATAAATCTGCTCTAACATCAGTGTCTAAAATAGATGAAAGAATCACCCTCTGGAGATGCCTCTTTTTCTGTATCATCTGTAAAGACACCTCCAGTAAGTTGTTAACAATAGACATCTAACTTTGAAAGGCTTACAATTAAATCTGATCAATTCCATCTCAACTGATTTTTCTTGTAACAAACCATGATTGCTTGAATGGTATTTCCACTGGTGACTAGGGTAAAGTGTTCTTTGTTTCAGCATCACAAATCGTTCAGATTCCTCCTCTGCCGTTCTGACCTACAAAGAATCATACTTTTTCTGTTGGAGAATGACACTCAGCACTGAGGAAGGATGGAAGACCTTGATATGAGTTTACTAAGTTCTTATAGAGAAGGATGAAGCACTTACCTGCCAGAAGTTCTTTTTCACTGTTCAACTGCACTTTACTGATTGATAAGTACTTTCATTTCCTGATTGCTTTTGATTCAGATTGCCACACAGAGGATGATTTTTCTCTTTTTCTTTCCTGATACTACTGACAGAGGTTTTTTATAAAATATTCTTCCTGGCCTTTTTTGCCTTTTTTGGCTTCAGTTTTGTAAGTTCACCTATAGCATCCCCAAATTGCATATATGATACTATCTATCCTGTGTTAGACAAAATATCCTATGTTCAGGTTTCTTTCCAACATTCTTCACTTTGTTACACTGACAGTTTCTCTCTTCTATGGCTGCAAGCTTTGGGACACTGGACTTACTTAAACTCTGTCTCTGAGATTTTTGCTAGTAGCACAAGCACTTATTTCCTCCTTGACAATACTGTCATGGGTTCAGCAGCAGCAGTCATTTTTCTCCTTCTCGGTAGCTGGTGTAGCACTGTGGTTTTGATTTTGGGCCTGGGAGCAGCGCTGATAACACCAGTGTTTTCAGTTACTGCTTGGTAATGTTTTGATCTGACCAAGGACTTTCTGAGTCTCATGCTATGCCAGGGAGGAGGGAGAGCCAGGAGGAAGCAGAGACAGGACACCTGACCCAAACTGACCAAAGAGGTGATTCATACCACAGCACGTCATGTCCAGGATGTGAACATGGAGGGCAGAGACCCGGAAGGGTGTGGTGGTGGACTGGGGGTGCACAGCAATGGTCAGGTTTTTGGTGGTGCAGTTGGGGGGTTCGCTGCTGGGGGTGCACTGGCTGGGTCGGGCTTGGTGAGCAGTTGCATTCTCTTTCTTGGTATTTCTCTTGTATTATTACTGGTGGTAGCAGTAGTGATTTGTGTTATACCTTAGTTACTAAACTGTTTTTATCTCAACCTGTGGGAGTTGAATTCTTTTGATTCTCCTCCCCATCCTCCCGGGACTGGGGGAAGGAAGAGGGGACTGAGTGCGTGAGTAAAACTGCGTGGGTGGGGGGCTTAAATGTGCTACCAAGGAGGAGAGAAAACGACAGCTGCTGCTGAACCCATGACACATGTCATGTCCAGGATGCAAAAAAAATCTTAGGGCAGGAACCCAGAAGAGTTAGTTCACTGCTCAGTCGGGCTTGGTATCGGTGGTGAGTGGTTGTATTCTCTTCCCTTGTTGTTTCCCTTGTCATTATTATTATTAGTGGTAGCAGCAGTGGTTTGTGTTATACCTGAGTTACTGGACTGTTCTTATCTCAACCTGTGGGAGTTGCATTCTTTCGATTCTCCTCCCCATCCCTCCAGTAGCTGTGGTGAAGAAAGAGGGGTAAGTGAGTGAGCGAGCTGCATGAGAGGCTTAAATCACGACAAATATGTAAGAAATTCCTCACATCCACGCATTATTCTGAGGATTGAAAGTAAAAGAGTGCCTGTCTGATTAGAAAAATCTTTCAGCAGCTCTCATCCTTGTTCAAGGTGTGGCAAGCATACCTACTTCTTTCTCTTAGCACTCTGCTCACCATGACAGAGATTATCTGTTTATCTCATTTCATGTGGGATCTTCTTTCTGATCTGATACCGTGGTCAGTTTGCTTCGTCTTTCCAGCCATGTACATGGTTTGCAGTTCATACTCAACACCTTTGTAAATTATTTCTAAACTTGTTTATGATAAATTATACCAAATTAGCTTGTAGTAAGTGCTAAATAGAGTTTTATGTATTTACATATTTTATGCTGTGGAGTTCATATAGTATTAAAGGTTTTACTACTTTGGAAGGCTTTCTTTTTTAATGGAGTCTTTAGAGTCTGCAGTCCTTTTAAACTCATTTGATCATCCAGTATTTCTTTTCAGCTGCTTTGTGATCAGCCTGTTTGTAATACCACTGTGGTTTCATTTTTTTAGAAATAAGGGTCAGTGTCATTGCCGTAGGTCCCCTCCTCCCTGGGGTACAGCTGACTCGGCTGAATTAGAGGCAGTGTTAGTGGTAGCCTTGAAATAGAGTTAGAAGGTGCTTCTCTTACCCAAATATCTCTGCTAGGAAGCCTCAGAGGAGCTTCCTTCTCCTTCCTTGGGAGATGCTTTTAATCTGAGACTCCTGTGCTCAGCATTTACCTGAGCTCCCACCCCTGCTATGTCACAGCCACTTTTTTGCCCAGCCATGGTCATGATCCCCCACCAGCAGACCCATGTCCTGCACTGGTATCATTCTGTCCCCATTGCCACAGAGGTGCCCGATGCACATGGCTGGGGCTACCCCAGTACACCCAGCTGCCCTGCTCCTGGCTGCCAGGCCCTGCCCCTGACAGACATCATGGAGACCTCCTCTCCCTCAGAGAGCCTCCACTCACCGCACTGCTACGTCAGTCAGCTCCATAAATTGAGAAAAGCCGTGTCCTGGCCTATCTCACCTGCTTATGATAATCAAGATAATCTGTTTTGCACCACTACATGCATCAAAACAGTGCAAACACCCTGTAATAGGCTTTGGACAGAGTCCTAAATACCCGAGCCTTCCAAAAGTCTAAAATCTGAAGATAAGGCAAAAATGGCAGAAAGTGTGGAAAAAATTGCTGTTAGTCAGAGGCATCATAAAAGAGAGGACTGTTAGAAAAATTAAATAAAAATCCCCCAGCTTAAACATCTTTTCATTTTTTTACTAATTTCAGGATTTTATAGTTCAACTTGCTTTGCTTCAGTGATTCACTTTATTCTGAATGGTTCAGTGAGCTGGGACAATAGTAGACGGCACAATATATGTTTCTCTGTGTTGTACCAATTTCTTGCGTGGGGATGATTTTGATGAAATGTACTGCTTATGAAAGGAATCAATAGGCAGTAATAGCCTTAGCTGGGCCAGGTACTTGGAAGAAAGAAGCTGTACAGGCTTTCCCAAAAAGGTCTGCCAATGCATCTCTATTACTTGCAGCAACTTGACTCTTCCAGTCCAGAGCATGCTGGAAAGCATGTTAAGGATCAATTTCTGATTGCTAAACTGCCAAATACTGTCTAAACCTTAGAAATCTGAATAAACCTGACCCTTAGGATCTTTTAAGAGCCTGATCAACTAGGTGATAGAGCTGCACTTTTCATATATTATGAAACTACTTATTAAAGCTACACTTGTCTACAAGGTTTACTTTCTGGTTTTGGGTTGTTTTTTCTGATTATTCTGAATATTTCCAATTAATACGTATACGTATATATATGTGTTTGTGTTTGTCTGTATGCGTATTTATATAAATATGTATACACAGCTTTTATATGTATACATACCTTTTTGTGTGGGAAAAAAGTTGCCAGAAACAGTGCAAAACGAGGCTGACACTTAGTAAATATATACCATTGTAATCATACCAGACCACTGAATTCATATGTTTTTGAACTTGAAAAATATTTTGGAACAAATGTTATATCACAAACACTAGTAGAAATGTTACATCACAAGCAGTAGTGACTTTCTAGTGAAATATGGAGAGAAGAACATCTCTTTCTATTCTGACTGGTGAGAACATGATAATTTTTTTCAGCACTTAGTTTTGCAGCAGCCGAACTTTTTAAAGTAAGGAGAGAGAGCTTGGAAATAGAAATGAATGAAAAACCTTAAAAAGAAGAAATGTGCTACATTTTATTTTGTTATTTTTCTCTTTTGTACTCGGTTACATTGTGAGAGGGAGGCACTTTGACTTCAAGAGTTTTCAATCAGACATCTTTGTGATAAGTCCAATGGCTTAACCTACATCCTTTCATTGTGTGAGAGGAAAAGAAAACCAATTATTAACAGGCTGGTCTAATGCTCAGAGAAAACCGAGCAGAATGAGGTGTATATAGATACAATAAGGCTTGCCCTTGTCATTCCAGCCACTTGTATTTTTCAATAATTTTTAATACACTGTCAATCGGAAAGGCATCTGTGTGTTAAGCTTTGTTAAGAACTACTAATGTACTACATACATTGTGCCAATTTCTACGTATGCCTGTTTGGAATAAATAATTCCAAAATTGCTGCTAAATCACAAAAAGCTATGCAATGAACCTTATTTGTATTCAGAACAAAGCTAAATCCAAACTTTATCAAACTATGTAACTAAAAGTTTACTAACTGAAGGAAATAAATGGAAAAAAAGTGTATCTGTAAATCAAAATCACAGCCAGAATGATCTATGCTATGCTATCTTTTCCCTCTGTCTACTTCAAAATATAGCATCAGCCTTAATATGCTGTAAATTTTACTATAATAAAGTTTCTGGGGTTTGGCTTGGGTTGTGAAGGGGTTTTTAACTTTCTGGGTTTTTTAAAGCTAAGAAAGATGTAAAAATTTTTTAGGCAAATCACAGGCTTCTCATTTCATGTGGAGAGGTAATGCAAAATGAGGCACTTATCTGACAGAAAGCTTATATGCCGAATCACAGAATCATAGAATGGTTAGGGTTAGAAAGGACCTTAAAAAACATCTAATTTCAAACCCCCTGCCATGGACAGAGGCACCTCCTACTAGACCAGGCTGCCCAAAGCCCCATCCAACCTGGCCTTCAACATTTCCAGGGATGGGGCATCCACAACTTCTCTGGGCAACCTGGGCCAGTGTCTCACTACATTCATAGTAAAGAATTTTTTCCTGATATCTCATCTAGATCTACCCTCTTTCCATTTAAATTTTTCACTCTCATCCTGTCACTACATGCCTTGATAAAAAGTCCTTCCCATCTTTCCTATTCTGTTCCTATTCTATTCTTCTATGATTCTGTAAAGCCAAAGTCAGGGTGACACTAAATGGTATAATCTGGAGAAGGGAAAATAAGATAAAGTATTCTCATTTGTCAATGTATTGCCAACATCAGGGTATATTTGAGATGTAAGCTCCATTAAATAGTCACCCATAAGACAGAACAACTGCATTTTCTTGACTGCAATGTTGAAAATTTGGGGTTAAGACTATATATTATTGGTATGAATATTAGATGAACATGACCGTGCAAAATTCTGGAGGAAAAATCTTCCTGAAACAAAGAAATCCACAGTTTCAAAACAACTCTATGTGGGGGCACCTGACTGGGAGTAGCCAAGAATCAGTAATAGTCTAAATAGATCAGTTACAGAGAAGATGCATTCATCTCTAAATTTCAGCTCTCACCAAAGTTAGGAGTTAAGTCTTCACTTGTGATCCAGCTTTTTGACCTGCGGGTCTCTCCATTTGGATATGCAGGAAGGATGAACTATTACTGCTGCAGATGTACCTGTATCATCAAAAGGCTTTCTTACTGATCAGAACTCCTTGCCTTTTTTTCTGTATACTTCTTTTAATGTATCTGTTTCTTTTTAATGTATCTGTTATTAGAGACATGACAGGATGCATTCCAAAAAGGTAAAAGTAATCCTCAGTCCTCAGAACACTGAAGTGTTAACTCAGCTGCCAGCAGTAACCATTTTAATGCAAAGTCAGTGTTTTTCTGTTTGGTCTGTTTGTGCAGCAGCTGTTTTTTTCACAATTTACCTTTAGAGTAGTCACATGAGATAAAGTGTGTTCACATAATGCTAACAAAAAAAAAAAATTAACTCAACTGAAAAGGAGATCTTGGTCCTACATTCTGTCACACCTCCTTCCAGGGCCTAATCCTATGATCATGAATTTTTCCACTTCTGTGAGTTTCTGTTGCTTATCAGTCTCTTCTCAGAACTATCTTGTTTCCTTACAAGAGAAAAAAAAAAAAAACACCCATGCAGAAAACTAGTAGATAAGTTGTCTGCCATTTTGATGGGACATGTAAAAGGAAACATTTTTTGGGATAAAATATGTAAGGTCACTACTACAGTTTTACTCATATATAGTTTTTGTGAGATACCAGCTTTCAAGACCTATAGAATTGACAGTTCTGCAAATGAACTGGTAGTCCAAAATTGTATGTTATGTATGTTGTAAATTGATCTGTATGAAAAGTAAAGCATGTGGAGAGAATGGCTGAACTGATGACCCTTTTCTGATTCATAAGTATTTGCAACAGATTTATTTTGGGTAGTTTGCTTAGTATTGTGACCTTGTTCAAATACATTTATAATTGTGTATTTACAAGACTCACATTTTCTATTGGTTTTACTGGTGTGTCACAATACTACTAATGTAAAATGTTCTATTTTCAATCACTTGCAGGATTCACATTCATAGGAATTATTAAAATGTTCTATCAGACACCTGTCTGCTACTGAAATAAAATAGTGCTCATGCATATAAATGTAATGCCCAAAGGGAGATATTTTTGTAGAAACCCAGATCATACTGCTTCTTTCATAATATCACAAATCTCTCATTGCTGCCCCCAGCACTTTCATTTTGAATCTTTCAGAAATCAAGCTAGTTCTCCCTGTCTCATTTTGAATTTCCATCTTTAAATTGGGGTGGGTTTTTTGTTTGGTTTGTTTTTTTTACCTAGGGAACAAATAAAAAAATTCTGTATTCAACAGTATTGAAGGTCAATTCCCAGTTCAGTTTACAGTTGATAGACCCAGTCTGTGAATCATATTATCAATCCTTTGTTGCCTCTGTAGTAGCAGCTTCAGATTCATACCAAATCACTGACACAAACCTGTTCCTTCTGAAACAAACTGTATGGGATATAAGACATCATGGTGCACAAATTAGGAATCATTATGCATGTCTGCTGCCCTTTAAGGAGAGTTTATATTTCAAGGTCACTAGTTTGTGGCTGAAAGTTATCTGTGGTGGCCTTTACTACTGGAAATGAGGCACTTCTGAACTCTTAGCTTTGATTGTCTCTGCTCAACCCCAGGGCAAGCCCAGTGCTGCAGCAGCACTCTCCCTTCTCTTTACTGCATATCATGATTTCTGAAGTAAGATGTCATGGTTTAAGCTGTAAATCTCAAGCAGTCTGTTAACTCACTTCTCCCTCTCTCTTCCCCCCCAACTCCGATGGGGGGGAGGGGGGAATGGGGAGAAGAATTGAAAGAATGTAACTCCCACGGGTTGAGATAAGAACAGTCCAGTAACTGAGGTATAATGCAAATCACTACTGCTACCACCAGGAAATTTAAGAGGATAAACCAGGACATAAGAAAACAGTGAGCATGAGATGGAAGACATTCTTTTGCACTCAGCTCTCTTCCTCAATCTGGATGAATAAATACTTGTGCTACGAGGGCACATTGTGTAGCCAATATGTTTACCCCTTTAATACTATGATAATTCTGAGAGAACAATCCTGATGACTGCTTGTAACTGAGAAAATATATTTACGGAGTAGATTAGTCAAGACTAGACACTTCTCATAAAAAAATGGTTTTACTTTTCCCTTTAAAAAAATCCCAATGAACTATAAATCCTTGTGGGTCTGATGTATCATTCTCTTTCAATCTCAAGTAAAACACATACGGGGAAAAAAAACATATCTCCAGAGAACTGAGAAAAAAAGTAAGAGAGAAAGTCAAGTAAATTATTACTTTTATGTTTATTTAAAAATAAAGTCTTCCTTTAAATAAACAGATCTAGAGTTACAGGATCAATATTTGGATGTGAATAATATTCTTCCAAAAAGAAAAATCTGCATTTTTATCTTGAAGTGCCAAGGTCCAAAGGAAGTTAACACCCCTCATACTCTTGTTCTGTAACTAAACTGTCGGCAGCAGCTTGCCTCTCTAGCCAGGCCTATACATGAGATTATTCTATCTAAATTTGGTACATCAATGGAAGTGCCACAGTAGCTGTTGGAGGATCAGCTTCCTGATCTCCTGATACAGCTGTCATTTATTTCTCAAGATCTTGCAATTACTATGAGCATTGTAGTACAGATGCAGTTCAATGACAAAACTGGCAGCTTTGCTGTAAAAGTGGAAGATTATTTTGGAAGCCAAGAATACTGAATGTATACTAATAAATCTTTCTGTGAACTCTGAAACAATCAATGTATGTCTACATTTTTTGCCCTAGAATATCTTTCCAGATATATTGGGACAGGGGATGGGGGGGGAATAAAACCAATTATCATGAATAAATGGGACACTTATTACTGAAATGCAAACTAATTTATGCAGTATGCTAACAGCCTAAGGAAGAAGTTTTTGGGAGTATAGTAGGGAATATAATATGTTGGCGTTGTCACAGAAGATTTAGGTACATTGATGTTTGACTGTCAAAGTCTATTCTGTGACCAATACTCCTGCCTCTGCTTTTCAAGAATACAGATTTCCAGCACAATATTGAATAGACTCGGTTTCCTTTTTGGTTGTTTCTTTTTTATTTTTAGAAGAAGATTAAATTTTTAAAGATAATAGCTTGTCAGTAGAGGTTGCTTATATGAACAATTATTTTGCAGACTGTTAAATAATTATCACTGTATGATAGTGGTCTTGCAAGCTACATTTTGCAATCAATAGGCATTTTAGTGTTTTGTGTAGCTCATATTTTACCCACGGTAGTTATGTCACAGTATGAGAAATCAGTAGCTTTTTTTTTGTTACTCTTGCATTGCACGGAAGAACAACAAACCTGGAATACAAGTGGCAAACTGTCACAAGTTATGCAGTAGTTAGGTAATGTTGCATATTACTTGAAGCTCTCAATTTTTACAGTACCTGATCGTGCAAAAATTCTGCATAGGCAGAACTCTACAATGGACATGTAGAAGTGAACAGGTTGCAATGACCTACCTGAAGCAGGAAGCTACTGTTTGACAAATGGCGAAAGGGGAAAAATAGTCTGGAAAAAAGGAAAAACCTCCTGACAAAGGAAGAGTCTGTAACTGCCGGTGACTGCAAGAATAGGAAAGCAACCTGGAAACATAAAAATTGGTCTGAGACAACAGAAAATATCACACATTAATGGCTGTCCCAAGTGAAAAATAGAAATTAACGACACGTGTGGTCTGCTTGAAGTCGTGGTGTTCAATTCCCTTATGTCTCTATGATATAAAAATAACTTAATTTTCACCAAAGATGGATCTTCAGTTGCTGAGAACTTCTCATGCTGCACAGACTGTAATAGTGTAATTTAGAAGCTAAACTCTGCTGTGTTGGTGTGCATTATGGAGTTCTGTGAACCCAGGGTCTGGTCTCTCTGCACCTTCAGAGTGGGTAACCCCAGGCACGTCCTGAGAGCTATGTAGCCAAAGACAAACATTTTTGCACTTTTGGCTAAGGTAAATTAAAGGCCGTACCTGTCTAAGGAATGAGAAAGATGATAGAGCTGTGGCAGTAAATTCTGAGACAAAACCTCTGATGTTTCAGACATGATAATTTTCTTTTGTGCCACCTAGAAGATTAAGCAGAGTTGGAAGCAGTGACTGTCCTTGCCCATAGGGATGTCAGTAGTCCATGTGTTAAAATATCTCATGATATTAAAATACCTCTTCAAGGTCAGGCTGGACAGGCTCTTGGGCAACCTGGTCTAGTGTGAGGTATCCCTGTCTGTGGCAGAAGGGTTGGAACTGGATGATATTAAGGTCCTTTCCAGCCCTAACCATTCTATGATTCTATGATTCATATTAAGTTTTCCAGGTTCAGACTAACAAGCAGCATAATCTACTTCTGCTTTCATCTACTCAGAGAATTACACTATTTCAACCTTTGAATTTCACCTTTGGCCTTATCTAGTCTACAGTATTCTAAAAAAAACCCTACCTCTTCACTCCACTCAGAGCAGGCTTATACAACATAGTACAAATCAGTGCAGGCATATCTAATGTAGCTCTGAACAGATATGATGTACTGAAAATAATTTTAGGCAACAAGGAAAAAATACTAGTATTAAAGAATATTCATTATTTTTGAGTTTTCAGAAACCTTAGTTGATTTCAGAGTTTACTGAAAAATATTTTTATTATGAAAGTAGTAGAAGTCAAGCTTTACGTGGTTACATTGTAGATATGCATGTTATAGGCAACCACAACCTTGTTACCAGGCAAATGGAAGGAAATACGCAAACTTAGGGCAACTAGTGGTAAGTCTTAATTCAGACAACTACTTAAGTATTAAAAGACCGTTGCTGTAAAAGTTCCTATTTTAATCTGCAGACCAGGAAACTTAAGATGGCTAGTTTAGATGTGGACATTTGCATCCTAGTGCTTATTTCCATTGCGGATGTTTTTTTAGATTATTTCCTTATCCACACATACACAAACATATATACTGATAAAACAAGCATAATTCTTTTTTATTTCCGGCTTATCAAAGAAAGTCAGAGTACTCTATTAAAGAAACTGGTGCTATATTTAACCTAAAGAAAGAATAGACAAATAATTACGATTAATGAGTATTAAGCCTTTCTGATTATTCCTAATCCATTCTTATAGACGGAATGGGTTAGTTCAATTTATAAATTAATATTCAGAAATTTGGTCAAAGTTGCTTCTAAACTGTGGTTCCAGAAGGAAATGTTATGAAGTTGGGTTATTTATCACATTAAGGATTTTATTGTTTCAGCAAGAAAATGTTCATGGTGCAAACAGGTTTAAGGATGCATTTAGAGTAGAGTTGTTGAGTGTCTCAAATTGTTCCTGATTTTCACATGATGTAAAAATTAAAATTTACATTGACCTCCAGTAGTGAGTTTAAGCCAGTAGTAAGTACTTAAAAACTTCAGCACAAAAATGTGGTAAGTGTTAAAAATCAGAAGTTCAGTCTAAAGTGAGATTTCCTTGATTGCTGCTATAGTTTAAATTACTTTAATAATTTGAATTCTACACATTGTCAATATCTCTAAAATTCAGTTGAATTGCTCTCCACACATTTCTTATCAATCTCATTATGAAGACATAGGAATAGATTAATTTCTACAAATTCAAATGCTTTCCACCTCACTTTAGTATTGAACAGCATTTGGTTATCTAAGCACAGATCTGTACCTGTAAATTAAAGAGGTCATGGGCACTAGCTGTAAGACTAAATGGCATAAAAAGACTCAGACAAGAACATTTTAAGGTAAATATTTCCTCCCATAGAAAGAAGTAGCCATACTATGCCTCGAAACAGTGCCTGTATCAGTCATTCTCAGTGAAAAGATTAGGTGGAATAAGATAAAACTGTAGGGAGGGGAAAAAAATCAAAAAAGTGTTGAACCATATGAGGTCGTTTCTGTCAATTATAAAATTATCATCTATGAAAAGACTTGACTACTTTAGTGCCCCGTCAGCTATGTATGAACATGAGACTCTTGACGTTGTACAGGCTGTGCTGTAGCCATGATTAAAGACTGAATTTACATGCCTACAGTATTTGAATGATATACGTAGACTGACATTTACACCATTTAAGTCAGGCTTATGATATACCTGTTCTGAAAAAACCTACCCAGAAAGACCATATTATGACACCACATATGTGGTCTCAGTATATGAATCCCACACCGAGCCCCATGATTGGTTGGCTGGATCCCCACCCACCTTGAAATTCAACGAAATCAGTTTAGTAATCACCGATCTCTTCTGCCTATGCTTGCATTTTGGATGGCAAAATCTTTTGAACAAGGACCATATTTGTTCTGCACTTTAAAAGGTCAGGTTTAGGAAATGAAAAGACTTTAAATTTTTAGATGAAATCTACTGCCAAGCACATTGCCCATGCTTTGCAATAATCTTAAAAAGATTAAAAAGACAATCTTATCTTTGTGGATGCTCAGGCAAATAACAATGCATTCATCCTTCTACTATGAGACTCACTACATGAAGTAAAAATTAATTCATATTTATCAGATTAAAGTGAAAAATTTTGGATATTTAAATCCCATTTAAGAAAAACTTTCCCATAATTAATATTAATCCTTGTTACTTTCACTGTAATCTTTAAAATGTTAAACTTAGGCTCTGTGGTCAACCCATCTAATTATTCTTATTGATAACAATGCTCTGAATTCTACTTATAGCTCTGTAATGATCTCTAATATGCAAATCTACATAATGCATTAAAACAAAATGCATGCACATTTTTTTTTTAGGTTGATTTTTATTTAAAAAAAATACTACTGTCAGCAGGAAAGATGTTTTATTTAAGCTTTTGTCTCTCCTGAGTGTGTTTCTCAAAAGAGAATAATGGGTTATTTATTACTTGAAAAGTGAAGGTGGCATTGGAAGACTTGACTATTACTCTTTTCTTCAGCTTCTACATGGCAATAAAAATTACTTCTAATGTCTTTGATGCTTCTCTGTGTAGTTTCAATATCTTTGGTACTTTAGGGAATGTCTTCTTAGCTTTATGCAAACTATTTCTTTATATGCAGAGAAAGGTAATCTGATTTGCCTTTGGTAATCTTTCCCTTAATGTTTTTAGGAATAAATTATTTTTATAGAGTTAACTACCCATCATTTAAAGAAAATATTTTGCTGTGACACTTTTTTCACAGAGTATTACTGCAGAAATTATTTAGCCTATTCAATTCAGTTATCACAGCATGCCATACAAAGTAAATCTATTCAAAATAAAAACCTAAGCTCCACTTTAAACAAAGATTTCAGATTCTAACTCCATAATGTAGGCAATTGTGCATCATTAAATGGGTGACTGAATAGCTACATACTTAAAAGAAACTTAAATTCAGACTGTGATATTCACAACTAGAGATTTGGTAGGAGATCATTTTACAAATTAGGCTAATGGAGCAGCAAAACTGAATGTCTATTCTTCAGAGAAGTCTAAATCAGGATTATGAATGGGAGAAAGAAAAATGAAATCACTAACTTGTAGTGAAAGGAAAATGTTTATGGTCTTCATCTCTAAGGATGGGCTATGCCTAATAGATATACGCAGGTATTTATCAAAATCAAAGTAAAAAATATCAATTCTGAAGTTCTTGACTTCACAGCATCCCCATAATTTCAACAATCTAATAATCTTTTAAAATTGTAGTTAATATATTGTATAAATTAGCACACTTTTCCCTGTCAAGTAATCAATACGATTATTTGACAGGATATTATGCATTTTTGTAAGAGGGAAAGATTGTATGGATAATTAAAATTCTCCACTGAAAGATTATTTAATGTGTGAAGAATTTGCTTCCCCTCTCCCCCCTGTTCAAGTAAAATACTGGAAAATAAACTATGCAAGTAATTTCATCCTCCTGAAAAGGAGGGCATTTCAAGTCACTAAAACTATAAACTAACGTTTCAGATGTCATGGTAGATTTTTTCAAAATAATAACAAGTATTAATTCATTTCCAAAACTGTCTAAAAAGTGCGCTAATGGGAACTCTGTATACTGCCACAACCTGCAACCAAAATTTACTGTGAATAAAGAGTCAGCAGGCGCACAATCGCAACAGTATCAGAAGCAGAGAGAAAAAAAATCCTGTGTTCACAAAAGACAGGGTACCTAACCTACTAGCACCTCCTACTGCGAAAACATGCTAAAAAATGCCTCTTCATAAGAGCAGTTAGAGTGAAACCTGTCTTCTTTGGTTTTAAGGTTTGATGACAGGAGGAAGACTTCAGGAAGAGATAATTCCTTCCACTGCCTATAAAAGAAATTCTTTCCTTATGTGGAACTCATCTCTAGCATGAAAATGGTTCCTTCCAAAGTTCAAAAATAAACTGATTTTATTGTTAATAGCAGTAAGTATTCTTCAAACTGGCCCATGAATTGCAACAGTGTACTTCCAAATTGCTTTGAAATAATATTGCTTACCTTTTACTTCAGTCTTACCAAAGTCTATGCTCCAACTAGAATATATATTCCTATTCCTGTCATGAAGAGTTGACTGCCTCATGCAGAAAAACTGCAACCATGCTTGGTCTTTGGGGGTTTAGTCCTTATTTTTTTTTCTAACAGTCTCTATGTGAGTAACTTGGAGAGAATTTTTGAAAAGCATTTTCCTTTTCTGTCACATCTGAAGAAATAAATGTATCAAGAAAAGTCATCTTGCTTTCAGTGCTTCATACATTGTAGATTACAAAGTGGCAGGAAATCTGATGTTTGAATTCACCATCTCTTGCTTTAGTCCTTCAAATCTGCATGACACTGCTTGACCCTAATTATCTGTTTGGGCAATATTTTATCTAGTCATTGAGAACTTTTTATGTCTTACTATTTTTTAATTGTTTTCCATTAGAAAAATAAAATCTGTCCTGCTGACATAGAAAATATTATACCTTTGCCCTTAAGATTTCAGGTTTTGTTTCAAATCCCCAAACTACAACTTCATATCTATCGATAATATAACAGATTGAGCCATTTGTTTTACTTACCAACTTGAGACTGGAAATCTGAAAGGTCTTTTTTTCTGGTGTTTAGTACTCAAAGATATGTGTTTGTGAAACTTGTAAGAGCTACAGCAAACAATGTGCAATCTTTTTCTACACCACTCTTTTTTAGTACAAGATTGATGTACAAAACTCCTTCAAAACTAAAAGCTACTGAGAGCCTTCCAAAAGCATCAGGTTTCATGGTGTTCCTATGAAAACCCTCTAAAGGCTCAAGAAGCCTTCGCTCATTATTATCTGGTCCTCAAGTATCCCCCATCCCATTCTTTTTATAGTGCAGTAGCACTTGTTTCAGTGTCTTCTGGGCCTGCTTCCTTGTCAGTCCACATTCTCAGCTGCTGTGTAATTTGAGTTACTCATCAGCTATCTACTAGATGCTTCTCACTTCTTTGTTAGCCCTTGTTAAAAACTGTAAGTTCCATCAGTCCCTTATGCTGCTGGCATATTCCCCTTTCTTCCTTGCTATCCTTGTCACATCTTCCTAAATTAATCTTCACTATGACAGTGTGAAAGGCCTCAGTTTGAAAGGCTCCTCTAGTGGACATACTGTAACTTTTCCCATTAATCTCTCCTGATCAACTACTGTTTGTCTCCAGCATCCTAACTTACCCTTTTCCTTCTTTTTAGCCTTTCCCTCCATCCTAATGAGGTTACTTGGCACTTAATACACTGAAATCTTGAAATACTTGTGTTCTAAGATTGTCATGTAAAATTGAGATATGCGTGGAACTGGATCTGGAATATTAACTTTAGATATAGTTGTACCACCAGTTAACCTGGTATGGGTGCAGGCTTGCAAGAAAAGGGGTAGCTTTTTCCCCTCTCTTCCCTCATGGGACACTTCCTCTGCTTTCCCAGCAATTATGAGGTTGAATGGAAATCAACCAGGAAATCTATCCCAAGATGCATAATGCAAAACCCATAGGATTTGTTTCACCTATCTTTAACAACCCAAGTGTTAAGTTTCTTCTTGTCTAATACAAATTTGTTTTCTAATCATCAGGAAGAAAAAGTATGTGTGTAAGGTGTTTCAGCAGATCTGTTATTCTTAGGACTGGATCCATTTTTTTTCTTAGACAATCTATTTTTCCTTCCTGGTTACAAAGAAGGCTATGCAGATTAGTCAAAAAATCTAACTTTTAGATTGCTAAAACTAATAGAGAGCTGTATCTTAACATCTTCAATTTTGAATCTCTAGAGGTTGTCTGGCAGTTCAACATTTGCCTCATCACCTCTATTTTGAAGATGTTTTGTAGATATTTACTATGATTTTTGTGTTATAAATCAAGCCAGGAAATCAAATTTTTAAAAGAAAATCTTATCACACAATTTTCAAGGTATTTATGTCTCTAAAAATCAATATTTTCTTTAGAGTCCAAACAGCAGAATAATCTCTCTGCTTTTCATAAACTTCAAGGTATCATATGAAATGGACTCCATTACTTCGAACTTTTTCAGTATCATCAGGTGCAAAATGATTGTCTGGCAATATCATTCACACTGTCAATAAGTGAAGCCAAGAAAATAATATACTGACAACACAAAATATAGTGACATGACCATGTCATATCTTGTCTTCTCTAAAACTGTGTTTAATTACTCTCAAATCACAATGGCACATGAAAAAGTTATAACAGGGTTTATTTTATGCTATCTCATACACTGTCTTTGGACAAACTGTGTTGAAAGTTTTTTATTGTCTTTTGACAAAGTACACTAGCTGAATGCTGCTCTTCCCAGCAAATAATTTAACCAAAAACTTTGTCTCTAGATTTTGTCACATATAAAATGAACAGCAGCTGGACAAAGACTTCATGTTTTTATTTATAGTACTAATAAAATCTAATTCATTCCTTGTATTTAAAATGTTATGTAGAAGTAAAAAGAAGTAGTACACATTAGTATACTTAAGTTAAAACATTTGTAACAAGGTGCATGCTTCTTTCTAGTAAAATCACAGATAAGCATGACATAAACCATACGTAAACCTGTGGCACATCCTGCCCAGTAGATGAGGGGGCAAGCTTATCTTTTGTAACACTCTGCACGGTTCTTGGTTGGAACCACAGGCCCTCCAGAGATTGAAAAATTGTAACAAATAATTTTATTGTAAACTTCCCTAAACTGTGTCAGGAAGAACAAAAGTCTTGGCAAGTTCTTATTCTTGTAAAAGTTTTAAAGTAGAGGGAGAAAAGGAGAAAGGAAAGAAAGAAATAGGGAAAGAAAACAAAGATAAGCTCACTACCCCTGGATCCAGTGACAAATCTTCACTGCTGGCAACTGGAAATTCAGCTGTAGCCATTTCAGTTGCTGTAGACCTTGTGGTCCTTGTAGTTTGTGAGACCGCTGGGTCCCAGGGCGTAGGTGCACACACCACAAGGCTTCAGGCTGGTCCATTGCTTTCCAGTAGGGTGAGAGTCTCTCAGACCCGTCTCACTGGCGGAGACTCATGGTCTGGGCTATCAGGTGAGCCCCAGACCCAGTTCATGTTGTGCGCTGACAGGCACCATAGTGTTCGTGTCACTGTCGCAGGTCAGTTTGTTGCCGAAGCTCTTGACCTTCATGGCTTCAGGGCAGACATCACAGGAAAACCATTCCCACCTTCCTGGAGCAGATCCTTGCTCTGGATCTGGGACACTGTTGGATCCACGATAGTGACTCTCTCTCTCTCTGCACCCCGAATTCTTGCTTCAGTTTCTGCCTTTCTTCTAATCTGTACTATTGCTCTTCCATTTATTACAATAATTTCACTTTTTTTACAATAGCTGTCTTTCTGTAATTTGCATTAAGAATACTGTCCGATTATGGTACTTGACTTCGTTTGTATCTTAATTTCACTCTTGGGATCACAAATTGAAATAGAGTCTGGCAGTGAGTTTTTTCCTCCAGTCAGACCCTGACACCATGTTTTGGGCTTTTCATTCAAATAAATTTTTATTTAATAGGATTTTTTCATTTTCAAGGCTTTCTGAAGTAGCTGCCAAAATTGCTCTTGTATGAATTGCCTAACTGTTCACTGCCATGATATATATTGGTGCAGTTCCCCATTATCTAAATGTCTTTAGATTAGGAACTCCAAAGCTTCAATACTCCTACAGCCAACTGGCTCCCCTGTTTCCTGGCTCTTTGCTCAGTCAGCTTCTGAACACTAATTAAAAAGGCAGAGATAAAGCTGACCTATACTCTTGGAAAAAGTAAATAATAAAATACCCAGTTTCCAAGTTCCAGGCTCTCAGCTCTCTTTTACAATGTCTGTGATTCATACATCCTCTGGGAATAGCTCAGCTCCTTAGACAAGCTTCAGTAAACTAGATTTCCAGGTATTCTGAGACCCACAGGTGCTTCT
This sequence comes from Myiopsitta monachus, assembly GCA_017639245.1. Lineage (NCBI taxonomy): Eukaryota > Metazoa > Chordata > Aves > Psittaciformes > Psittacidae > Myiopsitta > Myiopsitta monachus. The sequence continues at coordinate 64,424,002 of CM029919.1, forward strand.
ATGGTGAGTGCTGAGGAAAAAAAGATTTCATTAACTCAGCAATTAGAGGTAAGCAGCCATAAAAGTCTCAAAAGTCACACCAACTCCTGTCACTGTTTACTGGTGCTCCTCAAACAGGTGGCTGTGCTGTAGTGTGGGTAGTGGGTCACGAATTCCAATGAACCTCTGTTATTTAAGAAACACCCTCAATATTTTCAGATGAAATGCTGTAAGGTTGTAATTCAAGAAGGATTTTCAGATTCCAGTCTTTGCTTTATAAGGGATAAAAAATTGAACAAACCCCCACTTGATTTATGTGTAAATGCAGTTGAGTTTCCTAAGGATGGCAGGTCATGGCTCAAAAAATTCCTAAGAGCTTGTGAGCACAAAAAGTTAAGTGCGTTTAGTCACTGTTTTTGTCTCTTGAGCTATAAACAAAGCAGGTGTCAAGGGCCATGTTTTCTCTCTTCTTAGCCCTTTAAATCCTTGAGAGAGTTTGCCTGTGTTATTCTTAAAAAAATTAAGAACTGTTTTTAACATGTTAGGTCAGACAGGGTCATTTCCACTGTTTTTCTACTTCTTTCCAAATGAACATTTTACACCTTCTATATGTGTGTCTGAAAAGACAGTTGAGCTCTCTACAGGAGACATAGAAGTTAAAGGGAATGTGAAAAGGAAATAAAAGTTAAAATTAAGTATATATATTCAGACTATCTCCCTAATCTTTGCTGCTTCTTGTAAATAAAAAAAATAAATTAAAAAGCTTAATGAAGGTTATGACAGGCTAAATAGTTGAGTACGTATCTCGAGTGGCTTCAGACAGCTGGGTGTTAGTTGGCAGAAGTTGCAACATATGAGATGGAAGTAAATATCTGTATTTAGACAAATCACTCAGTGGCTTGGAAAACAGTCCAAAAAAGCCAACCAGACAGCAGGAAGTAGATTCTTTTGTAAAGACATATACGCAATGCTAGTGCCAGGAAGAGTGCTCTGCCTGTCTTCCATTTGCCACTCCAGAAGGGCCTGAATATCCCATAGGTTGTGTGTCATCTCTGTCAATTCTATCAAAACGTCTGAGATACTTGAGGGTGTTCCAGATGACTGTACATGCTTGCAGTGAGTTGGGCCCTCAGTGTCTACTGTACAGTGAGCTGATTTTCTCTCCAGGTTACATTGGCAATATTGGTTACGGCCAGCATTAACTGAGTAAACATACATTTTTAGTAGTATTTTTAGTTGTTTTGTGGTACCTACTAGTCTTCAGCTGCCTCATGAAAAATATTAAGTCCCGTCTTGTAAATGCCAGGTCCATAGAAGTGTCCTGAGTATTCTCCAAGATCTCAAAGAGCATGGGCATCTACATTTAGACCGACTTTATTCTAAGACTGTCATTTGACTTAAATAGGACATTAGACCCTTATTTAAAATGTTCACACCTAAATATCTATGTTAATTTATCTTCATTTCAAGGTGAATCTATCTATTGTATTTTTCTTCTTTATAAGTACAGTTTCACTTGGTAGTAGATATTTTACAACATACTAGCTATTTTCAGCTGGTTTTAGTTAGAACTGAAAACAAACCATAATTGTGGACATTGTCACACTAAACATTCAATGCCTGCAGAGGAAATGAGCTCCAGAATTCATCACTAGTACTCTTCTGCTTTAATGACCAAAATAAAAATTTTTAACAAGATACATAATAATATATAGACTTGCAACACATTTACTATTAAATGAAATAAAGTTTTTTACACTTTCAAATATGACTGCCTTCCATAGATTCAACGGAGCAATACTATTTAAAATTATACTGATGCAAGTAAAATAAAATCCAAAAGAAATAATAAGATTCAAACACATGAAGCAGAAAATAATTTCAGAGAGTAAATATTAAAACCTGTGACCCATCCCTCTAGCGCAGGATAAGAGAAATGATGGGACATGTCATTAGAAAAATCTCAGCAGCTGCAATATTTCGCTATCACTTACTTGATAGAATTAGACCACGAATCAAGAACTGAAATCTCAGCATTGTTCAGTCAGATAATTGCATCTAAACTCTTCCCTGCCTTTGATAAGTTATACAAAACACAGAGAACAAGGCAAAGAGTTCGTTCCATTATTTTTCCCCTATCTTTGACCACTGTGGCCACTCTTGCACCATCCATCTCAGTCTTTTTCTTTTTTTTTTAATTGAAATTTTGAATTTCCTGTTTACTAATAGAAGGCTAGTGATTCATCACAGAGTATATGTCACTCCCAGTCTTTAATGATGTCATGAATATTCTATTCCTTACAGTACGGTGGGGGTTTGGCTTTTTTTGTATACTGCTAATTCAATTTAAGTTTTAAGAACCAATTCAGGAAAGCATCTTGTTTTTTGAATGAAAGAATAAGTGCTGAATGCAGTGGGATTAATGATTTTCCTGTTCATCTTTGTTAAGTATTTCAAAAATTTATGAACAAAAATGGCTATTAATTTTTAAATAGGGCTTTTTGTTATTAATGCAATTACACAGTCATATGAATTTCAGGGTATATTTCCAAACTAACAGAAACTACTCAGCTATCTTAGCTGCTTTTCTTTCCATATTAGATAACATGCACATTATGATGTGAATCCTCTTGTGAATGAGACAAGTACCTTAAGGCGAAACTGAATCTATTTCAATGTCCACCCTTTCCTGTGTGAAAAATATCAGGAATTTGACCGTTTGATAAAATCTTTCTGATTGAAAGTCACCCCAGGGTAAAAGGCTGATATAAGACTTCTCCCAAAATCACAGGAGAGATGATTATGAGGTCTGTGCCTGTCTTCCTGAAAAAGAACTGCAGGCCTGTCACATATATGCTGTAGCAAGGTAACCACAACTGGGAAGTCCCATCTGTATTCCTGAAGCAATCTTTGTATGTATCATTATTCAAGAAAAGCTACCAGACCTTTTTCAGCCATCCTGTACTAGTGTACCTAGTTAAAGCAGGAATGGACTATTTGGGTGATAGAAATGCAATTAGCAAGAGCATGCTTGACGATGGTTCTCATAAGATCATTCTGAACATTTTATCACTAAAGAGGACTTCTACCTATAAAGAGACTCAGACTTTCTGTAGGCTAGAACTATGGTGCCATTCCCATATAGCTTCTTACTAATTTTCTTATTACTTCTAAAAGAACCAGAATATTTCCCATTACTTAAAATCATAACGTGCATTGAAAATTGAAACACAGTACTGCATTCCTAAGTTTATTAGAAATGCTCCAAGTAATTAATGTTGAATTAATGTTAGAAATTTGTATGACAGGTTCACTAATTCAAAAAGATCTCTTTTGGATTAATGATAATACAGTAAATATCACGAAAAAATAATAATGATTAGGCTATCATTTTAAAGTGACATCCTTGCTTAAACAACCAGCAATTTTCATATAATCTTCGCAAGTTTCCACATCAGGTCTTTATAACAAGTTACAAATCATCATTATTTCTTTTTGTATTCATGAGCTAGCATTAATCAGGGTAGCTACTTATGTGTATGTCTAGATAGTAATGCGGTAGTGGATCTCCTAGAATTATGGAGCAATTGAGTGTCAAATAACATTAGAGCAGGCATTCTTTTGAGATTTTCCCCTGATGTTCATTCTTTGCTTTTTGTTTATTTAAAAATCTCATTTTTCTCTGTTGTATTCTGTTTGGGTTTTTTTTATTATTATTTATTTGAAAGAAAATGCTCAAAATATCAACTGTTTGTCTTCGGAGTGATTTTAAGTGCCCAGTCTGAAATATCCTGAGGATGATCCCAAAGAGGTGAGTGCTCTACTTCTCAGCATTTTTAAAATCCTAATAAAAGAGAAGACAGCTTAAGCTAGTTACCCGAAAACATAGGACAACTTGAATCTGTGTAGTGAAAAGTAGTCAAGCACACTCCCTGGCAACTTTATACATTTTGTGTCGTGACAGCTAATGCTCTCCAGACTTGGGGATAACCATGGATGAACCAGATTGTTCCCAAGTTCTAGTATAGTAGTAATTCTCTTTAAGGAGAGAAGAGTTTAACTGTAGGTATCAATTAGAGAGAAATGTTCAGCCACTTGTCTTCAGGAGTAAAGAAAAAGATCTACAGTATTTTATTTCCTACTATGAATGTAGCCATTATGAACAGTTGCAAATTTTTAAAACTATAAACAGTGTTTATATAGTCTATTCACTCTTCCTTATGGCTGGAGTGTATTTTAGGATATGCCATGCTATTATCTAAGTTCTTGAAGAGAGCTGAAATTCTGTTATCCAATGGCAGCAATAAAAGAAGTCTTAAAATATCTAATCAAACCCACTTTCAGGTGGTTTTTTTTGTTTATTTGTTTGGGGTTTTTTTTGTTTTTGTTTTTTTTTGTGTGTGTGTGTGTATGTGTATGTGGCACTTGGTTCTCTAAGAAGTATTTCAGAGTAGAGATAGTGTACTTGCTTGTTAACTTCACTTGGACAAAAGTCTCTATGATCCATTGAGAATAAAAGCATCCATTACCCTTCCCCTTTGCTGAATGAAAATAACCCATATAAATGCAAACAAAGACAACAACAGTAAAAGAACAGTAAAATGTGCTGCCTGAAAGAGTTTAATGACACTTATATTGCCTTCAGCAGCATCACTCTTGTTTTTTTTTTAAAAATGCTTGTCTGAATATTTTTTTTAAATTCCATTATAAATTCTAAATAAAATGTTCAAAACATGGCAGGTGAATAGAAATTAGTTTTAATTCTTGTCTGAATTGGAACTGCATTCTAAAATTTTACAAAGGCTTAGTGAAAAGCCAGACAATTCCAAAAGAAAATATTTAAAGAAAAATTCCTTCTTATCTCTAATACCCAGTTAACCACTGTTAATTTTCATGTTTTGTTCCCATAAGAACTAAAATTACCTGTAACAGTTGAAGAAGAGGAAATAGAATGAAAACATTTTAAATACCCCTTCTAAATCTGCATTAAGGGAGAGAGAAGAGGCAGAAAATGTATGGAAAACATTAAGATAATTTATGTAAAAAAGAATAAAAGACACTGAGAATATTATATTTAGTCTTTTCTGGCAGTTTCATAGCAACAAGTTAGAGATGGAAAAGTCCTATTAGATTTTTAATTTCATATCTCTGCCAAGGCAGAATTTTCTCTAACTATATTTTTTTCCTGTGGTTTGTCCTGTCTTTATGCTGAAAACACCAAATGATGAATCTTCTACCGCTACCCTTAGGAGAATATTGCAAATTCTAATACATCTCCATGTCAGGATATCTACTGATATTCAGTCTAAACATTCCATTTGTTAATCTCACCTCATTACTTCTATGATAGCCTACTTTCCATATAAAATAAATTCTCTTCTTTCCTCTCCCTCTGTCTCACTGTCTCTCTCAACCCCCTCCCCCCTTAGTTACTGTTTAGCTAAAATATTTTAGTTTTAGCTTATTCATCATAACTCTGAAGTAACTCCCTCCAGATCCCATTATCACTTTTTCTTCTTTTCTCTGGCTTCTGCCAGTTTGTTGCTGCTTTCCTGGTAACATGATATCTAAAGATTCCTGGTACCCGAGACAAAAAATTTTAAACCTGTAGAGGTTGAACCATAGATATTCTGTTTCTTACCTAGATTAATAATTAATAAAATTTATTGCCATTTTTGAGGAACTGAGCAAAGGAGGAGAGCCCACAACATTGCAGGAAAAGCAATTTGTAGGAAATGCAAAGTTGATGCAAATAAACAAGGAAGATGTTCTATAAAGAAAGATTGACATATTTTATATTGTCAGCACATGTTAGGAGCATTGGGAGAGGCTGAGTCAAATCTAAATCTCTTCTTAAATTTTTTGTAAAAAAAAAAAATGAACCAAATAGAATCTTGTAGAAACACTAGGAGGAAATTTAAATAGAAAGTAAAGTTTATTTCAAAATCGTCTATAAAAATTTTATTTTAATTTTTTTTAGCTTGCAATTAGAATTATCATTTTGTTCATGAATTAATGTGGAAAAATATGTTTATGATTCCTTATATTTAGATACAGATATAAATGGTGTATAAACTACAGATTTAGACTTGAGATCAGCTTTTCAATGGTAGCTTTTCCATGTTGATGAATATCCTTTTTCAATAAAAATTCCTGCCATATTACATTTTCAATGATTCTGTATGTGATAAAACTATAAGCTAAAACAAAACCATGGAGACTAGACATGCCTAAAGCTAATATAACTGATTAATTTAAAAGTTCTGTTTTATGCAGATTAAAAATAAACTATCCTTCTAGAAATGAATTAATAAACTCCTATTTTTGAAATAATCCTACTATATTTAGCACAATTTGATGAATTATGCATAGTTACTGAATAGCAGTGGACATCTAAACCAGATGAACTGCATATCTGTGAAATGGCCGAACTTTAAAATGAAGACATAAATGAAAATCCTCAGATATGGTAGCAACACTGCTGTGAAATCTGGATCAGAATTAGAGGTGGGGATTTAATAATGAAGCCATCAATTTAAAATTCCAGACAGGAAATTAGTTCTGACTGCTGGTTCTTTACATAGTCTTAAGCAGCTATTAATGCTAGGATTTTTGAGCCTAGGTGGAGGAAAGGTTTTCATAATGACATGGCTAAACACAATGAGCACAATGAGGACATCTAACTGCAACACCAACAAAAGTGTTGCCGTGTTCTGCTGTATTGAAGAGCACAGTCCTTTTCAGTAACACTCAGCTCATTTGACTCAATGAATGAAACTCTGATAGTGATCTAATCCCATTACTTTCTTTCCATGGAGTAGATTAGAGCCTGCAAAGGGTTCTTGGGGGTATTGTGTGTGGGGTTTTTTTAAGTGATACCTTGAAGTGTAGGAAAGGAAAATTTTCTTTTTATTAATCCATTGTGGTATTTTAGAAGTATAATACTGTTGAAAATGTTCATATAGGAAACAATACATTAACATAGGGGAATTACTAGAAAATGTCTTGTTTAAGCTGACTGTAGTGATGTAGCTGTGTGCACTGATGCCCGTGGTATTTCTCCACATGAAAATTTTGACTTAAAAATGAACTTCAGAATGGACATTTGACCTTAACATACTAATTTATTTTGGCAGTCTTTTTTCTATTATTTTATGTTTTATGTTTTATCTTCTTTTATGATTTCCTTGCTAGTTTCAAGTGGAAAAAAAATGGCTTAGCTTTAATTTAACTCAGTGATATTAGAAGCTGTGAAATTCCATGGAAACAGAAACCCCTGTCTTGAAATCTAATTTCAGTTCAGGATGATTATTTCAGGCTCCCATCTCAGTCTCCCCAGTACCTTGAAAGTAGGCAACAGGCAGGCAGGGGTTGGATGATTGAGAGAACGTTACAAAATGTTCCAGCTCATTCTAAATGACACCACTTTTCTGCCATACAATTGCTCTAAAGAGGCTAATAAAAGATATTCATGAAAGTTGTAGCTGGATGCAAAAGATAAGTGTATCTCAGGATCACTAGTGTAAAGAATATGTTCTAGTCTTTGGTTAGAAGTTTTCTTCCCTAGCAGTGTATTGTCACTGCTACATACTTTTGCCTTCTATTTTCTAAACAAAATTGAAATAGGGAGCAGAATTTTTCAGATATCATAAAATTATGTTTAGGTAACCCAAATTAACAGGTCTTACTGACCATCTCAAGTACTATGATGTGATCAGGCTGTGATGTGCCACTCTCAAATCAAACTTTTTGTATTAAATTATATTCTGTACTACTATTATAATATTTTTGGTACATATATATATTTTCCATCTCACTTCTTTTGTTCCTCAGTGTTTCCAGTTCATTTGCATATTTTGCTATATGATGTGTCCTTATCTCACATGGAGTCCTGAAAGAAATGCTTTTCAGTATGATAATTTCTAATTCATACTTGTTTCTCGTAGGGCTATGGAAAAAAATACATTGGCTCTTGTTAAACATGAAGGCTTCTTTTTCAACAGAGGTTTTACTTGAAATCATTTTACTTCACCTTTATCTTAACTGATCTAAAAATAGTGGCCCAGCTGTTCACTTTTGTTTCTTTATAGACTAAATTTTAAGTAAGTCTACGCAGAGAAATGTCTTACACCTACGAGTGACTTAGTGACTTGGGTGTCTAAAACTGAATCTGTAAACAGCTATAGTTATTTCTAAAACAAAGTAGAGGCAAAGGAGTGAAAATAGGTGCTAGAGAGAAACTGGAGAAAGGTTTTCTATTAACTTAGTTTAAATATTTAGTTTCAAAATGACACTTTTCACCTGCACAGAAGTAAACAGAAATTCTTGTAAATTGTTTGAACACCTTCTTTGTGCAGCAATATTTAATCCTCCTTAATAGAATGTCATACTGGATTGTGTTGTCTTTGCCAATCTAATGCAAATGTCATGACTGTAACGCATCTTTTTCAGATTACTTAAGAAATATAAGGAATTGGATTTTTCCACAGATTCTGCACTCTAGATATATTTTATTAAAGTAGAAATGCAGAAAATGACCAAACAACTAAATCATTTAGTAGAAAAACCAAAAAAAAAAAATGTCACCACAAGGCTTTTAATTCCCCTGCCCTGTATTTCACTGAAAAAAAAAAAAGATAAAAAGTAATTAAGTTTTTATGCTTGTGTTTTGCCAGCATTTATAAAAAATTGGCAGTGTGGAAGTTTTCTATATATGGCATTTAGAATGGAAAAATTTGTAGGTCATATGAGGTGCATTTTATAGCTGAGGCAGGTTTTGCTACTTCTTTGCCCACTTATCACTACTCCTTTTCAACTTTTATCATTCTTTTCTCAGAAATCTACTCCAATTTACTTCAAGTTTATATTTTTTAAATTATCCTAATGCTTGGTCCAAGCTATCCTAATGCACAGTTCCGATGCTCAAGACAGCACATTCCAACTATTTTTACGTTGTTTAGAAAAGCTGAAAAGGAGACTAAAACTTGCCATTTGCATAGAACAAATTTTTTTAGGTGAATTATGTAAATTTCATACATTTACCCTTAAAATGACAGATTTATTTTAAATTAAAAATAACTAACTAATGAAGTTTTGGTCAACACATGTTCTCAGGTTTCTTCCTCTATCAATTTTTTTCTTGTTGAGCGCTACTCAGAGGTGTCTAGTTTCTAGGTGTAGATTTCAGTGTGCATTATTTAGAATAGGTGGTGTCAAGTGTTAAGAAATATTCCTTATATTTGTGGGAAGTAGTAATCTCTAAAGACCCCTTGAAGTGATTTTCAGAGAATAAAACAAGGAAATAAAGGGAGAAGAAAGATTAAAGTAATCCCATAAAAACTGTACACTGAGGATATACCGCTCTTCTGGAAAAAATACAGACTTCTGTCTCCAAGGTATTTGTTAATCCAACATAATTCACAGACTCAATTATAAAATCTAAAACAGTGTAAAAGAAAAGTTATAAAGTGAATAGTCAGTGAAGGAGAAGAAAGCAAGGACAGGGAAGTTATGAGAAAGAATAGTAAACTGCACGTTTATAGACAGCAAATAAAAGAGCTTTCTGCATTGTATGCATTAAGTGCGACAAGAACAGGGCTTTGTATTTTCATATGACCAAGCCTTTTTAACATAAAAAAAAAAAAAGAGGAGGAAGAAAAAGTGAAAAAATTATAAAATTGTAGGAAAACCACAACAAAATCAAAACACATCAGCTCTTGCTACCATTTCACTATTATTATTTTCAGGACAAAATCATTCAGTTTTGTAGTTGCAATAATAAAACTTCTGTATATGAGTAAAACATTTTTATTATTTTATTTACTAAAAATAATGGACAAAAACATGAAAAACATGCAGGAAATCTGTATCTATATAAACAAATGCAGATAATTTTACATTTACTAATTAGGCCAGCAACAGGAAGTCCCTATTCTCCAAATATATAGTTTGGGGTTGAGATTAGATAGTGAATTGTTTTGCGCTCTACACCACAAGAAAATAAATCATGGGCTAAGGTCTGAGTCCTTTACTTTGCAATAGTTAATTAGTTTTGTAATTAGAAAATCACCGTCTTTTGTTTTATACTGAAACATGATAAGCCAGTACAAAACAAACTAGACCAAGTCAGTCTTCTCAAATAGTCTGAAGGAGGTTCTGAATGATTTCTTTGCCTCAGTCTTCACAAGCAAATGCTCTGACCACACCACCCAAGTCTTGGAAGACAGATGCAGGGACAGCAAGAATGAAGACCCTGAGCCCAGTGTAGGAGAGGATCTGGTTCAAAACCACCTTAAAAATCAGAAAGTACACAAGTCCATGGGACAGGATGAAATCCATCCACAGATCCTGAAGGAGCTGCTAAATGAAGTTGCTAAGCCACTGTCCATCACATTTGAAAAATCATGGCTGTCAAGTGAAATTCCCGATGACTGGTAAAAAGGGAAATATAACCCTTATAACTTTTCAAGAAGGGGAAAATGGATGAGTCAGGGAACTACAGACCAGTCAGTCTCATCTCTGTGCCTGCCAAAATCTTGGAGCGGATTCTCCTTGAAGGCATGCTGATGCCCATGAAAAACAAGAAGATGGTTGGTGACAGCCAGCATGGCTTCACTAAGGGGAAATCCTGCCTGACCAATCTGGTGGCCTTCTAGGATGGGGCTACGGAGCTAATGGACAGGGGTAGAGCAGTTGATGTCATCTACCTGGACTTGTGCAAAGCATTTGACACTGTCTCACATGACATCCTTGTCTCTAAGTTGGAGAGACATCAAGTTGATTGGTGGACCAGTTGGTGGATAAAGACCTAGCTGGATGGCTGCACGCAAAGAGTTGTGATCAATGGCTCAGTGCCCAGCGGGAGACCAGTAACGAGTGGTGTCCTTCAGGGATCTGTGTTGGGACTGGTCTTGTTCAACATCTTTGTGGGTGACATGGACAGTGGAATTGAGTGCACCCTCAGCAAGTTTGCCACTGACACCAAGCTGTGTGTTTTGGTTGGTACTGCTGGAGGGAAGGAATGCCATCCAGAGGGAGCTTGACATGCTTGTGAGGTAGGCTGATGCCAACCTGATGAAGTTTAACCATACCAGGTGCAAGGTCCTCCACCTGGGTGGGAGCAATCCCAGGACACAGCTCCAGGTTGGGCAGAGAAGAGATTCAGAGCAGCTCTGTGGAGATTGACTTGGGGATGCTGGTTGACAAAAAAAAGAACATGAGCCGGCTTCATTGTGAGCTCTCAGCCCAGAAAGCCAAGCGTATCCTGGGCTGCATCAAGAGGAGCGTGACCAGCAGGTCGAGGGAGGGGATCCTGCCCCTCTACTCTGTTCTTGTGAGACCTCACTTGGATTACTGTGTGCAGTTCTGATGTCCTCAACATAAAAAGGACATGGAACTATTGGACCAAGTTGAGAGGAGGGCCACGAGGATGATCTGGGGACTGGAGCACCTCCTGTATGAAGACAGGCTGAGGAAGTTGGGGCTGTTGAGCCTGGAGAAGAGAAGGCTGCGTGGAGACCTCAGTAGCAGCGTTTCTTGCTGAAAACGGATTGTGAGCAATCCAGACAACTGCTTGACATCTGTAAAGTAGTGAAGCAAAGGCTGTGAGGCCCTGCTTGGAGGTTACGAAAGAATGTGTGGAGGTTACTGTAGGTCGCGTACGTGCAGAAAGCTTTGATAAAGTTGGCACGGACGGTTGTTAAGAGGGATGCATACGAAAGAACTGATAGTTGTGTCCTTGAAACCATCTGCTGTTGTGGCAGCAGCCTGGGAATCACTTACTATTGTAACAGCCAATTATAAAACCGTTGCTAACACTTGGGTAAAGAATGTAACCAATCAGATGTTATTGAATGTTCTAGTCTTCTGAGGCTTTTTCTATAAAAGACGCTGCCTGCCTTTAATAAATTGTCAATGCTTGATCATATTGGTCAGAGTTCGTTGTCCTGGATTCTCCCGCAGAGACCTCATACCAGCCTTCCAGTATCTGAAGGGGGCTTATAGGGATGCTGGGGAGGGACTCTTCATTAGTGACAGTACTGAGAGGACAAGAGGTAACGGTTTCAAACTTATACAGGGGATGTTTAGATTGGATATGAGGAAGAAAGTTCTTTACTGTGAGGATGGTGAGGCACTGGAATGGGTTGCCCAGGAAAGTTGTGAATGCTCCATTGCTGGTGGTGTTCACGGCTGGGTTGGACAGAGCCTTGGGTGGCATGGTTTAGGGGGAGGTGTCCGTGCCCACGGCAGGGGGTTGGAACTAGATGATCTGAAGGCCCTTTCCAACTCTAACTATTCTATGATTCTATGATTCTATGAAATTGTCGTGGTTTAAGCCCCCCACCCACGCAGTTTTACTCACTCCCTCCCCTCTTTCTTCCTCCAGTCCCGGGGGGATGGGGAGGAGAACCAAAAGAATTGAACTTGCACAGGTTGAGATGAGAACAGTTTAGTAACTAAGGTATGACACAAATCAGTACTGCTACTACCAGTAATAATACAAGAGAAATACAAAGAAAGAGAATACAACTGCTCACCAAGCCCGATCCAGCCAGTGCACCCCCCAGTAGCAAACCCCCCAATCCCAAAAACCTGACCATGCTGTGCACCCCCAGTCCACCACCACACCCTTCTGGGTCTCTGCCCTCCTTTTTCACATCCTGGACATGACGTGCTGTGGTATGGAATAACCTCTTTTGTCAGTTTGGGTCAGGTGTCCTGTCTCTGCTTCCTCCTGGCTCCCCTCCTCCCTGGCATAGCATGAGGCTCAGAAAGTCCTTGGTCAAACCAAAACATTGCCAAGCAGTAACTATAAACACTGGTGTTATCAGCGCTGCTCCCAGGCCCAAAATCAAAACCACAGTGCTGCACCAGCTACCAAGGAGGAGAAAAAAAGACTGCTACTGCTGAACCAATGACAGAAATTCTGATGCAATTTAATGAGGGCTACAGTGAAGTTCTTGAAAATGTATGTGGTTAAAAAAGCCCCAGATCTGAAATGTTTTGTATTCTACACATTTGTCTGTAATACTCTAATTCTGGATACATTATTTAAGATAGGAGGTTTTCTGCTAAAGGAAAAAATTAATATCCAAATAATTTTTAAACATTATTGCATATGTTTGACAGTCTTAATTGCAACATTCATGTTCCCTTTCCTTGTCTGTCTTCCACTTTGACAACAAAGCAGTCTGTTGTCTTTACGCAAGTAGTTATCAGCGTATTTGTAAAGTACTTCAGATATCCTGAGAAGGCTGATCACAGCAATTATTGTTTGACCCTAAAGTATATTAATTTTTAGCAGCATCCTTTATTTTGGGAAAATTAATTTATGTTAATGGGAACAAAGGAAGCTTAAAAAAGCTGAACCTTGGCCAGAATGCAAAAGCAATGACCAGAAGTGGTCATTTATTCAGTAAGTTCTACTTTAGTCTAATAGGGCAATTCCACTGTGTGAGCAGGCAATTCCATCATGTCAAAGTCAAGCAAGTGGGGCAGAAGACCTGCTTGGTTGAACAGGAAAGTCCTTGTGATGCTCCAGAGGAAAAAGAAGTTGTCTGATCTTTAGAAGTGAGGTCAAGCTTCTCAGGAAGATTACAGAGCTGTGGTTTGCACATGCAGGGAGAAGACATAAAAGGCCAAAGCTCAGAGCTGAAACTGGCCAGTGTTGTTTCAGTGAACAAGAAGGGCTTTCAGAAGGGCTGATAGACTTTGGACTGCTTGATCCCCTGGGTCAGAGGACTGCTATTATGGGAACAGTAACTTCCCATTTGTGAACTGTGAAATTGTAAGGGACTAGCTGTATCAGCTGAATGTTTACTAGTCTATGAGGCCTGATGGGACTTATCCCAGAGTACTGAAGGAGATAGTGGATGTTATGGCATATGGATCCAGGACCCCCCTGGATCATCTACCAAAGGTCTTACTAGTATTGGGAGGTCCCTGCTGACTGGAAGCTAGTCAGTGCTATTCCAGTCTACAAAAAGGGCATGACATAAGACACAGAGAATTACAGACCTGTTAGTCTAACCTCAGTTCCTGGAAAAATTGTGGAGAAGATTATACTGGGTACTGTTGAAAGGCATTTAAGGCACAGCAACATGGGTTCACAAAGGGAAGGCACTATTTAACCAATTTGATATCCTTCTATAATATGATCACCCACTTATTGGATGAAGGGGAGGTGGTGGATGTAGGTTTTCTGTATTTTAGCAAGACTTTTGATAATGTCCCTTACAGCATCTATCTGCACAACTTGTCCAGCTGTGGAATGAGCAGGCTCAGAGTGAGTTAGGTGAAGAACTGGCTGAAGGGTAGAGCTCAAAGGGTTGTAGTGAATGGGGCTACCTCTGAATGACGACTGGTCACCAGCAGTGTTCTTCAGGGTTCAATTCTATAGCCAGTCCTCTCAATATATTTATTAACAATGTGGATACAGGAGGTGAATGCACCATTAGAAATTTTGCTGATTATACCAAAGTGGGACCTCGCAGAGGGATCTGAATAGATTGGAGCATCGGGCAATCATTAATGGGATGAAATTTAATAAGTCCAAATGCCAGATTGTGCACATGGGATAGAGTGATACTGAGCACAGGTATAAATTGAGAGTTGAGAGCAGCCAAACAGAAAGGGATCTGGGAGTACTGATTAGCAGCAGGCTCAATAGGAGTCAGCAGTGTGCCCTGGCACCCAAGAGGGCAAATCACATCGTGGGGTGTGCCAAACACAGTATAATCAGACAGTCAAAAGAGGTGATTATCTCACTGTATTCAGAAGTAGTGCGGTCTCACCTGTACTGTGTGTAGGTGTGGGTCCCACAAAGGAAGCAGGATGTGAAAGTATTCATATGCATCCAGAATTGCAACAAAGCTAGAGAAAGGGCTGGAAGGAAGGTCTTATGAAGAGCAGGTAAGAACTTTGGGCTTGTCTAGTTTGGAGTAAAAGAGGCTAAGAGGCAATCTCATTGCTCTCTACAGCTTCCTGAGAAAGGGAAATGGAGAGAGAGGTGCCTATCTCTTCCCCCTGCTATCCAGTGATAGGATACATGGGAACGGTTCAAAGTTGCACCAGGGGAAGTTTAGGCTAGATATTAGAAAGCAGTTCTTACTGAGACAGTGGTCAAACACTGGAACAGGCTTCTTAGAGGTGTTGGATATCCCAAGCCTGTCAGTGTCAAGACTCTTTAAGAAAACACCCTTAACAGAATGCTTTAACTTGGTCAACCCTGAATTGATCACGGTTGGACTAGATATTGTTGTAGGTCTCTTCCAACTGAAAGTCAGAACTTTTCTTTTCTTTTCTTTTCTTTTCTTTTCTTTTCTTTTCTTTTCTTTTCTTTTCTTTTCTTTTCTTTTCTTTTCTTTTCTTTTCTTTTCTTTTCTTTTCTTTTCTTTTCTTTTCTTTCTCTTCTCTTCTCTTCTCTTCTCTTCTCTTCTCTTCTCTTCTCTTCTCTTCTCTTCTCTTCTCTTCTCTTCTCTTCTCTTCTCTTCTCTTTTCTTTTCTTTTCTTTTTTCTCTTCTCTTCTCTTCTCTTCTCTTCTCTTCTCTTCTCTTCTCTTCTCTTCTCTTCTCTTCTCTTCTCTTCTCTTCTCTTCTCTTCTCTTCTCTTCTCTCTTCTTTCTTCTCTTCTTTCTTTTCTTTTCTTTTCTTTTCTTTTCTTTTCTTTTCTTTTCTTTTCTTTTCTTTTCTTTTCTTTTCTTTTCTTTTCTCTTCTCTTTTCTCCTCTTCACTTCTCTTCCCTTCCCTTCCCTTCCCTTCCCTTCCCTTCCCTTCCCTTCCCTTCCCTTCCCTTCCCTTCCCTTCCCTTCCCTTCCCTTCCCTTCCCTTCCCTTCCCTTCCCTTCCCTTCCCTTCCCTTCCCTTCCCTTCCCTTCCCTTCCCTTCCCTTCCCTTCCCTTCCCTTCCCTTCCCTTCCCTTCCCTACGGTCTCTTCTCTTCTTTCTTCTTTTTTTCTCTTTTTTCCTCTTTTTTCTTTTTTCTTTTTTCTCTTTTCTTCTTCAAAACTTGAAGAGACTTATTGAAGCAATTTTTAAAACAAGAATAACTACATAAGGATATTTGTTTCTGTATCTTTTATTTTTTGTTGCTCACCGTAAATGCATATGACATTCATGTGCAATCAGATGGTAAACCATACCCCTGTGTCAGTATGATTGCATATCTTAACCTGGTTAAATCAGTTTTCACTTTTTTCCTGAGAGGGACACAAGGAGGTCAATTGCTTGTCAATTTAGACTGCAACTAACAGACAGTTTTATGAGAAGGAGCAGCATCAGTGGTCTGCTTTGTCTCTAGTGATATTAGATTGATAAATTTATTTTCAGAATATAAACATGTTCAGCATCTCTAAACAACAGAATACTCTGATTATAGTACCAATAAACACAATGAATGCTATCATACTTCCCCTTAAAGAACAAGGAGAATGATAAGAAATAATAGTGATGTTTAGAGATAAAAGCCACCTGATTTTTTTTGTTGTTGATTTGTTTTGGTGGGGTTTTTATTTACCCTCAGTCTTCCTGTATTTCAGTTATCTGTTAAAAACTTGTATAGAAAAAAAAAGGTTGCCTCTATTTCTCTATTTTGGATTATATTTTTTTCCTCAAAAAATGCCTCATCTCCAGCCTCCTTTTAAAGCAGTATTTTGTAAGGGGAGCCAGGAATCTGAATGAAAATATGAGTGAAAAAATGCAAATAACTGAATAAAAAGAGAAGTATGATTGTACAACTTCAAAAATCTGTAGGCAAGACAAAACTTAGTTGTGGTTAAGCTAAAATATGAGATTACATGGATTACATTCAGAAATATCACTATATTTATGACTGTCAATGAAAAATAATATGTTGGTTAAAGATTGGTTTGGCATAGTGGGACCTACGATTCTGCTCCCTGGATTGTTCTAATTTTTGATAAGATTTAACATTTCAAAGTAGTAAGATGGTTTTTGCCAGATCTAGAGAACAGCTTGATCATTTTATAGGTGTCCTTTTGCAATTGTAGTTGCAAAGATCTTAAAATAAACTTAGAAGGTTGCATCTAACCGCAAGAACAATATGATCGTAAGGAATCCTACAGTCCAGTTTCTCCATCCGGTTTTCTACATCAATGCCCCAGCCAGAACAAATCATACGTACTTTTTTCCCTTTCAATTGGTTTCTCTTCTGGTAGAAACCACTGTAAGGAGACTGTGGACTGAAAAGAAAGTGTGGAGAGAGGAACAAATTTCCTTTGAAATATACTAAGGGTGATCTTGTTGTAATTGCTTGAAACAAGTGATTGGAAGTGCTCCTGGCTCATATAACTTAGATGTAGATCATAGAATAGTTCCATACATGGTAGTCTGCACTGGCTTCTAGAACAATCTGCAGTCATAGGAAATCAGGCTTTCCTGTCTTCTGTGTCCCATTTTTTCCAGAAAAAGACACTGACTCCACTGCAATTTCAGGGAAACTATAATCTTAAGTATAATAACATTCAGGTGAGGGTAGAGCTGATAATATCCTGTGTCTCTGTATGCAAAGGTCCTTCCTCTCCTGATGCACATCTAGTGAGCTGAACTCCAGATTCGTCCAGTGGAGTCTTTATGTGTGACTGCATCTGAGCACAACAGAATTTTTAAATGCTTTTTTCCAGTGAAGAAAGCTGAAGAAACAAAACTGATTTGTCTAAAGTAACGGTATAATGGAACCATTTTACCCACAATAAAAGTTAGAAAGAAATTGAGATTTTTTTCAGGAATTTTAGACAAATATCTGAAAAAAAATATTTTCTCATATTTTTGTTAACAGTGTTATAGGATATGATTTTTAAAGGTGAGATTCCTCTAGTTTAATGCTAGATACCTAAAATACATCAGTCACCCTAAGGAGAAACAAGGTTAATGAGATTGAGATACATACGTAGTATCTACCTGAATTTTTTCTTATAGTGCTTTATGTGTGCATATTTCATTCTGCTAATTACAAAGGGAGTTTAGTGTATGCAATTCAGATTATGAACATTTTGATATGAAACTTAAGGCAAAGTAAGCCTCCTTCTCTAGATAACCTTTCAAAATCTCTGCCAGCTGTGTTTTATATTTTTATGCTATTTTAAATAGATTTTCAGAATTAATAAAACTTACATTTTGTCTTTCATCGCAAGACTATCTACTGCTCATGACTTCTCACTATATGTAGACTCAGCTAAAACTGCTGAACCAGATATTTACTCTGTATAAACAACAACAGTGTCAGCTTAGAAACTGTCTCTTTTAAAGGACTGTAGATTTTTCTCAAACATATATTTACTGTTAAACCATAGTGGGATTTCACTGTTAGATATGGTTTACAGAATGTGAACTTTTTATTTAGATAATACAATTATAAATTAGGGAAAATGAAGCCTGCTGTTGCCTCCCTTGGCTGGAAGAAATTTTCTTTTTAAGCTTAGTGATTTGCCTTTTCAGATAAAGTTTTTAATTATACCTTGCACTTTTTTGAAGCCCATTAGACATCTAGAAATGTAGCATATTGTAAACATAATTATACTTATGAGAAGTAATTAGTCTAATGGATTTCAGTCTATCTCACGTAGTGAACTGCAACCTGTTCCAATTTATTATGCTGTTTCACAGCAGTAGTACAAGGGGGTAAATATTATCTTTCATAATAATTTGGAGTGTTTATTAAGGAGATTCCCTGCATATCTCATATAATTAATTGCAGAATTTTATTTAGTTTAGAAGACATCATGACTGCTGATAATCATAATAAAGCAATACTTTATTATTTTTGCTAATTAATTCAGCAGTACACAAAAAAAATCAATAACATTCTTACCTATTTAGGCATCACAATTCTGATCAAGCCAATAAGGATCCATCTGCCTGGAGCAGTCTGAGGTATCATTCCTGGAATACATGGTAAGGTCTTTGTGTTTTCCTGGAAAACAAAGAGTTTGTTATCATATAAAACTAATAAAACTATTTTGCTATGTTTTTTTTCTTATTCCTGTCCTAAAGCCCTTCATCAATTGCATTCATTCTTCCACTTAAAAGCAAAACCTGTTTCTGAATCCCAAATTACTAAACCGCCTGTTGTGAGGGATGAGGAGTGAGAGAACTGGGGGAGGGAGTCCAATTTACACATTAAAAAATATTGAAAGGTATTTCAATGCAGTAGTTATACGTAGGGTGTGTCATACATAATCATTTGTGTATGTCTAAAGTTGCTCATAAACATAATCACAATTCACTCTGTCAAATGATTTCCTTATACTTTCAGAAAGTGGGAAAAAAATTGCTAAAACATTCTTTAAATCTCTTGTGCAAACACTTGAGTTTCCAAATCCTATCTATGGTGTTTAAAAATGAGGATTTTTTGACTTATGTCTTCTCAGTTCATTAATAATTTACACATAAATATGAAAAGGTTGAAAAAATGAATTGCTTTACCTTTTTAGTCAGAACTATACTTCCAAGTATACACCAGTGCAAAGTTTTATAGTTACTTTATTGCCAAATTAGATTCGCACAAAATTCTTTTCCAGCTGGTAACTGTACTGTACAACACTGATAACTCTGCTTCATTCCCAATTTTGGGTTTGTTTTTTTTTTTTTTTTTTCTTTTTGATCTGCTGTTGTTGCACAAAATTATAAAGATCTCATGTGTACCCTTTACAGGCGCACAGAGACCTAGAGCAGAAGTGCAGATTATGTCTTTGTATATAAAAATGTGTTGTGACTTGATGAGTTGTATTTTAAGTGAGCTGGTGACGAACTCAGAATAAAATTTTACAGTGATGACACCTTTTTTCCCCACACTGATTTGGCTCACAAAGATTTAGGATATGTTTCTATGCAAGGACCTTGTGGTACATCCTTGCTAATCTAAACAGATCAACAGATGTTTTTTTTTTGGTGAAGATACACATAATACTATTTATGTAGTTAGCTTTGGGTTAATGTGTGAGTAAATAAACTACTAGAGATTTTTAAGTTGCTAATTTCTGTCAAGATGAAATACTATTTTTTTATTATTATTATTTTCTTTTCAAAACCTTTCTGGTTTCAGGTGGTGTAGGGTGAATTTTCTTTCCAGTAGCTGGTGCAGTGCTGCTATGGATTCAGTTTGAGAACAATGCTGATAACACACTGACTTCAGTTTTTGCTAAGTAGCACTTACCCTGATCAAGGACTTTTGAGTCTCTCATGCTTTGCCAATGAGGAGGGGCACAAGAAGTCAGGAGGGAGCAGTGACAGGACACCTGACCCAAACTAGCCAAAGGAATATTCTATACTACAGCACGTCACGCCCAGTATGGAAACTAGGGAGAGTTACCTGAATGGGACCAGTCACTGCATGGGTTGTGTTGGCTGGGTATAGGTCAATGAGTGGTGAGCAATTATATTGTGCACCACTTGTGTTTATTTTGTTTTTCCTTTCCCCTTCTAGTCTTATATTCTCTCCCCTTATTATTTCCTTATCATTATTATTAGTATTATTAGTAGTAAAACGCACTTTAGCTATTAAACTGTTCTTATCTCAACCTGTGGATTTTACATTCTTTCAGTTCTCTTTCCAGTCCTGCCCAAGCAGGGGGAAAGAGGAGGGTGTGAGCTAGTGGCTGCATGGTACTTAGCTACAAGCTGGGTTTAGACCACAACAGCAAATCAAACCCAAATTTATTGTCATCTTTATCACTGTTAAGTATCAAAGTGCATACTCAAGGAGCTAAATGTAATTGGGAATGTATTTCTTATTTTTTAAAATCTTGTTATGTAATCGTGTCTTAGTACATTATGAATGACAGATAAATGTACAATTTCAGTAATAGTTTGCATAGGAAGTTCTGTATGATAATTTGGGAGAGTTTGTGCATCATTTTAGATGAAAAAAAATTATTAACCAGAAGAAAAACTTATTATAGATCTAATTCCATATCAATTGGTCTATGGCACTGTTGTTTATTGATTTTTCTGGAGCTGGCCTAAACCAAGACATCTTTCAGATTTTATACCAATTATTCCTAGAAATTAAATGCCATCACTGGCATAATAGCTAGGAATTCTGAAGAATAAATACTAAAATGTAAGTTCAGACTCTGTTCTGTTGTGATTCAAGTTTTCTTCAACAAAGGCAAGTAAAGAGCTGGAAAAATAAAAGCTAATTGCATAAGAGAACTAATTTAAATGGAGTGAAATTACCAGATGATTTTTTTCTTAATTGCAAGCCAGCAACACTTCAGAACTTCCATGGAGTTTATAATATGTCATGGATCAAGAAGCCAGACAGATGAGTCCAGTTATTACTACTCTTTTATTGCAGTGGAAGAGCACTCAGAAACACACATCTCACATCCTTTGATGTAAGTCTGAATGCAAGTCTGCTCTCTGGGTTCTTTCTTTTGCAGCCTGCTCAGTCTTCCTAAAGAGGAGTAAGTAGGCTTTCCTCTGGCATTCTGAAATCACAGCTATCATGCACTGGACTATATAGGCTTTTCTGAGTTGTTAGGATAAAGTAAGGACTGGAGATGCATTCACATAGGCTATTTCATTTTGCCCATAAATCGTATTAAATCTGCATGTTTTGACAGATTTGTCCTAAATACTTTTCATACATTTATGTAATTTTGAGGTGATGGAACTACTATTTTTTTTTTTTTTTATTATGGAAGATGAGCTGTTCAAAGAAATATCTTATTGATAGTAATAACTTTGTTCTGCTACTAAACTTCATGAAGGAGTTTTGCTGTGTATTCTGTATTAATTTTTCTCTGCTAACTGGAATGCCATCCTTACAAAAGAAAATTATTCCAACACGATTATGCACAAAAGCTTATCCAGTAATTCAGACTTTGTTGAAAACACATATTATTAAAAAAAAATAAATAAATGAAGAAAGGATAAAACCCTCTTACTGAAAACAGTAACCTTACATAGGGATTTTGGGCAAAAAAACCTGTAAGTGATAATAAAAAAGTAATGTGAAAGAATTAGTTGGAGGAACAAAAGAAGTTTTAAGTCTACTCTCAAAAAGTTTTCGAGAGCTTAATCAGATGAATTGCTGTCAGGGGCAATAAGCTGCAAATTAACAGGTCTTCTCTACAGGCAGAAAGGTTTCTATCATACTGTGTACTGTCTGCACTCTGTATGTGGACTTTCTGAAAGACACTAGGGAGTGATGGGATCCGAGGGAGAAAGGTAGTTCATTTTTATGGAAAATTATACCTGCTATTCAGTATAATGACTTTGATTCCTCCATTTTTCCATCCCATCCATTAAGGAATTATGATTATTTCTTTGGAAGGTCTATTTAGCAGAGAGGTTAATGAAGAAAAAAAACCAAATAGTCAGAGATAAAACTTAGGAAAGGCCAAACAATGTATTTATTGATGAAAAAGCTCCAAGACTATAGATTTCTAATGTTCTTTAAATACTTAACGAGTTTAAGTGCAAAACTTAACTTCATGAAAGCCTATGGGATTTAGGGATTTGTTTGTGGTTTTTTTCTTTTGTTTGTTTTGTTCGTTTTGGTTTTTTTTTTTTTTGGTTGGTTGGTTGGTTCGTTTTTGTTTTTTTAATCTCTAGTTTAAATTGTTTTGGAACTCTCTTGTCTTTGTTTTCACTGTTTTTGAACTTAATGTAGTTTATTTCTCAGTAACTGCCTTCTCTAAACTAAATGGACCAAATCAGATATCTTAATCCAATTCCTTTTATGTAAAGAGTAGCTATTTTTCCTTGTTTTACTGTAGTTTGATAAGCATAGATCTTTCCAACACTGTTCTGCCTTGGGCTAATATCTCTTATAATATATTGATATCTTTTAAAGAGAAGGTACAACAGGGAGAGGTCAAACACAAAAGGTAACAGCTTTTTTTATTGCAACAGATCAGCTTGATCAGATACAGTTTTGATGCTTTAAAATAACAATTAAAAAGTTCAAGTATTTTAGAAGGTTTCAAGCTATTTTTTGAGAGGAGAATCAGATTGCAGAGTGATATGAAATGATGTTAGCTCTTGAGCTAACACAGACAGGATTTGATAGTTGCAGAGGACTTCTGAATCATGAAATGAGTATTTGTATTACTAAGACTTAATGTGGTTACACAGTTAGAAGTAATAGCTGACTACCTACAGGGATGATTATGCAAACGAGGGCAATTTTGTTTTCTGAAAGTAAGGTCTTTTTTACTATTTTATTTTAAAGAAAACAATCTCAACTTCATAGACTTCCTGTTGCTGACTGGACATAGATTAGTAACAAAGACAGCTAATGTGAAAGGAAACTCAGGAATCTAATTAATCAGGCATCTTTTTGACTGATTTTTAGAATATGTAAATTTCATATATTTTGTAAATTTCATACATTTTATATAATAATCTGGACGTACATGGGTGACTTAAATAGTACTGCCCCCTTTTGTTTAGCCACTAGCAATGAATGTGAACATGAAAAATAGCAGCTTTAATTGAACTAAGTTGTGTGAGATTGTAATTAAAAAAGCCAGGTGAAGGAAAGTGTCTTGTGGTAGCTCTGATACATTCTGAATTAATGTTGTATGACAAACTATATGGCTTTGACACCACTTATTGTATAGAGACTCATTGGCTTCTCTGGCTTTCAGGTCTAGTAAAATGTGTAAAACTGGATGTCCTGCTTTAGAGGCTGAAATGCCTTCCTTTTTCCTTTCTTTTACATTCTGACAAACATTTCTGGAGCACAGTTTGAGCTCATTTACATTGATTAGAAACTTTGTATGCAAAACTGCTCTCCAGCTTTGAGCCTTTGTAGTGCTTTGGACCTGTTTGCTATTGGGCTAATACATCACCTACAGCTACTGCAACATTAACGTGTTTATGTTTAAAGATGTTTCCCATTAAGGTCTAAAGCTCTGCAACAATTGTCAAACAGTCAAAGCCACAGACTTTATTTCAGCATGATTGATTTGTTTCCATTTAGATCAAAGACAGATTGTTTCAAGTCGAAAAAAAGTACGGGTATTCTGGAATAAGAAATGCTTTTCACGTGTTTGTTCAGGAATAGTCATTCTGGAATAGCTGTTCATGAATAGCTAATTTAGATTGCCTCCATTTGCTGATTGGTGATAGGGAATACAAAAGAGAAGAATTCAAAAGGACTTTTCATTCATCATTCTCTTGGGGGAAAAGGAGCAAAGTGACTTTATGGACTTTGTAAAAGCATTGATTCCGAAACAAGTTTTTATCAGAAAGTCTATTTCATAGGTTTAACTGTCTGTGTGACTATATTGCAGGATTTTTTCAAGTGCATTGAAAACTTTCAAATAATTCAGTTACCCACTTAAATCTTATTAACAGAGAAATCCGTAAATACAACATATGATTAAAATTGCTATAACAGCAAAAGTGTTTTGTGTAGCAGGTTTAAACGTTTATGTTACTAGGCAAAAGATTTGGGAATGTGTATATAAAATAGGAAAGAATTTCTTGGTATTTTTCAAGGCAGATATTAAAATAAACCTTATCCCCTAAGTCCTCTTTAGACCTCTCTCCTTTCCGCTTTCCAACTCCTGATTCTCACAGGTTCTGTTTAGTCAAGCCAGGTTTCACATAGCTCAGAAAAGCTAATTCCCACAGTCTGCCGTATAAACTAAATGGCATGTTCACAGAGGCACCCATCTGTTGGCTTGACCCAATCTCAAGGGAGATGTGCTGCCTAATACGGGCTTGAATCAGGGATGCTGCAGAGAGGCAAGTAAGCCCAAATGATTATTACCCACTTGTAGCTGCTAATGCGGGTGTTAGCAGTATAGACAGCTGTAGCCCGGATAACATTAAGAACAATTACAGAGCCCTGGGAGAGGTGGTTAGAATTTCACAGAATCATAGAATAGTTAGGGTTGGAAAGGAACTTAAAATCATCTAGTTCCAATCCCTCTGCCATGGGCACGGCCACCTCACACTAAACCATGCCACCCTAGGCTCTGTCCAACCTGGCCTTGAACGCCGCCAGCAATGGAGCATTCACAACTTCCTTGGGCAACCCATTCCAGTGCCTCACCACCCTTGCACATTAAAGACTTTCTTCCTCATATCCAATCTAAACTTGCCCTGTTTAAGTTTGAACCTGTTACCTCTTGTCCTATCACTACAGTCCCTCATGAAGAGTCCCTCCCCAGCATCCCTATAGCCACCCTTCAGATATTGGAAGGCTGCTATGAGGTCTCCATGCAGCCTTCTCTTCTCCAGGCTGAAAAGCCCCAACTTTCCCAGCCTATATTCATACGGGAGGTGCTCCAGTCCTCTAATCCTCCTCGTGGCCTTCCTCTGCACTTGTTCCAACAGTTCCATGTCCTTTTATGTTGAAGGCACCAGAATTGTACACAATACTCCAAGTGAGGTCTCACGAGAGCAGAGTAGAGGGGCAGGATCACCTCCCTTGACCTGCTGGTCACACTCCCCCTGATGCAGCCCAGGATACGCTTGGCTTTCTGGGCTGCAAGTACACACTGACAGCTCATGTTCATTTTCTCATCGACCAACACCCCTAAGTCCTTCTCTGCAGGGCTGCTCTCAATCTCTTCTCTGCCCAACCTGGAGCTGTGCCTGGGATTGCTTCTACCCAAGTGTAGGACCTTGTACTTGCCATGGTTAAACTTCATCAGGTGAGTATCAGCCTACCTCACAAGTGTGTCAAGGTCCCTCTGGATGGCATTCCTTCCCTCCAACATATCAACCGAACCACACAGCTTGGTGCCATTGGCAAACTTGCTGAGAGTGCACTCAATTCCACTGTCCATGTCACCCACAAAGATGTTGAACAAGACCCGTCCTAACACCTCTCCCTGAGGGATACCACTCATTACTGGTCTCCAGCTGGACATTTAGCCATTGAGCACAACTCTTTGCATGCGGCCATCCAGCTAGGTCTTTATCCACCGACTGGTCCACCAATCAACTTGATGCCTCTCTAACTTAGAGACAAGGGTGTCATGTGAGACAGTGTCGAACGCTTTGCACAAGTCCAGGTAGATGCCATCAAGTGCTCTACCCCTTTCTATCAGTTCTGTAGCCCTATCATAGAATCATAAAATCATAGAATCATGAAATAGTTAGGGTTGGAAAGGACCTTAAGATCATCAAGTTCCAACCCCCTTGCCATGGGCATAGAAGGCCACCAGATTGGTCACGCAGGATTTCCCCTTAGTGAAGCCATGCTGGCTGTCACCAACCACCTTGCTGTTTTTCATGGGCCTTAGCATGCCTTCCAGGAGAGTTTGTTCCAAGATTTTACCAGGCACAGAGGCGAGACTGACTGGTCTGTAATTCCCCCAGTCATCCTTTTTACCCTTCTTGAAAATGGGGGGTGTATTTCCCTTTTTCCAGTCATCGGGAACTTCACCTGACTGCCATGATTTTTCAAATATGATGGACAGTGGTTTAGCGACTTCATTTGCCAGCTCCTTCAGGACCCACTGATGGATTTCTTCAGGTTCCATGGACTTGTGTACTTTCCAGTTCTTAAGATGGTCTCGAACCAGATCCTCTCCTACAGTGGACCCAGGGTCTTCATTCTCACATTTCCTGCATCTGTCTTCCAAGACTTGGGTGGTGTGGTCAGAGCATTTGCCAGTGAAGACTGAGGCAAAGAAGTCAATAAGAACCTCAGCCTTCTCCAATCCAGGGTAGCCAGTTCTCCTGATAGCTTCTAGAGGGGAGCCACCTTCTCCCTAGTCTTTCTTCTATTTGTAATGTACCTATAGAAACCCTTCCTCTTATGTTTTACATCCCTAGCTAAGTTGAATTCTAAGTGGGCCTTAGCTTTCCTAACCTGCTTTCTAGCTTCCGGGTCAACATCCTTGCATTCTTCCCATGCTGCCTGTCCTTGCTGTCACCTTTCATAAGCCTCTTTTTCCTTCAAAGTTTCCTCAGCAGGTCCTTATCCATCCAAGGAGGTCTCTTGGCCCTCCTGCTGCACTTCCTTCTAGTAGGGAATGTATCGCTCCTCAGGTTGCAGCAGGTGATCCTTGAATACCAATGAATGGTCTTGCCTCCCCTCCCCCGCTCTCTAGGGCTATATCTCATGGAACCTTCCTAAACAGGTTCATGAAGAGGCCAAAGTTTGCTTTCTTGAGGTCCAGGGCAGTGATCTTGCTGCACACTTTTCTCACTGTTCTGAGGGTCTTGAATTCAACCATCTCATGATCGCTACAATCAAGGCTGTGCTGGCGCATCACATTTCCAACCTCCCCTCCCCTGACACATCTAGTTTAATGCTTTCTTGACCAGTCTGGCAAGCCTCCTACCAAAATCGCTCTTCCCCTTCCTTGTCAGACCAGCTCCACAAGCTTCCAGTAGACCTTGTCTCCCAAATAGGGTCCTATGTTCTAAATACCCAAACCCCTGACCATGGCACCACCATTCTAACCATTTATTAACCTGGCAAATCCACCTAGCCTTTTTTAAGTTCCTCCCTTTTATCTTGGAGAATTGATGAAAAGGCTATCTGAGTTCCAGAGACAAATTCCTTCTGTAAGTAATAGAGGAGCCAACAATTTGAGGTGCCATGCTTGATCTCATGATCACCAACAGGGAAGGGCTGGTTGGAAATGTGATGTGCCAGGGCAGCCTTGATTGTAGCGATCATGAGATGGTTGAATTCGAGATCCTCAGGACAGTGAGAAGAGCGTGCAGCCAGCTCACTGCCCTGGACTTCAAGAGAGCAGACTTTGGCCT
This sequence comes from Myiopsitta monachus, assembly GCA_017639245.1. NCBI lineage: Eukaryota > Metazoa > Chordata > Aves > Psittaciformes > Psittacidae > Myiopsitta > Myiopsitta monachus. The sequence goes on from CM029919.1 coordinate 64,451,680, forward strand.
CTTCAGGAACCTGCTGAGTATGATTCCATGGGATACAGCCCTAGAGGGTAGGGGAGAAGGGACCAAGCCTGTTGATTGATATTCAAGGATCACCTACTACAAGCTCAGGAGCTGTTTCTGAGGGACAGTATGTATTTAAGCTGGTTAACATGGAGATGATTGAAAGGCCTGCACTAAGCCCACCAGCACTTCAAAGAATAACACTGGCATATGCAGTTATCAGTGTCTGCACATTTGTATCCTGTCACTGATCTAATGCAAGCCAACCTTCCTCCCTCCCACCCTTCCTCCCTTCCTTCCTTCCTCCTTTCCTTCTTTTTTCCCTCCCTCCCTTTCTCCATTCTTTCTTTCCTTCCATTCCTTCCTTCCTCTTCTTCTTTTTTCCCTCCCTCCCTTTCTCCCCTCTTTCTTTCCTTCTATTCCTTCCTTCCTCCTTCCCTTCCTAGAAAAAAAAAAATTGTACGCACGCTCCTAAGAAGTTATGGTCTTAGTTTTGTATTTAACCTTCCGTTTACATAGAAACATAAAAAAATGTATATGAAGTTCATGCATACAAGTAAACTACATTTTTCCTTCTTAAAATATGTTAATACCTACAAAAGATAATAGACTCAGCTATACTGTTGAAAAATGGAACTGTATATTAATTAATTCCTCACCTGAGCAAGTATGAGCTTTACTGGTTAGTTTAAAGGGAAGGATGCATAACTGAGGGATTACAACTACTGAGGGGTGTTGCTGTGTCTCCTTTTGTCTCCCTGATAAGCCTCAGTGCTTCAAAGATTCCCTTTTTAAAATGGGTGCTTTCAGAGGCAGAAATTTGTAATGAGTGAAGGCAATTTAGATGATCCAAACAGTACCTTTTCCATCTTTATATCCTCACCTTGCAATTCAGGAACAGAGGTCTAGATAAGAAGTGCTAAAGCAGCCAGACTCTATGAAGGCAGAAGTGCATGTTCACAATTGACTCTTGTAAACAGTAACTGACTGTGGTTATTTGATACCTAAATATACCACTTTGGATTCTGCACTTACTACTACACAAAGGTCAAAGAAATACAGGAGATACTTTCAAGTAGCTTCTTTTGGATTCTGGTGTTTCATCTGTTCCTACCATCACAGCGAATACATATGTTTGCTATTAGCTATTAGCCTCTAGCTCACTCAGGCCAACTTGGCTTCTAATCCTAATCAGTTGAGTATGCCAGTGCCTGGATGTTTGCTTAGTGAAAATAGTTTCTGAAATGATTTGTCCATTCAGCCTCTGTTTGAGAATCTATTAATCATTTCTTATCTGTATTTAACTCTTGGTTCTTCCATTGTGTGTCTGATATTTTAAGCTTATGTATCCACCACTGGAAAAACACATTTCAAGAATATAAATTTTCAGGTAGGAGGGAAAGGGGTGAAGAAGAGGACAAAAAAAAAATTTTACTTACCTCTTGTTAAAAAAAAAAAAAATTAAAAAAAAAAAGTTTGTGTGATCTAACCTGCACATTTTTTTTCCATCCCCAAGCCCTAAAGCAGGATCATGTCTGCCAAGCTGTTATGGATGGGTGAGAAATTCGGAATTGCTCTGTCCCTCTCTCTCTCACAGTCTATTTATATTTATCTTTATCTTCAATTCCAGAAAGGATTTTTTTTGGTTACTTCTAGCTTGAGTATGGCCACCACTTCTTGCTTTGTCTGACTCAGTAATTATTATTCAACTCTTTCTTTGTTAAAGTCATCCATGTTTTGCAAATTTGCTCTATAAGAGCATAGAATGTGTGACTCTTGATTTATGATAAACTGTTGCACTTTGTATCTTATAAAACAAAAACATCTGAGATTAAAAAATACGTATACAACAGTTTACATTTCCTACAGAAATGTCATTTTTGTCATTATTTCTTCCATGTGATATTTTGAATTCATAACAAATGCTTCTGATGTTTAGAAAATAATAATTATATTTATTTCTCAAAACTAAAGATATAAATTAAAAGTATTAGAAATTACAATTAGAGATAGTAAAAAAATAATTTAGAATTAAGAAATATTTCTCTCTAAAGAAAATACTGTGTTAGTTTGCTCATATAAAATACTTTCTTGAATCTTCACCAACTGCATAAAACTTTTTGAAAAATATTTTTCAGGGTTTTATTAATTTCTCAGAAATTGAAGCAACCATCTTTTTCACATGTATCCTACAGATTGATCTTGACTGTCTAATTTTAGCCTGGTGCTGAAAAATTCGATTTCTCCCACATGTGGATCTTTCTACATGACTGATTCAGTTCACATATTTTCTGCTAACTTTTGAAAGAGTTCAGAAAGCTAGCTTAGTTCAGCAATCCAACTTTCAGATGACTCAAGTAGGTGAGATGAGTGCCACCTTTGAAGTCACAGTTCGTGCTGGCTTCTCTGTGTGACTGAACTTTTGTATATCTGTTTGATGTTGTCCATCGTCCCTGACCAAAGTATTACTCATCTTCAGTGAAAGCACACAGAAAACAGCAGCCTTTGGAGACCTTGTCTAGCAGAGCTGGACTTTCAGATTATCTCCCTCTGAGTCCTTGCACCAGCTGGCTGTAATATTTTTACGAGGCAGCAATTATACATCAGTTTCACTTCATTCTTGCAATAACCATCTCCCTTTCTATCCACTCATTCTGGGATACAACACTTGTCCCAAGAACAAAAATTAAAAAAAAAAAAAAAAAAAGAAAAGGGAAAAAAAAAAAAAATAAAGAAAGGGCTGGGCTATCTCAGTATCAGGGTAGTTACCAGCTGTTTTCTGATGAAAATAAGCTGGAAAAGGAAAACAGGAAAGCTCATTCTGAAATTTCATCATGTGAATGTGGTGCTGAAGAAACCAGAAAGCTGGATCAAGGTCAGGTAGTTATTCTAGCAAGAGGATATGGCAAAATTAATGTAATAGAGGAGGAAGAGGAGGAAGATATGGGTGTAGGTCTATCAGAAAACGCTGCTGCTTTCCAGAGTATCTTGCATTCTGGGACAGTGGTGGATTTTGTCTGTCATGAAAGTATGTCAACATTTCCCTGTTTCTCAGAAAAAAATCTTGTTTCTGCTTATAGAAGGTATGGTGAAATGTAGAAAACACTCCCATTGCACATGTAATTTAGCAAACAACTGTACAGTCTTATACTCAGAAATCAGATAGGCCCATTGGTTTGGAATAATTTTAAATAGGAAAACTGGGGCAATGCTACATCCATTTCTGTATATGTACGTGGAGAGTTTGTCATGTGCCTCCAGAAGCAGGGACACCCATCTTGTGAAACAGAATTTTGGAAGGAAGAAAATTAAAAATGGTAAGCTTATTTACAGTATTAGGAATGGTTTTGAGTTCTGTTATGAGAAAAAGAGGATTATGCTGGTCACCTGGTTATGTGGGTACAACACATTCTCTAAGTCTCTGTGTAATGTAAGAAGGGAAATAAATATGTTTTCATGTTAATGAAAGCCAGTCTCTTGACCCTCTAGGTCTGAAAGCAAGGAAAGAGTTTAGAAATACTCCAATAATTTATATCCACAGAAAGAAGTAAAAAATTACAGGTAAACAAATAGGTAGCTATTATGGGAAACAGAATGGTAGCCTGAACATCAAAGTTTTGTTTGAGCCTTAGGCAATGTCTGGCAGTACAAGAAAGATGCAAATTCAGTTATTTCTTTGCTGTTTGGGAACCTGGGGTTGCAACATTACTATCCTTATTGGTGTGTAATTCTAATTCCCATGTGCACACAGTATGCCCATGAGTATTATAGAATTCACCACAGAACAAAACCTCTGCTTTGGTTTATATTTGCCTCCACATATAAGCACCTCCTCTTCAATAATCTTTTAATATAACCCTAAAACATTTTATGGTAAATGCATATTCTTTCTCAACAAATTTTAATTTGATTGAAGGAATTATTTATCAGAACAATAAATATAACTGTAAACACTGAGCCACAGGTTAGCTTTCAGCTATGTTAAAGATATTCCAAACCCATCAAATTCCCATAGAGAATTTCCTTGTACTCTTGCTTGACTATTCCTACTGTATGGCTTCTGTTCCCACACTGGTAACAAAGCAGATAGCAGAACATTTTGAAAACTCTATGTGGAATTCTGTCAACATAAAACCAAATCTGGTGCCTCTACAGTTTCTGCTTCTTGTTATCAGTGAGGAAGAAAAGTTCTGTCTCTACCTCGCACAATTACTCCAAAGTTATCTCCTGAAAAATTCAAGCAAGCAAAGCATAAAATAAATGAAAGACAAAAGCAATATTCATTCTGTGAAAATGAACACCAAGTAAAATGAAGATAGTACATAACAATTACTACTGACCATCTGCACACTCAGAGGAACGTGTCTTCACAGTCACTCCTGTTTGTTACATTCTGGCTATGATCAGTGAAGTTGATGAAAGACTCCATGTTCGATGTCTTGATAGTCATTTTGTTCCTCTGACTGACACTGATGTTCATATCTGCATGGAGTTTGTTAGAATTAATAGATCTGCACATTTAAATGAAACTGGCTTTAGGAATTTTAATTTTTCTTTTTCGTTTTGCTCATTCTGCTTTACTGACATTCAGTCACTTTTTTTTACTGACACTCATTTCAAGAATGCAGTGGCATGCAAAGTCATTGCCTTAACTTTTCCCCATTTTGTAATTCATGAACACATGAGCTCATTTCTAATTTGAGATAAGGAGTGGAAGACTATTGTGAAATAGAAAGCAAATCTGTGAATTTATTCACTAATCAAGCCCTCTGAAAACAGTATGCAGCAGAGCTATGCAGGCTACGAAAACTCAAGGACTGCTGTGACATTGTGCAGTCAATTATTTTAACACTGCACAGATTAAGGATAGAAGAATCCATCTATTTTGACCTCTGAAAAGAAATTCTTCCCAAAGCATTTTACTGTGCTTTTATGCAAGAGGGTAGAGTTTGAAGGAATGCATCCTACTACTGCTGGAACAGATGAAATACCCTGCACAAACCTCAGCTTGTTCTTCTCTGTCTGGAAAAAAAACAAAACAAAACAATATATCTTTTTCTTATTTTTTCAATAAATAGATTCATTCAGATTTGTAATTTATCAGAAAAGCAGAAAAAATATTTTTTTATTGCTTCAAAGAGCAGCCTGTTATTTTTAAATGGAAAGAACAAGTAAAAGTTTAACAAAATCTTGAAGGAGCTGACATTAGATATTTCATATAGCAGACAATATGCAGGAACTAATATAGTAAAATATTATTAACATTCATGCACACAAACACCAAAGAAAAAGACAAATTAAGGTTTTTCAGGGTCTTACAAATTCCTATTGGGTGCTTCTCATTATGATAAGAAAATCTGAGGGCTGAAGAAATATTTATAATGGCATAGTCAGGGTTTCGACTATAAAACAGAACAATAACACACTTTCTCCTTATACTAATCACTCCCTAACTAATTGTTGAATTGTTGCCATATATTGTTTGTTGAATCTCAGTCTGGGAGATTTAAAAAAAAAAAAATTTGCTGAAATATCTAGTGAAAACTTAGTTTTCCTGAAAAAGAAAGAAGTTCCTCACACCCTAAAATTACAAGAAAATGGTTGAAAATGTGAATAATTTAGATTGAAAATGTTTGGTCCCTAAAGACAAGGGCAGTCTTTTATCTATTTTTTTTTTTTTAATTTTCAATCTTTATATGTTATCTTATTTTACATCATGTTTTCCTGGTGTAGGTGTTGAGGAGCAGTGCTGGATAATCCTACCTCTTGATACTCTCAGGAAGGCAAGCTGACAATCTCAATCACCTGGTTTTCTAAGAGTGTGTACACACTCACAAACAAATACAATTTTACATCTGATCATGACTCTGTGTGCAAAATAGCAGACATAGGCTGCAGTGTCTCCCTCTCTGACATGTTGATTTATATGAATAGGATTTCCTTTCTCATAAATGGAAAAGGCTGTCCAGGAAAATGCTCCCTTGCTAGAGAAAATCCATCTCTCTGTTTTAGTAAAACTAGGCTTACAATATTTTTAATCACCTGGATGGGTGAATATATTTCATCCTTGATCTTTTCAGGCAAAATGCAAACAGTAATTAGACATCATTATTACTATCAAACTATAATTATTGCTCCCTTGAGCTACTGTGATTAATGTGAAGGTTTCTAGGTGGCTACTTGGATACTGCCAGTTTGGTATATTTTTAGTTTCTTAAGAATTTCAGATAAAAATATTCTGATTACTGGAAAAAATAAACCTATATGTCAGTGCATTATACAAATACACATTAATCACTCTATGGTAGATTTATAAATTATAGAATACCTTCTTGATTTAAGAAGTGGATGAAATGCGTAAAATGAACATGAAAATATTTACCCAACCTTTTCTTTTTTTTTTTTTTTTTCAAATCAGTGTAATTCTGCAGTGTTATATTACGTTGGTAGAACATATCTGAATATATTCTGCAATGCAAAAGCATTTAAATATCACCAAAGTTTTCTGACTGCCATTAAATTAAGATTTCCAGATAGCAAGTGATCCACTTATTATACACGAGTTCAAAGTTATTGATACCTGCTTCTATTACCTCCCAAACAGAGATTTGTAAACTGGTCCTCCAGATTACTGCAGAAAACCTCAAATGAATTCAAAATGCAGACTCTTAAATGGATTAATTAACCTCTCCACCCCTTACTTTGCAGGCAGTACTGCGAATACTAGTAAAGCATCCTATTGATTTTAAGATTTTTGCTTTGCATCATAAAGTCCTTCACTGGCTTTTTCCACAGTACCTAGGAGAATTATAAACACCATATTTCCCTTCCTGCTGTTTGAATGCTGGCACAGTAATATCTCCTTTGATCTTTCTAAACCTTCTTTGAGCTGTATATTATTCCTTCTCACTCAAGACTTTATTCCCTACTATACAACAGTGTTTCTTGCTAGCATTAAAATTAAGTCTAAAATCTGCTGTTACATGTAGACTGATGGCACTATTCAGTCCAACTAGCCAATTACTGCAGTAGTAGGGTAATTATACAAGAATTTTATCTTTTTTTTTCCTGTGGCAGCAAGAGGCTTAACATATTTATTATTTGTTTTGCATGACTTCTTTTATATATGGATGGATCTATTTATTTATTTTTAAAGGATTTTGAGGCACTAGTCAGAAGTATTTTATGTTAGGTCTACCAGATCTCAGAGACAATTATATGATGGACAGGACAAGAAAATATTCGTGAAGTAAGACTAAAATTTTAGAAATTTCTTTGACAACTATTCCCTTAAAGAAGGATGTGTAATTAAAGAGGATAAGTATACAAAAAAAAACAAACTAGGAAGTATAAGGAACCACAGAGTACAAATCTCTCTTATTTTTTTGGTTAAGAAAGAGCTGGAGGGGAAAAAAAAAGCAACCAACCAAAAAAAAAAAAAAAAACAAACCCACAAAACCAAAACCAAAACCAACTCAAAGAACTCTTCATGTTATACAGTCAATAATTATATAAATCTCAACTCAAAAAAGACTGATTTTTTTACCTTTAAATCTAAATTAAAGTGTCATGCAATCATCTCTGTACAAACAAAAGTTTCACAATTTTTGTCACTAGATCAAAAGTGTTGTTCCTCACCTGGAGTACTTCCCTCAGTTCTGGGATGCCCAATCTGAGAAAGGCATGGACCTCTTGGAGTCCACGTGAGTCCAGAGGAGGGCCATGAAAATTATCAAAGGACTGGAGTACTTCTATGAAGATAAGGCTCCGGGGAGACCTTAGAGCAGCTTTCCAGTCTCTGAAGGGGGCCTACAGGAAATCTGTAGAGGGACTTTTTACAAGAGCATGTAGCGATAGGATAAAGGCGAATGACTTTAAACTAAAAAAGGGTAGATTTAGATTAGATATAAGGAAGAAGTTCTTTGCTGTGACTGTGGTCAGACACTCGAATAAGTTGTCCAGAGAATTTGTGGCTGACCATCACTGGAAGTGTTGAAGATCATGCTGGATGGAATTTTGAGCAACTTGGTCTAGTGGAAGGTGTCCCTGCCCATGGGAGGGGGCTTGGAATAGATGATCTTTAATGTCCTTTCTAACTCAAACCATTCTATGATTCCGTGATTCAGATAACCACCTTCGTTCATATTCAAGCAAAATCTTCTGCAACTTTCAATTACAAAAAGCAAGCAGATTGGACTTAACTTAAGGACAGTGTTTATATTTTGCTTTCCTCTTTTCCAGATATCCACCTTTCTAAAATTCTGTGGGTTTTTTTTTTTTTTTTTTTAGTTCCATATTGTATTCTGGCATAGGCTCAGCAAAGCAAGGGCAAAGAAGACTGGAGAAGAAGGCTATTAACCTTCCAGACAAGTAACCTATCAACATTTCCTGAGCAATTATTGCAAAACTGTCAAATAATGTTCTAGAAAAGAACAGTGGTTTGTTGGTTGGTTTGTAGGTTTTTTTTGGTTGGTTCATTCATTTTGTTTGGCTTATTTCTTTGCTGCTTTTGTTATGTTTGGGGTTTTCTGTGGCTTTGTTTCTGGTTTTGGTGGGTTTTTTTTTTGTTTGGTGTTGGTTTGTTTTTTAATAAATTTTTCAACTCTGAATTCCACATTAAGAATTTGAAGATGCTTTAGCAATACTTCGTGGCTGGAAAATTAATCCTTTTTCCAATAAATGTTTAATGTCTTTTCATGTAATCTAGCTTGAAGGTACATCTCCATCATGGGACAAGCTATGCGAATAGAACGCTTATACTGGTAATTGCAGACACACATAACCTCTTTTCTTCACTCCTATGTATCTGCCTTTTTTTTTTTTTTTTTTTTGATAAAATATCAAGAAACAATGAAATTAAAATTAAGAACAGGATATTTCCAGTTTAAAGTAACAATTATAACTCTGCAGATAAAGAGGTGGATGTACTGATGCCAATAAAATAGGCAGGATGATGCCTTCCCCTTACTAATTAAGAACACATAGCAATCACAGAAGTAATTTCTGAACTACAACAGCATTGCCATGGTGTGAGTTCTACTCCTTATCTGTAAGCAAAATGAAAAAACAGACCTCTTCAAAATAATCAAAATCAATGGGTTCTAGGAAAATGTATACATATCCAATATGTTTACATTTCTTTAGTTGTCAGTAATGCTTAATGCACATAACCAAGAGGGTCAAAATAATTTGGAGAGTAAAATTTTAAAAAATAATGCCAAGAAAATCACATCACTGTATTTTCTTATAAAAAAAAAAAAAAGGAAAAATCTCTACATGCACACACACAAAATAAAATTAAAAATCTTAGCATCCATATAGATCAATGCATCTGTGGATTTAAGTAACAGAACCTGAATTTAGAGCCAGCAGAACAGAGCACATTACTTTATTCTCCAGTTAACCAAGGACAAATGCATTTTACAAAGTACCAGAAACTTCCTATGAGAACTTCACAGGGAAAATAAATAATTTAAATGAACTAAAGAAACTATTTTTTTCCTTGGAGACTTAGCAATAGACAGGAATAGCTTCATTGCTCTTTGGAAGATGCTTTCAAAAAGGATGAAGAATCTAAAGGTCATGTCATTGAAATAATGCGGTCCAGGATAACTAGAGTCATTTGCACAACACAGTAATCTAACTGTTAAATAAATTAAGGATGGCTCTTTTTTTTTTTTTTTTCACTTTTTAAAGCTGAACTGTGCATTAGAATCAACCAGTGATGCAGCTTTTTTTTTTTTTTTTTTTTTTCAGTGATAATTGTAGCTGAATAAATATAAGACTTGTATGGGACTTAGTATGCCAGCTTTAAAGAATACACAGATGCACCTATATAAACCTTATAATGACAAAGAAATTATACCTGCTTTAAGGGGTTACAAGCTCCTGCATTTGCAATGAAGAAAATAATGTGCAGTAAATCTATGAGCAGAAAACCATACACAGTATAAATTCATCTCACCTCAATGGCTGTGGAGAGATATGCTAAATACCAGCTTCCACTCAAAAACAGTTTTCCTGTATTTTTGGAGGACAGAACCATATTGAAATGGAAGATAGCATAAGCAGCCTCCTGTATAGTGTTTGTGCAACACAGATATGATTTGAACAGTTGTCCATTCAGTGTAATGTGTGATTTTCATGTCTTTCCCATCTTAAGATGGTCTGAACATACTGTGCTTTAGGGTATCTTCAAAGCTGCACACTACTGTAAAAGCAGGAATGCCAAGGTACCTGGAAAACAGAACTAGTAGAAATAAATTCCATTGCAAAGGAGCACTTTGTAGAAGACAAGCACATGCACATGTGTGGATTACTGAAGTTACACACTCAAGAGACTTTCAGATCATTAGAGAAAACTTCCAGGACTTCACCTGGGTTCCTATACTGTGGCATGTCATGTAAATTGAAGCAATCTGTGCTATCAGGCCATCCACACAGAGCAGGAAGACATGACAAGGGACTCATGAGGAGCTCATAATCTCCTGGAATAACTGCTCTTGGAGTTCTAGATTTAAACTAACTATAACAGGAATTTAGACAACTCATTTACATGAAGACATGGACATGAGAATAAACATTGACACATAGTAGACCTCTTCATCTAGATGCCCAATGCACTGAAGTCTATTGACATTTGAGATAATTGAAATGTCCAAAAAAACCCTAAAGAACACTCCTGAAAGATGCAGATTTCCTATACATTTTTGGTCTTATCTGTCAGTGCAACTAGGATGTTTAGGATACTCTAGAGCTTCTCAAAAGACACTGTGGGCAGCTGTATGTCATTTCTTAATGTCAAGCTAAACACCATCGTCAACAGGTTTAATTCCTTGAGGGTAAAGCAATCTAGAAAGTAAGCAGCTTGAGCTGCCCTTGGAAACTCAGGAGGAGGTTTAGGAACCTAAGGCACTATCCCCTGATATTCTTCTAAAATAAAATAGAACAAAAGGATCAGTGGTGATGGCCTCTGTCTTGTTAATGCCCAGTCTCATTTTAAATTTCAGAAAGCTATTTGGGTCACAACAGTGAGTTTCAAAAGTTAGCTATATTTTCCTCAAAATAGTGTTTTGTTTCCTGCAGAGGTAAGATAGTGATGCAGTTGGAACACAATGCTTGACCCGGAAAGAAGAGTCTATTTCAGGTTTCTCCTCTGACAAGTAATTTATTCAATTTCTGTATGAGTATCTCTAGCAGTAATACAGGCATAGCCATCCTTACTTATTTCACAGTGTCAGTTAATGCTTTCTGTAAAGACTTAGGCATGGGCTTGTATGACATCCTAACTGGGAAATTCATATGTTTAAAGTTAAAAAAAGTTATTCAGTCATCCTAAAAAGACCCTCAGTTCATCTTCTTTTAAATTTTATTTTACATACTTTGAATGACATTAGGAGTAAATTTTACACTGTATATCATTATTACATTATAAATTTAAATAGCATTTAAGATAAAAATAATATGGTATCTTTTTTCACTTTATTTTGAAAAACGTGTTTTGTAGTACTATACTTCTTGAATAAAAACATTATTATCTTCCTTCTGTACAATGCTCCCTAACATAGACTGTAATCCCCTACACTGAAGGTCATGAAGTGTGGCAAATTCTCCAACATAAACCATTAAGTTATCTTAAGAAACACTTAGAATAAAAAGAAATGAGAAAAATTCGAAGGAAAAAAAAAAGACTTATAAAAGGTGGAAGCCAGGACAGGCAGCCTGGGAAGAATACAGGGGTGTTGTCCAGCTGGATGGCCACATGCAAAGAGTTGTGCTCAATGGCTAAATGTCCAGCTGGAGACCAGTAATGAGTGGTATCCCTCAGGGATTGGTGCTAGGACGAGTCTTGTTCAACATCTTTGTGGGTGACATGGACAGTGGGATTGAGTGTGCCCTCAGCAAGTTTGCCGATGACACCAAGCTGTGTGGTTCGGTTGATATGTTGGAGGGAAGGAATGCCATCCAGAGGGACCTTGACAAGCTTATGAGGTGAGCTGATGCTCACCTGATGAAGTTTAACCATGCCAAGTACAAGGTCCTCCACCTGGGTGGGAGCAATCCCAGACACAGCTCCAGGTTGGGCAGGGAAAAGATTGAGAGCAGCGCTGCGGAGAAGGACTTGGGGGTGTTGGTCGATGAGGAAATGAACATGAGCCAGCTTCAGTGTGAGCTCTCAGCCCAGAAAGCCAAGCGTATCCTGGACTGCATCAAGAGGAGTGTGACCAGCAGGTCGAGGGAAGTGATCCTGCCCCTCTACTCTGCTCTTGTGACACCTCACTTTGATTACTGTGTACAATTCTGGTGTCCTCAACATCAAAAGCACATGGAACTGTTGGAACAAGTGCAGAGGAGGGCCACGAGGATGATCTGGGGACTGGAGCACCTCCTGCCTGAAGATAGGCTGAGAAAGTTGGGGCTGTTGAGCCTGGAGAAGAGAAGGCTGCATGGAGACCTCATAGCAGCCTTCCAGTATATCAAGGGGGCATATAGGGCTGCTGGAGAGGGACTCTTCATGAGGGACTGCAGTGAGAGGACAAGAGGTAACAGGTTCAAACTTAAACAGGGCAAGTTTAGATTGGATATGAGGAAGAAAGTCTTTACTGTGCAAGGGTGGTGAAACACTGGAATGGGTTGCCCAAGGAAGCTGTGAATGCTCCATTGCTGGCGGTGTTGAAGGCCAGGTTGGACAGAGTCTTGGGTGGCATGGTTTAGTGTGAGGTGTCCATGCCCATGGCAGAGGGGTTAGAACTAGATGATCTTAAGCTCCTGTCCAACCCTAACTATTCTATGATTCTATGATTCTAAAAATCAACAAAAAGCTAATTCAGTGTTCGTAGCCATATAAAGTGGCAGAAAAGAAATAAGCCAAAACAGGCAACACATTTTAAAAGATACTTGAAAAATGTTCCTTACTCTTTCCTAGAATAGAAAAGCATGTTGAAATAATTGACCTTAAAGCCTGCAGAAATGTTCTGCTTACTTTAAATTTCCCTTTAGGCTTGATGTGAGCAATTTACTTAAATATCTTTCCAGTGCCATATAATATTATGTATATGTAACAGTTTCTAAGTAACAGAGAAACATTCATTTGTGGAATAAAATAATTTATGTTTCAGTCAAATATAAAAACAAGAAGCGAGATACAGAAATTTATTCAGAAACAGAGAAAAGCACAGCCACAATTGCACGGAGCTAAGCTAAACAAAACTTATAAAAAACTCCAAGTACACTTGTGAAACAGCTTAGATAATAAAACCCAGATTTTCAGAATAATTATTTTAAAAATTTAAATTATATTTAGTGTACAATGTACAGTGCTTTTACACCATATTAATAGGAATGTTAAATATTTGAATGCTGTTCAACCATCTCGTGGAGGCCTGGGTTGGTTTTTGGTACATTTATAGGGTTCTGAAAAGCTTTCACAAAGTTATGAGTCTGGTTTGGTTTTTTTTTTTAGTATGCTGGATAGGATTACCACACGCAAGTAATTTCAGAGATATTACATATACCGATACCTTGATATGAGATAAAGAACATGGATGTTCCTTGTCTATGACTCTGAAATTCGCACCTTTAGCAGAAAAAAAGAAAGCAAAAAATATAATAGAATATCTTAGGAATTAGAAAAGCTACAAGTAGTAAAAAAGATAAGAAATTATGCAAACACTGTAATATTGCATTAATATTAGTGACGTTTCCACACCCTTTGTTAAGAAATAGTAAAGATGTTGGCTACATCTTAGTGCTCTCAAAGGATGCGAAATAAACTGGGTAAAAAGAAACAAGTGAGTTAGTTAGATTTTAAATGTTGTCCAAATTAAGTACATTCTGTCTCTAACTAGACTTCCGAGGGAATGTCTATGCGGTGTGGTAAATTGTCTAATGACTTTGAAAAAACTGTGTAGAAAAGCTGGCTATTGCTAAGTGAATTATTTGTGATATTAGAGAGATTGATGTGCTTAGAATTCCATGAGCTCCAAATAAATGGTAAAAAAAATCAGTGGCTGAGTAATAGACTTGATTTTTGTTAAAACCAAGGGAGGACAGAAAGAGAAGAAAAAGAGTCACAGATCTAGTAAGCTCAGTATCAATAATTTACAAACCTTATCCATAATAAATATTCTTCTCAATAGTTGTATGGAAAGGATTAAAATAAAAAAAAAATAAAATTACAAAACATGAATCTTGCCCTGCTATAGGAAAAGATCAGTAAAAAAAAAAAACAAGTTACTACTTGGTTGCGTTGATTTGTGTAAAAGACTAAAGTTAACATTCTATTTCCAAAAGCTGTAATGTAAACAAAGAAAAAAAAATTGAGTGTTTTTCCAACTACCTCGTTACACATTGTTGTTATGTGTGGAAGAAGTTGTTTGTGTTATTTAGCCAACTGTCAGCATTATACTGCTATCATTTAAAAGTTAACAAATGCTCTGTAATGTAAACTGGGCACAACGCTCTCATCAGCCCACAAGCCACCTGCATTTTCTATCCTTAAGTTTCTAGTATATGCAGAACAGTGAGAAATTGTAACAATATTTATTCTCATTTCTGCTAACAACCTCTGTTAGTTTCCAGTGGGATCAAACCTAGACTTATTTTTTTTTAACATTTTGTGTACAATGTTTAAAGACAAATATATATTTGTACATACATCTTAAATATTTTTATCCTTGAACAAAGAAAACATTCCAATTCATATTGAGAGCTCTGTCTGCATTTGCAGAAGTGACCCAAAATTCCAGCCAAAGACCAACTTAATTTTTCGTATGTCACCTCAGCTTGAATAACAGAACAGCACAAATGCAAGCATAAGCAAAACACAAAGAGTACTTACATGTTTCTTACCTGTAAACGCAAGGAGCCTTGGTGGTTTAAAACAGAAAAAAAATCCGCTGGCCTTGAAGTCTTTGGATGATTTCATAAGGGTCATATCTTATAGTATACAAAGTGATTTCATTACTTACTGTGTGCACAAAATAAAATTATAAAAATAAATATGCATTTTTATCTTTTTTTTTAAATTATTACTTTACTTGGGATATGGATAGAGCAGACTCTGTGAGTTTAAAGCATATAATTTTTATTTACCTCTACAGACTTAGTACCCAATATAATAAATGGGACACTGAAGTATGAGTTAATACATATAGATGTGCACTTGGTGGTATCTTACTCTTATAAATTATACAATAATTTGGGGGAATTTAATATTCATTTATGATAATGATTATGAAATCTGCTACTATAGCTAAAACTTACTCCCCCTCAAGAGATAAATTACGAACTTTTAGGGAACTCTGATGCTGATGTGTTAAAGAACTGATGCTGGACAGAATTTTGGTATAATATACTTAGCAAATAATCTTCCAGAGCCCTAAGGCTGTGCATGTTCATTTACCTGCCCTGAACCCTGATGACTTCTCTGGGGACATATCCAGGCAGCACCCACTATAGCACTAAATTATTGTGTCTTTTTTCCCCTAATACAATTATCAATTTTATATTGAAAATGCATATTATATTATAAACAATATAGATTATTTTTTGATTTAAGGATGAAATAAAAGATGAAAAGGAGCTAAACTTATAAGTGTAACATGGTGCATGTCAACATGAGATCCACTTGAAATCATTATGAGAATTTGGCGGTAATGCATTTGAATTATATTATCATATAAATGAAAATAGTAACTAAATAGTATTTATTTATAGCTGCATTTTCATTTCTAGTAGATATTCCTCAACAACTGCACTTTTTTTTTCTTAACTAAGTCAACATTAATATGTGCAATTATGAAAAGAATGGGACATATCTCTTCTAGACATGTTAATAATTTACAATAAACCTGACTGAAAGTATGGATTGGGGGTGGTGGCAAACAATAGGAAAAGTAATCGGTTTCCCTTTTTCTTCCAAACTAAACAAAAAATAATACTATTGCTGCAGCAATAGTATTCAACAGCTAGTATCAAGACCACAGTTAGCATAACAATTTCATATTAATGGCTGAAATAGATAAGGGTTAGTAGAGAAATCCTTGTATTTTCATATTCCATAACATGAATGCTACTTTTATGCCTTAAAACTAGGAAAAGTAAATAATAAACGTGTCAGACCAATCAAATTCTCTTATTAATAGAAAACAAGTAATATTTATAACTTTGAAACTAGAACCTTAAAAATATTAATTTCTGCTTTTGTCTAAATAGGTTGCAGCTTTCTATAAATATAAGTCGTTAGTAAAGTAATATCTCATATAAGGTCCATAAGGTTCATTATTTGCCATAACCTGCTAAATAAAGTGTTGGAAAACTTATTTAAACACACATTCACAAGATAGACTGCGGTAATGATCCATGGCAACACATATGCATCCTGCACAGCGATCTTTTGAACAACCCTAATTCATCACAGTGAACAGAATGTGTAAATTCCTACTTCAGAAAATATAGGCCATTAATATTTGAATCTAAACAGAACGCCCTCAAGATCTAGTACTCACTATATTCAATGACTGCATTCTAACACATCATCACAGAAATATTTAAAAGTTTTTTTTTCGTTGATAACACATTAAAACCTCTGAAAAAGCTTTTTGAACTATTATTATTTATTGGCTATGAAAACTCTGTACTAGCAAATCTGTAAGTCTCTGTGAGGGATAAAAAGGATGAAAAGTGGACTATTAAAATATGTTTGGATGAGCATTCAAACCTCCTCTATTTATCTTGATTTTGATAAGTCCTGAGACATCCTTTACAAGTTGAAGCTTTCCTAGAAGTTCCATTTTGCTAATGACTGTTTTTTTTTTCCTTATCCAGTCTCATATTTTCAAATAAAGTTACTATGATTAACATGTAGGTTTTCTGAGGAGGATATATTAGAAAATGCATTTGTAAGACATTTTTTAATGCTATAAATCTTAATTCTAAGTCACATAGATATCCCCACAACAGCAAAACTACTTTTAAACTTCAAGATTGCTAACCACAAATTAAATCAAGCAAATAGCATGTTAATAACTTTATCCTATTGATTTAAAGAATTATAAACACAAGCTAAGTTACTCATAATGATGCAAAAGTCAACGGGACATGATGAAATCCATCAGCGGGTCCTGAAGGAGCCGGCAAATGAAGATGCTAAGCCACTGTCCATCACATTTGAAAAATCATGGCAGTCAAGTGAAGTTCCCGATGACTGGAAAAAAGGAAATACAACCCCCATTTTCAAGAAGGGGAAAATGGATGAGTCAGGGAACTACAGACCAGTCCGCCTCATCCCTGTGCCTGCCAAAATCTTGGAGCGGATTCACCTGGAAGGCATGCTGATGCCCATGAAAAACAAGAAGATGGTTGGTGACAGCCAGCATGGCTTCACTAAGGGGAAATCCTGCGTGACCAATCTGGTGGCCTTCTAGGATGGGGCTATGGAGCTGATCGAGAGGGGTAGAGCAGTTGATGTCATCTACCTGGACTTGTGCAAAGCATTTGACACTGTCTCACATGATATCCTTGTCTCTAAGTTGGAGAGACATCAAGTTGATTGGTGGACCAGTTGGTGGATAAAGACCTAGCTGGATGGCCGCATGCAGAGAGTCGTGGTCAATGGCTCAATGTCCAGCTGGAGACCAGTAACGAGTGGCGTCCTTCAGGGATCGGTGTTGGGATGGGTCTTGTTCAACATCTTTGTGGGTGACATGGACAGTGGAATTGAGTGCACCCTCAGCAAGTTTGCCACTGACACCAAGCTGTGTGGTTCAGTCAATACGTTGGAGGGAAGGAATGCCATCCAGAAGGACCTTGACCCACTTGTGAGGTAGGCTGATGCCAATCTGATGAAGTTTAACCATGCCAAGTGCAAGGTCCTCCACCTGGGTGGGAGCAATCCCAGACACAGCTCCAGGTTGGGCAGGGAAGAGATTGAGAGCAGCGCTGCGGAGAACGGCTCTGGGATAATGGTTGATGAGGAAATGAACATGAGCCAGCTTCAGTGTGAGCTCTCAGCCCAGAAAGCCAAGCGTATCCTGGATTGCATCAAGAGGAGCGTGACCAGCAGGTCGAGGGAGGGGATCCTGCCCCTCTACTCTGCTCTTGTGAGACCTCACTTGGATTACTGTGTGCAGTTCTGATGTCCTCAACATAAAAAGGACATGGAACTGTTGGATCAAGTCCAGAGGAGGGCCACGAGGATGATCAGGGGACTGGAGCACCTCCTGTATGAAGATAGGCTGAGAAAGTTGGGGCTGTTGAGCCTGGAGAAGAGAAGGCTGTGTGGAGACCTCATAGCAGCCTTCCAGTGTCTGAAGGGATATAGGGATATCACTATAGGGATGCGGGGGAGGGACTCTTCATTAGGGACTGTAGTGACAGAACAAGGGGTAGCGGGTTCAAACTTGAAGAAGGGAAGTTTAGATTGGGTATGAGGAAGTAATTCTTTACTGTAAAGGGTGGTGAGGCAGTGGAATCGGTTGCCCAAGGAAGTTGTGAATGCTCCATAGCTGGCAGTGCTCAAGGTCCGGTTGGACAGAGCATAGGGTGGCATGGTTTAGTGTGAGGTGTCCGTGCCCATGGCAGGGGGTTGGAACTAGATGATCTTAAGGTCCTTTCCAGCCCTTACTATTCTATGACCATCCCTTTCCATCTTTTATTATGAATTCCCTTATGTAAATTTTCATTACAATGCTTTTATTCAGAGCAGTAAAATAAAAGTTTCTAAATACTGCCTTAAAAATGGCTTAAAATTATTTTTATTTCTCATGAATGATAAAAAAAATATATTCCATATTTGCAGCTGATCTCCAAATACATTGTTTCCCTATTTTTTTATAGAGGTCTCAGCAGTTCCATGGCACCGTTATCATTCATGTTCTAGACTGACAGTGCCAGAATTGTGTGTGTGTCTGTGGTTTTTGCTTCTTCCCTAGACGAATATGAAATTTATGAAGGAACATGTTCAGATGAGACTGAATTGGAAGGCTCTTGCCCATCTGCCCGTTTTTTTTTTTAAATCTCAGTTATGAGAGCACAAGGGAATAAATCAACCTTATCTGTGTAGCTCTTTTTTCAAGTGATGTTTGTAAAGTACCAAAGATGCTGATGTGACACCTGTCATCTGGGGAGGCAGAAGGCACTCTGCATGTAACCCTACTGCTTAGTGTGACTTCTCTGCTACGCTAAGAGAATTTTCATGCTTCTTTGTCAAGTTCTACCTTCCCATCTTGCTTCCTAGCACCCAGCCACTCTTTTTGACGCAATTCCAGTCAAAGATTTTTTTCTTTAGAATAATATAGAAGGCATGTGAAGTGGAATTGTGTCAGGGACTATGAGCAGCATGAATACATGCGAAATATTCCTTTATTTTATATTTAAAATCCTATATTAGACTAAAGGATTATTTACAAGCCATTTTTATACTTATTTCTATCCTTTGCTCAGCAGTTTGCTATACATTCTTCTGCACCCAACTATTTTTATTCCTACTGTTCATTTAAATGTTAAAAATACAGATTAATTTCAACTGCAGCTGTTCAAATGCCTTAAATTGTCTGACTTACTGCAGAGAAATTCAGAGCTTAGAATGGAACTCATCATGCTATGCATGCATGACTCCAAGTATTAAACTGGTCTCAAAACAATGATCATTCTTTGTTGCAATATTAACTTTTAACTAGATGATATGTGGGGCCCAATTCTGATCCCATTCAAATCAGTGGGATTTCATTCTAAACAGGATTTGAATATAATTTTTCATAAAACTTGCCATTTTTTTTCCTCTCTCACTTCATATGGTTTTATCTATTTCAAAGGTTACGTCATAGTAGTGAATACAAAAGAATCAGAGAGGAAAATAGAGAAAGATCCTGTTCTTGCTCATTTCAGTAGTCTTCAGAGTGACATGGTTAAATATCTCAGGAGGGATTTCTGGGATATGCTTGGACATGAGTTAGCATCTTACATTGCTAATGGAACCTGAAATAAAGAAGACTCTTGAGAATGAGGGGACTTAGACCTAGACCTGCCAAAATTAGGTCTCTCATTTAAAAATTCTGTTTGCGTGTGCTTCAGTCTCAGGAAAGACTTCATTATGTAGAAACAGAGAAAAGCACCAAGTTTGACAAGCTTATTAAAACTCTTAAATATCCCTTTTAAATAATCATTCAATAAAGAAACTTGCCACCTTGCAATATGATTTATTTCTCAAAAATCAGTATATAAACACTGTGAAAGAGTACTACAACTGAGGGCTTAGTTTATAGACAAATTAGTGGGTTTTGTTGATTAAGATTATCTTTTGCATAATCCATCTTTCCTATATAATTTAAAGAGTATAATTTCTAAAGGTATTGAATTCTTGCACCTGATTTGAATGGTACATGCATACCCTCCAGAAATGTGGCCAATAATTTCTATCAGCTGCTTTGGTGAGGCCCTGATCTACTGGCTTTGGCATTATTACAGATGATTTGAAAGACACAGGTTTGTGCACCAGATTTCTTAGCATATCAAAAAGAACAATAACTCCTTCCAGTTTTTATTAATGAATTGTAATAAATAATAGTATTTCACTTGTTAATTTAGCTCTCTTTTAAAAATCAAAGGTACAGGAAGGAAGGCTGAACATAAGAGGCTGTTGAAGATTTCTCTTTTTCTGTGGTCATTCCCATAGCTCTGATCTATTTTCAGTAGAACCAAAAACTATATCAAAAAAACATTTAACCAACTGGGATTGTATCCTGTGTCAATACATAAATCTTTCCTACAAATAATATAATTTTACTGATTTGAAGAAAACAAAAAGTTGCAAAAAGGTGAAAAACTCCTCAACTACTAATGAACTACAGAATAGCCCAGAGAAGGGGTATGTACAAGGTGATATGCAGGGGTCCCCCCCAGTGTGTATCATACTTTTATGCTGACAAAGTCTGAGGCACTGACATATAATTTCTAAACATGGTGCCTCAGGTGTGTTCCTGGAATGTACTGTTCTTTTTGACTTTATTCTGAAAATAACCTGGTCATGCATGTTAGACTGCTCCATCGTGTGAACCAAACCAGAAAAAAACAGAAATTATTGGAATACTCATTTCAGCAATGTACACCTGATGTGAGTTAAAACACTGATGTTGCTGCACCCTGGATGAACTTTGAGAAGTAAGTTGAACAGACAAAAAAAATAGTATGTAACCAGATCGGAGGTTGTGGCCCTTTAACATTTTAAATGTATAAATTAGGCTATAATTAATATTAGTTTATCTTGGACACACGTATAAGAGGACTAGAATAGTGTACTAACAACACTGTGTATGTATTTTTTAATACCTGTGATTGCAGAGTCAGATACAATGTGCAAGCATTTGGCAGAAACATGTGAACTATTTAACTGCTAAAACAGCAAAGAAAGATGCATGGTCAAATGAAAGAGACTGCAAGTGTTAAAATGTTCCCTCCCGAGTGTTAAAACATTGCCAGACAAAGGACAAGATGAGTAAAAGGAGCAGAGAATGAGCAGAGAACTGAGGACATCCTTCCAAATACATCAGAAGATTGACTAACAAAACCACAAAAAGGGTAAGAAACATCAGCAGCAGATGAGCCTTACCTTTATTTTTTTTTTGGGTAGGGTTGGGAGGGGGAAATAGCATACAACAGGCATAAGGAAGGAAAAGCAGAGAAGAAAGAAGACAAAGTAGCTTCAGTTCTGGATTCTCTTTGTTGAGCTGTTCTCAAGCCTTGAGACCAAGGACCACCAAGTACTGCAGCCTTCAGCAGCAACTATACAGCATCGCCTCTGCGGCATTTTTTACTCACGGGTAAACTGAGATGTTAAAGACTAAGAATTTAATCTGCTTAGTAATAATTATTAATAACATAAAGGATTAATGATAGGCACTAAGGGTGCTGCTAATGAGTTAATTTTGTAAAGTTCTGGTTTAAAGTTTGAAACTCTCCTGACTTGTCAGTCTTTTGAAGATTCTTGTCACAATGATCTCTTGTTTCAGTGTTTGTATAATACATGGACACGTTTGGTTACAACAATCAGTGGAATAGAATGGCACCTTATAATTAGTTTACACAGAGTTTTGTATTTCTCAGAAAAGATACAATTACAACGAACTACAGTAGCAACCTCTACCACCCGGTATTTGAAAGAAGAAGTCAGGAATAATATTTATGATCTTTCAGCCTTCCTACCTAATTGGTATCACTTGTGACCAAACCCATAATATACCCTTAGCTTCTACATGAAACACATGAATGCCACTACATTTAATAAATTATAACTTTCTACTGGAATTTTATCCCAGTGTATGAAGTTCTGGTAAGGCTCAGAAATTCCTAATCTTATAAAATGTTATTAAATTCTCATGAAAAAACACTGATTTTAGCCTAACAAACTGAGTAGGTTTTATCCCTGTTAAATAGGGTTTAAAATAATTTTTGGTCTAGTCCACACATCAGACCAGAAATTCTTTTGGAAGCTGCACATGAAACATGGGCATGCTTTGCAGTCTTTACAGGACTGTATAATTCAGTTCAGAGAGAAAAAAAAAAAAAAGCATCACTTGCAGGCAGCCAAATAACCTAAATATTTACCTAACTGATTCAGATTTTCAGATGTAAAACTAGATGTCCTCTTCAGTGAAGCAAGGAAGCTTGATCATTAAATCAGTGTTAGTGGCGTAGATTCTAATTTGATCATTAACTGTTTGGTTTCCCATGGAGACAAGCATGATCAAGGAAAAAAAGAAAAAGAAAAAAGAAGAAGAAAAGAGCAATACTAAACAGTAAAAGTTACCTAAAAATAAGTATCTTTAGGGATCATGGATCAGATGATGCTCTTCAAAAATTGCAAGATGATTTATGTTTTTATATATTTTCAGTAATGCTTTGGGTGTAATCTGTGCCTTTAGATATAATCACAGTAATTCATTGAACATGCTCTAATAAACTTCTGCATCTAAATATGTTTTATTGTACCTCAGCATCACATGTAGCCAGAGCTTCCACCAATTTAACAGAAGGCAGTCACCACTTATAGAAAGTACACAAGGTGACAGTTGGGGAAAATATTACCTTTTATTTCACACTTCATTCTTAACATCATAAGAAATTTCTGTTCTAACTGTTGTAGTCTATTTCCTAGAACTTCCGTTCTAGAGCTGAGGGATGGGGTATGTCTCGCATACTCTGTGCAACAACTGAGTAAACTGCTTTGTATATTTAGACGTGTGAAAGAAATAGAAAGATGGAAATGGAAAAACTAGTGTAGCAGGAGCACAGTTCTTCAATTCCATCTCATTTTTAAATTTTTGAGAATTCATATCACATTTCGAACACCCACCAACATTTTTTTTATTAATATCATTATTATATATCCTAATTTGAATCTTAAAATACAATTATATTGTGAAAGTCAACTTTAAATTGATTATTAAGAAAGATATTTGTTTGATTTATTTATCTAAAATTACATAAAATAACATATATGTAGTTTTAACACAGTTTTATAAGTTATTATAGAAGTCTTGTTCCTGGTAATCTGGCTGTGTGACATAACATAGATTAAGCTAAAAAGAATCAATACATACATTTGACTGCATATTGTTTGCGAATATTCAAAGTACAAAAAACCCAATATAATGTATAAATGTAATTTATGACTCAAATTTGAAATACATTTAAAAACATAGAAATAGTAACCTGGGTGAAATCAAATACCCATCTAGGCCAATACTCCATCAGTATTAGAGTTCCAAGTACTTGGCAGAAGATGTCAAGAACATCAGAAAAGCATAAGAAAGATAAGTTTTGGGTGGTTGTTTCCCATAACACCTTTCCAGCCTCCAGCAACTTGGTTTATTTGTGTTGGCAGCTATTGGTTTTGTTCCATGATTTTGCCCAATTCTTTTCTGAAGGTACATAAACTGCACTCACAGGCCGAAAACAGTTAATCACTCCTTCTACAGAAGCTATTGCAGACCTGAATGTATCATCCAAGACATTATTTTTGAGGCTTTGTGTCTATGCGTATGCACATATTGTGTACGTATGTTTTTTTTTTATATATACATAAAATATAGGTTATATCTGACTAAAAGTTAAATTAACTATAAAGACTTTGTAAAGGATCAAATAAGCAATGCTTAAGCAAGAAGAACCAAGAGCCAAGAAACTTAATCTGTGAAAAACAGAGTACTGTGACTCTATTACTCTCAAGAAAATCAAGGAGAGGGACTAGACCATTGTCCCTGATGTTAAAGTCACCAAAAAGAGTCATGGAAATATTTGCTTAGCCTCACTACTGACTGCATCTGGGCACACAGAGTCAAAGTATCCTTTTATGTACAGGGCTGTGACAGGAGAACTCTCCACTATGGAACTTGGTACTCCAATAGCTGGACAAATTTAGCTACCCAGCACTACATATATGTATTTAAGCAACTTGACACACACACACACACAGACTCCTCTCTAGTTCTTAATACACGTAGTTTCGTGCTTTGATAAGAATTTGTGTGTATTTACACACATATTTACACGCAGTATGTGATGCCGTGTCATGGATTAAGAATCATAACGGAACTTTTCAAGGATAGTGAGCACAGAAAATAGTTTTGCAAACAAATTAAAAATAAATAATATTAAATAATTTTAAAATATGTGATGTAAATACACCTGGAAAATATAAACAAAAACAACTTGAATTTTCAGTGCCTAAAATAAGCATCTATACAAGTTAGATGGTTTCTACTGTTTTTCAAAACTCCAGATTCTTTATAACCATTCTTTTCAACCAAACAACATTTTATATGCCTCACAGTGGATCAGCACAGGTTAGAAATTGGTATCCTTTGAAAAGAAGAATCAAAACAGAAGAACTTTCCATGTCTCTCACATTTTCTCCTGACTTTATGGATAGCGAAGTCCTTGCTGAACAGAGACATAACTTTAGAAGGGAATTGTTTCTTTCCAGTATGCCCTGTGGTGTTGATATTGTAGATATTGTGATCTACAGGCATTCACCTTTCTGGATGAGGGTCAAATACTTTAATCAGAAGCTTATTATGCAAAAAAATGTGGCCATCTCTACTTTTTTAATGGGTTTCAGTGCAATCATATTTATGTTCATCATGCTTAGATTAAGACTAGTAATTCAGGCTATACTGAAGATGCAATCAATGCCTAAGAAAGTCTGTGACTAAATATAGATTGCAGTTGAGTATGAGAGTGCAATAGGCTCCTCAGGAGGAGAAGAAAAAAAACTAGAACAGATGCAATAATATGTATCTTTAGTGGTCTTGAGGAATATTTTACCTTAACAAAGGAAGGGTCTCTTATTTTTTAAATGTCTTAATTGTCTGGCAGGAATCCTGAATTTCTGCCTGATGTCTTGGGATCTCAGGTCTGCTTATATTATAATCTGAGAGAAACACAGGACATTCGAATTTGTTCCTCTTATTACAATGTAAATGATTAGACTACAATGCGGTATTTTTAATACTCCTTTGATACATGAACTTTAAGCTTTTTGCTAATTAAATTAACCTTTGTCATTTTAATTTAATCCTATTAAAGATTTTTTAAATCTCTGTAAAACTCAATAGGAATAAAATGGCAATATACAGTCTAAAATAATCAGTGGATTATTTGAATGACGCAAATATGAGGATGGAGTTCAAAAAGTTTTTCAAAGCAAAAAGACCTGGTAAAATTGTCAGTGCCTTGAAAGATTTCTTTTAGGATTGCCTAAGACCTGATGCTTTCTTAGCATCCATGAAGTATTCATACTGAAAGCAATGTCAGAAAATAATTCGTGGAAATATATAAAGAAAAAATAAAAAAATATCAAATGCAAAAAATGCCTCTTAAGAAATTTCCTTGCTGGTTGTCTGTATGCAGTTTTTCTAGAGGAGAGATTATTCCTATCCATTCCTATAATAGTTAGAAAGAAAAAGAAAATCTCCCCTTGTAGAAGATTATAAGGGATTCTTTAACAAAACATGAAGCACATAAAAAGTACTTACATGTAATAATTTAATTCTTACAGACCATGAGGCTTGCTCTCCTTATCTCCTTTTTGCTAGAAACAGTCTCAATGCAGCACCAGCTTGCAAAGAACGTTTCCATCTGAAGGGTTTGAACTCCCACTAAAGAATTATAGAACTTTCTCCACTAAGCCAAAATCTTATCTGATTTGCATTCCGGATATCCCATTGAAGATGGCAAGATTAATAGAGCTAGGTATGACAAGTAGATGAGTGCAAATTTGTCCTATCGTTTAATACTCACTTTGAAAAAGGTAAGAAGTTTAAAAATTTAAAAAAAAAGAATGTTTCAGTACACTATTGCACTAAATGAATGCTCATTATGAAACATTTTTTGGTTATTTTTTTGTTGGCCTGCCTTACAGTGATAATGAAAGATATTCATATATTCAGTCTTACCCATCAAGAAGCAAAGCTGTATGTAACAGGGAATTCGGCCTCTGAGGAAAGTCGCATGAAGTCAAATCAAATAAATATCTAGTTTTGATCCTGGAGAACAGGTTACCAGAATTCCACTAGTTGCCCTTACAGGGAACAAAAGCCTTTAGCCTTTCCTTTTCCATCTTCTCTTGGGATCAGAAACCAACTGTCACATACCTGTTTATCTTTCTTGCTGCTTATGTGTCATCACTTTTTGTAAACCTTCCTGTTTCTGCTCACCCCTTTCAAGCTTTTTTCCAAGCCTGTTTTTCTCTAAAAGCAGTATCCATTATTCCTCCTTAATTTTTTTTTAGGTATGTCTCACTTCACACTATTTCTTTACTTCTGACTGTCTTATAAGCTTTCCAGCTTTTCATTTCCTATAACAATGATAAACACCTTAAAATACAGCAAAAGGGCATGTTAAATCACCCAATACCATATTCTTTTATTTACTTTTCTTTTTTTCCTGGATGCTTTCAACAATGTGGTCTCAAGATGTATGTAGAGAAAAGCTGGGTTAAGAAGAAAATTACTCTCACTTTTGTTTTGGAAGGTGGGTTACTAACTATCCTGAAGTTGAACAATGAATATATGTTACCATCATGGAGCCATTTGACTTTTACTTCACATTGATTTCTGCATGGCAAGGGCAAAAATCTGTGTTTCATTTGGCTTAATAATGAGTTTCTGATAATGTGAAATAAGCAAATCAAACTGTCCCTGCCTTCAATTAGTTTGTTTGTTTGCTTGTTTAATTATATTTTTGATGTCTTAAACCAAATATCTAAAATTTTTTGTCAGGAAATCTAAAGAAAAAACGTTCAAATGGCTGAAAACTTCATCAAACACATTTTGTCACATTTGGCAACAGCTCACCTCACAAGCGTGTCAAGGTCCCTCTGGATGGCATTCCTTCCCTCCAACGTATTGACTGAACCACACAGCTTGGTGTCAGTGGCAAACTTGCTGAGGGCGCATTCAATTCCACTGTCCATGTCACCCACAAAGATGTTGAACAAGACCCGTCCCAACACAGATCCCTGAGGGACACCACTCGTTACTGATCTCCAGCTGGACATTGAGCCATCGACCACAACTCTTTGCCTGCGGCCATCCAGGCAGTTCTTTATTCACAGAGTGGTCCATCTATCAAACAGATGTCTCTCCAACTTAGAGACAAGGATGTCATGTGAGACAGTGTCAAATGCTTTGCACAAGTCCAGGTAGATGACATCAACTGCTCTACCCCTCTCCATGAGTTCCATAGCCCCATCCTAGAAGGCCACCAGATTGGTCAGGCAGGATTTCCCCTTAGTGAAGCCATGCTGGCTGTCACCAACCATCTTCTTGTTTTTCATGGGCCTCAGCATGCCTTCCAGGAGAATCCGCTCCAAGATTTTGGCAGGCACAGAGGTGAGACTGACTGGTCTGTAGTTCCCTGACTCATCCATTTTCCCCTTCTTGAAAATGGGGGTTATATTTCCCTTTTTCCAGTCGTCGGGAACTTCACTTGACTGCCATGATTTTTCAAAACTGATGGACAGTGGCTTAGCATCTTCATTTGCCAGCTCCTTCAGGAAGCAAGGATGGATTTCATAAGGTCCCATGGACTTTTGCACGTTCAGGTTCCTAAGATGGTCTTGAACCAGATCCTCTCCTACACTAGGCCTATAGTCTTTATTCTCACTGTCCCTGCATCTGCCTTCCAAGACTTGGGTGGTGTGGTCAGAACATTTGCCGGTGAAGACTGAGGCAAAGAAGTCATTAAGAACCTCAGCCTTCTCCAAATCCAGGGTATCCAGTTCTCCTGATAGCTTCTTGAAAGGGCCCACATTGTCTCTATTCTGTCTTTTATTCACTCTGTTTCTATAGAATCCCTTCCTGTTATCTTTCACATCCATAGCCAAGTTGAATTCTAAGTGGTCCTTAGCTTTCCTAAACTGGTCCCTAGCTTCCCGGACAACATGCCTGTATTCTTCCCAGGCCAAGTGTCCTTTCTGCCACCTTTCATAAGCCTCTTTTTTCCTTTGAAGTTTCCTCAGCTGGTCCTTATCCATCCAAGGAGGTCTCCTTACCCTCCTGCTACACTTCCTTCTAGTTGGAATGCAACACATCTGAGCTTGCAGCAGGTGATCCTTGAATATCAACCAACAGTCTTGGGCTCCCCTGCCCTCTAGGGCTATATCCCATGGTAATCTTACTGAGCAGGTTCCTGAAGAGGCCAAAGTGTGCTCTTTTGAAGTCCAGGGCAGTGATCTTGCTGCACACTCTTCTCATTGTTCTGAGGATCTCGAATTCAATCATCTCATGATCGCTACAATCAAGGCTTCCCTGGTGCATCACATTTCCAAGCTGCCCTTCCCTTTTGGTGATCATGAGATCAAGCATGGCACCTCTCCTTGTCGGCTCCTCTATTACTTGCAGAAGAAAGTTGTCTTCCATGCAATTGAGGAACTTCCTGGATTGCTTCCTCTGTGCCATACCCTCCCTCCAACAGATATCAGGGTGGTTGAAGTCTCCCATGAGAACAAGGGCCTGCGAGCATGAGGCTATTCCTATCTGTCTATCGTTATTATTACCGGTGGTAGCAGTAGTGGTTTTGTTTTATACCTTAGTTATCGGACTCTTCTTATCTCAACCCATGGGAGTTCCATTTTTCTGACTCTCTTCCCCATCCTTCCGGGAGTCGGGGGGAGGAGGGGGAGTGTGTGAGTGTGGGCTGTGTGGCTGAGTTGCCAACTGGACTTCAACCACAACAGTTACATCAGCTGAAAGTAGAGAAATAATAATTAAAAATTAGTTCTATTTTATTGCAGGGGCAGAGATAATTTCTGGTTTTTTTTGTGAACCACAAATACACTTCAGGCTAGTTGTATGAGAATCCCTCTGAACAAAATTTTTTTTTAACTGAAAAAGGTAGCTTTTATGAAGTGAAAACTAACTCCCTTTAAATAAACTTATTTATGCTGAAAAAAAAATTAAGTCTCCTTGAAAAAACCCAACAAAACTAAAAATACCCATTTAGGGTTATTGTATGTAAATTAATTTCTTTTTATTTAGTATTTTTAAGAATATTCAAACAGTCAAGATCGAGAAATTGTTTCCTTTGATGTAAAAAAAAAAAAAAAACAAAACAAACCCTTACCTACTTCCCTAAACTTTTCACTGAAATGCTGATTAATTTTTACTTCTGGTTTTTTTTAAATACTTTCAGACGTGAAACAAACAAGTTTGTGTTGTTTTTTTTTTTTAATTCAGTTCTTCACTCAGTTTTGAGACTAATTTTGCTGGAGGCAGTGTTAGGTAGCCAAGCTCCTGGATTCCCATTTCCCCAAATGAGCTTCTGACTGTTGTCATAGTTACAGAGAGCACCTGTGAACTTCCCCATCTCTCAGTGAAATCTCTCAAACAGCGAGTCTTTTCCTTTATTTTCCTCAGACAGAAAGACTAATCTTAAAAAAAAAAATCAGCTATGCTGACCACTTATTTTCTGCGATACCGGTTGGATTTGACTCTTTCTTTCTTTTAGGAGCCTGGTTGCATTTCTACTGGAAGTCTTTAAAAATCTGGTAATTTTACCCCTTTTGTATCTTTCTCTAAGGATTAAAACAAGCCAGCAAAGAAGCAATTTATAAATAAAAGGCTTTGTTACAGAAAGTTAAATCTGTTCGCTGCCTCCCTCAATATGTCCCCTTGTGAAAACCAGGTCAAGACATGCATGTCTTGTACAGTTATTTTTCTGCTCCAGACTGCTTTGGTCAGGGACAGGCCCGTGTTGTGGGGTGGTTGCTGAATAGTTCAAATCATGAAGTTTGCTTTATGTTTTCCTGGCTTGCTCCCCTCTCTATAACAACAATCTATCTGGATTTTAATCTTTCTCTATGGACCTCAGTTTTGTTGATATAATAGCCTCTCAGAGACCCTTGTGAGCTAGCACCCATTTTTGTTATCTTTTAAAACTTTGCTCAAAGTGAATTCCTGATGCTTCTTTTCCACATCTTTTGTCTCATAATTCCTGTATCTTAATTATAGTCTTACATAATTTTACTTCCACTTATATCAGTAGAAAACCACCACTTTATGAACATTTTTAGAGTAATAAAGTTCTTGATAACTCTTAAAGTGCTAGCATGTTTCATGAGGGACTGTAGAGAGATGATAAGGGGTAACGAGTTCAAACTTAAACAGGGGATGTTTAGATCGGATATGAGGAAGAAATTATTTACTGTAAGGGTGGTGAGGCACTGGAATGGGTTGCCCAAGGAAGCTGAGAATGCCCCATCGCTGGCGGTGCTCAAGGCCGGGTTGGACATAGTTTTGGATGGCATAGTTTAGTGGGAGGTGTCCCTGCCCATGGCAGGGGGGCTGGAACTAGATGATCTTGAGGTCCTTTCGAACCCTAACTATTCTATGATTCTATTCTATGGTTCTATGATCTTCAGCAATCCTTTAGTAGCTGCAAGAGACAGGAGGAGTAGCAGGGTTGAAAGGCAGTTCCCAGTTCTACCCAGCTGTAGGTTTCTACTTGCAACATATGGACATGGCTAAGCTATCTGAATCTGGGGTACCCCATCTGGCCTTTGGCTGCCATTACTCAAGTGTGCTTCCAGGAGGATCTGAGATATAGCTGTTAGCTGCGCGAAAAAGCTTATATATTGTACTGAGTCCAAAATGGCTCTATATAACTAATTTTGGTCAGCAAATGAAGCCTAGTATGCTATATAAGGGAGCAAAATAGACATGTCCAATTAATGCCATTTCAGATATTCTTGGGCATTATGTCAGCCCCTGCCTGTTCTGTGTCTTCTCAAGCAATTCTTGAAACTTGTTGTAAGCATAAATATGAGAAAGGTTAAAGCATTAGATCCTGTTTAAGCTCAGTTTTATTAAATGCTGACTCCTTGTCCCTGAGGCTGGTGCCTGTAGTAATTGTTATTCCTAGTTCCTGGTCATACTTTTGAGACATCTGAAGACTGGTAGCTAATTAGTATATGTAATCTGCTTTCTTTATAGTAATTTTGAATATCTCCAGTGAGGAAAATCTAGATCAACTATTAAGGTTAAGTTGTTTCTTATCAAACAAAATCTGAATCACTACAAACCCAAAACTCGTATGCCTAGCTTTGTAGTTGTTCACAGGGTTTGTGATAATTGAAGTGTTCATATTTTTCAGCTTAAAGATGCATTTTTTGATTTTCAACATGGAAAGCTCTCATCAAAGTAATTTCTAACTTTTTATCCTTAAATACAAACATCAAGTTGTCAATTATTTCCATGTCATTGTTCATCCTTTGCCTGCATTGACATTGCAGGTTTCCATTCCAAAATCAGTTGTTTTGGTAATGTGCATCTGTCTTGGGTTCAGCAGTATCAGCCATTTTTCTCCTTCTCAGTAGCTGGTGAAGTGCTGCAGTTTTGACTTTCATACTGGGAACAACACTGATAACACCAATGTTTTTAGTTGTTGCTAAGTAATGATTACTCTGATCAAGGACTTTCTGAGTCTCATGCCCTGCCATTAGAAGAAGCATGGGAAGCCAGGAGGAAGCAGAGACAGGACACCTGACCCAAACTAGTCAAAGGGGTATTCCATACCACAACATGTCATGCCCAGCATATAAATTGGGGGCAGTTACCCAGAAGAGCTAGATCACTTCTTGGGTCAGGCTGGGTATCGGTGGGTAGTGAGCAGCTATATCCTCTCCCCTTGCTTTTTTGCATTATCATTATTATTATTGGTGGTAGCAGTAGTGGTTTGTGTTATATCTTAATTACTGGGCTGTTCTTATCTCAACCTGTGGGAGTTCCATTCTTTCGATTCTCCTCCCCATCCCTCTGGGAGCAGGGGGATGACGAAAAGGAGAGGTGAGTGAGCAAGCAGCCCCATGGTTCTGAGTTACCGTCTGGGCTTAAACCACAACAGCATCTTACAAATCCATCTTTATTTTCATTCATTTTCCCCTTCCCCTTCCCTTCCGCTTCCTCTTCCCTTTCCCTTTCCCCTTCCCCTTCCCCTTCCCCCTCCCCTTCCTTTCCCCTCCCCTTCCCTTCCCATCCCTTCCCCTTCCCTTCCCCTTCCCATTCCCCTTTTTTCTTTACTCAGTAAGATTTACTTTCTGTGATTTAATACTATGCTGGTATGGCAGGGTGTTGGTTAGAGCACATTTCAAAACGTGTAAGAGAAGGATCCAACTGAGGGGCCAGTTAAAACATTCAATTAGCTCAGCTCTGCATTCTGTGCCTCCATAAAATATCTGGTAGGATAAAAACAAATTCAAGGTGAAAGATGGTTTTTGATCCTATTTCAAAAAAAAAAAAAAAAGTAGGAAAAAAGGAAAATCATTTGCTGTTATTTATATCTGAACATTTCTGTTGTATTTTTCCAGCTGTCAAACATTTCATACAGTTTTGGCCTTCAAGAAATTCCCAAAGCCAGTCACTTGACCAGCTGTACATTATCATTACTGTGCCCTTTCCTGATAAAGATCACTTGTGCACTGATGGAACATAATGTTCTATAACATGACATAAAGCAATAATAGCATGTAATATAAACCTTGTTATATCTTTAATAATGGGATGAAACTAAATTACAGCATTTGGTATTGCTGACTTAATTTCAGATGCTCATCTTTTACAG
Organism: Myiopsitta monachus; assembly: GCA_017639245.1. Taxonomy (NCBI): domain Eukaryota; kingdom Metazoa; phylum Chordata; class Aves; order Psittaciformes; family Psittacidae; genus Myiopsitta; species Myiopsitta monachus. The sequence goes on from CM029919.1 coordinate 64,484,797, forward strand.
GAAACCTAATCTATGCCAGCAGTGGTCATTGAGGATTATCAGCAGAGCAACTAAAATATAGCAAATAGAGTTAAATTGCATCTTACTATCAAAACTGAATTGAAGGATTGTAAGCTCATTGCACAGAATATTGTTATTTTTCACCTTGCAAGTTCAAATATGCTTGCATAGTCTTTGATAGATTCTGCTACTGCAAACAGAATAGTTGGGTACAATTCACTCTTGAGAATCTCATCAGCTTTTAAATTATTTTTGTATAGTTCCTGAATGTTGCAGCATTGATTAAAAGGAAATTTTAGATATAGAATTCAAAATAACGTCGCAGGACTTTATAATTGTTTTCTTCCCTGCACAATGCTCATTTGTTATTTTTTATTGTATTACAGAAATTTATTCAGACTCCAGTAATGAATCTATTGTGTAAACATTGTACAAATGTGTACTTAGGAACAGCCACTACTTACTTAAAAGATTTTATTTTAGTAAAGACCAAACAACTGTGTCAGCAGCTATTAATGTTTCCTGATGTTTCCCGATGTTTCCCCCAAAGACCCTGTTATTTGAGGGTTTTAAGCTCTTCATCGTTTCACTTGGCCAGAAATCCTGCATGTTGAACATTATGTTCAATATTTATCTTTTCTAGAAAGCTTCCTTACACGTGGCTCTGGATTTAACATGGAAGAAGAAAAGAAAAATCAGATGTTATGGCATTAAAAGAATAAAATATATATATATACATATATATAATCCTGGAAACCGCTGACAGTTTGAAATCTCAAAGCCTTGGGGTGAAAATGCGGATTTTTCTTTTCGTCAATTCCTATTGCTGTAAATGTTGCTAGCAACAGACTCTTCAGTAGTGAAAAAAACTAGACTGTGTTAAGGAAGCAGGGAGGGAAGAGGGGAAGGAAGGGGGGAAGGAAGGGGGGAAGGGGGGAAGGGGGGAAGGAAGGAAGGAAGGGGGGAAGGAAGGGGGGAAGGAAGGGGGGAAGGGAGGAAGGAAGGAAGGAAGGAAGGAAGGAAGGAAGGAAGGAAGGAAGGAAGGAAGGAAGGAAGGAAGGAAGGAAGGAAGGAAGGAAGGAAGGAAGGAAGGAAGGAAGGAAGGAAGGAAGGAAGGAAGGAAGGAAGGAAGGAAGGAAGGAAGGAAGGAAGGAAGGAAGGAAGGAAGGAAGGAAGGAAGGAAGAGAGACAAAATATCTGTTATTCAGAATCCTGTTAATTTCCAACAGCAATTTCAGTGGCCAGCCTTACGTTACACTACAGAACAGAGACCCCTACCTCACTGGGTCCTCGACTAATTTTTGGAGTGCTCTGTGAATAAGAAACCCAGCGTTAAGGGCCTTCTTTTTCAATAATGTGCTTTGAGCTCTGTTGTTTCTTCAGTGTAGAAGCAACAGAGGGGATAATTTTTTTTTATATTTCCCAAGTATTTCATCTGAGGCATGAGATTTCTTTGAAGAATTCCTGCATCCACTGGGTGACAAATACAATTCTGAGTATCATGCAAGATATAGATAGGGTATGAAAGACAGAAAGGAGGAAACACTATTGTTACTCTCCTAACTAGAGTGAAGTTCATTTAAGTTTTCATAGCACACTTTTGAATTACTGCATTTTTCAGAAATATTCAAGAGGATTCAGAGATACTGCAATTGCCTCAGGCACTATATGTTTTGCCTTCAGCTGCCCCCCACACACATCAAGCTTTCCTGCTTAAAGCTTCTGGGTTTCACAGAGAAAGCTTATGTTCAGACCTACTGTGACATGGAAAAGTACATCAAATTGCTTCTTCCTAAAATGTTCTTGTTCATTTGTTTGTGGAACATTTTATGCCTACTTTTAATTTTTTTTTTTATTATCAGCATCTTATCCAAATATATAATAATGTAGGCCATAGGCTATCATTCCAAAAGACTTCTGGTTTTACTAATTACATTAGTAATATACCATCTGCCACAGAAAAAAAGAGTAGCCAGAAATTCATTTTCTGTCCCTGCAATAACTTATTTTCCCTGGTTAAGACAAAACCTAGGAACAAGCTCTTCCCAGTTACTCAAATAGAAGATTCCATTTGTAGCCCTTTTTAAAAACATAAATGCTCTAGCAACAGGATAGAGCTCTGCATCTTGACTTGAACCATGTCTGCTTTCATGTCCATTAACTCTCTGGCTGTCCTGCTGAGGCAGGACGTCAAGACTGCCAATTGTGATGGCGTTTATGCAGAGAGTGTTTGTCCACAAAAAAACCTAAAAGCATTAACTAACACAAAGGCCAGTGATTTTGAAACTGCAGTTCTCAGGCTTGTGAGAAATACGTTCTGAAACAATTTCTGTGCTTTGCAGGGGGATCAGAGGAAAGGTTTAAAAGTCATCCTTAATTTCTACTCTGATTAAATGCCAAATGTTTTGTAAGTCCTCCTAATTCATTTTGAGTAGCATTCAGAAAGCTTTTCAAAATTAGGAGCATTTTGAAGTGATGATTAAAAAAATTTCCTGAGGGGGCAGGGAAGAGACTGTAGAGACTAGTGGTGTACTTTGGGCCCTGACACTATGATCATAATTTTATTAATCATACATATCTATTTACAGCTACACACATACATGTATGGAAGGCCATGAAAGCTCTGCTGCTCTGATTCAAGTTTACTGATACATGAGTCACATGGATACTTTAAAAAGTCACAAAAAGAAAACAAATGAAAGACATCAAAAAAATCAAGCAATTAGCAAAGCCCACTCCACATAGAAATGTGAGTCACGAGACATTCTAACTCCAAGAATTCTTCTTCATAAATATTTTTCTTCTTATCACAGCCCCTCAATTAAATTACCTTTGTGGCATTTCCTATTGTATGAAATATATCATCCATGGCATGGGAGTGTTAGGGAAGTGCATTACACACCTGTTTTGGAAAAGTGTATCATGAAAATCAAGAACTTTTCAGGGAATTTGCATTAAAAGAGCCAATGAAAGAACATGCCAATGTCCTGTTACAGAAAATCTTGTTCTGGTATATATATATTCAGGATTCAGACATAACACTGTAATTAAAAAAAATGGAAGGATTTACATTTATTGTGTTGTTCTAGAACAAAATAATTATTTCAATAAACTTTATGTAAGTATATACACTTACATATAAAATGGACATTTCAATTTCATTGTTCATTTTAATAAGCAATTTTAGCAAAGTTCCATAGTTCAGATTAAAAAAAAAAAAAAAACCACAAAAATTCACATACTTGACACCAATAGTCAAGGTGTACTTACTGTCTTTAGCCTGGGATTGTTGGATTCTCCCAGTACAAAGTAGGCAGCATGAAACCAGTCTCCCAAACTTGTTTTTGTTTCTCATGAATGCTCATAAATAAATCACTTATTTAAGTGATCAAGTTAACTAATTACATTCTTCTAAAGGACAGCCATTCAGAGAAATATATTAATCCAGTTTTTACTCATCAGTCTTGCAGAGAGAATCTGCTTAGTCTTGTCCACGCAATGGCAGGTCTATTAACTGCCTCTGTAGCTTTACAGCAATAGTAGGCATCCATCTTGCTTCAGGAAACACCAGTTCAAGTCCCTTGATAACTTGAAAGATTGCAAGCATAAGAATGAGTATGCGAGAAACTTGCATAATTAGACAAAAATAATTAGGCTAACAAAATGCATAGAATTCATCTTTACTTGGGCTATTTACTTATTGATTTTTGAAAGTTAAATTTCAAAAAGAAGCGGAAAATGTGACGAAAGTCAAATGTATTCTTCTTTAATCACATTTTTATAAAGAAGAACAATATTAATAGAAGGAGATCTCTAGACAAGCAGTCATGTAATATGTCAGAATTAAGTTCTGCATCAGATATTAAAAGAACACCAAGAAAACAGGGGGAATTAATTTACTCATCTCTGATAACTGGTTTGTCATAACACCACAATTTTGCAAATGTAGTGCATTTAAATCTGCAGACTGTGGAATACAAATCACTCTAAATTCAAGTCATGGATGGCAGCATAAATCTAGAAATGGGGCTCAGAGGAGTGTATTTAAAACATAGTGTGCTCTGAATAGCATTTAATGGGAAACAAAATGTACTTTCTTAGCATCACATCTCCATCAACATACACGTACTGTTTAATGGAAAAATTTACACAGTGAGTATTTTATTAAGTACCCTATACGACTAATATTTTGCTTTGGTAACAATTTTCTATTTTTTGAAACTGCAATATGATAACGCTTAAGGTTTTCCAGACTACACAGTGGCACAAGATAGTATTACTACTCATTTGTTCCTACCAAAAATGTTTTCTTGAGATCGTCACACTGATATATTTCAAGTTTTAAAAAGCTAGCTGCTAATAAGTATATCTATTATTCTCTTTACTGTTACATTTGTCAGCAAGCTAAAACAGGGCTATAATAATGTATGTCCCTTGCAAAAATCATAAAAAAATAAAACCAGCAAAAAACACCAACAAACTGGTATATATTTTTTCCCGACTGGGCTTTTATTCCAGGAATTAATAAAGACTTCAAAATCCCAGCTAAGCAAATCTTATGTTTAATATTTAGACAATATTTTTTCAAGAAAGAGTAGGCCTTGTTAACTTTCACTGCTGACTGCTTTATAAGAAATACACAGATGTTAGTAGAAACAAACAGATAGTCCAAAGATTGCATTACCTTCTTCCAGTTTTGGAAGATCTGCTATCAAAATGAGTATTCCACTTCATCAGTGCTTTCTTTTGCCCTCTAAAGCAAAAGCATACCTACAGGAGCTATCCCAGACAAGAAGAAAAAGAAGAAATAAAAACCTGGGAATACATAATTCTGGGGTTGTGTTTTCGTTTTCTAGGCCTGAGTCAGATCAAAGTCAGTAGAGTCCTTTGATTTCTTCAACATTATCCCTATGGATGGTATTATCAAGGGACAGCTAGAATGCATTCTTCTTATGCTGCACACTGTGCAGCATAACCAGCTGAAGAAGGACTTCTGGGAAATCTATAACAAAAGATGTGAACCTATTATTCTTTCCTTTCAGTACAAACAGGACCAGGAATTGAATAATGTGTAACTTTGTAGTCTGTCACATTTACTTTTTGAGAAAAAAGTCAAAAGCTTGTTTCAGCCATGAGCTGAAAAGCTGAGCTGCTGGAAGAACCACCTCTTGCACATTAACATTTAATAATCTCAAAGCCAGACTTTGAATTTCTAGATTACCTAAGTACAGAGCCTTTTCTGTAGCCCTTGTCTTGCTGCTTTCTTCTTGTAGGTATATAGCTGCAGGGTTGGTACAAGGTCTGTCAATCTTCTGTGAATTGCTAATCTGGGATACTAAATACGTTTTTCAGTTACTGTGGAGCATATCAAGGTTTGAAAATATCTTACATAGCAAGAAATAGAGGACAAAGGCCGTTCTTAGTGATCCATTAGTTAATGAACTCTGAACTTAGACTGCACAAACATGAACTTTCAAGTGTCTATTCCATTTGCTGTTGAGAAAGAAATTATTTTATTGGAAAAAATAATTATAGTAAATTAATAATGAATCAAAAATATTAATAAAAATAATCTGCCAAGTCCTACTTAGCAGGAAAGTCCTTTTGGAGATATAAAAATTAAAATCAAAATCAGGAAATGCTGCCTGTAATTCCCCAAACACCAGGGTTATTTAGTAGAGAACACAAAAAACAAGGATGTTTGAAGTATGCCCTTTTTTCAGGCAAGAAAGGTTATTAATTTCCTCAGATTTCAGTTATTCAGTAGATTTTTCTTACAATAACTTTCTTTTCAATCTGACCACCATAACTGGTAAGATTGATTTTTTACTATCTTACCCAAATGCCACACTTAAGTGTTTTGACTTTAGAACACATTCATAGTGTAAAAATGAGCTTTAGAAGGGTTTTTGTCCTTTTCATTACAATTTCCAAAGTTGCAAACCTTCATCAGAATTTGTAGATGGCATTCTTTCCTACCAGGGACTTCACTGCAATAGAAAGAATAAAAAATTTTTGGATACATTATGACAAATTAAAAGTCAAAACCAGTGTTAGTATACTGGAATTTTTTGATTCAGCTGCAGCTATTCTGCCTCCACTGCTTGCCTACTTCTACCCCTTCCTATTCCTTTCTTTTCCACTTTGTTTTAAAAAGTATGATGCAGTAGGATAAAATAAAGGTAAACTTTGTAAGTTAGAGATGTGTCTGGAATTTCATTCACAAAATCCCTATATAATTGTGTCAAATACTGTGCAGCATTTACTCTGAAATGAAGATTAATGGTTAGGTGAGACATTTGAGTTGCGTAAACTTTTATTAGCCATCTGTTTAAACATGAAAATAAAATGTCCAAATTTAAAAGCTGTTTTATTTCATCAGAAAAGAGAAAGGCAAGGACAGATAAAAACTGAACAAAGTAAGCACAAAATTTCTCTTTTATTTAACAACTGTTTTAAGTCATTATTACTTCCAGGAATGTTTTTCCGAGACTTTGTTAAATACCAGCATTCTGCAAGCATTCAGTTCCCTTGTAGAGCAGTACACACACGAATGTGTCTGATATGGGATTATGCTGCAATTTTATTTTTTCCCCAAACTTGGCAAGATATTTCAGGAAATTTAGAGACCAAAGATAAGAACTTTGAAGTTGCATGAGCCATAATCCTTGAATAAAATCAATATAAGACCCAGTGTTTTGATACAAATCGTACACAATATATTTCAGAAAACAGACCAAAGAAAGAAACAATACATAACTAATCCAGGAACTTAAGGGTTCTAAGAACAGTTGCTTTATTCTTTAGGATAAACATAAAACTTTGCAGTAATCTATAAAGCTCTTTCATAAAAAAATGCACATACAGATGAACTACATGGGATGCCATTAATACAAGACAAATAAATGTGCTGCGCTATGCTATGCTGTGCTATGCCCATGCATGCCTTAAACAAATATTCTTATAAAACATATTTGCTTACTTTGGGCAGATGGAATATGTAACAATATCCTCATTGCATAACTGACAGATGAATTAGATTATTTTCTATGTGAGCATAGGAATATTAGTTTACATCCATCTGTTTATATAGCAAATACTTTCATTTTGGAAATCTATAGACAAGGGAAAGTATATGCTCTGAAAAAACAATAAATATTTTCTACTATTTTCAGGTATTTTTTAATTGGTGCGTTGGTTTTGGTTGTTTGCTTGTTTGGGTTTTTTGTTCCTTTTTCTTTTCTAACTATTTTGTTTCCATTTGCTTCTGTCTTTGGATTGTCTATAGAGAGCTGCATTCTGAGTCCCTATTCATTCTTCACATCTATCTGCAGTCTGGCAAGTTCTCATAACTGAACTCTAATATGTTAAAGGTATAACCTTAAGTGGCTAGAATCCATATTGAAAAAAAAAAGTAGAATCAAGTTTGTTGGTAACATTATACAGCCTCAGACCCGGTTCGCCTTATGCCCTAACTGCTGCGGTACTGTCTGCAGTGCTGTCCCCAGGCAGTTTACTATCACGGCAGTGGATCTTCACAGCCTCAGGGCAGACAACACAGGAAAACCACCCCCCACCTTCCTAGAGCAGGATCCCCTGCAATGTCCAACTGCTGTTTCCCCACATGAAATCAAACAGAACTGGTTCCATCACTGAGCCCTGAGGAACACCACGTGTAGCAGTCAGCAATTGTATTTATAGAATCATAGAATAGTTAGGGTTGGACAGGAGCTTAAGATCATCTAGTTCCAACCCCTTTGCCATGGGCATGGACACCTCACACTAAACCATGCCACCCAAGGCTCTGTCCAACCTGGCCTTGAACGCCGCCAGCGATGGAGCATTCACAACTTCCCTGGGCAACCCATTCCAGTGCCTCACCACCCTTACACAGTAAAGAATTTTTTCCTCATATCCAATCTATACTTCCCCTGTCGAAGTCTGAAACCGTTACCTCTTGTCCTATCACTTCAGTCCCAAATGAAGAGACCCTCCCCAGCATCCCTATAGCCACCCTTCAGATACTGGAAGGCTGCTATGAGGTCTCCACGCAGCCTTCTCTTCTCCAGGCTGAACAGCCCCAACTTTCTCAGCCTGTCTTCATACAGGAGGTGCTCCAGTCCCCTGATCATCCTCGTGGCCCTCCCTTGGACTTGTTCCAACAGTTCCATGTCCTTTTATGTTGAGGACAATAGAACTGCACTCAATACTGTGAGGTGCCACAAGGGCAGAGTAGAGGGGCAGGATTACCTCCTTTGAGCTGCTGGTCATGCTCCTTTTGATGCAGCCCAGGATACTCTTAGCTTTCTGGGCTGCAAGCGCGCACTGAAGCCAGCTCATGCTCATTTTCTCATCGACCAACACTCCCAAGTCCTTCTCCGCAGGGCTGCTCTGAATCTATTCTCTGCCCAACCTGGAGCTGTGCCTGGGATTGTTCCCACCCAGGTGTAAGACCTTGCACTTGGCAAGGTTAAACTTCATCAGGTTGGCATCCGCCCACCTCACAGGCATATCAAGGTCTCCCTTGGTGGCATCACTTCCCTCCAGCCTCTCAAGCAAACCACACATGCTCTCTAGGCTACTGCTGTGTATATCAGTAGCATCCACGTGGATCACTAGAAGTGGGTAATAGTGGGACTTACTGGAGCAGGCAGCTTCTCTGCAACATCCCTGGTCCGTGTGGCAACACACCTGCCTTGAGACTGGATCAGGCTGACAAATGGATGCCTCTGTTCCTTTCAAAGTATAGTCCCTACTACTACTGCCCGCCGCTTTTTTCTGGCAGCACCGGTAATGATCTTTTTTGCTGGTGCATCAGTTGGTTTTTCCTGGTGCAAGAGTATTTCCTCATTAGCTCCCTGCATGACAGCAAAGCAGTTCTGGGTGGGGACAACAGATTTAGGCGGAAGCCCCTTGCTTTTAATTGTCCTCTTCCTCCTTTCTTTGTTGTTTTTTTTCTGTCACTGTTTCCCAGCCTCCTGGGTTAGCGGCCTCCTTTTTCTTTCCATGACCTACAGTGGACGCTTGAGGCCCCTGCACAGTCTGGTCCTGGAGCAAGCAGTGCTGTTTCCTCTCAGCTACTCTGACACCTTTCAGCCTAGTAACAGCTTCCCGCAGCTCAGCCACCTGCTGCAGGAGGACCTCCACCAGGGACTATCAAGTGCCACTCTGCCCATTGTGCACCCTCCCCTCAGGAGGGCAGTGCAGGCACTCTCTACACCCCAAGCTCTGCACTGCAGCCTCTCCTCTCATCGGCTCTGTCTGGGTGCCTGCACTGGCTACTGCCGGGGCAGCCAGAGCAGAGCTCCCAGAGCGGGCCGTGGCCATAAGGCAAGCACTCACCATCCCACTTGCCTGACCACCCAAACTGCCTCACCGTGCTCCTGGTCGCTCGTGCTCCCTGGGACAGGTTTTTAACCAGTCAGGGTGGTGCTGCTCCTCCTGGCACTATCCCCTGTGAGTCAGCTGCTCACGTTAGCTGAGCTGCCGGCTCCTCGGCAAGTCCTGTCGAGGACTTGAGGTTCCCTTGGTGGCTCTTGTCGCTCTGAGTTCAAGCTCCTGGATACTGAGCTTCCCCCCACTCAGGTGTTGAAGGCATACTTTCTTGAGCTACTCACCTCAGCAATTGACCCAATCATGTGAATTATCTCCATTAACAACCACCCTTTGGCTTTGGCTGTCCAGCCAGTTTTTCACCCAGAGAACAGTACACATGTCTAAGGCTTAAGTAGCCAGTCTCTCCAGAAGAGTGCTCTAGGAAACAGTGTCAAAGGCTTTACTAAAATCTAGGTAGGCATTCACAGCCTTTCCCTAATCCACCGAGTGAGTAACCTTGTCATAGAAGGATATCAGGTTAGTCAAGTGCACTTCTGTTTCATAAAGCCATGCTGACTGGGCTTGATCACCTGCTTGTCCTGTATGTGTTGTGTAATGGTGCTTAAGGTGATCTCCTCCATAACTTTCTGTGGCACCAAGGTCAGACTGACAAGCCTGTAGTTCCCTGGATCCTCCTTCCTGCACATCTTGTAAGTGACCATCACATTTGCTAACTGCCAGTCAACTGGGACCTCCCTGTTTAGCCAGGACTGCTGACAAAGGATGGAAAGTGTCTCGGTGAGTACTTCCACCAGCTCCCTCACTATCCTAGTGTGGATACCATCTGGCCCCGTAGACATTTATGTTAGGAAGTTGCTAAGCATTTCCCCTTGGATTATGAGAATGCCATTTTCTCCCTGTCCCTGTTTCCAAGTTAGGGGACTGGGCACCTTCAGAACTGGTCTTAGTATTAAAGACTGAGGCAAAGAAAGCATTAAGTTCATCATCCTCTTCTTCATCCTTTGTCACTGTTTTCCCCTGCTTTCAATAATGAGTAGAGATTCTCCTTGTATCTCCTTTTGTCCCTAGTGTATTTATAGAAACATTTTTATTATCTGTTATGGCAGTAGCCAGTTTAATTTCTAGGTGAGTTTTGGCCCTTCTAATTTCTCCCTGCATTACCTCATGATAACTTTGTAGCCCTCCTGAGTTGCCCACCCCTTCTTCCAAGGGTCATAAACAATATTTTCTTCCTGAAAATGGATGTGATTCTTAAAAATCCAGAGTTCAAGGTCTGTCTAGAGCAAAGGGCTATCCAATGGAATTATAGCTAAATCAAAATCTAACTGAAAACTTAGTGAGATTTTTTAATGAACATTTGAGCAGATTAGGTACAAGTGATGTTTTTAACTTTGAGCCTGTCACAGAGTCTAATCTTTAATGTAAGTGTACACACTCAATCTTCTCCGTATCAGCCCAGAAAAACCTAAGACTTCTGAAGCTTGTCTTAAACAGTAGTAATACAATGTCAAAACTTATGGATATTTTAGAAGCTGTATATTTCCAATGGTAATAGATGTGCTTTAAACACTTTCAGAATGCTTACTTTTATACAAAGTTTTATTGCTTTTTCATATATGAACTTCTGATGTTTTAATATATTACTGATGATTAGATCTTTGTTCTTACATGTTGATAACTGCAATGAATACTTTTCTTGTAAAATTTAGTTTTCCATGACCATGGAGCTCATTTTCTTCCAGTCATGCTCCATCCCCATGATACTTTTTTTGAACACTCAGAAAATTCTGTGTTCCAAAGGGTCAGCTAATTATATTCATTAACAAAATAATGATGGTACACTAGGTAAAAATATTAACCTCTGATGTGGAATTATGCCATTAGTATCCTTGAATAAGGCACTTGCATAATGCAGTATGTCCAGTCTTACTGTGCAAACTTGCAGATTATAGATATTACTAGTATTACCCAGTTTTATTTACCTAGTGCAGGTACTCAAAAAGTGTTTGTGCACTGCTTAATGGAGTGTTTTGATTTTAGAACTGCAGGTTAGCATTGCCTCTTTACTGACAGAGAAGTTTAAACTAGCTTCTGCAAGGAATAGAACCCTGTGCATGAGCAGAAGTCTAGAGAACTCACTAAGCAAGGGGCCTTGGTCTTGCCCTACCACAAGAGGCTAGGTCTTCATGGCTTATCAGTTTGCACAGCTACCTTGGTTCCACATCTCTATAACTGAAGTGTGGATGCAAAGCAAATTTTCAAGGAAAAGAACCTCTCTTGTGCCCTAAATCGTTAATGAAGATGTAGCCTTAGATTTGCTCATGCCATCAACACCAGTTTCAGGGTTGGACCGTTCCACTTATCTTCAGCCTATTCTGGATCAAATTCTGTTTCCTGGAAAAAGATGGTGCTTTCTTCAGTTGACCTCTTCAAGAACAGTTTTTTGAAACTTTCAAATATTTTTGTGCTAAGGAAGTAGTATCAGCATGTTGCAAGGCTTGGATGACTCCGAAGTTATGACGTAGTGACAGCTTGTGAAACACCAGGTGAGCATACAGATGTGGTAGAAGAAAATAAGGTCTTTTGTTCCAATTCGGTTTACATACTTTTACAAAATATTATTTTTTATTGCACCATGTTTTTTAACATGCACCTGTTTTTAGGAATATTCTTAATATTACCATTAAAACATTAAAAATATGCCATTAAAAGAGATCATTGAAACACATCATTATGACACATACAGATTTCTGTTAGATAATTTCTAATCTATAGAAACAATTTAATTTATTTAACTTTCTTAGCAGGTCTTGCAGTTTGGTCTCCCATGAAGCTCATGGTAGCTTGTTAAGATCCGGTTCTGACCTCTAGTAGTCGTCAGCCTCTTACATGATTATCCTAGTTGTTATGTCTCAGCAGAAATTTCACTACAATCAGTTTGTTGTTTGTTAGGTAAGGGCTTTTTGGGGCAATGATTACATAGAGGTCTAACCAATGTTCCACTGTGAAATGAGGTTTTGTGTGGCCAACACAAGTAACTTCCTTCCAAATAAACAGTTATAACGAAACAATCTGAGAGTGGGAAGACCCAGCCAGCCTTTTATCACTGGGCCTTTGTCCAGTCTTTGGACTTTTCACACTTCTCTGTTTCTCCTTCTGAATTTGACATCTCTAATAATGCTAAGGCGACCAGCATCAGTGCATCTCTGCCTCTTGACATCAGGAATTGTAACATACTCCTATTGACATACTCTGTAAGACTGACTTTAGAATTCATTGTGGTACAATATTTTCTGTTCTTTTGGTATCTTTCTTTAATTGTATCTTTGTAACTTGACCTGTTTCTTCAGTTTTTCCATTTGTCTGGAGTGGTATATGGGGATGGAAGTTAATTGAACTTTGACTTGGTAAGTTTGACCATCTTGGCATAAGTAACCTGAAATTTATCCAGTGCAACTTATACCTCACTTCATACACCACATCCAATGAACTGCTTCTTACCAGTAATCATGCCTGACAAATTACCTAGCTGTCATGAGTCTGAAGAGCAGTTTGCATAATGAGGTGGCTTTGTCAATTTTAGTGAAAGGAGCCATTCCTGTTTTGTTCCAGGGCTGGTGAGGAATGGTGTACTCCAGTTCTCGTTCCTCTTTCTGCTTGTAAATTCTTATGTATATTTCATAACTTCTTATGAATGCTGATTTAGAATACTGCTACCACACAAAGTTGCTTTTCTAGCACTAGTATACACCGTACATGTGCATGTACTGTCAGTGACATATATCTTACACAGCCTTGATTCATAACAACTTTGAACTTCTAGGATAGATTCAGGTCAATTTGTTTGTCTAATGAAAGCTACACGGCATCTCTGGGAAACATTGTGGTACATCACTGTATTCATGTACCTCATTTGTCAAGACAGAATCTTCTCAGAGGTATACCAAGACAGAGAGTAATGCAGTGGACTCAAGCTGGACAAGGAAAATCCTAATTAGATATGGGGAAGGGGGAATTACAGTGAATGAAGTCAAAAGAAACAGATTGCTCAGAGATGAAATGAAATCTTCTTTGGGGATATTCAGACTGAAAACAAACAAGGCAACCTGGTCTAAGTGAATCCTGCCTTGAATGCAGAGTTGCACTTGATAACTTCCAAATATATACTGCACAAAACCTAATGGACCAAAGAATTTAAAACTTTAATTTACAGTAACTGATAGCATGAACCCAGGCTCTTTCATCCATGTCCTGGGTTCAGCAGTAACAGTCTTTCTTTTTTTTTTTTTTTTCTCCTTCTTGGTAGCTGGTGCACCACTGTGTTTTTGACTTTGTCGTTGTTTAAGTCTCTAAAACTCAGAAAAGTCACTCACTCACTCACTGCCCCTCTTTTTTCCCCCAGTCCCAGGGGAATGGGGAGGAGAATCAAAAGAATTCAATTCGCACAGGTTGAGAGAAGAACGTTTTAGTAACTAAAGTATAACACAAATCACGACTGCTACCATCAATAATAATAATGACAGGAGAAATACAAAGAAAGAGAATACAGCTGCTCACCAAGCCCGACCCAGCCAGTGCACCCTCCAGCAGCGAACCCCCCAATCCCAAAAACCTGACCATGCTGTGCACCCCCAGTCCACCACCACACCCTTCCGGGTCTCTGCTCTCCGTTTTCACATCCTGGACATGACGTGCTGTGGCATGGAATAACCTCTTTGGTCAGTTTGAGTCAGGTGTCCTGCCTCTGCTTCCTCCCGGTTCCCCCCCCTCCCTGGCATAGCATGAGACTCAGAAAGTCCTTGGCCACACAAAACATTGCCAAGCAGTAACTGAAAACACTGGTGTTATCAGCACTGCTCCCAGGCCCAAAATCAAAAACACAGCGGTGCACCAGCTACCAAGAAGGAAAAAAATGACTGCTACTGCTGAACCTATGACAATCCACCCCTTATTCCATACCATTCACGTCATTTTAAGGATGCCACATTTTCAATATACCATCACATGGATACGTATGGATCCACACACGCACACAGAGGGAGGGAGATCATCCCTCAGTGCATGGACCAATCCCTATAGAGCTGCTGAGTCCATCTAGTCCATGATATTGGGCTCTATCTCCTGTAACAGTCTTTCAGAGCAGGGGAGGCTCTGTGCAGTGTTCACACTCGTGAATAACCTGGGCAATAGTGTCCATTGCTAAGTGCACCCCTCGATCATGAGTCCATCTGTATGCTGCATCTCTGCCCTGGTGGCCTAAGGTGTCATAGGACCACCAGGCTCAAAATAATTCACCCTTATGTTGCCAGTTTGAGTCCATCTGAGCCATTTCATTTTAGCCGCTTGTCACTGGGGACTCCATACAGCTGCCTTCCATCTCCGATGCTTTCAAAGCACTGGAGGGTTCCAGTGGACTAGATACTCGCACTCGCCCACACTGTCCCACACACCCTGCCACTCATGACTGTCCAGCGTTGGGGAAAATCTCTTGGCCATCCTGGATCGTAGTCCAACACCAGACAAGGCCCACACCCCACTCTGCCTAACTCTCGGGACCAGATGAAATGGTTGTGGGTAAAACACACTCTGTATGCATGCCAACACTGTGATCCCCATCACAATCAGCAGGCAGGTCTCAAGGGTGCTTAAAGGCCATTCAAAACCATCGGAACTCTCAAATGAGACTGCTGTACTTGTCCCTGGGGCTGGTGTAGCTGCTGTGCTTGCCGGCTCTCTCACCACCAGCTGCTCTTTGTCTGAGTCCAGATCTTCCTCCTCTGCCTTGCTGGGAAGCGCTGCGTGGTCTCCTGCTTCCTCCGGGGGCTCGGGCTCGCGGGGCTCTGCGGGCGGCTGCTGGGGAATGCCCTCGGTCGCCGCGTGGCCGGGCTCAGCCTTCGCCTGCCCCCCCCCCCCCCCCCCCGCTCGGTAGCCGCAGGGCTCGGCTCGGCCTCGGGGTTCGGCTTCTCTGCCGTCTCGTCCGGCCGGTCGGTAGCCGCCTCCTCCCGTGGCTCGGCGGCTGCAGGGTGGGCTCGGTGGGGGGCTCAGCTCCTCTGCCGCCCCGTTCCCGGCCTCTTGATCCCCCGGGCCCTTCTCCCGGACTGTTTCGGCCGCCGGAGGCTCCCGGGGCCGCCCCGCCGCGGCTTCCCCTCCTCCCTTCTGGAGCTCGCCCGTATTACAAGCCATTCCAATAGAGTACAATGTAACAAGAACCTTAACCCAAAACCCAGATCATGAAAAACGTTAAGATAAGAAATACCGGCTGTGAGTAAAGTATCATAGGCTGAACCTGTGAGAACCAGAGCAACAACTTTGAGAGCCAATAAATCACCATTGCGACGAGTGGCTATTCTGTCTTTATCTCAACCCTTCGTGCCCCACGTTGGGCGCCAAAAAGAACTGTCGTGGTTTAAGTCACCAAAACTCACAAAAGTCACTCATTCACTCACTGCCCCTCTTTTTTCCCCCAGTCCCGGGGGAATGGGGAGGAAAATCAAAAGAACTCAACTCGCACAGGTTGAGAGAAGAACAGTTTAGTACCTAAGGTATAACACAAATCACTACTGCTACCACCAATAATAATAATGACAGGAGAAATACAAAGAAAGAGAATACAACTGCTCAACAAGCCTGACCCAGCCAGTGCACTCCCCAGCAGTGAACCCCCCAGTACCAAAAACCTGAACAGCGCTGATAACACCAGTGTTTTCAGTTACTGCTTGGTAATGTTTTCGGTCTGACCAAGGACTTTCTTAGTCTCATGCTCTGCCAGGCAGGAGGGGAAGCCAGGAGGAAGCAGAGACAGGACACCTGACCCAAACTGACCAAAGAGCTATTCCATGCCACAGCATGCCATGCCCAGGATGTAAAAAATTGGGGGCAGAAACCTGGAAGTCTTTCTCTCTCTTGGCTTGGTCGGGTGGTGAGCGGTTGTATCCTCTTCTCTTGTATTTCCCTGGTCATTATTATTATTGGTGGTAGCAGTAGTGATTTGTATTATTACTTAGTTACTGGACTGTTCTTATCTCAACCTGTGGGAGTTACATTCTTTCGATTCTTCTCCCCTTTCCCCCCCCACCCATCGGAGTTGGGGGGGAAGAAAGAGGGAGAAGTGAGTGAACGGGCTGCGTGAGATTTACAGCTTAAACCACAACAATCCAACATCTTTTAGATTACAAAAACTGAGTTACCAAAAACCTGAAATGAGACAAGTTGCAGTTTAAAACTAGAAATTTAGAATAACACAGTTTAGATACAGGAAGAAGTTGCAGTATTCTTCAATTAAGGTTTTCTGATATAAAATCTAATTAAGACAATCATGACCAAAAATTATAGCAGTTTTTTGTCTCTAAGTCCTTCACCTTTTTTTTTCCTCATGTTTACTGTGGAATTGACATACAACAGTTTTATGTTTTCTATGGTTTTGCCTTTCCAGCATCTTATTTGCTCCATACTATCTGATCTTCCTGCAAAAATGTAGGTGTGTGCGTAACAGCTACTACTAGCTTTCTTAGGTTTAATCAAGAAATCAAATTAGACAGATTCTTGAATTATATTGAAGCATGTTTAAGCATGTTTAAGAAGGGAACAGTTAAGAACTAGCTTTGTTGTTTTTTAAAATTTACCTCATTACTTCATGGGACAAACCTTTCTTCTTTTTCACTCCTTTCTTTCTGTTTTATGTGAGAATACGCTTTTTTGTCTGATTTCATTAGTTTCTATCTCGAGAAATTATTCTAAAAACTATCTTTGTGTGGATCTGTAGGTCTTGCAAAAGCAAGTGCAGGGCTTTACAAGCTGAATATTCTTGTGCAAGCTGTGGTTTTGTTTTGTTGTTTTTGTTTTGGTTTTGGTTTTTTTTGGTGTTTTTTTTTTTTTTTTTTGGTTGGTTGGTTGGCTTGGTTTTCCCTTTTCTATAGTGATTCAAATGATTTTTAAAAAACTTGACAATATATCGGTCGGCTTCTCCTTTTCTCTTAAACCAAGAATCACCTTTAAATGGTACATTAAAATTATGATAAATTTTGCTCACTGAAAATACTTCTAAACTGTTTGTAAATATTTTGTTGGAATTGACCGGGTAATTTTCACTTAGTGAGAAAAATGCATACTTCCAAACCATTACCATAAGTAGTGAGTCAGTCTACTTAGCAAACAGCATTAGCCTGCAGCCATACTTGTTTCTTCTTTGAAATACTCATTATGTTTTTCTTTCATAATTTCTAGAATCAGCCATAATGAAGGAAAAAAAAAAAAAAAAAAAGAAGAAAAAATTAAAAAGACAAATGAAGCATTCAGGGATTTTTATATTCCTGATCATAAAATATAACAAAGGATTTACTGAAGAATTATAGTAAAGGATTTTCTAACTGAAGAATTGTCTGAATTTATTCTCAGTATCTCATATAGAATAAGTCAATAGCCTCTTTCTTCCTTTATACTACCTTGGTTTCACATCTAAGTCTGACCAAAGAAAGGTTACCTTAATTTAGTAAGCTATTCAGACAAGAATGTATAATTACGTACATATATAAGTATAGAATATATATATAAAAAGCAGATAGTTGGTTTGCTTGGTTTTGGGGTTTTGTGTTTTTTGTTTTTTTTGTTTTTTTTTTTTTTTTTTCTCCCAAACCTAATACTTTTGATGTATTATCTAGGTATATAGTGTGGCAAAATCTCCTCTTAGTCAAAATGAAGGATCTTTAAACCCAGATTTTCAATACAATACATTTTTTAAACCCAGATTTTCAGTATATGTACTCTTTTCTTGATGAACAATATATTTTAGTTAAGGGAAAATAATTTAATAACCCAGTTTTATCAAAACTAATCAGTGTTTGAGAATGTTTTATGTGTTTGGAAACATTGCATTCCTTTACTTGTATGAGGAAGGTAAATCTTTTTTAGTTGGTTCCTTTGTTGTAACATATTAGGATTTTCTCACAGCTGGCAACTAGCTCTTTACTTAATAAAAGAACCTACCTGCCTTTTTACAAATGTCTATATGAGCTCATTTTTTTCTAATCTGCACACGTTACAGTATGCTGTATGTATTCTTTCCTAAGCAGGAACATCAAATCAAATATGCTAACAAGCAGTGGGTGCAAATTTAGCACACAATACTTTAGATAAACCGTGTAAAGCAGTCTTTAACAAAAATTTTGATATTTAGCTGTCATTAGTACTAAATATTTCATAAAATGAAATATAAAATAACAAACCTAATGTAAATTATTGGGGTTTTACCTTTTTATGGTTAAAACAGCACTGTGTTCAATACTATTACATGTCAAATTATAACAAATGAGATCATTCATTATATGCTAAGTAGGACAAAAAACTGCTTTCTAAATGAAATGCTAGTTTTTGTATCTGAATTTTGCAGATCAGAATTTTTTTTCTCTTTCCGTCCCTGCCTCTCCCCCCCCCCCCCCCCCCCAACTTCAACTATTTGCATGATTCAAGTGGGAATGTTTTTTTTCTGACAACTCTGAGGAAATTGAGGATATAGCACTTTATTTTTTTTTTTCCCACATTGTCATGGGTTCAGCAGCAGCAGTCATTTTTTCTCCTTCTTGGTAGCTGGTGCAATGCTGTGGTTTTGATTTTGGGCCTGGGAACTGCGCTGATAACACCAGTGTTCTCAGTTACTGCTTGGTAATGTTTTGGTCTGGCCA
Source organism: Myiopsitta monachus (assembly GCA_017639245.1). Lineage (NCBI taxonomy): Eukaryota > Metazoa > Chordata > Aves > Psittaciformes > Psittacidae > Myiopsitta > Myiopsitta monachus. The sequence goes on from CM029919.1 coordinate 64,503,810, forward strand.
AGGACTTTCTGAGTCTCATGCTATACCAGGGAGGGGGGGGAGCCAGGAGGAAGCAGAGACAGGACACCTGACCCAAACTGACCAAAGAGGTTATTCCATACCACAGCACGTCATGTCCAGGATGTGAAAAAGGAGGGCAGAGACCCGGAAGGGTGTGGTGGTGGACTGGGGGTGCACGGCATGGCCAGGTTTTGGTACTTCGGGGTTTGCTGCTGGGGGGTGCACTGGCTGGGTCGGGCTTGGTGAGCAGTTGTATTCTTTTTCCTTGTATCTCTCTTGTATTATTATTGATGGTAGTAGCAGTGATTTGTGTTATACCTTAGTTACTAAACTGTTCTTCTCTCAACCTGTGTGAGTTGAATTCTTTTGATTCTCCTCCCCATCCCCCCGGGACTGGGGGAAGAAAGAGGAGGAGTGATTGAGTGAGCAACTTTCATGAGTTTTAGAGACTTAAACCATGACACACACTCACAATGAAGAACTTCCTCCTAATATCTAATCTAAATCTACTTTCTTTCAGTTTAAAGCTATTTCCCCTTGTCCTTTCACTACATGATGTCCTTGTAAAAAGTCCTCCTCTAGATTTTTCATAGGTCCCCTTTTGGATTGGAAGACTGCTCCAAGGTCTTCCCAGAGCCTTCTCTCCTCCAGGCTGAACTTTCTTATCTCAAAGCCTGCCTTTCTCAGCCTGTTCTCAAGGAGATGTACTCAAGCCCTCTGAGCATCTTTATGGCTCTCCTCTAGATCCACTCCAACAGGTTCACATCTTTCTTATGTTGTGGGTCCCAGAGCTGAATGGTTGAAGTAGAGGGGGAGAATCACCTCAGTCAACCTGCTGAAGAGGCTTTTTTTGATGCAGCTCAGCATATGGCTGGCTTTCTGGGCTGCAAGAGCACACTGTCAGTTCATGTTGAGCTTCTCATCAACCAACACCCCCAAGTCTAAATAAAACTTTTAAGTAGATTATTATTTTCCATAAATCCTATAGTGATTAATAAATTATAATATTCATGAAAGTAACCACAGAGACATGTTTGGGGACATAAAAGAGACAATGCAGAGCAGAAATGAGATGGTCCTGGTACACGAAAAAATCACACAGATCACAGAGAGATGCCTGCTGGAAATCTCTCTGAGTTTTTTGTGAGGCGCAGAATTAAGTCCTTTGAGACCTTACCTATGTGATTGTAAGTGCATAATCCACATCCCTAAAACTCAGTCAAAGTTAATCATGGTATAAAAGTCTCCTGAATTTCAAACCATTGTTTTTATTTTTAATTTATTTTATTTGATTAAGAAGTAACTAGATCTGGGTGAAGAAGAGCTGTGTGAGATATTCATTGTTTCCTGGTTTTGACTTAGCAATTGAAGTGGAACGTAAAAAACATATTGAAAATGAAATGTCATGTTGACATTTTAGCATAAATGTTTACGGTGGCATGGCTGTTTGAGAAAAACATGACTGTCCCAATATCACTGTCACATGCTTTCAAAGAAACAACTGCAGGATAAAGCTGTAGATGTTGATCACTACTCAAGGACTAAAACATTGACTACCTTTTACTTAATTAAACATGCTTATGCTTGTGCATCTTTTTTCTCTGGAGCCTGGCTAAAGAGTGGATAATGAATTCAAGAGAGGGAAAAAACTATTCCTAAAGATTATGAACATTTAAAAAGTTTGTATCACTTCTTCACTTCCTAAATGATAAGAATTTTTTTTTTTTTTCTCTCAGGGGTTATGCTTCTATGTGTTCTTTCAATGCCATGCTATGTCTGGGGCTAGAAGCAGAGGTGCCAAAATATTTTGAGAAGCTGTTCTCACGGCATTTTCCTCTAAGACTGAGACAGTGAAAAAATCTGACAAGAAAGCCTCTTTTCAGATTTCAGCCCCAGTTTTGCAGACTTGAACAACCCCAGCTTATGTAGTCCTAATAAGATTCAGCTAAGCCTGTGAACATTTAATGCTCATCTCAATCAAATCAAAATTCCAAACCTTCTGAGTCCCACCCATCACCAATCTAAATCTGAAAGCTACAGTTATACCCACAGCAGTAGTTTTCGAATAAAAGTCCATGCATTTGAAGGAAATGTCAGAGTACACAGATATATCAGGCTGGACTAGAGAAGCACATTTCATTGATGCATAGTATATGGCACATCATTCAGCAACTGAAAGATTAATCATCTAAGTCTATGTGTTCTTTTCACTTTCCAAAGTTTGCTAGCTGTGCTAGTTTGCAAAGGAAGAATGGAAATACTCAAAAACTTTGTGTTTTTCTGAACACACAAGCCATTAGAATTTAAAAAAAAAAAAAAAAAAAAAAAAAAAGAAATAGTTGTATTCTAACAGTAAGCTGGGCAAGCCAAAAGTTAGCCTTTTGTGCTTACCCAGGCTAAGTGATAGCATTAAGTCACAGTACTGAAAGGTAGATGCTTTTTAAGATTGCGAGTTGTAATAAAAAAAAAAAGGAAATATTCTAAAATAGAAAATATCTGTTGCTTAATCAGCCACCATGTAAGAATCACACTAACAAAAGCATGAGTTTCATCTTCCTGTCACCTTTTCTTTCTGTGTCACATCTTTTCAAACAACTGTATCCAAATATATGCCACTATCAGAATATATACCAGGTAAGAGTATAAAACACTTGCTAGCTGATACACAGATGAGACAGGCATGACTAACAAGCTATGAGGTTAATTTCATCACCCTCTGAGGAGACACTGCAGTCCTTTTTGGTCAGGCAGCCAATTAAGTGGTTCTAGCAGGTTGATCCATTTTGTGGGTGAGATGATTTACTTCTGAGTCCCTTAGGATTTTAACACTTTTCCTTCCAGTATTTTTCGTTTGAATCCTTGAGCTACTATAATTAGCATTTAAATATTTGCTATTACTACCTAAACTGGCTCATCTTTATCTGCATTTTTTCCTTCTGTAATTTTGCATGGCTCTAGCTTGTGTACTTTCTCTCTGCTTTTTCTCATCTCCATCTCCTCAGAGGTCTAAGCCAAAGTTACACAGCTGTACCATGTCCAAACCTCATTTTGAAACACAGGCAGCTGAAACCCTGAGAGGAGGATTATGGGATCTACAAACTTGCTTCAGGTGGTGAAGATCTGTTGGCAACACACAGAGCTCCACCTGTACTAGTTCCAATAGTTTGATTAAAATGACTGCTGGAAAAGAAATCCTTGTCTTCCCTGGCTACTTATTATTTCTCTAGAAATACTACACACTGGGTATGCCCATTTTATAACTTCCTGCTGTGAAGTTATAAAATAATGAATTAAGGATCCAGATTGTTACAATGGCTCCACAGAATAAAGAATACAGGACATTTGGTGCCATTCTTACCACGACTCATAGACAACGAAAGAGTATGAACAGATCTATAGTGAAGAGATATGACTAAGTAGGGCATGAACAAATGAGAGAAAAAATGAAGTCCATTATGATAAAATGATAATCTTGATACTCTTCAGTAGTCTCAGGAAGAACATTCCTTATTTTCTTCATTCTTTATACAGAAAATTATCTACTTTAAATTATTGTTTTTACTTTTTCTTCTTTTCTATTAGTTCTTTAGCATATAAATGCTATTAATTTAAATCACTATTGTGCCCTAAGAAAAAATATGCAGCGGAATCCGTTGCAATTATTACCATCCATAGGACATCTCTGATTATCTCATTTTGTTTGTTCTGTTTGCAGAATGTGATGAAGTCTATACTGCTTCGTAAAAAAAAAAAAAAAAATAATAAATATTTCTTTTAATACAATGTGGTCTTTTAAAATGAAATCCTCTTTTCTATTACTTTTCTATCCCTTTAAGGCACGCCTTCCCCATAAAACACTCTACTAAATAGGCTGCAAAGTGCCTTTTGTAGTCAGTAGGGCAAAAGACTCATAAGAGGGCATCCTGTGCTCATAGCACTTTATTTTCATAACATTTTTTTTCTCTGGCTGTGCATCTTTTCCCCTCTTTTATGAGGCTCCTCAAGGTGGAGACCATTTTTCATTAAGCAGCTGAGTTACCACTGCCCTCAGCATTTAAGAAATGTTTTTTTTGTCCTTTAAGAACTACAAGTGTCCTGATAGGCTAAGCCACTAAAAAGACCTATCATTAATCAGCTATTTCTCTTTTCCAAACCTAGACCTTTACAGGTATTATATTATTTTGACATAGATAATAATTCAGGATATTCCTTCAGTTGTATTTAAAAAAAAAAAAAAAGTCACCACCTTATCTATTTTGTAAGGTGTAATAATATGAATGTAAAAATAAAAAAATAATACAAAACCGCCAAAGGCAAATAACACAAAGCTTAAAAAAGGCATCATGGAACAGAAAAAGGCTTTAAACATGAGTGATGGTGTTTATCAGGGAAATATAAGGAACAAGACACCAATTCCTCTCATACAAAAAATGGACTGAAGGAATGACTAACTATTAAATCCAAATATCTTCACAAAAGGAGGAAAATAAGGTGTTAATTAAAATCAGTAAACCAGAACAGGAATTTTCAATTGTTTAGGTTTCTGGGCTATTATTATGATCATTATGATTATCATGTGTTGGTTATTAAAGCAATCTCCTTTGACTGGTGCCCACACCTAGTCTCCATAAATTCCACTTTAACACACATGTATCTATGCTGGTTTTGGCTGGGGTAGAGTTAATTTTCTTCATAGTAGCTGGCATGGGGCTGTGCTCAGGATTTGTTCTAGAAACAGTGTTGATAATGCAGGGATGATTTTGTTACTGCGGACCAGTACTTACAAAGAGTCAAGGCCTTTTCTGCTCTTCACACCACCCAACCAGCAACTAGGCTGGGGGTGCACAAGGAGTTGAGAAGGGACACAAGCAGAGCAGCTGACCCCAACCAACCAAAGGACTATTCCATACCATGTGACAGCATGCTCCACATATAAACCTGGGGGAAGAAGATTGAAGGTGAAGGTATTCAGAGTGATTCAGTGTCTTCCCAAGAAATTGTTATACGTGATACATATATATGTGACATATGTTATATGTCCCTGCTTTCCTGGGGATGATTGAACACCTACCTGCTGATGGGAATTGGTGAATGAGTTCTTTGTGTTTCTTTGCTTCAGTGTGTGCTTTTGCTTTACCTATTAAGTTGTTTTTATCTCAAAGCATGGGCTTTTTCCCTTTTATGCTTCGGGGTGGCGGGGGGGAGAGTGAGCAAGCAGCTGTGTCCGGCTTAATTGTTGACTGGGGTTAGTCCACAACACTGTCTTAATGGAGCCTTTGGAATAAGTATTATGCACACATGCACAATGACTGAAAATATTAATAAATGAGTTAATTAAATGTTAATGTCCACAGCAATAATATGAGAATGAACAATTCATTGAAAAGATGTAATTCTGGGGTGAATAATTAAAAGAAACAAGTTCACAAAATCTCAGGTAGGATCGGTGTGGCATTAAGAACTATTTTTAATCCAATAGTCAACTTTTACAGGCATAATATGGAGCATACTAGGTGAAGGATAGCTGCCACATGGGCAAGGAATAGTTCTTAATGCATAATATTATCTCTCTAGTAGAAAATAGAAAAAAAAAAGAAGGAAAAAAAGGAAAGCTCATCTTCTTATATAAAGTATGCTGTTTCTTTTGACATAATTTTTCACATATTTTCCTTTGGATTTTTAAAGTCAACTTCTAGTATTTAAAATTGCATGCAATAATCCATGCCATTCTTATAAGCCAGTGCCAGACATTCAGAATGGTAAAAACAGATTCCTTCTTAATTTTATAATTCTATTAAAAGTCAGGTTTTAGTGTCCTTTAATCTCATTAATCTTACATTTTCATGTATATTCAAAAAATACTTGACAAATAAAACAGGAAATTAATGCTCCATTATAAAGACCACTGCATACAAAGTAACCAGCATTTTCACTCAGTGCAATTTGCATCTGTGGCAGAAATTTGCATTATGTAACATATTGATTAGTATTTGAAAAACAGCTCTGACAGTTAGAGAATTAAGAGGCATGCAATAACCAGACAAAGTGAGCCCTACTTTACCCTTTTAGTTTGTCCCTTTGTCTGTTGGTGGTGAGAACATTTTTTTTTTTTCTGGCTGTGATTGTGGATTTTTTACGTTTGCTCATGAAAACACAACCACGGAATAAAAGTAATATTAAAAAATAATAATATTTTCAGTAGTACAAACAAAAACATTTTCTGTCACAGAAAGTAATTTATTCACATCCATTAGACTGGTTACTTTTTATTTCCCTTATATACACTTCAATGTGATGCTGAAATTTCTATTTAAGCATTTTAATGTTAAATTAAGCAGTCTGTTCTCAAGTCTTTCATAGATCTTTCATTTTTCAGTCACTACTCATTTAGATGTTTCTATTCTGACTTCTCTACAATATGTGGATTTCTTCCTTGATTTGGTGAGAATGTGGTTTCGTAACTCTTCGACCTCTCAAAAATCATAATGCTCTATATCGTTTATTCCTATATGTTATTTAAAGTTTATTGACTTAATATTATTAGTTACCTTTGTAGACCATATAAAATTATTCTTAAAATCTCCAGAAGAATTTATTGAATATAGATTGAAGACAATGCAGAAAAATTTACAAAGCAATCTCCTTCACACAATTTAGCCTCCTCATAGTCTGCTTTTTATTAGTCACACATATCACAGTCCGAGTCACATCTGATTTGTATATGGCTATAATAAAGTGAACAATTTATTTGCATGAAAGCCACCAAATACTCAAAATTGTTCAGTACCTGTGATCATCTTCTATTTAATTTAAGCTAGTCTCTATATCACCTTACTTAGGAAACTGATGTATTTTTCCCATAGATAAATATTAAAAAAGAAACAAATGTCATGGAATATTGTCATGGTTTAAGACTCTAAAACTCACAAGGTTTTCTCTCTCACTCACTCACTCCCCCTCTTTCTTCCCCCAGTCCCAGGGGGATGGGGAGGAGAATCAAAAGAATTCAACTTCCACAGGCTGAGATAAGAAAAGTTTAGTAACAGTGCTAGTAAATTACTGACTCCTGCTAAAAATGCCTAAATGTGCTGATACTGCACAACTATAAAGCAGGCTTGTTGTTTTCTTGGGACTAAGGAATTTAATTCTATTAGATCTCAAGTTCAACTTAGTCATGACTAATGAAAAAGGTCATATTTCACTGTTGGAAATAAAAAGTAGCACACCCAACCCAATTAAGCAGTAGTTCAAACCCCTGGATGGTCTTTTTCTTTCCTTCTGTACACACATGGCATGTACATATGCATTCTTTCCCATTTGCCACCATCTGTCCTTCATATAGACAATTTTTAAGCAGACAAGGCGAGGGGTAAGAATGTTTTAGGCTGTATAGCTTGAAGGCATAATTTCATCTTTTAATTAGTTTCAGAAAATCCAATAGGTAACTTCACAAAATATTGAATATTCTAGTATACTGTCCTCCTTGCTCAGTGTAATGAAGGGTTGATTTACAGTGGAAAACTTTGTAATAGAAGAAGAGCAACTAAGTATGAGTAGTTAGTACAAGAGGACAAATAAGGTTTACCTATTCAGCAAAACTTCTACCTCCTACACTACTAACATGGCCAAAATGAATCTTTGATTTGATCTTTCATAGATTGCCTGGAAAAACAATCTGTGAATTCACACCTGACTAGTGGTGGACACACAGACATTTCTCTTAAGCACTGCCACTTTCTTAGTCATTTATTTCTTGTTCAACAGGCTGTTCAGATACGCTGTCAGCTTACTAGCTCACTGGTCAACTCTGCAGTTTAAAGAAAATACAGAAGTGTATGCTATTTGTTTCAGGAGAAAGAAGGTGACTTGGAACTGTTGTATTGTTCATCCTTCAGTTAAATTCTACTTGAAATTTTATTATTACCATTGAGTCATATTTCTAATACAATGGAGTTACAGTAGGTAGAATTTATGCACACTTCTATGTTGAAAAAATAGTCAGGAGTTTTCATAAGTCACAAATCCGAAAAAGATGCCTGGGATAAATTTATATTTGCAAAGCTAGAACTTCAAGTGTGAGTTTGAAGACTGTATTATCACTTTTGTTACTTCAGGTAGGTACAGATACAAATACAAAAAATAAAACATGATGGTTAAAGAGTCAGTGGCATGATGAGTTACTGGAGAAAAATGTAAAGTATTTTGCAAGATCATGGAAAGTAGGAACCATATGAGTAAATAGATTATATAAAATTGTGCAGTATGGCTGAGAATAACTGGATGGTTTGTGTTACTTAATGTCTTATATGATAATGAACTGATTACAGAATGGCTAATAGTTTGAAAGAAAGTAATGGAACAAGCTGACACAATGCTAACACTTCTCCCATACTGTGAAGTGGCTGGAATTATTGCTTTGGCAGAAGCTGTTTTAATATCTGAAATAACATTCTTACTATCCTCCTACACCTTCTTTCTGAAAGAACATCATATGAATTGAGAGAACTGATCTGCTTTCTGGTATTCAAAAATAAAAGGCACCATGTGATCAAAGGTGGTGGTCTTTAGAATAATAGGAAATGTTAAGAGAAGGATTTTCTGCTTTTCAGAAATATTACAGAAAAGCAAACCCAGTATTTTGTGAGACGATCCTGCTATAATAATATAACTTGCCTCAATGGAGATCAAGAGTGACTACAGCTGTGTCAGTCTACATTTATAACTTTCTACAAGTTACTCCTTTCAGTATTTCAGTGAGAAACTCTTTCTCTTTGTAGGCTGACATGATGTTTTGATATGTTTCCTTTTTCCCTTAACTTTAAGCTGCTGACACTGTCGGTGGTTGAGCCAACTGAAACAGAGCTCTGTGTGTTCTCTCATGCATTTAAGCAGACGTTTACCATAGCCCTCAGATCTCGTAGCTTGACTGTGAGACTAATTTTATTTTTTCTTCCTCTGCTTAGGAAAATCTTTTATCCAGGTTAACAAAAAAAACAAAAACAAAACCAACAACAACAAAAAAAAACAAAAAAAAAAACAAAAAAAAAAACAACAAAAACCAAACAAACAAAAAAAAAAACTAACACAAAAACACCAAACCCACAACAAAACAAACAAAATCCACAAAAACACCCAACCAGCAAACCAGTATTGCTCTACTTACATTTATAGGTATCTGTAATGATTATTACTATTGTTCATGTCTGCTAACATCTTGTGTGGTTTAGTTCTGAGAAGTCCATGCAGAAAGAAAGGACTTTCTCTCAGGTATTGCTATTAATAAACTTTGAAAGCACACTTAAGGAAGAAAGAGTTTATTAATGAGCTAGGTATTAAAAATATAAGTTGCAACATAAAAGGATGGATGAAAGAGATAAAAAGTTTCATAAAACAGTTGTAATATTTTTCACAACACATTAGTTGATGTTTGTTGTTTCTCTTCATACTGATCATGCCAGTGATGAATAAATCTTTTTAAAAACCTGAAGTGAACAGTTTTGAGTGTAACCACCTAAAACACCCTATAAAAACAACCTTTGTGGTGATTATGATTTTTGTAATTATAGGAATAAGGTCGTGATTTAAGCCCCTAAGCCACGCAGTTTTTCTCACTCACTCACTTCCCCTCTTTCTTCCCCCAGTCCCTGGGGAATAGGGAGGAGAATCAAAAGAATGCAACTCGCACAGGTTGAGATAAGATCAGTTTAGTAACTAAGGTATGACACAAATCACTACTGCTACTACCAGTAATAATACAAGAGAAATACAAGGAAAGAGAACACAACTGCTCACCAAGCCTGACCCAGCCAGTCCAACTGCCAGCAGCGAACCCCCCCCCATACCAAAAGCCCTACCATGCCATGCACCACCACACCCTTCCAGGTCTCTGCTCTCCGTTTTCACATCCTGCACATGACGTGCTATGGTATGGAATAAACTCTTTGGTCAGTTTGGGTCAGGTGTCCTGCCTCTGCTTCCTCCCAGCTTCCCCTCCTCCCCGGCATAGCATGAGGCTCAGAAAGTCCTTGGTCAGACCAAAACATTACCAAGCAGTAACTGAAAACACTGGTGTTATCAGCACTGCTCCCAGGCCCAAAATCAAAAACACAGTGCTGCACAGCTACCAAGAAGGAGAAAAAATGACTGCTGCTGCTGAACCCATTGCAATAAGTTAAAGCAATTTACTTAAGGAGAAATGCAAAACAAGAAATTCAGCCAATAGAGTGATGTAGGGGGACATAAGCTACCTTTCTATGTCCAGATTCAAGGACTTCAAGAAATTACATAAACCCCAACATAGTAAGCGATTTTCTATTTCATACATCCTGATTTTGGATTATTTTTTTTTTAGATGCATCTACCTGAGTTAAAACAGCACCTTTATTTAATTGTTTAAATAACACAACAGTGTCTTCCGGCTCATTCTAAGTGTCTACTTGTCTCTTAGCATGCCTTCTCTTCAAATAATAATAGATGTAAATAAATTCGTAAAAAAGACTCTTTCAAGTTATCGCATACCTGTTTGGCTTGGAGCATACATGGTAGAAATCCCAGAAGGAGACAATACAATGGCACAATTATTGCAAGGTAAGAATAGCAAGGAATGTGTCTTTCTGCTTTCCATCTCCAGATGAATATTGATTTGGTCATCAGTTTTGGTCAGATTTCTTTCTCTTAAGTATGACTAATAATCTTAGAAGCCATTATTAGGCCTAACATTCCTGGAATATAAGTTTTAGTCAATCAAGTAATGTGTCACACCTGTCTCTCATGCAGGAAAGGAGGCTGCTAACCAGGAAGCTGGGAAACAGTAACAGAAAAAAAAAAAACATCAAAAAAAGAAGGAAGAGGACAATTAAAAGCAAGGGGTTTCCTCCTAAATCTGTTGTCCTCACGCAGAACCGCTTTGCTGTCCTGCAGGGGGCTGATGAGGAACCTCACTCTCACCAGGAACAACCGGCTGATGCACTGGTAAAGAAGATCACTACTGGTGCTACTAGGAAAAAGCGGCGGGCCCTAGTAGTAGGGGATTCTACTCTGAAAGGAACAGAGGCACCCATCTGTCAGCGTGACCCAGTCTCAAGAGAGGTGTGCTGCCTACCAGGGGCTCGGATCAAGGATGTTGCAGAGAAACTTCCTGCTCTAGTAAGTCCCACTGAATATTACCCCCTTCTAGTGATCCATGTGGGTGCTACTGATATAGATAGCAGTAGGCCAGAGAACATAAAGAAGGACTACAGAGCTCTGGGAGAGGTGGTGTCATGGGTTCAGCAGCAGCAGTCATTTTTCTCCTTCTTGGTAGCTGGTGCAACACGGTGGTTTTGATTTTGGGCCTGGGAACTGCGCTGATAACACCAGTGTTTATAGTTACTGCTTGGTAATGTTTTGGTCTGACCTAGGACTTTCTGAGCCTCATGCTATGCCGGGGAGGAGGGGAAGCTGGGAGGAAGCAGAGACAGGACACCTGACCCAAACTGAGCAAAGAGGTTATTCCATACCACAGCACGTCATGTCCAGGATGTGAAAACGGAGAGCAGAGACCTGGAGGGGTGTGGTGGTGCACTGGGGGGTTCGCTGCTGGCAGTTGGACTGGCTGGGTCAGGCTTGGTGAGCAGTTGTATTCTCTTTCTTTGTACTTCTATGTCATTATTATTATTGGTGGTAGCAGTAGTGATTTGTGTTATACCTTGGTTAGTAAACTGATCTTATCTCAACCTGTGGGAGTTGCATTCTTTTGATTCTTCTCCCCATTTCCCCGGGACTGGGGGAAGAAAGAGGGGGAGTGAGTGAGTAAACGAATTGGGTGAGTAATTGAGAGGCTTAAACCACGACAGGTGGTTAGGGGCTCTGGAGCTCAGATTGTCTTTGCGTCAATTCTCCAGGATACAGGGCAGGACCTTAAAACGGCTAGGAAGATTTCCCAGGTTAATAAATGGTTTGAAGGGTGGTGCTGTAGTCAGGGGTTTGAGTACCTTGAACATGGGACTCAATTTAGTAGGCCAGGTCCACTGGGGGCTGGTGGAGCTGCTCTGACAAAGAAAGGGAAGAGTGTGTTTGCTGGGAGGCTTGCCAGACTGGTCAAGGATGCTTTAAACTAGATGTGTTGGGGGAGGGGGACAACATTCCATCCCAACACACCCAGTCACTGGCCAGCACCTATAGTAAACGTTCAGAGAAATGTAGAGATATTCCAGATGCTCCAGCCAATGATCTGGCTTCAATAGGAGCTCGGCTCAGATGCCCCTATACAAATGCCCATAGCATGGGGAACAAACAAGAGGAATTAGAGATGTGTGCACATCTACGGGGGTATGATATCATAGGCATCACAGAAACATGGTGGGATGGCTCCTATGACTGGTGTGTTGGAATGGAAGGTTACGGGCTATTTAGGAAAGACAGGCCAGGCAGGTGGGGAGGGGGAGTTGCTATTTATGTTAGGGATAGGCTGGAGAGTATGGAACTCTGTCTGGGACAGGTGAGCAGTTGACAGAGAGTTTGTGGGTGAGGGTTAAAGGGAGAACAGCGATGGGAGACATTATTGTGGGGATCTGTTACAGACCACCTGACCAAGAGGACTCGGTGGATGAAGCACTCTAGAGACAGATAGAAACAGCCTCATTCTCGCAGGCCCTCGTTCTCAGGGGGACTTCAACCACCCTGATATCTGTTGGAGGGAGGGTACGGCCCAGCACAAGCAATCTAGGAAAGTCCTCGATTGTGTGAAAGTGTTATGGGTTCGGCTTCCCCCCCCCCCCCCCCCCGCAGAGTCTCATGTTACGCCGGGAAAGAGAGAAAAGCTGGGGGAGGGGAGACAGGGCGCCTGACCCGGGCTGACCAATGAGGTTATTGCATACCACAGCACGTCATGCCCAGGAGGTAGGATTCGGGGGCGGGGCTCTCACGGCACACGGTCTGCGGAGCGGCGCGCGGTCTCTCTCACGCCACGCAGTCTCGGAAGTGGAGCAGGGTCTGGGGAGTGGCGCGCCGTCTCTCGGCTCGGTCGGGTGGCGAAACGGTTGTATCCTCTCCCTTTGTATTTACTTTGTCATTATTATTGTTATTGGTTGTGGCTGTAGTGATTTGTATTGTACCTTAGTTACCGGACTGTTCTTATCTCAACCCGTGGGAGTTACATTTTCTTTGGTTCTTCTCCCCATTTCCCCCCATCGGAGTGGTGGGGGGGCGGGAAAGGAGGGAGAAGGGAAATTTACAGCTAAAGCCACGACAGGAAGACAACTTCCTTCTGCAAGTAATAGAGGAGCCGACAAGGAGAGGTGCCATGCTTGAACTCTTGCTCACCAACAGGGATGGGCTTGTTGGAAATCTGATCCTCCAGGGCAGCCTTGGTTGTAGTGTTCATGAGATGGTTAAATTCGAGATCCTCAGGACAGTGAGAAGAGTGTGCAGCAAGATCACTGCCCTGGACTTCAAGAGAGCAGACTTTGGCCTCTTCAGGAACCTGCTCAGTAAGATTCCATGGGATATAGCCCTAGAGGGCAGGGGAGCCCAAGACTGTTGGTTGATATTCAAGGATCGGCTGCTGCAAGCTCAGGAGCAATACATCCCAACTAGAAGGAAGTGCAGCAGGAGGGCCAGGAGACCTCCTTGGATGGATAAGGAGCTGCTGAGGAAAATTGGAAGGAAAAAAGAGGCTTATGAAAGGTGGAAGCAAGGACAGTCGGCCTGGGAACAATACAGGGATGTTTTCCGGGAAGCTAGGAACCAGGTTAAGAAAGCTAAGGACCACTTAGAATTCCACTTGGTTAGGGATGTGAAAGATAACAGGAAGGGATTCTATAGAAACAGAGTGAATAAAAGACAGAATAGGGACAATGTGGGCCCTTTCAAGAAGATATCAGGAGAACTGGCTACACTGGATTTGGAGAAGGCTGTGGTTCTTAATGACTTCTTTGCCTCAGTCTTCACCGGCAAATGTTCTGACCACACCACCCAAGTCTTGGAAGGCAGATGCAGGGACAGTGAGAATAAAGACTATAGGCCTAGTGTAGGAGAGGATCTGGTTCGAGACCATCTTAGGAACCTGAACGTGCAAAAGTCCATGGGACCTGAAGAAATCCATCAGCAGGTCCTGAAGGAGCTGGCAAATGAAGTTGCTAAGCCACTGTCCATCATATCTGAAAAATCATGGCAGTCAGGTGAAGTTCCTGATGACTGGAAAAAGGGAAATATAACCCCCATTTTCAAGAAGGGGAAAATGGATGAGTCAGGGAACTACAGACCAGTCAGTCTCCCCTCTGTGCCTGCCAAAATCTTGGAGCGGATTCTCCTGGAAGGCATGCTGGGGCCCATGAAAAACACGAAGGTGGTTGGGGGCAGCCAGCATGGCTTCACTAAGGGGAAATCCTGCCTGACCAATCTGGTGGCCTTCTAGGATGGGGCTATGGAGCTGATGGACAGGGGTAGAGCAGTTGATGTCATCTACCTGGAGTTGTGCAAAGCTTTTGAGACTGTCTCACATGACATCCTTGTCTCTAAGTTGGAGACACATCCGTTTGATAGGTGGACCACTCAGTGGATAAAGAACTGGCTGGATGGCCGCATGCAAAGTGTTGTGGTCAATGGCTCAATGTCCAGCTGAAGAGCAGTAACGAGTGGTGTCCCTCAAGGATCTGTGTTGGGATGGGTCTTGTTCAGCATCTTTGTGGGTGACATGGACAGTGGAATTGAGTGCGCCCTCAGCAAGTTTGCCAATGACACCAAGCTGTGTGGTTTGTTTGATACACTGGAGGGAAGGAATACCATCCAGAGGGACCTTGACATGCTTGCAAGTTGGCTGATGCCAACCGGATGAAGTTTAACCATACCAGGTGCAAGGTCCTACACTTGGGTTGGAGCAATCCCAGGCACAGCTCCAGGTTGGGCAGAGAAGAGATTAAGAGCAACCCTGCGGAGAAGGACTTGAGAGTGTTGGTGGATGAAAAAACGAGCATGAGCTGGCTTCAGTGCACACTTGCAGCCCAGAAAGCTAAGAGTATCCTGTGCTGCATTAAAAGTAGGGAGATGATCCTGCCTCTCTACTCTGCTCTTGTGAGACCTCACTTGGAGTATTGTGTGCAGTTCTGGTGTCCTCATCATAACAACAACATGGAAGTGTTGGACCAAGTCCAGAGGAGGGCCAGAAGGATGATCAGGGGACTGGAGCACCTCCCGTATGAAGACAGGCTGAGCAAGTTGGGGCTGTTTAGCCTGGAGAAGAGAAGGCTGCGTGGAGACCTCATAGCAGCCTTCCAGTATATCAAGGGGGCATATAGGGATGCTGGGAAGGGACTCTTCATGAGGGACTGCAGTGAGAGGCGAAGAGGTAACAGGTTCAAACTTAAACAGGGCAAGTTTAGATTGGGTATGAGGAAGAAATTCTTTACTGTAAGGGTGGTGAGGCACTGGAATGGGTTGTCCAGGGAATCTAAATGCTCCATCGCTGGCGGTGTCAACGACCGAGTTGGACAGAGCCTTGGGTGGCATGGTTTAGTGGGAGGAGTCCCTGCTGATGGCTGGGGGGTTGGAACTAGATGTTGTGATGTTCCTTTCCAGCCCTAACTATTCTATGATTCTGTGTTTATACTTTGCCTGTGTTATGTAGATCCTTAACCATTATGTAGATACTAAATACTTCTTTACTTTTAAGTGCCAAAGGTTATATGGCAGGTGACAGCTGCTCCCTTCAAACTTCTCTGGAAGGATATTGCTGTAGTTTTTGCCAGCTTTTGAGAAGAATCATGTATAGAAGAGAGACCCTGGCTTCTGGTTCCATCTACTCCTCTTCAGCAGTCCAAAACCAGCATGATGAACCATTTATGTGTTGCTGCAATATGCCCAGAAATTCTACAGAAATATGGGACACTTCCAACTCCCTCATGCATTTCAGAGCTCCATCCTGGCTTGAAATTTAATAGCTACTGTATGTGTCTATGTTTTAACTCAGACACCCTATTGATGTATCAAATTTACCTTAAAAATTACCTTCTTGTTAACACAGCTAAATAACAAAGCTAAATAATGCACATCTATTTCCTTTGTTTGTTTTGAAATGGTTTTTATTTATTTATTTATTCTGTTTGTTCATTTTAAAGGTTCAGTAATACAGTGGTACATAAATAGCCTGTCCATAATGATGTCCTGAACAAGTGAAAGCCAAGTACATCACTGGTCCATACCAAAACTTTGTCATTCACAACAATATGGGAAGGACACAAGGCTTAATTCCCATTTTAATTAACTATAAAAAGTCTGGATAGAAACTCATTATGCAATGACAGGTGGTCAACTGTTTCTAGGGTGTATCTAATAAAATTTGTTCTCCGTAATTCTTTGGTTTTTTAATAAATAATAAAAAAATACATAGTGGAATTATATACTCACCAGCTGTTCCTTTCACAACATAAATAAAAATGGAAGGCAAGAAATGAAAGGTGATTTTAAATTAACCCAGTTGGAAGAAGCAAAGATATTTCATGACAAGTAAAACTTCAATTTTATCACTTTTCTCCACTAATACTTTTATTCCACTAGGAGAAACAAGGGCTAAGTTGATTATTCTATAGCTGGCAGACTGAAGTAAGTTGGTGAATGCAAAATATACAGAAGAGTATTCATGCAAATACATGTATTCTTACCCGTAAACTTGAGATAAGATACACAGTATCCCCAAAGGGGACTTTAAATGGAAGGTCATACAAACTTGTAAGAAAAGTGCTTATAAGGAAATGTGTGTAATATAAAGTCATAAAACACAGGAAAAGGTTTTTGAAAAGTCTAGTGAATTAATGTTTTAATGTGATGGCTCTTTTTAAATGCAAAGAAACCAAGGCCAAAAGGAGCTATTACATGACAGAGCCATTTGTAAATATGATTAACTAACTCACTTCAGTGTTTTTCTCTCATAATTTCTGTGGTAACCTGTCTTAATTGATATTTTATGAAACTAATGGAATATTAGTTTACACAGTCAGTTCTAGTGGACCTATCTGATATAATTGACACAACTTACCCTGTGAAAGTGAACTGAAATCCACCAGAATGAAGTATAATAGTGTATATTTATTTATTTTCTGAGTAGCTTAGTTACTGGCGTGGCTCAATTTTTTTATTTCTTCATATATAAGCAAAGCAGAAGTTTAGCAAGTCAGCTCATGTAATTGAATTGATTGGTCTTTCTCATGTTTCAAAATGACTAATGACTTAATGCTTTAAAGTTTCAACTAACGTTTGACATGAAAGTTTAATGTCAGAAAAGTAACAGAATAATTTCAGGCACAAAGTTCTTCCACTTTAGTTTTGCAGAAGTTTTTAGCATCTTACCACTTCAAAATACTCTTTAACAGTAAAAAAAAAAAAAAAAATAAAAAAAAAATTCAAAGAGTAAGTCAAAGAGACAGACAGGATTTTCCCCATTGCAAACTACTGCAATATGAACTTTTGTTGTAACCACTGTGAACAGTACCAGAAGGTCCTTGCAGAAATAGTCTTAATTTCAATTTGAGATATGAAAACCATATGCTTGTTCCTTCCTAGGTATTTAGCAAGTAACTGCACAAAAATAGGTTTTTCAGCCAGCATGAGAGAATCTTCCTTCTGCCTAAGTTTATAGGTGCAGAGTCTTGTTTTATGCAGACAGCTAGTCGGCTAGCTTACACACATATGTCTACACTCTAGTTATCTTAATGAGTGCTACCTAAAATGTGAATCTTGGACAAGATTTGTCTCATTTAACTCCAGACTTCTGAATTTTAGACATCTGTGAGAGACATCACCATTCTAACTTTCTCCTCTTTACAATTACTGGAGATGAAAAAAGAAATATCCATAGTTAGAGTTTTCTCATCCTAAGCTAAATATCTAACATAGACCAAACCAACCATTCTCCAGAGACCTGCAGTGAAGACAGCTTTGTTTCTATTTTGATCATGGTCTTTTCTCCTTTCCAATCAGAAGTGATAAAAATACACCTGTGCAGTTCAGAAATACTCTTCCAAAAACCCTAATGAAGCCAATTGTTTTGACTTTGTTCCAAACAAAACATGTGTTTCTATTGATGCAAATTAGGAGATCAGACTTTTGCTTCAAGCCAGCTGACAATTGATTTGGAACTTGTTATTTTCAACTAAAATAATATTTAATTCTTCTTTCAAAACATTCCTTTCCTATAGTTAAGTATATTATTTTTTTCCTTATATTTACCTAGAGCTTGTAAAAACATCACAGAACACTGATGCAGTAACATATTAACATCTTGGAAAATACAGTCTTCTGACCTTTAGATGATGAAACAGTCCATTTTGAGTTCTGTTCTCATTCTTTACAAATGAGCTGTTCCTCCTCCTCATGGCTTTTTTTACTTCAACATAGCAAAATATCTGGGAAATATAGGAGTTAATCTTACTGCTTAATTTCTAAATCTTGTATTAGTAGACTTAGGAGTTAGTTTTGAGACTACAGTGTAATTGCAGCTGGTTTGTTTGTTCATTTCCATGAACAGTATAGGTAGAATTTAAGCCTTTACAACTCTGTCAGAGTTTTCTCAGAACTTTTTGCAAGACCGAGTAGCATTTCCAGGTCTTGTTAAGGCAGAGAAATGAAGACAAGGAAGAAGCAATTATTAGTTCTACATTCTTTGGGAGTCATCTCATCTTTGGGAGTCTATAAGTTGTTATATAAGATTACATCTGAAATTTATCTGCTTCAATGTTTTATCACTGACCTGTCCTCACTGATTAAAAAGAAGATGCAAATTCTTCCACTGTATGAAGTCTTTACCACTGAGCTTTAAGACCTAATAATTAGAAGCTGATACACTACATCCTAACATTTCCCACACCACGCACAGTATATATTCTTTAAAAATAAATTTAAAAAATGTATTAAACTTTTGACAACAGTTGCAGGTTTGTAACAATGACTAATTGTGAAGTATGGGAAAGTTTGTCTTTGCCTCAGTTTTTATTATGGGAAACCCTTCAGGTTCTCTGCTTTTGGAGACAGGAGAAAAAGACCTTTTGTACAACATTATGTTTTTTCCTATTTGGTATTAACCAATTATAAAGGTCACACAGATGTCATGGTAGCTTTCTTTTCATGCCTTTATCTGATTTAATTCAATCATTTTATGTATTTTATTTACTTATTTATTTATTTTTAACCACAAGAAGGTACATTTTGTTGCAGAGTTCATAATTAAGAAATCAAAACCAGAAAATTTGATTTTTCAGCATGTAATTAAAGAAATAGTAATATTAATTTCTAGAAGAGATGTAAAGCACACCATCCTTTTGCTTAATGCAGAGGTCAACATTTCTAAAGATTCTTCCTCTTTTCCAGTCTCTACAGTGACACAGACTACAGCTTCACAAAAGCAGTTGATGGCACTGTCTATGAGAGGAAAAAGTGCTGGTGGAAGACATCTCTCTTACAAGCTAAACAACTCCTCACATATCCTGATTAGCTAAGATTCTGTAAGAAATGGCAACATTGCTTTGATAGTGCTATGCCACCTGGCAGCTCCATCTCAAGCTCAGTCTGTAAAACATCCAGTGTAGTTTTTAAACACATTTCTGCTTTTAGAGAAATGTTTCTTAATTTTTTATTTAGCAAATATGATTTTGTAGTTGTTAAGAGAAATTGTTTAATAGCTTTGATAAGATGGCAGATAATCTGTACTGTGGTTATCAGCAGCTAAGGGTGGAAGAAAAAAAGACAAAGTGTTTTCTCGATGTTTATAAACTATCTAGTCACTACTTTAGAAATTAAAGCTACATTACTCTAAGTCATAATAGCGTTATCCATTAGTAGCTAACTCAGAGACAACCAAATGCGGAGCTGTCGTTACTATTGCCCTTATTGAGGAATCTGATAATTATGTTTAGTGAGGCCTTCTGCCAACTTTTAGCAGAGTTATTGCAAGATCAGAAAGACCACATTAATTACACATTTATCTCCTGGCAGAAGATGGACCTGAAAGTATGATATATGTTCTTGAAAAATAGCGTCAACATGGCTGTAATAAGGGTAACATTTTTTTTTTCAAATTGGTATTGTTCCTCCCTATTTGCAGTGAAGTTAATTTTGCCTTTATTATGACCATAGGTGCATGACTGTGTCAAAATATTGGGAAAGGGCAATGAGCCAAAATCATTATCTTCACTTGAAGTATTTAATACCAAACATAAATATTGGAGGGGCTTGAGTGCCCAAGACATCCCTCTAGGCTTTATGCCTCTGATTATAGATGTCCCTGATGCACTCTCAGCTAGTCCCCATCATGACTTCAGTCCAGAGTTATCAAGGAAATAATAAACTAGAGTCTTCCATTGCTAATCAGTATAGGGGCAGTGCTTAAAAAACACATGGGTTGATCTCCCATTAAATACTCCTGTATAATCAAAATTGTTAATAAGTAAGTAGCAAAATTAGAAATAGAAATTAGACTGCTTTAGATGAAAATTCTTCCTGTATATTTTATGCAGCATTAAAACATTTAGTGCCTAGTGAGATACCACTCATTAAAGCTGATGATTCCCTTTTACATACACTTCCAGTGGTCAAATATTTCATTCTCTGGTCTGAAAAAATATAAGAGGCTAATGTCTTCTTTCATTCCTTCATGGAACCGTAGCACCTGAGGGAGACAGAATTTATTGCAACAGTCCATTGCCAGGAATACATTACATGCATAGAGCAATAAAGGGCATACAAGAATTCTCTGCTTTCACAGAGAAAAATGTAATACGAAAACCACTGCATTTCCCAAATAACATCCCTTAAGATTTACACTTTTTTTTTTTCCAAATGGAAATCGCTGTGATCATTACTTATTCTTGTTATTCTAAGCAGTGAAATGTATTTCTCTAATTATTTCCAGAGTCCCATGAAGCAGATATATATTTCTTCCATGGTTTCTTTAAGTCTGATGTTTGCAACAGACTAGAACATTCAAAGCCGAAAATAGGTCCCACAGTGCTATTTTCTCACATATTTGGCAGACATGCCATGTGACCTACAAAAACTTGTGCTGTTCTGGACTATGTATATGTGTTGGGGATTGAATTAGTCAATAGAGAGAACTTCTACAAGACAATTCAGATGAGATAAACAAGTCTTCTGAGGAGCAGTTGAGGGAACAGGAGCTGTTTAGCCTAGAGAAATAGGCACTGAGGGGAGACTTTATCACTCTCTGCAACTACCTGAAAGGAGGTTGTAGCGAGGTAGGTGTTGTAATTTTCTCCCAAGCAACAAGTGATATGACAAGAAAAAATGGCCTCAACTTGTGCCAGGGAAGCTTTAAATTGGAAATTAGGAAAAAAGTCTTCCCTGAAAGAGTTGTCAAGCATTGGAAGAGGCTCCTCAAGGAAATGGTTGTCACCATCCCTGAGGTATTGAAATACAGGAAGATGTGATACTTAGGTACATGGTTTAGTGATGGATTTGTTAACATGATATTAATGGTTGGACTCAGTGATCTTAAGGGTCTTCTTCAGCTTAAAGGATCCAATGATTCTACGATCATATGATTTTATGACCTTAGGACCTGCCCGTTAAGGTTGTTATTTCTCTTCACCGATTAAACAAGTTAATTAAGATGTCTAACTTGGCTTACAACCACAAGTTCCAAGTATTTAAGATAAGCAAATGAGCTTGATAGTCAATATTGCCCTAGTCTAGCTCATTTATAAATGTATAACATGTTTTTATGTTTATATTTTCCCAATGTTCCATTTATCCAGTCAAGGTATACAAAAAATATCATGAAAGAATACTGAGACCAAGAGAAATGGCTCAGTATTATCATCAGACTTGATGATACAGGAAATCAAGTCATCATAATAAGGTAAAAGAATAAGAATTATTTATGAAAATAATTCAAGACAATAAATGCCAAGAAATCCTGATTATTTTTTGTAAGCAATTCAGAAACAGGGAAAATAGTGCCAACAATGTTTATTAAATAAAAATTTTCATGCCTCTGATCTGTATCTTGTATATTCTTTGTGACTACAATCAATGTGAAGAACAGTGAGCTGTTCTTGTCTGAATGCATCATATAAAGATGAAAAAATAAAACTAAACATTTTTTTATTTATTTACTTACTTACTTATCTGTGGCATTTATCCATACAATCACAGAATCATAGAATAGTTAGGGTTGGAAAGCACCTTAAGATCACCTAGTTCCAACCTCTCTGCCATGGGCAGGGATGCCTCACACTAGATTACATTACCCAAGGCTCTGTCCAACCTGGCCTTGAACACTGACAGGGATGGAGCACTGCTGTGGCTTAAGTGAGCCAGTAACTCAGAATCATGCAGCCACTCGTTCACTACCTCCTTCTTCCTTCCCCTAGCTCCTAGAGGGATAAGGAGGAGAATCAAAAGAATGGAACTCCCACATGCTGAGATAAGAACAGTCCAGTAACTTAGGTATAACACAAACCACTACTGCTACCAACAATAATAATAATGACAAGGGAAATAACAAGGGAAGAAAATACAACTGCTTGCCACGCACCGACTGATACCCAGCCTGATCCAAGCAGCGATTTGTGCCTTCTGGGTAACTCTCCTCATAGTTTATGTAGTGGGCATGGCATGCTGTGGTATGAAATACTTCTTTGGCTAGTTTGAGTCAGGTGTCCTGTCTCTGCTTCCTCCTGGCTTCCTGTGCCCCTCCTCATGGCAGAGCATGAGACTCAGGAAGTCCTTGGTTGGAGTAAACATTACTTAGCAACAGCAAAAATCATCAGTGTTACCAGCGTTGTTCCCAGGCTGAAAGTCAAAAATACAGCACTGCACCAGCTAGTAAGAAGAAGAAGAACTGTTACAGCTGAACCTAGGACAAGCATTTCTCACTTCTTTGGGCATCAAGTTCCAGTGCCTCTCCACCCTCGCTGTAAAGAACTTCTTCCTTATATCTAACCTGAATTTTTCCTGCTTAAGCCCATTACCCCTTGTGCTATTGCTACAGTCCCTGATGATCTCTGGAGTCCCTCTCTGTCATCCAGATGTTAAATTCACTGCTGTTGTAAGCAACTGCAGTTGTGCTCATGTTAATGGAATTCTGCTTGCTTAGCTCTACAATTCTTTTGTCCCAGCAGATCTGGGACAACACTTACTTGTGTTGTGATCTGGATAACACTACTTTCATATTGCTCTGGAGGAAATGCTACAGAGAATTAAGAGTTCTGTCTAATACCACAAAGGGTATGTGGTCTCGAAGTTTGGATTAAAACACTGTTTCTTTGCTCTCAGGCCTGAACCCAAATCATACTTCTGTCTAAAGGAAAATGTTCTGCATTGCCTTTCAAACTTCTGTTTTATGACATTTTGGGACACTGCTGACACAAGGTTTTCAGGTTATGCTTGACATTTTGATAAGTAACATCACATGAATGATCTTAACTTTGCCTAACTCATCCTGTATTTCTTTTCCTTGCTTTTGAACTGTTTGAAAAAGAGGCAATACTCATAATATCTTTAACATTTTTTATACTATGTGTGAAATTGTGTTCACACAATTAATTTACATTTGATGTAATTAAAACTAATGACGCACCATCATGATTATTTTTCTTTATCCAAATTTATTATTTCAGCTTTAGATTTTTGTTTCCAACTTTGAATATAAAGGTAAAAGACAGCTTAAACATAGACTGACTGTCTTCTCACTAGTTTTAAAGTCAAGATGAAATGGATTTATTCTGTTGGCTTGCTTTGGTTTACTAACCTCTGAATGTGATTTGTATGTATCAGCTGAAAGAGCTGGATGTCTATAATAGGCAAATTTGTGTTTAGAAATCAGTTTAAATCCCTTCTCTACAATTATTTTTAATGATCATTAGCTACCTATCTTTATCTTCTTTTCTGTCTCATATTTACTCAAAATGTTCTTTAGCTCTCAAAAAACATCCAAGTCATTTAAGCTCCCTTTTTGTAAGTAATGTAATGGAAGGCAGCTTGGTATTATAGTGATTTTCATCAGTATAAAACCTTTAAAAGCATTTTAGTGGGTTGCAGAGAAGAAAGCAGCTGAGTCAATGGTTTGCTACTGGTTTACTAGATGTTTATAGTACTGCAAAGTGCATACTTCAGAAGAGACCATTCCATTAATGGTCATTTACCAAGGTGAGTAGCCCCAGAGAGGAGGCCTTCAACACCAGAACGGGGGGTGGGGGGAAGCACAGAGTCAAGGAGCCTTGCTCCCAGGCAGCCAGAGCCACAGAGGGAACCTCAAGCCTCACTCAGGAGCTGGCAGCGCTGCTGACGCAGCAGCTGACTCACAGGGGGTGGTGCCAGGAGGGACAGCACTGTCCAGAGTGGTAAACACACACAGCCTTTGTGAGCTTGGCACAAGGTTTGACATGCCGCGTCAGGGTGAGCAGGCAGGACCAAGTACCCCTGCAGGCTTCAGAGATGCCAGCGGTCATAGAGGCAGTGCTCTAGCATGGCATCTTCTCAGCAGAAAGCAAAGATAACTGAGTTCTCTCTGCTGGACTGGAAGGACACAGTGACCCAGACACAAGTCCCGGCTAGGCATGTGATATCCACCTGCCTGGCTGTAGTGAGTGTCAGAGCCTGTCCATGATGTTAGATGGCAGCTGTGTGAGATTTCAGCAGATTGATGATTTGCTCTGTATGGTGGCATAACTATGGGAAGAGGTAGAATGGCTAAGGAACATAAGGGAATCTGAGGAAGAGTTTGGTGGACCAGCATTCTACCATCCCCAAGAGAAGCAAGTGAGCCACCTGAAACAAAAGAACTTAGAATCCCCTACTTCTTGAATTCAGGCAGATGGAAGGGACCTAGGAGACAAAGGAGGTTGGAAACAGTTTACTCCTTGGAGTAGGCAGTGTATTACCCCCCAGGTCATGTCACCTCCCAAGTACCCTTCTACAACAGATTCCAGGCCATGGTACTTCAGGATCAGGAAAGTGAGGAGCATGATGATCGTAAGGGATCTTCCAGATCAGAAGAGTTCCCACAGAAGAGTCAGAGAACATCTGGTATTATGATCAGCTGTACTAGAGAAAACAAGAGTGGTGGTGATGGGTGATTCCACTCTCAGGGGAACAGGGGTCCCATATGTCAACCTGATCAGACTCACAGATAAATCTGCTGCCTTTTCAGGCTAAGTGATGTCACCAGAACTCTCACTTGTCTGGTATGGCCCTCTGACTACTATCCTTTATTAGTCTTCCACACAGGCACTGAGGAAATCTCTTCAAGAAGCCTGAAAGGTCTCAAGAGGGACTTCAGGGCCTTGGGGTAACCACTCAAGTGGCTCAATATTAGCGTATAATTTATGAGTGCAACTAATCATATGAATAGCTTGAACTTTCTATTGCTATATGAAAGATGGGATGCTCTTTTTGGTCAATCACATTACTTCATCATTTGTCTGTGATAGAAGTTTTAATAGTGTCAGGGAAAATCCTTTAATGTATTGGCAACTGAAGAGTACATTGTGACTAGCACTGGGAGGAGAAAATGAGAAAAAAAACAAGCCTACTCTAAACCTGAATTACTTATCAGCTCATGTGCAGTCAGAAACAGGTTCAGTGCTGCAATATGCCATTTAAGTGGTATTTGCTCTGTACGTGATGTGTATTTATTCATTTGAGGCTACAAAGTGATGTATGAAATGGAAGAATATACCTTAACCTGTACGGAATAAGTTGTTTAGCATATGCTGGTCATAGGACTATTTGTTTTCTCATAAATAAATCTGGAATACTTCCCAGAATAGAACTGCCTCTCAAACGTGTAGCTTTGGCTGACAGAGCTGAACTTCAATGAAAGGGTGGGGTACTGCCTTTCTGTGCAATGCACATTTGGGATTCTCCATCCTCCCAAGAATTTTATAAGCTGCTTCTTGCTATTCATTTCCGAGGAAAAAAAAGCCCAAACAAATTCTTAGGTTTGGAGTTTTATGACATCTGTACTTCTGCTTGTTTTCTTGTGATGAGCCTGTTTGGTCAATTGTTCCATCAGTGCATGACTAATGTCTTTAAGAGTAGTTCCTGAGTTAATTGATGTTAGAGAAATGGGTCAGATAAAGAGACAATTAATACTTTGGAGGGATGCTTGCATCTGCCATCTGCACTCTCCACTTTTATTCTTATTCTTTTAGCAGATTAATAATAGTTTTCAAAAATGTAGTGTAAATGTGTTAGATGTTGGCTCTTCATATTAATTATTATAAGCTTTATCTGCTTCCTGAGTAGGTCATTTCAGTTTTCTTTCAAATTTTACATTTCAATTACATTTTATAACATGGAAAAAAATGAAAATCTGAGAAATCCTTGAAATTTCCTCTGCAGAGATTACTATTTAGCTATTTAAATACTATGGAATGATGTTTTTTTTTTTTTTGTTTTTATTTTTCTTTCAGTGAGCAAAATGTCTGAATATTTAAGTAATAAATATTTAAATAATATTTAGTTTCTTAAATTTCATGTTATTTGAGGAACTCATCAGGCTTGTGTAAAGAGAACTTCAGAAACTAAATCTTTTTATGGAGGAACTCTGTCACTTTCTCCTAAGAACTTTCCTGTTGAGACAGGAAGGATGTATTTAACTCTGGATTGCTGATATCTAAATGCAGTTGTATAATTGCAGATGCCTATGTTACTCATGGACTCTATTCAGGTGTCTAATTTTCTAGTACAGTCTAGTCAAAACAGTTTATAGAGTCTGGAGAGCTATTCACCTCTTACATTCCCTGATATAAGACGTCACATTAGGTAAGCTAATTAGTTTTCTCGAATATATTTACTTTATCAAGCTCAAGTTCAATCACTTGCATGTACCATGTCCATCTTAAATGATTTAAGATATCCTACTTGATCTCTGACTGGTACTCTGAATGCTTTGACTATATTGTAGGTTCACTGAAATGTTTCCAAACACATGCAGATGTCCTGGATGCCTACCCTTTGACGCCTTATATGGGTTTGGATGTCTCTGTTTAGGTAACTGACCAAAAGCCTGTATGACTAAACATTCAAATATTTTTGTTAGAAATTGACACCCTCACTAATAAACAGAAATCACCATCTGGATGCTGAATTTTAAGTTTCTACAATCTGGAGATGAATCATATAATTCTAGTAATTTTCTTGAGTGATATAGGTTTATTATGAAGAGGTTTTGAGTTAAATTTTCAGAACACTTTTATGAATCCCCAAAAGCAGTAATGATCACCACATGCTGCTCTCTGAGGGCTCTTTTTGTCACTCACAAATGGCATGACTTGCCCCATCCATGTAACAAACTTGGGCAGTATGGACAATAATGTCCACTCAAAAATTGGCCCAGAATTTTTTTAAGACTTTGTCAAAAGGATTAGGCCTACTAGTCCCTACAAAGCCTTCTGACTAGCCTTATCAGACGTGGTCTCCAAAGCCAGTGTACTAACTATGAAGAAATATAAAGAATATGATTTCCCTATTTTGCTCTGTACAAGTAGCCCAACCCTCATGCTGTTTCATGCAACTTTTCATCCTGCTTTTCCCAGCTGCTCATCTGCTCTTTAAATAAATAAAATGATTAGGCTGATAAGGGGGGCAGAGAACCACCCAAACGAAGACAGCTTAAGAAAATTGGGGCTGTTCAGCCTGGAGAAGAGAAGAGTGTGTGGAGACCTTATAGCAACCTTCCAGTACCTAAAGAGGGCCTACAAGGATGCCAGAGCAGGACTCTTCATCAGGGACTGTAGTGATAGGACAATGGGTAATAAGTTCAAACTTAAACAGGGGATATTTAGGTTAGGCATGAGGAAGAAATTCTTTACTGTAAGGGTGGTGAGGCACTGAAATTGGTTGTCCAAGGAAGCTGTGAATGCTCCATCTCTGGCCATGTTCAAGGCCGGGTTGGGCAGAGTCTTGAGCAGCCTAGTCTAGTGAGAGGCATCCTGGGCCATGGCAGAGGGATTGGAACTAGATGGACTTAAGGTCCTTTCCAATCCTAACCATTCTATGATTCTATCTCCTAGCAAGTTCTTCAATAACAATATGATTCATACACTCTGCTAAGCATTGGTTATAAGATAAAGGTATTTTAAAGTTATTTCCAAGTATGTGCACAAGCAGAACCTGTGTATGTAGTGAAATTCAGAGTTGCAACTGAGGCTTCTCAGGATTTTCTCAGGAACCTAGGAAGAATCTAAAATATTGGGTGCCCAAAATTCCTCTTTAGTCTCACTTTAGATCCAGACTTACTAGCTCTGTCTGTGTTTGGGGGACTTGTTGCATTATCCCTGAGGAAATTTTAAGGAAAATAATGGACAATGAAAAAGATAATACTGATGTTGCCTCTGCCATCTTGATTCTATGAGTCAAAAGACACTATTATCAGGGCCACATTTTTGTTTCCAAATCATTAAAAGAAAAGAAAGAAACCCAATTTTATATAAATGATAAAAGCAGTCCATTTTGAAACAGAAGAAGAGTTTGCTACCTATAGCTATGCAGCGATTAACACACACAATTGTCAGTTATCACAGAACTGTGTAATTTTTCAGTTGTAGACTTTTCTAATGTGGAACTGCTATTTACTCATTCCAGCATGGAATAAAAGGAAAAGAAAAAAATATATGACCCACATTAATCCAATACCCTGAAATACACAAATTCATTTTGTAATCAATGAAAAGGTACTACATCACCTAGCAGACTTGGAAAAAAGTCCCCAAAATTTTAGGTAGAAGTTTATAACTAGTACTTTTTTTTTCATTTTGTTTTTAGAAAATGCTTTGAAAATACCTTGTGAGTTCTAAAATCTCTTTTAGAGAAACAGACCAAAGCTAGCATTAAAACTACATTTCACAGTATTCCATTTCCATGTGCATGTTTGTATATATATATGTATGTGCAAAAAATTACTAACAGTTTACTGTTAAAACATAAATGTTAGTGTAAATCTCTGATACTAAGACCTAATTATATTAACCTCAAGCAAAAATCATTCTGGTGTCATGGTGGTGACAGATATGTATTAGGCAAAGTTTTAAACATTAAGTTTGGGAAAGTGTCTTCACCTAGGTGCTATTGAGATACTTGAGGATAGAAATTGGGTTAGTTTGCACCACTAAGTAAAGCAGGAGAACTGTGTTGGCTTCAGGCAAGTGCAGAGAACAGGAGGTTTGCCCTGAGGACATGCACTAATTTAAGCTTGCCTTCTGTGGTCAGTGGTTCACTTCCTTTCAAAAGAGCACATGCCAGTGTATGAAAAGCTTCCCAAGAAATAAACTTTTTCGGATTAAGGTCATCCTTCACCCCTGCAGTTGTGAAAAAAAAAATAGCAATAACACAAGGGGAAATGAGTAGCTACCACAAGGATATGTTAAGAATCAGAAGATCTCTATGAGAAAAGATATCCAGGACAAATTATTTCTTGAAAGTCAGACTCCACAGTGATACATTTGGCTGTTATAGTACTAGATTTATATGAAAGAAGTGGCAAATGTGAGGAATACCTGAATTTTTCCCTCTACTGAAAACAGAAGCAGCTAGATTAACAGTATAAGCTAAATGAGCAGCTTTTACAAAGCCAAAACTAGGTGACAGGATTACAACAGTTATGAAATATTCCTGACTGTGCATACACAGGGCCCACAATTCTGAAATGAAACTCATGAAAACACGAAAACAGGCTTAGAGCTGGTCTTGTTCAGTCTGGAGAAGGCTCCAGGGAGACCTTAAAGCAGTCTTCCAATACCTAAATGAGGCTGACAAGAATGCTGAAGAGGGACGTTTTACAAGGGAATGTAGGAATAGAACAAGGGGATATGGCTTTAAACTGAAAGAGGGCAATTTAGATTGCACATTAGGAAGAAATTCCTAAAATAAAAGTGGTGAGACTCTGGAACAGGTTGCCCCAAGAAGCTGCGGATGCCCCATCCCTGGAAGTGTCAAAGACCAGATTGAATGGATCTTTGAGCAACCTGGTCTAGTGGAAGGTGTTGAGCCCCTGGGACACTGGAACTAGATGATCTGTAAGGTCCCTACCAACCCAAACCATTCTATGAAGTTCAGGCTTTATGCTTGTTGGCCAACAATAACACTTCTCCACTGAAATGTTATGGCACTTTGTTCACACTGTTATCTGCTCCCAGTGTATGTGCTCATACTGTTATTTGCCACACCTCAGGCAAGCATTATTCCAAACTGGCTTGTGTATAAAAATATTAGAGAGTTGCTTTTCTCCCTATGATGAAGTGATGAAGAAACTGTATGAGAACCTAAAGGCTTTTTAAAAGGTAACATATACAAAAATGCAAAGTATAT
This sequence comes from Myiopsitta monachus, assembly GCA_017639245.1. Taxonomy (NCBI): domain Eukaryota; kingdom Metazoa; phylum Chordata; class Aves; order Psittaciformes; family Psittacidae; genus Myiopsitta; species Myiopsitta monachus. Next base: position 64,534,107 of record CM029919.1, read on the forward strand.
TCTATGATCTTTTCTGTATGTGAAAAAATCTGTGACATGATTCTTCAGTAGTTTGTAAAGATATATTTATTTACTATTAATGATGTTTAAAATGCATTTCTGTAAAGTAATATTATAATTATAGTACTAATACTACAAGAATGGTATACTTTAGTTTCAGAAGTACAAATGTATTTCTTAAAATTATTTCCTACACTTCAGTGCATCTCTGTTTACCATTAACGTCAGAACACTTCCCAAATATCTTAATTCATTTGACTTGTTTTTCTATATTTTATTTATTTCTAATTTTTGGTAACAAAAATGGTGATTTGGTCTAGATATTTTTAATTTGCACTTTGACACTGAATTAAGATTACACAGTATGTTGCTGTTGAGAAATTTTAAAATAAGGATAAAAAGCATAATGCATGGTGAAATAAATCCAATAATACAACTGTTTGATTTTTTGACAACAAAGTTTTACATATGTTTGGATTGTCCTTTGTCATCTTGCTTATTTCTGTCAAGTCAGCCATATTATAAAAGGTCCATTATTTTTGGTACAAATTTAATTTAAAAAATAATATTGGGTGAAGAATCTCTTTTCCTTTTGATCAATGAGCTTATTTAAAAAGGGTAAGAATGCAAAGGATTATGACAGGTAGCCTTGTTACAATTGCAAATCTGTATGTCCTCCAGAGTTCAAATTCTTGGTTTATTTCTTGATCCTTTCTTACCTAATGGCAGATGTTTCCAGGAGCTGTAATAGATGCAGATTTCAGTTATTCTTTACCTTGAAACAGAGATGTGAGATTTGCCCTTTGTTAGTAAAATAACAATTTAAAAGTGAAGTGAGGAAATGGTATAGCAAAGATTTAGTACTCATTGATCCATACCGACAGCAACAACAAAACAGGCAACAGGGTACCTTTTATACTTTAGTTTCACTACATTTAAACCAGGTTTCTTCTTATTTATTTATGATGATACATTGTAACATGTAACCATCTGGTATTTGAGATCTAGCTTTACCTGATAATTTTCTGGTGTCTGTGCCTCTGGACGGTGTACTGAATTATGGGAGATCTGAAGTATGGAAATTTAACGACTCACTAATTAAAGCTGCAGCATTTGTGCAACAGATGAAGACTATTTCAGAATAAATTAATATCAATAAAACCCAAGAAACTAGCCTGGGTGTTTTGTGGGAAGCTGCCAAAACAGTCATGAGGGGTAGGATAATTTGCTAAGCTGCAGCAGCAGCACAAAAAGTATATCTCGAATACCAGTGTAAATTAGAAAAGGAAGTTAATGAGATGAAAAAAGCAACATAAAAAGCAGGTACCCTAGGACCCTCCAACTTTTGATTGGGGAAGGGTGGGAAGCTAAATGCTTTGTGGTGAATAACACAGATAATGTGTTAAAGCTTAATGAACAAATGTTCTATGAAAAGGGGAATAAAGCCAACAAATTATTTGCATATGAGTCAAATGGGGAGAGAAAGGAAACTTTTTTTTCAATTTCAGAAACAAGATATTACAACAGATCATAATCCAACAACTGCAATGAGATTTCTTGCACGTTCTTTATAAAACAGATTTATCCTAGCTAAATATGGGTCACAAAAAGATAGACTCCTTCTTATCTGAAATTCAATTACCAGGGATTAAGGAAAAATATAAGATGAAGTTGGTTCTTCTGGGATCAGAAGTTAACAACCAGCCATCGAAGATTTTTCCTGCACAAAAACAACAGACCAGATGGGATCACTGTTATTAAAAGAAGTTGTATTTGTTTCTGTTTGCGTGACTTAGAGAGCTTTTATTTATTTGACTTCATTCTCTCTTACACAAATGGAAGCAATAAAACCTGCAGTGGAAAAATATTCTTGTGATAGTTCATATATATTTAACATTGGCCTTGGCACAAGAAAATTTTAACATATTAAAATTATAGCTTTATTTCTTGTTATGTAGTTTATCATTCAGGGAAAGATAAGTATTTTCTTCAACACAGATATTGGGGCTTGGAGTTGTTCCATTTACTGTTATAGCAGCTTAATTAAAAAAGCATGTGAACTTTAGTAAACTGTAATGTGTTTTGTAGCATCCTTTATTCAATATGGTAGTTGAACTATATTGTAGTTTGTGACAGAATGAGGAAACACAGAAAAAAGCATCAAGAAAGACATAGGAAAAAAGAGACAAAATGGTACACATCATGAATGATGCAGTTATGAATACAAGGAGAACCAAACTAAAAGGTTAGATCAAAGTATGTGTTAAGGAAAAAAGATCTATAGTGTGATTCTCACAGAGTGAAGTTTTTCACAGAAGCCCTCGAGTGTTTTGAGGGACTTCCAACACTTCAAGAGCTGTTGTTCCTATGGGACTGGCTCCAAATTTGAGTATAAAGTTACACTTCTAGAACTTGTCATTGTAGATTTAAATAATATCCTTGTTAATTGTTTGAAAACCTGCACTTGGTTTATGTTCTTGTAGGAAGTGTTTTGTGAGCACAGAAGCATTGCTGGAACAACTTATTTGAAGATGCATTTTACTTTCATGTGTCCTTGAAAGACTATATCTGAGAATACAGACTTAAGGCAGAGCAGATTTAAGATTGTACAAGGGCTACCTGCCTTTATAGATAATGCATATTATCCAGGTGATGTGTTGGAGCTGCACACATGAAGTGAGTGGTTCATAAGAGGCTGCTGAATGAAACTTGGCAGTTGGATTCACTTTAATTGTCACTGATCCAGCTCCTGCAGATTCAATTAGAGTTTTGGGTTCAATTAACCAGAACTTTCATGTGAATCTCCCATGTTCTCAGAGCAGAACCTTATTGCCTTTCTAAGTAATTCTTCACAGGCATGTAAAAGTCGTGTCTGGCAGCAAAGCTAAATAATTTGACAGGGCAAAGAAGACCTCAGTTATTTCACAGGGGAAATCAGAAGTGTAGTTGAGAGAGTTCAAGGCCCACACATGATGTGTATAAGCTTATCTGAGCTCCATGTTGGCATACAGGATATCTGGCATCCAAGGTCAGATGCAAATAGCATAGCAGCATCACTTACCTAATTGTTTTTGGGTCACACTGAGCCAAGTACCCATCTGGAGAGAGGGAGGCAAACAAAGGGCTTGTTTAACCATGAAGCTAAGTGCTACTAACACAGGCAAAACCAGTACTAAAATACAGATGGCAGCAACCTTATTAGCCACTGAAATTGCCTTAAACAGAGTAAACCTTATTGATTATTAACATTCACAAGAGTCAATGCCCTTTGTTCCATAGAATAGACCTCAGGGAAAGGAGTATTAAATTATAATTATTGGCCTTGACACATCGAGAAAACAGTATCTTGTCTTTCCCCACTGAAACACTTCATAGCAACAGTGACGGAAATGTAAATCACTAGGCTCAGTTCTCAGTCTCTGCTTCCTTGCTGACCAATTTCTCTCAGAAACTGCACCACTGAGAGACCTTAGGTGGATGAATGAGTTAGAGTACATCACACTTGCTACAGGGGGGATACTTTTGTGGGCGTCTAACCTGTAACTGAATGTAAGGGAAAATAGTGTTCAAGCTATTACAGCCTTTAATTATGATCAGAATTCATATCTCCCAAAGGATGCGAACATAATACAAATATGTTCTCTTCTAAAAATGTAGTAAAACCACTACATTTAAGATGTTATTACATTCTATTGTTAAGGCTGAGCTAATTTTTCTGCTTAAAGAAGTGACTTAGATATTTTGCCGTGTATGAAGATTGCGCTGTGATTTTTCTTTTTACAGTTGGATATCAAAATTTGACTTTCTATTTAACTGGACAACAATTTCTGAAAAGCATTAAGCATGAAAACTGAAGGTTATGGGTATTTTAAAGAACAACCCTATCCTATACATATATACATATAAGTATCCCTTGGATTTACAAAAGTGAAAAAACAGATACTAACAGGCATAAATGCCAGTCAAAGCACATAACCACACATTGTATTGCTAGAGATTGTCCTATGCATTCTAGTGCAACTTCAGTTTCCCAGAGGCACCCCAGTAGGTTGCCCAAAGAAGTGATAAATGCTCCATCCCTGGCAGTATTCAAGGACAGGTTGGACAGAGCCTTGGGCAACATGGTCTAGCGTGGGGGGGTGGAACTAGATGATGTTAAGGTCCTTTCCAACCCTAACCATTCTATGATTCTATGATTCTATGAATAGTATCTATATTAAGCTATCTATTAAGCGGGTGAAGTAATACCCTGAAAAAGCTTACTTGCCTCTTTGTAAACAGCTGAGTTACAGCAATTATTTAAAAATGCCAAATGAAGATATAAACAAACTTGCATTTCTGCATGAAGAGAAGCATTCTCCTACAACATCTTAATAGCCAAAATAAGGAATAAAACAGAAACAGTAAAACAAAAATATTCACTACTTTTCCAATAAATTTTCGCATATCCATACAGCAAAATTGAGCAAAGCAGAGGTGAAATAAATAGCTGAAGATGAATATTCTAATACCAAAATTTCTGTTCCCTTGTTATTACTCTGGCTTTCTGAAGGCAGAGAATGGAAAAGATAGGGGGTGGAAACAGGATAGCCAATATTCCTCTTCAGGGTGCCTACGAGAGGAAGGGAAAAGATTATCTGGACTGAAGTATGATGGCAGAGACCCTAGAAGAAAAATAGTTGTCCAGAGAGAATTACCACTTACTTAACTGTTGTCATAGTATCTCCCGAAATTGCAAATAAATTCTTGTAGATATTTAAAACTCTTGGATTTTGTCCAATAACTTTGAGTTATGAGAGAAGGCAGCATGTATTTTTTTCTGAAGTCAAGGGGAATTTTACTATTCATTTCTGTTATGGTTTAAGCCCAGCCGTAAATCAGCCACACAGTTTGTTAGCTCCCCCCCACACACATACACTTCCTCCCCCCGCTCCTGGTGGGATGGGGAGGAGAATTAAAAGAATGTAACTCCCACGGATTGAGATAGGAACAATCCAGTAACTAAGGTATAACACAAACCACTACTGCTACCACCAATAATAATAATGATAAGGGAAATACACGGAAAGAGAATATAACTGCTCACCACCCTCTGACTAAACCCAGCCTGACCGAGCAGCGAGCTCACTCTTCTGGGTGACTGCCTGCAGTTTTTACATCCTGGGCATGGCATGCTGTGGTATGGAATACCTCTTTGGCTAGTTTGGGTAGAGTGTCCTGTCTCTGCTTCCTCCTGGCTTCCCCTCCTGCCTGGCAGAGCATGAGACTCAGAAAGTCCTTGGTCAGACTAAACATTTGAGCAGTAACTAAAAACATCGGTGTTATCAGCACTGTTATCAGGCCAAAAGTCAAAACCACAGCACTGCACCAGCTACTAAGAAGGAGAAAAAACGACTGCTACTGCTGAACCCAGGATGATTTCATAAAAGCAATGGTTTGATCCAAACTGCAAATGTTCACTAAAACAGAGCAAGGTTGTCTGCCAGTAGAATTCATCCAGTGCCATCAGTATTTTAATAACTAGCTAATATTTTTGACTGAATGAGGGATTTATTCAGTGTGGAATTTCCTGACCTGTCACATTCATTGTTGTGATGAGAATCATGCTGCTTACCATCAGTCATCTTGCATACCTCACCTGACAAAGCCTGGCAGGATACTTTACAACAGTGAGAAACCAGGCTGGGAAATTTTCAATAATCTGTTCCCTGAAGATGAAAAAGTGCTTTTAACAAGACATTTTATATATTTATTTTTGGGGCGTAGTTTGTTTATTTAGTTTTAGATTTTGCTTTAGAGAGAAGAATATCAGCTGGCTGAGCCCTAAAAAGCATACTGTGTAGTTCATTACTCTAGCAGGGGCTCCTTGAGGTACCATACCTCCTTTGGAATAAAATACATACATCTCCCAGTGTTCTCTGAGACAGAGGAAGTATCTATCTGCAGTACTTCTGCCTGGAAGTATTCAGCATAGCCTTCTGCCTACAGGGAGCACCTACGCTAAACCAGGGCTAAGAGGTAGAATTAAGTGCTGTGATACTGATGTATACCTGTAAAAGACAAGCCATTGGACTGATTGCAAAGGGGGAAAAAACCAACAACAAATCAGGAAAAAAAAATTACTAATAAACATTGAAAGAAAAAATGATCATAAAATAGACAAATACAATACAAAAAGTAAATTATTGCTTCAAATATTCACTAAAATTAGTGTTAGGTGAATTTTCTACTTAATTCACAGGTGTGCTCTTACATTTTTAAGCTGGTATAACTATCAAGTTCAGCTGTTCATAAATTTAGGAGTTACTGGCCTTCAGTTTTGTTCCTATCATTGAAAGGTCTGACTCATCCTTATGTTTTTAAGACTGTAAATGTTGTGCATTTTCCTTGGTATAAAAGAGGAATAGTATGTCTTAAATCAGGTTCCACCCTATTTTCAGGATGATGAAAATGCTAGAAAATAAGTTTTGTTCAGTTCAACTGTAATGTGTTCTCTTTCTCCGCACAGACCTAAAAAATTTCAGTTTCTGCAGCTATAGCTTGCTCTGGACTAGGTGTGATGTTAACAAAGAGTTCAAAAATCAGTTCTGGTTAGTAATTAAAAAGTTAAAAAAATAAAGAAAGAGAAGAAGATATAAAAATGCATGCAGAGCAACAGTGATGTGCCATGGAAACCACTCTGCTGTAAAGGAGTTAATTTAAAACTTCAAGACAGTTATAATTCTTTCTGTCTGCCATATCTCTTTATTCTTGTCAGTCCACTCTTGCATGGTAAAAACTTCTTTCCACAACCCATGCAGTGTGACACATTTTCCTTGATGCTTAACAAGTGCTTTTAATCTATATTGTAAGATGTGTATGGTGCTATGAAAAATCATGTAATTATTTTACATTGAAATTCCCTCTATATTAGAGATTAAGTCAACAGTAAGATATAACAGTTTAAAATGCAATTAGGAGTAAAATTATGAACGTACATAGTTTTGTCATCTGTTTCCTCTAAACTAGCAATTTAATCTATTTTTAATTCTTCTCTTAATATGTTAAAGATGCGAGTAATGTCCCTACTGCCCTGAGTTACACTATTACATGTGTTCTTCCCATAAGAAATCTAATGTCAGTAAAAAATACGTGTGCAAGTAAGGTTCGAGATCTTCTCTGGGAAAAAAAAATATTGATTTCTTATATGCATGAAAGTGGTATAATATAAAGCTTATGGTATTTATAGAAAACAATAGATTTTGAAGATATAAAAGTAAAAAAAAAAAGAAACACTAAAAATTCAGAAAAAAATTACCATCTTCAATAGAACTATTCTAGGTATATATGACTATGACTGTTGTTAGAATTTATCCTAATCTTATTTAAAAGCTAATTTATATGATTGTGGTCTGCTACTTTTTCATGTTAGGTTTTGTTTGGTTGGTTTTTAATTAATCATATCAGAATCTATGTTCTTGTTTTAGAGAAACTGAGTTTGTAAGTTATATTTTAAAGGTAGGTCATATTTAAAGGTAGGTAGATGCCTAAAATATTATAGAAGCCCCAATAGTGTTTTCAGAAGCCTTCAATCTCCATTGAAGTTAATCAGCATTGAAAATGAGTCTGGAAGCCAGACTACATTTGTGTGTCATGAGATTACAGTGACGTTTATTTTCCCTCTCTCTAACCCAATGAATTTTTAATCAGTTCTATGAAAAGTAGAGTAGTTGCAAAAGGAAACATTTGAAAAGATCTGTACCCTGTTTTATTTGTGTGCTGCCCAAAATATAAGGTAAAGTATCAAATTTGTAAAAAAAACTTGTAGAGGAAAACAGTAAAATCACAGGGCAAGAAGGATAATGTATTAGAAGGAACCTGACTGTTCAGACTTGAAAAGAGAGCTGTCTTTCTGGTAAAGGAAAATGACACCAACAGTCCTAGTCCAATACTGTTTATGAATTTTGAAAAAGATAAAAGAGACACAGGTTATTGTGGAAAAGGCAAGACCCATTAAAAAGAAAAAAAAAAAAAAGTGCAATTTTTCTAAAAATGGAAGATGTTTTGAACTTTACATTTTTGTTTCACAGAGGCATCTACCTTTAAACGTGTGATGTGGGCACTCTAGCTTTAGGAGAGAAACAATTCATTGAATATTTCCTATAGATACTCTGATTTGGCTATTATCCGTTCCATACTTGCATCCCATTTCTCTTCTGTTTCGTATCTTCAAATGCAAATTCATGCACTCGTCTCGGTGTTCTGAAATTCACTACCACAATAAAGCCCACACTTTTTTGATGATGAACAGTTCCATGTCATCAAAAGTAATCATCACTGGAATAGATATAAAAACATGAATTTACAATTAAACCTGAAACTATATCACCGTTAGGAATCTTATTTGTCATTAATTTACCTAAATTTTAGTCAGACTACTTAAATCACTTAAGTTTTAATAGCAATTATACCAACAAAATATATAACCTGTGACCAATATGTGACCAATACAGGATTGCCAATAACAACTGCAAGCCTGTAAGTAGTTGCGTCAGTTCATGTCATCACAAATCTGCTGCACAGACACTAAACTGAAAATGTTTTATGACTGTGGGATATAATGCTCCTGGAAATACGGTTTTCTATAACATGTACAGTGAATCTGTTTCTTTGAGGTTTTATAAAACTGACTGAACAAGTGCTGTTTACTGAAAAGTTGCTCAGTGTGTCATTCTGCCACTTTGCAGGATTTCTGACCATCCAAGAAATAGCACAATATGTAATAGGTCAGTGCAGCAGGGCAGTGGGTTATTAAGAAAAGCAGCACCTTTAAAAATATGTCGTATTGGTAGGAGAGTCAGTGCATTATTTCAAAATTGTCTACAATATATTGGTTCTGAGAAATTATGGTCTTTCAAAAATGATCCGCTTTCATAGCTTTATGCATGTTTTATTTGTAGGAAACCTTGCCATTGGTTAGAGCAGGACAAAGGAAATAAAAGACACTTTTTTGAAATGCAAAACTCATCAGTTCATAGCAGTACAAAAACCTCTCTCTATTCATATGCAGGGAGCACTGGATTAAAAAATGTATTTATAATAAAGTAATCATTGATATAATGCCTACAGAATACCTGCATACATAATAATGGAACCTGCATAGGTATCCTTGCTTTTGTGGAGAATTCACTTTAACTTCTGCCCAGATAAGAAGTAATTCAGCTGCTGTTTATATAATCAAAGATATCAAACTACAAATCACAACAAAAATAAAACATAGTGAGATTAACATAAAAAAGCAGAGAAAAAAAAAAAAAAAAACAAAAAAAAAAAACCCAAAACCCTAAACCCAAAACAAACGGCAAGCAAACTAAAAAAAACACAAGTCTTGGGAAGATAAAAAGTCAAGCCTTCATGAGATTAAAAGAGGAAAATGAGAAAACAAATGTGATAAGCAAAAGAGATGAAAAAAGTGGTAGGATGAGTAGGTGGGGTGTTAGAGTGGCTGGTATTTTGGGAGACATGAGCCCACTTACAAGTTTTTCACACAACTAAATACAGACAAAAGTCGAATCTGATTATATTTAAGGGATGTGAGATTAAGAGTTAACATGTTCAAAACTTTTCAAAGGCTTTGGTGAACTCTATGGTAAAGAAAAGATGGAGAGGGGACAGAAGGAGAAGGAGAAAGGAAAGTTTCAGATACAGGAAGATAAGGAAAGCTTCAGATACAAGATATTTAGAAAACAGGTGAAAATTTGGAAGAACTCAGATCATCAAAATGGTTTAATGTTGCTTAACAACTATAATTTTATCCTTTCAACATTACTAGTCTTGATTCTGTCTTTGGTTATGCCTTTAGCGGCTCCTGAAAGTCCTCATTTTAAGCAAATAAGGATTCGTATGTGAGGCCTCTGCACTGCAGGAAGTATTACCTTGGAATGTACATACGCTTTCTTTTTATTTTGCTTATATGCCTGTGAGAGGCTGTGTATGGGTGAGGCTATGCATATGATGCGTGTATATATTTAGCTACAGATGAAGACTGAGTGGTTATTAAATTCTGAAGTCACTGCGCTACTATTCCACACAACTTTTTCTGTGAGACCTATAAAAGCAATGGATTATGAAAGTAGAAAAATATCCTGGGTTAGAACCAAAACTGTACTTTTACATCTTCACATTTAGAAATTTAGAAAGTTGCTTTGCCATGGAATTGTCGTAGCTTTCTTATGTAAATGCTATCATTTCATGATGTGGCCTTTAATGAATCTAAACTTTACACTGGCTCCCTGCATGCAGCTATTCATATAAATGGTGATGCAGCTATTTATATTGATACTTAAAAATGAAAATCATCTCACCTGACTTTAGTTGTCTCTGATGTGGAAGTCTACATCTGAGACAGTCTCTCTAGAAATCCCTTTATAGTTCCTCCAAAGTGAAGCAAAGAGGCATATTTAGGAAGCAATTTGTTCCTTCTATTTTAAGCTGAGATTAATTGTTCCCTACAGTTGGTTTTTTCTCTCTCTCTCTAGGAGCATAAAGAAATATATTAAGAATGCTTAGGGAAATTAGTTTTGGCATAGATATTCAGAAGGAGGTGTCAACATTTAAATAGAGCAAGCCTGCCTTCAGATTCTACACAAACATCACAGAAAAGGCTATAATAGTTAGGAAATGTGCTTCCAATTCTGTCTTTGTTTTGTAAGTGGGAATACTATATTTGAATTAAGGTTTTAGCTAACAAAGCACTGAAAACACGTTAACAGAGAATGTTGTCTAAAGGACATGTAAATATGTTTTTAAAGGCAAGCGCAGATTAATGACTCAGTTTTCTAAAAAGCATTAATTGCTAAAATGTTCTTTAGTATAAAACTATCTTGTCAAATGGTTCTGATTTTGTTTTCTCAGTTATGTTTTCTTCTTGAGACTGTTTAAAGTCACAAAGTAGCTGGAGATTATATATTTTAAGTCTTAGTGGATGGGATTCAGTGCAAGACACATTTATACTTACATGTGAGACAAGTTTCTGAAATTCCACCATAGCCAGTGGAAATCTTGGAAGTGTAAATAAAATACCTGCATCTAAATTTAGGAATACAAAATCTGGAAGAGCATCTCATGATTATGTTGTCACAGATTATATAAATTTGTAAATTCCTATAGATCAAACTTCACTAGATTCACTATTTTCAGAAAGCTACCAGGGCCAGAGTAGTTGTTTAGTGTTCACTTCAGAGCTTCTGAATGTTTGGGGTTGTGTCAGTAAGTTAAGTTAGTATGTGAAGTTCTTTGCAACTTTCTTTGTTTCTAGAAATAAAGATTTCATAATATGATTATGAGTGTCATAAGTTTAATAAACATTCTATATAGAAATTGTTTTACTGTTTTAACAGAATTACTTCAGTTGCGTGAAAATACCTTAATATTAAAAAATGTTCCTCATTTCAGCACAAATGGTATGCTATTTTTATGAGATGGTGAGATTTCTATATGGAAAATAAGCTGGTTTCCTTCAGGCCTTTCATCTGAAAAAGGCATATAAAAAGTATTACTCTATAATTGCCATAGGCAATCCAAGAGACTCCTGGAGTGCATGGAGAATAACAGCTTAAACAAGGTAATAGCACTACCAGGAGGGATGTGATACTGGGCCTCGTGGTCACCAATGCAAGAGAGCTAATCATTGATGTCAAGATTGTAGGCAGCCTGGGCTGCAGTGATCATGCACTTGTAGAGTTCCAAGTCATGAGGGAGGTGAGACAGACAAAGAGTGTAGTCAGGACACTGAATTTTAGGAAAGCTATCTTCCAGCTCTCTAAGAAGTTAGTCAATTGGACCCACTGGGAAACTGATCTCAGTGAAAGGGGAGCAGAACAGAGCTGGTAGATAAGGATGTTTTCCATACAGCACAAGAGCTCACAATCCCCAGGTGTAAGAAATCAAGTAAGGAAGTCAAACAGCCAGCATGGCTGAGTTGAGACCTGATGGTCAAACTAATGGGCAAGGAGGAAATGCACAGGTAGTGGAATCAGGTTCAGGTATCATCAGAAGAGAATAAGGGCACTGCCCAGTCATGCAGAGATGGGATCAGGAAGACCAAGGCACAGCTGGAGCTGAATTTAGCAAGGGATGCAGAGAGTAACAAGAAGGGCTTCTATAGGTATGTCAACCAGAAGAGAAAGATCAAAGAAAGAATGTCCCCCTGGGCACAAGACTGGCAAACTGGTAACAATAGCCAAGGTGAGGGCTGAGGTACTCAACAACTTTTTTGCCTCAGTCTTCATCAGCAGGCTCTCTCCTAACACCTTGAGTAGACAAACTGCCTGGCAGGAACTGGGGGAGCAAAGACCCTCCTATTGTAAGTGATCAGGTTTATGACCATGTGAGGAACCGGAACATACACAAATCTATAGGACCTGATGAGATCCATCCCAGAGTCCTAAGTGAATCAGCTGATGTAGCTTGTCGAGCCACTCTCCATGATACTTGAGAAGTCATGGCAGTCAGGCCATGGAGGTCTCTGGTGACCGGAAAAAGGGTAATACTTGGGCATACTGATGAATGAAAGATTGGGCATGAGTTGGCAATTGCGCTTGAAGCCCAGAAGGCCAATCATATCTTGGGTCGGGTTCAAGTGGGTGTGACCAGCAGGTTAAGGGAGGCGATTCTGTTCCTGTACTCCACCCTGGTGAGACCCCACTTTAAGTACTGTGTTCAGCTTTGGAGTCCTCAATCCAGAAAATATATGGACCTGTTGGAGCAGGTCCAGAGGAGGGCCACAGAAATGATCAGAGGGATGGAGCACCTCTACTATAAGGAAACTCTGAGAGAGTTGGGGATGTTCAGCCTGGAGAAGAAAAGACTCCAGGGACACCTTATTGTGGCCTTTCAGTTCTTAAAAGAGGCCTATAAGAAAAATGGGAAGAGACTTTTCAGCAAGAATCTGTTGTGATAGGATGAGAGGTAATGGTTTTAAACTAAAAGAGGGGAGAATCAGGCTGGATGCGAGGGAAAAATTCATCATGAGGGTGGTAAAATACTGGTACAGGTTGCCCAGAGATGTAGTGGATGTGCCATCCCTGGAGACATTTATGGCTGAATGTGGTTCTGGGCAACCTGATCTAGTTGAAAATATCCCTGCTCATTACAGGAAGGTTGGACTAGATGACTTTTAAAGGTCCCTTCTAACCCAAACTATTATGTGATTCTATGATTCTATGATTCTTTCTATTAATGAATCTTAATTTTAAAATGCCTTGGCTGAAATACCTTTAACAGTTGAATTTCTTTTACTACCAAGGGATCTGACTAGCATAGTTGCGCTTAACAGTGTCACACTTTTACGAATACCACAGCAATATTACACAAAATAATGTTTCATTCACGAGATAAATGGTTGTACAGGGGCAGATACATCTGCTGTCTGAATTTAAATTGTGATATGAAGCAAAGGAAAATACCACACTGACTAGTATCATTAGGAGAGGACAGTAACACACTTGAACCTCACTGACATATATTTTCACTGCTCAGTCTTACTGATTACTGTGTCAGAAGCCAGTCACCCACTTATATTCTGCACTCATATCTATAAAATCCCTCTTCCACAGTTTAGGCAGTTTATCTAAGTCCATCAGTTGTCCATCCGTTTTCAAATGCCCTGTATTGCAAATGATATTTGAAACTTTCAAATGTCTTACACAAAGTGGAGCCAAACTAATAGAAATAGCTGAAAACTAAATTATAAGTTATTCTAACAATTTAGCAAAGAGCATGTAACATAAAGCATAGCCACAGAAGGGGGTCAAAATTCTCTTCCTTGACAGTGACATAGAAACAAACTATATTATGAAATATTTTCTTCTAATTAGTTTCTAGCAGCACACCCCACTGACTTCTCCAGACAGCAGGTTAATGGTAAAAGAGTAGGAACAGAAATAAGGCTGAGAATGTGTCGTGGTTTAAGTCCAGTCAGCCACGATATTTTCTCGCTCACTCACTCCTGTCTCTTTCTTCCCCCAGTCCTGAGGGGATGGGGAGGAGAATCAAAAGAATGCAACTCCTACAGGTTGACATAAGAACTGTTTAGTAACTAAGGTACAGCACAAATCACTACTGCTGCCACCAATAATAATACAAGAGAAATACAAAGAAAGAGAATACAATCGCTCACCACCAGATACCAACCCGACCATGCAGTGTACCCCCACAGTGCACCCTCCCCACCCTTCCAGGTCTCTGCCCTCTCTTTTTACATCCTGGGCATGACGTGCTGTGGTATGGAATAACCTCTTTGGTCAGTTTGGGTCAGGTGTCCTGCCCCTGCTTCCTTCTGGCTTCCCCTCCTCCCCAGCATAGCATGAGACTCAGAAAGTCCTTGGTCAGACCAAAACATTACCAAGCAGTAACTGAAAGCACTGGTGTTATTAGCGCTGTTCCCAGGCCCAAAATCAAAACCACCGTGCTGCACCAGCTACTAAGAAGGAGAAAAATGACTGCTAATGCTGAACCCATGACAGACTGTGCTCTGACACCCCTTCTTTCCTTATCGCCCTCAATGCAATATGAAAGAAATAGCAAATGGTCCTTTTCTCTGTAATACTGAAGCCATACACTTTGCAAAGCGGAGCTGCTTAACTACTTCTCACCTGGCAATATAACTTATAAAATATGTTCCAGTGTAACTCTTGAAATAGAATCTTGAGCATCAGAATGGTCACAGTCTCCTCTTTCTCACAGGTTAATGGTTTTGGTCCCCTCTTTCATTGCTTACTTTGCTACAATAAGATCTCCTTGGTATTGATGTTCACTACAACTTTTTTGTTCAATTTTGCAGATAGCACTTGTAATTTAAGACGTCCTCTACAAAGGTCTCACAAATTAACTCAGTAAAAACCTCAGAAGAAGGTTCCTCAGTGCTCCTGTGGTTGGAAATATATTAAGCCTGTGTCAAATGAATTTCAGGCTCTAATAAATAAAAATTTGAATGAACCAACAACTTTGGAAACAATTCGGTTTCGTTGTGCTAACCCCAGACTACTAGTTTCTACTTTCTTTTCATGTGGGTTTGTTTTTTTTTTTTTTTTTTTTTTTTTTTCACCTGAAATGCTCAGTGCCCTTACACCAGTTTTATCTCCAACTATTATTACATCAAAGCTATGTATATCTAACCAAACTTGATAATGCTTCCAATACAGATGAAGTGCATCTATTTAATTTCTTCCTTCAGAACAGATATGAAGAGTCATTTTACCTTGTCGTGGTTTAAGCTGTAAATTTCACTTCTCCCTCCTTTCCCGCCCCCCTCCCCCACCCCACTCCGATGGGGGTGGAAAATGGGAAGAAGAACCGAAGAAAAAGTAGCTCCCACGGGTTGAGATAAGAAGAGTCCAGTAACTAAGATACAATACAAATCACTACTGCCACCACCACCAACAATAATAATGACAAAGTAAATACAAAGGGAGAGGATGCAAACGTTTCGCTGCCTGACCGAGCCGAGAGCCAGCGTACTGTGCACGACCCCTCCCCCGTATCCTCCCTCCTGGGCATGACGTGCTGTGGTATGGAATAACCTCATTGGTCAGCCCGGGTCAGGCGCCCTGTCTCCCCTCCCCCAGCTTTTCTCTCTTTCCCGGCGTAACATGAGACTCTGGGGGAGGGGGAAGCTGAACCCATAACATACCTCCAGGAAACTAACCTGATAACTAACTAAACTAACCAGGAAACTAACCTAAGATACATGCAGGGTACAATTAGGAAAGAGAGAAATTAGAGAAATCACACTCAGGATAAAGCTCAATGCATTCCATTACCTAGCCTGTGAAAGCAGCAGATGGACAAATCTGGAATAAGTACTTTTTTACCTGTGTATAAACACGAAACAGTCATACAGATTCCTTCTAGAAATAAGAGATTGGTCTCACCATTGCTAATATTTTCAGGACAGATGTTGCACTTATCCAATAATCAATGTATCTTCCTACAGCCTTGAAAGATTACCGACTGTATTTAAGTTGGGGTGAATGTGAGATAAAACACAGGAAAAGAGCAGAATACTTAAAATTAACTCTACTGTTTTATTCACTTTTAATCCACTAATTAGAATCAAACTGTGGAATTGGCCTTGAGGGGGTTCAGAAGACTCAAATCTGATGCAGGAGCAAGTGTTACAGTTTTGTTTCCAGCAGGTTAAGAAGATAATTATCTAACATGTACTACCTAGGCCATTTAAACAGGCATTCTTCAAAACTTTGGAGGCAGCCAGACAAGTGATACCTTAGCAGGTGCAGGCTGACCTTCTGAAGTCCAGCTGCATGCGTCAATGCTGCATGCCCCATGCCCAAGCTGCAGCTTTAAATAGTTTATACGTTCCATAAGGCCATTCATATGACCTAAGAAATGTCAGTGCTGGGCAAATGGGAAAACATACATCTGCACTCTCTTGTCACATCAGACATGTGGTCTTGCACTTAATCTCCCAATGAATTTTGCTCTTTGAAAGCTTTAGGGATCAGATGAAGGATATACAAATCCATGGAGACCCTCATTCCTCACCCACCCCCTCATCATGCTTAATATACTGAGCCCTCAAGCTGCCATCACAATTCATCTGTCAGAATGCCACCTGGGCTTTGTAAACTTCAGTGCCTATATTGGATCCTTGCCATAATACAGCAGGACCACTCAGGCCTCCTGGTGACTATGGAGAGTAAAATGACACATACATAAATTTTAAAAAAGGAGAGAAAAAAAAAGAAGGAAAAGAAAAGACAGGAAAAGAGAAAACCACCCATCAGTGCACATGTACTGCAGTAATAAATTTTACATTTGGGAAGAAATCCTAAATAACACACTTCAACCTCTTTTTTCCCTCTGAATTCCTGAATAAAAATTAATATTGCTTCCAGAAAGTGATTAATGACAAGGAGCAGCAACTCTGGATGGCTGAAGACTGAAAAAAAAAACATTCCCAAAATCTTTTTTGAGTCTGAGCTACTGAGTATTCTTCTCACTGTAATGGTAACCTTAAAATGCATATGCAGAAGCCTGAGACAGAGGAAAGAAAATAAAAGGAACTACTGTGTCCAGAAGAAATTCACACATGTGAAATGGGTGAGCATTATCATTCTTGCAGCAGTGAAGGTTGACACAGTGTGAAGAACAGCCGGATGGATACCAAGAATACCAGTTACTGAGACAGTGTATTAAACAGATATCTGTGATTTAGTATTTCTAAATAAATCTTCAGACATATTGCACAAAATATCTTACTTCAGAAAATCAGTGTGGCTATCATAGCATGGCCCCATGCCTCAGCTTGTAGACTTTGCCACAATTCTACTTAGGATTACTTTTGGTACTGTACTGAGTTGCATTGAACAACTTGTTCTCCTTGAGCTAGTACAAGAGTTAGATTGATCAGTAATGATTTAAGTCTGTATACACAGTTCTCCATTCTGAAAAAAAAAAAAAAAAAAAAGAGAGAGAGAACCAAATCCAAAATGTATAAAGCAGCTAGAAGTCAGTAACATTCGAGCAAGTTTTGCACCACTGTTGGGTTTAGGACTGAAGAGAAAGAATGGGAAAAGTGGTAAAGGCAAAAGTGGTGAAATGAAAAGGAAAGAAGAAGAGTGAACATGAGTAGATAAGTGAACATAAGAAGAATGACAAAATAGGCAAGTCTTCTATGGTATACCATCTAGGACTTTATCAAATCATATCTCTGGTAATCCATGGCTGGGTAAGAAAATGGCCTCAGAAAAGCTGAATACACTTAGCTCCTTAGCAGGGAGAATGTACTTACTGTTACACCTTTTTAAAGGGTGGATTTCTTTTTTAAATTTCTTTTTGTTTGCTTGTTTTTAAGATGCCTTATCCCACGTTGTCATTTTATTTGACGGGCAAGACAGAAGGAGGCAGGGACCACAAATACAATCTCTTCGAAATGCTTGGAAACACAAATGGATAGGATCAGAGCAGGCAGAGTGATGAGGAAGCTATCATAACCTTGCATATTCTGAGAAATATAATAAATGTTACTTACATTCTCTGTCTTATTAGATGCTTTTTCATATCCACAAGAGTCTGGCAATAAACTGTTATGTGTTTAGTACAGCAACTTATATTCTTATACAGATGGTTTAGCTCCTGTTTCCTAGCTCAGTTGTTAACAGAGAGGTATTGTAATAAGAGACATACTCACCTGTTTTCTGGGTCAGGAAGATGGGTGTTGCCTTTATTTTGTTAGGGATTTTTGGTAAAGAAAATGTGTCATGAACTTCTAGAGGCATGAAATTCCTTGATCATACACATTATTTCTTGTCTGCCTCACCTTCTGAGGTGCGAGATACGAGAGCTGTATTGCATAAATAGAAAGGAGTCAGAGTCCTTTTTGAAGTGCTGAACATTACCTGAGATAAGAAAGGCATCTTAGTATATGCTAATAATACCAACAGTACCCAAGATGCAAACTGAGAAAATGCAGAGCAGTAGAGAACTCTTGTTTGTATGATGCCAAATCACTCCTTTGACACACTGAGCTTTGTGAGACATCATTTCTGCAGTTTTCTGAAATCAAATAATGAGTGAACTCTGAAAGCTGCTCAACTAATGCTTACACTAAGGCTATACAAAACCAGATGTAGCTGGAGAGGGAATAGAGAAGGGCCACAAAGGTGATGAAAGGACTGGGAAGCCTGCTGTATGAGGAAAGACTGAGAGAACAGGGTGTCCTGGGTTCAGCAGTAGCAGTCATTTTTCTTCTTCTTGGCAGCTGGTGCAGCGCTATGTTTTTGATTTTGGGCCTGGGAACAGCGCTGATAACAGCAGTGTTTATAGTTACTGCTTGGTAATGTTTTAGGTCTGAACAAGGACTTTCTGAGTCTCATGCTCTGCTGGGGAGGAGGGGAAGCCGGGAGGAAGCAGAGACAGGACACTTGACCCAAACTGACCAAAGAGCTATTCCATGCCACAACACGTCATGCCCAGGATGTAAAAAATTCAAGGCAGGAACCTGGAAGTCTCTCTCTCTCTCAGCTCGGTCGGGTGGTGAGCGGTTGTATCCTCTTCCCTTGTATTTCCCTGGTCATTATTATTATTAATGGTAGCAGTAGTGATTTGTATTATACCTCAGTTACTGGACTGTTCTTATCTCAACCCGTGGGAGTTACATTCTTTCGATTCTTCTCCCCATTCCCCCCCCCACACACACACACACATCGGAGTGGGGGGGAAGAAAGAGGGAGAAGTGAGTGAACAGGCTGCATGAGATTTACAGCTTAAACCGCGACACTGGGTTTGTTCAGCCTTGAGAAAAGAAGGCTTTAGTGGAGACTTATCACCATGTACCAGAATTTAAAGGGTAGCTTCAAACAAGATAGAGACTTCATTTATGGAAGGAGTCATATGGAAAAGATATGGGGTAATAGGTGCAAGGTATGCCCAGGGAGATTCCAAATGGGCACAAGAGGAAAATTTTTCACAATGAGAACAATCAGCCATTGGAATAGCTTCCCCAGGGAAGTGGTGGATTCCCCAACACTTTCCCCAATAGCTTTTAAGATTCAGCTGGCCAGGGTGTGGGACCATTTATCTAGACTGTGTTTTAATGCTTTTGCCAAGAAAGTTTGGACCAGGTGATCTTTGAGATCCCTTCCAACCTTGCATTCTATGAGTCTATGATTCTGTGATATGCTGAAAATTAAGCTCTGTTTTTTTTTTGGGGAGGTTTTTTGGCTCTGTGTGTTTGTTTGTGACTTTTTGTTTGGTTATTTATTTATTTATTTTTTTTTTAATCTTTCTTACTGAGCCTGAATTTCCCTAAGGTAACTTTTATGGAAAATTATTACAATTGGAATTACATTTATATTAAAAAAAAAATTACATTGCTTTAGACCTCTAAATCTAAACTTCATTATTCTACATTTATTTTTGTTAACAAACAAACAAAAAAATGATGTTTGTGTTGAAAGTAATGTGCTTGGACCTTGTACATGACATATAATCTCTGCTAGTTAAATTATTATCACTCAAGGAAGCGTAGCAAATATGACAGTATATTTTCCAAATATTCTAATACATTTGCAAAAAAAAAGGAAAAGGAAAAAAAAAGGAAAAAGGAAATGAAAAATGACACATAAGTTGACCAATTGCATGTAATCTCCCTTTTAATTAGTCTGAAATACAGTATGTAGATAAATACTTGCATTTCATTTAGAAGCAACTAATTATGAACTGCAGGATTCAATACCTAAAAGTAATTGCAAGGAAATATGACTACCACTAAAAGAGCGAATGTATGCTACTGAGTGCCTCTCTTTACCTGTGAGAGATCTATGAGGAGAGCTAAGTGTATATATTGCAAAGTCCTCAAACAGCACAATAAGAATAACCGAAACCAAAATAGAGGCCTATCTGCAAACATGGAGAAAGTAAAATGGTTCTCAGTCTCTGCAATAAACTAGAATAAGTCTGTGAAACCTGAAATAATTAAGTACAATATTATAGCTAATAGAATTATTACTCTCTTCTGGTCATTATTAAACAAAAGTATTGCATATTCATGTAAGCGTAATATGAAGCTTCATTATACCTTGTGCAAATACATAGTAAAAGAGTATATTAGCTAAACAAGAAGACATATATTAGGCATAATGTCTTTTTTTTCTGAGAAGTAGTTTCTAAATTTATGTTGAACAGCATTTTTTGAGAACACTTAGATGAATATTGTATGAAAGCTTTTTATTTTCCCATGATTGAGTTAAAAAATAAACACATGTGATATAATAATATGAAGAGACATGAACAAAGGCAAAAATGAAATTTCCTGAGATGTCATTCTTCAAAGGGATTTTTGGTGATCTCTCTGAAAAAGCTTAGAATACAGACTCATGTGTTCAGATATACACACGTGTATATATTCATATGTATACTCACACACTTATACTATGTAGTATACCAGAGAAATGGAGACAAAATTACATTAAAAACAAGATATTCTTTGCATAAAGGATTTCTCATGATTTGTTTTCTTTCCCTCTCGTGTGTCCCTGCCTTGGCATGTAAATGTAGTACATCTGTCTGTGTTTGAAACAATTCTCTCTCATTTCCCTGAGACTTTCATCCACTTCTTATAGGCCTTCATCTTGGCAAGCTGACAGTTTCCTAAGCATCAGTTTATGGAATATTCCAGTTCCATCTTCTTTAAAGCACTTCACATTATATCACAGTGCAATTCTGGATAGTTTTGAATAAGCTGGATTTCATTTGAAAACACCTGCAGTGAAAAATAGTGACAATTCTGCTGGATTTGACTAGTGAAAATAAATGAGAAGTAAACACCTCCCTAAACATGTCTAATTCACTCAAGGATTTTTTAGGCATCCCAACTTCAATGCCTGATGGCCTTCTTTAATATCTGTATTTACTCTTTTTTTTGTGTGTGTGTTTTTTTTATTTATTATTATTATTATTATTAATGGTGTTTAAATTAATTACTTTGTATGCTTTTCTACCTCATAAATGAAGTATCAATGAGTCTGGACTTTCCATGTAGCTAAAGCATATAATTATGAATCAGATTTTGCAGATTTTACATTATCTTGTTTAAAAACAAATTTGAAATTTTACAAGAAGTCCATTGTGCTAAGCAATTTGAAACTGCAAAGGGTTTCATTATTTTTCTTATTTACTAAATTTTTATAGCCATATCATGCTGATAAATATCATCAATGATGCCATAAATTTTACTTAAATTAGTACAAAGGATGCTTTATGAGTATCTACAATGGAGCACATCTTAAATAATCATTAAATTCAAAAGACTATATTTTCCTCACTCTTCTAATTTGCTGAATACATTTCCAGAAACTTGCCAAGTATCTTTTATAATAAACTTCATACTGAAAGCCTTCTCTGCCATTTGTTCTGCCTTTCTATGGTTTAGAAAGCACAAAGGCAAAGTCGCACCTTGGAAAAGAGTCAGATATTTGATTCTAGAACAGTTAAACAGGGAACATGGCATCTGCAAATTATATCTCAGATTAGCCAAAGGAAAGAGAGGTAATAAACTTTTATTTTTTTATTTTATTTTATTTTATTTTTTAGAAACAAGTGAAATATATAAGTCAAATGCTTTTATTAATCAGAATAAAGACATAAACAGATGGTCTTGTGAGCTTTAGGGTAGTTCTGAGAAATTCTTAATCACTCATTCACACAAAGAATGTACTCATATTCCTTGATGCCCTGACTATTCCATGGAAACAGACTTGGAGCACTGAAGTTAACTCCTTACCCACCTGCCTTCTGGTGACACTGACTGTTAAGAGCTTAGCATTCTAACTTACACATCCAAGTGCCTCCTCACTCTAAAATCCCCTCCCTGCCTCAAGATAAAAAAATAATTTATTGTCTTAAGTATTTGTTGCTTTACCACAGAAAGAAACTAAGAAGAGGTAAAGAAGAGTAAGAATGAACTCAGAGGGATCAAACAGCCAGCTAAGACTGGTTAAGCTATACAATTGTGTTGTGAAGAAGTAAATGAACCTTATTTTGTATCACTTCAAACAACTGGAAAATAAAAAGAATCCTATTAAAACTGCCATGAGGGAAGCATATGTGAACTGCACATGGTCTGAGAAATGGAATAAAGGATGTAAATATGTCTTTACTGTCTTTATGCCCTGATTCATGGAAACAAGGGAGTTCCTTAAATGCATGCTTATTTGCAGGCATCTGCTTTATGTTTATTGTCTTCAAATGAGAAAGCCAATAGTTAAGTTCATATGTGGTCCTGAATGGAAAGGAACATAAAACACTCTGTCAGCGTGGTTCTGACTTGGGTCCCTACCTTTGCACTGTAGTCCAAGCTAGCTGCTTAAGTTAATTTGATTTTTCAACAAGTTACAGGCAAGTTATTTTTCAACAGGTAAACTGTCTAGATTAGCTCACAGGTGTAAAATACAGAAACTCCAGGTGCATATTGTGGTTTGCTAAGTCTAAAAAATTAGGTTTCACCCACCTGATAGGAGTAAGATATTGTATAATTTTTAAGGTGGCTGCAGAAAAAAGTTTATGGGCATGTGCAGGTGAAAAATGATCAGTTCTTGAATGTTTTAGACACTCATTTCAACACCTCAGTTCAAGGTAAACATTTCATCCCTGTTTACATTGTTTTGTGACCATTCTGTGATTCACAGCAGTCTTTACTTGGCTGTGTGACCCTCTGTGGACTAAATAGCCCCCAAGTCATGGGCTGCTTCAAAAATAAATAGCTACAAAACAAAACACTCCACTGCACATAGTTCTCCCCCTGGGGAAATGATGAGAGAACAAAATACGTGGCAGATGTTAGTCACACTGCTTAATGTACTACTGGAAGGTGCTCAGACACGATGGTGATGACTGTGGTATGAGAACCTTATATAGATTAGAACCATTTAGTAAGATGTATCCTAAACAGACTCATTATGTAGCTATTACTGAAAAAAAAATCTGTGAGGAGGTGATGTATGAGTTATAGAGCAGCAGACTTGTAAATGTCTTTGAATATATATGTTCGCTTAAAAAAGCTTTGTGTTTATTATTAAATGATAAGTAGAACAATTGTTTTCAATTTTGGATCATTTATCTATGTTTCAATTTGCCATTCTGCTCATGAAGCATCAAAGATGCAAAAGCAAAGCCTTTAGAAAAGCTGTTTAGTACAATAATTAGCTTTTGTATTGAACATTAAGAGCAGACATGGACTCAGAATAGAACAATAATAGATGAACCAGAAAACCAGAATGCATCTGCCAGAACTTATGGGACTTACAACTGACTAAAGTACTGTCCATTTCCCTCTGGATGTATGCAAGTAGTCTGGCTTCAGGTCACATGAGATGAACTGTACAAATTTGGTTATCTTTGGATATGAGAAATTTGATTAGAATAATTTATATATAGTTTAATCACCAGGGATTTTGACTTTTTCCCTCAGTAAGGGATTTGTCTAGGGTAGAAATTAAGTGTATAAATGTTGTTCTAATAAAGCTACACTAGAAGTTACAATTTTCCAGTCCTATAGCTCCAGTGTTTAGAAAACAGAAGGAAAAATCCGGTGGTTGAAAGGTCCTTTGCAAAATGCTGTAATAAACTCAGCATTCCAGTAGTAAGCTTCAGTTGCAATATTCTAAAATTCAACATGCATTTGAATATTTAAACTATAGGAATTTGAAAATAAACCTTCCTTCTTTTGTTTTTATTTGTTGCTTTCTCTGTGCTTGTGCCATAAAATGCATTCATCACATATCATTATACAGTACCTTTTCCTTTTTCTTTACCAGTTACTCCAGTCATCTTAAAAAGCATGAAATGACACTTTATCAAAAGACAGCTATTACATAATGGCTTGTAAATGAAGTAGAATTGCCAATGTCAATGTCAGCTATAAACGAAATTTGGCTACCTTAGATACCAAAAATAAACATTGTGCACTTGAGAACCAGCAATTTTTATAAACTGTGCAATGGGATCATAGAAAGTTACTGAAATTTTTGAGAATTTTTTAAGATCTATCTGTTTTCCACATTGCCAATAACTTTCATCCAGAGTGTCACAACTCATCATTTGTTAAGAACCTTTGTGGTGCAATTATCTTTTTCAGCTTCAAATCATTTAAAGTTACTAAAATTTTCACATAGAATTAAAAATATACTATATACTAGAATGGCCAGAAAACAAACAGAACATTAAAAATATCTTTTCCCCACTCCTCACCTGTTTCTTCAAGCTCATCCTCACTCTTTTGCTGTTCCTGACATTTTGTCTTCTCCCCTCGAGTGGCACAATGAGGGAAGTGGAATAAGCCATGTGATAGTTCATAACATTTCATCTCCTGCCGCTCCTTTTTCATACTTTTCCACTGCTCCAATGTGGGGTCATCCCACAGCCTGCAGATATTCAAGGACTGCTCCATCATGGGTCCTTTCCATAGGAAGATACAGTCCTTCAGGAATAGACTGCTTGAGCATAGGTTCCCCATGGGGCCACTGTCCTGCCAGTAAACCTGTTCCAGCGTGAGCTCCTTTCCATGGGTCACAGATTCTGACAGGAGTCTGCTCTTTCGTGGGATCCCCATGGGCTTCAGCTTCCTTCAGGGCATCTCCACCTGGTTTTCCACAAGCTGAAGTGTGGATACTTTCTCCACTGGTGTCCTCCATGGGCTGCAGGGGCACAGCCTGTCTCATCATGGCCTTCATCACAGGCTGCAGGGGAATCTCTGCTCTGGAGCACCTCAACCCTCATCCTTTCTCTTGGTGTGTGCAGGGTTGTTTCTTTCACATTTTTCTCAGTCAGCTGTCATAGCTGCTGTTCAACATTTTCACCCTTATTTAAATACGTTATCACAGAAATGCTGCAAGCTCAGCTTTGGCCAGAGTTGGGTCCATTTGGAGTTGGCTCTATCCACAGTGGAGGCAGCTCCTGCTCTTTCTCAGAGGCCACCTCTGAAGCTCCCCCTGTTACCAAACCCTTCATAGATAAACTCAGTGCATCCATAAACATTTGAAAACTAGATTTCATCTGAACTTTAGAACATGTCTTATGGCTTCACTTCTGACATAAGTTAACATCAAATCATCACATCTTTTAAATGGGGAATGTAGGGTAATAAAGTGGATTTAAATATTTATGTTATGGTGACTTTGTTTTAAACATAGATTTCATAATGGATGTTAAAATAAATTTTATTCAGTTTATTCTTTTTTTTAAAATCACAGTTGATAAAGTCATAGCATAGCACAGTAGAACATATGAGATAGCTGCTTTGATCTGCTGCTATTTTGCAGCCCTAGAAAAAATCCATTTAAGCAAGGATGAATAAACTTATATTCACAGAAGTCTCAGGGATATGCTTGAATGGCTATAGCATCCATTGGACATGCTTTCTTCAGAGCAAATTGCACTAGCCTATTGAATTTCTTCCTGTACTGGAATGTTTTCTTCAATGTTTGTCCCACAGCTTTCTTATTTTCATGGCATAAGTATTAATCTTTTTTCTTTTTTTTTTTTTTCAATTATTCATGTATCAGAGTTGTAAAGTTGTTCCACTTTGTTGTTAACCTATTTCTGCCTGAGTGTTTCTTGTAATTGCTTCATGAAATCTAAATTTTCCTCTGGCAGGAAACAAGTATGACATAAATAAAAGCATATTATTAATATTAAAAAAAACATAAAGTCTATTTAAATTAAAATGTTCTTTCCTTCAGCACAGTTATACATTAATGCTGCAGACCAATCCCACTGTGTCTTCTGTATTTGGAGGAGGCCATTATGGAAGCCTTGCTGTATGCCAGAGAATCCACAAATTGCTTTCTGTTTCATTCTCAGGGAAGGAAAGGCCTCAGCAAAGGGGAATGCAGGGGCGAAGGGATGCTACTATGGTCATCAACTGTTTGTATCATCTTGCAAGGGCAATGGTAGCTTTCAAACAACACTTCCTCAGCAATGTTTTCCCTGTCATGTACTATACTGTCCACCTGGGAACAGCAGCAGCTGTTTCAGAGCTACATAGCAGCAAAGCACTGACATGTTAATACTAACAAACATCTTTTGTATTGACAACAGGTCCAATTAGAAGCTGTCCTTGGGAGAAGTGATAGATATGGATAGGTTTTAAAAGATAGGATGATATCCTTGTTTGTTTCTCCTACTGCATATTTTCCAATCTATGAAACTATTATGGACTTTTATTATGTGAGCTTCTTACAGAGCAAATCATTGCCTTTTTCAGTTACTTGAGAGGATATAAAAAATAAACATCAGATTTTTAATGATTTATGGATGTATATTCCATTTTCACTCTGAATTCTCAGAATTAGAAGGGAGTTTCTCTAAATCTGGTAAATTAGAATAGAATAGAATCAACTAGGTTGGAAAAGACCTTTCAGATCATCAAGTCAAGCCACCATCACAGGACTGCCAAGGCCACCAGTAAACCATAGCACTGTGCGCCTCATCTACACAGCTTTTGAGCACTTCCAGGGACAGTGATTCCATCACTTTCCTGGGCAGCCTTTTTCAATACCTGATCACCCTCTCCGTGATGAAATTTTTCCTAACATCCAGTCTAAATGGCTACTTGGTTTTTGTAAGCATCTCCTGAGCAGACAAGAATAATCTGAGATTAAGATCATTTGACATCCTAATGCTATTCCTATATACCTAGAGGTAGGGTGACATTAAAGTTTCTTCACAAAAACCCCAGAACATGCCCACACCCCAATTAGTTATACAGAAGGCTACTTGAGAATCAGTGTTCTGTTCTTCTACCAGTCTTCAGTCAAGCTGCAAACATTCATCATAAAAAGAAAAATCCGCATTTAAAAGAAAGAAAACAGAACTGAATAAAAATAGAGCTTTCCAAATTTCACGGCTTTATAATAAATGAACAACATAGGGAGAGTTTCTTTGAAACATATAAGCTGGGTAATCTTACATAATGTTCAGACCGCTGAAATGCAATTTCACCTGTGAGGACTGTGGTCTTATGATAAACAAATGTTCTGCCTTCCCTTTGGAGGTGCCTCTGCTCTTCTACTGTTACATTCACTCTGTTTTATGTAAATAGGAAGTGGCTGCTAACAAATGAAATAATAACAACAAAGAATTTCACCTGTTGGAAATGGTAAATCATGCAGAAAGAAGGTTATTTTTCTTGCTTAATTCTCCTGAAATTCAGGTGGAAGTGTCCCAATTATTGTTTTGTGAAAAGTATGGTCCATGTATTTTTTTTTTTTTTTTTTTTTTTTTCAACCAAAATAATTCCCCTGTGGAATTATTGGAGCAACAATAAAAGCAAAATGTGTAGTACTGGATGAAATAGAAAATCACAAAAACAAAAATAGTTGACATACACTAGGCCAGGTATGGAGGCAACCAGAATTAGCCATCACATCGTTTTTATGAAATAGTAATTTAAAATATTCATAATGTCGTTATGTTGTTGATAGTAATGATATGTTTTTAGACACAGCTAGTTCCAGTTTGCATTGACATACTGTCATCAATTATGCTTCACCATCTGTGGGCATAATTAAGTTTACCCTTAAATTTGATGTTAGAACATATCATTCACAAGTGACTCTTGTTTACTGAACACACTTGGAATAAGCAAAAACTAAATAGCATGCATTTTGAATAAACTAGATATAATTTTGCATGCAGGTCTCATAGGGCCATACATATATCTTTTATACATTTTCAATGTATAACACACATGAGAGCTTTCCAGGATTCAGGAACTTAAACTTCCTATGTCATTATCTGAATCTCGTTTATACTGTTGTCATTTTCTATGATTCTGAATTGCAAAGATGCCTTAAAATAGATCTAAGAGCAATTGACACTACCTTAATAGTCAGGGTTTTGTGGTTAAGAAGAATCAGAAATTATATATGCTTTTATTCTAGAAGAAGTAAATGATACCTCACATAATATTTTTGTCAAATTTTCAAAATCCTGTAAAGTACTGAGGTCTGTGGGAGATGTACAACAGCATCTTTCGTGAAGTGCTCTGGGTCTAAGAGATCACCTCAGTATTTTACATCATATTATATTCAGTTCCCTTCCTGGATAAGCATAGTATTTATAGTCAATGTAGAATTGCTTCCTGTTTGAACATTTGTGAATTTGTGATTCACTTTCTGTATATAGCCTAAAACTCTTCCTGAAAATTAACTGTTTTCCTGGATGTGTCTTGCTGTTAGCCTATTTGCTAAAATACATGTGGAAAGTACACACTGCAGGGATTCAAAATCAATGAAAGTAAATTCATTTAAAAATTCAAATGAAGAGAAGAGCATTTATTTATTTATTTTTTTAATTTGCTCCAAACTCTGATCTTGTTAATATGTTGAGAAGAAAGCTAGCAACATGAAGAAGTTGTTTAGGTCTCCTAAGCGGAAGCCTTTCAGTGGGAATGAGAAAATGAGAAAAAATTCCATCATTAATACATTATTCTGTACCACCAACCTAGTGTGGCATTCCTGCTTCTTCTAGGTCAAAATAACAGTGCTGATAGAAAAACGATCAAGTTTCCCATTAGCTTAATGTCTTAACACCTCTGAATCTTCATAGTATTTATCCATGCAATTCCTTTGAGACATAAGAACATATCCTCATCCTAGTTTGCATAGGAGAAACTAAGACATAGAAACTAAACACCATAGTTCAAAATGTATTTAGAATTTTAAAGACACAGGAGTCAATAGGAAAGTAAAGAATACCACACTTGACACATGAAGGTTGACATCTTTCATGCCTGTGCAGAGATAAGGAAACAGGCCAAAGAGAAATCACTGACCACAGTCTAGTAACTTTCCTGCGTAGGCTCTGTTGAACACCAGCTTTAAACGTGGCCTATTTGGGCTGTTGAGCTTTGCTCTGTTTTTAGGCAGGATTTGGTTTAATGCTTTACCAAATGATATATAAATGGCAGGATAAGGGTTATGAAAGGTACTAGTTTGAGTGGGGTTTAATCAGCTTCATGAAGAATGGGATGAGAATGGGTGTGAACAAAGCAGTGTGCATTTTCTGATAGGTCTTGAGTTCTATAAGCCAAAGAGATATCATGTTCTAAACCTAACCTCTGCTGCTTTTGGTTTGTTTTTTTTTTTTCAATTCTTGATGGCAGACACATGATGAGAAGTCAGGTTGAAAAATGAAATCAGAGGTTCTAAGGATCTGTCTGAATTGAATGGCCTGCTACTTGGGCCCACTTGGTACCAGCATCCAGTACCATTCTAGGATACTCATGGTCTGCAGCGCAACTCAGTCCCATCAAATTGTGTTGTGCACGGTCACTCCTGTGTGGGATGCTGGGATTCTTCATAAAAAATTCCTTAGCTGTGAGTACACATTCCCTAATTTGGCCAGCAATATCAGCTGAGGGGAGGAAGTTCTGGAGTGACTGTAAGGAAAACTTCAGACACGATGGCACCTATGGCATGCAGGCAGTGCATTTGAAAGGCAGTGCAGCTAGTGCTGACAATAGCTAGTTCCTGGCAGCAAAGCTCTGTGATTTTTTTTAAACTTTCCTAGGCCAATGATGGGAGACCCTTGCCTTTTGGAGAAACCTTCAGAAGACCCTGATGTCCAGACATTACCCTGGCTGGAAAAGATACTACAGTCAGAAATCACAGTCATGAGCAGCTGAGTATGATTTTGGGAAAAAAAAAAAGAAAAAAGAAAAAAGAAAGAAAGGTATTTGGAGCGCATTCTTATTCTGCAGCATAAGAAGCAGATCTATCAGAGGTACTGTCAGTACTGGTTAAGGGGGACATACCAAGGATAACTTGCCAAGCCTCATAACAAACCACCTGAGACTACACTTCTCCTGAAGCATTCCAGACTTAAACCATTTGCACACAGCTAACATATGCCCAGCTCAGTGTGGCGCATCCTTACATGGGGGGATTTTGGTCTGCAGTTAGGCAAACTTCTTTCCAAGGGTCGGAGAGAAATAGCCAAGGAGGGAGGTTAGAAAAGGCTTCAGGATCAGAGGATGTGATATTACAAAATAATGTCATTCTCATCCTAGGGAGAACAAAGCAATGCTTGATTAGTAACTTACTGATAGGACTGTACTTCCTCTTTTATGCCTTTGTCATTGATGTATCAGAAACAGAATGGGATAAGTCCTGACCTAAATAGGATTTCATGTCTTTCCTTTGCTGTTAAATGGGCTTTTAAAAATACTTTAATTTTGTAAAACTGTCAACTTCAGTATATGTGAGTTTTTATTAAAAGATTTTGAATATTGTTTCATGGTGTTAGCCTTTATGTTCTGAGATTTATGATTTTGCATTTGGTAACCTTGCATATTATCTAATTTTTCTGACCTCTAAAAATGGTTTATATATACCCACCTTTCAAGATGTTGACTCCCCCCACGCCAGTATATTAAGCACATAAACATTAGTCAATAAGCAAACGTTGCTGATGGAGACCTCTGAAAAATCTAAGCATTTTTTACATGAGCCTCTAAATATAGACTGAAACAACTGCCTGTAAGTACTAAAGCTGTAATATTTTTTGGCTACAAACAATTTCTGAAAGGAGACTAAATTTACTCAGCTCATATATGACATGTAAAAGGTAATGAAAAGATCATGCATTTGCTAAAAGTAAGGTCAAACAATTATTACTGCGTTCTAGTCTTTAAATTCCTAAACCTCCCATACTGTGGAAATGTAGGAAAGGGAAATTTCCTCTGTAGAGACTAGGAGATCTGTAAATACCCACTGAGGATTAGCTGTTAACATGTGTTAAGAATGAATTCCAAATTCTCACAGACTTACTCCCCTTATGTTGCAGCAAGCAGAATATTTTCAACTGAGGTAGGCTTTGTCGGGGATAGTTACCTTTTGCCTTTTCTGTTAGTAGTCTCTGTTTTCCAGGGTTTATCATAAAGTATGCGTAAGTATGAGATACAGATACAGACAGGTTTGAAAGAGACAGACAGAGAGACAGAGTACAGGTCATAACAGAGAAAGATCTAGTTCAGAGGTTAATATTTCAACATCTAGTGTTTAAAATGTCAAACTAAAGAAAAGCTAAATGGAATTATTCTGCAAAAAAGTACAGTTTGGAAAGTGAAAGCTGCTCTTTAGAGTAGAGAGTGACAAGGATGAAATTTGAGACTAATGGTTTAACTTCTCAGCTCTCTTTCTGTCAAGCCTCTGTCATCACACCATCTTATAAATCAATAGAGACAAATTTCTAAAAAATCTCTAGCCTCATAGGCTTTAATGCACCAATTAAACACTGAAGAGGACTTCAAGTTGAATCTTCATATGGTGAAAATATCACATACAAATTTAGATTTTAGTATTTCATATAGCTTCTGGTCTTAAAGACACTGTTTGCTTTATTTGCAATAGAAAGATGCTGTTTTAAAGTGAATCTAATGTGAGATGCAAAAATCAAGCTGTTTTCCTTTCTCCCTTGATTGTTCTCCAAGGAAATAAAGGTTGCATGTTTGAGAAACAATTTTGGTTTTTCCAGTTGATGTATGTTCATCACAGAATCTACCTTGTGCTTTTTGACTTTTGAAAGAATGCACATGAAAATGAACTGTGCAGTAGTCCGTAGGGTAATCAGTATAGCAGTAGGCAGCTTTGATTCAAAATACTATAAACAAAGGTCGGAAGTGGTTTCTAATTTTATTTTTTTCACACAAGACTATAAATTTTAGCCAATATGTGGGGTAATGAAATCTTACAAGATAGTTGCAGTTTCTGCAAGGCAACCGTACTGTGTAACTATTGTATTTTATAAAATGACCATGGTTTTTTTTCCTGGCAATGTAAAGATTTTATTTATTATGTTTGCTTTAGAGGTCTCTGAATTTATTAAATATGAAAGCCCTTTTATAGGAAAATCTCTCATTCTACCAAAAACACCCAGAACTCGGTGAAGACCACTTCATCTGAGTGTAAGATAGCAGTCATACCTTAATTAGACATATTAGTTTAGCTGGCTAACACGGCTTGAAGAGGCAACATATATATATATATATATATTTTTTTTTTTTTTCATTTTGGGCTTGGTTTATTTTTTGGACCCAAATGCACATAGAAGTAACAAAGTAACATACTAACTCTGTTAGGCAAGGAATACAAAGAAAGGAGTTTTGATCATAACTGAAAACACCCAGTCCCAATTATGAGAAAAAAATATTTTTCAGTAACTGATTAATGTAGTGAATTAAACACCTGCCACACTCCTCACTAATAAAGAAAGATTGATTTGTTTGTGATAGCTACTTGTTCAGAATCATAACAGGTCAGATGTTGGGTAACAGATGTATTCAAAGGCTCTTGGCTATGGAATGAAAATCTTTCGATTGGATTCTGACTCCGAATGAAGCACTTGTTTCACCAAGCAAGCAAGCTTGCTTGCTCTCCTCTAATGTTTTCATCCCTAAGCTGATCCTGACCTTAGACTTTTTGTGACACTATGTCACGTATTGTATTTACTGCTTCATAAATGTTTTGCTACAGCCTTTTCATAATGCATTACATTTAGATAATATCCAAATAGCTGTTGGAGATCTAAAGTTTCTAATTTAGGCATGGGTACTTTTAGATATAAAAGAAGCCATTCTGAGAAGAACCATGCAGAATATTCATCACTTTCAGATAGTCCATGATAATGAAAAGGACTCAAACATTCTCCTACCACATGACAAAAAATAACAATAAGATCCATATGCATTGACTGCAAATGCGCTAGCCTTGTGAATTTTAACATGGGTAAATGCCAAGTCCTGAATGTGGGGAGAAATAAGTTCATGCACAATTATACTCAGGAAGGCAACTGTCAAAAGCTGCTTTGCCTAGATCTTGAATTTCTGGTGGAGAGCAAGCTTACTGTGAGTCAGCAACGCACCCTCATGGCAAAGAGTGCCACTAACCTCCTGGGCTTCAGTAGGGTTGTTGCCAGCAGTTTAAGGGAGGTGATTCCTCCCTTCTGTACAGTACTGGTGAGGCTGCATCTGTAGGGCTGAATTCAGTTCTGGGCTTTCACTGCAAGAAAGATATAGATTCAACAGACCAAGAAATGGTCCAGCAAAACTGGTTAAGGGACTGCAACATCTTCTATATGAGGGAAAGCAGTGGAACCTGGGATTCTTCAGCTTGGAGAATCATAGAATTAACTAGGTTGGAAGTCCAGCCATTACCCCAGGATGGCCAAAACCACCACTAAACCATATCACTGAAGACAATATGGTTTTTGAACACATGTACCTGGTTTTTGAACACCTACAGGGAGGGTGATTCCGCTGCTTTACTGGGAAGACTCTTGCAATACCTGATCACTCTCTCTGTGAAGAAGAGAAGATTCAAGGGATCTTGCCAATAAATACCTGACAGAAAGGAATGAAGAAAAGGGAGCTAGACTCTTCTCAGTAGTGCTTATTGACAGGATGCAGGCAATGGACACAAATTAAAACACACTGTGAGGATGGTCAAACACTATAGCAGGTTGCCTGAAGAGGTTGTAGAGTCTCCATCCTTGAAGACAGATCAAAAAACAATTGGGCGTGGTCCCAGGCAGCCTGCTGTAACTTACCCTACTTTGAACTCGAGGAGTTGGACTAGATGACCTTAAGAACTTCCTTCAAACCTAAATGATATGGTGATTCTGATTTCTGTTCATTTATGTATTTGATTGACTTTTTATTTAATTCAGTGAGAAGTAAAAAAAAAAAAAGCCAGGTAGAAGAAATATATTTGAAGATGTGGAAAGGAAGACAGAAGAAAGATATCAAATTTAATAGGCAATAAGTGGCAGTAGGTATTAGAATAATTTTAATATAGTATTTACAAAATTGTGAGTGAAAAATTATGGTTTTAGTGTTTGCTGGTTTACTGTTTGTTTTTTTTTTTCACAGAGGGAGTTAGAGAGAAGTGTGTTATTACCCAGATCTCTACTGCTGTGAAAGAATGTAGTGTGCAGTATCAGTTGAAGAGAGCAGTGAAAAACTCCAAAGGTTCAATGCAGAGCTGTGAAACCTGAAAGTTTTGTCCTTCAGAGAAACTAGAGCTTTTAAAACCTGTCCTTCTAAAGCTGGAAAATCTGTCACAATAAAGAGTCCTTAAAACCTAACCACTAACTGCTTACAGGTTTGAAAATAGAGTCAGGGAAAGTAAATCAGAGGAAAAAGCCACCTGTCTGTTCAATCCCATTAAAACCGTCTGATTTCTGCAACTGGTCCTGTAACCTGCAAACAAGGTTTGACTGGCTCGGTACATGCAGGGACAGCAGTGGATATTGTCAACTTGGACTTCATTAAGGCCTCTGATACTGCCTCCCACATAGTCTCTCCAATAGAACCCCATAGAGAAGATGAGCAGACGGTGAGTTGGTCTGAAAACTGGCTGAATGGCTGGGGTCAGAGGGTATCAATCAGGGATGGGAAGCCTCATTGCAGGCCAGTGACTACTGGTGTACCCTAGGGATCACCACACTAGCTCCAGTCCTATTTTACAAATGATCTGGGTGATAGAGCAGAGTGTACCCTCATCAACTTTGTGGATGACACCAAACTAGGAGGACCATTGATACATGAGAAGGCTGCAAGGCTGTGCTGGCACGCAGAGGGACCTCAACAGGCTGAGAGGAACCTCATGAAGTTCAACAAGAAGTGCAGTGTCCTGCATCTGGGGAGGAAAAAATCTGTGCACCAGCTTACACTGCAGGCTGACCAGCTTGTGTGAAAACAACTTGACAAAAATAACCTGGGTGTCATACTATGGTCTATACTAATACTATGTTAATCTAAATACAAGTCATATTCTTTATTATAAATACAGCTTTTGTTCCTAATTTCTTGTCTGGCAGCTAACCAAGCATTGATCCTAGCATCTCAGCTTTCTGTTGTTGCATTCAATGCTTGGTGAATGAAGAGAGTATAGTGGTCACGTAGGAACTTTGAATAGGAAAAGTAAAAAGAATCTGTGAACCACAAAGCTGTATATGACTAAAGTTTCAGAGTTCATTATGCATTATTTTTATCCTGCAAGCTGGAGAATAATTTGAGGCCTTTTAAGCCATGTATTAAAATAGTCTACGTAAAT
Organism: Myiopsitta monachus; assembly: GCA_017639245.1. NCBI lineage: Eukaryota > Metazoa > Chordata > Aves > Psittaciformes > Psittacidae > Myiopsitta > Myiopsitta monachus. Next base: position 64,569,719 of record CM029919.1, read on the forward strand.
ATCTATAAGATAAAGTCAGTAGAGAGTACATACTGAAAGTACTAAGGCTTATGAAAACCTCAGTGATCTGTTGCTATGTGATTTGGTTTCTATGAAGTCTGCAGAGCTTTTTTAAATTTTATGGCTAAAGGCAGGAAAAATCTTGAATAAGCTCACAACTGGGAGACAGGATTAAAATAATTTTAAAAGGTAGGACAAAAAAAAAAAAACAGAAGAGGAAAAACAAACGCATAGTTCACAGGATACTTTGAAATATTCTCACTCTCAGGTTTCTAGAAGAACATTTATTCAGTAGCCCGAATTTCCTTGCATTAAACATCTAGAGATGACAAACAGTTCCAATTGCGTGTCTACGTGCAAATACACTATGACTATATCTAAGTCTCCAGCTTAAAGGGATATTTCCAGAATCCAATGTGGGAGAAGCTTTTGATTCACTGTTCTGCAACTTTATAAATGTATTATTTAGTATTTAGAGCTTTCCCTAAACTTATTGCTAAAAAGCAATCAGTAAGCCAGTCTTGCATTTGCTCTGTAAGGCAGTAGAGGTACTTCATCAGGGTATCTACACACATACATGACTCTATTTACCCTGGCAGTGAGCTGAATTCCTGCATCAAGACCATCGATTGTTTACTAACATGGATACCACAGAAACCTAGATAGGAACTCCGTAATCTCTCCTCAGGTAATGATTAAGTAGCAAATGACACCCACCAGCATCTGGTGAGCTGTCAGGTGCCAGAAGGTGTTTGCAGTGGTAATTTGGCCATCTGCAATCTGTGTTGTCAGTGCATTGTAAGTTATCACTGTCTTAGGCAATATTAACTTGCAATGTTCTTCTGACATTTCTTCAGTGGCTTGTGAAGCAGACATATGGTACAAGGTACTTCCTAGGTGGCTCCTCCCACCTTTCCAATAGCAATGACTGCCGTTGCTTATCAGTAAAAGTGCTGTAGATTGTGCTCAGATTTCTCATCAAAGAACTTTAATAGTAATACTGCTCAGGTACTTATACATTGGTTTAAGCATTCTGAGTCACTTTTGTGACACACTTCCACATTGTGTAGCACACAAGGCTTAGGGATTTATGGCCCACTGTAATTACATATTTTGCAAATTACTTAGCAATTATACCTAAGTTACCAAGTAGTTCAAAAGCAATTACCTTATAACTTACATTCAGGTTCTGTAATAAGGCTTCCAGTTTATACATAAAAAAGAAGCCACCTAGATATTTTGTGGTTATATGGGCATTAAACAATGGCTTAAATAATAAAATAATAAAGATTATTTTTTTTCACAATGCACCTGGCTAACAACTTCTGTGCCAGTGTTAATTAAAGCAGCTAAGGTATATTTTTGAATTACGGAACTCGCAAAAGAAATGTCTGATGATCCTTAACTGTCATTAGTCTGGACCATTATTACTATCTATTCTTATTAGATCATGTAGAAAAAAATGTTTGTTAGTTTTTCTTTAAGTTTTCCAATATGTTTTCTCATAAAATGAATATCACACCTAGAAACTCCTCAGAATTTTGAACAAAATAGTTGAGATAGGAATCCTTCAACCCCTCATTTGCAATGGAAAACTTAACTGACCATAACAGTGGATATATTAATGCAACATTGCAACTAGCGGAAAAATTACCTGATGGATGCAAATACATTTTTATTTTTAGACCAATAGCTTCTAATATGGAGAATTAGAATAAGAAGATAAAAGTCCTAATGACAAATATGTTGTGTACTTATTTGCTGGGAACTGAGCAGTTCAGGGGATTGCTAATGATATTCAGGGGCTTTCATCACTGAGTCACCAGGCTTGAATCTGGCCCAGGTCTACAATGACCGAGAATCATTACAATTTGATAGTTCTTCAGTGCCCTATGCAAAATGAATGATATTCTTACTCCGAAACTGATGGTCATTAGAAAAAATTACTACCTACTGAAGAAGGACAAGATAGATAAGTAAATGAGAAATGTATATGAGGATATACAAAAATAAGACTTGGTACCATAGAAAGAGAAGAGATTATATGGGGTGCATGAATTACATAATTCATAGCATTCTACAGCAGAACTCTCACAAACAAATTGGTTTAGACATCTTTTTTTGAGCTTGGGAACCTACGGGACATTTCTTATTAAAATACAGATAAAAAAAAAATAATAATTTAAACCAAATATTCAAGATGAAATATAAAATTCAGATAATTAATTTCAAGAAAATTTGTTTAAAATAATTTCTGAAAAATCCATTCTGTTAATATTGCTTTTTGGTTCTTGTGAATAACTGATTTTTTTTTTTTGATTCAGGTTTTCTTGGGTTGCTGATGATTTTCTGGAAAAAAGAAATAGATAAAGCAGTCCAAGTTTTGTGCAATAAGCTGTTTAAAGTTGCTGAATGATAACCCATGCTAAAACATCCCCGTTACTAGAAGTATTATTAAGTACTAAATGCTACATAGCTATAGAGCAGAGAGATTCCACACAGAAAACAAAGCAAATACCTGATAGTAATAAGTGACAATGAATGTTACAGTACTGTCTGAGTTTCCTGTAGCTGATTGTTCCTAAGCATGAGCTAATGTACACCATGATTTTTTTGGATGTGAAAAATAAATGTGTGCAAATTAAAATGTACAGTTGTATTCTGACAGTGTGTCATGCTTACAGGTTTCTGATTCAATATAGCAATAGATGGAAAGTCTATTTTATGAAAATAAAACAATTTGGAACTGGAGACTTGATCTTGAAATTGTTATTCAAATCAAAGTGCAATTAACTTCAGCAATCAAACCTCAGAAAAAATATGAGCAATGTTGTGGAATCTGTCACAGTACGTAGAAATTTACTTACAGCTAACTTTTATTGAAAAAAATTGATTTTTTAAACTTTTCCATGTAATGCAATATCTAAACCAATTTAGATCCAGAGCATAAGGACAGACTTAGAATCACAGAATCATAGAACCATAGAATAGTTAGGGTTGGAAAGGACCTTAAGATCATCTAGTTCCAACCCCCCTGCCATCAGCAGGGACACCTCCCATTAAACCATGCCATCCAAAGCTCTGTCCAACCCGGCCTTGAACACCGCCAGCGATGGAGCATTCACAGCTTCCCTGGGCAACCCATTCAACTGACTCACCACCCTTACAGTAAAAAATTTCTTCCTCATATCCAATCTAAACTTCCACTCTTGAAGTTTGAACCCATTACCTCTTGTCCTCTCACTACAGTCCCTAATGAAGAGTCCCTCCCCAGCACCCCTATAGCCACCCTTCAGATACTGGAAGGCTGACATGAGATCCCCAAGCAGCCTTCTCTTCTCCAGGCTGAACAGCTTTAATCTTCTAAGCCTGTCTTCATATGGGAGGTGCTCCAGTCCCCTGACCATCCTCGTGGCCCTCCTCTGCATTTGTTCTAACACTTCCATGTCCTTTTATGTTGAGGACACCAGAACTGTACACAATACTCCAAGTGATGTCTCAGGAGAGTAGAGTAGAGGGGCAGGATCACCTCCCTCGACCTGCTGGTCACGCTCCTTTTGATGCAGCCCAGGGTACGCTTGGCTTTCTGGACTGCGAGCTCACACTGAAGCTGGCTCATGTTCATTTTTTCATGGAGCAACACCCTCCAGTCCTTCTCTGCAGAGCTGCTCTGAATCTCCTCTCTGCCCACCCAGGAGCTGTGCCTGGGATTGCTCCCATCCAAGTGTAGGGCCTTGCACTTGGCATGGTTAAACTTCTGAAGGTTGGCATCAGCCCACCTCACAAGCGTGTCAAGGTCCCTCTGGATGGCATTGCTACCCTCCGGCTTATCAACTCAACTGATATCAGCTTGGTGTCATCAGCAAACTTGCTGTGGGCACACTCAATCCCACTATCTTTGTCACCAACAAAGATGTTGAACAAGACCGGTCCCAGCACTGATCCCTGAGGGACAGCACTCGTTACTGGTCTCCAGCTGGACATTGAGCCATTGGGCGTTACTCTTTGTGTGTGGCCATTCAGCCAGTTCTTTATCCACCGAGTGGTCCACCTATCAAATTGATGTCTCTCTGATTTAGGGACAAGGACGTTGTGTTGGACAGTATCAAACACTTTGCACAAGTCTAGGTAGATGACATCAACTGCTCTCCCCCTGTCCATCAATGCCGTAGCCCCATCCTAGATCATAGAAGGCCATCAAATTGGCCAGGCAGGATTTCCCGTTAGTGAAGCCATGCTGGCTATCACCAAGCACCTTCTTGTTTTTCATGGGCCTCAGCATGCCTTCCAGGAGAATCTGCTCCAAGATTTTGGCAGGCACAGAGGTGAGATGGACTGGTCTGTATTTCCCTGGGATTTGAATATAACCTGAGCCTTCTGACCTCTGCCATTTTTTCCAGAGCGAACATAAAGCAAAGTAAGTTTCTTAGTAACTGAAGAAAGGTCATCTTTCTTAGTGTCTAGGAAACAAAAGCTAATGCAGAAAATTGAAGGGAAGCTTCAAAAACATCAGTGCTCCTAAAAGAATCTAAGAAAGATGGATTTTGCTTGATTATTCACTTAAAGAGACTTCCTGTTGTGGAACTGTTTCCTCTTGCTTGATTATGTTTGTGTTTAGAGAATTCATCTTGTACATTCATTGCAAATAAAGGCATAAGTTACTCAGCAATATGTATCTTCCCCTCCTTTTCTAGTTACAGAAGATGTCATTTATATCTGGAACTAAGTAATTAATAGTTTTCAAAATTCAAAAGATATTATACATGTAGCATTGGCCTTATATAAGAAAACCCAACATCAAGGTTACAAAAGACGAGCAAAATGCAAAAATTTTGATAAAGTTATTACTAAAGCTTGGAAAGCTACTCCATCGATATCCTTAGTCATTTAAAAGATTTTTCTGCAACTCCAAGAATACTGCCTTTGCTCTCACATTTCATTATGATTCTGGCTGAGGTAACCCACTCACTATGACTGATTGAACACTGAATCAAAGAAAGCCACAGAATCAATAACATTTTCAGAAGATTCTCAAGATCTCGTGAATATATGAGGCTTTGTCTCAATTGGAGATTTGAGAAAAAATAACTTTTTTTTTTGCAGGACATCTAAATATTACAGTGATAGACATAGAACTGAAACTTAGGGTGAAAAGTGAATGTACTATATAGGACTATATTATTGTTATTTCCTATAACTAGATTTCAAAAATTATTCTGCAAGAATATTCACCAGGACGTATATGTCAGACAAAAAACAGCTTGAAAGTTAACTGTTTACAACAACTGGCCAAAAACTAGTGACAGAGAAAGAAATATTCACAGGAATTATTCAGTGAATGATTGTGAATAATGAGCTAATTTAGGAAAATCACAATCTGTTCATGGACAATTTGTGAGCAGAAGAGAGTTAAAATTCATCAAACAAATTATTTGTTATAAATTATTCACCAAGCTCTAATGAACATCCAAAAATATGGCTGCTTATCTGAAACTTATTCAAATTATCCAAAGTGTTTCTCTCTGTATAAGGCCAGAGATATTTTTTGTACTTTTCAATATCCCCTGACAGTGTTTTCATTTTACTTATGTACCGAGCTAGAATATGAAGTACAAAACAATTCAAAACTAAAAGATAATAAAAAGGAGGGAAAAAACTGTTATTATTTTCACATTATAAAATATTTTAATCGATTTTAATTTAAGTTTGTGGTGAAAGTGTACTGATTTAGTTCATTCTTTAAATGCAGTAGCCTACATTTCTGTAGTTCATCTTTCTGATTTCGAGATATATTATTGTAAGACTCTCTGACTGAAATTATTGGAAAATAGACTTCCATATTAGCCAGTGTTAATTCGACTTTCCAAGGAAAAGGTGTTTCACCTGTTGCTGTTTTTGTCCTTACTAATACTGCTCTTACTATATCTTCTCAGTTATTCACCATATAAACGGTGAACATATCACTTTTTCCCTTTCTCTAGCAATGCTGACAATAAGTGTTTCAGTAATTTGTGACTTTTATTTATGCGAGGTTTACAATGGCTATCAAGAATAATGACAAATACCACATCACAAAAAATAACATTCCTCAGTTTCAATTATATGGATCAGCCTAACTGCTTAAAGTGTGTTAGCTGTTTGTTAGATAAAACCACAAGCACTTCATGCACATTACATGCAGGTGCAACTGTATCTGTAGTCAGCAGAGAACAAGCACTACAATAAATAACATTCTAAATATATTGAGGCTGGACTTGAAAATTACTGAAGTCAGTAAAGAATTTTAATTGATTTCAAAGGGAAATACTTAAAAATAAAATTTTTGGATAAAATTTTGGATGGCAATTGTGGTGGGCTGACCTTGGATGGCAGCCAGGTGCCCACTAAGTATCTCCTCTTCTTCAATGGGCCAAGAGGAGAAAATAAGAAGGAAAGTTCATGAATTGAGGTAAGGACAGTTTAATAAAGAAAAGCAAAAGCTGTGCATGGAAGTAAAGGAAAAAGGAAAAAAAAAAAATTATAAATGCCTCCCCTCCTCTAACCCCCCTTTTTCTTCTTGGTTTTGTTGTTGAATATGCTATGTCATATACTATGGAATAGTATATATATTATATTTACATACTATTTATATAAACTTTGGTCAGTTTGCATCAGCTGTCCTGGCTCTGGCCCCCCAACCTCTTTTCCATTCTTTCTACTTGTCCTAGGTTGGAGAGACAGCCTTGATGCTATGAGAGCACTTCTCAGCAGCCAACACCATTCTAATTGCCAATATAAAGCACAGCATTACATGGACTCCTATGGGAAAAGTTAACTCTGTTTCAGTCAGGGGCAATACAGTAAATAAGCTTACATAGTTTTAGCCACCTAATGGAAGGGCAATTCGTTTAATGTTATTTTCTATATCTGCAATTTTAACTTTGGGCTAGTCACCAAAGGCTTCCTTCATATTCAGTGACAAGAAAAAGACACCTTAAGAGTCTTATTTGTCACACTTATTTTATATGTCCTTTTCTGGTATATGATTAATTGCCTTAAAGAAGTGCACACTGCTGTACACTGGCTAGAGAAGGATTCTGGATTGATTATCTTAGACATAAATATCTAACTTCCAGACACCTATGATAAAGGACATGTGTCTTACTATAAGCAGAAGCTGGTTTCCTTAACTCTTTTTCTCTAGGCAGTGGAAAGGGAAAGAGGCTTACCTAGAAAATTTTGAAGAGTTCATTTGGTCTGACTAATATCTGAAGATGTCTTTTTTCTCTATTGATCTTATAGCAACTTGACTGCTAAATAAGGAGCTTCAATGATATATAGAAAGTTATAAGAGAAAACTGTGGTAGAAACATTAAGCTTTAAGAAGTCTCAGCTAAGTTTCAAGTTTCTTAAGTGAATGTGGGCCTTAGTAACTGAAGTTCAGCAGCATTGATGGATGTTTCTTCTTGTGAGATTGCACACACAATGTTTTTTTACTTCTTCCTCAGTAATAACCACCTATTAGACCACTGGGGTTTTGGGGTGTCGTGGTGTTTTTTTCCCCCCAGGCTAGATTGAGAAGAACAATTAATGCAGAAATTACTGATATACACAAAATTCCTCATCCTAGGACACTGGCCTGGTTCTCAGAGCGAACTTCAGGTCTAGACTGACATTCATCTCTCTGTGTTAGTCACCTACATGTATGATTCTAAGTACTAAGTTTAGTTTGCAAAAATAATCTATTTTCACTAAAGGGAAGCAGGTATTCTCAAAGTACAGCTCTTGCTATCGTGAAATCAGAAGCAGGCAGATAAAACCCCTGCTGAGGTGCTTAATGTTGACTTATTATCTGTACTGCTGTAGGAAGTCTAGGGTAATAGTTTGGATTTAGATACATAAATTTTAGATATCCAAAATGAAAATACTCCTAGTGCTTTGGTTTGTAATTGTATAATAGTAGTGTTTATTGCCTCACCAGACTGTTGTGAGAAGGGAAAGAAACTTAGAGACACCTAAGTAGTACAGACTTTCCCACTATCATAATCTTTCCCATCTATTTTAATAAACTTCCAATAAAATAAGCCATGTATTTGGAAGCATGTATACTTCTGATTTCTCCTATAAAGTCCCAATGCAGTTGTGAGACAAAACAATTCTATGCATCTATTCCTTACTGTGATAGATTCAAACAATCATCTAAGAGAAATAAGGTTTTGTCCTGGTTTCAGCTGGCATAGAGTTAATTCTTTTCCTAGTAACTGGTATAGTGCTGTGTTTTTGGATGTAGGAGGAGAATATGGTTAATAACACATTGATGTTTTAGTTGTTACTAAGCAGTGCTTAACACTAAGTCAGGGTCATTTCTGCTCCTCACTCCACCCCACCAGGGAGTAGGCTGGGAGTGCACAAGACGAAGCTGGGAGGGAGCATGGCTGGAACAGCTGACCCTAACTGACCGAAAAGATATTCCATACCATATGGTGTCATGCTCAGCATATAAAGCTGGAGGAAGAAAAAGGAAGTTAGGGTCATTTGGAGTGATGTCATTTGCCTTTCTAAGTAACAATCTCCTGTGATGGAGTCCAGCTTTCCTGGAGATTGCTGAACATATGTCTGCTTATGGGAGGTAGTGAATTAATTCCATGTTTTGCTTTGCTTGCTTGCACAGCTTTTGCATTACCTATTAAACTGTCTTTATCTCAACTCATGAGTTGAGACACTTAGACTCTTCCAATTCTCTCCCCCATTCAAATGTGGGTGAGTGAGTGGCTGTGCATGCTTAGTTGCTGATTGGGTTTAAACCATGACAGGTTTTCAAAAGAAAGGTGAATTTCAGTGTCATTATCTGGAACTGGAAGAATTGCCACCCTGGGAAATTGATAGACCTTTCTGAAAAAACAGATTCTATTGAAACTCAGCAATGGTGACGGAAAAGCGGAAAGTAGGGTGGGGTGGTGGAGAAGCAATAAAAAGATTTCTTTGTAATGAAATGCAGATGAAATGCAGAGCACCTGTATGAAAAAATGGTAACATAGTGGGAAGTTGAAGAAATTATGAAAGCATTACCAAAAATAAGATGGTTATTTTTTAGAACAAGAAAGAATTTTTAAAGTTTTCAAAATAAAACCAAACAACAAACAACCAAAAACCAAAACAGGAGAGCTTTTTCCAGACTCCAGATTTTCTGATTCAGTTGACATTTCTAAGTTAGACATTGAGGAACAAAAGAAGGAAGTTGACTGGAACCCACATTTAGCAAATTGAGAACTGCTTTTCCCGCAAATCCACAGTTTTAGCTGTTGAACTCGATGCAAGAATACTTTATTCACCTTTCTACAAACTGAAAATAACAGCTTCACTTTCAATTATCTCATTTAAACTATATTTAATTATAAATAACTAATGAACTAATGATTAAGTTACAAACTGTAGTCTTAGGAGATAGAGGTTTGGTCTAATTGCTATATTTTACCTAAGTAATCTGTGATAAAAAGTTTTTTTTTCTACCTCTTATTTTCCACCTTTACAAATGAGACTATTGCCACTTCACAAGGACATTATACAGGTGAGTATTCTGTGGCATTCAGATATTATTGCTCTAGGGTAAAAAGATAGGTAGACAGACAGACAGACAGACAGATAGATAGATAGATAGATAAGAATTGCATAATAAAACATTCATATTGTAGCTGCTCAGTATCACTGTTCCCACCTGGATTCTCCAAAATATATCACTGTCTACTAAATCTCATACTCTCAGATGTGCCAAATATGAATAAATAAGATAAAGTACATTTCACTGAGTAAACATTTATTTGGTGTTGCTTAAAGACTTGAAAGCTTTTACTAAATGCTTTTCCACTGAAGTAGTAATTGTATCCTACAGTTTGCATTTTGTGGTTTATTATTCTGACTTCTATGGTTAACATCACTGTCATTTCTTCTTTAACTGTAAAGGGGGAAAAATTTAAGGAAATTGTAAGTCAAAAATGTTTTATCCATGTTTACTTTTAATTATGAGCAGCATAAATGCAGAAGACCTCAGGTCTTAGTGTATTTTTGCAAAGGCACACAGATGTATGTGCTCTGTAAGAAAATTAATTTTAGATATATATATGCTTGACTTGCCTAGCCAGTGACTGCTGAAACATTTTAGTGACAACAGCTTGGTTTGTAAGTTGGCTATTGAGTATTTCATTGTACAAATAATACTGAACTTCTTATTTCCTTTCATCTGTCTAATCAATTTTGTTACAACAGTTTTATTTCAGTAACTCTGACACTGGATAAGCTCATCATGAATATGTTTCAGAAAGCTGTAATGGTGATAAATTGTTCCTCTATTTGCTTTACGATGATGTCTACATAAATGGACTAAAGAAAGCTAAACTTTAATTGGAAAAGTTAATTCTTTAATGGAACAGTAGATGAGTTTGTTCACCCTGAGCTCAATTAACACTGTAATTGTTAAATATAGCTGAGCTGCTAATACAGCTTTAACACAATGTGAGAAGGGCATGTGCACATTCCAGGTGCTGTGCTGTTAATTATGCATATCACAAGATATATGTAAATAATGGATACATTACCACCTCTCTAGCTTCACAATCTACCTCCAAATCTCTGTTATGTAGTATCTACCTATCTGCCTGTGTGTCTGTCTTGGGTTCAGCTGTTCTCCTTTGCAGCTGGTGCAGCGCTATGTTTTGGCTTTTGCCTGGGAGAACAATGATGATAACATTGTTTCAGTTGTTGCTCAGTAATGCTTACTCTAATCAAGGAATTCTAGCCTCATGCTCCTGCCAGTGAGGAGGGGCACTTCCCCCTGAGAAGCTGGGAGGAAGCAGGGACAGGACACCCTACCCAAACTAGGCAAAGGGATATTCCGTACTACAGCGCATCATGCCCAGTATGTAAACTGAGGGGAGTTACCCAGAAGGCGCATCTCACTGCTTGGGTTGGGCTCGGTATTGGTCGGGGGTGGTGAGCAATTGTACCCTCTCCTCTTGTTATTTCCCTTAACATTATTATTACTGGGGGCACAAGTAGTGGTTTGTATTATACCTCAGTTACTGGACTGTTCTTATCTCAACCCGTGGGAGTTATGTTCTTTTGATTCTAGTTCCCATCCCTCTGGGAGTGGGGGTAGAAGAAGGGGGGAAGTGAGAGAGCTGCTGTGTGGTTCTGAGTTGCCAGCTGGGCTTAAACCACAACACTATCTATCTATTTGACAGAGTGATATTTTTTTTTATTTAAACCTTGCAAGTACTGCCATAGCAGGAAGCAAACCCAGGTTCTCAACAGTTTGAGGTCCAGCACATACAGAGGTTATGCAGCTGTATCTGCATGTGTGAGAACTTGGACAAAATCTGTGGGCAACATGAAAATATGGATTTATTGAAAGAATATTCAGATCTATTATTACAAGCTATTAAATTATATATCTCTATTAAGTCTCCGTTTCCTAGCACATTGCACACATAATCTCACTGTCTCCGCTGAATTCGAAAGAAAGACATGAATGTATCATGTGTTTATCTTAACCTTGGATTATGACTTCCTACAAAGTTTTATAACAGTTTGTCATGGTTTAAGCCTCCAAGCCACACAGTTTTTCTTTCCCTCCCTCCCTCCCTCCCTCCCTCCCCTCTCTTTCTTCCCCCAGTCCTGGGGGGATGGGGAGAAGAATCAAAAGAATGCAACTTCCACAGGTTAAGATAAGAACACTTCAGTATCTAAGGTATATCACAAATCACTACTGCTACCACCAATAACAATAATGACAGAGAAGTAAAAGAGAAATACAAGGAAAGAGAATACAACTGCTCACCAAGCCCGACAGCCAGTGCACCCCCCAGCAGCCACCCCCCCCAGTGCACCACCACACCCTTCCAGGTCCCTGCTCTCCGTTTTTACATCCTGGACATGACGTGCTGTGGTATGGAATCACCTCTTTGGTCAGTTTGGGTCAGGTGTCCTGTCTCTGCTTCCTCCCGGCTTCCCCTCCTCCCCAGCATAGCATGAGGCTCAGAAAGTCCTTGGCCAGACCAAAACATTGCCAAGCAGTAACTGAAAACACTGGTGTTATCAGCACAGTTCCAAGGCCCAAAATCAAAAACACAGTGCTGCACCAGCTACTAAGAAGAAGAAAAATGACTGCTACTGCTGAACCCATGATGCAGTTATACTTACATGAATATATATGCTCCATTTTATCCTGCCTGTAAGTAAAATTTGGGAGCTTAGGTTAGATTTCTCCCTTTAATCCTGAAAAACACACAATTGACACATTTTGTCAGCTCTTCAACATGTGTTTTTTGGCAATTAGGCTATTGATTCTTTACACGGATTCTCACCTGGATTTTCAGCTGGACATGAGGTATTTGCAGTGCCTCATCAGTCAATTCATTGACAAGTTAATGTCTGTGTTTTCATCTTACATCATTTTCCTTTCATTACTGTGACTTGTCAAAAACCTGCTTTGATTCTGTTCTGTACTAGGAGGAATGCCTTACTTGCACAGAGTTCTTGTGTTAATTTTAACTATGTCATCTGTACAAACTTCAGAAAACATAACTTAAATAGATCCTAGCTGTGTCATCAAAAATACCAGGCTAAGAAGGACAGGAGCCTGGATAAGACTTGAATGATATACTACCTCTTTCAATACGTCTATGCATGTTAGAAAGAAAGTATTCAAAGCAGAATTTATGCAGTTGATACAAATCCCTTCTCCACCCTGCACTTTGCTTTGTTATGATGTTGAGCTTGTTTGGTAAATGCAATTGAAATAGCCTATTAAACAGTAACAAGTCTCCATACCTCCACTACATACAGATAAACACAGGAAAAGTCTGCCCTTTCGATCACCTTACTGAATATTTCCAAATGACATAAGAGAACAGTGTCAGGAAGGGTGAGTGAAGAGAAACAGCCACCTACCAGGATAAGTGAATTCCCTTACTCCAGCAGTTGTCGATGGGTTGGGCTTTTTTGACCTACTGCTCAGCATGATCTTTACAAGCCTCCTTAGCAGTAATTTTTAGAAAATCTTTTTTCACTAAGACCTCTTTTCACTAAGATCTCTTAATAATGGTTTTCTTACAGAGCTTTAAATTTAATCGTGACTTTAGGTGGAAAGTTTTTGAAACACTCACTGCCGGCCTAAGTTCTCATGATGATATACATAGAAATATAATCAAAACAGTAAAGGGACAGTTAAGAAATCTCCAAATCATAGCTTAAATACTCCAAGGAGAGAAGAAGAAAATAGAACTACCATTACTAACTTTTAATAGGAAGATTGCATATTTTTACTTTAAAGAATATGTAAGCATAAGCGTATGCAAAGACATCTTTTCCTCTCTAAACTTTCCTTTAAATTCTAAATTGTATTTAAAAGTAAATAAAAAACCCCAAAACCTGTCACATCCAAAACCCAATTCCACCCCATTTAATAGAAATAGCTAAGTGAGGAAAGTAGATACCCAAGCTTCTTAGGAGCTAGTATGAAGGAGGGACCATAAAGGTATAAATTATAAAAGGAAATGAATCACCAAGTATAAGAGTATCTCTACATATTTTAATTATATTAGAAGCCTGGGCTTCTGCACATCTAACTTGAATATTTAAAGCTGGCACCCCCTAATCTTTTATGGGACTCTGTTTTTCACTTTATTCAGTACTATTCCTAAGTGGATTGCAGGAGAAACAATAGACACTGACAACTCAGTTTTTAGTATCTCCTCAGTGGCAGGATGTAAATCTAAACCCTTCAAGGTTATTCTAGGAACTGAAGAGATATTTTGGCCTTTATGAGAATTGATCCTAGTCATATCAAGAGCCCAAGCTATCTTTGTCAACTACTGTACCTTTCCTGTAGGGTGTTCCATCATGTGCCCTACCTGCCCCATTTTCTTTACTGCCTTTTATTGAATGTCAAAGGTTTTTTTTGTAGATAAATGGGTACAGAACCAGAAAACAGATGACTCTGGTGAACTACTGCTATTTGCAGTATAAATGTTCTTTCTCTGTGGCCGTCCTCGACTGAGATTGACTACTTGCTTCCTTACTTGCTGCAGCACTCTCAGCACTTGAAAGTGTCCGCTCCTCTACTACCTGTCAGGTTAGAAAGTGTCCAAAGCACAAGAAATAATATTTTTCTGACGCAGTTTAAACTAAGATCAGTGATTAGTGATAAACCAGCATCCTTGGTATAACTCTAGAATAAATTTTAACAAGAGGAATCTAATATTCCAGTATTAACAGGGGAAGAAAACAACTCTCCATGTATCATTTTTCTAAGATGTTTGACCTTATGTTTTGCTCAATCTAGCAAAGGCATAAGGTTAAAGACAACCCTCAGTGACAAAACTGAATACACTGTATTACATTGCAGGAGAGGAGGTAACTCCATGAACCGCAGCACATAAGAGAGCTCTCCTCCCAGATGGTTAACATAGGAATGTCTGCAGGATGGGACCTAAGAGTGGTCAGGCTGGTCTGCATTTTTCATAAACAGCCCACAGTCACTACACCGTTACTGAAGTTTTCATGCTGTACATTAATACCTCATATCTCAGGGCAGCCTGGAAGGTCTCTATTTTGCTATTCAAGGATACAATGTCTGTTGTTGACAATGTATATTTTAGTTGGGCTAACTATAAAAAAAAAAAAAAAAGAACACCTGGAAAGAAAGTAGATATTAAACCAAATTGTCAAACCCACCCAGGAACAGAGTCCTGATCTTGGCAGAAGTGCAGCTCAAGACAGGCCATGGTGGTAGTCTGGCAGAGGGTTGGGTCTTGTTAAACTGTTTGCGCTTAACTGGCTCCCCTACAACTAACCTGTTAATGATGAAGTGGTATCCATGAAGACAGCAACATCTGACCAGGCACCATGAGAATTTCAGCCAACCATAAAAAAAGTATTCTGTAACCTTTCCATGACTGCTGTGAGGCAAAGAGGTTATACACATGTCAAATACATGTACTACTAAATGGGCTTTGATACGAAGCCTAGTTGGTCTTCATGCTCCCAATTCATCTTCAGACCATGCAAAGTAGAGAAAGTAGCAACTACCACGTAATTTCTGGCAGAGCACGTGCCAAAAATGCATCCATGTAGCAGCAGGCAGCACATGGCAGAAGAAAGGGGAGATATCAATAAGCATATAGATATGTTTGTTTTGTCAAAACAAAAATAAATCTCAAGAAAAACAAAATTTCGAAAACTTGTTATCACTAGGCAGAATATATTAGTCATTCCCTACTTGCCAGCTCAATTTTCCCTGACAATAGGTTCTCTTTTCCAGATTTATGTTGAAATTGATACTCACTAATTCGATGAACCTGTGATTTCTAGGCTGTTAAAACCAGATTTCACTGAAATAGTACATACTAGCCAACCAGAGAGTCAGCAAAGCACTGAAAACATAAACTAGCTTCCGTTACCTCATACTCCTGCCAATTTACCCCCTTCCTTTCCACCTTTACTTCAAAATATCTTTTGGCTTTTCGTTTCTCCTTGTTTGTCTTTTACTGAGATTTTGTCCTTCAGAGCTTTGCTTTTTCTTCTCTCTACCTTATCACCATCTGAAGCTATATGGCATCTAATATGGTGCTGACTCATAAATCTATTTCCTCAAACTTGATTTCATTTTAATCCACTGTTTCCTGACAAATTATCTGGGTTGTCCTTTTAATTGTCAAGACAGTATTCAAACCCCTGAGCTTTTCTCTTTTTCCCAACCCTACTCCATTTCCTTCTTCCTTCATCTAATCATGCTAACAGACAGCCATTTGGTCTGTAACTCAAACTCACTACACTAGAGTGATTCTTAATCTTTCCCTCCTCTTCAGCCTCCTTAAGGTGCACTTGGCTCTTTTTTGCAACACTCACAAGCAAAATCCTTCCTTTAGATACCCAAAGGTAAAAATTGAAGTGTCACATAATTCAATGTCTTCTGAGTCATAATAACAATGCATCAAGAGGTATTACCTGAAAAAATGCCCTTTAAAGTGTTGGGTTTTTGGTGGGGTTTTGGTTGATTTTTTTTTTTGTTTGTTTGTTTTACATAATGTATGATATTCTGTACACACTTAAAATCTCTCATCTTTGTTTTAGAAAAGAAATAATGGGTAGCATATATGCTTACTGATTCACTGTGATTTTAAGAGTAGTTCTTTTTGAATCATGATGATTCATACTGATTCAGAGGTATTTTTTAATCAAATGTGTCATTTTATTTAACCTCCTTCCCTGATTGTCCACTCACAACTGTGACAAAATCTGTTTTTCTTTGAAGCAACACAAACTTTTTTTTTCCTTTTCCTTTTAAATATCTGATTCCTTTAGCAGCTACCTATTACCTCTTATAATGCAAGGAAGTTTCATACACTGGTATAAAAAAATTAATTTAGCTTAATGGGTTCAGGAAAGGTAAAGTGGACTGTAGGAAAATAACATGCAAAGTTTCAATTGGATTACAAGACAGATAAACTGTACTTTGTCTCGGTGATCTTTAGCAAGTAGATTTTTAGATTTTTCAAAGATGCATTTCTAATCCAGCAACACCCTGTCACAGAAGTCTGGATACTGTGCAAAATACATGACTTGGCCCTTACTCTGGATTGGAACATGCATCCGAGTCTACATGTTCTGCATTCCTAACATAGTCAACATTCATAACAACTGTAACATTGCATTTTCTGATTTCATACAACTAAAATCATCAAGTACTTCGCGTCTCTGTGACAGCTGTCCTTCTTTGACCCTGAGATTCCTGCAGTATCTACATGCTTTAAAGTTTTTTAACAGTTCTTCACAGTAATACTTAGATAATATAATTCTTCCTTTAGACTTCTTTTGGCTTCTTGTTCTTCAGTGCACTGGAATCAAACCAGCCATTGCCCATGAAGGGAACCTACTGTTTAATGTGTAGGATCAAGATGTTAAGGCTTACCTTTGCTGTGTCAATGAAACTGGCCTTTCTTGCTCTCTCATTAGATTTTCAAAGATCTTTTTTTATTTTCATCTGAAATGCCTGTATATGTCCACTGAGACAATTGATTATAACGTATGAAAAAAAGTTTGTTAACAGACCCAAGAAAGCCTTGGCAACAGATAGGAAGTGAAGTTAGTAAGACTATTATTAACCCAGACTATTACATGCTAAACACTGTTTACTTGTGTAAAAATTGCAGATCTATTGCTTCTATTTCTCTCTTAATTCTTTTCTTGCAGAGGCCATCCTTTCGCCACATATGTTTAGAACAGCACAAAAATATATACTTACCCTGTTGTCACTCCCCATTCTGGTTATTAATAACAATTTCAGTGGCAATAGTAAAAATATTCAGTGACATTATAATCCTAATTTTTTAGATGATTCAGTGTCTGAAATAAGATTTGATTCCTTTCAAGTACAGATACCACGGCAGTTTAAAAGGAAATGATGAAATTTAGTTGATAGGAAAATAAAATAACCATTCTTTAGAAAAATGGTTACTTCAGCATTTGTCTCACCTTGAAATGTGAATGATTCCAATTCTATGTTAAACAATATAATACAGCAAAAAATATGATGTATAGAATACAAGATGTTTCCTACTGTGCAAAATTATATGGAACAATACCATTAAGTGATGCATTTTTACCTCCTTAAAATGAAATATTTTCCATTTCAAAATGGGATGATAAAAAGAATTTACTCTGATAATTTTGTTTCTGAAATGTACTAAAAGTGAACATGTTCCTGTAAAATATGTTTTTTGATATTTCATTAGAAATGTGGACTATTGTGTACTTATTAAGTAAATAATAATAATTTTAAAATACAAATTATCATTTCATAAGTTTTGGCATCAACTTCAATCAGCCAGAGAAAAATTTCATTTTATTCGGTTGAACTTTTCTATACATATCTGTTTCATGAATGATGCTTTTTAGGTAAAGTTTTGCAGAACAATTAGGGCAAGTTCAGTACTTCAGTAAAATACTCCATCGATTCTTTACAGTGTTCATAGGGTCACAGTCTGAAGTAGCTCGTCAGTTGCAAAACTAGTTTTCAGGTTACAGTGTTAATAATGTTGAGGTCACCATCTTGAAACAGAAATAATACTATTAGAAGCATGCACTGAAACACACACTAATTTCTTTCATAAAAATCATTACACATTAAGTACTTTAGCATGAACATAAAGAAGAAGAAGACTACATTTGCATGAACGCAAATAGACGTATATGAAACATATGCACGCACAGAGGTATGCTCACACAGAGGTATGTATATGCATGTTTATCCAAGCCTATCAGACTTGACTATTGAAAAAGAGGGAGAGAAAAGAGGTTACATTAGTGAGAGGTAGCAGTTTACATTCAAGGTAAATAGCATGAATTCAGAGCTGAAAATATTCCCCTGAGATTGTCACCTCTGCAAAGAGTACAGTTCAGGCTGGTAGATTTCATGACATTATGCTACTGTCTATGCAGTCACATGCCAAAAATGTATCATGCCTAATTAACTCAGTGCTTTGTAGATACATTAATTTGGAAATGCTTATGACAACAGCCCCTGGCCAAGAAATTCAGAAAAAATGTTTTTGTAAATATGGCTTGCACAACTTGTCCCAAAAGCTAGGCTGCAAGATGACACATGAGGAAATAAAATACCTACAGGTGACCTTGAGCCTTTGTATTTTGCTTTTGAACACTTTGTCATGGTTTAAGCCTCTAACCCACCCCACCCCCCCCCCCCAAGGCAGTTTTTCTCACTCACTCACTCACTCACTCACTCACTCACTCACTCACTCTTCTCTCTTTCTTTGCCCACTCCCAGGGGAATGGGGAGGAGAATCAAAAGAATTCAACTTGCACAGGTTGAGATAAGAACAGTTTAGTATCTAAGGTACAACACAAATCACTACTGCTACCACCAGTAACAGTACAAGAGAAATACAAGGAAAGAGAATACAACTGCTCACCAAGCCTGACCCAGCCAGTGCACCCCCCTGCAGTGAACCCCCTCAGAGCCACCACCACACCCTTCCAGGTCTCTGCTCTCCGTTTTCACATCCTGGGCATGACGTGCTATGGTATGGAATAACCTCTTTGGTCAGTCTGGGTCAGGTGTCCTGTCTCTGCTTCCTCGCAGCTCCTTTTCTCCCTGGCAGAGCATGAGGCTCAGAAAGTCCTTGGTCAGACCAAAACATTGTCAAGCAGTAACGGAAAACACTGGTGTTATCAGTGCTGCTCCCAGGCCCAAAATCAAAAACACAGCACTGCACCAGCTACCAAGAAAGAGAAAAAATGACTGCTACTGCTGAACACAGGACACACTTCTTTTCCTCCATGAAAAGAATGCTAGAAGTGTCCTTCCTACTATTTCTCTTATTTCTATACCTCTCCAGAAGCTATCAGAACTGGCTACCCTGAATTTGGAGAAGGCTGAGGTCTTAATGACTTCTTTGCCTCAGTCTTCACTGGTAAATGCCCTGACCACACCACAAAAGTCTTGGAAGTCACGTGCAGGGACAGTGAGAATGAAGACCTTTGGCCCACTGTAGAAGAGGATCTGGTTCGAGATTACCTTAAGAACCTCAACATTCACAAGTCCATGGGACCTCATGAAATCCTTCCGCGGGTCCTGAAGGAGCTGGCAAATGAAGTTGCTAAGCCACTGTCCATCACATTTGAAAAATCATGGCAGTCAGGTGAAGCTCCCAATGACTGGAAAAAGGGAAATATAACCCCCATTTTCAAGAAGGAGAAAATGGATGAGCCAGGGAACTACAGACCAGTCAGTCTCACCTCTGTGTCTGGTAAAATCTTGTAGTGGATTCTCCTGGAAGGCACGCTGAGGCCCATGAAAAACAACAAGGTGACTGGTGACAGCCAGCATGGCTTCACTAACGGGAAATCCTGCCTGACCAATATGGTGGCCTTCTAGGATGGGGCTACGGAACTGATGGACAGGGGGAGAGCACTTGATGGCATCTACCTGGACTTGTGCAAAGCATTTGTCATTGTCTTACATGACATCCTTGTCTCTAAGTTGGAGAGACATCAATTTGATAGATGGGCCACTCAGTGGATAAAGAGCTGTCTGGATGGCCACACGCAAAGAGTAGCGCCCAATGGCTCAATGTCCAGCTGGAGACCAGTAACGAGTGGTGTCCCTCAGGGATCAGTGTTGGGACCGGTCTTGTTCAACATCTTTGTGGGTGACATGGACAGTGGGACTGAGTGTGCCCTCAGCAGGTTTGCCAATGACACCAAGCTGTGTGGTTCAGTTGATACGCTGGAGGGTAGGAATGCCATCTAGAGGGACCTTGACACGCTTGTGAGGTGGGCTGATGCCAACCTTCAGAAGTTTAACTATGCCAAGTGCAAGGTCCTCTACCTGGGTGGGAGCAATCCCAGGCACAGCTACAGGTTGGGCAGAGAAGAGGTTCAGAGCAGCTCTGCAGAGAAGAACTTGGGGGTGTTGCTCCATGAAAAAATGAACATGAGCCGGCAGTGTGAGCTCGCAGCCCAGAAAGCCGAGAGTATCCTGGGCTGCATCAAAAGGAGCGTGACCAGCAGGTCGAGGGAGGTGATCCTGCCCCTCTACTCTGCTCCTGTGGGACCTCACTTGGAGTATTGTGTACAGTTCTGGTGTCCTCAACATAAAAGGAGATGGAACTGTTGGAACAAGTGCAGAGGAGGGCCACAAGGATGATCTGGGGACCGGAGCACCTCCCATATGAAGACAGGCTTAGAAGATTAGAGCTGTTCAGCCTGGAGAAGAAAAAGCTGCATAGCAGCCTTCCAGTATCAGAAGGGTGGCTATAGGGATGCTGGGGAGGGACTCTTCATTAGGGACTGTAGTGAGAGGACAAGGGGTAACGGGTTCAAACTTAAGCAGGGGAAGTTTAGATTGGATATAAGGAAGAAGTTTGTTACTGTAAGGGTGGTGAGGCACTGGAATTGGCTGCCCGGGGAAGTTGTGAATGGTCCATCGCTGGCAGTGTTCAAGCCTAGGTTGGACAGAGCCTTGGATGGCATGGTTTAGTGGGAGGTGTCCCTGCTGACGGCAGGGGGGTTGGAACTAGATGATCTTAAGGTCCTTTCCAACCCTAACTATTTTAGGATTCTATTCTATGATTTGATTTTGTGTAACATTTTGTGGCTATATTATCCTGTTATAAATGGCTAAAGAGCACAAGAGCATGATGAATGTAAAAATTGCGTCAGGACTTCGTGCTTCTCATGGTGCAGTTCCACACGTTTCTTATATACTTTTTCATGCTGCCTTGAATTGCATCCCCTTTTCCTTTCATGCGCTTTTTTTGTTCATTTATACCAGATCATTTTTTGACCTTGTTTGCCAGGAAGCAGCAAAGATAATATTATTATTGTTATAATTATTAAGGGACAAAAAGGGGGCAATTTTGCAACTTGCAATGAACAGCTAAAAAATTGTGTGGCATACTGATAGAAAGGAATGAAAAATTGTGTCAGGAGAAAATGCTAATCTTGACTTTGTGTAGTTCAATAAACGAAAAGGAGACAATATTCCAACTTACAATCCCAAACTTTCATTCCAAATAGACATGAAAAAATGCAGACTGTGAAACAAGGGTTTAATTCTATGTATGCTGCCTAATTCCAGAAAGCACACACTAGCAGAATTTTGGCAAACATTGGGCAATCACTTGTAAAGCAGGACCTCTAACCTTTTGTACATTCTGAACTGCTACATGAAAGGATATCTTTGCAGTTTACCGAATACACTATAAGCACAGGAAAGATGATGTGAAATAAAGAGAATTTCCATAGCACCTGCTTTAATTTCTTGTTAATACATATCAATTAACACAATTGCTTGCTGAGAATACAAATAACCATAATTTGCTCATAAGGTATTATATTCCTTTGTGCATGAAGTATGTGCCTCCGACTGCTCTCTTTTATTTCCACTCTAACTAGCAAACAAAACTTCATTTTGTCAACATTTCATTTGATGAAGTGCCTCCTTTGCCTTTTGCTCTTGGAATTAGTCACTTGAAATCTTCCTTGGAATTATGTCTCTTGCTCTGCTGCACATTGTGCAAGAACACTTGTCTTGCCAAGAAAATAATGGCAGTCAAGGGCAATTTTCAGGATGATGGGGGTCTTGCCTATTAGAAGAAATTGCAAAAAAAAAACCAAACCAAAACAAAAATAATCTTAAAACCTTAAAAAGTTAATTTAGCCAGTCCAAATAGATGTTTAGATAAATAATACAGGTTGTAATGTTTATGGCAAATATCATATCTGAATACTTTATTTGTTATTCAGATGTTCAGATTTAACTATTTATCTGAACTCCTTTATTCATCTTTCTCATCCTTTCTGAGAGCACAGAAAGAATGCAAAGGAGCTTATATGAACAAGCAGCTGATAGTGTTGAAATATAATTGTTTAGCTTTACGGTTTAGCAGGCATTCTCCAGTTTACAGAGACATGGGTATAGGTAAAAATGGCTTTTAATAAACGTTGAGATCTGAACAGTGCTTAGAGGTATGATAAGTTAGCAGTAACCACATGATGAACACAAATTGTCTTTTTTTTTTTTTTTTTGAAGGAATAATGATTTAAAGAAAATGTATGATTTTTAAAAAATCTCAGTATGTATGATTTTCAGTGAGAAAAATACAGAAATTGTGCTGAGGTGAAAGAATGAACAAATACAATTAGAAAGAAAAAGAAAAAAATTTTAGTAAAAGGTGTATGTGACAATCAGATTACTGCCATAATATGGGTTTGACCTTTAAATTACTGAATTTATGTTTTCATTAACTCTGCATTGTATTTAGCTCTAAGGGAAATTTTACATTTTTAAAACACTTTGATCAATTCATCAAGTTGAGCTGTTTATGAATCTAAGGAAAAGCAACTGCACATGTTAAAAAGTTTTTTTTTTTAAATTTGCACACTGTAACCACCAGCAAGGAGCTAACGTGATGCTGGATTTAGTCATGGATGTTTTTTGAGGAAGTATTCTTTGATATTTCTTAGAACAGCAGTTTATACTTCAGTCAACATGGTCCTTCTTAAATCATATTGCGTATATGCTGAATCTTTTTTATGCCTTTTAATTAGTCCCAGTGGTGTGAACAATACCATGCCAGATGATAGGTAGGTTTTATATGCACTGATTATATATATGATTTTTTTTAATTTGCTGTTTTTTTGCAAATGCAAGATTAGTAATGCAACCAGCAAAATTTCTTCTTTGTGTTTTCTTTTTCTTGTAGGACAAATAGAAAAAAAAATCCTAGAAAGTCCTTGGACATTTGGAGGAAAATAACAATGTTAACAGTACATTATGGTTAAACAGTCTGGCATTTACAAGAACCAAGCTTATGAACCTGCCAGCTTTGAAGTTACAAACTGGCTTGAATTTACATTTCCTTGTAGCAGCTCTCAGACAATACAATACCAGTTCTGTACTTTTGGGGGTGGATGATACTAAAGAATATACCCATGTAGCATTATGCAACATTGTGATTCATTCTGTCTAGTAAGATCTGTAAAAGTTGCTTATTTGAAAAAACATTACGCCCATATTTAAATAGCACTATAGTTTCAATAATTGAACAGTTCTGAAAACTGGCTGGAAAAACCAAAGGTTGTCCAAGGTTGCAACTAAATTAGTTTAGACTCAGTTCCTGAACTGTAGCTTTACAAGTTCACACTGCATATATATCACTAGGCAATTTCTTCAGACTAATGTAAGAATTACTCAGTTTAATCTGTTTATCTTGATTTCTTTAATTTAGATCCCAAGTCTTTCATTAGGCATTTGAGAAAAAAAAAAAAAAAAAAAAAAAGTGGGGGAGAGGGAAGGAATAAGCTGAGCAAATAAGCAACCATGTTCTTGGTAGTCATAGAATCATAGAATAGTTAGGGTTGGAAGGGACCTTAAGATCATCTAGTTCCAACCCCCTGCCATGGGCAGGGATGCCCCACATTAGACCATGTCACCCAAGGCTCTGTCCATCATGGCCTTGAACATTGCCAGGGATCCCTACTTTCTTTCTTTTCTTTTTATTATTGGCACTGATTGACTTTCATTGGCTGCCAGATGCCCACCCAGCTGCTCCCTCTGTCCCCATCCTCAACAGAACAGTGTGAGAAAATATGATGAAAAATCTCGTGGGTTTAGATAGAGAGGCAGATTGCCTACCACATAGGCAAAACAAACAAGCTGGTGAAAACCAATTTCATTTATTGCCAAGTAAAAGTGTCTGATAGCAACAGACAAAGTCAAAAGTAAAGCAACTCCTTTCCCCCCACCCCCGTTACAGTCAGCCTCACTCCTGCATTCCCAGGTCCTCTACCTCCTTCCCCATGGGAAGCACAGGCAGGAAGGGGAGTGGAGAATCAGGGTCAGTCTATAACAGTACCTTTTTGCTGCTCCTTCCTTCTCATGTTTCCCTTGCTTCAGCATGGGTCCTTCCCACAGTGTGCAATCTTTCAGGAAATATCCGTCTGCCAGCATACTGCCCTGCAGTGTCCTGCACTGCAGAGTGGTCCTTCATGGTATGCAGGGAAATAACTTCCCCAGTTTAATTCCCTCAAGCAGCTGCAGAGCAATCTCTGCTCTGGCATCTGAAGTACCTCCTCTCCCTTCTTCTTTAACTTTGGTGTCCTCAGCTCTCTCTCTATGATGGCAAACAGGACACAATTCAGATTGCAGTCAAACTGGATCCCATTGACCTGCAAAAATTAATTTCTTCTATAGTTTTGAAATTCTGTTTAAATAGATCTAATGCAAAGATAGCTCCAGAAAAAGTACCCAGTTAGAGGCTTGTTAATCAACAAGGGGAAAGGACAATATTCATTGCTTTTATCAGTAGCTATTTAAAAGTTAAAACCTTAAAAAGAAAATTAATCACATGGATGCCTTATGTAGTTTATGAAAACAAAACAACAACAACAAAAAAAAGCAATTCAGAGATTGGACAACTCAAAGATAACTCTTCTTGTTCTGTTGATTACGAGTAAAACCTTGATTAGCATAGACTCTTAGTAGTAGCTAGGTGCTTAGCTACCCTAAGTATCTATTCTGGTGGCACTATTAATTTAAAGTTCCAACTTCAGCATCAGCGAATTTGATCATCAGAGTATTCATATTCTAATATACTTTATGTCTATTACCATGCCAGTATATGCTGCTCATCTTGTTCTTCTCTTTTTTTTTCCTTCTTTTTTTTTTTTTGTCTCCTTTTAGTCATTTTATTCATCATTGTTCATCTGTAAAATACTCAGTAAGTACTATGTTTTCCATAACTACTTTTGCTGCTCTTAGAATAAGGACATTAGTTCCCAGTCAAGCTTGTGGACTGTACCCAAGATACAAATAATAAATTTTACTAAATCTCCATACATGTAGTCTGACAAATAAAAGTGGCAGGTAGTCCTTTGAAGTTTTTCATCTGCAAGCAAACAGATTTTTCAGGTACTACCTTGTACTTATGTTGAAACTGAATGATAATATAATATTTAAAAAAAAAATTATTTCTCACTATCATGACAAAAAAATTACATTGTGGATACAATACAACACAACTAATAAAATAATTCATCTTATGCTCAGTGCAAAAGCATGACTTTATGAAGTCAAATTTGTCTTTCAAGAGCATTACAAATTCATTTAGAGAAGAACTCAACATTAGCGTACCTGACTTACTTGTGAAATTAAATCTTGTGACTTCAGGTCTTGAGAATTTAGATCACTTCTCATAGTAATATAATGCTTCCTGGAATTGTTCAGAAGGACTCACTTGTAACTGAGAGTGACTCATATGTTATTTCTTGTCATAACTTTCCTTTTCAACAAAATGTTTGCTGGTTCATTTTTTTAGGTTTTATTTTTATTCTGTGTTTTATTGCAAGATGCTCTTTTGCACAATCTAAATTTGAGATCATGTAGAATAGTATGTACATGTTTCTGGTAAGAAGTCAGTCGACAGATTTGATTGATGGAATGTTTTCCTCAGTGCTGAATATTTCTTATTCTTTTCTGTTACTTTGTGTACTACAAGCTGAATAATATCTGAGGCATTGAATAGAATATAGATACAGCACAGCTCCTTCAGTTAAAAGTTTTGGCAGAGCCTGCTTTAAGTTGCGGACAGTAGCAATCTCATATTATCTAACTTTATGCAACATACGCTTAGTGTGTATACATTTCTAACATGAGTTAGCTGTCTGGTTTTTTCCCCTCTATTCTGTATTGAAGGTGTTGAATTTTTTCCATAGAGGTAACATAAATAAGTACTGTTCCATTTTAGATATTCTTTGCCTGTACTAGTGAGAAAAGTAAGGTAGTTTGATATAATTAGCCTGGAGATTTTTCAGTGATTAAGGCAAAAAACACTTATAAAGAGACTAAATGAGGTTTAATTGAAAAAAGCTAGTTTTTCATAATAGAATAAGAATTAAGATTTCTCAGTGTGATCCTGCTACACAGATGCCAAGAACTGGTATGGTTTATTAAAAGACAGATTAACTTTTAAGAAGCAATAATGATCTATATGGTACAAAAATGTTTAAATGAAGATAGAAAATGAAATAAAATTATTACTTCATGAACATCAAGGCTGAGAATGCAGCCAAGTTAAAAGACTTCCAGAGTTTATTATATCTGAAATCAGCTACCAAATAATTTCATTCTCAAAATCTGTAAAGTGGGGAACTGCTCGCTGCAGATCCCAAGCATGGTTAAGTGGGTGAATGAGGACCCTCTGTATTCCCTTTTACACCTGCCCTGGGTTCAGCACTAGCAGACATTTTTCTCCTTAGTAGCTGGTGCAGTGCTGTGTTTTTGACTTTTAGCCTGGGAACAATACTGATAACACAGATGTTTTTAGTTGTAGCTCAATAATGTCTGCTCTGACCAAGGACTTTCTGAGTCTCATGCTCTGCCAGGAAGGAGGGGAAGCCAGGAGGAAGCAGAGATAGGACACCTGACCTAGTGTCGTGGTTTAAGTCTCTACCCCCCCCCCCCATGCATTTTTCTCACTCACTCACTTTCCTAGTTCTTCCCCCAGTCCCAGGGGGATGGGGAGGAAAATCGAAAAAAAAATGCAACTCGCACAGGTTGAGATAAGAACAGTCCAGTAACTAAGGTATAACACAAATCACTACTGCTACCACCAGTAATAATACAAGAGAAATACAAGGAAAGAGAATACAACTGCTCACCAAGCCCGACCCAGCCAGTGCACCCCCCAGCAACGAAGCCCCCAATACCAAAAACCTGACCATGCCATGCACCCCCAGTCCACCACCACACCCTTCCAGGTCTCTGCTCTCCATTTTCATATCGTGGGCATGACATGCTGTGGTATGGAATAACCTCTTTGCTCAGTTTGAGTCAGGTGTCCTGTCTCTGCTTCCTCCCGGCTCTTCCTCCTCCCTGGCATAGCATGAGACTCAGAAAGTCCCTGGCCAGACAAAACACTACCAAGCAGTAACTGAAAACACTGGTGTTATCAGCGCTGTTCCCAGGCCCAAAATCAAAAACACAGTGCTGCACCAGCTACCAAGAAGGAGAAAAAATGCTGCTGTTGAACCCATGACACCCAGACTAGATGAAAGGGTATTCCATACCACAGCATGACATGCCCAGTATATAAACTGGGTGCAGTTACCTGGAAGAGCTAGACTGCTGCTCAGGTCAGGCTGGGTATCGGCTGGGGGGGGGGTGTGAACGGTGGTATTCTCTTCCCTTATCGTTTCCCTTATAGTTATTATTATTGATGGTAGTCGCAGTGGTTTTGTGTTATACCTTGATTACTGGACTGTTCTTATCTTAACCTGTGGGAGTTACATTCTTCTGATTGTGTTCAATGGTTCAATGTCCAGCTGGAGACCAGTAACGAGTGGTGTCCCTCAGGGATCGGTGTTGGGACCGGTCTTGTTCAACATCTTTGTGGGTGACATGGACAGTGGGACTGAGTGTGACCTCAGCAGGTTTGCCAATGACACCAAGCTGTGTGGTTCAGTTGATATGCTGGAGGGAAGGAATGCCATCCAGAGGGACCTTGACATGTTTGTGAGGTGGGCTGATGCCAACCTTCAGAAGTTTAACTATGCCAAGTGCAAGGTCCTCTACCTGGGTGGGAGCAATCCCAGGCACAGCTACAGGTTGGGCAGAGAAGAGATTCAGAGCAGCTCTGCAGAGAAGAACTTGGGGGTGTTGCTCGATGAAAAAATGAACATGAGCCGGCAGTGTGAGCTTGCAGCCCAGAAAGCCAAGCGTATCCTGGGCTGCATCAAAAGGAGCGTGACCAGCAGGTCGAGGGAGGTGATCCTGCCCCTCTACTCTGCTCCTGTGGGACCTCACTTGGAGTATTGTGTGCAGTTCTGGTGTCCTCAACATCAAAATGACATGGAACTGTGGAACAAGTGCAGAGGAGGGCCACATGGATTATCTGGGGACCGGAGCACCTCCCATATGAAGACAGGCTTAGAAGATTAGAGCTGTTCAGCCTGGAGAAGAAAAGGCTGCATAGCAGCCTTCCAGTATCAGAAGGGTGGCTATAGGGATGCTGGAGAGGGACTCTTCATTAGGGACTGTAGTGAGAGGACAAGGGGTAACGGGTTCAAACTTAAGCAGGGGAAGTTTAGATTGGATATAAGGAAGAAGTTTGTTGCTGTAAGGGTGGTGAGGCACTGGAATTGGTTGCCCGGGGAAGTTGTGAATGGTCCATCGCTGGCAGTGTTCAAGCCTAGGTTGGACAGAGCCTTGGATGGCATGGTTTAGTGTGAGGTGTCCCTGCTGATGTCAGGGGGGTTGGAACTAGATGATCTTAAGGTCCTTTCCAACCCTAACTATTTTAGGATTCTATGATTCTCCTCTCCATCCCTTCTGGGAGCAGGGGGAGGAAGAAAAGGAGAGGGGGGTGAGTGAGCAGCTGCATGGTTCTGAGTTACCAGCTGGGCTTAAGCCACAACACCACCCAGCTTGGAAACATATGGTAAGCCCAGGTTGTTAACAAGGATAGAGTTTGTCCCTTGTAGTTTCCTTTTTCATATAGACTGTTAGGAAGTAGATGAGGTAAGGACTGAGTCATCCCCTCTACAAAAGGCATTGTAACTTGTTATTGCCAACGGTCAGCAGGAAATCACATTTACCATTATGCTAATCCCAGGGTTGTTCGCTTCTATAGTGTATAGACGTTTAAATGACATTGTCACCCAGAATCTAAAGGGAGGACTAGGTACCTAAAAGCTTTTGAATGAGGATTTTGACTTGCAAGGTATGTCTATAATGCATTAAGAACTAATGATGGTCTTGAGTGTTACCAGTTGCCTGCACTTCAGGTGTCTAATGCCATTCAAGTTGCCACAGGCCTTGCGGCCTTGCCATGGGAATAACAGATATGACAGAAGATCTACAGGAGGCCCATCTGGTATAACAGACAGAAGCCTAGAGCATCTGAAATAGATCTAGATTCCAATTTCAGGTAACTAAATACTAATTGTAGTCAATACAGCCAGTGATGTCTGTCAGTTCCTCCTAATATTGACATTTAGCTCTTTGTATGTCAGTCTGTGTGTCATTGTCTATAAGGTCAATTTTACAAGAAGGGCTGGGAGGAGGCTGCAGGACCTGTCAGTCTCACCTCAGTGTCAGGAAAGGTTATTAAACACCATTACATGGCATGTGCAGGACAACCAGGTGATCAGACCAGTCAGCGTGGGTTAACGAACGGCAGATCCTGCTTGACTGATCTGATTTCCTCCTGTGACCACTTGGCCCATTCAGTGGATAAAGGAAAAGCTGTGGATGTTGCTTACATTGACTTTAGTAAAGTCTTTGACACCATTTCCCACAGCATTCTCCTGGAGAAGCTGGCTGCTCATGGCTTGGACAGGTGTACTGTTCACTAGGTAAAAAACAGTCTGTATGTATGGGCCCAAAGAGATGTGGTGAATAGAGTTAAATACTGTTGGCAGCTGTTCACTAGTGGTGTTCCCCAGGACCCAGTATAGGGTCCAGTTCTGTTTAATGACCTTATTGATGATCTGGAAGACAGGATCAAGTGCACCCTCAGTAAGTTTGCAGACACCATGAAACTGGGCAGGAATGTTGATCTGCTAGAAGGTAGGAAACCTCTACAGCGGGATCTGGACAGCCTGGATGAATGAGCCGAGACCAGTTGAGGTTCAACAAGTCTCAGTGCTGGGTTCTGCACTTGAGTCACAATGCCAGGAAATGGCATTAGGGAAGAGTGGCTGGAAAGCTTCCTTGCAGAAAAACACCTAAGGGTATTGGTTGATAGCCAGCTGAAAATGAGCCAGCAGTGTTCCCAAGATGGCCAAGAAGGCCAACAGCATCCTGAATTGTATAAGAAATAGTGTCACCAGCAGGACCAGGAAAGTGATTGTCTGCTTGTACTTGGCATTGATGCAGCTGAATCTTAAATACTGTGCTCAGTTTGGGGCCCCTTGTTACAAGAAAGGTATTGAGGATGCTAAAGCATGCTCAAAGAAGGGCGGAGAAGCTGATGAAGCATCTAGAGAAAATGCCCTATGTGCCAACCCCTATAGATAGACAAGCAAACAAGTAAAACCAAATGAACTAAAAGGCAGGACTAAAAGGTACATATATCTTCTAGCGGCATCAATTTCATCAAAGCCATATCCAAATTACTGAAAAATGTTAGAAGCATTGCTTATGGTTCTCTAATAAAATCTCCAGATTTTGTCTTTGTGTTGTTTTTTTGTTGGTTTTTTTTTTTAGTTTTTTTTTTTAGGTGTTTTTTTTTTTTTTTTTTAATTATTTCCTTGAATGAGAATTTGGAAATTACTCAATTTTTTTTTTTTTTTTTTTTTTTTTTGGCACAGAATGGAGTGAATGAAAATTGTATAATATTGCACTAAGCAATACAATACTGGTCTGGAAATTATTTTAACTTAGTAGGAGTTATGAGAAGTGCAGTGATCCCCAAAATTGACAGAAGTCTGCATAACTATAAGGAAATGTTAATGTTCTACATGCCAAATATGCACATTCATGCATGCACCATAGTTACAAAATGTGGCAATATGACATTTGCTTTTGGGAGAGAGGGGTAGGCTAATACTCAGAAATGTATTAAGTAGGATGCCAAACCACAAATAAGATTTTGCTTTATTGAATGGATTCATATCTATACTACTTTTCATTATATTTTTCCATTCCATATTTGTTATTTATTTTAATTTTATACATACATTTATTTTTAATTTGTTCTACTAAACCTCTCTATAAACTGTATATAACTGATACTGTTGTTGGCATTTGAAACAAAAAGATGAGATTTCGTTGTTGGTTTCCAAGTAATTCTTACTTTCTCTGTGTGTGACTTTTTGTTGTTCGTACCTTTAAAGTGATTATCATGTAAAGGAAAGTATGACATGATGCATGCAACTAGCAAGAAAAAAATAACAGAAGTTGTTGCTGACTACATTGTTTTTATGTAATGTTTAGATGTATATCAATTTGTTTCTCAAATTAAATTCCAGATGCTTTTAACCCTATTCCAACTAAAACATATGACATTTGATACACATTGTTTGATCTGTAATTTTTTATCTTCTACTCTTTTGGCATATTTTTGAGAGCTTTTTTGTAAAATATTAAAATACTTTTACTGCATTTAAAAATTTAACTTAGTTTTTGTCACATGCAACAAATTCAAAATCTACTTTTATTTACATGAAAATTATTATATTTTCTTTTGAGAAAAAGATTTTCTTATTTCTCTATTTAGAACCACAGAATCACTAGAATCACAGAATCATAAAATGGTTTGGGTTGAAGGGACCTTCAAAGGTCACCTACTTCAACCCTGATATCTACTACTAGGTCAGGTTGCTCAGAACCCCATCCAATCTGGCCTTGAACACTTTCAAAGATGGAGTATCTACAACCTCTCTGAGCAGCCTGTTCCAGTGTTTCACCAAGCTTTTAATAAAAAAAATATCTTCCTAATATCTGGTCTCAATCTCCCTTCTTTTAAACAATTACCACTTGTTCTATTACTACAGGCTCTGCTAAAAAGCCTCTCCCCATATTTCTTATAAGATTTCTTTAAATATTGAAAGGGCACAATAAGGTGCCTTATTATTACTTAAAAGTCCTAAAGGGCACAAAATGGTGCCTTATTATTACTGAAAAGACTCTTCCCACATTTCTTATAAGATCTCTTCAAGTATTGAAAGGGCACAATAAGGTCTCCTTGGAGTATTCTCTTCTCCAGGTTAAGTAACCCTTGCTCTCCCAGCCTTTATTCATAGGAGAGGTGTTCCATCCCTTTGATATTTTCTGTGGCCCTCCTCTGGACCTGCTCCAAAAGGCCCATGTCTTTCCTGGGCTGAGAACTCCAGAACTGGATGCAGTACTCCAGGTGGGGTCTCAGCAGAGTAGAGTAGAGGGCAGAATCATTTCCCTTTGATCATGTTGTTCATGCTTCCTTTTATATAGCCTGGCATATGATTGGCTTTCCTGGCTGTGAGGGCACATCATCAGCTTATGTTGAGATTTCTTGCGAATAAACTCCCCAAGCCTTTCTCCACAAGGCTGCTTTCAGTCTCTTCATGCCCCAATCTGTATTGATACCAGGTGTTGCCTTGACCCAGGTACAGGACCCTGTACATGGTCTTGTTGAACCTCATGAGATTTGCATGGTTCCATTTTTCAGGTATGTCAAGGTCTCTCTGGATGGCACCCCTTCCTTCAGGCTTTTCAACCACACCACTCAGCCTGGTGTCATCTGCAAATTTGCTGAAGGTGCACACTCAACTTCATTGTCTATGTCCTTGATGAAATACAAGGACACTATTAATCAGTATTGGTCCTAATACAAACCTCTGAGGGACACCAGTCACCACTGATCTCCATCCGGATAGTGAGAACTTTGACCTTCTTTTTCTGGCTGATATATCTATAGAAGCCTTTCTTTTTATATTTTGTGTCCTTTGCCAAATTCAGCTTCAGCTGTTCCTCGGTCTTCCTGACACCATCCCTACAACTGGGCATTATCCCTATACTCTTCCCAAGATACCTGATTTGAAGTTGATAGGCTACCTATTTAATATAGATTTCCTCTAATAATATTTGTGATATATTAAATAAAGAAACAAAGCTTTATAAAAGTGAATATAAGACTACATGAAAGGTAACTAAAATAGAAGAACAATACAGGTTTTTTCAAGTTTTTTTTCAAACAATACAGGTTTTTTTTCAAATTTTTGTAATTTTTTTATTACGCAATTTGGAGCTATCTTGTATATAATTGTTGCCCGTGTATTGGGTGTCGATGACAAGGCTTTGGCAGCAGAGAGGCAGTAGGGGTAATCTCTGTAAGGACAGACCAGATACTGTTGGCTGGAACCAGACACAGATGGTTCTGTCCAGTTCCAGCCAGTTTCAGAGGAAACACTGCAAGGCATTAGTGACATCAATCTTGGGGAAAACATAGTTAAGAAAGGGCAAAACACTGCATGGCAGTGAGGAGTGAGGAGAAAAAGTGAGAGAGACATCCTCATGGACACCAAGGCTGGAGAGGGAAATAGCACGTGCTCCAGGTGTTGGAGTACAGATTCCTCTGCAGCCCATGGAGGAGACCACAGTGGAGCAGGTATCCACACTGCAGCCTATGGAGGACGCCAAACTGGAGAAATTTAAATGTTTGAGGAGGGAGGAGTGACAGAGAGGAACTATTATGTGTTGACAACAACCTCCATTCTTCATTCCCTTGTGCTGCTCATGCAGGACTAGGTAGAGACATAAATAAATAAATAAGGCTTGAAATTGAGCCTAGAAAAGGAGTGAGGGGAAGATTTTTTTCAAATTTCACACTTTTCAAATGTACTTTAGTTGATGATAAATTAAATATTATTTCCCTAAGCTGGGTGTCTTTTGCACATAACAGAAAGTGGTAGGCAATCTCTCTGTCTTTATCGCAACCGACAAGCATATTAATTTTATTTTCTCCCCCATCCTGTTGAGGAGGGGGAATGAGAGAGAAGGTTGGTGGGCATTTGGCAGCTAGCCAAAGTCAGCCCACTACAGCTGGTTTCAGTATTCAAGTCATATATTTGTAACAGACCATACACATATATTTCAGAAGCTTGAAGTATTTTGGTTTTCTTACTTTTAGTTACTTGAAATATTGTGTGTTATTTATAATTATTCTACAATAATAATAAATTTATTTGGTATGTACTGATTTACAAACAATAGATTTTGACATGTGGTCTTTGTTTTGGTTGGTTTTGTTGTTTGCTTTCTTTTAAATTTAACATGATCTTCTACAAACCGTGCTAAAAAAAAATATGCTTTAAAAAAATATTATCTAACTGGGTTATTTGAGAATAAAACGAAGTAAAAACTGTGGAGGGACAGTTTGCATTTCACAGAAAAAAAAATCCAGAAAATTATATCTTTCAGTTCTACATGACATATATAGGAATTTAAGATTAAAGATCAGTGCCACTGATCAGTGTACTGGCGCATATCCTGTAATACCTTGTCACCAGTAATGGTCAATACATTTCAGAAAAAAAAAAAATACCTGGAACACTTGGCACAAACATGGGATAAAGTTCCCTTTACAAAATCTTTATTTAACATACCTGTCCTCTTTAACACGTTATTCAAAAATCCTGCAAACACATTAGGGCAGCTGCATCAGAAAGACAGATATGTGAATGGATTTTAATGGACTATCATACTTTTTTATGACAATATAGGAAATTATTCCTTATAACGGACTACATTCATGGCACAATCATATACTTAGCTTTATAATACAGATGGCAAAGCAATTTATTTCTCCATTATTCCACACTCCTTTATGATCTAGTGTATAAGTGTGTGAAAACATTTCATTCACTCCTTCCTCCACGCATAAAATGTATTTTTAAAAAAGTAATCTATTTGGATATGGAAGCTGTTTTCACTTTCTCTACTTTTTTTGTCCGTTAACTATTTATTGTTAAGATTATGTACTGCCTTTTACCTGAAAAGACTAGGAGAGTAACAATGTATATGGAGAAACTTGGTATGGGTAAATTATTTCACCAGGCATCAATGTGTTTAGGCACTGAGCACACTAAAAGTACAAAATATGCACTAGAATTAGAAAATTGTGTTTTAAAAATAATTCTGCTCAGCTTTTAAATTTAGTGTGGAAACAGCTTTACTTCACATTCCTGCTTTCAGGTGATTATTCTGAAAGCCTCTAAGGTTAAGGATTATGGGAAAGATAAGCAGTTCCACTTTGAATTTTTAGATTTCACTATTTAAAAGCATGATATGCAAAATATTTTAATATTATTTTTATGCATTTCCAATTACTCAAAATTTATTATTTGATATAAATGAAGACCTTTTCATATTTTGAGCCAGAAGGAATATACAACACATAGTTATGAAGATAAAAAAGCAAATGCTGGAATCAAAATCTGATTAATTCTAAGTGATTTGTTATCAATAAAATGGCTTTGAAATGCTTATGCTACATGCAGTTTTGTTTTTTGGTTTTTTTTGTTTTTTTTTTTTTTTTTTCCAGTTTTAGTGTAAATTGAGCCATCAGTGAAACCCTGTGTATTTGCCCGTATTGCTCTCTAGCAACATGCCTGTCATGGGTTCAGCAGTAGCAGTCATTTTTCTCCTTCTTAGTAGCTGGTGCAGCGCTGTGTTTTTGATTTTTGGGCCTTGGAGCTGTACTGATAACACCAATGTTTTCAGTTACTGCTTGGTCATGTTTTGGTCTAGCCAAGGACTTTCTGAGCCTCATGCTCTGCCAGGGAGGAGGGGGAGACAGGAGGAAGCAGAGACAGGACATCTGACAAAAACTGACCAAAGAATTTATTCCATACCACAGCACGTCATGTCCATGATGTGAAAACGGAGACCCGGAAGGATGTGGTGGTGCTCTAGGGGGTTCGCTGCTGGGGGGTGCACTGGCTGGGTTAGGCTTGGTGAGCAGTTGTACTGCTTGTATTTCCTTGTATTTCTCTTGTATTATTATTGGTGGTAGCAGTAGTGATTTGTGTTATACCTTAGTTACTAAACTGTTCTTATCTCAACCTGTGCGAGTTGTATTTTTTTTCGATTTTCCTCCCTATCCCCCCGGGGACTGGGGGAAGAAAGAGAGGGAAGTGAGTGAGTGAGCAACTTCGTGAGTTATTAGCCTGGATGAGGCTTAAACCACGACAATGCCATAGACATGGAAACTAATATATAGAGAGTTTAGCTATCTCACCTTCCTCTTAACAAGAAATGCATTACTGCTGGATTACAGAATCATAGAATGGTTAGGGTTTGGAAAAGAACCTGGCCTTGAGCACTTTGAATCAGATTCAAAATTCTGGGGCTTCTAACTGGTAGTTATTCAATATGTCAACATTGTCTTTTTCTTCAAAATAGTCTTTTTATAAATCTGTGAAGGTAATGCAGCAGCTAATCCTGGAAACCACCTCCAGGTACATGAAGGACAGCAAAATCATCAGCAGTAGTCAGCAAGGCTTCACCAATGGGGAAGTCATGCTTGACCAACTTGATAAATTTCTGTGATGATGAGGCTGGCTTGGAATATGAGGGGAGAGCAGTGTACACTGTCTGCCTGGTCCTCATGAAGTTCTGAGAGAATGTCTCCCATAAAATCTTCAGACAAACTCTTGAAAGTCTGGGGTAGATGAGCAGATAGTGATACGGATTAAAAACTGGCTGAATGGCGATGCAACCTGACAAAGAGGAAGTCGGGCAAAAACACCCGGTGGCCTGCATGGATGAACAAGATGCTCCTGGAAAAGCTGAAACACAAAAAGGAAGTCTAAAGAGGGCTGAAGCAAGGACAGGTACAGAAAAATTATTCAAGCAGCAAGGGATCAAGTTAAGAAAGCTAAAGCCCTGACAGAATTAAATCTGGCCAGAGATGTAAATGGCAACAAAAAAAAAAAGCTTCTGCAAGTACGTTGGCAATAAAAGGAAGAAAATGATAAAATGTGGTCCCTCTCCTGAAGTAAAAGGGAGACCTGGTTACCCCGGAAGTGGAAAAGGCTGAAATACTCAGTAACTTTTTTGTGTCAGTCTTCACTGGCAAGTGTTTCAGCCACACTAACCCAGCCACAGAAGGAAAAGGCTTTCTGCAGGAGATCAAGTTCAAGATTATCTTGGAGGTGGTTGAAACTAGATGTTCTTTAAGGTCCTTTGAAACCCAAACCATTCTATGATTTTTATGATTCTATGATTCTATCAAGATTATGTTACATGTCTTTTACCAGTTACTGTTATTGGCAGCATCCTCAGTTTTTCAAGGCTGGAGTATTTGTCATAGAAATGATCCTGACTGGATGTCCTTATCCTTCCCCATGAGAAAAATGCATGCTACAAAAAGTGTTTAATTTATCTACACTTATAAACAAATCCTATTGTACTTTTATATAAGACTTCTTTTTAAAACACTGAATGTGTCACTTCTTTTATAGCCTTTATGTCTTCAAAGGGAAAAGCAAAGTAAAAGAAAAGACCACTTGGAGTTTAGTCCTGGAATACAGCCTTTGCTGGACAACAGAGAGTGATGAATAGACCATTCTACATTCCATTTTCTTTGAATTAGTACCTTAAACCTTATTTTAAAGCATTTTTAGCAAAAACATATATTTCTACATGACAGGTGAGCTGGTTTGTTTTGACAAAAGCTTCACATTTTCTTCAAAAAAAACCCTGCTAAAGTATTAAGCAATCTGATTCTCTCAGGCACTGAAAGCTGTTCCCTTGAGGTTGATTATTTGGCTTCCTGAATATGTCATTCTAAAGAACAGCAGATACATCTTCCAGGTTCAATTATGGAGAGGCGACACCATCATTTCTGCTTAATACAACAGTTTATCTTGTATTGTGATGATCATAAAGCCAATTCTAATGAACAAAATGTCAAGCATATGGGGCTAGAGAAGATAGCTGAAATGGCTCACCAGGTCAAGATACAAAGCAACTCAACCCAGGAAAATTAAACAGAAAGTGACTATTGTTTGCAAAGACTGGGCTCATCTGTGCACACACTAAATTTGTTGGTTTAATCTACTTTTAAAAAAATATATAAATTATTGGGTTTCGATACATCACTTGTCTTTAATAAATCTGTCTTGATTGTGTGTTCATCATACACGGATTTTAGAAGTAATTCACCACCTAAGGAAAGCCCAGCTACACTGTTTAATGTTTGCAATGCACATAAACCATATATTGAATAATATTTTAGCATCTGGTTATACCATTTTCCTTGAATTAAGATATGCAAAAATACCATATCTTTCCCACACTTATTATAATAACCTGTGACAATGTAAGGCCATATGATGTGTGAAGTGGCTGGTATTCAATAAATTCGTGATTGCTCTTTACAGAACAGGACTCAAGTGGCTGGAATTTAGCTATTTGAAAAGAAATTAGCCATCATAATCTGAAATTAGGGTAATAGTTATAAACGTTATTGTTATTTCATCTGCTGTGATACCCACTGAGAATAAGCAGTACTCAGAGGCACTAGGAACCAGTATTGTATTGCATTGTCTATGCAGCTTTATGGAAAAATTAAGAGTGAGGCAAGATTTTTTTTTTTTTTTTTTTTTACAGAACAACATCTGAAATATTTTATATATGTTCTTGCTCTGCAGTCAGGTAAAACAAAGATCTTTTAAGTGTCTGATGACAAACAAGACAGAGTCAACTGACTAAAGCTTTTCCTGAGCTTGTTGTCCTAAATTTTAGCATTAACTTTCCCATTTTTCATAAAGGAGAAAGATGAAATAATCAGTCTACTGATATTACCTCTGTTCTGAAGAGTAGGATGAGATGGAGAAGGAAGATATCAAACTGTCTTTCTCCAGAAAAGTATTTCACCTTGTATTAGTGTTTTGAAGAAATATTAATATCAAGGTTTAATTTTGATTTCTATGAAGAACCTTGAAACTCGGACTTTGCTTAGGCATTTAGTAAAGTGATTTCAGGTCTCCTCAGCCAGGGGATTTTGAGACAAAATGGGCTGAGGTTTTCTGAGGAGTTTTTATTGGTTTAATTAGCAGTTCTAGCCTGAAGCTAAAATGACAAAAGCTACTGAAACTTCACCTGAGATACCAGTGCTCCTGTCAGCAAATCTTCCTCTCACTATTTCTTGCATAAAACTTTAACTCAAACATCAAAATGAAGCACAGAAAATTGATCTAGATGGAAGTGGTAGGGAACACATTTATCTCACAGAACTAACTCAGGTGAACATCAACACAATTCAGGGATTATCCTAACCTCAAGAATCTTTATTTTCTATCCATGGCTTCATCTTGGAAGTTTGGCGAATTTATAGCTGCAATGAGGGTTTCTAACATCTATTGCATTTGTAAAAATTACTTCCCACTGGAGGGGACATAAATGAAAAACTCTCGCCAATATTGCTATAGTTGCTATCTAGTCAATATCTGGCTTTAAATGAATTCATGTAAGAGACTAGGTATAAGAAGTAGTTATTCGGTTTAAACGTTTTTTCATGTTCATTTTAAAAGTTCATGGATATTAAACAAGCAGCAGCCTCTAAAACTTGTAAATTTTCCTTCTTATGACTTGCTCCAGAACTATATGGATTATGAATTTTAAAAATACTTCATTACAATAGAAAAGATGATGATGTAAAAAAAATGATAAAAACAATCAAGAAGCTTGTGCAAAGACTAGCATGCTACTGCTATTTCATCAGTTTATTTCATACCTTGAATGAGACTTAAATGAGATTATAAATGCAACAAAAGAATTTTCTGAAGTTTGTATGCTATTTATTCAGTTTCCATGCCTGAAATGCATAATACTTTATTCTTCTATTGTATTTTAGTCCTTCCATTGTTCAGTTCTAGAGAATAAACACATCATTACCATTACAATCTGAGTTGGGAAATGGGTGAGTCAGAAATTGAAAAATCTTTGATGCCTGTTATTCCATGCAATATGTAAAGCTCATAAGGAAGGCATGTATAAAGTACCTTAATTCAATTTGAGCATAGGAAGTCAAAGACAGAGATATCATTGTGGTGCCTAGGGGAAGGTCATGTTAGAAGTGTACAGCCTGATTTAGAGCTGAAGGCTGTCACACATCTGGACTTATTGGAGTTTCAGAGTGGAATGACAGAGTACATTTCAGGCTGCAAGCTACTGCAGTAAAGACAGTTCTTTTTCCTATAAAAACTGAATAAAAGGTTATAAATTTATAGGGCTGCTTTCTCTCTCATTCTAACTTTCCCCACTTTTTTCTATTTTTCCCTCCTTCTTCCTAGCAAAAATAGATGCTGGGCCACTTTTCACCAGAAAACAAAAGAAAAAAAAATAATAAAATAAAAAAAGCCATAAATTTAAGATCAGATGTAATCCTCAGTATTGCAGAACTGACTGCAGACATTGGATAATTAAAAGCCAACATTGGTAATCTATGTTTATATTTTAATAAAATATATAAAATATATATAAAATATATATTTATTCTGTATGTTTCAAAGCATTACAGACAGTGTGAAAGAAAGCAAGAGAGCTACAGTCACTTTTGCTGTCCTTTATAAAATCATCTTTTATGGTCTTTTTATAAATACTAAATAGAATTTACTATGAAGTAAAAAAAGAGGCAATTGTTCCATAAGTCAATACATACAAATTCCCATTCACCACATGCCTTTTAAACCTAATGTTATAGGGTATGTGGGCTTTTTTTGAGGTAACCCATATTTTTAACATTTTTAAATGTTCTTGCAATGTGAAATAATTATTCTAATAAACATAAAAATAGATTAAAAGCTTTCTATAAGTATAGATGAAAAAATACTTGCTTTGGGCTTTTATTTTGGTTTGGTATAATTTCTTACCTGGCTTCTTTCTCTTTCAAGGACAGTTGCCTTGGAACAGTCTCTTTTTACTTATTTGTGAGAATTTAAAAAGATTATAATCTTCCTTAGGCTTCATGCTTTTATAATGACAGTGTAGAGAATGCCAATAGTCATTATCTACTGAATAGGTTAGTTCCATAGAGGGAAGTATAAGAGATATTTTTATTAGAAAAATGTCTGATTATGCAGCTTCTTACATCAGCACAGTCATTGGGTATACTCTTTTTTTCTTGTATGCATTTTTTAGTATGTATGAATTTTTATACACATTGGTACACAAACTCTTGTGGTAGCACTTTGGTGAATCTGTTGTGGTAAGCTATGTGGACACCAGAATCAGATAAAGACGAGGCTCTGTAAAAATCAAAACCATGAAGTAAAGCTTTCCATCTTCACCCACAAAATTTTGGTATGTTTATGGGTGGTTTTGCTTTTGTTTAGTAAAAGGAGCTTCACAATAGCAAGGTCCAAACTATACTATTGCCATCAATGCCTTTCACTGCAGCAGACTTTCTGTGTAGCTGTTAAATTTTGATAAGGGGACCTATTTTGTTTGATATGAAACTATGGATATTTACATATTAATGGACAAATGTTTAAAAAATTGAAACATTTGAGAAAACCTACTGTTGATATTTTATTCCTGTGTGTTACTATATATGAAAGGGGGAAAAATATAAAAAACCCTAACTACCTGTCCTGGGTTCAGCAGTGGTTGTCGTTTTTCTCCTTCTGAGTAGCTGGTGCAGCACTGTGTTTTCGACTTTCGGCTTGGGAACACTGTTGATAACACAGATGCTTTTAGTTACTACTTAGTAATGCTTAGTCTGATCAAGGACTTTCTGAGTCTCATGCTCTGCCAGGGAGGAGGGGAAGCTGGGAGGAAGCAGAGACAGGACACCTGACCCAAACTGACCTAAGACGTAGTCCATACCTCAGCATGTCATGCCCAGGATGTAAAAAACTCAGGGCAGGGACCCAGAAGAGGGGGGTGGGCTGCACTGCTGGGTCGGGCTTGGTATCAGGTGGTGAGCGGTTGTATTCTCTTCCCTTGTTATTTCCCTTGTCATTATTATTATTGGTGGTAGCAGTAGTGGGTTTGTGTTATACCTTAGTTACTGGACTGTTCTTATCTCAGCCTGTAGGAGTTGAATTCTTTTGATTCTCCTCCCATTCCCCCAGGAGTTGGGGGGGAAGAAATAGGGGAGAGTGAGTGAGCGAACTTGCATGAGAGTCTTAAACCACGACAACACCCCACCCAAAAAAAGGAAGTTGTATATTACCCTGTTCTAATGAATTAAGCAAAGATTAAAACAGAATGGGAATTTTGAAAGACTGTTACTTCTCTCATCATAAATATGGATTCATTATTGCTCTGTAGATCAGTGCTGTACTGACCAGTAAAGTGATGCACTGCATATGAAATCGAAGCTGATAAATAAAAATTTATTGAGTGTGTGCATGCACAGTAAGAAATCTTCATGCATGAAAAAGTTTCACAAGGTGTGGATGTGCATCAGGTTTTCCAAATATTTCCAGACTTCTTTTAAATGAACTTAGTTTTTTAATCTATCTTCCCCCCACCTTCCCTCCCACAAGCAAAATATCCTTTTCCATGCTTCCTGGTAGCCCCTAATACATTAAATTTTAAGCAATGCTTTCAAATATATTTTCAAAATACTCATGCATTTCTATAACTGGAATATTTTTGTTTTCAATTCAAAGTCTGCAAGCAAGCTTAACTCAAGAATATATCACAGCTCCTGTTCCTAGAATCAAACCGTGACACTAATTTCCCTTGAAGAAACTGTTCCTTACTCAGAGGAAAAGATGGCTATCAAGCAGCTTCTGTCTATCTGCTACTTAGACTACATATTTCACACACCTTCAGAATGATAAGTTGAATGACTGGGTATTAGAGTCATACTTAATGTCTTCATTTTCATTCTAAATAGTTAAAATATTATAAAAACTAAGGAAATTATTAATAATGATAGCTTTTTTTTTTTTTCCTTTTTCTCTTTGAATAAAATTGGATTAAAAAATAATATTTTACAGAAGTTGGATACCATAATACTGGGAATATACTTAATTTTTATTTTGCCAGTAGATAGTTCTTTTCCATGGCAAGCTTATATAAGCATCTATGATCTTTCTAAAGCAAGAATCATTACTCCTTGTAACAGATTTCTAAAAGAAAAGTGCACCCTAGACACCTGAAAGCTTTGTAAAAGGAAGACAAAACTATTTTACAAAAACAAAACATGCTAAACAGTCAAGGCTTATGCATTACAAAGACAATACAATAGTTCTCTTTTTTAAATATATATATATATTTACTTAATACTCTTTAACTGCATTTGGGCTTATCAAAAAATTGCAAGCTTCCTTTGTTTCTTTAGTTTGGTAGAGGCATGTCATGATACAAAATCATAACAGTGTCTGCTTGTATCAAGTAAATAATGGATTTTGGCTGAACTGAAATACTTGACATTATGACATTTACATCTTCAGAAGTATTTCAGACTATGTTTTTCTATTCATGTCTCTTTGGAAATCATGCTTATTTCATGAAAAAACACCCATCCCTTCTGTTTATAACGCTCTAAACAAATTACTTTTTCATTTTGTGACATTACTGAGTCATGAAAGCAATATCAGAAATCAAAAATATCCCTTAATGTTTTAATTCTCCAATTTATTTCTTTACATTCTTCAAGACAGATCTCATCTTGCCTATTTATGGCAATAAAATGGTCAGTACCATGGACAGTTTCATACTATTTATGGCAGAAGACATTTCACATTGCAACATA
The DNA here is from genome assembly GCA_017639245.1 of Myiopsitta monachus. Classification (NCBI taxonomy): domain Eukaryota; kingdom Metazoa; phylum Chordata; class Aves; order Psittaciformes; family Psittacidae; genus Myiopsitta; species Myiopsitta monachus. Next base: position 64,613,470 of record CM029919.1, read on the forward strand.
TTTTAAACCAGTTAGCTACCCGATTAAAGAATGTGTGAACATGTTTTTCCTCCAATCTAATGGCAGACAGATAAAGCAGAAATGTGTTAGTACACTCAGAGTTATCTTCCACATATCAGTGCAGGAAATTAGAGATAAAACACTTGATTACATAGACATGCACTTGGATAAGATATCGAATACAGCACAATCATCAAAAGAAATGCCATATGGAGACCCATATGGCTCCATAGACAGTACTAACAGATTTAATATTTGCTGCGCTTAAAAAATGAGAAGTAGTATTTCCACTAGTAAAGAACAACCTCACAGAAAAATGGAAGGGAATGGAAGATAGGAAAGGCAAAGCATGGCAAGACAAGGTAAAGAATGAAGAAATGAAAAGAAAGGGGGAAGAAAAAAAAAAAAAGAAACTCTGTATTGGCAAATAATCACTTGCCAAAACTTCCCACTAATTTCTCTAATTTATTGCAATTTATGTTCGCTTAGTCACTTAGGCTCCTTCAAATATTCTGACTATAAAGCAACTGAGAAACCAAAACTGGACTTCTCTAGAACATGAAAAAGTAACTAGATCCTTGATAAATCTTTTCGAGTATCACAATCACACACTGAATTTTTCTACTGTTGGAGAAATCTTACTGCTTATAATGGTCATGTCCCTGACACAGAATGAGGATGTTTGAAGCAATCATTTTGTATGGTATTGTATACATATATTTATATATGTATGGAGAAACTGAACATGAACCAGCAGTGTGAGCTTGCAGCCCAGAAAGCCAACCGTATGCTGGGCTGCATCAAAAGGAGCGTGACCAGCAGTTCGAAGGAGGTGATCCTGCCCCTCTACTCTGCTCTCATGAGACATCACTTGGAGTATTGTGTACAGTTATGGTGTCCTCAAGATAAGAAGGACATGGAGGGGTTGGAGCAAGTCCAGAGGAGGGCTATGAGGATGATCAGGGGACTGGAGCACCTCCTGTATGAAGACAGGGTAAGAAAGCTGGTGCTGTTCAGCCTGGAGAAGAGAAGTCTGCGTGGAGACCTCATAGCAGCCTTCCAGTATCTGAAGGGCATCTACAAGGATGCTGGAGAGAGATTTTTCATTACGGACTGTAGTGGTAGCACAAGGGGTAATGGGTAAAACTTAAACAGGGGCAGTTCAGGTTAGATATAAGGAAAAAGTTCTTTACTGTGAAGGTGGTGAGGTACTGGAAGAGGTTGCACAAGGAAGTTGTGAATGCTCCATCGCTGGCAGTATTCAAGGCCAGGTTGAATGGAGTCTTGGGTGACATGGTTTAGTGTGTGGTGCTATCTTAAAGTCCTTTCCAACCCAAAACGTTTAATGATTCTATGATTCTAATCTCTTCTAACACTAGTATCAACTTCTGAACTAATACCCCAGGATCTTTTCTATAGTTAGTAACAGATGCAAACATTTTCAGAAACTTACACTAGAACTATCCTTAGAGTAACATCTGTTTTGTTTTGAAGGAAACTAGCAGCTTTATTCCAGACCTGTATATAAGGGCAAGCTAACATTTATATGTTTAATCACAGGAACAGGATATGGGATTAAAATGGTACATTATTTGACATTATATCAACTCAAGTTATTTTTTTTTTCCCAGCAATAATACAATATGGAAAAAGTTTAACTCTATTGGATGTCACCCCTTAGTTGGATTTCCTTTTGTCCCACCAACCCTTGTCTGGTATTTAGTGCAAGAGTAGAAACCTATGGAAATCATTTTGCTCATTTTGTTCAGGGCAGGCTATCAGGGATTGCCGTAAAACTGGCCAAAGTCCCAGGCAGTTGCTACAGAGAAGCACTGAGACAGCTAGTGAGTGGTTGCTACCTGCTATCTCTAAGTTGTTCCTGAATTTCACCACTGTCATCAGCCCAGTGTGATGCACAGCTTGTTCTTTTTATCTCCAGAGTCTGTGAAGATTTGGGTAAAGCTAGGGTTCCTCTCTCATCATTTGTCACACAGATTAAATTGCGAAAACAGAACAATTTTGGTTTGAAGAGGCCATAAGCCACCTGACCAAAGCCAGCTGGGAAAACTTCTGCTTAAAATTCAGATTCTCTAGGCATTATCCAGCAGAGTTCTGAAAATCTCCAAGCAAGGATACTTCAGAATCTCTGGAGGAAAAGCTGTCACAGTGACTGACCACTCTGGTTTTGTTGTTGTTTTCTTAATAGCAAGAGGAAATTCTCCTTGATGTAACTTGCTTTCATTCTTCTCAACTTTTGCTGTGCGCCATTGAGGAAAAAAAAAAAAAAAAAAACAAAAAACAAACAAAAAAGGTTAGATCTTCTTTATAAACACATATTCAATAATGGAAGACAATGTTAAGTTCACCTGTTTGCTTCTGTTCTCTGAACTGATCAAATCCTGCTCACTTGACCTGTCCATGTAACACTGTGTGCTGTAGCCACTTTGCAATCAGGTGGCTGTCCAGTGGCTTGCTCCAGTTTGTCAATATCTTTTTTTGTACTAGGGAGCCCCAGGATGGAAGAAATACTCCATTTCACAACAGCTATATAGGATAATAATCATTTACTTTAAGTTGCTGGCTATGCTTTAACAGTGAAACTGAGGAGGAAGTTGGCCATCTGTGCAGTGTTTGGAGGGAGTAATTGGACCAGATGACTTCATGAGGACCCTTCTAACTTCAAGTATTCTATAATCCCACAATTTAAAATGTATACCTAATGATGTGAGGAGGCGCAAACCCCATATATCTTTTGGGCTAAGGACAGTAGCTTCATTCAGGACCAAATCTCAAGTTTGAGATGACTGACATCTTCCATTTCTTAGGACTGGCCTGGGCAGAGAATACATTTCTGACATGTCTAAATTCTTCAGATTATTGTTATTGTTTAGTTTTCTAACTGGATAACAGTATAAGCAAAGCAAGGTAATACTTGTAATACCCTTTCTCAACATGTCTCTATGAGTAACTCAGAAAAGAATGCAAGATCGAATAGAGATACAGAACTGCTCACTTCCGCAGTTTATGATAGTTAACCTCTTTTAGCAGCGATAATTGATAATACTTAAATATTGATTTTTACATCAGAAAATTGATAACATTTATGCAAAAAGAGTATTACATGTAAGACAGATATGAGAGGTCTGTAATATTTGTGCTCTGACCATCCACTATCTCTTTAGTTTTGAATAATTGCTTTTTAACTATTGCTCATAGTTTTTGTGTCCTCATTTGCTAAAATATTTTTAGGTTATCATATATGTTATTTTCAGAAACTGCTAAGTGCCCTCAAAAATATGTTGTTAGCTCATAAATTTAGAGCTAGTAGCAAGAAACCAAATGCTGCTACTGTTACCCCTTACCAAGGAAGCAACACGTATTTATAAAAAACACTTTTAAACAAAAATTCTGAACTATATTTTTGATATAATTTTCATTCAGCCTCTTGCTCAATCCAAGTATTATGAATATTAAAGTATTTCCATTGATTGAAAAATAAAAATAATATTTCTTCAGCTGGAGCTGAGTATTTTCTTCAATGAATGATAAGATAATCAGCAATCTGATACAGAACACTTAGTCAAGGAGAAGAAAGCATCAAGCATAGAACTCATTTCAATTATAATCCTTGTTTTTGTTGTTTCAAGAACATATAGTCAATACTGAAGAGTGAAAGAGGCATTTTTGATGGGAAAGTAGTGGGATATTTCATAGCGTTAAACATGGATTTTTGTTGTATGTTTTTTTTTTTCCTTTTATGTTTTACCTTTTTCCTTCTTCCTTTACTTGCAGGGTCTAATACAAGACATTTAAGAGGAAGAAAAGAAATATTTTATAAGTGTATGGCAAGCATGGTACAGGGAGGAGTGGCAGGTGGGGAAGGGTATTTTTGTGCACTATGATAATCTACCTTGCAAATTGAAGGAAAAACTACCAGAATGTTAAACTAAACATCAGAGATACAATAAAATAATCTAGAACTGTGTGGTAATAGTGATTATGAAATCATAGAAAATACATAGTTTATTTACAGATAAACTGTACAAAAAAGAACTGTGAACATTTTGTGGAAAATGAATGCGTTAAATGAAATGGTGCATGTTATGAGAAGGAGGGCACTTTAGGGACTTGTCCTGAAGTTAGAAGTCAACAGATTTTGATATTATCACTGGTGGGAAGAAGTTCAAGCCTTTATGGCCTGATCTAAATACTGCTGAATCAAATGGGAAACTTTCCATTGACTTTGATTTATTTAGAACGCCCAGGATTAAAAGGAGAGACTTTCAAAAGCATGAAAGGCACCAGACAGCCACTGAATACCGGTAATATTTATGCTGTCCTCTAGTGCTGGACAATGTTTCGTTAAAACAGAATTTTTATTATTTCTTCATTACTTAGCAGAAACATTAATTATAGGAATGGCTACATACTTCCCAAACGCTATGTAACAAAATTATGTGTGAGTACTTAGTGGAAAACAAATTTTTTATGGTAGCACAATTCCTCTGAATTCTTGAAGGCATATAGGAAGCAAGATAAGCTTTCTATATAGGGGAGGGATAGATGATTTTGATTTAATGTAAAGGTACACACGTAAATATATATTGGCACTGTATGGGGAGACTATATAATTTTGTGAGTTGTTTCTCCAGGACCAGGTCTAACGCATTTGTTTGTAGGATTTTGTATTCAGTAAAAGTCATAGAAGGCCCTGAAACCATAACAACCTCTGCATCCGCACTCATTACATATTACCTGCAATTCACAGACTGTTATGTTGAAGATACAGACAGGACTGTGTCTATATTTTAGTCCTTAAAAGCAAAATGTTTATTGCTTGACACTTTTAATTTTTTTGGTAATATTTTCTAGAGAGAATTTGATATTTTTTCTGTTTTGAGGTCTTAAAAAAGATAAGACTTTACATCAAAGAAAGATCAGTCATCAGATTAAGTGAAATAGAACTGTTGAAAGAGGCTGGGATAGATTTGCCACAACAACAACAACCAAAAAAAGGTAATGAAAATTAAGTGCTGAGTGTACCTCAGTGATATTTTCCAAACTCCTACACTCTTTGGAAGAATTATAAAGCAATTTTTAGATTTAATTCCCCTAGATGCTTTCCTGTATATTTTGGTGTAAATAGAGCTGTGTGTTTCCCATGAATCTGAAATTCAACACTCCCTAAAAATTTGGTTTTCATGATCCAAAGTTTTTTTTAATGTATTTCAAGCCTCTATGGTTTCAAAAGGTATAACCTCAAACATATGAAGACACTGTAAACAGATGAACTCTCTGTTGCCTGAGGCAAGCAGAAAAAGAGAATAAAGCCTCTGAGATGTATGAACTGACCCATTCATTTCACTCTTCCAAGACTTCTTATTTCCAATGAAGTAGAATTTGCCACTTTTTTTCCAAGATACTACTGGGAAATCAGCCTTATAAGCACATATATGTATAGGTAAAATAAAAATCTATTGATGTAGATTTTACTGTTCCCTATATTTCTGGAACCAGGTCACAGATTCTTCAGCTTTCTTGGTTTTTGTGTCTAGGAGAAAGACTTTACTGCAAGTTAATTTTGGCTTGATCTTCAAGGAGAACTAAGGATAAATAGTGAAAAACTTCTAAACTATTAAAAACAAATAAAAAAAGAAAACTGAAGCATTTTTTCCATGAAAGTGGGAAAACGGGGAAAATAAGCATGGCCTCACATAATTTTATCTTAATTTCCATAAAATAACAATATTAAATATAAAAGATATTTTTTTAAACAAGTTAACAGGATCTTGAAGCCTAAATTAAGTAAGATGAGTGCAACATTTCCAGTTCTGTATGCTATACATACTTATATTTAATTTCTATATATCTTTGAAATTCCTGCTGTTGAAAACAGCTACACACTAATTTCATGCTAATTAGCATTATAACCTAAGATTTATAGCTGTGTGCTCTTTGTGTTTGGGTTAGGAATTTGGACTGAATTCAATATACTAATTTGAATTACTAAGAAAGCTTCAAGTTCTTTTTTATAAAGTTTGTATACATTCTTGTTACAAAATCTGTACCTCTTTGTTATACAGAGCCAGTGTTGAATGTGGCCTTACACTGGCTGCAGAGGTGGGCTAGGTGGCCTTGAGATTTCCATCCCATCCTCTATGATTCTATGTCTTCTTGATTCTAAGCATACGTAATGTACATATGTATATTGCAGAAAAAGTATTATACTTGGTGTAACTTCTTTTTTTTCCACATTTACCAAAAATGTCAAAGGTGTTCCATATGTATTCTTTTTTGTGAATCTTTTAATGGCAGATGTTACTGCTACTATGCTTTATCCAAGTATTTACTGAATTGTTGAGATAAATGACAGACATACACCGTGTGCTGGTCTATTTTCTTACTTCTAGATGGTTACCTGAAAAAAAAAATGCTAAAAATAACAAATAGATGCTTGAGTGAATAGTGAAGACTCTTGCAAATACTGCTAGCTTTTTCTTCTTAAAAGAAAATAAAAGCATTTTTTAATGAGGGGAACAATTATTTCACAGGTTTTCTGATAAAATATTCTTTATGCTGATATTCACTTACTCATAAAATCACAGAACCAGCTAGGTTGGAAAAGAACTTTTAGATCATCAAGACCAACCATTACCCCAGGACTGTCAAGTCTACCACTACAGCATATCACTGAGGGCCTCATGCACATGGTTTTGAACACTTCAAGGGACGGTGATTTCACCACTTCCCTGGGTAGCCTGTTCAAATGCCTGATCACCCTCTCTGTGGAGAAATTTTCCTAATATCCAATCTAAACCTCCCCTGGCACAGCCTGAGGCCATTTTCCCTTGCCTTGTCACTTGGGAGAAGAGACCGACCACCACCTCACTACAACCTTCCTTCAGGTAATTGCAGAGAGTGATAAGGTCCCCCCTGAGCCTTCTCTTCTCCAGACTAAACCCCCCCAGATCCCTCAGCCGTTCCTCATAAAACTTGCTCTCGAGAGCTTTCACCAGCTTTGCTGCCCTTCTCTGGACCCACTCCAGCATCTCAGTGTCTCTCCTATAGTGAGAGGCCCAGAACTGAACACTGTATTTGAGGTGTGGCCTCACCAGGGCTGAGTACAGCCTGTTACGTCATTGACCTTCTTGGCTGCCTGGGTACAAGTTGGTTCATGTTCACCTCAGTCAACCAGCAGCCCCAGGTCCTTTTCCATGGGGCAGCTTTCTGGCTAGTCTTCCCCAAGCCTGGACATTGCATGAGGTGGTTGTGGCCCAAATGCAGGACCTGGCACTTGCCTTGTTGAACCTCATACCATTGGCTGCAGCCCATTGATCCAGCCTGTCCAGATCCCTCTGCACAGGCTTCCTATCCTTCAGCAGCTCAACACTTGCAGCTACCTTGGCATTGCCCACAAATTTACTGAGGGTACACCTAGTCCAGATGATCAATGAAGATATTAAATGACATCGGCCCTAACACAGAGCCCTGAGAGACACCACTAGCGACTGGTAGACAAATAGATGTGATGTCATTTACCACCACTCTTTGGCCCCAGCCATTCAACCAGCTTCCAACACAAAAAAGAATCCTCCTATCCAGGCCACAAGAAGCCAATTGTCCAGGAGAATGCTGCAGGGGACAGTGTTAAATGCTTTACTTAAGTCCAAATACACAACGTCCATAGCCTTTTCCTCATCAGCCAGCAGGTGACCTTAGAGTAGAAAGAGATCAAGCTGATCAAGCAGAACCCTTCATGAACCCATGCTGGCTAGGCCTGACCCCTGTTTTCCCATATGTGCTTTATGTCACTTAGAATCATCTGCTCCATGACCCTCCCCAGCACTGAGGTCGGGCTGACAGACCTGTAGTTTCCAGAGTCTTCTTCCCTGCCCTTTCTGTAGAGAGGCATCATATTGGCCAACCTCCAATCCCCTGGTACCTGCCCACTAGGCCAGGACTACTAATAGGTGGAGAGTGGCTTAGCAAGCTCCTCTGCCAGCTCTTTCAGCACTCATTTGTGTAACCCATTCTGACCCACAGACTTGTATATGTCTAAGTGGAGCAGGAGGTCTCTAACCATGTCTTCCTGAATTATGGGGACTTCAATCAGCTCCCCACCTCTGCCATCCAACTCAGGGAACTAAGTACCCTGACGATGGCTGGTGTGAATATTAAAGGCTGAGGCACAGGCAGCATTAAGTACCTCAGCCTTTTCCTTCCTGAACCAGTTGTCCAAAGGCCCTGAAGTCCTTTTTAAGTCCCCTCAGGCTTCTTGAAGAGATTTCTTCATTGCCCACCTGGGACACTAATAAAGGATGGTAGTCACAAGGCTGTACCAAACAAATGACTTTTCTGATGACTTCCCTTACCATGGCCCCAGGAGGGCAGCAGACTTCCCTCTTAGTCTGGTCAAGCCCTCTTTTCCCATGAGAGAGAAGTCACCCATCACCACCACTCTTCTTTTTTGCTTTTTTTTTTGTACAGCTGGTCGTAATACAAGATGTTCTTTGACTCTCCTGTGGGAACTCTTCTAACTTGGATGATCCCTTATCATCATCTTCCTCACTTTCCTGATCCTGAAGTACCAGGCCTCGTATCTATGCTTCTTTCAGCATTGTCCACATCTGTTCTCTTCTATTCTTGAATCATGGAATCATAGAATAGTTAGGAAAGGACCTGAAGAACATCTAGTGCCAACCTCCCTGCCATGGGCAGAGACACCTAACACTAAAAGCTGAAAGTGGCTACACAAGTTCAAAGCCTATTCATAAGTTAATATGAATATAAGTTAATATAAATCAATATATTATTATACACTCCCTGAAGTCTTCCATATAATTTAATTTTCCTTATCCTATGGAGTAAAATTAAAAAAAGAAAACAGTTTCTTTAATTGCAAAACCACACTGAATGGTTATGAGGTAGAGGATGACTGGAGCCCCTAAGCAATTATCCTAAGGATGAAATTCATTTTTTTGCTTATCATATTAAACTAATTCATATTTATCTGTACAGTTGGAGTAACAATGTATATAGTTCCTAGAGTATCCTGGGACTTTTAGGTACAAATAAAAGAAGACATTTTAAAAAGAACTGAAGAGGAAATAACTGACAACTGAAGAAAGATTTTTTTTTCAAGACCAATGAATTTCTGGGCTTTTTTTTTTTTTAAAAAAAAAAAAGGACCAAAAAAAACCCAACCAAACAAAAAAAACCCAAAAAAGCCCCATATGAAACTCTTCAAAGAGAGAAGGCAAAGATTTGTAAAGCATGAATAATTATGGAAAAATGAAAAATTAGGAAAAACATTGAGGGAAAAAAGGATGAAGCTAGTAGAGAAGGAATGAGACTTTGAGAATGGAAACTAGGTGAAAGTAACAGAAACACATGTGGAACATTTAACTGTAATTGAATTTGTTGCATTTTATAGAAAATAGCATTGTTTCAAAATGTGACTTGAATTTGACAACTGAAATTTAGCTTCAGCTTGAAGGAACCTAAATTTACAGGTCTAGATGCAGGTGACTATGTGTTAACTTGCCTATATTTCTATTGCCATTATAGTCAGTGGAGACTCAATTCATGTGAAATAAATGTGTCACATATGACACTCTAGTTGTGCACATTGGACATGCTTCCTGTTGTACATGACGTAGAGATTCCTATCTGGTCTCCATCTACTACACAAACTTAGTTCTCCTGTAGGTCCTCTGTAATATCTACAAGCTTCTAAAGATGAGCCAGATATCATAAGTTACCTGAAATGGCACTCCTTGCCTATGTAAAGGCTATTGAATTGAAGGGTAGCTAGTCGACTGTACATAAGTACAGTGGGTTGAATAGGTGTACAGACTTCCTTTACTGCCTTGACTATATAAATAGGTGTTCTGGGAGTTTTGATACCGAGCCCACATGTAGGAAGAAAAATTTAGGTCTCTTAATCTGAAGTTAAATCCAAACAGATTCTTTGAAATGTAGTCCACACACAAGACAGAAGACAGAAACTGAAGGCTTGTGAACTGTAGCATGGGGAAAAAAGAAAAATAAAAATAAAGAACAAATAAAAACAAAGAAACAAATGAAAGCACTAAATGACATACTCCAATTGGCTCTTAATTACATTAACTTTTAAACACTATGAAGAAAATGTGAAGAAAAGGTTTTGACACTATTCTTGTTGATTTCACATAATGTGAACATAGTGAAAAGAAATAAGTAATGAAGCAGATTCTTTATAAACAGGTTTTTCATCATACAAACATGTGATAGTTTAATCAGACTCTTAAAGTGAAAAAGTGTAACTGCTTTTCATGTTTGTCGCCGGTGGAGAACATTAACAGGAAGAATAGCAATTTTAGTGCAGTGGGTGTTCCTAGTGTAGAACTCCAGATGTTGCGAAATCTTAAGCCAGAAAAGCTATCCTGAAACTGGATTGCTTGATGACAGACAGGTCAGAATGTATTAAGGTTCTTAAGATAGCAAGAAATGCTATGTGATAGGTAAAAATGTCTTGCATTTCTAACTTACTGTGCCATTTTGAATGTTGTGATAGGAGATTCCTAATATCACTGTGATGTGCTTGACTTCTGCAAATGGACTCATTAATTGCACTACTGACATTCTGTGTCATGAGCAAGATAGTTTACTTTTCCTAATTTTCCACTTCTGCCTTAGCAAATCTCATTCTCCTTGTGTTAGGCAAGCATTAGTCAAAAGTAAAATAAGCTCTCAGTTATTTTCAACATACATCTTGAGTTTAAATTTCATCTCAACTACTTTTTCTCCACACCTTCTCAGTTTTCCTGAATTTACATGAATGCAAACATATTGCTAAGAAATACGTATTGTTCTTCTTGCCCATGGTAAGAAATATATAATATCAAGAAAATCTCTCTTATGAGAAAAGTTCATTTATTCAAAAAGAGTGTTTTGAAATTTGTTGGGTTGAAGAGGCTGCCTTAGGGGCAACCTTGAAGCCAACACAGAGGAAAAATTAAGCAATGAAATTGCTTAGCTGTTACTCAGAGAACTTCAAATTAAAAGCCGATATGGAACCATAGAATCATGGAATGGTTAGGGTTGGAAAGGACCTTAAGATCAGTTATAATAAGGGTAGGTGATTTTAGGAATAATTTCATGAGCATTTTATTACTCTGTCCACCACATCTTTGCATTTCTGTACACTTCTTTCAGAATTATGGTCTAGACAAGTAGTTTCCTTGCTGTCTTTCAGGTGTATACTCTTTTTTTTGGTGTGTTGTTTAGACCCACATGTACTGCCAACCTATTTTTTACAATAGTTAGGTATCTCAGTCACAAGAGTTGTCCCTCAGAGTATGAGTTGAATCCAGAGTACGGTTACTTAACTATTTTAGTAGATGACACAGAGTCAAGGAAAAAATTGTTTAGTCAAAAATTATTAATGCTAGCTGACTTCCTAGCTCTATATTGTATGACTTTATTTTCTTCAAAGTAAGAATGCTGCTGCTTCTTAGTTGCATGATGCAAGACATCCTGAACCCCTTGATCACTGTGAAAAGTTTGCTACACAGCCTGGTTTTGCTTTGCAATCTAGATAGTTAAGCTTGCCTTACAGTCAGGGAATAGAGACAAGAGTATATAGGAGTGGATGTGCTCCTACGGATTTAAGCAATTTCTGGGTGTGGGGAAATTTTTTTCTGTCTTGGGGAAACCTGAAAGATGAAGCCTAATTACTAAAACAACTCATTAAAGAGCTTAAATTAAGGTAGAATGAGTTTGGACTATCTTGATTCCATCAGATTACTAATCAGCTCCTTGTCTTGAGTTTAATCAAGCTGTTGCTAGAAACATTAAGTCTCCATATTGACACTGTCAACCATATTCTGATCTCAAACTGTGGGGATTTTTGGTTTTGCTATTTTTTGGGGGGGCTTTTTTTGGTTTTTTTGGTTTTGTTTCTTTTTCTGTGTGTGTGTGTGGTTTTTTTTTTGTTGTTGTTGTTTTGATTGGTTGGGTTTTTTTGCTTGTTTTTGTTTTGTTTGTTTGTCTGTTTTTTCTTTTTGTGGTTTTTGTTGTTGTTTTTTTCTCCCCAATTTGATTTTTTTTTTTTTTTTGAGGGATTGTCTTTGCTTTGGTTTGGGGGTTATTTTTGTTCTTGGTTTGTTTTTTAATACACCCAGAATACTGTGGTGGCTAGGAGCTTGGGCTATTAGGATACTAACAGCTGAACCTCACATTGTGCTTTCATATTCCTCTATAAAATACTTTTTAGAACTGGCATAATAGAATCATAGAATCATGGAACAGTTAGGGTTGGAAAGGATCTTCAGATCATCTAGTTCCAACCCCCCTGCCATCAGCAGGGACACCTCACACTAAACCATGCCACCCAAGGCTATGTCCAACCCAGACTTGAACACTGCCAGTGATGGAGCATTCACAACTTCCTTGGGCAACCCATTCTAGTGACTCACCACCCTTACAGTAAAGAATTTCTTCATTATATCCAATCTAAACTTCCACTCTTGAAGTTTGAACCAGTTACCCCTTGTCTTACCACTACAGTCCCTAATGAACCGTCCCTCCCCAGCATCCCTATAGCCCCCCTCCAGATATTGAATGGCTGCTATGAGGTCTCCACGCAGCCTTCTCTTCTCCAGCCTGAACAGCCCCAACTTTCTCATCCTATCTTCATACGGGAGGTGCTCCAGTCCCCTGATCATCTTCGTGCCCCTCCTCTGGACTTGCTCCAACACTTCCATGTCCTTTTTATGTTGAGGACACCAGAACTGTACACAATCATAATAATGATTCCCCTTTAGTAAGAGAAAATGACAGTGTGGTCACTGTAGATAAATAAGCAACTTTACTGAACTTTAGTTACTTACATTAATTTACCTGAAGAGTTGTTTGTCCATTATGTCCTCCCTTGCTTTATACTTCCTTTCCTGCCTTCTTTCTTTCCTACCTTTTTACTCTCTTGCCCTGCTTTCTATTACAGCAATCTGTTATGCAGGTTTTAAAATACTTAACAGTAATTATGATGTCATGTAGTTCACCAGCAAAAAGAGATTAGCATGCACTTTTGGTATGAGGTTAAAGCAACTTAGTCAGGTAACTGTATTGCTGTCAGTAGATATCCCCCTTCAGAGAAAAAAAAAATAGAAGCTTGGTGCACTCTGAAAAATATGTATTTGCCTACTACTTATAAGACTACACTGCAATCTATCTATTTTTTTTCTTCTTGTAGTGCCCCTTCCTTTCCAGTAGTAATAAATAGGAAAGCAGTCTGAACTTCTAGAGGAAAAAAAAAAAGATAAATTAAAAGGCTACTTGCTTAAGTTAGTAAACAAAAAGGAAAATATCAAGCTAACATTTACTACACTTCCCTTTTTATTAATGTTCTCTACTTTTTTCCATCTTTTTCTTTTTTTTTAATTTTTTAAACTCTCTGTATGTGATGACCTCTGGTAGGGTAATATTATTATCTTAATCAAGCAGCACGTATCAGTCATAAAAAGACCTATACTGGTTTACTTTAACCTCAACTGATGAAGCAAAAGTAAACCTTCAAGAAAACCAACACTACAGTACCAGCATTTACATACGATTTACACTTTTATATGCTAATATATTCATCTAACACAAGGTTCCCTATGCAACTTTGTCTTTATGACATGAAAATACTTTAAACAAATAAAGAAAAATTTAATTAATAAAAATATCAGAAGCAATTTACCACTGTTTTGGAATTTGGCTTTTAGCACATAAATGTTGTCCATATTATTTGAACTTTTGTCCAAAGGAAAAAATCTGTGATTCTGGTTCAGATTGGTTTCTGAACTGAAGCTGTTCTCATTGTGCACAGTTTGGTTGAAAGGCTTGCTCCAATAGCTTTTTAGGGTGGAGGGGAGAAAAAGGAAAGCCTGATCACCAACCAGTGATCAGTAATCAGGCATTAAGAATTGATGGTGCAGAAAAGGTTCTATCCAGCAGCAGTGGAAACAGCTGCCACTTGCTCATGTTCTGCAAATTTAAGGGACAGCCCCCATTTACTACAATTAAATGTTCCAGTCTCACCCAACTAAAACTCATGATTCAGATCAATAAGCATATTTAAAATTCAAATACATACAATTACAAGTGTTAATAGTTTTGGAACCTCTTTCATGATTTCATGCTGCAGTTTGAATGGTAACAACCCATAAGAGCAATTATAAAGGCTTCTGTCTCAGATCTCAGTAAAACTACTGCAGGGAAATCCAATTGGCTTTTGAATTTTCAGTATGTGTCTGTGGAGATATTGCGATGCATACCTAAAACTTCTACACAGATACACAAACAAAGTTTATGGTTGCTATGCTTTTTGTTAAACTTTATTTTTTAAATATTATACATGCATGTAATTCTCATTCATGCATGTATATTATTAAATAGTGTAGGTTATATAGAACTCAGACACATGGTTGAGGCTTTATGGAATCAGACACATATGTTATAATTTCTTAGGCAAAGGAGAAAAGAAAACAACTATATGGTTTACCCAAGAAAACCAGAAAACCTTAGTCTGATTTGTCCTCAATTAGTTTTATTCAGTTTATGAGTCAGAAAAAAAGTATTTAAAAGCACAGACTTTAAGAAAGCAGCTGAACTCTTCCACAGGAGTCATTGCAGGAAAAATTGAGGCAACCATATGGGATACCAAATTATCCAGGGAATTTGAAAGGTAAGTCAGAGACATTTTAGTTCCTCTAAGTTAGCTGAAATACAAATAATTTTTGTACTTATGTATGCTGAAGAGCAATGGAACTGAAAAGGGAAAGCATGGGTGAGGAGGCATAACTGAGGAACTTGGCACTAATTTCCTGAGGTATCTTAGAAAGTCACATTGAAAAAAGAAAGTACCTATTAGATCTTTCTTTTTTTGTTGTTGTTGTTTTGTTATTGTAAGCCAAAAGTCATATAGCTTGGCTGTTTGCCTAAACTGTACCAATAAACCACGATGTGCATGCAGCAGCATTTGCAAACACTGCAGTTAATTATTCTTTTATTGCTGTTGGTTTTTGTTTTGTGAGAAAACTGGGAGCTTTATCCCTGAGCTTTTCTGTGTCTGCTGCATATTCTTCTCATGCTTAAAAAAGGAAAGGACAGACATAAATACCATTCAGTAATATAGAGAAACTAAACATTTCTCTATAATGTCAAACCTTCTAACCACATTCTCATGTCAGCATCTTACACCATGAAATTTTACAAATGCATAGGCTTTAATAATAGAGTGGATGATGATCTGTGAAATAATAAACTTTTTGGTCTAATAAACATGCTAAATAGGCCCACAATCAATTAACAACCACAGCTTTTGATCCGACAGTTTAGTATTTTTCTGTGGACATCGAACATGAGTAACTAAAGTGGCGTGCCCAAACTGCCATATTTCCTTGAGTTCCATAGTCTTTTTAGTGCATTAATTTTTAACTCTTTCGTTTTTTGACAGTTGCTTTTACTGTTATAATGTTATTTAATACATGGGTCATATTTCTATGTTCAAGGTGGTAGAAAATTTACTCCACTGTCAGATAGTGGGTCTTTCTAAAAAGTGTTTTGGACGCATACCTTTAAAACTTAAGGAAATAAAAAAATCCCTTCATTCATGTCTAAATTAGTAAGCATGCAAATTCTGTAGACACTCTCTCAAAATACTGAATGGGAAAAGAAAACACTACTATAATAATTATAGTTATTCCAAATTTATATCAATAAAACTGTGTCCCAACTCAAAAAAATACATATGTTTAAAGTATTTAATGCAGCAAATATATGTGATGATGTTCATTACATGTCATAAAACTCAAAAGGGCAGAGCTCTTTAATAAGGACTTACTATCGTCTATGAATCATGAGCAGTGGGCAACTTCTAATGGGCAACAAGTTGAGGGATTTCTAGTAGGCTTTACCTACGTGTGTTTGAAAAGTCCATTTTAAAATTCACTTCATATAACTGGACTTAGGAGCTATCATTATAGTGTAATGTCATATGACTCATTATTTTGAAATGTTATTATTGGTTTGTTTTCTTTTTGTTCATAGCACTGGGTTTTGTTTAATAACTTAAAGCTAATTGCTGAGTGGTACTATGACTGAACAAGTGCAGCACAGTATTATGGGACATGTCATTGAAAATAACCTCACAGAAAACTCACTGTCTGCAGTCAGCTAATTAATGAATATGTGCTAGAAAGGTATATTTAAGACACAGGCTGACAATAGATTGCCTCTCAATGCTTTCCTTCCCCTCTTTTCTCTCGTTATATATGTATGTATTAGCTTTTTTTCTTTTAAGGTAAATTGTTTCTGGAAAGCATGTTTTGGTTTTGTTTTGTTTTTGTTTTTTTTTTTTAACCATCTCAAAATATTAAAAAAACCCTCAACACAAACACCAAAACTCTAATTAAGAAAATATTAGAGTGTGTTCATAGTGGTTTGCTTGTTTGTTTTTTTTTTTCCAGAATTTACACCTCAAATATTTTGTGGATTCCTTCTGACTCTTATAGACTCATCAAGAACAGCGCAATTTCATCTGCCCACCAGATTTCTCAGGATGGTAACAAATGCTTTCAAAAACTTAGACTAGTTTTTATCCTAAACTCCCTAAGAAATTATTCCCTGGCACCAGTCACCTCAGCAGGTTAAAGTTAATTTTTAATTTACCTAGGTGAATGCTCATTCACTTCAGATCTGAGAGGGCAGTATCAGCTACACAGCAGCTTTTGTACAGGATGGTACTATTTTGTCAAAACAAAAACAGTTCAGAAAAACAGTCTTTCAAACAAGAAACAGACTAGATAACAGTTTCCTTGGAAGAAATTTCTGCAGGCTCCTGTCCTATTTTAGAGATTTACATTACATTTCTCCTAATTTAATACTTGTAAACCATTGGACAGAATTATGGATAAGGAGTACAGCCAATGTAGGGCACACAAAACATTTAAAATGTTAACTTCAAAGCTGGGGATAATTCTAAACCACAACCTTCATTTCTCCCACTTTCAGGACCCCAGTCCATACCATTTGCATACTTGCATTTTCTTACATTTACCTAAATGTACTCCAGCATGGAAACACTGAATAGTCGTCATCAATATATATTTCAATCACATTAGTTTCTTTGAGTTTTCAGTCTTGCACAAATGCTGAGATCTAGTGAAACCATTCTAGTCATACACGCTTTCCATGGCACTGATGGCACAGTGATGGCACAGCGAATAGTGCATGTTTGAAAGCATAGCATCATTTTTAGATTCACCTGTTCCTTCCTCTGAACGTCCATCAAATTGTTTGAATGTTTAACGTTTTTAACTTCCTCATGGTAGCACAAAAATATTAATATAGGAGAACATGAAAGTGCCCCTGAAAAGGAAATGAAGAGTTTCACTTTATGCACTTGAAGTATTTGCCAAATAATCTCAAATGCTGTGTGATTAGACAGGGTGAAGTGGTGGTAAAAACAAACTAATAAACACTAAGCCTAACATCATTAATAGAAGAACATGATTAACGGTCACGAGAGTGTATATGACAACCACTGTGAATACAGACAGCCTAGTTTTGGGAGAAAATTTATAAAAGAAATTATTATTATTTTGTTAAAAATATTAGCTTAGGTCATGCCTTTTAGCCTGGTAACATTACCTGCTGCTCAGAAATCATCCACATAATTAATACGTATTTTTAGAAATGCAAAACAATTCAGAAATGGCAAATTAAAACAAAGAAATAGAGCTTTACATCTGGTTGAGAAGACTCAGGTGAATGGCCTTGAGTGAATGCCCTTTTTCAGTCTGTTCATAAAACAAGAACCTGCGTATTCTAGATCAGCAAAGTGGAATGGCAGTCTGATATGAGATAAATTAGTAGATTCTCATCTTTTGAATGCATCAATTCTCTGCATTAAATTCTTCAAATTTAAGCATATAATTATTGGACACATGGACACATCTACGAAAAAAACAGGAAGGTGATAAAGTGAATGAAATCTCACTGGGTAATTCAACAGTTGAAGTAGCCAAGCTTGGCCTCTTTACTCCCAAAGCAGAATTCAGCAATGCTGAATTTACTATCTATCTGTTATTGTATTTAATTTCTTCACAGAATTTAGTATTACTGATAATAAGACATATAAAAATCAGTACAGGACAAGATACCAATATGTTCATTTCCCTGGTCCCCATTCTGAAACAGAGAATCAATGGAACTACTTGTTTTGGTTGTGGATTTACATATGCAGTCTAATGAAAACTACACGGGTTATTTATGGACAGTTTTTATAAGCTGATATACAGTTGTGTGTATGACAAAACTATGTGACCCCTATGCAAACTATGACGTTTTCTCACATGTGGGTTCCTGGTAATCCCAAAAACTTTTTTGCACACATGGAATACATATCAGAATGGTTTATAAAAAGACCATGTGTGCCTGTATCTCACATACATGTGTTATTATTCATTATTTTCTGTAATAATTTGTCATTAAAAGCTGTATAATTGTGGAAATATTATTACTATGGGGTTTCCTTGGTTCTTTAAAAGTTATACAAATCTGTGGGGAAATAAAAGTAGCCCCTGCTCAAAAACTCTCTATGTTTAGGACTAGCGGTCACATGGAATTAAAATAACAGATAAATGTTGAATAACAAAATTGAAAAACTTGGACCAGTGAATATCAGATATCAAATTTTACAAACAAAGGACTTAAAATGTCAAAAAGAATTTTTCCACTTCAGTATTATCTTTAGGCATGTGGAGGATTCAACGTGAATCCTGTTACTGAGTGACAAACAAGATGAATCCATCCAAACCCCAAGCCACTGTAGTCGTATGCCAAGTGTCATTTTTTTGAGGACAGAAGTCTCAAAGCAAGGTGCTGACAAAGAGAAATGTTGTACAAAGGATCTAACATGTTAATATTCCCCTAAGTGGGAATATTATACAGGCCAAAAGAAGAAACATGACATATCCTGCTCCTGGGGCAGCCCTCTCAACCCTTGCTGACTCAGAAATCCTGATCAGAATAAAATAGAAGCAAGCTTTGTTACCTCATCAAAACTAAATCTGCCATATGAGCTAATCACCTTTTTATGCTAAGCAGAAGTTCAGAGATTGTTAGTCAGTATATGCGATACATGAGAAAATTGAAGTGGAATTTGAGCAACAATATAACATGCATGCCAATACCTAAAAGGACTTTAACAACTGAATTAAATAAGTAAAGGTATTAATATAAGCATTGCACTGCATATTTAAGTCACTAAAGTAAAAATGTGCAAATGAAGCTTCCTGTTGCACATTATAAATAAGATCGACATGCTATTATGTGATCAGTTTTACATACATGCATAATAGAAGAAGATGTCTACCAGGTAATGGTGGAAAGAGGGTTCAGAAGTGGTTGCCCTAGATCACATCTACAAGAATCAGCAAATGTTAGTAATTTCCTAATAGCCCTTCAGGTTTGGAAAGGCACACAACTTGACAGCAATAAGGAAGTCTCCACAAACCTCAGAGATACAGGAAATTTTTTTTCTCCCAGTGCTTCTGACCCAAATGATGATTAGAAACTGACAGAGGGAACAACAGCTCTGAAATTCTCAGTCTTTGCTAAATGCTTTGTTAATTGTTTATGCATCTGTATTGGCAGGGAGTGTCAGTTATACCTGACTTCCAGGCAGCCCACACAGTGTTCAGATTTCGAGTGTAGATGCTGTAGTCCTAGATGGCACTCTGCATGGAAACTTTCTTTGGTGTCACAGACCTTAGAGGATCAACTCCAAGCAGCCTGGCAGGTAACATTTCCTGGAAAAACAAAGCAAAGCAAAAGAAAACAAACCAAAATATTAGTGTTTTATTAAAACCACCACGCATTTCTCCCTATTAGATGGAACTACCTTTACAAAGTCAGCGATGCAGAGGGTATATAATAATCACAAATCAGTTGCCAGCAATTTATTCATTTCCCGTTCTGAGGAAGTTGTTTTGTTCTCCATTCTGGACCTTTGCTTAGAAAGATCATCAATGTCTTATTCATCAGGTCTTTTGCCTGTCTTTGGGCTGAGCTGTTAAGGGGAGAACCAAAACATTCTCTTAGTAAGAGTTATAGGAATAGCAGCAATCAGTGAATCATAACAGGAGCAGATGTCTTCAGCAAAACAAATGATGCAGATCCAATATCTGCACTATGTACAGTTTGAATGCTTTACTTCAGATTAGCTCATCTGGTCCCCTGGATTGAATACCATCCTAGAGTGAGATCACATTAAGTTCCTCAATCACGGTTTTTAGTTTATTTTTATCTGAATGGATTTAATGTGTATTCTTCAGAATCAGAACCTGAGTACAGGAAGTGGATATGATCTGGAGATTTACTGCAGAAGTATTCCTCTCATCCAAAGTAAAATACTGATGTAGACATATGAACAGGCAATTTCTTTTCTGTTATAGTGGCAGATTCAAGTAGCTGTCAAAATATGAGTTATATTCACAACATGTGGGGTTTTTTTTCTCACTCTATAAAGTGATGGAACCTATTCAATGATTTTCTTTTTTTTTTTTTTATTTTAGTTTTATTTTTTAATAAGATACTTTTACAAGCTGTCATTCAAGCCACCCTTTTTTTGTGTGTGCGTGCTATTAACATTTTGTTGGGTTTAGATGCGATTATTTCTTATTTCAAAAAATCCAGATATGAGAAACACAGAAAAATATGCATAATTTAACCTAAAAAAAACCCTACCATAATGTGATGGGTTAATCTTGGCAAGCAGCTAAATGTCCACCCAGCTGCTCATTTGCTTCCCCACTCCCTCATGGGAATGGGGAGGAAAAATAGTAAGAACAGGAGTAAAGAAGGTCATGAGACAAGATCAAGACAAACAGATAGCTTTACGTTTGTGGGCAAAAGAAACTTGACTTGAGGAAAATTAATTTATTGCCAAATTAAATATTTAGTTACTGATAATAATACTGCTAGTTGTAAACAAAAAGGTTGAACTCCAACTCCTTCAGTTCAGCCTCCTCTCCCTATTACAGGTGGTGCAGTGGGAGGAGGTGGTGGTGGGTTGTAGTCAGTAAACAGAGGTTTCATTTTGCTGCTTCTTCTTCCTCATGCTCTTTTCCATTCCTCCACCGTGGTCTCTTCATCTGACTGTAGGGAATATCTGCTGCGGCACCTGAAACACCTCCTCCACTGTGCACAGAGTGTCTCTGACCTTCTCACAGAGGCCACCCCTGCAGCCCCCAACAGCAAAGCCACCTCTGATCCCCAACTACCAACAACTGGGCATGTCAACCCAATACACATGCATATTCTCCTTCCTTATCTCTCCAAAAGTAGCAGGTAGAGAACTAGCATATTTTTCCTCCCCCTCTTTTCAAGCCCTTTCAAAAGAAGTATCATAAAAAAAATAAAGGAGAAGAAATGGTTATGTTGTACTCTATGCTAGTCTGGACTAAGCTGCAGTTTTGGGAAGCAGTTTTGTTTTGTTTTGTTTTGTTTTTTAAAAAAAAAAGAAGAAAAAGAAAAAATAATTGGAGAGAGTTCAGAGGAGAGACAAAGAAATAATAAAAGGTTTGAAAAAGACAGTTAAGAAAAGGCTAAGTGAACTGTGTATGTACCTTCTACATCCAAAGAAGACTGAAAAGGCATATTATTGTCCTTGAATCTAAAAAATTGTATTTTAGGGAAGGCTGGGACCAGTTATTCCCCTTAGCCAGTAAGAAGACAAGTGATAGCCTCCAGTTGCAGAAGAGAATTTTGGTTAAATATTGTTAAGACTTAAAAGCTATGCTAATTGTTAGGGGAAAGACTGAGTTGCAGGGCATGAAGTGGAATTAGCTTTGGTAGAGATACTTGAGGTTAGGGTTTCGAACCCATTCATAAGCAATATTTTAGGAGTCCTGAAATCAACCTTGCTGGACAGTAGTAGTTGACCAAATGAAACTTCTAGCCCAAATCATTTCTGTATGTGACTCCATGCCTTGTGAAAAGTGAGCTTTCTTCCAGTTCCAAAAAATAAACTTTTTGATTTTTAAAAAACAGAGTGCACTGTATCTGTACACTGGGGGAGGGATTTGGAAACAAGAGGTGGTTCAATTCTGATATGTCTGTTTACTTTCATGATGTGATTGCCTTGATGCACATTCTAGGCCATTATGTTGCTTAAAATCTTGGTTTTATTAATTCATGATGTAGGTAGGGTTCTAGACACAAAATGGTGAATACAGCTTCCTTTTAAATTACAGGATTGAAAGAGCAGGAACTGAGAACCTTCTTATATTGTCTCATCAACATATTACATTACCAACTGAGAAGAAAAGAGGAAAGTCTTCATACTCGGCCTGCTTCCTACTGGGGATACACATGGATAACTTGTACTTGTCCTGACGCGCTGTCTACCACATTTTCTAAATAAATGTTATTAACCATTTTTTTTGTAACTATTGTCTTTTTCACCCTAATCATAGAAAGAAGAAATTATTTTAAAACACTGTATGATTTTTCATACAGACACCTCTGTTCTGAAATGAGATCTGCATATACCAAAACTCCCATAAGAATCATCTAGTAGTTGTTACAGATACATGTACACACAGAAATATATCATCAAAGATATTGTTAAAAGATAATGTTCTTAAACAGTTTCTGGTTTTGAAGTTTCTTTTTTTCCTCTATGTACAACTCAATAAAACCATATTAAATAGGCTACCTAGTACATACAAACATCAACCAAAGACTGGCATTAAGCCCTTGCATGCTGTTGGTCTGTGTGACTCAGAAACCTAACCCCAATGCAGATGTAGAACTCTGGCTTTATTCTCATAGGTAGTTTTGCTATACTGATGCAAATTGTTTGGTTTCAATGTAGTTATTCTTTAATTATATTGATTATTTATATTAATATTGCAATAAAACCATTATCTCTGAAGGTGATACTTGTATCTGGTAACGTAAATCAAAATCTCATACCTGCACATCCTTGAACTGAGTCTTGCAGCATGAAGCCATCTTGGTTAAAACATATATTTCAGGTATTGAGTTATATTTTATTTATGAGATCTGGTCTACACAGTCTGACATTTATTGGGTTGTTTTATTTTATTTCATATATGTTAACTTTTTCAATTGCTACCTTTAGGTTCTCTTACCTTTTCTTTCCTTATCTCCCCCAGCCTTTTCCTTTTACATTCAGGTACTGGTGCAGTTTCACTCTGGCTTGCCACTCCAGGCATTGTGCATGTTGCAGGAATTCTGTCAGCGCTCCCTGAGGCCCACTATTTTCTCTGTCAGCTTGCCTCATAGACCCAGCAGAACTGAACATTTCAGAATCTGATCTCAACCAGTACTTAGCTCCCAACTATTCATTTTCATGACGACCTGGACTATGCTAAGTAACACTGTTATTTTCTTCCTATTCATCATTCTGCTGCACAGTCAGAGAATAAACCTTGGCTTCTTAGATTATGCTTTGCATCGTCAAAATTTATAGAAAAATATATAAATCTCTTTGTATGGACATCTTTGGCAAGATGTTCTCATAGAATCATATAATAGTTAGGGTTGGAAAGGACTTAGCTCCAACCCCCCTGCCATGGGCAGGGACACCTCCCATGCCTGTCCTTGCTTCCACCTTTTATAAGGCTCTTTTTCCCCTCTTAGTTTCCTCAGCAGCTCCTTATGCATCCAGGAAGGTCTCCTGCCCCTCCTGCTGCACTTCCATCTAGTCAGGATGCAACACTCTTGAGCTTGTAGCAGATGATCCTTGAATATCAACCAACAATCTTGGGCTCCCCTGCCCTCTAGGGCTATATCCCATGGAACCTTACTAAGCAGGCTCCTGAAGAGGCCAAAGTCTGCTCTCCTGAAGTCCAGGGCAGTGAGCTGGCTGCACGCTCTTCTCAGTCATACAAACCAGGCCCAAACAAAGAGTTTGGATTTCTTCTACTGCATTTTCCCCAGGCATGAAAAATATTTCAATTTCACAAAAAGACACATTTTATCTTCACATATAATATATTTCCGACACTACTGTCTCTCTTCCATTAGTTTCTATGCCCACCTTGCTGCTTGTAAGGCCATGTGATAGTAAAATTGACAGAAATGGTATCTTTCATTCTATGTAGGCAATGCTGGCATTTCCTGCCAATGATATAAAGATAGTTATTTGGTTCCACCTCAAAATATACTCTACTATTACCACATAAAATTAAAGCTTGCATGGCATAGGTATTACATCCTATTCTGATTTTTTTCCTTGCTTCACCATTTTCCATAATAACAAGTTTAAGAATAGTTAAAAAAAAAAAAATCTATGTTATTCTGTCACGTACTTGACATAGTAACTGCCTGTTAAACAGTATGCATTATGAAAATTATAAAGGAAACTGTCACATTTTGTTCATCTCTGAAGCCGCAGTAAAAACAGTAGCCAAAGGGTTAAGTTGAAAGTCAACTGTAAGGAGAAAGGAGGGAAAAAGAAACTTGGGAAGAGTCTCAGATTAATCTGTTCTTTGGAGCTCTTCATCGACTTGCTGAGAAGGGTTTTTCTGTTGTTTTGTTTTGCCCCCTCTCAATGCAGCCTAATTTTTGTCTTTGTGCAGTTTTTCTTTTTCTTATTGTTTCAAAGGCCTGGTAATAATTTTAACCCAAAGATTCCTAACACCAGCATTCATAAACCTACTTTTTCCTATGATATTTTTCATGCAAGGGAATTCTACTCAACAGTAGTCTAACAGTGGAAACACAGCTTTCTTTTTAAATTACTATTGCATATGAAGACTAGTGAAAGAGGATTCAGCTATCCAGCAAGAGAGGGTTGCTATCAATCATTTGCACTGAAAAGGCAGATTTGTTTTATGTCCTTTTTTTCCAGTCTGAGATGAATTGGTCGGTTATGATAAGGCAATTAACACTAGTAGGCTCACCAAAAAATGGAAGAGTTTAGATTTCTATAGAAGACAAGAAGACTAGACAGAATAAATAAGTGACATTAGTTGACTTAAGACAAAGTTTTGAGTTTTAATGCTGAAGGAAGCTCTGTCTCCATTAATGGAGCTGTATAGGGCCACACCTATAGCATTAGAAGAAACAATGCTTGCAAACATTTCTGACACTAGCATAAACCAGAGCAGAATAACCTTGCTTCCTTGATATTGCCTTCCCTGATCTTCCAAAAATAGTGATCACATCTAATATGCATGCTAGAAATTATCTCAGTGCTAACACATGAAGTATGAACAGAAATTGATTAGGAGAGTAAACATTTACTTTGGCCAAAAGCTTATCAGAGGCTGTTCAAGCAATTAACAGTACAGGCAGCTGAGCTCAGTAAGTAAGAATGCTCACTATCAACACATGGCTTACTAGTATTTAGGTTTCCTCAAGGAATGTATGTGCTACCTGCACACAGTTTCATGCATTTTACATGTAGAACCCTGTATCCATGGAACTTTTTCTCCAAGTTATTTCAAAATTAAGGGATTATGAAATGTCATTTTTTCCACCAAGAGAGAAAAGTTTCCATTGCTGCTTCATATATTTACAGTCATTCGTTATATCTATACTACCTACTTAGTATAGAGTAATTGTTTCTCTTTGCAAAGCAGATCCAAAGCCCTATCAGCCATCAGAAGGCCACTGTAACCAGATATGGGTCAGTTTGGACTAACATGGTCTGAGCGTGTCGCTTGCCCTCGGGATAATTCTGTCTAGTATAGACAGTATCTTCAAAAAGATGGGGAAAACAGTCTGATTAATATTCTTTATCTTAACATCCAAACCTACCTACTTATCCAGCCTTCCACAACCCAACACAATCATGGTGTTGCTGCCTCTTTGAAAGCACTGCTGATGGCATTAGGATGCAACATTTTGCAGAAATTGCACTATCCATACTTCTAATTTCTGTGAACTGACAGTGGCTTCCATCACATTGCCATCATGCAGCAACTTTCTTCCTTGTCGGGCTTTCATTTGCCCTGGCACAGGTCTTTATGTGCAACAGGTGTAGCAATTTTGGTTGCTAGATCTGTTGCTGCTACTTCCTGTAGCTCTTTGTTAAAGGCTGGGAGATGTGTGTATAAAAGGGAGCAGGCGGTAGAGAAAGATTCATTGGGAGATTCCATGAACCTGACCATGGAAAACTTAGAAATCAACAGTAACCAATGCTTACAAAGTTGGAAATTGGAATTTTGATATACATTTTGCCCTTAAAGACTCCTCCAGTTCTTTGTCCTAAATACTTGATCCAAATTCTGCTGAAGTCATTGTAAAGATTCCCATTGAACTCAAGCAAAATTTATTTCCAACTTTAAAAGCAGTATAGATATTTCCTTAATTGATCTATATTGAGCTAGTGCCTCACAGGGTGCTATGAGGCATAGTGCATTTTTCTGAGGTGTCCTAAACCTAGCGCTGATTTAGTTACAGGAGATATAACAGATACTATATAAGAAGCTGACATGCTTCCTGTCCCTCCTTTTTTTTTTTCCCCCCCTGAGACTTAATGAAAAATGTTGACTGTGGCCAGAGGCTAAAATTAACAACACGTGTGTACAGATATAAGCAAGAATGGAGAGAGAGAGAACAGTTTAAAGAGTATTCAACTAAAGCTGGAAATATTAAAGACTGCAGGGCTTGAAGAAATGTATAATAGAGAGCAATTGCAAGACTTATCATTGTTATCTCTCAACTGCTACTTAAATTTTTTGAGAGCTGAGGAGGTTTGGCTTGGGTATCAGAGAGCTAGTGAATGATACTTTTCAGTTAAACCAGTTTTCAATAAAAGGGAAAAGAGGAACCTGTGAAAATCTATACTGATGAACATAAAAGCAATACACAGAAAGATGCTGCTAGATAATTATGAAACAAACAGTGTGTAAGTAGAAAGAATACAGTAGTGAAACAAGAATCAGAAATTACAGATTTTTCTGCAGCATACTATGTAGAACTATCTCGGTTACATTTTTAAGAGGTGAGAAGGATGGAATAGTTGACAGAAAAACCACAGGAATTTTTATTTAGTAAAAGCTGTTAACACAAACTTATACGGAATCCAGAAAAATGTGTTCTAGGTGTAATTGATTGTAAAGGGGCTGCACGGCCAGCTGAAAATAAATAAACACACAAATAATAGCTCCCTTTTCAAAATGCAAAAATATTTCAAGTGAGGTCTCCCAGGACATACCTCCACTCCACAATGCAGTGCTTTGTTACAGATACCTAAGCTAATGCAATGCTATTCAAAGGCATTCTCATGAATGCAGCCTTTCCAGTTTGATTATTTGTTTTACAGATACACCTGGTTTGATTTTGAACATAATTTACACAAAGCTAATAGCAGTATGTTTGTCTAGCACAACAATACACTGCATATCCAATGAACCTCTCTTGGAAAAATACTATTTACTATTTATATTAATATCTTGTATGGTGAAATAGACAAACCCACTTAAATACATGGGCTGTCATCAACCTTGGCAGAATTATAAAATATATGAAGAATAGGATTAAAATTTAGAATTATCATGATTAATTGTAGAAATGAGATTAAATCAGTAAGAGCAAATTAAATATAAAAGTAGGAGAAATACTGTATTGAAAAGAAATCAAACATGGAAATCTAAAATGGAGATACAGATGAAGCCATAGCCTGAATAGCCTGAATAAAACCAGAAAGTTAATCAAAACAGCAAATCTTATTTTGAAGTATGTTAAGAAAATGGCTGTAAACAAGGAAGCCAAGTATTTCCTCTCCCCTTAAAAATAATAAAACCTTAAAACAAAACCTGAGAATTATTTGTAAACTCCACAAAGTCTCTTTCTTAAAGAGTATCCATTGCCCTCAGAAAGTATTTTCTTTTTTTAAATTATAAAGAACATAAAAGAAACCATAGGCATTTCTGAATTGCATCTCTAGAATATGTAGAAGGTAAATCTTTTAATATTCTATTTTTTCTTGTTTTGCAGACCTTTAAAAAAAAACAAACAGCAAATTGAAACAATTAGAGAAATGATACAAACTCATCGGATACTTCAGTGCTGTGCTTTTTTCCAAAAAAGACAAAACTTATCAGCTTATAAAATGAGATTTATAAAAAAGAGATTAAAGAAACTGGAATTATTTGATTTAGAAAAACTTAAAGCTGTTTTAGACCATGATATCAGTTTTCAAATACATAAAGAAAAGCTACTGAGAGGAGAGCAACTAACTGTTTTCCAGATTAATGAAGGGCTGGACAAAAAATGATGCATTTAATTTTCACTCGAGAAGGTTTCCATGAAATGCTGAATTATCGTATTCTGAAAGCCAGGCATATACAACTGACAGGGTAATTTATTTTTCAGCACATAAAGAAAAGTGTATCAAAATCATGTCCATTCACTTCTTCTGGACTCTTTATAAAATAAAGTGGAACTGTAAAATGAATGTGTGTATAGAAGCCTGGTCCTACTTGAGCTATTGTTTTCGCTGAGATATGTGTCCGAAATAATCCAAATACATGTGGAAGTGCTTATTTTTTCCTGGGTGAAATCCTCAGTAATCTTGCAAATTTAGCATAAATGCTGAAGAAATAAAATTCAAATTAAACTAACAATCATTTTGTGAAATTAGAATGTAATTTGAAGCAGAAGTTCAAAATGCTCTTCAGAACAAAATACATTCTCATGTTAAGATAAAAAAAAAAGGAAAATGCAAAGGGAATATTGCCACTTTGATGTGTGAGAAATATGAAGTTCTACCAAAAAAAAAATATACACATTTTCATATGACCAAGGTAACAGTAAATGACCAAGGTAACAGCGGTATCCTCACTGTGATACCACACACAAGTAAAATCACCTGTGCTGCTACACAAAAAAAAAAAAAAAAAAAAAAAAAAAAAAAAGATACTTTAAAATGAAATTGAATATTTTTTTAAATTATCTTTTAGTCTCTTTTTCTCTCCTTCTGTCTTGTCTGTTTCTTCTGATTTTTTAATTCTTCAGTCCCTGCCTGCCCATACTGAGCTCTTTCTGGCAGTAAAAAAAAATATGTAAAGAGATAAACCTTCAATTCTGAGCACACAGAGATTTTCTGATCAGGCCTATGTTTGGCACACAGTAAGTCCAAAACAAAAGAGAAGACAGAAAGATAGCTTAGCATCTTACTGTCCTGAGGGCTCACTTCTGAATCCCAAATTGTTATGAGTTCTTATTGTCACAACACAAAGCAGTCCTTAAGAAATATGTCAGTCTAGTGAGCCTCACACACTAGTATAGCAGTACACAGTGATCTGATGGTAAGAAGGGCCAGTATTGTGTATTACATGCAAAATATAATGTCTTGTTTATATTTTTAGTCTACTTTTCTGAATCAATTATATACTTGCCCTTCACCTGTGTAATGTTCTCATTTTGCTTACCAGTGCAGATCACCTTGATGTTTCCCATCTAGTTTAAGGATTTACCTATGTAAATAGAAGTCTTTGCTAACAGGAATAATTACTTCAGCGGAGAAGTCAATTAAGACTATACAGAAACTTAAATCAAACAGCAGTTAATTTAAGGAAACAGAGACCAAAGCATGTTCTTCTTTTTAATGGTGCTTTCTCGGCCAAAATCATTGTAAATCATGGTTATTAATTATCATTAATTAGTATTGCCATTTATTTACTGCAGTATGTTAAAGTTCCAGATGAGATGAGTAAATTGCTTTTGCTATCAGAGCATCTATGTGTTTTCCGGGTTTAGTTAAAGGAACATATTGCTGTTGCCCATTCACAGGAACTAGAAACATTGGTCATTTAATTCCTAGTGGTACACCCAGTTGCCAAGGCCATAGTTCAAAAACCTATGCTTCCAGAAGGGGGACAATTTTTTTTTTTCCCCCCCTCCGGGTTTAGCTGTAACTGGGGATATTGAAAGTATTTCAAAGTAGCAAAATGTATAGGAGAGATCATCCCCCATGTTTGCGAAACGGAAGTTATTTGTGGTGACAGCACTGAATTATTATCTCCACAGTAATGGTATGGACTGCTTGTGGCTGAGCCAGGGGCTGAAATGCACAGGAACAAGCTTTTCCAATTCAAGGCACAGCTGTAAACAACAGTAAACTTCTCCTCTGCGACTTGTCCTTTTTTTGCTTTTGAAGCCTTATATATACATAAAATGGGATTCAGCTAACATAAAATCTAACTTACAGATTACCTTACCTTGCTTCAGGCTCCCTTTATACACACTGGAGAGAAACAGATATCTTCAGAGAGCAATGCATTTCATGAAACAGATATCTAAGATTGGCCAGATTAAACTTTTTGGAGGTGCTAACCATAGATCCATTCTGAGAAGACATTTTTTTTCTCAACATCGTGAACACAAAATAGCTCCCATTGCACAACAAAAAATGAAGTTTCAAAACAATTCCAGTTACACTAAAACTCATGTGTCAAGTAAAAATTATTTTCTTTGCATATTGACCCCTTTGAGTGCAAGTGATAAAAATACACTAACCTTCAAAGATACATATTTATAATTCCCAAGACTGAAAATCTTCTGATATCACTGAATTATTTCACATTATCCATAAAGGTTTTAATTTTAAATTGAGAAAACATGACATCTGTGAAATTCTATAGAAGCTACAGAAAAGAATAAAGCAAAGAAAATAAAACTGCCTATGTAAGAGCAGATTTATTACCTTCCTGAGAGACAGAGATGAAAACACAAGGTCATTTGATTGTATCCAGATAATTGATTAAGTCCTGATATTTCAAGTTGTTCATTGCATCTGGGTCACTTTGTTTATGCGTAGGAGCCAGAAAATTCTGCTAGGAATATTGCAGCATCAATAAAACACTCTTTAAGAAGCTAACTTCTTATACCCTGTTAAAAACTGTGGACACAAGAACAACAACCAACCAAAAAACTAAGCACCCTCCCCCCCTCCCCAAAAAAAAAAAAAAGGCTAAAAAAAAAAGAAAAGCAAAGAACAAAAGAACCCCCCCAAAAACAAACAAACAAACAAACAAACAAACAAAAACACCAAAAAGCCAGCAACAAACTAACAGCTCAATCCCAGAAGATCCAGAATTCAGAGAACTTCAGTCCATATTAACTTGAGTTAATAAAGATATGAATAATCCCATTTGAATCTCAGATTGCTAATATCAGGAAGTAGATTAACATCTGCAGCCTTGGATAGTGCACCTGAGTCACTGAATTCAATGGGAATGGCTAAAGACTGCAATCCATCTCACCACACCGCATATTTAACAGTTGTGCATCTAATCCAAATAAGTTGTGAAATTTCTCTTTAATGAAGAGTCTTTTCTGGAGCACACTTCATTTGACTCTAGCAGAAACATTTCAGGCTAAGTTTCACTATCACTTGATTTGAAACTATGAACAAGTGGCAACTGAAAGGGGTTCTTTCATCTCTTCCCACTCTCCCCTGTGGGTTCCTCACTTTTGCGCCAGCAAAAGGATTTAGGCAGTCAGTTTGACTGAGCAGGTTGAAAACTAATTATTGTTGTGCTGGGTTAGCTTTAAACTGAGCCTCATCCCTGGAGCAGTAAGAATTGATTCTGGAGCCAGAGGTAAGGGTAAGACTGCCCACTATTTGGCAGAAGCCCTCAGTTAGGCTGGTTTAAAATTTTATGGCATAGCTTCTTAATTAATATATTTTGTTAATTAGGTTGATTTAAGATTAGGTTGTTTCTGACAGTGATTTGTATTTTTTTTTCCCCACTTTCCTTCTGGCCTTTGCCATGTTTTCTTCTGCTTCTTTAATGCTAGCCTGTAGGTTAGTGGGAGCTGGAAGGTGGTGGGGAGAAATAATTGCGTACAATCAGATCACCAAATTGTTCAATTCACTCCACAAGTCAGGGAACGTTACATCCAAAACTCAGGAGACAGAGAAAAAAAAACTGGCCAAAGGGTGGAATGAAATAAGTGCAGCAGGATCATAACTTCCCAAGGAAATCTACATATCAGCTTCTGCTGATAACAAATCCTCAGGGCAAAACAGTTAGAAAAAAATGTCCTCTAGAGTTACTCTTCTCTTTGTTGATTATAAAGAATGAGGAAAAGTCTTCTAGAGTACTCTTCTCTTTGTTGATTATAAAGAATGAGAAACCAGTTGAGTTTATTTATCTGATTTTTGTGATCTGAAACCCATCCTACATGACAAGAAAGATTTTGATATAGTGCATTAACTTTCTTTGTCTATGTCGTGGTTTAAGCCCAGTCAACCAATGAAGTTTTCTCTCTCACTCACTCACTCCTGTCTCTTTCTTCCCCCAGTCCCGGGGGAATGGGGAGGAGAATCAAAAGAATGCAACTCCCACAGGTTGAGATAAGAACAGTTCAGTAACTAAGGTATAACACAAATCACTGCTGCTACCACCAGTAATAATAATGACAGAGAAGCACAAGAGAAAAACAAGGAAAGAGAATACAACTGCTCACCAAGCCGAACCTAGTCAATGCACCCCCCAGCAGCGAACCCCCCAGAGCCACCACCACACCCTTCCGGGTCTCTGCTCTCTGCCTTCACATCCTGGGCATGACATGCTGTGGTATGGAATAACCTCTTTGGTCAGTTTGGGTCAGATGTCCTGTCTCTGCTTCCTCCCAGCTTCTCCTCCTCCCTGGCACAGCATGAGACTCAGAAAGTCCTTGGCCAGACCAAAACATTATCAAGCAGTAACTGAAAACACTGGTGTTATCAGCGCAGTTCCAAGGGCCAAAATCAAAAACACAGCACTGCACCAGCTACCAAGAAGGAGAAAAATGACTGCTGCTGCTGAACCCAGGACAGTCTATTTAAAACAAACAAGCAAATAAACAAAAAAGAAAACCAACAGAACAAAACCACAACTACACAAAAAAAAAATCTTTACAGGCAGACTCTGAAGAACAAATCACTTTTGTCTCTTATCCTTAATTCCCCAACAACTGCAAAGAGGTTTCATGTCTTTTTTTTTTCCTTTTAAATGTATTGACAACTTAAATGAAGATTGCTGTTACATTAAAAAATAGTGTCAAAAGTTTAATCCCATAGTCTTTCATTAAATAAGCAAAATGAGGATACTGCTGATCTGATGTCAGGTATAATATGTTCCCCTGTTACTATATTAACATCTCTTTGTTTGGCTTACTTTACAGATGATTTTCAATAGGATAATATTTTGGACATGTCCACCACTAAAGCTGCCTTACAATTTCCACAGTTGTATCAAATGTGGAATAACAGAGCTAATTCATAGAAAAGAATTTGGAGAGGAGAAGCTTATGAGCTGAAAAGTAACTCACAGAGTTCAGTCCACAGGTGTGAAATGTAGTAATGAACTCAGGACTAGAATTATGCACTGGAAGAGGCTCCTGTCTAGAAAGAAATGCAGCATACTACATGGGCTAAGGAAAAGGATTTTGCACTCATCTTTGAAATATATAGATAAAAAACAGAGCAAGTAAAATCTTTGGCTGGATTTTCAGAAGGAAGTTAAGAAGCGGTTTCTTAGCAGTTGGATTTTCAGAAGATAATTCAGGATATTTTTAAATTTGAGGAATTCTCCTACTGAGAGTTCTCAGGAAATCTGTTTTTAGCTCTGCCAGCAATGCTGTATGAGAAATAAGGCAGTTGTTTAGGTTAAAATTTTCAGAAAAAATTTGAGTCTCATTTAATGGAACTGAGCTCAGTTACATTTCTGTTAGTTTCAAAAGCCAAAAAACAGCTTCATTCCTCTAACACTTCTTGTCCATTGTACTCCCTTTTAAGGGAGGGAATACTCTTTCTTATATTTCTACAAAGCTTGAATCTTTTGTCTGATTTGAGGTCCTCTATCCACATGTAAATTCAATGCAGGAGATAGATAAATCTCGCTTCTATTGATTACACAAATAAATCTGCTTCAGATTTATCAACAGCACTGAAATAAAATAAAATAACATAAATAGCATTATGTCATGGTTTAAGACCATCCAGTAACTCAGAACCACGAAGGCACTTGCTCACTCCCTCGTTCTTCCTCCCCCTACTCCCAGAAGGATGGGAATGTGAATCAAAAAAATGTAACTCCCACAGGCTGAGATAAGAACACTCCAGTAACTAAGGTATAACACAAACCACTGCTGCTACCACCAATAATAATAATTATAAGGGAAGTAACAAGGGAAGAGAATACCACTGCTCACCACCCGCCAACAGATACCCAGGCCAACCCAGCAGTGATCTCACCCTTCCAGGCAACTGCCCCCAGTTTATATAATTGGCAAGACGTGCTGTGGTGTGGAATACCTCTTTGGCTAGCTTGGGTCAGGTGTCCTGTCTCTGCTTCCTCCCAGCTTCCCCTCCTCCCTGGCAGAGCATAAGACTCAGAAAGTCCTTGAGCAGACTAAACATTACTGAGCAGCAACTAAAAACATTGGTGTTATCAGCGCTGCTCCCAGGCTGAAAGTCAAAAACAGAGCACTACACCAGCTACTAAGAAAGAGAAAAATGAATGCTACAGCTGAACCTAGGACATATTGACACTCTGAGATTATGAGGGTTTGATATTTTTTATTCTGAATAGTCAGAATTACTTCACAGGGAAAAATGAGAAACTTACTTGAAAACCAAGAGATCATGAACGGATCTGCCATGTGTATTTTAGCAGAAGTTCTTTCTACCTAATTCTTACAAATCTAGAAATGAAAATCTATGCTTTATTAAGAAAGCCTGAAAAGCACTCACTGTAGGACCTTTCATGTAACAGTTTTAGTGGACATACAGAGGGGATATACAGTGAAGTACTAGCTCCTCAGAGGGCAGACAAGCTGTGAAAAACAGAGTATGTGATAACAAAAAGGAGGAAGGCTTATATTTCACTGAGGTTGGTAGTGATTAAGAGTAAGGAAGCTAGATTTTAGCTGACATTTTTGCAAAATATTATTATATCAGATATAAAGCTCCTTGCAGATGTCAGTAGTGGACCCTAAGAAAACATCTTAAATTAGCAGTGCTGGAAGAAAAAAGTATATAGAATCATAGAATAGTTAGGGTTGGAAAGGACCTTAAGATCATCTAGTTCCAACTCCCCTGCCATCAGCACGAACACCTCACACTAAATCATGCCATCAAAGGCTCTGTCCAACCCGGCCTTGAACACTGCCAGCGATGGAGCATTCACAGCTTCCATGGGCAACCCATTCCAGTGCCTCACCACGCTTACAGTAAAGAACTTCTTCCTTATATCCAATATCTAAACTTCCCCTGTTGAAGTTTGAACCCATTACCCCTTGTCCTATCACTACAGTCCCTCATGAAGAGTCCCTCCCCAGCATCCCTTTAGCCCCCCTACAGATACTGGAAGGCTGCTATGAGGTCTCCATGAAGCCTTATCTTCTCCAGACTGAACAGCCCCAACTTCCACATCCTATCTTCATATGGGAGGTGCTCCAGTCCCCGGATCATCCTCGTGGCCCTCCTGTGCACTTGTTCCAACAGTTCCATGTCCTTTTGATGTTGAGGACACCAGAACTGCGCACAATACTCCAAGGGAGGTCTCAGGACAGCAGAGTAGAGGGGCAGGATCACCTCCCTCAACCTGCTGGTCATGCTCATCTTGATGCAGCCCAGCATACGGTTGGCTTCCTGGGCTGCGAGCGCACACTGCCAGCTCACATTCATTTTCTCATCATCCACCACCCCCAAGTCCTTCTCCACAGGGCTACTCTGAATCTCTTCTCTGCCCAACCTGGAGCTGTGCCTGGGATTGCTCCCACCCAGGTGGAGGACCTTGCACTTCACATGGTTAAACTTCATCAGGTTGGCATCAGCCCACTTCACAAGTGTGTCAAGGTCCCTCTGGATGGTATTCGTTCTGTCCAACGTATCAACCAAACCACACAGCTTGGTGTCATTGGCAAACTTGCTAAGGGCGCACTCAATCCCCCTCTCCATGTCACCCACAAAGATGTTGAACAAGACCGGTCCCAACACTGACCCCTAAGGGACACCACTCGTTACTGGTCTCCAGCTGGACCTTGAGCCATTGAGCACAACTCTTTGCATGCGGCCATCCAGGCAGTTCTTTATCCACCGAGTGGTCCACCAGTCAAATGGATGTCTCTCCAACTTAGAGGCAAGGATGTCGCGCGGGACAGTATTGAACGCTTTGCATGAGTCTAGGTAGATGACATCAACTGCTCTACACCTGTTCATCAATAGAAACGCACACAGGTGCTGAGTGGTTGCCAATAGGATACTGAACCTTCATGAAAGCCAAAAATATCTGGAAGAGCACCAAACTGACACAAATTAATGACAGTACTTATTCTGTGTCACTACTAAACTTTTCTTGATTTTTTATGCATTTAGGAAATATGGCTATATTGCTAAACTAAATTAACTTCAGGGTGGTGAGGCACTTGGAGGGGCTGCCTAGGGAAGTTGTGAATGCCCCATCACTGGCATTGTTAAAGGCTGGGTTGGACAGAGCCTTGGGTGGCATGGTTTAGTGAGAGGTGTCCCCGCTGATGGCAGGGTGGTTGGAACTAGATGATCTTAAGGTCCTTTCCAACCCTAACTATTCTATTATTCTACGACTTGGTATTGGGGCATTTACACACGTAAATTTATATATAACTATAAATATAGAAGTAAAAAAATAAAAATAATATGTTTGAAATAAAACATTGGAATTAAAACTGAATTACTGTTTTTAGTTGAAGGTAAATTAACATATTTTTCTTCTACTGTATTTCTTTATTACATCATCAGCTTCTTTAGCCACCTGTTCCTTGATTCCAGTTCTTGCCTTCTTTCAGATGTAAATCCTTAAATAATATTAATTTCATCTGCTGATGGTGATCATTTGCCCTCCTGCTTGAGACCTGGTTCCAATTCCCTTCTAAAAACCTCTGAAAAAGCAACACAGGTGAAAAGCGAATCAGCTCAGGTAGGAACAATCATCACTTTGTCTTAAGGGTATGGATGCCAGACACAAGCACATCTGTCATACTGCTTTGAAGAAAGAAAAGCTTCATATAGGGTCAGAAATGCATTTGCATAATCTCTTTGACAGTAAGTGACAGAACTAAGGTAAGGTCTATTCTGGACTATGACAAATGGTGACCTCTGTGGTGAAAAGATGGGATGGGAATAATAAGGCAAATATTGAAACAGAAACAAGAGCAGGTGCGCTAGACAAGTCAGATATCTGCTTAACTAGTGGATAAGAATATACACAAATGCACTTTTGAAAATGGGTGTGCTTCTAATGTTGTAGGCATTTTTGAGAAAAGCAAGAGCATTAGAAAATTGAAGTAGCAGAGTAAGATCAAAAAAAATGAAGGGTTCTGAAGTATAAAGGTAACTGTAAAACCATGCATAGACCTCTGCTCGGGTAAATAGGAACATGCTAACTAGATGGGAGCTCTTAGCTTGTGAGTAGTAGGAACATTGACACATGGGACTTATAGCCATTTTATAATCGGAGCTACTTTGTATTATGTAATACTATAGACATATGAATAATCCATGCACAGTGAACCAATGCTTAAATGCTTGAAGAATTTATTCTGATAATGTCTTTCCAATGAATATAATATTCAGAACTGAATGTTGTCAGTATATTCACAATATATGCTTTAAATATATTGCCTATAACATTGACATGTATGCTGTCATTATATTCAGATATCATTTAAATTTTTCTTAGATTTACTAAACACATGATTGATACTGATGTTGTTTACACTTTGAATTATTGTCAAACTTTGCAATTTGAATTGTCTTATGTGTAACTGGTTAGATAAATCAGATGGTTTTATCTCCAGACCTTGATTATCAAATACACTTGGAACAGGTCCTTTCACAAGTACAAACAAGAACTTTCTTCAGAAATATGTGTTAGCAAAATACAATCCACATTATTCACAAGATATAATGTTGTTTCATTTTTATCTCTCTGTACATTGGTGTGACAGGGGAATAAGAGCACAACTAGCATATCCATTATGTCAGATCATAGCTAACATCAGCTCTCAAGCAGTTTTAGTGATTTACACTGAAGTGGAGAAAACGTAGATGTTGGCTTAGCTCTTGAACTAGGAATGGTCTGTATAATATTATAGGCCTTGTTCTTTGCGTCCTAAACTTAGGAAAATAATAGCAATATGACCTACTTCCAGCATGCACATCTTCTCTTTGCTCTTGCGGATTACTTCTGAGGAATGTACTGCAAACTATTTAAAGGGTCTTGCTGAATGGAACAAATTCCATGAAATCAAGGATAACTGTTTACAACGGCAAACGAACCTTTATTGGAAGCTTGTGTGCCCATGATTCAAAAAAAAAAAAAGAGTTATTAAGACCTCAGTGCAAATGAAGAAAATATTCAACTTCATCTGCATCAAGCTTGTTCTTTTTACTGGGCAGTAATGTGCAAGCATTGACTGAAGAAAGCTGAACAAGAAATCAAGTTGTTTAAAGTAAAAGTTATAAGCTCTGTTAGAATTATTAATCTACTATTTAAACAGTGGGAATAGAAATAGTTACTACCAACTCAACTCTTCCAGGTGACCTAAAAAGACAAAAAATTGCAAGTCATATGCTTGCATAATGACAAGGGCTTCCTGTTTTTCTGGGCTTGTATAGAGTTGGATCTGCCTAGATTATTTACAAGACTTGAGTCTATAATCTGGTTATCTTAAATCCCTATTTTCCCTTCAGGTCATACTTACAAGTTAAGTTACATCTATTGTACCTACATTATATTGAATTAAATAAAGATTTTGATATTTTTACATTTAAAAACTGGAATGTTTGGCTTTCAGCTGAAAAACAAAGCCAAACAAAAATATTCTGAGGAAAATAAACCCTTTCTATTCAGGGTTTTCTGTAAAAAAAAAAAGCAGGTGACCTTTAAAACTGAATTCTGGTTTTAATGTGTTACTACCTTGGATGGATAAGGAGCTGCTGAAGAAAATTTGAAAGAAAAAAGAGGCTTATAAAAGGTGGAAGCAAGCGCAGGTGGCCTGGGAAGAATACAGGTATGTTGTTCGAGAAGCTAGGGACCAGGCTAGGAAAGCTATGGGCCAGTGTTCTGGGTTCAGCAGTGTTGCGTTGAAAGGGGAAAAATCAGTGGCAGCTATCAGTCCAGCCGTGTTCGCTATTTCGAACTTCACTGCACTGGATTCACTGATAGCGCACCACACTGCCGGTCGAGTCGTGCTCATGAAATCTCACGGCCACACGAAGGGATGGGGTCGCATTCAGTGAGAAAATTATGCTCTGTTACCAGAAACAGTGCAGTTTATTGTCATTTGCGACCAATTATTGATGCAACAGGTACAGGTTCTTTATGGATTGCCAGTGATAAATACTGTCTGCAAAAGCATGTGCGAACAATAGTTACATGAATACAAGCGCTTGATAAAGTTAACACAGCATAGCTCTAAAATATACAGGTGGTAGTAAAAGGAACTCCATACAGATTCTAAGTTTTCCAGGGAAGCACTGAATACAGTGCAAGTCTTACCCACAGGCGTCCCTAGGGGGCAGGAAGAGAGGTCCAGCCAGTCGACCGGTCCCTGGAGTCTGTTGATGTTATTTTCCTTGACTCGTCCGTGATGGTATCTTCTCCAATATCCCCCTCTCTCTTGGGTCATTTTATATTATTTTACCTTCAAGATGGAGCTTGAGTGACTCTAGTCATACATACCTTTATTACTATTGGTGTAAATTTCTCTCGCTTAGATTTAAAGGTATATGACACCAAAATTCAGAGCGCATGCTCAGAGAGGGGTGGTCTCATTTTGGAGGGGGGTCGCATTGGAGATGGGTGTGTGTTTTAGCATGTAAATGCATTGTAATGACATTATAATGAAGCAAAGTTCACACTGAGGACGGCATTCTGTCAAAAGACGACAGGCCGCTGGCTCAGGGTAGCAAGTATGCAACTTATCAATATCTTGCACTACCTAGTTCCCATCTTTTTGCTGAAGTTAGGACAAAGAGTAACTGCGAAATCTACACCTCGCTCTACCTTCCGTCAGTGTTACGGGAACCGCTGTGAAGTGCATATTCCTGGCATGCCAGGTGTGGCTGCATCTCGCCCAGAGAGGCCCTGAAAGTCCATTTTTCCCTTATGTGTGGACAATGCTGCATTTCAAATATAAGTTTAATTCCACATTTCCTAATTATTCCACAAGCAGTAGCAGTCATTTTTCTCCTTCTTAGTAGCGGGTGCAGCACGGTGTTTTTGACTTTCACCCTGGGAACAGCGCTGATAACACCGATGTTTTTAGTTACTGCTTGGTAATGTTTTGGTCTAACCAAGGACTTTCTGAGTCTCATGCTGTGCCAGGAGGAGGAGAAGCTGGGAGGAAGCAGAGACAGGACATCTGACCCAAACTGACCAAAGAGGTTATTCCATACCACAGCACGTCATGCCCAGGATGTAAAAACGAGGGGCAGAGACCCAGAAGTGTAGGGGGTTCACTGCGGGTTCGCTGCTTGGTATCGGGTGGTGAGTGGTTGTATTCTCTTTCCGTGTATTTCCCTGGTCATTACTATTATTGGTGGTAGCAGCAGTGGTTTGTGTTATACCTTAGTTACTGAACTGTTCTTATCTCAAACTGTGGAAGTTGCATTCTTTTGATTCTCCTTCCCATCCCTCCAAAAGCAAGGGCAAGAAAGAGGGGGGAGTGAGTGAGCAAACTGCATAGCTAAGAGGCTTAAACCATGACACACAGTTAGAATTCAACTTGGCTAGGGATGTGAAAGATAAGAGAAAGGGATTCTCTAGGTACACTGCAAATAAAACACAGACTAGGGACAATGTGAGCCCTCTGCGGAAGCTATCGGGAGAACTGGCTGCCCTGGATTTGGAGAAGGCTGAGGTTCCTAATGACTTCTTTGCCTCAGTCTTCACTGGCAAATGCTCTGACCACACCACCCAAGTCTTGATAGGCAGACTCAGGGACAGTGAGAATGAAGACCCTGGGTCCAGTGTAGGAGAGGATCTAGTTCGAGACAGTCTTAGGAACCTGAATGCACACAAGTCCATGGGAGCTGATGAAATCCATTTGTGGGTCCTGCAGGAGCTGACAAATGAAGTTGCTAAGCCACTGTCCATCATATTTGAAAAATCATAGCAGTCAGAAGAAGTTCCTGAAAACTGGAAAAAGGGAAATATAGCCCCCAAGAAGGGTAAAATGGATAACTCAGGGAATCACAGACCTGTCAGTC
The DNA here is from genome assembly GCA_017639245.1 of Myiopsitta monachus. Classification (NCBI taxonomy): domain Eukaryota; kingdom Metazoa; phylum Chordata; class Aves; order Psittaciformes; family Psittacidae; genus Myiopsitta; species Myiopsitta monachus. The sequence continues at coordinate 64,654,724 of CM029919.1, forward strand.
TCACCTCTGTGCCTGGCAAAATCTCGAGACAGATTCTCCTGGAAGGTATGCTGAGGCACATGAAAAACAAGAAGGTAGTTGGTGACAACTGTCTCACATGACATCCTTGTCTCTAAGTTGGAGAGACATCCATTTGACTGGTGGACCACTCGGTGGATAAAGAACTGCCTGGATGGCCGCATGCAAAGAGTTGTGCTCAACGGCTCAATGTCCAGCTGGAGACCAGTAACGAGTGGTGTCCCTCAGGGGTCAGTGTTGGGACCGGTCTTGTTCAACATCTTTGTGGGTGACATGGAGAGGGGGATTGAGTGCGCCCTTAGCAAGTTTGCCAATGACACCAAGCTGTGTGGTTTGGTTGATACGTTGGACAGAACGAATACCATCCAGAGGGACCTTGACACACTTGTGAAGTGGGCTGATGCCAACCTGATGAAGTTTAACCATGTGAAGTGCAAGGTCCTCCACCTGGGTGGGAGCAATCCCAGGCACAGCTCCAGGTTGGGCAGAGAAGAGATTCAGAGTAGCCCTGTGGAGAAGGACTTGGGGGTGGTGGATGATGAGAAAATGAATGTGAGCTGGCAGTGTGCGCTCGCAGCCCAGGAAGCCAACCGTATGCTGGGCTGCATCAAGATGAGCATGACCAGCAGGTTGAGGGAGGTGATCCTGCCCCTCTACTCTGCTGTCCTGAGACCTCCCTTGGAGTATTGTGCGCAGTTCTGGTGTCCTCAACATCAAAAGGACATGGAACTGTTGGAACAAGTGCACAGGAGGGCCACGAGGATGATCCGGGGACTGGAGCACCTCCCATATGAAGATAGGATGTGGAAGTTGGGGCTGTTCAGTCTGGAGAAGATAAGGCTTCATGGAGACCTCATAGCAGCCTTCCAGTATCTGTAGGGGGGCTAAAGGGATGCTGGGGAGGGACTCTTCATGAGGGACTGTAGTGATAGGACAAGGGGTAATGGGTTCAAACTTCAACAGGGGAAGTTTAGATATTGGATATAAGGAAGAAGTTCTTTACTGTAAGGGTGGTGAGGCACAGGAATTGTGTCCTGGGTTTCGCAGTAGCAGTCATTTTTTCACCTTCTTAGTAGCTGGTGCAGTGCTGTGGTTTTGACTTTCGGCCTGGGAACAGCGCTGGTAACTCTGATGTTTTCAGTTGTTGCAGTAATATTTAGGCTGACCAAGGACTTTCTGAGTCTCATGCTCTGCCAGGGAGGAGGGGAAGCCAGGAGGAAGCAGAGATAGGACACCTGAACCAAGCTATCCAAAGAGGTATTTCATAACAGCACGTCATATCCAGGATGTAAAAAATGGGGCCAGGAACCCAGAAGAGTTAGTTCATGACTCGGTCGTCAGGTGAGAGCAGTTGTATTCTCTTCCCTTGTATTTTCCTTGTCATTATTATTATTGGTGGCAGCAGCAGTGATTTGTGTTATACCCTAGCTACTGGACTTATCTTATCTCAACCTGTGGGGGTTGCATTCTTTCGATTCTCCTCCCCATCCCTCCACCAGCAGGGGGGGTGGGGAGTGGGAGGAAGGGGAGGGGAGACTCCAGAGACTGTGTGGTCATTCTGAGTTACAGCTGGGCTTAAAACATGACAAATAGGTTGCCCAGGGTAATTGTGACAGCTCCATCCCTGGTGGTGTTCAAGGCCATGTTGGATCGATCCTTGGGTGACATGGTTTAGTGCGAGGTGTCCCTGCCCATGGCAGGGAGGTTGGAACTAGGTGATCTTAAGGTCCTTTCCAACCCTAACTATTCTATGATTCTATATAACATGATGATATAGTTCTTCATATTTTCTTTTTTGTCATTTATTTTTGTGTAGGATTTTATCGGGTTTTTTAACTTCTAGAGAAAAAAAAAAAAAACTAAACGATGCACTTCATGCCCTCATTGTTCCTGAAGAGATAGGCTCCTCATCCAGATGATACCTTAACTCCTTGCAAGGTCAGCTTCGAGACTTTGTAGGAGCCAAAGTAAATGAGAATAGCAAGCATAACACATTTATACATAGTGGAGTAGTACATGTCACACTGTAATGCTGCAGTCCTTATATTACTGATTGTCATAGTTTAAGCCCAGCTCATGGAGTTCGCTCACTCACTCCACACTCTTTCTTCACCCCAGCTCCCTGAGGGATGGGAAGGAGAATTGAAAGAATGCAACTCCCACAGGTTGAGATAAGAACAGTCTAGTAACTGAGGTATAACACAAACCACTACTGCTACCACCAGTAATAATATTGACAAGGGAAATAACAACGGAAGAGAATACAACCACTCACCACTGATACCCAGCCCGACTGAGCAGTGAACTAACTCTTCCGGGTTCCTGCCACCAGTTTTTTTTTTTACATCCTGGGCATGACGTGCTGTAGTATGGAATACCTCTTTGGTCAGTTTGGGTCGGGTGTCCTGTCTCTGCTTCCTCCTGGCTTCCCCTCCTCCCTGGCAGAGCATGAGGCTCAGAAAGTCCTTGATCAGACTAAACATTACTAAGCAGTAGCCGAAAACACCAGTGTTATCAGCGCTGTTCCCAGGCCGAAAGTAAAAACACAGTCCTGCACCAGCTACTAAGAAGAAGAATGACTGCTACTGCTGAACCCATGACACTGATATGAATTATATTTCTCTTGTCTGCAAATATCTCCAAAGACACAATGCACACAACAGAGTGGAAGAAACTGACTTGTGCACAGAGGCCTTCATAGACATGACTGTTTTTCACAGAAAAGGAATCAAAACAAAACACGGGCAGGCAGCTAATCTTTGTTAAGCATTATTTGATACCTGATTTACTCAGCATGAATGACTCATTAGAAAGTTTATTTCAGTAAGAGAAAGCACTCTTACCATCCTTCAAGTGGTACATTTTAAATAGGTACACACAGTGCAGCCAAGGAGTTAATCAGATCTCTAGCTTCCCACCCTTTGTTGGAACAATATTCTTTAGCAATCTCAGCAGGCTATCCACAAACTGCATTGACATTTTTTCGGATCCTCAAGCTCTATTTGCTTCTTTATAAAACACTTGTGATATGTAAGAATGCTCTAGGCACTGAACAAGTCAAGAACCTCTCCTGCTATTTGCTCAAGAGAATTTTCATTGAGAGATTTTCCTTTAATCAAAATAAATAGGCTGTTTCATGCCAAAAGTGATCTTATTGACAGATCCTAAAAATGTTAAATGAGCAACCTGTTCTGTAAATGTTGCTTTTCTAATTTAAAATCATTATAGCACTGGAGCACTGACATGGTGTTATTTGTTATAATTTCTTGTTTGGTTAGTGTAAGTTATTACTGTGATTTCTTCTTTGATTTTAGCTTTATTTTAAATCATTAGCACAGCATTTACATTTATATTTACAATCCTCACTGTGAACCAATGCATGGAAGTGAGGGATATCAATACTGCTTTAATATTGGTTTAGGCATTTGCTTAATTAGATTTCATAGCTTTTCAATATTCAACAGATTCATGTTTCAAAGTTAGTTCTCTGATAAATTTTACATTTCTCTTGGTATTAAGCTGTTTTTATTTTTCCATGTTACTTCATAACACATATAATGAAAAATGAGGCAACTATCATAAAACATAGTGAATAATGAGGTGATATAACTCATGGATAATTAGAAAATACCATTTTAGCATAAAATCCTTGGATTTTAAACTTTACTATGTTTCCAAAAGAAGTGAGAACCCATGGATTTGCAGTCACAATTTTAAAAATATATTTTTATATAAACTACATAGAAGCCATACTATAGCAGCATAAGTAGTACAGAGAAGAGCAAGGTTATGATCAGTTTCAGAAAATGCAAAAATTATATCATCAATGAAGATAAAAGCCTATAAGAGTCTCCTGTTACACAAGCAGTAGATTAAGCTGCTGAAAACATATTTTTTAAAAGTTTCAGAAATCTGAGTCTGTTTTATAGTCAAGACTATAAGAAGTATAACAATGCATATGCATTTATTTTTAAACAAGTAACACTATGAAACCAAAGTGTTCATGATAATCAATGTGTAGGTATCATCTGCGTACATACTGAAGGAAAAGTGTTCTAAACATTAAAATTATTTTTCATATAAGCTCACAATGCCACCACATTGTTTTTTCCCAATATGATTTTCCTTTTTAAAAACTTTATAATGCAACCTATATTCACCAAAGAAAGTTTTCATTTTCACATTTGTATTATTTCCAATAATGAGATTTTGCATATAGTCATACAGGATGATTATTTTGCACTTGCTCCTCCCCTCCCCCCCCAAAATACAAGTCAACAATAAACCCCCACCAACCAGTATCAATAATACAGCAGATTTAGGTTTTTATTTTTCTTAAGAAAAAAAAAAAGACATTCTTCATCTTCAGAAACACAAGAAAAATACCTTAAGTTACTATAGGCTTTCCCTGGTAGTAATCTCCCAATCTTGTTAACGACACAGATGAACTCCATCAATTTTTCTTACTCTGTTTCACTGTTACAAATCTTGGAAACTTTTTATTTTTTTATAGGCATTGGATTGAACCCTGTAATTGTTGTTTTTTTTTTTTTTTTTTTTCATTCATTTCTTCCTTTTTTTATTTATTTTTTTTTTAATTTCACAGTGTTGTATGTATAGCACTCTAAGAAATATATGTTCTCCACCATGAAATCAGAGGGAGGCCTTGTAAGCTTTCACTGCTAAAGCGGGTACCGACCAATTCAGGCTCACTTCTTCCATTACTGAGAATCATTGCTTTCCCTTTATTTCTGCTGCTGCTGTTGTATAAAAAGGCAAGAGGACTGCCAGTATTACACTTGTCCTGAGTAAAGTTGTGACCCGTTCTTCCACAGATATGGGAGGCACAAGGACATATTGAATCATGCTATGTCAATGTAACATAGTTCTACTTTCTGCACTAATTCTCTGTCATATTTTAACCCCCATAGGCAGCTCGGCCCCACACAGCCACGCACTCACTGCCACCCTAACAGGATGGGGGAGAGAACCAGAAAAGGAAAAGTGAGAAAACTTGCAGGTTGAGATAAAGACAGTTAAACAGGTACAGCAAAAGCTGCAAGGGCAAACAAACCAAAACAAGGAATTCATTCACCACTTCCCATCATCAGACAGGTATTCATCCATCTCCAGCAAAGCAGGACAACATCACATGTAATGATTTCTTAGAAAAACAGACACCATGAGTGAATGTGCCCCCTTCCTCCTGCTTCCCTCACCTTTTTGCTGAGCATAACGTCGTCACAAATACGAAAGATAGCCCCATACAAGCTACTATGAAGAAAATAAACTTTTTTCCACCCAATAGCAGTACACTGTGAGATCGGGGATATTTATGGTCTGTTTTGATTGTTGAGTTTGTTTTGTTCTTTTATACTTCCATGTGTATATTTTAGAGTTTTATAACTGTCCCTTCTCAGAGTATATCAATGTCTAGATGTAAAAAATTATGGTATCTAAGCATGTATGTATCTCCTGGCTATATACATGTGCACAAACACACACACACACAAAGGAAAAACAAACAGAAAACAATCGTTATACATTGTGGTAGGAGCTAGAATGAAACACTCCTCAGATTTCAAGAACTTTCCTTGTTCTGCAAACATCTCAGAAGTTGAATACTGAAAAGTCATTATACTGTGCTTTACTACAGTTAAAACAATATTAAAAAAGGAAAATCTCCATTTGGCTTTCAGAAGCACAGAGCAAAGGCTCTTCTTAGCTCATTATTCAGTAAAGGAGGAGAATTATGAGCAAGCAGTGTACAAGCAGGAAAGCAAAGAAAAAGCGTGGTTGTGCTTGTGCTCCTGTTAATTCTCTTGTTTTGAGGCATTTTGAATCCTAACCTCCACTTCATCCCCCAGGAGTGCCCAGCAGATCTAATTTTTAGTTTTCAAAACATGTTTTAGCAGCAGCCAAAAATGGTACAACAGCTAGGGTGGCGCAAAGACACCAAGAGGTCTCTGCAAAAAAAGGTCTTCTGCTGTCTGGCACCAGCTTCTCAATAATCTGACCATGCCTTCCTATAACTTTTGGCTTTTAACCGTCATCATTCAAATTATGCTAGACTGTCTGCTTACTGTCCAGAAGCCCAAAGGAGAGGGCTGACAAGAGTTTTGAAGGGTACATGTCTGGGGAAACTCCTGCTGAAACTTAGGTGTGATCATACCCCCGCAACTAAGGTGATGTTTTGTACCTATTATATTTTCACCATCAAGCTGTTTGTTTCAAAATCCTTAACCACCTCTCACTGTGATTTACAAATGAAAATACAGAGGTCACTTACAAATTCAGTGGGAGGCAGACCCCCTCCCCTTCCATCCTGTTAGACGCACTTTTGAGGTCCTGAAACTGTTTACACACTGCCACCTGCTGCTTCAACCTCCTTGATCTGAGCTTGCTCTGCTCCCAGCAGGGCTGGCGATCTGCTCCTCTCTGTCTAATTCTGCTCATCCTCCCGCAGTTTGATCCAGAGCCCAATGGAGTCAAAGACTCCTATGACTTCCTTAGGCTTCAGTGGATTTTAGAGTCTGCCAGATACATAATTAATTTATTTCAATGGGCTATGAATCAGGCTTTTTGTACTGCCAGATGTATAATTAATATTTCAGGATGAATTCCAGGTATCTTGCTGCTTTATAAGGTTCTTCCTACTGTCTCAGTTCCTGTCCCCCATGTAGCAAGGTCATAAATTAAATTCTTATGTTCTTGTCAAGAAGCAGATCAATAAAATTAATAAAACAGTGATTTGATGCTTTTAAATACCTATCAGTTACACAAGAAAAATATCTCAAAGGATATTCCAGTCTCAAAAACAACAGCTTTTTCACCCTGAAGCTTCCAAATAAGGTTTATTTTTTCATCATCTGATAAAATACATCTTTGACTGCAGTTTTGTCATTTTTCAGAACTTGAGGAAGAATTTCAAGTTGTTTAAGTAAGAAAAAAGCGCAGCTGAATTTACGGAAATGTTCTGGTATCACTAGTTTTATGCATTATTTTAAACATCTTTGTTACATTAATGATTGAAAGTGGATGTCCTGGACAAGTGAGGTAACTGGAGTAATTCATCCTTTTGTGAGGGCTTGTCTTGAAATTAAATATGTTACTTTTCTATTCCCACAAAAGCAGCTTCTGCTTCCTTTGAAGTCCTAGACTGCAACACAAGCCTGCCATATTCTAGCCTGTTAAGAGATCCTCACTTTTCAAAACACTGTAGCCTGTAGTTTATGACTCCCACTGTTACTCCTAATGCATCCTCTCGCCTTTTAACTCTAATGCAAACATCTATTTTCCCCAAGGATCAGTTGTACACCAGAACAGTGTCGGCTGTAGCCTTATGAATTAAATGTCAACCTAAAATACGCATACTTTTAAAAGATACAAATGAACTTGGCTGTGTACCAATTTTATTTCATACCATTGGTTCTGCTTTCTGAACAAACTGCTGTATAAAAATCAGTAGATATTTGAGGTGGAGAAGAAATATCAAAACTCTCATGTGAACTCATAAAAATAACATTTTTCTTTCACTGACCTACTACCTTTCTGGTTTTTGGTTGAATGACCCTGTCTGTTTTTTTGGTTTAGATCAAACCAAAATATTTGCAAATCTGTGCTCTGAACTTTCAGCAAGTATTAGGTAAAAAAAAAAAAAAGTTTTGCAATGTATTTTCGTTGATGATTGTTCCTGATCCCCACATGATAGAAATCTGTATATAAAGAGTAACTTGGAAACCAGGTCTGATGAGCCCTAATGGTGTTATCAACTTTAAAAGGAAATCTGAACAAAAGCTTTGAAATTCACTGCAGGAGTTAGTTTTCCAATAGTAACTTCTTTTGATTTCAGAAGAAAATCATGAGCTTGGTAAATTAAGTTCATGTCTATGTAAATAGGTATTTTTTACTTAATGAAGGCATCTCTTAACAATGCATGATCATCTTAATGAAATTCAAGAACTCTTCCTGAACACCAAGTTTTGACAAATATGTGAGCAGGAATGGAAAAAAAAATCTTTCTAACAGTATGATTTATGTTAACTGCGTGAAGTACTACTACATGGTTATCTATTAAAGAGATGGAAGGTCATCAAAAGATTGTCAGGTACTTCAGTTCTCAAGTTTTGTTTTAAATCTTTAGGCAGTTGCATTAACTTGTGCTTTTCTGCTACTCTGCGCTTTAAATAGACCATATGCAAAACATCCAGGGCTGCTACTGGCGCTTGAGGATGAATCCTATCCACTATTGCATTTTCTCTAAGCTTTAAAGAAAAGCTGTTGACACAGTTTAGCAAAAACACTTAGTCTCTTAGATATCACTCTGCTTCTGAATAATCTTTTTGGTGTACAGATCAAAAGGAAAGCTTTCATCATAGATCTTGAATTGGACGCTAATCAGTGCAGGAGTTCCATAAGCTTCAGTCCAAGGTCTTTTCATTTTCCTCATGTGAAGATCAATGAGATCATAAGCTTTTCAGGACAAACATCAGATTCTTTCAGCTTACTGTACTAAACAATGCAAAGCACCACAGTTTTGGCTTCAAGAAAACAAACTGTAATTGACATGTTTGTCTCAGAGTACAGAAAGATCAAAAAGAGTGAACTACTTTCACTGTTCAACTATGCAAATTGCCTCGAGACTGAACTAGCCAGACTCAATCCTGTGGATCAGGATGAATGCAGAGGTGTTAGATGTTCCTCACAAATGTCACTTGGTTTATTTTCAGTGTTACATAGGCAAAATTGGTTTGTCTTTTCTTTGATTTTAAAAAGGTGGAGCATTTTTTCTTTTTTTTTTTTTTTTTTTTTCTTCAGGTGGCACAGGTTTGTTGAGGTTTTTTTTTTAGCATAAGTGGACAGGAAAGGTATTAGGAAAAAGATGCTGTGACAGAGTTCTGCTAAATGACAGCGTTGGGAGGACTTAATCTTTTATGTTTTCCCCTAAAGCACAAAATTCTTATCAACCATGCGTGATGAGGCACTGTGTGGCTGGAATACTTACTGTAAATAATATCAATTGCACATTTGAAAAACTTATCCAAAAGTTATTTGAATCCAAAGGGGATCTTTCCATTGATTTTAAAGGGCTTTGAAATAGGTCTTTAGCCTTGTTTTCTATTCATGAATCATTCAGAAGCCAATCCTAATGTCTAGTTACTTGTGAGTATTGGACAAATAGTTTGGACAAACAACTTCTGGTCTAAAGGCTGTTTCCAAAATGTTAATTTGTTCAATATTCATGATATGAGATTAGTCATCTACATCATCATGATATTACTTCTTCTATTGAATCGAAGGACTGAAACTATGTAAGTTACAGCATATATCCATGTACATTCTTTTAATGGAGCAGCTCATTGTGGTAGTGTATGAATGAATAATGAATAATAAAAGTTGAACAGTGAATAATGAATAGTAAATTACTTATGCACTCTGGTAAGATTTTTAAAACAAATATTCATTCATACTAATAGCTGCGAAAATCCTGGAATTGAGAACATTTTCACAAATGTTCAGCAGCTGTAACAAGAGTCTGGAATAACCTGAATAATACTGGATAACTTACATGGTAATATTTTTAATGAAAACCAAACTTTTTTTTGTTTGCAAAAACAAGTGTGCAGTATAAAAAAAAAAAAAAAAAAGAGGAAGGAAACTACATTATTGACAGGAAAACTGGCGAAGCACTTTTTTGGCTTCATTGTTTCCTTTTCCACCCAACAGCACTCTGGACCTAACAGAGTAATGTTCCAGATTTTATTCTTCATATATTCTGAGTTAAATGCATACTCTGATTCAAAATTTTAGTACCTAGGGTGTTTCTCAGTAGCTTGAGAGAATCAACACAAATATAATGACAACACAAAAAAAAAAAATATCCTTTAAACTACATTTCAAGACAATTGCACCACAAAATATAAGCATCTCTCAGTGTCTTACTTATTCAGCGTCATCTCCTTGCTGTTAGTTTCTTTTACATCTTTTACATTCATAGTTGCTTTTAATGTTTAATTTCTTTTTCTAATTATACCTTATAACATGTTTTTATTTTTCTTCTTTTTATCTTAGTTTCTTGGATCCTTTAATTATATTTTTATCTCTTTAATTTTCATGTTATTTTTTTTCTCCATTAATTTTTTTTATTAATTCCTTTGTTTCATTTAGTCATCACTAGTCTTTTGCATTTCTCAGTGTACTCTTTAATATTTTCAGATATCACTCACTTGTATTCAGCTCCTCTCTTTACCTGCCAATCCCTTTCCTCATTACATTTTCTTCTTACTTATCAACCAAGTTGCTTCTTGCAAAAAGCTGGAAAATGATTGTGATGTAAACAGAACACTTTTTGTGCTGCACAATGTACAGGATTATACACATTTTTATACATACACAGTATTATACACAATTATGCACAATTACTACCTTGTAATGCACAACATATTATGAATTACATGTTTCTAATGCTTACAGACCTTTTTCTACCCTTTTCTGCTACAAATCTTCTTTTTTCTTCATGTTGGGTAACTAGCTGATGTGATCCAGGACTCATTCTGAATAAATTCTGCCTGGCACCTTCTGACTTATAAGTGTATTATTTTTCCTAAGACATCACTTCTAACATAAACTCAGAAACCTCCTCCACATATAACTTCAGATTTGTGCTCTATCATAATCTGACAATTAGAACAAAGAAAGATAAATTAGAATAGAATGACTCAGAACTAATCCTGAAGTCCATTCAATGGCTGGCTTAGTGAGAAAACACTGATGCAGATTTAGAAATATTTGATGTTAAAAAGCATCATGCTTAAATCCTATCCATTAGACATAATTAAATCTCATTAGCAATGAGACAATATAAAATACCTTTTAAGTCTCCAGTTTGTATGTGTCACAGACAACGTGTGATGAACTGACCACAATCCCCATTTCACATGCCCCTGCACTGCTAGTAGGGAGGAGGTACAGAATTCAAGAACAATGTTCAGCCTGGAAAGAAGGGAGGGGTAGGAAGAAGATATTTTAAGATTTAGCTTTTATTTCTCATTACCCTGCTATAATTTTGAGTGGTAATAAATTGATTTCCCCAAGTTTGTTTTGCCCATGATGGTAATTGGTGAGTGATCTCTCTCTGTCCTTATCTGAGCCCTTGAGCCATTCTGTATATTTCCTCAACTCTCTCCAGCTGATGAGGGGAGTGATAGAGTGGTTTTGGTGGGAACCTGGTATCCAGCCGGGGTCAACCCACCAAACCTGAAGAATATAGATCGTTGAAAAAAGAAGTAAAACTCAATTAGACAACACCAAAAAAATTATAAAATAGGAACTTATTGCCCATTTTTTAAATTCTTACTTTTAAGCACTGACAACACTTGAGTACAATCAGAGAGTTTGTAATTTTTCTTTTCTCTTGTGATTCCTAGTAGTGGCTGAAAATGGTAGTGAGTCAAAGGCTTCTTCAAAGATGATCTTTGGCTTTTTAAAAGCAGCAGCAATTCTTTTCTATCAAGTGTGTATAAGTTTACCTGTGCCTAGCAGAAGATGCACTTTAAACTTTCAAATGGCTTCTTTTTCTCCTATCTTAGGAAAGAAATTACTTCAAGTACAGAGGAGAAATTTCCCCAGGATGTTTTCCTGAGATACAGATCCTTTGTATATTTGTATCCCAAGTAAAGGAGAGTTTAGAGCTGCACTCTTCAGTATGACGTTGGGAGAAATTTCTTTCCTCAATGCGGACAAGCCTTCTTGAAATTTCTTATTGGTTAGAGGTTTGAAAAGATTCAAAGTACTCTTGCTAATCATCACAAAAAAAATCAGAGAGGATTCTTTGAACACATGAAATCTGATGAAGGGAAGAAGAGGATAAACTGCTGAGGATGACTGTCTCGAGAGGAGACGCCTGCAGCGCCTGATGGGGGGAGGAGGCTCGGCGTCCAGGAGCGGCAACTCGCAGCAGCAACAGGCAGCGAAAGAGCCTCGAACCCTCGACAGGGCTTGGCCAGGAGCCGGCAGCTCAGCGGACGCGAGCAGCTGACTCAAGGGGGCGGGGCCAGGAGGAGCGGCACCACCCTGACTGGATAAAAACCTGCCCCAGGGAACACGGCGGACGGGTTCGAGGCAATTTGCGGGGCAGTTCGCGGAGGCAGGCGAGGGGGATTGTGAGCACTCGCCATATGACCCGGGCTTGGTCTGGGAGCTCTGCTCTGGCTGCTCTGGCAGTGGCCAGTGCAGGCACCCAGACAGAGCCGATGAGAGGGGAGGCTGCAGTGCAGAGCTCAGGGTGTAGAGAGCGCCTGCACTGCCCTCCTGAGGGGAGGGTGCACAATGGGCAGAGCTGCATTCTGCTCCCTGGTGGAGGTCCTCCTGCAGCAGGTGGCTGAGCTGCGGGACGCTGTTACTAGGCTGAAAGGTGTCAGAGTAGCTGAGAGGAAACAGCACTGCTTGCTCCAGGACCAGACTGTGCAGGGGCCTCAAGCGTCCACTGTAGGTCATGGAAGGATAAAGGAGGCCACTAAGCTAGGAAGCTGGGAAACAGTGACAGAAAAAAAAACAACAAAGGAAGGAGGAAGAGGACAATTAGAAGCAAGGGGCTTCCTCCTAAATCTGTTGTCCTCACCCAGAACTGCTTTGCTGTCCTGCAGGGGGCTGATGACGAACCACACTTGCACCAGGAACAACCGGCTGATGCACTGGCAAAGATCACTACTGGTGCTGCTAGGAAAAAGCTGTCGGCTTGTAGTAGTAGGGGATTCTACTCTGAAAGGAACAGAGGCACCCATCTGTCGGCTTGACCTAGTCTCCAAAGAGGCATGCTGCCTACAAGGGGCTTGGATCAGGGATATTGCGGAGAAGCTGCCTTCTCTAGTCAGTCCCACTGACTATTACCCACTTCTAGTGATCCATGTGGGTGCTACTGATATAGATAGCAGTAGCCCAGAGAACATAAAGAAGGACTACAGAGCTCTGGGAGAGGTGGTTAGGGGCTCTGGAGCTCAGATTGTCTTTTCGTCAATTCTCCAGGATACAGGGCAGGACCTTAAAAGGGCTAGGAGAATTGGCCAGGTTAATAAATGGTTAGAAGGGTGGTGCTGTAGTCGGGGGTTTGGGTAGCTTAAACATGGGACTCAATTTAGTAGGCCAGGTCTACTGGGGGCTGGTGGAGCTGCTCTGACAAAGAAAGGGAAGAGTGTGTTTGGTAGGAGGCTTGCCAGACTGGTCAAGGATGCTTTAAACTAGATGTGTTGGGGGAGGGGGGCATCATTCCATCCCAACACACCCAGTCACTGGCCAGCACCTATAGTAAACGTTAGGAGCAATGTAGATGAACTCGTTACTCCAGCCAATTAGCCAGCTTCAATTGGAGCTCGGCTCAGATGCCTCTATACAAATGCTCAGTAGCATGGGGAACAAACAAGAGGAATTAGAGATGTGTGCACTTCTACGGGGGTATGATATCATAGGCATCACAGAAACATGGTGGGATGGCTCATATAACTGGTGTGTTGCAATGGAAGGTTACAGGCTCTTTAGAAAACACAGGCCTGGCAGGTGGGGAGGGGGAGTTGCTATTTATGTTAGGGATAGGCTGGAGAGTATGGAACTCTGTCTGGGACAGGTTTGCAGTCAACAGAGAGTTTGTGGGTCAGGATTAAAGGGAGAACAGCGATGGGAGACATTACCGTGGGGATCTGTAACAGACGGCCTGACCAAGAGGACTCGGTGGATGAAGCGCTCTATAGACAGATAGGAACAGCCTCACGCTCGCAGGCCCTCGTTCTCAGGGGGACTTCAACCACCCTGATATCTGTTGGAGGGAGGGTACGGCTCAGCACAAGCAATCTAGGAAAGTCCTCGATTGTGTGGAAGACAACTTCCTTCTGCAAGTAATAGAGGAGCCCACAAGGAGAGGTGCCATGCTTCACTACGTGCTCACCAACAGGGAAGAGCTGGTTGGAAATGTGATGCTCCAGGCTCAGCCTTGGTTGAAGCGATTATGAGCTGGTTGAATTCGAGATCCTCAGGACAGTGAGAAGAGCATGCAGCAAGCTCACTGCCCTGGACTTCAAGAGAGCAGACTTTGGCCTTTTCAGAAACATGCTCAGTAAGATACCATGGGATATAGCCCTAGAGGGCAGGGGGGGCCAAGACTGTTGGTTGATATGCAAGGATCACCTGCTGCAAGTCAGGAGCAATACGTCCCAACTAGAAGGAAGTGCAGCAGGAGGGCCAGGAGACTTCCTTGGATGGATAAGGAGCTGTTGAGAAAATTTCGAAGGAAAAAAGAGGCTTATAAAAGGTGGAAGCAAGGACAGGCAGCCTGGGAAGCATACAGGGCTGTTGTCCGGGAAGCTAGGGACCAGGTTAGGAAAGCTAAGACCCACTTAGAATTCAACTTGGCTAGGGATGTTAAGGATAACCTCATTCCGGCCTTCCAATATCTGAAGGGGGCCCATAGGGATGCTGGGGAGGGACTCTTCATTAGAGACTGTAGTGAGAGGACAAGGGGTAATGGGTTCAGACTTCAACAGGGGAAGTTTAGATTGGATATGAGGAAGAAGTTCTTTACTGTAAGGGTGGTGAGGCACTGGAATGGGTTGCCCAGGGAAGTTGTGAATGCTCCATCACTGGTGGTGTTCAAGGCCAGGTTGGACAGAACCTTGGGTGGCATGGTTTAGTGGGATGTGTCCCTGCTGATGGCAGGGGGGCTGTAACTAGATGATCTTAAGGTCCTTTCCAACCCTAACTATTCTATGATTCTATGATTCTGTTTTTTCCAGGTCCCTACGGTAAAGATTAGAGCCAAAAGCAAATTGCTTAAATTGTAGGAAGACAAATATATTTCTATTGTTAAGGAGAGAAAACTACAGGGAGAGCAGACTTCTTGGGAAAACTGTGAAGTTTTCTCATGATTAGCCACAATATTTGTAAAGCAGGCTAAATAAATATCCCCTGGGAATGTTATAGGCATATTAAGCTTTCCTTAGGTGAGAAGTAGACAAAGATGCCATCTCACAAGTTCTTTCACAAAACTTTTCTGTGATTCTATTACAGACAAGTCTGATTCTTCTGGACTGTAGCTCATGTAGGCAGTTCCTTGTTAGTTTTACATTATCAGTTTAGGGCAGAAAGGTTTTATAACAGTGTGAGCATGGTATAACTGTTCAACCTGTTTTCCTTCTGAGGTAGGGTCTTTGCTGCCTTGGTTTAGGAAGAGTTCCCTTGGCACCACCCTACATAGTTCAGGTATTATGTAGACAAAAATTTGTTATGCCAATATGGATATAAATGGGATACATTTCCTTTTTAACTCCACTAATCATCTAAGGATTTGTAGACAACGAAGAGAAATAGGCACAGAGTGTATGATTCAACTGACCTACTTTAGCTATCT
This sequence comes from Myiopsitta monachus, assembly GCA_017639245.1. Classification (NCBI taxonomy): domain Eukaryota; kingdom Metazoa; phylum Chordata; class Aves; order Psittaciformes; family Psittacidae; genus Myiopsitta; species Myiopsitta monachus. The sequence continues at coordinate 64,670,136 of CM029919.1, forward strand.
ATTTGAGCAAGTCAGTTCTGTCCTTAAAGCACCTATTAATCTCCAAAAGTGGGACTAGGATTGCTATCTCAAATGAAAATACTTTAAATAAGATTCCCATCCATTTTTACTAACCTTATGATGGTAAGGGTGATATGAGTACAATACAAAGAAGAATAAATGATATAGTTATAGATAGGACTTTTGTCTTGTGATAGACCTGATGGACAAAGTAACTACCCTCACAGAGAGGGGATTTATTTCAGGCCTGTAACGCAGTTTGAGGCCTGATTCAGAGCTACATTTTTCTGGAACTTCAGAACATTTTATATAAAGTTTGAGCTCTTTGCTCATGTTTTTTTATCTTTTCGTCTCATACCCACAACTTTCACAGATAAAACAGGAACAATTCTCAGGCTGGATCCTGCTACAACCTAAAAAGTTCGAGAGGCTGTTCCACTATAGAGCCATTGCAACATCATGACTGCAAGAGACGACCTCATCAATTGAGGTCTTCAGGACATAGCAGAATTGGTCCCTAATCATCTGTAAAACTGTAACAGTATGTTACAATGCCCATACAAAATCAATAGAATTAAATTAGTAAATCCACTAAGAAGAACACTAATGACAATATGCAAAGAACAGACTAAGAATATTACAAAAAAATGTAAATTTTATGCCATCAGCAGAGAAAAGGAGATAATTGCTATGTATCAAGTGCACTTAGAGTGAAGCAGAGGTCGCAGGAATATAAAGAACTTCAGCATATGCTTGAAATTGAGCTTCAGGGCTACTTTAGAAGAGAAGTTGAAAAATATAATTAGTTTGAATGTAAGATGCTCATTAAATCTAATAAAAAATCCAAAGCAACCAAATCCAACTGACTCTACTGCCTCTTTCAGTGTATAATATAGAAAAATAAACTGTGATTCCCTCTAAGATTATAGATGTGACATAAGTGGCAGTATCCAAGAGAATATACTTATCACCAGTTATGCAGACTAAGAGGTGCTGCATCTTTCCAACCAAGACAGCTTTGATGCCAGGACCATATTCAGCATCCACCACTAATTTCCTATGTCATTCTCATTTCCTTGGGCTAAGTGTAATGAAAATTGACCTGTAGTAGATACTGAATACTGTCATTTTCTGTAGAACATTGATCATGGTTATGCATTGTTCTTTTACCATTATGAAAATTTATGGTTTGATTTAGCTGATAATTAACCTTTTGAAATATATCTCATGACCACCAGGTGCTCCTTTCCTGTAATTCCACCTCTGAAGAGATCAGTGGGCAGTTCCATGTATTGCAAGTACTGAAATAATTCAGTATGGACCAGATCCTGAAGCTGTTGCCATCTCAGCACCTTCTTCAGCCAAAACATTTGATTACAGGAATGGTTGCTTTGTCCATCTGAGGACTGAAAGAAGCTGGTGGGGAATTTTTATGCCCAATATTACACGACTTTGCTCTATGCCTTTTTCATAAAGCTTTAGAGAATTTCTGAGCCAGTAACTTCAAAATATTACCTATCTGATTAAAGTAAGATTATTAAAGTCAACTTAAACATGGAGTTGAATCTAGCTAGGGATGTCAAGCACAAAAAGATTTCTTTAGTATGTAAAGAACTTCTATAAGTGTATAAACAGCAAGATGATAAGGGAAAATGTGAGCCTGCTCTTGAGTGGGACAAGGTCTCTGGTGACATAGTATATAGAAAAGGCTGATGTACTGGGAGCCTACTTTGCTGAAGCCTTCACTAGGAAGTCTGTTCTTTGGAGAGCCAAGGCCAGAAAGAAGGAAATACTGGAGCAAGACTTGTCTAGATCCAATTTAATTAACTGATCTAACCCAGCTGACAAATCTCATTTTATTTCATATACATACCACAAATAGTTGTAGAGGCATTGAAAGACAAGGTACCAGAAACAAAATTTTACAGTCAGTGATCCTAATATTTTAATTTGTATCTGTGCAGAAATCCAATTATGATTGACATGATAAAGGTCCTAGGTTTTTAACTTAGCAGAGGAACTTTCTCACAACAAATATGCAAGTTGTAATTAATTAACTTGCTTTTATCTTTATGTCAAAATATTAAAGCAAAACGTATGTCTTCACTAAAACCTTTTGAGACTTACCGATAGCATAGATTTTTAAAATTAAATTAACCCTCTATTCTACAAAAAGTAGCAGCTATTGAATTCTCGGCTCTTTAGAATATATTTTGAAATAAAATAAGTTAATTCTAAACTGAAAATCAACATCTACCTTGTACCTTCAATTTCTGGGGAAAAAAGTATTTTTCATGGTATCATAAAATACAAACGTGAGCGTTAAGTCTCATTTTAGATCTAAATAGCTGACTATTCATTGAAGCAATTGATTACTAAGGTATAAATATTTTAACTTTAGTGGACACCTGGTGTCCTGACACACCAAGCCACCATGGTCAATCCAATACAGGGAGAAGCTTCAAATGAACTTATTCATAATTATTTTATTTTCTTCCTTTGATGGTCTTCATCTTTGTGACTTCTGTTTCAAAACCTGCTGATGAAGATGACCAACTGGTCCCTTTTTCCTGTAGCTCTCTACCTCATTACTTGTATTTCTCTTCCATATTTTATCTTCAAATTACAGTGTCTATAGCTTGGGAGATGGACGGTTTGCCAATGCTGTGTTTTTTAAAACACCTATCAGATCAGAGTGCTAATACTCCACAGGCAAGATCTGAACTATCATAGAATCATAAAATCATAGAATAGTTAGCGTTGGAAAGGATCTTAAGTTCTAGTTCCAACTAGAACTTAAGGATCTAGTTCCAATCCCCCTGCCATCAGCAGGGACACCTCACACTAAACCATGTCACCCAAGGCTATGTCCAACCTGGACTTGAACACTGCCAGAGATGGAGCATTCACAACTTCCCTGGGCAACCCATTCCACTGCCTCACCACCCTTACAGTAAAAAATTTCTTCCTCATATCCAATCTAAACTTCCCCTGTTGAAGCTTGAACCCGTTACCCCTTGTCTTCTCCTACAGTCCCTAATGAAAAGACCCTCCCCAGCATCCTTATAGGCTCCCTTCAGATACTGGAAGGCTGCTATGAGGTCTCCCTGCAGCCTTCTTTTCTCCAGGCTCAACAGCCCCAACTTTCTCAGCCTATCTTCATACGGGAGGTGCTCCAGTCCTCTGATCACCCTCGTGGCCCTCCTCTGACCTTGTTCCAACAGTTCCATGTGCTTTTTCTGTTGAGGACACCAGAACTGCACACAATACTCCAAGGGAGGTCTCAGGAGAGCAGAGCAGAGGGGCAGGATCACCTCCCTCGACCTGCTGATCACATTCCTTTTGATGCAGCCCAGGATACTCTTGGCTTCCTGGACTGCGAGCGCACACTCTCGCAGGCTCATGTTCATTTTTTCATTGAGCAACACCCCCAAGTCCTTCTCCACAGGGCTGCTCTGAATCTCTTCTCTGCCCAACCTGTAGCTGTGCCTATCATCCAACTCCTAATATATATCTGAAGGAAAGCAAAAGAACAAACATGAATCTGTACTCCTCCTAATCTGTTTGGCACCTGGGAGACCAGAGACATTGCAGCCTTCCCTAAAAGTCTCATTGAAACCTCAGAAATATTGCTTCTGCATATGGGAAGATCTGGATTAAAAGGATTTAAATGGATATTTTATGGTTAAACACACAAAATTATGCACCTGTGCTCAAGTGACACTGTTGTAGACTGGAGGGGAAGCTTGCATTATTTTCTCTGGATTGAAACCTAGACGCTTCTTTGTCTGATGTGACTTAAACTTCACAAAAGTATTAAAATACCAAGTAATTATATTGAGTGTAACAGTACCCTTCACACCTGTTAAAAATGCCAGTTCCCAGAAGAACAGCTACTTCCTGAATGATCCTATTCCACAGTCTCTGCAGTCTTACATGATCTGTAGTAAAACTAAAATAAGAGCCCAATTTTGTTGATAGCCATAGAAATACTTCTAAAATACATGAGAAGGGCTATGTGCTATGGTAGTTTTCTACTCCTGACTCCTAAGTACTTTAAGTATTTTAAGAGTTCAGGTTTATATTCATATAGATCAAAACACTGCTTTTCTGGGCCTTTCTTAAGTTCTGATGTCACCCACTCCTCTTACCCATGCATAATCTCTATGTTCTAGGTAGTCTAAAAGTGATTTCCCAGGTGGCAGCTTCTAAGGTAAGGATCTATGCCTTAATTTCTGAATCCCCTGAATAAATTTGTCCTCAATTATCATGACTATTCTTATGTGGGCTCTTTGTGTATGCTATTAAACATACTTATATTCCAATAAGCAATCTGTAAAAAATCTATAATTGGATTCTCACTGTGTTGTCTCTCATTAGCTGTCTTAAGTGTACTCTGTTGACAAGTTTTTTAAAAAAACAAAAGCCTATTCTGACAGTCAACCTTGAAAATTCATCCTTAGATCTGCAAGTCAAATTCTGACACTATTTAAATTCTACAACTGCAGCTTTTTAATAATGTCTTGATTATTTGTGAGCAGAAAAAAAAAATCAAAAAAACAACCAAACAAAACTCAGAACAGCAACAACAACAACAAAAAACCAGTTCATATTATCACAGCTTTATAAGTACTGTAGTGCGGTGCTAAGAAGAATAAACCAGTTGTCGTTGTTTAAGCCGTAAATTTAACTTCTCCCTCCTTCCCCCCCCCCCCCCCACTCCGATGAGGGGGAAATGGGGAGAAGAACCAAAGAAAATGTAACTCCCACGGGCTGAGATAAGAACAGTCCAGTAACTAAGATACAATACAAATCACTACTGCCACCACCAATAACAATAATAATGACAAAGTAAATACAAAGGAAGAGGATACAACCGTTTCACCGCCCGGCCGAGCCGAGAGACCGCTCGGGAAGCGCCAGCGAGAGCCCGCCCCAAACCACACACTTCCCAGTTCCTCCCCCCCCATATTCCACATCCTGGGCATGACATGCTGTGGCATGGAATAACCTCATTTGTCAGCCGGGGTCAGGCGCCCTGTCTCTGCCTCCTCCCAGTTCCCCCTCCTCCACGGCGTAGCATGAGACTTGGGAAAAAAAAAAAGACGAACCCATGGCACCTGTAAATATCCAATCAGTATAATAAGCACATCTCCACATAAATAGGTGTAAATCAAACTAACTATATGGAGAAATGCACCATTTAAATGTAAAAAAGATGTTATTTTAAACATACAATTTCAGGTAGAAAATTTAGACATTTATTCATGTTCACTATGAAATTAACAATTTTTATGTGACTGCTTTGTACCTCACCTATATAATAAAATACCTTATGACAGTGTAGAAAATCCTAATTTTTTTCAGTAACTTTTTGAAAGAAAATGTGTGTGTGGACAAGTGATGAATAGTAAAAAATGTTACTTTATCATATATAAGGAAGGCAGAGAAAGAACGGCACAGTATTTTGACTCCAGTTTTTAACTTCTTTCTGTCTTTTAAAGTGACAGTTGTGCTAGGAAACTCTAAGTAAGCATCCATCCTCTCCCACTCCTCAGTGCAGGTGGGTCTGAATCAGCTCCAAGAACCACTCAAAGCAGTAGAAAGGCTGAGCTGTCTCGACTGTTTCCTGTGGGGAGTCCTGTGGCTGCTAACAACTGGATGGAGCTCTGTGTGTTTTAGTACAACTTCCTTCCCATGTTTGATCCAAACATGTCACTCACATGCTTCACAGCAAGGAATGTGGTAACACATTAGCTGTGAGGTCATTTGTCCAGCAGAATTTTCTATTGTTAAAAGAATCTCCCAGAGCTGTTTCCATTTTGTTTTCTTTCAGATATGTGCTGCATTGTTAAGAAACGCTATTTTTTATAGACTTTTTTTTTTTTTTAAATAAGATATATATGCATTCAGTATGTTTCTTTCTACACCATATATACAGGAAGACAGCCATTCTCAGGGTCCCTAAAATACCTGGAAATCGAATCTAATGTTATTATTATGTTTATCCATAGAGTTTCTTCTGTTCTTTTGTGGTGATTTATATTACTGTATGAACTAAGAATTAATACTTCAGTCCCTCCTGTATTTATTACCATTCTTTCAAGTGAGGTAAGTTCTCAGATGAGACTTTCATTAAGATTTTGGGTTGTTTTAAACACTTATATTGTAAGCACTGATAGAGTGGTTTTGGGGGAATCTTATATATTAATCTGTTTTTTTCCCATTAGCTTTTGAGATTTTTTCAAGGAGGGTTTTTTTGTTGTTGTTGTTGTTTTGTTTTGTTGGTTTTTTTTTGTTACTATGTTGTTATCTGTTGCACTGTCTATTAAATGCCCATTTAGCACCTTTTATAGCATTAATTAACTTTTCAGTGATTTTTTTTTTAGTGGAGATGAATTGTACTTAATTAAAATTTCATTTTAAATTTTCTCCTCAGTTACCTATTAATGCTGTGAGATGTAGATTGAATTTTTTTTTCTCACATTGTACAGAAAAGAGAGTTTAAATTATATTTATTTACTATTTTGTGAGTAAAAGTCTATATTTACATGGTACTTGCTTTGATTTCATGTACTTTGCCAATGCCAAAATGAACTACATTGGCAGTACCTGGTAATAGCAGAAGCCATAATTTCTTCTTATTAATGACATTTTCTTCTTCTCCCCTAAAATGAACCAAAGTAAACCAAAAAGTCTCTTTGGATGAAAAGTAGGCTGCACTGAAATAACAAAACTGTTGCTAATTTCAGGAGTCAGAATTTCATCTTTGTTTCTTGTCATCCTGTTTTATCTTATTATTCCAAAAGGCCTAATATAAAGTCAGAAGAAATCAATGTAAAGTTTCCTGCTGATATAATTTGGCTCACAAAGTTCAATACTGTTTTGTGGATGCCATTTAATATTTTCCTAAGATCTCAGCCAAGTAAATGTGTGGAGGAGGCAAAGTATCTTCATGTAGGTGCACTGAAGTTTGCACCCTAAACATTAGGTTATGGGGTTATTTGATCATAAAATATGAACTGACTGTAAATGAAATTCAATCACATGCATGAGAATCTGGTAACTGCTGAACAATATGCCCTATCTTGATTCTGGGGGAAGTAGAAAATTAAAAGTACAATTGTGATGTTTTGATAGAAGGAATATAAGTACCCACACTGGATTTGGACAGACAATTGAAAATTAACACTCTGCCTCTTACAAAAGTATCATGGGGCTTTTAGCAACCAAAAGTTGTCACAATCTGGTTTTTATGTGTTCTCTGAAAGCAAAGACAATCTGGCTTTGATAGCATATAAATTTTGCATAGCAGTGGTCTTCATGTTGGATGTTTATTTAAAACTATTTTCAGCGATAATTTTCAGAGAACTGGGATTGAGAAGTGATTGTACCTCTTGCTGAGGGTTATTTGAGCTCTCAGATACACTACTGAAATTAAATGTGTATGAATATTTGATATACCTTTTAACTAGTATTACAAGATCAGATTACTGTTACTAATACTCCAGCTGATATGCATTTCTTGTTCTTTAGTTCTTTTCTAGGTGCCTTCTTTTTTTTTTTTTTTATAATCAGTAGGCAATTTATTCCCCAAGTGGCTCAACCCCTTGATCTTTAATACAAACACCTCTCCTTCTCCCTAGGAAAATAGTATTTTCTTAAGTAGACTTCAAAAAAATTCTGCTGCTTTCTGTCTTCAAGTCCCTGGGAGCTTTGCACCCACAGGGCTTTCCTATGGAAGTATAATATATATAGAAGCATACTGAAGTTGTGAAACACTCCTCCATAACAGGAGCTTCTCACATTTTTATATGATGAAAATGCTGCATCACTGGCATGAAATAGAAATGGATGTGACAAGAACTTCATGCAGTTTCCAACATACAAACTATTAAGATGAATTCTGAGAAGTGTTTTGATTAATGGAGTCTGATGATTATGCATCATTAAGACAGCAGAGAGGTTGCATAGTTAATAAATAGGGCAGATGACATTTCAGCTGTAGAACTGACTCAGGTAGGTTGCTCATCTGTTATGCTGTGTGGGATCTTTAGCACCATGCTGCAAGAGGTAAGTGGTGTTGGGATTCCATAATGGAGGACAGAAAATAATAAATGATTCAACCACTAGATTTTACAGGAGTTTTATCAGCAGAGAAACTGTGGGTAACAGTTCAAAAAAGAAGCCTGACAAGCACAAATGCTCATGTGGAAATTCTTCACTAAGCACATCTGAGAGCTGGAATTGCACAGTGTTTTCCTTTGCACAGAGATACTTTTATGAGTGCCTCAGTGCTGCCTCAGCAATTATGTTTCAATGCAAGTTTTCTCCATTTCCTTCTGCTTCTTAGTTCATTTGGATTTTTTTCTTTCCCCTTGTTTTCCTAAAGTGGATCATTTGTCTTGCAATATTCCTAACTGAACTGCCAAATATGTTATAACAGAAACCCATAGCAGTTGTTTTAATTTCAGACTCAAATGGGTAAATTGTGCTTGATTTTTAGTTGAGGCTTACTGAGGTGTTCATGGAAAGGAGAAGAAAGTTTGAAAGATAATATTGATGAATAGGTTAAATAGGAATCTGTGACTGAGTTTGTTAAAGTTCTTAAATGTGGTTAACTCCTATAATTAAACTCTTCCATTTACTCAAAATGGATACTGTCCATGAAAGTTTTGTATGGGTGCACAAAAACTGAATGAAGAAATATGTTCTTCCTTATGATTTTGGGTCCCGTGGGTAACCCTGAGCGAGACACTCACACATAATTAATAGATAAAAAACCAGACTTCATAGAATCATAGAATAGTTAGGGTTGGAAAGGAACTTAAGTTCATCTAGTTCCAACCGCCTTGCCATCAGCAGGATCATCTCACACTGAACCATGTCACCCAAGGTTCTGTCCAACCTGGACTTGAACACTGCCAGCGATGGAGCGTTCACAACTTCCCTGGGCAACCCATTCCACTGCCTCACCACCCTTACAGGAAATAATTTCTTCCTCATATCCAATCTAAACTTCCCCTGTTTAAGTTTGAACCCGTTACCCCTTGTCCTCTCACTACAGTCCCTAATGAAGAGTCCCTCCCCAGCATCCCTATAGCCACCCTTCTGATACTGCAAGGCTGACATGAGATCCCCACACAGCCTTCTTTTCTCCAGACTGAACAGCCACAACATTCACAGCCTATCTTCATATGGGAGGTGCTCCAGTCCCCTGATCACCCTCGTGGCCCTCCTCTGACCTTGTTCCAACAGTTCCATGTCCTTTTTCTGTTGAGGACACCAGAACTGCACACAGTACTCCAAGTGAGGTCTCAGGAGAGCAGAGCAGAGGGGCAGGATCCCTCCTTCGACCTGCTGGTCATGCTCTTTTTGATGCAGCCCAGGATACAGTTGGCTTCCTGGACTGCGAGCGCACACTGCTGGCTCATGTTCATTTTTTCATCGAGCAACACCCCCAAGTCCTTCTCTGCACTGGGCTGCTCTGAATCTCTTCTCTGCCCAACCTCTGAGCTGTGCCTGGGATTGCTCCCACCCAGGTGGAGGACCTTGCACTAGGCATGGTTAAACTTCTGAAGGTTGGCATCAGCCCACCTCACAAGCATGTCAAGGACCCTCTGCATGATATTCCTTCCCTCCAGTGTATCAACTGAACCACACAGCTTGGTGTCATCGGAAAGCTTGCTGAGGGCGCACTCAATCCCACTGTCCATGTCACCCACAAAGATTTTGAACAAGACCAGGTCCTAACACCGATCCCTGAGGGACACCACTCGTTACTGGTCTTCAGCTGGACATTGAGCCCTTGAGCACAGCTCTTTGTCTGCGGCCATCCAGACAGTTATTTATCCACTGAGTGGTCCACCGATCAAATGGATGTCTCTCCAACTTAGAGACAAGGATGTCATGTGAGACAGTGTCAAACACTTCGCACAAGTCCAGGTAGATGATATCAAGTGCTCTACCCCTGTCCATCATTTCTGTAGCCACATCCTAGAAGGCCACCAGATTGGTCAGGCAGGATTTCCCATTAGTGAAGCCAGTGCTGGCTGTCACCAACCACCTTCTTGTTTTTCATGTGCCTCAGCATGCCTTCCAGGAGAGTTTGCTCCAAGACTTTGCCAGGCACATGAGGTGAGACTGACTGGTCTGTAGTTCCCTGGCTCATCCATTTTCCTTTTCTTGAAAATGGGGGTTACATTTCCCTTTCTCCAGTCATCGGGAACTTCACCAGACTGCCATGATTTTTCAGATATGATGGACAGTGGCTTAGCAACTTCATTTGCCAGCTCCTTCAGGACCCACAGATGGCTTCCATCAGGTCCCATGGACTTCAGGTTCCTAAGGTGGTCTTGGACCATATCCTCTTCTACAGTGGGCCCAAGGTCTTCATTCTCACTGTCCCTGCACCTGCCTTCCAAGACTTGGGTGGTGTGGTCAGAGCATTTGACAGTGAAGACTGAGGCAAAGAAGTCATTAAGAACCTCAGCCTTCTCCAAATCCAGGGTAGCCAGTTCTCTCAATAGCTGCTGGAGAGACACCAAGTTGTCCAGTAGCCTGTCTTCGATTTGCAATGTACCTATAGAATCCCTTCCTGTTATCATAGAATCATAGAATAGTTAGGGATGGAAAGGGCCTTAAGATCATCTAGTTCCAACCCCTCTGCCATCAGCAGGGACACATCCCACTAAACCATGCCACCCAAGGTTCTGTCCAACCTGGCCTTGAACACCACCAGTGATGGAGCATTCACAACTTCCCTGGGCAACCCATTCCAGTGCCTCACCACCCTTACAGGAAATAATTTCTTCCTCATATCCAATCTAAACTTCCCCTGTTGAAGTCTGAACCCATTACCCCTTGTCCTCTCACTACAGTCTCTAATGAAGAGTCCCTCCCCAGCATCCCTATGGGCCCCCTTCAGATATTGGAAGGCCGGAATGAGGTTATCCTTAACATCCCTAGCCAAGTTGAATTCTAAGTGGGTCTTAGCTTTCCTAACCTGGTCCCTAGCTTCCCGGACAACAGCCCTGTATGCTTCCCAGGCTGCCTGTCCTTGCTTCCACCTTTTATAAGCCTCTTTTTTCCTTCGAAATTTTCTCAACAGCTCCTTATCCATCCAAGGAAGTCTCCTGGCCCTCCTGCTGCACTTCCTTCTAGTTGGGACGTATTGCTCCTGACTTGCAGCAGGTGATCCTTGCATATCAACCAACAGTCTTGGCCCCCCTGCCCTCTAGGGCTATATCCCATGGTATCTTACTGAGCATGTTTCTGAAAAGGCCAAAGTCTGCTCTCTTGAAGTCCAGGGCAGTGAGCTTGCTGCATGCTCTTCTCACTGTCCTGAGGATCTCGAATTCAACCAGCTCATAATCGCTTCAACCAAGGCTGAGATGGAGCATCACATTTCCAACCAGCTCTTCCCTGTTGGTGAGCACGTAGTGAAGCATGGCACCTCTCCTTGTGGGCTCCTCTATTACTTGCAGAAGGAAGTTGTCTTCCACACAATCGAGGACTTTCCTAGATTGCTTGTGCTGAGCCGTACCCTCCCTCCAACAGATATCAGGGTGGTTGAAGTCCCCCTGAGAACGAGGGCCTGCGAGCGTGAGGCTGTTCCTATCTGTCTATAGAGCGCTTCATCCACCGAGTCCTCTTGGTCAGGCCGTCTGTTACAGATCCCCACGGTAATGTCTCCCATCGCTGTTCTCCCTTTAATCCTGACCCACAAACTCTCTGTTGACTGCAAACCTGTCCCAGACAGAGTTCCATACTCTCCAGCCTATCCCTAACGTAAATAGCAACTCCCCCTCCCCACCTGCCTGGCCTGTGTTTTCTAAAGAGCCTGTAACCTTAAATTCCAACACTCCAGTTATATGAGCCATCCCACCATGTTTCTGTGATGCCTATGATATCATACCCCCGTAGAAGTGCACACATCTCTAATTCCTCTTGTTTGTTCCCCATGCTACTGAGCATTTGTATAAAGGCATCTGAGCCGAGATCCAAATGAAGCCAGCTCATTGCCTGGAGCAGTCCTCTTGCCACCGCCTCCTCTGTGTCAGCTGCTCATGTCTGCTGAGCTGCTGGCTCCTGGGCAGTCCCTGTTGAGGACTCTCTTGGTGCCTGTTGCTGCTCCAAGGTGAAGCTCCTGTACGCCAAGCCTCCCACCGATCAGGCAGCTGCAGGTGTCCCCTCTCGAGGCAGTCACCTCAGCAATGGGCCAGATGCAAAAGGATGTGCACGTTTATGAATGGACAATAGACCTGATAAGATCAAAGCCTTATGTACCGTCCCATCATTTTCTTTTGTATTATTATGCTTAGGTTTTAACATTATGTGCTATAAATTGTCCAATTGAATTACTTTTAATTCTAAATATTCTGGTGCAATCCAAGAGATTTTTGACCTTTTTTTTTTTTTTTTTTTTTTGTTCCCCTATCTCTTAATGCTATAGGATTCAGATGGTCCACAAGGAGCTTGGTTGTGTCCCTTTGGAAATAAAAAATTCCGATTTGGAATCAATTTGAATTGTACAGCAATATCTGAGTTGTTATCTCACCTTCTTTAAACCAACTCCTGTGGACTGTAAGCAGATAAGTCTTTTTTTTCACATACATCTTATTAGCAAGATACACTGGTATTCATGGAGATTTTCATATTCATTTCTCTCTGAAGTTGACTAAACTTTTTCATTGCCTTAACTTCTCCATCATTTTATACTGAAATATTTAAATATCAAATATTACAGCTCTGTTTCAGTTTCTCTAGGACATTTTTCATACTGCATTTGAAAACAATATATTTTTTGCTGTATAGTAGTAAAAATATTTTTTAAATATTGTGGTTTACCATTTCTTTCCTCTGTAATTAAGTAAATACCTTTCAGTTATTAGCTACTTAAAATACTCTAATTAATTAGCTATAGCAGTTATTTATTTTTCTTTTTTTTTTTTTAAACTATTCTGTGCACATTGAGTGCAGTGAAAAGCTGCAATACAGAGGTGTTAGGAGGAGAAGGAAAAACATGCATTTCACACACTTCAGAGTTAATTAAAGCAAGCAGAATGTAATTACCTACTTCAGATTTGGCCAAGGAAATACTATGAGAAAAATTATACAATTTTTAATGGCTGATTTTGCTCAGGAGCTTGTTTTTATGTTTTATCTGAAAGATGACATCTCTAGCAGTAGGGTTCCATCTAGCATCATGATACCTGGGCAGTACTAATATAGGGAAAAAATGTTTCCTACTGTACTACTTACTAATAATATCTCCTTAAATACTTTAGAGGTCCTCAGAGGTCTCCCTTCAATCTGTGTACAGACCAGAACGACCTCATTTAATTTAGGGGTCCTTGTGTGATTACAGTTTAAACCTGTTTTTCTGCAGCACCACAATGATTACATTATCTCTCTCAGCCAGCACTCTGAAATGGAGCAACACTCTAGAAATAAACCCTTTTCAGGACAATCTATAGTTTGATTAGAATGGCAATTCAGGGGCAAAGGGGTGCCAGGAGTGCATTTTTAATAACCCTCTGCAGCAAACGCAGATATCAGAGCATTAGAGGGAGTAGATTTGTCATTAGTGTTTAAAGTTTTCCTCCCTCACATTGAAGGGAGGGGTGACAAGCCTATAATGTTACAAGGAATGAATGGGGTTTTGTCTCTATATCCTAAGTACTGGCAAGCATAATCATGCTGCCTGTGAAGCAGAACACTCTGTACCACCTTTAAATCCACTTGAATCTTTTTCTATCTGCCTCCCGCTCGCTATCTGGCTGCTCAATAGAGATGTTTGATTCAAGTTTTACCATTAAGCCAAAACTTCTGCTGTCTGCTTGCAACTCTCTCTAAGTGCATGTAAGGCACACCCAAACAAATATACAAAGTATTTCTCTAGAGCTGGTCAAAAATTTCCAGATAAAATGTTATTTCAATAGCAGTGTTCTTTTAAAGAAGAAAAAAAAAATCATAACAATTTAATTAAAAGGTTTTTTTTAAGTTTTTATAGGAAATACTAAGCCAATATTATCCAAACAGTTATAGAAATGTTCAAGTTCCTCTTTTTCTAAAGGGAAAACAGTAATAATCCTCTGAATTCTGTCAATAATATTTTTATTATTTTTTCTTAAAATTTTTGTGAAATATTTTGAGACATCATTAAATGCTGTTTTAAGTCCTGCCTTACATAAAGGCAAAAGTCTGTGTAGTAAGATATTTTTCCTGCGTTCCTATTCCTTCTTACCTGTTCTTTTGCTTTTATCTAGGTCTGCCATTTTTCCTATTTTTCCTTATGCATCCTAGTCTTCATAAACCATCAATGGGGTTACTCTTACAAAGTACGATTTTACTTTAGGGTGTAGGCATCGATCTAGCAAATCATTACTCATATTGGTTGGTTTACTCATGAGAATATCAAATGAAGTCGATCCCATTTTTTTGTGATAATAAATTTGCATAAGTATTAATATTTATGAAATCAACCCTCACTTTTAACAGTTATGGACAAGTCAGCAACAGGCTTGCATTCTATAGTAACAGTGGTTTTGTGTCAAACTGTTTTGTTGTCCTTTCAGTTCACAAAACTTAGTGCCATTTCCCGGGAGAAAGCCTTCAGCAAAGTGAAGACACTTCAGAGCACAGCTAGGTACAGAATACGAGAATTATAAAACTGTCATAAATGTCAGAAGGTATTTCAATGAGCAGCACAGTAGCTGTGATTGGAAACCAGCCATTTATTCTTTATGGTTGGGTAAATTGCATTAAATTTAAAAAAAATATAATGATATTTTATGCTAAATAATATTTTAATAATCCATGACACTGACAATTCATGGGATTTCCCCCTCCTGTTTTATCTTTCCATCCTTTCTTTCATAGTCAGATTTTGATTTCACCATGCATAGCCAACACACTATCCCTTTTTCTGTTAGACATACACACTTCCCTGCACGCTTCTCTATAATACCAGCACTCTGAATTTAATCTGCCAGATGCAAGTTTTGCACCAGACCACAGTGGAGTTTCCATAATCTCAGAAGACCGGGTAGAAGATCAGAGTGAATTTCAGCAACTTTACAATTATTTAACTGGATTTTCCTTCTGCATGAAAGCTAAAGCTCCTAAAATGAAACAACCACCTCTGCACACAGTAAGGGAGCAAAGCCAAACAACAGAAGAAAATCAATATGTTGGGAAATAAAAAAATCTGAAAGTGAATAATTAAACAATCAAACCTTAAAGCAATATAAAGAAATTCCATATTTCTCTATAGATAAATAAAAGAACACACAGAAAGCAACTGTTACAAAAATATTTAATATTTAAACATTAATCAGTATGTGGTCTAATACACCTTACTTGTGAAGCTATAGTTAGCCATGTTAACAGAACAACTGCCCTTCTGTGGCACTGTATTGTTCATCTTCCTTCTTTTCTTCTGTCTCCACTATCCATACCTGCTTCAGATCATTCTTTGCAATGAGACTTAAACTTGCATCAATCTTTTCTGTTGCTTTTGACACTTTCTGTAGTCAAATAATAGTAAGCACAGGTAATATATTATTTATTTATTGAGCATTGTGCAGACTGGGAGGCAAATTAGTATTCTGTTCCTATCACTCACTGCTAGACATTGCACGCATTTGGAGCACATTACCACATTAGACCAGTTGTGAGGCTTTAAATTAGATTTGTGACTTGAAAGTTTGAATAAGAAAACTAATAGAACACAAAATGAAGCAGAGAGAAAATTAGATTAATTATCTGCAACATTTGGAGTGAACTGTTGCTGATGCACTGTGTTGTAGAAGGCTATTTTTGTAATACAAACATGCCTTAATTTTGTCTATATTATGGTAGCTACTTGAATGGTTGTGAAAACATATTTATTTACAGTTGTTAATATCCTAGAGTTATTTTTAAAAATTAAAAAAAAAAATGTTTTAAATGAACTTCATCTTTTTCCTCTCAGTTTCTTAGCTTTACTATTCTGAGAAGATAGGATGAATTGCAAGCACCACAGGGATTGTAGAAAGTAATCATGGAAATGAAAATTTGAATCTTAATGTTGAATTAGGGAAAATTAGATAAGAATTTTTAATGTAAAGTTGTTAATTTTATGTCATGTTAAAATGTAAGACAAAATTCTGTATTCTGTGAATGCAACAATGCAGCTTTTGGACAGGGAATTATACACATAACGCAAACCAGATATTTTTGGTTTGATCCACCTTTCCCATTTTCCCTCACACCTATATGGAAGACTGTCTCACATTCAGTCAGAAAAAAACAACAAAGAATAACACACCCAGTAACCAAATCCACATTTACAAGTCTGCTTTACCATCACCTCAGCAAAGGCTGAGCTTTCATTTAATTTCTAAATCTATTTCCTAGTGATTTAGGCAATTCAGGTAGACTAAGAAAATTCATCTGCAAATAGGGTTGAGTTCAGAGACCCTACATTGTTGTGTCACTAGTATTTCTTTTACTTGTTCCTATCATCTTTATTAAGTGAGACTGCTGGTATTTAATAAAAGCAATTTGTATTGGACCACCAAAAATACGTTAAAACAAAACACAGCTTGTCCCAAATGAATTTCACCAGTTTTGATGCATATTATTCCCTCTTCCATATTTGTGCATATTTTTCTTTACAGTCTCCAACTATTGCAAATTATTATTTCCTATTATTTCCACCTAATTTATTTCTTCTACTTTATCAGATCAGAAAAATATTTTATACAATGCTTGGACTTTTAGGAAGAGTGGTTAAATGAATAATATCTAATTCCTGTGCTTACACAAAAAAGAAGAAATTTTAAGAAGTACTGTATAATCCTGGTGCATTTTTAAATGCAAGATCCAAGAGCTTGCAGAGAACTTATGGGTGAAGGAAAATGAAATAATTTTTTTTTTTGTATAGTCATATATGCACAATTATACCGAATACATCCCCATATGAATACATGTATATTTGTATTATTGAAACATCTTTAAGGTGCTCTGTCAAGTGTTCCAAACACATATTTTTGCTTTATAAAATAATAAAAACATCTGAATTTAAGGAGACCTCATGGCATCTTTGTAGTTTTGCCTTTCTAAAGAAGAAAGATATATAAAATAAAAAAAATAATGTGTGAAATATGGTAGCTAAAAAATGCAGGCAGTTCATAAAGGGTAGTGAAGATATATGGCTAAAAGAAATGGGTATGAGTGGTCTATCCCAGGCAGTGTTCCAGGTCAGGTTCGATAGAGCCTGGGCAACATAGCTTAGTGTAAGGTGTCCCTGCCCATGGCAAAGGGGGTTAGAACCAGATGATCTTAAGTTCTTTTCCAACCTTAGCCATTCTCTGATTCTATATTATTATACATATCATATTCTATGATATGTATGTCTGTCCTGATGTTTATACATCAGAACCACATGTAGTGACTTACACTGATAGTGTTATGGCTGATGCAAAACAGAGATGTCAAAATTAGGTATCATGATGCAGAAGAGCAGAAGTATTTAATAAATGTTTATTTTCTGCATCAGCAGGAAAACAATAACAAAAAATGAGAAGTCGCTCAGAAGAATAGGCACCAGATTTTATAGTGATAATAGATTTATTACAAAGAGTATTAAAAATGTCTTGGTTAAGTATTTATCAAAACACAGAACAAGAGCATTCAAGCTAAGAACATCCAATGAATTATCCAGAAATATTCATCAGCTGTTTAAAATAGGTGTTTTCAAACAAGAGCAATTGAAAACTCATGGAGGATTTGAAAACAGCTGAAATGGTGTACTGATGTTTTAAAAGGTTATACCAGAGGAAATTAAAGGACAGTTAGGTTAATATCAATCTCATATAGTTTTCAAAAAGCTGACTTGGATGCAATCAGTAAATAATTAAGAGTTAGTAACATTCAAAATTAATGTCAGCCAATGAGGTTTAACAGAAAACAAGCCTTGTTCTACAAATTGTTTAGTGTTTCCTATGAGGTTATAAGCTCAGTTGATAAAGGTCAGTTTGCTGAATAAAATATTAAAACTTCTGTAGGGTACTTGGCTTCACATCACATGGCTTGCTTGTTTTTAAAAAAGATCTATTATAAAAGGAAAGTATCCATATTTAAGGTACATATAATTGTCTCTATTACTGTGTTGCAATAAGAAACTGTAGATGAGAAATGATTAGTCGTTGTGGATAGATTTTCCTGTGATTTCATGCATGAATTTATCTCAGCCCAAGATTATTCACTGCCTGTATTGTTAGTTTAGAAGAAAATGTGAATGAACAGTAAATAAAGTTACTGAAAATACTGACATTGGTAAAAAGTGTCAATAAACACATAAAGAAGTAATTCATGTGAGTACATTCAGGTAAGGTTTATTGTTTAGTAGAATGAAGTACATTTTAACACTTTTTGACATGGAGGGGTGAAAGATTGTGTCAGTAACAAATATCAGATCACACTAGTAGAATTTGAGCAGATCCAACAACTGGATCTTTATCTAAGTTGCAATCTCTACAGACTCTGAAAAACAGCAGAAGTCTGCTTTCTCCTTTATCTGGGAAGTGAGGTATGTTTCTTTTCCTGATGCTTCCAAGAAGAATAATGGAGGAAGGATATGTAGTAGAAGGTATAGCGGCCAAATTTAAGATGTGACCTTTACAATTCCATGGCATCTGTCACCTAAAACCCTGCCTTGCCTGCTGTCACTGGCTACCGCTAACATCATCCTCTCAAAGTTTTCACTCTAATCCTGACTTCCAGTTTGTGTCTTTCTTTGTATCTCCCTCTTTCATCCTCATAGGTATCAATCTCCATTTTGACTTCGTATGTGAGAAATCTTGAGTCAGTACTTCTCCCAAAGATAACCAACAGAATTTGATTACCTGGATGTGATTCAGAAATCAAATTTCAGCACGAACTATGCAAGGGAAAAAATAAGACTATTTCAGCATTGCTATATAATATTAATGAAGCTATTAGTTGACTGCTATGACAGGTTCTGGTGCTTGGTACAGTAGACACTGACAATTTTAGAAGCATCTGAAAATAATTAACTGAATTAGGAAGGCCGAGGAAAATGCTTTGTGGAGAAACTGCAAAAGCTCCATGTGTTCAATTTCTGCAAGGACATGACTGCATCACAATCTACAAATGCCTGATTAAGAAACTTTGTGGCATTAAGCATAATGAGATGTAGTGGTTTGAAGGCAAAGTAAGGTAAATTAGACTAGATATAAAGGTCATTTCAGAAAGATCTTAACAGAACAGCTTCCCTAGGAAAACAATGACTTCTCTGTTGGTTTTAGTTTCAAAATTATGCTATAAAAAAAGAATCAAAGAGGAGTTAGAAACAGTCACTAAATGTGCTTCTCTGGTCTGTATTACAGGAAATAAATCAGATTAATTCTAACAGACTCCTTGGTGTTAAAATCTTAGCATTTTATAAACCACATTTGCTCTTTTTTATATGCCTGACACTTTTAAGCTAATGGCTAAGAATATTGAGACAGACACTTGACAAAGTAGCTAAACACGTACAATGTGTTTTCTATGGAATTTGAAAGCTCTGCTGAAGCTCTTCATAAATATGATGCTGAACTGATATGAGTACCTACTAAAGGTGAAGAAGTCTTCCTGGTTGTAACATAGTGTCCTTAGCTGAGCTTAATGTTTATGTGCTCACATCATCCTACATAAGGCCAGAAGATACACAAACAAGCCATGTCTGTTACATATGTGCCATAGCTCTAGTAAATCTGGGCAGCTAGCCATTCTAGTCTGCTTAATTACCCATGCTAATTTCAGAATATGAGTATGAAGTGCACTATATTGGGTAATTGATGTGTACTTGATGATCTGCATGATAACGTGACCTGTCCTGGTTGAGGAGGGAAAGGCTGTGGACGTTATATATTTGAACTTAAGTAAAGCATTTGACACTGTCTTCCACAGCATTCTCATGGATAAATTGTCTGCTCATGGCCTGGATATGTGGACTCTTCACTGGGTTGGAAATTGGATGGATGGCCAAGCCTGAAGAGTGGTGGTAAATGATGTCACATCTAGTTGGCTACCAGTCCCTAGTGGTTTCTCCTCAGGACACGGTGCTAGGGCCAGTGTCATTTAATAACTTCACTGATGATCTAGATGAGGGGATTGAGTGTACCTTCAGTAAATTTGCAGACACCACCAAGTTGGGTGGGAGTTTTGATCTGCTGAAAGATAGGAAGTCTCTGCATAAGTAATAACAAAACAAGAAGAAAAAGCAAAACATGAGAACCAGACTGCATGGTCTGCAAATGAATGAAAGAGGTATGAGACCAAAACAGTGTCGGACACATTCAGAATCAGTGAAAGATAAGTTTTGTGAAAGAGGTAGATGAATGGAAAAGCTGTTACAGGCTGAAGGGTATGAAACAAATTTCAGTAAACAAAATTGATATGTATGCGGCTTGAAGTTCTCTTGGCTGTGCATGATTAGGCTGCTTACCCACCCTTGAGGCTTAGTCTGTCTGCTAAACTGGATGCAAAATTTATTGGAGAACGAAGCTTACCTAGCTTGCAATTTAGATGCAACAAAAGCCAGAAGCATTAGCTAATTCTTAGAACCAATTCAGATGGAAAAAAAACTCCAAAGTAAAACAGAAAGTGAAAACAAAGAAACAAAAGGAAACTTAAAACATTAAAGAAATATTGAACCCAGTGCACAGTTCAAAAACAAGACATTCAAAATTTCAGGTAAGGATCACAAATAAGCTTCTATAATTCTGCAATTACTTTCTTCTGTTTAATTTGCTCTTGCTAAAGTAATTTTGCCTGACACATTTCAGATGTTGTCATGGGTTCAGCAGTAGCAGTCATTTTTCTCCTTCTTAGTAGCTAGGGCAGTGCTTTGACTTTCAGCCTGGGAGCAATACTGATAACACCAATGTTTTTAGTTGTTTCTCAGTAATGCTTACTCCAATCAAAGACTTTTCAGTCTTATGCTCTGCCAGTAATGAGGGGCACAAGAAGCCATGAGGAAGCAGAGACAGGGCACCTGACCCAGACTAGCCGAAGGAGTATTCCATACCACAGCATGTCATGCCCAGTATATAACGTGAGGGGAGTTTCCTGTAAGGCCCCGATCACTGCTCCAGTCGGGCTGGGTATTGGCCGGAAGGTGATGAGCAATTGTATTCCCTTCCCTTCTTATTTCCCTTATCATTATTATTACTGGTGGTAGCAGTAGAGGTTTTGTGTTAATGAAGCTTTAGTCCAGCCTCTGTTTCTGATTAGGTAAGAAAGGTAGATTTATAGTTCTGTTGTCCCAGGAGAATAACTGAATTAATAAACAAGAGAGTAAAAAAAGAAGTGCTTCCATTTCTGCTGTTTTGGTGGGGTTTTTTTTGCTTGTTTGTTTTTTGTTTTGTTTGTTTTGTTTTGTTTTGTTTTGTTTTTTAATGACTTCTAATGACTTTTATTATTTGTTTTGAAATTCAATTCTTGGGTTTGTTTTTTTTTGACTTTGTTTCAGTTTAGCTCCTTAATAAAAATAGGTGGGGTTAATTATTCAGAAGTCGTTAGCTTTAGCATATAAACCTGTCCAATTTCTCACTACTTTCTAACCCTACTGAGCTCCTGAATACTGTGTGTATATATATATATGCTCATATCTGTGCTTATATATATCCATATCAAAGGCCTGGAAAGCTTGCATGTAACTGCAAATCTATGATCAAAGAACAGCCATGCAATAATCAGATTATTTTAATTCCTTGTTTATTTGCATTCCCAGAGATAAGCTAAACAGCTCCTTAGCTCTTCTTCCAAATGAGCCGCAAAAATAATGATAAGGCCCTAGGAAGAGCTTTTGAGTGTACACCACGGAAGAACCTTTTGGCTTTCAGGTATAATGATTCAAACCACAAATGTGAAAGGCAGCTAGGAAGGCCTAGAACTGAAAATAATGATGAAAGGGAGGACTCATATATTAGAAAATTTGGTATAATACAGTGAGGAATATATATGCTGTCACTGGTATTTGAATATTAGATATGTAAACAGAGACATGTTGAGACATAAAGACAGAGAATTGACAGTCATAGAACAATAAATATTGAGGACAACCAGGAGGATCAGAAAAAAACAGTGAGAATAAACTGTTTATTAAGGATAGGATAGCTATACAAATTACTGCTTCCAAGAGTACAAGGGGAGCATTTTTAGAGTGGTCCGAAGAGTATTAAGTAGAAAGAGTAAAACTGCATTTTCTGAAAACTGTGCAAGAGGTGCTCAGTTATAAAGTTGATTCAAATGTGTACTAGGGCAGCTCTTATTGCTTAAATCATGTAAAACAAGACTGAATAACACAGCTTGAAATAACATTGCACAAGGAGGATGAACTAGTAGACCTTACCCTTAAGATGTCTCTGTCACTTCTGTATTCTATCCTAATCCATTTAATTAGTTATGAAATCATTAATCAAAAGGTTCTTTTTCTGCCAGTTTAAAAATGGGAGCTTCTGAAACAGTTATTATAAAAATGCTATATATAAAACATTCATAAATTTTTTATTTCTGTTTTAATAGATGGTATTACTCTCTTTTCTTAAGTTTTCCTCCAGATTTCTTTCATTTCTGAACTAGAAAAAGTTTTTAGCAGTCTTTGGGGAATAGTATCAGGTCACTATTGCAACTACTAGTGCCTCAATTGGATTTTTTGTGAACTGTGGTCCTTGGTATTATTATTTTTTTTTTCTTTTTAATAAAAATATTAATTGTGAAATAAGGATCAGAGGTTCTGCTGTTTCTAAGATTATCTGCTACAAAAGAAAAGCCTTATTATAGTAACCTCATACTTGTTTTTATTTACAAAACACTGGCAGTAGAAAGGATATGACAAGGTATATTTATGTGGACGAACTTGTCTGTAAATGACAATATGAGAAAGGGCAAAATGTCTTAGAGAACATGAAGCACCAGTGCATGTACAGGGGTTAATTTTATACAGGAATCCGTTTGCATTGCAAACACTGTTTTGGGCGAAGAAAAAGGAAGATGATTAAATATGTGGTATAGACAGAAGGATGTTTGCTAGTATTGCTGAAACAACTGATGCTAAGTAGAGAAAAAGAAAATCTGAAGTGAGTTATTTAAAGTTAATAATAATAATAAAGGGAGGCATTTATTGTTATGGGGTTTTGGAAGGGATAACGGAATTCCAAACAAACAAATATTGTCTCTCATATATGATAAACAAAAAACTTTAACTGTAAAAAACCATTAATCCTTTACAATTTTGATTTGAAGCTTCACGTTGTGTGCTTTTGCATAACAATAGCTTCAAAATCGTTTTTTCAAAATTCTTAAGAGCAATCATTTCTAGCAATGCCAACCACTACTAAGTAATCATTTTATCCCACTGGCCTGATCATGAAAACAGTTTAGCAGAATACATTTAAAGAGCTAGTCTGTGTGATCCTGGTTTAACAAATAATGACACTTAAGCCTAAAACTATTCTTTATTTTTATATACTAAAGGAAGTCTTTAGCTTTAAAAAGTTAAATTTCAATTAATTATATAGTTAATTAAGGGTGCTCTGCTGAATATCAACTTGTCCTGCTTTCAGATGAAGCAGTTATTTTTCTTCCTAGAAGCTGGTACAGTGCTGTATTTTGGCTTTAGTCTGAGAATAATGCTGATAACACACTAAAGATTTCAGTTGTTTCTAAGTAGCACTTACCCTGGTCAGGGGCTTTTCAGTCTCATGCTCTGCCAATGAGGAGGGGCACAGGAAACCAGGAGGAAGCAGAGACAGGACACCTGGCCCAAACTAGCCAAAGGAATATTCCGTACCACAGCATCATGCCCAGTATATAAAGTGGGGGAAGTTACCTGGAAGGGATCAATTGCTGCTCACGTCAGGCTGGGTATTGGTCAGCAGGTGGTGAGCAATCATACTGTGTATAACTTGTCTTTCATTTCTCCTTTTTTGCTGTTGTTCCCTGTTATCATTGTCAGTATTGTTATAGTTAGTATTATTTCCAATACCGCTATGTTTTACTTTATTTCAATTATTAAACTGAAACTATCACTATGTTTTACTTTATTTCATTTATTTTATTATTTATAATAATGTAAGTTATTTCTAATAATTCAATTATTTATAATTAATTAAATTATTCTTATCTCAGCCCATGGGTTTTACATTCTTGCAATTCACCTCCCCATCCCATTTGGAGGGGGGGAAGAAGCAAGTGGACAAGGGGCTGAGTGGTACTTAGTTGCCAGGTGGGTTAAACCATGATACAACTCTAAACAAATGTCCTTTTGGAAAGACAAGACATTTTTTTATATCAGTAGTGTGAATTTATGCATAGTTTGCTTAACAGCTTTTTTTAAAAAAATAATGTTTTTTACCCCTCATTTTAATAAAAATGTTGTACTGTCATAGACTTTAAGCAGTGTAACATTTCAGAAATGTACTAAACCAAGGATCTCAAGGCATTAGTCTTTTTTTTTTTTTTTAATAATATATGCTAAATCAGCTCTTTATATTCCAAGAAGGGCCTTAGCCTGTTCTAAAAAGTTATTAATAATTTTTGTGGGGTTCAAGGATCTTTTGATATGTCCTGCGTGGGTGTTTGCTATTCATCTGCTAATTTGAAAAGGATTTGAAATCTGAAGTTTCGGTTGGGAAACTGCGAAGGTATTGCCAAGTGATATGTTAATCAGCTTTACAGATATTTATGTAGGAAAGTTTTTATGGATTTCTGTAAATAAAGAATAAACAATGAGAATATTCCTGAGAAACAACAATGTATTGGTATGAACAGGTATAAGAGAAAAGGTTGCACATACTTCATAGCATGCACTGTCTTCACACTGCTTTGACTGACAATGACATCAGTTCAGCAACAGTGTGTTTTCCAGAGAAGAGACACTCAATTTTCAGCAGGCTTTGCCAATAAAGTCAAATCAGAAGTTTTAAACCAGGGACACAGTCAGGATTAAAATCTTGGTTCTTCAGTTACAAAGAAATTGCTGCATAACAGTTTCAATTTGGTTTTCTTATAAAATGCCAATGTTAGAGTTATAGTGGACCATCAGCTGTATAAATCAGGCTTTCTAGAGTCAAAATGTCAGCTTAGTCTTCATGAATCAATTTTGATTCTGAAATAAGTAGGCACCTTTCTAGCTGAACTTACTGAGAGTGACAGACATGGTCTGTGATTAGGCACGTTCGTCCACATGCATTGTAGCAAGTACAACTGAGCTGTCTAAAACAGGCAAAGACCAGTAGCTGCGTGCTTCCTCAGATGCTAATAAGGAGAGAGGTGGAGCCCTTCAACAGGCAATTTGTGAGTACCTTCATGCTAATGCTAGGCAGATAGCCTAGATAACATATAATAATGTGAGTGTACTTGGTGTGTATGGAAATTAAATATTGACAAAACTGTCTAGAGAGTATTTGCTCTAAAAATGGTCATGTTAAGCACCTTTCCCCAGCAGAGACAGGGCAGTGCAGCCTTTCGTTGGTGCATTGGGAATAGCCTGCACCCATCAGTGGGGTGTCAACATGGGTACAGGAGACCTTATGGGGGGCTTCCTCACACAGAGCTGGAGGAGTCATATCTCCTGCAGGGTTTAAGCAAGGGGGAAACCTGCGTTTCAGGGGAGGGGTGTCAGTGAACTCTGTCTGGAGAGCAAGGGAACTGCAGGGGGATATTAAAATTTTTCTAAGGTTTAGTTATGGAAGGATGTTTAGAAAATTGTAGGTTCTTATTAACATTTTGTAAGTGTCTAGCATTGTGCTTTAACTGTTGTTATTGCTAATATTGATCCTGAACGGATAGCTCACTGCTGCTTAATTATATGTTGTTAATAAATCACTAAACTGCTTTGATCCTGATTTAATTTAAACTATTTGAACTGAGCAGTTTTTCCCTGCAACACAATTCAGTGCATCTCAAACTTGAATTATCTCCTGGAGTTGCTGTTTCTCTCCATTAATAATTGTGTTTGACTGTTCTATCTTAGGAGCCTTAGAAAAAAGATTGAACTATATCTATCTGAGTTATTCCAACCAGCAACATAGATTCTGAATAGATATCAGCATTGCAGAGAATGAGGTTGCAAGTCTCCATCCACATAGAATATCACACCTAGAATATCAGTCTCTGGGGCCGGAACATCTAAATGAGAGACACTGTGTTTTTAAAGTCTTACTCTGGAAAGCCATACTGTTACCTGACAGTAAAAGATGGCTGCTAAATGCTCTCAAGCTTTATAGGAGTTGCTAAGCAATGGTCAGGAAAAATGCTAGTTTTCTGCCAATGTTGTTTAAATGCTTGTGTTTTTTTCCTTTAGTTTTTGTTTGGTTGGTTAGGTTTTTTTTGGTTGTTTGTGTTTGTTATTTTTTTTTTTTTTTGGGGGGGGGGTGCTGTCTGCTTTTATTTTCCTCCAGGGATGAATAAGGGCTGCATAATCATGGAGATATGCTAACTGATGGGCTTTTTATTGCAAAGAAAGGACTACAGAAAAGTGTCAACGTGTCATGAAAATGCTTCTATTTTATATAGGTCAATAAAGGAGAATTAGGTGGGGCAGGCTATAGGGGACCCAAACCCCAAATAGTTTCATTTATTTTATACTAATTAAGCAGGTCTTGTCGCAGGGCACGTAGCTAGGGAAAGAAGATGTGCAAGGTGCCCTACACAGAGTAGAAAATCTATTAATTATGAAGTCCAGCAAAGCATCTTTTCTTTTAGATCACCACAAGCAAACATCTTTTAATGTTTCCCCTACTGGTTTTTATTCTACATTTTCACACTGTTACACAAACATTTGGATGAAATTAGGCTACAAAAGTACTTTGTGTAGTGGTCTTTTTCTTTTAGTTTTTCTATCAACATCTCATGTAGAAAAACAACAGGTAAGTTGCCCCAAGCTTTACCTGCTGTGTGCACAACAAGCCCTCCTCCCTCTCCGCTGTCACTCCTGCTGAGACTAGCAACAGCCATGTGTCATCCCAGCTCCTCTTAAACTCATTGATACTCCTGAGAAGATCTGCCTGTCTCTGCAAATCTGTTAGCTGATTGTCTCTTACCATAACTAACTGACAATGCATCTTCTTATTTGTTCCTTCTTAGTATTCATGTACACTTCATATATAATATGGACTGAGTGCAACCAGTGGCAAAGCAGATGGATAAAACAAAAAGTGTATATATTCCAGGGGGGAAAATAATCATGGGGGGTTTTGTCCTTTTTTTTTTTTTTTTTTTTTTTTCTTTCTAAATAAACGATATATGCTTTCAGTTTGCTGTTTAAAGCCCCTTGGTACCTAAACAAGCTAGGACAATTTTAGATATAGGTTTCTTTGTATTTATTAAATTTTAAAGGGCTGTAGCTTTTTATTGCTCACATTTTTCAAAAGCTACTGCATTTCAATTCTGCCAGAAAGACTCACTTCTGTCTGCCAATCAGTGTCAACAGCCAATCTCGTCAATGTAACTGGACATTTATTTCAGAAAATTAACTTACGTTCTGGTAAACATTATTGATGCTGACAAGTGATGCTGTATGATTACTAAGTGGGTAGCTTCAAACATATGGAAAATCTCATTTCTGATTTCTTCACAGTATGATTATCTAGGAGAGCAAGTCATAGTAGAAAATAGTGCAGCATATAATAGTCATTTAAATATAAAATAATGATTGCCTGCTATAATAGTACCTTGATATGCAATTTCACAATATATATTTTAAGAAGGCAACTACTTCCATGGAGAGTGTTTCATAAATGGAGGAAATTAACTGACTAAAAGCCAAATTATGACAGAAACTGAAAAAAGCAAGGAGAAAATCAGTGTGAAGGATAATACTCCAGGCTTGACATGTTCCATTATACTTAGTCATTACAGGGAAGCTCTCAGGTCACTGAATGATTTGTTCTGCAATACCTGTAACTGTGCACAATAGGCTAAGTGAAAGGTAGTATCCATCATAACTTCAAATTGCTTTGCTTCTGTCAGTTTGTGCTGTGCCTGTAACATTATTTAAGTTTACTATGGGGAGTATTATTATTAAAGCCAGATTGGTACTGAATTACCTAACTTCTCTGTAGACCTAAAAGAACAAAAAAATATCAGGTGTGTGGTACCTATGTTTATTATTTGAAACTGAGTGCCTAATCCTGCATTTAATTTTGCTTTGTCAATTAAATTGTTTCAAGACATCAGATGCAATATTACAGGAAGTAACCTGGTCAAAGAGGAATGAGAAAAATATTGGACAGCAAAGCATGTATTTTTTTGTGAATTATTTCATCTCTGTCCCTCTTTTTCTATAATTAAAGTAATTATTACACATATAAAATGGTGTTGTGTTTCAAAATTTTGATGAATGATGATTCAAGTACAGGTGGATAAATGTACACACTGACAGTGTCGTCTTTAGGTTGCGGGATATAAACCTGTGACTTCAACAGCAAAAATGCAAAAATCTTGAACAAATATAAAACACTATAGTTGGATCAATTCATTGCTCAGAAAGAAAGGTGTCTAAATCCACCAAAGCAGTGAATGTTGCAGCGCCTTTCTGACAGTGGTTTCCCAGTGGGTGTCCTAGGGGCATGGAGAGTGCTTCCAAGTAACATTTAAGAAAAGCTGGGTATTTAAGATGCAGCTTGAACACCATAGAAAAATAGTAGATATGAAATTAGTGCTGCTGTCTCCCAGGTCAATGTTTTGTTTACTATCTTTATCCCAGTTCTGTTTAATATCTTTAGCAGCGATCTGGATAGAGGGATCAAGTGCACAATCACTAGGTTTGCAGACAAAACCAAGCTGGGCAGGAATGTTGATCTGTTGATCTGATTGATGGTAGGAAGGCTCTACAGAGGGATCTGGACAAGCTGGATCAATGGGCTGAGACCAATGAGGTTCAACAACGAAAAGTGCTAGGTCCTGCACTCGGATCACAGCAACTCCATGCAACACCACGCAACACCACAGGCCTGGGGAAGAGTTGCGGAAAGCTACTCAGTGGAAAAGGACCTAAGTATCGTTTGATAGCCAGCTGAATATAAGCCAGCTTGTGCCCAGATAGCCAAGAGGGTGAGGTTGGAAGCGACCTCTTGAGGTCACTGGTCCAACCTTCTTGCTCAAGCAGGGCCACCTATAGCAGGCTACACATACCGTGACAGTTTCTGAATATCTGTAGAGATTGAGACACCACAAGCTTCCTGGGCACCCTGTACCAGTTATTGGTCACTCTTACAGTAAGAAAAATTGTTTTCTGATGTTCAGGAGAAATATCCTGTGTTTCAGTTTGTGCCCATTGCATCTAGCCCTATCACTAGGCACCAATGAAAAGAGCTTTGCTTCATTCTCTTTTCACTAGCCTGTACCTGTACTTTGGGGTTAAACCTCCCTAGGTGCAGGACTTGCCTTTTACTTTTAGTGAACTTCATGGTGTTTCTATTGACTTTCCATATTGAATGAATGCAGTTAAATCTTGTTTCATTATACCTTACTTTTGGAAGCTAGCTAACTTCAGACAACTCAGATAAAAGTTTAGATTAGAAGGAAATAAACACAGTTCCCTATGTAATCAAAGGCAGTACCTACTTGTCTTTGGCATACACAAAATTTACTGTGTTTAGAATATGCTGACATAAACATAGTTCATAGCTTTGAAAACCAGGGACAGTTCAGCAGATCCTTTACACGCAGATTAGATTTTCATTATTCTAGAGTCCAGAAGTCTTCAGAAGGCAGAATAATATGAGTTAGAGAAGTTAATGTTGCAGCTACATCTTTCTTCTGAGTTTCATTTCATGTGGTTTTGTTTCAGAATGCCAATATCTCTGAAAAAGATCAATCTGGACCCCAAAACCTTCCTTAATTTAGTCCTGAGCCCTTGCTTTACAACTGAAAATAATAAATAATAATAATAAAAAAAGGTTTGTTATATTTGGTGGATCTGAGTCTGGTTCTAAGCCTCATGAGCTTAGAAAGCTATTTCACACTGGATTACAAAGGCCAATTGTCCTGGGTACAAAAACACCAAGTAAAAAATTGAGAAACCAGTTGTGTAATTTACTTTTTTTTTTTTTTTTTTTTCCCCACTACGGGGAGTATAGTTTCCAAACTAGATATCACAGGAAGTGTTGCTAGGATCAAATTAGTGCTTGTAGCCTTGTTCATCAGTTCAGTTCATTATCTGGAAAAGTGTGTAAGCCACAAATGGAAATCACATAAGTAGTTAACACAACAGTGTTGGAGTCAAGTAACAGCAGTGACTGATGAGAATTAACAGAACAGCGTGATGTTTTGGGACTAATAAAACAAAGCATGACTTTTCCATAAGATTGAGGATACTAGGGAATGTTTTGGTAGTAGAAGAGGATTAGCTCTCAGAGGATGTGTACACGTGATGCATTGGAATTCAACAATGTAGCAGAGGTGCCAGAAACACTACTGATATGAGGTATGGCACACTTCCAGGATAATATACCTGTACCTTAATTTTTCTGCATCAATATGGTTCTCTCTACATGAAACTGTATTTTGTCATATTGTCATGGGTTCAGCAGTAGCAGTCATTTTTCTCCTTCTTAGTAGTTGGTGCAGTGCTGTGTTTTTGATTTTGGGCCATGGGAGCAGCGCTGATAACACCAGTGTTTTCAGTTACTGCTTGGTAATGTTTTGGTCTGACCAAGGACTTTCTGAGTCTCATGCTATGCCAGGGAGGAGGGGGAAGCCAGGAGGAAGCAGAGACAGGACACCTGACCCAAACTGACCAAAGAGGTTATTCCATACCACAGCACATCATGTCCAGGATGTGAAGACGGAGAGCAGAGACCCGGAAGGGTGTGGTGGTGGCTCTGAGGGGTTCACTGCTGGGGGGTACACTGGCTGGGTCGGGCTTGGTGAGCAGTTGTATTCTCTTTCCTTGTATTTCTCTTGTATTATTCCTGGTGGTAGCAGTAGTGATTTGTGTTATACCTTAGTTACTAAACTGTTCTTATCTCAACCTGTGTGAGTTGCATTCTTTTGATTCTCCTCCCCATTCCTCCGGGACTGGGGGAAGAAAGAGAGGTGAGTGAGTGAGTGAGTGAGTGAGTGAGTGAGTGAGTGAGTGAGTGAGAAAAAGTGCGTGGCTTGGAGGCTTAAACCACGACACATACAAATGTGTCTTTACATCTGAGCCAGAGAAGATACTAGAGAAGAGACTGTGGGAGAAAATGCTTCTGCAACAGGAAGGTAGCTTCAGTGTCATGTTTTGTTTTCACAGAAGTCAACAACATGCTTTCCACTGACTTCAGTGGTGTGTGGTCAGATTGCTTATGTGCAGGTGATCCGTAGAAGAAGTACCGGTATTAAAAAAAATATATGGCTACCTAGATTATAAAAGTTGTTTAATCCAAAAAAAAATCAATTTTGGTTGATAAACGACATAAAGCTGAAAAGCCTATATAAGTAGAACACCTGCAAGTAAATATATGAAAAGTAAATTAGCTACTTGTCATTTCCACCTCTGTGACCACATAGTATATGCACAAGTCTTCCTTCAACAACTGCCCTAGTATAACTTCATCCAGGGAACATGCGTGAAAAATATAAACTACAAGCTTGTAGCAGTGGAAATGTAATTTTAGTTTATTTCTTTGCTGAAGTAAGGAAGTGTAGATAGCTTGTTTTGATACAACAAAATCAACTCAGCCCTTTTGCTATGAAAAATTTCCAGGTTTTGCTTAGCAAGTACTTGTGAATTTGATTTATTGTGAAATTTTTCTATTTTGCAGCAAAGTAGCTTTTCATATTTTCTTTTTGTTTATTTGGTTTTGGATGTGAAGTGGCAATTTCCCAAGTCTAGAATCTGTTTTTCATATGTATGGAAAATAATAAAACACTTGAGGTGAAATTAAAAGTATGGATCTTTTTTTTCCCATACTACAATCAAGACCTTTTTTACACAGATGTCAACCAGATACATTCATTACCTTCTTTCATTTTTTTTTCCCTTAATTTCTAAAAGTATGTGCCTTACATCTTTTTATGTAAATATTTGGAAATGTAAACTGT
Organism: Myiopsitta monachus; assembly: GCA_017639245.1. Classification (NCBI taxonomy): domain Eukaryota; kingdom Metazoa; phylum Chordata; class Aves; order Psittaciformes; family Psittacidae; genus Myiopsitta; species Myiopsitta monachus. The sequence continues at coordinate 64,702,221 of CM029919.1, forward strand.
ATTTCAAATTGTATAACTTTATTTTTCCTTATGATTTTTAGAATTCTCACAAATGCGATAGTGACACAGTCTTAATCTTCATGTCATCAGCCATTAAAAACATCCATGTATTGTACAATAAGGATAAGTCAAGGCATAAACAATTCTATAAAGAATTATAATTTATAGATAAGGGTCATGCCCCCATGTAACTTTCATGGCAGGAGATCTGCCCAGGGAAAGGATATGAAAAGAGTAGGGATTTGGGTGTTGCTCATATAATGCTTGATATCTATGGCTAATATGAAACACTATAATAATCTTGAAATTAATGAGGTGACTTTAATTTAGGCAACTTTGGCTAGTTTATTAACTGTAATACATTAGCAACATATTGCCAGAATTGACTTAGTAGGCACAGTAAGTGACAAAACTGGAAAACCTGAGAATAAGTACCCTCAAGAAGCATAACTGAGGCTCAAGGAATAAAAAAATAATTTTAATGGAATACATATAAACCAGTAAGCAAATCACATACAAAGCATCAAAATATGCATCTCTGTTCATATTAGATATAGTTAAACCTTTGTTACCTTTCCTCAATCAGTATAAAGTGGATTTGGCATGAGACAAATATTTCCTTCAGAAAAAAAAATGTTTATTTTTCAAATGTAATTCTTTTATTGAGCTTTTTACATGCTTAAGTTTACCTTATTGTCAGTTTTACACTACCATAATTTCACATTGCCAGTTTTGAATATTTTAATTAATCATTGGATGTCTTACAACTAGTGGTCAGCTATTATCAAGTCATAATACATTAGTACATTTGTATTTTAATAATTCTTGCAAGTATAACTTTCAGATTATGCAGTTTTTCATGACCTGGTTTCAGAAAAAATTCTAAAATATCTTCATAGCTCCTTCTGGTTAAATATTTATATGATGATTTACAACAAATAGTCATCTAAAATCCTGTCATATTAACTGATGCTGAAAGAAAAATCTGTTTTTAGCTATGTATAAATTCAAAGCACAAATGCTTTCACAATCAGCTTGTATAAGGATAATATTCATTATTACCTTATACAGTTGTGTAAGGTAATAGTCATTATTATTTGCTGAGTTGACTCTACAAATCCTGTAACAAAATGCAACTTCCAGTAAAACTAAGATCTATATGCTTCTGTATGAAAGCGAAGAAAAAACAGTAGAAATAAATTCTGATCTGGCTTTAGAATGATTTTTTTTTTTTTTTTTTTAAGGGAAGAAACAGGTCACCATGTAATTTTTTTTTTTTTAATATGATTAGCTTTATCCACTTCTAAAAATTGCATTATAAAGAGTCATACACATTAATGAACTACATTAATGGGCTTTTCCAAATCTTCTAGCCACTTCTGTGCTCTTGTCATAAAAGACAGGTTGGTTTTATTTTTTTTAATTAATAAACAGGATTAATTTTGGCATTTAAGTTGCAAGTTATTTTTGTTCTTGTTTACTGAAAACAGGCAGAACAAGTAAAACATTACATAAATATTGTGTGCTGCCCTCTTTCTATACATCAGCTTGTATTTTGCAACCATAAAATCATGGAATGGCTACAGTTGTGAAGGACCTTAAGATCATCTAGTTTTAATTCCACTGCCATGGGCAGGAATGCCTCACACCAGACCATGTCACCCTAGACTCTGTCCAGCCTGGCCTTGAACACTGCCAGGGATGGAGTATTTACCACTTGTTTGGGCAACCTCTTCCAGTGCCTTGCTACCCCTGTGAAATGTAATTGAAAGTTGTAATTTGAAAATTGTAATTTTCAATTACAAGTGCATAAAATGTACAGCAAGAAGCAGTTTGTGCACATACGTAGGTAACTACCTAATAGAAAATTATGGGAAGAGGAGTCCCTAGGGGATTCGCTTGTGGAATTCCCTTGTAGGAAGAGCATTATGGGGGAATGTGGATGATGAGGGGTCTGGAGCACCTGCCATTTGAAGACAGGCTGAGAAAGTTGGGATTGTTCAGCCTGGAAAAGAGAAGGCTGCATGGAGACCTCAAAGCAGCCTTCCAGTACCTGAAGGGGGCCTACGAGAATGCCAGAAGGGACTCCTCATTAGGGACTGTAGTGATAAGATAAGGGGTAATGGGTTTGAACTTAAACAGGGGAGATTTAAGTTAGATATAAGGAAGAAGCTCTTTAATGTGAGGGTGGTGAGGCACTGGAATGAGTTGCCCAGGGAAGTTGTGAATGCTCCATCGCTGGCGGTGTTCAAGACCAAGCTGGACAGGGCCTTGAGCAACCTTGCCTAGTGTGACTTATCCTTTGGCATGGGGGTTGTAACTAGGTAATCTTAACATAATTTCCAAACTCAACTATTCTATAATTCTGTGATTGTATGTTTTTCCAGGGAACTTGGAAAGGAACAAGACTTAAATGTTTTTTCTTCAGTCAATAGGGTTTATTATTTTTTTAACCCTGGGCTTTTCTTGCTTTTATTGTCAATTGTAAAAAGCAATGCACTTTAATGCATAATTTTACCTACCACATTCTGAGAGAAAGAGAGGATCCTCACATAGGGTTCTGAATTCAACTGCAGAAGAGAGTTTTCTTTGAGTGACTATTATTTTATATAAAAAGAAGTTAAAATCTGAGCAGAGCAAATTCTGTCCTTTTGTGTACATAAGCCCTGAGAAACCTACCTGGGAAATACAGAGGAAAACACAGTATAGATCAAACTGTAAAGCAAAAGTAATAGACCAAACCAACCAAGCTGCATGCCTGGAATAAAACATTCTTAGGTACAGTATAGGATGTCTTAAAAGTGAGATAAACATGCATATGGGATCTATAGCATGCCTGGAAAAAAAAAAAAAAGGTACGTATAAATTTGAAGACAGAATGACGCCTGCTAGTTGGCTGAAAATAAATTGTGTGCTCCTGATATAATCAGTTCATAAATTTTTCCTACTTGTCTTTGGTAAGAGCAAGCCAATGCTTTGAGAATGGCTGAAGTTACATTACAAAGAGGAGAAACACTGGAAGAATACAACCCTTCTAATTGCAGAGAAGCATCTTGCTAGGTTGTTTGTGACTTCAGGAGGAAGAGTAAATTGTGTCTTAAAAGTTGATCCAAACTCTCTGTTGGTAACTTCGCAGCCATAGTAGTTCACAACTTGGTGACCAGAAAGGTTAACCGTTTTCATCCTTCCAGTGTCCGTCTCCCTGTATCACAGCCCATTCACTTGTGATTTGTTCAGTGTGACAGTGTGATCAGTCAGTACTTTAATCCACCATGTTGTAATAATAAACCACATTGACACTGGCTGTACTCCAGATGGTATGTTCATTTCAACTGGCAGTGCTGTTCTTTAAAGGCTTTGGAAATGTTAGCTTCAACCTTATGTTTTGTGTCCCCTTTCTAAGTCCTGTACTGGTGTGTACCTCCATTTAATAAATCCTTTGTTTAAGGTTGCCTTCGTACTATATATAATTCGTTAACTTGTGGCATAAATATTTCAGATCGTAGAAAGAGCAGCTTTCAAATTCAATATTTTCTATTTTGCTGTCAGGGGGTTGCTCCCAGAAGCCACTGCAACCTAGCAATGTCCTGCATTTGGTACAAATTGCAAGGGTTTGATAGTGTGTGTGTGTGTGGGTGTGTGTGTCTAGGAGTAGCCTTTGTGAGAAAAGGCCAGCAGCTGACTGTGCTGAGTACACCCAGTTCCAGATGGTTTCAGCCTCCTCCGCAACAGACCCACCACTGGTCACAGCTGAGTCCATCAGCAAAGCTGGTGGCAGAAAGCTTTGTTAAGAAAGGACAAAACCCTGAGAAAAAAAACAAACTCAACCACAAAAAAGTCAAGCAGTAGGAAGTACATCATGGTAGCATAGGTAACACCCCCAAAGAACCTGTGGTCCATGGGTAGCCAACACCACAGCAAATACTTCTTCAGAAGGCAGCCCTTGGAGGATCCACATCAGTGCAGCGGAAACAAGTAAGAAGGAAGGAGCATCACAAGACAAAGGAATGAGGACAAGGCGCAGTGGAAAGAAATAGCTACACCATGATCCAGGCCTTCTACACTATGCATCACTTCATCAAAGGAGCATAGCATGTATGATAACAAGGAGAGTGGAGAGTAAGAAGGAGGGATATGAAGTGCCAGGCATGAAGATGAGATCCTGAAAGGGGGAAAAAAGGTGTTTTGTCTAAGTGTCTGTTTAACCATTTATCCCATTTATCTTCATTTTCAGTCTTAATGGGGGAGGGAGGTGGGAGGCAAAGGCAGGGATGAGATTTGGTGGTGTACGTTTCAGTATGGGTTTGTCCTGGTTTCAGCTGTAACAGTTTGTTTTGTTTTGTTTTGTCGTTGTTGTTGTTCTTGCTGTTGTTTGGGTTTTTTTTTCCTTCTTATCAGCTGGTACAGTATTTTGGCTTTAGTCTGAGAATAATGCTGATAAAATGCCAATGTTTTAATTGTTGCTGCATTGCACTTACCCTGGTCAAGGACTTTTCAGTCTTATGCCCTGCCAGTGAGAAGGGGCACAGGAACCAGGAAAGAGCAGAGATAGGACACCTGACCCAAACTAGCCAAAGGGATATTCCATACCATAGCAGGTCATGCCCAGTATGTAAAATGGGCAGAGTTACCTGGACGGCCTTCATCACTGCTTGGGTTGGGCTGGGTATTAGTCAGTGGGTGATGAGCAATTATATTGTGCATCACTTGTGTAGACTAGTTTTTTTTTTCCTTTTCCCTTTCATTTTTATATTCTCTTCCCTTGTTATTTCCCTTATTATTAGTAGTATATTGTTTTTAATTACTAAATAGTTATTAAATATTAGTTATTAAACTGTTCTTATCTCAACCTGAGGAGTGTATATTTTTTCGGTTCTCCTCCCCATTCTACCTGGAAGCGGGAAGACGGGGGGTGAGCAAACAGCTGTGTGGTTCTGAGTTTCCAGCTGGGTTTAAACTGCAACAGGGTTTGGTTTGGTGGGGTTCTAGACATGTTTGCTTTTTTTTTTGGGGGGGGGGGCTGGTTTTGTTTGTTTATTTTTTGTTTTGGTTTGGTTTTTTCTCAATAATTGGCAATAAATTAAATTCCCCATTGAGCCTGTTTTTACTGGTCATGTATCCAAATAATGATCTATGTGGCAAGGAACTGTTTTTGTTTCTTTCTTGTTTCTTCTTCTATCTTGCTTGTTTTGATTCTACATGAATCAAAACATCTCAGAAGTGTAGAGGACCCCCCATTAGACTAATAGGAAAAAAGATAAAATGAATGCTCTAACCCAATATTGTGGATTCTGTTCTTCCCAGTGTCATCATTTGTATCAGAGTAGGTATTTTTCTGAGTCTGTAAAAAATCATTAATGATATTAATAGGTATACTCTGATTAATTTGTTTATTTTGGATTTATTTTTTTATTCAGTGAAAAAAAGAATGAAAAATTCAGAAGATTTCTGAAAAAAAAGACAAAAATTATATTGATTATTGCATTTCAGGCAATAAAACTCATTTGGTAAATATTTCAAAAGTCAATCCATTGTCTAGGTTTGATACATTTTGAAAACTGAAAGCATGTCAAAGTGATATGTAAGGAATCAATTCTAATTTAATTTCTTTCTTTCTATCTCTTGACTGCCTACTGAGAAAGCTGCAGTTAAGCCTGTAGCTGCAGGAAAGGTTTGCATGTAGAGAAAATAAAGAAAATTAACAAATTAATCTCCTTTCCTCTCTTTCTTTCCTTTCTTTCCTTTCTTTTTCTTTTTTTCAAACAGGTGTCCCTAAGAGACAAAAAGATATCTCTGGTTAATTTCCAAAAATGGAAAACAATAATGTGTGTCTCAGCATTCAGTATAGGACAAAAAGTCTATTGCATCTCCTCAGATTTTCTCACTATCTCTACCACCTACGTTTCTACTTACAGCTTCTTCTTACATACATTGTCAGCCAATAAATTCCAAGAAGGTTGTGCAGGACTGAAAAATCTGTGGATACAGATTGAAGAATTTGTCATTTATACAACACTTTATTTCTGAGACAGCTTTTAGCTACCTACATTGTCATCACTATTTGCAATCAAATGCCAATATAAGTGTTATAGAGTACACAACAGATCAGTATGGCTGAAGATGGTAAGGGACCTTCCAAATGTGGGAGGACAGCATCATTTGGAGGCAGCAACTGGCATCCAGGCTGCTAAAGTAGACACCTGTGCTCAGGCAACTGAATTTTAGACTGATGTCTCCTCCGTATGTAAATGATGCATTAGCCCGAGGAAAGGAGTTTAACCAGCGCAGTATTGTAATACTAATGTGTCACAATATAATGACAAGTGAACTCCTAATCACAGCTGCATAGGAAATAGTTTTCTGCCCACTGAGAGGTACTGGAACAAGAAAAAAACTTATGTTAACAAAATATATTTTGTGCTAAAATGTGATGAAAAGTAAAAAAAAAAAAAAAAAAGTTAAAAAACCCCCAAAGTACAAATAAAAACTTGTGGTTGAATCCTGAAACATTCTGGTTGTGAGTGGTTTAAAATATTTGTTACTTTTTACCTTTTAATAAAAAAAAAGACAAAATGAAGAAAAAAAAAAGTAACTTAATATTTTAATGAGATAATACTATAATGAGATGACAAAATTTTGAACCTGAAGAGACATATAATTTTCCCTGCTCCAAAGTCCTGAAATGAGTGGCATTCTTTTAGAGTCATAGAATAACATCGAAATTTTCATTTGAATTATGGATTAATTTCTGAAATGAAGAACTGATGTTGTGTTCAGGATGGACTTTTTGTTCACATATTTGAGCAATTTTGTAGAACATGAATGATGAAATTAAACCAGGAGATATGCTCACCTAGTGCGTCTTCAGTTCATGGGATCAAACTGGAACCAGTCTGAAGAAAATTTTCAGAATGCATACAGTACGGATGCTGGGAGCTCAACACCAAATGCTTCCACTGTACAAATAACTTCAATTGATCCAAAATAATTGCTGATATAGATGTAGCCATAGGCAATTTGGACTGTATTTCTTCCTTTTCTCCCTCTACCCTTTACAGTCAGGTGTATTCCTCTCTGGGTTGAATAAAAAGTACAATACCAAGACAGTTATGAAGAGGCAGCTTCAAATTCTAGAGGTTTCTGCTGTTCCTGTTCCCTACATCTTCCCTTGTAGGGAAATAAAAACCATAATTCATAAATACTTCAAATCTTTGAACTCCTGAATTGTTGAAGTTTTTGCCTGATGTTACGTTAGGTGGCAGAGCTGGTTCAGGTCTACAAAGGTTAAAAGGTCAAGGGCCACGTTTGCCTCTGTGAACCACTTCGCTTTCTTGGGAATAAACCATCAGCGACAAGTCATAAGCTAATAACATGCTAACACGCTGACAAGTCTTTTGATTGCTTGATACCACTGCGTGTAGGTCTCATAACTCCTTGTTACTTTTTTGGGTCCAGGTCACAGTGTTACTTTTACTGCAAGTAAGTATTGTAGTGTGTAGTCCTTGTAAGACTATAGTCCTTAACATTTACCATAAATTCCTTTCCAGTACTGGGTTTAGTTTGCTGTCTGTGGCTCTGCAGAAAACAGTTCCTCAAGGAGCAGCCAGCCATTGCAAAGCACAGACAACTTTATTTAAAACTGAAATATGTCAGAAGAAAGCATATTACAAAAACTGAACACGTGACTACTTGTTAACACCCATCTAACTGCAGAGGCTAGCAGAATCTTATAGTGAGTATGCAACTCCAATATAGTTACATTTTTGCTTGGTATGAAGGTTAAGTTTTACTGCATTAATGGAAAGGCTTTTGAAGGCCAAAGGGCAACATGGCAGTACCAACAACAAGGTTTTCTTATCGAAAACTGCTTCCATATTTTGTTCAGCTTTTTCCCCTTAAATGAAAGGAAAATAGGTTGTTTAGTAAGGAAGTAGAAAAAGGAAGAAGTACAATAAAACTGTCTACTATTGATCCAGTCAGTAATCAGCTAAGAGGTGGTGTTTACCTTAAATGTAATTGTCAAACAGAAATGGAAAAAGAAAAAACAGTTACAAAAGTGGTATGAACTTATTTATGCAATGCCAAAATAATGACCCCTACCAAAAAAACTGTACCCCATACCATCTCCTAATACTTCACTTATTTCTTTCACAGAGCAGGTAGCCTAAATAAATGTGAATTCCTTTAATGACCAATATCTTGAGGGATGTGCAGGTAACTTATTTGATGAAAACTGTTTAGAAATGCCAAGTATAAGTATTGCTTTTACTGCAAGAAAAAGTCTAAATATATGCTCTTAGAAAGGGAACATAAAATACTTGTCTGTTTATCCAGCCAAAAAAAAAAAAAAAAAAAAAAAGAAAAAGAAAATATTTGGCTTGTTTTGTTTATGGGTTGGGTTTTTTTTTTCCTGTGTTTGGTTTAGTTTCTTTTTAAAAAATTCCCTTAGTATTTCAGTTCTATGCCACAATTTAGTGGGTTTTGCAACACTACAATTTTATTACTTTGTATTTGTCAATATTGCATGTAATTCCCTCTGTGAAAACCTATTTGCAAATCAAATATAAATCCTTTTTAAGTTTAGCTGCCTGTATATGTCTGTATGGCCTTCATTCATCATCTTTCACTTTTTTGTCCTGAGATAATGTAATTAGACTGCACTTGTCCTTTTTGTTTGTAGATCACCTTTCTATATTAAAGCACTTACATGCACAATAGACTTGAAAGCACTAGCCCTTATAGACCTGAAAAAACACTTTCTCTGGTTTGACTTAGCTTCTTTCACAGGAACTATCTATGGCCACTGCTTCATTATTTTTCAACCTGTTCTGTATCTCTACCCACATGCTGCCCTGAATCCTTGCTTTATCTTGGAGATTAAGAAGGAACTTGTCATGTGGAATGCTACAAAAAGCTTTTTGAAAATCCAAATATATTATATCATCTGCTATGCCCTTAGCAACCCTGTCAGTACCCCTTTGTGTAAATTCTTATCCTCAAAAATGCAAGAAACACTGAGAAACTTATTGAAGATGCAATTAATAGCTCTTTATTTACAGACAACTGATTATATAGGACACACACTCTCCCAGAAAGTTATTGTGAAAACACTCCACTCTGCATTTACCCTAGCTATCCCCACTAATAATAGTAATGACAGTAATAGTAATAACAATAATAAAATTCAGGATTTCTTATCTACTGCTTTACAGCGCCAAATCTGTTTGATGACTCCAGAAAAGCCCTATTTGAAAAGGTAGTCCAATTAAATACATATAAATGCATTCAAATGTTTAATTGGCTGGCAACTTAGTAAGTGTCCATAAAACATGGCTGCTCCTTAATCAGACAACAAGAATAAGCTGTCATATGTTTTTATGCACTTGCTGTTTGAAAACTAAATCTCTCAGGCAAATAGGATGCCTTCCTTTTATTACCATGCCCCAACTCAGAATAAGCAAAAAAGAGAGACAGAGCAGATGATGGGCCCCATTCATGAATGCAAAAGGCTATTTCTGAGCAGTTATTGCATTTTTTATGCCAGAAAAAATTGTGCAACTCCCATTCTCTATATAAATTACATGTTTTCTTTGCTTCATTGGACATTTTACATAGGACATAAATGGAGCTTTTGCAATAAGAGGTACAAAGACTGCTATCAGAGCCCGTATAAGCCTCATTATTAGGGCTGGATGAAGCATTTGGCTTTCTTCAGGTTTTCAGCAAAGTCAACAGAGTCCAAAGTTTGTTTTATGGTTTGTCTTTTTATTTCCTTTCAGCTCACAGTTTCCTGAGTTTTTAATGAAATGAAAATGGAGTTTTTCCAACCAAAGCTGTTTTAATTGCTTTAAGACACAGATCACAGCTTAATGCGATCCAGTAAAAGTTGCCAGACTGGGACAGGCAGAGGGCTTCATGCTCTGACTGCACAGCATGGCTGCCTGGCCAAGGAAAAGGTCAGGCAGCTGCATAAAGCCAAAAAGCAGCACAGCAAAAGTTGTCAGCTGTATTGCTGTTGTGAATATGGTGAGGTCGTGTAAAAGGAACTTCCATTTCTCAGTCCAAGTGCTGCTAAAGTGGTGTCCATTCACCTCCACATTATGCTATAGATTAGCCTTCCAAAAGCAGCTTTGGATGGGTTTTTGTGGTGCCTGATTTGAGCCTGAAGTTCAAAAGAGCTGGCTACCCTCTATTGTACAACTGAATTTGAAGACGGTAGTGAGTTCTGCTTTAGGAAATTGTGTTCAATGCATGTATGAGGCTCAGCTGAGACTACATTTTTGAGCCCCTGGCTACAAGGAAGACACTGAGATGCTACAGCATGTCAGCAGAAGGGCAATGAAGCTGGTGAAGGGTCTAGAGCACAAGTCTTACAAGGGGCGGCTGAAGGAACTGGGGGTGCTTAGCCTGGAGGAAAGGAGGCTCAGGAGAGACCTCATCACTTTCTACAGCTACCTAAAATGAGGTTGTAGTGAGGCGGGTGTTAGTCTTGTCTCCCAAGTAACAAGAGATAAGATGAAAGGAAATGAGCTCATGTTGCCCCAGGGGTGGTTTGGATTGGATATTAGGAAAAATTTTTTCACCAAAAGAGTTGTCAAGCATTGGAACAGGCTGCCCAGGGAAGTGGTTGCGTCACCACCCCAGAAGTATTTAAAAGACATATAGATGTGGCATTTAGGGTCATGGTTTAGTGATGGACTTGGTAGTGCCATGTTAATGGCTGGAGTCAACGATTTTAAAGGTCTTTTCCAACCTAAACAATCTGTGATTCTATGAAAGAGCATGTATTTTGCACACATTGTTATGGCAATAGAGCTTCATTAATCCTGACTGTGCTGCTTCTGTTGAAAGAAAATTTAGAGAAGCTTCTACATATAGAAACATTTCTGTCTGTGATATTTTCCATATGCATAAACAGCTTAATTTTTCTATATTCTATTGTTTATTTCTCTTGCAGGCAGACTACATGACATTTCTAGCAAACTTTTTTTTCCAACATTTGATTCAGTGTAGATGCGTATTTGTCAGTTTGATGAGCCTCTCTGTTTTCCCTTGTTGATAGTTAGACATGAAAATATTGCTGTTAGGTCCCATGGCTCTTTTTGCAGTTATTCCCTGAATAACTGGTACTTAAAAGCGCTTGCAACTGAAGCACTTTGTAAACAAGGAGATTTGCCGAAGTAGAAACAGAAGTCAAGATGATGCCATAAATTTTGTCTATTGCATCTAAATCATCCTTTTCACCTACTAATCAGAGACCATACTGCCCAACAGGGACCAAGATTTTCATTCTCTCTCAAGTCAAAAACATCTCTTCTCTCACTTTCTAGTATTAAACTCAAGGAAACTTCATTCTAAAGCACAGAAATTACCTATTACATGGGGTTTTTTACTATTAGCTTTTGGTTGCCATGCTATTAACTACTCTGACTCAGCCACAGCCCCTTTGTTGCCTTCTCCAGAAATATTACTTCGGAATCACTACATTTCATACACTGAGGAGGGAAAAAGAACCTAATTATTCTGACAATTTTATCTCAGGCTTGCAGATTTTACACACTGAATGTATAAAAAATAACTTTTTGATGAATAATGCTCCAGGAGTACATTTTTGTAACCATCATCTGGAAGGGTCCTTTATAAACTTGCTTTACTTCAAGTATTAGTGTCCCAATATATGTTAGTACAGATAAATATACATATATATACATAAATTTTAATTGACATATAGCAACTTCCCCACAGAACTGTGAATGTCAATGAGGCAACTGCCAAAGCATTTTAACTTTCTCTTATTAGCCGTGTGGCTCCTTTCTTATGATTTTGTGTCCTTCAGTTAAAATTACGGATAGCTTTTACAGTCAATGTGTAAGAACCAAGATCTAATGCAAAATAAAAACCATAAATGCTTAATTAATATAAAATATCCATTCAAGCAGTGCATAAAAATATAAATAAATTTAAAAAAAAAAAAAAAAGAGTTTGCAAAGCCAAACTTTTAAAGGGTGAAATTTTCGTGAACATGGTTGGATTCAATGATCTTAAAGGTCTTTCCCAACCTAAATAACTCAATGATTCTAATACTGGTAAAGTTTTGGCAAATCTGGCAACATGATGGAGGGGAGGCTGTGTCAGGGTCCAATTGGAGAAAAACCCCAGTGCCGGACCCTGTTTCAGTTTGTCATCCCCAGAGTGAAATTAAGACACAAATGAGGTCAAGTACTGTAATCGGATAGTTTGCTTATTAAAAATTACAAAAAGACAGTTATTATAAAAAAGGGAAATTATTGTAATAAAGGGGATAATGATAAGACAGATTGGAAGAAAGGTAGAAAACGAAACAAGAATTCAGGGTGCAGAGAGAGAGCCAACACTGTGTATCCAGGTGTCCCAGGGATCTGTTGTCGTCGTTGTCAGTGGTTAGAGTTCTTCAGAGTTCGTAGCCTCATAGTATCACAGCAGAGTGTCCCCCAGGAGTGCACTGGCAGTGTATGTCCTCGTGGAGGCGCCCTTCTGGAGTCCCTTTGAAGGTACCCTGTGGAGTGCGTTTCATGGAGCTGCCCTCATGGCCACGTCTGATGGAGGGTGTCTCTCAGGAGCCGTAGTAGTCATCCACGGAGAGAGTCCTCACGGAGATGTCCTTCTGGAGTCATCCTCATGGCAGTGGCCTCCTGGGGATGTGCCTCTTGGTGATGTGTCTCTTGGTGATTACCTTTTCCCCTTTTGTAAAGGGTTGGGAGGAGTGCCTCTGCTCTTCATGTCATGTATTAAACGTTCCTGATGGACCAGTTCCCCTGGTCTTGCAGCCAGCTTTTCGACTGGACTGCATGTGTCTGCACACACGTGTCTGCAGCAATTTTTGGGATAATACCTCACATCAATCCTCAAGGTAATGGACGGAAGAGTCTTCTCTCAGCTCTTTCCCACTTATCCATCAGGCAATGGATGGTTGAGTCCCAGTTCAGCTTCTCACACCCTTCTCCCAGGCAACGGATATTGGAGTCTTAACTCCTCCCACCCATCTCTGAGACAAAAGATAAGTGGATTTCCATCTCAGCTTCTCAGACCAATCTTTGAGACCACGGACAGTGGAGGCGGATTTTAGATCAGTCTGTCACAGGCTGCTATAGCTCTCTGTTCCCAGGCCCAGAAAGGCCAAGCATGCATGCATTCCCAGAAAGCACCCACAGGAGCACTGGCAACAAACACTGCAAGCCCAGAACAATACAGACAAAACCATACAAACGCTGACAGCACAAACAATTGCCTAATGTTGTCCCCCTCTCTGCCAGTTAAGGATAAGGGTCTGTTAGTGGGAAAGTGTGTGCATATGTGCAAAGAGGATCTTTCCAGTAGCAGAAACATATGCATCAAGGGCAGCAACTGGCCCTAGATCCTTGCTTTCCTAACTTGCTGGCATCCCCAAACCAGCAGTGCCCCTCCAGCTTCTGATAGCTCAGAACCCCTCACACACACATTTGCATGCATGCACACATATATAAGCCCACACATATTGTTGCTAGAGTACAGCAATGAGATTCAGACAACACTGAAAGGGGCTGGAAGCTGATAGACAGGGGCTGGAAGCACTGCCATAACAGAACTAGTAGTTTTCTTAACACTATTAAGGTCTGTACTGAGTTTGCTGCAACTCCTGTATTCATAAGGTTAACTGAAACCAAGTTCGAAAACAAGGAACCCTAAGAATGCGTGAGAATATAGAGAGCAAATGTCATAAATATTTATTTATTTTCAGTTATTCTGCATTTGAAAATCAATCATGATTTATACTTTAATAGAAAATGGCTTTCAATTGCAAAAGTCCTTCTAGTCGTTTCTTTTTTTTTTTTTTTTTTTTTTTTTTTTGTAAGAAAATTCTTAATAAGGAAAAAACACCGCCAATTCCATACTTGGTTTTAAACATAGAGTACAAGACTGAATTCCTTGACAAGAACCAAAGTGAGGATGTACAGGTAGCAACAGTACAGATACTTATGTGCCTGTAAAAGAGAATAGAAGGTAAAGCTTCAGAAAGAAGAGTTAGAAATGAAACATTAAGCCACTATAAAATTATCAGAGATAAAGAAGACACAGTGGAAAGTTAAACTGACTAGGTGGTCTGAAGATTGAATATGATTTTATCATTTTCTTTTCATCTTTGATGTGGGAGCAAAGAAAAGCAGATATACCATAGGCGCAATCTCAAGAAATTAATAACTATAGCAACCATCACTAAAATGTAAATATTTGTTTTTTACAATGAAGATTATAAAACAGAATTCACAAAACCTAAACTCTCTTTTGAACATATTATTGAGTGTTTTTATTAGAAACACTTAAACCAGTATTTTAATAACTTTATTTTTTTTACTTTATGTATATTGTATAAAAATCATACTCCCTTTTGACTTGAAAAAGTCTTGACAAACATGGATGATATGTTATTTCACATTTATTGTGATGTATCTAATTATTACTAGAGACATACAATTATATCATTCCAGACTTTTACAAATAACTTAAAATGCTTCAGGTCTTTGTACTCCTCACATATTTTATTGCAGTTTGTGAACAAAGTGAGTTACAAAACAGAAATGGTGGAGTAGAGCAGGGGGGAAGAAGAGGAATGAATGGAAATAGATCCCAGTTTGAGCTACTGCTACCAGAAATAACATTAAATTCACTTCAACATGAATTTAAACACAGTTAAATAAAAGTTGGTTAAACAAAGACAAAATAAGGAAACATGAAAAAAAATATCTTGGCCTCATCATCTTGCTGCCTTCGAACTTTTAATAAAGAAGTAGTAGAAGTAATGAGTGAAATTTTGCCCTCATTATCTACATGTGAACTTGATCTCTCTATTATAATTAGTAGAGACTTAAGGCAGGATTCAGCTACATAAACATGTGTATATAGTTCCATCTCAGATACCAATACATCTAAATGGAGCTGGCAGGTTAGAGACAAAAGTTATGGAAACCTTTTGGAGATGAGCAGCTAGATTTTGGGCATGATGCCTTGTCTATTTTATGTTTTGTCACCTGAAGCCTGCCAAAATGACAGCTATAGTTACACCTGCAGAGATATTCAACAAAGCCTGATCCCACACCTAGTATGCTCATTGCCAAAAAAACAGGTGTCTATTGTGATTTGAGCTACTGTAACATATTAAAAACTTCTGTGTTAACATCCAAGATACAGGATCTACAGGAGGCCTATTCCCTAGGCAAGTGACAATTAAAGGCCATGGAAGCATCTCAAATAGGTGAATATATTTAGGGAAACTTAGTAAAGCTAAGATATCTTTTATTTGTTTTAGTATGATAGGTAAGAAATAGCCAGTGATAAGTAAATTAAAAGGATCTAAGTGTAATGGTATTCATACAATGGTGTGTATGTGCATATGCATGCATGCCTATAATGTATGCCTTTATACTATGTAATTATTTTCTTTACAGGCAATTCTTCTCTTGTAACCTTTATTCTCGTCTATTTCAGGGCTACGTTCTTTACTGAGCACTCAAAAAGAAATCAGTTTCTCTGTTACCACTATGGGTATAAACTGTTCTGTCAATCTGAATGCACTTTCCTGTGGTACCCTGAAGTCAGCGTACCTTAGTGTCCTTTTCTTGGTAGCTCTGTAACAGTTTTAATGTTGTCTTTCTCTTTCTACTAGGTTTATGAATTCTACAAGTTTATGAAATTTCTGCTAGGTAAGTTAAATTTATTTATTTTCCAAATTGTGTTAGCATTTTAATCAAAGAAACTCAGGGTTCTGTAATTCTATAAGAAAAATTAATAGGACATGAATGTTTGTAAATGAGATTCAGAATCTTTAAATTCCTAGCCAGACTTGTAGCAATTTGGGATCTTTCTCTCAGACAAAGATTAAGTTGTCTGGTTGCTGGGCTCTGGATTATTACTGGAGAAGCCTAAAATTGATTTATACTGTCATTCTGGATCACAGACTTTGTTATATGCCTAAACAGAAGTGCTCATATGTCTTTAGATCAATCCTTAGCTAAGCAGTTAGATACCTGATGTTTTATATAAGCTCCATCGTGATTCAAAGAGACTGAGGAAGCTGGTGAATTCCAGTACCCTAGAGAGAACCCTTCTATTGACAACTTTTGAATCACCTTGTGAACATACTCACATTTTGCCTGTTTCAACATGCCAAGTAGGTACCTAAAAATATCCCGAATCTTAACATTTGATTTAAATGCTCAAATGAAGTTTTAATAAATCCTATAAATCTCCTTTAAAACTCTGATCCTACTTCTCCCTCTCATATCTGATAGATTCTTCAAAGTGTGTGTGTCTTTCTCATTCTTTTGAAGATGGTCTGGTAGGAAAACTTGTAGGCTTAGTTGTGGTTAGTTGGGTTTTTTTTTACTTTCCTCCATTATCCTTATCCATCTTTCACTTTCAGGGTTGTAAGTTTTAAGGACAATAATCTGTGCTATGTTTATATTTTAAAAGCAAGACAGGGTGCTGAGTACCAGAAGCAAATCACAAGAGTAAGCTAATTTGCACTTGTCCATATTGTGCGTGTCTGCACATAAATGCAATGACTCTCAAATCACAGTTACCAAGCAGGTACATGTAAACTGCAAGAGGAGTTTTTTAACCAAATTGCCAATAGTCCTATAATCATCTGACAGATGTGACAAGTGTCTTAACCTCTGTATACTTATTTTCTGTCAAAACAATGGAATAATATCTGAATCCTGTGGAACCAGGCATTTTTTCACCAGCTGGACATCTCTCTTACAAACAGAATATGTCTTCATGGATAAATTACACACTGCAAGATGAAGATCTTCATTCTGAGAATAGGTTAAGTTCATACAAATTTTAATTCTTATTAAAAACACTGTGTTAGAGATGAAGAAATGTTGTGCTTTTTCTGTTTTCTGGCTTTTGTGGGGGGGAAGGTTGTTTTGTTTTGGGGTTTGTTTTTTTGTCGGGGTTTTTTTTTCATTATATTCTTGTGCACTTAAAAAATAATTCAGGCTATTTCTATGCAAATTATACTTTTCCTGTATTCATTAAATGCACTTTGCTGAGGCTATAACCGGACTGTCTTCTCTCAAATTATATATGCAGAATATTGAAAGGGTCAAAGCAGTTTAGCATGCTACTGTATTTCACAGAATAGAAAAGCACTCAGATTGCTTGTTTCTCATTCCTGTAATAAGGGATAGAAATAAGAAAAGAAAATGGCTAAAAATGGTTTTGTTCCCATGTGTCAAATACTATAATTGGAATAAGAAATGGTACAAATTAACCCATTCTCATTGCAGTCACTCTATTACAATTTCATGGTCCTCTTCTGATGCCGTACTCTTGCTAAGCACATTTGCATCTCATCAGTGAACACAAGCAACAGATCTGCTGGCAGTGAATGCTTGATTCACTCCAATTTATGTCTTCTTTTCATCTGGGGAATCCATTGTGTGAGCTAATAGCAGGTTTCTGATTTGAAATGACTGCAGATCTCTTTACATTCGGATACAGTGCAAGCATTGTCATATTTTTTTTTTAATGTGTCACATAATTGTTGTGTTACACTATGTTCAAGCAGAAGAAAGTAAATTTTCAACATCAAATGAAATACAAAGGGGTTTGCTCCCAGTGATGCATGGGGAAAAGACAAAAACTCCTTTCTCTTACGCCAAGTAGTGTGTATAGCTGCAATCTTTGTGATCACCTGCATAAAAGGTGATTTCATCCTCATCTACCTTACTTCTGCAAGGCTGGTTGTCAAAACAGAAGATTTTCTTAAAACAATGAAGTGGACAAATGTATCATCTTGAAGGACGTCTGAAGTTGCCGTGCCCTTATTACTTGACAGATATGGGGTCATTCTTGAAGCATAATTTCCATGAACTTCTCACAAAATTTTCAAAGCATTTCTCTTATTAATACAAGCAAAAACTGAGCTTGAGTGCCTGTCTCGTCTAACAATATTAGATCGTTTTCCTAATCCAAGGTGTGTGGAGAGGAAAAGCTGTTTGAGGTGGTTTGCTCGTTCTCTTGTGCCTGATCTGACAGCTAGAGAAAGATCAACCTACTGAAAAGTAAGGGAGGTTTGCTGTTGATGTTAATGGGATAGGATTTCATCAAAAAGATTTTGTCCTACAAGACAGGAGTGTTACATGCGTTACCTTTATAAGACCTTGGAGATTGACATAGGAGATGCATGATCAGTGACTCAAAACATGGGGTTATTTCACCTGTCCTTAATCATTAGTGCCTGGATTCACTTAATCTAACTTCAGACATTTCCAATACAAATGTTGACATCTGGGGCAGGATTAAGTTGCCTAAACATAGGAATTTAGTGCCACTTGAGGTTTTCTAGGATATTGAATGCATACACAGGCCATGAAGGCAGGGCACAAAACTTACAGAGATAGATACACTTTGGTATAATAGAACAAAATTCAGTAAAAAACCGTCACTATATGGTTGCATTTAGATGACCAAATATCACCCCTAACCTATCTGTTGAGATTTTCTAGGGTCAATTCACTTGTCTATATGTTGGTGTATTTGAGACACTGTTGTATTCTACTTAACCTCCATCATTCATGCTAAAGGGCATGAGTGTTCTTCATGCATTATATTGTATGCACTTACCTTCATGAAAATGTCCTGGAAACCTTAAAGTTCTCAGTGGAACTATTTCTTGCTTTGCTAGTTAAATCTAGCTAATATTATAAGCAATGAGAAAAAAATTTGGTGCTGTAGTCAGGGTTTTGGTTACTTAGACCATGGGACTTGCTTTAGGAAGTTGGGTCTACTGGAGGCTGAAGGGCCTGTCTGACAAAGAAGGTGAAGAGATGCTTTGGGAAGGAAACTTGCCAGGCTGGTCAAGGCATCTTTAAACTAGACTTTTTGGGGGAGCTAGGCACCTATCCATTCCAACACTACCACTCAGACGCCGGCATCTGTAATGAATGCTCCAAGCAATGAAGAGCTACTCCAGCTGCTCCAACCAATCAGTTGGCTTTACTAGGAGCTCAGCTCAAATGCCTCTATACAAATGCCCATAGTATGGGGAATAAAAAAGAGGAATTAGAGATGTGTGCACGTCTATGGGTGTATGATATCATTGACATCACAGAAACATGGTGGGATAGCTCCTATGACTGGAGTGGTAGAATGGAAGGTTATAGGCTCTTCAGGAAAGACAGGCCCAGCAGGCAGGGAGGGGGAGTAGCTATTTGTGCCAGTGATAAGCTGGAGAGTATGGAACCCTGTCTGGGGATGAGTGATGAGACAACAGAGGGCTTGTGAGTCAGGGTAAAAGGGAGAGCTGCAATGGAGGGCATTACTGTTGGAATCTGTTGCAGGCCACCTGATCAGAAGGAATCTGCAGAAGAAGTTCTTTATAGATAGGTAGGAGCAGCTTCATGCTTGCAGGCCCTTGTCCTCATGAAGGACTTCAACCACCCTGATATCTGTTGGAGGGATGGTACAGGCCAGGTCAGGTAAAGTTCCCGATGACTGGAAAAAGGGAAATGTAACCCCCATTTTCAAGAAGGGGAAAATGGATGAGCCGGGGAACTACAGACCAGTCAGTCTCACCTCTCTGCCTGGCAAGATCTTGGAGCAGATTCTCCTGGAAGGCATGCTAAGGCACATGAAAAACAATAAGGACGTGGTTGGTGACAGCCAACATGGATTCAGTAAGGTCAAATCATGCATAACCAATTTGGTGGACTTCTATGATGGGGCTACAGAACTGACGGACAGGGGCAAAGCAGATAACATCATTTACTTGTGCAAAGCATTCAACACTGTCCCACGTGACATCCTTGTGTCTAAACTGGAAAGACATCATTTTGATGGATGGACCATTAGATGGATGAAGAATTGGCTGTATGGCCACAGACAAATAGTTGCAGTCAACAGCTCGATGTCCAATAGAAGACTGGTAACGACTGGTGTTCCTCAGGGATCAGTGTTGGAACTGATCCTTTTCAACATCATTATTGGTGCACGGACAGTGGGATTGAGTGTGCACTCAATAATATAACTAAAGATTATTTTATTACATGATCCTACCTTTCAAAAGACTTGTAGTAGATATCTGGAGAATACTTCTCCAGCTTCTGACATTAAGCTGTTTAGGATATATTGAGACTGTAGTTGTGTTTGGATTGCTGTGAGTTTAATCCCTTGATCAGTGAATGTGAATTTGTCTGTTTTCTTGTAGAACTTTTATACTTTCAAACTGCTTTGTCTTTGAGTTCCAAGGTTTAAACTAATAATTGCATGAAAAAGAATGCTATCATTCACTTTGTGATATACAGAGCTCTATGATACCCACTTTGGCTGTGCTACCTAATGGTAAAAAATAATTTTTAATCCCTTCTCATAGAGAAGTGCCATACGTCTTATCTTCATCACATTTCAATACAACTTCTTTCATTCTACCTTTTTTTAGAGGTGAGAAAACCATGATATGAAGCAGTGTAACTGTAACAAATACAGCTGAAGCCTTTGTGCAATTTCTCCGGGATACTTGAGAAGACTACTGGACCTGTGACTATATTTGTACTTGTCTGGTGAAGACAGCAAATTAGTGTAAACATAAGTAGTGTGTGTCTAGCTGCAATGTGAACTGTTGGAACCTGAAGTAAGGACTTAATTCTGTAATCACTGAAGTAGTTTTCAGCACTTCTATCAACTTCAATGCTTTAGAATTGTTTTTTTGAGACACTAAGCCCCTTTTATGTACATCACTGAACAGCAATTTTCAGTTACCACTGACCCGAGTTAGATTTCAGTGAGTACCCTCCAAGTGAAAGGCTTTCTGCTGCGTTTCAATACCCTGAGCAATCCAGCCCCTTTTTGTATTTCATTTTTAATGTTAGTAAAAAAAAAAGCCCCAAAAGAACAATCTGTCATGGATGTGTATGGTAATTGACATAATAGACCCTAACGGCTACTTTGGAGTGTAATAGACAATGACAGCTCCATTGGAGCTTACTCAGAGGTTGAGATAAGCTTTATTGTTACAATATGCACTCATTGTATGTTACTATATTTTAATTAAAAAATAAAATCTAGACAAAAATTTCATTCCTTTATATACAGTTTTATTTTAAATTTATATATCAGGCATTTACACACACACACACAGAGTATATTAAAAGAAATGGGAAGCGAACATTCAACAGAAATTCTTCTCAGAATTTACCTGTTCACAGTGACAGAATACTTGATGGTCTTCTCACTTGTCTAACCTGGCTAGGTTTATGAGATACTGCATTGTTGTAACTGCAAGTTAAGATCAGCAGGTTTTGAATGTTAGCCATCGGAGGAGAGAATACAGAACCCCCAAAGTTTGTCTTAACACTTTGGTGACCTGACCAGCCTGGAAGAAAATTTAGTTTCCTGGGGTGATGGAAGCAAAAGAAGAAATGAAAACTAGGAGTAAATGATGCACAGAGCAGGTAATTTCCCAATGGTTCTAACAGCTGTTTGGGGGAATTGTCAAAAATTACAGGAATGTGAGGAACTGGAAGCATTATTCACTCTCCCACCAGGAAAAAGAAAAAAATCCCCATCATTAGTAAAAGGAAGACTTTCTGTAGGTTGTTCATTTCCTAAAAGACAAAAAAAAAAAAAAAGAGAAAATATGCAGATTTACTGGTCCGGGAGATGGTTGCAATAGTTTGGCAAGTGTGACAACATTTTTTTTCCTCTTTTTGTCAATGCATGATCATTTGTAGACAATTATCCTTGCCAAAAAGACGTGGTTTGCACCCTGAATCTGAAGGAAAAAAAAATAAACCTACACCTTGAATATTTGCTTACATGTAATTCTTTATTTAATTTGTGGTCAAATTTCTTAAGAGGTCTAAGTGACTCTTTTGAGCGCTTAGAAATGTCAATAGGGAAACAATGGCTGTGTGAGAAAGTTTGATCATCAGACTTTTGTTTATCAGTCTCAAGTCTGACCTATGCCACAAAAACTGCAGTGATGTTCCATTACACCCCAAGGGCCCAGGGACTCCACTGTATGGACTTTGAACTAAAAACTCAGGTACTGTTAGCTTCAGTGAAACAGTGCTCTGGGACAACTGTATGCCTTATAATTGTGATAGCTGAGTGAAAGCTTGGTTACCATGTGTTGATCCTTGGGAGTGTACACCACATACACAAACCATATTTCAAGAGAGCACAGCCATCAGATCTAGGAGATGTTGATGGAGATTCTGCTGCTAGGAAAATCTTGTAACAGAAAGGAATACATCTCCTGTAAGTTAACATAGAAGATTTTAGTATTGCACCTGAGGGCTTTGGAATCTCTCTGGAGTCAAAAGTGATCACAACCCCAGGGAGATCTCACCAGAAAGAGACCCCTTGTTTTGCTTGTAAATGTAATTTTTCTCCAAGTAAAGAGGAACTCTTCATTGCCATCGTCCCCTTGATACCTGAAATTTATCTCATCACTGACTGAAGGGGAATCATGGCTGACAAGATTAGACAAGTTGGAGAGCTCTTAGAGAACTTCATAGAGATTATTTCTTTTATGCAGATGGGCATTCTGAATTGCCTTCCTAGGACTCCTTATAGCTTTTTATGTAGCCTATAGGAAACCATTTTCAGCAGAAAACACCTTTTTCTACTTCACATGTAAGGAAAACACAGCTTCAACTGGAAGGCTTATATTCAGGTTGCAAACACCGTGCTACATGCTAGCCAGTGCTCACCTCCAGAGTTGGACTGAAGTTCAGACTTATCTCTCTGATTAACTTTTCCATCTTGTTGGTTCCATAAACAATTCAGAGGCTTAAAGTTCGCTTAAATAAATTTAGAAATAAGCTGTCTGCTTCATACAGCATTCTGAATCAACCAGCTGCAGCCAAGTAAACTCAGAGAGACTAGAATTACATTTTTAAAGATGGGTCCCCCAACCAGTCACCTGCATTTTTCAGCACATAAAAATGCTATTACTTATATACATAATAGTTATTTATTATTAGACTTTATGAAGGGCTTTTATGTACTCTGAAATACTCTGATAGGAATGGTAGACATGCTACTGTGAATTACAATCGCAATAATTTGTGAAGAAGGGAGACATTTTCTTGTATTACTTTTCTCTGGTTAATTTGGGATCAAATAATTCTAACAACAGCAGTAGAAAGTCAAGAATCATGGAAAATTATCTAGTAGAACTAATATCTCTGGCAAATGAAATGTTTGAAAAAATTTCATAAAGATCTCTTTTTTCTGGAAGTCAGAGGAAGGGAAAAAATGAATGTAGCCAAGAACTTCATAGCGATATCCAGGCTCATCAAAAAGTATAAATATCAAATGAAATTTGTGAAATTGAAATAATCCTATCTCTGTTCAGTTCCATAGTATGTTCATTTAAACAGTTTTCTACTCAGTGAAATTTAGTTTTTAGAAATTCATGAAGTTGCAGCTCTACTTCTCTAAAATAAAATAGAAAACTTTGAATAGGATGTGCTGAGAGAAACTGAAAGCATCCCAATATTTAATGAATTAATGCCAAAGTTTAGGAATAATCAAAGAACAGGATGGAAACCTCCCTTGCATCCTGAACAAAACTCTGTTTATGTCTAAACTGTCTACTTCAGCCAAGAATGCCAAAAATGTACGTCGTTAATCTGTTAATTATATCAATTTGTAGGGTGGTGTTCTATCTTTTTTTCTCTCATTTATGTTACAAATTTAAATAACGTAGAAAAAAATGCAGTATAGAGATTGAATTAATATTTTATTTGCTTGTTTGAAGGGCATACTCTTATTGAAATACATATGACATAAGTAAGGTAGACTTTGGATTTTTATCATGACTGTACTCGCACATGCTTGTCCTGGAAGTTATATGATTTAAGATAATGGACTGACGCTGTAATATTTCATCACAGTAATAATACTTTTAAACGTAATAATTTCTGAACAATGCTTTTGGCACATCCAGGTAAGCCAAAAACTTTTCTATAACAATATCCTTTATTTTGGAACCAAGCTGTGTCCTATTTTTGTCCAATGCTAGGGAACGTAGTTACTTGATTGTCAGTCAAACCTAAACACTGAAATGTTTGTGTCTAGTGAGTTTAGTTCTGGTCACAGCTTTGAGATGCCTAGGTGAAAATTGTAAATGAACCTGCCTCTTTCTTCAAAAGACAGGGCTAGTTTGTGCTAATGGGAAAGGTCTCTTATCAGGGGCTGATTGAGACAATTACTTAAGAAATTCTGATGGAGAACTTCAGCAACTATGTTCTTAACTTATTTTACGTTAGGTTTTGCTTAGGTCTTTCACAGTGCATATTTTGTATCTTGGTCTTCTGTTGGTACTGTGTAGGATTTCTAGTGCATGTAATGCCATTTTTCAGAGTATTTCAGAGACGCTGTGTTCTTTGATGTCTATAAGTAAAAGTAATCTAATTTACTAGCTGTCTTTTGAAAGTTTGTAAAAAAAAAACAATATTAAGTTTTCTCCTTTTCATTTCCATTTCTATGAATAGCTTCAATATCATGCAAAGTATGTTTTTGCTATTCATAACAGTCTTTTTAAAGAAAAGTATTAAAAAAGACTGATTTGAAAAAAGTTCTCTATTTCTATTGTGATATTCATCAGATTTGGATTGAAATGTATTAGGCATTAGGATTTGTTCTTATTTTGATTCAAGAATTGTATCCAAAGTCACAACCACTTAAATTTTGTACCACAAAATAAAATAGGTGAAACTGATAATTTTTTTCCAATTTCCCTTAAAAAAAAACTTCATTTTTCTCCATATTTAGATTTTAGGTATTCTGATCCATGCCCACTGGTTTTTCTGTGAAGACACAATGAAAAGAACACCCCAAGTATCCTTTTCTTACAATACCTTTCCTGTCACCAGTTTTTATCATGCTTGCTGCTACATAAAATTCTGACTACTGTTTTAAGCTGCAGTTAACGCTGCTATAAATCAGCATCTGAGCTCTTTACAGATCCCTCTGGCCACGTAATTTGAACATGCGGTTTACATTTTCAATGAAACACAACCATACAAGAAACTATTTGCAGCAGCCTAAGCGAAGCCACAGCTCTTACAGAATATAATGTCCAGGTCTACCCACGCATTCTTTCTACTCATTTTCCTAGTGCATTTTCAATGCTGTCAAAGTGTTACCCTTTTGGTAAATTAATTTGGTGCAAGTTTCTGGTGGTTTGCTCTTTTCTGAATCAATCGATGTGTATTCTCAGAAGAAATCTTGGAAATAGTTAAATTGTGCATCCATAAACACCTCTGCTGCACTCACTTGTAATGTCACCAGCAGAACTACCAGATGGAATCCCTGCTTATTAAAAGATAAGCTTTGTGGTTTTATCACTTCCTGTTGAGATTTATGAATGTCATTTGATTTCTGTGGGCCTTGTGGACATTTATCAAATAAATACCAATTCTCAGAGTACAGCAGTGAGAATATACCAATCTTTCAGGTGACATCATGCTCTGTGAATTAATTACCTAAAAAAATTCACAGGGCAGAAATTTTCTGTCATAAGCACATCCTGGTCCCTAGGTCCTGATGCATAGATCCCCTCTCCCCAGCTGTTTATTTACAACTGTGAAAGTTTCAGGGGTTTCATAGCATATACAGCTTTTGCATTCTCCCTACTTCTGAAAGGAGTAATAGCTCTGTATATAGAATCACAGAATAGTTTAGGGTTGGAAAGGCCCTTAAGATCATCCAGTTCTGTCATGGTTTAAGCCCCCCCACAAACAGTTTTCTCACTCACTCACTCACTCCCCTCTTTTTCTTACCCCAGTCCCGGGGGAATGGGGAGGAGAATTGAAAGAATGCAACTCGCACAGGTTGAGATAACAACAGTTTAGTAACTAAGGTGTAACACAAATCACTACTGCTACCACCAGGAATAATACAAGAGAAATACAAGGAAAGAGAATACAACTGCTCACCAAGCCCAACCCAGCCAGTGCACCCCCCAGCAGCGAACCCCCCACTACCAGAAACCTGATCATGCCATGCACCCCCAGTCCACCACCACACCCTTCCGGGTCTCTGCTCTCCGTCTTCACATCCTGGACATGATGTGCTGTGGTATGGAATAACCTCTTTGGTCAGTCTGGGTCAGGTGTCCTGTCTCTGCTTCCTCCTGGCTCCCCCTCCTCCCTGGTATAGCATGAGACTCAAAAAGTCCTTGGCCAGACAAAACATTACCAAGCAGTAACTGAAAACACTGATGTTATCAGCGCAGTTCCCAGGGCCAAAATCAAAAACACAGCACTGCATCAGCTACCAAGAAGGAGAAAAAAACTGACTGCTGCTGCTGAACCCATGACAAGTTCCAACCGCACTGCCATGGGCATGCACAATTTCTGCTAGTCCAGATTACCCAACCCCAAAGTATTCTATGATTCTTTAAATAGTTCCTCCCTAATTCATTGCTTTTGTTGCTACTTGACAAAACCCAGACCCATTAAATACCATCAAGAAATGGCCTCCCTTTTCTGTTTTCACAGCTGGCCCTTCTGGCGTTACCACTCTAAAGAGATCTAACTTTCTTCTGGGTTTTGAGATCTCAGAATTCTCAATGCTCTGTAATAATTGTCATTAAATAAAAGTTATTCTACCATTTCCATTCTACCCCAGGCTGCTGAAAGAGGAGATCCAGTCATAGTCCAGATTATACATGAGTAAATCCTATTTCTTGTGATAAACTAAATCCAACACTGCCCTCTTCCTTAGGAATCAGAAAGGGAACATTAGCTTTAACTTTCCAATTGGTAATTCTCTTGGGTTCAGCAGTAGCAGTCATTTTTCTCCTTCTTAGTAGCTGGTGCAGTGCTGTGGTTTTGACTTTCCGCCTGGGAACAATGCTGATAACACCAATGTTTTTAGTTGTTGCTAGGTAATGTTTAGTCTGACTAAGGACTTTCTGAGTCTCATGCTCTGCCAGGCAGGAGGGGAAGCTGGGAGGAAGCAGAGACAGGACACCTGACCCAAATTGACCAAAGAGGTATTCCATACCACAGTGTGTCATGCCCGCTATATAAACTGGGGCAGAGTTAGCCGGAAGGGCTACATCGCTGCTTGGGTCAGGCTGGGTATTGGTTGAAGGGTGGTGAGCAATTGTGTTCTCTTCCCTTGTTATTTCCCTTATCTTTATTATTACTGGTGGTAGCAGTAGTGGTTTGTGTTATACCTTAGTTACTGGACTGTTCTTATCTCAACCAATGGGAGTTACATTCTTTCAATTCTCCTCCCCATCCCTCTGGGAGTGGGGGGAGGAAGAAGAGAGGGAGTGAGTGAGCGGCTGCGTGGTTCTGGGTTACCGGCTTGGCTTAAGCCACTACAGTAATAAATATATTTTATTCCTTTTTTGGGTGATGATAACTCGTAATGTTTTAATTTTAATAGCTTAGAATGATGAGTTCACAACTCCACTATTAGTATTAATTAGTTATCTAGCAGGATGTTAAAGTGACGGATCTTAACAACCCCATCCTCAGAGGTTGATATCAATTAATGTAGAAGAAAACTGAAAAAAGACTGAGAATGATTTTTTTTTTTTTTATTTTACTGCAGGAATTATATAAAATGGAATTGTATGACTAAATGTTTGAAATTATTATTAGTATTATTATTATTAACAATAATAATAATAAAAAAATCCTCATACAAAATACAGATTCAGAGAAATGAACACATGAATTGCAGACACATGAATTGGTGTCCGCAGTGAACGTGTGATGACTGCAAGCTATAAAAACCTACAGGATCACAGAGCTTGTAATAATAACATTTCCCCTTATTTTCTGATCATTATCATAAAGAATAGGACAAAGTTGAAGTACTAGTGAAGTGAAAAGTTAATTTCAGTTGTAAAAATTTCCTTTTACTGCTGATATTCCTTTTCCTGCTGCTGTCCCAAATTGGCTGTAATATCATTTGACACAATTTTAAAAATAATTTCCGGTATTTCCTGAGTATCTCGACAGAAGCCAAACACAAGGTTTCATCACAGTTCTAGACTTCTGTAAATCGAAGACCTATACATGAACTGCATGTTTAGACTTTTAAAAAGATCTTTGCTAAGAAGCCAACACTCTGAAGGTAACCTGATGAAGTTTAACAATAAGTGTAAGGTCCTCCACCTGGGTGGGAGCAATCCCAGGCACAGCTACAGGTAGGGCAGAGAAGAGATTCAGAGCAGCCCTGCAGAGAAGGACTGGGGGTGTTGGTTGATGAGAAAATGAACATGTGCTGGCAGTGTGCGCTTGCAGCCCAGAAAGCCAATTGTATCCTGGGCTGAAACAAAAGGAGCATGACCAGCAGGTCAAAGGAAGTGATCCTGCTCCTCTACTCTGCTCTCCTGCGACCTCCCTTGGAGTATTGTGTACAGTTCTGGTGTCCTCAACAGAAAAAGCACATGGAACTGTTGGAACAAGGTCAGAGGAGGGCCACGAGGGTGATCAGGGGGCTGGAGCACCTCCCGTATGAAGATAGGCTGAGAAAGTTGGGGCTGTTCAGCCTGGAGAAGAGAAGGCTGCAGGGAGACCTCATAGCAGCCTTCCACTATCTGAAGGGGGCCTATAGGGATGCTGGGGAGGGACTCTTCATTAGGGACTGTAGTGAGAGGCAAGGGGTAATGGGTTTAAACTTAAACAGGGGAAGTTTAGATTGGATATGAGGAAGAAAATCTTTACTGTACAGGTGGTAAGGCACTGGAATGGGTTGCCCAGGGAAGCTGTGAATGCTCCATCGCTAGCAGTGTTCAAGGCCGGGTTGGACAGAGCCTTGGATGGCATGTTTTAGTGTGAGGTGTCCCTGCCCATGGCAGGGGGGTCAAAACTAGATGATCTTAAGGTCCTTTCCAACCCTAACTATTCTATGATTCTATGATTCAATTCATGCTATAATAGTTTCCTAAAATGAATCTGCTGAATTGGACTTTTTCAGTATATATGGCAAACCAGGTCTTGGGTTGCATCAAGCAGAGAGCAGTAAGCTGGTCAAAGGAAGAGATTGTCTCACTCTACACTGCACTGTCGTGGCCCCACCTCAGTGTGCAGTTTTGTATGCCTCAGTATGAGGATACTAAACCATTAGAGTGTGCCCAGAGCAGGGCAACCAAGATGGTGAAGGTTCTGGAGCGCAAGATTAGTGGCTGAGGTCACTTGGTTTCTTCAGCTTGGAGAGCAGAAGGCTGCGGGGCGATTTCATCTTAACTGATGACTTCCTCAAGGCGGGCAGTGGAAGGGAAGGTGTTGATCTCCCCTCTCTGGTGACCAGCAATAGGACATGAGGAAATGGAATGAAGATACATCAGGGGAAGTTCAGAATGGACATTAAGAGAAGGTTCTTCACTGAGAAGGTAGTTGGTCACTGAAACAGTCTCCCCAGGGAAGTGGTCATGGCACCAGGCCTGTGAGAGTTCAAGGAGAAGCTGGACAATGCTTTTAGAGGTATTGGTCTAATTTTAAGTAGTCCTGTGAGGAGTAGAGAGTTGGACCTAATGATACCTATAGATCCTTTCCAATTTGATACTCCATGATTCTGTGGTCCCATGATTCTTTTTAATTTTCTGGACTTTTTTTTTTTTTTTTTTTTTTGAGTATTCAGGTATCTATATTGAAATTTAGTTCAAGCACAAATGAAAGGATGCAATTTACCAGCTGGGTATAAGCAAGAACAGGTCTGTAGAACAGTAGGTTTTTAGTTTCTATAGATGATGTCATATTGATCCTAATTCTATAAGTACAAAATTAATCATGCTATGCCTATTCATACTGATTAGGATGCTACTTCATGTGTTTGTTCAATGATTCTGATAAGATACATTGCATGGTACTGGTCAGTATTTGTAAATCTCAGGGGGATTAGGTATACACTCATGCACATGCATAGTCATCTGCAGTCAACATGCTTAATGTCATGAATTTAGTAGATTACTTTTTTTTTTGTGTCAGGTATGTTAAGAAGGTATATTAATTTGCTTTGTACATGTATGATTTTATAAGTTGTTTGCTTAGCTTATATGTTTTACTGTATTATATCCAATGTTTCAAATGAACAAACATTATTTTAAAGTCTTCAAAAACAGAATTTAGAAGTGTAACTTTCAAACTTCTCTTTAAAGAGACTTTTTATCAAACAGAATAAGACTTTTTAAAGAGCTTAGTTGTCATTGAAAAGACACTGATGCAAACTAGTTGAATAAGTAGGACATTTTTGCCAATCAAATTTTAACAATATTTTTTATTTTTAATCTCCTGACTGTAAAGTATAGCTGATGGGCTTTTGTCATGTTTTATGTATAAAGTTGATATACATCAATTATTTCAGCAGCAAATGTATTATATGCTAAGCTGATTGCCAAATATTTTTTGCCTTGCCAGAAGAAAGAAAAAAAAAAAACCAAGAAAAAAAAAAAACAAACAAGAAAAAAAGACTCTAAAACACATGGGAAAAACAAAACAAAATAAAAACCCCCAGCTTTAAAGTTGGATGACTCTTTAAGAAATTGTCAGGAGCCTAACAAGGAAAATATCTGTTCAAAAATATAGGAATTATTTCATTTTCATCTTGGGAAAAAGACATAAATTAACTTCAGAACCCATAAATCTAAATTTCCCAAACTGAAGGGTAAAAAAGTATAAGTAAGCAAGAGAACCAGGTTTGTGTTATGCATCCAGGCACCTAATACTGCAAGACATACAACAGAGATCTTTACAGACCAGAACTAAGACATTGTGTCACACACCTGTTTGTGTTTCCACTGTTAGAACTGTAATTTAGAATTGCTTGAACTTGTGGGCATAGTGGGTAGGAGTGGCAGCTAGCTGAATCTGTGGGATTTGGAAGTTACATGCTGGAGAGCATAGAGGTGGGATAGAGAGTTAGTATCTGTTATTGAAACCCAAAGCTTTACCCAGTGCACCTTACACTGGAAAATCATGTTTTGAAGAAACTGAAGGTTTAAAGACTACACCCCTGTCATGATAAGGCATGAAAAATACCCATGAGCCAGCATGGCCAGAGGAAAGGACATGAGGCTTCTGGAAATGGTCGCTTGTGCCTGCTGCTTCAGAAGGACCTAAATATGCAGTTGGAGAAAGACGAACCCCTTCTCAAATTAGGATCTTGTGAAGGAACAGATTTGCTCTTTGTCAGTGAGATTCCAAATGCATGTAAGAAAAAGGAAAGAGTGATAAAGTGGGGTTTAAAAGCTGTTTTCCAAGGGTCTGTGCTTCCAAAGCATAACCTAACATTGGCAAGCTCTAAAGGTTCTAAGGACCTGAGTGCATAGCCTGTGAAACCCACATGCAATGAGAAAGCAGGGGGAGTTGGCTTTGAGTTTTCTTATGAGCAGTTTTAGTGTTTGTTGCTAATGCAGATGTAGCACTGTTAAGATAATGCTGAAGTTATTGTTGCAATGGAGAACTTAAGAAGTGGTAGAAGATAACTTGAAGTGGCATATTTGTCCCTAAAATTTCTTTTCAATTTATATTTAAACAGACCTGGGGCCTGACGTCTAATTAACATAGGTTGATGTAATATGCCATGTGAAATTAGACAAGCTCTCCAAATATCCCAGAAAACACACATGAAATACAAACCTAAGTTTGGGTTTGCAGTAAGTGATAGGATAATTCAAACTACCTAGCTACATGTACCTGTATAAATAGGCTAGTCACCTAATCAAGCATTATAGAGTCAATGGAGAAAGGCAGACCCTTGCAGATAATGGTTCATACTACAGGTGTGCTGAGCTGGACTCTGGTGGCTCTTCTTTATGAAGAGAAAGATGTCCATGTATGAAATACAAATGTCGCTGATTATGCACATGTAATTCAGACACAATCAGTGCCAGCATGTTAGTCTACATTAATTATATAGCTACTGCAGGTACGTATCTAACACAATTGCTATTTTTGCAATACTCATCAACAGTGTAGTGACAAACCCTGCCACACCAGCCAGCTTCAACAGTATTTCCAGCTGCTGAAAAGCAGGAAGAAATAAAGGTGCTTTATTATTTTATAGCATCTTTAGCTCTTCTGTGCTGGCAGTAAAAAGCCAGATTGCTTTTTTAAGATGAAATCTGGTCTGGAATAGTGGTATGTTTTCTTCAGTCAATATACAGTGAAACTGTCAAAGAAAGAACAGTTGATGTCAGAAAGGTTCATATTTATTAATGTTTACATTGAGGTTGGCTGTGTTTGCTCTCATTACTGCTGTCATAAACGGTCAAGGACATCTAGGTATGTGTTTTCATAAATGACGTGATCATTTCAATACAACAATTCTGAATACTGAGTCCTATAGCTCCATTACAGTTTCTAAACCCTCCTGATGCAGCGCTATTTAGGAATAAGAAACCTACTTATCTCTTCTGGAAATGCAATTGCTATGACAACTCAAAGCAGCTCAATATCACTTCTTGAAACTTAGATATGGAAATCAGAATTGTATGGTCAGCCAATCAATTGTGAAAGCTAACAGTGTAGTAGAGGTGAATGAGAATCTCTTACGCCTTGGGAAAAACTTTTATTTATTGATACTGAAATAGTTTAATTTTAAACAGCAAGAGCAGAGAGAAACAAAAAATGAAAAATACTTTATGTAGAATTTATCGATTTTAGACAGACTTCTAAGACTACACAAGATTTAATTCGTTCATTACAGTGAACATACTCTTTTCTGTACACAGTATCTGCATTTCATTTCAATTAAAATATAAAGGCACACATCAAATCATTCCTGTTTACAAAGACAAGACCACCTAGTGGTTTCTGTATGCTTAATTCGCTCTCTCCTGCCACAACTACTTGAGGCTTTGATTAGCTTTTTCTTACTTGCAAGAGGCACCCCATGTGGAAGGAGACAGGGTGAAAAGCTTTCCTGTTGTCTCTGCAGTTCTGAAGGAAGCTTGCTCCATTCTGATCATTGAGGTACCTGAAAAATACACTTTAGAAATCGAACAGGCTCTTATTCTTGGTAACCATTTACCCTATTTCAAACACCAAATGAAAACTTGATGAATCTTCTGATGAATGACGCTGAACTAAACATATTTCCTAAGACAAGGACTGCAGAGTCCTCCTTTTAATCCTTTAAATAAAGATCCAGTTTATTTCCTAATATTTTCTGCTTCTCAGTGTGCTATTTGTGTATGTGTGCTAATAGGTGTGTCTGCTTAATTCTTTTTCATTTATCTAGCGAGCGTTCATAAACTTGATAAGCAGATATTTTTCTCTTTTCTGCAGGCTTTTAAAGATGGAAAGGGATAAGAGTGAGCCTGAGAAGAAGGAATGTTGAAGGAAGAAGTGAATTTATACTTTTGAGAAGCTTTGAGCTGGGAGTAATATATAGACTGAACTAAACGAATACACTTTGCCAGGGCTAAGTATCAGCTGTGCTACAGTTTATAATTATGTCAAGGTTGCCTGCAGCATGTGGATCAACTCTCTTTTTTAAAGTATGTGAACACATTTAAAGAAAAAAATCCTTCTAAATTACAGCTATGGTGTGAGTTTAAGTAAAATACTAGCAAAATACAAAACACCTTTAACTCAGGAATGAAGCCTATTATGAACACAAAATGTTCCAGTGTTCACAAAAAAATAAAGTAAAACAAACAAAAAAAGGGTATATTTTTAGTACTCATTTTCCCTGCTTTTGCTCACTTCTGATGTAGTTAATTATTGGTACCATATATAGTGATCAAGTTTTTACATTTGTTGTAAATATATTTATATTATATATAATATATATATGGCACTTAATATGATGGTAATAAACAATCTTGAATTTCCTGCTTAGAAATAATCTCTTACACTGATATCTATGTTATCAGACATCAAATTGACTGAGGAAACTGTATCTGCAGCTTGTAATTTCTCTTCTTCACAAGCTGTTTGCAGATTCCTTCTCTTGCAAAAAAAGTTGCTTTGTTTTGTTTTGTTTTTTCCCTTTGGTTTTAAATTGCACTTTCAATTTCCTTTTTCTTCTTTTTTTTTTTTTTTCAATTTCCTTCTCATTAACATAACAATAAGGTAAACACATAGAGATTTGCCCCTGGAAGCTGTTTTTGAATAGGTGTATCTTGCATTTTCCATAGTAACAAGCATGACCATAAAGAGCTTTCCAGAGGATTCCCAAAAGAAAAAAAGTCACACACAGATGCATTCACCTTTATTACTGATTAAATTATTAAGAAACCTGACCATTAAAATAGCAATAATGTGTCATGTGTCTTCTAAATTGGCTTTATTTAGTTCAGAGAATTTTTAAGAAAACAAGATAGATGAGCATTTTTCCTCACTCTCATTTGGTTTTATCATAACATCAGGAAATAAGTTGTACTTAAAGGTCATGGATCAGAAAAAAATAATTCCAGCAAACTGAAAACTGAAACCATCTGAATTAAACAATAGGAAATTACGAAATTCCTCATACACAAAGTATTCTATCCTAGAACATAGAATAGTGAAAGTGTTCAACACATGCTATACTGACAACTGGAAAATCTTAACATTCTCTAAAGGACACCTGAGGAATGAAAAGAGCCTATAAAACAAACTTGCCTTTTCCATGGGAATCTAAAAGCTCAAAACAGCTTCAGGTTTTAATTTGCAGCATGTCTAACTTCTAATTAACCTAACTATGAAGCTCAACTAGAAAGTGTGGGGGGGGGGGGGACAAAAACCAAACCAAAACAGAACAAAACAAAACAAAATAGCAAGCATGTTTACAAGATCGCAGATAAATAGGTAGCTATTACCTAGGTGTTGTTTCTGGAAATTTTACCCCCTTAGAGATCTTAAAATGTGATTGTTTATCAGTAATGAGCTTTCCCTAAGTGGGCAATTGTTTCTACAGACATATGTCAAAAGGCTGTATGTGCTTGTAGCCTATATATACCTGGAATTTGCTTGTACCCTGTACAGTCAGTGTTTGTAGAAAAAAAGAAAAAAAATGTACTTAATTCTATTTAATTCTAAAAGATTTTAGTCTGGTTTTGACTTCCCCATCTGCATTGTTTTCTTTAAGCATTCAGGTTATCATTTAATTTGATTAAAAGGCTTAAGCATCTTAGTTGCATAAGGGGTATAAGGAGTAAGCCAGATAGCTTCCTACAATTGCAGCTCAGCTCAAGATTCTATTTCAGCATATTTTAGAAAAAACAATGCCTGCCTTGTGAGTTTAAACAAAACATGGCATTTTTAAAAAATCTTTAGTGATTTTAGACTTAAGCAGCCAGCAAAGGTTTCTATCTCCCTAGATGTCAGGCCTCGTATTATCTAACAGAAAGAAATGAAGTGTGGTAGTCTGGTGCATCAGGGCCATTTGTCTTGGATGGTCCCACAAGGCTGTGGCATATATTAGAGAGAGGAAAAGGAAGGAGGAGTTACTATAGTTCTAGTGTCTCTGAACATGATGCCCAGTGTGACCCTTTCCAGGAGCCCCAAACTGCACTGAAATATCAGTGTAATGTTTGAGGATATGGAGACAGAAGTCAAGAGCTCTGTCACAATAGATCTGTTTGAAGATGCAAATTTGGGAAAGGGGTATTTTAATAGTGTGAATATCTGTGAAAGAGCTGAAATGCAGTCAATGTTAAATGAATTTTTACAACAAATAATACACTGAATTTTATTATCAATATACCTTTCACAAAGCAAAGGTTAAATTTTGTATTAAAAAAAAAAGAAAGGATTTATATCTTTTTCTAACTTACAGATATCCCATACAAATTAACAGTACTTCCTATTTGTGTAGAAGATTACATTTTTAACGATGAATTAAAATGTGCACAGAAAATAAGATTTAAAAATCAGGCCTTAAAACCATGAAATCTGGTATCAGACAGTTATTTTGTCCTGGCAGATCTTAATAATGCACTCAACTTTCCTACTTACAAGAAAAAAAAAATTCAAATATGTGAATTTCTCATTTGAATATATCATATGAGGTTAAGAAGATTGTTTTCCTATTCTGCATAAATACAAGTCCTCTTTTCATCATAAGGTAATCTAAACATAGCACTGGGGTACAGCATGAAAATGCTGTCTTGGACTTAATCAACTTTAACCCCTTCAAAAAATGCATAGTCAATGCATAACAAGGAGGCAGAGGGTACAAAATATGTAACCAAATGGGTTTTAAATCTGCTATAATGTACTGCAGTTCACCAAAACAAAATTATGTGGGTTTTTTTGCTTTAGACTAGAGACTGGACACTGTGTATACTAAGGTGAATACTGCTTTTAACATTTTTAAACATTTAGGTTTTTTGGTTGCACAATTTAGAGCATAAAAATTCACATATTATGGAATGCAGTGGTTCTGAAAACCTCTTTAAATACTGCTGTATTTTGAGTAGATATTTAAATCCTAAAATAATGTTAGTGTCTAAGCTTAAAGCTGTAAGCTGTCAACACGGACTACCTTTGCCCTGATTAAGGAAAGCCATTAAGCATTGCCTCATTAAAGTTTATTGACTTAAGCACATGCTTAAAGTCAATCATGTGCTTAAATGCTGCTCCTCAAATAGATCTGACTTCCTGACTGCTGAAATTAATTCTGTGACACAATCTGTTGAATGGATTATTGGCAATTAATACAGTCACTTCCTGTATCAGAAGAAGGAAAATTGAAAGATGCTGTGCTCCTGAATAGAGATACCTGGATCCCAGGATCCCAAGAAATCCTTGGGATCCAGTAGCAGATTCAAACAAAGAGAAAGGAAGCTATGAGGTAAAACGTCCAAATTCCCCAAATATGAAAAAGATGGGGGGGGGAGTGGGGGGTTGTGTTTTTTTGTGTTTTTTTTGTTTTTTTTTGCTTGGTTGTTTGGGGGCTTTTTTTTTTTTTTTTTTTTTTTTTTAAGGGGATGGAGATAATAATTTCCCAACATTGATTTATCTCCAGCAAAGGTCTGTAATTCTTTTCCTTTCACCTTCATTAATACCTACTTATTTCCAACCTCACACCAATAAAGATCTTCTAGAGAAATTTCAACTGCCCAGCCTTTTTGCATGGATTATTAAAAAACACTGTCTTACCTATAAAAAGGTGTAAATTATTAGATTACATCACGCACTTCTTCACCCTCCTCTGCACTACGTTGACAGTAGTGTGAAAACACTTGTGGGATTAGAGTGGTCTCATGCCCTGGGGAAGCCCTGTGCTCTCATTTGATGCTAGGAGTAAACCAAACCTGATCCCCTACCCCAGTAATGCATCATCACAGCATCTTACTTCGATGATGCATTGCACCAGTCCATCACCACAGGACCATCAGTCAGAAGATGGTGCCAGCTTAGATAAATGGATCCAAGAACAGGTTCAGTTTAATTATAGGAGAGAAGGCGTCCTGTTGTTCCTTGGAGACAAAATGGTTGTGCCAAGAATTAATATGCTTTGCATTGCTGTGCAGTGGTCTGACAAACTGAAGCATCTGAAGAGAGTTCACACAGATTTTTTCAAGAGACTAATTCTAAAACAAAGATGAAAAGTGAAAATCCTAATACCTTCTTCATAAGAAAACCCCCACAGACTTTAACTATAATCTGTATTTCAGTACTTCAAAGAAGCTTTACAAGGACACTGTCAGGTCAGATTCAGCTTATAATGTAAGCTATATAAAAATAAGTTGCTATTGGAGGAAACTGTTTTGTTATCTTTCTTAAGGACAAACATTCTTTTTTTGTCTGAAGTTACACCAGGTGGCTACACTAAACCGGTTGCTACTACTTGGGGGAATGAATTTGCCATAGGAAAAACAAAACAAAGTCGGACACCAATCCTTTTAACATTTAATTTGATTTATGAATCACTACCATATTTATTTGTTTGTTTATTTTCTTATTTTGTTCTAAAATGTAATAGACAATATATTCACAATTCATTCCTGGTGGTTGAAATAGCTTTTTATTGCATGGTGTTGTGTTGTTATTTTTCTTAGCTAGTGGACACATTTGTAATCTGAACATTGCAGATTACTTATAGTATGAGAGCCTCAAAATGCATCATTTCAATAAGAGTTATGGCTTCCTTTGCAAAATGAAGTAAAAATTTATTGAAAGTTTAAGCAGTACGTTCATAAAGTCAAATATAAAACAGTGCAGTCTATGTGCGTACAGAATATATACACATTTATTTATATATATGAAGATATGTGTGAATTTAAGTACTTTCTCCAATTATTCTTTTTTTGTGTCTACGTAGATATACATACCCAGATATATATATGTGTGCACAAATATGTGACAATTAATCCATAAACAATAAACCAAGTGCAGTTTTCCACATGCTACCATCTTTTTCATGAAATTAAGTTTATCTTATGTCATTCCCAGAATGTTTGATGCTAGGTATTTGTCCTGACAGCACATCACTGCGTTGTAAAGCTGTTTGTTAAGGAGAAGGTGGAAATTTTGGCTTCTGGGTTACATCCAAGCTTTGGAAGGAAAGGTTTGGCCTCTTTTTACAAGCAATGTCCTGCTGTATTTGTAAATGTGAAGCCGAAATTTAAAATATCTTTTTGTAACCCATAAAAACAAATGGGCAAAAGGCTAATATTTTTGGATTATCAAATCAGATGAATATTCTTTAGCAGGGGATTATCAGTGAAGTAGTTTTAGATGTTTCTATTTTATCACACTAACTGCCAAAGTCCTTAGGAATCACACAAAACACATTGTTCTGAGCTCTGTGCAGAATAAAAGGTCTGTTGCATTTACAATCCAGTCAAGGCAGCTTAGAAATGAAAAAGAAGCAAGCATAGAAGCTGCAAGATCAGTTCCACTGTGTTTTATTGTAAGAGTTCAGGGCTTTAGTGTTTTGCTTTGTTTTGTTCTATGGTTGGTGTTTTTCTTCACTGATTTGTTATTTTAGATTTCTGAGTGAGGACAATGTTAGGAGGCAGATAATAGAATGAAAAATAATAGAGAAGTTAGAGATTTGGGGTCATTTCCAAATACCGCAGGCTGCAGGGAATGAACCACGCAGCCATTTACTTCAGGGACAGAGTATTCTCTATATAACCTGCATGAAAAAAATAGAACTGAGACCAACATCCAAAAAAAAAAAAAATAAAATAAAATCTGTTGAGGCATAACTGTTCTTTGCCCTTTAAAATCTTATTGCAACAGCTGTCCTGGTTTAAGTTTTTGCCTGGTTTATGCCAGTAATTCTTCTCTTGAGCATCACAGGACTGAAGGAAAGCACTAGCAAGGGGGAAGGTTTGCCCTGGAGATCCTGATTGTTCCTCGAACTTTTTTAGTTAGTGAAATAGCATACACAACACAAACAAAGACATTCTATGAAAACTGTTAGCTGGAGAGTAGATTTTAGTATCTCCATGGCTGTAACATTGTCTTTCTGTTACCATGTATTGCGTACTAAACTGCTTTCCATGTGTAAATGAGCTAGGTGTGTCTGGTTAAAACCACAATCTAGATTATACTTAAAAATATTTTCCTGTGTAAGGCAAAGTTGTTACTGACAGAGAAAACTTGTCTTACCGAAATTCAAAGCTAAAACTCCCTTGCACTTGAGAATCAGGAGCATCAGACTGAGGGTTAAGAGCATGACTCTAAGAAGTCCTACAGGGGCATTCTCTGCAGCCTTACCACAGGATCATAGAAATTGTAGACATTCTCAGAGCACACCACTGATCTCATCTGACTTACACACCTGGGTCACTGTTTGGAGAGAGAGCAAGGCATGCAGAAAGGAAGAGGGGAGAGACTTGGGCACTCCTTATAATGTGTTGAAAACGTATTTGGCATGTCCATCCAGACCTGTTTGTCTGGAGGTGTCCTTAGGTCCTTCAGTTTAGACATAGCAGGAGTTAACTAGGCATTGAGACAAATCATCCACTGGACTATATTTTTTCAGCGCTATAATTTCAAGCTGTAGTCGATATATGAAAGTCATCACTGTCCTGGTTTATACTCAGTTGATGTTATTATGGTTATCTTCATTACCATCTGTGCTAGAAATATCACTTCTTAATGAAAGCTTAGATAATGGAGCACAAATTGCAAAGGATATGCAAAAATTGACAACAATTTAACTAAAAAAAAATACTATACCTCTCTACATTTCCATTATCTAAATGGAAAGCAATAGAAGCAGTACAGAAATTGGGAGGGGAGTAGAAGGTGAAAAATTAACAGGTTTTGGAATAATATGAGGTGTGATTTTTAAACATGTTTTTCCTCTACATTTCTCCCCCTCCCCATCTCTGATAATCTAACCAACATAGTGAAGCTCCTACTAATTTATGCTTGTGGCTTTTTTCTCTCTCTGGATATTTTTTGCTGTTTGACTGTAAGGATTTCTGACATGCTGTGTTGCTCCTATCGTATGTTTTGCTTTAACAAATAGAGACGTTTTGTGTGCTAAAATTTCCACTGCTGCACTGCTGTCTGCTAGTCTAAAGCTCAAAGAAACATACCACAGAGGAGGGATATATGTTAAAATTGTGTAACTTTCTGGGGTTTGCTTCTTTTTTATATATGTTTTATTTTCCTGAGGGCTGGAAGGAGGAAAGAAAAGGCAGAGAATAGGAATACTAGTGTGGCTCCTGATTTGTTTGTATCCAGGTCAGTGGACAGTGGCAAGACTGCTTCTCAGTATTTCTCTCCTACTGTTGTACCCTATCCAGCCCTGTGACAGCAACAACAAGAAAACTTGGTTTGTGTTTCTGTTTTATAATATCTGCCAGAGTCCTGATCTGTTTTCATCCTGAAGCACTGAGGATCCAAAAAAAACCAACTGAATTATATACGAAACCTTTACCAAAACAAAGACGCTGCACTGTTTGAAGAGCAGTTGCCAGCAGCCATTCAGTTACCAATATATGCAGAGAAAGGTAACATTCAAATTGTATCAAATATTGTGTATCAAACTGTGGTGTATCTGGATACACATACACACAGAACACAACCACACATCTCAATTTGTGTAGCCTTGGACTGACTTCAAAATATCTGATCTGAGTTCTGCGTCAGAAATGCAAAACTAACTCAGATGCCCAGATGATATAGAAAAAGTAAAGTGTACAAACTGGAAAAAAAAACAAGATCTACCTGTACAGCAGGGAATTTCTCAGTAAAATCATTTGGTACATACTAAACCTCTGAGAGATATCTGACATAGTCTATACTTTTTTATTTGTCATTTATTCTTGTTGCTTGTTTTTCTTCTTTTTAGAGACCCTATTATAAAAGTAGTTTATCAGCAGGTTGCCAAGATCAAAAGCCTCAGTCTTGGGAATAGCCCCATTTTCATCATATCAGACATATCATTCTGTCTCATACATTACTCATCTGAAGGAAAGCAACAGAACATAGGAAAATCTAAAAGCATAAAATAGAAATTATCAGTAAACAGATGAAATACAATGCTTTAATAGAGTCTATGAGGTTACTCTGACAATCTTTCCCAAATATGTTATGAGCAACCTGGAACTTGGGTGAATTCAGACAAAGGATAATAACAATGCTTTGTAGTTTTCGTTGCCTTTCAAATATGTGTCTCAAAACACTTCACAAACGTTAATCAAATGTTATAACAATGCTGCAAGATAGCTATCCCTTATTATTCACAAACAACAAAAGACCCTGTAAAAACAAAAGCAAGTTAATGTTTCCAGTGTGTTTGGATGCAATCTAATCAGTCTCACTTGATGTGCACAGTTTTAGCAGTAACCGTCTGCATATTGTGGAGAACAGCTAAGGCACTGTGTCAGTACTGTGCTAGGAACAAGTAACCCCCCATACACACTGTGCACTTTGCTAGGATATCACCTAATATATTTTTGTGATATTCCTGAGTTATCTATGACTTTGGATCCCAGGCTTTTTCTTGCTACCCTCATTCGAAAAATAGAGAATAGCAGCTTTCCCTTCAACCAAGTCATTGAAAATATTTGCCTCAGTTTTCCCAGCCGTGAACTGCAGCAGAGAACCACATTAAGAGAACTAGGAGCACTAATGAATGAAAAACAGACTGATAAGGAAAAAGAATTACTAGGATAAGATGATTTATTCAAGGATCACCTGCTGCAAGCTCAGTCATCCCTACCATAAGGAAGTCCTGCAGGAGGGCCAGGAGACCTCCTTGGATGGATAAGGATCTGCTGGGGAAACTTTTAAGGAAAAAAGAGGCTTATAAAAGATGTAAGCAAGGACAGGCAGCCTGGGAAGAATACAGGGATGTTGTCCGGTAAGCTAGGGACCAGGTTAGGAAAGCTAGGGCCCATTTAGAATTAAACTTGGCAAGGGATGTTAAGGATAACAGGAAAGGATTCTATAGAAACATTGCAAATAAAAGGCAGGCTAGGGACAACATGGGCCCTCTCCAGAAGCTATTGGGAGAACTGGCTGCCCTGGATTTGGAGAAGGCCAAGATTCTTAATGACATCTTTGCCTCAGTCTTCACTGGCAAATGCTCTGACCACACCACCCAAGTCCCGGAAGGCAGATGCAGGGGCAGTGAGAATGAAGACCTTGGGCCCAGTATAGGAGAGGATCTGGCTTGAGACCATCTTAGGAACCTGAACATGCAGAATTCCATGGGACATGATGAAAGCCATCTGCGGGTCCTGCAGGAACTGGCAAAAGAAGTTGCTAAGCCACTGTCCATCATATTTGAAAAATCATGGCAGTCAGGTGAAGTTCCCCATGACTGGAGAAAGGGAAATATAACCCCCATTTTCAAGAAGGGGAAAATGGATGAGCCGGGGAACTACAGACCAGTCAGTCTCACCTCTGTGCCTGGCAAAGTCTTGGAACAAATTCTCCTGGAAGGCATGCTGAGGCACATGAAAAACAAGGAGGTGCTTGGTGACAGCCAGCATGGCTTCACTAAGGGGAAATCCTACCTGACCAATCTGGTGGCCTTCTAGGATGGAGCTACGGAACTGATGGACAGGGGTAGAGCACTTGACATCATCTACCTGGACTTGTGCGAAGCGTTTGACACTGTCTCACATGACATCCTTGTCTCCTATGTTGGAGAGACATCCATTTGATAGGTGGACCACTCGGTGGATAAAGAACTGTCTGGATGGCTGCATGCAAAGAGTTGTGCTCAATGGTTTAATGTCCAGCTGGAGACCAGCAATGAGTGGTGTCCCTCAAGGATCGGTGTTGGGACCAGTCTTGTTCAACATATTTGTGGGTGACGTGGACAGTGGGATTGAGTGCGCCCTCATCAAGTTTGCCAATGGCACCAAGTTGTGTGGTTCGGTTGACACATTGGAGAGAAGGAATGCCATCCAGAGGAACCTTGACATGCTTGTGAGGTGGGTTGATGCCAACCTTCAGAAGTTTAACCATGCCTAGTGCAAGGTCCTCCACTTGGGCCGGAACAATCCCAGGCACAGCTACAGGTTGGGCAGAGAAGAGATTCAGAGCAGCCCTGCAGAGAAGGACTTGGGGGTATTGCTCGATGAGAAAATGAATGTGAGCTGGCAGTGTGCACTTGCAGTCCAGAAAGCCAAGAGTATCCTGGCCTGCATCAAAAGGTGCACAACCAGCAGGTTGAGGGAGGTGATCCTGCCCCTCTACTCTGCTCTTGTGGGACCTCACTTGGAGTACTGTGTGCAGTTCTGGTGTCCTCAACAGAAAAAGGACATGGAACTGTTGGAATAAGTGCAGAGTAGGGCCACGAGAGTAATCAGGGGACTGGAGCACCTCCTGTATGAAGTTGATACAGGCTGATAAAGTTGGGGCTGTTGAGCCTGGAGAAGAGAAGGCTGCCTGAAGACCTCATAGCAGCCTTCCAGTATCTGTAGGGGGCCTATAGGGATGCTGCGGAGTGACTCTTCATTAGGGACTGTGGTGATAGGACAAGGGGTAATGGGCTCAAACTTAAACAGGAGAAGTTTAGTTTGGATTTGAGGAATAAATTCTTTACTGTAAGGGTGGTGAGGCAGTGGCATGGTTTGCCCAGGGAAGTTGTGAGTGCTTCATCTCTGGCGGTGCTCAAGGCCGGGTTGGACACAGCCTTGGGTGGCATGATTTAGTGTGAGGTGCCCCTGCTGATGGCAGGGGGTTGGGACTAGATGATCTTAAGTTCCTTTCCAACCCTAACTATTCTATGATTCTATGATTCTATCATTTAATGAAAAGAGTTTATAATGTGATGGTTAAGCAGCTGTTTGGAGAGAGCTAATGTTATTCCTGTTTTACTGTATGCCTATCCATGTTTTTTCATATAGCTAGTGAGTGTAAAAATCTTTTTCCTTATCTATCCAATGCTAATAATTACGTAGCTCAGGATGATATATGCGCTATAGCTGCTGTAGCTAGTATATGTTCATCTGGTTATATATCAGAAGATGGACTCAAGTGGCAAAGTAATTATGACAATAAAGGTTATATGAAATGCCTGACCGCTTAATTTGTATCCAGTTGTGGAGTTTAGCTTGTTTTTGTTATTTTATGTTGCTTCATCTTATAATTAAGTTACTCAGTTAAAGCATTCATAAATATGTCTCTGTATGTTAGTTCATTATTAGAAACAGGTTCAAGAAAGCTCAGCAGTCATATCATGCATACATCTATCTTATAATTAAAACTCAATTAATATGTTTGTAGCAATGATTTGCTGTTTAGGATGTACAAAAAAGTTGCGCAATGGAATCTAAGTTTAATCCTTATTAGAAGCACTTAATTTAAATTTAATCACAAATCTTTATCTCTACTTTACATTTTAAACATGAAAAGGAGCTCAAGAAGCCACAACAAC
Source organism: Myiopsitta monachus (assembly GCA_017639245.1). NCBI lineage: Eukaryota > Metazoa > Chordata > Aves > Psittaciformes > Psittacidae > Myiopsitta > Myiopsitta monachus. The sequence goes on from CM029919.1 coordinate 64,747,008, forward strand.
TTAATCACAGAAAGTCTTTTGCTTGTCTGGATCAATCTTTAAAAAGTTATGTTATCCTTTTAGTCTGCACACGAGGCAAAATGAGTAACAGAGCTGCAGAATTAAAAATTAACCAAACAAACCCACATACCCAAATAATGTGCAATTGTTGTGCTTTTAAAATGCAGTGTCTTGTTTCCCTCACTTGTGTGGGTGTTGCATTGAAAGGGAGGGGAGCAAGCAAACCCCTTGCTTTATTCTCCAATATGCAACTACCAGTCTGACCACGTTTGCTTATATTGAACCTCTACTGGTCCGGATTTCAATCCGACCGTGTTCGCTTATATCGAACCTCTACTGATCTGGATTTACCGATAGTGCACCACACTGCCCAGTCCAATCAGCTACAGCTACCAATCTGACCGCATTCACTTATATCAAACCTCTACTGGTCCGGATACCAATCCAACTGCGTTCGCTTATATTGAACCTCTACTGGTCCGGATTTACCAGTAGTGGTGATTGGCTATTGAAACAGTGTGGTTTATTGATTGAGTTTATTGAGGCAACAGATACAGGTTCTTATGGATTGCCGGTGATAAATACTGTCTGCAAAAGCATGTGCAAATAATAGTTACATGGATACAAGCGCTTGATAAAGTTAGCACAGCATAGCTCTAAAATATACAGGCGACAGTAAAAGTAACTCTATACAGATTCTAAGTTTTCCCAGGGAAGCACTGGATACAGTGCAAGTCTTACCGACAGGCGCCCCTAGGGGGCGGGAAGAGAGGTCCAGTCCGTCGACCGGTCCCTGGAGTCTGTTGATGTTATCTTCCTTGACTCATCCGCAATGGTGTCTTCCCCAATATCCCCCTCTCTCGGGTCATTTTATATTATTTTCACCTTCAAGATGGAGCTTGAGTGACTCTAGTCATACATACCTTTATTACTATTGGTGTAAATTTCTCTCACTTCGATTTAAAGGTATATGACACCAAAATTTCAGAGCACATGCTCAGAGAGGGGTGGTCTCATTTTGGACGGGGGTCGTACTGTAGATGGGTGTGTATTTTAGCATGTAAATGCATTATAATGACATTGTAATGAAGCAAAGTTCACACTGAGGACGGCATTCTGTCAAAAGATGACATGCTGCTGGCTCAGAGTAGCAAGTATGCAGCTTATCAGTTTCTTGCACCACCTAGTTCCCATCTTTTTGCTGAAGTTAGGACAAAGTGTAACCGCGAGATCTCCACCTCGCTCTACCCTCCGTCAGTGTTACAGGAACCGCTGTGAAGGGCACATTCCTGGCATGACAGGTGTGGCTGCATCTCTCCCGGAGTGGCCCAGAAAGTCCATTTTTCCCTTATGCGTGGACAATACTGCATTTTAAATACAAATTTAATTCCTAATTATCCTACATTTCCTAATTATTCCAGAGTGGGGAAGCATCAGATTCTGCTAGATAGATCAGCAGATTCTCTCATTTACTGACAGCCTCAGAAAAACCAGACAGTATTGCCTGTGAAATCAGGATTTAGCTGAGTAAAATCATCAGGATTGGGCCCAGGACTAATAAGTGCTGCTGACAGCCTGAACTGTGTCTCCGGTGGACTTAAACATTTAGAAGTTGATGGTGATGGTGACATTACTGAAAGGGAAAAGGAAGTATAGAACATCTGCTGGGTAAGAGAGCAAAGCAAAGCTGGTATGTGCCCCAGAAGGGTTGTAAAGAGAAATGGGGTTAATATCCATAGCAAATGCAAGAGGAAATAATTCTCTCAAACACTGAACAAGGTGAAAGTCAGCCTGATTCCAGCACTCTGCATTAACATAGGGAGAAGAAAACACAGGAGCTGAAACATATTTTTGGAAGCACATCTTATTGGTATATGTCTAGAAACATACATTACAAAAGACATTCTACTGGACCATACAGTTATCGTTAACGCAATCCACAAGTCATTAAGTACAGTAAATAATTTACACATCAGAAAAATTTATTGTTACTCAGAAATGATTGCAACTCCTGTTTATTAGATTCAGACATTTTCTGCTTTCAGCAGACAAATATGCTCACTTTTAAAAGACTCAAATATATCTAGGAAAGCCCAAGATACATAAAAATGTTAATACCAGTCTCAGCACACTGCATTCATGCAATACATTACATACGTAAGAGACATAGGGTCTACAGGGGTATGAGGTAGCTGTTTTCATTTTCATCTCAGCAGGAATTTTGCTTGTAAGAGACGTGAGAGGAATAAGGGTTAAAATGAGTACAAATCTCTCCCCCACACACATCCAATTTCCTTTTGTAGATTAAAATTCCAGTGGTTAAATCAGTTAACTTACTTGAAGCCAGACTTAAGGAAACAGCTTAAAATAAAAGATATTATATCCCAGTATGAGCTCAATTAAAGTGAATAATTTTTCAGGTTGCGTAGTAGATTGGGAACAAAAAGGTGGATGAATAATATTGATGCCTTTGTTTCTTCTTCTTAACTTGCTGCCTGTCAAGCTTATTAAAGATTAATGTCTATTATTAGCCTCTTTAGCCCAAATGTTTAGCTACATTCAGGGTGTTGAGGTTGTTTCTGCTGGGGGGAGAAATTGGTGATGAAGTCAAATGGGATTTTTTTGCCAGTTTAAAAAATTAAGCTAAAAGCTTTTTTGCACATATATTTTTCTCAGTGGGGATGTCACTGTCTATGTGGGTTTCTGGTACTTCTTAGAAACTTTCTTCAGATTTTCCCATCTCTTTCTCTGGTGAACTGACTATCACAGGAAAAAAAAAAAAAAAAAAACAAAAAAAAAACTCGAAAGAAAAATAAAAATCTATTCATTAAAATTCTCTGCTTGTTTGTTGAACATCTACCTACATTTTACATGGTACTACAACTTTTCTGTGGCAGCAGTGTCTAGTTTTCTTAAAAAGCATATCTGTTTTAACAATACTAAGAGTAAAGCAATGGTTATGATGTATTTTAAATATTCTGAGAATGCTGATAAACTCAAACCAGCCATAATGTATAAATTTGTATCTTATTTTCTATTTATTTGAATGTAAGTAATAAATAATAATCTACTGAAAAGTATTCTCAAGGTTTTGTATTTCAGAATGACAGTTGTCTCATTTGGAAAGTCTCCCCTTCAGGAATCAAGCAAGATATTGATCCAACCAATTACGTCACCATCTGAAAAATGTAATTAAAAAGAGCTTTTGCATGACTTACTGTCTGACTAAGCATGAACAAAGAAGTGCACACATGGGGATGTATTTCTCAGTCCTTAATCAAATGGAATCCTGTTGTTTTCATCGGTAGTTCCGCTCAATTAAGAACCACAGATTGGGGCCCATGCATTATAATGCACAAGGGCAAGTAGTGGCATCAGAGATTATTTTAGGATGGCAATTAGCTTATTTTCTATTGAATATATGTGTGAAGAAAATACATGAAAAAAAAGATTGATTCTGTACTTCATTCTACTCAGAGTTTTACACTTTCATCATCATGTCAGAGTGTATTATTTCCTTGCTGTGAGTTTTCAGAGTTGCGTAACATGAACCATCTACCCAAACCAATAAACTGAATACCTCTACTTAGTTTTCCAAACTCCATTCATTTCTTTGATTAGATACCGATTGCCATACCTCAGAAAATGAAAATAACCTGCATGGGCTGGTAGATAAAACAACAGGATTTATGTGAGACCATTCTGGAACAGCAGACTGGGATTTTTTTTCCTCGGGTATGGCTCTTACTTTTCCTTTTTAAAACTGAACTGAGCTCCAGTATTTCACTTGTTATCACATTTAAGAGATCAATCTTTCTTCAGGCTTGATACCTTTGAAGAAATAAGAGCACATGATCATCACACAGCTCTCTACCAGTCAGCAGTATTTTCTCAATCCTCTCTTAATGACCAAAAACCGGGTTAGTCACTATCCTTCAAAGGTGAAAAGCTCTGTGACTTTCCTCATTCTCTTGCCCAGTGTGGATATATGTTGTGGCACGGCAGTAGTATTGCTTTGATATTGCACTTAAATGCAGCTGCTAAGTGAAAAGATGATGCAATTTTGTCTTCATCAGAAGGATTGTCAAGTACTGGAACAGGCTTCCCAGGGTAGGGATGGAGTTCCCATCCCTGGAGGTATTTAGCAGATGCGTAGACATGGACTGGTCTTATTCAACATCTTTGTCGGTGACATGGACAGTGGGATTGAGTGTGCACTCACCAAGTTCGCCAATGACACCAAGCTGTGTGGTTTGGTTGACACGTTGGAGGGAAGGAATGCCATCCAGAGGGACCTTGACATGCTTGTGAGGTGGGCTGATGCCAACATTCAGAAGTTTAACAATGGTAAAAACTTGGGTACAAGGTCCTCCACTTGGGTCGGAACAATCCCAGGCACGGCTACAGGTTGGGCAGAGAAGAGATCCAGAGCAGCCCTGCAGAGAAGGACTTGGGGGTGTTGGTCGATGAGAAAAATGGACATGAGCCGGCAGTGTGTGCTTGCAGTCCAGAAAGCCAAGAGTATCCTGGCCTGCAACAAAAGGAGCATGACCAGCAGGTTGAGGGAGGTGATCCTGCCCCTCTACTCTGCTCTTGTGGGACCTCACTTGGAGTACTGTGTGCAGTTCTGGTGTCCTCAACATCAAAAGGACACGGAACTGCTGAAACAAGTGCAGAGTAGGGCCACGAGGGTGATCAGGGGACTGGAGCACCTCCCGTATGAAGATAGGCTGAGAAAGCTGGGGCTGTTGAGCTTGGAGAAGAGAAGGCTGCAGGGAGACCTCATAGCAGCCTTCCAGTATCTGAATAGGGGCTATAGGGATGCTGGGGAGGGACTCTTCATTAGGGACTGTAGTGGTAGGACAAGGCGTAATGGGTTCAAGCTTCAACAGGGGAAGTTTAGATTGGATATGAGGAAGAAATTCTTTACTGTGAGGGTGGTGAGGCACTGGAATGGGTTGCTCAGGGGAATTGTGGATGCTCCATCGCTGGCAGTGTTCAGTATCGGGTTGGACAGAGCCTAGGGTGGCATGGTTTAGTGCGAGGTGTCCGTGCCCATGGCAGGGGGTTGGGACTAGATGATCTTATGGTCCTTTCCAACCCTAAGTATTCTATGATTCTATGGTTCTATGACCTGGTTTAGTGGTAAACTTGGCAGTGTTTTGTTTATGGTTGGAATTAAGGATCTTAAAGGTCTTTTGCAACCTAAATGATTATGTGATTCCATAAATAAGGAGGTTCCAGCTAAACACTTACTTACCTGAAAAGGGCTTCCATTCAGACTCACCATTGCCCAGTACCTGTATAGGATTGTTTGTGGTGAGAGACAAATGCTTTGAAGAAAACATCTATAAAGAACAATTTCAATTTGTGGTCCTGAAAAACTGAAAAAAAAATGAGTGAAGTTAAATTTTCCTCAAACGTAAATCTTATTTGCACTGGCAAATTAAAAAACAAAACCAACCAACCAAACTAACAAAACCCACAAACAACCCAACAGCAACAACAACAAATAAAGAAAATATCATTTCCAGAGTATAAACAAATGAGTCTGCAGGATGATAAGCTGAAAGTAATCTCTCGCATGTAAGATGATTTTACCACTCCCTGAGCTACTTCTTCCTTACTTTTCAGTTAGGAAATACAGTACCATTACAGACAGCTGCCACAGTGGAATAAGTCTGTTGCACTAAATTTCATATAAAAATCCCAAATGTTGACAGGTGTGTCTTAATTAGTTTTGATATGAAATTAAGTTGTTTTCTTGAGAAGTGTCTTCCCCTTTCAGATTTACTGTCTCTTGAGTAATTTCCAGATGTACTTATCATATGTCAGAAGAAAAAAAAAATCTATTTTAGGGGTTATATACAGACTGACATGAATTTGAATATAATTATATAAATACAGTGAAAAACGTACATGTCCCACAAACTGCAGAGGATGAGTTTTTATTACCCTAGGAGAGCATTTTGTTTTCTGTTCAAACCTATATTTGGCCTCTCTATTGTGGTAACATATTGACCTTATATTTTAGGAAATTAACCAAGCACATAAGGCAATTTGATCTCAACACTCTCAAGACCAGTACAACATGGAATTGCACACAGCATAGTGGAGCAATTTTTTCTAAGATAGCATTTAGGGTGAGCAGAGCCTGACTGCACTGGTAGAATCTGATTAGTTAGCAAGAGAAGATGAGGGTTTGGTTTTTTTTTTTCTCTTGGGACTGAGAGAGATATTGTAGTGGAGGAAGATGTAATGTAAAGAAAAGGAGGATCCTGGCTCTGTTGCAAAAATATTAAGCCCAGTAACAACTTGCAAAGCTACCTGATTCCATCTTCCTCCTAGGCATTAACTTGTGTGGCATCAATCTAACAATTCAAATCAAAACTAACTTGATGAGCTGTGAGGTTTGTGATGTTATATTCTGTAAGGCTTCTTCCTATCTTCCTTAAAGGACTAGAAAAACACTTGTGCAGCTTGGACAAAACGCATTTATTTTTCATATTATTCAATATATTTCATTATTATTTTTCATATTATTTCATATTTATTTTTCACATTTATTTATATATTATTTGATTATTTGATATATATTATACATATTATTATAGATTCATTAGTGAACAAGTAGGTAATAACCATATTAATAATTAAATAAATATGTAACAATGATAAAAATCACTTTTTCGTATTACTTATTCATATTATTGTTCCAAAATGGAATTATCTGCATACATTTTACTAAAGACAATGAAGAATAATTGGTAAATGTTCTCTGTGGCAATAGATCTGCTGTAACTTCAACTCACTTTTCTCTTTCTAAATGTTTAATCAAAGGAAAAAGGAATAGCATGCAGTTATAATTTAATACTGGTAGTTTGGCTTTACAGTAACCAGGCACCAGGTCATTAGCTGACTGTCACTGTCACACATAATTGTGAAACTATAATACATATTCTGCAGTGTTCTGTTAAGATCATAAACCATTACTTTTCCAGTAAAGCAAAAAAAAAAGTAAAACTGCACTGTGGTCAGTGTTTATGTCTTTTAAAAATGAAGCAGATATTACTCACTTAGAAAATACTAATAATAAAAAAAAAGCCTCTTTGACTTTAAAGACCAAGGTAATACACACAGTAGAATTTTCAAAGGTACACCTTTGTGTGCTTGACCCCCTGGGGGGGGGGGGGGGATTTTTTTTTTCTTCTAATTATGAAACATTAATTTATAAATTGAATATTGAATGTTAGTACATATTGAATGTCAGCACTGGGTACTTGAAAGCCAAGATATTCAAGAACCAAGAGGAACCTTGGCTACCATAAGCATCAAAACAGTTCAAGTGTTTTACAAATCTCTTCTTTCCCAGTGTTGCTATTCTATTTCTTTCAAACTGTTGCTTCCTACTTTCCTTAAAGGATAAATTTACAAATAAGCCCTCATCTTTTTTTAACCTCTAGACCAGTAATTAATCCCAAGATTTGTCATATGCATGAGCCCCTTTACCTGATGTTGCTGTTCAATATGCCGCTTAGCTAAAGTTCTGGCCAAACTTCTCATTGCCTTAACTTTGATCCCTTTCTTATTTTCATTTAGTTTTAGTTCTTTCTCAGTTTCTCAAGTCCATGTACCTGACTTTCATTCAGTTCCTAACCTACCTATTTCTAATTCCAGAATTAAGTTTCTGGAATTCTTTATTTTTAACTCAAGTTCTGAGCATAGTTATTGCCTAGATTTTTGTTCTGTCACAACATTCAATTTCTCTTTGAGTTTGGTTATTTATTTGTTGAATATTTTTTGCCCTTCAACAGGAAGATAATAAGAAGTATGAAGAAGGTTGGGAGAAAATGCTAATGGCATAAAACCATGAAGAAATCTAACCCATACATTGTGTAAATTATCTAATCTTATAATTTCCTGGGAAAACAAATATAATCTCATAGTAATTTTTTTCAGTAACAGTAAAAAAAAAATCAACTCAACGGTGCAGTTGCTCATGACACAATTAGAAATAGCTAACTGTGGGTTTGTTTTAGGAAAAGGAAAGATTGTTTCACCAAGTACCAAAACAAGAGTAATATCATTTGGGAAATTCTTTGCAGATTAAAATATGAAATAGGCTGATGCAGATGCTCTAGTTGGTTTAATTATTAAAACTGTGTTTGAGGATAGATTGAAATATGGAATGTCCTCAAAAAGTCACATTTTTTCTTTTTTATGAAGGAAAAATTTCTGAGGGAAAATCCATTTTGAGTAATTCTGAAAGTTTTGTTTATATGAAATAAAAACTTTCAATTTCCATTTATTTTTTCAATACTGTTTTATAATTTTTATAACTCAGTGTTTTATTTGTTTGATGGAAATAATACGTTTGTTCCTTCATTGGCTATCTTGTGTTGTTTTGGCAAAAAGTTGTGTTCCAGCAGGACCTAAGGTTGCTAAACTGCTTTGTCTTACTTGCTGTCCTTCCAGTCATGTGTGATATTCTAATCTTCGGAGGAAGACAGAAATTGTTCTTTCTTCTAGAACAATAGGGGACATTGACACAATAAAGGCTGTCAAGTGCAAGGTGGTGTAGACATATCCACAACAGACACCGTAAATAAAAGATTTCAGCACATTTAGAAAATGGGATGAAATTTATCTCACCACACTTCAGCAGAAAGTTACCTTATCTGCTCTGTGTTTATATCTAAGCTTTGTGTTTAACCTTCTGTTCAAATGAACAGATTTCTATAACCTAGTCAGCTGTTGATTCAGACATCTAGGACTTGAATCATAAACGCAAGCATCTAACCCAAAATATCTGTATACGTGTAGGTATGTGTCCTGGGTTCAGCAGCAGCAGTCATTTTTCTCCTTCTTGGTAGCTGGAGCAGCGCTGATAACACCAGTGTTTTCAGTTACTACTGGGTAATGTTTTGGTCTGACCAAGGACTTTCTGAGTCTCATGCTCTACCAGGGAGGAGGGGAAGCTGGGAGGAAGCAGAGACAGGACACCTGACCCAAACTGACCAAAGAGGTTATTCCATACCAGAGCACGTCATGTCCAGGATGCAAAAATGGAGGGCAGAGACTCGGAAGGGGGGGTGGTGCAGTGGGGGGTTCGCTGCTGGGGGGTGCACTGACTCACTGGCTGGGTTGAGCTTGGTGAGCAGTTGTATTCTCTTTCCTTGTATTTCACTTGTATTTCCCTGGTCATTATTATTATTGGTGATAGCAGTAGTGATTTGTGTTATACCTTAGTTACTAAACTGTTCTTATCTCAACCTGTGGAAGTTGCATTCTTTTGATTCTCCTCCCCATCCCCCCAAGACTGGGGTAAGAAAGTGAGGGAGTGAGTGGGTGAGAAAACTGCGTGGGAGGGTTAGAGACTTAAACCATGACAGTATGACACAGAATACTAAAAAAAATCCTCTAAAGGTCTCTAAAGAGATGACGTGGAATCCCATAGTACATCCATGGAGCACAAAAAAGGCTTCTGCGCTGCTCAGGAATGCATTTCATTTGTCTAAAAGTGCATGTTTGCTATAGTGTAACTATAGGATATCCCAGACAAGACTCCACAGCTGTTGAAGGCTGTCTGGATTGAACCTCAGCTACCTACACCTGAGCTAACCAGCCTGGATTTTCTTTGCAGTTTGTAAAGGGAATTAAATGCTTTCTGGGCATGATTAATTTAATCATAAAGTAGACAGCTGAAAAAGGTCAGAGAAATAATGTCTGAGAATGACTATTTCTCATCATTGACTGTAACAGAAACCTAAAATGAACAGCTCTACTGAGACATCTGCTATACGGACATCTAAAGATATGCATGATGAATATTATATTAGAAATCCCTTGAGAAAATGAGGGAGAAGACATGTAATGATGCATTACAGAACATCCCTATGGAACAAAGGGACTATATTATAGAGGTACTGATAATGCAGTAAGTAATTTAAAGTTGTACTGCAAATAATATTAGAGCGCAAAACTTGTCCTGCAGGTAAAAAAATAAGGGTAGATGTAGGTTTCTTTTTTTCTTTTCCTTTCTTTCTTTTCTCCTTTTCTTTCTTTCCTTTTCTTTCCTTTTTCTTTTTCTTTTCCTTTTCCTTTTCCTTTTCCTTTTCCTTTTCCTTTTCCTTTTCCTTTCCCTTTTCCTTTTCCTTTCCTTTCCTCCTTTCCTTCACTTCTTTAAATTTTGGTTTCTTTTTCTCCTTTTCTTTCTTTTCTCTTTTCTTTTCTTTTCTCTTTTCTTTTCTTTTCTTTTTTCTTTCTTTTCTTTTCTTTTCTTTTCTTTTCTTTTCTTTTCTTTTCTTTTCTTTTCTTTTCTTTTCTTTTCTTTTCTTTTCTTTTCTTTTCTTTTCTTTTCTTTTCTTTTCTTTTCTTTTCTTTTCTTTTTTCTTTCCTTTCTTTTCTTTTCTTTTCTTTTCTTTTCTTTTCTTTTCTTTTCTTTTCTTTTCTTTTCTTTTCTTTTCTTTTCTTTTCTTTTCTTTCTTTTCTCTTTTCTTTTCTTTTCTTTTTTTCTTTTCTTTTTTCTCTTCTCTTCTCTTCTCTTCTCTTCTCTTCTCTTCTCTTCTCTTCTCTTCTCTTTTCTCTTCTCTTTTCCTTTTCTCTCTTCTCTCTTCTCTTCTCCTCTTCTCTTCTCTTCTCTTCTCTTCTCTTCTCTTCTCTTCTCTTCTCTTCTCTTCTCTTCTCTTCTCTTCTCTTCTCTTCTCTTTTCCTTTTCCTTTTCCTTTTCCTTTTCCTTTTCCTTTCCTCCTTTCCTTCGTTCCTTCACTTCTTAAAATTTTTAGAATAATGCCAGGAATTTTCTTGACTTGGGTTAATCAGCACACTGACAAACAATTCCTAAGCATAAAACGTACATTAACCTGAACCAGAGCCCATATACAATAAGCAATAACTTATTTTTCTAGATTTTTTAAATGTTTTTTTTTCAGTGCTATTTGCTCTCTGTTACAGACAAGATTCTCAGAAATATTTTATTCGCTAAAATATACGTAACCAGTATGTGCAGTGCAGAAGACTTAATACTGATTAGCAGTATTTCCACCTAGAAATTTTTATAAAACATTTAGGAGTTCAAATTAGAAAGTGGATCTTCTATTTATTAATAATAAAGTCTATATATTTGGAAATAACAATAGTTTTACTTTGAATATTCAAAGTAGGGAGAAAGACTTTTTTCCTCTGAAAAAAGTGATCTGCAGTTATGAGACTTTTTTTGTCAATCTGTTCAAAATTTTCAATGGTAATATAAACTTCAGGTAGACAGAGGTTAAGATACTGTGGTTAATATGCCATACAAATAACTTAATAAACATAACACAAAAGAAACTCTTAAGCAGGATTTTTAGAATCTGTGTAGGTCATTCATGGAGTATGAAATTAAGTTAAAAGAGCTCTAGTGACAGTAATTAGGAATGTTAAAACAAATCAATGAGTTCTCCACATAATTGCCGGTATCTAATTGAAGTTTAGTTACCTGCAGATGCTACTTATTAGCTATTTTCATAATTCCCTGTGGAACAATAAGTGTGTGAAAATCTCTGTAATGTAGCAATGTTTTGTTAATTTTTCAGTTACTAGAACTGAAGTAAATTTTAATTCAGGGATTTGCTGTGCAGTATTTTAGAATAATTATGAAGAATTAAAAAACTGTTACTTAAATAATGTAGTGATTTCGACACTTATGGAGAGGTACATTTATGTATCCTACTTGCTTTCCAGCCCTTGTTCCAGGTCTTACACACATCTTGGGTCACGTAGAATCATAGAATCATAGAATAGTTAGGGTTGGAAAGGACCATAAGATCATCTAGTTCCAACCTCACTGCCATGGGCAGGGACACCTCACACTAAAACATGCCACCCAAGGCTCTGTCCAACCTGGCCTTGAACACTGCCAGCAATGGAGTATTCACAACTTCCCTGGGCAACCCATTCCAGTGCCTCACCACCCTCACAGTAAAGAATTTCTTCCTTATATCCAATCTAAACTTGCCCTGTTTAACTTTGAACCCATTGCGCCTTGTCCTACCACTACAATCCCTAATGAAGAGTCCCTCCCCAGCATCCCTATAGGCCCCCTTCAGATACTGGAAGGCTGCTATGAGGTCTCCCTGCAGCCTTCTCTTCTCCAGGCTCAACAGCCCCAGCTTTCTCAGCCTATCTTCATACGGGAGGTGCTCCAGTCCCCTGATCACCCTCGTGGCCCTCCTCTGAACTTGTTCCAACAGTTCCATGTCCTTTTTCTGTTGAGGACACCAGAACTGCACACAATACTCCAAGGGAGGTCTCAGGAGAGCAGAGTAGAGGAGCAGGATCACCTCCTTTGACCTGCTGGTCATGCTCCTTTTGTTGTAGCCCAGGATACAGTTGGCTTTCTGGGCTGCAAGCACACACTGAAGCCGGCTCATGTCCATTTTTCTCATCGACCAACACTCCCAAGTCCTTCTCCACAGGGCTGCTCTGAATCTCTTCTCTGCCTAGCCTGTACCTGTGCCTGGGATTGTTCCCACCCAGGTGTAGGACCTTGCACTTGGCTGGGTTGGGTATCTGCTAGTACTGTTCAGATGTCTTGTGTACTGCAGTGTCTAGATCCCAGGTATCTATGGGAGACATGTAAAGTCTTTCTTCATTCTCAAGAAGAAAAATTAATTTTTATTCATCTTCAGAATTCACTTTGAAGGTCCACTTCTAAACTGGTGTTTCTGAAAACAATTTCTGGCTCTCCAATTTATGTCCTGTTAATATCACAGCTGCACATTAGAGTGAGGGCTTAAGTTTACATCAGTATTTCAGTTTTCTTCATATTTAGTCTATTAGCAATGAAGGGAATGAAATGCGGTTGTGTAGGTTACTGAATTTAGAAAATCAAAACACCATGATTCCCTAATAAGCAGACTCAAAAGCTTGCAGTTAAGATGAGGGAGTCTCTTGCTCCACCTACTTCCCTTACCTTTGAAGGGGATGATCTGCTTTTGTGCTTCCAAGAGAACATTCTTGAAAATCTCTCAGCACTCACTATCTCTTTTATTCCTTCTGGAAGCTTCCTACAGAATCCTTCCCAACTGATCTCTGAGAGTTGAAGTGTGCTCTTTTCACATTTAAAAACTTTATCTTGGTACTAACCTTCAGTGTGCTCCACAGGATCCCAAACTCCACAATATTTTGACCACTGCAGCCAAGGCTATCACTAACTAAGATACTACAAAGCAGGTTTTTGTGGTTTGTGAGAAGAAAGTTCAGCAGTGCCTCATTGTCGGAGCAATCCCAGGCACAGCCACAGGTTGGGAAGAGAAGAGATTGAGAGCAGCCATGCGGACAAGGACTTGGGGGCGTTGGTCGATGGAAAATATGAATATGAGCCATCTTCAGTGTGCGCTTGCAGCACAGAAAGCCAAGAGTATCCTGGGCCGCATTAAAAGGAGCATGACCAGCAGGTCGCAGGAGGTGATCCTGCTCCTCTACTCTGCTCTCATGAGACCTCACTTGGAGTATTGTGTGCAGTTCTGGTGTCCTCAACATCAAAACGACATGGAACTGTTGAAATAAGTCCAGAGGAGAGCCACGAGGATGATTCGGGGACTGGAGCACCTCCCGTATGAAGACAGGCTGAGAAAGTTGGGGCTGTTCAGCCTGGAGAAGAGAAGGCTGTGTGGACACCTCCAGTGTCTGAAGGGGGCCTATAGGGATGCTGGGGAAGGACTCTTCATTAGGGACTGTAGTGACTGAACAAGGGGTAATGGGTTCAAACTTCATCAGGGGAAGTTTAGATTGGATATGAGGAAGAAATTCTTTACTGTGAGGGTGGTGAGGCACTGGAATGGGTTGCCCAGGGAAGTTGTGAATGCTCCATTGCTGGCAGTGTTCAAGGCCAGGTTGGACAGAGGCTTGGGTGGCATGGTTTAGTGTGAGGTGTCCCCGCTCATGGCAGTGAGGTTGGAACTAGATGATCTGAACAACATTTCCAATCATATCCATTCTATGATTCTGTGATTGTATTTCCTGGTTGACACATCTAACATTTGTACAAGGAAGCAGCCCTCTACACATTCCAGGAATCTGATGAATGACATGGGAATTGCTGCATTGCTCTTCTAACGAATGTCTAGGTCACTGAAGTCACTCAGAAGAACCATGCTTTGTTGACCCAAAGTTTGCTTAAATGGCATAAATATTACTTTGTGTGCCTTATTGTCTTGGTTAGGAGACTGGTAGCAGATACCTAGTCTAAGACCCCCTTTGGAGATGACCCATCTAATCTTGACCCGGGGGCATTTGAGAGGGCTTCCACCGTAGCTGTAGCTGATTTCTCTACATTTAAGTTTCCCCTTAACTTAGAGCATGACTCCTCCTCATTCTCTTCCCTGTATGTCTTTACAAAACAGCCTATAGCCATCCATCTTGATTGTTCAGTCATGTTAGTTGACCCACCGTGTTTCAGTCATTCTGATGATAACATACATTTCTGAGTGGATATGGAGCTCCAGCTCCTCTTGTTTGTTCCTCGGGCTTTGTGCATTTGTATACATGCACTTAAGATGGTTGGTCTTCTGGTTCTTATCTTGGGAGGCAGCTAAGGAAATTTTGTTGCTTGTCTGATTAGCTTGGTTTATTTCCCAGTTGATTACAATGGTGTGAACATTACCTCTTTGGACCCTGTGGTCCAAAGTCCTGAGTCTTTCAGTTTAAAGCCCAACTCGCCTAGCTGACCAGCCAGCTGTCAAAGATTCCCTTGCATCTTCAGAACAGGTGGATCCCATCCCTCCCTAACAAGCTATAGTCATTGAAGAATGTCCTGTTGACGTGAAAGCCAAGATCCCCATGAGAGCACCAACCACAAAGACAGAAGTTGATTTGCATTATACTTCTATTCCTGGATGCACCCTTTCCTCTAACTGCTAAAATGGAAGAAGATACAACTCGGGCAGCAATATTTTTCACTTGCACTTACAGAGGTTTGTAATCATACCTAATTCTGCCCAGGTTCTACCTTGTGGTGTCATTCATGCCCATATGAAAGAGGAGCAGTGGATAGTAGTCTGTGCTTTTGACAAGTTGTGGCACCCTCTCAGCAGCATGTCATACCTTAGCTTTCAGATGGAAACATATGCCTTGTGGTAAATGTGCACTTCAGAGCCCCTTGGCAGAATGCTACCCACTATGAAAACTTGTTGTTTCTTATTGCAGTATCCACTGTATGCTGCTAGTAGAGTTTCTTCTTGCAGACCTTGTTTGTAAGTGTCTCTAGCTGTAAAAGCTTCATATCTGGTTTTGGTTGTTGTGCTAATTAATGACACTTGAGTGTTAGTTCTCACTGGAACTGAATAAATAAGTGCAATACAGACATTCTAGTCCTTACAGATCAGGTTTTCCATGAAAATCTATTTTCCTTCAGAAATGCAGCATATGCTGACTTTCTCTTAAAAAACACGGCTGTTATGATTGGTGCGTTGAATCAGTGTGGGGCTGCAAACCCATCCTTGGTCAATAGCCTGGATAACACCACCTGTTAAGATAAGAATATTAGTGCATACCCTGTATGAGTGGATTGAACAGACAAAACTGCCAGTACAGTGTCCAAAAAATGATGATGTTACAGAGGAATTCAACAACCCACCTCCAACTGTTGATGTTATGCAAGAAGGCAGTGATCAGCTGGATCAAACATTACTCAGGAACTTTCAGAGGCTTTTGAAGCAAAGAAGGAGGCGATGTGAAAAGAAATACGTTAAAAAATTAAATAAGAACCCAAACAAAACAAAACAAAAAGAAAAGCATGCTGGGTACCAGGAGCAGAATACACCTGAAGTGAGGTGTCAGCATAGGACCAGCACCCAGGGCACCCCACTGATAGTTCAGGGGACTTTGTGGAGGTGTTTCCACAGACAGAGCTGGAGGGGGCACATCTCCTGCAAGGGATGAGCAAGGGGGGATCCTGCATTTCTGGGGAAGGGTGTCAGTGACCTCCATAAGGGCAGCAGAAGAATTGTGAAAGTAAGGGTTAATTTTTAGAGGATTTTGTTTAAAGAAGAGTGTTTAGAAATGTGTAAGTGCTTATGAACATTTTGCAATCATCTAGAGTTATGGTTTGTCTATTGCATTACCCATATTGATCCCAAATATATAGCAAACCGATTGATAGTTACTTGCATAAAATTAATATTATAAATTGTTTTGCTCCTGATTTTGGTTAAACTATTATTGTGACAGTTAGGAAGAACAACTCCTAACAATATCCCAAAATGACCTATTCAATCCTGGCCTTATTATTTTCTCTCATTTGTTTTGGAAATAAGAGAAAAGAGACAAGGATTTTATTAATTTTTCAAATAGCAGACATAAGTAGAGACATATTGAGTTCCAATGCATACATTTCTGTTTGCTATATTTTCCAGTATGCCCAGGATATGCCATCCTCTATGTCCAAGAAGTACATGTTAACTCTCAATTTAGATATTTTCAATACAAACATTTTTGCATGGTTATTGTTGCAGTCAGCAGAGACTGTCATCTGTTGGAAATCTATTTAGGGATGAAATAAACTGCATATTAAAATACTTAATATTTTTTGTGATTATAAATGCATTTAATTATATGTAATTAGGTGAATACTATTTCTATTGTTAGTAATTACGATTATTTCCACCATTCATACCCTTAATGGAAGAAGGTGCCTGAGAGAAAACTGTTCTTGAACTAAGAGTGGGGAAATAGCCACGAACATCCTACTGTTTAGTGTTTTCTTTCACTGATTTTTGGGCATAGGTTATTTGGATTGCCATCCTCTAACAAACCTTACTTTTCAATTACTGTATTAGGACGGGTTTGGATTGTGACCTATCGCACAGATGATAAAAAGGAGCAGTGTGATCCTTACATCTTTGTTGGGTCCAGTCAGTGACTCCTGCTTTAGCCTGAAGATTAGGATACTTATTTGGGATGTACTACAAGCTTTTCAATTTAATTTTCTGCCTAATCTGAAGCAGGAGCTTTATTATAGTCTTCCACTTCAGATATATCATATAATAAACTTTTGAATACTTAGTTATTAATGCAAACTGAAGAGATTCTTCAAAGAAAAGAAAAACTAAAATACTGCAGTAAAATGCTTGCACTGAGATGTGGAAACCCAGCTTCAAGCTGCTGCCTTGAATCATGTGCACAGCACCCTGAAAAAACTTCAGGTATTATAAGCTGTGTAAGCTCATCTGCTTAAGCAGCAGAGGTCATGATGAGCACATCACCCCAGTGATCCATTATCTCCTCATGAAATTCAGAGGCCAAATCAAGGATTCTTCTCTAGTATTAAGACTCTCCACATGATTGGCACTAACTGGCAGAAAAATCGTCTTTCCCTGCATGATCCTGACCTCCCAAGGCATTACATTCAAGTGAGGCTCTGAAACTTTTGGCCAGTGGAATAAGGTTCATTTGAAATATCTGACAGTATCTGGATACCTAACTGTGAAGAATTATTGCTGGCCGGCATGTATGTATTTGTATAAGTAATGGAGTAGTAACTGCTTCTCTTCAGTGTTCAAGTTTCTTAAATGGCTATAATTTTCATATAGCAACAAAATGGCAAGAAACCTCCAACATGCTTCCCCCCACCAAAGAAAACAAAAGAAAAACCAAATAAGCAGAAATAAGCTTGGAGCCAGATAGAGAAGCAGAAGAAAAAGAGTTATTATTATTGACATTTTTTCTCTTTGTACACATCTGATAAAGACCAGGAAAGTGTATGAGATTCAAAAGCTCATCCTGTTTTTTGAAAGGAACTAATTTTAAATTGAAATTCTCTTTATTTTTCCTTTGCCATTAACTGAAGTGGGGCTGCAGCGTCAAGGGGTAATACATTCATATACCAGCAACTGGGGAGACTGAGACCAAGCGTAAGCCCAGCTCCTGAAATGAACCACATTGTATTTACATACATATAGAATCATAGAATCATAGAATAGTTAGGGTTGGAAAGGACCTTAAGATCTACTTCCAACCCCCCTGCCATGGGACAGGGACACCTCACACTAAACCATGACACTCAAGGCTCTGTCCAACCTGACTTTGAACACCGCCAGGAATGGAGCATTCACAGCTTCCCTGGACAGCCTATTCCAGTGCCTCACTAGCCTCACAGTAAAGACTTTCTTCCTTATATCCAATCTAAACTTCCACTCTTGAAGTTTGAATCCATTACCCCTTGTCCTATCATTATAGTCATTAATGAAGAGTCCCTCCCCAGCATCCCTATAGGCCCCCTTCAGATACTGGAAGGCTGCTATGATGTCTCCAGGCAGCCTTCTCTTCTCCAGGCTGAACAGCCCCAACTTTCTCAGCCTAAAAGTATGTGTTTGTATATTAATCCTGCTCAGCTAAAGAGGGAAGCTGGATGAGGACGTTAGTGCTATTTGTACTTTTGTGAGTGCTGAATGTGTCCGTGTCACTCTCAGTGGCCTACCATGTATATAAATATATTCGTAGTGTAAAGGTGTGTTTGTGTGGGTCTGTGTTTGTGCACCTAATGGGAATACAGGCTGTGATGCCTATTTCACCTCAGTTTTCATTATTAAGACCACCTGTCAGAAATCAGAGGATTCAGAGATTAGGCAGAAAGTCAGGAACAAGAAAGACTTATCCTTGGTGGAAGAGCATCAGGTTAGAAAACACCTGAGGAAACGGGACATATAAAATTCCATAGGATCTGGAGGGAATGCACCCATAAGTGTTGAGAGAGTTGCCTGATGCCATTGCAAGGCCTCTTAATTACTTTCAGACAATTATAGTAACTGTGAGAGGTAGTGAAGTGCTGGAGGAACATCACTCACATCACAGAATCATAGTATCATAGAATAGTTAGGGTTGGAAAGGAACTTAAGATCATCTAGTTCCAACACCCCTGCCATGGGCAGGGGCACCTCCCACTAAACCATGCCACCCAAGGCTCTGTTCAAACTGGCCTCGAACACCGCCAGTGATGGAGCATTCACAGCTTCCACGAGCAGCCCATTCCAGTGCCTCACCACCCTTACAGTAAAGAATTTCTTCCTCATATCCAATCTAAACATCTCCTGTTGAAGTTTGAATCCATTACCCCTTGTCCTATCACTACAGTCCCTAATGAAGAGTCCTTCCCCAGCATCCCTATAGGTCCCCTTCAGGTACTAGGAGGCTGACATGAGGTCTTCATGCAGCCTTCTCTTCTCCAGGCTGAACAGCCCCAACTTTCTCAGCCTATATCAGCTTCACGCAGGAGGTGCTCCAGTCCCCTGATTACCCTCGTGGCCCTCCTCTGTACTTGTTCCAACGGTTCCATGTCGTTTTGATGTTGAGGACACCAGAACTGCACACAGTACTCCAAGGGAGGTCCCACAAGAGCAGAGTAGAGCAAAGGGATCACCTCCTTTGACCTGCTGGTCATGCTCCTTTTGATGCAGCCCAGGATACGGTTTGCTTTCTGTGCTGCAAGCACACACTGAAGCCGGCTCATGTTAATTTTCTCATCGAGCAACACCCCCAAGTCCTTCTCCACAGGGCTGCTCTCAATCTCTTCTCTGCCCAACCTCTAGCTGTGCCTGGCATTGCTCCGACCCAAGTGGAGGACCTTGCACTAGGCATGGTTAAACTTCATCAGGTTGGCATCAGCCCACCTCACAAGCGTGTCAAGGTCTCTCTGGATGGCATTCCTTCCCTCCAGTGTGTCAACCAATACAAAAAAAAAAAACAACAAACAAATATTAACTTAATATTATTGTACTAACAAGTAAAATTATCTAAGGCAACTTCATGTTTTTTTCACATTTGCAATTTGTTACATACAGAGCCATAACCCCCACAGTATCAAAACCACTGTGAATCAACAAAGCACAAAGAGTGTACTCAGTTGCTTATTTATAAACCTAAGGCTTAGATACAGACTTATATCTGCATCACTTTTCTCAGAGCTGCAAGTGAAGAACAAATTTATTCACTATTATTAAGTTTATAATGAATATAGCTCTCACGGAGATAGTAAAATGTAATATTTTAGACTACTAGGGTGTTTATAGAAGATTTCGTCTTTGAAATTCTGATAATGGCAAAACTCCCACTGACATCAAGGAGAATTTTGCCTGGTCAACCAAATAGTATTTACAATAAACTTACAATACTTTTGAGGGCTTCTATTACTTCAAAAGTAATGCTGTGATTTCCCATGTAATAGGTCTCTAGACTTCTGATGAGCTAATTTACAGATTCTTCTGCATGGATGTTAGTTTACACACTTGAGAGAAAGGTAGACATCAGAATAACTTAGACTCATTAATTTTGCCCTACCTTAAACTTCAGGGATTTAGGTGAAAGTGAACTATCAGCAGTTTGTTTGGTTTTGGTCCAACTCTCCACATAACCAAACAGGCTCATAATTCATCAAGAAGGTAGTTCTTGCTGGAGAGGGAGCTACTGTTCCCAGATTATGTCTTGGTGACCAGAGGTGCATACTTCTTTTATTTGCCTGAAGAATACTGCCTCGTGCAATATCTTTATTGTAGTCAGTGCTAGTAATCTAAACATGTATTTTCAAATTTTGCTTGAAAAGGGAGATATTAACAATACCCTATTGTAAGAGTCATTTGAAAGTGGTGCTCTATATCACCTAGAGGGGGAGTGGGAGAGAGACAGAGAAAGAGAAGAAAATGAAGACGAGTAAAAAGAGAGAGAGGAGAAGTGGAGGCAGGGAGAAAGGAGAAATTATTCCAGAGGGTGATTCAGAGCAGAAAACTTGTTGAAGTATACTGATTTTGACTGGAAATTCCCATGTTAGTTGCCTCTGTTTACGTGTTATTAATAACCCTCAAAATATCATGAAGAAAGAAAATAATGGAGTCATTTTTACTATACTTTGCACACTGATGATTTTATTCTGACTAAATGATATGGATTTAGACATCATGACAAATGTTTACTGATACATAAGTAACGTAAGATGGCTTTTAGTCACTTGTTGATTTTGTTCCTTTATCGCCACAACAAAATCCTGGCAAAGTTAAACCTAAAGAACACAAAAATACTGGCTTGCAATTATTAGCATTGTTTCATTAAATTGTTGCGATTCCACTTTTCATATAAGGAAGTCTAGAACTGGATAATTGCAGAGTGATTGCATCAGTGATTTTCTCCTTCTGCCAATGACTTTGTACTGAAATTTTATTGCTCATAATCTTTGAATACCTGACATGTAATTGTGTTCTGATTTATTATACTTTAAATAATATTTGATTGGTATGAGCTGCGTGTTGATATTGCCTGGGGCTTTAAAAATGCATCTGAGTGTTTGCCACACTGAGAAATTCACCACAGACATACTGAAAAAGGTTATGGATACTAAAGAGAATGGTTTGTTTCATGAAGTGGCTGTTTTAATAGATTTCAAAATTTCACATCACTAGAAAAGTCAGGTTTAGAAATATTTTTTCCTTAAAATAAAAAAAAAAGTTCAATTTTTTATATCTAAATATATACCTATAGATTATAGATATACCATTAGACTGCCTGCTTTTGAAATTTATTTGCAGATACATCAACAAAGTGTAAAATACAGTCTTATAACGTCCCTGTTCAGTGTGATCAGAGCATACTTTTAGAGATTACATAGAGAAAACTTATCCTACTGGCCTTTATTTGATAGGGAATGCGAATGTGAGCAGTTCAAAGGAAATTGTCCAAAGGCATACAGAGGAAGCTACCATTTTTGTTTAGGAGGATATGAATTTCCTTTTCCACTTAGTAGTTCCGATTACTTAGTTCATATAAGGACAGCCACTGGCAAATAAACCAATGGCACAGAGGACAGGGGAGGAATATTATCAGAAATATTTTCTTCTGAGCACTGAGATTATAATACTTTGTAAACACAATAGATCCTTCAAACACCTCCAACTTTATCTAAGCATACAGGAATCACCAGGTATTTGTATGAAATCAGTTCCTTTGCTTCACATCATAGAATCATAGAATCATAGAATCATAGAATAGTTAGGGCTGGAAAGGACCTTAAGATCATCTAGTTCCAACCTCACTGCCATGGGCAGGGACACCTCACACTAAAACATGCCACCCAAGCCTCTGTCCAACCTGGCCTTGAACACCACCAGGGACGGAGCATTCATAACTTCCGTGGACAACCCATTCCAGAGTCTCACCACCCTTACACAGTAAAGAATTTCTTCCTCATATCCAATCTAAACTTCCCCTGATGAAGTTTGTACCCATTGCCCCTTGTCCTATCACCACAGTCATTAATGGTAAATCCCCAGCATCCCTATAGGCCCCCTTCAGATACTGGAAGGCTGACATGAGGTCTCCATGCAGCCTTCTCTTCTCCAGGCTGAACAGCTTTAATCTTCTACACCTGTCTTCATACGGGAGGTGCTCCAGTCCCCGAATCATCCTCGTGACTCTCCTCTGGACTTATTTCAGCAGTTCCATGTTGTTTTGATGTTGAGGACACCAGAACTGCACACAATACTCCAAGTGAGGTCTCATGAGAGCAGAGTAGAGGAGCAGGATCACCTCTTGCGACCTGCTGGTCATGCTCCTTTTGATGCAGCCCAGGATACTCTTGGCTTTCTGGACTGCAAGCGCACACTGCCAGCACATGTTCATTTTCTCATCAACCAACACCCCCAAGTCCTTCTCCACAGAGCTGCTCTCAATCTCTTCTCTTCCCAACCTGTAGCTGTGCCTGGGATTGCTCCCACCCAGGTATAGGACCTTGCACCTGGTATGTTTAAACTTCTGAAGGTTGGCATCAGCCCACCTCAAGAGTGGGTCAAGGTCCCTCTGGATGGCATTCCTTCCCTCCAACGTGTCAACCGAACCACACAGCTTGGTGTCAGTGGCAAACTTGTTAAGAGTGACCTCAATCCCACTTTCCATGTCACCCACAAAGATGTTGAACAAGACTGGTCCCACCACCGAACCCAGAGGGACACCACTCATTACTGGTTTCCAGCTGGACATTAAACCATTGAGCACAACTCTTTGCATGCAGCCATCCAGACAGTTCTTTATCCACCGAGTGGTCCACCTATCAAATTGATGTCTCTCCAACTAAGAGACCAGGATACCATGTGGGACAGTGTCAAATGCTTTGCACAAGTCCAGGTAGATGACATCAGCTTCTTGGCCCTTGTCTATCAGTTCCGTAGCTCCATCCTAGAAGGCCACCAGATTGGTCAGGTAGGATTTCCCCTTAGTGAAGTCATGTGAGCTTCTATCAGTGTAATGTGGATTGGGCTCATGTGCAGGAGTAATAGTTGAATCTCAGCACCAGCTTTTCACAAACTTCTGAAGGTTTTCTTGGCTTTTCATGGGAAAACAATCATTTTTAGGTAAAATAAAACTACTTTTTAAAATGAAAAGAGAATCAAAACAAAAAAAAAGAGAGCATTTGTCTGCTACATATTTTCCTACCAGTGCATAGGGAAAAGTGTTTTTATCCTATCTATACACATGCACTTACACAGAACTTTTATAGTAAGAATCGTACCACTTTCCACTGATATAACTCTTAAAAAATCTTTCAATTTTACTTAAGTACGAAAGGAAAGAATTATGCTGTAAAGTTTACAGTTTTATCTTCAATTAGGGAAAAAAAAAAAAACCACCAATGAATAAAAGAGGTGTTTTTAAGTTCTGAATGTTTTTTTTCTTTTTTTTTTTTTAATATTTACATACATATAGTTACAGTACCAGAAGGATTTATTTATAATATTAAGAGTATAGATCACAAATATCCAATCTGAATGTAACTCTTTAAGTAGCTGAGAAAGGAAGGCTACCGTTGTCACAATATAGACTTTAGGAAATTGTCCTGGGTTCAGCTGTAGCAGTCATTTTTTCCCTTCTTAGTAGCTGGTGCAGTGTTGTGGTTTTGACTTTCGTCCTGGGAACAGCACTGATAACACCAATGTTTTCAGTTACTGCTTAGTAACAGTTAGTCTGACCAACGACTTTCTGAGTCTTATGCTCTGCCAGGGAGGAGGGGAAGCCAGGAGGAAGCAGAGATAGGACCCCTGACCCAAACTGACCAAAGAGGTATTCCATACCACAGCACGTCATATCCAGGATGTAAAAACTGGGAGCAGGAACCCGGAAGAGTTAGTTGATGGCTCAGTAGTTGGGTGGTTAGCAGTTGTATTCCCCTTGTCATTATTATTATTGGTGGTAGCAGTAGTGGCTTGTGTTATACCTTAGTTACTGGACTGTTCTTATCTCAAACCGTGGGAGTTCCATTCTTTCGATTCTCCTCCCCATCCCTCTGGGAGCTGAGGGGAAGAAAACTGGGGGAGTGAGTGAGTGAACTACATGAGAGGTTTAAACCAGGACAGAAATTAATAATATCTTAGCACTGGGTTTTCAAGCTTATGGGTAACAGAATAGAGAATATGCAAAAACTGAGAAAGATCTTTTGGGAAAAGAAAATAATTAAAAATAAAAAATGTACAGTGGTATGACTGTTCAGTCACGGTGAATTGGCATTTAAAATATCTCATATTTATTCTTTCTTAATTATCATTCTTCGCAGATATGGGGCTTAGGATGAATTGAAATGTGTGCTACAGAACTAACTCTGCTACTAGCAACTTGCATTGTATTGCCTGTCAGTCATTTTATTAAGCATCTACCACCTTGAGTTTTATCACAGCTGACAGCACATGAATAAGAGAATTTTAGGAATTCTGAAAACATTATTTTATTCACTTTTATAGCACAGATTTCCACAGCAGCTAAACACTTTGGTTTAAAAATTTAAAATGTATAAACTGCATGTGGCACTCTCACTAGCGGGAATAAATAAGACAAATGTTCCTGCTAGAAATGTCATTCAGAACCATCATTAGAAAACTCAGTAGTGGTTATTTGAATAAAGTGTAGCAAAACAAGAAATGCTACTCATATAAAAAATTAAATGAAATAATAATTGCCTCACCCTGAAGGCAGGTAAGTTTCTCCAACAGCTATAAGAGGAGCAAATTCTAAGGAAAATTCTAAAGCAAATTACACACTGAGTCCATTTTGCTCAGCCTACAAAGGTGATGCTCAGTGCAACACAGCAGTACCTTAACAGCTGTACTAAGCCCCTTTCATAACTGACAGCTTCTGAATTGCACAGAGCTTTAGAAATTTCTTCCAATTTGAGCAGTGTACAGAGGAAAGAAATAAAAAAAAAGGCATGAGCAGTGGTGAAGGAAGTGGTGAAGGTCTACGTACCTAAAAAGAACAAGAAAGTTCATACAGTTTTCTGCTTACCTCCTTTTCCCGTGAGAAAATGACATATTAAAATTATCTAGTGTTCAAGGACTGGATGCACTTGATCAAATATAGACATCTTCAGCACTGAAGTCATTAATATCTTCCTCTTTGTCTGTTTGACTCAGGTTAACTAAGGAATGGAAATAAGTACTCATTCTTAGGAAATAAGTCCTCTCATCTTAGCATACACCTGTAGAAAAAGTCAAACTAATTGTGTCTTAAGAATGTTATTTTTGTCCTCAAATATAAAAGAACCAATGAATGAATGCTTATCAGAAAACATGAACTACATTGAAAGAGCTGTAAACTTCTAGCTAGTCCTTTTGTGGTAAGGGAATCTACCAGAAGGTACTGGTAGAAAGCTGCTGAAATCTATAGTACAAAAACAAATCAAACCAAAACCCAGTGTTTTTTTCAAAGCCTAATTATCAGAGAAAGGAAATATGTGAAAGAACCTCAGGAGACACAAACTTTCAGATAACAACCTTAATTTTCTTCATCTCATATCTAAATGTATGGAGTGTAGTCTCAAATGTTTTGATTCCTATATTTTATGACACCTGAGGATCCTTAATAAATACATATACTATCTGTCTCCAATTTTTTAACATACAGTAATTGCTGATGTGACTGTCTCAAGAGGGGACGCCTGCAGCGCCTGATAGGAGGGAGGCTTGGCGTACAGGAGCTTCAACTCGGAGCAGCAACAGGCACCGAGGGAGCCTCAAGTCCTCCACAGGGCTTGGCCAGGAGCCAGCAGCTCAGCAGACGCGAGCAGCTGACTCAAGGGGGCGGGGCCAGGAGGAGCGGCACCACCCTGACTGGGTAAAAACCTGCCCCAGGGAGCGTGAGCGACGAGGGGTGTGGCGAACAGGACGGGTTGGAGGCGGTTCGTGCGGGCAGGTGGGCGGGATGGTGAACACGATGGTGAACACGATGGTGAACACGATGGTGAACACGATGGTGAGCATGATGGTGAGCACTCGCTGTATGACCCGGGCTCGGTCTGGGAGCTCTGCTCTGGCTGCCCTGGTGGTGGCCAGCGTAGGCACCCAGATAGCTGATGGGCAGGGAGGCTGCAGTGCAGAGCTCGGGCTGTAGGGAGTGCCTGCACTGCTCTCCTGGGAGGAGGGAGCACAATGGGCAGGGCTGCACTCTGTGCTCCCTGGTGGAGGTCCTCCTGTAGCAGGTGGCTGAGCTGCGGGACGCTGTTACTAGGCTGGAAGGTGTCAGGGAAGCTGAGGGGAAACAGCACTGCTTGCTCCAGGACCAGACTGTGCAAGTATTTCAAGCGTTTACTGTTGCTTATGCAGGAAAGGAGGCCGATAAGCCAGGAAGCTGGGAAACAGTGACATCAAAAACCAACTGTTGTGGTTTAAGCCTCACCCAGGCTAATAAATCACAAAGTTGCTCATTCACTCACTCCCCTCTCTTTTCCCCCAGTCCCGGGGGGATGGGGAGGAGAATCAAACGAATGCAACTCGCACAGGTTGAGATAACAACAGTTTAGTAACTACAGTATAACACAAATCACTACTGCTACCACCAGTAACAATACAAGAGAAACACAAGGAAAGAGAATACAACTGCTCACCAAGCCCGACCCAGCCAGTGCACCCCCCAGCAGCGAACCCCCCAGAGCCACCATCACACCCTTCCCGGGTCTCTGCTTTCTGTTTTCACATCCTGGACATGACGTGCTGTGGTATGGAATAACCTCTTTGGTCAGTTTGGGTCAGGTGTCCTCTCTCTGCTTCCTCCCTGCTCTTCCTCCTCCCCGGCATAACATGAGACTCAGAAAGTCCTTGGTCAGACAAAAACATTACCAAGCAGTAACTGAAAACACTGGTGTTATCAGCGCAGTTCCCAGGCCCAAAATCAAAAACATAATGCTGCACCAGCTATCAAGAAGGAGAAAAATGACTGCTGCTGCTGAACCCAGGGCAACAACAAAAAAAGGAGGAAGAGGACAATTAGAAGCAAGGGGCTTCCTCCTAAAACTGTTGTCCTCACCCAGAACTGCTTTGCTGTCCTGCAGGGCCTGATGAGGAGCCACACTTGCACCAGTAACAACTGGCTGATGCACTGGCAAAGATCGCTACTGGTGCTGCCAGGAAAAAGCGGCGGGCCGTAGTGGTAGGGGACTCTATGCTGAAAGGAACAGAGGCACCCATCTGTCGGCTTGACCCAGGCACAAGGGAGGTGTGCTGCCTACCAGGGGCTTGGATCGGGGATGTTGCAAAGAGGCTGCCTTCTCTAGTCAGTCCCACTGACTATTACCCACTTCTAGTGATCCATGTGGGTGCTACTGATACAGAGAGCAGTAGCCCAGAGAACATAAAGAAGGACTACAGAGCCCTGGGAGAGGTGGTTAGGGGCTCTGGAGCGTAGATTGTCTTTTCGTCAATTCTCCAGGATACAGGACAGGACCTTAAAAGGGCTAGGAGGATTGGCCAGGTTAATAAATGGTTAGAAGGGTGGTGCAGTAGTCAGGGTTTTGGATACCTTAAACATGGGACTCAATTTAGTAGGCCAGGTCTACTGGGGGCTGGTGGAGCTGCTCTGACAAAGAAAGGGAAGAGTGTGTTTGGTAGGAGGCTTGCCAGACTGGTCAAGGATGCTTTTAACTGGATGTGTTGGGGGAGGGGAGTATCATTCCATCCCGACACACGCAGTCACTGGCCAGCAACTATAGTAAACGTTAGGAGCAATGTAGAGATACTCCAGCTGCTGCAGCCAATGAGCCAGCTTCAATTGGATCTCGGCTCAGATGCCTCTATACAAATGCCCGTAGCATGGGGAACAAACAAGAGGAATTAGAGATGTGTGCACTTCTACGGGGGTATGATATCATAGGCATCACAGAAACATGGTGGGATGGCTCCTATGACTGGAGTGTTGGAACTTAAAGTTACAGGCTCTTTAGAAAAGACTGGCCTGGCAGGTGGGGAGGGGGAGTTGCTATTTATGTTAGGGAAAGGCTGGAGAGTATGGAAATCTGGGACAGGTGAGCAGTCAACAGAGAGTTTGTGGGTCAGGATTAAAGGGAGAGCAGCAATGGGCGACATTACTGTGGGGATCTGTTACAGACCGCCTGACCAAGAGGGCTCGGTGGATGAAGCGCTCTATAGACAGATAGGAACAGCCTCATGCTCGCAGGCCCTTGTTCTCATGGGGGACTTCAACCACCCTGACATCTGTTGGAGGGATGGTACAGCCCAGCACAAGCAATCCAGGAGGTTTCTCGATTCTGTGGAACACAACTTCCTTCTGCAAGTAATACAGGAGCCAAGAAGGAGAGGAGCCATGCTTGACTTCTTGCTCACCAACAGGGAAGAGCTGGTTGGAAATGTGATGCTCCATCTCAGCCTTGGTTGCAGCGATCATGAGATGGTAGAATTTGAGATCCTCAGGACAGTGAGAAGAGCATGCAGCAAGCTCACTGCCCGAACTTCAAGAAAGCAGACTTGGGCCTCTTCAGGAACCTGCTCAGTAAGATTCCATGAGATATAGCCCTAGAGGGCAGGGGGGCCCAAGACTGTTGGTTGATATTCAAGGATCACCTGCTGCAAGCTCAGTCATCCCTACCATAAGGAAGTCCTGCAGGAAGGCCAGGAGACTTCCTTGGGTGGATAAGTATTTGCTGGGGAAACTTTTAAGGAAAAAAGAGGCTTATAAAAGATGTAAGCAAGGACAGACAACCTGGGAAGAATACAGGGATGTTGTCTGGTAAGCTAGCGACCAGGTTAGGAAAGCTAGGGCCCATTTAGAATTAAACTTGGCAAGGGATGTTAAGGATAACAGTAAGGGATTCTATAGGAGCACTGCAAATGAAAGACAGGATAGGGACAATGTGGGCCCTCTCCAGAAGCTACCAGCAGAACTGGCTGCCCTGGATTTGGAGAAGGCTGAGGTTCTTAATGACTTCTTTGCCTCAGTCTTCACTGGCAAATGCTCTGATCACACTATCCAAGTCCTGGAAGGCAGATGCAGGGGCAGTGAGAATGAAGACCTTGGGCCCAGTATAGGAGAGGATCTGGCTTGAGACCATCTTAGGAACCTGAACATGCAGAATTCCATGGGACATGATGAAAGCCATCCGCGGGTCCTGCAGGAACTGGCAAATGAAGTTGCTAGCCACTGTCCATCATATTTGAAAAATCATGGCAGTCAGGTGAAGTTCCCCATGACTGGAGAAAGGGAAATATAACCCCCATTTTCAAGAAGGGGAAAATGGATGAGCCAGGGAACTACAGACCAGTCAGTCTCACCTCTGTGCCTGGCAAAGTCTTGGAACAAATTCTCCTGAGAGGCTTGCTGAAGCACATGAAAAACAAGAAGGTGCTTGGTGACAGCCAGCATGGCTTCACTAAGGGGAAATCCTACCTGACCAATCTGGTGGCCTTCTAGGATGGAGCTACAGAAATGATGGACAGGGCTAGAGCACTTGATGTCATCTCCCTGTACTTGCACAAAGCATTTGACACTGTCCGACATGGTATCCTGGTCTGTCAGTTGGAGAGACATCCGTTTGATAGGTGGACCACTTGGTGGATAAAGAACTGTCTGGATGGCTGCATGCAAAGAGTTGTGCTCAATGGTTTAATGTCCAGCTGGAGACCAGTAATGAGTGGTGTCCCTCAGGGATTGGTGTTGGGACCGGGCTTGTTCAACATCTTTGTGGGTGACATGGACAGTGGGGTTGAGTGTGCCCTCAGCAAGTTTGCCACTGACACCAAGCTGTGTGGTTCGGTTGACACGTTGGAGGGAAGGAATGCCATCCAGAGGGACCTTGACCCACTCTTGAGGTGGGTTGATGCCAACATTCAGAAGTTTAACCATGCCAAGTGCAAGGTCCTATATCTGGGTAGAAGCAATCCCAGGCACAGCTACAGGTTGGGAAGAGAAGAGATTGAGAGCAGCTCTGTGGAGAAGGACTTGGGGGTGTTGGTTGATGAGAAAATGAACATGAGCTGTCTTCAGTGTGTGCTTGCAGCCCAGAAAGCCAAGAGTATCCTGGGCTGCATCAAAAGGAGCATGACCAGCAGGTCGCAAGAGGTGATCCTGCTCCTCTACTCTGCTCTCCTGAGACCTCCCTTGGAGTATTGTGTGCAGTTCTGGTGTCCTCAACAGAAAAAGGACATGGAACTGTTGGAACAAGTTCAGAGGAGGGCCACGAGGGTAATCAGGGGACTGGAGCACCTCCTGTATGAAGACAGGCTGAGCAAGTTGGGGATGTTCAACCTGGAGTAGGAAGGCTGCAGGGAGACCTCATAGCAGCCTTCCAGCATCTGTACGGGGCCTATAGAGGTTCTGGGCAGGGACTTTTCATTAGAGACTTTGGTGATAGGACAAGGGGTAACGGGCTCTTACTTCAACTGGGGAAGTTTAGATGGGATATGCGGAAGAAATTATTTCCTGTAAGGGTGGTGAGGCACTGGCATGGTTTGCTCAGGGAAGTTGTGCATGCTCCATCGCTGGATGTGTTCAAGTCCAGTTTGAACAGAGCCTTGGGTGGCATGTTTTAGTGTGAGGTGTCCCTGCCTATGGCAGGGGGGTTGGAACTACATGATCTTAAGGTCCTTTGCAGCCCTAACTATTCTATGATACTATGAGGTTCGTGGAGAAGTTATGCTGTTGGATTTTATTCCTGGGGAAAAAAAAAAAAAGCATAATATTCCTCCAAGCTTGCTGTCTGATTGAATACGTAATGTAACTCAAAATGTGAGAATGTCATAGGGCATCAGAAGAAAGGAGCTCGAAACACATGCAAGGGCATGCACCATTGCAACTTTGAAAATAATAGATTATTTTTCTACCTTTATAATCAATTCCACCTCCCCATTCTCTTTTCTAATTAGCTTTCCTCTATGACTTCCGTTATAGCTCTTTAGCCTCTGGCTGGGATGACGTGGAAAAGTTTCTCTGAGGCCAATGTTAATGTGGTTCTCTGGATTGCCCTCTCAAAATGTTGTTGATAAAACCTTTCAAGCACAACACCTCCAGCATAACTGCTCGTGGCCAAGAAAGTAAGTATGACCTGAAGTTCATTCCCCTTTTTTTAAATGGAAAGAGAATGACCCTATCTTTCCTCTGGTGTTTTTCGTTTTAAGGTCAACTCAACATATTATGTTTTAATTGTGAAACATAATTACTCAGTACATACCCAGCACTCCTGCATTTTCTAACCCTTGTTTTCTATAGTTAATAATTGAAATTGAAAATTAATACCATGCTACCATATATAGAGAGTCTATGTACAAGTGACCAGCAACCAATCAACCAGACATAGCTGATTTTTGAA
The DNA here is from genome assembly GCA_017639245.1 of Myiopsitta monachus. Classification (NCBI taxonomy): domain Eukaryota; kingdom Metazoa; phylum Chordata; class Aves; order Psittaciformes; family Psittacidae; genus Myiopsitta; species Myiopsitta monachus. The sequence continues at coordinate 64,778,605 of CM029919.1, forward strand.
TCTAATGGATATTTTAAAAACTATACCTTTGCAGCCTCTTCTGTTCATACATAGGGTTTATGAGAGACAAGAGCTACATCTCTGAGCCTAAGCTGGAGAGTTCAAAATTCAGAGTAGTCAGTGTTGTGCATCACACAGTGTCAGTCATTAAAGAAATATTTAACATATAATTTTTTGTTGAATTTCTGTAAGACTGCTTCATTTTATATTGTCCCATTATGAAAACTATCTTGTAGATCCTATTGCAATATCCAGAACATATTTTCCTTACTCTCCTGTTGAACTCCTTTTGATTTATCAATAATGGTGTGTATATTAATAGAGGTATGTACAACATATGGAAGAGCCTTTCCTTCTTTCTCAAATACTGATTATTTTAAAGTTTTATTTTAAAAATAATTACAACCATAAAATTTCCTTTTTATTTCAAGCTCTGTAAAGAATGGAGCTGCAATCAGAAATGCAGATTAAAGATACTTTCAGGAGAAAAAAAGAGGAATCATTCGCCTCAAAAAATTCCTAATGAAGTCTTAGTACATACTGTACGCCTGTAACATGGGACTAGTTAATAGCAGCATAACAAAAAAAAATCAGGCTGCCATTATCATTACTATCATCGTCATTAGTCATCAGCTCCACCACACAGGTTTGTGCATATGCTGTAATGAAAAAAGGAAAGGGGGGGGGGGGGGGTAAAAGGCTCCTGCTAAATTTAGATTGCTGAATAATTCTAACTAAGCTAGAGAATATTCCTCTGAATGACCTCTTAAATGAGATTACAGCTCAGCAGCAGCTTTATCATTAGTTCCATCAATAATCCTGCTATATTTTCTTCTTATTTACAAAGAAAACAACTCTTGTGTGAGCATTCTTCTGTTCCCATGAATGCAGCATATGTCACTAACTGTCAATCAGATTGTCACTGGCACAGACAAGAAAGAGTTGCTGTCAGACTGGCCTATGCAACACACTATATTCTTCCAAAAGAATGAACATGAGTCCAAAGGGACCAGTGTAGATGTTGAGATGGAGATTTGGTGTGAATTCCCTGCTAAGTCAGTCAGACCCAATTACTTTTATGATCTAATTCAAAGAAGGCCCTTGGTAAAGGGCCCTGGTAAAGAGCAGCTTGTCAGGAAGCTCAAAAATACCTTTTCATAATTTTCCCATAATCCTTACAGAAGTACAAATGAGAGCTGTAAACCACTGAGATTTTGTTGGAAATGTACCAGGCTGAACATTAGCATTGCTATTTCCAACTTACAATACTAATAAATATTGAATTTCATTTGGTTGCAGATCATGTGATTTTAAAAGTAAACTATAGGAGGGAATATTCTTATTCAAATTATGGGAAGATAGTACTTAGAGATGTTCACATGCTCTTGTTCTGCTCTTTTGCTTAGTATTATCACAAGTCACAATGTTTCTTTGTACTGAGAGGAAAAATAATTGTGCAGTTAGGCTATTTCAGATTTCCAGGAGTAGAGCCATGTGAATCTTAGCAGATATCCACATACAGAGCTCAAAGAAAAATCTTTTACCAAGCTTGGTGCAATCTTTGTCTCCCAAAATCCCCCAGATAAGTTGGAAAAAGAATTTGTTAATGCTGTCTAAGCACTTAAACTTGCACCAAAATGAGATAGGAAGAAATTAGTTTATTAATCTCTCAAAAACCATCTAACATCTAAATAAACACATTTAAAAAATCTTATCAATGCCACTGCACTATAATCCATTATGTTTGACATCTGCATGCACTTTCAGAATTAGACACCTATTTGTTGATAACTTTATTGGCATGTCATCAGTTAAAGCTAATCAATACTCTTTTCTGACTTGCCTGGAATACTTTAAAAAAATCAACAAAAAAAAGCCCATGTATTAATATGGAAAGTCAAGTGTAGCAGTTCATGTTGTGCATTTTCATCTCAGCTGTCAAAACAGCTCTTGCAGGGTTTGATGGCTTTTTTGGTTTTGTTTGGTTTTCAACCTATGTGTAATGAGCCATATTCTTGTGACTTTGATTTAAAAGCATTCAACTTCAATATCCAAAAATAATGTTTTAGCTTTTCATGGTGGGCTGACCTTGGCAGGATACCAGGCACCTACCATGCCAGTCTATCACTCCTCTTAACAGGACAGAGTAGGGAGAAAATAAGATGTAAAAAACTTCAAGATAAAGGCCATTTAATAAAGCAAAACCAATGGCCACACATGGAAGCAAAGGAAAACAAGAGATTAATTTTCTACTCTCCATCAGCAGTCAGCGTCTGGCCACTGCCTAGGAAGCAGGGCTTCAGTACACATAGCAGTTACTCTGGAAGGCAAATGTCTTCAGAACAAATGCCCAGCCCCAACTTTCTTTTTCTTAGCTATTCTTGCTGAGTCGACATGATATGGTATGAAATATCCGTTTGGTCAGTTTGGGTCAGCTGTCTTGATGATGTCTCCTCCGAAGATCTTGCTCATTGCAGCCTACTGGTGAGACGGGAATGGTGGAGGAACAGCCTTGATGCTGTGTGAACAGTAGCCAAAAGACTGGTGTGTTATCTACACCTTTGTATCTACAAATACAAGGCACAGCACTATCAGGGCTGCTGTAGGGAAAATTAACTCCACCTCAGCCAGACTCAATACACTTTCCTGTTGATTTATTTTTAAAGAATTATTCCTATATAGCTTGTAAAATACAAAATTGTTTAAGGTCTATGCTGTGATGGCTTATATGGGTGTGTTTGGCTTACTGATTTTCTCCCAAAAAAAGAACTGATTGCAGAAAGTTCTGTTTTTTCTTTTTATCGTTCTGATGAGAGAAAATTAACTGCTCTACATACACAGCAAGGTTTTCCCTATGGATAAGTATATTTAAATGTTGCAAGAGAAACTAGAGATAGAAAAATGGCAGCAAGTGGATGACAGAGAGCAACTTCTCCAATTCATTCCAGCCTTCATATGCTGAAGAACTCAGGAAGAAATAAGATCAGTATAAAAATGTTGCCAATTGTATTTTGTAGATCCTCTTAAAAGACACTTTTCATACCTTGGACAGGGTTTTGCTGTAGATTCATCTTGACCAATGCACTTCACTGTGGCTAATAGGGTCATTTATCAGAAGATAAACTTAAGACCATTTAAATAGGAAAATTATTCTTTGTTATCAATTAACAAATTTCTCATAGCAACTCTGAGTTAAGTCTCCAGAGAAAGGAAAATAAACAGATAATTTTAGGGTAAAATGTGTATTAAATGACAGGTACTTGCAAAATTTTCTCAAGAAAACAAGAAACTAAATCAACTTTTATAAAAATAAATAGATTCCTTTCCTATGTGCCATTGAAAAATCAACTCAAATCATAATTTTCCTTAGTGAATTAGGTCAATGATTGGAACGGGTCAAACCTCAAATCGTTATGAATAAACATTAATCTGCCAAACATAACAGCAAAATTTCTAAATCATCAGTATTTCATCAATATTTATGTATCATTTGACAATGATTTAAATAAGTTCTTAGGCCTTCCTTTTAAAGATATAGAATTACTTTTTAGAAACTTGCAGACAAAGCATATTTTTTATTCAGGTTCTCATGCTTTCAAAGATACACTGTCAGATTTATAAGGAGTCCTTGAAGCATTCCAAAGACTTTTTCTCAAGTACTAAGTAATGATGAAGCTGTTAAATAAAAAAAAATAAAAAGGCAAAACAAAGCCAGGATGATGCAAAACATTTAGTGGGAGGTGTCCATGGCAGGCGAGTTGGAACTAGATGATCTTAAGGTCCTTACCAACCCTAACTATTCTATGATTCTATGATTTTAAGGATTTTTTTCATTTTCTTTATTATCGCTGCATTATGCCCAGTTCTCTTTGCAATCTCAGTGAATAAAGTTTCATACAAATTGTTTCAGCTCTTTATTCCCCCTGGATAACTACACTGACTAAAAAAAACCCAGAGGAAAAAGAGAAAATTGGCCAGTCTTAGTGTGGCTTCTCATTCTAGACAAACGTTGGAAAAGATTATCTGTATGAACCACATTTCTTGTCAATACAGTATTACCATTCAGTTTGGTTTGATGCTTGCTTTATATATTGCATGTATGACAGTGCAAAGTATCAAGACTCATTATACTAAAGTCATATGAAAACTGAGCAGAGAGTACATGTATTCTTACTTTTTTGCACGCTGATATAGCAAACAGCTATTCTTCCACTCTTTCATTAAATCAACTTAAACCACATTACTGGGAACTTCCATATGAGTCAGTGGTACCATTGACCCTATTCTATAGAGATATTTATCTAGTTTTCATTAGGAAGGAAAAGGAATGTTGAAAAACATGATATATAGATTTCCCATATTCACTTACACAAAAGTGAAACTTAGGTCTGTGTCTAATACTTGAGCAATCTCTGAAAATATTCACATATGCATTAGTGACTATGAGATCACCTGTTTCCAATGCATTTATTTAGATGTTCAATTCCATTACTGAGGGCAGGGAATTACCTTTTCCTAGGCTTGAACAATGTGTAACTCAATCAGTACTGGCAGAAGTGTGTGCATAATGAACTCAAATTGCATCCACACCAACCTGCATTTTGCACCTTAGGCTTTTTTCCCATCTTTTGTCTCATTTGTAGCATGTGATTTGCAAACTCAGTTGTCATGCACACCTAATATGCAGGAAACAAGATCAGTGTAAACAGAAGTGAGCCAATCTCAACAATCAAGTATTTGAAAGATCTTTTACACAGTTTCAGAAAGATCTCTTAGTAGAATCTCTTAGTCCTCAGTTGCGCTAGTAAGCATTTATTCCTGTGCCTAAATAATGCTCTTTAGAGCTGAACAGCTGTAGACATACTATTCTCAAAATCAGTTTATTAACCAAAGCAAGAAATACAATTAAAATCCTTTTAAAGTCTGTTTAATGAAAACATTAAAAAAAACCTCAATGGAAACTATGAAATCTGATTTAAAGATGACCCTGGTTGTCTTGTGATACTTGTAAATTATGTGCTTTAAAAATAAGGTTTGCAGTTTATTGCTACCTATACCTTTTCTATTCTAATAAGGAATGTAATTGCCAGGTACAATGGGTTCAGAGGAGGAATGACATCTTGTAAATGTATTTGTAAACACAAAAGTGTGCTGCTGTTTTTCGATACTATTTAATTTCTTTACCAGTTATTAGAGTTTAAATTAATTTAGTACATTCAAAAGTTGCCAAACTGGCATCCAGCTATGCTGCAGATTCTTGTATAAAGAGGAGAAAAAGAAAAAGTAAAAGGATGCTAGTAGGATGTTATTCACTCTAATATCCTCTGACATATTCATGGAAAGACTATCTGAAATATGCATGTCTAGACTGCATTTATTCCATTATTCAGTTTATTTATTTTTTATTATTTTTAAAGTTTGAAAATATCTGTAAACAGGACTGGTTTTATACATAGAAGCAGTCTTACAATGAGTATGAGAAAACAAAATATTAGTCTCTTCATTTATGAATGTTATATGTGACTATGTACAACTGGATGATACAAGAACCAAACCAAACTTTTTTTTTTTAATGCACGATGTTTGTATATGTTAACTTCTCAGATGGCTGATGCTCATTGCAGAACTAAAAATAGTCTTTTAGTAAAAGTAAAAAAATTAACTCTTTCAAAGATTGTGATTGCGTCTTCAATTTCTATTATCAATGGTTTTGAAAGATTGTGGAATTTACAAAAAAAAAAAAAGTCATTCAAAGTTAAGCATTGAATTGTCATGAATCTCAGAAACTGAAATGGAGAAATTTCTAACACACTGTGTCATTCCACACATATATTAGAAGATAGAAAAGTATTTTATTATAACCAGCTAATGAAGGTATTTCTTCTTTGAATTATTTGTTGCTCTTTTCTATGTCTATTTTACCACAAGCTTTAGCTTTCTTTCAGTTTCACAATATAGTGCCCACAAACTCTGTTGCATTACTGTAGTTACAGCCAAACAAGTCTCACCATATGCCGTCTGTAGTACCTCTAGTCTCAAATCTAACATTTCTTTTTCCTCCCAGCTCTAGTTTTCTTTCAAAATTGCATCTTAACAAATTTATCTCTCACAATGAATATATACATTTCATAAAATCTATGCAGTCTTTTAAAACATTACCTTCAAGCATGTCTTTCAGGACTAATCATAGCTATTTACTGCGTCAGAGAAGACCCAGTGGGAAGGGACAGGCTTTCCTTGATCAGCCCCTAGTAAACCTGTGATCCCAACCTAGACTCCTCATGTGAGTTCCTAGGACAGGATGGAATGAATCCAAGAGTTATGACCAATGGTGGCTCCTAAGATGTCAGAAATTTTTCCTAGAATTAAAAGGAACACTCCACCTGAGCATAGACACAGCACAGTAACCATTTTTTATGACTGATCATTATTTTTTTTTTTTTTTTTAGGATTCATGTGGCACCCACTGAATGCAAGGTCTGAGTCTACTGAGTAGCAGTGCACTGTAGCACAGCGTGTTTTATACAAAAGCAATGTAGCACAGCACGCTGTACCACAGGGGTTAGATTATCTCTTGTAATATTATGCCTGTTTGTGGACTTGTGGTTGGGTTTGAGGTTTTTTTTGTTTTGTTTAATACTGCTGTGAATATTTACATCTCATTTTCTATAAGACTCATAGGAGCACGATCAGAATTTGTTGGTGATGTCAATTTATTGACAGAGCAGCACTTTCTCATTTGTAACTAAAACAGTCACCAGAAAGATTCTCTCACATTTGATGGAAAAGTTAATAACATGACCAAAACCATGATCAGCTAACAATTAGTTTGATGTGTGGAGATAACACAAATTAACTGGACAACTTCTTGTAACTCAGTATAAGCAACCGGTCTCTATAATCATTCTGATGAATCACGGATAATAGGAGGCTTAACACCTACCAAAAAAAAGAAAGAAAAAAAAAAGATCAGGTGACTATAGAAGAAAACTGTACATAAGTTACCCCAACTTCAGCTTTCTGAAAAATTCAGCAGTAAACAATAAAGCAAACTATTTGCAAGAATGTAGGTGATAAGAATGAAATACATGGGGCATAGAATGGAGCTGTGTGAAGAACAAGTAGGGTCAAACCAACCTAAACAATCTACTATTTCTATAAAATAAAAAATATAAAGGGAGTTATTTGTCAACTAGTTCCATGTTTGCATCATATCTTTGCTTTTTCATATGACATCTTCTTAAGAATATAGAGGAAGTGGAGTTAAATGACTTTGGGCGGATGTAAACCAGATTGGATATCCACATCCACAGAGCAGGAAATAAGCTGTCCTTAACAATCATGATGTATCAGAGAAGAAATAATGAGCTTCAAAAACAGCAAAGAAAATTTTGAATAGAAAATAGATGGGGAAACATAAAAGAGAGGTAGTGAATTACAGGCACAGGTTCCTAGGAGAATGTCTGTCATAGAAGCCTTTAAGAGATGGGGGAAAATGTCTGCAGAATCACAGAGAGATCTGATTCTGCCTTAGGGCAGGAAAAAGGACTGAATGACCTCTCAATGCCTTCTTAACTCTGTTTTTCTTAGATTCTATTATGCAGATACCTAAATGTGAATACATTATTCAAAATGTTGTAATACCATAGTTAATATTTTATAATAATAATTAAACAGTTGTTATCTGATGGATGTTCATAATGATACTTGTAATTTTTTTAAACTTGTATTTTAAATTATTATTGGTATTTGAATTAATATTGTCAAGTAAAAATGCCGTCTATTACCTAATATTTGTGAATCTATGTAAAAAGAAAGATTCAAGGTCACTGCATTTTATTATCATTTCATAACTGTAAATTTTATTTCTTGATAGGAACACTCAGATTGATACACGCAAAGTTTTTGTGAAAAAAACAAAACAAACAAACAAACAGAAAAACCTGTGGAACAGGCCCAAGGATTATGGATGCATCTGGTTCTTTCTATTTTATTGTCAATGAGATTAGTCCTATTCATCTGTACAATTTCTGTGTGCAGAATAGCAAACTTGGGCTTCAGCAGTGAAAGATAAGAATGAAATGCAGCTTTTTCAGGGGACTGACATACAGGATCCCATTGGACCCTGACCTGAACAGCAAAGGGACTATTGAGATTCAATTTTCTTTGCAGAAAAGCTCCTTGAAACATGAGAAGGTCGATCCCAATATGAAGAAGGACGTGTGGCAGAAGGCCAGCTGAGTCAATGCAGAAATCCTGTATGAGCTCAGCTACAAAAAGAAAGCATACAGAGTGGACCTGGGGATACTCTAGTCGGGATTAACACAGAAGCAGTGCTTAGGTCTCTAAGAAGAGAATTAAGGAAACCAAAGTTCTGCTGGCATTGAAAATTACAGAAGTGAAGGGGAACAAGGAGAAATTCTACAGTTAAGTAGAGGAATGAAAGGGAGTAATGTAAAACACATAATGCAAAATGTGGGTCTGTTGCTGAATGAGAGAGACATCTAGTGTCCCTGCCCATGGCAGGGGAGTTGGAACTAGATGATTTTAAGGTCCTTTCGAACTCTAACTATTCTACAATTCTATGATTCTATGATATTGAAAAGCTTGAATCAATATTCAGCAGCTCCTGTGATCATCAAGGTTTGCTCTCAGTTTGTTCAAGTCTATACCTCTACAGGGTAAAGAAGTACTACAAAAGGTGGCAGAACAATTAGATGAAGGATGTCTGAGTGATTGCTGGGGCAAACTTTCCATATACAAGTCTATGGGAACAGACTGGATAAATCAAAAGGGCTGATGCCATTCTTATAATGCCTTTATTACCTATGAAAAGTTACAGAGACTAGAAGGACACTGAGATGACAGAAGAAATTCTGCAGGAAGTCATTTTCAGACACATGAAGGACAAAAACACCCATAATTTGGAAATGTCAATATGTTGTGTGTGAACAATAGTTCGCCTGTAAGCATGCCGATTACCTTCTGTGATGAGCTGATTGACTCAGAGGGCGTAGTTGACTTTTATTTTTACTTTAGCCATGATTTTGACACACTATCACAGTGTTCATGAAGCTAAATTGGAGACTTATAGATAGGCAGACTATTAGTTGGGTAGAAATGTGGCTAGATTGACAGAATGCTGAGGAACACTAACAGACATTGCTTCAAAATCTTATTGCTATCCAGGTGTTGGTCTCATTCCGCAGAAGCTGGTACTAGAGGTGATGCACAACATGGATAATGAGATGGACTGGATCCTTATCAAATTAACTGATGACATGAACCCAGGAGAAGAGGAAGGTATACTGTAGGGTATGAGTGCCATTTTGTCAAACTGGAGAAACCCAGTGAATCTCAGTAAAAAGAAATGTAAAGTCCTGCACCTGGAATGAAGTTAACCTGTGGAATAGAACAGGCTAGAAACCTGCTGTGCAAAGGAGTCCTGATGAAGAGAAAATTGAACATGAGACAGCAGAGTACCCATGCTAACTGCAGAGGAGACAAGCAGGTTCTCCTCAGATATATTCAGTGAAATAGTGAGATACAGCAGACACAAATTACTGTGAAGAAAATTCTGTTTAGATATATAGAAAAAAAACCTTCTTTGTAGTCATGATGGTCAGACACCGAAACACTAGAATCTGTGAAACATTTATCTCTATTAGGTAATTTCAAATCCAACAGATCTAAGAGATCAGTCTAAATTCAAAGTTATTCCTGCTTTAATCAGGAACATGGATAAAATGACTTACAGGGTCCCTGCAAACCTAACAATTTTTTTTGTTTTATTTTTCTTATTTTTTTTTTCAAAATTATTAGAAATATACCCATAACACCATATTTGTTGATTTAACCTTAGGTTCTTTTAAAATCTCCTTTCCTTTCCTCTAGCTTCCTTAGCTGAAACAATATTTTAAAATTCCTGTTGGGATTCATTTCCTTCAGATACTGTACTCTTATCATGTTAGCCACTGCTTGGCCATGTTGTGGCTATTTCTCTACATTTCATTGCTTTGAAACACTTAATCATCTTTCTTGCACTTTCATGAACTCCCTCTGATTTGTTAATATATGTGTGATATTGAGGTTCCCAGAACTGAACTTATTCTTGCAGGTGTGATCACACTGGGGTCATACAGACAGAGAACTATTGTTCTTCCTGCTGTGTGACATCAATGCAACACATTTCTTGGTCTCTAACAGTAATTCTCATTTCATTTAAAATAGACAGAGGAGAGAGTATTCCTGTATCTTCGCAGGCCTGGTACATAAAAACAGACATGCATAAACATGCACAACCAACCAGACATATGCAGGCATACACAGTTCAGAGAGATTGAGCTCATTTTTATCTAAGATCTCTTGTCCAAAATCATTGCTGGGGGGGGGGGGAACAACAACAAAAAAAAAAAGAAAAATCTTGCTCTTTTTACGTTAAGGAAGATGTATGGAAACAATAATAATTAACAAAAGCCATCAGAAGAGTTGCAGGGGTGTATTAGTCATTGATTCATTTTACCCTTCATAATACACCTAGTCATATGGTGATATGGTGAAATGCTTTCATAAAATAATTTCCATATGACAGCAAATTACAACACTTTTTGATTAAATAAATCACATAATACAACTAAGCATGAACTGGGAGAATATATCTTGGGACACAGGGAGTAGAAATACTCTCAAAGGCACTCTGCACTTAGAACTAAGCTCTACTCTCCCTGGCAGACAGTCACCTGGTTTCAGATTAGCAGTGTCATGTGAGCCATCCCCTCTGTTTTAGCAGTTTCCTTTTTCCAGTCTTGATCAGTTTGGGAATCTCTCTCAGAGTGTCCCTTGAGAACCATCTTCAAAGAAAAGGCTTCTGACTCTACTTCACACCTGAGTCCCAGTGAGATGAAGCATAGACTAAAGGGTCTTGCTCCCCCTCAATTATATTCCTAGACAAAACACAGTTCAGACAGGTCTACAGAAGAAGGTTATGAACTACAAGCAAGAAGTAAGTTTAGAGAGCAAATGTGACAATTATTTTTCTACATGAACAAAACTGAGAAAAGCATTGGCCTTTTCCTTAAAGATGTATCATACTGAAAGACCAGTACTGATGCTTTCATAGCCTTGCTTCATATTAATGTCCCAAACAACTCCCCTAAAAAAAATAAAATCTGATGATCTGATGAACACCAATTCTTATATGATCATCTGATTACACTTTAAAAAAAAAATGTGGAAAGCACTGCAAGACAAATAATACTTCATAGATAAGCAAAATCTTGAGATAATCTAGGTAGATGTTCACATTTATCCTGGTATCCACCCATTTAAAAAAAAATCACATTTTATGCCTCCAGGAAATTCAGTTGGAACATAACCTCCTTAAGACTGATCCGGACTGCATTCCACCTTGTAAATTTACAATCCTTGAAACCAAAAGGAGCACAAAAAGCTGAGTTTTAAAATATTTTTGTGTCCATTTTATCTTGTGGCACATTTTTCAGCTTATCCTCAAGGGGCATACAGAGAAATTATTTTCTGCAGACATAGCTAGTATGGCTTCCAGGCTTATCAAGGACCTGACCTGGAGGAGAGAGAGACCAATATGTCTCTCCAAGAGTTCCTACCACTGAAAGGCAGTTTTCAAATTAAACTTTTGTCTCAGCTTAATGAAGAGAGACTTAAAATCAAATAAAATGGTTCAGATGTAATAGAGTATCTGCTGGTAGGATCTAAAAAGGAGTTTATGACTGACCACTGTTTGTTTTTTTGTTGGTTTTTTTTTTTTTTTTTTGGGGGGGGGGTTGGGGTTGGGGGGGGGTTTGTTGGGGTTTTTTGTTTGGTTTTTTTTTGGTCTTTTTTTTTTTTTTTTCCGAGGTCACTAGATATATTACTTTGACTATGTATCATCACCATGCTCATAATTTTAAGTGCTTGCTTAAGCATGTGATCTTCACTCTGAAATCCTACTTAAAGCTCTTCTGGATGTTTGCTAAAGAAGAGCCCTACGGAAAAAAACCAAATCATGTAAAAAAAACAACTTCTCCTTTAATATGCTCTGCCACAGTGGTGTAGCATACGTTGCAGTTATCCCACGAGGAATTTCAGCTTTAGAAACATAGCTGCAGCCTAATTTGCCTGCATAACCTTTTGGTTGTATTCTTTTGCACAGTCATTTTGAGTTTTCCTTTTAGTGAAATCACTGAACTCTTTTTAAAAAGGATTTTCCACTTTTCTTTCTTTGCTTTTTTTTTCCAAGATGTGTCAGTAAAAAAAAATCTACGTAATTAAAAATCCCTTAACTTGAAACATATTCTTTACTGCCTGTTATCACCTGTTTTCTTTTCACCAGCAATTCCCATCAGATCTTCAACTGGTTTGGCTTGCATGACACCAGACAGACAAATTTTGTGTTGCTTTAGAGTATCTTTATGACATTCCTAGCATATTAATTTTCTTATCTTTCCATAAATATACATTCAAAAAAAAACCCAGTAATTAATTTTCCTATATCATAAACTAATCCAAGGGCACTTTGAGCATGACCATAATTAGCATGACAATGCTCTAAAAAATGTTTGCAGAATACAGCACTAGAAATTAATAGCATTTTACTCATTAAAATGCTGGTGCTAATGAGATCATAAATGTATTACCATCCTTATTTCTTGATCCTGAGTGCCATGATTGTGTCATTTTTCACCAAATCTCATGCTTTATTCACCCTATTTTCCTGCTGAAATCACAGAGGCTGTAGTGGGTAGTATTTATGCCCTGTGATGAAGGATAGGACACTCTTTGAACTTGATTTCTCTTCACATGTAGAGACAGAAAATAATATACAGGACAAATAGAATTAATTATAATGCCAGCTATGAATATTAATGCATGAAACATAACTTACATATTTGGTTAAGTATCCTTATTCAAGACTAATAATCAGCATGTTTTTTCTTCTAAAGATAGGGCTCTCTAATCTCTTTTCAAGAGCATTGCTGCTAATCAACATGAAGCAAACCACCACGGTACTCAGAGAGCAACTGTGACTCTATGGTCTGAACAGTAATGGAGCATGATAAAACATTGTAAACCAAACTTCATTGAGGCAGTAAAAAAGATGAGTAACAGTGCACCCATATGATGATTCACCTGATTACTGATAGCAAACACAGGGTCATAAGTGGTGCTATGGCTCCAGTGGACTCTCAGGGACACTTAACGTCCAGGTCATCTGACAGCAGCAGTTAATCATACAAATGATTTTTGAATGCAGGTAGGAGTTGCACCACTCCTTGTTTCCACCAGTGGTAGTATAAGATGAAAGAATCAAACCTTACATGGCAGCAGCACACCCTACATGTCATCTCTGATGGTGTTGGTGGCATCATGTCACGTGGTGCTGTTGATCAGAGGGCAAGATGCTAGCCTGCAACAAAAGAGGGACTTGCACAAACAGAACAAGCTTACAATAAAGACACTCTTATAAAATTCCCAACAATTCTCAGCTTCTGTTGTATTGTTAAGATTAGATCGGAAGATACACAATATTACGAGTAAAGATTTCGTGTGCGCAGAGGGTTTTCTTAGATATGGCAAACTAAAGGTTGAAGACAGAGTGAAATTCAAACTAGAAATAAGATGAGAAAATAAGGCAGCATATTGCACAAACTGATCGGCTACAACAGCACTAGATATACATCTGGAAACTTTAGATGAGTTGTGCTCATTATTCCAAACAATATCCTCTGGTTCATTAGTTGCTGCTTAGCAGGAACTCTGCTTGAAATGAAAACTGCCAAGTGTCAGACATCTAGGCAAAATGTTCATTAAGAAAAAAATCAGATATCAACATAAAATTTATGGAATTATATTTTCTAAACACAATGGTTTTGAGAAGGAGGTGATCATTATTCTTATTAGCATTAAATTGCAAAAAAAGATTTTTGTATGCAAAAGGCACGTTTAATTGTCGGCATACTTTTATTTTGCTGGTGGTGGGAACATGATTTTGCAACAAAAGCAAATATGGGATTGGTTCATGGTAATGCCTCTTAAATTAGTTTTTCTGCTTGTTTCTCTTTGTATGACAGAACAAAACAACAAGCACAACAGAATCATGGAATGGATAGGGTAGGAAAGGAACTTAAGATCATCTAGTTCTAACACCCTTGCCATGGGCAGGGACACCTCACATTAAACCATGCCATCCAAGGCTCTATCCAACCCGGCCTTCAACACCACCAGCGACGGAGCATTCACAGCTTCCCCGGGCAACCCATTCCAGTGCCTCACCACCCTTACAGGAAATAATTTCTTCCTTATATCCAATCTAAACTTCTCCTGCAGAAGTTTGAACCCGTTACCCCTTGTCCTATCACTACAGTCCCTAAGGAAGACACCCTCCCCAGCATCCCTAGAGGCCCACTTCAGGTACTGGAAGGCTGCTATAAGGTCTCCATATGCAGCCTTCTCTTCTCCAGGCTCAACAGCCCCAACTTTCTCAGCCTGTCTTCATACAGGAGGTGCTCCAGTCCCCTGATCACCCTCGTGGCCCTCCTCTGACCTTGTTCCAACAGTTCCATGTGCTTTTTCTGTTGAGGACACCAGAACTGCACACAATGCTCCAAATGAGGTCTCAGGAGAGCAGAGTAGAGGGGCAGGATCATCTCCCTCGACCTGCTGGTCACGCTCCTTTTGATGCAGCCCAGGGTACGCTTCGCTTTCTGGGCTGCGAGCACACACTGAAGACAGCTCATATTCATTTTCTCATCAACCAACACCCCCAAGCACTGCCGGGCTCCTCTGAACCTCTTCTCTGCCCAACCTTAAGCTGTGCCTGGCATTGCTCCCACCCAGATATAGGACCTTGCACCTGGTATGTTTAAACTTCTGAAGGTTGGCATCAACCCACCTCAAGAGCAGGTCAAGGTCCCTCTGGATGGCATTCCTTCCCTCCAGCCTATCAACCAAACCACACAGCTTGGTGTCATTGGCAAATTTGCTGAGGGCGCACTCAGTCCCACTGTCCACGTCACCCACAAAGATGTTGAACAAGACCCGTCCCAAAACCGATCCTTGAGGGACACCACTCATTACTGGTCTCCAGCTGGACACTGAGCCATTGAGCACAACTCTTTGCATGTGGCCATCCAGACAGTTCTTTATCCACTGAGTGGTCCACCTATCAAATGGATGTCTCTCTAATTTAGAGACAAGGATGTCATGTGAGACAGTGTCAAACGCTTCGCACAAGTCCAGGTAGATGACATCAAGTGCTCTAGCCCTGTCCATCATTTCTGTAGCCCCATCCTAGAAGGCCACCAGATTGGTCAGGCAGGATTTCCCCTTATTGAAGTCGTGCTGGCTGTCACCAAGCACCTTCTTGTTTTTCATGTTCCTTAGCATGCCCCCCAGGAGAATCCACTCCAAGATTTTACCAGGCACAGAGACTGACTGGTCTGCAGTTCCCTGGCTCATCCATTTTCCCCTTCTTGAAAATGGGGGTTATATTTCCATTTTTCCAGTCATCAAGAACTTCACCTGACTGCCATGATTTTTCAAAAATGGTCCCATGGACCTGTGCACATTCAGGTTCCCAAGATGGTCTCGAACCATATCCTCTTCTACACAGTCCTCGTGTCAACCTTCCAAGACTTGGGTGGTGTGGTCAGAGCATTTGCCAGTGAAGACTGAGGCAAAGAAGCCATTAAGAACCTCAGCTTTCTCCAAATCCAGGGTAGCCTGTTCTCCTGATAACTTCTGGAGAGAGCCCACATTGTCCCTAACCTGTCTTTTATCTTCAATGTACCTATAGAATCCTTTCCTGTTATCCTTAACATCACTTGCCAATTTTAATTCTAAATGGGCCTTAGCTTTCTTAACTTGGTCCCTAGTTTCCTGGACCAAATAGCTTCCTATAACTTTAAAGCTCCTTTTCACTGCGCTGCGTCAAAATTCTGTCTTTTTCCCCATCTGATTTACCTTCACCTTAAGGCATTGAACAAAACTGGACCAGTACTGTATCTGCAGATTTATTAGAAGTAATCAGTGCAGACAGATTAATTTACTTACTTATGCACAGCAGTTCCATTTGTACAGCATGAGATATTTAGTGAAGTTCAATTCAGAAGTGAATATGCTGACCAGGCACTTTTCTTTAGAGCATCTTCTTGCCTGTTTTTGTTTGTTTTGTTTTTCTTTTGGTTTTTTTTTTTGGTTTTTTTTTTTTTTTAATAAGACATGTTTGTGCAGTTCATCCATTATTCCTGCCTAAGTGTAGAATGTCAAAACCTTATTTGTTGAATTTTATCATCTTATCTGTTTGCCTGTTTCTTATCACTTCCCTAGTGGATTATTTGTGAAATTAAATAGGTCTTTTCTGTATGGCAACATTTAAGTCATTAATGAAAAAAACAGAATCATACAAGAAATATGAAATACCTCTGCAGAATCTGCCTAAATAGTACCTTCTAATTTGATAGCCAATCACTGTTAATAGTTTTCTTGGCACATCTGATCATTTTGCACAACTACAATGTTAATCATCTTAATATTCTCTTTTGCTTATAAATTTAATGTAAAACAGCTTCAAAAGATTTTGTAAATTCAAAATATCTAACACAACATATATATTTCTTCTCCTTTATCTGTAAGGCCGTTATCCTATCACTGGAAGGAAATGAAATTATTCTGACAATCTTTGTTCCCAAGAAGTCTTTGCTGGCAGTTATTCTACTCTTATGCTATCTCCAGGTGCTTATATTTTCTTTTAATTATTTGTTCTAGCTTTTTAGAAAGGGAACTAAATCTAACTTGCATCTAATTCTCCATTTCTACTTTTCCACTTTTTGAAGTTGTGAACTGTGATTTTCCTTTTCTAGTTCTCCAAAACCCTATAATCTTTCATGAATTCTATAAGTTTTCATCAAGCCTTTGAAGTTCTGGAGTAAAATTCAATTGGGTTATCCACTGTAAAATTTCTAACTTGGACTAGAGCTCTTTAATGTACTTTTTCTTCCTCCAATTTGAATCTTTACTCTTTTCTTCTTGATTAAGTGTCAGCTGCCTGATCTCATACAATCTTTTCAGCAAAACCTAAAGCTAAAAAGAACATTAAACACTTGAGCATTCTTAGTATCATCATCAGGTTGGTTTTTTTTTTCCCCTGGTCAGCTTTTCCCTTTATCTTCATCTTGATACTAACATACTTACTGAATATCTTCTTATTGCTCTTTACGACTCTTGCCAGATGTGTCTTATTTTCATATTGGTCCTTTAGAATATTTTTTCCATACTTTTTCCTTATTAATTCGGCCTCTTTGTCTGTGTTCTGTGTACTCCATTCATGCAATTGACATCACTGAAGGGTCAATACTTTACCAAAGCTGGTTCTTTTTCTACACTTTCTAGCCTTCCATTATTATGCTTTTAATATAGTTTTCTGATTAAACTGCCAGATTTCTTCTTTAGACCTGTTTCTAACAAAATATAGGTTCTTAAAATTCTTAATTATTGTTCTAATAAATTTGAATGTTCAAGGTTTATTTAACCTAATGTCTTCAAGTAAGGAGATTTCCCCAGGGGAAGTCTATAAAGGCAGTTGAAAGCATTTTAGTTTATTCAGTTCTGTGGGTTTTGACTTATTTCCCACAATCATTCAGACATTTTCATCTAATAAATCTCCTGCTATTGAAGGACATACCCTAGATCTCTGCTGCTGTGACACATTGTAATTTGTTATTATTGTTGTTATTTGTCTTAACCATTTTCTAATATAACTAAAGGTAATCTTGGGGTTTGGGGTTATGCAGAAATATGTGAAGCAAATGTTTATAACAGACTATGTATTATGTACTTAGTCATAATTATTGACATTGACTTGAGGGACAACAGCTCTTCATTATCTACATATCTTTACATATCTTTAATGTGTGCAGTTGTTAAATATTTTTTTGCATTAAAATTACCATTTAAATTTTTACCTCAGTATTGAATACTTGTACACAAAGCTCTGACATCTAATGAGTTCTTCACCATTTGTTAGCCAATTATTTGCACTAAAACAGACAATCTTAATTTGTTCCTTTTATAAGTTACTTTTATCTTTTCTCTCCAAAGATAACTAGAAAATAAAGGGATGCTTAGGAAAGCAAAGATTACTCTAACTTTCTGATGACATGTGAAAACTGTGCATAATGTGTAGCTGTTAAATTCTGCTATGGTTGGACTTATATCATGTTTGTCTTGGCCAAGATATAGAGATTGAGAGGAAATAAAAAACAAAACAAAACCAATACAAAACAAAACAAACAAACAAAAACAAAAAAAAAAAACAAAACAAAAACAACAACAAAAAAAACAAACAAACAAACAAAACAAACCACAAAACGAAAACAACCAAAAAACTAGTACTCTACCTTCATTAAAATGAAATAACAGTTGCAGGTCTTCTTATCTAATTCAAAAATAACTACCCCAAATCGCAACATGTACTTGACCTGGAAAGTGTGCTTATGTATAAGACAACCATATAGCTTATTTCAAGTCTATTTGTAAAGAAGGGATACTGCCACAGAGAATTAATCAGACATATTCATAATGTAATATGAATCACAATAACAATCCTAAATAGCCATTGTGGTAAGAACAGTGAAATGGAACTCAAAATGAACAGCACAGATGACAGGGCCTCAGTTAGCTTGAAAGGATAGGAGCTTTCCAATGGAGGAAGAGTGAAATACAGTATCTGTTCAAGGACTATTACATGAAAATGGAAAGTGTCTCTGTAAAGCCAAGCACAACAATTTGCCACAATAAATAAATAGCTTTGTTGCTGTAGGATATATTCATGTTGATTTGCTAAGTCTCTCCCCTGTAGGATTCTTAGACATCTAATAACAAGGTTGAACTCAGATTGCAACCTTACTTTAACATGGGTACTAATATTTCTCTAATCTGTGCAAATTGTTGTGCTTGGCTTTATGGAGACACTTTCCATTTACCTATAATAGTCCTTGAAAATGTGTTCCTCATGCTTTCCTACTGTGAATTGTGTGTTTTTATATTTTGCAAGTGACCAAAATATTCATCTGTTACAGGAGATGGTCTATCAGCGAAAAATTCAGTGTGATTTCATCATCTCTATTTGAAACAGATTATTTTAAAAGTATATATTTTTTTTCAGGGGAGGTAAGGTAGACATGGAATGAAGAGAAATACCCTTGTAACTGGCATTCTTACTGCTGGCAACATAATAGATACACCTGTGGGGACACCTGTGGTTTCAAATTCACGGTTTCCACTTCAACAGTTGTCTTATATTTTTAAACGGACCTCCACCCAGACTAGTGAATTTATTATTGCAATAGAAGGAGGCATCCACAGCTCCATCTTTGAGTGAGAAACGGAAGCAAGGAAACAGTATTTGCGAAGAATAACCCAGTGTTGAACGTGGATTAGCAACCATAGTAATACTCTTAGGCTGCTGACCTGCTGCATTCATGCTTCAGTGTCTTCACAGTTATTTTAGACAAGTAGCTGGATTAAAGCTGCTGCACAGTAAGATGATTCATATTAGTCATGGTAGATAATAAAGGCAAGCAAATATATTTTCTGCATTTTGTTCATTCTTAACAGAGGACATCAGGGAGTCATCAGTCTGTAATCAACATTGATCTGGTATGTTACGCTGTATTGCCACTCTGTATCTCCTTTTTGTAAACTTTCACAGGATTTTGTGGTACAAACTGGGATCGAACTGCTTGCACACAAAATGTATTTAAGTGAAACCTTTTCAGTATAATTTCTTAGAGTGCTGAAATATTTACCAAAATTAAAGGCAGGTGTTCTAGCAAAAATAATTTCTTATGAAAATGTCTGCTTTTTCAAGCTAATAAAGGTAAAAATTTATTTTCTGAATTTCACTTGGTGATTACAATGCATGTTATTGAGATAACTTTAAGATATACCCCACTGTCTGCTGAGGGATATAAAAATACTAAATTTATACACATTACCACTTAGCCTATGAAAATACTCAAAGCAGACTTCAGATAAAATATTGAAATGTAAGCTCATCACAGCAACAGATATATGGGACAGGAGGAGAAAGCACACACGAAATTATGGCTATATATATGCTATACTTTGACTCAGCATAATAAACCTGCCTGAAATATACAGCTTTATTGTGAGACCCAGCTGTGGAAATATTTAACCCATGCTCAACACTGGTTTGGTTTCCAAAACACTTTCTCTACAAACAGATTTGTACAGGTATATTTCAATATGTAAGTATGGCCAATAGGAACAAAAGACAATTCTCATTTATATTTATGTATAAATATGTTTAAGGCATAATGTGTGATGGAAATTCACTTCTTTAGTGAGGAGTTTTATTTTTAAAGGGGTTTGCAGTTCTGTTCAGAAAGGAACCAAATTCCAAGTTCACCAGATGTTATCCAAGTGGTGTGGATGCAAAATAAGACCTCATGAAAACAAGGGTTTCTTACAAACTTTGTCACACATAAAACCCCCACAAATATTGCTAATCTATGGAAATGCTTTCAGTTAGGTTAATCTGAGTTATTTTAGATGTCTACATTGGGGAAACAGGATTCGCTTGCTGCGTCTATCTCTTTCCATTGACTATAAAAGGTGTCTGACTCAAACAGCTAAGGACTAAGCATTTATGTTGTCTAAGTCTAGATTAAATGCATTCTAATTAGATTACAAATTGATTACTCAGTATCAGTTAACTATCTGTGTAAACACAAGATAATTACAAATGGGAACATTCTTAATAGTGAGAATAAATTTGAAGGTATAAAGTTTGCCTAAACTAAGCTCTGAGTCCCTTCCAATATATTCAGAAGATCACATATTCAACCTATGAAGAAGAAATATAGTCAAATAAATCACCATGAGACATATTCCAGAAGTTATGTACCCAAATTCCCTTGTTTAATGATGCAGACAGTTTTTTATACCACACTAACAGCTCAGGTATTTTACTAGCTGAGTTATCCACAAAAATTTCTTCCACCTCTTTGTAGATTGTCTACCAGCCTCCTGGGGTTTGAGATGCAACCAGCTTATAAATTTTCTAGTGTTTTGTTTTGATGTGTGGCTTTATTTTGGGTTAGATATTTAATTCCTAATTCCCTCCTCTCCTTCTCCTAGGGAAGGTCAAACATTAAAATCAATCTTACGCCAACATCTCCAGCAGGTTATACTCAGAGCTCAATTTTGTTCATGTAGATCTGTGGTACTCTTAACAGCATTACTGTGTACCTAATCAAATAATCTATGAACTGAATGAAACCAGACAATTGGCCCAAATTTCCTTATGTGTTCCCATGAAGCCCTAATGCATAATAATTGCTTTTCTATTTGCTGAAAATGCCTAAAATAATTCATGTAGTACGTCACTGTTGAAAACAAATTTGAGTGTTTACGGCATCGTGCCAAAGGGGAAGGTAGAGGACTGTCCTGGGAAGCCACACAAAAGCGAGGTGATTCAGAGTGAAAGAACTGCACAGTGTGGAGGGAGTTTGATCCCACCCATAACCTCTAGAGTGAACAGTTCCTAGAACCTCTGGAACTGGGCTGTATTTTCACCTCAGAGGACACTGGATCATGGCCTACAAAGCAAGGCCCAGGCACTCCATCCTGAGCATGGAGTGGAAATATGAATCTGAAAACAAACTTAGTCACAAAATTATATGGCATAGAAAATAAATCTTATGTTATTGGTACACAAACATTATGTGGTCATTTCACATCACTTAAAAGCTAGGCATGTAATTTGAGCTTTTAATCTTGCTTGTTGACAGAACTAGTCAACAAAGACACATGGGTACCTCCAGAAAAGAGTAGAAAGCAATTTATCTTATCAGGTTTAGACATCTATATTCAAAAGAGAGGTACTGGAACGGAGGTAACTCTTAATCTTCATTGCCAATTAAATAAGCTTAGATGAATACATTAAGCTTGTTTATTTTTTATGTGATCTAAAGGTAAATGAGATAAATCCCAGCTCTAACCCTCAATTAATTACAACTGAATTATCACAGGAACTGGAGAAGTTCTTTAAAAACCTTTTTAGTCCTATCATTACTTCATGAAACTATTTAAAAGCTACATTATGGTAGGGAAATTTGATTCTGCATTTTTTTCCTGACACAATCACCTACTTAAAACACAGCAAAAAAATATCCCACTTTTTTTCAATCAGGAGGTCCAGTAAAGAGTGCTAGCTCACAGCATAAATAGCCATCGTCCAAATTTTCATTACAGGCTACTGAAATGTGCAGTAAATATAACATTTTGCTAAAATGGAGTATTTGTAAATAGACACTTGATTTCAGGATTAGCCATGCTAAAGTTAAAAAAGTGTGGGTTTTGTTTCATTATTTATTTACTTTAAGAAAGGACATGCAATATTGAATTAAAGATAAAATCTCCCGGACAATTTTATATCTGTTTGAATGTGATACAAGTTTATCAAGGAAGGAATGAAAAATGGGAAAAAAAGCATTTACTTCACATAGTTCATACCTTGCTGTTGTAGACTTTCAATTTCACAGTTGGGGATTTGTTCGTTGGTTTTTGTTTTTTTTTTTTTACTTTTGCTAATTCAAAAATCCCTCATGTTGATTTAATATTGTTTGTTTAATATATACCAATATACAGTATATGTACACACTTAAACATATGGGGGTTTTCAGCTTGATGAATTCACTGCTAGTGGATTTGGCAGTTTTCCTCCTACATTCAGGCTGTTCTATATAATAGGCTTAAATCTGTATTCAGTACAGTAAATTATACCAGTGTCAGCCTGCATTACTGAAATTTATAATACTTCTTTTAGTTTCAATTTTGACTGTTCAGGATTTTTTCCTCTTATATACACAGAAGCACAGTCTTTCAACTTCTTTCCTATGCTTCATCTCCCCTCGTACCCAACCCAGAGTGAAATATTCACACATCTTACAGATTTTTCAGTTGCCTGAGAGTCTTCAAAGCTCTTTGTCCACAGAAATCCTCCTGTGTTCACCCCAAGTTTTGTGGCTTAATTAATCACCCATCAACTTACTTTTCTAAGGTGGGCTTAGAGTGCTTTAGTTTGTTTTGTTTTGCTTTTTTCTGTCATAGATGAATATAAATGGTACATAACTGGCAAAACACTGTGTTGAATTATAACTATGAGTGAGGAACCACAGTTTCTCTTAATTTACTTTATTGGAAATATAAACACTCAGGCAAAGTTAGGCCCCCTCTAAATTTTCCCCATTGAATTACTTGATATTAAAAAGTATTTTATTTACCTTTTCTAATTCAAGCAAATATTTCAATTGTTGTTCCCATTTAAAATATAGATGTAAACTATTAAACCAAATTCATTCTTATTGCAATTCTACAGATTAAATATTAAGTTTAAAATGTTTAGATATATGTATGTGTGTGTGCATGTGTGTTTGTATCTATAGATATATATGCATGTATATATAGTGTAAAATTGCAAAAAGAACAAATGAGGAACTGAAAATTGTCAGTATTTTACTGCTACCTGCTTTCTGGAGATAGTCACCTTGCAACAGGAACATTGCAATTGAAGGCTAACCAGGCTCTTCTGCTGTAAACATCTGCTTATATTAGTTAAGCTCATCAACAGACATTTGGTGCAATTAATGTATGCAGCTTTAATGAAACATACAAAACAGTAGTTGCACCCATAATTACAATATAATTAAATTGCAATCATATAAATTAAAGTAAGCTACATAAAAATTTTACCTTTAAAACAACTCCAAGCAGCACTGTACTTTTTTAGCATCTCATATCTACTTCCTTGTTTTTTCCACCTATATAGAGGGAATAGTATAAATTTATTCAGAAAGTACCACAGCAGCAACAAAGCTTACAGTTTATTTTACAACCTTGTATGGTTTTTCTGTGTGTTTAATTTTTACTGAGAAAGAGGTACGCAAGTGGAGATACACTACTTATAGCTGTGGCCTTGTCAAATTTCATTAGGAAAACAAGTTTGGGTCTGGTCAACACTCAGGTAGCAGCCCTCCAAGGACACCTTAGGCACTGCAAGGTATTAACAGATTCCATAAATAGTGTCTTCTAAGTTGATCTCACAACAGTGTTAACTGATACTGTGATTTGAACATGCTGCCTTTGGAAGATATGGCAGTCTCTGCTGTCATTTACAGATACCAAACAACTTATGGCAGCATGGTATTAGTAGATAAAGAAAACAAAACCAAAAGATAGATAAATTTCAAGAGATCAGTGTCCCCATGAGGAAACCTTGTTGCTTATTCCTGGTGTTTGGGTGATGTAATCTGTTCTCATTCCTGGCTAGTGACTTGTCCATCTCCTCATGCTACTTGTATTTCTTAAAGAGAAATAAAAATATTAGAATGTGGCATGTTCATTTCAAACACAGGAAAAGAATATTTGCTTTTGGTTTGTTGCTCTCCTCCCACCTTTTACAAGGAAGACAATATTTAAATGGAGATGTTGTCTAGTGGGCATCTCTCTCATTTACAATCAAATTGTTTAGGACCTTTTCATGTGCTATCTAGGTGCAGTCAGGAAATGCTTGACAGCTTTTTTTCTTCTTCAGAACATGATGCTTTGTTAAAAACAAGACATAGCAACATTATCAACATTATGTTAAGAAGACTCTTTCGTCCCAGGGCTGTCTAGTTATTGCCAAGTCACATATTTTCTCCATAGATCTGCTTCAGAATGCTCTAGAGTGGAAATCAAATGTTAGTGTGTTTGTTTCTTTTTCTTTTATTTCTTTTTTTTTTTTTTTTTGGGGGGGGGGGGGGGGCGGGGGGATTTTTTTCCCAACTGATTGCTGAGTGTCACAAAGTCTAGTCTTCAAAGCAATTTTTATTTGATTTAAACAAGAAAACATAACAAATGTTAACTTTTTTTTATGGTTTTGTACTTTTATTTGCATGAAAATTATGAGCTGAAGCAAGAAGAAAAATCGGCTTCGTGTAATGAATGCATGGTTTACGTCAGGTTTGAAAACCATGAAATTGTCAAGTCTTTTTATATCATCAAGCATTCAAGTAAGAAAATAGTTGCATGAAGTTACAATATAAAAGCAAATTTTCAGGGAAGTAGAGTGACAAAGAACTCTGAAGTATTTATAGCATAGAGAGTTCTGGTGAAAGGACAAGAAATGTAACAGGGTGAAACAACCAAGATGAGACTCATGAGACACCACCTCCACACTCTCCTTTTTTCACCCCTAGTCCATTTCACTTCAAAACTTCACTCATAATACTTATAGAAATTAAAGTTCTTTCATGTATGAGTTGTATATGTACAATTTATAAACCAGGAGCAGTTGCAAACGATTTACAGGGAAACATGCTGAAGATGAATTTAAGGGTGAGACAGTCCATTAATTGCAGGTTAAAGATCCCTACATTTTTTTGTTTGGGTTTTGATTTTTTTTTTTTTTAAATCCTAGCTTTTTTAAGCATTGTAGTACTGGGTTTGTATGGTAAAATTTTGCTATGGCGGGACTACAGGGGTGGCTTCCATCAGAAGCTTCCAGAAGCTTCCCCCATGTGCGATAGAGCCAGCCTGTTCCAAGATTAACCCACTGCTGGCCAAGTCTGGGCCCATCAGCAGCTGTGGTAACACATCTGGGATAACATAGTTAAGAAGGGGAAAAAGAACTTCTACACAACTGCAGCCTAAGAGGAGAGAAACATCTCTGCAGACACTAAGGTCAGTGAAGAAGGTGGGGAGGAAAATTTGCAAACGTTTTCTATGAGAAGGCAAAAAGAATAATTTTAAAATGCACGGTAGTATTTGTGTGACAATATTTTCTGACTGGATCTGGTCTGAAGAGGTTTTTTTAGGAATAGTTTTTCTGTTATCATCGGCAACCAAGTACTAATAGATATGAAACACTAAAGCAAATATTCATATATGTACATAGAATGCTGCTGAATGTCCAATAAAATCAGCATTTGGCATATGATGTCTATGTAATTCATTGCTAATCCAAAACATTTTGTGAAGCATTCATTTTAAAAGCACAGTATAAATACCAATGAAGTCACAGCAGGATGCAAATGCTGAATAATTCCAGTTTCAGAATAAAAGAAAAGCAATTAACAAAAGAAAGAAGTAGTCTTAAACACAGAATAAAGGCTCTAAGCTTTTTTTTCTGTTTAGTTTTATAGATTTATCATAGGCTAGACACTTCCAATAATACCTTTAAATTCTTCAAACCGTACTGCAATAATCATAGAATCATAAAATAGTTAGGGTCGGAAAGTACCTTAAGATCATCTAGTTCCAACCCCCCTGCCATCAGCAGGGACACCTCCCACTAAACCATGCCATCCAAGGCTATGTCCAACCCAGCACTGAACATCACCAGCGATGGATCATTCACAACTTCCCCGGGCAGCCCATTCCAGTGCCTCACCACCCTTACAGGAAATAATTTCTTCCTCATATCCAGCTTAAACTTCCCCTGTTGAAGTTTGAACCCGTTACTCCTTGTCCTATCACTACAGTCCCTAAGGAAGACTCCCTCCCCAGCATCCTTATAGGTCCCCTTCAGATACTGGAAGGCTGCTATGAGGTCTCAATGCAGTCTTCTCTTCTCCAGGCTCAACAGCCCAAACTTTCTCAGCCTATCTTCATACGGGAGGTGCTCCTGTCCTTTGATCATCCTCGTGGCCCTCCTCTGGACTTATTCCAGCAGTTCCATGTGCTTTTTCTGTTGAGGACACCAGAACTGCACACAACACTCCAAGTGAGGTCTCAGGAGAGCAGAGTAGAGGGGCAGGATCACCCCCTTCAACCTGCTGGTCATGCTCCTTTTGATGCAGCCCAGGATACTCTTGGCTTTCTGGGCTGCAGTTGCACACTGCAGCTGGCTCATGTTCATTTTTTTACCAAACAACACCCCCAAGTCCTTCTCCACTGGGCTGCTCTGAATCTCTTCTCTCCTTGCTTGTTTCAGCATACTACTTCATGAGAGAAGTCTGATACCCCAAAAGCCATTGTACTAGTTATAAGTGAGTAGGTCTACACTAGTTTCAGATGATAATAATCTGCACCATGGTCAAAAAAAAAAGGAATATAGAAGGAGAAAAAATTCATGAAAAAAGAGCAGAAAAAAAAAATGGTCAAAAATAATGTGTACAACAAAGTGCTAAATTAGAGAAAAAATATTTTTCTGCATACAGTGT
Organism: Myiopsitta monachus; assembly: GCA_017639245.1. NCBI lineage: Eukaryota > Metazoa > Chordata > Aves > Psittaciformes > Psittacidae > Myiopsitta > Myiopsitta monachus. The sequence goes on from CM029919.1 coordinate 64,805,850, forward strand.
GCAAAGGCACAGATTTCAGGTTTGATAGTAATTTCTGCTCTTGAAAATCTAGACTGTGATGAACCCATACTCTTATACTAGGCCTTGAGAATAAATATCATAGTATAAATTTTTCTTCAATCTTGCAAAATTCTGATTTGATGATTTTACCCTGAACTTGTGAGCTATTTAAGTTTCATTAAACTCAGAGCATTACTTATTTTCCTGAATGTGAAAATGCAGTACTATGTAATAGGCTTTAGAGTTTGCCTCATGGTTTTCACAGACTTGACAAGGACATAGCAGTGCCAAAGGTCTCATGCCGCATCTACCAATTCTAATTAAATTCTTCTGATATCCTAGGCTGTCTCACAAAGGACTAGATGCCGGCATTTAGTCAACTGAATCAGCTCTTACTGTCTTTCACAGTGTCCTGGTTTAAGCCCCTCAATAACTCACCCAGTTCGTTCACTCAGTCACTCCCCCTCTTTCTTTCCCCAGTCCCGGGGGAATGGGGAGGAGAATCAAAAGAATGCAACTTCCACAGGTTGAGATAAGAATAGTTTAGTATCTAAGGTATAACACAAATCACTACTGCTACACCCAATAATAATAATGGCAGGAGAAGTACAAATAAAGAGAATACAACTGCTCACCAAGCCCGACCCAGCCAGTACACCACCCAACAGCGAACCCCCCAGTGCACCACCACACCCTTCCGGGTCTCTGCCCTCCGTCTTCCCATCCTGGGCATGACGTGCTGTGGTATGGAATAACCTCTTTGGTCAGTTTGGGTCAGGTGTCCTGTCTCTGCTCCCTCCTGGCTTCCCCTCCTCCCTGGCAGAGCATGAGGCTCAGGAAGTCCTTGGTCAGACCAAAACATTACCAAGCAGTAACTGAAAACACTGATGTTATCAGCGCTGTTCCCAGGCCCAAAATCGACAACACAGCACTGCACCAGCTACCAAGAAGGAGAAAAATGACTGCTACTGCTGCTAAGCCCATGACACACAGTTGTTCTTTTATATTTAATGACAGTAAGTCGGATAGCAGTGGATTGGTGGAGCAAACTGAATTTTTTTGCTCTGATTCAATTTTTGCAACCGAGATGACTGGTAAAGAAGAGGTGGGTGAATATCATAGAAGCATACATACTTGTTTGCTTGTTTTCTAACATCCCTTTCAAGAATCAAAGTATAACAGTGTTCTAGTGTGTTATTTGTTCTTCTAGGCAATATTCGCGGTAATGTCTTCAAGCATGGAGTGAAATTCACCCAGTGTGTTCCATCAATTGACATTCAATTTAGTAGGCCATGTCTACTGGGGGCTGGTGGAGCTGCTCTTACAAAGAAAGGGAAGAATAGATTTGGCAAGAGGCTTGCCAGACTGGTCAAGGATGCTTTAAACTAGATGTGTTGGGGGATGGGGACATCATTCCATTCCAACACATGCAGTCACTGGCCAGCACCTATAGTAAACGTTAGGAGCAATGTAGAGATACTCCAGCTGCTGCAGCCAATGAGCCAGTTTCAATTAGAGCTCGGCTCAGATGCCTCTATACAAATGCCCGTAGCATGGGGAACCAACAAGAGGAATTAGAGATGTGTGCACTTCTACGGGGGTATGATATCATAGGCATCACAGAAACGTGGTGGGATGGCTCCTATGACTAGAGTGTTGGAATTTAAGGTTACAGGCTCTTTAGAAAAGACTGGCCTGGCAGGTGGGGAGGGGGAGTTGCTATTTATGTTAGGGAAAGGCGGGGGAGTATGGAACTCTGTCTGTGGACAGGTGAGCAGTCAACAGAGAGTTTGTGGGTCAGGGTTAAAGGGAGAGCAGCAATGGGCGACATTACTGTGGGGATCTGTTACAGACGGCCTGACCAAGAGGGCTCTGTGGATGAAGCGCTCTATAGACAGATAGGAACAGCCTCATGCTCGCAGGCCCTTGTTCTCATGGGGGACTTCAACCACCCTGACATCTGTTGGAGGGATGGTACAGCCCAGCACAAGCAATCCAGGAGGTTTCTCGATTCTGTGGAACACAACTTCCTTCTGCAAGTAATACAGGAGCCAAGAAGGAGAGGAGACATGCTTGACCTCTTGCTCACCAACAGGGAAGGGCTGGTTGGAAATGTGATGCTCCATCTCAGCCTTGGTTGCAGCGATCATGAGATGGTAGAATTTGAGATCCTCAGGACAGTGAGAAGAGCATGCAGCAAGCTCACTGCCCGAACTTCAAGAGAGCAGACTTGGGCCTCTTCAGGAACCTGCTCAGTAAGATTCCATGGGATATAGCCCTAGAGGGCAGGGGGGCCCAAGACTGTTGATTGATATTCAAAGATCACCTGCTGCAAGCTCTGGAGCAATACATCGCTACTAGAAGGAAGTGCAGCAGGAGGGCCAGGAGACCTCCTCGAATGGATAAGGAGCTGCTGAGGAAAATTCAAAGGAAAAAAGAGCCTTATGAAAGATGTAAGGAAGGACAGACAACCTGGGAAGAAAACAGGGGTGTTGTCTGGGAAGCTAGTGACCAGGTTAGGAAAGCTAAAGCCCAGGCAGATTTAAACTTGGCAAGGGATATGAAAGATAACAGGAAGGGATTCTATATGCATGTAGAGAATAAAAGAGAGAATAGGGACAATGTGGGCCCTCTCCAGAAGCTACCGGCAGAACTGGCTGCCCTTGATTTGGAGAAGGCTGAGGTTCTTAATGACTTCTTTGCCTCAGTCTTCACTGGCAAATGCTCTGACCACACCACCCAAGTCCTGGAAGGCAGATGCAGGGGCAGTGAGAATGAAGACCTTGGGCCCACTGTAGAAGAGGATATGGTTCAAGACCATCTTAGGAACCTGAACATGCAGAATTCCATGGGACCTGATGAAAACCGTCTGTGGGTCATGAAGGAGCTGGCAAAAGAAGTTGCTAAGCCACTGTCCATCATATTGGAAAAATTATGGCAGTCAGGTGAAGTTCCCAATGACCGGAAAAAGGGAAATATAACCCCCATTTTCAAGAAGGGGAAAATCGATGAGCCAGGGAACTACAGACCAGTCAGTCTCACCTCTGTGCCTGGCAAAATCATGGAGCAGATTCTCCTGAGAGGCTTGCTGAAGCACATGAAAAACAAGAAGGTGGTTGGTGACAGCCAGCATGGCTTCACTAAGGGGAAATCCTGCCTGACCTATCTGGTGGCCTTCTAGGATGGAGCTACAGAACTGATGGACGGGGTAGAGAAGCTAATGTCATCTACCTGGACTTGTGCAAAACATTTGACACTGTCTCACATGGTATCCTGGTCTCTCAGCTGGGGAGACATCCATTTGATAGGTGAACCACTCGGTGGATAAAGAACTGTCTGGATGGCCGCATGCAAAGAGTTGTGCTCAATGGCTCAATATCCAGCTGGAGACCAGTAATGAGTGGTGTCCCTCAAGGATCGGTTTTGGTACGGGTCTTGTTCAACATCTTTGTGGGTGACATGGACAGTGGGATTGAGTGTGCCCTCAGCAAGTTTGCCACTGACACCAAGCTGTGTGGTTCGGTTGATTTGCCAGAGGGTAGGAATGCCATCCAGAGGGACCTTGACCTGCTCTTGAGGTGCGGTTATGCCAACCTTCAGAAGTTTAAACATACCAGGTGCAAGGCCCCATAACTGGGTGGGAGCAATGCCAGGCACAGCTTAAGGCTGGGCAGAGAAGAGATTCAGAGCAGCCCAGTGGAGAAGGACTTGGGGGTGTTGTTTGGTAAAAAAATGAACATGAGCCAGCTGCAGTGTGCAACTGCAGCCCAGAAAGCCAAGAGTATCCTGGGCTGCATCAAAAGGAGCATGACCAGCAGGTTGAAGGAGGTGATCCTGCCCCTCTACTCTGCTCTCCTGAGACCTCACTTGGAGTGTTGTGTGCAGTTCTGGTGTCCTCAACAGAAAAAGCACATGGAACTGCTGGAATAAGTCCAGAGGAGGGCCACGAGGATGATCAAAGGACAGGAGCACCTCCCGTATGAAGATAGGCTGAGAAAGTTTGGGCTGTTGAGCCTGGAGAAGAGAAGACTGCATTGAGACCTCATAGCAGCCTTCCAGTATCTGAAGGGGACCTATAAGGATGCTGGGGAGGGAGTTCTCCTTAGGGACTGTAGTGATAGGACAAGGAGTAACGGGTTCAAACTTCAACAGGGGAAGTTTAAGCTGGATATGAGGAAGAAATTATTTCCTGTAAGGGTGGTGAGGCACTGGAATGGGCTGCCCGGGGAAGTTGTGAATGATCCATCGCTGGTGATGTTCAGTGCCGGGTTGGACATAGCCTTGGATGGCATGGTTTAGTGGGAGGTGTCCCTGCTGATGGCAGGGGGGTTGGAACTAGATGATCTTAAGGTACTTTCCAACCCCAACTATTCTATGCTTCTATTCTGTGATTCTAAGATTTCTGTGATTTCTCTGTGCTAACTGACCACCCTCCTGCTGCTTATTTGTCTATTTTCACAGAATCATGGAATGGTTTGGTGTGGAAGGAATCGTACATATTATCTAGTTTTAACCCCCTTGCTATGCGCAGATACACATTCCACTAAACCAGATTGCTTAAAGCCCTGTAGAGCCTGGCCTTGAACACTTCCAGGGATGGGCATCCACGATTTTAATGAATTAATGTACTTCTAGTATAAAGGAAAGTCTAAGAAGAAGGAACTCACAGATGCAAATAAACCATCTGACGCTTGTGATAGCCTCACACCAGATGCTGACCTGTCTTCACTGCAAGGAGTCGAGGGTGGGTAATTCGCTGGAGTCAGGCAAAATTTATTTCGTACCCAGTTTCTTTCACTGTTGGTTAAACAATCATGTCTTCTTATGTGACACTTATAATTTTTGCTGCACAAGAGGAAACCTCAAATAATCTGATGCAATATAAGTAATAACTGGAGGAAAAAATATTTAACAGTTTTCCATAGTTGGTTACATTCTGCATTGTCTAGATTTTTAACTTGATTTCCATCATGATAAATGTATAAATAAGTCCTTTGTCCTTAGATTTAAAGAATGTTAGTGGTAAGAATAGAAGGCATTTGGAAGTCTCCTTAAATTATAGGCACAGCCGGCACTGGTTTAATCTTCACCGCAGTCTACAGATAGAAAAGTGATACAGTAATATGCCCTTAACCTCTACCACACCACACAAGTCAATAACATTAAGATGAATTTTCAAATGTTGTTTTTCAAGTATTACATAGTGTCTATAAAGAGTATCAATCCTTCTAACCATGCAAGAAACTCAACTGGTAGTATATCATAGCTGTTCATTTAGCAAAATAATGGTAAATTGAAAAACAAACCTGCAACCCCTTGAGGATCCCACGCTGGAGCTGGTGGATATGTCCTGAAGGAAACTGAAGCCCATGAGAAGCCTATGCCGGAGCAGGATGGAATTGTGAAGAGAAAGGAACTGAAGAGAGGATCTGTTACGACCTGATCAGAGCTCCCACTCGTCATACACCTGCGTTACTCAGGGTGGGGGTAGAAGGCGTAAAGCTGAACAGGATAAGGAAAAGGGATAGTAGTGAGGAATAGTGGTTTTGGTTTAAATTTGTCTTTGTTTCTCACTACCCTACTTTCTTTGTTGTCAATGAATTAATTTTCCCCAAGTCATAGAATAACAGAACCACAGAATCATAGAATCATAGAATGGTTTGGGTTGGAAGTGCACTTAACACCATCTATTTCCAAAACCTTGCCATGGGCAGGGGCACATTCTGCTAGACAAGGTTGCTCAAAGGCTCATCCAACCTTGCCTTAAACATTTCCAGGGATGAAGTATCCGCAACCTCTCGAGGCAACATGATCCATTGCCTCACCACCCTCACAGTAAAGAATTTCTTCCTAATATCTAAATCTACTGTCTTTCAGTTTAAAGCCATTATCCCTTGACCTCTCCCTACACGGACTTGTAAAAAGTCTCTCTCTAGATTTCTTATAGGCCTCCTTTAGGTATTGGAAGGCTGCTACAATCTCCACAGAGCCTTCTCTTCTCCAGGCTGAGCAACTCCAACTCTCTCAACTTGTCTTTATAGGAGAGGTGCTCCAGCCTCTTTTCATGTCTTTCCTCTGGACCTACTTGAGCAGGTCCATGACTTTCTTGTGTTGGATTGCCCCAGAGCTGAACACAGTACTCAAGTTGGAGTCTCACAGGGGCAGAACACAGGGGCAGAATCCCCACTCTCAGCCTTCTGGCCATGCTTCTTTTGATTTGGTCCAAGATGCTATTGGCTTCTTGGGCTGTGAGTGCACATTGCCAGCCCATATTCAGCTTTTCAATGTAGTCTGTTTTGCATATTGTGGTAATTGGTAAGTGATCTCCATGTCTTTACCTTGGTCAATGAGATTTTTCACCTTATCTTTTTTCCAGGGTCCTGCCCAGGAGACACAGTGAGAGAACAGATGGCTGGGCACCTGGCAGCCAGCCAAGGTGAAACACACACCCCCCCACCCCCCACCCTCCCTTCCCATTTAGAACAGGATAGGGTGTTAAGGGATTTTAAGAACAGCCACCTCCTCCAGAAGGCCCAGCCCAGGACCCTTTCCACCCAGTGCCCTGCAGTTTTTGCTCAGGCTGCAGAATTCAGCTGCCACTTTCCTGTTTGCAAGTTTGACCAGCAGCAGAGCTAAAAATATGTCTCAGAGACACAGACACACAGATGCAGACACATGCACACTGGACACAGACATGGCCTGTCACACAGATGCCCACAGATAAGACTCACACGAGACACAAGCCCAGACAGCTGCATCCTATTCTCTTGAGCTGGCAGAGACAGAAGGTCGCTAGTGCAGCACACAAACACCACAATCTCATGGTTCACAAGCGCACACACATTCATGGATCTTCCAAGCATTGGCATGGCTCCTTTATCCATCTGATAAGCAGAAAATGTTGATAGGAAAATTAATTTTGGATCCTTGTAGGAAATAGATAATTTTCAAAGAATTCAGATGCTCATTTTAAATAATCGCAGCGCTGAAATGCTAAATATGTATGAAAGCATCTCTGATCTTAAGACTTCTTCCACTTTACTATATATCATTATAATCTTATTCCTCACTGTAATCATATGCCTTATAACATTATATCTCCTCTGTATCTCCATGAGCCATCCTTGACAATTTACTTTTCTTCTTTGACTAGTGAATTCCCATTATCACAGATAATTTGCAGATTTAAGAAGCACATGTTAAGAGTGAAGTATTTATTCCATTTTAATAAATATATAACCATAACGTTATAGTCTATAAATAAATAAAAGTATTTAAACTCATTGAAAAATAATACCATAATATTTTTTTTATATTTACAGCTACACGCAACTTTCTGCATCACAGAAAGCACTACGGCATACAGCATACACTGTACATTGTTTCATTGATATTTTTAGCTTTTCCTAATAAAATAAAAAATCTATATTCTTATTTGAAAATTGAAGTCTAGAGGCATAAATGCATTTAGAAATTTTTTTTATCTAAATCAAAGAAAGCATGTCCTTAAAAGTCTTACTGCCTATAATTTAGTATAAATACTGTACATTTTACTTATATTTGCTATCTGATATTAGCCACTGTACAAAATTGCTATGAAAGATCAATATAAATTTCTATTTTCTACTTCTTACGGTGATCTTTACTGAAGACTTAATTTTCCTTTAAAAAAGGTTTGATTAAATGGAGTTGGTAATGTATGAAAATGTGCCTTTTGCAATCAAAGGGATAGTACATTATTAAAAAAAACCACCCTAAATTAAAAACAAACAAACAAACAAAAAAAAAAAACCAAACCAAAACAAGACAAAAAAAAAACACACACACACAAAAATGTCAAGACACTGTTTAAAGAGAATAATACAGTAAATTTTCTGAATTAAGACATTTGGGATAACTTCTGAGGCTTTAGGAAGTCAAAACTCCAAAAGGAAGGAAGTGGAACAAGACACACTGAATTTAAAAGAAATTTTTTTATTCACGAGTTGTTAAAAGTAATTGTGTATATCAATATATATATGCATATACATGTGTATATGTATATGTCTTTGCACTGACTGTAAAAATGTTTAAGATTACTTTCTTTTAGACACATTTTTGGCTGCAGGTCCTTTCTAGGAGGAGAAGCTTTCAAACCCGGTAAACTACAAACACTAGTAAGGAAATGGCCTTTACACTTCCACATTTTCTGTTTTCTGCAGTTGAACATGCAAATCTGTTTTCCTGTTTGTTTTCAGATGCCTTCTCAGGCTTCTAATACCCTCCATTAAAAGGCCGCTGCAATAGTTATCTTGAAAGGTCCTTGATTTTCACTGGAAGCAGACTTGCAGACTTTGAGATGCTTGAAATGACACCACCTTATGGGCAGGCTGCAGACCTGATGTATCTGCAATATGGAGAAATAATTATGAAGATATATTTTCTGTCTCACATGGATCTGGTGAATGAAAGGGTTGGAAACTGCCTTGCATGTAGGTAGCTATTCTTGTGTAGGGATTTTTTTTAGAACTTTTCTGAACCAATATAAACTGGGTCATGTGCAGCATTAAGCAGAATTATGAAGAACACATAAGAATCAAGATGAACCTTTATTTAAAAAACCAAAACATAAAGTTAAATTGATTTTTATTTTTAATCATACAAACCTGTTCTCTTCTTCTTTACTGTCCAGAAGAAATACTGGACTAGGCCACTGATGGCTGCAGGAACATTCTAAAGGGAGGATTTGAGCAAAACAAATAAAATGAAATCAAATCTATTTATATTTTTCTCTTAATTTCCCCAACATGTAGTTCTGAAAGTGTGAGAATAAATTCTATCCCTCATGAATTATCTTTTACATAGAAAACAGTGTTAATCTCGTATGAAGGAATGAAACTGGATTAATGTGCAAAAGTTTCTTGCTATAGCTTTTGTGTTTCTTTGTAAGGGACCTTTTTGCTCCATTTTATTCATTTTTTCACGTACTGCATCTAATTTTTTTTTTCCACAGTTAATCTGCTGCAGGATGATGTTTTCTTTTGTGCTGTAAGACAATGGTTAGAGCGCTCAGGATGTGGGAGACCAGGTAAAGAACAAAATATGGCACGTGACTTATTAATGTGGTAGTTTATTTGAATGAAAATTGCCAGAGATGATTTTTTATTTACCTTAAAACTGTTTCCTTTGCCATGAATTAGAACAAAGTAAGACTATTTATATCTAAAGAAAGGATATCTTTCAGGAACCTTCTCAGGAACAGAACTAACAAAAAATGTGACTTGGAATGAAATATACTACTTGGAGTCTGTTCTGTAAATCTGTTAGGAGTCTGAGTCATACTGAATTTGCTTTGAAAGGTGCATCAGAAGTGATTAATGCTTAAGCTTAGAATGGCTTATAATTGCTAATGACATGTCAGAAGAGATAGAAACTTATAGCCTTTTGCAGTCATACTGTAAGGGTTAAAAAAATAGGTACAGTTTTCTTTAAATATTTTAGCTACACTTAGTTACATATATTATCAACATCCTAAGTGAAGATTGCTTTTTTAACTCAATAAACACAATGCAGCATTTTCTGAATAATCAGCAATTTTCCCTCTGGTGTTGTCTGAAAAGAGTCTGAATTCAGAGACCATCTAGCAAAATCTTGCTTAGCTGTGAAAATAAGCCTGAGGATGCTCTGCCAAGCATTGCAACAAACCAGCTAAATCATTGACTATAACCCACAACAGAAAGGCTTCTAAATGGAAGATGATATAGGCTGCAAACTTTTTCCTGACTAGCAAAAATAGCAGCAGTATATGGACAAATAGATAAAAGAATAGGTTTCCAAAAGCCATACTTTATTCCACTAACAAATGAGAGTACTGTGTTATTCACTTTCTAATTCCATTTTACAACATGCCGCTAGACTTTTATTTCTGAATATTTTATTATTTTGAAATATTAGTTAAACATATACAAATGTGACCCAAAATAACTCCTCTGCTCTTCAGTTTGATGTTAATTAATATGTCAATAAAAAAAAAATAAAATTAAGGGATTTAAAGTTGTACAACCATTGCTTTTGAAAGCATGAACTAGCATATGTCTGTGGTTTTGTGCTTTAGACCTGACATGTTTTTTGGCTTCATCTGGAGTCTAATATTTATCAATAGAGACACATAGGAATCTTTAAATTGGCATTTTTTGTTGTTCCCAGGAGTCAAATGGTTTCCCATGGGCAGCTTTTTCCCATTCCTCTTTCACTGAATAAAACCACTGGATATGACCAAAAAAAGAGCAAATGCAGGTGGTCATCTTTTGTCTCTGCCTGCTGCTTTTTTTTCCTTTCTGAGATTTCTGAAGATCACTGACAGCCAGTTTACAGCATGGTGGTATGATTAGTTTTATATTTATCACTATTATTTTTGTACATAGTGATGCATATAAAATAACCCAGTGGAAAAAACAAACCCTTGAAATTCCAACCTTTAAACTCACCAAAACTAATAGCCATGCTTAATTTTTAAACAGTTCTTGCAGTCTTTTTATTTAATGAAACTGCATATTTTGTTTAAACCTAAGACAGATAATTGTAGGATCTTGAATATACTTAAACATACCTAAATAAAGTGTAGACCTGTTCATCAGTTCTAACGTTTAACATTGGGGCTTTTATAATAGAATGTTGTTCTTTTTTAAGTATTGCTACTGCGTGTATTGTAAAGCACTACATAAAAAAAAAAATATTTTTATTTCCAATTCTATTAGTCATATGGAACTTTGAGAAAAATTGTGGTGCAATCATAACTATATTTTTCCTTGCTTCAGGGTATTCGGTAGTAAAAGCAAGGATATCGGAATTCTTGACAGACCAGTATCAATTCAAATTAAAGGAAAGAAAAATGTGAATGTTCAGGTAGCAAAGCAGCATACCTGTAACTTTACTAGAGACAGAAACAGAAGGAAGACTGTAACTGCTGCATTGCATTATGTTAGGGGTCCCTGGTGGCAAAGACCTTGGAAAGGTACCATATGAAAAACTGTGAAGTGATAAAAAATTTAATTCTTACCATTTCATAAACAGAGCTACTTCTTGCAGGGAATTACATTATGTCTCCTGCGCAGAGGAAGGATTTGCAACGCATGATGAAAAGTAACAGTTGTCATCATGCAAATGGGTGATGTATAACGGGTGAATGTTATTAGTGTTCCCTTAAGAAGTGTGTCCATGTTTTCCCTATCTCCCCTGAGTCATCCACTGCTCCTTGTCTAAGGGGAAAAAGAAGGAACATTGTGTCTCTGCCTCTGATGATACTTCCCCTCACCAGGGAATGTCTCTCTCCTTTTCAGTCTTTCCAACCACAAATTCTTTATTGAGTGACTTTGGAAAAAAAACAAGCCCAATACAAAGAATTCCAGAAGGGTAGGAGCATCTCTTGAGTGCAAGCTTAATGCTTACTACTGCAAAAACATCTCCCTATACCACTACACACATCACACCCACCCCAAATAAATACATTCAACATAGAAAACAGAGATTGTCAGTATGAATTTCATGGGAAAAAAAAAAAAAAGAACAAGGTCTTATTTTCTTCCTTTATTGTGATACCATGATGCTACATGCTGCCAGATCCTTCTCTTAAATTGCTCTCTAACAGCTAGATGCCCTCCACAAAGCTGTCACCAAAGAAGAATAGCAAACACCAAGGTTGTTTTTGTTTGCTTAAGCTCCTGCTGTGCTGCTTGTCTCTAGTATCAAAGCATTCCTTTTTCAGAACAAATTTATTTTAACATATTGTTTCTCTTTCTAAGATTCTGCTTGGTTCACATAACAAGATCTCCACCAAACACTTATAGATTTACTGAAAGGAGTTACACTTGCAAAAAAAAACCCTGCTGAGATATAGATCCTTGCACATTTAATCAGAAAAGAAGAGCTGATATATTGGTAACATATGATCCAAAATAATTTTTTTTTGGCTTTTCTGGACTTTACTACCATGAACTGATATTATAGTATATTTCTTTTGCTGCCATAGAAGACTTAGAACTTTAAATCTTCTGCTTCCAAACTTTGAAACAGGTTCTTTTTAGCATATACTTCTACACAACTTAGTACAGTGAGGATCAATTTCTGAATATATTTTAAATTATGCAAATATATATATCATATGTCTATATTTAAATACGTAAACTTTTATGTCAGTATAAACATGTAGGCAATGTCTTGTAAAACTTCACTATCAGAGCTAGTGGTATTTCTGGCTCAATCCCTATGGACCTTGTGGAGTTTTTTTCAACTTTTTCAGTTTATGGAATATTAATAAATATGCAATGTAGCGCTGTATAATGAAGTTGCTAATAATAAGTTAGGTCAATACTGTTTAAAAACACAGACAGAATAAGTAATTAGTCAATAAGTATTTAATTGATATATTATGTTCATTAATGAACACTGTGGAATATCAGATACATTAACAAAAATAATAGAACCAGTAAGGAGATATACCCCAGCAGGGAAACATCACCCAACCGGAAGCTTGTTTTTAATCTCATAGATGATGTTTACAAAGCAGTACTATTTATTAAAACTGTAGTGAGAGCGCACTGCTTGATTCAGTCAATAGTGTCCTTCCTCCCAGAAGCTTCAGGGCAATATATGCCATTGTGTTCTCCTAGCCTTATCATTAGTCTTCCTTTTTTTTCGATCACATCTTGCCATCCTTATTTGTGATCTGCTCATCAAGACAACATGCTGAAAATGAATGTTATTAGACCTTCATTTTCACACTGAAATCCCAGAAGGGGAGCTATCCTGCTTACAGCTCTAATTGCTTTAACAGCATATCTTCCAACACTTGTTCTTGTGGGTCTGATTCTGCAGCCCTTATTCAGGCTATAATATATATACATTGAGGAGTGCTATTCTTCTGAGTAGTCTCATTGATCCCCACAAGCCTTCTGTTACAATAAAGTGTTACTCTGTAAGAGTAAGTACTGTAGAATGAGCAGTGGAAGATTATTTAAAGAGGGTAAAGCAACTAGCCACAGATTCCAATGAAAGGGAATACAAGCTTTGCTTATCTCACATTTACCTTCCATGCAGAGCAATCCCCCCTACTGGCTCCCACTGACCTCTAGCTCCCAAGTCTCTCAGACACATAATAAGCAGTGTTCTAGTGAGTGGGACACAGGCAATTCATCTGATGCTGTAGCTGTAGCTCGTTTTTAAGCCAATGCACATTAGGCAGGATATTTCCGTACAGTGGTGTCGTGGTTTAAGCCCCCCACCCACGCAGTTTTACTCACTCGCTCACTCCCCTCTTTTTCTTACCCCAGTCCCGGGGGAATGGGGAGGAAAATCGAAAAAAAAAAAATGCAACTCGCACAGGTTGAGATAAGAACAGTTTAGTAACTAAGGTATAACACAAATCACTACTGCTACCATCAATAATAATACAAGAGAGATACAAGGAAAGAGAATACAACTGCTCACCAAGCCCGACCCAGCCAGTGCACCCCCCAGCAACGAACCTTCCAGCACCAAAAACCTGACCATGCTGTACACCCCCAGTCCACCACCACACCCTTCCAGGTCTCTGCTCTCCGTCTTCCCATCCTGGACATGACGTGCTGTGGTATGGAATAACCTCTTTGGTCAGTTTGGGTCAGGTGTCCTGTCTCTGCTTCCTCCTGGCTCCCCCTCCTCCCTGGCATAGCATGAGACTCAAAAAGTCCTTGGCCAGACCAAAACACTACCAAGCAGTAACTGAAAACACTGGTGTTGTCAGCGCTGTTCCCAGGCCCAAAATCGACAACACAGCACTGCACCAGCTAACAAGAAGGAGAAAAAATGACTGCTGCTGCTGAACCCATGACAAATGGAAAAAGGACAAATTCAAGTGGCCACAGAGGTTCTGGTTTGCTCACTTAAGATAATTTTGTTGAGGCAGTCTCTGTTAAAGTTGTTAATTTATACAAACTGCGAAAATAATTTATAAAGAATTAAAATAACAGTGTTATATTATTTTATATATAGTATATATGACCCTGTCCATGGAGGTAATTTGTAACTAGATGGTCTTTAAGGTCCCTTCCAACTCAAACCATTCTTTGAATCTATAATTTTTTGATTCCTGGAAGCATTTAAGTCAGTTAGTTTTCCAGCTCTCCTTCAAAATTTAGTGGAATTAAGTGTCTAAGTAAACACCTAAAAGAATCTATTTATGTACACCTGACGCAAAGACAAAATTGGTCTGGCCCTCTCTCATGAATGTTAAAGGCCATTATATAAACCAGAAAATTGCTGAAAATGTTTTTTTCAATTACAAAAAATTATCTCTAGTAGGAAACATAGTAGAAACAGATAAAGGTGAGAAAGCAGCATGGTACAGACCCATACTTAAATACCAGGTGCAGTATTAGCATATTGTTTCTCTGATCACAGGAAACCCAAGGTCTTTCAGTTTAGAAAGCTCACTTCCCTAGCAGAACTACATGGCTTCACCTCTTACCACAAGCTCACTCACCTCCACAGAACACTGCATTCTATCAGCTTCATAGACTCAGAGATCCACAAATCTATGTTGTGATGTCCAGAACTGTTCCTTGAATTGCAGTGTCAAGAGTATCTCAACGTCAAATAAAGGAACTGAATGATAGAAGCATGATTTATCAAGTGACTAATTAACCCTAACCATATTTCACACACTGTTCATGATTTTCAGGTGAACTTCACATAGATTAACTAAAATGAAATCCTAAAAGTAAAGCAACTATTTGGTTCTTTCATTGGAAGAGGATTTACACTTACATAAAAAAATACATATGGTAAAATAGAATAATTCATCAGATAGGCTTTAGCACGCAGCATGGCAACATTACATAAAATAACAAAATATAGTAAATATTCTACTCATAGACATCTTATAGACATCTACAGTCAGAAGCTCATTTTAATTCTACATTGTTTTGAAGAAAACAACAGAAGTAAAAGCTAACTAAGGTAATGCCTACTGAAATCCATGGAAAGATGCAGCAGATGTTGTGAAGATACATTGTATATTGCCATACATGAGGTATATTGATTATTATTGTTACTTGGTTCTCTGAATTATTATCTATCTCTCTGAAAATCCTTAATCACCTTTTATGCTTCCTTGTTTGAGCTCAGATCAGAGCATAACTGTCTAATACCATCCAGAGTCTAATTCTTTGCCCAAAAATGTCATAACTCAACCACTTATCTCAACAGCTGCTCGGTTCACCTTCTGAATTTCCCCAGGAGATTATAAACTGCCAGTCTTTGATAAACTAGCACTCATGTAGCTGATCATGTTTTTCTTTTTTTTTCAGTGTTTTTGTAATGAGGAGCTGTTGCAATTTCACACAATTTTCTAGTGCGAGGTGTTTGTTCTGCTCCCATGGCAGGGGGTTAGACCTAGATGATCTTAAGATCCTAACACTAACCACTCTATGAATCTATGATTTTTTGGTGATCATTCACAAAAGGTAGTTCTAGATCTCTTGACCAGAATGGATGTTTATATATTATACAGGCAAAGCCTGTGTAAAAGTCCCCCGTTTGTTTTTTTACTCAGTGTTGGTGGCCTGGCTCCTTTCTAAAAACTCATTGTATCTACCTGCAGCAAAAGTAAGGTTTTGTGCATAGGTTCTTTTTTGTTTGGCAGGTTTGGTTAGTTTTAGATTTGTTCTGTTTTGTTTCCAGATACAGATAACTGAGGCAGTCATATATCAATCAATGAAAGATTTCTGGTGTCCACTGTTATTTTCATGTTAATAACATTGTGGGCTTATACTAATAATTATGTTTAATATGGTTTATGTTGTTTCCTTCTTCTTCCTTCTGACATTAAGGGCCTTACAATGTTGCAAAGTTTTAGCAGAATTACACTTCTCTACAGAATTTCTAATAAGGCTCCCTTGATTAATTTTATTGATTAATTATCCTGTGTGGCTTTTGACACTGCTAAAACTTTCTTTTTCCAAAATCTGTTTAATTTTTGTTGATCTTTCAAGATCTCTCAATTTAAGTTTCTCCTGCAAGGTTGAAGCTTTTACAGTGTTTCTGTACTCAATCAATTAAATTAAAATGTAACTCATTCATTTCCTACTCTCCACAAGTTTCAGTTTTGTTCAGCAACAGAATATGAAGCATGTATAAAAAATGCCACCTTTGTTTAGTTTTCTTACTTGATTTATGGTCAGAAATCAGGTAGTATATTTCTATTTAGATTCTTTGCAATTCTTGTGACCACTTTTCTCAAAGCTCACATAAGCTGGATTTATATTTCACAGTAAGATAGTAAACATTCACAGTATTGGATATTCAGCATAGGCACGTTTAGACTGAAATTTGCAGGCTGTCTCCAGCTTTTAGCTCCCCACTGGAGGAAATGGAAATTTCATCATGAGCTTCAATTTTGAGTGAATGTTGAAGCTGCTATCTGAAATGTTTCACCTTCTTCTTTAATATAACCTTTCAAGTACAATTTATAGCTTTATTCACTATCTACTAACTATAATTAATCAGTATTTTATGAACCTAACACTTTGGGGGGGTTGTTGCTTAGCAACAGAACTTCCTCCAACAAGAGGTTATATCTAGAACCTTTTAACCAGTTTTCCTGTCCCATGTCTTTTTTAAATTCAGTTAATCCCCTACTTCTAGTAAGCAATCTATTTCTGATTTAAAAGGATAGTTTATGTATTTTTTAACTTCCATTTTAAATAATAAAAGGACACGAATAGCTATAGCTGCACTAACCTATTATGTATGGTGAATATGTACAAGAAAATCCAAACACCAGTAAAGTAATCACATCAGCCAAATGTCATCAGTTCCTGTCATTGCTGTGGGAAGCACACTCTCCATCTTTCCAAAGTCCCTATCAAATCTGTATTAATTTCCTCTGTCTCTTGACACAAGCAATAGAGTGGTAAATTATACTTCAGTGTAAACTAAATTCCAAAATTGGGAACAGGACCTTTGTCATTTACAGCCATTTTAAGTTTTAATTGCTGTTAAAATCAATGTTTCTCAGTCTGTGAACTCTTCTGTGGCACAGATAAGAACGCTGTTTGGTGCATCAAGTATTCAGTTTTTAATTCCATGGTTATGCATAACATTATTAGAGATAATGTTAGCTTCTCTATTTTATAAGTCTCATCAGCTTAAAGCTAAATTTATCCCAACTCTTGCAAACAGCAATTGCAGGAGAGACCCTCAAATTTTTCACCTTTTACAAGGAGTGTAGACGTTTAAGAAATTTTTGGTCAGATTCTTGGAAATGTATATTCATTTTTATGTCTGCATCAGATGTCCAGGGCTGGGATTATGCCTATATCAGCATGAACAAAGTTTTAAGTCAATGGTGTTAGCCTTTCAGTAAGGTAAAGAGGCCATAAAGTAGATGAGAAAAAACACCTGAAAATTAAATTATCTATTTTAGCTTAGACAGTACAGTCTTACCATTTTTTTAACACTTGATTCATAACACCAGATGTATCAGTTTACCCTCTTTTATTTACGTACACCACCACAGAAAGTATTTGTTTGGAGAGAAAATTTAGAATGCATAATGAGGTCATTTGGATTCTATGCTAATAAAGCTAGCCTTTGACAGGTGCTAAATAAACAACTATACGGTAAGTGTACATTTATAAATTATTCTTTTTTTAGGTTTTTTTTTTCAGTATGACTAGAATTTCACAATGGTGAAAGCTATGCTCTCCTGTATGCATGCTATACTACTGTTTGATGGTTTACTGCATGTGCCTATTTGGATAATCATGGAATCCTAGAATGGTTTGGTTTGGAAGGGACCTTAAAGATCTTCTAGTTCCAACCACCCTGCATGGGCTGGGACACCTTCCACTAAACCAGGCTGCTCAGAGCCCTGTCCAACCTGGCCTTGAACACTTCCAGGGATGGGGCATCCACAACTTCTCTGGGCAACCTGTGTGTCTCACCATCATAGTGAAGAATGCATCCAACATCTAATCTAAATCTCCCCTCTTTCAGCTTAAAGCCATTCCCCCTTGTCCTGTCATTACATGTCCTACATAATGTGCTACATAGTGCACTATATTCACTACGTAATAATCCTTTTTTTCCACATTACGCAAAATAATTCCAGTCTTTCGCATCTATGGAGTATGTCTTTATAAGAAAATCAAATGGGAATACTGAGGGGTGAAACTGCTTCCAGATAAGTACCCCATCTAATCTGCAATCTCTTAAAATCTATGTGAGACATAAAAAGATACTTTAAAGTTGATAAGGTATTTCTAGAACTGTGCATGCTTGATATATGTAACATAATGTACTTACACAAACACTCACCAAAAGATTGGATTAAAGCATTTGGTTTTGCACACAGCTTTTAAGAAGGTTTTCCTTTCGGGGTTATTTTTGGTGGTTTTTTTTTGTTTGTGGTTTTTTTTTATTATTTTTTAATTTTTTTTTTATTTTTTTTTTCCCTTTGGAGTGACTGAATTCTATTCTTATTTTTAATGCATATCAAAAGACAGAACATAGAGAGAACAAAGTTACATTGAAATGAAATATGACTCAAAAATCCTTTATAATTCTTTCTTCTGGTTTTGCCCCCCCTTCAGATGCTCATTGTCTCTGTACTTCACACTTTCTCTTCAGTCAGAACATTGTGAAAGACTGAGAGAACAAAGGATAAGTCTTCATTTTTTTTTCCGTTTTTTTCACTCGAACAAGCTTGTTCCAATTAGCTATTCAGATAATGTCACCAGGAAAAGTCCTCGGGCTTAGACTCAGCCACATGACATTAATATAGAAAAAACTTCTTGCTAACCCAGTGTATTGCATGGAGATAATAAGGAGTAATGTATCTGTCTGCATTTCTTTCCATGTTGTTCTGTGGAATAACTGCTCAGGAGAAATTACTTGTGAATTTAATTTTGGTTTGCTTTTTTATTGTTTATTTTTTCTCCAAAACAGCTACAAGTGTGCCATTTTTAAAATAATTCATTTTGCATGGCAACATCCATAGCGCATAATATTTCTTAAAATGTTAATAGGGCATAAATAACCTAGTGTTAACTTACATTTTTTTTTTACAAAACCCAGCATTTAAAGTTTCCAATGACTCTAGTACAGTAATCTGTTAAAAAAAAATAAATAAAAAAACTATGCAGCCACACAAAAAAAAAAAAAAAAACAAAAAAACAAAAAAAAAAACAGGATCTCATTCAGTATTTTTGGCTGGTAAGCACTTATGCAGGGGTAGAAGTTTGGATTTTGTTAGAAATAACAGCATCAAACAGACTTCATTATTGAAACATGCAATCATAATCACTGAGGTCTCTATTACTTCCAAAGGAAATGTTATGAGCCTCCTTTTGCTGACACAATGGTTTTCTATATCATTCTTTAGACCTACTAACTGCAGTTACAGAGTCTGAGAACTGGCTAGAATCTGTCTGCCTTGAGGGTTAGAGAGAAAAGCCTACATCTGCAATCAAAATCCACAGTTACATGTAGATTTTCCTAAAGAAATGCCAATACTAAGAAAGGATTAGCAGAATATTTAGAAAAGGAAGAATTTTCAGGGGTTAGTCAAGAAGCTATTTAAGACAAGTTCTGTTGATTTGTCTATAGGAATTTTAAATACTACTTTTTATACAATGCAAAATGTGGCTTTTTTTTTACAAGATAATTATTAATAGAATTTGTCATCATTGTTGTTCAATGTGTTACATATTTTTTCCAGTTTTCTAGAGTAATAAACAATAAGTTGCTTCATTTGAAGCTATAGGAGTCTTTTAATGGACAACACCATTTGAAATATATTCATGTATTAATAGACCTAAAAATATGTTTTAAGTTTAAGATCTTAAGTAAAGGTACCTTAGACTGCTATTTGTAATAAGACACGCAGCTGACTGAACTTAGACTTCTCTTGCCATTGCAACAGTGATAGTATGTCCAAGGTACCTGGAGATGGTTGGAAATGACAAATGAAACACCCATGCATCTACAGAACAGTCAGGATACCAACAGACATTTCAAATAAAAATAGATGCCATTGTGAAAGCAACTGAATCAAGGCCTATCTATTGATTATAGATCCATTGGTTACAGTACAAGCTCAGAAATTGTACCTAAATCTGCCTGTAATCTGGAGCTGAATCTGTTTCTAAAAGTGAACATTCTGTCACCTTAAGTTAAGTGCCTAGAGCCGTTTGGATGATGTAACATATTTCATCTGGCTTCCAGCTGACTCTCCAGAAAGATATCTCTCAAAGCTCTCTTTCTGCTCTTCTGTGAACTTTTCGATAGTCCAGCAGATTTGACATGATACCTGACACTTACGCTTAGGCAACCGAAGTCCACCAGGGTTAGGCAGTCATGACTGAAGAGAATAAAGAGTACAGGAAGGAGGGATTTCAGGGTGACTCTTTCCATAATAAGAGCCCTTCCGTAATGGCAAATCATCCCACCGATTTTAGACACTTCTGCTTCATCAGTGACTATTGACATCCTCCCTCTAGGAGGTCAGAGTTAGATGTGATTAGTGCAGCTACAGACTGATTTCTGAGCACTTTTCATCCACTTCATTGATGGCTAAATGGACAGGCCTTTTTGGGAAATTCATGACACTTTCATCTGCTGCAAGCATCTGTTAATTTTGAAATATTGACAATTAGCTGTTCGATTCAATTTTTAATAGTCTTAGGATGAGTACAGTGTCTTAAACAGAAATATCTCAATTTAGGTTCATTGAAAAAAGTCATAAGGTGTAAAAGCAGCAGCAAATGCCGTGAATATTTTAACAATATTTTCAGTTATTGTGATATTCGTAGAAGCCAGAAGCTGAGAAAAAGCTGCCTTTATCCAGAAGCTACTTTATTTCTTCTTGTTTATCAAATCCTTATTTCAGTCTCTAGCAAGTTCTGAATTATTGATTTGCATGTTGATAAAATTCACCCTAAAGTGAAGAAATTATGAAAAGAGAAATTTGAATTGCAAATATTTCTATTAAAGCAATTGTTTAGAAAAATGAATACCCCCCCAAAAAAAAAGAAAAATCCACAGAAATTTAGTGCATAGGTAAATCATGCATATTATAGAAGATAATAGGCTTTCACCTCAATAGCTTTTCTAATACTGAAGAACAAGATGAATACAGAATTCTCAGGTTTTGTGAAGTTATTTGTGTGGGGCTTTAAAAGTGTTACTCTGAGATGTATGGAGGAGAGCTGTGAACTACTCTCTTGGTTTTGCCTGTTTGACATACTTGCTTACAGTAATCTCTTTTTTTTTTTGTACTCTCCTGAACCATTATTCTTTAAACTTGAACATATTTGTGAATATGCTGGATACTAAACCTGAACAATCAGTACTTGTCCATTATGTAGTGTTGCTGGGAAAAGGTTTGATCAAATGAACTGCTGATTTTGTCTTTTTATCCTTCTGTGGTGCTTCAAAAAATCAGTTAGATAAACAGATAGGAAAACTCTAAACACGCCATACAGAATCACTATGTATTCTTCTTTTACTTTTTATTTATTAAATGGTGAGATGAGTAGGGGTTTTTACTTAAATATTTTAATTGAATTAAAATCTGCTAAAAGATATATCCAAGGACACTTTCTCTGGCCCAGGAAGCTTCTGGATCATAAAACTCTGTAAGGTCTAAAACTTGTTTATTGTCTTCCTGTGGTAGGTTCTCTGGGATTATGCACTGGTGGTTTCTGTGGGTCAAACATCAGACAGGTCTTAAACCTAATACAGTTTTAATGATATTAACAGAACTGACCTAGTGTTGTACTGTAGACTTTTTCTAAAGGTTTTCCCAGTTCTAAGGTTGGGAAGAAATTCTGAAATCTGCAGCAACACCAAGAACACCAAGATGTTCTGGATTACACATCAGGCTGCTAAAAAAAAAAAAAAAAAGAAAACCAAAATGCTGTAAAAGATGTTTTAGACTTTACGCATTTCTTAACCTGAACATGTTACAAGATTAAATGAGAGAATTACAGTTTATGATGATAGCTAGTGTTTCTTGCTCATGTTTTGGTTAATGAGATTGTAGAAGGGTATTTCCTGCCCTTCTCTCTCACACTCAGATTTCTTCTCCTTTCCTTTCATTAGGATACCTGTGTAACAAGGTTACTGCATAGTAGAGAAACCGCAAAGTGATCTTTCCTCAAAAGAATGCTCAGGCAACATTTATAACTCATCCAAGGCATGAATAAATGTACAGAAGTATAAATCAATTGATTTTTTTATACTTAAAAGGTTACAACAAATCTTGTGACTTCTTTTTTTTTGCCAAAATCAAGAAAAAACACTAATGTTTAAGCAATGACCACAACTTTCTATATCTCATTTCCTTTTCTCTAAACAAACAAACAAATTTAAAGGGGGAAACTCAACACCTTGAGGTAAGTAGGTTAGTTCACTGCATGATTAATTCATAAATTCATGAAAGAACATTTAAAATTATTATACACAGATCCAAGTATTAGTATAGGAAGCTAGCAGATTTTCAATCCAAAATACATAGCCATGCAAATGTAACCTAAATTCTCTTAGTTCCTTATGACACCATGAGTTAAGAGCTATTGCTTTTGGCCTTCAGGTTTCGGTTCATTATCACGTTGCTTGGAGTAATATTTTTTTATATCTTGTGGTTTCTTTTACATATTTCTCAAACTCTTTTCAAAGGAAAGTGATATGGTTTTCTATATTGAACCATTTTAAGACTTAATGTATAGTCTTATCTATTTTTATTCAGAAGTATGAATTCCTTCTGATTTGGGTAAATCACTGACTTGTCTTCCCATGAAAGGACTGCATGAATATTTTATAATGCAATCTATTTTCCTTAATTTGTTATTTCAAGATGTTTATAGGTGTTCTCATTTCTTCATACAAAAAACAGAATGAGGCAATTTTCCCTTGTTTTTTATAGGTGGGAGTCTCACTGCAATATATCTGGTGCTTTCAGTCATATAATATTGCACAAATGTGATTGTGCTTGTCCGCCTCTGTAAAGTGTGCTGGGACTACCAAAGAAAACAACCTTCCAAAAACTGTTCAACAGCCATATCTGGAAAAATGCAGACTATATAAGCCCTCATTTCTGTGTTTTGCCAAACTGTAACTAAAATAATATACTATTTTAGATGTCTAGTTCTTGAAGAAGGTTGATGTTCAATGGCAAATTTGATGAATAGTCAGCACATGAAACATGTTTAGCTGCGTGTCCTAAGTTATTTGACCATGTTCATTGGTTTGATATGGATTATTTATTTTCTGTCTGGTGCATACAAGCCAGAACTGCCAGTACACTGGTTGCTTTAACCTTTTAAACTTACAATGCAGCTGCAGGTCCTTCATGAAAGGGTAGGTGATCAGTTCTATGTTATTCTGCGTTATCAGAGTAGTACAGAAGCATTACTGAATTAGGCTCAACTTTCAGTCTCTGCACAAAAAATTAGAAACAGGCAGGTCATGGGTAAAATCCTGATCTATAAATCCATAGTCATATAATATGGTATTGACAGTCTTGTAACAGGCCATAAGCTGTTTACGGAGTTGGTAAGGCCTCAGGACTACAGCTTCTGCTTGCTCTGCCTGAACTTTTCTTGATCAATAATCTTTTTTAGTCAAAAGCAGTCATTACAGAGAGTGTAGGAAGACATATGCAGCAAAAGTTTCAGTATGAATAATAATGCAGTTAAAATTTTTATACCAAACTCCTTCTTTTCTACTCCTTTTCCTGCATCATTTTTCCTCTATCTTTAAGTACTCGTCCAGAAGGGCACATTATTTTACAGTTCCTAGTATCATATTCTGGATATGTACATGCCTTGGTTAACATCGGCCATTTCAA
Source organism: Myiopsitta monachus (assembly GCA_017639245.1). NCBI lineage: Eukaryota > Metazoa > Chordata > Aves > Psittaciformes > Psittacidae > Myiopsitta > Myiopsitta monachus. The sequence goes on from CM029919.1 coordinate 64,829,716, forward strand.
ATTATATCACATATTGACCACAAAATTATTTTAGGCATTGTAGACACCTAAATGGTGCGTGTTCCTCAACTTCATCATCCACTACAAAGGGACATAGGTTATCATAAATCCTGAATTGTTACTTGCTAACCTAGTCTACTTGTCTTGGATATACTACAGTGTCCCAGAGGGCACTCAGCTTGAGTTTTGCCTCCATGAAGTATAGAAGCATCTTAAAGACATCTATAGACACCTACAGGAAGATTTTAGCATCTTATTATATGTTAGAAATAATTAATCTAAAATAGAATCCCATCATTATGAAAAAAAAAAGTGAATAAAAGCACACAGAATCAGTTTTATACTGGGGATGTGCTTTAAAAAAATAAATAAATAAAATAAATAAATAAATCTCTTCAATTAAGATACAGGAAACCTCAAATGAAATTCGCTTTCTGAAGCAGACTGGAGCAAAGGCCTGAATCTCTGTTTCCTAATTGCTGGCAAATATTTCTTTAAGTATTTCCCTGACTTACTAAGCTGAACTAATTAATCAAATTCAGCATAGATTTCCCAGTGAATCTAGCTTTACCCAAACTTATTTATAATCTGAGAGCCTTTTCTCAATTATGTGTTAAAATAGGAACAGAGATAACTAACTTTTCCTGTCCGAGTTAAAATAGCTACACCAGCTTTCCTTTTAGGATTAGTTCTCTAGGTGCTATTTTGTAATTTTGTGAAATACGTTAAACTTTCTCTGTGACTATATTTATGCTGTATTAGCTGACATCTTATTTTTCAAATCAGATTTCACTTGTCACATCTTTAACCCTTAGGATTTTTACCAAGCATGCTACACCAGGTTTGAAAGGGGAAAATAGTCTTTTCCTGTCTCCTTTCTTTTTTTCTTTTTTTTTTTTTTTCCTCTTTACTTGTTTAGAAAAGGAAGGATTAATAGTGTTTGGGAATTAATACTTTCTATTTCTTTATACTAGAGGATTTATGTGGAGAAGAAAACAAGTTCTATATGTACGATCTGTATACCTGACATGTTGCACCAAACTCATTTACATTACTTACCACGTCTTATACCAAATGGGGCCAGGATATTTATTGATAACCAGCTTAATTGCATATCACTCAGGAAAGTCAACTGAGCCACAAATTAATCTTTTAATTATCACTTAGGCACACCATCCTGACACAAAGTATTCACAATACATACCTAGCTAATCACATTGCATACAAAGGTAGTAATTTAAAGTTTTCCCATGTATCTCATTACTGTGTATTTGCCAAGATATTCTTTGTTATTCAGGTGTTGTCACTTGTCACTCAATGAAAACACTTGCCTGACATTATGCAGCATCACTGATCTTACCTAGTGTGAAGGAGGTGACATAGTTTATGGCTTCTTCAATAATTCCCTGAATATAAAAACTTTGCCAAGTTGCTTTAGATGTCTAGGAAATCAGGCTATAGCTCACAACTAACTCTCTTTTTGAAAGCAAGGATATTAATTTCTACCAAGACATTAACAGCAAAAAAGAGGATTTTTTTTTCTTTTTTATTACAATGTTATACATGGGTTTTTCCAGGGATCAAAAAGTAAAAATACTCTAAAAGAGGAAGAATATTCCAAAACAAGATGCCTTCTTTAGGGGTATATTAGCGCTAAACCACTGTTCTTAATAAAGGATGTAGAACTGAACTTTAGGAATAACAAGAAAATGTTTATTCATAAGAATTATCTCAAATTCTGCTTTTATGCACAAAAATGGAACTTTATGTTTCAGATCTATCAAGAATATACTCTAAACAGTACTAATACTGTATAACTTCACTGAGTTCTTGCAGGTTATTTTTTAAGGAAAGCAGTGTTTTGGAGATCCATACTGTTTAATAAAGAAATAAAGCCATATAACTTATGTCACTGAATACTGGCAATTATTTGGTATCTTTCTTTGATAAGACTACCAATGTGGTACATGAAATGTCATACATTTTGGATTCTGTAAGGAATATCACTCATTGCCAGGCAAATAAGATCACTATGATCTTATTATGTGACACATTAAGTGGTTTAAGAACTGGCCAACCAATAGATCATGGCTTGATGCTACTTGTCACTGATAATCAGAAGGAAATGGGTAAAGGGTGCTATTTCATAAGGCTTGGTACTAGTGTGACTGTCTCCAAAAGGTCTCTTCATTCCCTGATTCAAAAAACATTCTGATATACTGGGGAGTTGTTGTACATATGTGAAGAATCAAAGTGAATCCGCACATTAACAGATCCATAGTGCCCTGATTTTATCGAAGAAAACTATAGCAAGAACTGACCAAAACCAGTCTTTTTTTTCTTTTCCTTTTTTTTTTTTTTTTTTTTTTTTTTAAATCCAGAGGAATACTTTCATTCAGACAGTAAATCATTCTTAGGAGTCCTACTGAGAAGGTTAGAATATATTGCTAAATCATGGAAAACATAGCATCAATAACAACTATTGTTTTACATATAATGTCATTGAGTATAAAAATGTTAATTCCAAAAAAACAAAGGGTTTAAATGTCTACAGTGATAACTGTAGAAGATAATTTTTATAAAGCACAATTTTACATATTCTGTGCATTCTGTTACAGAGGACAAAATGCAGACAAAAAAATAGGATAATAAATTTCTAACAAAACCAGGTAAGGGAGAGGGAATATTTGAGATGTTATGAAAGATGAGATCCAGAATTTGTGGACCAGATTGTCAAAGAACTACAGCATCTCTAATGAAGAAGAGTGGCCAGGAGACTAAGGAGCCATTTAAACCAGCTTTACATGTTTTGAGTTGTGCCTTCAGTATCGAACAGCCACATGAGATGTAGCAGCTGCATGGCTGGATTTGTTCCTGTGAAATTGTGAGTTCTTTTTTCTTTATTATAGAAGCTATCTCAGACAAAAGCTACCTCAGTGTGTAACTACGTATTACTGATATTTCCCTTTCAGGTGACTTTATGTGATTGCCTTCTATCTGTATATATCCTATAGAAACCACAAAGATTGCTAACTCTTCATTAACATGTCAGAGTTCCAGGTTAGTTGCGAATCTCTTTCAATAGTGCACAGAAAGATCTTGCAATTATTACCTAAAAGTTGCATTTAAGCTAATGTAAACAACTCTGTACAAAGTCTAACAAAGTAAAACTACTTAAAATGCATCCGCTTGAAGGAATTATCAGTAACAAATACCTAGATAATTTTATAAGCCACTTTTTAAGATATACTATTATTAAATGCTTTAATGAAGCAGCTATGTGCTGGGATTTGCCCCCAGATAATGAGGTAGTTTAGAGTCTAATGAGGAGTGTATTTCATATGCTACATGCATTTCATTCAAATACAGCTATTGAGAAAGGAAAAAGCAATACAAATTCTGTATTAAAACTGTATTTCAAATCCCTCTATAAATTCTAGCTCCTCAAATGATGAGAACAGATTTATGTAAATCATCAAATGTCTTCTCTGATGTTTTTATACTAACTAGAAAATAAAGTTAAAAATATTTGAAGAATCCAGGAGCTCCAGAGTCAAAATACAATCAAACTAGGCATAATCATCCACCTTATTCCAATTATATGCAAAACTGAATTAGACAAGAACATGAAAAAATCCTGAGATGCTTTAATCATCTATCCTTATCCAAGTTATCAAAAGATACAGGGGCTTCTGAATTAACTCAAGATCTCTCTTTATGCAAACAGACCTCTGAAGTTGGAACCTCTTTTTATGGGGCACTCTTTGCCCACCAACATTCTTAGTTTTTTCCTTCTATTACACTTCTATAATGTACTTCTAAATTATTCATCTTCTCTAAATTTTTGAGAAAAAGTTAGAAATATACATATCACCGAGTAGGTAAAATTGAAGTTTTCTCAAACAAGGTTAGTATCTCATCTGAAATAAAGATGCTTCAAAGAAATGATATAATCTACAACAGTCTAAGGCCAAAACTCAGAGCATTGGAGGAGGCATAAGGAGACTGGGATGCAAAAGCAGATTTCCAATGCCACAGGTTCTCCTTACTAGCCTCCAGCTATGGCTTGAGAAAGGTGTAATTCATTTATGCCCTGCAGTATCAACTACCACCATGAAAAATCTCGGATGTCATCAGGCCTGTGAAAATCATGCTATATGTTAGATTAACAGGTGGATATATACATATTACCTTAGAAATGTGATGGGGTTTGTATTCCACATCTTCATCTGATTCTAAATATAATTTAATAAACTGGCTATGGCTGTACCATCTGTAAACTTTTCATTAAGTTATTCTAAGACAGACGCTGGGAAAGAAAGAGATGTCATGCAAGATTCTAACAGGTCACAAATATCTCGCAAAACTGCTGTCTCTATATATGTACTGCTAAGATGTAAAGTGTGAAGCATTCTTGTGGACAGAAGAATCCAATTAGCACTAAAATGCTAGATACACTATTCTCTTGAAGTGAAAAGTTCTTCAAGCTTTCAATGTGGGCATTTCTGTCATTTACAATTTTATAGTACTTTCCCATTTTATTGTGCTTTTCAGGAAATCTATTGACAGATGTCTATTAAATAAGTTGGCTATCATTAAATGATGAAAATTGAGTTTTATATCTTTAATGAGGTTTGAAAATGCAACCCAAAAGTGAATGTCTAAACAATAGCTGCTGCTATATCATAGAATCATAGAATAGTTAGGGTTAGAAAGGACCTTAAGATCATCTACTTCCAACCCCCCTGATATCAGCAGGGACACCTCACACTAAACCATGCCACCCAAGGCTATGCCCAACATAGCCTTGAACACAGCCAGCGATGGAATATTCACAACTTCCCTGGGCAACCCATTCCAGTGCCTCACCACCCTTACAGTAAAGAATTCCTTCCTCATATCCAATCTAAACTTCCTCTGTTTAAGTTTGAACCCATTACCCCTTGTCCTCTCACTACAGTCCCTAATGAAGAGTCCCTCCCCATCATAAAAGAAGAAAATAAAAAAGTATCCCTCATAAAGGCCCTTAACTCCTTTACTACTTTCCTTTATTAATTTATACTTTAAGGAGAAGTAGTCGACAGACAGCAAGATGCACTATAGGAAATACTGTGTTTTGGCTAGCTATAATCTTTGTTATTAAACAGGTCTACTTGGTAGTAGAAAAACAGAGATCTCCTGCATGTCAGCTTTTTAATGGAATGATATTTCAAGAATGTGGAGCAATAGAAGAGATGTTTTGCTCCACTTTGACCTTTTATAGCAGCAGTGATGCAGTTAAAACAAATGAAATCTTGCAGTCCTAATAGCATAGCTTCAGAGAAGAAATTCTTGCCAAATAGTGTCTAATTATCTGCTGAATGTATTTCAGTATTAAAAAAAAAATGCATTAAAGCCTTGCAATTTATGGATTTCTCAGTATAGGAAAAGTAAATCTGATAGGGAGAACAACTGTAAATCGTCAAATATTTCTTGAAAGTGTGATACAGAGAAATCAAGCCATGTATCTTTATAACCAAATAAATCCCTTTGCTTCTGTCTGTGATAAAAAAAATATTTCATGTTCAGCTGACAACAAATGCATAAAGAAACCATCTTTCTTCTAAAAATCATGTGATTTTGAAACACTGAAATTCCCTTAAAGATTCAAAACACACTCAATCCTCTACTGTTGTCCCACTGACTTGATTTTCCCCCCTAAAACTGATGTGTTGCTTACATCATTAAATATTTAACGTTTAATTATTAAAAAAATAAAAAAAATATTATTCTATTATGAAATAAGAATTAATATATAAGTAAAATGTAAGTCAAGAACGACTTTCTGGTAATAAAACCTAAGCAATCTATCTTTTACATCTGATACCAGCTTTCCATTTCAGAATTACTTGTCTACAATCTCCATGATTAGGTTTGCCAAAACTAACCCCAGTGCCCAATACTATCCTATGCCAGGCAGTATTTTTCATTATTCAAAGAAATAAAATAATAATTAAAAAAAAAGACTTTTATTCTTCTGTAGTACTGTATTGTAATTGGCTGAAAGTTACCATTGAAATCATGGGAAAATAACACCAGGAGCCATTAGCAAAAAAATTAGTATCAGAATATGTTCTCAACTCAGACAATGGCACTATCCGATGTGACTTGCCATAATTGAAATGCTACATTGAAAGTGACATGTTTCACCCCTTCTTTCACCCATTAACTGTCAAATCAGAAAGGAAATAAGAACAAATAGAAACAAATAAGTGTTGTGCAGCATTAGAATTATTTTTTTATTCATTGGCAGGGCTTACATCCTTCATATGTAGCTCAACCATACTAAGGTCCTGCAGCCTATGTCCATAAAAGTTTGCAATCTCTTCAACTAGAACCTCCTGGCACAAAAAAGAATCATTTATTTAACATTGTCTGGCAAACTAAAAACATCTCAGGTTTGCTGTTACGAGTTTGTTTCCAAGTTCAGGTTTTCTCTCAAGATGTGTCAATATGACAGCTAGAGACCATCTGCAGAAGAGAGTTAGTGTCCTGGGTTCAGCAGTAGCAGTCATTTTTCTCCTTCTTAGCATCTGGTGCAGTGCTGCCGTTTTGACTTTCAGCCTGGGAACAGCGCTGACAACACTGATGGTTTTAGTTGCTGCTCCATAATGTTCACGCTGACCAAGGGCTTTCTGAGTCTCGTGCTCTGCCAGGGACAGGGGGAAGCTTGGAAGAAGTGGAGACAGGTCACCTGACCCAAGCTAACCAAAGAGGTATTCCATACCACAGCATGTCATGCCCACTATACAAAGTGGGAGCAGTTACCTAGAGGGGCTAGTTCACTTCTTGGGTAGGGCTGGATATCGGTTGGCGGGTGGTGAGCGGTTGTATTCTCTTCCCTTGTTATTTTCCTTACCATTATTATTATTGGTGGTAGCAGCAGTGGTTTGTATTATACCTTAGTTACTGGGCTGTTCTTATCTCAACCCATGGGAGTAACATTCTCTCAGATCTCTTCCCCATCCCTCCGGGAGAGGGGGGGAGGAAAGCAGAGGGGGGAGGGAGCGAGCAGTTGTGTGGTTCTGGGTTGCTGGCTGGGCTTAAACCATGACAGTTCATTTCACTCTTTTTTCACTAAACAGACCTAATCCACATGCAAGAAGACAATGAGAGGGGATTGTTTTGAACTGCTCTTCTGAACAGACTTCTCTGAATCTATTTTGTGTAATCAAAAATGTTTAAGAAGTTAATAACAGAGATAAACAGTAAGACAAACATTAGGACACTTGCTTAGATGGCTAAAGTGGATTTAACTAAATGTTGAGAACTAAAAGAACTAATTATCCTGTCTATAATGCTCATTTTTTTGCTTATCTATCAATACAGGTAAATTGTGAAGATGATTCATGTTACCTTAAATGTCTCTGAAAATGGAATGTCACAACTGCCAAAAGATCTGTTACTTTCCACTAATATGAAGGGAATTGCAACTACAACACAACCATTATCTTCAGATATCCTAGAAAAAATGAACATGAGCCGGCAGTGTGTCCTCGCAGCCCAGGAAGCCAACCATATCCTGGGCTGCATCAAAAGGAGCATGACCAGCAGGTTGAAGGGGGTGATCCTGCCCCTCTACTCTGCTCTCCTGGGACCTCACTTGGAGTGTTGTGTGCAGTTCTGGTGTCCTCAACATCAAAAAGGACATGGAACTGTTGGAACAAGCACAGAGGAGGCCCATGAGGATGCTCAGGGGACTGGAGTGCCTCCTGTATGAAGATAGGCTGAGAAAGTTGGGGCTGTTGAGCCTGGAGAAGAGAAGGCTGCATGGAGACCTCATAGCAGCCTTCCAGCATCTGAAGGGGGCCTCTAGGGATGCTGGGGAGGGACTCTTCCTTAGGGACTGTAGTGATAGGACAAGGGGTAACGGGTTCAAACTTCAACAGGGGAAGTTTAGATTGGATATGAGGAAGAAATTATTTCCTGTAAGGGTGGTGAGGCACTGGAATAGGTTGCCCAGGGAAGTTGTGAATGCTCCATCTCTGGCTGTGTTCAAGGCCGGGTTGGACACAGACTTGGGTGACATGGTTTAGTGTGAGGTGTCCTGCAGGAGAATCCAGGACAACGAACTCTGACCAATATGATCAAGCATTGACAATTTATTAAAGGTAGGCAGTGTCTTTTATAGAAAAAGCCTCAGAAGACTAGAACATTCAATAACATCTGATTGGTTACATTCTTTACCCAAGTGTTAGCAACAGTTTTATAATTGGCTGTTACAATAGTAAGTGATTCCCAGGCTGCGGCCACAACAGCAGATGGTTTCAAGGACACAACTGTCAGTTCCTTTGTAGGCATCCCTCTTAACAACTGTCCGTGCCAACATTCTCAAAGCATTCTGCACGTACATGACCTATAGTAACCTCCACACATTCTTTAGTAACTTCCAAGCAGGGCCTCACAGCCTTTGGTTCACTACTTTACAAATGTCAAGCAGTTGTCTGGATTGCTCACAGTCCGTTTCCAGCAAGAAACACTGCAACAGTGTCCCTGCTGATGGCAGGGGGGTTGGAAGTAGATGATCTTAAGGTCCTTTCCAACTCTAACTATTCTATGATTCTATGATTCCATAATTGGAATGAAACCTAATTAAACACTAGCCTCCAGTGTAAGCTGTCTTTACTAACACCAAATCAGAGAGTGTCGTTCTGAGGATTTCTCGCCCATGAGTATATCTTCAAGGGGGATGCTCTGCCATGAAGCAGAGTATGGGGTTTGTGCCACTCCTCAGTGTGTGAGACAGAGCAGGCAGGATACAGGAACAACCTCAAAACTATGGACGAAATGCAATGAACAAATTTATTTTTGTTATCTCACCAACTGGGGGATCCCTGAAGCTGCACCTGGACAGAGGCACAAAAGTTGGTACGCACTGTGCAGCTCCGTGCACGCTGGATAATCACTGAACCTGCTGTTTTCACCTGTATATCAAAGATTCATTTATGCAGACATAATTGCTAGTATGCTTTGATCTTTCCCAGAGCAGGGAAGGAATCTTAAGCATGTTCTAAGTCTATCACAGGCCCATGTTATCTAAACACAGGTGTTCTACTTGTCACACATAAGACTAAACAACAATTAGTATGATACCTGTGTTTTTCGACACCTCAGCTGCAAGTCACTTAAGCATATTTACAATCTTCCACTCCACTCTTCTGTTATTTTCCCATACCCATCTAAGACTAATGTCCCTGTTAGTGTAAAAATTTTACCTTTGAGTAAATGATGAATGCCTCCCTCTCAACAAATTTTTGTAACATGTCCCACCACACCTTTTCTTTTCTTTCCTTTCCTTTTTCTTAGAAATACACCTGGAATCTTTAATATCAATAAACTTTTTTCTTCTCATTTTCATAAAAAGAACAGTAAATCCATATTAAAATCAAACTCTGATGGAGAGTGGGGTTTCCTACAGATTTTCTTTTCATCTATCATACTAATTGTTTGCATATGGCATGATGAAAGAGTACTACTTTAAGTCCAGAGTTCTTTCCTTTTTTAATTTTTCTACTACTTTACCTTTTAGAGATACAATATAAAGGTGAAAGGTGGGATTGCCTTTAATCTAGATAATGTCTCAATGTTAGAGATTATGATAGGGACACATGGGCTGCAACTTATACTTACGTTGTTCTTAACATATCAGAGCCACAAAAGGTTCTAAAGAGAAAACTGTGTCAGTCTTGTTGGATTTTTTTCCTTAAGCCAATTACCTGCAGTTCATTAAGGTAAAAAACAGTCTCCAAACTATAGAAAATTATGTCATGCCTCCATGTGTAAAACATTTTTCATATCTATGGTAAATAAAAATATTAACATGAAAATGCAAGCTCAAAAATAAAGAAATTTTACAAACACACTGTCCAGTGACCTATAAAAAAAAAAGAAATCACCTAGTATAGTCCCAGATATGCAAAGATTTAAGCAGTTTTTAGCACCTGGGGACACCATTCAGATACTTAATTTTGAATATATGTTTTCTAAAGCTGATGTTGTTACATTATTGCATAATTATTCTTTCAGGTTAAGAAAACAAATGGCTTATAGCCTTAGGTTGTTTGAATATTTTAGAGTCAGAAGAGTGACTTTCAAGCTTCCTTGTGATCCTCTCTGCTTCTTCTTTCACAGTGACTTATATAACAAATTTCAAATTCAAACACAAACATAGACATGAAAATCACTTTCAAGTCTCCCTCTGATTTTAAAGCTATAATAAAGTTGTTGGTCATAAGTAAGGTAGAACTGAATTAAATTCTTCTGTTTTCTTCTGGCAATCAAAGAATCTCTTTTTAACGTTATCCATGGTACAAGAATAACTAAGAACATTGCTTTTTTAGGCTCAGTTTATCTATCAAAGGTTCTAAAATATAACCAGATTCTTTACAGTACAAATTTGTAATCAATGCTATGACATTTAATAAATGCTATAATAAATAACATTCATATGTTAAAAATCAATAAATATATTCATGGACAATATCTCAAGAATTTCCAGAAAGAAGAAACATAGTGGGCAGATCAATAACACAACTGAAATTTTCTTACCAATTTTAGATCTCAAAATTAATCTGGGTAAATCATGTATATCCCCTACAGTCAGTGAAAGTAAAGGATATGCTCTTGAAAGAAAAATTTTTTCAGTGTGTTATATGTGCCTGTATTGAGCGAGCAAAATGAATCAACTCTTTCTGTATATTATTTTGGACTGTTAACTCTAGAAATCCCAGATATCTTAAACTCTACAGCAATGTTTACGCTTGTTGTAATTTAGACAGATGCGATTACACCCTCTGACTGCAAGACTGACTGAGCTTTAGCGCGCAAGGTGGTCCTGAGTGCTATTTTCAAGCTTCTGCTGTATGCAGTTAAACTGTTGGTATATATTTGCTCAGGTCAATAGTGCTCAGATTAGGTCCTCCACTGAAAAGTGCAGCCATGCCCAAGCGTGTGCTATGAGGGCATGTTAGCACACAAAAGACACTAATTTAATCAGATAGACTTGAATAACTAATAACTGTGACAAGAAGTCAGCAAAAACAAACCTACCTTCCCTTCCTGCCTCTGCCTGCCTGCCTACCTGCTTGCCTGGTCAACAAGGCTGGAGCCCTCCCAAGCACAGGGCTGCTGTGCACAAGCAAGAACCCCCAGGGAAACGTAGCCAAGAGAAGAGCAGAGCTTGCTCCCGCTCCAAGCTTGCAGCTGGGCAATGGAGCCAGAGATTGCCAGCTCATGATTGGTGCCTTGGAGGTGCAAGAGCAACAGGCAAGAACTGAGCCCAAAGTGCCCATGGGATCCCTGGCAAGGGGATGTGGTTAGTGCTACATAGGACAAGCAGCAAGTCCCAGGGGCCACCTGGGAGTCTAGAAAGCTTTCTTCCCCTAGATGTGGGGCACAAGGACCACCTGAGTGGAGCAGAAGCAGCAGCTTTTTGGCCACAATATCCCAAAGATGCACTGTGTTCAGTGCTGCAGAGGAAGGTAAAAAACCACCGGTGACACTCACAGGCCCCCATGGGGAAAAAAAGGCCTTCTCCCCCCAGCTGCAGGACACAAGGGGCCACCTTCGTGGTGCATGGGCAGCAGGCAGTAACGCAGCAGAATGGACCGGAGGAGCTCTGACAAGTGGTCCTACTTGATGCTGCAGGGGAAGGCAAAAAGCCCCAGGGGGTACCTCTACCAATCTGCTTCAGGGAAAAATTCTCTCGTGATCTATGTGGGTAAGACCTGCTCCTCGTCCACAGGCTGGTCATGCCTCCCAGGAGATGTCCAAGCTCCATTCTCTCTCAATCTGGAGCCACCTCCAGGGCTTCCAAGAGTAGCCAAAGGCCCCTGGCCTGATGGACCTTGTGGATAAGAATCCTTCTTACACCTGGCAGAGCACCAGTGGGTGCTCCAAAGCACTGGGACCCCTGGAAACATCTCTGCATCCCAGCTGCTGCCCACAGCTCCATGAGGGATGAGGATGGTGAGCTCTGCAGTGCTCCTCAAGAAGGCACTTTTATAGTCTGGCTACAGCTACGCAGCTGAAAAGGATTGCTACCCCTCCGACGAACCAAGAAGCTGATCCTGCCAGCAGCTGGCCTTGCAGCAGAGAACCTCCAGCAGCCTTGACTGTCACTGGTCTCCCTCCCTCAGCCCCTGTAAGTAACTCCATCAGCTCAAGAACTTTCTCTCAGATCCTTCAGTCTGCCCCAGGACACTGGAGGCTGCTCCTTTTTATCTTCTCCTGGGTCACTGTGACTGCTGTGTTGACAGGTGGTGGCATGGAATGGAATGGAATTGAATGCAATGGAATGCAATTCAATGCAATACGAATCACTGGGGATGCTGGGCTCTTACTCTACAGGATGTTTAAGGAGTGAGCATGTCTAGAATGTGAAAGCAGTACAGACTGGAAACTCAGAAAGAATGATAAGACTGTAGAAGAGCAAGTGAAAAGTCTGTCTGGAGTGATGACTATTTGCATATAGAGTTTAGTCCATCCTTTTAACTAGAATATATGATGCTATCTGACTAGCACGTGCAGCAAGTACTTTTCCAAGCCCAGAGAAAGCTCGAGTTGTATACTACTTTTTTTGTTGTTTTTTTTTTTTTTTTTGTGTGTGGCCTAAAGGGTGATAATGTTGTAAGAAACAGCTAAGAATCATAACTACAGAGAATAGCCCATTTGACTCATTTTAAACAAGACCATAACACAATTCATAAAATTGCAACCTGGCATACATTCCCACATAAAAAGTTCTATCTATCAGTTCCTATTTAATTGGAAAATAACACTGATGATGGGTCCTCAAGATAGTTTCTAGGTCCTCAAAGTCAGTATTCCCTCAAACATAGCAGATTATAACATCTAACTTCTGTCAAAAATAAGCCGAGTTATTATTTTGTTAATTTAAGACTATCAGTGGAGTAAGTTTGCCCACAGAAATAATTCTAAATATAATTAATGGATATAACCATAAACAGTATTAATGTGAAGCTGTTCTCCAAATTATAAGTGGTTGTTTTGGTGATAACATACTGAAGTAAAAAAAAACTATGGAAGTTGCTCAATATCAATTCTAAATTTGCAAAAATCTCAGAGTTAGGAAATGAACATCTTAAAAAAATTATTCAAATCACCTGCGTATTTTTCATGTGCAAAATTAGTTGCCATTTTAAACTGTCAGAATGACATTAACATCAAGGTATCACTAGTATCAGTCATAATTATTCAATATCTTTAAGTTGAAGCATATGTCATTTCCTTGATATACTGTATTTATTTTAAAATGGTTAGCTTTTCAAAACTCCAGTTATGGGTATAAAGCATATGGAAGATATAATATGCATAGTAATGGAATGTAAAGAGAAATATTCTCTAGCAATTTTTCTGTAAAGAATATTTTATCTAGAAATTTAATTCAGTTGGGTTGCAACCTGGGAGAGGGACAGTAAGTTAGAATAGCATATAGTAATGGAACATGAAGACAAAGGAAAGGCAATGGCAACAAGGCAATTAGTCACTGTTTTCTTTGGTAGTCCAGATGTTACAACAATAATTTTTTATTATATTCTTTTAACTAGAGTGTGGCAAATGACCACAAAGTGGTATTAAGTGTATAGCTTATTTTTGAGAGACCAATCTTTGCTTTTTCACTGATTCAAATGTTTTCATTGTTCGTATGAAGATATTTGCTTTTCTTTGAGACCCTGAACTGCAACCACTCTGAGGTTTACCTTGATTCTGGCTTACAAGCACGTACAAACACAATTTAGTGTTTATTCCAGTACAGATTCTTGCTTATATAAAATACAGGTTGCAGAACAATGAGTTTAATCTTTGCTCAAGTGCTCTGTGACAGATGAATTGGCTGCACGAGCCTGGTTCTCTCTTGACATGCCCCTAAGTAGCAATTAGTCTATGCCTTACATAATCTTAGCTGTACTGCATTGACAATGACAAACAGTAATAAAAGCTCTACTGGCTTCAGTGGAGCCACACCAGCTTAATCTGTGATGCTGTGTTCCTAAACATTAATATAGTGATAGCTACCAAAAAAAGTAAATCCATAAATTTCACAATTATTTTTAGAGTTTTATGCAAAAAAATACAATGAAATAAAAATTTAAAAAGAACAATAGGCACTCTTCAACAACCTCACCAATTCTTTCATGTTTATACATGTGCAAATAGCTTCAATGTGTTTAGGAAACTGAGAATGAAATATTTTCACCTCCTCCCAGCCTACTCACATATACAAAAACTTCCTTAGACACTTAAGGCCAAAGTCCTGTCACCTTACTGGGGGCAGCTCTGACTGTGTCAGAACAGGAATTCTGGAAAGCAGTATCAAGCCCTAGTCTGGGATTTATACACATATCTGGAAAAGAATGGCAAAGCCTATCTCTTGAGCCATTGTGTATTCTTCTGTCTTGAGTCTTTTACCTTGAATCTACGATTTTCACCAGTTTTTCTGATAGAATTTGGCACTATTCTTTGATTTTTAGAGAGTAATAGTATTTAGCATTTACAGGAGTGCACAAACCTTAAGAAAGTTTCTAAAACTAATTGATGAACTGTGTCTTTCCCAGAATATAGAAGTATATCCGGAGAGTTCAATTTTGCATTGAGGGTTGCTTGAAAATTACACATTTTCTCATAGGCCTGCTGCTAGTTATGAAAAACGAACTCCAGAACACTACCTATTATTCATTTTTTTTAATTAAAAAATACCAAAACCCAACCCTTGGACATTGGTTATTTGGCATAGCTTTTCAGCCCTTTCTCTGTGAAGTCACAAATACCGCAAATGTAAGGGTGGCAGTTGCCACAATTAATCTTTCAATTTAAGAGCATTCAGCAAATAGATTATGCCATGCCCAGACCAACTTTGATAACCTTGTTAAATAAAAATAATAATTTTAAAAAACATTATTTTAAGGTAGGAAAAATTTTGGTATTGCATCATCTGAGATGAACCTGCACATGACAAGCTGCATTCAGCTCTTAACAGTGGTGGGAAGATAGTGATAGCTTGTCATTGCAGTTCAGCTTCCCAGCCCTCTCTTTCTCCATGTTCTCACCATCTCTTTCTTCAGCAGCTACTGGAAATTAAGATATTTGTCTAACCTTCTCTTTCACAGACGTTCTGCAGGAATATCTCCCCTCTTTAACCCTACAGGTGGACGCTTTTTACCACCCATGTAGCTTCACGTGTTCTATGTATCTGGGTAGGGGAAACAAGCTATTCCACAGAGTTCTGTCCTGAAATGGCTGGTGTGTTCCTGGTACCCAGAACTGTGCCTCTGAGACAATTCAGTATCTCTCTACTAGAAATGCTGTTCTCTCCTTACTTGAAGTCTCCTCTTTCAGCAGATCAAAATCTGCCAAAATAATCTGAAATAATAGCAAGCAACGCTCATTTGCCAAAATCAATATGTGTGCCCCATCACATGCAAAGTCCTATATGCAGCTATTCACAAGGACAGGGACAATGTTGTGAGGGTTTTTGCCTTGTCTTTTTGTCTCTAACTGAAATATCGGTCCTTAAATTAATTGCTTTTTAAGTTATACCATGTACCCCATGTTAAAAATAGCAAAATGTAAACTCAAGTTAAGAACTAAACCACATAAACATGAATCTTGTACGTTTTTCTTCAGATACCTGGAGTTTTCTAGATGAAATTGTACCCCTACTCCCACACATAAGTTTTGAACTATCATGCAATATTTGGATCAATGATTTAAAAGGCTTTCTTTTAGGTTTGTTTTTTCTTTCCCCCCTACTTGTACAATTCCCTTCCTTTACTTGTGATTAACTCTTCTCTGAAGTACCTCTAAGCATCAAGTAAGCCAAGTGCCGTTGGTGAATTGGACTGGAATTCATTCTTACTCTAACATTGTCCTGCAGACAAGTTATTTTTCCCATTTTTACCCCTATATACTTACAGACAAATGTGTTTCCCTGTCAAATTTTGATTGACCAAAGCACAAGTTTCCTTTCTTTTCTAGATACGCCATACTATTTATTCCTCCAATATTTGAGTAGTTTTTCTTTAAAGAGGCCCAGTTTTGAATGACATTTTCCTTTTTAATTATGTACTTGAAACATAATTCAAAGACCCATAAGATGCCTGTGTCATATAACTGCCTTTCAGCGTTGGGGTGGGGGGTGTCTTCCTTTTTTTTGTTCCTTTTTTTTTGAAAATACACTTGACAATGGAGTCATAACAAGTGTTTATAGACACCTAACTTTTCTCCCACCATAGAATAGCTTTCATGGTATTTCTCTAAAGTAATCTTTGAGTCTTTTTTTTTTTTTCACTGATATCTTTGTTTTATTTATAAAAACTTCTGGTAATCTTATTAATAGTGTGATACTTTTATTTCTGTCTCTGTGACAAGATGTTGCATCTCAAATATGTTCCAGTCTGACTGTTCTTCTAGGTTTCTGCTGTTATTCCACAATCTCTTTACAGAATGTGTATTAATATTTCAAGCTTTTCCTTTCAGTTTTCCAGGTGTGTCCTTTGGTTTTACCTCAGCAATCTGCCTTTATCTTGACCCAGGGCTTTTTCCCATCTTATTTTTCTTCCTCCCTCTCCCCCTAGGGAGGGGAGTGATAGAGCAGCTTGGTGGGAATCTGGCATCCAGCAACAGTCAGCTCACCACAACTGTTCAGGAGTCCATTACCTTAGACTTAATGTCAAATCAGATATTTGGTTGATTCCAGGCATGTACCAGTGGTACTGTCTTCCAAGAAACTGGGCCAATTGCTTTTGCATGACCTACCCATTAATGGAATGGCCCCTTGCCTGTTATGCTATCAGCCTTCTCCCTTCCTCAGACTCCAGTACCCAAAAATCTCACTTTCATCTTCCTGTTTTCTCAAGAGTTGTCTGCTCTAGTCTTATTAATAATCTCCCTTCATCTTTTTCTTCTCCCTTATCTTTTCCTTTGAACTAATGTGAGTGAAAATAACCTTACAAAATCTTTCCGTAATAAACTCAAATCAATGAGAATTCTGCAGTAACAGAATTACTTAATCATCCAAATGATATTTGGCTGATGTTAAAAAATCAGCAGGAGGAGCTCACAACATTAATTTTAATCAGTTGTTTAATAAGTCTTCAAAACAGTGCCTCTTACATAAAACCTGTTTGCACAAATCTCCTTGACGTTTGGACACAGCATATATCTGAATATAACTAAACTTGTATTTAAAATGTAACGAATGTGATAGATGTCTTTTGGGGAGGAACAGCTGGACCTCTGGATGTAAAAGTTTTGAGTACTTATTGCCTGAACTAAATGACCTAGCTTTCCTAGCTTAAAGGGTAGATTAGCTTAAAAAAAATGATTTGTAGTCTAGTCACTATGGAGGGACTGAAAACCACACTAATTGTGGACTATTTGCATATTCACATTATGTTTTCTTTTATTATTTATCCTTGGTTACTGCCATGGCCTGAGCAGGCTCATCTGAGTATGGTTTCCAAAGTCTGTTTATTTTTTTTAATCCAAAAAGATCATTTATTGCAACCTTCTTCCCAAGCTGTCTGGAGGAGTCTGCACTTAACTTTCTACCTTAGACATAGCTCCAAATCAAATCCACTGATCCAAATCTCAGTATTGTAGTGAAGCACACTGAGGAGTCAGAGATGGGAAGAACCTATTAGGGTATCTTCCAGCCATTGCATTCACATATACACTCATTTGAGGAAAACGCCTGGAGCAGTTAGTTGCACAATATATATTTATAAAGTTCCTGTATGTAGCAGTAAATAGACAGGATTTAAATTTAAAACTGATTAAATTATATACTTTGTTGCGTATGCATAATTAACCTGGAGAGCTCAATTCTACAAAAAAAAAATCACTGAGGCCTGAAAGATTAGCAGAATTTTAAAAAGGATTAAACATTTATATGAACAATGAGAGCATTCACATTTACATGGAATTAGATTTATCTCTTAAAAAAACGCAGAAGCCGCAAACTATCTCATTTCAGGACATAAGACAGCAGGCAGCCATCAGTAATAGGAAGACATTTCGTCTCTCAGGACAGTTATTTCATAACTGCTTATGTCAGTTTCTTCATGAGCATGTGGTTCTAGTCACTGGCTGCAGCAAGATGCTGGACTACACACAAATATTGCTGAATCAAGAACTGTAATTACCACACTCCTATTGACTTATGTTAATGACTGCAGAGTTACTATGGAGGAAAAATAAATGTTTTGCCATTCAGTTTTATTCACAAGGAGACAAAGGTGACATACACGCATAGAAATGTTTTATAAGGAATTTCTGCTTCTTTTGCAGCAAGGAATTCTTTCGGATAGATGTTTCAGGGAGTATTTAATGAGTGGCACAGAAATAAAATTATTGGCATGAACAAGTTAATGACCAATTAAGTACAAAAACAATACTAAATTACTTGCATTGGTACCTAATTTAAAACTGTGATTGTAATCCAGGTAATGGAGCTCTGCTGGAAGTGTTCTTAGCACTCCCCTAACAAAAGAATCATTACTGACTGGCCCGCTGCTTCATATAATTGCTGTGATAAGCCACTGCAAATATAATTGGCTTTAGCTGAAAAATACTTCATCATACAGCAAGAGCAACAGTTGTACTTTGATTTATGTATTTATATCAACTTAAGGAAGATCATTAACACAGTTTCTAGACATTTTTACTAAGCCAGAAAATGCAATGAAAAAGACCTTAAAGATCTTAAAGAAACAATACTCTTTTCTTTAAATTGCATCACTTTTGAACACTAAAATTATTTAAATAAGCACATTTAGTCTCTTGAAGACAAAAGGGATTTCAGATGAACTTCTGTACCCTTTTGGCAGGTTTTGTTTTTTTGCCGTTATAATGCAGCCTGAGAAATTTGCTAGTCCTAAACAGATCATAGACTCATAGAATAGTTAGGGTTGGAAAGGACCTTAAGTTCATCTAGTTCCAACCTCACTGCCATGGGCAGGGACATCTCACAAAAAAACCATGTCATCAACGGCTTTGCCCAATCTGGCCTTGTCGTGATTTAAGCCCAATCAGGCACGCAGTTTGCTCACTCACTCCCCCCTCTTTCTTCCCCCAACCTCCCGGGGGGATGGGGAGGAGAATCGAAAGAATGCAACTCCCACTGGTTGAGATAAGAACAGTTTAGTAACTAAGGTATAACACAAACCACTACTGCTACCACCAGTAATAATAATGACAAGAGAAATACAAGGGAAAAGAATATAATCAGTCACCAACTATACCCAGCCCAACCAAGCAGTTCACCCCCCTTTCATGTCCCTGCCCTTAGTTTTTTCATCCTGAGCATGACGTCCTGTGGTATGGAATACCCCTTTGGTTAGTTTTTGTCAGGTGTCCTATCTCTGTTTCCTCCTGGATTTCTCTCATTCCTGGCAGAGCATGAGGCTCAGAAAGTCCCTTCCCAGACCAAACACCATCGAGCAGTAACTGAAAACATCAGTTCTATCAGCACTGTTCCCAGGCCAAAAGTCAAAAACACAGTGCTTGCACCAAGTACTAAGAAGGATTAAAATGGCTACTACTGCAGAACCCAGGACAGACCTTGAACACCGCCAGGGATGAAGCATTCACAACATCCCCGGCAACCCATTCCAGTGCCTCACCACCCGCACAGTAAAGAACTTTCTCCTTATATCCAATCTAAACTTCCCCTGTTGAAGTTTGAACCTGTTACCCTTGATCCTCTCACTACAGTCCCTAATGAAGAGTCCCTCCCCAGCATTCCTATAGGCCCCCTTCAGATACTGGAAGGCTGCTACGAGGACTCCACTGCAGACTTCTCCAGGTTGAACAGCCCCAACATTCTCAGCCTATCTTCATACGGGAGGTGCTCCAGTCCCCTGATTACCCTCGTGGCCCTACTCTGACCTTGTTCCAAGAGTTCCATGTGCTTTTTACGTTAAGGACACCAGAACTGCACACAATACTCCAAGTGAGGTGTCAGGAGAGCAGAGTAGAGGGGCAGGATCACCTTCCTTCGACCTACTGGTGACACTCCTTTTGATGTAACCCAGGACGCGTTTGTCTTTCTGGGCTGTGAGCGCACACTGAAGCCAGCTCATGTTCATTTTCTCATCGAGCAACACCCGCAAGTCCTTCTCTGCAGGGCTGCTCTGACTCTCTTCTCTGCCCAACCTCTAGCTGTGCCTGGGATTGCCCTGACCCAGCTGTAGGACCTTGCACTTGTCATGGTTAAACTTCATCAGGTTGGCATCAACCCACCTCACAAATGTGTCAAGGTCCCTCTGGATGGCATTCCTTCCCTCCAACATGTCAACTGAACCACACAAGCTTGGTGTCATTGGCAAACTTGCTGATGGTGCACTCAATCCCACTGTCCATGTCACCGACAAAGATGTTGAACAAGACCCATCCCAACACCGATCCCTGAGGGACACCTCTCGTTACTGGTCTCCAGCTGGACATTAAGCCATTGAGCACAACTCTTTGCATGTGGCCATCCAGACAGTTCTTTATCCACCAAGTGGTCCACCTATCAAATTGATGCCTCCCCAGCTTAGAGACAAGGATGTCGTGTGAGACAGTATCGAACGCTTTGCTACGAGTCCAGGTAGATGACATCAGCTGCTCTATCCCTGTCCATCAGTTTTGTAGCCCCATCCCAGAAGCCCACAAAATTGTTCAGGAGGGATTTCCTCTTAGCGAAGCCATGCTGGCTGCCACCAACCACCTTGTTTTTCATGTGCCTTAGCATGCCTTCCAGGAGAATCTGCTCCAAGATTTTACCAGGCACAGAGGTGAGACTGAGTGGTCTGTAGTTCCCTGGCTCATCCATTTTCCCCTTCTTGAAAATGGGGGTTATATTTTCCTTTTTCCAGTTGTCAGGAACTTCACCTGGACTGCCATGATTTTTCAAATATGACTGGACGGTGGCTTAGCAATTTCATTTCCCAGCTCTTTCAGGACATGTGGATGGATTTCTTTAGATCCCATGGACTTGTATACGTTCAGGTTCCTAAAATGGTCTCTAACCAGATCCTCTCCTACAGTGGGCCCATGGTCTTCGTAATGCAAGTAATAGCTTTTCCACTGAACTGTTGTACTGGATCCAGCTGTGGTAGTGTCAGTTTTCTTCACAGCAGCTCATCTGATGCTGTGTCTTGGATTTGTGACTGAGTGTTGGTAACACACTAGTGTTCTGGTTGTTGCTGGGTTGCACAGTGTCAGCGTGGCTTGGGTTGACCTTGGGTAGCTGCCACATGCCCATCGAGTCACTCTATCACTGTCTCTCCCATAAAAACACAGGGAATAAAAAATGTTTGTTGGTTGGAAAAAGGAAAGGGGAATCACTTACCGGTTATCATCATGGGCAAAACAGAATCAACCTGGGAAAATTACTTTAATTTATTACTGATCAAATCAGTGTAGGGTAAGTAATAAAAAACAAGCAAACAAACAAAAAACAAACAAACAAACAAACAAGAAAAACACAAAAAAAAAAAAAAAAAAACCCACATTAAAATGTCTTCTCCCCATGTCTCTTCTTCCCAAGCTCAACTTCACTCCTGTGCCTCCTCCCCACCAAAAGTCACAGGGAAACAGGGAATGAGGATTGTGGTCTGTTCATTATGCATTGTCTCTGATGCTTCTTCCTCACACTCTTCTGCTCCATCTTGGGGCCCCACTCACTGGAGACAGTCCTTCATGAACATCTCCAATGTGGGTCATTCCAGCACACTCTGGTTTTTCAGGAACTGTTGCAGTGTGGATACCTTCAATGGGGTATTCCATACCATATGTCATGTTCAGCAATAAAAAATAGGTTAGACAAAGAAAGAAGGCGGTGAAGATTATGTCTTTCATCATGGCTGTGGGTCACACCATGACTGAACATTGTTCTGCTTGTACAAGGTGGTGAATGATTCTCCTTGCATATTTTTCTTTCTCTTTTTTCTTTTTTTCACTTCTTGTACACTCTATCTTCACCCATGTGTCTTATCACTCTTGCTCTTATTATCTCTCTTATCCTATTGATTATGAAGGAGGCAAGGAAGGAGTAAGCAGTCGTATGGGTGCTTAGCTGCTGGCTGTGGTCAACCCATCACAGCTGTGTATTTGATAAAATCATAGTTATTTTATAAAATCTTACATAAAAATTGCATATTGCATAAAGTTGCATAAAAAACTTGCAGCCAGTTCTCCAGCATAAATAGACTGAAATACTCTGAAGTTATCTAGGATGCTGCTGACGTCTCAATAGGCTGATACCTTATGGGCTACATGATAGCTTCTACTAGACACACAGAACTGGAAAAGCACTGCTTGATAGCACCCTGCATGCGAATAGGAGAGATCTCATCAACCCGTGGTCTCAACTTGCAGAATCATCATGTTTAAGAAGGAAATATGGAAGTTTTCTGAAGTTACAGTCAAAAAACATGATGTGAGCAGATAATCTCACTATATTGCTCTACTTTGACTCAGAAACACTGAGTTAATTTGTTCCTCAACCTATTCACCTGACTCTTTGTAACATATTTGCATATTTAGTCATAAAATTGTTACTCAGTATAACTGCAGGAGTTTTGATCATTGTAGTACATTATCTATAAACAACATCAGAAAGAAGCTTCACCAAAAATGAGTCCAT
Organism: Myiopsitta monachus; assembly: GCA_017639245.1. Classification (NCBI taxonomy): domain Eukaryota; kingdom Metazoa; phylum Chordata; class Aves; order Psittaciformes; family Psittacidae; genus Myiopsitta; species Myiopsitta monachus. The sequence continues at coordinate 64,852,406 of CM029919.1, forward strand.
CTCCCGCTTGCAAACAACCTTATGACATTACACAACAGGCTACTGTATGTATGCTATCCTTAAGAAAATGAAAAGCTACTAAGAGTGGGTGCTAGGTTAATAAAGTGTGCTAAACCAAACCTTGTTTTCAGTAAAATTGCTATGGCTGACAACAGCAGAAAATCTGGACCGAAGAATTCAGTGTCATTTAAAATTTTCAGTTTGATTGAAATATGGGATCACACCATGAATGTCATTTGTGCCTTAACTATATGATTTCAACAACTCAAGTCTTACATTTTGGGGTGAGTTTGCAAGGGTTTTTGTTGTGGTTTTTGTTTTGTTTTGTTTGTTTGTATTTTTTTCCTTCTGTTATTATGGCACAAATCTCAAACACTGTAAATATATCTTTTCTTCTTAACTTTCATTACAGCTGATTCTAGCTCAACTCTTTCTGTCATTTTTCAAAGAATCCAGAGCAAATTGACACAAAAATCCTCCTTTAACTACCTTCAGAAAATAGGCTTCCCTCTACACCCTTACCGTCTCCTCTTCATTCACAGGTTTAAAACATCATGCTCAGTTGAACTCAGATTTTGAGCAACTTTGTCTTTCTTTAATTTTTTCTAGACTTTTAAGAAAATCAATGTATTTTCCCTGAATGAAAAATGCTATCACAGAGCTTTTTACTAGACTGAAAAAGGTCTGCATATTGCTCCAGAACTGGAGTTTCCACCAGAGAAGCCTGAAGAATTTCCAGTTTATCTTTTCCGCTATGTTATCTGAGGGCTGTGTAATTTAGTATCCATGAATTCATTATTCCACATTGTCCTTCTCGGCCCCCTGAGTCTGTGGAATTTTCAATCTCTCATTTTTAAAGTCAGATGAAAGGGAGCAAGGTTTCTACCTTATTATGCACCTCCACACTTGCAGAATCAGTCTTTCATCTAGAATCAGTCTCATCAAAAAATCCGAGGCTCTATCTTTTGCTATAGATAGATTGAAATCCAATACTTTCAGATGGGCTTTTGGCAGAGTGTTTAACTTCTTACATCTGTCCCTTTATATCCCGTTATGAAGGACCACGAGACATCCTGTATGAACAGCACTGTATAAATATTGCTGTTGTTCTTGAACCAGCATTAGGCTTCATGGGTGCCAAGATATGGTAACACATGGAGCTTTTGCAGTTCAGTACCTGGAGTCAGATTTTTGTAGGGGAGAGTTCTAAATGATGTATAGTTACCAGCTCCCTGAAAAGTGACTGGTTGTCCAAAAAAGCACTCATATTAAAGAAACACATATGGTCAGGAAATATTTTCCAGGTTTTAAACTTGGCTAGTGATGAAATAGTGATAATTTGATTTCATGAGCTTGAACCATGTAAAAGTCAGCTGCTTCTTTTTTTAAGAATGTTAACTTTTATGGCATCAACAGTGCATTGTTCTTTGTTTATACTATTTTTGCCAGTTCAGATAAGACAAAGATCATAATAGCCTAAACAAAGAAGGACAAGATTAAAGGATCAGATTTATCTCTTTCCTACTGCATTCTTTTTGAAAAAATAATATTGTATTCTTGTGCTATTGGCACAAGATTTTTTTTTTATTATTTACTTATATGTTCCTCAGATCAGGCCACTCTTTTAACACATGAGTAGATAGATTACTTGCAATGAAACTGTAACAACGTAAATCTCAGATTTTTAATATCTTCTACAAATTATAAACAAAAACCTACAACATAAAAACCAAAACCGACCAACAAAAATACAGAGCAGATATCCATTGGAAATGTTTCTATTAAAAACTTATGTTGTCCTTTTGACTACTCATGTCTGCAATCTACATGGACTACTTCCAAAACATTGTAGTTTAATGGTCATTTTTTGACCTCTCCTGCTACAATCTTCTTTACAATAAATCAAGGGTCTGAAAAGATAGTGGATTAATAATGACTTTTCCAGTCTTAGGAAATCCTCCTGTTGTAGAGCTGAGCACTGAAAAAATCTACTGCAATTTTACCACTTGTGTTCCCTTTACCCTAGCTAGAAGACTACTTCCAAGGGACAAAATTATATAGAATAGTATGGTTGTTGCTCTGAGCCATGTCTACACTGATGAGGGTGTTGAGGCAGCTTTATATACAAGGAGCCTGCAAGGTAATATATCTGTATATAACTGCTGTCATAGAGAACATGTTCTGATTGGTAACAGTAATCTTTCTTTGTGATAGCATAAGAGCCAATGTACTGAGCAGAAAAAACAGTCACTCAACAGCCAGAATATAAAACGCCTGTGAAGCAAATATGGTTTGCTTTTCTATTAGTTCAATTGTCAAAAAAAAAAAAAAAAAAAAAAAGAAAAGGAAAAGGAAAGTAGAGGTGACAAGACAGTGAATATGAGGGACTGTGGTTTTTATAGGCAAATTGAAAGCAATTGAGATAATATATAATAAATTAAAAAGAAAAATGTTAAATTAATTGAAGGCTTTTATTTTATTTTTTTTTAAGTTTTTCACTAACTCTAATAAATTCCATAAACCCATAGATTACTGCAGAGATTGAGGTGGTTATCCGCTGATTTTGGGGCTGTATTGTAAGGGTTATTAGCCAACTGGCTGATTCTCTACACCTGGGACCTGATCCAATATTATCAGCTTGTGTCAGGTAACACTGAATACTACAGTAGCTGGTCCTTTTTGCTGTCATAAATGACTGTGCAAAGTATTAAAACATGCAAAGTTTAAGACTATGAAATTGTTCTCTATACCTTAGAGCCTTCTAAAGCTGACCATTATTATACTTATGAAAACATGTATTGTCATACATATATTAATCTTTCCATACTAGTGAATCTTTTGAAACAGATGCATATTTCTCTTGTCTGTGCAGCAGCTTTTCAATAAACCTTTGAGTAAAGGTCTATCAGACACATTCTATTTTCTATTCCAACCACTTGTTAAACTTTAACTTGATGGTATAATGACTGGTGTAACATCCACTAATCATCCTTGAAGACTGCTTGGTCAGTCAACTGAAATTGGTAAAAAGATGTGGGATTTAAAAAGACACACAGATAGTGCCTGCTTTTACAAGAACATGCAGAAATAATTTACAAATGTAGAAATTCAGGTATCAAATAAAGCAATTTATTTTTGCCTGAAATATAATTATTTTTTAACTGGAGAACCAAAAACTGAAAGATTAAGATTAGCAGGGAGTCATTTATTTTTATATTCAGTGAACTGATATACAGTTTAGGGAAGCTATTCTTGAATTGATGGTAGGAATGAATTTGTACCTGTTATACAGAAGTCATGGCTATATGCATTGATACATCACGTTCACTGGCATAGCTATATGCTTTTAACTCTAAACAGCTAAATCCAAATACACTTTGCTTTTTTCACTGCAAGCAAACAATTACCTTGAGGGCTGATCCTTCTCACTTCAAGATTGATTTTTGAGATAAGGTAGATAAATCATTCTCCCTATGTCCTATTTCTCGTTATTGATTACAATGGGAAGTGGCTGTCTCAGACTTGGAAGTCTGATTTTCAGATGCAGTAAGTCAATTGAAAGAAATTCATGATAAGTTTTCCCAAAAACCTAATCAACTTATTCTTGTGTGACAAAATAAAATTATTCTTTTGTCATATTCTTGTTATTCTTATTCTTGCACTTCTGCACATTCATTAGGCCAGTGTTGAAGATAGACCAGCCTAAGAACATTTGAGTTTCCATCAGTGGGATTCTATTGGATGCAAACACAGCATCCCATCTCTGCATGTGATGCTACTTTAGAAAATTCAGGCATTATTTCTCTATATATTATTTATCTTTTCCTTTTTCATAATAGGTAGTTATTTTACCTGTTTTTAGGGTGAAATTTTAAATCTCAATGTATCTTTGCAGTGTTTGAAGAAAGAAGAGGATTGTAATCTGTTTGAAAATGAGAACTGTTTCCATTCTGATCTGTATGGCTCATCTTATGGGGTATAGAAATGTATCACATTTGGAAAAGTCTGTAAAACTGTAATAGAGGGATTGTTTACTATTTGCATTTTAAGTTATATCAAGGGTTCCCAGAGTAAGAGAGTAGATATGAAATCTAAGTAAATTAATTAAAGTTCCTTTAGGAAACTGATCCACATTTCCCTAGAGATATTTTTATATTTTTAATACAAAACCATCCTGCAATTTTAAAATAAGGAACTTCAGTTTAATGGTAATTTAAAATTTAATAGCATATTTTGAGATTAAGTACATTATTGAAAACAATGTTCAGTAACAAAATGCATTGCTAGATTTGTCATACGTTAAAGTTCAAAATCCTCACCTGGGATATATTTTCTCATCATTAAAGGGGAAATTAACAAGTCAGTAATTGGCACTCTGAACTTCATTAGTGTGTAGCTCACAATCTGCCTCTCTAGCTGCAGTTCAGGAGACAATCACTGTAGAACAATACCCACTTCTTATGAGGGCTTTAAGTGAAAACATATGCATCGTTTCAATAACATTCACCTCTCTATTTGCATACGTAAAGTTGGCTCCCAAGACCATTTTCATCTGGTCACAGAGAAAAAACTTGGTTTTAGTAGAGGTAGAAAATAAGGGCTCTCTTACCCTCCTAAATAGACCATCTATATTCAAACTGCTGTTGAGAATGGTCACGCTTTGTCTGGAAGAAAGTTAACAAGTCTTAATGATGACATGCTAGGGATTATGCTAGCAATTTTGCAGTGTAGGTTACTGCATGACAGAGCTCAGGCCATGCCTATTCTATTAGATTAAGTGTTACAGAAGTATCTCAAAATCACAAACTTCTTGGCTCACAATACATGGGTCAGACTATTACCCACAGTGATAACTGCAAGGCTGAATAATGCAGGTCTACTCATATAAATTTGGATTATGACAGAATTGACAAATCTGCTAGGGAACTTATATGTAAATCTATTTTATCTATAATTAAAATTAATTTAGGAGTGCATTTACCCTAGTTCTTTACGCAGACAAAGAAACTTTTTTTTTTCTGTTGCTGAGGGCAATGTACATATACCTGGGCTAAATCACTTTTTGAAGTCTAAGTTTGTTTAATACATAAACAAGCTTTTTTTCTAATTATTGTTCCCCAAAGTATCTAAAGTAAATGGGACAAATCTGGTCCCTGGTAGTCTTTTTACTTCCCAAATCTTCAATGTCTCTGTCTGTTAAATAGTCCATAGTCTTACTTCAGATTTTCTATTCAATAAATAGTGTAAGAGGAAAAAAAATAAAGAGACGATATAATTGTGTATTGTAATTACATCTGTGTATTTTCCACTCCATTAAATCTCTTCATGTGATCCAGAAATTATTCTTGTTTCTTGAAACTAACCAGGGTGGAACTTTGACACTAATGAAGGCACCTAGTTCTGCTTCAGTACAGTTTTCCTAGATGGTGCATAGAAAAGAGCAGAGGAGATTTTAGTCTTCCAAAAATTTCTTATGGTGAAAAGTGTAAGAAAATATTTAGCTTATTCAGAAGTAGGTTTTAGAAACTGACAAAGATACTTATGGCAGTGATGGATGATGAATTCAGCAGAAACGAGATGGACTAAATTCAAAGATTGAAAACAGAAGTTAAGAAATTCACACAAGCTTTACAATGCCAGGTTTCTTTATAATAAGATATATAAAATGTTGCAACAACTTGCAAAGAAATATGAGAAAATACTTTCTGCTGGAAAAAGTATTTTCAAAAGCTTGTGTTGTAACCTCAGTTTCTGTGGATAAGTTTGTAGCAGGTGGCATGGGTTGGGCCTGGTTGATGATTATGTTAGCTAGTGAACTATTAGGAAAAAGAAGTAGCCTAGTTTTAACAATGGAAGAGCACCCACAGCATTTACAATCTGGTAATCACTGCAAAAGCTGTAAACACATCAAAAACTTTCCAGGGGGTTAGATCTGAAGCTCCAGTGGTGGCAACAAACAGGTGTCAAACACTAAAGGAATCTGAATGTGTGGATCAGCTATCATGTTTTCTCTACCTGGTCCTACCGGTGGTGGTATCCAGAGAATAGTGCAAGAGGCCTAGAAACTCCATGGCCCAGCTCCAGGTCCACACACTCCATGGCAGAGACCTCAATGCTGACCTGCCCAAACTTTCAGACTCTGTGCTATACCTTCCACTGGGCAGGGAACTTCTAAAAGTGTGCATCTATCTATTATTAAAATGTCTTGGTTTCCAGGTGTCTGCACTGTCCATTGGTGTCAGAAGTGAGATAATGATTACGTGAATCACGGATAGCTGTGGAAAGGGGAGCAAGAAATAAAAGCATTTGCTTCCTGGATAGGAGAATAAACAGGATCTCTCAACATAAAGCTTACCCCTGGTTTAGTGAGAAATCAACTTCAGGATGGGTTCATCCTGTATATTTTAGTGTGTGGTGTTCCTTCCCATGGCAGGTGAATTGGAACTATCTGATCTTAAGGTCCTTTCCAACCCTGTTTTATGATTCTAAGGGGAACAGGGAAAAAAAGTGAAACCTTAGTGTGGGGTTACAGCTTTACATACAAGATTTTAGTAAAAAAATACAGGAACTAGAGGATCCAGAAAACAAAGCAAGTGCATTATAAATAGTAATGACTTGTTAAAGAGAAACTCTGAGAACTGCCCACTGAGACTGTGAAACAGCAGAAAAATGCTGAGAGGCAGTGGTGGAGCTGGCTTCCTCAAAGTGGAAGTGGCTGTCAAATGAAAAGGGCTCTGTTCTCAATCTCTAAGGTCACTGCAGCTAGGTGCTTCTGACTGGGACCTGAACCATCACAACAGGACATCTGGTCTTCCATTTTCTCTTCCTCCTTGGACAAGGTGGTTTTTGGCTCGATAGAGGGGGGCATTCCCCATCACAGTCATTAAATAACAAGGTAAGAGTGAGATGTGTTTGTACCAGAAGCCAGCTGAAGCACATGCCCAGGGTGACAGGACAAGGACAAGAGCAATGCAGCCTGAGTAGCCACAGTGGGATGTTAACACCCAGCATTGCACCCTAGCAGGATTGTGAGAGCTGGGGGGAAACTATCACATGGTTGCTGCAGTTCAGGAAAGTCATGTAATCTGCAGAAGTGCATACATTTGTGGTTAAATGCTCTGGTATCCAAGTCTCCACACTGTCATTTGGTCTTGAACCATGACAGAGCTAGCAGGGGTGAGTGTCTACTCCTGTCAACAGTGTTTTGTGGTGGTGTAGCAGAGCATAGCTATAAAACTCTCACCACTTCCTACTTTCACTCATTACTAACATTTTTGGCTCTAGTTACAGGTTAAAACCAAAACATTATGTTAATAACATGACTGCCTTGTCTGAAGAGTCGGTGAAGCTGAATGGTCATTTTTGTCTCTTCCACCCTTTGGTCAAAATCTATTCCAGTGTACTGAACATTGTCAGATAAGCACCAGCTTGAGCTAGATCCCTCCAGAGCAAATGTCAGAAACAAAACTCTCAAAGCACTGTGCAAACAGATCTAAAATCTCAACCTAGACAGCCTGAACTGGGCACCCAGCATTTGCCTGCAGTAAGATGAAGTGAATCCATTTCAGCACTGATTGCTTAGGTGCCCCAGCTGACTGCCAAAAAGTGGTTGGAAGGAACCTGGACCTTGATATCAGTGACCTTCTATACCAAAAAAAAAAAAAGAGTTATTTTCACTAACCTAGTGTTACTAAAAGATTATTTTCTCATCACAGAACTTTCATCTCCCTATGTCTCTATTGTGAATTTAGAGCAAAAACAACCATATAATTCTGACAAAATTCCCAAGTAGCTCCTACTGCTGAAACCAAGACAGAAAGCAAAGTTGAGATCAGACCATGGGCTGGGCTCAAATCTGTGGTGCCCATGGCTGGGCAGAGCAGTGTTGGAGCTGGAGACCAGCACCCCTACAGTACTGCTGAGGAAGGGGCTTGTGGACCTGGGCTGAGCAGAAATGGGACTCCTGGGCCAATGGGCAGGGGTTTCGGGGAGGCCCAAGGTGAGGGCAGGACTAGTCAGCACCAGTGAGACACATTAAAGCATTCGCATAGGACCCTGACAATTTTCATTAATGAAAGTCGTACTTGCAGAATAAATATGGGATGTGTCCTGGGTTCAGCTGTAGTGGTCATTTTCCTCCTTCTTAGTAGCTGGTGCAATGTTGCGTTTTCAGCTTTAGTATGAGAACAACACTAATAGCATATCGATGTTTTTAGTTGTTGCTAAATAATGCTTACTCTGATCCACAACAGAATGCTAATCATGGATTAGACCCTTTAACTAAGTTTCAGGGCATGATCTTCATTGCACTGATTTTGTTGCATACTTATGCTTTCCCAAATGTGTTTTGTCATCTTAGATTGGAATAGCTCAGTAAAAGAACTTAAATGTGTGACATTTTGTCTCTTGACATAGCTGCCTGAAACTCTTTTTAAATTGTTTCCAACTCAAAGCTTCAATGTGGGGGTAGAGTACTTAGCAGCTTCATCTGTAGCAGGGGTTTTTGTGGGTTTAGTTTTTTTTTTTTTTTTTTTTTTTTGTTTTTTTGTTTTTTTTTTGTTTGTTTTTTTTTTTTGTCTGAGAACGGCAACGTTTTTTTCTGTTATTACTGCTTTAATTATTTTATCCATATTGCTTTATTCGTTGACATTCATGTTCCTGTTAATGCTTCAGCAGAACTCAGAAGCATCCTCTGTAGTCTGAAAGCTGTCCAAGGAAGGTTAGGACTTCAGTGGAAACACAGCAGAATAATGGACAACCTTAGAGATGAAATTCACAACACTGAAATAGTTAAACAGTGATCATAATAGCATCCCAATATAAAATATAAATGGCTCCGAGATTTCTGCTGAGTGCCTACTTACTTATCAAGGAAGTCTGTTGGTAGAGGTAAGGATATTTGTGCCCACAAAACCTACATTTTCCAATTTAATTCTATTGATTAACAGGTTTATCTACATGTTTATTACCTGGGAGCATTAGATAATGTGAATTTAATAAACAGATCAGAGTAGGAAACTGTAGCCCCATTCCATGTAGGGCGCTCCTTGTTGTATCTTGAAGGAAGACTATGTGTCAAAATCAATACAGGAAGCAAAACTCTACCAGAGAAACTCTGGGAGTAATTGTGCTTGAAGCTAGACTAATTCTTTCTGTAAGTTTAAAGAATAGAGAAGAAATGTGGATAACATGCTCTATTTGCTGAAAATGATCATTTTGGTCTTTACTCAACAAGCTTTGAAAGCTGACAGAAGCAGGGTGGGTTTATAGAGCTAGCACTTCTCAGAAACCAGTGATAATTCCAGGAGATATGTGGAATTTAGAAATATCTTTCTTGAGAATAATCAAACATTTTTCATGATCTTCATTTGATAAAACATGATGTTTAGAAAAGCACCTTTCTGCTCTACAGTCAAAGCAAGGACATTTTCCCTAAAAGATTTAAGGGAAACACAAAACTGCATAATCTGTCAGTAAATGACACATCAGATATTCTATAATGTTGATTTCTTTAAAATGAAATATTTAATTTTTATTTGAAACTAAGCGAACCACAGAAAATAATTCAATTGTAAACACATCAAACTAAAATGCAGAATGGGTTTTACATGCAAGCAGCACACAGCTCATTCTCTATTCCAATTTTTTCCCCTAAAATAAACTAGTTATCACATTCTATATTAAAACAATCTTGCTATTATTTTTTATTAATTCATGTCCTGATTTCAGCTGGGATAGTTAATTTTCTTACTAGTAGCTGGTGCAGTCCTATGCTTTGGCTTTAATATCAGAATAATACTGATAACACACCAATGTTTTAGTTGTTGCTAAGTAATGCTTACCCTGATCAAAGATTTTTCAGTCTCATGCTCTGCCAGTGAGGAGTGATATACAAAGCCAGGAGGAAGCAGAGACAGGACACCTGACCCAAACCAGCCAAAGGGGTATTCCATACCACAGCACATCATGCCCAGTATAGAAACTGAAGAGAGTCACCCAGAAGGGACTGTTCGGGTTGGCCTAGGTTTCAGTCACACGGCGGTGAGCAACTGTATTGAGCACCACTTGTGTTTAGTGTGGGTTTTTTTCCTAGTCCTCTTTAGTTTTACATCTCCTTCCTTGTCATTTCTGCTATAAGTGGTGCTAGTAGCATTTTATTGTACTTTAGTTACTAAACTGTTCTTATCTCAACTTGTGGGCTTTACATTCTTTCAATTCTCCTCCCCATCCTGCCCAGGAAGGGAGAAAGAGGGGAAGTGAACAAATGGCTGCATGCTTCTGGTTACCAGCTGGGTTTAAACAACAACAGTCCTTTTAGGCACCCAACATGTGGCATGAAGGGTTGAGATAATGACAGATTTGACCAGACTGTGAGAGTGTGTTAAAAAAAAAATGTTATAAGCAATCATTGTCCCTGTTTAATAGCTGCTGGCCACAGTGTTGATTTATCTGCCCTCAGAGTTGTTGTGCTTGATTGTTGCGCTCTCAGTTGTTGTGAACTTGATGATCTTAAAGGCCTTTTCCAATCTAGTTGAGTCTATGATTCTATGATTCCATGATACCATGATTTCATGCTTCATCTCAGAGTTGCGTTATGTCACACCTTACTTGCAGCCTGCATTCGCTCTTTCGGCGTTTATTGACTCTGGGGCCTGGGCTGAGGTTCTTGTTTTGTACTTTATGATAGTGGCTTGTGATATGACAGATTTGCTGGTCATGAAACTGATCTGGTATGTCTTCTCAGCACTGCTATCACCTTTGTACTTTGGGAGCCACCTAAAGCGAACTACTAATAATCATACCTTTTACCTGGTCTCCTTGAAGGGCCAACCTATAGAGGAGACATCCTCCCACATCTTCCCCACCAGGCCTTTTTACAGCAGCTTTTGAGAATTGTAGAGATTTCTAGTATACTTTGAATACCCTTGAAACATATCTGTTCCTTTTGCTAGGAACCAGCATGCTCCTGCGTATGGTTCAGGTCTTGTTTAAGGTTAAACAACTATCTAATATCACCAAGACATCTTCTCTGAGGCTAGATGGTTGTGAGTGGCAGGGTGTGTAGGGTAGCATGGACAAGTACCTAGGCCACTGTTTTGGAACTTCACCCTGAACAAGTGTGGAATTTGGAAAAAACTAGTGAAACTTTTGAAAAAGTATGCCGTCGTCTTGACAATACCAGAGAGGTACAAATCACCGCAACATGCTGGGGCCTGGTCCATGCCTACCAAGGCCTACTCAGCACTGTTCAGAACCTCAAGGGGAAAACAAGGGCTCTGGACATGATATCAGAGCCACAAATGCTGCAGCTACTCCTATTCCAGTGATGAGCACTGTGGCCACTCCAACCCTGATTATAGACATTGCAGCCACTCCAACATTTGACACAGGCATTGCAGCTGAACCAAAGGACCAATCCATGCTGCTATCAGCTGCCCCATGTACAGAAGAAATAGACATGAAAGACATCTCATGTAGTAAAAGAGGACAAAGCAGGGCACCACAAGAAACAGAGGAAGAGGCAGAACCAGAGGTAACCTCTTGATCCCTGTTGCTGAGTGAGCTGCGGGATATACAAAAAGATTTTATCTGTCATTCAGGTGAGCACATAATCATCTGGTTGCTCTGGTGCTGGGATAATGGAGCTAGTAGTCTGGACTTGGAAGGTAGCGAAGCCAAGCAGCTGGGATCACTTTCTAAGGAAGCAGGCATTGACAAGGCAGTTGGAAAAGGGACACAATTCCTCAGCATCTGGAAGTGACTCCTATTAGCCATAAGGGGAAGTTTTTCCTTCAAAGAAACTGTTGTATATAAACCAGGGAATTGGGCAGCAATGGAAAGAAGTATCCAGTACCTGAGGGAATTTATCTGCTCATCTTAAAACGTGTTACAAGATAATCCACACTGTAACTGAGTACAAGATCTTCCCTATCCTACTGAATAACAGCCAAGGTTATAAGACATTAAACTCAGTGGACAGATATCTCATCTGTAGGATTAAGAGTTAAGAACATGTGAATTTTGAGCTATGTCTTATGGTATTGATAAGTTACAGCTTCAAACACTCTGAGATATTTTAATAACAGATGCTATTGATTAGTATCTTCTCAGAAGGTTTTATGTCTTCCAAGACTGTTTTTGGGAAAAAAAAAAAAAACAAAACAAACCAAAGCAAAGCCAAAAAACAAAACCAAATTCAAACAACCAAACAATCAAACAGAAAAGTCTGCACCCACTTAAAAAAGGCTTCTGCCATTTGACCTTCAGTCTGCCAGTAAACCCTCAGTCATTAGGAAATTCAAGGCCCTTCTAAGGTGTGGTTCCTCTCACTCTAAAATAGAATCTGAAATATGACAGATGAATGTCCCTCTGATGGTGTTTATTTCTCCTCTTCACCTGTAAAAGAACAGCTGATTGTGACCTTGAAAGTAATTTTTAGGCCTCTATGGTGAATTTAATCCTACTCAAGGAAATTGCCTCCTTTTCTGATAAGACACACAATCATGCCTGTGCCACATTCCTCTTTTGTGGTGAAAAAGCCTAGACTTAAAATGCTGAGGCATGAAATAAGACCAGCAATCACGTATTCAAACCTTCATTCATAACAGCAATAGAGTTGCTCTGCAATCCTTCTGTGGAATGGTTTTGAGATTTATGGGACCACTCAAAGAACAAAATATATGTAACATCGTATTAACCAGTAGTGAGAGCATCCACTTGAAAAGGGAGCTGTCATCTGTTCCATGTGGAGCTGAAGCTTAAATTAAATATTCAGTGTATGGAATCCAAACAGGCATCAGAGTAAGCTACCTGCCTTAAGGTGTTCACCCACCGTAGCCTTTATATTCATTTTTATTTTTGTGGTTGTAGTAGGTTTTCTTGACCACCTATATGTTTCTAGCACCCCTTTTAAGGTTGGACTGTAACACTATAAAGTATCATAGTATATATCTCAGAACACTTGCTTTTAGTATAAAATAATTTGTTTTGGCCTGGGTTATGCAGGAAGTAAGTATAAGCATCTTCCCAGTTAATCCCAAACCAAAGTTTTCACTTTCTCTAACTACCTTATATATCCTGCAGCTCATCATTAAGTACCAAATTGTTTACCTGGTCTCTCTTGGCCTTCTCATAGAAAACTGCCCTTTCTCTGAATTATCTCTGCCAAATTTCTTTTCTATTGCCAGAACTGCTTCAGAATTGCTTACTTACACACATGCTATTTGGCACTCAGCAAGGCCTATGAAAATTTCCAGTTTGTTGGATGCCCTCTATTTTCCACTTGGCTTCTTCACCTAAAATAATACCATGCTTCCATTTATAATCCTACAGCCACAATGCAGAACAAACAGACAAGAGCTTCTGAGAAAAGAAAGTGAACAGCTGAGAGGAAAGACAATAAAGAACCTTGTGTACTTTTCTGCTACTCTTCGTCTCTCCTCCCAGGCTTCCTTTACTGTTTAGTCAAGTCTTTCATGTCCCTGTTTTCTATTTTATAAGGTCTGGGTTACTTTACTACTTTAATATTTGGCAGAGTGAGGTGGGGTTAAGTGCTATTTTCTTCAAATGATACAGCATCTTCAACTTTCTAATGGGCATGAATAAAAGGCCAGTTAAACATCCAAAGTGTTCAACCTCTTCCAAGTCAAGAACATATGTACTCCAGGTAAGCATAAGCTCACTAGACTTTCAAACCTGACAAAGGCTTATATACAAGCAAATGTGTATATAAGCCTCCCTCTTTGGAACTTTGTATCTTACTTATATATTAACATATGGTCTCAGTTTCTACCATATCAATTAAGAACAAACTTCTTTTAGTATCCCTAGCAAAGATACAGCCAACAGGGTCAATGATTTTTTGTGTTCTGATGAAATATATATTCATGTTCACAAACAGGACTTTATTACCATAATTAAAGGCTAATCAGTTCATAATCTATTTTTAAGTTAAGCCACAATAAGTAGCCCTTCAAATGGAAGGAAGTCCATGGATAATGGCTTGTCATCTAGCAGAAGCCAATAGTTATGTACTCAGGAATGACCTTAGTATGTTAATGTTAATCCATTTTCAAGGAAAGCTGAACAGTCACCTATCTGGGCTCCCTTCAAGGCTGACCCATTTAATTTTCTGCCTGGGAGACATCTCAGTATTCTGCCTTGTGTTCCAGACTAAAGTAAATAGTTACTTGCCTGGGAGGCACTATACCAAGTTTGATGAATTACCTCACAGACTGACCCAAACCTATGCCTGTCTGGAAAGCACTATCTTTCTATTGACCTAGTTCTTAAGCAGACTGTAACAGTTACATATCCTACGATGTGTAATGAACATTATATCTGAAAATGACTAGCTTTTGATTAATAATTCATATTTAAAGTCATCTTGATTTTTTAAAAGTAGCAATGACTTTTCCTTCAGAAAAAATATTAGAATCTTCACTTAACCATTGCAAATCATAGCTCCTTTTTTTTCATTTTACTTGTTCATTTTAAAGCTCTTTGTGCTGCAAAATGTAAAAGAACAGTCATTTATATTTCAGGTTTTCAAGGTCATTGTGAACCTTAATTTATGATCATAACTGCCTTTGTAATCTGCATTTAAAAGATGTTATAAATGCAAAATAGTAGTGGTAGTATTTCTTATTTCTGGAGTTCACCAAGATCTTAAAAACTGAACCATTGATCTAACAGCTTAGATTTCTAGCTGAACATTGACAATGACTACAGAAGAACACACAGGTGAATTTGGCAATGGAAAAGTAAGGTTTAATAACAAATTATGTACTAAATAAAAAAGGTTAAAATCAGGACAAGTAATGGATCATCAGGGTAGTAAGATTGAAGGAAGATTAGAGAATATGAATAAAATTCACACAGGAAAAACTGTGAATTCAGAGACTTTCAGAAAGAATAAATTATCATTAAAAAACAATAATCAATCCCTTAAGAAATATTATCTCCACAATTATCAGAGTGGGGTAAATATATTTTCTCTGCACAACTTTTGAGAAGAAAGAACAACAGAGAAACAAATCATAAGGAATAGAAAAAGATGGTTAAAACCAACTTCTACATTGTCAATAAAGCATTATTTAAATTGCAGTGATGACCTCAGCTACTTCATACAGAACCTGGATGCCCCTCCCAAGACAACATGGAAAATTTTTTCTTTGAGCACATTTGGAGCTCTCTATTATTACAGATTTGTGTCGCAGCAATTTTTCCAGTGAATGATAGATACTAAAATAAAGCTGTCCAACGAGTTAAAATGTGTATTAATATTTTTATGGGGGTTTGACTCATCTGATCTTCCTCTTGTAGTTCTAAGAGATATCTGCCTAGCTATTTTCCTCGACTTTCCATTTAGGAAGGGTATGATTTTGAATTGAAAGTGTCTAAGCGATACAATTTCCATGTACACATTCATCAGAAATTGTAGTAGAGAGATTTAAACACATGATAACATAGCTAACCTTCAAAGTAAATAATATTTTCAAGGTTATGGACATGAACATCATTATGTAATACAACATGCAGCTCAAAAACTGCCTCTGAAATCAGAGAATAGAGGAGGACTAAGTCACAGAAGACAGACTGTGACAGCTGACTGAGCTGTAGCCTGTATTTCTGGAATCCATAAATGAGATACCCTCCACGCTACGGATGCAGCCTAGAGGAAAACTGCTCCATCCTTTCTCTGTGTACTGTGAATTCACTCAGAGTACTCAGTAATCATTGCCACAGAACCTAGAAGCAAAAGCTATCCAAACAATTGATTTCTTTGCCCTGGCTGCCAACTAGATTTCTCTTTTTTTGGTATTCTGACTCTGGTTTTCTGTCCCTCATCACGTGAAGCTGCTGGTGATTTCTACTACCTTTTCATGCTACCTTAAACTGTGCACCGAAATCACATTTTTGGATACAGATTAGTATTTTTTCTAATCATGCCTATATTGACAGACGTGGTAAATATCCTGCTTCTCGGCTTAAAGTAATAATTAGGGCAACTTAGACATCAGGAATAGGGGTTTATTCTTACTACTACTGCTAGTACTGTTACCACTAGAATTATTTAAATTGTACCAGTGGTTTTATAAACTTCCAGAATATCAAATGAAATAAATCAAACAACCTGAACACAGTTCAGAGGTAAACCAACTTGATTCTTTTGCTGTTTAACAAAGTCTTAGAGAAAAACAAAACAAAACAAAACAAAACAAAGCATGTTTAAGGACGTAATTTTTTTGTGTTTCTTTTTTTTTGGTTTTTTTTTTTTTTTTTTTTTTTTTGTCTATGGAATGAAATGCCTAAAGATGGAGATCTCACTTTCCTAATGATCAGAACTGCTGAGTAATTGGAATTTCTATCCCACAAAATTCCTCCTATCTAATAGCCATCATTTTACTGTGAGTCAGAATATATGTCTGAAAATGTAGCTGTTCTGCTGGAAGGGATACTTTCAGAAACAATTAAACTTGCTGCTCCACCATTCTGTTACTGTGGAACACCAAACTGAAGGTTATTTATCTTTTTTTCTCTTTTTATTTTTTTCCTTTTCTTTAAGCATAAAAAGAAAAAAATTAACATAAAAAATGTATTTTTAGTATTTCAATGGTAGAGATTTTCAGAAAACATTTTTAAACAGAAAAGAACACTCCATAAATTAAACAAATCTCTTATTCTTTAAACTAAATATTTTTATTAGCTGTGTGACATGGATCTCATGCTCTCTTTTTTTTTTTTTTTTTAAGTCCTACAATTGAAAACCGGTCAGAAAGGATAATCATAGAATCATAGGATAGGTAGGGTTGGAAAGGACCTTAAGATCACCTAGTTCCATCCCTCCTGCCATGGGCAGAGACACCTCACTAAAACATGCCACCCAAGTCTCTGTCCAACCCAGCCTTGAACACCGCCAGGGATGGAGCATTCACAGCTTCCATGGGTTATGGAAGGCTGTTATGAGGTCTCCACGCGGCCTTCTCTTCTCCAGGCTGAACTTTCTCAGCCTTGTCTTCATACGTCACATACATGCGTCACATCTAATAACATATTTCAACTTCAAGGACCTCAAGACATTTTCCAAAGAACTACATAACCAACGAATACTCCTGTGTCTCTGAAACACTATGGACGTTGGCGTGCAAAACTCAGCCAAGCCCACTTGCCTGCCTGCAGGAGCCACCACCAGAAGAGATCCCACCAGTCTTTGACTGAAGGTTCTTCCCAGAGAGCTCAACCGCTTCTGATCCTCCTCACGTCTTCAGCAGTTCATCAGAGTCATTATTCTAAAACTTGAAAACCTGGTATAAATACTACTAGTAAATTTTGTAACCTGGCACATGTATTTGTGCTCAAAACCACTTTCAGGATTGTGGGGTTTTATATACTATAGTTAAAAGAAATAACATACATGCATAAAGAAATGATTGAATAAATTTAAGAAAAATAAAATAAAATAAAAAAAAAAAAAAACAAACAACACAAAACCAGCCCACCTGTGAAAGCTCAAGTCAACTTCAGAAAACTGTGTTAAAAATGAGATTCTTTTAAGATGAGGCTAAAAAGTGAAAACCCTTTAAGAGTTAAGAAAAAAATCAGCTTCAACTTGCTCTTGAAAGCCCTAAGGGCTGTACTTACAATATGTCACCCTATCACTCATGCTTGAAGTGCTTTACTACTTAATCATGTAATAGTCTCAGCTTGAACAGTATCTGGGAGAATGAAGAAACTCTGTCTTCTTCAAATCTCACTAGAGCACTGTGTGTGATAAAGTAGAAGGTTTGGTCAATATGCTTTTGCTTTTTTTCTGCTTCTTAAAATTCTGTAAAACTTACTGCAACATTCTGAAAGTAGTAGTAAAAGAACTCTCCTCCACCAGGATTTCTCTCAGCCCACTTTTAAACATGATCCATAATTTGATCAAATGCTCTTGGGCACGATTAAATAGTAATAATGAACTTCACCTAAAGCCCTTAGTAATTTTGTTCCACATTTCCTTCTCTAATTATCCACTATTCCCTATTTATTATTGCTTCATTCCCTGCCTTGAGGCCTTCTAAAAATACTAAGAATGATAAATTAAACAATACATTTTGGCACCAAGTTAACCAGTGGGGAGGGTTATAATTTAATGGGTTGTCTTCTGAATTAATTATTTCTGAATTATTTAATTGTAGCTTCTAAACAAAATTTCTTGCTGAAGGTGTGACACTGAAAACCAAAGTATTTTCTTGTCGTCTCTAACAAAAGCAAAAGCAAAAGATTAAAAACATACATGTTTAAATTCAGAACATATCTCCACACAGCTCAATAGAAGCCTTCCATTCGCATTTTTTTTTCATATATTTCATATATTTTTGCTAATGAGCAGTGTCTCCTCCCAAGACCCATAACAGTATTTTTCAGGGTATTCTCACAAGTGTAATCACCAGGAAAATTGCACTCTGGAGTTTGATGTCTTTTTTTCCCCCATCTTTATTTCCAGGTAGAAAGAGTCATTGGCTTTTATATAATGTCCTTATGCTTTTCATTCAAAATAAGTTTTAAATAATGCTCTGATTTTCTTTCTAATGTTAGAACTCTCTATTTATTTGTTCTTTTCCAGCTTTATTATTCAGTCTTGTTATAATTTCACTTGTTCTTATTTTCTAAAATAAGTCTTTTAATTATTTTGAGGAACATTTAGAGGAATGCTAAGTAAAGGGTGGCATTACTGTGATTTGTCTAACCAAGTTCGTATGGATTAACCCATACAAAAATTTTGCTGAGATGCAGCACAGCAAATCAGTCAGCACCTAGACCCATGGTTTAGACAAGTTTTTTTTGTATTGATGCTGAAAATTCTTACTATGGAAATAATTAAGCATGCTATGTGGCTTGTCAGTTCTCTGGGATCAATAAAAAAAAAAGTTAAAATCAGGTCATATGAGCCATTTACTATTATGACCTACATTTTGCAGGAGTATGTTCTTTTCTAAATAAACCAAGATCATATAATTGCTGTACTTATTAGGCATGTGGAAACTGAGTTTTATTCCTTCTCCTACTAATTAATTCTCTGATACGGAAAAACATTTTCAGTGTCATGGTGTTCCTTCATTTTTGATGGCATTATACTTTTGTTTCAGACTGTCTGCTTTCCTGTTACTTCTGGGGCTGTGTCTATAAGGCGCCAGGGTGATACCCCATTATTTATCATCCTAACAAAACATGTTGCAGAGAAGAAAATGAAAACATATTTCAGTCTCCTGGAAACTTCAGGTCTTCTTGGTGTAAATGCATGGGCTCCTGAGTAAACACAATAGATAAGAGTATTTTCCAAGAAAACATGTACTACTTTCACCATTTGAATGGAAATCTACCAAAGCTTTAATGGTATAGTTTCAAACATTTATTAGGCAAGGTTCTTGTTTCAAACCCATCAAATAATTAATGATGTTTCTTCAAACTATCCTAGTTCATATCTCCAGACTTATATAGGTTAATCTCTCTGAATTAAGAAGCAAAGTTTATGTAACATGTTCCATAATGGATAAAGCAAATAAAAAGACCCACAAAAAGTGTGTCAGAATATGAGACCAAAATTGGCCTCTTACAATTTTATTTGTCTCCTCAGCACTTGCAGAACCATGTTTGTTTCCTTTTCATTTACTAGGACACTCCCTCCAAATACATATATGGCTTCTGCACGTGTTCCAACTACTCTCTCATGTACTGGAAAGGAGGCAGAGAAAGAGTTCTCTTTAATGTTAATTCGGCAGTTCTGTTCCAGCCTACTCTGAATTTCAGTCTGAATCCCTTAGAAGACTGCTGGTCCAAGAAGGGTGGACAAAAGCCTAACAACTTTCTGCCACTAGAAAAATGTCCAAGTGTTTGCGCTGCTACCAGGGACAAACCCTCATAGTACACAGCATTGTTGAGTCTCAGGGATAAGAGAGAGGTGTCTTGGTACAGGGACTAAATCTTGCATGTTTTCTGGCTAGGCAGCAATGAAGGCTGGATATTTACATTGCCTCAATTTCTGATTTTTAGATCAAGGAAAAAAAAAAACCTATTAACTGTCCATGTCCTGTTGGAAAAACATTCTGGAGAGTAAAGCAATAGAAGCAGTAAAACGGATACCTCAAACTGGGATCTTTTGGCACATGGCACATGACAGAGCCTTGGGTGGCATGGTTTAGTGGGAGGTGTCCCTGACCATGGCAGGGGGGTTAGAACTATATGACCTTAAGGTCCTTTCCAACCCTAGCTATTCTATGATTCTATTCTATGATTCTATGACAAGTTTAGGAAACCTTTGAGTGTATTTTTTTTACATAGAGGAACATCCAAGCCTTAGCAATCTTCCAATAAGATTAGAAGAAGGTGTGGAATAATTAGGAAATGTGGAATTAAACTTATATTTGAAATGCAGCATTGCCCACACATAAGGGAAAAATGAACTTTCAGGGCCTCTCGGGGGGAGATGCAGCCATACCTGGCATGCCAGGAATATGCACTCCACAGCGGTTCCTGTGGCAACAGAGATGGAGGGCAGGGCGAGGTGGAGATCTCACGGTTACGCTTTGTCCTAGCCTCAGCAGAAGATGGGAACTAAGTGGTACAACAAACTGATAAGCTGCATACTTGCTACCCTGAGCCAGCAGCCTGTCATCTTTTGACAGAATGCTGTCCTCTGTGTAAACTTTGCTTCATTATAATGTCATTATAATACATTTACATGTTAAAATACACTCCCATGCTGCCATTGAGAGATGGGACATAGCTTGATGCAAGCAACTGTGTCTGTTTATTAACAGTCTTCATGCACTTATATATGCTTCTTTTAACACACTGATTGGATATTCAAAACACACACTACTGATAACAATGGTTTCTGATTGGCTCCTAGCGAATACAAAAAGCCTTCTGGAACTTTCCACAACCAGCGGGTAAGTCTCCACCCAGCACTGTCTGCTCCCTTGTCTCAAACACACCCCCCGTCTGGTTTCCATAACAACCACCATGGCTCAAGGGTCTGCGGTTTCACATTTCCTTGTTTCTTCTCCCTAGGCCTGTAACCCAGGAGTTCCAGCACATCCCCCTTCATCATTTGAACAGTACTGGGCTTCTGCCCTTGGGGCCTGGCCCTTCACTCCCATCTCCAATGCGACCCCCCTCCAAAATGAGACCACCCCCCTCTGAGCATGCGCTTTGAATTTTTGGTGTCATATACCTTTAAAACAAAGCGAGAGATGTTTGCACCAATAATAATAAAGGTATGTGTGACTAAAGTCACTCAAGCTCCACCTGGAAGGTGAAAATAATATAAAACGACCCGAGAGAGGGGAATATCAGGGAAGATACCATTGCGGATGAGTCAAGGAAGATAACATCAACGGACTCCTGGAACCGGTCAATGTACTGGACATCTGTCCCCCCCCCCATAGGGACACCTGTGAGTAAGACTTGAACTGTATCCAATGCTTTCCTAGGAAAACTCAGAATCTCTATATAGAGTTACTTTTACTGTCACCTGTATATTTTAGAGCCAGGCTGTGTTAACTTTATCGAGCGCTTGTATTCATGTAACTATTATTCACATGTGCTTTGCAGACAGTATTTATCACCGGCAATCCATAAGAACCGGTATCTGTTGCGTCAGTAAATTACACTATTTTGATAGCTAGTCATAACTTCCTTGCTAAACGCGACCTCATCTCTCTGTGTGGCCATGAGGGTTCATGAGGACAATAACTGGCAGCATGGTGCATTATCAGTGATTCCAGAATCAGTACACACCCAGACTGACAATTGCAGCTTACTTGTGCACTGCCAGTGAACCCGGAATCATATGTGTCCAGGCTGATAGTTGCGTATTGGAGCTGTCCCTGTGGTGCATTATCACTGAATCCAGTATCAGCACGTGCCTGGACTGATAGTTGTAGCTGATTGTGCACTATCAGTGAATCCAGAATCAGAAGCGCCTGGGCTGGTAGTTGCATATTAGGGCTGCTCCTGGCCCTCTCTAATAAAGCAACAGATTTATCTTTCCCCTTTAATGCAACAGAAGGAAAGTATCCTAAGTGCCCAAAGATGACTGAGTGACTTTCTGCTATTCATAAATTCATAGTCTGAAAAAGAGTGGAAAAAATTATATGGCTTTTGAAACTGCAGGAGGGTAAATTTGCTTTTGTTTAATTTGACTCATTATGACACCTGCAGTTCTGTTTAAAGAATTGTTCTGTTCTAATACTTTATTTTCTGTTTCAAGCATATCATTGATATTTACCTGGAAGCAAATGGGAAGACGGGACTTGCTGGAACAACTTCATAATTAACCATTTGCCTGTGTTTCTCTGATCTCTATGAGCCACTTAAAGGCAATGGGTTGATGAGTATCTTTTCTTTTGTTGTTAGACTTGATCATCCAGGACATAATTACCGATAAAGTTGCTCTAAATTGCAGAACTTCCAAGTCCAGCTGATTAAATCTAGACATAATGGCCTCAATCTCTTTAATAAGCCTTCTTAATACATCTTCCTTAACTCAAAGTCTGGAAGCTGTTAGTCATATCTGTATTATGTGTAGTTTATTTAGCTTTCCTTTTCTCATGTTTCTATAAATCCTTGGTACATATCAGGCAATGAAGAAACTTGTTTGATGAAAGCATGCAGTTGTATATACTTAAAATGGCATGCAATCTTGATTCTAGACAATAAAATTAACTCATTTTTTGGAGACCGATAAAATTAGATTACAAGAATTTTTCTGAATAAGGTTGATATATTAGGTAGTACAGAAAATAAAAAAGCAGGAGAAATTGTTTTAAACAACCATACTATTTTTTATTATTATTATTAATAACTTGTATACTGTTATTTCATTACTTTGCATTAGAAAAAAAATGTGGGAACAATGTTGCAAGCATATTTATCCATTCACTAATAATTTTGGGTAAACACATATGCACAGACATATGTTTCTTAGAAAAAAAATTCCTGTTTTAGATCTGAAAATAATGAACATGAAAATCCTGCATTTTTCAATGTTATATGAAGTCCAAAATGGATGTAATTTTTGAACATGAAAATGTAATTGGGTTTTAAATGACAGCCCAGAAGACTCACCATGTGACATTTACAGATAACTATACCTGAGTAGCTCTGTTAATTTTGGAAAGATATTTATAATTGTCCTAGGTTAATGGTTTTGAAATAGTATCCATAAAAATACTGGATTCTTTTTATTTATTTTATAAATATCATAACTATTTTTGTTCAAGTAATCTCTCATTTCATATTAAAATGATCTAGGGATCATAGAATCATAGAATAGCTAGGGTTGAAAAGGACCTTAAGATCATCTAGTTCCAACCCCCCTGCCATCAGCAGGCACACCTCACACTAAACCATGCCACACAAGGCTCTGTCCAACCCACCCTGGAACACCGCCAGCAATGGAGCATTCACAACTTCCCTGGGCAACCCATTCCAGTGCCTCACCACCCTTATAGTAAAGAATTTCTTCCTCATATCCAGTCTAAACTTCCCCTGTTTAAGTTTGAACTGGTTACCCCTTGTCCTCTCACTACAGTCCCTAATGAATATATGTAAAAAGAAAATATTTTCAGTGTATTTTATTTCCTTTTAAGAAGCTTTGCATCTGTATGTAAAACCACTTCCTGTTTCTTCAATAAAAACCCTAACGATTCTGATTAATTTTCTAAATAAATTTTTTGAGCTATGTTTTGCTGCAGTATGTTTCACACAGATTTAAGAGAGTACAAGTATTGTGTATTTGCTTTTGCTAATGATTTAAGCTAGGAAATGGGCTAAAATATATATGTGGGGATTTTTCTTTCACAGAAGAGAATGACAAAAAAAACCCCTGCCATTCATAACTGAGTTTTGAAAAAGATTAGAATAATTCCAGTAGTCAGTATAATTCGTATTCGCAAAACAAATCTTTCTTAGAAATTGCACGTGATTTTGCCACTAGCTTTTTCAACACATTTGATTTCCTTTTAATTTCATTGCAATATTCATGAGCTGAAGCCTGCTGCATTTTCTGTTCTATTTCTGCATTTTTCATTATCCTGCTATCATGGTTCTCACATCCTTATGGAAATGTACAGAGTGACCTTTTTTATTCACAGTCATTCAGAGGTACATACTATAGTTTATTTAGGGGTGAGTACAAAACCTGAAGTAGCATTTGTAGTCTCCATGTGGATTTTTCAACTGAAACACCATATGTATGCTTTCTATTGGGCTCCCTATTCTTTTTGTAAAAAAATAGTATTAAAGTTCTTTGATAATTTTAAGTATCTTTATGTTCAAGTTCTTGGACAAATATGGAAAACATTTTCAGAAATTAGGTAGAATTCTAATTTTTTTGCGTGTGTCCGTGTACTGATAAAAGCTAAATTGTTTGGCCAGTTTTTCAGAACACTATCAATTTTAAGTATCATGTGCACTAATGTAAATGCTTATAGACAAGTGTTATCTAATTATTCTTTCACTGGGAAAGTCAGAGCCAGATCTTGAAACATTTTCTGGCTTTACTATCATGACAGACCTAAAGAAGAATTCTTATTATAATGGCTATTATTCCTGAAATGTAAAATCTATACACTTTAAGAATGGTGGCATTCAGATATCTATCCAGAAGTTCCTGGACAAGAGTATGTACTCAAGGCCCATAAAATGCACTTATGTAAAGTGATTTTAACATATCTGTGTAGCGAAATTTCATCTTCTAGACTGTCCCAGACTTGCTATCTATCTGTAGACCTTAAGCGTAAAGTGGGAGACAAAATAAAACACACAACAAAAAAGTTTGGTTCTTACACAAAAGCTATTACAAAAGGTAGTAGATATGCTCCTCATAGAGTATACTTATCCCAAATATTTATATTTAGTTCACTATCAATGTTAATAGTAAATACTCTAATTTGATTTTTCCACAGAAACCCTTGTATTCTTTTTATGAATGGGGGATAAGAAAGATGTTATGTTAGGAAATAGAAACAAATTCCAAATGCTTGGAACTGTTCTTAGAGATACCTTGACATGCTTGTGAGGTCGCTGATGCCAATCTGATGAAGTTTAACCATGCCAAGTGCAAGGTCCTACAGCTGGGTCAGAGCAATCCCAGGCACAGCTACAGGTTGGGCAGAGAAGAGATTCAGAGCAGCCCTGCAGAGAAGGACTTGGGGGTGTTGCTCGATGAGAAAATGAACATGAGCCATCTTCAGTGCGCGCTTGCAGCCCAGAAAGCCAACTGTATCCTGGGCTGCATCAAGAGGAGCAGTGAGCCAGCAGGTCGAAGGAGGTGATCCTGCCCCTCTACTCTGCTCTCCTGAGACCTCACTTGGAGTATTGTGTGCAGTTCTGGTGTCCTCAACATAAAAAGGACATGGAACTGTTGGAACAAGCACAGAGGAGGCCCACGAGGATGCTCAGGGGAGTGGAGCACCTCCCGTATGAAGATAGGCTGAGAAAGTTGGGGCTGTTCAGGCTGGAGAAGGCTGCATGGAGACCTCATAGCAGCCTTCCAGTATCTGAAGGGGGCCTATAGGGATGGTAGAGGGGGACTCTTCATTAAGGACTGTAGTGAGAGGACAATGGGTAACAGGTTCAAAGTTAAACAGGGGAAGTTTAGATTGGATATGAGGAAGAAATTTTTTACTGTAAGGATGAGGAAGGCACTGGAATGGGTTGTCCCAGGGAGGCTGTGAATGCTCCATCGCTGGCGGTGTTCAAGGCCAGGTTGGACATAGCCTTGGATGGCATGGTTTATTGTGAAGTGTCCCTGCTGATGGCAGGGGGGTTGGAACTAGATAATCTTAAGGTCCTTTTCAACCCTAGCTATTCTATGATTCGATGATTCTATATATATCTTTTAGACCAACATGTGAAACAGGAGGCATGGGCCAAATTTGCTTTTTGTCTGTTTTCTAGGTTGTAGGGAAACATCCTTCAATACTAGGACCATCACTGATCGAGGTATTGAAAGGTCCTGAATTTTCTTTGAACTTGGAGATGATAAACTTCTCACAGCAGTACACAAAACACAGTTGAGGTATAGTGAAAAAGCAAAGTTAAAGCATTACTTTGACCTCCTTTCTGCTATAAGGACCTTGGGAAGCCAAATTTAGTCTCTGAAGTTTAATTTCTTCATCAGTAAATTGGAATGAGTTCTAGTTCTTCCTTGGCAAAGTGTTTTTTGTTCCCTGGCTGAAAAAGAAGCAGCAGCCACTAATTAGTTATTATGGAAATATTAAAGTGTTTAATAGCAAGTACTCCTACGTGTACTAGACAGACAGATAGTTCTCTTGCACTTTATTTGTAAAAAAGATATTGTATTACAATTTCTAGAATCACCAGGTGAGTCTGTTACTGACATGTTTCTACTTCATTGTATGATTTGAAAGCATCTTTTTTATTTAGTGTTTTTACCCTGAGGGAGGTAGAGAAAAAAAGCAATAGAACAAGATTGACTTGAAGTCACCGAGGACTCTCAGAGAGCCAGATCTCTTGCAGGCTTTGCTGTGGGGAAGACTACGGTGGTATTTTTTTATTATCTCTTCTTTCAAGATACCAGGCTATTAATACTAATGTTAAGTGTCAATAGTGAGCAATAGATGGGGTACATGTGTATAATAAGCAATACTAAAATGTGCTTGTCAGCTCTTATTTCCATCTTTTACAGAATAAGTCTAATGCATAAGCAGTTAGCTTTATTAAAAAAGTTGTACGTGCATATTTTAGTGCATCGTTTCAAAATTCTTAAGCTTTTCCTAAACAAGATAATGTTTTTCATCAGGAATGCACAGTGTTTTGAAACTGGAAAACTGCACAATTTCCCTTTCAGAGAAAATCTAATCAGCAATGCAGCAACAATATACTACAAAAATTCAAAAAAAACCCTGCAAGAAACCCCAAACGCTTAAAATTTCAGCCTATGTCACATAACGATAGTTATGGATAGCAGGTTACATGACAGGATAAGGCATGTTATGCTGCCATTTAAAATATAACACATAAAGAAGTATTACATATAAAAAAAAAGAAAAATAATGCTCAGAACTTTTTTTTTCTGAAATTCCATTTTTTAATTATTTTTTTCTCTACAAATTATTAGAAGACTTTAAGCAAAACATTTACAGTAAAACATGCAATAGTTTAGGTTGGCAAGGTCATCTGGTCTTTATTTCATGTGTTTCTCCTGCCTTTTCATTATCTTAGTAATCCTCTTAGAAACCTCCAGTTTGTTTATCTCTCTCCTGTATTGAGGAGCCTCAAACTGGAAACAGTACTTCAGGTGCAGCATCAGAGGTGCCACATAGAGGAGAGCAACTGCTTCATTTTACCTGCTGTCTATACTCTTAATGCAGACCAGTAAGCCTCATTGAAATACTCTGTGCTGACCCATTTTCAACTTGTTGACAACCAGGACCACCAGATACTTCCATATAAAGCAGCCCTCCTACATTGCGGCGTGGTGTAACTGCACCCTAAGCACAGGATTTTGCGTTTGCATCAGTTGAACTTAATGAAGTAATTGTCAGCCCATTCCTCCAGCTCACAGAAATCTCTCTGACAGTGTACTAATTACTCTTCAAATTTGCTTTCTTCTGTAAACTCAGTAAGTGTATTCTTTGCCACTATCTAGGTCACTGATGAAGATCTCAAATTGGATCAACCTTAGTATTAATCACAAAGGAATGTCACTCAAAAAAGATTCTTTTGAACATTTGACTGATTGCAAGCAAGTTTTTCATCAATCCAGTCAGTTTTACCTACCTTGTTCTCCAACTTTACTGGTCATTTCTCTGCAGTTATGCTACAGGGGTACTTCAGGTGACTCCGCTGCACTTGATCAGCCATATAACTCAATATAGAAGACAATCATATTGAACAGGTGTGATTTGCCCTTTGTTGAAGCCATGCTATCTGTTTTCAGCTGTTATGAGTTAAGCAGAAGCAGTCATTTTTCTCCTTTTTAGTAGCTGGTGCAGTGCTGTGGTACTGACTTTCAGCCTGGGCAACAGCACTGATAACCCCAATGTTTTCAATTGCTGCTCAGTAATGTTTACTCTGACCAAGGACTTCCTGAGTCTCATGCTCTGCCAGGAAGGAGCAGGAAGCTGGGAAGAAGCAGAGACAGAACACCTGACCCAAACTAACCAAAGAGATTTTCCATACCACAGCACATCGTGCCTAGTGTATAAACTGCGTCGAGTTACCTGGAAGGGCTAGATCACTGCTCAGGTAGGGCTGGGTATCGGTGGACAGGTGGTGAGTGGTTGTGTTGTCTTCCCTTGTTATTTCCCTTATCATTATCCTTATTGGTGGTAGCAGTAGTGGTTTGTGTTATGCCTTAGTTACTGGACTGTTCTTATCTCTCAACACATGTGATTACATTCTTTCAATTGTCCTCCCCATCCCTCTGGGAGCGGGGAGAGGAAAGGGGGGCAGTGAGTGAGCAGCTGCATGGCTCTGGGTTGCTGGCTGGGCTTAAACCATGACACCACCTATCTATTCTTTTTTTTTTTTTTTTTTTTTTTGGAATCAGCTTCCAAAAGGGTTTGCTGCATTTTCTTTGCAGGCAGTCTGTTACCTTGGATTGTCTTTCCATTTTAAATCATGGGCATAATAATTACCTTTTGCTAGGCTACAGGGAACATCTTTTGACAGGTACAACCCTTTGAAGATGGCAGAGACGGACCTTGAAATGGCATCTTCCAGGTCTCTCAGTACTTTCGAACATCTTCAGTCTGTCCCCATTGTACATTTATACAGTTTGTTAACATGGTCCTTGATTTGATATTTTATCGCTGTTAAATTATACTTCATTTATTTAGACATGGGAGGCCTGACAGCAGACACTGCAAGTATAAACTGACACAAATGAGAAAATTATTATCTCTGCTTTTCAATTCTCAGTCATCAGCAGTCAATTGCCTCACTAATAGCAAGCCTATGTAATCTTTAGGTTTCTGTTCTTGATACTAATGCACTTACAGAAGGCCTTCCTGTTGCCTTTCATATCCCCCAGTTTCAACTAAAACTTTAGTTTGCCTAATTGCCTAATTCCATCTGTGCATTTCATGTAATATTTCTATATTCCTCCTGGCAGGCAATCTCTGTTTCCTCCTTTCATATGCTTATTTACATTTGAGTTCAATAAGGAGTTTTTATCCATGCTGGCCTTAAACCAAGCCAGTTTGACTTAATTGCAACAGGATGGATCATCCTTCTGCTTTGAGGAGTTTGTCCTTGAAGATAAGCAGCTCTCAACACTGTCAATTGCTATAACAATTCCTTCATGGTTTTGGTACATCCAACTTGCACTTTCCAAAACAATTTCAAAGTGTGATTTGGGCAGTCAACATGGCTAGGGAACCATTCCAAATCAACTGTTTGGATGTGATAGACATGTTTTAGAGATTAAAAGAGTTTAAAGTACCAACAAAGTCTAGACTTTGCAGGTTGGCTGCAGGGACAGATAATGGCCATGCATACATTTGTACATTTTGTAATATACACATATGCAGTAGATGGTTCATTATTACTTATCACTCATAAAATCATAAAATCACAAAGTCACACAATTGTTAGGATTAGAAGGGACCTCTGAAGATCATCTAAGTCCAACCCTCCAGTCAAACCAGGTTCACATAAAGCAGGTTGTTCAGTATTGCTTCCAGACAGGTTTTGAATATCTCCACAGAAAGACTCCACAATCTGTCTAGAAAGCCTGTTCCAGTGCTCTGTCACCCTCAAAGGATAGTTTTCCTCATATTCAGATGGAACTTCCTGTGTTTCAGGTTTTGCCTATTGTCCCTTATTAAGTCATAATTTCATTTTTTTTTTTGTTATGTATTGTCAAAAGTCTAAAAATTGGATCTTCTATAAATACAGTGTAGGAATGCCATTAACAATCATGTGAGGGGAGTCACTCATAAGTAGAGAAACACAACATAAATACTAATAAATTGTGATGGCACTGCAGATGACTTAATTGTCCTCCATACTTTTCTGTCACATTGATTTACAAGGCTTATTCTTTTAGCCTGGGTTTGAGAATATCTTACTTTTAGTCCTGTTAGAACTGTTACTTTATTTTGAGAATTAATTGCTACTATTTTATAAAACTGCACTGTAAAATTACGTCTTATGATGTAGAGTACTGATTGGTGCAGTGGAGAGGATTTATTGCCCTAATATTAGCTCTTATAGAAAGATGATTAACTGGATTTAGGGATACTCTTCAGCTATTCAGCTCAAAGCTTTCATCCAAGTCATTATATATGTTCCTTTTGTCAATTTCAATGTTTCCATCCCTTTTATGAAACTGTACAGGCTGCCACACTTTATAAATTTAATATATTCACAAACTTTCCTTAACTCAAAAAGGCTTTAAGTTAGACTGGTGGTTAACATGACTGAAATAAATTAAAAAATAACAGGACCTGTGTGTTATGCTTTTATTTCAATTAGAAACCTGCTGAAGTGGTAACTAGGCAGGTATCAAAAAAATGAGTGAAATTAAGTCCTAGCTTCTCTCTTCTAAGACATATGGATGCAAAATTATAGTGTGGAATTGTACCTACCAAAACCAGAACACTTTTTATTTTGTTTTTCAGTCTCTACTGAACACTCAAGCTGTTTTCTTAATTTCTACAGCTACTATACCTTTTGTCTACTTTGAAATTCTTTACTAGTCAATGTAGCTGCACTTCCTGGCACATTAAATGGACAGTATCAATTCTCCTTTTATTACCTTAACTTCTTTTTCCATTCCCCTCTAGTCTTAAGGTAGAGGTGAAACAAATGTGGGCTTTTTTCATATGTGTAAATTGTGTGATGCAGGTAAAGAGTGTAGGGTTAAAAAGTCCCCTAGATTTCCTGAAATTGACACAGGAAATAGATAAATCTCACCTTGAAAAATAAAAGTTCATATTCTGAACTATGTTGTGATAATATGTGTGAATTATGGCACTTATGACAGGATATGTGATATTTCAGTGTCGAACAGATTTATGTCATGTGTTGTTTCGCTCTCAGGAAGATACAGTTAACCACATCCAGAAGGTAATTCATGTCATGCTAGGAAGGGCAATAAAAATTATCAATTATCAACATCAATTAACCTCTACAGGAGACTATTTTTTGTGCTAGGACATGAAAGAAATCTTAAGATGATTAGACCACAGATGTCTGATTTCTAGACATACAAAATGAGGCAAAATTAATTTTATCCTATGTCTAATAGCTGGTAAAGTTGGCTTACATGTGTTAAAGACAAATTATACAGTCCTATAATAACACATCTTTTTTTTTTTTTCTTACATTAAACATGAGACCTGGAAAAAACTTAATAACAAATTTTTTGATTTTATTTTTAAAACATGCCTTTTATTTTTAAACCTCCCTCTTTAAAGGCAGGTTTTCTGACAAAAATGCAATCCATGCAAGTTCGTAGTAATACTTGTTTATTGCTTAATTACAGTAGGTCAAAATAGGTAAAAGTTCTTCAGCGTAAACCCTGTTAAAGCACTCTTTATAACCAGTTAGGTATATACAAAATGACAGCAGATTCTACCACAACTACTGCTACTATCTATCTTTGACGTTTTTACTGAGCAAGTTCCTGATTGCCAGATGGGGAACGAAGGTAACTAGCTGTGCTGCAGAAGGTACAGTACTAGCCATATCAGCTTGCCAAACAGGTCATCTCAGGGTAGGAAGAGAGGTAGACAGCACCATCTTGTTAATCTGTCTTACAGGAGGAAGTCCATGCTTCTTGAACAAAAGGATAGATTTTAAAAATATTGTAGGCTATTGAAGAAAGATATAATTGGAGTTTGATACAATCCCATTAACAGTTCTATAAACACAAACATATAAGCATTTACATACATTCAAGGTGTATGAATTAAGCAATTCAGAGCAGATTTAACACAGGTCTGTGTGATTAGGTTCTATGCATTGTAGCTGTAGTGTGGACATCTATTTTTGACAGAAAGACCAAACAGGTTTAAACAATATCAGAAGACTCATCTGGTGATGTATGACAAATCATATGCATTAACTAAAACTTCACATCCTTATTCCCTTTAAGCATAAAACTGGAGACTGCATCAAACCCTGCCTGTGTTACCCAGTATTCTCACTCTCCCTCTCCATACTCCTACCCTGAAGCGATTTAGGTGCTCTGCAATTACATTTT
Organism: Myiopsitta monachus; assembly: GCA_017639245.1. Taxonomy (NCBI): domain Eukaryota; kingdom Metazoa; phylum Chordata; class Aves; order Psittaciformes; family Psittacidae; genus Myiopsitta; species Myiopsitta monachus. The sequence continues at coordinate 64,884,633 of CM029919.1, forward strand.
TTATGGTAGCTTCCCTTATATATTTTAAATTAGTGTCTGTATGTATTGAGACAGAGAAAATAGAAAGATCAAAACAATGACATCATTTTTTCTTGTCAGAAAATCTGTTTATGTGTATCTAATCTTTGCAGAGGGTTTGTAAACCTCCATAGTGGAGACCTCACAGCAGCCTTCCAGTATCTGAATGGGGGCCTATAGGGATGCTGGGGAGGGACTCTTCATTAGGGACTGTAGTGATAGGACAAGGGGTAATGAGTTCAAACTTAAACAGGGGAAGTTTAGTCTGAATATGAGGAAGAAATTCTTTACTGTAAGAGGGATGAGGCACTGGAATGGGTTGCCCAGGGAAGTTGTGAATGCTCCATCGCTGGTGGTGTTCCAGGGTGGGTTGGACAGAGCCTTGGGTGGCATGGTTTAGTGTGAGGTGTCCCTGCTGATGTCAGGGGGCTTGGAACTTGATGATCTTAAGGTTCTTTCCAACCCTAACTATTCTATGAGTCTATGATTCTATGATTGCAGGAGAAGAAGAGTGAAGGCTTAAGACCTAATCTTTTAAACATTGACATCAGTATTGGTAAAAATTTTATCATAAAAAGATCTAAAATTCTTTCATTACATTATCTCGACAAATGCACATAAATATGTTTAGCAGCTCTGTGAAAGCACAATAAGATATCTGGATAAACGTGCAACCAACCTGTGGAGTACTTTTATGTTATTATTTTTTCAAATATTAATATATGTTGAATCTGTTCAATAAGACAATTTCTAACAATGCAACAGAAAGTATATTTTCCACATGTTAAATGTGAGGAAACTGTTAACATTGTAAGAAGTGGTTCACCAATGAAGTTCTAGCATCCAGTCGCTTACAAGAAAGACCTCAAATCTCAACGCTTATAAGGAGCATTCAGACTTAGAATAAGGAAAATGAGCTTTATTATTCTCACTCACACATGCTGTGACCTGAAAGGATATTTTTCTTTGGTTTTAATAACCTTAGGAATATAGTCTTTCTTTCGGTTTATGTCTCCACCTGTATTTCTCACTTCATTCTTCACTTATATGCTTACAGGATAGAAAGAAAGCTGATAGCATTCCAGATTAGAACAGAGAAATGAAAAAAGAAAGAACAACTAGGAATTCTTTAGGTGAAGATGTCACTGTATGATAACCACAAGAAAAAATAACATGGAATTCATGTTTCCATACCTTTCCTACAGCATTACGGCATCTCACAAAAGCAGTTTCACACTAAGAAGATCCTACAGTGTATGTCAGTAGTGTGGAGAGGTTTTACCTATTGAGTAAGCAATGTCATTATAATATATGGAGAAATACAGTTCTCTACATCATAATTGATAATCTAGCTAGGGAAACCAGTCCCAATGAAATCCCTTGTGATTCTAAAGGTATTGTTCATATGTGGTTTTTACACTGTACTTTTAGCTTACACATTTTCAGATACCTAGTGAATAATTATTCATAAACTAAGTGCATAAATTCTGTCAAATCAGTGGAAAGGGTGCTCCCCATGTGAGCATTTTGGTTAGTACTTCTTTGGATTCACAGTCATCAATCATGCTGAGTTTCACACTTAGGAAAAATGACTTATTCCTGGGACAGAAACTTTAAACAAAGGGTTCTTTAGAAGCACTCATACTTCCTATTTCTCCAACCCAGTAAACTTTGTATTATTTAAAGAAAGTGGATTAGCACACACTTGAGATAGGAAGTCTATTTCATCTCTTTCCCCCCCAGGTAGCTCAGAATAAAAAAGATCTGGGTGCAACTTTGATATTAATCAGGCATGTGAGAACATATCAACTAAGGTTTGTTGTTTTTCAGCCATGAAATTACTGGAAAAAAGTGGTGCAGACAGCTTTCATCCTTAACTTTCACACAAAGGTAGCTCTGACAGCCATTCCAGAGGTGATTCTGACAAAATCAGGTTTCTGCAGGACCAACTATGGAAAACTTGTAGTGTGCCGTAAAATTAGGCATAAGATGAATAAACACTGGGATTCAGGCAGTTTTCATGTCAAATGTTAAATGCTAAAATGTCTTAGTGATGAACCCCGAGGAATTTCTTCCCTTTTCATAGTTTAAAGGACATTCTGAAAATCTGAAGACTGTTGCAGGTTGATGCGGGTGGGTTGATTTTGGCTGGCTATGAGGCCACCACCCACCTGCTCTCTCACTTCCCCTCCTCAACAGGCAAGAGAGGAAAATAAGATGAAAAAGCTAATCGGCTGAGAAAAAGACAGACTAAAGAAAAAAACAAAAGCAAACAAGACCACACACAAAAAAAAAAAAAAAAAAACAAAAACAAAAAAAAAAAAAAAAAACAAACCCAAGCTGTCTGTAGAAACAAAGCAGAAAAGAATTTGTTCATCATTTTCCATTGGTTGTTAAGTTGGTGCTGAAAAAGAGGAATGAAAATCAACATCAATCAAACCCAGTCCTGCATGAAAAGCGGAAACATAGCGCAGAACAGGATCCACGTCAGAGATAGGAACCAGAAGCAAGACACCTGTTGCATAGTCAGAAGGAAAGGGACAAATATGAAATCAGAAGTACCATGAGTAACCTTCTGCTCCAACCAGGACTGGGGTGAAACCTTTTTTTTATCACATCTGTGGAGTCACTTGTTTGGTCCTTCCTCTATGGGCATGAGATTTGCAATCTGGTATTACCATCAGCTGCCTTGTTTTGAACATTTTTGTCATCTACAGCTACTGAAGTTAATGAGACTGTTTATATGCCCTAAAGCATAACTGTGCTGAATCAATGTCTTAAATGATAAATGGTATTGATTAAGTGAGAAGTGATGACATACATCATTGCAGAGGAATTTCTAATGAACAGTGCAAACTGTCATCTTCAATTGATACCATAATATCTGTTCACTGAAAAAACATGGACAGTCTACCAGAATTTCTTAGCTTCAGTTATTTGCTGAAATTATGATAAGAAAATGTTTATTCTTCTTTTCAAAACAGAAGCTTTTGCTTATATGAATGCCTCCCCTTCAAAAATCAGATGTTTTCCCAAGAAAAGCCTTGGACTCCACAAAGCTTTGTCACAAAATTATCAGTGAAGCTTATATATATATAAAATCCTCCAAAGGATTGTGATAAAGAAATAAGGCATTCCCATTTGCCTGACGTCTGAAAAGGTTTAGCAAGGGAAGTCTAAAGCAGTGTGCTTTCCCCTGGGAAGAGGTGGATATTAGAGACCATGAGAAAGGCTAATATTTACCTTTTGGAAAATTAACAGCTATATGGTAAATTCAATGTAAGTCAACATCTTTAACTATCATTTGGGTTGTTCTTGTTGGTTTTTTTGACTTGGTTTTTTGGGGTGTGGGTTTTTTTGTTTGGTTGGTTTTGGTTCTGTTTTTTTCCCCCTGCTTTTGTAGTTTACAAAGCTTAATCCTCATTTCTCACAGCTGACAACATGCAGTGAAAAACTAAGTCGAAGAGTTTTTATAGTAGAATAAGACAATAGTTGCTGAAGCAAACAATATAGGTAAGAATGTGAAGTACACCAAGATTCTAGACAGTATGTTTCATTCCTTTTATTCTCTGGACTGAGAGAACCATCATATTACTCCTATGAACAGTGCAAAAATGTGATGTATAACATATACAGATCAACAAATTTGGTTCAGCTGTCAATAAAAATAATTCAATATATGACCATGGAATATAAACATTCAAATTAGTAATGATGGATTTTTTTCCAGGGGAAAAAAAAAAAATATATATATATATATATATAATTAAGTAGAAACTTTCCTGAAAGTATCAATGTTGTTTCCTGTGTTGTTTTTGTTTGGTTTGTTGGGTTTGTTTTTTTGGGTTTTTGTTTTGTTTTTTTTTTCTGAATGGTAGGCAAGCATTTTTTTTTTTTTTAATTAATTCAGATGTGTATTTTTTAGAAAACATTGACTGAATGATTGAGGAGTATTTTAGAAAATATTTATCATCTATTTTCAGATTGAGCCAGATACTCATAATTGCAGTGAAATCAAAGAGATTATATGAAACATATATACTATCCAAATTGTTGTATGTTTTTACTTTAAAGTTTTGTTTGTATACCACTGAAATCCATTTATGGGTTTACCAATCATAATAATGAACAAATGCTTTCCCAGTAGCATTATCATCTGAAGTAAAATGTTTACAGCTCCATACAAGCTTTCTTTTTCTTTTTCATTAATTAAAATACTCTTGGTTTATTCTATGTAATGTTATAAAGAAGTAACCTACTGTGATATTACGCATGAAAACATAATTTTTTGTTGCTTTGTGTGCTCACATATGTTCCTTTTTCAGCTTTTGGTTCAATGACTGCCCCCGAAAGGACATTTCTTCTCCATACAAAGTACAAGATTTTGACAAAAAATTGAAAATTTTCATTGAGCTAAATCTGAGACATGGAAATCATGCCCACGTGAAATAAATATAGCTATAGGCTCTCCCGCCCAGCTTTCAGATGTAAAAAAAAGATAAAAAAATAAAAATAAATGCACTGACTGTTCCACCACCAATTTCTTCAAATTGCAATACCTGCTCTTTTACCTATCATATATACTTATACATAACAAGCAACAGACAACAAAACAGAAAAAAACCTTAATAAACTGATCAAAGTATTTATCCCAAAGTTTAGGATAGATGGAAGATGAAAGAGGGATATCTCTACAAATGAATACAATTTTGAAGTCTTGCAGACAAAAAAAATATTAATTTATTTTTTTAGAAACACAGCAGAATGGGAAAAATGCAAGCCACTTTTAGTCAAATACATATTTTAAAGGACTTCTTAAAACTTGCAAAGCACATCAACATCAAGTGATCTTTCCCCTGTCAAGCCATTTCACTCCCCTGTTAGCTATTTTCCCCTTCCTTATCTCTATCACCCGACGTCTGTCGAAAAAAACTTGACAAAATTACTGAGCTAAGGGCCACAGAGATGAGCAAAGGACCAAAGCTGCTGGGAAGGAGTTAAAGGCAGGAAAAAGTTAAGAAAGCAGGGACTGTTCCGCCTGGAGAAGAGAAGGTTCAGGGACATCTTATCAACATTTATAAATACCTGACAAGGACAGTAAAAATGATGGAGCCAGGCTCTTCTCTTTGCCCACTGATGGGACAAGTAGCAATATCAGACAAATTAAAATTGATGAAATTCAATTTAAGTGTAAGAGGATAACTTTTTTTACTGTGAGAATCATTAAGCACTGGAAGAATTTTTCCATGGAGGCAGTGGGATCACCATCGTGGTAGATATTCAAAACCAGACCTAGACTGGTCATGTTATAGCTGATCCCTCTTTCAGAAGGGGCTTGGACTAGACAGCTGGAAGTATCTTCCAGCCTCAGTAACTCTGTGATTCTATGATTCTGTTATTTGGCAATTGTTACTTGGAAAACTGCTTGTCCAATTCAGTACCTCTTGTTCTGTTTGTTTGTTTGCTTGCTTATTGCAAACATTTGGAAGACTGATTTAGTGCTGTATAAACATTTCAGAAAGCGCTTTAATTAATAGAAGTACAGAGACTGATGTGCAAATGAGTGTTCTTATGTTTGATTACACATTCTTGAGTGCAATTATGGGGATTCACTTCTAAAGTGCTATCATACCCCTCCATAATGTATATTCATGTCCACTGGCACAACTCTTATTTCAAACCTTTGAGTAGATCTAATCAGCCAAAATCTAGAAGAAAATAGCTTACTAGAAAAACAGATTTCCTTTCTTTCTCCCTACATATGAAGCCCATCATCCAATCCTTAAACCTGTAATTGTATCACACCACAAACCTGTAGCCTAGTCATAGTGCATCACCAAGTTTGCCTTCAGTTTAAAAGGTTGCTTTTCACGTTGTCTAACCACTGTCTGTTGGCCACCATCAGACAAAGATGACCTTTCTGTATCACTATGAATGAATGTCCCTTAGTTCATTTTTTTGCCTCACAAGTCCAAAAGGAGGTAGGAGCTAACACCTATGACACTCTTCTTAAGCAACATTGAACTATGCAGTTCTTGGTTAAATCTTGCTTTCAATTACAGTGTGATATAAAAAAAGCAGAACTGGGATCCAGTCCACCTAATATAAACATCTGAGTAGAGATTGCATTTTGTGCACTCTTTAAACCAGTATTCCTAAAATTGGTGTGTTACATCCCTAAGGTAAATAGAAGTTTCTCCTAAACAGGAATCGGCTAGTATGTTGCAGGGATGAAAACTTTGTGCACAATCCCAAATAGTCGTGTTAATGTTTGTTTGGAGTTTTTATGCTGAAAGGTCTGTAGTTTTTGGTGTTTCTAAAAGGATATTTTGTTCTTAAAGCCTTTGTATGTGTATATTTGAGGTGGGATTCACCCGAAGATTGATAGCCTGTACTCAAAAGAGTTGTTAAACATCAGCATCTAATACAACATGACACCTTAGCTTAATTGCACAGAGAAAGCAGGTAAAGTGCCTGAAAAGAAATAAAAACTCATGGCATTTTCAACTGTCTCCAAGACACTGTACTCCTGCACTGTACACCTGTGTTTAAGCAACTTAATATATCCCAAGTTTGCACAGATGACTGACTCTAAACTGCACTAACTGTAATGCAAACTCAGTCACCTAGCTTATCTGCATTGCAGGCAGCTGAAGGAGTGTCTGAATTCTAACTCATTGTGTGTTATAACTGAAGTTTGGTGAACAAAATGCACCACATAAAATTTTACATCCTGGAGGCAAGGCAGCACTGTCAGACATGATCTGAGCACTTTTAGCTTTACTAGATCCCTGCAAAAATGAACATAATCTGAATATTGTTCTTTGAGTTGAAAAGATTTCAGAGGAAGGGTTATAGATTCATATGGTGAAACTTGGAAGACAAATAGTTTTCTTCCAAGCTTAGAAACAGCTTTGGGAACAGAGTTGTCACTCTTCTCTTCCTATAAATAAATAAACAGGCACAAATATTTTCTCATATCTATGAGACTATTGTGCAAATACAGGGATGAAAGGAAGATCTGTAAATGACTCTGAGGAAAGTAGTATGATGTGATTACACTCCAGCTAAACCTGAGTAAGTAAATCTAATCAATCTTGACCAAAATTCAAGGAAGAGACCTGTGTGCTTTTGAATAACAGTTTTACAGTTTATGTAAAGCTTTAGAAGCAAGGAATTTTTAGTATTTTGGAAAACTATATGTAGAAATGACATCAACTGCTAGGAAAATGTGAAAAAAGGCAAATCTGAAAATTATATTGTAAATAGCTTTAATTTACCTGCTGAGTACAGGTGGAACTACCTTATGTATGCATATCCTTGTAATAAGAATTTCTGCAAAATGACTATGGAGTAGCTAGTGAAGTATGTAGAGAGGCACAGTAATAGAAAGTGAAGCTGGAGTCATATGTGATTTTCTAATTTCTTAAATTACAATCTATAAATTGATCATGAGTGTGACAGTGACTACTTTGGTAATACTCCTATTATCAAATGAAGATGTCTCCATTAAATCTCAGGATAGTCTTTTCATTGTCTGGAATGAGAAATGATTTCACATGAGTTAGTAAAAAGTAACCCCTGTAAGGTGGATGTAGCAGAAGTGACTAGAATGTATTATAGTGTTGCCCACAGTCATTTGTGTGGAATATTTAACTGTAAAAGTAAATTACAGAGAATTCATGAATAGCTGAATTCTACATTTCGGCATGAATTCTCTTACTGTCCACAAAGTATTATTTCCTCTTTCCGTTGAAGACTTTGTTTAAGAAGGCAGGTTTGGTGGTGCCTCAGACCATGAAAATATTAAAATGCTTCTGATATGTATTTGTTATTGTGTATTTAAGAGGGAAATTATCATTTGTCCTCCTGATTGACTTCAAGACAGCAATTATACTGAATATTTGAAAATGTATACTACAATCAGGTAGCTTGACTCTCCCTTCACAAAAAAATATCATTTGCATATCATAATATTAATGTTAACTTCAAGATAATTGCTCTATTACTTAATCAAAAATGAAAACTAATGTTCTCTAATAACTGTCAGCCAGCTCATTTACTACACAGAAGCAAAGTAAAATCTGGTTAAATCATTTAATCCTCCAAGCCTTGATAACCTACATCAGTGCCAAAATGTGAGTGCCTTCTCTCTACTTAAGTATTTGGGATAGAGATGAAAACCAGATAAAAGGAAAATTCGAACCTTAAACTCAATAAAAGTTATGAAACCTTTTTTAAAGCTTACTTACGGTAAGATTAAATTCACTTCCTCCTTAAAATCAAAAAAATATGATTTCTAATTCTGAGTTGGTCTCTATTAACTTCATTCATAGTCAGTGGAAAGACGTAGTTACTTTTAAAGAGCAATTCATCTCATTCTGAGACAGGAAAATGTAGTAGGTCAGGTGGATCACCTCTAAGGATGCATGGGGCTACTCCATTATAAAGTGCTGTGGTTATAAAGTAAAACTGAAAAGTTGTCTTAGACGGCTAAAGTTAAGTAAGATTAATCCTGCCCTTAGTAGCTAGTGTTTTGTATGCCTCCCACATCATTCCAAAGCATGAGACCACAAACACAACCTCAACATGATGAATACAATCTATGCTTTTTCTGATACTGATCTAATATTTAGATGATGTCGATGCTATTTATTGAGAGTGGGTGATTAAAATTATTAAAGAAGAAAAGAATATGAGTAGCAAGCCACAAAGATTTATCCCTCTGCCTCTCTGGACTGCACCATATATTAGAACTGCCTTAGCAACAGGGGCATAAAATTGCTGAATTGCATCTCTGAACCATGTTAGTAAGAGCAATGTACAACTCTCACTGTTTAATTCACCTTAGTTAGAGTGTTGCCCCTCTTGATCTGAGAATTTCAGTAAGGAGACTGTAGGATGGAAATACATAAACGGTTTTAAAATAAAAGGGAGCAGTTAACAAAATCAGAATGGGTAGATGGAGAGTGCTGGCAAATCTGTGACTTTTTTTTTAATGACTTGCTGCAAATTTAAATGACAGTTTGATACTTACCATTCAAATAAGTTGTCTGGTGAATAAGATGCCAAGAGACTTTGCTTACCCTTGCATTTATTTTTTATTTCTCAGCCTGATTAGAGGAGATTTGTTAATATTCAAGGCATTTCAATATGCAGGATATTGTATATTATTAATACTTTGAGATCACTGCTAGAAAGACGTCTACAAGAAAGAAGTATAATTACCTTTTAAGATGCAAGACTGATTTGCTGACCATATTAGCAGACGTCACCATGTTTCCTACAGTGTGTCAGAGAATTGCCCATGCATCTACTGCATGAACAGAAAGTGTATTAAATATTTTTCTGTGTGGGTGTAGATTAAAAATATATTATAATTCTGTTCCCTAGAAAACACAAGTACTTCACTGAGATTTTTCAAGCATTTGGAGGCACATCCGGTTTATAGAAGGCAAGTGCCAAACTTACCTGTGAAGCATCCCATCTCCATCATGATTTTCCTTACCCAAACTCTGAAAATTGCCATTGCTTCATGAAAAATAAGAAAACTTTAAATATAATTGCTATTCTCTTTTTTTATGGAATATAGTCCATTCCCAAGTTAGCTCTCTTGACGCTTGTTCTCTTTGTATATATCAGGTCCCTAAAAGCACTATAGGCCTTATTGCCTCACCTAACTTCACCAAGGACCTCCCCACACCCTGCCTATGGACCGAGGACCCTTGTTTCAGCTCATCTTCTCTGACAGTGCATCAGCAGTACTTACACTCAGTCCTCATCATATCAGAATGAAGTCTATGCTGACTTTCAAAAGATACATTAAGAAACCTAGGATTGCCTTGCATTCTTGTAGGAACACCACCTGTAAATTCAACATAATATATACCCTGAAGTCACACAGGAGTATACAACAGAAATCACAGAAATGAAATTCAGCAAAAGGCCTTAGATAGTCCAATTATCTTTTATTTTTAACTAAAAAATTGTTTCCAGACAGTCAAATTCTCTTTGTAAATGTTCTTGTCCCAGTGACATACAGTAACACATCAATGACAGTTGTTTATACTCTAAAAGAAAATCCATAAACACCACTAATAAAGTACAAGATAAAATATAAACAATGCTAAAAAGTGTGTTCCAAGTCTTATTGACTTTATTAAAAAACTGGACTGGAAATATTTTTCTAAATGTTTTCTATGTTAGTATGTGGGCAACATGTTATATAAAAATTTTCATCAAGTGGGTTACCAGAAAGCCACAGAGCAGAGAAGTAAATTTTGAATTCTATAAATTGAATCAGCATTTACCACAGCTGAGATCTGGTTGACTGTATGCATCTTTTTTATGGCTCAAATGTTCTTAATTTCTGCTTTCTGTTTCCCTGGCAAAGGTGTATCTGTTTCTATAATCCAACCAAAGTAGTCATAGCACATAACAAGTTGTTTCTATCTACCAGAAATAAAATAGTCATTTAAGACCATGGCATAATATTATATCACGGATAACATAAATTTCTTGTTTCTGTGTTATTTTTTTTTTGTCTACTCTAACAGCCTTGTCTAAGGAACTATAAGGACTTCCTGAACTTTCTACTTTTAGAAAGTAGAGCATTGATTCAGGTCATTAAAGTCAGTGCATTAAGAACATTAACCACGAAAACAACTCCTGGAGATTTCTAAATTAATGTGTGCACTACTGACCATTAAAAAACATGAACCTTGCTTTTATCTTGTTTATAAGGTTGCTGTGAGGTTGAACAGAACAAAGTTGACATATCTATAATCTCCAGTAGTCTATCTCCAGTAATCTAATCTTTTGCTCTACTGCTGTCAAAACATTAACCTGTGACTTGAGATGCATCTCTCATCAATGATGAATGTCTGGCAAGTACAGTACAGCTATTCTTTACAGATGAATAGAGGGTTTTAACATTTAATACAAATCCTGCAGCATTTGTATTTATATTCCTTATGTTAATGTGGACAATCTTTTCTCTCACAGTGTTGAGCTCGAATACATTTTATTCTGAGCTTCTAAATTCTTACGAGATTAAATCAAAAGGGATTTGTCCATCACAATAAATTACAAATTTAATATAATAGACAAAGGAAATTTACTAGGATATACTGATTTTTAAAACCTTTTGGCTCTGTAAATCAGGTTTTCTGGTTTTGAGACTAATGTAATATGGGATAACTGATAAAATATTACCTTGTCTTTGTTCCTATTAGAATATAAAACCAGAATGTAATTGCCATAAACCATAAAATACAATAGCAATTTTAAACCCCCAGTGATTTCTTTTCTTTCACCATTCCCTTGATTTTATTGCTATTACTATTCATCAAAGTTTGGAGTGGAACTGAAAGTTCTGGGTGAAATGCTGCAAAGCAGCCTCCTTCAAATCTCGAGGAGGAAGGAGCACTTCAAGCTAGTGTGTCTCACAGAATCCTGTTTGAATATTGAAGACCTTTATTCAAAGCAGGGAAAAGTCCTCTCCAGATCATGACCCCCAGTATTAGGTGCAGTGAACCACCTAAAAAGGGGGAGTTCTGGTGTAAACAAACATATATATGCAGTGTCATACTCAGGAGAAGAATATTCAAGGTAGTGAAGGAATAGATGTCGGTGAGTTCTAGATGAAGATGTAAAATATGATTGCTTAATAAAGAATGTGATATCACTGCTATATAACTTCCTTTCATGCCTCGCTCTAGGAAGTAAGCCTGAAAGCTACCAATAATCGTATTTTTTCCATGTGGATATTGAATTATTATCAGAGAGTGAAACTAAACAGGAAGGGGAAATATTTTGATTCCAGAAGCAATGACAGCGCAGTTAAGTTTTGTGTTCTCCCTGCCCATTTTCTCATTGATTTTTTAATTAAACCTTGAGAAGTTTCCTGACTTGTTTCTCTACATTTCCACCAAAAAGAGTAAAACGCGTATGGATTTAATTGGCAGAGCTGATCCTCTCCTGCTACTTGCACCAGAACTGTTAGTTCATTCAGACCAAAATACTTTTTTGTTTGTTTTTTTTTTATTCTGAATCATCTCACTCTTGACAGACTTCCAGTAAATCTCAGACCCAGCACAGAAGCATTTGGCACATGGACCATGAAACCTGAATCTGTGTCATCTGTGCAGGAACTCCTCCGCAAGAGGAAGGTTATTTTTGAAATAGAGCAGCCTGAATTCACCTGGGATCTATCTCAGTTCTAAGTATTGTCAGCATGCTCTCAGGCTCTTTTGTAAAGGGAGCCATTCTGCTGGTTGTGTTCTTCTGGAACACACCAGCCCAAAGAAACAAGCAACAAAGGTGGATTTTAGTGTAACTCCCTACATGAACATTTTTCTTTTTCCTCTCACACATCAGGTCTAATTAACTTGTTTGTTGGATAATTCAGCCAAGTACTTATGTAAATCTGAGAGAGTTCATACAAGGCTTCTTCATACAGACACTAGACTCTAATTTCCTCATAACCGTAGAAGCTCCACTGCCTTTTCCTAACCACCCTAATCTTCTAATTTTTTTTAGAGTTCCTAATTCTTCTGCAATCTAGATTCATAGGCTGTGCTAACTAAGTTCTAGATTCTCTAGTTCTCTCAGCCTTTCATCATACAGCAGGCTTCCCAGTCCTTTGATCATCTTCATGGCCCTTCTCTGGACCCACTCCAGCCTGTCCACATCTCTTTTTCTAGTGGGGACCAAAACTGAATGTAGTGATGATTACTAGAAATCAGTTATGTCAGCTGAGGAATGAAGAATAGAGGAAGGAAAGAAAATCTCCTTGTTGACAAACCCAGAAACAGTGCTGTATTTTCTGGATTCTTTTCCATAGGTTACATTCAATCTGAATGCAATAAGATTTCTTGTCATATTCTAAAATTTAAGTGGTTCTACCCCTTCCCCTGCATATAATCAATTGTTTATACTGGGGATTCAGAATAGTGGGAGAAGGCTGTGATGCCTGGAAGGCATCATATTTTTTAGCATACAAGTCAATGGTATTCAGGCAACAGAATTCAGGGAAAAAGAAAACCAAACCAAACAATACTACCATTTTGCACATTAAACATATTTGGCTTAGGTCAGTACCTAACTGTCCTTGGAGAAGATCCAGCTTCTGCAGAAAATTATGTTACAGAATGTAGTGCTGTTTCAAGATCCTACCAAAAAAAGGGAAAACTGCTCCTCCCTCTTTCTCCTTCCCTTTCAGATGGGGACTTTAAACTTCCCTTCCCTTTCCTGTTTTAATGTAAGTAAACTGTAATTTCTTTAATGATAATACTACTTCCAGGGTCCATTGTAGGTGTTGCAAAAGGTAGTTAGTATACAGGACTGGGACCTTACGCTTATTTCTAAAGACTTCCAGGACAATTAGACTTATCTGCCTTATATTTTTTCGTGTTTCTTCTGACAGCACAGGGAAAGCTTCATTTCATCTTACAAATCTGAGGCTCATTACTGGTGTTAGTTTATTTATTATCTCTGTCTCATAAGCATCACAGTTATCCAAGCTAATAGGCATGGTATAAATGTCTTTAAGTGCATTGTGAGTGTCCTCAAAGTTTGGGAAGACAAGAATGCATTACTGTTCATGAATTAGCATGGCTATCTACAATGATCTACACTTCACAAACATGAAGACCTAGTCATACTCAGGAAATCAGATCAGATATTAATGGATGAAATTGATGATATCTGATTCAAAATAGCTTTTCTTCTAAGATGTAAGCTTTCAAATTAAATCGTATTATTCTGTGTCACATCAATATACAAGATGCTACTTAAGCAATATAACCCAACATAGCAGGAAAAAAAAAAAAAAAGAAAAAGGATTGTAAGATACTTATTGCACTACACAGTCTAGAAACAATTTGTCTTTGCATTTACCTCCCCGATTTTAAGGATGTCTCATCTCCTTTGAAAGGAGGTAACTCTCCAGATTACCAGTTGCCCATTTATAACCATTACTTCACAGTTCTTCTGTGTTCTATACAGGTTCTAATGCCTCAGTTATTTTCTCATTAGGGCTTTCACCATTTCTTACCCTGTGATTTACTTATGATTTATCTCTTTTTCTTTCTAAACAGGACCTATTCTGGAAAAACATATATAACATTTTTACTGGTACATTCAGCACATTTCAGTGAGTGTTCTTAAATGCAATATAACACCTTATCAAACACACTGAAAGCCCAGTGAATGCAAAATTGTGGTACTGAGGAGAATACCACGTCCTGCTCCTCCACTGCAGTTCCTCTGGCCAGTCTGTTTTTCAAGAAAGAAGGTTAGATCATCTGTTCATAGCAAAGGGTAATCACAGAAATCCAATGAGGAGACAAATATTCTGTGCAAAGCAGAACAGTTTCAGTATTGTTCTGGGATTGGCAGAGAGAGGAATCCTCATAACTGTTTGGGTTGGACCTTCCTCTAAAAGTTATTGGCTCAGACTACTTACAGGCAGAAGAGGAAAATTAATTTGTGTCTTCCATATACTGAGTGGATTCTTCGGCTTCTGGGAAAGGTCAATAGGTGTATGTTAGAGGTAGCTAAATGGTGATGGGCTTCAGGACCCATGGGAATTCCCCATATACCAGCCCAAGAAAGGCAAGGCTGCTGTGGCCCTGTTTTCCCAGTTTAGCCAGTAGTAAAAATATCCACACTTTCAGTAGCTGCAAGCACACACATAAAGACGCATGCACTGCTAATGTAGATGCCCACACAGACCAGGACACACAGAAATTACAAAAAAATTACACCTTTCCCAAAAATCATATGAATACCCATAGGACTCACACAAAGAACAGCCACATGCAAGCATGGGTGGTCTAAGCTGTTCCTCCACTTCAGATTATAAGAACCAAAGGCTGCTGAGTAATATATTTACACTCACATAGAGTCCTCACATACTCACATGGAGACAGAGAATGTCATAAGAATATAGAACTGACTGTGGTGATCAAGCACAGGATTCAGACACAACAGTCAACAGCAACCTATTTACATTTGACAAACCTCCCTTTGCACATTTTTCCTTCTGTTTTCCCATACTTGTTTCTCCTCTGCCCATCTTGGTCTTTCTTTTTCATTTGTCCAGTTCATCCTGATATGTGGTTCACTGGAATAACCTTGGTCTAATTTTTCTTCTTTCATTGGCATAGGAAATAGCTAAGTCAGGGTCTCCCTTTTACACTGAATAGGTTACTACTATTCCTCTACCCATCATTGCTCATATGATCCTCCCTCATCTCTGTGTTTATTGTGATCAGCTATTTAACATAATATCTAACAGCATATAAGGCATAGAATATTCTGTGACTAACAGTATGACACATATTCTGTCAACAATATGACACTATGACATAACATGCTATGATTAGTGGGTCAAACATGTCCAGGACCATTTTCTCTTTCAGAGGCTAATTGGCATGAAATGTTGAACCTACATACCATCATAGAGTTTTGCTACCCATCACAGGGTGGTCATAGAATCATAGAATAGTTAGGGTTGGAAAGGACCTTAACATCATCTAGTTCCAATCCGCCTCCCATGGGCAGGGACACCTCCCACTAAACCATGCCACCCAAGGCTCTGTCTAACCTGGCCTTGAACACCGCCAGCGATGGAGAATTCACAGCTTCACAGGGATGTTGTTGTTGAGATGGCCAAAAATCGCACACACACATATATTCGGTGACTTCGTAGGAAGAAAAAATAGGCAAGTGGTTTATTACTACAAAACACTACTTATGTACCTTTTCTAACACAGACGTGTCTTTTAGCCATTGGTTAATATTAGTTAGCAACTGTACATTATTGGATAACTCTTTACCACATTACGTAAGTCCATTGTTTTGCCAAGTTCTTCCTTTGTTGCTAGTTGCTCCCCTTATCTGACTCACTCCTCCAGACTCCTTTTACTTTCCTATTCGGATGTGTTCTACTTTCCCACTTGTATGCCTTCGATACCTCATTTCTCAAGGATAGACTTTAACATTTTTGAGACTGAGTTCTAACTTTCATGACTTCAGTCAGGGAATACATGGGCCTACCATAGCCTCCCACCACACAGCGCAACCCATTCCAGTGTCTCACCACCCTCACAGTAAAGAATTTCTTCCTTATATCCAATCTAAACTTCCCTTGTTTAAGTTTAAATCCATTACCCCTTGTCCTATCATTACAGTCCCCAATGAACAGTCACTCCCAGGCATCCTTAGTGGGCCCCCTTCAGATACTGGAAGGCTGCTATGAGGTCTCCACGCAGCCTTCTCTTCTCCAGGCTGAACAGCCCCAGCTTCCTCAGCCTGTCTTCATACAGGAGGTACTCCAGTCCCCTGATCATCCTCGTGGCCCTACTTTGGACTTGTTCCAACAGTTCCATGTCCTATTTATGTTGAGGACACCAGAACTGCACACAATACTCCAAGTGAGGTCTCATGAGAGCAGAGTAGAGGAGCAGGATCACCACCCTTGACCTGCTGGTCACAATCCTTTTGATGCAGCAGAGGATATGCTTGGCTTTCTGGGTTGCGAATGAACACTGCTGGCTCATGTTTATTTTCTCATTGACCAACACCCCCAAGTCCTCCTCTGCAGGGCTGCTCTGAATCTCTTCTCTGCCCAACCTGTAGCTGTGCCTGGGATTGCTCCAACCCAGGTGTAGGACCTTGCACTTGGCATGGTTAAACTTCATCAGGTTGGCATCAGCCCACCTCACAAGCATAAAAACAGCATAGTAGACAAGTCTCTTCTAACTATGCCTGGGAATTATCCTGGGAAGTTTGAGATGGCCTGTGTCAACACTGTGCCAAACCCCAATTCCAACAAATTAGCAATATGCATCACCAGTTTTATTTCCATGAATATTTTCAGGCAATGTTTAATATACTAGTATAGCTGTGTCCTGGGTTCAGCTTGTTCACTACAAGCTGTAACCTTTAGTTTGTGAGAAAATGTTTGTCTGAAAAGCCCCCAGAAAAACCCACCACAATTCAGGACTGTGAATTTAATAATTATTAATTAATTTGAGAAAACAACATCTGTTATAAAACCTGTAGGAGAACTCCGAGGATTAAGTTGCATGTGCACAGACATCCTCGCATGATGTTAGGTGCATACAGCATTGCATAGTCCTAATGGAGGCTATTAACTTCTGAGGCCATTCTCGCACAACCAGATTTTAGCTTCTTGTTTTCATATTCTTGGCTTTATTAAAAAGAAGATCACATTTCTAGCTTTTGTAGACACCTTCTTCTGGTACAAATCAAGCCATTATGTGAGAAAAAAAAAAAAAAAAAAGCAACCAAACAAAAAAAAAGCAAAACCCCAGAATGTTAGGTTTCTTTCATTAAAGCACTGAGATTATTCTTAGGACTATAAAGCTAAGACAGATTCGGAAATATATTTTGAGCCTGTAAGTGACTTTGATGATTCTAAAAATTGCCATTTCTTTGTTAAGCATATACCTCTAGCCACAGCTATAAAATTATATGAAGCTTCCTTTGCCCCCCACCCCTTTTTCAAAGAAACAGTTACCGGTTTTTCATGAATAATGATTACTTATGTAGTTAGCGTAATTAATGCAACTCTGTAGTGTGTGCATTTTAAAAACATTTCTTGACTGCGGGCATTGTTTTAGTCTATATTCTTCTTAAAATCTATTGTTCTTGCACTTATATCTCAATAGTACAGCTGAATAAATACATTCTGACTTCTACGCTGTTATCAGCTTTTGGATTTGGTCTCAAAGATAAATTCTTGATATGTTTCAAAATTTATTGTCATCAGTAAGTTCCATTAGGTTGTCTATTCCTTCTACAAAATACAGAATACAGTCTTCAGACTTTATTTTGTCTCAGGGAGGATAACATTAAATAAAAATATATATGTATACATGATATTGGCTAAGGGGGTCATTAGCAGATCCTTCAAGAATGCTTCGTATTCTACACAATGTACCCTTAGATTATGATAAAATGTTGTATAAAAGATAGAAATATCTTGCATGAATATAAAATACTCTTCAAGCTCACTTTTCACATATCTTTTTTATTTAGGGAGGAATTTCTTAACATCTAATGCACAGGTTGAGAGTTGTCTACTCATTTAAAAAAAAAGATAAAAAGAAGAAAGTTGTCACTTCTGACAACTTCTGAGCAAATATCTGCATGCACTTGAAATGGTTGGGAGGAGAATGAAAGAATGGGCAACATGCAAAAATGTCTATTTTTCATCATCTAATGTGCTTTGTTTACACTCAGCCTCCACAGAGTCACTCAGGGCAGAATTCCAAACTGTGATTTAAGGCTTCTTCTGAAGAGCACACCTTTTCCTCCCTCCTGACAACACAGACCTTTAGGTAAGCAGTTGCTAACGTCTTTTGGATAAAGCAAGCATCTGCCTCTGAGTCTGAACATTCTTGTTCTTCATAAAGTTGTCTTGCATGAATGTCATTAAAACCAAAATCTTCTAAGCAATTAAAAATGTTGAGATTCATAAAATTTAGTTGGAGAACAGGAAAAAAGCCCTATTGGGATTGCTTGCCAATCAGCCACTATCTCAGGCACTGAATGATTGTAACTGTCATTAATTACTGAAAGATCTGAATAACAAA
Organism: Myiopsitta monachus; assembly: GCA_017639245.1. Taxonomy (NCBI): domain Eukaryota; kingdom Metazoa; phylum Chordata; class Aves; order Psittaciformes; family Psittacidae; genus Myiopsitta; species Myiopsitta monachus. The sequence continues at coordinate 64,903,277 of CM029919.1, forward strand.
TACCTAACTTGCAATTAAACCTGCATTCAATTGCGTTTTCAAAAACTATTAGGAATTCAATTACAAGAAGTAAAAGGAAATTAATTTCTTTAAAGATGCAAAAAAGCATAACAATTGTCAGGATTGCCTGAAAAGAGAGGGATGGGCTTCCTTTAGGCAGTATTTAGGAGAAAACAACTTTAAACCCTGGTTTTCAGGAAGACAGCTATAACTTTATATCCTATTTGAAAGATGAAGCTTAAATTTGCAAATACATTTAAAACATAAGTTGAAGTTAAAGCTTTGTACCATGACTCCATGATATTTATTCTATTAGTCTTGCTATGCCACACACTCATGGCATAGTCCTGTATCTTGTCCTGGTCGAAGGACATATATGACTGAGACCTGGTAAGGGTAAAATTTATTTGTCACCTGGTTGGAATTAAGACACAAATAAGGCCAGATGCTAGAACTCTTCAGCAAACTGAAGTGTTTATACCTGGAGAGATCAAAGCAGAGAGAGAGAGAGAAGAGGGGGAGAGAGAGATGAGTTGCAAGCAGATAGTCACCACCCATGGATCCAGAAACATCTTGTTGGTCCTCTTTACACAGTGCATTGCTGATGGTGGTGGCTCACCTTCTAACCTTAGCCCTGACCTTTTTTTGTTCATGTTCTTCATGGTGCTATCCATAATTTGTATGCAAAGCTTAGAGAGACATTACTATGATAATTGTGGACATGTTTCTGTGAATACATACGCAGTTCAAAAGTTGGGGTTACGCAAGAGTCCTCTGGGTGGTCATTGTCCTTCATATTGTGCTCCACAGTTCTGTGGAGGCTTATCAGCTTTGAAGAAGGGGGTCAGAAAGATCCTGCCTATGCAGGATCAAAAGCTATGATCCTTGCTGTTTGCTTCGTTTCTGATAATTCTTGCAAGTCTTCCCATGGTTGAATGCAAATAGTATCTGAGACAAGCTCAGGTAAAGCCGTGTTTGAGACAAATTCAGTTTCCTGACTTTCACACAAGAGAATGTAAGCACTGTTTGAGACAAGCTCAGTTTCCAGGCTCTCACAAGACATTTTCATGTGCTTTAGCCTGGTATGGGGAATGTAGAAATCATGCAATCTCTATGAAGAACGAAGGAACTGCCATGGTAACTGGTTTTATTCTGTTGTGTAATAAAATTTATGAAGAACTTAATCAGTTCTTCCTTAAGTTAAAATATGTATTTTAAAAAAGACATCTAATCTTAGTCTAGAAATTATATGAAGGTTTTTTTTTTTATTATTATTGTTATTATTTTTTAATGGGGACACATCGCTATTTTGTTGTTTATTTTATGTCAAAACTGCATTCACAGAAACTAAGATCATAAATGACATTTATCTGAATTCTTTTATGCCCATGTGTGCAACTTTAAAAATTATGTTGAAGCCTTTTGGCTAGAACATTAAATATTGGGATAGCTTGAGCACTTCAGAGCCATTTTCTGAAGAACACAAAGCTAGAGAAACAGATGGTTTATTATCTAACCTTTCCTGGCTTCAAGATGAGTTGCGCATCTAGATCTTTGCTTTCTTTCAACAAATTTCTGCTCTTTTGGGTGCAAAAATTAAGCTAAGAGGTCAGTGATATTTAAAAAAATTATTAGATGTATAACACCAACATTATAAAAGTTAAAAGAAAGTAGGAATCAGTAAGATCCTAAGTCCTTTATGAAATTTATGCATAAATAGGACTATAGACAATAAGTAGGTTAAGCACAGATATAGGAATTTGCAGAATCAGAGCTATATGTCTATAGATATGAAAAATCCTTCTTTTCATTTTCCAAAAACAATAGAAATCCCTTATGAAGCTCTCTGTGTGTTCACAAACTTCTTTTTTTTTTTTTTTTTGTCCATCTACTTGGCCTTTTTCCTGCTTTCATATACATACATGCAAATCCCAAAATCATGTATGTGTCTACGAAAGTACTTTTAGCTATTGATCAATAACTACAAATCTGAAAGGAAGAAAAATATTGGAAACAAATGCATTAGGCATTTTTAATTGAGTGGAGAACAATTTAAATTTGTAAATCTCATTCCTTATGTATCTATACTGATGGAGAGGCCAGCAGAACTAAGCTATCATGTAGTCCATTTGGCAGAGGCCAGATAACCAGCAGGCATGTGTACCAATTTAGACATGCCACAAACATGCCACTGTTTATCATTTAAAGTGACATATGTGAAAAGAGTGAGAGCGAGGCTGAGAGATACTTACAGTAGAAGATGAAAGTGAAGGACACAGATGTGTAGAAAGCCAGGGTTCATTAACTCTACTGTGCATATAAGTTCTCTGCAGAACAGACCCTGCCCTTGAACCACTCCCATGATATAAATAGGAATAATAGATGGCACTTTAAATAAATAGATAATAAATAACACTTCAAAAGAAATAAAATTTTAAAATTCCTACTCCTGAGTTTTCCTGATGAAAATGACAGCAGCTTTTTGAAGTACAGGAGACATAAAGTCAAAGAGCATTACAATAACTAATTAGCTGCATCCACTTGAAATACCATACTTCTAATAAGAGGAAATTTTTTCAGTATGCAGAAACCTTGGAAGAATACATTCAAGCCTGAGTAGAGAAATATCAAAAGGGAACAGACCAAAAAAATGGATAAATAGCTTGAAGTTACTTATTTGGTAGCAATTCCCTGAACTGCAAATTTGGATATAACAAAAATGTGTATAAAAATAAATATATTCTCTATTTTTTTACTGAAGAAAATGAATGAAATCATGGGATTTTTATGAATAGTATTTGAAGAACAGTTTATTTATTTTACTGTAAGGTATATCAGAAAGGAAGGGTTTCTGATCCAGAATGCAAATCCGAATAGCTGATAATGAGCAATTAAGTAATTAAATCGGCATTGGCTATACATCAGCGGTATCAGATGAGGAATATTGATTCACAAACGTTTCTTATTCTCACTTTTTTTTAAATTAGGAATACCTTCCGTATTTGAGTGATTCTGCTGTTGATGACATTGATGAAGTTGTTATTTTTTATCAGTAGATAGAATTTAAAAGTGGGAAAGAGGGTTAGAATTTGTCTGTCACCAAACATCACATCATCTGTCAGCCACATGTTGCCCAAGGAAATGGGCAAGCTGTTAGCCTGTTACTAAATTTAATTTGGTTTTATTCAGCTTGGCTTGTTCTCTTGGGTCACTAATTAAAATTTATGTTCCATGATTCAAAATCAAATGTTTTCCTTTCTTCCTGAAAATATTTTCTGAAATGAATAACTACCTCAATTTCTCATCAGAGTACTTACTTATATCATAGATTGCAATGTGTTAACTTTTTGTTTTTTTTTTTTTTTTTTTTTAAAAAAAAAAAGAAAAGAAAGGAACATAATATTTTGCTTTTTTTTTTGTAGCAGTCATTTAACAGTTCCCATTCCAATTACCGCTATAGAAAGATTAGTGTCTTGTAAGCTTGCAAATATGTGCTCCCCAAAAATCTGAGAAAAAATAACCCACTGTGAAGGTGAATGTCTCCCTAAAAGTAAATTTGAGGAAAATAAAATATTGGATAATGTGAAGAATAAATTACACTTTCACACTGGTTTCAAGTTGCTATTTGAAAAGCCATTCTGAGATAAAGTGACAAATTAATCAATATCCAATGGAAGGTAGGTTGAAGCTTCTTTGAAGACTTGACTTTGAAAGCAATCAGAGTAAAAAATGAAAACATACTTAACATTTTCCTTGGTTGCACCTTTTTTTGTTGTGGCAAGCAACAGCATGATTTGGCAAATTTATATCGGTTGACATTAAAAGCTATTACTACTATTTTCTCACTGATAAGAAATCATATGATAAGACTGAGGGGATCTCAGAAGGTCATCTGATCCAACCTCAAAAAAACCATGTCACCTCAAAATGCTCAATAAAGAATAGATGATCGGGCCTAATATTCTATTCAGAATGTCACATGCTAGGATTATTACTATAATAAAAATTATTGTTAACAAAATAAAAAAGTTATGTACAATGAATAGGTTCCAGTCATTCTTAGCCTGAAACATGGTGATACATATTTGCTACTGTCGTGGTTTAAGCCTCACCCAGGCTAATAACTCACGAAGTTTTACTTTCTCACTCACTCCCCTCTTTCTTCCCCCAGTCCCGGGGGATGGGGAGGAGAATTAAACGAATGCAACTCGCACAGGTTGAGATAAGAACAGTTTAGTAACTAAGGTATAACACAAATCACTACTGCTGCCACCAGTAATAATACAAGAGAAATACAAGGAAAGAGAATACAACTGCTCACCAAGCCCAACCCAGCCAGTGCACCCTCCAGCAGCGAACCCCCCAGTATCAAAAAACCTGACCATGCCATTCACCCCCAGTACACTCCCACCGCCTTCTGGGTCTCCACCCCCCAACTTCACATCCTGGACATGACGTGCTGTGGTATGGAATAACCTCTTTGGTCAGTTTGGGTCAGGTGTCCTGTCTCTGCTTCCTCCCTGCTCCCCTCCTCCTTGGCATCGCATGAAACTCAAAGTCCTTGGCCAGGCCAAAACATTGTCAGGCAGAAACTATAAACACTGGTGTTATCAGAGCTGCTCCCAGGCCCAAAATCAAAAACACAGCGCTGCACCAGCTACCAAGAAGGAGAAAAAAAGACTGCTACTGCTGAACACATGACAGCTACCAACTGCTATTGTTGTGATTCTTTTCCAGCATAAAGATTTGCAGAGATTTTGTCACATGAAGCTATAACATATTTTAAGTTTTCTGTCTATGGGGTGAAAGGCTAAAATTATGCAGATTACCATAAGGTTTATTACTGTGACCTCTCTACTTCATACCCTAATTCTTTCCTGTCATCTCCTACACAGTAACTGGAGGGGGAGAAGGAATCATGATTATTAATCCTCTACTAAGCTGCAGAGCTATTTAGAGGCAGGAATCATTGACTAGATTGGAAAGTCAACATTTTCCACTCTGTCTACAAGAAGATGGTATTTCCTTCAGTCAGTAGCTTTTTGTGCAGTGAGGCAATTCTCTTAATATCCTTGAAGACCCTAATGCAGGAAACAATAAAAATAATAAAAGAATACTTTATTTTAGACCCAGGAAGCATGTCACCTTCATAAAGTTGCTGACTTTTCTTTTTTCCATATATATTGCTGAATTACACTGTTATGACTAAGACTGCTTTAGAGTTTAAATACTAAGACAATTACAACAATCTGGGACAAGTTCACCACGCTGTATGAATTTAAGGCAAACCATACAGCAAAATGTTATGAGGGCAGTTAGTTATGTTAGCTGTGTCCAATTGGTAAAATAAGAAGGAATTTAACTGTGCATTTTTTTCCCAAAGTTTGTCATCAGTCTATTTCACTTTCGTATACTCTCCTTCAATCCACGATTCAGGAAAACATTCTTATGTACACTGAGATATTTGTCCTATATGATGTGCTTGGGCATTTGTTTAAATAGCATTTAAATTACGCGTACCCCTTCATGCCTTCTTAGTCTTGTATTAAAATTGTTAACATTATATATGAAACTACTAATACCATCTGTGGGGTTGTTTTTCCTACAGAGATTTATTTTATTGCAACTGACCAGATACACAGATAATATTTTAATCAAATATATTAAATTTTACAATGCAAAAAAATTTAGCAAAATATATTGTATGGTTTTTGGTGGAGATTTAAGTGATTTAAATTTACTTAAACACATTAAATTTGAAGTAGGGGAAAAACTGGAAACTAAAAATTATCTTTCTTTTAGCAGAAGCATTTTTAATAGGTTGCTAGAAATCAGATATAAAACTCTGTGATTAAATGACAGAACATATGAATGTCAAACATATTAATGTGATATTATGCTGAATATAAAAAAATGAACTGCATAGAAATTGCTTTTGCAGTTTCAATAGGTTGGAGAAAAAGAAAAAAAATATAGGTAATTTTAGGAAAGCTCAAGCAGTTTAAACTCTCTAAAAGATATTCCATGAACTTAAAGAAAAATAAGCAAACAAAATTCTTTCTGAGGTATGTCAGTTGTCTTTCTTTTTTTCCTATGTTACCTATCTGAACCACATGCATTAGAAAGTCCTGATTCCTGAAGCTTGGTAATATGAACTATATACAGATGCAACAAATGGCTGGATGTTCTCTTCTAAGGAAAATTGTATCTGGTCAGTGAACGGTCTTCACATTTTTTTTGTGTTCTCTCACTTTTCACCAAACTGAGCTCTTCTTTGGATAGTCCTATTTAAAAAACCCTACAGGCTCTACTCTGTAGAATAATATTATAAAGATTCAGAGGTGATGTGCATGATTCCTATAGAGGAGATGTGTCTTCAATTATTATATGATGCTAGGATGTGAAGAAAAGAGCAATAGTACAACTGGTGTTCTGAGTAATTTACAGACTATTTTAACCTTCACCTGGCCAAAGAATATCTTCTGATTAAGGCTTGCTTACTTTATCAACGTGTTTACAAATGTGTTTTTTTCTGTGAATAGCTGAAAAAAAGGAAAAGTGAGAAACGAGTTTTTTTTCCAATTATAGTTAGGTTCATGCAGTGCTGTCCCCAGGAGATGCACACTGAGTTGAATGAAAGGCCAAGAATTTGAAAGAATCTTAGAACGTACATAAACATGCAGGAATCTTTGGTATGTCTTCTTGAGCTGATGTACTTGAATTCAGAGCAAAAGTGAGGATTGATTCTTTCTGATTCATCATTGCAGCTAGAATCTGCAGATTAAATCAGGAATGGAGCACTTCCCTAAAGCAGAACAAACTGTGAGAATAGGTTGGCCTAGATTAGATTTCATGTAAGTACTAATTACAAATAAGTTAGTAAACTAATTGAACTCCATAATTCATGCAGAGAGATCTTTCAGAAGCCAAAAATTCATTATCTTTTATTCTTATATATGTAGAAGATCCTTCATACTGACCAAAAAAAAAAATGTAGATTCATGACAGTGATTACTGAAGAACCTTGAAAAACAACAAAAAAAAAAGCTTTAAGCCTGTGTCGTGGTTTAAGCCTCTAAAACTCATGAAGTTTTACTCACTCACTCCCCTCTTTCTTCCCCCAGTCCCTGGGGGATGGGGAGGAGAATCAAAAGAATTCAACTCGCACAGGTTGAGATAAGAACAGTTTAGTAACTAAGGTATAACACAAATAACTACTGCTACCACCAGTAATAACACAAGAGAAATACAAAGAAAGAGAATGAAACTGCTCACCAAGCCTGACCCAGCCAGTGCACCCCCCAGCAGCGAACCCCCCAATGCCCTACCACCACACCCCTCCAGGTCTCTCCTCTCCGTTTTCACATCCTGGACATGACGTGCTGTGGTATCGAATAACTTCTTTGGTCAGTTTGTGTCAAGTGTCCTGTGTCTGCTTCCTCCCGGCTCTTCCTCCTCCCTGGCAGAGCATGAGACTCAGAAAGTCCTTGGCCAGACAAAACACTATCAAGCAGTAACTGAAAACACTGGCGTTATCAGTGCTGTTCCCAGGCCCAAAATCAAAAACACAGCACTGCACCAGCTACCAAGAAGGAGAAAAAATGTCTGCTGCTGCTGAACCCATGACAGCCTGCTGTCCATGATCACACTTTCATGTGACAATGAACTTTTACAGAAATAAGGTGACTATGGATTTTCTGACAAATAATTTTTTATTTTGGTACGTGGAAGGCAATAAAGAATGGAAATAATGGCAGTGGAAGTTATCAACCTCCCTACTTGTGCTATGAATGCATAGTGTTTCTTCACCTTTGCTTTTACGAAGATCAGACATTTTTTTAAAAGTCAAAAAAATAAAAAGCCAAGAATACAAGTGGAATCTCTCTACCCAGATATTCCTCTGAATATTGAAAAGTGAACAAATGTGAAACCTATTAATTCTATTCCTTCTTGCATTAGTAGAAATGTTAAAATGAAGAGTGAACACAACATAAAAAAAAAAGGTAGAATAAAGTAAAATTAAAAAAAAAGAGATTAAATGCTGATAGATGGGAGAATATGATTGTTCAGGACAAGTCAAAAAGTAAATTATGTAAGTTACTTAAAGATTTATTTGTAAAGGTTACTAATTCTGATAACAGCCTAGGTAATATGTACTGTCCCTGTTCAATACATACTCTTCTCAAGATATTTTACTTTTGCTGTTCTTTTCATGTGTCACTCACCGAAGTTATACTGCCACATAATGTGCTATAGGAGATGTGTAATTTTCTAATATATTTCCTGCTCGGAAAAGATTTTGTCTTTTTCCAGTCCACGTTTCTCTATTAATGACCTGCTCTCAACAGCGAGACTGTTTTTCTGGTATGCATCCAGACTTCTACATGCTATTACTTCAAACAGAATAACAAGCAAAAGAGACATCTAAGATCAAATTTAATAGTGTAAATCAAAGGAGAGAAAGAACTGGAAGAAGTGCTCAAGATTGTCCCAAGGAATCTTTCAGAACTGCTGTCAAGGCAGATCCAGGAAAAGAAATGCTTTCATAATGCAAAGTCCAAATAAACTACTTATAATCACAGGAAATAAGACATGGAAACTGATGTGGTTGATGACTAAAACTAAAAAGTAAACCTTATCTAACAAAAAAAGCTTTATTTTTCCATGTTTTATTATATTTTCTCAAGACCAAGCTTCTCAATAACTTAATTTTCTACATATTTAAGCAATAAAGAAACCTAGGATAAATTATGCAATTTAACTGGGCATTGCTCCCTGAAAAAAAAAAACCAAACCTCTGAACATAATGTGCAATCTTGATGCAGTGTAAGCAGGAATGCAATTTGGTTTTGTTTATCCAATATATATGCCGATATGCGGACAGTGTAACAGTCTATTGTGTTTGCTGGCAGGTAAATTTCTCATTCAGGGAGAAGATAGCTCTTCTAAAAAAGCAAACACAGAACTTAATTGATAGTGAATGTTTAATTTATTTTCATAAAAATCAATAGTGTTTCTCAAGAGGAAAGAGGTGAATTAATTCATTTATCCAAAGTTTAAAGCTGATGCACAATAAACACAAGACATTTAACAAAGGCTAAAGAGTGTTTGTTGAGAGGCCTTCAAGATTGCATCACTATTTTTTTTTGTTTGGTTTCTTAACACTTGGGAAGATTATATGTATTGAATTATCACTGTATCATTTCACAGTAAAGCAGGTGCTTCCTTATTTGTAGTCCTCTTACTACATATTCACCACTGACACAAATTCATTACACAGGCAACATGATCAAAACAGGAAAAAAAGCCCATCTTGCTGTTAAATAGAAGTTAAATTAATTGCTTTTTTATGAAAATAAAAAAGAAATTGAAAAAAGAGTCTGGATACTAAATGCTAGTAATAGCTCAAAAACCTAAATATCAAAAATACAGTGAACACTTTTACAATCTTGTTGTTAGACTTCTGAGAGTTTTAAAGTCTCTATAACAATAAAAGGAATGGATAGAAATTAAGGTAGGAGCCTAAAAATTGCAGGTCTTTCATTCTGGTCCATTGGATTGCCCAGGGAAGTTGTGAATGCTCCATCGCTGGCGGTGTTCAAGGCCAGGTTGGAAAGAGCCTTGGGCGGCATGGTTTAGTGGGAGGTGTCCTTGCCAATGGCAGGGGGTTTGGAAATAGATGATCTTAAGGTCCTTCCCAACCCTAAATATTCTATAATTCTATGACTCTATGATTATTATTGATTTGCTTTGCTAATCCCTCCTTAGGTTATTCCGTCACATATTGTTTTGAGAGGCTGGTTTTGTTTTGTTTCATTTCATTTTGTTTCTCTGCAGCCTTTACTGTCTGCTACAAATCACAAAACGGAGAATGGTGAGATTGTGACCAGGAGAATAAATGACCTCATTGAATGTGAACAGCTGAAGTTATACTACTGAAGTATCATTTCTCTTAATATTCAGAATAAACTGAACTGTACACCTCAGTCAGTAACATTTCTTTAATAATGTACTGTTTGATCTTCCTTCCTTTAACATAAGAATTAAACAATGTATCACCAATAGCTAGGCAGGTATTAGTTGTCAACAGCACAAGGTTCACACTGCATATCTGAATTCGGATGGCCAAAAATGGCAAAGGACAAGCAGAACTATTGGTTTAGATAGGTTCAGCTGCACATGTAAAATATACACTTCCAAATTCTATTGCCCGTATATACTTGATATGACTCAGTCACATTGTTATTTATTTGCTGACGAACATTTACAACTACAAAAAGTTACTTTAGAGGCTACTGGTTAAAACAAGTCACGCGTCTCATTATTGTCAAGAATTGCCAGGAATCTCAAGTGTAAGAAGACTTAGTTTTATCCTCTACAAATCTTTTGAGGAGGGGTGCAGCTACTAGAACTTAGTGGAACTCAGTAATAAGGAACAGAATTCATCAGGTTCTGTTCCTCTGTCCAGCACTGTAAACTAAGGAAAGTTCTGAGTACTTTACATTCAGCTTTGTAAATTGGCTGTGATGCCATTTATTCTACTTTATGGTGATTGATCCAAACATAATGGTCAATCAATAAGATAACCAGAAATAGATTGTAAGTTCTTATATGAAGGTCTAGTCAAGGTCTGACTTTCAGCATGCAGCTACTATAATAACATGAGGCAAGCAAAAGGCTAAATCAATGGAATATTAGATATGTGTTATCTTTAATTACGAATATAGGAACATATAGGCAACTCCAACTAGAAAGTAAATGCGATATAGCTTATTCATCTATGCTCAATTATCAGCTACCTCATATTTAAAGAACATAACAAAAAAAGCATTTGGAGGTTGTTACAGAGCAAATACTATTTAACACGTTATCTGTTCTGATTGACTGCACAGACAGCTTTAATATATATTATTAATATGCCCATACGTTTAATCATAAAATAGTTAGGGTTGGAAAGGACCTTAAGATCATCTAGTTCCAAGCCCCCTGACATCAGCAGGGACACCTCACACTAAACCATGCCACCCAAGGCTATGTCCAACCCGGCCTTGAACACTGCCAGAGATGGAGCATTCACAGCTTCCATGGGCAACCCCTTCCAGTGCCTCACCACCCTTACAGTAAAGAATTTCTTCCTTATATCCAATCTAAACTTCCCCTGTTGAAGTTTGAACCTGTTACCCCTTGTCTTATCACTACAGTCCCTAATGAAGAGTCCCTCCCCAGCATCCCTATAGGCCCCCTTCAGATACTGGAAGGCTGCTATGAGATCTCCATGCAGCCTTCTTTTCTCCAAGCTGAACAGCCCAGCTTCCTCAGCCTATCTTCGTACAGGAGGTGCTCCAGTCCCCAGATCATCCTCGTGGCCCTCCTCTGGACTTATTCCAACAGTTCCATATACTTTTTATGTGGAGGACACCAGAACTGCACACAAAACTCTAAGTGAGGTCTCACAAGAGCAGAGTAGAGGGGCAGGATCACCTCCTTCAACCTCCTGGTCGTGCTCCTTTTGATGCAGCCCAGGATATGGTTGGCTTTCTGAGTTGCGAGCACACACTGAAGCCGGCTCATGTTCATTTTTAAATCGACCAACACCTCCAAGTCCTCCTCTGCAGGGCTACCCTGAATCTCTTCTCTGCCCAACCTGTAGCTGTGCCTAGGATTTAGACCTCATAGCAGCCTTCCAGTATCTGAAGGAGCACTATAGGGATGCTGCGGATGGACTGTTCAATAGGGACTGTAGTGATAGGACAAGGGGTAGCAGGTTAAAACATAAACAGGGGAAGTTTGGATTGGATATAAGGAAGAAATTCTTTACTGTAAGGGTGCTGAGGTGCTGGAATGGGTTGCCCATGGAAGCTGTGAATGCTCCATCTCTGGCAGTGTTCAAGGCCGGGTTGGACATAGCCTTGGGTGGCATGGTTTAGTGTGAGGTGTCCCTGCTGATGGCAGGGGGGATGGAACTAGATGATCTTAAGGTCCTCTCCAACCCTAACTATTCTATGATGCCATGACTCTATGATTGCTCCGACCCAGGTGTAGGACCTTTTACTTGACATGGTTAAATTTCATCAGGTTGGCATCAGCCCACCTCACAAACATGTCAAGGTCCTGTCATGGGTTCAGCAGTAGGAGTAATTTTTCTCCTTCTTGGTAGCTGGTGCTGCGCTGTGTTTTTGATTTAGGGCCTGGGAACAGCGCTGATAACATCAGTGTTTTCAGTTACTGCTTGGTAATGTTTTGGTTTGACCAAGGACTTTCTGAGTCTCATGATCTGCCAGGGAGGAGGGGAAGCCGGGAGGAAGCAGAGACAGGACACCTGACTCAAACTGACCAGAGGTATTCGATGCCGCAGCACGTCATACCCAGGATGTAAAACCTGGGGGCAGGAACCCAGAAGAGTTCAGTTCGCGGCTCGGTCGTTGGGTAGTGAGCAGTTGTATCCCCTTCCCTTGCATTTCCCTGGTCATTATTATTATTGGTTGTAGCAGTAGTGATTTGTCTTTTACCTTAGTTACTGGACTGTTCTTATGTCAACCAGTGGGAGTTACATTCTTTCGATTCTTCTCCCCATTCCCCCCCCCCCCCCCATTGGAGTGGGGGGAAGAAAGAGGGTGCAGTGAGTGAGTGGGCTGCGTGATTTACACCTTAAACCATGACAGTCCCTCTGGATAGTATTCCTTCCCTCCAGCATATCAACCGAGCCACACAGCTTGGTTTCATCAGCAAACTTGCTGAGAGTGCACTCAATCCCACTGTCCCTGTCATCCACAAAGATGTTGAACAAGACCGGGCTCAACACAGATCCCCAAGGGATGCCACTCATTACTGGTCTCCAGCTGGACATTGAGCCATTGAGCACAACCCTTTGCATCCGGGCATCCAGCCAGTTCTTTATCAATCAAGTGGTCCATCTATCAAATTGATGTCCCTCCAAGTTAGAGACCAGGATGTCATGTGGGACAGTGTCAAACAGTACCCGTATGTATACATAAATATGTTATAATTGGGTACAGTATAATAGCAAAGCTGTTACATCACTTTAAAAAATATATTTTCATATACAGAAATCAAGAGTGAGTTCATGACTCATACAGATCTACACTGCATCACTCAGTCCCACACAGAGATATTCAAGGCACTGGAGCAGAAGTTGGATCTGGGATTAGGAACTACTGTTATGCCAATGTTGTGCTGTGCCAGAGCCAATTAATCCTGTTAGGAGGCTACTCTGATGGCAAGACCAAAATGTGTATCTCTGTATGATGCTGCACATATACATAGTAGGTTATTTGGACATTTCTTACATGGTACTGCATTGTGTGATGTAGGAATACTCAAGTATCCTGATTTACAATGCAAAACACAATGACCTTTGATACATTAATGCAGCATTTAGTGTCTAATATCATACTGTTATGAAAACTACTTATATTTTCAGAAACTAATTACATGGTAACAGAAATACCTTGTGTCTGAGATTAAGATTTCAACACCACTTCAGAGAAAGGTTGGTACTATTTGAGGCTAGCATTTCTTAATTTCTAATGGTATGTCTATATTGCACTTCAAAGGTGCAACTAAGGTTCAGTAAACACATGAGAAAAATGCCAAACCAGTTAACCCTGGTAAGCCTGGCAGTCTAGCCATGACAACACAGATGCCAAAGTGAATGCACTATGAAATCATGAAGGATAATGTCTGATGTGTTGTAATCCTAAAGTACAGAAGTTACATTTCTTCAAGGAAATGAAGAAGGTAAAGTAGCTATTCTTGTATACTACTTGTACTGTTTAAGATGTCTGCTTTCAAGAGACCTCATATTTACCTGCATAAGCTGCAGTTGCACCTTTAAACAGCAATGTGCTCATACATTTTTACTTATTCTATATGCATGTGGTAATTATAAAATGTGCCCATTTACTGTTAATAAAGAAACACTTCTTTTTCTACAGCAGATCACAAAAAAAACCAAATAATCATTTAATGGAAATCTTACCTGCTCTGAATACACCTTGTGTTTGGAATGTTCTCTTTTCCATAAGATGTCAATTCTGTGTTGTTGATCCTTCAAGATGACTCTCTTTCTGTGCTGTATATAAATGAGTAGATATACTGCGTGTAGACATTAAATGGATCATGTAAACCAGGAACACAATATAATAAAAAAAAAAAAAAGATTTGCATTTACTGCACTTCAGTGTTTTCTGAAAAAATATTTCCTCCTGTTTAAGAGACAGAATCAATTGCAGCGTCCTCTTGTCATATTTTTACTTCACTCTATAATAATTTCTCTAAGGTAAGGACATAAGTACAGGAGGTGATACATTATCTAACATGGCTAATTTAATAAAAAAGGGGAATTTCTTCCATATCTGGTATTATAAGAAATACATAGACTAGAGAAACAGAAAATAAGCTTGGATTTTTTTTTTTCTTCTTTTCCAAGTGGCTGCGCTATCAGAATTTGCTTCTCTGTAGTTTTTTAATCAGCACTGATATAGGAGTTCTGTGGGAACCCGTGCTGACAACTATGCAAGCACTGTCTTTTCTTTTTAATTTCCTTAAACAAGTGGAACTTCAGCAATTTAAAATTGTATGTGAGCAGCCCCCATGAAAACTAGTAGGGATATATTTTATTTTTTAATTAGCGTTTAATAGGAAATAGTTTTCCTATTCCACAAGAAAGAGACATGTAAATCATAGAATCACAGAATAGTTAGGGTTGGAAAAGACCTTAAGATAATCTAGCTCCAACCCCCCTGCCATGGGCAGGGACACCTCACACTAAACCATGCCACCCAAGGCTCTGTCCAACCCGGCCTTGAACACCACCAGCAATGGATCATTCACAACTTCCCTGGCAACCCTCACCACCCTCACAGTAAAGAGCTTCTCCCTCATATCCAATCTAAACTTCCCCTGATGAAGTTTGAACCCATTGCCCCTTGTCCTATCACTACAGTCCCTAATGGTAAATCCCCAGCATCCCTATAGGCCCCCTTCAGATACTGGAAGGCTCCTATGAGGGCTCCATGAAGCCTTCTCTTCTCCAGGATGAACAGCCCCACTTTCTCAGCCTGTCTTCATACAGGAGGTGCTTCAGTTCCCTGATCATCCTCGTGGCCCTCCTCTGCACTTGTTCCAACAGTTCCGTGTCCTTTTGATATTGAGGACACCAGAACTGCACACAGTACTCCAAGTGAGGTCTCATGAGAGCAGAGTAGAGGAGCAGGATCACCACTCTTGACCTGCTGGTCACAATCCTTTTGATGCAGCAGAGGATACGCTTGGCTTTCTGGGTTGCAAATGAACACTGCTGGCTCATGTTTATTTTCTCATCGAGCAACACCCCCAAGTCCTCCTCTGCAGGGCTGCTCTGAATCTCTTCTCTGCCCAACCGGTAGCTGTGCCTGGGATTGCTCTGACCCAGGTGTAGGACCTTGCACTTGGCATGGTTAAACTACTGAAGCTTGGCATCAGCCCACCTCACAAGCGTGTCAAGGTCCCTCTGGATGGCATTCCTTCCAGCTTTCCCATTAAAATTATAAGAACCTTGGAAATTTACTGTGATCCTTTTCTCTCTAAAGAAGATAAAATGAATCAAATGGTTTCATCTAATGCTTTGAATTTTTTTTCCTACTTGCAAATTACAATCAGTGTTTTGAAAAGTGACTTTTTTCAAAGGAACATATTCTCCTTATTTTTAAGATATTAAAATGTGGTGCTTCAACTATTTTGAAACTGCTTTATAAAAGGCTTTTGAAATGGAAAATTCTCTTAAAAAGTCTTCCTCATAAATAGTTTCAATTTCAGTAAGTGAATATATGTAGGAAGAGAGATGACGGAAAGATTCTTTCAAAAACATGATAAATTTTCCAATCTAATTTCCAAAAACACTGATAGTCTACACCTTTGCAGTGTGTGAAGGGGCATTTTCTGAAGCAGGTGAAAATTTACATTGTGATTAATGTATGAGGCTGTGTCTCAGAAGATTAGTAAACAGGACTTTCGCCACAAGCTTCCACGGTGACGTTTGATAATTTGCTTACTCGCCTGTTAAGCCCTTTTTGGAGGAGTATTTTAATCATCCTAATATTTGTTTTTCTTCTAAATTAAGAAGAACTGTAAAAGTCTGGTAAATTTTTAGAGTACTACAATTCTAAGCACAACCAATACTATTGTGTGATTAAGATGGATGTATAGATCAGCCTAAGAACTCAAGCTTCTCAAAAGATCAATTTGATATTTACATTTCTATATAGGTAAAAATGCGTACATATTACACATAAAAATAAATATTAAATATGCAGTAAGACATACACATGCATCAAATATGTTGTAAAAGATTTGAAAATACCAACTGCATTCTAAATGTGTTATCCTAAATATTCTCAACTCTAAAATATTCTGCATTTAACTGACCAAAGATAGAAATAGTTTTGACCAGATCTTATCCCACCACAGTAATGGTGCTTTTAATCTTGAAAGTCTTCAATTGCTTCCAGCTAGGATACTTAGACACAAACCCAAATATAGGCACCCACTTTAAGGCAGAAAATAGATTTATGTAACAAGATCTGAAAACTAACGTTTACAATCCTTACTCCAGAAAGGTTTAAGAAGGAATAATGTCAGTACTGAAGAAATAAATAAGCTAATAATACCTGAAACGTGCCATTGAAAGCCAAGTTATATATGTTGGCAAGAAATGTGACAGAAAATATACTTTTTTTAGATTGAAATTCTGTAAAATATGATATACAACCATATTTTTTTCTGAATTTGTTTTTTTTTTGTTCAAGTACACCTCCTTTCCTAACAAAACAGTACAGAAGAAAAAGCAAGAAAGCAAGAGAGTAAATGAGCAAGAAAACAAGCAAGCAAACAAAACAAAGCAAGGAGAAAAGAAAACAAGGAAGCAAGAAATTGCTTACTTTTGTCTTCAGAATGCCTTTTTTTGAAAGGAAAAGAAATTTGAGAGCTTTAATTCCAAAAAGCTTTCTGACTTGTATTTTGGTAATTGATTTTTTTATGTCAAGAATGATATGACCATGGCTTATACAGAATAGTTGCAATATTTACTAATTTTATAGCAGAATATTTAACTAATGAATGAAATTATCTACTTTTAGATGCAATTTAGACCCTTTCTTGTTGATAAGAACTGGAGAGTTAGAGTACAAAAATAAAAATAATTCCAATAAAAGCATACAAGTAAATATTATTGTGAAAGTACTGGCAACAATCTTTTTAAGAATTTTAGATATGTGCTTTTCTAACTGAAGTTTATTTTTAAAAAGGTATACCATTATTCATTTTAAGTCTGGTATAACTAATGAGTATAATTTTTACATTCTAACTAATAAGCAACTTTTTCATGTTAATATACATAGCCATGCTTGGGATGTGACTAACTTGATTTCTTTATTTTCTGCCTTTTACATGCCTATTTTTGAAATATTTCACTAAGGTAGTTTGTCAAGGAATTGGTATCTTCTCCTTAAAGCAACTATAAACTTATTTTGTTGTCACTGTTGTTTTATTCTAATCATACTTGATTTATTTTATTTTCTCTGAAAAGAAATATTTTGCCGGCTTCAGAATAGTCATTAATCTTACAACAGACACGTGATTAGCAGTGTACTGTACAAGTTGTAAGGTCATTTTTTTAACAAAAACAACTTCACTCACAAAGACAGAAGCTTTTTCTGTACTCCTTCCCACTCCTTTGCTATGGAATTTTAATTTGTCTCGTCTGTCATAAACTCTACTTGAGAAGTCAGTCAGATTCTAGGATGGAAACCAGATTGCTATGTCTCCTTTAGTTCATGCCCTGTTAGATACTTACTGAATAGGCACTTAGGTACAGCTGTTACCTTGAGTTTCAAAAACAGTGAATCAGAGGCAGGGTAGTAAAAATTAATTTAATTTCTCTGTTACAATCTAGCATTTATGGAATGCATCAGCATCTGAACATATAAATTGTGCTGACAAAAGTCATCAGCAAGCACTGGCCATAGCCCATGGGCTTAACTGTAGACAAAGGTATAGAATCCTATGTGTTCTAAGTAGTCACAGGTTTCTCACACTCAAACTTGATTATTTATTTTACCTATCCTCAACTGTCATCTTCTGTATGCCATATATGCAATGAAATCTGAAAGTTAAGATTTACCAACTTAGATTTATCACACATTATTTTAATCTGTTTATGTTAATATAATTAATCTTTTTATATCATTCATAAGCATTTGTTGGAATCATTAGAAATAAAAATTATATTTTTACCCTGATTTTACAAGAATAAAAAGATGTTTTAGTTGTTTTTCATTTCTATATGCAAACACTTCTTTATTCCATAAGCCTGGGAGAATCTGTAATTTAAATTTAAGATTTTGTGAGCTGAGATATGAAGAGGGCTCCTCGTTAAAACTGACTTTTCCTTTAAGTAATTTACAGAGGAATAGAACAGAGAACTGTAACAGTTGATTCAGCCTTTCAGCACTCTCAACCTGCTAATATTTTTAAATTGTGTTCAAATATCCCTCTCAGTCCTACACAGCCAGGCAGATGAGCAATGCATGAGTTAAAAGGACAGAGATTGGACTCACATAGTCAAACATAACATTGCTGTGTACCCATGTTTCAGGCTCAGAAGCCTAAGTAGCCTACCAGCAGTATAACAGGAAGACAACGGGCAGAAAAAGGAGGTCAGGTAAACAAGATATTTAGCGAAACAGGTCTCATGTTCAGGAACTTTATAAATCATGAGTTCATACTTGTGGGGGTTTGTGTCGGTTTTTTGTTTTGGGTTTTTTTTTTTAATGAAGAGGGGTTTACTGTGTAACTGTGTTGCCCTTGGTTCACAAAATACACTGATTTTTAACTTTGCATTTTTTTCTCAGTATGCACACCTTGATTTTTCTCCCACTCCCATAATTTTCTGTTGTTTTGCCAAATCACTTCCTTTTGAATGGTTTCTCTAGGTTCACAATTTTGCCTCTGACCTTTACTTCGGACTCTTCTAAACCCAGCTCCCTTTCTCAAACTGCTATCCTAACTAACTTCTTTCAGACTTATACTTCATGCTTTTTTCTCCCATCTCCTGAAAGAAAACATGACAAAATAGTAGTCATATTTCATCAATGGCTCAGATATCGGCCTCTGTGAGAACATGCTCTCTACATAATGTTTAATGGAAAGCTTGTGCTCATACAGTTGGGGGAAGGAAAGAAAATATGGTTCATTTACACCTATTTCAGTAAATGATGTTGAGTCAAAAGATGATCAAGAAGGACCGAGTCTCTGCTGTGTTCCCAAGGATCTGTTTATATGCATGTAATCACTGTGCATAAATTTTCTATTTGTAAGTTTCTGATTGCAGTGCCCCGTATTTCACAGGTGTGCTGTGATGGTAATGGCATTAAAAGGGAAAACTAAATGGAGGAAATGACAGTTGAGTAGAATATCTTAAACAAAAAAAAAAAAAAAAAAGGAAATTTAAAATGTAGATCTCTTCCTACATGTCTATCAGATGAGGAAACAGGGTGAAAAAGTGGGAGTAGCAAGGAAAATACAGAAACAGGTAGGAAGTACTATGTGAACTGAAGAAATGTTGATTTGGGAAGGAAAATGTTCAGAAAACTGGGTGTCCAGGTTAGGCTAGCCCCTATGGCAGAACTAATTTGACTGAGTGATACTTGTATGGCAGAAAACCTAACCTGACATGGACCTTGACAGTATTGCAGCAACAATCTTCTCACAAAGAAAAAATTCCCTTGAAATAAGGACTTCTGTAGAGTTAAAACACACAGCGTCCTTCCACACAATGTAAATTTCTTTTTCTACAAAAAACAGGCATGAGAAGCAAAGGAGATTTCCATTTTTCACTTGCTTCAGTCTTCTGCTGCTTTTATAGGAGTGGAGAATCAATGAACATAGTTTTAAGATGTTTTGTCAAGGTTCCCCTAAGCAGAGAATTAATCAACAATTGTCAGAGGTGAGTAGCCTATACCCGTTTTTTACTATTTGAGTTTTTGTATCGTACCTTGTAGGGGCCCAAATTTTTGCCTTTTCTTATTGTTGTACTAAAATTACAGACGAATTTTAAAACGGAAGAAACAGAAAAAAAAAAAGTAAAATGACAACAACAAAACAAAAAATAGCACCCCACCCCTCAGAATGTCCAAGAATCTTCAGTATAAACTTGCAGTACTCTGATAGCATTATCGCTATAAAGAGAGTTAAACATTGACTTCAAAGTCAAGCATTATTGCTGCACAACTGGTTGAGAAAGGACAGGCATTGTTCTTGCAAGTGAGGTTGTGAGAGCACAAGATAGAAAGGACTGTTCTACTGCAGTCCCTTTGATCTTCCTGTCTCCTTCTCCACAAACATTTTCCAAATTTCACATTATAAAAAAAATGTATTTCCAGACAAGACAGAGCATGGCTCCTCTCGTAAGCTCCTTGGGGAGCTTGCGAATATAGCAAGTACAGATTTGTTCCCATTATTCACATAGCCATGCTCTGAGGCTCAAGAAGAACTGTAAATGGCAAATAGCTAAAGACACCCAGCCTTGGTGTCCAACATACATTGCATTGCCACTAGATAGTTGATATGGTACTTAGTTCACATTAGTAAATGGTGTTGAAAGAGGCAAATGAAAAAATGTCTTTGTTAAGTCTTTTCTAGAAGCACAATTATTCTTCTGTTTCTTTTTTATACCAGTCTACAAAACTGGTGGTCAAAAAGCAAAAAGTTAGCAGGGGGGCTACGGGAGTAGCTTCTTTGAGAAGCTGCCAGAAGCTTCCCCTATGTCTGACAGAGACAATCTATGGTTTGTTACTGCCCAGGAGCAACTGCAGCCAAAGGAGTGAGAACATGTGAAATCACACTGCAGACATCAAGGTCAGCAGATGAGAAAGGGGAGGAGATGCTCCAGACGCCCAAACAGATTCCCCTGAAGCCCATGGCACAGACCATAGTGAGGCAGGCTGTGCCCCTGCAGCCCATTGAGGTCCATGGTGGAGCAGATACCCACCTGCAGCCCGGGGAGGACCCCACACTGGAGTAGGGGGATGCCCAAAGGAGGCTGTGACCCCATGGAGAGCCTTCATTGGAGCAGGTTTGCTGGCAGAACTTGTGGCCCTATGGGGAACCCACACTGGAGCAGTCTATTCCTGAAGGGCTGCACCCAAGGAAGGGGCCAACTGCTGGAGCAGGTTGTGAAGAACTGTAGCCTGTGGGAAGGACTCATGTTGGAGAAACTCATGGAGGGCTGTCTCCTGTGGGAGGAACCCCACACTGGATCAGCGGAAGAGTGTGAGGAGTCCTCCCACTGAGGGGGAAAGAACATAAGAGACAATATGTGATGAATTGACCACAAGTCCTGTTCCCTGCCCTCCTGTGATGCTGGTGGGGAGGAGATAGAGAACTATGGAGTAAAGTTAAACCTGGGAAGATGGGGGGGGGGGGGGGGGGGGAGGTGTTTTAAGATTTGATTTGTATTTCTCATTATCCTACTCTAATTTTGATTGGTTAAAAATTTAATTTCACTAAATTGCATCTTTCTTGCCTGTGATGGTAATCTCTCCCTGTCCTATCTCGACCCACAAGTCTTTCTCTCTATTTTCTGTCCAGCTAAGGATAGGGATAAAGCAGATTTGGTGGGCATCTGGCATCCAGCCAGGGTAAACCCACCACACTGGGTTTCAACATATTCACATCAGTGAGCTAAAAAATCATTTTCAGTGTCCTTAACTGATATTCCTCGTAGACATGGAATATAAGTCTGCCCATGTTACATATCCCTACACAATCCTCTAAACTCCTTAAAGCTAGTCACCAGGGGTTCCTTACTGTTTCATATTGATAGGTTTGTTTATACAATGAAAAGAAAGTATGAGATACAAACTGACTTTCTGTGGAAAGGATCCTTTGTCAACAGCTCCAATTGAAATGTTGGTCAGCAAAGAGGTACAGAGATCCTTACTTTGAGGTTTTGACCCAATTTTAGTCAGTGACTAAATTAACCACGTCATTTGTCTATTTAACGTGCTTGTTTCTTTGGGTAAAACTACTCTGGCCTAATTTTAGACTTGAAAAACACTTAAGACTTCCAAAAGGTACTTGTATCATCCAAAGACAGGTATTCAAAATAGAACACATAAATCACACTTCAGTCATGGCCATTATCTTCATTGACATCAGATAACTTAGTGACACTTTACTTACTTTCAGATTTCTGAAACTAGGTAAAACAAATAAGATGTATAGGATTAAAAAAAAAACAAAACAAAAAAAAAAAAACACAAACAAAACCAAACCCAAAACAAAAAAAACAAACAACATTTCACAAGGAATGCATACCAACATAGAACATAGAATAGTTTGGGTTGGAAGTGACCTTCAGAGGACATCTAGTCCAACCCCCCTGCAATAAGCAGGGACATTTTCAACTAGATCAGGTTGCTCAGAACCACATCCAGCCTGGCCTTGAATGTCTTCAGGCATGGTGCCTCCAGCACCTCTCTGGCAACCTGTGCCAGTGTTTCACCACCCCTGTTGTAAAAAATTTCTTCCTTGCATCCAGCCTGAATCTCCCCTCTTTTAGATTAAAACTATTACCCCTTGTCCTATCACATCATTCCCTACTAAAATGTCTCTCCTCATCTTTCGTATAGGCCCCTTTTAAGTGCTGAAATGCTGCAATAATGTCTTCCTGGAGTCTTCTCCAGGCTGAACATTCCTTATTCTCTCAGTCTTTCCTCATAGGAGAGGTGTTCCGTCCCTCTGACCTTTTTTGTGGACCTTCTCTGGACCATCTCCAACAGGTCCATGTCTTTCCTGTACTGAGGACTCAAGACCTGAATACAGTACCTCTAGGTGGGGTCTCACCAGAGCAGAGCAGAGCAGAGGCACAGAATCACCTCCCTTGACCTTGCCAGCTTATGTCCAATCTTTCATCCACCAGCACCCCCAAGTACTTGTCCCCAGGGGTACTCTCAATCTCTTCATCTCCCAGCCTGTACTGATACCTGGGGTTGCCCTGACCCAGGTGTAGGACCTTGCACTTGGCCTTGTTGAAACTCGTGAGGTTTGCATGGGCCCATTTTTTGAGTTTGTGCAAGTCCCTGTGGATGGCATCCCATCCTTTTATATTGTCAGCTGCACCACTCAGCTTGGTATTACCAGGAAACTTGCTGAAGGTGCACTTTATCCCACTGTCTATATCATTGATGAAAGTATTAAACAAGACTGGCCCCAATACAGACCCCTGAGGGATGCTACTTGTCACTGGTGTCCACCCAGATGCTGAGCCACTGGCCACTCCACTCTAGATGTGACCATCCGACTAATTCCTCATCCACTGAACAGTCCACCCATCAAATCCACATCTCTCCAATTTAGAGAGAAGGATGTTGTGGGTGTCCATCCCAAAGACTTTACAGAAGTTCAGATAAACATCCATAGCTCTTCCTTTGTCCACTATTGTGGTTTGAGCCCAGCTGGTAACAGAACCATGCAGCCACTAGCTTGCTTCCACCTTTCTTTCCCCCCAGTCCTGGAGGGATGGAGAGGAGAATCGAAAGAATGTAAACCTTATGGGTTGAGATAAGAACAGTCCAGTAACTAAGGTATAACACAAAGCTACTGCTGCTACCACCAGTAATAATAATGGTAAGGGAAATAACAAGGGGAGAAAATATAAAACTAAAAGGGGAAAAGGAAAAGAAAACAACAACCACAAGTGATGCACAATGCAATTGCTCACCATCTGCCCATTGATACCCAGCCAGACCAAAGTGGAGATCTGGGCCCTCCAAGTAACTGCCTCCAGTTTATATACTGGTCATGACGTGCTGTGGCATGGAATACCCCTTTAGCTAGCTTGGATCAAATGTCCTGTCTCTGCTTCCTCCCAGCTTCCACTCCTCACTGACAGAGCATAAGACTCAGAAAGTTCTTGGTCAGAGTAAGCATTACTGAACAACAGCTAAAAACATAGGTGTGTAATCAGCATTGTTCCCAGGCTAAAGTCGAAAACACAGCACTGCACCAGCTACTAAGATGGAGAAAAATGACTGTTACAGCTGAACCCAGGACATCCACTGATGTAGTTACTCCATCATAGAAGGCCACTATATTGAACAGGCAGCGCTTGCCCTTGGTGGAACGGTCCTGGCTATCTTGAATCACCTCCCTGTTCTCCATGTGCTTGAGCATGGCTCCTAATAGGATCTATTCCATGATCCTCCTGGGCAGAGAGGTGAGGCTCTCAGGTTGGTAGTTCCCAGGGTCCTTCTTTCTACTTTCTTTAAAAGTCGGTGTGATATTGCCCTTTTTCCAGTCACCAGAGACCTCCATGGCCTGAGTGCCATGACTTCTCAAATATCATGTAGAGTGGCTTGACAATTCCATCAGCTGATTCTCTCAGGACTCTGAGATGGATTTCATCAGATCCCCCAGTTTTGCGTATGTTCAGGTTTGTTATCAGTTGAATCAAAACTCATACTGCAGCATAGGTAAACTTTCCTATATCACTATGGCCGTCTGTATCCATTTGTCATTTCTACCTTTGATTATTACCCCCTACTTCTAAGTAATAGAGGTTAGGAAGTAGATATCTGACACATTTTTAATTCAGAGACTAATGTGCCTATCAGAAATGTGTGTGTAAGTTTCAGTTTTATTTCATGTGTTGTAAATACCACCACAACAACAGAGCAAAACAAACCTATATCAACTTTTATTTTCTGAACAGTATTGAGAGGTATCTTTTTTTTTTTTCAGCGGCCTGCTTGCAAAACAACCTATGTTCTACAAAAAAGTCACTTCACTACTGCTGTTGCTGCAGTATATGTCTTGTATATGTCAAAAGCATCCCTCTGACACTTGAAACAGAACTCCATTGCAGATAAACCACAGGATTATGGAGGAGCAGCAAGTGTCTGCCCATGAAAATGGCAATATTCAAATATCAGACAGCTTTGTACTAAGTAGAAAAGCGTTATCAGCCACAATGTTTATGAAATATGATGCTCTGATGAGAGAGACAAGGACCCAATTTATTGAACTAATGGTGGATGGCAGTAATGCTAAATCCGGAATTTGTTCATCTAGAAATTTAACGAACATAAACCCTATATTTTCAGTGATTACATGGCTTCTGTTTCCCACAGAACTTCAAGTTAAACTTACCCAATGCCTTAGTTTATTTGAAAATTAAGTAAACTTCTGTGAGCTGGTATTTATTGCTGGTATTTATATATATATATATATATTTTAATATATATATATAGTGTTTCCTTTCAGGATTGTCTTAAAAAAAAAAATACCATAAATCAAAACTTTTCTGGCATATAAACAGATATCATAGAATTTTTACACAAAGGGAATCCCTAGGCAGCCTGTCCATGTGCTTTGTTGGCTGATCAATGCTCTTACTGCCTCCTCCCAAAGTTTTGTTGATGAACTATATCAGTTTGGTGGACTTAATCACAACCTTTCACAGGGAAAAGAAAAACAAAGGAAAAAAAAAGGTGGGACAGTGATATTGAAATGCATATTTCTTTTTTTAAAATATCACACATTTTGTTTTTCAGATTACTTTTTAGTTTTTGATGGATGATAGGAAGTGAAACAGGAATTCTATACTTATGCAGCCTCTACAACATCCATGTGAGTCTGCATGTCTTGTCCTGTTTGCATTAAATCCTTGTTCTTTTCACCTTTTTCCAGGGTAAATTGTCCCTTATGGCAACGTTTTTTCCAAGTCCTTTATACATTTCTACCTCATCCTGATCTGAGGAAAGTGACACTTACTCTAGTTCTATCTAATGTCATGGGTTACATCCATGAGTTTCTATTTTCTGAAAAGCTTGTTATCCTGGATTGTTTTCTTGCTTAATTATTTGAATTTGACCACACTACTAAAACTATTGATGGCCAGATATTTACAAAACAATAATTCTGAAACTTGGAAAAAACCTTATAGGCAGTAGCATTAAAAAAACCAACTATTTTATCTGAAGACTTTATGACATTTTTGTTCAATTCCAGATAACTTCAGCTGACATTTGAGAAAATTCCCATTCTTATTATATTCTTACAGAATTTGATGTTATAGCTGCAAACTGCAAACTTGGTTTAGCTGAATTCTTCCTTAAGTCCAGAAGAAAATTCAATGGCTAAAATATGTGAATTCTGAACCAAGTGAGAAAAAAAAAAAAAAAAAACAGACAAAAAAACCCAAACAAAACGCAAATAAAAAAGATGAAATGCCACAATAAATCTAAGATTGGCTTTCTTCTTCTTCCTGGAAAAGCTAGATTTTTTAAGTTATTGGCAGTTCTCAGATGCATAAAATCTATTTACCTTCAAAAAAGGAAGCAAAATAGTTTGAGGAATTTTTTATGGAATTAAAACATTGTTCTTGAAACTCTACATTGAGAATGGCCAACTTTATTAACTTCTTTAACTAAATTACTTTTTTTTTCAATAGATTAAGTTTGTGTTGGATTCACATATTAACTAAGGAAACTAATTTCACTGTAAATCTGTAATTCAAAAGCTGACATAGGAGAATGTTTCTTTCTGTTATTCCTAATTCTATTTTAAGTTGTAAGGTTTTTTTATTTCTTTTATATATACTTTTATTTCATTCTGCTGTAATTGGTCATGGTCATAAGCAGAATTTCAGTTTTTCAGGCTACTCATCTTGACTGGTATATCAGAATATAAGGTTTTAAAAAATCACTTGTAAAAAATACAAAGACATATTCTAAAATCAGAATACAAGTGTTATTCCTCCTGTTGCCCTCATCTCCAAATATTTTTCCAAATATTTTACTGCTCATTTTAAACCGTTCATGAAAAAGTCCTTCTTTCACTAAAATTTCTGATGTCAGAAAAACATTCTATCTGTGCCTACAAGCTGTTTTAAATTAATTTTCTTAGTTCATACGCAGTCCTAAACTTTTTAAGACTTACATTTTATAACTAAATCCATAACTAGTGCTAAAGACAGACTAGGGACAACGTGGGTCCCCTCCAGAAGCTATCGGGAGAACTGGCTACCCTGGATTTGGAGAAGGCTGAGGTTCTTAATGACTTCTTTGCTTCAGTCTTCACTGTCAAATGCTCTGACCACACCACCCAAGTCTTGGAAGGCAGACTCAGGGACTGTGAGAATGAAGACGCAGGGCCCACCGTAGGAGAGGATCAGGTCTGGGACCCTCTTAAGAACCTGAACGTACACAAGTCCATGGGACCTGATGAAATCCATCCATGGGTCCTGAAGGAGCTGGCAAATAAAGTTGCTAAGCCACTGTCTATCATATGTGAAAAATCATGGCAGTCAGGTTAAGTTCCCAACAACTGGAAAAAAGGAAATATAACCCCCCATTTTCAAGAAGGGTGAAAATGGATGAGCCAGGGAACTACAAACCAGCCAGCCTCACCTCTCTGCTGAGAAAGTTAGGGCTGTTGAGCCTGGTGAAGAGAAGGCCGCATGGAGACCTCATAGCAGCCTTCCAGTATCTGAAGGGCGCCTATAGGGATGGTAGAGGGGGAACTCTTCATTAAGGACTGTAGTGATAAGACAAGGGGTAACAGGTTCAAACTTAAACAGGGGAAGTTTAGATTGGATATGAGGAAGAAATTTTTTACTATAGGGATGGGGAGGCACTGGAATGGGTTGTCCAGGGAGGCTGTGAATGCTCCATCGCTGGCGGTGTTCAAGGCCAGGTTGGAAAGAGCCTTGGGTGGCATGATTTATTGTGAAGTGTCCCTGCTGATGGCAGGGGGTTTGGAACTAGATGATCTTAAGGTCCTTTCCAACCCTAACTATTCTATGATTCTATGATTCTATATACAGCAGAGAAGGCAAACATAGAAAGAGTTTGATCCCCCATCTGTTATTTTTTCCTCATCTCCTTCGGCTTCTGTTTTGATAAACTTCAGTATTCAGAAAAAAGGGCTGTTAAATATCTGTTCCATATTAGCAATTTTGATTTGCTTTGTTCTTTCGCTTCTCAAAGTTCCCTTGTAATATTTCTTTTACCATATCTCTGAAGTATCTTTTTCTTCTGAGGATTATTGCAAACACTAATCCAACTTGGGTATTGAAAATGACCTAATATATCTGTTTGGAATGATTCCAGCTGTAGAAAATCTCATTTTTCTGTTCTCTATACATTTCTTCTCAGAATGTTATCTGTCACAAAAAAAAAAAGGCCTTCTTTTGAAGTTAGAACTGCATTTTTGCTTCGCTAGCTGATTTTGCAGATAATTTCATGATTTATTATGCTATTTCTCATTTTCTCCATATAGTATAGGGTGGCTGGTAGGAAGATATATAAACACATAGTTAACCTCTCTATGTCAGAGTTGTGTACTTGCGCACACACACTTAGTCACCCTTAATGGAATTGAAACTCCAATTTTGTCATAAAAATATAATATTTGCAACATGAACTGATGAAGTTCCAAAGAAGCTACTAACAAATAAAAAAATATAAATACAATGGAAAACTCTAGGAAGTGATATATGAATTAGTATGTCATTATTTATAAAAAAGTGTAGGAAGTTATCCTCTAAAATATTTTGTTTAGCATTTGAGGTAAATGGAAAAGCATTTAATTAATTTGATTAAAAGAGGAAAAGCACTTTTTATTGATTCTGAACAACAAAAAGACATCCTAAATTATCTCATTTAAAAGTATGTGAAATTGGCTTTCCAATTAGTCATAGAGCAAATATCTAAATAGAAAAACAGCATCATGAGTTAAGCAAGGAATAATGATATTTAGGAGTGCATTTGATATATGGTTACTGATGCTGCTTTTTTTTTTTTCCCTTGAGTTTCAACACTGATTAAAAAAGGAGGCAGGATCCAGGTTTCATTATTGATTACATTGTCTCCAACTTTGCACACAGTTTTTTTTCCCCAGTGTGTAATAGCAATAATTACCTCATTAAAAGAATTTTTTGAGAATTAGTGTAATTGAATGGCTAAGATTGATAAACCTTTTCAACTAAGATTTTGGTTGCCAACTAATCTCCAAGAAAGGCTCTATTTTTTTTGTAAACATTTAGGCTTGCCTTTGATATTGGTCAAAAATTATCTTGAACATATCTACCAACACCTTCATGTGAGCAGGAGGCTCACAAACTTAAAAGGAAAAAAAAAAAAAAAAAAGACTGAGGCTTATTTCAAACACATTTAATGACTGGCCCATGTTTCTCGATTATTCTAAAAAAATGCTGTTTCCCAAGGAAATACGTATAAGTATACTGCAAGCAAATAATAACATTTTTCTTCTACTTCTTAAATAAACAGTTTTCTGTTGAGTTGCAACTGGAATCAACATTGGACTAATATTCTCAGTAGGATAAAGTTTACTGCATTTTCTGGAAAATAAGTGATCTTTCATATGGAATCTAGCTCAAAGCTTCAGAGATGAAGCAGAGAAGATGGGTATATTTCATTAATGATGCCATTGACAGTGCTGAGCAAAGGAAGGCTCCTAAGGATGAAGTTCTAGAACGTGTCCTGCTAGTACTCTGCCTGAAACCAATAGGCAATTACTCTATAAGGACATACAAGAATCCTGTATTATATTTACAGGTTATTATTAATTATTTCAGGGAAAATGTCTTCAACTTCAGATTTAGGTTATTTATTTTTAACAGATAAATATTTTTGCCTTTTTATACATAAGCCCTGTGATTTAAGAAAAAAATCACAAAAAAAAATCCATGTGCATACATTCTATTATGAATAACAAAAAATTAAAAAATCTGCTTATTATTAATGACTAAAATATTCTAACATTTTTCAACAAATATATTTCATTGGGAAAAAAGAAAACACATAAACACTTATGCTATTTAATTCCAGGGGCACATAACAAAGCAATATAATACCTTAGTTGTCTTCAGAAAAAAGCTGAAGTATTTACCTTTCCCAAACAAATAAAGATGGGGTATAGCAAGTTCTTTCAAAACAAAAAATTAAGCACCAATTTATATCACAGCTACAAGGTCAAAAGAGTCTGTGCGTTAGCTACAAGCAGTGAATAAAGTTGTCCAAAAAAAAAAAAAAATTCTTGCAAGGTACAAATTTTTCTCTGCTTTTCTCTGTTAGCCAGCCACATACATTGCTGGAATAGGAAATTCTGACTCTTGAAGAGTGCAATAGTTCCTACTGAGCTCATATACCATGTTTTCCTTCCCATGGACCCAGGTCAGTGTGGAAAACATTGTCCTGTGCCCAGATCTCATTCTATCAAGACTCAGTAAGCTAGGAGAATAGACAAACCTAAACATATCCTTCCAGCAAGAAAGTGGAACCGAACACAGGGAAAGGAACTGGAAATGAAAAGATGGTAAAAGACACGAGAATATTATAGAAATTGTTTAAAAAAAAAAAAGAAAGAAAGAAAAAATGGGGAATAAAAATCATTTAAAAGGGACAGGCTCAAAAAAAAGAAGGCTATCATTGTTTGAAATCTTTGAAATGACCTTCCCGAATTATGCAAGTCTTCTAGGTCTGTTTGACTTTTTAGTCAATAGCTTGCTTTGAATTTAGGTACTGACTAAGTAGTGTTGTTTAGCAACATTAAAATCCCATACGCAAAGTCCTGTTAGAGATCTTCTTTGGGTTAGTCAGTTGTAAAAGCTGCTAAACTAATTGATAAAACATGCCACTTCACACAGTTCAAGTAGCACATCCTGCCTTAGAAGTTCATTGCTGTGCCTGCTTCTGTGGCACACTTCTCTCATGACTACATGCAAACAGAAAAATCGATATGTGTGTGAGGGAAGACACAAGAAAAAGTACCTAGTTACTTTTAATTCTTCACTAAAGCAGTCTTCACCTCCTTGTTCTGTCTTTTTAATTCCACCACTTCCTAGGAACAGATGCATCCTGAAGTGAAAAGGCACCACAGGTTCCCATTTCTGCTGTGTCACTCAGAGCAAGAGCAGACAACAACAGCATCACACCACCTGATGAGTGAAAAATATGCAAGTTGATCTCCCCACAGGATGCGTACAGTCTCCCCACTGCTTTTTGTTTCTTTGTGGTTTTCTTTTTTTGTTGGGTTTTTTGTTCATTTGTGAGGGGGTTTGCATTTCTTTTGTTTTGTTTTGTTTATTAGTGGGATTTGCTCTTAATATGGCCTTTTGTGTATAACTTTGGGGATCCAAAACTAAAAAAATGTAATGTGGAGTTGGGTGAAAGAGAGCTAATTCTTCATTATTCCCTCCAGGAAATCCTGCACCTGGGTATTTAGTCTGTTTTATTAATGTTAACTCATAATGTCATGTTGTCTCTGAGGTCCCATATTTTACATTTTATTTTAAGAGAGTCTGCTCACTACAAGAAATACGGAAGCATATAGCTTTATTTTATCCCATTGCAAATTAAGTGTATTTCTGGCAATAAAGTGAAAGCTGAAGGACCTACACAAACGCTAACATAAGAAATGCTTTTGCACAGATACATATTTTTCATGAAGAAGAAGGAGGTAGAGTATGGATATGTATTCTGGTATATAAAATTCCCTACGAGATAAATCACAAAGAAAAAAGGAGGAATTTATTTGGCTAAATGTACACACTGAGAGAGTGAATATTGCACCTGAGCTAATCACTTCAGGCTCCTGAGTAGTCAAAGGAGAAAATCAGGCACTTCTAGGTCACAATTCCTCTTATCCTAAAATAGGCATCTGAAGTAGGTCAGATGAACTGCGCACTGAGAGTGCCTATTATTCTCTATCAACTATAAAGGGAGTCCTAGTTGATTAATTCAGATTCAGTGTAAATGTTTAAGGAAGATGAGATGAATCCCATTCAGGGAATCCAGAATGACTATTAAGAGACCACCAATAAAAAGTGAGAATTCTTGTTTTCCAGATACATAGAAATCAAGATAATGACATACATTTAGATGATGACATTAATTTCTTAAGTCATTTAAGCGTTTTGGAATATTTTATCTTATTTCATATTGTATTTTCTTTTTGCTCAGAGAAACTACTTATCACTGTATTTTAATCTTATGATCCATGATTCATATTTGTTTTCTTTAAGAAAGATGAAAGCCTTTCCCAACCTTAACAGACTTTTATGAGCAAAAGCTTAGCAAAGCAAAGCAATTAACCTTTTAATCTATCAAAAAAGTGCTGTATTAACCAATAGATTTGGAAATATTAAAGACAGATCTGCCATTTGGCCCACCAGTACCGTTTGGTTCCAGCAAGAGTGTTACGAACATTTTATTAGGTGAACACTCTAGTTTCAAATCAAGCCAAAATGCCTTGGATTTTCTCTTCCAAATTTATGTGGAGAAATAATGGAGTACAAATATACCTCTCCTTGACTTCTGTGACTCTGTTTCAATACTGAAAGTATTAGGTTATTTAAGAAACGGTTGGTTCAAATATGAAAACAAGACAGTAGATAATGGAAGAGGATTTTTTAATGGAAAAGATTTTTAAGCAGAAATAACAATATCTTAACCACCTACCAATTACCTGTAGCTGGTACTAAATACAAACTAGAATTTTAACCATTTAAAGTACACATGGATAGTTTATAATGCCTCTAATCAGTAAATCAGTAAATTTTCCAGTGTCAGTGAAAATTTTCTGATCTAAAAAGTTATTTTCAAATCCCTAACTCTTTATAGAATCATAGAATCATAGAATAGTTAGGGTTGGAAGGACCTTAAGATCATCTAGTTCCAACCCCCCTCCCATGGGTAGGGACACCTCACAATAAACCGTGCCACCCAAGGCTCTTTCCAACCTGGCCTTGAACACTGCCTGCCAGCGATGGAGCATTCACAGCTTTCCTGAGCAACCCATTCCATTGCCTCATCACCCTTACAGTAAAGAATTTCCTCCTTATATCCAATCTAAACTTCCCCTGTTTAACTTTGAACCTATTACTCCTTGTCCTATCACTACAGACCCTTATGAAGAGTCCCTCCCCAGCATCCTTACAAGCCCACCTTCAGATACTGGAAGGCTGCTATGAGGTCTCCACGCAGCCTTATCTTCTCCAGCCTGAACAGCCACAACTTTCTCAGCCTATCTTCACACGGGAGGTGCTCCAGTCCCCTGAGCATCCTCGCGGCTCTCCTCTGGACTTGTTCCAACAGTTCCATGTCCTTTTTATGTTAAGGACACCAGAACTGCACACAATACTCCAAGTGAGGTCTCACGAGATCAGAGTAGAGGGGCAGGATCACCTCCTTTGACCTGCTGGTCATGCTCCTTTTGATGCAGCCCATGATACAGTTGGTTAATCGTATCAAAGTTTTATATTATGGTTATCATATCAAAGAAAATATTCCATTCCATTTTATCACTGTCAATGTGAGTATATTATGATCATCCTAAAAAGAAAATCTGAAGAAAAAAAAAAAATAAGAGAATCACATAAAATTTATCATTTTTCAAGTTATTTGCTGGAAGGGAGCTGAAATAATAATTTTAGAAAACAAAGGTTGTCCAGTCTTTGGTATCCCAAACAAGAGAATAAACAATGAGGATTATATAAGAAATGCCAATAAGATTTAAAACCTATTGAATTGATAGGATACTTTCCATTGACTTCCTTGGGCTTTTGATCAGATTGTAAAGTAATGAAATATATTGAATTACTTTAGGTTGCTTGGAGATTGCTAACAGAACAAATTCTAGGATACAGTGGTTTGAAAAAAAGAAGGGACACTGTAGCTTTTAAGACATCTTACAGTTCTGTTCTTCTACGTATAGATTGTTGTAGCAAGCAAGATACATCCAAGCAGCAAGGATAAGATTAATGTAACTTAACTTTTATCATCATCTTAAAGTCTTTCAACCATCTGAAAATAAAGCACTTCAACAATGTATTTTTCATCTATACAAAATATGAACATTTAGAATATGTTGAAAATTACAGAACTTCCACACCTAGTTTAGATTAATCTCTCTCTGGCTGGTATCTCTCTGAACCAACCACAGATGAAGCTTAGACATCTAGTTAGTACAATCTCGCAGCTTCCAAACAATTACAGTTTATTTACCTCAGCCTTTCTGAAACATGTGTCCAGCTCTGACTCTCCAGTCTAAGAGAAGCATGAACATGCATACTGGAAACAGTACAACAAAGGGACACAAAGATGATGGACTGGAGCATCTGACATATGAGGAAAAGCTGAGAGACCTGGACTGTTCAGCCTGAACAAGAGAAGGCTCAGGAGAAATCATATAAATGTGATAAATACTTACAGGGATGGTGTGAAGATGTTTTTAGTGATACCCACTGAGAGGACCAGAGGCAATGGACACACACTGCAACACAATCTGAACATCAGGAAACCCTTTTCTGTATAAAAAAATTACTAGGGTCAGGGTGCCTGAGCATTGGCACAGGTTGCCTGGAGAGGTTGTGGCCTCTGCCTCCTTGGGTGTATTCAAAAGCCATCTTGACTGCCATCTTGGGCAGCCTGCTCTAGGTATCCCTTGCTTGAGCAGGGTGGTTAAACCAGATAATCTCAATAAGGTCAATATGAACCAGCAATGTACACTTAAAGTCCAGAAAACTGACTGTAAGCTGGGCTGCATCAAAAGAAGTGTGAACAGGTCGGATGGGGCTTTGAGCAACCTGGTCTAGTAGAAGCTGCCTTAGCCTTCTACTGGCAGTGGAGGTGGAACTAGATGATCTTTAAGGCTTCTTCCAATCTGAACCATTCTATGATTCAGTGATCTCCAGAGATCCCATCCGACTTTAATTATTCTGTGATGTTCTGATATTAGAACCAATGTTATGTTACTCAAACCTCATCTGTAAAGCTAGTTTATTTCTACTACTTCAGTAATACAGATACAGCTCTGTGGTCTCTCACTGCATAGGAGGTATTATCTTGAGCATGTCGGCATCACAAAATGCCCTCTTTTTCCTTACTCAAACACATCATCAAGACCACAGATTTACATCTAATTTTAAGACGATGCAACACACCCATAGAGAAAATGACAGAATAAAATTGCATACTGTTAGCTAGGCAGCAGATTATTACTTTTAGGTGTTATTAAAAGAAGTGAGGAAGCAGTTGGCAGACTTATCAGATCGTCTGTCTGCATGTCTGTTTCTCCTTTCCTGTTTAACTTAAAATGCCTGTAGAGTCTATCATAGCAGTCACTGGAAATTCTGCCTTTTGTTCAAGCAAAATATTTTTGTGTTATAATACACCTTTACAGTCCCCATTTGGCTCAGTCTCAAGTGTCCATCTTTTTTCTATACCTGAAAAAAATAAAGTGTAACACCAACAGTGTTATTAAAATTTAAGAAATCTCTATTCTGTAAGAATTGAGGGGTTTCAGGTTCCTGAAGGTTTCTATATATTTTATTGAAGGTATGTAGATGGAATTCAAAGGTTTCTTGCAGTCTTTTGGAAAAAGTGGATGTAGGGCATGCTGGTAGATGGCATACTGTCTGTGATTTTATATTTGCGCAGCAGATAGCACAAATGAGAGATGTTAAATTGGAAAGGATCTTCCCATCTCAAGAGACCTCTGCAGGTCAATTTAAATTCATAAAGCACCATGGATGGAACACAAGGCTAAATTAGAAAACAGGTTCAGAAACAAATTTGGTTTATACATATAAGGCTCAAATTTTAGGGGGTGCGATCTTGTTCCTACTTAAACACTCCTATTGCTACAATTTTAATCTATGAAAGTTTATATTATAAATAAATATTAAAGGCAAAAAAATCATGATCTTGATTAAGTATTTTGGGTTTAGTACTGGCCTTTATTTGGGGGAGAGTTCTAGCTTCAGAAATTTGAGGTACCAGTTGCTAGGTCCTTACTTTATAGCATAACAGCATATTACTAGCAGAAAACTAGGGAGGAAAAAAGAAAGAAAAATCATTGATTGAACACAAGAACAAATTTACAATAAAGAACACTAAAAATATTTTTTTCCAAATTTATTTCAGAGAATCATAGAATGGCTAGGGTTGAAAAGGGCCTTAAGATCATCTAGTTCCAATCCCCCTGCCATGGACGGGGACGCCTTGCACTAAATCATGTCACCTAAGGCTCCATCCAACCTGGCCTGGAACACTGCCAGGGATGGAGCATTCACAACTTCCCTGGGGAAACCATTCCAGTGCCTCACCATCCACACTGTAAAGAACTTATTCCATAGAATTTATTAAACATAAGATGTTGATTTTATTTTTATTCTCCTTTTTTTTTTTTGTTATTGGTGTTTTTTTTTTTCCTCTGGTTTTCTGTTGCTCTTCCATAGTTAAAATAAAAAAAAAAATACTTAATCTATTTGAAAGGTAACGAGAATTGTTAGGACACTTAAGCTAACTGCCTGGGGGAGAAATGCTGAGGTTACCCAATATGAAAATGTTTCTAAGGAAGCAGAGAATGAGTCTCCATATTTTGAACAAGAGGTAAATAAAGCATACACTCACATCTTCAGACAGTCCTGTTCAAAGACTTTTGAAAACTTCTCTTTCTTTCTTTTAAACCTGTCTACCTCATCTCCACAGGACATAATTCAATCCTAGTATACATGTACATTTTTTTCACTCCCATCCCTCTGGGCTGGAATATCATACTATGCATTCTGAGACAGAAAAAGGACGATCTTTTTTGGACAATTATACTGCATACATTACTGACAATTCTAAGAATGTACATCAGTGGCTGAATATTTTAGTTTTGCAAAATGTATGGAATAATGAAGACCAAGGGAGTAATTGTTTCATGAGGAGCCTGTGCATCCCAAATTTGCTGATTCCTGGACTTTAAATTGGTCTCTGCTCCTATTGCTTAAACCCAGCAAATAGCAGCAAGGCTGCCTGCCAGAGAAGGACATTTTCAAAATCACACAGTATGAACATTTTCTTGTCAAGACCCATTGCAAGAAAAAGGTAAGTAGCACTTCAGTGAAACCATCCTTTTTATATATATTATTTGTAACTAGCTGGGGATGAAGTACCTGCTACTGACTCTAAGAACATAAGGGCATTTGTCGTTATAAGAAAGCAGGCATATGTTTGGAATAAGCAGATCCAAATATTATATTTCTTACATCCTTCCACTTATTTTAAATTTTGTTTTAAAATTTTCCTTTACATTTTTGATGCAGACATTGCTCTTATATAATAAGTGCATAATAATCAGTACTTATTTTGAGAAGGCTTATTGACTGACAAATAAAGTTGCAAATATAAATTCCCAGTTGGAGTTCAAGTGGCTCCATCAACTCCTGTATAAAGTTCTTTACATTAAAGAAGTGCAGAGCTGGGATTGCAATTCTTCTTCCAGCACTGTGTTATGAATCTGCTGTTGAAACCTTTTTTCTCATAGATTGTCTTAGCAAGTAGGGAGATGTTTTACAAATTCTACAAGCCATGTACTTTTCTGTCTAACATTTTATATCATCCAGCAGCACTTTCTGAGAAGAAAAATACTGAAAGAATGGGGAAAGGAATCAGTAGCTGACTCCTTACTGGCAATTAACAGTATTCTGCCCTGTTCTTTTAATATTTGGGCCATTGAGAACCTTGAAAATAGTAGCTGTTAACCTTGTGATTGTCCAAAAATCAGGACTCTATTTCTTTGTATTTCTGCAGGAAAATTCGTGAAAACATTTTTTTTTTCAAGTTCTACTGGAAGGAAATAATAATTTTAAATCCCGAGTTATTCTATCTACTCCCCAAATATGGCCATGGTCCTCCATCAGCTCACTTTCAGAGGTAATTTGACAAAAAAACAGATCCTAGTCCTGTGTGCCTGCAGACTGACGTCTACATGAATAGGTAAAAAACAGATGAGCTCTTCAATAAAGGCACATCATTCAGCTCTAGTATGAGAGACACATTTTTAGTTAGATTCTTTTAGATTCCTCAGTATTAGTATATTCTGATTCTCTTACCTTATGTAAAGCACTACACTAATGAAGACACAATGCTTTGAATCAGCAGATGCTTTTTTTGTATTCCTCTGCTTTGGTACAGCAGCGATTCATGTTGTCTTCACCCATCCATGCAGATTAGTTTTCCAAAGGCCACAGCATGGCAGGGAATACAGGATTTACAGTGCCCGGAGAAGTTCATAAGGCATGATGATAAAAAGGACGAAGACAACATCCAAGAAATTTCAGGAATTCATTGTATATAAGAAAACAATGCTCTGAGAGTCCCTAGGTTGGAAAACAATGAATAGTTGATTACACTGATAGAAGTCTTCCCAGAGTGCATATTCAAATATCTGTTATTGTGTGAAGTGGACTGAAAGATATGGTCTGGCTGTGTGTACTCCATGTTCCTGATCTCTTAGTTATGAAGAAGTGTAGCTGTGCAGTCCTGTAATACCGTATTGCCAGTATAAGTAACAGGCTGTACTGAGTTTGCATGGCCTCAGGGCAGAGACTTGTTAGTCCTGCTCTGACTAGGCTTTTCATGACCTACCTCCAGGTTTTATGTGATCACTATGAAGACCAAGTGTTCATATCGAATTTGGTTTACTTTTGCTTATTTTTGTGTGGTACAATTTTTTATATATATAGCATAACAAGCAGTTTTTCTTGTCAGAGTCTTTCAGAGTCAGACACACATGATGCAGCACAGGCAGCGCAGGTATATATTGGTAAGGAATGGGGCACTAGCTGGTGTTAAGTAGTAAAAGCTTATCTGCACCTGACAGTGGAAGACAGAGACAACATCAGATGGGAGAGCTCAAATTCTGACCTAGCTCCTTCTGGGAATCATCAGCCCATTAGAAGCTCAGAGGAAAACAGGCACACAATGGAGGCAGGAACCCAAGTTTCAGAGTCCTGATGAATAAACACTGTGTCCAGGCTCTTTCTACACAGCCCCACTACTGGTGGAGCTGAGGATGTGGAGCTGGGGGCATGGAGCTGGGACAGCCTTACTTCTTTTGATCTGCCAGATCCAGCCGAGTATCTCATAGCACTGGAGATAGCTATAAGCAACTCGGTAACGGTCAGTAAAAAATAATATATGGTTTTAGGGATAATGAAGAAAGCAAAGAAACAGTAACTGACATATGTAAAAGCCACCATACATAGTAAACTTGGATGTAACCTGAAGCTCTGGAACAAAGAAGACAGAAAAAGTTTTAAATGACCCTACATGGAGAAAAAAAAAATAAATAAATAAAAAATTGTGGAAGAGGACATTATCAAGGTGAGCACCATATTCCTCCCAGCAAAGAGGCTCCAGATGTTGACAACTTGCTGCAACACCTTCCTTACTGCAGTGAACACCATGGTGAAAATACTGACTGTAGGAGGCAGAGAAGTAGTAGAAGGGAGAGTACAAGATCGGAGAAAGGGTAAAACTAAGAAGTTTGTATGCTATTATTTTAATTATATTCTTGATGGTTTTGTACCTTTTCCTGTATACTTTTTTTTTCTGTAATAATTAGATATACACTAATGATGATCCCTGAATTAGATTGTAGAGATTTTAGAATAAGTTCTTAGATTCTTGTATCTATAGCATGTGTTTCCTCTTTGCCCATATACAAGATTTGGAACATGACATCAGATGCTCTCCTGTTGATGACCATGTACTTTCTTCATAAAGTCTCCTCTGAATTTTGCATGTGGGTTACCTAATTCTCACGTATATTGAAAGAACTGCTACTGTTTCTCAGTTTAGAGCAACTTTCATTTAACTCAAATTTTTCAGTAATGTGTTTGACTCAAAACTAATTGCTGGAAGGGTGAAAAAAAAAGGCAGTTTGTTAGTCTGGCAAGGTTCAAAGAAAACATATCATGTGATTTCTATTCTGCTCCACTATTAAGCTGCTTTCCACCATGAGGAAACAAAATGGTCATTTTGTGACAGCAGACACTGGAATGTTTTAAAACCTGGGAAATAGAGATGTGCAAAGTGCCTTTATTCATTCTCATGGTGGCAAACTCTGGTAACTACTGACCCATGCAGAGCATAAATATTATTTTGCTGTAGTTCACAGGTAGCTGCTTCTGAAATACAGCATTCCTTTAAGGAGAATCTGACAGAATTTGACATGCATAAAAAATACACAAACAGTATGTATGTAGCATGCATCACGGTGACATTCACACAGACAGTCTGGGTTTAGGCAACAGTTTGGTTTTGTGGGCTTCTTTTGACATTTAAACAGAAGCTAACAATCTTTCTGAAAGGAGTTGGGGTCGCTTGCCAGGTATGAATATATATCTTTGCAAAGGCCATCCTCAGGCAAAAATGTCTGTAGAATTGTGGTTGGAGGTGACAAGTTGCAGTTGAGAGACTTTGAGGAAAAATAACTTGAATACCACTTGAGAAAAAGACAGTTAGGTTTAACTGTGAATACTTCAATTATATGAACAAGACTTTCAGTTGGCATATATCACCTGAAGACCCCTTGACTAGGCTTTATCATTTTCCTTTCACTCTATTTATGATGTTTATTTATCTAGATATTATACCTTCTGCTTTGTATCTGAGTGCTCTGATGAATTTTTATGTTACTTTGAGAATTTCCTGCTTTGGGGATTAGCATTCAAATTTACATTTATAAAATACACTAATGAGAGATAAACTCCTACAAAAAAATTGGTTTACTCTAAAAACATATATTTTTCCTCCACTTTATATAAGCGTGGATGATTTGGGTTTTTTATCTATATTAGTTTTCTCTAGTAACACAGTGCCATGTAAGGATCAGGTTCTTTGCCACAAACAGTCAGGTTCTCAAGGATATAAACTACTCATCATTCAATAAGTTAGTTCTGCATGAATTAGCATGTTGCTGCATGCATATAAATTGCCCCCATCCATGCAATACATGCAGGAATATCTGCATTACATTTAGGTGGCAAGGTTTTTTGTCAGGAGCTGCAGGAGTGATTCTACATGCTTATGTAGGATAGATAAAGGCCATAATTAGGTGGAAGGATAGCACAGCTTCTAGAAGCTGGAGAATTTCAGCTTTTGCTCATTAAAACATTCACTGTAAGTTCTGGTTGTGCAGAGGTAGTCTCTTTGCTGGAAGAAGTTTGTGAAGATAGTTGGCCTCTATTTTCTGTTTTCCATCTTTGAAGGTAGCAGAAACGCTGCATTTCCTATGTATGTTTTTGTGTGTGTATATATATATGTATGCATGTATATAAATTCTTTGGGGTCTAAACAAAATATTTTTGGTTTTGTTTACTTTTGTCTACAATGGATAATGGGCTTTTGTACTTTTTTGCTCATTAATGGGTTTATCCTTTTGCTCATTCTATGTCTCCAAACAATGAACTCATCTAGATTTTTCTTTTATTCTCTTCCCAAAGGTGAGAAAACCTTTCCCAGAGACATGAAGCACAGATTTGTTGGGTACTTTCTGTTCTTTTCTCTATTCTGTCAAGAGCTTCTGTTTCTCCTGGAGAAATCAACACATGCTCCTTCAAGTTCTCTTCTACTCCAATGAGCAGCACATCTTCTTAATAAGACCAAGGACCTGTAAGAGTTTTAACTCCATGATAATTTTTTTTACCCTCCTAGTTTTTCAGATGCATCATGCATCTAATTTATCTTGTTCTTCTGAGGATATAGTTTAGTATATTGAGTTATACTTGTTGATCTTCATCACTTGTGATTTTTTATCACTGGGCTCCCTGATAGCACCTTTTCTTATTCACCTACAACCAGCTTGATATTAATCAGGGTGGCCAATTCCAGGCTAATCACTTGTAATTTGAGGATTTTCTGGGTGACCAGTTCACATTCACAGGGCAATGGTGTTTCAGGGACATGTCGTATCTAACACCAAGTTGTACATTTTTCAGTGTCAGTTCCCTACCATTTGTACTATACGTTTGTAGAGCATGCATGAAATTCTCTGTTTTCAACTTATTTCCATATTTCTCGTAAGAGATATATCACCTACAGGTTTTGGTTTTGTCTGAGGTGGTATACTTCTGAGATTTATGCAGGAGATTTAGAGGATTCATGGAAATCTGAGTAAACAATTTGCATTGCGGGAAAGCTGCATGAAAAACCAAGCATTTGAAATAAGTTCTGAGATAGCTTCCTTTTGACTTGTGATCTAAATTCTGAAGTCAGAGTGAAGATATGTTTAAGCCTTCTCTGTTTGTGCTCCACACTTCTTTGTTTGGGCTCTGAACACCCAACTCCCTATTCACACTAGTGAATTGCTTTCCTGTGTTCAGTAATCAGTCAGAGCTGAGAAGACGGAGAGCTTTGCTGCTTTCAGTGGCTGGAATTAATCAGCACTGTATAATTGCTGGTGCTGCAGTGAGCAGCAACAACAGAAACAAGTGAGAAACTTGTTTAACTGTTGCGGCTTCATTCTTTGTCTACTCATCTACAAGATGGTGTAACTGTACAATTTACTGTGCTTATGCTC
Source organism: Myiopsitta monachus (assembly GCA_017639245.1). Lineage (NCBI taxonomy): Eukaryota > Metazoa > Chordata > Aves > Psittaciformes > Psittacidae > Myiopsitta > Myiopsitta monachus. The sequence goes on from CM029919.1 coordinate 64,945,712, forward strand.
ACTTGGGGACAGAATAAATGCTGAAGGATTCTTCATGTGGGAGAGAGTAATCTGCTACTCTCTTTGGCTTTTTATATGCAATTGTGTGCATAGATAGTGCTTTTATCCATATTTTACTCCTGATTCAGGTAGTCTGTGCCCAACATGCTCTGTGTGGGAACCTGACAACCTCATTTTGAGTGGTGCATTTGTCAGTTGGCTCAAGTCTGGTTTGATGATTTGACTAGTAAAAAGCTATGCAAGTCTAAGCATTCAGGCCAGAGGTACTACTGATGTCCTGTGATGTGGTGTCAGGTGAATCAGACAAGAATGCATTTGAGAAATTACTGGCAAATATTATCGATATTATATATAGATAGAAATATTGTTAATAATACATCTTCACGTGTTCCAATAGTTTGTGCCTATTGAGTCTGCAACTATTGTTGTAACTAGGTGAGTGGAACAAAAGATAAAGGCACATACATATGTATGCATACACATCTATCCATTAGTTAGTACTCTGTGTAGTTGTCAATGCAAAAACATAAGTGATGGGCAACACTGAGTCTTGCATGCTATTGAAATCAGATACTAGCAAATACTATGGCACTATTAAAAATTTTTTATGCAAAAGATGTATGATTGGAGGTCTGTATTTCCTGGCTACCGCCTCTGCTGGAGATTATCTGATCTCAAGGGAAGCTGGAGCTCTTGCTGGAAGCCTCCAGTCTGTGATGGAGGCTGACTTATACATTGGCACAGCTGGTGCTGAAGTTCCCTTTCCTGCCAAATTTTGGGATGCAAGAGGAGATATCACAGCACAGACCCTGCTAGCACTTTAAGAGCAACAATTATGCTCTGGTCTGTTGCTTTGAAAGCAAAAAGGAAAACAGCTTTAGGGACAAAAAGGGAAATTTTCCCCAGTTCATTCTTTTAACAGCACTGGAGCAGAAAGAAACACAGCTCTGCCAAATGGGTTTAGAAAGCCAGAGGCTATACAAAGCATAGCAGGTGACAGCAAAATTGGGGATTAATTATTTTTGTTATTGTATTTAGTATTGAATTTCATGCATTTACAATCATCATCTCTTCAGTACCAACATCTTACCCAGTATTGATATCCTGGCAGATATTATAAATTAATCATGTTAACTCCACTTGTCAATGTCTATAGAAAATATAAAATTATTAAAAATGAACATACAGTTGATGTATAATTTTTATTCTTTACTGTGTTCATAGTGGTGTGGTTTTTTGTTTGTTTTTTTTTTTTTTCTTATTTGCTTTGTAGCTTTTTATGTTTGACAACTTTGGTTTAGGGAACACATGCTTTTATTTATTTCTAGATATATTACATTAAAGATTTTGCTCAACCTACAGCAAATAATGGAGAACACAAACAAGTGATGTTGTATATTATTTGTTTCTTTCAGATCAAGTAGTGTTTAATACGCATGCTTGTGTCTACACAATAAATTCTACCAACTTAAATATTTATTTTGTTCTGGAAAAAAAAAAAAAGAATAAGAGGAATTTTACTACAGACTTTTAGTCTATTGCTACGTAGGACAAACAGATTCTATTTAAGGTTTTTACAAAGGCTTTAGCGTCAGATTAAATTTGTAGCTCTATTGCATAAAACCAAAATTACGTTGTGAAATTTTTCAGAATATATACTGAGTCATACACTATTTTCAGGGACTTATTGCAGAGAGAAAAAAAAAGATTTTTTTTTCATTTGACATATTTTCTTTGTAGCTTATTTTACTTTATTTTATTATGAGACATCTAATGGTAAATGTTTATTGTATGGTTCACTTGTGTGTTGCTTCAGGTAAAATGTTATTTAAAACGTGTATGTATGTGGACTTACTGCCCCCACCAGACTCTTGCATGCTGAAGCAAGATGGAATGCCTTCAGTTAAAAGTATTGGTGAGGGTGGAAATGTTAAACCTAAGACTTAAGTTCATTGAATGTCTACTGTAGGTACCTTTCAAGATGCATCTTGTGCTCTTAGACTGGCATTTACATTGTGGTACTGGAGTGTACTCTACCACTTGTATTCCCCAATATTCAGAGGTGTCTGTAAAAGACTTTTCAATTCACAGTCATACCTTATATACACTTTGTCTCTCCTCCAGTTGCTTTATTTTTTTTTTCCTTCTCGGTTAAATTTAGAAATTTAGAAGTATCTACTCCTAGGAATATTTCAGTCAAAGGCACTAATCTTTTCTCTTTATGCTTTTTTTAAGCCTGTCTTTAAGATAGGCAATTTCAAGGCATTATTGTTAAAGAAGCAGAAATTTCACATCCTCGCATGGTTCATTAAATAGCTAACATTCTATTTTTATGTATGAAGAACAATGTTTTTAAAATAACTTAATTATCTAGACCAGATAAAATTTATTCAGTATAAAAGCTGTAACACAGGATTTTACAGACACGTTGCAAGACCTAACAATATTACTGAGACTAAATGTAGCCCTGTATTATAGATATTAATATTTTAGAAATATGAAAATAAAAGATCCCGTTAAACTGTGGTTATCTTTAAATGCAGGATCTTAGCAGAGGGACAAAGACACAGCTATCCAGGCTTGCTATGATTCAATCTTCACTCTATTCAGTGGACATTGCCATGAATTTTTGACTTATTTTCTCTGACATGAGAGGTACATTTGATGTAAAATGGTGCCCTTTCATGTCAGAAGCTGCTAAGGAGTTTTAAAGCAAGTATTAAAGCCTACTTGGAAAAAACTCAAATGCTATATGATTATACCTTTAGATCTGTAACAACATCATGCCCATTCTATGGAACACAAGTTGAAGGCAAACATGGATCCCAAGGTGCTATATGTTTGACAATGTCCTTTTAAGTTTTAACATATTCTTTTTGTGCCCAAGTATCCCAGGGGTGTAAAGATATATGGTCTGTCTTTGCCTCACTTAACCAATACTACTTAATACTCAGGAACATGTAGTGCACATCAGTAGTGACAACAGTTATGGACTGAATATTCATGGAAGTAATTTTATTTTAATACATTTTCTCATTCTGTCTCCTTGTAATCTTTTCAATTTCATAAGACTTTTTTACAGTACAGACTCCCTCAACATATATTTTCCCTTCTTGATTTTCAAACATATGTTGTGCAGCGCTATAAAGATTATAAAACAATGGTTCCTCCTGTCCTGAGCAATTGCCAGATTGCAGATTTTCTATGAATAAAATATTACATTTCTATGTACTGAAACAATACAAAACCAACCTCATTACTGAAGATTCACACATCAGATACTAAGTATACAGTTCACCTGGGATTATTACAGAACAGCCGTCTCAAATGGTGATGCTTTTAGTGCTGCTTATTGATATAATCTAATTGTTATTCCAGAACAATTGAAACAAGAACACTTTAGATTTTACATTTCCTTGCTGTATGAATACATTAATCACAGAAAAAAAAACAGAATCTGTATCTTTAAAGGTTCAAATCTTAACTGTGTCTAATAATTCATTTGTCAGGTATCAGTCTGGACTTCAGCCTGAGTGATCAAGTATCATATAACAAGACATAAAAAAGTATCACCTTCAGAAGGAAGCTAATCCATCCCTCAGAATGGTATATATATAAAGAGGACCTGTAGAGAGCAGAAATCCTGCGTTTGACTCAGAGCTATATAGTTTGTGCCTTCTATTCTAGGTATATGTGTTCTATAGTAGAATGTGAATATGTACAGTTTCCTTTTAATTTTCTTCATAATTTATCAGAAACTATATCATCCTTACCCTGCCTTCCCACATGCCTTCTTCTCCCAGAGACTCCACACTCCTGGTCATTAGGACCTTGAGATGGGTGCTGTGAATATTTTCTTGGCTGTGCCACAGGAAACTACAGAAAGCAGTGCTGACATTGGCACATTCTTTTAAAGAAGCTTTCTATTTATAAACCACACATCAAGAGCTACTAAGTTCACTTGAAACCCCTGTGAGCTCCAGGCAGAGCTGTCTCCTTTTTACAAGCAACACTGTGTTCTGCCCTGTAAAACCCATGGTGTCAAAAGCAAATGCAGAAATCATCCTGCACTCTCCTCTTGACAACAGTATTCCTCACAAATAATTTCAGGTTTGGTTCAAAAAGATTACATTTTGTTATTGTCCCTCTTTGTTAGGTACAAGCACATAGCAATTATCTGCTTCCTATCTCTGTCCGTTTTACTGAAGGAGACAAGATTTTTCTACCAGAATGGAAATGCAAATATTATTGAAAGCAACAAATGAAAACTTCGGGGATGAAAAATGAGCTTTACCCACTAACATTTCAGTGATGCCAAATATAGGATTGTGACCTTTCAAATTACAGCTTTTACAACATAATGCAAGGCCTTTCAAAAAGAAAATAATTTTAATTCTATTCATCTAAAATAAATGCGTGCCTTTGTGCAATCACAGGAAAAAGTATATGTGTTTTAGCACTGCTGTACACATCAAAATAAAAGTGTGGGGAGTGACATCAAAAGTGGGGGATATCTTAAAGTTCATAAAACTTGTACATTCGAAGTGTTTTACATGTATTCCTGTACTGCCTTACAAAAATCCTGTTCCTGTACACGTTGTGTAACCGGATTTACAGGAGCTTATTTTTATTCACAGCTAGGTAAAGAAAAAATATATATTCCCTGAATCAAAGTGAATTAAAAAGAAATTACATGCTAGGGGAGAAGGTAGCTCAGTTTTCTCATCAGCACTCTAGTCATGAGTGACCCATAGGCAACTCACATTACACATGGAGTCTGCTGAAAATTGGGCATCGCTGTCAGTAAAATCTCTTTCTTACCTTCAGTCCAAGTCTAGTGATTGCCACCTAAATAGGAACTGGGGGGAGGAGCACAAAGTGCAAAGCACTGCATTAAGCTGACATGGTATATCACTGTTTGGCAGGCTGTGTATTTTTATGCAATGCATTTTGCAGACCGAGATAAATATACAAAACTATGATAGGTATAAGTAATGGAGTGCTTCCTAGTCTGATTTCTTTTTTCAGTTACACCAGTCTCATTGAAGTTAACAGTTGCTCCAGTACAAGAGAAAAAACTTTTGAATGTGATGAGTGGGAGAGTGGTACTTTCTATCTTGTACCACACCACAGGCACACTAAACACTGTGAACTTCCAAGTAATGAAAAGCTGCGAGATCAAAGCACAACTGTCTCCAAAACCACCATGGCTAAAACCTGATTATGGTTTAAGTGACTTCAAAAGCGTTATGTGAAGGATGACTTTAGCATTTGAACTTGAACTACATTGATACTCCAGCAACATTATGTATATAAAGGAGTTTTTACTGCTGCCTCCCACTCTATCAGGGACAGATGTGACTGGTTTTCAACAACTAGAAAGAATGCCTTTATTAGCATTTTTTTTTCACATAATACTTTCCGGCCCCCCTCCCCCCCCCCCCCCCCAAAAAAAAAAAAATGCACATTGGAGTGGCAGGAAAGTAAAATTCAAATTATTTCTGAAAACATGTAGAATTCTTTGAAAAATTTCAACAAAAACAGCTTACATGTTAAGAAATTCTGGGTGTTTTGATAATTTAATTTTTCATTGCTAATGAAGTATAAAATAACAATAAAAACAGCATCAAAGAACTTTCAGAATAAGAAACCTAACTGCTAACCTGGAACAAACTTTTAGTTACTTCCCTAAAAAAATTATCACTTGCAGCACTGTTTTGTGATGACCTTAACTTGTTCTTTGAACTCATTTCAAAACTGATAGGAAATAACTAATTTACATTATTATTTGCGCAGAGACAGAATTATGGTGATGAATAGAATGTATTAATATATTTAATAAAACATTGCTGTATATCTACATATTATGTTTTAAAGTGTCTGTATTCATTGCAAACACTGGCTGATGTGACTATACAATATGTTACATGTGATAAACACGAATTCCAGTTTAGCAGGAAAACTCAAAAGAAAAGAAAGAAATGGGCTGATTGAACTGTGGAAGATGGTCTTGTCTTATCACATCATTGTCCTCAGCTTTTTACTAGCTACTTATGTCCTTCAAATGAAGGAAAAGATTCTGTATGTTACTTATTCCACCACTAAGCCATCTTTAAAAACACCAGTTTATGCATGGCAGATCAGCGTCAGTACTCTTTTTTTCTTTTTTTAATTAAGCTGAGAAATACAGAATACCTATGTGCTGCTGTTTATTTTTGCTGTTACACTGAGTTTTAATTCTTTTGTATATTATAAACCGTTTTCTAATACTTAATTGAGTATACAGAATTTACTCAGGGTTACTTCTTCAAATAATCTCTGGAGCCACCTGTTTTGTTATTGTGCTATAATACTGAAGCATGTACCTTTCAGAATTATGCACTTGAAGAAGGACATTACAACATCAGTGCTTTTTAACAGTTAAGGATATTATAAGAAATGAGATCCTTGGGTGGACTGATTTGTAAATTCTGAGAATTTCCTCATAAAATTAACTTTTACCTTTCCATCTCCAAATGTGTTCAGAATTTGTCTAATAATAAACTTCCCTAAGGGATGTATTTCTGCAATAAGAATTTTATAAGACTCTGTGTATTAGACTTCCATAGCACCTGTGTAGGAAAAAAAAAAAAAAGAAGTTGTTGTGTGGGCTTTCCTCTTTGTTTAAGTAAGCAAAACAATCAGCATTGCTTAGTTTCAGATAGCAAGTCAATGAGACCAAGCCAAGTTTCCATTCAAATCAATAGGAAACTCCTGTAGACTCATTTTGCGTGTTGTTTTAAGAAAGAGGACTCAGCAAGTCACAATATTTTCTACGGAAAGAGGTGCAGATACGGGCAATTTCTTTGAGAATCATAGGTAATAAGAGCTAAGGTAATAAGTGAAATGGAAAGGAGACATAAAAATGGTGAGGTACTGGGTGTAAAAGGGTCTAATTTGGGTGTATGGGGACTTTGTAGCTTAGTTTTCAAGATTGTCTCATTTACCCATTCTGAACACATAGAAAAGATTTTAATAAAAAGCAAATGTGACCATCAGATTTTGAGCTCTGATCTACTTTGCCCTTCATTGAGAAGAGTTTCTTTGTGCTTTCTTAAGTAAATTACTGCTAAACCCAGCTGTTATTCATAATATTGGGGGGTGGGCTGTTTCTAAGCCCAAGTTTGTCATTATTGCTTTGAGTGTGAAATTTTTCAACACACTACACACGCATCCATTATATCATTGGAAATGCATGAAAAAACCAAATCCTCAGTCTTACAGAGAAAGCCTCTGGGACCTCGGATGTCAGTTTTAGGAGAGAGATTGCTCTGCCTATAAATTCATCTCTCCTAACACTGACACCCAAGGTCTCAGAGCCTTTTTTATATCACTAAAGACTTTTTTAATGCAATTCCAGCAACGTAGTGCATTCCATTCTTTACAAGAAATGTTCAGCCATTCATATTGCAGACAGCCAGACATCCTGCTGACTGTTTGAGAATATTAGGAAACTGTTGGAAATGGAAGTACCAAGCTACCGTATTGCACTAAATTTTCAATAAGCTTTCAAAAACTAAAATCCACTGCATATTTCAAATGAAAAATGTCATGTGGAAAAAAACAAACAAAATAATGATACCAAAAAATAAAACCAAAACCTAAAAGTAAAACCAAAAACAACCCCAAAAAAACCCTCAAACAAGTGAAGCATAGGCTATTAAAAATATTTTATGCCCACATTTATTGTATGTGTGTGTGTGTTTCATGAGGGTAAGCTGCGAGAAATGCAAAGGTGCCTCTCATGGATCATCAGCCTTCCACTGGTGTTATGGCACAAAACCTTCCTTCATGTACTGAGAAAGCTCTAAGCTTTCAGCTAATAACAGTCACAGATCAACCTCATTAAAAGAGAAATATTAATTTCTTCAGCAAGACTTTGTTCAAATTTAACTGCTTTAGTTACAGTTGGCAAATGCTATGAGGACTTCAAGACAATTTTTTTTCATGTGAATTGTAGGGGAAAGAAATTATAGGTATTTAAAGCAAGTTAGAGATGTGTTACTAGGTGTAGCATAGAGGTGCACTACTAGGAATTCAGGGAGATTAATTTGGATAATACATATTTCCAGTTAGGAGCATATGGATACTAGTAAACTCAGAGTGAAGAGAGAAGCTTTTTCAGATTCACACTACAGCAGCTGCATGTTGAAGGATCCCTGGCAACTGAACAGCTTTGAGGTATGCTGCTTTTTAGGCACTAATAGACCAAAATAATCCATGATCACAGTATGAGCTCCAGAGATATCATGTAAACATGGTACTGACACTGCTTTACAGGTGAATATACATGCTTTAAAGGGTATTTCTGAGGTTGGATGTGAGTTGACTTAGTTGACAAAATAAACATGAGCCTAGGTGGCACTGCAGTCACCAGAGTGCATTCTTTTTTCCTAGGGGTGTTGATAGGAGGGAGAAAGAAAGAAAAAAAGGATAAATTAAAAAGGAAAAAGGAAAAGACAAGAAGAGAAAGGAAAAGAAGTAATATAAACATAAAGAAAAATAGGAGAAATAATAAGAAAAAGAAGAAGATAAAACTAAGTAAAATAAAGGGGAGGAAAAAAAAAGGAAACAAGAAGAAGGGAGGTAAAGATGGAGGGAGTGAGAAGAAAAGCTTCAATTTGTTTGTGATGCTCCTCAGAAAACTCCAAATGGCCCTAATGACATGAGTTCGTGCAACACCAAATCCCAGCTGAGGTCAGGGAACTTTGTGGAGACTAAAACATCTGCTGTTGTGTAGTTAGGTGGGGAACTATGACTTCAACTGAGAGGAAATCTAGAAGCAGCTGGCGTTTTTAAAACTATTATTTTTATACATTTACAACTGAAGTTTTGAAAGCTTAAGTGATCCAATGGATCAATAACAATATATTTTAAGTTCAGAAAAGTCTGAGGATAGACTTGCCTGACACAGATATTTTTGCTCTGAGCTTAGGCCTGTCGTAATTTTTTCCGACTCTTTTGTCTGCCTTCCAGAATCACAAGGCCTTATTTCAGTCAGTGTCATGACTGCAGTACAATAGCTGCTTCAGCCATCACTTTTGAGGACATGCATGTTTTCTGTCTGAACTGCAAAAATACTTGTTACTGTTGACAACCACTTCACATCCAGAACAAATAGGTTTTCACACTGGAAACTAAAATATTAATTGTTTTAGATGTGGTTGTTTTTTAACAGGGCAGCTCTGCAGTCTGGGAATCAGCTAAATAGCCTTTTTTTTTTTCTTTATATTAGACATGCATAGAGATCTGGGAAGTGTATTTTATCTGTCACTGTAGCTAGCAAAAGACTAAATGTGTCTACATCTGGCTTCATGCCCTATGAACTACGTTTCCCCTTACTTTACATGGACTGTAACTACACAAAAGGGATAAAAAAGTCTGGGCTGCAGCCACTTAAAGGCAAGTAGAATCCATTCCCACCAGAAATTTATAAACCACTCTAAAATTTGAGTCTTATTTCCTCCCTTTTTCAAACTAGACCCAGACCCAGATTAGCAACAGCCCCTGGAGGAATGAAGAGGAAGCATATTGCAGCTGTGCAGTGGCAAGATATCCCTGAATATCATCAAGCTCCCAGCACTGGGGAAGTGGCAATATGGGTTGAGCAAACAAGGGGACATATAGATAGAGTTAAAAGATTCTTTACAAGGATTGCTGTTTTATCAACATGTTAGATGCAAATACCCTCACCTTGCTCACATTTTCGTGTTGATGATTATCCCATACTTTTTTTGTCTGATACTGTACTTTCTATTGCCTTACATGTGCGCATGCAGAGACACATGCATATGTGTACAATTCTGTTACAACTTTCCTTAAAAAGTTGAAATTTTCTAAGAAGCAGTATAACTGTCATTGATAAGGATTAGCTTGAGGTTTCTAAGCTAGAAAAGCAGTTAACTCCCTTTATGTAAATAGAGAGAAAAGACATCATGCAAGAGTAGTTCTTAGGTGGGACAACTCTAGATCTTAACTAAGCCACTGCTACTTATATGACAGCATCATGCTGTTCGAACATGTTATCATAGTCCTGCAGGTAAAATATGACTACAATTTCACTTGATCCAAGATCTTGCTGCAGCCACAGCATCATGGCTGCTGCATCTGGCTCTGGTGTCTTTGTAGCATCTGTGAGCTCTACATAGGCTTCAGTGGAAACTTTTCACATGACAGCTAAGAAGTTAAGCTATGAATAAAATACTTGATTTGGGACACCATATGATGGAAAGGAGGGCTGTACAATAACTACATGTCAAGAGAAATTAATCCACTCATAGAGACCTACTCACAGCCTAAGTATATCTTAGGCAACAAATTCAACTTGTGTTTTTAAATTCTTCTACCTAGGGATACAAGCAGAACTCACATAGTAATGAAGGATGGTTAGAAAAGAAGTTATGACTTTCATATAGGAATTACACTATTTGTTTTAGCTGCTCCTTTTTCCTTGTCTGCAGAAGATTGCTTGTTTTGTCTTTTTTTAAAATTATATAAACTATTTAAAATTTACCCAGCCAAAGATCAACTCTTCTGTATTGGCTTTCCCTAAGCAGAAGTCTCAGTCTGAAGGAAGCTGCACAGATGTCCATTAAAAAACAAAGAAGAAAACTCAGGGGAAAATAAAACAAAACAAAACAGAACCAACTTAATTCTAATTTACACTCCGCATTGAGTGTTTATAGAAAGGCAACAAATGAGAGGAAAATGCTATTTTCCCCTTTTCTTTCATTAGTCATGAAAGTAGGTGTGTAGGAAAATATGTCAAGGGTTTGTTGTTTTTTTTTTCCAACATCAGGTGTGTGAAAGGTTAAGAAGCAGACAGAAAGGGGGGGGGGGGGGGGGAAGGATCAGAGAAGCATAGACAAGGGGGAAAAGAGTGTTGAGCAGGAGAAAATGAAAAGTTCCAAGGCAACTGCCTGAAAAGATGTACAAATTGGAGGAACAGCAGAGGTACAAATGACAGAAGCCCAATCCAAAGGCCCATGAAGCTACACCAGGCTATAGCAGTGGCCATAGCTTCAAGCTCATCACTTTGCCACAGTTTTAATAACCAGACATCTCTTGTGTATATATCCATCACCTTTTGGTACCTCCAAGACAGTCCACTTGTGAACACTGATGGAACTCCTGTTTTACTAGGGACATAAAAGAAATATATAAAAATTCACACATAGGTTTTATTAGTTGGCATACAGTAAATGATTAATCTTCATTAATTAATCTGGGTTTTCCTAAAACCACCAATGTATTTGAGCAGATTTTTTTCACTCTTTTCAGAAGAATAAGTAGCACGTAGGCATTTTAATAACCTCACATCTCAAGTGTATGCATTCCTAGTACCTGCAAGCAGCATGATTCATCTGTCGACCACTTAATTTCTTAACTTGAAAGGTAGTAAGCTATTTAAACAGAAAGAGAGAAATGCTTTATTAGAAATAAAGAGATCATTCTATTTTTAAGAACTTAGCCCCCATCTCCTGGTTTTACTTGTTACATATTCTCATCCTTCATAAAATTATAGGCTACCTGCTGTCAAGCAAATATGAAGATCATATGAGTAAGTATAACCAGGTAAAATGTAACCGAGCAGCTGATCTGATTCCTGCATCTTCATAGCTTATAGGATTAAAGCATGACAAGCAGAAAAGTACAGGGATCACAGTTACACAGATCAATCTTCATTTGGGTTTGTTACTTTGATGTGATCCAAGTAAATTCCTTTTAAGAAGTACGGATGTGGTTGCCACTTATGGTGATTAAGTGTAATCTAATTTGATTCAATATTTTACAATATAATTTTCTTTCCAGGCTCTTTTCTGAAGATTCAGGAAATTTCACACTTAAAAGACTGCTGACTAGGAACCTATTTCTACAAACTTGTTGAAGGGGTAAATTGGACAGGGTAGAGAGGCTACCAGTTTTCCTTTTTCAGAAGTATCAGACAAATGTCGCTATAAATAAATTCAAATATGCTGCACCTCTTATGTCTCACCTGTCAAGAAGGTTAATAAAGCGCTGTGTCTAGCTTGTCTTTCTGAAGACTTGACAACTCCACTTGTCCAGGCTTTCAAATGCATTGCTGGTAGGTGAATGTGAAAAACACAAAACCAGACTGCATTAAAGTGGTTCTGTTTGAACTTTTCTTCTGAGGTAAACATGTCAAAATCACTGACAAGGTTTAGAATTTTAAAAGCTAGATTAAAAATAAAATTAACTAACACCGTTATTTTTTTAATAAAGAAACCACAGGATGAGAAACAGTATGAATAAAGGTAATTTGGCAAGAAATCTGTCTCAGAGCACTGGGACAGGGCTTGTTAAAAAGCAATGTACATCAGGCTGGTGACTATGGAAATAAACTATTACCTTCCATATTGTCTTTTAAAGCAACTTCATTCATAGTTATGACAAATGTAACATTAATAAAATTTTCCTCTCCACACCATTTCACTCATCTGTAAAAGTCCTTTGAAGGTTTTTATTAATAGTTTAGCGTATGGTGCATGTCTCTCCAAAGCTTGGTCTCCAGTTTCAAGGATTTGTTCACCATAAATTATTTGGTTAGCTACTGGCTTACTGTCCCACTTTATTGATTAGAATTTAATGGGAGGAATTCTATTTTGTATGACAGCAAAAACTCGTGAGGAAGAAAAAGCAACAACTAAAAGATTTAGAACCTTTAATCAAAGCTGGTTTCCTGGATCTAAACATTTTTCCATAGCCTGAAAAAAAATGACAGATTACATAGGTAAAGGAATTTCACAGCACAAGACACATTAGAATATGAAGAGTGAACAACCCATCAAGCAATGGGCTTCTATATAATCACTTTTTCCAGCAGAAAAAGCAATATGAGCTTTTCTCTAAAACTCTGTTGACCACAGTTTTCCCATGGGCACATTTGCACTGACAAAAAATGTCTGCAGAAAGGAAATAAGAGACCTGATATTATCACATTTAGCATGACTAATCAAATAAAGAATGGATTAATTTTTTTCAAATTTGCGCATATAGATCTGACTGATGACTGTGGTGAATGGTTTGTGAATTATGGCATGATTAATGGAAACTGGTAGAACTCAATCCATGCTCTTGACAGATATGAAAGTGCGTGCAGTATATGAGTCTCTGGCTGAAAGCTTGACACTTCAGCAATTAAATGAGCCTGACAAGCACCTGGCCACTGCCTTTGCAGATGAGTCTGCGCATGTTTGCGCAAATGAAATTACTTGAAAAAAAGCACGTAAAGGTCATAAATCTGGACTCCGTTTTTCTCCAGCTTAAGTAAGAGAGATACCCAGGTGGCTTTAAATCGGGGAGCCTTACAGTGTTCTTTGAAGTCTGAGAGTTGTGAAATCTGCTAGAGTATTCTAGTTTATGGAAGCACCCCACTTTCAAATTTGCTCTCTATTTCAGCCTGATTTTTGATTTCATTGTTTTGTTGAGACAATGCTGATATTTAGTATATCTCCTTTCACTGAAGATCCTCACTTTAATGTTTGAGTGTCTTCCAAATAAAATCAGTAATGGAAGCTCACAGGCCACATTAAATCGCTATATCCTTTCAAGGCAAAACTCTGCTTGCATAAGTGAGAAGACAGTGTAGGAGGCAGAGCAAGCACAGAAAAAAGGAATATTGTTAATTCTTTTTCACAATTACAATGAAAGACTATCTTTATCTCACCTCCCCTATTGTTAATCTTTGGTCAATATCTGAGTCATTTTCCTCCCTGCAGACTTATTCTTTTTTAACTCTCACATCTTTCTCTCCCTCAAGTCCTAACACTTTATAGCTTGAAGCTGTTTCTTCAAGTCCTCTCCCCATGATGTCACTCTATTACCTGAGTCCCACACTGTTTTCTGACTTCCTTCCACAATCACTCTCTAAATCCTTATTCTTCAAGGATCTAGTTCTGCCTATTTATCTCTTATTTCTCTCCATTTTGATGCTTGTGTGTATCATATTTTTTCAACTCAGAAGCATGAATTTCTTTAGCTCAGGTGTGAAATCTGTGCTGAAATTACATACACTCATCCCTTATAATATTTCAGCTTCTACCAATATGTACAGAACATACAAAATTAAAAACAAAGCATGCAATCTTCAGCCTTGCTATAACCAAACGACAGGCAAAACCACATAGTTACTGGCTTTACCATAACAAAATCGAATATAGCTCCTGGCAGTATTTTAAAAATACTTCAAAGTAACAAACTATGCAAAAATAGTGACAGCAAAGACCAGAAGAATGAAGTACACTGATTTTTGTCATCATATAGACCTTCCTGTCATGCAGGGTTAATGATCCCTTTCAAATCACTGCTTCCTGAAGTTGTTTCATAAAATGAAAAAAAAAAAAAGGAACAATGTTCTGGTAATCTTTCCTATGGGATCCCTAATGAACAAACAGTTTTGCCTACCCCCTGAATCTACTCAGATGGTCTTTGGTCATTGTATATTTCTGTCCTGTCAGAGCAGAAAAAACCCCAGCAGCCACAAAGCCACTAACTGAAACTGCAGCAAAATCATATGTCTTTTCAGAAGGCAGTAGGAGCATCCCCATTGTTAAGATAATGGAAAGAAAAAAAGAAAACAGAAAACAGGGAGTTTTTAAGCACATCTGCGAAATCACATTGCTGAAAATATTTCCTCTACAGAAAAAAGGAGGAAAAAAAAGTTCTACAGAGTCTGGGAGAAGGAGGAGGCACAGCGAATTAAACTTCAGTTGTTGAAATTACAATAAATACCCAATTTGAAATTCAAGTAACTAATATAATATACACTTTAAAATATCCATTTTGAAAATAAAACATCCAATTTGAAATTTAAATGTCTCATAAAAACGTTCCCAAAATCTGAATGGGTGTCTGGACAATGATGATGTAGTACCACCAACTGATGAAAGTACCACTGAAAACGAATGTTCTGTTTATGATATTGAAGATTAAAGTCTTGACTTTGCTGAAGTCAAGAGCAAAGCTCCCATGGACTTCTGCAGGGCCTAGGTTTCAAACTGAAGCTTCAGAAGAATTGCGAACCTGCAGATAAGACAATTGTTACTGGTTATAATTTCATACTAAAATTATTGTATAGCCTTCCTATATATATCTCTATATTCTCAAGAAAGTACATAGACAAATTTCTTTCAGCATTTTAATATGTAAAACCGCAGTTGTTCCAAATATATAGTGGAAATAGAAGTGTTTTTTTAAAAAAAACAAGAAGTCTGGAAGTGCAATATTGTTATGCCTGTTCTACTATATTATTTTAGATCCTCAACTAATAATCTGTGAAAAAAAAATATGGACATTCAAAATTAATATATTCCATTTCTTCCATTTTTTTTCCTTGTTTAGCTTACCTAATGCTGACTTCCTTTGAGGAAAGCACGTGCTAAAAAGCACTGATCACTATTTAACTTTTTTCAGCAAAAGGTTGGAAAACCACACATACATATACAAGCAGATCTTAAAACCTTTCTCATAGAAAGGTTGACCCTGAAGACGAAGGCCATTTTAAAAGGAAAAAAAAAAAAAACGATTTGAAATAAAAGAGCATAAATAGTGATCAATTCTGCTTATAAAACCCTTGTAGTACTGAAGGGCCAATATGCTGCCCTGTGGGGTGTGGACACAGTTCTGCCCAAAATGCAGGGATGACACAAGGAGGAGGTAAGCGGCTGAGCAGTCTAAACCAAAGACTGCCTTTTTTTCATTATTTTTGTTAAATTTGAAGTCTATGCAGCAGTGGATACACCTGTGTGAACCTTCAGCATGCCACCATCACAGAATCATACAATAATTAGGGTTGGAAAGGACCTTAAGACCATCTATTTCCAATCCCCCTGCCATTGGGCAGAGACACCTCACAATAAATCATGCCACCCAAGGCTCTGTCCAACCCGGCCTTGAACACTGCCAGCGATGGAGCATTTGCCGCTTCTCTGGGCAGCCTGCTCCAGTGCCTCACCACCCTTACAGTAAAGACCTTCTTCCATATATCTAACCTGAACTTCCCCTGGTTAAGTTTAAGTTTTAACCCATTACTTCCATCTTATCACTATAATCCCAAATTAAGAGTCCCTCCCCAGCATCCTCTTCAGATACTGGAAGGATGCTATGAGGCCTTCAAGCAACCTTCTCTTCTCCAGGCTGAACAGTCCCAACTTTCTCAGCCTATCTTCATAAGGGAGGTGCTCCAGTTCCCTGATCATCCTCCTGGCCTTCCTCTGGACTTGTTCCAACACTTCCATGTCCTTTTTACGTTGAGGACACCAGAACTGCACACAATACTCCAAGTGAGGTCTCACAAGAGCTGAGTAGAGGGGCAAGATCACCTCCTTCGACCTGCTGGTCATGCTCCTTTCGATACAGCCCAGGATAAAGCTTGGCTGTCTGGGTTGCAAGTGCACACTGCTGGCTCATGTTCATTTTCTCATTGATCAACACCCCCAATTCCTTCTCCACAGGGCTGCTCTGACTCTCTTCTCTGCCCAACCTGTAGCTGTGCATGAGATTGCTCCCACTCAGCTGTAGGACCTTGCACTTGGTGTAGTTAAACTTCATCAAGTTGGCATCACCCCACCTCACAAGCATGTCAAGGTCCCTCTGGACTGCATTTCTTCCCTCCAGCATATCAACTGATGAACCGTATCGCCTATACGTGTGCCTGGGATTGCTCCAACCCAGGTGTAGGACCTTGCACATGGCATGGTTAAGCTTCATAAGGTTGGCAATGGCCCAGCTTACAAGCATGTGTCCTGGGTTCAGCACCAGCAGTCATTTTTCTCCTTCTTGGTAGCTGGTGCAGTGCTGTGTTTTTGATTTTGGGCCTGGGAACAGCGCTGATAACATCAGTGTTTTCAGTTACTGCTTGGTAATGTTTTTGTCTGGCCAAGGACTTTCTGAGTCTCATGGTATGCCAGGGAGGAGGGGGAAGCTGGGAGGAAGCAGAGACAGGACACTTGACACAAACTGACCAAAGAAGTTATTCCATACCACAACACGACATGCCTAGGATGTGAAAACGGAGAGCAGAGACCCAGAAGGGTGTGGTGTGGACTGGGGGGTTCGCTGCTGGTGGGTGCACTGGCTGGGTCGGGCTTGGTGAGCAGTTGTATTCTCTTTCCTTGTATTTCTCTTGTATTATTACTGATGGTAGCAGTAGTGATTTGTGTTATACCTTAGTTACTAAACTGTTCTTATCTCAACCTGTGAGAGTTGCATTCTTTTGATTCTCCTCCCCCACCCCCCGGGACTGGAGGAAGAAAGAGAGGGGAGTGAGTGAGTGAGCGACTTCGTGAGTTATTAGCCTGGGTGAGGCTTAAACCACGACACCATGTCAAGGTCCCGCTGGATGGCATCCCTTCCCTCCAGCATATCATCTGAATTACATAGCTTAGTGTCATCAGCAGATTTGATGATCACTCACTCAATTCTTTCTGTGTTGCCAGCAAAGTTGTTGAACATCCTGGCACGGTAAGCTTACTTCCCAAGGTAATATGAAGATAAGCCTCACTCCCACAATTTGCTTTTGAGCATGTAAAAGTCAGACTTCTCTGCATCTGTGCATGATATGTCTGCTACATCATGCTTCCTCAGTAACCTGGAGAAGGAAACAGAGAGGAGCATACTGGAAAATTGCTGTCTTCTGCCCACCATGCACAGCAGAACACAAGGCCCAGGAGATGGTGTGCTCCCAAGCCATCCCTAGGATCTTCAGGCAGGCAGCTGAAACTGGGAGCTGGGATAGCTCTGAGTCCTGCACTCTGGACATCTGTCTATCGCATGCCCTCTACTAACACTATATTTAAAGATGAGAATTATTGTATCTTCAAGGACAGATTCAGACAACTTCTTCCTGGAAATGAAATCAGCTGTTGAAATTAACTTCTGCCACTACTAAACTCTAATGGGCTGGAACTGTTAGCTTGAAAAGATTTTAGATGTCATTACCAATCTCTTGTGTCATCATTCTTTCAGTCATTCATTGACACAATGTCCTGATGACATGCATTTGCAGAAATAATTGGACACTTTACATTCAAATTCAACATGCCTTTTCCTTCAAGTTGTTTTTTGTGATTCATGATTAGCAAAGATCGAAAAAAACTTAAGAATACAGAAAATTTCTTCTTGTTTCAGAAGCTGAAAAACTAATACCTCAAAGTGACCTGCTGCAAACTTGATACTGATTTTGACCAGATTGCAGGAAGATAGAATTGGAGGTGTTCAGAGTAGCAATTTAGAATAAATTATTCTTGAAACAAACGTGACAATAACAATTTTAATGAAAAAGAGAAAGGCTAGAAAACTCAGGTTGTGTTTTCGAAGTCTCTGAAGTCTCTAAATGAGATATTTGCTGTGTTGATAGCAAATGCAAAAGCCACGATTTCAAAAGGTGTAACAAGGAAAGAAGAAAGGCCTGATAAAAATCACTAGGCAAAATTAGAACTTATCGTACTGACCAATACCACTTGTTTATCATCCTGTATTCCTTTGTCTGGATCTATTTAGCTGGGGGATTTGTTGTTTGTTTTGCTTATTTCCCTCTTAAACTTTAGATCTTATGAATAGGGATTGTCTTTTTCCACTTCCGTATACTCAGTGTCATGCTCATTAGGGACATGGTATAGCACTGCAGATTTTCAGTGTTGCCACGGAACAAAAAAAAGAATCTATACAAATTAGCCTAATTTTGTTTAAGTGAAAGTTACTGTGTTGTTGTTTCCTGAATGACGAAGGAACTCTGTGCTGATTTCATGATGCCTGTTGCAAACCTCTCAATTTTGATATATGTTCAGTTATTAATATTTTCTGTTATTGTTAGTATTATTGTTTTTATCAACAGATAAAAACAGGTAAAACCAGCAGATTTTTTTGTTGCTGTTGCTCTTGCTGCCATTATTATTTGTGTGTTTAATAATATTGATTTTAATTTGCTCAAATCTGTGAACAAAGTGCTGAACTATTAACTGTTTTAGGCACTGCTTGAAAAAAAATTAAAGGATCAAAAGTTCAAGTATTGCCCAGTGCTGTGAATGTTGTTATTTAGATAAATTGTGATTCCCTGAACAGAAGGCATAGTGTCTTAGTTGGGACTTACTGCATTAGAGAACAAACCAAAGAGGCAAATGAGTGACAGGATGCAATATGAGCTAGAAAATCATATATGAAATAATAATAATAAAAAAAATAGTAATCCCAACTTACACAGACAGCCACACAGCTATGTCTGATCATGATTTACCTCTGACATTCTCTTGAAACAGGTGACATCTAATGCTCTTCTATGAGATACATTTTCATATTTTGTAGAGGCTACATCCACTCCCTTTGTCGGGTTTTGCTAAGGGAACACTCAAAATATATCTACACTTTTGTTCACTTAATTTTGTAAACGGTAAGTAAAAGACCTCCAGACCTGATATTATTACTACCTTTGTTGTCTTCCACATTATTAGTTGAAAATACGAATTCAAAATATTAATAAAGTTAGGAAAAAGAAAAACAGCCATTACAGTTGCTTTTGAGAAAGTTAATGTTTTTCTGAGAGGGTGATTCTTATTTTGATGATCTGTGTAAAGACATAGCTACTGTTTTAAAAAGTGATAGCAAGCATTCATTGTCTTCTTCAAAATTTCAATTGACAGTGCATAAATACTTTAATAGCCACATCCACAGAGGAAAATATGAGTAGAATCAGAGTACGGCATAAGAAAAGATGCTATATAGGAGGTCTCATTAAGATATCTCTGAGATGAATGCATGAAAACAGCAGGGCCTCTGATAATTCATGCTTGAGAAATGGTGAGCTATTTTCCAAGAAAAAAAAAAGAAAATGAATAATTTCAAGTACTTGAATATTAAAGAACTGGCAGAGGGGTTACAAAGCCAGAAGCAATGTCCTGTTTGAAGAGCTAAAATGTGTCACATAACCATTCCTCATAGTTTTGCTTGGCTCTATATGTGCAGGAGCAAACTCACCTACACCACCTAAGAAAGTTCCTGCTTCAGTCCTCATCCCCTTCAGCTATATAGGAACCTTTGGGCATTATGTCACATAAATAATGAATGGAAAAAGCACTGAAACAAATAAGAGTGCCTGGTAAGGAAACAAACAAATTAATCCCACCCTGAGTATTTTATTACCAAAACTAAGGCAAGAGGAGTTACTGGAAAAGAAAAACAGTCCATCTATCGCTTGACATAAGAGAATTACTGCCTTTGATTTTAAATTTCTACATACTTTACTCTTTTGAATTACATTTTTTAAACAGCTTTGTTAAGACACATGGATCCTGAAATGTGTATGTAAACAAAAAAATCCGCATTGACCTGAGCCTTGCTCAAGTAATTCGTTGCCTACCCACTGGAACATGTTCTTTCTCCAGGCTTTGTCTGAACACTGCCCTTCTGCCTTTCTACTCTTTCTACACACATTATTTTTTGTCCACAGTCACTGGTCTCCATCTCGCCAAGTGCCACTGACCGAACTCTCCACCTTTGACAATATGATGTAATGCTACTTGGCCTACACTCCCTCATGTATTGTTCCTTTGTCTCTTTTGAAGCAGGTTGCCAGCAACACAGTATGACTAATAAAGCTCAGAATACACTCTTACATGATGCTAGTTGCTGCTTTTAGGTTCATTTCACTATTGCTTCACAAAAATAATTAATTAAAAAAAAAAGGGCCAAACTGTATAAAAGATATAGACACATTTTTCTTTTTATTTTCTGAGACTTATAAACAAGCAAACAAACAAAATTATCAGCCCTTGGGATAATTCTTTCAAGTCAAATAGCATCAATGAAAACCACTATGTCCATCAGTGAAAGGCATATGTCTCATATATACATTCCTGTAAACTACTTGTTTCTGCACAAATTAAAGAGAAATGAATAGTAGACTATGCCATCCTAATTTTATGAGCTTTTTTACTGAGTTACTGTAGTTCACGTTAATATTTAATGCTCTTTGCCCTCATGTCTGGTAAGAAAAGAAAACTCTCTTGGGCTGCCAACACTTCACCTCTGTTTCCAGAGCAGAGGGAAAAAAACAAAGCACTGATACCAAGTTCCTATTTATTAGCTGGTTTTAACTAAAAGTATTAACACAACATTAAAAGTCCTGAAGATAGATACTGTGGCAATTTAAACTTTCTACTCAGAAATACAGAGGTAAGAGAAAAGCATCTATTGTTCTAGGGAATAAAGTATTAATAAAAGAGCTGTTCCCAAGCTCCACTTGCCTCCCATTAGAAAGCTGAAAGCTAAGAACTATATATCATCTATCAATATCTCTAACAGAGACATTACACCTGCTTACCTATCCATATCAATGTATTCATACAGGAAGCAAACTCAAGTTAGAGATAAGACCCTTGAAAGTATCTAACAAGGCAGCTTTTATTCAGCATCTGTAAGAGTTTAAGGAGGGTTACCTTTTTAAAGAATAAAAAGAATTCATTTTCTAACCAATCAAGAAATAAGAGTACAACAACCACAACCACAACAACAACAAAAACCAAACAAAACAAAAACAAAAAAAAAAGCAGAACTAAAGGAGGACTATTCTAAATGTACTACAAATATAAATTTATATTCACAGTTATAAGCAAGTGTTTTGTATAAAGGAGATTAAATTTGAAGAACTTATTTACTCTTTTGTCCTTGCAAATTACACAAAGCAAGAAAATCTAAAGCAATTTTAACCACCCTATCTAGTCCATAAAGAGTATTTCCAGCACTTCCAATCTTCAAAAGGAGTACCTTTTCTCCTTCAAATTATAAGGAGCTTGTGCATATTTACACTGCAGTATAGCCTGGCGCACTGTAAAAATTATTGCCTATTCACCACTGACATCACCCCAGAAAGCTGAATATTTGACCTATCAATGAAGGACTTTATGTTCTATAATTCTTAATTTGGTAGTAATGAAAATCTGTGACAATCTTTGAGAATGAAATTCATTACAAGTTCATTAATAGGAGCCTCTGTACTTCAAATAGATAGATGGGCACTTCCCAGCAGTCAGCATGAAAAATGTGGCAAAGAAAAATACCAGAAAGAAAGGTATAGGCTTTATCAAATGTTTCACGTGGGTTTTCTGGGTATTGACTTTTAAGAGACCTGAGGATTTTGGTTGTTTTGTTTTGTTTTGTTTTTTTTGTTTGCTTTGGGGGAGTTGGGTTTTATTTTTTAAAAGTAGCAACTGGCTGATATCAATTTTAAAATTTTTTCATACAGCAAAAGCCTCTATTTTCCACAGCAGTGCCCAGGCACTACCCCTTACAATAGCATGAAGTCAGTAATACTCTCTGAAAGAACAGGCCCTATGTTTACATGCTCACAGAGTAATGAAACAGCTTGGATAAATATGGGATATTTTTTTTAAATCTAAAATATGTTGTATGGTGTCTATGAGGGAGTGTTGCAGACAATAAAGTAACCTTCTCCATTTATCAAAGTCAAAACTGATAGCTTCTTAAAGATGACCAATGGATAAAACCTTATCTTTTTAATTTTGTGTTGCAGAAGATCATCTCATTAGAAAATATATTTCTATTATTTAGGTGAAATTTGTGTACTTAGTTAAGCTGGGAATACCTTCCAGTTAAGGTAGAAAAGACAAGTGCACTAACGTGTTGTGTTTCATGGTGAGATGAAATGCAACTTCGGAAACAGATTTGACATATGAAATTTCCTTGTGTTGCAAAGGCAGAATTTGCTGCACATATGAAAAAACACTCAGTATATGCATCTGGAGTAAGTTGTGCGCAGTTCTTCAAAGCACCCCTGGCAGCTGATAACGGAGAGCTGTTGGCAGCGTTTAGAGGGGCAGATGCTTACCTGTGCTCCTACAGTGTGCAGTCTTGGCTTGATGACAAGGTGAGAAGAAGGACAAGCCATCACAGAGTGGGGGCAATTGGCAGCTGGTACCCTGCTGGGTAAGGGTAAATAGGTCACCTAGGGTTTCTTTTTCATCCATAGAAGAGTCATCAATCCAAGCCAGAATATGCACTTTTCAGAAAACAAAGCAACTCCTTATACAGGAGAATAGAAATAAATTTAAATGTTGATAATTTAAACAGAATTAAGCAAATTGGTTTTCAGCTTGGTATTTGGTATATTGCTGACTGAAAAATGCCACCTATACCATAAAATTGCATCTGAGTTTATCTATGTACTTAGTGAACGAAGAGCTTGCTGAGCCAAGTGGCAGGTGTTTCACTGGCTGTTTTCAATGTCAACTGGATGCTACTGAAGCTCCATAGAGGGCACTTCCCTACATAGTGCTTCTTCATGGCTTCCTCTTGTTCAAGCTGGAGGGCAGGTTGCCTTATTACCCCTTTTTATGTAAACTAATTCTCATCCACTAGTTGTTCATCATGATGTACTGATCGTATGGAAAGTCAAACCCAGGAAATTATATGGTAAGACAGACAGCAAAGAACCTACTTAGAGGAAAAAAAAGCCAAAACAAAACCAACATCCAAAACCCAGGAAAAAAAATAACAAGAAAGTAAACAGAAAACCTGAACCTTTTCTTTGTAGCAGTTAGTTCCTGTTGTCCTGCTGTGGTAGGATGTGTTTGTATGAAAGACACCATGCCACATCACAATTTTCTGAATTTGAAAGATCAGTGACAAATAAGGAAATAGAGGGCTTCCAAACATATTTATTTCATGCTTAGTCAGCTAGTTTATTTAGAAGCACACTGTCAGTTTTAACATTGTAGCAAGGATTTTTTAAATTGTGTAAATTCTCAAAGAAACAAATACTGAGGTATCTTATGATGCAAATGTATTTAAAAGTGAAAGACAGTGGTAACATTAGGCAAGAGGAACAGATTACGTATAATTTTTCTTGTCTTGGCTGAAGGTGAAACCACCTCAAGCATTGGTATGCAACGTGTTTAAACCTGAGAATGGCCAAGCATGGATATTGAGACAGATGTCATTTGAATAAATGAACAAAGAGTCTGGGATGTACAGGTTGGATAACATGTGACAGCATAAAGACCATTCATTTGTCATATTCATGAGCTTGTTTCAGGCCCTCCTCACTGGGGAGAAAAAAAAAAAAAAAAGCCCAGGTGTTTAGATCAAAAGACTAGTCTTTTGGCATGTCATAAGCATTTGGGAAGTCCAGAAATCTGATTTGTCCGTTAAGTTTTGCCAAAAACACTTTTCATCAAAAGGAGTTTGCTCCATAATTTCATCTTGGAAAGTAAACATTTACTGGAAACCAGTCTACTTTTAAGGCTGGCCAGCGTTTCCAATAATAATCACTGGAGAGTGATGCATTCCAGTACTTTAAAGTATCTAGACAACATTAGTATCAGCCAAAGGATTAATGAATTAGAAAGACTTTTTCATCTTAGATATCTAGCAGGTCTTTGAAAACTTCCCTTTGATCATCCAGGATATAGAGGGTTTTTTTCCTAGATCTGTCAGTAGTTCTGAAGTATGATGCAAATGTAATAAACTGATCTGTATGTTGTGTCATCAGCTGGAGAAAGTCTCTAAATGTAGGCAAAATTTACCACCTGCAGAGGTCAAGGGTCATGCCTTGTCTTTAATGATGACAAGAACACAGTTCTAGATGCAAAATCCAGCGATTTCTCTTTATATGATGGCTCTGAATATGCTGAAGCAGCACTGTAGCAATTAGAATCATTTACATAAAGTTATGATTGGACCTACATTGGCAGCGTTTGCTCTTGCTAGTTAACCCATAGAGGCTTGATCAGACTTACAGTCAGAATACCCCAGACCTGCATGACTTTACAAATGCTGGAAGATGCTACTTCAATGGAAGACATAGTTCATTTCAGGAAACGTCAATGACAATCAAAAAGTACAGGTATTGCAGCTTATCTGATATCTGCTCTAGATTTCCTAGATATTTTTCTAGATATTTACATTTAGCTGGTGATTTTCTATACCCCTTAACTTTGCTTACTTCTTTAATGGTAAGAACTTACAAAATGATTCAAAACTACCTTTCATCAAGATGGTGAGGTATGCATCACTTGTGAAAATGAGTCAACCCATAATAATATGCAACACAGAACCAAAAATGTATTAAAACTGAGAATGCTGCTCTACAGGTTTCTGTCTTATTTTCACTTAATCAGTTTTGGTTAGCTTCTTCTTTTTACAGTAGCGTGAATGAAAACTCAGGTTGTAATGTTGCAAAAGTTACATTTAAAAATGTATCTAAGACTGTCTAATGAGAGAGATTGCAAGAAACATACAAACAAGCATATGGGTGTCTGTCTTGTTTATGTTCCAGAGCAACTATGACTCACGCTATTATGAAAAAAAGACTTAGAACAGGATACATACTTTCTTACTTGAAACAAGTGAAAATGTAGTTTTCTGTATTTGGGAAGATCCACATAGAAATTCATCCTAAAGAAGAGGTAAAAATTAATCCAGTGCATAATGTCTTCAAGTATCTGTAAGAAGAAGATTTAGACTTTACCAAATGTATTTTATCAATTTGGCATAGGAGATTTTATACAACCCTTCTTCTTCACTTTTCAGTGCTTAGACCACAGGCAGTAGGTGTTTTTTGGATGTTTCTGGACATTTTAAAATGGGCACGTTGATGTCAACTATCTCTCCTAAAAATGTGAAGTCTTCTTGAGTAATTCTAAAATTTACAATTTCTTCAATAAACATTTATCCCTTTAATAAGCAATATTTCTCTAAATTGAAGCTCTCCTATCACAACTTCCTGAGAACAAAAAAAAAAAAACAAGGGGGGAAAAAAGGGAAAATAAAACCGTGTATTTTTACTATCACAGAATGGGAACATCAGCTTTATCTGAAGAATTATTCCTCTGCGTAGCTGCAGTAATATCGGAGCAAAACCAAGTCTTACCAATGCCCTTGCTCATGTTAGTCATAGGTACTTTTTCACTGCTGTGTGATATTTCATATTAGTTGTTTCAAGTTTAGAGAGATCACAATTTATATTTCATAGTCACCTCAGAATTCCTGATGACTCTAAGCCTCTGACTCAGATTGAGAACAAGTCTAAGTGTAGGACAAGTGTGATTTGATTTTGCACAGATTTCAAACTTTTTTTTGATTTACTTTCTAATACATAGTGTGAAAATTGACAGTATTTTTGAGGGCCATTCATTCAAAACATAAGAGTAGGTATGATTGCATTACCTTAACACAGACTGGCCTTTCTTGGTAATTACTGCACCATGTTGGATCTCAGTATCATATACCTCTTGTCTTACACCACTAGCTATGACATAAAACAGGACTAACTGCGGCTTGGCTTTTTTCTGCCACACATGAAATCCTACTATAATTAATTAGTGTTGTTATAGCAACATCTTTTATAATGTTGCTTGACACTCATGGGATGGAATGACACAGGGGTGAACTGTATAAGAAATCATTTTGTAAATTTCATTCTCAAACTCCTGACCTCAATGTTCTTTTTTTTTTTTTAATAATTTTTTCCCTCAAATTAGTTCCCTGCTGCATTGAAGCCATTGAGCAGTCAAATCTCAGCAGTAATCTTATGTTGGTCTTGCTCATGTGAATATTGAGGGGCTCACGCTAAAATTTGCTATCAAAAAGTACAAATACAGCACATCTTTTATTTCAGAGTATTTGGGTTTTATTATTATTATTTACAATGATTGCACACAAGATAGAAACTTCCTGCTGTACTTCAATGTCAGTAATGGATACCCCCCACCTACATGGACAATATTAAAGAATAGATGTTTTCTTTGAAATCAAAGCTTCTGTCCTAACAAAAGGTTTCCACTGTGCATCACTTTCTGTTGTAGAAAACTTTTTAACTCTCATTCATTATTAGGAAGTAAAAACAGCTCTGAATATATATTAAAAAAAAAAAAAAAAAAGTTAAAGGACAGGCTTTATATCAGTTTTGGCAAAGGAAGTCCTACCCCTTTATTCAGGCCACTAAGAAATGAAACATGCCATTTAGTTGCTGCTTTTAGCTGTCTATCAAACACAGCCAATACAACAGCATCTTATTTGATAAGGGATAAGTACATATCCCATTGTTTACAGTGTAACGGCAAACACTAAGATGTCTCTAAGTGATTTTTAAATTTAATCCCCTCACAAGTCATTTAAAGTCTAAAAAAAAGAAGGTGCTGCTTCAATGCTTAAGAGAGAGCAAAACCAAGCTTGTTTCTTCAAAGAAATCAACTGGGAGACTAAAAAAGTCTAATCTAAAATGCTAAACAGTCCTTGAAAGCAAGAATCCACATTCACAATAGCTGCTAGCCTATAAATTATTTTATTCCCTCTTTCCGCTCAAATGAATGCAAGTCTGAATTGTGGTGCTTTTACAAAGAAGAAGGAAAGGTGATCTCCCCAGCTGGTATAAGTGGTACAAGTCTAGTGGTATTAGTCTGCTTCACTAAGCTGAGAAATGGAAATACAAAGTATTTCAGGGAAAATAGGAAACAAAAGAGCCTGGTGAAATTTCTGATCAGGATTTAAAAAGTAAAGGTGTTGGTTTTTGTTTTTTTTTTTTTTTTTTTTTTTTTTTTTCTGCCAGTGCTTCAAAGGAGAGTAGCAAATACTATGGCAGCTTGAAAGATGAGAGTTGTTACTTTTTGCATTATGCACACTTTGAGATCACCTTTTAAAGTCAACTCCAGACGAATTTAGGCAGAGGAATACCTAATTTCTGTATACCAAAAAAACACAGATGCTGAACTTCTTACTTAACCATGTGAGGATTTAGGAACTTCTGGATATGTATTTTGTGTGCTCAGAAAACTACACAATTAAATCAAAATATGCTTACAAAGGCTGTACAGAGCTCCTCAGGATCACACACATCCTTGTAGGTATCTGCAGAGTAAGTCCAACTTCAGGTACCTTAGTCCTTTTTTTTTTTTTTTTTATATGGCCCTTAGGCAGTTCTGAAAATTTTTTGTTGCAGTCAAAAGTTGGCCAGCAAAAAAAAAATTAACTGAATGGAGGTGGAAAGGCAAATTAACAAAACAGTTTAGCAAATATATCTCCTTCATTTTTTCCTCTACCTTGCACACAACAGCACACAACAGGACTGTTGGAAATTAAATTAACATGAGCACGACTGAGATCCTGATCACATATGATATGCAAATGGACACGGTATCAGACAGTTATCTTTCCTGACCTATATTGAATTCACCAGTGCATTGTCACTGTAAGTACGGACACAGTGATGCGTATGGGAAACTTCAATTAACAAATTACAGGTTGCAATAAGACCATATAAACATATTCCTGCCCTAGTTTAAACTTTATTTTGTTACAGTGATACTAGCAGCTGTTCTTAGTTGCGTAGTTCAGAACAGCTGAGCTGGGAAGAATAGAGAGATGTATTCCGGGAAGCTAGGGAGCAGGTTAGGAAAGCTAAGGCCCACTTAGAATTAAACTTGGCTAGGGATGTGAAAGATAACAGGAAGGGATTTTATAGGTACATTGCAAATAAAAGACAGGTTAGGGATAATGTGGGCTCTCTCCAAAAGCTATTGGGATAACTGGCTGCCCTCGATTTGGAGAACACTGAGGTTCTTAATGAATTCTTTGCCTCAGTCTTCACCAGCAAATGCTCTGACCACAACACCTAAGTCTTGGAAGGCAGTCACAGGGACTGTGAGAATTAAGACCTTAGGCCCACTGTAGGAGAGGATCTGGTTCGAGACCATTTTAGGAACCTGAATGTATACAAGTCCATGGGATCTAAAGAAATCCATCCACAGGTCCTGAAGGAGCTAGCAAATGAAGTTGCTAAGCCACTGTCAATCATATTCGAAAAATCATGGCAGTCAGGTGAAGTTCCCAATGACTGGAAAAACGAAAATATAACCCCCATTTTCAAGAAGGGGAAAATGGGAATTACCCAGGGAATTACAGACCAGTCAGTCTCAACTCTGTGCCTGGTAAAATCTTGGAGTGGATTCTCCTGGAAGGCATGCTGAGGCACATGAGAAACAAGAAGGTGCTTGGTGACAGCCAGCAAGGCTTCACATAGGGGAAATCCTGCCTGACTAATCTGGTGGCCTTCTAGGATGACGCTACGGAACTGACGGACAGGGGTAGAGCAGTTGATGTCATCTACCTGGACTTGTGCAAAGCATTTGACACTTTCTCACATGACATCCTCGTCTCTAAGTTGGGGAGACATCAATTGATAGGTGGACCACACGGTGGATAAAGAACTCTCTGGATGGCCTCACTCAAATAGTTGTGCTCAAAGGCTCAATGTCCATCTGGAGACCAGAAATGAGTGGTGTCCCTCAGGGATTGGTGTTGGGACTGGTCTTGTTCAACATCTTTGTGGGTGACATGGACAGTGGGATTGAGAGTGCCCTCAGCAAGTTTGCCAACAACACCAAGCTGCGTGATTTGGTTGGTACCCTGGAGGGAAAAAAATGCCATCCAGAGAGACCTTGACCCGTTCTTGAGGTGGGCTGATGCCAACCTGATGAAGTTTAATCATGCCAGGTCCCACGCCTGGGTGGGAGCAATGCCAGGCACAGCTACAGGTTGGGCAGAGAAGAGACTGAGAGCTGCCCTCAGGAGAAGGACTTGGAGGTGTTGCTCAATGAGAAACTTAACATGAGCCGGCAAAGTGCGCTTGCAGCCCAGAAAGCCAACCATATCCTGGGCTACATCAAAAGGAGCATTACCAGCAGATCAAAGGAGGTGATCCTGCCCCTCTTCTCTGCTCTTGTGAGACCTCACTTGGAGTATTGTGTGCAGTTCTGGTGTCCTTAACATAAAAAGGACATGGAACTGTTGGAACAAGTCCAGAGGAGAGCCGCGAGGATGATCAGGGGACTGGAGCACCTCCCTTATGAAGATAGGCTGAGAAAGTTGGGGCTGTTCAGGCTGGAGAAGAGAAGGCTGCGTGGAGACCTCATAGCAGCCTTCCAGTATCTGAAGGGTGGCCTATAGGGATGCGGGGGAGGGACTCTTCATTAGGAACTGTAGTCATAGGAGAAGGGATAACGGGCTCAAACTTAAACTTAACCAGGGGAAGTTCAGGTTAGCTATATGGAAGAAGATCTTTACTGTGAGGGTGGTGAGGCACTGGAACAGGCTGCCCAAAGAAGTGGTAAATTCTCCATCCCTGGCAGTGTTTAAGGCCAGGCTGGACAGAGCCTTGGGTGACATGGTTTAGTGTAAGGTGTCCCTGCCCAGTGGCAGGGGGGTTGGAACTAGATGATCTTAAGGTCCTTTCCAACCCTAACTATTCTATGATTCTATGATTCTATGTTTCTATGATTCTATGAATGGAACTAGATCCAGTATTTCTCCCTTGAGCTGTCTTACAATATCTCTTCATTAAAATAAGCCTTACTTAATGTTCTGTTTACACTACATTGCATAGGATGTGTCAACAGCAGATGCTGTTTCGAATGCCACTAAATACTAGAGTGGAGAGTAAATTCCATATCAGTGATTGTTTGAAATGTGCACATAAGCGTGTAGGAGAGCCTCAATGATGACATGAATCAACAAATACGGTGTTAGACGTCATAGCTCATTGGGGAAATTTTCTTACTTCTCCAAAAGTTGATATGAATGATTATGCATCTAAAAAAAAACAAAAAAACCAAAAAAAAACAAAAAAAAAAAACCAAAAACAAAAAAAAAAAAAAAAAAAAAAAAAAAAAAAAACAAAAAACAACAAAAGACAAAAACAAGCTTTGCAAATCAATGGGGCAAAGCAATGTGCACAACACTGTTTTAAGACTAGAAGAAAACCCACTTCTGAAATGAAATTAAAATGAAATCAGAAATGCTTCTGAAGTTGTCATCTATAGATAAAGCAAGGGATAGAACACAATAGTTCTGGGCCGTAGAGGTGGGGTTTGATACCTGAAATAAATAAGTCTTTATTTACCTTTAAAATGCATTTGAACTACCTTTAGCTCTTAATTTTACTTCTTCCCTCAATAGAATATTCATGTGTACCTTATAAAAAAAAGTGTGGCAGGATATTTTATACAGTTTGCTCTTTTAAACTTACAAATATCTACTTTAACAACACAAACAACAACATCAAGAGTAAAAGCTTTCTATAAAGCGATAAGCTTTTCTGTTTTCAAATTCAAATGTGCATTATGTACTGTTGCTCCTTCTGCAAGCACAATGTTCATCGTGCAATACCCAACTGTGTGATGTTGGCCTTTATAATGTTTGACAAATAATACCAACAGTTCACCGCAATAAGCAGTAGAGAAACAAGGCTTTATGTAGCAGAGGTATTTCAAGTTTAAAAATTAGAAATATTGCTTAATGAGATAGAGAAAGAGCTTCTATTGCTTCTCTTCTGAGTACACCATTAAATATTTACAGAGGACCATGTCACGTGCAGCTGACTTAGGCTGTCAATCCCCAAGACTTCCTAAAGAGTTCGTAGAAGATGGTAACCTCTGCAGACAAAGTTGAAATGCTCTCAACACCCAGGCCTTTTCCTCCTTGGTAATCTCCACAGAATTACTACGGTCTACATCTCTCACTGCTTCTTTCATGACTTTCACCGTGGGAAGAGTACTTTCAAGATTTCTCAAAAGTTCATGCTTTTTTCCTTTCCCACAATAGATCCTGAATCTGAAACAATACTCTGATCCCACAGTTACCTATTTGTTGCTGATGCTTTTCTCTAAATGCTGAATAGGGACTGATATGAGTAGAGTACTTTTCTGTTTGCCACATCATGTTCCTTTTTGATATAAACATGTGTTTTTAATATTAGTTTTTCAGAGCACTTTGTAGGTTTTTTTAGGTGGTAGGTCTCTGGCTTCTGAAAAGACTTATTAGGAGTAGAAAGTTGTTCTTCAGGGAGTGAATATCACAATTTTTGGTTTTATTTAAAGGGACCTACAAGGATGCTGGAAGGAGGTTCTTCATTAGGGTCTGTAGCAATAGGACAAGGGGTAAGGTGTTCAAACTTAAACAGGGAAAGTTTAGATTGGATATAAGGAAGAAGGTCTTTAATGTTAGGGTGGGGAGGCACTGGAATGGGTTGCCCAAGGAAGTTGCAAATGCTCCATCCCTGGCGGCGTTCAAGGCCAGGTTGGACAGAGCCTTGGGTGACATGGTTTAGTGTGTGGACACACATGAGGTGTCCCTTCCCATGGCAGGGGGGTTGGAACTAAATGATCTTAAGGTCCTTTCCAACCCTAACTATTCTATGATTCTATGATTTTATTATTTACTTAGCACATGCATTTCCCACCTTTTCTCTTTGAGGAATGAAAGAATATAATGGGAGAATTTGCTTCATTGCTCATTTCTTTCATTGTTGTACAAGCTGGAGTTAGGAATATGGGATACCCTAGGGAGTCAAGAGAACAGCATGTTGAACTGATTGAGCATTCATGGCAAACACTCAATTTGTTACATATAAACAAGCTTTTTTTTTGTAGTTTGATGTAAGAAACTGTCTCTGTCACCACTGGCTGCTCAGCAGCATGACTATGTCCAATGAGCCAAACCATCAAAACTATAAATGCTCTGTTATATAAATAGTAACTAGTTTTAAGGGCAATCCTGATAAAATATTGTCCTAAAGGTAGACCATTTACTGGGATCCTGATAAAATGCCTGAAGCCCAAGACTGAAGACTGTTTTTGCACAATAAAAGTAACACCTCTGCCCAGAGGGAAATATTTTTAGACAGCTATAGCTCAGAAAAGTCACCACCTGATTTATTGCAATTTTCTATTTTGTTCTTTTAAAATGAATTATGCATAACTTTCCTGGACAATTCTGTTAACCAGACTTGGATTAATTATTCATTATGAGTAATAATAGTTTTCAGTTTAGACCTTTTTTATTTCTATTCACAAACTTTTGAAAGCTGATATCTAAATGAATTCTGGGCCTCAGTGAAGTCAGTGAGAGGTTTGCTCTTTACTTCCAAAAGGCCAATCTTCATCCTTTATATTTATGATCTGTTCAAATTAAAGCATCCCTTTGATGTGTATGAGACTTTGAGAAGGTAAAATCCTACCCTTAATGAGGGGATTATTTTCTTTAAAAGCACACCCCTAAATGATTTTAGTTTAATTACTGTAAAGTAATGATAATGATTAGTGAATGATTCAACTTGACAATTCTTCGGTCCACCATCACACAAATATATTCAAGCACAAGCAGATAAAGTACTAGAGGAAAAGAAAGCTAAAAGCTTTGTGTAGGTTAAACCCTACTCTCCAGAGTCTAATGTTGATACTTAAATAGCTATCGAAAATTTGTCACAATTCTCTAAATTTTAGCAGATAGCAAGAAAAGGTCAAATCTAAAAGCAAAGATCAACAGTAAAAGAATTCAGAGTAAACAAGAGCTAATGATTTTAATGCATCCTTATGTAGAACAAAAAAACCTAAACCCCCAAACACACGATCATTAGAAAGAAAGATACAACATAGCCCAACACATTAGAGAACTTGATGTAAGTTAGCCTACGCATAAGACCCATGTTTTAACCTCATGTCCCAGGAGACAAGGGAAGACAGAGAGAAAAGGTGGCAAGAAATCATCCGAGTATGTCAGAGAAGGGCAATAGTAATCCTGTTCCTTAACCAGATCATGATGTTGCGAATACAAACTTAGTTATCTTATTTTCTAAAAGATCTTTAACTCAATTAATTTTCTTAGGTTGTTATGTGCCAGAAACGGTCATATGAGTCATCTCCAGTTTTGTTTCACCAACATATTCTTTTCAAAACCTCCCAAGCTTTTGAGGTTTTTTGTGTTTCATTTCATGCTGCAGTAAAAAAAAAGGTTTTTAAATATCATGTTGAATTAAAGTAAATGGAAGAATTTATTCAGTTATAGTGTGGTACATTTGTAATTAGACTGTTTTTTTTTCTGATCCTGGAAAGATTCTTAAAATTCATAGTTAGTATTTTTTTTTATTTTTTTTTATTTGTATTACTTGGCAGATTATTTTAAGTGTATTAAAAAAAAAAGCAGCAAAACAAAACACAAGATCCAAATGTGACCACTGATATCCTTCATAAAGATGCATATAAATTCAAGAAACCACATAATTTCTTGTATAAACTTTTCTCTATGAGATTAAAGATCAGGTTATAAGAGCTTGCCGATGGGAAGTTCAAAACTAAAGAAACCATGGAAAATATATATAATGCTTTTTCCGCAGAAGAATTGATTTTATTTAATCAAATAAAATATTGCTTCCATTTCATTTCTGAGGAATTAGAGCATCTGTTCTTCCCATTAAATTGCATCAGTCAGATGAGGGCAGACTCAGGGCACTGCTAGTTATTGAAGCAAAGTTGTTTTTGAAAAGGAAGCCCAACTTCAGACTTCAGGGCATAATGGGGTCTGATCACTTGAACCTGAACATCTTGACTGCTGCTGCAGTGACTTCTTTGCAGCATTCAGCACAAGGAGAAACCAGCTAATGACAAAAACCTTAGGAATAATCTAGTGGTTGCTCAAAATAAATCTCAGTAAACAAGTGATCTTGAAAATGGCATGCTTCATGGTGGAATCATTTGGGGCACACTGCTTGAATGAGCACAAGCTCATTCAGCCTGTTTAGCTGCCACCTCTCAGTTTTGCCATATGGGAGGTTTTCAGCTGAGACATTTAACAGCCCTAACAACTTGCTGTTCTAGAGAAATTTGATTACACTAAATACAGCAGTGGCATGTTGCTTACATAGCTAGCAGGGCTGTGATACAGGGGAAAGCTATTAGAAAATGAACATTTCATCTTGGCTTATCACCTGACAATCATCAGGGTTATGTAAATGGATATATTTTACTTTTATGGCCAAACTTTATTAAGTTGCTACTGAGTTAAGTTGCTACTGTAGACACAAAATATGCTACACTCTGAAGTTAAAAAATACATTTATTTGTTTTAAAAATGATGGTGTTTATTTACCATTATCATGTGAAAACATGCCATGATGTATCATATCATGACATCATATGTACTTATGGAAAAGCAAAAAAAAAACCAACATTTTGGACTGAAAAAAAAAGCCCAAAAAAAAAAAAAAAAAAAAAAAAAAAGCCACCCTTGGCTGCATACAGATTATTTTTGTTTTTCAGAATATTTGAGTATTTTATTTTTGCATTTCCTCATGTTTTTTTTTCCTTTCTAATTCTGACTTTGTGTTATTTCATATGTTCATTGGTGAATATCTAGTTATTGCACACAGTAATTAAAAAAACTCAGCAGCTTCCAGGTAAGAACAAAATATTTCTTCTTTCCTTGGTGAGGCTACTCATATATAAAGAAAGGCACATATCCTTTCTGTCTTGAAGGTATAAATGAATGCATTTATTAGCTTACTTTAACTTTCACATTTGGCTTTTAATTCTTTAATTGATCTTTCATCAACATGTTCATGTTTCTTACAGTCAGATTCAGTTAAGAGAAAAATAAGTAAACAGGGAAACATAAAGATACAAGGCATAGGAAATCTCTAGAAATCATAATAAATCTCTAGAAATCTAGTAATTTATTGACAGTTATAAAATAATTGACAGCTTAATCAGGTCTGACACTGGTGGCTCCACAGCCTACATTGCCATTTTAATGATTATTTAGATATTGCAAATACAAAGTGGCAAAGCCCTGTGTCATTTAAGAAACAGCTCTTTATAGCATTTGTTTATCCTCTATTTCTTTTTAATATTTTGTCATATTATTTCAACTGTAAGATAAATATTTCCTTCCTCAGGTCAAACATTTTTTTTTTTAATTCATTACTTATGAAAAAAAAAATACCTTATATTCAGAATCAGGAGTGCACTTCTTGTTTTAGGACAGAGAAATCTCCAAAAAGTAACTTTCAATTGAGATTCATGTCATCCTACTTTAGCTGAGAGCCAACTGGTGCCTAGGCTAGTTAGTTATCTAGGGCTTCTTGATAGTCAGCGATAAGTAGGCATCTCTAAAGGGCAATTCAGCCCATTACCTTAAACGTCCTAGTGTCTCTTCTGTAACAGGATTAACTAATGTGTCCTAGAGGCTTTGCCCAGCTAGAGAAGATCCTGCCAACAGTGTCATTCACTAATTTTACTCAAGACATGACTCTTTCAGAAAAATATTGCCAAACTAAGCAAAAGAGAAATAAAGAAATAAAAGAGGAAATGCATTCATTAAGTGTGTGAGAGGGAAAGTATTCTTCACAGTTTCAATGTGCTGTAATGTTCAGATGATCATTGTGGAAAAAAGTTCAAATAAATAGTGGTACATAAGTTAATATTTTTGGAAAGTAATTCTACAAGATTTCTCCATACCACTTCTTTTCCTGTGAAAGAAATGCTTTCTGCAAGTGAGAACAACAAAGCATTGTGAGAAAATTAGCTATGTTCATAATTGCGCTATTTTTTTATTTGCTTATATGCTCTTTTTCCCTTATGCCACCTACATACACTTAACCTTAAAGAGAGACCTATGTAGAAACAGGGAAGAGCTAAGAAGTTCCCAATTCTGTGTTTATTTAAAATGGAAATATGCTTCCAGCATAGAGGGCAGAGTATCTGACATACTCTACTATACATCTAGCCTGAGGAAATGTAACTAAACATAAATTATTCCACTGCATCAAAGTGGCTTTGGTTTAGATGTGAGTGAGGGCCATGAGGGGCTATATTACTGCTGCAGTTGCTAAGACATGAAGAAAATCAGTAGCAAATTATGTTGGGAAACTGTGGATTAGGGATGGGTGAGCCCGTTTAAGAAAACAATTTTTATCTGCCCTAGAGAAAGAAACCCTAGAGGAAGTTTATTAAAGCTGCAGTATTTAGGGGACTGATTCTTCTCATTTAGAATGTTTTCCAGCAAGATAGAAAAAATTTTCTCTCTTGAGGGAAAGAAACAAATTGTGCCTATTAATTTGTTAATTAATGCTTCTTATTGACGGCATCATATTTCTGGTCATGCATCATCTTATATCATTGTTTTTATCTAAGAAAAAAAGAAAGGAATTCTACTGGGGCCAAAAATATGAAATCTTAATAAATATTGTTCTGAGAACATAATTTAAAAGAGGAAGAAGGAAAGTGAAATGCATTATTTTGGTTTGACATGTCTTGTTACATGTTCAAAAGGGTCCAGTAATTATGTAAACTACTACAACTTAAGATTTTTATTTTTTTTTTTTTTTTGTAACTGATTGAATATATTAGTGTCTGGGAAAAAAAAAAAAGTGGAATCCTGTGATATAGTGAAAGACAGTAGAGAAATTAGAGACATTGTGAATTTTTTCTGTAACATCACTGCTGTGTAACATTTATGCAACATTGAAAATCTGAGGAACATCATCCTCCTCTCTATATCGAAGCCTCAAATAAATGAAGTTGGCTAGACCATTGCAATCATCACTATGTCAATTATTCCCCCTCAAAAAAAAAAAACCCAAAAGAAACACAAAAACAAAACCCAAACCACATAGTGTATAAAATCAAAAGCCCCAGGCAATGGGGATTTAGTAACACTTTTTAATGTGACTTTTGCCATCTGCAATTGCCATTAGTGTAACTCCACACTGTCCAAAATTTCTCATACATTTTGAATTGATTTGAAAGCAAGAATTTGATCTAAGTTTTTTAAAGTTTGAAAGTGTCAGATTAAACTCATAGCTTTCCTTGATAACATTTTCTGAGCAATAGGAAGTAATAGGTCTTACCCACATAGCTATTATGAAAAAAAATTGTTGTGATTTCACTAATGGAATTGTATATGAAGCTATGAAAGAAGTAATAGGTGCTGGAATTATGAAATTGCTACAGAATGAAGTGAGAAGTAAAAGATCATGTTGAAAATATCTGTATTAAAAGCTCTAGGGATGTTACATGCAAAACATTTCAGGGAAACACTGAATCTGATATTATTTAACATTTATCTATGACCTATTTCAAGTAGAAGTTATAGGTACTGTGGCACAACAACTGTCTATAAAGAGTCTATGCTCCAGGATGCAAATTTAAAGGGCTTTCCTGATCAGAGTAGCAAATTTTTGAAACAGAAACAGAAGGTGGCACAACCTAATTTTTTTGAAGGCAGAGCTTAATCTGCCTACACAAAAGGTTATGTGATGCTGTTACCTGTTTTACCAGGCCCCTACAGCTCATAAATCATATTTTTTCTAGATATTTACTTTGTCTTACTTAGAAAATACAGTTACCTCATCCGTTGTTCTTTCTGATTACTGGAGAACTGGGCACTCATTGAGTGTTTATCTGCTTTCATCATTTATTATGCCATAGCAAAAGTGGTTTAAAGTGTCAGCTTTCTAGTTAACGCAGAAAGGCGAAAAAAAAAATCCTCCGCATCCCTTTTAAGTGGCAATTAGAGGTAGACACCTCAAAAGTGATTGACAGTAATACTGTAAAAGTTAAGCCTATCTTGAAATAACCTTTTGAATACAGAATATCACCAATACACAGAAAGACTTAAAGCTTGTCTTGTGCAAGAGATGTAGGATAGTCATTAATCTTATGTTTCACACATCTTCCAAATATGTTTTTTTTTTCTTTCCTTCAACACAGGAAGAGGGAGAAGGCTGGCACAGAGAGCATTTGTTCCTTTAACCCGAAAATTGTCATAATACGTGGTTGCCTGTAACAGATAGGAAAACATACCTAGTTATTGAGAAGTCTGGTCTCATAATTTCTCAAGGCTTCTTTCTCTTCTTCCACACTCCTCTGTTAGCTTCTAGCTTAAATACCAATTACCAGTTAGTTAAGGAGGTAGGAAGGTCCAAGTGGAACAGAGGATTTCCTCCAGGAATGAAAGTAGCAACATTCTCAAGCAACAGCTACATGGAACACCTCACAGGTTATTCAGCATTGCAGACCCCATGGCATAGCTGCTGTCAGATATGGATTTTTTTTGTTTAAACATGTAGATATTCTTCTGCAATACAGAAATATGTAAAACAAAAAGATGAGAAAGGTTGGGTAAAAGCTTTATAAGCCTGTACAGTTTTTTACTGTGCCTGAGTATTTCTCATCTTACTATCTGCTGTTTGCTTTCCTACCTTCTAATACTATGGTAATTTATTTACACAACAGCACAGTGGTAGAGTACAGGCAAGATATTCTCAAAATATTGCTGCATTTAGGCAAAAGAGATGAATTCAATTTTCCTTTGAGATACTGGGAGACTTTAAAAAAAAAAAGCACTATACTACAATCTCTCTTATGAGCATTTATTTTAAAGGCTCACATGAACCCTCTAAGGAGATCTGGAAGGAAAATAACTAAGACATGCTTGTGGAGATCTATGAAGCCCTTAGAGATTAAAGTAAAATCAAGCAGATGTATGAAAAATCTTTGAAGTTACGAATTATTCTAGTAATGTTTGACTCTTTTTTTATTTCTTTCTCCTTTATTTCTTCATATCTGCATCTTCCTTTTGTTTTGCGTACCTCTGTTTTCCTCACAGAGATATAGAAACCTGCTTCTACAATAAAAAAAAAAAAAAAAAGTTCAACGTGGATTATGAATGTAATTCTGACCTCATGTTATTTAAAAGTTATGAGGCTTCTATACGAAAGAAAAAATATTGGTTGGTAAAACAATTAAGTAGTTCGATATTTAGTTTTTATGTCATTAGAAATTGAAACAAAGAGGAAAATATTAAAAACTGCCATTGCATGGTGATGACTCTGTCAGGCTGCTTAGTTGTTAGCCTTGGAAACATGGATGTTATTATCCTTGCAATCCTGACAGTTGGGACATAACAGCTCCTATGTTTTGGGAGTACAAATACTGGAAACACCACCAACAGGATAATATTCACAACAGTTTTTATGGGTTTCATGGGAATAGCACATCTGACTAGCTTACTTGGAAGCCTGAGTTTTGCTGCAGTTGGCAAGCTGGTGAGAAACACTGGAAATTTACTTGGCAGGAACTGCTTATGAATGTGCTTTGGTTGGATATCTGGCTTTAAGTCTTTGATCGTTGTCTAATGTTCTAATTTCCTCAAACTAATGAGTTCTGGCAAAACCGTACTTGTCCCATTGCAATTAATTCAAGATTTCCTGATTATTTAGTTGCAGTCTTTCTTCTTCATGTAGGTGGAGGATCCTACCTTCTGATGCTCCATATTATATATATGCCAGAGTAATATCAGGAGGAGTGGTGGCAGCCTGAGGCCCAGTCTGTTATGATTGGAGTCATCCCAGATGCCTTTCACTTTGAATGAATGAGAGTAATGGGTTCGTTAATAAAACCAGCTCCATTGTGACAATTTTCAAATAGACACAAACGAACACTACAATGAGAAAAATGGTTTCAGTGGTTTTGGGAGATCAGAGGGTATCACCTCTCTGAAAGCAGGGCTTGTCATTGACTCTTTTGTGATTAACATATGTACTCTAGTTTTAATGACATTAGAAAAGCAGTTGCTTGCCCCTGAAATCTGAAGAAACAGCAGTACAAAACCCCTGAATATCTGTTATGTAATCTAGCTAAAAAAAATAATAGTAAAAGAAAGACTTAAAAAAAAAAAAAAAAAAGAAAAAGAAAATCATCAAAAGACTGTCGTAAATTTCAATTCAGTCCATTTAAGCTCAATATACATTAAATATGTAGAAATTAGAGTTGGTAGTAGACTTAATAGAGAAATGCAAAATCAGGGAGACCTGTGAACAGAAGAGCTATCTTTCAGAAAGAAATTATGTTTCATAAATTCATTAGAATTATTTTATAGTACTCCAGAAGCATGATGATGTTATCCACATGGATTGAGCGTGCTTGGATTTTCAAAAGCCTTCCACATATCTTTTATAATAGGCTTTTAAAGAAATTAAGCTGTCTCAAAATAGAAAGAAAAAAATCCTCTCATGCATTAAATAATAGTTAAGAGAGGGAGAAAATAAATTATAAGAATACACTGAAGGGTGACAGCCAGTTGCAGGTATCTGTACTGTTATTTGTGTTGTTCAGAATATTCTAAAAGGTAGGAATGAGGAGGTAACAAATTTTGCTGATGATGTAAAATTTACAGGAGGAAAATATTACTTCTGATGGATAAGTTACAACTGGACATCACAACACTTCCTGACTAGGTTGTTAGAAGGCAGAATAAATTCCATATCTGTAAAAGTAGTGTCACAGGCATGAAAAGTAGATCAAGGCTCAAAAAATTTTAATGCTACTTACTGGCCACTGGGAAGCATAAGCTGTCAACCATAACAAATAGTTTGGTCATCTTTGAGAATCTGATGCAGACATTTTGCAGACATGTGATAATGGTGCTTCCCTGGAGCAGACAGAATAGATATGGCAGAAGGCACTGTGAAATAAAGCATGAGAAATGACTAAGAGGATAGATAGAAGGAAAATTAGGAAATACTTGGACAGTGAGAGATTCCAGGGGAAGCTCTTATTATGTCAGAAAAACAGAAAATAAATATTGTATCCCTCAGTACTTACTTATGCATCATCAGTAGGTG
The DNA here is from genome assembly GCA_017639245.1 of Myiopsitta monachus. Taxonomy (NCBI): domain Eukaryota; kingdom Metazoa; phylum Chordata; class Aves; order Psittaciformes; family Psittacidae; genus Myiopsitta; species Myiopsitta monachus. Next base: position 64,987,233 of record CM029919.1, read on the forward strand.
TGGAGAGTTAAAGTATAAATGATCTTTTTTTAAGGGATTAGACAAATTAATGAGACATAAAGACAACTAATGCCTTTAAATGAAACAATTAGGATAGAATTTCCAAGGTAGGCTGCCCTTAACAGATAATAGTTGAAAGCTGAGAAGTTATGGCAGTAAGAGTCCATACATTATCTAGTTTTTAGTTTAGGATAAAAATGGAACTGCCAACTAATTTAGCAGAGTGGCTTTTGTATTCTAATGTAATAAGATGCCTGAAAGAAGTTAACATTTTCTTTCATTTTTGCATTCAGTAAATCACTGAGGATTACACTATACAAACCATATCTGTCCATTTGTTAGCAAAATAATTATGAATTCCTTATTAAAAAAAACCCAAGTCTTTAAAATTCATGGTATATAAGCAAAATTAACAGATAAGATTGTAAAAACATATTCACCTGAGGCCTAGAGATAACCACTTTGGTTATGTTTTCATATTTCTTGTTTGTAGTAAGAAAACTACTGTTGTCATAGAATTTATGCAAATTTTTAAAAAAATATATAGTTGGGACATATGCAAGTGGTAGGTTTTATGAAACTGAAGTATTTATGGAATTTATATTTTGAATTGCACCATTGCACCATTTTAATTTAGTAGTTTAAAATTATCTTTGACAAGTAAGAAAATTTCAAAAACCTAATTCCTTAAAGCAATACAATTTTTTTAAGTTTATCTTAGGTGCAGATATTTTTCTAAAATTTTTATAATTAATATGAATATCCCTCTACAGAAAAAAACTCAGAACATTCAATTTATCTTCGTCAGAAATCATAAAGTAATATATTAGATAAAATACTTCCAGAAAAATTATGCAATTTCTTAGGTTTATGAAACTATGTCACTGTATTAAAAAGCAGGGGTTAATTGCACTGTCATCCAGTTAAATAGTCTTCTTTTGTCAAAGTTTAGGTTTTAGATTTCAAATTTTCCAGCTGTAAATATTACTAGATTTATTAATTATGTACTATTAATACTGCAATAGAATAATTACAACTGTATATATAACTATATATGTAATTATATTACAGGGGTTAAACGGAGAACATTGATGGGAGACATTACTGTGGGGATCTGTTACAGACTTCCTGACCAAGAGGGACTCTGTGGACGAAGCACTCTATAGTCAGATAGGAACAGCCTCATGCTTGCAGGCCCTTGTTCCCATGGGGGACTTCAACCACCCTGATATCTGTTGGAGGGATGGTACGACCCGACACAATCAATACAGAAGTTCCTCGATTGTGTGGAAGACAACTTCCTTCTGCAAGTAATAGAGGAGCTGACAAGGAGAGGTGCCATGCTTGAACTCCTATCTTTTCTTATCTCTATATTTTCCATCTAATATTGTTTCCTTTTTATTCAAATACTTTCACCACATGTGTAAAGGGTATAGATTTTTTATAGCTATCTGAAATCTGCATGAATGTTTTGTAAAAAGGCATAAATAACTTTCAAAGGGTTTTCCTTTTTTCAATTACTCATTAATTGTCTCATAATATCTGTTGATCTTCTTGCTATTTAAGAGACACTGTGCAAACAGTGGAACCCAGGGACTAGAAAAATTGTATTAGTGTTCATTAACACAGTGCATCCCCTAGAATTTTAAAGAAGACATCTGGAGTAAAGCAAAGAAATGACTCAATAAAGATCACAAATCAGACCAACAGAGCAGTTTTTGTGAACCCTTATGTATGCAAACTATCTATTATATTCATATTGAAACGTGTTTAAGGCAACAAAACAGCTTCAAACCTACCTTTTAATGACTCATTTAGGGGAAAAAAGTGAAAGAAATGCAAATTTTTTAAATCCCGTTGATATAACCTGGGACAACAAACTAATTTGCTATAACCAGAAATGCCACTATGGACCAATATCAGTGTTATTTGCCTTCCCTAATTGTTCATTTGTATACTTAAGTACATCCATACTTTATTTAAGTTGAAAACTAAATGGCTTGCAATGATTGGTGGGAGGGATAATTGTTGAATTCTACCACTATTTTCACCCTAGATAGTGAATGTATAGGGAACCTGAACTTCATTTTATGATGGGGTTTTGGATTTCTCTTTTTTGCCAAAAAAAAAAAAAAAAACAAAACTGCAATAGCATTTTACACCAGGGTAGCATACTCCTTTTTCAAGCTGACTATAACATTTTACTATAACAGCTGTTAAAAATACTCTGAATTTTTAGGACCCACTGGTCCTAAAATATCTGTTACATGGTGGTTACACAGGGAAGAATACTGAATAAAACACTTATTTGGCTTTTTTTGTGTCATTGGTGGTGAAGTGATAGGGGTATTTTTTTCAGAAGAAAATAGCCTGTTTGGCAACAAAAAAACCACCTTTTAACATTTAAGTCTAGAAGTGGTTAATTCTCATTAAAACTATGCATTTTATGGAATGACATTAGCAAAAAAATTGCTATGTACTTTTGTTTCTAACCGCATGATTTCAACAATGAAAGATATCAAATAAAAAAACCCAAACCCAGAACTGCTAACACATAGACAAAAAAAAAAAAAAAAAAAAAAGTACTCATTTTTTTCCCCTTTTTCTCACTGCATGCGTATTTCACAGCGTTCTTACTACATACTTCTTTAGGGTATTCTTAAAGCTGCTTCAGCGACCATGTTTGTGGGGCACCACAACCCATGCTAAATTTACTATGCAAATAGAGTTTGAAAAGCATGAGGCACCTTCACCATAGATTTCAAAGTGAATTAGCATAATAAATACAGTCTAGGCTTTAAATCTGCCTTTTAGGGGAATATGACAGATGTGTAAGCCATTTCTACAGTAAGTCTGCTCTGAATAATTAGAACTGCTCTGGAGCTTACACTTGAGGTCATAGGAGGACATATAACAGCTACAGGTAATGAGTAAAGAGAAAAAAATCTGCATATATCCTTTGGTCATTTTACACAATATTTTTTTTTAATTACATATCGTTCATGATTTATGCCTGTAATTGCAATGAGTACCTTGGACCATGGGAATCAATAAAAACTTTACTGTTGATTTCAGTGCAGCCAAATTTTCACCCTGAGCATTCTAGGTTATGACATTTTGTTCGGGATCTTTGCCAGTGCTTGCAGGCCCCAGATGGTGATTACACAGAAGGATTAAATTTTAATCTGATTTTCTTCAATGCTTCTTCAGAAGAAAGCAATGAAGGATACACAGAAATAACATAAAGGGTCATCTTGCTTTTTAGTTACCTAAGGAAGGCAGTCTTGTATTATCACCCAATTTGCCCCAATCCAGAAACTTTTAGGCAATTTCAACCAAAAAAATTGCGATGATAAAGGTTTAAATAAGTTACGTGAAATCAGCAAGCAAATATGGGAAAGTTAAGATCTTGAATACTGATCTTGCTAGAAAAAGTGACACAGCATGAGGATACACACAGATATCAACATTCACACTATCTCAATCTTCATGTATAAGTAGAAAACATGCTTTATAGTTTCCTCTGCTAAAACTACTGTTTGGGTTTAGCTCATGAAAACATCATGAATTTTCCCTGTTAAAAGATATGTTTACATTTTCATCCTGTAACTAGTAGAACTATGAAGTTTTGTGTAATTTCAGGCTACTTCATCTTACGATCCTATGAAAATATATGACGGTTTGTTGACCCTGGATGGATTCCAGGAGCCTACCAAAGCCATTTTGTCACTCCCCTCCTCAGCTGGACAGGGGAGAGAAAATATAATGAAAATATAATGATAGTCTCATGGATTGAGATAAGGACAGGGAGAAATCATTCGCCAATTACTTTCATGGGCAAACAAAGAAAGACTTGACTGCAGAAATCAGTTTAATTTACTAGCAAAAAAAAAAAAAAAAATCAGAGCAGAATAATGAGCAAGAAAATCAAATTTTAAACAACCTTTCCCTCACCCATACCTTCCTCCCAGGATGAAGTTTACTCTTGAATTCTCTACCTCCTTCCTACCAGTAGTGCAGATGGATGGGGTGTGGATGTTGTGGTCGGTTCATCACACATTGTTTCTGCTGCTCTTTCGTCATCAGGGGAAGGATTCCTCACACTCTTTCCCTGCTCCAGCGTGGGATCCCTCCCACAGGAGACAGTCCTCCATAAACTTCTCCAATGTGAGTCCATGCTACATGTTGCAGTTTTTCATGAACTACTCTAGTGTGAGTCCTTTGCACGTGGTGCAGTCCCTCAGGAAAAGGCTGCTCCAGCGTGGGACCCCCGTGGGGTCACAAGTCCTCCAGCAAACCTGCTCCCCCACAGGGTCACAGTCTTCAGTTATCACCCTCCTCTAGGACTGGATTCCTTCATGGGCTGCAGGTGGATATCTGCTCCCTCATGAGCCGCATCGGGCGGCAAGGGAATCATCCCTCAATGCGGTCTGCACCACAAGCTGCAGAGGAATGTCTGCTACTGTGCCTGGAGCACCTTCTCCCTTCTTCTGCACTGACTTTTGTGTCTGCAGATCTGTTGCTCTCACGTATTCTCCCTCCTCTCTCCAGCTGCAATTGCTCCTGTGCAGTAATTTTTCCCCCTTCTTAAATAGGTTATCCCAGATGTGCTACCACTGTCATGGATGGTCTCAGCCTAAACCAGCAGCAGGTTCCTTCTGGAGCTGGCTGGCACCAGCTCAGTAGGACATGAGGAAACCTTCTGGCAGCTTCTCACAGAAGCCCCTTTAAAGTACCCCCTTCTGCCAAAACCTTGCCACACAATCCCGATACAGTTTGTAAAATTTAACTTTTGCCTTGAGATGTCTGGTCTAGGCCACTCATGACATATAGTCATTGCAGCACAAACAGGATTTATTGCATGTAACCCAAATGCCTTAAAGGACAGGGTAAATTCCCCTTTGATGATGCCCATCACTCCATTGACTAGAAATTATTCTCAGATTGATAGCATCTTCAGTGCTTAAAGATTAAGATAATAGTTCAGTAGAATTTTTTTAATTTGTACACTGTGCTGAGGTGACTGTATCGAGAGGGGACACCTTCAGCACCTGATCGGGGGGAGGCTCCCCGTCCAGGAGCTTCAACTCGGAGCAGCAACAGGCACTGAGGGAACCTAAAGTCCTCGACAGGACTTTGCCCAGTAGCGGGCAGCTCAGCGGATGCGAGCAGCTGACTCAGAAGGGGCGGGTGTTTAAAAGCCTGCCTCAGGGAACGTGAGCGACTAGGGGTGCCAGGGTTCGAGGCAGTTTGTGAGGCAGTTTGTGAGGCAGTTCGCGCTGGCAGGCGAGTGGGATGGTGAGTACTCTCCCTATGACCAGAGTCCCGCCTGAGAGCTCTGCTCTGGCTGCGCCTGCGGTGGCCAGCGTAGGCACCCAGACAGAGCTGATGAGAGGGGAGGATGCAGCGCAGAGCTCCGGGTGTAGAGGGCGCCTGCACTGCCCTCATGAGGGGAGGGTGCACAATGGGCAGAGCTGCACTCGGTGCTCCCTGGTGCAGGTGCTCCTGCAGCAGGTGGCTGAACTGCGGGAACCTGTCAATAGGCTGAAAGGTGTCATGGGAGCTGAGAGGAAGCAGCACTGCTTGCTCCAGGACCAGACTGTGCAGGGGCCTCAAGCGTCCGCTGTAGCCCATGGAGGGAAGAAGGAGGCTGCTAACCCAGGAAGCTGGGAAATAATAAAAAAAAACAAACAAACAAACAAACAAACAACAAAGGAAGGAGGAAGAGGACAATTAAAGCAAGGGGCTTCCTCCTATACCTGTTGTCCCCAACCAGAACCTCTTTGCTGTGCTGCAGGGGGCTGATGAGGAAACACGCTCCTACCAGGAACAGCCGGCTGATGCACTGGTAAAGAAGATCGCTACTGGTGCTGCCAGGAAAAAGCAGCCAGTTGTAATAGTAGGGGACTCTACCCTGAAAGGAACAGAAGCACCCATCTGTCGGCCCGACCCAGTCTCAAGGGAGCTGTGTTAATACCAGGAGCTCGGATCAGGGATATTGCAAAGAGGCTGACTGCACTAGTCAGTCCCCCTGACTATTACTCACTTCTAGTGATCCATGTGGGTGCTAGTGACATAGGTAGCAGTAGCCCGGAGAACATAAAGAAGGACTACAGAGCTCTGGGAGAGGTGGTTAGAGGCTCTGGAGCTCAGATTGTCTTTTCGTCAATTCTTCAGGATACACAGCAGGACCTAAAAAGGCTAGGAGGATTGGCCAGGTTAATAAATGGTTAGAAGGGTGGTGCCATAGTCAGGGGTTCGGGTACCTTGAACATGGGACTCAATTTAGTAGGCCAGGTCTACTGGGGGCTGGTGTAGTTGGTCTGACAAAGAAAGGGAAGAGTGGATTTGGAAGGAGGCTTGCCAGATTGGTCAAGGATGCTGTAAACCAAATGTGTTGGGGAAGGGGGACATCATTCCATCTCAACACACACAGTCAGTTGCCAGCACCTATAGTAAACGTTCGGAGCAATGTAGAGATATTGCAGCTGCTCCAGCCAATGATCTGGCTTCAATTGGAGCTCGGGTCAGATGCTTCTATACAAAGGCACGTAGCATGGGGAACAAACAAGGTATTAGAGATGTGTGCACGTCTATGGGGTATGGTATCATAGGCAACACAGAAACATGGTGGGATGGCTCCTATGACTAGTGTGTTGGAATGGAAGGTTATGGGCTCTTTAAGAAAGACAGGCCTGGTAGGCAGAAGGGGAGGGGGAGTTGCTATTTCTGTTAGGGATAGGCTGGAGAGTATGGAACTATGTCTGGAGACAGGTGAGCAGTTGACAGAGAGTTTGTGGGTGAGGGTTAAAGGGAGAACAGCGATGGGAGACCTTATTGTGGGGATCTGTTACAGACCGCCTGACCAAGAGGACTCTGTGGATGAAGCGCTCTATAGGCACACAGGAACAGCCTCACGCTCGCAGGCCCTTGTTCTCATGGGAGACTTCAACCACCCTGACATCTGTTGGAGGGATGGTACGGCCCGGCACAAGCAATCCAGGAGGTTCCTTGATTGTGTGGAAAACAACTTCCTTCTGCAAGTAATAGAGGAGCCAACAAGGAGAGGAGCCGTGCTTGACCTCTTGCTCACCAACAGAGAAGGTCTGGCTGGAAATGGGCAGCCTTGGTTGCAGTGATCATGAGATGGTTGAATTTGAGATCCTCAGGACACTGAGAAGAGCATGCAGCAAGCTCACTGCCCCAAACTTCAAGAGAGCAGACTTGGGCCTCTTCAGGAACCTGCTCAGTAAGGTTGCACGGGATATAGTCCTAGAGGGCAGGGCAGCCCGAGACTGTTGCTTGATATTCAAGGATCACTTGCTGCAAGCTCAGGAGTGTTGTAACCCAATTAGAAGGAAGTGCAGCAGGAGAGCCAGGAGACCTCCTTGGATGGATAAGGAGCTGCTGAGGAAACTTTGAAGGAAAAAGGAGGCTTATAAAAGGCGGAAACAAGGACAGGCAGCCTGGGAAGTATACAGGGATGTTGTCCGGGAAGCTAGGGACCAGGTTAGGAAAGCTAAGGCCCAATTAGAATTAAACTTGGCTAGGGATGTGAAAGATAACAGGAAGGGATTCTATAGGTGCATTGCCAATAAAAGGCAGGCTAGGGAAAACATGGGCCTCCTCCAGAAGCTATCAGGAGAACTGGCTGCCTTCGATTTGGAGAACACTGAGGTTCTGAATGACTTCTTTGCTTCATTCTTCACCAGCAAATGCTCTGACCACAACACCTAAGTCTTGGAAGGCAGACTCAGGGACTGTGAGAATGAAGACCCTAGGCCCACTGTAGGAGAGAAGCTGATTCAAGACTTTCTAAAGAGCCTGATTGTACACAGATCCATGGGACCTGATGAAATCCATCGGCAGGTCCTGAAGGAGCTGGCAAATGAAGTTGCTAAGCCACTGTCAATCATATTTGAAAAATCATGGCAGTCAGGTGAAGTTCCCCATGACTGGAGAAAGGGAAATATAACCCCCATTTTCAAGAAGGGGAAAATGGGAATTACCCAGGGAATTACAGACCAGTCAGTCTCAACTCTGTGCCTGGTAAAATCTTGGAGCAGATTCTCCTGGAAGGCATGCTGAGGCACATGAGAAACAAGAAGGTGCTTGGTGACAGCCAGCATGGCTTCACATAGGGGAAATCCTGCCTGACCAATCTGGTGGCCTTCTAGGATGACGCTACGGAACTGCTGGACAGGTGTAGAGCAGTTGATGTCATTTACCTGGACTTGTGCAAAGCGTTCAACACTGTCCTACATGACATCCTGGTCTCTTAGTTGGAGAGACATCAATTGATAGGTGGACCACTCAGTGAATAAAGAACTGTCTGGATGGCCGCACTCAAATGTTGTGCTCAAAGGCTCAATGTCCATCTGGAGACCAGAAACGAGTGGTGTCCCTCAGGGATTGGTGTTGGGACTGGTCTTGTTCAACATCTTTGTGGGTGACATGGACAGTGGGATTGAGTGCGCTCTCAGCAGGTTTGCCGATGACACCAAGCTGCGTGATTTGGTTGGTACCCTGGAGGGAAGGATGCCATCATGAGGGACCCTGACATGCTCATGAGGTTGGCTGATGCCAACCTGATGAAGTTTAACCATGCCAAGTGCAAGGTCCTACACCTGGGTTGGAGTAATCCCAGGCACAGCTACAGGTTGGGGAGAGAAGAGATTGAGAGCTGCCCTCAGGAGAAGGACTTGGGGGTGTTTGTTGATAAGAAAATGAACATGAGCCGGCTTCAGTGTGTGCTTGCAGCCCAGAAAGCCAACCGTATCCTGGGCTGCATCAAAAGGAACATGACCAGCAGGTCGAGGGAGGTGATCCTGCTGCTCTTCTCTGCTCTCGTGATTCCTCACTTGGAGTATTGTGTGCAATTCTATTGTCCTCACCATAAAAAGGACATAGAATTGTTGAAACAAGTCCAAAGGAGGGCCATTAGGATGATCAGGGAAGAGGAGCACCTCCTGCATGAAGATAGGCTGAGAAAGTTGGGGCTTTTCAGCCTGGAGAAGAGAAGGCTGCATGGAGACCTCATAGCAGCCTTCCAGTATCTGAAGGGGGCCTATAAGGATGCTGGGGAGGGACTCTTCATGAGGGACTATAGTAAGAGGACAAGGGGTAACGGGTTCAAACTTCAACAGGGGATGTTTGGATATGAGGAAGAAATTATTTCTTGTAAGGGTGGTGAGGCACTGGAATGGGTTGCCCAGGGAAGCTGTGAATGCTCCATCGCTGGTGGTGTTCAAGGATGGGTTGGACAGAGCTTTGGGTGGCACAGTTTAGTGTGAGGTGTCCCTGCTGATGGCAGGGGATTGGAACTAGATGATCTTAAGGTCCTTCCCAGCCCTAACTATTCTATGATTCAATGACTCTATGCTCTGATTTGTAAACCTCCTTTGAAAACAATGGAAGTAATCACTTAAACTGATAATGTAAACCATAAACCGGATTTTTGTCTTTATGTAACCAAACATCTTTTGACATCTACATTATAACTTTCATAGTACTGTCACTGCTTGACCTCCATTTAATTTTTGTCTACAGCCAATGAGTTGGCTTAGTCTTTTTCCACACCAAATAAGTGAAATTCATTGTGTAAGAATGTTAAATTGCATGTTGAGGTACAGTTTTGAAGTGCAATATTGACTTAGGTATTTGAAATTCAGACCACTGATCAGTTACGCAAATAAGATTTTGCTTTTGCAAAATAAGCATTCAAGCTGAAGGTACCTTTCATGAATTTTATCACTATTTAGGTTTGATCACTGCCATATTGACAAGAAGCAAGCACAAAGTAGGCATGGAAACAGTTGAAGTGAACCCACTTAAGAACAGGAATTATTGATCTTGTAAATGCCTTACAATATTCTCCCACGTCTATTCTTGTACAAACAAAAGGGAGTATCTGAGAGTGAGTTATACATTTTTCATTGGATTAAAAATGAAGCACAAATAAATACGAGGCACATTAGAGGAAATATTCGGTGGTGCAGGGGAACTCAAACACCCACCTTCGTATTTTCAGTGGCAATCTGGAGCTAAAAATCACTGGCAAGCTTTTGGAAAGCTTCTCCAGATCAACATAACCTACTCATGTTTCTGAAGTAGGAGAAAGCCCCACATTGAATAGCTACGTTTTCCAGATAAACTTTTTTATTGTGTGTTTGACAGTGATTGATAATGTTGACCAGCTTTGTCCTATTCTGTGTCATCAGCGTGATTTACACTACAGTGACGTTTTTATACCTTTCTAGATACACAACAAAACATCAGTTTCTCATAGCTCACATCTTACAAGCCAGAAAAAACTTGACATTTGAAGAGCTTGAGCTCAGATGGTGGGTAAAAATGCTGGAAAATATTTTTGGTCCAATATGGATTTAATTTGGGACCTTAGCAGTGCAAAATCCTATTTCTTTTTCCTAGCTACAGGAGCCAGGCAACAAAGTAGAAAACAATCTATTACTTGTCCTAACACAATATATTTCAATGGAACAGCAACTTTCTTCCTAGCCTTTCCTACCTCAAGGTAATAGACAGGTCCTATGTTTCCTTCAGCTCTCCAATTGAAAGACGTTCAAAAAATCCCTTTCAGTGTCTTTCAGTCAGGCCTCAGTCTTCTTGTCACTCTGATACTGCTTTAATGTATCTTTCTGAAATACTTCTGCAACAATCTCTAGAAAGAAGGAAGGTTGACAAGTATCATCAAGGGAGCTGACAGCTCCTCTTTAGATGTGAACAGTCATGAATGGTGATACAAGGGAAACCTGTTTTATGTACTTTGTGACTTTAACACAAACTAGATGCTTTCCTGTTGTATGTCTGTCATAAAATTTCATGTAGCAACAGCTCTAGCAGTGTGAACCTTAACCATTTCATGTTGATAGCTAGGTGTGGCAAGAGATGCTCTTCTGATTCAGTCTGAGTGACTTATAAAGTTAAATCCTACTTAAACTGACTGGAAGTAACCATTCTCCCAGTGAGCTTGTGATAATTAAATAAACTATTTCGATGAGTCATTTCTGTGCAAATTAAAATATTTTGTCTGATCTAACTTGCTTTACATTAGAGAATTGTAGAAGCAAGCAGGCTCCACTGGGAAAGTGGTGAATTGTGAATGAAGTATTAATTTCACAAACCAGTCAAATCTGAGTGGAAAATCTCATTTAATTATGTATTTACTCATCTGTTCAACATAAGGGCTTATAGCATGCTTAGGGGGAGGAAATGTAGCAAATTTGGACCAGGAGACAATTTCATGTAGCACAATGTCACATATAACATATGTATTGTGCTCCATAATGTTACAAAATTCAAAAGTTTTTCTTCACCCATTGAAATAATTAGATTTCTGATGATTTTTCTGTTCCATAATGATAAGAATGTTAGTGAATTACTTGAAATTATAGCCTAAGTAAGTGTGGAAAGAAAGGATAGTAATATTATGGTTGGCAAGGATAGATGAAAGCGGGAGGTATGAAACAATATGCATGTATTGCATTAGCGAACAATGGAAACACCTCAGCAACTTCAAAGAATACCAAAGGAAGCAAACAGGTGGGAAGTGACGCACAGATCCAGTTCCAGCAAGGACATACAGAAATAGACTGTAACTTTTGAAGGGAAACTCCCTAAACCACGTGTTGACGATTATAGTCTACTAACAGCCTAAGTGGAATTTATGTGGGCAAGTAAATATTAGGGAAATTAACTCAAAAAAAGTCAGAATAAGGCAGTGCTAGAATTCAGGCATATTGTCAAAATACTGCAGGTAAACAAGTTACCACACATCACATAAGCCATGACAGTTGTGTGAGACCATTTCTAGTCCTTGAAAACCGTAATGTATTTTCATGTCATTTATACTCCTTCAATTATGGGCTCTAGCAAGTAGCCCATTGAATTATAGCAAGTTGAATTACACTGCATTTGTTACAGGCTTACAGCGTCCACATTGGCAATTCCTACAGAGCAGCTGGTGATTGGTAACTTCAAAACCAAAAATGCATGCTTGTGGATCCACAGTCTATGAAGACAGAACAGGAAAACATTAGAGGGGAGGAAAACTTAGAGAAACAAAAGACTTATGCAAGAAAAAGAAGCTCCCTTCTCCTATGATTAATCTCTTCCTTTTCATTTTTTATTCTGCTTTCAATAAACTAAAGCTACTGACATAGCCACTGAATTTGTGGCACTTTAACGGCACATGGTTCTGATCAGTGCAGGCTGCTTCCACTTTCAGCTTAGGACTCTTATCGTGGAAATATTCCTTCCGTTTTTTTAAGTGCTGTTAGTCACATAAAAGCAACTTTGCCCAGATGCGTTATACATTGAGACATTTTACTTGCTTTAAAGGACGTATGTCAGTGTTTGTCTTGAATCTGATAGCACAAGAGCTGCTGTGAAGGCCACTGGGTGCTTTAGAGCAGGCATATTATTCTTTGCTTGTAAAGGACTGTGAACTGCCAAAATTAACTAGAGAAGTATATCAAACACCGGTAAACAGAAAGTGACATGAAAAGAACTGGTAGCTCTCTTACAGACTTTGAAAATAATTCACTTAACTCTTTCAAAGCAGTTATAATGTTTGAAAAATTAATGTTTCCTAGCTATGATATTTTTTCTATTAACATGTACAAGAGGTGTTATTGAGCTATCGAATTTAAAGATTGGGGCTTGTTTTTGGTTTTTGTTTTGTTTTTTGTTTTCTTTAAACCCCTGAAAGCTCCTGCATTTCAAAAAAGTGCTGTTGATTTAGAGAGGAACAAAAGGAGGAAGGCATTATCCTTGATATTAAATAAGGTTTGGTCTCAATTCTATTTGCAGGGGAGCATAAGCAAAGATTGTTCTTTGTCACTTAGATGGCAGAAAGATGTACAGTTTTTAGTGCAGCAACTTTTAGGTTGGCTTCTTCAATGTATGAATTAACTGCTGTTGAAAAAAAAAAGGGACAATGCAATTGATGAGAACGGACGAATTATGCTCTAGGTGTAGTTCTTTCCCTATTGACTATAAAGATTATTTGCTCACATATAACCATCAACAATGTGAATATCTAAAGTGAACTGGGATGAGTAGAAGTTATTTAATTGTTTAAGATATGTATTCACTGTTCATTCCTTTCACAGAGCTGCACTAGCATTAATACACACTCTACTGCCTGATCAGAATACGCTGTTTCAGAATATTTTGTGCACATCTCATCTTTTGAAGACAGCTACACACAATGTTGTCTCCTTCAGATCTTTGGCTCCATGCTGAGAACCAATCTTTGTAAAAAACTTCCATTTGGTAACCATTGACAAGACAGAGAAGAGACTACATCAAGGACCTAAGAAATTGCAATGCAATAAAGCATTTTGACACCATCTGGATAAAAGAGTATTTAGTAAAAAGATTCAAGGTAAAGGCTCATTTTTGATTGCCAAACTGTCACAGAAAATAAACAAGAAGATAAGGTCACATAAGGCCAATAGATCTGTTTCCAAGGTGAAGTCCACAGAGAGCTGATGATGAGGTTGTTTGAATCGGTTCATCAGCTGTTTACTGTTTGTTCAGAAACATCCAAATGTTATTTTCCTCCAATTGTTCTCCACTGATGTAACATTGGTTAGACCCTGACCTAGTTTGCAGGTCACTACTGCAATTATACACAGCAAGACATTATATTTCTTCCCGCAGTTTGCTTTTAAACGTTTCTTTTTTTTTTTTTTTTGGTTTTTTTTTTTTTTTTTTGCTTTAACAAACCAAACTTAATATGTGCTTCGTTGCCTCTAGCACCTGCTTTTTATTTTCATTGCACTCACTTTGACTCAGCTGGTATCATCCCTCCTTCAAAATTAAAAGGATTTGATATCTGCCTATAAAACATTAGTACAGTGGTCGTTGTTGAATTTTCACTTTGTGTAATTGCCATATATGAGACAAATATGGGGTTTGTTTTGGATTTTTTTTTGTTTTGTTGCTGTTTTGTTGTTGTTGTGGTGGTGGGTTTTTTTTTGTTTGTTTTGTTTTTTGATTTTTTTTTTTTTGAGGTGTTGGGTTTTTTTGTTGTTGTTGTTTTTGTTTTGTTTTCCCAAGGAAAATATTGCTTTAGTCTAGCAAGTACTCTGCAAATTTTGACATTTTAGTGAAGACTAGAATCTTTTCTACATTGCACAAATCAGAGACAGTTCTACATTATAGCAAATGCATCCATCTCAAGGACTGCAACAGTCCTGATCCTTTAGTATGGATTTTTTCGCAGTGGAAATTTCATTTGGAATTGTGGATGTTTCATTCCCTTCAATATTTGGCTTAAGGCATCAGAAGTTGTGTACATAAAATGTCAGCATTGTCTCAGTTGACTAGTCATTACACACACCTGACTTTTTATGTCTGTGTCATGGGTTCAGCAGTAGCAGTCTTTTTTTCTCCTTCTTGGTAGCTGGTACAGCACTGTGTTTTTGATTTTGGACCTGGGAGCAGCGCTGATAACACCAGTGTTTATAGTTACTGCTTGGCAATGCTTTGGTTTGACCAAGGACTTTCTGAGACTCATGCTATGCCAGGGAGGAGGGGAAGCCAGGAGGAAGCAGAGACAGGACACCTGACCTAAACTGACCAAAGAGGTTATTCCATACCACAGCACCTCATGTCCAGGATGTGAAGACGGAGAGGAGAGACCCGGAAGGGTGTGGTGGTGGACTGGGGGTGCACGGCATGGTCAGGTTTTTGGTACTGGGGGGTTTGCTGCTGGGGGGTGCACTGGCTGGGTCGGGCTTGGTGAGCAGTTGTATTCTCTTTCCTTGTATTTCTCTTGTATTATTACTGGTGGTAGCAGTAGTGGTTTGTGTTATACCTTAGTTACTAAACTGTTCTTATCTCAACCTGTGCGAGTTGAATTCTTTTAATTCTCCTTCCCATCCCCCCGGGACTGGGAGAAGAAAGAGGGTGAGTGAGTGAGTGAGTGAGTGAGTGAGTGAGTGAGTGAGTGAGTGAAATTGCGTGGGTGGGGGGCTTAAACCACGACAGTCTGAAAATTAATTTGTCTTTTTTTTCTTTCTACTTTCACCCTCCATAGTCTTCGAAGTATTTTAGGTCAGCTTTATTATAGGATGCACATAGATATGTTTAGAGAGTAGTAATTGAAACATACGTAAGTCATAATTTCCTAATAAAAGGTGTTTTGTGGTTTTTATGTTTTATTGATGATGTTTCAGAATGCCGTTATTAATCATATGTAAGGACCCACATATTTAGAGTAGGGTTCAGTCTCTTTAAGTCTGAACCACAGAGCACATTACTGGTAAACTAAGTTCTCTATGAGAAAAAGGGGAAAGACAGGCATCCTGGAAGGACACACAGCAGAAACCTACAAATCACATACATTGTGATCATAAATGCTGACAAATTTAAAGGAAATGAAAATTAATTAAGAACTAAAGATAACATTTTGAATTCTATACCTCGAGGACTGATCAGACTTCTTTTATTCTTACAGGTTCTGAAAAACTAAGATTTTAATTCCTGTGTCCTTGCATTGAAACTTCAAACTAATTTGAGAGTTACTGACTTTAGCTTGAAAGCTGATTTTCCTCCCATTCTTGAAGTTAATTTCATAAACTATGAAAAAGTTATGTTAGACAATGGATTTACAATAGTACTCTTTATCTGGGAAGATATTTAATAGTTTCTGGAAAAAGAAATATAGCCAAATCTTGCCATTCAAGCTAATTTATGTGACCTTTCCGAAAGGAGCTCAGAGTAATTTAAATGCTGAGTTGAGCTGTAGATGAATTGTTCAACTAATTAGAGACCTTTTCTCAGGTACTAGAAAGCAGTAAAGAAAGATTTACTTTATATGTTCTTGCTGTAGAAATTAGCTGGTGTTGGCCCTACCACTATCTGCTGCATACACGTGGTAGGTTGACTCCAGCCAGCAGCCATCAAATACCTTTATTTTGTTCATTCCCCTCTCCCACAGGACAGAGAGAAAATAGAAAGAAGGAGAGAGGTCTCAGTGATAGAAATAACAACAGTGTAACAGTGGAAAAAAAAAGCCAAAAGACAAAGTTTTTTGCTGCTTCCCATCAGTAGGCAGAGGTCCATCCATGTTCTGGGAATCAGACCCTCAGCATATCTAATTGTTACTTGAGAAGACAAATGCCATAACCACAAACATTACCCTTCCCTCTACTTTTCTCTTAACTTATATTGCTGGAAGTGAAGGTCAAATGGTATGGAATATCCCTTTGATCATTTTGGGTCAGCTGCCCCTCCTATATCCCCTTCCTCTTGCTCAACCCCAGCCTATTAGGTTTTGGCAGAAGAATGGGAGATGGAAAGTCTTGCAATGGCTGTCAAGCAATAGCCAAAACATTGTGATTTAGCCACAACTGCGCAGCACTGCACCATATGGGCTACTATGAAAAAATATTAACTCCGTCCCAGCCAGACTTAGTAGAACATGCAATCCTTTGAAGATGTAGAAGTCAACAGACTCCAGCCAAAATCTCTTGCTTGCCTGCAGAAGGTGTAATGAGATCTGCTACAACAGGAAAACACCTCAGGTAAAGTTTATCTTGCAATAGAAAAACTTCTACAGAATAACACAATATTTTACAGGAAAGGTAATGATAATATCAATCTGTGCTTTAGATTGTGAAAACTTGTGATAGGGTGGTTAATGCTTCTTATTACACATCCAGAAGTCTGCGTATCACTATTGCTCTTTTTATCTTGTTAAAGATTGCTTCTGGCTGATTCATTTATAATTTTGTCATGAAGTTAAAGGAAACATCATACTAAACATTTTGTCACCTTTTGCACATCTGGCTTCAGAAATGGAGCTGCTGCACGCAATTTCATTTCCCCCCTCTGAGAGCAATGAAACTCTTTTGGACTCTTTACCCCCTTTCATATTTTTATATATGTTTTTGCACCTTATACTCTTCTGCTTGAGAGCAGCATGTGGTGGATTAATTTTGGAGGAGGGCCAGGCTCAGAACAGCCTTATCAAAAGAAGAAGAGAAACCAGGATGAGAAAAGGACAGAGATCTCTTACCAGCTACCTTCTTTTCCCAGCTTGGTGTTTCCTCTGCTATTTCTCACTCTCTCTTGTTCTCTCCACCTCTCTCCACCTGGCATTTTCTGCACTTTCTTAAATATGGTTTCTCTGAGAGGCCGCCATCTTGGCCAATGTGCTCAGCTGTGTCCTGCAGTGGGTTGGTTGGATCTGGCAGGAGCTGGCTGTGTCTCACAGAGCCACCCTTGCAGGCCCTGCTGCCAACACCTGAGCGCCTTCATCCAGTACACAGGGAAAAAGTGAAACTATCCTCTTCAGATAGAGATGAAGTCCTTCCATGTGTGAAAGTCAGGTGATCAGGGAAGGAATCAGCAAGATTTAGTTTGTTTTATGAGACACTTTTGGACAGTAACCTATTATAGTGGTTTAAGCTTCATATCCAGTCCATTTTTTTGTTAGAATTGGTTTTAACATTCTGTATTTCATATGTAGGACCTCACAAATAATAATATAGTAAAGAAGAATTCATAGAATAAAATAATCTTTAGGGTTGGAAAGGACCTTAAGATTATCTACTTGCAGCCTCTCTGCCACAGGCCACACTTCCCACTAGACCATGTAGCCCAAGGCCCTGTCCAACCTGGCCTTGAACACTGACAGGGAAGGAGCATTTGCCACTTATCTGGGCAACCTGTTCCAGTGCCTCACCACTCTCACAGTAAATATTTTCTTCCTTATACCTAGCCTATATCTCCCCTATATCAGTATTAAAATTGCTAACTTTGTACAAGTTGGGGAAATAAGATTTGGACTTGAGTACTAGTGTTCTCTCTTCTTCATGTGATATCCCTTCCTTTTCTCACATGGCATTGACAAGTGGATGGGAAGGCAACCATTGAACAGAAGCAACAATGAGTTAATGCAAAATCAGTGTCTAATAGACTGACATTCAATCTGATACTTCCACTGTTAGTTTTAGCAAAGATTTGAATATATTATACAAATCTCCCTAAAACTTTCAATACTTTTTAGTGGAAAGCTGACCACATATTTGTATTTTTTTGTGTTACTCTCAAAATCTTTTTATCTGAAAAGAGGAAAGCACATAGTAAAGAGGAAGCAAAGAAACAAAAAAGTATTTTTAGTCTAATTAAGATATTTTATACTGTAACAAAAATACAGTAGAGCTATTATTATTAGTTACAATGATACTAACAGTCTAAAATGCAAAACATATCTCATTAGTAATGCTACAGGTGAAGCCATTATACTAGAAATACTTTGTAGTAGCAGCTGTTTTCAGGGTTCTCTGGGTCCTGAGGTTGATAGCTTCAGGTGAGCAACACCTTCAAGAACTCTGATTTTATCCTGACTCAGTTCTCGTTTTCATTGCATCTCTGTGACAATGCAGAAATAATTTGTTCTTAGAAAACACAAAAGCATAATAGTTTTTATATTTTCATTTTTCTTAGCAATATGTGTTATACCACACATATACAAAACTTGGCAAAAGTAAAGCAAACTAGGTAACAGTCGCCTGCTCATTATACAATTCTTGTTACAGCTAAGATAGAGCTCCAGTACAGCCAAGACAAAACTAGAAAAAAAGCAGACAGTACCTGATCTGAGGTCTGTGTTGTATCTTAGTAAAAAATCTGTGGTGTGCTACCCTCAGTGTTAATCCTGTATTTATTGGGCAACAGGGCTACATTCAACAGATTTAAATTGTGCACCACATTGTTACTCATAGAAGAAAAATAAACCAGACCATTTTTTTTATCTCTAAAGGTAGACAAACTGATAGTTCTTTGTAGCAATGGGAATGTAAAGATATGGGGATTATTTCAGTAAGAAGAAAAAATTATTTACACATCAAAAGCCTAAGAGTAGGACATGATTCTTGATGACTTCAGCATTGAAAATTGTTCACGTTCCTTGTAAATAAACTGAGGACAAAGATACTTAGCAATCGTACACATTCTTCTATGATTGCTGCAAAAATACCATCTGATCTATCAATACTAGACATTGTGGTAGTGTGATCAATGCCTACAACATATGCATGAGAGAGCTTTAATAAGATTTTAAGATGCAAAAGTGAAGCAACTTTTTGACCGTGAGAAATAAAAATTGACTACGGAGAAGAGAAAAAATTGTGTAGTATTATGAATACAATTTATGTGAAACTTAAGTCACCACTTTTATTTTATACTGTGACCAACAGAGACCAAGAAGATTCATTTATTTTCAGGGGGAAAGATGTGGTACTGGTGACTTAATAAGATGTTGTTCCTTAGTGTTAATCCTAGTAAATAAAGCAAAACAGAAGAAATGCTTTTAGAATATAAAATATACAAGGTATGACAAGAAGGGAAAAAAAGAGACTTTTGTATGTTTCATAAATGAATTATATACATGAGAAAATATCTCAGGGATATTGGCAGCATCTGAAAAGTAACAGGTAGAGACACTGAGGACACAAAGAACTGGAAAACTGATAAAATCTGACAAGAACAAAGGATGGACAAAAACTGTAGTTGTGTGAACAATGTGTACTTTGTACTTCAAGATGCTGAAACTACAAAGACTGCTGCAGTATACTGTCTCCAAACTTCCAACCGTCCCAGGATGTCTGGTCAGTAGACTAGGTGTCATGTTTAAGTATGTATGCTTAGTTTTCCACAAATTGCAAATATATCCAGTAAAGCTTGCTTGTTAGAGTATTATCTTTATCTTTGTTGTTGACCATTCATCTAACCAATTCACAGATGTATCATGAAAAATACATTAGCAGATTAGCAATCCAATTATAATAATCTTAAAGTATTAAACAAAAATGACAGAAGGTAAATTGGAGAGAAACTATGGAAATATATTCAGAGCTAAAATCACAGATAAACATCTGAGTGAAAGGATAGGAAAAGAAGATCTAGAAATAGAGGTTATTTACCAACTTCTACTTTCTAATTCTAATTTAAACTTTAAAATATATATCAACTGACTGAATCCACTCTTAGGTTAATCTTTCAAACAACTGACCTATCTACTAATCTATCTTCTTATTTATGTATCTGTTTATTTTAGTAGGCATTATTTTGTCTACCCGATTATGTATAGTATATACATATAGACATATAGACATATATACATCTAGACATATAGACATACAGACATATATAGGCATATAGACATATGCAGACATATATAGACATATAGACATGCAGATATATATAGGCATATAGGCATATAGACATATGCACTATACAAAGACCAAGAAAGAGCTTTGGCTCTTAGACTTCCTGTATTGAAGAGCAGTGATTACAGTGGTGCTGCAACTAGAGTCTGTAGCAATGGGACATCCATCCTCAGTGAGACTGGATAATAAGAGTAGAGGATGCTCACTATGGATTTTCACCAGCAGACAGAAAGCACATATTCTAGCTGGAAAGAGCTTCATTCTTCAGTACAGAATGTTATAATGCAGCTCAGAAATATCCAATAATGCTGTTCTTATCCCATTAACATGACTGACTTGTGATTTATTTTTCCTAAATTGGTCTTCTAAAAGATAGTCACTCTGCATTTCCTTTGTAGTCATTGAAATAGTTGTGATGAATCATTCTTTGAAGGAAGCTATTTGTGTTTGCTAACTATAAACAAAGCCTAGGATTATTAGATGAGAATTAGACATCAGATTTTGAGATGTCTGCAGTTTATTCCACCCACATACTAGAAGCAAGTATATGACAGAATTGCATTTAGCAAACCTGGTATAAGTATTTTATTATAAAATACAACAGTGCCAGCTTTATACATAATTGTACAGAAGGTAGAATCAAAATCAGTCCATTTCTTTGCCCATTTTGTATTCAATCATGTTCAATTTGACATAATTTTCCAATTAAGAATGCCCTTAACATTCAGGATGGGATTCATTTCAGCTAAATTACTGTGTCTGAGAGAGTCATGCTACGTCCCTGTACAGTATCCATTCTACTCAGAGAATGGAAATAGTATGATACAATTCATATAAATAAACATATTAACTGCTGATGATGTGCATTGTACCTGAAAATTCCTATTACTATGGACTATGAAGAGGGCTCACAGTGATCAACTGAGATTCTGCAGGAATCTAGATGTTTTAAGAATTCCAACCTCAGAACCAGTGGGATTTTATTTGCTAATTAATTACTGAACTCATGTTGCAAGATTTCGCCAAACATAAAGCAACTAAAAAAAAAAAAAACAAAAAACAAAACAAAACAGTAAAACATCTGTCATATAATCTACACTTATCTTTAATAGTTTGAAAATATTCCCATTGAAAATGAGGAGAAAACTCATGGCTTTGGGAGGATTATTTGGCCCAAGTTATTAAAAGGTCTTCAAAGAGGAAGACATAAATCCAAGCAAAAGATCTGTCTACAGAGGAAAATAACACAAAAGCTAATCATTAGGACTGACTTTGCTCCTAGTTTTCATGCTGTAATTCAAATGAAATGTAATACAAAAATTAGTTCTGTTTGCACTTGCTTGCCAAAATGTAGTTAGTTAAAGGAACAGCTATTGTTGCTGTCGACAAGCTGCTCTGTAGAAATTAATTATAACTATTAAGAATAATCCTTACCTGGGTCACAGATGTAACAACTTAAGTTGCATTCTAGACATTAATCAGACAAGTCTGTCTTTGTGAGACTGTAAGATCAAAAAGCCTACCCAGTTTGATGAAAACCTCATGAGGTTTTTGCATTATGGAACTGTTTAAGAGAGATGCTTGCTTATAGTTAATGTTGTGGGGTTTTTTTTCTCTATGAGATTTCTGGTTCAATGTAGGAGGGAGTTCAAATGTTTTTTTAAAGCAAAATGAAGTTGCAGGTTGCTTCAGGACATTCTGGGTGTAGCCCTGGATATTTCTGATCATATGAAAATAATTTTGTTTGACAAAATATCTTTGGAAATACCTGAGTGCTGCAGACAAAAATGTGCTGGCAGGAGTAGGGGGGAATGAGACTTTTTTTGTCTTAACAGTTTTGTTGCTTTGTCAAAGTTTATTGCTAGGTTTTATATATAGATGAAGATAGGTTGTGTAAGTTTTGGCACAGTAAATATTTCTAAGTTGCTGAAATCTACAAGCACTTCTAGCTTCAAGCCTCATATTAACATAGGGATATCAGGAGACTTTCTCTGTGGACTGTTAACTGAGTAACTACCAGTATTGGGGGTTTTATATATTTTATGACCTGTAACAAAATTTGGAAAGAGAAACTTGCATTCAAATAGACTGTAGAGAAGCTTAAACTTGTTTTTAGCTTTTTGGGCATAAGATAAACTTCTCTAGGAAGATAATTGATTTTAAGTGTACTTGAATGGTATTGTCCTTGTTTTGGCCATGATAGAGTTAATTTCCTTTCCAGCAGGTGGGTTCAGTGCTGTGCTTTTTAAGTCTGAGAACAATGCTGATAAACACCAATGTTTCAGTTATTGCTAAGTAGCACTTACCCTGACCAAGGGCTTTTCAGTCTCTCATGCTCAGCCAGTGAGCAGGGGCACAAGAAGCCAGAAGGGAGCAGAGACGGGATACCTAACACAGACTGGCCAAAGGGTCCCAGCACATCATGCTCAGTGTGTAAACTGGGTGTAGTCACCTGGAAGCGGCTGCTCTGGTCTGGCTGGATATCAGTTAGTGGGTGGTGAGCAATTGTATTGTGCATCACTATTGTTCGCTAGGGTCTTTTTCTTTCTTTCTCCTTTTGGTTTTATATCTCTCTTCTTGTTATTTCCCTTATCATTTGTATTGTCAGTAGTAGTATTTTACTGCACTTTATTAAACTGTTCTTATCTGAGCCCATGGGCTTTACATTCTTTCGATCTTCCTCTCCATCCTGCCTGGGGAAGGAGGAATTGGGGGGGTGAGAGAATGGCTGTGTGGTGCTGAGTTACCGGCTGGTGTTAAACCATGACAGGGACAGGTATGTAATTTTTTTGGTTGGATGATTTGTGCTTGGACAGGGTGAGGTGAGGGTGGGGATGGTCACTGGCCTCATTTTCTACATAGACCACATCTTTAAGTCTAGAAACACCAATGCAAAATTCTTTTGAAGTCTTGCTGTAAGAAGACAGATAATGCACGGTACTCATCAAAGAAATATTTTCTAATAGGCTGTTTGAAACCTTTATTGAAGCACACAAACTGAAAAGGTAAAACATTTGCCTGAATATAATTTAATACCAGCTCCAAAGGTTAGGTAAAAATGTTTAAATCTAGATTTGTGCAAAGGACTATCAGAATTGTGATAGGGCAGTAATGCATTTTGGCCTAATACTAGAAAAAAGTACACTGAAATGATTACTTATTCTGCCAAAGTAGAGTTGCTCATCCATGGCTATCACTGGAAAGCATTCACTAAACTATTCAAATGTTCCCAAGTGTTTCTGAGCACTGGGCTGGATGACTGCACAAATAGCAGTCATGCTTTGCAGTTCTGTGACATTTCCTCTGTATCTTTAAAAAACCCTGAAGTAGTAACTTGCACCTTTGAGATATTTACAAGTTAATTCAGTCCTTACTTAGGTGAAATAAAGGGAATTATTTAGCTGACTATGCCAGAGGAAAGTGAAAATTAATAGAGCAACTGAAAATGGCTTAAAGAAATGTATGTTGAACCTAAGTTTCAATTTAATCAGGGCGTATCTGTCTGTGGCTCAGTATCCAAGTGGAAACCAGTGATGAGTGGTGTCCCTCCAGGGTCCATACTGCGACCCATACCATTTAGTATCTTCATTAATTATATAGATGGCTTGAGTGCACCTTCAGCAAGTTTCCAGATGACACCAAGCTGACTGGTACAGCCAACATGTTAGAGGGAGGGGTGCCACCAAAAGGGTCCTTGACAGGCTTATGGAGTGGGCCCATGCAAACCTCATGAAGTTCAACAAAGACAAGCACAACATCCTGCACCTGGGTCAGGGCAACCACTAATATCAATACAGACTGGGAGATGAATGGGTTAAGAGCAGCCCTGCACAGAAGAACTGGTACATGAAAAATTATTTGTGTGCTTGCAGCCCAGAAAGCCAACCACATCCTGGGCATCAAAAGAAGCATGACCAGCAAGTCAAGGGAGGTGATTTTCCCCCTCTATCCTGCTCTTGTGAGAAGCCACCTGAAGTACTGCGTTCAGCTCTGGGGCTGTCAGCACCAGAAAGACATGGATCCACAGACTCTTCCCAGAGGAGGTCCTGAAAGATGATCAGAAGGCTGGAGCACTTCCATGAAAAAAGGCTGAGAGAGATGGAGCTGTTCAGCCTGTACAAAAGAAGGCTGAGAGGCAAATTTATTGCAACTCTCCAGTATATAAAGAGGGCTTATAAGATGGAGGGATAATTTTTTACTAGAGCCTGTAGTGGTAGGATGAGGGCAACAATTTTAAACTGAAACAGGGTAGGTTTTTATTGGATAGAAGGGAGATATTTTTTTGTGATAAGGTGATGAGGACAACGGGTTGCCCAGGTAAGTTGTAGATGCCTCATAACTGGAAGTGTTTGAAGTCAGGTTGGACAGGACTTTGAGCATCCTGATCTTGTGAAAGATATGCCTTTCAACCCAAACTATTCTGTGCTTCTCGGTAAATTATTGGAAAGTTTAATTTTCCCCATTTCTTGTGCTTCCTATCCCATGGAGCCAAATGTACATAAGTATGCAAGTATTGACGCAAGAAATATTGATACCCAAATAATGAACAACATACATCCTCAATATCCATATTTTTTTTCTATATTTTCAGTAATTTATACTACATATAATGTTTTAAATCAATGAAAATGTGTTAACAGTCACAGTGCTTGTATTTAACTATTTCTCATATTTCATAATATATAATACTTAAGATGCTTCAGGTGATCATCTTGCATTCCGAAACACTCTGGAAATGCTGTGGGTTTACTTAGCCAGGTACACAAAATAACACACGCATATGTAGCCATATACATCAGTCAAGGCTTACTAGAAGAAGTCACAGAAACGAGCTTTCAAATTACGTTCTTGGCGTTTATATATTTCTATTACCTTAAAGGCTGAGATAAGGCAAAAACATTTTTGCACAGAGCAGTACTTGCTTTTATTACCTGTACGTTTAAAAGCAGAATACAGAGAGCTTTAGTGGTAGCAGTGCTGGTGACTATTATCATTTAGGAACAAGTTTTCATGGTCTGATGATTGCTTTACATTTTATATACATTGATTTTACATGCAGTGCTTTTGTTCATGTATAAGAAGACATGTACAAAGCTTTCATCATACACTAGCCCGCCCATATCTGCTCCTGCCAAGATCTACCATCATAATTTGTCAATTTCCCCTTCAGTTTATTCTCTTGACTAACCCAAGTAGGACAGTTATTACTGCAATACAGATTGCTTTGCATATATTGTGATGTTCAGCAAGCAATGGTATACGTAAATTGCATGCTTGCTGTCCGGAGGGAGGAGCAGAGGAATCATTTTTGGCTTTGGCTAATCAATGTCTTTTCTGGGATAAGCCCACATGCTAGTAACAGAAGAAGCACTGTTAGCTAGTTGCGAAGGATAGCATATAGTGTTCAGAGGCATCCTTGTTTTCCCACAGTTTTTTAATAGTTTCATTCCAAGGACAGCTTACTGGAGAGAAGTGCAAAAGCTAGACAAGAGACAGCACATTATTGGAAGAGAAATGAATGTAAGGATGGCACATTAGAAACAAAGAGACAGGCTAGACACATTAGACAGTCACAAGGGCACATTTTAGTTACATTTACAGTCTCTCAGACTAAGGCCATGATTATGCTACTGCTGACACTCATAATTAAGTGTCAGTGAAAGGGGAATCAGAACCGCTGAATTCAGTGAAGGTGCTTTTGGTCTGAAACAATGCAGCCTAGATTAGAAGTCCTAAGACTGTATTAGAGATGTTTTAAATACCCTTGATCCTCATTGATACGTTTCATATGGAGTTTTCTTACATAAATGGATTATTCAGGAGGAGAAAAAAAGTCTAGATCTCCCGCACTGAAAGGGGTGTTGCAGTGACCAGCTGAAGGCAAATACATAGGAACTAAATTAACGTACTTTAACAGTCTTTATATCTCTACTGTATTTCAAACAGTAAATTTTTCTCACCACATAGCCTAGTCAAAGGCCTATATCACTTGATAGAGAGGGGCAATGGTGTAGCAAAGTTCTTTTATCCAAATTCCACCAGGATCTCTCACCCCTGGTTAATTCAATGTGTTTACTTATTTATCAGCTGTCTTTTAATAGGACACATATTTCATGTATATATGTTAACCTGCAATATCTGCTGCAAGATACTTTAAGTTGCAAATGTTTTAAGTGCCTTGTTAATTGGCTGCTGCATGTATACAATAACGCTTCTGTCAGAATAACAGCAAAGCTGCTAACTATGAAAATTAGCAATTGCTGCTTAGCTGTTAATTTGAAAAATGTTTAATATGTAAATTATATATAATTCAAACTAAAAAAAAAAAAAAGTCTTAAGAAAAAAAACCCCTCTAAATAATAATTATAATTTTGTATTCATACTTCAAAAAGAAAATTTGTGTGTAACCAGTCTTGGAAAGAATTGTGACAGTCACAGAATTACAGCTGTATATTGGCTCCAATAAAATAATCAAAGTAATCAACTAAATTAACAGAATGTGATATATCTGTTTTGAACACACAACACACAACTCAATTTCAAAACAGAGGAACCTAACATGAATATCCAGAAATCCATATAGAAGCATACACATACTGGATGCAGCTCCTAAAAATGCACCTGTGTGCCCAGCTTCAGTCGCTGTATTTGTTTGGAAATAGGTCATCATATATTCTATATTTGAGTAGGTAGATACGAGAGAATGATGTTGGCAGGTTTGCCAGTGCTTCTAATCCAGTTCATCTTATTAAGTTCCGCAGAACTCACCACCCTTGGCTTGTTGCCTCAGAACACTTAATTATTAATTTGGCCCCTATTTGTGATTTTCAAGGGAAAGATGACTAGCTTATTAGCTAGCTCTACAAAATTATAAATACAGTGCCTAAATACGCATATTCTTGAATTTTCTCCTAGGAACTATTGCAACAATGTAAAAGAGATGAAAAGAAGACCTTACCTCTTTTATGATGATTTATGCAGCAAGATATAATAATAGGAGCAGAACAACAATAGGATTGACTTTCCCACTTTCTTTTTTTTGTTAACCCTGCCTGATAAACAATCCTTTTGGGAGTGCAGCTGCTTGATATTGATTAGAGCTCATCGTAGACTATGCTAATCTGGTTAGAAAATCACAAGGCAGAACACAACATGAGTGCAAGAGGCATTCCAGGCCTAACTAAAAGTGTGTGCAGCTACAAGCAGCAGAAATGAAGGAATGAACAGAACATTAATTTTACACATCTTTTGGTGTCCCTCTAGAAATTTCTCATACTTTATGTCAATTCTATTTTGCTTTTTTGGTTCTTACTGTTTGTTGTTTATGTAATTATTTAGCATTATTATATTAAATAATTTTATTTTTAAATTAACACATTATAATTAATATAAAATAAAACATTTTAATATTTAAGAAATATAAGGTTTACATTTGTAAGCAGGAGGTGATTAGAATGTGTTTTCTGCTGGATAAGTTGTACTCAAGGAAGCTAGGTACAGTCCTTCTCTGGAACACAAGAAATCTGAAGTATACAATCTTTTTGTGAAAGTTGTCTTTCTTATAACTAGACAAGGTATGAAGCTCTTGTAAACAATGCAAATGTCAGACTTCAATACCCTTCTCATCCTAAGGACATCCAATCTCAAATGGATTTTCTCTTTTCTTTTTAGTAAAACACTAGCCTACTTGGTTGTCTATGGCCTGGGGAGGAGGGGAGTAAAAAAGCTTTTCACCTGTCTCACAACCTGAGCTTTGTAGCAACCTGGTGGAAATATGTCTTTATTTTTACTTTTTTTTTTTTTTTTTTAGTATTATTCAATTAAAATAATATATAAAATTAAGAAGGGAGACATCTAACATTTTTCAGCTTAGTTTTCCTTCTAGGTGTGCTAGAAATATGTTCCTCTATCCATATTCCTTTTAGCTCCATGAAAGTTGCATTCCTGCTTGATTAAGGGTAACAAAGAAAACCAGGGCAACAACAAACAACACTTATGCCTTTTTACCTCATTACAGCTCCCGGTTTATGCTTGGGACAGAATCCTGAACAGTCTTATGCTTCAGACAACAGGTTTTACCGGATTATAAAATCTTGAGATGCCTGGTGCATGCTTATGGCATCTTCACTCCATCTAGTATTGGTAACATAAGTCAGCACAGGAGCTGAAGTGGACACAGACTGATAGCCCTTGACTGATGATACATAGCTAAGTATCACCACGCAGAAGCTCCTTGATGGAAGTTACTTTAATGAGTGATCTGAATATGCCTGATGCTGGTTGGCTGGTAGGCTACTTAAATGTGAGATACTGAATCTCTTGAATCAAGAGAAATGAAACTCAGTTGGTGGCTGAGGCAGTATAAAAAAAGCAGCTGCTGTAACTTGAACTGCAACATTTGTTTTTCTTATTTGAGAATGTTCTAATAATATTTTTGCCCCTCCTTCCTGCATAACACAAATAAGTAGGTAGACAAAAAATGCAGGGTAGATAAATGGAAAGGGCTGCTACAGGAGAAGAAAAGACTGACTTTTCTTCTCTCCAGTTTTTCTTTTTCATCACAGTCTTGTCTTTAGAAATTCTATGTTCTTTATCATAATTCTCCCTACAGTCCCCAAATAAAACAAAACAAAACCAAGCAGAGGAATTATAATAGTTCCATCAGCAATTTAGCCTGTAAATAAGTTCGAGTTAAAACCCTGATGCTCAAATTGGCAGCACATCTTGAGATAATGAACCAACACAGAACCCCACTGATTCGAGATAAGATAACATGCAGGCCCCGGTTTTAAACGGGCAGCCTGTGGGCAAGCTGTTAAAACCCTATGAAGCTTCACTGACTTCACACAGGGTAAAGCTGAGAGTCTGATCCTGTACAGTACTGTCACAGTACTGAAAACCCCAACTGCAAAAACCAAGCTCCAGATTCATCCTACCAAACTTTAGAGATCTGAGGCATTAAATTTAGGAGTAAAGCACCTTTAGGCTACAAGGACGCTTCAGAGAAGAACTGAGATCTGAGGTGCCCAATGATTATGGGGAGAGACAACAGCTTCACAGATCCTAAATCAAAACCATACATTTAAATGAAATAAATTCAGGCTTTGATTTATAAACCTCTTGGAGAGGGGGGACACAACATTAATATGATTTGTTTCTGTGATGTTTTTGAATGGAAAAAACATTTTAAGATGACTAATATTATTTGTTACTACAAAATCTTCATATCTTATTTCTGTGAGCACGAGTATAAACAGTTCAGTGATGCTGTTCAGTTCATCATAATAATTATTTTTTTATAAATATAGAAAGTACCTTATCACACTGAAATCTAAGCATTTTTTATGCAAGTTGCTATGGTGATTTCTGACTTCATTGTAAAAACGCACCCAGAAATAAAAATTTATTTCGAGCCAAATAGCCTGTATGTTCTATCCCATTGCTTACAATATGAGAAAACTGTAAAGCATCCCTAACACCTTCTTCCCTCCTTTTAACATTACAAAAAAAAAAACCTGCTGTGGTGAGCAGATTTTCAGAGGAAAACACAGAATTTCTGATTACGAAGTATCTTTCTTCTTTAGCCCAAGCTCTGCCAACAGCACTTATTTTTGAGAGGGTTTTTCTTTTGTTTGGAAATGAGATGGATGAGCAAAATGTAATTAATATACTATATTATATTAATTATATTATATTATATTATATTATATTATATTATATTACGAAAAGACAGTGGTCAAGAAATGAGACCAGATAACCAGCTGGATAGGGTACATTTAAAAGTATACTTCAGTCATATAAAAAATAAATTGAAAAAAAATTTTTTTTTCAAAGTACATATGGATTTCCTCCCATATTGTGTTCTACATATCATGTGAACTTAGGAATATGTAATTTCTTTCACATGAATACATAACAAAAAAGGGTAGAATCTCCTAAGGATGAGGGGTATATGCTGACCTGTAACATTATTTCCTTTGTTTCTTCACACTGCATAACTAACATTGAAAAAGGAAAAGTGATATTTTTAATAGAGAACATACACTGTTCATAATCTGCTCCGTGCCTAAATTTTAAAGTCAAAAAAAACCAAAACCAAAACAAACACAAAACCAAAAAACCAAACTGTATTTCTCTGTCAACAGCCCTGTTCTACACAATATAAATATAATCACTTGTTACGGTAATGTGGTTCTTGGAGTTAAACTGCCAGGAAAGACAGTGTTGCTGGATGAGGGCCAGCAGAGAGGAACAACATCTCCAGATGGATAGGCCAAGCTTTCATCTGATTCCCAGATATCCTCCTGTGTGTCAGGGGATGCATAGTCTCCTTCAAAAGTCTTTCAGTCAAAACCTAATAAACACTCAGTGACAAATTTATATGGTGCAGTCAGACAACCCAACAGAGTGCATTAGAGGTATGTAAGCGTGTTAACGTCGGACTTCTGCACCCAAACTCTGGTAAGGAACAGCTAAAAGCAATTAAATAAATTGTTTATCCTGAAATCTGTGTTGTTTTTTTTTTTTTTTTCATATAATTTCGCTCTTTTGAAAATCAGACTCTTTCTGCATGTTATTGTTTGCAGTCCATATGCTCTTAGTGTTATGGAGTCCCACAAGGATCTGTCAGTCTTGGTGTGAACAACTTTCTGCAAGTTGCAAAGGTCAGTGTGTTAGGTCAGATTCACATTAACACAGAGACCACTTTACAGCAGTCGTGCTACTTTAAAAAGTCTTTAAGGAAACTTATATAATTAACCCCCACTCAAGTGCCTTTCTGTACTGCCAAGGAGTTGCAAAATATGTATGAAAATAAAATCCATAACTGAAATACTTCATCAAATCTGTAGAAAGAGGAAGTGTAATAAAATCCAGTCTTAAAATTGTAAGAAATTTATGAGTGAGCAATTTTAGACCGGTTAAAAAAAACACTTTTCCCTGTACTATTTGATATATGTGCATAAGAAATTGGTACAGTATTAAGTATTATAAATAGAACAGGGTCGACACTAATCACTTTTGTTTTACTCTTGCGTTTTTCTTTCATTTAGATTATCTATAATGAATAATTAGAGATTGCTCTAAGGCAGCAATTCATCTCACAAACACCTGACATTTCAAAATTTTTGTGAATTATGGTGTCCATTGAACCCCTTGAATGACTTACTGCCTTAAAACTACCTTTCTGTTTGAACGAACAACCTTAGCAATGCAGAAACCTTTACTTTACTTCCTGGCAACCTCCAGTAGCATTTGAAGTTTCTTTGTCTCTGGGCACTTTCAACTAATATTTCATTAGTTGTTAAAACAGGGTAAGGTCTATGCTTTCTATTGATTGCCAGATAAATTGCTGTGAGACATTATTTCTCCCCTCTAGTGCAATGATTTTTTTTGTTTGCTTGTTTTCTACCTCTGCCTCTGGCACATATACAAGAGGTTTGTATTATTAGAGATGAATAATACTGTTGCTACATATGATTTTGATTTTAGAATTTTTTTAGCTGTTGCTTTTTCAATGTATCATAATTAGATTTTCAGTACTGCTTTTAGTTGTGTTATTAGCCAAACTTCACTAAATATACTTTGCTTTGACAATAAAACTACAGGTAAAAAAAGTTGAAAATATAATTGCTGTGTTAATATTCATAAAAGGTAGATTGCTGTGTTACACTTAGTAATAAAATCATGTTAAAGAGCTGTGAAAGCATCCCAAAGTCTCATTGCATCCTGATCTTCATAACCTTTATTCCCAGATAAAGGTGGTTCATGATACTACATCAGTCATGCATGTGGTAACTGAGGTGGTCTGCCAAGGGGGAAAAACAGTCTGGGCAGCAAAAGCTGGAACTGCAGCAGTTTTTTTCTGTTCTTCAGATCAGTTTCATTAACTATTTCAGAGATCAATCTTTACCTAGTGCATTTTTAATTACATTTGTGCTAGATGAAAATTCATTAGCACGTATGGCCCAGACAAAGCAATGAGACTAAGCTACAGCTACTTTAATATTAAGCAACTTAAAAAGTAGGTCATATACATTATTGCAAATTTCTTTTTAGAGTTAGGTATACCAACAGATAGAAATCTGGTAAAAAGAAACAGTGGCTATATCTTTGTAAAACTCAGGATTGTTCACAAAGACAGGAACATATTTGATGAATTTAGCTTTCATTTTACTAAAGAATTACCTGCGACTAGATCTAATTTTGAAATATATAAGCAACTTATACTGTTATAAAAAATTAATGTGCATTGAATCATAGAATCATAGGATAGCTACTGTTGGAAAGGACCTTAAAATTATCTAGTTCCAACCCCCCTGCAATGGGCAAGGACACCTCCCATTAAACCACGTCACCCAAGGCTCTGTCCAGCCTGGACTTGAACACTGCCAGGGATGGAACATTCACAACTTCCTTGGGCAGCCCATTCCAGTGCCTCACCACCCTTACAGTAAAGAACTGTAAAGCATATGTTTTAGTATGAGAGTAATCTTAAACCATTCAATTCAGTTACATCCATGACACTGTAGTATATGTCATGTATATGTAGTATATGTCATGGTTTAAGACCTTCAATAACTCACGCAGTCTCTCACTCACTCCCCCTCTTTCTTCCCCCAGTCCTGGGGGAATGGGGAGGAGAATCAAAAAAATGCAACTTCCACAGGTTGAGATAAGAACGGTTTAGTAACTAAGATATAACACTAATCACTACTGCTACCACCAATAATAATAATAACAAGAGAAGTACAAAGAAAGAGAAGACAACTGCTCACCAAGCCCCACCCAGCCAGTGCACTCCCCAGCAGCGAACCCCCCCAATCTACCCCCGCACCCTTCCAGATCCCTGCCCTCCGTTTTTGCATCCTGGGCATGACGTGCTGTGGTATGGAATAACCTCTTTGGTCAGTTTGGGTCAGGTGTCCTGTCTCTGCTTCCTCCCGGCTTCCCCTCCTCCCTGGCAGAGCATGAGACTCAGAAAGTCCTTGGTCAGACCAAAACATTGCCAAGCAGTAACTGAAAACACTGGTGTTATCAGCGCAGTTCCCAGGCCCAAAATCAAAAACACAGCGCTGCACCAGCTACCAAGAAGGAGAAAAATGACTGCTACTGCTGAACCCATGACAATATTAGACTTGATGAATACAACTTTCATGGCTATGATGTGAGACAAGGGGGGTACAAAATTACAAAATGAAATATATGAACCTTTAGAAGCAATTTTAAGTAATGCTAAGTTTGATGGCTTTGTAACAGTAGTCATGGAAAATTACTGAGATGCATGATATACAGAGAAAAAATATAGAGTACAGCTAGAGAACATACTGAGAATTCTTGTACACGATAAACTGTTGTAGTTGACGTAGTTTAGGCCTTTATGGCCTCAGTACAAAATGAGTGTAAGAAAAACAGGCTAGAAGAACAGGATGTAAAGATAAGGAGTATGTGGAAAGGCCGGGGCCCAGGATGGGCTGCAGTTAAACTAACTGATAAGTAGGAGGATGGGATGATTGTTATGTCTGTGGTATTAACAAACCGATTAAACTGGTATAAGCATCTACTGCGCGTGCTTCAAAGGCTGCCAGCAGTGATGAAGATTGTTGAAAGAAGGAAACAACCCTGAAAGACCACCACCACATTTTTGTAGGCCTGCAGGGAAATTTCTGGAAAATTATGTAATCCATACGTAGCCTTATGAATATGTACGTGTGCTCAGTAGCTATATGAGAACTGCTTGTGAAGCAATACGGGGACACATGTTAGGAGGAGCTATCCCCCATGTCTCCCTGCGCCGCAATGAAGAATACCTGCTTGTCAACTTAAAACTTCATTGGCAAATTTGTTCCTGGAGTTTTCTCTGAATCAGGTGATAGAAGAAGGAAGAAAAAATTAGTTTACTAAGTGCTTACTCTTGCACAAGAACATTATTGCAAAATTTTAATTTCTAATAAGCATTTTTATAAACATGTAAATGCTTATAAGCATAAAAGAGTCCTTATATAATGCTCCTAAATAATTCTGAATTCTAGTCCAAACAAACCTCTGTGGAGTCCCACAAGTATCATAAGTTTGAATATTTCTTAATACACACAGCTCTGGATAAACATGTATATGTACATATCTATGTCTATATTGGGTCTGGCTGGGATGGAGTTAATTTTCTCCATAGCAGCTCATATGATGAAGTGCTTTACATGTGTGACCAAAACAATGCTAATTACACACTAAGATGTTAACTGCCTTCTGGGCTTAACCCACAACTATATATTAGCCCAGAATTCATATGATTACCACCACTTAGTCATTTTTGGTAAGGATTTTTTTTCAATATTTGTCACATCTGATCATTAAGCATTATCAAATAATGCCTTAAAATTTTCCTTTTCACTATTGCTTGCAAAAGTCTACATGACTTTTGTAGAAGAACAAATGATTTACTGTTCTTGAACACTAAATGCATCTTGCAACAATCTAATGATCTTTCACAGACTTCCTAGAGCCCTGTGGCTTCCAAGAAGTCCACTATTTGTGCCACTGTAGCCATCCATAGATGATACCAACTCTACAGTAACTTTTACAACAGCTAAAATGTAGTAGCTAGTATAGATTTCCTTTTAAGAAATATTTTTAATAAATAATTTGTACTTATTTCTCCATTGTTATTATCAACTTCTCAGTCTTTACATTCAGCTATGTGGCTAGCATGAAAAATTTGGTCTAAAGAAATGCAAGGCAGATAAAATTTCTTATGTAAAAAAAAAAAATAAAATGAATGAACAAACAAAAAATACTGACAGTAATTATCAAAATCTTAGGTTTCAGCGTCTAAAAATCCCCTGAAGGTTGTTTAGAACCCTTAACCCCTTTCTTATAAGGAGTAAATAACTTCTGGGGATTTATGAATTTAGTGTACCTGAAAGGATTTGACCTACAGTTTCTTCCAGAAATTTTCAGTGTTCATAACATGTTTCATTAGTGCACTAGCAGCCCTTAGGTACCCATTCTTAAAGTTTGCTGCCAAACCACTTGGCATGAAAATATCACTGATCAAAAAACTTTGGGTGAGAAATTCCATAAGTTTTTTTCTGATTACAGCATAAATATTCCATTCTGTGCTCTCATAGGACTTTCATATCAGAAGGTGATCTTTCATATCAGAAGAGTACTTCAAGTGCATGATGATAGTGGGAGATTTGTCAGATACGGACAGGTTTATGAAGTCTGACAAAACTGGATGGTAGCCTGCCTGCTGACTGCAGGCACACTGAACTTCAAAAGACGCTCAATGGCTGAAGTGAGCAGCTCGAGAGAGGACGCCTTCAAAGCTTGAGTGGGGGGAAGCTCAGCATCCAGGAGCTCAACTCAGAGTGGCAAGAGCCACGGAGGGAGCCTCAAGACTAGACTTGCCCAGGAGCCGGCAGCTCAGCTGACAGAAACATCTTACTCAGAGGGGGTGGTGCCAGGAGAAACAGCACTGGCCCTGACTGGGCAAAAATCTGCCCTAGTGAGCTCAAGCAAGCAGGGAAGGATCAAGGCAGTTTGGGTGGGCGGGTGGGATGGTGAGTACTCTCCCTATGACCAGAGTCCCGCCTGAGAGCTCTGCTCTGGCTGCGCCTGCGGTGGCCAGCGTAGGCACCCAGACAGAGCTGATGAGAGGGGAGGATGCAGCACAGAGCTCCGGGTGTAGAGGGCGCCTGCACTGCCCTCATGAGGGGAGGGTGCACAATGGGCAGAGCTGCACTCGGTGCTCCCTGGTGCAGGTGCTCCTGCAGCAGGTGGCTGAACTGCGGGAACCTGTCAATAGGCTGAAAGGTGTCATGGGAGCTGAGAGGAAGCAGCACTGCTTGCTCCAGGACCAGACTGTGCAGGGGCCTCAAGCGTCCGCTGTAGCCCATGGAGGGAAGAAGGAGGCTGCTAACCCAGGAAGCTGGGAAATAGTAAAGAAAAAAAAACCAACCAAACAACAAAGGAAGGAGGAAGAGGACAATTAAAAGCAGGGGCTTCCTCCTATACCTGTTGTCCCCAACCAGAACCTCTTTGCTGTCCTGCAGGGGGCTGATGAGGAAACACGCTCCTACCAGGAACAGCCGGCTGATGCACTGGTAAAGAAGATCACTACTGGTGCTGCCAGGAAAAAGCAGCCAGTTGTAATAGTAGGGGACTCTACCCTGAAAGGAACAGAAGCACCCATCTGTCGGCCCGACCCAGTCTCAAGGGAGCTGTGTTAATACCAGGGGCTCAAATCAGGGATATTGCAAAGAGGCTGACTGCACTAGTCAGTCCCCCTGACTATTACTCACTTCTAGTGATCCATGTGGGTGCTAGTGACATAGGTAGCAGTAGCCCGGAGAACATAAAGAAGGACTACAGAGCTCTGGGAGAGGTGGTTAGAGGCTCTGGAGCTCAGATTGTCTTTTCGTCAATTCTTCAGGATACACAGCAGGACCTAAAAAGGCTAGGAGGATTGGCCAGGTTAATAAATGGTTAGAAGGGTGGTGCCATAGTCAGGGGTTCAGGTACCTTGAACATGGGACTCAATTTAGTAGGCCAGGTGTACTGGGGTCTGGTGTAGTTGGTCTGACAAAAAAAGGGAAGAGTGGATTTGGTAGGAGGCTTGCCAGATTGGTCAAGGATGCTTTAAACCAAATGTGTTGGGGAAGGGGGACATCATTCCATCTCAACACACACAGTCAGTTGCCAGCACCTATAGTAAACGTTCGGAGCAATGTAGAGATATTGCAGCTGCTCCAGCCAATGATCTGACTTCAATTGGAGCTCGGGTCAGATGCTTCTATACAAAGGCACGTAGCATGGGGAACAAACAAGGAATTAGAGATGTGTGCATGTCTGTGGGGTATGATATCATAGGCATCACAGAAACATGGTGGGATGGCTCCTATGACTAGTGTGTTGGAATGGAAGGTTATGGGCTCTTTAAGAAAGACAGGCCCGGCAGGCAGAAGGGGAGGGGGAGTTGCTATTTCTGTTAGGGATAGGCTGGAGAGTATGGAACTCTATCTGGGGACAGCTGAGCAGTTGACAGAGAGTTTGTGGGTGAGGGTTAAAGGGAGAACAGCGATGGGAGACCTTATTGTGGGGATCTGTTACAGACCGCCTGACCAAGAGGACTCTGTGGATGAAGCGCTCTATAGGCACACATGAACAGACTCACGCTTGCAGGCCCTTGTTCTCATGGGAGACTTCAACCACCCTGACATCTGTTGGAGGGATGGTACGGCCCGGCACAAGCAATCCAGGAGGTTCCTTGATTGTGTGGAAGACAACTTCCTTCTGCAAGTAATAGAGGAGCCAACAAGGAGAGGAGCCGTGCTTGACCTCTTGCTCACCAACAGAGAAGGTCTGGCTGGAAATGTGATGCTCCAGGGCAGCCTTGGTTGCAGTGATCATGAGATGGTTGAATTTGAGATCCTCAGGACACTGAGAAGAGCATGCAGCAAGCTCACTGCCCCAAACTTCAAGAGAGCAGACTTGGGCCTCTTCAGGAACCTGCTCTGTAAGGTTGCACGGGATATAGTCCTAGAGGGCAGGGCAGCCCAAGACTGTTGCTTGATATTCAAGGATCACTTGCTGCAAGCTCAGGAGTGTTGTAACCCAATTAGAAGGAAGTGCAGCAGGAGAGCCAGGAGACCTCCTTGGATGGATAAGGAGCTGCTGAGGAAACTTTGAAGGAAAAAGGCTTATAAAAGGCGGAAACAAGGACAGGCAGCCTGGGAAGTATACAGGGATGTTGTCCGGGAAGCTAGGGACCAGGTTAGGAAAGCTAAGGCCCAATTAGAATTAAACTTGGCTAGGGATGTGAAAGATAACAGGAAGGGATTCTATAGGTGCATTGCCAATAAAAGGCAGGCTAGGGAAAACATGGGCCCCCTCCAGAAGCTATCAGGAGAACTGGCTGCCTTCGATTTGGAGAACACTGAGGTTCTGAATGACTTCTTTGCTTCATTCTTCACCAGCAAATGCTCTGACCACAACACCTAAGTCTTGGAAGGCAGACTCAGGGACTGTGAGAATGAAGACCCTAGGCCCACTGTAGGAGAGAAGCTGATTCAAGACTTTCTTAAGAGCCTGATTGTACACAGATCCATGGGACCTGATGAAATCCATCGGCAGGTCCTGAAGGAGCTGGCAAATGAAGTTGCTAAGCCACTGTCAATCATATTTGAAAAATCATGGCAGTCAGGTGAAGTTCCCAATGACTGGAAAAAGGAAAATATAACCCCCATTTTCAAGAAGGGGAAAATGGGAATTACCCAGGGAATTACAGACCAGTCAGTCTCAACTCTGCCTGGTAAAATCTTGGAGTGGATTCTCCTGGAAGGCATGCTGAGGCACATGAGAAACAAGAAGGTGCTTGGTGACAGCCAGCATGGCTTCACATAGGGGAAATCCTGCCTGACCAATCTGGTGGCCTTCTAGGATGACGCTACAGGAACTGCTGGACAGGGGTAGAGCAGTTGATGTCATTTACCTGGACTTGTGCAAAGCGTTCAACACTGTCCCACATGACATCCTGGTCTCTAAGTTGGAGAGACATCAATTTGATAGGTGGACCACTCGGTGGATAAATAACTGTCTGGATGGCCGCACTCAAATGTTGTGCTCAAAGGCTCAATGTCCATCTGGAGGCCAGAAACGAGTGGTGTCCCTCAGGGATTGGTGTTGGGACTGGTCTTGTTCAACATCTTTGTGGGTGACATGGACAGTGGGATTGAGAGCGCTCTCAGCAGGTTTGCCGATGACACCAAGCTGCGTGATTTGGTTGGTACCCTGGAGGGAAGGATGCCATCATGAGGGACCCTGACATGCTCATGAGGTTGGCTGATGCCAACCTGATGAAGTTTAACCATGCCAAGTGCAAGGTCCTACACCTGGGTTGGAGTAATCCCAGGCACAGCTACAGGTTGGGGAGAGAAGAGATTGAGAGCTGCCCTCAGGAGAAGGACTTGGGGCTGTTTGTTGATAAGAAAATGAACATGAGCCGGCTTCAGTGTGTGCTTGCAGCCCAGAAAGCCAACCGTATCCTGGGCTGCATCAAAAGGAACATGACCAGCAGGTCGAGGGAGGTGATCCTGCCCCTCTTTTCTGCTCTTGTGAGACCTCACTTAGAGTTTTGTGTGCAGTTCTGTTGTCCTTAACATAAAAAGGACATGGAATTGTTGAAACAAGTTCAGAGGAGGGCCATTAGGGTGATCAGGAGACTGGAGCACCTCCTGCATGAAGATAGGCTGAGAAAGTTGGGGCTGTTCAGCCTGGAGAAGAGAAGGATGCGTGGAGACCTCATAGCAGCCTTCCAGTATCTGAAGGGGGCCTATAGGGATGCTGGGGAGGGACTCTTCATGAGGGACTATAGTGAGAAGGACAAGGGGTAACAGGTTCAAAGTTAAACAGGGGAAGTTTAGATTGGATATGAGGAAGAAATTCTTTAGTGTGAGGGTGATGAGGCACTGGAACAGGCTGCCCAAAGAAATGGTAAATGCTCCATCACTGGCGGTGTTCAAGGCTGGGTTGGACAGAGCCTTGGGTGGCATGGTTTATTGTGAGGTGTCCCTGCTGATGGCAGGGGATTGGAACTAGATGATCTTAAGGTCCTTTCCAGCCCTAACTATTCTATGATTCTGTTATAAAAGCAGCTGACTGATATGGTCTATGATCCATATATTTAACAATATAGAAGAGGGTAGAATAAACATTCTAGAGGCTAAAGTCAAGCTGCAATCCAGGAGACCAGAGTCCTGGAGCTGCGCCACAGTGCACCGTGAAATATTTCAGTTCCAATTATGAAGCCCAGGAGCCAACCAGGAAGCAAATGCCTGAATGCGTTTATGAGATCATGATGGAAATATGAGGCATTTAGGGTGTTAGGAAGGAGAACAAAAGGACCTGCACAGGAAGAACAAATAGTCCCTTAATCAAAATGGAGCAGGGCTCTTAGGACTGAAAATTAAAAGGTCGTAGAGAAGTATTTAAAAGAAAAATCATGCAGAAAACTGGGTGTTGGGTGATTCCCACACCTGATACTTTCTTTATAGGTTGTAAGTCGGAAGTGCTAAATAAATTTTAAGGAAGCATTAGATCAAGTATGTAAGTTCAATGCTAATATGTCACCAGGACTGCTTAACATTCACCACAGAGTTTTGAACAAAGCGAATGTGAAGTTGCAGAGGTCAAAATGCATAACCTGTTGTCCAGAAACTGCAGGTATGCTAGAGGACCGGCAGGTCACCAGCATACCATGACACTTACAGGTATGGGATGGCCTCTGAGGGGAATCCTAAGAAGATCAGAGAAGTGAGCCTGGCTTCTTTCCCAAGAATGCATCTGGCAGAATCAGTAATATAAGATAAAAATCACTGTATTCATGAAAACATGGATCAGTATAGTCTGCTAGAAAAGAATCAGAAGGACTTCTATAAAAGGAAATTACCTCCAACACCTGCTGGTGTTTGAGGAGGTTTTGAAGGACAAATGAATAAAAGAATAGGATGAAAATAATACATTTAGAGTTTGAAAAAGTCCTTAACAGATCTCTGTATCAAATTCAGTAAAGAAAGTAAGTTGTAGCAGTAAAGATTCCTTTTCTGGTTAGAAATGAGGTTAAAGGAGGGAAAGCATGTTTACTTTCTTGGCGGAAAAGAACCACAGGTAGTTTCCTCTTAACTTGGTGTAAAGGCTTTTAGTCAGTATGACTTCATTTTAAAATGTCACTTTGTTACTCTTGAAAAATGAAACAACTTAATGTGTATTAAAACTGAATTAAAATTATTATAGTTTTAAAAATAAGAGGTTGGTAGATAAGAAACCTTTCTGGATTACCAAACAGATGAGCCATCACTGGGGTTCACTCACAGAATGTTCTTCCACAAAGTTTTCTTAAAGATTAGCAGAATGCAACTGTATAATTTGGATCAAGATTAGACCTCATCTCCTTACTAGGAAACTTGAGGGGGAACTAAAAAGCAGGAGGCAGGGAGGAGAAGAGGGGGACAAAAAAAGGATGCAAGACTCTAGAAAGTATAACTAATGGAAATGATAAGCAAGCATCATTTAGTCTCAGGCTTTGGAACAGAAAAGCTTTATAAAATGCAATTTATTGTATTGACTGTGTTTTCCTTCCAGAAAAAAAAAAAAACACACAAGGCAAGGAAGTTGGAAGCCTTCATCATAGACTGAATGTGATGGTGTTTTATGTACCTTGAGCCGATTGGTTTGATTTATGCATTTAAAATGCTTTTCAGTTAGATGATTTTTTGTTAAAGTACAATTAAAAAACAGTCAACACAGAAAAAATACTATGTACTTTAGTTGATGTAAAATGTTTTTACTATTATTTTGATCTTTTATTTTGTGGACTATTCAAGTTTATTTCAAATTCAGAATGAAACTAAACTTTGATATTCTTCACTAACAGAGTCCATATCTGTCATGGTTTAAGCCCAGCTGTAACTCAAGCAGTTTGCTCACTCACTCTCCCCTCTATCTTCACCCCTGCTTCTGGGGGAATGGGGAAGAGAATTGAAAGAATGTAACTCCCACAGGTTGAGATAAGAACAGCCCAGTAACTAAGGTACAACACAAACCACTGCTGCTA
This sequence comes from Myiopsitta monachus, assembly GCA_017639245.1. NCBI lineage: Eukaryota > Metazoa > Chordata > Aves > Psittaciformes > Psittacidae > Myiopsitta > Myiopsitta monachus. Next base: position 65,029,050 of record CM029919.1, read on the forward strand.
CCACTAATAATAATAATGAGGAGGGAAATAACAAGGGAAGAGAATACAACCGCTCACAACCCATGACCGATACCAAGCCCGACCGAGCAATGAACCCCCTCTTCTGGGTCCCTGCTCCTAATTTTTACATCCTGGGCATGACATGCTGTGGTATGGAATACCTCTTTGGCTAGTTTGGGTCAGGTGTCCTATCTCTGCTTCTTCCCAGCTTCCCCTCCTCCCTGGCAGAGCACGAGGCTCAGAAAGTCCTTGGTCAGACTAAATATTTGAGCACCAACTGAAAACACTGGTGTTATCAGCGCTGTTCTCAGGCCCAAAAGCAAAAACACAGAACTGCATCAACTACCAAGAAGGAGAAAAATGACTGCTACTGCTGAACCCATGACAGTATCCACCCCTTATTCCATACCATTCATGTCATGCTCAGATCCCACATTTTCAATATACCATCACTCTTATCTCATATAGATACATCCACAGAGAGAGAGAGAGAGAGAGAGAAAGATCATCCCTTAGTGCATGGACCAATCTCTATAAAGCTGCTGAGTCCATCCGGTCCATGATGTCGGGCTCCATCTCTTGTAACAGTCTTTCAGAGCAGGGGAGCCTGTGTGCAGTGTTCACACTCATGAATAACCTGGGCAATAGTGTCCATTGCTAAGTCCACCCCTCAATCATGAGTCCATCTGTATGTTGCATCTGTGACCTGATGGCGTGAAGTGTCATGGGCCCACCAGGCTCAAACTAATTCACCCTCCCCTCCAGCAGTTTCTGCAGCTTGTTGTTGGGGACTCCATACAGCTGCCTTCCATTTCCGACTCTCCCAAAGCACTGGAGGGGCCCAGTGGACTAGATATTTGCCCATACTGTCCCACACACCCTGCCACTCATGAATGTCCAGCCTCAGGGAAAATCTCTTGGTCCTCCCTCATCATTGTCTAACCCCAGACAAGGCCCAAACCTGACTCTGCTTAACTCTCGGGACCAGATGAAATGGTTGTGGGTAAAACACTCTGTGTGTTTGCCAGCATGCTGATCCCCATCACAATTAGCAGGCAGGCCTCAAGGGTACCCAAAGGCCATACAAACCCTTCAGAACTCTCAAATGACACTGCTGTACTTGTCACTAGGGCTGGTGTAGCTGCTGTGCTTGCCTGCTCTCTTACCACCAGCTTCTCTTTGTCTGAGTCCAGATCTTTCTCCTCTGCCTTGCTGGGAAGTACTGTGTGATCTCCTGCATCCTCCTGGGGCTCAGGCTCACAGGGCTCAGCAGGCAGCTGCCGGGGAATGCTCTCAGCTGCTGCAGGGCTAGGCTTGACTGCGGGGCTTGGCTCCTCCGCCACCTCCTCCCACTGCTCGGCAGCCACCTCCTTCCCCTGGGTTCAGCAGTAGCATCCTTGCCCATGGCAGGGGGGTTGGAGCTAGATGGTGTTAAGGTCCTATCCAACCCTAACTATTCTATGATTCTATGATTCTATTTGCCATCCACTAAAAGCTTTGATACCAACAGTGGTGGAAAGGTAAAACATCTACAGTGGTTCCCCTGTTATGGCAACCTGTGGCATTAAATTTGAGTACTATAGTTCTTGGAGAAAGGGTAAAAGAAGTTCTTCCACAAGTACTGGTTGAAGTTTGACCTCAAAGGTGAAAAAGCTACCCAGAAGATTATGCACAAAATTTAATGTGTTCCAGTTATTTTTATCACTACATAGTTCATCTTTCACTCATAATTCTCTGTGTTTTCAGCCTTATTTAATTCTGAAACCCGTTGTGGTCAGTTTAACAACTAGACTACAAGGTGCAAAGCCAACATTTCTATGTTTCTAAGCATTGTATAAAAAAAGAATTAGTCGCTTTTATATTATCTGTGTGAACCACATGTGTTGAAGTAGAAAACAAGTGATTATGAATATTTTACCATTCTAAGAGTATGAGTAAAGAGAGAATGCTGAGTATTTTTTTATTTCCCTCTTCCAATGTTCAATATATGAGTGAGCTATTTCTATTAAGGCATAAGTGAGATGTAAAGAAATAAATGGAAAAGTGTAAAGAAAAAAGTGTCCATACTCTGTGGAACTGCTCAGACATAGATGAAAGATAATGATGACACTAGTTCTGTTTAATAGTCCTCAAAAAAACTCATTTTGTCTTCACCATTATTTGATAAGTACTGTTGAAGATGAAAGCTAAACCAAAATCTGAAAGCTAAACCAAAAACTGAAACAAAAAGGTTAAATAGTTGGGGAAACTAACTTTCTCAAACTGAAAAGAAAGCAGGGAATTCAGGTGATTTTATCCTTGATTTGGATTTGCCTAAGGAACTCTTTTATCCAGTTGTTTCGTTTCTTCCTCAAATGAAAGTTGTGCTTTGGGACTATATTCCTTATAATTGCTAGATTGTATTAAGTTTCCTGGAAATATTGCTCTACAGAGTAGTAAGAGATAACAATAGAGTATGAAGTGTCCTAAGAGGCATTTCTTCCATCCTCTTCTACCACTAGCTCTCCAGTTTCTTCTTCTCATTTAATTTTCAGTCCTTTTCTTTCCCAGAACCTCCTGTATATGATGTATATATATGATGCAATAAATTAAAATTGTCTGTGTCACATCTCACTTCTCAATAGCATGTACAGGATCAAAATCCCGCCAAATTAGTGTTTTATCTTTCAGCGTTTTTTGTGACCTTGATGCATGACTAGCTCCTTTTCTTGAAAATCATCAAATAGAATTGCGTCTGTCTCTCACTGAGTATTCAAGGACTGAAATACGTTTGGGGTAGGTGGGAAAAGACTATCTCAGATTCTTCTTTGCTGTTTACACATGCTAGGTTATTTGCTCACTGAGGCAAAATGTTCATCTCTGCACAAGGCAAAGGCCGCAACTAAATGGCAAAAGGCAATCTAACCTAACCTAATAATAATATCCAAGACCATTTAGAGTGATTGCATAAACCTAGTTCATTTTACCATTGAATAATGTATTGGAACAGCTTTGCAATATTTTAATTATTTGATGAGCATGTCATTTCCTTATCCATATTTTAGAGTTAGATGAGTAATCATTGTCTTCCAATTAATTAGTTTATGCATTTTTTCCATAATTCTTGTTATTTGATGCTGGTGATTTCCTGCTGTGGGATGTGACTAATTAAAGAATTCTATAGTATTTGCCTTCAACCAACAACCTGATGAAAATATTCAGTAAATCATTCACTAGTTTATGCAAAAGTCAAGTGATATGCCAAATGGAAGAAAAAAAGGTGTAAGTTTTCATTAACTTTCAATATTTACTTTGGGCTTTTTTGTCTAATAACTGGAATTAGCCAAGTGTCATGAAACAGGGATTATTTAAAGAAGCTATAGCTGTGTAATAGAGTGAACATTAGATATCTTTCATTTTTCTTAATAAATTCCAGATTTCTTAATAAGTTTTAGACTCTGACTAAGTCTTTGTTCTGTGATGGCCACAAAAATATTGGTGAATAAGATCTGAGAAACAGTTTGCTATTGTTGTTCAACAGGATCCAGTGGCCTTGAGTGAGAAAGCCATACAGTTATTTATGACTAAAAAAGCTGAAAAGACTTGCATTTACAACGTGCAAACACATACTTAACTTGACCCAGTGGTTTGACATCATATATGTAGGCATTTAAAGCCTGGATAGTCTGTGAGAACTGCTTTTTTTCTGTATTGAAAATATAACACTAAATACTACAGTGTTTTTCTTTTTGCAAAAGACAAAGTGGTTATGGTATGCTATAACCGTTGTGTCTGCAAAGGAAGAAATAGCTATCACTCTTAAAAGAAGAAAAAAATCTGGCTTGTTTAGGAATCAGCTCTCTACTCTCATCTGGGAAGGATACTCAACAATAAATTCAATTCTGTTTCTTTCCCTCATTGTCTCACCTTTCTGGAAGATAGATACCAGACATTGCCCTTTCAGCTAGGTCAGATAATTGTTAGTTTTTCAGACAGTGGAGCTGCTTTGGAGGAGAGGTTACCACCCTGCTGTATCAGACACTAGAAAATTCAATGACTTTTCCTTGGTTTCCTTAAATGCTTTGTCCTAACTCCATTTAGAATGTCAACATTTTGGGGTGTTTCCATCTTCTTTGATACCAGATTCTGTAAAGGACAACTACCAAAAGAAGCTGGCAGCAACTAATTTACTTAATTCTTCCCCATTACTATCTTGGTACTTTATTAATGACCAATTTTTTTTTTCCTGAGAAAAAAATAGTGCACACTACTGTCTATAAGTAACGCTGTTTCTCCCAACTGATGTTTTACGGTTATACTCAAAAGCAGTTTATTAGCTAAATAGAAAGTAGAAGTGGCCCTGCAATAATTGTCATAGCAAATCTACTACCATAGCAAATCTACTACCAAATCTACGCCATCTGTCTTTATTACATTAACACATAGACCTAGCTGGTGATGAGCCAGTTTCTTTCTGTGGTTCTTCCAGCACTTGTTAGTTTTTTTCCTTGTTAAAATTGTCCTCAAAATTTGTTTTGGATGCAGGTGTAAATGCTTAAGATTTACCTGCATATGTTTGATGTTGCAGGACACACATGCCCTGTTACTGATAATTGAAAAGTTTTCTACATTACTTCGGCTCAGGAGAGAGCATTTTCCCTACCTTGGCAGGTAGAGCTAATACATGTGCCTCAGCTGTTACTGCCTTGATGATTCATTTAATTCCAAAGGTTAATACAGTTTCTGAATGTCATTGACTCTATAGCATGCATGAATTTATGCTGTAATTACAGGCCAATATATTGCGGTTTTCCATTTTTCACTTAGTGCAGAATTTAGTGATAACACAGACGAACTACTTGGGATGATAATTAGTAGATGACATTATATTATACAAATTCATAAAAGATTGCTACTTGAATTTCATTTTCAAGAAGGTATTACTCAAATACACAACAGTATGTCAGCTATTAACACAGTCCTGCTCTGTGAGTACACTGTGCTTTGAGGTGACACTTGTAAAATAGATTACAAAATCAGAAACCAAGCTGTAAGTTCTTTGCTGTTATTTAGATTATTTGCCCATATGCAGCACAAAAGCTCAGGTATCTGAGAGGTCAACTATCTTCTTACGATCACTGTTTCATCAGGTTAAGCCAAAGGAAAACAAAAAATCTCTGGGCAAAGTAGGCATCTACTGGATTGCACGAGCATGCAAAGTAATCCCCAGCTCTTCAACACAAAAGTTCTTAATGTTCAGCTATGTTTACTTGATGCTAAAAGTACAAAATAACTTTTTTGTATTAATTAATGTCTAATTAATAATTGTCTAATTAATATTACACTTGTTATAAAAAAACAGATAAGGTCGAAACAGTGAATTTGCTGTATGGCAAGCAGTAACTTAGATATTATATTACATTATAGTATAGTATAGTATATTACAATATATTATAGTATATTACATTACAAATAGTTGTAGCATGAGTTAGAATTTCCTCTACATGTCCATTTGTCTTTTCAAAAAACCAGAAGAATATCAGAAGAATATTGTTCTCAAAATGAGAGAAAACTTCTTGTTGTTAGTAATGTAATTGAATTATAAGGTAAAAACCAGCCAACGAACCAACCAATCATCCAACCAAATTCCAAGCATCCAGGTGATTAAGTGTACAGTGCAGTGTGGATATGTGATTTCCTCAGTGTGAGTTGGTTTGTTGAGTTTTATTAAGCTGAAAATGGATTGCAGGTCAAAAACTGTTTTGGAGGAAAAGAAAGGGTGAGGTGTACCAAAACTTCATATTGTGTTCCCTCTGAATTTCCCAGAAAGTTTGTCCAGTAAACATCTTTCCTTTCTATTCTCTTCTGATCCATTCGTGGTGTAGAAAAGCTGAAGCCTGCTGGCAAAAAAAAAAAAAAAAAAAAAAAAAAAGCAATTTTAACATTGTCACTAATATTAGATATATAATGCAGTTTAATGAAAACTTCTGCTCTGTTAAGAAGGTGCTCAACCTTTTTCATGTGCATTTTTATAGAAAAGAAAGTTAAAGGCTATCTTTTAAGTATAATAAGTCCAGTGTCATGAAGTTGTATGTTTATCTGCACTTCAGGTACGTGACTTATTACTTTTACATAGCAATCCCATATACAAGTATGTACAAAAGAAATTTTGGACTGCGCTGTTGTACATCACTCTGTAAGGCTGCAAGTTATGCTTTTGTCTCTTTTGTGAGCATAGGCTCCTCAAAGCTTCTATTACCAAAGCTTCTTAAAGTTATTTCCATTTGACATTACCTGAAGTACAACATAACCTTTTCCAAAGAGGATTTTCTTGTGTTAGGCTGAATTGAGGTCTGTACCGTACATGATAGCACAGTTCTTCAGTTCATTTCTTTATTGTTAAATTCAACATCTCTTTCCTGAGTGTGAGTCTGATGCTTGCCCTTCTGTTACATATTTAAGATTCTCTGGAATGTGAAAATAATAATAAAACTTGGTAATGATTCTTTTAAAAACATGGAAAAACACTTTGCTTATACCTACAAAAGAGAAATCTTTGGAAAAAATATTTGCATTCAAAGTAGAGCTTGCAAATTTTATTTTTTTTTTCCAGTTGTGCTTTCCCTGGTATTTCATTTATTATTCTGAAGGCAGAATAAGCAGCTTCTGAAATTGCAAAATGAAAAAAATACTCTTCTCTGGTATGATCTTTCCATGCAGTTTCTGTTAGGAAAAATCTTCTGCAGAATGGTCTTTTTTATAGTCTGTAGAAGAATCTCTGCCCCATTGCTTGGAGCACCTCCTCCCCCTCCTTCTTCTCCCAGCTTGGTGTTCCCTCTTCTGTTTCTCACTTTCTGTTCCATCCTCCTCTCTCTACCCAGCACTTTCTGCCCTACCCTAATTATACCTTCCCTGAGGTGTTACCACCTTTTCTTTGGGACTCAGGTGTGCCCTGTGGGGGGTTGGTTGGAGCCACCCAGAGCCGGATATATTTGGCACGGATCAGCCCTGGCCTCTCCTCGCAGAGGTTACTCCTCCAGCATCCCTGTCGCATCACCAAAACCACACTGTGGATGTCCAGGACAGGGGTCATATGATCTCTTTCTCCTGGTAGGCCCGCTGGCCAACACATTTTATTTCCCAGTGTTTAACTGTTATAACCCAGTCTGACTTAACTTTTTTCATTTAGCAACCTGTCACAGAGTTCGTATCTCGTGTCAATTTCTATCCAACATTTTCAACCAACCTTCATAAAGGAACTGGGAGAACTGCAATGAACTGAGACAGATGCTCACCTGTTTACCCACTTCACTGATATTGTTTTCTGCTCTACTTTTCCGTAAGTAAAAGAGACGTTACTGTGAATCAAACCTACACAGCTCCTGCCTTCCTCTCCTCAGATCTTAACTCACTTGTACTGTTAACAGTATTGTGCTGGTCAAGCAGCAGTAAATAAATGGCAGAATTAGGATTATTCAGTATCAATCCTAGTATTCTAATTTAAAATGGTTCTACTTCCCAACTTCTTATTTTATATGCTTGTCCCAAGAACTCATAGCATCCTGTTGTATGTCCAAAATACAATGACAGCATTTTAAAAATTAGAGGCAATACACCCACAAATTTAGGAAAAAAGTCTCCTCAAGGTAGAAATCAGAGTGCATGGTGGTATGCCACCATATACATCAAACAGTTTATTGGTCATGGACTTAGAACTTTACCATTACTCAGCAATAGAGATTTAGAACAAGAGAGCTAAGTATGATACCTGTTTGATCACATTCACCTTATTTCATGACAATAAGGTAAGGAATTTTGTCTATGGCTAGACCTTAAAATGTATGTTTCCATCTGGAGGATAATAAATCCTGGCCATTTCTAATGAGGTAAGCCAAAAATTTCTGCAAGAAAAAAGATACATATATGGAGAATATATTTTCTTTAGGAGTAGAATATCATACAGAATTCCTATATTAAGTAAACTGGCATGTGGAAGTCATCATAGCAGTTTACAGAACCTCTGTAATCTCCTTCACATGGGTGACCTAAAGAAGGTCACCTTGGTTGAATTTATTACATGAAGTGGTCAACTGACTAACAAAACTATCAAGGATTATACTGCATTTCTACAATCAATAAAAGTGGTTAATATTAGCATGATATTGCTAATAATCCTGTGCAATTACACTTTAGTTTGTTGTTATGTCATGATGGGAGCTGATTATTACTGTAAATGGTAATTTTGCTTCCCTTCATGATTTAGTATTAATCTTATGATTACATACTTGGTTTCCATTATTAACCACAAAGGAAACAAAAAATATATTATTTATGGTAATGGACATCAATTTGGATTTCGGGTGTGTTTTTCTTTTGGTAACTTTACTTTCAAAGACATTAAAAATATATCCTCTTTAGTAAAATATTCAAATCCATGTAATAATTAAGTTTGTCCTAAAAAATTACATGCTATCTACTACAGTTGAACAAATAGCCTGGGAAAACCTTTATTATTCTGTCTCAGTGTAGTGGGAAAGCTACGGACATATAAGAACAGTAAAGTTTCCCTTTGAAATTTTCAGCAGGTATGGAACAAGAATAAACCCAAGCTGTTAAACACTCTGTAACTGACTTTCATTTGTCTGAGTAAGAAAAAATTAAGTCTAGGGCAGTGAAATATAAATACATAGAATAATGATCTTCAATGAGAAGTATGCTAGTCATATGAGGTTAGAATATAGAAGACATTCAGCTAGGAGTCAGAAAAAAGTCAGTTTAAGTGGCACAAGAAAATGTACAGGTTTGCAGCATCATTGTGTTCAAACTTCTGTCATATCAGTGTGCAGAGCAATATGAAAATTTGCATCACAGAGTGAATGAAGGCAGCTGAGCACAGTAATGAATATGTTAACAGTATTGTATTATGTAGGTGTAGGAAGGTTATGCCCATCTGAAATCTACTGAATAAAACATTGTGCCAAAGTTACTCGTCAAAATATTCTAATAGTATTATATATACCTTCTATTTTTAGCTTGTTTAAGTGCAGATGGATCAGGCTATCAGTTCTGTAATTATACTTGGTGATTGTTGCAGAGTTTCAGTTAAAACTCCCTGGCCCTGTTGTACACACAGGTTATTCGCAACCAAATTTATTTTGGATGAAAGTTAGGGTGAGGTACGGATATAAACATAAGTAAAAAGTTTATCTTCTCTTCTACAAAAAAAATGAAAGTCACTTGCAGAGGAACTTTCACAAACATAAATATCAAACGCAAGATTCATTATGGCTGGAGAAAGGAAGAATTTAAAAGAAAGTGAGGGTCTAGTGTTATGAAGCTGGGAAAGGACAAGCACAATATTATTCTATAGAGGAAAGATGAGGTATTCACTCTCCTGTGTCTCCTGCTCCACCAAAAAGTAGGACTCTAACAAATAGTGGAGGGCAAGATCATAACTCTTACTAATATCAGTGGGTTGTTATTGCTGAGTATTTGCGTTCAAATACCATCTAATTAGCTTGCTTTGTGATTTACTGACCCAGCTTCATTTGCCATTTTGCATCAGAGAGAAATGAAAGCCCCAGTGCTATTCTGCTATAGGAGTCTGCTGTCAACACAGCTTTTGTCAAGGTGTGAGGCAGAACCCTGCATGCATCAGGGCACATTATTAGAGAGGGTAGTTTGTTTGAAAAGCAGTCTCCATTGTAACAGATATTATCACCCCTGTGCAAAAAAAGGTTAAAAGAGTTCAAAGACTAAATCAGCTAGTGTTGCATGTGGGGAGGCTTAGCTATTACACACTGTCCATACAATTCTGTTGTTCGTAGGCTACAGTTCAGTCTTTGTCCATTAGTTTAAATGATGAAACGGTAAGCATGAGCTATAAATCCATAGGAGTTTCCACTTGAAAGAGAACAATATAAAAAATATGTGAGAACAGGTATAAGACATAAAGCAATCAGCAAGTACACTTTTTTTTTTTTTTTTTCCTTCATATCAACTATGGTCTCTTCTTAGCAAAGGCAGCATCTCTGTGTTCAGGGGATCATTGTCCTTTATTTTGCTAAGTCTAAATACAACCTCCAAGTTTCTTCAAAAGTATTTATTTAAAAATATTAAATAGACAATCATATTGAGCAAAGGGGGTATTCAATGGATAAATACTAAATAAATCTTCATAAATTCTGGTTCTGCAGCTGTATGTAACACCAAAAATCAGAGATCAAGGCAAAGAGTTCTAAACAGAGTGCTGCTCAGTAACAGTGCTCTAATCAAACCAAAAGATAAGAAATGGGGGATGACAGAAAGAGAAAGGAAGAGAAGTCACAATGGGATAGTTATGAAAAGTGTGATACGCAAAGTTCACAGCATGGTGGGGGTGAAAGTTGACCTGGTAGAAGTCTGTGGAAAAGCTCTCGTTAACTTCTGCAAACTCAGAGTTTCCCTCCAGCTGTTTAACCGCTACAAAGTATTTTCTCAGTCTTCAGAGCATGGGTGTAATCATTGTCAAAATAAGCCTTTCCCAGGCTATGCTAACTCTGGATGATTGTGTCGGTAGAATTTAAGGAATTTGGTTTTCAATTAAGATGTAAATTGAGCAAGAAAAAATGCAGTAAGTTATGTGTTTTGTTTGCCATTTTTTTTTTAATGGTACTTACAATATGACAGGGAAAATGAACATGAGCTGAAGCAAATATTCATGTGTTATCCTGTACTATAGCCTTCTGGGAGGAAAAAACCCCAAACTGTTTCTCTTCTCTCTTACATGGCAATAATTGTCCATTCTTTCCCTTTTCATTGACATTGGTATCAGATGTCCTGATCTACAGATAGTCCTGACTGGGAGCCTGACCCATGGGGCTGCGGTATCTCTCTTGCAGCCTATGATCTCATTTTATTATTATTATTTTTTATGTTCTAATGTAATAGAGTTGTGTGCATCATGACCTTTCTTGCATATGGGGTCATGTCACATTTGAGTGCACATAAAGGTTTTCTTTCCATTAAAATCAAAGCATTAACAAAAACGGCTGGCTTGTGCTCAAGTGATGCCAATGTCACCTCCATGCAGTATCATTTCATGGCTCAGACATGCTCTATTTTAACCACAAACAGAACCTGTTTCTGTGAGTGCCTACACTTGATCCACTGTGGACCAAAGCACAGTCTTCTCCATTTGTTACTCAGAACATAAGATGTTTATGTTAACTGCCATGCTGGTAAACAGATACATTGGATATGTTTATTCTTAAGCCATTCTCCCAAGAGAATTAGTATAATTTCTCTACCTGTTGCCTCTCATTTGTAAAAGCTTTTGACGTAATTGGTCAGTTCCAATCAAATTTCAGAAAGGAGCAGAGATCTGGAAGAGGTTATGTTTCTATGAATTTTGAGAAAAATCAGGAGATGGGTAAAGAATATATGAATGTCTTCTGTAAGGGACAGCTGGGAATTGACCAGCTGTGCTATTTGCTAGTCAGCCACAACAGCTGTAGCTTCTAACCAGAAGTAGAATGTGCTTTCACTCGGCCATTTATCTGCAGACATGAAAAGTAATTTAGGATATTGTTTGAATGCTTATGCACCCTCATAGCAAAAGTGCTGATGTTATTGTAATGCATGCCAGAGACATTAAATTGTGGGTTTGGAGAAACTAAGGAAGACCGGAGGGACTGCAGTAAGCTGTTTCTAAAAGAAACTAACAAAGGATGTGTCAGTAGCAGAGTAAAGCTGTTTAGAGAGGCAGAACACATGTCCGCAGGGAACTAGACTTTGTTTGTCCTCTGCTCATGGGACAACTGGGTTGGATGATGGTAGCTGCCAGAGCTTGCTTATACTAGATACAGTATAAGCCAAGGAAAAAAAGATACTTTTCCTTCAGCCAGACTATACTTGTAAAGCATTTTGAAGTGGGATATTAGCAGAATATCTACCGCAGTCGTAAGGAGGAGGAGGTGGTGATGGAGGGCCTGGCAGGGTATGTGTATAAGGTGGCGAGAGAGGGGTGACTGCTGACCCTGGCCATGCTGCTGTTGAACAACTCCGAGAACGGCATCAAGTGCCTGCTGGGCTACTTGAGCCAGCATGGCAGGCAGTGCTCCACGCTGCTCATCATCACCACCTGCCACAGGCACACCAAGGTGGCCTGCCTGCTCCTTGAGCATTACTGCGTGCAGGTGCAGCAGACCAGCATGGTACATGTCCTGGTTTCAGCAACAGCAGTCATTTTTCTCCTTCTTGGTAGCTGGTGCAATGCTGTGTTTTTGATTTTGGGCCTGGGAACTGTGCTGATAACACCAGTGTTTTCAGTTACTGCTTGGTAATGTTTTGGTCTGACCAAGGACTTTCTGAGTCTCATGCTCTGCCAGGGAGGAGGGGAGCCGGGAGGAAGCAGAGACAGGGCACCTGACCCAAACTGACCAAAGAGGTATTCCATACCACAGCACGTCATGCCCAGGATGTGAAAACGGAGAGCAGAGACCCGGGAAGGGTGTGGTGTTTCACTGGGGGGTTTGCTGCTGGGGGGTGCACTGGCTGGGTCGGGCTTGGTGAGCAGTTGTATTCTCTTTCCTTGTATTTCTCTTGTATTATTACTGGTGGTAGCGGTAGTGGTTTGTGTTATACCTTAGCTTACTAAACTGTTCTTATCTCAACCTGTGAGAGTTGCATTCTTTTGATTCTCCTTCCCATCCCCCCTGGGACTGGGAGAAGAAAGAGGGGGAGTGAGTGAGTGGACGAACTGGGTGAGTTATTAGCCTGGGTGAGGCTTAAACCACGGCAGTAAGCTTTGACAGCTTTGTCGCTGATGGAGCCACAGCTCTCTGGTGTGCAGCAGGAGCCGGTCACTTTGAAGGAGTGAAGTTGCAGGTGAGTCATGACAATAATCACATGATGGGGACCAATTCTACTCTGCTGAGGGCTGCGTGCTTCAACGTCAGGTTGGACATTGTGAAGTGCCTGGTGGAAAACAAGGTCAGCATAAATATTGCCAACAAGAATGACAACACTTGCCTTATGATTGTTGCTTGGATCAGGCTGGATATTGGTCGGCGGGTGGTAAGTGGTTGTATTTTCTTCCCTTGTTATTTCCCTTATCATTATTATTATTGGTGGTTTTGTGTTATACCTTAGTTACTGGATTGTTCTTATCTCAACCCATGGGAGTTACACTCTTTCGATTCTCCTCCCCATCCCTCCAGGAATGGGGGGAGGAAGAAAGAAGCGGGAAGGAGTGAGTAAGCAGCTGCATACTTCTGAGTTACTATCTGGGCTTAAACCATGACAGTTCTTTGTGGCGAACAGGGTGGGTCTTGAACCAATGATCCTGAGATTAAGAGTCTCATGCTCTTTGGCCCAAGTGTCTATAAGATTGTTCTGGAAATGAGTCCCACTGTCTGACTCAATTCTCTCTGGGCAGCTGTGTCGCCACAAAATTTGGTTTTCAAGGCCCAGGATAGCGTTTCGGGCAGAGGCGTGGGGCACAGTGAATGTTTCCAGCCATCCAGTGGTTGCTTCCACCATGGTAAGCACATGGTGCATGCCTTGGCAGGTTAGTGGGAGTGTGATACAGTAAATCTGCCAGGCTTCCCCATATTTGTACTTCCGCCATTGTCTTCCATACCAAAGAGGCTTTAACTATTTGGCTTGTTTAATTGCAGTACATGTTTCACTGTCATGAATAACCTGGGCAATTGTGTTCATTGTTAAGTCCACCCCTCGATCACGAGCCCATCTGTATGTTGCATCTCTGCCCTGATGGCCTGAAGTGTCATGGGCCCACCGGGCCAAAAATAATTCACCCTTATGTTGCCAGTCTAAATCTGTCTGAGCCGCTTCAATCTTAGCAGCTTTATCTACCTGTTGGTTGTTCTGGTGTTTCTCACTGGCCCAACTCTTGGGTACATGAGCATCTACATGGCGTACCTTCACCACCAGGTTCTGCATCGAGGCAGTGATAACTTGCCCCAGTGCAGCAGCCCACATGGGTTTACCTCTATGTTGCCAGTTGCTTTGCTTCCATTGCTACAACCACCCCCACAGGGCATTTGCCACCATCCATGAGTCAGTGTAGAGATAAAGTACTGGCCACATTTCTCATTCAGCACGTCCAAGGCTAATTGGATGGCTTTCACCTCTGCAAACTGACTTGATTCACTATGCTTTCCCACAATACGGCAGAACTCAGCAGTAAACAAGGCATACTGCTTTTCACTTTCTGACAGTTCATTATGTGGTGGGGGCTCTTCAGCATGCATCACCTCCTCCTCTGGTGACATTCCCAAATCTTTGCCCTCTGCCTAGTCCATGATGACTTCTAGAATTCCTGCGCCACTGGGATTTCCTATTCAAGCTCGTTGTGTAATTAGTGCAGTTCACTTACTCCATGTAATATTGGTTGTATGATGTGTAGAGGAGACCCTGCCTCTGAACATCCAGCTCGGCATGGGCAACCAGGGTATCAGGAGGAGCTGTGCTTCAGTGACTGTTACTTCCAAAGCAGTTCGAACCTCTTAGTAGGCTGCTAGTATCTTTTTCAGTTGGGGTATAGCTGGCCACAAATCTTCTGTATCCCCGACTCCAAACGCCGAGAGGTCGACCTCAAGTCTCCCCTGCAGCTTTCTTTGTTATTAGCTGGTGGAGACATTGCTGTTATCTTGTTGAACAAATCTGTGGGGATCTGGTGATGTCCATCTTGCTAGATTATTCCCAAATATTTAATCTCCTGCGCAGGTCCCTTAACCTTACTCTGTTTAAATTTCTGCCACATGGGTAGTGTACAGTCAATTTGATTTGGATCTACGGATGCATTTTAAATTATTGATGCCAATGAGTGGGCACATGATGATGGTGCACTCCTTGTAAATTTGACACTTTTCCTTCAACCAGACTATACATGTAAAGCATTTTGATATCGGATATTAACAGAAAATTATTTGCCAAATTTGCCTGCAAATATTTGCTAACAAATGCTATTGTTAGATTTACCAATGATTATCTCAAACAATTATTTGTCTAAATTACATGGTTAGGTACTGACCACTTACCCCTGGTTGCAGGTATTATGGGTTTGGCTTTCCCCCCCCCTCCCCTGCAGAGTCTCATGTTACACCGAGAAAGAGAGAAAAGCTGGGGGAGGGGAGACAGGGCGCCTGACCTGGGCTGACCAATGAGGTTATTCCATACCACAGCAGGTCATGCCCAGGAGATAGGATTTGGGGGGGTGGGCTCTCGCAGCATGAGGTGGGGGGAGCGGCGCGCTATCTCGCTCTCGGGCCACGTGGTCTCTGGAGCGGCGCGGTCCCTGGAGCAGCGCGCGGTCTCTCAGCTCGGTTGGGTGGCGAAATGGTTGTATCCTCTCCCTTTGTATTTACTTTGTCATTATTATTGTTATTGGTGGTGGCAGTAGTGATTTGTATTGTATCTTAGTTAGTGGACTGTTCTTATCTCAGCCCGTGGGAGTTACATTTTCTTTGGTTCCTCTCCCCATTTCCCTCCCATCGGAGGGTTTGGGGGGAAGGGGGGGGAGGAAAAGGAGGGAGAAGGGAAATTTATGGTTTAAACCACCACATTTTTGGTGCCCAACGTGGGGCACTTGAGGGTTGAGATAAAGACAAAATAGCCACTCGTCACAATGCTGATTTACTGGCTCTCAAAGTTGTTGCTCTGGTTCTCACAGGTTCAGTGTATGATACTTTACTTGCAGCCGGTTCTTCTTATCTTAACATTTTTCAGATCTGAGTTTTGGGTTAAGATTCTTGTTACATTATACTGTATTGCACGGATTGTTAATACAATAGACTTAGTGATCATGAAACTGACCTGGTTTGTGTTTCCAGTGTGGCCACCAACTCTATACTTTGGGAGGTATATAATGGAAGTTTTTAGCAATTACACGTCTCTTTTCACCTCCTCGGGTGGTCAGCCTGTGAAGGAGACATTCTTTTGTGCTCCCAGCGCCCCCACCAGGCCGTTTACAACACTGTTTGAGAATTTTGAAGGTTTTGAATGGCCTTTAGATACCTTTGAGATCTGCCTGCTGGTGGTGATGGGAATTATCATGTTGGCACACATACTGAATATGTTGCACTCACAACTATTTAGGCTGGTCCGGAGAGTTAAGCAGAGTGGGGTGTGGGCCATGTCTGGGGTTAGACCACAATCTAGGATGGCCGAGAGATTTTCCCCAGGGCTGGACAGTCATGAGTAGCAGGGTGTGTGGGATAGTATGGGCAAGTATCTAGGCCAGTGGGCCCCTCCAGTGCTTTGGAACTTCACCAATGAACAAATGCAAAACCCAGAAAAATTAGTAAAACATTTAAAGAAGGTGTGTGATCGTTCTGGTCACACCAGAGATGGACAAATCATGGCAACGTGCTGGGGCTTGGCTTATGCTTACAGAGCCTTGTTTAACACTGTCCAGCATCTTCAAAAGGAAAAAACATCTCTGGATCTGAGGGCGGAGTAATGGACAGTACAGTTAATCCAGCTCCAAGTACAGCAGCTACACCACCACCAGCAGCAGGTACAGCCACAACTCAAACCCCAGTGACAAGTACGGCAGCTACCCAAACCACAGTAATAATCACTGCAGCTAAACCAGAGGACCAACTCATACCAATATCGGTTGCCCCTGTACGCCAGAGGAAAAGCAAAGAAGAGGCAGGAAAGATGAAACAAGATGAAGGAGCGTCACCACCTGGGACAGCATCTGACCAGGAGTTATTACCACATGATGAAGAAGAAGAAGAAAAGGAAGAGGTGACTTCTCGCTCTCGGAACTCAACCGAGCTACGGAATATGCAAAAAAACTTTACCCGTCAGCCAGGGGAGCACATCATCACCTGGCTGCTCCGATGCTGGGACAATGGGGCCGACGGTCATGAACTAGAAGGTAGTGAAGCCAAACAGCTGGGATCACTTGCCAGGGAAGGGGGAATTGACAAAGCAATTGCAAGAGAGAAAAAGTCCCTCAGCCTTTGGAAGCGGCTCTTGGCAGCTGTGAAAGATAGGTTTCCATACAAGGATGATGTTATGAGTCTCTCGGACAAGTGGACTACTCTAGAGAAAGGCATCCAGTCTGTGAGGGAATCAGCCATTGTAGAGATGATCTATATCACCAAGCCGAATGTTGGGGATATACCCATAGATCCAGATGAAGTCGACTGCACACGACCCATGTGGCGGAAATTTACACGAAATGCACCCCAATCATATGCCCATTCATTGGCAACAATAACCTGGAGTGACATAAGACCACCAACAGTGGATGAAATGATTTATAAACTCCGAGAGTTTGAAGATAATCTCACCCCTTCCATCATCTCAGCTGTGGAAAAAGTGTCCCAGAACCTCCAACAATTGAGAGACGATCCATCCAGCTCCTCACGTGTACCAACACACGTCTCAGCTATTAACAGAAGGCGTCCCACTCTTCGAGAGAGAAGATATAGAAGTTATACACCGCGGGCCACCCTATGGTTTTACCTGCAGGATCATGGAGAAGATATGATGGAGTGGGATGGAAAGCCTACTTCAGTTTTGGAGGAGTGGGTGCGAGAACTGAAAAGGAGAGCAAAGGTCAAGTCTGATCACCCCATGAAGGCTGCGGCTTCAGTCTCCGGTGAGCAGGTTCCCAGATGGAGTGGAAGAGCCGATTTTACCTCAACTCCTGTGATGAAGAAGAATAATCCATCTCTACACGACGTGAGTGACCAATGTGATGACTACTAGAGGGGCCCCGCCTCCAGCCAGGTGGAGGGAGGGGACAGTCGAACTTATTGGACTGTATGGATCAGATGGCCTGGCACATCAGTCCCACAGAAGTATAAGGCTCTAGTAGATGCCGGTGCACAGTGTACTCTGATGCCATCAAGCTTTCAAGGGGTGGAACCTATTTCTATTTCTGGAGTGACAGGAGGATCCCAAGAGTTGACTCTACTGGAAGCTGAAATCAGCGTGACTGGGAGGGAATGGCAAAAGCACCCCATTGTGACTGGTCCAGAGGCTCCATGTATCCTTGGCATAGATTACCTCAGGAGAGGGTACTTCAAAGACCCAAAAGGGTACCGATGGGCTTTGGTATTGCTGCTTTGGAGAGAGAGGAAGTGGAGCAGCTGTCCACCTTGCCTGGTCTCTCAGAGGATCCTTCTGCTGTGGGGCTGCTGAAGGTCGAAGAACAGCAAGTGCCAATCGTGACCGCAACAGTGCACCGGCGACAATATCGCACTAACCGAGACTCCCTGATTCCCATCTATAAGTTGATCCGTAGACTGGAGATTCAAGGAGTGATCAGTAGGACCCACTCACCCTTTAATAGCCCCATATGGCCAGTGAGAAAGTCTAATGGAGAGTGGAGACTAACGGTAGAATATCGTGGCCTGAATGAAGTTACCCCATCCTTGAGTGCTGCCGTACCGGACATGCTAGAGCTTCAGTATGAACTGGAGTCAAAGGCAGACAAGTGGTATGCCACGATTGACATTCCAATGCTTTTTTCTCAATTCCTCTGGCAGCAGAGTGCAGGCCACAGTTTGCTTTTACTTGGAGGGGCGTCCAGTACACTTGGAACCGACTGCCCCAGGGGTGGAAACGCAGCCTTACCATCTGCCATGGACTGATCCAGACTGCACTGGAACAGGGGCAAGCTCCAGAACACCTGCAATACATTGATGACATCATTGTGTGGGGTGCTACAGCAGAAGAAGTCTTTGAGAAAGGGAAGAAAAGAATCCAAATCCTGCTGACAGCTGGTTTTGCCATAAAACGGAGTAAGGTTAAGGGACCTGCACAGGAGATTCAATTTTTGGGAATAAAATGGCAAGATGGACGCCGCCAGATCCCCACAGATGTGATCAACAAGATAACAGCAATGTCGCCACCAACTAATAAGAAAGAAACACAAGGTTTCTTAGGTGCTGTGGGGTTCTGGAGAATGCACATCCCGAATTACAGTTTGATTGTAAGCCCTCTCTATTATGTGACCCAGAAGAAAAATGATTTTAAGCGGGGCCCTGAGCAACAACAAGCCTTTGAGCAAATTAAACGTGAGATAGTTCATGCAGTAGCCCTCGGACCAGTCCGGACTGGGCCAGATGTTAAAAATGTACTGTACACCTCAGCTGGGGAGAACGGTCCTACCTGGAGCCTCTGGCAAAAAGCTGCAGGGGAAACTCAAGGTCGACCCCTCAGCTTTTGGAGTCAGGGATACAAAGGATCTGAGGCCAGCTACACCCCAACTGAAAAAGAGATACTGGCAGCCTATGAAGGGGTTCGAGCTGCTTCGGAAGTGATTGGCACTGAAGCACAGCTCCTCCTTGCACCCCGGTTGCCCGTGCTGGGCTGGATGTTCAAACGCAGGGTCTCCTCTACACGTCATGCAACTGATGCTACATGGAGTAAGTGGGCCGCATTAATTACACAACGAGCTCGAATAGGAAATCCCAGTCGTCCGGGAATTCTAGAAGTCATCACGGACTGGCCAGAGGGCAAAGATTCTGGAAGGTCACCAGAGGAGGAAGGAGTGATGAGTGCTGAAGAGGCCCCACCATATAATGAACTGTCAGAAAGTGAAAAGCAATATGCCTTATTTACTGATGGGTCTTGTCGCATTGTGGGAAAGCACCGTAGATGGAAGCCAGTAGTATGGAGTCCTCAACGACAAGTTGCAGAAACTGCTGAAGGGGAGGGTGAATCGAGTCAGTTTGCAGAAGTGAAAGCCATCCAGCTGGCCTTGGACATTGCTGAACTGAGAAAAGTGGCCAGTACTTTATCTCTATACTGACTCATGGATGGTGGCAAATGCCCTGTGGGGTTGGTTGCAGCAATGGAAGCAGAGCAACTGGCAACTGCAGAGGTAAACACATCTGGGCTGATGCACTATGGCAAGACATCGCTGCCCGAGTGCAAAACCTGGCTGGTCAAAGTACGCCACGTACATGCTCACGTAACCAAAAGTCGGGCTACTGAGGAACACCAGAACAACCAACAAGTGGATCAAGCTGCTATGAATGAAGTGGCTCAGATGGACTTAGATTGGCAACATAAAGGTGAATTATTTTTTGCCCGGTAGGCCCACGACACTTCAGGCCATCAGGGCAGAGATGCAACATACAGATGGGCTCGTGATCGAGGGGTGGACTTAACAATGGATACTATCGCCCAGCTTATTCAGGACTGTGAAACATGTGCTGCAATTAAGCAGGCTAAATGGTTAAAGCCTCTTTGGTATGGAGGACGATGGCTGAAGTACAAATATGGGGAGGCTTGGCAGATTGATTATATTACACTCCCACCAACCCGCCAAGGCAAGCATCATGTGCCTACCATGGTGGAAGCAACCAGCGGATGGTTGGAAACATACGCTGTGCCCCACGCCACTGCCCGAAACACTATCCTGGGTCTTGAGAAACAGATTTTGTGGCGACACGGCCCACCAGAGAGAATTGAGTCAGACAATGGGACTCATTTCCGGAGCAGCCTGATAGATACTTGGGCCAAAGAGCATGGCATTGAGTGGGTATATCACATCCCCTACCATGCACCAGCCTCTGGGAAAATCAAACGGTACAATGGGCTATTAAAAACTACACTGAGAGCAATGGGTGGTGGGACTTTCAAACATTGGGATACACATTTATTAAAGGCCACCTGGTTGGTGAACACCAGAGGATCTGCCAATAGAGCTGTTCCAGCCCAGTCAGAACTTCTACATACTGTAGAGGGGGACAGAGTTCCTGTGGTGCACATAAAGAATTTGCTGGGGAAGACAGTCTGGGTTATTCCTGCTTCAGGTAAAGGCAAACCCACTCGTGGGATTGCTTTTGCTCAGGGACCCGGATATACTTGGTGGGTAATGCGGGAAGATGGGGAAGTCCGATGTGTACCTCAAGGAGATTTGATTTTAGGAGAAAACAGCCAATGAACTCCATTGCATGCTGTTGCTTGTTATGTAATGTGTCTCTTTATAGCTCATCAACTAGATGTCTTCAAGTTATCCACTTGACTGACCCTCAGACCATCATCCCAACAAAGAACAAACTGATGAAACCAGACGAGTTCTGCAGTAAAGGAATAATCAGCATCAACAGGCAACGATCCAACACTGCACACAGCCTCCCCTGCTCTGAAAGGCTGTTACAAAAGGTGGAGCCTGACATCACGGACTGGATGGACTCAGCAGCTTTATAGGGATTGGCCCAGGCACTACGGGATTATATCTCTCCATCTCTGTGTGTGTGTGGATGTATATGTACATATATATATATATATATATATGTGATGATATTTTGAAAATGTGGGATCTAAGCTTGATGTGAATGGTATGGAATAAGGGGTGGATTGTTATGGGTTCGGCTTTCCCCCTCCCTCTCCCCGGCAGAGTCTTATGTTACGCAGGGAAAGAGAGAAAAGCTGGGGGAGGGGAGACAGGGCGCCTGACCCGGGCTGACCAATGAGGTTATTTCATACCACAGCACGTCATGCCCAGGAGGTAGGATTTGGGGGGGGGGGGGGGGGGGGGGCTCTCGCAGCATGCGGTGGGGGAAGCGGCGCGCTGTCTCTCTCTCGCGGCCACGTGGTCTCTGGAGCGACGCGGCCCCTGGAGCGGCGCGTGGTCTCTCGGCTCGGTCGGGCGGCGAAACTGGTTGTATCCTCTCCCTTTGTATTTACTTTGTCATTATTATTGTTATTGGTGGTGGCAGTAGTGATTTGTATTGTATCTTAGTTACTGGACTGTTCTTATCTCAGCCCGTGGGAGTTACATTTTCTTTGGTTCCTCTCCCCATTTCCCCCCATTGGAGTGGGGGGGAGGGTCGGAAAAGGAGGGAGAAGGGAAATTTATGGCTTAAACCACCACAGCAGGAAAGGGAGAAAAACAGGTCACAATGTTTGTGCCTCTTCATTCCACGTAATTTTTAATCAGTGATTCATTTTAGTGTGATCAGTTACCTCAGTTGCTACCTGATAGTTCACTTTATCAGTGGGAGTCTAATAGAAGGTCTGTTGCTGAAGCTTAGAGTGACTCTAATAGGTTACAAACTAACAAGAAGATGACAAGATGCTAATGAAGACACAAGAATAGAGAGGATAATGTTTATAAGCAGTTGTAGTGAGACAAAATGAATCTTTAATGATCGATTTCAAATTATAGTACTAAATGGATGATTGTTAAATAGTGCTGAAACATTCAAGTAGCATTGTAGACTAATAAAATTCAAATTTTAGAATATCATATCGATTTTATAGTAAAAAGTATTTCATATGTTGGACAATTTATATGGGAGTAAAATAATGCTTAGATTGGAAATCTATTAAGTGCTGGTGAAACAAATTCAGCTTTTTTGATTACCACTATCACACTGGCTAAAATCTTAACTTCAGAAACATATTGCATATGTGTTTTTTAATTTCCTTTTCTATGAAGGGAATTATGACTGCTGAAACTATGAATTTAAGAGGATATTTAACAATGTTTCCATTATATCATCCAATTATTTTAAGAACTAATAAAATTGATCCTCTGTCTTTGTCCCTTTACAATCAAAGTCTTTATAGAAACATTTGCAAAACAAAATGTAGCAGTCAGCTCCTTTGTACAATAGAACACAAGGCATATTAAGCTATTTTCACATTGTTTACAATGTATTAAAAGATATGTCTAATGTAGACTATTTAACTTTAGAGGATGACTTCCCATGAGGCTTCTGTATGAGCTTTTCAACTGAGAATGACAGCATCTTATGCACATCTAATTCTTTTAATCACCAGATGTCATGTCATTTGATTCACATAATGGTAAATTGGTTTCAGGTAAAAATCTTATGAGAAGGTAAGGGTAGTTTCAGCATATATAGCAAAATTTAGCTTCTAGAATGGTCACATTATTTTCAAGAGAATTTGCCAAGTTGCAGATCACAGTTTAAACAAAGATATTTTAAAAATATGCTCAGTCTTAAATACTTAAAACCATAAGACCACAAAAGGGAAAGAATGTATAAATGTAGAGAGAAATGAATATAAGCATAATACAAAATATTCAGGATAATATGCTGATCCTTATAGAAATTTATGTCTATGGATAAATTAAAGGAAATTCATAAGTAATCTTCATGCTTTTCTTATGTGTATACAAGTATGTAAACACATTCTGAACATATAGGAGGCACTTTGAACTAAGCTGAAGTACAATGGGAAATTAAACTGAGGCTGTTTAAAGCAGATCAAGATAAAACAGGAGAGAGCAGTGTAGATTTCTAAGTAAAAGAAATTTAGAAAAAAAAAAGCACAAAGAAACATCAAGTCTCAAAAAACAGATAACTAAGGGTATGACCCTTCAGAACTCATCATACTGCATATGTGAGAAAATTGGGTCTTCAGAAGTGGTCTTCAGAGTATTACCCCTCTGTAATATAAAGAACTGAGCAAACCTTTCACTGGGCTGAGTATTTCAGTAGTAGGATAACGTTCTCTACTAGGCTCTGTCCCTGTTAAACCAGCTCAATGGGCAAAAGTTGTCTGAAGAGATCTGAAAACCCCAGGTCCAAAACAACTCTCAGCATTTGTAAAGACCTTCCTCAACTCTCTTCTAAAACACAGGTATCAGAAGGTTATCCACAAAGGGTTAAGAGCTTTCAGAGAGGACTATCAAGAAGAGCAAGAAAGATATTCTCCTCAGTAGTGCATTTCCCTCTTGGATACAGTAGCAAAGGGAGTCTTAAAGGGAATGTTTATATTGCTAAATGAACGAAGGCAAGGGAGCAAGAGGATAGCTTATTCTCTGACTCTGAGAAAAGGCAATATTAAAGGGGCTAGTGTTAAGAGTCAAGGACATAAGGCAATGCCATTTTTCTCTAAGGGCAGGGATCAGTTTGTCTTTTTCTCTTAATTAGCAGCAGAGGTATTTAATGTTAGAAGCATGACTGGATCCATAGTCTTATGCACTGCACTATGAATTGTTGCCTGAGCTCACCCTTTACAGACTAAGTAACCCATGCATGAAAATGTCCCAGATGAAAGAAAAAATGTTGAGCTGACTCTAGAATCCACAGCAGAATTTACTTATAGCATGATCACAGACAATGGAAATCAACAGTAAAACTTTTCAACTATATGTATAGTAAAAATTTATTAGATACTTTTGTAGGAGGAAAAAGAGATTCCTTTTAATCTGCAGAACAGGATCATCATGCAGCAACAGGAGCATGAACAGCAGCTGCAGGCCCTTTGAAAGGTATAAAAACCAGAAAGAGCTATACTACAGGACTAGCACAGGAACAAGTGAGTGAAAACTGAAAATGAACCCCAAGCAAAACCTAGATGCCACGTCTCTGTCACTGAAGCCTCAGGGCAATCAAGGAATGAAGATGCTCAAAATGTCTCTTTCTTGGAGACATCCACTGTCAAGGTGACAATGACACTCAGGCAAGGTTCTGCCTAATGTTGCCAAATCTATCAGTAACTGATGAATAGTCACTGAGTTTATCACTGGAAAGAGACTTGCTGAACAGGCGAAGTGACCAAACAATACTGGTGCCCAAGGATTCTACTGACACTCAGGCACAAGCTAAGAACCCAGGGAATTTAAGGAAAAACAGAATGGAAAAATAAAAAATAACACCCCTCCCCCCCCCATGTTTGAATTTAAAATCTGAAGCACAGAGCGAATAAATAAATAACTATGTTTAGAGAAAACATAGTACTTTTCATATATATATCATTATAGATAGATAAAACAGCGTATGAAATCTGTGATTACAGCAATAATGTCTAAAAATAACAATAATAAAAAAACTAACAAAACAAAACAGATGCATATACTTAAATTTTTATCATGAAGACCGTTTAAATGTGATCAATGTATAAGGGATGAAGTCATGCCTCATTTCCTTAACTTCAAAGGCTATTTTCTAGTGATGTTCTTAGGATATCTACAGATGGGAACTCTGGCTTAAATACAAGTTCTGCAACAGGGGAACAGAATCTTGGTTTAAACCTCTCAGTTATTATCTTATTGCTAATATAATATTGCATTGTTCTATATAAAATAATTAGATATTATTAGTAGATGAAGTTATTTGAATTTGTGTATGGCAAATGCATACTGCTCAGGAATGTTATCATATTAAAAAAAATAAGCTGTCTGATGTATAACTGAGTTTGTCTGTTGACCTCTGTTTGGCTCATTTCTCATTTGTGACTCTTCTAACATGTCCCAGTTACTTAACCGTAACTAAAGGCAATCTGTTCATATATTTTCTACCTTTTTATTATGTCTTGTAAGCTGCTATCTGTACTGATGTAAAGTTACTTTTAAGGTTACCTTACAGTAGCTAATATTCTAAGATCTACCAGATGAGCTAAAGCTAGATGATAGATTTTTAGTACATGAGGGATCTTGGTCCCTTTTAGGAAAACAGCTGGACACAAGAAGCAGTACAAAAGGGTAATTCCAATATGTTCTGACACTTTGCTGTTCCTAAGGTACATTACGGTCTTGTACTAAATATTCTGAAAGGTACCTTATCGCCTGGAATTTGTCTGAAGATGTCATCTAATATATGCATGTTGGGATCAAGAATTCTCAGGCAACCTTGGAGAAGAAAATACTTAAAACAAATCTTGAAGCAATAAGAATGGTTGCAGGGTCGGCAGGACAAACATTCCTCGAGTGAACAAGAAATTACAAGACTGCTATCCAGAGTCAGAATCCATAAAGATAATGCCAAAGTCTGTTTTCAAGTAAAGAGCTGGACAATAGTTTTTTTCAGATAGCACTCTAATACAGAGCCAGGCAGGGGAAATAAGCTTTTCCAAAGTACTGGCAAGAGTAAGTAAGCATCCTTCAGTCATTAGTTTGCTACAGGGGAGAGGAAACAAATACTGAGACCCCTAACAACTTCTGATCCACAGCATTTCCTCACCTCCTTTTTTCTCCTCACAGTCACCACTTCTCCCCTGGATGCAGCTGTATGATCAAAGAAAGCCTCATAAAACATGAACTTATGTTCTGTAGACAGGGCTCAGCGCAAGATCCCTGGTGATGCTGGCCCACACAGCACAACAGGCAGTGAAGTAACTACCAGTCATAAACTCAGAGCATAGTCCTTTTTTAAAGACTAAGGCAAGAAGCAGATTTGGGCAGTTCAGAAGCTAACTGCTGGGATTGTGGCTGAAATCACAGTACCTCACATGAAAGGACAAGAACAGCCTGCACCTCACTCCCACTCAATACTAGCTCCAGAGATGATGCCAGAAGAAAACCAATTATCAGAGACACATGCTGGTTAAAGACAGTGAACTGCAAGGCATGAGACTGCAGATAAGGCTGAGTAAAGAAATGTAATCATCAGTTATGTGTTTATAAAACCTGGCTCAGTGATTTTGCTCAATATCTGCCCAGTCATTGAGTTGCATAGCACAAAAAATCTGTCACAACCAAATGGTACAGTGCAATGTATGTGAAACCAGTACCTGCAACAGCATCACTTAATGTTAACTATGTATCCTGGCTGTAATGTTGTAAATCAAACACTATGAAGCCCTGTAATATATCAAGTTCAAGTGGCATAACAAAATAAAAACACAGCATTTGTTCAGCTGAAAGAAAGGCATTCCTTGTTTTCAAATACTGTTATGGTTTAGCTGCTCGGTGAGTGGGTTAATATAGAAAGGGACGAGTGTATAACGCAACCAACAAGTCATAACGTGACCAGTTACCAACCTTGGTCACAGAAGACTTGCATCACACTCCCAGCAATATATTGAAAATGTGGCAGATACAAACTTTAGCAGCTGAATGCCAACATACACAACAGTATGTGTCACAACAATTACCCTCAGACCAAGGGTAGAAAAGGAAAACAGCCAATATCAAGCAGAACTGTATGAGATAAATAGTAATTCAGGGTTAAAGTGCAGTCAATGGATTAACTGCCGAGCTTTAACTTTTCCCTCTTATTTTTTCCATAAGCAGCGCCTGTCAAAAGTATGATCCCTGTCAAATAATAAAGGGAAAGCTATGCTCCTGTATAACCCTTCCCCACTGGATTCTTTCCGTAAGTCTACACCCAGTCCTGCTGTATCAGTTAGTTTAGGAATAACTTCTTATGCATGATCCACATGCTACCTTTGTGGAAACTAAAGCAAAAACACACTACCACCACTTCCTCCCACCCCTGCACTTAGCTGATATTTTGTGGTGATGAAAGATGTTCTTCTAATGATTATACAGTTGAATGTGGGAACATTCAATCATTACATTCTGCAAAAAGCATGGCAAAAACCATGGCAAAAAGCATGCCATCGAATGGGACCTTGAGAATCTTGAGAGGTGGGTCAACGCAAACTCCAAGAAATTCAACAAAGCGAAGTGCAAGGCCCTACACCTGGGTTGGGGCAATCCCAGGCACACCTACAGGTTGGGCTGTGAAGCTATTCAGAAAAACCTGGTGGAGAAGGAATTGTGGGTGTTGGTAGATGAGAAGCTTAACATGAGCCAGCAGTGTGCACTCACAACTGAGAAAGCCAACAGTATCCTGGGCTGCATCAAAAGGAGCATAACCAGCATGTTCTCCTCTGCTCTCCTGAGACCCCAGTTGGAGTACTGTGTGCAGTTCTGGTGTCCTCAACATAAGGAGGACATGGAACTGTTGGAAAAAGTCCAAAGGAAGGCCAGGAAGATAACAAGGGGGCTGGAGCACCTCCCATATGAAGACAGATTGAAAAAGTTGGGGCTGTTCAGCCTGGAGAAGAGAAGGCTGCGTGGAGACCTCAGAGCAGCCTTCCAGTATCCGAAGGGGGTCTATAAGGATGCTGGAGAGGGACAATTCATCAGGAACTGTAATAATAGTACAAGGTATAATGGAATCAAATTTAAACAGGGTAGATTTAGGTTGGATATAAAGAAGAAATTCTTTACTGCAGGAGTGGTGAGGCACTGGAACAGGTTGCCCAAGGAAGTTGTGAATGCTCCACCCCTGGCACTGTTCAAGGTCAGCTTGGACAGGACCTTAAGAAACATGGTCTAGTGGGAGGTGTCACAGCCTACAGCAGGGAGTTTGGAAATAGGTGATCTTAAGGCCTCTTTCAACCCTAACTATTCTATGATTCTTTGATTCTAAAAGGGCAGAATCGAAGCATGCTGATCCAGCTACTGTCATAGGTAGCACCAATAACATTGAATGGCACAAACCCCTCATGTTGGAAAAGTGGACACTCTCCAGGATCCCCATGTACAAACTGTGATTCAAAATCTTTATAAAATCCCTAAGAGAGGACTTTGTTGCTTCTCTTATCTATACTATATGAATTAAAATATCACAAGTGCGCTACCACATGCTCTAACCACGCCTTTCAGCAGCTGTGCTGGCAATTTAAAGACATGGAAAACAGCATCTTGCACCAAGGTACATGCTGTGAAAACAAATAGCTGGGACAGCATGTGAAATAAGAACACGGAAATGAAGCCATCCACATGGGTTTTAGTGTCAAATCCCCAAAGGTATGCCGAGTATCTCACAATAGAAAAAAAACATGGCTTGTCTCCCAAAGAGGTAATAATCCAATTTGTAAATTAGTTATAATTAGTTATAATAGTTATATTAGTTAATTAGTTATAATTAGTTATAATAATAATAATAATAGCCAGAATAGGACATATGAGATGTTTGTATCTCCATGGGAATTGTTATATATGTGTATGAATACATATATGTAAAATTTTATTTCAATTATCATCCTCCCACCTCTTTCACTCATTTTATTTTTTTACTTCTCTTCTGTAAACCTTGGCACACTGGAGAAATGAGTTTTCATAAATTATTTATATATGCCATTTAGGTTTATCTATTGATATATAAATATATAGAAGCTATGTGCAGACGCTTTTTATGAGCTTGCATATAAAACCAGGTAAAAAAAGGGACATGACCTTAATTTAGGACCAATTAGTAGGTATGAAATATCTTATTTAGTTTGTGTTAGAAATATTAATATGCATAAATATTTAGTGTTAAAAATATTAATAGAAGGGTCAGGGGGAAGAAAGACATCTAAAGCTAAGTATAATCAGCATTTAGGTTATGCAGGAAGGAATGATAGAACTGGGGAGGAAAAAAAATGGGCTTTGGGGAAAATGGGAAGTGCTCGGAGATTAAACCGATGCATTCACTAGAATTACATAACGATCTGTGCCTAAAGTACATCGCTTATCAATATTTTCAATTAAGACACTTTATTTGTTGCAATAAAGAGAACATCTTCCTACCATTTATTCTGAAGATTATTCTCAGTCTTAGAACTGAAATTAAAGGCCTTTCATCAGCATTGTATGGTGTCTTGCCGTAATTAAAACTGTAAAGAATAATTATATGAAAGCTTTGGATATAGATACAAATAGAGTAAGATGTTAATGGAAAATAAGCAGAAATACACTGCATACTTAGTCATTTCAAGTCAGGGCAAAAATAAAATATCTTAACATCAAGTGGTTGTTTGCAAATAGTGTCGAAAACATTTTTTTCCCCCTTGCGAGCAAAGGACTCTCAAAAAAAAAATAAAAAGGGAGAAAAAGTGCATTTATTTGTCTGGTTCCACCAGTGCAAACAAGCTGCAGTACAAAACCACTTCTTGCTAACAGCTGCATGGTAATGCTGTGTCATCTTGGATTCAGTCATCATTGATTATACTAGCTAGGTGCTGAAATCTCATTGGATTTCAACAGCATCTAATGAAATCAAATTCTTTCACCTACTCTGATAATGTAAACCTTTAGCTCTAGTAATTTCAGTGTACTATCAATTAAGCTGATAACCTCAGTTTTAATCACCTTTGCTATTTGGAATGATCAGAAAAGAGATATATGTTATAAGCCATTGGCCACTTTAAACACAGGGACTGTTGATTTCACTCATCCTTTCAGTCTGAAGGGAAAAACTCTAAAAGTAAAGAGAAATAAAGGCCATTTGAGGGGTCCTGTATTTTATTATTGGATAAAACAAGTTGGTTTATTAATTAGAAAGGAACAGAAAGAAAAGACTTTCTAAATTCTGAAGTAAGAACCTGCCTACTTTAGCTAAGATTTTAATTGCCAATGACTGGTGTTTTCTACTGATCCCGTTACTTGATTAATGGTTATTGTTGTTATTTGTTATTTGCAAAGTGCCTAAGGTGGTAAATGTACTTCAAAGAGAAAATAAATGATGTAGTCCCCTCCCCAAGGAGCCTACAGTCTTACAATATGAAAGATGACACAATAAGTGAGAGCAATAAAAAGCAGTGGCAATAGAGTGAGAATAATTACATGGTTACTTAGGTTCATTTTATACACAACTTGATGGCAATGCTCTTTGCCTGATTTGTTTCTGTTTTGTTAAGCAGGAAGGAGAATATGGGTGTAAGGACAGAGAGGAAAGAAAATGGAAAAGCAATGCAAAGACCTATGCTTATGCTTCTGTATGTGTGTGTGCACACGCATGTATGTGTTTAGAGTGTGAGGGGTACAGTGAAACAGAACTGTAGGTTAGAAATTACACCAACAGCAGCTACAAAGTGAAAACAGGTGATATACGTTGTGGGAATGAAAACTGAAATAAAAAAGGTGAAGAAATGACAGGATGGATTGCTGTCTTCTCAGAGTATCCCCTGTGGGTGATGTCACATGGCCAAATGGATTCAGCAGAAAGTAAGGTTGGGGTTCTGCCTCAGCTCTGGAAAGTAGCCTTTTGGATAAGATGAAAAGCTGGCATAACATGCATCAGTGGATTAAGGGCTGGTATAACATGCAAGTGATAGTTCATCTGAAGAAAAGCAGTGAAAGTTCAGTGTGCCCTTAGTTACTGTAGAACAGGAGGCTTATCTAGTCAGACATTCTAATACTTAACACTTATTAACTGTCAAGTGGCTTTTTTCCATTAATTTCATCAATCTGTTTTGGCCTCTTGACTCTTGTGGCAATTAATAACGTGTGTAAATATCTTGTATGTGTGTTACAAAGAAAGCCTTATTTGATTTTAAACACTGATGATCTGGTAAGTTCAGCGACTCCATCACAGTATTTAACTCTGAAAACTTAAGAAATCCTTCCTAATTCTTCTTTCTCACATTTCTTCAGAACATTCTTGGAAGTCTCCCCAACTACAGTCTGAAGTCTTTTCTCCTTGCCTTGCCCTGTTTACCCTCCTTTCTCATCCTATCCCATCCCATCCTACCCCATCTCATCCCCTCCCCTCCCCTCCCCTCCCATCCCATCTCATCCCATCCCATCCCATCCCGTCGTGGTTTAAGCCTCTCAGCCATGCAGTTTTGCTCACTCACTACCCAGTTTTCTTCCCCCTGCTCCCAGAGGGATGGGAAGAAGAATCAAAAGAATATAACTCCCACAGGTTGAGATAAGAACAGTTTAGTAACTAAGGTATAACACAAACCACTACTGCTACCACCAGTAGTAATACAAGAGAAATACAAGGAAAGAGAATGCAACTGCTTACCACTTGATACCAAGCCCGACCCAGCAGTGAACTCCCACCCTTCCGGGTCTCTGCCTTCTGTTTTTACATCCTGGACATGACATGCTGTGATATGGAATACCTCTTTGGTCAGTTTGGGTCAGGTGTCCTGTCTCTGCTTCCTCCTGGCTTCCCCTCCTCCCTGGCATAGCATGAGGCTCAGAAAGTCCTTGGTCAAACCAAAACATTACCAAGCAGTAACTGTAAACACTGGTGTTATCAGCACAGTTCCCAGGCCCAAAATCAAAAACACAGCGCCGCACCAGCTACCAAGAAGGAGAAAAAATGACTGCTACTGCTGAACCCATGACACCATCCCATCCCCTCCTACACATCCCATCTCATCCTATCATCTCCTTCCACCGTATAATCACTATTTCCCTCCAGAGGGACAAAGAGAGACAGGCACCTCGAGAAAATGACCCTGTCTGACTGACAAACTACCCTGAAGGCTCAATTCTTATGCTCACAGAAGGCCATTTGAAATGCCTTAGCTTATTCCTTATAGCTGCTGCTCCACATCTTGTCAGATGCTCTAGGATTTCTTAAATGGCACTACTCTCATGTGTGTGTTAGGGGTGGCAGTCCTAAAGGCTTTGAGCTTAATAGCCCTCTAGGATCCATTCACTGCAGTGATTAAATCTCCACAGATCGCCATGGCAACTTAGACAACTAGCTTTTATGTGGAATTTACATATAAACACCTAAATGTAGGTATTCTGAACTTGAACGCTATCTTGATAGGTTCATTTACTGCCTAAATTTAGGACCCCAGCATGTGGCACAGAATCCACATTCTATACTTTACTTTTAAATGGCAAATTTCAGTAAAACAAATTTTAATGTGCTATACCGGCTCTCAATATTACTAATTATTGCACATTATTTATGTTTGCAATTGAATTACAGTATGAAATAAAAAAGGTATTAAAATGTAAACTGAAAATCCTGCTTATTAACATATATGTTCAACAATTACTATTATTTTAACATGCAGTAAAAAAATACATATGAAATTAGATTTCATTATAAAAGAGAGTAAGCTTATTTTTTTGTAATTAGGGCTGGAACTAAGTCATAAAGCTTTACTTTCATTTTTCTTTCAGTTGTGAATGCTCAAAAAATTTGATAACATTGTGTTTTGTGGTTTTTTTAGTCCAAGTGCCTGTTTTTCCCACAGCTACACACTATAATCCATTTCAAATACTGATAAAGTTTCAAGTTAGTTTGTTCTGATCCAGTTTTTTTTTTCAAAACATTGTATACCTCAATCTTGTGATAGTTAAGAATACCCTTCTAATCTCCACCCTAAAAATATACATCATCAATTTATGGTTCTATATGCCAGTATTGTTTTTTGTCTTATATATATTTTCCTTTTTTCCTATAGACAGATGCCTTGTGATACATTCTTATAATGCTAAACCTGTCCAAAGTATTCCAGATAAAATCTCATCTCTGTGTTTAAGAAGTTTCATATATTGCCTTGTTTATATTGCCTCATTCAATGCTTCCTAAGATTTTATCTGCCATTTTCATTGTCACATACGATGATGTGTCATAGTCAACCAAGGTAGTATTCTCCTGACTGGAAGAACATTATGTATTTTTTTTTCACAACTTAGGCAGGAGTTTATTCTACCTCCACAGAGGCAAGAATGCCTCAGGGCACAATTCATCTCCTCCCAAAGCAGATGTCCAAAACTGTTTGCAGTACTCGTTTCCTAAAACTGCCTATTTCTCTTTGCTGACTGCAAAAGGAGTTTGGGATTATCAACTCTGATATAAACAACTAAAATGTAGTCATCTAACATTAGCTAAGCTGAATTCCACTCTACTAAGCGATCGGTATCTTGTCTTTTCCTTCTCTTCTTCATTTTCAATTAAAAATATCGGTATTTGTAAGTGAACTCCAATTTTCAGAGCATTTTGAGTTCATGATCTTAATTTAATCTGATTTACTCAAGCATTCTTATTTTTTTCTGATGTATTTCGTTAGTCCTTGGTTTCCACAATGGTCTTCCAACTTAAAGTTGCCAGCAGATGTAAACCAGTAAAAATAAACCATGCCAAACAAAACATAAAACCATTAAATAACAGCTGTCCATAATTTTCTTGTTCTTCAAGAATTCCAAAGTTAGCCTCATTCAGTTTTGATAGTTTCCTCTTTGTCATTACATATTGACAATAATATTTCAAACATCTCTTTACATAACCTATTATCCTGGCACAAATCTTTCTTTTCTTTGCATTGGCTGATAATTTCCATCCAGTAGAGTTTCTATTTCTTGAAGTCCAAATAGATGAATCTCAATACAATTTTCTTGCCTGGAAAATAATTTATAAAAGAGAATAAGTTATCTTTTTCTATTGCTTTAACCTTTTCAGCATATTTCTGAGAATCTATGCTGCATTCAACCCCATTATGAATTTCCTTCTTTTTTTTCAAAGACTGTAGAAAAAAGATCTATAACAGTCTAAAGTGAAATAAGGCAATATAATGAGAATTTTATCATCAGAGAGTCATATATTTTCTTTAATTTTCCAGATAACTAAGGATATTCCCTTTAGAGCTAAACACTTTGCCCTTATTTGGCATTTCCAGTATCAGCCAAAAATATAATATCACTATGCTTTGGCATCAAAGAACACAGTAAATCACATTTCAATCTTTTGTGGTTTTGTTCTTGGTGATATTCTCCTATCAGCTTTGATATTTTTCTAACCTTTGCATTTTTTTTGACCCTCTATTGGTTCATGGATTTATCTCTGTCATCACTACATGGCTTATCTTCTACTTTCATGACTATGCACCTGCTGAAACCTTAAACAATACCTTTACCTCTAATCCTTTTTAACTTTGCAGCTGCTTTGTCTATAGCGTTCTATAATTTCAAAGCTTCACAACTTCATCTTATTATATGAGCATTATAGTAAATTCTCCTGGTTGTCTATTTGTTACAAAATCAATTGAAATGTTTCCTCTTTTAGTTGTCTGTATGTAACTCTTCACAGGCTACAATTTCACATGCTCCCCTTTTCCTGAGGGTCGAACACCTTGACTAGAATGCACAGTGAGAAACTAGCTTGTAGCAAGCAGTCCTGCAAGAGGGAGCGCAAAATGCTCTCCTTTGTGCCCAGCCCAGGTAAGGCTATTTTCTCTACTATCCCCTGGCTACTATCACAGTTTGTAGTAAAAGCTGAACAGAGATAAGCTTGCACCATTGGACTCTGGAACTGCTGGTCTCGATCTCAACAGGTCTGTGATAGAGTTCCCATCACTGGAGGTTTTCATGATGCAGTTGGACAGGGTGGTAGACAAACTCATTTCCCACAAAAATTTTGACCAGATTATCTTTCAAGAAACTTATCAATCTGAGCTGCTGTATAATTATATGATTTAACAACATCAACAAGATATGCTTCAAATAGCTAATCTCAAGCATATAATCTGAATAAGAAAGCTTGAATTACCTAAACTTCACTCAACAAAAGACCAGAAAGCCAGCCCTATCTAAAAAGCCATGTGACAGAGTGATCCTGAAGTGAGTTATTCATTGACATCTAGAAATTGACAGGAAATTTTATTTACATCTGTCTTCTGGGAACCACATCTTTTTTCTCAATGCTCTGCATTACTTAGGCCACATTGATTTTGTCCGAGCCAACCAGTTTTAGTAGTTCTAATTGGCATGCTGTTACCTGGATTGTAAGAAGGATACTCACATTCAGAGAGAGTTTGACAGATGTTTTACTTCTTACCGAGGAAAACAGTTATAAGGTGTTAAGGCCAGACTGGCAGAGAACTACGAATTCTGTGCACAGGCCATAGGAATTTGTCTCCAGATTTGGTCTACAAAACTAATCACTCCAGAGCTCCAACGTTTTCATGGCATGGGTCCACAACTGTGAAAAATACTCTGTGGTATATTTGGGAAACTCTGAAGGATGTGCTTATATGACCTACAGTATTCTGGGAACATCAACTCAACAGAAGAATGTGTGAGGACATGAAGGATAATCTGATAGTAATGAAGAAACATCCCCATATATTGGAGGGATTCTGACCAAGAAACTGACTGGGGATCACATGCACCTTCAGAGACACCCTGAGGAGTGAGTCCAGGACAGAGGAGATCACAAAGCTGATATGTTGCACACTGACAAAGCTTTGCAAGTTAGACACAAATAAGAAGTTCAGGCATGTAGCATATCGACTATGTCCTCTTGAACCTATTCCTGTAGTTTCTAATATGATTCAGTTGTAAGCCCTGAGTGAGCATCAGCAGAAGTCTGGGAAATATGGAGGTAAGAGAGAGGAATTAAAGATAATTACATAGCTGCCTAAAAGCCCTGGTTGCCCACCTAAGGGCAGAAAAGTTGCATTATTTTTTTGGTTTCTCTGACCTAAGATGTTTAATATTTTATAAATGTACCTATATGGATCTCTTAAAGTTGGTCTTTATCTCACAAAATTACATTTGACAGGAGAAAAATATTCAAAAATCACAAAAAAACCTGATCAGTATGGGGAATTATGTAATTAGAGTAACTTGCCAAGGTTTTTTTTTTTTGTTGTTGTTGTTTTTTTGTTGGTTTTTTTTTTTTAATACAGCAAGATGTTCTGGTATGTTCAGTTGTTAGCCTAGACTTGGAATGCTATAGATGTCTCAACTCATTGACATTCTGCCAGCCTATCGTTGTCACAGTTAGTCTAAAACTCTCAAAACATGTGTTTTGTTAGTGGTTTAGGCTGCTGTCTGTTACTACGGATTAAAAGTTAGTTTTCCCAGATTTAAAGGCAGCTTATGAGACTTTGTTCCTGAAAAATTTATCAACCTTTCTCTATCCTGCTGTGGCTGGTTTTGTACAATCAGTGACTTCAACGTGATCAGTTAAAAATTCCCAATAACACTGTGTGGCATTTTAGTTAATTTCTCTATTAGGAAAATTGCTTTTTTTTCCAGTCTCTAATGATAGGTTGACATTCAGTTATGATGTGACTACCTATATCATGAGAATTATTAAAGAAAATTTCATAGCAGTTACTTGAGATAATTTTGTTGCTGTGTAATTAATCCAAAGTTAAACTATAAAATTATGTTTGGATGCTTGAGACTCTTGGTGAATTTCTAAAAATTCTACATATTAAAATATTTTTCATGTGCATGTGTTTGTACATCTGACAGTTTAAGCCTGGTGACGTCTAGAATGGTTTTAGCATCTGAATCCTTCTCTTCTGTCAAAAAAAAACAAACTTCCTTAGTGCTATGTATTATTTACAAACTACCACCGAATAGCACTTTTATCTGGTGTCCAATGCTTCTGCAACATAATGACTGGAAGTTAATAGCCGGCTGTGGTTGCCAACGGCAACAACACTGCCTCAGCATTGAAAAGCAAGTACCATATTGCAAGTGCAGACAGATAGGCCCCAGTATGCTGGTTTTCCACCATTGATTTCCCAGCTGCAGCAGCTGAATAAACAACACCTTTTCTATCAGCTGCCTTAATAAGGCAGGACTCAAATGAATCACATGTAAAGCTGAAGTGTTAAGGGCTGAGCTCCTTGGACCCAGGCAGAGGGCTGAGTAGGGATTGTCAGAGCAGCTTGTCTCAAGAGCTAGCTATGAGAGCACACTGAGCAAGGCACCTGAAATCCTTTGGGTGGTGTAAGAAAAAAGGGGGTCATTCAATCAATATTAACAAAGAAGCAAACAAATAAACAAAAAAACTCGTGAAATCACCAGCTCTCTGAGGCATGTATAATTTCAGTCACTTCTCCGTTGCTGGGAAACAACAGCAGCTTTGAACTCTGGTTTTGTTCTGCAGTACAAAAGCACAATCAAATTTAAACTGTTGAGATGGACTATTATTTAATGAAGACAAAATAAAAGATTTCAGTCCAGAGTATATTATACTAAATGTTTAGCTTCATTGAGTGATACACTGATTGAGTTATATTTTGAGTTTATTAGGGAAATCCGAAGTCCGTCATATGGGGAGAAATAACTCATATTCATAACTAGAGGCTAGAAAGCAACTTTGCAAGAAAAGGGCTTAAGGGTCCTGGTCTACCACAACTTGACTATGGACCAGAGGTTTACCCTTGCAGCTAAGAGACTAGCAGCCTCCATGGTTTCATTATGAGAAGAGTTACCAGCAGGTAGAGGGAGATAGTCCTTACTATCTTTTCACACACATCTGGAGTGCTGTGTCCAGTTCAGGGCACTCCAGTACCAAAGACACAAGGACACAGTGGAGCAAGCTCAGTAAAAGGTCTCAAAGTTGAAAAAGGGATTGGATTTAGACAGGATTTTTAACTATTAAGCTGGATTTAGCAATTAGATCTTTAAATTGGATTTTTTACTTATAAATTTCCACAATAGTGAACACTTTTTTGTTTTGCTATTTTGAGATGTGGGAACATTTCAATATGGAAAATGTACTTTGGCAGAGAACACAGTAACACAATTAGGTATACTACAGGGAAATACAAAGCTTTGCAATACAAACCAGTTATTGGTTGGTTATGGTTTTTCTCCTTTTATTTTTTTCTCTTTTTTTTTTTTTTAATTGGTTTTACTCTTTGTTTCATTGTTTGTTGGTTGAGTTAGTGTTCATGATTTTTGCTTTCAGATGGTTACCAATCTATAAGTCAGATACATTATAATAAATAGAATAATGTGTAGCTTAAATCCAAGAAGCCTGAAGATGCCCATGAAAAATGCTCTGAATATGGATTTTAGAACATTTCTGAAAAGCAGATGTAGAGATGTGGTATGTTGCTGAATGAAATATAGATAGATCTAAGGGAGAAAGGACAGGTGAGAAGCTGTTAAATAGCTATTAGGTGTTTATACACCTGCCTGTAGTTCTATTCTATTTACTGTTTAGCCTGTCCAAACTTTCTAGCCTACATCTCACTACAGTGCCTTTTGCTCCCACCCTTTTACTTACATAACTGATCCACCCATCAAACTATTCCTGGAATTTGTGAAAATGTATTATTTCAGGTAGAAATTAAGTCACCTGGAATGAAGCAATTTAGGACACTGTTGAATACAGGCACTGTATGACTACAATTAGAAAATGAAATAAAATGTCAA
The DNA here is from genome assembly GCA_017639245.1 of Myiopsitta monachus. NCBI lineage: Eukaryota > Metazoa > Chordata > Aves > Psittaciformes > Psittacidae > Myiopsitta > Myiopsitta monachus. The sequence continues at coordinate 65,067,637 of CM029919.1, forward strand.
ATCTTTTTTACTGCATTTGCACTTCTGTCTCATGCTATCCTCACAAGTAGTAACAACTTGTGAAGTAAAATATAAAAATTATATGTATTGCTTAAATTGTATATATGTATAGATACAAATATATATATGCATACTTTCTGCCCCATAACAGTTTTATTCTCATATAAATTCAAAATAAATCAAGTAAAAACTAACTGTAGAAATCATTTAGTTTGGCGAGTAAAGCCGATGTAATTGTGTGATCCCTGCAATTCCAGAGTCTAATTCTCCCATCAAAATCATGTTCCATCACATATTGAAGGGCCCTGGTCACCATTGTGTTGATGTCCCCTAGACCATTCTCTGTGAGTTGAAGAGGCTGATGACAGTGTTACAGAAGGTCCAGTGGTTTAAATAGCCCACTAAGGTGCGGTTAATAGGGAAAGGTTTCTAGGTCCAAGCCTGGGTAGGACTGCTAGCCAGGTAAAGGAAAAGCACAATAAGGCTGTGCTAAAATTACGTTGATAGGATAGATGCAGAATATGCTTACATTTTTTGTGTGTTACTAATGAAAATTTCAATTCAAACACCAGTGTTTCTACATGTTATTATGGAAAAATCTACCTAGGAAAGAATATACAGCTTTCAAAGCAAGTTTTGTTTTTCAGAGAATGGATTTGGTTTTCATCTCCTGAAGGCAATGTACTATTTTCTTTTTCTCTGAATATTTCAAATGCACACATTAAAAAAAAGAAAAAAAAAAGTAAATTAATTGAAGTTATCTCAATTAGTGAATAATTAGTATTGCTGGAAAAACACAGAATCATAGAATCATATATATCTATTAAACATCAAATCTGATGTCAGGTGTTTATGTTTGAAATTTATTAAGTGATTTCAGAAACTGTAGTCCCACTTTACGACACTTTATCAAAAAAACAAACTTCAGACCAGACAGGTTTTTTCCATCTGATATTCCAGTATTACAAAAGTAAGTTTGCCTGTCTTGGTCTGTCAGGATTAATGGAGATCAATATAAAATGACTGTGCTCTATCTTAATTTTACTAGTATCTATAAAGTGTAGGTTAAACCAGAAAATATTTGAAACAGCAGCAGTATGAAGACCTTGACCGCGGGTGATATTGCTATAAAACTTTGTACAATGTGCAATAGATGTACCGAATCTAATTCTCAAATTTATTCAGAGGCATAAGACTCTGCAGAAGAACCAAGTTTCACAGCTTAAGTGAAAGAAAAAGAAGTGTGATCTCCTATAAGGAAAAATACAAATTTCTATAGCAAGATTAAAATCTATAAAATACTTTTTTCTTTAAAACTAGGTTGAGAATCAGGTTTATTCTTTTTCTTTCTTTTTTTTTTTTTTATGCACATTAGGATAAGAAAAAGTAAGTAAAGCTACATCTGTACACTCACTTTTGAATGTATGTTAATTGCATCAGAGCAGACATTTAGAAATCTTGTTATTTGTTGTGAGCTTTGAGTACATATCATCTGACCAATCAATAAACTGTTGCATAGCATTATTTTATTTTTTACAATAAAGTGTTACCATACCTTCCACAATTTTTTCACATCCATTTCCATGTGTTTTGGCTAATTTCTAATAATAATAGTTCTTTGCTAAAAATTCCAACAAAACTACTTATCCATATTACATGCCGGACCACAGACCACATCTTAAAAATTTCAATTTCCTTCTCACCAGCAACCAATGATCCATGTCCATGAATCACTATGAAGAAGATCAACTTTTTCAACTCTCAGGCATATTCTGAGGTATTTTTTTCTCATGAAGTAACACAGCCTACTATGTTATTCTTAATCTGCATGTATAAAAAAATAGTTCTTCTGTAAAGTTTCTACTTTTTTAGTAACTTCATGAAATTAATGCTTTTGCACAAATGTTACAAAATATGAAAAAATCCAGGGGAAAAAATAACTATTCTAGCAACTTCTTGCTGAAATGAATTACTGCCCTTTGCAAGGGAATCTTGATTACAGTTATTCTGTTTCAAAGCACCTTTAAAAGAACACTAGTGTCCTAGTATAAACTCAGCCAATAACCAAACTTTCAATTTTCAACTTTCTGAATATTTGTTTTTTTTTCTTACTCTTTCTATCCTACTCCTTACTGATGTCAGAATTTAATTTACTGTGGATGGATGCAGAGTATTAGTCTCCTCTTTTTCTGAGTCATGCCAGATCAAAACACTGTCAAAACTGGTGGCAATTGAAACATATCTGTAGGTTTACAAGGGATATGCTTCTAGTGGGCAGGCAATAAAACATTAACCCATGGATTGTTTTTTTTTTAATTATTATTTTTCCTTATTTTATTCTCTGAGGATATGAATTTAATTTGGTACAAAATGATATTTTCTGTAACTTATCTAAAATTGTTGGGTTAAATTATACATATTCTATCATTGAAATTCAAACATGCATTTTCATGCGGAACACTTTGCTGTCACTAGCTACTAATCTGAAAAAAAAAAAAAAATCCTTGAAAAACCCCCATAACTTAACATTTTTAGGAGAGATCACAGTATCACTGAGATTAGCACACTGACACTCTAACCTAGAAAGGGAGATACAGTTAATTGTTTTTTTAATATTTGATGTCAAACCAGGTGATTACTTTTTGTCAGAACGAAAAAGTAATAAAAATTAAGAGTATACAGTGAGGTTGCCCTTAGTTGAATCTTTGCTGGATAGTTCACTTGGGGTATTGTTGCATTGGGAAACAAGACTTTTTTAAGGAATTTCTTAAAGAATCTAAGAAAAGGAAGAGATAGACTACTCAATGCAGTCTATAATTATTCTTTAGTGATCGTCTTTTAGACTGCACTCATGAAACATCACTGAGTTTGTATGTGTCATCTTGAAAAATCAGGTAGCATAAAGTAGACATTCTAAAAGTGAACATTATAAAATGAATCACTTTATACAGATAGACCATAAATGCATTTAGGTTCATAATTAGAAGAACATTTTTAACATTAAACTAGTAAGTCTCTGGAACTGCCTTCCAACCAAAGTGCTGAGAACAAGAAACCCAAGACCTTATCGTAAATACAAGCACAAATGTTACATGAGTTTTAAAGAATGCTACCTGCCATAGTCTAAAGGAAGGCACATGCTACATACTCCAGAACATTTTGGGCATACGATTTAATAGCATATAAATATCAGGTATAATGTACCCTAATTAGGTTTCTAGTTCAGTGTTGTGCCTTGCATACGTCCTTTAAAAATATCTAATGAATTATTAGTCTTTATATTGGGTTTACATGGCAAGGTTTTGGTAGATGGGAAACTGCAGGGGTGTCTTCTCTAAGATGTCAGAAGTTGCCACCATGTTGGGTAGAATCAATGTCAGCAGGTTCCAAAATAGGGCCTGACACTGGTCAAGTGATAGTGGTAGCATCTCTGCAATAATGTATTTAAGAAAGGGTGAAAACTGCTGAGCAATAGCAGCTGTGAGAGTGGAGTGAGAGTATGCGAGAGAATTAGCTCTGCAGATGACAAGGTTTGGAAGTAAGGTTTTGTCCCTCTTTTAGCAGTGTAGGCATAGCCAACATCGGTACAGACTAAGATACTCATGCTATTTATTATACTCAGATACTAAAAGGTGAAATATCTCTTATACTGCTGATTAAAAATGAAGTTTTTTATATGATATCACAGTAATGAAATTTTTTGCATTCCTACTTTGTCATCAGAAAATTAAAAAAAAAATCAGGTTATCAAAAAGTTAGGCAAAAATTAAGGCTTCTTCCATGGATTAAACCTACGGAAAATTAGGCAAGATTTGAGGCAAACAATTCCCAGATAGTAATCCCATTTCTAAGATTTTTTTAAAAAATGGTGGTTAAGACATCAATTGCTTTGCTATATTATTTTGATAGAATGTTGCTTTGATATTCTTGCTTTTACAGAATAGTTTTTGTATAATGTGAAATTATTCACTTATTCAAACTTTTCTGTCATGGGTTCAGCAGCAGCAGTCATTTTTCTCCCTCTTGGTAGCTGGTGCAGCACTGTGTTTTCGATTTGGGGCCTGGGAACAGCGCTGATAACACCACTGTTTATAGTTCTGCTTGGCAATGTTTTGGTTTGATCAAGGACTTTCTGAGCCTCACACTATGCCAGGGAGGAGGGGAAGCCCCAGGAGGAAGCAGAGACAGGACACCTGACCCAAACTGACCAAAGAGGTTATTCCATACCACAGCACGTCATGCCCAGGATGTGAAAACGGAGAGCAGAGAGCCGGAAGGGTGTGGTGGTGGACTGGGGGTGCACGGCATGATCAGGTTTTTGGTACTGGGGGATTTGCTGCTGGGGGTTGCACTGGCTGGGTCGGGCTTGGTGAGCAGTTGTATTCTCTTTCTTTTTATTTCTCTTGTATTATTACTGGTGGTAGCAGTAGTGATTTGTGTTATACCTTAGTTACTAAACTGTTCTTATCTCAACCTGTGCGAGTTGAATTCTTTTGATTCTCCTCCCCATCCCCCCAGGACTGGGGGAAGATTGAAGGGGAGTGAGTGAGTGAGTGAGTGAGTGAGTGAGTAAAAGTGCGTGGGTGGGGGGCTTAAACCATGACACTAAATGATTTTTTATTTCTTAGTGAATTCCTGGCTTCAAAGTATGGCAAGTACTCACATAAACCCACAATTTATTCCAGTTCTAAATACCTACCTTACACATGGCTAATTCCTTTTAAGTCAAAAACACAAACTAAAGGTTCTTTACTGGTATTTCTGCAGTTCTCCGTTATCATTCAACCTCATGTTTGTAGTTCTTATTCAGAAAACAGATATGAAGCCTTGCCTTTTAAATACTTTGTTTGTCAGGGAAAAAAAAAAAACACAAACAAAACAAACAAACAAACAAACAAAACCCCCAGAATATATTTGACATTTTTTAATTAAAAACAGTCCAAGCTTTTTCTATGAATCCCTTCATTGTTTTCAGTCTTGTTGGCTTGACAAATTACTTCCTTTACTTTCCAAAGCATGCCCTTTGTCAACTGAATATTTGTTTATTCTTCACTTTAATTAAAACTGGTGAACCTTGATTACTGGCATTTTTTGTTTTATGCACCATAATATGCCTTCGGAACTTTGACAAACCAGAACTGAAACAATATAATTTCTCATTGCTAAAGTGGATAGCTGGTGGAGAGCCAGTGCAGCTATCACATCCAGGACATAAGCTGTTATATTTGGCTTCTTCCATTTTTAATTATTTCTTCTTAGAATTTAATAACCAAGCACACATCTTTACATCAGAGACCTACACCTGAAATGACCATATGTTCCAGCAATTTATTCTCTTCCTGAGCAAAAATGACAATCAATGAAAACATGGGCTATGTTTTGGACCATATGCAACTGAATTGTGTCCTTTGTCTGTCAGTGGTAGCTTCTCTACTCTGGCCTGGTAGTATACCTTCTCCAGTCTCCAGTGTATCACATTTGTTCACTTCAACAAGCCCATTATGAAGAGTTTTTTTTCCTCAATAGATTTGGTGCTTATATTTTTCCAGTGTTGAATTTTGTTTCCTAGTCCAGGTATTCAGCACATGGCTCCAATTTTTAAAATATTTTATACTATTTTTATATGTCCATTTGAACTGCATTCTCACTTCAAGTTGTATTTACAGTCATCCCATAAATTTCAAAAAGAAACAATTCATATGAAAACAGCTTCTTTCAAAACACAGTTAAGAGTAGTATTGGGTTCTGTATCTTGACTTCTTTCCTGTTTTTTCTGTTCTGGTGAAGAAATTACCCTGAAATCTTCTAAAATTTTTCATGTTCTCCTTCTGTGTTGCTACCATCATAATATGCTAGTTAAATAGATTTCAAAATCTTTTTTTTTCCTCCCAACCAACTGAATAACAAAGGTATAGAAGGCAAAATCCTCCAGAATTACAGGTCGCAGAGAGGGAGAACTTTTGCAAAGTTATGAGCAAATGAATGCACAATCTTAAGAGATCTGTGAAATTTTATGCCTTTTGATCTTTTAAGATTTTTAAGCTAACTGTATTTTTTATTTTTTCTGTCATTTCACTTGCTTTGTATATTAAAAAAAAGGTCCAGAAAGTTAGTTTACCCTTTTAAAAGATACAATTTTTAAACTTGTTCACTAAAAAAAAAAATCACCCTAATGAAATGTATGAATAATACATGCAGTACCATGTGAATTCTACCTATATGTAACCTGTTTTACATACTCAAAATCTGCATATAAGAAATTTACATTATAACGCTATCACAAGAAGTGATCAAAAATAGAAAGTACATATTACTGACATGCAAAAATTATTTAACTTCAGTTTTAAACTGTCATATTAAGAGGTCTACAACTCTGTTTCTTTCTAAAAAATAATTTAAAAAATCCAGATGCATTTTTATTTAAAGGTTTTGTGTTCGTAAATACCTCAAGGAAGATATCAAAGATTTCTATTTAGAAAAACATTTTTACCAAATATCATCACTTTAATAAGGTATTTAAGAGTTCTCTTTTTTTTACATTTATTTTTGGAACAAAAGCCTGCACATTTGCTGCAAACAAGTCTTAGGCTTGAAGTCCTCATTAGTCTTTGATAAATATTTCAAAAATCTGTTGTTTTTAGGCAAGTGTATGTTAGAAGCCAATGTGCAAGCCAGTCATAAAATAATTTTTTAAAAGCTGTGATCATGAATACATTAGTAACAGTCTGGGGATAGTAAAATTATTATAAGGTGGAATTTATGATTCCTTTTAAAGGAGTTGTGGCTGTTCAAAAAGGTAATTGAGTGCTTAGTCAAACTTGTATTGTACAGCAGGGTTACTTCAATCCATAAATATGAGTGTTTCCTAAAGAAAGATTTTGGAATTTGTCAAGAGAGAAAAAAAATCTGAAGACAGAATAGTATAAATCAGAAGCTATGTCCTCTAAATTTAAGTTTTTATGCCTCAGACTGCCTTTTCTCATACAGTTTGAACTACAGCCCTAAACAAGCATCATAGTGTCATCTCTTTTTAATGGGAACAATGTATCATGGGATACTTGGATATCTCTGCAAGATGAAAAGATGTCTGGTTGAGGATCCTTGTCAGTGGAAAAGACTGAGGATATGTTCTCCAGTTACTTTTTTTTCCAAGTAAAAATACTTTCCCTTTTATATGTTTGATTCTTCTATGTAAATTGAAATTGTCCTAGGGAATATAGGTATTTTTAATTAAAATACTCTGTTGTAAATAATGTTTTCTAGGATCCAAAAATGTTTTGAACAGCTATTTTTCAACTAGATCTAATAATTTCTTCAAGGACTGTGTGTATTACAGAAGAATCTAAAGAAGACTGTGAAGTTACTAAATAAATTTTATGCAAGAAATGCACTAATTTCCTGTAGACTTTAGATGTTTCTTAAAGTGCACAGATAATGAGCTGGAGCAGGTAATGCACAGGGGAAGGCTGAGAGAACTGGGTTTGAAGCTAAGGGGAGGGGAAAGTTTATTTTCTGTGTTCAGCCTTCTGGAGGTGGCAGTTTCAGTGAAGGCACAGAAAAACTCTTCCCAGAAGCATGTGGTGAAAGGACTGGATGTAACAATCACAAGTTGCAGGAAGGACAACTACAGCTAAATCTAACGAAAAAAATTGTTTTCCAATGAGTGTGATTAAAAATGGGAACAAGATGACCAGACAGGCTGTCCAATCTCTGGATCTAGAGACTTTTAAAACATGCTTTGACAAGGCCCTGAGCAACATGATCTAACTATGAGGCTAGTTCTGCTTTGAGCAGATGACTGGATTGTATCACTTCTAACGGTTGTTCCCTCCAAAGTTATGCTATGATTCATTAGATAGAAACAACTCATACTGAAATTTACAAAATACTAATTTATCCTTTAGTCATAGAGCTAATTGACCGGCCAAGTACAGATGGTTTCCAAAGCAGTATATGCATATCCAAAGAAAATAAAGTATTAGTTTATGCTTTGAAGCACAAATCAACTTAATTAGTATATTGATGTTAAAGAAGTGATGGGATGAGAGGATGAGTGTGGAGGGGGAGAAGAAAATAAACTTAAGAAGAGAAGATGAATTCTCCTGGACAAAAAAAAAATTAAAAAATGTTAAATCTAAATGCAATATGTAGAAGAAAACCCCTCTCTTTGTAGTGTAATGTGAAGCCCACAGTACTCAAAAAGAAAAAAAAAAAATCTGGATGAATAAGTGGAAGGAGAAAGACTTCTGCTAGTCATCTGGCTGCAGGAAGTGAACTTTTCAAAGTTAATTACAGTATAAATAGATCAAGAACATTTTATCTTTTCTGTTCTATTTTCTTCTTTCCTTAAAAAAAATGCAGCTGTTTTTTCAATTTTGGATGCTGGAAATTGATATTTTTATTTGCTTTTCTCCTACTTGTCTGCCTAAAGGTTAATTCAAACCAACCAGTTAACCAGGTCTCTTTGACACAAGAATGCAGCAAGCTAAACAGTTAGAGTGTTAGGACACCTTAAAAAGTGTCAAAAAGCTCCAACATATTATTTCTAGTATCTAAAAGATAATAGATTACAACTTCCAGTTGCAAGTGCTGGCTTGAAAACTAGCATCACATTGGAGAATAGAGAGAATCTTTCAGTAATTGATGACTGACAGGGAGAGTTGTCTAGCATATTTCAAGGAAGAGAAGATCCGAAATTTGAGACCATTAGAACACTTGATACCTGAAAGTCCTGACAAAATCTATGATGAAATTTTTACACAGCAGATACTGTATGCACAGCCTTGGGAAGATAAATTCCTCATCTGTGTACTATCATTCAGCTATCTGCTCCTTTGTCAAACTAATTTGAAAGGAAATTAATAGAAGCATGCATAGAAACAAGCTGTAGTTTCTCTAAAATTCATATGGTCAACGCTAGGCTATGAAGGTTAAAATACCGTTAACTGTTAAAAGGTATGGCAAAAATGAAGAATGTAGAAGTTACAGTATACACTCTAATGTGATGTTCATTTTAGAAATGAGTTGATTATGGAAGAGAAATATCGGTGTCAAAATTTAATTTGGAAACCATAAAATTTTTTAGTACATATATGACATTTCCAAACATTCCCAGAATATCATAGAATCATAGAATGGTTTCTGTTGGAAGGGAGCTTAAAGTTTCAGCACACCTACCATGGGCTGGAACACCTTCTACTAGACTGGGTTGCTCAAAGGCCTAATGTGCACTTTAATTTTCATGCTGTTTTTCCAGAAGGAAATAACTTCATCTTCTAATTCCTGATAGGTTTGCTTCAGAATTGTTGCTTTCTACATTTGATGATGAATTTTATTTGTTCACTTTTTCTTAAAGAGCACAATTGATAACTTCTGTGTTAGTCACAGTTTTAGTGCAAAACCAGGGTAATTCACGTAGGTCACTCATCCACTCAGGATAAAATATGTAGTGGCTTACCAAACAACATAGCATATGGTTATCAAATTACTTAACTGTCTTTTGTCTTCTTGACTGCAAAGAGCTTCATATATGTATACATACATGCATACAATCACACAAACATGCACATATGAAAATGTGTGTATATACATATTTGCACATTTGCTTTAGTTTGCTTGTGTTTTCTCTATTTATTTTTTCCTTGGTTTGTTTTTCTTCTTTTTGTGGCAAACCAGCATACTGCTGGTATGCCTAGGACTGCCTAGGACTCTAAGGTGTAAGGTGGAAGTCTATACTGCTGAACTGACATTTGACTCTATGCACTATAGGTTCTTTGTGAAGCCATAAACAAACAGCAATGGTGGGAATAGTTTTTGTACCTGCATTATTGTTGGCACTTGATAGAATTGCTGTATTTAAAGAGAGCTGTATTGGTTACACCGTATGTTTTGCAATCATTGGTAAATAACAGTTATAATGCCTACAGAGGGTAACTTAAAAATCTGAAAAGTTAATGCTATTGTTTCAACTTAAACAAGACTGAAAATAACAAGGTTGAAAACATCCAACTGAATTATTTTAAAATGTCAGCTCTGTGCTTAATAGAATAACTATGACGACAACTGTTACTTTTTAATGTTTTCATACACTTGAAATAAATGTTCCCATGATAAAAGTCTGACAAATCTGTAAGCCCATTTCTGGTTAGAGAAGGCAATCTGTTAATAGTGATGAAGAAAATGAACTAATATTAAGAATATATATATAGATATGTACCTCACCTGGAGATAATGGAAATACTTCCCATTCTGAAGGAATCATTAGAAAACATCTTTGGATAATCAACACTAAGTCAGCAGACACCTGAAAATTTTCACCTTATCTTTAATCCAGGAATGGGCTGAGGAAATCTTCAGGTATTAATTTTAATATTTGAATATGAGATAAATCCTAACAAAATGTTAGTGCTCTTCCAGTGTTTAGAAAGAATAAGTGGAATGATCAGTAAGAGTAAGCTAGTTAACATAACAATTTTTAGCAAGTAGTAGAAAAAGTAATCTGAGATGGTGTTCATGTTTATGTGTGTAGTAAATGTTAGACAGATAATGAATCTGAAAATCAATGATGTCATTTTCTTGGAAAATGCAGTTTCTCTGATTCAAGTATTAAGATGTTTATGAGGAATTTGTCATGCTACTTTGCGATAAAAATGTCATATACTGCATGATAAAATGCATTAATGTTGTCTTCTATGTGCAATAAGATTTAAAGCTAGTTAAATCCTGGATATGCCCCAGTTTAACCTCATGTACTTCCACTAGACACTTCCAACAAAATCAAAGGGTGATTCAGCCAAACAAAGTTCTTAGTTTTAGAGGTTCCTTCCTTCATCCTTCAGCTACAAAGGAACCTGGATAATATATCCTGCTTCTACATTAGTGAGCAATGAAGTCCACTGTTAGCGTGTTTTTGTAGCATAAGTGTTGGGCCAGAAGGATTCCTGCTCATGTGGTATATGCTTTGAGGGAAAGGATGACTTTTTAAAATGTTTTATTTCCTCCATTGTCCCAATTCTGGATAGAAAGCACTTTCAGATGAGAAAAACAAGATATGGCTGAGACTAGTGGTTGGAAGCTGAACGCAGACAACTTCACAGGAGACAAAAGAATATTTTTAAGCAATTAACACTGAGAGCAAATCTGAAATGTAAGTTATGACTTTCTGAAATTTGGAGACCTTAGGTAAAGACTGCAAACTGTGTGAGGTAGGAATTATTACACTTTTATACACTGAAGTATGAGTTAAAAAAAAAATTGTATCTAGGTAGAATATAATCATCAATGTCATATACAGCAAACTATGCTGGATGGCAAACAATATTTCTCGATCTGGAAGTCCATGAAGAAAAAGACACCAGTTTTTTATTAGTTCCTGCACAAAAGAGTAATTTGAAAATCTAAGAGAAATTTCAGTTGAGATTTATAACAGGATGCAACAGGTGGCAAAGTGGGGAAAGGAAGTAGGGGAAGTAAATCAAGATAACTCATTTTACACATGAAGCAGTTATCACAAATAACCACTTGCATGGCAGTGTGTCATGGGTTCAGCAGTAGCAGTCATTTTTCTCCTTCTTGGAGAAATCTCCTTCTAGATTAAATTTGTCATTCTTAGACAATAAACTTTGCATCTGTCACACTAACAAAAAATTAAACCCAAGCCACTGATGTACAGATTTTCAAATACTTGCCACTATTATCCACTGAAAATAGATTAATTAGTATTATTGTGTACACACTTGCCTCTCCAAGGGAAGCTGGAAAAGCAAACAATAATCTTTTCTGAAAATCAGTATCATTTTCTGAAAGACATATTAATATTCAGGGGTCTTGACATTCAACTAAGAAAAAATTATTATAAAATACAAAGCTTGAAAATCCACTAATCTTTAATGAGTATTAATATCTTAACTACTTTAAAATAGAAATATTTAATATTTATGGGGAAATCCTGCATAAGAGATTGTGCCCTGAGCATGTACTATTCAACATTAAAATACCACTGGAATTAGTTTCAATTAAAAAAAAATTAATCTGAAATTAAGTAGTGAGCATTCGGACATAGCAGAAATTTGATTGTTGATAAACAGTTCAGATTGATGAACAGTTCACATTGGGGTTTTATGGGAAAGCATTGAAGATATATAATGTTTCCATTCTTATTTCGTATGGAAGGTCATTTTGATCAGAGCAAGGAAATTGTTTTCCTCCAAGTTTTATGCTAGTAACATTACTGCACATATTTATGGGATTCTTTCCACTGAGAAAAAAAAATCTTTAGTCTCTTAGCATATGCCATTTCTATGCACATCAAAGTCAAGGATTTACTTGAGAATCCATCTTGTTCCATCAGTATGACACAAAAAGTTCTTCACCTTCATGTATTTATAAAAGTGCATGGCCAGTAGTAAAGCAATGACAAATAAATAGCAGATGTCTAACTGTGCTCTAGGATCAATAAATTATGCAAATAGGTCAAGCCACAGTTTTAACTCTGTAAAGTTTTTCTTGTAGAACAAGAAGCCTCAAAGATAATGTCAAAATGTATCCTTGTGTGTGACTTTGAATCTGTTAAGTTTTCAGCAACACTGCTCCTCATGGAAGCCTGAATAGTAAGAGGTACAGCATTTAAATATTAAATCTCAAAAATATATTAATATAAATATAAATAAAAATAATAATATAAATAAGTATATATGACGTGTGTGTGTATATGTCTCTATATCTACATAATATGCTATTGATGCCATAACTATAGCCAATAGCCATTAAGTCATTATCATGTGCATAATATGTGTTATGGCATTCATGGCTAGCTCCATAAAGTCTCACAGTCTGGAAGAAACTTTATCTAGTCTGCATTGCTGTTTTCTCTTTCTTGCTGTGTTCTTAAGACAGCAATTTTAAACTCCTTAGCAGACTGGAACTGTATGTTTTTGTGCTAATGAGCAGCTTTAGAGAGTATTTGGAGTGCAGAAAGAAGAGGCTAAAGACTAACATATTCTAGGAGTTGGATTCACTGTCCTGTTTCTGAAAGCACATGCTTTTGAAGTATGCTAGGAAAGCAGATGTTGTGGTTTAATCTGTAAATTTCACTTCTCCCTCCCTCCCTTCCCCCCTCCCCCCCCCCCCCCCCACTCCGATGGTGGGGAAATGGAGAGAAGAACTGAAAGAATGCAACTCCCACAGGTTGAGATAAGAACAGTCCCGTAACTGAGGTATAATACAAACCACTACTGCTACCACCAATAATAATAATGACAAGGCAAATACAAGGGAGAAGGATACAACTGCTTGCCGCTCAACCGAGCCGAGAGAGAGAGATCAACTTCCGGGTTCCTGCCCCCAGTATTTTACATCCTGGGCATGATGTGCTGTGTCATGGAATAGCTCTCTGGTCAGTTTGTGTCAGGCACCCTGTCTCTGCTTCCTCCCGGCTCCCCCTCCTCCCTGGCAGAGCATGAGACTCAGAAAGTCCTTGGCCAGACCAAAACATTGCCAAGCAGTAACTGAAAACACTGGTGTTATCAGTGCTGCTCCCAGGCACAACATTAAAAACACAGTGCTGCACCAGCTACCAAGAGAGAAAAAAATGACTGCTACTGCTGAACCCATGACAGCAGGACAAACTGATACAGTTTAGTCACACAGAAGGAAGATTAGAAAAATACATAAAGAAATAAGAGCAACAGCCTGACAATTGTCCAGATTCTTCCAAAATGTTGTGATTCTGGTTTGTTGAAAATTCCAGCCAAAATTAGGACTTTGCTCATTTCAAAGGCAAAGATTACCTATAAATCAAAGTAAATATTCTTGGCTTCTGTGTGTTCCTGTGTCTCATTATCTAATCAACTTAAAACCCAACACCTAAAAATCCATGGTACTATTTGTGCAATTAAATTCACTTGAGCCACGCACTTTCCTAGGACTTTAAATTAAGTGTTTATGTATGCTCCTAATATAGGACGCTGATGATAACTAATCAAGCATTCAGGTAAGCCTATGACTTCCATTTAATGTGATAACTGACAAATACGACCTCCATGTGTTTCAGGAATCATTTTGAGAACCAGAACATTTATATAGGTTTGTATTCTGGCTTTCTTTTTTTTTTTTTCCTAATTAATTTGATTCCCTTTAGCAGTTAAAACATTCTGGAAATGATGTGACACTTCCATTAAGATCCGAACGTTACTCACATGCTGTACAGTAGAGCATAAAAAATAGACCTGTCTTGCACAGGTTTGCAATACACAGTGACAGCAGAGAAATGAAACAGAAAATAAACTTGCTGTAATGCAATGAGCACGTAATGAACATAAACCAGCAAAGTCATAAAGGTGTTAATAACTGTTTATTAAATATGAACGTTTACTATTTCCATCAGATAAGTTTGTTTCATTTATCACAGTGTACATTGGTGACAATGAAGGCACAACAATGAAGACAATTTATTTGACTTTACTATCTAAACTACTGTGCTTTAATGCTCCTGCTGTTCTAGCTTTCCTCAGGCGTCCTCTCAAGGACACCATTATGCATATGCTATTTTTTTTTATTTATTTTTTTTTTTAATTTATTATTTGGTTTCATGCTTATAAACGACTAGCAATACCTGAATCCTTTCTTAATTTTTCCCACACATATCCATTTGAACACTGACATTTATATATATTTGTAAAGGACAAAGTAGACCCATTCTTTATAGATACCACTGTTACCTTTATTATTATATTTATTTATGAAGCAACAGTCGTGTTAGGTATTTGGATTCAAATAATGAAACATGAAGGTTCATATAAAATTATAAAATAATCACATGAAGAATCATCATATTTCTGAGGACGTAAGGTCAGAGATGAATCAAGGGAAAAGCAATGAACGGGAGGATATAAAAAAAACTAAGGCAAAGTATGGAAGCTTTATTCTTTCAACTCCAGGTCTTTTAAATTATTTTATACTGTTTTTTTTTCGAGACTCAATGTCATCCTATCGTTCCCTGATAAATGCTGATATATCATTTACAACAACCATTTACATTACCTAAGAATAATTCTACTCAGCGCTTGTCAGGCTGCACCTGGAGTACTATGCCCAGTTCTGGTACTCACAATTCAAGACAGATGCTGGCAGACTGCAAAAGGCCCAAAAGAAGGCCACAACAATGTTCGAAGGGCTGGAGAGCCTGACCTTTGAGGAAAGACTGAAAGAGTCAGGTCTTTCCTCCCTGGAGAAGGCTCAGGAAGGACCTCGTCACAGTATTTCAGTGCTTGAAGGGAAACTAGAAAGATGATGGAGGCTTCCTCTTCACAAGGAGTTAATGGAGAAAACAAGGGACAAAGATTACAGTCTTCAGTGGGAAAGGTTTAATCTTGACATGAGAAAGAAATTTTTTACATTGACTTTAATTGTTCACTTGAACAATCTCCTTAGGGACATGGCTGGGTCCTCACCATAGGAGGTTTACAAGGTATGATCGGACAAGGCACTAGATAATTTCATCGAGGATCCCTTTCCCCTGAAAGGTTGGACCAAACAATCTTTTGAGGTCTCTTCCAACCTATTCTATGATTCTACGAAATGAACGATCTACTTCACCATATATAGTCACCAAAAATGTTTTGAGTGATGCTACCACAAATACCTCTATGTTATCATGTATTTTATAAGCATCATAATACTGTTGCTTCATGGTTTTAATTTTTGTTTTGGTTTGGTTTTTTGGTTTTGGTTTTGTTTTGTTCTTTTTGTTGTTGTTTTTCCAGTTTTAGTTTTTTTTTTTTGGGGGGGGGGGTTGTTGGGTTTGGGGTTTGGTGGGGTTTTTTTTGTTTTTCTTTGGTTTTTTTTTAAATGATACTCTTTGGTTACAGAGAATCATAATGCTGATAATCTTGAAGGGTGTCCATTAGATAGAATGGAAATAGAAACGTGAGTATTTCAATCAGACAGCAAAGGGCATCATATCTTTATGATACCTGTGTTAATCTGAAATAATGAAACTCTAATTGCAGATAACATGCTTTTATTCTGGCCAAAACCTGTAAATATCTAGAGAGGGCAGGAATCTCCTCTAATAAAGCCCAAATTATGGCTGAAAAGTAATTAAAACAGAACACTTTTTCAACCTCACTTATGGTCAGAGCCCATCGCTGTGCTGCTTTTCTTAGGGAGTGACCAGTTAAATTGCAAGTCTCAAGTACGTTTAATAATTAAGCATTCAAAATTAACACTAGATTTTGTGCTTGTAGGCAGAGGTTGTATATGATAATGGCATGGCCTCATGCTGCTTAATAGGATTACATCAGGTGCAATACTTCAAGAAAATGCACACATTCAAACAACCGCCACGAAGAATACACTGGCGTTTTTTTAATGTTTAGAGTAAGGTTAACTGTTGAGAGAGGGACTACAGTGAACACTTAGTATCAGAAAGATTTGATGACAGAGTTGGAGGAGGGAAGGATGACTGAAGAATGTATCAGAGGATCGACAGAATTTTCACATGTGAAGGTTCAGACTTGCTTCTGGAAACAGTCCTGTTAAGGAATTAATAATCAGGGGAAGAAGAGTGGGTGGCAAAATACTGAAAGAAGAGACAACCTGTAGAATAAATGCTGTAAGGCTGGCAATAAAAGGGAGAGAGGAAATATTGAAAAAGGAAAAGTTCAAAGGATGAAAAGGAGAATGGGGAAGATAACTGCAGGTAGAGAAGGAATGAGGTGACCAAACTAGTGTGAAGAAAGCAATACTAGAAGGAGGAATAGAAAGCTTTCTTCCTAAATGGTCTGCCCAGTAGGAAAGTCAGCAACATGGTGGTGAGCATCAACAGATAGAAACTGGACTTTGTTGTATTTACAATTATAAAGAAGTGATTTGGCACCTACTGGATTTCTGTGCATTTTTCCAAATGAAACACAGATCATGGCCACCCAACCCAAAACCTGCACCTAATTCAGAATCACGTTTTCTTTACTATTAACTCAGAAATGTTGGTCCAACAGAAAGCGTTTCTGCTTGTATGACTGATGTGTGGCTACATGTTATACATTTATAAACTATGCATAAACATTCAGCACCTAAGTAGTCGATCTGCCTCTACCAACACAACAGGTCTGTTAGTTTTCTGTATGAGTGTACAACTTCTAGTGTGCTAATAAAATGTGGAAGTGAACATTTCCAATCCAAGGTGAGTGAAATTGTTTTAAAAGAGAACATACATAAAACTTTTCTTAACTCAAAAAAACAATCTTTGAATAAAACTCAAAGGCCTGAAATGTGCGATCATTTTTGCAGAATAGATTATGGCTATACAGTTTTCATAACGAGGAATTCATTTTCCCTGAAGGAATTGGTTTGGGGGTCACTTTATGTGTGCTTAGTCTGCATTTCCTGGTACCATTCAAAAGTGGAAACGGTGAAAAAACTCCACAGTGAATAATGATAGTGATCCCTTCAAAAAATCAAATTTATGAAATACTAGGAAACATAGCATGCAGTTTGACTTACAAATATCTCAGTTCTGTTAAAAATTCAATTTCATCTATAATTTTTCATTGCTGGGAAGAAAAGCGGAAGCAGCTGCCAAGAAAGTTGGTTTGATCTGAGACTACTAACTTCAAACTCTTTTTTTACTTGTTAATAGGTTAATTATTAAGGTATTCTCAGCATGTATCTTAAAATCTCTCTTTTTAATTTTTTTTTTTTACTTCAGAAAATTTAAATTCTGGACCAACTACCCAGAGGCATTACTGGAAATAAGTTCAATTTTGTGGGAATAGGTGAGAGTTTCTTCCTTGTCTTTTCAAAATATTAGATAACTTTGAGTGGAAATTCCAGAACTATTAAATATACAAGTGAGATAAGCAGTATATCCTTCAACAGAGCAAGTTAAATGAATAGGTACAAATTTCCTGTAACATAGTTGTGAATGGAAAAAGAAAAATAACCTCTCTTAACTTATCTGAAGAGGAGTAGAAAATAGTTAAAATTCTGACCTTATAAACAGAACTTTCTGGTTCCAGATCTCTACAAAGCTCTGGAAAGTTAAGTTCCATTTCCCTATTTCCCACATATCAAAACCAAGATAGAAATAGGCTAAATATTCCAGAGAGAACAAAGTTCAGCATGGGCACTCATATGCCTAAGCATGAGTGCCTAGTTCTCATTGAGACACCTTGTGATATTTAGGATACCTCCACTGGGCAATATGATGTGAGTTACTTCTCAGAGAGTTTTACATGAAATTAAGTGTGATGGCTTAGAGAGTCTGACGTTATTCTAAATTATCTCTTCAATGTCTGGTCAAAAGCACAGTTTAAATGCATCACACTTTTTTTTTTTTTCTGCTTTATTCATGCATAGAAATAATACAGAATAAAAACAGTAATGTTTTTGTTTTCTTTGAAGTTTTCAGTTTTCATTTTTTCTGAAATGCTCATATTTGATCTTGAGATTAAAATATTGTGAAAAAACAAACCACTGCATCATTAACAAAATCTGAAACCAAATTATTTTGTCTCATGTACAGCTTGAAAAGCCTGTACTTAAAAAGTCTTGAATCTTTCTTATGAACATCCTCAAAAACTGCGTTTGAATCTTGATCTGAAATTCATGCTTCAGGCACATCTCTGGTTTAAACTCATTCTTACTCAGTCTAAGAGAGAAACTCAGAATGAAACACTAGTAATCCTTGATGCTGATTGCATCATGTTTCTCGTTACACCTAATCTGTGGAAACTGAGTCACACAGAGTGTCCTCGGTCTCACTAAGGCTATCTTGACTTGAGAACAATGGTCAGAAAAAAAAAATAACTTTTTTTGCAGCATGACAGAGGAAAAGAAAGAAGATTTTTCACAAATGGAATTGAGGCAATGAAACCATGAAAAATAACCTTTCTGACCTCAAAAAGAAAAAATCTTGCTAGATAAACTTGATCATTCTTGTGGACTGGAATTACAGAGCTAATGTATGAAGGGAATACGCCACATGTAATAAAGCTTTAATTTATGAAAATATTTTACATCATCTATCAAAATCTTCCCTGAAAAATCAGTTCAAGCTGGGCTAGATAGAGCAGCCACCCTGGTATCTTCCATACTTTGCTGAAGCTAAAATATTGTCAAGGCTGGATTGGACATAGCTTTGGGTGGCATGGTTTAGTGGGAGGTGTCCCTGTCCATGGCGGGGGGGTTGGAACTAGATGGTCTTAAGGTCCTTTCCAGCCCTAGCTATTCTATGATTCTATGACATCACATTCAATTTAGATATGGCACAGCAGAGAACTGGGCTGTAAGATCAGAGAACTGGTTCTGTTCTGAATATGCAATGAGCAAAGGCAGAACAAACCAGCAATCTTTCCTACCTCTTTGAACTTTATAGATTTAATAAGACTGAGATACAGATAAACTCTTATTTTAGTATGACAAATCGTTGTTATGGCCACCACACAGTAATACTCTGTATTGTACATATCACAAATACTTGTGAAAGGACACAAGTGAGCATAGCCAAAAAAGTCAAAGGAAGTAATCATTCCCTCTGATCAGCACTTGTGAGACCACATGTGGAGAAATATGTTCAGCTTTGTGCTCCCTGGAGCAAAAAGGTATTTGCAAGCCCAGAGGAGGGCAAGCAGAAAGGTCAGGAATTAGGAGAGTCTGAGCGAGCTTGCTCAGACTTCAGAAGAGTGAGATGAGGAAAGATCTTGGAGCTATCTGTAGCTACCTATGAAGCCAGACTTTTGTCAGAGGTGCAAGGTGGAAGAACAGGAGATAAAGGACAAGTTACAATATGGGATATACAGATGAGGCACAAAAAAACTTTCTTCACCATAACAGTGGAAAAATATTCGCAGAGATCACTCAAAGAATGAGTGAAAAAGGAATTTATATCTTTTAAGATAAACATCTGGTTGAACAAGAACCCCAAAAACTTGATCTAATTTTGAGGCTGGGTTTGTTTTGACCAGATGGTCAGATCAGAAGACCTACAGTGGTCTCTACAAATCCAAAATATTCTGATTTTGTGATCTTTCATTCAAGAAAGGTAGATAAGCAGTAACGATCCTGTTATAGACCTCCATCATCAAATAAGTGTACTAGTTTTCCCCACTACTCCACCTTTTTATCCTTAAAGTACCTAATAATGAGTTTTGTTGGATTTTGGTTTTTGGGGAGGGGTTTTGTGCTTTTTTTTTTTTTGTTTGTTTGTTTTGTTTTTTCACATCTTTTACTTTCATTGTTATCTTATTCTTATTTTCTTGTTTACGGAAACAAACACAATGTATGTTTTAAATTTTCTTTAAAAGATACAATTAGATATCCATTTATTACATTCATGCATAAATAGAAAATGAATATGCTATTCCCCCCTTCCTGCCCTTGACCCTCATGTACTGATACACAAAATAAAAGTTAGAAATTTTCTGTTCACTTTTTTTCATATGCTGATACAATCAGTTGCATAAGAAAGCATGCAGTTGATGGTCTGGTAGTTTGCCAGAAATATCACTGGGATATAATTTCACCTCCTTGTGAGCTACCCAGTTAAGTTTATCTTAGTTTCTGACTTCCAGACTTGAACAAGTTGCTATTAGAGTGGAAAATCTTTTATGAATCCATTCTGTCAGTTGAAGCAAGAATTTTATACAAGTGAATAAAAATAAATTTTTAGGTCTTTTAAATTAATGTCTCTCTTAATAATTCCAAAACATTAATATATTCAGAGATGAAAAGCGGCTATCACATTTAGGGATGACAAAGAAAATTCTCTTCTGTTCTTAAAGTTATCTGATTATTCTAAATCTTCAGATGCTGATACTTCTTTGCCTTCAAAATCAGGTTTCTATTCAATGATGATAAACACAAACAAAAAAAAAATCATGTAGGCATGTGTTGCATTCACTTCACCCACACCCTGGTATTTCAAGCCCACTCAGCTCTTCAGCTCTTGCTATGCTTGTGGACACTTTGAAATCAATGTGTCTTGTCTAGAATCTGGACTTCAAAATGAAACTGGTATCATAAAAAAACCCTCGCTGTTTCAGATCAGGTAAACTTTGAAACTCCAGTCAAAAAAAAAAATGCAAAGAAAAAAAAAAAAAAAAGCTATATTTTTTAACTCAGCTTCCTCTTTGAAGTCTGGCTTCAATCCAATTTTAAAGCATCTGTTGGTAAAGTCAGCAAGATTTGAGCTGGATGCTTGGTTACTTCAGGCTATTCTGTCCTCAGCTCATCCCACAGAGATCTATTTGGATGTGGCCCCCAAGGAGATGTGATCACCTCTATTCCTCCTGCTCAGGAACAAACTCTCTTGCGTAGGATGGAGGGAAAAAGGAAAGAATAGATCTAAACCTGATGATTTTGTAGTAGATACTTCTGGCATTCTTTCGACCTACTTCATGCTCCTTGATCCATGTTAAAAGACTGTTTAAAAACAAAAAGTAGAGATCTTTGAAAGCTGAACAGGGACCTTGTCTTCAACTTAGCTTCATAACAAGCATCTGTGATAGCTCCTTGCTGGCTGCATTACCTCCCTCTGATGAGTGATTCTCAGCTCTTGGAGCTCGTCTCTGAGAACATGATCAAATTCACTAAAAGAACTACATCTAAAGCCTGAGATTGTAAAGCTGTTATCACTACACTTATGAAAAAAATCTATGATACATGATCCCTCTACTATAAATATTTCATATGGTTTTCATCACAGAAAGCAAAATTTTATTTTTTTTTGTTGCTGTTGTTAATAACATAGTAAGCTTTAACACAGGCTTTAAGAAATAGCAGAATGTTTTGTTTTATATTGGTTCAGTTTCCACACTCCGCATAGCTAGTATTTATTATTCCTCTTATGAGCCTGAAGTTCAATTGTCTTCTCCTTTGATATTTTTTGATAAACCAAACTTTCTTCATGGAATACCTGTGACATGATGTCAGTTCAGGGAGAAGGCAGGCTACACTGTGTGGTGGAGGATGCAAAGCAACCAGCCCCAGAGAAAAATGGGGGCATGATGGAGGGACAGGACTCTTCCATGGTGCCAGAGCATTTTGGGAAAATATGTTGACATTGAACTGACTAGGCAAAAATTCTTTCTCTTCAGTGTGGAAAAACTAAATGCTTTAGTGTTGGATGAAATCAGAGATAACACCTTGGGTTTTTTTCACTTCTTTTCTGAAGAGGTTTCGAAGACGACGATTCTTTTTCATAAACTGCATTTTCCACCAAGTAACAAAGTAAAAACTAAAAGAAGCCACAGCAGCATTAAGAATATATAGAGTTATTTGATAACATTCAAATAAAATTAACTTAAGGACCGTGTACAGTATCTTACAGTAAAAAAATTTAAACAACTCTGTTTTCTGCCTTCTCTTCATGACAGAGAGCTGACTTACTAGATATATGACCTTGTTAAGGTTGTGAAGTTTCATGGATAAAAATTTGGATTGAAGTTCAAGCAGAATATGGTACAAATACTCTTTGCTGTGGAGGTAATGTGTTTTTTGATGTTTGCAAATGAAGACTAGATTTAGAGAAAGTAAGCATTAATCAAACCAAATTATTAGGCTGGTGGTAAAAGGGCTGCCTGAATTTCCTTTCAATTTTCAAGGTGCCCCAACAAAATTAAAAGAAGGTATTGTTGATACTATTTAGCTGATATTAACTGAAAATTCAGATGCTTTGAAAAAAAAAATTAAAAATACTTATAACATAGGTAATTTAAAAAAAGATAACCAGTAGTTAGGGCTCTAGTTCAAGTGCCCACAGACTTTTCCTGCTCCCTAAAATGACCAATGGACACTCCTTATTGTTGGGGATTATTTTAGTTTTATGAGGATAAATTTGGATAATCAATTTGAAAAAAGCAGGACTTCATGCTGAAACACCAGATGTGCCATTTTCTTTAGAAGTTTAGTATCAGTGCCAGTATTTCTCATTTTTATGAAAAAAGATCCTCCTTTGTTGCAGAACACAATATGCATAATGCTTTTGCATGCATGTTGCTTTTACTCTCTCTATTACAGGATTCATATCTATGTAGTTTTGTTTTTTTTTTTTCTTTTTAATCTGTGTTCTTACTTTATTTTAAAACAAAAGGAAAATAAGTTATCCTTTAAAATTAGAGTACAGAAGAACTCATATAATTTAATATTTTCTACCAAAGAAAAATTCTGTAGCTTTGAAATTTTCTGTTTTTCGTGGCTGGACATCATAAATGTCACATAAAAATCAAAAATATTTCTGAGGTTTGCACAAAAGTTTGATGGTTGAGACCTTTTCAAGACTCTTTATTACCCAAACAGCAACTGAATTCACCTGCTTTCAAACAGCTCCTAATTTTAAGTATCCCTTAGCTTGGTGTGAGATTTCCTAGCATGCCTAAATATAAATATGTTTAGAGTGCCTGTTCTGCACTCACTTCCTACCTAAATCCAGACTCATCCTAGATCTGAGAACTTGCTTGCCCAAATTACACGAAAATGCCGTGTAAAGGGTGTCACGGGTTCAGCAGTGGCAGTTGTTTTTTCTCCCTCTTGGTAGCTGGTACAGCACTGTGTTTTTGATTTTGGGCCTGGGAGCAGCACTGATAACACCAGTGTTTTCAGTTACTGCTTGGCAATGTTTTGGTCTGGCCAAGGGCTTTCTGAGTCTCATGCTCTGCCAGGGAGGAGGGGAGCCGGAAGGAAGCAGAGACAGGACACCTGACCCAAACTGACCAAAGAAATTATTCCATACCACAGCACGTCATGTCCAGGATGTGAAGACAGAGAGCAGAGACCTGGAAGGGTGTGGTGGTGCATTGGGGGGGTGCACGGCATGGTCAGGTTTTTGGGATTGGGGGGATTTGCTGCTGGGGGTTGCACTGGCTGGGTCGGGCTTGGTGAGCAGTTGTACTCTTTTTCCTTGTATTTCTCTTGTATTATTACTGGTGGTAGCAGTAGTGATTTGTGTTATACTTTAGTTACTAAACTGTTCTTATCTCAACCTGTGTGAGTTGCTTTTTTTTTTTTTTTTTTCCGATTCTCCTCCCCATCCCCCTGGGACTGGGGCAAGAAAAATTGGGGAGTGAGTGAGTGAGCGACTTTCGTGAGTTATTAGCCTGGTTGAGGCTTAAACCACGACAAAGGGGCAGCCAAGAAAAGAGCTAAACCAGATAGAAAACCTCATTCTTTATGCTCAAATGGAGGGCGGCTGAGTCTGGAGTATATACTTCTTTATTTCTCTTCACCCTCTGGAATTAATGACAAGAAGCTTAAATGAAGCACCTTGGAGTGCCTTTATGGGCTGTGGTGATGGTAAAGATTATTTCTTAAGTTTAAGCAAAGTACACTGCGCACTTAAGTTACGAGCACACATTTCCATCTTTGATATTCATAACTTTTATTTTTGTATATATCTGAATCTTTCTGTAGAAATGAACTGAAATAAAATTTTAGTAAAGCTCCATAGACAGCATTAAACTAGTAATTCTTGCTTGTCTTCAAGTGGTTATGGAGCTTAATGAATTCTGTTAAGTTGAAATTCTCTATAAGGCTGAAAACTCAGTAAAACATACACAAATATTGTCAAGAAATAAATCAAACTGTGGTATGTTTTATACTGAATGTTGTGTTTTACTTAATTTTTGACTATTACACTGAAAGTGTGAAAGTGTTGTCAGAGTTTTCTACTGATGTAAATAACAAAAGATAGCGTTCAGAATCTAGAATGTAATACATGCTACAGAAAAGTATAGAAAATAATTATTTCTGCAGAAATCAAACTGCTTCCCTCTAGCTGGCATGGGAGCAGCGTCTTTATTGGGTACTTGAATAGCTACAAAAAAAGTGGCAGAGGAAATAAGGTGACCAAAATGTTCCTAAATCCATCATGCTGGATATGAGCTGAAGTCTTCATCTGCATGTTTCAGAAAAAAATAATATGGTATGTAGTGTGGGGTTTTTTTTGTTTTGTTGGTTTTTTTTTTTTTTTTTTTTTAGGAGAATGGACTTTTGTTACCTCATACAGTAACCTGAAGTTCAATCAAGACACTTCAGCATTACAATTCTTACCAGTTTTGTGGTTCATTGTTTTCCATGAGCCCCAAAGTGTTAATTCAACAAAATGGTTTTGTGTGCAGTTATATAGCATAACCGTCCTCATAGGGTATGAAATTATTATGTGACAGTAAGTGTGCCCTAAGCCTGCCAAAATGGAAATAAAGGAGGATGAAGATAGGCTGAGAAAGTTGGGGCTGTTGAGCCTGGAGAAGAGAAGGCTGCGTAGCAGCCTTCCAGTATCTGAAGGGGGCCTATAGGGATGCTGGGGAGGGACTCTTCGTTAGGGACTGTAGTGATAGGACAAGGGGTAACCAGTTCAAACTTAAACAGGGGAAGTTTAGACTGGATATGAGGAAGAAATTCTTTAGTATAAGGGTGCTGAGGCAGTGGAGTGGGTTGCCCAGGGAAGTTGTGAATGCTCCACCACTGGCCGTGTTCAAGGCCAGGTTGGACAGAGCCTTGGATGGCATGGTTTAGTGTGAGGTGTCCCCACTGATGGCAGGGGGGTTGGAACTAGATGATCTTAAGGACCTTTCCAAACCTAACTATTCTATGATTCTATGAAATTTTTAAACTCTCTATTCACTCCAAAATGAAGTAGTTTTCAACTCTTAGTGGTTTATAATGGTAATGATATTACAGGCTGTACTTTTAAAAGGTATTAATCAGATGCCGTTGATTTCAATGGGAGCTGGATGCTTAAATGCCTTTAAAACTTTTGTCCAATATACTTGCACATTTTTTAATTACAAGGGTGGTTGAATAAATATTTACCAAAAAAAAAAAGAAAAAAGAAAAATAAAAAAATAAAGAACAAGGGGAATGAAGGTTTTGACCCCATTTCAGTAAGTTTCTAAGTATTTGCATGTCTCTACCCATGTAAAAAGTCACATGTTAGGACTCTGAGTGAAGCGCAAAGTAACATATGTATTTAAAACCTGGGTATATCAGAATTTCTTTTCTATTCTTACATGTGCAAATAGATCAGTTATGAATATATTTGTAAATGTTATGTTTTATCAATATAATGGTATTTTCAAAAGTATATATTCTAGTGTATTATCAGAACATTTTTCTTTTTGCATTAGTGAATATCATTCAATGAGGATTTCATTGATAGAGGATTGTTTTTAGGCCAGAAAGAGATTTTTTAAGGATGAAGGCTTCATGGTGCCCTAGTAAGCTTACGTAATTTTAAAATATTTTCAGTTTTAAGTCTTTTCCATATTAGAATTTAGAAATCCAAGACAGTTAAAGGAAAATGACAAGAAACTGTTCTTAAACCTGTCATGTTCCAATAAGTTTGAAATTTAGAGTGTGTTCTCAGTGCCTTACTTGAGGAGGAGGAGGAGGATGGGATATCCAAAAATCAGAATATTAAAGGGGACATTTTATCCGTGGAGATACACTAGGAGTAAATGTACTTTAATAATGTTTATACTTTCACCTTCACACAATTTTTGCCATCCTTGGTGGAAGTTTCCACCCTATACTGAGCTGACGATCCTAGCCTTTCAACTATTGGCATAACAGCAGAGGCGAAGAGGTATGATATAGCTGAAGAATGTGATCATTAACATCGACATGATTCCATCTTATCTTGTTTTTACTTAAGCTAACAGAAAGGTGCTTAACATATCACTAACGTACTGATATATGAGATTTTGCCAGAAAACCCCATAAAAAATAATCTCTAAGAATTTTTTATAACTAACAGTTAAAGTTACCTCGATGTCTATTTGAAAGCTGATTTGATGAATACAGAAAAGGTCAAACTAAAAATAACTATACTGAATCAGTTATAAGTGTAGTAACATATGCCTCATTTAATAATGAACTCTGAATTTGTTCTGCAGTTTAAGCAGCATCATGAATGCTAATTCTGACAGTAAAGGGTTATGAACTACCTGTCTGCTGAAGTCTGGCACAAGGTCAGGCAGTTATAGAACTAATGAAAACCCTGATGTACCAAAATGTGGATGATTGACACCAGTGTGCAAGCTAAAGAAAGTGCTGAGGAACTCTGGTGCATTCCAAATAACAGTGTCCTGAAACACAGTTTACAACACTCCATTTGCTTAGGCCAAGTGCAGCCATAAGCTCAAGTGTTTATTGTCTACATCAACAGTGCCAAAATTCAGGGCACATTTTATTAAACTTTTATATGCCAATCACCAGGGAATTTTTTATGGTGTGGTTTGTGATGATCTGCCTAAGGCCATTATACTCGGAATTTGATCGTGCTTTGAAATACTTTTTATAATATCATTCAGAGCGTCCTGAAAGGATGAAAAGGAATTATTGTTAAATCTTTATGAGTGAAAAAAAGCAGAAAGCTGTAAATCACTTAGCTAATAACTTTAAAATTTATTATTTTCAATTGTTAGATATACTTATGTTATTCCATGTGTTAGAAAGGCCTTTGTTCCTTTTACCTCCTCCTGTGTACTGATCTTCTAGACCTTTGAATATCATATGATTAATTTTCACATATTCATATGCTTTTTAGACCAATCAGCAATGCTATGACTATTTTTATTTAATTCCCTGCTTTCTATAAGTAATAAGATGTTTTTAGAGCATCAAGATACTGGTTAACTAAGCACGTTCATCTAATAACTTATAATGGTTATCGCAATGGATAGTGTTAGAAAATAACTAAACAACAATAGATTATTCAGAATTCTAGAAACTATTCAACAGGTTAAAAAAAGTTTTCCTGATGTACAGTGCTTTTCTGAGACATTTCATTCACCTGTGTAGCAATTTAGGCACCTAAAAATTAAAGGGTGGATCTGAGCTACAAAACTGAGCCATTAATTTGGATTATAAAATTTTCATGATTTAGTGACATTCTGATCCAAGTAACTTTCATATGTGTAGCAACTCAGAAAATTTCAGTTCAGTTAAGGCAGGATTCTAATATTAAGATATGTTAAGAGCTATAATAAGTAGCTGAAAAGAAAAATTTTCTGGTCCAGTAACAAATACATGTTAAATAGACAAGAGGTTAGATCATAGAATCATAGAATCATAGAACAGTTAGGGTTAGAAAGGACCCCAAGATCACTTAGTAGTAAAACAATATTTTTAAACAGAAAGGAAGAGAATTGAGTCGCATATGATATTCCTCAGCTATAGACTCTTGTGGTCTTTATGGCTGGGCAAATGCCTGTAAACTTGTGTAAACATCACATCAGTCACCTCAGCAAAAGTGTCTACATGTGGTTTTCAAACATCAGTTTGCTACTGCTGTACATCACCATAGTAAATCCCTAATAAGGACAGGTTTTGACTATTAAATAGAATAAGGAAAATGCATTTTCAAATGATGGTGAGACACAAAATTCATGTTGATCTCATGAAGTCACAATGACTGAACCAGGAAAGCCTTTATTACCATTGTAGCATGTGCAAGAATCAAGATTTGTACAAAGCTGCTGAATATAACAGATTTTCACAGTGATTCATAGAATCATAAAATCATAGAATAGTTAGGGTTGGAAAGGTCCTTAAGATCATCTAGTTCCAACCCCCCTGCCATGCGCACGGACATCTCCCACTAAACCATGCCACCCAATGCTCTGTTCAACCCAGCCTTGAACACCGCCAGTGATGGAGCATTCACAACTTCCCTGGGCAACCCATTCCACTGCCTCAGCACCCTTACAGTAAAGAATTTCTTCCTCATATCCAATCTAAACTTCCCCTGTTTAAGTTTGAACCTGTTACCCCTTGTCCTCTCACTATAGTCCCAAATGAAGAGTCCATCCCCAGCACACCTTAAGGTCCCCTTCAGGCCCCCTTCAGATGCTGGAAGGCTGCCATGAGGTCTCCACGCAGCCTTCTCTTCTCCAGGCTGAAAAGCCCCAACTTTCTCAGCCTATCTTCATACGGGAGGTGCTCCAGTCTCCTGATAATCCTCGTGGCCCTCCTCTGGACTTGGTCCAGCAGTTCCATGTCCTTCTGATGTTGAGGACACAAGAACTGCACACAGTACTCCAAGTGAGGTCTCAGGAGATCAGAGTAGAGGGGCAGGGTCACCTCCTTTGACCTGCTGGTCACGCTCCTTTTGATGCAGCCCAGAATACAGTTGGCTTTCTGGGCAACGAGCGCACACTGAAGATGGCTCATGTTAAGTTTCTCATCAATCAACATCACCAAGTCCTTCTCCATAGGGCTGCTCTCAATCTCTTCTCTGCCCAACGTGTAGCTGTGCCAGGGATTGCTCCCACCCAGGTGTTGGACCTTGCACTTGTCATGGCTAAACTTCATCAGGTTGGCATCTGCCAACCTCACAAGCTTGTCAAGGTCCTTCTGGATGGCATTCCTTCCCTACAGCATACCAACCGAACCACAAAGCTTTGTGCCATTGGCAAACTTGCTGAGGGCGCACTCAATCCCACTGTCCATGTCACCCACAAAGATGTTAAACAAGACCAGTCTCAGCACCCATCCCTGAGGGACACCACTCGTTACTGGAGTACAGCTCAACATTGAGCCATTGAGCACAACTCTTTGTGCGCGGCCATCCAGCCAGTTCTTTATCTACTGAGTGGTCCACCTATCAAATTGACATCTCTCCAACTAAGAGACCAGGATGTCATGTGGGACAGTGCTGAACACTTTGCACAAGTCCAGGTAAATGACATCTCTGCCCATGTCCATCAGTTCTGTAGCCCCATCATAGAAGGCCATGAAATTGGTCTGGCAGGATTTCCCGTTAGTGAAGCCATGCTGGCTGTCACCAACCACCTTGTTGGTTTTCATATGCCTTAGCATGCCTTCGAGGAGAATCCACTCCAAGATTTTGCCAGGCACAGAGGTGAGGCTGACTGGTCTGTAGTTCCTTGGCTCATCCATTTTCCCCTTCTTGAAAATGGGGGTTATATTTCCCTTTTTCCAGTCATCAGGAACTTCACCTGACTGCCATGATTTTTCAGATATGATGGACAGTGGCTTAGCAACTTCA
This sequence comes from Myiopsitta monachus, assembly GCA_017639245.1. Classification (NCBI taxonomy): domain Eukaryota; kingdom Metazoa; phylum Chordata; class Aves; order Psittaciformes; family Psittacidae; genus Myiopsitta; species Myiopsitta monachus. The sequence goes on from CM029919.1 coordinate 65,097,641, forward strand.
TTTGCCAGCTCCTTCAGGACTCGTGGATGGCTTTCATCAGCTCCCATGGACTTGTGCATGTTCAGGTTCTTAAGAGGGTCTCGAACCAGATCCTCCCCTGCAGTGGGCCTAGGATCTTAATTCTCACAGTCCCTGTGTCTGCCTCCCAGGACTTGGGTGGTGTGGTCAGAGCATTTGCTGGTGAATACTGAGGCAAAGAAGTCATTAAGAACTTCATTTGGAGAACACCTCCAAATCCAGAGTAGCCAGCTCTCCCAATAGGTTCTGGAGAGGGCCTGTGTTGTCCCTAGTCTATCTTTTATTTGCAGTGTACCTACAGAATCCCTTCCTGTTATCTTTCATATCCCTAGCCAAGTTGAATTCTAACCTGGTCTCTAGCTTCCCAGTGAACATCCCTGTATACTTCCCAGGCTGCCTGTCCTTGCTTCCACCTTTTATAAGCCTCTTTTTAACTTTGAAGTTTCCTCAGCATCTCCTTATCCATCCAAGGAGGTCACCTGGCTCTCCTGTTGCACTTCCTTCTAGGTGGGATACAACACTCCTGAGCTTGTGGCAGGTGATCCTTGAATACCAACCAACAGTCTTGGGCCCCCCTGCCCTTTAGGGCTATATCCCATTGAACCTTACTTAGCAGTTTCCTGAAGAGTAAAGTCATTTAGCACAGATGTTTCTGTAATTGTGGTGCACTCTGCAAATTTAGTGTTCAGTGGTACTTGAACACACATTTCCCATCTACGTAGTGTATTTTGAGTAATTAACATTAAAAAATAGAAGGAGCCTAGTCTGGATAAAGTACACCTACTTGAAGGTTATAAGGGCACAGAAGAGGATGACAAGGGTTTGTTTGGTTTATTTTATGTTTATATGATTTTTAGTCCTCTACCTAGGCTATATGAGGGAAACCTGGGCATCATATGGGATTAAGAGATAAAGTATTCAATTTAGAGAGAATATACTGGTACAGAAGCCAGTGATGAAACTTCTTGGAACATGCTGATTGTTACAAGCAAATAAACCAAGAAAATACAAACCATTTTATGGCCAAGTACTAGAAGCAGGCGGGTTATGCACAGAGTCTCTATATAAATTCAGTTCAAAATCCCATCTCACCATTATGCCCTGTCCTCCTTGTTCTGACTATGCCTCCAGGTACAGCAGGAGGATCCCCTACTGATTAGAAGTAACACTGATCTTGCTTTCTGCAGAACTGGGAGTAGCTATGTGTCTTCAAATACAGCTTCTTCCTTTAAATAAAACATTTTGTCCTATTTTTTTGCCCTTTACTTAGAATCATAGCATAGTTAGGGTTGGAAAGGACTTTAAGATCATCTAGTTCCACCCCCCCTGCCATCAGTGGGGACACCTCACACTAAACCATGCCATCCAAGGTTCTGTCCAACCCGGCCTTGAACACCGCCAGTGATGGAGCATTCACAACATTCCTGGGCAACCCATTCCACTGCCTCAGCACCCTTACAGTAAAGAATTTCTTCCTCATATCCAATCTAAACTTCCCCTGTTTAAGTTTGAACCTGTTACCCCTTGTCCTCTCACTATAGTCCCAAATGAAGAGTCCATCCCCAGCACACCTTAAGGTCCCCTTCAGGCCCCCTTCAGATGCTGGAAGGCTGCTATGAGGTCTCCATGCAGCCTTCTCTTCTCCAGGCTGAAAAGCCCCAACTTTCTCAGCCTATCTTCATACGGGAGGTGCTCCAGTCCCCTGATCATCCTCATAGCCCTCCTCTGGACTTGTTCCAACAGTTCCTAGTCCTGCCAAACAGTATTTTCCTGAGGATGTGTCACAGTCTTCAGTCATATACATGGCTGATGTTGAAAAGAACCACACAAAAGAGATCCCCTATAGCTTCCTTTTCTCTTTCTTTTTAGCTGTTAACGATAACAGTAAGAACAGTGATGCTGGAAGTGGAAAACCAGAGACCATCATTTAGCCTTTTGCCTTTCACCTTTCTGGATCAGAACTTTCCATGTGACTAAGAATATCAGAGTTGTCATTCATGATCAAGAGAAAGCTTACCCTAAATATATATATATTGATAAAGGTATATGAAAAGAGGCCATTCGCTCTTCATCATATACACTGTGGCTTGCCATCAGGTCACAGAGTGACATACACTTTTACACTACCTCAGGAGCCATTTACTCTGTAATCACTGCACATGATGTGGAACTACTTCAGTAACAGAAGTTGAGACTGACCTGCTATAGATGTCCCAGAGACTGATCTTCAGAGCTCTGATGTGGGAGATTCAAATGTTACACATGGAGATGCTCTAGCCACTCACTACTAGATAAAAGGTACAGAACTCTCTCTTCCACAGACTGTCTATTGTGAACTGAAGCATATATAAGTATCACAATATAAAACAGAGTTCAAAGCTATGAACCCTGCTCAGGTCGTCCCAGTAGTGCAGTCTGTACCTGTGTATGTAATTAATCTTTAAACATACATGGCACAGGGAAGCAGCTTTTAGAGGAGCTCTGAAGAATATCTCCCCACTCATATTCATGTTGCTCCCAGGTAGTACTTTAAGGTTGAATCATATCTGCAAGATAAGCTTTGTGGGGTTTGATTCTGATGAATCAGAAAGGAAATTTAGGGCAACAGCGTCTCACAATCTGTGTGAATGTTCGGCATTCAGCTATAATGTAGCCAGGAACTACTGGATAAAGCAAAGTAACATGAATAGTTACTTTAAAAGTAGTGACCACTATTCTTTTTTGAAAGAGAAAGCTTAGTCACTTCCTTCAGGATAGAGTTAACAGTTGCAAACTTAGGCAGCAGTAAAATATATCCATTTATCCAGTACTACCCATCACCTACTGCAGAGAGTAAAACATCCATTGAGTAATCTTTTCTGCAACACTTGACCCTCCCACAGAGTAAAGGTTTTTTTTGCACAGAAAAGTCTGTCAAAAACCCTACTTGCCAAATTCAGAGCACTTTCTGAACTTGACAGTGCATCAGATGCTTTGCACATAACAGAACATCTGCTGTTATCCTGCAGTCTTTTCAAATCTTATCCAAAGTTGCCCTTTAATGGTTTGCAGGGTAAAATGGCATGAGATAAACAACCATATTCTTCAGTCCACAATAGCTTCACACTAGTATAATCCCACTGATTTGGCTGAAGTTTCACAGGTATATGGCTGTTGCAGCTGAAAAGATAGTCAGGCTGCTAACATCAGGGGTTGAATGGCTGATCTCAGTTTGAGCTACCAGATGGGTGGAGTGACCTGATTACCTGCATATAATAGCAAGAGAGGTTGGATAGGTCAATCTCACTTCCAGCATGATGCATGTTATGTCAGAACGGTTTGTGACAGCTCCCACTGGTTCAAGAATGACTGCTGCTGACTGAGAAATGCTTATGACAGCTCCTACTGACCCAGCCAGTGGGAAACATCTCTTTAACTCAAGTGGGATAGATGGTACCAACAAAATACAAAAGGTCCAGGTCACATCTCAAACACTTTGCTAGTACGTTGTAGCCAGAAAATAAAGCCACATAGTCTGGTCTTCCTCCAAGCAGTTAATCCAAATTGAGAGCATCACAGCTTGCCTAATATGCTTAATAATGTGTTGGTGAAGATCCTAAGTGATTAATCATCTTTCCACTTTTTCTCATGCTCAGCTATTATGGTTTATAATTTTCCTTATTCAGTTACATTTATATACAAATATATATTATATTTTACACAAATATGTATGCAAAAATATGCATTTATATGCATTATGTAAATATTGCTGAAAGAAGTCCATTGGTATAGGAAATTACTATAGCCATGGGCATTAAAATATATCTCTGGACAACCAAAATTAACTTATTTAATTAAGAAGGTACTGTCCTTGTTTAAGCCCAGCTGGTAACTCAAAACCACACAGCAGCTCGCTCACTCCCTCCTCCATCCTTCTCCTGCTCCCAGAGGGATGGGGAGGATAATCAAAAGAATGTCACTCCCACGGGCTGAGATAAGAATAGTCCAGTAACTAAGGTATTTAACTGCTGCTACCATCAATAATGATAATGATAAGGGAAATAACAAGGGAAGAGAATACAACCACTCACCACCAGCTGACCGATACCCAGTCCAACCCGAGTAGTGATCTAGCCCTTCTGGGTAACTGCCCCAAGTTATATAGTGGGTGCTGTGCTATGGAATAGCTCTTTGGTTAGTTTGGGTCAGGTGTTCTGTCTCTGCTTCCTTCCAGCTTCCTGTCCTCCCTGGCCGAACATGAAACTCAGAAAGTCCTTGCTCAGAGTAAACATTACTTAGCAACAACTAAAAACATAGGTGTTATCAGCTCTGCTCCCAGGCTGAAAGTCAAAAACACAGCACTGCACCAGCTACTAAGAAGGAGAAAAATGACAGCTACTGCTGAACCCAGGACAAGTACATTAATATACTTTAAAAGAATGCCATGGTTCTGTTCTGCCTTAAGGGATGTTAGGTCTCTTCCCCATCATCCTTTGCAAAAAACTGTATACAGAAATGTAGCTGTAACATAGAGAAAAAAGTTCAATCTGTTCAAGCAGGTTGCCACTGAGACAGAGCTGAAAGTGAATGATGTGCTGAAACACAAAGCCGCAGGATGAGATCAATATTTCTGCCTTTTAATCTTGCCTCCTCACCTTCTCTGCTTGCATACTGTTAAAATTTGCTGCTCACAGTGTTGACCAGTAATAATCACCATATTTATATTGGAATTCAACTCCTTTACATCTGTTGGCATATGGCTTTCAAGATGCTCCATCCTTTTTTGTCAAGAATGTATAACTTCAGGGTCAATCAAGTGAAATCATTTGTGTTCTATGTCAGCAGAGTTCATTTATGTATATTGAAAAAAAAGCCCAATGAGTCACAATGAATCATATAATAAAGGTCTCTCTTTAATTATGCAAATTTTTCACTAAAATTTTATCCAAATAATGATACAATAAAGACCTAAAATATGAAATAAAGTCTCATGTTGGTGACACACACACGATCCTTGCGTGTGTGTATTAGTAATTTCTTATAGTGCGCTTTGTTAATAATCTGCACTTACCCCTTCAAGTTTTCCCCTTTGAAAAGTTTGTAGTTGAACAGATATTATTATTGAAAGATTTGAATTGCTTTTTTTATGGAATGCCTTGAAAGATTATCTTGTTTAAGTAAAATAACATCTATTTGCTCAGCCCTGGTTGTTATATATAATTGATTATACAAATACAATTTCATCTTACTAGGATTACTGAACCATAAAAAAGCCAACATAGACTCCTGCCTACAGCAGGAACTGAACATTTTTTTCAAAGTCAAAAATATTTTTAATATACTTGTATTTCTGCTTTATCTCACACGTATAGTTACTTAAGCCACAGACTATGTCTGCTTTTCTATTTTCACACAAGTCAGAAGCTATAATCAAAATAAACTTATGAATATGATACCTACTGGGTGACTCTTACCTGCATTGATCTTATAAATCATGTGAATTCTGTTAGATCAGTCTCTCCTTTCCATTCACTATAAAGGAAGCACAAAGCATCCAGTGCAGAGGCAACCATCTCAGATGTCATCAGCTTTTTACTTCCATGGAAAATCTGACTGATTTTCCGCCCACATTTTCAAAGATATTTGAATTCTGATACTTAAGTTCAGCAGAAATGTTCTGGGTTGATCCGGGGTGATAGCTAAGCCCACACCCAGTGACTCAGTCCACCCAGCAGGATGGGGTAGAGAATTGGGAGGCAAAATGCAAGCAAAAAGAAACCATGTTTGTTGAGACAAAGACACTTCTAGAAGTAGGAAAAGTTTTATAAAGCAGGGAAAATGAAGAAGAAAAGAAACAGCTCGTGCAAAGGCAGCCACTCACTACCTCCTACCAGCAGACCAATGAACAATGATCATCTTGGAAAATCTCACCCTTGGTTTTACTGTTGGGCACAGTGTTGTATGGAATGAAATATCCCTTGGGTCAGTTGCTGTTGTCTGTCCCCTTGTGTCTCTTCTCAGCCTCTTGCCTACCCTCAGCCTACTCTTATGGCATCAAATTGAGAAACAGAGAAGGTCTTGATGCTGTTTAAGCACTGTTAAACAATATCTAAAACATTAGTGTGCTTCAAGATTGGTTTGGTCACAAGTCCAAATGACTGCACCATAAAATCAACTGTGAAGAACATCAACTCCATCCCAGCTAGACTCAGTATGAGAAAGGTATTCATAGAGTCATTCCTCAATTGTCACTTAACCCAAGGTTTCATGGATCGTATTTGTATAGAAGACTGAAAACAGTGTCACTATATTAAACTGAAGTAGTACAGAAGCTAATAAAATCGACATGTACCTGCCAGGGGCACCTGTAAAACCATAAAACTGTATCAGGTGCTGCTGCCCAGGCATCAGCAGGCAGGGGTTGCATGGGTGGCCTCTGTAAGGAGAGGCTAAGGTTGCCTCAGCTGATTTCAGCCCTTTCCAGCTGACCCACTGCAGGACACAGTTGGGCCCCTCAGTGAAGATAGTGGCATCTCTGGGAAAACAAGTTTAAGAAATGGCAAAACACTGCAAGGAGGCGAAGAGTGAAGGCAAAGTGTGAGAAAGAGCCCTGTGGACACCAAGATGAGAGAAGAAGGAGGGGGAGGGTGTCCTCCAAAAGCCAGAACAGAGATTCCCCTGAAACCTGTGGAGAGCACCAAGGTGAAACATGTTTCCAAGACCTTACACTGCAGAAGGAGGATATGCTCTGGAGTAAGCTGAAGCCCCTGCTGAAGGCCACACTAGAACAGGAGAAAACTGTGAGAAGGAAGGAGCAGCAACAAGGAGCTGTTATGGGGTGATTACAACCCCCCATTCACATTCCTCTACACCATCTAGGGAGCAAGGATGTGGGAGAGGAGTCAGGAATGAAGGAGTGAATTTGAGACAGGGAAAAGGGAAAAGTAGGGAGAGAGTGTTTTACTTTTTGTTTCTCACCATCCAAATCTATTGTCATGGTTTAAGCCATAAATCACGCAGTTTGCTCACTCTCTTCCCCCTCTTTCTTCCTCCCCACCTCCGAGGCGGGGGGGGGGGGGGAGAATAGGGAGAAGAATAGAAAGAATGTAACTCCCACAGGTTGAGATAAGAACAGTCCAGTAACTAACGTAAAACACAAATCACTACTGCTACCATCGATAATAATAATGACCAGGGAAATACAAGGGAAGAGGGTACAACTGCTCACCACCTGACTGACCGAGCTGTGAACTAACTCTTCCAGGTTCCTGCCCCCAGTTTTTACATCCTGGGCATGATGTGCTGTGGCATTGAATACCTCTTTGGCTGGTTTGGGTCAAGTGTCCTGTCTCTGCTTCCTCCTGGCTTCCCGTCCTGCCTGGCAGAGCATGAGACTCAGAAAGTCCTTGGTCAAACCAAGCATTCTAAGTTGTAACTAAAAACACTGGTGTTATCAGTGCTGTTCCCAGGCTGAAAGTCAAAAACACAGCACTGCACCAACTACCAAGAAGGAGAAAAATGACTGCTACTGCTGATCCCAGGACAGTGTCCGCCCCTTATTCCATACCATTCATGTCATGCTCAGATCCCACATTTTCAATATACCATCACATATATATATATGCATCCACACACACAGAGGGAGAGAGACCATCCCTTATTGCATGGACAAATCCCTATAAAGCTGCTGAGTCCATTTGGTCTGTGATGTCGAGCTCCGCCTTTTGTAACAGTTTTTCAGACCAAGAGGGGCTGTGTGCAGTTTTGGATCGTTGCCTGCTGATGCTGATTGTTCCTTTACTGCAGAACTCGTCCGGTTTTGTTAAAGTTCATTCTTTGTTGGGATGACAGTCAGAGGGCCAGTTGCTGATGACTTGAAGACATCAAGTTGGTGGACTATAAAAGTATTACATAGCAGGCAACAGCATACAATTGAATTCATTGGCTGTTTTCTCCTAAAATCAAATCCCCTTGAGGTACACATCAGGCTTCCCCATCTTCCTGCATTACCCACCAAATATATCTGGGTTCCTGAGCAAAAGGAATCCCATGAGTGGATTTACCTTTACCTGAAGCAGAATCACCCAGACTGTCATCCCCAGCAAATTCTTTATATGCACAACAGGAACTTTGTCTCCCTCTACAGTATATAGAAGTTCTGACTGGGCTGGGGCAGCCCTGCTGGCAGATCTTCTGGGGTTGACCAGCCTTTGGTAAATGCGTATCCCTGTTATGGGTTCGACTTCCCCCCCACCCCGCAGAGTCTCATGTTATGCCGGGAAAGAGAGAAAAGCTGGGGGAGGGGAGACAGGGCACCTGACCCGGGCTGACCAATGAGGTTATTCCATACCACAGCAGTCATGCCCAGGAGGTAGGATTCGGGGGCGGGGCTCTCGCGGCACGCAGGTGGGGGGAACGGCGCACAGTCTCTGGAGCGGCGCACGGTCTCAGCTTGGTCAGGCAGCGAAACGGTTGTATCCTCTCCCTTTGTATTTACTTTGTCATTATTATTGGTGGTGGTGGTGGCAGTAGTGATTTGTACTGTATCTTAGTGGACTGTTCTTATCTCAGCCAGTGGGAGTTACATTTTCTTTGGTTCCTCTCCCCATTTGCCCCCCATCAGAGTGTGTGTGTGGGGGGGGGGAGGAGGGGAAAGGAGGGAGAAGTGAAATTTACGGCTTAAACGATGACAATCCCAATGTTTGAAAGTCCCACCACCCCTTGCTCTCAGTGTAGTTTTTAATAGCCCATTGTACCATTTAATTTTCCAAGAGGGTGGTGCATGGTAGGGGATGTGATATACTCACTCAATGCCATGCTCTTTGGCCAAAGTGTCTATAATGCTGTTCCAGAAATGAGTCCCATTGCCTGACTCAGTTCTCTCTGGGGTGCTGTGTTGCCATAAAATCTGTTTCTCAAGGCCCAGGATAGTGCTTTGGGCCGTGGCATGGGGCACAGCGTATGTTTCCAGCCATCTGGTGGTGGCTTCCACCATGGTAGGCACGTGGCGCTTGCCTTGGCAGGTTGGTGAGAGTGTGATATAATCAATCTTCCAAGCCTCCCCATATTTGTGCTTCAGCGATCATCCTCCATACCAAAGAGGTTTTAACCGTTTAGCCTGCTTAATTGCAGCACATGTTTCACAGTCCTGAATAACCTGGGCAATAGTGTCCATTGTTAAGTCCACCCCTCGATCACGAGCCGTAGTTCAAGCCGTAAATCACGCAGTTTGCTCACTCAGTTCCCCCTCTTTCTTCCCCCCCACCTCCGAGGCTGGGGGGGGGGGGGGAATAGGGAGAAGAATCAGAAGATTGTAACTCCCACATGTTGAGATAAGAACAGTCCAGTAACTAAGGTATAACACAAATCGCTACTGCTACCACCAATAATAATAATGACCAGGGAAATACAAGGGAAGAGGATACAACTGCTCACCACCTGATGACCAAGCCATGAACTAACCCTTCAGGGTAACTGCCCTCTGTTTTTACATCCTGAGCATGACGTGCTGTGGTATGGGATATCTCTTTGGTCAATTTGGATCAGATGTCCTGTTTCTGCTTCTTCCTGGCTTCCCGTCCTGCCTGGCATAGCATGAGACTCAGAAAGTCCTTGGTCAAACCAAACATTCTAAGCCATAATTAAAAACATCGGTGTTATCAGCGCTGTTCTCAGGCTGAAAGTCAAAAACAAAGCACTGCACCAGCTACTAAGAAGGAGAAAAATGACGGCTACTGCTGAACCCAGGATATCTATTTTAATTGTCCATAAATTAAATTAGTTTTCTTCAGGTTGAGTCTATCTTACCTGTGATTGCCATTGGTGAATGATCTCTCTGTCTTTACCTCAGCCCATGAGACTTTTCACCTTATTTTCTCCCTCCTGCCCTGTAGGGGGAAAGACACTGAGAGCGTTGCTGAGTGGACATCAGGCAGCCAGACAAGGTCAACTCACTGTAAGTTTAACCTACCAATAACTGATGTTGCTCTACAGCTAATAATTTGCTTATGGCTAGAGTAACCCTTTATTAAAGTCTGATTCTCATAAGGATTTTACACATTTTGTACTACCATTTTCATAGTGATACTCTCTACACCAAACATGCTCTAAGGATATCCAAGATAGTGTAACTTAAGTATTTACAAAACTACTGAAGTTGGCATGGTACTTGCCTGAGCTGTATGAGTCAAACATACATGCCCACCCTCTGTATTTGAGCTTAAATTCATATCCCACAGAAAGGCCTTCTTCATAGGGATGAGCCTATTTCCTCTTCGAAATACTCAGAATAACTCAGGTGCACAGTATCCTCCATCTCAGGATAGTTTATTGGTGCATATTTTTTTACAACAATGCATGCATATACATGTATTATTTTACCCAGTGAACAGTGTGTGTTAAGTCTGAGGTGTTTTTTCCCAATGAAAGAAGAGATTGCTGTGATAAGATGCAGCTACATCAGCAGCAGCCATACATTTAAGCATAAAAATAGTAAAAACAGCGACAACAGAACAACAAACAAACAAACAAAACCCAAAAACCAAAACCAAAACCAAAGACATTATCAGCTTTTAAACAAGCTTTCTTCTGGACAGAGGAATACTATAGAAAAGTCTGGATCACAAGCAATGTATAATCCCGTAAAGTCTAATATTTGGAAAATCAACTTAGAAAATACTATGTCTGTACTCAACATCTCACTTTATGTCAGAAGGTGAACATGCTTTTACAAGAAAAATGTCCAAAATCGTATCTTGGTGAGCTATTCCTTTTATTCAGTCTGAACTGCTGATTTACATATAGGTTGTGCTACACTCAGTGCAGAAGCCTGGGGTCTCGCGCTGCCTACAAAGATCTGCTTATAAGTTACCATTGGTGGTTAAATTATTGGAATAAATACTCAAACTTACTTTATTTCAGACTGTTAATGCAGTCATTACTAGCAGTATCATTAGGCTCTCAGTGCTCATTTACTCATTTGACAATTAATGCAATAAGATATTGTTGTCCTGTTCAATTAAAACTTTGGAAATTTTTATCAACTTCCTGAGTAAATTATATGCAGAGTTGATGATACAGGACCTCCATCACACCTCCCTCTAATTTCCTATGACCTTCCATACTGTCATGGTTTAAGCCCCCCACCCACGCACTTTTACTCACTCACTCACTCCCCCTCTTTCTTCCCCCAGTCCTGGGGGAATGGGGAGGAGAATCAAAAGAATTCAACTCGCACAGGTTGAGATAAGAACAGTTTAGTAACTAAAGTACAACACAAATCACTACTGCTACCATCAATAATAATACAAGAGAAATACAAGGAAAGAGAATACAACTGCTCACCAAGCCCAACCCAGCCAGTGCACCCCCCAGCAGCGAACCCCCCACTACCAAAAACCTGACCATGCCGTGCACCCCCAGTGCACCCCCACCACACCCTTCTGGGTCTCTGCTCCCCATCTTCACATCCTGGACATGACGTGCTGTGGTATGGAATAACGTCTTTGATCAGTTTGGGTCAGGTGTCCTGTCTCTGCTTCCTCCCGGCTTCCCCTCCTCCCTGGCATAGCATGAGTCTCAGAAAGTCCTAGGTCAAACCAAAACATTGCCAATCAGTAACTGGTGTAATCACTGGTGTTATCAGCACAGTTCCCAGGCACGAAATTAAAAACACAGCTCTGCACCAGCTACCAAGAAGGAGAAAAATGACTGCTGTTGCTGAACCCATGGCACATACTTACATTTTTGCTACTCATTATTTGTTTCCATATCTCCAGTTTCTTGATGTTTTGCTTAAACAAAATTTTGAAATGGTATAGTTAAAAGAATTACATCATTTCTGAGAAAAATTATGGGGAAAAATACTTCAGCAGATTAATGGCAGCAGCCTGCATCCCAACTTGGTTCTACTCAGACATCTTTCTAAAGTAGTTCCTACAGAAAATCCTGCAGACATACTGTCTTTCTACAAAAGCTAGAGTATAAAGAGGAACATTTGTCTATATTGGTTTTGTATATGCATTGGGTGTTAATCTAAGAAGCCTGAGTTTTCTCTTTTGACATTTCCCAAAGACAACCATAAGCCCACTCTTGCATCCAGGCTGGAATACAGAAAATGAGGACAAAAGGCAAGTTTAGGCTTAACTGAAAGTTCTGGTCAATGCTTGTAATGCAGGGTAGAAATTACTTCTGCTTTTTCTTTTGCCATTAAAATAAAATCTTCTCAAATTTGGCTAGGTCACATAGATAAAAAAAAAATAAAAATCAACTCACCCATATAATCAGAAAATACTTTTTCAGGCTTTAAAGAGATATACTGTAAGATACTTTGTTCAAACATATTTTTGTTTCTTGTGTCAACACTACCTAGCACTACTTTATGATTACAGTTTCAAAGCACAGAGGTAATTATAACATATTCTCTGAAGATTCTAATCTGTAAAAAGAATGTATGAAGATAAAAATGTCTCTGATGTTAAAGACCAAAGTCTATCTAGCCAAGCATCCTGTCTCTGCCTAAGTGGCCAGTAAGGGATGTTGAAGAAAAGAATTTAAACATAACCAACTAAACCAAAGCAAAACAGAACAAAAGCCTATGATATTAAATCGGAATAAACCCTGTGTTTGTTGTGGTCTTCCAGCTTCTGGCAATATATCCTTTAAGGACTTTCTGAGCTGGGGAATCACTTCATCATGTGTAATAGCTCTTAGACTTTTCTTTCATCAATTTATATAATCACTTTTTAAAACCTATTTATGCATGTGGCCTCCACAATATTCTGTGGCAATCAGTTCTACAATGAAATTATGTGACCTATGAAAAATATATCCTTCTGTCACTTGCTGTGTGTAATTCTGATTGCTGGAATGTGAAATACTGCCCCTTTCTATGATGCTGTTGACTTGGTGTTTTTTTTGTTACAGTTTTCCTCAGTTATTCTTTTACTTTATTTTACTTCCTTTTTCTTTCCTTTTTTTCTCCCCTCTAAGACTTTTAGTGCATATAATTTGTCCTTGCAAATAAGCTGTTCTCTACTTCTGATCATTCTTGTCACAATCCTCTGTGCCTTTCTTGATCCTCATATATCTTTTTGAAATGAGGGATTGGAACTGTATATTGTATTCAAGATGTAAGCACCATCATAAAGTGGATTTCTGTGGATTTCTATAATTATACAGTTTTTCATATTTTCTTCTCAAATCCTTCCTTAATAATTGCTAATGTTCTGCTTGCCTTTGTGACCACTGCAGAGTATTGATCTGATGGGTTTTGAGAAATACTCAATGACTCCAAAATTCTTTTCTTAATTTGGAGTCATGAGTTTAGAAGTCCATCAGGGCCTTTGAGCATTTATTGCTGTTTTAACCACGCTGATTGTTTTTTATTTGTTGACATGAAATTCTATACTACATTATATCATGCAGTCAGAGAGCCTCATAAGTTTTTTCCTGCAGCTCTTTGCCATCAGCTTTAGTTTAGTGTGTCCTGAATAATTAAACAAGTAATTATTAACTGTAGCATAACATATATGTATGAAGGCTTGAACAAAGATAGGGCAGATATTTCCTAGCATTTCACTGCTCAGCTCTGAAGTTTTAATGTTATTTAATATTTATAGTTATAATTTAAAAATGCAGCTATATTATCTCAGTAAATATGTGTACACATAAGTGCACACAAGTCTATTATGGTCGCTAAAATAAAAAGGACTAATGGCTATCAGAGTATTCAAAACACTATTCAGACATGCAGAAATGCCTTAAAGAAAAAGAAAAGAGTACAACCTATCCATAAAATGCACATAAGGTCACAGACAAGCACCCACTCAGTATGACGAGATGATTGTGTATTGCAGTGAATTCCTCCAGGACACCTTAGCATACAGTAAAGTGTCTGAATGGCAGTGGGCATTCTTCCATTATATATGAGTAGCAGTTGTCTTGTAGCCAGCACATCTTCATTTCAAGCTACATATTTAAAACCCATGACCTTTAAAGCAAAAAAAAAAAAAAAAAAAAAAAGAAAAAAAAGAAAAAGGGAAAAAAAATAAAGGAAAGAAGTTTGCTTTATTCATGGCTCGGAGTTTTTCAGTATTGTATGATTGACACAGAAAGAAATATTACATTGTACAATTCTATTGTAGACAGGCCCAGGGCTATTCAGATGAGAGAACTAATAACCATGTTGGCAAAAGAAATTTTTTATTAAAACCTTGTTAAGAAACTACCATAATTCATTAAGGGTTATATCATTATAAAAATCTATCATTGTTATGGACTGTTTTCTGGGGTTTCAGTTTAGTAAAGTTTGACATGCCCTTTATGCTCTGAAATTAGGTAAAACTAAAAATGATTTATGCACCAAAAAAGTTAAACATTTTATGAAGCACAAAAATAACTGTTCGCAGCTTTCTAACCTTGGCATAGTACCTCAGGGGTTCACAGCCTAAGATAAAATGTCTTATAAAATGGACAGTTTAAAGCCTTGTATATTCAATGGGTAAAAACCTGCTTACATGAAAAACAGGGGAATGGCAAATGTCTTCAGTGGGAATAAGCTCTCGCACATGGAAAAAATAATTGTGTTAGAAGAACTACAGGTAGCATCAAACTGGTCTAATGAGATGAGACCAAATGAAAAAAAAGAATAAAAAAGAGAGAGAGAAGAAAAAAATATCCAACAAATATGAGCAACTGTGATAAAAAAAAATCATGGGCTGAGGCTCAATAGGTATTTTGCAGGATTCGTTTCTGTCCTTGTTCTACGCGTATTTTCACTTCTGGTTAAAATTATGGAAATTATCTCCTCCCAGCACAAAACCTGTTTTATTATTTAAAATGAAATGAGGAAAACGACATCAGAAGCAAAGATTATGTAAGGTTCCTTCAGAGAATTAATGGGCAAACAACAAGCAAACCTTTGCCTGTGTAGCAGTTTGTGGATAATGCCACATTGCCCTTCGTGGTCACCAGCAGTACTGCAGTTACATTAGCTGCAGAGATCAAATTCCACCCAGAAGGACAAACTGCACTGAACAGAGCTGCGGAAAAGTGTCTTTCAGTGGCCTATGTTCATGATGAAATGGGTTGTCTGGACCCCATCTACTAGTGGGTAGTGGTACAAATGAACATTAGCCAGTTCCTCACCAGTCATCAACCAGATGTTTATATCTGAAGTCATGCACTTTTCATTTGCATCATTAAGAAGATGCATTTAGATTAATCCAATGCTCAGACTTATTAAATGCCCAAGTCACAGTACTTCCAGAATGCCCAGGATACTTTTTTTTTTTTTTTTTAATTTAGCTATGTCCAGTTACTTTTCAGTTAATGCTGAAATTAATAGAAACATATCACAATAATCAGCACACTTGTTGGCTGTAATGCTAATAGATCAGTTGCTGAATAGGTTGTGGAAACTGCAATAACCTTTCACATTTGACACAAGCCTTGTCAAATCAGAATTGAAGCACACTGGAAAGGGAACATAAACCTGCATTATTGACACTTTAGCTGTACAAGCATTTCGGAAGGCGGTTGATTTTTCTCTCCACAGTTAAGAGAGAGGACTCTCCTTGGCAGGGCTGTGAGATATTCTTTATAGTTACTAAATTCATATATGGCCACTTCAGCATGCTCTTAGGGAAAATGCAAAAGTCATGCAATACATAAATATTGTAATGCTTGAAATTTTATTTTAAGCAAAGAGGAAGCACACGTCATGACAATAATTTCTTGGCAGCATAACAGAAATGATCACAATCTAATCATTATTAGTCCAAACCTAATTTTTAAAGAAAAAGAAAGAATACTAATACAGTTGGAATTGCTATATATGTGCTACCTGGTTTCTAGCCCTTTCCCTGGTGGTGTGCTTAGCCTGCTCCTGCTGCTTGAGGTCTTAAAGTTGGTGGCTTTGTACATGGGGGGGAGGGCTGACTACTGTTATAGTGAGTAGTCAGCAGCTGGAGTCATTTACCAGGAGGAATGCGGTGGTCATGTTAATGGTGTATTTCTCTTCACTCTAGGGTCCACTTGGGGTCATTTTTCTATGTTTGTTAACTTGGTTTTACACCTTTGCTCTTTCTTCATTGCTCTACAGCTGCATTTACTGTCTGCCACCTCTAAACTGAGGTTTTCTCAGCTCCAGGTCTGTATTTCTGTGAATTGTTTAGTGCTGTGTGGTCTCCAATGCCAGTCTGCACCTCATGCTTTATCATCCCACTCTTGTGCTCTTCCATACTGTATCCTGTATCCTCACCTCTGTGGGACTCGGTTATCATACCAGGCCTGCATTTCTCTACACTATAGAGTCTGTTACTACTAAACTGAGTGTAAAAATGCTGCAGGCATATCAAGACAAGTTCAGGCAGAACAGGCCTGATGAGTGTCGGTCCTCAGGTTTTTGCAGCCTCACTACAAAGCTTATGGCCTGTAACTTAAAATGGTAGTACTCTATTACAGGGTAACAGGGTGGCAGCACATCTTGTCTATATCCTATGCCTAAAGCTTTTAAAACTAGAACTCTTTCTCAGACGTCAGTGTGTCACCTTTGTAAGGACAAAATATATCTACAAATGTTCCCATAAACACAGAGATTCCAACCATCTATAGAGTAATTTCACAGCAGTGATTCTTTTTAGTCTGTGTTTAATTTGCACACACAAAGTAGCATTTCTTTTTATCTTAACCAGAAAGAACAACTGCTGACATTTCAGTACTAGGGAGGAGTAGGCAATGAACTCTTCAAGTAAGAAAAATATCCTTATTCCCCTGACATTTCCCCTGGAAAGAATATTTGACATGAGGTGCTGGAGGTATGGAAGGATGACACAGGAAGCAGAAGGGAATAGGTTAACAGGTAGCTCTGCATGTAAATGAAATAGATACTGGTGTGTCTCTGTTTCCTTTGAAAGTCCAAAGGCAAAGCCAGATGTAATATTTGTTATAACCCTTTCCTCACATCAGATAGGTATTAGATTCTTCTTTTCCCTAACAATATTTTGAAATGAAATAGGTAGAGCCACCTGCTGTGAATATTTAAACTTTTCTCTGAGCAGCTTTCTGAAAATGAATAGGCTCATTTATTTTAATATAACCTCTTATAGTATGCACTTCAGATGTGTAACCTAAGCTACCCAACTCAACAGCAGAATGGTAATTAAAAATATATATAGAATTATCAAACAGAATGAAGGCAGGAAAGTGTGTCAGTCCAGTTTAAAAAATGCTAGAATTATTGTCTGTTCGTAATTGTATGGGAATAATTTTGATTTCTGCTTAACTGCTGTTTTGCTCTCTTTGCTGGTTGCCAGCTAGTGTGGACTTGGTTCAATGTATTCAGTGTTAAATGTTAAAACCCTGTGTGGTTGCATCCTAGTTATTTAGCACATTTCAGTTTTCAGATGAATAAATGCAATAAGAAGGTCATGCCTCTTCAACCTCGACAGTGTGTTCTATCTCACTTGTGTGAAGTAAAGAAATAGAATATGCTGCAGTCTCTCTGAATTGCACAGCCTCCATGGACTGGTGTATGAACTTGAGCAAATGCACTTTTTATGCAGTTTTATAAGTGATCAGAAAATAATGGTGAATAAAATTTAACTATGTTCATGAATTCAGCTACTGCTTTCCAAAAAATGTGTAAGTGCTAATTCCAAGCAATGAATGAATTGACACAGAATATTTTCCGAAGCAGTTATGTATGGTAAGAATGGGACACTATGTCTACTAGACACTGCCATAGCTGAACTGAAGATTATTTTGCATATATAATATAGATATGATAGATCTGTAGATATAATATAGACACAGTAACCACTCAGTGACATCTCATATTAATATCTTTACTAAATGATATGTATTTTTGTTCTGCTTTATGCATTTCACTATAAGTTGTTTAACCTTCCTGTGGTGCTGCTGGCATCTCAAGCTCTGTGTGATTAGCTGTCATTCATGACAGAAAACTGTCAAAATGAATATATAGCTAACCACCTGTCATGGTTTAAGCCCAGATGACAACTCAGAACCATGCAGCCTCTCACTCACTCCTCCCCTTCCTCCCCCCTGCTCCCGGGGCGATGGGGAGGAGAATAGAAAGGATGCAACTCCCACGGGTTGAGATATCAACAGTCCAGTAACTAAGGTCTAACTCAGATCACTACTGCTACCACCAATAAGGATAATGATAAGGGAAATAACAAGGGAAGAGAACACAACCGCTCACCACCCGCTGATCGATACCCAGCCTGAATGAGCAGTGATCTAACCCTTCAGGGTAACTGCCCCCAGTTTATATAGTGGGCATGACATACTGTGGCATGGAATAGCTCTTTGGTTAGTTTGGGTCAGGTGACCTGCCTCTTCCTCTCGGCTTCCCCTCCTCCCTGGCAGAGCATGAGGCTCGGAAAGTCCTTGGTCAGAGTAAGCATTACTAAGCAGCAACTAAAAACATTGGTGTTATCCGCTCTGTTCCCAGGCTGAAAGTCAAAACCACAGCACTGCATCAGCTACTAAGAAGGAGAAAAGAAGACTGCTATTGCTGAACCCAGGACACCACCAAAGACTAACTTACTTGACTCACTCTCTGCCCTTATTAACAGCCCTTTCTTCCATCAGTGGCCGAGTCTCCACTGGCATCAGGGACTAAGGTGCTATCTTTCTTTTGGGCCAAATTGTTTCCACAGGCTGTCTGCCACCACCTGAATGCCTAATAGGAGCAACGTTTTCCTCAGTTAAAAACAACTAGTACTTACTCCAGTTGTAAATCCCTTTGTGGTTTGAGACAATTTTAACTTTATTTTATCTTTGCCTCTTTTTTCTGGTTCTATCAATTCAGCATAGCAGCATTTTTAATTGAAACTAGAGGAAATTTGTATGTACTATGAGATTAATAGTTCATCTTCTCCCATTCCAATTGAAAACAAATGAACAACTTTTCCCCTTCCTTGTCTCCTTGTGCGAATGAGCTGAGCTGTGAGTGATGCATGTAGAGTATCTGCTATCATAGAGTGGCCTAGTTTTATGATTCTCTTAATTTTCTCTTTCTTTTTCTCCTTGTTCTTGTTTCCCTCGATTATCCCCACAAGGGGTGCATTTGGCATGAATGAGAGAGAGAAATGCAACAGGCAACATCCTCCAGCAACAACACCTTCCTGTACTTGAGTTCTTGGCTGTTTCAAAACAAAAAGCACCAAAACATGTCCGGCAGAACAGAAAACGTTTGAATTGTGTCTGTTACAGCCAGAAGCTATACTTTGTTGCAAAACAAATGCACAGCTGAGTTTCTGAGCTAAAAGCAAACCCAGCAGAATAGAAGAAAGGTCCAGATTTACTGTGAGGACTGGAACTGCCTTGCAAATTCGAATTACTACAAAACCATTTAGGCTAGCTTGATATAATAATAGCTGATTATAATAATTATATAAAATATTGTTATATATAAATGTAATGATAGCTTATAATGATATAATATAAATATAACGAGGAGTGCAATGATAACTGCTTATGATATAGATATAACGATAATTGATAATAATAACTGATATGAGTCCCAGGAATTTTATAAATTAGTCAGGTCTGGAAAGGGATTCTGGCTTCCTTTTGTATCTTCTCTCATCTTTGTGAGCATGCTGTATGTATGTGATACCAAAGGAAGAATGAATTCTCTTCCATGTTACAGGACAGAGAACAAGAAAGATAACAAGAAAAAAATTCCATGAAAGATCCCAGACAGTGTTTATGTTATGCCATGCTTCCTTGATAATGCCTTCTGTGCAATTACCTTAAACAGGAAAACTGCTTGAAAAGTTTATGGTGCACAAAAGCAAACACTATATAATAGTTAGGCGCAGTCACACAGCAGGTGTGTGGCAGTGAGTCTCTCAGATTCTTCTTTTTCTTGAGAAAGACAAGCAGTACCTAAAACCAGCAACATACTTTTAACAAAGTGCCACTGATGACCCATTTTATCAAAGAGACAGACTAGCTGAGAAGCATTTCCAATCCCACCACCCAATTTCAAAGAAGACACATAGAAGCACCTAGTGAATACAGAAACTGCAATGCCATAAAGCTTCTTATGACAAGCGCTGCCAAAAACACAGGGAAAATATCTTCTAAGATTTAGCTGCATGCTGATTTCCTGGGGGTTTTGCAAGGTTGTTTTTTTTTTGTGGGTTTGGGTTTTTTTAGGTTTTGTTCATTTGTTTGTTTTAACAAAGAACCCCTTCACTGATGTGCTTCGGCTAGAAAACTATTGAAATAAAGACATATGTTCCTTCAAATGCCAGCCTGTGGATGATACAGAAGTTGAATAACTGAAACTAAAAGTAAAATATGATTGTTTTTATTTAAATGATTTGTCCTCTGAGACAAACACAAAACAAAAACAGATTTCTGAAATGTCAGTCTTTGAAAATAAGTTTAGTATATATTCTTTTATAAACAATTGTCCTCTCCCTTTTTCTAACAAAAAGCATTAGTTCTTTGCTTGTACTTGGCAGAATCTGTCAAAATTAAAATCTGTTTACTAAACTTCCTAAAAAGCTGAAGGGAGAAATACCAAAGGGATATACTGAATCTGCCTTTGAAAAAAACTTTAAAGTTTAGCTGCATACATAATTCTTGCATAGGCTCAAATACAAAATTCAACTGGGTACATTCCATGGGATGTGGTCTTTACTTTTCATTTCAGGGTTGCATAAAAGGCTGTTCATTTTCTGCTGTGTGAACAGTTTCAGTGTGCTCTTCCTTTTACATCACCATGCAAGGGCCATGCAGGGATGGCTAGACCTCTGCTCACTAAGGAATGTACAAGTCCTTGCCTTGAAGGTCCTTCAACTTCAAAAATGAATAACAGAAAAAGGAGGAAGGAAGGATGTTTTTTCTCATCTTCCTGTACTGGGAAACCACAATCTAGAAAGAAAATATTGACCTGTATGTCTTTAGAAATGCAGACTAGTCAAAAAAAGCGGCAGTCCCAGGCCTGAACTGTAAAAACATTTTGTGTAGGAGCTGCTGGCATTTGCACTCCAGAATGCAAAGTGGCCTTTTTGTGACCTAAGTCTATCACCTGCCTTTACAAGTTTTTGATGTCTTCCTTTGTCAGGACAGCTGGTAGTGTGCTAAAAATATATCTGCACATCCAAGTGCAGGTGGGATGAGGTCCCACAAAAAATCACCACTATTTGTCTCTTAATTTGTGATTTGGTTATTAATTTTTTCTATTTAAAGAAGTGCTCACCCGATGCCTTAGTTAAATGTGCATAAAACTTGAAGCAATCCCATCAGTGTGTTCCCCAGGACTAACCAAGCAGCTGGTCTGAACAGAAAGAGCTTTCAGCCGAGATCTTGATTGCTCCCAAAGCAGCTCTTTTCCTCCCACAAAGGTGCATTTCAGCAGACCTGCTGGAAGTCTTATGTGACACATCGACCTTCTGGGTAAACCAGTCTCCAAAATCTGCTTTTAGCTCCTCTGGCAGCTTTACTACTCCAGAGATTTCTGAGCTTCTGTTCCTTGCTCTGATGCAAAGATGTATGGTGGGCAGGATAAACACATGGAGAAACAGAACAAGAGTACGTATGAATCAGGCAGTGAGGACAAGTAGGAAGAGAGTTAAAAGATGGGTATTTTAAGGAGATAAGAGGGCTCAGGTGTCCATTTGTATTAAAAAAAAAAAAAACAAACCCACAAAAAACCAAACAAACAAAACAACAACAACAAAAAAAAAAAAAAAAAAACAGAACAAAACCAAACCAAATAACTCCTTTAGAACATGTTTTGCCTTCAGCATGTGTGGGAATCAAACATCTGGAACAACTTTGTGTCTGAAGTTTGAAGTTTATTTCAAAAGAAACCAAGTTTTAAAAGTTCATTCCCCTGTCTGACTGCCTTATGAAAAGTAAACAAAAAGACAAGTAAGGAAAAGTTGACATCTCTTTGCTAGAGATGCTAGAGAGCTAGGGTATTATCCATGTGTTTTGAGGCTCACACAGGGATAGAAGTTATTTGTGTCTTCACATTACAAAAGCTAAGTCAACCCTAATTTTACTAGTGATTTGGCAGCAGATTTCGTTACCATAATACTCAATACTTATATTGGTATAAGCTTAGTAAGAATAGTTTAAGGGAATGAGGTTTAGATCCAGACTTAATTTACCTGAATGTAGGTGTCTAAAGGAAAAATAAGTATATACTTTTCCTATGTACTTAATAGAGATTTAATCAATACAGCCAATGAAGCCTGGAAAGCAAATCAAAGGACCAGTCTTTAAAAGTCTATCTAAGAGTGAGCTCAATTTCCCTTCAGGCGCCTCAGACAGTCCGATCTACAGCCTTCCCCCAAAGCACTAGAGGACCACAGGGTGATCTCACACTGACTGCAAGCCTTGCTGATTTCAGAAACTATACCTTTGTCTTAGTCCTCAGCAATGCACCTTCATATGTACAAAAAAATCTCACACCTGGAAAACCTTTCTGTATACATTAGCACAGGGAGATGGGGTCAAGGCTAAAGATAAATACGTGCATAGAAGCAGCCTGATTTCAGAGCAACAGCCTTTAAGGGGCTAGCCTATTTAGGCTCAAATAAAATTAGTTAAATTTTCATAGGTCCTGAGTACTATCAGTTTGTGGTGAAGTCAGTATTCTCACAGACTAAGGAAAGTTTCAGAAATTGTTTAGGCAGCAAGTATAGCTGCAAAAGGTATAACCAAGTTTATTTGAAAATGAAAAGAATTATATCTGGGAGCCATACTGACACCCAATGGTGTGAAATCAGACACTGGGAAATTTGCAACACTACAAACCTATGGTAAACCTTAACATCAGAGAAATACTTCTAAAATGATAAAAGATTTCTGTAAATGTATCAATAACTTAGTTCAGGAATAAAAATCCATAATGAATATTTTACACAAATTGAAAAAATGGTAATGGATAGAATTTAATGAGAAAACTTTAAAGCATAAAAATATGGTTCCTGCAGCTCCCAATAGTTAGCAGGTGGATGCCAGGGTACCTCTTACAACCTCAGTGAATGTACCTCAGGACAGCCTTGGAACATTTTTATGCTGTGGCAAAAAGGAGGCTGGAGAAATATTTAATTTACATCTAGGGCAAAGGAGCCAAAGGAGAAGGGGTGCATGAGACTGAAAATGTTTGTGGGTGTAAGGTTTTCCACACTTATATATAAAGGTCTACACGCAGGTAAAGAATCAGACCACAGACATCTCATTACTGTCTTAAAAAAACAGGTCTGGAAGACATATCTTCCTACATATCAAGATTGCTGTTTATATTGTACAGAAATGAAGATTGTATGATCCTCCATACATACACATATATCTTATGTTCACACACATGCCAAATATTACTTACAGTTAAAGGTGCATTTAATTGACTCTTCTCCCATCCTGGTGTCAATCAGAATTACCTTTTAAATTCTGTGCAGCTATAAAGTGTAAATGGGTGGAGAATAAGGGATTTTTTGCTGTTCTTGGTTTTGGAGGTTTTGGTCTTCCTTTTTCCCTCCCTTCCTCCTCCATCCTTCTCTATCTCTGTCGCTCTCCCTTCCTTCCTTCCTGCCTGCCTGCCTGCCTGCCTGCCTGTTCCTTGTGGAGCTGAACCTAAGCCTTGCAGAAATTTGTGATTTAAAAAACAAAATAAAACAAAACACTCCAAAACTACTTCTAGCGTATATTTGCTCATTTTCTTCAACTATGCAGGAAAGATGCACGGTTGATGCAACTATGCAGGATCAGTGCACTCTCATCTTAACTTCAGCCTATTTCTTAATGGTAAAAATTAGTATTTATTTAATTCTAGAAAAGCAATTAGAGTTAATAGTGTCATGCTGTTATAAATAAGAAGAGAATCAGGTTTTGAAAGATAACATTTTGTTATCTGTCACAGAAGCTGTCAAAATGGATGAAAAAAAACCTGTTATGTTCATCCAGAGTGTGTACCTTTAAAAACAGAACTGTCAGTGATTGATGGACTCCCAATGAAAGATACAGCAATTATAATGTTGCTGCATATGTGAATGTCTCTCTGTACATGAAGGTCATTTAGGCATAGATGTTTTAAGTTAACCCAGGCATGTTTCTTTTGTCCTCTCCACCATCCCCCGCCAGTAGAATCAAATGCAAAATATAGCTGAATGTAAAATATAGTAGGTATCAGTTAGATACTTCAGGTCGACTTCACCAAAAACAAGGGAAATTTGATTATTCCCTCAAGGGGTATACCAAATTTAAAACAAAACAAGACCAAAGATAGAAAGATTAGAATTTCTAAAGATTTCTAAATCATTGAAAGAGATTTTATCTAGCAGTTCAGGAACATCCCCAGGTTGTCATGGACCCAAGTTAAATCTGATCTCCCTCTGAGGTGTTTTGACTCTGCATCATTCAAGAGCACCTAATGGATGGTCTTTCCTGAATAGTTTTATAACATAAGATGGCATGGGATATTTTCAGTACTTCCTGACTTTAGAGAAATTATGTAACTATTCATTGCAACTTGGCTTGGAAATTCTGTTGGAGCAGGGTTTTAATCAAAATTAATAACTTTTTTTTTAGCGATTATTTTACTTTAAATTTTCGCTCACTATT
This sequence comes from Myiopsitta monachus, assembly GCA_017639245.1. Classification (NCBI taxonomy): domain Eukaryota; kingdom Metazoa; phylum Chordata; class Aves; order Psittaciformes; family Psittacidae; genus Myiopsitta; species Myiopsitta monachus. Next base: position 65,122,253 of record CM029919.1, read on the forward strand.
TGGCTTTAATTTTCAGTAACTCCTTGCACACCATGCAATGTGACAAATGAAGGGATGGCTCCCTCTGAATATCTTCTAAGTTGACGGCTAAGATACTGCCCTTCAGTACCAGAGCTCAGTAACAGCATTGCTTCTACCTTTTTGACCTGCAAGGGGATTAGTTACAGTATAACTTGTTACCGATATTGCACAGGGAAACAAGACTGGATGAGTGAGAAGAACCTGAAGGAAATTTGAGTTTAAAAGCAAAGGGAGAAAGATTAAATAGAAAACAAACAACATAAGCAAAATTTGTACCCCATTCTTCCTCCCTCCTTATTAAAAGTAATGACCCCCATCCTCATCTGTCACAAAGGAAATAAACAGTCTTCAGAAAGGTAGACCAAGAGACAGGCCTGAGAGTTCTGCATGGAGCTTAATGGCAGTCTTTGTTGGATGCTGTCTGCAGCACACAAGCTGATCTGAGTTTCCCTTTTAAGCTGTCTTAAGGAAACATCTCATAATTAGTAATGATTGATGTGTCTTTTATCAAACACACATAGCAAATTCAGTAACTCGATTTTTACATTTTTGGCATTTTCAAGTGCGTGAACAATTAAAGCTGGCCACTAGGACATTCTCCTTTTTGTTATAATTCACTGAGAGCAGGGGCTCCAGTCACTGTGTCTTCTAAAGCCCCACAATATTTTGCTATGACTGTAAAGGAATTTTCTATTCTGCAGATTTGAAGATTGTGGTAGTTTTTTGTTGCTATTGTTCACAGCTGAAGGAGAAGGTTATTTGTTTTACTAAGATAAGGTTTCTAACACATCCTTCTTAAAAAAAGTACAACAAAAACAGATAATGTTTTCTCTCTTTTTCTAGCTATCAATTATTTTCTAAAGAAACTGAAATGCCATCTTGCCTCCTGGATAAATTTCCTATTTTTAAAAAACACAGGCAAAAAAAAATCCAAGATATGAATAAAGGTCAGCTGAAGAGGTTCACTTTAGAGTAGGTGTCGTGGTTTAAGCCTCTAAAACTCACGAAGTTTTACTCACTCACTCACTCCCCTCTTTTTCTTCCCCCAGTCCCGGGGGGATGGAGAGGAGAATCGAAAAGAATGCAACTTGCACAGGTTGAGATAAGAACAGTTTAGTAACTAAGGTATAACACAAATCACGACTGCTACCACCAGTAATAATAATGACAAGAGAAGTACAAAGAAAGAGAATACAACTGCTCACCAAGCCCGACCCAGCCAGTGCACCCCCCAGCAGTGAACCCCCCACTGCTCCACCAGTAATAATACAAAAGAAATACAAGGAAAGAGAATACAACTGCTCACCAAGCCCGACCCAGCCAGTGCACCCCCCAGCAGCGAACCCCCCAATACCAAAAACCTGACCATGCTGTGCACCCCCAGTCCACCAGCACACCCTTCCCTGGTCTCTGCTCTCCATCTTCACATCCTGGACATGATGTGCTGTGGTATGGAATAACCTCTTTGGTCAGTTTGGGTCAGGTGTCCTGTCTCTGCTTCCTCCCGGCTCCCCCTCCTCCCTGGCATAGCATGAGACTCAGAAAGTCCTTGGCCAGACCAAAACATTACCAAGCAGTAACTGAAAACACTGATGTTATCAGCACTGTTCCAAGGCCCAAAATCAAAAAACACAGCACTGCACCAGCTACCAAGAAGGAGAAAAAGCAACTGCTACTGCTGAACCCATGACAGTAGGTATCGTTAAACACAAAGTTATTTAACTGGACTTTTTGAAAGTTGTACACTTTACTTTTGTTGAACAGTCTTGTTGAACATTGATGGCTTTTATGCAATGCTGGTTTACAATAGAATTAGCAAAGTCAGAGCATGAACTCAGGCACTAGCATTGCAGTTGCCCTTCCTGTGTTAGCACAGCTCTTTCCTCTGGGAACCTGGACCAGTTCTGATGATGGCCAGGTATAGTTTGGGAGCTAGCTCATGTAAAAGACTTCCCAGTAACCAGTTTGTTTGCAGGCACATTATTTAAGTGTTAGAGCATCTAGCCATTAGCAATGATCTATACTGTGTTGATTTATAAAACAGGTTTCTGTCCTGTTTCTTACTATAGATGTAGCCTCATTGTCAGTCATGTCTTACACCATGTGACATTTGCCAACAACTCCAAAATGAAGATAAAAATCGGAAATTATTTCATTTGTACTCATAGGCTGTATGAAAGACATGGTTTCAAATTACTTCAGTGTCAGATAATTACGCTAAGGTATCTAAGCTCACATTATTATTAAAAAAAAATAAAATCTGGGTTCAATAAACCTCATGGACAAAGAGGATCATCATCTCAGAGAGGATCAATGTATTTTACAAGCTTGAGTCTTTGAAGAGAGTGATTTTCAAAGACTGCACAACCAAAATCTCCCACCTTTATTTACATCATAATTCCAGTTTTACACATCTTCGAATGAGCAGCATAACTAACAGCTCTCAAGCATAAATTTCATCTTGAACTTTGCTCAATGATGAGATATTAGGCAAGAGGTCACATCAGGACACCGTCCTCTTCTGCTTTTTCTTTCTTACTTGTAGAGATATAGAAAGTCTCTTACTGGTACCTAGAAGACCAATATGTGTTATGACTTGACATAATGGTTCAGTGAATTAAAGATAAATGTCAGGCAGATAAGGAAAAAAAGTTTATTTAAGGACATTAAAGAAATACAGAATATGAGTCTTAATTGTTTTCAAGGTTTTGTACATGCACAATGAAACTAATAGCATTCCACTTAAAGCAGCTACAACAGAATCAAAAATCAGACCAGTTATCTTCTCCTCTTTAAAATCTATTCAGTTGAAGTAGAAAAAGATAAACTTAAGTTAATGGATGGCATCACATTATGTAAGTGTAATTAGATATGTAAATAAATAGTAAGCTTTCCTTGTCTCACATAATTGCTTATAAACAAATATCCAGATTACTTATAAATAAATATCCAGATTAAATCTGAACTGTAGTCTTGCAAATAATGTTCAGTGAAACAAATTTATAAAACTATTTATAGGTCCCAAAACAATTGTTTCGGAAGATGTTTGAAGACTTTCACCTTCTTGGGAGTATGATGTGGGAATCATGGTACTGTAAAATATTCTTGGTGGCTAAATATCTGCTTATTTAGAAATTTAAATATATAGAAATCCCAAAGTATTTCAGTATTGCCTAAACTTTGACATCTTTACATGCACAGGTTGCTGCTGCCTATTCTTCCAAATAAGGTCACACGGTTGAATAATATACATAGCCAAGGTCACACAGTCAAATAATATGTTATTCTTATTTGTCCAGATGAAACTAAGACCCATCTTTTCTTTCTTTCTCCCTTTTGTCCAGAAGGCAAAGGTCTCAAAAGACTGTAGTGCCTGGTCAAAATACCTTTAGATCTTTTTTTCTAGTAAGGCATCAGAAGTCTCTTTTGAGTACTCATTTTTTTTTTTTTTTTTTTTTTTTCTCTATGTGAACTCCTGGTGAGTATTTCTCTTCCTCTGGGGCAGTATTAGTTGTGTTACTTTCTAGGCTTTGAAAAACCTTATTCACTGTCGTGTCTGCCTGAATCTAATCCTGAGGTTTAAGCTGAGGATTTTATTTGGCGTAACTTGTTTGTCTCAATATTTAAATGGACTCAGAAGAGAAGTATTCTCTGATATTAGATAGGTGTCTAGTGGGATACTCAAAACCTTTTTATGTGCACTTATTTCGTAACAGCTATCTGTCTTACACTGTGTTGAAGTTGTTATTTCCTATAGGGGATATTAAAAGAAAATAATATCCCAGGCACTTTTCTAAGGCTTTTTTATTTGTGTATGTGTTTGCTTGTTTGTCTTCTGATGTCCAGTATAAAATTGGTGAGAAAATAACATAAGGACACAATTCTTTTCTAATTGCATGAAAACTGACAATTTGAAAGCCATGTTAAAATCTGAATGTGAATAAGAACAGTTATTTTCTGTTCTTCAAATATACAGAATTATCTACCCTAGAGAACAATGATTGCTTTGCAAGACACACTCATTGTGCCTGCAGCAGTTTGTGTGTAAGCTAGAAAACTTTCTGAGTAAAGCACAGTATTAAATTACGGCAGTACAAACCTGACTCCTCTCACTATGCTGGCTTCCCATAGTGTAACCAGGAAAGTTCAAAGGCTTTCTTTCCTTATCTTCAGTTTCATCAATGTCTGGGTCTTAAAATACGCACAACTATTTTCAGCACATATATATTTGTCGGTGCTACCATACCAAGTTCATTTGTCAGGTCAAATATACAAAGCTAAGCTTTAAGTGACAAATTTTACCTGTATTTCTTAATTCATAATTCATCTGTGTTCAGATACTAGAAACAAGAAGAGTTTGAGAATCTATACTGAATAGAATGAAAATATCAACCACAAGGATTTTTACAAAGACCTCCAGCTAGGTATGAGTCACAAGCCAAGAATAAGCCTAGAAGCGATTGTCTGAAGGAGAACAAATTGTGCCATGGACAGATCTGGGGTAGGAGCAGAGCACATGGTTCCAAGAAAGACAACTTCATCAAAGCAGTGGGTTCAACTTTGCAGAAAGGTTCTTAATGGATGTGCTCATGGCAATACCAAACTGTCATGAAGAGTGAAAAGGACTATATCATAATCTACACATGAGGTATTTGCCACCTGAAGAATATGTAAAAAAAACCTCAACAGGCTGTATCTTTGAAATGTCATGTCAAAAAAAAGTATGTTATTTTTAAGCATCTTCTGAGGATTTCTAGAGGTACTAATGGGAGACAAGTTTAGGTACGAACATGGCTTCATCCTCTTCCCTTACTCATAGAACATTGCTTCTAACCAATAAGCTAACTGGAAAATCACTCAGGTCTTTCTTCTGTGTATGATTCCTAATTCTCAGCCTTAATTTTCATTGTTTTATAAATGTTTCAACAAGAGGAGTTAACAACTAAAGTAAAAAAAAGGTGAAATTGTTTTTCTGTTGTAAAATAAGCACTCATAATGAGGCTGCCCACAAGCCTAGATAAAAATGGAGGAAGGCACTACTGATCCATTCTCCATGTTCTGACTTGGATGTTTTCTTCAGAGTGGAGTATTATTTTCAGAAGGTTCTGGTGTGGTTTAAGGTGGGCTTTGATCTAAGCCTTGTATGATGTAGTGGAGGCAGATGCCTGATGAGTATATCCATGATTAAATTTTGATTTTCAGTTCTGTTGGCTGCCCCTAAGCTCTGCCAATGTACTTGATCTGAGAGCTCCAATATTTTTTAGATTTAAAATGTGAACCAGAAGTTGTTCCAGGACTTTAAGGCAGTGGTTTTGGAGGCTTTGTGGAGCTTGGCTTGGCGTGTTATAAAACAGACATATACACCTGAGCATTAGCTAAAATGTTCACAATCTTACTTTCTTCTTGACTCGTATAACACTTTCATCTCTTGGGCCTGACAAAGTCCCATTATGCCTGCTTTCTCTTTAGTGTATGTTAACATTGGATTTTCCACACAAACAAAAGCAGTCATCTTCAGACTCTATCATGGCTGCCTAATTAATTTTCCCTGTTCATAAAATTGTTTTACAACAATGTACAGTGTTCTATCTGTCAGTATGTATTTAATAACAAACCAAAGTTTGATAGTAATGAATACTATCTTATGGTCTTTCATCCTTTTTGCAGTCCTGAAAGACATTTTGATTTCATTCTATCTGTGCCCTAGGAAATTATAAGAAAACATGCAATGTTATCTTTCAATATTAGAGGGAATTTGCTCTTCAATATTAGAAGAAAACCCAGAAATGACTCACAAAATTCCTTGTAAGCCCCATGAGATTTTCTGATTTCTAGGTAAAAGCAAATTATTAAATTAAATTTAAACTAGCTGACAGGAAACAGGGCTTAGACAATGTGCATAACATTTCAAGATCAAAAATCAGATGTTTCTCTGAGAGCAGAGAGACACTTTTTTTTTTGTTTGTTTGTTTGTTTGTTTCCTTCTTTAATTGCAAAATTCTGGCACTGTTGCTTTGTATTCTTGACAAGTTTTAATAAAGACAGTTTGCTGGTGGGTACCCAAAGTAAATACATATGGAGATATCACTTCCCCTCTTAAGAAATGTCTGCAGTATACAGTGTTTAACATTCTTATGCCTTTGTGACACTATGTATCCTTGATTTCATCACTCCCTTGGTAGTGCAGCTTATTTTCCGAGTTAAACAAAGGCATTGGCAGGGAAACTACAAAGTGTTCCTATCTCCTGACCCTCACACTGATGGTTCAATATATTTTAGAACAACTAAAGATATGGAAGTGGAATTATGAAACAAGCAGGCACTTCAGAAGAACGTTCTATAAATTTATTGCTTTACCGTGTAGTGGAACTGCTGTAGTTTTAAGAAAGCAAGGACATACATCTGGAAAATAAAACATAATGGTAGTGGCTCGCTGGAAGCAAAAGATAGAAACATTTATCAAATACAATTGTACAGAAAATGCAAGATTATTGGCTTCTTTGGGATTTATTAATTGGATATATCCCAATTTTTATCTGCTAAATGAGGGTGGGGGTAACTGCCACACACCTGATGATTTGTAATCACTTTATAAACAGTTCTGGTTTTACTTTTCACCTATACCTGAAATTCATCCTGCTAACTAGAGAAAGGTTCTTTCCCATCAGCAGGCAGTTTCTTGCAACAGCACAAAGCACATATAGTCAAGCATCAAATGTCACCACATTGCCATCTTACTGTGAATGACTGGAATTTGCTTACTGTTGTTAGTGGTGCTGAAAATTGCTACTCGATTCCATGGAGTTCATAATGTATTGTCTAAACTGAAAACATTTTCAGGGACTGAACTGACCTTCTAAAAAACTGCACTATCATCCTTAAAATGCTGGACTATTGCAATATTTCATTTAAAAGGTTATTTAAGCTTTTTCTTTCTTTTTTGGAAAAGGGTAAAGATTGTTGTGTGAAAGAAGCATCTTCATATAATTCTTCTGTGTCAAAAACCAGGGAAGAATAACAATCATTAATCCAAAGATGCTTCAAGAAAACAATGCAGAAAAGACCATAGCTGCTATTCTCTGTGAGAAACAACCAGGTAATTGTAATTAATATTTAATACTTGTGTTCATGTCCTAACTGATAGTAAAGTCTAATTTTACTGAAAGTGTCAGAAAGAAAATGTTTCTGTCTCTGAACATCCTGAGAAAGGATAAAAAGCAGAAAACATTTTTCTTATGTGTTACTGACATGGAACTGAGATATGGAGAAAGGGTGAGCTGCCCACAGTCAGACAGAAAAATCTCCAACAGACCAAGCAACTTAAACTCTGCTTCTACACTACCAGTTAAATGTCACAACAAAAAATATTTCCCACCACCAATTTGGCTGAAAAGGGATTGATTACTCGTAGAACCTGACCACAGCGCATTTATAAGAAGGTAAAAGGAACTGAACCAGATTGCAAAGTTGCCAGGCTGAGGAGTGCTGACCACAAGCAGTCTTTTCCCTCACATTTTATCAGAGGAAGGGAAAAGAACTATTAAAGATAGGATTAATCCTCCTTAAGGGGGAGAATGTGAGAAATGATTACTGCAAGGGCTGGTTGGCTGTAGTGCTAAGGGATCAGATTGTAGAAAAAAAAAATAACAGCCTGCCTCCAAATGATAAATGAATATGTGAGCTTCTCTGATGGCGCACATGACTGTTTTTAGACTTAGAAGAAGTGACAGAGGAAGATGAACAGTCATGTAAGCGGCAGGGTAAGCGTATTAAAGGCATAGCATAAGAGAAACAGCTGACATGAAGACCAGTGACCGTAAGGAGAGGTGATAAAAGAGAAAAGGGAATATATTAGGGAAACAAGTTAACTATTTATGGTCTGAATCTTGTATAACTCTTAGGTAAATGAAGAAAACATAATTGTTCCAGGAAATAAGTGGAGGAAAGCGGAACTAATGAGAGAGAAAGAAATACAGAAGGCTTAACTGTATGTTTTGCAAGCATCATTTTCTTAGAGAAGTTGACATGTATTTGATATATTTTTTACGATCATGATCATGAACTTTAGGTGGGTATTTGACATTTCCAGGGGCTGACAGAAGGCTCAAACACAAGCAGTTGAGTAAAGAAGACATGGCAGGCTAAGGTACAGCTCAACCACTTGTTCCTGGCCTGGCCCTGTTGCTAAGTAATGCAGATTACCTGTAACAAAAAGTTTATAAGAAATTGTGTTTTCTTGCAGTAGGCTAGATTAAGAGTACACATACATTAACTGAAGATCATCCAGGGAATGTAACTTATTAAGCTGGTATGGCCTGTGCATTTCAGCCACAAGTCTCAAACAAAAATGAACTAAGTGAACTGAAATGAAGCTATTAGGGACACTGAAAAATTATTAGAGCAACATAATGAATTTTCTGCTAAGGAAATATCTCCTGTGTTTCAGAAGACAGTATTAGATTGAGGACCACTTAAAAAGTGGGCTATTATTTATTGAAGACAGAAAGCTATATCACAAAGGTGCTTTGCTCCATTCCTACAAAATTCTTGAAGCATTGTGTTGTTGTTTTTTTGGTTGTTTTTGTTTTGTTTTGGTTTGGTTTTTTTTAGGAAGCTGGATAAGAAAGGATTAGGAATATTTTCTGCTAAGAAAGTAGCTGTCATACCTCAGAATAAGGTAGTACAGTGATGTTCACTTAAAAAGTCAATAGTTTTAAGTAGGTGCTCCTTTTTTGTTCCTAAGAGGCCTTTTACATAGAATTATAAATAGCTGTGGAAAGTAAGATGCCATGCAGTAACTATGGGAGTGAATGTTTCTATTTAATAGTCAGTAATACATCTATGTTGCTGCATCAGCATACATATTATGGTTGCTGTTTTACTCCCCCAGGTCAAATATGCTGCAGATATTCAAGGCATGAAATACATACCACTATAGTGACCAAAACCAAATGCAACTACAATAGATACTTAAAAATAACTACTAAAAACCCTTCACAAACTGCAAACCACAGGTACTTATTCTGATGAAAAAACAAGAAAGTGAACTGGAAGTATGCCATTAATACTTAGTGAAAAATGGTGCGTCAGTGTGTGTGTGTGAATTCTTGCACCTTAATTTGACAGATTAAAAATAGAAATTGAAGTTGGATGAGGAAACCAAAACTATTTGAATAATCATTTTATCACTTGATATAGTAAAACACTGCTCTGGTTCTATACATGTATATTTACTGATTTACTGGGTTTGGATTTTTTTTTTTGGAAAGAACTATCTAGTTGCATTTTTACTCTTTCCTTTTAAGGATATTATACTATATTGCTGATAATTTCCATCAAAATCTGCTGAATGTGGAATGTGTGTTTTCCTTTTCTGTGATATCTTTTATTGGTAAATGTTAGATTTCCAGCCTTTTTTTTTTCTTCTTTCAGTAAATGTATACAGAACATTTTCTTTCAGGTTAGTATCATGTTAATCATTGCACCAACTGAAGTTCTGCATTTCCTCATAGGAATTGTAGATTGCAGGACTTCTGAGTCTTGTGATTATAGGACTTTTAGTTCACCACCATGGTACAGCTACTTACAAAAATCTTCCTGGAAAGATATCCCCTACATGAAGAGTCCAAAATACAGTAAGAAAGAATAAGAATATGTTCAAAAATCAATAAAAGTTTCTACTTGCCTATTATTACAGACCAGAAAAAGTATGAGAATTTGGAGGATAAGGCTCTAAACAAGCTCTCTCATCTCATAACTCATTGCAAATTTGTAAGCTGCTATGTTTTCTTCACACATATTTAAACATCATTGTGCAAACTATATCTGTTCTGTTGGTAGTTATTACAGGTGACAGGAATATTTAAGGACCACAGTTCTAACTTCTATTGATTTCATTAGGGATTCAGGCACCAAAATCCTATTCAGTCAGGCACCTATGGACAGCTGTGAAACCAGCAATCGTTACTCGTACTGTTGAGTGCTCACCAATTAATCAGTGTAAAACTTGTGTATTGTGAGCGACATATTTGTCAGTCGTCCTCACTGCCCACAAACATTTTTGTTGATTTCCACTTATATGTACAACATGAAATGAGTGGAACAGTGCACTTTACTGAATCAATACAGAGCATGATGATTTAAAATGTCAGGATAGAAGGCACATGAAAGAAAAAACAGGAGGCAAGAATAGCAACATTACTGAGAAATGAAATAGAATCTGCTGAAGAAAATGACATAAATACTTGGAATGACAGTAGAGACATTTTTGATAGAAATTTGGATAATAAAGGCAGTCAGGTAATTCACTGATGTAGCTACAGATCTCTTGGGCAGTTAGAGCAGATATGGCAGTACACTCAGCATGGCCTTTTAGTGCTTGGCTTTAATCTTTATCAAGGGAAAAGTAGTCACATTGATACTGATTTAGAAAGAAACTAAGCAAAAACATAGGGGATTCTCTTTTTTTCCTCCACAAGGAATTATAAATTATTGGGAGGGAGGTGGTGGGAAAAGAGGGGTAAATTTCTTTTGTTTTAATTCTTTCAGTTTTGTTGGTTTGTCTTTGTTGTTTTTGCTTTTGTTTTGTTTTTTTTTGTTTGTTTGTTTGTTTTGGTTTTTTTTGGCTGGTTTTTTTTTTTCTTGCTAAATAGCATACATGGTTAGAGGCAGTTGTGTGCATAACGCAGTGACTTGAGACAGGTATAAATAGGGTTGATATTGAGAACATGTGGTATATAGCAAACAAAAAAAACTTTAGTTTTAGTTTACTTATGAGCCTTCTTAGAAGAGAAAGAAACTAGGCTTGATGTCACAAAGTCTAACTTTAAGGGAATGTGAAATGCTTGGTGGAATTTTGATTGAGCTGAGGCTTTATAACACTTAGGAAATACACTATTGACACTGGAATACTGGAAGAAATAGCAATTAAAATTCACTTCGGTATTACACAGCCAGGGATACAGAGAGCAAATATGCATAAGAGAAAGGAAAAAAAAAGGAATTGCAGGAATTTTAAAATTCTAGAAACAACAGTGAGCAAGTGAGAAAAAAAAATGGAATAGTGAAAACAAAAAGAGGACACAATATAACTTTTTTTTTTTTTTGCATGGAAACCATTTTACTTCCAAATTCAGAAGCATCATAAATAATATTAGCAGCAATAAATGAATGCAGGTGTGCAGTGCATGCACCACAGGTACTCGTATCTGGTTTGGCAGGGATAAATTTATTTTTTTTCATAGTAGTTAGCATGGGCCTATTTTTTGTATTTGTGGTGAAAACAGTGTTCATAAGACACAACGTTTTCATGATTGCTGAGCAGCTCTTACACAGAGTCACAGCTTTTTCTGATCTTAACATAGTCCCTCCAGTAAGTAGTCTGGGGGTGCACAAGGAGTTGGGAGGGAACACAGCCAGGACAGCTGACCCCAACTGACCAAAGGGATATTCCATAACATATGACATCATACTCAGAAATAAAAATTGGGATATGGTGGGAGGTTTGTGGGGACTGCTATTGCTTGGGGACTGGCTGGGTATCAGCTGGCTAGCAGTGAACAGCTGTTTATTTTCTTCCACTTGTTTTTCTAGTTTTGTTTTCCATTATTTAAGTTTTTTTTTTGGCAGGGGGAGAGGAGGGGGCACTATTTGAAAAGTGATGGGCTAAAAACACTACAGTCCAATCTAGCTTAGTTAAACCATATAAACCTATTAGAGTTCAAGTCCCTTATGACCTAAATCTTCACAAATGCAATCTTTATCATTTCACATGCATCACTGCAGCCAAACTTCTGGCCCAAGAAAAATTCTGTCACAGGAACCTTATTAATGATAGTAATCCAGGGCAGACATAGAAGTCAGTTGCCTAAAAGTATGAAACTACAGACAGGCTAAGCACCTTCTGTCATCCTTCCAGGCTTCCAGCTGCATCTCTATAAAGGCATGGCTTTCCTGCATTTCCTGTGTTGTGTCTGCCAATATCACACATATCTCAAATATCCCAGGGTATCTGGTATCATATTTGGGCACTCAAGTCAACCTTTGATTTATTTCAACACTTTTATTTAAAACATTATGAAGAATACAACATTTAAAGAAAGAAGAGAAATAATGAAATGCATAATTAAACTGGGCTTCTTGATCAATGCCTTCTAAAACTTAAACAGACATTTGTTATATTTGTAAACTGTCCTGTTCCCAGTCTTCAACTCATTGAATCAGATGTAGCAATATTTAAAATAAAAAATCTCAAATTCTGTTTGTACAGTGCCTATAAACCTAACTGAGCTTATTTGAATTCTGATTACAATGAAAGGAAATCTGCCTCAATGATTTCTTTCAGTTGTGTGTTTATATTTTGGCAGTAAGAATTTTCAGCACTTGATTGTCATTACTTCATTCAGTAGTTCATAGAAGCATATCTATTCTTCAGAGTATGGACAAGTTGTGTAAAGCCTTATTTCTTACATTTCTCTAGGGTTTCTGACTCAGAGCTGTAAAAACCCAGGAGTAAACTAGTAAACAGACAATGACTCAGCCATGACCGCTTGCTCCCCTTTTTGATCTGTTTTCTTTCCTTTCACAGAACAGTTTATTTCTTTCGTTCCTGGTCAAAGATTCTATTATTTCTTGCATTTCTCCAGACTCTTTTCTACCCTTTTGCTTGCAAGAGGGATTCTCATGTCAGTCTCCCTTGCTCTCTTTTTCATACCCAGTGTCATAATCTTCTCTCCCCTGCATGGTAGAGAAAGGCTGTGGAAATAAAAACTTAAATCAACTTCCGTCAGTCTGCTAACTTTCTTCTCATTTTCTTTCTTAAATTTTAAATCATGTCCCATTTTCCTCTGCTGAGTACTCGCTTGGTCTATCCAAAAGAATTAAGACTATTAGAACAGGTCTCTTGCAATACGTTCCTTCCAGAATCACCTGTTGTGTTTCAGGACAGCAAAACCACCCTTTCACCCAATGGCTGAAAGTTATCCAGTAATGGGGTACCAGTTGGTAGGTAGGAGACAGGGGAGATTGTGAAAGTGATTTGTCTATCCAAAGCACTGCCCTAGCAATCAGCAACTTGCGTCTGTTTCAAAAGTTTGAGTTCAGCTCTGGCCCTGAAGCACAGGAGTGGTACAACACCTTGCTTTCTACAGCAATGCAAAGAGCAGGTGCACCTGGACACCCACTTGCCGATATGTTCTAGAGTTGAAGTAATCTAAATGATTTCACTGTGAAATACATTCACCCAGGTGCTGCTTAAAAAATACTAAGTGATAATGCTTCATTGCCATACATACATACACATACACATACACATACACATACACATGCACGTGCACATACACAAGTCTATGGGGCTGAATGGGTGCTGAAGTAGCTGGCAGAGGAGCTTACTATGACACTCTCCATTTATCACAGTCCTGGTCTGGTGGGCACATACCAGAGGAGTGGAGGCTGGCCATCATGGCACTTACCTACAAAAAGGGCAGGCAGGAGAATCCTGGAAGCTGCAGGCCTGTCAGCCTGACCTCAGTGTTGGGAAGTCATGGAGCACATAATCCTAAATGAGATTACACAGCATGTGTGGGAAAATGGAGGGATCAGGCCTAGTCGACATGGGTTCATGAAGGACAGGTCCTGCTTGATCAACCTGATCTCCTTCTAAGATAAGGTAACCTGCCTGGCTGATGTGGGAAAGGCATCAGAAATTGTCTATTTGGACTTTAGTAAAGCATTAGACACTGTAAAGGGTAAAGGTTGGACTTGATTATCTGAAAGGTTTTTTTTAACCTAGTAGATTCTACGAGGCTATGATACTGTCATGGAAGTATAGCTATTAGAATACAAGATGCCCAGTCTACGATTTACAGGCATTACTCTCTTTAACTTCTGTAGCAGATCAACTTGGCTGCTTTAGTTTAATCACAGATACTTTACTGCTTTATTAAATCTGCCCAATAAGGGTAAAAGTATCCCCTACTAAAAAAAAAGCATAAAGTCTGAAAATACCATAGGATTGAAATAGATTTACTGTACAAACTAGATTTCTGTTTTAAACTGCTGGATGAGAAAAAATCAAGTATAGAAGCAACTAAAATGAAATTCACTTGTAATATCAAAAGATGACAGCTGAAAGACTTAAAAATGCTTCCTATGTCTTAAATATATCATGATTATAACATTTAAACTTGTAGATTATTTAAAAAAAATGCTTAAAGGACTGTATATTTTATGTTCCTGACAAAAACCATTTGCATAGTTCCATTTGCCATTTGTTCACCCTGCAGGAATAATATCAGTTTCTCTCTTATTTTTTAAATACTTGTTAAAATTTCTGCTAATAGAAAAAAAGCAACGGTTTGGATCAAGCCAATACTGTCTTGGTCACATGAGTCCTGATATTTAAAGTATTTTAATCAATATGAAAGAATAACAGATGTTGAGATTTCCAAATACAATGGTATTTACTGTATAAAGCTTCTTCGATAGCAAGTTGGAAAAGGTATACAGAGCTTTTCTTCACAAATAAGATTTCATCCTCAAGGTCTGCATTTATATTCTAATCTCTCTTTTCTACAGGGCCTCTTGAAACATCAGGTTTCTCTCCTTGCCCTCTTTCTAACACAATTGGCCAGTCACTCATTTAGCTTCATATGAATTCTACACCAGCTGCAAACATGCAAACAAAAAAAAAAAAAAAAAACACACCAACCCACCAAACAAGCAAAAAAAAAAAAAAAAACCAACCTGGAAATAAGAAAGACTTTCAGATATCTGTCCCATTTCTCCACCACCACAAGGCTATTCCTTACTGTATAGTTGTCATGGGTTCAGCAGCAGCAGTCATTTTTTCTCCTTCTTGGTAACTGGTGCAACACTGTGTTTTTGATTTTGGGCCTGGGAGCAGCACTGATAACACCAGTGTTTTCAGTTACTGCTTGGCAATATTTTGGTCTGGCCAAGGACTTTCTGAGTCTCATGCTATGCCAGGGAGGAGGGGAAGCTGGGAGGAAGCAGAGGCAGGACACCTGACCCAGACTGACCAAAGAGGTTATTCCATACCACAGCACGTCATTGTCCAGGATATAAAAGGGAGGGCAGAGACCCGGTAGGGTGTGGTGGTGGGGCATTGGGGGGTTCGCTGCTGGGGGGTGCACTGGGGTGAGCAGCTGAATTCTCTTTCCTTGTATTTCTCTTGTATTATTATTGATGGTGGTAGCAGTAGTTGTTTGTGTTATACCTTAGTTACTAAACTGTTCTTATCTCAACCAGTGGGAGCTGCATTCTTTCGATTCTCCTCCCCATCCCCCCGGGACTGGGAGAAGAAAGAGAGAAGAGTGAGTAGGTGAGAAAAACT
Source organism: Myiopsitta monachus (assembly GCA_017639245.1). Taxonomy (NCBI): domain Eukaryota; kingdom Metazoa; phylum Chordata; class Aves; order Psittaciformes; family Psittacidae; genus Myiopsitta; species Myiopsitta monachus. The sequence goes on from CM029919.1 coordinate 65,137,626, forward strand.
GCGTGTCTTGGAGGCTTACACCAGGACAATAGTCTACAGTGTGTTGGCCAGTCTAGTTTAAGTAACATAAATAGTGGAAACTCCTGTGTTTTTCTGGAATCTGTCCCTCAAACTACAAAATTTTGCTGTTAAGAAACATTACTTTGGATGTCTTCCAATGATTCTTTGTTTGCAGCAAAATATTATTGGTGATATTAGTTTGAATTGGAGAAAATGTTTAATGTTGTACTGCAGAAAAGTGATCTTGAATGCCATAAGGAAGACCTATTGCCTTATGTGTGGCATTTCTGACTTCTAAACCATATGCTGGCTAAAAAAACCTCCTTATCACTAGAAAGCAACCACTTTTGACTTTACCAGTAAAAAAAAGGTAGGAAGGACCAAGGAAAAGAATGACTTTGGGAGCTGAAGGTAAAAAAAGAAAAAGGAACCAGAAGAGAGGAAAGAGTAGAAGCAAGCAGTACATCTGGATTGATGAAAAAACCTGGATAGCTCTTAGCTTAGAATCAATAGTATGTGCAGTCATGTAGCAAGCAAAATTCCATGTGGTTGAATGAGTTATTGATGTGGGAGTTTATTTATTTTGCTGTATGTAAGGTATCACAAGCCAAACTTCAGGAGAGTGATTAATGTGGCTGAAAAAAATTCTTGTAACATCAGCTGGAAGTTCTGTTTCAGGATGTTGTCTCTGTCCACGTGTGATGGCAATGAAACAGTCTTAGCAAGAAGCACATTTAAATACCTTGGCTTTTGAGGGCTAACCACCAACAGCTAGAGATGAAAGGAAAGTTCTGTAAAGGGAACCTCAGCAGTGGGGACTTTGATAATTAATTTTTTTTATAATTAATTTTCCCTGGGAGGGAGTGTGGCCAAGCAGCTGTGTGGTGCTCAGTTATCGGCTACGGTTAAACCATGACATCTGGGCCACATATGACCCATTTAAAATTTCACTGTATTTGCCATATGTGCTAGAAAGGTCATAATTCCTAGAGAATTATAAATTTTTTTGGTCTATTTCCTTGTTATTTACATCACTGAAGGGCAGATCTTTAAGGAGAATGCAGTTGCAGCCTTCATAAACTTGAATACATTTCAGGAGAAAGGATAATGAAATTAATTTTTGGCAGTTACTCTGAAACATGTTTCAGATATCTAGCCTCAATTTTCTAATTCTGAGGACTCTTATATCTCCTTATCCTTTCACAGCTTGTGATAGTATTTGCAAGGCATAAATTTATAGTGATGGAAAAAGAATTCCTTTATTATTGTTTTACACTATTATGAAGTAATTAGTGCAGTGATTTGTATCCTCTTCCTCACTAGAATTTACAAAATATTTTTGTTTAGAATATGCTACATATTACAATAAAAGATTTTGTTCTAATTTAAGGTCATTAGGTCTAGTTCTTACCTTTCTTTCATTTGAAATTTTACCTTCTGTGATATTATTTCCAACAGAAAAAGTTCATCAGAATTTCAAAGAGTCATGAGCACTTACCAAGACAAAATCAGCTTTGTCATTTACTGTGGTGACCATCAACTTGATTTGGTTTCCTATCTATTTATGGGTACAGTCTACTAGTCAAAAGTTCATGTAACAGAAATTATGTTTGAAAAGATTTTATATCAAAACTTCATACTCTTAAAATGGAAAGTTTTTATTCTGAAATTTTTTTCTTTACATGTTACAGAGGAAGGCATGTTTATCTGCAGAAATTCACATTGATTATTCTAAAACCACAATAACCTGGGTGATTGAATGGGTTCCTTTTGGATTTAAAATCTGTAAATACATTTTACATAACCTTTACCTTCTACCATATTCATCTCAAAGACTAGGCAAATACAAGGGCTTTCCGTATAATTCTTTTTTCCTAGCAATTTACCATCCTAGCACTCACTTTCAAATTAAACAAACAAGAGACTTTACAGAAATATATAATTCCTGATAACACTATCTAGTTTTTTCAAACCTTTTTATCGTCTTCATAATAGTCAGACCTCATTAGCAGTTTTCAAAAATGCATCATCAACTGCAAGCATAATTTTCACTTGCTCAACTCTGAGTCTCCGTAAGTGCTACTGAAGGCTGCTAGTCACTAGAGTTGCTATCATCTTGCTGTAATATTTATTGGCTAATCATCCACTGACTTTCTTCTTCTCGGTGAAAACACTTTGCAGAAGTGTAACATGTTTTTATCCCGATCATTGACTCACAATACACTGTAGAGTATCACTACTTGGACGTGGAATCCCAGAGCAGTAATGCTGTATTTCATATTCTTCTTAGAGCACATGTGATAGTCTCAAAAATATAAACATTTCCTCATGAAACTTCCTCCTATCGCTCAGCAAAATTCTTATTAAACAGCATGTCATAAATACAGTAGTTGAGCCCCAAATGAGAATATTACTGAAAACCTAATGAAAAGATCACAGAATCACAGAACGATTGGAGTTGGAAGGGACCTCTGAAGGTCATGTGTTCCAACCCTCTGCTCAAGCAGGGCTGACTAGAGCCAGTTGCCCAGGATCTTGTGCAAATAGCTTTTGAACATCTACAAGGCTGGAATATCCACAACTTTCCTCAGAAACTTCTACCAGTACTCAGTCACCCACACAGTGAAAACAAAGGGTTTCTTGATATTCAGGAAGAACCTCTTGTTTCAGTTTGTGCCCATTGATTCTTATCCTGCCACTGGACATCAATGAGAAACGCCTGACTCCGTCTTTTTTGAGTCTCCCTTTAGCTATTTATATACAGTGATAAAATCCCCCTGAGCCTTCCCTGCTTTAAGCTGAACATTTGCAATTCTCTCAGCCTTTCCTTATAGAAGAGATGTTCCAGTACTTTCATCATCTTTGTGACCCTGTTTTGGGCTGTCTCCAGTATGTCCATGTCTCTGCAGCACTGGTGAGCTCAGAACTGGACATGGGACCCCAAGTGTGGCCTCACCAGCACTCATCAGTGGTGAAGGCAGGTGTGCCTGCCTTCACCTTCAGGCAACAAACTTTCCTTCTAATGCAACCCAGGATGCTATTGGCTTTCTCTGCATCAAGGGCATATTACTGTCCTATGGTCTACTTGGTGTTCACCAAGACATACAGGCTCTTTTCTGACAAGCTACTTTCCAGCTGGGTGGCCCCTAGAATGTATTTGTGCCTGCGATTATTACTTCCCAGGTGCAGGACATTGTACTTCTCATTATTGAACTCCATTAAGTTCCTGCTGAGGACCCTCTGGATGGCAGCAAGACCCCCCTGTGTAGCAGCCACTCCTACCAGTTTTGTATCATGCTCATCCTTATCTTCTTGTTACTAGACTTTGTCTGGATTGTTATTAGAGGTGCATGCTTGGTACCTTTATCACCATGTACTTTGGTGTCAATATATTAAATATACAATGTAACTTTTTACAATGTAACTCGTAGGTGATGCTTTTCTGAGATTAACACCTATGTCTGTGCTTGTGTGGGTGATAGGAAGTGGCTGAATACTCTGAAGACTTATCAGAGGCTGTTAATTAGGTTTGGTTTTAAAATAGTTCCCCTCTACTGCAGGATTTACATTGTAGCTTGTGGCTCTCATAGTGTCTTCTTCAAATACCTTCTGTAAGGGTGGTGAGGCACTGGAACAGGTTACCCAAAGAAGTGGTAAATGTTCCATCCTTGGTGGTGTTCAAGGCCAGGTTTCACAGAGCCTTGGGAGACCTGGTCTTGTGCAAGGCATCCCTGCCCATGTCAGGGGGGTTGGAACTAGATGATCCTAAGGTCCTTTCCATCCCTAACCATTCTATGATTCTATGGCTATGAAATACATCATAAAGATATATTTCAGGGACTCTCACTGCAACTTCAACACTTTACATCATAAACAAAACATGTCTCCACGATCCACTTCCAGGATGTAGCACAAGTGTTAAAAGAAACAGATTAATGGAAAGAGAAAATGAAGCAAGCAATCTCTTTTTCACTAACTTTGGGCTTTGCAAGAAAAAAAAAAAGATACAAAAATTAGTAGGTGTGATAAGGCATAAAAGTAATCTTTTGCAACTATAGTAGTAGTACTTCAAGTATTTATGTGTTTGAAATCTTCATATAAAGCAGAATTGTCTAATGTAAATATAAGAAATAGCTCCCAGTATTGTAGAAGTAAGAGAAAAAAAATGGAGGGTGGGGAGGAGGGAAGCTTTCTAAGTTACCATACTTTGCTACTGATGTAAACTTGTTTACATACCACAGCATAGAAATCTGAAATATTTAACATAAAAAGAAAATAATCTGGCATTGGGAAATCCTAAAACATTGCAGATTAAGAATGGTCAAGAAATTTGTACCTTTTCAGGTCTTTCTTGACGTCACTGTGTCATGCAGATTTCCTGTCAAAGGACAACCTTTAAACTTGGTTTCTATCTCCCAGTTGTTCTGGGTTCAGCTGTAGCAGTTATTTTTCTCCTTCCTAGTAGCTGGTGCAGTGTTGTGGTTTTGACTTTCAGCCTGGGAACAACACTGATAACACAGATGTTTTTAGTTGTTGCTCAGTAATGTTTAGTCCGACCAAGGACTTTCTGAGTCTCATGATCTGCCAGTGATGAGGGGCATGGGAAGCCAGACGGAAGCAGAGACAGGACACCTGACCCAAACTAGCCACTAGGATTGACTTGGGCTTGACTTTTTATAATTAGTGGATGTAAACAAACTTTTTTTTTATGTAGTTTATTTTGTCTTTAGAAGTATGTCTAAAGTTAGAAGACATCCCCTTGATGTTTAATAATTTCTGAGATAGATAGATAATGGAATAGTAAAGACTGACCACAAAATATTATCCCTCAGGTGTTATCAGGCGTTCATAGCATGTCATACAAACTCTCCTCTTAATCTTAAGAATTGTGCATGTGTATGCTTACAAATATGTGTATATATGCATGTGTTTGTGTGTGTGCATACGTATGCATATGTATGTACAGGTATGTATATGCACATATATATTCAAAGCATAAAACCTGTATACATCTACCATATGTATATTCATGCTCAAAGAATAGCATCTAAATTTTAAGGAACTGAAACAAGATAATAAATAAAAGATCAATGTTATAAAAACCTTTTAATTCAATAGCATCAGCTAAATATTATCCCATAGCTATCATTCATGTTTACAGCAGAATTCTTTTTTTAATGTGTCTTATCTGATTGCTTATGTTTGCTTTTATTGCACATCTCTTTGATCTCTAACTAGCTATAATTATGATGTTTTCAACATGTTTTATGTTTCTACAAATGCTGCTCTCTATCAGGTTTGGTACTTATACTGTCAAATTCAGGCTTTTTATGTTCTTTCATCTTTATTGCGGGTGCCCTTTTTTTATGGAATCTAATATTAACATTTAAGTGCATGTTTCAAAGGATTTGGACCAAAAGATGTCAAACATGCATTCACGTTATAATTTATCTACATTAAGCATTTTTTGCTGCAGAAATACACAATTAGCACCTAATTGATATGGTCTGACTTTCTTTGTGCTAATGGCTGTTATTTATTGCTGGAGTTAGATAGACATGCAGTAATCACACAAGGAAGGCTTTGCATCTACAGACATTATCACTAAATTTAGTTTTCTTTTTGATTTTTTTTTTATATCCTATTTAGTGGGTTGTATTTGGTTTCTGGTTATCTTTGCAGTGCTCAAGCGTCAGATATCTTTATTATTTAGAGCCTGAGATGTTCCTTGTATTGATGCTGAAAGGGCGATCACCTCTCTCTGTCTGTCTATCTGCCTTCTCCTTTCCCCTTCTCTCAGTATGGAAAATCTCAATAATGCAAGAGAACACTGAATGAAATGTTAGAATGTTTTTAATAAAACTTGAAAAAACACATTTTCCCTAAAAATGTTATAACCTAGACACCCAGGTGCTGAATGCCTAATTATTGCTTGAAAGAATATTCATCAACAAAATATGCATTATTTAATATGCTAATTCAACTTCTTATTTTCTAATAAAAGAAAGCTATTATTACAAATGGGTAAGTCTGATTTCACTGTAAACTGTCAGGAAGAAATGCATTTCACTCACAAAATATTAAGGTCACATAGCCATTTATGCCAGAATTAATGTATGGGGTCAGTGACTGCCATAATGACATCTGAGCCATTTGGGGCATTACATTGCATTTAAAGTAAAAGCACAGGTGTTACAAGAGGAAGAATTTGACAACCGATATAGAAAATGGTAACTGTAATTACGTACAGAGCTTCCATAGGATTGCAAGTAGTGTTGAATGAACATTTCAGTGAGATGGGTTTAAAGAACAAATCTCAGAGGAAAAAAGAACAGTGTAAATATATGGTTGATTCAGCAAGCCCTCCTGCAAGCCCCTACTGAATCCCAGGTGAACAGGTTTCACTTTTCCTAGTAATTAAAAGACGAATCCATGTGGCATTCTTTTTGTAGTACTTTTGTCTCGTAGGACCCTATAGTATTGGAGTTAATGTGCAGAGGCAATAAGGAATGCCCTGAACTCTTTATATATAAATTCATCAGTTCCTGCAAACACACACACACTAATTTGAACATTCTCTTCTACACAACAAGATAAGTGTAGAAAATTCAATACTAGTCCTTGTTTTATAAGCAAAGCTCAAAGCCCCTTCTCTCACTCAGGAGAGAATAAAAACCCATCACTAGTAATGATAATAAACAATGAAAAATTTTAAAAAGATCGAGATATCAGGGTGGGCTACCAGGGTCCTCTAGCTGCATATGCAGATGTTAGCATCTTTAATTTGCTTCTTTTTGTGCGCCATTTTGCAACATGATAGAATGCTAATACGCAAATTTACTTTTAAGTAATTTACTTTTTCAAACCACATTGTCTGCTGGTATTTTTATTCTAGGTCTTTAATCTTCCATACAAAACTGGAACATTGCCATCAAAAATCAGTTAGCAGAATCTGAATTTCTTAATTTTTCTAGTCATTTTATGCCGATACCTAAAAAAGGATATTCTTGGTATACTCTTCCACTTTTGCATTCTTCAGCTGGTCTTCCAGACTGTTTGTTGGCTGTTTGTTTATAACAAGAAAGTATTTCTCTTACAAATTCTAGTATATTTTATAGTATTTTGGTCTTTTTTTAAAACTTTTCTTAAGAGCTTATTCTACCTCTCATCACTGTTATTGCAACATGTAACTCAGTGTTTGGTATGAAGGAACCAGTTTAGTAACCAAAAGACACACTGTTGAGTTATTCAAATGCTCAATAGAATTTGTGTATTCCTTCTCCACACCACTTTGCTGTAAACATCTAACTTTTCCTTACAAGCTGCTCAATTCTGAAATGTCCTATAAAGAGCCAAAATTATGAACAGAGATATCAGAAAATGGTAAAAAGGGGATGCATTGGGGTAATTAGACTTCAAACAGCTCTATTCATTTTTGGCACCATTCTATCTATGTTGTCTTTGATATGATGCAGAACATGGTTTATTATGCAGAATTAACATTGGGAAATGTCTTAATAGCCAATCAGATTGAATTCAGTGATCATCTCTTAATTTAATGAGAATATCATTCTGTAGCTCTGAAAATCTACTTTAGTCCATTTTACTACTTTTATCATAGCAATTACATCAACATAAAGAACAATTAGGTGACTCAACACACAGTACGCAGATTAGCAACTTCCATTAAAGTAGGTTTATAGCCCTCTTGAGTAAGACTTCTGAGTAGCAAACTGTACAAAGAGGAAATTCTGGGAATTCGTTCTGCTAAAATTTCATTGTATACTCTGTTTGGTATTTATATCTATACTAAAAACACAAATCAAAATAATTATGTGATATGGGTTTACAGCGTGTGAGTGTCTAACAGTTATTATTTTGAGGGCTGATTCCTTCCAACTGTTCTTTTTTATTAAGATTGCAAGGTAAACTGACAGCTTACCCTAAAGATTTAGAGTTATTTTTTTTCCCCCTTTGTTTTCAAGAATTTTGGTGTTGGCTTTTTTTGTTGTTTGTTTGTGGGGTTTTTTGTATCATTTGTTTTCCAGTTTACAAAACAGGCTGACTAGATCTGAATTTGTATGCACTGTACTACAAAATGTAAAGCTATCCCTCATGTACTAAATCTGAGTATTTGCATAAGCTCTCTCAGAACCATTCATTCAGCACCCCTGTATTGTCTCATACTAAGGCTTTAATGCAGGAAGTTGATTTTCAGTTTTAAAATTCCTCTAGCAAAAGTCCTATCTCAGTCACAGTTTGTTCTCCTCCTGGCTGGTTACTTCCACTTGAATATCGCAGTTTGCTGCTGCCTTAGTTGTGTTGACATGACTGTCAGCAGAGACATGCTTTAAATCAGTTCACTGAAATTATTTGGGTAAAATAAAAGACCGAACAAAACCAAAACAAACATAAAAAAATAAAAACAAACAACAAAAACACAGAAAGAGTTTATTTCAAAACTCTGATCATTTGGGGTTTTTGTAGCAATGATTTGCTAAGAATTTCAGCATAACAAGGGCCATTGAGCTTCTTCAGGGAGGAGGGAAGAATGCCTGGAGGTAGAAGGGTAGGAAGAAACTTGTTAAACGTTTTTCAGCTAAGAGACAACCAAGTATCTGCTTGTGGCAAGGGAGGAAGCAGGCTATAGGACAGCTTGGCAGGCACTGAAAAACAGCATCCCTTTTCGTACATATTTTTAGTGAAAGGTATAATGCAATTTCCATTTATTATGCTTAGAAACACAACACATGAAAGCAGTTCTTGCCAAGAGTCACACTACATTCATAGAAAGTTCATTTATCTGTTTCAGAATTAGTCTGGACTTTTATTTTAATTTGATGAAGAGTAAATTCTGATCACGAAAAATTATTTTTGTTTTTGCATCAGTTTTCAAGGAGGTCATCATCAAAATCATGAACAAGATTCATTTATCAGTAGGGTGTCATTTGTCCCTGTGGTCAAACCACAGGAAACAGAAGGTCTGGAGTCTTAAAAGTCCCACAGCATCTCCCTACTTCTTGTAGGCATCTTAATTTATAGCCAACATTTTTCACAATTGATGATTGCATCCTGGTGCTGGAGTTATTCAGTTTTCTTTTGCAATGGCTTACTTGAATAACTTGTATGTAGCACAGTTATTAAACAGATAGCAAGCTTTTCAAGAGTCCCACTCTGAATTATGGCATGTGACAGCTTGTCATGGTTTAAGCCCCCCACCCACGCAGTTTTACTCACTCACTCACTCCCCCTCTTTCTTCCCCCAGTCCCGGGGGGGTATGGGGAGGAGAATCAAAAGAATTCAACTTGCACAGGTTGAGATAAGAACAGTTTAGTAACTAAGGTATAACGCAAATCACTGCTGCTACCATCAGTAATAATACAAGAGAAATACAAGGAAAGAGAATATAACTGCTCACCAAGCCCGACCCAGCCAGTGCAACCCCCGGCAGCGAACCCCCCACTACCAAAAACCTGATCATGCCGTGCACCCCCAGTCCATCACTACACCCACACCCTTCTGGGTCTCTGCTCCCCAGTCTTCACATCCTGGACATGACGTGCTGTGGTATGGAATAACATCTTTGGTCAGTTTGGGTCAGGTGCCCTGTCTCTGCCTCCTCCCAGTTCCCCCTCCTCCCCAGTATAGCATGAGACTCAGAAAAGTCCTTGGTCAAATCAAAACATTGCCAAGCAATAACTGTAAACACTGGCTGTCATCCAGCGCTGCTCCCAGGCCCAAAATCAAAAACACAGTGCTGCACCAGCTACCAAGAGGGAGAAAAATGACTGCTACTGCTGAACCCATGACACAGCTAAATTTTCAAATGGCATGAAGGGTGGCCTTCATTACCATCATGACTCAGTCCTTGTAGCCGTGTTCATTTTGATTATGTTTCTCCACAAAGACAAGACCATGAGTTAAGCTGGAGCTGTGCAACTGGATCTCTGATCATTAACCTTATTCTAATGCTTGTTCACATAATTCTTTTGATTTACAACATTTAGCACTCTCCAAGACAAATATACTATAGAAGAGGCTAGCACAGCATACTATAAACATGAGATAAGATATACTGCTCTTTTTTTTTGTTGTTTTGCATGTTTGTGGGGTTTTTTTGTTTGTTTGTTTTTGTTTTTGTTTGGTTTTTTTTGAGGGAGGGTGTTTGGGGTTTTTTTGTTGTTTTGTTTTGTTTTGTTTTTTATATAAATCAGCATAAGCAGCCTGTCAGAATTCTGTTTTATTCCAATCTTTACATCAGGATAAAGACTGCTGTTCACCTACTAAGACATGATTTGCTGTAATGAACAATTTAGTTTATATGCCTCACTGCAGGAAAAGATTCCCAACCGAGACTTGTAAGTATAAAAGTTACATAGTCTTGGGTCTGAATAAGGAAGCATGAGCTTAAATTTCTGCAGTCTCCATGTTTTCTTCAAATTCTGTGCTGGTCCTGGCTAGCTTAGCTGGCTTCCTGCTCAGATGACAGTCTTCTGAAAATACATTTCTGAGCACTCCATGAAAAGCTTGTGTGTTTAAATTGGAAAAGAAGATAATCTGGAAGCAGACTGCTTAGGGAAAGTGTGGCCAAAAATTGCCAAATATTCCTTTACTGCAAGCCTGAGTAAACTCATAGTTTTTCCAGCTTCTCTCCAGAAAGCTCCAGAGCTAGACATCTCCTCTGCATGACATCAGGCTTCCGGGAATCCTTAACATATTATGGCTTGACTTTTTCTTTTTTCTTTTTTTTTCTTTTTTTTTTTTTTTAACTTCAGTCATTGCAATTAATATGCCAGGCATAAATTGATCCTTTCATACTGTCCTAACCAAATGCTAGTTTCTCAAACACAACAAAAGATACTACTCTCACTTAAATAAGGACCAAACTAAAATCTGCATATTAGAATGGTAGCCTTCTTAAGATATCTCTTAACCCACAGAGAAAGAAAACAGCTTCTCCAATAACAATTTGTGAGTTATGCTCCTGTTCTGAAATTCCTTCTACCAGTCCAGGTAAGAAGCAGGAAAACAGTTACCTCTTTACTTAAGCATGATTTGAGTTAGATATTTGAAGACAGCCAGCAGTAGTGTCCCTCCTATTCCCACAGCTACAGTCGAGATGTTTAAAAAAATCAACAAGATACAGTAAAGCATGAACTTTCTTCCACTTTCATAGCCTTAATTCATGATAGCTTGCTCGGCCTTGGACTTAGTGAGTAATGGAAAAAAAACAAAAGAAAACAAAAGAAAACAAAACAAAGAAGAAAAAACAAAACAAAACAAACAAACAAAAAAAAAAAAACCGCTTAAAGCCACCAGGATTTATTTCAAAGGAGTAGAAAATGTAAAATTAAGAAGAAATACTTAAAAAAAATACACAACTGTATGGACATGGTCCTGGACAACTGGCTCTAGATGGCTTTCCTAGAGCAAGGGTGTTGGACAAGGCTATCTCCAGGCATCCCTTGAAACCTCAAACATTCTATGATTCTGTGACATCAATTCAAAAAGAAATTAGTTTGAGAGACAAATAGTGCATTCCAAGGACATAGAGTGGAATTAACTTTTATACTCTGTAAAAATTACATGAAAAGCAAATTAATCACCCAAGTGGTTTTCTACTAATTTAGAGGTCTCTACACCTTACCCCTATCTACTGTTAATATAAAATCTATAGAAAATTATTTATGTGGAGATGGTTTTCAAGTCTGGAACTTAAAGGAAAACTATCTGCTTGGTTTAAATTTATACTGTGAAAAATCTCTTAGCTCCAGGATAAATTTTCTATTCAAAACCAAAGAGAAAAATATCCCTTACCACTTTGCCAGTTCAGAATACCTATTAATCTGGTGGTCAGTTTCATGCACCTGAGGTAAAAGAAACTCAGATTCAAGTCCCAGCTCTAATTAATGATTAACTGAATCAAATGGAACACCTGCAAAAGGCAAAATTGACAGAGATGGTACAAATAGTCTTACATCAGTATAATTGCACAGCCTCCAAGAAGAGTACTTCCACATTTTACTAGTACATGATGAAAAGTAACCCTGTTCTCATTACTGTGAATATTATCTTTCGTCTTCTTAAAAAGTGTATTAGCCTGCACTGAGTAACATAATCGGAGAACAAGGTACCACAGACTGTATGAATAAATAAGTAAATAAATAAGTAAACACATTATTTTAAGGGAGAACATAACGCATTTTTTTTTTAAAAAAGTCTTTAAATATTGCATTGCCAAAAATAAGGGCAAATGTACTTGCAACTAATGTTTGCAATTCTACCTCTGATAGTGAATATTGTGTTGTTCAGGTCATGTGCCTGTGGCTGCGGACATAATTTCTGTGCATTGTTGACAAGGTCACAAACTGTCAGGTGCCTGGTGAGTTTAAGGGCTGTTATTCTTTGTATTTCTTTGCACATGATTTTTTTTTCAGAAAACATTTGTTGCATTTTACTGCAAAAAAAAAAAAAAAAAAGAAAATTTAAAAAATATTCATAAGGTTGGAAAACTTTTTTGCCTACTTTTGCCTATGTGGCAACATTCTGTTTTACAAGATACCTGTAATAATTAATACTTCATATATTGAAACGTACTTCAAAAGCAATTTTCTATTCAACACCTTGGGTAATTACAGTGGGAAATGATTGATAACATCAGTTGATATTAAATATTGTACTGCTAATCACCATGCAATCTTGCATGCAGTTATTCATTAATTACTTCTTTAATTTTAATAGCTGACAATTTACATGGAATGTTTCAGTTATATGAATTATCATATTTTTATTCCCAAGAGAAGCCCTACACTTCATTAGAACAGAATCATTCACATTGCTTTTCTTTCATTTTTCAAGAGCAAAGTACTTTGAATTGAAAGTTCTGTAGCTGTAGTCAGGAAAAATATTAGGTTCTTCATTGTCAAATAATTATATGCAGTACCCAATACAGTACAAAGGCACTTCTGGAATAAACAAAGTCATATTGTTATACACTGTTCTGACACTAATAAACAGCTTATTGTGATCTCCAAGAGAACTTTCGTGCTTCTGTGTCATATTCTGGGAAATGATGCCATGCCCCCAAAGATGTTCATAGTATTAGCTGACTGTTAGAGTGACTGTAGATGTCATTTACTTTCTAAACTGCTTCACTTTATCACCGAGGGCAGATCATAATGTTTTAACTCTTAGACATATATATGACTTGGATATTTAAAACTGTTGAGTCTTCCAAAACGAGCATAAATGCAAAATATACTAAGTCAATTTCATTAATGGGAGATAAACTTGTTTTGAAAGTAACTTGAAGTAATTTGGTGGAGACAATATATTCCCTGTGAAATATAGAACCATCTGTTGTATGGAATCTCATTATGTGGAAATGCAGTGATGCACTTATTCTATAAAAACTGAGCTTGTTTTTATTCTGTGGTCAGTGTAAAGGTACTTGCTCATGCACACATGTAACCAGACAATGAAGGGAAATACAGACTTGTGTTATACACTTTTGTACACAAAAATTGGACCCTCACAACATTAGTTTTATGCCTCCCTGGAATTTACATCTCAGCTCATAATAATGCATTGCTGTTTCACAGGCAATAAGTGCTTGTCTCTTCTCCCTATTGCACAAAAGCTAATGACCTTATCACTGCCCCCCTTGTTAACTCCCCCTCCCTGCGCCATGGTGCTAACTGCTCTTTCCTCTCTACACTCTCACTAATTAACATAATGAAGTTAGACACAGAATATTTGTTCCCAACGTGGATTTGCCTTGAAGTTTTCTCCTGTTTTCCACTGCCTTTGTTTTGGCTTTTGTATCTGGTAGACTGCTTGTTTTTTTTCTGTTACCTGTTCCTGTAAACTTCATATTTCTTGGAAAGAGAACCTCATCAAGAGTTTCTGTGAGCCTTGACAAGGGCAACAGATGAAAGGATACTTTAGAGAGATATGCTTTGTTCAACTATGACAATAGCAGTTCACCTTCTTAGACCAAACTCAAACTGTTGGGCGCATTTTCATTAGTATTTACTCAGTGCAGGTTTGTGTAGATGTGTAGGGTTTAGGCAATCAAAACAGTTCTGAGTGATGAGGCAAGTATTTCAAAGAAGTGGATATGAGCTACTGATTCAATTCCTTATGTTAATTTTAATGATTTTTGAACATATATAAGCATACATAAATCGCATATGAACGGGTGATATTAGCATAATACATTCAATTTCTTTTGCTTTCTGACCCATACTCTATCCATACACCATGAAGCTATTATTGGCATTAAACTCTCAGGGTAACATTAAATAGATCCCTCGTTAAAATACTTGATTAAAATATTCTATTTTTTCAAATGTGGAAACTGAAAATTACTTTGTTGCACAATGTAGCAGGAATCCCCTTACTATCAGAAAGTTCAGTGCTGTAAAATCACATGATCCATCAGAAGTAAAAATTGAAATTTTATTCTAATGAAAGGCTGCAATTTCTATTTTTATGGTAGAGCATAAAGCTTTTAACTAGTTCAGTTACTTCCTGAGTACTTCATTAAAAAAATCCATATTCTTATATGCATAAGTAGAACTTTATGGGCTTTTTAATTAATTCTTACAATTTCTCATTAATGTCTTCTTGTCCTATATATTTGGAATTACTAGCATTGAGACTACAGAGATACTACTACAATAGCAGCAGAAGGATCTGGTAGGAAGTTTTCTTCTCCACACATAAGAGCATAAAGTAGGATGAGCTTCCCCAGGATGCCAGCAGAATCCCACCAGTGTGCCCAGAGGGGACAAAAAAAAAAAAACAAAAAAAAAAAAAAAAAAAAAGGGAAAAAGATAAAAATGAAAGGCAGTTTACAGTTCAGGACCTGAAACTTTACCAAAAATAATTATTGCTCTGTTTTGTGGGCCTGTGGATGTGCCATCCCTGGAAGTGTTCAAGGCCAGGTAGGAAGGGACTTTGAGCATGTCAGATGAGCTAGAACTAGATCTTTAAAGTCCCTTCCAACCCAAACCATTCTCTGTTTTATGATTTTGTGATTTTGTAATTGTCTTTACAGTAAATCTAGTGATCTTGGTGGTACTTAAGCTATATTTCAATTTTGTGTTTACTTACCATTTAGTCAGATCCCAGATTATTAAGTGCTCCTGCAAAACATGCTCGTACAAATATATAAATAATACAAAAAGTTGGCTTTCATCTAGAGGTAGCATTATTTGTTGGACAGAAAAAAAAAAAGAGGGTTATCATGGTGAAATCTTTTTTGACTTTTTTTTTTTTTTTTAAAGGAATATGTTCTCTTGTGTGATAATGGAGCGCTATCAGCTAAAACTGGCATCACCCATTTCATGTAAAATCATTACCACTCCTTATGTGTTTTACTAGATAAAGTGAATGGCATACTGTCCCTGATATGTTTAAACTTTTAGATTAGAGTCATCGAGATAAAATACTTTCTATTTTTCAAGACATGCATTTCAAACAAGCTCACTGAATTTCCATTTCCTTTCTAAACTTCCCTTTTACTAAATTCCATATATTTCAACAACTAAGTTCAGCATTGGAAGAAAAGAATAAAAGGGGGGGGGAGAAAGGAATAAAAATAAAGAACAGCAAAAATCAGCAGCAAATTCTTATCCCAAATTATATTGCTTCAGAAGTATTTCAGTTTAGACTTAAACAAATGGACCTGTTTTGCAGCTAATGTAACATGTCACAGCTCCAAGCTTGGTGTATGCTCTGGTTCTCTACTTCTATGTCTTATAAGAGTATTTTCTCTTCTCCATCCTGACATCCTTTTTGAAACTTTATTTGTCTACTTATTTTCTTATTCTAATCTGTCCTATATTGTCCCAGGCATTTCAAGTTTGCTAAGTAATGTTGAAGAAATTCAAGACCCTCTACATATGTGAATCTTTTCTTCTTTTATCAATAATATATGAGTGAATATAGCGCTCAGGAAATTGAAATGCTAACAATCCTGCCTTCAACCTGAAGTAACAAGAACAGGTGTGAAAATATCAACCAGAGAACTGAACTGCTGGCAGTTTGCCTCCTACCTGGCTTGGCATGTATCTCTCCAGTTCTGGACTTCTTCTGAGGACAGACTGCTAATCCTTTCATATTGTCTGGTATAAAAAAAAAAAACAGATTAAAAATCAGGTTTGAATAACCTAAAATCATGTGTCTCATTTTCACACATGATCCAGCCAGGATTTAATTTGAGCCTGTAGGGAATTAAAAGGTAGCATGTTGTTGTGGTTTAGGCCTCTCAGCAGCATCCTGATGCTTGCTCTTCTGAAATTTTACAGGTAAATATTAAACTAGTCATTTGAATTCAGTCTTACAGCTCTAAAGCTTTCGTTATTTGGGCTACAGACTTAAGGTTGTTTGAATCCGAGAATTTCTAACTATTGAATAATTGATATCTATTGGCATATGAGTAAAAACACATTATTGATTTCGTGCCAAGACATTCTCCTATTTGGATTAAAGGCAGGTTTCACTAGAAAAGCAATTCTGTATTAAAAAAAAAAAAAAAAACAAAACAAAACAAAAAAAAAACAACAAAAAAAAAACAACTCTACTCTCCTTATGTCTTCTATTTTACTTCAGTAAGCAGCAACACTCCTTTGAAAAGTTTATAGCATGCACAAGCATAAAAGGCGAAAGCCAAATTCTGACCTCAATATTATGTCTCCATATACTATGCTTTTCTCCTTTCTCTTTCATTTCTTTCCAGCTGAAAATAAATTCACTAAACACACTTAAGATTGTCTCCAGTGGCATATTCTATATTTTTGTGAAAAAGTTTCTTTTCTAGGAGCAGTAATCATGCAGCCTGGTTCTCCACTGGCAGGGTCCTCCTTTTCAGTTTTAAAATGGGCAAAAAACCCTGAAGAATGTTGTAAAAATATTATTTTATAACAGTGGTATCCAAACTTAATTCACTTAGCCCAAGATTAAAGTTGACTAACAGAAATGCTTTCAGTTGAAATTTTGATACCATCAACTTCTTTTCACAGGCAAAAATCTGCTTTTGACAGCAGAAATAATTTCAGAAGTAATATCCATGGTCTTATTCTTGCTAGATGCTGTAAATTAATGACAATTAAAAAAAATATTTTTGTTGAGCTCCATTAACACATTGATTTCAAAATCACAGATTCACCTCAGAACAAAATTTTAATTAGTTTGGGGCTACCTAGTCTGAACCTACTCTATGCTTGCTAATATATAATTGAGGCATGCAACTTTTCAGAGGGAGGCAAATGTCCATGTACTACAACTAAATCAATCAACTTGAACTTCTTCTATTCTTGATATGGTTCACATTTTTGACTTTGGAATATTTCTTTATGCCAGAGATTATCTCTGGAAATTTTTGCAAAGTAGCCAATGTAGAAATTAGTAACAGAAGACCAACAACCATTCAGAAAAATAAAAATGATGAAGGATTTTGGTTGAGGATGTTCTAGTCGTTAAACATGTACTCATCTAATCAGATTTCCTTCCACATTCATATTTGTTTTTAATTATTATTTTATATTCACTACTGATTTTTAAACTAAACATTGTGACTTTCATAGCCCAAGTGAGCTCTTAGCATGGTCTTGTAGCTGACATGTTAATAAGCACTATTTCACAGTCTCTAATAGTACAAAAGAAAAGGTAATTCAAAACTAAGGAAAAAATTTCTTTATTAGCTGAAATAACCACCTCTCCAAAACCACTGAAATTATCTCCTAAATCAAAATTATGTTTGAAATAGACAAGTTATTTGTGAAAGTCTGAAACAACTTATTAGAATCACAGTTGTCTTTGAAAGATGCTACAAATATACTGTGAAAAATGACTACAAAAATAACAGGGTGGGATTCAGAGATTTCCAGGTCAAATCTGTATTGACTGTATGGCTGAATGATGGTTCTAGAATAGAACTAATCTCAGCCAAACATTAATGTGCTATGAGATCCTTCCTTCAGAAAAAATTATTTGTACTGAGATTTGTGTACATCAATGACACATTTGGCAGCTTGTTCTGCTCTGTACAGTTGTAAGCAGGAACAGCATTTCTACTGAATTCTGCTCTCAGACTAATCTGTGATTGAATCATTCTGGCAATTTGAAGAAATCCCTTGGCCACTCTGATTTTGACTTTAAGGAATATATCCCACTTGTAGATGATAAGGATTTCCAAACTGTATGGTACATCCTCTTACCTTTAAAAACTTTAATGGTGGCTTGATGTCATACTAAAACTGTTCCATCTGTATCATGAGCTTCACAGGGAACTTTGCACGACACCCCTCATGCACTTGCAGTTAACCCACAATAAGGTCTTGATGCTATTGAAAGCTATTATTTAAAAATAATGTATAAATCTCCATAACATGCCAGTATGTAGCCAAGTAGTGTGTTTCATGTCATATTGTTCTCAAAAAATTTGCAGATGGAGTGACATGCGTCACCAAGGGTCTGGTAGAGAGGGAAGATCCACTTAGTACCTTAGAAGGATGAATGGGTTAAAGGTTCTTTATTTGCACTGACTCTAAGCTGTAAAGGGAAATGCAGCATGTGCTAGCCAAAGGACTTTGAACACCACAATAAAAACCACAATTCTATTCATTTTGTTGTGCCTATATTATAAGTTCTCTGGCTAAACGTTGCAAATTGAAGGGCACAACTTTTCCAGAATCAGACTACTTGGCCAAACTTCAAAGGTGGGCTTGGATATGGTCTGAAAGAAGTGAGAAGTAGCTGATCACTGTAACCTCTTAAAATAATGTCATATTGGTTCCCAGAGGCTGGCAGAGAATGGGAACATGGAGACAGAGGTGAGGACAATACAAATTTTTCTTCACCATACAGGACAGGAGAATCTAAGAAGGATAAGCAATCAATTGGAGGAGGAAAAAAATGAAAAAAGAAATGAAAAACAATGGAGTAAATAGGCAAGCAGAAAAAAAAAAATCAAGTGATTACTTCACAGGGCATTGCATTATTGAGAAAATACCTGTAAAATTCAAACAGCACTGCATTCCACTGACCTTGTAACTGAGCAACTTATATGGTATAGCAGCCTAATAAATGTAACATAGCAAAATATTATGGTACTGTAGTTTGAGGAATTCACTAATGTCCTTGGCACACTATCTTGTGTTTATCAGTGAGGAGAGAGAAAATCATCCCCCAGCACTGCTAACTAGAAGAGGAACAGTCTGCTCCCTGCTCCTGAGGCCAGGTGACCCACACTGCCTTATGTTCACTCTCCTCATACTTGTTTCCTACAGAGAAAACTGGCAGTCTCTACACTAGTCAGTGATTGTCTGTTTTCCTTCTGAATCAAGCTATGCCCCTGTAGAACTAAGTATGAACTTTTGGTGTGTTTTTTCCAGTTCAGGTTGTCAAAAATAATGAGAGGGCTGTACAGCATCATACAGGACAGGTGACACTATCGCATGAACTGTTAACAGTTAATATATGTTAAAGTATCCTAGGAGATAAGCTTATGCAAAGCCTACTGAGGTAGCAGTGGAAAACTGTATAGGGAAAAAGGAACTAAATCCAGTTCAAGATCATTCTTACTGCTTCCAGTAGTCCCTGACATGAGCAATGTCTGGAAGAATGCTCAGGATTTGTCTTTGAGAGAGTTAATTGAAGCAGTCTGAGGGAGTGAGCTGACAGTTAATTATGGTGGATGGCTGAGGATCAAGTGATTACATTTACTCCCTGGCTTTCTTTTGTTCAGCAGCCTAGACATGCCCTGACATTTATAAGGTTCTGAAATATGTTATGTAGTTTCCATATAATGATTAATTTTGTTTCACAAAACATATGGAAAAACAAGTTAACTAAAGAAATTACTTAGCCAATTTATATATATGTTATACATATTATATATATATATATAATATATATGAAGAAATAGCTTGAGGATGGCTTCACATACCCCAGTGGTCATCAAGAAAGTGGGAAATATAATTTTCCTTTTAGGCATTTCTCAGCCAAGAAGAATCTTGCTCTCACAGATTTTTCCATTTGCTCACACAGGGTGGGGCGATCAGCTGCTGCTGGAGCTCTGCTTTGGGTGGGAGGAAGAGAAACCTGGTTTTCTGTTGATTTCTCTGTTTTTCCATTTTCTTTGATCTAATGTGACTTAACCCGCTATCGAATAAGAGAAAACTCAGAACCTTATGGTTTCACTCCTTCTGCTCTTGCATAACTTTCCACGTCATTAATTCCACCCTTGCTAATCTTCCACACTTCATTGTAAATACAGGTAAGGGGAACTCAAGGAGGAGAGAAGAGAGAAGGAGAGAAACCTAGTTACAGGTTTTATAAAAATATCTTTAATATATGTTTTTGTCATAGCTACCAGAACGTAAGACCAGACCTATCCTATAATGGATCTCTTCTGTGCCACAACTGACATTAGATTTTTGCAGACAATATGCAGATGCTGAATAAATAAGTCTGAGTGAAGGTCATAATTTTGATGGGGTTGGATTTAATCAATTTTAAAAGGTTCCATAAATAAAACGTCACTAAGAAAATATCATCTTGAGTGGAAGACTTTAATTTTAATTCTCTTTAGAACTAAAAAAAAAACCAAAACAAAAAACCAAGTATTCACTGTGTAAGTGAAGGAAGGAGAATAAAAATTTATTCTGGAAACTTCATCAGCTGAATGAATAATTTCATTCAATTATGAATTTTGTATGCTAATTAGGTACAGACGTATTTTCTCTTGTTTTGTTTCTTGGTGATATTTTATTCTTTTCTATAACTAATTCTTGAAAAAAACAAGTACCATTTTTGTCCTACTCAGCATATAGGTAGAATAATTTTTTTTTTTTAAGTTTGTATTAATTTAACAAAATTAATAACTTATCCATGTTGTGTAAGCTCAAAAGTTTCCAGGCTGATTAATGGGATATGGGGTTTTTGTTACCCTGGGTTGGTACCATGGGATAAAATTAAACAGCCCCAATAATAATGATTTTAAGCTCCCTCTTAATTCCAGATATCTTTTGGACTCCTGTTCCCTGTTGCCTACAATGCAGCACAAATACTATACCTGTATAGTTGTCATGGGTTCAGCAACAGCAGTCATTTTTCTCCTTCTTGGTAGCTGGTGCAGAGCTGTGTTTTTAATTTCGTGCCTGGGAACTGTGCTGATAACACCAGCGAGTGTTTTCAGTTACTGCTTGGTAGTGTTTTGGTTTGACCAAGGACTTTCTGAGCCTCATGCTATGCCAGGGAGGAGGGGAGCCGGGAGGAGGCAGAGACAGGACACCTGACCCAGACTGACCAAAGAGGTTATTCCATACCACAGCACGTCATGCCCAGGATGTGAAGACGGAGAGCAGAGACCCGTAAGGGTGTGGTGGTGGTGCACTGGGGGTGCACGGCATGGTCAGGTTTTTGGTAGTGGGGGGTTCGCTACTGGGGGGTGCACTGGCTGGGTCAGGCTTGGTATTCTCTTTCCTTGTATTTCTCTTGTATTATTATTGATGGTAGCAGTAGTGATTTGTGTTGTACTTTAGTTACTAAACTGTTTTTGTCTCAACCTGTGCGAGTTGAATTCTTTGATTCTCCTCCCCATTCCCCCGGGACTGGGGGAAGAAAGAGGGGGAGTGAGTGAGTGAGTAAAAGTGCGTGGGTGGGGGGCTTAAACCATGACAATAGCTTAGAAAAGAGTTTGAAGAGGATAGGAAAAAATAAATTATGGTAAAATATGTTTCTGGGAAGGTGTGCTAACAAACACAGTGGAATCATAGGTTAGAAAATGCATGACATTCCTGTCAACATTGATTGCCAAATAAAACTGCATCTCTTAATGCAACTCTTTATACCTATGGCCTTCTACAGATAACTAAACAGATATGCATTTGAGCAGGTTTAGAGGTAAGGATATCATAAATCATGACAGCTGTTGTTTGAGCCTTGTTCTGACCAGCCCACGCCTTTACTAAGGCTGAACCGTCAAGATCTGATGAGAACTAAATTACTTTTTCAATGTAACTTTTTGTTTGTTTATTTTTTTTTTCCTCCTGGAGCAGAGTATTCTTTTCAACGTTTACAAATAAATACTTAGTATGTAAGAGGGAGACTGGAATTCCCATTCTACCAGAAGTATTTTACCATGTAAAATTAATCTGAGCGATCAGAAATAAGGCAATTGAAAAATGGAAATTTTGTTTGGTTCATAAGTCTGGTGGCGGCAAAATGGACATTTATGGGGATTAATATTTGCTATGACTGTTTAAGTAACATATCTAAGCTTATGATATCATAAGCATATATTTTATATAAGAATGGATCAAAATAGCAAGGAGGACAAAATTTTTTTGGGATCTCATGCATACAGAAACTGAATTGCAGTCCTCTATCTCCATTGTTCAAAACCTGTGCTCTGTTTGGCTACTAAAATCTTTCAATATATCAGAGAACTTGAATTTGAATGACTGTGCAGCTATCCAACATCTCTGTCTGGCTACCCCTATGAAAATGCATTTTTTTGAACATGTGTACACAGATGTGTGAAGACAGGTTCAAGCTCTCAATTCTCTAAGCTAACTAGAACCATGCCAGTTGTAGACCAGGAAGCCACTTCTCTAATCAAGCAATGTGCTCAAGGTACCACTGCATCTCAGTAGGTCTTGTTACATTCAGCACAGCTCTATCCCAGCTTTTTCATTTAGGACTGACCTAATTCACACAACTATTTTGCTACATTTTCATATCATTTGGAGGAAGTGGCTTGCTTTTTTTTTTTTTTTTTACCTCTTGACTATGCAGAAACCACATCAAAGATAAAGAAGTATTGGAAAAGACAAAGTATAAAAAACTATTCTTCCAGTGAATTATGTTTGTTTAATGATAACAAAATTGTCCATCTTCCGTTGTTTTTCTCTCTTTATCTTTTAAGTCATATTTCATTTGTTACATATCTGATTCCAAATCAAAAGCTGCCAGGATTTAAACATGAGACATAGAATCATAGAATAGTTAGGGTTGGAAAGGACCTGAAGATCACCTAGTTCCAACTCCCTTGCCATGGGCAGGGACACCTCACACTAAACCATGTCACCCAAGCCTCTGTCCAGCCTGGCCTTGAACACTGCCAGGAATTACTTTGTACATAATGAATAGATATCCTCATGTTTGTCTTATTAATACAGCAAATGGTCCACTTTAACAAATGGCTACCACCTTCTGCTCAAACAAACATCTAGTCACAGGTTTATCTGAAATAAAGCATTTGAGAGCATCATGTGTCTTGGTGAAAGCATCCTCAGATGAACTGCATTTGCAGCTTAAGAAGGAGATGAGGAGATAGTGAGTCTAGAAACACAAGACACATGTTTAGGAAAATAAATTAACTACACCTTGACATATATTTTTCTCAAAAAAAAAAAACAAAGGAGAAGGGAATAAAGCTAAGTATCATAAGAATAAAATCAATATGATATTAAATAATAGCCAAGAAAAAAAGATAAATCAGAAATATCTTCTTCATATATTCATATATCTCAGTGGTTTTCCTTTCAAAATTGAAACTCAAATCAAATCCTACTAAGAGAAGAAAAATTATTACCTTGCAAACAATAAAATCTCTGATCTAACACATCATCTCAAAAAATACCAATAGCTATATATTAATGTAATAAGAACAATTTCCTTATATTTATGAACTGAGAAATACGATTGAAAACAATGTCTTACCATGTTTTCAGTAGGCAAGTCATTTTGCAGAAAAGTGATATAATTTCTGACAGCTGCAATGCAGGCTACCTTTTTTATTTCATTTAAAAAATTCTATAGAATAAAGATTAGCTATGATTTGTTGTCTACCTATTCTTAATTATAGTACTAAGCTCCATAATAATTCACTGTGAAGAAGAATGAATATCCTAAGGCAGCTTAGTGGTCCCTGTTTCTTTCACACTTTGGTGAGATGGGACCTTCATAGAATCCCAGACTAGTTGAAGTTGTCAGAGCCCTGTGGAGATTGTTTATTTTAATATCCACACTTAAACAGGGTCGGCTTGAGTAGATTGCTCAGGGCTGTGCCCAGTCAGGTTTTCAACATCTCCATGGATGGCAACTACAACCACCTGCCTGGGAAACCTATCTCAATATCTGATCACCTGGACCCAATGCAGTGTTCAGTATGGTCTAATCCACAAGAAGTAAATTAAAGAGTAATCCATCTCCAAAGCATTCAAGGTTGCTTTTACTAGTTAAAGTTCTTTGATTATATTATAGTCCTTTGAGTCACAACCAATGTCAATATATAATCACAAGAACTTCTTAGTAAAATAAAACAGAAATGTGGAGTGGAAGGGTCATATTTTTACCTTCCTTTTTATTTACAGACGTAAGATATTTTTGTTCATTTACTTTCCTACTTCTCCCCAAGAGAAGTATGTTTTTCTTCATGTTTCTCTTCATCCTTTTCTCACTCCCATTCCTCATTCTCACTCCTCATTGTACTTTATCACCCTGTCTTTGTTGAACAGCTTTCTGTCTTTCAAGTGTTGTTGTCATGATAGACATTTTGCAAGCATTTTACAAAAAGGATTTGCT
This sequence comes from Myiopsitta monachus, assembly GCA_017639245.1. Taxonomy (NCBI): domain Eukaryota; kingdom Metazoa; phylum Chordata; class Aves; order Psittaciformes; family Psittacidae; genus Myiopsitta; species Myiopsitta monachus. The sequence continues at coordinate 65,162,224 of CM029919.1, forward strand.
TCACAATATGTCCTAAGGTGTGTGGATATATACTTGTCAGAATGTTGTCTCTTGCTGTCGTTCTCCTGCCACTGCTGTATACTATACCTAAAGATTTAGCTGCTGCAAACCAAGCTTTTCCTATTTAATCCATTCATAGTCTATTATCACAAGTTCTTGATTTTTTCCTAACTTTTTCTCTGCTTTGTGCATATTTGAATGGCAAATTAATGTAGGATTTCCTTCCCTTATATATATTATAGTCCTTCTCCCTAACTGTATCATAGTTCTTCAACTGATTGTATTCTCACCTTTTTCATTGCTCATCAAATGTAAAAGCACAGCAAGGAAATCTGTTTCTTACAGATACATCAAATGCTTCAAACTAACCCTTCCATTTAATATACAGTGCAGAGGGTCTGAACTCTGCAGATCCCTCAGGGAAACTACGCAGAAACTCTGCATAATTTTTCAGAAGTGTGGCAGTAGATGTAATGTAGCTGAGCTCTGCTCAACAAATTTTCTTAATGTTCTGCTTCTCTCCTAGGTGTTATCTGAGAAAAAAGTTGGCTTTGATTTGTTCGGTTGCTTTTTTTCTAGCTGCATGGAGGAGGGAAGGAAGGTGAAAAAGATTTTGTGTTTTTTTTGTTTTGAGTATGTACCAATAACTTTGAGCATATTTTTTTGACCTTACAGAGACTTTCTTTACTTCCTGTTCCATACTGACCTTTCTTCTACCTAACTTATCTCCCTTCAGTCCTTCCCTTCCTTATTGTAAAAGAAATTCAGAGTGTGTGGGATAAAACTCTGCTGATTCAAATAAGTACTTTGAACTTAACCTGTTGAACTGGGCTCCTTTCCAGTTGTCTGTGCCCAAGGGCAGACCCACATGCATCAATTATAAAGGAAATTACAGCTTTTTTGTACTTTCTCCCACAATAATTGCTTATCCCTCACACAAAATACTAGTGGTTGTCTCAAAAGATTCATTTAATTTAACTTTAATTCCCAAAAGCTGTGCACTGAATCTAAGATAGCTGTACTGAACCCTTCTCCAGCTGATAAAAAGACATTGACGCGTCCTGAGGACAGTTTAGATGAGATGATAATCCCTATAGCAGTTTCTCTACACTTTATTGACTACTTGGGCTTGTTTGGATGTGATACTGAGTTATTACATGGCTGAAGTTAGATGAGATAAATGTTATGTTTAATATCTCCAGACACAGCAGTACTGCTCACCGTTTACTGTGTTGTACACTGTGACTTTTGGTCATTCTGTAGCAAATTCCTGGGCATACTATCCATTGAGAGAAAAAAAACAGGAAAAAATGTGTATGCATATATGATATATATATATGTAAAAGCACAAGAGAAACATAATTTGTCCTACCTATTTGATTCTAAATGTTCCCTGCAAAGCTAAACTTTATACATATTTAAATCCAAACAAACCTAATGACATTCTCATTACAGTCCTAATCCTACAGTCCTTACAGACTTCAAACTACTGTTAGTTTCAAGCAGCTAAGGTATTTAAGTCAGAAGGTGAAGGTCACCCTGTCTTTTCCAGGACAGAGACTTACTGTCTCACTTAGGCAGGAGTTTTAGCTTCTTCCATGTTATTTTTTGTTATGCACTCTAGTATGATGACTTCAATATGAGATCCTGAACTGAAATGAAAAATTCAAGACATTCTAGATTAAATGGACACAAGTCTGAGACACTGACTTATAAACAGCTTTCCACCTACTGGAGAATTTTGTTTCCTGTTAACTGTTAGAAGCAAAGCAGGTTAATGCCAACAAGTAATCTGTGTGGAATATATTATGCATAAAAATAACAGCCTATATAGGCCTTTAGCAATAGCTGTCATCTAAAATATCTCTGCACATAAAATTACTGCTTTTGTGAAACATAGAGAAGTGGACAAAAAGAAGAAGAAGCAACTTCTCATGCATGAAATTAATTTTGTATCTAAGAAATAAATAATGTTTCCTATGTTTAATATCTCCATTTAATTATCTAGTCATATTCAAACCAAACAGGAACAGATGCTGTAGTCTTAAATTCTTAACAAATAATTCAGTTTTATAAAGATATTTTACTGACACTGGGCTAGCTCTTAACAGTGAAATACTGAGGAGTTTGCAATATAATTAAAGCAGAAATCTTGAAAGTAAGTAGGAAGTATATAATAGCTTGTAAAGCAGACAATGGTTCCCAAAATATCCATGACACTTTGCAATGACTTAGTAATACCCTATAGGTCATGTCGCTTTGATACCATTATTAAAAGGAAAGTACTGGATTTTTAGTGAGAATAATAGATTTTATTTCTGTGGTATATATCTTCTAACATAATCAACACATTTTACCTCAGATACAAACAAAAGACCATCCCTAAGGCATCAAAGTTATTTTGTATGGAAGAGACAATTCTGAGGATGTTTTTTATTGAGAGGCCTGTGAATTCTGAAGCTTAAGTAGCTTGGGAGAACTGATGTTGAGGATTTCGCATTGTGCTTTTAATATTTGAACATTAAAGACTGTATAAATCTTTCATTTACTACAGAGATGCATTTTCTTTGGAGTATTTTGGATGCCATTTATGCTTTCCGTATTTCCCCATACATAAATTTTTTTAAGGTTGTAAAAAAGAAAAAAAAGTATCAGGAGCTTCAGATTACAGACACTTAAAGAGTCCATAGTCTTAATTTTGTGATGTGTTTATTTCTTTCTTTTTTTTTCAGATCAAGATCTGGAAATGTGAGCGCTTAAATGTATTCTTATCAATTTAAAACAACAGACTTTTTTTTTTTTTTTTTTTTTGGCTTATCTAGTTAAGAAAACATCTACCAGAACCAAAATGTTATACAACCAAGAGAGACATTGTGGGCGGGAAAAAGCAATTTCAGTGTTTTCAAGGCAACATGGAACATAAAGTATTCCATCTAATCTAATATATATAATATATAATCATATAATCGTATATCTAATTCTACATTGAGCACAACTTTTTCTTTTCTTTTTCCCCTCAAGCCTTCCATTGGGCACCTATATGTTTCACTGTAACACTTGTAATTCTATATGAAATTAAAATTACAGGGTATTTCCTGTTGTGCATGCACTAAGTACTGTTCAACTAAACCCATCAAGAATTCATCATATATGGGCTTAGTAATCTCATAAATGTCATAACAGGAACCCTCCAACAGCACTTGATTAGATCTGTGAAGGAAAAATAGATACTTGACAAAAAAGGAAAACCCACCAGAACAAAGTTGATTAAGAAATATAGAATTTCAGGAGATAGGAAGATCCATAACATTGCACATGAATAGATGATTTCTTTGTGACATACACTGCTTATTAATTAGTATATAATGTATAATTAGTATATAGTATATATTTATATACTATATATATAATAATATAGTATATATAATATATAGTATATAATTAATATGCAGTGTGATATACACTGTATACTAATTAATTATATTTAGGAATTACTGCAAACTAGAGTCTGAAATATCACAGGATAAGGAGATCTGTAATAACCCCAAAGCCTCCTTTAGTATATTACAAAGGAAAGGGTTATTCACCTTGAGAGAACAGTCTCTGGATAACATACAGTGGAAGCTGACTCATAAAAAGCTCTAGGACGAGCTATTAGCGTGCCAATATTGAGAAGATGCAGGAAATAGGATAAAAAGGACTGTATTCATTAAGGTGAGACTGGGTGAAGATGTATAGAATATAATATGTGACAGTTTACATTTCGAAATTTTCATCTCTTTAGAAGGCTGTAGGAACTGAATGAGTGCTGACATTCATCTAAATTCTCTTACTCTGAAAACATCTGTACTTATACTGCCTATGGTAAAAATGTCTAGGGGATAGAAACTTTGGCTTTGGCTCTGAGATATAAGATGGCTGCTAATGGTCTAGGATTAGCAAGATTTTTACCACTGGTATTCAGTTGCTTAATTTACCAACTATAGACATTTTGTAACCCACGGTGCAGTATCTGGCTCTAACCACTGTCAGAAATACCTGTCTGATTCTGGTGCATTCCCTGCACTCCTAGATTCTTATTTAGATTTATTTTTCCAAAGGATGTTACCAGGTGATGCTACAGCAGTCACAAACTAACCCTACTAAATTTCAATTGATCCTTATGTCTGTCTTCTCTCAGAAAATGTCACTCAAATGACTAGCAATGGTAACTGTGACCTTCATGTTTCTAAAAAAAAATGATGCCTCCTTCATGGCTATATGAGAAAAATGGTTTGTTAGGATATATGCACCTGCTTCCAGTATGTTAATAGTTTCAACTGGTACCATGTAAACTTTTTCATTTGTTTACTTCAGCAAAATTCTCATTCCATTAAGGCGGTGCCTTCAAAATGGAGGCATTTTGACAGTAAAGTTGTTAGATATTATATAATCACAATTATCTGTAATTTCTTTTTAGTAATTGGTACACAAATGTAAGAAATTCATCCCAAAAGGAGGTGGTAACAGCAAAGCTTTTCTGTTTGTAATTCTGCTTTTCAGATGCTGGTTTATTTATTTCTGTGGTTTAATCTAGTAAGTGTATAGTATGAAGCACTTGAACAGTCCTAAATAACATAAACTGAACTGCAGACTTCTCGGAAGTTTAGGCACCAACAAGCTACAGTATCTGAATCTCTTCCATTTATTCGAAAGAATCCCACTCTTTTGGATTCTCTTTATATAAGTAAATATCTATAGACATTTAGGAAGAATAGATCAGATAAATATGACCCAACACTTATTCTTCCAAAAGTGCTCTTGTGAAAAAGAGACTAGAATCCATGTTAGATAAAACATAGCGCATTTCAAATGGCAGTAGATGTCTATATGGGAGAAAATGAATCAAACCCTTGAAGTTTCTCTGAGACCACCACAAATGCTTAAATCCTTTTGTATATATAACGATTATATCTCCAGGCTGTTACCATCATGTTAGATACCTAAACTGATGCCTAAATTCTGACTTTCACCATGAAAACACTCAGGTTTGGTCAGAGCTCTGCCTAGACTTTCTCCTTATAATATTACCAAAGGAAAACAAAAGGGGGGGGGGGGGGAAGAGAATAAAATTAATTGGTTTTTTTGAACAGTGAAATCTCCAGGTCTAATTTCAGTTACCTAAGCAACAAAGGCCGCTAAGCAACTGAGCATACTCAATATGTCTTGCTTAATTTCAGATGTTCTGTGGTATCCTACCTAGCCCTTTCTGTCACTCTAGAAGGCTATGGGTATCCTGGAGGTCTTGTGATATCTCAAATATGGAATCTCAAATTGAACTAAACATTGATGGCAGCTGAATTAAGCATGGACTGACTACAGAAAGCTTAATACAAATGAAGAAGGGCTTATCAAGAGTTTTCTCCTGCCAGCCACGTTCTTTCCAAAGAAGTCTCTGCTCCAGTACAGATGGCAATCATGTCAGGGGCTTTCCTAGATACAATAAACTCTGCTGTGCCCTGACTAGTCCCGAGAAGGTTTTCTGAACCAGCTTGAGGCCTGACAACCTGATTTCTCCTAAGGCTGCCTGAGGCTTCTGCTCCTCTTAGGAGTTTCTCAGCTTCTGCATAAGCTCTGAATTCCTAGATCTTTCTAGGATTGGTCCAAGTGTTCTTTACCCACACTTCCCAAGGTCTGCAGACTTCCCTAGCTCAAGAAGCTGAGTTACATGGTAAGGAAGAGCCCTCTATTGGTTTAACTTAGCCTACTCTTCTTAAATAACATAACATTAAATTTTAAAATTAATGTATCAAACATGCTCCCTTTTACTTTTTCTTTTTTTCCTTTGCGGAACATAAAACTTCCAGAAAAAAAGAGCATTGTACATTGAGAGGTGCTGAGATACTGAAGTGGTGAAGGGAAAACATAGGAAAGCTGAAGCTGGATTAAAATATTGTTGTGATATTAGTGAGTCAATTGTGTCTGTATCCACCAGCACAGGAGGAAGCGTCCATACTGATGAGCATCAGACTGCTTTAGAAAAAGAGATGATGAAGCTGAAAGTGATATAATTCATGAACTAAGAACAAGGACTTGCATTTGAGTAATCCATTTTGAAAGGAAGAATTTGTCTGATAAATCAGTCCCAATTATTTCATGTGATACAAAGTGGGAGCTAATTAGATGCTCAAAGTATTTATACAAATTAAGCAAAAGCCAAAACTCTAAAGGGGGTAATTAAATGTATTTGAAATTAGTATTTCATTGAAGAGGCCTGGAGAGATGCCAAAGCAGGATACCTCCCTCAGAAAGCCTGTTCTGCATTATTCTATGAGTCTAATGGATGTTCAAATGACTCAGAAGTTACAAGACTCTTAAAAAAATATATATATAAAACCATAAAGGATTCACTCTTTGCTTTTGTATTCATATTTCCTCTATTTGTTCAACTAGCAACACATAGTGTTAAGGGATTACGGAGAGAAAAAACTGTAATGGAGGAAACAAGTTAAAAATAATTCACCTCTTTCTCAACAGGGGTTTCATTTTAACATTAAAGACGCTGTTGTAATGTTACAGCTACATTGTAGCCTAGGTACAGTTTTGATTAAAGGATATGCCTATTACACATCTCTGCAGGGATGTGTCTAATAGTCACTATGGCTCAAGATAGAACTACGTACCCTGCCTTTTCCCAGTTGATGAAAACAATTTAGTTTTTGCTAAAATATGTCTGTAGAAAATTATAGCATTTTTTCTCACCCTCAGTCCATCAGGAGTAAAGCCAACACTTTATTCACCCTTGCTTCCCTCCTGACAATCACTCTTGTTTTACTTTTTTCGTGGTAAGATGTGTGCAGTGACATTTCTAAACAGTTCTCACACTCCTGAAGAACCATCCTCCATAGGTTATGTACATGTTCTCACTGAGGAAAGAACCAGCTGCAGTTTTGTGACTGTCAGGTCTTGTCACTCCAGCAATGTGAAGTAAGTCTGGAATTTCCTGAAGAAATGTGCACTTATCCACTTTATGAATTGATAAAATGATACCTTGATAATCAGAAAAATATCTGTGCTTTCTGAATTTTAGGAGAAAATGTAACATCCCAAATTTTAAATTTGGCATGATAGGTAATTTAAAAGAATACACATATAGCTGTCAAAAGAAAATGTGAAAAATGCTTTTCAACATTTTTTGGGAAAATAAGAAGGAAAAGAGGATCCTTTCTATTCAGACTTGAGATAACATATGAGAAAAAAAAACAGTAGTTTTGAAAAATCAGAAAAAAATTTTTTTAGCATCCTTACAGAAGCCAGAATATCTTCTTTCTCTATTGGATAAAATCAAAATACATTTCCCTCCAAAGTAATATTTTTTACCAAGCCTATACTTAAATGTTGAGATATGATTCAAATCAGAAGTTTGAATATTGAATTTATCTAATGTATGTACTCCTTAGCCAACTCCTTTTCCCTCAATATACTGTTTGTATGGTTTGTATCATAGTAACTCCTAGAAAAGCCCAGTGCAGCACTTGCTCAAAATCCCTTTGCTCAAACTCAGAACAAAAAAAGTTGTTCTTGCTCCAATTTACCTATTCTTCACCATTTCCTTTTATGACATTATTAAGTATAGACCTTCTATACATGCAGATCTCTAATAAACCTGCAAAACTTGTGGTGTGTTCTTGGACTATGCAATCTGAAAGGATTATTTTTGGATGAAGAATAGATTTACTTAACTTCTGGATATCATCCCAAATCTACTGTAAGTTATTCTGTATTTATTTAATGCTGCTTTCTCTCCTTCCTTTCTTCCCACCCCTCCCTCCCCCTGCCCAAGGTCCAAAAGAAATAAATACGTATAGGATAAGAATATCTGATAAATAACTTAATTTTACCCTTGTATTTTACTCAGCATTGAAAATGTGAATATGCATATGTACATCTTTGTGTGTATATGTGTGCAATGGAGTCTATCTTTTAGTAGATTTTATTAGGCTGCTCTTTGAAGCAGTAAAATTAGTTATGGTACGTTTATTGATGCTGATTATAGGGATGTCTGATTTCATTTAGCATTCATACTGCACAGTAAGTGTCTTTTATAACGACCTTACTTTCACAGATGATTTGTCCCACTGTAAAATCATTAAAGACATTCATTAGAATTTGTCACTCTGTTCCAGCAAACTAATACTTTTCAAAATAAAGGTTCAGTTGTTTGTGTTTAAATTCAGTCATGTTTTCTTTCAGGCTTTAAGCTATTTTTTATTTAGCATGTTGGTAAGTGGTTCAGGCACTGCTTAGTATTGTAAGAAGTTTTTAATTTTTATTTCTGTCTTCTGATCAGTCAGATTCAGAGCTACCATGTTTTTCTTCAGTGTCAGAACCCCTTCCTCCTAGTTTTTAAATGATTCACTGGAAATTGTTTTCTACATGTAGGGGAGCCCTTCAACAAGTCTGTTCTTTCCTTATTAAGAAGTTTCGTTAGAGTTCTCAGGCCCTTCAGACCTCATTGGGCCTGTTTTCGCCTTTGCAGATGGGTAGACTACAAAATGGATGAAAAACTGCAGAAAGCTGAACTCAGAGGATAGTGATCAATGGATCAATCTGGCAACCAGATAAAATTAATTTTCATTGGGGATGGATGCAAGGCCTTACCAATGACCTTACTGATGGCACAGAATGGAACATCAAATACCTCTAAATGACATCCAACTGGAGAATCAGATGATATGCTAGGAAGGTGGATGCTATTCACAATGGCCTCAAGAAGCTGAAGAAATGGATTTACAACATTCATGAAGGTCAACCAAGACAAATCCAGAGTCTTGCAGCTGAATGGGAATAACTACATAGGACTATAAAGGTTAGGAACTGACAGAATAGAGAGCAGGTTTTCAGAAAGGGGATGGGAAATACTAGAGGAGAACATACTAAACATAAGTCAGCAGTGCACCTTTGTAGTTATAAAAGCTTGCTGTATTTCGGTCTGCATTAAGTATAGGCATAGCCAGCCATTCAAGGCAAGTGACTGCCTCCATTCAGGACCTATGAGACAGCATATGGCATACTGCGCCAGGTTCTGGACCTGTTGCGAGACATCAGGAAGATGGGGATGAAAGCATGTAACATATTAGAAGAGGCTGAGTGAATTAGGTTTAATTAACCTCAAAAGAAAAAACTGAGAGGGAGATTAGTTTCATTCTTCAGATTCTTGACAATGCACAACAAAAAGAAAAGATCTCAAGTTTCAGTAAGAGAAATTCTGACTATATATAAGCAAAAAGCTTAAAAAAGTTAGTGATTAAGCATCAAAGGTGCCTGAGTTTTTCCGCAGGGGAGCACAGGGTTTTTTTGTTTGATTTTCAGTGGAACATAGATGTTATGGAATCACCCAAAACTTATCTGAGCAGACTGATTTCTGATTTAACTTTATTGTTAGCTTTGCTTTGAGGAGGGGCTCGGGTTAGACAACCCCCAGAAGCTCATCTTCCAGACCAACCTGTTCTAGGGTTCTACGGTATTATTGACTACATTTCCATTAAATCTGTTGAGACACCAGCACCTATGTTACATTGGACACCTACTATTAAATACCTACAGATTAGAGCATCTACATCTGAGCTAATAATTTTGTGTCCCCTGCCCCCTTATAGACAGTGAGATCTCATTTCTGCCTATTTCATCAACTACATCAAAATAGGTTTCAAAGTTACTTTTTTATATCTATTAATTATGAAAGTGATAATATGACTAAATGATGTAGATGTTAACATTCATAGAATCACAGAACACCCAGGTTGGGAGCACAAGTATCATCTGGTCCAACCTGCTAGGTAAAACATGGCCTAGACTAGATGTCCCAGCACTCTATCCAGCTGAATCTTAAGTATATAATGTTAGAGAATTCACCACTTTCCTAGTGAGATTATTACAAAGGCAGATTATTCTCATTGTGAAGAATTTTCTTCTTATGTTCAGTTGGAATCTCTGTGGGAGTAATCTGTTCCCCTTACCCCTTGCAACATTAAAACTGGGTAAGATGAAATGTACCCAAGGCTTTTTCTTAAATTACCAACTCTATTAAAAAAAAAACCAAAACTCTCTCTTCCTGTCTACTGGATATATGCAACTTTCTAAAGGATGTTTTTGCTGTTAGGAATGACCTGAAGTAACTAAACAAATCCTACTTTTCTGGCAATCAGAATTAGCATGTGACTCTTTGGAAGCAGCTGAAAGACACACCTACAGGCTAACAGGATATGGAAATTTCAATTACTTACCATTCCTTCACCAGCTCTTTAGTTCTGCCCAGAGTACAGCAACTAGCTTTATTTAATAAGTGCAAAGAACCAGAAAACATAAGTGGAGAGAGCAGCACTAGAAATCCTAGCAGCAAAAAAAGCATAATAATGATAAAAGCAGCAAACTGAGGAGGAGAGACCTATATGCACTTAAGTAAGGCAAATACATTTTAACCATCCAGGGGAAAAAAATTCTTGGTCCAGAAACTGCTTCATTCAGAGGAATCGGTTGACTTAAATAGATTTTGGATAGGAGACAAAATGTACAAAATTGCTATCCAGAGGGACCTTGACACACTTGGAAGGTGGGCTAATGCCAACCTAATGAAGTTCAACAAGCCAAGTTCAAGGTCCTAAACCTGGGTTGGAGCAATCCCAGGCTCAGGTACAGATTGGGCAGAGAAGAGATTCAGAGCAGCCCTGTGGAGAAGGACAGGTTGGTGGATATAAGGAAGAAATTGGTGTTGGTTAGATATAAGGAAGAAATTCTTTACTGTGAGATTGGTGAGGCACTAGAAAGGGTTGCCCAAGGATGTTGTGATTGCTCCACCTCTGGCGGTGTTCAAGTGCAGGCTGGACAGTCTTGGGTGAGATGGTTTAGTGTGAGGTGTCCCTGCCCATGGCAGGCGGGCTGGAACTAGGTGATCTTCAGGTCCTTTGCAACCCTAGCTATTCTATGATTCTATGTAGTCACTCAAGGCAACATTATAGGGAGGTAGTGTGAATACTCCTTAGCAGACAAACTTAATATCTTGCTCTTAATAAATGGTGTAAATTATGATGTCAGAACACACCTGAGGAGGCAGCTCGAAGAAAATACTGTATGTTAAGAAAGTCAAGAGCAAGAACATTTCTCAAAACATGCTGTGTCTGTTTTTCTCTCATACCAGCATGGTAAAGTAGCTCCAGATACTAGAAATTTATTCCTGGTTATACACAATAGGAGTTTGCCTGGCTCGCATTGACTCACTCTGCACTGCTGATAAAATATCGATATGCTCATCTGCTTCAGAATGATGCATTAGGTTTGGCAGGGAAGTTGTTGCTTTTTGCCACTGCAGTGGCGAATTCTACCCTGGCAGTGTTTCTCAATGTTTATGCCACCTGATTGTGTCCTATATGTGCAATGTTATTCTTTCCTTCCTCCTTTTCCAGTCTGCTACTGAGTGGAAACAGCCTTTGATTTTGTGTCAGATTACTTTTCACCAATGTTTGCATTTGATCAGACACAACAAGAATGAATGTACTCATCTGCAGTGATGCAGTGATTAGGCCAAAGCACTAATTAATCATAGGGTAAGTATAACAGGATTTATCAATAGCTAACTAAAGTGCTCAGCTAACTAGGGTGCCTAGGCTCAATAGCTAAAAGGCATCCAGTTGCTGTATGTGCCCAGATCTAAAGGGACTACAGCCCAACTTTTCTTTCCCACAGAATAAGCTGAAGGGTAATAAATTGGTTAATACTGTCAGCAAATGTCGGTCCATTTGACTAATTCACAGGACCTCTTATTCAGCCTTTGTCTTAGAGAATGTCTGTTGCCATCTACAGGGAGGTGCGCCTGAAAAAATCTTCCCACGATTGTTCTGGCTGCAGGAAACAGCAGCCCTAGGGCTCTTGATTCACAAGACTTTTTCAAGAAGCTATGCTCAGTTAAAGCACCCTGAAAAAGCCATCCTGAATCATTACACGCAGCTTCCCGAGCATAAAAAAGTCTCAAACATACCCAAAAATATGCTTTATTAGTAAAATAACTCCTACAACTCTGTATATGTTCATATAATGGCTGAAAATGCACCCATTGCCCTTAGGGTATAAAGTAGACATATATGCATATTGGGGTTATTATGTTAGAGTATCCTATATGAATGCATGTTTGTCTCAGTCACCATGCATATCCATTACTATCAGCATATCCTTTGCCTGAGTTATACTGTCTCCCCTCCCTTCAAAGCTTCACTTTCAAAATATATCAAAGGATTTTCATTTATCTTCTGTTTATTTTCGTTGGAGTTGCTACAAATTATTTTTACCCTTAAAAATTTGTATAAACAGGAGACCTTTTTTTCATTGCTGATGCATGAAATATTGCATCAAGAATTATTTTTGGCAATTGGTTTCAGATAAATGGAGCACTTCAGTTTTTCTTTATTCATATGTTGATCCAGAAAACAAATTCCTTTGTACCTCTGCCTTTCCATAACTATTTTATGGTATAGGTGAAATGAGTAACTTTAGAAAAGTTCCCTTAGCAAGAATGGTCTGTAATAATTAATTGGATAAGATAGATGGAGCCAGAATATTTATATAGGAGTTGCTCAAGCTTATCAGTTGACTGAAGATACAAACATATTCATATTTTAGTACATACATTATAACACGGAACGGTAGTTCCTCATAGGAATTCTATAGATTAGTTTTCTATAGGTTTTTAATTCTTACTGTAATCCTATAAGGTTATTTTGTCAATAAAGAAAAAAAAGTCATAAACAAAACCTTCCCACCTTCTATCTTTACTTAGTTATTTTTTTTTTTTAACTTGGGTCATCCTCAAGATGGGTGACATATATACTTTAAGAGTGGCAATATTAACTGATGTTAGGAGCAGCTGCCTTCGCCATCCCCAGGGACCTGCAGTCTCTGACAAGGCGGAGGAATGTAGTTGCTGCTTGATCCTTCATGTGTTCCATCAGTAGCAAAGCTGAACACATATCCCAGAGACACACAGGCACGCACATAGCCAGTCACACAGATGGCCACAGACCAGGAGCTGTTTCCAGCAGCACCCACATTCAGGACTCACCACAGGACACAAGCACAGCCAGCCACGTCTCCTCCTCCTCCTCTTGGGCTAGGAGAGGCAGAAGTTCACTAGAATTATAGAACAGTTAAGGTTGGAAAGGACCTTAAGATCATGTAGTTCCAACCCTCCTGCCATGGGCAGAGACACATCACACTAAACCATGTCACCAAAGGCTCTGTCCAATCCGGCCTTGAACACTGTCAGGGATGGAGCATTCACAACTTCCCCAGGAAACCCTTTCCAGTGCCTCACCATCCTCACAGTAAAGAACTTCTTCCTTATATCTAACCTGAACTTCCCCAGTTTAAGTTTAAACCTGTTACCCCCTGTCCTATCACTACAGTCTCTGACGAAGAGTCCCTCCCCATCCTTGTAGGCCCCTTCAGATACTGGAAGGCTGCTCTGAGGTCCTTCAGATACTGGAAGGCTGCTCTGAGGTCTCCATGCAGCCTTCTCTTCTTCAGGCTGAGGACACCAGAGCTGTATGCAGTACTCCAAGCAAAGTCTCATGAGGGAAGAGTAGAGGGGCAGGATCACCTCCTTTGACCTGCTAGTCACATTACTTTTGATGCAGCCGAGGATACAGTTGGCACAGCATGCACACCGGATTCTCCAGGTTCACAAGCTCACACACATTCACAAATCTCCTAACTTCCTCCACAGGTCCCCAGCTCAATGGTTAATCTACCTGTGTGCTCTCTGCAGACACTCAGCACTCACACACTCATACCGTAGGCACACCAGACTCACAGGTCTCCCTGAATACCAATGCAGAGATGTCCCTCCCACCTGATACCCCTGCCTGGACTAGAGGCATCCTACTTGGCCACTGGTCAGACTAGGGTGACTAGGTACAGAGCTCAGACAGACAGACTAGCTCCATTTTACATGTCACTGAGCACTTTCATACCCCTTTCTGAGTACCTCTTCTTTGTTCCTCCCTGATCTGCTTCCCCTGCATGTTTCCCATCAGCTGCCATAGTCCCATTGGCCCTCTCCAACACCTGCCCCCTTAGGTTTGCATCACTGTCTGTTGCAAAGTCCTGGTTTGCCTGCAGATTCTCAGTGGCACATCTGTTACCATGATTGACCAAGTTTGTTTCTTATCTTTGTCTTCATTATGTTCACCTGTCAGGTCTGTTTCCCTGTCTATTTTGTTTCTAGTTTTCCCCTTTCCTTAGCTCCCCATTTGATAAGGACTCCAATCAGATAACATTGCTGGAAGAAGCATTACCAGATTCCCACAAATCCTCATCAATTAGTGGGACAAACCAGGCCTGACTCCCTCCCTTATAATTTGTAAGTCAGGTTCGTGTCTGTGTTCTGGTTTACAGCTTTCTCCTTCTCTTATTATCACTTTTGCATTGAAATGCCCTTAACCAGACACCCTTAGAGAAGGTGATTTTCTCCTTCCACGTACCCCTGCAGGCAATAGCTGAACAAATATACCATTAGCTGTGTAGCAGTAGGGCTTCTGCTCTTGTAATATAGGTCTAGAGATATGGCTAAGGTGGGTCAGTTGTACTCATTTTTAGAATAATTGATGTAATTAAAAAAAAAAAAAAAAACAAACAGAAAATCTCTTGGGCAACTCTTCTTACTGAATGGAAATCAGCTACATCCCAGCAACAAAATTATATTTTCCAACATATTTTCACAACTTCAGCAGGGGATTTTCCCTCGCAAACATAACAGTCAAAATCCATTGATTCCTGTGTTTTATGCATACAAATTCTCGAATACACTGTCCATCTCCAGGAAAACAATATAGGGCAAACAAGCACCCCTATAAAACAGAATGAACTTTTACAGGTAAACAAAAAAGAATGCATGCATCTGAAATGTGTTTGTGTTAATGTTGTATACATTATACCCCAGTCAGTTGTCCAGAATACCCTAACAGCTAATATACAGAAGCAGGTTTCTTCACACTAAATTCAGATACTTCATTTTATCCTAGGCATCATGGGAAATAGGTCAGGTGAAACAGTTTCTAGTACTTACGATTCTTCAGTAGCTGTAACAGATATTTTTAACTGATCAATTCAAATCTAGACATTTACACTGCAAGCATTTTAAAATGTTTGCTTGAACTGTACCCCCAAACCTGAAGGAACAATATTTAAATAAAAACCAAACCGAACTCCACACTCTGGGCTTCGATTTCTCAGCTCTGATTTTCAAAGAAAAAAGAATATCTTCAAAGGTCAAGTATGAGAACTGTAGAATCCTGTGAGTACAAAAACCAAGAAATAATTTGAGTTTGATATTGTGTATCCCCATAATTTTCCATGCCCTTTCCCTCTGCTCCATGTGCGGCAATTACCCATATATTTTTTGTACAATGGTATTAATGACTTTATCATCTCTCCTTCACTAACATCACATTCTCTACTCCAGTTAGGAATATCTTTTGCTCTTGTAATATTAAAATGATTCACACAAGCTAAAATCAGAGCAAGCACTCTCATGTGGTATTGAAAACTGCTACTCAACACTATAAGAAAAAAATTAAGTTTCCTACAGCTTGTTTTCTTTTCCCATTAACTACACCAGTGTAGGCTTCCAACCCACAGATATTTGGCAGCTAATATTAATCTTACATAAAATAAAACTCCATTTCCAAATGCCATAAAGTAGAAATAACAGTCCAAGGCCTAATAATATTTTTAAATCAATAGAGTAAATTTATCTGGGTTCAAAAAAACTAGGCAAAGTTCTCTAGAAGAAACCGTTATTAAGGTCAAATTTTATGCATATTAAAAGCAAGACTGCAAGCTGGTCAGGAAGATGGATAAATAGGTTTTATACTGAAAGGACATGTGTCAGGACTGGTGGAACAAGAGTATGCAGGATCCAGACCTTCAAGAGATGGTTTTTAAGTCCAAGGCTTTCTCAGAGATACAGGAACCAGAAAATCTATGGAAGTCTTTCCTAAAAATAACTCCTAGAAATTAAATATGAATTCATGGAACTATAATACTAATTTGCTGCTGCAAGTTGTGAAGACAAGACTTTTTGTTTGTTTGTTTTTAATTTAAATGCTATAGCAATATATATATTATATGTTCCAGTACAAATTAAGTGATAATTTTGCGCTCAACCTGAAAAAAACCCAAACAAATCCAGTTTTCTATATTAGTATAACTTTGCATTAGCTAAATTTATTTTCGTATTTGTTGTACTGGGTATATTAGCTACACCGATCTAATACAAAGTGCTTTACTGAAGATATAAATGCCATGTTACTATAAATTTTGAATAGAATTTTAGCATTTATCTATCTGATAAAGTACTTCTGTATTGCTAGTTAAATTCATGTCTAAGTCTGTCTCTGTAGACAAACTTTGTCAGATCCTGACATAAAATAATGTTAAGTACTTATAAGCACAGAAATGTGCTTATTGACTTTATTTTGATTTATAACAGAAACTTATCATAGAATCACAGAAGCACAGAATGGTTTGGGTTGGAAGTGACCTTAAAAACTATCTAGTTCCTGCCATGGACAGGGACACCTTCTGCTATACCAGGTTGCTCAAAACCCCATCCAACCTGGCCTTGAACAGTGCCAGGGATGGGGCATCTACAACTTCTCTGGGAAATCTATACCAGTGCCTCACCACCCTCACAGTAAATAATGTTCCAATGATAGGACAAGAAGTAATTGACAGACAAGAAGCAGTGGGCACAAACTGAAGCACAGTTTCACTTCCCAAACATAAGGAAACACTTTTTTTTTTTTTTTTTTACTGTGAGGGTGACCAAGAACTGGTACAAGTTTCTCCAGGAGGTTTTGGAGTCTCTATCCTTGGAGATATTCAAAAGCCTTTTGACAAGATTCTGGGCAACTGGCTCTAGGTGGCCATACTTTGAACAGGGGATTTAGAACAGATGACCTCCAGAGGTCTTTTCCAACCTCAGCCACTCTGTGATTCTGCGAATGTTCAGTGAATGTTCATTGGGTAACTGGAAAAAGTGACAAAGATAAGAGTCCATATATGTCTTGTTCTGCTTATATCTACCTCAGCAGTATTGAAAAGAACTACCTGAAACCTTAAAATTACTCTGTCTAGTATAAATGCCCAGCTTCCAGTACATAATTCACCTAATATTGTCTCTGGTAACAACAGTTCTGTTCTAAGATTGGACTTGTGTAGAGTAAGGACGATAAGGAAGGACATTTCGTTGCTGAATTAGTATAGGGAAATTCGGTGTTTCCCTGTAAATAATGTAGAAATTTTAGGTCTACCTAACTATTATTTGGGAAACTAACAGCTCTGAAATCGTCAGAAACATGCACGTGCAGTTATATTTACCTACCCATATTCTGTGAAGCATATCTATTTGCAATCCTGTTACATTAAGATTCCTCAGTTTGTTCCATAAACAGCAAAACCTAATCAACTGTTTACCCATTTTATGAAATTCAGGATGTCAACTTAAAGACCTGATATTATTCCCCTGAAGAATATTCTGTTACAAGATTAGTCCCACTTGGTTGAGCGTGTGCAGCAGAGCAAGGATCCAAATAGCTTATCCCAAAAGTATGTATTTAATATATGTGTGCAATATGATACAAAATATGTCAGTACCATTAAAAGGTTATGCAAAAATAAATCATCTTAAAGTGATTAGAGGGCAACTGTAAAACATTCTGCATGAGGTAAAGTACAGTAATTTAATACAATTCCAGTTCCAGAGAGAAAAGGTATGGCACACACTACAGAAAAGAGAGCCTACTAGTTTAATGAAAATATGAATAATAAAGTAAAAGTAATTAAGTAGCAGCTCAGTAGGGCAATTCCCATGCTTGAGAGATCACCAGCGGAGTCTAACAAGTTCTACAGCTGAGCACTTGCTGATTTAAATATTGTTGGACTCCTCAGTTTTGCACCTAAAATGGTTGTGAAAAACATAATGCCTCAGGTAAAACATTCATGTTAAGTAACCTTTGGGATTAAATATTTTTCCAGAGCTCTTTGAAAACTGCTGTGCTAAAGAAGTGCTAAGACCTTTCATACATTGCTAAACAGAATCTTTATTCATACCTTAAGCATAAAACTTACAGGTTTGTTCCAGTTGTGCTTCAACACACAGTTTAAGACTATCAGTTAGTCAACAACATATGAACCTCCTTAGACAAAGTGGAAAAGGTCTTATTGTGTGAGATTCAGCAAAAGTCTCCATGAATCTGAAGCATATCTTTATATACTTTATTGAGTCACAGCTTAACTTGCCTGCTTCTAACACTGAATGTTGGGACTTTCTAATTAAAAATATGTAACATAAAAATTTTTTCCTTTCAGTCTCTTCTATTGTATTTCTTTTTAGTCCATGCTTCTTAAATGCTATTGGTCCTGTTTTCCTCTTTCCCCCAGGTTTTCTCATTTTTTTTACTTAGAGTTAATTTTTTTGTAACTCTTCATTGGCTTTAAAGGCAAAGACAGACTAATGGTATGCCTTAACTGTGACTGAATTGAGGATTTGCCTTTCTTAATGTAGCCAATTACAATGTGCCTGTACACACACTGGATGGATTCCTTAAACCACATTGTAATCAAGGAGGATCTAAAGATCTACTGACCTGTCCATGCTTAAATGCAATGTCATTTGAGATGCCATGCGGTACCCACGACATGCACATGGAGATGGCAGTCATATGTTGCATAACAGTTCTTGGAAGCATGTACTGCTCTAGAATGGCAGTTACAGGTCAGGCTGGATACATTCAAATGATGTTAGGCATATTTATGTGGGCATATAAACTGATTTGCCTTGCTTACTTGCAGGCATCCGTACCATAAATACATGAATTCGGTTGAGTTGAGCCCAAAATTCTTAATTATATTCAATAAGGATATCTTTCCTCCAAAAATTTGTGAAGACTTATTTTTAACCCATGGAATGCATCAGATAAATACTTTTGAATGTGTGCTAAGTAGTAACACTCAGATCACTTTGTCGGGCTTTTATGAAATTTTTGTTTCATTCTAAAAATCCACAGCTCATGCACAGAATATCCCATCCCAGTTGTCATATGAAATACAATAGCTTTATTGATTTAATCTCTGCCTGTGGACATTGACCCTATCTGCTCCCTCCCTCTACCTCTATGTTTCTTCCTCTTTTCCTCTTTTCCTTTTTCCTTCATTTTCTGTTCCCTTCTCTGTTGTCTCTGTCTGTTTCTGAAATTATATAGACTATTATATGCCTCAAGGGATAAGAGTAAATGAGGGATTTTTGCATATTTTGTTGATGATGTTGTTGTTGTTATAACTATTATTATTATTGCTAATAATAATATTAATATATAAAAAATAAAGAATAAGTATCTAAGTAATTTTCCTCCAGATATTCCAGATGAGATAGGAAAAAAGCAGACATATTCCTCTGGAGCTTTAGTCTAGCAAAAATTCAATATTAAAATACCTAAATTTAGAAAGGTATCAAATTTAGGATTGGTATATAACATATTTATATGTGTGTGTGTATATATATATATATATATGCCAGGAAAAAAGTATATTTTGAACCCAGGACAGATGCCTATATATATATATGCCAGGAAAAAAAATCTTTTCAATATTTCACATTCTTCTGGTCTGTGAAGAGCTTATATACATATAAAATATAATTAAGTAATTGACAGCAAGCGAACAAAATGATATTTTGTCAGCCACATTTCTTAGCTAGGTGACAATTGTACTTAAAGGCATAAGACCCTGGGATGGGATACCAGTAAAGTGTGCCTAAACCATTCAACAGAGTCAACAGCAAATCAAGAGAATACTGACCAGTGGAATGAATCTTCCAGGATTAGGAAAAGAATAAAATGAAAGAAAATGTCCATTGTGAAAGCGACATTGGAGTATAGCATAATTGAAAAGTTCCATTAGTGAACGGACTTCTGTAACCATAGCATTAGTTTTTGAAAATCAGTATATCTCCAAGGGAGACTGGTGCTATACTAAGTCCAGTTGAGAAGTCAATCTAATTATCTCCGTATACAATGAGTAATATGCACATGATCCAGCTGACTTCTGAGAATTCCTGTCACTCTGTTAATGAGGTTTTCCTTTCCAGCAATTGCCCAAGGGTCTAGGCCTGATCCCACTGTTATCTATGCACAATATTTAATTTGATTTCAATACAAGCAGGTCTTAGCCCTAACTGAGGATCTTAACCCAATGGAGCAAAAAATAAAGCGTAGATCCAGATTGACTGCAGCCTGCTAAAATCAACATTAACTGCTGATGACAGGTCTGAGGTTTGATAATGCAGTTGTGGGTTTCTTGAATCTGTGATCTCTAAACAAACTAGCATACTCAGACATGGAGAGGAATCCTCACCCTCAAAGGAAGCAGTGGAAAGTTTAGAGAGGTCTGTTAAAATACCAACGCAGTTCCAGCTCAGAACAATTCCAGTCCTTTTGGAGTAAAGCATAATTTGAAATTATTGGTGATACTATTATGTATTAGCACTGTGCAATGCAAATTTGAGACAACTTTTGAACATCACTAGCAGAGAGTACCAAATTGCATTCATAGAATCTTAGAATCATAAAATAGTTTGTGCTGGATGGGTCCTTCAGAGGTTATCTTGTCTAACCCCTCTGCAATGAGAAGGGACATCTTCAACCAGATCAGGTTGCCCAGAACCACATCCAGCCTGGCCTTGAATGTCTCCTTTGGTAACTATTGGTTAGTTATACCATTGGTGCATGCACCACCTCTTTGGGCAAGCTATGCCAGTGCTTCACCACCCTCCTTGCAAATAATTTTTTCCTCATATCCAGCCAGAATCTCCCCTCTTTTAGTTTAAAACCTTTATCCCTCATTCTATCACAAAAGATCCTGCTGAAGACTGGCTGAGAAAATTGGGGTCGTCAAGCCTGGAGAAGAGAAGGCTGCATGGAGACTTCATAGCAGCCTTCCAGTACCTGAAGGGAGCCTATAAGGATGCTGGAGAGGGACTCTTCACTAGGGACTGTAGTGATAAGACAAGGGGTAGTGGGTTAAAACTTAAACTGGGGAAGTTTAGACTGGATATAAGGCAGAAGTTCTTCACTGTAAAGGGTGGTGAGGCAGTGGAATGGGTTGCCCAGGTGTCGCGGTTTAAGCCCCCCACCCACGCACTTTTACTCACTCACTCACTCACTCACTCACCCCCCTCTTTCTTCCCCCAGTCCTGGGGGGATGGGGAGGAGAATCAAAAGAATTCAACTCGCACAGGTTGAGATAAGAACAGTTTAGTAACTAAAGTACAACACAAATCACTACTGCTACCATCAATAATAATACAAGAGAAATACAAAGAAAGAGAATACAACTGCTCACCAAGCCCAACCCAGCCAGTGCACCCCCCAGCAGCAGACCCCCCAATACCAAAAACCTGACCATGCCGTCCACCCCCAGTGCACCACCACCACACCCTTCCGGGTCTCTGCCCTCTGATTTCACATCCTGGACAATGACGTGCTGTGGTATGGAATAACCTCTTTGGTCAGTCTGGGTCAGGTGTCCTGTCTCTGCTTTCTCCCGCCTTCCCTCCTCCCTGGCATAGCATGAGTCTCAGAAAGTCCTTGGTCAAACCAAAACATTGCCAAACAGTAACTATAAACTCTGGTGTTATCAGTGCTGCTCCCAGGCCCAAAATCAAAAACACAGCTCTGCACCAGCTACCAAGAGGGAGAAAAATGACTCCTACTGCTGAACCCATGACAGCAGGGAAGTTGTGAATGCTCCATCCCTGGTGGCCTTCAAGGCCAGGTTGGACAGGTCTTGAGTGACATGGTTTTGTGTGTTAGGTGTCCCTGCCCATGGCAGGGGGGTTGGAACTAGATGATCTTAAGGACCCTAACTACTCTATGATTCTCTGATTCTTTCTTATAGACCCCTTTTAAGAATTGAAAGGCCAGTATAAGGTCTCTCTAGGGTCTTGTCTTCTCCGGGCTGAACAATCTCAAGTCTCTCAGCCGTTCCTCTTAGCAGAGGTGCTCCATACCTCTGATCATTTTTGTGGCCCTTCTCTACAGCCTGTCCAACAGGTCTGTATCCTTCCTGTATTGAGGACTCGACGGCTGGATGCAGTACTCCAGGTGGGGTCTCAAAGTCATATTCATTCCATCTTGGTCTACATTACATTGGTATGATTATTCATGCTGCATAGAATATTTTAAAGGCAAAACCTGCCCTAATAAAAAGCACATTAGCATACTCTACAGACATTTGTTTTGTTTTGTTTTGTTTTCTGTAGGAAATTCAGGTTTCTTTAATTCATATTTGCAATAAAAGGAGTGGTAGAATTGGATTTTATTGACTTCTATTTTCCTTGAACTTTGATCAAAGACACAAAGCATTACAGGTTGTTTCATAAGATACAGTAAGCAATATGCAGATATATCTGCAAATCGTCAACTAGTTTAGGAAAGCATATTCCATTTATCTGACATTTTCCAAGTTTCACTTATATAAAATAGATTTCGTTGAGGTTTGCTATTCAAAGTTTCCCATGATTAAAAGAGAATTTGTCAGAAATGTATCCAAAAGAAATACATTGTACAGATATTAACTGGCTGGATAGTGTGACCTTTTTTTTTTTTTGGGGGGGGGGGGGGGGGGGAGGTTCATATGCAGTAAGTATTAAATCAAACACTCCCAGCAAAGAGGCCTGAGATTTTTACAAATATTCCCAGCTGAAATAATGCATTGCTCCTGGAAGTTATTACAAGTGGAGATCACTGTTTTAACACAGCTATTTATATTTAGAATAACTGCCAGAATTCCTAAAATAATTATAATTGATTCAGCATTCCTGTTATCTAGTTGAGTCAGAAAGCTAATGTAAGGGCACGCTTTTCTGCAACAGCCATGGGCTCCTGATACAACAAATGTGCCACTTACTGACTGCAGTGCAGCAAAAACCTCCAGCAGCTCTGATTTTCTTCCAGGATAGCTTCTTAACAGATGGCACCTTGTCATTGTCAATGGCTTGCCATTCCAGAGAGCCATAAGGATCCATGCAGAGACTGACGTTTTCCTTTCTCTTCCTGAGACATCTAACAAAACTAGCCAATAACGACCTCTTTCCTCTCACGGACAACTCCACCTTATGTCAGCTGATTCCTTCCAAGTCACATCACTTCCATTCTGCTGCAAGTATACCAAAAGGACTTATGATGTTTGACAGCTGAGCCATACACCAGCTAACTGCCATTGGTGAAAGTGAAATACAGAAAAGCAAACTAGTTTCTAGTGCTGCTTCTGGGCATTCTGCTCAGCAGCATGAGCTGGCTTTTAGCATTGCATCAGCCCTGTGAACATCAGTTTAGAAATCAGGGTAGACACAGATAGCATATAGCTTTGAATCACTTTGAGCATAATTAAGCATGAAGTATAGCTGAGGGCTTTATTTCATCCAGACTGGTCATTTTATTACTAACGCACTCTATAGAAAGTCTTTATATCCTTGCTATGGTGGCTTTCTACAACACTGACTGCAGTACTTATGCTTCATGCTTTTTATTTAAAAATAAATAGTCACAAATAGCTTTGATTTGTTGTAACAGTTGCAAATGGTGTACATTAAGGTTTTCTCTCATGCAGTATTTGCATGTAACTGTACCAAAACCTCCCACTGCACACAATGGAACTTTCTCTAGTATCTCATGCCTGAAGTGGAACCAACACATTAACACTATAGTAAATAAGATGAATCACAGGTCAGTCATCCTATAAGACTCTAGAGGATGGATAGAAAGGCTCCAGAGATCTTTCTTTTGTTCAGTGAAAACAAAGCAGCAGTGCATTAGACCTTTCTCAAGACAGTGATAAAACATGATTTCTCTCTTAAACTCCTGGATCTTGTCCAATCTATTCATAGAGATGTGCCTATGAGTTCAACATTTGATGGATCACATGCTCATTGGTATATGCTATATTGCCAAAAATTTTTTTTTTGTTCAAAAAATTATAATCTTTACTTAAGTTCATCATCCCATTTCTTCTTTCTACAATATGATTCTCATAGAAAAAAAATGCTAATTTGAAATTTAGTGCACTGATATTTACAGAAAATCCTTCATCTACTCGGGTTAAATTAAGAAGTTTTACGCCATAAGTCACCATTGCAGTTGCATGAAGGAATTCATACTATGTAAGCATTCAAATAGGAGTCAGAGAACAGTTTTTTATAATTATTTCTAATGTACCAAACCTAAGATCAAAATATAATGTTATTACCTTGCCTCACCTTATGAAAATGCTTTCTCAGTTAAAAAAGTAATGTAATTCTTGATATACTGTTTCTGCTCACTTCAGCTCAGTCAAAAATAAAACTATGCAGGTCACTGTATGAAAACCAGTGCAAACATCATGTAGTAAAGCAGGTAATCTTGGAAAGTTGCCAGATGGCACTAATGCTTATTCATGAATTGCTATAGCAGTATGGTCCCTTAAAACAAAAGTCCTTTCCACATTACAAAAAAAAAAAAATTATGTTTCACTATCTAAGGGAGAGATCAAAGTCACCTAAGCTTTCGTGTCTCAGGTTAAGTTAGCTGTCCATGTTCTTCCTACATCCAAAGCAAGATACAGATGTTTCCAAAGGGTGATAAATCCTACTGTAAAATAAGAGGGCTTTTGCATTATTTTCAATTTATTAATTACTATTTCTGTAAAATACTTACCCTTTGCAAATTTCTTCTTTCAACTGATTGCTTATTCTTTTGCCTGCAAGTAAGTAGCTACTGCTATTTGAAATACCCATATATAGCTGAGACATCCATAAATTACCTGCTCATGAGACACAGAATATATAGACGACTCCTAACCTTCTCAAACAGCAGTTGATAGCCTGGCAGAGTAATTTAGGAAAACTCAAATGTCTTTAGATGCTAATTTTTAGCTAATTAAATAAAGTTTTAGACTCTCCTTGAGTGTAAGGAGACACAAATTTATGTGCAGATGTTGTGCCTAGAAACATATCTTAGTGGTGGACTTGTCTGTGTTAGGTTAACAGTTGGACTCAATTATCTTAAAGGTCTCTCTTCTCAACCTAAATAATGCTATGATTCTATAAAGGATGTTTAGACACCAAACTATGTGTATTATATAACCCTGCACACCATGAATACATATGTTCAGATGTCGCATCTGTAGCCAGTTAGATGGGATTAAGCTGATCTAAAATTCTGAAATTAAGCAACTAACTGAACCATATGTAAAAAAATAATGAAAGAGATTACATGTTCTCCTAAATCAAGGCCTAATAACTTTGGAAGGAAGCAAGAATAAGCGTTGTGTTCCATGTCCAAATCAAACTGTACAAGTTTGATTGAGTTTTGGGCTAAATTTGCAAATTTGAGGGATTTTGTGTGTTCCTGAAAAAGCAGAAATCTAGCATATGTATTATCTTTTTCTTCCATGCTTTGACCCATGCAATCATTTGCCAGATTCTTATCTAGATTATTCATTGCAAAGTGAGATTGAAAATTTGCCAGTACTCCCAAATGGTTGCTTTTGTTTGTAGTATGAGAACCTATACTATCTCAATGCCACAGCTCCTGCTGAGCAGTTAAGGCAGTATATTTCATCCATCAATCAGCCTCACATCTCTTTGTAATAGCCTTTACAAGGATACTCTGTACTGTTCATATGTACAGTATAGGGGGTTAGTACTGAATTCAGACATCCATGCACATTTTATGTATCCTCATGTGGTCTGTGTA
Source organism: Myiopsitta monachus (assembly GCA_017639245.1). Lineage (NCBI taxonomy): Eukaryota > Metazoa > Chordata > Aves > Psittaciformes > Psittacidae > Myiopsitta > Myiopsitta monachus. Next base: position 65,188,044 of record CM029919.1, read on the forward strand.
TGCAAATTCCCAGCATAAACAATGGAGATATGTGACTTGAGTCATCTCTCGAAACACAGGTATCTTGACCTACCTGAGATGTCCTAAGGTATCCAACAGATGCACAGAACTGGTGATTATGACACAGGATGTGTAGAATACCTGTTTATACCTGTATGAGACACCTATATAAGGCTGACATTGATATTCCTGGAGCAGCAGCTGGAGACCAGGAGGGATAACTAGGAACTTTCAAAGGGCAGTAGGTATCTTTGTATTTAGACAACCACATAAATCTCTGGAGTTTCTTGTGCCATTCTGGCTCATGCACTTCAGTCTCTTGTGCATGTGCTCATGGCTTCAGTGAGTAGAAAGCACCTGATTCACAAAGTCCAGTTTGGCACACAAAAATTTATAAACAAGTATCAAACAAGTCTATATCTGAAAAAGACCAAAGTCCAAACAACAATATATGTCATTGGTTTTAGTGACATTAACTTTGGATCCAAGCATTGCTCAATGTAATGAGAAGTTTTGTGAAGATAAATTAAATGACACAACTTTACATAAAATTACATGTAACACAGGTCCGCCTACCTTGTTCTAAGATAGCTGTAAAATTTTATTTATTATAATATTTACTTGTGATGAGTTGAGACTGAAGAAAAAATTAAACTGCACTTCAATTAGCTTTGGCAACTGTTGTTTTATGTTTGCTTGGAGTTTTTTGTTTGGGCTTTTTTTTTTTTTTTTCAGAGCCAAATGTTAATCATGGATGGTACAAGGCTGAATCCCACTGCAGTAAAGTCTATACGATTAGCTGGTAGAATAAGCAGTTCTGGCTTTGGTCACTTACTAATGTGCCTAAATGCATTAGCTGTGGGGAACGAGATTTTAAAGGTAGAAAAAAAGTATGCATTGTAGGAGCTAGTGTTAAGTAGTTCAGTAAGTTACCTGAACCTCTGGAGAAATTATTTGCAGTTCACATGTATTCTCTAAATACTTTTGCGCACCAATGTGACAGGGCTGTAATTGTTCTCCGCATGGATTTACTGTAAGCTAGAGGCACACATTGCCTATTAATGAAAGTGAGACTTATAGAAGCATCGACGATTAGGCAGCCAGTAATTTCTCATCCTTATTCTAGCACTAAGCATCTTTATGAGAAAAAAAATGTAGCACAGTTGTTGGAAACTCAGAGGTCTTGATTTTGTTCTCTAATTTACTTTTGTAGTTCAATTTTGCATTGTGCAGTAATTGCTTCCTATTTCAATAAACAAGAAATTGCACCTTTCATCTTATATTTCTTAAGCAAGATGAATCCATGACATGTTTTAATGCCTTAGGTTGCATTTTGCCATGTGGTGTAGCTGAGTAAACTGTAACCCACAGCAATGTGAAGCCTGTAACAAAATCAGAACAAATGGCTTGTGTCCCTGCTGCTCCCCATCACCCCAGAAAGCAAAGATGCAGATAATTATCTTAGAACAGTGGGTGGAAGCAGTTTATGTGCATTTGCTGCTGGCATTTCTCAGACAAAATACTGTCAAGTAAAGCCTGCCTGTAGAGATCATTATTTACTCAGATGTGATTGTATACAGATTGACAGGTATCATTCAGTTACTGACCTGTAATGCAAAACATACAAAAGCATTGTCAAAGCAAGGTTAATTCTTGTTCTGTGATCATTACCAAATCACTGTCAATGTAAAATGGATGTTCTCTGTGCAACTGTGGTTATTGGAAAGACATTCTTATCAGAGTTTTGCATGGTGCATTTGTAGTTCATTCCACATGATGGAGTGGTGTTTTATTTCCCCTTCTTGAAGAGGATCCTTAGGGAATAAACTGAACAGTTGGGCAATGAGAGTGACTTCCTGACTCCTGTTTTGTGAAGGTAAAACACAAAAGGAAACAACTTTCTTGTTACTTTTATGAGACTAAAAAGTGTGGATAAACATAAATATTAATCTAATTGATCACGCTTTGGATGATATTTGTCCATGGCAGGTGACAGCTATGATGTTCATAAGCAGTCCTATTTTCCAAGCATTATGACATAGAAGTGAAAAGCAGTTCAATCTGAATATATAGACATCAATGCATAACACGTCCAAGTGACATATTGATTACACCTTAAATGAATAGCTTGAATTAAATCTGGGTTATGTGGTGAGTGGCTTTTTAGACACGTCTAGAAGCATGAAAACCCTCTGAATGAAACGAAAAAGAAACCCTGTTTGAATAAAATTAAATTCTACTTCTGCCCTCTACTCTCCTCCTCCTTCCCTGTCACCCTTCTGTACCAATACATCTTGAAAGGTTTAAAGAAAACACAGGTGATGCCTTCAGAAAAAGTATTGAGCAATTTTAAATTAGTGATACACATAGTCTGGTCTATTTGAAATGAAATGTTGGATTTTTTCTGGTTTTAGTTTTTTTTCTCATTTTCAGTTTTTTTTTTCTTTTTCTACACATTGCTAAATTGTAAAGAATAAAAATTGCACATTCTTATTTTAAACAGTAAGCAGAAATATTTTAACATTTCTGGAAGTCTAAATATTAAATCCATGTTTGATATTTAACATTTTTTATGAGACTTATCCAGAAGCTTGTGGACGAAGACAAGCAACTGAATTCTGTCTCATTTTGTGAATACTACTGATCCCTTTCAGTCTATATATTTTGGTGAACTCTTTAGTCACCAGCAGAGTATGTCAATTTATTTTCTACATCAGTTTTCTGCTAAAAGTAACCAGCTAAACCATAAATAAGTTACATATTTCTGTGGAAATGGTTAACACATCATAAGATTTTGACAACTTATTATCCAAATAAATCAAACCTAAATGAAACACTGTACAACTACAATTCTTGTTTACTATAATGGATTTACTATTCAGGGATATTTTAATTGCAGAAAGAGAATTTATCTCCGAAGAACATTTTCATTTTCAGAAATTTTGAGTAACAGAGTCAAAAATATCATGCTTGCCAAATGCATAGCAGTTTTCAGTCTCACAGACTATCTCTTTTCTCACTTGATAAAATGTAAGCAATATTCTTATTTATATAAGATTACGTGAAAACAAGCTCACAGGGCAGCCTGTTGCATTTTGCATGATGCAGCTTTGATTCCATGGGCGTCTCCTTTCCTTCCAGCATTATTTATGCAGTCTGTTTAGTTTGCTTTACAGGCATGGCAGCATTCATAGGGTAGAGCTATGGAACCAAATCGTAATAGATGTAATACATCAATACATTTGAGCTGAACAGCTTTAATTAGGCCTTTCTGGTCATTTCATCAATTCAGTGGAATACCACTGGGATCTGGATAACACTATGCCTTCTGTAGTGCATGAGAATTACAACACTCCTGCCCTGCTCTGCCAATCACATCACAAGGTTAGACAATCAACATTAATTCATACAGTAAAGTGTCTGCCTTCTAGAACATAAATTTACCCCTAAATCTTTGAGACCCTAAAGTCTTTCCAACCTTAATATAATTTTTAAATTTAATCTATCATGAAATTTCCTGATGCAGTGTTCTGTTGTTGCTTAGCAGCAAATTAAAGGTGTGCTTTACTTGAAGATTTATGTATGTCAGATATAACAAATGTATTTGTTGCATTAGTCTGGCAGATAGGATCTGCTAAAACTTGCAGACAAACTCCAAAGAATGCTGTTCTGTTACTGCAGTAGCCCTCTCGGTTTGTACTCCTGTTTGAGATCTCTTTGATAAAGACATCATGTAGGATTTAAATAATCCTAAAGCAGATAATCTATTCACATGCATTAACTACTATCAGGACAAATTAATAATGTTTAAAAACTTTTAGACTGTCTGCAGTGGCATTGTTGCTTAAATTTTGTTACTTTTCCTGTTTGCTTATTAAATGGCAATGTAAAAAAAAATATCAAAATCCTTCATCAGAATAAAAATAATTTAATTACAATAATAAATATTTATGTAATATAAGCAGATGGCCATGTTATGTCAACTTTTAGACTTCTGACTTTTATTTTTACTGGACAACAAAATAGCCAATTTTTTTTCATGTAATTTCCATGGATTGAACTCTCAAATTCTGAGATGGATTTCCAGCACATCAAGGGATAGAAACACAGAGACTACATGCAGAAAAGAATAAAAGTTTGTAAGTACAGAAGAAAGCCATTTGGTTAGCTAAGTTTGGAAATGATTGCAGATGGTAAGGATGATACAGAGTAGGTCCGTAATTCCCTGTGGGCACATCCGCATACCAGTCATACATGAATATGAAACAGGGCCAAACATGCCTCAGATATCTTTCCTTTAACTAGTTCAGGGACCCACATAGATGAAACTGCCTTGCCACTGGCTTAAGCCCAGGCTTTGAAATACACTGTACATTGAAGTCTATCCTGCAATAGCTGTGTGCTACTCGTCCCAAAAGCAAAGATAACTCCATTATCCCTACAGAGTCTGAAAATTCTCCCTCAGTTGCAATGGCAATTTAAGGATATCATAGTCTGTTTATTCTGATGTGTAAAACCTGAACTATTGGGCAGACAACAAATTAAAAACAGATAATAAATTCAGATATATTATTGTATTTCCTTCTGTCACATAGAAAGTATGTAAGCTGTGCAAGTGCTCTTAATTAAAATAAACAAAACCAAAAAGATGGAGAATGTCAGCAAATTATTTCAGTACTACTTATATTAAGCAATCATAGCTGGGTATCATTTCATTTGACCTTAAAGATTACAAAATTGACTAATTAGAAAGTGAGGTATATTAGATGAAGCAGATTGTATATCTTGGTCACACAGCCTCCCAGCATATTCAGGATACTTAGGCTTGTTTATTTAGGCACAAAGGTTATATAAAAAAATCAGAGAATAAAAGACTATTTGAGATTGGAAGGGAACTCTGAAGGGATGTTTTTTAATGTTCAGGGGGAATTTTCTTTGTTCCAGTTTGTACCTATTGCCTCTGGTCCTGTCACTGGGCATCACTGAGAAAAGCCTGACTTCATCTTCTTTCAACCCTCTCTTCAGGTTGTCATGGTTTAAGTCCAGTCAACCATGAAGTTTCTCTCTCACTCATTCACTCCCCTCTCTTTCTTCCCCCAGTCCCAGGGGTTGGGGAGGAGAATCGAAAGAATGTAACTCCCACAGGTTGAGATAAGAACAGTTTAATAACTACGGTATAACACAAATCACTACTGCTACCACCAGTAATAATACAAGAGAAATACAAAGAAAGAGAATACAACTGCTCACCAAGCCCGACCCAGCCAGTGCACCCCTCAGCAGCGAACCCCCCAGTGCAACACCACACCCTTCCGGGTCTCTGCCCTCCCTTTTTATATCCTGGACATGACGTGTTGTGGTATGGAATAACCTCTTTGGTCAGTTTGGGTCAGGTGTCCTGTCTCTGCTTCCTCCCAGCTTCCCCTCCTCCCTGGCAGAGCATAAGGCTCAGAAAGTCCTTGGCCAGACCAAAACATTACACAGCAGTAACTGAAAACACTGGTGCTATCAGCGCTGTTCCCAGGCCCAAAATCAAAAACACAGAGCTACACCAGCTACCAAGAAGGAGAAAAATGACTGCTGCTGCTGAACCCATGACACAGGTATTTACACAAAATTATGAAATTCCCTGAGCCTCCTCTGCTCTAGGATGAACAGTGTCTCATCCTTTCCTCCTCTGATTTAGATTAATAATAAATTAAGTTAATTTTCTCAAGTTGAATCTTTTACCTATGACAGTAATTACTGAGCAACCACCTGAAAAAATGGAGAACAAACCTTAAAAGAAACAGCAGAATAGTCAAGTGCAGCAGTGACCATACCTGAGTTGGCATTGGTGTACAGTAACCCCACATAGCACACTACCTTTCCTATCCTGAGTGACCACCGTAACATATGGAGCCCAAAGTAATGGACTAAAGTATCTCAGTAGGTATTTTGTAGAAATTTGTGGACATTTACAGAAATTTTACAGACATTTCATGGGGATGGTCTGCAGACTGAGGGAATGATATTTGTGAGCTTTATCAAAGGATGGGAAGGATGGTGGCAGATAATGGGGTGATGTGTTGAAGAGCGTGGAATCTGAACATAGAATTATAGAATAGTTGGGGTTGGAAAGGACATTAAGATCATCTAGTTCCAACCCCCCCTGCCATGGGCATGGACACCTAACACTAAACCATGCCACCCAAGACTCTGTCCAGCCCAGCCTTGAACACCACCAGCGATGGAGCATGACATAAATGGTATGGAATAAGTGGCAGAGAATGTGCTGATTTTGGCTAGGATGAAGTTAATTTTCTGTAGAGTAGCTAACATGGGGCTATATTTTGGATCTGTGCTGAAAGCAGTGTTGGGAGCCTGCTCATGGTAGGTGGCTGAAACTAGATGACCTTTAAAGTCCCTTTCAACCCAAACCATTCTACATTTCTACTATTCTTATCCCTGTCCTTATTCCCTACCCTTATTCCCTACCCTTATTCCCTGTCCTTACCTCAGCTCATGAGCTTTTTGTCATATTTTCTCTCTCTGTCTTGCTGAGAAGGGGGAATGACATCGTAGCTTAGAGGTCACCTGACAGCTAGCCAAGGTCAACTCACTACAAAAGTAAAGATACAGATACTTTCCAGTCTGCTAAAATGATCCTATACTGCAACTTTTACATTGGCTTCAGACATTGTATTGCGTAATCCATTGTGTGGTTGTGAGCTGAGTCTGGAGTGTATAGCAAGGTAATGCTGCCTTCAGTTCCCTATAGATTCTGGAAGAAACAGTTTCTTGAGCTTCTTGGAGAGTTCATAAAGGAAAGTAGTCTCAAGTTTCAGGCAGGCTATATTTTTTAGATATTTTTTGTGCACGGTACAGATATAACCTATTCAAATTGTCTCGGAGATCATATTCTTGCTTAGCTTCTTTACATATGAAATGTTTTAATATGATATTTCTTTTCTCTACAGAAGTAGAAAGGATTAATGTGTAATTGCCTTGATGGAGACACTCAAATTTTAATAACTACAACCTTAACAGGATTTGTACAATCTGCTGTCTTTCAACTATGATATTGACATTCATACATAAGTCCTCCTAGTCTTTGCTTGCAATTATTTAGAATTTACAGATATATTATTTTACTCTTAGTATAGGTCTCCTATATTTTTCCATTTAATGAAACAGAAAGATACTAATATTTCGTTATTGCAGTTCTTGATAGTTAGTAATTTAATGCAAAGGTCAAAAATATAAAACTGTATATGTTATAGTAGTTCCTGTCAGGGAACTCTAATTAAAATCACAGCTAATTTATTACACTGCATATAATTCTTCCTTCAGTTAAAACAGCAAAGAAGAATTCAGCATAATTTGGCAGTATCTTTACTTTTTACTAGGTGATATTTAAAATTATTTTATTATGCATTAAGATTCCTCGTAACTTGCCTTGCAAAGTAATAAAACCCCCACTAATATATAACTCCAAATCAATAACTTCAAACATACAGAACTATTTTTTTTTCTTTTGCAATTAATTGGAATAAATGAATATCAAATGTCACAAAAATACACATGCACCACTAACATCACAGTATCTGAGTAGTTATTGTTCTTCCGTCACAATAATCCATATTTTTATATTTTTCTTTTTCACAGAATAGCTGTTTAGACCTTGAATACCTCAGATCTGCAATTCTCCATATCCTTATTACTGAAAGTACACTTTCTCTGATGTCCCTAGTGTCCAAAATGTATCCCCCTATGACTTCAGCAATTTTGCGCTGCTGAAATCATAATTTCAGAAGCTTTTGGCCACTCTGTGGGTTGAAATGAAAGGGCAGAAGAGTATGTTGAGGACTGTGAAGAGTCTTTCACTGGCTGATAAATCCCCTGAGAAGAGACAGTCCCAGGCTCAGAGTGACTGACAGCTCCTGCAGCGTTTGGACCTGAACAGCTGCTCATTGCATCTGAGCTAAAAGGGATCCTATAATTTTTGCCACATTAACAATCAACTGGTTCTGGCCAGAAGGGACCACAACTGAGAAGGCTCTTTGTAAGCTACTTAAAAGTTTTCATAGACCACATGCAGTCTGCGGTCAGCCATTTCTGACATTAGACAGTTTAGTAGCAATGAAATAGTGCTATGACTGCTAAGTAATTAAATTATGCTAGAGATATACAGTAAAAAGTTTATTAAGGCTTCTCGTTGTGAAGCAAAAGGCAATTTTATATAAGAAAACACAGAAATATTGGAGACAGTTTAGCTTTATTCTTGAGGTTTGATGTTGTCTTAAGTTCTATTTTGAACCAGGATGGTAATGATTATTTAGAGGTGTTTAATACATTGCAGTCTTTGCAGAAAGAGGAGGAAAAAAGGCAAAACCTGACACACACCCTTATACAATCTGGAATAGTGTCATGATAAGGATGAAGAAGGCAAGGTAAAAATATGTAGGGATTTACAAGGTAACATGGAATACCTGTCTGACAACTTGAATTTTTGCCCTTCTGATCATTCCAAACAGATTTTTTTCCCCTGAAAAAAAAATCCTCACATATATTATTTATGATAAGGCAAATGTAGACCTAGCATAATTGCAAAACCTTAAAAATAGCAATTTATAAGTTCATAGTAAATAGAATAAGAAACCATATTAATTTAAATATTGTTATTTAAATCCCTGATAGTTACAATAATATTTAATATCATTAATCAAGGTCAAAACATGTTCATAGAGTTTATACAATGTTTAACTGAAAAAATAAACAGAGTTTACAAATTTTGACTTTTCCTGTCTCTAATTATGAAACACTGCAGCAGAGCATTGGAAATAAAGTATTTTGTGAAGCATTTTTGCTCTCCAATAAAGATATTTATTATCTCAGTTTTACATTACCTGTTGTGAGCTATTACCTGAGGAGACTGTGGAATTTCCATACTAAGAGGTTTTCAAGATTTGGCTGAACAATGCTGCAGTTGATATGATCTATTCCCAGCAATGTTCCCACTTAAAGGGAAGTGGAACTACATGACTTCCAGGGATCCACATATTTATTGTCATTGATTACTCAACAGAATTAAGAAAAATATTTGGGAAATATGTGCAACATACAATAAAACAATACTCACTGAATTCTTTGCAAAACAGAAAAAACAAATATGAACATGCTTTATTTGCCATGAAGTACTGTAGAAACTTGTTTTGTTTATAAATATATTTTAGACCTGAAATGTTTAGAAAACAGTACTACCTAAGTATTACCCCCAGTTTTCAGGAACTTCTAAACAGGCCAAAAGGCAGTCCTTTCAAAATAAATAAACTTCACATAAAAAATAATTCATTAGGTAATAGGAGTACCTCCTTATGTACATCACTTGAAATATCAGGCCTGTTTGGTTTGTGGAGGTTTTTTTTTGGTTGGTTTTGGCTTTGGTTTTGATTTTTTTCAGATTGTCTCTACCATTTTAGAAAAACTACTGAATACCCATATATATCAGTTTTCACATTTACAAAAGAAGTACAGTAACATTTTTTTTCACTAGAGCTATTGTCAGGATAATTAGTGTAGCTACCAGGTCTAAAAAGACTTTGTTATTTGAAGCATTGAGTCAAATAGTCTAGATGACCTATTATCTTCAGTTGGATTTTTGCCTGAATACATAATACATTATCAGATTATTATTGTCAAACAAGATGTTCTACTATATTTTGATTCTCCTACTAATGGGAGGGTAGACTTTCTTTTTGGTTTGATTTGATGGTTTTGGGTAGCTTTTTAAAAGCCAAAAAAATATGAATAAATGAGAATTGGGAAGCTGTCAAAGTCTCTTTACACAATGTTAATGGAATCCAGAAGTGGGTACTGTGGAATAATCAGAAGCATGGTAAATATAACATTCCTTATGCATATGCTGCAGAAAATGCAATTTTTCAAGACCCTGTTCCAGTTTAAGTGAATGACATACATTTGGCTTGATATCAGCTAAACTTAAGGTTAGTCACACTTTCAGCTATTACAGAGTGATGGCATGCAGAAGCTGAAGTAAGACTTTGCATTTAATGGATAAAATTCTATTTGCTACAAAATGATAGCGGGTTTGGCAGCTGAATGATGCATTTCCGGAAATTGGAAGATGTGCTAGAAGTAACTTCTGGCTGTTTCTAGAGATTTATTAAAACTAAGTTGACACTTGCATCACTGATAGTGGTAATTTCAGAGCTCTTGAAATTCTATTGACCCTAAGATAATGAAACTACTACCTTGTATGCATTTGTATTCTGTGACATGTAGCATGGTCTCATGGCTCAGAATGGCTATCATTGTGTGCTGAAGGAATTCACAATAGTAGCTGAGGGCAAATGCATAGACTTGAAGATACTTTAAGAAAAGGTAGATATGATAGTCAGAACCAAATGATGGCTCGGTGCATAGACAATGATAACAGGTTATTTGGACAGTTAATAAAACTTAGGGTTCTGTAGGATGAGAGCAGCCTTGTTTCCTTACAGGATTTTTTTATTTTATCCTGTATCACAGCAAGAATATATATTATGCCCTAAAACAAATCAAATCCAGTGCACATAAAAAGTACCATGAAATGTGGTTAGAAAAGTCTTGCTGAGGCAGAAATATGTGCATATTTATGACACACGCAGCCATGGGCTGCACAAATGAAAGCTTTGCTTATAATCCAAATAATGTTTTTAAGAGTATTTTCAGATAAGAAGGATGTGTGCTAAACTCTGATCAAAAGTATCAAGTCTTTAGGCTTATTTAAAACGTGGATTGCCCATATGAAATGGGATGATAGCTTTATACTAAAACGCAGCAGAATTATTAATGAATATCAAGTGAAATCACTGGGACATTTTACTGCTTTCATCCATTTGTGAAAAAAAAAAAAACAAAAACAACCAAACACAAATAAAACCCAAAGAACTCTACCTCTTTCCCAGGATTTAATAATCACATGCACTTGTAAGGTGTTTGAAACTTCACAAAGATTAGAAGAATGAAGCTAATCCAGTAAACCGTCCTGAGGAGACTGATCACCATTGGATAAAGAGGAAACTGGTAATCAGAAAATAAAATAAAAAAAAATAAATAAAAAAAAAAGAAATTTAAAACTCGCTGTGAATTTGGAGTTATTACAGACGGCTGGAACCTTTCACTTACAAACTCTGTCTTTGATTAAGCTGTGGATCATGTCAGGAAGGAGATAAGCAATTCTTCCTCAAAGAAGTGTAGTAGTAGGAGTAAAGTAGGGGCAAGTATGGGCAAGTAGGGGCAAGGAGAGTGGGAGTAATATTTTGATGAAACTAGTTTTGAGGCTTTACTTATCATACAAGATTTTAAGTCTGGCAAGGTTAGTGTCTTTCTTGGACAGTGTTTCAACTGATTATTCTTTACGCAATTAGTCAGGCTTTGGTTTGTCCACAAGCTTATTAGATGGCTTTGGTGGTGAAGATTTTACTGAAACAAACTTCTTTCCAGTAAAGTTTAGTTACTACACTTGTTCCAAAGTGCCACTTGGCTGACGAATTTCTACTAATTTCATTAAGGACTAATATTATGAGGACCTTGTGTTTAAAACATCCTAGGAACCTGTATGAGGCTCTGTGCTACGCCTGGAAGCTGCAGTCAGGTTTCATATAGAAGAGCTGAGGAGGGACAAAATGTCCAACTCCAGTGATAGCCTCATGGCTGCAGCTTTTGCATGGAATGGACTTGAATTTATGTTCTTCAACCTGCAGACTGCCTCAGCATCTCACATTCTTCCAGAACAATATTCGATTTACTAAGTGAATGAGGAAAAAGATGGGGTACCCATTCTTCTAGGACTCTGTAGTCATTATTTTTTCTGTTTGAAGACATGCCATTAATCTGAATTATCTGAAACTAGCAAATAATTTCTGAAATTACAGAAGACCACGTGTATAGCATTCATGTGTTCTCAGTTGAATGTGGTGTCATATGATTATTTTAATATTTTGTTCAGAGCAGTGAACAAAACTATAGTTGCCTTTCTCTGCATTGTATTTTTCTAGCATCGGCTTTGCACAGACTTGCTTCTATTAGAGGTAATCACCAAAATATTTTTAATTCCTTTTCTACTCTTTTATGGTCTATAAAAATACATCACAATGTTTTCACCACTTTTTCTTTTTTTTTTTTTTTTTTTTTTAATGTAATAATTGGTACTAAAATGAACAATTTTCACTGAAATCAGTCCAAGCTGATTACATATCAGTTTAATATATTCTCAAAAATGTCTGTTAGAATGTCTATAATGGAAATGCCCTAGTTTAATCTAAAAAATTCAGGTCAGTTAAATCACACAGCTTGAAGTGGTTTAGAGACATTTTCAGCTAAATAGACGTAACCCCTTTTAGGGCACTTTCATGTCAGACCCATCAATTAATTCACAGCAATTAGAAAATATGCTAATCTTCCTCAGTTTGCAAGAGATCTACCTGCAAATACAAGTCGGGAACACATATAACTTACCTCAGTTGTGTGAAAGCTAGAACAATAGCTACATTCAGTATCCAAAATATAATGCTTTTTTTCCTGCAGGATTTCACACAGTGGTAAGTACTCTTGTGGAAAAGCACACTTGTCACTAGTGAAAACAGAACACAGTTTAAAGGTGATTTGTTTTCTTAAATGGATATAGCACTGAAGGAATCTTATGTGCCTCTTACTGAAGGTATATTGTCTTAGAACTTTCCAGGCTTCATCTAGGTACCATAGCTAAATTACAATTAGTGGCACAGTAAAAACAATAACAAAAATAAAAAATCATCTTTCAAGGTGATATACTTCAGGGTTGTGGGTTGTTAGCAGAATAATTCAGATTGTATGGGAACTCAAATTGTCCAAACACCAGCCCAAAACAGGGCCAATCTCCAATTTATATCTAATTTAGATTTAGATGGTAATACATTATTACACTATTTGATGTTTTGGAGCTGCCTAACTTCATTTGACCATTTAATGAGCTGAATTTATGCTGATTTTCACTGGCAATTACTCTGAGAAAAATATAAATTTGTCAATGGCAATTTTTTAAGAAGAGAACTACTGAGATATTTGGATGTAATTTCTCCAGTTTTCTTTTTTGTTCTCCTCCATATAAGTGAACAACTATAATCTAGGCTGCTCACAACACCCTCTGCCATTTTCTTTCAAATTACATTATTAGAATTTTTTTTTACAATATGCTGTATGTAAGAAAAACAAGGAGGGAACTGCAAAAACAATATTTTTTTTTCACTGTCCAACAAGTGATGATCTGTTCAGGAAGGCAGAACTGTCTGCTAAAAGATGCATTAATTTTCAAATAAAAATTCATGTTAAAGATGTATTAAAACTATGAATGCTTTAAGTTGGCTTAAAAGTTTTAAAGAAATTATCTACAAGCATATTCCAAACAGCTTTCTTCTGCATGTACTCCCAGGAAAGCTTAGCTAGGAAAAAGTCACAGCTTAATGCAAATAGGATCACCTTACAGCATCCTTTAGATGATTTGTAAGTATGGATCTATATGAGGTACAACAATATTATGATAAGCATCTACTGATAATGTCAGTCACATTTTCTAAGAAGAGTCTATAAAATCTGTCATATACTTGTTAATGCGTATTTTTAAATGCAGTTGCTGTAATCAAAATATTAACTTTGGAGGGAATAATTTAGCTCTGAGCTTCCTGGAAAGCTGCAGTCTCTTTAGGTCTCCACCTAAAATGCCATACTTAAATTGAGTTTGTGTGTTTGTTTGGGGCTTTTTTCTAGGCAGAGGAATTATCCTCACGAAAGTACCTGGAAAACAGAAGCTTTACTTGCATAATATACCACTAATAGCGTATTTTATCAATAGATGAGGGCATAGCTACTTCTTTACTAGGAAAGTGTTTATTTCTTTTGATAGAGATGGTGAGTTCTTTTCTACTAACAAATGGGCAAAGCACTACTGGAATGTTATTGAGGGAAATCCTCCCATTTAGAACAGGATTGTTAGAACAGTTTGGGTTGGAAGGGACCTTCAAAGGTCATCTAGTCTAACACGTTGCAAAGAGCAGAAACATCCTCATCTAGATCATGTTCCCTATAACCACATCCAGACTGACCTTGAATGTCTCCAGGTATTGTGCATCCACCACATCTCTGAGCAACCTGTGCCAGTGTTTTACCAACCTTATTGTAAAGAGTTTTTTCTTCACATCCAGCCAGAATCTCCCCTCTTTCAGTTTAAAACCATTTCATCATTTAAACATCAGATCAAATCTTCTCTATTAAAAATACAAACCAGCAAAGGTAAGAATTGCAAATTGAAAAAACTTTTTTTTTAATGGACTTGGTCCAGAATTTCTGATTCCTTACCATGTCTATGAAAGTATGAGAAAGGATTTTTTACACTCACTTGCACTTGTTTATCTGGTTACCAAAGGAGCAATATTCCTCCTATAAATTAATCATGAACTATTATTCCCGAAACAAATGTTTTGATATAGACAGATATGCAATTCTTTATCAAAGTTCAAATCAGTATGGAGATGTTTCTAAAACCAACAGCATAAAAGTCTGAAATATACTGGCAAAGACTTAATTTTGTCAACTTATGAATAGGCAGAAAATATTACTGAGAGAACAAAAAAAAGGATAGCTTACTTGTGGGGGATTAAAGGAGAAAAAAACCTTGGTCATACGCTTGCGAAAAAAAATGGTCCTTTCTGTCAAAAAAACTTTCCTCCTCCTAATGTATTTCATTGTCACAAAGGTCATTATGTGAATAGGAGAAATAAGTTGCAAGAAACAGTTTATATAATGCAAATGAGAGAAGTTTGGCAGAGGCATGCATGTTAATAAGCAATGTACAAGTCTAACTACATAGCTGCTTGTTGAAAAGTTTTCTAAATCTGTGGGCATTGTGGAGACTGGGTATACTAGGAAATGGCCAAACTGTATGTACTTGATACAGTTTTTATCTGTAGTTTTTACAGATAACTTTTTTTTTTGCAGTTCACTGAAAATTGCTTTGTACAGCAACATAGGAGACATTTCCTTGTTTTGCAGAGGGAAAAGCTACTCAAGAGCAGCCAACAGCCCTAGCTGAGGACAGAACCAAGTTCTAGGTGACATCACTACAGTTTGCAAACTTATTTATTACTATTTTTCTCTTTGATTAGCTTTTACCCCACCTTAGACTTACAGTCTAAAAAGCAAACTCAAACTAATGAAATGGTCAACTTCACACTAAACTTACATATATAGGTAAGACTTTCAAAGGTCAAGATCAAAGTTGTTGCTTTTGCCCAGTGACAAGCTATACTAGCAGAGAAACAAAGGTATTCTGTAGTGAATGACCTTTTGTCCTTTTTAGTAGGTCGTGCAGTGCTGTGTTTTTGACTTTGGGCCTGGGAATAGTGCTGATAGCACCGATGTTTTCAGTTACTGCTTAGAATGTTTGGTCTGACCAAGGACTTTCTGAGCCTCATGCTCTGCCAGGGAGGAGGCAGAGACAGGACACCTGACCCAAACTGACCAAAGAGGTATTCCATACTGCAGCATGTCATGCCTACTATACAAACTGGGGCAGGAACCAGGAAGGGTTGGGTTCACTGCTGGGTCAGGCTTGGTATCAGGTGATGAGCAGTTGTATTCTCTTCCCTTGTATTTCCCTTGTCATTATAATTATTGGTGATAGCAGTAATGATTTGTGTTATACCTTAGTTACTGGACTGTTTTTATCTCAGCCTGCGGAAGTTGCATTCTGTTGATTCTCCTCCCCATCCGTCCAGGACTGGGGAAAGAAAGAGGGGGGAGTGAGTGAGCAAACTGCGTGAGTTATGGCTTAAACTACAACACCTTTTAAAGTTCTAAAGTAAATATACAATGAGAAATTATGACATTAAAAAGAACAAACCAACCAACCAAAAAAACACCCAGCATACAACACTAAGCAATCCAATGTTTTTTGTACTTTTTTCTGCAAATACTGAATGATACTTTTATTTCATCTGCTATTCTGCCTGTGTAATTCAGTGTCTTAAAAGTGCTGTAACATCATTGCCCTATGGAACTAAATGCTTGAAGACACAATGAGTCTATGAAGAGCAAAAACCCTCAGGTAGTGTAAACCTTGTGCATTAAGTGAGCACCAGCATATGTTTGGCTTTTAATTACTAATGCACTTCTCTGCAAGGGTACTAGCATACTATTTCTTCAAAAGCAGGAAACTTACAGGAAAGAAAAGGTACAATATGAAAATTCCTTTTGCTTTTCTCTAGTAGTGGGTTCCCACTATTCAGTAAATCAAGATACTGATAGGAAATAAAAGGCTACAGAAATTACCTGCAGCCAAGAAAATATGCATTTGATTAGCAAAAATTGCACTTTAACCCTGAATTATGGTAACACAAGCAATTTTTGTTGAGACAGTTATGAGAAAGGGTCTTTGCTAAAGGTCTCCTTACACTGAAAACTGTATATATTTTTTGCAATTTTTGTTGCTGCAGTAGAAATGCATGAGTTGGTGATGGCTGGAAGAATAATGGGAAGCAGTAGCAGAAATATACATTGTAGCTTTAATCTGACCGTCCATACAATGCAATGAAACAAGGAGAAAGAATGGATAATTAAAGTCATTGCAGATGACTAAAGAGGAAATAAAGGAGGGAAAGAAAATACAGAGACCTGAACAATTAATGCCTGATTCTGTTCATCTTAAACTTTCTCACATAAAAAGAAGCATCTAGTACCCCTTTAGATTTCCTAGTTACCTTTGCAGCCTCTAGTTGCTCCTCCAGAAAGGAGCAGACATTCTTGATGGTCTTCTGTCATGTCTGCCGTCCCTATGGCAACATTTTAGGCAGTTTTATGGTTCTCCTCTTGACCTGCTCTAACAGGGCCATGTCTTTCTTGTGCTGGGGCACCAAAGCTGGACACAGTACTCCATGTGGGATCACACAAGAGTGGAGTAGAGGGGCAGAATCACCTCTCTCAATCTGCTGGTCACAGTTTTGATGCAACTCAGGATACAGTCCCAACTTATAGGTGCAACACTTTAGAGTGAAACTGTGGGTGGTGACCATAAATTTCAGGTTTAATGACAAGATTCACCTCTGTGGCTAGAAAATCGTAAATCTGCTTACTGAATGCAATTTCTGGTTTAATTTAATATGAAAGGAAACAGGTTCATGTGCTCTAGGACAACTTCATAATGCAAACTCAAAACCAGGCGGTGGGCAGAGCTAGGAGACACAGTCCAAAGGTGCATTACTAATCCAAGCTAAGACTTTAGTGTAGATTCACCCTAAAATGAACAGAAATGGAAAATCAGGTGTATGAGAGATTCCCATAGGTCACTTTCTGAAACAGAACCTGAAGCATAACTGGGATATGCTGGGATATCTCAAAGGGCATTCAATGCTGTGGTGGAGCACTTTCCAGATTCATCTGCAGATTTTAGACATATCAGGTGCTCCAATATCGATGTCTACTTGTCAGCTATAGCATTTAAAATTCTGCTATAGACAGCAGAGATCTAGCAATTACTGTTAATACAGACTGCGGAGCTACTCAGCCCACCCAACACAGTCACTTAGACTTGGTCAGATCTTCAGCTTTCCAGAGATCACTGGTTATTGAAAGGAGATGCAGTTCACCTGTTCAGACAAAATATTTTCTAGTAAAATTTTAAATGTGCACCCTCAAACATCTACTTTAGGAAAGCATGGGTCTCCAGTGGATCGTGATAGCTGTTTAGGTGTATATATTAGGTGTACTGCATCTCTCCTGATATGGTTGGAAGAGTGCGAATGGTTACACGGCAGGGATAAGACAGTGATTGTCATTAAACTGATTTCTTTAAGAAATGTTTGTTTAAGTCCCCTCAAAATTCCAAGTATCTACTCAAGTCTCAAAAGGCAGCACTTAAGAGCTAAGCTCCTTAGAAATCACTTCATCCTGAATGCAAAGGTACATGTCATTATGCAGTGGGAAAAATGCTTTAATGCTTGGTGCAACAATAACATACACAAAAGCTCAGTCTCACTAGGAGTACAATAAATCATATTGATACTTTCATGCCCTCAGTCCAGCCAATTTTGGATGTATTCCAAGTCACAATGTTCATACGTAAGAACATTTTTCTCCAGTGCTCATGGGAGATATAAATAATGCATTCTGGCTTATAAATTAAAATTAAAATTGTGGAATAATAGATTCATAGAGTGGTTTGGGTTGGAAGGGACTATAAAGATCATCCAGTTCCAGCCCCTGTGCTGCAGGCAGAGACACCTTTCACTAGACCAGATTCCTCAAAGCCTCTATCCCTAACCCTACCCCTACATGCCCTTCTAAAAAGTCCCTCTCCATATTTCCTTTAGGTCCCCTTTAGGTACTGGAAAACTGCTCCAAAATGTCCCCAGAGCTTTCTTTTATCCAGGCTGACCAGTCTCAATTCTCTCAGCCTGTCTTCATAGAAGTGCTCCAGCCCTCTGAGCATTTTTGTGGCACTTGCTCCAACAGGTCCATGTTCTTCTTGTTTTGGGGGCCCCAGAGTTGAACCCCAGCAAATGGGTGTCTCAGAAGAGAGTTGCCTACTACTAACACTAGTCACCTTTTCTTGTTTGTGCTGGTTGTTATACACAGAGCATATTGGGCTGCCGTACTCAGCTCCAGCAGATTTCCTGTGTGGTGGGTCTTTCACCTTCAGTCTTCAGTATAGAAGCACCTCTGCAAGAGCAGCTCAGACTTTGGAGGAAGCCTCTTCCTCCTGCTGGTAATGCTATTGCAAGCCTTCCATTCTTCTGTATTATTGCCCCCCCTCCTCCTCCCTTCTGTGTGTGCCAGTGGGTAAGTTTTGGCCATTTGTCTGTGGGTTCACTGCAGATTGTGCTCAGAACCAGGTGTCTAATTTCTTCCCAGCCTTCCTGATGCTTCACAACCTACTCACTGCCTCATGCAGCTCAGCCACCTGCTGGAGGAGGTCCTCCACCTGGGCACACCTTTTGCAGATAGGTCTGCTGCCCTGCCCCTGACCCAGGAGAAAGGTCTGAGCGCTTCCTGTAGTTTGAGGTCTCCGCTGCAGCCTCTCCTTTTGGCAGCATCATCTCAGTGGAGGCATCAGCCACTGCTGAGGCATGTGCTGCAAGCCTCCCGCTGGATCTGCAGCCTTTGCTCTCAGGCGAAAGACTACTATTCTGATATAAAGGGTCAGGTCAGATGAGTGCCCTTGGCCTATGTAGATGGTCACATAATGGATCCCAGTTGCTCGGTTACGTGAACTTCAAGACTCTCCACTCATCCAGTGGAATTCTTTTGCTTTGAAAAGGCAACCTCCCGGTACCCCCTTCCATGCAAACTGCCACACAAACTGCCAACACACCTGGCTGATGACCAATGTCCATCACTGCTTGCAGTGCTCCTGGACACAGTGCTCCACAGGGCTGCTTTTTTTGTGGGAGTGGGGGCTGGCTGTTGTTATTCCTGCCACCCCGCAACCTTGCCAGTTGCTTCTGTGTGAGCTGCCAGCTTATGGCAGGTCTTTGCACTCCTCTGGATTCCCTCATTTTGGGAAACCTCCCCAAATGCCATTATGCCCTGGTCCACTGTGGAATATGCATTATCCAGAGCTGTTTGCCTTGGTGAACTTTAGTAACACATAGATGACTTCAGAAAGTTAGCCTTTGAGTAGTAAAGGGTTACTTTTTTATGGAGAATAGATATTAGATAAAAGAGCTGAGGAAACTTAAAAGCATTTGAGACATGGTGTCTTCTTGAAATCATGCTACTGTCATTTTGCCATTTCTGTAGTAGATTCTAAAACAGATTGGCTGATGGTATATGGAGTGTATCACTATGATGTTTCCTACTTTTTTTTCCTTTGACAACTATGACTATATCCTGAGGATTTCCTCACTTCCCTAGGCTGGCATGCCTTTCTTAACCTAACTGTTTAAGAGTCTGTATCTTGCAGCTTCTTTACCTGGGGTTTCTTTCTATTTTGACTTATCCAACTATTTTGTTGTGTAGCAACAGGTAATAAAATTGGAGTGTTCTTTAGCTTTTCAGGTTTTCCCCTAGCTTTCGTTTCTTTTTCTGGCTTCTGGTTTTCGGGTCTTTCCTTTCCTGTTTGGCATGTTTTAGTCTTTTGTCATTGTTTCACTTGTTACTTCTGATCAGACTTTGTACCCTTCTTCCTACAGTTAAATTTTCCTTTATTGAGAGTTATAATCCCATTTTGCTCTACATCAAACTACTTCTTAGCTAGCTGCTTTAAAATGACAAACTTTCTTATTCTGCTCTAATCTCCATACCTTACTGTAGGCTTCATATCTTTCTAATCAGGTACATCTATCCATGTCTTTTTGTCCTTTCAAACCCATACCTGTTCCTTCAGGCACCAAGCCTTGCTCATTGACATAATGGATGTGTCTTTCTCTGCCAGTCCATTCTCAGATGACAGGCTCAGTTTCCTTTTCTCTTCTCTGCCAAGAGCTAATCTGTTTTCCTTCCTCTTTGCCAGCCTTAGCTTCAGAGTTCTACTTATTGTTGCCAATATTTTTGTTGGTTGACAACATTTGAATTCCTCAGAAACTTGACAACTTTTGTTTTGGTTCAAGTCACTTCCAGTAGGAGCAAAGAAAATTACTTCTTTTTTCTAATCTATTTTCTTCAGTTCTTTATAAGACTTCATATATGACATATTCTATTATATGTCTCTCCCATGCTAACCACTTACCTATTGTGTTTTGTATTGGAAGTGCATATCTTAAGAATCAGATTATTGAAAAGCTGCCAATCTTAGTTCAAGTAACTTAATAGTAATGCTATCAATGACAGTAGTTTACTTATCTCCTTTCACCTGAAGAAGATCCAAAGTGCGTTGAAACCATCTGTGTCATATCACATCTAGCTGCACAAGAAATTATCTTTATTTTTTAGTAAACTGAGTGTATAAGTTTCTTCCTTAGCTCTGTGTCACAAGGGAACCACAAAGCAGCTTCAGTGGGCTTTGGATCTTATCCCTAACAGAAAACATTTTCCTAGGTACTCATCTGAATTATGATATGGACTATGCTACAGACTCCTGTTGCCAATATTTTTGTTAGCTGCCAAACACATGGATGTTGTCTCATAAATTCACCTCTATGCCAAATTCTATTCTTTTCTGTCTTCACAATCACTACCTCACAACCTGGAAAAGGTTATATCAACTGTTGAGCTCACTTTTTAGGAGCAGAATGGTACTTTCAAATAAGCATTCTCAAAAGAGAGATTTTCCTGTCCAATTATAACAGAGTAAATTCTACATTAACCAAACTCACACCAAAAGTATTACTTCATTCAGTTAGGAAACACAGAGTCATTTAATCAATAGCTTCCAAGAAATGGAATTTTGAATATCAAGGAAATAAGTGAACAGAAAGCTAAAGTAATCTGTGAACAAAGTAGCATCTAATTTTAACAGGAGAAAAAAGGTTTGGATTTGTCTATGAAAAATAGATGTCTCTGATACTGATATTTTTCCAGTCCTTCTCCTAGCCAAATAATTTTTTCTGCATTTTCCCCCTCATCTCAATTTAAATATACTAAAAAATTTAGCTATTGTCTTTTTTCCCCCTGCTTCTCCTTCTTTTCTCTGTATATCTCTAAAGTTCTCTGGATCATTTGTTATCACAACTTCACAATTCAGAGTGTCATATTGTTATTCTAGTGATACAATACAATAATATAATTTTGAGCATGTGCCTGGCATGCTCTCATTGATGCCTTTTTTTTTTTTTGGGTGTTTTTTGTATGATTATGAACAGTCATCTCAAAAGTAAATGCACATTAACAAAAGTGCTAATAAGGTTCAAGAATCTTCTTTCATCCTGATCCTGTTTTCAGTTTTAAATCTTCTGCCAGCAGTTCTCAACTTACAGCTTTCTCTTGTCTTCTGTTGTCTGCTTGTATAAGTGCTTCCAGTGGGGAGCTAGAAAGCTGCTCTTTTCCAGCTAGTCCTAGCTGGAATATATTGAGAGCAATGTATTTCAGACCAGTCATGATGTTTGCCAACATGTGTAAGTTTTTATAATATATGCAAAATTATCTATCTTAAATATTTAACACCCCCCCCCCATTTATGTACATTAGCAACCTCAGAGAAGTTTAAATTTGTAGAAGGAGCTAAACAGTTGTTCAACAGAAAATGGAATAGAAGATTGTATGCATCCTACTTCTAAAGGTTTTTAACCTTCCAAAAAAGTTACACTAAATCATTTTGGGAAATAATCATTTGGGGAAATAATCATTTGGGGAAATAATTTTGGAAAGGTGACCACCTGAGCATTTTTATCTCTTACATATGAAAGCACTTTCCCCACACAAATTTCTTTCTTTTTTTTTTTTTTCAAACTGGCCTTTAAAATTCTTCAGTGTTTCTTCCTTTTAGTGATTTTTTTCTTACTCTTCGTCTGTTCCTTTGTTTCCATTTTACCATTTCAAGAGAAAGGATATACAGCATAAAGGACAATACTTTGGAAATAAATTACTTGGGCAATGGGTAACTGAGAAACTAAGTAGATCATGGTGATGAGCTCTTACTTGAATATGACATCTGGATAAGCAGATGTGATCCTTGGATACATAAGCAAAGGAATACTGAATAGAAGTAGAAATCTATTCTACAGCACCAGAAAAGCTATCAATAGAATATCATATGTGATTCTAGTGTCCACATTAAAAATAATAATAAAAAGAAAAAAAAGTAGACAGTGAAAATTAAGACTTACTTAAGAAAAGAAAATATTTTAGATCAATCAGTTAAGGGAGTTCAATTCAGTGAAATTACCTGAAAAAGGCAGATTTGCCAGCAAAATTGTAACATGACTGTAGTATGTACTAACAGCCTATTGAGACACGAAGAGGTTCTGAGGTGCATTAGGCAAATGTTGATGTTGTGATTCTCTACATATTAGGATATTTTACAGTATAACCATCTCAAAAGAAAGATCCTTCAGCACACTGTTTTACAGCACAGGTAACAGTAATGGTTAGGGCATGATGGCACAGATATTAGCACGTGCTGGCAAGAAGAGAAAAGCCCTTCTGGGATCTTGGTTCTTGTAAGTAGTCATCAAAGAAGATTTTTTATAGTAAAGGTATAATATAGAAGACAAAAGTGTAACCAGATCTAGGGACTGAAAGTGGGAGCCACTATGTAACCAATAAAAAGGCAAATAGCCACTGAAATAATTTTCCTTGGGATTCGGTGTACTACTGTTTTTCTCGATGACTTAATGCCTTGGATTAAATATTGTTTCAAAGGGTGTTCTGTACATAAGATATGACATTTTGACTTAATATAAGTATCATCAATGAAATTTTATGGCCAGGATACATGTTAGTTTCACATAGATGAGCATAAGGGCTTCTTTGGTTATCTGAGTCTATGAAAAGGGAAAAGAAAACCTGGTACAGACCAGCAGAAACACAGAGAAAATATTTTTCATAGAAAGCATGTGTTTAAAATTTCCCCCTAATTCACTGACACTTTACTACTAGTAGTAAGACATCCTCAGAGAGTGATCTGCTTTACCTTTCATTCAATCTTGAGAACCAATACACTGAGTAATAGGATAACAGGAGTTCCCCTGGCCATGCTGAATGCAGTATTTACAGTCACTGGAAACCTTTCCATTCCTTCAGCCTGCTAATATTTCTGCCAGCTTCAAGAGGTCTCTCATTGTCTGAGGTTCTGCAGCTTCAAGGCACTGTTGAAATGATTTGCTCAGATTCCCCTCTGGCCAGTTCTTGAGCAGTAGTGATCAATCACGATTGAGTTCCTGGTACCACGTCACAACAAACTGATTAAACTCTCCCTGAAGAAATCACAGCTGTTATTTGGCCTAATGATATCATTCAGGACTTTAAATTAAAACAGAGATTATATTTGTCTTTCAGAGAAAGCATTTTAATTTGAAAGCTCAGGATAAAAAATGTTCAAATCATGTCTGGTGATCATTGTATATAGTCAAGAATAGTAGTAGTATATTGGCTTTCAGGAAAGTAGTGTAAGAAAAAACCCTCTTCTTGTAAGATGTTCCTGTGCCTTTTAATGTTATAACAATTTGCAAATAAATAATACCTGTTTTGCAGGTAGCAAGCACAAGATAGTATCAGCTTCATTACAGAGTCCAGAGTTACTCACTTAATGGCTGCAATGACCCACTGCTGTGATGATTCTGCTTGATAAGAGACATCTTTGCCTGGAGAAATCCCACTGATTGCTAAGAGAGAGACTCTTAAGTAGCTTATTACCATTGTATAACGTATGTTCTAAAACTTCAGACTTTAGCTCATCTGTAAATTCAAAGTATTTTATTATGGGAAGTAATGACTAAATTTCAGCCCAGAAATGTTTTACACAGAAGCACCGAAAATCACAGCTGACACATATGTATAAAGACTACAAGCACTTCCTTTAAGTGTCTCATAAAATTAACTATGTTGATTTATACTAAGTTCAGCTTTCATAGTTCTGCTCTGTTGCTTAAAATATAATTGAAAGACTCAAGCAAGGAAATTTCCCATGATCCACAAAAACCTAAATGTTACTAGCTATCTTTATTTATAAATAAATTAGAAAAACAAAACAAAACAAAAAGCAACCAACCAAACCTCAAAACAAAACCAGAAGAGCTTTGACATTTTAAAGAAAACAACTATTTAGCTGACTTGGTGCACAGGTGATTATAGTGGGATCAGCTCAGTTTATATGAACAGACTCGAGGTCTGACTGACCTGTTCTCAGACCATATCTCAGTAGAGGCAGAATATGCCTCCAGCAACATCTAATAAATGTGCGCAATTTAGAGCATAATTTAACAGTTAGTTTGAAGCAGGTTTTCCCTGAGTTTACAAGATGCTCTCATTTTACTCAGGCCAAAGGAACAATGTCAGGAAGTATGCTGGTGCCATCTTTACATAGTACATCATTTTTTTGTCCAAGAATAGGTACCTTGGCTCTCTTTTCCAGAGAGTTTGCCTTAACATTTTTATTTTCCAAGCAGTGTAACAAGCACAGAGACAAGTGGGCAAGAGCTAAGCAAAACTCTGAGGCATGTTGGAAAAATTCTGACAGGGATCTGCCAGCAAGCTCAGCAAATCTGCAATTTCCCAAAACATCCACCTATCACCCCACCAATTATATAGAACCAGGTCAGACAGAAAGATTTAATGGATCAGGCTTGTAAACCTAATATTCAGACTCATTGAAAGTATTTTAAAAAATTTAATTCAACAAGCCACGTAGCTACCCACAGGAGGAGAAATTTGTCCCTTGAATTTTGTGGAGCTGTTGAAATGTGAGTATATTTTAAGCAGATGCAGAGTGGTTGAACCTCAGACTGATTTCTTCAGAGACCATGATTTTAGTTTCTTGACAGTTCAGGTCCCAAGCATGCCTAAAGATAAGTGAGAATAAGAATGCCTTAAGATTCCGTACTGTCATCTCACATCTCTTTTTTCCCAGCATGAGTGTCACACTGCCCCTATCCATAGCGTTCGGGGGTGCAGATCAGTGACCAGTCATGCAGGCTAACTCTAAGCCAGACTTTCAAATGTGAATGCAACACAAAATACAGAAATTGTGTGTTCTCTCTGCACATGCTGAGATCCAAACCAATTATATATGTTGTTTACTTTGAACCAGACTGTTATTCCTTCTGTATGTCCACATCTTCAGCTTTGGCTATGTTTACTGATGCCTGCTGTGACCCATCTTGGGTTCACTGACCATCCAGAACAGGCAGAGGGGTACACTTGCTTTGTTAAACAAAAACAGGCCATGGGGGGGGTGGGGGTTGGGGGGGGAATCTGAGCCATAGATCATTACTCATCCCTGCTGCTGAATTCTCAGATTGCTCACTGTTTTGAATGTTTTCCAAAGCACATCTGCTAACAGAAGGGGTTAGGTTTAAGTAGCATGGATATCAAACAATCCTCAGTTACATGGTGTGGTTTCTAATCCTGTTTTAATCAGTAATATAGACATGGCCACTTGTACATCACAGTTCCAAGCTAATCCCTCTGCACACTTTGTGTTGAAACCATGGTAGAGAGGACTGATTAATACGCATGCACCACCCTAGCATGGATTCAGGATATGCCCAGCGCAGGCAGAGAGACCAGGGAAATGGAATGTGCTTTAGGTTCTGATGTATAGACATCACTTGACTGAAGTAAGTTTTTCTTAAATAAAAGTAAGTATGGATTTGTTTAAGCAGCATGAAAAAGGGAAACATTTTATACTCTAAGCATCCTGAAGATTAGGATGATCTTTATAAAATTTTTCTTTTAAATTAAGCCCATCTAGTGTTTTCTCATGAAAGAAAAAGATGCAGTTATATTGTTCTCCATTTTCATTCCAAGAGCTATTCAGTTCCTCTCTGCCTGTATGGGAAAATGGTTTATTTTATGTTAGTGTTTTGTGTTGCAATAACACATTAATATTAATATATGAAACGACTTAAAAATGATGTAAGGTATCAAACTTACTTTTTGTCAGAAGTAGGTTTTCTTTCTCATTCTTTATTTTAAGGATAAGGATATCAGAAACATGCAATCCTTAAGTTCTCTTATGGCTCTAAGGATGGTTTTATAGTGTAATGTTTTGCGGGGAGCAGCAAAGAAACCCAGAAAAACAAGGTGAAACTCCATGACTGGCACTAACAGCAAGCAGAATATGCTATGATGAAATTTTAGCTTTTTTCACAGGTTTTTTAGGGAATGGTGTCGGCGCATGTGGGTGTATAATTTTGGGGTTTTTTGCTTATAACCTCAGCTCCTGGAATCAAGTGATTATAGCAGATGTTAAATTTTAATTTCTCGTTAAGAAAATTCATACCCTTCACAGTTGAGGGAGATCTTAAAGACATGAATTACCAATTCCAATTAAAAAAAAAATAATAATAAAAAAAAAAAGCGTCATCCTAAAAGCTGTGATTTCTTCATGGTGGGATAAAAATTTCTGAATGTTTCTTTTGGAACACAGTTCAATAAAATTACACTAACATGGCCAAGCTGCCATATGAGTCTACAGATTGAGTCCCAGATCCTGTACGCTACAGAAATAATCAGAGAAAGGGGTTATGCTCACTATAAGCATATATGCACATATTCTCAACTCAAATGCAACATAATGTTCACAGTGATTTAAAACTCAGAACTCAGTAAGCAGAAGGGAAGAATAGCAAAATACCAGCAAGATCCATTTGCAGTCTGAAAGTGACTGAAATATTTATTACCTAGAACACTTTATCTCTGAAAGTTTTTCTCCTAAGGCATACTGAAGATACACTCTTTTCATTTTTTGCGCTATTAACATATCTACAAGAAACACAAGCTTCTATGTAACAAAAAAGGCCAGAAACAGTTTCAATTTTCAGATGAGCACCTGGGCTGGTCAGACTCTTCATCTTCAAATCACTGGGCTATAAATCAGCGTTCTACCTAAAAATCATCTTCACCTCCCCCTCGTCCAATTTTCATACCATGCTGCACATCTGACTTTCCTCAGTTCTGATATATGGCTTCCTTTTTAAGAACAAACAAAATTCCCTAGGAACTGCAATAAACACTCACCAATTTTCACTACCCCACACAGACACACAGTGTACAAACTAAAGTGACTACATTTGTCATATGTTTTAGCATATATATTAAAAACAAGAATAGAATCATAGAATCATAGAATAGTTAAGGTTGGAAAGGACCTCAAGATCATCTAGTTTCCATTCCCCTGCCAGGGGCAGGGACACCTCCTACTAAACCATGCCACCCAAGGCTATGTCCAACCCAGCCTTGAACGCCGCCAGAGATGGAGCATTCACAGCTTCCCTGGGCAACCCATCCCAGTGCCTCACCATCCTTACAGTAAAGAATTTCTTCCTAAACCCAATCTAAACTTCCCCTGTTTAAGTTTGAACCCATTACCCTTTGTCCTATCACTACAGTCGCTAATGAAGAGTCCCTCCCCAGCATCCTTATAGACCCCCTTCAGATACTGGAAGGGTGCTATGAGTTCTCCTCGCAGCTTTCTCCAGGGTCCTCTCTATTACCTCTTACAACTGCCTGGCAATTCAGTAGTGCAGAGAACTTAGATATTTTTCAAGTTTTGGTTATTTTGTGGGGGGGTTGTTTTGTTTGTGGCATTTGGGGTTTTTGTTGGTTTGTTAATATGTATTTTGTTTACTTAACATGCCTAGTACTGAGTTAAGGCAAAACAGCCTTCCTAAAATAAGAAACAAAGTTCTTTACATAGTTAATAAATAGCTTTCTAACTTTTTCAACTGTTTATTAACCAACCCTACAATTTCATATATCAGGATGCAAGTGCTCTGAAGAAAATGTAACATATTGTTATACTATTAAGTTATGTACACAGTGATTACAGTAGCAAGTTCAGCTTTTAAACTATCTGGAAAAGTGTCATCAATTCTTCAGAGGATAAAAAGTTTAGGAGATACTATTTTCAGACCTGATTTAGAATAATTTGTTTCAGCCAAAAGATTTATTTTTCTACTCTGAAACACCCAATTAATTGTGCATAAAATTTATTATTCAACCTTTTCTTTCAATGCTTTTTCTTCTAGCTTTCTCATCCAAAGTTTAACCAATCCAGATGGATTGCATGGACATTGTAAAGAACTTATTTTCAACAAAGATTAAATTCGTTGGATGGTTATCTTCCACAAACATTTCCCTTTTTGCAAAAAACTGATGCTGAGATCCTTTTCATTGGGAGAACACTCAGGAAGAATGCAACCTGAAACTTGTAATTGTTTAAAGAAGGAAAGAAGAAAAAAAAATCACCTTAATGATGCTTAATTGCCTCAATGAAAATACACCTAGTTAGCGACTTCTATTTCCATTTGCATCTGAATATGTTGCAGAGAAAGAGCACAGTTTAATATAAAAAACCATTCTCATAAGTAAAGATAGTAAGCAAAATGACATTCACACATGCAACCTGCTTTATGATGAACCACAATTAGGATGTACAGTAAGTATTATTTCATTCTTTCCCCATTTTTTTGTAATGTAATTGGTCAAAATGACCTTTAGTGAGAAGCTGAATAATCTTATACTTCTTGTTTCAGGCAAAGTATCTTTCTTATTAAATATCAGCAGAAAAGTTATTGATACTACTCAATCTGAACATTTAAAGTAAAAGTATGCAAAGGGACTGTCCGCTAGTAGTTAATTATTGTTAGTAGGTGCACTGCCAAGGACCGTGAAAGCCAATCCACGCAACTGCTAATGGAGTATTCAGGAACTCCGATCTTGATACAAGGCAAATCATGGTGCTGGTGACCTTCATCAATGGGTTATGACAGTGACACACTTGAATTGTTCCATGGTTACAACATAACTCTGTTAGATGACTGGTGTTTTGGCAGCCCTACCTTTCGAGGGAAATGAGTGACCTGTCATGACCTCAAGAAAAAAACATAGAGGAAAGGGCTCTTGGTGTGCTAATAAGAGAAGGTTATGGCATTTTCAGAATGAAGGAGAAAGCAAATTAAGCTGAATATAAGTCAGATAAATTTGTGTTCACATGAGCACAGCTACATGTATTCTAAATTGCTATACTTACACATGGACACAAAGGAAATATTCTAATATTTTTTTTAGCTGTTATAAAGTTGAAATTTTAGTAACGGAGAATGAAATTGCCAAATCCAGCTCTAAACTTTAAGCAATTAAAATCGATTATAGATTTAATTCTTGGAATGTGACAATTTAAATTGGTGTTTTCAAAATAATATTTAACTAGTAGGCATAAAACCCTTGTAAAAAATGTGCGGGTATGACTGCTTCCTTATAAGCCAATAAATAATCTTCAGGTTTATAACCTAAAGAGATCACAGAGGTTTTGTTACTGTTCATGTGCTTTGTGCATGCACAAATAAAGAAGGCCAACAACCGATTACTTTTTTTGAAGAACACTTACAGCAAAGATACCAGAACAGAAATAAACACTTGAAATTGTAGCTAGCGTAGATGCATTTGCTAGCTCTGTTACAGAGACAGAAGGACACAACATAGGGAAAATCAACAAAATGGTTAAGACAGTGACCTCAAACAGAAGATTTAAATTTAACTATCACTAAGTAGTTAGTCTTTGTTAGCACACTTGCCTTCTA
Source organism: Myiopsitta monachus (assembly GCA_017639245.1). Lineage (NCBI taxonomy): Eukaryota > Metazoa > Chordata > Aves > Psittaciformes > Psittacidae > Myiopsitta > Myiopsitta monachus. Next base: position 65,218,235 of record CM029919.1, read on the forward strand.
AATACCAAAAGAAACAAGTGTCATAATATCCAACTTTCAGGTACCAAATTTGGAATCTGAATATGAAACTTGTGAAAGCTTTTCCAATTAACAGGTAGTCATCAAGTTATGTACTCCAGAATGTCTAGTGTCCAGGTCTTAAGTACTGATATTTAAAGATATGTGATCTCTTATCTTGAGGCTGGAGAGAACTGCTTATCTCTGCTCATCTCTGCTCATCCTCCTCTGATGTAAAACCTACACTTAAACTAGGCAGCTAAGACACAAAATCACTTTCTCCTGAAAGAGATGACAGATACTGATGCCTTTTTTTCCTCTAATATATCCCACTTTATTCAAATGATCTGAAAATTCAAATCTAGAAGATTTAAAAAACATCTGTAAAATACTTTTTATGGAATAAAGACTAAAATATTAGTCTCATCAGATCCCAGTTTGTTGGATACTCTGAGATAAGTGGCTCTCAATCTGATTTATGCTAAACTTACTCTGATTTGCTTAAGTAATTACCTATCAAATGGAACTGAGGTTTGATTTGAGTTCTGCAACTGCCAAATGTATTCCATATGTGCTACCTAGCTTGGAAATTAATACAAGTACTTTGTTATACTCCAGCTGTCTTTTATGGAGAGCCTTTTCTAGTGGACATGCTCTAGATGTTTCGTCGCTCCAAAGAAAGTAGCCAGATACGTGTAGCCTAAACATACTCATATCTTAAGCTATTTAGATACCAAATAATACATAAATGTTGGAACTGGTCTTCTGGAGTGCACAAGAGTATAACTTCACTGACAAGTATACAGTCTCACTTTTTTATCCAGAGTCCTAGTCCCTTTATCCTCCACATGGGATATTATTTTCTGGATTTTCAAGTATAAATGAATCAGCTAGTTACCTTGGAGAGTAAAACTGGAAGATCTCTAAAAGCCTGTAGCCAGCAAAATGTTAAGATATCATTCAGTCAATATGTCTCAGCACAGAGATAAAGTTAGCTGCATTAAAAGACATTATGGATGAAGTCAAAGTGAATCAATCTCTGTTCACTGTTGCCACACCTAGGGGAAAAATATAAAATAAAATATTTCTATTTCACACAATAGAAAGATTACTGAGGGTAAGTATATTCCATTAAAATACACATAACTACATCTATGTAATTTCCTCAAGGAAAGTGGGAGTTGCTATTGAAGTGACTGAAAGAAATTTGACCTTAAAATGAAGCATGAGGAAGGCAGAAATAACTGAGCTACATTTATGGACCAGTGCACACATACCCTTAAAATGTATGGGAAGTACATATAAAGTTGAAAGAAGTAAATTCATAGTATTAGAAAGAATGAAAAGAAAATGCTCACACATTTAGCAAATCATAGAAATTGAACTCAAAATACTCATCATATTTTACAGGAATTTCTGGGAGCAATCACTTTCATCCAAATGAGTGATATTGGCTTCCACACAATTATTAACTGTTCTAGAAACCCTAGATAAATCTGGCTGCTAGCACGGAGACATCCCATGGCTATAACGGTTTATGTCCTCATTTGGGCTGTGATAGAGTTAATTTTCTTCATAGTAGCTAGCATGTGCCTATATGCTTGATTTTTGCTGGAAACAGTGTAGATAATTCAGCAGTGTTATTGCTGAGCAGTGTTTACACAGTCAAGGGCCTTTTCTGCTCCTCACACCAGACCACTGGCTAGTAGGCTGGGGGTGCACATGGAGCTGGGAGGGGACACAGCCAGGACAGTTAACCCCAACTGACCAAAGGGATATTCCATAACATGGCATCATTCTGAGTGTACAAAAATGGGGAAGAAGAAGGAAACGGGGGAACTTTGGAGTGATGAATTTTGACTTCCCACATCACTGTTACACATGCTGGAGCCCTGCTTCCCTGAAGATGGCTGAACACCTGCCTGACCATTGGAAATGATGGATGAATTCCTTGTTTTGCTTTGTTTGCATGCTTGGTTTTTGCTTTATCCTATTAAATTGTCTTTATCTCCATCCATGATTTTTTTTCACTTTCATTCTTCCAATTCTCTCACCTATGACACCATGGGAGGAGTGAATGAGCTGCTGTGTGGTGCTTAGTTGCCAGGTGGAGATAACTGGGGCAGTCTGTAACAACAGGTCCTTCGGAAAGATTGAGGTGGTGATGTTACAGTCCACTTGTGTGAAATCTGAAGCCTAGCAATAATCCTCTCACTTTATTAGGGCCTCCAGGGGAGTGCACATGGCAGGTGGGAATTTCAGTTTTGAATTCATTGCTGAAATTCAACAAAATGCTTAAAGAAGATGCATGACTGTGCTTAAATGCTTAGCTAAATTGGTACACGTGAGTTCCTCATTGGAGCAATACAGCTGGTATGTCTGTTACGCTGCAAAGCCTTTAAGTATCTGAGTATTTATCAACATATGGTTCACTTCAAATCTTTAAATGCTGTGATTGTGGGGAACAGGTTCACAGTAAAACAACCATAAGCCTATTCAAGTCTTTTATTTGAACAGCGTTTACTGCTGGGATGTATCACTAGAGCAACTAATCTGAATTGATTTATCCAGTCTTGCATTATTCTACTCTTTCACAAAGAGCTTTTGAAACTATATTTTTTAGACCTGTATTGTTACATTTGTGCCAGGCACATAGTTCTAGCAAAACGCTGACAATCGGGGTAGTTTTGCCAAGAAGGTAAGGGCATCCTGTGACATGGAAAACACACAATATCAGGTATTACTAATACCGGATCACTAGAACCCTTTCTCACCTTAACTATTTTCTTGTACAGAGAGTAAAAGCGCAACTCAATTATTATTGAAAGATTAGAGGAATTGGCAGCTAATATTTGCCAACATAATAAATATATTAATTTAAACCTTAGAAGATTTCCTCTACCGAGCAACTATTTTACATAGAATCATAGAATAGTTACGGGTTGGAAAGGACCTTAAGATCATCTACTTCCAACCCCCCTGCCATGGGCAGGGACACCTTACACTAAACCATGCCACCCAAGGCTCTGTCCAGCCTGGCCTTGAACACTGCCAGTGATGGAGCATTAAAAACTTCCTTGCGCAACCTATTCCAGTGCCTTACCACCCTTACAGTGAAGAACTTCTTCCTCATATCCAATCTAAACTTCCCCTCTTTAAGTTTGAACCTGTTACCCGTTGTCCTATCACTACAGTCCCTCATGAGGAGTCCCTCCCCAGCATCCTTATAGCCCCCCATTCAGACACTGGAAGGTTGCTATGAGGTCTCCAAGCAGCCTTCTCTTCTCCAGGCCTGAACAGCTCCAGCTTTCTCAGCCTATCTTCATATGGGAGGTGCTCCAGTCCCCTGATCATCCTTGTGGCCCTCCTCTGGGCTTGTTCCAACAGTTCCATGTCCTTTTGATGTTGAGGACACCAGAACTGCACACAATACCCCAAGTGAGGTCTCAGAAGAGCAGAGTAAAGGGGCAGGATCACCTCCTTCGACCAGCTGGTCACGAGCCTTTTGATGCAGCCCAGCATACGGTTGGCTTTCTCGGCTGCGAGCGCACAATGAAGCCGGCTCATGTTAAGTTTCTCATCAACCAACACCCCCAAGTCCTTCTCCTGAGGGCAGCTCTCAATCTCTTTTCTCCCCAACCTGTAGCTGTGCCTGGGTTTGCTCCCACCCAGGTATAGGACTTAGCACTTTGTTTTGTTAAACTTCATCAGGTTGGCATCAGCCCATGTCACAAGCAAGTCAAGGTCCCTCTGGATGGCATCCCTTCCCTCCAGCGTTATCAACTGAACCACACAGCTTGGTGTCGTTAGCAAACTTGCTGAGGGACGCACTCAATCCCACTGTCTATGTCACCTACAAAGATGTTGAACAAGACCAGTCCCAACACCAATCCCTGACGGACACCACTCATTACTGGTTTCCAGCTGGACATTGAAGCCATTGAGCAGAACTCTTTGAGTGTGGCCATCCAGACAGTTCTTTATTCACCGAGTGGTCCATCTATCAAATTGATGACTCTCCAACTTAGAAACAAGGATGCCATGTGGGACAGTGTTGAACGCTTTGCGCAAATCCAGGTAGATGACATAAACTGACCGCCAAATTGGTCAGGCAGGAGTTCCCCTTAGTGGAGCCATGCTGCCTGTCACCAAGCACCTTCTTGTTTTTCGTGTGCCTCAGCATGCCTTCCAGGAGAATCTGCTCCAAGATTTTACCAGGCACAGAGCTGAGAATGATTGGTCTGTAATTTCCTGGGTCATCCATTTTCCCCTTCTTGAAAATGGGGGTTATATTTTCCTTTTTCCAGTCAGTCAGGAACTTCACCTGACTGCCATGATTTTTCAAATAAGATGGCCAGTGGCTTAGCAAGTTCATTTGCCAGCTCCTTCAGGACCCGCCTATGGATTTCAGCAGGTCCCATGTACCTGTGTATGTTCAGGTTCTTAAAATGCTATCAAACCATATGCTCTCCTGCAGTGGGCCTAAGGTCTTCATTCTCACAGTCCCTGTGTCTGCCTTTCAGGACTTGGGTGGTGTGGTCAGAGCATTTGCCAGTGAAGACCGAGGCAAAGAAGTCATTAAGAACCTCAGCCTTCTCCAAATCCAGGGTAGCCACTTCTCCTGATAGCTTCTGGAGGGGGCCCTACATTGTCCCTATTCTGTTTTATTCACTCTGTCCCTATAGAATCTCTTCCTGTTATCTTTCATATCCCTAGCCAAGTTGAATTTTAATTGGGCCTTAGCTTTCTAACCTGGTCCCTAGCTTCCCAGACAACTTCTCTGTATTCTTCCCAGGCTGCCTGTCCTTGCTTTCCGCATTTTATAAGCCTCCTTTTTCCTTTGAATTTTCCTCAGCATCTCCTTATCCATCCAAGGAGGTCTCCTGGCTCTCCTGCTGCACTTCCATCTAGGTGGGATGCAACACTCCTGAGCTTGCAGCAAGTGACCCTTAAATATCAACCAACAGTCTTGGGCCCCCTTGTCCTCTAGGGCTCTATCCCATGGAACCTTACTAAGCAGGTTCCTGAAGAAGCCCAAGTCCTGGCTCTCTTGAGGTCCAGGTCAGTGAGCTTGCTGCACACTCTTCTCACTGTCCTGAGGATCTCTAATTCGACCATCTCATGATAGCTGCCACCAAGGCTGCCCTGGAGCATCGCATTTCCAACCAGCCCTTCTCTGTTGGTGAGGATGAGGTCAAGCATGGCACCTCTCCTTGTTGGCTCCTCCATTACTTGCAGAAGGAAGTTGTCTTCCACACAATCGAGGAACCTCCTGGATTGCTTGTGCCGGGCCGTACCATCCCTCCAAGAGATATCAGGGTGGTTGAAGTCCCCCATGAGAATGAGTCTCATGAGAACAGTGCACCAGCTGTTTGTTTCTGATTTGAGTGTGCTTCCTCATTAGCCCACTGCAGGACAGGAAAGTGGTTCTGGGTGGGGAGAACAGGTTTAGGAGGAAGCCCCTCACTTTTAATTGTCCTCCTCCTCCTCCTTTTTTTTGTTTGCTTTTTCTGTTGCTGTTTCCCAGCTTCCTGGGCTAGTGGCCTCCTTCTTCGCTCCATGACAGACAATAGACGCTTGTGACCCCTGCACAGTTTGGGCCTGGAGCAAGCAGTGCTGCTTCCTCTCAGCTTCCCTGACCTCTTTTAGCCTACTGACAGTACCCCACATCTCAGCCACCTGCTGCTGGAGGACCTCCACCAGGGAGCACCAAGTGCAGCGCTGCCCATTGCACATTCTCTCCTCAAGAGACCAGTGTAGGCACACTACACCCGGAGCTCTGCACTGCAGCCTCCCCTCTCATCTGCTCTGTCTGGGTGCCTACGCTGGCCAACACCAGCGCAGCCAGAGCAGAGCTCCCAGACAGGCCCCTGCTTATAAGGTGAGCGCTCACCACCCCGCTCACCTGCCCGCCCAAACCACCTCACCGTGCTCCTGGTTGCTTGTGCTCCCTGGGGCAGGTTTTTAATCAGTCAGGGCAGGTGCTGCTCCTCCTGGCGCTAGCCCCTCTGAGTCAGATGCTCAGGTCAGCTGAGCTGCTGGCTGCTGGGCAAGTCCTGTGGAGGTCTTGAGGCTCCCTCAGTGGCTCTTGACTGCTCTGAGTTGAGTCTCCTGAACACTGAGCTTCCTCCCACCTCGGGTGTTGAAGGCATCCTTTCTCGAGCTACTCATCCTCAGCAATAATGACACGATTGAAAAACTTGTTAACAATGAAACTAAAAATGTTTTCTGAAAGTTCTTTTACCTTTAATCTTTTGAGTTACTGGAATTGATTAAATGCAGTCCTCCTAGCTTGATGAAGAGACAATATTCTACACCACATCTGGTAACAGATGTTTACTAATCACTGATAAATTTTGCCTATGTAAAAGGGGAAGTGGCTTTTAGAGGGACTACTGATGTAATTATAAAAACACGTACAAACCATGTGAATATTTGCTGAAACAAAATCTAACCTGGGGATAAAAATAAAGCTTCAGCAGCTTTCAGTCTGGGACTCTCCCACACTACAGATAACTTCTTTAAAAGTCAATTACATATAAATGAACAAACCAGTAAATATTAGAAAAATACTTTTTTTTTGAATGCATTACATAAACTTGCAAACCTGTTTTGTATTTCTAGTCTAGTAAACAACATCTTTGTTTAAGACATGGACAGGGATTTTGAGTGCACCCTCAGCAAGTTTGACAACATCAAGCTGTGTAGCGGAGTTAATGTGCTGGAGAGAAGGGATGCCATGCAGCCATCCAGGAACCTTGACAGGCGCAAGAGGTGGGCCAGTGCAAAGCTCATGAAACTCAACAAGGCCAAGTGCAAGGTTCTGCACCTGTGCCAGGGCAATCCCAAGCACAGCTACCGGCTGAGTGGAGAATGGATTGAGAGCAGCCCTGAGGAGAGATTTGGGGGTATTGGTTGTTGACAAGCTCAACATGAGTAGGCAGCGTGTGCTTGTGGCCCAGAAAGCCAACCATATTCTGAGCTGCATCTAAAGGAGCGTGACCAGCAGGTAAAGGAAAGTAATTATGCCCCTCTACTCTGCTCTTGTGAGACCTCACACCACCTCTGAGATCAAAGGTCTGGAGCACCTCTCCCATGAAGACAGGCTAAGAATGTTGGGGTTTGATCATCCTGTTTGGTCAGACAGTTATCAGCCAGTTGTGGGTGTACCATTCCTGGAAGTGCTCAAGGTCAGGTTGGACGAGGCTTTGAGCAACCTGGTCTAGTGGGAGGTGTCCCACTAGATCATGGCTGGAGGGCGATGGAACTAGATGGTCATTAAGGTTCCAATCCAAACTCATCTATGATTCTATGATTCTATGGCTATGAATTTTAATATTTTTTTTTCTAATTCACTCAAAGCAGACATTTCAAACTATACTTCCTCAAAATAAATTCTGAACTATGATCATATTATTTACTTCAGAGACAAACACATCCTGCCAGAGAACAGCTCTGTACCACAAAGTTACTATGCAGCCTTCCAGTATCTGAAGAGGGGCTATAAGGATGCTGGGGAGGGACTCTTCATTAGGAACTGCAGTGACAGGAAAAGGGATAACGAATTCAAACTTAAACAGTGGAAATTTAGATTGGATATAAGGAAGAAATTTTTTACTGTTAGGGTGGTGAGACACTGGAATGGGTGCCCAAGGAAGTTGTGAATGTTCGCTCCACCCCTGGCGGTGCTCAAGGCCAGGCTGGACAGAGCATTGGGTGACATGGTTTAGTGGGAGGTATCCTTGCCCCTGGCAGGGGGGTTGGAACTAGATGATCTTAAGATCCTCTCCAACCCTAACTATTCTATGATTCTATTATGAGAAACTTGGGGGTGTTCAGTCTGTAGAAGAGAAGGCTGCATGGAGACCTCAGAACAGCCTTCCAATATCTGAAGGGGGCCTATAGGGATGCTGGGGAGGGATTCTTCATGAGGGACTGTAGTGAGAGGACAAGGGGTAATGGGTTAAAACTTAAACTGGGGAAGTTTAGATTGGATATGAGGAAGAAATTCTTTACTGTAAGGGTGGTGAGGCACTGGAATGGGTTGCCCAGGTGTCGTGGTTTAAGCCCCCCACCCACGCACTTTTACTCACTCATTCACTCCCTCCCTCCCTCCCTCCCTCCCTCCCTCCCTCCCTCCCTCCCCCTCTTTCTTCCCCCAGTCCCGGGGAGATGGGGAGGAGAATCAAAAGAATGCAACTCGCACAGGTTGAGATAAGAACAGTTTAGTAACTAAGGTATAACACAAACCACTACTGCTACCACCAGTAATAATACAAGAGAAATGCAAGGAAAGAGAATACAACTGCTCACCAAGCCCGACCCAACCAGTGCACCCCCCACTGCACCACCACACCCTTCCGGGTCTCTGCTCTCCGTCTTCACATCCTGGGCATGACGTGCTGTGGTATGGAATAACCTCTTTGGTCCGTTTGGGTCAGGTGTCCTGTCTCTGCCTCCTCCCGGCTCCCCCTCCTCCCTGGCATAGCATGAGGCTCAGAAAAGTCCTTGGTCAAACCAAAACATTGCCAAGCAGTAACTGAAAACACTGGTGTTATCAGCGCTGCTCCCAGGCCCCAAATCGAAAACACAGTGCTGCACCAGCTACCAAGAGGGAGAAAAATGACTGCTGCTGCTGAACCCATGACACCAGGGAAGTTGTGAATGCTCCATTGCTGGCTGTGTTCAAGTTTGTGTTGGACAGAGCGTTGGGTGGCATGGTTTAGTGTTAGGTGTCCCTGCCCATGGTAGGGGGGTTGGAACTAGATGATCTTAAGGTCCTTTCCAACCCTAACTATTCTATGATTCTATGATTCTATGTTCACTTAAAACAGAACTGGCAAATACTCATGAAGAACTCTGTTGGGCTATCTGTATAGCATATCGGGACTTTCATTATTATATGAGCTGAAGAAATCTGACGGGTTTTTAGATCTGCTGCACTTACTCCAAAGAAGAAAATTATGTCTAATGCTTTCATCTGAAAAATACTAACTTGTACTTCAGCGCTATGGGAAATTTACTGATTAAAGCAGATTTTTTTTTTTTTTTTTTCTGGAAACAAGCAACACTAGACTAGCCATACATGCACTTACATAGAACACTGAAGACATAATTCTGCTAACTATCTGTTCCTAGAAAGAGCATTTTTAAATGGCCACAACGTATAACAGCTTCTTTTTTTTTCAGACATTCATTTATGGATTAGATTAATAAAAAAAATATATAAAATGTATATATAAAATAAAAGGCAGAATGCAATTCCAGACAACATAACTTGGGAAGTAATTGATGAAAATTGTTGGAGTGGTCCTTTTAAAGTACTTTGTGCCTCTCAGATAACAGAAAAACTGTCAGATAAACAAAATATGGTACCCTGATATATAGGTGATGTTCTATCTTTTAAATAAAAAAATGTCATCCTTTCTCCAAGTACCAGACTGTTTTAACAGAATAGTCTTTGGCATGTCCTTACATTAATACACCTATAGAGAAAATGTTCTTTATAGTGAATAACATCTGGAATTAGAATAAAAATCATCAATAGGAGATACAGCAATGACTGAGGTAATCTTTACAGCAGTCTTCACAGTAGCAGCTGAATCCTGCAAATAGCTGTGAGCTGAGCTGAATCATATGCATATTAAAATATTCATAATGCCTATAAAAGGATTATTTTTTTCTTAAGATATAGCAAGGTCTTGGACATTTATGAAGGTAGAAACTGCTGCTAGCTTGCGTGCGAAGTTCCACAGTTTACTGTTTGTATAAAGAGAAAAATGTCATATACATTTCATGCCATATCCATAGATACAATACTGATTTGCATCTCAATAAGAATTCATATTTCTCCTTTTAAGACATTATTCATGTTACTAGTGTTACTAAACAAATCTTTCAAACTCAGTCATGCATTGGAGAAATAATATTGTAAAGTGAACAAGGAAAACGCTTCATGGTTTCCATGAATGTGCATAAGGAACTTGTGTCCCTCTATTATTCATGTGGCCTAATTATTTAAAATTAGAATGACTGGAGATACCACCCATGACTATTTTAGAATACTTCAGTATTTTATGAAAATTTGAATAAATGTTTATTAAATGGAAAGTTTTGCTATCCCCAGTCCTCCCTCCCCATTGCCACTGGGAGAGGCTGAAGCACTTGACTGCTGCTGTGGCAAATTGGGTCCTAATAAGTATGATGCTTTACTGCTTCTTGTTTTTTCTGAGATACAACTGCAGCATTTCAGAAGGACTCACCTGGGCATTAATTCAACAAGAAATGTTGGTAGGAGTATTATATTTTCCACGTTTTGATATCTCACTGAATGACTTGCATATAAAGAGGCCTGGCAGCTGGTTTGTGTCAGTGACTGATGTGCTTGTCATTACAGCCTCCAATTTGGCTGATTCACCTCTGCCAGGCTTAAGAATAATACTCTTCTTGCTGTTTCCTCCTATTTTGCAACTTTAGCTACCATGAAAATAAAATAATAATGATAAAGAACCACAGAATGAGGTTTTGAAAAAGCTTTTAAATATTAAATAGAGGTTTCGTTTAATCTTAAGAGGTAATCTCAATGCATGTCACCTCTAAAAGTAATAATAGGTTTATTCAGAGATGGAGATGGGTGTATAAGTAAGGAATGCTCATTTTTAGTGCATTAAATTAGTTCAAGTCATAGTTAGGGTTGGAAAGGATCTTAAGATCATCAAGTTCCAACCCCCCTTCCATGGGCAAGGACACCTTACACTAAACCATGCCACCCAAGGCTATGTCCAACCCAGCCTTGAACACTGCCAGCAATGGAGCATTCACAGCTTCCCTGAGCAACCCATCCCAGTGCCTCAGCACCCTTACATGTAAAGAATTTCTTCCTCATATCCAATCTAAACTTCCCCTGTTTAAGTTTGGACCCATTACAGTCCCTCATGAAGAGTCCCTCCCCAGCATCCCTATAGGCCCCCTTCAGATATTGGAAGGCTGCTATGAGTCATATATTTTCATCCTTAGGGAGCTCAGTCATAACTGATAAAACCTAACACTACTAGATAGGAGATGCAAAGTGTTTTCATAAAAACCTTATTTAAGATGGTTGTTTTTATTCTATGTAGAATCTCATCAGGGATCAAGATGAATTCATTTGTTAAGCAGAAATAAGAAACACACAAATTTTTCATCAAGAACCATGGATGCAGAGGGCCATCTTCCAATCCAGAGGTTATTTTATTATTTACTATATCAGATGCTGCACTCAGGAAAGAAAAATATAATGACAGAAAGAGAGACAAAAAGAGAAAGAAGAAAGACAGAAAGAGCCCGCATCATTCTCATAATTATTGGGCAAAAGAAAAAAAAAAAAAAAAAGACATTTTATTTAATTTTCACAAGACAGGTCCTCCATAGTTGAAATGCCACCAGATGGTCTCTGTTCCTCTGACATAACGGTATCATTATGCTATATAAAATGGCCACAACTGAGGCTTCTTCTATCAGATCACAGCCCTGGTACAATACACCAGATTTTGAAGCAGTGCTTTTCAATCAAAGCAGAAATAAAAATTTTCTAGAACTATTTAAATCAATGTTTCGGAGTTTGTTCCACAAAAGATTTCATTTCAGTTTCATAGGAAGATTTTAAGCACATGCAAAATTGTAAAGGAATTGCACTTGGAATTTTGATCTTTGCACTAACTGGAATCAGCTACAAATTCCCCATTAGACTCCTCAGCAGCATCACCTTGTGGAGACTGAAGGAGGTAAAGGATTAACAGTTTCATGTTGCTGCACACCCAAATTTATCTGCCTGAAACAATGTCTGACTGCCTCTTGCTATCCTGTGATACATGTCACATGTAACGTGTGCCCTGCAATATGGTATTATCTTTGCAAGTAACAGGCTGTACCTTTTGCACTGAGTTCACATGGTTTACAGGAATGAGGCTTGCCAGAGCTGCTTTGCTTGAGCTTTTATTGACCTGCCTTAACCTTGTTTCTCCTGGTTAACTGTGACCACACTTTTTGTAACTCACTAGGTGTCCATGGCTAATTTGTTTTACTTTATCTTTGTGATGTAAATCCTTCGGTGTGTATAGATAGCTGTAATGAGCAGTTGTTCTATGTAGAGGGAGATATTTTTGACCTTAAGATGATGTAGAGAAATATGGTCCTGATATAATGGCAAAAACCTTGGAGGTCCTTTGCAGAGGTGCATTGGTATTGGGTAAGGGATAGGGAAAAAGGCTGGCACTGACAATGCCACAGGTTTAAACATCACATGGCTATCAACAACTCATCCATGGTGAAGTACAGCAGTGTAGATCTGGATCTGGGCAAAGATGGTTAAGGGGTAACAGAGGAAAAGAAATGCTATCTAATACACAAAAATACCATGTACAGTAGATTTGGATATACCATAGAGCTGCTGACGGGTGAAGACAGAGTAAAGTTGTTAAAGCATGACAATAAGCACACAAAAATGATCCCAAGTTGATTCTACAATGAGGAATAAGCCATCAACATCAACAACATATTCCTGCCAGAGCAAGGAGGACAAGCTAGCAAGTTGTGGTTTTACCCTCTCTAGAAGTCCAGAGCCATTTAAGAAACTACTTTGAGTAATCATTAGTTTAAGATCCCAAAAAACAGAAGGAGGGCCATAACACCAGAAAAGGGGTTTGAAATTAAGAAGTATGTATAATTTTAATTGTATTATCAATATTATTGAGACTTTTTACTCCATAGAGATATACTAGCTGCATCATTATTTCTTCTTTCTTTTTTTCTGAAAAATTAGACCTAGACTAAAAATCATTCTTGAATTTCAGTGTTAAAACATCAGTTATACTCACAACAAATTCTAGATATATATACTTGTAAAGTATGCTTCATATTTGATCAAAAACAAGAGTTTGAGCATAACATATAATATAAAGAGCTAGTGTGAACAATCAGTTGCATTTGCAAATCAATTTAAATCAGCTTGAAGACTTTCTGGACAGCAGGAAACAATCATTGGGAAAAAAGGGGATGCAAGAGTGGCATTTTATAACAGTGGAAAGGATGCTGAGTAAAATAATGATATTCCTTTTGAAAAAGTCACAGATACAAGTTTCTCAAAATTTAGAGGTGCATTAATGGGAAACTGCTGATACGCCCTTTTCCCATGTGGTTTTGAAAGTGAATATTTAATGTATATATTTAGATTTCCGAATGTATTTTATTTCTTTGTAATGTTTTAGGCAATGAGAAACCCTCATACAATAGTAAAACATGACCTGAAAATGAAAAATTGTCTCCTTTAAACAGTCATGATGCTAGCCCCACAATCTTTAGAAAAGCTTTCTCTTTTTGTGCTCTCATCTTGCCTTTTCTCAAGTTCTCTCCCACTTGACAGGTAGATGTTGGCTAGTGACAGCAAAGGAGCCACAGAAACCGAAAACATTTCTGTTTAATGTGGCTGGAACAATGACATAGTCTTCCTAACACTTTGACATCCCTCACTGGCTGGCATTCTGCTTTAGAAAAAAATCCCTGTCAACTGAAGCAGCTGACACATGGACTGCAAGTCATGAGCTTCAGATCATCATATGATCCACTGAATGCCTAAGTGCATTGTAAATGACAAGATGCACCTGAGTGTCAACACAATGGAGCACCGAAATAGCATAATGGCCAAGTGTGATGCTTTGAACATTATTTAGACTCTCATATATTTCCATTTTGCTTAAGTCATTCTCAAGAAGAAATGAAAAACTGAAATCAGAAAATGGGAGGTGAGGGGGAAGAGAGAGGAAAAAAGGAAGAAAGGAGGAAAGAGAAAGAAAATAAAGAAAAAAGAAAGAAGGAAGGGTGAAAGAAGGAAGAAAGAAATAAGGGAGGGAGGGAGGAAGGGAGGGAGGGAGGGAAGGAAGGAAGGAAGGGAGGAAGGGAGGAAGGGAGGAAGGGAGGAAGGGAGGGAAGGAGGAAGGAAGGAAGGGGGGGGAGGGAGGAAGGGGGGGAGGGAGGAAGGGGGGAGGGAGGAAGGGGGGGAGGGAAGAAGGGAGGGAGGGAGGGAGGAAGGAAGGGAGGGAGGGAGGAAGGGAGAGAGGGAGGAAGGGAGAGAGGGAGAAAGAAAGAAAGAAAATATGTGGTTTGTCATGTATTCCAGAAGGGTCATTTAGCAGTTGTACAATGTCCAGCACTTATAAATCTCTTAAGTACTGTAGCTGGGTAAAATAAATCTCCCATTTCTTTGGGGAAATTACAATAGCTGGAAATGCTAGTAATGGGGGAGAATTTTATGTGGTGCCATAAATGGATTCAGAGACACTGATAATCAGGCAGCAATTGCTGAATACAATCAAATGCCCACTTAACATGGGCATAGCTCTACAATCTATAGATCAAATAAATCTAGCAGTGCTGCCTTTCTGGACAGTGAGAATGCACTGAGTTTACGCTGATAACTATACTTATACCCATAGGGGTGTGTAGGCAGATCAGATTTTTCTTTTTTTGCTTGATTCCAGGTACTTGAAAAAGTTCAAGTCTCTGCATCTTCTTAAGAATGTTCAAGTCTCTTGAGTCAGGGAACAAAGCTTGAATAGGTCATTTCCCTTTAATTTAGTAGTAAAGACAGAGTCTTTGGGACTGTTTGGAAATGATGTAATGGCAGAAAGGGCTGAAATGGAGAATAGACAGTATATCACCAGTAAGAGTAGGAAGAAAATGTGACATTCAAAAGCCACCAGAGCCAAAGCCAAATGCTTCTTTGAATTTCTTTACAGGGTGAAAAAGTATCCTAGTACCCTACCCACAAAAATAATGCGCTAAACTGCACACTGCACTATAGCACACACTGAGGTGCTACCTAAGCTAACTAACAGGGGGAAATAAAAGAAACCCAAAGAAACTGCTTTCCTTTTAAACATTCAGTTTGTGGCTGAAGACCTTCTCTCCTTGTGATTTGAATCATCATCTTCCTCTGCTACCTACAAACGTGCAGGACAGTTAAGCTTCTAGTTCGGAGAGCAGAAGCAAGGTGAAATGAACCTCAGTCTTTGATGCTTGTTGATTGAAATCTCTTCTTTAGTCAAGACGCATTAATGATTCCTTGTGTCTATTATGGATGGAACACTCCTTCATCCATCCTAAAACGCAGAAAGGAGACCACATCTTCCAGATAAATGTAGTAGATTAATTAATCTCCTATATGAATGGGAATATAAATCATTTTCATGTGAATTCTGGGGAAAATAATAAATAATTACTGAAATACTTAGTGGGAGTTTAACAGGGAAGGAGGAGAACTGCAGGACCTAAGCCACTTTCACTGTGTGACTCAGTTTATACATTTGCAAAAGGACAGCAATTATATGTTCCACATAATGGTTGAGAACTTAAATTAACAAATGTTTGCAAAGCCTCTCAGGATCTTTAGTTGAAAGGAGGCAGAGAAGTGAAAGAATTATTTTTTTATGCAGAATTTTATTAAAAGTTTTGAAACTATTTCAAAAATGTTTCTGATGAATAAAATGGATTTTACCAAAAATCTAATAGAGGGATTTTTCTCCTTTCCAGTGCTACAGCTTTGTCACTTGGCTACCTCTAAACTATTTAAAAGTTTGAATTTTGAAAATAAAACATTTTGAATGGCTTAAAAAAAAAAAAAGTTAATATTCTAACAGTTCTCTAGCAATGCAGGTAAGAGCCTATAAGGCTCTCTGTTATAAACCTGGATTTTCAGGCTTAATTTATCAGCTTTTTAAAATCCCATTGGGTTAAAACTTGTCATACAAGCTGTCAACCCATAGCTCATATTTTTTCCTGCAAGAAAATGGTTTAAATACTTGAGAAGAATTTTAGATACAAACCAATCCCCATAATAGAACTTTTTGTTGGCTTATTTGGTTTTTTGATCAGATGAAGATAGAAATGCTGTCAGAGATGTATGCAACAATGCTCACCAAGTTATTACTATGATGTGTTCAAGAAATTTAAGGGGTAAAATCTGTGCAAAATGGCACACAGATGCCTAGTACCCCTCTTGTCTGATGGGTGAACGGTAGATTAATGAAAAGATTAATGAAGTAGGCTTGCAGCCTCTTAATGTAGATTTTACAGGATGGTAGTTAAAAGGATTGTGTTTAGTTACTGGAAAGACTGATTGCAACCTGCAGTACTGAAGCCACATGAATCACTACATTAGCATACAGAATTGAGACAACAAGCTATTTTAAAGGTACTTAAAATCATTTCTTGATTGATTAAATTCTTCTCTGGTGCAAGAACATTTTGCTTAATGTCAATGAATATGAAAAGTACAGTCTCATTCCTCAACAGCTACTTACTCCTCTCTTTTCCTTACTGCAACATGCAGCTATACAGCAACTGTTACACTGTGTTTTCTGAGTGCCAGAAACCACTTGCGCACCACCAGCTTTTGCTGTGTCATTACTAAGACAGAAGACCTCCAAAACGGTACTCTGCTATTCATAGTAAATGGAATACTGCTCTATTAACAAAACTGTAGAAACATACCGCAACACATGTTGGCATCTTGGCAATAGATCTAGGTAAAATCTTTCACAATAGTCAATGTAGGAAATCAGGCTACCCTCTTCTGAAAAGATCCAGCAAAGAGTGGTGACATTATCCTTTCTGCACTCCCAGTAGAATCACAGCTATATTCTGACCTTGTTTGCCTCAGCCGAACAGAGCCTGTGGACCTTTTCCCCGATGCTTGTCCCATCATCAATCTAATCTGCAGGTTGGAATGAAGATTTGCAAAACGCAGAGGGAAGAGAAGCTTTGACTGCTACTCCACACACAACTATTTACAAATGAATGTTCACGTGCATGTGTGTACGTATGTTGATCCAGTCAAAGGCAGTGAATACTCAGCCTTCCTTCCTTTCTGTTAGACTGCTCAACTGCAGGAGCTCCTCTCTTGCCCTTCTGTGTAGGTTTTGCTTTTGTTTCCTTGGTTTTGTTTTTGTCAGTGAACACCCATGGACTGCAGGGTTCAGAAGGGAGGTGGGGAGGTGGAAGGTAGGGGGAAAGCAGCACATAAATGTTGATTTCACAAGGGTAGTTGGGTATTCATTAGAAACATATTATAGCCACTCCCAATGCACACGCTGATTAAATTGGTCACACATTTGTTGCTGCTGTTTGCTAAACATGCTGTAGAGTTTTACTGAATACCTATCAGTTAAATCCCAAATGGCGTTCTGCTTGAATTGAACCTAAGTTCTTAACCATATGCTTCATGCTAAAATGTTAATTGGAAATATTTATGGTACTGAATTGCGGATAACAATTTGTTTCCCATGCATAACAATTAGTTCACTTATTTCTTATTTACACTATATTTTGTAAAATAAGAAATTAGGGACAATGTCTTTTTCATCACTTTTCTAATGCTAAGGCTTTTATCACACATTTCTTCTCAGATTTACAGAACCAGTGGAGATTAGGGACAAGGTTGGCTCAGTGAGACCTGAATAGGAATGATCATTTTCTTCTTCCATCCAAGGGTGGAGTGCCTGTACTTCTATCCAACATAGCCTCTTACGGCCTATGGCCTTGGGCAATGGTGCTGGTTGCTTTCCTCTCATCCCTTACTCTCCCAAAATGCAGCTGTGTTTGAAGTTTTGTAAAACCCCTACAACTCTTTGAAACAGCATGAAAGAAAAATATTTCAGAACTTCACTGAAATTGGGATGGCAATTACACTGTAAATAGCTGGTAAGAGGCAGTTCAGTGCTGAAATGGCAATATCAGATTTGTTCTGGTATTTACTTAAAAGAAATTGTTTTCTAACAGATAGAGCTGTCTCATCTCATACAGTTATTTAAATAATTTCTCTGTAACCCATTGTGGAAAGACCATTTTGTTAGTTTGCTGTCTAGAATTCATGCAGTTTTAAATGGATTTTAATGATGTACTCCAGATTTTTCCATTCCAGTTTACCACACAAATGAAATGTATTTCAAATAAGAAAAGACAGATATTCCCTTTCTCTACCCCCATCCCCTTCCCAATTATACTTAAAATGCCTGTAATGTCTTTTGTACTAGCAAGGCATTGCAAAGAAATTGTAGTGGGAGAAGAATACAGCCTGGATCTGTGAGTGGTGATTCACATTCAGCATGTGAATATGACAGGTTTTGCCTGTCTCATATTTGGTATAATTGTTTGGAACTGTGTAACACAGATGCTATGAAAGCAGAGCTCTTGCGGTTACACAAAGTTACACTGAAGGTACAAAGCAGTGAAGGATTAGTCCCTTGGTCTAATATATAGAAGATTTATTAGATTAATTTATGTCTTCGGTGTACTTCTTACTCTGTGAAAACGTAGCCAAAATCTCTCATTGCATAATTTAAACTCTCTAAGCCAAATTAAAATATCATCCATTACAAACTCTGAAAACTTTCTTGCTCTCTTAGATCTACCCAATTAATCTCAGAAATATCTTGGGAGTAGAACTTCCACTAAAATGTATTCGCTGAAATGAATAACATCCAAATAGTGACTTTTAACCTGGATTTACAAAGAACTCCTTTCCAAACTATATTTTTCTTCACTGTATTCAGCTGAGACTTCATAAGCTTCAGTCAGGCAACATGCATATTTTCTGGCTTAGCTTTAATATTTTTCTTTGTCCTTGTGCTTTCAGAGCATGTCATTAATGCATTCTTTTTACTTTTTCAGACATCTTTCTTTTCCAAGATGTCACAATTATTGTTATTATTATTAATTCCTTTATAATTTCATCTGAATCAATAAGTGTAATTTTGTTGGTGGATGAATCACTAGCATGTTCTGATTTATCTGTCCTGAAGTGCTATTTTTTGTCTGTACTCTCTGAGCCTTGAACCATAGTTAAGAATCGATTAACTTTGTCTATTGCTGGTAAAAGTAACTTTTCAACTGTCTATTCTCAGTATTTGCTGGTGTATATTAATTCTGCCTGTATGCTGACAACCTCTGAGCTTTGTTGTTTCACTCTCCTTACCTTTTTCTGTTCTCCCATTGTATCTTTGTGCAGGAATGAAAGCAGTAGCCCCATTTAGCCTGCTTTCCTCACATACATTATTTCACTATACATTATTCCACTGAGAGGGGCAACCTGCGTATGTGATTATCCCTGAGAATCTGGGTAAATTTTTAGCTCACAAAAGAGTCATATGATTGCACATATGCATAAACACATAAACATCGAAGAAAAAACAACAAAAGGAGGCTTTTTTATTAGCAAGAGTATTTGTTGAATTCCAAGGTTTGTGTATTCACATATTTTCTGCGCTGCTGTGTGTAATCATACTACATGATTGCAGGACAAATGATAGTACTGAAAAAAATCATGTCGTTTTCTTTTCACCACAGCCTGATGTTTTCATTTATACTGGGTTTGCATGGCAAGGTTTCGGTAGCTGTGGGGCTATGAGGTGGTTTCTGTGAGAAGGTGCTAGAAGCTTCCCTTTTGTCTGATAGAGCCAATGCCAGATGGCTCCAAGATGGACCCACTGCTGGCCAAGGCTGTGCCTGTCAGTGACAGTGGTAGCAGCCCTGGGATAACATAGTGAAAAATCGGGGGAAAAAGTAAACCGCACAATTCCAGCTGGGAAGAGCAGTAGGAATATGTGAGAGAAACAGCTCCACAGACACCAATGTCAGAGCAGAAGGAGGGCAGGAGGTGATTCAGGCACAGGAGCAGAGTTTCCCCTGCAGCCTGTGGGTGCAGACTGCACCCCATGTGAAAGGCTTATGTTGGAGCCGTTCATGGAGGGCTGTGTCCTGTGGGAGAAACCAAATGCTGGATCAGGGGAAGAGTGTGAGGAGTTCTACCCTGAGGAAGGAGCAGCAGAAACATCATGTGGTAAACTGACCACAACCCCCCTTCTGTGTCCCCCTGCGCTGCTGGAGGGAGGAGGTAGAGAGAATCAAGAGTCAAGCCCAGGAAGAAGGGAGGGGTGGAGGGAAGATGTTTTAAGATTTACTTTCTTAATTAAAGAAATTCTTTAATTTCTTCTTATTCTACTCTGATTTTATTGGTAATAAATGAAATTAATTTTTCACAAGTTAAGTCTGTTTTGCGTGTGACAGTAATTGGTGAGTTATCTCTCCCTGTCTTTATCATAACCCAGAAGCCTTTCATTATATTTTCTCTCACCTGTCCAACTGAGGAGGTGGAGCGATAAAGAGGCTTTGATGGGCTCCTGGAATCCAGCCAGGGTCAACACAGCACATTGCTATCATTAAGAAGCTTAGAGTCATGTAGTTTCGAACAAATCTTTTTTCTCCCTCTCTCCTTTCCTCTGCCAGTCTGTCCCTCCCTCTCATTTCCAGAAGTCTCTCGCCCTTCAGCACAGAAGAAAAAAATAAAATACACAAACCATAAAATCTGTGATACCTACAATAAGACACAACACCTGCACATTTACTTATATGTGATCTGATGTCATTAGGTTAAAGCTGATGACCTCATGGCGAAACTCTAATTTGTGAGATCAGATTGACTCTCTTGAGTGTTCAGAGTGGCCATCCAGATCTAAGTTCAGAGTGGCCATCCACTCAAATCTAAGTCTCTTCAACTTCCAAAAACATCCACGTACATACGTCACATACTTAGAAGCTGAGCATAAATATTATACTTACTGAAAAAATATATTTGTTTCAGAAAAGCAGTTTTGTTCCCTCACTAAAGAAACAACATAAAATTTACTACTTTATTTTTTTAATCAACATTGTATAATAATTTTTTGAATTTTTGAGGTACATTTTAAATTTTTAAAATCAGCTGTTTCAACTGAACATGGAAAAATCCATGTTAAGGAATGTACCACAGTTAATCATGGGCTATGAGATGTTTTGGTTTGTGTTAGTATTGTGAGCCAGAGGCTAAAAATCGATTGTTTTTCAAGGTACAAGGGAACTGAGAAACTATCCCAAATACATATGCTTTTTATTTGAACAACCACAAAAATGTTTTATAAATTTCAGTTATATAAATTTCAGTTATATTTTGCCTTATTGCAAAATAATTGCTTTTTTTAGTGCAACACATTCCCTATCCACAATCATGCTATGTAATTAATGGCCAAATCCCACAGTCTTTACAGAAGGCATATAGTGCTCATAAATAATAGACTTCATTATTGTTAGCTTTGAACCAATGCTTGAAGAGCCACTGCACTGCTAATCCTGTGCCATTGAGGTCAGAGGATAAACTTCCTTATATAAAGATTTCCCAAGCGATAATTAACATTCACTGTGGTCACCAAGTTCCATTCATTTTGACTTAACAAAAACAAAAGAAACCACCCCAGAAAGCAAAACCAAACCACATCAAACCAAAAACCAACACCCCACCCCCCCCAAAAAAAAAGCCAAACAAAAATAAAATAAAAACAAAAGCCAAACAAAATCCAAGTATCTAAAGACCAGTTCATCTGACAAAATACTAAGGATTGTATGCAAAAAAGTAGAAGAAATTAAGTATATCTTAACTAAACAACCTTGAGTACATCCTTATCCAAAATGTCCTTATCCAGGGCATTTCTGAAGACAGAACTGGAATTTCAGGAGATAGTGGTAAAGGAAGGACTTTATTTAGTGAAAGTCATTAAGGAAGTAGGAAAAATATTATATAAAAAGGAAAAGAAAGAAAACAGAAAACAAAGAAGGACAAGGGCATTCCCAATTTTTTAGACCTTATAACAGAATATGAATACACATTTATTCATAAAAGAAGCTCACAGCTGAGACTAGAAAGTAAATCATGCTATGCATGGCAGAAAGAGGGAAACAGCAATCCCTGTGAGTCTAATCTGGGAAGAATATTCTCTTGACACCACATCTGCCAACCTGTTTGTCCATGGTCGTGTGTGTGTGGAAGCACTGCCACCAGAGATACCAGTCTCAGATGTGACCAATTTATAGGGCTTCAGTAAAATTGTGAAAAGGAAAACCAACCAAACAAAATAACCTCTCATATGCATACATAAACCCCCAAATTATGCAAAAGTGACAAGCCATTTTTTCCACAGAAGTTCTAAATCTCAATATAAGTACAATACAAAGAGTGCAAAGAGCGATCCAATTCCCCCTTCAAACCTTCTTTGATACACCGAACAATTCTGTGTCAGCGGAAGAGATAGATTTGACATATAAAGGAAGATCTATTGAGCAAAACCTGTCCTCATTATCAGCCCAGAACAAAGTATCCTTCAGAAGAATACATTTGGTGAAGGTAAAGTTCTTGTGGACTTGACAGCAGTGAAGCTGAGAGGTGATAGAAGCAGAAAAAAATATGTTTTTCCAATGATAAAAAGCAATTCTGAGAAATGAAGAAATGGAATATCTCTAGAAAAAAAACAGAGCAAGGGAGATACAGAGGCACACATTGATCGAAAGGAGCAGCGTTGGGTTTCTCCCTACAGAAAATGTAGTTCAGGCAGGTAGCCTGGCCTTTAGGGAGGAAGAGGGCATAAAGTGCACAAGCTACATCTCCCATAAGGCTGCAAGGGATCTCACCCAGCACAAATGGATGTCAAGCTGGCACAGAACATTTAATTTCAATTTTCCCAATGGAAAAAACAAGTAATTTTACCAAAATCAGTATTTTCAGGTGAAAAATTGGAGTAGAGCAGAAAAGAAGAGGATGCAGAAGCCAGTGGGAAAGGGTTATTTGCTACTCTGGACTTTGCTTATTTACCCTGGCAAGTAAATAAGGCTGTAGAGACCACTGAGGTCACCCTCAGACTCCTTTTCTCTAAACTAGACAAACCTGAAGTCCTCAACCGTTCCTTGGTAGACATTCCTTCCATTCCTGTCACCAGATTTGTTGCCCTCTTTTGGATGCATTCAAGGATCCTCATATTCTTCTGAAATCATGGGGCCCAAAATTGCACATAGTACTTCAGAAGAGGCCACACGAACACTGAATATAGCAGGATAATTATGTCTTTTGACCAATGCTTATGCTGTGTTCGGTGAACCCCAGGATGCAGTTTACTCTTTTGGGTGCCAGGGCACACTGCTGACTAATATTGAGCCTGCTATCGACCAGCACCCTGAGATCACTTTCTGTTAGACTGCTCTTCAGCCACTCCTTTCCCAAATAGTACAGTGCTAAGCTTGAAGAAGAGGAAGTACAGCTGAGTCTGTAATCCAAATTCAGAGCAGGCCTCATCTTTATTGAGAAATGATTAATAATCTGGAAAAATACATTGGGTATACCATGGAGATAGATCTCTCTTGACTGCAAGCTACAGTATTAACTGCAGGACAAAAAAAAATTGATTTAGGTCTGGTCATAGCCTGCCCTGAGACCTTTCCGTTAATCCTGCTTCATTCCCTATTGGAAAAACTGATCAATGGCAACCTTATATGAGCTGTTATTCAGCACAGCTACTGAAATCCCAATGTGCTTCAAGTTCTGTATGCTTCAAAATGGGACAGTAGAGTTTTATTAGAAAGATTTCGTCACCTTATGGAGTTATCAAGAGTGGTTGTGAGCTGAGTTGTGGTAACTGTCTTTGTGTGTCCTCGAAGTCTGTTCGAGTTATGAAGCAAAACACACAAAGATGCTTTAAGTTAATGTTTTTACCTCTCCTGACAGAGTGAGATGAGTTCTACAGCAAAGGAATTCTTCGATCTGGCTTCAAAGAACCAAGATTATTCTAAGACAATATTTCCCTTTAAAAGACAACATATGCTACTGCTTTTTGTGTGTATTTCTGAAACTCTTAGAGTGGTTTTGAGCTGCATAAGCATCAGTGCATAGGTGCATTCGCAATGACCTAAGCTGTCATGCCTGTCCTTCAGATGTTCTTCCAGTAAGGAATAGTTTTCTATTTTATCTTACAGCTCTGTGTGTTCTTACGTATTCTTACATATACCATGTGTGTTATCATATATTCTATGGCATTTCAAACATTAATAGATTCCTGTCTTTAAGTAGCTGAGTTGAGCCTTTAAAGGCTGAAATTCATAAAAATATGAAAAAAAGGCTATAGTCAAACTGTTGTTTTCTTCCTTTCTTTGGGTTTATTCCCTCTCATGCTGATCTGATGAAGTGGGGAAATGCCTAGCACCTAGAGAAAAGAGGTGTTACAGAGGGATATGAAAAGATATTTAGTGTGATGCTGTAAACTTTGTCTGCAAGAATTTAAAAGACAGTAACTTAATGCACTTTGGGTTTCTGTTTCTGGGTCTCTTAGAGGCTTGTGAATTTTTTTTCACAGTGTGAAAAAGGAAAGTTACCTCTTAGAAAAGTGTCATGTATTTTATCAGTATGAAAACACAATGAAAAATAGATTTAGTGTTCCTCTAACAATATCTGTAAAACTGCTGGCCTAACACTGCAGTTTTTTGCTCTACATCTAGTGATGGGTATATGTGCAAAGTAGGACAAATATCAACCACTTCAGAATGGTGGTATTTTACACCCATGTAGCAATGACTCTGCACCAGTGTGAATGACAATCAAGGCAAAAACCAGAATCTATCCCCACAAATAATCATAGAGGCTTAAAATTCAGTCTGTCCTTGAAGAAAACAACTGCACTGCAGAGAGGTCTGTTCAATAATACAGAAAATTTTAAATGAGCTACCCTACCTCAAAAGCTGGTGATCTGAAGACTCCACTACTGTAAACTAAATGTTGGCCTTAATAGACTATGAATTTTCTTTAATTATGTGCTTTTAAAACTTATATATGAGATAAATAAACAAAATAAGACATCTGTTTAAGGCTTGTGTTTGTGCAGTAATTATTTTTTCCTGGTTTATAAAAATATTTGAGATAATAAGTTTTGAATGAAAAGGTTAAATTTTATTTCTACTTATTTTTGTAAATGCATTTCTAATACACACACATGTACATTATAAGTACATATGTGCATATTTCTTTCTATTTCTAAATATTTAATTTTTATTTTGACTGTTATCAATATTTTATTCTATGTAACTTCAGCAAAAATAATCAAAACTATATACAGCTTTGCTCACTTTAAAATCTGTGGGCTGGAATAACTTGATCATTTCTAAAGTATTTTTCCAAAATGGATTTGAAAGGAGATGTGTGAATCGAGCAGCCCATTTCACTTCAGTAAAGAAACATTTTTTGAAAGAGAACAGTTAATTGAAAAATTCCTAGCCAGTTTTATAAATTAGATTATCCTCTTGTGCCCAGAATCCACTTGCTACTGCTATCCAGTTTGAAAAGGAAAATGTAACATTTGAAACAGAGAGAAGAGAAAGTCTCTCTCCTTTGCCTGAAGATACCTGTCAGACTCTTGTTTACCCTTGGTTGTCTGCAGGAAAATGGAAAAGAAGAGATTTCCAGAGATGTAATGATTAAGGACATATTGTGAGGAAGTAGACAAATATACTAGGCTCATCAACAACAATTTCCATCCACTGGATCTATCTCCACTAGGACACTTTCACTCCTGAGGATAAAAACTTCTAAAGTTGCTCCGACTGGGACGCTGGCCTAAGTCAAGAAGAACATGGCATAACATGAAACAGATAAGGAAAACATAAACACCACCACTACCCTAAACTCATTTGAGTGTTAAGTCTAGCAGAGAGAGCATTGAAGATCACTAAGTAAGTACTAAAACCTCATCTCCAAGCACCAAGATGCCAGAAGGAATACCCAGCTGAAAGAAGCTGTTGAATGTGTGATGGAAAACTGCTAAATTGAGAAATTGTTTTCATCTTACATGTGCTTGATTCTAGTATTTGTTTGGTTAATTTAGTTGATTTAAAGTTTGGATTTGTTTGGAAAAAAGTTTATCTATTTCACAAGACCTTTTTGTGTTTTCAATAAGTGCTGTCATTCTGTGTTAGAATAAAATGAAAACCTCCTTCCCCTTCTATGACAGATCAAAGGTATAAGGCCATGACCTCCCAGTAACTATTTTAATTCACTGACTGGAGACTGCAAAACTGCAGAAATATACATTATATTCACCTAACATTAGGTGAGATGCATATGATATTATCTGACTTCCCTTTGGGAGCTAATCAATTTTTTGTAATTAAATAATTATTACACCCGAAGAGTCATAGGTAGCTGAGAAACTTGGGATAGAATAATTTATGGTCATATTACTTCTCTGATATTCAGTCTGAACAATGAGTTATTAACTGTTCTAAAAAAGGGAATCTCTCACACCTAAGGTATTATAACACAGACTAAGAAAACTTTGCTGAGCCATGTAAATATTTTATATTTTTCTTATCTTGAGGATGTTTTGCAATCTACTGGTTCCAACAAAGTACTTGCAATTCTTGAATCTATTTCATGCTAAAAAAATAACAGACATTTCTTCTCAAATCTCAGTTCTGAAATTTCTTGTGTATTCTGTAATATGTTTTTTTTTTTGGGGGGGGGGGAAATATCAAATACTTCTTTGAAGT
Organism: Myiopsitta monachus; assembly: GCA_017639245.1. NCBI lineage: Eukaryota > Metazoa > Chordata > Aves > Psittaciformes > Psittacidae > Myiopsitta > Myiopsitta monachus. The sequence continues at coordinate 65,244,656 of CM029919.1, forward strand.
TTTTTAGCACAGCAAAAATCAATATTTATGTGTAACACTAAAAATGAGCAAAATAATAATGACAAAATCTGTAGACTAAAGGATGTTGTCTATTTTAAGTAGACATTTTTTTTCCAGGAATGTATGAAGATGTCTCTCAGTGATCACATCTTGAATTACAATGAGGAGTTAGAAATGATGGCGGAGTAATTTAATGCAGAAGGAAACAAGTGAGGTTTTAATTGCATTTTTAAATGCATGCTGGATTAACAAATAACTTATATTTCTTTGAAATATTTCAAATTTACAGATTTAATATCAATCATCCACAGAAGAGGAGGAATATAGTACTTTTTAAAGTTGCATAGATTAGAATAGGTAGAACACAGACATGCTCATACACTGTAGCTTAACATCAGTTCAAAGGAAGTTAAAGAGCAAGAAAGCAGTAGTCATACTTTTTATATTTAGTTTGCAGAAAGCTTCATTCTACCCTGCTTGCCTTCAGAGTTTAACCCTTATAAAGCCAAGTGGTATCAGACTATTCTGTACTAAGTAGAAAGAACAGGCATTGCGCATTTTCCTTTAGTTCAGTTTTCTGAGGCAATAAGGCAGTAATTTTATATATCTGCCTTTCTATCAACCAGTTTAGTCCCAATTAGTTTTGAAATAATTTGCAAAAAACCACCCAGTTTTACTCAGCTAAGTAGCACATTTTATGTATGCAGCTAACGCTAAATAGCAGATACACCACCTAATTTTAGGTGCAAGGTAAGATAGGTGTTGTTGGTCACACTGTTGGAGGGCTTTTCTTTTTAGCAATTGCAATGGAAGGCTAGATCTTAGGTCTGACAGCTGGCTTATAGAATGTTAAAGTTAGATGTGATGAGATGAGGAGAGTTGCATGAGAAGAGTCAGAAGAGAGGTCAATGCTCGGTTCAGTAATGTTTCTTAGTAGTGCCAGTGGAAATGCAGGCATTTACTTCCTCAGTGTGGACCCTGAATACCTTCTCAACAGGTCAGCTCCACTGTCTGGAAGAAGGGATAGGGGTAGGTCTCATTCCCACCTACATTGTTACCCTATGCTGGGGTTCACTTTTGTTCAGCACATAAGGTTATTCTTACCTCTTTCTTTCATTTTCTTATTCCAGATCTTTAGAAAAATATTGTTTGAGGCCTTTAATGATCTTTTAAAGTTGTTTGTCACTGGTTAGGTGACCCAAAGCTATTAGGAAAAATCTATCAGTTAGGTTACAACTTTACAGAGGCAAAGAAAAAATGTTGGTTTGTTTTTTTTTTTAAATCCTAAACAATAAAAAAGCATAGGTTAGAATAGAAGCCACAAGAAGTCTCCTTCCTGATCAATTATATAAGCAATTTTCAGTATATAATTAGTTCTTTTGGGCCATGTCTTCATTACTCTTACACCAGCTTTTTGCTTTCCCCTTCACAGCTCAGGCCCTAGAAATCCAGCACTATGAATGTCACAACCACACACCCACCCACCCAACTAGCTGTCATTATTGTACAGTTCTTGTTCTTGCAATAAGGCTCTGCATCTCTTCTGTCTCCCAGCACATTGTTCTCCACACATTCTTCATATCTTCTGTACTTACCCTATTTATTTCCTTAAAATATGGTTTATTTGCTTTTTAGCACATACACTTCTCATATTGTTTTGTATTTTCTTTTCTAAATCGTGACTAGACCAGATTCCTGCACTGTGCACTAAGGCTTACTTCTCTATTCTCCCTATTCCTCATCTACAGTCACTCCCCAGCAATGCTGACAGGGAATATTTTCCTTTCCCAGCCTAGCAGGAGATGTGCTGCACCTCCCATTCCTCCCTTCCCTCTGCTAATGACCAGGAAGTGAGACAAACAAGACTGATCGTCTCTGAAGCACGGAAAGTGCCATCTGTGCTTTGTAGATTGAAAATCTTATTAGTTTTGCTTCCAGCCAAGTTGTGCATATGGAGCAGAGCAAGCAGGGTAAAGAAAAGTGCAGCTGGGGGTGAGGGGGTAGGACCAGGAGGGAACAAGAGGAACCACTTGGTAAAAATGCAGATAAAGAAGAAATACTAGGAGATAAAAGTAGGTAGTAGCGAGGGACATTACAGTATCCCATTTCACTGTTCCACCTTGCTGCCGTTTTCTCAGAACCCGTATCCCAAGGTAATGTCTAATCCAGATATACAGAAAGTATTAGCCTTTGAAGTCTCACCACTGACTGGTAGCACACAGCTGACCATACCATCCACAAAATATACTGATGAGTTGTTTAGGTGGTTTAGCTGCAAGAGGCACATCAATGTTTGCTCTTGTTTTCTACCATGGAAGAGATTATCATCTTGCTACCTACCTGCTCCCCAGGGCTGTTAGCTAGCACTGTGTTCTGCCTTTCTGGGGTATGTCTGATATGATGTCCGAGCAGAACAAGGCTCCTGTTGCAGATCTGGTTTGCACAGGAGCCTAGTACAGCTTGGGCAGCAAACTAAAACACATTCTTCAGCTTCTTGGGGCTAAGCTTCAGTATCTCAGGAGATCATAGTGAATACCAGCCCTCTTTTTCTGCATCTTTGCCTTACTTCTTCATCAGTATGTCTTGGGTTGAGCTTCCTGACTGATTCACTCAAGTCCCTGCCATTCTGCATGAAATGTATTCACATTTGTCTTCAGGTGACCAAATCCCTTCAGCACTCTAGTCATACTGCCTTTAACAGATGTAATCAAGAATGTATGCCTTCCTACTTTGGTAATCTTCCTCTGCATGAGGTGCAGTGGCAACAGCTCATCACATTGCTTTCCCAGCAACACTTTTCCTTGCCTGCCTGCCTTAAAGACATCTCAGAAGCATGTCAGAGACAGGGCAGGAGCAGTCAGGATACAATGTGCCCTTGCTGTGCTTAACTTTGACAGATTCTTCAGCAACCCATTGCCAGATGGTGCAAACTGTATCAGCCCCACAGCCATCATAATTTTTGCAGAGGCTGGAAGCAGACTGAAGAATCTGGAAAGCCATAATCCAAATGCACTAGCTAAAAAAAATCACAGCTCGTTATTAGAGATGGAATCAGGCTGTTCTGTGCTAAAATTGAATTTCCCCCCAAAGCCCTATCTTTCTCTGTATATTTCTTATGGGCTCACAACTGTCGTCACAATTACACTTCCACTGCTTTGCAATGCATATGCTAATACTTTCTTTGCAAGCATACCTGATAATTCTGGTAGAGCCTCGCAGTCTCAAAGCTGGCTTTATATATTCATTCTCATTCATATTTTTCCCTTAATCCTTAAATTTCCTTTCTATATTCTTCTTAGAAGTCAAATAAAACTGCAGAATTTTAAAGCTTTTATCCCTCTTTCTCCTTTCTTAAGTTTTAAATTGAACAGATGAAACAAATATTCTCATATACACATAAATGCTTATCTCCTATCTTGGGAGCATCGATTGCAACTTCATAGCTCTTTATCCAGTGCTTATACACCTTTCCCTCCATCACTCAAGTTTAACATGCAACTACTAGACCATGTCACCACAGGTTAACAGTGAAAAATGGTGATAGTTGTTGAACATTGTATAGATCAGCTCAAAGTTTCTAACATCCAGTACCTTAATAATTTTGTTAAATTCACAGATTGAATACAACACCTTCAACATGAGGTAGCCTATGGAGCATGAAAATAGTATGCTCTGCTTCATGCCAGACTGAAGAGGCTTATAATGCAAATATTGTAAATGTTCTCAGTGTCATTAAGATAAAGAAGGAGGCTGCTGAGGCAGGAAGCAGTCTTCTCTCAAACCCAAGGATGTTGAGTTCAATTTTGTTGAATGGAGTGTTGCACATTTGATTAGTTCTTCAAGGCTGATTTCATGATTGCAGTAATATCTGCATTAACAACAACAAAAGAAAATTAAATCAGACAGCCTGTCTAGTCTTTAATTTTTTGCCCACCAGTTCAACTCTTACATTCCTGGTTGTCTATGAACTCAGTTTAAATAGGATAGGAAGAACACAAGCTCATTCATGGCAATCTTGACTGTAACCTCATTAGCAAAACAGCTGCAAGGCCCAGCAGACAGGCAGGAGCACCAATCAGTGTATTGCTGGAATGCTCTCTGGCCAGAAGGAAAGCCATTTGAATCAGGAGGGACTCCTTAAGAAACTCAGTAGTACCACAGAGTCTGAGAAGCCCATAGAGAGGCAGGTGAAAGATCTCACTTCCCACATTTGGGAAGCTCAGCAGGTTCTTGAGTATACTTTGTGCTTTCTCAGGAATATGGCTTATGTAATAAGGAGCTTCTTGGAGAGTTTAGTATTTCCTGAGTGATCTAAGCACTGTGTGGAAGCATCCTGTTAATGGACACCTCTGGGCAGAGGTTACATGCCCTAAAATTCAAGAAATTTGAAGGATAAGGTAGGTAGTTGTGATTCATTGCCAGCAGTATGAGAGTTTTAGGTGAATCCGTGGACTAGAAAATGTTTGTAACTGGGTTGCTGTCATTTATTCAGCAGTAGCAGTCGTTTTTTCTCCTTCCTGGTAGCTGGTGCAGTGCTGTGTTTTTGATTTTGGGCCTGGGAATAGCGCTGATAACATCAGTGTTTTCAGTTACTGCTTGGTAATGTTTTGGTCTGGCCAAGGACTTTCTGAGTCTCATGCTATGCCAGGGAGGAGGGGGAGCCGGGAGGAAGCAGAGACAGGACACCTGACCCAAACTGACCAAAGAGGTTATTCCATACCACAACACGTCATTGTCCAGGATGTGAAAACGGAGAGCAGAGACCCAGCAGGGTGTGGTGTTGGACTGGGGGTGCACGGCATGGTCAGATTTTTGGTACTGGAGGGTTCGCTGCTGGGGGGTGCACTGGCTGGGTCGGGCTTGGTGAGCAGTTGTATTCTTTTTCCTTGTATTTCTCTTGTATTATTATTGATGGTAGCAGTAGTGATTTGTGTTATACCTTAGTTACTAAACTGCTCTTATCTCAACCTGTGCGAGTTGAATTCTTTTGATTCTCCTCCCCATCCCCCCAGGACTGGGGGAAGAAAGAGGGTGAGAGGGTGAGTGAGTGAGTGAGTGAGTGAGCGACTTTCATGAATTTTAGAGACTTAAACCATGACAGTTGCTTATAACTTTGCCTAGCATACTTGGGGGGCGGGGGGGAAATGCAAATAGATGCTATTAAATCTGTTCTTACTTTATGTTGACCTGCACAAAGGAGCAGTGGTTCAGAAGCTCTGCTGTAGGCTTGTGCAACGCGATTGCAAAGTAGAATAAAATGCTGCCCAAGCATGATGCAGGACACAGTATCTATGGCCATAGCTGGACATTTCCAGCCAATTCAGCTGGGCAGAATATGTGCATTTGACTGCACTTATCTGGGCAGACACACCTTTTAGTGCCTTGATCTGACCAAATTACAATTTAGAAATTATTTAAGAGAGCCTGAATCAAGCCTAAAGTAATAATTATCTCTGCTGTGATTAATGAGAACCCAGTGTTCTAGAACCCGGCAGAATTAAATCACCAATCCAAACTGCACCAGACATTTATTCCTATGAATACAAATACAGCGAGGCCTGGCTTCACAGCTGGTGCAAATTGGCTTGGCCCCATTGACTTAATGTAAATGGACTTAACTAGAACAGCTGAGGAACTGGCTCAGAAATCTTCAGCCCACCCAAAACACAGACCTTGTTTTACCAGCAGAGGAAGAAAAAGATGTCTATGTTAAAGATAATTATATATTAAAAAGTGGGTATACTGCCCACTTGGGCTGTGTTCCATGAAGCCCACCCCAGGAACACATACTCCAGTACACAGATCACCAAAGGGTATTCATGTTCTCTGTGTGTTTCTTTGTGCAAGCACCAGCTGCAAAAATACGTAATGTAAAATGATGTTTTTGCACATGTGTTGTTCAAAGCTGCAGTCTTATGTGATGGTTGTGTTTTTAGTGGTAAATCTCTGAAACGAAGTCTGCCTCACCACCAACTTGGCTTGCTTACAAAGGGAAAAGGTATGCATAAGGCAGAGGCCTCAGACAGACGTAAAGCAGATCATCCTTCCTCACAGTGAGCTCTAGGGGTTGGTACCTCTTCTCCCTAACAGGCAACGCTTTCTTTTGCTTCTCCACCCACCAAGACAATGCAGTCATTATACCAAGATGCAGCAGGTGCTATATAGAAGGGAGATAAATTAAAACTTTCTTGGGGCATAAGAGAAAGTGCTCCCTGGGATAAAACTCTTCCTTTATGTAGGGCAGGGAGACTGCAGCTGTGCTGAAACGGGGACTGTAAGTTGAGCAGGTGGTGGAAGACATTTATTTGTACCCTTTTCATCAAGATCCACAAACAGCTCAGAGCACATCCCCCTTGTTAAATAGTTACGATAAAAACATCAGCATCCATTTCTTTTGCTTTATTTTTTTTAAAATAGTAAATATTGTTAAGTTTGACCATTAAGCAGCAAAAACCTGTAATTCTTTTTCCCCACCTATTATCTGTCTTTCTTCCTGTCAATCCTCCCCCCTTCCCCTCACCACACAGTTACAGGCAGAGCTATTTTGCAGGTAGATTGGAAGCTTTGAAGTTTTCCCTCAGAAAGCTGATTATATAAATATTAGTATATCTTGGGCTTTAAAGCAGGTGGATCATCTTGGAGCATTTTACTAATTTTTTCAGAAGGTTTTATACTGTTCTTTTTTCAGAGGGGATTTTTCTGAGATTATAAAGAGAAAAAATGAGTCCAGAAAGTAAGTGAAACTATCAGTAAAAGCACTTTTGATGCAGGTGGTATACTGTGGCAGGATGTCATATTCAGATCTAGATTGCACCCATGCATTTGCTATAAATATCAATTTTGGTAATGTTGTGAATAGTAAGTAAGTGAAGTTTTTTTTCCCCATATTGTGCATGGAAGAATAGCAATATGAATAAAATTTCTTAAGAGATTTTATCCATATTCCTAGAAGGAAATGATAATAAACATGTGAATATCTTCCCTTGATAAATGTTTAGAAAGTAAAGGAGGATTTTATTTTTATTTTTTTTTTTTATCACTGTGTTGGGATGCATTATTGGTTTGGTTTGATTTTTATGGAAATATCCATTTTGTTGTACTCTCCAGCGGCATGATGATGCCTGTTTTTTGAGGTGAGGAATGTGGTTCTGAATGCAATATTCTCCACAAACGGTACAGAGGTTTTTAATGAAAAAATATGTTTTGAAAGAACTGTCATTACTTAGATCTTTTATAATGTGTTTGAAAGCTTCTGCTAACTCTCATGTTTGCTGTCTCCTGGAAGGATTATAATGTATTAGAAAGATGCAATCTATCTGGAGATACATTTTAAATACTTTTAATAATCCAGAATGCTTTCAACAAAACAGTGTTTAGGGAGGAAATCATACCATGCATCAGTGGCAACACCATCTAAACAGGCATACCAAAATATCCAAAACAATAAGGAAAAATAAAGTTGTGATTATTCTCCTACTTTATTGCTTCCTAAAACCTAATGGAATGTGGGATCATATGTCTTAAAGAAGAAAGTAGTTCCCTAAAATTCCAATGATGGGTCCTCAAAGGTATTCAGGTACCTTTATCCCACCCATGCCAAGAGTGGCCAAGTTGCCCGATTTCAATTTGAATTAGTGAGTCTGTCATATTCAAGCCTCAGATCTGTATTACCTTTTACGTTAAGTGCTCGTTAACTTCTCTAGTTAATTCAAAGTGCATGCCAAGATGCGGTAAGGGTCATGTGCTATTCACAGCACCGAACCGTGAGTTCCAGGACAGTGAAAAGGAGAATGGTTGCCAGGTGTCTTCCAAATAGAAAAAGGTTGTAAAATCAACTGGTACAGCTGCCACAAAGCAATAACAAACCAACTAACAAAATTGGGAGCCTCCAATTTTGTTCTACGTTTGTAATATAACAAGTAGAAAAATTTCTTAAAAAAGATATTTTGCTTTCTTTCAGATAAGTAACAATCATTGTAGTGACTATCATCATTCTTTCATATACTGTAGTAAGCATACCTTTCTACATTTGCTGAGTCGTCTAGTGATGCCATCAAACAATCTACCGTAGGTGATTATAAAGTAGGGTTTTTTTTTCTGTTCAGTGGGAAGATAAAAATAATATAGATAAAAGGAACATATCTTTTATATGACAGAACTCAAGTAATTTGAGGTAGAGATCCATAAAAACATCACAAGTGTTGTTGAAATGATGAGTCACTTCTGCAGCATAAAAATAATCTATTTATCTACATTTTTACCAAAGCCTTTGAAGTTCCGTATCTTCAAAAATAATATATATATTAAAGTGCTTTGAAAAAATTTAGTCTTATTTTGAGACATGAGCTTTCTCTTGTATGTATTTTCCCTCCTTCCCCATACTTCTGTTTAGTGCTATCTTTTATAGCTAATTTTTTGCTACCCCCTAGCATATAAGTATTTCTAAATGAATATATATTTCTATGTTAAAGAAATACTACAATAAACAATTTAGATCACGTAGCTGACAATTAAAATTATTTGAGATAAATGTTCTGGTCTTGCAGATGTTAAATCAGAAAGCTCAGTGACTAACCAGAATTTCATCCAAGTCTATTAGTGATTTGTTTTGGTAATGTAATTCAAAAATTTTTTTTCTTCTTTCTCATTTCTAGTAGTCTTTGTCACTGACAATGCATGTTATATCCAGGCTTCCAATTGTGCTTTTCAGTAAAATATCTTCATGAGAACAACTGTCCTTATTTTAGACACGGGGACACTGAGGCACTTGAAAAAATCTTGCAGTTCACTACGCTAATTATATGTCATGAACAGGATGCAAGTCAACTTCATCCAGATCAGTACTTTCAGTCATCCGCAACACACTCAAACACACTGCAAAAATTTGATTTAGATAGGATGGTAACTTTATATCCCAAGTCCATTTTATGGTAAACTAGAAAAGAAATTAAAACTCACTAATAAGCAGGATTTAGAAAAAAAAATTATTTTATGTATGCATACTTCTTTGATTTCTTTGCTATACACTGGTATTTTTAATGTTATTTTTGAAAGCAAAGAAGAAATGGTTTTGCAATACTTGGACTATATCATGCATTCATAGCACTATCAGTGCAGTCCCTTGATTACTGAGTAAATGCTGGCTGCTGTCTCCCTCTGAGCTCTTTTCACTTTCAGCAGTATAATTTTATGTTAAGGTTTAGTGACATCACAAATGAATTTCATAAATCTGTTCATTATGCCATTTAAACTTTGAATTTCTGTTGTGGGCTATAGGTGCTGCAATGCACACACCAAAAAAGAACCCCAGGAAAGCAGACTCGCCCACCCTCACCCAGGACCAGATGCTTTCATTAAGCATTGGATGTGTAAATATACACATTTGTCACTTTTTTTCTTCGTTTATAATTTGCCCTGCAATTTTCCATTTAATTAGATATGGATTTTCTCTTCCATTAAGGTCTTTCTCTAGATAGGTGCACTAACTACAATCATAACCTTTTGATTTTCTCCTTCCATTTATTCCTTAAAAAGATGCCTCATTCTGAAGCCTAGTTTAGACAGTGGACACATTTTATTCTATAACTCCACACACAAAGAGGAATTGCAAGGTATTGAGATACACTATTCTGCTAAATATTTGAGGTTTCTAAGAAAATAGAAATATTAGACAGTAAGCTGCCTGAAGCAAATTACAATGGAAAGATGGTATTATAACCATGAATGGGGGAAAGAAGAGGATTTGTGTAAGAATGAACCTTAATAAGGTGGAATGGACTTTGTCCAGCCTACTAAAGAAATGTTTGTGTCTGCCTATGAGGCTAACGTATAAAATCCAGCTCTGAGCCAGTGCTGTACCCCCCAAATTTCAAGCAATTTTGCCATAGCGGAAATGGGAGGTTAATGTTGCAGTTTCCTATCAGCTTTTCTGTGCCATGTCTGCTCATCAGGGTTCATTTGCATGCATCTGCCATTTACCCTGGAATATATTGTGCTAGGACTGCATCTCAGACTTGGCTAGCAGCCAGAGCCTAATTCTTCTTTCCCTATTTATAACTAATACAATATGAAAGTCACTAATAAAAAGACCTTCATTTCAAATTACAGGAAAAAAAAATCTCAATTGCCTAATAGGCTTTAAGTTCTTATCATACTGGTGACTTTCTGTAAGTAGTAATATTTCTAAAGAAAGACTTAGCTGATGTTTTCTTCAGATACTCTCTGTGCATCATAAGCTTTGGGTTTTTTTTACAAGCTGTGATGCACTGCTATTCTGTCGTTAGAGAGATGATACAGGGCAATGGATCCTAGCTATATAGCCTTTGTCTTGTGTTCCCATCCAGTTGGACTTCACATCTTATGAAAAGTATCAGCTAAGGTTGTGCATATTGAGAAATATTCCTGCTTGTTGTAGATGTCAGGCCTATTATCTGCACTTAAAGGAATATGGGGTTTTATGAGTATATATTTGATGAGTATATTTACGTATATTCAGCTATGACCATGAAGATGTGTGTGTATATATATAGCTATATGTATACATACATATATGTTTTTACCTTTGGTAATATTGTACTTCTAACTGTATTCAGGGCTAAATAACGTCAATGTTATTAAGCTTGCTATTATGTCAGTAACATGGAACTTCAGTTCCTCCTGAACTAGGTTTATGCACAGTAGTAGTAGCCAGCTTTCTACAGCTCTATAATGACCTTTTCCTCCCCTCAACCTCCATGCTTCTCCGTCATATTTCTGAGACCTCTCTAGGCAGATATTTGACTAAGGGGAAAATGAAGCCAGGCTTTGAGGCCTCTCCTTGTCCCCACACTCTTCCCTTGCTACACCAAAGGTTAAGACATCTGCACGTGCTTGCAGGGAGCAGGCTTTGGGAGGAGAAAATATTACAATGGTGATCCAAACTCTCAAATGATGACTTTCTTCAGATTATCATTAAAAAAGAAAAAAAAAAAAAACACCAAAAAAAAATCACGGTTTCTTTTTGTATCTCAATAATTTCTTATAGCATAGTTCTTTCCCTGGTAATCACAATAGACAGACTTCAGATAGCATTAGCTATCACTAGTATACAATAAACTACACGTCAGTAGAATAAATAGAAACTAAATTAATGCTCAGTTCTATCTTTCCCAGCTAATTCAGAATCCTAATAAAATTTTGCATCCTCTTCCGAGATGAACGAAATAGAACATTTACAAGAATAAGGCATCACTATGAACTTTTCAGGTGAAATTTTTTCACTGAAAGTACTAGGTACTAGAAATAGTGATTGAAGCTATTTTATATAATCCAAACTGTTGTTCTAAAATTTCATTTTGTACTAGTAAAAGTAGTGGATTTCCCTTGCTTTCCTCAGAGACCTCAGATGTATTACCATTGAAATTATCCACTGATGAAAGAGCTTTCTTCAGGTACCGGAGGAAAGGCAAAGTCCTTTGGTTTACAACGTATTGACTAGTAAACAGAGGCCATAGTTTGTTTACAGGTAGATGCAGTTTCCTTCAGTCACCTTCACATTATTTATCAGTGATTACAAAATGAACAAGGTGTCATAGAAACACAAGCACCTTCTGGAGCTCTCTAACGTGGTATTCAACTAAATGAAATTAAGATCTATTGGCCTTGTATTACAGTTGAATTTCAGATTAGTCCTTTGCTTCTGGATTAGCAGGGCCAACTGACATGCATATTGTGACAGAAATTTTGTAGAATATAGTAATATACAAGAAAAAAATTCAAAATCTGATCTTGCCTAATTTTATCTATGTGTATCTACTGCATCCTTTAGGACAGGAAAAGTGATTCTACAGTTCTTTCATGGTAAACATTCTTAATGAAGCATTGTGAGGCTAAAACAACTCAGATGGAAATGATATCCTATGAGACCCAGAGAAATACAAAGGCTTTTGCTGGCAAAGTCCTTCTTGACATATTTGAAATGGACATATATGTCTGTACATCTGGAAGAAGGGTTATAACTGCCTTTCTGAGCTCATATTTCTGAGCATCTCAGTGCTCTGCTCCTCAATCTACTAAATTTAGGTTTTAGCTTACAGTTGTTTAATGCCTTTGTCAGTGACATGGACTGTGGGATTAAGTGTGCCCCCAGTAAGTTTGCCAATGACACTAAGCTGTGTTGTGCAATCGTCACACTGGAGGGAAGTATGCCATCCAGAGGCATCTTGACAAGCTCGAGAGATGGGCCAATGCAAATTTCATGCAGTCCAACAAGACCAAGTGCATGGTCCTACACCTGGGTCAGGGCAAGCACAATTACAGGCTGGGGAAAGAATGGATTGAGAGCAGCCCTGAGGAGAAAGATTTAGGGGTGTTGATTGCAAAGAAGCTCAGCATGAGCCAGCAGCATGTACTCGCATTCCAGAATGCCAACCGTATGCTGGGCTGCATCAAAAGGAGCGTGGCCATCAGGTCAAAGGAGTTGATTCTCCCATCTACTCTACCCACCTGGAGTACTGCATTCAGCTCTAGGGCTCCCAGCACAAGACGTATATGGACCTGTTTGAACAAGTCCGGAGGAGGGCCACAAGGATGATCAGGGGACTGGAGCACCTCCTGTATGAAGACAGGCTGAGAAAGTTGGTTCAGCTGTTCAGCCTGGAGAAGAGAAGGCTGTGTGGAGACCTCATAGCAGCCTTCCAGTATCTGGAGGAGGCCTACAGAAAAGCTGGAAAGGGACTTCTTACAAGGGCATGTAGTGGCGGGTAGGAGGGTTGGAACTGGATGGTCTTTAATGTCTTCTATGGTTCTATGAAACATGTATAATGCCTTTTATTTTCCTTTTTTTTTTGTCTTTATTTTTAGGGACATAGCAAGGATCTAAATTATTTTAAAGTCCTACAGAGACCCATGTCTAGTTGTTAGCTGGATATGTATTTAGAATGGTGGATGAATAACTTGATGAACAAAAGCTTCCATTGTATGTAAATAATTTTTGGCATTTCTTCCCTAAAAATAAGCACCAGTCAAAAAACCAAGATAACTTTTACTCCATCAAGGAATCTGTTTATTCCAAGGAAAATTATAATTTTAAGCATTATTCATTCAGTGTAATCCAGACCTTATTTCCAGTATTGCATGCAAAGTTTAAAAAGTTTCCTTTTACCACGTGAAATGAAGGAATTGCTTGAGTTTTAATGCTGACACATTTTTTTAGGTAGTAAATATCCCCACAATTCATGAAAGCTCGATGACAACTTTTCTTTTCCCCAGCATCCCATCAGTATACTGACATTTGCAAATAATTGATCTAAACAACAATTAATTTCAACAAAATAAAAAACTACAGAAAAGCAGGCAAGCAAAATAAATACCACAGTATAGGAAAGGCTGAATGCATTTAAAAGCCCTGGAGACCCTCAAACTGAAATGACACACACACAAAGTAAATCCCAGCTGTTATTGTGAACTAGTAATGAAAACCAAGTCTAACGATAAAAGCCCTAAAACAGAAGCCACAGTAGACATAATTGAGCACTATACTTCTCACTCAGTTTTCCCCTTTAAATTTAACATGTTTTGGTAGAAAACTGTTACAGCACCATGATGGGCTCAAAATGAAAGCACTATGTTATAGTGATATGCACTTATAATAATATCCGATATGAAATGTTGAAGTTATACTGCAGCATGATTAACTTGGGTAACAGTGAGCATTCTCCTACTGGCAATAAAAGATAAGGCTGTCATGAAGAGTCCTGCTTATTCGTCTTTTAATTTTGCCATAGAATAATGGAAGCCAAGGATAGAAAAGCCCTGTTGGGCTGCTTACTTCCTGTCATTGCCAATGAAGAATTGATCATTATAGTCTATTTTTTAGCACTGATGGTTCTTTTGCAACTTCCCTTTGGAGTCTCTTCTATATTATCAGACATATTAGTGTGAGGACATTTTTTGATGTTTTTCAGCCTGCATCTTTCTGTTCTTAATTTCATTTCATTAAATGTAGTCATAACTCTGTAAATATTTATCTTTCTTGATGTAAACATCCAACACTTGTTTTTTGTCTGTAATGGTAAACCTCTTTCTGAGGAATTTAAACTTACAATAAAACAATTAATGTAAGAGTTTCCTATATATAAACAGACACATACTTTTTGTTAACAAGTTTTGAACTGTTCTGTCTATCCTGCTGCATTATGAGACTCCTATCTGTTGAGGATGCCTTTCTGAGCTCCAGAATCCATCATGCCAGCACTGTGAGTCATCACTCTTTCTGAGCTGATTATGTACTTTGTCTACTGACTTACCAAAAACTCCTGAAGAAGTACTTTCTCCAGCTGAAAACAGAAAATGTGACAGATAGAAGAAGAAGAAGGTTAGGATGATATAAAGAAGAAAGCAGAAAGCAAAGACTTCCAGAAAGGTGATAGAGAGGGGGTTTAGTGCTGAGATTTTTATCTATACATGAAATATTTTGAGGCAGTTCTGGGGAAAAGACAAAGGTGCCATTCTTCAAATGTTACTTTGCTTACAGCAGGAAAAGTGTAACTGTTCAGTCATTTATATGTGCTTCCTAACTGAGACAGTAGCAGATGGTGCCATGTAGTCTCAGGTTAATTATTGTGTGAGAGACCTGGGCTGGGAGCCAGACCCACTTCACAGTCAACTGTGAGAACAAGCGATGCTGAACCTTACATAAGATTCATAAGCAGAGCCCTTGGATTTTAAGCAGACATCTGGTATGACATTTCATATTTACCTGCTGTAAGGGTTCAAACTGAGCCAGAATTGTGGCATTATACCATGCCAGTCTTCTCCGGTGTATTTATCAATTTCTGCAGAATACAAACTTTCATGAGAAAGGAATCTTGTGTTCTTACTGTCCGGATGGAGTGTTCCAGGCAGGTAGCAATGCAGTGCTAAGTCTCCAAATAAACAGATTGAAACAGTGCTTTTGGGAAGCAACTGTCCCTTCACCATACCACACAAATGAAAACCATGAAACACATTGCTGCAGTTCTGTTTTTCAAGGCTTGGACAAATGAAGGAACTCCTGACAAATTCATTTTGTGGTGCAGTGAAAATTGGTTTTGAATCTAGCACTCTGACTGTGGAGTCCTACTGCCCCCATGAAACAGTACTTTGATTGAATCTGCTGCTAAATTGCATAGTCAGGTTAGAGTTTATACTTATGCACTGTGAAGGTGTTTGAGCAATGGTGAGATGGTTAAGCATTTAATTCTAAAGGGGGAACATTTTCTTTTCTCATCAGTAGGATGTTGACCATGAAGAACGGTAATTTGGCCAGCAGTATTTGCTATATGACTATAACAAAAAAAGATCCAAAACAATAACTGAGCTTTTCTGAGACTTTGACACTAGGATTACTGAAGAACTGAGAAAAGTATCAGCAGCTTCTCCCATAAACAAACATGCATGCACTGACAGGAATCCATCTGATCGAATAAAATAGACACTATAATTTAATTGGACTGCCCTTTCCCCAGGACTCATACTCAGTGAATGATTATCCAGTGGAATTCCAAAACCAAATAAATCCAGCAGAAGAGTGCTGTACATCGCTGAGATGAATAAAGTCTGATTTTGCCTTCTTGCTGGTCAAATTCAAACACTAAGTTTTCTCTTTAACTTATGAGAATGGCATAGAAACTAAAGGGTTTGCAGTACCAAGCGTTCTGCAGGAATGGTTAGAGCTGAGCTTTACTATTTATGCCTTATGCAATAAAATTCTACTGTTTCCACCCAGTATGATCATAGGGCAGAACCCCATGTTGAGGATAGTAGAACCTTAAAAGAAAAGCTGTCATAGGATTTATCGTTTTTAAGTTAGTATCAGATGTTCATTGCCGTTCTTTCAGCCATACAAAATTTTCCCATCTTTTTTTACTTCCTTCTTTTGAGGTATTTGCTGCATCATCTTCATGCAAAATAACACTTCCTGATGGAGCTCACAGCCAGGTGATCTGTTGAAGCTGCAGATGACAATTGGGACCAATTTTATTTCTGTAAGTATGCATAAACTGAAATACAGTTGGAACTAGATGATCTCAAGGTCCTTTCCAACCCTAACTATTCTATGATTCTATGATATATTTTTATATACTTACATTTTTATGTATGTATGCATTAAGCAAATATATTTAATTCCTGCTCAAATATTATACTTCTTCCTGTTCTCACCATTTAACTATTATAAAAACTGCTTTTGAAATATTACCATAATTCCCGATAACAGCTACCTAACAGAATTATAATACAAATTTTATTTATTCAGTCTTGCACAGATCATTCTGAAAAACAGGTAACTAATAAAAAAATACCCTGAACATATGGCAGAGATTTAAAATACTTGCATTCACAAGAGAACTGTTCTATTAAGGGAAATATTAGAATGAGAATGGAGGCCCCATTGTGTTAAGTGCTGTATAATCACAGAGTCAAAACCAGGCTCTGCTCTGTAATACTTCCGGGCTAATTAGATATAGCAATAGAATACTACTTACTTTTATTGATACTGGGACACTCAGTGCCCACTCAGACTCCCACCAAACTTAGTTGTAAGACTCCGACTAACATTAATAGGCATTGAAGCAGGTCTCCAATGTGAATCAACCAATTCGGTGAACTATCAAGCACACAAGCAAGCGCTATGTGAAGAAGGCAATGAATAAGGAAAAAAAAGAAAAAAGATAAAAAGTGTGAGAGTATCACACAATATACTTTGTTCATTTATTTTGACAAGGCTAGTTTAAATAATTTATGAAACTTCATAGTAACACTAATGAATTTAGCATTCATGTAATGAAGACTTGATACTGTGGGGTCTTCATTATAACATTGTGCTACTAAACCTTTGATTAAAAGATTAAAAGAGTTGAATCTCCATTTTATTTGTTTATTTTGATAAGTTCATTTTGTTTGCAGATTAGTATATCGAGATTTTCCTATTGTAACTCTTTGCCCCTGGCTCTGTAACATGAAACACCGCCGTGCCACATGCAACATATCAACTTACATACCTACAATAAACATTCTTGCTATTCAACTGGATTCTGGAAGATAGAGTTAGATGTCTAAATTTATTCAAAAAGTCATAGTTTTAACTGTGTTTCCAAGTGAATAAGCAGTGCCTTTTCTATCTCTCCTCCTGGTCCCCATACCATCCCCATCTGCACAAAGACATAGAAATGGGTAAATAGGGCAACACTGTTGGCTAAATCACTAATGTGGTGTTTGCAATGTCTACCTGGACTATAAGTTTAGATACCTTCAGTCTGCTATGGCTAAATAGACTGAAACAATTTCCTTAATAAATGCAAAGCAACATAGTAGTTGCTGCATGAAAGACAAAATGTATTGCCTAATTCTGTCTATCAAAATATCAGTAATAATCTTCTATCTTTATAATATGCCTTTGAATGAAGTTTAAAAAGCTCATGTTCCAAACTATTAAGAAATAAGTTGCTAAAACTTATTACTTTTCAAAGTAATTAGTTTTTTCTGTAACCAGTCTTCTTGGAGATCTGTTCTCTATAAAAACAGGTTAAAAGACTAGCACACATTTGATCTTATTTAAACCAGTGGGACTTTTTTATAGGTTTAGATGACAAGCCAAATGCATTTCTGTTATACAGTCATAGTACTTCCATGGGAGAAAATGTGCTAACTGGGAAAGCACCTGCACACAAGCACATCTGTAGTGATGACTGTAAGCTTCTAATAACTGAAAGAGTTAAACTGTAAAAGTAAATGATCCATACACGTTCTTGAAAGTACCCTGCTGTCATTAAGATCAGCCTCTGCATGGATACATCAATAGTATAGTTACAAATTCTGTTGCAGATCACTTCATCTTCTAGGTTACGTGATAAAGAAAGACAGAACTTATCCTGGAGTGTAGGATAAAATGATTTCACAGAGGAAGTCATGATCCACCTAGATTTCTAAGGTAGGGGTGGGAGCAAGGGGAGGGGGCAGAAAACCCCTCAACCTCCCTGAAATTATGTAATACACTGTTTAAACAGCTCTGATTATGTACATACATAATGTTATTAAGAAGCTATTTCTGTACATAATCATAGAGATTCTAGCTTAGGCTTACTAAACAGTAATCACAGTATATGACTGGTATATTTTGGTCATATAATTTGTTAACTTTCAATGAGAAAAGTATTTTGAAAACTCTAGCTTTTCATTAGTGAATGGAACTCAAAAATTCTATAGGAAAAATAAGACCTGGGCAGTTTCTTGTTGATCATGTAGGATGTCACAAATTTTGTAATTTTGCAATTTGTGGATTTTTTTATTTCACTTGGGATTTTTTTCTTACACGGACTTTTCTTATTTAGCTATATTTGCAGTATATTGCTATAGCAATATACTACTGGCCCTGCCAGCTACAATACAGTAGTTAAAACACTGTTTCTCTTTTTTAAAACATTAGGAACATGCCTCTCACCATATTTTTATACCTTTCATTTCTGCTTCATTTTAATGGAATGATTGACATTCATGATATTTCTGAAATTTTAAACAGCTGCTGTAAAATGCCTCAATATCTTATTGTGACCATAAAATGCTATAGGCAGGCAAAATTATAGCAAACTGCCATAAAATGTACATACAGACATATTGTCAAAGCAAGGACTTTGTCAGCTTCATATGGGGCATCTAATTGTAGGTACTCTCAAACATGCTACAGTATGCTATATCATAAAGCTAGGTCTGATTTACATCTGGAAGAATTAGCAGGCAAATGCTGATGTAAGCGTTCTCCTTGAATTCAAGAGTTCTGCAGTATTTGCTTTGGACGGGTTCCAAGTCACTTAAGTGCAACCATTGAAAAATTGAAATTCTAGTCTAAGTTATCTAAGCTACCACAAATGGCAGGAAGAGCTGAGCGCAGATACATGGGGATTCATCACACCCTGAAATTGTTCCATACAATAGGTCAGCTGAATATTCTATTGAGATGGTTTTAGTCTCCATGGACTGTTGAGACAGCCTTCACAAAACCACTTGCCTGCACTGTCTGTGTTCAAAACTGGCAGTCATTAGCTCAAAGGACTTCTGTCTGCTGTTAATAATACTACAGAAACAGACATACTATGAGAGGGCTTGAGGTGTCAGCTTTGCTATATATCCAGGGTCTCCTGAGAGAGACAAGAAACATCATGCACAGTCCCTTTTGACATCTACTAGTATCTTCACTGATCTTGCTAATTTTACATCTTCAATTATTACATCAATAAAACTAACCAGTGAAATATAATAGAGTTACAAACTTGGTTCTGAAATACCATATATCTTTCTCTAGTTTTGTGAGTGAGAGGAGATGTATATAGCTGCACCTTCAGGCAAGAGCATTCCCTGTAAGTGTAAGATCTTGAGGACACAATCATGCTTTGTGTCGTATATAGATTTACATTTGGGAACCAACAGCCTGTCTGAAGGTCTGATAGAAAGAGAAAATAACTCAAAAAATATGACAGCAAATGTGCATGTTGCATTTTATGACATACCACCCTACACAGAACTGGAGTAGGAACTGTTCTGCTTTGATAATTACTGAGATTTCAAAAATTTCTGTGTGATTTTGAAGAAAAGAGAGAGAGGCTGTCCTCTGAAAACAAATTACAAACCCACAAATTGCTGTAATCACTGCAGAACACTTGGTCTGAACAGGCATCTTGAAGATTTGTTTCTCCTTTGGTGAATTAACGCCTTAGCCATCCCAAAGTCTTCCACTTTCATTTTCTACATATACCCAGACTCTTGTCCTAAAGCTTCAAACTGATTACTGGTGACAAGGAATGCAGGTAGCATCACAGAATCATAGAATAATTAGGGCTGGAAAGGACCTTAAGACCATCAAGTTCCAACCCCCCTACCATGGGCAGGGACACCTCACACTAAACTTTGCCATCCAAGGCTATGTCCAACCTGGCCTTGAAACACCACTGGGGATGGAGCATTCACAACTTCCCTGGGCAATCCCTTCCAGTGCCTCACCACCCTTACTCACCAGTAAAGAATTTCCTCCTTATATCAAACCTGAACTTCCTCTGTTTAAGTTTGAACCCATTACCCCTTCTTCTATCACTACAGTCTCTAATGAAGAATCCCTCCCCAGCATCCCTATAGGTCCCCTTCAGATACTGGAAGGTTGCTATGAGGACTCCACGCAGCCTTCTCTTCTCCAGGCTGAGCAGCCCTAACTTTCTCAGCCTATCCTCACCTGGGAGGTGCTCCAGTCCCCTGATCATCTCATCTTGCTGTTTTCAGTGGCTCATATCCTGTAACAGACTTGCTGTCAGGCAGATAGGGACACTGGAAGTGGCCTCAGCCTCCTGTTTACCATTGTTGGTTATCATAGCAAATGCTTGTGTGGATGTTGAGAGATTTCTATTTGTAGAGGTTTTAGATCATTTTCAAACATGAAGTTTAACACTGACAAGTTCTACGAAGTGTAGTATTGCCTGCTTGCCTACTTATTGACTAATATTCCTTTTCTCCTACGTCACACACAAATAGGAAGGGAAAAGCTGGCAAAGCTGGCCTTAAAGATTTAAGTCACCAGTGACCAAGTGGTTATTGCTTGCCTATTCAAACCTGAAACGAACCATGCCTCCTCAGAGGAAAATCCGATCTCAATTCCAGCACTATTTTTTTAGCTTGAAAATAGGTCCATTTACTACCCTCTAAGGTCCATGAGAAAAGCTTTGAGCCAAGAGCACATTAGTTTCAGAGGGCACTGTAAATATTTAGGGTGGGTCAAATGTGGAATATCTGAGTATAGTAATGTCATGGGGTCGGCAGTAGCAGCCATTTCTCTCCTTCTTGGTAGCTGGTGCAGCGCTGTGCTTTTGATTTTGGGCCTGGGAACAGCGCTGATAACACCAGTGTTTTCAGTTACTGCTTGGTAGTGTTTTGGTCTGGCCAAGGACTTTCTGAGTCTCATGCTATGCCAGGGAGGAGGGGAAGCCGGGAGGAAGCAGAGACAGGACACCTGACCCAAACTGACCAAAGAGGTTATTCCATACCACAACACGTTATGTCCAGGATGTGAAACTGGAAGACAGAGACCCATAAGGGTGTGGTGGTGTTGGACTGGGGGTGCACGGCATGGTCAGCTTTTGGTATTGGGGGGTTCGCTGCTGGGGGGTGCACTGGCTGGGTCGGGCTTGGTGAGCAGTTGTATTTTGTATTCTTTTTCCTTGTATTTCTCTTGTATTATTATTGATGGTAGCAGTAGTGATTTGTGTTATACTTTAGTTACTAAACTGTTCTTATCTCAACCTGTGCGAGTTGCATTCTTTCGATTCTCCTCCCCATCCCCCCGGGACTGGGGGAAGAAAAAGAAGGGAGTGAGTGAGAGATAAAACTACGTGAGTTATTAGCCTGGGTGAGGCTTAAACCATGACAAGTAAATGTCTTATACTACTAACCTTTCTTACAGTACTGGAAAGCTACTTGTATCAAACTAATAATTTTTTGAGATAATTTTTTTTGCTTTCCACTCCACCAGTATGTAGATATAACTGATAATTAAAAAAAAGCTATGAGCCTGTATGTTCCAGAGTTCGAGGATTCCAGGTGAGAGAAAACGAGAGACAAAAAGAGAACTCACAACTAGATTATTAATATAGGAAAATATAGAGATAGTAAAGGATAAAGTAAAGAATACTTCGGATGTTTGTTTATCTTACCAACCAGCTCCGAAGATCATTATTGCTGTGCAAGATGGCAAGCTCAACCTTAGAGGGCATCCCCGCAGAGGCAACATTAACCTGGATGGTATGAGGTTCTGCCTGCCCCTCATCGCATTAGGCTCAGGCTTTTATACTGAGAAAAATGTACACTCATTCTGATGCAGGTGGCCAGCCTATGTTTGAAGAAGTGGCCAGCAATGTCTAAAAAGGTCTCCAAGGGTCAAGATTTTTCCAGGGAGTTCTACAGCGGAACTTTCTGGGCAGGAACCAAAGCTGGACATTCTGTGGAGCAGCCAAAGCAGACAAACAGTACTTTTCTATCTTTGTGTGTTTCACCACGGACCATTATTTATTGTCCCTGATGCAGCCTGTAAAATAGAAAGTAATATATAATTTTATTTGACGACTTAGGCCCCCTAACTTTTAAAATATGATCAACTCCCTTCTATTATTTTGACATTCTAAAACATATATTTTCCCTTTCTAGAAAGAACTTTATTTGAGGTCACTTCATTTAAGGGGCTGTTGCTTTTTTTCAGCTTTTAAAAAACATATTTTCCAAAAGGCTGACATTTAAATCTCTAAAACAAAAATCACAGTAGTTTTTTCTCATATTCACGTAACATGTTATCTCAGAAGAGGTTCTGCTGTAACACAATGCAAAATGCATTTATTAAGAAGCAATTATGATAACTTATTTTGTGAAGTGATAATGAACCCTCTGCTGCAATCACATTTTTATACATCAGTAAAAGGAATAGCCAAAAAAAATCTTTTAGAACTCAAAACAATTATGTGAAGGTTATTACGGAGATAATTTAATATTTATTTTAAGGTAATATTTGTGTCCCTTCTCTATCACCAGATGACAGCAGCAAGAGCTTCAAGTATCAGGAAAAATTGTGAGGCATGTGTGCGTAAGGGAATATCAAGACTTTTCATCTGACCAGACAAAAACCCTCCCAAAACTGATCAAGAGGAAGATAATGACAAAGGGGCTGTGTCATAGTTTAAGTTTAGTCAGCAACTCAGCCATGCAGCTGCTCACTCACTCCCTCCCCTTCCTCCCCCCCCCCCGTTCCCAGAGAGATGGGGAAGGGGATTGAAAGAATGTAATTCCCACAGGTTGAGATAGGAACAGTCCAGTAGCTAAAACATAAAAAAAAACACTGCTGCTACCACCAGTAATAATAATGATAAGGGAAATAACAAGGGAAGAGAATACAACTGCTTACCACCTGGCGACCGATACCCAGCCCGACCCACACAGTGATCTAACCCTTGCTGGTAACTGCCCCCAGTTTATATAGTGGTCATGACGTGCTGTGGTATGGAATACCTCTTTGGTTAGTTTGGGTCAGGTGTCCTGTCTCTGCTTCCTCCCGGCTTCCCCTTCTGCCTGGCAGAGCATGAGACTCAGAAAGTCCTTGGTCAGACTAAACATTAATAAGCAGCAGCTAAAACCATCGGTGTTATCAGCTCTGTTCCCAAGCTGAAAGTCAAAAACACAGCACTGCACCAGCTACTAAGAAGGAGAAAAATGACTGCTGCTGAACTCAGGACAGGCTGCTGCAGCCAGTGTCATTAGTTCCTAAGAACACCAGTACAAAATTCAGTATGAGTGAACACTAAGGTGAGATCATAGCATTTTCCTCTCCTGATTTGAAGGAACAACAGCTTTGCAAAAAGGATTATGCAGTGGTAAATTTCCCTCCATGTATCCCAGGAAAGATGCAGGAGATGTGTGGCAGGGAAGGGGATAGGACAGAGGAAGAGTGTAATAGAACAGCGGTACCAGAGTAATGACAAAAAAGCACTTTTCTTGCTACAGGTTTTTTTCCAGACTTCAACAGCCTACTGAAAAAAAAATGCAGGGTTTTTTTGCTTATTTTTTTGTTCTCCTTCACCAGAGGCTTCTTTTAACCAGATGGCTCCTGAGGCAAGGCAGGACTGCAGAGTCACTTCACCTGTGGCGGGAGAGTTACGACTATGAGCATTTGAAAGCTGAGTGCTTTATTTGAGTTAGTCATGTAGGCTTCTTTCATACATAGCTCCTATGGCAGTTCATCCCTTCTGAGGTAACTGACCAAAATAAATCAAATTAATTACTCTTTACTGGTACCTGTTAGTAGGAGCCTGACTAAATAGGACAACCCAGCTGTGAGATGCAAAAAGAAAAGGAATATTATCTCATACTGCCCAGAAAGAGGTTGGCGAGCCATCAAGGCAGAGGAAGGCACAAGGGTCCCTGGATGTCTCTGTGATCTCAGACCAAGGTATGTCCAGCTGAATGTGACAAATTCCAGGCAAATGAAGGAACTTTACAGATATTTCACCTACATCCACTTGTTGGGAGTGGCACAGAGGACAGAACAATACTGTCTCTATTTATCACATCACATAAATTCGTGAGCCATGCAAGCAGCCTACTCAGGACTGAGTTTCAGGTTTTCTGATGGGTAATTTCAGAGCAGGGTCCTTATATGCTATGCATTAAGGGGCAGAAAGCGGTGTAGAAATATCTGTCAGCTGGAACAGCCTCGTTTTCCTGAGGGTCTGAGGTGTATAAACTGATAATGGGAGATATGGTAGAGAGACATAATGCCTTTCTAATTCACTTGAAACAAATTAGCAAAATTTCTCTGGCACAGATATTCATATGCTGAAAACTCACCATGGACCTACTGCTAAAACATGTTATTTTGCTTTAGAAGCTGCCCTCATTTTTGATGATATCCCTTCATTTGCCTTGCAGGTTACAGTAGAAAGTAATTTTGATGTAATAGTACAGATTTAAACACACAAAAATGCAAATAAATTCCTTTTTGGATGCATATATTTACAAAGCAAGTACGGGATGCTTAGCATATTCACCTTTGGCTTTATTTATAAGGCATTTATTCTGTCTCCACAGGTGAATGAAACCCAAGAAGCTCACACAACCTGTTTACAAATATGTCCTGGTTTTATCTATTATTTTTTCACAGTGCTGCTGTATTTCTCTGATGTACTGGGCTTCAGTCACAGCCCTGATATAAACAGCACGTTACTTTCCCAACCAAAAAAAATGTAATTTAAGCAGCTTGTCAACAGTAGGGCCCAGCAGGCAGGCAAAGCAAGGAATCCAAAAAAGGGTCAAGATTTCTTGACATTTCTCTGCTAGCAGAGAAGATTAGAAGATAACACCTCTCATTTGGAAGAAATGAATTAAATCTGATAAGTGCAATGCATCTTCAGAAGTTTATGGTGAGAGAAAGGTATTTGCTGAACGTAAAACTAGTGCCAGTAATAAAAGCTGTGTGCTTCCTAGCACAGAACACATGGTGCTTCTTCATGACGTGAAAGCCAGCCTTAGGCTTTCTGTAAAAAAGAAATGTTTAAAATTCTTACAGCTGTAACCCTACAAAGCTTGTTCTTGCTCCCTCTCTCCCCTGCCTCTTTGCTCTACCTACTTGTTTCATTCACTGGATGGGATGATGTTGCTTGTTTTTCTGCTTTTTGCTGGGACCATATTATCAATCTACCTACCACCCACTTGGTTAAAAAAAGACCAGGAACACCAGACAGAAGCCACCACATATGAATTCATTATTGACTCTAGAAATAGGTATAATATGGCATTTTTTCTCTCAGAAATAATTTGCCTTGTCAATATAACATGCAGTAATTAGAGCTCCCTAAACTTTAGCAGAAGTATTAATTTCATGTCCTGGAAATCTCCAATTACAAGTTCCATAGAAAAACCTTCATGAGATAGTTCAGTTGCTTCTGAATACTGGGAATTGCTTATTGAAGGCAAAGTTATTTGTCATTTGTTTTTACTGTGATCCTGTGTGAGTGTCTGAAATTTTTAAATCACCATTAACTTTGTGTCTTAATGCTCTGTTACCATAACAGGCGTAACAGAGTGTACCTAGTCTCTGTTGAATCTGAAGGGAAATTAATACATTTTGCATTCTGAGACAATGAATAAGGGGGAAAGAGGTTTCCTCATACTTTCTTATTTTCACCATGTAGATCTTTAATTTTAACTGTTTAACCTGAATTATGTCATTCTGAGGTTTTACCGAAGACTTGATATTGTTAGAGATCTTTTATTTTCTTTCCTTACTACGAATAAATAATTGTCATATGATGGGATGGGGTTTTTTGGAAAATCTTTTGTTAAGGATGATACTGGACTAGCCAGATGTGGCAGACTTCTTGATTCCTCTTTCCTGGATGCACTCATGGACACTGGGGGTCTCTCCATCCCACTCTGATGCAGACTGCTGCTGCTGTTACTGTTTGCAGGTTCAGCCACCTGCATAGCCGAGCCCTTTTCCTGCTGCTGGCATAGAAACATGGAATAGTTAGGATTGAAAAAGACCTCAAGATCATCATTACTGCTGGGATGTATCCCTAGAGCAACTAATCTGAATTGATTTATCCAGTCTTGCATTATTCTACTCTTTCACAAAGAGCTTTTGAAACTATATTTTTTAGACCTGTTTGTTCATTTGTGCCAGGCATGTAGTTCTAGCAAAATGCTGACAATTGGGGTAGTTTTGCCAAGATGGTAAGGGCACCTGTGACACGGAAAAAGTAACATATCAGGTATTTCTAATGCAGGATCACTAGAACCCTTTCTCACCTTAACTATTTTCTTGTACAGAGAGTAAAAGCACAACTCAACTATTATTGAAAAATTAGAGGACTTGGCAGCTAGCATTTGTCAACATAATAATATATTAATTTAAACCTTAGACGATTTCCTCTACCGAGCAACTATTTTACATAGAATCATAGAATAGTTAGGGTTGGAAAGGACCTTAAGATCATCTACTTCCAACCCCCCTGCCATGGGCAGGGACACCTTACACTAAACCATGCCACCCAAGGCTCTGTCCAGCCTGGCCTTGGACACTGCCAGCAACGGAGCATTAAAAACTTCCTTGGGCAACCTATTCCAGTGCCTCACCACCCTTACAGGAAATAATTTCTTCCTCAAATCCAATCTAGACTTCCCCTCTTTAAGTTTGAACCTGTTACCCCTTGTCCACTCACTACAGTCCCTAATGAAGAGTCCCTCCCCAGCATCCCTACAGGCACCCTTCAGATACAGGAAGGCTGCTATGTGATCTCCATGCAGCCTTCTCTTCTCCAGGCTCAACAGCCCCAACTTTCTCAGCATGTCTTCACCTGTGAGGTGCTCCGGCCTCCTGATCATCCTTGTGGCCCTCCTCTGCACTTGTTCCAACAATGGAAGGGGTTGGAACTAGATGATCTTAAAGTCCTTTACAACCCTAACTATTCTATGTTTCTATGAAAGTAGGGGTAGATGGTCAGAGCAGGATCCAGTAACAGAACACACTATGAGGAGGTAGTGGGAGACAGAAGAAAAGCAAACTAGGGCTTGCAGGGTGTCCTGGGTTCAGCAGCAGCAGTCATTTTTTTCCTGGTGCAGTGCTGTGTTTTTGACTTTCAGCTTGGGAACAGAGCTGATAACGCCGATGGTTTTAGCTGCTGCTTATTAATGTTTAGTCTGACCAAGGACTTTCTGAGTCTCAGGCTCTGCCAGGCAGGAGGGGAAGCCGGGAGGAAGCAGAGACAGGACACCTGACCCAAACTAACCAAAGAGGTATTCCATACCACAGCACGTCATGCCCACTATATAAACTGGGGGCAGTTACCAGCAAGGGTTAGATCACTGTGTGGGTCGGGCTGGGTATCGGTCACCAGGTGGTAAGCAGTTGTATTCTCTTCCCTTGTTATTTCCCTTATCATTATTATTACTGGTGGTAGCAGCAGTGTTTTTTTTTATGTTTTAGCTACTGGACTGTTCCTATCTCAACCTGTGGGAATTACATTCTTTCAATTCTCTTCCCCATCCCTCTGGGAGAGGGGGGAGGAAGGGAGGG
This sequence comes from Myiopsitta monachus, assembly GCA_017639245.1. Lineage (NCBI taxonomy): Eukaryota > Metazoa > Chordata > Aves > Psittaciformes > Psittacidae > Myiopsitta > Myiopsitta monachus. The sequence continues at coordinate 65,272,266 of CM029919.1, forward strand.
GAAGTGAGTGAGCAACTGCATGTCTGAATTGCCAGCTGGGTTTAAGCCACAACAGTTCTTTTCCCCCTCCTCCCTTGGAGGAGGAGTGGAGAAAAGATGTGTAATTGCCAAGCACTTCTATTTTTTACCTCCCAAAGTATAGAGGTGGTAGCCACACTGGGAACGCAAGCCATATCAGTATCATCGTAAATTATTCTATTGTATTACAAGTCATTACTATAAAGTACAGTGAAACAAGAACTTTAGTCCAAGGCCCACAGCCGATAAACACTAACACAGCAAATACCGGCTGTAAATAAGGTATGACATACTGAAACTGTGAGATCAAGAGCAACAACTTTGAGAGCCGATAAATCAGCATTCTGACAAGCAACTATTAATCCAAATACAATGCATGCTTATCAGAAATATGATTAGACATGCTCCAGTCGGATCTGTTATTATCTCAACCCTTCATGCCCCACGTTGGGTGCCAAAAAGAACTGTCATCATTTAAACCCATGAGGTACCTATAACATATAATTTTTCCTCAAGACTTTCCAAGATGCCACAAGCAAATACTTGAAGTAAAAACCAAGCTGTCTTACAGCTTTCCAAAAACGACCAGAAATGATTTCAAGGACAGTACAAGTACTATTACATAACTATATTTCATATGCCATGCTACATAATGGCTGTGTTCTGCAAGTGTATTAGTATTTGTCAAGAAGAAGATATAGATTTAAGTATAACAATTCTTACACATCTGATCACATTTTTTTTCCTTCCTTTTATCTTAAGCCTGGTCTACATAGGGATTATTTTGCAATATAGCTATATCTGTAAAGTGACATGAATGCTGTTATTTTAAAACAATATAATCAATGCAGAATGGAAAGTCCTGAAAACTAATGTAAAAGCATGTGTGTGCATAGAGGTAACGAAGTCCTCTACCTCTCTAGGATTTTAGCTGTAAGTTACTGATTTACAGGTATGGGCAGAAATATTTTGTTGTTTCATTACAGGTGAGATGGTAACTTCTTTAGGATAAGTATGGCCTTTGTGGTATCTATCTCTGAAAGGTACAGTACTGACTATACATCTTAAAGTTTCATTTCATTAATCAAGGGGGTGGGAGGAAGGCAAAAGCTGTTAAAAGAAAAACCTATTCTAAAATCAAACTCCTAGGCTTTACTAGAAATTCATATTCTGACTTTGACTTTTCCTGTATTGCTCAAGGTGGATACTTGTTTTGTAAAGTGAGAGTGGCTCATTCTAATTCTAAAAATATATTCTCCCTCTGCAGGAGCTAAAATTTAGTCCACTGTACTGTCTCAAATAGAGTATAGAAATTCACTAGTCAATTGAGAGAGATAAGCAACTGTAGCAAAGTTAAATTAATCCTTCTTATTTTAGGAAGGAATAAAGATGCTTCTCTCCTTCCATTAATGACAGAGATCTCCTAAATAGTTCACTCTGATTAGACAACTGACTTCTAAATGGCTAAAGTTACATGAGATGAATCTTAACTTTAAAACTCCTGAACCTCTTCCAGGTTGCAAACTAAGGAATAAACTGTATTAGAATACTCCTTAAAAAGAAAAAGCTACCATTACATAACATTGTACAAGTTGACTTTTCAGCCATATCCTTTCACAGGAAAACTCATTTTCCATTAAATTCTCATCTATCGTTATCTTTGCTGCATAATGGGTAGAAGGATTCAGAGACCACCTGACCTGAAATTCTATTGCATTTTCCTTTCTGCTGCATTTCACCTGAAGAACATTACAAAAACCAAAACAGAATTTTTTTTTTCTAGACTTTTACAAACCATTATACAGATTTAGACATTAGGATTTTGTAACGGCAAATGCTGTTGTTTTTTTGTTTTTGTTTTTTTTTTTTTACTAAAAGATTGCAATATATTCATAAAACCCAGTTCTATCATTTCATTTAAATCTAGTATCTCAAATGTACATACAATAAACATATTTATATTTAAATGTGAGTCTTTGGCTTGGTTTTTATTGTTCCACATTAATGCATTCTTGCAAACATGTTCTTTTAATATATGCAAAACTATTGAAAACGACAGGCCTCTTTTAGTTATCTGTGGTTCCTTTTCAAAATGGAAGGAGGTTGATATTTCATCCTGTGCCCAGTTCCATTCACATATTTAACCAAAGACTTAATTGATGGATGATAACCCAGAGCTGGGAAGGTCTGGAATGATGTTGAAGGGCAGGATTCAAACATTCAAAATTATCTTTACAAACGGGAGAAACAGTGGGACAAAATGAATAGGGGCATATTCAAATTCAAGGCTAATACAGTCTGGACAACATAACATTTTTCTGGAAAAAGAATTTGGGAAATACATGTAATCATAAATGGAACATGGAATAAGGTCTGTGTCCTGATAGCAGGTGAAGAGCCCAGAGTTTTGTCAATAAAGTAAAAGTAATGGGACAGCTCTGCAGATGAACAAGTAAATCCAAACAAAAGTAGAAAATAGAAAGCAAGTGTACTAGAAATGGAAGCTTGAAGAACTGACTGAGAAGGTATACAGATACTCTGGCTGAGACTGCATAAATATGATTTGGAAATCCAAGGCCCATCGGATGCTGAATCTGGTGAGTGATTTGAATAGCAACAAGAAAGGTTTCTGCAGATGTATTAGCAACAAAAGAAAAACTAGGGAATATGTAGGCTTCTGTCCTGGGTTCAGCAGCAGCTGTCATTTTTCTCCTTGGTAGCTGGAGCAGCACTGATAACACCAGTGTTTTCAGTTACTGCTTGGTAATGGTTTGGTCTGACCAAGGACTTTCTGAGTCTCAAGCTCTGCCGGGGAGGAGGGGAAGCCAGGAGGAAGCAGAGGCAGGACACCTGACCCAAACTGACCAAAGAGCTATTCCATGCCACAGCACGTCTTGCCCAGGATGTAAAATACTGGGAGCAGGAACCCGGAAGCCTCTCTCTCTCTCTCTCTCGGCTCGGTTGGGTGGTGAGCGGTTGTATCCTCTTCCCTAGTATTTGCCTTATCATTATTATTATTGGTGGTAGCAGTAGTGATTTGTATTATACCTCAGTTACTGGACTGTTCTTATCTCAACTCGTGGGAGTTACATTCTTTCGATTCTTCTCCCCATTCCCCCCCCCCCCCCATCGGAGTGGGGGGGGGGAAGAGAGAGGGAGAAGTGAGATTTACAGCTTTGTGCTCCACTTTGAGTGCCAAAAAGAACTGTCGTGGTTTAAGCATGTTATTAATATTCATGTTGTATTATTTAAGTAACTGCTCAATTTTATTATTGTTACCTAATTTGCAGGAAAACTTTCACACTGATTTATTCTGTTACTTTGGTTCCATACTTGGAACCTTTTTACATTTTTTACTTTCTAGTTGCTTGGAGAAAATATAGCAAATCAGTTGCAAAATTATAGCATGGTCTTTTCCTTATAGATGTAATATTTTCTTGTTTCACGATTTTTCTATTATAACGCGATGTATTGTCCTTAATTATTTATGTCAAAGATGTGTTACATTGCATGTGTACAGGTATTGAAGGGGTGTAATTGCAAAAGCAGGTTGTGATATTGTAAAGGTGAAAAATGTGGAACTAGGCACATTTGACTAAAGAAAATGCAGACTAAATATTGCAGAAAAGTTACCAAATGTTTTATTTTATAGATTGTGCTGACCCAAAGAATTAAGTGATTCTCATTCACTTGAGAATTTTCAGACTATGCTGGGTATTACACCATGCAAAAACATAAGGTTTTGGAAGTGGCAAGACAAGGTCAAGAAAATTTTGTCAGTCTATTAAATGACCACTACTGGGAATGTTTGCCACTGAAAAATATGCCTATAATGCCACACTGATAAAATATATTTGAGTTTTTCAAACTTTGTTTATCAAAAGATAGAGGTGGTGGTGGGGAATAATTTCCAACTCAACACTTTACAACCTATTCAGTCTATAGAAATATAAGTAACTGGTTCACATGATATTTCTGTTATTTCAGAGGGCATTATACTATGTCAGGATCAAAACCATCTGCAACTTTAAAGGGTTTTATTTAATCTGTGAATTATTGCTTTCCTTCCTATATATTAGAATGAGCTATTTGTCTCTATTCAACAAGAGAGCTATAAATACTGTTTCAATTGTTAAGCGGTTGCAAAGATTTATAGATCACAGTAAGATAAATAGTATCTGAAGGTTTCCTTCTAAATGGTACTGCAGGTTAATGGTAGTGATAGTGCAGAGATTATAAAAACTTTTAATTTTTTTTATGTCAGTGTTGTAAAAAAAAAATCTTAACTTCTAGAGTACTTTGATGGTTACAGAAAAAAAAAAGAAAGGCAAAACAACCAACTTTGACTTTAACTATTCAGAGGAAAATAAATTCTTAAATTCATGCTGGTTTACATGCTGCAGATTCAGCTGCCTATGCTAAAATGGCTCTGTGACTCCCAATGCACAGGCATCTTCTAGATGTGCTCATTTGGTTCAGATGTCAGCTGCATTGTAATATTTCATTTGACTTGCCAGAACTTTGACATACAACTAGGAAACAGTATTGTTTGGAGATCTTATTCAAAAGATGTATTGTCATTTTCTTAAGGGTCTCCTCTTTCTATTTATGAGTGGGCATCTTGTACATAAAGACCTGTAATTAAAACCTGAAGCATGCTTTGGGAAACTATAGCCTCATTGGTCCTCTTTTTCTTTGTTTGGAATCACAGATGACTGTGGGAACACTGCTGTTGTTACCTCCTTTAGCTTTTACAAGACAAAATTATTTTCTTTAAAATGGAGAGAACAAACCCCCAAACAGATACTTGATACCAGATTCTCACTTAACAGGACAAACTGATCTCTAGCATTGCTAATGTTACAGAAGATTATTCCAAAACTATACCATACTGATCCTCCTATAAAAGATTTTTAAAGACTACCAAGGGAGCCTCCTTAATACTCAGCCAAGCCTTTTGGTGGTTTATCTTTGAGTCTAAAATATTGAAATAGTGAGTAACAATATGTACATCAGGACAAAGGCTTTAACAAGAAAGAGAACATCATATCACAGTATGGCTCATACAGTACAGGACATTTTGGCAGTAGGTACCTCCATCCTCTCCTCTTGCATAGACCATTACTACATGCTAGCATAAACCCCATGTTTTGTTTCCATATGGCACACCTATTGACTGTGGTTGATTAGAAGAAGTCCCACAACAGTGTTGTTATTTTTTTCAGCTTTACCAGGGCATTGCTTATCTCAATCAGGTCAGACACCATGTCAGAGACTACTCTTGACACCTCAATGACAACACACATAAGAACAGTCAAAAGTTTACAACGTGTAATTAAAACTGAAGTCATGCATGCTAACCCCTTGTGGTCTGAGTAGGATTGTAGGCAACCAGTGATTTGTAAGCTCCATTACTTCCCAAATGTTCAGTGTATCTAGCCCTTGGCAGAGTGTTAAGGACAAAGAATAATCAGTCTGTAGTTATCACTTCTGAAATTCTATGCCTTACGCTTCCTTCAGGTGACTCATTCTTTCCATGTTGTCAAGATCCATTGATGAAAGATGACTACTTCAAAGGCCTCTGACAAGTGATGCATCCTCAATACATAGAAAAAATGATATTGTGCAATCAGTACTCACAGAACATACCATGAGTGATGGATGAGTTTCTGCTTAGAAACACCATGGTGAAGTTCTTTTCCAGATTCAAGACACAGCCCTCGAACAGTTAAAGATATTTTGGACCAGGGAGGATTATTATCACACTGGGAAGAGACTTGAGGAATTTTTAAACTGATTTCAGACTTCCCACAAATCTAGCTGCTGTCTTATGTATGGCAACAATATCCTATCCTTAAAGCAAACCTGTGCATTTAAAATAAGGTATACATACAGTAGCAGCAAGAAAATAATGTGAAAATCGATCGTGATAATGCAGGGCAGCATTCTCAAAGCAATAGCTATTAAGAAGGCATTTCTGGTTTAATACATTTTTAAATCTTTTATATAAATACCATATGCAGTGTAATAAAACATTACTAAGAAACAGGGATTTAAGATGCTTCTTTTCTTCTTTTTTTCCTTTTTTTTTATTTTGTTGGTTGGTAGATTGGTTGGTTTTGTTTTTTTTTTTTTTTTTTTTTACTGATAGAAATGGCTTCCTTACTTTTTGCAGGCAATTTGAGTAAAAAAAATGTAATTATATTGGTCATAAACTTGAATACAAATTGAAAGGCAGTTAACCCTTCTCAAGTAGGAAGGCTTAAGTCTCATACTTCATGTTTTGTTTGTTTTCAGAATGTGCATTTGTTCTTGAACATTTCTAAGCCGAGAATGGCTTTTTTGTGTACGTTTTTTGCTATTCAGTGTGACATTATTCTGTTTTATACTTTTTTTTAACAACAACGAAGAAAGAAACCTAGCTGGTGAGGCTCTCTCCTGATAATTCTGTGTTAAGTTCAACATGGTGCTCAGAACTAAAATATGAACGGAAATAAGCATGAACAGATATGAACAAAGACATAGATTCTTAAGGTGGGGTTTAGGGATCCTAAACCTCTGCATATAAGCCTTCTATTTTCAAAGGACTATTCTTTCGGAGTGTAAGAACACTCTTTAACATGTCCAGCAGCACTTCAGTTTTGACCAGGTTTAGGAGTGGGCTGCCTAATTTTGAGCAGCCAGTCTTACAAGTGTCCTCAAGGCTTTGTCTAACACATATCAGTACCACTGAATTTATTAAAAAACATGGTCAGAGAAAAATATAGTGCTGCTTGTACTAGCTTAGTACTAAAAGAACTCAGCCAAGAAATGTAGGCTTTAAAAAATCCTTATTCTCGCAGGGTTTGAACCACATCTCATCAAAATCACTGAGCTGCAAGCCTTTCTTTTTGAAAATAAGATGATGTTTTGGGAGGAATGCACATCATGAGGCCAAGGGAAAAAGTATGCAAGAGGTAGCATTCCTCTGCTGTCCAAAGGTAGAAAGCATTCACCTCCAATAGGGTAGAAAAGAACTGTGCACGTTTTCCTGCTCAATATGCCCATTTAAAAATTAATATAAATCCTGTTACAGATATACACTGTGGGACGTTCAGGACAGAACATGTAAGATGCAATGCAAGCAAACTCATACACAGCACTTGATAATCCGATTGGAGAGAGTACCTCACGTCAAACCTCATTTGCCTACATGCCCTCCAACAGCTTGGACTGCTCTGCTGGCAATCCAATGACTGCTGTTAAACATATCTGAAAGGGGACTGTAGGGATGCTGGGGACGGACTATTCATTACAGACTGTAGTGATAGGACAAGGGGTAACAGGTTCAAACTTCAACAGGGGAAGTTTAGATTGGATATAAGGGGGAAATTCTTTACTGTGAGGGTGGTGAGGCACTGGAAGGGGTTGCCCAGGGAAGTTGTGAATGCTCCATCGCTGGTGGTGTTCAAGGCCAGGTTGGACAGAGCCTTGGATGGCATGGTTTAGTGTGAGGTGTCCCTGTCCATGGCAGGGGGGTTGGAACTAGTTGATCTTAAGGTCCTTTCCAACCCTAACTATTCTATGATACTATGACTGTGCCAAAATGCCAAAATATGCAGTTCTGGATATTGCATTATACATTTCTTAAGTACTGTATTCTTTTGCTCTCTGCCTGTAAAAATTAACTCTTCTTTTAACTTTTGCCTATGCAGTCTGTTTAAGTTAGAACTCAGCCACATACTTCGTATGCACCTCTTAGCACTGCAGTGCACAGTAGCATGGGGAGCAAATGGGCTTTGATACTTCTATCATGCAAATAAGAGAAGATTCCCCTTAACCTCCCTAGTCCCCCTTTCTCTACTCACATATAACTTATACATAAAAGCTCTTTCTTTCCAAAAATCACAGGTTTTCCATGTTCAGGGAGCACAAGAATTCGGGGGAAGTGCAAGAATTAGGGGGAAGCCCCAGAGAAAGCAAAGGTATCCATGCATACATCTGAGCATCCTTTAAACTAGGTGAAGTAACATCCAAGAAACTGCTTTCTCCCAAGCACCTCATCAGCAGATAAACAGATGTGAGCTGTTGTTGTTTTAATGTGGTTGTGCAGTATATGTTTGCAAATGGGGGACTAAACCATATGTCAACATTTGCCTTAAAGTACTCCTGGAGGCTACCTGTGTAGGAATCAGTCAAATAACTTCAAACCAGCTATAAATGCACGTACCTCCCTTTACATTGCACGCTGTAAAACACAGTGGTTTGCCTGGTGCATTGGGCTTAATTTACATATCTTCCCTTTTGCAATCTGAACATAATTTGGTACACTGCTTAAAGTTTATTATTCCAGTATCGTTTGATGTTCTTATTTACTTTGTATTCCAGCATTTAATTTACTACTAATCTTTTAAAGAGTTGAGTAAGGATCATGGTAACTTTATTTATAGTAAAGTCTTGTGTAACAAACATGGGTGCTAGCTTAGTTTAGCAGGAAGTTAGAGTTGCAGTTCATTACAGAATAGTGAGCTACAGCTATATTGAATTACTGCCAGGAAATATTTACAAGCTACAGTCATAGACTTTACCCTTCAATCAATGAAGGTCTAAAGAAACACTTCCCGAAGTTTGTTAATGCATTCTGCTAGCCTGACAAGTGGGCGTAAGCTAATCCTGCCAACTTCAGTACCTTTCTGAGTGCTGCTTTGAGGACAACAAAACATCCAAGTATTTTTTGTGAATTAACAACTCATCAAAACATTGAACAGAAGGTTTCAAACATAGCAAAGCAATTGGCATAGTCATTTTAGAGTTAATTAGGAGCACAATGGTACTTTATTCAAGCCTTTTAGACCAAGGACCATCTGCGTAACAGTATAACATGTCTTATAACCTCCTTATAATTCTATAGAGATATGTATTAATAACTCTCCCTTTACTGTGTCTGTGAAACAAAGGGGAAACATTTCAATAAATATGAATAACACATGCAGGAAAATTGTGTGGTCAATAGACTATTCTTTTATATTCTATTTTTCCATTCTGTTTTATATATCTGTTGTTGCTTCCACTTTTTTTGTCCCCTCTTTTTATCATTTTGGATGTCACAATTATTGGTTCTGTTGAAGAACTATACTCAAAAATAAGAAACCAGAGCTCCAATGAGGTAACAGTATTGTAAGCAAGAACAGAAGTGCCAGTTTTTCTATTGCTTATTTTATTATTTGTCATGGCTTTTTCTTAGGCATCTCTTGGACTTTAGGGAGTAAGTGTATCCTATATTTTTCTCTGTATCTTGAAAGCAAATAAGAAAAAAAATGCTGTATGCCTGCTTATTTCTTTACTGGTGCTGACTAGTGGGTGGCGCTCCCGCTCTCAGGGTGGCAGGGGAGGAGGTGTAAGTGGTGGAAAGCTGCTGCCTATGTCTGCCAGCAGTAAATTACCATCCCCTTGCTCCCCGTCACTACAGTAACCAGGCAAAAGAAAAATAATGAGCAGTAGCTCTTTCCTTTAGCTGCCCATGAAGTTCTATAGCTGTGGTGTAACTTTATTACGGGTTGTCTGTATTGGACAAACTCCAGCTTCACATTGCCAAGGGAAGTTTCAGGCAGAAGTGGGCCATGGTGAAGGTATAGCCTGCACCATCACAGAGAATTCAGAGGTTCCACATATCGTTAAAGACAATTGAGAGCAAGATTGCTGGGAAAGTTGGGTGAGGTTTAATATAAATGTCACAGTGGTACTTGCTCAAAGCCATCCAGTAGATTGAATATGTCATTGTTTGTACAGTTATTGCAGCAAACAATTTGCTAGAGTGGGAATGTAGCAATTTACACTTGGAAGTTTCTTACTGTCTGGAGTAAGGCACCCTGACATTATAGGATAAGCCCTTGGATTACTTGCCCTGATTTTATTCTTATTTAGCTTCAAAACCAATTACTGCTATAACTTCAGAAGACAAATCCAATAATCGAGTCATAAATCACATAGAAGAATTTTAGCTTTTAAACATCATAAAATCCTACTAGATAAAAAAAAAATAAAAAAAATAAAAAAAAAAAAAACACATTTTTGGGCTGGCATTTATTTAACTGGAGTAGTTTGGCATTGAAAAACCTCCAAACATTTAAAGTTGTAATAGCAAAGATCTAAGACATCAGAAGAAATCACAGATTGCTTTCCACATTTGTATCCAGAATTCACTCGCAAGAATTAAGAATATTTTCTTCTGAATAAAACATATTAAAAAACTTTAGTGTAACAGTCAAAATGTAAATTGATTCCACATACATTGCATAACAGCTTTAGTACCATAAACATTAAATGAGATGACAACAGGACTATTTCTAGTACTCATGGCATCACAGATCTATGTATCACCCCAAGCTAATACCCTGGGGTCTAAGCTAGTCTGTATCTCCTGCTCTGAAACTTGTGCCATTATCTCTGTTAACATTTTGGCAAGTAAAATTGCAAATTTTTTGTACAGTATGTGGAGATCTGTAAGTGCTCTTAAGGGCCTGAAGAGGGGAAATTCTGCTTGCATAAATTATCTGTTTACCTCTCTCCAATGAAAACACAGTGAATTGGTAGGATTTAATTAGTATTAGTCCACCCAGGACTCACCCCACCTAGTGATTTACATTCAGCATTGTAGTTCAGTAATAGAAGATCTGTACAAAGCAGACTAAACTGGTTCAGATCTGTCTTTCTAGGGAACATTTTGCATTTTCTCTAAAATAAGGTATATGAATATTCTGCAGGCGCAATGCTGTACCTTAGGCATCACACTGTTAGGCAAGAAACACACACTGCCTGTAATACTGGTCACTGGAGCTGAAAAAATTTGTAGTCCTACTCAAATGTAAATTTTCTAGATTCTGTATTGGGCTTTGGGAAAATGTAGGTAATTTTCCTAAGGAAAATAAGTTGTGGCATAGGTAATGTTTAGTTTGCATTGACTGCTGTTAAGCACAAATGGAGGTACCACCTCTGCAGAGAGTTGTATCATTACAGAAACTTGCAGAGCTGTACAGGGCTGCAGGAAAGCAGATGAGATCGTTCTCTGCATTACCTATATGATTTTCTACAGCAGGTATTTTTTCATATTCTCCCCACCCCATGGTGTGTACATATATATCAAATAAGCTGATTCCAATCCTACATTCTTAAATTTGTAAATCCTTTTCAGATGCATTTAAAAATATTATCAATCATATTTGATGAAATAAAACCTAAGGAAACAGTATTGAATTGGAAATCAGATCCGACACAAAGTCTCAGCTGGGGTAAACAGTAAAAAAAACAAAGCTAAAGTAAAGCTATGTACTAAAACAAAGTTAAAGTAAAGCTATGTACTTTTCAGAAGCAGAGCTATTAAAGCTCCAAAGCTAAATACATGTAGGTTTAACAAAAGTTTCCATAAATTGGGATTTGCAACCAATTTGTATTTTATTTTTATAAATGCCAAAGTTTAAGTTTTCAGGCTATTACTCTGGTTTTTAAAAAAAAGAAAAACCCAACCGAAAAAATGCTTGACCTTATCATGATGACATTGACTTTTTATTCTATCCCCCCTGTAAATGGTTCCAAGCATATAATTTTATTTGAAACAGAGTTTAATTTAAACTCAGATGTGCCAAATCTACCTTGAATAGTTTAATTTAGACTTAAATATTGCTCTATGATTCTACAATTCTAAATCTACCTTGTGGAGTTTTAGTGTGAAGAAAATCATCTCACCTGAAACATTGGAAAGAGTAGATGTTAAAGAACTGGAGTTGGAATTCACTGCTGGTTAAGAGGCAGCTTTATGCAGTTGTCATTGATCCATGTGATCATTTTCTTTCATGACTTTTTCTACTAATAATTACTAGGTATATATCCTGCTATCAGAAATATTGTACAGTCTTAGAGCAGAAAAGAAGGCAAGTTTAGCATCCATGCCATGAGTTCCTTTATTAAGTCCTGTAGATGGCTTGCTGAATAAGCTGTAACCCAATGCAGCCCAGGAAATTCTGGCACTGTAAGGACACATTTATCAATCTGACCTAAAGATTCTATTTATCAAATGTAAATTCAGGTGAACTAAATCAGATCAAGTTTGGATGTTATCCAGGCTTACTGACTACCTGCACTAGGTGCATGCCGACTCATAATGAATTTCAGATTTAAGTAAAGTTTTAAGGCATTTGCATATGGATGGAGGATACCTGAGATGGCACACCTATAGTCTGGACTCAGGCACAGACCTGCCTACACAACAAGGTTAACTGTTTGGATTGATTTTTTAATAGCCCCTTTGCCACAGTCCATCCCATCCCCCCTGGGATTTTGCAATTTTGTTGCATATCCATGGTGTCCTTCTTGGAAAGCCACTGATGTAGAGAAAGAGGGATTTGGAAACATTTGTAGTATTTTGAAAGAGGCAAATGAAGACATGATGGTCTACAGCTGAGGGTATGGATCCCGAAGTAGCTACAGTGAATTCATACAAGGCCAAAGATACAGATAGATTGTGATCTCTCCACAGGAAACATAAGTTTACTTTCAGGAAACATTTTAAGATGAACATGAAATGTTTACATATTTATTACAATTTCTTTGACTTTATGGGGGAGGGATTGATTGTTGAGTGATGAACAAACTAGCAAATATCTATATGCAACATCAGTTTTCAATTGCCAAAATACCTTTGGGGGTTTTAGGTAAAAAAAAAAAAAAAAAAATCTTTTGCAGAATTTTTTGTTTGAATTTGAAATTTATTCTCAATATGAAAGATAGAAGAAGTCCTTGGAAGTCCTAGTAGAACAATAAAAGTAATACATACTCTCAACAGTAACACTAATACATGCCATTTCCATTTCAGCCTTATGTTGGCAACAAAATTAATTTGCCATTCAAGTGGCAAAACAACAAGAAATAGCTATGAGAAAACAGTCATTGTAAGAGACACCGGAAGAATAATAATAATTTCTGTAGAAGACAAAGGTTCCTTTGCACTGGATTTCATGGCAGGAAATTCTCAATCCATATAGTCATGATTCAAAACTGGTCAGGAGAAGGAACAAAATTATTTCACCTACTCTGGAAGCTATAAAAATAAACTCATGCATACATAGATCAATGGCAGTGGAATCTTTGTTTCCTTGAACCCTTGTGGATCTTGAAGACTGTGATCCCTTGTTGCTTTGTTGAGATGGTGCTGAGTGAATGGAGTTATTGCTCCTCCCAAAGGACTTCTGTGTATTAAGAGGTTCGAGACTCATGAAATCAGTCCTTAGTTTTTTCAGTGAATTATGGCAGTTGGAAAAGCACATTTTTTCCCCCACCTTTTTCTTTTAAGGATTTCATGGTGTTAGATTCTTAGTATCCAACAGGAATAACAGCCAGCCATTTCTCAGCACTAATGTGGATTTTATATTGTACAAGTATCTCAGAAAAAAATGTATTCAGTTGTTTTTGTTTTTTTAAAAAAAAGTTTAGCCTTTGTTGCTATTTCAATTTTTATATCTCTTCTCAAGTTTATGTGCCTCTATTGTCCTGTTCTCTCTTCAGATTTAGCCAGAACAAATATCAATCACAACCTTCATTTGTTTCTTACTATTTTACCGCAGGATGTATGTCCTACTTCACTGCTATCCTAAAGTAAACCACATACCTGCATATTTTATTTGTTCATGTCAATGGACTGAAGGAAGAAAATATCACAGTAGAATATAAAGTAACAAATTCATTCCCATGGTTGAGGATTTCCAAAAGAACCTACTTATCTAAGTCACAGGTAATTCAAAGTCCAAATCCCTTTGCCTTTCACTGTGATTCTAAGTATTTCTAAGTAAAAAAAGGGTCAGATTTACAAAGATATTTAGGGGCTTTAAGTTTCATGTAAATGCTTGGTAGGATATTCTAAATATGTATTGCTAGTCCACTCTCATTGCAATTAATGTCACTGAAATCAAGAGAAGTTCACTGACATTTCTGAGGGGGGGAATATAACCAGGTATCTTCATGTTTTAACTCCTCACTTCTCCGACACATTTGAAAACATTGTTAAGAAGCCAAGCCATTTACATGCTTTTGAAAATGTTCACTTAGTCCACCAATTCATATCCATTCTTGGCTATCAGCGAGCAGCTGGAGTTTCAACTGTAGTGACCTTAGTGAAGAGTTATCATAGGGTTTCAGTGCATATTAGCAAAAATATTATTTAACATTTTAAATGTGAAGTTCATGATAGGAGATGCCAGAACACTTTGTGAGTTGGGAGTCTCCCGTGGTGGTTGTTAAAATTATTTTTCCCTCATAGAAAGACATTTTACTGAAAATTGCTGAGGCTTAAATTCAGATCACCATATCGTCTCTACCTTTCCTGTCTTCTGCTCCTTGCCCAGTATAATTTACTTTCTATACACTGCTGTTTCTTCAAGACTGCTTTCTTTTTGCATGCTGCAGTAACAATAATAAGGTATTCTGCCATTGCTTTTGAGCACAGATACAAACATTAAGCCAAGGAGGTGGGGCTGTACCATGCAACACTCATTATCAGAAATATAGAGGTTAATTTCTTAATTAATAGTGAAATAAAATCACAAAGTTACTGCAGTGTGAAAGAATAACCAAAACTATGTGAAAAAAATAGTTGCAACGGAAACCTTAAAGGCATTTTGAATCTTAATATTTCTTCTAAACTGTTCATCTGCTCATTAGACCTTGTCTGGATATTCACCAACTGCCATACAGATGAGCAGAGAAAGTGAGAATTGCTGGCCACTTCTCAGTACCAAACTTTTTCATCACCAACAGAGCTTTTCACTCACTGATTTCTCTCGGTCAGCAATCTTGTTTTTGTTCCCAAGAATACAGTGCACTTAGAAAATCATATGATAGAATCATAAACCTCTAGGATGAAAAGGCAGTTCATTTTGTGCAATGAACGATTGTTCTCTCTCTACACAAGGGAACAATCCCTCATTTCACAAGTGTGCAGGAGACTTCTATGATTCAAATATACTTCCTTTTGTTTAAGGCTTGAACTGAAAGAAGATGGGGAGAATAACTTAGTATTTTGCTTTTGTTCTTCGTGTTTAATGGGAGAAACTTTCTTTTTAAAGGAGTCAGTGATGTATGATTCTATGATTTTATGTACCCCAAGGCAAGAGACTTCCATATATACTGGCTATCATATAGTGAACCACAGCAATCTCCAATATTGCGCACGCACACATCCTTTTTTTTTTTTTCAGAATTTGGGGGTTATTTTGGATTCTGACTTCTGAAATAAACAGCAAAAGTGAGACTTTACATTTACCAGATTCAAGTTTGTTTGCTTTTTAAATTTCCCAGTGTATACTGATACCATCCACCAAGATCTTAAGTCATCATAAAAAGCCATAATTGTTAGTAATTTTTTCCTCTTAAAGGCAAATTTTCAAGAATAATGGATCAAATTTTCTAGTATGAAGTAAGAAAGATGAGTTAAAGAGCAAGCCCCCTGATACTCCCCAGCTCCTACATTACTTAGCAAAAAAAAAAAGGTAAAATCAGAATTATATCATGATCGCTCTTCAAGTACCTGTGACAACCCTATTATGCACCATCAAAGTCATCTTGCTCCATCTGTTCCATTCCTTTCTTGAATTCCTTCTGAATTTTGTTACTCTTCTTTTGTCCTTTGTTGTCAATGTGCCCAAATCATAATAGAGCTATGGAAACTAGACAGAACTCCCATTTGTTCCTTGAATCTTAGGTTGACTCAAAAATGTAAAATATAGGCCTTGATGTGCTGACAGAGAGAATAAGTTCAGAAATAACCTTTTTTTCCTTGCTGCTTTCATGTCTAAGTAATGCTATATACTTAACGCACTGCATAATGTTTATGACCCCCAGGTAGCTGTATCAACAGTGAACATGAGCAGTCTCTGTTATCCTAGAGGGACTAAGTGACAAAGCTAGTAAAATTTAGCACCAATATAGAGGCTGGTAGTATGTTCCACCTGTTTGGGGCAGCAAACAATGTCTGAAATTTACATGTAACATATAATTAGCAAACTAAAAAAAAAAAAGTTCTTAAAAAAGAAGATGTTAAAGAGAAACACTTGGTAAAGCAAAAGATTTTGGAGTGAATAAAGATTTATCAGTGTGAAAAACAATACAGAATCTTTATCTGAGAAAAGAATTGCAAAATTCTAAGCAGGAAAATATTCTTATAATTGAAAACTGAGACATAATCTCTAAATCATCTCTGCTCTTTTGATCACAGTAACTAAAACTTCAACCCAAAATTCTCATCTTATATTCATTAAAGTATGTGTTGGGTTTTTTTTAATTTACATCAGCTGGCTCCTTGATATGCACCAGAGTAACTGAAATCAGAATCTCCACACCTTGTTCCAATGTGCTTTCCTCATATGTTAAACTAGTTTTATTGCTGAATCTGCTATTTTGTTGCTGTTATTTTTACAGGGGTTGCAGGTCCTGTTTACTGCTCATGAAATCAAATGGCTCTGTCACATCCGACTAAAAAAGAATATCACCTAGTATCATTTCTTCATGCTAAACTGCTTATGAAAACATAATTTTAAAATAGCAGAGTCATACAGGTGTTATTTTTTTTTTCCTCTGGCATATGCCTTGCCCTGGTTTTTCTAACCTGATTTTCTTAGCAACAAGAAATAACAAGAATATTGTGCTTATTGTGCCTTCCACAAGCCTGTTTTTCTATTAGTTGCTATTTATTAACCAGACCAAATGTTCACTAATCAGAATTTGAGCTCCTTTATATATCATTATTATTGATTTGTTGGAATATATGATCATGCTTAAAGTATACATTAGGTGGGAATTCATTTTCTAAGAATGATTGTATAGAGTAGAACCAAACATTTCATCATTAATATTCGCCACCAGAGCTCTGGAAAGATACACAGGAAAGAAAACAAGGCCATGAAGACTGTAGATGATGAGAGAGTTGGGGGGGGGGGGGGGGGGGGAAGATTGTTTAATTTCTTTAGTTATCATATAACAGATTCCTTTTTCAGTTCACCATATCTAAAAACATGCCTAGAAAGACTATGTCACATAACCAGCTATAATTAGGTCTGAAAAGGTTTGGTCATTTTTCAGCCAGATGCAGTAATGACCTTTCACACCTGTGCTGAGGACCAGGATGAAAAAGGAAAAAAATCTAAACAGAACCCACAGTACCAGAAACTGAGACTAGCTCTTTGCTCATTTAAGATAGCAGCACTCTGTTGTCTGCTGCCCTGCACCCATTGAAAGGAGGAATTGTAAATATGAATGAGGGATTAGCTGTAGTACCATGATAGCTTGAAAGATAGGATAAAGAAAAACAAAATCAGAAAAGGAAGGTTTATCTAGGGAAAAGGCCAGAAATCTAGAGTAAGATAAACTCGTGTTTTCTTGATTTTTAGTAGCCTTTTCTACAGCAGAAAATAATGTAGCTGCACACTGTTAGAGAATAATAAAAGAATATAATATTAAAATAGCTGGCATTTTATGCGTATAAAAGGAAAACACATCCTACAGTGAAGTATCCAACTTGATCGACCACAAAGCTGTCTGTTCAATATTTAAAAAATAGTAATGAGTCCTTTTCAGAGCTGTCACATTGGCTGTGGAGAACTGAACATCCAGTTTGGGGATGAGTGTGATCCAGTGGAGCTAGAGGTTTCAGCAGACCTTTGCAGCCAGGATAAATGCAATGTTCTTGTACAGTTAATCAAGATGCCTGGCCTTCTCCCTCCAGTTAGCTTCAGACCTTAGCTTTCAGAGAGCTGCAAGTGCCAGTTGATCCTCCAGGAAAGGCAGTCAAGAACAGCAACCTGACTGTAAGAAGTGACAATTCCAGGTCAGGGTCAGGGACACAGATAGTAGCCAGCGTGAGAAACAGTCCCGTGATCACTCAGCACCAGCTTCAGATTGAGGAGGCACAAGCCCAAGTGCGGATATAGCTGCAACACAGCTGCAGCGTTGCCTGGAGGGGGCTGGTGATACCATCACAGCTTAAAAGTAGCTCCCATGGGAAAGGTGGTGCAGCACCCCACTTCTAGCTCCTTTGCAACAGCTCTTAGCATTAATGAAACTGATCTTGGAATCAACCTGCTGAACTCCTTGATTCAGCCAACTAATCTCCTAGAAGGTAGATGAGCTCCAGGCCCTGACCAGTAAGGCAGTGCCCATGAGCACCCACTGCTATGCTGTGCAGTCCTTTGGGAGACTATTTATCCTTTCTCATAGGTTATGAATCACAATTCTCAGTGTCACAGTGTTTGTGTATCTTACTCTATCCACACTGGCCCACAAACCAGCTATGAGGGAAGACAGAATAACTAGGAAAAAAGCTGAGAGTACAATGGAACAATCATAACTACAGGCCACAGGATGTGTGGCAACGCATTAATTGCTCTACATAGACGTTTATTTGAAAGTGGAAAACTGCAGTTATATATGTTCAATTTTAAAGCTGTAGAGGATACGGCCATTGTACGTGGTCATATAGTCCATGTGCACCATTCATCTAAAGTTCAATTGCATGTCATGTTGAGAACTAGGCATACCTCACAGTGCCATGCTCCATACTAAACATGAGCACTCCTACATGGGAAATATACACTAATATGTAAGCCCTGGGAATTCAATTTTCCAGCTTAAATTAGAACATACACAGTTCACACCAGAGCTATAACCTGACTCCAGAAGAAATTGCTCCCATACTCAGCTTCAGCCATTATTTGCCCTACATCTACTACATTCCACTTAATATCGATATTATAATGGATAAAATAATAAATTCTTTTAATAAGATTAGCATAAGTTGTGTTGAATTAAAAACTAGAGACTTTATTTGCATTCACAGGAGTTAATCTTAGCCATGACCACTACTGTCATGAGATACTGTGGTTCCCTCAACTTGAATCTTCAGTTTTTACCTGCTACAATTTTGGGGAATTTATCAACTTTCTGAGCCTCTGCTACTCTAAAATATGAAGAATAAAACCCTTTAGTCCCAATACACAGAAATAACCCTACTAGCTGGCATCAGCATAGTTTTTCACAGTGGGTAGACAGTAAATTTTCATATACTTAAAAATCTTTCCAAACTAGTGAACCTGTGCCTTGCCAAATATTCACAAGTAAAAGCAAAAAATAAAATAAAAACAACAAAATCAAACCAACAAAAAACCTTAAAAAAACAACCAAAGAAGCCCCAATCCTAAACCCAAAATCAAACAAGCTAATTAAAAAAGCCCAAACAAACTGATAGCCAAACTTTAGGAAATTACATGAGTTATTATTTTTTATAGATATTTTATAAATTTTCATAGATGTTGTAATGGCTGTGAAAAAAAAAAAAAAAAAAACCACAGGAAAGATCAACTATCAAAGTTTCTTCTGCCCATGAGACAAGAATGGGTCTTAATAACGAGATTCATATGTTTGGCCATTTGGTCAAATGTCCAGGAGAAAAGCGAAAGGGCAGAACACTGCCAAGATAAAAGACTATACCTGAGGTCAGAAAACACTGCGGGTTATAGCTGGGTTATTTTTTACTTTTCTTCTCTTTCTCTGCTTGAGCCACACCACAAAAACATACAGTACTCCAGAGACAGATTTGTGTGAGTCGGTTGAGGTATCCATTCTTTTTGTTTGTTTGCTTGTTTCTTGCCTCTGAGTAAAGTCTTGCTGTGGCAGCTACAATGTATATGTGTGCATTTTGAACCAGTACTTGCCTGTAAATATAGGTTCAAAGGGGTGAAACCTGCTGAGTAAGACAAGGATACAGAAAGAGACAATCATGAAATCTGAGGTTATTCGCTCATTGAGGCTCATCCCAAGATAATTTCAGTTTTTTTTTTTCTTGCTCGCATCAGAATTCTGTGTTCAAACACTTTGAACCTCTGACTGAGACTAACAATCAGAATCTCTTACACGTAGTCCTTATTGAATTTAGAGGAGGAGGAAGGGAAAAAAGTTATTCTAGTTCAAACTGGATTGAGAAAAGTGAAATTAAGAACGGTTTTTCAAATCTTTAAAGATAATAAATTGCATAAACCGCACAATAACAGAATCTGAAAAAGAGAGAAAGTATTAGCTGGCTAAACTTCCTTTTGCGTACTATTTGCTTTTGTCTTTTTCCTTACATAATAAAGAAGCAAGATTTGCTTTCTCTTATTTGTGGGTGCAGTTTGTGTCTGTCTTTCCACCTTTTAATTTATCAGCTAACATTCAGCCAAATTCAACAGGGGGATTTAAGTCTCGGTGGTGGTTAGGTTCCTCCAATTCAGAAGAAAACAGGAGACGGGAAAGAGGAGTCTAAGGTAAGGGTCTTGAGATAAGTGCAGTACTTACAAGACGTGAAAGACTTCAGGTAGGAGAAAGTCAGTGACAAAGCCCCAGTTGGCAAAACTTCAGGTAGAGACCACATGTTTGTAGATGCCAGTAACCCAGGAGAAAGAAACCCCTACTTACAGGGCTTACTGCCTCATATACTAGGATCTGGTCATTGTTTCAGCCTCCTGGGACCCTTGTCATGACTTTGGACACAACAATATTGAAAAAATCTCAGCACTAATGAAGGCATAAAACAGGAAATAAAAACATTTGGCAGCATGAAGAAAGTTCAAATTTAATGCCCTGTTGGCCATCTCCACCATAAAGGGAGCCTTGTTGCTCAATACCTGGGCATCCCAGCAAAGGGCATAACAGAAAGGGCTTAAAACAACTTTATGGTAACTTATGACACTCCTTTTTTAGAAAACCTTTATTTTGAAGGATAACATTTCCATAAGCATTAGCAGTTCTTTTTTGTGCGTATTTTCATAATTGAATTACTGCCACATTGTCAGCTTTTCCAATTTTAATACAGCTCTTATAATTTTTGTTGCAAGTTATTAAACACAAGCAATTACACAACAAAATTAACTCAGTTGTAATTTAAAATAACAAAGTAAGTGTTCAACTCTTGCAGCTTGGAGAAATGACTGAAAATAGTACCTGAATTGAATTTTTTCTAAAGTATATGCAGATACACAGACAGAAACTAGAACAATTAAAATTGCATTAAATTATTATATTGACACACAGTTCTACCAATTATAATATACATATATCCATTAAAATCACATTATACCAACACAGTAGCATTATATTCTGGGGGCTGCCTGGTGATTAAGTATTGACAATATTTTTATCAATACAAACAACATTTCCTTTGCTAAAATGCTGTTCCAAAACTGCAGTTGGTTTAAATTGACCTCTCTTTATTGATTTACATCTAACAAAGATCCAGCCCAGTATTTTAAAATGTTTGCTTCTAACTTAAGACACTTCTGGTAATATAAATTGATTACTCATAACTATGCAACCAATTGACTCATTCTGTACTTTATATTAATTCACTATTTGTAGCCTGCCAATGAAGTTCATAAAGATCCTTCTCATAGTCCGTTAATATTGACTCTCAGATTTAATGAGTTCATTACAATAACCATTACTGTATTATTAAAATGCAGAAGGAAATGTAAACCTGTTTCATGCAAATAAAGAATAATATAATTAATCAAATTATACTTTTCTTATTAGCATTATTGCCATCATCCAACATTTAATAGTCTTATTTTATGTTTCAGGGTAATTTTGTTCTAGGCACTGCAGAAACCCAAGCAATATATAAGCAAGCAATGGGATATGAGGTAGACAGAAGAATTTAAGAATACACTGAGACATTACAAATTAGTGAGGAAGATATTTGTGTCAGCCCAATAAAACCTAATCAATATATTTTCTTTTTTTTTTTGTTGTCTCTTTCCTCTCAAGGCTTATGAAGTAAGTAAAACCACTTTAACTTTATTGGAAAAAAGATAGCTGAAGCTCTAATTCATACTCCTAGGATCAGTTTTGTATTTATCATTTATTCACACACCATTTTGTAATCTTTCTTTTTAATTCCACATGCTTAGCTCTTCAGCGTTGTGAAGCAGTCCCTCCGTCTACCATAACCCAGTGTAGATACTGTTCTGAAACATGGGGAAGGGAAGGTTTTTGTTGAGTACATTGAATATAGTTTTCCTTCAGCATACTCTTGTTAGTTCTTCTGTGGTGGTTGTTTTAAGAGAAAAGTGTATACCTTTCTTAGTTCCTTGAAAGAAAAAAAAAAATGGAAATGTTCGAGCAGAAATTTTGGTTCGGTATGTTCAGATATTCAGTCAGGGCTTTGGGGTTCTGGCCTCAAAACACACACTGACATTTACGAATCATACACTATTAAAACTATGGAAAGGAGGGATTTCGGACTTCTGCTCTTTCAGCTTTCCACCTGGGCCAGCTCAGGATGGCTGGCTTGGGTGCTGTTCTTTCCCAGCACTTGGTTATTGCATCCAGGATTCTGGAGTCTGGTTTCTGCAGCTATATCTATACCCCAGCATTAAACATGCCTGAGAGATTCTTTCTCATTCTGATCTGGCAATGGACAGCCTGCAGCCATACTCCAGGTCATAGTGACTGTGCTGCAAAAAGAGAATGGTCCCACTTCCACATTAAGTCATCAGCTATTCCTAGAAATAATCTGGGAGGATCATATTTGTCACAGAAAATGACTGTGTCAGGGAAAGTTGTAATGATTTAGCAACATTCATGCTGAGCTTCCAATGCCTGGGAAAATTCCCAGGTAATGTTAATTTCACCACTGCATATGCATTCTTTAAGGACCATCTACCTAAACCAACAGCTTTCAAGTCCCTTACCTTTAAGTACTTATATTTATTGATGGATCACACCCTCAGGTTTCTGTAATTACCAAGTGTTACTTATCCTTCTGCTGCATTTCATCTAGGGCAGTCAAAGCATTCTTTATTAATAACCTAATATATAAGCCATTTACATGGCTTGTCAAAGTAGGGGCCTGATCCTCCAGATAGAATTGTAATGTGGTATCCTGCAGAAAACTACCTTTGCTGCCAGCTAAATTGAGTACCACTTGATGGAATTCCATCTCCCTATGCCAAGAATGGATTTAGCTAATAGTCTGTGAAGAAAAACTCTGTCCTCTGAGCCGAAGGAAAGCATCTCACAGGTTCACCAGAAGCTGCGCTAAGGTCTTCTTGCCTGGGAATCATTAATTACTTACCTCCAAGAACAGTACTCAAGAGAGACACTTGTAAATGCACAAGAATTTTTTCTTTAATTTAACCCAAAATATGAAGTTTGTGCTGCCACTTAGTTCTCATTCCTGTACGGGTAAAACTGAGCAGCAAAGATCACTTTGATGCTGGAAGCCAAAAAACTCTGTGACTTGGAATCTTCTTCAAAGGCACACATGCACAACAACAGTGATATGTGTTTGAACTTTAATTATGCAGGTGGATATCATATTCCCAGCCGTGCTGGGTAGTCTAAAACTCTGAAAAAGGAATCAGCAGTAAACATATTTGCAATCTCCTTTCCTTTCTCTGCTTCAGGTAAAACCCACTGCAGTAAGATCTTTGCAGTTTCACACTGATAACTACATAGGTGAACTTCAGTACCTCTGCATGGAGCATGAACTGTAGCCACTGACAGTTTACCGTCAATGTCAAGTTGTTCCCTTCCACGTGTTTCTAGCGTATTATGCAGATTATTGTAGAAGAAATATCCATACTGTGAAAATTGGTACTGCTTTCTTGTTTCTGAACTTGAGCATAACCTGCAGCCACTCCCAAAATCATACATGGGAAGCAAGATTCAAATATAGAGCATCTTCTCTTCCTAGTCTGTGATTTCTTTATAAAGTGATCTTAATTTGCAGGTCCTCTGGGAGGCTCAGATTTGTTTTTTATCACACGCTGGTATAGATGGCCCTATTGTGCACTTAGCATGCTTAAATGCAATCCCAAGGAAGTCATAGACACTTGTCCAAACAACTCCTGAATTTACAGTGCTGTGTCAGGCAGAAAGTAGGGCTTCATGGAACAATAATATGCATGGCTTGTTCAAAGGCCAACAGTAACTCAATGTGTTTTGCATTATTTGACATAGAACTGGATTGGTGGGCTGAGGCCAATTGTATGGAATTTAACAAGGTTAAATGCCGGGTCCTGCACTTGAGCCACAACAACCCCATGCAACACTACAGGCTTGGGAAAGAGTGGCTAGAAATTTGGCCTGTGGAAAAGAACCTGGAGGTGCTGGTCATCAGCTGGCAATGTGTCCAGGTGGCCAAGAAGGCCAACAGCATCCTGGCTTGTAGTAGAAATAGTGTGGCCAGCAGGACTAGTGAAGTAATTGTAGCCCTTTACTTGGCACTGATGAGGCCACATGTTGAATGTGTGTTCGGTTTTGAGCCCCTCACTACAGGAAAGACATTGAGGTGCTGGAGTGTGTCCAAAGAAGAGCAAAAAAGCTGGTGAAGGATCTAGAGCACAAGCTTTATGAGGAACAGCTGAGAGAACTGGGGTGATTTAGCCTAGAGAAAAAGAGGCTCAGAGGAGACCTCATCATTCTCTGTAACTACCTGAAATAAGGTTGTAGTGAGCTGGGTGTTGGTCTCCTCTCCCAAGTAACAAGTGTTAGGACAAGAGGAAACAGCCTCAAGTTTTGTCATGGGACGTTTAGATTGGATACTAGAAAAAATGTCTTCACTGAAAGGGTTGTGAAGCGTTGGAACAGGCTGCCCAGGGAAGTGGTAGAATCACAATTCCTAGAGGTATTTGGAAGATGAATAGATGTGACACTTCAAGACATGGTTTAGTGGTGGACTGGGATAGGTTAATGGCTGGGTTCTTAAAGGTCTTTTCCAACATAAACAATTCTGTGACGCCCAGTTACCATAATCAAAACTAGTAAACCAATTTGAAATGTATCACCTGATCTGACTTTGTGAATTTTGTGAAGTCTTCATGCAACAGTTGTCAAAACTGAGCAATAGAATTTAAGACTGGATACTGCTAAAAGTTATTTAGCGATACATGATGGATCTAACACAAGATCAGTCAAATTTTTCACAGAACATATGCAGTCCTCTGGCTCATATCATCATTCTCCCAGGGGCAGATACAAGTTCTTCAAAGGGAAAATGAAATAGCATGGGGATAGAAATATTGGAATTGAGTAGCAAAAGTAAAATATACTGGTAATCTTGGCATTATTTATCACCCAGTATTTTTGTAAAGGCAAAAACTTTAACTCAGTCTCAATACATTCTAAACTGCTATTTAGAATGTTCTGCCTCTAAATTAGTGTCAGGCACCATATTACTGGTATTCAATAAAACAAGCAAACAAACAAAATAATAAATAGCACTTTTAAATACTGCTGCTGTCAATCTCAATATTGTACCAAAGGCAAAAACACTGACGATTTCAATTACTTCTTATAGTTCTTTTTCCTTTTTAGATATTTTTTCGATCTATATCTGAAAATAAGTAGCAGTGATGTTTGCACAGTATAATACTTCTATAGTAAGATGGGAGGAAAAAAACACGAATAATTCTATATTATAGAAAACGATTGCAGGTTGTGATTAGATGGCTCCTTTCATTCAGGAAGCTCAAAATACACTACAAATATACATTGATCTGGAACTGCTGCATAACCTGTTAATGTCTGTAAGAATAGCTCAAATAATTCTGTGAGCTTTAAATCAGGATCTTAATCTGAATTAGGATAGCTTATTTGATATGAGTCAAAACTATTTTAAACCAAATTTTTTTGGTGCAATGCACTAGGTATGCATAAGCATGTCTATTGCTTGCCTAGTTTGGCATGTTTCTGTAAGTGCCAAAATGGTGTTAAATGATGGCAATAAAATGCTAGACTTCTACACAAACTTATGGATTGACCAGAAGTGGTCAGGCTAGCTTTTTTAATATTGTTGCCTAAAGGATCTATTTCCAGGTTTGATACTCCTAGTTTTGAAAAAAATCAAAGTCTCTTTATTTTCCTCCTAAAATAAACTGTTGAAGTGACATCTGCTATCCTTTTGTGCTTTTCCACATGTTCACCAATTTGAAAGTCCTGAAAAAATAAATGGAATTCTTTATTTACAGATAAGAATATACTCACTGCATGTGATCAATAGTGTTATATCTAGAGATTCAAGCAGCTCAGTTAGAACCATAACAGGCAGAGTTTATTACCAGTAAATCAATATGATGTCTCTTAGCTATGCATCTCTTGCAAGAATCTGTATAGTATAATGATTATCATTATAAAATACAGTCCAGTCTCTTTTTTGCTATCTTCTGGCTTTGATCTTGTAAAACTGGGAATTGATTTTCCTAAAAATCAATATTATGTTTCCACCATGTGGCAGATACACCACTTAGCAACAGCTCCAGGTGCCAGCCCTTGAGTAGGATTGGGAATGAATACATGTTGAGGGAGAAATTGCTCAAAAATTTCAAGATCAACATCTCCAGGCTAAAGAGCTATTTATTTTCTGTGCCATGGGTGCAACACAGCAGCCTTCCCTAAGCAAACTGGATGTGCATTTCTCATTGATTTTTCTGTTTTCCCAAGTAGATTTAGCCATCAGCAAGAAATACCTCTCATTTATATGCTAGATTGCCACAGATGTGAATAAATCCCGCTCATCTCGCATGAGAGAAAGTCAAGGAAAGCAGAAAGCCAGCTGCTGCCCTAAAGAAAAGTTGAAGGTTCATCTACTTTGATAATGACAGTCACACAAAATATCAGACATTTATGCTTTCAGCAATCCTTGTCACAACTTTATTCATTTAGAAGTCTTGATACAAGAAGAGATGTAAAGAATCACTTACTTTTGCACAGGTATTAAAGGGCTATAAGCCTTCATTAGAAAGATGAAGACTGATAAAAAAATCTGATTGTCTTTAGGCTATGCTGTGCCTCAGAAATCTCATCAGTTATCTAAATCTGTCATAAAGGATGTTTAACAAAAAAGACAAAGTATTGTCTGTTTGGACAACTTACTTGCTTCATTAATATATTGCTACTGACTCCTAATAGTGATAGGAAATTTTATCATTGTTATCTGAGTTTTTCTTCTTATAAGCCAAGATATCAGTTCTTTCATGACATCACCTTTATGAATATAATTTTAAAGAAACCACCTACCAACTGTTTATGTCTCCTAGAGAGAGCCCTTCCAACTGTTCATGTCTTTAGGCAAGTCCCAACAGGGAAGCATAATTGTATTCTGAGTAGTCATTTTCTGAGCATGATTGGTGAAGAGTTTATTCATAGAGTCTAAAGTAAAGAAAAATGGTATTCCTATATCTGAATTAAACATGGATTGCTTATTTATTTATTTATTTCCCTTTTTTTTTTTTTTTTTTTTGGGGGGGGGGTTCTTTTTTCTTCTTCTTTTTCCCAAGAGAAGCTTCATATTTCTGATGAAATGGCAGTAACTATAAAATAAATTTTTATAGGATTTGAGTATCAAGGCATTACCGTTGTATACAGAATGAAATCAAAACAGCATTTTCCCAGCTTTGCCACTACATACTTATTTAGCAAATATGAAAGCCTGTCATGTCACACTGAAATATTTGAATTGTTTTGACATCAGTCTTCAAGCAGCATTACCTTGTATATCGCTTTATGATTCTACATGTTTGGGTTGCTATGGAAAGAATCAACCATCCCAATAAATCTCTTTTTATGGGCAGTAAAATCAAACATGATCAAGTTTCTCAGAATGCAAAAGCTTCATTGGCAAAGATCTCATTCTCCATGCTTTTGGCCATTATGTCATGCCCCATTGCCATCTTCACTGGACAGCTTTATAGTTAGAAGTAAGCCTAATTTGGGATTGCAGTAGTTTGTTAAGATTGCATCAGGACACAGTTGTTTAGATGTAGGCTTGTAGTTACTGTACTCCATGTTTTAAAATTTCTGTCTTTTGGTAGGTTATTTTCTCCTTCTAGTATCCAATGATTTTAAGATTTTTTTTAACAGTGTTACAATGCATGTTTTTCAATATCTTCTTTTACAGAAGTTATTTCAAATGTTCTTTGATAATGTAACAAATCATACATTAAGGTAAACTGTCATATATTCAGATATTTATTATACCCATTTCTCAATAAGAGTGATTTCTCCCAGTTTCTTAAGTGTCTATTTTAAAATAATGCTCCCAATTTAACAAATCACAAAATAAATCTGGGCCTCACAACTTCATCATTGTCATAAACAGCACACAAATTCTTCTAGGTACATGCACACTATTTGCTTCCCACAGGAAAAAAAGAAAAAAAAAATCTTCCAATACCTGGCATCATCTTTATTTATAGGAAACCAGCATGTGGCAATCATAGCACAAGAGATTAACTGTTCTTCACCACCTGAACATTTTTCATCAGAATCTTAAACCAGAGTCCCTCAGCATGGAGCTACCTCTATTCTCACTTTAGAGGATCAATGCATAAGGTTGTCGGGAAAACCAGGGAGATGTCTGTTTTATTAATTAGAGGTGAGTAGCGTAATTCCTTGCACATAAAATTACCTCATTCTCAGTCATTATGAAATGTTTATACTTCACAGACTTGTCTATATTTGCAAAAGTTAAGGCTGATTTTCTATTCCTATTACTTTGTCTTTTGCAGATCATGCATCTCAAGTCTCAAGTAAATGCATTTTGATAGTTACCAAGTTCAAACACTAGACAGATTAGATAGATAGATAGATAGATAGATAGATAGATAGATAGATAGATAGATAGAATATGATTTACATTTTTGTGGGTTTTTTTTTTCCTTTACTGTTTGCTAAATGGAAATTTCTCATATGGTTAGTTTCAGTCAGTTTTGAGCTTTGACTTTCTGTCAATTAAAAATGAAATTGTTTCTGCATCTTTTGTGATTTCTTAGTCATCTTAGCAATCTGATGACTGAATAAGTTAAATGCATATTTCAAATGCAGATAATTCTTTTGCATGCTTCTAACAGCCTGGAAGCTATGACTGAAACCTTTCTAACTTATAAAATACTTATATATATTTTCCCACTATAAAGTGATCATAAGCATAACAAGTTTTGTTTGGTTGGTTATTTTTATTCCAAAGGGTCTGAACCAATATAGCTAGACATTGATACCTTCCTATCATGATGATCTGACCAATTTTACATTCAGTCTAGAGCTTCACATAACCCTTCAACTTTAGCATCTTCACAAGCATATGAAAATCACCAAATCTCAATGGAAAATTACTCAGGACATTATAGTAGCCATGATATAAGTATAGAAGCGCACACAGACATACAATTCTTTTTCAGAAAGTTAGGAAATTATTTTTTGAACAGGCATCTAGAGGTGTCTATTATAAATGCAAGTGTACCATGTCTACAGTGAAAATATGTGAAATTTGTAGGTGATAGGTGACTTTAAAGTCACCAAGTGAAAAACATTTGACAAAAGTTTTAAAAAAGACCTTTAAGAGGAATAAAGCCCATTCTTTTTCTTTTATTATATATTTTTGTTAGATACAGTGAAAAATCACTGTTGTGATATACCATGAAACTTAATAAGAGTTTTTTCTTTCCCTTTCCATTCCACTTACTAAATCATATTATCTCTCCATCAAATACAACATGTGCAGAACTCAATATGATTCAACACAGAATATTTTCTCTGTGGAATACTACAGGAAGGCTCTAATAACCTATGAAAACGTGTCATTATGGATTCAATTTGATAGTTCTTTGTAAGTAATTTCTATCAAGACCTCTCAAATCCATTTAGAATTCTATAATGACTTTACACTTATCATTTCCTATGTAGGTCTTCTGATAACAGAAGAGAAAATTTTATAACAATTTTCTTAGTTTAAATCACAGTCCATGTTCATTGCAAAATAGAAGGGATTAAGCAGCAGTGGTGACTGTTCAACAAATAGAATAGCACAAATACCTGCAAGATCCTTTTACTGACATGAGCACTTGTGTGGAAAGATTAAACAAAGATGCGTAAGAATAGACATACAGAAGAGACTTTGGCCTCATACTGTTGACTGCAGCAATGTCTCTGTGCACTTCAGATAAGTACCTACCCAATGGGATTCATAAGGGCTTTGCAGGGTACCAGCAAATACAATGGGCAGGGAAGTAAGGCGCAAGAATGTGATTCACTACAGTTAACACACTGCCAGGGAAACCTAAGTTAATTAATAGCAACACAGAGGACAAAAACATAGATATGATTACAACATCTTCCAGACTATAAATATTTTAATCTGATACTATAGAAAAATGCATCTTTGGTTGTGGGATTGACATTTCCAAGAACTTTCTCCTTCTGAGAAGGAAGGAAAACAATGAACTGCCCTGGTGTCAACTTTAGCTATTAATATCCTTCAATTTTTTTTGACCATTCACAGGTAAGAAAGTTCATAGAACATACTTTGAGAAATAAATTTCAGACCAAGGCTTCACCTCATACCTTTTGAAACACTACAGCTCAGTTTTCATATTCCTTTTGAAGAGAGCCATAGAGTGCCCAATGTATGGATAGATGACAATATTGTAATGACACTGCTTGAAAGAAGTAAGATGTAAGGGACTCTCAAGGATAACAGATGTAAATTATTCAAGTATAAGGTGAAACAAGAAAAGATGTTAGGAATACACTTTCTTTAAAATTCCAAGTGCTTCAGTATCCTGGCCCTGGGCAATTATTTCAAAGCTAGAGAGAGGAGATCGGCTTTGCAAAAGAAGACACGAGGACAAACTGTAAATGTTATTCTGTTAGAGAGGCTAGAAGAGGCTCTTCAAGTCACTGGCTGAAGAGTTCTGACACTGTAAACTTCCAAATCACATCATTAAATGCATAACTAACACACTCCCTCCATCTTAGTAGATAATTTCTCACCTTAAGTTCCTTATCATTTCCAACTAAAGTTACCAATCCACCTTAAAATTCTTCTCCAGTTTCTTATAAATTCCAGATTAAGTAGGTTCATCCCACATTACCTGTTGTGATTTAAGTCCAGTCAGCCACGCAGTTTGCTCACTCACCTCCCCCTCTTTCTTCCCCCAGCTCCCGGTGGGATGGGATGGAGAATCGAAAGAATGCAACTCCCACGGGTTGAGATAAGAACAGTTTAGTAACTAAGGTATAACACAAATCACTACTACTACCATCAATAATAATAATGACAAGGCAAATACAAGGAAAGAGAATAAAACTGGCCACCACCTGATACCAAGCCCAGTCCAGAAGTGAACCCCGCTTTTCCGGGTAACTGCCCTCCTTTTTTACATCCTGGGCATAATGTGCTGTGGTATGGAATACTTCTTCGGTCAGTTTGGGTCAGGTGTCCTGTTTCTGCTTCCTCCCAGCTTCCCCTCCTCCCTGGCAGAGCATGAGTCTCAGAAAGTCCTTGGTCAACCCAAACATTCTAAGCCATAACTAAAAACATGGGTGCTATCAGCTCTGTTCCCAGGCTGAAAGTTGAAAACACAGAGCTACACCAGCTATTAAGAAGGAGAAAAATGGCTGCTACTGCTGAACTCAGGACAGTTGCCATATCAAATATTGCACTAATTTAAGGGAGCTGCTGGTCCAGAAATAATTTACCTTTTAAAAAAAATCACTTTAGTCTTGTGCAATCTGAAATAAAATCATAGAATAGTTGGGGTTGGAAAGAACCTCAAGATCATCTAGTTCCAGCCCCCCTGCCATGGGCAGAGACACCTCACACTAAACCATGTCACCCAACTACATCCAGCCTGGCCTTGAACATTACCAGGAATGGAACGTTCACAACTTCCTTGGGCAACCCATTCCAGTGCCTCCCCACCCTCACAGTAAAGAACTTCTGCTTTATATCTAACCTGAACTTCCCCGGTTTAAGTTTGAACCCATTACCCCTTGTCCTCTCACTACAGTCCCTAATGAAGAGCTCCTTCCCAGCATCCTTGTAGACCCATTTCAGATACTGGAAGATTGCTATGAGGTCTCTACACAGTCTTCTCTTCTCCAGGCTGAACAGCCCTGACTTTCTCAGCCTGTCATTATACAGGAGGTGCATAACACATTCTGTCTTATCCTAATTTCTGTCTACCTTTGCAAGTTTGTTTATACTTTTTCTCAAGATTCTGCCCAAACCAATTTCAGTCTAACAGTCATTGGCTATCCAGATAACTTTTTGCCAATAGCATTTTAATACAAGCATGTGTTTCTCTTTTCTTGTCATACTGTACCCCCTCTATTTTGAGATATATACTGTTAAATTTATAATTCCATGTATTGCATCAGGACATTAGGTGACTTGTAGTTTGAACACAAAGGTCTTCAAGTTTGGCTTCCACTTTCAGCATTACAGTTCTCTTTTCTGTATCCTCCAGCCCATTAGGTAGGTTGTCTTTGCTCCATTCTCAACTTTCAGCTTTGCTGAAAATCAAGATGAAGCAAATATTAAGGTTTTGAGTCATAAACTTTAATCCTGAATCACATTCTTGTTCCACAGCAGCTCCACCACTTATTTCTCTGCTTTTTTGATAATTCGTATGCCAAAAGGAATTTTTACAAGATTTGCCAGCTTATATTTTCAAAGTCTTTGAAAAAACTTCAGCAACTACTTTTCATTTGTTTTAAAGAAGAATAGATGCCATGATGCATTTGAATATTTTTAAGCATCATTACTCTCTTTGCTGAGTTTGCCTATTAGTTTTTAGGTCTTTACTTGGGAGTGCCAAAGTGCTTTTAAATAGAAGATTCTGAGTAATAGACCACATTTTCTTTCTTTCTTTGTGTGTCTGTGTGTGCACGTGCGTTTGTTTGTTGTTCCTAGTTTGGTTTGGTTTTTTTCATTGTTAATAGATTTCCTTTACTAAATAGTCTTTGCAAATTTACAGGATTCAAACATATTTATCTCAGTTTTTCTTTCAATTTGATTCTGTATTTTAAATTTCTTTTTATTTCTTTCTATTATAGCCCTGATATTTTTTTTTCTCATGTTTGTTCCCTCCCTGATTTTACCTGCTAGATGTAAAAGATATTAACATTGAGAAATGAAAAAGACAAGTTCCTGAGTTCAACAACTGACATCCAAATTTATTATTCAAGTTGTTATTTATTATTAAAAATGTATTATAGAATTGAATGAGCAGAACTCATAAGCAGGAGCTACCCGGGGGAAGACATAAGTCATTGTGTGACAGGTTGCATGCACTTAACGTAGCTATTCATTTTTTTATTCATGAAAAACTGGGTAGATTCTACATTAATTGCAAAATACCTTGATAGCCTTCACTATTTTTGCACTTTAAGGCATCTTCAAACATATTTCCTCATATGGCATGTGGACCTGTGCCCATTTTAGAAAGTAATAAAATGAATTACCCTCATTCATGAATGCCAACCCTCATTACAAAGCTGTGCCATATTTCATTTTAAAAAGAAGCTTGAGAGGTGCTTACTAATTTTATTTATTAATTATGAAACAAAGTCTGAGAAAATGGATGTTTAGAGAGGTTAGTCATGCCCTCTATAACAAGAATGTTGCATAAAATAACAGCCGGTACATAGAATATTATTTTCAATTACCCTTTAGCAACATTCTGTCCCTTCAGTAAAGCTGTAGTAAATTTATTAATATTATTAACTTACCTCTAGAAATGTAGTTTCCTGCTGCCTGAAACTGTGTTAGCCAGAAAGTCCAAAACTAATGTTAAGACTTGAAGACATTTCTATGTAGAAATTTGGAATTAAGTTCTTATTCTTCCCAGAAAAACAGAAAGCACAAATGTACTCTGCCTAATTTTTCCTCTAGAAGGAATTTGCAACTGAATGAATCTGCAACTGAAGGAATCTCTTTGGAGGTGGTTATTTTGATCCACTGATTGTAGAGTGTCCTTGAGGCAAGTCTGCTCCATAGTCCAGCATTTCAGTTAAATACCTTGATAGAATGAATTCATTTAAGACATCTCAGAATGTTTTTGGTATGGCTTTGATTGGTTCAGTTTGTTTTTCTAACACGTGCATGTTTGTTTTTTTTTTATTAACCTTGGATGTACATCTATGCAAAGAGTCAATATTTCTACTGATCAATATTCAGTTTCCAAAAGTAAAAAGGATTCTGAAATTTTCTTTTCCTGAGTCTGCCCAGTATTACTGTGGACAGGCTTCTCAAAGTACGAAACTACACATTACTTTAAAGGATCATCATGTCTGATCTCTTCATGCTGCAGCCCTGGAAACATTCTAGCAACTTCATTGAATTACCAAGTGTCTTTTAAATACTTTATTTTTTTTCCTAATTAAACTGTCATTTATGTTGCTGAGGCTATTTGATTGTATGCAATAAACTCTTGGAAAGGACAGCTGTAGACCCAATCTGAACATGACGTTGCAACAACACACTAGCTGATGGTACTGATCATGTCCTTAACTTTGGCTATCTCCAGTTATTACTAGAGCTGAAAATCGGAAATTGCAGGCTGTGCAGTAGAATTGTGTTTCTCAAGAGTCCCAAGAGTTTTTGGTTTGTGGTTTTTTTGTTGTTTTGTTTTTTTTTTTTTTTTTTTTTTTTTTTTTTTTTAATGAAAGAAAGCATCTTTCAGAATTCAACTTCTGTCCTTTATGAGCTTCACTATTGGAGATATACAGCACAATAAATATATGGTATAACTCCGTTCTGTAGTGCTTCATAAGGAATACGGAAATGTGACTCTCAAAATTGCTTATACCTTACCTTGCCTTACCTTAATCTTAGACTGCAAGCAATACATTAATGAAGGATACTTATATTTTTAACAACAAAATTCCAAATAACTCTTAAATGAATGACGGTAAATGTATTGCGTGCCTTGCTGACAACTGTGAGGGAACTCAGGACGTTTTCATGAGCATGTTACTTGGATTATTGGTCTTATGAAGACATTAATCATCAAGCACTATTAAAGCACCCTTAAAAGTTCCTATCTTCTTCCAATGTATCTGAGAAACAAATAAATGCATGACCCCTCAGGATGCCTGTATTAAAACAACCTGTCTATATTTCTCCTGCCCCTATTTTTCTTGAATAGGCCAGTGGTCTATTTACTTCAATATTTTCAAATTTACCTTTAATGAAAACCCCTAAACCCCTGGAAGTCCAACTTTACCAGCCATTTGATGGGTTTATCACCTTCCTATACAGTTTTCCAAGAGTAATCTTTACATCACATATAGGTTCC
This sequence comes from Myiopsitta monachus, assembly GCA_017639245.1. Classification (NCBI taxonomy): domain Eukaryota; kingdom Metazoa; phylum Chordata; class Aves; order Psittaciformes; family Psittacidae; genus Myiopsitta; species Myiopsitta monachus. The sequence continues at coordinate 65,307,413 of CM029919.1, forward strand.
ATGGTGTAACTCATTACAACATTTTAGAAATAATATATACTTTATCCATTTTAATAGCTGTATAATATGTAATAGTAAATAAGTTTGTTTTCATTATTATATACTGACACAATTCTTATCTAACACCATCAGCACTTTGGTTTTAGAAACATGGGCTTTTAAAAGGATGAAGTTGGAAAGCAGAAAGAATGAGGAGGAGAGGGTGGTAGCAACTAGGTGCTAAGCCAAAGAATCCCACTCACTGTTCAATGCTCCTAAATTTAAAATTAGAAGTGTTTCACTGCACCTGAATTACTTTGGCTCAGATAAGTAATTCCAATAGATCGGCTTTAGTGATAATCTTCTAACCTTAAATTTTGACTTACTGAAAGGTCGAGTTCCTTCAGAGCATAATTTTCCAGGCTGAAGAAGTTGTCCTGTGGAGCTGCATTAAGCTAGCATTAAGGAGAGAGACAGATTAGTAGTATTACACAGTATACCCAGTTACTCAAATCTTGAGTAATTTCTCAATATTTTGAAACATTTATATGCAAAGTTTCATTTTAAGAATGCCACATAGAATCATAGAAGAGTTAGGGTTGGAAAGGACCTTGAGATCATCTAGTTCCAAATCCCCTTCCATGGGCAGGGACACCTCACAATAAACCATGCCACCCAAGGCTCTGTCCAACCTGGCCTTGAAAACCGCCAGCGATGGAGCATTCAAAACTTCCCTGGGCAACCCATTCCAGTGCCTCACAGCCCTACAGTAAAGAATTTCTTCCTCATATCCAATCTAAACTTCCCCTGTTTAAGTTTGAACCTGTTACCCATTGTCCTATTGCTACAGTCCCCCGTGAAGTGTCCCTCCCCAGCATCCCTATAGGCCCCCTTCAGATAATGGAAGGCTGTTATGAGGTCTCCACGCAGCCTTCTCTTCTCCAGGCTCAACAGCCCCAACTTTCTCAGCCTGTCTTCGTACGGGAGGTGCCCCAGTCCCCTGATCATTCTTGTGGCCCTCCTCTGGACTTGCTCCAACACTTCCATGTCTTTTTTATGTTGAGGACACCAGAACAGCACACAATACTCCAAGTGAGGTCCATGAGAGCAGAGAAGAGGGACAGGATCATCTCCCTTGACCTGCTGGTCACACTCCTTTTGATGCAGCCCAGGATACGGTTGGCTTTCTGAGCTGTGAGCGCACACTGCCATTTCATGTCAAGTTTCTCATTAACCAACACCCCCATGACCTTCTCTTCAGGGCTGCTCTGAATCTCTTCTCTGCCCAACCTGCAGCTGTGCCTGGGTTTGCTCCCACCCAGCTGTAGAACCTTGCACTTGTCATGGTTAAACTTCATCAGGTTGGTATCTGCCCACCTCACAAGCAGGTCAAGGTCCCTCTGGATGGCATTCCTTCTTCCAGCGTATCAACTGAACCATTCAACTTGGTGTCATCGTCAAACTTGCTGAGGGGACGCTCAATCCCGCTGTCCATGCCACTGACAAAGATGTTGGTCAAGACCAGTCCCAACACCAATCCCTGAGGGACACCACTCGTTACTGGTCTCCAGATGGACACTGAGACATTGAGCACAACTCCTTGCGTGCGGCCATCCAGCCAGTTCTTTATCCACCGAGTGGTCCATCTATTAAATTGATGTCTCTCCAACTTAGAAACAAGTTTGTTGTGTGGGGCAGTGTCAAACACTTTGCAAAAGTCCAGGTAGATGACATTAAGTGCTCTTCCCCTGTCCATCAGTTCTGTAGCCCCATCATAGAAGGCTACCAAATTGGTCTGGCAGGATTTCCCCTTAGTGAAGTCATGCTGGCTGTCACCAAGCACCTTCTTGTTTTTCATGTGCCTCAGCATGCCTTCCAGGAGAATCCACTCCAAGATTTTTCCAGGCACAGACGTGAGACTGTCTGGTCTGTACTTCCCAGGGTCATCCATTTTCCCCTTCTTGAAAATGGGAGCTATATTTCCCTTTTTCCAGTCATCGAGAACTTCACCATTATTAATGAGAAGAGTGACTGAAAGTTCAAAACCTTTACACAAGCAAAGAGAAAATGGAAGCAGGCAAATAGAAAATTGCATGTGCACAGAGGCTGGCAAACAAACTCACGATTGAGGCTAAGAAAGAGCCACAAAGGAGAAAATCTCATTTAATGATATAAATTTAAGGATATATTTAAACATTCAGCTACCTGAGATGAAAATTAGGAATGTAATATGAAATGCTAGAAATGTATTACATTTTTGCTTTGCAGGCACATCATAATGTTCAGGGTTATAGATAAAAAATTCTGAGATCTGCCAAAATCTGAGTCCCTTTTAACTTTTTGAAAATAATCTGATTAATTCTGAGATCTTCAAAAACAGCTGAGGGACTTAAAAGCCTAGGGGTGGATTTGCTTCACCTAACTTTGGATTAAATATCATTCTAGGTAGACTTTAGAATTGGTAATTTCCATAGCTATGTTAGCCATCTGAAAGCTGCAGCCTAGTCTAAATGTGTCATTTAACTTCCTTCCATAGTGTCGTGGTTAAAGTGCAGCCAGCCAGTAACTCAGAACCATGCAGCTCACTCGCTCACTCCCCACCTTTCCTCCCCACCCCCCCACCCCCCCAGCTCCTGGAGGGATGGGGAGGAGAATCGAAAGAATGTAACTCCCATGGATTGAGATAAGAACAGTCCAGTAACTAAGGTATAACACAAACTACTGCTGCTACCACTAATAATAACAATGATAAGGGAAATAACAAGGGAAGAGAATACAGCCGCTCACCACCCACTGATTGATACCCAGCCTGCTCTGAGAAGTGATCTAGCCTTTCCAGGTAACTGCCCCCAGTTTACATACTGGGCATGACATGCTGTGGTATGGAATTCCTCTTTGGTTAGTTTGGGTCAGGTGTCCTGTCTCTGCTTCCTCACGACTTCCCCTCCTCCCTGGCAGAGCATGAGACTCAGAAAGTCCTTGGTCAGACTAAACGCTAATAAGCTGCAGCTAAAACCATCGGTGTTATCAGCACTGTTCCCAGGCTGAAAGTCAAAAACCACAGCACTGCACCAGCTACTAGGAAGGAGAAAAATGACTGCTACTGCTGAACCCAGGACACATAGACAATGCTGTCAAACACAATCATCAAGAACTGTTAGGTTGGATACTTTTTTTTATTTTTTTTGTGATAATTTCAGTCATACTCTTCCTGTGTGAATAATCTGTGCCTTTCTTAGTGGCAACCTTTTATACCCTTTCTTCAAAAGTACAAATATTTACATAAGCTACAATGAAGAAGAAAAGAAACAGAAGGGTCTTTAAGTCCATACACAACTAAATGAATCTCCTTGTCAGTCCCGTCATCACCAGGAAAGGATTGGGTGTTTGTGTTATCCAAATTTATGTCCTTGTTTGCAAAGCATTCTCTTGAATCCCAACACTGCCTTCTATCTAGGAAAAAGCAAAATTTCGTATTTCAAGGATTCTCCTGCTGAAACTGCCCTCTTCCATGGAGATGGCAAATGAAATATCAGCTTATTAAATAAGGTGTCTAGTTATATTTGTCTTAGGTATCACTTCCACTCCACTTGTCTGTCAGTTTTGCAAAAAATGAAATCTTAGTTAATGCAAAGTCAGAATACATTTCCACATTATTTGTCATAAAAAGTATTAGCACATTTAGTTGACATCTTAAGACACCCCAGGATACAAAAGATCCTTTGGGTGAAAAGGAGAAGAGCACTTTATGCAAACAAATGCATGGAGGTAATGAAACAAAGCAAAAACAAAACAAAAAAAACAAAACAAAAACAAACAAACAAACCACCACCCCAAACAAAGCAAATAATGGAAAGAGTCACAAGACAGAAAGACAAAGATTATTACAAATGTGCCAAACTCTGGGGGAGGGGATGTACTCCAACCAGTAGTAAGAAAAACCCAAGCAACAAATAGTTTTCATCCTTTACATACAATTAATGTAGCCCCCTCTGCTGTAATGTTAAAAGGAGGGTGAAATGCAACATCTTTAATGATAAGTGCAGGGGCTATAATGATCTTAGCCAAATAAAACCTTCACAACCAACATGCAAGACAGCTTTAAGTGAACTAGGTTAGATTTTCCCAAGATGTTGGGTATGTGCCCATTACTGTACATAAGAGATACTCAGGGCTGGGAAGGCGTACTGAAGAGGGAATGAGAGTGGGAAAGTCAGTGTAACTCTTCTTGCAGCAATTACAGAAGTGGAACATCAATAGATGAATGTGTTTGGGTTGGGAGTAAAGAAAACCAACATTACTTTCAGTGAGCCACACTGAAACTTAGAACCATTTAAGAAAGTTTCTAATGCCTAAGCTAGAACAAACTCACTAGATACTTGTGAATTTTTTGCCTTGGTTGTCTTAGTGTTTGGGTTGGTTTTATTTTTATTTATTTAATCAGCACATGTTTTCATAAAATGAACTGAGACAAGCACAATCTATGCTGAGCTTACTGTGAGACAAAAAGTTGTTGATTCAAACCCCACATAAGAAATGGTAGAACAGAAGGCAGAAAATTTTAAAAAATTTAAATGGGAAAATAAAAAGGAATCACATGGAAAGATTCAGGCACCTGTATGTAAGCAACAACTTAAAAGAAAGTGCAAAATGGAAATCCACAGCACATCTTAGTGGAAGGTTGCTTAAACCAAATTAATCCTGCTTCACAGAAGACTTCTAACTGAAGCATCTATTGTAAGAGTACAAATATCTGGTGCTCTCCTGAAGTCAATAAGGACAGAAAGAGAAATAACAACGAAAATAACAACCAAAGAGCCTACCTGTCATCTGGAGTGTCCACACACTGGTGCTCATCCCGCCCCACCAACATCAGATCAGGTGGGAGAGTGATTTTTTCCCATTAGGTTAGTGTTTTGGGATAAAGTGAATCACCCTCTGAGAATGCCAAAATAATGTGCTCTTCCTTCTTGATCACCTGGTCTACTAGATCAAAACCAAAATGTGTATCAATGATAATGAGAAAGAAGTAATCAAGGGAATTTAAGTAGTTCCATTTTATGTATTGCATCTTAGTTCCATTGCTTCTTCACAGATTCAACCTTGCAGATTAATCTGAAATATTGTGCAATATTTCTGGACTTCTGAAATATTTCAAAAGTCCACCTCTTGGTCTGAGACAAAATCAGGAGGTGAAAAGATGAATTTGAAAGAAAATGAATAGCCTACTTACAGATGGATAAGATGAAATCGCAGAAATTGGTCTTATCTGGTATAATTTTGCTTTGACAATTTTGTCTGCTACATATTTTACTGAAAGCTGCTGCATTTTATTGAAATTACTGCATCTTTTATTGAAATGGGGAGGGTTGATGGGACTAGATATGTTCCTTAGGCCTTTTCCAGCCTCAACCATTGTATGATTCGGTAATTCTGTGATGATGGTTTGACTATCACTGCACAATTTATGGTTCTAATTTTTGGGGGTTATTTTGATGAGCTGTTGTACTCAGCTGCAAATTACTTTTTCTATTATTCGTGTGATTTACAGAATAAGAATGACTAAACTCGGTGTTACTAAATCATGATAACATAAGAACATAAGAAAGACACAGACCTTTGGGAACAAGTCCAAAGGAGGGCCATGAAGATGATCAGAGGGCTAGAGGACCTTTCCTATGAAGACAGATTGAGAGATTTGGGATTGTTCAACCTGGAAAAGAGAAGGGACTCCTTACAGCAGCTTTCCAGTGCCTAGAGAGGGTCTACAAGAAATTTGGAGAGGGGCATTTTACAAGGGCATGTAGGAAGATAAAAAGGGTGAATGGCTTTAAACTAAAAGAAGGTAGGTTTTAATTAGATATCATGAAGAAATTCTTTACTGTGAGGGAAGCGAGGCATTGGAACAGGTTTCCCTGAGAAGCTGTGGCTGCCCCATCCCTGAAAGTGTTCAAGGCCGGGCTGGATGGGGCTTGGAACAACATAGTCTAGTGGAAGGTGTCCCTGCCTGTGACAGGGGGGTTGAAATTAGATGAGCTTTAAGGTCCTTTCCAACCCAAACTCTTCTATGAATACATGATCGATCATCACCCAGAAGTGAATGATAGATGACAAAACATTAAAACATAATTTTATACCTACAGCTAAAAGGCAACTTAATTACTTTTTATAGTTGATTACTAAAGTCACTGAATAGAGTGTTATAAGTATTCTGCAGCTGTTTGCTGTGACTGGCTATACTACCAGAAGTCAGTGGCCTTGTTTCAAGAAGACTGCCAGAGAAACACCCAGCCATTTCCAAGTAGATAACTGATTAGATTGCTATATTCATCTCACTGATTAATCTCCAATATGTAATTCTAACTTTCTTCTTCCACCTGTATATAAATATCTATAGAACAAACATAATAGAAAATAACATATATCGCGACAAGTAATATGTCTTAGACAACTGTTTCTAAACAATTCATGAGAAACGGGAGATATGAGAAATTATGGTTTAGTTTGTTTCAAAAGTCTTCAGAGATACCTGAAGTTTTCATGAAACCAAGATTGCACAGGCATGAACAGTGGGTTTGAGTTCCAGATCCTCAGATTCAATCTTTTGGATAGATCTGCATTCCCCAGTTCTACTGGCCATCCCATCCCTGCTGTAGTTACACTTTGACGCCAGTTTTACCTTAGTATGTGGAACAGCATAACAATTTATTGTACACTAACATATAAAACTACTCCTCTCCAAAGAGCTCTATAAAAGTAAATGACCCTGCTGAACTGTGTCTGCTCTTTGCGTAAGTTTTAGCTGTAAAGGGGAAACAGAGTTGAAAAGTGAGATGGGCTTTTAAGATTTATAAGAGTAACAAGCTCCTCTGGAGCAGCAGTTACAGAAGTTATGAAAATATGTCATAGAATCATTAACTGTCAATGACTTCATCCTAAAGCTATTACCTAGTAAATTTGTAATAGTAATAACAGTTTTGTCAGAACTGGTACTTAATTATATATATAAACCCCAGTTCAGTTCTCTTAAATTGAAGTATATGTCACTTTAATTAGAAATGCATGATGCTCTCAATAAGTGTCTTTAAGCTGGATCTGTTCAGCACCTTTCCTTGTGAGGTGGGGCTTTTTTTCAGCAATATGGCATGATTTTGTGGTGTTTTGTTATTCAATAAGTACTGATTTGATTTCCATAATTTGAACCACTCTAAGAGAGACTGACATTGCTAGTTAAAAGGCAACTGTCATTTCTTCATTAATCAAATAATGATGGATGGAAATACACTGAATGATCATTATTTCATCAAGAGCAAAAGCATGTCCTAATGGACATGAAATTACCATGGTGGTCAATGACTGATTTTAGCGTTATTGCAGTCTTATGATTAAAGCTCAAAACTGAGAATTAAGACACATCTCTAAGCTCCTAATTAAACCAGTGATGGATGCTGTAATGATTTGAGGTTTTATCTGTGCATAACTTAGGCATCGTGAATGCTAGTGTCAATTTGCTCTTTGTAACTATGTCTGGCAACATGCTTTATTTTGAATGGATTGCTTACCTATTTTTCTGTTGTCTTTTCTTTCACACCACATTCAGCTTCTGAGTTCAACACTGATGATCCTCCATCCTTACAGAAATTCCACTAGACAAAGGTGTAGCTTTTCTTAGTGAGCAAATAGATATTAAAGGTCTACCCTAGGGGGGGTCAGCTAGTTTAATTCTTGATCCTCTGACATAGGAGATGTGAATTCTAGGACTGTCATGGGTTCAGCAGCAGCAGCAGTCATTTTTTCTCCTTCTTGGTATCTGGTGCAGCGCTGTGTTTTTGATTTTGGGCCTGGGAACAGCACTGATAACACCAGTGTTTGCAGTTAATGCTTGGGAGTGTTTTGTCTGGCCAAGGACTTCCTGAGCCTCATGCTATGCCAGGGAGGAGGGGAAGCCAGGAGGAAGCAAAGGTAGGACACCTGACCCAAATGGACCAAAGAGGTTATTCCATACCACAACACGTCATGTCCTGGAAGTGAAAATGGAGGGCAGAGACCCAGAAGGGTGTGGTGGTGGCTCTGGGAGGCTCGCTGCTGGGGGGTGCACTGGCTGGGTCGGTCTTGGTGAGCAGTTGCATTCTCTTTCCTTGTATTTCTTTTGTATTATTACTGGTGGTAGCAGTAGTGATTTGTGTTATACCTTAGTTACTAAACTGTTCTTAGCTCAGCCTGTGTGAGTTGCAATTCTTTTGATTCTCCTCCCCATTCCCCTGGGACTGGGGGGAGAAAGAGAGAGAGTGAGTGAGTGAGTGAGCGACTTCGTGAGTTATTAGCCTGGGTGAGGCTTAAACCACAACAGTTCTTTTTGGCACCCAACGTGGGGCATGAATGGTTGAGGTAAAGACAGGATTAATAGCCACTCGTCACAATGCTGATTTATTGGCTCTCAAAGTTGTTGCTCTGGTTCTCACAGGTTCAGCATATGATACTTTACTTACAGCCGGTATTTATTATCTTAACATTTTTCACATCTGGGTTTTGGGTTAAGATTCTTGTTACATTGTACTCTATTGAATGGCTTGTAATACGGGCGAGCTCCAGAAGGGAGGAGGTGAAGCCGAAGGGGGGAGGTCCCGGGAGCCGCCGGCGGCCGAAACGGCCCGGGAGAACGGCCCCGGGGGATCAAGAGGCCGGGAACGGGGCGGCAGAGGAGCTGAGCCCCCCCACCGAGCCCACCCTGCAGCCGCCGAGCCACGGGAGGAGGCGGCTACCGACCGGCCGGAGGAGACGGCAGAGAAGCCGAGCCCCGAGGCCGAGCCGAGCCCTCGGCTACCGAGCGGTGGGGGGGGGAAGGCAGCGGCGGTGCCCAGCCCCGCAGCGACCGAGAGCATTCCCCAGCAGCCGCCCACAGATCCCTGCAAGCCCGAGCCCCATGGGGATGCAGGAGACCGCGCAGCACTTCCCAGCAAGGCAGAGGAAGAAGATCTGGACTCAAAGAGCAGCTGGTGGTGAGAGAGCCGGCAAGTACAGCAGCTACACCAGCCCCAGTGACAAGTACAGCAGCCTCATTTGAGAGTTCTGAAGGGTTTGAATGGCCTTTGCGTGCCCTTGAGACCTGCCTGCTGATTGTGATGGGTATCACCATGTTGGCATGCATTCGGAGGGTGTTTTACACACAACCATTTCATCTGGTCCCGAGAGTTAGGCAGAGTGGGGTGTGGGTCTTGTCTGGGGTTAGACTACAACCCAGGATGGCCAAGAGATTTTCCCTGAGGCTGGACAGTCATGAGTGGCAGGGTGTGTGGGACAGTATGGGCCAGTATCTAGTCCACTGGACCCCTCCAGTGCTTTGGAGGCATCGGAGATGGAAGGCAGCTGTATACAAGCTGCTAAAATGAAGTGGCTCAGATGGACTTAGATTGGCAACATAAGGGTGAATTATTTTGTGCCTGGTGGGCCCATGACACCTCAGGCCATCAGGGCAGAGATGCAACATACAGATGGACTCATGATTGAGGGGTGGACTTATGATTAAGGGGTGGACTTAGCAATGGACACTATTGCCCAGGTTATTCACAAGGGTGAACACTGCACACAGCCTCTCCTGCTCTGAAGGACTGTTACAGGAGATGGAGCTTGATATCATGGACTGGATAAACTCAGCAGCTTTATAGGGATTGGTCCATGCACTAAGGAATGATCTCTCTCCCTCTGTGTGTGTGTGTGTGTGTGTGTGTATGTATATACATATATATACATGTGATGGTATATTGAAAATGTGGGATCCTTAACATGACGTGAATGGTATGGAATAAGGGGTGTATACTGTCATGGGTTCAGCAGCAGCAGCAGTCATTTTTTCTCCTTCTTGGTAGCTGGTGCAGCACTGTGTTTTTGATTTTGGGCCTGGGAACAGCACTGATAACACCAGTGTTTTCAGTTAATGCTTGGGAGTGTTTCATCTGGCCAAGGACTTTCTGAGCCTCATGCTATGCCAGGGAGGAGGGGAAACCGGGAGGAAGCAGAGACAGAACACCTGACCCAAACTGACCAAAGAGGTATTCCATACCACAGCACATCATGTCCAGGATGTGAAAATGGAGGGCAGAGACCTGGAAGGGTGTGGTGGTGGCTCTGGGAGGTTCGCTGCTGGGGGGTGCACTGGCTGGGTCGGTCTTGGTGAGCAGTTGTATTCTCTTTCCTTGTGTTTCTCTTGTATTATTACTGGTGGTAGCAGTAGTGATTTGTGTTATACCTTAGTTACTAAACTGTTCTTAGCTCAGCCTGTGCGAGTTGCATTCTTTTGATTCTTCTCCCCATCCCTCCGGGACTGGGGGAAGAAAGAGAGAGAGTGAGTGAGCGACTTCGTGAGTTATTAGCCTGGGTGAGGCTTAAACCACGACAAGGACTCAGAATGAGATCTAGAACCATGCCCACCCACGTATGTGTAAAAAACTTTAACCGCTAGGGTATACTGCAAATGACCTGAAATGTCAGCTGTCTTCTTTTTTAAGAATTCATCCTGCGCCATTTGACATCATTGCAGGCTGCAACCCAAGTAGATATATACTGCCAGCATTGTTTCTTATCACCTAGGCTTAATAGACCTGGTAGTCATCTGAAAGGTCTTCAGACATATAACAAGTACATGTATTTGTTTTAGGAGGATCTCACAGAATGATATGGCTAATAAATATATAGATGTTGCATTAAATTAATGGCTCAAGCACTGTACCTCAAGAAGCATCTTTTAGATGATATCTCACAATACATTTGTAGAAAGGACACATGCTACTAGACTTGCTAGCTGGATACTTTGCAAAGCTTTCTGCATACATAAGGCCAAAGAGCAATCCAGCTAAAATCCACATCTTTCCACTATTCTTATTCCTGCCGATGAATTTAACAAATAGAGAAATCAAATGCTGCTATATCAAATAGATACCTTACACTTGACAAATCAATAACAGGAAAATTAAAAGAATTGACATTCAATTCCACTAATGTTACCCAGTGACAAGGTAAAGAACTCATTTGCTATATTTGAAACAGGCTTATAAATGATGTTGAAAATGGAACAGAGTTATCTAGTTCTTCTGTGGTGAAGAAACCATCTTATAAATTACCCATAGAAACAAACATATATGAATAAAAGAGAGAAAGTGCTTTTTTTTATTATTTGTTTGGGATGCTGGAAAAGAATAATTATTAGTTAAAGATGAGGTCAGTGACAGGAGTACCATGTGGTGGTGGTGGGAAAGGGGAAGTAGATTCATGATGGTGGAATACAAGTCAGAATTTGAAGGTTAAAGACAAGCAGAAATGATGACAAGTAAAGGGGTATGACAACATGATAAAAGCTAACCTGACACTGTCTCTGATAGCTTATTACTTAAAAGATCACATGCAACCAAAAATATAGACAGAGCCTTGGGTGACATATTCTAGGGTGAAGTGTCCTTGCCCTTGGCAGGGGGGTTGGAACTAGATGATCTTGAGATCCTTTCCAACCCAAACATTTCTATGATTCTATACAATTTAATCTACCTTTTAGCAGTGCAACCATGAGGTGTAATTAAACAAGGTTAAGTGTGGCAGGTCCTGGAATATGCAGTATGTAATAATAGAATCTTAGTAAGAAGATAGAAACTATAGCTTAACCACATCTAAATACGCAAGATGCATCTAAATATGCAAAACATGAAAGGTCAGATTTTCTAAATGAACAAAAGAAATAATTAAGCTGGTTCCGTAACTATTGGTGGACACTAATGCCATCTTCTGTGAGTTTTAAGTCTGGGAGTATTATTGCTAGACTGTGGAGCAGAGATTATGAGGTTAGTTTAGCAGTAAAGTAAAAAAAGAAGATGCACTCAATTGCAGTATGTGAATTAGAATGCAACAGTGAAGAAGGATAAAATGATCACTTTCTTCTGTGATATTATAAAAAATACATTGATAAACAAAGTAATGTATTCTTTTGGAAATGTTTTCCTTCATATTGTTTTAGTATATGCTAGAGAGCTAACTATTCACTGTATCGGCTACACCTTTTATCTTGCTACCCCAGTGTAGTTTATAGTCATCAACCACTGTCCATTTTACTCCAGAATAAAAGGATTGTAATTTCCTGAACATTTGTACTGTGAATTTGTTCAGCTGTCTTCCACCTAGTCATAGGCTATAAAAAACAAGATTTGGACTAATGACTAGGATGCAGTGAATTTGAGCCAGTTTTGGTGTATATGAAGAGTGTACTGGCAAAGGAGGCATAAGGACTTCATGTTTCCAGAGGAAATATTTTCAACACTCATGCAGTTTTGGGAGGACTGACAAACAAAAGAAAGCTTAGCATCTGAGGCTTGCTGGGAATTATTTCTTCCATGATGATCAATGTGATATGTCAGAGGACCTAGTAGTGGTTTTCATTGAACAGGTCCTATGCAGATGACAGTAGGCACTGCTGTCAAGAAAAAGTTTTCTATAAATTGTATACAGAAGCAGAAGAGCATATTGAGCTAAGCTTGTTAAAGCAATAGGCTTTTAAGCATGTAAAGAGGGAGTTCAACTATGCTGTCTTTGGAAAAAAAAAAATTGAAATATTGAATGAAAAAATGAGAAAGGCATTTTGGTTCTAAACTTACACAAAGAGATGGCAGAATACCCTGTCATGGTCCGAGACCAAATTGCTAATGTGTAAATTAAATGGACTTGGATATCAACACAGTTTAATTACAGGTATATGCACCATTTTTAGTATTACACATCATCTCTATCTTGCATCTGGGGAGATGAGAAGGTCTAGGAGGAAAGTTGGGTGGTCCCAGCTGTGTGGTGCATGGTCCTGGGCCCAGACCATGAGGACCCCTGGAAGTCACTTTGGTGTTCTCTCTTCTGATCTCTTTGGATCTCCTTCAGGGTTCTCCCTCAGGTATTCCTGGAGTCTCTCATATATTCATGCAGTTTCTCTCATCTGCCCCTGAAGTCTTACCATCTGCATTCTTCCAAGGGCATCTTTCAGAGGATCTACTCTGTGTGTCTTCCCAAAAACCTATTTCCAAGTGTGTCCCCAAGAGTATCTCTCCCAAAAACCTTTCCCTGCATGTTTCCCCGAAAGTATCTCACCTGTGTATCTTCCAAGAACCTCTTTCCTATGTATCTTCCCCAGATCCTCTTCCTTAAGACTCTTCCAAGAGCTCCTCCTCATGTCCCCTGAGCACCTTTTCCCACATATCTTCCCAAAAGCATCTCACCCATGTCTCTTGTTCCTAGCATGGAAGAGGAAAATGGTGCAGACTGGCTGACGATAACCTTGAGCCACTATGCCACACCAGCAAGGGAAGCAATGCAGTGTGACCTCAGCACCTAGAGCTAAATCAAGGTGTCAGAAGGGGTAGTAAGAGTGTTTGTACAGTGCGTGGACTTACTCTTATTGTGTGACATGCAAAATATACTGTTACTCTGCATTAACGGATGTAGCTTTTGGAAGCACCAACTCCTCATGTTTCCACCCTGCTAGCTGACTCTTCATGTACACCAAAACTGGTTTGAACTGTATTCATTGCACAGTAGTCATTAGCTCTGTGTGCAACCAACAAAGAATAGAGTCTATTTTGAAAAAAATCCATAAAAAATCAATGTAGCCTGTTTTCTGCATGTGATATCTGTAAACAGACTGGCAATATTTAAATGGAGTTTGATTTCTGTTTTTATGATTATTTTTGGTTTTAGATAGATTCTTCTACTGTGTGGATCACTATTCATGTTTAAAATTCAATCCCTAGCATAGGTCAGACAAAATTGCACATCATTGTTCGTGTTTGGATGAGCATGGAAGCAATTCTGTAAGAAATCCCTCTGTGTGCCAATCAGTTAGTGAAAAAACTTGTGACTGAAATTTGCAGGTGTATGATCTTGCCTGCTAAATTCGATTGCCTGAAGATATTCAAGTTAGTTAAGAGACACAAATATGGGTAAAGTAGAACCATCTACAAATGTGAATATTCATGCAATCTGGGTAGTCTCCCCCTGTAACTGCAATTTCCCTAAAAATGTTTATTGCATTTCAAGATATTTTTAATTTTACTTTTTTTATCTCTCTCTTTATTTTTTTTTTTTTAAGAGAGGGAGAAAAACCTGGATAGGAATCTTTTATCTTTTTTTTTTTTCTCTTTTTATTTTCAAATGTTTATTCACTAGTCAGGTTCTTCCCCTCCACTCTCCAGATTCCATGTCTGACTTCAGTAGGAAAAGTTGATTCCTCAGTAACTTTTATAAATCAGTTTCCTTAATTAAATTTCTAAACATAGGCTATTTGGGTGGAATTCAATCTGACATTAAAACATCTACATTTAGGGGATTGATTCTATTGCCTAAGCACAGCTGTCTGTACCATTTCAAACACCAGTCACATCCTGTCTAGCCTGTAATGGGTACTTCAGAAGGGCACGAATCTCCCACTGGTCCTGGGCCATATATGTCAGCCCTGTGCAGATGTCTTGGATACTCTGGGGCTTCTGAAACTGCAGTGGAAACTTATGTTTTGATCACTGAAATGAGCCTTATGGCAGAACACTAGATCTTGAATATTTTCAATAGCTTCCCAAGTGAGATTGAGTTATCTAAACAAAAACACTCAGCACCATATGATGTTCAAAACATCTGCAGAGAGCTGAAAGATATGATACAGGACTTACAGAAACTCTCTATATTTCAGAGTATCATCTAGAGATTAACTAAGACGCACCTCAACACCACTGATTCTTGTTCCATTGGCTCGAATGAAATTTTAGAAACCTACTTCCCGTTTAGACACCTATGCAAAGGCAACTAAGTTTGATGAATTCAAATTAGAACTGAACTCTCTCTCTTTTTTCTCTATAGCACTTATTAGACACTTCAGACTCTCACACTATTTCTGTTCTGTGAATGTTAAAAATGTCTAGCCTGAAATGTTTAGATCACCTCACATCCAGAGAAAAAAGAAATACTCTAAACCAATGCATATGTTCCTGTTGAATCTAATCTTTAGTTGTGTGGAGTAGAGCTGGGCTGCAAGCACACACTTGCCGGCTCATGTCCATGTTTTCATCGACCAACAACCCCAAGTCCTTCTCCGCAGGGCTGCTCTGAATCTCTTCTCTGCCCAACCTGTAGCTGTGCCTGGGATTGCTTTGGCCCAGGTGTAGGACCTTGCACTTGTCATGGTTAAACTTCATCAGGTTGGCATCCAGCCCACCTCACAAGCTTGTCAAGGTCCCTCTGGATTGCATTCCTTCCCTCCAGTGTATCAATAGCCCCATACAAACTACTATGAAGAAATTCATTTCTATCCTAGCCCAAATAAGTAGTCTTCACCTCTTACACCATACCATTTACATCATGCTCAGGTCTCGGATTATGTGACAGATTGCTATTAGCCACGGGCTCCCAAACCATCCTTTAATACAGTTCATGGATAGTCTTTCAGCCTATGGACCACACCTGTGAAATGCATGTAAAATGCCTACAAATGTGCATAAATATTAAAAAAATACCCATGGAGTTAATTTAATCCATGACTTTGGGCTCCATCTGTTATGGTGGTTACTCAGTACAAGAAAGGCTGTGTGTTGTGTAGTATTATTGGCTTGTTTGATTATGGCACGTGTTTTCTATTCATGGATAACCTGTGCAACAATAACAGTGGTCATGGTCACCCTTTTATCAGGAACCTATCTGTTTGTTTCATCTCTTCCTAGAAGTCCTGATGTGTCATGGACCATCAGTTTATAAGTAGCTTATTCTTATGTTTCCAGTCTACATCCTCCTAAAACATTCTAGCAGTCTGGATCACTTGCTTGTTGTTTTGATGTTCTTCATTGGCACAGCTCTTGGGTATGTGAGCATTTACATGACCTATCTTGCCAAAATGCAGCAGTCCAGATGGATATACTGCTGCACTGCTAATTGGTCTGCTTCCATTACTGTAGCCACCTTCACCGAACATTTGTTGCTATCCACGGATCAGTATAGAGATAGAGTAATGGTCATTTTTCTCACTCAGTATAAAGCCAACTGGATGACTTTCACTTCTGCAAACTGACTTGACCTTTTCCTTCAACAGTTTTTGAATTTGTCCTGTAGGGCTCCATACAGCAGATTTCCACTTCCAGTGTTTTCCTACAATGCAACAGGACCCATCTGTAAACAGAGAACATTGCTTCTTATTTCCTGGTAATTTATTATACAGTGGGGCCTCTTCAGCACACATCACTGCCATCAAAGCATATAGGCTTGAAAACATATAGGCAGCAAGGTCAACCACTTTGCCTGAAGTAGAAGTGATCCATCAGACTGTGAACACTTGTTTAGTGTTTGTACGTTTGCATGTTTGCTTCCATCATTTCTGTTCTTGTTTCATGAGCCCCAGTCCCAGCTGTGCCAAACAGCACTGAGAGACAGCTAACACTCAGCTATTATTATACTAGCTGAAGAGAAAACATTTTTTCCAAAGGGATGAATTTTATTAATAAAATACACCAAATCTGTGTTTGCATGAGGAAAATTTTAGGAAGTGAAAGAAGCTTAATTAATTTCAATACAACACAAGCAGAGATGGACAATGTTATTCTCAAAATAGGTAAAAGTTTTGGCTTGCCATTGACCCAAACTCCTTGAGCACACACACTACATGTATTTTCTTACACCCCAGTTGGAATAAGTGAAATTACTTTCTAAGAAGGCCAAACCTAAGCACAGGGTACATGAATCTGAGCACATTAACTCAGTTGACCTTTCCAAGAAGTATGCACACCACAGCTAAAGTGCCTTGGCTTTACTAGCTTCACCCTGAATCAGAGCACAGGCATAGCAGAATACAGCATGCTATAAAATTAGGAATGGTCAGAGAAATTCCAGGAACTGCAGTGAGAAAGATGTTAAATAAATACTCTCTATGCATTCAAGTCGGAAGCCAGTAGCTTTTCCCATGTACAACAACAGTAAATTCCTTTTCTTTCACAGTTCTGTTATGTTAGTTTAATGCATTGCATTTCTATTAACATTAAAATATTGGACAAATCACTACAGACTCTGTTCCAGTCACTGCAGTAGTTGGAAAATTTCCTTACATATGTCAGCTATGGCAGGTAGTCCAGTATGGATACTGAAAAGGAGGGATGGATCAGTTTGCAGGCCTATGTATCACTGTCTAAAACCACTTTGGTTTTGATCAAAATCTCTAGTGTAGGACTTTCTATTTTATTGTGCGGGAGGATCATAAGATGCTCAAATGTGATTTCTGGGCAAGGCATGCTTCCAGAATCCATTGACAGCTTTGCAGCCCACTCCATTCCTTGTTAGGCTGTTCAGTGAGCAGGCAATGAAAAATCTCCTCTGCAGAGATAGATGGATTCCACCAGTAGCCTGGAAAATGTGTTCTCTTCCCTCAGGGACTTGTAGAAGATTAATACCCTCCAAGGCTTGCCTAGCCTTAAATAATATTGAAAGAATAAGAATAGCAGGTTCCCTGGTCTGACTTGCCTTAACCCACAAAATTAAAAACTCTCAAGATATAACTGCCTAAACAAATTACATTTGAAGTAGTAATATAATTGTCTTTGCTTATATATCCAGGAGTATCCGAATATTCTATAATCTAAATTGTTCAAACGTATCCTTTAATCATGAAAACATTATGTTTTCCAGGGAGAGGGAACAAGGCATAAATTTCTTTTTGTCCTCCTATGGAAAAAATGTAGACCTATCTTAAAAATTCAAGAAATTTTCTACTGGATCAGACTAATCATACATCTAGTCCAGTGCTCTGTCTCAGACAATAGCAGAGAGAAAGGATATTTAGAAAGAGTATAGTCAGCCTGCTCATTTTCTGCAGCCTGTGATATAACAGACTATGATTCGTGTTAGAGAAGTGATAGTTTGTTACAAAATATGGTGAGGAAAGTTATGAAATGAGAAACCATAAATAGGGGGTGAAAATTACTATACGAAAAACTGAGTTATTATATCCACATGGCTAAGGCAATGTTAATGAAAGTCCCCATCTGTAACTTCATTGAGTATAAGTAGGTATTTAGAAACATGGGATTAAAATACTTCTAGTTTAACTTAGAGAACAATGTAAGTCTGTGAAGTGGTAATAGCCTTTTTACAATGTTGCAAGTCTGTGATAATAGCCCTTTTAGAATGGTTTGTGTTGCAAGTCTGTGATGTGATAATGAGATCTAGTAGTTCCCCTAAAAATAGTGTCTCTCATAAATCTGCTAGCTTTGGGTACTCCTCATCCACTCATCTGGTGTTGCTTATTGCTTGTACAATGGCCACATTGCTCTAAGTCTTAACTAACTGTCAGAAACTTGCAAATATGGCTGATTTTTAGTTAATTGTGATGACTGAGGCATTAGGCCTGCTAAAGGTGAAAAGTGCAGCCTGAGGAAGACCACTTACTTCATCCTGAAGACCCCTGCCCACAGGAGGAAGGACTTCTTACTTCATCTTGAAGACCCCGGCCCACAGTTATCGAAGGGCAGTGCGCAAGCACCAAAAAGGGAGGGGGCTTATGATAATGAGTACCTGAACTAATTGTAATATCCCTGCTTCTGTCTCAGAAACCTACTGAATATGCATGTTTATGTGTAATAAATACCTGCTTGCTTAACACCCCCGGTGTGCAGCTTAGGTGAAGTGATGACTCCCTGTGCACCCAGGGCTGCTTGCTTATCTCTCATCAATGAGCACAATAAACGAATTGGCTACTAATGTCAGTGCTAGCGTTGGAATTTTTTTTGTGGCCAATTGACGTTTATAACAAGCCTATCCCTCTTATACTTCAATACCTAGAAATTATGTATTAGGGATGCTAGAAGGAAAAACCCTCTCTAGCATTTTAACAGCCCTTTAAGGATTTGGTATCAAAGAATTTGCTCCATCCGTTCTTGAACTTGTGGATCCTGCCTGCCACCAAAATCTCCTATAGAAATTCACTGCCATTCATGCAAAAATGTTCATTCTTTTCTGTTTTTAACTGATCCCCTCTTACTACCACTGAGCATCCTAGTTCCAGTATTGTGGCATTTGGGGGTTAACAGTTGTGTTCACTTGAACACTTCTCCTCTTCTAACTGGACAGAAATTAATTGTTCTATCATGACACCACAACTGATGAGGTAAGCAGCTCGAGAGAGGACGCCTTCAACACCCAAGCGGGGGGAAGCTCAGCATCCAGGAGCTTCAATCCAGAGCCACAAGAGCCACCGAGGGAGCTTCAAGTCCTCCACAAGACTCGCCTAGGAGCAGGCAGCTCAGCTGATGCAAACAGCTGACTCACAGGGGGTGGTGCCAGGAGGAGCGGCACCAGCCCTGACTGGGTAAAAACCTGACCCAGGGAGTGCGGGCCAGCAAGGCAGGTTTGAGGCAGTTTGGGTGGGCAGGCGAGCAGGATGGTGAGCACTTGCCTCATGATCAGGGTCCGGTCTGGGGGTTCTGCTCTGGCTGCACTGGCAGTGGCCAGCGTAGGCACTCAGACAGAGATGATGAGAGGGGAGGATGCAGTGCAGAGCTCAGGGTGTAGAGAATGCCTGCACTGGTATCTTGAGGGGAGGGTGCACAATGGGCAGGGCTGCACTCAGTGCTCCCTGGTGGAGGTCCTCCTGCAGCAGGTGGCTGAGCTGCGGGACTCTGTCAGTAGGCTGAAAGATGTCAGGAAAGCTGAGAGGAAGCAGCACTGCTTGCTCCAGGACCTCTGCAGAGGCCTCAAGAGTCCGCTGTAGGTCATGGAGGGAAAAAGGAGGCTGCTAACCCAGGAAGCTGGGAAACAGTAACAGAAAAAAAAAAAAAAAAAAAAAAAAAAAATAAGAAGGAAGAGGACAATTAAAAGCAAGGGGCTTTGTGAGGAACACACTCCCACCATGAACAACTGGATGATGCACTGGCAAAGAAGATTTCTACTGGCACTGCCAGAAAAAAACTGGTGGGTCATAGTAGTAGGGGACTCTACTTTGAACGGAACAGAGACACCCATCTGTCGGCCTGGCCCAGTCTCAAGGGAGGTGAGTTGCTTACCAGGGGCACGGATCAGGGATGTTGCAGGGAGGCTGCCTGCTCCAGTCAGTCCACTGACTATTACCCACTTCTAGCGATCCATGTGGATGCAAGTGATATAGATAGCAGTAGCCTAGAGAACATAAAGAAGGACTACAGAGCCCTGGGAGAGGGGGTTAGGGGCTCTGAAGCTCGGATTGTCTTTTAGTCAATTCTCCAGGATAGAAGGGAGGGCCTTAAAAAGGCTAGGAGAATTGGCAAGGTTAATAAATGGTTAGAACCATGGTGCCAGAGTCAATTTAGTAGACCAGGTCTACTGGACGCTGGTGGGGCTGGTCTGACAAAGAAGGGGAAGAGTGGTTTTGGTAGGAGGCTTGCCAGACTGGTCAAGGATGCTTTAAACTAGATGTGTTGGGGGAGGGGGGCATCATTCCATCCCAACACACCCAGTCAGTTGCCAGCACCTATAATAAATATTAGGTCAGAGTAATGAAGAGATACTCTAGTTACTCCAGCCAATGATCTGGCTTCAACTGGAGCTCGGCTCAGATGCCTCTATACAAATGCCAGTAGCATGGGGAACCCACAAGAGGAATTAGAGATGTGCGCACGTCTATAGGGATATGATATAATTGGCATCAATTAAACCTGGCTAGGGATGTGAAAGGTAACAGGAACGGATTCTATATGTACATTGCAAATAAAAGACAGACTAGGGACAATGCAGGTCCCCTTTGGAAGCTATCAGGAGAACTGGCTACCCTGGATTTGGAGAAGCCTGAGGTTCTTGATGACTTCTTTGCCTCAGTCTTCACCGGCAAATGCCCTGACCATACCACCCAAGTCTTGGGAGGCAGACACAGGGACTGTGAGAATGAAGACCTTGGGCCCACCATAGGAGAGGATCAGTTTTGAAACCATCTTAAGAACATGAGCATACACAAGTGATAGAATGATAGAATCATAGAATCATAGAAAAGTTAAGGTTGAAAAGGACCTTAAGATCATCTGGTTCCAACCCCCCTGCCATGGGCAGGGACACCTCACACTAACCCATGCCACCCAAGGCTCTGTCCAACCCAGCCTTGAACACCTCCAGCTATGGAGCATTCAAAACTTCCTTGGGCAATCTGCTCCAGTGACTCACCACCCTTACAGTGAAGAATTTCTTCCTCTAATCCATTCTAAACTTCCCCTCTTTAAGTTTGAATCTGTTACCCCTTGTCCACTCACTACAGTCCCTAATGAAGAGTCCCTCCCCAGCATCCCTACAGGCACCCTTCAGATACAGGAAGGCTGCTATGTGATCTCCATGCAGCCTTCTCTTCTCCAGGCTCAACAGCCCCAACTTTCTCAGCGTGTCTTCAACTGGGAGGTGCTCCAGGCCCCTGATCATCCTTGTGGCCCTCTTCTGGACTTGTTCCAACAGTTCCATGACCTTTTTATGTTGAGGACACCAGAACTGCACAGAGTACTCCGAGTGAGGTCCATAAGAGCAGAGTAGAGGGGCAGGATCCCCTCCTTCCACTAGCTGGTCATGCTCCTTTTGATGCAGCCCAGGATACGGTTGGCTTTCTGAGCTGTGAGCGCACACTGCCAGCTCATGTTCATTTTGTCATCAACCAACACCCCTATGTCTTTCTCCACAAGGCTGCTCTGGATCTCTTCTCTGGACCTGATGAAATCCATCCATGGGTCCTGAAGGAGCTGGTGAATGAAGTTGCCAAGCCACTGTCCATCATATTTGAAAAATTATGGCAGTCAGATGAAGTTCCTGACGACTGGAAAAGGTAAATATAAACTCCATTTTCCAGAAGGGGAAAATGGATGACAATGGGAATTACAGACCAATCAGTCTCGCCTCTGTGCCTGGCAAACTCTTGGAGCAGATCCTCCTGGAAGGCATGCTGAAGAGCATGAAAAACAAGAAGGTGCTTGGTGGCAGCCAGCATGGCTTCACTAAGGGGAAATCCTGCCTGACCAACTTGGTGACCTTCTATGATGGGGTCTGTGGAACTGATGGACAGGGGTAGAGCACTTGATGTCATCTACCTGGACTTGTGCAAAGCGTTCAACACTGTCCAACACAACATCCTTGTCTCTAAATTTGAAAGACATCAATTTGATAGATGGACCACTCTGTGGATAAAAAACTGGCTGGATGGCTGCATGCAAAGAGTTGTGCTCAATGGTTCAATACCCAGCGGGAGACCGGTAACGAGTGGTGTCCCTCAGGGATTGGTGTTGGGACCAGTCTTGAGCAACATCTTTGTCAGTGACATGGACAATGGGATTGAGCACACCCTCAGGAAGTTTGCCAGCAACACCAAGCTGTGTGGTTCGGTTGATACGCTGGAAGAAGAAATGCCATCCAGAGGAACCTTACCAATCTTGTGAAGCGGACTGATGCCAGCCTTATAAATTTCAACAAAACAAATTGAAAAGTCCTATACCTGAGTCAGGGCAATCCCAGGCACAGCTGCAGGTTGAGCAGAGAAGAGATTGAGAGCAGCCCTGCAAAGAAGGACTTGGGGGTGTTGGTCAATGAAAACATGGACATGTGCCAGCAGTGTGCACTCGCAGCTCAGAAAGCCAACTGTATCCTGGGCTACATCAAAAGGACTGTGACCAGTAGGTGGAAGAAGGTGATGTTGCCCCTCTCCTCTGCTCTCATGGTCCTTACTTGGAGTATTATGTGCAGTTCTAGTGTTCTTAACATAAAAAGTGCATGGAACTGTTGAAACAAGTGCAGAAGAGGGCCACAAGGGTGATCAAGCGGACTGGAGCACCTCCCTTATGAAGATAGGCTGAGAAAGCTGGGGCTGTTCAGTCCTGGAGAAGAGAAGGCTGAGTGGTGACCTCATAGCAGCCTTCCAATACCTGAAGGGGGCCTATAGGGATGCTGGGGAGGGACTCTTCATTAGGGATTGTAGTGATAGGACAAGGGGTAACGGGTTCAAACTTCAACAGGGGAAGTTTAGATTGGATATAAGGAAGATGATCTTCACTGTGAGGGTGGTGAGGCACTGGAATGGGTTGCCCAGGGAAGTTGTGAATGCTCCATCGCTGGTGGTGTTCAAGGC
The DNA here is from genome assembly GCA_017639245.1 of Myiopsitta monachus. Taxonomy (NCBI): domain Eukaryota; kingdom Metazoa; phylum Chordata; class Aves; order Psittaciformes; family Psittacidae; genus Myiopsitta; species Myiopsitta monachus. Next base: position 65,330,505 of record CM029919.1, read on the forward strand.
CAGGTTGGACAGAGCCTTAGGTGGCATGGTTTAGTGTGAGGTGTCCCTGCTGATGACAGGTGGGTTGGAACTAGATGATCTTAAGGTCCTTTCCAACCCTAAATATTCTACGCTTCTATGATTCTATGTCCAACTCCTGAAACCTTAAATTTTCTGTATCTCTAAGATAAATAACGTGAAATTTCATAGTCCTTTACGCAGTAACTGATTTCAAGAGTTTTGAGTATTCAGGTCAAAAAAGTCCAGGGAAAACAACTCATTTTTTGAATTGTATTGCTCAAACCTGGATATAGTACTCCAGCAGTAACTTTGGTGTGTAAGGCAGAAGGATTTCTTCGCATATCTTGCAGTCTATACATTTATTCACACCGTACATACATGCTATGTTTATGACATGATTATCCAAATAAGAAGCTCACTTGGTCCTTTTATTTTGATGCTAAAACACTAATAAATTTGCTCAAGATTTGGTTACTTGAAGTACCTTCATTGTTTTATTGCTTTAGTTTTTTAACTGGTGACATGTCTAAATTGTTTTTTAGATAATTGTGCCAGAATCCTTGAGAATATTTTTTTTTCTGAAGGAACGGAAGGACCTGCTCCAACACTTTCAGTAGTGAGTGCTGACCTAATGATTATTCTTAAACCTTCCTATACTGGCTAGACCAGTTTCCTTAGCTATCCAGGCTGTCTTGACCTCTGGCAAAAATCCATTACAAGAGTCCAAATTGAATGTGCGGGTTAGTTGTGAATGCCTGTAGTACAAGAGCTGTAAGACTTAAGATGTATTTTTCTTTTGACTTCTGTCAAGAATAAACTTTATAGTTTGTCTTCTGGCTGACTGTCCTGAAGAAGGGGTTTCACACTTCAATTTTATTCCTCTCTTGGTAGATAAACAAATAATCTATAACCTAGCATTTAAGACCAGATGCTGTAACTGAAAAGAATGGAAGTTTCCTATAAGTCCAGCCAGAGGGGTAGGCTACACACCGACAACTGTCTCACACAGTGGGTGATCATGTGCTTCACTCCAAGCAGTATAAATTCACAGACTAAAAATGCCTTCTCAGCCCCACTCCTGCTGCGCCCCTAGCAAATACATGCATGAACAGAACACATAATAGTATTCCTTTTGCTTTGCCACTCTGAAAAGCAAGGGGACTTGTGAGCACAAAACATACCTTATTTCCATTACTTGGCCTGCACCTGGCCATAATGATGAGAGGATTTCTTCATTGCTTGAACCAGGTTAAAAACATCAACCTGCCTTGCACCTACTCAGTCCACTCTAGCTTTGATGAGTATAGATGCATTTTAATATTTTTATTGTTTAATGAGAATGTATCACTGGTACAGGCAATATTTGCGCAGCTGGCATGCATATTTCTGTTCCTGATGCAGACTTACTCGAATGTCAGAACAAGCAAATCATCATCCTGCCTAAAACAAAGTCAGCCTGTATAAAAATATTTTAGAATAGTTGAACTTTTTAAAATGCAGTATCTAGAAAATTGAAATGGCTCGATGGTGCACTTTTAGTCATGCTCCTACATACCATTGCATTCAGAAGGCAAAAGCACATGCTAAAGTGCTTTTCTGAAAATATGATAAACATATAATGGAGGTGGAAAGAATATACCAATAGATAAAGTCTTAATGTCTGATACCAAATAAAAGGCAATACACAGAGTAGAGAAATGCAAACAATAATCATTAAATAAGAGTGATTGGGAAAGTAGTTTAACTCAGCAGAGCAGGGAGCCACCAGCAAAGGTATATTGGAGTCATGGCATGATCAAGGGACAAGCTGGGAAAATAAACATTATAAATGAATATAAATGGGGCAATATTGCATTTGTTAAGGTGAGAGAAAATAATGTTATTCCTACTGAAATAAGAGACAGCTTAATGAGTTTTAGATTTATTAAAGAAATGGAAAGCCTTGCAAGTTTTGAACCTGGTCTAAATCACAGCATCTAAATTGGAAGTGGCCAATCTGTCACTCCTTAGCTTTTCAGTGATACTGTTATGCTGTAGGAGCTACTGGGAGAATATACTAAGACTTTTTGCTGTGGATAAATATCATACAATCAACAGCTAAATATCATACAATCATAGACTCATACAGTGGTCTGGGTTGGAGGGGACCTTAAAGATCATCTATTTCTAACCCCCATGCCATGGACCTTCGCTAGACCAGGCTGCTTAAAGCCCCATCCAACCTGGCCTTGTACACTTCAGGGATGGGGCTTCTAGGGACAACTTGTGCCAGTGTCTTGCCCCCCTTACAATAAAGAATTTCTTCTTAGCATCTGATCTAAATCTACCTACTTCCAGCTTAAAGCCATTATCCCTTTGTTCTATGCCTACATGCACTCCTAAAAAGTCCTTCTCCAGATTGTAAGAGAGGGTCTTGTAGGCCCCCTTTAGGGACCAGAAGGCTGTTATAAGGTCTGCACAGAGCCTTCTTTTTTTCCTGGCTGAATAATCACAATTCTCTCAGCCTGTGTTCATGGAAGAGGTGCTCCAGTCTCCTGATCGTCTTTGTGGCCCTACCCTGGACTTGATCCAACAGGTCCATGGAGGAGCAGAAGGAGGCAACATGGAAAGCTACTGAGACAGTTCTTGAAGTGTGCTCTGGAGTAGGAGACATTTAACATGGGTCTTTAGTCACTGCTCTGGCTATTTCTCTTGCTTCATCTGAAATAATCCTTATGGCATGGACTAATACATTCCATAGGCTGTGTCCTATCTCCAGCCCATTAAGAGATCAAAATATTTTTACAAATAATATCCCCTCAAGTTGCCAGATGGTCACATAATTTATGTTTTGAATTATAATCTGGAAAGCCAAACTTCAGAGTTTAGATAATAGTCTGGTCCATGACACTGTTTATCTGGCTACACAATAGTAACAAAACTGCAAAATAGTCATATTTGCATTTTACCCATAGCTTTTCTTCACTAAACATTGATTTAGGAATATATTATCTCAGAGGTGTTTTGAATGTATTACTATGTTATTTATATTCCTTTTGGTCATCTTGATCTTAACTGTAGATGATTAAAGATGATAAAATTCTCATCACAAATTGATGTAACCCATTTTATTTTTAGCCTTAAACATGACATAAAATGTCTTTTGTATTCCAGTTTCTCATCTTAAAGGAATCCAAAATTATCTTAAAATCTATTTTAGATATGCTTTTTAATATTTTCCAGTGACTTTTAGTGACTTAGATGATTCCTAATAAATATGTGATCTATATATTTAGGTGCCCAGTCAAGCAGAAATTTTATTTTCCCAGATTCTTTTTCAATTAGTGCTCATCAGTCATAAGTCAAGTTTAAGATTTGCAAAACATGACAATAAGTTTGAATGCTAATACAAGATAAATTTCTCACACTCTTTGGTGTTAATTCCACATCATGATGTACAGCATTGTAAATTCTACTTGCATTTGTCTTTGTTTTGGCTGACTTTTAATCTCTTTTTTTTTTTTTTTAGTGCTGCCACTAACATCTATCAACCTTTCCTGTACCTTTTTTTAATAAATGTATAGAAAATGTGTATCTGAAATATCTGCCAAGTGACTGGCATAAGCTTTTGCCTGCAGTTATTGAAAGGTTACAATATGTTCTTAAGATTCTGAATATTAACTATGTTTATACATCAGCATCCCAATTATTGTCATTATTGTTTTGTCTCGGAAACAAAGAAGGGTATATCTGGAGGCTGAAATCAAGCCCCTTGCTGATTCTTTAAAATGAAATTCGCTGGCTATTTCCCTTCAGAATTGTGTATTGCTGTGTGCAATATTCATAATATGGATAGATACTTCGTATGAGAATAATTTAATTGTCTGTTCTGCTCAACCATTGTTTAATGAATTCCTAACAATCTGAGAGCAAGCTGTCAGAGGGCCATTATTAAGTTCCATATTTGCTCTGCAGTTTTCTTCACTACTCCTTCATCTGTTTAGGATTATGATCACATTAACATTTGTTCTCCTTCACAAATAAAATCTTTGAAAATTTGCTATTTGCAAAATGCAAAATTTAAAATTTCATTGCCGATGCTTACTGGTCATAAAGATAGTTAATTTATATTAAAATAGATTTTCACTTAAATCAAAAAGACCCTGTCAGGAAGAATACTGCAATCTGAAAGAAAAATATGTCAGATTAATAGTTTAGCATGTACTAGGAGTATTTAAAAAGCAGCGGCAAAATTACTTTGACATTGTTGATTTTATTAGGTATTTCCTTGCTCTTAAATTATGCGAAAGGGAGACAGGTGTATGACTAAAAGGGATGCCATTCACTATACTATTATTATTATTATATATAACTCTAGCCTACCACCTTTTATTCATCTTTTCTATAAACTAAACTGACTTAATCTTTTTGATCTCTCTTCCTACAGAAGTTTTCTAAACCTATGAGGATTTTCATTTGCCTTCTTTGGACTGTTTCTCTTCTGCTATATCTGTTCACATCAAAATGAGCACTGCAGCAATGAATACTGAATTTCTGAAATGTGTTTCATCAGAATTGATCTATTAAATATCTTACTCTTCAAACAGTAGTATGTCTTTCAGGTATCTCTGGTGGTTGCAGAGCACTGAGTGAAGGTGTTCATTTAACTGTTCCAGTGACACCAACGTCTGTTCCCTAAATGGTTACAGCTAATTAAAAATCCATCAATGTGTAGGAGTAGCTTGCACGATTCATTCTAATACACCATACCTTCCACCTGCAATAATCTAATACACCATACCTTCCACCTGCAATAATCTTTGGCCACTAGGTTGTCTAATTGTCTATATTTCTTAAGTACTTTCTGAGTTTGATTATTTATATATACAGAGTTTTTTAATAAATTCATTATTAAAATATCCAAGTACCTCCTAAACATTGAAGATTTTTAAAAATTATTAATTACCATTTCAATTTAAATGTCTTGTTTGCTCAATAGCTTATTTTTTAATCTTTAATTTTTTGAAAGCATTGCTTGAAAGCATTGCTTGAAAGCGCTGTAAGCATTTACTAGGGACTTGACATTTCTGTGTTTGCTTTATGTAGACAGGCATGGAACAGTCAAGCCCACTGCTTAGTAAAGTGAGAGCAGTTCTATGTTATTGGTTAAGTGCACTAGAGCATCTAATATCCCTATCATAAAAAGCAAGACTGGAATGAGGTGCATTGGAATGAAACTCCCTGGCTCAATTTCCCCACAGGGCATTACATCTTTCTGACCTCTTATTGCAGGTCTGGCCTGCCAGTACATGCCAGTTCTTAAATTTTTCAGCATTTCCCATCATTACTCAGTTAAAACTCTCAGCTACATTAGTATTTGTATTTAATGCATGTAGAAATTGGCACAAAGTTGACAAATAGGTCCCAGGAGCAAACAATATATAACAGAAGACAGATAAAATAATTTTATCAAATCTTTAATCAATAGGTAAGATGGAGTCTTAATTAATTTTCCCTTCCCGCTTAGATATCCCAAATGATTTCCTCTGACTTTTTGCATTTTTCATATGGATTCATACATATAATCACTTGATTAATATATTTGACTTTTTCTGTGGTAATGTCTTAGAATCTTAGTATTGACTTAAAGACATCATGACACCATATTTTCTTCCATGGATGAAGAGAATTATAAGGACTTGCAGATACATTTTCACTCTTAAATTGTGTGTTGTTTTATGCCCTAATCCAGAGATCCAGTTCCAGTGTTTGTGGGGTGGTTTTGGTGTTTGTTTTTGTTTTTGTTTTTTTTTTTTAATTCTTTTGGTGCGTTTTGTTAGAAAGATAACAATTTGAGGCTAAGGATGCATCCTTTTTATTTTTATTTTGGGTGAAATTAATCCCAAATGTACTGTGACATACCTCAGTACAGAATACAGGTTCTTCTTTAATCTCTTGCTTTGTTTAGACACAAATCCAGAGTTGAAATTTAATAATGATAATACCATGTTTGTTATATGAACTTGATAGAAATTCTGACTAGCACTGGGATGAAACCAGAGCTTCCTCCCTGTGCTGCAGGTTCAGCATGGAATGTGTTTAGTCCTGAAACACAGTAATTTAGCAGGACTGATAGGAGGTGGGCCAGACAAAGGTGGCCAAAATACCTCAAACTTCACAGTCAGTTGACACTTCTGAATGATAAGTGAAGTTATCATAGCCCAAGAAAATTCCACCACTCTAATATTTTCTGGATTTTGCCCTAAACATAAGCTAGACACCAGGCTGAGTATCTGGAATTCCTATAACTCTGTAACTGATGAACAATAATCATGTATCTTACATTTCTAGTAAAGAACCCAGTCATGCTGCATCCAAGTATACCTCCTCACTGCACTCTGAATTCACACTGGGAAGTGATCTGGACATATACCAGCTTCCTGTACCTTGATTTCAAAATCAAATAACCTGGGTAAGCATCCCGTATGCCATCAAGGTTTCTCAGTGATCCGGAAAATGACGGTTCCAAGATTCAGGACATGGTCTGTAATACTGCAGACGCTAGCAAGCATAAAGGTGTATCTACCTTTCCTGCTTGTCTTCTTCAGTATTATCTACCAGGCACTGCCTGTATATACTTGTGAAAGATGGGATGAAAAATCCTAAATTATTCTCTAATTAAAAAATAACTTTTGATTGAATGATTGAGGTTCAGTATTTGTCTTATGTAAAATACATAAACGGTTCCAGAAGTGACAGTCAAGCCATTTTTCTTTTGCTTAGCACCTTCTAGGCAGGTAGTTGAACAGTAAGAACAGAGAGTCTGACTTATTTATTCTCTTTATAGTCAGAAATTCTGCCTTCTCAAAGACTCAAAGTAAATAGGTGGGCTATTCATTCATCTTCAATGCTACATAGTTTTGTGACAGATGAAAAATCGAGATTTAGGGTTTTAGATTTCCTCAAGAGGAGAGTTTAGGCTAACTTTTAGGATTCCTTTTTCTTCACTGAGTGTACTAAGTTATTACGCAATAGTCAGGTTCTTTTGTCAGAACTGAGTAAAAATGTTGATGTCAGCACCTAATAATAAAATACAATTTTAAAATCACACTTAACTGAGATTTGTACGTATCATTTAAGAGAGGTCTTAAACCCAGGAAGGGTGTAGAACATTCCTGCTTTTTGGTTTCCCTATTTACATCCCAACATTTAATTAAGTCAGTTGCTGAGATCCTTGAATTTTAAATCTCAAGTCATCAATCAGTAGAAACTCCATTCTAGATGTTGCAAGCACTGAGCCTTACACCATTTACATGGGGACCTAGATGATCAGACTGTCTGCTCACTAAAGGTAGTGTCATCACTGAGCATGCGCAACAAAATCATTGAAACAGAAAACGTTGCCAAAAGCTGCAGCTGTTTTGTCTTTTCAGGAACTCATACAGTTTTGACAGATTTTCCTGAACATGAATGTTTAAATTTAGTCTAAGCTGTGCTTTAGGTACTCAGCTTTTGCATGTATCAAAAGGAAAGAGAAGTTTTGATGGATTTAGGAGCCTAAATACTTAGGCAAATATGGTTCATGCGTAGTTCATGAATCAGAATTATTAGGGTTGGAAAAGAACTTTAAAGATCATCAAGTTCAACCATTAATCTACCACTGCCAAGTCCATCACTGAACTATATCTCTTTGTGCCATGTCTACACATATTTTAAATACTCAACCACTTCCCTGGGCAACCTGTTTTAATGCTTGACAACCACTTCAGTGAAGAAATTTTTCCTAATATCCACTCTAAACCTCACCTGGCACAACTTGAGGAGATTTTGTCTTGCCCTATGGCTTGTTACGTGGGAGAAGAGACCAACACCCACCTCGCTACAGCCTTCTTTCAGGCAGCTATAGAGAGAGGTAAGGTCTTCCTTCAACCTCTTTTTCTCCAAGCTAAATAATCCCAGTTCCCTCACCTGTTCCTCGTAAGCGTTGTGCTCTAGATCATTCACCAGCTTTGTTGCCTTTCTTTAGACATACTCCTGCACCTCAATGTCTTTCTTGTGAGACTAGGAAAACTGAACACTGTTTCAGAGGTGCAGCCTCACCCTTAAGCATGCACCCCACCCCTTAATGAAGCCAATCTTATTATTAATGTCTGAGGCAAAGAAGGAATTAAGTGCATCAGCCTTTGTCACTGCATTTCTCCCTGCATGCCATAAAGGATAAAGCTGGGGTTTTTTTTTGTTGCTAACGTATATATTATATAATATATATATTTTTATTATATTTTATGGCAGTAAACAGATTAAGTTCTAGCTGGGCTTTGGCTTTTCCAATTTTCTCCCTGCATAATATCACAACATCTTTGTAGTCCACCTGACTTGCTTGCTCTTTCTTCAAAGATCATAAACTCTCTTTCTTTTCCTGAGTTTCAGGCAAAGCTCCCTGTTCAGCCAGGCTGGTCTTCTTCCCCTCTATCTTCTCTTTCAGTACATGGGAATGGTCTGTTCCTGTGCCTTTAAGATTTCCTTCTTGAAGATTACCTCCAGTCAACTTGTGATCAAACAGGACATGGCTGGGTTATTATCTGACAATGAGAGCAATGCATCTCAAAAGACTGTGGGGTTTTTTTTAAGGGGTGGATATATAAGAAGATGAAAGCTTCTCAAGAGGAGGCTAGTAAATCTTCAATTGGAGAACTAATATTTCTCTTACTGTAATGCATTCACCTACAGAGTTCTTCAAGCAACACTGCTCTGGAACAACAAAACACATCCTCAAATATTCTGGCTGGCCAGCACATTGTAAGTGACCTACCTCCAGAGTGACAAGGTACATGAGTGATTAACTGAATGTCTTAGGCAGTGAATAATGGAAATCTATGTGAGACTATGACAAATATGTGATTCGGGAAAATGATGCATGCTTGGAAGAGTTATCAGCGTCTTAATTTAAAAACTGCTCTCACTTCTGCTTTGTAAACCTAATAAAAGTATTTACTTTGGACTGACTTTTCTATTCCTTGATTGTGGGTGCAAATAAGTATCACATCCAGAGAACAGGAGTGGAGCTAAAAGTCTGCTGAAAAGAGATGGAAGTATGTTGAAAAATATTATTTTATTCAGAATAGTAAGAATGTAAGAAAACTGAAGAGCTGAAGGACTCACGATACTGATAGACTGGTCAATAAAACAGAAGGTGCAGAGAAGGATGACAAGTTGTGGAATAACATCTGCAAGAGGGATGTATAGTAGACTGGGACTACTCAGCATGAAAAGGAGATGAGTTAGAGACATGAGAGGTATGGAGAGGGCTGATAGACCTTAACTGCTCCTTGTCTCTCCCAGTACAAAATGGAGAAGTCATTAAGTGATGCTTTGAGGATTAAGTTTCAAACAACAAAAAAAAACCAAACAGTCAAAAAAAAAAAGACCCCCAAAACAACCCAAGAAAGCAATTCTTCAATCAGTGAAGATAAAATGATATTGTGGTTGCAAGCATTTTCCCCTGGTTTAAAGGGAAACTGAACAAGTACTTGGAAGAGAGAGCCATTGAAGTTTACCAGAAAGACAAACATCAGCTGCCTAAAGTAAAAAAAAAACATCATGAGAAACACACACATATACTCAGTCTTACCCAGCATGAATCTGTGATCTGCCGAGAGACAGGGGATTGAATTAGATAAACCGTTAGGCTAAGCTAGTGTAACCAACCTTCTGAATATCATTCATCCTGTTCTCCTCAGAATGACAGTATGAAAATTTACCTACTCAATCACATTCATCACAAATTATTTCCACGCTTTTATCCTCCTTTTTTCCTCAGATTCAGAGTGTCAGAATATAACTGCTGCAAAGCAGGATTAGAAGCTGAAGCTAGCAACACAAATCTTTGTGCCCTTTTCTGACCTTTCCTATTTAATTACTTGTCTGTGTTCATCTCATTTTCACAGTAGGGATCTATCTTTTTTTTTTTTTTTTTTGGGGGGGTGGGTTGTTACGGTTTTTTTTGGCCTTAAGGTTTCATTTTTGCAATGAAATTCTCAACTAGTTCTAGTCTTCCTTCCTGAATATGCTCATTACCTTAATTGATTTCCCTTTGCTTATGTTTTTCTAATCTTCTTATGACCAGAGTCATGTCCCATTTTTGATGCTACATTCCAGGGAAATTTCTTGGAAAATAAATGGGAAAACTCCACAAAACATCATTGGAGATATTTCATGAATAAAATTGTTCTGTTAGATCTGTATCTCAATTCAGCAATTTCATACTTTATCTGAGAACTTCTTGCCCACCCAAATTTTTATTCACTTAGTTCCTCTGTGCTCTGGTGCCTGAAGTGACACCAAATAGTTCTATATAGAAAGCAAATCTGAGATGGCTCCTTTCTCAGATTGCTATGAGGTCATTCTGATCTGACAGCCACCCATAAGTTGCATAGGCTCAGTAGCCCTGTGTTGAGCCTGCTTTAGTATCTTACAACAAAGCTTATTATAAGAAAATTTTATTCCATCTTGGACTTTAGTGCTTCTGGTTGACTTGGTGTCAGGCAGGCTTTTCTATGCCTGACCATAAGAGATAGTAGACATATAATTTCATCTGGAATAGCAAGGTACAAGAGTGTTGTATGGACCCCCATAAACCTGCTGTCCTTCACTTATACAGCCTACTGTGTTACGTGGCAGGATTTGTTCAGCTTCAAAAGGTGAGGAGGGATTGAGTCACGATGGGATAAAATCCTTTCCCATGAATAAACATCTTTATTTGGAAGAACTTTTTAGAGATATTCTCTTCCAAATCTCTTTTAAAATATTGATGAGGATGTCTAGGCTTATATTTAGAGAAGAAAAGGAGCTTAGATCTAAAAGCATATCATCTTGTATTCAAGCCAGTTAAGAATATTGGTAATTATTTTTATGCATATTCTTATTAAATATGTATGTATCACTTTAAATTCAAATAGCACTTCACAGAGATTTAAAAACCCAGACCTTCCCACCCCAGAGTTTACATCAAATGATATATAAGGAGCAGAGACGAAAGAATGTGCAATGCAAGATCGGGCAAGTGCTACCACTAAGATAATAAGAGTCTCATTCTCTTGTAAATGAAACATGCCAATGCTGGTGGTTTAATGTAAGAACGTGCAGGCCACGAGGGAAAAAAGCAGATAATGATGGAAAGCTTAAGAAGAGGGATTTGAAAGAAAAAAGGAAAGCATGCATCCTTCTGCAAAATATATCTCATATCAAGTCAACTCCTCTGAAATTGCTCAAGTCATTAAACCAGTGTAAAGCTTGGCCTACACAGCTGTGACAAAGCCATGGCCCAAGGCAAGATTCTGTGTATAAGTAAGTACTGGCAGCTGGAAATTCTAGGATGCACTGGGTATACCATATAAGAGTCTTCTGAGACACTGAAAGTGCAGGCTAAGTCATGTCCAAAGAGTACAGTAGGCTCAACACTTAATCATGCCAGTGTGTTTCTAGAAAAACAGACAGACAGACAGACAGATACTTCTTGATTACAAAATACCTTTCTGATGAGATTATGATTCTGTTTATGTCAGTGGCTCATAAAGGGACTCTGTAAGATTATCTGTGACTTCTAATTGGCCCTTGCTCACATAATTAACCCTAAAATAGAAAAAGCTGTATAGCAGAGGCTGTTGAACAATGCTACCTTTACAGAGGATTTTAGGAAATATTTATCATTTTTAGTTTAGGAGAGACATAGGTAGATACAAGGATTTTCCATCAGTTATTACAAAGAAAATAGTTTTCTTTGAGAAAAGCAAAATTTTTGTTCTCCTATTAGCTATGGACTGCACTGATACATAATTCTGTTTCTTTGAAGTGTTCAGCCAGTATCATAACTGTAATAAAGTATGTTTTCTTTAATATTGCATTGCTTCCTATTTAGTGACCTGATAAAGTATAAGATAGTACTTATGGTGCTGTGTTTTGTTTTGACACACTGTACGAGCAGATTCATGATGCAGATATATGAGTGGGTAATTTTTTACAAATGTTGGATATGTTTGTCAGGTGTTCATGACCCCAGATTGCTTTATTTGTAACAGGTATATAATGGTACTTGGATACAGGGCACATACATGAGCACACACAGAAATATAGAAAATGTTTCAAATACACATTTCCCTCTCTTTCTCTGCCTACTCTGTCTTCTAGCCTGGAGATGCATTGAAAGACATCACTAGGTCTAACAAAATCTGTTCATATCAGCTGAAAGTACTTGAGCTGTTGCTTAGTTGAAGTTCAGCTAGGTTTCATGGGTTTATGAAAGGCAACTCCTGCTTACCAACCTGATCTCCTTCTGTTACAAGGTGACTCACTTTGTAGATGAGGAAAAGGCTATGGATGTCGTCTACCTAGACTGTAGAAAAGCCTTTGACACCATTTCCCACAGCATTCTCCTGGAGAAACTGGTTGCTTATGGCTTAGATGAGCTGTCTCTTCACTGGGTTAAAAACTGGCTGGATGGCCAGGCTCAAAGAGTTGTGGTGAATGGATATAAATCCAGTTTGTGGCTAGCCACGAGTGGAGTTCCACAGAGCTCAGTACTAGGGACAGTTTTGTTTAATATCTTTATCAATGAGTTGGAGGAGGGAATTGGGTGCACCCCCAGTAAGTTTGCAGACAACACCAAGCTGGGCACAAGCATTGATCTGCTGGAGGGTAGAAAGGCTCTACAGAGTGACCTGGAGAGGCTGGATCGATGGGCCAAGTCCAGTTGTATGAGATTTAATAAGGGTCAGTGACAGGTCCTGCACTTGGGTCAAAAGAACCCCATGTAATGGTGCAGGCTTGGGGAAGAGTGGCTGGAAAGATGCTTTTCAGAAAAGGACCTGAAAGTGTTGGTCAATAGCTGGCTGAATATGAGCCAGCAGTGTGCCCAGGTGTCCAAGGCGGCCAACAGAATCCTGAGTTGTATCAGAAATAGCCTGGTCAGCAGGACTAGAGAAGCGTTTGTCCCCCTGTATTATGCACTTGTGAAGCCACATGTCAAATACTGTTTTCAGTTTTAGGCCCCTTGCTACAAGAAAGGTGTCAAGGTGTGTCCAAACAAGGACAAAAAAGCTGTTCAAGGGTCTAGAAGTCTTATGAGGAGTACCTGAGGAAAAAGAGGTTGTACAGTCACCCTTATCACTCTCGACAACTACCTGAAAGGAGGTTGTAGTGAAGTGGGTCAGTGTCTTCTCCCAAGTAATCAGTGATAGCACAACAGGAAATGGCCTCAAGTTAGACCAGGAGAGTTTTCAGTATTAAGAAAAAAGTTTTCAACAGAACAGTTGTCAAGCATTCAAGCAGTCTGCCCTTGGAGGTGGTGGAGTCAGATCTCTGGAGGTATTTAGAAGATATGTAAATGTGGCACCTAGGGGCACGGTTTAGTGGGGGTCTTAGCAGTTTCAGGTTTACGATTGGACTCAGTGATCTTAAAGGTCTTTTCCAAGCTAAGTAATTCTATGATTCTAGCAGACTGGTAGGAATGTGCTTTGCTTTTGGACAACAGAAAAAGGGGATGCAATCAAAAAGTACCTGCAATGTGCCAGGCAATAGCTACACTGAGACCTGAATGGCTGTCATGCCTCAAGACTTAACAAATGCCTTTTATCTAAGTGGGTAAATAATTGAACCTGAAGTTACTTTTCCCACATACAGAAAGGCAAGCAGCTTCCCCAGACTCCAGCATCCATGGAATTACAAGTCACAGCAGAAAACTTTTATCTTTCCAGCCTTCCTTTTACTCATATTGACCTCATGATTGAATACTTTGCCAGTTTCACAGTATACTGTAATAGGTTGTGGACATTATCAGCCTGTATACTTTATTTACATACCTGGGTATAATTTCAATGAAAGCTGCTAGCTTGCATTCTTTTATTTAATACAAAACACTTTTTTTTTTCCTTTTTTTTTTAGCTAAAGGAAAGTATTTGATTTGTGGTATTTTAAAGCATAGTACTATATTCCTTTTATTGTGTATGCTACAGCTCCAATTGCTTTTATTTAATTATGGAAGTGTCACTAAATATGACTTCAAAATATTTTTAGAGTACCTGATCTCTGCTTTCTTGCCATTTTAGAGAAGCTTAATGTATCTGAACTAATAGATCAAGGAAATGTATTTACTTAAATGTTTAATGCATTTTTTCCTGAACAGCACTGCAAGATGGTGCAGAACATGAGAAAGAGGGACTGGTGGGAAACTTGAAGCTTCAAGGCAGCCTGGGCTGCAGTGATCATGAGATGGTGGAGTTCGAGATCCTCAGAACAGTGAGACGGGCACACAGCATGCTCACTGCCCCGGACTTCAAGAGAGCAGACTTTGGCCTTTTTAGGAACCTGCTCAGGAAAGTTCCATAGGATAGAGCCCTACAGGTCAGGGGGAGCCCTTAGTATTCATAGAATCATAGAATCATAGAATAGTTAGGGTTGAAAAGGACCTTAAGATCATCTAATTCCAACCCACCTGCCATGGGCGGGGACACCTCACACTAAACCATGCCATCCAAGGCTATGTCCAACCCGGCCTTGAACACCTGCCAGCGATGGAGCATTCACAACTTCCCTGGGCAACCCATTTCAGTGCCTCACCACCCTCACAGTAAAGAATTTCTTCCTCATATCCAATCTAAACTTCCCCTGTTGAAGTCTGAACCTGTTACCCCTTGTCCTCTCACTACAGTCCCTCATGAAGATAGAAAATAATAGCTTCAGATTAATAATTTCAAGGATCACCTGCTCCAAGCTCAGGTGTATTGCATTCCAACAAGAAGGAAACTGGACAAGAAGGCCAGGAGGCCTCCATGGATGGATAAGAAGCTGCTAAGAAAACTCAGAGGGAAAAAGAAAGCTTATAGAAGGTGGAAGCAAGGACAGGCAGCCTGAGCAGAATACAGGAACATTGACCAGGAAGCTAGAGATCAGGTCAGAAAAGGTAAAGCTCAGGTGGAATTGAGTCTGGCAAGGGACATCAAAGGTAACAGGGCAGGTTTCTGTAGGTATATAGCAAACAAAGGACAGACTAAGGATAATGTGGGGCTTCTCGCAAAGGGAACAGGAGAACTGGTTCCACTGGATTTGGAGAAGGTGGAGGTTCTCAATGGCTTCTTTGCCTCAATCTTCACTGGCAAGTGCTCTGTCCACACCACCAACTCTTGTAAAGCAATGAAGGAACTGTGTGAAAGAAGACCTATGAGAATGAAGATCTTAGGCCCACTGTAGGAGAGGATCAGATTTGAGATCCTCTTAGGAACCTGAACGTATACAAGTCCATGGGACCTGCTGAAATCCATCTGTGGTTCCTAAAGGAGCTGGTGAATGAAGTTGCCAAGCCACTGTCCCTCATATTTGCAAAATCATGGCAGTCAGGTGAAGTTCCTGATGTCTGGGAACAGGGAAATATAAACCCCGCTTTCAAGAAAAGGAAAATGAAAAACCACGGGAGCTACAGACCAGTCAGTCTCGCCTCTGTGCCTGGCAAACTCTTGGAGCAGATCCTCCTGGAAGGCATGCTGAAGAGCATGAAAAACAAGAAGGTGCTTGGTGGCAGCCAGCATGGCTTCACTAAGGGGAAATCCTGCCTGACCAACTTGGTGACCTTCTATGATGGGGTCTGTGGAACTGATGGACAGGGGTAGAGCACTTGATGTCATCTACCTGGACTTGTGCAAAGCGTTCAACACTGTCCAACACAACATCCTTGTCTCTAAATTTGAAAGACATCAATTTGATCAGATGGACCACTCTGTGGATAAAAAACTGGCTGGATGGCTGCATGCAAAGAGTTGTGCTCAATGGTTCAATACCCAGCGGGAGACCGGTAACGAGTGGTGTCCCTCAGGGATTGGTGTTGGGACCAGTCTTGAGCAACATCTTTGTCAGTGACATGGACAATGGGATTGAGCACACCCTCAGGAAGTTTGCCAGCAACACCAAGCTGCGTGGTTCGGTTGATACGCTGGAAGAAGAAATGCCATCCAGAGGAACCTTACCAATCTTGTGAAGCGGGCTGATGCCAGCCTTGTAAATTTCAACAAAACAAATTGAAAAGTCCTATACCTGAGTCAGGGCAATCCCAGGCACAGCTGCAGGTTGGGCAGAGAAGAGATTGAGAGCAGCCCTGCAAAGAAGGACTTGGGGGTGTTGGTCAATGAAAAAATGAACGAGCCAGCAGTGTGCACTCGCAGCTCAGAAAGCCAACTGTATCCTGGGCTACATCAAATGGACCATGACCAGCAGGTCGAAGGAGATGATCCTGCCCCTCTACTCTGCTCTCCTGAGACCTCACTTGGAGTATTGTGCACAGTTCTAGTGTCCTTAACATCAAAAGGACATGGAATTGCTGGAACAAGTCTAGAGGAGGGCCACAAGGGTGATCAACGGACTGGAGCACCTCCCGTATGAAGATAGGCTGAGAAAGTTGGGGCTGTTGAGCCTGGAGAAGAGAAGGCTGCAGTGGAGACCTCATAGCAGCCTTCCAATACCTGAAGGGGGCCTATAGGGATGCTGGGGAGGGACTCTTCATCAGGGACTGTAGCAATAGGACGAGCGGTAACGGGTTAAAAGTTAAACAGAAGAAGTTCAGGTTAGATATAAGGAGGAATGCTCTTTACTGTGAGGGTGGTGAGGCACTTGAATGGATTTGCCCAAGGAGGTTGTGAATGCTCCATCCCGGCAGTGTTCAAGGCAGAGCTGGACAGAGCCTTGGTCTAGTGTGAGGCACCCCGCTTATGGCAGGGGGGTTGAAACTCTTTTCCATCCCAAACTCTTCTATGATTCTATGACTTGATAAGATTCTATGAAGCAATGTCTCATTTAAAGAAAATATGGAGGATATGTTTGCATTATCCAGAAAACTAAAATAAAAAGGGTAATAATTTTTTAGTTATAATGTGATGGTATATCTGGAACATAGAGCAGTTATATGTATATTTTGTGGAGGATTAGTCCATCGCTATCTCCTAATTCTGCCAAGTTCCAGTACTGTATTATCTAAACAGACAAACACGGGCCATCTCCTGCTTCTTAGCTCCAATTTCTCAGCTGTGTGATAGCACAAATAATTTAATTTGCTCTTCTGAAGTGTGTAGTGGCTGTGCGTGAACATATGTCTTCCATATATTATTTGTGCTGACTATAGTTCTCAGCTTTTAGGGAATCTTTATGCTATTCTAGGCCTCAGGCAGTCTTCCTGGTTTTCTCATATCCCTTGATAATTACATATTATTTGTTATAGTACAGAGCCAGACTACCTCATGATAATATTAATGTCTCTAGATGGTGTTTGACTTAAGGTGAAAGTGTTTAGGTGGATAATTTGAAGACTCCTGTGGGCACTTATGGTGACATACAGGTAGCATGTACGTGGCTAAGTCATAAACACTATTAAAACTGCTACTGTGCCCTACAGGCATGTGCACACTGTTACTATGTGTACTACAGTAAACCAGACTTGGGCAGTTCATGAATTCAAGGCTGAACTTGGGACATGATTACCCATATTTTTTAATTACAATCCAGCTGTCTGTCCAAGTTTGGTCATATGCTAGCTAAAACACTTCCAGAAAACATTGGGTACCTTTTAAGGTATAGCAGGATGCAGGGAATGTTCCCAATGTGCAGATCAGATAAGGCTATCCTGTTCAGAAGGAAGAAAAGATTTTAGTTCAATGGACAAAGTTTGCATATACCACTTGCTTTCAGAGCTGTGTTAGATACCTGCTTGTATCACAGGAACAAGGTTGAGCACATGACACAATACAAAAGTTTGCAGAGCTACTGTGCTGATGAAGCTGGTTTGCTTCCACTGCCAAAGACAACTCACTGATATCTACACTGCCTGTTAGAGAGCTCATGAATATGAAAGGAAGTTTTGTTGGGTTTTTTTTTGTGGGGTTCCCCGCCCCCAAAATATCTAAAAATGAGGCAAGCATCTAGATTTGTCTTATTCATTGACCAGTTATTTGGATCTCATTCTACTGACGCCTTAGAGCTTGAGTCTAGAAAGACTCGACTTCTTCCCTAGTTTCCTTTTTTTGTATAGGATTGGTGTTATTTCCTTTATCTTTTACCTCATAAAATGCTATTTCTTATCTCCCCTTTAGAGGAAATTTTTGAAATAACTAGAAACCTGCACTGTCATTTTCAGGGGGGCAAAAGTACAAATCAAGCAATTTAAATATAGTCATGAAGAATCAAAGTAAAGACTGACCTGTCGTTAAAGTACATTCACCTTCCCAGTTCTTTCATGACAGTGAAGAGAAGCAGACTGGTAATTAACATGCTTAATCCACTACAGTTTGCAGACCTGGGATAAACCAAACACTTTCTACCTATCCTGTCCATTATGTGTGGCTTATACTGTTCTCCATATGTATTTCTCACAGAAAATTATTTGTGCATGTATACATTATATCTAAGTCTTCACCACCTTAACCACACTGTGTACCCAGAGTGTGTAAAAACCCCCAAATCATTAACTAAATTCATATTTAGATAAATACATAAAAAGTAATCTGATTTTTAGTGATGTTAATAGCAGCAGCTATTTTATAAATACTTTCACAACTTCCAAAACATTTGGCTTAAGGATTCTCTCTCTTTCTCCCTGATTTCCTTAACTTCAAATCTTGTCCACCAACAGGAGTGCTCAGATTATTGCACCTAACATATGCTCATCATGCTTCATTCAGTAATGTTCTGGCAAGTTTATTTCAGGTCCAAAGCAAAGCACACACACAGAATGTGGTGAAAAGCCACATTCTGGAAAAGTCAGATTCAGAACATAAATCTAGATGTCTGTTGACAAAAAGTCAATTCGTGCCTTAAAAATAAACTGCCTGGCTCAAAATAAGTTATGAAAAGTAACACAAGTTTTTCTAAAGTCACTATCACATCAGTTTGATGACAAGCTTTAGACAGGACATGAAAACACACAACAAACGATGAACATACAGATATTCTTCTCTGCACTACTTTCACCCCCCTCGATAGACCATTGCAGGGATCTACATAGTCAAAATACACAAGTTTTCATGGATGTTGCTGCCTTGCCAATATCAACTGCTGGAGAGAAATATTCTAGTAATTTTAAGATTTATAGCTGTAAAATCCAAATTATTTTACTCTCCAAATGAAACCTTTCCTTAAGACTTCAGATAGTTCTGCTTTCTTAGTATCTCATCCATCCCTATCTCTCTCTCTTTCTTATTTTTTATGCTTTTACTTCCTTGTTTTATTAATTAATGTTCATAACTTTAATGTCACATATTTAAATAGGAAATATTTGCCTGTTTGTGGTTACAGCTGGGAGATTGTTTTAAACAGAAATGAGTAAATTCTTTTACTCTCAACTATCCAATCCTAAAGATGAAATGGAAGGAGTTGAAAGAATGCATAATGTTTTTCTATTCTGTTCCTTTCAAGTTAAAAATTACTTAAGGGTGCTGTTAACTTCTGGTTTCACTTCATTCTTGATAACTTTTTCCTTGATCCTTTTCTGTCTGCTTTTTGCCCTCTCCGCTTCATCAAACTACCCTATTACTTTTTAAAACAATGCGTGGACTTGATTTTTCCATCCATTTTCAATTATAGGAATCGGTATTCTCCTCTGCATTGCACTGAGATTTTCTGTTCAGGGGTTGCCAACTGACCCTTAGTTTAGCCTAAATCCTTTCAATGCTGGTTTTGTCTTTTGCTTTATACACTCCTGGACTGTGGGATTCACTTCTATTAGACATCAGAACTGTAAAGTCAGCACAGCTCTTTGGGGAAAAAAGAGAACTGTTCAATTTAAAGACCCACTTCCGAATTTCTAGACTAGAACTGTTCTAAGTTTTTGTTTGAGGTGGTTTTTATTATAAAGTGCTTTGAGATAATTTGTACCGGCGGTATTGTATAATTTTAATCTCTAACTGTATTGTAAGGTGTATTTCATCTCTCCTAAAACCAAAAAAGTGAAGATTTTGCTTGATCTACTTCTGTAACGACAAGTTTTCTACCAAGCTTTTCATGGAACTTTAATAAATAAAACTCATCTTAGATCTAGGAAGGATCAACCATCTTGGATATACCTGCCTGATAATTCACAGAAAGGCACAAAGTAGACACAGAAACTGTCAATTTGATTATCCAGTTTGTATGAGAGCCAGTAAAAACAATTCATCATAATTCATTCTAATTTCAAAGTTTGAAATGGCACAGATAGTGGTGAATTTGGAACTTCCTTTTGGCTCAGTTGTTTTTAACTGATTCATAAGGGCTTGTGCCTTTCACAGAAAGTAACCTCACCAAAATCCCTTTTGATCATGTTTAAAGAGTGGCAAAGTCAAATTAAGAATTCAATCAATAGTCTAATGATCTAATACTTGTGGGACTTTTACATACACAAACATCTGTAAAGGCACAACCCTGCACTAGGGTATTATTCTGTCTTATTTTGTAATTGCTCTTTATTACATTTTTTCTAGTAAATACTTCTGAGCACATATTTGTAAGTGAACGAAGAGTCTGATGTAAACCAGGTAAGAGTGCTTAAGTCCTCATCTGGCTCTCACAGCTCCCACAGTTTTTTTCATTTTTTCATTTATCATTGAACATTCACTTCACATTTCTAATAAGTGTAAACTAATCTAATAAATCCTATGCATGATAAATATAAAGTGAGGCATGTGGGAAAAAACAATCCTAGCCTAACATACATAATGATGGGTTCTGAGATAGCTATTACTACCTAAGAAAACACACCTTGAGTTGCTATAAATGTTTCTATGAAAGTATCAACTTATGCTCAAAAAAAGCAAATCAAATAGTAGGAGCTATTGGTAAAGAAATATAGAACAAAGCTGAGAGAACTGTTATGATATTGTATAAATCCATTGTGTGATTTTATCTTGAATATTATGTGCTGTGTGATTTCCCCATCTTAAAAAGAATGTAACAGAAGTAGCAAATGGAGAAAAGAAAAAGGATGATCAAAATGTGGGATTCTTTAGCCTGTAAAATAGATGACTGAAGGAAAATACAACAAAGGTCTGCAAAGTTATGCACAGCATGAAGAAGATAGACTTGGAATGTTTTTCCATTGTCTCTTGCAGTATAAGATCTGAAGAATCTTAAACAAAACTAGCGCAGAAGGCTAGAGCAAAGGAGTTTTTCATGGTATGGCTAATTAAATTTTTGGAACTGTATTCCACCAGATATTGTGTATGCTAAATGTTCACAGGAGTTCAATAAGAGAGCAGACAAATTCATGATTGGAGGAAGGGAGTAGGAGGATTAAAAAAAGGCAAAACCAGCATCAAGACCCATCAAATGTTAAGATTGACTCTCTGACTCAAAAAATCCTTCAACAGTAATTGATAGGAGCTGGGGGAATATATTTAAGAAGCTTACCTCTGCTGTTGCTATAATAGAAGACAAGATAATGGACTAAGAATTACTTCTGGATATGAACCAAAATATGGCTGTTATGTTTTGGGTTTAACCATTTATTTTCCTTATTTTATAATTCCCATTTTTTGGTATATATTTATATTAGTGTTTTTTCTAGTGTTGCAATTACGTATTTGTCCTTATAACCTGCCAAGTGGCATTTCTCCATAGTCCCCTAGTATCTAATTGCAACTAAATCTAATGGAATTAGCAATCTTATTTGTCATATTTGAAAAACCCAGTTGGCATGTTTGTGTAACTTTGAAAAATAACATTAAAAAAGTTGGACATTGGGTTTTTTTTGTCATATTGTCCTAAAAGTTTATTCGACCTGTCTGCAATTTACAAATAAAGGGATTAATACAGACATCTAATTCAATGTGCAAACATATCAACAGTTACGCATGGAGCTAAAGGTTAAACTATGCTCATGAAGCTGCTAAAAAAAAAAGTTAATAAAAACCAAAAAGGTGCTTCTGGGGACCCGCACTTAGTGATCACAGTATTTAAAAAGAAATCATAGAATCATAGAATCACATTTCATAGAATCATAGAATAGTTAGGGTTGGAAAGGGCCTTAAGATCATCGAGTTCCATCCCCCCTGCCATCAGCAGGGACACCTCCCACTAAACCATGCCACCCAAGGCTCTGTCCAACCTGGCCTTGAACACCACCCGCTATGGAGCATTCACAACTTCCCTGGGCAACCCATTCCAGTGTCTCACCACCCTTACAGTAAAGAACTTCCTCCTTATGTCCAACCTAAACTTCCCCTGTTTAAGTTTGAACCCACTGCCCCTTGTCCTATCACTACAGTCCCTCATGAAGAGTCCCTCCCCAGCATCCCTATAGGCCCCCTTGAGATATTGAAAGGCTGCTCTGAGATCTCCACGCAGCCTTCTCTTCTCCAGGCTGAACAGCCCCAAGAATCCGCATTTTTCATAATTTGCAGGAAAACCTATCACATGTTGGTGGTTTCTAGACTAAGTTCAAAATCTTACAAAAAATTTTTACCGGGTAGCTGTCTAGATTCCCTCTACAATTATTAGATGAAATGTACCCTTAATTAAGTTCTTCTACTTCAGACATGTGGATTATACAAAATCAAACGATGAAAATGTCTGTTACTGTCTAAGCATGATGAAAGGATTCTATATCATTGGCTTAAAAACAGGTGCAAGGAGTGTCTAGCGCTGCCTCACAGTAAATTACATCACCCTTTGAGACCTACTGAAGATACTTCCATTGACTATAGAAGTAAAGAGTGTACCTAAAGTTATTGCTTTACAGTCTATGAGTTGCAGACTCTTGGGGAGGGGAGGGAATTGCAAAAGGGTCTAAAAGACCTGACTAGTATTATAAATAGCTTACAATAGTCCTATTCATCCAAGATAAAAGGAAGAAATTTGGTTAAGATTCCTGAAAATGTGCAAAGTTAGTCATCTCTCACTCTATCTTTCAGGATTATGAACATCATGCAGCCAGCTCAGAGGAGCAGGTGGACACAGGTAAATCAAGACAAAGTCTCAAAGAACATTACTTTAGATTAGTCTTTATTTCCTTATTTCTTCTAGATAGATTTCTTCTAACATTTATTGATGTTAAATAGACCAATCAAATTACCCTTTTCAGTGATAAAAATAGGTTCAACATAACTTCAACTCATAATTTAAGTGGCATTATAATATTTTCTATGAAGAGCTATTTTTCTTTCTTTTTTTTTTGCTTTTGTTTCCTTATTTGGGGGTTTGGTTTGGGTGTTTTTATCGGCTTGTTGGTTTGTGTTGTGGCTTGTTTTCTTTTGTTGTTCAGTACTATTCACAGTACTAGGAAAAAGCTTATAAATCAGGGGTATCATACTGTTTAATCTGGATACTGAAGTTTGAGCCACCTAGACTCACTGAGTAATATTCAGTAGTTTTGTTTCTGTGAAATTACTGGAGCAAATAGCAGACAGGCCTCTAAAATGTGATATTGCAAAATAAGCTATTTCCATATTATCCTCTTTCAGACATTTCCAAATGATTTTGTCATTATTCCAAATAGAATTAATTGCTATGTTTCTATGAAAACTTTGTTACAGTTTTCATGGTTCCTGTGACTTGATAATAGTTGCTGTGGAAATATCTTAGGGCAAATTGTTCTTACTAGCCAAATGGGAATTTAGTATGCAGTGACATGATACATAACAATGGCTGACAAATAGTGCTGTGGAGTGAAAGATATATCATTATTCTCAGCTAAGAAAAAGAGGACGCCATGTTAAAATTCAGAATGGGTTTCTGAGTAGCATTCCTTAATACTGCACTAAATTTTGGCTATATTGGATTGTGATATGTCAGAGTCTTAACTCCCTTTAAATTTAACAGCAATTGTTGAGGGCCAATGGTTGCATCTGGTTTAGATGAAAAAATATTTGAACTATAATTTTTTTTTCCTCTTCCCAATCCACTTCCACATATATAGCTTCTTTGTTATTGCTCTGTACTGACACAACATGACATTCTCCTTGAGCAGAAGTTGTCATCAGAAATGCGGTTACATTGCTTTGAAAAGTCATTGATACCAGGAAAATCTGACCCACCAGTACTGTTCCCAGAGGCAGGAAGCAGCCACACTCCCAGGTTTTAAGCTTGAATCCATAAATCAGGTACTTAAGGGCTAGATAAGGTAGAAAATGAAAGCATTTCTGATTTATGTGATTTAACAACTGATTTTAGTTGACTAATTTATGTTGTGATCTGTAGAAAATTAGTCGCCAACATATCTTTTGGCTTCATTTATGCAGTGAAAATACACAACTCTGCTACTATAGATTGTCATAGACACAAGTTTGCAATGTCATACCTTAGTTTTACAGAAGTACAAAAATCTAAGCAGGACAGGACAGATGCAGGACTTGGGTTGTTGGTCGATGAAAAAATGAACATGAGCTGGCAGTGTGAGCTCGCAGCCCAGAAAGCCAAATGTATCCTGGGCTGCATCAAAAGGAGCATGACCAGCAGGTCAAGGGAGGTGATCCTGCCCCTCTACTCTGCTCTCATGGACCTCACTTGGAGTATTGCGTGCAGTTCTGGTGTCCTCAACATAAAAAGGACATAGAACTGTTGGAACAAGTGCAGAGGAGGGCCACAAGGATGATCAGGGGCCTGGAGCAGCTCCCATATGAAGATAGGATGAGGAAGTTGGGGCTGTTGAGCCTGGAGAAGAGAAAGCTGCATGGAGACCTCATAGCAGCCTTCCAATATCTGAAGGGGGCCTATAAGGATGCTGGGGAGGGAATCTTCGTGAGAGACTATAGTAAGAGGACAAGGGGTAACGGGTTCAAACTTAAGCAGGGGATGTTTGGATATGAGGAAGAAATTCTTTACTGTGAGGGTGGTGAGGCACTGGAATGGGTTGCCCAGGGAAGTTGTGAATGCTCCATAGCTGGCAGTGTTCAAGGCCGGGTTGGACGTAGCCTTGGATGGCATAGTTCAGTGGGAGGTGTTCCTGCCCATGGCAGGGGGGTTGGAACTAGATGATCTTAAGGTCCTTTCCAGCCCTAACTATTCTATGATTCTATGTGGTAGCTGTCCCTGTGGCTCTTTTCCAAGGAAGTCTACAGTTCCTGGCTTGTTTCAGAGCCTGGGGATCCCCCTTGGCTCTACTACCGTTGGCCAAATATGGCCAGGAGCTGTTTCCAGCATCAGGTCCCAGTCTCTGGAATACGCCAGTATAAAAGTTTCATCGTAGCCCGCCTGTGAGGTGTTTTAAAACTGTGTCAGAAAGTGTAGGAGAAAGAGGGAAATTCAGGACATATTTGGGGAATCTTTGTCCCCAGATTCCCTAGGTTTTTTGTGTTGCTTTTTTTCTCAAGGTTTCCTCTCAGTAGTATTATTTCAATAACATTTTACTTCATTATTTTACTATTCCTTCCTACATATAAAATTACTGAAGCATGTAGTTGGTTGCAGAATGCAAGGAGTTATTCTGATCAGTAGTGAATGCTGAAGTTACCTAAGGCTTCTGATAAGAATACACAAGTGCTGATTTCTTTTCCGTTGTGAATATAGCAGCATTAAAATTACTGATCTCCTTGCCTAACCCAGACTTATCTAGAGAAATAAAATTATAGTCTTCCTCTTCTAATGAGAGACCAGAATGCTGTCCGCATCATATAGTAAGCCTTTTTAAAGCAGGGACACTGTGTACAATTTTTTACATAAATGAAAAAAAGAAAAAAAAAAAGTAATCTTATTGATTGCATATCCCCCTTTCAGTCTTATGCTGGTTTAGTTGAACTAAAGCTGTTGACAGAAATTTCTCCACTCAGATGAAAAGCAAAGATGAGAAGAGGCATTGCAGTGGTGATGGAAAAGCTTTATATAATGAGACAAATCCCAGAATCTCTAGGGAGCTCATTCAGCATGGAAACCATTTCATGTTTCTTTCATTATGGGAATGATATTCTAGCTATTAGAAGTACAGAAGTCAGATTGTCCATGCAGTTATTTTAATAGGATTATTCTGAGTGGGTTGCCATTTGGTTTCAAAAACAAGAGCGCACAAGCCTGTTTTTCAGATGCACCATGCTTCAAACAATTCCAATCTATCACAGGGTGGTAGCTTTGGAACCTCTGATTGTATAGACCTGTCAGGGCATTACAACATAAACTGCGCAATCTACCAGAGCTGCAGAACTATTATTCCGGAGTCCATTTAGTTTCATAAACTTTTTTCCAATTCCCTGACACCTTAAACAAAATATGACAGGCATTTATATTGTATAGTATACAAGAAAGATCACTTACTGCATGGAAAAACTTATCTAGTTGCCTTACCACTGAGGAGAGAAATGAAAGTAATGGAAGTCAGGAACCACTTTGTGACACGCTGTGTTATTTTTTGAAGTGCACCAGTAAGGTTGTAATTCCTGTGATCTCTGCAACAATATCTTTGCTGTCCAAGTTCAGTTATAACAAGGATAGAGGTTGCCTATCAAAGATGTGTAAAATGACCTATGCTGCAATAAAGTTGAGGCAGATACAGTTGTTTCTTTTGAAAAGTCAATTTTTACTTTTGGTAAACTGAAGAGTTTTGTTTTCTTTTATTCTGGGTTTTGTTTTCTCTTTTCTGTCTTGGTTCTCTTTAGCTGTTATAAATTACGCTGTTCTCTGTCAATAGTCTGAAGTGTAATGTCATATATACTGACATGTTATCCTGTGCGAACAGAGGGTACTAGACCATCCTTGGAAAAAAATATTAAAAATAAAAACCCTGAAGCTCAAGGCAAAGCTATCCTTGGCTCAAATATCTCTTTTTCTATACAGTAATTACCCTATGTAAACTGAGCTCTCTGAGCAGAAAGATACCTTGAAGCAAGCTTGAAATACAGCACTGTACTTTATAGAACTGGACCAAATTTCTCAAAAATAGACTGTTAAGAAGTCTCCCCAAGTATTAACTTGAATAGCACAAGCTGATCACACAGGAGAGCATGCTGATATGAAGAGAGACAAGTATACTTTCAAGGGATTGAGATTTGAAATATTGATTCAGTCACATTAATTGAATTTTTGCCTTGAGAAGTGATTACAAAAATGTTTCTCCAATATTAATTTGTATCTGCTTTGGATAAGATTAACATTAATTTCTTCACCAGTCCCCATTACTCTTTTATTATTCATTAGCATCTCCCTTTGCATGTGTAAGAGACCTTGATAAAACATGTTTATTCATAGACTAACCTTTTTAAATAATTCTAACAGCTCTCTAACAGAAACCTTCCTGGCATGCTGAATATCTTGTCTTTGTTTCATTATTCAATCCTTGTGCTCTATCCTCCACTTGAGATGCTGAACATGAATCATACTGCTCTTCCTACTGCTCTCTTCCTCCCACAGAAATTTCCTCTTCAGCCTGATCCCACAGGATAGCTCTGTTCACAAAATACTGCAGCAAATTGTTTCTGGCTATAATCTAGGACAGTGTAATTTCCACAAAGCTTGAGTGCAATTATTGGTTTATGCTGTCCTTAGTTCATCACATGTTTGTTATCATGCTTTAACTCATTGTTCATTTACCTCTCATTAGAATATTTGGTGTGAGCTAATCCTTGATGAGAGCTCGAGAGGCAACATTTCATTTTTTGCTTTGCATTTGCAAACTTGTGACTGCTCTGGGTTGGTTTTTTGGTTTGTTGGTTTGTTTGGTGTTTTTTTTTTTTTTTAAGTAAAAGATAGGGAAAGAGAAAGGGGAACATAAAAAAAAAAAAGAAAAAAAGCAATATTTTTTTTTATCAAAATCTACACACTTATTTCCAACACTTGCTAAGTTTTAATGAATATGTCCTTCAAAATTCACTACAAAACCTTTATTTTAAAATACAGAATGCATGCATGCATTCACATTTCTGATAAGCCCTTCTTCCACAGAAATAATAGGTAGTTGCCTCCAGCTAAATGCTGTCATGCCTGCATTATCTTTTTGTATTTATCTTTCTAAAATACCTAGAGGAACTAATAAAGAATGTGTTACAAATGCAAAAATTTGGTTCTTGCTTTAAAGAGCTTACAAATTTTAATTTTTCACCTTAGAAATAAATTAGTGAGCAATTTCTTTCCTTTTCCAATTAGGTTTAAGAAGGACTCTGGAAAAAAAAATACACTGATAGCGTATTCATTTTTTACATATCTTGGAAAAAAAAATCATTTCATGCGGGAGAAAAAAAATACACATTTATTCAAATTTTGATGTTTTTTATAGTCAAGAGGTATATTTAGACATTAAAGTAGCCACAACTGAAATACTATTGCAGCATTCAAAAGAATGAGAATTAGTTTCAAGTATATATTGTTAAAAAAATGCTTGATGTTTTTGTTTTTAAGGTGGAAAGAAGGCTTTGAAAGCCTAATAATCTGTTCTTGAGAGGTTAAGATGGGGAGGATAAGGAAGATTTGGAATCCTGAGTTAAAATTCAGTATCTGCAAATTAAATTCCAGCTGCCTAAGTAGTAGGCAAACAAGAGAGAAAGCATTTCAAAATTGAAATATTTTTTGAAACATTTACTTTAATTAAAAATAAATTACTTGCAGAATGGAAGAAAAATCTTTTGGGGTGGGTGCCTTGTGGGAATATTTTAAGAGCTCAGGGAACATGCTATTTTCTCTCTCTCATTAGACTCATCTATCTCAACATATAGAAATTCATATCTCTGATTCCCATTAATGCTAATACAAACAGTAACTAACTACTAACCTCCCAAAAACTGTAGAACACACTCATTTTTCCCACTGTCTCTCCACACCATGTCATCCAGCAGAGACAGGTGAGTAAATCTAGGCATTTTTTAAGTTTGAAAGTGAAATAAATGAAAACTTAAGTGAACATTCAGAAAGCAAAAGCACTTGCCTTGGTTAATGAAATTGAACTGTATTCTGCTTAATTAAACTTAAATGCAGTTACTGACGCAGCTTTTCCATCAGTTTAAATATGTGACTTCTGAAGAAGAAATTAATAAATTTCATTAGACCATTTATTATATTTGCTGTTTATTTTCAATTGAGGATAGAAAGGGGCTTCTACCGGGGCGGGGGGGGGGAAAGGAATAAAATAGAGAAATTATGATTAATGTCATGGAAACTCCTGTATAATCCTCCCATAAAACAAGTAGTACAAAGGCATGGGTATTAAAATCCATCTTTATTAATGCACTACCTGACAGCTGTGTTGCCTGTGGTAAGAAATTTGAAACCTGTGGTGTTAAAAGCAGGACACCCTTTGTGCTGGGAGTGGGGATAGAGAGAAGGCTTGCTTTGTAGAAACACAGTTTTTCTGAATCCTCCACAGTCTGAGTGGAAGGTCACAGTCCTTATGGTGTTTGTAGATGGCCTCTGCCTGCTTAATCACCCACGGCAGAATTTACATTTTGCCATCCTGAACTATGGATTTCTTGCAACGATTACTTAGAGCTACTGACAGCCGATCTAACTTTCTTCAATTATTTTTTCCATTTACAGAAGTGGCTTTTCCAGGATAGTACATGTGTACTTTGACTTCTCCTAGACTTCCACAGGCTACAATAAGTTTGTTTTATATTTGGAGTTTATGGCTTTTTAGTACGGAACTGGTTTTATGTCTCAAGCCATTAGAGCACATCGCATATAAAGCAGGTGGCTTTGGCTAGTGTGCAGGTTTCTGACACGAGGTTTGCAGGCAATTGTTTGCTGGCTTGCAGACTTTGGACTTACAGATTTTAACTTGTAAACTACACATTACTGAGAGATTCATATGAATAAATGTATACCAGAAAATTAACTTTAATTCTAACCTTGCTTTTTATGAATAAAAGTAAGTCAGGCATGTAGCAGTAAATTTTCAAAGCTCTGTGTAGGTTTTTCAACTGCAAGAATCACATTGAATTCAATCGGCCATATGTTCTATTGGCTTCCAGGCTACAGAGGTTAGTTTCATGATGTAACTTTACGCAAAAAATTGTTTCAACAGCTCCATCTTTCTAGGAAGGGTGCTGATTTTGGATTCAGGAAACCTGAGTAAAATCCTCAGCTAATCCAAGTTCTCATCTCATCTTATGTTATCATCTCTTCAATGGACGCTGTTTTTAATCCCTTTACCTCAGCTTTCTGTCCTTCTTGCAGCACGTGAGAATGAAATCACACACCTACAACACAAGCACAGCACTAAGAATGTGGTAGTATCCAAGTAGATAGGTTACAATTCTCAGAGCTGCTATGTCTAAAATGTTGTAAAATAGTACATAAGAAAGTATAATGACATTGTTGCTTCAGTAAAGGAATGGTATCAGTGTTGTTTCATAAAGCTTTGAGCACTACCATATCTGCAGGTATAAACTGGGGACAGAGATCAGCTGTTTCTATAAACAGCACTTTAGAACTAAGATCCAAACCAACTTTTTTTCTTTTCTTTTCTTTTCTTTTCTTTTCTTTTCTTTTCTTTTCTTTTCTTTTCTTTTCTTTTCTTTTCTTTTCTTTTCTTTTCTTTTCTTTTCTTTTCTTTTCTTTTCTTTTCTTTTCTTTTCTTTTCTCTTTTCTTTTCTTTCCTTTTCTCTTCTCTTCTCTTCTCTTCTCTTCTCTTCTCTTCTCTTCTCTTCTCTTCTCTTCTCTTCTCTTCTCTTCTCTTCTTTCTTTCTTCTCTTCTCTTCTCCTTTCTTCTCTTTTCTTTCTCTTCTCTTCTCTTCTCTTCTCTTCTCTTCTCTTCTCTTCTCTTCTCTTCTCTTCTCTTCTCTTCTCTTCTCTTCTCTTCTCTTCTCTTCTCTTCTCTTCTCTTCTCTCCTTTCCTTTTCCTTTTCCTTTTCCTTTTCCTTTTCCTATTTTCTTTTACTTTTCTTTTCTTTCTTTTTTTTTTTTAATCACAAACTATGTGACTCTTGCTCTTTAAATATGACAATAATGCTGAGTCATTATTCGCCTGTCTGTCTCGTGGCCTGTGAAGTAAAATGGAATTCTAGGTATGATGAAACATATATATCAGACCTACCTGCTGAGAAAAGGTTCTTGTTCACAAAATTATCTTCACATTTATGCCTGGGATCTAGGGGCAGATGTTAAAAAATGTCTAAGACACCTTAGTCTATATTTGCTGTGAAATGAAAGACAGTGTAAAAAACAGTCCTACCACAGCTTCATGTCACTTAAGAACCAAATAAAATTTGTTGGATTTTCCACTAGATCATCATGAATGATGATCTCTATTCCTATATGAAGGAATGTGTCTATGGATGGATGTATCTATTGCTATATGAAGGAATCTTCTTACTGACTGCACAGATTGACACAGAAAGGTAAGGGACTTGCATGAAACAGATTGAAGAAGATCGAGAAGCTGAAGTGATACTTTCTTCCCACCTGCATCTCCAAAATCTAGAGGAGAAAAAAATGGCACAGGTTTGAGCAGTGATAGTAGGACTGTCCAGAACATGAAACAGGAAATTCAATAAAATAAAACTGAATTTAAACAAAAAGAAAACAAACAAAAAAACCCCCACAAAACCCACAACCAACCAACCAACCAACAACAAAACCACAAAACAACAAAAACCAACAAACAAATGCAAAAACAAAACCACAACAACCAACCAAAAAACCCCTGATACCTTAATCAAACAAAACCCAGATCTCTTACCTTACACTAGGCATGAATGGGATAACGGGGTGAACAGGGGCAGGCTTTTTTTATTCAGACTGTCAGAGTGAGGGGTTCATGTAATATTTTGTTGTTTCATAAGCCAGGTAATTTCTTGCTACCATAAAGAGGAATGCACAGGCTATAGTAAACATGATTACACCTATCTGCACCACCCAGATGAATGGATAAAAGTTTTCTTCTATTAGGCTTTGCCTTGGGAGAGGGCAAAAAGGATGTAGATGCCTTCAGTTAAAAGCAAACTTATTTTTGGAATGATGAACTACAAAAATCAAAAGCCTTGAAAGATTTCAAGAAAAGATCAAATTGGTTTTGGGATCTGGGCATACAGAAGGTTCCCCAGTTTAAAAAACAATGAATCAGTCAAGAAGAAAAAAGAATTAAAAAAAAAAAAAAGGAATAAAGGATCAGAAAAAGTGATAAAGCAACCAGTGGTGTGGGGACTACAGAACTGTGGAGACCTGTACTTTTGTTCAGATGGTTGTGGGAATATCACTTTGGAACAAGCACGTCATCATGAGTCTGTGCCACAGCCAAACACTTTCTGACTTCCAGGAAAGCAGAACAGGAGAACAGAAGATATTCTTCAATCCCTGTTTGGTCTTAGAGGATTTTTTTCACTGAGGATATTTTACACTAAATTAATATTTGCACACTAATTCAAAGACAATGTTAGAAGTATTGAGGGCCTCTTTACAGAATAAGAAACAGTTTAAAAGTCATGTGTATCCTATACAGACTGCTGGGAATTAAGCAAGGAGAAACAAGAGGGTTTTATGCCTTCTTCTTCAAGAGCTTTTTATACAACTAATTTCAACTGTCACTTAGCATTGCAGACTTTTAAGACACTGCCACAGCCATCTATAGGCTAGGTATGTATACTCAGGGAGAACTTAGAGGAAGAAAAGAAGGCAGCAACTCACTACTGAAAGAGAAATCTGGAATCAGTTGTATTTTGTAGAAGTATTCTGTAGAAGTATTCAATAGGAAAGGAAGTAGAACTTTGTCAGATACATTTGCTGAATGTAAGGAAAGAAAAACGTAATAGCATCTGATTGACTTATATCATCCTTACATCCATGGCAAATGAATGCCATTACAGGAATATGATGGCACTTCTGAGGTCTTTCCAGAAAACAGGATAGGGGTGCACTAATATATTTTTAACAATGCAGATGTGAGAAATAGAAACTTAAACAAAATTATTTGCTTCAGGACAAATAAAAGACATAGAGCTTCCCATACTTATTTTGTCAATGAAAGCCAGATCTTCCCCAGACGTCTGAAAAAATATTTTCAAAGATTCATGGATTCCCTCCTTCCAGGCCTGGTAATGGCTCAAAGCATGTGAGGTGTCTCTTTCAATAAAGCCTCTCTCCAGGATCTCTGAAGACTCATTGCTACCTTCTCTTTCTTTCTTTCTTTCTTTCTTTCTTTCTTTCTTTCTTTCCTCTCTTCATTGCTACCTCAAGCCCCCTCCTACATCACAAAAAAAGAACATAATTGTAAGAAATGTCAAATGAAATTAATTAAATAAATACAACAGCATAAAACATTGTGTTCTGATAAAAAAATGTCTCAGTAATCATCATCTTAACCATTTCACATACCTGAAGCAAGCAAGAGCAGACATTCATTATAATTTGCTACCAGGCAAAAAGAATTCAGGACCGATAAACCAATAAATAAGGAAGTATATTAAATTTTTGCCTCCCATAATTTTCTTTCTCAGGTAGGAGTAACTTGTTTTGTCCTTACTGGTTAAGGAAGCTAAACTTATTGAACAACACTTTAAATCAATTCATCTCCACTTGTAATTTTTTTACTTTCTTCTAAATGCCCTTGAATTTTTCATCTTCTTTATAAGAAAAGATGAATAGTATCAGGCTATGCACATACACTTGGCAATATCCATAAAGGAAAAATTTTATGTCTTGCAGTTGTTATTCAATAAATAGCAGATATGGATGAACAGGAAAATCTGGATTTGGCCCACAAAAATTATTGAAATATAAATTAAACTAAATAGCTTGGGAGGGAGAGAAGGAGGACAGGAATCTTGTCCACAGAATGAGACTCTATATGGGAATTTTCAGCCAGTAGAATACTTTTATAGACATGCTTTTAATTCCTGAAAATAAGGGTTGATAACGGAAATGCTGACAAACCTTCTGGTGTTCATAGGTTTGTAATATCCTGTTTAATGCCACCAAAATTGCAAGGTACGCTTTTCACCCTTTTCTGCTAAGAAGGCAATTACACAAGCATCTTGTTGGAGTAGTTTATAGTATGATTAAATAGGCAACATTAAATCGACTGGTGATTGAATCCTCAAGAGAGAATGTATTTCAGTTAAACTTCAGAGTTACCATGCTTCTTTATATTTAATAGCCCTTTAAGCAGGACACATGATGGTGTGATGTCACTCATCCTGGGCTCAGGTTGAAAATAAAGGTGCTCAAAAATACAAATATTCGATTTTTTCTGCTCCTGCTATCTCAATTTTAACGTTTACAGAATGTGATGAAAGCTGGCTATATTTGCATTTTATTTAATCTTAGGGAAGACTAAACTTCACACATCTGGTGGAGGCAATCTCCTAAAGTGTTTGCTTATGTAAATTAAAAGTAAGATTTCACCTGCTACATTTCTAAGCAATTTATTTGTGCTCACAACTGTAACTAGCAAAGATTAAATTTTTAAATCCATATTATTCAATTTGTACTTCCCTCTAATTCACCTCATATTAGCATTTTTTTTGTTTGCATCCACAGTCTTATGTTCATAAATACACATTAAATAGTGTGTTTGAAAAAAAAAAAAAAAACAACACAACAAAGCAACAAACAAAACAAAACAAAAAACCTAAACAAAAACAAAAGAAAAAAAAAAACAAACAAAATAAAAACCACCAAAGGAAAGAACTAGAAATCTTCCATGAATAGTAATCCTCAATCTTGAATTCCTCCTCTGGACTAGAGATGGAGTAAGCTACAAACTTTGGGAAGGAAATAAACTATAAAATTATATGTTTTCGAAGAAGCTCTTATTTCAGGACTATGATTCTAGTTCAAATATCTGGAGTTTATTAATATTATGCTATGGCTGCTAATTATGTAAACTAAAATATTTAACTGCATCAGTACTTCATTATATAGAAGTTCCTGTCACTTTCTTATTGTTTCTCTTTGAATGTCCTTCAACTCTTAAATTTGTTTGTTAATGCAAGGTCCAGAGCTCTAGGCAATGTTCCACATGAATAACATTAGACTATCTATACAAAGATTCTTCTTACCTTCCTGGGCTGTAGAATGAACATGCATCTTGAAATTAATCTAGCCCAATTTATTTATTTGCCACTCAATTGTGCTATCAATTTATATTCTTCTGTCCTTAGATTACCAAACTAACAACTGCTTACCTTTCACAGTATGTCTTGGTTAAATGTTGTCCGGACATTGCACTGACTACAGCTGATTTCCACCCTTAAAGTACCGGATATGCAGACCCAAAATGTCTTCTGGGTAGCCTCTTAGAATCCACCTTGGTGCTCTATTATTTGCTGTTTATAAAAAATCTCCACTTAACATTCTTTGGCCCCTTTTCAATCCATGCACTAGTATTCATACCCAAGCCCCAACAAATTAATCTGAGGGTGATATTTTGCAAGAGATTTGAAAGCTTTACCAAAATCAAACTACAGTGCATCTGCCATTTCCCTTCACTCACAAAGTTAAAAATTCTATGCAATACAAAGCAAATAAAGTGAGCCTGGTAAGATCTATTCTTTACAAATCAAGCTGCATATTGCTCTTGGTTATCTTTTAGAAAAATTAATTAGACTAACAGGGCAGCTATTACCAAGAGTCAAAATAGCATAAGTCTCCCGAGGGCAGCTGTTCCTGTGAATTGCATCCCAAATTAAGTAGACACCCTTGGATTTAAAGAACTGGAGACATATAATAGAGAAAGGTTTGAAAGCAGGTTCAAATAATAATATCAGTATAGACATAATGGTGTATGAACTTAAAGTTTCTGAACCTCAGAATATCCAAATTCCTGACCTTGAAATATGTGCAGAGTAAAATTCACTGTAACTCAGCTGCTGAATTTTCCCTGATCGAATACTATAAAATTATGACATAAAATATCATCTGTATCAGAAACAGTCTGCTTTGGAAAATAAGTTTTCAAGCTTTACACAGTGTAGAGGGTGGTAATATATAATCCAGCCTGTTTAACAAGTCAAGCAAGCACAGGATAAGAGTGTCGCAACCCAGAGGTGGTGAGCTGCATTTCCAATCATAACCTACCTCTTCCATGCATACATACAAAAAGCATTTTCTCACACTAAATATGTTCCCATTAATGACAGCTTCCATTTTCTTCCTTCCCATTAAATTAAAAGTGAAAAGAAATGAGGTTTAAAAGCCAAGCAGAACGTGTCTGGATACTTACAATACTCCAGGGCTAACTTTCCTGGCTTTTTACTAATCAACATAATTGTACATGATCGGTAACTTTTGTGGAAACATGAAAACATATACATGCATCCAGAAAAGCCATGTGGATGATAATCACATTAGCTACATTTTTAGGCTCTGGTTTATTAGTAGAATGTCTTAGTTGTCAAATGCTTGGCTTAGGTAGGCTCCTACACCTCAACTTTGAATCTTGCGATTTTGCATTAGAAGAGAAAGAACATTTCACTCCCGCAAAGACTGCAGCTATTTTCTAATTTGTCCATGTGATGCCTAATGCTTCTTCTGTACTTCATCTTTTGAACATTGACAAATTGCCAAGAATCTTAATAGATATTGCACACTGATGCCATATAGCCTTGTGATTGGTTTTAATGATTTCATATGTTATAGTTAAAATAAACTTTGAAGCTTTTCTATTCTTTGAAAGACAGGAAGAATCACCTATCCTGGTTCCCTGAGAACAGGTTGGAGAACAGCAATGTTCATAACCTGCTAAAATAAACCCTGAAGGCCTACAATGGATCTTTAAACCTTTCTAATTTTTTTTAATAGCAATATTCTGTGCACCTAAACAGGTGTCTGTCTTTAATCTTTACCTGTTGAGTCAAACGTCAAGTAAGATGAAAGGAAAGTTAGGTGTCAAAATGCTTGCTTACATATGAAAGCTGACCTATCAGATGGCAGACACTCTCTGTTTCTCAAATACAAACTGTATTGCAATCATGGAATTGTCAAGAGCATGCCCTATGGGTTTTCCTGGATTATCACATTTTCTGTGATAGGAGGCAGCTGAAGCTATGAGTGTCTTTTAGGAGCAGTACCTTTGAGTCAAAAGGGAAAAGAGGACATATTTTTAACAGAAATGTTTGCTTCAAAAACATTATGATTCTTTAAATTTTTTTTTAAGTGTCTGAAAAGCAGGAACTCCCTATCCAGTATTTCTCTGCTGTTTTCCTTGCAGCACATAGGATAGATTTCTTCCACTTCCAGAAATGGAAGCAATAGAACTTCTAGCACAGAGACATAGAAGTATCTATAGCTCTGTCCAGACATGTTTCTCTTTCCATCCATCACCTTTTCTCTGGCTCCTTCTGTAGTCTTTCATTCTCTAAGCAGATCATGACAAGAGTAATGGTAGATGTAGGAGAGCTTTCGAAGCATTCCATCTGGGTACTAGAAAAGAATAAAAACCTTTAGCTAAAGAGTAGTTAGACCATTCAAAGTTATGTTTCAATACAGCATGCTGGGAGACCAGTAGCTTACTGCATGAATTGACTGATGGAGCATGCCTGAGGTGATACAACTTTCTCTTCTACCTTGTTGTTAGTTTTACTGTACTTAGAAGACAGTTTTAAGCTTCAGCTCAGAGTTTCCTTTTAACATCATTACCAGGGAATTCAACAGCTGATTTCCTCTAAAGCTAGAAGTTACATTGCTGCATTAGGAATTTGTTGCTAGTGGGCTTCTTTTGTTTAAACTGACTTCTGCAGAACCATCCAGCTCTAATATCCAGCAAGAACTAAACCACAACATTGATAATGCCTGAAAAAACAAACAAATAAATAAAATGTTTAAGACCGTGGTTGTGCAGCAGGTTTTCTTGTGCATCTTTGGTCCAGGCTAGCTAGTGATCTCCCAGATAGCAGCAACAGATGGTTTAATGGTAGCAGAAATAAGGGGGAAGATTCCTATTCAGGCAGTCTGGGTACAGCTGCCACATTCTAGGAGCTGAAATAACTGAATCATAGACATTAGCCAGACAACAGCACTTGCCTTCAGAAACAGAAAACATCCCCCATAGTGCTTTATTTGTTGAAATAATATATTTTGTAAGCTTATTTCTTAGTAATGGGTCAGTGTGATGATGGAAACATCTCATTGACAGTTCACAGCATGGGCCAGGGCCTCTGTGTGGCCAAGTGCTATGGAGATTCCCAATGGGTGTTCCCCATGTGTTCCACCACCCCAGCCAGGAGCTGGGCAGCTGGGGGAACCAGGGCAGTCCCAATGCTGCGTGTCAGGCTCCTCCCTGAGAAGAGAGAAAGGCCAAGGCTGGGCTTGTATATGGACCTCTGTGTGGTTTGGCTCAGAGGGACACATGGCTGGGCAGGGCAGAGGCTATGGGGACCTGCAGACCTGCTGTCACATCATTGGGGCAGAGGCTGATGGCCCAGGGGGACTGAAATGGGGTTGTCATGGGTTCAGCAGTAGCAGTCATTTTTCTCCTTCTTGGTAGCTGGTGCAGCGCTGTGTTTTTGATTTTGGGCCTGGGAGCAGCACTGATAACACCAGTGTTTGCAGTTACTGCTGTGTAATGTTTTGGTCTGACCAAGGACTTTCTGAGTCTCATGCTATGCCAGGGAGGAAGGGAAGCCAGGAGGAAGCAGAGACAGGACACCTGACCCAAACTGACCAAAGAGGTTATTCCATATCACAGCACGTCATGCCCAGGATGTGAAAATAGAGGGCAGAGACCCGGAAGGGTGTGGTGGTGCAGTGGGGGGTTCGCTGCTGGGGGGTGCACTGGCTGGGTCGGGCTTGGTGAGTAGTTGCATTCTCTTTCCTTGTATTTCTCTCGTATTATTACTGGTGGTAGCAGTAGTCATTTGTGTTATACCTTAGTTACTAAACTGTTCTTATCTCAACCTGTGAGAGTTGAATTCTTTTGATTCTCCTCCCCATGCTCCTGGGACTGGGGAAAGAAAAAAGGGGGAAGTGAGTGAGCAAACTGGCTTAAACCACGACAGGGGTCTGGGCCATAACTTGGTCAGGGGAGCCATCAAGGAGTAGGCAGGGACAGTCAGGTTCATCAGTGCCCCCACAGCACTGGCACCAGCAACAGGGTACCACCATTAGATTTATTCCTGCAAATACTTGTTTACTTAAGGAACAACAGGTTTGCTTCCTCATAATATATGGAACTGAAATGGGTAGGAAAAGCCACAGCAAACCTACTGACATTTCTGCATGGTTGTGCAGCCTTTTATAAAAAGCTATTTATTTTGAACATGAAAATCTATGAATTCAAGTAAAGACAACCACAAAGCTGGTGACTCACAAGACACTAAAATTGCCTCCTCTCCCTTCCATTAGCAACTGAAGGCTTCCACCCTGAATGGTTACCAGAATGACAGAAAATTAGCATAAAACTGATTTTTCTTTATGTAGACCTTCCTGGTTTTGGCTGGGATAGAGTTAATTTTCTTCCTGGTAGCTGGTATAGTGCTGTGGTTTTTTGGCTTCAGTCTGAGAACAATGCTAATAAAACACCAATGTTTTAGTTGTTGCTAAGTAGAGCTTACCCTGATCAAGGACTTTTCAGTCTCTCACGCTCTGCCAGTGAGGAGGGGCACAAGAAGATGGGAGGGAGCACAGCCAGGGCAGCTGACCCCAACCAGCTAAAATCATGGTCAGGTATTACAGCCTTGTGGGTACTGGGGGTCTTGTGAGGTACCGTCATCCAAAACCAAGGAGCAGGCAATTCAGCAGACAACACTTGTGAACTTTCCTCTTCTACTGTGGTATTGGGGTACTGGAGGTCTTGTGAGGTACCACCA
Source organism: Myiopsitta monachus (assembly GCA_017639245.1). Lineage (NCBI taxonomy): Eukaryota > Metazoa > Chordata > Aves > Psittaciformes > Psittacidae > Myiopsitta > Myiopsitta monachus. Next base: position 65,370,143 of record CM029919.1, read on the forward strand.
TCCAAAACCAAGGAGCAGACAATTCAGCAGGCAACATTTGTGAACTCTCGTTTTCTACTGTGTGTTTTTGACAGGCCATTTGTGAAATGACTGTAACTTGTTCACTTGTGTTTCATGTTAGGATTTATCAACTTCTACATGTCATATTTGAAATATAAGCTATTTTAATCAAATTAGGAATAGGCCCATATCTTATTATGATGTCTTCCTCCATTTAAATACATGTTACTCTTACAACAAGGAAGATAATGGCTTACATAGTCAGTGGTGCTTCTGTTCTTATAAACACAAAAGGAGAAAAGCAGCAATTTAGGCAGAGGCATTCGACAAGGAGGATTAGGAACTCTTTAGGGTTCCTCTTCTGGGTGAATGAGACTATCTCCGAAGTATAGATCCTACTACATTTCCTACAGCTAAGATTTTGGTTCAAGGAGTTGATTTGAAACACATTTTTTTGACATTACATTCAAACTAAGTACATGAATTTGAATAAAACTTCCTTGTTACAAAAAAATATATAAATTACCCATAAGTACTTTTGCACACACCAGCTTAAAAGGTTCTTTCTATGAGTATCCATGGCTGTGAATGTGGATTATTCAGATGAATTTAAGCAGAATCAACAGTAAAAGAACATAATGCCTGCAAAGTATTCCCAGTGTTTTTACATTATATCCAACTGCATATCGGAGTGAATAGTCACACAAAAATTATATTGTGCCTTGATGGTACTCAAATAACATGTCAGGCATTACATAGCAACTTTCCAATATCTGAAGGGGGCCTATAGAAATGCTGGGGAGGGGCTCTTCATTAGGGACTGTAGTGAGAGGACAAGGGGTACCGGGTTCAAACTTAAACAGGGGAAGTTTAGATTGAATATAAGGAACAAATTCTTTACTGTAAGGGTGGTGAGGCACTGGAACTGCTTGCCTAGGGAAGTTGGGAATGCTCCATTGCTGGCGATGTTCAAGGCCGGGTTGGACAGAGCCTTGGATGGCATGGTCTAGTGGGAGGTGTCCCTGCCCATGACAAGGGGGTTGGAACTAGATGATCTTAAGGTCCTTTCCAACCCTAACTATTCTATGATTCTATGATTACCATTACAGCTGAATTTCTAAGGGCAAAGGTAGTATACAATAACATGTTGCACTTTGCACTGAAATAGAGTAAGAGCCCTCAGAGCCCTCCACACAGAGTAGTAACTTTTGGGTGGGGGTCATAATTTGTTAAGTGTTGTGGTTTAAACTGTAAATCTCATGCAGCCCGTTCACTCACTTCTCCCTCTTTCATCCCCCACACTTCGATGGGGGGGGGGGGGTTTGGAAATGGGGAGAAGAATCGAAAGAATGTAACTCCCACGGGTTGAGATAAAAACAGTCCAGTAACTGAGGTATAATACAAATCACTACTGCTACCACCAATAAAAATAATGGCCAGGGAAATACAAGGGAAGAGGATACAACCACTCACCCCCCGACCGAGCCGAGAGAGAGAGAGAGACTTCTGGGTTACTGCCCCCACTTTTTTACATCCTGGGCATGATGTGTTGTGGCATGGAATAGCTCTTTGGTCAGTTTGGGTCAGGTGTCCTGTCTCTACCTCCTCCCGGCTTCCACTCCTCCCCAGCAGAGCATGAGACTCAGAAAGTCCTTGGTCAGACCGAAACATTACCAAGCAGTAACTGAAATCACTGGTGTTATCAGTGCTGCTCCCAGCTACCAAGAAGGAGAGAAAAAAAATTACTGTTACAACTGAACCCAGGACATTAAGACACCTGAATTACATCACACTTGCTCATCTGAGCAAGCTCACCATAGGTTAAAGACAGCAGGAGAGTGGGACTGACTGCCTATCTATAGCAGTACATTTGCAGAATAAAGGTTTAATATTTCTATGGACCAGAATTTCAATGTTTGTATTACAGCTTCATGAGGCTTAATCAGCTAGCATTTCATAAATCCTCCAAGGATTTTTTTATGCTATCCCCAAGGAAGTAGTGAAAAGTAATTCTGCTATTTAAAAGAGAAAATAGAGGCCTGATTAAAGACTGGGACTTTTGTGGGGTTTTTTAAACATAAAAATTAAGCAGTGAAGAGCACCACTTTTTTGTTGTGGTATGGTTTTTTGGGGGTTTTTGTTTATTTGTTTGGTATTTCCTCCCCTCATAGTTTTCCTTTAAGCTCAATTACCAGTTCAACAAACCTGCCATATTTTGCTTCTGAAACCCTTCTAATTCCATTTTGCCTTAACTGTAGTAGTAACTGAAGCTGCTGCGCCTACTTTGATTGAGGTGAACTGCTCTACTGAGTTTCCTGTGAGACAACTGTTTGATTGTTTCCCAAGGACACCTGAACTGTGCAGAACTGACTGTAGAACTGAAAATTATAAGTACTGTACAACTTCTGTTTTGATGCAAATTTATGAAATTATGTATACCATTGCAGAAAAAGATAGAGGAATCCAGTCATATCTTGTAATTTGGCAAAGACTCCTCTAAAACACAAGACACATAACAAGGATAATGAAAAAAGTAGAGTTGAAAATTGTCAGCACCAACAGAATCTAATTGGTCCTGTACTGAAATACAAGCCTAAGATAATTCCAGATAACATAAAACAGTGGTGGGCATCCAGCAGTGTGATCCCACAGAAAGAAATAAAGATTATTTTCAAAAAAAGATGTAGGAATACTTGTTTTAATTTATAGTTAAAATTTAAAAGAAAATTTCAATATCCTTCGTTTTCCCCTTCTGTAAATGTCTAAATATATTTCTATAAATGCTGGAAAAGGTACATTGGTAGATGCTAGTGGATTTTGTTGGCTATACAGAAACATTTCAAATGAAATGAAGGACTCATACTCACAGAGGTCAACAATAATATATTCATGTTGTAGCATAAAAGCTTAAAGGTCTTGAGAAGTTCTAAAGTGTCTTCTATTTAAACATACTAAGAATATTTTCAGTATTTCCTATACTTACTGCAAATTGAAAAGTAATTATTTCTTCACTGCTACCTTTATATTTATACATGAAAAAGAAGTGATATTTACATATGCATATGAACATCTTAATAAAATATTAATCATATATTTAATTTAGATTTTTATGTAGCTGACAGTCTCCCAAAATAAAGTTGCAGTGTTATTTCTGTGGAAATTTCAAAATCCACACAGGTCAACACCAGAAAATATACCAGAGAGAGTATTCCTGTATTGGCAGGAAAATGGACAGCCAGTCCATATCACCAAGGCCAGTGTAACTGTATTACCAGTTCTTGAAATGTAAATCTTTCTGAAAAATGTGGCAGATTTATCAGCACCATGGCCCACGCTGAAGGTGTTTATCAGTGGCCTCAATACTTTCCTGACAATAATGTATTTTAACATTAGGTTGTCTTTAATTTTCTGCTATCAGTGAAATCCCCCTCTTCCCCTGAAACTCCATATTTGAAAGTCTACTTGAAATTCTTACTTCAGCTAGCCAAACATCTTGTGGGTGATGAAAAAAGACTGTCTGTTCGAGGTTCTTGTTCTATACTTGTAAATGTCAATATCATAGCACCATAGTTATCATCTTCACTTTGTGAGCAACTCAGGGATTCTACTTCAAACATGTTGACACTACGCAAAGCCATACTAGAAAGACGGATGAGTTTAAAGGGACAGTGTATCTCTTCCTTTGTGGGCCTACAAACTTAATTTGGTGCACAAGTTACCAGAACTGAGATGCTCCTCAAAGCATATAATTTAGTTAATCAACACTGATTTCTATGTAAATATAATCTGATCTATCTTGTTCCCATAGTTTATGTCCATAGGTAATTTTGATGATTGCCTCATTGTCAGCTGAGGAAAAGTATATGTATCAATGATAGCCCCAAGATCTCTCGCTGTTTCAAACAAGCTGAAACTTACCTCACACAAATACATGAAAATCAATGATCATTCCCTTCCTTTCTAACACAGGAAATTCAAATGTCTTTTGAGCTGGTGTTGAAATTATTATTAAGCATCAGAGATAACGGTTCACCAAAACAAATCCTTTTAGGACATACACTCACATTCAGGCAGTCTTTTGCTTGGATGTTGATCCCTGAATCCAAACACTGATACTTGGGAGTCAGTGATTCAACTCTTCTTCTCTCCTGCACCCTACCCTGTATTTCTGTTGACATTTTCTGAACCCTACAGACAACCCTGGATTCTGCTTCACCTGATTCAACCCTGCCAAGAACATGTTTCTTTTAGGGGGAAAACACACAGGTTCATTTTGCATGTAAAGCAAGGCATGGAAGGAAAAGGAGCTGGCGAAGACTGTTCTCTCAAATTTATGGATGTGCTGTGGGGGAGATATATGCATGGTAAAAGCCTTCACTAAACAGCTGGAATGGTAAACAAAGTCTTATTCGACTGTACTACTGATGTACCATAGTTTTATTTGACTAATGCCCTGGTTTCACATTTAATGCCTTCACAAAGGCAGCAGAGAGGTAAGGAATAAAGGCTCAGTAAAAAATTTTCTTTTACATTCTTCCTTTAGAAAAAAGTTCTACCTTGTTGTAATTATTTGAAAACCAGCAAATGTCAAAGCTCTGTTTTTCTGAGAATGATCTCATCATTTTGAGGTGTATTAGCATTATCATATACACAGAATCCAACTTACATTCCAGTCAAGTTTCATATTCTTTAGATACGCACAGCAAACACAGTGTTGTGCTAAGTGGGTAACAAAAGTAAAGGAATACCAAGTGCTTCCTGCTGTCTACATTGTCTAACCCTCTTGCCTGTGCTAAGTAATCTGTGATGATCTGAACCATATTATATGTTATAGAAAGGATCTTGAATGATTCACTGAGCCTCGGAAATTCCTATATTTTCATAATTATGCAGGTTATTGCCCTCTGACATGCCCGGGATTTCTTTGGCTGTGTCTCAGGCTTTTTATAATCTTCCTTTGCAACCTCTTTCGGCTACTCAGTTGTGTGTATCTGAGGGACAATTGGTTTACTATATTCAAAAAGCTCCAATGAACATCGGTATCCACCTTTTTCTCCTCTATATCTTCACAACTGCCCTCGCAACCAAAATTGCCCACAGATTCAATATTTGGGCTTCCGCTTATATAGACAGCTTCCTCCTCTGCCACCCAATCTCTAGATACCTTGCTACAGTTAGCCACGCTGCCTGCAATTTTCTTCAAACAGTAGGAGTCAGGATTAATTATGATAAGCATGCTCCTTCTCCAGTTCATAAAATTAAGTTTCCATAATTTATGGAAAGCTAGTGCTCCATTTCATGGTATAGGCTAGTGCTCAAGACAGATAGAACCACAGCCAGTGTCTGAACCTAGTTAGAGAGTATTAGACTCTGACAGACAGTCATGCCCTTAGGCCCAGTTGGTCATGAGTTCTGTTTACTGCTCTACCAGAGATGCATTATTTCAAAATAAAGTTGTAGGTAACTTGATCCAGCCATTTCTTTTTTCTTGCAATTGAAAGCAAAATTTAACTTTTGTTGTTAATTTGACTTGTTTAGTTCTTATTTAAAGCACTTTAAAATACAGTACATAATGTTATTATGTAAAAGGAAGTTAGTTACTCAATGTAGGCATGGTAACTAAAATGTATGGGGTGTGTTTTTTTTTTTCTCAGGCATATTTTCTCTGGTTATTGTTTTCTATTCACAGCAGTGTCATTCTCTGTCCAAATAAATAGAGATTATGTAAGAAAAAAGAAATTGTACTGTGCTCTATGGAGGCATCTCTTAATACAATAGGCATTGTAGAAACCAACATGCTCCTTAAGCAGTGTGGGATGTTAAATCCATTTGGCATCACACAGATCAAACTTGGGCGATTAATTGCAGACCTAATAGGAAAAATAAACAATCCATCCTTGTTGCAGAGCAGTAAGCATACATCTTAATCACAGTGGGGTTATAATATCTTACTCTCCACAGGTGTGTAACTTTATGTCACCAGCATCTGTTATGAATCATATAGAGTTATTATTCTCATTTTACAGTAAATACCTAGATGAAAATAACTATACTGTGTTTGATTTCTGATTGCACAAAGAGAATAGTTATGTGCAATTTGGGCTGTAATATTTCTTTTTGGTTGTCTCATTTGGCAACATTTTTTTTTAACTATTATCATCACTATGATATCCGTAAAATTGCACTTTTCACTGCCACCTGAGCTTATTAACTACAAAGCAATTATACTGCCATTAAAGGACTACAGAAGAGCACACAAGTGAGTATCACGTTTTCTTCTTTTTCACCATGCTGTGGTGTTGCTGCTAAGAACAAGACATAAGCAAAGTAAGTTCTGCCTAAACATGTAATCTTCAAGGTTTTGTTCTGTTTTGCTTTGGGTTTTGTTGAGTTGATTTTTTTTTATCTCTTTGTAACCGTTTCTCCTTTATCCTAACAAATGTCGCTGCTAGATATGAAGTCTGAACTTATGTTCTACTCTAAACACTGAGCATGTGTTACAAACTGAAGAAGAACTTAAGTTACTGGGATCCAGATCTGCAGAATGAACCCCATTAGCTTAAGGATAATCCAGATCTTGTTCTGAAGTTCCTCCCAGAGACCATACAGATCATAGTTGTATCACCTGGATTTCATTTTTAGGTGATTAAAAAAAAAAAATAAATAAACCCCCTTAAGTTATTTATTCTAACCAAAATGATGGACAGCAATGAACTGCATGGGGTTGCAATGGATACAAACGTCATGTGCTTAACCATTCTTCCTTCAGGCAGAAACAGGTACATCTACACCCTTCCCATCCCAGACATTATAAATGCAAATTAACTTGTTAGTATTAGATAAGAATCATAGAATCATAGTATAGTTAGGGTTGGAAAGGACCTTAAAATCATTAAGTTCCAACCCTCCCACCACAGGCAGGGACGCCTCCCACTAAACCATGCCACTCAAGGCTCTGTCCAGTTCCAGTAAATGCATCCTGGGTAACAGGGGGGAGGAGGGTGGAAGAAAAAGTAAAATACTTGCACTATTAATATTGATGGGGTAGTTTTCTCAGTTACAGGAATGTAGTGTGATTAATTGAGTAGTCATATAATAATAATTATTTTAAAAAGAAAAAAATAATAGTTATTTTAAAATACTTTTTCGTGTAATTCCAGATATTGAGGGGTTTATGATTAATACTAGTTCATGTCAAAAACTTGGTTCTAAATTTAAACATCTCAAAACCTGTAAACACTAAGACATCATATTTGACATTATGAAGTCAGGGATCAGATGAAGAATATCATTAGTAGTCACCCAAGTTTTCAGTGGCTTTTTAAAAGTGTTGTGTTTTAACCCCAGAGGCAATTAAAAACCATGTAGCCATTTGCTCTCTTTCTCTTCCTTCCCCCACTCTCATTTGGGATAGGGAGGAGAATCAGAAAAAGCAAAAAACCAATGGGATAAAAGAAGAACACATAAATAATTGATATAAAATATTAATATAATAACAACAATAGTAATATGGAAAAGAGAGAGAGAGAGATAAAACCCAAGATAACCCAAGTGGTGAACAATACAATTGCTCACCACCTGCTGACCAGTACCCAGCCCAACAAGAGGAGCAATTGGTAGCTCCCAGGCAACTCCCCCCAGTTTATATACTGGACATGATGTCCTATGGTATGGAATACCCCTTTGGCTAGTTTGGGTCAGGTGTCCTGGTTGTGCTCCCTCACAGCTTTTTGTGCCCCTCCTCACCAGCCAAACATGAGAGACTGAAAAATCCTTGTCATCAACATTATTGTCCGATTAAAGCTAAAATACAGTACTGTACTAGCTACCAGGAAGAAATTTAATTCTATCCCATCTGAAACCAAGACATAAGGCTTATTTGTCTTTGTATGACTTTATATAATAAAATGTAATGAAAACAACACATACTGTTTTGATTTAACTCTTAGAAAATTACTTTGTGTTGGGAATTTCATTCTTTCAGACGTACTGTAATCTGAAACTGACATTTGTGATGCGATTTAACTAATATTAAGAGTCAAGAAAGACTGGAAAACTGAAGGAGAAATACTGCAATTCCTAAAATCAGTGCATGCATGGAATTACAGTGCATAACACGATGCTGTGAATATTAAAATGTCTTGAGCAATTTTAAAAATCTGCAGTTATTTCTCTTTTGTGTGTGTGCTTTCTAGTATGCAGGTTAAGTTCAAATGTTGCTTGTAAAACTTTAATGTTGGTGAAAACACAATCTAAGGCAGTTGATAAAAAAATCATACACTAAATAGAATCTGGGAAGCAGTATCGGTCAAGACCAATTCTAGTGAAGAAAAGAAAACCCCCAAGATTTCAAGTTTAAACATTAGTATTTCCTTCAAATTCCTTTTCACTGGCTTTTGTTGAAACTGCATTTTCAGAATCCAGACCTGAGTAAAGCTGCTGTTTTCAAATGGTTCTGTTGGAAATGTGGGAAAAGTATAAACTACCTTTTAATCATCCGAGAGAGGAAAAAAAAAAAAAAAGTGTGGGTTTTTTTTGAGATTATTTTTGTCAAAACAATGGAATTCTCTCTTTCATCATTACTACACTGTCTTGTTTTTTTTTTTTTTGTATTTTATTAGAGGAAAATATACCATGCCAAATCAAACAACGAGGGAGGGGAGGCTGCTGCTGCAGCTCCATGTCCCAAGGGCCACTCAGTGGCAAGAGTGGAGATGTATTTCCAGTAAGCACACATATAAAGAACACAGATTTGGGTTCCTCCACCTGCCATTGTCTCTGTGCTACTTTGTGGGTATGCTGTTTAGCTTTTATTGCATGACAGATCTGTTGTATCCTGAATTATATCTAAAGAAGTTTAGAGCCTGGATCCATCCAATGCAAGGCAATTGAGTTGTGACCTGGATGCAAATTTTCATTCTATGTAATGAATTTCATACAATTCTAGGTAACTCCATGACTCAAGACCCAATCTAAAGTTCAATGAAATGTGTGAAAGTCTTCTTTATTTTCTCATGTGCATTTGAAGTACAAGATGAAGAAGCAGATCGTTCTGTGTTTGAATCTGATCCATGAAGCAGACAGGTTCAGTCCTTTAGCAATAGCTTGCTTGATTTTGCCTTTTTTTTTAATTGAAATTTAAGAAAAATGGTGTTTTCTTTTCTTATTTATTCCAATACAGGATTGTCATGTGTTATGGGTAATTAATTGAACTACCGTATATTTAAATACATATAGAAATATGGCAAGTTATATATGTATTTAAATGCATATATAAATACATATATATAAAATAGATAAAATATAAATAAATAAAAATATAAAAGTTACGAATAACAAAGTTCTTGGAGATCAGATGTTTGCTTAAACAGCCTGTTTCTTCAAAATGAACATTTGTAGAGCAGAAGTTCTTGATAGTTTGTCATTTTTAGCAGAAGTGCTTAGTAACTGACTCAGAGGAAGACAACTTCATGTCCTGATTCAGGTAGCAGAAGTGGAAAATGTTTAATCCAGCCTTTTTAATAATGAAAAGACAACATTCACTTTGGGTTAGCCAGTTACTTTCTGCAGGTTCAGCTCACATTGCAATTATTGTTGTTTCAGTCTGTTTCAAGCTATTTATATATTTTAAAATAAATTCTTTCTGCCAATTTTGCTTATCCTGCTTCATAGGTTCCTAATGATGGGTTGTATCAAAGTGTAGAGAAAGATATATACCATGTTTGTGAAGCAATGTTTTTACATACAGTAAGAGTCAATATTCCATGTAAGGTGCATGCAGTGATCCGAAATCTACAAAGCTGATGTAGCTAGAATTGCTTTGTGCAGCAAAAGGTATCCAAAGTGTATTTTCAAGGGAGTGTCCATTGATGGCTCCATTTTGCCCTTGTTAAAATGAAACATAAATCCCGTAGCATATGTTTCAAAGCCTGGGATATAGAAAAAAGCAACCTCTTCCAAGTAGTTTACTTAGCACAGTCAGGTCACATTTATTCATCTTGAGCTGGAAGAACACTAGATTTTATTTTTTTTTTTTTTTTTGGAAAACCCCTAAATGTACAGAAAAATTAATTATTTTTGGAGTTGTAAAGAGATTGAGCATTTGCCTATTAGTAAAACATGCTTCAAGCAAGAAGTATACCACCATACACACCAGTGTCTCTCTAAACCCGCCTCTTTGTTTTGCATATGGTTCTGTGCATGCATCACCTATTCTTTTTCTGGGTTTGGTTTTTTTTTTCTCCTTCTCATACATAAGCCAGAACTGTGCCCCTACCCTTGGCCAACATTGTAACAGAGTTTTGTGGAGAAGCCATGTCACTAACTAGCTGCAAATTTGATTAAGTGCAGACAAATCCTTTGGCTAGGAAGAAAGAAGTGTGTTTTGTGACTATCAGATTACAGTTTATTTGGCTTTGCTGGTTTTTATATATTGCATGCCCTTTTGGCCAGCAACTCTTTAGCTACCTACATCAGGAAGAGTAAACATTTCCTAAACATATGCACTAATAAAAAGAGCATCTTTTTATAAGGTTTTCTTACATTATGACAGAAGTTTTTATTCATATGAATAAAATGACAAGTCTTATTCTTTTAACAAGGTTTTGATACTTTAAAATAGGGTGTTACTTCTCATTTCTTACCCCTTTATTTCACTACTGGTAACATAACAAAATCAAAACTTACTTGTAAGTACTTACCTTGCACAAAACAGATCAATCTGCTCCACTGAATGTGTCACATGAGAACAGCAGTCAAATCTAATTGCTTTCAAAGTTATGTGGCACAACTACTATTATAGCATTTTCCATAGGATGGGCTCAGCCAATAAGTTTGCAATTTTTTTTAAAAAAAAAAAACAAGACAAAACAAAACAAAACAAAAAAAAAAACTATTCTGGAAATGTATGCTTTAGGTCTATCAAAAAGTATAAAAATATAAGTATGTATTCTTTCTGGTCTTAAGGCTTTTGCTCATGCCTTAAATCTTGAATCTATATCCTAGCCTGTGAGCACACTCAGTTTTACTACCAGCCCTAATAGTTCCTGAAGTGTGATTAAGACTTGCATGAACAGATGATTATGCAAAAGTTAAAATAAGATGGGTTTAGAAGGATTAAGTTATTCCATATATTATCTCAAAGACCTGTATTTCAAGACAGAACAGTTCAAAAAATTCATTGCTTTTCTCTTTGATAGAAATGTAGGGTTTAACCTTTTAGGAAGTCTTTTTCTACAGTGTCAGCAGCAGCTTCAACCTGTCAGTTCAGCAGCACTTTACAACTACTGCAGTTCGCTTTGTGTGATAGGGAAGAGAGCAGCAAGACTGATACTCAGGCTCTTCCAGGACTGTGAAAAATGCAAGATATGATTGACCAGTTATAAGGACAGTTTCAAAAAACCCAGTGGAGTGAGAACAGCTTCAAGGCAGAGTAGGTAATAAATAGAAAACTTATTACAAAATGAAAAAGTTCTGTAATGTGAGAACTGGTTCAGGGGACATGGGCTTAATGACTTCCTCTGTCATAGATGGCCTCAGAGACTTTAGGAAAATTACTTAATCTCTTCTGAGCCATGATATAGAGATAGTAGATTCCTTTTCTTTTTTTTTTTTTTTTAACTCCTATTTTTTTTCAATTTAGATTTGAAAAGAAGTTTTTTTCTTATGATGCACTTGCACAAGTCTTTGGTACTGTCTCCCATAACTTCCTTATTGACAAAATAAAGTGCAGACTAGATAGGTGGACAGCACAGTGGACTAACTGAACTGCCAAACTCAAAAAGTTGAGATCAGTGACACAAAGTCCAAATAGTGGACAGTCGCTAATGATGTCCCCACTTCGAAGGGGGGGGCAATCTTGGGCCAATAGTGTGTAACATCTTCATTATCAGCCTGGATGACAGGACCAAGAGAACCCTCAGCAAGTTTGAGGGCGATACAAAATTGGGAAGTGAGGTTGATGGTGTTAGGTACAGGTTGTAAGGATTTGGTAGTGGGAAGATAACAATGATGTCCTCTATCTTTGGGAATGGGCCACGGGCTGCCCTATGTTGGACACAGCCGGTTCCAGCCAGTTTCAGCCAGTACCCCAATGGACCCACCACAAGACATAGCTGACCCCATCAGCAAAATCAGTGGTGCATTTGTAGAAATGTATTTAAGAAAGAGATGGAAACACTGAAGAAAGAGATGAAGAGGAAATTAGAAAGAAACAAAAGGGAAAACCAAGATCAGAGAAGCAGGAGGTGCTCTATGGCACAGCAGGCACTTCCCAGGAGTGCCCCTGTAAAGCAAATTTTCTCTATAGGAGAAATGGCATATGGATGTTCCCATGCAAGAGCACTTATAGCTGGAAAGGATTGCAACCTGTAACGGACCCGAACCACAGAGTAGTAAAAGAGTGAGAGGGAAAGATCAGCATAGAAGAATGACTACTACGCCTTACAATGGCAGTTGTCTCACTGAGGCACTGAATATAAACTGCCTCAATACCAAGGTAGGAAAAGAAGCCTCTTGTATTCTTAGCAAACACCAGAAATCTGACTTCCTTGTTAGTTAACAAAACACAGTAATATGTCTCTATTTAAGTAGAAGATGATGCAGTTCTCTGGATTAAATAGTGCTGCAAAAACCTATCATAAAAATACAGAGTATTAGAATTAAGTACGCTGTTAACCTACAGTAATATAGAATCTATCTTGCCTTTGTTTCCTAAAATTTGAATAGAAGTTAAAATATTCCCTAGCTACATGAGAAAATCAATAGGAAATATTTTAAGTCTGTTTCTCTAAAGCAATTTCTTGCCTTGCAGTTTAATTTAAGAGAGTTTCTGTCTTCAGTTAAAAAAAAATATGCATAATTCTCCTCTCTTTTTTGCCTGTCTTAACTAGACATTATCAGTCAAAATCAATAGTTATTCCTCTTGCTATTTGAGTCTGTATAAATCCAAATTAATTGCCTACAGATTTGGATAGGAAAAATTTGCAAAGCATTGGCACATGTAACAGAATTTATTCCAATTGTACTGGCTGGAATGAAGCTAACTTTCTTCAAAGTAGCCATATGGTGTTATATTGTAGATATGTGACTAAAATAGTGATGACAGCACAATGGTGTTTTGGCTATTGCTGAGCAGTGCAGCATCAGGCTTCCTCTATTTCTCAAGCTTCCTACCCAGAAAGGAAGACTGGGAGCAAGCAAGACATTGGGAGGGGGTACAACCAGCATAATGACCCAAATTGACCATATTGAATGAGATCATACTCAGCAATAAAAGCTAAGGGACAGGAGGAGGCAGGGAGGCATGTCTGGAATTATAGCATTTGTCTTCCCAAGTACCTGCTTTGTTTGCTGTGTACTTGTTTTCTAGAAAGTGTCAAAATACCTGCCTGCCAATGTTAAGTAGTGAAGGAATGCTTTATTTTGCTTTCCTTGTGCATGCAACTTTGCTTCACTTACTGAGCTATCTTCATCTCTACCCATGAGTTTTCAGGTTTCGGTCTCACACCTATCCCACTGTAGGGTGGGGGGAGTGGGCAAGTGACTGGATAGGTGTTTAGCTGCTGGCCAGGGTCAACCAACCAGAAGAACCCCCATCCTCAGGATCACTGTTCTTTGGAAAGAAAAAACAAAAGAAAAAAAAAAATATATATTCCCTAGAATGGTCTAGTGAAAAGTGGGCTTTTACAATGCATCATCCTACAGTTGGTGTGAAGAGGTCAGGTTACCACTGTAGCCAGAGAGCAGAAATTTAATGGTAGTTAAGAATATAAGAGGTTTGGTTTGGTTGGGTTTTTTTCTGATAGGAGAGAAGTAAATGAGAGAGATCTTGGGGACAAGTTTCACTGAACAACCATACTAGAAATTGGATTGCTTTTGGACAGAATACAGGCTGAAATAAAATAAAAATTTAGAATTAGTACAGCACATGCGTCAAGCAAAAGAACCTATTTCAACTGTCCCCAGGCTGCCAAGGAGTGGCTGACAAACCTGGGGTGAACTCTCATTGGGGACAAATTTTTAATGTGTTTCTTGATCTATGTGGTACTTATAGCCTTAATATGGATAATTTCCAACCAGAAACTCAACTGAGAAAAAATATATTTCATTCAAAGCATTATATATTTTTGCAACAATTTAGTCTTGCATTATCTCCTTCCAATCCCATAGCTAATTTCCTTTTTATAGCTTGCATATTTCCTACCTCTATCCGAAGTACCAGGAGAGGTAAAAAAAAAAAAAAAAAGCAAGCACATTCCTTGGAGTACTGTTACTAGTCTGCTTCATATTCCAATCCTAATCAAAATTGTACAATGTACCCTTCTCCTAAAACTAAAAAATGTGACCTGCTCTCAAAGATGTGGCATAAATGCGGCTAAAGATTGATTTAGTTTCTATTTTCTCCTGATCACATCATTGGTGTGTCTTTCTAATGAGAAGGAAGTGTGCAGCCTCAATATTTTTCCTCTTCATTAATTATTTTCTAATATCTTGACTTCTCTGTATCTCTTCATCCTCTGACTCCTTTCCATGTTTCAGCAGCAGTTTTTTTTTTCACCTTCTCTATTTCAATTCCATCTCACTATATCTTCTTCATCCTGTTTGCTCCCTTGTATTTTCAAACAACTCAATGCTAGATGCCTGTAGATTTATTTCCTTTTTTTCTCCTTCTCATTTCGGTGTTTTTCATCAACCAGTCATCTTGTGAAGTATTCCTGTGTTTGCTTAAACTCAAGGGCCAATATTATACCTGTAAATATGAAACCCTGTCTGCTTTCTTTGTGTCACAAAGCTGCTTTTGACTTCAGTAGCTGTTTTATATTTTGCATTTAGTTGAGATTTAGGATCTGTGAATGTGCAAGATCAAAATGTGCAAGATCATTGTGAATTTAGGAAAGGGTATAAATGTAAAATATCTAGAAGAAAAAAGAAGGCCTGGATTCCGTGTTATGCATAGAAAGTTTAAGAAAAATAGACACTGGAGTCTTGCATTTTCAGGAAATTCTGATATTAGATATGCATCTCCCACTCACTACTACATTAGTCCGTGGCGAAATGTCTATGCAATTCTGGTGTCTTCAGCATAAAAAGGGCATGGAACTGTTGGACCAAGTCCAGAGGAGGGGCATGAAGGTGATCAAGGGACTGGAGCACCTCCCAGATGAAGATAGGATGAGAAAGTTGAGGCTGTTCAGCCTGGAGAAGAGAAGGCTGCGTGGAGATCTCAGAGCAGCCTTCCAATATCTGAAGGGGGGCTATAGGGATGCTGGGGAGGGACTCTTCATGAGGGACTGTAGTGAGAGGACAAGGGGTAACAGGTTCAAACTTAAACAAGGGAAGTTTAGATTGGATATGAGGAAGAAATTCTTTACTGTAAGGGTGGTGAGACACTGGAATGGGTTGCCCAGGGAAGTTGTGAATGCTTCATCGCTGGTGGTGTTCAAGGCCAGGTTGGACAGAGCCTTGGGTGGCATGGTTACTGTGAGGTGTCCTTGCTGATGGCAGGGGGGTTGGAACTAGATGATCTCAAGGTCCTTTCCAACCCTAACTATTCTATGATTCTATGAAATGTGATTCCTATGTCACACTGAGGGCATTGTGTTGGGATTTAGCCATTTATCCAAGATGACATCCTCATTGGGTATGAATCTTTCAGCTGAGCCATTGAGGCTCAGCTGAAGACAAGAGGGCTATGATATTTTGCACCAGCTAAGTAACTCTTCTCCAGGCAATTTGGTTTCTCCATAATTGAATGCATTCTACCAGCTACACCAAGTGGGTCAAAACCTGCCCTTCTAAGTAAGAACTGTTTTTAACTCTTATCTGGTTCCATATATATGTCCAATACACATCTATAGACCTATTATATAGCATATGAAGAAGGAACATTGAATTTTTCATATTTTTGTATCAGGTCACAGTATTTATCATTTTTAATTAAGATGTGCATTTCAGCCGTACATTAAAGTTAACTTTATTTGTCATCTTTTCCTTTTATATTTATGACTTCAGAATTTGGAGACATGCAAACAGGTATAAGATAATGTATCTGAGGCATAAACTGGGAGTTACGATAACCATGCTCAATTTTTTCACTGTGGTGCTATGAGCTGAAATGTAATAAGATATTTTAGGTACAAAAGCAAAAATATTTAGTCTTATTTTTATACCTATTTTTTTTTTCTTACTAGCTTCAGTGCTCATTCCACTGACCTTAGACATTAAGGTTGAGGGTCAGCTTCACACTGTATACACATTGGACAGTATTCAGCTACCGATGGCTGACAGATGGCTGAAAGATGGGTTTGCAATTGTGAGCTGTAGAGTCCCAACACAGTAAAAAGTGAAGATGTAGTCAATAGAGGTGAGCAGTGCAGAGATGTCTGACCAAACATGGGTGGGTATTGTCATGCAAGTTTAGCTGTTTGATAAACTCCAGCAAGTGTATTGAGTAAAGGTAGGTTTCAAGAAGTGAGCTGGATCACAGGGTGGTGGATAGATACATATGTTAAGCTAATGTTGGAGGAGTAATATTTTTATTACATGAAAGGCTTTGAGATTTAGGTAAAATTTATACATCTTTAATAAAGAGTCATTAGCTAAAAACTAAATTCAGCACTGGGATGGAATGTGAATCTCTACAGGGGAATGAAAAAGTTAAAATACATTATTTATGTATAACAGCATTATCCACATTCTGTGATTATTGATGAAAAAAATGCGAAGAGGAAGACAGGAAGGGCATGCAGAGTTTGTGGCATAAACTAATAAAGCAAAAGCAGTTTCAGCCTCCTGAAGACTGAATTTCGCTCTCTCCAACCTCTATCTGCTTTCTCCTAAAGCCCATTTTTGCTCTATCTGCTGTCAAGGGGTACAACCTTCAATGTGTGCTGCAGGTCTGTCAGTGTAGGTGATGCTTTTTTTATTCACTCTGTTTGCACCACTGAAAGCTTACAAACCTAACTTGAAAGCTACAGATATCTCAGTAACATTTAATTATCTCTTGCTGTCAGTATTTTTAAAAGTCATATATTTATATGAAATAACAGAAAAATAATACTAAACAATCAAAAAAAAAAAAAAAAAAGCCAAAACCAAAACATAAAAATACAAAGGCTATTTTGTCAAGTAAAACTATTTTTTGAAGTGCAAATTATTAAAATCCAGTAATCCACAATTAGAAGAGCAGGACAAATTCACTTTTAGTCTTTGCGTAGAGGTATGCTTAGTTTAACTAGTCTGCTTTCAATTTCTTTGTCTGGGCTCAAATCTTGCCTCATCCACATGGTTCTCTAGGAAGCAGAATATGCTACCTGTGCTCTAATTGCTCCTCTAAAAGGATTCAGGTCTTACACAGCTCCAGTGAACACCTTGAATCTCAGGGTGTCTCAAAAGGCATTAGGTGCATCCCTGCAAGAAACAGAATCAATTCCTTTTACCTGGGTTTTGTTTCTTTTTTCTCCTTTTTCTCCTTGAAAATAGTAAACTAAAGATTTGTTGTGAAAGTTCTATACACAGCACGTGGCAAACCATTTGATCATATCAATTCTGTGTGAACCAGAAATTTAAGCCCTCCACAGGGAAAGAAAACATTTGTTTTCTTTAGGCAGGGGTTAAAAACATTAGGGTTTTGTGGTTTGTTTTGTTTTGCTTCTTTCCCCAAATCTGTTCTTAAATAAATCAAGCAAGCAACTCACCTTACCAAGCACCACAGGGAAATGAATATAGGGATTCAAAAATATTCTCCTAGTTTGTATGCATAACTCACTGTCTGGTGGCAAAAATCAATTTCTCTCTTTAAAAAGGACCACTTGGGGATAGAAGAATGCAGAGCTGTAATGGTTTACTGTCTTGAGTGTCTTTGTCTAATGACAAACAGAGCTGGAATTGACAACAGAGAGTTATACTCACAAGCTAAAATGATTCATGTGTTGTGACATTTTTCCTCACCTGGTTTTGCAAAACTGCACCTGCAAAACAGTGCATCTGTGTCATTCATATAGTCACCTCAATTGCATGCTTCCCTGGTCTTTACAGGCACTGACAGTGCCTTGTGTCTCACCAGCTATTTATGTGCTCTAATGTCTCATTGAAAATCAAGCACTCTGCTGTCTGCAGAAAAGTACAGGCATTCCTAGATATGAGACTATGCACAGCTGAGAACCCCACAGAGAATGTTTCAACCTTGATGTCATACAGTGAAAAATATGAAACAAAAGATGGGGGTGCAAGTCTATACACATTTCATTGCCTTACAAGCAGCATTAGAGAGTGGAGACATTAAACAGAAACTCAGGAAATACAGAGGTTGTTTACAGATCTGGCCTAATACATTTGGATTTTTTGAAGCATCGACTTATCCACAAATAATGTTAATTACTTGTTAAATTTCACTGTGAAATCAACTAAGGCTTTGATGTAATAAACAAGACAAAGGAGATCACAGTCTGTGGCAACGAAATGCTGGACAGGTCAGGAAACCTTTTGAATTTATATTTGGTCTGATGGCAATTCTTGCAATCGCTGTAGGTTTTCTAATAAAGGAGTTGTGGTTTAACCTCACCCAGCAGCTAAGCCCCACACAGCCACTGGCTCACTCTCCTGCAGCGGAATGGGGAAAAGAATCAGAAGATTAGAAGTGAGAAAATTCTTGCATTGAGATAGAGTATATAGGTAAAGCTAAAGTCAACAACAACAACAAAACCAAAACAAACCAAGGAATTCATTCACCACTTCCCATCAGCAGGTAGGTTACAACCACCTCCAGGAGAGCAGGGCTCCATGACATGTAACAGACTTGGGAAGACAAACACCATCACCCCGAACAGTCTCTCCTTTCTTCTTCCCCTGGCTCTATATGCTGAGAATTACATGATACAGTCTGGGATATCCCTTTGGTCAGTTGGGGTCCTGGTTGTATCCTCTCCAAATCCATGTGCACCCCCAAACTAGTCTCTGGTGCGGTGGTGTGAGGAACAGAAATGGCCTTGACTCTGTATAAGCACCGGTTTGCAATAACTAAAACATTTCTGTGTTATCAACACTTTTCAAAACAAATCCAAAATATAGCAGAATGCAAGCTCCTATGAAGAAAATTAACTATACCCTATCCAAACCTAACACAAAAGTGCAAATAAAAATGAATATTTTGGAAAAGTAAGTAAGAAATAAAGAAAAATTAATTGTTAAGAATCCCTTTTTTCCAACCTCAATGTGTATTTGGTCTTGTAGTTAAACCAAAAGCATATAAATTCAATAAAAATGGAAACACTGACTTTTGAATCTTGTTTCAGTTGACAAAAGAGAGAAAGATGGTAAAAAACAAATAAAAAGGCATCTGTCCTCTATAAAGATACTCAGGAAGACGAAAATATGTCCCAAGTTCATGTTGTTCTATGATAGGCTGTCAGTGTGCAGATGATAAGTTCTGCTGGCATTGGATGAAGAAAAATGATTCAATCCAGAGCAAGTTAGTATTATCCAAAAGGATATTCTGGATTGATTGTGCAAGCAGATGTTCTGTGATTTCAATCAAAAAACGTTTTTTGTCACCTCTGTTCAAACAAGCAAGCCAGCTTCATTCCCAGGTGAGAGGAGAACAGGAATCCATTGCTTGCTCTATTAACAATAGATGATTTTTCTCATGATGAATAGATTTTTTCTAGTCCTTGATGAGATTGTTGAGTGCCAGATGTACTTGTGAGAATTTTTTTTCTTTCTTTTTTTTTTTTTTTCTCTAGAGAGGGAGCAACAGTTCAATTTTGGTCTGAAGAGCTTATATTAAATGCATCTGAAAAAGAGGTAAGCTGCTAAGTGGCATTTGCCAACAAATAATGTATCCCGTTTTAACAACACCATGCATGTATCTTGGATATAAGCTAAGAAAGGAGATGGGTGATAAGAGAAAAACTCAGCATCATACAGGCATATATTTATTCAGTGAAAACTTATTTGGGTGCAGGTCAACTAGGAGATATCATTGCTGAGGTAAAATAATAGCAAAATATTCATAAATTCACACGTGTTTTCTCTGGTTTTATAACAAAAAAAATGCACTGAAAGGAAATATATATTTATATATATACAGTTAGTCTTATAAACACAGACATACTTTTCCTAAATTGTGGAATATTTTTTCTCAAAATTTAAACTTTTATTTATGATCTCAGGCCCACTGTGGGTTTTGGAGAGTTCTCTAAAGGAGAGACCACTTTCTTTCTTTTTAAACAATGTCAGAAAATCAAAAGCATTTTACCATGATTACATACAATTAGAAACAAAAGAGGCAGTGTCAGGTATTCTCAACATCCCACTCCTAAACCTGTAGGTTTGTCTTTGCATAAAACTGCAATAAACGGGCACTGCATCTTTTTGCATGCATTTGCTTCAAAGAGGATTCTACATATACCAAGGTGGCAAGGTCAGGCAATAAACTTGCTACGATAGAGTTGGAAAACTGAGGTTTTGTTGCACAACCCTCCATAGCCTTTTTGTTTGCTAAAGAAAAAAAAAAAAAAAAAAAAGAACTTTCCGGGCATAGCCCGTAGGAATCTTGCTTAATAGGCACATCCTGTGGCCTGCTGGGCCAGCATAACTTAGTAGGTAAGGGAGATGCTGCTGGGAAAACACGCAAGAGAGATGAGTTGTAAAAGTGTAATTGGCACACACGCACTGCAAAATATCCCAGAAGACTCAGAAGTCTTCTCAGTCTTGAAAACGTTTAGAACCAACCACAGTGATTTATACCCCAATTCCAGTGGATTTACTCATGAGAGCAAGTAATATGCTCAGTAGTAATTAACAAGCCCGAATTTTCTCTGTTATTTTCACTGACTCTCATGCCTTTTAACACTGTCAAAAAGGTGTAAAGGAAAAAAACCTGAGAACAGAGTTTTATTTCATATGTTTTCCTCAAAGGCATTTTTGTGCTATCAATCCAGCTTTGGAGAACAAATGTCGCCTACCAAGTAGAATCAACAAATGTGTAAACCCACACGTCCCCATCTCATTCATCTCATCATGTGTGCTCTGACAGTTCCCCAAAACAGCATTCATCTAAATAAGTTGTGAACTTCAAAGTTTTATCAGCAAAATTAAAGTTCTAAAACGAGCAATTTTTTTTGTCTGTTTAGTTCTTTCCATTTTCTTTTGCTTTGTAATTTCCGTCCAAAACACATATACACAAACTGACAAATATGAGACTATCTGCAGTTTGCTGCATGAACTCAGGTATCTTGATGAGGTCAGGAAATAAATATTTGCAACAGTTAAACACTGGCTCTAGGAAATTATTAGTATTTGTCCTCTTCTAGGTTTTAAACCAACAATCTAAGGTTTCTTATTCAAAATACCACTCAAATTCTTGACCTTTCAAGATTGTGCTGAAGTTTCAGCAAAGTCAGTGGGACAAATGTGTGCTTAAGCAATGCCTTATTTGATTTCTCGAAACCAAGCTCTGTTTTAGACACTTAAATGCGAATTTAGGGCTAAAGCTGCCATATAAAATTAAATATGGAAAAATTACTTTTCTCTTTGTAATCCAAAACGAGTGTGCATACAGAACGCATTTGATATTGCACTGTGTTTCCATTATTAGGCAAAATAAACAAGGAAGGTTTGGCATAATTCAGACAGTATTTTATGTGCATTTTGTAACTAGTTGTTAAAAAAGTTTTCTCTTGATACTTGAATTCGAACCTTATGACTTGAAATAAGTATTTTTCTACATAGTCTTTTCTCTGAACTTTAATACAACTTTACATCATTTTTGATATTTTTTCTTCATGTAAGTTATAAAGCTTTTTGCTATCTGCCTGTCATACACAAATGTGTATGTGCAGTTGTGTATGACAGATAGACATGGTTAATGCTCAGATGTACAGCAGCCATTCTAAGAGTAATCTTTGAGGTATAGTTTTTGTCTTCAAGATAATTTGGAATTTACAAGATATTAATTAGTTTTAAATACTCTCTTGCTCTTTCTAAGCTAGGTTAATCCTAGGTTTCTCTTATATTTCTCACAAATGTTAAATATTGATGAACACCTTTCATTCAAAATTTTTACTACTTAATTTTACCTAGTAGAAATATTTTAATAAAATCTTCTGTTTCATACATAGCGATATTCAAAATCAGTACTGTAGATGGAGTAAAATTAGTTAAAGCTAAGTAACCATGGGTAAAATCTTGATTGTCATTCAGCTTTATGGGCGGTGACCTCTAATTTCACTTCAGTCAGGATCCAAAACCACTTGTGGTATTTATGCTATTACAGCCAAGGTCTCATGACATTCTTTAATAAATAATGAATCTTGGATATTTTCCTGAGAAGAAATATGACACAGCTAGTTAGTTTGTTTTGACTGACACCTTCTTCCTCCTCACAATGGATGACCCTGAAAAGACTGACTGAAGCAGAGATCTCATTACACCACCTAAATATATCAGAACAGTTCTGAGAGAGGACAAAATTCAGGATATTTGCTTCCAATAACTTCTGAAGTTATCTTTTTTTATTCTTCCTTCTACTTTGTCCTTCACTATTGCCTCCCAGCCACACCTGGCCTCCCAGACCTATCACAAAACTATTGCAACCCCAAGGCAGAGTGGGGTAGCCGGGAGGAAGTGCAAGGAGGCAAGGAAGCACTTGGTGCATGACTGCTGGGAGAAACCTCCGTCTCTCAGCTACTGCTGTCCTCTGCCCTCCTCAGCTGCTGCTGTGAAGCTTTTGCCTGAGGGGAGATATCCTTATGTGGGGACCACTGACCCAGAAAGTCAGGTGAGAAATAGTCCAGTAAGAACTTTTATATCAAATAAACTCAGGGTAT
The DNA here is from genome assembly GCA_017639245.1 of Myiopsitta monachus. NCBI lineage: Eukaryota > Metazoa > Chordata > Aves > Psittaciformes > Psittacidae > Myiopsitta > Myiopsitta monachus. Next base: position 65,392,969 of record CM029919.1, read on the forward strand.
ATTGGAACAAGACTTCCAGATGCATTGTTTGACTGTGTTTGTTCAATTTCACAAAGGCCCACATCACTCACTTTAAAAAGTGCCATTCAGGACTAACTATACCAGGTAACCAAACAAACCTTAGCACAAACAATACTTGAGGGAGAAAGTCTTCAGGGAAGTCCAATTTGATGTTGTTTCATTTTAAATGAAACCTCCTCCAGAAAGGACTCCTAGCTAACACATCATCTTTATTCTACCACAAGGTTAGAAAGATTCTTCACCATTGCTGTAACTCATTCCTGAACTTAGACACATTGATTTTCTTTCCTGACTGAAGAGGATCTTTGGCTGTAGCACCACGGAACACCTCCTGAATTCTGCCCTTACAAGCTGTATAGGCATTTCTAAAGGCAGAATTTGCTGAAAGTCTTTCAATTTTCCTTTTCAATGACATAATATTATTTCACTTTAAATGATCTGAGTATAGTTGGTAGCACTAGATTTTGATAGAAAATGCTGTTTAAAAAAATATATTTTGCGCCTAAGTCATATTGTCACTTTATATTAACTTTCTTATCCATTTCACCTTTACACTGTCCTCTGTATTCATTCATTTTTAACTAAGTTATCTTTTTTCAGTCCTGAAATAGATTTTTAAAAGACAGGCAAGCCCATCTCAGTCTGAAAGAGAGCTATTGCCCTGGCAATTAAAAGCAGCTTGAACTCCCAGTAAGCAGAAGAAAAAAATTTAGAACCACATTCGTCCTGTAAACTAATGAAGGTAATGCATAACTTTTTCACATAGCTTTCTGTTCATGAACCTTTGAAAGTTTTACAAAAAGCAAGTGACTTCAGCACTACAATGTAATCTTATTCAGCAATTACGCATCCTGAGCGCGATTTTAGTACCAATAATTCCCTAGACAGAAATGCTATTTTATATAAAAATGTTCATGGTCAACCAACTATGGTTTCAATACAATTTTTCTTTCAGGCTAAATTTTGTAAGCTGTTTGCATGGGGGTTTGATTCTGAAACACCAAATGTGCTGTTTCTGTAAATACATAAACTGATTTTGCTCCACATTTCCACAAACATGCTCATACTCTTAGCTAAAAAGACTCCAAACTAAAATTAGTAATAACAGTATTCAGCATCTCTAAGTGCCTGTTATGGCTTGGACTATTTATTGTTTTGTTTTGTTTTGTTTTCAATTTTAATCTGATATCAGATTATAGAGACAGATCAGTTAAGTCTAGGGCTGGATTAGTCCATTTCTTCGGCTGTAACAAGCAGGAAGACATTTAACTAACTAATGACCTTTCTATCTTCAGTCAGTAGAGCTCAGACCCTGCTGCTGTTTTTATGTGTATATGTAATTTCAGTACACTTCACAAAGGTTTTTAAATGCACTTCAGGACAAAGAGAGTGTTCTTACAAGAGACATTCTCCATCTGCATGTGCCCACGTCAAGAATCACAGAATATATGAACACAGATACGCCACAAATGCTTTTGAAATTATACCAATGATTTTGAAGCATCATTTAAATATCTGGTATCTCAACAGCTCATGTTGCCATGAGTAGCTGTTTGTAGTATGTCAGCACATCGTGAGACATCACACAAACATTCTATTTAAGGCAGCGTCAAGCCAGTTCTTTACAAAGACTTTTGTAATAGTATTCTATGTTGCTTGTTTTCATGAGTGCCTGTGAAACACAAAAGGTAAAGTAAATGCCGAGAACCAAAAAAATCTCTTCTGGCAAGTTCTGCTCTGGTCTTAGCCCAGGTTAGGGAGTTGTTTTGTATTCTTGCAGCAGCTCTACTCCCTCAGACACCGTATAAAACATTTAACAGGCTCCTGCTCATCCTCCAAAAATTTTCAACTGTGGGATTTTAAACAGTGACATAATAACCCTACCTGCAAGGATCTTATATCCACTTTCATTAGCTTGGCTTTCAGTAAGAAATTTAACTCTACAGAATGCATCAAAATCCCTGCTGTGAAACATGCCATCTTGTGAGTGCAGTCAGAAAAGCTCTATAATTTGTTATTCTTTTTGAAATAAAAATTATTTGATGCTCTAATTTTTCCTTCATTTTCTAGCTGTAGTTTTCGTGATTTTGTAAATCCTGAATAAAAATATCACATCATGCTTTGGACAGATGAACACAAATTTCTCTGTTATTCACAGTTCTTTGTCATCTTCTTTAATGGTAACATTAACTGAGTCTCATGCTATGCCAGGGAGGAGGGGAAGGCGGGAGGAAGCAGAGACAGGACACCTGACCCAGACTGACCAAAGAGGTTATTCCATACCACAGCACATCATGTCCAGGATGTGAACACGGAGAGCAGAGAGCCGGAAGGGTGTGGTGGTGGACTGGGGGTGCACGGCATGGCCAGGTTTTTGGTAGTGGGGGGTTCGCTGCTGGGGTTGCACTGGCTGGGTCGGGCTTGGTGAGCAGTTGTATTCTCTTTCCTTGCATTTCTCTTGTACTATTATTGATGGTAGCAGTAGTGATTTGTATTATACCTTAGTTACTAAACTGTTCTTATCTCAACCTGTGCAAGTTGCATTCTTTCGATTCTCCTCCCCATCCCCCCGGGACTGGGGGAAGAAAGAGAGCAAGGGAGGGAGGGAGAAAACTACATGGGGGAGTTAGAGACTTAAACCACGACATAAATGAACAGAGCATATAGATTAGACGTATGCTTTTTCACCTGGCTTACTTCATGATGCAGAAAAAGCTTAAGTAAGTTCTGTTCAGTCCTTTCTTTCTTGAGAGACAACAGAATGCTCCAACTAATACTGGCGAATTACAGCCAGAAACCTATACCTGAATGAGCTCTTCAGGACAATGAGGCTTTTATGTTTATTATTTTCAGTTCAAAAAAGAAAATTCAATTGTAAAAGTGAAGCTGTGAGAAGCTGTAAAGTTCTTATTCCTATATCAGGTGTATATATATGTATGTGTATATGCATGTTATGTGTATGTGCATGTGCATGTGCATGTGCATGTGCATGTGCATGTGCATGTGTATGTGTATGTGTATGTGTATGTGTATGTGTATACATATGTATAACAGTTTGCAGGATTAAGGCTTTAAACTAAAAAGAGGATTAAAAAAAACAAAACAAAACACATGATGAAGCATTTAGATTTTGCCAATTTTTGAGCACCTGGAAATAACATAATCATGTATATACTCATAAATTAAAAAGGTTGAAATTCCAATTAGTGCACATCACCACAAATCATCTATGAAGCACTTAGTTATGGTGAGGTAACACAAAGATCACATGTGCAAAAAAAAATGCCTGTTCAGACGAAGCCACAAACCTTCCACCATAGGTGACAATGCAGCAATTGTAATTTTTTCATCAGTTACCTTGTTCACAGCTATTTCCTAATTGTAAATTAGAAATAGTTACAGAGGAAAGATAGCAAAAGGAATACAAACTAGCCAATTCCAGCATGACAATTTGACTTGGAATAAATGCTCTCACTGAGTTTGTGAGAGTTTTTGTGAACACAAGCTTTTACTTTTGAACATACATTTTGTAAGGTTGAATGAGAAGAATGGACAAACCTGTCAGGAATATTGTAGGATCAAATCTGAGCAAAATTTTATCATAATATGATTTCATTATTATTGTTATTATTATTATTTCTATTATTAAAGTATGTGATGGTAGTTGAAAGAATGTTTTTGCTTTATTTATTCTTCTGTGCTATTGAGGAGTATGCTGGTACCTGCCCATCTCCCCTAAGGAACAGCTTAATACAATTGTGTTGCTCTCAGGAACCCCAATGGGGGAAGTAACCTGTTCCAGAACATTTTTTGTTGTAACTTGTTTTCTCTCACTGGACAGCAATTTAAAGGCTACTTGCATGGAAAAAGGGGGAGAGCAGATTCTTGGCAGCTATTTTGCTGCCATGGTGATTCCTACAGTACAGGCGAATAGTGCATGGAGGATCATAATGGGATACTAAAAAGTAGGAGTCATCTTATACAGAAGAATAAATATTAGAGAAAGAAAAGTCACGTAGGTCTGTAATAGCAAAAAGAAACATTTGATATATCAAAGAGAGAGAAGGCAGCAGGAGGGATGCAGAGAGGAAGGACAGGGATGACTGGCAAATTCATACAACTGGCTTTGCACAATTTCAAGAAGCTGTTGTGGGACTGGGAAGGTCTTTTTGTTTGCTTGTTTTTCTCATAAACTCATAGACAGAAAAATGCTGGCCAACTTTGAAATAAGGGCATCAGTCATACAGGCATTTAGCCAACATCACCATTGGGCCCTATGAATGTCAGGTGCTGTTCAAAAACCTAATTAGTGTGTTTTCCTTCAACACTTTGTTGAAAGAATATTTCATTACCATGCAAATGGTGTTAACTCACAACACAAGCTAATTGAATTCTTACAAAACATCCCATGCAGACTCTTATCATAACCTGCCTAACAATAAATGCTAAACTCTGAAGAGCAACTTTAGAAGATAGAATTCATATTTAGTAGCATGACACTGACTGCCAGACTATTTACAGCTTCTGTTATTTTAGATACTTTGAGTCCCAAACTAATTCATCTTGTTATTTTGGTTAACAATGGATTCGCATTTGTCACTGCAACCAGCTGGACTGATAGCTGAAAACTAAACTACTGCCTTCAGTGAAAACAGCATGGTTAATACACAGCCCACCATGGGTGTTTTATGTTGTCTGTTTCTGCTGCTGCACTCCCCCTCTCTTTCCTGCCAGCAGCAATTAAAACAGGGCCTCAGAGCAGTAAATGGATTCAGAAGAGCTGCAGCCATGTGCTCAGTCCTCTTATCATCTTTGCCAGCGCAACTGCATGTGAATTCAGTCTTTGTGCCGGACTTTCCTAACCAGTGCTTTCTCCAACACTTATTAATAGTACTTGGTGTTCAATTAACTTTGCTGGATGCTTTCATTCCTTTCTATTCTTGCATTCAGTTTGACTGGATCAAAACATTTCAAAAGTCAGTCTGGATCAGTCCCTACCTACTCATTAATCACTCATTAAGCTCAACTTATTCCTGGCCTTTCACTTAGCAAGTTTGCTGATTCAAGACATGGTGAAACATAGGTCCCAGCTGGGAGATGAAAGATACCACGAATGGTATCCACTGAGTTTGCCATTGGCACAGATGTTGGTATCAGATGAACGCAGTATAAAGCAGTGCTGAACTGCCGAGCCTACTTTACTCCTGCAAATAAAAGGTAAAATATTATACCTTGTACTGGGTTGGACAACATGTAGTTATTATCTTTCAGGTGAGAGAAAAATTACCCAACTGCAGATGCAAAACCAGGTGAGAAGCTTGGCCAGGCAAAAAGGTATGCATTTAATACAACATACAAACATAAACCTGATTGCTCTGTTATTCAGATCTACAGGGCTGACATTCAGTACCACTCTACCTCAGTGCTTACAGCTAATAGAGTTTACACTGATCCTTACAGGTACCGAAAACCAAGCTCTGAAAAGCATCTGCTGCTGAATAGAAGAGAGTTTCAATGCCAAATTGGACAGAGCAAAGGGTAGGATTTTTTTTTCCTAGTGCCAGTCACGTTACTTATTTAGAAGTCGCAGTGATAAAACAATAGTACTCAGAGGTCATGGAACAGCAATGAGAGCAATATTAATGTCAACATTTCCCCTGGGTGAAAACATTTCTCTCAGCTTCACAGTAATATCCAACTTAAACTTTTCCTTCAAGGCAAGGATTCAAGTGTTTTGCAGGCAGAAAGAAATTAATACAAAGATTATGTAAATAGTTGGGTTTTTTTAAGCATAGTGATTTATTCTCAATAAAATGTGCAGATAAGCATATGTGCTTCGAGAATGAAACAGTTTAGAGTCCTTTAAAGCAGCAATATCTACTGCAGAGTTTCTTGTTTTGTCCTTGTCTCAAATAATCTCAACAGTAAGTTAATAGACTTAACCTTGCTACTGGAAGGCATGCTCGTATACCTGCAAAATAAAAGTTGTTAGATGACTGATGGCAGAACTGAGATGAAAATAGTCATTCCTGTTCAAAGAGGTTTTTAAGACACATAGAGAATTTTTAATCTGATACTATGATGAAAATGCAATCATTCAAAAACTTCTTACAGAAGAACTTCTTACAGAAAAATACAAAACAAAACAGTTGCTGAAAAATATTAGTTTGGGTAAATAGAAACTTGCAGTATTTTATCATTTCTAAAAGATCCATTGCTATTAAAGTAATTTTATTTTAATGCACTATGTTTTTTGAATTTATTTCTGGTTCAAAAACCTTAAATGCAACATATAATCCAATGGAATTTTTGCAATGTTTGAACTTTTCAGTAATACTGAAAGTAGACTGAACTGATCACTGATCCATTAGTCCTGTAAGTTAGTCTTTGTTTTTTTCTTCGGTTTAATCCACTTTAATGAGTCAGTGCCCCCCTTAAGAAAGTTAAATCTATCCCACTGATCTATCTAGGTCTGAAGCCTGCTTTCAGATATTTGTTAGAGTATTCTGTAGCTCTCTGGAAGTCCATGATACTGGGTTTTCTTCCCCAAATATTCAAGATTCGGAGGGTATTGATACACATACCAGTCGGCTCTGATATGGAATGAAAACTTGGGAATTACAGCAGCTACTCCCAGGAGTAGATTGGCTTCACATCTTCATGACAAAACAGTTTTTCATGAAGTTCTATTAAGATCTGTTATTTGGATCCATGACAGACATTTAGTAAAATAAAAAATAATGACCATGGATCTTACGCTTTTCTCTTCAAAACTCAACTATTGCAGAACAACATGGCTTCACCTAGGGCAAATTGTGCCTGGCAAATTTGGTGGCTTCCTATGATGGGGCCATGTCTTCATGGGTGGATAAAGAAGTGGCTAAATGGCCGCACGCGAGGAGCTGTGCTCAGTGAACTCAATGTCCAGCTGGAGACCAGTAACGAGTGGTGTCCCTCAGGCATCGGTGTTGGGGCCAGTCTTGTTCAACAACTTTGTCAGTGACATAGACAGTGGAATTGAGTGCGCCCTCAGCAAGTTTGCTGATGACACTAAGCAGTGTGGTTCAGTTTATACGTTGGAGGGAAGGGATGCCATCCAGAGGGACCTTGACACGCTTGTGAGGTGGGCTAATGCCAACCTGTTGAAGTTTAACCATGATAAGTGCAAGGTCCTACACCTGGGTCGCAGCAATCCCAGGCACAGCTACAGGTTGGGCAAAGAAAAAACTCAGAGCAGCCCTGCAGAGAAGGACTTGGGGGTGTTGCTCGATGAAAAAATGAACATGAGCCGGCAGTGTGTGCTTGCAGCCCAGAAAGCCAACTGTATCCTGGGCTGCCTCAAAAGGAGCATGACCAGCGGGTAGAAAGAGGTGATCTTGTCCGTCTCCTCTGCTCTCATGGTCCTTACTTGGAGTATTGTGTGCAGTTCTGGTGTCCTCCACATAAAAAGGACATGGAACTGTTGGACCAAGTCCAGAGGAGGGCCACGAGGATGATCAGAGGACTGGAGCACCTCCCGGATGAAGATAGGCTGCGAAAGTAGAGGCTGTTGAGCCTGGAGAAGAGGAGGATGCATGGAGACCTCATAGCAGCCTTCCAGTATCTGAAGGGGGCCTATAGGGATGCTGGGGAGGGACTCTTCATGAGGGACTGTAGTGATAGAACAAGGGGTAACAGGTTCAAACTTCAACAGGGAAAGTTGAGATTGGATATGAGGAAGAAATTCTTTACTGTAAGGGTGGTGAGACACTGGAAGTGGGTTGCCCAGGGAAGTTGTGAATGCTCCATCGCTGGCAGTGTTCAAGGCTGGTTGGACATAGCCTTGGATGGCATGGTTATTGTGAGGTGTCCCTGCTGATGGCAGGTGGGTTGGAACTCGATGATCTTAAGGTCCTTTCCAGCCCTAACTATTCTATAATTCTATGATTAACGAGAAACTCAACATCAGCTGGCAGTGTGCACTTGCAGCCCAGAAAGCCAACAATGTATTGAGCTATGTCAAAAGGAGTATATCCAGCAGGTCAAGGGAGATGATTCTCACCTCCTAGTTGGTCTCAAAAGACCCCACCTGGGTGTACTGCATTCAGCTCTGGGCACCCTAACACAAAAGGGATGTGGAACTATTGGTGTGAGTCCAGAGAACAGCCATGAAGATGATCAGAGGACTGGAGTACCTCTGTTATGGAGACAAGCTGAGAGAGTTGGGATTGTTCAGCCTGGAGAACAGAAAGCTCCAGGGAGATCTTAGAGCAACCTTCCAGTCCCTAATGGGCGTCTACATGAAAGCTGGAGAGGGGCTTTTTACAAGGGCATGTGGGGATAGGACAAGGGATAGTATGTCTGAGCTGACAGAGGGGAGATTTAGATCAGATGCTAGGGAGAAATTCTTTACTGTGAGGGTGGGTGAGGCACTGGCACAGGTTGCTCAGAGAAGCTGTGGATGCCCTATCCCTGGCAGGCAGGCCAGGCAGGATGGGGTTTTAAGCAACCTGGTCTAGTGGGAGGTGTCCATGTCCATGGCATGGGGGTTGGAACTGTATGATCTTTAAGGTCCCTTCCAACCCAAACCATTTTATGATTCTATGAATACATCAAGGACAAAAAGTGTCGTGGTTGAGACGGACAAATGACATGTGACATACTTCTTTAGTGATTAAGTAAAAGTTTCTGCTTTACTATTACAAACCCTTACTTATATACAGTTTCTAGCATACATATGTCTTTTAGCCATTGGTTACAGAAGTTAGCAACAGCACATTATTGGATGACGCTTTGCAGCATTACAAAAGTCTGTTATCTTGCCAAGCTCTTGTTCTGGAGTTACTTACCCCCCTTGACTTGCTTGTTCCTCCAGATGCCTTCTGCTTTCTCATCCAGATGTCTTCTGCTTTCCCATCCAGATGCCTTCTGCTTTCCCATCCAGATACCTTTGGTGTCTCATTCTTCATGGATAAGCTTTGATATCTTCAAGGCTAAGTTCTAACTTCATGCCCTCAGACACGTAGTCCCACACACAAAAGGAAAGGGAAATGAGACTGTGAAAGTTTGTATTGTGCAAGTGTGAAGAGGAGGAACAGAAAGAGTCTGCAGGATGTGAAAAATGAGAAATCTGGGCTGGCTATTGACAGACAAAATATCTGTAAACACACCTTCACTGCTAAGTGTTTATATTATGTGGGAATGAATGAGTTTAGATATAACAAGAATAACCAGAGAAAAGGGGTTCATTTAGCTTAAGATCACTATATACATTCATTCTGTTCTTCGCTTCTCATATTTTGAATTTCTAAACCAGAGAAACAAATTCTCCCCTCGCCTCCCTCTCCCTCCCCCTCCAAAATCCTCCACTAGCTGACCAGAATGAAATTCACGTCACAACTAGGAAGTGTATTTGCTTGGAAATGTAATTGAAATAAGCACAAAGCAAAATTACAGAACAGCAAAGCAAGCACCCACTACATTTTCTCTATGTGAAACTGTTCCAAAAACTCAGTGTTCCAAGATGCACATACTGTGCAAAATGTTAAATTATTCATTCTATTTGTATTTAATGGTTCAAAAAAACCCAAGCTAGTAAAATACACACAACGCTTAATGCACTTTTTTTTTTTTTTTTTTAACTTTAGAAGGCACTTGTTCCAGTACCTTCTGTGTGCAGGCAGAATTATTTGCCTGTAGTTTTGTCTCCATCCAGCATTAGTGGAAAGGTGTAGAGTCTTCCATTCCCATGAGACGCACATACTTTCACACGCCCCCAAGCATGTTGCCTTCTATTGCTTGTTAAACAGACAATTCTTAAACAAAACACACATTAGCATGCCTCTTGCTTTCTTAGATTTTCATTGCTCCATTTAGTGTTTAGAACTTCATCCCACTCCTTTTGAAGTGAATAATGAAACTCCCATTGATTTAAATTTGAATGCTTCTCGATAGCATTAATTAACATCTAACTGTTCAAGAAAGAAAATCAGAGCTGCGTAGTGCTATCAGCTAAAGTTTTGCTCCTGGATCTGCCCTACACTTTTATTAGATTGTAGAATTTACTGCTTACCATGAGATATCATCTCCTGCATGTGGTCATGCTGGCATCTCTTTTGCATAGAGTCTCGAATTTCATCCGAGTCGTAATAAAGTCAGGGATAAAAGGAAATTTGGAACATGTATCCCACTATAAAATCTTGCATGACCTGTAGTAGTTGTCAATTATTATTTAAACTTCTGAAGCAGAGGGAGAAGAGATGCAAGTCCATCCTCTGTTTGATAAGAAGTCTCACTGAATACAAAAGACTGAACAGTAGCTGCTTCAGAGATACTTACCTCAAGCAACAAGGCTGTTCTGTGCATATTTCTGAAGTTCCTGATAGGATAGAAATGCTAATACTACTTCCTGAGCTTCTACCAGCTGCACACATAACTGCCCTCCTCCCACTCCTAAACACCTCCGTGGCTCTGTGGCTGTCAGCGCAGCATGTTCCACAATCCATTGCTTCTCTTCCCATCTTTTCAGATTCCTGTTATCATTTGTTTAATAACCTGCTCCACTAACCTTCACCATCTCCATGATTTTCCATCCTTCACCCTTGAATGATTTTACGGGTTCCAATTCAACTGAAGATGATGATGCCTGTGAAAAAGTAACCATTCAGAAAGAGGTAGCTTGAACACTAAACATTTTTCAGCAGGCATTCAATCTCATAGATGAACTGTCTGAAGCCTTTCAGAATAGTAAACAGTGACCTAAAGCTGGCCTCCAAAATCCAGTCCTGCTTCTCCATCCTTCCCATCATATATACTATTCCATGTGTTTAAACTGTGTATATTTCTGAAATCCCAGCATACATCCATCCCTATAATAATTCCTGGAGAAAAAAAAAATTATTTGAAAGGTACACAACTTTGACAGATCATGAAGTATGGTTTGTGTATGTTAATAAATATTTGTTTATAAGCATAATTAGACCTGCTTGCATTATGTAATTTATTTGTTTATAACAACTGTAGCTAAAATTTATTTCTGCTCCCACTTTCTGAGAAAAATACATTTGAAGCTCAACAATTTTCATATCCTCCCCCCTGCTCAAGGTGTATTTAAGCAAATTTCATTAGCTTTGTTCTGAAGAAAAGTATTTAATTGAGGCTAAGTGCATATTTTAAAATTCTTCATTGCTAGTGTATGGTTTAAGTGTCAGTGATTTTTCTACTGCCTGTGCCCAGCACTCCTCATCTTTCTGGTTTTGGTCTGTTAGAGCCAATGGAATTGTGATGATTTACAAATAACTTGAGAGCTGGAGCATCATTTCAGGCTATTTTGAATGAAAAAAAAAACAAAAGAGCAGAAATGAAGTATTAGCTGTTTCTTGCTCAAATTAACCAAAAAAAAAAAAAAAATCTAAGTAGTGAGTTTTGGGCAAGGATTTGAATTTTTAACTGTAGGACACATTCATGACCATTTTTTCCAGTGTAATGCAGGTATGCTTTTATTTAAATATTTTTTCTTCCTTAGGTCATCATCTTCACAGGAGATATAGCCTTTCTTTCTTTTGAATATAGACAATCCTTGGTCCCCAGTATTCACTGCAGACCAGATTCTTTTCTCTTTTGGTATTTTTAAGAACAATTTGTGGAATGGCTTAACTGCGCACCTTCGCAGATGGTGAAAAAGAAAACCCAATCAGGTGCACTTCTCAATTCTTATTATTCTTTCTCTTTAATACTATTTTCAGAGGTAATACATTGCTGGGTTTGGAGCCAAGAGGAGGTACCAAAGAAATCTCTTTACCTTCTTAGCCCCTCACTTAATGTAGCATTTTCAGTATATGTTTCTGAAGGATAAACAAATCTAAACTTTTTTTTTTTTTATCCCAAAAGATTTTATGTAATATTTAATAGGATTTCAAAAGCAGAGCTTTCTTTTCTTCTTTCCAACTCAGAACATCAGTTAGGAACACCTTTGACTAAATTTTAGCAGGCGAGAAACTCCAGTGACTGACAATACTGCTTGCAAGTCACAGACATACTGTGGCATAAGCAACCTTATTGAATGACTGTGAATTTCTGAGACCAGTTGCTTCTACTCTTTGTCATTTGGACAGGATATATGTAAGTTCTTATCACCAATATAACCATACATTTTTTCCAAAGGAAATTAACATTTTTTTCTCCTCATTCTCATGATGACTGTGTTCTACTCTAAATCCTGCTTCCCGTTGCAACCAAACCCTCTCCAGATAAAAAGGGAAGGAAATTTCAAGTAACAATGATACATTATTGATTAAGGTACTGTGAGCAGATGTATCTATTTTTTGCTATCTCTACTGGAAAAATTCCTCTTGAAGCATTCAATTCTGGATATTACTTTTCAGTTTGGGATTCAGATGATAGACTTATTTAATCTTATAGACTTGGAGAAAATAAACATAAGAGGAAGGAGAACAAAAGACTTAAAACTTCATTTCATGTAACAACTAACACAAATGTAAAAGCCCATCAATTCCTGACTGTTTCTACATTGCACTCATGTATTGAAAACCCCTTTGAGGGAAGGATTTCTCACAGATGCCTCAGCTGTACTCTTATTATGCAAATGTATGTTGGCATAAAGTTGCTTAAGTGTCTGAGAGCTCCACTGTCTTAGTGATTCACACAGCACTATCATAGATCCTATCCTTCCATACCAACAACAGTGTGTATCTATTGTGGGAGGGTTTGCAACATACTGAAGCAGAAGAGGAGCAGAATTTGACCCTTAAAGTATCAGAGAGATTGACATATGTTTTCTCCATCCATTTGGCTAGTCTACAATAAAATGCCTAGTGCTCCATCAGAATTTCTAATTGATTGGCCAGTAAACAGTTTGTTGATAATAACATATTCTAGCCATCTGATGTTTTGAACAATCCAGTAGCAATCTGCAGTAACACTATTTACACTGTTTTTCCTGTAGTAGGCATGGGTCCAGCTTCCACCACCACCAAGAACAAAGAAGCAAGTCTGTCATAACCTTCTGAAGGTTTTTCAAGTAACTTTAAGGTTTTCATAGGCAGTTTGGCTGCTAACACAGGATTTAAATATGGAAATCTTTTTTGCATTCTTTGCTTCGTGCATCATATAATCTTATAAATGGGGGAAAAAGCTGTACAGAGCAACTTTTCATAAAAGATAAGTCTTGAAAACATGTCAGATTTGACTGTCTGAAAAGACAGAGAAGCTAGTTCTTTCGGGGAATACTGGGAATACCTCCTCTTAGTCATGTTCAGTGACCTCGGGCTGATCTTCTGGGCCAGTGTAATGCAGTCTCTCAAACCTAGGTCCATGACTATTCAGACTGTCTATTATTCCCCCTTGTGTCTAGTCTAAGGAATCAAGATCACAGGAGAGCTTGGTCTATGTGTGTTTGTTTACACATATGTATGCAACTAATATATGGGCAGAGTAGAGAGCCCTAAGTGTTTTATAGTACCCTCAGATCAAGCAATATAAATGTAAGTATTAATAGCAAAGATCAGATTGCAAATGAAGCTTACATACCAGAGGTCTGAGCACCAGAGCACCCCGAATCCTGAGACTCATTCTGCAATATCTGGAACAGTATGAAGTGAGCAAGACTAGACTGCTCAAAGTCTGGTGGAACAAAATTAGGAACAAGTTCCCATACATATCTAGGGAACACTTTAGGTTAGGTTTTTGCCAGACCAGAGTTTGGAAACTAAATATCTTCATAGCTGAGGCCAGTGGCCCCTTTTGTTTTATTCTCTGTCTAGTCAAAACATTTAAATATTATATGCAAACAGGGACATGCAAGCATTACCATTGGCAGATGTCTTAGGGGTAGCCAGGTCTCTCCTAGGGTCAGAAACATTCCTCAGCTCACTATGAATGCTTAGTGCATTGGAATCCATAGTCAATTCACACAGAGAAAAGCTGATGGTGTGAGCACCAATTGGCTGAATTTTGAGACTGAGGAACCTACTAAGATGGAGATGAGTTCAGAACAGAACATGAAGCTTCTGGGGAGCAGTCAATTGCTTTCTAAGCACTGTCTAATTTTAGGCAATTCCATTACTTATACAACAGCAGAGCAGGGATTGAGAGGATCTACATTTTGCACTTCTATGTCCATTTGAAATCCCCATTTCCATTTTAACAGTGAACATATATTTTCTTTAATAGAAGTGTATATTCTGCATGTAATCATAAGGCCTAATAATAATTTGAGTAGTGTTGTTATCAGTCATATTCCAATGACTTTAATGGATTTATCTGGCCTTATTATAACTCTGAAAAAGAGACTTCCAAATTGCTATGATAGTCTAATATTTCACTGGAGTATATGTATGGTAAGAACCAAAAAGACAAGACTTATTCAGTACCTCTATTGCTATATAGAATCTTTTAAAAAATACTTACCTAATTCTGTTTCTTGAATATCCCTTTGAATTCTTACAGGCAAGCACAAGATCCCAGTGTTACTAGGTTTGAGTTCTTGGGAGTAAAGATAAAAAGCTCCTCTTGGCTAGAAAGAAATTTAAAACCTTCCATAAATTTAAAAAATAATTTCATGTAAGATTCTTGTACAAAGCCATCACCATGATGTATTTCAATGTGTTAACCTTGTGTCTTCCTTGCTCACACCTTTTCCTAATAAAATACAAGAAAAAAAAAGCTTTAGAATTCTATTTAAGCTCTTCTTTGAAGAGATTGTTTTATCGGTTAATATTCTGCCATTTATAAAGCCTAAGAACTAACTCTTCCCCATTCACACTTGCTGTTTTACAAATACTTGTCTGAAATTTATCTTTACATTTAATGTCCAATTAAGCTTTTTATTCTTTGGCAGCATATAAGATATATATTCTGGGGCTCCCAACATAAGTAGGACATAGACCTGTTAGAGCAAGTCCAGAGGAGGACCACAAAGATGATCAGATGCCTGGTGCACCTCTCCTATGAAGACAGGCTGAGAGAGCTAGGATTGTTCAGCCTGGAGAACAGAAGGCTCCAGGGAGACCTTAGAGCAGCTTCCAGTACTTAAAGGGGGCTTACATGAGAGCTGGAGAGGAGCTTTTTACAAGGGCCTGTAGTGACAGGAAAAGCGAGAATGGCTTGAAGCTAACAGAGCATAGATTTAGATTAGACATTAGGAAGAAATTTACTGTGAGGGTGGTGAGGCACTGTCACAGGTTGCCCAGAGAAGCTGTGGATGCCCCATCCTGGCAGTGTTCAAGGCCAGGCAGGACAGGGTTTTGAGCAACCTGGTCTACTGGAAGGTATCCCATGGCAGGGGGCTTAGAACTGTACCCATGGCAGGGGGGATAGAACTGTATGAGCTTTAAGGTCTTTTCCAAGCCAAACTATTCTATGATTTTGCATTTTTCTGATTCTATGATATACCAGTACCTTTTTTTAAAAAATCCTTTTTTGCAAATTCTTCAGCTCAGCTGTTCCATATAGTCTGCCAGCATTTTTAGATGGTTGCTTTCACTATTTTTTAACATGTGTTGGTTTCAGCAAATATTGTAACTACAACTGTTGCTTATTATAGGTCTCTTTTTTCTCTATAGTCAGTCAACTGGCAACATTCCAACCCCTTTTTAATTTCCTATGACTAGAAAGCTATGCATGCAAGGTCTGCTCATTCTTTCAGATGTTTAACATCATTACTATTTAATATGCTCCTTCAAGAAATATTGTTGCCACAGCATTTTCTGACAGCTTTACAGTTCTGCTACTTCATTAAATACAACTGTAATTATGTTAAAAAAAAAAAAAGTAAATATTTTGTACAGAGACCTTAAGAACCTTCTGAATTTCATTTGCTACAGCTACTTCCCACTCTGTCCAGCATTATAGGAGACTAGGCTGTTACAAATTAGTTACCTTTCACTTTCCTGACAACAACAGCATCTGAAACCTCATATAGCTCTCAGGATTTCCTAGAAAGTAATATTTGTATGTCTAAGCAAGAGATGTGTACAATGAAGTATAAACTGAACAGAGTATAGATGAAATTGCTTCAGCACCTCTGGTTCTTTTTCACTTCTTTATTTTCAGAAATGGAGGGATGAACAGGTTTCAGAAGTCATTGAAACCTTGCCTCAATCATTTAAGCAATCAAAATTTAGCCAATGATTCCAATTACTATCTAGAATATTTAAATCTGGTAGACTTTTCACAGGGCCTGTGAGCTTTCAGGCTTTGTGG
Source organism: Myiopsitta monachus (assembly GCA_017639245.1). Lineage (NCBI taxonomy): Eukaryota > Metazoa > Chordata > Aves > Psittaciformes > Psittacidae > Myiopsitta > Myiopsitta monachus. The sequence continues at coordinate 65,409,190 of CM029919.1, forward strand.
GTTTTTTTGTACCCATGTTCACATGTACAATAGATATCAACAATGCACCAACAAAATCCAAATCCTGATATGTCCTTAACTCTTGTGATAAATATCTATCCCTTTATTTATTGTGCAATTAATTCTTTATTCTATATCTTGAAATAACCTCACAGGTAATTTCACAAAATCCTATAATGGCTTTCAGTTCTTAATAAACCCCAATCCTATCCTATTTTCTACCCCCTCCTCAGCTTCCTCTTATTTCTTTCTTCTACTTCTCCCTCCTTATTTGGGACTAAAAATAAGATGACTTCAGAAACAGTGTACCTTATTTTTCTAGCTGTATCTGTTCATGTTAGGAAGAAGAAAAAGGTATCTCTTAGTCAGAGACATTTAAAGGCAAGGTGACCAAGACGGTAGGGATAGTGTTTTTAAGGGTATGCCAGTGGAAAAGAGGGTCTTTCAGACTGATGCAACTGGAGAAGGTCCAGCTTCAGGTGATAGAAATGCAGATCCACAAGAATAATTTGAGTTGTTTCTTTTTAAGCACTTGTCAGCCATAGATAAGCTGGGATCTTCTCATCCAAGATGCTTTAATGTTGTCTCCTAATTCAGTATCACTGTGTAGCTCAAAGACTGTGGTTCAGTTCTAAACTCTAGCCATGGAAAAACTTTAACCATATAGTGAAGATTAACCACATGGGAAAAGGATATTTCTAAGGGAAGAGAAGCAGTCTGAGACTGTGAACTGCCACAGTCACTAGGGCCTCCTTAAACCCAATAAAATACTATTTCCAATGCAGGATCTTGTCTTTTCTGTCATAAATATAATTAATGCATGTAAGACAGAGCAGTGTATCTTACTAAATGCATTTTTATTCCTCTTGTTCAATTCCTTCTTCTGAGGAGATAGGAGGGATGGGGGTGGGGGGAAGGGTCAGAGAGAGAATGCCAATGATGTTTGATGCATTCCTAGAAGTTATTCAAACTGCTATTTTGAGGGCCGTAAATGATCTTATTCAGAAACTGAAAGTAGCTTCTGGTAAACTTCTGTACCATAAACCTGGATATCTAACCCAGGCATTTGCATTCATTACAATGAAAAATGAGTATTAATTGAATATTACATTACAAGATAGGTTCTTTTCATATATATAATTGCACAATATTTATAGATTTGAATTCCATTAACTGCAGCCTGAAAGCTGAATTAAGGGGTGGGTCATTTTGCATCAGGTAACATCAGTCAAGCCATCACCTGTAACCTGCTGTCATAGTTATGCCATCATGCAAATTAACACAACATTCCATGAATTTGAAATAAAAAAAAATGTCAGAGAAAAGCATTCATTCTGCATTTCCATCAGATATTTGTCAGACACAGTATCTACTGGAAGCAATTATTTGAATTATGCATGATTATTTCAATTATTTAATACTTACACATCTGTAATAAAACAATTAAGTTCTACCTGTGTAAAAGAAATCTTTTCAAACTTAACATGAAGATACAGAATAAGTATTCACGCACTGAGAGCATGCCATTATTTATTTGTATTTCCCTCATTCAGTTCACTAAACACTGTCCCATTTGCATTGAAAACAGAATTTCTTACGAACATTCCTTTCAGCTATACTGTTTAGTTCTTAAAATTTGTTTTCATCTATGAAATTATCATCAAATTTGTTTACTTCAAAACAGGAATTATATAAATTAAATTCCTAACAAGATCTACCTTAAAAGAATATTAAGGTTGAAAAGTCAAGTGTTAGATGAAGAACTACCAAAATTAAGGATGTCTATGCAATTCACATGCGTATACATCTTCCCTTGTGAATCTGTGGTGTTTCTAAATGCAAGATCCTCTAATATCATCTCAAATCCATGCCCTGTTCAATGGTTGGGAATAGTGATTCTTATAATGAAGTAATTATAGTTATGTCTATGTAATATTGCAATTTAAATTCCATACTAAAAATGCAGTTCTTCTGTGTTTATCAACCACTGTCAGTATTTGTCTTATAGAATTCTTCTTGCACCTAATTAAAACAAATAAAACAAAACAAAAAAATCAATTAAATCATAAGCTTTAATATTAGATTTTGCTCTATCTGTAAGAAGGAGTCAATGGGATGAGAAACAACGCATACAGTTTGGCCAGGCAGCTAGTTTCTGTGGTAAGTCAGATAATAAGGTTCCATCTCCTTTTGTTCAGTGGCAATTGTTAAGCTTACACATAAAAGTTCAGCTGGACTGAGCAGCTGATCTTGTTGTTTATAAATAAGAGTTATATTATAAAAAAAAAGAGTAAATGTTTCTTTCTGAGAAACTTAATACTAGAACTTCAAGTGATCCACTTCTAGTACCACATCTATAACTTCTTGTGGATCAAGAATTAGGAGGATTAAAAATGTCTCTTTTATTTTCCTAAAGACTCTTTATGATTTATTTTATTGCTGCATTTTCTATTGTGTTTATCTTGTCACTTTTTTCATTCAGATTTACACCAAATATGTGAAATGCAGTCCCAACGCATTAAAAAGCACATATATTACAATGCTAAACATTCACTGTACATCAAAAAAAGCCTTAGCATTGCTCCCAGAAGAGTTTTTCTACCTAAAGGTAATGAGTTTTAATGTACGGTCTCCTTGTACCTTTCCATTCTCTATGCATCAGTCTGTTCCTGGCATCTGTCAAGCATGCAATAACAGGGAAATATTCTCCAGGGCTGCCAGTGAAATGACACCTTCCTCCTTTACTGGAATTGGAAAATAAGGCCCATATTTCCCTGAAACTCTCCAGGCAAAGTATGTCTGTCTTATAAAACCAGCACCATCTGCCCAGGCAGAAGCTTGTAAGCCAATGACACATAAAAGATTTCATCTGATCTCTAAGGTCAAAGATGTTACATTAGGTTATCAAACTTCCACTTAACTATATGACTTACCTTGCACACCTGGCATTCAAACAAAATGGTTAAACAGAACAGTGACTAGGGTTGGTTCGCTTAGTATCTGTATTATCACAGTCAATCATTATAATCAAAGACTCTAAGGAAGAACAATACAATCAAATCTTCAAATAAAAGATGGGATACTTTACTTTGTCATTGATCCACTGCGTGACAGATTAGCTTATTGAAACTATATGGATTTTAGCATTCCTTGGATATTTAGAAAAAAACATTGTATCTGTATGCAACATGCAGACCTGTATTTACCCTGCAATTAATCATTACGCAAGCAAGTCCTTAGAGGTTTTCATTTTCAGGTGAGCAAACATTTTGTGGTTTCCTGCAGCAAAAAGCTCAGAAACATTAAAAATTAAAAATACCACATACTTCAGAACAAGAGATAAGTGAGTTGGACGCATTTCTTCAGTTCTGAAACCATAAAATGGGTGCAGTAAATAATTTCTCCATCTCCTTTAGTGTAAGGATGATTATTCATATTTATTAGTTCTTCTTCTAATTGTCCTTGAGGACTTCTTGAAGAATTATCCCTAACTCCAAGAAGTTCAATAAAAATTTTGAGTAAAACAAAAGCTTCAGTTCAACCAACAGACAATGTGAATTTGCTTCTGATATTCATGTTTAACTCCAGGCTAACTATACAAGTATCAAGTGCCAAGGCATCACCTTTTACAGAAGATACCAGAATTTTTATCCAAACAATCTTCCTTCCTATTAACATTATACAATACCTTCAGGTATGATAGCTTCAAATTATTTGTCTTTAACCTGGTACATTTTTGTCCTTTGTAATCCCAATTCTTCAACGTGATTAATCCTTATCCTTTAAAATTACTGACAAAACAATAATGTATATTGAGTGAGAGCTATACTCATGTTAAGAGGAAATCTTATGTTTAACTACTGCTTTTTAGTGAACTTATGATAAAATTGTAACCGAAAAATAAATGAGGATGTGACACAGATCTATAGTAGCAAAGAAGATAACCCTGTACTTAAGCAATATTGTCTTTAATAGGTTTGAAATCCACTGGCTAAGTGTTTTCCTGAATAACAATGATTGATTCAGTTGGTGCCAATGTGTCTGATTTTTATTAATGTTACAGCAATGGGTACATTTTTATCGCTTTTCCTGAATGTGGTATAACCTAATTTCAGCAGGACTTTTGATGAGTAAAAACACTGTCTAAAAAGAGCTGAGTATTTTTATGTAATATGAATTCTTTCCTAGAAAAAAACATAATTAACCTAGATTTTTCTGAGCAACTCAAAGCCATTTGGGGATTTGGAATGTTTTTGTACTAGATTCTCTCTCTTACACCTTTATATATCATATAAATGTCCATTTTTGTTAGTACAAACATTTGAGCTCAAAATATGTTTAGATTTTATTCAATACCAAATGAACTAGAAGAGAAGGCCTAATTTGATGGAAGTCTAGAATGACTGCTTTGACCAGTCATTTGTAAAACATCAGCAAAATATCACTTCTGATCTGACTGCAAACAAACTTTCAGCTTAGAGCATTCCAGAGCTTCCTTCCCCAGAAAAATTATGACCAGAGAATATTTTTTTTATCAAGTGTGCAGCAATCTAGAAATATAAAGAAATAAGAACAATTTAGTATCTGTTCAGTAAAACTTCTGCTATTTCGCACAAAAGTAGCTTCCATTGTATTTTTGAAGTTCCTTCTAATCTTCCTTTGTGCAAGTACTTAAAAACAAAAATAATAAAAAAAGAATTCCAGCATTCTTATGTGTGATAGTAGCTAAGATTTGACTGGAAAATATTAAATCTGAATTGGTTTGACTCTCCCAATGGCAGAGGAAGGATCAAAGTGTACAGATTCCTTTACAAAAGCAGACATCTACAGTTTATGACTAAACCAAGGAGATCTTGAGCATGACATGGGTTAAACTGCAAAGGAAACTTCTGGGTGATCATCCCAAGTGCTTTATCCAGATAGTATCGCAGTCAGCACACTAATTTCTAAAACACAGAATAAAAAAAAAAAAAGTACCATTCTTCTCCTGCAGTTGTGTTTTTTTTTGTTTGTTTTTTTTTTTTTTCTCCTGCTTTTGCAAATAGGTAACCATTTGCAAAGCAGGTGACTGCTTTGACCAAAGAAAACCGTTCAACCTCAGGCTAATAGTCTTTAACTGTGAAACGTGAACTCTTCCACTAACCCACCTTCTAAAAATGCTGCAGCTGGGAACTGGAAGTTGTCTCACTCAAGGTAAGAAAGAAAACCATGTCAGCATAAGTTACTTATAGAACAACATTTCTGCTTGCCTTTTATCATCCTCTCATATTTCAGACACTCTGAATAACTGAGCTGGCTGGACTTCTATCAAGTTATCTATCTCTGATGGCTGGTGTACTGTAAATTCATATAGAAAACTATTATATTCCACTGAGCTACTGCAGCTCCCTAGATAAAATAGTAAATTTTCCACAGATTTTCCTGTCAGCTTCAACCTGAAGGCAGGACTTAGGAAGGTTACATTTCTCAGAAAACAGGGAATTGGAAGAGGTTTTTCAGCTCCTCTCACTACTCCTTTTTAGCAATCAAAGTTGGGGTATTTTTCAGCTCTCAAAGAAAAATAAAAATTGAACACATTTATTATGGCTGCAAAACTTTGCTGTAACAGTTCCAGAAATGTTGTCTTGAGGACTCTGCATTGTCAGAAGACCTGAAATGTTGCTTATCTGCTAGGAATATAACAACAGTTTCAGGTTTCAGCAGCGTTCCAGCATGCAGTGGAAGAATCTGGCAGCTATTCCCTTTACAGGCTCATTATTTAATGTTTGCTCTTTCACTTTCTCTTGTTTGCTGCTTTGAGCTGAACTCTTAAAAAAAAAAAAAGGATGAAGGAGTATCAGTCTCTAAAATTGATGACTGAAGACAAATACTTTGTCTTTGTGGGCAAGAAGTCAGACTATGTGCCAACTTTTTTTCTAAAAGTCTAATAGGTGAATACGTCTATTCATTTTGGACTAAAATTGTTTTTAAAAATTGTTTATTTTTTTATTCCCACTTCTATTTTGTACAAATGTGAGAAGCTCAGTAGATGAGAAATGGTACATAAGGTCTGAAAGGTCCAAAGCTTGTGCTGAGCAAGCTCCATTCCAGATCTGCTGCTACAGCTAAGTGGTCAAGCACGTGTTATAACAAAGTTCCTGATTCATCTCCTTTCATTAGAAAACTTTCGATAGCAGCAATAAAACAAGAATGTTGGGAGTTCTTGTGTTGTTTTCTTTTTTTTTTTTTTCCCTCTTCTTTCCATACTAACACCCACTCTGGTGCTACCAGTTCAGAGACTGCCTTTTCTGAGTCAGTTAGTGGATTGCACTGCTCCAAACACAAAGCCATTGACTGCCACTTCAGAAAGTGATGTGAATATCTCAGAGAATAGTGATATTGACAGAGTAAAATAAAGAATTTTCCTCCCGCTGTTTTTGCCTGAGGGTACACTTGCAGAAAATAAGTAAAAATAGCTTCCAGAGGTAAAACTTTGAGGGATAAAATTACATCATCTGTGTAAAGGGAAAATTTGGGAGGAAAAATTAAGAGGAGTCTACATCAGGGCTCAGAACCACCACTGTTTTTTGAATTACATGGCCACCTGTCAGTTTTTGTCTGAGATTGCACTGAAATGGTAGGGGACTGTCCTAAAAAAGTAATGTGTAGCATTTAAATTATTTGGCCACAGGTGGTCCTCACATCTGAATGTAATATTTTCAGACATAAATACTGTTAAAAAGTCATCAGTTTTCCTTCCTAGCTGTTCATAAAGCAATCTGATAAATACCAAATTTATCGTTCAGTAAAATTATGCATGAATACTTTCGCTATTCAATCAGAAGCATTATCAAGTACCACGCCAAGCATTAATGATCTGAATAAAAACACCAAAATCATGGTTTACTTTCATATAGCACATTTAATCTGAAAGAAACTTTAATTTCATTACAGAGGCTATTCTTTCGTATAACACCTGTCATGGAAATGGGTTTCAATACACCTTCTTAGCATGCCATATGGATCGTTCAAACAGCATACAATACCCAGGAACGCCTTGATGTATTACTGAACTGCTGCCTTTTTTTCAGTGGGATACAGTTGTTTAACAATGCACAGCGCAAGCCTTACTGAAATTAGCATGAAAATTTGAATAGGAATAATACACCAGTGGGATGATCTTGGTTTTCTGTTTTGTCTTGAGTAAAACAAGACAGTTGTACTTTGTCTTGTACAATAGCAATCCATTTTATTTATGCATTTTCCTAGTTGTTAGACCACTTTTTGAAAAAAAGAACCAGCCCCAGCTCTAGGCTCTTCTCAGCCTGAGGGGTTTTGAGCTCTCTGCTCTGATCTACTCATAGGTAGACACCAGGTGAATGTCCCCAAAGATGACATGCGAATCAGCTCCAATGTGACTGATGTAGACACTAAGGTATCATGCAAAAATGGGTACTGCTATCTCCAGATATATTTGTGAATGTAAGTAACCAAGGCCAAATGTTTCTGGCATGGAGTAAGCATATTCTGATAATGTCTAATATACTGAGGGGTTATGTAAACAGAAGTCTAGAATCAACTTAGATGGTTTAGGTCTCATTCTTCTCAGTACAAACAACAAAGACAAAAAGGACAAAAAAAATTACCTATGTAGTTCCTCTTAATTTGCTTTTGTCTTTCAACATGTCTTTCCCACCACTTCTGCTCCTCAGGCATTCTGCCACTGGCAACAGCCTCAGCTTTTGTTGGTTACTCACTTCAAATGTGTCTTGTTTTCCTTCACACAACCTGTCTATTTTGTAAAACCACCTGTGTTTATTTCCTTATCACATTCACAGGATTCTCTTCTGCTGTGTTGCCCTCAGTGTTATCCATGGCTAGGTACACATTGCAATACAGCTTCTGAGTTACTGAGTCTGGTTATGTATATCTGCTGTATTCCAGTTCAGTGTCAGATACAGATCTGTGATCCCGGTACAAACACCTCCCTGAACTTATTCTCCTACTATTCCTCCTTTGTATTTGGCCCAACTAAGTTGTCCAAATAGGAGTTTCAGTGAAGTCCAAAGACATGCTACATTGGATGTCTGAAGAAGGAGAACTCTGAGAATTCTCATCTTTCTATGTGCTAATGTTTCCATATCTTTCCCTCCTCAATATTTGCTTTCAGCTGTGTTGTGCCATATCCTTAATTATGTCATAAACCTTAGAGGCAAGAGCCATGAGCCCTCTTCCTGGATGAAGTTCCAACCAGAAATAAGTATCTATCTGACCTGTGTTTTACATATTACCACTGAGTAAAGCACAGACAACAAATATTTTTTAAAATAACTTGTTTTCTGTTCCTTCAGTGAACTTTTGATACCATACATGGAACAGATTGGGGGCAGGAGGAGGTGGGAAAAGAAATATAACTACCCAAACTCTTATTGTAAGATCCAAAAATTTTAACTGATATAAAACTATTCACAATCCTAAACTAACCTTAGCATTTTCATATGGTGAAACTTAAAAGAAAAACAAAGAGGAGAGCAAGGGATGCAACATACTAAGTTAGAATACAGATTGTTTGTTATCTCTATTGCTTGCCCTATGTTTTTTATTGCTTCTATTTTATAACTTGTTTCCACTTTTTGGAGTCACTTAAGGATTACCATGATCACTTCTAAATAATTTTCCTTTCATTACTCAGGGCTTGCTCCCAAATAAATTTCAACATGGCCAAGTGCCACCCAGTGTTGAAAATAATTTCTTTCCAATATCAGTTTCAAAATAAAGAACAGGTCAATTTTTGCACACTAAATAGGTGAAAGAAGAGATTGTCTGATTAGAAATAGTTCCACAAATGAGATGTTTTTTCATTGAACACCTACTGAAGGCCATTACTGATTTGTTTCTTTTGTGGGATATCATGCCATTGTAAGATTGCTTTTATTTGCTGGTGTGTTCTACCAACTTAGAATCATAGAATCATAGAATAGTTAGGGTTGGAAAGGACCTTAAGATCAACTAGTTCCAATTCCCCTGCCATGGGCAGGGACATCTCGCACTAAACCATGCCACCCAAGGCCCTGTCCAACCTGGCCTTGAACACCACCAGGGATGGAGCATTCACAACTTCCCTGGGCAACTCACTCCAGTGCCTCACCACCCTTACAGTAAAGAACTTCCTCCTTATATCCAATCTAAACTTCCCCTGTGTAAGTTTGAACCCATTGCCCCTTGTCCTCTCACTACAGTCCCTAATGAAGAGACCCTCCCCAGAATCCTTAGAGGCCCCCTTCAGACACTGGAAGGCTGCTATGAGGTCTGTGGAGGACACCAGAACTGTACACAATACTCCAAGTGTGGTCTCATGAGAGCAGAGGAGAGGGACAAGATCACCTCCTTCCACCTGCTGGCCACGCTCCTTTTGAAGCAGCAGGCTGGCTTTCCGGGCTGCGAGCGCATGCTGCTGGCTCATGTTAAGTTTCTCATTGATCAACACCCCCAAGCCCTTCTCCGCAGGTCTTCTCTAGATCTCTTATTTGTGCAACCTGTAGCTGTGCCTGGGATTGCTGCGACCCAGGTGTAGGACCTTGCACTTGGCTTGGTTAAACTTCATAAGGTTGGCATCAGCCCACCTTACAAGTTTGTCAAGGTCCCTCTGGATGGCATTCCTTCCCTCCAGCATATCAACCAAACCACACAGTTTGGTGCCATTGGCAAACTTGCTGAGGACGCACTCAATCCCAAACTTATCATTCCTTAACTTCTTCTATTTATGTATTTATGTGTACATAATCTCTTAGTGCTTTTTTTCTTTCTCTCTCTTTTTTTTTTTTTTAATTTGTTTTCTTCTGGGTTGTTTTTCCATCAGTGTTGCCTTTACATTGAGACCAAAGGAGTTTTTATTTTTAGTTTATTTATATTTTTATTGTGCAAATCTGAAGTTTAACAATAGTGGAGAAAATTTAGAGGCTCTCTAGAGTCTCTCCAAATCCTTTGTACAATGCTTTGGAATTTTGACAAAATTGCTAATCTCTTCTTCAGATTGCTATCAATTCAGCCAGTGAGAATTTGAATTATGATCTTGGTTAAATAGAGCACTATGGGGCAGCACAAAAAAAGAACCAAACTTATAGATCATACTGAAAATGTAAGGAGTGGAGTTTTAAGATGCTTTAAGTAACTTTAGGATAGACCACAAAGCTCTTAGTCATGTCGGGGAAGTATTAACCACTAGAATAGGTGCAGGGAATTTGTATAGGTGTTCTTCAACAAAACACTTACCTCTAAAATCCAGACCATAAATTACTTTCTGTTTTACATCTAGTGGATGATGCATGTAAGGAACTAAATTTGCTCTTAAGTACAACACTTGAAGAATATTTTATTCTTTAAGTGGATATTCACAGTTTCTGATTTTTTTAGCTAACTTAGGATCCTTAGAGATATTTAAAAGCCTTGCTGCCTCTTCAGTCAATAAAAAGAAATCAGCTTTCAGAGGTGATACAATATTTTTTATTTAAATAACAGTTGACAGAAAAATTACCTTATGTGCAACTGAAATTTTCCAATATAATTGACAGGTTTTTTTCCTTTCTTTAAAAAAATGTGCCCCTTATTTCTAGTCTGCGTTTGGTTAGCAACCTCATCCAGCTGCTGGATCTCAGCAAGTCTTTTGTGCAGAAAGAAAAACAATCTGTCATGGGAGAACTCTTTTCAATACACGAGATAATAAAATTGCCCATTTAACTGCTCTTTGACAAACAGAAAAGCTTTTTGTCAGTAAAACACTTTTTTTTTTCTCCAAGAATCCTATGAAACCTGTAGTTACTTTTTTTTTTTTAAACACTTTGATGTTGTTATGAGAATTTGACTGATACCCCAGTAATAAGGTTTAAGGCCCGTCCACATAACAAACTTTGGTAGATAGACTATCAAAGAATGGCTTGTTGGATTATTCTAAGGATGGTGAATCTTAAAGCAATTTATTCAGGGTTACAAGAGCTATTTCTCTTGCAGGGATTCCAAAAATAATGGACAGGAATTAGATTTAGCCATGTATCAGTGAATGCCAATTAAACCAAACCCAGAATCCTTGAAAGCAACATTTCATCCCAATATGTTTAAAATGTGAAAAGAAGTTATTGCAAAACAAAAGCTATACCAGCTGGTAACTCAGTGCCACACAGCCACTTGCTCACCTCCATTTACCCCATCGCAGATGGAAGACAGAGGAGAATCAAAAGAATGCAAACCCTGAGGCTGATATAAAAACAGTTTAATAATTAAAGTACAATATAATGCTGATACTCATAATAATAACAGTATTGATACTAATACAGGAAATAACAAGGACAGAGATATAAAACTAAAAGGGAAAAGGAAAAAAATATATATACACAAGTGATGCACAATACAATTGTTCAACACCTACTAACTGATAGCCACCCCAACCCAAGCAGCGATCTGGGTCTCCTGGGTTGCTCCTTCCAGTTTATATACAGGACATGACGTGCTGTGGTGTGGAATATCCTTTTGTCTAGTTTGGGTCAGGTGTCCTGTCTCTGCTTTCTCCCGGTTTCCTGTACCCCTCCTCGATGGCAGAGCATGACAGATTGGGAAGTACTTGACTTAAGGTAAGCACTACTCAGCAACAACTAAAACATCTGTGTGTTATCAGCATTGTTCTCAGACTAAAGCCAAAACACAGCACTGCACCAGCTGCTAGGAAGAAAATTAACTCCATCCCAGCCAAAACCAGGACACTAGACAATATTAATCATGCACCAAAATCCATTGCACATGATATTACTAAACATATGGATAGTGAGAAGCTCACATTTCTATATCTGTATTTTAATAAAGCATTTTACTAACATTCAAGTGTTTACACATGTAATTCATAAATGAATTTTAATTTGTTTGGTGTCATCTATAAGGAGTGAAATATAATATCCAAACTAATTGTCATGACAGTTATTCCCTTCCTATCTTCAGCTCCTTTAGAAAAACCACCTTATACTTTCACATGGATACAGGGGGGCACAATTTATGTAATTTTATACTGGCATAATGCCACAATATTTTAGAAAGGCAGTCTTAATTGCAAAAACTTTAAAAAAGGAATACCTAAAATAGTCTGACTGAATCCTTAGGAAAATAAAGCTCTGGATAAACAGGTTTGCCTTCTACCCTGAGTCAAGCAGGCTAAGAAATGCATTACTTCCCCCACCCCCCCACCCCAGTATCACCCTACCAAAGTTGATAAAGGTATAAAAGCTGATGCAGCCTTGCTTTATATAGCCTTAGCTGCTGTGAAGATAAGCAACAGTAAAGGAAAGGAAGCCTGGACTCATTCTATTCAGGGTCTTATAAATGAACAATTAAATTTGAATTAGAAAGCCAGTGCAAAGATCATGACATTTCTGTTAGGAACCTGTAGAGCTGCTAATTCTAAGCAATTCTGCTCTATCTACTAATTCTGAATGCAACTGCATGGCAAGCAGAAAATGCTACCTTCCCCTAGTGAATTATTTATGAGAGGAGAAAAAAACTAACCAACCAAACATGTAAGTTTGCAGCAGCTATGGTTTGAAAAAAGGAAAAGACATAGGGAGACTCCAGGAGAAGCAGAGTAGGGGAAGAGTAGGATCAGCACAACGAGGAGGCTGCAAAGAGTGGAAGACATTGAGCTAAATGTCATGAGTCTGTAACATTTCAGGAGTGAGTAGATATTCCTGAGGTGCAAGAGAGCAAGGAAAAGTTGCAGGGCTTACTTAATTTTGAAACAGAGGATAGTAAGTGGCAGGGGAGAAAAGTTTGGGAAGGAAAAGAGCAGATCAAGACAAGTATCGAAGCGTCACCGACAGCAGGAAAAGCATCGGAAGGTTTCAGAAAAGCAAGCAGAGGAGAGTAATGAGAAATTTCTGTAGAGTTAGCAGCAGAAAAAGAGAGGAAAAGTTAAAAAGATGAAAAGAATGAAAGGAAATGAAAGAATTAACAGAAGAATGTGATTATGAGAAAAAGTAACATGATGAGTTTGAAGAAAAGTATACTTAAGATCTAATTTGGGATGGGGGAAAGGTCTGTAGAAGCACAGAGAAATGAAAATAATCACTGGAAATAACAAGAACAGAACAAAAAAGGCAACTGCAAATGATCAAATGAGTTGGATTATTTCAACAAGTAGAAGCATTTAGATTGCAAGCAGAAATTACTTTGGAACTATTCTTCAAAGGATGAATTGCATTAAAGCAGACACAGCAGCTGTATTTTCCTAGGTATAGACTAGTCCTTAAATAGCATCTGTAAAAGCACTGTCTCTCTGCAGATGCATTCAGATAACACATGGATTATCTAGGTGCGCAGGCCCTGGATACAAAAACAGCACTCAGGACAGCAACAGGACTGTTTCAGCAGCAAACTCTGTCCCTGCTTCTCATTGCCCTCTTACCCCTGCCGTGTGCCATTCCCTACACCTTGCACTGAGACCCTACATCTTCATTGCTCTAGCAGAATGGGACAGCTATCCTCTCCACAGTGTAAGGTCCTGTCCCTTCCTAGTTTGGGAAGCAGGGTGGCTGAAGGGAAAACAGCCAGTTACACCTATGATAGCAGCAGCCATCCCCACCACTCAGGCCTTTCCCTCTCACTTTCCCTCTACCATCTGCTTCTCCCAGAGCTATGAGACCTGGGGAGGAAGGTGGAGGTGAAAGCACTATGGAAGGGTGGGAGTCAACCCCTAACTTCTAGATGTAAAATGCCTATAAATCTAGAAGAAAAGACTATGGGGATAAACTTTCCTTTTATCACCCACATTATTATACAAGCCACAGTGCTGCCCAGTGACATTTTAAATAAATCAGCTACACGCTATGTGTGTAGAATGATGGATTATGGTGTGGGAGGAGGTAAAACACCTTGCAAGAAGAGCACAGAGAAACAGACTGGGGCATGCAGCTCCTGCAGCTGGGCTTGAGCAGCATCTGCCATGACAGGATGGCTGACTGCCTCACCCAGCTTCCTTCACGAGGAGAGGGACAATGGAGTGTTGTGGCAGGAGAGTGTATGATCTCCTTAGAGGCAAATATATTCTTTTTGTCATTGATGAGGACATAGGTGGAAGAACGTGGCTGTGGCTTGCAATGACAATTGTCCTGGGAAGTTAGGAGAAACCCAAGGTCTTTCACAAAGTGAAAGAAAAGGTGGCCTTGCCTGTCTTGTCACATTGTACAACCGGCATCAGATCTAACAACTCAGGCTAAAACATGAGACATTGGTAATAGAGTTTTGCAACTATTTTGACAAAGGACTCTGCTTGAAGAACTCAAAAACAGAGCCTAGAAATTCTTCAGTACTATCCTTTATATTCTAAAACTTTAGCTTGAAAAGGAAAAAAAAATTACTTGAGAAAACACACATGTCAGAAGCTGCTAGCAACTGGCATTTTACTGCACAAGCAGTGTGATGCTACCCAACAAACACACCAAAAAAGACTTCTGTTCCAGCAGAATTCTATGTCTCAGATATAGCTGTAGTAATTAAGTTTAGAAACTGAAAAGGAGAAACAGATCACTAAACTGAGTGACACCAAAGTAGAATTCTAATGACAATTTCAAGTTAGCTGAAAAAGGCTTAGGGCAAGGTATGGTATTTCTCTGCCTTCTTTTCTTTTTAATTCTCTTTCTGTGATAAATGAGGTGACAAAATAAAGCTAATTTCTTTGTCAGAACAGGCTTCTTGAATAATGAGGAGAATGGGTATATATTCTTGCTGCTTTGGTCATTTTGATTTATCAGAAGAATTGATAAATATGTTTCTTTCTATTATCATCTTTCTGAAAGGTATGCATTGTGTCATTCTTCCTTCACAACAAATGATTAGTAAAGGTATAGAAAACTATTGTTTAACACTTGGGTCAAAATTTCATTAAGTTGATGATAGTATTTCCTTTAGGTAAGCATTGTTTGACTAGACTGTTATTTCAGGGTCGCCAGCTGAGCAATGTATTCAGATTAACTACGATATTTCTATTCTTTAGAAAGCAAGCACAGAATTAACTGTGCGCCTCCATACTTTCAACTAATCAACTGCTTACATATAATGAGATTTTATGCATATATATATCTATCTGTGTGTTAAGGGATGCTAAAAATGTTTGCCCTCTCCAGCTGCCTCAGCCCAGGATTCTCTCCTGATCAGGTTGCCACTTTCCTGCTTGCAGGTTCAGCCAGTAGTGGAGTTGAGCACATCCCAGAAGCACACAGAGACAGGCTCATAAATACCCACAGGTCTGACTTCAGTAGCAAGCACAAGATTTCGCTCTAACACATACAGGTCTCAGTTAGACAAAATGGGTTGATCAGGCACAGGGCTCATCCATACAAGTATACTGATGGGCACAGTTTTACACATGACCGGCCCCTTTAATGCTCCTTTCTGTTTACCCCTATTTGTTTCTCCTAGCTTCCTCTTCCTCTGGCATATTGCCTCAGCATTTGACATAGTACCAATTATCCCCCTCATCACCCAGGATCTTCAGGTTTTTATCCTTATCAGTTGTGAAATTCCTTTTTGCCTGCATCTTCTTGAGAGCCTATCAGTTACCTAACAGACCAGATTTGTTTCCAGGTACTGTCTTTGTTAATACTAGCTGGTCAGATTTTATGTCTGTGTGCTTGTCTTCCTCCTTTTCCTTCTCTACCTTCCCAAAAAATAAACATACTCATACTACAGGTGTTTGGACCAAGTAATGTGAACGACCAGATATGCTCTTACCACAATCTCCCTTACCATTTGTCAGTCAGGTTTGCCTCTGTTCTTGTTTATGTCTTCTTTCTCCAGATACCTTTAAAAGAGAAGACACTCTACTTCCACATGCTCTTACACTTTGAACTGACAAGACTCAAGTGAATTCAAACTCAAAAGTGTTTTGCTTTGTTTTTTTCTATAGTTTGAAAACTCAAAGGAAAGGAGATATTGTTGCTAAAATTGAAATGGAATGTGCTTGAGTGATTTCACTGTATTTTTCACATATGATTTTATTCAATGTATGTGAACACAGAATAACTTGCTACAAAAGAACTGCAGAAGTCTAGGGCTGTTTCTGATAACTGGTGGCTTTTGATCTGGATCTCATGCTACTGAAAAAAATATGAAATTACTCAAGAAAACCGGGATTAGCAGAATACATAAAAGAGCAGAGGAAAAACTGAAAAAGAGAGTCACTAAACATTGGAGTTCAAATGCCGTTCACATTGCTGCCCCAGGTAAACTTTCAAAGTTTGTGGCTAGGTTTCTGGGAGGGTTTGGGGTCTGGGAGAAGGTCTTCTTCATTTCTTTCTTCGGCAAGTCATGTGGATACAACCCCAAATAAATGTATGAACCAGGGTGCAGGATATTAGTTTTGATTGTATGTTTCTTAGCACCAGGAAAGCAGTGCTATTAATTCATGGCTCCATTAATTCATACCCCTTTCCAGCTGCTCATTTATCAACATTTCCCTATTTTGGTGTTCACACTGCTTTGGTTCATTTTCCACATCTGTTTCAAACTTTTCTTAGGCAGCTACAGTCACTCTCATAACTTCTTGCTTTTACTATCATAATTTTTCTTGCTAATTACTTTTTAAACTTTTGTTTGGATTTCACCCATTATTGTTTCAGTTTTCTTGCTTTGGGCCCCTCTTTTAAGGTAATATGGGAGTCACTACAACAGCAGAAACCTTGGGATTTTCTTGGCAAAATATTATGAAATTGGGATACCTGGAAATGCCAGTCTGCAGGATTTAGGGATTTAATTTACTTCATGTAAATTGGGTATGGACGGCCAATCTGAGAAACTTTGGCATAGACGGGTTCTCTGACTAACATCACAGCAGAAATCAGTGTGATGTTAAGAATATTCAGATACTGGAGGTAACTGAACAGCTTCTGTGTTCTTCTTTATTATTGTTTTCACTGTGGCATATCAAGCTTGCTCTTTGCATAGTGAAATGTTTAGAAGTACAAGATGTTAAAAAAAAAAAAGTCAATCAATTCTTTGTAACACTTTAGATTAAAAGCAAAACAAAACAAAACAAAACGTATTAAATCCTCCCAGTCCTCTTTATGCACAAACCTATTCATAGAGTTCTAGTTAAGGGATTTTTGAAAGTTTACAAATCTCATTATCCATTATCAGCAATGATTAAACATGGATGGTTAACCCTGGAGATGAATTTGGGAAGAATGCTAAAGCAGTAATATTTGCCTGTAGATAATCAAGCCTGGAAAAGAGAGTGTGAAAATAATTTGTATCCATTCTAAGCAGTTTCATATATAGGGTTTCTTTGCACTCTAGCTCTTCTATGTTTCGCTAGCAACTTATTTTCAGCTTAGCAAGTTACTTCTGAGGACTCAGCCATGCACCATAAATTAAGCTAATTTCTTTTCAAGTCAGTAGGTGCAAAAGAGATATAGTACAGCATTTTTCATTACTAGATTAGTTTCGTTACTCAAGAATTCTTCAGAATATACTCTGAAACTTTAAAATTTGTCAAGTGTAAGGTACGTTTTAGCAAATACAATTCACCAGAAGAGTATTCAAAGAGTAAGAGATTTAGTTTTCACTGGTCATAATAGCTTCCTCCTTCACTAATTACAAAAGCCTGACTTTTGAAAAGCAGTTTGAAGAGACATGATCTTCCATCATGTTCAGTGACCAGCAAAGTTAATGTTACAACATTGTAGAACACTAAAAAAAGCAACACAAGTGATTATGGGCAGGCCGGTTTGTGGGTGAAATACTGAAACAGCTGTTGCACGACTCAGGTCATAACTAATAGAAGTTATACCAGCAAAAAGATTTTTACAAAATGGGTGTTGCTAAACTAGTCTTTTGCAGTTAAATTGGCCTTCTAGTTAGTCAAGGAAAAAGAATTGCTACAATGTGATCAAGACAAACCCTGTCTTTCCCATCTCTTTCTCCCTGCCCAAAAAATAGCTGTATATATGTTTAGTGAATTAAATCCTTTGCAGTGTTCTGTGTTCATAGTGTTCATCCACAACAGTCTTCATTTCTGTAATGAAATTGATTATACTTATGATCTTTGATGTAGTCCCAAAAAAATGCCTGCATATGGACTAGGCTCAAGTTCATGCTTTTGTCCATGTTTTTGTCCACGTTTTTCACTGTACACCTCATTTAGTTTCCTTTCTCATAAATAAAACATTTTTAAAATAGGATAACATTGAAACATCTATGGACATGACTGCTTGAATGAACAGAATAAGAGCTATTTGGATATGTTGCACTTTACACCCCAAAAAACCCACTTTTGGGGCCACAAAAGGCTTTCCTAATTAAGAAATGACACTGAAGAGACTTCTGACATATTTTGGATGCACCCATTGTGTGAGTACAAGCAGGGGTTTTCTAGATTCCTATCATTTTGTGTCAATATAAAGAATCACAGAAGTAGAGACACTACTGTGAGCCATGTCAGATTTCTGCCAACCACGAAGGTTGCTATAAAGAGGAAGGAAATTGAGACAGCTCAATCACAGGTCATGTGAAACACTGCAGTGGCATTTCACCAAATTACATGGTTTGCATTTCAGATCTTTTTAATGCTTTAGGATTTTGGAGTTTGTTATTTCTTTTTTTTTTTTTTTTTTTTTTTTTTTAATTATTTTTATTTTTCCAGGCATGGACAAAATCAGAAAGGGTTGAAAAAGGTGTCCACCAAAATTTCCATAAAAATACTTCAAACAGCCTTTGTTGTAACTGTATCCCCCAGCAAATCTATATTCTAGGTTTTACATTGGTCCAAGAAAACTGCATCTCTAGACTATACATCCTGTGTGCCGTGTCCCTTAGCTACATAACAATCTCAAAATTAAATAACACCATTTTATAAATAATGGTTTTCATGCTGCAGATTTTGATGGTTTTCAGTCTAAGAGGGTCATGGGTTCAGCAATAGCAGTTATTTTTCCCCTTCTTGGTAGCTGGTGCAGCACTGTGTTTTTGATTTTGGGCCTGGGAACAGCGCTGATAACACCAGTGTTTTCAGTTATTGCTTGGTAGTGTTTTGGTTTGACCAAGGACTTTCTGAGTCTCATGCTATGCCAGGGAGGAGGGGAAGCCAGGAGGAAGCAGAGACAGGACACCTGACCCAAACTGACCAAAGAGTTTATTCCATACCATAGCATGTCATGCCCAGGATGTGAAAATGGAGAGCAGAGACCCAGAAGGGTGTGGTGCTAATGGACTGGGGGGTTCGCTTCTGGGGGGTGCACTGGCTGGGTCAGGCTTGGTGAGCAGTTGTATTCTCTTTCCTTGTATTTCTCTTGTATTATTACTGGTGGTAGCAGTAGTGATTTGTGTTATACCTTAGTTACTAAGCTGTTCTTATCTCAACCTGTGCGAGTTGAATTCTTTTGATTCTCTTCCCCATCCCCCCAGGACTGGGGTAAGAGAAGGGAGGGAGGGAGGGAGGGAGGGAGGGAGAAAACTGCATGGCTTAGAGGCTTAAACCATGACAAAGAGTAACTACAGAAAGATTACTTTCTTTCTGTATAGCAGTTTACAGAAAAGGAAGAAAAATATTACTTTGAGTACAAGTATGTTAACATTTGTAAGTACATTTAGCATCCAATAAGACTGTCCTACAAATATGCTTTGGCATGCTGGAGGTATGAGTGCAGCAATGAATAGGTAAGGTTCTTCTCATGAGCTGTATTTGTGTTTTGCTCAGACAAAAAAGTGTAATATTTTTAAACCTGGTACAAACCTCAAGATGAGGTTTGTGTTATTCTATAACTGTTATTATCTGTGACCATATTGTCTTTAAAAGGACGTTTAATCCAGTATTTTTGCAAATATTGTTGCTGTATCCACGGCAGTCCACATTTTTGTGTAATTCAATGACTGAGAAATATGCTTACTGTTCTGACATGGATTGTCAAGCTGTGTCATGCCATCCACCTTGGCCAGCTGTAAAGTCAAATTCACAAATTGCACAGGAAGCAAAATAAATACAAAAAAACTGAGTATGCTTAATTAGGTGGTCAAAAGATCACTTTGTGTTGTCTCTGAATGTCAAAGCATCCTCTTTAATTTTATAGGCCCCAGGCACATATCTAACATACTAATTAGTACACCATATATAGAGAGGTATTTTTTCTCTCATTAAAAAAAAATCATGAAAATTATTTATATTCTAAATGTAAACAGTATTTCTGTCAAAGTATGTGCATATAATTCCTACAGCAAGGAGCACGCAAAATCTAACTTTATTTGTTGTGAACAGAAGTTGTATCATGCTTGCAGCATAAATGTACATGGACCTGCTTGCGTTTTACTTTGAATCCATGTCTTTTTGCTAATGCTTCAGTCTCTAGATCAAAGAGCAAAAGCAATACGGTTCAGTATAGGAAGCCAATCATCAAAACCAAACAACAGGCAGTTCAAGTGAAAACTTTGCTAACTTCTTTGCCCAAGTATTTCAAGCATGCTCCAAAAAAAAAAAAAAAAACAAAAAAAAAAAAAACATAGCAAAAACCAGAATCTGTTCTGTTTGTAATTGATCAGTGAGGACCAAATTAACGAAGTAACATCCTTCAAATCATACATGTACAAATATCAGTCCGGTCATCTCTGGTTATTACTACTTATGACAAGCACCACCACAAACTATGGTGTGTTCTGTATAATTCAGACTGTAGAGAAGAAGCAGACTGAGATGCAGCTCAGACTTCGGG
Source organism: Myiopsitta monachus (assembly GCA_017639245.1). Taxonomy (NCBI): domain Eukaryota; kingdom Metazoa; phylum Chordata; class Aves; order Psittaciformes; family Psittacidae; genus Myiopsitta; species Myiopsitta monachus. The sequence goes on from CM029919.1 coordinate 65,429,901, forward strand.
TCTGCATCAAAGGCTAGATTTCACCTCATCAAAACTTCAGCTGCATTTCCAGCAGAAAGATGACCTGTTTCACACAGGGTTTTGCTTAGGCTTTAGTTGGATAATGTGAATTTCACTCACTCACTGATACACACCTATTATGTGAGTGTTTGTGATAACTTCAAACATAAAGTAGATAATAGGATGATCTGTATGTGTTAGAGAACACTATCTCACTGGGATGATGAAAAAGTATCCCCTTTCTACTTATCTTTGTGTTTATATCTCATGAGATCTTTTTTTTCATACAAAAATATATGGTTTATACCATATGTAGCAAATTCATACATTTCTTAGAACCTTTCATGTGTCTATGATTTTTTCAGTAATTCAGTGATACTTCAGTCCTACTAAACTCCTAATCTTAGATGAGAGTCCTACCATCCTATATATACTTATAATTGTGTGTTAAACTGTCAGTTCATTGTCTTTCTGAAACAGAATTTGAAGGAAAAACTGTCCAGCCTCAAGCAACTGAATGCCTCAGTCTCACTGCTTTTTTGTGGTGTTTTTCCATTGTAAATGCAAATATTGACATAATCATACTGAAGTCTCATCCTTCCTTTCAGCGTCTCAAGAAGTTTATACTTAAGATGATTTCCAGATATAATTTACTCAAGATGTAAAAGTTAATCTGTTCTGTGAGTACGCATCACCAACAAGAGAAAAGATTCTGGACATGGTGTTGACTGAATACAACAGATACACAAGCAAAAACATAATTAAACTCACTTCCTTAGAGCTGTCTTGACTCTATAATACCAAAACCTACTTGTTGAAAAAAACAAAATCAATTTTTTATGCAGTAAATATAAAGAAGCAGAGCTTTTAAGTACAAGGTAAGGGTTTTTTTTGTTTGTTTGGGTGGTTTTTTGAGTGAAAAGTTATATTGTGCAGAAAACTGCATTATGACATTGATCTTAAAGTTTGCAATGAGTAATGCTTGCTTCACTTTCTACTCCAATATGCTCCAGATGAATGGGCCGGACATCATTGCTGAACTGAAGTTGTATATATAGAATCACAGAATCATAGAATACTTAGGGTTGGAAAGGACCTTAAGATCGTCTAGTTCCAATCCCCCTGCCATCAGCAGGGACAACTCACACAAAACCATGCCACCCAAGGCTCTTTCCTACCCAGCCTTCAACACCGCCAGTGATGGAGAGTTCACAACTTCCCTGGGCAACCCACTCCAGTGCCTCACCACCCTCACAGTTAAGAATTTCTTCCTCATACCCAATCTAAACTTCTCCTGTTGAAGTTTGAACCCATTACCCCTTGTCCTCTCACTACAATCCCTAATGAAGAGTCCCTCCCCAGCATCCCTATAGGCCCCCTTCAGATACTGGAAGGCTGCTATGAGGTCTCCATGCAGCCTTCTCTTCTCCAGGCTGAGCAGCCCAAACTTTCTCAGCCTATCTTCATCCGGGAGGTGCTCCAGTCCCCTGATAATCCTCGTGGCCCTCCCTTGGACTTGTTCCAACGGTTGCATGTCCTTTTTATGTGGAGGACACCAGAACTGCACGCAATACTCCAAGTGAGGTCTCACAAGAGTGGAGTAGAAGGGCAGGATCACCTCCCTCAACCTGCTGGTCACACTCCTTTTGAGGCAGCCCAGGATACAGTTGGCTTTCTGGGCTGCAAGTGCACACTGCTGGCTCTTGTTCATTTTTTCATTTACCAATATATGTTGAAGATGTCAGAAGGGCTTTCTAGTTCCTGAATCTACCCTCTTCCTAGGCTATGCTTTAACTTTATATAGATGTAAATATGTAAATACAACATCCTTTTATGTGCCTTTCTCCTTTTCCCATGGAAGACATACATGCATGGAAACACAAAACTAGAGGTCATTTATCTGCAAGTTCAGAAGCCCAGAACACCAGGATGTACTGCCTTAGGCAACAGAAAATGTTAATCCAGTTTGAAAAATATCCATTCCTTGTAGTGAATTTTATATCCAACACACAATTTTCACTTATGTGTGCTGAAAGAGCACCGTTCGCCTTCTTACTCACCTCTGTAGCTCTGCGGGAAAAGAACATCATCAAGTCACTGATAGAAGCTTATGAATATAGATACTCGTCAGTACATATCAGTTTTCAACTACTACTGTCAATGTTTCATATAAAATCATTATGTGAGTTAGAATCAGATTTAAGATAAAATTTATGTCAATACATGCATATCCATCTAGTGGCTTCAGACTCTTTCCTGAAAACTGGATGTTCTGGTGGTTTGAGTGAGGTTTTTTGCTTTATATTGAGGGTTTGGGGTCCTGGTGGTTTCTTGGGTTTTTTTTTTGTTTGTTTGTTTGTTTGCATTTTTGGTGTGGTGTTTTTTTCTGTGGGTTTTTTTTTTTTTTTTCCAGTTTATTCTTCTATTTCATATTACCTAAATAAAGATTTGATTTTCCTCAACACTGGTGCTTAAAAGGCAATAATTAAAACCTTATAGATCTGAGCATCCTGGATGACAGTCAGCTACACCAGTCTGCTGTTTTCATGCTCTACTCATAGAAAAGGGCAACAGCGTGACAGCAACCAGTACTTAGAAGTTGCTTTAACATTATGATCAAAAAACACAAGAGGAAGGGGACAAAGAAGGGCAGACAAGTGTTAATACCCAATACTTGCAACAGTCAAAGCTGTCTGCTACATCAGATTAGATACCTTAGAAAACAATAATTTAATGGCCTGCAACCAATATGCTATGTTCCTCATGATCTGGGCAAGTTTGTTCACTGGTGTACCCTGGAGTGTTTTCTCACCATGGGAAGAAAGAAATAAATTTTTATAGGCATTATGTCTTTCCCATAAAATGCCTGAACTACTTCACTTTTATCTGAGCAATGATGCAAGACAGAAGGAGCCAGCCAGTTACACAGCATATGGTATCACTTCTGAGGTACAATCATTATTCCTAAGATTCTACATTTAAGATGCACCCAGCCATTCTGTGAAAAGGATGATAGGCTCAGCTCTGGCAGTTATCATTATATTGCGATGAGACTGAAGTCTTATGATGGTCCAAATGGATCTGGTGAATATTTAGTCTGGAAGATGAAGACCAGGCTAACAATAACAACACCCAAGATTCAGAAGGTCCAGGAAATGTAAAAGTATTTTTCAAATTACTCTGAGTGCAAACAGTGTAGAAAAACAAGTAGCTCACAGGTGATTGCTCTCGTATTTTATATTTTCAAATATATGAATCAAAATAATTGAGTAGTATGCCAATGTAGGAAAAACATATAAATCTCACAGAGTCTCTTTTGCAAATTACTTACACTCAGGCAGACAGAAATGGGGAGATAATAATGTGATATTGGGGAACAGAAGACTGTACCTCTGATGCTTCTCTGTCCTTAGTTCTCTCTGAAGATCATGACAGAGCAAACATTAATGACAGGATTGAAAAGAGAGAAATAAGGAAATGTGAGGAATGTTTCCAGGAAGCATATCTCAGTCTTAAAACCAGTAACAGAAACCAGACAGACACTTGATTAAAAATCTGTTAAGAGACAGGCTTTGTGTGCCAATTGGTAGCAGGTACCAACTATTCTTTACTGAATGTGAAAATCATTTGTGGGGTGGGAGGGGTTGCAAAAGAGCTTTGAAGGTGAAGCCAAGAAGCTTGTGTCTGAAGTGGAAGAAAAGTATTATCTAGTGGAGGGAGGTGTAGGAAGAGGTGAAATGGTCAAAATGACAGACCAGGAAAATGATCTTTGCAGCAGCTGAGTAAGATTGCATTTGTCAAAGTAAGAGAAAAAAGGGTGTTGCAGTAGCTAAGAAGTGAGATACTTCAGCTGAGCAGATAAATAGCAAAAGCCACACCTTACATATGGTCTGTAAAAAGTATCTGTGAAAACTAGACATTACATGAAAATGAGGATTTAGAAACTGGACTCAGTCAAAGGGGATAATTGTCATTCTAGGCATCACCGTTACCTAAGAAAAATACTTTTAAAACTAAAATGGTTGGCTTTTTAATGACAGGTGGCTATTCATCACTATAAAGTCCCTTTGAAACATACTGAGCTTCTCTGACTTCTTCCTGTGTTTCTATTTCCTCTAATTGTATTTCCTTTGACATATTTTTTAAAGAGCATTCAGATTCAAAGTAAAAATGATTTGCAATACTGGTGCATAACAAAAATGCATTTTTTTACAATTAAAATCTTAAGCACTTTCTAACACAGAATTTAGGAGTGAGAGTTGATGCTGTGGCTTTGCAGCTGGGAGTTAAGACACTAGTGTCTCTGATCAGAACATAAGTTCTTTATACTTTTTGAATGCAGTAGCATCTGATACTTAATACTTCAGAAGATGGTAAAACCTTTGACCACAGTAGGTATTTAATTAATTGTGCAGTGTTGTACAAAATGGGTACATAGATTTTTAAGCCCAAGGATGCATGATCTGAAAATCACTGGGAACTAATATTGCTTTTTACACCGAACAGGAAACTACTTGGATAATAGACTTATTAATTTCATTCAGGTCCTCAGAATGATCAGAATATCACAATGACAAAACCTATGAGCTGACAATATAATTACTGGCAACTGGGCACACATTATTTATTAATAAAACAAAAAGTTAAATAGCAACACGGATGTGCCATGGGATGTAGAAGGCTTTTAGTGACATCTTCAGGAGCCTGAGGCCCCCCTGGTACCATACTTACGTCTTTCTGTGACATGAGCTGTAACCCTATACCAGAACAGCGCAGAAGCTCTATTTAAACTGGATTTCCACCTACAATTGCCATATATTTTGCCATAGCAATGTACATCTTCAGCAATTTCTAATGTTGTTCATGGGCATTTAGAAATATTTGTGGGTTTAATTTTTTACATTTTAAATGGAATGACCAATATTAATGCTTTGTGTTCCTCTTCTTCCACATCCTTTCTATACTGGACATCGACAACATGTGACAGAGAAAGAAAAGGGAATAACAAGGGTTGAAGACTAGGTTCTTTTTCAATAGGCATATATTTCCAGGGAAATGTTGTTTCACAAAAGGACCATTTTTCATCTGAATTTCTAATAATTTTGATGACAAGCTTTACTTAAAGTTTAATGTTAAGTAGTTTACCAACAATTGGCAAACTGAAATTTTTAGGTCAAACTCTTTGGTGACTAAATATTATAGAGACTAATGATAGCTGGTGGTAGCAGCCCTGTAGCATGAATTGTTTCCTTCTAGAAAGAGCTCAGATTTTTCACATTGGTTGAATGAATTCTACTGGGGATATGAGACACAAAGCTCAGTGCAGAACTCTGAATTCAGGTACTCTTTGGGCAGAGGCCTTGTTCCACTACTATTTCTAGCTGGAAATTTTATGTATTGCAGTGCTTTCCAGACCATCCTTGTATATTGTGAGCTTATACAACCAAAGTGAATCTCAACTGTTGTTGGCCCTCTAGAAGGAAGACTTTCAGACTAAGCCAATAGTCTAGGCTTACATATTAAGTGCAAAAGTACCTTGACAAAGTGTTTTATTCTGTTCTGGGATGTCTATATAAAACAGTTGAGTTTCTTACAGAGCAGTGCATCTCTGCATTGATTAGACAACTAGCCTGAATCTCAAGTCTGAGTAATGGAATTCCCACTTAACTAAAATCTGAAGGGTCTATCCAGATATTTTATTCAGATAAAATTTTGAATTAGCTACCAATATATCAGTGACAGCAAGAGGAAGAAATGAAGTCCTGGACAGTGGACCTGTTCATGTTAAGGGAATCCTCTGCCTGAAGATAATTTTTAGAGTGTAATGACAAGAAGAAAAGTCGGAATCTGATTTTGGAAAGAGCTGGAAAAAATATTAACTGCTTTTCTTCAGGTCAAATAGAGGAATTTGACCTGAATACTTTGAATCCTAATCCACTCTTTAATCATTGACTAACTTCCTCATTACAAATGACCATGCCTTTATTTGTCTGCGATGAGTCCTGGGAGTCTCTGTTCCAGCATTCCATAGAAAATCTCAGATATTTTTATTTTATTACCGTATACAAAAGCAATGTACTATAAGGTTTAGTCAAGAATGCAAGACTTTTCCACCTTCTTTCTCTCAAATTGTATTCTAGAAAATCCTGCTAGTTGTAGACACATTACAAAAACATGGAAGTCAGTCATTCCAGTTCATCCAGTCCTATATAACGAGAGCAGGTATTTTCTCTGTTGCATAAGCTAACAGCTGAGTAGAGGGAAGATCCTGTGTGAAATGACATAATTCAAGGGGCATGCCTCTAGAACACTGCTTTTAGTTATCTTTTGAGGGTGGTTTGGGCAAAGAGAGCAGGTTAGTTTTGGTCTGGGTGGGTGTTTTCTTTTCCTTTTTCTGTTTTTTTTTTTGTTTGTTTGTTTGCTGCTTTGTGTTTGTTTGTTTTTAACTCCTTCATGTCAACACAATTTTTATGCTTTTGAAAAGGATAAAGGAGCTCGGATCAGAATTTATGTAAATTTCCTTCTTATATTCACAACTGCTTTTACTCTGTTTTCAGTCCTTTATTGATCATTTGACATGAATCTCTCCTGACTTGCTTGACATCTATTTTAAGTAGTGAAATGATTGATCACAATGTTGGCCAGGGATAGAAAAGGTAGCCTTGAAGATTATTTCAAACCTCCTGTGTTTTGAAAACATATTCCCTAATATGGTCATAATAAAGCCAGTACATAAAAAAAGGTTTCATTTGACACTAATGTGTTTTTAAATCCTTGGACCTCATCAATATAATCATGACAAACACTCCAAAAATGTATCTGGCACTCCCTTTTCATGTAACTGGCAGGAACAGGCTGTACACAGACCCATTGGCCTTCATTTTCATCTGCGTGTTTTTACAGATGAGTCAACCTTTGAGACTATGTGAGAGTAGAACTGGCAATTGCAGGGCCCAGATGCCACACTCAGAGTTCCAAGTCCTGAACAGTAAGATTTGTAACTGGCCACTGCCATGTGCTGCTTTAGATTCACTGCCCATAACCTAGGGGGTTTATATATAATTTGCCTGCTGCTGCTTTGGTCATTGGTATCTATGAGATGTTCAGCGTTCCCTGGCAAACACCAAGTCTACAATAACACGCAGCCCGAGTATGTCTAGCTTTGTGCCCTACATTTGCTACTCTTGTCACACAGGAAATGTGTACACTGCCCAGAAGAGTAGTTCTTATGCCAAACACGCATGCAAGCAATGGACAGAAGGTTTCTGGGAAAACAGAGTAAATTCTGTGAAATCTTTCCATAAAGCCATGTGTTTAAAATTGTGAATGCGAGTCATTTCTTCTTAAACAAATCTGTGTGCGGGTACAATAATTCAGGTTGAGGATATGTAAATGTACTTGCATAAGTACTCTTTAAAACAAGGTTGTAATTCAACTGTCTGAAGTACTACAAAGAAAAAAAAAAGAGAGAAAAAAAAAAGCTTATTTTCTATATAATCAGAAAAGGTATTGATTTTGAAATAGGCAAGCTGAAGAATTAGCCGAAAGTTTCTCTAATGTAATCCTACAAGCCTATATAGAACACCTCTCTGAGTTAACTGTGTTTCTAATAATTTCTCCATACATGGATCAGTAACTAGCAGCCATGAACAATACAAAAATTACTGCAAAAATAAATCTTGCTTTTATGGAGATTATTTCAGTGCGTTATCTGGGAGAGTAAGAAAATGATCATATGTTTTATCATTAGCGAATGTTATCTTCTATGCTTAGTGCAGTCCTGTATGAAGCACAGCAGCAGTCTTTTTTTTATTTATTCTTTTCAGTATCTTAATCTGGTTCTTTTATTATAGTTGTTTGTGCAAATAAGATTCTCAAGTATGTTTGCAATAAGAAGTACATAGTTAAGTAAAACACAAAGAAGCAGGCCACAGATAAGTGACATGGAATGTTCTATAGAGGAAAAAGATAACAGTGTTAAAAGAAGTGTTATCAAATGGAGATCTGCAAGAACTGAGGTAAATTTTGAATGAAGCCCTATGGGATATAGCGGTGAAGATTGATAATATATAGAGACTGTGCTGAAATAAAGATGTACAGGCAGATGTTATACCTAAGGAGCCCAGTAAAAATATTTTAAGCAACTCAGATGCAGGCCTCATCAGTTTATAATAATTTGGAGCTTTTAGCAAACATGAAAACAAAAGAATCACTGAGAATGAAGCCGAAAATTCCGAAGGTTTTCTAAGAAAAAAGTATGGATGCCATATAGAGCAGCAAAATACAGAAAAAGTAGTTTCGAAAAGAAGATAGAAAAGTACAGGAAAGAAATTATAGTGAAGAAAATAAATGTGCCTCTTCTAGATAGTAATTCCATTTGGACATCTTCATTCAATTTTTTTTCTTTTTAGTTAGCTTCCTGAAGAGGCTTAAATGATCAGCTTATCCTATAGCTAGTAATGTCATGGCAGTAGAGTTAGGCATACAAACATATACATCCAGGTACAAATAATGTGTCTTATGCACTAGCTAAAAATGTTCAGTTATTAAGTGTGGGAAAAGAAACACTTGGTTGGCAGAAACTCCAATATCCTGGTACTTATTCCCTACAGAAACAGTTTCAAAGCTTATGCTTTCTCTCATGTTCTTAACATAATGCCTGAGTGACATGACTAGCCTGCTACTCAGCTATATGAACAACATAGTAATAAATTTTCTGCACTGAGACAGTATTGTCCATGCTTATCCCCAGTATTTTGAATAAAAAATGCATTCAGGAAAAATATTCATTTCGTCTTTGACAGCAAGGATAAACAATTTTGCTGGTTTAGACAAGGAATATTTATTTAGAAATTTTACCAAAGAATTTTGACCAAAGGCAACTACTTGCCTAAGCAGTAGTCCATGAGAAGGCATACTTGCATGTATTAGATTAACTGTACATCTTTTTTCACTCAAAATGTCTTTGCTTTTTATAATGATGTTAAAGAAATCATGTTCTTATGTGCTTCACAAAATCCAATTTGATATTATATCACATCTTTTATTAGTAGCTATTTCTTTTATTATAATCCTTAACTGTGGATCAGGATCCTAAAAGTAGATAGGGTTCAAGAACAGAACTTTTGTCCTCGTTTTATGTGGCTTATTGCTGAGTGGTTACCCTGTGATTTCTGGGGGAATTTCTGCTTTCTCTTTAAAAGAGAGGCTTTTCTATTTAAAGGCCTTTTAATGCAACTAATATCACCAAAACTCGAGTTTTAATTTATTGTAACAATAAACTGCCAAGGGAAATGTCAGAGAGGAAATAATGAAAATGCTATCCTTTGGTGTTACCCTAGTTACATACTTGTTGAGCACCAGTCATAGAATCAAAGAGTAATTTGGAGCTGGAAAGGACCTCTAGATGGTGTCTGCAGAAAATGGTACCAACTTCAAAGTTAGATTAGGTTAAATCGAGTTTGGTCAAGAACACTTCACATTTAGGTGTACAAGCAAGTTTTAAAGATTTTCTGGATATGAATGCAGGACTAAATCTGTCTCCTGAGGAAGTCCTGTGGAAGGTTTTGGTATTTTTTAGCATCCTGCAGCCAAATGTAAGGTCCTACACCTGGGCCAGAGAAATCCAAGGCACAGCTACAGGCTGGACAAAGAAGAGATTCAGAGCAGCCCTGCAGAGGAGGATTTGGGGACGTTGGCCAATGAGAAAATGAACATGAGCCAGCAGTGTGCACACTTGCTGCCCAGAAAGCCAACCGTATCCTGGGCTGCACCAAAAGAAGCATGACCAGTAGATCGAAGGAGGTGATCCTGCCCCTCTACTCTGCCCTCATGAGACCCCACTAGGAGTATTGTGTACGGTTCTGGTGTCCTCAATATAAGAAGAACATGGAGATGTTGGAGCAAGTCCAGAGCAAGGCCACTTCATTTGCCAGCTGATCCATAACTGGCATCTGAATATTTGTCAATGGACAAGTGAAAATAATGGTTTAATTTGTAAGTCACCACTCCCACACTGCTTGGAGATTGTCTAAAGCTCCAGAACATAAACAAGTGCAAGAAAGGAGTGAAAGAGCCTCCAAGTCCTCATTGCTGATTCTCCTGGGAAAAGAATCTTGTTTCACTTCTATTACAGGCAGCAGAAATTGCCAGAAGTCCACACTGATTATTTGTATAGACTGTGACCAAGAGTATGTTTGCTAAGTGAAAACAGGAAAACTATCAAGTAGATTAAATTTTGAAGTGAATATTAATGCTCGCAGTTCAATTCCACTAAATATCACAGGCACTATATCATATGCAATCTCGGTTAAATCAAATTCTGTGAAAGGAAGACAATTTACTAATTAATTGTTCAAATCATAAACTACTTTGGGATAATGGTTCTAAGCAAAATATTTTAATCCTGTGGAAAGAAAGAAGGTGTACTTTAAATCATAGAATCATAGAATAGTCAGGGTTGTAAAGGACCTTAAGATCATCGAGTTCCAACCCCCCTGCCATTTGGCAGGGACAACTTACACTAAACCATGCCAACAAGGCTCTGTCCAACCCGGCCTTGAATACTGCCAGCGATGGAGCATTCACAGCTTCCCTGGGCAACCCATTCCAGTGCCTCACCACCCCCACAGTGAAGATCATCTTCCTTATATCCAATCTGAACTTTCCCTTGTTGAAGTTTGAACCCATTACCCCTTGTCCTCTCACTACAGTCCCTCATGAAGAGTCCCTCCCCAGCATCCCTATAGGCCCCCTTCAGATACTGGAAGGCTGCTCTGAGGTCTCCATGCAGCCTTCTCTTCTCCAGGCTCAACAGTCCAAACTTTCTCAGCCTGTCTTCATACAGGAGGTGCTCCAGTCCTCTGATCATCCTTGTGGCCCTCCTCTCGAATTGTTCCAATAGTTCCATGTCCTTTTTATGTGGAGGGCACCAGAACTGTACACAATACTCCAAGTAAGGACCATGAGAGCAGAGGAGAGGGGCAACATCACCTCCTTCCACCTGCTGGTCATGCTCCTTTTGATACAGCCCAGGATACGGTTGGCTTTCTGAGCTGCAAGTGCACGCTGCCGGCTCATGTTCATTTTCTCATCAACCAGCACCCCAAGTCCTTCTCCACAGGGCTGCTCTGAATCTCTTCTCTGCCCAACCTGTAGTTGTGCCTGGGATTGCTCTGGCCCAGGTGTAGGACCTTGCACTTGGCATGGTTAAACATCAACAGGTTGGCATCAGCCCACCTCACAAGTGTGTCAAGGTCCCTCTGGATGGTATTCCTTCCCTCCAACGTATCAACCGAATCTTTCCATAAGGAATGAATATTTGCAATCTTCTGCTGCATAATAATTGTATGTTTCTTTTGAGAATTGAGGGTACAGGTGAAATAAAACTGATTGTAATAGATCTTAGCATATGTTTTGTAAAAATAAACCAAACCAGAACAAAAATAGATAATTTTATGAGAACATTTTAGTCCAAATTTTTAAAGTGCAATTAGTTGCTGCTAACCTTCTTTATAAATCCCCGTAATATGATCAGAGAAGTGTTTATTGTGGTAAATAATTGAAGTTTTACAGGTATCATGAAGTTACACTCTAATCATTGTCTCCTCTTAGAGTTCTTTTTTAAGAGGTAGAATCATTGAAATCAATAGTACTTGATACCTAGCTGGTATAATAGTACTAAACAGAGACAGATAGCAGGTAAATAAAAACTAACTTAAAGCAAGTTATTTTTCCCAGCTTCAGTGTAACTACTGTTAATAATTGCTATAGTAACAACAACAACAACAGCAACACTAATAATAATAAACCTCTCATGGTATTGATTTTTTAAAATTTATTATAAAAAAAAAATTTAGCTTTCAGATAATTAGAAAAGATGTTTATAATCTTTGTATTTCAGTAAAAAGAAAGCAACCAACCTAAAGGTGTACAAAATTATTATTTAAAAAATTTGTTATGATAAACATAAATTAAGATTTTTTTATATCCAACTCATGACTTTATTATGTTCCTTAATATTTCTATTTCAGTCATAAATTGTCAGCTGCTAGTATTAGCAAATAGGAGGTTGAGAATCAGAATATCTGCGCCATTAAAAATTTCAGGGTTTCAGAAAGAGAACCAGATACTTTTGTGATTGTATACGAAAGCAAAATTCTTCAAAAAGTTATTTTTGAAAAGTTTCAAGCAGCATTTTGAAGCTTTTTTCTGAGCAGAGCAAAAGACACTTTGATCTCCCGATGATGATTCTATCAGTAGTAGCTACAAAAAAAAAAAAAAAAATTATACAAATAGCACAATTCATTCTTGTGACATTGCAGTAGCAGAAGTATTTTAGATGTCTGTTATAACTAAAGACAAATTGTAAAATGAGAATATAAAATGTGATTTTGAAACTTTCAGGAGAATTTTTATGGAATTTTTGAATAGTTGTTCATTCTCAAGATGTATTTTCTCCACTGGCTTCATAGACCTTTTCCTTTGTGAAAGCAGCTTTTTTCTTCTACTGGAAAAATACCTTGTGAGAAAGTTCTTGACTATTTTGTCTCACAACCAATTTACAAGCTGTAGGAGACTACTATAGATTATTCTTAAGGACAGCTGAGATCCACTATCAAAATCAATACAGAAGAGCCGAGACAGACTTAAGCACAGTATTAACTCTTTTTATAGGGAAAAATAGAGTGAAAAAATCCAACCTAAATTGTTCTCATACTGTCTCAAGAATTATGTGCAGCTCAATTAGTAACAAGATTTGGGGACTTAACTTTGCATGCTGAGTTGAAGATTTGCTGCTAATGTCTAATTTGATTTCTCTATCAGACAATTAGTGTACTATTAAAAAATCACTGCAGGGTCAATCTCTTGTTGATTTACATAATTAAGTTACCTGCTTTCTAAGTGAGGGTGCTTGGTAATCATTAAAGTCTGTTGGCCCAATTTTATCTTCCCTATTTCCATGCAACCTTACAGCAAGGTAGTTGTCCCACAGACTTCAGCAGAAATACTTAGGTAAATAACATCTGTTGTGAACAGTGTCTGTGCAATAACAGCAGCACAGTAGAATGATTATAGGACACCTTAATTTCCATAAAGGCACTAAATAAAATGTGGGAATATGAAGGAGGAAGAAACTTGCTTTTCTCCAAGTAGATTTAAATCAATATTTAATAATTTGTAATAATGTCAGTTTGCAATATTAAGTTCTAGCTACTGTTCATGACAATGTGAAAGTTAATTCTAAATTCTTGGCCAGAAATGAGACTTTCACAAGGGTGAATGCATAAAGGCATGGTAGAGAAAAGTCATAAAGTAGGATTCATGCAGAATTTAATACAAGTAATTTAAGACACACAGAACGAGTGGAGAAATACTTTTGATTTCAAGCCCTCTGGATGCTCTGTTTAATCTTGAAATACTGTTTTTCCTCAATCCCATGCCAACTGAAATTATAATGTAAACTTCCTTGAAGTGCAACAAAAACCTCAAGAGATCAGAATCTTCATCATCATGGGATTTTCTAAAGCATCCAACACCAGTTGCAGTAAATTAATTATACTGTAAATTCCAGTGTTTTCATTGGAAGCAAAATAGGCTAAACACTAAACACTTTAGAAAACTGCTATGCAGAAAGTCTACTTCTTGCTTGTGGATCCCACCTCCTAAAGATGAACAAAAAATGTCAATGTAGAGAAGCTGTGGGCATTAGGAAAAAAAATGTCCAAGAAGGTATAAGTTCATCAGAAGCTTATATAACAGTGATGAAAACTTCTGAATTATTTTTTGGCTAAATGCAGAATTTTGCAGACTTTGTTGTTCAGTCATTATACAATGCAGACGGTTCACTAATCACAAGATGTCCTATGAATTCGTATTTGAATGTAGTAATGCATTAAAAGAAGCACTTTTTTTGCTCTTTGTGCTACTTGCAAATTAAATGCCCAAATATTTAAATTTTTCCTGGAGGAAAAACTCTTTGAAAGACAAAGATATTCAGCAAAGAGCAAAGTTTCTGCAGTGAAACTGTATCAAAGAGCTGTCTTAGGTTACTGGTTGGAGTTGATAATCATAGAATCATAGAATAGTTAGGGTTGGAAAGGACCTTAAGATCATCTAGCTCCAACCCCCCTGGCCAGGGGCAGGGACACCTCCCACTAAACCAGTGCCATCCAAGGCTCTGTCCAACCAGGCCTTGAACACCGCCAGCGATGAAGCATTCACAACTTCTCTGGGCAGCCCATTCCAGTGCCTCACCACCCTTACAGTAAAGAATTTCTTCCTCATATCCAACCTAAACTTCCCCTGTTGAAGTTTGAACCCATCACCCCTTGTCCTCTCACTACAGTCCCTAATGAAGAGTACCTCCCCAGCATCCCTATAGGCCCCCTTGAGATATTAGAAGGCTTGCTATGAGGTCTCCATGCAGCCTTCTCTTCTCCATAATCTTAAAGGTCTCTTCCAACCTAAACATTTCTATAATTCTTTGATTTTGTACACTGGATCCTTCATTATGCATTTCACACTTCAAATACATATGAGAATGCCATCAGAAAAAACAGTACTTGAATAAATAAACATCAGTTGACTATTTGAACTAGTCATAGGTATTGCTGAAACAAAGTAAGAAACTGATTTTTCATCTCAAGTTACTTTCCAAATACCATTTTAAATGCTGCCTGTGAAGTTAGTTTCATGCTTCCTACTGATTACGTGTTTTCTGTAGGATGTTATTAATGTCTTGCCATGACCCTCCCTTATGCTGCAGCTTCTGTTAGTTCTTTAATGACGTTCTTTATTTCTAACTTGAAAGGCTAATTTGACTCCCTGTTGAAAAATCAAGGAAATTCTATTTATTTAAAAAGCAGAGAAGGGAAAAGAGTCAGATTGCACTATAAATTTAAGAGGTGGTGAATAATAGTAACAAAAATCAGTGTAGCTACCTAGGTCTTCCTTTCAAATATGCCATTAGTTCCCTCCTTTTTAGTTCAAATCATTAAGACCCACAAGATGAAATAGGGAAAGAATGAATTTTTGATGAAAATTCAGGGGCATCCTTTAAACTTATGCCTAGATGACTATACACTTCAACTGGCAAAGGGTAAATGATTGACACCCTGCATAAATACTTTGAAATCCAAGATTCTGACCTGTCATTTGTTCAAAATATCATTGTATTAAGTGACATCAATCAGCTAGCTCATATACCATCCAGACAGGTCATTTTTTTAATCCTACAAATTCTAACTGTTGAATTTTAATATGCAATAACTGAAGAAATAATCAGAGCAATCATAAGAAACTGACAATTTTTGCTGGTGTTGCTGACAAAGGTGGGAGCATAAGTATTTTATTCAAAACATAAGAACAGCAAAATTGTCAACTTTTGTAAGCAAATAGATATCCACTTTTAAAGTGACACGTGAAACTAGGCTAACAAGATTTGAACAGTGCAAAGCAATGAAAATCATGAACACTAACCTTTCCTTTATGAATATAAACTGTTATATAAACATACATAGACACTTATGCAAGGCTTTGGAATTAGTTTGGTTTTGTTTTTTTAATGTTAGCAAAAAATTGAGTGTTTAGGTTGGTTTTTCTTTTTTTTTTTTTTTCCTCAATTATTTAGAGATTAGTCTAAAGGATAGTGCTCAAAAAAATGCACATATTAACATGTAAATTATTTTCCTTATCCAGAAAAACATTATGTGGTTTATACCTAGAACTATGGTACCACTGCTGCAATGCCTGAATACAGGGTACATACTCATTTAGAACAAAGGATAGCTTATTTAAAAGCAAAGCAAAAGAAACTGTCCTATTTATTTATCTGATAAAGATTGAAGCTATTCAGTTGAACAGTGTCAGTGGCAGAACTATGCACCTACTGATGTATTTGTATTGTTATTTGTTTGCATAAATATTTTCTATGAAGTCCAAAAGGAATATTAATTGTCATAACAAATTTCTGCCAAAGGCTAAACAGCAGTGTAAAGGGTGAGCAAGAAAGTAATCTTCCACACATCAGTTCATTTTACTGTGAGCAGCACAGCTGAGAACATAATCTCAGCCAGATCAAAATTTCTTCTACACAAGTATCCCATCTTCAATAACAGGCAATCTTGAAGGTTTAGGCAAAAGCGTAGAACAGAGCAAACTACAGGGGAAGTACACACTATCTCTCAGTGATCTATAATAAGAGACAGAGATACCACAACGCTCATCTGATAACACTGTTGTCTGATGGATGAAACAAAAGAAAGACAATAGTGCAAGTGTGTCCTAGACCCGGCATTCAGTTCTTTTTGGCTTAAGGCTTTTGAGAGTGCCCTCTGATTTTAAATGCTCACTTCAAAGGCTGCCAAGAATAGAAGCACTCTACATTAGACAACATCCGAATACAATCCGCTTCCTCTTAGTTTTCTCATCAGAAGAAAGGGGGTAACAGTATTAAATTCACTGTGTTTTTCTGGCTAGCAGTAAGACATAATTAAACTTTGTGAAAATATGACATTTAGATGCAGTTAAAGAGCTATCAATATAATAAAATGGCTATAGCTCATTAGTTTGAATTAATTAGGATAATTCAGAAGTAGCTTGTTCTGATAGGAAATGCTTGGATTTGAAACTTTATAGGGCTATGTGTAATGACTTACAAAAATCTTTACAGCTATGACCTAACAACCCTGCAGGCAGTGGATTCCTGCAATAACTTAAGTATACTTAGGGTCAGGCTCTGCCTAGATGGATGCTCATGAGTATGTTTTAACATATGAAGGCAGTATTTCTGCACGTGCCTGTTTATTATGGATCCTTATATATGACCACCAACATACAGACTTCTGGTAAAATTCGAACAGATGTATGTTAAACTATGTTTCCAGTATTTTTTTTTAACTACCTGCACGAAAGGATTTAAATCTATAATTTTTTTTCTACTTAAAATGCTCTTCACATACTAATAACATTCACAGGAGCTCTCTGATCAGTGTGTTTTCCATGTATCTTCAAGTTAGACATCAGACTGTAATTAGTAGATTACTCTGTTGTGTCCATACTTGATGTTAATTTATGCTGCTTTAGAGGCCATAAAAATGTGCCACTAATTTTTAATTGGAAAGGAAGGGTAGATAGGTGGAGATACTAAAGAATTAGAGTGCCATTAACCAACCAGACCTCTAGGAGCAATAAAGACCATCTGCCACGTCAGCAAATACGCTCCAGAAGCAGCAATTCACCATACCTTAAGAATCAATAACAAATAAAACCCACCATATTTTTGATGAATGTAAGATGGGTAGGTTTTGCCCTTCTTAGCTATTAATGTCAGAAGATCAGTAGTGCAAGTCTTCAGCAGCTAGTTTGGTTCAGATGCTGACTACACTTTTAAAAATAATTTTCCTAGCAGCAAAGTATTTTTATAGAACAAAGGTGACAACTTGTTACCCAGTTCAGTCTCAGGTATATATTTTTCTAGAATTATAGAATCATAGAATAGTTAGGGCTGGAAAGGACCTTAAGATCATCGAGTTCCATCCCCCTGCCATTTGGCAGGGACAACTTACACTAAACCATGCCAACAAGGCTCTGTCCAACCCAGCCTTGAATACTGCCAGTGATGGAGTATTCAAAGCTTCCCTGGGCAACCCATTCCAGTGCCTCACCACCCCCACAGTGAAGATCATCTTCCTTATATCCAACCTAAACTTTCCCTGTTGAAGTTTGAACCCGTTACCCCTTGTCCAATCACTACAGTCCCTCATGAAGAGTCCCTCCCCAGCATCCCTATAGGCCCCCTTCAGATACTGGAAGGCTGCTCTGAGGTCTCCATGCAGCCTTCTCTTCTCCAGGCTCAACAGTCCCAACTTTCTCAGCCTATCTTCATACAAGAGGTGCTCCAGTCTCCTGAACATCCTCGTGGCCCTCCCTTGGACTTGTTCCAACAGTTCCATGTCCTTTTTATGTGGAGGACACCAGAACTGCACGCAATACTCCAAGTGAGGTCTCATGAGAGCAGAGGAGAGGGGCAAGCATCACCTCCTTCCACCTGCTGGTCAAGCTCCTTTTGATGCAGCCCAGGATATGGTTGCCTTTCTAGGCTGCAAGTGCACGCTGCCGGCTCATGTTCATTTTCTCATCAACCAGCACCCCAAGTCCTTCTCCACAGGGCTGCTCTCAATCTCTTCTCTGACCAACCTGGAGCTGTGCCTGAGATTGCTCTGGCCCAGGTGTAGGACCTTGCACTTGGCATGGTTGAACTTCATCAGGTTGGTATCTGCCCACCTCACAAGTGTGTCAAGGTCCCTCTGGATGTCATTCCTTCCCTCCAGCGTATCAACCGAACCACTCAGCTTGGTGTCATTGGCAAACTTGCTGAAGTGCTCTTAATCTCACTGTCCCACTTAGAATCCCACTTAGGGATGCTGGGTAGGGACTCTTCATTAGGGACTGTAGTGAGTGGACAAGGGGTAATGGGATCAAACTTAAACAGGGGAAGTTTCAATTAGATATAAGGAAGAAATTCTTTACTGTAAGGGTGATGAGGCACGGAATGGGCTGCCCAGGGAAGCTGTGAATGCTCCATCGTTGGCGGTGTTCAAGGCCAGGTTGTACAGAGACGTAGGTGGCATGGTTTAGTGGGAGGTGTCCCTGCCCATGGGAGGGGGGGTGGAACCAGATGATCTTAAGGTCCTTTCCAACCCAGATTATTCTATGATTGTATGATACTTGAATATCAACCAAAAGTCTTGGGCCTCTGCACCCTGTAGTGTTATATCCCACGGAACATTACTGTCCTGGGTTCAGCAGTAGCAATCATTTTTCTCCTTCTTAGTAGCTGGTGTAGTGGTGTTGTGCTGTGTTTTTGACTTTCTACCTGGGGACAGTGCTGATAACACTGATGGTTTTAGCTGCTGCTCAGTAATGTTTGGTCTGACCAAGGACTTTCTGAGTCTCATACTTTGCCAGGGAGGAGGAAAAACCAGAAGGAAGCAGAGACACGATATGTGACCCAGACTAACCAAAGAGGTATTCCATACCACAGCATGTCATTCCCACTATATAAACTGGGGGTTGTTACCCGGAAGGGCTGGATCACTGCTCAGGTTGGGCGGGGTATCTATCAGCAGGTGGTGAGCAATTGCATTTTCTTCCCTTGTTACTTCCCTTATCATTATTATTATTGGTGGTAGCAGTAGTGGTTTGCATTATACCTTAGTTACTGGACTTTCTTATCTCAGTCTGTGGGAGCTGCATTCTTTTGATTCTCCTCGCCATCCCTCCAGGAGCTGGGGGGGGGGGGGGAGGAAGGAGTAGGGAGTGAGCGAGCGGCTGCGTGGTACAGAATTACCAGCTGGGCTTAAACCACAACAGTTGTTTTTGGTGCCCAACAAGGGGCAGGAAGGGTTGTAATAACGAGAGATCTAATTAGATTATGTCTGATCGTGTTTGTGATAAGCATTCATTATTTCAGATTAATAGTCACTTGTCACAATGCTGATTTTTTGGCTCTCAAAGTTGTTGCTCTTGACCTCACAGTTTCAGCATGTCGTACCTTACTTACAGCCAATATTTGCTGTGTTAGTGTTTTTCAGCTGAGGACCTTGGGCTAAGTTTCTTCTTTCATTGCAATTTAAGGTAATGACTTGTAATACAATAGAATCATTGATCATGAAACTGATCTGGCTTTTGTTCCCAGTGTGCCCTCCACCTCTATATTTTGTAAGGTATATAATAGAATTGTTTAGCAATGACACATCTTTTTTTCACCTCCTCAGGTGGTCAACCCAGGAAAGAGGCATTCCCTTACATTTCCAGGCCCCCCACCAGACCATTTACAACAACATATGAGAGTTCTGAAGGTTTTGAATGGCCTTTGACTACCCTTGAGACCTGCCTGCTGATTGTGATGGGGATCACCATGTGTTTCACCCACGACCATTTAATCTGATCTCGAAAGTTAAGCAGAGTCGTGTTTGGGCCTTGTCTAGGGTTAGACGGTGATATAGGAGGACCAAGAGTTTTTCCCTGAAGCTGGACAGTCATGAGTGGCAGGGTGTGTGGGATAGTATGGGCAAGTATCTAAGCCAGTGGGCCCCTCCAGTGCTTTGGAACTTCACCACTGAACAAGTGCAAAATCCAGAAAAATTAGTAAAACACTTAAATGAGGTGCGTTGTCATTCTGGTGATAGTAAGGATGGACAAATCATGGCAATGTGCTGGAGTTTGGTCTATATTTACAGAGCCCTATTCAACACTATCCAGCACCTTCAAAAGTTAAAAAATGTCCCTGGATCTGAGGGCAGAGTAATGGACAGTGCAGCTACTCCAGCTCCAAGCACAGCAACTACACCCGCCCCCCAGCGACAAGTACAGCCGCTACTCAAACTTCATCCGCAACAGGCAGTGCAGCTACTCCAGCTCCAAGCACAGCACCTTCGCCAACTCCAGCAACAAGTACAGCAGCTACCCAAACCCTGACAACAGATACTGCAGCCACTCCAACCACAGTGATAATCACTGCAGCTAAATCAGAGGTCCAATTCATACTAATATTGGTTGCCCCTGTACGTAAAGGGAAAAGAGAAAGAAAGGAAAGAAAGATGAAGGAACACAATGAAGAAGCAGTGGCAGTGCACTTACTACCAGGGACAGCATCTGATCAGGAGTCATCATCACATGAATCAGAGGAAGAAGAAGAGGCAATTTCTCGAACTTGGACCTCAACCGAGCTACGGAATATGCCAAAAGATTTTACCCATCAACCAGGGGAGTACATCAACATTTGGTTGCTCTGATGCTTGGACAATGGGGCCGACTGTCACGAACTAGAAGATAGGGAAGCCAAGCAACTGGGATCACTTGCTAGGGAAGGGGGGAATTGACAAAGCAATTGCAAGAGAGAAAAAGTCCCTCAGCCTTTGGAAGCAGCTCTTGGCAACTGTGAAAGAAAGGCTTCCATACAAGGATGATGCTATGAATCGTTTGGCCATGTGGACTACTCTAGAGAAAGGCATCCAGTCTGAGGGAATCAGGCATTGAAGAGATGATTTTCACATCAAGCTGAATGCCGGGATGTACACATAGCTCCAGATGAAGTCGAATGTGTATGACCCATGTGGCGGAAATTTACACGAAATGCACCCCAATCATATGCCCATTCATTGACAACAGTAACCTGGAATGACATAGTACTACTAGTCGTGGATGAAATGATTCATAAACTCCGAGAATTCGAAGACAATCTCACATCTTCCATCATTTCAGCTGCAGAAAAACTGTCCCAAGAATTCAAACAACTAAGAGATGATCTATCTGATCTATCCAGCTCCTCGCGTGGACCAACACATGTCTCAGTTATTAACAAAAGGAGTCCTACTGTTCTTGAGAGAAGATAAGGTATACGTCACGGGCTACCCTACGATTTGACCTGTGGGATCACGGAGAATACATGATGAAGTGGGATGGAAAGCCTACCTCAGCTCTGGAGGAATGGGTGCATGAATTGAAGAGGAGAACAAGGGTCAAGGATGATCATACCATGAAAGTTGTGGATTCAGTCTCTGGTGAGCAGGTTCCCAGATAGAGTGGAAAGAGCCGATTTTACCTCAGCTCCTGTGATAAAGAAGAATAATCCCTTTCTACAAGACTTAAGCGTCCAGTGTTGTGATGACTACTGGAGGGACCCTACCTCCAGCCAGGTGGAGGTAGGGGACAATCGGATTTACTGGACTGTGTGGATCAGATGGCCTGGCACATCAGTCCCACAGAAGTATAAGGCTCTAGTAGATACCAGTGCACAGTGTACCCTGATGCCATCAAGCTGTCAAGGGGTGGAACTCATTTCTGTTGCTGGAGTGACAGGAGGATCCCAAGAGTTGACTGTACTGGAGGCTGAAATCAGCGTGACTGGGAGGAATTGGCAAAAGCACCCCATTGTGACTGGTCCAGAGGCTCCATGCATCCTTGGCATAGACTACCTCAGGAGAGGGTATTTCAAAGACCCAAAAGGGTACCGATGGGCTTTCGGTATTGCTGCTTTGGAGGCAGAGGAAATCAAGCAGCTGTCTGCCTTGCCTGGTCTCTCAGAGGATCATTCTGCTGTGGGGTTGCTGAAGGTCGAAGAACAACAAGTGCCAATCATGACCAAAACAATGCACCGGCAACAATATCGCACCAACCGAGACTCCCTGATTCCCATCCATAAGCTGATCCATAGACTGGAGAGTCAAGGAGTGATCAGAAGGACCCACTCACCCTTTAATAGCCCCATATGGCCAGTGAGAAAGTCTAACGCAGAGTGGAGACTAACAATAGACTATCGTGGCCTGAACGATGTTACACCACCCTTGAGTGCTGCCGTACTGGACATGCTAGAGCTTCAGTATGAACTGGAGTCAAAGGCAGCCAAGTGGTATGTCACGACTGATATCACCAATGCATTTTTCACAATTCCTCTGGAAGCAGAGTGCAGGCCACAGTTCGCTTTTACTTGGAGGGGCGTCCAGTACACTTGGAACCGACTGCCCCAGGGGTGGAAACACAGTCCTACCATCTGCCATGGACTGATCCAGACTGCACTGGAAAAGGGGCAAGCTCCAGAACACCTGTAATGCACTGAGGACATTACTGTGTGGGGCAATATAGCGGAGGAAAATAATCCGAATCCTCCTGAAAGCCAGTTTTGTAATAATAAGAATAAGGTCAAGGGGCCTGCACAGGAGATTCAATTTTTGGGAATAAAATGGCAAGATGGACGCCGCCAGATCCCCACAGATGTGATCAACAAGATAACGGCAATGTCGCCACCAACTAATAAGAAACAAACACAAGCTTTCTTGGGTGCTGTGGGGTTCTGGAGGATGCACATCCTGAATTACAGTTTGATTGTAAGCCCTCTCTACTATGTGTCCTGGAAGAAGAATGATTTTAAATGGGGCCCTGAGCAACAACAAGCCTTTGAGCAAATTAAACGAGAGATAGTTCATGCAGTAGCCCTCGGACCAGTCCGGACTGGGCCAGATGTAAAAATGTACGGTACACCACAGCTGGGGAGAACGGTCCTACCTGGAGCCTCTGGCAGAAAGCTCCAGGGGAAACTCGAGGTCCACCCCTCAGCTTTTGGAGCCGGGGATACAAAGGATCTGAGGCCAGCTATACCCCAGCTGAAAAAGAGATATTGGCAGCCTAGGAAGGGGTTCGAGCTGCTTTGGAAGTGATTGGCCCTGAAACACAGCTCCTCCTGGCACTCGGGGTGCCTGTGCTGGGTCGTGCAGGGTCTCCTCTACACGTCATGCAACAATGCCACATGGAGTAAGTGGGCCGCGTTAATTATACAATGAGCTTGAATAGGAAATCCCAGTCATCCAGGAATTCTAGAAGTCATCATGGACTGGCCAGAGGGCAAAGATTTTGGAATGTCACCAGAGGTGGAGGTGATGCATGCTGAAGAGGCCCCACCATATAATGAACTGTCAGAAAGTGAAAAGCTATCCTGGGCCTTAAAAAACAGATTTTGTGGCGACACGGCACACCAGAGAGAATTGAGTCAGACAATGGGACTCATTTGTGGAACAGCCTATAGACATTTAGGCCAAAGAGCATGGCATTGAGTATCACATCCTCTACCATGCACCAGCCTCTGGGAACATCAAACGGCACAATGGACTTTTAAAAACTGCACTGAGAGCAATGGGTGGTGGGAATTTCAAACACTGGGATACACATTTACAAAATGCCACCTGATTGGTCAACACCAGAGGATCTGTCAACAGGGCTGGCCCAGCCCAGTCAGAACTGCTGCATACTGTTGAAGGGGACAAAGGTCCTGTGGTGCATATTAAGATCTTGCTGGGGAAGACAGTCTGGGTTATTCCTGCTTCAGGAAAAGGCAAACCCACCCGTGAGATTGAGATTGCTCAGGAACGCGGATACACTTGGTGGGTAATGCGGGAAGATGGGGAAGTCTGATGTGTACCTCAAAGGGGTTTGATTTTAGGAGAAAACAGTCAATGAACTCAATTGGATGCTGTCACCTGCAATGTAGCACTTCTATAGCTCACCAACTTGATGCCTTCAGGTGACCAGCTACTGGCCCTGACTTCCCTCCGACCATCATCCCAACAAAGAATGAACTTTGATGAAACCACAAGAGTTCTCCTGTATCATCAAGAGGCAACAATCCAACACTGCACACAGCCTCTCCTGCTCTGAAAGACTGCTACAAGAGATGGAGTCAAACATCATGGACCGAATGGACTCAACAGCTTTATAGGGATTGGTCCATGCACTAAGGAATGCTCTCTTTCTCTCTCTCTGTGGATGAATATACATGTATATATATGAGATAAGAGCGATGGCGTATTGAAAATGTGGGATCTGAGCATGATGTGAATGGTATGGAATAAGGGGTGGATACTGTCCTGAGTTCAGCAGTAGCAGTCATTTTTCTCCTTCTTAGTAGCTTGTGCAGTGCTGTGGTTTTGACTTTCAGCCTGGGAACAGCGCTGATAACACCAATGCTTTCAGTTACTGCTCAGTAGCATTTAGATTGACCAGGGACTTTCTGAGTCTCATGCTCTGACAGGGAGGAGAGGAAGCCGGGAGGAAGCAGAAACACGACACCTGACCCAGACAAACCAGACAGGTATTCCATACCACAGCACATCATGCTCAGTATATAAACTGGGGGCAGTTACCCAGAAGAGTTAGATCACTGCTTGGTCAGGCTGGGTATCGGTCAACGAGTGGTGAGCAGTTGTATTCCCTTCCCTTGTTTTTTCCCTTATCATTATTGTTACTGGTGGTGGCAGCAGTGGTTTGTGTTATACCTTAGTTACTGGACTGTTCTTATCTCAATCCATGGGAGTTACATTCTTTCGATTCTCCTCCCCATCCCTCCAGTAGCAGGGGGGAGGAGGGGGAGGGAGTGAGTGAGCGACTGCGTGGTACTGAGTTACCAGCTGGGCTTAAGCCGCGGCACTTAACAAGCAGGTTCCTGAAGAGGCTAAAGTCTGTTCTCTTGAAGTCCAGGGCGGTAAGCTTGCTGCATGCTCTTCTCACTGTCCTGAGGATCTCAAATTTGACCATCTCATGATTGCTATGACCAAAGCTGCTCTGGAGAATCACATTTCCATCCAGCCCTTTCCTGTTGGTGAGGACGAGGTCAAGCATGGCTCCTCTCCTTGTTGGCTCCTCTATTACTTGCAGAAGGAAGCTGTCTTCCACACAATTGAGGAACCTCCTGGATTGCTTGTGCTGGGCTGTGCTGTCCCTCCAGCAAGTATCAGGGTGATTGAAGTCCCCCATGAGAACAAGGGCCTGTGAATGTGAGGCTGTTCCTATCTGTCTATAGAGTGCTTCATCCACATTACTGGTTGTTAATTAAACATTTCAGAATTATTTTTCTTATATATATATATCAAAGGAATTTCCATTATATTTTTCTTTAGAAGGCAGCAGAATGCTTGTTTACTTTGAACCTTTCTTTTTTTTTTATTTTAATTGTTGATTAAAAAGGTATTCATCCTCTCCACCTTCTTTTTTCATTAGGTGTATGGAGGCCATTTAAGTGACAAGCCGGGATTTGATATGGCATACCTGGAGTTGGTTTTAACTTGGAATAACAACTAACAGTAGGATTAATCTAATCTAAAATTATCTGACTAAAAGTTGGGCATCAAGCCCAAGTTAATTTTCAAGTTTTCTTCTAATGCTAAAGGAATAGACTAGCACTTCCATGGGGTGATTAGTCATGCCGTTGTTTAGATTAGGTATGGAATATTCCTGGAAATGATAATCTTTTCCATTGCTGTCATGGTTTAAGCCTCCACTCACGCAGTTTGCTCACTCACTCCCCCTCCTTCTTCTCCCCTCCTTCTTCTCCCCACTCCTGGGAGAATGGGGAGGAGAATCAAAAGAATGCAACTCCCACAGGTTGAGATAAGAACAGTCTAGTAACTAAGGTATAACACAAACCACTACTGCTACCACCAGTAATAATAATGACAAGGGAAATACAAGGGAAGAGAACACAACTGCTCACCACCCAATACCAAGCCCGACCCAGGAGTGCAGTGCCCCCACCCCCTCCAGGTCCCTACCCTTAGTTTTTCACATCCTGGACATGACGTGCTGTGGTATGGAGTACCTCTTTGGTCAGTTTGGGTCAGATGTCCTGTCTCTGCTTCCTCCCAGCTTCCCCTCTACCCTGGCAGAGCATGAAACTCAGAAAGTCCTTGGTCAGACCAAGCATCACTAAGCAGCAACTGAAAACATTTGTGTTATCAGCACTGTTCCCAGGCCAAAAGTTAAAAACACTGCGCTGCGCCAGCTACTAAGAAGGAGAAAAATGGCTGCTGCTGCTGAACCCAGGACAAATGCTTATGGAATTATTCTAGGTAGCTTGCTTACCACTGGCTACCTAACTTAACATAAGCAGGGAATTGTTCTTTCCCTTTCAAATACATGATACATATCTGAAAAAGGGTTGTATTTTCTCTGTTTTTTTTCCATGCAGAAATTGTTAAGAGGTTCATATGCCCTAGGTGAGTTTTTGGGGATTTGTTTTGGGGCTTTGATCCTGATTTAAAATCACCGGGAGAGTACATCTAAATCCTACCTGTATGGATATACATGTGAGCTGTATCTGTGAGTGACTGCTTTGTTCTAATGCTTCTGAAGCCATTTGAAGAACAAAGCAAACACTGACAAATTAAAGAAACGTGAGGCTACATATTGGGCAGTATCCAGGCTGAGCTGGCTCAAGAACACTGTAATAGTAGTTTACACAAAATGCTGAGTCTGTGTCTTCATATGGGAAGAATATCAGGAAATATACAGCTGTCATAGCATTTCTTTCATCATTTACACTCTCTACAAAACAGAAATGTAGCAGTCCATCAGCACAGTGTTTACAATCACCATAAATAACTGCCCACCAAAGCCATGCCCAGTCTAAGCCTACACTCAGTTGCCATGTTCGTGAAAAGAGCTTGGATTCTACAATCGGTTAAATTTGAAAGAAAACAGCTATTGTATAAACTCATACATTTTAAATGAGCATTTTATTTACTCTTGCAAATAATTTTGATCTTCATTCAATTAATGACACGTGTACTTAACTGAAAAGTATCCTAATCCAGTGACATGCTGTCTTCCATAAAAGTGAAATTCGCATTTTTTCCTTGAGATGCTGAAGGCATTAAAAGGCCACACATTTTTCAGTCAAATAATTTAAGTCTTTTAGGTCTTTTCTTCTCTCCCATGAGTTCTCCGTAACTTTATCAAAAGAAAGAACAGAGGTAAAATTAAGTCAGAAGAAAAGAAGAAAAGAATCATTGCTTAACAGTCTAGCAATTATAAAGCAAAGGAAGAAATAATAATAATAAAAAATACATAAATTTTCTTATTGCTAGCAGTTGCAGAAATCCTTGGGGAAAAGACTTTAATACCATCCTTCCAAGAATTACAAAGTCAGGGCCAGCAGTTCGGTATTACAGTATTTTTTAAGGATTCCCCGGGGATGCTAAAGAAGAAAAAACATATAATGGTGGTGGTGATGGTCAGGAATGCCTAGACTTTGATCCAATGCAAATTTCAGTCCAAGTTAAATCACCTCAGATACTTTCAGCCTGGAAACTTCCAGAATCCAGGTGTACAAGATTAAAATGTCAAACAATACATGACACAGAAAAATGTGGCTCCATAACAGAGCTTTAAGCAGCCCCCACTGTTTCCAGAAGCTGAGACTTTCCTGTTGCTCCAGGTGTTAAAGGAAACAGTATGAGCCATTTTTTTGTATTTCCTTCCTGCAAGCAAAAATACAAATCTTACTGCCAGAGTAAGACAAACCACTATATTTCCTTACCGTAGAACATAAAATTATTTAAAAACCACTGTATTAAAGCAACATATTCTGGTTCACAACTACTGAAGTGCAACATTTTTCAAATGTGGGGGCAAGAGTTGGGCATGTCTGGGCATTTAACTCAACTTTAAATATTCAGCACACCAGATGTTAAGGACAAAAAGTACTTCAGCAGTAAAGGCATTCGCAATTAGAATTTTGCAGATCTGGAGTACACATAGATTAAATCAAAATATGAAAAAGAAAAACCCTGCCAAACAACAAAAAAAAAAAAAAAATCAAAGCAGTCTGCAAGGAAGGAAGAAAGCCTGTGAAGTTTAGTTATTCAGTTGAATTTTAGGAATGTAGAAAGAATTAAATAAACTGAAAGACTTTATGGAATCTTAGAGGATTATTTAGGTGCTTGCTGCCTGATGATAAAATTGTTTATGACACTGAATCGTTATAGGTATATCAATGCAATAATATCACAAGATCGCCTGATAAACACAGCAGAAATACTGCTTATGATCTTGGGTGCTGTGTAAGCATCTTTTTGGTTAGCGGGAAATTAAAGTGAGACCTACAAGATACAGGATGTTGAGGAAATTCAGGCAGAGATAAGCAACGTTAAGATAAAGGAAATGAAAGAATCTGATTTAAACTCAAAGAACAAACAAGCACATCCATATGTAAACACAAGTAGGCATGCAGTCACGCTTAAAAGACTTAATGGAAGAAAGGTGGAGGAGGGAAAATAGGAGGCCACAGTGCAGTGAAGATCCTTAATTGATTAGAATGCCCACAGCAGTAAGAGACAACTGGAAGAATCAATTAAATGTTGCAGATGAGTTATGGCAAGCATAAAACTCTTAATAAAGCACAGGCAGAAAAATAAACTCAAAAAAAAAAAAGTAAAAAAAAAAAAAAAATAAAAACCACACAAGAAAATAAGATAAAGGTCTTCTTTTTATTCTCCACACATGCATTTCTTAGATTTACTTCTTTGTGAAAGAGCACATTGAAATAACTGAATGTTCAATATGATCATCACGTTCATGTGTGTCAGGAAGGGGTGTGCTGCTTTCTCTAGCTCAGTCTGCTGGTCATTGGAGGAGGAAAAACTCCTAAGTGAAATATGGTTTAACAAATTTACATAATAAGATTCTATATCACCCGCTCACACAGAAGCCATAAATTGCTTCAAGCTTGCTATAAGTTATCCTAACATAGTTATATACTAACCACTGACATTTTCACTAGAAGTAACTCTTAGCAAGCTTTAATGAACTCTCATGAATCTCAAAAGGACTGGAAGGCATTTCTAACTGAGGTAGAGAATTGGTGGAGGTGGCAAGCAAGCTGTTTAGAGATGCTGTACACACAAGGTAATTTCATTATGTAGTAGAAGTCTTCTTAGGACTTCCAAAAAGTATTTTGAAGGTACTGGCTTAGATAAATTGATGTGAGTAGGTTTAGGTTTTGTTGAATCATAGAATGGTTTGGGTTGGAAAGGACTTCTGAAGTAAAATACAACAAACACATGAACACGCATATAGTTATACTCACCTTATGATCATAGAATCATAGAATACTTAGGGTTGGAAAGGACCTTGAGATCATCGAGTTCCAGCCCCCTTGACATGGCCAGGGACACCTCACACTAAACCATGCCACCCAAGGCTCTGTCCAACCCAGCCTTAAACACCGCCAGTGATGAAGCATTCACAACTTCCCTGGGCAACCCGTTCCAGTGCCTCACCACCCTTACAGTAAAGAATTTCTTCCTCATATCTAATCTAAACTTCACATTTAAGAATACAATATATTACAAGAGTCTAGTAGTTTAACCTGAAAAATATATCTTCAATATATCTAGTAAGTCTTAGTTTCACTGCATGTTTGTCACAGAGCATTTCAAATAGCACAGTAAAACTACAAGACCCTTCCTTTATCATATTACAATAACTTATATTCATATATGTGTATATATTTTTTAATTATTTCTTTTCACCTTAGAGGATTGAAGAGTAGCTTAGAGGCCATCTTCCTCTCAGTGTGTGTTTACTTGTCTGAAAAGAATATTTGAAACAGGTTTTAATATCATCATAATTGTTTCATCTTTAGCTACAGTCAGTCTCTATCTGTCAACTATTTAAAAAGAAGTACACCAGCAAAGAAGACGACACGAACATTCAGTCTGATCTCAATTTCAACTTATTTCCACCAATTTTAAATTAATTCAACTTCAGGGGAAAATAGCTTTCAGGTTTGTGAAAGAAAACCTTAAATTACATTCACATAGTTTCTCACAATGAAGGTCAAAGGCACCACCTGATTATTGACCCTCCCAGTCTTAATGTAGTAACAGCTTTTTGTGGAATTTCAGAAGGAAATTTATAAAAATAGTTATCTTATGCAAGGTAAGTAAGAAACTTCATGTCATGGTTCAGCAGCAGCAGTCATTTTTTCTCCTTCTTGGTAGCTGGAGCAGAACTGTGTTTTTGATTTTGGGCCTGGGAACAGCGCTGATAACACCAGTATTTTCAGTTATTGCTTGGTAGTGTTTTGGTCTGACCAACAACTTTCTGAGTCTCATGTTATGCCAGAGAGGAGGGGAAGCCAGGAGGAAGCAGAGACAGGATACCGGACCCAAACTGACCAAAGAGGTTATTCCATACCACAGCACAGTCATGTCCAGGATGCTAAGACGGAGGGCAGAGACCCAGAAGGGTGTGGTGTGGACTGGGGGGTTCGCTGCTGGGGGGTGCACTGGCTGGGTCGGGCTTGGTGAGTAGTTGTATTCTCTTTCCTTGTATTTCTCTTGTATTATTACTGGTGGTAGCAGTAGTGATTTGTGTTATACCTTAGTTACTAAACTGTTCTTATCTCAACCTGTGTGAGTTCAATTCTTTTGATTCTCCTCCCCATCCCCCCGGGACTGGGGGAAGAAAGAGAGGTGAGTGAGTGAGTGAGTGAGTGAGTGAGTGAGTGGGTGAGTGAGTGAGAAAACTTTGTGGGTGAGGGGCTTAAACCATGACACTTCACTGTTTTGCTTTGGTGAGTGTCATTAAGCTGTTGTTTGAGAGTAGAGAGAAGAATTAAAAAGTCTTTATAATTTACCACTCCCTTGTGTACACACATGGAGCAGACAAACACACACTCTAATATATACATTTTGATGTTTCAAAACTCAAGTAGTACATATGAGTGGGAAAAAAATATCACTGTGATCCACTGATGAAACTCTGGAACAAGATGCCTGGAGAGGCTGGTTTTAGAAGCATTTTCCTCAGAAACAAATAAAACTCAAACAGAAAAGGCCCTAATCAATCAAATGTAGTTGAATCTTCTTTGAATTGGAGATGAGTCTAGAAAGGTCTGGAGATCCTTTTCAACCTAAATGGTTTTGTAATTCTATGATTACATAAATCATAAATCCTACTTAGACCGACAGCCTTTTCTATATGGAAAAAAAAAAAAAAAATAAATCTTATTTTAAAAATTAATTCCTCTGAAATCCTGCAAAAAAGTTTAAGCCCAAGGAAAAGGCAGATTTCTAGCTCTTCTTTTAGGTGTGACTCTTCAGGTGTGACTTCCTCCAAGTCCTGAAATAATAATAATGTATATGGAAAAGTCGTGGCCCTTTATGAGTGACAGCCATGCATTAGGTATGCACACTAACCTAAGCAAGGTCTTGTGAACACCTTCCTACTAATAAGAAGTTCTGCGGTTGACAATATTTTACATAAGTCTATTTTAGACGCACATGAGGATCTTTTGTAACCTGTCATTAGAATTATTTATATGCCTCCGTATAACAAGTTGCTTTAATTTTCATGACCCCGATGACTTCCTTCCTTGCACAAAACCCAGTGAAAACCTCTAAAAATAGCTAAAACAGATATTTTCCTTACTTCTTCATTCACAGCAGCGCTATTAACAGCAAAACATGGGAAAGGTTGATAGTACTCTCATGGACTTAACTCCCCATCTCACTGTAAATGCTATTTCTTTCTAATAAATTCAGTTAACCCTAGCTTTTCTGTCTACTGAAGTAACTGTTGATCTATCCTTTTTCTGAGTTCTGTATCTGTATCTGCATGGACTACCCCACTGCCAAATCCTCAGTTTCCTAAGGTGTTTTTCTTTTTTCTTCACTGTTGACTCTCCCACTCAAATAAATTGCAGAGTTTATATGCTTAAAAATATGATAGTTGTCATTTTTCTTTCCTTAAAGTCTGCATCTACAAAAGTATGCATGACAACAAGACAGCTTGGATTTGCAGGAGAAATGAGCAAAAAAGTGTAAGAAGGTTAAGAAAAGCCTCTCAACATATGTGTTGAAACAACTCTCGATAAAAAGATGGAAAAAATCAACATTATGTCTGTTGGTTTGGGGATATGCCAAGACTTTAAGCCCTGAATCATAAAAAGCTTTAAGCAAGGTTTTAGAAAATACAAGGTCACATACTTCACTAGTAATAGCATGAGTACCTATTCTTTGTTCACTGTTCTCAATTTAGTAGGCCAGGTGTACTGGGGGCTGGTGGAGCTGGTCTGATAAAGAAAGAAAAGAGTGGATTTGGTAGGAGGCTTGCCAGACTGGTCAAGGATGTTTTAAACTAGATGTGTTGGGGGAGGGGGACATCATTCCATCCCAACACACCCAGTCACTTGCCAGCACCTATAGCAAAGGTTCAGAGCAATGTAAAGATATTCCAGTTACTCCAGCCAATGAGCAGGCTTTAACTGGAGCTCAGCTCAGATGCCTCTATACAAATGCCCGTAGCATGAGGAACAAACGAGGAAGTAGGGATGTGTGCATGTATACGGGAGTATGATATCATAGGCATCGCAGAAACATGGTGGGATGGCTCCTATGTCTGGTGTGTTGGAATGGAAGGTTACAGGCTATTTTGAAAAGATAGGCCCGGCAGGCAGGGAGGGAGAGTTGCTATTTATGCTAAGGATAGGTTGGAGAATATGGAACTCTGTCTGGGGACAGGTGAGCAGTCAACAGAGAGTTTGTGGGTCAGGGTCAAAGGGAGAACAGCGATGGGAGACATTAGTGTGTGAATCTGTTGCAGACGGCCTGACCAAGAGGACTCTGTGGATGAAGCGCTCTATAGAATCTATAGAACAGCCTCACGCTCACAGGCCCTTGTTCTCGTGGGGGACTTCAACCACCCTGATATCTGTTGGAGGGATTGTACAGCCCAGCACAAGCAATCCAGGAAGTTCATTGATTATGTGGAAGACAGCTTCCTTCTGCAAGTAATAGAGGAGCCAATAAGGAGAGGAGCCATGCTTGACCTCTTGCTCACCAACAGGGAATTGCTGGTTAGAAATATGACGCTCCAGGGCAACCTTGATTGCAGCGATCATGAGATGGTTGAATTCGCGATCCTCAGGACAGTGAAAAGAGCATGCAGCAAGCTCAATGCCCTGGACTTCAAGAGAGAACACTTTGGCCTCTTCAGGAACATGCTCAGTAAGATTCCATGGAATATACCCCTAGAGGGCAGGGGAGCCAAGACAGTTGGTTGATATTCAAGGATCACCTGCTGCAAGCTCAGGAGCAATACATCCAGACTAGAAGGAAGTGCTGCAGGAGGGCCAGGAGATCTCCATGGGTGGATAAGGAGCTGCTGAGGAAAACTGGAAGTTAAAAAGAGGCTTATAAAAGGTGGAAGCAAGGACAGGCAGACTGGGAAGAATACAGGGATGTTGTCCGGGAAGCTAGGCACCAGGTTAGGAAAGCTAAGACCCACTTAGAACTAAACTTGGCTAAGGATGTTAAGGATAACAGGAAGGGATTCTATAGGTACATTGCAAATAAAAGACAGGCAAGGAATAATGTGGGCCCTCTCCAGAAGCTATCGGGAGAACTGGTTGCCCTGGGTTTGGAGAAGGCTGAGGTTCTTCATGACTTCTTTGCCTCAGCCTTCACCGGAAAATGCTCTGAACACACCACCCAAGTCTTGGAAGGCAGATGCAGGGACTGTGAGAATGAAGACCCTGGGCCCACTGTAGGAGAGGATCTGGTTTGGGATCATCTTAGGAACCTGACCGTATACAAGTCCATGGGACCTGCTGAAATCCATCTGTGGTTCCTAAAGGAGCTGGCAAATGAAGTTGCTAAGCCACTGCCCATATATTTGCAAAATCATGGCAGTCAGGTGAAGTTCCTGATGACTGGAAAAAGGGAAATATAACCCCCATTTTTCAAGAAGGGCAAATGGATGACCTGGGGAACAACAGACCAGTCAGCCTCACCTCTGTGCCTGGCAAACTCTTGGAGCAGATTCTCCTGGAAGGCATGCTGAGGAGCATGAAAAACAACAAAGTACTTGATGATAGCCAGCATGGCTTCACTAAGGGGAAGTCCTGCCTGACCAATCTGGAGGCCTTCTATGATGGGACTACAGAACCGATGGACAGGGGCAAAGCAGCTGATGTCATCTACCCGGACTTGTGCAAAGCATTCGACACTGTCCCACAAGACATCCTTGTCTCTAAATTGGACAGACATCAATTTGATAGGTGGACCACTCAATGGGTAAAGAACTGGCTGCATGGCGGCACACAAAGAGTTATGGCCAATGGTTCAATGTTCAGCTTGAGACCAGTAACAAGTGATGTACCTCACAGATTGGTGTTGGGACCAGTCTTGTCCAAAATCTTTGTCGGTAACATGGGCAGTGGGATTGAGTGTGCCCTCAGCAAGTTTGCTGATGACACCAAGCTGTGTGGTTTGGTTGATGCCCTGGAGGGAAGGAATGCCATCCAGAGGGACCCTGACATGCTTGTGAGGTGGGCTGATGCCAGCCTTATGAAGTTCAACCATACCAAGTGAAAGGTCCTACACCTGGGCCAGAGCAATCTCAGGCACAGCTACAGATTGGGCAATGAAAAGATTCAGAGCAGCCCTGCAGAGAAGGACTCAGGGGTGTGGGTCAATGAGAAACTTAACATGAGCCAGCAGTGTGTGTGCTTGCAGTCCAGAAAGCCAAGCGTATCCTGGGCTGCATGAAAAGGATTGTGACCAGCAGGTCAAAGGAGATGATCCTGCCCCTCTACTCTGCTCTCCTGAGACTTCACTTGGAGTATTGCGTGCAGTTCTGGTGCCCTCCACATAAAAAGGACATGGAAGTGCTGGAAGAAGTCCAGAGGAGGGCCACGAGGATGATCAGGAGACTGGAGCACCTCCTGTATGAAGATAGGATGAGAAAGTTTGGGCTGTTGAGCCTGGAGAAGAGAAGGCTGCGTGGAGACCTCATAGCAGCCTCCCAAGTATCTGAAGGGGGCCTATAGGGATGCTGGGGACGGGCCCTTCATTAGGGACTGTAGTGATTGGACAAGGGGTAACGGGTTCAAACTTCAACAGGGGAAGTTTAGATTGGATATGAGGAAGAGATTCTTTACTGTAAGGGTGGTGATTCACTGGAATGGGTTGCCTGGGTGTCGTGGTTTAAGCCTCGCCCAGCCTAATAACTCACAAAGTCGCACACTCACTCCCCTCCCTTTTCTTCCTCGAGTCCTGGGGGGATGGGGAGGAGAATCAAAAGAATTGAACTCACACAGGCTGAGATAAGAACAGTTTAGTAACTAAGGTATAACACAAATCACTACTGCTACCACCAGTAATAATACAAGAGAAATACAAGGAAAGAGAATACAACTGCTCACCAAGCCCAACCCAGCCAGTGCACCCCCCAGCAGCGAACCCCCCAGTCCATCAGCACCACACCCTTCTGGGTCTCTGCTCTCCATTTTCGCATCCTGGACATGACATGCTGTGGTATGGAATAACCTCTTTGGTCAGTTTGGGTCAGGTGTCCTATCTCTGCTTCCTCCTGGCTTCCCCTCCTCCCTGGCATAACATGAGACTCAGAAAGTCCTTGGTCAAACCAAAATACTACCAAGCAATAACTGAAAACACTGGTGTTATCAGCGCTGTTCCCAGGCCCAAAATCAAAAACACAGTTCTGCTCCAGTTACCAAGAAGGAGAAAAAATGACTGCTGCTGCTGAACCCATGACACCGGGGAAGCTGTGAATGCTCCATTGCTGGCGGTGTTCGAGACCTGGTTGGACAGAGCCTTGGATGGCATGGTTTAGTGTGAGGTGTCCCTGCCCATGGCAGGAGGGTTGGAACTAGATGATCTTAAGGTCCTTTCCAACCCTAAGTATTCTAGGATTCTCTGATTCTATGTTTGCATAAGGAACATGTTCGGGACAGGCAAAAAGAGAGCTCATGAGTGAGATATTTCAGGACATTGCTTCAAGAGAAGAGAAAATGAGCACAAACTAAACCACATTAAATTCCATCTGAGAACAAGAAAGCCCCCTTTTACTGTGAGGGTGACTGAGAACTGGCAGGGAGATGTTGTGAAGTCTCCTTTGAGACATTCCAAGCCCCACTGGAAACAGTCCTGAGTGGTGCCCTCTTGGTGAGCCTGGCTGAGCTGAAGATTTTTACTAGATGATTTCCAGAGGTGACCCAACCTCAGCTTTTATGATTTGTGAAAATCTTCAGAGTTTCTCAAACTGCGTCACTGTGCCAATGTGTAGCTGGAAAACTCACTTTTGGAAATATTATATCTTCATTCTCTCTTCCCATACTCTTCAGGTTGCGTCTCTATACTTCCAAAGGCACTTTTTGGACAATGAAATCCCACTGTTTATGGCAGAGGCAATGCATAATATGTTGTTGGAATCACTGCAAATATAATGTGTGACAGTAATGTACAACCACAGGCCATAGTTCTTCCAACAGAAGTTAATTTGCTGAACCACAGCAGTTCAATTTCTTACTGTCACGTCAATCTATCTAGACTTACAGTTTTACATTGGCTGCTGCATCTCAGTGATTTAAAAATGTAAGCATAGTGATTTAGAAATGTAAGAATTTTTCTCTTCCCTTTTCAAATAGTAAAAACATAAAAAATCAAAATTTAAAAACTCTTAGCAGACTGAATCTAACCATACCAAAAATTTCAGCTTAAGTACTTGAAAATTTTAATTCAGATACTTTCTTACATAAGGCTACATTTTGCAGAAGAAATTGAAAAATAAAATATTTTTCCCTTAAACTTAAAAAATACACTGAAATGCCACAGTAGGATCATTACAACATTTCTTTCTTACCAAATTGTTTTGAAACACAGAATGTACTGAGATATTTCCATGACTACTTCCAATGATTCTACAGCTCCTGAAAAAAAACCTCAACCTAGAACTTTGACAAACAATAAATTTTCAAAAAAATTTTCTCCAAATATTTGTTACTATCTCATGACTCCATTTCAGATGTGGAGGGGTTTTCTGTTATCAGGAATATTTTTACTCTAGTAATCAGAATCCCTATCACAGATTTAACTCTTGAGGGCAGAAGATGTCCTCTGCTCCTGAGAAGCTGTGATGGATAACACTCCCTATAAAGTATTTCTCACCCTCATGGAATGTAGCATTATGAGTTTCTTAGGTGTCACATCAAATATTCATCAAGTTCATAGTACAGTCTCAGTAGCTCTCTCATCTAGACAATGTGTGTCCAGAATAAATGATAGTGCTCAACTGTCTCTTTAACGTGCTTAAAGAATTATGGATGAAAAGCACCTGAAAAAGGGAGGTACCCTTCATGCTAAAATAAAAAAAAAAAAATAAAGCTAAGACAAGTTTTTCATTCTTTATTTGCAAATTCATTTCTAAAATTTCTTGTATTTATATTAATCAAATCACACCTATCAGAACTTCAAAGTTCCATATATTTAATTTCAGCCATTAGCCTAGTAAGCAATATTCTGTAGAGTTAGGCTCTGATTTAATTCCAAAATATGTATCTCATTAGCTACAATGTTTTGATGAGGTTTTATCCTTCATTTGTATTTTTTTTTTGTTCTTTCTTCACTTTACCTCTTTACTGCAAAGCATCTCACTCTCTTCTAATTTATGTATAGTTGTGCCCAGCCTCAAAATGCCATTAAGTTGATAGGTCACACTTTAAATTAAGTTTGTCAAATAAAAGTGTAATTTAGACCCCCATAAAACAGTTATTACCAGTTTTAATTAGGAAAAGTAGGAGTTAGGTCTGTCTGAGAGACGTTCCTAGACATAACCGTACAGAAAGCCAAGCTACATGTTTTTCATTCAAGTAGAGTCACTGATTATTGCAGTAGTTCTATTCAAATTCAGCTGAGGGTGCATTCATCTGCCAGCAGAACAAATTTCAATTAAAGAGAAAAAAGATATTTAGAAATTATAGTTTCAAGTGTTCAGCAGATCTTGAGTTCCAGTTGATTGCAACGTTGCTGTCTCAGATTTAATAAATGTTCAGTGTCCTCTCTGAAAGCGGTTACAGATGCTTTCTTGAATCATCCGAGATCACTCAATCAGGGTGAAGGCTAACCTTGATCAGTTTAAAAGCAGTGGATTTTTTTTCCTCTGGCTGGTTAGTCACACCTTTCAGTCCATGATCTGTTATCTACATATTATCTGTTCAAACATATCAGCTTAAAAAGTAAAGGGAAATACCCGCAGAACTTTCAGTCAGTGTTGAAAAGGGAGATAAAACTGGAACTGCAAACTTAAATTCCTTGTGGTACAGAGCATAAAGGATATAACTGGATGTATAAGAAATAATACAGGGTATAACTGTGGATTCTGCAAAATGTCTGCACTTGCTAAGTCTGCTTTTGCTGATTGCAACTGCCCCTCTCCTTCGTATCAGCAGTAAATACATTGACTGTTTATCAAAGAAGCTAAGAAAATTCCTTTGATATTGCAATAATTCATAAAGTGAAGCAGTTTTTGTTTAAGAATCTAGTTCTGGTCACAAGTGCCCAGATTTTTAGGTTAGTGCATCTGTAATGAGATTGATAGTGTTACACCAGTGGAAGAGGAGAATCAGGCCTGTGGCATGGACTAGTCTGCAGTTTCAATTGCTTACTAAGATGTTTTTGTTACATGCAATGTCTTTTTGACACAAAAATACACGTTTGTGGCTGCAAAACAAGGATATTTTCTTTCATCAGAAAACTAAATGGCTAACAGGGAAGAGAACATTGGCATGAAAATAAAAATACTGTATCTGAAAGGGAGTACATCTTTAACAGGAAAAAATGTAATAGCCACCTAAAAGATAAAGAAGTTAATTGTTCTATTTAAGAATGTTATCTGGAGTTCTCTGCAATTCTGAAGGATGCACAGTATCCCGTCCTTCCATCACACAGTATTATAAGACAGCAGTTGGCTTTTTGCTTTTGGCTGCACATTTTGGAGAGAGACAAATAGATACCTTTGTATGTACATATATATGAATACATAGACATACACACATGCGTGTGTGTGTATAAACATAGAGAGAATGCACTTTTGAAAGTTGCTACATTTTCAAAGGATTGAGTTGTAAATGTCAGTATTTTGAAAATATAGGTATTTTTATATATCTTCAGTCACCAGATGTCCTTGTTATCTCATATTTTCCATACAGCTGCTTCTTAAAGTATTAGAGTGGCAGGGTTATGTGCTATAGCAGTTCATCTCTAATGGGAAGTGATCAGCTCACCTCTATAATTGCTTTTCTAGAGCTCCAGGCACAGATTTGCCATGAAACTTTAATCCCCTCTCATACTCCACCTAGTACATCTTGTCTCCTGCTCTGTTCCTGTGGCATAGGTACAATTCATTTCCCCAGCATTGTGTGGCAGCATCTGCCTGGCTCCACAATCTTATGTGCTGGATGCAATAAATCAACAAGAGGAATTTCTTCCCAGGAGTCTAGAATAGATTGCTTTTTTCAAAGTTAAATTCCATGCTGTCCTCTTATCTAATATATGCTCTGACACTGGAAAAGTCTCTTCATGGAATGACCTTCAGTCTGACCACTTTCTACATCTGCCCCTGCATTTGTTAGTCATAAACCCAAAAAATTTACCTCTCCTAGTGCACCCTAATATTCTGTTCTTGGCAATTGCCAGGAATAGATCCCAAGGGACATATATAAGAATAAAGTTAGTATTCATTGATACTCTTCTAGTCTTCAGTTGTTTGTGGCTTAAAGAGACTTCTTGTTTGGTTTCATAGATAATATGTGATCCTTACTTGGTATATGTATATTAACTGTTTATTTAATTTTACCATTTGTTGATTCATTTTTTTGAACTATTTACGTTTTACAGTCTGTAGGCTGTCAGTGGTATGAAATTGAACAGTCAGGAAATAGTCCCAAAACTGGAACTAGATCATCTGTTAAGCTGTTATGAGGCTTCCTAGCGCAGTTTTGGCTTGTGCCAATTAGAGCTCTTTAAAAAATTTCCCAGGCACAATCTGGGAGTTAGGCACAGGCTAGGATCATTCCCATAGGTAGTTTAGATGCAGTTACTCTGTCTTGGAAGATGCAAGAGTTTAGTACAAATACTGGCAGTTCCTTGCCAGTAAGCTGCAGTGCCAGAAAATGATGGCCTAAGTATATCTAGTATATCTAACCTGAGCATCCTAACATGCCATGGAAATCTACAGTTTCATCCTGGCTTGTATTAGCAGCAGATTTTTACACTGTTTCAAATCCAACATCACAGTTTTTTTCATTTCACATTCACTAATTTTTGTTCATTTACCTTGTTCATGTAATTGAGAAGCCACATAACCAAAAGTATAAAATAGCAGCAGTATTAAGAGATAATCTAATAGTCAGATCTGAGACGAATGTAGCAGAAAGCCAGATGAGGTATCTTTACTTAAACAAGGTGATTAAAAAAATTATTAGTGTTTGCAAAAATATATTAAGAATGTGTTCAGATGTTTAACATATAAATGTATGTATAGCATATCAGGATAAATAATGACATTTATTAAAAGAACATTGTAATTGCCTGAAAAGCAAAATGGATCTTTAAAAGCATGCTGGCTCGTTGCTACATCTGGTAATTCAGCTAGGAAATATTTGAGACATTTTATTAAAAATAGGTTTTCTGAAAGTTAGCCTTCAGATGTATTAATTTGGAGGACAGCCAGGCTCTCTGATCCTATTAACTGTGTTTAAGAACCCCCGTATGGCTGGAAAAATATAAGATCCATGCCATGTTTCAGAATAATAATAAGGGCACTCTGTGAATAATTTACCATCAAAGAATTATAAAGTCTTCTATGACTGGACCAGCATATGACAGTGGGCAGATGTAGTCCAGTTACTTTGGGCTGATCAACTCTGAGTATCACACACTCTCCAACAGCAGGGACTTCGATTCACTCAGAAGCTTTGAACCAGGAATTCTCTGTTGATAGTTATGCAATGTACCCTCAACATGGGAATTTTGCTTGAACATCTGAGGAGTCACCAGTTGTCCACCATGTTCGATATTCATACCTCCACGTTACAGAAAATTACTACAGGAAGTCAGTCCACAGTTTGGAGAACTCACACTCTTATCACAGTGCTACACTCATCACAGGGCTTTCCTTTAGCTATTCTGCTCTATATGGAAGGAAGGGATGGTATTCTTTATTAGAAGAATTACAGACTGAAATAACGATTAATAGTTCTAAGTTTAAGCATTTTTACTGCACTTCTTATCACACACTTCTCTCAGTTCCACTGGAGTAAGGTGAAAGTTGGTAATAGCCTGTTCTAAGGTCAGGAAGAGCCAATAGATAACTAGCTTCCTATGCTTTAAAAATAATCACATCACTTCTCTGTTGATCTCAATAGTATGTATGTAGCTGATACATAGCTTGATTTAAAAAGATCGAGATAAAAAGAAAATCAGTTTTTATATAGGAGCATATAGAGGGAGGAAGGATCCACTAAATCTCAGAGGATTTGTTCCAGGCACTCATCACTTCTATTGTTCAAACTTTTGATTCTTTTAATCTTATTTCTAGTTTGAGTATGGCTATATCTAAATTTGCTTCAGATTTTAGCCAAGCATTGTATGACTGTCTCTGTCTGAGGATGCTGATTTTGCCTCTTGACTGACTGACTATATTGGGTTTATGTGGCA
Organism: Myiopsitta monachus; assembly: GCA_017639245.1. NCBI lineage: Eukaryota > Metazoa > Chordata > Aves > Psittaciformes > Psittacidae > Myiopsitta > Myiopsitta monachus. Next base: position 65,471,753 of record CM029919.1, read on the forward strand.
AGGTTTTGGTAACACAGGGGTGGCTTCTGAGAGAACCTGGTAGAAACTTCCCTGGTGTTTGATAGAACCAATGCCAGTCAGTGCTAAGATGGAGCCACCACTGACCAAGGACAGGCACATAAGTAACAGTGGTGGCACCTCTGATTAACATACTGAAGAAGGGGAAAAAGCCCACACACAACTACAGGTGGAGAGGGAAGTGAGAACACGTGTGAGAAACCACTCTGCAGACACCTTCACAATGTGAAAAAAAAAAGGGGAGGAGATGCTTCAGGAGCTGGAGCAGAGTTTCCCCTGCAGCCCATGGTACAGACCATGGTCGGGTAGGCTGTTTCCCCCTATAAGCCCATAGAGGACCCCATGCAGGGGAATGCACAAAGAAGGCTGTGACCCTGTGGGAAGGCCTGCTGGAACAGGCTCCTGGCAAGACCTGTGGCCCCATGGAGAGGAGCCTATGCTGGAATAGGTTTGCTGGCAGGAGTTGTGACTCCACGGGGGACTCACGCTGGAGCAGTCTGTTCCTGAAGGACGGCACCCCATGGACCCACACTGGAGCAGTTTGTAAAGAACTGCAGCCTGTGGGAAGGGCCCACTTTGGAGCAGTTCATGGAAGGCTGTCTCCCATGGGAGGGACCCCACACTGGAGCAGGGTTAGAGCATAAGGAGTTCTCCCCCTGAAGAGGAAGGAGCAGCAGAGAAAAGATGTGATGAACTGACCGCAACTCCCATTCCCCATCCCCCTGCGCTGCTGGGAGTGGGGATGTTGAGGATCTGGGAGTAAAGTTAAGCCAGGAAGAAGAGAGGGGTAAGGGGAAGGTGTTCTGAGATTAAGTTTTTATTTCTCATTACCTTACTCTAATTTGATTGGTAATAGATTAATTTCCCAAAGTCAAGTGTTTTGCCTGCGACAGTAATTGGTAAGTGATCTCTCCTTGTCCTTACCTTGACCATGAGCCTTTCATTTTATTTTCTCTCCCTTGTCCAGCTGAGATGGAGCAGCTTTGGTGGGCACCTGGTGTCCAGCCAGTACACTGACTGGAAAACTGCAATATGAAAGGAGGACTCTGACCCTGTGATTTCAGCAGGATTGAGTGGAAGTAGGAACTGAGCTATTTAAAATTAAAAAGAAGAAAAAAGGAGTTCACCCATTCAACCACAAATATCTTCAATAATTAGCAATAACAGCAAGGGGAATACAATTACAGGCAGACTAAATTGCTTTTTATTTAAATGTTCTCTTTTTAAAATGCATCCCAGTGTGAAAGTCCCTCTTTAAATTAGTGAGAGCATGCATAATCTCAATGTCTCCACTGGGGGTTGTAGGAATATATGTTCTCTCACTTGCTTTGTTGCGCATTTAGGGGATTAGAACAAAATTATACAGCCCTGGGTACTTTTTAATGACAGATATCAATAGTAATTTAGCTAATTGAGTGTATTCCAGCTTTATTTTAATTTACTGGTGTTTTTCACTTTATTCTTTGTTATTTAGTTCTGCCTGAGTATTCTATTACTACTGTAAGCCTTGACCCTGCAAACTCTTGGTCATAGAGATACACTTTTCTTGCCATATGAGGAAGGAGTTTTACAAGTAGATCTGTAACCATTAGAGAATACTTAAGAAACCAGGGCAAAGAAATTCCTATCTCAGTTTCTAAAACTTTTTCAATCTACCAAGAAAAGAAAGCCAAGAAATTATTCTTTAACAAAGAGAAAGCTTTATTAAAACAGGCAGTTTCAGTTTTGTTCATCCCATTCAACTTTGTGCTGTTTTCCTGCGTAATAGAAAATTAAACAACCTGAGTGAGAACGTCATTGAACTTCCAAATTTGTCAGCAGCTGGAGAAATGTACTGCTTATTGAAATTTGCTGGGTTTACCAAGCTCTGACAAAAAGCAAAGAGATCACCCAGCTTAGGGAAACTTTTTCATGGTTTACTGAACGTTCTGAACATGCTACAGACTCACCTGAAAATAATTACATAATCTAGTGAGAACTCCTGAAGTTTTGTAGGACAAGGTGAAGGTTGAGAAAATTAATTATAATCTTTATAGAGTACTTTCTAGAAGGATTAGCTCCTGTAATGCTCACAGACTACAAGAAAGGCTTCATCTCTTGTTATAGCTACCATTACTGTAATGTTCAAGTCCTTCAGAACTGTGAATGTATTTAACATAATAATGTATTATTTTGACCTGGATAGAAATAATTTTCTTCATAGCAGCTTATATCATGCTATTTTTACATTTGTGTTGAAAACAGTGTTGATAACAGGGATGTTTGAACTATTGCTGAGTAGTGTTTACACAACATCAAGGCCTTTTTAATTTCTCAACCTTCCCTGGCATCAAGTAGGCAGGGGGGGCACAAGGAGTTGTGTGAGGGTACACAGCCAGGAAAGCTTACCCCAACTGACCAACAGGGTATTCCATACTATATGATGTCATGCTTGGCAATAAAAGCTGCAGGGAAAAAGGAGGAAGGGGAAGATGTTTAGAGTGATGGCAATATCCTCCCAAGTAAACATTATGTGTATTGGAGCCCTGTTTTTCCTGAGGATGGATAAACACTAGCCTGTGGATGGGAAATGATGAATGAAGTTCTTTTGTTTCGCTTGTTTTGCTTTACCTATAAAGCTGTCCTTATCTCAACCCACAAGTTTTTATGCTTTTGTCATTCTGATCCTCTTGCCCATCCCACTTGTGGGGAGTGAGCAAGTGACTGTGTGGGGCTAAGCAGCACATCAGAGTTAAACCACAACACAACTCTGTGAATTTTTGATTTTATTTAATAGATAGAGAACTACAACAGAAAGACCTGTTGAATATCACCAAGCAAGTCTATGACCTTGTAAGGAACAGAAGATCTCTCTATAGGCTGGAAAGCGACCATTTATCTGCTCTTCCATTATTGCTGCTACTTTCATTTGCAAGGTCACCCAGTAAAAACAGCCTGTAAAAAAAAATAGTGAATTTTCCTTGAGAAGTAAAAAGGGTGTTAGTCAGCCTCCTCACAGATACTGCTATACCAAAGAGCCAAAATGTACCTGGGGTTTTGAATGTACTGTCTGCAATCAATATTTAGTTTTCCTTCTTCAGAGTGGAAGACATACTTCTTATTCTGATTAAACCGCTTCCCAAAAGTATTTCTAAACTAACATTTTTGTAGTGCTTCTGTTTGTTTGTTTTGTTTTATCTCTTGACAAGTCTTTCAAGGCCTGACTTCCCCGTCACAGCAGTCATAGTTCCCTGCACCTACCTAAAGTCTCATCAGCTGCATCATACTTTCAAGGCCATTCCACCAGCCTGGGACTGCTGGAGTAGGAAACACTGAACACATTCTTGGTGTGATCCTCAGTGGTCATGTTAGCCTAAAAAATCAGGACCCTGTGGTATGCAAAAAAAGAGGACACGAACATAATTTTTAATCCTATTACTGTCTAGCACTGCAATATTGTATTATTGGAACCATATGTTCAAAAGTCAGATATGTTAAACTCTTAATTCTGCTAAAAGTGAGACTAGGACCAAGATTTATAAGTGTGCTTGCAGTTTAAGTTAAACCATTGAAGGCCAAACACATCATTGCTGATGGACAGTAAAATTAAAATGACATTATGGATATGTACTGCTTGTAGAAAACAATGACTGCAAAGTACACTTATTCTACACCTTTTTATTATAATGATAAAAATAAATACCACATGATAAGAATATATGGAGATTTTCACAGTGAGCACATAGAGTTGGCAATATTAGATCCAGGACACAGGCTGGGGCTTTATCAAAGTTTTGTAAAAATCTTTTAAATACAGGTTTCCTGGATCTTACTAAATTCTGGAGAATCAGCAGTAGTTCATAGCTGGCATAGAGCAGTTAGCATGTCAACAGTATGAATAGTCTGACACGACACTAAATATCACTTTAATTATCAAGGGAAAAAAAATAAAAGGAAGAAAATTTATCTGAAAAGAATAATATTTATCCTGTTGCGGACTACACTGGGGGAAAAACAGCAGGTGGATGCATGTGGAGATCCAAAGAGTCTTTTGCCACAGGGTGAATTGTTTGTCTAGCCTTCTAGACTGTAGTCCTGTCATACACTGAAAAGCCTGCCCCTCAAATCCATGTGAGCTTTGTGCAATGTAGGCATGTACTTTATCCATCTATAAGCTGTAATAAGTCAGTACAGGATTGTTCCCTACAGTATATTCTCAAGTGCTTTATCCAGTCTAGTATTAAATTATTCAAGTGACGGGCTTCCAATACTTCCTTGGGGAGATTACGACAAACTGATAGACTTCACAGGAAGTTTTTCTGATGTAAAGTCTGAATTCTTCTCAGCTCATTTTCTTTCCATTAATCCTAGTTATGCTCCCTTGGACCTCTCTAAACAAATCCTATGCCTCCTAGGTGTTTGCACAGTTCAAATGCTTGTAGACAGATATTTCATCCCCTAGTAACCTTTGTCTGGCCAGTGGTACACTCTGTTATTTTTTACTCTTTCCTCATAATCCATCTTTCCCATCTCTTCCTCAGGATATTTTTCTGTTGAGTCACTTGATATGATAATTAGTTGTTAAATGGTGGGTTATCAGCAATCTTGAAATCATATTCTTAAATATGCAAAATATATGGACTAACGACTAACATAAAAAACTTATCACCCAAAACCAAGGGGGATTTGAAAAATTGATGTCCTTAGTGAAAACAAACCAACAGTTGAAAACTGAAGTCCTAGTTAGGGGTGTATGATCTAATGAGCCTCTTTCTTAACATCAGTCTTGTGCCATTAATTTCTGAAATGGACCATATTGAAAAGCATGACTACAAGTTATTTAGCCGTGGCCTGCCATTAGTCAGTTGTTCATGCCAAATGGGAATATGCAATATGACTAGAAGGCACCTGAAATATTTCTGAAGCTTAATCTCTGAGGTAGCTGCCTGTACTTGACTGACCTACATTTTCCAGTCTTACATACTACTGAATTCCAGTGACTTGTTCCTACTGTTTGAAACCAATGTGAAACAGTAAAAAACCTTACAGCTCTGTCTACAGACTTCACAGGTCTACTGTAATTAATAAGAATATTTGGGAATAATTACATGTGATTTTCATTTTCTTTCAGTGTAAGCTTTTATAAGCTGCTCGATTAACACCTGCCCAGCAGCACCTTCGATATTTGAACACTATAGAATTTTTAAGAAAACACTGCTATGGGTTTTCACCTGTCTTTTTTGAGTTTACAACATTTTCACCAAGTTTTGTTCATATTATTTATTTATGTGCCTTAGTAATCTATTCTCAAACAAAAAGCACTGAAAATAAAGTATGTGGCCAGTTAGGATCAATTTAGATTTTCTGTATTTCTATTTTGGATATAAATTTTAATGAAAAAAAAATTTCCAGTGACAATGAAGGATATATTGAGACCACTCAGGTTTAGACCTTTTGATCAGACATGTAAGCTAGTATAAATATGCCTGCATAATTACCAGAGACAAGTTATCTAAGACCACAGCCATTCTTGGTGGCATGCACTGATATGCTATAAAGACCACTGTGGTTCTGCTAAATCATTTACAAATAATGGTAATAAATCTGAGCTTCACAACTGGGATAATTTTGTTAGGGTTGAGCCAGGCAGAAAAAGGTAAGAGACAAGAAACATCTGATGTCCTGTCTCTACTCTGACAGTACTTTCTGGTAGGTGCATTTCTTGTTATTCATGTGTTTAAACTTTTCTATTCCTTCTTTTTTCTGCAAGGAAGTCCACACCCTGTAATTATTGGAATGTGCAAACTAAAGTTTTTCTTTTTTTTTTTTCTTGACATGTACGCTGGCCACGCTACTAAATGCATATAGTCAAAATTAAAACACCAACTGCTACTAAAGTGTGCACAAGAAATAGATGATTTGTGTCTAACTCCAACAAAAAAATATTATTTATACTGTACTTTGGAAATTATGTGGTGGCAGCATTGTAAACAGCTGTGTGCTCCATTTTAGTAAATCTCATCATTTAGAATGTTTTCCTTCCCTTCTAATTTTTTCCCAATTTTTGTCTTGTACTCAGGCGTGATTGAAAGAAGGGAAAATTGCCAAGCCAATGCAGCTTGTTATGAAACTTCAACAGTTTGTATTTCCTCAAATTAACTGAAAAGAGTATAAGCACCACATACTGCTTTGTGCACTCACATCCTTCTGCAAACACCTGCTAGATGATGGGGGCTTTTCTCACTCAGGCTTGACAGTCAAGGAGAAAACAAGCAATGCTAGAAGGTTCTCTGCTAAAATGTTCTACTACAAACTTCTCTAAAACCTTGTTTTAATTTATTTGTCATTTTTGCCACAACAGTTGAAACCTGAATAAAGTAACTGTTCTTAAACATTACTTCTTAAACATTTCCATAAAAAAATCTAGATTGACATTTTGTTTAAACCAGTAGATAAGCTCTAGTAGTCTCTAGCGGCAATTGTTTCAGAGGTAAGTGCCAAAAACTTTTCAGTATTTTTTGGTATATTTTTGCAGGAAGTTAGTTCTAACCCACAAAAACATCAGTGCTTCATATGATTGTATGTCCCCTCACACACATAACTTTTAAATCTGTAATAATATTCCTCTAAATGTCTGTCCACCCTTCCGTCCTTTCTTTCTCTCTTTCTTTCCCTCTCCCTTTCTTTCTCTTTCTTTCCCTCTTTCTTTGCCTCTTTCCCTCTTTCTTTGCCTCTTTCTTTCTCTCTTTTTTTTCTCATTTTCTTTTTTTCTTTTGCTGTCTTTTGAAAGACATGAATAAAGATACACAGACAAGGGTAAAAGAGCATAAACAAAGAGAAAGCTCATGAAACCTCACCCAGAGAGAATCTGAACTCTTCAGCTGTACATCAGGGGCCACATGCATCTAATATTCTGATGTTTCTATTCATGTGCAGAATAGCAATATTCAGTGACATTGTCCAAGGACAGGGGAAGAGTCAAGTCAAGGAGTCAGGATCTAATTTGTGAAATGTTGCAAGTAGGTGGAGAGCAAAGAGAAGGAAGGGGAGGGTCATAAGGCCAGGAGCATTGTCACAGACTAGCAGCATGTATAGATGCGATTTCAAACTGACCTTGTACTTAAGCATATATTTTCTTTAGTCATGATTAATGGTAAACATCAAGCCTGTCATGAAGGATTTGAATAATTTTGAAATAGCCTCTGTGGATTAGTCCAGAAAGGACAATCTTTGCTTCACTATTGCAGATATATCTGTATTACAAATAAATAACACATTCAGTAAAAAGTGCAATTGTGCTTTACTAGAACAAGGTTAACAGTTTTATCTAGGTTGTCATCTATGCCTCCCCACAGTAACGTTCTGAATAACACACACATACCTTAAAGAAATAGATTTATTTCCACACGTCTGATAAAAGCTGTAACTCACATACACCCATTTCTGTTGTGACAGCTTACAGGATATGAGCCCAAATTCAAAATAGTAGGTGGATCAATAACTCTTTTAGTAGCTTAAGTATCAATTAATTAAAAGAAAGTGTCTAAGTAGCAGTGCACAAACCATTACGTTATCTGTGACACTTGCTCAAAAGCCACCATTTTAGTCACTTTGTAATTATTTAAATTGCAAAAAAAAACAACTGTCCAAATAACACTGGTATATGATAACTTGATGGCCTATTTCCCCATGGCAGCTGAGATATTACACTTATTACACTTAATGTTAATAAATCCTATTGTGATTTTGAAGAATGACAGGATGATTGAGGTTGAGAGGAACCTCTGCAGATCACCAAGTCCAACCCCCATGACATTAAAAGAAGGCTCATCTAGAGCAGGTTGCCCAGGATTGTGTCTAATAATGTTTTGAACATCTCCAGAGATGAAGACTATGCAACATCTTTGAGCAATATGTGCTACCGCTAAGCACTAGCGCAGTAAACAAACAAAAAAAAAGTATTTTTATGTGCTCAGAAGGAAGTTCATGTGTTTTGATTTATGCTCATTTGCTTTTATCCCATGACTGTGTATAATGAAAGCAGTCTGTGCCTTGTTCATTCCCTCCCATCAGGTGTTCATACACATGGATAAGATCCTCCTGAGCCTTTTCATCTTCAGATTACTCTATGCCAGCTTTCTCAGTCTCTCCTAACATGGCAGATGCTCCAGTCCCTGAATCACCTCAGTAGCCCCTTCCTCGATTATCCACAGTGTGTCTTTATCTCTCTTGTACTGGGGACCCCCAAACAGGCTGAGTAGAGAGAAAAAACCACTCTTGGTCTGATGGCAACGTTCCTCCTAACACAGCTGTTGGCCTTCTGGCTGTTAATTGCCTTTGTTGCAAGGGATCATTACTGGCTCATGGCCATCTTATTGTCTACCAGGACCACCAGAATCAAAGGTCCAGAAAAAGCCCAGGTAATGAAAAATATTACAAACTGGCGACGGCTTCCACTTCCCTGAACTCATGTTGTCACTTACAACCATGGCAACACATAATTCTGGCTCAGTAACAGTCAAAGAGCCAAAATCAGAGGGTGCATTTAGAAAGAAATGTGACAGCAAGAAAGATTATCCTGTAGTTACAGAAAAAGGACTGTTGAGCTGAGTTGGGAGAGTAACCATATTGATAACCTATCACAAATGTATTTACCATTATTTGTAGCAAGGCATACTTAGTCTTGCTATACTACTTAGTAGAAAAAGCTGGCCATTAATTTATGAGCAATACTGAGCAATAAATTGAACAGGATTAGGAGCCATATGCTCTAAATCTAAACATTTGAGATTTCCAAATTTAAACAGATCACTTAATATTCCCTGTAAGTATATGGAGAGGAATATATACTATCTGAGGTTAATTCATCTCAACTTAAAATAGATGTTTAAGGTAAATGAGGTGAATCATTTTTTGTACATGCCTTTTTCTCTCAGTGATTATAAAAAGATAATAAGGTCTGTAGGCCAGGCTTAGGTGCCCAGCTTTTAAATTCTTAAAGGGAGAAAAAATGGAGTCCATGTTCTGGAAATACTATGAAAGGGAAAGACATAGGACTTGTAATTAGTGGGCCTGTACAAATCCAGAGAAGGATGGGTTAAAGGGAATAAATGGATTATTTATGGACCTCAGTGATCAGGAATGTGATGATGGAGTTGGCAGTGACAGAAGAAAAAGAGGAGGGGTGAAAGCAGTGACAAAGCAGGACAGTTGATCACACATGGTCATGTAAAGCTGAAATTGGAGCAATCTAAAGAGGAGATGTCAGAACTCTATGTCTCTTTGCTAAACTGAGCAGAGGGAAGCAAACCCAGAGTAAGGAGTTAGGTCAAGATCTAGGAGTCACAGTTGTTAAGCTTGTGAGTGGCTAAATCCACTTTAAAAGGCACATACAAAATGTGATAATGAAATATGCATTAAGTTAATGAGGATCATCAAAGACAAATCATTCCTTTTTCATGTATTTAACTGATCTATGTGAACAAAAGATGATTGAGAAGAAAAATTAATAAGCTAGACTACAGTAAAAAGGCATTCATGTTCTAGATAGTTTTCAAATTATCCAGTCAGCCTTTGATGACAGTGTTTAAGATACCTAAAAATGTACAATATGTAGGTTAAAATGGGTAACACAAAAGTAGGAAGTTATTTGTTGCTGCAAAAATGCCACAAATGCATTTAACAGTGTTACAGAGACTTTTCATGAATTAATATTTAGAAGTGAAAAGGTGAATCTATTATGTGTGTCTTCTTTGATTCATAAGAGATTTTGTTTACTCTGCTAGACTAAGACCAACACAGGCAGCATTCTCTCCTTCCTCTGCTCTCAATATCATCATCCACATGATGCTGATATTCATGTCTTGTGGAGAGTGGGTTCTTCTCACATTTGCTCAAACCTCCTTTCTCCTAAGGATTATGCCTATCGAAGAAAGCATAAGGTCAACTCTAAATGGTCCCAGCTTTTGCTCCTTCTGTATTTTTTGACTGGTTTCTGTATTATGCTAATCTGCCTTTGGCTTTTCAGTGTTCCCATTCTGTTTCTTTTCCACCCCAAATACATAATGTGTTGGCTTGACATTAAGTTTGTTCTGGAGTCCATTATGCTACACTCTTGAAAGGATTCTTGGTTTAGGCTTATATTTTATGTTTCTACCAGTTTTCAGATTGGGATTCAGAAGAGCTGCTCTATGCGTGGGACCACTACTTTAAGGAGGGCAAGAGAATCAAATATAACGAAGTTATGTGTAAAGTGCTTTGCATGACTGTGGAAAAAGGCCAGAAGGGAAAGAGGATTGATATATTTTGCATCAGATAATCCATTTGAAAAGACGTCACTGTAAGCTTTTATCAATATAAACAACAGGATTGTCTAAAAACATTACTCGTGTTTAAGGTAACACAGTATTTATCACTGTGTTAATCAAGACATGTTTATTAGCTCAAATATTCTGTATGCAACAATAGCCAATACTGTAGATTCCGGAGGAAGCGACCAGCACAGCGCTTCATGCTATACTACACCTCAAGCAAAGATTTGTGTAATGCATTTTGAATGTAATTTTATTATAACTGAAAATTTAAAGCACTGCATGCATACCCTACTTATTTGCTGAATTCACTACAAACTGGTTATTATTCTTTGAGGATTTTTTTCATCATGGGAAGGAAGATGCCCTGAAGGGTTGAAGAAAATGAGTATACATATGTAGAACCTAGAAATATTCAAACTCATTAAGCAATGAAAATTGTCAGTGTAGTGCAGGAAACAAAGAATATGACATTGTTAGTCTTATTTACACAGATGATTAGAAAGAGATAAAGTATCTGACCCAGACAGCTAATAAATACAGCATTCAAAACACAACACCTTCTGCTTTCTTTTTTTTCCTGACTTATTTTTCTTTCCCATAATCGTCTTATAATTTTATCCTGAGTTCACGTATTGGTTGAATCCATTGCTCTGGCTTTGGTATCTCCTAGTTATTTGTTAAATTTAGTAAGAATTAGTTTGATTAGATCTGCTTTAGTTCCTCTTGGGAGCCCTGAAGGACTGAGAAAGATAAGCAAATCCTACAAGTAGGACTCACACATGTTCTCTAACTCATTAAGGAATGAAAAGTGCTGGGTTAAGGGAAGAAAAGAGAATAAGGGTTATGCCTATTTACACTCAGCTGTCAAAAGCCAGGACATGATTTTCTAAGTTGTTAAATTGGTTTCATTCTTGTTTAACTGTTTAAATGTAAATAAACTCAATAAACTTGGGAGTTCAAGCAAACCCAGAGAATTGGATATTTCTCAATATGTGAGGTGCACACCTTTAATGCAATTTAAAATCATGACCATACAAGTTATGCTACTTTTTTCCCTCATAATTCTATCTTTTCACATTAATTTGCCATAATAAGAGTGCCTCACTAATGTACATTTCAGATCCGGATCTTACAAATATCAAGAACTCACCTTAAAAAAGCCTATACCCTACTTAAGAAACAGAGACATTATTTCAACTGTTAACAACAGCAACAAAAAAAAAGGTAGTATTTGGCCCTCTGTCCACTAATAAGTTAGCCATAGACTCTTACAAGCCACAAAGCACAAATGAAAGTCCTACAATACATTCACTTTGAATGTATTGTGTTCTTAAGTCACTCAGAAACATTCTCAGATGCAGGATTGGTTTATAATAGGCCTCTACCTCACTGAATGTCGGTGAGGACCTTCCTTAAGAAAGATCTGTCAAAACTGCAGCTTCAATATGCTGCAGATTACGGGAGTTTTGCTTTTCGTGAACACAGGCAGAGGTACAGAAGACAATTCTGGATATTCTGAACACCTGCTGTAAGTCAATGAAAAACAGACAGATTAAAGGTAGAACTTTTTAAAATTTATTTTTATTTCTGATGAAAGCTAAGGTTCACATGCAACCTCTTGGTAAAGGGCAGCTTTACATATGGGGAAAGTAATAATAGAGTTTTAGAACCATAGAATAGTTAGGGCTGGAAAGGACCTTAAGATCATCTAGTTCCAAACCCCCTACCATGGGCAGGGACACCTCACAATCAACCATGACAACCAAGGCTCTGTCCAACCTGGCCTTGAATAGTGCCAGCGATGGAGCATTCACAACTTCCCTGGGCAACCCACTCCAGTGTCTCACCACCCTCACAGTAAAGAACTTCCTCCTTATATCCAATCTAAACTTCCCCTGCTTAAGTTTGAACCTGTTACCCCTTGTCCTCTCACTACAGTCCCTAATGAAGAGTCCCTCCCCAGCATCCTTATAGGCCCCCTTCAGATATTGGAAGGCTGCTATGAGGTCTCCATGCAGCTTTCTCTTCTCCAGGCTCAACAGCCCAAACTTTCTCATCCTATCTTCATCCGGGAGGTGCTCCAGTCTCCTGATCATCCTCCTGGCCTTACTCTGCACTTGTTCCAACAGTTACATGTCCTTTTTATGTTGAGGACACCAGAACTGCATACAAAACTCCAAGTGAGGTCTCACAAGAACACAGTAGAGGGGCAGGATCACCTCCTTCGACCTGCTGGTCAAGCTCCTTTTGATGCAGCCCAGGATATGCTTGGCTTTCTGGGCTGCGAGTGCACACTGCCAGCTCATGTTCATTTTCTCATCGACCAGCACCCCCAAGTCCTTCTCCACTGGGCTGCTCTCAATCTCTTCTCTGCCCAACCTGCAGCTGTGCCTGAGATTGCTCTGGCCCAGGTGTAGGACCTTTCACTTGGCATGGTTAAACTTCATCAGGTTGGCATCAGCCCACCTCACAAGCAGGTCAAGGTCCCTCTGGATATCATTCTTTCCCTCCAGGGTATCAATTGAACCACACAGCTTGGTGCCATCAGCAAACTTGCGTAGGGGCGCTCAATGCCACTGTTCATGTCACCGACAAAGATGTTGAACAAGACCAGTCCCAGCACCAATCCCTGATGGACACCACTCGTTACTGGTCTCCAGCTGGACGCTGAGCCATTGAGCACAACTCTTTGTGTGTGGCCATCCAGCCAGTTCTTTATCCACCAAGTGGTCCACCTATCAAATTGATGTCTCTCCAATTTAGAGACAAGGATGTTGTGTGAGACAGTGTCGAACACTTTGCACAAGTCCAGGGAGATGACGTCAACTGCTCTTCCCCTGTCCATCAGTTCCGTAGCCCCATCCTAGAAGGCCTTCAGATTGGTCAGGCAGGATTTCCCCTTAGTGAAGCCATCATCACTAGTTGTAAAACAGGAGATAAAATCCCAAAATTCAGTAATACTGGGTTTTGTATCCTACCCCATCCTTCCCCAGTGAGGGATTTACTGGTTATGTTATCAGCTTATGAATGCACAACAGTCTTGTTTTGTTCACTAATACACTGAAGGCTTACAGAGGCATAAAATGAAATTTTCTTTAAAGGAAACTCAGCCCCTGAAGCTAAGTCCAAATATCAAAACCAAATTATGAGGATTTTTGTAGAGGACTGGGGGAAATCACCACTTAATGCCACCACTTTAGAGACCAGTCAGAGGAGATGAGACTGGGAAAGATGCTAAGGCAAGTGTCTAATCAAATGAATCCTTGCCCATGTCTAATCAAATGTCCCTGCCCATGGCAAGGGGGTTGGAACTAGATGATCTTAAGGTCCTTTCCAACCCTAACTATTCTATGATTCTATGATTCTAACTGTGGTTATTGGAATAAAACATGAACATAAAATTAGATACCTATCTCAGTGTGCAGTCAAAAAGATGACAGGACTTTGTTCTTCAGGAATAACAGAGAATAGCTTCCATGATTTCAAGATACTCCCTACAGAGGTGTTTCAAAACCCATAAAGCCTCATCAGAGCCAGTGTTCTACATCTTGGCTCTGACTCCTTTCCCACAGATGCCACACATCTCAGACCCTCCAAACCACCTTGATGGTCACCTGCGCTTGAGCCCATAGAGGGTTGGAGTGAGCACAGAACAGTGGTAGAGCAGCCAAACGCTACTAATAGCCTGGTTGCTGGGGGCAGGACTTGTGGCTTAGTTACAAGATGACATTTGTCCAGGTGACATTGTTTTCTAATGAGACATATTGAGATATTCTAAATTGTGCCTTTTACAGTTACTGAAAGGCAGCATGTTTGTTAAACACAAATGAAAGATAAATAGGGGCACACTATTAAAGACTAACCATGTGTCCAGGCTGTATGACTATTACAATGTTTGAGATTTAATATAGTGAAGGTTATCTGTGCTTGACTAAAAAAAGGAGATCATTAAATTTGTTTTGTTTTGAAAAATGCACTGCCTCATATATTTTTTTATGTGTCGACAGGAATTTGCATTTCATTGTCCTTACTACTGTCTGACACGTACCATAATATCATCCTGTTCCTTTAGCTTTGTTCCATTTCCTTTCATTCTACCTCTTAATTACCCCTTTTGTACCTATAATCTGTGGTCCCTGAGACTCTAATACATGGCCGTGCAAATTCCACCACCCCCAAGGCTTGTCAGGTTAAAGATTAATAAGTAGACTTTACCCAGAGGTTTTACAAAGGTTAAACATAATTACAAATGGGTACTTTATGCAATGTTGAATATGTGAAAGCTGCTCAAAAAAAAAAAAAAAAAAGAAAAAACAAAGGGCAAAAAATAATGAAACGTATGGGATTTAAGTCAATCATTAGGTCTTCTGGAAAAAAAGCAAAATTAGCATAAAACCAAACAAGTTAGGAAGTTCTACCCTTTGTTCCAAAGATGGTGATAAAAACAAAAACACCATATGGTGAAAATTAGACTGCAACTCAAGCTTGCAACATCACTGCCTCTTAATTCTCCTTGTGAGTTAACTAAAATGTGCTGCACTAAGAAGATGGAAAGACAAAAAAGTCTAAAATTGTTGATAAATCTTCAGTTTGCTACATTCCCATATTTGACCTTTTGTTAAAGAAAAATAACAAAACATTGCCTGTGAGGGAATAGTTACCTGAAAAGATTGCTTAAGCTAACTGCTGGATGAGAGACCTATGTTGGCTAATTT
Organism: Myiopsitta monachus; assembly: GCA_017639245.1. Classification (NCBI taxonomy): domain Eukaryota; kingdom Metazoa; phylum Chordata; class Aves; order Psittaciformes; family Psittacidae; genus Myiopsitta; species Myiopsitta monachus. The sequence continues at coordinate 65,486,778 of CM029919.1, forward strand.
TCTTAATTTTTTTCCCCTCTAATTACAGAATTACCTTAGAACGCAAATTTAATATCTGGTACAAGTTTTTCATAAGTAAAAACCTAAAGTTAGGTTCGCAAAACCATAATTTTATACTAAGGAAATAATCTGACTTTCAGAAGTTCTAAACTCCACCAAATCCCATTGAAGCTAATGGAAACTACTTTGGAGTCTGTCTTCAGGGACTTTACTCGATTGTGTCCTTTTTTTTAAATCTTCCAGTGTAGCTGATAAATGGAGATTTAAAAAAAAAAAAAAAAAAGCCACAACAAAATCCAAGCCCAGAAACCTCTCTTTCTTTGATATTGTATTATCGGTGTTCCAAATAAGAACTGTCAGAAATGTCCAGGAAATTTGGATTTGCTTCCAACTTTAGATTGCAAGACCACATTTTCAGACATTCTTTGTTTCTTTGTTTTCAGTTAAGGTCAGTGGTGACTGCAGCTCTACAGAAACACTGAAAATTTTAATATTTTTACTTTTTCAAATCTTTGCTGGGAAAAAGACAAATCCCATTTCCTCTGGGAGCCTTTTGTATAAAAACTGGGACCACTGACTAGTCAAGAGTAAGACAATAACAAAGCAAACTCAAACTATTGAAGTCCTAGAACTTTCTCTCAAAATGACTGAAGCCCAGAGGTTTTGTGTGTTTATTTGGGTTTCTGAGTTAAGCACTTGCAATATTAGGTGCTCGATTGCTTTTTGCGAGGTTCTTTCTTTTTCTGAAAACCTGAGAGTAATATCTTTTTAGCTTTTATTCTAGTCACATATTAGTTCAACTCTTGTGGCAAGTATATGAACTGACAAATTAAAATGTTGCATTTCGTCATTATGAAATTTGAGTTCTCATTTGAAAGACAAGATAAATCAGTGGATTTGATTGGAATCCTGATCAGTAAATGTAAAACTCACTCTAGCATTACATAGTCAGTGACCAGACCCTTAGATGTGTATTAGATACACATTATGAAAATTATCTATGGATTAATAAACAAAGAATTATCATTTATAAGAATTAACTTGTGGCTCTTATGAGATTTTACAGCTGTTTCTGGCAAATATTTAGTTTATGAAATGGGAATGGCAGAAGTTGGCACACAGCTCAGATGCTAATTTTTTTCCACAAGTGAATTACTGTAATTCAAAACAAACATTATCTCTTACAGTTAAAAATTCTCATTTCAGCAATTGTTCTTTCTATTCTGTAATAATACACTTTCATAGCTGGTCACAAAATAAATATAACATCCTTGTATTTTTGAGAAGGAAACAAACACTCAGAAACAAACTGAAAGTAAAGCCACCCAGTCACGTCCACAGGAGAGCAGATGTTTTTTTCACTGCAAAAAAAAATGCCCTAAAAGTCAGACGGGTTTATTTAAGATTTTGATCTGAGAGTGTTGAAATCCTGTATGATGTGTATAGACAAGAGGTGGTATTTTGCATTAATAGTTTCTAGCCCACTTGTAGACAAAGTTGAGCTAGGATATCAACGAAGCAATGTTCCAAAGGCAAAAAAAGAGAGATGTGAAGAAAGATTTTGACTCAAGTCTTACAGCCAAAGTACTTAACTCTGAGAAGAATTAATCTTTAAGGTTTTGATTTATTGTAGTTTTCTGACCAAATTATTCACAGACCACCTTGACAGTAACAGGGAGCCAAGTTCCTTTTTGCATCATAACTAGAACCTCTTGATATTTTTATATTGGATTCAGAACTAACTTTTTTCAATGAAATTATTTTTTTATTTTCAAAACCATAAATAGGAACTCCTTATAACATCTGTCTTGCCACGAGCAGGCAAGGACCTCAATGTCTAGGTTATAAACATTCTTTCTTGTAGTCCACTAAATTAAGATTGCTCCTACTGCTTTTGAGATGAGGAAGAGATGGGGGTTAGGGGGATGAAAGTAAAAAAGAAGCCCAGTGTTTGCTATTAATTCATCCTGCTTTCTTCCAAAGGCTACTTTAGGAATACGAAGTTGTATCTTAGTTCCCAACAATTAAAGATACAGCATAATTCTTTCTCCCTGGACCTGCAGAGCTGAACCTTACCCTCACAAGTAGATCCACACTGTCTTCAGTGAAGCAGCTTGTATGTTTGATACACATACATATTCATATACAATTATGGAATTATTGATGTGCGTAAAACAATTTGCAGGACAGCCAGCTCACATTTATGTCTGACTTATCTTAATTTCATTAAGCAGTGTTAAAAATTCTTGTCCTCCTGCCAGGCTGCCACACTTCTAACTCTGTATGAGGCTTCTGTGAAGGAAAAAACCCTCTGCTTTCACATTCATGGGCTGCTTCTGTTGTTTAATTTCTTTCTTTCCAACCTAGAGTTAAACTAGTAGATCATTTAACAATAAGACAGCAGAGACTTTATGTAAATTTGCAGAGAAGTGATTCAGAGCATCCTTGTGGAGAAGGACTGGAGGTGTTGGTTGATGAGAAACTGAACATGAGCCAGCACTGTGAGCTCACAGCCCAGAAACCAACCAGGCAACCAGCTTGGGCAACCTATTCCAGTGCTTCACCATCCTTACAGTAAAGAACTTCTTCCTTATATCTAATCTAAACTTCCCCTCTTGCAGTGCTCAAGACCAGGTTGGACAGGGCCTTGGACAACATGGTCTAGTGTGAAACGTCCCTGCCCATGGCAGGGGGATTGGAACTAGATGATCTTAAGGTCCTTTCCAACCCTAACCATTCTATGATTTTATGATTAGTGTTTGCATGAAAGCAAAGTATGGCACAGCCTGGGCACTGGAGCAAGGGAACAGAGCAGAGACATGAACCGCCTACTTATATCGCGGACAAATCTCTTTGCTGCTGCCTTCAGTGTGCATGAATGAACTTCCAGCGTTCCATTCTGGCTTTTGGATGCATACTGTAGAAAATGGAAAAGTCTTGACTCTTAAGCAACATACAGACAAATATTTTGATAGAATGCTGAAAGAACTTGTATAACATAGTCCTGTCTCTAAGGGGAACAATCAAACTTACTGACAAAGCAATTTCAGTTCATGACTCTGGTTTCTGTCACTGTCATAGGGCATCTCTTTGTATCACAGTCTTTACCTGGGTAGCTACAGATCCATTGCAATATTGCAATCTTACCTCAGTATGCCTGAGTACTAAAGGTAAGATTGCAATCCAGTAATATGGACTACAGTCCGTGAGTACTTTACAAAGGACTTGTGAAAGAGAGCCTGTGCTATATTTCCTTTAAAGTGCACTCTTGATTTGGTGGATTATACTGCTAAGTGTGTTACATCTTGATGTCTTGGATATCTCCAATCAAGTGACATGGAAACCAGAGGAATGATCATTTAGTTTATTCAATTAATCCTTTTAATTTATGCTGAATTTGCTCCAGTTTTCAGCTGGCTTTAGCACAGGGATAGTGAAAGGCAACAGATGGGTCGACTACTGCTGAAATAAGAAGAGAAAACTGAAGTCTTTCTTCATCTGAATCTTATCAAAGTCTGCCATTTGGTCACTTGAATTTCATTAAAACTCTCAATAGGCAACATATAGAAATGGCATCAAGACTTGGATCTAAGAGTATCACTGCACTTACATGCATCCATCAGAGAGTAGTTTGGGCTGGAGAAAATCATACTTTGTAGGACAGTAAAAGCAATATAATAAGTGCTACTCCTTTATAACTCCATAGCATGCGTTTTATTCAGGTTGTATTTTAACAAGCCTGATGGTTAATGATATCCTCCATTAATATAAATTAATCTCATCTACCACTTCCTTTTAGCTTTTATGTTGTTCTTTTTTCCCCGAAACAACTTCGCTGTTCACTGAAAATATGCATATGGAACAAATGATAGCTATTCTCTGTGGCAGAAACATGAAGAGAATTTGAGTATATTTGAAGCTACAGTGATTTCCTAAACATAAAACATAAACGGAATATGCCTGTATTTAATAAACACTGCATTTGTAGCACCAGAAAAAAAGGGAAAATATGCATCATGCAACTATTTACCAGAGTGATATATAGCTGTTTTGTTGAGCCTAAATGATCAGGTTTGAAAACTTACACAGAGTAGCTGAAGAAAGTTAAGATACTGGTATTCCTAAAGAATACGTACATGTATATATATGAACAACTAGAGAAATGGAGATCATAAGAGCAACAAACTGGGTTAAACCAAATACCCAATAATTCATCTCCAAAAATGATCAGCAACAGAAGCCAATAGAAAGGAGAAAAATAGGTCAAGCATACAATGACAATTTCTCAGCCTGCAGCAATCTGTGGCTCTCTTATTTCCTGAGCCAGAAATGTCTTTTTGAGGTGATATCTGGGGCCAGCCTATTAAGACTGTAGTGGAAGCCAATAGTATTTAAAATGGAATGTTTTTGCTGAGCCCATGGTAAAATATCTATACTAGACCTCTAAGACACTAGTGCAATTTAGTTTCCTTGTAGACTGTTTACTCAAAAAGAGCTATTGGAGTCTGTAATGTCTAGTGCTAATTGGGCTGACAGTGTGGAGAGGTGTTAAAACAATGTAGAAGCATTGAATGTTTTCACTAAAGTCTGCACTGTAGCTATTAAACCTCTATGATATAGGTGACAAATTTTTTTTTCCCAGAAGTTGTATTCGAGATTGCAACTCAACCACTGCAAACTCACCCAAGGGGGGATGTGATCTCAATGTAGAATCAGCTTCTTGGAGCAGAGATATTATCACCAACCAAGAGGTACTTGGGAACATTGATAGAGAGGTGGGGTTTCAGGTTCACCACAGGCACAGGATGAAAAAATAAATCACAGTAAGAGTAATGCTAATTAGAAGGGTTTAATGGGGAACAGATCTCACTGATAGGAACTATGTTCTGTTAAGATTAAAAATATGGCTGACATGAATATATATTTGACCCAGTAGTTCATCACAGTCTGGTTAATAAATTGGCTCTAAAAAAATATAAACCAATGAGGTATGCATTCAGTGGATTAAAACTGGATGATAGCAATGCTAATTGCTAGCTGGTAATCATCATCTAATAAGAATGTTTTTAGTCAGAGCCCACCATGATCTATTCTTGGCTCCACACTTGTCAGTATTGTCATCAATGATCTGGAAAATAATATCATTGCTGGTAAGGTCTCTAGATTACACAAAATCACTGAAGTGGTAAATTAGGATAAGGACAGGTCAGTTCTAGAGTGTAATCAACTTCACTTAGCATGATTAGACCGGCTGAGCATCACACCTTTTAAAACAATAAAATTTAAGGACAAGCATCAGTGAAAATGGGATTTAGGTCAGAGTTTCAGGAAGTGGGAATGGTATTTGAAAAAGTGCTGTTTCTGAAGTGATAAATAGGTGATGTTCCAAACATGAGCTCCTGGTATGATGGAATACATAAGAAGCCAAGCAGTAGTCATGTTCAGAAAGAAAAATTATACTGAGTAAGCACGAACTGTTTATTCCACTGTATATACCCATTAATAATGTTAATAAAATAATACAAAAAAAGGCTGTGGTCTGCAAAAAAAAAAATAAAAAGGATGTTTACAAAGTGGAAATGTTCAATAAAGACCCAAAAGTGCTGTCTCAAATTTGGAAAATCTGACTGTTTTCCATGAGCCTAGTGCTCAGCACTGTGAATGTAGATGGCAAAGGTTAAGATTTGGTTTAATCGCTATGTAAGTCAGGGAAAGATTTCCAACTAGCAATGACATCATGGACAAAAACATGTCCAGCCTGAATCTCCCCTCTATGCTCACAAAAATCTGTAGATGAAGGATGTAAGATGTTATAGATAAATAAAAAGAGAGAAAAAAATGCATTAAATGTACCAAGAAAACAAGCACGAAGGCAAAAAGGAAAGCATCTTTCCTGAAGTAAGACAGATTGACATCAGTTAACACTGATGAGGTACATCCAGGATAACCATTCCAACATTTCTAAATTCTTTAAACTGTAGTATTCATGTCTGCAGTGCTAACAAACCTAACAGCAGAGGGACTTTTTCTTTTAAGCACATCCTGGCCATGGAAGGAGAAGAGGGGACACATTTGCTGTAAAATGCGTTGCTTTAAAGCTTTAGACAAGCTTTTCTGTTGTGGAAGGCACAGAGAAAATGATTGACCAACAATCACCAGTCGCTGATGACCCTCAGCCAGCAGTGCAAGCGAAAAGCAACAGTGGCACAGATCAGAGCACAAAGGGAATGAATCACATGAAAGATTGATTCTGCACAGCATGCTATGGTGGGGTTAGATAAACATTTTGCACAATAAGAACAGCATTTATTCTTCCACACACTTTATCCAAAATACACTGTCTTCAGCTAAGCAGAGGACATGTGCATGGATGCTGAAGTGATCCCCAAAACAGGTGTAAAGTGCCCACCTGTAAAAGACCAACTGCTTCTGATGATTACGTCTTTTCAACCAGTTGACAGTCATCAAGCAAATGCAGAGCCATCACACAGAGGTAAGTGGGAGGCTTGCATATCTGATGCTGTTCTCAACTTCTGTATTCATGGAATAATGCAGTGGGTTGGGTTGTAAGGGACATTCAACATTTAGTTCAACCCCTACAGCTGTGGTCAGGGACACCTCCCACTAGATCAGGCTGCTCAATGCCCATCCAGCCTAGCCTCGAACACTTACAGGGATGGGGCATCCACAGCTCTGGACAGCCAGTTCCAGGGCCTCACCGCCCTCACAGTGAAGAATTTCTTCCTGATATTTAATCTAAATCTATACTTCTTCAGTTTAAATACTTTCATATGCCACAAACAGATTGATTTTTTTTTTTTACTGGAAATGTTATTTTGTTTCTTTTTGTTGATTTTGTTTGTTTGTTTGGTTGGTTTGGTTTTAATCAGAGTATCATGTACAGATGAAAAGCTTCCAGATCTCAGCTGAAAACGTGGAATTCCACATAACAGTCTATAAGATTATCCCAGTATGGATTACCTTTGATGATATTTACTTAATGTGCCAAATACAAGTAAAAACCTCACAGTGAGAAAGCAACTTGACACCAAACCATATTCCAGGCAGCAGAACATTGCGCACTTTAGGCTGCATTGTAGTTTTGCAAAAACTTTCCCCGAAAGCCATATATTGACCAATAGATGTTTTCAGTGCTGCTAATTAACACTATTCCAGATAGGACTGCATTATTAGTTCGTACTGCAGCACAATTCAGCACAGCCTGTTTGTGTGAAAGAAATGTGTGCTAAACAGAAGTGCAGATGCTGCCTGGTGAAAATTTTCAAAGTGCTTGAGCATCAGTGTACCCATGACAAATAAAGACTGGTGAAGATCTGTCCTGTTTATAGCTGCAATATATAAAGGTCAAGGAGGACTGCAAGTCTTAGAGAAACCAGTTTTCTCATAACTGGACAAATACTTCTCAAGGCAGGTGTTTTAGACAGACAATAAAACTCTCTGAGCATGACCTCATCTCTCAATGCAATAATAAGTTTGAGAATACTGCCTCAACTTCTGCCTCAGTGTATTCTAAGGTGACTGGTACATGCTATCCTGTCAGCGTATGTAAAGCTTTTGAAACCAGTTAATGACTATTAGCTCCAGAATCTCGAGGGCAAAAACTTTCTGCCACTCAGATAAATCTATCTTTATATTCAGGACTGAGAAAAGTCTCTTTCCTTAATAGCATTCTCCTGGAGGTTTTCAGCCCAGTAGGAATGTGCTCAGCACACAGAAAGGGAGTAGCTGCTGGGACTGCGAGCCTGCAACTCAACTCACAGGTCTCCCAGCAGAGCAACCTGCCAATATGTGGCTGTCCCTTAGTGCCAGTGTAAATGCATGTTAACCTTTTTAAATGGTAAATTTACTCCATTTTGCTAATGTTCAACTTTTATTTTGGAGATACATAAATGCTACCACTGGCAGGAGTCTTTACAGGTAGAGGAAGAGAAAATATTCCTGTTTCACCACATAATTTCTATATGTCACTACTGAGGCTTTCTATGTGGTCTCTCTTTTTAGCAAAAAACTGTCTCGAATATTTCACTGGTATCTCTGGTAACACAATGTGAAAAAGTGTCTGGCTCTATAATGCAATAGAATTGACCTATAACTCAGTCTGTTTCTGCTAGCTGAAGGTTATTTTGCTTTGACATATCCTTGCAGTGACCTCTTCTTTAATTAATAATGTTGCCGCCATGTATTATGAAAGTCACCCTTTTGCACATACTGTTATCTTTCCAAATTAGGCATTTTATAAATACTTAAAGTTGTACTCTTAAGAAATGCAGAGTGTTTTCAGTCAAAAGGCCAATCTATTTACATGCACAAGAGCTCTAAGATTTTTCATGCAAGTGGTCATACTCTTAGGCTTTTATTATTTTTGGTTGAGCAGAAAGCAATAAATATATCTTGAGACAAGGGAGAAAGTTAATAAAAATCTGTCATTTCCTCTTTGTGCTAGACCCTGTTTTAAAAACAGCTTGTCTTTCATGAACAAATTAATTGGATTAGCTTTGCTTCAGCCACAAAGGACAACAGCCTGTTTCACAAGCATATTTGTATAATGAACCATCACTGCACTTGTATACTAGGGGACTGATCCCGAAATCTTTTTCAAGCAAGTGTTATTATTATCGCTAACATTGCAATTCAGTTTGTGAGACACAAGTAAGAAAATAGATACATGATGTAACACGCACAAATTTTGAAAAGTCCCTGCACAAGTGGACTAATAATTGAAATAAGAAAGATCTGTATGGTGAATGATGGTATAGTAGGGGGACTTACCCTCAATGAGCCAGCTAGTCAGAGGGCAGATCCTCGCTGTCAAAAAATATTAAAATGGTGTCCCTGGAGGTATTGTCAATGAAATTTTCACTGTGGTTTGAGTAGATGCCAGCAAAAGGAATAAAGCTTTTTAAAAAGAAATGTATCTGCTGTTCCTAGGTAGAAAGCAGACTGCAGTTTTGAAAAATAAATACAATTTTTTTTTATTTTGAAAAGAACACAATAGCCATTTATTTATCCTCCTCCCCTTCACCATGTTAATAACATTTTAAGCTGAGACTATTACCCAGTCAGGCCTTACCCAATGTGTTAATTTTTTTGTGTATGGGAACAGTTTTACCCATCTCATAATGATATGTACTCCAAGTTCTATCCTTTTCAACTTTCATTGATCCTTATTCATGTTTTGGAAAAGTATTTTTTGTGAGTTTCTAAGAGCTTGTATAATACCTCAGTTCAGAATGTGTCTGGATGCTACTATAACAAATAAATTAAAGCGAACCAGAACATACAGGAACCTAACCTATGAAACTGAAATTGCTTCATGTAAAAAAAAAAAAATAAAAAAAAAAATAAAAAAGGAAAAAAGTCCCCTAAAATTACAGTGTTTTTTTGTTTCACTGTCGCTGGTTATACTAGTGTAAGTATTGATACTAAAAGACCTGTAAATGCTTACTTTCCAGAGTATTATTATGAAATGTCCTATATGGACCATTTGCCACAGAACCTTATTTGATGTTTTGCTTTAATGTTCAATAACTGCAATGCTTAATTAGAAACAATTGGAAAATTGGAATTTTTCTTAATTGAAGTCCCAGTAAAATTGCTAAAAGGGAAATGACTTGTCCCTTAGTGATCAATGAAAAATGACCTGTGAATTAGACCATAAGGACAAATGTCCTTTTCTAAATATAAAGGCTCTCTAGCTGCGGCAATCTTTCTGTCGTCTGGGTGGTTGATTTAAGTTTTATTACTATCAATTACTGCTGTTTTACCTTCTTTCATTATATCAAGGGCTGAAGCTATTTCTTAAAATAAAACCATAATTTCTCATTCTGGGTGTTGTGCAAACACCCAGCAAGAGGTAATGAGTGTCCCAAGGAGCTTCCAGCTGCAGGAGCAGTGTTTATCACTACTCGGCGCATCCTGCAGTTATGGATTTGCAGCTGCTGTTGGACGAGAAGGAGGCTGTTACATTTACACCTGCCATGAATAAGTATTCATGGGGGGCACCATGCAACTGTATGCTTCTGTGCCTAAAGAAACAGCTCCAGAGACATTTGGGGTTGGGCCTGGAAATTCTTTAAGGAATCTTTCTATGTGGTAATAAACTGTGCTTTCACATACAGTTGTTTGCACAGACTCTTTCTTTCTTTCTTTCTCTTTCTTTCTTCCTATATTGCTTGTGAACAAAGTAAGGGGTGATGAATTGCTATTATGTGCAATATAAGCCTTCCCACTTGCCGAAACTAGATACACCTTTCAGTTATGAGAGGCATAAATCCTTATTAACTATTAACTACTGTTACAGGTAGCATAGAATTATTCAAGTAATAAAAGAGTTTATTTTTTCCCTCAGTTAGCTGTAAATTAGTCTACGGGGAACCCAGTAGTTCTCAGTTAAGCTCATTTCATACCTGTAGCAATAGCTTTAAAACCTAATCCTGGATATGTTTATACATTTTTAATAGAACCCTAATTTTACATACAGTATCCTCCAGTGGCTTCAGCTACTGCAGCCTCCTCATGAACAGTTTTTCACATAATAGGCTCAGCAGGTTCAATGCTTGATTATCTTTCCTCCAGTTCAATATCTTCGCTTTTCCCTTTGTTATACACCAACAAGGGGACTATGCACAGGTTCTCTGTGGAGGATGCCACATACATGAACACGCAAGCAATGTGGAATCGATCTGGCTGAATCCAGTATTCAAGGAATTTAATTGAATTATTGAAATTCAGGGTTGAACCCCTGGGACATTGATCCTGTATTGTCAGCTTCAAATCTGAGGTGCACTGGCTGCTTGATAATGTGTTCATAGGATTTGCAGTAGAAGGGGTGGTGAATCAAAGCTCGTGACAGTATCGCTAACTGACAGAAAACAGAGGAACTAATGCTGAATACATTTAAAAATAAATCAATATAGACTTGCCTGATTGAACAATTCTGGCAACGTGTTGTTCTGGCATGGCTGCTGACTTACCAATTTAAGAGTAGGCTCAGGATTCATGGTAGCTGGAAAGCTGGAGAGGCCTGCCGCCGGGGCGATGCATTTAACTTCCAAGACAGAGAATCTGTTTTCCTTGCCAGAAGCTGGAGACTATTGTTGCAGCTGCCAAATGAAACAAAGGGGGATTAAAAGAGAAACAAAACAATACAATAATACTGCAAAAAAAGCGCCAAACCCTACAAATACATAAAAAACCCACAAAGAAATTTAGATTTACATGAGTGCAGTGCTTTACTAATTTTCATCATACATTAAAAGATCACTGAGAATTTGAGGCTGGAATAAATTAAAAAAAAAAAAAAACAGAAAGGAGTTTAAAAACATTTCTGCAAAATAATGCTCAACCTCTCTTGAGTGCTAAGTCATGTCCTTTCTCACGTGGGACCTCTGGAAAAAGGAGACAGAGACAGCTGCAGGACTGCTCTACCCCATTGTGTGTTGTTTCTTCCATTGTTCTCTCTCACCAGCCCACATGCTTTGTTCGATTTATCATTGCCTGCCTTCCTTGAAGTGGGACCTAAGAACACTTGGCTGAGCTGGATTGCACAGCTGTCACTTTAACTTCAGCAAATGGAGGGCAGGTTTATAACCTTTTTTCGGCTTTATTCCCTTTGCTGGGAATAGATGATAGACTTCTTCCTTCTAGCACCATGATGTGCTGAAGCCCTTAACCTTCCTTCCTTCCCCAGCATGGCCAGTGCAAGTTGGCATTACTATCAGCAATTCAAAGCCTTCAGGGATGAGTTGTCCAAGGGACCTGGTCAAGGTGCTCAATCTGGCTAAGCCTACAATGAGTGTACTTCTCCATATTTAGACTACTCATGGACATTAATATCTTGCTGTATGTAGACCCCAGTGTACCCAGACTCCAGTGGGAGACAAGATCATCCAGCAGTGCACTGGATCATTGCCTTACAAAACTGCATAGCATATATATCCAACTGAGGCCAAGGCTTTGAGGAATAGGGATTGAGTCAATGAGACCAAAGTAGGTGTCCAGCACCTTTCACCTTCTTTAAGAAGTCTGTTGAATGCAAGAGACTGATGAAATATGGCCTTACTAAGCATCATTGAGAAGTGCTACAAAATTTACTACTTAATTGGCAATAATAATAAGGTATCTGATTCTTACATCTTAATTCTAAAATAGAGACTGTACAAAAGAGCAATGGGACACTTAAATTAGTTCCATTACCTTTGGGGCATCCTGAAAAATGTAGACTTCTTCTGCAATAACCTTAACATAGAAGCAGCAGTATTCATTTTTTCTGCATTTAATAAATAAATCAGGTATCTCCTATCTGGTAGCCTACCCACACCTCTTTTTCTCACATTTTTGCTCCACCTACAAATATGTTGTCTTGACATCTGCAATCTAAATTAGAGGTAACAGACAACATCAAATTAGTATGCACTCACATTCTCAAGACAGAATAGCTGCTGGAGTTAAGAGCTGCAGAGGTTTGCATGGTGAATTTTAATTTAACTTCCAGAGACGTATGAAAATGCATGTATTTTGCTGCCCCACACTTGATGTTTACTTTTCACTTGCTCAAAGATGTGTGTAGAAAGACAGATGAAAAATTACTGTAAATTACTGAAGGAATTCTTAGCTCTGAGGTCTTCATGTTGTAAGTCTCAAGCCAAAAGCCAAGTAGTTACCCTCTATACATTAGGATGCTACAGTGTGTGATATGAAAATAGTCTCAGATCAGCGTCCCTCTTTTTACACTCCTGAAACTCCACATCACGCAGATGCCCTTTGCCACCTATGGACCTAGAAGATATCAAAAGTCCACAGTTATTTTATAGCATGTATACTGCCCTGTATTTGTTGAGAGGCTAGGATTGTCACTACTTTTCAAGTAACACTACAAGCAAAAGGATATTTTAAAATCCATAAAATCCATTATGTATTCCCAAAGTTTTCTACATTTTTCATCCTCTGCCTGCTTCATTCTACCCTATTCATATTTTTCTTCAGTAAATTCAAAATAACAAATTTGTTCATTAGAAAATGACACTGTGTAAGTTCTGACAACAGCAGACAGAAGAAACCATGTTGAAAATGTCTCAAAGTGAATAGTCAGTGCTACATTAGGAGATACTACTTTAAGCAACTCTAGCAAAGCATTTGCTATATTTGTATCATTAGAGTTTTGTCAGTTTAAAAGCAGGCAGGAGTTTTGATAGTAAGAACGCAGAAAAGTAATCACAGGTAAAGTTTTCAGAACTCACAGAGCATATATGTACTAGTGGATAAAACAAGTCTGCTCTCTGGCCATAAGGGGAAGTGGCAAGGCAAAGCTGGTATCCTCACAGCTAACTTCTCTTTCTCTGAATGCAGTGCCTCATCTGTGTATTTGGGTCTGCTCCAGATCATGCCTGAGCCCATGTTCTCAACCAAGCAGCATGGCAGGGAACATGTCAACTATGAAATTAGGTGCACAAGGCAGAGAAACGATTTCATATCCTTCCTTCAGTTGATGGAGTCCTCTGTTATTCTGATCCAGGTAAGGAAACCAAGAAACCCTTTCCAGGGCAGGCATTCCTGCAGTTCTAAGGAAAAAGAGTTTCAAAGTATTTGCATTTAAAAAAAAAAAAGCGAACCAAAACCAAACCCCCAGCCACACAAAGAACAACCTTCAAGTAATTCCTGATTTCTTTTTCCACGTATTTCTCCAGAAGATGGGATTTGTACTTTTTTTGGCAATAATTTTTATTTAATAGCAGCTGTTAATGAACCTCTCTCTTTTTTTCATTAAGGAGAAGAGCTGAAGCTCAGTGAAATCAGTGGAAAGACTCCAAAGACCTGAAAAAGAAATAGATCCAACCCTCTTTATCATTTTCTTCCCCGTAATATTTTTCTTTTTATGTTGGCTCCTCTTTCTCTTTTTCATTATCATCCAATTACCATCTTCATTAACATAAATCAAATACTAACATATGATCAGTGCATTCAAGTAAAACCAGCAAAATACATACAGATGCTAACAACTGTGAATTCAGAAAAATCAAACATGTTGAGCTGTAAAAGTTACTTTGCTGAGAATTCAGTCACTTTCTATTTAGAAGAATCTTTGCTTTTGGATAATGCATTTCCTGCATAGTTAGATTATTCTGTGGTCTACATGGAACTTATTAATGTGGTCCGTATATAGGAATCCTGAGGGGTGTCTCTAATATACTAGAACAGTGCTGTAGATCTTCCAGGGTAGGGAGAGGGAGAGGGAGAGGGAGAGGAAAGCAGTCTGAGAAAAATGCTTGGGACTGGGGAAGTGTAAAAGCAACATGCTGTTTATTTGCACAAATACAATTTCTTTTTTACACTCCAGGAGGGAAAAGAGAGAAAGAGAAGAAGAAGAAATAAAGATAAAAATCTTTGTTTTAAGTTTGTTGGTCTCTAGTGTTGGTAGCTGCAAAGGAAAATCAACTCCCTTCCTCTGTGCAGCAGAAGAGGGAAATTACCTAGGAATGTGAATCATTTCTGTACTGTTTTTGCTGAAATGAGAGTGATACTGCAGGAGAGTCTGTACCAAATAGAGCTATGTGAAATATCCAAAACAAAATTTAAAATACCCAAGACACATGCCGTTGCTCCTGGGACTGTAGAGAAATTGCAGTGTTCTCTGCTAACCCTGCTATATCATCAGCAATTCATCAACACTAGGACTAGGTTTTCAGCACTTCTGGATGTCAGGAAGAGTTTTATAGTATTGTGAAGTCTTCAGTGTTTCTAACTGGTTCACTTGCATTCTTGGAAAAAGCCATATGGATTTCATTTGTTTAGATATTTTTCAGGTTGGTATTGACAGATGAAATCCAGTATTGGGCTTGCAGGCAGCTGCCAAAGAGAGAGCTCCAGAGTGCTTGCCAGCTGCCAGGCTTCTCTGCACATCCCACCCAGATCCAAACTCCATGGTCAACTACCATCCTGCCGCTCCTTGACACCATGAGCAAACCTGGACTTATGGCTTAGAAAGGAACAACAGCAAACTCTTCCCAGGTCACCAGAGCAGAAAAATCTTTCCTCTTAAAGAAGTAGCACCAGATCATGAAAGTGGTTTAATGTCAGCGTTTCTTAAAGTCAGGGCAGAATGGTGTCCAAGAGGTGGGTGGTGATGAGGCAGGCAGGAGCTGTGTTTTCCTCACAAGGACAAGGTCCTGTGCTTGCCCCAGTCAGCCCTGCAAAACAGGGACATGAGGTAGACAGTCACACTGCACACTGTCCCTCAACCGAGACAGCTAGGCCCAGGATGGGGAGCGATGTCCATGGGACCCTGACAGTTAACATAGGCAGATAGATCAATATAGTTAGATATCTGTATATAGATACACATTCATATAGGTATACATTCATATGGATCATTGGTAAGAACATAGCAAAACAATGTCTATTTTCCATTGAATGTGGGTGATGAGACACTGGCAGAGGTTGCCCAGGGAAGTTTTAGATGCCCCATCCCTGGAAGTGTTCAAGGCCAGGTTGGATGGGGTTTTGAGCAACCTGGTCGAGTGGAAGGTGTCTTTGCTTAGGGCAGGGGGATTGGAACTACATGATCTTTAAGGTCCCTCCCAACTCAAACCATTCCATGATTCTATGAATAATTTCTTCAGTATTTTTTTTCCTTTCTACCACTTAGTCTTATGCTAGTTTCAGTTTCGTTGTTGCACATTTTTGCTGATTTGTTCAGTTAAATGTTGCTTTGATTTAACAGATTAAGTCTGTATGCATATGGAGAATATAGATCCTTTTAAAATCGGGGTCTTCATCTGTTTTGGCTTTATTTTCCTAGATCCAACATGAGGTCCCTGGCTTTGGGACAATTCTGCATCACTGATTCCAGCTCTCCTTCATCATAATCACATTATCAAATCCCCTTCACTGAAAACATGCATTGAAACCAATTCAGTTTCTTGCCACCACTACTACTGAGATTTTTTAGAACATCTTTTTTCCAATTTCTATGCCATATTTATTATGTCCTATTTATGTCAAAACTGCCCCTTAGTTTTAATGGGCCTTCTTTTTCTTTCCAGCCTGCTTTTATCATATCTTTATACAAACAGACCAAAAGTACTGTTGGTGTTTATTTTGTTACTTTAAACAAATTTGAAAATTTTGTCCACAAAACAAGGCTTTCTGTTCCTTTAGCAGCACTATTGACTCCCCATTAGGAGTTTAAGTAGTTGAGGTTTTATTACTGGAATTCTAAACTCTATACTAGATAATGTCTCATCAAGTGCAACTTATAATTAATACTTAATGCTTTAGTTTTCTGAAAGCCTCACTGGATACATCTGAGAATTGTATTTCCATTTTTTACTACTGCATGCACCTAGGTGGTGCATAATAATTCTTTGACTGACTAATACCCCTAAGTCTTCCTGTTTCAACCAGTGGGCCTTAGGATGATTTCAGAAGTTCTGATTGAAGAAATTCTCATCACTCCCTGTGTTCATTACCTTGCATTTCAAACTAATTAAATCACATACATTGTCCCAGTTCTCAAGCTTATCCATTTCTTCCCATGTGATATTCTGATCATCTTCCATATTGTTAACGTCTGCTTTATTTGTATTTCTTGAAAAAAATTATTAATGCATTCTTATTCTTTGTACTCAATATTTTGCTGGTATTTTTCATATCATTGGTGCCGATACTGATTCTTGAGGAATTACTGCCAACCATTCATTTTTGCTTTGCCACCATTATTTTTTGGTTCCTACACTGTGATCTTGTGCTAATTCACCTTTTATTCCAAGTTGTAATAATTTTCTATGTGCATTGAATTCAAATAGATTAAATGCTAAATTAATCTCTTCAGACAAGCTCAGTTACAAAAGTTCAGTCAAGTGCAATCCACTTACTAATTCGTGGGCCACTGTACCCCCTTTTACATTCATCTCCATATATTCAAATATCACTGAAATGTTGTACTTAAGCTTCATATATAACTGATGTAAGATTTCTGGGTTTTATTGGAATATTTCTAATCCCTTTCTCAGTCACACCAAGTACAGTATTGCTCTAGATGTGCGCTGTATTTCTACCAAAAGCTAGAGTCACTTCTTGCAGATTCTTCCAGCTTTTGTGTGCCATCCTTCCTTCTGCATGGTCCTCTGGGCCAAGCCCATGAAGCTCAGTTGTCTCAGCAGGCCACACTGAGCAGCAAGATTTCCCACAAAAGCAGCCTCAGCAGTGCTGGGTTTTGGAGGGCGAGCTGTGTATGCGTAGGTCTTGCTGGTTCATCTAGGGACCAGAATTTCCAAACAGGCTCAGACACCCTTACTGCTCTCGACTGAATCTCCTAGGAAACAGCAAACGGAAGCTGCATTAACTTTTCCCTGGAGCCTGCCCTTCCTCCAGTCCTACAAGCAAGCGCAAACAGGCAGCCATAAACAATATAGACCTTTGCATGCACTGTGCTGCCTGGAGGGCTGCTGGGAGCACAGCGTAGAGTGACCCCAGCTAGAGATTCACCCTATAGATGTGGTGTTTGCCTCTGCAGTGGGTGATCTAGCCCTGTGCTGTCAGTACAGACAGGGAAGATAAATGCAGAGCAGAGAATAACTGACGAAAAGCATGTCCTAAAAGTGAAGCTCTGTAGGAGGTAACAGAGCTGTGTGGAAATAGTGTGCACTGAGAGGAGACTGAAAACTCCAAATATTTCATTCCCATTTGAGGAGAAATGAAGCTCTGCTGAAGCTTTTACTTCACTGTTTGGATAAAACCCATCTCTTCCAGAGCAGTTATTGAAAATATGGGACTATTTATTAATGATATGGCTTTTCAATTCAGGGATGTCATCTTATCATGCATGATAGAACAAAATAAACAGAAAAAAAAGCACATTTTAATCATATTTTTGTAGATTACATCAAATCCAAAGCATAATTTATAGACCATAAAAAACTAGATAGAACTGATATGATATTATGAACAGGCAATGCCATTTTTTAATCTTCATTTTAAAAACACTTGATAAACACCAGCTGATAAACACCAGTGCAACTGTCACAGACACAGATCTTTACCCCATGCTCATGAATAACAACAGGGCCAAGCAAGAATTCTCCAACTCTTGCATTTTCTGTGTGTTCACCCAAAATTTCTGAATTTGTTCTAATTGTACCTCTGCTCATTGGGTTGTCCATAGTGCAAATACTCCTGGTGCCAAGCTCACTTGGTTCCTGAGTGAAGTGTATCCATCCCTGCAGTCAGATGAACCTTTATGAAATGAGTCAAGAAGGGGGTTCAATGAAATGGAATGCATGTGCTAGGAGCTGTAAAAAAAATCCATAGTACACAGTCTCCACCAGAATATCTTAAAGGCTAAAGCCTTCTTGTGGCAAACAGCTTGGCTCTTACATAACCTAACTGTCAGAGTGTGTCTATACCCATTCAAGGATCTAGCCCAGGCCATAAAATTATCCATGTGCATAACTGCTGATGAGTTTAGAACAGCAGAGGCAAACGACTTATAAATGGATCTCACAGATGGCAAACTGTTTGAAGAAGATTCATCTTCTCCACTGGTGTGAAGTTCACTCTGAGGTACATAACTGCTGATGCCTGAGGGAGGGCCAGAGAGCAGAGAAAATAACAAAGAGGGGTGTGGGGTTGTTCAAGCCTCATAGCCTGAGCATGGAGGAGCTGAGCAGTGCTGGGCACCCACTAGCCAGACTTTATGAAATACATATAGCCCCCCAAACTGAAAAAAAAATACAGAATTTGGAGGTCTTCAGAGTCAGAGTTGTGGCCTTTATAGTGCTCTGCTCCAAATTTTGCATTTAATTTCAGGAGTTAAGTACAACTTCCAGAGTGAGTTCTGCTTAAGAAAGGCTGCTACAGGATCCTCCAAAACAAGGAATGAATATTGTTCAGAAAGATGAGAACAGCATATATAATGTATATGCATATGTAGTATTTGCTATTAAGAATGAGGAATAATTCTTAGTTTTGCAACAGCGTACTACAACCATTTTCCTGAAAATATGGTTACCACAATGAAAACTAACATGAAGATGCATAGTGATTTACAAATGCTTTTGTATCTGATTAGATTTACTATGAATTCCCCAAAGCTTCCTCTTTGCTTTCTGGTCTCTTTAGTTTCAAAGATAAACCAATTGAATTGATAATTTAACAATTCACATGATTTTCTTTTCAGAAAAAGTAATGTTGCATGTAGCAAGCTGAAGCTTCATGACATTTTATAATTATTAAAAAATAAGATTCAGAAAATAGAGAAAGCAATGTGCATGAACTCATCTTCATTACCATAAACCTTTATATCTTAAAAAATACAAAATAAATTGCAGTGTACAACACTGGAAATATTTCTGCACTTTCAGTTCAAGTCACAAAATATATATTTCCTCATTTATCCTCACTATCTTAACAAACAAAACCTCAGTAACATGGGGACAGCATTCATGCATGGGCTGTGCAAACATAGCACAAAGTAGCAAGATTTGCAATGTTCCAGGTGGGTATTTTGTCAGCTTCTTCAGCTTTCACACTGTTTAGAGTGTTGAGTGTTTATATTTGGTGAAAATAGGCTCTTCATTGAAAAAAACTAAGAGCCTATTAGCTTGCTTGCTGGGAGATAGATAGCTCAGGCTTCTGTTTATTTAGGTTTTCATATACTTTTTTAGTTTTCAGGCCTTTGTTGATTGTTAAGAACAGAATTTATCCACCTTCCCTTTTCCCAGTACGTATTGTGTTAGATATTTTATTTTGATCAGTACTGGGTGTCTCAAAAATATGTCCTATCCTTTCCCCCTTGGCACAAGGGTCAAGAGTTGAAGCATTGAATGTGTCTTCTGGAATATTTTTGGCTTTCTATCATAAGGGGAGAAACTGCATTTTTTTTTAGTCTGGAAATTGTCTACACATGTTGGCAAAAGTCAAGTATCCATGGCAGGAAGATCAAAAGTAATGAAATACCTCAACAGTATGGTTACTCACACAGTTCTAAATATATCTAAACACAATTCTGTTCCTAGATTGAATTTTAAACACTGATTATTAAGCAGCTTCTAACCTGCAATAAATAGGTTGTAAATACAAGACTTTTTCCTGTTGTAGAGATTATTGTAATGCAGCAAACTGTTATGAATATAGGTTTTTTCACATCAGAACTTTTGGACTTTATCTTCATTGAAAAATAGTAGTTATTTCAGTCAGAAAGATGTCTGCTAACTATAGTAGCCACCCTGCAAACAAATCTAGCAGGCAAGATGGGTATCCTATATCGTTACAGTATTCTTACTGTGAGATCACTAAATAAGGGCACTCCCTGACTGTGGTTTACCTCCTGATAAAATTTTCAGTGATTTTTCTGCTTGACTTTTTACAGGAAAGTAACTAAGACATATCAAGTTATGCTTTTGGTCAGTTTGCTTAAGGTAGCCATTAGGGTGGCGTATATAATAATCATGATGTCTTAAGAGCACGAGCAAAATAACTTTTGGTATGGAGGTAGTATCTTTAAGTAACAAGTGACACATTAAAAAACCCAGCAAACTACCAAAGAACAGATGGACTCATGAGCCTGAAGTGACCTGAAGAAAGACTATTATGTCTGGAAAGTTGTCTGTTTTGTTGTTTTGATAAAAGATATTCCCTCTTCCTATGAGATTTGCATTAGCTATAAATAGTCTTGTTTGTTAGTTCAGGAGTCTTCCCAAATTTTCCCAATGCAGGCATGGCTACAGAACGGTGCTAGATTTCACCTGTACCAAAGGTGCTGCCTTCTCTGTTGCCTAATGCTACACAGTGCATCTTCCTGCTAATCTAGGCAAGATGCTTTTATATCTCTTCTAGAAATTATTAATATCCAGAAACACAGATCTAACATCCTTCTTCTGATATAAACTTATGCTAAGCAGTGTGTTCACACTTCCCAAAACTATGTCTGCCTGCATCTTTATGTATTCTTTGATCATGTTGAAAGGATGAATCCATTTTGCTTGTTCATTAGCCCAAACAACTTCATTCAATACATGGGTGGAAGCATCCCCTTCAGCATGTTAATTATAAATTCACACTAGGGGTTCCTTTGTGTTCTGAGAGAATAGCAGTTCTTTGATTACACAAGACCTAAGTGGCATTTCAGAATATCAGCATTAATAACTCATTTGTACAGACCCACTAGGTAGAATTAAAATTAGGAAGAAGGGTTATAACTTGTCAAACTAGGTTTCTAATTAATGGAGTTATTGGTATTATCACGACTACTTGTTCCTTCATAGACTATGCTTTTTTCCTAAATACTGTGGTTCTGATGTCACATGATAAAAATCTGAGGGTTTGGAAATCTACCATTATGAATTCATGGGTGAACACAAGCCAATCTATTAAAAAATATTCTAAACGTGTTAGAATAAGCACAAAGTGCTGGGTTTACTACAGAAATATTTTAATATTTTTCTGCACAATGTTTATAACCATGTGTGGTTCCATGTTCTTCTGCAGGTATAGTGTAATAGAAATGACACTCCTCTTCTACAGAATGAATCATTCTTTCCATAAAAGTATTGGTCTGGTGTTTTTTTCCTTTGTAATTCCATCTTATAAGGACAGAACAGAGAGCTGAAATTTTCAAAGCCCCAGTAGTATGTTTGCTCTTTGCTCGGAAAGTATTTAAAAAAAAAAAAAAAAAGTACTTTCATCTTTAAGTATTATAGTATTAAAAAAAAAGTTCCTTTCATCTTTTCCCCTATTTTAAGAATGAAGGTGGGTAATATAAGCCCTTCATGAGTGGGACTGATCTTGTCTAAATTAGGCATCTAAAATTTAGTTGTCTAAGTACAGTCTAACTTTCTCTGTTGCTTCTCTTAGAGTTAATGGAGAGCAGCCGACATTTCCCAGCTGATACTCAACCTCAGACAGAAATCTAGCAAAGACCAAATTAATTCCTCTTTGCAGATGTTTGTGTTTCTCTATTAACTATAAAAAGACCTCAGGGTGATGAGCTCAGGCTTTAACTTGCCACCTTCAATATGCATGGCAAACATTCCTTCACAAATCCGGGTAATTGCTGTCAAATCACTATTTACAATGTGCCTCCCCTGTGAAACCTACAGGGCTTACTGACAATGGACAAGCTGTTAGCAAGCCCAGACTTCTCATGTGATAATTTGTTTATTTTGTTGTTATCTTATCTCCCCCCTTTCTCGCTGGTGATTGTTTTATACATATATGTGTATCTTGCCAATCCAAAGGCAAAATTCTGGCTGTGTTGAAGATGGCAGGGAGAGGATATCTTGTCCTCCCTTAAATAACATAAAATGTACAGAACGGTGAGGTCCCAGTCCTTAATATAATGCATTAACCCTCTACATGTTATCTTGCATGTCGTAGTCCTCCATAAGATGTTCCAAACCAAAAAACCACAAAGGACATATAAATAGGCTGATCAAATAAAATACCTATGGCAGTAAGATCAGTTTGTTCTGTTCCTGGGGGGGAAAAAAAAAGAAAGAAAAAGAAAAAAAAAAAAAACAACCCACAAAACAACCCAAAACCAATACAATGTAAAATGATCCTTTCAATGAAAATTCAGTTTTTATGGTTCCTTACTAGAGACTTCTCTTACAACTAATTATATTAAAATTCTGTGTTCTCTGCTTTTTCTCATCAGTAATCTCACAATCTCCAAATCTGTGAATGTAAATGCTTAGTCAGTGTGTAAATTGAGGACAATTATCATTATGACCACACAGTAATATGAAAATAATTAGACTATTGCTAGCAGCAAAAATATAAATCAAATCAGTTTTTAATAGGAACATTAATATTTGTTAAAGATACAGTCTATTTCATATGGAGACTAGAAAGCAGCTTAGCTGAGCTGCTTTGCTGAAGAAAGTGCTTGTTTCGAAATAAAAAGCACAAAGTTCAGTGTATGTGCATCAGTGATAATCTATGGATGATTGTGTTCAAGACAATTTACAACCTATTCCAAATGTGTGAACTCAGTGGAACTGGGAAAATTGAATGGCTGAGTGGTATTTATTATGCTACCCTTATCTTTGCCAGTGTGGAGGAAAAGACTGGGACAGTTCACTTTGCCTCCAGGCATCCAGTAATGAGCCAACTGGTGGTGCATTAGGAAGTAGTGGGCAAGTGGCATTATCATCAGGTGCATTTTTAGTAGCAGAGTCAAGTAGCACTGGGAGCATTATAAGTAGCACAGTCGAGTGCTACAGCATTAGTTATTATAGCACAGAATGCACAATGGCAGGAAAGCTTTGGGAAATATAACAAGCAGAGATAGGCCTGAAACATCCACTTTAAATACTGCCAAACTTTGAAGAGCAGCAGCTCTAAACTCAGGCTTTTCCTTTGGCACCTAGGGATCACTCTAATGGGCAAAACCTGATTCTCAAATTCTAACTCTCTCAAATCCTACAAAATCCTGGACACATTTCTGATGACAAGTAACACCATTCAGGTTCTTTCAGACCATAATAGATACTGCAGCTGATTGCCATAGCGAACTTTTCAAAAAGGACGGATTTGGCATAGTAAGCATAGTAGTCAGGGGGCCAAGGTGATACCAAATGTGCAGTCTGATAATTTTGAAAGAATTGCCAATGATGGGCAGTATTACTCCAGATAATGATACCTAAAAAGCTTCTTGGCAATGTCAGCGATCACTGCAAACCTTTAGGCAGAGGGGTCCATAGAATATTGAAAGGCTCTGAATGGGGTAATGGTCTTCTTCCCTGCAGTAGGTCTGTATGGATCAGGCAGTTAAGGAGACGTATGTTAGCATGAAAGTTACATGCAGTTACAAGGGCTACCTCTCAGTCCATGTTTCAATTCTGCCCTTGCTCTGGTTCTTCTCTTCCCCACATGTTCTCCTCCTTGGACTAACAAATCTAACATACACAGAAAGTCTGCTCCACCATTTCATTGGAGTGGGCTATGTTTTGTGAATTAGGAGATGGGGAAAGAACTGTGTCCAAAGCTAATGTATCTTGTTTTTTAGAATTATGATGAACAGTACAGTGGTGAGGGGACAAACGCATGGTGAGGTGGCACAGAGTAGAGCTGGTCTGGTAATCACAGGGTGGAGCAAAGCAGGGAATAAATCTGTTATCATGGACTTTTTGACAATATTGACACATTCAGTGGCAACTACCTCACATTTTTGGACTTTTTACAGTCCTCATTTCTATGTCCACACAAAACTGTAAACCTTCAGAAGGACTTTGGTTCTGCAGCCCTAACCTATCCATACCAGATGGCAGTTTAAGGTCAGACCCAAGGGCAGGTGAAACATCTGTATAAAGCTTAAGTCCTCCACAGGAAAGACTGAAGACTGTGAAGAGTGCAGTGTTCTCTCTCTGAGGTGTTTACAGCAGGGAGACTAAATGGGAGTTAAGCCTCTGGCAATACCAGTAAGGCATGTGTGAGAAATTGTTTTTCTCCACATCCTCTGACAATAGCAGGTGCCTTGGACTAAGCAGCTTATACCTGTATTAAGACCCTGCAAACAGGAATGAAGACTGAGCATGCATACAAATAGATCCAGAGGAAGTAACTGAGACCTTTGAGTCCATTATTCATTAAGACTTTCTTCTGTGGTTGGTGACAATAAAGCATTTTGGTGCTGGCATTAGTTATGATCATCTGATGCACAAAAGCATATGTTAGCCACACTACCTATGCTCATGAAGCATGAGAATATTTCTCTGCAGAGAGCTAAGAGGTGACTCCCACATAAGAAAAACAAAGCCAGTGAGCAACTAGGCACTGAAATCTTCGCCATATGAGTGGAAATTAGAGACTGAAATCTGAAAATGGTAGCAAATCGGCGCAATTATATTGAATTTAATCAGGCAAGCAGCTCATAACACGTTAATAGAATTTACTATAATTGCTGAAGAAATAAAAGGAATCTAAAGGATACTTTTCCCTTACACAATAATATTTGAGATCCATGGAATTTTTTTTTTTAATAAAACTTTTATTCTGGTTGTGACTGATATATTTCTCACTTTTCTTAATGTTCAATTGCTTTCAGCTAAAAATAAAAATAGAGAAAACAAGTATGTAATTGGAGATTTCCTTGATACTAGTGAAGATTATTGTCTGGTATTAGTGAAGATTTATGAAATAGTTTGTAGTATGTTTTGAGCATATATCTCTTTTACACTTTGCACTCTCATAAATAAAACTCATAAAAGGAAAAATCATAAGAAAGTTGCAATTGAGTATGCTGCCCTTCTGCTTTATTTTCTATCAGCTTATATAAACACATATGATCTGAAAAGAGAATTTAAGCAAGACTGGTTTAAGGTGAGATCAGTGCTTTTGCAGTGCCTGAACTAGTATTAAAATCCAGTCTGTCTGGATCTGTAAGCAGTAACAAATTGAGCTGGTCCAGCAACAAACATAGAAATAAAAGTCAAGATAACTTATATTCTTCCCATACAGAGCTATAATTTTTGGGGTACATGTATTTTCTTCTTCAGGTATAGGTCAGAAGTGATAACATACTGCAGCTTTTGTAGGAGTGGTACATAGCAGCCGTGTCTGTGTAGATTCATGTCCGAGCACGGTGAGTGCATCTCCTCATACATCTCACATCAATTTTTATGAGATATTGTCTCTCCTGGAATTCTGGACATTGTTGCTATTATTCAATTATTTTCCACATTTGTGCTGCCTGTCTACCTGTTTCTGCTGACGCCAACCAATTACGACTAATCCTTTGCTATGCAAACTGGAGATCTTCCTTCTCTGAACTTTAAAGGATGTCACTCAGAACACTTCATCCTTACATTACCTTTAACTGTCTGTGGAATTTGGTCCCTGGTTTTGGTATACTTTGACTGATGAGTTTAGTGATGGTCATCCTTGCAGCAAGGTGTTCCTTCTCTGAGTCACTGACATAAGCCCCCTTTCTTTACATAGCTGCCTTTGTTCAAGAAACAGGTACTTTTAATTCTTATTTATTTATTTATATTTAGTATGAAGATCAACATTGCCAAAAAACTTCACAAGTTACTGCCCTGAGGGAAATGACTGAAGGATGAGTGGGTAGACAGACAATGAGCACAGTCACAAAAGATGTGATGTTTTTGAGAAAGAAGGCTGAATGTATTTCAACTTATCACCCCAAAACAAGGCGTTTCTCTCTAAGTGATGCATATAAAGCCGCATTCGTCTGGGTCCTGCTGTCCCTCATGAGAGTTTTAGCGTCAGTATCTTGATTCTTTTGTTGCCTGGGATCCTCCACTAAGCTTTATCCCCCCAAGAAGCCGAGGGAGTGAAGACACCATGCAAAACAACAGCCAGAGGCCTGTCAGTGCATTCAAAAGTCTAGCCCAGGGGAGGGAATTACACTTTGAATATTATGCATGCAAATTAACCCTTCTCAAGAAGTCCAGGGAGACAAGCCTGTAGTACTCTACCAAATATTTTCTGGCTTACTCCCGTCACTAAAAGTAATGTTGAGTTTTTAACTTTGCAATGCACAATTTGAACTGAAGGAGTTTCCCATGAGATCAAAGCTCCATGTTTTGACCAGGGCTAGATAATGTGAGAAATTCATACATGTAAGCAACCATTTCCTATAGAGGACAAATGTCTTCAGTGAAGATACGCACACCTCATTTCAACTTGTTCACATTTTGAATATGTTTACTCAGATTTTACTTTATGTTCAGCAATGTTTGTGAGATTTGTATCTTTTAATTCCAGAAGGCAATCAATAGATTTCATTTTATTTCTTGCTATTACCTGTGTAGTAAAAAAGATGCTGAAGAATTAATCTGGAGAAGGGGAGTAAACAGCAAGGTATCTTTTGTATTTATTAATGGTAACATGCAAATAATAAAGTCTTCGGTGCAGATGGCTTTTATTCACATGGACCACAGATTGGTGGTAAAAAATCACAGATAGTCAGAACGAAAATGCCAGTACCTTTGCAGAAGATAAAACAATACATAAACTTCAATTATACCATTACATTTCAACATCTTAAGGACTTGGTAGATGTAATTGCTTAAACAGAAAAATTGCATTAGAAAACTGGAAATACTTACACATATTTTAATAAATGTGTAATCCAAAACCCATTATAATCTCAGTCAGTGTCTTTTTGTTAACATCAGTGAAATTTAGATCAGGCTATTTGAGCACAAGGATGAATAAACAGACTTTGCATTTTTTCTTACAGTGCAGAGTATGTGAGTTTTTGTGGGGTCTTCCACTGTAAATGCCCTTTCCTGAAACCCTAAGATGTAAATTTGAGGACTAGCATCTTCAGTGTTTTATTTGATCTCCAATGCCATGTCATGATTTAAGAAGAGGCAGTTTTTAAAATGCATTTGCAGCTGACTCAGATCGGTCTTTATAGTATTGATTGCAGAGAATGTTTGCTTTATGTACTCTTCAGTACAGTAATCCTAGATATATTGAAAGTGGGATCAGGGATCAGCATAAAATGATGTCACATTGTTTAGAAAAAGGATATACCCCTACCACATCTCTGTAATTACAATACAGGGAAGTTTGATGGTGCCATTAGTGCATTAATTCACTCACTATAGAAGTCAAAGTTAAAAGCAGCAACAGGATTATTGTTTGTAACAGGAAAAACTTGCATTTGGAGGATAAGAGATTTCTTCAAGAAAGATCACCAAGACATTTCATTGATTTGTTTAGACAGATGTCTCAAATAGTTCAGAACTATTCCACTGCTCATGCATAATGAGGTCCATAGCATTAATTATGTATGTAATTTCATTAGAAGAAATGTTCTCTTACAGCCATATGCAGCTTGTTACATTTACTCACACTATGAAAGATGCCACTTTTAACTCTATCAACACTTGTCACTATTGCAGCTGAATACTGCACTGGGAGAACCCGAACCTCCAGCATAAATGTGCCCTTTTCCCCATCAGTCAGAACTCTTTCATGCTGTCAATACTTTTGGTGCACCTATTTTCACTTAGGTTGTTGTACATCGCATAAATTAACAGCCATCACTCTATAGTGTCTTTTTTTCTTTTATTTTCTTTTTTCTTTTCTCTTCTTATCTTTTCCTCCAAAATTATCTTTAGATCAAAGAGTCTAGGTTAAAAATGAAACAGCTCAGACAGCCAGAAAAGATGAATTGTCATGAGGCATGGCAACAACAGTATATTTATACAAAACTGATGCCTGCTCGCCCAGCCAAAGCTGGAACAGGAATCTCCCAGCACCTTCATCCAGCATCCGCAGTCGGCAACTTACACGACTCTGTGAATTCAGTCTGTGAATGGGGTGGAATGGCTGCAGCTTCCCAAGATGCGCACCCTCTTGTTCTGAGCCTGCCAGCAGAGACGGCAGTAACAGACAGCATTTCTCTGTTAGAGATATTAAATAAGCTAATATGGTTGGAGAACATACAGTGGATGTGTATAACATTTACAGAGTTGGTTTTAGTGTAAGATTATTCAACTGTTCAAGGATTTATAGCTGTTGAACTACAAATATTCCCCACTGTGGACAGAGTTGTGTCAATATGCCAATTCGTTTGGGAGATTTTAAAATCATTAGGGAAGGTTTGTAATTGATATACCCTCAGGAATCACTGCGTTTTACCACTGTGATTTACAGCTTGAAGTGCTTTTGCATGGGATAATCCAAATGCTGTTTTAAGCTCAATCACTTGAAATTAACTATCCTGTTAATTCCTAACTAACTGATCTATGTCTAACCCTTTCACACTGCCCAGGATGGTTTGTCTTCAGGATCAAGAAATACAGGTTGAAATCCTATACTGATAGGAACAAAATACTTGTGTGGCTGTTAAAAAAAAAAAAAAAAGAAAAGAAAAGAAAAAAGAGCCTTAATTACAACGCAGTAAGTTGCGCTGTAAAACCATGGAGCCACGCAGTAAAATGCAACTACTTTTTAGTGAGTGTGATATCCCTATAAACAAAATTCCAATGTACAAGTGAGAATGTATATTTTCTGAGTTAAATTATACTGAAATGATTGATTGTGATAAAGTCTGAAATTTGGTTTTCTTTCTGCTTTGTCTCAGTTATTTTTAATTCCCAGTCTTCTTGTTATAAATAAATAAAGTTATTTTGATTTTACTGTGCCAATTCCAAAAAGTTGTTTAAAACCCCGGGTATGATTGCTTACACTTTTATTGCATAGGTCTTATGTTTTAAAGTTTCTGCATTCAGGAGAGAATGTAAACCAAGTGCAATAGTCTACGAATGGCATTTTTATGATGGGGTTATTTGCTCTTCCAGCAAAGTAGCTCTGTGCAACAGTCGTGCTCCAAAACTGATGGAAAGTTTGGGATGGTTTTTAGCTTCTGATGTTATTTGTTCCCTGTTGGAATATTGCTGCGCTTATTCCTGCCAGGGATGGCCTGATGAGCTCCTGGCATGTTGCTACAGTGTCCATGATACAGGATGAAAAATTGGTGTCCATGATACAGGATGAAAAATTGGTGTCCATGATACAGGACGAAAAATTGAACACGTACTCTACATGAAACAGCCACTGCAAAAAAAAAAAAAAAAAAAAAAAGACAACAAACCCTGAAGAATACCTACAATACAAAACCAGCCTCTCCTGTGCGTGTACACTAACCCCTGAGCCATTCCACAGTGATCTTTTCTGTGTTTGCTGACCCATGGGATTTTGTCATCTTCAGCTGCCCGTAGCACAGCTTCAAGCATGAAGACTGAATTCATTTCAGAGTGCCTCGTACCCTGAAAGTGGAAGGTTTCTGTAGGGTGTAGATGCACATGTGCTCAGTCCTTGTGCTGCAGTCACCCCCAGATTTGATAGCTGTGGGGACGTTGGGGATTGTACCAGCAGCTGCACTTCAGACACACACAAGCTCTGAGTCTGTATTTTCCCCAAGACTCTGAGGAAGAAGAGGAAAAAGCTTGCTTTCAGGATCCTGTCTTACTGTCTGTACCTGACATGTACCTAACCCACCTGCAGTATAGCCTTCAGGATCAGAAAATACAGAATGAAATCCTATACTGACAGGCACTAAGCGACAGTGCAAGTATGATACCCTATTACTTGTTTTAGAAAAGACAGATATGCACACCCCAGGCTGTTCAATCTGGCAGTAAACCCCAAACCCCCAGGAAGACAACCAGCTTATCAGTGCCTCAATCACCCTTCCAATTTGCTATGCAGAAACTATCTCAGAGCTGCTGCCTAACAGCCCCTTCATGCTACTGCTGTTGTGAGATTCAACCAGGGACACAGCGACTGTTACAAGAGACCATGGGTTTGCCTTGCTCCTTCCCTTGTACTCTCTGTACTGTCATAAGGCAGTAGAGATGCAGAGGTGTCTAGAAATCCCTGTATCCAAGGAGATACAGGAGATTCCTTGCACACAAGGGAGGCTCCAAATGGGACCTGTAGCCCCCCTCACAGGGCAGAAATCCCCTTACACACTGAGGAATCTGGCCTTTCCCATCAGCTCGTTTGCCAAGTTCCTTTCCGTGCTCTGAAAAGATATTTTTTGTTTAAATGGGTAATCAAATAAGTGTATTTACCATCCCCTCCTCTCACTCATGTTGTTTTGGAAAATGGATTTTATTATCAGCTACAGGGTATAATTTTGTGGGATCCCTCATGTTAGTCTATTGGCAGCATATCACTGAAGTGTACTCAAAATTAGGCACTGCTATGAAGTGCCACGTGCTGTTTAAGCACTGCCAGCACAATTACCACTGCCCTGAATACAAACAAAGCCAATCTCTGCCCCAAAATGATTACAGAAAGGGCATTCAAGAGCTGATCACTATATGACCAATATCACTTTGCTGCAATATTGTAGCATGCCAAAAAGATGTGTTATACACAACAGCTTGGGGGTTTTCTGCCCCTAAGATTTATTAACACCTACAACATGTCTAAGCTAACTGCAAAGGGAGCTGCAGACTGAAAGCAAGTAAGTGACTGAATACTGCATTGCCAGTCCCACAGACACACATGATACAATATCTTAGGACAGTGGTGCAATGATCACGCAGACATCTTCTCCCTCCATCCCTTCACCAAACACCACCACTTACAGGAACCATTTATTTCTCTTCTACATCAAGGTCCCACCTCGGTTTGCCAGCGGGAGTCAGAAATGGAGCTCCATACCTGAAGGGTCGTCTTACCTCCATCATAATTTTTCACACTGGCCATTTCTCCGGCTTGTTTTTACATGTCTCTCAGCTGTGACTGCAGCAGCCCCAGCCCCGATGCTGCTGGAGTCCAACTGTGAGTGGGCTGTGCCATCTAGTGGTTTGTGGGCGAAAACCGCTGCTGCTGCTGGCCATGAGAGCTTATGCTATGAATGAAAATCTCCTCGCAAATATCAACTTGTTAAACCTTGACTCCAGTTTTAAAAGGCAGAAAATTAAAACGTACACCTCCGTCTCAGAAATACTGGTAATTAAACATTACCCACATGTGCTATTTTAATGATGCCTGTTCTTCAGATTCATGGGCTGAGCAGATGCAGTTTGTTGTTAACTAATTACGTTGTCTCAATTTGCCAACTTAAAAAACCTAAATGTCCTGAACAAATAAAATCATTATGTTGGATTTCTTCACTGCAACTTCTGCCTCCACCATCTGATGCCCAGCACTGTGGGTTTTGTTGCACAAAGCAGACTTCAGTGAGTTCAGTGAGACTCGGGCAGTTCTGCACCAGACCACAATTTGGTTTGCAAATCCCCTTGCCAGCAAACCAGGAATACTCACACAATCCTCATGAACAACATCTAACGGTGACTTTAAAAGTCTTTAAATTGTCTCCCCGTGTCAACTTTTCAACCTGTATCTTAATTAACCTGGGAGAAATGATTGCTCATACAGTGTCTCTTGTTGAATGTTGCTAGGCTAATTTTCCCCCTTAGCCTAAGCAAGCAGGCAGGCAAGTCATGTTCTTTTTCAAGGATAACACTCGCATCTCCCAGTGACACTGTGGCCACTGTAAAACTTTCCTCTAACTTCCTCCTCTTGAACATGTAAACAAAATCTATGCATCATTTAAAGATGTCCCAGGACAGCTTTGAATTATGCAATCCACAGTTACGTGAGCTGCTGCTTAAGGGTTCCTTTGGCTCTTTCATGACACCAATCAATCCCTTCTTGGTTTTATTTAAAAGACCCAGTCACTGAAGCATTCAAATCACATTGTTCACATCATTCATTCACATGCCTGGAAAACAATGCAAATAAACACATAGGAAAGAATGAAATACATGCTAATTAGCTACACTTTTCACAGTTTGGCCCCTCTGATTAGAAATCATTCTGGGAGGAAATAATGGGAGGATTAAAATCAGCTTTCAGCCTATTTTGAAACAGGTTCAGGTCATTGCCCTTGTCATTCAAAGTGTTGGTTCCTCAGGTGCAATCAAATTGCACAGGTTGGGGCTGTTGTGCAAAAGGTCTGTCACTCTGTGAAAGACATTCCCTTGGCATGTGTTTGAGCAGACCACAGCCAGTTTTAAATTACACTGGCCTTTAGTGTCACCAGTTTTCCAGAAAAAGAGAAGCAAGCACCTTCTTAACAGGGGTGCACCAGACACAACACTGTTTCTCAGTCATATCTCTGCTTACCAGTGAGGCAGGCAGCAGGACTCGGGAGTGGTGTGGAGTGCCCCCACTATTTCTGTGTGATAAAGGCGCACCCAGCCCTCGGGGGGTAATTGTCTGGCTGTGATTCGAAGTGGTCACTGGAGAATCTGCTCCCAACCATGTTGTGTGTCAAAGCCCAGTAGGTCAGGTAATTTTCAAATGATCACAGCTAGGGTATTGGTACAGGAAGATTTCAGAGCCATATTAAATTACCTGCCCTGAAAATCCTGGTTCTGAATACAGACATTATTGATTTTGGAGGACTCTAAATGCAAACTCTGCAACCCTCCCTCAGTTAGCCTCCTCCCCTGGGACCAGACATGGAAAATGATGCTGCCAACCTGCTTCCTACTCTTCCCAGAAACAGCTATAGCCTTTTGTCTCCCTCCTCTTCCAGCAGCAATATGACTTTTCCTAGCATATCCTGCAAGGTTATTTACCACTGTTGGAAGGATGGCAGGCAGCAAATCCTAAGAGGGGACTACTGTCCCTAAAATACAGATCCAGCTTCCCAGACAGCAAATTTTGACCATTCTGACAAGAAAAATGCCCTCTTACATACATAACAGGGGCAAATACGTGGCAGTGTAGAGGATGCTGTCCTGGACTGGTACTGCATAGACCTGGGGCAGAGCCTTGTTCTGCCTCTGGCTTATTTTGTATGCATTTTCTCTACCCTGCACTCAATTTTACAGTAGCTTCTAGCTCAGGCACTTAGGCATTTGAACTGCCAAATGAGGTTTTGAAAGGTGTGTTCGCATTTGCATATATTTTCCAAGAACATGTCTTTATTTATGCCTCTCTCTAGTAGTAAATTTTAATCCTGCTAACAGCAGGAATAAATGTAGTGGGCAGAATAAAGCAGACTCTTGAAGCTTAACTTATTTTTTCTTATTCTTTTCAAACAATGTATAGCCTTTCAAGCTCACCTTTAAAGGACAAAAAATTTCTACATTGAAAAAAGGCTTTTTTTTTTGCTAAGCCACAGACAAACTTATGTGCCTCTGTAGAAAGGGAAAAGGAGATTGAAACAGCCTTAAGACAACCAAAGTATCTTTTATTTCCTATACTATTTAACGATGGTTGCTATTACTTTCAGAATCTAGTATTTTGCAGGTAATAAAAAGGGAGAAAATCAATCAAAACAACAGAGCACACTTCCTAGAGGACAAAAAATCTTCAATATATAACTGACTGCCAGAAAGCAAGTGTTAAAATAACCCACATCAGGTAGAAGTGCTGCAATAAGAAAAGGAGGCAAAACAGGTAACTATAAAAGAGACAGCTCACATTTTAATTGAAGAATTGAGCAACAGCTGACAAGTCGGTGTGCTCTCTTTCCATAGGCGCTTCCAGAAAGCTGAGCTGCAATGCATAACACCCAATTCAGGCTGCAATGTTCCTGGGAGGATTCAGGGATGCAAACGGCTTTTATTATTGTTAGTTAGGCATCAGCAATCCACCGAAAGTGAAAATCAGGCTTTCCCCAGTGGGCACGCTTGGGAAGCTGATACAGAAATCTTACTGGAAAAGGTGTGCAAAGGAAAAATAAGCAGGAGATTCTATAAAGCCTTAGTGAGAAATTATTGTCACCACTCAAAGAGCAAAAGGCTGTAATTAAGGCCTCAGTACTAATGCCATTAAAGTTGGTGGTAGTTTTAGAAATACTTGAATAACAGATGCCTACACCAACCCCTCATTTCTGTTTTCTTTACAAATCCAATTAATACAAAAAGAAATTGACTGATACACCTATTGTTCAGGTCTCACTTGCCTTGTCATATCTAAAGCCTGCTTCTAAGGTCTGCAGAGCCATACAGCATCTATCACACTCCTGAGCACTCCATAAATAAATAATATGAGTTGTAATGAGAATACTAATGAAATGTGTAGCTTTGTGACTGAAAAATCTTCCCTCTCAAGATGTTTTTTTTAAGGAAAATTAAAAAGATGAATTGTAACACCTGATGTCATAACCCCCCCTCGAGTTAATGTATTGGTTGCCATGCCACAGTATTACAGAAACACTGGTAGTTCATGTGTTCATACAGTCTTGTAATTTGAGAGGTATTCCACTGCCAATTAGAGATCCAACAGCTGCTACTGGCTAGGGAAAATTGGATTAAAAACAAAAAAGAAGATGTAAAAATGAAAAATGCAGTAGTCAGACAGAGATACTTTCAACATGATTCACGAGAACATGGAGAGGATCCAGCAGGGCACACACTGCTAACAGAGAAGGCTGGCACAAGGGGGAAGGCAAAAGGCTAAAAGAGCTGCCGAGCCCAAACACTACCTTCTAACTGAAAACATGAATTACCATGTGGCATACCCAGTAAATGAGGCTTAGAGGATTGAAGCACCACATCTAAGGCTCTGCAAAGAGCTGTGATGGGTGGAATTAACACCAGTGCTTGTGGATCCTCTTGGTGCCCGGCGGTATGACTGCCTCATGCAGCAGAAGAAATGGTTAAACAAAAATCATAGAAGAGAGCAACTTCAGCAGATATCTGACCTACTGCAGAGACTGCTGTGGAGATCCGCCATGGGAAACTGTAGCAAGGCTTAGATGAGGCTAATTGCTTCACGAGGGAGAGAAGCCAGGAAATACACATTAAAAAACAAAACAAAACAAAAACACCAAAAAAAAAAAAAAAAACACCCAGAATTTTATGACTTCCTCATATTCTAAATTTGGATGGACCCAAGGGACAGACTTTCCCTGGGAAGAAGGAAAAGGAGTTTGCAGAAATCTCTTTTGCCTTGCATTTGTTTGAACTCTGATTTCAAGAAGATTTTGGCTTGTCTTTGAATTCAGGCTGTGTTAATAAGCACTTTGACTAACATTTAGGCAGGTAGCCAGTAGGGATACTGACATATTTAATGTTCCTTGTTTCTCATGTATATTCCACTTTTTAAACATAAGGCTATTTAGATAAAATTATTATTTAAACATAACTAGGCGTGTAAGTATTTTGTGTGGTTACACCTGTAAGTCCATGTTACCTCTGCCTTGCATTGCAGAGCCTCTCCATTTTGTGATTATGCTGTGGTTTTGGGTTACATCATAGCAGGAAAAATCTTTGGGGCAGGGACATCCTTGCTTTGCATCTCTAGGTGTCTCAGCACAGTGGACCTCTAATCCCACTATCATCACTGTACTGTTTGGACAGCTTTTGGCATGTATGTGTTGACAGGTGGTGCTTTTGCCTTTCACTTGGTTGAGTCATAACCACAAAATAGTTACTCAGCTCTAAAGCAGCTGGATGGTGATGGTAACTCATGTTTCCACAAAGTGCTTTTGGAACACAGGTTTAAGTTATGAGTTTAATAACATACTACTGGCACAGAACTTCTGTTAGTTAAACAGCACAGTACAGGAATTGCATGTATCCTTTTCAATCACCTATTTGGGCAAAACACATTTTATATTCCAGTTTTAAACAACCTACAGAAATTATCAGAGGATTCTGTTAGGCATGGTCAGGAAAAGCTTTTGCACTTCATAAAAAAGTCAGCAAAATCAAAATAAATAAATTTTATTATTATTACTATTCTTCTGAAGCATGCTTTTTAACCCTTTTTGATGCTAAAATTGGAAAAAATATTTCATGAGAACATAAATATGTAATTGCTACACATTTCTGTGGAAATTTTCATTTTGATAGAAAGTCAGCTTTTGGTTCAATAGATGTTGTGAATGCCTTAACACATTAGGTTTCTGATAAATTAATCCTCTGTAACTAAATAACCATTCTGTAAGGCTGTTGATAGAATAATTAAAATGTCTTCCCCTTAAATATTGTTTCTCACATTATAAATTGTTCCCACATCGATATTCCTTTCTCTAATGCAATCTATCTATTGTTTTAAAAGATTTAATAGTAAAGAGGGTAGCTGAGATAAAAAAGCTTTTTCTGTCATTGTTTTCTATTTTTTTCCCTTAAGATTGAATGAGCATGTTGCTTCTATGCCATTGGAAAGATTTCCCATCTGCAGGTACTTGATAATCTCACTGAGATCCATACTGTCAGTTTAGTAGTTTCAACCCTAATTTAATGGTTGCTTCATTGCCAAGAATCCCTCAATTCTGTAAAGCTTCTAGGACTGTGACTGCAAGAAGCAAAGAAATAACAATAAAGTTACCAGTAAAATAACCAAAACCTCTACTTAAAACAATTAGGGTACTTTCTTGTGAATGCATCTGTAAACCATGGTTAAGAAAAAGATATTTCTCATAAACATAATGCAAAGGAAAGTAAGTAAGAAACTATTTAAGCATCCAAGTAATTTACTGAAATTATATCTGTATGAGCTTACATCTGTGTAAAATTACTCACAGGTGTAAATTTTATTCACGCTGAAGCTTCACATTATTCTTGATCATGTCTCATTTTTTCTTCCATTTAGAAATCTCCTTTTAAGACTCATTTCATTGATCAATCTTTTTATTATAAAAATTAAAGTATTTGCTGTAACATTAATTAATTTTTCCCCTCTGTAATTATTAGAACTGAACAAATAATTCACAATGAATAATTCATCTGCTGAATGTAACCTCATTTTCTGCTTGCTGAATATCTGCTAGCAAATTTACTTTCTAGTTTATTTGTTAATCAAGATTATCTGACCACTTTTGGTGAATATTTTAACTGAGCCTGAACAGGTTCCCTATGAGCCTTTGATATACAGTTCTTGCTACATGATCTGCATTGGTACATAGTAGTTGTCCTGGTAAAGCATGTGACTTTAATTTTTCCAGTTTGGTGAGCGTTTATATACTCTGGAGATGAGTACATTTGTATGTGAATTTCAGTATTGTTTTTGCAACTTCAGAATTTGTTTTCCTGCCAGTAGAATTCAATTATTCAAATATCTCTGGGGGAAAAACCCACTAATGGAAATGTGAATATGTGAATCTATTAAATGCTGAAGCAGTATACTCAACAACTTACCATTTGCATTCAGTTTTAAGCAACTATTCAGCTATTGAAGGAGGAGATCGCCGGTATCAGCCTCTGCAGCCATATTTTGCGACCTATCTATCTAGTTAAAATGCAAAGTGTTTTCATGTCATGGTAGATGTTAGAGAACATTTACTTTGTGTGTCTGAAGAAGACCTTGCTTGTCACAATGGAAAATTTACAGATGATGGATAGTACATCTGTGAAGATTTTCTGCATAAATTGGAGGAACTGGATAATTTTTTTTGCCAGGAATAAGCACACAGAAAAAAAAAAAAATGAAAAAGTGACTTCCACATAAAACAACCTATACCTGACTGAAAGCCACTGAGAATTGAAGTCCTGCATCTTTAGGGACTTCAGAATCTTCATTTTTATTTTTCAGTTACTGTTTCAAGGTGAAACTCCTTACCTGAATGATGAGGAGTCTTCACAGCAGTGGAGGCCCATCTCTCACATACCTGTAGGGTATACAAAAAGTATGAGCCCTCCAAAAAACGCACCATCGTCAACCATACCCTGCTGGCCAGAATATTTTTCTGGTGTTTTGAGAAGACAGAATACTTACTCGTCTTCTCTGTATCCTTTCCTCCTTTGACATCTTTTCTTGGGGTTTTTCTTTTCTTTCTCTTCTTGAAAGACACATTAAAGGAATGCTGTCTGTGCCCACAGAAAGCAGAGGCACCATGTGAAATACTCCAAAGGCCCAGTGTTGCCCAATGGGGCAAGATCAGATCCTTATGAAACTTAACACAAGAAAATGTTATACCAACCAGAGCTAAAAGTTAAAAGCCCTGCTTCTAAAAAAAGGCAGAAGACATTGTGCTAATGGACAATGTGTAGCAGAGTTCTGCCTACTTGACTCCACAAGAAAACTGTTGTTATGCTTGTTAACTGGATTAATGAGTTTTCTTTGACTGTCATAGTTTTCTGGTAAGGCAAGAATTAAAAAGGAAGTTGAAATTAACATTACTGTTACCTTAATGCAATTGAAGCAGTTGCCTGCTCATTCTTCCAATAACCTCTGAATATTAGCTTTAATAAAATAAGCTTCCAAAATTTTAAATAGTGTTGTATTACATTCTCAGTTTAATAAAGTAGCTTGGT
The DNA here is from genome assembly GCA_017639245.1 of Myiopsitta monachus. Lineage (NCBI taxonomy): Eukaryota > Metazoa > Chordata > Aves > Psittaciformes > Psittacidae > Myiopsitta > Myiopsitta monachus. Next base: position 65,525,507 of record CM029919.1, read on the forward strand.
ATATAACTCTACAGAAATAAGGGAGAGAATATAATACCAGCAGGGCTTCTTGTTCATTAAAGAATTGACTTTTTAAACTCTAAAGCAGATAAATTTGGGGTTTCTCCGCAATAAAGCAAAATAGTACATTTTGTGCCTCAATATCATTATTCCTCTATAATCTTAAATCACATAATAGGACATTTTACACTGAAGATGGTTTATTGCTCTATTTTCTTCTCTATCTCTTATTATTTTTTTCCTTTTTGCATTGCCTTAGAATTTCTTTGCATCAACGCCCTGTAAAACAATCCCTTCTATTGCCTCGCTAGCTTGCTACCCCCTGACCTGGCAGAAATAAAGGAGGCAAAATTGATGAAGATAGGACATCTCTGATACAAAGAACAATGGCTCAGTTGTGCCAGGTAAGCATCTCTAGGCGGGCATCATCTCATTCCTGTGCAATAAACTATGCTTAATTAAAATGGATGGAGTACATCAGTCCAAACCTGGACGCCTGTGATACTGATGTCTACATCTGAGCTGAGAGCAAATTTTTCCTCTACAGTCACTTCCATGTCAATCTATGTTAGATATTAAACCACCAGAAGTCTTCCAGAAATTATTATTTTTGTACATTTTCTATTAAGGTAGTCTCAATGGCTAGCTCAAATGTAGGCTTCTACGTAGTAGATGTCTAAAATAAACTGTGACAAAACAAGGTCCAGGAAGGTAGTAGTGCTTTCTAGATCTGTAGTCCCATTCACATTCTCAGACATAAATTAACCATCAAATTTCAACCTTTTTTTCCTCATGTTATGTTGATAGGAACCACTGGTGTCTCTGCCTTCTTCTGAAGCCTGGGCCCTAATGCCAAGATATAGCTGTCCTGTTGTCCCTAAGAAGCAAAACACTGGGAAAGGCCTACTGAATGCTATACATATAAACTGGATCTTTAATGCCTTTTTGGAGGCTTTTTTTTGGTGTAAGAATGTGTGAAATAAGTTCTGGCTCTGGTCTCAATAACATAATTTCTTTATTCAATATAATGGCTAGTGAGTGAACTCAGTGACCCATATAGTCTTTTTCAATCCTCCAGATGCTGAACATGTGTTCTCCTAAAAATATTTTACATTTAGTTATTTATTGCAAAATAGATGTTCATGAGATTGTTATCTGTCATTTTTAAAATCCTTTCCTTACTTAAGCTAAATTTACTGGTATCCAGACTTAGCATTTGCCTGGTGTGTCTTTGAAAGAAAGTCTGGGATATCACTTGCAGGAACACCCAGAATGAAAAATGCCTGTCAAACTGTCAAAAGTTTGGAGACTTTTCCTTTGACATGAACTTGGAACTTCTCCTGTTTTTTCTTTGGGTTTTTTTTAGCACTTCACATCTCAAAAGTACTTAACAAGCATTCTCTGATCACATTTATTATTTCTATTTATAAAAAATGACTGTCTCGAAGACTAACAAGACTGAAATGAGAATTTTTTTAATTCACACATTTACTTATACAGAAAACCTCAAGCTGCACATATTGATAATTTCCTTATATAGCTTCTCCTTCACCCATTAGTAACTCAAAAAAAAAAAATATTCTAACTATAGAGTTAAATCTAAGAAAAGCTCTGAATTAACACTGCTTTGATGTCTCTTCACCAAAGATGGATTCTGGAGCAGCTGAACCCATCTGTGGTTTCAGGTCAGCTTAGACAAACACTGTTGGTCAGGCAAAGAAACATAACATTCCATAAACTTTCCAAAAACAGTACAACAGCCCCATGAGAACTACATAGTACAGAGTGGTTCTGCTCCTTATGAAGGAACTTGTAGCTGAAAGGCAAGAGGCTGTTTTCTACTTCTCCATTACCTTGTGTGCATCAGAACTTGGATTTGGAGTCTCCCTTACTAGCAGAACGTACTCTTACCATTAGTCACTCCAATATTTCTAGGAATGAGCTCTCTTTTCTAAGCCCCTGTAGGCAGCAGAAGTAGTTAAACTGTCGCTGAAGCAAGGACTTCAACTGACTTTCATACCCCTAAGCTAAAATGTCATAGCCAGCAAGCTTAAGAACCAGTCTTTCACATTTATTTCCCTGTCTGTCAAAATGAATACTCAATTATTTACAAAAAGTGGAGCAGCTTCAGCAAGTGAGACTGAAATGCACCAATAGGCATGCTAGAGAGATAGAAAATCTATATTTAAAGTCAGAAAGAGGGGGTATTTGTACCTGCATCCCCCACTCCTCCAAAAGCTACTGCATGGGGATTCAAGAAGTAAGAAAAAGGAGCCAAACAGAAGAGCAGACATTGCTTTTAAATGAGTTTCTCTTGTGAATTCAGTACCTTGCTCCCAAATTTCCTCTGCATTGCTAAAACAGCATAAAATATATTCAACATTATTTGGGGTCAAGTAAGGTATTTCCCTCAATCCAAAATGACTTTCAATTTTGATTCTCAGGAGCTGGGAAAGAAGCAACCACCCAAATTTTCATTTCAGGTTGACCCAAAATGACTTACTTTTTTTGCTGTTTGAACCACTGAACCAAAAATATCACTAATACAGCTCTGTTCTGAAGGTCAGCAAATGTATGTGCTGCTAAAAAGTAAACAGGAGTGCTTCTAGAAGCAAAGGACCTTTTTAAAGATGTTTTCTGCTTCAATCCCAGGAAAATATGTGTGGGAACTTCTAAACCTAAGCAAATAATTTATTCTCCAACTGCCAAATCAAAGAAATGTGAAAAAGGTGACCTGTAGGATACTTTCAGTCTAAATCATTAAAGGTGCTATAAACTACCACCATGAACATCCACAATTAAATTCAACCACAGTAAACAATCTGGAATTCTCAATAGGTAATGTAAAATCTTCCTGAATAAGGAAAAACTATATGCTGCTCATGTTCTTAACCAACCTCACTGTTAGCCCTAAACTAAGTTCACCTCGGTGATTCCACATGGAAATGGAAGAGACAAAAGAACGCTAAGTGTATGGAGAATAGATTGGAGCTTCATAGCCAAAGATAAAGGGAGAAAATAAATATCAGCCTCTGCCCTTTACTGTCAGAACTTTTGTAGCCCAATAAGTTGATTCCAGAAATTAAGCAGCCAAGATCCAACAAGGCATTCAATTTGTCAATTAATTAATTTTTCTGACAAAAAAAATGATAAATACCCCCTTGTACTCCATTCTTGCAAGTTGTTTGGCCTGGCCTACTGATACTGCTTCAACAGAAGCTGAATTTCTCTCATATATTTCTCATTCAAGTCTTAATTTGAGATATAATGCAGCTGTCTCAGTAGGAGATGATTGTGAAGTCAACGGAGCAACAGTACTTACACCATATGGAAATCCAACATGCAGATTGGAGTATCACACAGAAAGACAAGCTATCCTACCCTCTCCCTAGCAAAATTTACAGGCATAACACAGAGCAGAAGTACCATAAGGGAAAATATTTAACATATGTCTCAGGAGACTCATATAATTCCAAATTACTAAAGTTGCTGCTAAAGACCCATACAGATAAGGAGGCATGGTTGTCCCTGTTACAGCCCCTGGCTTCATTAAAATTGTCCAGAAAATGCAATGCTAATATGTTATCACACTTGGGAGGCAAAAAGCAAATTAGGAAAATGGGCCGCAATGGGAGCTCAGTGTAAATAACCCCATGGTGGCCTCATTCAACATCCCTTATCCTTTTGTGTCGGGGGACCCCCATTCAGAGCAATGAAACTGGCAGGTCTCTGGAGGGAGCAGTAACTTTGCTCTTCCATGAGCCTTTGCCAAAGGCAATCTGTCTTTCAATGAGAGGCAGGGGTTTTACAAAGCTCAACAGCCAGGCAGCTATTGAACTCAACATCATTCACATGCTTAGCAATAGGTTATACCTGAGGCTCTCTGAAGCTAGTTAAAAGTCTGGCCCCTCCATGTTGTCCTTGTTGTCAGATCAATCCTTCTAGTATGCTTATACCAGCAAAGAAACTTACAGACTGTGTACAAGGGCTAGGGGGACATCATGCAGAGCGCAGAAAAGGCACAGGACCAAGTGTGGCATACCATGGACCCAATTTGGAAAAACTTCAATATAGCCAAACTTAAAAGAACCCAGATTATCTAGAAAGAGCCACATTGGAAAGTCACTACATGACATTTATGCTAGAGAGAGGATTACTTGTTTAATTATTTTTGATACATTCATCTCTACCAGTTCAGTTTTCTACTTTCTCAAGGCAATGAAAAGGATAAGTTACAGAGCAAAGCCATACATTTCCTAAAAAGATAAATTTGAAATGTTCAGAATATACCTAAGTGAATGAGCAACTTGTGGCTTTTATTTTGTTAGAATGACTTGGAGTGCAGCATTTCTAAAATTTACTACACTAACTTATAATGAATCAAAGTAATCACTTTATTTTTCCTCTTTATAATCTCTTCTCCTCTTTCTGATATACTGCTGAGACAGAATGGGTGATTTCTATTTTTTATTTATTTATTTTTAATGAACTGACTGGTCTTACAGCTAATTTCTTGACAAATATATTTTTTCCTCCTACCATTAACTGACTTAATTATAATAAAAACCAAAGCCAAGCCATGTTTCAAAAGATAGAACTTTTCCCTAGTGGGAGTGAGAGCAATTCTCAGCATCCTTCAATAGAACAGTTAATTTTCTATTGCCTTAGCTTTCAAAAGCTTGCAGATCCACAAATAAGAAAATGTAACTGCATGCCAATATAGTGCTCTGTCCTGGGTTGGTTTTTTTTTTTTTCATTAATTGATTAGTTTCACTTTAGCCATAAACCAGGAAAGTAAACAAATGAAATCATGAATCCAAAGATCAGTGTGCTATAAAAGAAGCACAGTAATTCAATTCGGTAGACATTACCTGTTCAGCAAATGTTTCATGGATAAACTCATTACCAGAGCTACTCAGAGATACTCTCAAAGAGCCATATTCCATCACAATATTCAGTGCCATCAAACCCCATGTAAAATAGGGTCAGTTTTCCCCAAATTTGATTTTGGAAGTGAAAAAGGAAGGAAATTATCAAGAAGGTTGCATTTCCTTTGACAGTGAATGCAGATCAAAATTTTTAAGCTTCAAAACTACTTTGGAAAAAAAATCATAATTTTAATATTTAAAATGTGTATTACTATATTTTGTAGTAAAAAGAAGCTGTTAACATTAATATTTTTACAAGGTCATGTAGCGACAGGACTAGGTGAAATGGCTTTAAATTGAAAAAGGTAGATTTAGATTAGATATTAGGAAAAAATTCTTCACCATGAGCGTGGTGAGACATGGGAATAGATTGCCCAGAGAAGTGGTTGATGCCCTGCCCCTGGAAGTGTTCAAGGCCAGGCTGACAGAGCTTGGAGCAATGTGGTCTACTGGAAGGTGTCCCTGCATATGACAAGGTGTTTGGAACTAAATGGTTAAGTGCCTCATTTTTTCTGAAAGAAAATATTTCTAAGAACACTACCTCCCCATTTTGAAGAATAACTAGCCTTTCACGGGTTCCCTCAACAGAGCTCAAGTTACTTTAAGTCTCAACCTTCATTATTTTTGTATTCCCATCAGATTTTTCACAAGATCGCCACATCTCCCAAAATTTGGGGGGGGGGGGGAATACACACTGAAAACTTTAAACAAGATTCATGCATTTTAAAGGCACTCATGGCACACTTAGCAAGTATTATCTGATATCAAATGAAGAACAGAATAAGGAAATAAACATATAAAATGCTGGTTTCTGGAGAGAGGTGTTGATAACCCCTGTAGACTGAGTGATGCAGAGATATTTACTGTTGAGATAAGGAAAAATATTTCAAGGAAAGAGAGAATTTACTTGAGGATCCTTTGAAGAATACTCAGTCAGGTGAAGCAATCTAAGTCCTGAAGGACTGGAGGAAACACTTTGCTAATGCAAATGAAAGAAGAAAGCATGACCAGGGAAAGATTATTCTAATAATGCAATAATGCAGGAATATTTCTTTTTTTTTTTTCTTAAAAACATAAAAATGCCTCCTGTAGCAAGAGAGGTCCCACATACACAAAAATCATAATTCTGTTTTAAAAATAAATATTTGTTCCCCAGCTGTTCTATTTTAAAATATGGCAGTGCAATACTTCATAGAGTCATAGAAGAGTTAGGTTTGGAAAGGGCTTTAAGATCATCTAGTTCCAACCCCCCTGCCATGGGCAGGGACACCTCACCCCAGACCATGTCGCCCAAGGCTCTGTCCAGCCTGGCCTTCATCTATACTCATACTTACCAGGAGTGACTATGTTCCCGATAGATGTATAAGGTTGATTATATTCTTCCGGAGACAAGACAGTTAAACACATGCCACACAAACGTTGCTGAAGTCTGTAAATTAATCACATAAAATCATAAGCAGTTTTGGAAATATGTGTGTATATTTTTACTTCCAGTCATAGAACAGAATTCTTATTCATCATTCCATACATCAGCTTCTTTACAAACCTTGAGTAAATTTCAGATTTATATCAATATGTTTTCAAGTTCAAAAGTCCCCTTTACTGAATCTTTCTCCTCATAACTTCTCTGTAGTAATAATTGGTTCACATGCATTTCCACCCTAGTCAGCTTCCCATTATATTGAATCTGACCTCCTCTCTATATGATCAGCTTTGTCTCCAAGTGTGAAGCACTGAAACAAAGTTTGGGTGTAATGGATGGGAAAAAACAAACAAACAAACAAACAAACAAACAACCCTCAGATTTTATTTAAATATAAATCGATATAGTCCATTTGGTGTTTTCTTTCCCCCCATAAATAAATCATACAGCAATAACCTGCATCATATATGTTGTAGGACATCCTCTGCAAGGTAGCAGGAAGTCTCTGCTTTGAGTTTGAAGTGGGCTACCAAAAATCCTCAGGGTTTTCACCTTTATCATTTGAAATCTTTTACACCTTTGGTTGTTGGTCTGCTGTAGAGATTCAACATATATTTGCTCAATCCCATTCTCTCAGATGACATTGTCATACCAGATTTTTCTAACTTTTCTTTAGCATGTGCATTGTTTTACCACTTCTCAGCCCCTAATGCTAACAATCTGCTTGTGGAAGATCAGTGATATCTTTCAGACAGGACAGGCAATATGTGTCAGGAATCTCTCCAGCTCTAGGTGACTCATCACATATGGAGGCACCAAATTAAACAGGTTTTTTTATAAAATTAATCAGAATTTGTAAGCCACACACAGCAGATTCCCCAAGTCACATTTCACATGCTCCAAACACTAATTACAATCTGCCATTTAAACCTGAGATGCAAAGAAGCTCTATATTGCAACATTCATTTTATTTGAGGAAGAGAGATTCTCAGAGGCGCAGGGCTGTGGTATGCTTGTCTCACTAACAAGCAGGAGGCATTAGGCGCTGCCTGGCTGAAAATTGCCTCTGTAAGTGAGAAGTTTTACTGTGTTTCATATTGCACCACAAATTTTTCATTATGTCATTGCAGACCCATAATTCTGTTCAAGTTCACTCAAAAGGCCCATGAACCTTAGCAAACCTTTTGACAAATATCTGAGTTTTAAGGTAAGTTTTATGTTTTACCATCAACATTACCAACAGTTTTAATACACCTCAGTATGCTGAGTCTATATGTGGCAGTATATGTAATCCAGGCAACTGCACAAATCATTGCAGCTGCTTGTTCAGATCTGTGAGCTATTATTAATGCAATAATTCTGTACTCTTTATTGCAATAATTTGGTAGTCTCATCACAAAAGAGTTTCTTCTGGTTTTCACACTCACACATTCAACTACATTCACAAAAAAATTTAGATTTTTTTTTTTCTTTCTTTTTCTCCTCACTCTTTCCATTCACTGAAAAGCATTGAAGACATTTCTTCTAGCAAAAACTAATATAGATTGGCTCACCTCCATTGCTGGTCCTAACACATTTATTAAAAACTCTATTCAGATACTGGTTTTGCATCTGGTTTTGGATGCACAACACGGCACACAACACTTATCTCTCCTATCAGAATTTAAGTGATTCTGCCTTTCACTGAAGCCTACTACCCTTAATAACCACAGGTAGGACATCACTTATTGAAAGTATAATTCTTTCAATTCTCTGATTATTCCTGAGTGATATCTATATGATATATACATATATGTTATATATGTGTATAACTGATACTTGTTAAAAATAATAAATTAAAAGAGATAGCTAAAAGGAAAACCCTGTTAACAGGGTTGTGCAATGTTCCCTGATGTTCTTTCTGGTAAGCTAAATGCCAGCTGTGTGAACAGACTGCTCATGAGAGAAAGGCAATGCCAGCCCACAGAGCTTCCAGTTCCAGCAGATTTCAATTCAAGCCACCAGTGTGCTTCTAACATGCACCATGCCCACAGCATTAGGCCGTCTAAGCAAAAGGAGCAAACTGCTCCCCTGCACAGAAGGAAAAAACTCCATGTCAACAACGAAGTCAGTTTATCTTCAAATCAGAGTTCATAGCCACTTCTGCCATCAAAAACAGTGCTGAAATCCAATGAAAATCAATATCAGTGGTAGAGAAGTTCATGTCTCAGAAGAATTACTCACTTATTCATCTATAAAACTCCTTAGACTGATCATCTTCTAACAGCAAGGCTGATAGTGGCTAAATAAGGATAATAATTGTAAGTCCAAGAAGATGCAGTTTGCTACTGACAGTACTTTATTTTTAGGAATATTTTCTGTACCACCTCAGAGTTACCATGGTTACCTGGTTACCTGTTCTAAAACTTTTCCTGAATTTATCAAGAACACCTCTGTTGAGGACAAAGAATCTTACCCAGGAGATTATACTAACACAACTGTATGAAAGAGAGCAAGGGAAGAAGATTAAGCACTATGCCCATAATCACCTACACTCCTTCACTGTTTGCTTCCTCAATGGCTCTGCTTTGGGCTGTTCCAAATAGCTGTCTGCAAGACAAGGGAAGACTTGGGGTATCCCTCACACCAGGGTGTCATCCCAGGGGACAGCATGGATGAGATTGTACCCGGTTTGTTTTTCTCCATCCATATTCCCCCAGAAGAGGCACACTTCCCACAGTTCTGGCAGAGACCGTATAAGGTCCTTTATGGACAATCATCAGAAGAACATGGAGATTACCAGTTTTTTATCACTGATCTGGTGGTCACTGAGGCCCTGGGCCTTGAAATGTGGTTTGTAAATGAAACGCAACAAAACAAAAAGCAGCACTAACCAAAAAAGCACAGCAGGCTTTGCATGCTCAGGTAAAGTGTGCTGCATATTGAATCCCTTAGGTGTGCAGGACATAACTATTTCAAGCTATAAAACATCATTCTGGTGGCTTATAGCACAGACCTCAGATCTTCTGAGTGCCTTTGAACTGAAAAAAAACCAACAACCAAACCACACTCACCTAACACTATTTCCTAAGGGCAACACATTGGCTACAGAGGAGAGCAAGACCAAGTGACAAGCCACGTGGACAGTCTATTTAAATTGAACCTTGCCAATGAGGAAAGGCCATGACAGTCTAGCTCTGATCCTCTTCTATTTAGCAGTAAGAACGCATCTGGGGGGTTTCACTGCCTGCTACCACAGCCAATCACAGCAGATAATCTGATTCATAAATTTATTCTTCTCTTTTCAAACCTTTGGACGAGGACAGGAGGGAGTTTTGATGTCACTTGTCCACTTGGCAGCTACTTGGAAAGATGTTCTGGAAATCATTACTCTGATCAAAAAACACCCATCTAGTTTAGAGCTCAGTTATTCTTGGCCAGCTTACATACGCTTGCACTTAAGCCAAAGTTGTTCCTTAGGTTAAGTAGCAATTTTTTTTTCCCATGCTGTTTACTCCTCTCAGGTGCATTTGTCTGAGCTAAACAAGCTAAATTTTTTAACTTACTCTTACAGAAGACAGGCTTTTTGTCTCCTTGATTATTCTAGTAACCATTCTCCAGGCCTATTCTACTTTCTATTTATCATCATTAAAAAAATGGTTGCTTAATGCAAACTGTGTTCTAAAGCCTTCCATCTATTGCAATTATATTAATGGCACAGCAGAAGCTTGATTCCCAAATCTTACAGTGAGTATGCTTCCTCTATGGGTTCATAGAGTAAGAATTCAAACATGACAGATGCCTTAAAAATCTGCATTTCACAGAATCACAGAATCATTAAGTTTGGAAGGAACCTCTGGAGATCATCTTGTCCAAATCCCCTGCCAAGACAGAGACACCTACAGAATTTCTAGGCTTGCAATTTCCCGTATTCAAAATATTAATTCTGTATTAAAATATTAATATTTTTAGGTATTAGAAGCTCTATTGGGTACCATTCCTTTTATTTTGGAGGTACCATTTAGCAGCCTCAGCAGAGATGCCATTGTGGACTAGCATATGCAGCTGTCATCAGACCACAGTGAGTCAGACTGTCCCTATGTCGTGGTTTAAGCCCCCCACCCACGCAGTTTTATTCACTCACTCACTCCCCCTCTTTCTTCCCCCAGTCCTGGGAGGATGGGGAGGAGAATCAAGAGAATTCAACTCGTACAGGTTGAGATAAGAACAGTCCAGTAACTAAGGTATAACACAAATCACTACTGCTACCACCAATAATAATACAAGAGAAATACAAAGAAAGAGAATACAACTGCTCACCAAGCCCAACCCAGCCAGTGCACCCCCCAATACCAAAAACCTGACCATGCCGTGCACCCCCAGTCCACCATCACCACCACACCCTTCCAGGTCTCTCCCCTCCGTGTTCACATCCTGGACATGACGTGCTGTGGTATGGAATAACCTCTTTGGTCAGTTTGGGTCAGGTGTCCTGTCTCTGCCTCCTCCTGGCTCCCCTCCTCCCTGGCATAGCATGAGTCTCAGAAAAGTCCTTGGTCAAACCAAAACATTGCCAAAGCAGTAACTATAAACACTGGTGTTATCAGCGCTGCTCCCAAGCCCAAAATCAAAAACACAGCTCTGCACCAGAAGCAGAAGGAGAAAAATGACTGCCTACTGCTGAACCCATGACACCCTAACAGCCCATGAAGGTCATGGTGGAGCAGATACCAACCTGCAGCCCATGGACAACCCAACACTGAAGTAGGCAGATAACCAAAGGAGGCTGGAGCAGGCTCCTGACAGGATTTGTGGCCCTGTGGAGAAAGGAGCCCACACTGGAGCAGGTTTGCTGCAGGACTTGTGTCTCTGTGGGGGACCCACACCGGAGCAGTTTATGAAGAACTGCAGCCCCTGGGAAGGATTCTTTTCGGAGCAGTTCATGGAGGGCTGTCTTGCATTGAAGGGACCCCTCACTGGAGCAGGGAAAGAGTGTGAGGAAGAAGGAGCAGCAGAGACGGGATGTAACACAGTGACTGCAATCCCCATTCTGCATCCCCCTTGTGCCACTCAGGGGGTGAGGAGGTAGAGAAAAGCAGGAGTGAAGTTGAGCCCAGGAAGAGGGGAGGGGTGGGAGGAATGCGCTTTAAGATTTGGCTTCATTTCTCATTACCCTGTTCTGATTTGATTGTTAGTGAATTAAACTAATTTCCCCAAGACAAGTCTGTTTTGCCCATGAAAATAATTGGTGAGTGATCTCTCCCCGTCTTTATCACAACCTACTAGCCTGTCCTTGTATCTTCTCTCTCCTGTCCCGCTGAGGAGGGGAGAGTTATAAAGCAGCTTGGTGAGAACCAGGTATCCAGAAAATGTCAGCTCACCACAGCTGTTACCACAAGTACCCTACATCTCATCACATGGCACTAGAAGTTTATGTTTAGGAAGCTGAATCACATCCTAGATACCTCTGTTGTAGACAGTCAGATCAAATTAGTTACCATAGGTCATATGCAAGCATCTACCTTTGGTGGGATGGATTCTAGTATCCAGTATGCAGATATGTGTCAAAAGTATAGTTTCGAAATCTAGTGTACTATTCTAGGGATATTTCTTTAAAATATTTTTCTAAGTTTATTTTGAAATAAAATATAATCTAGTGGCAATTCAGATTTTGCAATTTATTCATATATTTCATGACACAAACAGCAATATTAAATGCAGGCTGTATTTCCAGTCATGTTAGTTATTGACATGGCAATCTACATTGCTGCTAATGTGTCTTAACATGAATAATGTCATAATTTTTTTTTTTTAATTTTAGAAATGCTATTATCAACAAATATTACCCAGTGCTGCTGAAACATCTTATTTTTCTAAATCAATCTGTGTTGTAATCAAACAGGTTCATATTTTTGATCCAGAAAGTTAGGTGACTGTAAATCTAAGGAACAGTTTTTTGCAGCATCCTTGAAAATTATTCTTGACAAACAGCAAAATTTTGGAAAACTCCTGTTGAGATCTGTGGGAAATGTAATTTGTATATTCATTCACAGACCTTTTAGCTGGCTAAGGTGATAGACAGGAAGGATTGCCAGGGAAAAAATAACATTCTTTAAAGCTATATCCTCTATAAAGACAACAGAAAAAAATATTAGATGCATCTGAAAGCCTGCAGAGAATGCTTCTCTAATTACTGCAGATCTTTCTTCCTGAAAATCTGGAGCCTTCAGCAGATCAATTTGAGAGCTGTCAACACCTTTACTATGAATAGAAAGAACCAATAGTTCTCTGGTCCGGTCTGCCTTTGTCTCTTTTCTTTCACCTTTGTGCACTAGTAGATCAGAGCAAGAGCTCTTCCAGCTCTACCTTCTCGGATTTTTGCCTAGTAGAAGCACAGGGACTCTGTTTCAAAGGGTGTGCATTTATATATACTTGTGAAGGTTACTTTCAAGGTGATTATATACCTTCCTATAATATGAATGACGTGGATTTAGTCTCCTGGCTAAAGAGATCCTGCTTTCCAACTGCCTTATTTCCATGATGAATGGTCTAACGTTTCAGCAGTTAGGCAAAAATCAGTGGTAAACACATCTAACACTCCAGATTTCTCTAGCAAGTTACTCCTGTGATGTAGACAGTGCTTAGATACCTGAATATGACTTGAAGAATAGCTGTGGTGGGAAATAAGTGCACAACTTACAAGAATGAACAGACATACATCCCTAGCTTTAGATGCCTAGGGAGGTTCAAGTTAAGTACAGAGCTAACTAATAAATTTAAATAGCCTTAGACTTAGGCAGTCCTGAAAATCTGGACTATTCAATTGCCTGGGATAACATGAGTTTCAGGCAACTGGGTCCCAGTCTGCAGCGATTTCAGCTGATGTTCCTCGTTATTCTGTGCTACCTTAAAGTCACTAGAAGAAGAAGCACCTCGAGAGAATTATTCAGCCAACTTAAGATGTGACTCTGGAGATGCCTGTCACCATTGATTACAGAGGCAATTAAGCTTTTAACTTAATTATTAAGTTAAACTAGTTAGATGCTTTAAGTTAGATGAGATGAACATAAACCTGATTGCTTCCATTATTTACATCCCCCAAGTCTCTGAAGAGGGTACTTGAAAGAAGGAATTATGCTTGATACATACCATATATATCAAGTACCACCATATATATAATACAAAGTAGCAGCTACACTTCACATCTACGCTTAGATACTTTGGTCATTATGTGATGTCATAGTAGCACATGTAAGGGGCAATTTATCTCACCTCACTTTGACACCTATAAAAGTTAAAATACTTACATTTTATCTAGACTCCCTTTAGAGTCAATAAAGTGAGGCAGATGCTTCGTGATTCATCTGTTTTACTGAAGTTGTCTAGCTTCAAGTGAGAGGTGTTGCACACTAGAAATGCCAATCAATTCCAGTCGCAAAAGGGTTCTAAATGGCTAGCTCTGATTTGGATGCATGCAATTCGAGCATAGGAGAAATTAACCTCTCCCCAGTTCCCTATGGTATGCTACAATATCTTGTATTCCTGTTTCTGTGCTGTGAAATAATAAAAGGTACAAAAAAAAAAAAAAAAAAAGAAAATAATACTCCTGAACATAATTTTAATTTCAAACTGAAATTTTGCAAAATATTACTATTTGCTTTAAAACTGGCTTTGAGGTAAAATTATTTTTAAAAATATCAGACTCTGAGAAAACTGAAAATCTCAACATCTCATGTGAAGTAGAAATGCTCAGTTTTGAACAACTGTTTTCATTTTGCATAGCTTGTACTAGGGAATGGTAAAAATACTTGTTCCAGTTCCTTAAAATCAGTCAGTTGATGATGTTTAAGTAGAGAACACCGTCTTTATGTGCACTTTGGAATAAAATAGTCCGTGTAATTTTATATTTTACACTTAAGGACACTCAGTTGAGAATGCCATGCACACATTACCACCTGCAATTTAGTTTTGCATGTAATTTCATGCACACTATGAATCCACCTCAAGCCTACTGTGTGTCTACAGAAATCCCCTATTTTTGTAAGCAGATCTCACTGAGGCTACACACCTCAAGTCATGGTTAGGATAACCAACCGAAAGAATGCAGACCAACAAGAGAAGTTAACGTTGTTCAATGTAATTTGATAAATTAATTCCACAGATGTATTTATCCATTGACTAATGAAGACTTTAAATCCCTTGATAAGTGAACAAAGGAGTAATGTTCCCAGAATCATTTGCCTAAAGCAATTTCAGGTTATTTAGCAATGGGCACAATGCACAAAGTCACAGTAAATCCAAGTTTGTAAGCTGCACTTGGTTCAGACCTTACAGAATTGTCAGGGAACTAAAAGAAGCAGTTCATCCTCTGCTTCGGTGATTTCTTACAAAGCAGTTCACCATAGAGCCTGCTGAATATTTTTTAAAAGGTTTTCAGCTAGAAAAAAGTTAACATAGCAGGTGACACATATTGGAGAGAGAAATTAAACTGGAAAACATTGTATGGCATCCCATTCCTTCCCATTTATTCTTCTCTTACAGCATTAACACAAGCCCGAGATTTTTAGATTGGCCATATAATATATTCCCTGCCTTGACACTCCAGTGCAATAGTTACTCCCAGCTCCCACTCCCTGCTTAACTAGAGTCTAGAAGGGAACTGCTGGTCAATCTGTGTAGAATGCCATCCATTGGAGTGGCCCAGCAGATCAAGCAAGGCCCCACTGGGTGGGACCAGATTCCTACACAAGCATCATGCCTGCCCATAATCCTCCTATCATTTGCAGAATTTCACTATACCCAGGAAGCGTTGGACTTTATAAGGAAGTCTGCTGAATTGCTAGATGAAAATTCGTTGCTCGCTCCCAGAAAGCCTGATGTAGCTGGACTATGTTTCACTTATTGCACTTATATGGTTGCCTTGCAGTCACCACGTTTGTCAAGACGTGTAGAACTGTGTTACAGACAAAATAAGTCATCAGAATTACTTGACGTGGGCAGAAAAATCAACTCTGTTTCTGGAAGTTAACATGTGAGGTGGTTCCACCTCAGAAATGGCTCCACTTTGCAGACTGATCATCTACTTCCGTGCAGTTGGGAAAAAAATTGAAATGTTCAGAGAACTGGAATTAAATAAATATGATTTGTTTTTTCATATCTTTATTAGACATGCTTATGAAAACTACTCAGAGTAACAATAAATTAAATACTGCTTCACCAAGGCATTTTTGTAATTATGGCAGAAGTAGTGATGCAGTCTGTAGCTATTATCAAACATAATTACAGTATTAGGAAGGCTACACGTAATCTTTCATTTGTGAAGGTTTAAGGCTATAGTGTTGTACCACTTGAGCAAAATACTGTTCTCTAGCATCTTCACATGCAGAATTGTTAATAGGACTGACCTTTAGCTGAGGGGAAGTGAAAAAGACCAATAGATTATATGACTTGAACGCATGCATGAAGGATTCTCTGTAAAAAAAAAAAAATAAAAAATAGAAAAGAACATTCTTGGAAACCTATTCAGTGAATAAGAACTAAATAATGGATTTTTTTCACACAAAACATTGAATAAATACCTTTTTTTAAAAAAATAATACTAGTCTTGCAGTATGATGTTTTGAAATGGTGTGTGAATTTCCCGTAAAGCAAGTCTAACCTCTTCTCACAGGTATAAACATATGATGTGCTCAGAGAAGGCAAATGGACATTTTCTTTAGCAATCAAAACCCATTTCCAGGGTTCCAGTTTTACAGACCTGTTTTAAAAGGCTCACAGACTAATGCAAGGAAATGTGTGAAAATAGGTAAATGTCTTTTTTCCTTTTTTCCATATTTATATGAAATCTATTCTGTCAGGTGAAAAAATAAACTAAAAAAATAATTAAATACAATTGTAAATGAAAACAAAGCCGCAGGAACTTAAGTAACGCATTTCAAATGCTCAAAATACTTAATAACATGGGAAAATGACAATGTTTCAGTTGGCAGATTCTATCAATTAATATACAACATAATGCTTCAACAAAAAAACCTTAGCAAGTGTACCTGATCTCTTGTTTAGATACCTAACTGTAAGGCTGTCAGGGAAGACAGTATTCTTTCATTTCTAGGGACAGAAGCACCCTTAACTTTAAAAAACAAGGTTGCACACGTCTTTGAATTGCACCTCCACCTTTGATAGGCATTGTATCTCAGAGCCTACTGCTCTGAGCACCAAAGGAGGCAAATTAACTCTTTAGCATTAAAAAAAAAAAAAACAAAAAAAAACACAAAAAAAAACCCAAACCAAATCAAATCAAACCAAACCAAACCACCCCCAAAAAAAAAAAAAAAAAAAAAAAAAAAAAAAGCAAAAAAAAAAAAAACCAAACAAAAAAACAAACAAACAAACAAAAATCCACCCACATCAGCACAAAAAAAAGAAAGGGTATTGCTTTGGTAGAAATAGGAATCCATGGTTGGAAAAAAGAAGGATATATAATTATTAACTTTGTGGGCTAAGCCTTCTGCAGCATCCTGGCCTCTTTGGAGGCTGATGTTAACCCCTCTTCACTCTCCTTACTCCTAATAATGAAACACTTTTCCTACAAAGAGCAATGATGTGATCATAGAGACACCTGAAATAGAGCTAATGAAGAAGGCCACATGTCAGGTATGAGGAGCAAAGACAAGCTTCAATCTCTTTGAATAGCAGCTACTCTCTAGGTACATGAGAGGCAGAACCCCTGAGTTACTTTACTCCTTCATCGGCGCTAGAGAGAGGCAGGAGGCTTTGAAGGGATAGTAAGTCAAGGCATCTAGTTTGGGATCTTCCTTTTGAGGGTTTCAAAGGCACCTACTTCCTGAGGTCTCTAGCTGTCTAAAAATTTTGGCTAAAGCTCAAAGACAATGTTAAATGAGCTGCTTTTCCCTCTGGTCTTCCTTCCCTGTCTCCCCTGTCCCTCCCAGCACACAGGCACAAACATATAGATAATATCTGCTGTACGTAACTGTTGTAGCTGCTGTCTGTTAAAATCAAGGGAAGACCTTGAGAACTGAAGCAAAGATATAGGGAAAAAATATACATAAATAATGTATATGAGAAAGTGGGGATTTAATAAGTAGAAAAACTCTCAGATAATAAATTTGACTTTTAAACAGGAACAAAAAATGTCACTCTTGCTTGAGCTGGATTTTAATGCAATCTTCAAGGTGTAAGAAGTGTGGAAAATCAACAGCAAATCCCAGTGTCCTTATGCTGAGATATTCAAAATGTTACCTCTAATGGGAGTCATATAAAAGCAGCCATAAACCAGTGCTGATCAGTTCACACATGTGCTGTAAAGAGATACAGTTCAGAATTTAAATACCTCATATATCTTTTGTAAAAAGCATTCCCACCCCACAATAATAATAAGTTTAAACAACATTGCAGCCTTACTCAAAGCTGAGACCACAGATGTGATGGTAGATAATTTTTGAGAAATTATTTTCTCTTCTTGGGTAATTAACATTAATGAAAGAAAAAAAAAGTCTTAAATCCTAATAAATCAGAGGCAGAATTGACTGACCATGCATCCAAATTGCTGCATTATTCACACTGGAATTACTCCAAAGATTAGCTGCAAATTGAATTTATGGTTTCATTTTTCATAACTGTTGTGTTGTGACAGATGAGAGGAATCTCTGAGAAAAATGACAGTGATGGACCCAATTTCTTAGTACTCTAACTTCATGACAGAACTAAACTATCTCTATTTACCATTAGGTTTTGTACAATCTATTTTGGCAAGCATAAAAACCTGTTATGAAATACAATATATCCTAGTTTATACATCAGTCAGTAAAAATATCATAGGAAACCTCAACATTTCATTTTAAAAAGGAGGCAAATCAAATTAAAATAAAGTGAAGTTTCACATACAGACACTGTACAGGTAAAAACACGAATTTACACCTATTTAAAGCTTGCACTCTATCATCACCATAGATCTTCTCTCTGTTCCAAAGGATCCTCAATGCCAGTATACCATGTAGAACAGGGAAGAAATTAAGATGCCAGAGTACCCTGAAACAGCCACACTGAACGGGGTTTGGGATCTTTGTTGGGTTTTTTTTATGTTTTTCTTGTACAATACCTACCAGATTTGGAGCTTGACTGTCCAAGGTATTGTGCAATACAAGCTATAAATAATAATTACAACAATAATCTCCAAATTCAACAAAGCTTCTGGGCTAGTACATAAAAACTGAAGTACTAGACAGCCAGATATTAGAGACAAATGTTTTGCCCTGAAATGGCTTTTATATATAGCTTGTATCAAACAGGAAAAATAAAAGCATGGGGTTTTTTTTCAAGTTTTGAAACTAGGTTTGTATAGTCCAGGCCTCTTGGGCTAGAAATAATTGAAAGCAAGTTTGAGATTACACTTAGGTCACAAACAGTTGATGCCTGAAGGTTTTCAGGGACAAAAAATATGGGAACGTTTATAATGTACTGACTTCATCTAACGTAGAAGTGCTACAGATAACTGCAGTTTAAGTATTTCTAGCACGCTCAATGAAAACCTGTATTTTTCTTTCTTATTAGAAAAATATGGTTTAATAACTGCACTAACAGTGAAAGGCCAGAATCTTTCACACTTATTCATATTAACACTGAACTTCCTTTCCAAGCAATAACACTGTCTCTGGTGCAATCCTCCAAGTTTGGATAAGAATGGGAGAAACTATCCCATACCACCCCACTTTTATGGGGCAGACTGTGTTTTTAATGCATTTTACTTATCTTTCACTCTACAAACACCCATCTAATAGCTTTCAACGGATCCACCACCTCTGAGAATGTCTAGCTCTTCTTCCAGAATTCAACTAATAACAACAGCAAAGCCAGTAATGTTAATAATAATGGATAGAGAGTTTTCATTATCCAGTTCTCCAAATGCAATGGCATTTGTCCACTTTACAAATGTCAAAACCTAGAAATAATAAATCAGTTGGTTAGAATACTTCAGTCAGACAGAATCCAGGTCTCCAAAGATCTCAGTCCACCAGTACTCCCCAGGGTCTTCTACAAGTAAATGGGAGTGTTTCATCTAGAAACTCTACTTAAACCATGGGGCTGATGCACTCCATTAGGTGTTTCACAATGCTGGCTTGCTGATTGTTATTATTTGAAATAAACACATATGCTGGAGTTTGCCATGGTTTATTTCATGTCGTGGTTGTATTTCATCATGGGATAGGACAGAAACCCACCAGAGATAAGATAGAAGACAATGCCTGCTCAAGTCTTCTTCAGACATGTAATCAGGCCATGGTGTGTACCCTGATCCAGAAGCAGGGCAATGCTAACTTCCCCTGAACACCCCAAAAATTCCTTATTTCAGAAGTTTTTATTTGCTTTCCTGATATCATGTTAAAAACAATGGTATAAATATGTAGCAGAATAGATCAGGGAAAAAAATTACCTGCCTTTGATGATAAATGTATATAACTGTCAAAAAACATGTGGTTTTCAAAGTATTTCACAAAAAGATAAACTAATGTATCAACACATCACCATCCTAGTTCTTACAAAGCAAACCAGCTGTAATGATATTTATCTTATTTTATATATCAAAAATGGAAAAGGAAGGACTTTATGTTTTAAACACTGCACAGCATATTTGTGATTGCACACACATACTTTCTCTATGAAAAAAAAGAATCCTAAATTATTTATTCAAGGTCATAGAGAAAGTTGAAGGCAAAACAAAGAACAGGTCAGGGCTCTACCTAATTTTTAGGTCTGTATTTTAAATTAAAGTCTCTCCCACAATATGCACAGAAAGAAATTGTTAGTCTTATTTTTTTAAGTTTTTCACTTTGGCAGATGTACAATCTATATGCAAATAGATACGTATTTTGTATTTTGTAACCGCATAAACAATGATTTGAACTGGCTGCACTAGGTAGCAGCGCGAATTTGGCAATGGAAATGACAGCTATGAACATTTCCCATGTCCTCTCTGCCACAGCCGTTAAGACACTGATTTAGCACAATTAAGGAGGTAGGTGTTGAATCCCAGTCAAACATAGTGTAAGTATGAAATGGGCTGTCTCCTATGCTTCAGTTTGTTTTCATAATAGAACATTTTTCATGGAAGAAACATGATCAATCTGAAGCAGAGATAAGATTAGGTACTTCTAATAATCATCTTATTTGATCTGACTGCTGTTTTCTTTCAACTTGCAAACATCATGAGCTCTCCAGAAGGAAGAAATACAAACATTTTTAGCAGTATTTTCCAAAGGAAAATCTGGTTTTATCTAAACTGAATTATTTCATGAGAATGTAGTTTACAAAGAAAGGCATAGAAAAACCTACAGGCCTTTTTCTGACTTTGTCAGTCCATAACAACTGTATCTAAAAAATTGATAGCTTCATTACTATTTTGTTAGAAAATAACTTTGCATTCATTTAATTTTCTACAATATTTCAAATACTGAGTATTAAACTGTTGCTATCATAAGTCCTAAATTTTATTTTATATATATATATATTGTATGATGTATTATGCTGCTGTCTGATTACTAAGTATTACTTTCTAACATTATTTTCACATCCAACATAAAAAGATTTAATGTTAAAAAATTCAGAAGGAATACCTGCTTTTGTCACAATTTTATGAGAACTTTCCAAATTTTAGCTTATTTTTCCAGTTTAGAGCTGAAAACTAGATGAATGTATCAAAATGTCTAGAAGAATGGAATTGCTTTCTACTGTTTTCTATACAGCTTCCTGTTTAAGTGCTCCTAAGAGTGCTTTCTCACTTTACAGGATCAATTAAGAGCATCTGTGCTACATGATGCTCAGGATTTCCAGATCTGCATCTCCTCATCTCTGAACATTATGCTAGTGCACAATATCCTTAGTTAGGAAAAAAAAAAAGTATAAGAATAAAATTATATAAATGGAAAAATAAGTATTGAATGGCAGTCCCATTACAAGTAAAAGAGGGAAAATAGACACAACTTAGCCACAGCATTCACAGTGTCTAGACATCGCAACATTTAAAATGTCTAATTTAGACTTATTCTCAGTCAGGGGCAGACCATTCTCATGTCTTTCTGTCCTTGAGTTTTGCTCCTAAGTATTTTTGTAGACTCTAGCATTTGGCTTTTCTGTTTCGTTTTGAGTTGATGCATTTTTCTTTATTTGTTCCTTTTCACAACAATAAATAGCAAAATATCATGATATTTGTTCAGCAGTGAGACATCATTTGGAGCCATCAATTACAAATATAATAAAATCTTAGAAGAAAGCCCATTCCCATTCAGGTTTTGAAACTCAGATAAACCATGCAGACATCTCAAGTCTCTGGCTATGTGTGTCAAAAATCAGTGCGGATTGTAAAGATTTTTCCAAAACTTACTCAACCAAGCAGTCCAAATGGTTTGTTGGCTTGTCAAATTTCTCAAAAAAAAACAGCTGCATCTGGTCACCGAAACCAATGGGCTTCTGCAGGTTATATGCCTTCCTTAGAGAGGTTTGTTGTAGTCAGTGTTACTGAATCTAGCTTGTTCAGTTATGAAGTGCCTCAATTAAACCTTCATTGTCAGTCAAGGTAGCAGCTGCCATTATAACAAGATTATTTCCTGCTTTTAACCACTATTTTGGGGCTGATTTTTCTTTAAGACCATTTTTCCTTTGCCTCCTCCTTTCACTTTAGAGTTACATCTTCTTAAAAAAGAAATCCATCTCCATTCAGAAGCTTCTCAAAATTGTTTTGTACATCTCTGGGTAAGTCCCTGGGTGGAACATAAACATCAAATGAAGCCTTGAGTGAGCCATCTTCTCTGGAGGAAATTCACAGTGAGAACAATGTTCTGGGACAATTCTCACAATACTGACTTTTTATGTGGTTATCATTTTCAAATATCCTGTTTTGCTTCAATACATCACAGCATGGAACTCCACTGTGTAAAATAGTGTTCAAGTCAGTGTACACACAGCCATTCATTAATTAGTAGCTAGGGATCTTCTTTGCCCCAGCAGAATACAGTTTAAGAACATTGTTTTGTACTATGGAAATGTGATAATGAGAACTATAAACCAGCAAATACTCTGATACTCACTGTACTTTCAGTTTCCTTGCATCTATTGTGAACTGAAAAGATATTTCAGTCAGTCCATAAAAGCCTGATTTTACCCTTATTAGGCCAAAGAGAGACTAGAGATTGACTTCAGTGAAATCAGGTCTATTGTCAAATGTAAAAAATAAAAAAAAATTTAAAAAAAAAATTAAAAATAAATAATAAAAAAAACAAAGTGCATAAAATATCATTCATTTTATGCATAAATATGCATTTTAATTGCATTAGAGTATGTATCCTGTAATGAATACAGTACATATATATATAGATCACTTTTTCTTTTTGCCAGGTTAACTATCCTCTTATTCTTACGTTTTCAGTAGTATTACATTTTCATCTAAGATGAACTGGAAAAAAATGAGGTCCTTTTCTATTGTGATTCAGCATGCTCTGTTATAGTTGTCCTATAATTGAAACTAATGTTCAGTGAGGGCAGCACTCCTAGGTTTTGCAGCATAGTGCTATTCATGGATCAATTAATGTTAGCAGCAGAATATTTGTCAAAAATGTATCCAGACTAGTAGAAATTATGTGTGGAGCAGAGGAACAAAATGTAATTTTCCATTTTTTGGTGAATTAATAATCAATTTTTATATATTCAGTTAAATTAAGGAACTGATTTTTTCCAATATGTGTAGAAGTCATTTTGACATATAGAAGCATGGCAAAGTAAGACATATTGCAATAATTAGCTGAATTATTCCTGGCATGCCATGAACAATTACAGGATTAATAACTATCCAACCAAATAGTGTTATGTTGGAATAAATTGACCGACAAAGGTTTTCAGTTAGGAAATGAAGCTCAGATGGATCATCAATAAAAAATACTGTGGAGAACAGACTTTTGAGAACTTCAGTGTTCTACATTTACAAAATATGGATGTGATAACTGTGCTTAATGGGTGGAAGATGCTATTTAAAAATTCATGTAGAATATTTTACTTCTCTTTAATTGCCTGGCCAAAGCCACAGTCTTTAACAGACACGCTGATGTACCATGCAACCTATATTTAATTTTGTGTTCTGGTCAAAATAAAAAAAACCTGACAGGGCCCTTAATTAACCCCTGCCTTGTGTACAGAAAGGTGAGGGAATGGTGGTTCTCATTTGCAATTCTGCTCAGTTTGCTGCATGTAACTCTGGGTTTTTTATGGCATATGACACCCTGACATACCATACGACACTGTTTATTAAGGAGAGTGCAATATGCAAAGCCAGGCTGAAATTCAACAAGGTATTTAAGTATGTTTCTAATTTAGTACTTGCAAGAAATCCCATTTGCTACAACATTACTACTGCTTCCAATTAAGCACACAGTTTACTACCTAACTGAATCAGGATGTTAATTCACAGTATTGGAGGTTTTCATGTCTTCTTTTTAAAAGAGTGAAGAATTATATCAACAGCACAGGAGGCCAAACCACATATTAAAGCATGAATACAGGCACAGCATAAGAACTAGTGCAGTATAGTTATACTGGAATGCCTGTGCAAGGACTTAAAGCTGTTTTTTAATTGCTTCTCTGAAACTAGCAACAGGAGGGTTATGCTGGGTGAGTATTAGACCAACCTTATATCTTTATAGGCCCTCCCAAAAGAGGACCATAGCTCATTTCTCTGACCATGGCTTTTTATTTTTTAGCTTATAAAAGACAACTTTTCGGTTTTTATGTTGCTATTTTCACGTAAAGTATTTCAGATATGAACAAAAATCAGACTTCCAATAACTCTTCATTAGAAGGTAATGTTGACCCATCTTATACTGTCAGTGAGCAGTCTCTGAAACTAATGCATTTTTGTGTTCTCAGAAAGCTGACACTCAGGAGGCTATTGCAATTCCTGGGGCTGGTTACTACACATCCTGATAAACACAAAACCCTTGGTGAGGAGAGTGCAAAAGGATCACAAGACATGACATAAGTGGTTTGGGCAAAGCCTAGAGGACTTGTTGGTCCAGTCTTCATATGGAGGTGGGACCATGCAGACAGTAGCCTGGACCAAGGAGAAAGCAGGCATTTGACTGTAGAGTTGGCTTGGGATTGGCTGATCCATTAAGGCTGATAAAAGGCCTATAAAAAGTGGCAATAGAGCTCCAGTCACTTCATGGCAGAAGGTCCCAACAAGAAGGATCACAAAGTCAACCCCCCAGTAAAAGATGTATTGTAAAGTCAACATTGTCAATAATTATGTGCAAGGACAGCTTACGTGCAACACCTTTACATGCTTTTATCTTAAAATGTATTAGATTGTTTGCAAATTAAAACTGTGCATTTTTCCTTAAAAATATTCTTCTTTTATATTCTTAGGGTTCTTCCCTGGCTCCCTACCTGAAGTTCAGGCAAACGTAAAACATCCTCCTCAGGCAGATCAGACTGAACACTAATCACATGTTTTACTTATGCCTGTAATGCAAACTATCAAGCTATGCCATACAGATGAATTTGGATACTTTTCAACTTCATCAAATAAGACTTCTGTAGACAGCTGCATTGCTTGTTTATTTTTCTAAGCCCACCTGCTATCCCAGCACTATACAAGTTTAAAGTCTTTATGAGTTTGATTCCTCATGGTTTCCATATTCTTTGGAACTATATGTTGCCATGAAAAATACACCATCTTATCTACAAAGTGATTTTGCTACAGTTTAAAGCTTCCTCTCCCCTGTGAGCCTCCTATACACTCTAACATATAATGGGCAATAGGCAAAAATCTAGCACCAGGAAAAAAAAAGAAACAAAAACAAATCACAATTACCATATACCAAAAATTTGGAGTGGAGAAGCAGCTATAAGATCATATGTTTTTTTGGAAAAGATTTTAATTTTTCCCCCATATTGCATCTGCATGCTGCTATCAGCATGCAAATAATAATAAAATACTACACCATTCAGCTAAGAACCCATTTACTCCAACAAAGGTCAAGTTCACAATACCCTGCAGACCATATATAAAACTGCTAACAGCTTTACTTCCCTTCCAGATCAGTCCATTGAATTTACGTATTTAAACAAACTAGCATCTAAAATTTGCCTCCTCGTCATTGCTTCTTTTATAGTCCTCAGAGGAAATTATTTTAGTTTCACATCTTTATCCTGCATATCCAAGCATATCCTCACCTTGTTGCTGTAGATTTAGAGGCCATTATCATGCATGGTTATATACCTGCTAAATTGACTTTAGTCTTTCAATGTGATCTAAATTGTGTTTAATCTGCTCCCTTAATACTAATGGTGCTCTGAGAGGTGAGCACTTCACAAGCTGAGAAACTTTAATTTAATGCCTTTTGTAGAGCCCAACTCTTCAAACACATCTTCATACAGATAAAAGCTCTGTACATTCTGCATCAGTATTGTTAATGCATGTGTAACCTTTACAGCAGCCTCACCTCAAAATTATTTTCATCTCCATAGGAAAGACAGATCACTGTGGTGGTTTAAGTTCAACCAGCCATGTAGCTCGCTTGCTCACTTCCCCCCACCCCACTTCCTCCCCCTGCTTCCGGAGTGATGGGTAGGAGAATCGAAAGAATGTAACTCCCACAGATTGAGATAAGAACAGTCCAGTAACTGTATGTGTATATATATATATATATATATATATATAAAACAGGTATAAGACGAATCACTACTGTTACCACCAATAATAATAATGATAAGGGAAATAACAAGGGAAGAGAATACAACCACTCACCACCTGCCGACCAATACCCAGCCTGACCCAGCAGTGATCTAACCCTTCCAGATAACTACCCCCAGTTTATATACTGGGTATGAATCATTTTTATGAATCATTTCATCCACTGTTAGTGGTACTATGTCATTCCAGGTTACTGTTGCAAAGAATTGGCATATGATGATGGGCAAATCACTGCTGCGACCATCAGTAATTATAATGATAAGGGAAATAACAAGGGAAGGGAATACAACCGCTCACCACCCACTAAATGATACCCAGCCGAACCCAGCAGTGATCCAGCCCTTCCAGGTAACTGCCCCCAGTTTATATACTGGTCATGACATGTTGTGGTATGGAATACCTCTTTGGCTAGTTTGGGTCAGGCGTCTTGTCTCTGCTTCCTCCCAGCTTCCCCTCTTCCCTGGCAGAGCATGAGACTCAGAAAGTCCTTGGTCAATCTAAATGCTACTGAGCAGTAACTGAAAGCATTGGTGTTATCAGCGCTGTTCCCAGGCTGAAAGTCAAAACCACAGCACTGCACCAGCTACTAAGACTGAGAAAAATGACTGCTACTGCTGAACCCAGGACAATCACTCATTTAATTGGGGATTTCCCCCCTCAGAAGTTTCTTAAGCTGTGACTATATGACACAGCAGTTTTGCCAGATCTAGTATATTGACTGGTGGGTTTTTTTTAGGGAAGAAGTATTTATAATATCTGTTTTGTTTTGTTTGTTTTGTTTTGTTTGTTTTGTGGTGTATTCCCACTCCTCTGATAGATTTGAAGATACTGTTCCCATGTTTTCTACTTTGAAATCTGTGAATTCAAAGTGGGTTAATTTTTTTTTTTATTATTTCTTCTGTGCTCTTCTGTCATTTGTAGTATGTGACAAAGATAAAACATCAAAAAGTCCATGTATAACACCTAAAAACCTCTTACTTATCACAAACTACAGGCAATCATGCAAAACAAAATCTGGAGAATATTGTGATACAAGTTCAGTGTGAATCAAGTCGTGCTTTGCTCTTCAACTCAATAAGATTATACTAATTTTTTTTCATGTCACCAACTTTTGTTTTTTTAATTACTTATATGACAGTAGCACAGGCAACACTTAACCAACAACAACCTACCTCATACACATGTTCCAAGACAGGGGAAGAGATTCTTCTGTGTCATTTCCAACAGAAGACTAAAAACAAAACCATACCAAAGTTCAAACTTCTCTTTTATTATTTTATACCTACAGCACTCCTTGGTGAGCTTTGTCGTGTTAAAGCAGTCCAAATTTCTTTGCCTAGAAAGAAGGAATGATCAACAGTGAGAAGATGGTGACTTGGAGTGATTTTGGACATGTCAGGAAATTTCAGCTCAAATCTGTATCACTTACACTGTGGCACCCAAAGGAAGCTGAAATCCAGATTTTATGACTTGAACTCCATTGTCTTAAGCCAGAAAGCCACAGTGCCTTGTACATATTGAAACATGAAAGGAGAACATATCAAGTCTAGCCACAGAAAATCTCTAAGTAATTTGATTCCTTGTAGTTAGTATAGCTTTTATCATAAGATAGCAATCCTTACATAGCCAGTTAAGCTTTTCAAAAGCTCAGTACCATGATTTTGCTTTGTACTATATGCCTGGCTTTGCCTAAACAAAAGGGAGCAACCGTTGGCCTTTTTTTGTACTCTGAGGCTGGAAACTGTCACACAGTGAGAAATAAACAGTGAACTTAAAATCTCAGTGTTTTTGCAGTTGCCATATCTGATGAGTATCACCTGCCTTGGCATTCACCAAACTGTCAACAGTCATTAACCCTAGTGGACAGATTTTGTTTGTTAACTTATCTTGTCATTGCCAACCTCAAGGTTACTTGCACACAGATGGTTTATAGGCCTCAGTTTTCCTTTGTGTTTTATGCAATTAGAGCTGAACAAGAATCTTGTAACAAGTGAATTATTTTACAAATTTAATTTTTTTTTCAGTTCATTTTCATTGACTGTCCCAGAACTGATCTTGAATTTAGCCATCATTTGAAATTAACAGAACAAATTCAGGAAAAAATAATTTGGCTAACAATTGGATTGCAAACAAGTCAGTGACACCCTTTGCTTTGCCAAAATTGAGCTATTTGATCAACAGACTATTCAAGTGTTCCATTCTTACTTGTTTCTTAGGTTAACTTTAGAGATGAGTGCATTAGATTTGGTGCAGGTGCTGGGACTGATAGATGTGAAAATTCACTTATGTCATAATTTTTCTACATGTCCTTAAACTCCTTTACAATTTATTCTGTCTACAGAAAGCTTTCTATTTCCTCTAGTATCGAACTAACTTTCTCACCAGTAGGGTTATGTTAGAAGCTCTTTAGTGTACCTTTATAACTATAAGAAACAAAAAAAAAGAGCAGCAAAATGCCTTTTTTAAAAATGGCTCATATGCACAATATGCATTTTCTTGACTCAATTTACAATTCTGAATGGACTTTGTGGCTTTCAAAAGAGCATAGAGTAAATGCAGACTCTTTGGCAAACTATCACTGTTGCCCATGTCTGCCTTACCTCTCCAGCACAATTTCTTTTCTGGCACCAAGAATACGCTTTAATCTAATCCCAGTTTTAGGGAGAGCATGGCTAGAGGGAATTCATGTACAACAAATTCCACTTGCAGTACAGTGATGGTGAGCCAATTATTCCCTTCTTGATCATTGACAAATTATTTTAGAAGACTGACCTGCTTCTGTAGTATAAAATGAGAGATACTCATGAGCCAGATGTAAAAATAACCTCCCAAAAAAAACCAAAACCCACCAATAAAGAAACAACCCTACACACGGCTTCATGGCATCTAAGGATATTTGCTTTGTGCAATCCCTCCTCCAGCAATACTGAAATGGCTGTCAGAAGGCTTCCAGAAAAGAAAGGGTATATCTTTAGTAAATAGGAGTCCACTTCAGAAATAGAAAAAAGCAACCACCTTCTTCGGCCTTGAAGATCCCAGAGCAGTGCCCTCTGGGAGGGGAGGGAGTAACTGTAAGGAGCTGCATTCTTCTTCACAGAAGGCTTACTTTCAGAGATTAAAAAAAAAAAACCAAAAACAAAAAAACAAAACCTGAGCTTCTCTTACCCACATGCAGCTATCAGTAATGGGTCTTGTAATGTGTTAGAACAGCACCCCCTCAGAGCTACAAAATGTACAAAATGCTGTTGGCTTTTATTTTTTTCCCTTCCTAGATCTTCTAACATATGATTGCATATGTGGCATAATTGGTAGACATGACCTGATAAGCTCATAGTTCAGTAAAATTTAATGATTTAGCATATATACGTGTGTGTGCGAGTCTGCTTGGGTTTATTTTTAAAAAGCTGCTTCTTTTTTTCCCAATTCTATTCAGAGTGGCTAATATACCCTGGACTCCCTACATGTGTGCACGTGTCCCTCAGAGTATTAAAGAACTACACAAAGGTTTTTGAGATAAAAGTAAACTTTTCCTTCTTCTTTCTATAGCCACCACCCCTACAGTTTGGAAGTCTTTCCATCCTAAAAGCTTCTCTCTTTTACTTTTGTATCTGTTTTCACTGAAGCTCTTTTGTGCGTGTGCATGTGCTCTCATGCTAGAGTCTGCCGGTGGCGAGCAGCCAGGCTAGACCAAGATCCCTAGGCTATCACAGGTCATCATGAGACCAGAGGACATGCTAATGATCCTTTGTTTAAGACAGATGTCAAAAGAAATTAAATTGGTTTGTGGCTTATACAATAGAAATACACACACACACACACACACACACACAAAATACAAACGGCCCTCTGAGACAAAAGGGAAGGGAGTAAACCAGAAGCTGAATGTGTATTTCACTCTTACTTCATTTTAACTGTGCTCTCCTCCAGTGCTGCAACCCTTTCCATTTCATTAAACCATCTGCTAGCTAACACCCACTTCCCAAAAATTCTGTGGGACTAATATGACATTTTGTGTCTCTTCTCATAATGACAGAGACAGAAAGAAGCATATGCATTTCACCATGGGCACAGTCCACAAACTATACCTTCCATACAGGCTTGCTATATATAATATACTCTGACCCCAGTGCACCAGAAACTGGCTCCAATTTTAACATAAAGACAAACGATTTTTGTTTCTGTTTTCACTTAAGAGAGGATTGTCTTTTCCTGAAAGCCTATGCCTTTATTATGTATCCATTTAATAAGCCCAGAGACGTGTAGGACTGATTCTTATATCAGGCCATACATTTCAAGTGCAGAACTGTTTCTAATTAGTGTGGTTCTGCATTAATGAAGTCACATATATTCATAGGAAAAAAATCTATTTTAGGCTATAGGGTATCAATGGATGTTTAGAGCCATATTTCTCACACATGCAAGGAGGCATCTCGTGGAAATCTTCTGTGTAGCCTTGCTCTGATGGCCCCAACTAGCCATTAGCTCTGCATAAAGTAATTTCAGTTCTAATTGTTAAATTAATTATCTTATATTCACCCAGCCAGCATCAGCCTTCAAAACAAAGTTCTACTTACAGCTCCAACCAAAGTCTGAACATAGCAGCAGATGTCGATGCATATTAATTCGTGAACAAATGATGCACCCACTAATTCTGGGAGCCATTTTCAGACATGTGAAGGACAAGAAGGTGATCAGGAGCAGTCAGCATGGATTTATGAACATTTCTGACCTGACAGACTTCCACAATGAGTTAACTAGCCTGGTGGTTAGAGAAGAGCAATGGAAGTTATGTAACTTGACTTCAGTAAGGCTTTTGGTGCTGTCTCCCATAACATCCTCCTAGACAAGCTGATGAAATACAGGTTAGGACAACAATCTGAACATGAGCCAGCAGTGTCTGTTTATGGCAAAGACAGATGATAGCATATTGAGGAAGAGCATTGCAAACAGGTGGAGGGAGGTGTTAGTCCTATTGAGATCACACTTGAAATACTGGGTCTGTTTCTGGACTTCCTAATACAAGAGCGACACGGACATGCTGGCAAGGGTCAGAAGGTGATTAAGGGACTAGAGCACTAAGGGACTAGAGCACCTTGGCTAAAAGAAGAGGCTGAGAGAGCTGAGACTGTTCAGCCTAGACCAGAATAGGCTCTGAGGAATCTTTTCAATGTATACTGACACTTTATCAGGGACCAAGGAGGACAAAATCAGGCTCTTCTCAGTGGTGTCCAGTGGCAGGACAAGAGGAAGTGGGGACAAACTGAAGCACAGAGGGCTCCATCTGAACATCAGGAAACACTTTTCTACTGTAAGCATGACTAAGCACTGGAACAGATTGCGCAGGGAGGGTGTGGAGTCTCCATCTGTGGAGGCAGTCACAACCTGACCAGTCCTGGGAAACCTGCTGTAGCTCACGTTGCTTGAAGAAATAATCTCCAGAGGTACCTGTCAACCTCACCTGTTATGTGATTAGATAATTCAGTAATGCTGGTTGTCAAAGAGCCAAAGCTGGAGGTCTTTGTGCACATTTTCTTAATGGTTAACACAACTTGTGAAACCTGGAAGTGCTTTTGATAACGCAGTGTTGAGGCATTAATAAAAGTAACCCCAGGGCTACATTTTAACTTCAGATATTAATCTTGACCTGGTCAGTCCCTAAGCTGATGAATAGCCCAAGGAATCTCCGTGAATGACAGACAGGCCTTGCACTGAGGCTTCCTCTCCTCCCTGAATTTATAGTCCGAAGACAAATGTATCAGCAAAACACTCACTATGCCCATCGCTACCTTGGCTATACCAGACCTCCACACATGATGCTAATACCTGCTCTCTCCTCTGCAGCCAAAGGGGAAAACAGTCAATGTTTTTCTTTGGAGGTGTGTACCTCCAAAGTGTGAGAATCCAACAGAAGGAAATAAAAGCATCTCCTCTCATATAGGGCATAGGCTGAGCTGTACATAGATCCACAGTCTGTCCTCAAGAGTGATAATGTTATTTTGTGGGTCAAACCAGACGATACATTCTGTATTTTGCTTAGTAATTTTAGAAGGCCTACTGTCAGCAGACACTTCTCTTGCATATTTTAATTAAATCATTTCACTTTCATGTCAGTACTAATTCTGAAAGAGGACTCAACCAGTATTTGTTTATAAAAAAGCTTGTTGTAAGCAAGGCATTCATTAAGCTTTGCCTGATAATCTACACTGTTCATTATCGCAGGGCAATTGCTATTGCTGTATCATTAAGCTTTAAATACTTTGCTCTCTTTATCTTCGTTAGTGATACATGCTTTAAATTATCGCAAATGTGTTGCATTTTTTCCTCTTAGCTGACACAAATGCCATTTCAGAGGCTTCTGCTGTAATAGTAAGTGTCCCAGAAAAAAAAGGCTCTCTGAAGATCATACCTTTCTTTCAAAAGCCTTTTCCCCACACACGCATCAGCAGAGTGAACTCAAACATAAACCACAGCTGTTCTTCAATAGGAAGCCACAAATCTGTGCTGTCAATGAGAATAACATACTTTCTTAACAAAAGATTTACATTTATTAATGTAAGGGATTTCCTTTATGTTGGAAACAATGGCTGTAACGTACATTAGGAATTATTTTTGAAAAGAAACAGAAAAAAAACCTGATTCTTTTCTCCTCCACACAGTATATCCATATTTTGAAAAAGACAGGCTTCATGATACCTTTTCCAAGTGAGAAGTCCTCAACAAAATGAAAAATAAATGTGCTTTAAAGATGCTATTGAACTGTAATTTTTTCTTGGAGAGCTTCTATGTTTCTTTTATTCTACTGGAACAGGAGTGAGTTTATCTGAATGGCACAGGTAGGTGCAAAATTTGTTTAGGAGACTGCTCTGGCATCAAAGTTCAAACAAGCAATGAGTGATTCAGAATGCCTGCCATCTATGGCTGCCAGACCTTGTATCCTGACACAGGCAATGCACAGAGTCAGGATTCTTGAATGCTTCTGCCTGAATATAGCCTCTATTTCTCTCCTTGGTTGTACAATACCACTCTAAGTAGGGTCCTCTACACAAAGTAACTGCATCTCAGTCTCCATACCAACAGTGTGTATGTATTTAGCTTAGCAGAGAGCATTATAGTGATTTCCATGAAAACATATGAGGGAAAAGGGAAATAATATAATTCAAAATTTGGCTTCTTAGACTGATCATGTATTTTGCATTCAACAATCCTTAGGTAAAACCAGGAATGCCCACTGGTGCAGATACCTAGGAATGCCTTATCATATCTTATCTGCCCGCATCATATCTTATTTCACAATGTCATACTTCAGAATGCCCCTTTCTACCTCAACACACTGTCCACTGTAACCGTCTCTTTGCTGTATTGTTTTTCTCAGGGCACCTTTTACATTAAGTAGAGACTTGGAAGCAGAAATCTACGCAGTTTAATGCACAATTATTGGCTAATAGAATCCAGCCAGAACAGATCAGTAACATTTTCGCCACCCCTTCCACATGTACCAGGTAAGTCTCTGTAAGCCAGCCAGTAGCATGGTGAAGCATCAGACCCCATTGCCCTCCAGAACAGGTGTATCCTCAATATTGTTGCTGTCATCTTCCACTTCTCTGCATTTCCTCTTTTCACGTCTGTATTCTTCTGCTGAATCCTTGAGTTACAATTACCAGCACAACAATTTCACTTCTCTCTGGTTTCATTTTTTCTGTCTTGAGTGGCTTTGGTTTATATGCTTTTTTCACTGCTCAAATCCAATTTTTCCCAGTAAAGCTGAGCCAAGGTCACAGAGCTGTGATTCACAAACCCAGGCCCTGGAGCACAAACAGATGAACCTCTGGGCTACACTACAAGCTACAAGGCTTACACTATTGCTTGCTTGCTTACTGAACCAAATGCAGGGTAGGGCAAGCTAAAGATGATTTGTTCTATACAGACAACAACACAGCCTCCATACAAACCAAGAACTTATTATCCAAGAAAAAAAACCTGAGCAAATCAACAAAACAAAACAAGAAGGTCACTGTTCAGCAAATTTAGCTTAACAGGCATCACAGAAGGCAGCTCGTAAAAAATAGGGACAGATACACAATCAACGGTATGGCTCAGTAAATGCTTTCTGCATGTGAACAGTGTTTTCAAAAGTCCAAAACAATGTCTGCAACAGAGATGTTAGCAAGACACCATTCTAAATTCCTCATATTCATTAGACAATGTCATAGTGCTGGGTAATGAATTATTCTTGACACTGCTGAAGTCTTCTGGTGTCTGAAACCTTTTATGTTTGGCAGTATAAGTAAATGCCAGGCTGGAAATATGTGCCTCTCAAATGTATTCTAGCATCATCTCACATGACAGAAGTCGGCAGCTTGTTGACAATTTTCTTAGAGCATTTCATACTGGACTAACTGTCAACACTCCACATAGCCAAAAACCCTGCATCCAACAGAGACCTAAAGCTGAAAGTTAACAAACACAATTCGTCTCTCTGATGTTATTCCCAGATGACACAATCCCTACCCTGAAGAGCTTACCTTTGATTTTGTAGTAAAGGAGAGGGTAAATAGGTGCAGCAGCCTGGCATTTGCAGTATCAGAGGTTCTCAGACTGCGACCTGTGTACAATTGGCCACGTGGCCTTTTCCCTTCTGTCTTATTTTCCAAGCCACTCAAGCACTTTAAGGGGCAGATAAAAATAAACCTCCCAGTACTTAACAAAAAGCATGTTTGCCTAAAAACAGTTTTTTCACTTGTAAAACAGTTACTTGCAAGTTGAACTGGTAACATGAAGTTCAAAGATTCAAAATGGGAAATGTGCTGTCTCTGACTCTATGAGCATAGCATACAGCTCACGACAACCTTTTCATGATTTCATTTACCTCTGGTAGGTGTCCTGAGTATGTTTTTATCAGCTTCCTCTGAATACAGCTGCAAATAATTCTATGCTTTATCATGTTATCTCACATGGGTACCTACACTCTGCTGCAGTGCACAATACTCCAGTCAGTTTTCCTATGCATCAGCATAGCCTTTTAATGGCAAGATCACAAAAAATGGATGCAACATTTGTGATGATGAGGTGCCAGATGCACATTCTCTTATTTTTTTGCTACTGTTTTATGTGACAAGCTCATTTATATGAAACCCCAGTCTATCTCCCTTACTCCTAGTGTGTAGAGGAGTAGTTATTCCATTGATTCCATGGGACTAATGAGTGCAAATATTTGGCTTAGAATATGCACAGCTCAGTGTGAGTTAGTGACAGGATCTGGCATGAGGAAGAAGTCAGCTGTGGCTAGAGAAGGCTAGAAAACACAGTACTAATAATACATATGGAAGGGAAACAGCAGACTTAATGACAGAATCCTCAGGGAAGCATTTCCTCTTCCCATATTCACCCACAAGCAAAGGATGATAATTAATTTCATGGGTCTAATGTGGTAAAGGAAGTCCCCCGAAACAATTTTCACTTAAACAGTTTTAGCTGAGATAGGTGGACATTTGTTCAGCTGCTTGATTTTCAGTCACCATTTATTTTGTTTTAGTCATCAAAAGCAAGTTCATGCCATTGTTAACTGGTTCTTCTATGAAATTCTGCATCATTATATGTAGCAATCAGTGAAAAATCACTTTGAGAACATTACTACAGCTGACTCTTCATTCTTTAGCAGAATAATTATGTAAAAATACTTTGCCATTCAGGAAATTGGCTATGAGTTAACTCTTCCTCTTAGAGAAAATGCTTAATTCTCATGTGGATTATTATGTAAGGTTTTATTCCACTATTTATTTAATTCTTATGTTGGCTCTTTCTCTATTCCTGTGAATGTAAAGTGTTAGTATAAAAATATCTAAATGCACACTTACCTATCTAGGTACACATTAGAGAACTGTTAATATTTTTTCTTCATCTGTGTTTTACGAAGTTTTCATGGGAAATTCTATGGTAGCTTTCTTTCCTGCAATTTTTCAGTCAGGATTGAAATCTGTATTGTGTATTTCTCAGCTCAGTATGAAAAGGGATTTAATGGTGTACAAGGGTGACATATGCACACACTGTCCTATTGCCCAATCAATTATACCAGTAGGAAAACTTCTTTCTATTGATTTTGGTGGGCTTTGAATTAGGTCTCTACAAAAAAGAAAAAAAAAAACAACCAAACAACAGCAACAAAAAACCCCAAACCAACAACTGTGACTTATGAATATTTTTAATAGTAGGATGGTGTTTGTAATTCAAGACTTTATACTATATATAAATTATGTTCAACTGTAGGTGCCAAAAGTTAGTCTAATACCTAAACACCTGCATGATTGCCTCCATTAAGTTCAATATAAGATGCAGCTACTGAGCACTTTGATAAAGAGGTTGTTTTTCACAGGGTTGTTTAGTTTGTGTGTAAAGCAAATGTGTACTTTGACCCCTATATCTTTTCAACACATGAAGATTAGGATGAAGTTGAAAATAGATGTTGCAACCAATGATACAAGTCATGATCACATATAAATTATGATCACAAAGCCCTGGACGCCAGTGTAGAATTGTTATGGCTGCCAATTGATTGCCTCTTGAACCACACTTTATTCCAAAATGTGCAAATACAAGAGGTTCTACACTGCTGTTCACTTCATGATAAGAGCAACATGCTCAAGCTGCCCAGATTTGGTCATGGACATGCTTGTGACAATCTTATCACTGGAAAGAAACCTTAGGGAATTTGGGGAGTGAGAATAATAAGATTTCTTTCTCTCTCTAAAATATTTCATGATTTATTTTGTAATAAAATTACTTTAAAGATATATGAACATGAAACCAGAACACACATAAACAAGTGCCAAGCCGCTAGGTGCGCAGTGGCGCAGAAGAAAGCCCACTGTGCCACCAGAATGAAGAATAAACAGGTACAGCTGACAAGTAAGTACAACTGTTTCTGTAGCACTTTCTATTTTCAAGGGGTTTATAATTATTGCTATTCTGGGCACTGCAAGGTGTTAATGGCTGCTAACAAGACTGTCCTTAAACTGCAGACAATCACAGACATCATTAAAGCTGTTAAAGAGTACTAGCCATTTAGGCTAAGTGGAAGAAACCACTGAACTCCTTCATGTATTAGAAGTACTGAAATAGTAGAAATTACTGTCCAGGACCAGATAGAAACCTGGGAGGGAACTCACTTGGGGAAAACAAGGTGGCTTCCTTTTTACCTTGACTGTAGATCCAAAGGCTGGCCACTTGCTTCCCTCAAGCAAAGAACAGGACCATCCATGAAACGTGTGGGAAAAAGCCCATCTCTCATCACCTTGAAAAGAGGTAGCAATTGAACATGAAAAAAAAAAAAAAAGACATTAAGTTTTCCAGTAAATCCCTTTTCTAACACATCAGAACAGGAAGATTGCTGGAGAGTTTGTGCCTACATCTATTTTGATAAATGAAAGAGAGCAAGGAACAAGCTCAAACACTGGACTGCTGTAGTCTCTGCTGTTTAATTCTCAGCTCATTCTTTCATTCTGTTTTGATTTGCCTGAATCTCCCACATCTGGGATCAGTTTGCCCTAAACAAGGTGGATGTAAGCCAGTTGCTATCACTTGTCTTTGGAACAAGGATTCACTCACTAATCTTCCTTTACTTAACAAAAGAAGGTAGAGGCCCGAGTGTCAAAAGAATCAAGGTGAGCACAATAAAGAAAAGTCCAGAGCAGACAGGAATTTTCTATATCTGCATTGCAGTGTGAAGGAATCTGAGGAAGTTCTCATTTCATACTTGTTTATCAGAAGATCTGTCTCAGATCAAGCAATTTGCTGATTGTATTAGTAAGAGAGGTTAAGAAACAAATAGATCGATTGAATAGTCACATATCATCAGCTCTAAAGGAATTCAAGGTTGAAATAGCTGAATAACTATCCACTGCATGTCAATTCTCATCTCAAGCTGCCTTGTTATCAGTAGTCTTGGAAGTTGGCTAATGTGACATCAGTCTTTACAAGTTACAGGTAAAACTGCAAAACTACACACCAATAATAGTTCTAGAATGTGCACTGAATGAATACCTGTGATAAAGATGGCTTAAACATAAATATGACATGATGAAAATCAGAAAAGTCTTTTCTATAAAGAGAAAGCACTTGTCATGACCATAAAAGCTAAAGGAATTCTCTGAGAGGGGGTCCCAAAGCAAGTAGAAAACAGCCTACTGTGATTCCCAAAAGACATTTAACAGGATCCTTCACCAAAGGTCTTTAAGGAGCCCAGGCTGTCATAGCATAGAAGGGAAGGTCCTCTCATGTATAACTGACTGGTAAAAAAGGTAGGAAACTGTGCGGGTAAATAGTCAGCTTTCCCAGTCACCAGAAGTCATGACTTGTGTTACACAAGAATTTGCACAGGTGCTTGGAGTATTTAAATTATTCATACAAAATGTGTTTAAAGGTATGAAAGAACCGAGATCCTTCACAATCACAATATTAGGTATTTTAGATTAACTCTGGAGAATAACAGAAGGGCCATATTCACGGGTTCTATTTATATACCCTAACAGAAGTACATATTCATACTACTAAACAGAACAGAATCAGGCACTGTTTTCTAGCCGTGAGCTGAGTAGTACGGGCTGGTAGTATCCACATTATACAGTACTTTCCGCTGGATCTTCTCTGATCTTCATATAGTTACTCTGAAAAATATGAACTGGTTTTGGTTTATTTCTTTTTTTTAATTTATGTTCAAACTGAACAAAAAAACGTGAGGGCAGTGTTACTCTCTGTCAGAGTGGCACTTCTCTAGGAAGAAACCAGATACTTATCCTACACTTTGCCTCTGTCTTGAGGATAGAGTAAAAAGTATGCATTATATACTGCTGGAGAAATATTTTGGGTGGAGGGAGTCAAAGCTAGAGCATTCTTACCCAGCACATGCTATCTCCAAACCATGAATAGACATTGGTTTAGAGAGTACTAGTTGTACTAGTTGGCAGGGACCAAAAGCATATCAGAAGACATGCTAGCAATTAAGCAGTGGCTTAATTCAGGACTCAAATGGTGTAAGGCTCTGCACATAATTGCCCATTTTGCCATTTGTCAGCACGGTGCTCCCTGTCACTCTCACAGGCAATG
Organism: Myiopsitta monachus; assembly: GCA_017639245.1. Lineage (NCBI taxonomy): Eukaryota > Metazoa > Chordata > Aves > Psittaciformes > Psittacidae > Myiopsitta > Myiopsitta monachus. The sequence continues at coordinate 65,564,691 of CM029919.1, forward strand.
CTTGGGTACAGTCTGGGAGAGAAAGGAGTATACCAGAGATGCTTTTTTGGTAAAAAACAGCAGATATGTTTTCTGAAGACATAAAGGAGAAGGGCACAGGAAAAGAGCTTAGTCCTATTTTCACAAGCAATGCCACTTGCCTTCAGGACAAGTGGTCATATTTGATCTATTATGTTTTTCAGCATAGATGCTAATCCCAGGGGCACTGTTTGAAGTATTTTGTGGCCCTGATTCATTTACTAGGACAAATCCAGAGGGACTAAGTGACTGAGCAAGGAAATAATGAAATTTAATATGGGCAAATTTAAAGGGAGGATCATGGGAGGGGAAAAAGGTCCTAACTTTATGTACTGAAGAACAAGCTCTGAGCTGACTGATAATTACAGAGGTATAAGGTCCTCGTCTTATAGACCCAGGACAAACTCACCTTAGTGCTTGTAGTAGTAGGAAAAAAAAAATTAGGATTTATTAGAAAGGCTCATACCGCAATGTAAAGCATATTCAAAGGTATGGAACAGCTTCTGTATAGGGCTGGAAAAGCAGAGTATGATATCACATAAGTCCATAAAACCATAAGTGATACTGGAGGATATATGTATGCACAGCTAGCTCTTCTAGTACCAAATCCACAGGTCATTGAATGAAACTAGCAGTAGGAAACTTCAAAACAAATGAAACAAAATGATTCTATACACATTGTGGTTTTAAACTGCCAAAAACTGTGCTCCACAGCCTTCTCTTTAGCTGGGTTCAGGAAGCAGCTGCCCAACTATGCAGAAGAGCCACAAATTGCTGGCTGGTATTAAGGGAAGTATCAAAATCACTTGTTCTGTTCTTAATCTCTTTTGCAGGCCCCTGTTTTTGGCCACCATCAGAGAGTATGGCAGATGGACTTCTGGCTGGCTTGGAATAGCCATCACCATGTTTTTGTGCTGACTGTTTTTTCCTAACATGTACAGGGGTTTTTCCAGACTCTTTTCCAATAAATAGGATGACATTTGTATAAACACTGAAGGCTGATGTCGACAATTGAATTCAGAGCATCCTGAAAAAGATTAAAATATTGACTTACTCCTTGGAGCCAAGCAATTGTGCATGCTTACCTTACATGTACACACAGATATGCATATGCATGCATAAATGAACATACTGTAAGCTATGTATCTTTGTAACTAAGCAGGTCAGCCAATAAAAAAAACAAGTACTTGCATAGACTTTCCATCAATACGTTTCAAAACACTTTACCAGTTTAAGTACCCCATGAACCCTTTTACAAATATCATAGCAGGGGTGTTTAGTTAAAGGGACCATGTTTTTATCAGAGGTAGGGCTTGGAGCCAGAGCATCTGCCAGTGTGGCAGTCTGATGGTTGGACAATTTTTGTCAACTGAATGTGTGTGGAGTGAATTTGGAATGTACAGATTCAGACCCTGGCAAGAGTTTGAAGTCATGTAACTGTCACCACTTCCAGGAAAACCTGAGCTGCTTACATTCGACTGCCAGACCCTTTGAAGCAGCTGCTGCCAGACAACCAGCTATCTGAGACACCTTTCCACGCAAACCCTGGATCAGAGACTTTTAAAACGACAGGATTATTCCTGAATCTCAGCAACTTCAAGGTAAGAAACACGGAAAAAAACATCTATCGCATCAGAAATAAAACAGCTCCAGATAACAAGTACAGTAAAAGAAGCTAACACCTTGATTTAGATTTAGCTCTGATTTAATGCCTTTTCAGTGTGCTGTAACGGTGTTTGTCTGGGGGCAGAGAGTTTGCTTGCTTGTTTACTTAGGACATCTTTCAGTTCAAAGCTTGTTTTCTAAAGATGTTTTTGCTACTTCTCATGCAATGTAGATGGAAGAAAAACTCACTGAGAAAAATTAAAGGAGTTCAGACTGTAGCAGTAACAGGCAGCAGCTGGTAGGTATCACAGTTCAGCATTTTAAGTGTGTCATCAGAAGACCTCCATACTTAAGTAAGTGGAAGGAGAAATTTCAGGAATACTGAATACTTCACATCTTACCACAATATCATGATGACATAAAGACCTGTGACAAATAACTTTATGCTCTTCTAATGTCAAGTAACTAGGATTAATAGCCTTTAAAACCTTTCAGCTCTCTTACATTTGATAAGGGTGTTCTAAGGGGTTGGTATTAGGTTAAACCGTAGAGTGACACTGACTCATTTGAGGTCTCTTAATGCCTGTCTCGGAACTGCTGGGTCTGGAGCACCTACTGTTAATGTTTAATGTACTTTGCATTAGCACATTATGTCAGGAGAACCTGACACTAGCAGATAAATGGATGTTTTACAGTGCAATGTTCCCTTCTGCTTCTTAACTAATCAGCAATTGCAGGAAATGTAATAAAGAGGATTTGACAAGGTTTAACCACAATTTTATTTTGAAGCAAATAAGTATAACTTGAAACCTCACTGGCATCTCTTTTTTACAGTAACTTCTAAGCCTCCCAGCCAATGGAAAACAAAACAAGGCAATTTATAGCAAATAAAATGTAATGATGTCATGTGAATAGTACAGAACACTTTGAAACTTCACAGACATTGCTGACACTATTTTGTTGAAGTGGGAGTCATTCCAGGCTTAGAAAAAGGAAACTGAGGCACAGTGAAACTGGAACCGTGTTTTGAAAGGAGTCTTTCAGTGCTAAAGTGCATACAATTATCATGCATAATTGCGGGGGTAAAATGCTTACTAAAGGTTAAATTGTCACTTGAACACTTTCCATGTTCTCAACTGAGTAACAGATAAGTTTCCCTCCAGCTTTTCTTTCCTCTATTGGCTATGTACATTATTTATTACAGTATAGGATGACTGATGTCCTAAATTTGCATAAAGGGAAAGGACACATAGTGGTGCAAGTCTCACCTCCAGGGCACTCTAGTATCACTGCCAAGCTGGGCAGCCTGGGCACTGGCTCGCAGTAGCAGACTATGATTTGTTCAGAAGGCCATTTACGGGTTAGATAGTGCTTTTAGGCTGTGCCCATTTTGGGAAGTTGCAGTGTTAAAATCTAGCGCTGAGACATGCATGAGGTAACAGAGAATTCTGTCTTGGTGCAAATTTTCTGGGTGTCATTTCTCAACTTTATCTTGTACAATGACTTCTGAAACTTTGTCCTGTCTAACAAAGGAAAAAACTAGCCTCAATAGAATAGTTAGCTTTAATGACAAGTGATTTTACTACTGAGGCACCATAGTTTTATTTACATTCAAAGACATGCCAAAACCATAAAAAAATTGCGACAAATAAGGTTATTGAGGTGGTATTACATAAAAGTCAGGAAATTATGTTCTCATGGAGCTTTGATGTGATTCTTTTCTGTGTTGTAATTAGGGTACAATATTTACAAATGTAGTATTCAATACCTTTGCTAGCATTTTGTAGCAGAAGTTCTTGAGTGAAGTCACATGGGCAAACTGAGACTATTTTCTAACTTTCAAGTATTTAACATTGCATTAAAATATTATGCAATGTTTACAGAATGTATTTGAATAATATCAAGTAATCAATGAATATGCTTTCCTGGTGTTCTTTAAAGACAAATGCAAAGAGTAAACTTAATAATGCACAACTTCAATAAGCAACATATGCATACAACATGGTTTTACTTCTGGACTTGCAGCACAGGAGGACAGGCCATTTTCATGTTAACCTACTGGATGGCAACTACAGAAATAGGTTATCCCAAAAGGATGATGGAGAGGGTGGCTCATGCACTGAACGAAAGAAGTAGTCATGGGGAAGAAGTCAGTCTAGCTCTTTCTCTTCTTGTATGACACAAACTTACAGAGTTTGACTACTATATAAACATTGTGCTTTACCTTTCCTCAGCAACAGAAGTACTCTTCTGATTTCATGTGCTTGGATCAAAGGGTACCTACAAGGAACAACAGCTGAAAGGAATTTTATGCAACAGATAGAAGATATTTCTGTTGCCCTAAAACATTTCTCCTGCCAAATATCAAAAGTTGGTTGCAAAGAAGGAAAACTTCTCAAGGAATTTTTCAATAACCTTATAAAAAAAGAAAATATTGGACAAGCTAATTACAATGAAAACTGCCAGTTTTGCCTATAGGATAGAGCTTTTAAAAATATTCCTTCTTACAGAATCTCAACTCTTCTTCAATGAAGGAAAAAACCCTACCCAAATGAGTGGGGGAGATCTAATTTGGTAGTGGTAAGTATTTGTGCTAGTGATGCTTCATACGACTTCTCACCAGTTATGAATGATTTCAGAAAGTTCAGAAGCTGATGAAGTATGAAAATACCTAAATGAGCTTTTTGGAGATTGCTTCTGTCACAGAAAGGAACACATGAATCATGAGTTTTTAAGAATAAATTGCCAATTAGAGAGGTATAAAAGGGAGAGGAGATTTTAGTTTGGTGGACTATAGAGTCATTTACTAACAGAGGATTTTATGTGGCTTGCACTGGCTCCAGCTCATTAAAGGGGAAACGACTTTTACAGCTGACAAGCTGACTAGACTAGTAATAATGATATTAAACTTACAACAAAAGGTGAGATTAAAAAGGAGCAGCAAATAAACACTCATTTAGCACAGTAAACTTGTTAAGAACACAATTAGTCAAGACACTGAATGACACAAAGAAAATAAATTCTTGAATTGCCTATTCATGAATGGCAAGAGCTTGCATGGTAAACAGGAAGAGTAACAACTACTCATACTATGAGAACAAATTTGACCTACTCGTTATTAGTGGAACTCAAAGGAAGATTTCTGTGACAGGAATGTTAAACTCACTTGTTATAAGCAATTTAGGAAGAACACAGTGGCAAGAGAAGAGGAGAAGAAGCAGTATGCAGCAATAACTGATTTCTACCCTATGACAACTATGTAGTAAATGTTTTCAGTGTTTACAAATCGATCTCTCAACACAGAGTATGACAAGAACAGTTGGATACAGGCAGCTGCATACCTTCAAACTACCCTATAGAGCAGGATGACTGGTCCCTTAAACCCCTATTTAAGATGTCTATAGAGAGAAAGTAGAGAAAATAATTTCTGTACTGTATGAGCTTAAAAGAAAGATTTTTCACTAGTGAATATCAGTTTGAAAGATCTACAGGTTTGACATTTCCAGTAATAAAATACCTTTGAAATTCTGAACGACTGATAAAAATTTCCTAAATCAAAATTTTTGTGTCTCTCCTTAGAGAATTTTGTACTACATATCACCTTGACAGATGAATCAAAGTTTATTCCAGGACTAAAAGTTAGTGGTTCCTTAAATCACAGAATCACAGAATCATTCGAGTTGGAAGGGAGATCATCTATTACTCTGGAGATCATCTAGTCCAACCCCCTGCCAAGGTAGGGCCACCTTGAGCAGTTTACACACATCCAGGCAGGTTTAGAGAGAGACTCCACAACCTCCCTGGGTAGCCTGTTCCAGTGCCCTGCCACCCTTAATGTAAAGAAGCTCTTCCTCGTGTTGAGGTGAAACTTCTTGTGGTTTAGTTTATGAACATTATTCTTTGTCCTGTCTCTGGGCACCACTTGAAAGAGTCTGGCACCATCATTTTGGCATCTGCCTTCGAGATATTTATACACATCAATGAGATCCCCTCTCAGTTTCCTCTTCTCTAGACTAAACATGCACAGATCCCACAGTCTCTCCTCTTAAGAGAGATGCTCCAGTCCCCTTATCATCCTTGTGGCTGTCCACTGGAACCTATCCAGTAACTGCTTGTCTTTCTTGTACTGAGGAGACCAGAACTGGACACAGTGCTCCAGATGTGGCCTCACCAGGGTCAAGTAGAGGGGGAACATCACCTCACTCAACCTGCTGGCCACACTCCTCCTAATGCAACCCAGGATGCTGTTGACCCTTCTGGCTACAAGGGCACACTGCTGACTCATAGTCAGCTTATCTACCAATACTCACAGGTCATTCTCAGCTGAACTGCTCTCCAGTAGTGTAGCCTCCAGCCTGTATTGGTACTTGGGGTTCTTCCTCCCCAGTTGCCTGGGGAAGTGGAAGTTGCCTCCCATTTCCTCCTACTCTTGCTCTTGTTGAATTTCATTAGATTTCTCTCTGCCCAGTTCTTCAGCCTATCATGAAATTGAGAACTTGATTACATTCATTACATGTAAATATAATGTAACACAACCCATAATTCTTACACCTGCTATTTTAAAATGACCACTTTCAAATAGATAAATACAATAATAATAATAACCAATAATAATAAGAATTTTAAAGGGGAAAATTTGTAAACAATAATAAAAATATTTAAAAGCATTTTTGGAGATGATTTGTGAACTGCGATCAAGACAAAGTCTATTCTACACTAGTCTAGCCTAAAACAGAAATAAAGATGTGAAATCTCAGATATAAACGAGTGGGGTAGGGAGAAAAGGGAGAAATTAAATAGATTAGGTCACTTGAATTTTGGATACAAATGGAAATAACAGCAAACTCACATTGAAGACGGAAAGATATAGGAGTTTAGTACACTGAAAAAACATGAAATACATCTGGAGCAAAAACAACCTTACGGTTGTGTTTGTCCATTGTTAAATGGAAAGGATGCAGTTTTCGAAATAATGCAGATGAGACTGAAACATTGAATAAATATTTTAGGTATGGGACTGTGAAAAAGCCAGATGTAGTCATACATGAAGTGTACACTTAAAACAACAAAAGCAGTACATGCCATATAGCGGCTGTTAAGGCTAAGTGTCTTTTATTAAAAAATACACCTAGGAATGTTATAAAAAAGTCTAATACGTATTAATTTAATTAATAACATTTATTACTATTTCTAATCTTGGATTTTTGAGATAGATTCTGAGCACTGGATGGAACTAAGAGTTACATCAGTGCTTTGATTTCAAATGACGGACATTGTCTATCTGGTTTTCTCTAAGGCTTTTTATGTGGTTTCCCACAGAATCCTCCTGGAGAAACTGACTTATTACAGTCTAGACAAGTCATTTGTGCAGTGGGTGGGGACCTGGTTGACTGAGTGCATCCAGAGGGTGGTGTTAAATAGCTCCTTTTCAAACTGGTGACCTGTCACAAGTGGGGACCTCCAGGGATCTATATTGGGCCAAAAACTCTTTAATATCTGATCTGGAAGATGTAATCAAGCGTACCCTGACCAAATTTGCTGATGATACCAAACTGAATGGGGAAGTGGACACTTTGGAAGGGAGAGCCACCCTGCAGGAAGATATGGATAGGACAGAAGAATGGGCTAACAAGAACCTTATGAATTCCAATGAGGACAAGTGCAAGGTCTTGCACTAGAGTAAACACAATCCAAGAGTGAAGCACAGGATGGGATCTATTTGGCTGAAGAGAAGCTCTGTGCAAAGGTCCCGGGAGGTCATAGTGGATAACAAGCTCTGCATGACGCAAAGAGTTGTGCTCAATGGCTCAATGTCCAGCTGGAGACTAGTAACAAGTGGTGTCCCTCAGGGATCAGTGCTGGGACCGGTCTTGTTCAACATCTTTGACAGTGACATAGACAGTGGGATTGAGTGTGCCCTCAGCAAGTTTGCCGATGACACCAAGCTGTGTGGTTCAGTTGATATGTTGGAGGGAAGGAATGCCATCCAGAGGGACCTTGACATGCTTGTGAGGTGGGCTGATGCCAACCTGATGAAGTTTAACTATGCCAAGTGCAAAGTCCTACACCTGGCTCAGAGCAATCCCAGGCACATCTACAGGCTGGCCAGGGAAGAGATTCAGAGCAGCCCTGCAGAGAAGGACTTGGGGGTTTCGATCGATGAAAAAATGAACATGAGCCGTCAGTGTGCGCGCAGCCCAGAAAGCCAACCATATCCTGGGCTGCATCAAAAGGAGAGTGACCAGCAGGTCAAAGGAGGTGATCCTGCCCCTCTACTCTGCTCTCATGAGACATCACTTGGAGTATTGTATGCAGTTCTGGTGTCCTCAACATAAAAAGGACATGGAACTGTTGGAACAAGTCCAGAGGAGGCCACGAGGATGATCAGGAGACTGGAGCACCTCCCGTATGAAAATAGGCTGAGAAAGTTTGGGCTGTTTAGCCTGGAGAAGAGAAAGCTGCGTGGAGACCTCATAGCAGCCTTCCAGTATCTGAAGGGGGACTGTAGGGATGCTGGAGAGGGACTCTTTGTTAGGGTCTATAGTGATAGGAGAAGGGGTGACGGGTTCAAACTTCAACAGGGGAAGTTTAGATTGGATATGAGGAACAAATTCTTTCCTGTAAGGGTGGTGAGTCACTGGAATGGGTTGCCCAGGGAAGTTGTGAATGCTCCATCACTGGCAGTGTTCAAGGCCGGGTTGGACATAGCCTTGGATGGCATGGTTTATTGTGAGTTGTCCCTGCTGATGTCAGGGGGGTTGGAACTAGGTGATCTTAAGGTCCTTTCCAGCCCTAACTATTCTATGATTCTATGAGTGAACAGTGTGCTCCTGTGGCAAACAAAAGCAATAGAATATTGGGTTACATCGACAAGCAGAGATAAAGATATTATCACACTCTAGTTAGTGCTTGTCAGGCATCACCTGGAATACTGTGTTCAGTTTTGGTCCCACTATGGGAAATAGATGTGGACAAGTTGGAGAATGTCCAGAGAAGGGCCACAATAAAGATCAAAGGACTGGAAAGCCTGCCATATGAGGAAAGGCTGAGAGAACGAGGTTTGTTCAGCCTGGAGAAAAGAAGGCTTAAGGGAGATCTTGTCACCATGTTCCAATATTTAAAGAGTAGCTACAAAGAAGATGGAGACTCCCTCTTTGCAGCAAGTCACATGGAAAAGATGAGGAGTTATGGGCACAAGTTACTTTTGGGGAGATTCCGATTGGATATAAGAGATAAGTTTTTCACAATGAGAACAATCAGCCAGTGGAATAATATTCCCAGGGAAGCAGTGGATTCTCCAACACTGAATACTTTTTTAAGGTTCAGCTGGACAACATGCTGAAACATTTTGTCTAGACTATGCTTTGGCCACAAAACATTGGACCGGATGATCTTTGATGTCCCTTCCAATATGACATTCCATGATTTTATGACTCTATGATAAATGGGGTAGTCTAGGTAAATATAAACCTGTCTGTTTGACATCAATCTTGGGAAAAATGATGGAACATCAGATAGAATAATTGATTAATAAAGAATAGAGGGTAGCATCTTTAATGTCATCTAACATGGTTTATGGACAAAAGAATTTGTTGAATTCATGGCATATCCATTTTCTATAACTGAGGTATGAGTTTAGTCATAAATTGCTAGATATCAGGAGGGAATTTGATTTTTTTTTCTACATTACCATTGGGATTAAAAAATTGCACAACACAAAATCAGGATAGTAGCCATTAAATGAATTAAAAATTAGCTTATAGACAAGTATCCAATGTATTTTTAAACTGGGAACCATCAAGAGTATGTGTACTTAGTTCAATGTTTTTCCATGGTTAAGTCCCAGATTCTGTGCTAGCCAATATATTTTGACAACAATCACAAAAAAAAAAAAAAAAAATCAAAACTGATCAATTGTGCATGTGAAAAGTGCTGAGGAATTAACAAATAATAAAGGAAAAAGTCAGTCAAGCAAATCTATTCTGAACTGTTTGGTAAACTTGACAAGGATGTTTTTATTTGGCAATGGAGTAGGCAGAGTCTACTGAAGGAATATGAGACTACTCCTGAAAGAAGTTGGATAAGCATAGGGCTGGATTTGTAGTCAGTTGACTGTGGAATATCTGTAAAGCAATGGCTAAAAGTGTATGTACTTCTTGTGTGAAATGGAAGTTGCTAGATGTGAACTGTGTTTAACATATAAAAATGATGAAATTCCAGTTCATTAAAGAGGTAAATCCTTGTTCTTCTGCTGTTGCACATGTAGCCCTGACCTCCCAGTATAATTCTTGGGAGAAGGATGGGGAGTAGGAAGAGAGAAAAATTATGCATTTGCAACAAAATGGTCAATTTCTTTCAGTTTTTGGGCAACCATCATCTAAAATGGGTGCAAGCTAGAACACACACTGGCTTCCCTCTCTAATTTTTCACATATAAATTCCCTCCCTATGGAAACTCAACAAAAATCAGGGGGGATGAGACAGGAAGGATGCAGGGAGAAGGAAAGAGACAGGGAAAAGGAGGCTGATAAGTAGCTGTGCAGCAACTCAACCTTTCCAGCACAGCCAATGATGCAGTCATTAAGACCTTCGTCTGTAGTGAAATGAATGTGTCCTAAATTTATTTCAAGTTTACCTAATTAGATTATCTATTTATTCACTGCATATTTTATTACAAATATTTAAATCTTGATTTTCCATAACAACAGCGATTCTGTACCATACTACTTTGTTGCTATTTATCTTTGTATATTGATTGCTCAAGAAAGAAAGTTGCCTGAGGAAAAACTGACCCAGAGAAAGGAAATACATAATATTACACTGTCATGTTGATTAACAAAAGGTAACTATATCATTTGGGGTTTTGCAACTCTCTAGCATGTGTGAAGTCAGAGGTTCAGCATGTCAGAATGATCCTTCTATCATCAAGCTAACTTGATTCTTCAGTGTGGGTGTATTTATATTTCTTTAATGCTCCCAAAAGACTTATTTCCTTAACAGAATTATGTCACCGTGCAGGCAGACATAGAATCATAGAATAGTTAGGGTTGAAAAGGACCTTAAGATCATCTAGTTCCAATCCCCCTGTCATATTCAGGTGGTTTGTGAATCATTAATGGAACAGTCCTCAAAACCACCTTGGTGTATAACACGATGAGTTGTTTCATTATTTCCATTAACCATCCATTAGTGATGCACTATATCATGCCAAATTACGGAGAACTCAGTCAATGATTTTCAAGGATATGTCTCTTCTACAAAAAAAAAAAAACCAACAAAAAAAAACAGTGTGTTGCCACTCTTCATATTTCTCATCTGCTTTCCCTCCTCTCCTTTATGTCTTCTGATCTTGGGCATAGATCAAAGAAAAGAATACCTAGAAAATGTTTTGTTTTGTGATGGATAAGAATTAGATCTCAGTTGTCTTGCAAAGCCAACACCCTGCAAACACATAGGACTGAGAAAGACATATTAAGTCTGTATGTCCACTTTTCTACTACTGAAAACAAGACATTACATCATGTGCTTATCATACTATCAAATTTCACATTAAAATACTTCTGTTTTCTTTGTCTTTTTTCTATATTTGCTATTGAAAACCTGCTTTTGAATACCATGTGTTAATTTTCTCTAATGCATTCATGGTTAGTGTATATCCATCTGTTCTGCTGTTGACACCATCTCCTGAGTTAAATAATGCTTATAAGCTGGAGTTTCACCTTGTGATATATTTACAGACAGCAACATGTCCTTCCTTCTCTTTCAGTTCAGTACAGTCAGCAGGCTAAATAAATCTTGGTCTGCTAAGTTACTCCCTTAAAACAAAACCTCCACTTCTCTTAAGGTATTTCTAAGATTTCTATGCCCTTATGTCACTCTAAATGCACCTTTCTGGGAGGCAGGTGACCAGAACTGAACATTGCTTTTCAAAGGCGGTCCCATAAGTGCACAGAATCATGGCATTAGGTCTTTCTGGTCTGTTTCATTTACATATCCCAGAACTGACTTAACTTGTTAAAAAAATACATCAGATCAGCAGCTCATATTTATACTGTTCATCTAGTACACAAAATTTTTCTCATCTGCTCCTACTTCTAACTTATGACACCCCCCATTATTATTATTCCCTAAAATCAGAAGCTCACACTTTGTTGCATTAAATTTAATCTCATTTCTACTGTTCCTGGTTTTAAGACATTGCAATTTTTTATTGCAAAAAATCCCAGTCTTTGGCTGCACTGAAAATGCCTCCCAACTTTGAGTTATTAAATTTTGTTAGCAAACTGTAACTTCATGTGACACCCACTCTTCCACAATAATTAAATTGTTCTTTCTTTACAGCTAGTGTTGTTTTATATAGAACTACAGCACACATGACTTTCTGTAAGAAAAAGCACAGCAGTGAAAACATGCCCAGGTTCTTAATGACTCATGTCTAGGTGAAATTCAAAGTTTCAGTGCATGAGCACAACTTAACCTTGCACTAGCATATTACTGCAAGTATAAGACACACAATACTGTCTTGTTTCATTTCAGTTTCAGAACAAAAAAAATAAGTTTACAGTGCTATAAAAGTTAAAACATTGAACATTTTCATCCTATCCGTGCATTGAAGCAAAAAATAGCCTTTTCAATACCTTTTCTCACTAAAGAATACTGACTGCTCCAGGGAATTAACCCACCTCATGCATTAAATACTGTACTTGCAAATTCTGTGTCATACAGTTAAGGGAAAGGTGAGGGGAGAAAGGGAAGACACATTGTCACATGTAAGTTGCCTCTTTCTTTTCTTGCTAGGAGTTCAAATACCTCCCTCTTGAGGATTTATGCTCATTATGAAATTTGTTGTGAGTTTCCAAATGCATGTGACATTTAGTTAAGATTGTTCTTTCTGCTGATAAAGAAAGCATTTACCCTTGAAGTTAAGGATGAATAGGGTTTGAAGTCCTTGTGCTGTAGAACAAAACCTAAATAAAGCGATAGTTATGGTGCAGCTTGACAGTATGATACTGGGATCTAATTCTTATTCATCATAAGACAAAACATCTTATTCTTGTCTTTGACTCTACCTTTTGGACTTCCTTATAAAAGATGAAACGTATCCTCCTCTTTATACCCAGCTATTCAATAGGTGTCCTAGTTTAAAAGAAAACAGACAATGAACCAAGAGAACTGGGAAGCTGACTGCAGGAAAGTCCATCACCCTGAAGGCAAAACACACTGCTTTTCTATTAAAGTATGTCATGGACATGCTAAAAGGTATTCACAGCCCTTGGTCACAGTGTTTTAAAAACCCCTGCTGTGTCAAAATGCTTCTGAAGAGAGATGGACTACACTAACGTGGAAAATTGATCTACTATTTCTCTTCCCTTTGTCTATTCTTGTCAATGACACATTTCTTTTTTATTTATGATAGTAGAGTACCTTTAGCATCACGGTCGTTATGGGCATACGTTGTAACTGACAGTCACTGGTGTGGGTCTTCGTATGCACAGATTTAAATAACTGAGTGATATAGTACAATTTTTGGCTGCTGTTGCCACTCTTCTAGATTGTCTTAGCATAAACAAGTAAAAACTGCTGTTGTTGTTGTTGTTTTTGTGAGGGTTTTTTTTTGTTTAGAAATTTTCTGGGAAGGAAACTACCACACTTGCTATATATTACAGGAAACATTCAAACCTGCAGCATTGCCTACAAATGATATTGTGTAGGAATCCCTTGACATTTCAGTACTTTTTTCCCCTAAAAGTACTGAGGACTATTTTTTGAAGAGTTAACAATATATTTTAATGTTGGGTTTTATCTTTCTTTTGTTTTCCACTTATGTGTTCTAACTTTTGTATACCTCTTAATTGTTGCTATCATATCCATGGCATTGAACAGCTGATTCATATCTAAGTGCAAGCTGACAATATATTGGGTCAAAGGAAGTACAAATACATTTCAGTGTTAAAAATTCTTTCTCTTTGATGCTGATGGCAGGGTTTCTTGGCTGACTGATGAACTATGAAGAGGACACTGCATGGCTGATAAACAGCTGCCAAGTTATCCGTATGTGTTCTGCAGTTACACCACAAAAAAACTTCTCCACAAAGATGCTCAACAACTGATGTGTGAAGAGGAGGACACTGGCCATATTTGATATAACGCTTTTGTGAATACTGGCTTATTGCTGATGAGGAGGATCACCGTGGGGAACTAAGAATAAACCCTCTTGGAATACAGCTACACAAACAGTTTGAAATAGTGCATCAAAAAGCTGATCATTCTTCTCTTTCATGAGAACCCCTCTAACAGCGCCTTTTGCCATCCAGCATGGACATTTACATGTTATTTTTCCTATTTCTGAGGCTCACAAGTGCTTTTCACTGATACAAATGTGAATAGAATATTTTTGTGCGCCTTGACAAGCTGTACTAACCCACACATAAATAAGCAGTCACAACAAATTTACTCCCATGTCATATCAACATTTAGTTGTGACACAAATATAGCAATATGTCTGAAGAAACTTCATGCTTAAAGAGAATACATGTTTCAAATAAAAATGTAAAGTTCATATTTCAGTGGGAAACGATATAAGCACAATTAAAAAGCAGAGATGAACAAATTCACAGAGAGAACAGAAATAGAAATAGAACTATTGATTTTTTTCCACCAGCAAACTTTTAATCCACAACATATTTAACAGTTTAGCTATCCCACCATTTCTTGAATAAACTTACCATTACATAGCTTAGGCTTTATATAGCTGCCTAAACTGAGGTGCCTAGTGCCATCCTAGGACATCCCACTTCACCTCTATCTGCCCCTCCAGAAGAACATGAATCTTTCTCAAGTTCTGTGCCACATCTTTCTGCCTTGAGCTGACATGACAGATATACTAGAATCTATACAATGACCCTAAGAATTCATGTTAGCCAACAAAATCCCATTCTGCCCTCGGTCGAGTGGCTGGACATCTAATTTGAGGTATTCACAATTTCAACATGGTCTTCCCTGCGGGAGTTCAATTCAGTTGCACACAAACGCCGTTACGTTGCTTTTGGGATGTCTTAGGATACCAGAGACAAATAGTGGCTGACGTAACACAAGACTTTCAGGGAGATCCATACCCTGCTGAAGTAGCCCTGAATGCCCTCTGGAACACGTAAGCATATTAAATAGCACTCATCACCTATTTCTTGACAAGTGAATCAAGCCCATTAGTGTTCTCCAGGCTTTTCCAATGTCTCTAAGTGGTTTTCAGCAGGACTGTACTTTGCAGATATTTATAAACAACAACAAGTAAATCCTGCAATAATACAGAAAGGGGATCATATTAGTCCAGCAACAGGCTCTCTTTTTCTAGCTTATGTTATTTACAGAGGATTTAGCTGGCTTTGCCATTTTCTGCTGTGCTACAGACCATGTAAACAAAGCCTTTAAAGTTCAAACGCAGAAATTTGGCCACAGCTACAAATAACAAATTGACAAGTCTTAGCAATGAAATGTTAATTGGTGTCTAAGAGATTCAGTTTACAATGAAAGAAAGCACAGTGCTTAATCCTTGCCTAAATTAGGATTTTGTAGTATATATGAGCATCAAAAGATTGAGTATATAGGCCCTTTCATACATAACATTGTCCTGGGTAATCAAAGACTCACCAAAAGCCTTGCTTGCAGAGAGGCATCTCTGCACCCAGAGCTGTCATACATAGTTGTTTTTGTGGTTTCTTTTTTCTCTGAGGCAGGGACCTAACAGCTGTATTTGGTGAAAAACATAATCCTCCCTCTTCAGCTTCAGTTCTCCGCATCATTTATTCATTTCTCAAATGCCAAGTCTGGAAGCATTTACCATTACACACTACCATGAGCAGTAGCCTGGTAAGAATAACCCTTTTGCAATTTATATTTTCCATTGTGTTTCAAATAAAAAGCAAGCTTCTGAGATTAAAATGTCAAACTGACCTGAAGTATCCACTTCTTCCTGTGAGTTTAAGTTATCTAGAGGAAAAAAAAGAATTAGATAGACCAAAATTTATCATCCTTTGTAAGGACAAGAAGGAAATAGGATGCCAGGAAGAGAGAATACATGCACTCCATCCCTATTATGAACTCTGCCTTTAAGCTAGATTCAAATTCTGCAGAAAGTGCTTGACACAGAGGGCAGCAAGTTCAACTAGTTCAAATAAGTTAGAACATGGAAATGAGAAGTAAAAATGTTGTAACACTCTTGCTATTGTTCATCTGAGGCCTTATACCAACTGCCCACCTCAAACACCTAATTCAAGTCATTTGAAGTTTAAAAAAACATCCCTATACCCAGCAGTGTTCCCACACGTAAGCATCTTGGATGTTGTTTTTGTGTGCATACATATCTGCACTTTTGTTTCCAGTCCATGGGTTCAGACATTGCATGAGGCCACATGCACATCCAACATAAAGTAAGGACAGACACATCTTGGTCTCAATACTGGGAGACAGTTGCGTTTAGGATTTGGAGCTGCAGATGAAGATCAATAGCCCTGGACATGGAGTCCCTCCATAGCTGGTGCTGGACTCCTGGAAAAAGGTAACCTGCTGCAGAACTGAGAAATTTTGTGGGTTTAATGTGTGTTCACATGCTTCTGCATAGAATGAATGTATATCACTCCCAATTGACTGAGTGTCATCTCTACAGAATAATTACTCCCCAGTATCATGTGCAGGACTAACCTAGAGACAATCAACAGAAAACACTAAGCATCAGGTTTCACCCATCACCCTGCATTCACTGGATTCATACCGTTGAGCCTGCTCTGAACAGGGTTGCATTGCAGAAAGCAAAAGTGTCTCCATCTATGCAGAAGTTCAAACACTTGTGAAGCAAGTGGATTGTGTGGCTGCTTCAGCTTACACACCCTGACTACCTCTCTGCATAATAATCATGCTGGAAACCATTTTCCATTAAAAATGTTTAAGTGAATACGTTACTGTTGACTCTGATGCTACATGCAACTAATTTTATTGAGTTATGGATGGCTTTTAGCTTTGCTAGCATGCAGGCAAGGTTTGGGGTTGGCCATATGAAAAATGGTTTAGATCTGAGGGATAAACAGATGTTTCAGATAATTGGCAATTAAATAATTCATAGCATGGACATGTTGCCATCAGGTTTCCAAATTAAGAGGAGTCCTTTTTCCTACTCAAGCAATACTAGCCATTCTGGAGCTCCTATTTTGGATCATTAATACAAAAGGCTGTGCTCTCCTTCTCTTCACACAGGAAAAAAAATAAAAACCTCTTCATGTCCCAGATGACCATGGTTACAAGATGTGCGTAAACATGCTACATCTGTACTGTTCACTGAACTGGTTTTCAAGTGGCATCTGCTCCAGTGGATGCAACTTGAAAGCCAGTGAACTATTACCCAATATCTGTTTCCTACCAGTGAAAATGCAAGGTATCCCAAACTTACATTTTATGGTCTGCATTGTATGAATAAATCAGAAAAGAGTGAAACTCAAAGATACTTGCAATGCCTAAATAACAGTTCATTAAGATTCTTTCCACCACGGTGGCAGAGCTGTGACACTTGCACCGGAGCTCGATCAGATCCTCCAGACTGATATAATTTCAATCAGAATGTGAATTTCATGATTGCAGAAGGTCATCAAGTCAAATACTGTGTCTGATTTTTAAAAGGGTTGGATAATTTTATGACCACTAATAACATTTGAAGCCCTGCATGCTAAGAGCAAGGTAATCAAATGTCATGCTCCGGAGTGTAGGCTGATTGCCGCATAGGATGGGAAAGAATATTTTCGCCAATGTACACCCTTGCCTAAAATAAATTTGCAAATAAAGTTCAACAAGTGAAAAATTTAATATCAGAAACCTTTAGTTTTGCTATTTATATATTTGTTATATTTGAGTACTACATAAAGCAAAGGTGGTATGTAGGACTAAGCAGCCTCAAAAAAGCACTCAAGGGGATCCAGTGTCCTTAAAAAGAATAAGGCATGATTCTAATTCACTGTGTTTTCAGGTGTTTTGCAAGTTTCAAATATTAAATTCCTAGTTCCCTTCTGAAATGCTTCTTAGCATAGAATCACAAAAAATAAAGGTAGAGTAGGACCTTAGGAGGTCATCCAGTTCATTTCTGTTACCCCAAGGCTGGATAAATTAAGTCCATATTAGGCAGATATTTATCTCATTTATCTTTAGACTTCCAGCAATGGACCTTTCACAGGCAATTTTTTTTCCAGAATTAGAATTTATGTTATTCTCAATACCTGATTTCAATCTTCCTTACTTTTCTTTGAATTTAACTAATTGAAAGGCAGTTATCACTACAATAGAGGAAATATTTCAGGAAGACAAATATATAAACATAGAATCATAGAATGGTTAGGGTTGAAAAGCACCTTAAGATCGTTTAGTTCCAACCCCCCTGCCATAGACAGGGGTATCTCACACTAGACCATGCCACCCAAAGCTCTGTCCAACCTGTCCTTGAACACTGCCAGATATGGAGCATTTGCCACTTCTTTGGGCAGCCTGTTCCAGTACCTTACTACCCTCGCAGTAAAGAACTGGTCCTGGCAAGGTCATTAGGTATCTTATTGCACCTGTGGTATCATATGCTACCTGAAACTAGTAGTTTGTGGCAAAGGAGTTCATTCACAGAAGCTTTATTTGCTAAGGGACATCTCCAGATATTGTCATGTTGTAGTTTAAGCCTAGCCGCAACTCAGTACCACACAGCTGTTTGCTCTCTCTCTCCCCCCCCCCCCCTTCCTCCCCCTGCTCCCAGAGAGATGGGGAGGAGAATCAAAACAATATAACTCCCACAGGTTGAGATAAGAACAGTCCAGTAACTAAAGTATAACACAAATTACTACTGCTACCACCATTAATAAGGGAAATAACAAGGGAAGAGAATACAACTGCTCACCACCTGCCGATCCATACCCAGCTTGACCCAAGCAGTGATCTAACCCTTCCAGGTAACTGCCCCCAGTTTATATAGTGGGCATGACGTGCCGTGGCATGGAATACCTCTTTGGCTAGTTTGGGTCAGGTGTCGTGCCTCTGCTTCCTCCCGGCTAACCCCTCCTCCCTGGCAGAGCCTGAGACTCAGAAAGTCCTTGGTCGGACTAAACATTACTGAGCAGCAACTGAAAACATCGGTGCTACCAAAGCTGTTCCCAGGCTGAAAGTCAAAACCACAGCGCTGCACCAGCTACTAAGACTGAGAGAAATGACTGCTACTGCTGAACCCAGGACATGTCATAACAACAATAACTTATTTTATTTAGATAATGTATACACACTTTTTGTTTCTTAACTTCAGTTGCAGTTCTTTACCCGAATTTACAAACTTTATCCTCAAAATCTACAAATTTACTCCCAAAAAAAGGAAGTTTTTATGATGCATCATACAGGAACTGTATAAATCTCACTTTCTTAATTAATAATAATAATGTAAAAAACGTTCAGCATTAAACTAACTGGTATGGAAATTAGACTGTCCCATCAAGGAAGTCTGATAGTGTTAGCACAACCAGCCAAGGGAGACATGCTTTGTGCATGATGATAAAAGCATGTCACTGTTTAACCTGTCAAGAAGTTTAAATGACATTCAGAAAAGAGGGTAAGTAGAAAGAGTCACCAAAGATGGTTTAGATCTGGGCAGAAGAGTTTTACCTACCTTTCTAAGAGACCTGTACCTGACAATAACTTAGGCTGCTCATCTGAAAATATGCCTCATTGATATATGCTTTTTTTAAACTTTTAGGTTTAGTCCACAGATTCCTGAAGGTCACTTTAACAAAGGCAATGAAAATCAGTGAATATTATTATTATAAGAATTTCAAAACCACAGGAAGTTGTCTTTATTTCTAACTGTTTTTCCTTAAGTTTTTCATTAAGAGAATTCTGAGAATTGAAAATATGATGAATGACTTTGCTCTACATGTCTTGTAAGGATTTTAGATGTGTTACATCCTTTTTGCTTTTATGAATAGAAAAGTTCTTATTTTAAAATATTAGTTTTATTTAGATTTTCTTGTGGAAGTAGATTTGTCAAATGAAAAGCAAGACAAAGCTATTGGCTGGATTCTTACATTATATTTTATTATATATTCCCTAAGTTACATATTTGGTCTTTTGAAGTGTCAAAAATGGGAAAATAAGTTTTGGAAAGTTTTTTTTTTAAAAATTAAAACTTATAAATTTATTAAACTATAAATATAGACTTATTTTAAAAGGAAAAATAGACAGACAAGGCAAGCAGTAGTTCCAGCAACATTAAGGCAAGGGTTTTAGCTTGGATCTAGTAATATGTCAGCATGTTTTGCTTTGCCAGGGTTTCAATGCCTGGGCATCCAGTTTCAGCTCACTCGATGCAGTAAATATGTACTTTTGCTACTTACTTACTTACTTTTTTAATAAGATAATCTTCAGATTTTGGATTCGCAGAAGTAAGCTCTTCATTGTTCTTTGAGAGCAAGAGACTGGCAAACAATTTACGCTCAGTCATTTCAAAGTTAAAAGAATAAAGAATGGTCTTTTATGTCTTCTAAATTGAAGAGGCTGAATTTATATAAAAGATTGAAATCCACCTAAAAGTATCTTAATCCTTATAATTTGCTTGTCTTTATTTAACCTTTCAGAGGTTAAGCCAAGATTATTTGTGAATTATTTCTTTTGGAAGTGTGTGTCAAGTTCAGGGTACATATAGTGAAACATACTGACTGTGAAATGTTCCTGGCTATCAAGGTGAGAACATTCGAAAATACTTTTTGTGTATGTCTGTTGTCAGTTAGCTGTGGTGTTAAAAGATCAGACAGACAAATTAGAGCAACTGTTTGATTTTGTTATGAAAATCAATGAATATGAGAGAATAATATGTGAAGTGTGGTTAGAATCAAATGCAAAGCAAGACATGACATCAAGAAAAGTTTTACCAGCTGTAAATATGCTGCAAAAGTTTACTTGAGACACTGGGTAAAAAAAGTAAGTCATCAGAAAAGGCATGGACTAATTAAAGGCCAAAAAAAAGAAGCA
Organism: Myiopsitta monachus; assembly: GCA_017639245.1. Lineage (NCBI taxonomy): Eukaryota > Metazoa > Chordata > Aves > Psittaciformes > Psittacidae > Myiopsitta > Myiopsitta monachus. The sequence goes on from CM029919.1 coordinate 65,585,345, forward strand.
AGGGTAAGTGGAATGCTCAGAAGGGGAGAGTGTAAGTACAGTTTCTCAGAACTGAGGCACTGAATACCAGAAAGCCTGAGAAAGTCTGAGTGGGAGTGGGGTGGTAATTTAACATGTAAGACAGCTATTGAACATAAAAATAAAGAAGTATTGATAATATAAGGATCAATGGAGTACTTTATAGATAGCCATTTCTGTTAGAAGAACTGAGATAAAGGGAAAGAATCAGTCTACAAAAGCTGAAGATACTACTAAAATTTTTATAATGGGTTAGGAAACTGGGAATCATCTGGTAAGTCTGTTCTGCATGTTCTACTGATGATATAAGGAAAAAAGGCACCATGATCAAGAAAGATTAGAAATGTTGCCTAGAAATAGAATATTGGAAATAGAAATATTGCTGTGGTTTTTACTTGATGGGATGTAACCAAAGAACACCATGTCTGCAACTGTGGTTAGAGCACTGAAATGATTTGGTGGCTGGACTCCAGATGTCATTTGTAATTCACTGTAGTTACCAGGACATGGAGAAAGACTTAGATAAGCAAGCAGCTGAAAGGACTAAGACCAGGACCTCAAAGCCATTATTTTGACAGCATGCCATCCAGCTGATTCTGGGAGGCTTCAGGGAGTCCATGTGTGGGATCCATCTCCCATAGTTGAATGCAGTTGACATCAGAAATTTCCAGAGGATCAATCATCTGACCTTCACAGATCCTGCTATGAGGACTGGGCCAGTAGCTCTCTGGAAGTGGGTATCTCCCTGTATTGACTAGAAATGAAGCTTCAGGTGTATGTATCACCCTTTTGAATCTAACTTTTAGATTTTAGTTAAGCCATAAAAGCTCCATGCAGGGCTTTGTCTCAAGTATGCAACTTGGTAAAGACCTTCTAGTCAAGCTAGGATTATTCAGGTTTTATAGTAGCTGAAAGACTATGCTTCATCTTCTGGCAGAACTCACAGCACGCAACAAGCCAAATGCTTACTGGTAGGGAAGGTAAATACAGACTGGGTGGTTAAAAATGCATGCAAAAAAGTAAAAGTATCCCTGAGGTAGAGGAAGGATATTAGATTCAGGATAACAAAAGTATCTGATAAGAAGTTAAAATATTCTTGCAGTGAAGATACCATGCAGTTCATAGAAAAAAAAAATAAGTTACATTGCAATTATATGTAGTGTAAAAGAAAAAATGTACAATTTTATCTGACAATAGAGGCAGTTTAGGGGTAATTTATAACCAAATATGGAGTCAAATGATTTTTGGCAAGGAACCTTTAGTAAGGTTAGAAAAAGTAGATCATGACAACCTTTTAGAGATAAGAGACACCTCCTGAACGAGGCAGAAACATTGATCATGAGGCATTTTAATTACTCTGATATTGATTAGGATAACAGGAATGCAATTACAGAGAACACATTCTTATGAGTTACATATTCTTAGTGCTGTCTGGTTTGTTTCCAGTAATTCCTTGAACAGGTTTTATAGTCCAAGGCAATTGAATTCCTGATTCTTAGAAATGAGCTAAATATAAGAAATCACATTTAAGATACAGAGCACCCTGAATATACTTACCAGCTTATCACTAAGTTTGAAATACTCATGACAGAATGCTGTGTACTGAAAGTGTTTTGACTTTGAGAAAGGGATGGTGAAAGAAAGCAGGATGCTCTGCGGAATGTTGATTGGAATTCTATAATGTATGAGAAATCTCCTGAAGAAGAGGAGGAAATATAATATTTAAGAAACAACTGATGAGAAGGTAATTGCAAGTCATCTCAAGCAAATAACTGTTCTGCTGAATGCAGAGAAGAATGTCAAGCAAATTAAATGAAAATACAACAGAATAAGAAGTCTAACTCGAAGCTGAAAATTGGAGTATGCTTTTTTCTCAAACCTTCCAGTTCAATTACACCCTAAAAGTGACTGCATTTTTCTACTGTCTATCAAGGAAGCCTAAAATAAACAACTTAGATTGAAGAACACATTGCCAACAACTAAAAACAGATTAAATCAATCACTCCACTTGTACACCATTTAATTGGGGAAATGTCATCAGTGAATTGTATAATATTCCAATCCTGTTTACATGACTGTTAAAATTCTTGATCTTCAATAAAAGCAAATCAAGCAAACAATTCAGCCATGAAATCCTACAAGCTTTGCAATTTATGTTTGGTTCTGTGCTCTTCTTAGACTATTCAACCAATCTGGGCACAGCAGTTCACAACAGGTGACCTTGTGACTGATTAGATGAGAGACAAAAAGCCTTGGCTGACTATAGCAAGGATTTCTGTGTAAAGCATGTCTGGGTGAACAGCACTTAAGAAATAGCACCTTTGTCTGTACAGAGATCTTCTCTTCAGGGTTTAGAAAACTATGAAGTGTTCTTTTGCAATGTGTATTCTAATACTTAGAGGACCTGGCCAAATGCTGGTGCATCTGATAGGTCCTAGGTCAGAAAGGTCATAATCAGCCATGATATCCAGAAAGGATTCATTGTGGTTTTGTTTGAACAAAATGATTGATGTCTGGTAGTCCAGATTTAGCAGGAAGTTGGAAGAGATTAAGAGTCTTTTCAACTTAAAGACCTGTGCTGGTGCCAGAGAGAAGAGCTCTTCAGCATGCTAATGCTTTCTTGGTTTTCCAGAAGAAGGAGCTGCTGGAAGGAGTTTCAAAGAATTAATTCTGTTCCCAGGACTCAGCACAAGCACTTGTATTATACACAAATGCTTATGTTGAATAAAATGATTGCTGTGCTTTTACCCATTGTTATTAGCAGGGGTCCTAGTGTTAAAGACATCACAGATGCCATAATATTTATGCTGCCTCTGGACTCATGAAAGCTCTAACTCTGTAGTTACACTTAATGCTACTTAGCCCTTACATCTGAGAAAGCCTGTAGCTGTCTAATTCAACTGATATGGATCATCCTAGAAATTTCTAAGAAATAGAATAATTGAGAATACTTTCCTTCTTACAGCTATTGTAAAAACTGAGATTTCAACTATATGAGCCCTTGCTTCATAATTAACACATAATCCCAGTCAGTTGCTGTACATACATATCAGTCAGTGTCTCATCTGGGGCTAGGTCTCTGTGGCAATGAAATCTGTCTGCCAGTAAAGAAAAAGGAATCTGTAACCTTTTCTCAGCTGCTCCTATTGGATCTAGAATACTGTCAGATCAGATGTGAGACTCAGGTCTTTCAGAAGGGTAGCATCATCTGAACACACTTTTGTATTCCACTGTCCTTACGCTTTTGAAATGATGGAGCAGGGGCTGACTAGATGGCATTAGCTGGTTCTGTTGGGCAAGTCATCTGGTATCTCTTTTTTCTAACCGTATGCAAAATAGTTAAGCTAACTTCATTATTTTGGTAGACTTCTGTACAGACGATCCTGTTCAGAATAATCATCCCACAATTTTGAAACATGGTTTTTGCTATCATATTGAATAATTAATATTACTCTATTTTCTCCACCATCTTTAACATTCTACTATCATATTTACCCTTTTCACAGTTGCATTTCATTCTTGGCTCTGAGGCATCCTTACAGCAATAAATCAACTAATTTAACATTTCCAAGTGGTGAATTTGCACCTGATAGTATCTATGTGCATGACCTTGCATGATGTATGACTAAATTTCACCCCACTTTATAATTCTAACCTTGAAGACATGTAGTTCTTTCTGTGTTACTAGAAAAGCTTTTGATTTACAGTGATCCCCATTTTTGTATCTTCATATTCCTCACCATATTAAAAAAAAAAAAAACAAAAAAACAAAACAAACAAAACAAACACATCAGTTCTCAAAACCCTTTGAGGATCTCTATTGACAATTTCCTTTCAAATCAGAAGTTTGACTTCCTAGAATAATCCCATGTTGTTTAACTTTAGGCCGATCTGTTAATTTTCACATGATTGCAGTCAGCTTCCTCATATGAATTAATGTTTTCTTATGTTGCATATCTGTTTCTTTTAGAAGATCGAAGAAATTCTTTGGGGCTTTTTCCCCCTACTGGGAACATACACGAACTTATCAAAAAGTGATTTGGGTTGGCTTGGCATTCTCATTTGCACAATTTTTCTTATCCTTCATAATTTGTTTTTGGCATATTGTGGGGAAAAGCAGCATTCTTCACTGAATAGACTCATTATATAAATCCTTATTATATAACTTTATGTGTTAGTTTTCACAGTTAGTAGGTTACTAAGGTCATCTGATTGATTTTATTAATTTATTTTAATTAAATATCTCTATTTCTATTCCTATACCTCATTTTCCCAAGCTATCCTGTGTTGACCCTAACGTTTTATCATTCTGTGTTAATACTCGGGCAACTTAGGTCACAGCTGGTTTTAATGCTAGCTATATGGTGTCTACCCAATACAAATACTGCCCCCTCTTTTTTTTTTTTTTAAATCAACTAGCCAATGTTTCTTTCAATTTCCTTCACAACTGCTAAACAAACTCTAGTACTGGCAAATCTTACATTTCAGGATTTCTAAGCTGTATCATACTTTACTGATTATATTCTATTTCCATTCTTTCTTAACCTTTTGTATTCTTTCTTAACTCTTAACTCACCGAAGTCCTGTCTGTAGTGCTTGTTTATCTATTTATGTCAGGAAATCATACCCAAAATCCATAGTAAAAGAATAGGTAAAGAACCATTGCAATTTCAAAGCATTTTTGGACTATTTGTATTTTTTATTTTTTTTTAGATCAAGCTTGTTCTAAGATCAGGTATGCTCCAGTCTTTCTGACTTCACTAAACTTTTTCCTCAGTCTGCAAAAGTTAGTTCTTTGGAACAGAAATACTCCAAGTTTGCTTTCTGCCATTTTATGTAAATTGAGTCTGCTCTAGATACAGATTTATTTTTTATAGCTAACACTCTCCAAATGTGCTTATGGTTAAAACTCAAATTTGCATCATTACATTAATTTTAATTTATTTGCTTTCTTGTCCAGAATAAGCATAGTCATCCATATTTTCTTTTTCATGCTACCTGAATAAAACTTCCTCCAGATCACATTCTGATATATAAACTCAGCAGTTTATATTTTTTCAGCTCCCTGCACTCTGTGTCTTTACACAACATCAACACACAATATTATTATATGACTCTCCTCTTTACCTTAGTTTTTGCCCTAAAACACATACCTTCATTTTACTCAGGATCATTATTGCAATGTATTTCTAACAACTGTTACTGCTCCTTACGCACCCAGCATGCCAGTAATGCTGCCTGCTCTGTTTTATTTCCTTGGCTCTTTACATTATAGTTCAAGCATTTGAATTGTTTCTTGTATCCACCTTCATTTTCACTTCTTGGGATAAAAAAAACTTTTTTTGTGAATAAATAAATTGAATCCACGAATGGAGTGGTAACATTTGAGGAAATCTTGGAGCCCTCCAAGCGCCAGAACTGTTCCCAAGTTTCTAATTGGAAAAAGATTAATGTAGGGCTGTGCTACCCTCCTGCAATACCACATCCTCTTGGAACACTTTGCTTCTCCAAGTAATTTTCTTTGGGTGGGGGCAGAGGGGAGTGGAAAACACATTGAACAGTAGGTGTCCAAACTAATGGCAATATTTCTTCAGATTTTGTGTTAGGTTTTGCATCATGTTCCGTAACACATCACACATAATCAGACTTATCATATTCCATCAAATAATTTTGCTAAATGTCAGCCATTTAATAAAGGGAAAGGGCAAAAAGTTGTAAAGGGCTTGCATTGCCTTGTTAATCAACACTTGAAGTCAGTGACTCATTAATTTAAGAGCTGGTTTCTGGAAGCTATAATATATGCTGCCTGAAATCCAAATTTTCTTTTATCAACAGACCTCATCTACTAGATTTCAAATATTGAAATGTATACTGGTATGTGCTGCAAATCTGGTTTGTGTAGGAAATATGCAGGAAGCAAAATCATTTGTCAGTGTTGGCTAGAAGAAGCTATCAAAAAACAGAAGTGTCAGCGTCTTTCATAAAATCATCTCTCCACCTGCTCTACAGGACACGAAAAGTGCAGTAGCAGCTATTACTGACTATTAAAAAGTACCTCCTTTCTATTAAAGAGACGCTGGACTGGCAGTTCAGCATCACTAAGCAAGTACATCTACTGTGTGCCAACCATTATAAGAGACATAAGAAGTCCAAGAAAACTAACAGATGAAAATTTTTACTGTCACTTTTTGAAATTAAAAATAACCTCACTTATCACTTCTGTTTGCTGTACTTTATAATTCTTTGTAAGTTCTTTCCCTACATCTATCATACAGAGTTGCGCACTCCAATTCCTGTATACAATGAGTAACATTTTATTCATCTGGATAGTTCGATTATCCTCTGTGATGGTGCTTACTTCAATAAGAGCTGTTCAATGGAAGCATGGGTGGCAGAATTGGACCCTTAGCTTATGTACAGTTCATCATCCCTTTACTGTTTACTTTGATTAACTACATCACTACACATTTTCAAGAGGAAATGCAATTTTCACTGGCAATAACTCTACAACTTACAGTAAAGGGGTAAAAGCTTTGAGCAGACAATTCTAGGTGTTGGAGATAGCGTAAGTGATAAACTGATGTATAAAATGACATGGTAACAAGCACTGACCATATCTCTGATTTTTCTTTAGTAGCAGACAATATCATCATTCACACAGCTGTGAGCCATTCATGAAGGTATTATTCTGTGAATTCTGACATCAAAAACTTATTGCTTCCAGGCTTACAGTAAGGCAGTTTAGTAGGTAATAAAAATGAGCAGGAAATTTCCAGAGTGGTCTGAGTTGACAGCAAAGACTAAATTTCCACAAAATGCTACAGCTATATATAATTTATATCTCTCTGCACCATCTAATCCCCCTGAGAAGATTAATTCTGGCAGAAGGCATGCCATAGAAAGACTAAATACCTTGCTTCAGGGTCTCCAGTAGACACAGGCAGTTTTCATTTCTTTCAGAGGTTCCTCAGGAATACTCCTGACAAAGGCTAAAAATGATATTATTTTTGGTCATCTCACAAATCTTCTGGAAGTCAAACTCCATTCTTAATTAAGATGAAGCCTTTGGTTTTTTTCTGTCCTTATTTTCCAATAAGCTTTAAGCTAGAGGACTTGATTGTCATAGAATCATAGAATGGTTAGGGTTGGAAGGCTAATAGCTAAAACAGAGAAATAACTCAACAGTAGTGAGTAGTGTAGTGAAAAGTGTAGCCTGTGTGCTATGATCAGGGTTCAATTCTACTTGTTCTCACTGCTGTTATCTTAACATTGCAAGAAGTCAATTAATTAAAAGCTAGCTATAAGCAGAAAAATCAATACTCAATACTCAAATAAACAATATTCTTGAGTACTGTGTAAATAGCAACCTTGTGCAAACTTCTGTGCCAGAGGTATTCTTTGTGATCTCAGGACCCAAATACCCATCTTTTAAAATGTTTTCATTTCACATCAACAAGGGAAATAAATCATGGCAGATTTGGTGTGCTTTGGAAGCAGAGCCTCCCCAAAAAATCCCAAAACACACGGGCGAGATTCAGCTCTGGACTAACACCTTGTCATGATTCAGCAGTAGCAGTCATTTTTCTCCTTCTTGGTAGCTGGTGCAGCGCTGTGTTTTTGATTTTGGGCCTGGGAACAGTGCTGATAACACCAGTGTTTTCAGTTACTGCTTGGTAATGTTTTGGTTTGACCAGGGACTTTCTGGATCTCATGCTCTGCCACGGAGGAGGGGAAGCTGGGAGGAAGCGGAGGCAGGACGCCTGACCCAAAATTAACCAAAGAGGTTATTCCATGCCACAGTACATTATGTCCAGGATGTAAAATCGGAGAGCAGAGACCCGGAAGGGTGGGGACTCGCTGCTGGGGGGTTCACTGCTGGGGGGTGCACTGGCTGGGTTGAGCTTGGTGAGCAGTTGTATTCTCTTTCTCTCTACTTCTCCTTTCATCATTATTATTGATGGTAGCAGTAGTGATTTGTGTTATACCTTAGTTACTAAACTGTTCTTATCTCAACCTGTGCGAGTTGCATTCTTTTGATTCTCCCCCCATCCCCCGGGACTGGGGGAAGAAAGAGAGGGAGTGAGTGAGAGAGCAACTGAGTGAGTTTTAGAGACTTAAACCACGACACACCTACATGTAAGGATTAACACACCTGCTAGATTTCTGAGTTCTATTTTAATCAAAAGAGCTTCAGGTATCTATTTGGTTGCTTTAGCATAAACATTAAGTAGTATTTGAAGCACTTGTGTCTATAAAGTCTGACCTCCAGCTCCCTTCCCCTTTCCTGTAAGGTACTGTATTGTATGTAGGTATTCTAGATATTTTGCGGCATCTGAAAGTGGAAGAGGACACCTGCATTAAGGAAACTAAACTGAAATCTCAATTGACAGGGTTAGTAGCATCTGTTGAGCCAAGTCTCCAGGCTCCACTGAACTTATTGACTAAACCTCCCTTACCTGTGGTGAAGCTTGACTCACCCAGGGTAGGCAACGTTTCCATAAATACACACCTGCATTCGAGATGATCTTTGTGCATTTGGACTGGCAGATGGAGGACAGAGCGCAGCATGAGGTGCTTATATTTAGGCACTTCCATCAAGCTTCCTCAACATGTTGATATCTGCATGTGGATGTCTTAATGCAAGGACTAAGCTCTTCCACGGGTAATTGTAGCTTCCTGAGGCACTTCAGCTGCATACCTCAGCTTATAAATTGCTAACTTCTTTAAAACCTTTTTTTTTCAAGGCTCCATCACCATCTCAGTCCCCTTTGAAAGGGTAGGGATTTTTGAAAACCTGATTTTCCATACTAAAATTATTTCAACATTAAGTTCATCACCCTTTCACTGTCTCTTATCATACAATGGATATACTTTCATATTTCTTATAACACAACAAAATATACTCTAAATCTACAGCCACACAGACAGTGAAAATACAGCTTTCAGTATGGCCTTCATACAGCTGTAGTGTTCTCGCTAACACTTCTTTTAATAAGATTTGTTTGGTCTGGCTTATAATTGCTGAAATATGATATCTGTCATAGGTACATAGCTAGCCCTCTTCCTTCATCTATCTTGTCCCTCACTCCATGATTATTTAATGTTGTGATTCCCTACGAGAAAAGTGTATGTGGAATACTCAGACCTCAGTTCAGGGTAGGTTTTTTTTCATGACACAGGCTGTATTCCTTGATTTTCACAAAAAAAAAAAAAAAAAAAAAAAAATCTTTGTAGCAAAGTGTCTTTTCACACAAATAAGAAAGGAAGGCAAAGGGCAGAAAATCTATTTTGATACATTTTTCTGCTTTCTGATATATATTTCTGCTTTGACTCTCCTTACTATCGGTTGCAACAACTGTGAGTGCTAGCAGATATTTTTGTCTTTCTTTTACTCTGAAAACAAAATTCAACCTTATCCACTACCTGCCCAACAACTCTGGGCATATCAGAGACCCATCCTTTGGATAACTCTAGAAAGTACCACTGTTATACTAACCACCCAGGGTGCTCCTAGGTCTTAATCTTTCCCTACCTTTCCTAAGAAATTAGCCTTCCATGAACTCATTTTCTTGTTTCCTCACCATATTTTTTTATATTTATGACATATTATATCATACATTATATCATATATGTACATATTTTATAATTATCTGCCCTACTGGGAGCTGGGAGGTGATGGGTTTCTTACAAAGAGATGGCGGATGGGACTGGGAAGTGAAAGCTTTTAATTGTAACGCTACACCTGTGTTTCTGTAAAAGGCACTGCCAACCTGTTTCACTGTGAGTAATTAAGGACTTAAGTCACACTCAACCACAGAGATATCTTTTTTCTTGCTGAATTTGGCATTTTAAATGTTTCAGCAAGTTCATCTTTTTCAAGAGAAAACCACTTAGATACAGATTTTCTGCTTCAGCTGTTACCCAGAGCAAAAGCTGGTCAGAACCAATCTATGTAATTTTTGTGTGCTGGAATTTTCATCAGCCATGTTGTTATAGGTTCGGCTTCCCCCCCGCAGAGTCCCATGTTAAGCTGGGAAAGAGAGAAAAGCTGGGGGAGGGGAGACAGGGTGCCTGACCCGGGCTGACCAATGAGGTTATTCCATAGCACAGCACGTCATGCCCAGGAGGTAGGATTCGGGGGCAGGGCTCTCACGGCACGCGGTCTGGGGAGCGGCGCGCAGTCTCTCTCACGGCACGTGGTCCCTGGAGCGGCGCGTGGTCTCTTGGCTCGGTCGGGCGGCGAAACGGTTGTATCCTCTCCCTTTGTATTTACTTTGTCATTATCATTGTTATTGGTGGTGGCAGTAGTGATTTGTATTGTATCTTAGTTACCGGACTGTTCTTATCTCAACCTGTGGGAGTTACATTTTCTTTGGTTGTTCTCCTCATTTCCCTCCCATCGGAGGGGGGGGGGTGCAGAAAAGGAGGGAGAATTGAAATTTACGGCTTAAACCACGACACATGTGAACAGCCACACACATAAGGGTGACTCATAAGAACAGTAGCTTACCAGGATGCACCCAAAATACATCATTACCTGGGAGTTGCTACCTGCCAGCTGACCCAGTGGTGTACATGCAACCGCATATAAGAAACTCTGGAAGACATTTGGACTGCTTAGTTAACACACCTATAACTACTATTCATGGGGAAGATTGCATTTTAAATGTCACCCTCCCTATATAAAACACATATGCCCTTATAATGGTGAAACTCTGATTATCTTTTATTTTTTTAATAGCTTTATGTAATAATTCTGGTCTGCATGAAGTAGGAAGATCTAATTTTGTTAAAAACATTATGTAATAACATATCCTTAGAAATTTGATAGGGCCTGTCTGTGCTACCATAAACATACCAAGTAAAGCCTTTGAATTAACTTCATTTGAAAGAGCTTGCTAAGACCTAAGGCATATAACAGGATGGAACTGAATTACAGCGGCCTAATAAATTATCAGCCATTAGCTGAATTTCCTTAATTGCCTGTGGGAATGCTTTTAGCCCACCCCAATTGTGAGGTAATAAATGCCAGTGAAAGAGATTTCAGAAGAACATTCAAAGCCTAAATAGTTGTAAGGAGTCTAAATACTGTGTTGGACTGGTGCCCATGTCCTGGAATGATATTAGCTAGGTCATCAAGTGATTTTTCAATTCATGCTTATAATGTTACTTGTAATATGGTACTTGAACCACAGGCAATGAAGCAATGGTAGAAAAGCTAAGTGATGTTAAGTGAGGAGAAGAGATACTAATGAGTCTCAAATTAGCAGCCCTGAAAATCCTTCTCATGGCAGGTTTGAAATATCTAAAACATATTAAAATAAGGGAAGAGAAGGGAAAAGACAAAGAAAAAAGAAAAATATACAACCCCCCCCAAACACAAACAAACAAAAAACCCAAAACCAAACACACTTGCCAAGATAGAAGGCAGAGGTCTTTCAAAACTACAAAATCTAGAAATCTAAAGTAAATGCATTTATTGAAGAACTTCTGTGGTGCTTAAGGCCCACTTTGTGTTTACTTGCTGGTATTTTTCTGTTGGCTAACAATGGAATATGATTGTTTATTTAAATAATCTTACTAACTTTAAAATTTGTACAGGTATTTGTATTGGTCTAACATATTTCAAAGTTACAACGTTAATATAAATTACAGTTCTATTGCAAACATTTAGGTAGCAATTATTTGTGACTATATAAAATTCTGATTGAATTAATTCATATAGATCTAAAAAGACAACTAGATTATAATTTGGATTTTCATTCACAACTTTTAAACAGTGAACATTCCTAATCACTCATATTGTATCATGTTATACCTAAAAATACATTTAAGAGTACTCTGTCGCAACCCAACATTTTTGATCTTTACAAACAATATTACGACAAGGAGTGACTTTGCAACAACACAACAAATAATTAACTTTTTGGAATCAAAGTGGGGTCTGATTAAGTGTTACCGTTTTTTAATCTGGGCAAATATTGTAAAATTAAAAATTAACTTCTTACAGTCTTCCTTATTCATCTGGATTCTTTCAGACTTCCCTATTCTGACATCTACTTTCTGTAAGAAAATGTACTGGAAAAGTATTAGTTCATATACTTGGATACTCATGGAAATGTGAATGGCAGAACTGGACATGAAAATGTTCACATAAGAATATGGTATTTATATAGGAAGGGGACTACCATTTGACACAAAGAGCTGGTTCATTGAAGATATTTAATGAGCCATAAGAGAATTTCAATCATACTCTTTGCAACTAAAGTGAACTGTACACATATCACGGCACCACTGCATATGCTACATCAAATATACCTTTTTAAGGAATAAATACCCTTTGGCTTAGCAGGACAGGATCTAGAGCTCCTCAGTCAGAACTTTGCTAAATGAAAATTTGACTAGTTAGCTACTAACTGGCACTCCATTTCTGCCCCTCCTTTCACGTGTCTTTTCAATTCTTCTCTGACGTCCATTTCATTTGTCAATACCTGAAGCGCTTAATAATAAAAATAAAAAAAAATCTGAATAACCATCCCTTAGCACATCCATGCATATGCATGCATTATACACACACAAATTCTATTTGTACATAGGTACACTACTAGAATAGCATATATGAAACATAAAATGGCATTTAAAAGACACAAAAGTAAAATACAAATTAATTATTAGAAATGTTCTGTTAAAATTCGGGTCTGTTAAAAATGCAAGCATTGTTAAAATGTTTAAGTCTAAAATTTAAACACAGATTTGAATTTACTACAAGGAAAAGAGACCTTTCTAATAGGGAACTTCATATTTTGTTTAAGCTCCCAACCTCTCTACAGAACTATAGTCTACTACCAGCTATTGCTTCAGGTTGCTATTATAAATCCCTCTACTGTGTTTCTCTTTCTTCTGTTCCTCAACCCATTTCTCTAGGAAAAAGAAAGACATTTTGCAATTGAATGTCTTAAGATTAAAGATTTCAAACTGAAAAAGTGATGAGACTTAAAATTTAGTACTTACATGCAATTTAATTGCTGAGGAATAATGTCCTACAAAGTGTGAAATTATCTTTCATGCATGTAAACGTCTGTAATCAGTAGTTGGAATACATTGAATGCAGAAATCCATTTTCATTGCAAGGTAAGTTTTTACTACTATTTTTTCATATGGATGCTGATATGGATAAATAGAGGCCTAACAAAGGGAAAAAAGGAAGGAAGGATAGCAGGAAGAAAGATGGGAAGGAGGGAGAGAGGGAGGGAAGGGGGAGCTAGGGAACATGGAGGGGAGAAGAGAAGGGACGGAAGGTGGGAGGGATGATTATGAGATAGATAAAATCTAACAATACAAAAGGAAGATTATGCATTCTGGTACCAACAGTGAGAATTTCTATAGTGTAAAGAATTTCTATAGTGTAAAGTGTATACTTAGAAATTACTTAAAAGAAGATATGGAACCATGGAATCATAGAATAGTTAGGGTTGGAAAGGACCTTAAGATCATCTAGTTCCAATCCCCCTGACATCAGCAGGGACAACTCACACTAAACCATGCCACCCAAGGCTCTTTCCTACCCAGCCTTCAACACTGCCAGCGATGGAACATTCACAGCTTCCCTGGGCAACCCATTCCAGTGACTCACCACCCTTACAGTAAAGAATTTCTTCCTCATATCCTATCTAAACTTCCCCTGTTTAAGTTTGACTTCATTAACCCTTCTCCTACCACTACAGTCCCTCATGAAGAATCCCTCCCCAGCATCCCTATAGGCCCCCTTCAGATACTGGAAGGCTGCTATGAGGTCTCTCCATGCAGCCTTCTCTTCTCCAGGCTAAACAGCCCCAACTTTCTCAGCCTATCTTCATACGGGAGGTATTTCAGCCTCCTGATCATCCTCGTGGCCCTCCTCTGCACTTGTTCCAACAGTTCCATGTCCTTTTTACGTTGAGGACACCAGAACTGCACACAATACTCCAAGTGAGGTCTCACAAGGGCAGAGCAGAGGGGCAGGATCACCTCCCTACACCTGGTGGTCATGCTGCTTTTGATGCAGCCTGGGATACGGTTGGCTTTCTGGGCTGCGAGCGCACACTGCCGGCTAATGTTCATTTTCTCATTGACCAACACCCCCAAGTCCTTCTCCACAGGGCTGCTCTGAATCTCTTCTCTGCCCAACCTGTCAGTCACACAGTATTAAATATGTCTCCAATTCAATGCAAATTTGAAAAGGTAACTGTGAGGCAAACATGTACCTACTAAAACACTTTCACTGTTGATGAGGATGTAGACGTGTTTGAAGGGACTAACCTTCATTGAACCTTGTTCAGTCATGTTCAACACAGTTAAATTTAAAGACAGATAACTACTTGGATGTGGAGCAGAAATCAGACATTACTTAAAAAAGGAAGAATAAAAGAACTCCAATAATTAAGAACAGTAAAAGAAGACTGGGAGTGGATGTGACCATAAATATATCATTAAGGGATAGATGCCATGGGTAAAAGAACCGCAGAGCTCAAAAATTACATCAGCATGAAAATAAATAAGTGTAAACTGAATGCAATACATACTTAAGCTATAAATTACAAGGTTGTGTGACATGGATTTTGCAGCAGCAAGACAGTGGATACATAGTCTCATAGGGTCTGGTGTGAACACTAAATTCCTAACTGGTTTGTGTTTTTAGAAATTTATCCACAGCTACTGAAAGTTTTACTCCTAGATCAGGCAGTCACCACATCGCAGTAAACGAAGATGTCATGTTGAGTTAAAGAGAAAAAGGTAGCATGTCGATTAAGCATAATGATGTGGCAATTAGTTTCTGATTTCAACTTTCTAAATATGTGCCACAAAGTAAATAAAAGGATGCAAGAAATTTAATCTCTTCATCTTCTATTAAAAAATGGAGTACATGGAAAAATGAAAAAATACTTGACTACTCAGAAAATCTATTTGTCTTCTTGGTTCAGCACCTCCTTCTATTGATCGCTATCAGTGCTGACAAATAGCTTGGAGCTGTGATCCTGAATTGATATTTAATTAAAATGAAGATCTATTCTAATTGTATGGTAAACACATCAGAGTTCTATATGTAAATAATGTCAACAGATGAAGGATAAAAGAAGAATTTTAAATGTGTTAGAAAGTTTGCAAAGCAGCTAGGGAACAAATCATGCAGAGAAAAGCAATAATTAAATTCTGTCTCTAATTTATTTTTACACTGGATTCCACTCTTATTACACTGAAGTTTAAAGACTGTTTTCTTATTTGCCTTGCCAGAATGAATAAATTACATGAACAATATGGGGTTTGAAGGGGGGATTAAATCACAAAAGTAATGTTTTCTTTGTCAAAGTGTGAAACCTATTTGTAGAATGAGTAGAGCACGTGTTTTCATGACATTAAAACTTGCAAAATGAAATTATTGAATTGCCTTATAGAAAATGGCATTTTTCAGAGAACATTTAATCTCTTACTCCTGGTCAGCAACTTTCTGTCACTGCATACTTTCTCCAGACTCACCTATATCTTTAACAGAGAGCTCTTCTACTGACAACCTAGAGGATTCAATCAGTTTTTCTTTATCAGGACCTGTACAGACAGATAGGAACAGCTTCATGTTCACAGGCCCTGGTCTTCAGGTCCTCAACCTTACCCCCAATATCTGCTGGAGGGGCAAAACTGCTGGACATAAGCAATTTGGGAGGTTCCTGGAGTGTATTGATGATAACTTCCTCCTCAAAGTGATACAGGAGTCAATGAGATGAGGTGTTCTGCTAGACCTAAAGCTCACAAAGAATAAGGAGCTTGTTGGGGATGTGAAGGTCAAAGTCAGTCTTGGCTGCAGTGACTGTGAGATGGTGGAGTTCAGGCTCCCGAGGGCAGGGAGGACAAAAAGCAAGTTCATAGCTCTGAACCTCAGAAAGAAGACTCTGGCACCTTCAAAAAAGAAAGGAAGCATAAAGGCAGTGAAAGCAAGGATGAGTAACCTGTGAGTAATACAGAAATGATATCTGAGCATCCAGGGACAAAGTTACGAAAGCTGAAGTCCAAGTAGAACTGAATCTGGCCAGGAATGTCAAATGCAACAAGAAGGGTTTCTCTAATCGCATGAGTGACTGAAGGAAAGCTAGCAAAGTGTGAAATCTGTGCTCCGCAAGATGGGGGACCTGTGTACACGGGACATGCAAAAGGCTGGGATACTGGATGCTGCCTTTACCTCTTTCTTTACAAGCAAGACCAGCCATCAGTAATCCTAGAGACCAGGAGGAAAGTCTAGAACAAGGAAGGGCTACTCTCGGTGGAAGAGGATCAGGTCAGGAAATACTTAAGTAAACTGAATACAAATAAGTCCATGGGCCCTGATGTACCCACAAGTGCTGAGAGACCTGGAAGATGTCATTGCGAGGCCACTCTTGATAATCTTTGATTGATCATGGAGTCTAGAAGTACCCAAAGACTGAAGGAAAGTAAATGTCACCTTCATCTTCAAGAAGCACAACAGGGAAGACCCAGGGAGCTACAGGCCAAGTTCACCTTGATCCCTGGGAAGGTGATGGAGCAGCTAATGCTGGAAACCATTTGCAGGCACATTAAGGACAAGAAAATCACCAGGAGTAGTGGTCATGGATTCACTAAAGGACAGTCTTGCTTGACCAACTTGATAAGCTTCTATGATGAAATGGATGGTAGATGAGGGGACAGTAGTGGATATTGTCTACCTAGACTTCACCAGCCAGTCTCCTCACTGAGTCTGTCAGGCCTCAGACATTGTCTCACATAAGTATGGGCTGAATAAGCAGACATTGAGGTGGGTTGAAAACTGGCTCACTATCCAAGCCCAGAGAGTGGTGATCAGTGGCACAAAGTCTAGCTAGAGGACAGTGACTAGCAGTGTTACCCCAAAGTTCAGTACTGGCTCCAGTGCTGTTCAACATATTCATTAATGATTGGGATGATGGGCCAAGTGCCCCTTCAGCAAGGGTACAAACTGGGAGGAGTGACTGATAAGCCAGACAGTTGTACTGCTATCCAGAAGGACCTCAGCCAGCTGGAGAAATGGGCTGACAGGGACTTTATGCAGTTCAACAAGGACACATGTCAAGTCCTGCACCTGGAGCAAGCACTAGTACATGCTGGCAACCAGGTTAGACATAAGCCAGCAATATGCTCTTGCTGCAAAGAAGGTGAATGGAATGCTGGGCTGCGTTAAGACAAAGCATTTTCCCTCAGGTTGAGAGACATGATCCTTCCCTCTTCTCAGCACTGGTAAAGTCACACTTGAAGAACTGTGTCCAGTTCTGGGCTCCTCAGTACAAGAAACAAGCGGACATACTAGGGAGAAGAGTCCAACAAAGGGTCACGAAGATGGTGAAGGGACTAGATTTCCTCTCTTACGACGAAAGGCTGTGAGAGCTGGGGCTGTTTAGCCTGGAGAGGACAATGGAGGTGTACAAATACCTGAGCGGATGGAATGAAGAAGACAGAGCTAGACTTTTCACACTGGTGCCCAGTGAGAGGACTGGAAGCAACAGACATGAAGTGAAAACCTAAAGGATCCTCCTGAGCATTAGAAAACACTTTTTCCTGTGTGGGTGGCTAAGCGCTGGCACAGGTTGCCCTGGAGGTTATGGAGATACTCAAAAGCCATCTGGGCAACAGGCTCTAGATGGTTCTGCTCGAGCAGGGGCGTTGGACCAGATGATGTCCTGACCTATTTTTTCCTTACTGATAAAAGCAGCACCTGTAAGTTCTTAAAAGATTTTGGGATTGGCAATACCTCTTTGAACAAGCAGTTTATTAATAGTTCCAATACGTAAGTGAAGAAAAAATACTCAGGAGTAGGGTGTATGCACATATTCACCACAGCTTTTACTTGTTGTGTGGTTATTTGGGGAGGAGGTCAAGGAGAAAACAAATCACTTTAAATAATACGATCTCTATAATCAGACAGTTTGTGTGCCATAAAGAAGATTTTCCTCCCCTCAGCTGGACTTGTAGTTTCCAAATTATATTCAGTAGGAAGCCTTCACTTTTTTTACTGGCACTGAAAAAGTATTTGAAAAAAATGTGTTCATTAAATCCCAGTTTTTAAATTTTATTAATTTTCCTAAGTGGTTTTAAGTATTTTTTTTAATTTTTATTTTAAGACTTTATATTTACATACTACGTGTTGTGGTTTAAGCCTCTAAACCTCACAAAGTCGCTCTCTCACTCACTCCCCTCTCTTTCTTCCCCCAGTCCCGGGAGGATGGGGAGGAGAATCAAATGAATGCAACTCGCACAGGTTGAGATAAGAACAGTTTAGCAACTAAGGTATAACACAAATCACTACTGCTATCACCAGTAATAATAATGACACAAGAAGTACAAGGAAAGAGAATACAACTGCTCACCAAGCCCGACCCAGCCAGTGCACCCCCCAGCAGCGAACCCCCCAAAGAACCACCACACCCTTCCGGGTCTCTGCTCTCCATTTTCACATCCTGGGCTTGATGTGCTGTGGTATGGAATAATCTCTTTGGTCAGTTTGGGTCAAGTGTCCTGTCTCTGCCTCCTCCTGGCTCCCCTCCTCCCTGGCATAGCATGAGGCTCAGAAAGTCCTTGGCCAGACCAAAACACTCCCAAGCAGTAACTGAAAACACTGGTGTTATCAGCGCTGTTCCCAGGCCCAAAATCAAAAACACAGCGCTGCACCAGCTACCAAGAAGGAGAAAAATGACTGCTACTGCTGAACCCATGACAATACGTTCCAATGTAAATTTACTTTAAAATGACAACTCTCTGAAATACAGTCATCTTTAAACACAATTTCATTTTGTTTCTCTTTCTTATCATAATTGTGCTTACCATTTTGTAATTACACTAACTGCTCTTCAGTTTATCTTTGCAAGGGCAAAACCATCAAAGGTAATCATGTCCTCAGTAGAATGCAGTGCCAGCATGTTACTAACCTGTGAATTATTTCTTCTACTGCGGGATATTCAAATACATCTAACTTTAGCCCAGTAATCTCAGTTAATGACTGTGGGAGTTACTTTTCCACTTTTTGCCTGGAAGCAGAGAAATGAGACTGTATAGGTTAAACAGTAAGGTGTGAAAGCTCCACTGACTTCAATAGTAGTTTGAACAAGAAAAGGGTGTTAGTCTAAATTCCAGGATGAAAATTTTGTCGCATCAAAAACCTAGGAACAGACATGGTTAAATTGCCATGGAACACCACAGTGAGCAAAATACCTAGCGGTGGTCTAGTTAAATAAGATTATTTTTCTGTGTTTTCTGTGTTTTACCCCAGTCAGGAACATGTAAAGAGTAAGAAAAGTTCAGCCTTAGGTGGAAACATATTAAGCTGAACAACTGGCTTATATCTCAGCCTTAAGGAATGGTTCCTGCATATAAAAAGTAGGTTTGGGGTGCATTGTCAGGGGTGTGCATGTGTGTGCGTGGCATGTGAGCTCACTCACATCCTTGCATGGTCAGACTGTCTCTCATCACATTTATTTACCTTCCTTCCTAATGATAAATATACAGCACAGCCAATTTGTCTCATATATCTTTTTGCCTTCCTTTCTTTACCCAAAATATATTTTGTCTCACCTATTCAAGAGTGTAATTATATTTCACGCACTTATAAGAAAGTCCTTGGTAATTCACTCTTGCCTCAGGCTCTCTGAGTTATGCCTCTTTTCACTTTCATGACAAAAACATAGTAACAGTGTTTCAGTGGTAATATTTTCAGTGACAAGATGTACTTGGAAAACTATACAGTGCTAAAAAAAAAGTGGAAGGATCCTCTCATAGCTTGGCTTTCCTTCATGAAATGTTGATCATTCCTATGACATTCCAAACTGACAGTGTTGTTTCTCTAGGTCAAATTTTGTTTGATAGTGAAACATGGCCCAGTACAGGTGAAGATTGACTTTTATACTTGAAGGAATAGAAACACAATAAGTAAAACCATCTTATTTTCACATCAGTATGAATAAGACAAAAGTTTATCTGGAGATTTGTGCTCCTTCCCTCTCTCCTTAAACCTGTACACGGGTGAAGGCTGCAGAAAAAAATTCTGGCACTCTACTGGTATAACTGGCATTGATCAGAAAATGACCGTTAGAAAAAAGAAAAATGTTTTGTGAAAATGCATAAATTTTGGTTAACTTTCCTTATAAATTGACAGCTGGAAAGCCTTCAAATAAGAGCAAAATGAAAATTCTTATGTCTGTTTCTCAAACAGTTTTAATTTTAGATGCTATGCAAAACTTCAAACTCAACTGGACTATAAAGCAAAATACATTTGAAGTTGTAATATATGTGACTTAAAATGTTAAAATTCTGACATGTGAATTCGACTTCCCCTACAGCTCTGGTAGGTATTTAGATGGTCAGAAACTTTCAGCTTTTTACCAGTTTGTGCTCTTTATAAGTGAAAATGAATAATCTGTTCCTTCCACAATCATGGTCATATTATGGCTTGTTTTCTTTCTCTGATGCTATACACAAGATTTTAAGAGTTCTAAGTATCATGAAGTGTCAGGTGGAAAGGATAAAGTCTGTTTCAAGCAATTTGCAGTCTACATAAAATATTGGAACAGCTATGTTATTAACTACTTTCCCTGTGGAAGGTCTTATTAATGAGCTATTCTGTAGTTGTTGTGGTTTAAGCCCAGCTGGTAACTCAGAAAACCACATAGTCACTCTCTCACTCCCCCCCACTTCCTCCCTCCCTCCCACTCCCAGAGGGATGGGGAGGAGAATTGAATGAATGAAACTCCCACGGGTTGAGATAAGAACAGTCCAGTAACTAAGATATAACACAAACCACTGCTGATACCACCAATAATAATAATGATAAGGGAAACAACAAGGGAGGAGAATACAACCGCTCACCACCCGCTGACCGACACCCAGCCCGACCCAGCGGTGATCTAATCCTTCCGGGTGATTGCTCCCAGTTTATATAGAGGGCATGATGTGCTGTGCATGACGTGCTGTGGTATGGAATACCTCTTTGGTTAGTTTGGGTCAGGTGTTCTATCTCTGCTTCCTCCCGGCTCCCCCTCCTCCCTGGCAGAGCATGAGACTCAAAAAGTCCTTGGTCAGACCAAAACATTATCAAGCAGTAACTGAAAACATCGGTGTTATCAGTGCAGTTCCCAGGCTGAAAGTCAAAACCACAGCACTGCACCAGCTACTAGGAAGGAAAAAAATGACTGCTACTGCTGAACCCAGGACAGTATCCACCCCTTATTCCATACAATTCACATCAAGCTCAGATCCCACATTTTCAATATACCATCACTCTTATCTCGTATATATACATGTATATACATCCACAGAGAGAGAGAAAGAGAGCATTCCTTAGTGCATGGACCTATCCCTATAAAGCTGCTGAGTCCATCCGGTCCATGATGTTGGACTCCATCTCTTGTAGCAGTCTTTCAGAGCAGGAGAGGCTATGTGCAGTGTTGGATTGTTGCCTGCTGATGCTGAACATTCCTTTATTGCAGAACTTGTCTGATTTCATCAAAGTTCATTCTTTGCTGGGATGATGGCTAGAGGGAAGTCAGGACCAGTCACTGGTGACCTGAAAACATCTAGGAGGTGGACTATAAAAAGTGATAAATAGCAGACAGCAACATACAATGAGTTCGTTGGCTGTTTTCCCTTAAAATCAAACCCCTTTGAGGTACACATCAGACTTCCCCATCATCCTGCATTACCCACCAAGTATATTCAGGTCCCTGAGCAAAAGCAATCCCATGAGTGGGTTTGCCTTTACCTGAAGCAGGAATGACCCAGACTGTCTTCCCCAGCAAGTTCTTTATGTACACCACAGGAACTTCCTCCCCTTCAACAGTATTTAAAAGTTTTGACTGGGCTGGGGCAGCCCTGTTGGCAGATCCTCTGGTGTTGACCAACCAGGTGGCTTCTGGCAAATGTGTATCCCAGTGTTTGAAATTCTCACCACCCATTGCTCTCAGTGTAGTTTTTAGCAGCCCATTGTGCCGTTTGATTTTCCCAGAGGCTGGTGCATGGTAGGGGATGTGATATACCCACTCAATGTCATGCTCTCTGGCCCAAATATCTATAAGGATGTTCCAGAAATGAGTCCCATTGTCTGACTCAGTTCTCACTTGGGTGCCCTGTTGCCACAGAATCTGTTTCTCAAGGCCCAGGATAGTGTTTTGGGCAGTGGCGTGGGGCACAGCGTATGTTTCCAGCCATCCGGTGGCTGCTTCCACCATGGTAAGCACATGATGCTTGCCTTGGCAGGTTGGTGGGAGTGTGATATAATCAATCTGCCAGGCCTCCCCATATTTGTGCTTCAGCCACCGTCCTCCATACCAAAGAGGCTTTAACCATTTAGCTTGCTTAATTGCAGCACATGTTTCACAGTCATTAATAACCTGGGCAATAGTGTCCATTGTTAAGTCCACCCCTCGATCAGGAGCCCATCTGTGTGTTGCATCTCTGCCCTGGTGACCTGAAGTGTCGTGGGCCCACCGGGCCAAAAATAATTCACCCTTATGTTGCCAGTCTAAATCTGTCTGAGCCACTTCAATCTTAGCAGCTTTATCCACCTGTTGGTTGTTCTGGGGTTCCTCAGTGGCCCGACTCTTGGGTACATGGGCATCTACGTGGCGTACCTTCTCCATCCCCTCCTGTCCTGGGTTCAGCAGTAGCAGTCATTTTTCTCCTTCTTAGTAGCTGGTGCAGTGCTGTGGTTTTTACTTTCAGCCTGGGAACAGTGCTGATAACAATGACATTTTCAGTTGCTGCTCAGTAATGTTCACTCTGACCAAGGACTTTCTGAGTCTCATGTTCTGCCAGGGAGGAGGGGAAGCCGGGAGGAAGCAGAGATGCGACACCTGGCCCAAACTAGCCAAACAGATACTCCATACCACAGCACGTCATGACCAGTATATAAACTGGGGGCAGTTACCTGGAAGGGCTGGATCACTGCTGGGTTCGGCTGGGTATCAGTTGGTGGGTGGTGAGCAGTTGTATTCCCTTCCCTTGTTATTTCCCTTATCATTATAATTACTGGTGGTAACAGTAGTGATTTGCCCATCATCATATGCTCATATATTGCAACAATAACCTGGAATGACATAGTAACATTAACAGTGGATGAAATGATTCATAAAATCTGAGAGTTCAAAGGCAATCTCACCCCTTCCGTCATTTCAGCTGTAGGAAAAACTGTACCAGGAGCTCAAACAATTGAGAGATGATCTATCTGATCTATCCAGCTCCTCGCGTGGACCGACACACATCTCAGCTATTAACAAAAGGTGTCCTACTGCTTGAGAGAGAAGATAAAGAAAGTATATGCCATAGGCCACCCTATGGTTTTACCTGCAGGATCACGGAGAATACATGACAAAGTGGGATGGAAAACCTACCTCAGCTCTGGAGGAATGGGTGCATGAATTGAAGAGGAAAACAAGGGTCAAGGATGATCATCTCATGAAAGCTGAGGCTTCAGTCTCTGGTGAGCAGATTCTCGGATAGAGTGAAAGAGCCGATTTTACTCCAGCTCCTGTGATAAAGAAGAATAATCCCTTTCTACAAGACTTAAGTGTCCAGTGTTGTGATGACTACCGGAGGGGCCCTACCTCCAGCCAGATGGAGGTAGGGGACAATCGGATTTACTGGACTGTGTGGATCAGATGGCCTGGCACATCAGTCCCACAGAAGTATAAGGCTCTAGTAGATACCGGTGCACAGTGTACCCTGACGCCATCAAGCTGTCAAGGGGAGGAACTAATTTCTGTTGCTGGAGTGACAGGAGGATCCCAAGAGTTGACTGTACTGGAGGCTGAAATCAGCGTGACTGGGAGGAATTGGCAAAAGCACCCCATTGTGACTGGTCCAGAGGCTCCATGCATCCTTGGCATAGACTACCTCAGGAGAGAGTATTTCAAAGACCCAAAAGTGTACCGATGGGCTTTCAGTATTACTGCTTTGGAGGCAGAGGAAATCGAGCAGCTGTCTGCCTTGCCTGGTCTCTCAGAGGATCCTTCTGCTGTGGGGTTGCTGAAGGTCGAAGAACAACAAGTGCCAATCGTGACCACAACAGTGCACTGGCAGCAATATCACATCAACCGAGACTCCCTGATTCCCATCCATAAGCTGATCCATAGACTGGGGAGTCAAGGAGTGATCAGAAGGACCCACTCACCCTTTAATAGCCCCATATGACCAGTGAGAAAGTCTAATGGAGAGTGGAGACTAACAGTAGACTATCGTGGCCTGAACGAAGTTACACCACCCTTGAGTGCTGCCGTACCGGACATGCTAGAACTTCATTCAGTATGAACTGGAGTCAAAGGCAGACAAGTGGTATGCCACGATTGACATTCCAATGCTTTTTTCTCAATTCCTCTGGCAGCAGAGTGCAGGCCACAGTTCGCTTTTACTTGGAGGGGCATCCAGTACACTTGGAACCGACTGCCCCAGGGGTGGAAACACAGTCCTACCATCTGCCATGGACTGATCCAGACTGCACTGGAACAGGGGCAAGCTCCAGAACACCTGCAATACATTGACGACATTATCGTTTGGGGCGATACAGCAGAAGAAGTCTTTGAGAAAGGGAAGAAAATAATCCAAATCCTGCTGACAGCTGGTTTTGCCATAAATAAGATCAAGGGACTTGCACAGGAGATTCAATTCTTTTGGGGAATAAAATGGCAAGATGGTCGTTGCCAGATCCCCACAGATGTGATCGACAAGATAACAGCAATGTCGCCACCAACTAATAAGAAACAAACACAAGCTTTCTTGGGTGCTGTGGGGTTCTGAAGGATGCACATCCTGAATTACAGTTTGATTGTAAGCCCTCTCTACTATGTGTCCCAGAAGAAGAATGATTTTAAATGGGGCCCTGAGCAGCAATAAGCCTTTGAGCAAGTTAAACGAGAGATAGTTCATGCAGTAGCCCTCGGACCAGTCCGAACTGGGCCAGATGTAAAAAATGTACTAGAGTACACTGCAGCCGGGGAGAATGGCCCTACCTGTAGCCTCTGGCAGAAAGCTCCAGGGGGGGCTCAAGGTCGACCCCTCGGCTTTTGGAGTTGGGGATACAAAGGATCTGAGGCCAGTTATACCCCAACTGAAAAAGAGATATTGGCAGCCTATGAAGGGGTCCGAGCTGCGTCGGAAGTGATTGGCCCTGAAACACAGCTCCTCCTGGCACTCTGGGTGCCCGTGCTGGGTTGTGCAGAGTCTCCTCTACACATCATGCAACCAATGCCACATGGAGTAAGTGGGCTGCACTAATTACACAATGATCTCTAATAGGAAATCCCAGTCATCCAGGAGTTCCAGAAGTCATCACGGACTGGCCAGAGGGTAAAGATTTTTGGAATGTCACCAGAGGAAGAGGTGATGCATTCTGAAGAGGCCCCACTACATAATGAACTGTCAGAAAGTGAAAAGCAGCATGTCCTGTTTACTGATGGGTCCTGCCTTATTTTGGGAAAACATTGGAGATGGAAGGCAGCTGTACGGAGTCCTCAATGAGAAGTTGCAGAAACTGCTGAAGGAGAGGGTGAATAGATTCAGTTTGCTGAAGTGAAAGCCATCCAGCTGGCCTTGGACATCGCTGAATGAGAAAAGTGGCTGGTACGTCATCTCTATACTGACTCATGGATGGTGGCAAATGCCCTGTGAGAGTGGTTGCAGTAATGGAAGCAGAGCAACTGGCAACACAGAGGTAAACCCATGTGGGCTGCTGCACTGGGGCAAGTTATCACTGCCTGGATGCAGAACCTGGTGGTGAAGGTACGCCATGTAGATGCTCATGTACCCAAGAGTCGGGCCACTGAGGAACACCAGAACAACCAACAGGTGGATAAAGCTGCTAAGATTGAAGTGGCTCAGACAGATTTAGACTGGCAACATAAGGGTGAATTATTTTTGGCCCGGTGGGCCCACGACACTTCAGGTCACCAGGGCAGAGATGCAACACACAGATGGGCTCCTGATCGAGGGGTGGACTTAACAATGGACACTATTGCCCAGGTTATTAATGACTGTGAAACATGTGCTGCAATTAAGCAAGCTAAATGGTTAAAGCCTCTTTGGTATGGAGGACGGTGGCTGAAGCACAAATATGGGGAGGCCTGGCAGATTGATTATATCACACTCCCACCAACCTGCCAAGGCAAGCATCATGTGCTTACCATGGTGGAAGCAGCCACCGGATGGCTGGAAACATACGCTGTGCCCCACGCCACTGCCCAAAACACTATCCTGGGCCTTGAGAAACAGATTCTGTGGCAACAGGGCACCCGAGTGAGAACTGAGTCAGACAATGGGACTCATTTCTGGAACATCCTTATAGATATTTGGGCCAGAGAGCATGACATTGAGTGGGTATATCACATCCCCTACCATGCACCAGCCTCTGGGAAAATCAAACGGCACAATGGGCTGCTAAAAACTACACTGAGATCAATGGGTGGTGAGAATTTCAAACACTGGGATACACATTTGCCAGAAGCCACCTGGTTGGTCAACACCAGAGGATCTGCCAACAGGGCTGCCCCAGCCCAGTCAAAACTTTTAAATACTGTTGAAGGGGAGGAAGTTCCTGTGGTGTACATAAAGAACTTGCTGGGGAAGACAGTCTGGGTCATTCCTGCTTCAGGTAAAGGCAAACCCACTCATGGGATTGCTTTTGCTCAGGGACCTGAATATACTTGGTGGGTAATGTGGGAAGATAGGGATGGCACCCAATGTGGGGTGTCTAAACCATGACACCGTCTTACTTCATCCTTATATTTTCCAGCTCTATTTTCATCCCTGAATCCCTTGGGGTGATGAATGTTTCCTGCACTTCATGCTGAGAGTGCCGTTCAGAAGACTGCAACCCTGACACAAGTTCCAGTGCCAGCAGGAAGTTAATGGATAGAGGGTATAGTGTCTTGGGGCACTCAAGCTCACTGTGGAGTGGCAAGAGGACAGCTCAACAGCTGGAAAAGAACATCTCCTTGTACTTGTTTAAGCTCTGCAAAAGGAATGAGGAATAAATCAGTAGGCAGTTGCACCTTCTGCTGCCCTGCAAATTATATTCTTGCCAGGCCATTGTGTAAACTCTTTCAGTTTCCTGAGAGATTTCCTGATGGGTCACAGTACTGGAAGTGACACCTACAGCTATTGGAAATAATGGCCCATAGCTGCAGCAAAATTAACGGCAGCACTTTTTATTCAGGATAACAGCCTGGTAATCCACAGCATCACTTCAGAGTGAGTTCATACCTCAAAACCAAACAAGCAGACAGACAGCTTGAGTTGCAAATAAAATAAAAGTTGGGTTTTGTTTGTTTTGTTTTGTTTTTTTTTTACATTCTATCATCATTATTTTTCATTTTTTTCCTCTCCTTTTGAGAAAGCAAAAATGGTGCAGATAAAGCTAAGTGGATTTGAGTAAGAATCACTGCATTGCGCTACTGTAGCCATAGCTCAGAAAAAAACCATTTTCAGAGAAAAAACATTTCTGTCACCAGTGAATAATTATGGGATACATTGCTGAAAACCTGAGTTTTTTTCTACAGGAGATGTAATATCAATATTTTACTTTTTACAAAGTCCAACCTGTTATTTTAGTTTTGATCTAAAAGTAAGAAAATAATTCTCCATGACAACTCTTCAATATAATTTCTGATCTCCCATAGTATCTTTCCTACAGGAATATCAGCTAATGCAGTAACACGGTATCACTTGTGTAATGTTCTGACGCACCTGACTAAACTGTGTTTCTGCAGACACTTAAGGTGAAGGAAAAGTCTGGTTAAAATGTAGTCCAATATTTTCTTTATGAGGAAATTGGAAAGGTGTATATAGTATCTCCCTTGTTGTCTTGTGTGGCGCCCATGGAGCTATGGAATATGTAGCATGAGCGGACTTTAGCTAGAAGTTAAGATTTCTTTAGCTGTCATCTGTAACCTGTATGTTCAAGCTCCCATTATGTTGAGCAGGGGTCAGGGGCTCCAGTCAGTGTCACAGTTCATACAGGTATCTAATTCCTTTTAAAATGATGTAGGGTACCTGTGGTAACTTCAAAGACTAGGCAAATATGTCAGCACATACACTGGAAAGAAATGCTTTGCTAGACTAACAGCTGGAGGATGAGACACCCAAAGGCTTTTTAAACAGCTCTAACTGGCCGTGTTAGTCTAACAAGCAGCTAATTTGTAGCCCAGGTTGGCAGTCAGTTGAACCATTTTCTAGGTTCTGTTAGCTGTATGGATTAAATTTCTATTGACTGCAATGCAAGCTAATACACAAAAGTCACATTTAGTGATTCAAATCTCCAAGTGAATCCTTCTCAGTTTCTCTAAACTAGAGAAGAACAGTCCTGTGGAGACAGCTGAACTAGGTCTGTATAAGAAACAGCTTTCATAGGAAAAGTTCGATCTCATGTCCTGGGTCTAGTCAGCCTAGTGGGCTGCCCTACAACATGGCTGTCCTGATTCCCTCCCCAGCAGGTCCGTCCATGGATCTCTGCAGAGAGCTGTAAGAGCCAGACAGAATCTCTGGGCGTAAGAAGTGCTTTGTCATTGTACCTAACCAGTGCTACCAGTTTTTGCTCTCATTCCCAGCCACACACATCTCATTATGCTTTGACATTACTTTTGCTATCTGAATTTCAAAAGTTTTTATTTCAGGGGTAATTTGCAATATTTAACTTAAACAAATTGGGAGTCATAAAAACTAGCAAGTAAAGCAATAAAATATCTGCATAACTTGTTTGTTCCTCATTAGCCAGCTGAATCCTTCAGCTGAAACTTTAATATTATTAAATACAATAAATAATATTAAATATTTATTAAATATTTAATAATAAATATTATTAAATAAGCTGAAACTTTATTATTATTAAAGCTAAAACGATCCAACTGCATTTGACGTTGCAAACCCTTTGTCAAAATTCAGTCAAATACTGATGGAAATGTCCCAGTCTAGAAATCAGATAAAAGAAAGTTAACAAAGGAATTTCTTAGAGATCCTTTATAAAATGGAGACCTTCTCATCAAGGAAGCAAATGATTCAAAATAGATGGGAAAATTAATGATAACTATCTGATGCTATTTAAACCGACAATGACCGTCAATAAAGAGGAAGGTTTAACAAATATGTTTCATCGCAAAAAATATATTAACCACTTTTCACAATCTGAATCCTTCATCAATCAATAATAGATAACATTCAGTCTCTCCTGCTGGGAAGCCTGTTTGATATTTTTAATGGAATATCTCAAGGGGGCCTATAGGGGTGCTTCAGAGTGACTCTTCATTAGGGACTGTAGTGATAGGACAAGGGGTAACAGGTTCAAACTTAAACAGGGGAAGTTTAGATTGGACATAAGGAGGAAGTTCTTTACCGTGAGGGTGGTGAGGCACTGGAATGGGCTGCCCAGGGAAGTTGTGAATGCTCCATCGCTGGTGGTGTTCAAGGCCGGGTTGGACAGAGCCTTGGGTGGCATGGTTTATTGTGAGGCGTCCCTGTCCATGGCAGGGGGGTTGGAACTAGATGATCTTGAGGTCCCTTCCAACCCTAACTATTCTATGATTCCATGATTCTATGAATACATTGAATGTGGGTTACCATAGTTACAGCAGAATTTCAGAATGAGTTTTGTTTTATCATAATTGTTGCATATTAGTATATAAACAGCTGAACTCCATCTTCCACTGGTAGCACTTATTTGTGCCTAGAGACAATTCTCTCCCTTCAGAAAATCGAACAACAGCTTAAAATATGCTGTAAGTTTGTGCTCCTCCCCAGAGGGAAGGGAAAGTTTCTGCAAGTCAAGCTGTTTGAAGCTGTTTGTTGTTTGGAGCCTGGGACTGCTGGGATCAGTAGCACAGAAAGGTGAAGTTGCAAAAATCCATCACCAGCAGTAAAGGGAAATTAAAAGCTTTCCCTACCCCACCCAAGACATATTGAATTATAACCATATTATTTCCCATCACTGTTGCTTCTGAGCAGACCTGAACACTAATGAACTTGGCTGGGACTTTTACAGAGCCATAAGAGTTTGGAAACTAACAAGGAATTCAGCATAGGCTCTATAAAGATCACAGCTTTTATGGTCATAGTGTTTTCTAACGTGGGAAACTATTTTTCCCAGGTTACAGAGGCTAGGAAACAATTGCTGCTTCATCATGGATCCCTTATTCATCCCCATAAAGACTAATGCTCATCAGATAAGTGCTTTGTTCTCTAGAGAGAGGAGTTGTGAGAGTAATTTTTTCCACTGTGAATAATAAGATTTTTTATCTCTCCTAGAAATATTGAAAAACAAGAGGTGACGGTATCACGGAAAATGGTGTATGAGGTAGGAATCAAACCCAGAAATTAAAAAGCCTAACTAAAATCTTAACTACTAACTCAACTGTCCCTTCTAAGAATTTATACATGCAGGTCTTCCATTGCATTCTTGCATTGCTCCATGTTGAGAAATCAAATGGAATTTCATATAATACTTACACTGAAGTGCTTGAAAAGGCAACAAACCTGAAGTGGTGGCTGTTATGATTCCCTGTAGAGAAGAAAAGTCTTCCAAGACTAGTCAATGACTGACAGCCCAACAAGATGTTTTGTGTTTCTTTAAAATGCCATGATCCCGCAAGTAAAACACAAAGGGAACGACAGCATGTCATATAAAATATGGAAGGACAAGAAACTAATGTCAAGTCAAAGACTGTCTTCACTAGCGTGACAGCAACTGCACAGATCCGTGGATTGTAGGAGATAGTAGTCTTAAACATGCTACAGTTTCATGACTACAGTTTGGTAACTGAAGATGACTCAAGTGGCACTGAAAAAAAGCACAGTAACTTAGTAGTGCCTATTGTTTCTCTCATGGTCACAAGAGGAAAGCTTTTCATTAAGTTTATATATGACAAATTATAAAATCAATGTAAATCTGTCTGGTAGCTTTTCATAGAAGCTTAGAGAAAATGTCTTCTTTTCATATCATGCTCTTTACTGCTTATGTTTTGGGGATCATTGTTATCAAAACATGAATTAATGATTCATACTTCTCAGCTTTATCCCTTTTCCAGTCAAGGAGGGACATATCTTCATAATCTTTACCCTTGAGCTTTTATGGACAGGAATGTCCAAGAAAATATTAATTTTCCTTTTGAACATTAAACTTAGTAGAGGTTTACACAATATTCTCACCTGATATGCTCCCTCTTCCTTAAAAGAACAAGGCAAGGTGATTCACCAAATCCTTCACGCCCTAGCAGATTAAAAGGATCTCATAAACAAAAACCTTTCCTCAAACAATTAAAAACACTGGATGCTGTAGCTCAAATCCAGACCTGTCTACAAAATGTCTGGGAAGAGAAAAAAGGGTGACATGTGTTGGATAAACCACTATTTTTTTTCTCAGTCAGGCCCAGTCTGGGACCAATTTGCTTTATGTTTAGAGTTACAGCTGGCAGAATAAGTGATTTTTGTCATGCACTGAAAAGGCAGGTGCTTGTGCCCACCAAGGGTGCCTGTTTATTGCTTTTAATGCATATTTTGATGTTTGGTTCATTTTTCTGCCGTTATCCATTCTCAAACCTTTCATCTAGTAATATAAGATACTAACTGCAAAAGTGCATCATGAGACCAAGTAAGATTCATGTTTGATGGTGTACAAACACACAGAAAAAGTCAGTTTTTATTGCCAAATCTTTTCAGCACAAATAGGCAAGCTCAAGACAAAGGATGGGAAGGAAAAAAAAAAAAGCAGAGCATCTTGCCCAAGATAGCATGAGAACAGAGACCAGTCTCCTTCATTGCATATACTCTTTATAGACATTTTTCTGGTGAATTTTTTTCCTAGTGTTTTTGATAAATGCTTTTGTTACTAGTTTTCTCTTTTTGCTCCATGCCAAAAGGATTAGGTCAACCCCACATTTAATGTTCCAGGCATGAGCCAGAGTACTTCAGTGCAGGAACTGAATCTGCAACATATGAGAAGGAAAGGGAAATTTTCAATATCACTCAACAATTAGCATCCTGGTCTCTGAAAGCTTGGCCCTTTGTTTTGAGACCTGAATGACACATGGAGCAACAGACTATGCTTATAATCTAGGGTTTAATCTTGACCATTAATTTGTAAAGAACTGGTATCTCCCACCAACTCCATACAGAATAAGAGCTCTTGCCTTCATCATGGGATTTCTTCAAATTTGTCAGGACTGAGCTTCTGTTTCATAGTACTTCTTCACAATTACTTTTGTAAATTTGTTTTCGCCTATAAATTCTCCTTCCTTCCTTATAACATCTAGGCACTTTAATGCAGACTATATCAGTAACTGATTTGCTACTTATTTCCTTTGTTCCTCAGCTCTGCACAGCAAAAACAGACACATGAAGAAATAGACACTGGTAAGCAAAGAATCACAAGTGTGTTGAGAAAGCACTGTTAGTAAGAAATGGTGGGGAGGGAGAAAGGCTAGGGTGCCCTTTAAGAGGTATTGAACCATTGACCTTAAGAGTTTTCTATTATGGTCCAGAGAGAAGTTGCTAAAGCACCTCACCACAGGAAAGAAATGAGAAATTTTGAGGGCTATTGAACACCAAATTCTCGTGGTGGCTCAGCAGAATGTTACTTAGAACAGGTGTTCCAGTAATTGTGATACATTGGGGAAGTTTACTGTGTTCAATAGCCCCTCAAGACATACTAATACCTCTCTAATGTTGCTAGAAATAGTATGCTGGACTGTTAAAGAGTACAGAATAAAACCTCTCTCAAGCCTGGTTGCAGATATTTGCAATTCAGCATATGTTTCTTGTATAGCTGGCTTTTTCCAGAAATAAGGAGGAGGTTTGGGATCAGGCCCTGAAAGATCCCATCTTAGTACAAGAGACTTTTGTTGTTTCAAAATGTTTGAGGCTAATGTACTGCAACCCTAACCTTTCTGTTAGGGAGAGCTTTTATTTTTCAAACAAAATTTTGGCTATTCACGATATCAACCCGAAGGGCAGGAAATCCCCAGTAGGACAGGTGTAATTTTAAGGCTGTAGGCCCATACATAGTGAAAACACTTGGGAAGCAATCTTTCCCACAGTTTTAAATCCAGATGCCATTATTATAGCATAAACATAATATAGCCAATTTGCAATTTCAATTAACAATAAACTATAACTATTTAATAAAAATGGAAAACAGATGGTAAAAATAAAATAAAATGCCCATGGCTATCAAATGTGCTCAAATTAAATGGAGGAGCAGGAAAGAAAAGCACACTCAATAAAAAAAAAGAGTTACCAACCCTGAGGAGATTCGAAAGGACTAGAAGAGAGAAATGACCAGAATGCATTCTCCCAAAGTAACTTAAGCATTTTTATGTGCTTAGATTCAGTACTTCTGTACTGGAATTTTGACAAATTCTGTAAATAGAAACAAATATACAGAAAATGAGAAAAGCTTGGTGAAACAATGTGGCAAGTGTCACAGTTAAATAACTTTCAGAGGTGCACTTTGTAGGAGGTGCATGAATCATTGAATGGGTTAGGATCTTTTCATATGTTAAGAAGACCATTGGACTAAGTGAGAAAGAAAACAAGATAGTTGGAGTTTTCATGGTGTCAAATATGGAGGCTTCCGGTTTTTGTATTTTAAGTAGAGCAGATACTTGAAGCCCTGACAACCTGCAGTGGAAGCAAACCGTAAATAGGCATGTAACAAGCAAAGGTCACAGCTTCTGACCTCAGTGATTATCCAGGGATATTTTACTAGCTGCAAGCCATTTTCTTTCAGAGGAGTGATTCAGCATGGAATTGAATTCAATATATCATTTCACGCTAGACCTGGGCAAACTATTCTTGGGAAACATTTTAGCTAATAAGTTAGACCCTTATTTTATTGGCAGCTTATTAGTAAAAATATTATGGTTCCCATAAATGTGTTCATTTTGCTTAAGTCATTGAAGTGCTTTGTACAAACATTTTTCAACCAGCTTGCCTGATGAAAATTTTTCTTTTAATTATGTCTTTAACTATTCAGCATGAATTATTTGTTATTCAAAGGGCATGACTGGCCAATTCAGTTTCATGGCAGTTTCCCTCACTACTTGCCCAAAGCTCTGAATGTCCATAAATAGGGGCAAATAGCAGACATCTGCATTCATAAGCAGGTGGGTTTTGTTTTGTAAGTTTTTTGGTAAATGAATGAAGAAGAGCCACCCCCATATTATCCTGCAAACAGGAACACTGGCTAAATGTTCAGTGCAAGTTCAGTTCGTAGACATGTACCCCTTTAACAGGTTTAACATGTGTCCCTTTAGCACAGTGAGGCACACTTTTGCGCACCTATGGTCATTCTTGCTATGTTTAAGACAAGCCAGGATATTTTGCTGCTAATCATATCTCCCCCTAAGGACTACTCCCTTTGGCAGTGAACACAGCTGAACTGAAAAGTAATTCAGGACTTGCCAGAATGCCTGTCAGTTTCTTCTGCATTTTCCAAGCTCAATTTCAAACAAAGAGTACCATGATGATATAGCAAATACTCAACACTTCAAGCCTCAGCAGAGAGAAACAGAACTGACAGTAAGACCCTTAATCAGGATGCATGAACAAGCAACAATTCAGTTTACTCTTGTAGAACTGCTCTGAGACAAATAAATCTTTCCATAATGCTACAGAAGCTGAGCTAAAAAAAAAAAAAAAAAAAAAGAAAGCTGATTCTTTTTGAGCCCATAAGTTCAGATAAAGCAAACCAAACCAGAAAGCTTTCCTGTAAAACTTAAAATCTCACATTCTCATGTTTTCCAAGTAGTACATTGCTCCTTCTGAGCCTTCTTTTCATTGTGGTGGTTATGACTTCAGTTGCTGTTTCAGATAATCCTTAAACATCACACCTAAACCAGTGACAAAAAGACAGATGCAATTCTAGCCAGTCCCATCACAAGGGATTACATGACCAGCTGTGATTTTAACCTTCCATTTCACACACAAGCTCTGCTCTCTTATATACCTCTAAAATCCACAGATCCTTAGAAGTTTTTCACAGTTCAGTACACCAGGCTTCCTTTGGTAGACCCTGTCCTGAAACGCCATCTTCCTTGTCTGAGCCACCTGTTATGATGAGATGTAACCTGGGCCTGTAGATTGGGAGAGACATGCCTAGACCCCAATGCTAGGCACAATCCTTGTGTGAGCTGGGTTTTCATATCTCTTAAAAAGCAGCCTACAAGCCAAAAAGATATCGTACCAGCTGACATATGACTCATGTTTAAAACAGGAGTCTTAAGAGTTCAACATATATGCTATATCACTCCCTGCAGTCTCCATTTTAAACTGTCATTCAAATAGGTACCAGAAATTAATTTAGGGATCTCAGTTTTCCCGTTTTCCCCTCACTCTAGCCATCAATTTCAACCACAGCTACAGCCAGGATGTAGTTTTACACATGAACAAAACCAGATGCTGCCCAGGGCAAGAGAGTACAGAATGCCTCAAAATCCTACAAATATGAACTCTCCCAGAATTGTTTGCTGACTTATTCCTAAGTGAAGCTTTTAAACAGAAAAAGTACTAACATGATGTCTGGACTTGCAGACCTTTCCTTGCTGTTCTGCACTCTCTGTGTAGGATACTCGACTAGATGGGAACAAGGCAAACACTTTCCAATGACAGTAATTTAAAGCTGAGAAAAGTTGAATTGCAAAGTAATGTTATAATACCACAGTTACCCTAGAACTGTGCCCCATGTTTAACAATAGCTGTCTGCAGTGCCATTAAAATAATGACTTTCAGATTTGCCAAGTCTTTTATTATGACAAATCCCATCCACAAAAACCTTTAAGACCATTTTTTTTCAGTTGGCATAAATTGGTGTGCGTCCACTGAAGTCACTGCATGAAGATTTGACCTTTATGCTCAAAGAACCCAAAATGTTCAGCAATTAGGTAAGCAGACAGCTTACTTAAGCTCCAGTAACATCAGATGTTATGACATATGGCTCAAATTTGTTAAGAGAAGCTGAAGTTATTTAAGCTGATAGACTTAAAAGTACAGAAAAGTGTGAATTAAATGTGTATCATGTATAGGTGCACCTTCCTACTTAATTGGACCTATTGCAGAAGTACCAGCTAACAACACGCTGTCACATGCCTGAATATATGTAATTCAAAATATGAGGACAAATCTAGTCTTCTTTTCAATAGCCAGCGTTAGTAGGCTCCCATAAAGCCTGATGACCACAGCATTATTTTACAATTTTCACCTTTTGCATATATGACTGAGCCAAAAAAAAAACTTAATTTGATCATCAGAACTTTTTACTGATGAAGTAGCAGCAATATGTATGTCCTTTTCTTTCGTCAAATTGCGAGAGCGAATGCTACTAATTGGCCCCTCACTCTCTTAGAAGATCTCTTAACTTTGATATAGCCCCATATATCATATCAGAGGCAGAGCAGTGGTGTGGTGGTGAATGTTGTCTTTTCATTGAATTCTAGAATTGCTCAGATAACACCTTTTTGTCTTTTTGGCTTTCTGCTAAGACCAAAAAAACTACCCAATCCAGTCTCCTGACTATTGTGCCTTATCCCTGACTTCTAAAATTAATTACATTATGGATGCAGTCTGACTTGCCCACTAATAGGCACCAGAATATTCACAAGAACAGATGGGAGAAGGGAAATAGAAGAAAAGGAAAAAGGGAAAGGGTGAAAAAGAAAGACTGAGAAACAGCTTATAAATTTCATGGGAAAAGCTTCATTTGTAGTTTGCATATTGAGAGCTACAAAGAATCTGCACAAAAAAGTTACCAGCTGGTGCCACTTGTGGGGAAACCATGGATCTGCCTCGTTCCTTTTATTTAACATTAGTCCTTAAACCTCCTCACTTCTCCCTTGAAACTAGTTAGTGGATTTAACACTTATTGAAGAGAGTCTGACAAACTGGTTCAAATATAAAACCCTCATATTCGTCAAATGTTAGGCTGCAAATCATGTCCTTGCAATTTTGTTTTTCCTTCTACTTACTCAACAAAGACATTGATCTCAAGTGTATCAGGTGTTTACTGTTGGAGTAAAATTCCCTGCAAGGATTTAAGTTTAAATCCCAAAAACTTAGATATTATATTTTCATTT
The DNA here is from genome assembly GCA_017639245.1 of Myiopsitta monachus. NCBI lineage: Eukaryota > Metazoa > Chordata > Aves > Psittaciformes > Psittacidae > Myiopsitta > Myiopsitta monachus. Next base: position 65,622,472 of record CM029919.1, read on the forward strand.
TAAATATTCCTACTTGGGTAAAACTTGATCTGCACCTAATTTTAATAAAAGACTGGCCATACAGAGTGATAGCCGAAGTCTATCTTGCCAAACATCTTCAATACAAGCTGCAAAACTTTACATCTCTTTCATTTATTCAGTCTCCCATTTGTAAATAGAGGCCATTTGTTATACCAGCACACATTTTTGTAAGGTGTAAACATCACACTAGCAATGTAGTTCACACTTGGTTTGTATGTACCATCTGGGCTTTGTATGTAAAAAGAGGCACCTCGTCTTAATTTTGGAAGCATTTGCGGGAGGGTCTATTATATGCTGTGCTGGTTTAGTCTGCTTCATGTTCGGAAGGTAATAATTCAGTAGTATTTCTAGGACTTGGCAGTTGGTGTGCCATCTGGGGTGGTAAAGACTCCGCATATGGGAGATGGTATGGTCCCAAATGTTTTATCCCTCTACCACCCTTCCCACTGAAGGAAACTTTTACTTCAACAAAATTCACTACAACTTTAGTACGCTGCTACAAAGGTGAAAGGCAAACAAAGTGTATATCTACTCATGCAGTGCTGCTCACTCACTATACACTTCCAATATGGTAAGTAAATGTTGCATGTAATCATCTTAATAGTTTTTCTCAACTTCCTCCCATTGTTCTTGTTTATACGTTTCTGCATGCCACAAAACTCCTCTCCATCCTCAAGATTTGTACTCCTACGATGTCTGGGAACTACCTGGTACCCTTCTATTTGTTAATTAAATATACATGAACAGCTATATTATCAGGTGCTCTAAGCTTATTCATATTGATTACTAAAATCATGGCAGAAAGGTATTTCAATACATGTGCAAATCCAGTAGGTTTAATCTAGCTCATTACAGTTTATCCATTTTAATCTTCATTCACTGTAGTCTGACGATTTGGCTATCACATCAGTTTCTTACAGTTCCTTTCATTAATCATTCCAAGAGCCTAATTTTTTGCTTTGAATACCAGAGCTGTATAGTCTAGGTTTGTTTCTGTGATCAAAATTAAATGACTCTTCTGAAATATTACAGTATCACTTTATTCTATGAGGCAATAATACTTGTGCATCTATAACTTCACTTGCCCTTTTTGTTGCCCTTTCAAGTTGTACCCATTATCTGCCACAATTACATTTTATTCTCTCACCTTTTCCGGACTGTTAAATACTCATTCAATATTTGCTTCACATTTTACCAGTGGTGGTGCCTTGCACTTTTATAATTTATTTATTACTTCATCACATCAATCTCTGAGACATTGTGTTATTCTTTTTCCATAAGGGCATTCAAAGCTCCTCCCAATTTATGTCATGGGTAAATTTTGCTAATGAGCTGACTCATTCTCTTTTCCGAATCAGGAATGAAGATGTTAAACAAGTCTTGATTTAGCACCAGCATTGCAGCAAATGGCTATGTATCTCCCTTCAACTTGATCCATCAATATTCTTTGTTTATGGTCTTTGAGCTAATCTTCAATCCATGTGAGAGTCCACATATTTGTCAATGTGAATTAATTGTATGAGATTTCATGGATGTTATATCAAATGCTTTACTGAAGTCAAACTATATTAGGTCTGCCATTTTCCTTTCATTTGCTTATTCAGTAATGCTATCAGAAGCAATCAAATTTGTCTGAAAAGATTTATTCTTATAAATCCTGCTGCTTATTACTCATGGCTCTCTTATCCTCTATGGATCATGCTGTGCCTATAAGGGACAATTCTACCACATACTGATTTGACTACTTGTCCCACAGAATGAAAACTCAAACAATACGTCATTCTTGGGGCCCAGTACTAAATTAGGGATCTGTTTCAGCACTACTTAGCAACAGTTTATTTATTTCGGTGAAATTTAGATTAAGTCATTGTACCAAAGGTTGGGTTATTTCATCTATGTATTATGTATCATATTGTGTTTTTTAATGTGGGTTAAAGAAAAGCAGCAAAACTGGAAGCATCAAGAGGCAAAGCACAATGTGTCCGTTTTGTGAATTACAGAAAAATATTGGCAATTTCCAGCTAACAGACTCCTCACGTTTTGAAAGGTTCATTGCACAGGAAATAAAATCATAACCATTGCATATGCTGCAGGTTGTTCGTGATCACTGCTGTAGCGGTTGCCTTCCTTTTACCTGACATAACAGAGATTAAACAAGAGATCTCCAACATGGAAATAGATTAAGCAAGATACTTTATAAAGCCAAACTCCATAGCTAGAACTGTGTACGTGATTGCTCTTTTGCATTTTCATAGAATCATAGAATAGTTAGGGTTGAAAAGGACCTCAAGATCATCTAGTTCCAACCCCCCCTGACATGGGCAGGGACACCTCACAATAAACCATGCCTCCCAAAGCTATGTCCAACCTAGCCTTGAACACCACCAGCAATGGAGCATTCACAACTTCCCTGGGAAACCCATTCCAGTGCCTCACCACCCTCACAGTAAAGAACTTCCTCCTTATATCCAATCTAAACTTCCCCTGTTTAAGTTTGAACCCATTACCCCTTCTCCTACCACTACAATCCCTAATGAATAGTCCATCCCCAGCATCCCTATAGGCCCCCTTCAGATACTGGAAGGCTGCTATGAGGTCTCCACGCAGCCTTCTCTTCTCCAGGCTGAGCAGTACCAACTTTCTCAGCCTGTCTTCATACAGGAGGTGCTCCAGTTACCTGATCATCCTCGTGGCCCTCCTCTGCACTTGTTCCAACAGTTCCATGTCCTTTTTATGTTGAGAACACCAGAACTGCACACAATACTCCAAGTGAGGTCTCACGAGAGCAGAGTAGAGGGGCAGGATCACCTCCCTCAACCTGCTGGTCACGCTCCTTTTGAGGCAGCCCAGGATACGGTTGGCTTTCTGGGCTGCGAGTGCACACTGCAGCCAGCTCATGTTCATTTTTTCATTGACCAACACCCCCAAGTCCTTCTCTGCAGGGCTGCTCTGAATCTCTTCTCTGCCCAACCTGTAGCTGTGGCTGGGATTGCTGCGACCCATGCATAGGACCTTACACTTGTCATGGTTAAACTTCATCAAGTTGACATCAGCCCACCAACATCTATACAGGGAGACATCTTTACAGCATATTACTTCAGCAATTCCACTATCCTATTTCTAAGACAGCAAAGGAACAACAAATCACAGCTAATCTACCATTAAAATTAAAAGACCTTTGTAAAATAGTAGTATGTCCACCAGTCTGGCTGAATAAGGCACATGGGTGGTTTGTATTAGTTCTGCTGAATTTCATCCCTGCTTTATGTCAAAGCAGCAGCCTTCCAAAGAGGCCCTCCAGCTACCAATCACCTCCACAGTTTCCTGAAACATGATTCCTCTACAGTGTTACACTTCTGCCCCACCGCACACCCTCCGGTCACTGCCCTTCAGCGATGCATATTTCTTTCTACAACAAGTTCCCAGTTCTCTCTGTATTTCAGTTTTCTTGATACAAGAGACAGATGAGAAAAGAAGGAGACATTCCAGAAATTGTCTTATCCAGCTTCAGATAGCTAAAGGATAGATGATGCAACCCAGATTCACACTCTAGAATCCTCTTATTTCCAGGCACCCTTATAGCTTCTGACAATCCAATGTGTCCCAGAGGCCTATTTTGCAATAAAATAGTCTCTGTCTAGAGTTCAACATCTCCAAGAGACAATATCCATCTATTCCACTTCAGTGATGTAAAGGAACTTAGAACAATGAACTACATTTTAGACGCCAAAGTTGTGGTAACGTGAATCCTACACAGTGTCTCATAAAGGCACATAAAAATAATGTCATAAGACAAACTGATGAAGGTCTTTGTGTCCCGAAAGAGCAACTCCTAGTAAATGATCTCAGCTGAGTGTAAGTCTCAAATGACAACATTTTCCAGCTGCACAAATTCTGTGAATATGACATTAAGGGATATTGTTATCAGACCATCTACCTCATGGTATAAATGGTCATGCAACTCTATTAATTCCACTAGGACTCTAATGATTAATACTTGCTGGGAAGTTATTTGAATGTTTCAAGTGTTGTAATGGTCCTCTATTAATAACATTACTTGTGGTGTAGAAACACGGCTGTTCTTTTTTTGTTGATACAGCTGTAGTGCCATTTGTTGTACACAAAATCAATTTCATGATTTACCCTAAAATCCCATTAAATGACCATGTGCTTAATGAATTTTTTAAAATAATTTATAAATTTGTGGGTTTTTTTTTCTCTCTAGAGCTTAAACCTACATGCCTGAATAGTTTGTTTGTCCACAATTTATCCTGAAAGTGGGTGTATGGAACTACAAAATATCTCCCCCTCCCTTTCTCCATCACTTTCCCTGGGTTTTTTCTCTATCAAAAAAGGGGCTTATTGTAGCTGTCTAACTCTAGCTCTGAAAATGTATGGGCCAATCTAAAATGTATTGCCCTTTCCCCCAAAACAACAACTGACACAATGTAGTCCAGTTCTACTTACATAAAACTGAGAGGTTCGTAGTGATCCATGACCTTGTAAGGCTCATTATTAGATAGATACCAATTTGTCATGCTGCGACTTGCTATCAGCTTTTCTAGTCACTCACTTCATGCTTCTAGTAGCAAATTATGTTTGACTTTCAATTTAAAATCCAGGGTACTTTAATGTAAAACCTCAGGATAATAATGGTGATGAAGCAGCAGGGCATGCAATTTGACAGAATGGATTTTTCTAGTTTATTGTGGTAGATTCCCCTCCTACAACCTCCAAATGAAAGAAAAGAGGGAAAGAAAGAGAAAAAGAAAGTCAACATCACTGACTTGAAACCCTGTTGGAAGCTGGGGGAAGACTGCAGACACAGCACCAGGTTGTCATTTAAAAATGGAGGCTCTACTGACCTAATTCAAAGGTGCTAGAAATCCTTTTAACTTGTTCACTGAGCACAAGTTAAGATACATTGGCTACATCATGGCAAGCTATAATTCATGAAAGAAGATTTAATTCTTTTATGATGAAAAAAAAAATGTTCCTAGTTCTCTTGCTGAGGTTCTGAGCTTAATATATGTTATGCATCTCCTGTCAGACGTAAGTAATGCTCATCTTTGTCTTGATGTCAAGCACCTACTATTAACAGTGTCATAGGCATGTAAACCTTGAACAAACCCTAAAACCTGGGAACAAGCTGGCTCATGTTCAGCTGACTGCCAACCAACACCCCCAGCTCCTTTTCCACAAGGCAGCTTTCCAGCCACTATTCCCCAAGCCTACAGCGTTGCATGGGGTTGTTGTGACCCAAATGGAAGACTTGGCACTAAGCCGTGTTGAACCTCATACCATTGGCCACAGCACATTGATCCAGCCTGTCCAGGTCCCTTTGTAAGCCCCAGGCCTTACAGCCCTTCAGCAGATCAACACTCCTGCCCAACTTGATGTCACCTGCAAACTTACTGAGGGTGCACTCAATCCCTTTGTCCAGATCATTGATATAGTTATTAAGCAGAACTGCCCACAGTACTGAACCTTGGGGAACACCACTTTTGACCAGCCACCAACTAGGTTTAACTCCATTCACCACAACAGTTTTGGTTCAGCCATCCAGCCAGTTTTTTACCCAGTGACCACTACACCTGTCTAAGCCATAAGCAGCCAGCTCCTCCAGGATAATGCTGTGGGAAACAATGTCAAAGGCTTTACTACGGTCTAGGAAGACAATATCCACATCCTTTCCCTCATCCACTAAGTGGGTCACTTTGTCATAGAAGAGGACCAGATTAGTCAAGCAGGACCTGTCTTTCATAAACTCATGCTGACTAAGACTGATCACCTGGTTGTCCTGTATGTGCCACATGATGGCACTCAGGATGATTTTCTCCATAGCATTCCCCAGCACCAAGGTCAGGCTGACATGCCTATAGTCTCTGGATCCTCCTTCCTGCCCATCTTGGAGATGGGAATCACATTTGCTAACCGCCAGTCAACTGGGACCTCCCCAGTTGGCCAGGACTGTTGACAAATGATAAAAGTGTCTTGGTGAGCACTTCCACCAGGTCTCTTACTACCCTTGGGTGGATCCCATCCAGCCCGATAGACTTGTGACAGTCTCAGTGGTGTAGGAGGTCACTAACCATTAACCTTTAGATTATGGGTACTTCATTTGGCATCCCACCATGTTTCTGTGATTGCAACTACTTCAGAATTTTCCTTCTGCATAGTGAATTCCAGGTTCTCCTGTTTGTTGCCCATGCTGTGTACATTGATGTAGATGCACTTCAGTTAGGCTATTGATCCCTCTACGTTTCCAGGGGGAGAAGCCTTAATTCGTACTTCACCATTCTCAGGTACTTCCACAGTTTTTAACACATAGATAAAATGAAACAAGAAGTTGGATCCTAGGTAGTAAAAGCAGATCTTTCCTAGAAAATTGTAGCACTGACACAGAAGAACAGGCACAATAGCTTTATATTATTTTTTTGGTCAGGCAGCTGCAGTAGAAAGGAAAGGAAAGAGTAAAAATAAATTCAGAACGAAAACTCTGAGTGTACAATTTCATCACCTATAAAGACCCATTTTTTGTTGCTTTAAGTTCCAAAAAGTATTCCGTCTTTCTTTCATCTCCCATCAAAAAGTTATTGATCTGCCATTTGTGATGAATTTACAGCCTATTTGGGTGCTCTGGGTAATAAAAACTGTCAGTGGTACCAGGAGCCTGCAATATGAGCAACAGGATCACACGCTGTACCCCTGCACCTCAGCTAGTCATCCTTTTTCCTTTACAGTTACGAGGCACTCACAGAGGATAATTCATCTGAGCAGTTTTGGATGTCCAGTGTAGAATGAGAGGGGATACTCCATACAATGAGAAACTATGAGTTGCTAGTTTTCCTCACTGATTATAAAAGTTCAGGGTTTCTCTTTTAGATGTCTTCACTGTAGACACAGTCATTTAGTCAGGCAGCTTTCACCCTTAGTCTAACGTATCAAGCTCTTCAGACTTTCAAGGCGTAGAGACACAGGATGGCAAACATTATAGCTTCAGTCTGTTTTCAGAACATAATCCACAAAACACCCCAGAGTACCACAGCTAGGGACTTTGAGTACAAGGGATCAAAAGCCTTGAATCTAGAGTACACTACAGCAAGAAGAAAGAATGTTGTACGTGCCACTAATATTATAGGCCCTTCCTGTAACAAGGGAGAGCAAAAAACTCCTAAGCTCTGCGTGTAACGAGGATAAATTTTCTTCTGGACTTCAAATATGGTAAAATATTTTATGAGAAGCTGGTGATCAAAACTTTTAAACTAGGAAGTAAGCAATCAGGGCCTGAAAGATGCCTCCTTCTTAGTTGAAATAGGGTCAACCACTATCTGTCTGTAGAAATGTCCAGTTTCTGGTGTTCCTGAGAAAGAGGGAGAGAAAAGTTATTCATCACAAGAAGACAATAAAATCTTCCTGGTCCTGGCAGACAGAATTCTGAAACCCTAATATATTTGCGTTATCCCACTATGACACAAATCAGGTACAACATATTGCTAGTATTGAAATTAATTCTTCCTCTACATGGGTGTACAGCTTCATTGGCATGAGGATGCTATCTTTTCTTTATTGTCAGTTTGTGCCTTCTCTCTCTGACATAGATTTGCGTGGCTACACATATTGTGGATAATTCTCTAAACTGAAAGACACTGGCATCATAGTAGAATTGAAAAAAAAAAGAAAAAAGGAAAAAAAAATAAAAAAAGATGGAGCCTTCAGCCAATAACAACAACTTTGAATTCTAAAAAATATTTTTTAAATTAGTTGTTTTTCTATTTCTAAGACAGTGCAGACTGGGATCCTAACTGGGGAAAGTAAAAAAATCTTAAGGATATAAAAATACAGAGACCTGCTGTTAGTTGATTTGGTGTAAGTCTAGATGCCATGCCTAATGCTAGGAAAGCTGGGACAGAGTCAAATTGTTGCATATAACAAACGCATGGAGTCACAACTTGCTTTGACATGTCTAATGTGTGTAAAGGTCTTCTGACTAAGCATTTTGACATGTGCCATTCTTACTATTTTCTGTGTTGTTGAGATGAAGACATCCCTGTCTAGTAATAGACATAGGTGGATGCAAGTTAAAGTAAATCAATGCCAGTGGAGCCAGAAATGACAGCGGATTATGACAATATAAGTGATCTGAGGTGTCTTCTTCAGCAACAACAACAACAACAAAGCTAACTAGGAACAATTTGGAGGTTTGTTTGGTTTGGATTTCTTTAGGTTTAGGTTTTTTTCTATAGGTAACAACTCACAACCTTGTGTGAAATAGCTTTTTTGTATTCTTTGGACCAGCTAGATGTGATCCCAAATTAGCCTGTTACGTTTATACATGCAGTTGCAAACTAAATTGAAATGCTATTTCAGAAACAAGATCAGCAGCAAGATCTTTAAAACTTAGACATGTGATTTCTTTATGAAAATTTGGAAGTACTGTTTTAAATAAAATAATGGATGATTTCCACCCTACATGTCTGGATAGTGCTGCTGCCCATTTGAAACTCACACTTGGATCTGAGCAGCAAGACTACACAAAAAAATTACCTAAAATTTGCTAGCCATAAGCTGCTAATGGATCAAATACATTTTATGACATAGGGAATACACTCATAAAATTCCCTGTTCATTCCAGTACCACACGTGCCCACTTTTTCGTTTTCCTTCCTATATGTTATTGAAGATTACAGACCTAAATAAGAATTAATTTTTCATTCTTGTTTATTTTTAGATAAAAATGCAATACATTTTCTGTTTTACATCTACTCTCCTGGTAGCTTAGAATTTTTCACAATACTGCCTGGTGAGTTGCATGGTTACATTTTGTCCCTGATGTGGTTTTTTTTCCAAGCATTAGCTGAGCAATTAATGAACAAATCAAATAAATTGGAGCTGCTGTGTTTTCCTCTAGATGCAAATGCGAAGAATCATTTTTAAAACACTTTCATATTTCTCCCTCATCCTCTGGGGAGAAAGTACAGGCTTCAAGTTCCAAATTAGTCATTCCTGCTGGCATCAGATGTATCCCCCAAGGAGTTAATTTTCAGCTCAACAGACAAGGCCTTAACTATGTAAATCCATTTCTAAATAGAAAATAATATAACATAGCACATTCCAGACAATCTTTCACAGGTGCTTTAGCATCCAGAAGGAAAAGAGCTAAAGAGGATCAAGGAATTTATACCTTCTTTTCTACACTGAGTATCTATTGGGCTGAAATTTCCCTCACTGGCTTAAGATTTTTACTAGTGAAGGATACTCAATACTAATTTAGATTAAGGAAGTTTTGGCATGAATCAAGACAGTCATATGAAGTCCCTCTCAAACTTACTTCAAGTCTTCCCTAATTCACTGTTGCAGTATTGCTTCAAATCCTGATTATTCTCAGAACATTTGGTTTCATCATAAGATCTAGGAGACTCAGTTTCTGGAAGCGAATAGGAGAATTTTGGAATTTTAAAATGTATTCCAGCCCCATTATTTGTAGAGGGCAATCTAGAGGTACAATCCAACAATGTTACAAAATCAACTAATATAAAATAACTCAGACATATTTTCATAAACAGTCTCTATCCCCACCTCCACTAAGTCATGCTCTTAAGACCAGATTTCTTTTTCTTCCAGAAAATTAACTTGTAAGAGCAGCCCCAGGAGGATAAACAGTTCCAAGTTGCCTCAGGATTTATGCTTACTTCATATGCTATCCATACCAAATCAAGTGACTATATTGGGAGGCACATTGGCAAACAATCTGTGAGCTTCTGCAGGTTCATAAAGACAGAATGGTGGTGGAAAGAAAAAAGAGAAGGAAAAGTCAGATCTACCTTGTATTCCCATACTTCTGGGACTGCTCCTGTAGAAATGAACAGAGGCAGCCAAAGAGATTAACTCTGTTCCTTTACCTAAAGCAGATGTTTAACCATTTTCTTGGCGTTAGAACATGTGCATCCATCTGACTGCAATGATGATAAAATTCATCCCGAGTTATTCTATCACAGGAAGACAATTGTAGCTTATGATTAGTTTCTAGGTCCTTTTAGTGCAGAGAGAGGCTTGTAAACTCATGTCCTGGGGCTCAGCCTTGTAATAACCCAACCATGAACATAACTGGCTGCATAACCAAGAGTGTTAGCTTAAGTGTGAATTCACTCCATGTCTATATGATTTCCCTCAGCATGGTTCAATTGCAAGCAGGGAAGTGTTGATACTGTAGCTAGGATTCTGCAAACTATTAAATAGTATTTGCTTTGTCTCTGTCACAAGAACACTTAATTTTGCAACATCAACATGTTTTTAAAATATTTTCAATAAATATTTCATTCTGCACATGATGTTGTAATTTCTTCCACAGGGAGTTAAATACGTCTTCCACAACTGAAGAACATATTAAAAAAAAAAAATCTTGATTGCAATAATCTTAAACTTGAAATTTGCTAGACATAAACAAAATTCAACATTTCAAAATCTTTTGCATGCTCTGGATCTAGAACCATCAATGTTTTCCATCTACAGTTCCTGAGGGGGGAAAGAAAGATCAAGGTCAGACCTGAGCATGACAGTGAGGAGCATTTCTGGTCTCAGGAGAAGCTGTAAAGTTCTGCTAGTGATATGCATCCTATGCTGACTGCAGTGGGAGTTTAAACACCTCACCGACATACAGATACAAAATTGTCAGCTGAATTTATGTGTCCCTCTCTGGAGTGAATCACACCCTGAAAGATATGATTCACACTTCAAATAAAAAGTTTAACTACAAGTTATTTTCTCCTTTTTTTTTCTTTATTTAAAGCCAAGCTACCCAATGCAAGACTAGTTAATATAAAATAACTGCTGGGTCAATCCAGTCGGAAAGTTTTCAGCATTTAAGACTTCTTACTGCATCTTAATCAAATTGCAGAGTAGCCTATCTTCCTTAGTCTAACTTTCTCGGAATGGGAGCTGCACTTCCAGCACACACAGAGACACAGATTCTCCTACTGACAATACTGACAAAGCTTTCAGTGCCTCTGTCTGATTGCAGCAGTGACCCTAAGATAGCCCTCCACAGAGCAAGAACTCAACAAAGACCATGTCTACTAACTTCATATTGTCCATTCAGTGGCTATGTGAAAGCAACAGGTTTTATCATTACTGCTCCCATTATGGTAAGAGTTGACTCAAAAGGCTAGTAACATGTTCTTCACTTATACTATAAACCTCTTCTCAAAGACTAGTCCTGTATCCAGAGTACTTTTATGAACACTGGCACAACATGTCATTTAAACCCATCATTAGATTCTCACTAGAAATCTTGCTACTGGCATTGCTTTTCTGCATGTGGGGCACCACTCCCATAATGTTATTTCAAATCACTGGAATAAACAAATGACCAGAATGACCAGTGTTTAGTCACCTTTCAGAGTGATCCAATTAGACAGAAAATATATTAAAACAATAGACATGTATTCTGGCAGCAGGGAAGGTGAACAACTATAAATTGCAGCCAAACCCGTCGTTCCTGAAACTTATTTTCTTATTCCCAAATAAGATATGCAGGCTGGTTTAGTTCTAGTTAACTTTTATCAAAAGCTTTGCCTCATGGCTCTTTATATGGATTCACACACTGTTAAACGTTTCAGTGCAAAGCAAATGGAAAGATTAATTTTGTGATGTGGCACCAAAAGAAACAATTTAGAGTAGGGATTAGGGATTGGACCAGCTCAGTGAAACTTCTGGAACAAGTCCACTTATAACTACAGTACGTTTCACAATAACTGTATCAGTGACTGCAGAAGAGACAACCTTTTTTGGTGAAATTGAGAAAATTCATATAAACAGACTTTCTCCCCCCTCCCACTTATTTTTCTAAAAGAAGTGACAAGAAAGGCTTTACAGAACTGCAGAAAATGATTGCTGAAAGTACTGTAACTGGAAATTCTGAGTCAGACACTACTAATGAGACATCAGAATGGTAGATTTATATTTATCGTTATACATAACTACCCAGTGGTCACAATATAGCAACTGGGGTGGGATATTTTGGCAGCATGCATATCATTCCATGTACTTGTAGGTCTGATTCACTTTCTTTGTTCTTAAAAGACACTGTATCAATAAGAAATTCACGTGTCTCCTTTCTTCCAGCTTGACATTGTAAAGGGTATTGTTATTTAAGCAGAAGGAAGCTGAAAAAATAAACCAGCTGAAAACAGTAATGATAATTCCTAGCTGAATTCTTTCTCTTTCACACACATATGAACAGAGGGACTTACTCAACTAATGCCTACTTATGTCTTGTACCCTCCTATACAAGCAGCTGTTAAAAAAACATGTTATCAGTTACATCACTCCACTGCAGTCTTTTTCCTCCCTTACATTATTTACTCCCTTCCTTTCTGCCTTCCCATACCAATCAGCTAAGATATGCTCATTCATATTCAGTGGTGTGGTGTGAGCCAGGAAATCTCTGCACAAGCAGATATAGCACAAATAGGATGTAAACCTAGGCAACCAGTCCTGTAGACTTTTACATTAAAGGAAAACTTACCCAGCTTGTCCCTTTTTCTTTCTGATCTGAGCATGGTGTAAAAGAGCCCTGATCATAACAGTAAAAAGCCCATGCAAATAGCTTCATTATCCCATTAGCTGCAGGATGAATTGGTCTCAGTTTCCCTTGCAATTGACTATATAGTGTCTAGCCCCCATTATTTTAGTGTGCCACGGAAGGATGTCACCCAAAATATTTTTTTTCCTCTCCTCTGTGTATGAAGTCACATTTATCCCATTTAACCTCAATAGAGGTGGCTAGAAGGAGCAGAGATGTCCTAAGCTCCTTGTAATGGGAAGATAGATGTAAGCACTTCTAAATAATCATTACAATACAGGTCCAAGAAACAAAGGTCACCCTCAATTTCTTTACAAAAATATGTGAAAGCCCCCCACTATATCAGCAACTGTACTGTATAAGTGCCTGAGAGTGATTGCTTCATATTCAATTTTATTCTATTATTAAAATAAAAAAAAATGATAATAAAAATAGTAATAAAAAAACCCTTTGTAAATTAATGCTATGAATTAAAAGTCCCCCTGGCTTTTCACAGCATGCCTTCATATTTTTTGATGACTAATTTTGCATGCCTTCATGCTGATTGCTCCTGAAACACCTGGTAAACAGGATGTAACATATTCTGTTCCTTTTTACAGGGACTTCAAGTCTGAGTAATTCACTAATTCAATCTTTGAGCAGAAGAATCACACCAATACTGTTCATTGCTGTTGAAGATTAATTTTTAGTAGCCACTTACAGGGCTAGGGAGTGCATTACAGCCAACGCTATTATTCAAGTTCAGCAGAATAAAATCCATCAGTTCTGAGCAGGAGGAAAATGGTTTTTATTAGAGCCATGCACACAGCTCTATAATTTGGTGACATACACCATCTCTGCTTACTCATTTTTCGTTGTAAATTTTATCTTGTGCAAGAAGCAAAAAAGTTCATTAGTTTGCTCAAAACACTTCTTAATGAGTGTGCTAATTGAGACTGTATTAATGTATTTCACTAGGGTCCCATGTTTATTTCTTGATAAAGGACTCAAATTTGTCTTCTTTTGTGTGTTTAATGCTAACAAGACTGTTTGAAGGAGAGCAACTGTGGTACCCATTGTGCTCAGAAAGGTTAAAATGGTAAGAAACACACTACATAAATATTTTGTGAAGTGCATTGGAAAATTAGACCGCAGCATAGTAGCATTTCCGGTTTTAATGGGTGAATGAACTGGAAAAGGGGGTTCAATCTTATTAGGAAGCATTATCAGTGGTGACACAGACTCTGCAGACACTTAATGCAACACATGACAACCTCCTTTCTATTTCTTAACCTGATTCAACATGCTCCTCAAGTACTGGCCTCATTCTAAATGTCTGGACAGTGTCACATATCAAAAGACACAGTGAAATATTAGAAGACATGCTAAATTATCTTCCTAAAGTGGAAGCCTTCATTCAGATATAGAATAGCCAAAGAAAATTGACTAAGTTTGAATTTTTAAAAAGCTGTTTGCTTCTAAAGCCTTCATATTGTTATTTTAATGGTTAAATCTATCTTCATGCACTTATGCTTCAGTTTGTTCGCTATAAAAAAAAAACAACTTTGCTTTTCAGTCAGGCAGAACGTACTGCTGCCTTATTAGCAAGTCTTTTTAACAAAGCAGGTTTTGAAATACCATTTTCTCTCTCAAAATATGCTTTGAAAATAGAGTCAGCGATTCATGATTAAATGCGTGTTTCTTTTCACAGAGTCGGCTTGGGAAAACAGTGTTTCTTAGCTCTGCAGTAGGACTGGAAGAAGCTTGACTCCATAAGTGAATTACTTAAAATCTTTATAAGAAATAAGGCAAAGGAAAGGGACAAAGATTCCCTTCACATAATAGGGATCATTTTAGTAAGCATTGAAACAGTGCCTCATGCCGCCTTGCTTCAAGCACAGCTTTCTCCCCTACCTCAGTAGAAATAACTGATACCAAATTATTTCTGACCTCAGAGGCATCAGACTGATTCATTTGAAACATCTGAGTTTTTAACAGAACTCTCCTAGCACAAAATAATGTGAGAAATTTAAATCTCTGACATAAGCACAGCAGCAGAAAGCAAGCTCCTAATTTCTCTCCACCCAGGGTGGTCGATATGTCCAGGAGGTGAAAGGGAAACTGTTTTACATTCGCCTCCACCAGGAAATTCTCAGAGTTGTTACTGTTCAGCATCCAGCTTCAGTCACAGCCGCTGATAAGGAAAGCCCCTGAGGGCAAGCCTTGGAAAAATGAAAGAGCTGCTGCGGCAAAATGGCCTAGGGCTGTAGATTTTTAAGTTGTACTAATTTATTTTTTTAAATCACTTTGGTTAACCTCCACTGTCTCACATTGTTTTTTAGTCTATTTCCACTTCCACATCAGGCTTTAAGTGTAAAGAATATATACGTATACCAGGGCAAGCTCCCAAGGAATTTAGGAGCCAAGGAAACGCAACTGCTTTCTAGGACAGCCTCATCTAAATAACTGTATGTGGGAAATGTAGAAGTAAAGAAAATGGAGTAGGAACAAACACTTTCCCACCCACTGCTACTATATCAGTAGTAGTGATTAACAGGCAATTTTCAGAGATTCCATCAAGCACTCAGTGCTAGAAGCTCACCTCTTATCTAGTGAATGAAACAGGTCTCTTAAGTTTTGAAAATTTGGTCTTAAAATATCATGAAGACCATCTGACTCCAGTTAGATTAAAAGTAGTTTTGATGGGCCAAATTCTGATAATTTTGCTCACTAATAGCAATGCTCAGCAATTAATCCCTCTGAAACTTGCATTCAAATGCCACAAAAATAAACGTAGCAAAACTCAGCATATGTTGACTCTTCCGATTTTGTTTTACAGCCAGCACTACAGATATGAGAATGCAGGTATTAAGTTTTAGCCAAAATTCAAATTTTAGTCCATTACAGATTTTTTTTTTTTTTAATGCAGTCTCAAACTGGGACATGTGTCTATTCCTCTCCAAGCTGATCTGGGAAACAAATTCCTAATTATTTTCTATCCCTTCTTGCACTCTACCACATCACACTTTCTGTATTTAGAAGTGATTAGATTTATTTACCTTGTACAGCAACTCAACTCAAATGAGTCAAGAGCTGAACCTACTCTTGCAAATATCTGTTTACATTCCCTGATTTCCATTTAAGTAGTGGCAAATTAAACCTTTGTAAGTAGAATAAGCATCCATAGCCTTTGAAAATTGCAGGTAAATATGCAACATATATAAGCATTTCAGGTTTTTGCTCTCCAATTAGAACTCAGAGCACAACATCATTGTCCTTTTGACAATGAAACCTGGCTGTCACATTTGCAAGCACATTCATGAATTAAACATAGCACCTAAGCGTAATGTTCTTGAATCTTAGAGTTGTGTCCCAAAGCTGTTCAGTTTAATGCATTATAATCATGAAAAGGAAAGCTAACACATTGCTTCACATGCTGGCTGTGCTGCAGTCATCGTGCAGAAGAACCACCCAAGCCGACGGGGATCCTCCAGTGGCATACAACTGGGACAGAAGTTCTGATTGGTAGGCATCCAAGGTCTCCTCATGCACTGGCAATGTCCAGCTGCCCTTGCTGCCATTAGCATCTGCTGCAAGTTAGTTAAGCCTCTTTGCCTGCAGACCATTCTCATATACTCAAGGGTACCACAGATCAAGGGAGTGTGAGATTAGCTTGATTCATCCTTTTCAGTCCAAATCATCAGATGCAGTTTGTGCTCTTTAGACCATGTCAGGATCTCTGATCCAGAAGCTGAGACTCCAGGGCAATGTAAGCTCTGTTGTAAGCCTGTGTGTGAGTGAGAGTGGCTGTGGGTCAGTGTAAGACAAAGGCAGAGGATAAGAAAAGGGAAAGAGAACAGAAACAGGACTGAAAGGGCTGTGCACAATGTGATGTTATGGGACAAATGCATGCTGATCCCTCTCCAAAGGCACAGAGGAAGCAGCTGCAGCCTTGCTGCCAGAGCCAAAGGGACACAATACCATCCTCAGAGCCCCACGTCAGGCTGCTCACTGGAGTTAAACAGCAGCTGTGCTGGTTTGAATGACAGCACATTGCCTCCAGGAGCTCCTGCTGGGCTGCACACCTCAGCACTACTTCTAAGCTGAAGCAGTGACTTCATGCACTATCTAGCCTGGAGATGTTTTTAATTTGGTTTGATTTCTCTCAGAGGCAGGATTAGAAAGCTGGAGTTCAAGGCCCCCTGTCTCACACCAACACCAATGTACCTCACCTCCCTCACACTGCTGTGTTGCAGAGGTTGAAGGAAACCTCTTTAGCAATGAGACAAAGGGACAGCAAAACAGAAAGCCCAGATGCATTTCTTTCAAGAATATCGCTTGGGGAAAAATATGATTCAGAATTGGCCTGCTGTGTTCCACAGACAGGAAACTTAGTTCACATTTGCAGGTTGGTCAGCCTGGTTTTATAAAAAGTTCCCATGGGAGAATGAACACACTGAAAGTCAACTCCTTTTTTGAAAATCTAGTGGTTTTCCTCTGAAATGAAAGCATAGGCTACTTACAGTCAAAAAAACGATATAATGCAACATGTATAGCATGCGCTGCTGCACCCTTCAAAGTTTCATTTCTAAACAGTTACAGAGCAGACATATAAAACCAAATGTGGAAACCTGTCCTACAGCTGTATGGATTGAATATTTCCCTTGTTTTTTGCTTAAGTTCTTGCTGCTATTATTAGGATGCCCTCTGGGTGTAAGGTACCTCCATGGAAGATGGCATCTGTTGGAATTAATCAGCAATGCTTTAGGTGTGCTCTGCTTCCTCCTCAGAAAAAAAACCCTAAGAATCAACATTTCTGCCTCTTTCCAAATGTCTCCCATGGCCTTATTAAATGTGGCTGTGGCAACAGAAAAATGTCTCTTCAACAGCATATTGCAGCATTTAAAAGAGCACAGTTGTGCTGAGATTGTCAGTCATGCAATTCAACTTGAACCAGAGTGATCTGGTGGATTCACTTGCAACTTGCTTATGATAGGGAAATATTTTTAATAGCTGTCCCCAAATAAGAGGAAATTTGTGTTTTCAAATGATTTTGTAAAATCTACCTTTGTAAAACTGATTATAAATTAGTTTCTCAAGAACAGGATAAATAAAATCTTAAAGGAGGTATCATAGAATCACAGAATCATAGAATAGTTATGGTTGGAAAGGACCTTAAGATCATCTAGTTCCAACCCCCCCTGACATGGGCAGGGACACCTCACAATAAACCATGCCACCCAAGGCTATGTCCAACCTGGCCTTGAACACCACCAGCAATGGAGCATTCACAACTTCCCTGGGCAACCCATTCCAGTGCCTCACCACCCTCACAGTAAAGAACTTCCTCCTTATATCCAATCTAAACTTCCCCCGTTTAAGTTTGAACCCATTACCCCTTCTCCTACCACTACAATCCCTAATGAATAGTCCATCCCCAGCATCCCTATAGACCCCCTTCAGATACTGGAAGGCTGCTATGAGATCTCCATGCAGCCTTCTCCAGGCTGAACAGCCCCAACTTTCTCAGCAGTACTAGGGCGGGCAAGGAATTAAGTTCCTGCATTTAGGCAACAAGAGCACAAAGCATTCTTCACTACCTGAGCTAATCAAGACTTTGATTAAAATTGTGCCCAATGAGATATGCAGTATGTTACCAGCCCTGTTTCCTCAGGTCCAAAGGTATATAAACGTTATTTTTTACACTTTTATAGCACTTCCAGAACAAAAGCTGTGTGAAGGCTGATACCTGGAGCAGAGGCTGCTGCAGTGTTCTATGGTAGTAATCTTTCCTGAGGGCAAAGGAACATTTTTGCGCCTAATGTAAGCCACTGCAAACACTGGTACTATCGATAACGATCTGACAGCTCCTTTCATAGGTCAACTGAGCCCTGAAAACCTGCTGCCTGGCTAAGTAGTCCACCACTTCTTTGAACCCCAGGACCAGCCCTGGTTTGACATGTATATAAGACCCACCCCAGAAGACCCCAGCAAAGCATTTCCCCAGTACGGCTGGCATGACAGATGCCATGCATGAGTATAATCAACTTCTGCGGCATTCAGACAATACAGGAGGACAGCCTCTCCACCAGAGCTCTCATCCTGTGTCTGTCTGGTACTGTTCTGCTCTTATAGGCTGTGTCCCTACTCTCTCCTAGGAGCACCTTGCAGCAGCCACAACTGGGCAGCAACTGAACCTAGGCTGCAGGTAGAGGGTTCCACGGGATACACAGCCCCACTACCATGTCTGTCCTGACTCTCTCCACCTAGAAAAAAGCCAGGCTTGCATCCGGGATGGGGATGCCCATATACTTCACATTTTTTTTTTTTACTTATACTTTCTGAATGATCAGGAGACCAAGATCTTAGGGCTAACAAAGCACACACTGAGAGGAAGGATGAGTTGAAACCACCAGGAATGTGGTGGCCAAATCCAAAGTGATTTGCAACCAGAAGTTACAAGCCTGATGCAGCCACCAGTTCTTCAGCATCTCAGTAAAATCATTAAGGACACATCTACATATCAGTGGAGGAACTGTAAGAACTTTTTAAAGAAGTCAGGTGTAAAAGAATCTAAACTGCTTTACCTTATATGCATATTTTAACCCTCACTATTTTTTGTATAACTATCCGTTCTTCACAGCCTTGTCCCCTCCAGGGTTTTAATGCAGGTCTTCCTCTATTTCTTTGCTGTAGGCATGTCTCCAAGGAGATTGAAAATGTAGCCTGAATCTATCTTTAATTTATGATGTCGGACTTTATTTCCCCAAAGGTACAAGTTCAAGCATATTGTCAATCCCATCTTTACATTTCAGCTCTTGTGCAATGTATTCAGCCTTTAATACATCTTTGATAGCTGTGTATTTAGGATATGGAAATATCTTAGACAAAACCGAATGTTTATAGAAGTTCACTTTGCTACTGCATAAAATCACCCTCATTACTCTCTGTCAAATAATCTGTGAGGTGAGAATGGAGTTGTTTACTCTGCAAATGCAAAACCAAAGAATACAAGAGAAAACAAGCTGGAGAAAATTCAGACCTGAGCGCTGGTAGAAGTCGCATGGCAGTAAATAAGGAAGTTAATAAAATTTGTGATCTAAAGGAAAGGAAACTCTTTTTAGTGACTTGCAAATGTAGAAAATAAATAGCTAACAATTATTCCAGAACACTTTTTCTATGTATCTGTGTGCTGCTGCAGAAGATTTTGAGACATTGCAGATTAGTCAAACTTTAGAGTGCTTTAGCTCTGAAGATGCCTAGCACCATCTGAAATTATTTCCAGTTCATATACACAATATGCCATGCTGTGCTGCATGTACACGGAGGGTACTGGGCATATTTTGGGGTCTTCACTTCCCTCAATCTCCTCTGTTGAGCATACCCAGATAAGTTGTCCTGTTATGAAAAAAAAGCATCCTTAGTTATCTTTCAATGCTTTGCTAAGGTGTCTTAGGAATTTGTAATGAATTCTAACTAAAATAATTCTAATTCTAAAGCAGTTCTAAGCAATACTTAAGTCATTCTCTGCAGACAGATTCTGTATGGATGGCAGATGTGCGATAATTCATGTGGTCAAATCCAGATCTCAGCAGGTCAAAAGTGGAGGGAAATCAAAAAACATAACATTAATTATTATGCTCAGTACATTTTTATCCTCCTTTCCAGTGTAAAAATCATTTACACACATAGCAGGAACCTGAACTGTTAAGGATCTGCAAAGTGCTGTTGGTCTAATGAAGTTCCACACTTTCTTTTTTTACTTCCATAGTGTTCATGTTCTTCACTTGTCTCTTGCCCTTCAATAAATTTACTAAGGTCCAGAAGAAAAATGTGGAGGGTATCAGATGGTGATGGTATTGAGTCAAGCACACTGTGGAATAGAACAGCAAATATACCATCATTTATGAGAATCCAGTAAAAGCATTGACATGTCACTGTTGAACCGTCAAAGTAAAACACTATCAGAAGATCGTTTTTACTGTATCATCATTAGGAATACATTAGTAAATAATTTTGAAATTTCAGACAGGTCGACCTTTGTTTGGAAAATTGAATAGAATCAGATTTACAATGAAAGTCACATTTCAACTATGGAACAACTATTGTTCTTCTTATTTTATATTCCCTACCAATCCATAAAGCGTGTCAACAATCTGCTCTTAAGATGGTGCCAATTATATAAACACATGTATGTAAGGGAAAACTTCATTGGATCACTTTGTGAAATCCATGCAGAATATCTGTATGCTGGTATCAGTGGTTGGTTTATGTTGTGGTACTTGGTGAACTTCAGTTCACACTGAAGCTTCACTGGAAAAAGAAGTTGCAGAAGATAAATTGTGTAACAAGTTCTTTGCATGTACATGAACTACTAAACAGTCTATTCTTACTAGGGCTCATCACTTCTGTAATCCATCCTGTAGGGGGTCAGTGCTAAAATTAAATTATACCTGCCTACCATTCTCAATCTAATCAGGCTGTGAACTGAAAAATAAAACAATTAAAATTAGAGACAGGCCAGCCTCCCACTGTTTATGATCTCATTCTATTTGTGAAGAGTAGGTGGAAATTCACCCATGGTGAGCATTTGGTTTATGTCAATTTTTCTTGTTATTACAACTGGGGCTTATTTTGTGAACTGTTTGCAGCTATTTCTGCTAAAAATAGGTGGATACCAATTTAAACTTCCTGGCGATATTTCAAGTCAAAGTATCATTAGCAGATAGTTATTATGCTGCATTTTATTGTAAGAGATCCTGCCATGAAACCAATCTATACAAATATAAATAAAGACAGTTAGAATTACCCTCCAAATGACTCTATTGGAGGTTATTCACTTTTCATTTAGCAAAACAACCTAAGCTGTTTGCAAGAAAAGTTATTAGTTGCAGGAGCACTGAGTTAATGAGACTTCCTAAAACTCCTCATCAGGTTAGGCTGCGACACTTAGAGAGAGATTAGGGATCAATTTTGCCTTTTTGCCTCAGTCCTAAATAAGAGAAACTCACAGTTCTCCCCTTGTTTCCAAGGAATATAATTTCTTTCTGTCACTCCCCCCTCCCTTGCTGTGCAGTCTTATAACAAAGCCATCTTCCCCAAACATATTCCCTCACAAAAAAAGGTAATAATTAGGTGTGAAATTCCATGTCTCCTAATGACAGCAAGAGTTGAGGTGTGGGAAGACCACATAATGGTGGTTTGGTCATGTTGCTGTAGTTTCCTAGTTAGCCATCAGAGGGTTTACATCTTGGCTTGTGAATTTTAAGTCAGACCGAGTTGCCATTTAAGTTTTCAGTAGGAATCTCAGAGTCGCAGGGTAATTACTTATACCATCTCCAGGATCTCCATCTTATACCTATGAGCTGCTAGTTATAGTTGCAGTTGTTAAACAGTCAATGTTTCATTCCCAAAAGTAATCCTCTGCTGTTATGGCATGTGAATTATGAGTACAGAGATGTTTTGGCTGCAGCTCCACATGGTAAAAGGATCTGTCTATTGCCAAAGACAGTAACTTTTTCAGGAGTTCCCAATGATAAAATTTTACAAAGTTGCTAAAAGTGTGTCGATCAAATGTGCTGTGAAGGGCTATCTAAGCTAACAGCAAAGCCCAGGGTATACCATTAAAGAAAATGGACCTGGCCCCATGTGCTGAAGACAAGATACAGCACTGCCTGTTAAGAACCGACACTTTTGGGGTGTTTTCTAGGCAGTCCTAACTGGCCCGAACCAAAATGCCTTCTGTTAAACAGCATAGAGTATCATATACCAGTGCTTGTAAATTGTGCATTGGTCCTGTCTAGTCTGCTGGCAGATTCATGGTCAGGAAGTTAGTACATATATGGCATAAGCCATAGTGGAGTTACCCCTAGACTCATTAGCACTATGGAGAAACAAAATATGTTACTGGAGTTTGAACAATTAGCATAGTACCAGTACCTTAGTAATGTCATTATATATTTTCTTGGGTTTGGATGAATTCCTTTAGATAATATCCTGTTGAAATAATTGCAATGCCTGAGAGCAATGTTCATTTAACTCATCTGACTTCAGCTCTCTAGAGGATAGGGGTCAAGTCTAAACCAATTGTTAAGTTTACTTTGTCTCTCTATCAATTCTTCCTTCCTAACTACCTCTTTTTAGTCTGGAAAGCATCCCTGGATGTCTGTGCCCATCTCTGGACATTTTCTAGAAACACGTTTTCAGACACTTAAAAGTAGCTGACATGTTAAGAGACACGGGAAAAGAAATGCTTCTCAAAAGGTAAGAGTGACGGAATGAAATCAGTCTGGTAACACAACTCCACAAGCTGGGCTGTTAAGCTGGTTCTCAAGAAAGGGCTTTAAGTATTTGAATGTTTATTTCTAAAGACCTTAGAATCCTAGAATCATAGAATAGTTAGGATAGAGACGACCTTAAGACGACCTAGCTTCCAACCCCCCTGCCATGGGCAGAGACACCTCACAATAAACCATGCCACCCAAGGCTATGTCCAACTCAGCCTTGAACACCGCCAGCAATGGAGCATTACCAACATCCCTGGGCAGCCCATTCTAGTGCCTCACCACCCTTACAGTAAAGAATTTCTTCCTCATATCCAATCTAAACTTCCCCTGCTTAAGTTTTAACCCATTACCCCTTCTCCTACCACTACAGTCCCTAAAGAATAGTCCATCCCCAGCATCCTTACAGCCCCCTTCACGTATTGGAAGGCTGCTATGAGGTATCCATGCAGCTTCCTCTTCTCCAGGCTGAGCAGCCCCAACTTTCTCAGCCTGTCTTCATACAGGAGGTGCTCCAGTCCCCTGATCATCCTCGTGGCCCTCTTCTGCACTTGTTCCAACAGTTCCATGTCCTGTTTATGTTAAGGACACCAGAACTGCACACAATACTCCAAGCGAGGTCGCACAAGAGCAGAGTAGAGGGGCAGGATCACCTCCCTCAACCTGCTGGTCACGCTCCTTTTGAGGCAGCCCAGGATACGGTTGGCTTTCTGGGCTGCGAGTGCACACTGCAGCCAGCTCATGTTCATTTTTTCATTGACCAACACCCCCAAGTCCTTCTCTGCAGGGCTGCTCTGAATGTCTTCTCTGCCCAACCTGTAGCTGTGGCTGGGATTGCTCCAACTCAGGTGTAGGACCTTGCACTTGGCATGGTTAAACTTCATCAGGTCGGCATCAGCCCACCTCACAAGCATGTCAAGGTCCCTCTGGATGGCATTCCTTCCCTCCAGGGTATCAACTGAACCACACAGCTTGGTGTCATCGGCAAACTTGCTGAGGGCACACTCAATCCCACTGTCCATGTCAATGACAAAGATGTTGAACAACACTGGTCTCAACACAACTCTGTGAAGTACATCACTTGTTACTAGTCTCAAGCTGGACATTGAGCCATTGAGCACTACTCTTTGCATGCAACCATCCAGCCAGTTCTTTATCCACCTGAGTGGTCCACCTATCAAATTGATGTCTCTCCAACTTAGAGATAGGTATGTCGTGTGAGACAGGGACAAACGCTTTGCACAAGTCCAGGTAGATGACATCAACTGCTCTACCCCTGTCCATCAGTTCTGTAGCCCCACCATAGAAGGCCACCAAATTAGTCAGGCAGGATTTCCCCTTAGTGAAGCCATGCTGGCTGTCACCAAGCACCTTCTTGTTTTTCGTGCTCCTCAGCATGCCTTCCAGGAGAACCTGCTCCAAGATTTTGCCAGGCACAGAGGTGAGGCTGACTGGTCTGTAGTTCCCCAGCTCATCCACTTTCCTCTTCTTGAAAATGGGGCTTATATTTCCCTTTTTCCAGTCATCAGGAACTTCACCTGACTGCCATGATTTTTTAAATAAGATGGCCAGTGGCTTAGCAACTTCATTTGCCAGCTCCTTCAGGACCCGCCGATGGATTTCATCAGGTCCCATGGACTTGTATATGGTCAGGTTCCTAAAACGGTCTCGAACCAGATCCTCTCCTACAGTGGGCCCAGGGTCTTCATTCTCACTGTCCCTGCGTCTGCCTTCCAAGACCTGGGTGGTGTGGTCAGAGCGTTTGCTGGTGAAGACTGGGGCAAAGAAGTCATGAAGAACCTCAGCCTTCTCCAAACCCAGGGTAGCCACTTCTCCCGATAGCTTCTGGAGAGGGCCCACATTGTCCCTAACCTGCCTTTTATTTGCAATGTTCCTGTAGAATCCCTTCCTGTTATCTTTCACATCCCTAGCCAAGTTGAATTCTAAGTGGGCCTTAGCTTTCCTAACCTGGTGCCTAGCTTCCCAGACAACATCCCTGTATTCTTCCCAGGCCACCTGTCCTTGCTTCCACCTTTTATAAGCCTCTTTTTAACTTCCAGTTTTCCTCAGCAGCTCCTTATCCACCCATGGAGATCTCCTGGCCCTCCTGCAGTACTTCCTTCTAGTTGGGATGCAACACTCCTGAGCCTGTAGCAGGTAATCCTTGAATACCAACCAACAGCCTTGGGCCCCCCTGCCCTCTAGGGCTATATCCCATGCAACCTCACTGAGCATGTTCCTGAAGAGGCCCAAGTCTGCTCTCTTGAAGTCCAGGGCAGTGAGCTTGCTACACACTCTTCTCACTGTCCTGAGGATCTCAAATTCGACCATCTCATGATTGCTATGACTGAGCCTGCCCTGGAGCGTCACATTTCCAACCAGCCCTTCCCTCTTGCTGAGCACGAGGTCAAGCACGGCACCTCTCCTTGTCAGCTCCTCTATTACCTGCAGAAGGAAATTGCCTTCCACACAATCGAGGAACCTTCTGGATTGCTTGTGCTGGGCTGTAACCTCCCTCCAGCAAATATCAGGGTGGTTGAAGTCCCCCATGAGAACGAGGGCCGGCAAGCATAAGGCTGTTCCTATCTGTCTATAGAGCGCTTCATCCACAGAGACCTCTTGGTCAGGCCGTCTGTAACAGATCCACACAGTAATGTCTCCCATTGTTGTCCTTTCTTTAACCCTGACCCACAAACTCTCTATTGGCTGCTCACCTGTCCCCAGGCAGAGTTCCATACTCTCCAGCCTATCCCTAACACAAATAGCAATGCCCCCTCCCTGCCTGCTGGGCCTGTCTTTTCCAAAGTGCCCGTAACCTTCCATTCCAGCACTCCAGTCATAGGAGCCATCCCACCATGTTTCTCTGATGCCTATTATATCATACCACCATAGACGCGCACACATCTCTGATTCCTCTTGTTTGTTCCCCATGCTATGGGCATTTGTATAGAGGCATCTGAACCAAGCTCCAAATGAAGCCTGCTCATTGGCTGGAGCAGATGGAGTATCTACATTGCTCTGAACGTTTACTATAGGTGCTGGCCAGTGATTGGGTGTGTTGGGATGGAATGATGCCCCTCTCCCCCAACACATCTAGTTTACAGCATCCTTGACCAGTCTGGCAAGCCTCCTACCAAAGCCACTCTTCCCCTTCTTTGTCAGACCAGCTCCACCAGCGTCCAGTAGACCTGGCCTCCCAAATTGAGTCCCAGGCTCTAAATACCCAAACCCCTGACTATGGCATCAGCCTTCTAACCATTTTTTTAACCTGGAAAATCTGCCTAGCCTTTTTAATGTCCTCCCTTTTATCCTGGAGAATTGATGAAAAGATTATCTGAGCTCCAGAGCCCTCCCTAACCACCTCTCCCAGGGTTCTGTAGTCCTTCTTAATGTTCTCTCAGCTACTGCTGTCTATAAAACTAGCACCCACATGGATAACTATAAGCAGGCAATAGTCACTGGAACTTACTAGACCAGGCAGCCCCACCAAAACATCCCTGATCTAAGCCTTTAGAAGGGAACATACATCCTTGTGACTGGGTCAATCCAACAGATGGGTGCCTCTTTGCCTTTCAAAGCAAGTTTTAATGTTAAGAATGCAGACCTAGTGTGATTAACTTAAACATTTAAGCAGGATGGTTTAGTCATCTTGTTCTGTCAGTATAACTCATAAAGCCAAATTAGATGCCCAGGTATCAAATACATAAATTGGGGAATTTATCTAACCAGTTGGGAATTACAACAGCTAGCAAACTGTTGTTTGCATTAAGATTTTCTCCTTTAGTTAGTTATCTCAATTGAAAAACTTGCACCTCTGCAAAAATAATATTCTAAGTAAGTGTATCTTATTCTGTCAGTATTTGTTTTGTTTCATCAGATTCTTACACTACCAGCCCTTAAACTGTAAGACCAGGGTGTTAGCAGCTTCGCTATGCATACAAACCTAACAGTCCTGTATTGAACATCTCATCCTCCACCATTCAGCTAAAATTTGGGATGAAATTAGATTCAGAAAGGATTGGGAGAACAAAAGGTTGAAGCAGAGAAGAAGAGAACCAATGATGTGAGTCAATAGGACACAAACACAGAAAACAGTTTTGGGGGAAAATGCTGTGATTGCATGCTTTGCATTAATAAATAAATAAATAAATAAATGTTTGCTTCCTAAGGAATCCAGCAAGGAAGAGGTAACAAGAGCCAAAACTGTTTAAATTGTGTGAATGGAGAAGTTTCCAATATCTGTTCAGGAAGAGAAGGATCTTAAACATTCTTATGCAAGCAGAAACAGCAGTATAGATACACAGACATGCTTCACCAAGCAAGAGAGAAGGAGGGCCTAAAATGACCTTCGCAGTTATGAAAGGTGCCAGTGAGTTTTGTAGGTGGCACTGGCAGGGAATTAGCAGCTGTCAGGTATTCAGAAGAAGGGTAAAGAACTTGCTTTTTTTCCCACTCCACTTCAAGGGAGGTGGAGCATACAGAAAATCTTAAGTGAGACGAGGCATGGAAGTTTGATAAGAGAGATTACAACAATGAAAGCATTGATATAGGAGTGACTGATGTTAAAATACTAAGTGAACTTTTGTCTTCAGTTGATCTGTTACAGATATATTAGTCCCTAACAAAATCCCAAGTCTAATAAAGGAAAGGAGAAGTTGCCTTTCTTTTTTTTTTTTTTTCTTCACTAAGAGCAGCCAGAGAAGTAACTGGAAAACCAACAATGAACAATCAAAACACTCTACAAAAGGAAACAGTGATCAGAAATGTAATGAAGCTTTAAGAAGACTGTGGGGAATGGGGAGAAAAGAGGGAGGTCAAGGCTAGTCATACCTAATCTTCTTTTTTGAAAGAGTAATTGAGATATTGCATGGAGAAGGTGAAAGGCTAGAAATAAGAAGCATTTTAAGAAGGTGCCAAAGTCTGTAATTAAGCTAAGGACAAAGGTAAGCATGCAACTCAATTTCATGATATTTTTGTTACAGGGAGTAGCAAAGCAATTTAATTTTTTTTTTTATTATATTACCAAGAGAAATTTACTTTTTAAATTTTAGAAGAGGCTCCATTAAATTTATTCTGCTTTTTCCAGTGCACAGCACATCATATTTACAAAAATATATATTCAGACGAATTTAGCCTAATCTGTCATGCACATATTTTAATAATCCTGTCTTTTAAAAATTTGTAGCATTATGATGCTATCGCTTACATGCCTAGCAGTTGATTGATCATTTAATATCCTGATAAAATGGAGTATAAAAACTACCAAACTGGAATTCTTACTTTTTCTTTACTTCACTAAGTGACCCTGTACAATTGAAAGTTTCTGTACAATGTGAAAAATGGGACTCATGCCATTTCTGCCAAAATGAGCTTTTCTGAAAGATGAGCTATGTTTTTTTTAAGAGAATGGAAAAGGACTGAAGAATGACGTAAATGCATTTTCATTTTGCAGATGACTGACATGAGACAAAAAAAAAAATTGTTCTGTAAGTTGAGGATGCCCCCAGATGTGCTATTATGAGCAAATCACATTCATACAAGTGGTTGCAAGAGGAACTCAGTTGTTCAGCTCCATCCTAATTTTTCCATACTTCATTTACTGAAGACAGACTAAGTAACTCATTGATGTCAATGTCAGAAATTGAGATGTGACAGTTTTGCCTTGGATAGTCTTTATCCATCACCTGAAGACCCCCAATTCTGCAAGAAACTAGAACAAAATAAAACATCCTCACCCCCCAACTTAAAATACCATCCCACTAATTTCAGACTGACGCTACACCTCAACAACTCCTACATACTTACTCTCTTAGAGTTTCAACAGCTGGATGATCATGCCTGCAAGAATGCTGCTTCCTATCATTCAGTTTGTCAAAATTAAGTCTCCTAAGTTAATGCCTTTTTATCTATTTTCCTTTTCTTTCTGCAAGCTCCTGTCATTAATGGCTTCTTAACTCTTGACAACGCTGATAAGTAAGTTATTTTTAAGGAACTGCAAATCTACATGTAGCTATTTGGCCACAGTAGTTTGTGTTTATTTGATAGAGAGCAAAACAATGGCAAATGAATTCCACTGCCACTGGCAGTCAAACTTCTCTAATACACCTCTACTTCTGCATTAGTGTAGGGTGAAACACAACCTAAATCTTTTCCAGACAAAAGGCGCTTCTGTCAGTGGACTGTTTCACAGAGATAAGAATAAAGAAAAAATAAGTCTTTATGCTTTTAAAGCAGATTGTTTACTTTGTGATAGGTGTAGGCAAGTCTATCATTTGCGAAAGTTGCATTTCAGTTGACATGATTGAAAAGTATATCAAATCTCCTGTTTTTTTATTTATTTAAGCAAAGTACGATATAAATTAACTCTTTCTTTCAAATCCTCTCATTCAAATCTAATGCATGCGGTTGCCTTTTTCTGTTATTTTGTTCATTTGGGTTTTTTTGAACCCAAACATTTCTGTAACAGTGAAATGAGGTCTCTTCGCTACCAACTCAGTATCAGATTTTAGCAATTACACAGCCATTGCTCTTCACTAACAGTTCCAGTCACAGGGCATAGCTGCCATTTACTTTATTGAGACCAGGATTTGAACTGCTTTGCCGGGGCTGATTCAGCCTGGGAAGTTTTCTGTGTTTCTCTGTAACTCACCTTTTGCAAACAACGCAATATCACACTTCCATTCAAAGGAGGCCAATGCTCCCCTAGAGAGCCTCTGTTATTCCTAAGCACAGGCATACATTCAGCACCATTTCTGTAAAAAATAAAGATAATCCATGTTTGAAAGGTCATGAAGCTCTTAGACTTCCAAATTCAGAGATCTAAGACTTAAAGTTTAGTACTAAATCCTGCAAACATGCTTAAAATTTTACATACATAAGTTCTGCTGGCTTCAGTGGTATTACTGTTCTTAAGCATCTAAATATGGCTTTGTGCAAGATGTGCAAGAGATGAAGTAGAGAATTTGAAAAATTTGGGAAGCTGAAAGGAAGCATAAGTTCTGGGTAAAATGTGTAAATGCATAGGTGTCCACTCAGATATTTTACTTGAATGAGTGTCATGGTTTAAACACAGCACTGTACCAGCTACTAGGAACTGAAATAACTGCTACAGCTGAAACCAGGACAGTGAGCATGCACATGTGTGTGAGCGCTGCCTGAAATATGCCACTACATTATCCAGCTCCAATAACCAGACTGACACTTCTAACTGTTGGTAAGAGTAGTTTCAGGAAAAATCCAGCTCACCCTCTGTATATCTTGATCAATAACGCTCACAAGCTGTGGATGCTTCAGAGTATGCAGCTTGCAATCTCTCCTAACTTTTCTTGTGGATGTACAACTAAGCAGACAGCACAATCCAAATATCTAGGCTAATTCTGCTGCTTAATTTTAAATCTTTGCTCAAATGCAGCACGAAAATTCACCTGATAACCTCTAGAAGAGTTTAAAAATAACAGGGCAACATATTTTCCTAGCCCTTTACAGAGGTTTTACTATTGCTGCTGATGTTTCCTCAAAAACGTCAGCCTCACATACACACTAGTATTGGAAGTATTGGGGTCAAGCAGTAAGTTTGGTAAACTTGTAAGCAAAAATAATCTAGTAGTTTTAAAAAGTATACCACGTGATCATAATTATAGATCATACCACCTACATCAATTATAAATATATTATTTCTGTTTGGTTTCATAGAATAAGTATCTGACTGGAACACCTCTAAGGAAATTCCTGCCTTTTATAAGACATTTGATAAAGGTTGTATTAATGGAGCTAGGAACCATCCAATGATTTACAGCTAGAGCTACAACACAGATAAACAGAGGAAAGATGAGCGTTTACATCGAAACCTTTATTATCAGACTAATAACAAGACCAAAATTTTTAGTAATACAAAGATTTTTCTCTCTGTCTGCAGGCAAAGACACTATTACAATTTGGAGAGCACTTTGCAAAGTCAACAAAGAAAGTCAATTCAGCTTTCTATTCTCAAATTTTATCTGAAGTACATATTCAATAAGGCAAAACTTCCACTGATTTTACAGATAGTTTTGCTTGACCAAAGCACCAGGGATTGTGCTATGCTTATTATTTGAAGCCTAAATTATTATATCACTAAGCACCAGCCTGAGCTGCTGTATCACTAGGCTAGCTTTGTGGTTCTCTGAAACTGCTGTATTAAAAACAGATTCATTTTTGTATGGATTTGTATTGATGGTATTTAATGCAATTTAATGCATTTTAGTTCACTTAAAATATGTTTACCATCATTAAAAATGAAAATGGTTCTGTCACAGAGGTTTCTCATGTCTATGGATTGCAGTAGAATAAATGAACAAGACACTTCTTACAGTATCTTGCAGTTGCCTATATTATGGCATGTATGTTGTACAGTATATATATTACTTCAGCAGAACATAGGCCCGTGAAAATCCTGTCTCTATTAAAATATCTGGTCCCTATGCAAAATGTTTCTTAATGATGGAAGAGTCAGCTTCTGTGTATAGAGAAACATTGGCTCACCAATCAACCATCTGGTGTATACTGGGAATGGTCTGAGTAGCTTTCTCTGTTGGAACATTTGGAAAATGAATATACTGTTGCTACAGCTCAGACTGTTGGCCATGATGTTTGTGATAATGTTGTTGATTTACCAGATGTCCTGCAAATTCCTGGTGTGGTAGTGTTTCCTACTTCTACTGAAGTCTTCATTATGTGATGGGTTTATGATTGCAGTCATTTCTCACAGAGTAGGAAGGAGCTGGGATCTGTATCCCAGCACAGCATGGAATCCATCATCCACTCACCCTTCAGTTTGCAAATCAAAATCTACACCAACATGTTGCTTCTAAATCTCAAAAGATTACATGAGAATATATGTAAAGGCTTGACTAATACCACTGGCATCATTTGCTATTTTTCTAAATCACGCAATGCCTGATACAGATGTTTACACATCTGTCTTCATGTAAACATGCCCAGCCCTTTTTCCTACTTTCCAACTAGCAGGCAAGAATACAAATGGGAGCACTAAATACTGTGTTCAAGAACACACACATTAGGCTCAAGTGTATCCGAGATTTGAATGTTTTGCCACTCTGTTCTTCTTCTGTTAGAGTAGATTAACGAAGATAACATGTGATGTACAGCTGAGCACCTAAGCTTTGACTTAAGAAATTAACTCATCTCTTTTACTTTCAAAATGAATAAGCACTTGCTGTTTTCTCTGTTTTTTTCCTTCATGCTGTCAATTCAGAGATGAGATATATGAGTAACCTTAGAGAGAAATGAAGACCCAGGCAGATATACACAGAAATAAGTGTATTTCACAAGACTAATAAATGCATCAGTCTATTTTTATCTATATCCTGACATGATGAACATTCTTATCTTCAAGGTGTGAGCATTGTTCAGTCAGGATACTTTGGACATAATGGCACCTTACTTTTACCAAAGCCTAGAGTAAAAATGGTTGTCATTGGCTGAGAAAAAGTCAGAAAATGCACAAAGACTTATAAATCCCAGGTTGGCTATGGAACAAATAATTAAACAAGAAATACAAAGAAGTATCAAAAACATATCAACTCCATTTACAGACTTAAAAGGTAGGCAATATTTTGTTCATCCTTCACTTTATTTTGATTCCAGTATGAATGTTTATGAGTCATATTACTAATTTTAATGAATTTATGTTGCCTAAGTACTGAGATTCTGAACTGTTGACTGGATACTTAAAAGATGAACTTACATTTGTCATAGGTATCTCAAGGTATGCAACATTCAGTTTGGCTGCGTATCAGAATAAACATTAATTTTTGGCAGCAGCATGTAAGGAGCTGGTAAGCCACCACAGTGAAATGCGGTTCAGGCAGCATTCTGTGACAAGTGCAGATAAGTCTGGTTTTAGCAGGTATTTGTGGGAAGTCAAAGGGAAAATAGCAGCATGTCTGCGATTAGGTGGATTCAATGTCCACAAAATCTGATAGTGGAGGCTTGGTATTCCAGATTGACTATGGCACAGCATCAATAACAAATCTGCCTCACAGCTGAATATGATTTTTACATCTAGGGGAGAGCATTCTACACCAATGGGCAGAAAAACCCTCAAGAAGTAAGATTATTCATGCCTCATGCAACAGGGTGCATTTTCTGTGAGAAAAAATAGATCCTAGGCTACATGTTGACTATGGGCTATTAATCTCAAAACAGAAAATAGCATAGTATGTGTTACTTGTATAACTTCCACATTCAGAATCAGGCAGTCTTTCTGAGATATGTCTAAATTTCTTATGAAGAGGCATAGGTTTTCTCATGAAAGTTTCACCAGTGCTTTATTAAGATATATTGGAAAATCTCCTTTCTTTCATATAATGTCTATCTCTAGGCTATCCAGATCCAGGTACAGTGAGAAACTATAAACCAAGTTCTGTCAGTGAGAACAAATTGTGCAAGGCCTCTCTTGGAAAATGAAAACAGAAAATATTTAATTTGTGATGAAGAAATTTCGAGTCCACATGGCTGATCCCACTGACTTTGCCCTGTGTGAGATCTCTCTTTCCTCATCTCAGCGCCAAGATCTATCTTTTAGCACACGTAATTTCCACCAGTACTCTGGATTCTTCCCAGGTGAGTATCACACAAAAATATGAGAAGCATGGTGCAGCTGGTACTGCTCAGAGTCCCTGATAAGGTAACTAGGAGCACCCAGGTAGGAAACCTGCAAAAAATTATATGTTTTTTTAGGGCTCACTGTATGTATCACTCTCGAAAGGTGCTGCTTTGGCTCAGAGAATCAGTGATAGCACAATTGCAATAGTCACTTGAAGACCTGTCCCAGGTGATTTGGACAAGAAACTCACATCAGCACAGACCTTTCAAAAGTAATGTTTACAAGACCATTATGATCAGCAATTTCCAAGCTGTTTCCAATTGTGACTACATTTCCAGTTGAGATACACTTGCAGAAACAATTTAATTTCTTTCAGATGAATATTCTTTCTCTCAGTGATTATCTATGGAATTGCTGCCTCTGCTGTGTCCCACTTCATAATATTGTCAGTAGACAAGACTAAGGCAAAAAATAAAAACAAACTTAGGGTTTGTATATGCTAGCTCTTATAATCCTGGCTATGTTTAAAATGTTGTTGATACAAATAGCTCCGACCCCTACCTCTCTGCTGGCACATATCACCTCAGTAATAAAGCCTGCAAAAAAAAAAACAAACCATAGCTTAAGTGTCTTCCCCTGACTGGTTTAGGTCACATTGCTGATGAAGGTAGATTTAACTAAGATGACAGAATGTAAAGCACAGCAGGTGGAGTACTGGCAATTCTTTTATACCAGCTTCCAGGAGGGTGGTGGTATCCTCTGGCAGAGTGATAGGACAGACAACTGAGAACAGTAACATCTCAAGTTATCTCACCGAAGTCTACCAGCTTTCTTATGTCATAGCTCATATACATCAGCAGTTTTCATTCAGCAACACCACCATCTAGAAGTTACACATATGTATTTCTCAGTGACAAATCTGTTAACCTTTAACCTGCCTCTTAAACAAGAGGAAAAAAAAAAAGGGGGTAAGTGAAGATTTCAGTAGTCAGTGAAATTGGGTTCAATCCAGTTTTAAGAACGTAGGTTGTTCCCTTAGCCAGCTTCTCTTTGTAGAAAAGCTGCATCTCACCTTACCTCATCCCTAGTTTGGGGTCAAGTCCTTTTCTTTATGAATTGATATCCTCATTCCCAGTCTTTCTTCAAAAGTAATGAATTTCATGCTTATTTTCCAATCAACCTTTTTTTTCCCTGCAGAAGCTGTATGTACAACAAATGGACCGCAATACATTTATAAATTGTGTTCTTAGTAGTTCTTGAGTTGGTAAAGTGTTTAAAAGCATTAAGTCTAATCATTCTGTGTAATTATAGGTTGATACATTGCCTGTTGGGACTCTGGACTTCCAGATATCTGGTAAATCTTTTCCTGGATGTTGCGGTTGGTTGCCTTTTTCTCTTCATCATTAAGTGATGGGACTGATGGAGATCAGCTGCTTCTCTTTGTAAATGGTTAATATTCTCTCACCTGCTCTGTATGGCTACTGAATTGGGGTATGTTGTGACAGTCTGCCCTCTTTTCCCTGTTCAGCTTAATGAAGACAGCATTAACTGTTAATTCAAAGGCAGTCATGCTTATATCCAACAATTAGAGAACAACTTCACTATTCAGATAATGGATGGGCAATTTGCATGGTCTTTAATACCAGTTTGGGGTTAAAATGTATTTCTGCTCTAAACCTGACTTTGTAAAAACTGCTTCAGGATTCAGGGGGCTCCATGTTTATTTTCTCCCAGGAGACATTCTATGGAAATTTGCTAATTTTGCATGCAAAGATGTTTTTTTGTTCCAACTGCCGGCCTGCAGACTCAACCTGAGCTAGGAAAAAAAAAACCAAACTTGTCTTCTTTCCACATACATCATTTCCAGTAATAAACGTACTGCAGCCCAAATTTTGCCCTTAGTTACATCTGAGCAATCCAAATGAAAACGAAAACAACAAAAATTGACCTGTGACGGCTGCATAGATCAACCCTGAGGAATAAGTAGTGCCAAACCCTGCAGCAGGCAGGGGCATCTCTGTGGCATTGTCTGGAATGAAGCTCTCAAAAAAACATTTCTTACCCCATCTTCAGGGCATGCAAGAAACTGCCCATTTCACCATATGCTGTGATACAGTCTTCCCAATGTTTGTCTAAATGGTAAACAACCATTCATTCATGACAGTATTTGAGTCAGAGATGGGCTCCACAAATGTCAGAGGTAAACTCTTCCAGTTAATATGGTGTTTTCTTCTCATTCCCCCCGCTTTTTTATCGCATACTCACTCTGAAATGTGGAATCAGACTTCGAATACGAGCTTGTTTAAGTTTCGCAGAGAATTTACACATCGAGGGGAAAGCGCCTATTTATACATTTGAACAGGAATAATATTTCTGCAAAGCACAAATCAATGCCTAGTTCTACCTCTAACTTCCATGGGCTTAGTATTTTGCTATAAAATTGCAATAATAGCATTTCATTTTCATCAAAAGTGTTTAAAACCTGTCTCTTCTAACAGATAAGTAAATGAGCTGTCACTGAAGATCCTCATCTCAGCTGATATCTCTAGGGGGTAATATAAATATTAAAGGTAACAACTGAACACTTTGTTATAGACCTATCTCCAAAGCTGCATTGAATTACTCAAAAAATGTACAATTTCTCTCCATTGAAACCATGATCCTCATAAAATCTGATAAAATCCTGACAAATGAGAGACTCCTTTTAAATTCGAGACACCCCACTAACCCCACTTGTAACTGCTACATGGCCATCACCTTCTGCCATCTCTTATTTGGTGGACCTTACATAAGGAGGAGGGCTTGGGTCAGAGACTTATTAAAACATTGCAATGACATGATAATGGATCACTTTTTTTTTTCCCCTTCAAACTTTTCTACTACTTTAAATAGCATTTAAAGCAATATGTCTCAGACTATCTGTTTCGGATACTAGGAAACCTTGTGTTTAGAAATGCATGTCCCAAATGAGCTGAATTTACTTCAGGATTTGGTGTGTGGTTGAAGGTGGTTGTTCTGAAGTGCCACCAGAGATAGGTGCTCAATGTCTGATGAAGTTTGCCCTTGC
Organism: Myiopsitta monachus; assembly: GCA_017639245.1. Classification (NCBI taxonomy): domain Eukaryota; kingdom Metazoa; phylum Chordata; class Aves; order Psittaciformes; family Psittacidae; genus Myiopsitta; species Myiopsitta monachus. The sequence goes on from CM029919.1 coordinate 65,659,011, forward strand.
TGGAATTAGGTAGTCTGAAACAAATACAGTGGTTTTAGGATGGCTTAGGATGGTTATTAAACACTCCCACCATCTCCCTCCTGAGGGACATTAAAGCTTGAATCAGTACTATAAAACAGCTAAAAAATGGAAAAGGGAGCATTTGAAGAAAAAAGCCTATCAATTCTTTGGGTTTTTGTCAGACTTCAGAAGTTGTTACCTAAGTAAAATACAAAGCCACAAACATTAAAATGCAGCCAGTGACAGGCACATATTAGGAGAGCAAGCAACCCCAGACCGAGATGGCTGTATTTATGCAGTCCAAGTCCTTTTAGCATTGTCTCTGTCTAATTAGCCAGATGCCATTATCCTAAACAGCCAAAAGGAAACTATTTGATACCAAAGTCTCAGCACTGTCACCTGGATTTATTTCAGAAACCTTCTTTTCCTTCTATCCACACTTGCTAGCCCACAGAGCTAGGCTTTCAAAGAAGTACATAGATGAGCCCTATAGCATTAGCATTAAAAGATGGAGAAGGATGGAGAACAGCAGTCACTGCTCCAGAGGGAAGGCTGCACTCACGACCCAGCACACTAACCTGAGACCTCACCAATCCACCCTGTTTCCTCTCTCTTTTTCTGGCGGTCACAGGTTTAATGTCATGTCTCTGTAGCTTTCCAGAGGAAAAAAATATAAAGAGCTGTATTAGAAGCTGATAGTCTACTTTCACAACTACACTACAACTAAATGTAATCTTTCTCTTTTGTGACAGCCTTTTTGTGCGTTAGATTGGAATAGGCTGTTCCTGCCACTGTCCAACATCACGCTGACTTCAATGACTTTGTAAACACAGCCCAAGATATTAACAGCGTGCACACATGCTTGTGAATGGGGGCAGCACTTAAGGCACATGTATTGTTGGTAGCAGGGTGCTGTCAAGGTTTAATCGGGTCAGGTCACTCTCTATTTCATTCCTGAACTGCTTCAATAGATCTGACTGAGGCATCTGGGCATTCACAACGGGGTTGTATCCCAAATAATTGTCATTACACACGCCCAGAGGAGTCTCTGATAAGGCCTATCTCTTTCACCTGAAATGGCCGTAATGCTGCTGATCTGTTTGCTCCAACATTGCCTTTAATAAGGCCCTAAAAGCTCACATCTTTGAGGCTCTGCAGAAAGAAAAACCTTAGCTGATAACACAACTGTTTGCCAGGGCAAAATCTCCTTGAAATGCATGTTTTGCTTAATTCTAAGGGTGGGGAGGAGGGGGGGAAGAAAGAGATATACACATTTTTAATATGATAGTATGTTTCCGATAAAGCTTTACAAGAGCCTACACAGCATGGTTTGCAGCGGAGTGCTGCTGCCTGAAAAGAAACATGGGGTTTGATTATTATTTATTCTTCCCTTTCTTTTTTTTTTCCCTTTCAGAGAATAACAAGGCTTGTACAGAGGAAGAGTCTGCAAAATATTCCCCAAAACACACCAGCTGGTTAAAGCGTATGAATGTGTAGACAGTAAAGTTCACGCTAGACATTTAATGAAGCTGGGAAAAAAAATGTGAATTGGAAAGTAATGAAAAATTCATACTTTCACTGCATGAAATATAAGTGAATGCTCTTTAATTGTTCAGTTTACTTGCATACAGGACAGCTTGAATAAATTGAAAAATTATTCCAGGTTGTTAAAAGTAATAATGCTTGGTTCTCTACACATTGTGCTAAATTCTTTAACCCTGTTGGACATGTGAATACGTGAGGATGTGAAACAGCATAGTCCGTCTGGTAGCCCACAGACCCAGGGAGCAAATGGGGGCCAGCTGTGTTAGCATCAAGCTGGAATCATTCTCCTCCACCACTGGGCTGCAACAGTAAGTGAGTGAGTTTCCAGAGAGCTGGGGAGCAAGAAACTGGCGTCTGCAGCTGGACAGAGGAAAGGTAAGGTTCCACCAGTTTTAGAGGGACTAGGGAGGAAGAGCAGTCACTGAGAAGAGGCTTCTTGGCCCGTTTTCCAGTACAATAACACCTCTCTCCCTGTTCTCTATGCTCCTTTGCTAAGAGTATGAATCTTTTTCAGAGCACTGTTCCAAACGTGCTGGGAAAGGAGGCAGGGAGCTATGTAGGAGCCAATGCCAGTTTTAAGCGTGCAGTCAGAGTGCAGTTGTACTGGTTAGTGGGACCCTGGTGAATGAAGGGGATGAGGTGGGAGGAAAGGGGTTGAAGGAACATGGGGAGGTCTGATGAGATGTTGAGAGCAAAGGGGAAACTGGAAGTAGCTGTGTAAGGTGTCTATCCATGCTGTGTACAGATGCCTCCCATGTGGCTCCTTGCAGATATTATCACCTGTGCTCCTGTCCCTGTCTTATAGCTGTATCCTTGAAAACTTTTTCCTTGTTAAAAGTTCACTTCTGTGCATCTGCATACGCTCTGGATAGCATTCATATTGTGTCTTTCATCAATAAAGCTCTTGACAAATGCTTGACTAAACCCAGAAATAGCATCACTTCCACTGAAAAGAGAAAATTTAACAGTATAATAAATTAAATTTTTAAGAAAAGCAAAAGTGTGGCAGGAGAAGTGACCTACAAAATCTCCCAAACGAAATTTAGATTGGAGCCAGACCTGCAGTTCCTTCCTCTACTGCTCTGAACAGCCCCCCAAGTACATTTTCACAACGACAAGACACCCCAGCGCTATTCAATGTTCATGTTGCATCATCAGAGTTTCTCACTGCAGGAATTGACAATTCACAATTTTTTTAAAGAAATGTGATGGGGGGCACTATGAGTCCAAGTATAACCCCATTGAACAAGAAGCTTTCCACTGATGCTAAGGTTAAAGGTTTTGTCTGATAGCACAAAAAATGACTAATCGCTGTGTAGCTGAAATGAATTTACCTTGGTTTTGTACTCCAAGTACAATAATTTGTCACAAGAGGGTTTTATGTTCTCTTCACTGTGAACAATGCAGCAAAGCAACTCTTAAGCAGCTTGTAGTGACATAAATGGGCAAGAAACGTCTCCATTCTGGCATTCTTGAGCATTTTTTTTAATGACAGCCTAAAATGCCAAGTGAGTTGTTTCAATTTCACAGCCATTAGCAGAAGAAAAGACCAAGTAGGTCAAGACTGTCACGTTAGAAGCACTTAAATAAATAATAGTAATAGTCTGACACCCGACCAAAGGAGGATTTTTCCCTTTAGCACATCTTCTAGTTCTTTGTTGAGTCTGTTTTGAACATGCTATAATTAAAACACAGTGCAGCCTGAAGTCAGTAAAGTTACAGAAAGGGAAATTTGCCCATTATTTTCCAAGCAGATAATCATCAGTTGTCATTAGTCAACCTATTCAGGCAGTAGGCAATACAGATGGATTACTTTTAGACCATGCACATGCATTTTCTCTTTCTTTTTTTTTCTACAGAAGCAAAAAAAGAAGCAATTCCATGAACTGCTAGGGTCGAATTTCAGTCATGTACTGGACAGCAAAGCAGAGCTTCGTAAAACCTGGTATGTTGGCATGAGGGGACTTTCTTTTAGAAAAATCTAAACTTTTTGCTGTTAACAACTTGGCAGCATCTCCTTAAATTCATTCAAGACTACAGAAACTAAGACTACACAGCCTCATCAAGAGAATATACAAGATACATTGAACTAGCAATAAAAAGAAAAATAAAACTGTACATACAGGCTTTTTCACACAGTACTGTATCTTTCAGCTGTCATCATTAACTGCAATACTAGAAATGTCTTGTAGTTCTGTTGCCTTTGAAAAATGGATGCAGTGATTAGGATAGATTTTACTTGAATATACCAAAAAAAACATTTTCCTGACAGGTATATGCTGCTTTCAGTATGTTTCTTCAACACGTGTTCATCATTATAACAATTGAATTTGAAAATTTACACATCTCTAGAGGAAAAAAAAAGCAGAAATTTGTAAATTGTTTTCCCAGGGCAATTAGAATGAAAGTCAAAACTGGAAGACTAGTGGCAACAGAGCTTTACATATTTGTATAAAAGATGATTCCTTCTGCCTGTTCGCTGTTTGTCAGAAAAGGAAATAGGGAGAGATTCAGCACTGCAACCTAAGAAAGCTGCTAATGAGCTTTGCTTCATGATATCAGGTGGCTCTTGTAAAAATAACAACAGCAACAACAAAACTAAGGTAGGACAGCACAACAACAGCAAGCTATACAATGGAAATTAAAATAGCTTCAGTTAGTACTAAAGGACTGAATGTCCCTTGCAAACTGACTGATGTAACTCTGTCAAAGGAAAGCAAATTTTGTACTGATCTGCTTGACATATAAAAGTCAATGACTCAGTGGCTGTCACTTAATGCACATTTGTTTTAAATGAATAGTAACATTCATCCACTTCATAATAGGGATCCTGTTGTGAATAATATAATAAACATGTACTAGATAAAACCCATCGGAAGTGAATGTGTCAGTCAGAGTGATAAATCTGCTTATTTTCTGATTCCTCCCCAACTCCACCCAAAACAAGATAAAGCGCTGTTGTGGCTTAAACCAGGACAAGTACATAAAAAAAAACAGAGAAAATGCTCTCACACAAGGTAACTAATTCTAAGATCACAGTAAAATACAGGAAGAACAATTTACAGCTGAGACAAAAAAAAAAGTGCTTCTTCTGATTAATCTATATGCTGGTGTTGGTGTTGATTGTTTGGTCTTTGATGCCATAAGTCATGACAACTGCAAAGTATCTGACAAAGCCTAAATGGGATGAACATAGTCCTTGGCAGGGCGTTCCACTGAAAAATGCACTGGAGCAATTTTACTTTCTTTTAGTTAAAGGCTAACATCTTTAATGTAGTCTGTAACTAGAAGTTGTGGTAATGGGTTGATGTGGGCTGCATGCAAAGGTTCTGGAAGAAGAGAGATTAATGGCATGGAAATTGAATAGAAGCCATGGCTCTTTGTAATGCCAAATAGTGGCATTTGTCTACATGGATAGGAATCAATCGCATAAACATGGACAGCCAATGCCATCTGAAATATCCCTAACATCTTCTAACATCCATGCATGGCTGGCAGGCTGGACTGGCAGATCCAGGCTCTCCTGAGCTTCAGCTGCTGCTCTGGAAGGACGTATGTCCCTCATAGGCTTTGCACCACATCTTTTAGCACAGGCTGAGACACAGCATTTCAGATGGCACTAGATGTTTGTGTTTAGGCAACTGAATCCATCCTCGCCACCTAAGATTGGCTCCTAACAACTGTAAACTATTGGAAAGTTACTGGGTCCGAAGCCAAAAATTTCTTTTAGCAGCCAGTTAATTTCTCTCATCTGAGCTTTTTGCATACCCACATGTAAGGCATTTTGTTATTTTACTGTGGTATTATGGGACTAACACTACTGACCCAACTGAAGTCCTGATTTTGCTACCTATGACCTTTCTTTGTAAAATAACTGACAAGATACACCCCTGACTAAGCAAAATTATATAATGTAGGCTATCCCTTACCCAGTAATATCCATAATTGACAGGCATGAATCTGTTTAACCTTATTCACATGATCTCAATTAAACCATTTCCTTCAGGTTTTAACAGTTGGCAGAATATGAGCCTAAATAACTACGTCTTCATGCTCCCCTGTGGTACCTTCCTTCCTCATTCCCAGGATTGCATGATGAAGTCACCATGAAAAATGATCCACCATGTTTAAGGGGAACTAGAGAGCTCAACAGCAGCAGGCGCCTGATCCTTTGGTGCTGGATGGTAGCAAAAGCCAGGTACTTTTTCAATGTTTGACACTGTTTTCTTGCTTCCCACAGCAATTCTGGGGCATTATAGTTGCTCCTGCCCTTTGCAGGAGTAATTACCTTCACGCACTGCTGCTTGTATGTTGCACTTCCTTCCTGCTGCCCCACTTCACCCATGAAAGCCTTAATTTGGCATTTTAAGCATTCATATATCGCTTTACATCTTCAAAGTGTACATGAGTTAATTAAATTACATGCCTAGGAGATAACAAAGAACAAGATACAAAGGCGTTTTAAGCACATAGACAGACTCAAGTTCTAGCACAACAGGAATAAATTAATAATGTCCTTTTATCATGACTGAATTGCAGAGCTTTGTGTTTTTTGCAAGCAGTAAGTCAAATAAAACTATTATGAATGGAAATGTAACAACTTTCACGCCCAAAGTCTCATACTTGCAGGCCTAGAAAACAAGCTATATGCCATTGGAAAAAAACAAAAAGGAGTACTAAGTTCCCTAAGGAAAAAAATGCTTTAATTTAAGCCCTGGGTTCCAAAGAAACTACTTTTTTATGTATAGCAATGAGTTTTTTGGCACAGGTGGGTACACTCACCCAACATTAAAATACGGGTAGAAAAGGCAGTATTTTCATGGATGCAGATAACTTTTTATAGAGTCTTGGAGTCATTTTTTACAAGAAAGAGATTTAGAAAAGTTATAAACATCTCATGGCCACTGGCATGTCTCCTATTCAAGTACAAGCCCTCCAGCCTTCTCTTTGTTGCTACCTAGACAGGGTTTCACCACAAAGTTCCTTTGACTCCCAAATCGTAGAATCATAAAATAGTTAGGGTTGGAATGGCCCTTAAGATTATCAAGTTCCACCCCCCCTGACATGGGCAGGGGCACCTCACACTAAACCATGCCACCCAAGGCAATGTCCAACCCGGCCTTGAACATGGCCAGCGATGGAACGTTCACAACTTCCCTGGGCAACCCATTCCAGTGCCCTATCAACCTCACAGTAAAGAAATTCCTCCTTATATCCAATCTAAACTTCCCCTGCTTAAGTTTTAACCTGTTACCCCTTTTCCTATCACTACAGTCCCTAATGAATAGTCCATCCCCAGCATCCCTATAGGTCCCTTTCAGATACTGGAAGGCTGCTATGAGGTCTCCAGGCAGCCTTCTCTTCCCCAGGCTGAGCAGCCCCAGCTTTCTCAGCCTGTCTTCATACAGGAGGTGCTCCAGTCTCCTGATCATCCTCGTGGCCCTCTTCTGGACTTGTTCCAACAGTTCCATGTCCTTTTAATGTTGAGGACACCATAACTGCACACAATACTCCAAGTGAGGTCTCACGAGAGCAGAGTAGAGGGGCAGGATCACCTCCCTCAACCTGCTGGTCATGTTTCTTTTGATGAAGGCAAGGATACGGTTGGCTTTCTGGGCTGCGAGTGCACACTGCAGCCAGCTCATGTTCATTTTCTCATTGACCAACACCTCAAAGTCCTTCTCCACAGGGCTGCTCTGAATGTCTTCTCTGCCCAACCTGTAGCTGTGGCTGGGATTGCTCCAACCCAGGTGTACGACCTTGCACTTGGTATGGTTAAACTTCATCAGGTCGGCATCAGCCCACCTCACAAGCATGCGAAGGTCCCTCTGGATGGCATTCCTTCCCTCCAGCTTATCAGCTGAACCACACAGCTTGGTGTCCATCCACAAACTTGCTGAGGGCACACTCAATCCCACTGTCAATGTCAATGACAAAGGTGTTGAACAGGATAAGTTCCAGCACCAATCCCTGAGGGCGACCACTCATCTACAGCTGGTCTACAGCTGGATATTGAGTCATTGAGCACTACTCTTTGCGTGCAGCCATCCAGCCAGTTCTTTATCCAAGAAGTCATCCATCCATCAATTTGATGTCTCTCCAGTTTAGAGACGAAGTTCTACTTTTGTGCTTGCCCAGCACAACTTAACCGTGACCATGCTGAAGAGTTTTCTGACTACCTCCCTTCCCAGCTTTAAGAGGATCCACAAGCTCTACCAAGAACACTCCCCCAGACTTAGTAATAATTCAATTTCTGCCCCTCTCTAAGAAAACCTGATCCTGTTCCAAGAATTAATTAGGATGGTGACTTCATACTGACCTTTCAGAACATAGAAGCATGACGGCATCCTTTTCTTCTCCTGTACTGCAGTTGTAAAGGTCTGAACTACTCATAGTCCTTCAAAGATATGCTGTCTCTATCACAGGAAGGATAAATACTGAGGCATCCTCCACAGTGGGAAGCAGCTCTGGGAGGCCCAGAAGAGTTTGTTAAATGCAAGCAAGGTTTAATTTTTTTTAATTTTTTTTTTCCCCTGGTTGTAGCCAATACAACTCTACTATCTGAGTTTTTTAGTAACTATCTTTGTCAGTAAGCAGAGAGCAAGCTGGCTTTGGTACAAGCCCTGCTTAACTGATTGCTCCTCTACATTGCCTACAGGGCCTAATGTGGGTGATAAAAATTCCACTGGGTGAATGAATAGGTACAGGTTAGTTGAGTCAACCTTCAACATTTAGCCATTTTAATAACAAGGCAATGGCTCCATCTGAGATTTTTTACAAGCCAATTATAAGCTATAATCCCTTTCTGATTTCTGCAAATAGGACTTCTGGTAGCTGAGACATCTGGTTATGCTGAGGCTGATCTATATAATTTATACATTGCCACTTGTGAGTAATTCAACCACCCATATCTAGGTCATTAAAATTTTTCCAATACTTCGCACTGCTCACTGCATAGAACTCCTTCATTCATATCAGAAAATTAGTTTTGACTCATGGGAAAACAGTCTGTTGTTAGTCTTTTAAATTGATTTCATTATCCCCACAGAAATGGAAAATGAGGAGCTGAGAGATTATTCACAGTGATGTCCATATTCATTTTGGTTCGCAAAACTAATGTGTATCTCTGTGTGTGTGCATGCACACATCTATGTGTGTATGAGAGAGAAAGAGAAGTAAACCAAAAACTTTCACTTCTTCTCTGTCTTGCTTCCTTTTCACTTAGACATATTTATTTGTTGCATGAAGTCAAAAATGCATAATCTCTCAAGGATACATGTGATTTCTCATCATTTTTTCCAGATTTTGAGTAAGAGGTCTAATCTCTTTAAGATGAACTAATTGCAGCTTTCTCTTTACCTTGAAAAGAAGTAGAGGCAGGAGATAAACAGTAAAAAAAAGGACAATGGCATGGGCTGAGCTATGTCATTCTTTCCTTGTACTGATCAATAGGTGAAGTTCATTGTAGTACACTTCCAGCTTTGCCTTTGAAACACAGATCAAGCTGGTTCAATGAGACAATCCTTTTTGTATTAAGCCTTCTTTCTTCTGTAGTCTACAGACAACTTGTGAACGGAGTCTTCTTCTGGATAAGTACAACAGCAACTGCTTTCAAATGAGGCTTGCTCATAAGTAGTTCTTTGTGTCATTTTTTTTGTGCTACTCACTGGCTGCCACTAGCAACTTAACAAGAGCAGAATATTTTAAAGCTTTTGAGCCCAAGCTCTCTTACTCATGCCATTTGTCCTTAGTCACACCAGAAGTTTCACAGAAGTACTGGAAAAATTAAATAATGTTACGCGTATAAATGTATGAAGAACAAGAGAATATATCATACCATAATCAGATCTTTTTTGTTCAAGGAGATCTCAGTTTGGAAGAGAGAGTAAGACAGTTCAGAAATACAAAAATATAATTCCAAAATATTTCCTGAGCTAACACTTCATATTCAGTTTCGGAGCCAAGGGTTTAGCGGTCAGCCTTTGCTATGGGAAGGGATATTTCTGTAGCAAATTTTCTGAAAACATAAAAAGTCCTGCAATGTCCTTTATTACACCTGATCTGCACATGCACCCTGTATCCGATATTATCAGGAAAGTAAGTGTAGGTATCACAGCTCCCTTTTGATGTGCTTAACACCAGTGACGAGTGTCTTCTTCTGACAGTGACACTGGCTGTAGCACAATACTGACTCTTTCTTCAGGTGCAGCAAACACCATATATACCCCTTTTGCTCTTCTGTATTATTCTGACTGATGCAACTGTCATCACTCATACTCAGTGAGCTGGGTTTGTCTGACTTAAATGCGTGAAGCATTTTTCTGTCTCCATTGCTAGAATGGAGTCAGATACAACCTCATTCAGGGGAACAGGTATACACCTGAAGAAAATGACAACACAGGATATCAAAAAACCCAAATTATTACAAAAGATTCACTGAAAAAAATGAATTATATTTATATATTCTCACATTTTTATATTAAGTAATTTCAGTCCTCTCCTTCCCCTAAAATTCTACCTAACCAATAGTGTATACAAACAGCTGACTTTTCAGAACAGACCTGTTTGTGGTTTCAAAGATACATCATTCTCTGGCACCATAAAATAGCTTTGTATTAATAAATCATGTCCGGATAGATACCCCTGGAAGTGTTACTGTCAGGGACATTACAGTAACATTGATTATGCATTTTCATCAACTGAAAGGATCTAACAGAGGGTAAGAAACAGTTCTCCCCTAGTGAATACCATAGCCCTTTAAAAACCTACTGAAGTAAGCGTAATGAGATGAAGTATATAGATATATTTTCAAACAAACTGGTTTTCTGTTAAGCAGTATAGCTTTAGGTGTGGAAATATTTTTTTTAAAATGTATTGTATAATACTGAAATCCTGCTTGAAGAAATTCAAAGTACAAATATTTTTCGCAGTTATAAAAAAAAATACTCCAAAGGCAGATAGTTAAAACTCTTTTTTGGAAGTAAACCCTATCTAAACCCTATAAAGAGTAGGTCACTATAGAGAAAGATCCAAACTTCACTAAGCCAGAAATAGAGTGCCACCTCTGCACCAGCCTCTGCCATCCAGCCAGTTCTTTATCCACCTGAGTGGTCCACCTATCAAATTGATGTCTCTCCAACTTAGAGATAGGTATGTCGTGTAAGACAGGGACAAACACTTTGCACAAGTCCAGGTAGATGACATCAGCTGCTCTACCCTTGTCCATCAGTTCTGTAGCCCCACCATAGAAGGCCACCAAATTAGTCAGGCAGGATTTCCCCTTAGTGAAGCCATGCTGGCTGTCACCAAGCACCTTCTTGTTTTTCATGTGCCTCAGCATGCCTTCCAGGAGAACCTGCTCCAAGATTTTGCCAGGCACAGAGGTGAGGCTGACTGCTCTGTAGTTCCCCAGCTCATCCACATTCCCCTTCTTGAAAATGGGGCTTATATTTCCCTTTTTCCAGTCATCAGGAACTTCACCTGACTGCCATGATTTTTTAAATAAGATGGCCAGTGGCCTAGCAACTTCATTTGCCAGCTCCTTCAGGACCCACAGATGGATTTCATCAGGTCCCATGGACTTGTATATGGTCAGGTTCCTAAAACGGTCTCAAACCAGATCCTCTCCTACAGTGGGCCCTGGGTCTTCATTCTCACTGTCCCTGCGTCTGCCTTCCAAGACCTGGGTGGTGTGGTCAGAGCGTTTGCCAGTGAAGACTGAGGCAAAGAAGTCACGAAGAACCTCAGCCTTCTCCAAACCCAGGGTAGCCACTTCTCCCGATAGCTTCTGGAGAGGGCCCACATTGTCCCTAACCTGTCTTTTATTTGCAATGTACCTATAGAATCCCTTCCTGTTATCCTTAACATCCCTAGCCAAGTTGAATTCTAAGTGGGCCTTAGCTTTCCTAACATGGTGCCTAGCTTCCCAGACAACATCCCTGTATTCTTCCCAGGCCACCTGTCCTTGCTTCCACCTTTTATAAGCCTCTTTTTAACTCCCAGTTTTCCTCAGCAGCTCCTTATCAACCCATGGAGATCTCCTGGCCCTCCTGCAGCACTTCCTTCTAGTTGGGATGCAACACTCCTGAGCCTGTAGCAGGTAATCCTTGAATACCAACCAACAGCCTTGGGCCCCCCTGCCCTCTAGGGCTATATCCCATGCAACCTCACTGAGCATGTTCCTGAAGAGGCCCAAGTCTGCTCTCTTGAAGTCCGGGGCAGTGAGCTTGCTACACGCTTTTCTCACTGTCCTGAGGATCTCAAATTCGACCATCTCACTGATCGCTATGACTGAGCCTGCCCTGGAGCAGTCACATTTCCAACCAGCCCTTCCCTCTTGCTGAGCACGAGGTCAAGCACGGCACCTCTCCTTGTCAGCTCCTCTATTACCTGCAGAAGGAAATTGCCTTCCACACAATCGAGGAACCTTCTGGATTGCTTGTGCTGGGCTGTAACCTCCCTCCAGCAAATATCAGGGTGGTTGAAGTCCCCCATGAGAACGAGGGCCGGCAAGCATAAGGCTGTTCCTATCTGTCTATAGAGCGCTTCATCCACAGAGACCTCTTGGTCAGGCCGTCTGTAACAGATCCACACAGTAATGTCTCCCATTGTTGTTCTTTCTTTAACCCTGACCCACAAACTCTCTATTGGCTGCTCACCTGTCCCCAGGCAGAGTTCCATACTCTCCAGCCTATCCCTAACACAAATAGCAATGCTCCCTCCCTGCCTGCTGGGCCTGTCTTTTCCAAAGAGCCCATAACCTTCCATTCCAGCACTCCAGTCATAGGAGCCATCCCACCATGTTTCTCTGATGCCTATTATATCATACCACCATAGACATGCACACATCTCTGATTCCTCTTGTTTGTTCCCCATGCTATGGGCATTTGTATAGAGGCATCTGAACCAAGCTCCAAATGAAGCCTGCTCATTGGCTGGAGCAGATGGAGTATCTCTACATTGCTCCAAACGTTTACTATAGGTGCTGGCCAGTGATTGGGTGTGTTGGGATGGAATGATGCCCCTCTCCCCCCACACATCTAGTTTAAAGCATCCTTGACCAGTCTGGTAAGCCTCCTACCAAAACCACTCTTCCCCTTCTTTGTCAGACCAGCTCCACCAGCGTCCAGTAGACCTGGCCTCCCAAATTGAGTCCCAGGCTCTAAATACCCAAACCCCTGACTATGGCATCAGCCTTCTAACCATTTTTTTAACCTGGAAAATCTGCCTAGCCTTTTTAATGTCCTCCCTTTTATCCTGGAGAATTGATGAAAAGATTATCTGAGCTCCAGAGCCCCTAACCACCTCTCCCAGGGTTCTGTAGTCCTTCTTAATGTTCTCTTCCCCTTCTTTGTCTGACCCGATCCACCAACCCTCATTCGTCCTGGCTTACTAAATTGAGTCCCCTGTTCAATATACCCAAACCCCTGACTATGGCACCACCCTTCTAACCGTTTATTAACCTGGCACTAACCATTTATTAACCTGGCAAAAATACACAAATTCAAACTCTTCTTATATGAGAAAATGGTCTGAGAACTTTTTGGGAACTTTCCAATAACACCATGATGAATTGGGAAATGTATATAAGCAATACATAATTATGAAAGATTGAGTTGGCAGAGTCTTAAATTTATGTGATAATTTAATTTTCGTGTGTCATGGGTTCAGCAGCAGCAGTCATTTTTCTCCTTCTTGGTAGCTGGTGCAGCACTGTGTTTTCGATTTTGGGCCTGGGAACAGCGCTGATAACACCAGTGTTTGCAGTTACTGCTTGGTAATGTTTTGGTTTGACCAAGGACTTTCTGAGCCTCATGCTATGCCAGGGAGGAGGGGAAGCCGGGAGGAAGCAGAGACAGGACACCTGACCCAAACTGACCAAAGAGGTTATTCCATACCACAGCACGTCATGTCCAGGATGTGAAAGCGGAGAGCAGAGACCCAGAAGGGTGTGGTGGTGCATTGGGGGGTTCGCTTCTGGGGGGTGCACTGGCTGGGTCGTGCTTGGTGAGCAGTTGTATTCTCTTTCCTTGTATTTCTCTTGTATTATTACTGGTGATAGCAGTAGTGATTTGTGTTATACCTTAGTTACTAATCCGTTCTTATCTCAACCTGTAGAAGTTGCATTTTTTTTTTTTCTCGATTCTCCTCCCCATGCTCCCGGGACTGAGGGAAGAAAAAGAGGGGAAGGAGGGAGGGAGTGAGTAAAACTTCGTGAGTTTTAGCAGCTTAAACCATGACATTATGCTAGGTTAAAATTTGTGAGGGTTACTGTGGGACCCACATAAGGTTCACTAGTTTCTTCAAATGCAGTCTTAAATGAATCAATTCTAGTCCACAACTGCTATCAATAACTATGGGGTTTCATGCCTTTAGAAAATAATTAAAAACTTTAAACTGACATTTCTGTGCTACAAGCAAATCATTATTTCAGGTACTAACATAATTGCTTGATGTTTCAGCATCCTTATACTAAGGAACTTCAAAACCAAAAAATGTAACCTCTGTTTTAAATGGTATCTCTGCATGTGTACCCTCAGCTCCAGTTCTGCTATGGAGTTTTCAGTTTAGCACGTTCTACATCTGCAGATGTAAGGATCTAATTTCCCAAACAGAGGACAAATTGGCCACAAAACACATTAGCTTTCCTAAGAAGTCTAATAACACCAATGCCTATCTAGGACCCACACACATCTCAAAAAGGACAAGTCATCCCTCTGCTCTGATTTGTGAAAGTTTATTGTGAAAGTTAATTATTTCTTGATTGAAGTGACGTATAAAGAGCTTAAGACTTTTTTTAGCTAAAATGGTACCCCTGATAGGACTTAGGCTCCTAGACATTAGCTGCCATGTCTCTTGAAGTGCCTGCTGTAACCAAGAAGGTAACAAGGCGAGAACAAATGTAACACAAAACCTGCCAGAGGTTCGTGGCCACGGGGAGTGCAGCAGACGGCCATGAAGTATCTGCAGTGGTGCTAGGATTCTGTGTTTAGGCATTCAAATTGAGCCTGCATGCCCAGCTCCAAACAAAAAGCATGTTGCTTAAAAAATTCTAATTCTTTATTTCTTTTTCAAAAATGCAGCAATCTGACTCTGAAGTAAATGTATTTGGATTGAATTCTGTATTGTTGCTGAGAATAAATATGGCCCCCATTAAATTCTCCCTTCTATGTGTGACTTGGTGCTGCTGTCTCTGCCTTGCTTTTTCTCTGAATGCCAGGCTATTAATTTAGTGGCCTTGCAACACAATAGAATGCAACAAAAGCAGTGTAAAACACATCCTAACCTAAAATTTAATGCAATATCCATAACTGTAATTTGTTCTTTGTAATACATGTGGCATTCTCTTGTTCTGCCTTTCTTTTTTCTTCTCATAACTGTGCTCATTAACTTCATGGTATAAGAATGTCAATTCTTTGAAAATTTCAATCAGCGGAGGCTTCATTCACATGTGTTTGTAAACAAAGATGCAGAAATACCCTAAGGTTTTAGTCAGTCTTGGCAGTAAACACACATACATATATATTTATTTTGCTACACAGCAGAGGAACTGTTGTGCAGTTTCCCTGTTTTGTGTTTTATAGGCTGGCATTACAAAAATTGATGAGCTGAAGAAACAAAACTATTCTAAAGGCAGATTAACCAGGAATACTGGTGAAAGCATTATCTACCAAGATTCAAAGTGAAGAAAAATGCTGTAATTACAAGTAACACAGTCCTTTGAGATTCCAGCAACGTTAAAAATCAAGTGATTACCATTTAACTGCTTTCAATCAGCTTTGATGTAATAACTTAACTTGAGGGACTCAGAAAAACAGCAGTTGAGAAAAGCAGAGAATTATGTGGATAATAACCCCTTCGTTACAGAAGTGATTTTTACGCTTGAAAGATGAATGATTGACAGCCTGAAATTGAAGTCCTCTGAGTAGCAGCAAAGAAAGTTTAGTGTGGCCAGCACCAAAACAAATACTCTTTCTGCGTCATTAGTGCCTTAGATTAGGTTGCAAGGTTATCTGTAGGCAAGTTGGAAGCACAGGTTTACAGGAGGAAGTTCAATGACATGTGAAAGTAGCTAAATTCTAAAAAGAGATAGAAGGTAGTGGTGGTAGGGTTTTATTAGCCTATTTGGAGGTTAAATGAAACAAATTTAAAATGACCCTATATGGCTAGCTATGGGCTTAATCAACATTCACATCATTATTTTGCAGGTCACTTGGAGTTCTGGTCCCTCAGATATATTAATTTCAGGCTGTGGAGAATCTGCAAATTTCACCAATTTGCCAAATAGCTGAAGACATCCCAGAGCTTGTGTAGGGCAGTCAGCTAATCTGATTGCAGGTCTATGTCCTATATGTGAGTTGATCTATATGCATGTAGTTAGCAAATGGAAAGAAAGATTTGATCATCACAGCAGAGAGAAAAAACAGAATATGTTATTATTATTTTTCTGCTATTATTTATTATTAATGACTTGATTCCTCTCAGAGGGATCGACATCAATGTCAGTTGCCAGCTCTTGACACTTCTAAAGAAGAGGCACATTATTAATTAATTATTATTATTGTATTACTGCACCAGCTGTGTGATAGGTGATTTACAGACATATTCAGTCAGGGTCCCTACATGAAATGTTTAAAATCTAAAACATGAAAATTACAAACAGCATTACAATAAACGAGTGTGGGAGAGACAAAATGACAGCAGTGATCATGTTTGTTGCAGGGTCATTGAGCAAAACCCTGGGCTCAGGGGAGTCCATGGGAACTTTGCTGTTGAGCCTACAGGCTCAGGAGTTTGCTGCTTAGTTTTGTTTCACAGAAAGCTTTCTTCTTGTTGATTCAGGGGGAGAGATAAGGGGTTTAAGTCTATCTTCAGATGCCATTGCCATACCATCTCAGTTACAGGTCAGTGAAATGAGACATAATATCAAGGTACCTGGGTCCCAAGCATAAAGTTTTACAGAAATTAACTTTCAGAAGGACATGAAGATGAGCATGAAGAAGTAGTTGTCAGGTAATCAGTGGAATACTTGAAGTATTATGTCTGACGAGTCTGCTTGTTTTCCCCTCTGTCCAGCCCTTAGTAGCTAAAAGGAACACCTTATTCATGGTTACGGCCACTTCTTAAAATATATAGAGCTGGTTTTCTTGTATGTATTTTAATTCAATGCAAACTCAGTGATTTCAGAGAACTTACTTATTTCACCATATGAGAAAAATGCTGTCTCTGGATTAACCCATCCTAACTGAGTCTCCTAAGTGAGGAGCAGCATTGCCCAAGGCTCTTGCTCCAGTAAACATAGAGGGACAAGAGCTCCGCAGGATAATTCTATCCACTCATGAGCTGAATCACCCTCTGGAGGTTTCTGTCTTTTTCCATTGTTTACAGCATCTAGGGTGACCAGATTCCTAAATCCTGCATCTCAGTAAGGTACCTAAATTGGGTAGATTGAATCCACGCCTCTAAGCCTATGCATAATTTAAATCTACACCTCCCTGTAGTTCTGCTACAGACCAAGTAACTGTTGAGACCTAAGTGACAGCTAAAGATAGTCAATAGATAGGAAGACTAGTAAGGATTGCTCAGATCACTTGCACTTTACAGGGCCCTTCTAGAGTGCTTTCTGCCCATTAACAATCCTCTTACACTGTTCTTAAATGTCAGAACCTGACTGGACATCACTCTTTATAAGAGACATATCCTGCACCGTGCTTATTTATTTACAGCCTCTTTTGGAAAAAAAAAAGATTAGTTTGGTCAATAAGATTTTAATACAATTATAAGTTGCAATGGTCTATAAGTTTATTGACTATGACTTCAGGATGTGGAATAGCGAGAAAGCTATCTTGGAAAAAGGTATTGTTATTTTATATGATATTCATGATGCTATTAAGTTTTTGGTCTTGTATACTGTGGAGTGTAGCATTTCAGAGATAAACTATCTTGATGTTTTCATTTCAAAGACAGGTAATAAATGGAATACAACAATTTCCTGGAAACCCCAGACAGGAATAATCTGCTTTATTCAACCAGTCACCATCCTGAGGCTCTTAAAAGAGTTTTACTTTATAGCCATTCTGAGAACCTGTAGGATTTGCAATCTTGGCACTGGCTGCATGGTAAAGATGGATTATCTGGTTAATAAACACAGGGAGTGGGACTAAAAGGAGGAATATATCATGGAAGCAAATGGCACTTGCATTAAGGGAGAACACCAGGAAATTGCTGTAGATGGAAGCAGATAAAAATAAGGAATCTTGCTTTCCAATGTTACTTTATGGATCATTCTGTCTGAGACAGTCCATAATGACTCTACTCAGTCTTCCTTCTCTGCCAGCATGTTCCTTTTCTCCCATAATCCCCTAGAGGCAGAGAGCATCTCTTGGCTTCCATGCTGAGTGCCTTTGCCTCAGTGCATACTTCTTATTGATGGGTACATAGAGCCAGTGTCCTCTGTCCATGCTCCAAATAGTCTGGGTGTCATAAGAACAGCACATGTCCAAAGGACTATGCTCCAGCAATATATCCACAGGTACAGTGTCATTTTAACATTGTTATATATTTCTGGACTGAGACATTGTTACATTAAACCAGTTCAAAGGATGAAAATATGTCTACCTATGATTAACATCTGCAGATATAGAGATTTATCAATTTTTTGTCTTAAACCATATATTTTTCACAGCAGGAGATCTGTTCTGCTCTTGTAGAGTGTCTGACACTGGGCACACCAGTCTATAAAGCAAGCTTCTGGGAAATAATCCAATACTAATAACAATAGAAAAGAAATTAGTTAGCAAAGAGTGGTTTAAGTAAAGGGAATGTGATATTTAAATCTAATTAGATGCTCATTCAATCCCCAACATGGATATGACTTTGAGATACACTTTTTCATCCTTCTTTATTTAAAATACACATAAACCACCAGTTCCTGAGACACAGGCTCAAATTAGTCTCAACTAATTTCTAAACCATTAGAAATCCAGAGAAATACCACCAGAATCACTATCAAACCCCCCCTGATTTACCCTGACACAAGAGAAGTAGAACTAGCTTGTAATTCCATTTGGAAATACTGCACTGATTATAACCATTCCAGGGTTTTTTTGTCACAATAATATGTATCTGAAATAAATGCAGTGTAAATGAGCTCAGGATTAGGCTTTTTGACAAGTTTTATGCCATAAGGTAACATATATGGTGAAGGGAGAAAGACACCTCCAAAGAAGTATTTTAATCCTAAACTGACTGAGCAACCTGAAGAGTATTTACCTACCTTCACAGACTATACAGTTGTTAAGGAGTAACTTCACTTCTATCTTGCAGACCTTTAGGTTCTACCTCAAAAATTCTTCCTCTTTTCATACCCTATGACCAGACGATGCAGCTCATCAGTCAGAAGAATTCTCCAGTGAATCTCCCCAGAAATAGGTCTGAACAATGTTTTTGAATGAGAGGTTTAGCTAGGCAGTCCAGAGATTACTTTCCATGTGTACCAAATGCTGCCTTAGGAATACTAATAGGATCTCCAAATGCACGAATCCAAAGGGGTAGCTGAAAAGGGATTTTAGGCACACTAGAAAAGAAGCTACAAAGGTAAAAACAAATTAACAAGGAGAAACCAAAAAGACTGTCTTTCAAAAGATTGCACACTGGATTTTGCTAGACTTCTTTGCTGTTCCTCCTAGATTCACAGCGACCAGGCAAGCCTCAGCATTCACCACAGTCCAGTTTTGCAGTAATTCTAGAACAACTGCTTATTTCTTCCAGAACTGAACATCTCTATCTCACTAAGTAAGTGATTTATTAGGCAGTGGTAGGTTTTGCAGGTCAGAAATTAGTACAAACTTCAGTGGTCAAAACTTCCCTCCTGTATTTTCCACAGAGATAAAATGCAGATTAGAAATTTTTACTCCCCCTAGAAACTGTTCTAACAACCTTTCTGCAGGAAGATGCACTTACAATTCTTAGTATAGAAAACCTGTTTCTTGACATCTGCTCCATATTTAAAATTCTTTAGTTATTCTTTAGTTTATATTAAAGAAAATGGTAAACTACAGGGATATTATGCATGCAATTGAGGATTTTATATGGTTCAATAAATTCCTTCTTAACAATCAGTTTAAAGTCTACATAAATTCTGATCTTTCACATGCTCTACATTTTACTTTCTCAGTTCCTCATTCAATTTTGTTGTTTTGCTCTCTACTTTAAGATTAGACATCAATTTTGCAACAAGGTAACAGGCTAAACCTCCTTTTCTAAGAGAGTCTGCATGGAAGAATTGTAACACGTAATCAAAACTAAAGCCATAGAACTCATTGATTTTTACCTTTGTCTGGCAAATTGAAGAGTTGGAAAGAATATTGGAGAAGAAACAGACTGAAAATGCTTTGGTTTTTCTTTCCAGATTGTTATTTCATTGACAACAAGAAGCTCAATCTCAAGAGCTTGTAGGAAAAAAGGTGGTGATGACCTATATTTAGAAAATGATCAGAAAAGATCACCATCTCTGTTTTACCCAAATTTAACTTTGTTGATCATAAATAACAAGTCTGAATGATTCAGATTTGGCTCCCTCATGAGTAGACTTGAAACACCACAATCTACCATCCACAAGACTGGACAAATACTGGGCTGCTTTGCTCTCCTTGAAGAACCAAGTGGTTGATCTGGAGTAGAAACTGTCATCCCACTCCCCTCAGATGAGTGTCTTCCTCTTCTGGCTAGGCAGTTATATCAAATAACTGGTGATGTATTTTATAGAGTTGCATCTTCAGCACCCAGCAATAAAAAATCTCTACTTGAGTCAGAGCTTCTTGCTGAAGAAGAAGGGAGAAGATCTGAATCAGGCTTTTCCACAGGGAAGTCCTCATCTGCTAGGATGAAGTATTTGTTGAAATGTGGCTTCATCTTTCCCTCTTACTGGTGTTCTTCTACTTCATATATGACATACAAACACTTACTTAGAGAAACAGCAAAGCAATGAGTCTGGATCTTCAGCTGGAGTGCAGCTCACCAGCTCAGGAGACGCATTTTGATACCTGCTCCAGCCTGTATATAATTATTTTTACAGGATGAAACAGCATCAGAAAATCCCTAGTGGAGTGTCATTTAGGAACCTCTGATAAAGGATTCTACCCTTTCAGACAGAGGAAGGAACTGGTAACACTTTCTTCCGCATTTCAAGCAACTGCTCTGACTCCTGCACTACTGGTAAATGAGAATAACTAATCTGTAGGTTTGCAACATTTTCTTAAGCCAAAACAGTTTCACAAGTTGACTGTGTCATTAGGACAATGACAACCACATCCCTTAGTGAATTTTCTGTCTGCTGGAAAAGTGGTAACCTAGTCAAAAAGACCTGAGAATTAGTATCATTCATGGCAGTGGTGTTCTGTTGCTTCAGTTTGTTATATAAATGCCGTTTGCTGTCTTAGCAGGATGTATACCATTTTCATCATATTTCTGCGTACTCTGTAGATCTACAAAACTTTTGTGCTCTTCATCTTCATTTGAAGAATCCCTCTGACTTCACTTGACATTCCTCAGATTTATGGCAGACTATAACTCACTGCTTTTCCTGTCATATAAGAAGACAAGCGAAAAGGGTCAGCTTCAAATTAGCATTAGGAGTCTTTCAGCTTTATTCGTTTTCTAGTGACACACTCCTTGGCCTCTGGAAATTATACGGAGATTCCCAGTGAAAAAGCTTTGGTATCCTAGGACTGCTTCATTGACACTAATAATGGCGTCGTTTGGCACAGCCTACAACATGCACTGATTGTGGTGCAAGCTTATGGCCTAATTCAGTAATATGCTAGCTGCAGCAAATGGAGAAGCTTGTTTTTCACATCATCACAAATGAGAGCAGGACCAGTTCTTAGACATTTTTATGTTTTCATTTCTCTGTAGCTGTGCTGTCACTATTGTCTTATTCATTTGAGCACACAAATACAAAGCAAAAGGGAATAATACCTACATTGTACAAAAAAAATCTGTAGAAAGGATATAGGCAAAGAAGGGGGAAGAAGTGCACATCTGTTTTCTTGCTGGTTACTGAAGTACCTAGGAGTTTTATCATATGTCTCCAGAAAAAAAAAAAAAAGATTTTACAGAAAGATTGACAGCTTCTAAGAGCTAGCTGTTGGTTCCAACCAGTGTATGCTTTCAAAAATATTAACCAGTGACAAAAATACTGTTTCTTATTAAACCAAAGGTATGGCAATAATTATAGATCAAAGCTAGCTCACAAATAACACATATTTTAAAAGCACAAAGGCTTCTGATTGCAGAAAAGGTTCTGCAGGGGCTGAAAGCACAACATGGACTGTTGTTCTCTTAGAATTTCTAGAAATAAAATCTATGAGAAGATTAATGCAATATTTTCAGACCTTTTTACTAAATAAAAGAACTTATTTCTTAATTTTTCTTAAAAAAAAGGGATTTGAATACATTAATATGTTGGAAACATTAATTAACTATTTATGTTAACTCTTTATCTATGTCAGCACAAAGGACATAATTCTGGAAATGTAAAAGAGCCTTTTGATCTGGGCTTTGGAGGAAATGAGGGGACGAGGAAAAGAAAGTGACAGTTGTGCTAGGATTCCCTCAGTAAGTTTTCCCAGAACAAGGCCAGTGAGCTAAGGGGTTCATTTGTGTTTCACTGCCCTCTTGGATCTCAACGGGGACATTGTTTTTGGGTAACACATTGTGCCCTGGCGACCAGCAGTACTGGAGCATCTCAGCTGATCCCAGGAGTAAAGTCAGGAGATTTCTCCTTTCATATGTGAATGCTTGCCCATGAGCTACAGCATAGACAGGGGCCAAACAATTTGCATATTTTGTTTACATGGATACCTGTATTTCCTAAATATGTTAAAATCCCAAGTCTTTTTTTGTGGTGTAGGAAACCTAAACTATTATTGCCTCCCATGAGCTGATATAGCTAATATAGACACATGATCATGTACCTCCGTTCTCTTTAGTAAAAAACAAAGACAAGTTTCTGTCCTCTAATTGCCTTCGGTGAGCAGAGCCCTCAAAAATTCTCCATCGGTGTTGTGAGAGCTCCCTCTCCTGTTACAAAGGGCTTTATTAGCTGCTTTAAAGTCTCACGTTTTGGTTTACAGGGCTGAATCACAGCGGAGCTGGCAGGCAGGCAGAGAAGGCATAGTGCTAGGTCAGCTACAGAAATGGTCCCCCAGAAAAACATCATGCAAAGGAACATCCCTGGTATCAGTGGCTGAAGGATGACTTTATCCCCCTGTCTTACTTTACTTCATTTTTTATTTCTTTGGTTAAATTCTGTCCTGAGGTTCTCCACTGGCTTTTGTCAGGTAGAAAATACAAGGCAAGATTTAGTCTTTTTCAGAAAAAACGCACAAAGCAAGCTCATATTGTTAGGGACTTGATTCATTGCAAGCTGTAGCTGGTGGCAGGGCCAGATGTAAAGAGGTAGAGTAGGATTTTAGGCTGTTTACTGACAGATTTTCATTCAATGATCCGGTATTGATTATTTCATTTAATTACTTGAGACCAAATGCCAAGCTAAAATAGGCACCATTGCATACCAGGTGACATTCACGACTAAAAAAAACACAAACTACGCACACAACCAAGGGGAAACAGAGTTTCCATCTTGTCCAACTGTTCTGCAGGTTCCAGAAAAAGGAAGTAGGGAGGCTATTATCCCCAAACAGCCTTTTCCTCCCTGAAACACATGCCCATGCTTGTCCACCCCAAAGTGGTTTTCTGTTCCAAATGTCAGCTTTTCAAACATGTACAGATGGAGCCATGAATCCACTACTGAGATATCTACTCCATAAAGTCTGCATTAACTTGGCAGAGAGAGCTTGAAATCAAAAGCACCTGCAATAAGATAGCACTGTAAAAGGAACAGTCTTCCATACAGGCAGTTCTTCAGTTGTTTTAAATGGGCTGTCAAAATGAGTTAAGAACCAAAATGCAAGTAAATATTAGTTGTCACCCCTCTATCCTTATTTATCATTGATTTCAACTTTCATCCTTACACTCAGAATGAGAATTTAGTATTTTAAATAGCCTTTTGGTCATATCTGCATGCTAGAGGTGAGATGGCACTGAGAACTTCAGTCTTTTTTCGGGCATAGGGAGAAGAAGATGGGCTTGAGGCTCTTCAGCTGGGGGAGTGAGTTGAATCTGCGCCTCACATAGCTAGTTGAATGATCAGACATGAGACCATTCTGTCCACATTTTCAAGGAAAACAGCAGCCACTGCTGTACTTTTTTTTCATAGACAGATCTTAGGAATGCCATAAGTAGTCTCTAAGAATGCCTGATAAGGCTGAACATCTTGGAGGGGAAGACCGTCTGCGTGGACTTCAGTGAGAGCTACATTTGTCATCCATCCACTCCACCCTGAGCACCTCTGAGCAGGCACAGTAGCAGAACAGGAGGTTCTTAGGGATTTTAAAGGTTGAAAACTGAGGTACCTCTAGAGGCAGCTTGTGAGGCGTTTCAAAGCTTGGATTACAGTTGAGCAGGGATTTTCAGGTTGCACATTCTGCTGTCTGCATTCTCCAAGTTCTCCTTTGAGGTACCACTGTCTTTTTGATTTGCAGGATGTAAAAGAATGGAGCTTCACTGCCCATGGTGGGACTTCACACCTAAGCATCTGTCTAAATACTTTAGAAAACGTGATTCATAGGTCATGACCAATACTATTTCACCCATTTCTGCTCTCCTACACTAAGTTTGCAATTAACTAGCAGGTAAGTAGGATTATAAAATCTGTTTCTGCTGTTTCTGAAGTGTTTTTTTAAAGATGCAGTCTCAGTAGAGATCATTCCCGAAATCTAATCCACATGTTTGTGGAAACAAAATAAACAAGCACATTTTGAAGATGTAGCCTACCTTTGCCTTATGTTTGCTTCTGTGGGGGTGGGAAAATAATAAGATTTTTTTGCCATCTGATCATTTTCATGGGTAATTGTCAGGTTAGACTGAGGCTGTTCTGTCTTTTCCAGATAGTTAAAATAACAGTACAGTTCCTTATCCACAGCCACAGCAGTTAATTATCAAACACAACCCGTTGCAAAGCTATTAAATAATTATAACACATTTTACAACTGCTAAAAAATGTATATGAATTTTATATGGTGATGTTATCATATCCCTTGTTAATATTCTGCAACAGTTTAATAGAATGACTTATGACAACTAAGTACAGTAAACACCTTTTATTACAATTTTAGCATACTTTTGCACTATATTTCCTACACGCTAAATCACAGCTTCAGAGGAATCAGGGTGAAACATTAAAATGCCAGTCAGCTTAGGATCTTGAAGGGACAATGGTGGGGAGTGTACTTAGTGCTAGTAAAGCTGGACTGAGTGATATTAGGGGATGGTGCTTCCTTCACTCAGGATGCTTTGTAGCGCTTGAGAACAACCCTTAAAGGTCTGAGGATAGATTCTTGCTCAAGCAAATTGAGCGGGGTGTGAAAAATGCTAACATAGATGAAATTCATTGGTTTAAAATCACTCTACACAACCATATGGAAACTTATCTGCCTGATTTATACCACAATAATTCCCCAGTATCACTGGATTCCCAGAGCATGCAGGTAGATTTTAGCCATTTGAAACCTTTCTGCTATTTGTGCTGTACTTTCCAGACTGCAGAACTTCAACTCTGAGTTCCAGTTTTCTATCATCTGTTTCATCCTGTGGCATCAGGCAACCCACACAAGATGTCAGCAACTTGCTTGCAACACCAAGTCTTTTCCTGAGGACTTGTAATCATTAGCATGAGTTGGGGCTAGTTAGCAGAGCTGTTAGCATAAGGCCATGAACTTTAACTTTCTGAAGAGTACAGACAGAAAAAAAACAGCAGGATTTGTAGGGATGAGTCACTAGGGAGGTATTTTCTGCCCAATCCTGAAACTAGGGAAAATACAGAATTCACAAACGCAATCCAGGGGCACAGACCCCAGAGAGAAGCAAGGAAAAAGAAGATGAGCGACTTCTGAGGAACCTTGTGGATGCCACGGCCCGCCCAGGACCGTGAACCACAAAGCTGGAACCATTCCACTGACCCACCCGACATTTGTCCAAGACCACTTCATTGCTCCTATGAAGCAGGGAAGTCGATTTTTATCGATTTTATGAGATCCATAAAAATGCATATATCTGTGATTAAAAGTCAGGCTCCATACAGTCATTTGGTCTTTAACTGCACCAGGACTCATTGGAAAAATGCATACAGCAGTACAGAAGGTCTATACTCTGCTGGTTAACAGCATGCTTCCATAAAACCACACTTCAGAAGAATACAGAAACTAAGGAGAAAAGGTAGATGTATTTAAAAAATTTATATAACATCAGCACAGATTTAGTCATATTCGGCACACTGATAAGTATCTATGCATGAACAAGAAGAAATCCACTGTGGATCATGAACAAAGTAGTATTTGGGTCCCAAATGCAGAGCCTAAGATTCTTCACTAGAATGGCACCATTAGTTATTTTCTAATAACTAATTAGTTATTATAATTAGTTATTTTTTAATAAGGATTTTAATAGTGATGCAAAAAAGAAAAGGAACAGCAATTAAAATAGTAGGATTGTCTAGAAATGTAAAAAGATTCTATACGAAGTGTTCAGAAAACATCTATCATTTAATAATGATAATTAATACTTAAGTGTATTATTCCTTATTCTGAATTTACCATTTCAAGAGTATAATCTTCTGTTAAATGCCCCTGTATGATTTAAAAACAACGTTAAATTCAGATTTTTTTCCTACAAGAACATCTGGTTGATTCTCCACTCATCTTACAAAAAGAAATCAGAAAAGCTGTTGCAGGAGCCCCTGGGAAATACAGCTGCATGCTACTAAATGTCAGATATTCATTGGTACATACAAAAATACTTAATCATACAATTCTGTATTTGGTCATTCTAGGTATATGCCACTACCATAGAAACAGATGTCTACACAATGCAGTGTTGATATAAGTTAGTGTAGACCAGAGCTTCATTTCCATAGATGATTAATTTCTCTCAAAGGTTCAAGCTATCCTCCAGCTCGTAATATTGTTTTCAATTTCCAGGGAAATATTTTGCTTGTTAAAAAGAGATGAGGTTATTAAGTAGGGTTCAGGTGAAACTGTTACAAATGAGAGATTTGAGATAGAGACTGAGTGCTAGCTCTCTGATCACCCCTAAGTCATTAGCTTGTTCCTTTGTTCCCTTTTGTAGCCCTCCAACTAGGACTTTCCAAGGTGCCTGTGAAGGGTGTTAATGCAAAGCAGTGTGACTGGGTAGCAGTATGTTGGGGGTCTGGACTTCATTCAACTAGTACCATTTCCGCAGGCCAAGAATCCTTATTTATTGGTGAATTTTCTATGTATATCACATGCACTGGGAATATTCACCTTCCAGTCACATTCTCCTCAATACCTACAAGAAACAGTGTATATTAAGCTTGCTTTTACTAGCTGTACCTGAAAAACTGTACTCAACTTTAGATGTCCTAGTTTGACACCCAAATTACATTTTCCACATACAACATGCTCACACAGTTGCTCCAGCACTGATGGGTACCTTCCCATGGATCCTTCCAGAGTGTCCTAGCATAGCCATTTACATGCTGAATGCCCAGCTTCCAAAAGGTGATTCTTTATAGCTTTGCCTGAGGAAAGGGAAGGAAAAAAAGCTGTTCAGACAGCCAGCAAGGCTCAGCAGAAGAGCATCTCCTGTTGTGCTTTTGCGTAGCCCAGCAGTTATGCTCACAGTCTACCCCCACCACATGCAAGAGTCTTGCCTAGACATCCCAAAACAGACAGTTCCCCACGGTGAGGAAGCTGGACCAATCTGTCAAATGACAATTATGCATCTATTAAACTGTCTTTTGAAACTCCCAGTAAGATAGACTAACAAGATAACACTTTGAATAATGCATCTCCAGATAGGAAAATTATGAAACAAAGATGCCTCACTGTCTTCCAATCATATGCCATTCTTCTGTCCTACTTTATCTGCCTTTGACAAGTTGACTGGTAGTGGTAGGTTAGTTACTAGGGTTCTTTTTCTTCCTATTCTGCATTTCCTCAGCCTGAGACTGAACATTAACATGGCTTTCAATCAATTTTGCAGGTTAATAGATCTATTTACCCCAACAGCAGGCGCATGCCAGAGGTAGTGGTGGATTGACCAAACCTAGCTGTTCCACTGAGAGAGTTGGTACACCTATGGTAAGTACTAGGATCCTTTTCAAAGATAAGCTTGACATCCTATCTCTGATGTAATTAGCACAATTACAAATTTTCACAAGGGAGTCTCTGTTCTTGTCAAAATCTTTACCATAACAACCTTTGAATTACAATACAGCACTAACTGTACTACAGTGTTCAGCAGAGGAAAAGATACAGTAGGAACATCTCTAAATGAAATTAATTAGAATGGTTAATGTTCATGAAGCACTCTGAAGATGGAAAGAGCTATAGTCGTTTTCAATTATAATCATTAGTATGCCAGATCCTGAAGGTCTTATTCATTTATTACCCATTTGTTACACAGGCTAAACTTCCATTCACTTCAGCTGAAGATTTATCTGAATGAGATACAAACACAAATTTCAAAATTCGTAAAATAATCTTGACTAAAACAGCAATCAGTCTGTAAAAGATCTGTGTTCATAGCCCCTGGTACTCAAATCTGCTTAGGAAAGGTCCACTTGGAAAATTCCTCAGACCAAATAGCTCCATTGTTCATTTAATTTGTAAAAATAAATAAGTAAATCAACAGCAATGTGTTCTACATTGGATTAAAGATAGCAGCTTGGGAAGGGAAGGGAAGGGAAGGGAAGGGAAGGGAAGGGAAGGGAAGGGAAGGGAAGGGAAGGGAAGGGAAGGGAAGGGAAGGGAAGGGAAGGCAAGGGAAGGCAAGGGAAGGCAAGGCAAGGCAAGGCAAGGCAAGGCAAGGCAAGGCAAGGCAAGGCAAGGCAAGGCAAAGGCCAAGATGGAGGAAAGCTCTGCTGGATCTCACATTACAAGCATGGAAGCACTGGTTGGTGATGTGAAGATCTGGAGCAGCTTTGCAGTGACCATGAGATGATGACCCTGAGGAGGAGAAAGCAAGGCAAATATCAGTATCATAATCCTGGAATTTAGGAGCGAACACTTTGGCCTGTTCTGCTTATAAATGTCTCATGGGATACAATCTTTGAGAGAAGAGGGATTACAATGTGATTTTCAAGTATCTCTTCCTTCAAGTTCAAGAATGGTCAATATTAACAAGCATAAAGTCAATTAAAAGATGTAGATCAGCTGTATGAATGAATAAGAAGCCCCTGACAAAATTCGCAATGCAGAGTAAAGACACAAGAGGTAGAAGCAAGGGCAAGTGACCCAAGAAGAATTTAGAGAGTGCCCAATCATCCACAGACAAGGCAGTGAAAGCCAAAGCTCACATAGGTTTGAATCTGAAACTTGGTCTGAGAAGGGCACCAAGAAGAGCTTCTGCAGGTGTATCAGCAGCAAAAGGAAAAGTAGAGAAAATGAGAGCCCACTGCTGAATTCAGACCAATGCTGGATCTGGTGACAGACAATATAAAGGCCAAGCTTGTCTTTTTTTTGGCTTGGTCTTTACTGGTAACATTCACCCTCAGCAATTCAAACCCCTGTGACCACTGGTAAAGTCTGGAGCAAAGTAGACTTTCCCTTGGTGTAGGAGGATAAGGTTAGGGAATATTAAAACAAAGTGAATATACACAACTCCATGAAATCTAATGAGATGCATCCACAAGTGTAATGGAGATGGCCTGGATATCTCACGGTGAGCAGACTTTGAATTATCTTTGGAAGGTCATCGTGACTGGGGGATGTTTCTGAGACCTGGAAGAATTCAAATGTCACTTGAGGAAGGGGAAGGGGAGGATCCAGGGAGCTACAGGCTGGTCTGCCTGACCTCAGTTCTTGAGCAGCTGATAGAGCAAATAATCCCAGAAACCATTTCCAATAATATTAAGATGATTTGGCATAATCAGCATGAATTTATGAAGGGTAATGAATATCTTAGCAACCTGATAGCCTTCTACAAAGAAATTACTAATTTGGTGGATGAAGAGGGAGAAGAAGTTGACTTTGGCAAGGCATTCAACACTTCCTAATATCACCATTGACAAACTGATGAAGCACAGGTATGATAAATAGACAGTGAGGCAGACTGAAAACTGGATGAACTACCTATTTCGAAGTGCTGTGATGACAGGCACAAAGTCTATCTGGAGACCAGCCAACAGCAGTGTGTTCTAGGGGTCAAATACTGTTCCAAAATTGTGTAACATCTTCATTAATGACCTGGGCAATGGAACAGGGCACATCCTCAACAAGATTGCAGAGGATACAAAACTGGGAAGAGTGGCTGATGCACCAGCTTGCTGTGCTGGCATTCAGAGAAACCTCAACGAGCTGGAGAAATGGGCCAGCAGGAACCTCATGAACTTCAGCAAAGACAACTGTCAAGTCCTGCACCTGGGATGGAGTAACCCCATGTATCAGTACACGCTGGCACATGACTGGCTGGAAAGCAGCTCTGCAGAGAGAGATGTAAGTGTACAAGAAGCAGATCCTGAGTTAGAAATGTGATCTTGCAACAAAGCACAGCGTCAGCCTCGACTGCATGAGCAAAAGTGCTGCCAGCAGGTCAAGGGTGGTGATCCTTCCCTTCTACTTAGTGGAGAGAGTCTAGCAAAGGATCGCAAAGATGTCTTAGGGCCTCAGCATCTCTGATACAAGGAGAGTCTGGGAGAAACTGGGACTGTTTAACCTGGAGAAGAGAAGGCTCTGAAGGATTTTGATAAGGCACACCTCAAAGGAAGGTGTAAAGAAGACAAAGCCAGGCTCTTCTCAGTGGTGCCCAGTGACAGGATCAGAGGCAATGGGGACAAACTGAAATACAGGAAAGTCCATCTGTACACAAAAAAAAACATTTTTGTATTATGAGGTTTATCAAATACTGGCACATGGTTCCCGGAGAGGTTAGGGCATCTCTATCTTCAGCAAAATGGAAAAGAACAGGTGGGAACAGGCTGGCCCTTGCAGTTAGCTGTGATACTGTATAAAAATTCACATACCTCGTTTTAGAAAAATTAAGTGCTTTGTGAAAGATTACCAAAGTGACAACACAGAAGGTGTGAATCTACCTGCACCTCATTCTTCACTGCAAAACTAGTACCCATAACTGGTAGTAATCTGAAAATGGTTTCTTTATTTAAGAAAAAAGACCAGATACTGCTCACTTTAGTCACACAATTAATTCCTGGGGAAGCTAGCAAAATGCCTTTGTAAAGGCAGTCAGAGACATTTTAAATTGTGTTTTGTAAACTTTCTTTTTTTTCCCTCATGATACAGTTCCTACAAATAATGCATATCCCACCCAAAATTTCGCTGGTGAGCAACCACCCACAGGGAGCACACATCAAGTTGTGAGTTATAGTAACGTCCAGCTTTTCCAGCTCTTGCTGATAGCTCAGCTGCTCCTCCAGTACTCCAAGGGTTTGTCTAGCAGTAAACAGAAGCTGCAGCTGGCCAGGATGATAGGAGAAGGAAACATAAATTTAAAACAAGGATTTTTTTTTTGTTCTTGCTTAGAGCCATGTTAACGGTGAAGATCCATGTGACAGGGATGGGAGTGCTTGCGAGAAGAAACTACGTGCAGACTTCCTACAGAGAAATTAGATATCAGTTAGCAATATTAACATATTTTGGCTGCATGCAAGTCCTTGCATATTATCATAGCACCAGGAAAGTACACAGCACCTCTGAGTCAAATAAAAGTTCTGGTTCCTGCACATAATCTGCATTTAGGCGGAATATAATAACTCATAGAGTAGAGAAGAGCAGATAATAGTTCCCCCAACAGAAGCACATGACAATCTGAGTTAATTTTAACTCTGCTGTGTCTCTGTACATATACATATATATATATAGCAAACCTGCCTTGTAAGCACATTGAAAAACCAAATTCCTGGAGAATTGGACAACTTCAGCACAGTGTGCCATTGTAAGCCTCTTTGTGAGTCCTGCTAGAGTGCATAAGTGCATAATCACATAGGTATCCCACTCTGGGCATTTAAATTACACCATCTCATGTAGATGCTTAAGTGAAACTTGTGAATTTTCCATCCAGCTAGTGGAGGGACACCAGCTCCTAATGGTCTCTTTTCTCCTGCCTCTTCATTGACTGTGCAGCAAGCCTTAGCTCCTACAGTGAGATTTATCTCATCTAATTTTAGCAATCCAAATGTTTAGCCTTTGGCTGAGCTAGTCTCCAAGCTGCTTCTACATTCAATGGAGAGAGATGGGTATTTCCAGGTAAATGTTAATGTTCTTAACTTAGATTCTTTTCTTGAGGTAGGCTGACTTGCTTTCTCTCAAGAGATCCTTGTCAGCACTGTAGCAGTGGCCCATATGGATAACTCAGAGCAGATGCCTGTGATCTACAGATCATATTACATAAAGTGATCCACAAGAACTTTAAAAAGTCGTAATCATTAAGCAGTGTAAAAATTGATTTGTACCCCCCAAGGCTACAGCATGTTTCTAAATACCTTCAGCAAAAGGAAAGAATCATCGATACTGGAATTAGATGTCTATTCTAATATACTATTAAAGTCTCGGAGGCATAAACCTCTTGAAAATCATGGTACTGTTGAATTCAGCGGTGTAATACAGATGAGGGTTCAAAGATATTTCAAAGTCGATTAGCAGCTTCTCTTATCTGTATCCCACTGTCAGTACTTTATTTAATTAAGAAGGAAGCTTCATTTGAGAGAGAAAGAGTAGCCCTTCAGAGGCTATGACCCATAATGATTTACTGAGGAAAAAAACTTGGCAAACTGTAACATTTGTGAAATATTCTGGAGGTATTTTGTTGGGAAATGTTAAACTTTTCCAATAAGCTAAACTGGCAAAAAGGGACTGAAAATACACACGTTGATATATTTCTCTTTAATAATTTAATATAAAAAGAGAATACAATGAAATGAGCTGTCAAGTATAAAAATCCTTTTAGTATTCTCTTTTCATGTTCAAAATCTTTGTTGTGTTTGAGCATCCATA
The DNA here is from genome assembly GCA_017639245.1 of Myiopsitta monachus. Classification (NCBI taxonomy): domain Eukaryota; kingdom Metazoa; phylum Chordata; class Aves; order Psittaciformes; family Psittacidae; genus Myiopsitta; species Myiopsitta monachus. The sequence goes on from CM029919.1 coordinate 65,691,665, forward strand.
ATTGCTTTGCGTCAGGTTGCCTAAGACATTTCCATCTGTCATTCAGAAAACTTGAAAACGTTCTTTTGTACTTTTGGATTTAGTAGAAATCAGATGTTTTTTTCAGCCAACAAGTTTACTTCTGGTGACTGTTTATCCTCTGTCTATCTGTTGTGATCACTGGGACCATCTTTCACTTCTATATGATACATGTATATTATTTTTTGCACCATCACTCACAGTTCATAATTTGTTATAATCCAGAAGGGCATTGCATGCATCGTTCCTTCTGTTTAGCCATTGAAATAACTTTACTCAGAATCAAAAATCTGAATGAAACAGCTGAGCCCAGCAAAGAGAGCAGCTAACATGGGAGTTTCTGAAGGGTAATCTGCTGAGCCTGTGCTCAGAGGTAGTGCAGTTGCAGAAGGTGAGCTGAGAGAGCATTTGCATGCATATGTGCTTGTGTGTGTGTTATCTATTCAAATTTTGTCCTTTGGGAAGGCTGTAGGGACAGTCTATCTCCTACCAGGCCTACTGATCATTTTGTCAGTGCTTCTGTGAGACCCATCTGGACATGAATTGCAGGTCTTTGATCAGAACCAGTGCTTGAAAACATCAAGTAGCTAATCCCTCCCAGATTACAGAAGAAATGAGACTCTGCAGTGAGGATTTATATATAAATCATTTGCCTGGTGTATTTTGGAACCAGACAGATGAAGGAAGAATGGAAAGAAAGATAGTGACTTCACACAACATAAGAGGAGGGATATTTGGAAAAAACACATCTGGAAAACATCACCATTGCAGATTCAAGGCAGCGGGGACCCATCACTAGGGAACAAGCTGTATGACAGATCATAGTCTGTAGCACAAGGGACAAGAGCGCCATCTTATATGCCTGCTCAAATTCCACAAAATACTCATGTTTGAGCCACTGATAAAGCCCTGTGCAAGTGATCTTGAAGGTTTATGGATCGATTTTCTAGCCAGCATAGTGCAAGGCGGGGCATAAACTACCAGTAGTTCCTACCATCATAACATATTTCAGAGCAGCATCAACAGCTCCTTAGAAACCTGCCTGTCCTACATAAGGGGAAAAAAGCTGAGAAGTTGACATCTCGATGTGAGTGATACATATCAGAGATCTGTCAGTACAAAAACTACCTTGGAATTTCTAAAAAAGTAATAATACTGACTATTTCTTAGCACGAAAAAACAGTGTCATGGAAAGATAAATTTGATTTCATGTTGGCAGATAAAAGGGCACTGATCTAAGCACTAAAAACAAAGATTTTTTTTTAGGAGCAAGTCGTCATGACTTAATTACATTCATTATGTGCAGACTGAAAATAAAGATCAGTAATAAATATGGTTGGGGATTTAAAAAAGACAGGTTCATAAAGCTGAAAACAACTATAGGCTGATAGAACTGGAAAAACGTATGAATAATTTGGGAGAACTGATTAAATATTTTATTTGATGGCCAAAAATCTACCATCCCACAGCTGAAAAATTAGGTGATGTTAGTTATAAAACAACTTGACTTTAGCAGAAAGAATAAAAGCACCTACAAAAGCTAAAACATATTTGTGATCTCTGTGTGTGCCTGTCAGTGGAGGGGGGAGGTAATGAAAAAAAGGGCGACTTGACAGAAATGGATATAAATTTAGAAGCTAGAAAGTCTGGGAAGCTGATTAAGTAAACAAAAACGAATGAAGTAAAAAGTAAAAGATGTTAAAGTTGTAGGTAATAAAAAATCAAAATGTTAGGGTTCATTCCAGAGGTGCTGGGTTTCTTCTAAATGAATAAGGTAGAATAAGGTAGGGCTGTAAATAATTATGCGGAAAAGACAAAAGTGTTAAAAAAAAATTTGGGGGTTTGGATTTTTATTTTTTGTTTTTTAGTTGTTTGTTTTGGGTTTGGTTTTTTTTTAGAAGAAAAGATTATATATTCAGATTACATGAAAATGATGAGTATATTCTTTAAGATGGGATTTTTTTCAGAGGCTTTCTTTACATGCAAGGAACTATAACAAAGAATACTAAGATCTTTATTATTTTTACTTAGACATAAAATGGGGTTTGAGCGAGATTTAATCTGAGTTACCTGGATCTATATTTAGAAATGTTATAAACAAGTCATTTGTTAGCCAGAGGGGTCCAGAGGAAGCATTAGTCTGGGAGTCTACATTTTTTAAAGAAGTCACTTTAAACTCCTAAAGTCACTTCAAACTCCTAAAGCACTGAACAGATTTACTTCTTCATCTTGAAATGCCGATGCTTTCTTCAGTAGAATGCCTGCTATTTGTTAGGCACTTCACAAAGTCTCATATAAATTCTTTCTGAGCATCTGATGAGATGTTGTGTTTTTGGCAAGGCGGGATGTCAGTGCCTGCTGCTTTTGAAGGCAGACTTTTTGTGGAAGGTTGTATATAAATACATATTAAGGAAGAATGTTTTAACATAACATTTGAGACATAAATATTCATTTCCTGCTGCAAACTATAGATGAACAAGGTACTCTGAATCTTTGTGATTCTTGAGCACTTATTTTTGGAATGTTTGCTGCTTCTCCCATCTGTTGCTCCTTGATCCCATGTTTTTTGTATAAAGCAAAATACCTCCTTCGCTGTATGTTTCCTGGATTTCAGAATGAAAAACCTGCAGTGGTGAAGCTGACCAGAACAGTGACCACTGTTCTTCCCTGTATATGAAGGCTGCTAAGAATGCGTCATTTTAATGATTTCTCCCCTGCCAGCCTGAAATCCTTCCTAAATTCCTGTAGTTCACAAAAGCCAACAAACAAACAAACAGATAAGACAATCACCAGACAAGAACCAGCTCCTTTAAATGTTTGTGCAAGGTGGGCATGGTGGTGTGACTATCTGACTGCCAAACATCTCATATAAAGTGTTGCACACACAGAGCGTTGCAGTACTGATCATGCAAGGCAAGCCTGAGCAGAGGCCATACAATCACACATAAAGCTAAGCTCTCAGCACTAGCCACTGCATCAATTTAAGGTAAATATCAAGGTCCCTGTTCACTGCAGCTGGCAGGAAAATGGTATTTTCTGTGGGAGCATTTTGTCTTCTATGAAACCCGTGTGGACATTTTCAGGTTTTCTCTCATTAAAAAATCTAAATTGAAAACTTCTCCTCCCATTTTTAATATTTGAAACAGACAAAGAGCATGTTTTCTTACCCATAAGCAAAGGAAGCAGACATTTGCCTCTGAACTTTTCATTTAAAAGAAAAAATGCGAAAGCATTTACATGTTAATAAAAGCAACTCCTGCTACTGGTTATTATCCTCCTTTCTCACTCATGCATATTACTGTGATCCAAGCAGAGAACAAGCAGACTTTCAGACCTTCCTTAGCATGCAAATGAAGCATTGGCTTCTGCATCCCCCCATGAATCCAAAAGCAACTTGTGTGTCACAGCATAACCTTGTTCAGAAAAACGGGGGTCTTCCCCTGGTCTTTCAGCACAGCCAGGCAACATTTTCAATTCCTGATGTGTAGGACTAAACCTAATCCAAATGGCAGCAAATCTGAGACAGAAGAGCAGGTGAAGATAAGGAAGCAAATGAAAATAGATGTGGTTTTTATTGATACATGTTTCAAAAAGGAGGAATTGCAGCATTTCCCTCCAGCTGTACACTCAAAATCAGATATGAAAGACTATCTGATTACTTCTTTAAGTGTTGCCTGGGAGAATTAAGCACAGGCCATGGAGCAGATCCTCTGCACAGGCAAATATCTGTATGCTTTTACACCAGCTGAAAGACTGGTCCTTCTGCATCCCGTCTGTCAAATATGCACAGATGCAAAACAGGTGCCTGTAGTCCTCCAGAGCAGGTACAGCTCCCTTCTCCCAGTGTCTTTTTATGCACCCAGTGAGTTTCAGTACTTGATTTAGCTCTTTTCCAACTTCATCTTGTGGAGAACAGAAGATGGGTTTTGGCAGTGACACTTAGCTGAACTCTGCTTTGTGTGCAGTTAGATTTACTTCTTACACTCCTGAATGTCATTGCCTGTATTGTTGCTTTTGTCCTAGGGCTCTTTTTGTTGGTCGGTTTTGTATTGAAATCACAGTTAAACCATTCAGCATGGCGTTTTCTCTACAGAGTGAAAAGTGTGTGAAAGCAGTTGAAGGTCACATGTATTATAACAAAACAAAAGAAAGAAATAATAGGGCATCCATTCTGAAGTCCTCAGACATCCAACATATTATTGCCTCAGTGATTTCAGTATGGATAAGAACAGTTGCAGTGGGAAGGAGGCATCTTAATCCAGCTGCTCTTTTCAGCATACACAATGACAGGTATGTGGGGGTCCTGTTCCTCAGCCCCTTTCTGCCACTCCATATCACACACCTGGAGTGGTCTTTAGAGTGTATAACTCTCTGCCAGGGTACCGAGGAGGAAACTGTTCAGTTTGTGGGTATCTGCAGTGGCACCTCTGGTAGGGGTCTTGCTCAGGGGGACTGAACTCCTCAGTTCATCTGCTCCCAAGCCATGCTCTGGGCACTGCGGCCCCCAATCCCTATTTAAAGTATTGTTAACCTGTGACCAAAACCAAACTAAGTGGCTTCACCACCAGATTCCTCCAATAAAGACACAGTTTTCTCCTTCATCCCAACAAAGTCCCTGGAAATCGTGCATAAAACAGAAGAGAGAGAAGGGATAGATACTATTACAGTTCATTTCTCTCTCCAGGGCCCCAGTACATTATTCAGGAAGAACAGAGTGCAGTTTTTAAAGTGTAATTTATTTCTGAGTGGGTCTTCCCAGCCTGTCAGTGTATCCAACTCCTTTTTTCTTAGCAGTTTTCAGGTTTTAGCCCTCTTTATTGTTGCGTTTATCCTTCAGTAGCATAGGACAAGGGGTAATGGTTTTAAATTTAGAGGGTAGATTTAGACTAGATATAAGGAAGAAATTTTTTACTATGAGAGTGGAGAAACACTGGAACAGATTACCCAGAGAAGTGGTAGGTGCTCTATCCCTGGAAACATTCAAGGCCAGGTTGGATGCAGCTTTGATTTACCTGATCTCGTTGAAGATGTCCCTGCTCATTGCAGGGGAATTGGACTAGATGGGCTCTAAACTTCTCTTCCAACGCAAACTGTTCTGTGATTCCACGATTCTATGATATTATAATTCTTTATTTGTAAACAGGCATTTAGCTCATTTGAAGATGTGAATGACACAGCTTTTTTAACACTGTCATTGCAAGTCCTTGTAATTACAGTGATTTCTTACTGCACCTAGTCACCGGTGCAGGTACAAGAATATATAGGGAGGCTGTGGTACGAGTAAGGCAGAGAGCTTGATGAGATCTCGTTGCTTGGGGTGGTAGGTAGTCTATCCAAAGCAGCTGTGCAAAAAAATTCTAGACACCTCTAAAGGCAATGGCATCCCACAGCTGTAAGAGACAAATGCTCACACAGTCTAGAAACCCTCCTGCAGCATAGCCCTACAGTTCAAAACAGAAGGGGAACAGAGGTTTGAGCCCAGCTTTGCTCCACCTGGCACAGGGAGGAGGCACAGCACTTGTCAGTCACTACAGCTCATATCTGTAGCAATAGGCTCCCAAACAGCACTTACTTTCTGACCCCTTCTCCTAGTTTGTGTCTCCCATGGGCACCATTTTGCTCCTGTGGCTGAAAGTCTGAACACTGGCAACAAAGCCCTAACTGAACATCCAAGTAGTTGAGCAGTCATTAGCCCCAGATTTTCCCTCAGATGAGGAATATAATTCCCTTGGAGTATAAAACACTATGAGGAGACATGAGCTAGCTTGCAGACCAGAAGAATTAAAGCCACTTTATTTCCCTACTTATACAGTATCGTGTATATAACATTAGCACAGTGCTCTACCCAGGCTAACAGACCTGACTCTGAGTTGGAGGTAATAAAACCCACTGGCTGGACTGCAGCCAGTCTCATATTGTAGTTGACCTAAAAGAGGTACCAAAGCTAGCTAGTGACAGAACAGACAAAGTAAATATTTGATTGCTCTCAAAACCTGAGCTAGAGAGTTTAAAGCTTACACAGGTATGTATTATCAGCTATTGTGGGGGAATATTAATTGTGGCCTGTTGCAAAGCAGGAGAAAGTAAGATTCTCCTCCTTTTTGCCTCTCAGAAGTGGAGTTATATATGAGACCATTTGTCTGAGTATGTACAGTCTTGCTGTCAGGGCTGGCTGGCAGAGTGGCTTTGTTCTTCCACACAGAGCCCTAAATCATCAATCTTAGGTCCACAGAACGAGGGTGTTTTAAACAGGGAGTGTCAATATCAATATCTCATTTCATTGTTTCTAATCAGCTAAAATTATTCAGTCGGGGCAAATTCTGCTCTCTATTATCCTGGTGCAATTCATTGATTTTACAATGGCCAAGTGTAATTGTGTGCAGGATTTGGTCATTAATGTAATTTTAATAAAAGTTTCTTCATCTATATTTTGTAAATCTATTATTTTGTAGCAAGGATTTGCTAATCAGAGAGAAGATATCTCTAGAGATTGTTGTTCATTTGGTAAGGTAGGCAATAGGCAATAAATACCACTGCATTAGAAATGTAACTGAAAGTGAAAATTGGAAGTTGCTTTGAGATGCAAGTAGATTAAATATGGTACATTTGCTTAAGTATCTTTGTAATGTAACTTGGCTTTTCATCTTGATCTTTGGTTAAAATTACTTTCTCTAATTTAACTCTTCATACATGCTAGAACACCTCTGCACAACTGGAATAAACAAGACTCTTATAATAATGCATATTGTGCCAAAATCTTCCTTCAGCAATATCTATGCATAGGAATTCGTAACAGGATTTAAAATCAGAGCTGAAGGTCACCTTTTTCATATCACAGGCCATTCCGTTTTTCACCTGTAAGTAAATCCAGTAACTTTTCTCAAATTAAAACATTTCAGCCCCCTTGAGATGTAACTGTTAAGTGCCTCAGACAGAGATCAGCTGAAACAGAGCTATCACAAATGCCCAAGGCCTTCTCAATGCTAGATAACAAAGAGGTGCAGTACTCTTTTATATCAGTAAAAACTCAGAGTCCCTGGTGTTCTGAATTAGGGAAAAGCCATCTTTGCCTCTCAGCCTGTGAACCTGGCAGAGTGGGCAAGGACCAAATCATGAAGGCTGTCTGTACCACATAGAGCAGTGCCCAGTTCTGTTCAGGGGAATGTTTTCCCTGCCTTCAAGACGAAAACGTTTGCTTGTCATCTCTGTCTTAAAACAAGGCTGCAAGCATCAGCATCTTTCTGATACCCAGCTGATTCTCCCTGTGGCCTCAGCAGTGATGGAATAACTGAAGAATTAGTCCATGCTTTGTGGCATTTGCCTAGCCTGATGTTCTTCCCAAGTGCAAGAAATCTGTGGAACTAGTGCAGTAAGTACTTTTGACTCCCTGCATCTAGTTGCAGTTAGAAATTTCCCTAATCTTATTTAAAACTCATTGCTACAATGTTACTTTTTGTTATTTATGGCTGAGTTTTTCTAACGTTGGCATTCAGATGCAATGCTTAATTTGGTGTAGGCCAACAAGACTAAGCCCTCCTCTATTTCTCCAACCCAGCTATTAGAACTCCTTTCTGGAGAGAAGTAACTAAATCCAGTAAAAAGTAAATCCAGTGATTGACTCTCAGCCACTTTGAAAGTAAACAGAAGGGAGGTAACCTCTGCTATCCATTAGATTTCCCACATTCTCCATGAGCTGAGGACATGTTTTCATAGTGCCCTTAACAATGCCATGCACAGAGGGAAGGTCACTCCACTAGCTCTGCTCAGTTTTCCCTTTTTGCATGTACAAACCCATCTCTTCCCCTCTCCCCCCCTCCCCCCCCCCCAGCATTACATTGTATTCTATACTTATTCAGAGTAACTCCATGCACCCATCTTTGACAACTTAAGCTCATGTACCCTTAGTGTAATTTATTTCTCAGGAGCCAGTGTTTCATCTGTTAGGTTTTGCCTGTTCCTGAAAGGCAGAAGTCTAAATCCAGATATGAAAGAAGCAAGGAAAATGAGTCTGAGGATTCCATTTTGACTGTAAGATTGCAATTGCTTTCTGCGGTTGCTGAGAACTGCAGGGATGACCTTATTTAGCGCAATTTGGTATTTGAGAGAGGTTCCTCAGATCAAAAGGGTTTGCTGTCTCTTCAGCTGCTTAATGTTACCAAAGGGTTAAGAACAAGGGCTAAGGGGAAAAAAAAATATTACTTGGGTACAAACAGTTGAGATGCTGAGACATTTAGGGCACTTACGACCTAAGTACATTACAGCATTCATGTGATGATAGATATTCAAGACTGTTCTGATATCATCCAGAAAACCTGTATTTTTGTGTCCTAGAAAAAGAGCAACAGAGTTTACGTTATCAAATTGTCATACAAATATATCAATTAGGAAAACAGAACTTACATCTTTAGAAAGTGAAGGATATGTAAGCATAAGAGAAACATTGAAAAAGGGACATTTGTACTGGATCTAGCAGCATGCCTTAACACAATTAGCATAGCAGAGTAGCACATATCATACAAAATGCTATACTCTTAGGAAAAAAGTACTCAAACTGTGTCATGTACCACGCAGAAAGGGTGGAACCAAACTGTGAACTACTATGAGATATAATGTTCAAGGTGCAATACACGATGAGCCAGAATAGAAAAAGATGACAGGAACCAGACAGCAGACCAAAATAATATGAAAATATAAAAAAGAATAAAATGACATGCTGCCTTTGATCCTGTTTACAAGAGGAAAGCAACCACAGAGAAAATCTTTCATGGTATCACAGAATCTGCAAGTGTAGGAGAGACTGCTTGTGAGAGAGGGCTTGAACCTGGAAGTTTGCATATAGTTCTCCCATTAACTTCAGCTACAGTTCATTGCACAGAGCACCAGAAAGATTAGGGTTCAGATAACTCAGTAAGTGGCTTGAGGACAAGAGAGACATATGCAAAGAAAAATACCATTGATCAGTATTACCCTGCAGTGTCCTTCTTTACACTGCATTAGCTCACAAGCTTTGGAGATAAAGCACATTTTAAATGAAACTTGAGTATTATACAAGGCTTTACCATCATTCCAAAAGTAGCCACATCTTCACAAAAGGCTTTTAGGATTCCTAGGGAAGCATCAGCCCAGTCCTCTGCAAGAGGCAGAGGAAGAGGAACAGTGATCTTGTACATGGAAAGCAAGTTTTAAAGGGATCAGCACTGCTACTTGCTTCTTGAAAGAGGAACTCTTTTTCAAAAACTCAGTTGTATTATCATAAAAAGCTCCATGTATCAGCTCGCAAGGTCTTTTACTAGTCAGAAAATTTGCAGGACCTATGTAGGGGGTGGGGAGGGAGAATGAAGGACAAAAATTGAAGCTAACATTTTTTGATATTTTGCAGCTTCTTCTATAGCTGAGCTAGTGTCGTGGTTTAAGTCCAGTCAACCATGAAGTTTACTCACTCACTCACTCACTCACTCACTCACTCACTCACTCACTCACCTCTCTTTCTTCCCCCAGTCCCAGAGGGATGGGGAGGAGAATCAAAAAAAAAAAAAAATGCAACTCCCACAGGTTGAGATAAGAACAGTTTAGTAACTAAGGTATGATACAAACCACTACTGCTACCACCAGTAATAATAATGACACAAGAAGTACAAGGAAAGAGAATATAACTGCTCACCAAGCCCGACCCAGCCAGTGCACCCCCCAGCAGTGAACCCCCCAGAGCCACCACCACACCCTTCTGGGTCTCTGCTCTCCGCTTTCACATCCTGGACATGACGTGCTGTGGTATGGAATAACCTCTCTTGGTCAGTTCGGGTCAGGTGTCCTGTCTCTGCTTCCTCCTGGCTTCCCCTCCTCCCTGGCAGAGCATGAGGCTCAGAAAGCCCTTGGTCAGACCAAAACATTACCAAGCAGTAACTGCAAACACTGGTGTTATCAGCGCTGCTCCCAGGCCCAAAATCAAAAACACAGCGCTGCACCAGCTACCAAGGAGAAAAATGACTGCTACTGCTGAACCCATGACAGCTAGTGACCCATATTTTTGCTAGTGCTGCTGCAAAGCATATGGGGTAAACCTCGTACTCTGCTTAGCACCTGGTAAAGAATGCCCCAATGTAATGTCACGTCAATCACTGGACATTCACAGTTCAAGAAAACAGTTAGCTAACATAAAAGACTCCAGAGAAAAGTAAAAATGACCAGTACAGCAGGAAAGATGGGAAGAATTAGGTCCATTTGCCCATAAGAACTACAAGGCCACCATTTTTGAACACATAAAAGTTTGCTGCAAAAAAAAAGAAAACTGATAAAATTATTTCTGTGTTCATTATAGGCAGGATAAGAGGTTGTAAGTTTAAAATTTTTAAAGGAAGATTTAGATTAGACATTAGGAAAGCCTTCCTAATGTTAAGGAAAGGATGAGGTATACAGAAGAGTCTTACCATCAGGCTTTTTTAAAAGGATATGTGAGAGAGAAATGTTTACTCATAACTAATTCAGCCTTGAGGCTGAGGATGGCTGAAACGGCCTGTCTAGGTCATTTGGGCCTCAATTTATGAGCCAAGCTGCTGCCTCTGAAGTGAAATATGACATTTTTATTTTAAAACCATACTGCAAATTTTAAGGAGAAAAACATAACTTCTCTAATTAAAACTGTGGAAGCAGCATGAATAGGAAGCATATTTGAAGATTTGGCTTATGTTAAAACAACTTCTCTAGTGCAGCCTTCAAGGGGCATTTCAGTCTATCCACAGCAAATATTTTGGCTACTGTCTCTCTTCTGAATGTGGAAGATGCAGAAAACCTCATTCTCCTTGAGGCATTTATAGGGTACTGTTTCATCCCTGTTTACTGGACAGAGGGCCATGTGTTGACTCTCTAGACGGAGTAATCCTGGTGTATTAGGTGATTAGCTTTGAAAAACAGTTCTTTGGAGAGGGGGTAAAAATTGTTCTAAAACATTTTCTCTTTTTAAAGGGACTTACTGTTCCAAATTGCTTCCAGCTTTTCTCTCCACGTAATGATTATGGAGTTAAACATTAGCGAGTCTATATAACTAGAATAATGACAATAACTCGAGCAAGGAATAAAAATGTTAAACTAACAAATAAAGAGGTCAATTACTGAAACAGATGAGAAGACAGAGGGCAAATTCTAATAGCAAGACATAGCTGGCACAATGATTAGACCACAGGCAAACCTTACTGAGTTTGGATTCAGAATGCTAAAGCAGCAACAGTGGCAATCAGAGGACTCACAACACAGAAAGAGCACAAAAAATAACTGGAGGATATATATAAAGGCAGAAGGGAAAACAGTGCAAGTGAAAAATATTATGAGACAGAAAGCCCAGAAAGGACAAGTTTACCTGAGGATGAGGAATTGAAATGAGTACAGGCACTTTTGCAGTACCTTGCAGTTGTTCCTAAGGCAGGATCCCCCTCAGGACACCCAACCGGCCTCTGCTGACCCAAGTCCCTGAAGCCTAAGTGTGGCAGCAGTGCCATGATTCCTCAAATAGCCCAGCAAAATTAATCTCTGTGCATCTACATTTTGTTCAGAGAGGATAACAATTTGCATGCAGCAAACATGTCATTGATAGGGCTACTTGACCACCCCCCCCAGTCCCTGTTTCTGGGGATACTACCCCTTTCCAAGGCAGAAAAAATTGACTGATGATGATGATAACAGAGTGAGCCCAGTGATGTGCAGGGATTTGTGATCCAAATTCAGGTGGTGATGGAGGGGAGCTTCTTGGACAAAATCATTCCATGCCTACAAGTGCTCACTGAATTGTGGTAGCAGGAATTAAAGTGAAGTCTATTGGTTTTATTTAGGTTAGAACAAGCAAGGCAGAGAATGACTGAAGGGCTTGAGTAGGAAGGCAAACCTTGTTAGTTTCTATTCATTTTTAGCATGTAATATCCAATGCTTCATAGCTCTTGTGACATTTAAGACACATGCAACAATTGCGCTCAAGTGTAAGTCCAGAGAAGTAGGCCAATTTACAGCAGCTGAGGAGCTCATTCTTCTAGGGACTACTACTGAGACAAATAATTTTGATTTTTAGGCTTTCCTCCACCAATCAATATTTTTATTGCTGTACGTGAGATAGAAAACAATCATGTAACAACAAAAGTTGTTGGGCTTTGTTTCAAATTCTTTGTTTTACTCTTTACTGGGTTTTTTTGAGCACAATGGGGTAGCCTCTTAGAAATATGAAACAGGGTGAAAAAGGTTGTACTCTACTTCGAAGGGAAAGAAAGGAAAATACTTTAGTGCACTGCAGGCAGGCTAAGGCTCACATTGGCTGTTTATTCAACCTTCAGAGTCTGTGTTCTCATCCATGTGTTGTTTACATCTAAGGACTTTTGTTCCTGCAGTCATATGCTACTGCTGATGAGTGTCATTTTGCTTTCTGTTCCTGCTCTTGCTTCATCCCATAAAAGAATTTCTGTTCCAAATCAATTGCGTAGGTATCTATAAGTGTTACAGACTAAGCTGCTTTCTGTCTCAAAACTAATATAAGCCGTCCAGCAGGAATAGAAAGCAAAGTGGCATGTTCATTGAAATCAGCTACCCAAATTGCCCTATCCACAAATTCATGTGTTTGCACTTCAGATTTTGCAAGCAGGTAAAGAATGGGAGGAAAAGAAATTTATAATCACAGGTCTCTGGCTTGGTGTCCGCAGCCCGATTTAAAAAAAAAATATTGCACTTTTTTCACCAATCTAAAATTATTCTTTCTGTCCAGCCTATTATTTGAGGAGATTTTCAACATACCCTCAAGGTGAACAAGGCTTCTTTTTCTGAATATTACTCATTTTGCTAGGACCACAGGCATCAATACCTGTTTCTGAGTGTTTGAAGAAAGACTTCATTCATTTATCAATTCCACTATTGAATTATTTGAAAGGGGACAGATCTTTGTGTTCAGAAGCCTAGAAAAGTCTTCCCAAGCATGGCTTTTTGTAGTTCGTGGCAATAAAGGGTTAGCGCAAAAGAACAGATTACTTGCTGGTTGGCAGCTTCTCCAACATTCATAATGGTTAGCTAAACCAGCTTCACCTACATAGCCTCATGTCCAGGAAAAATGGTTTAAAAATTTGTGCAGTTATATAACTGTAAACATCAGTTGGATCTATTCCTGGTGCTTTTTCTTATTACTTCAATGAATTAATTCAGCTAAAAATAAAGATAAATATGAAAGTTGCAGATGTTTCTGTAAACTTTTCAACAACTTTTTAGAGCCTGGAACATGCCAGTGATGGAGTCCTAGAGTAGAGCTTCCAGGAAGAAGCGGCACTGATATAGAATTACCAGAAGGAAAGTAAAGTAGAACAAGACAAACCACAATCAAAGGGAGCACAGAATATCCTTGTGCAGTCAATCAAATGCCAGGTTTGCTAAACTTAGCTCTGGTAAGACCTCATTGTCTTATCCTGAGCACCTCTTTCCTTCATTTCCATAACTATAAAATCATACACTGTCAGGATTAATTATTTTCTACAACAGGCCAGCAGCTTGATATGCTTTTACACGCTTTTCTGTTGAAAGAAAGGAATACAATTATATATCTGAAGGACTGAAAAACATCAAGCATTACAAACATTCTATTGTTTTGTACTTATTTCTTATGAAATACTTCATCTGTTAAGATATTGCTCTGACAGCCTTAGCCATTCACCAGTTTCATGTCCCTTTGCAAGGACTGTGCTATTGACACAGAATCATCAATTCCCCCTTCATAATCCTATTTTCATGCCTCATGTCATTCCCACCTGTGGCTTTCTAGCAATTAATGATGTTACAATGCAAATTCTAATCAAGCCACATATGTATTTTGTTCATTTGTTTCCTTATGGGAAGCATTTTAATTTCCCCTGGCCTTTATGCAGCAGCTGCATGTCCTTCTGATTATGTCTTCTGCTGAATAGTGGTCAAAGTGTTGCTCAGGCCAAAATCAGTACAGCTGTAAGCATGTGAAATTCTTCTGGCCCAGGGTGTCAAAATCCATGTGCCATCTAGCTTTATTAAAAGCTGGGCAAATCACAGGATCCATGAGACATGCAATAGCAGCAAGAAAGACAAAGAAAAATGAGAATTTTGGGCTACAAAAGCAGACTGCTGTAGTGGGTATTTTAAAGATTACAGCAACTGTAAGACAGAAAAGAACCTTTGCTGCTACACAATGCTGCCTGTTAAAAACATGCCTATAAATATCATCCCCTTTTTGTCTGTGTCTATGAACTAGATGAAAGCATTCAAAGTAGAATTTTCTCATTAACATGGAATTAAATGTATTTTGAAAAGAATTTTGATACACATATAGCAACTTGTCTATTATTTTAAACCTCTGCAGGCAAACACGAAGACAGTCATGCTGCTGAAGCACAGGTCTGGGAATGGGGTGGTATACTGAAATCTGTCATGGGCTTCCTAGTTATCATAGCTCAGTCCTGTGAATGTTTCTAGGCTCATTTTAATCTTATGTAAAATGTAAACTATAGCTTGTACACACATTGCAGGGAGTCTGGAAGGTCTACTTCTTCAAAGCTCTTTGATGATCTTTGATACAAAGCCCTAAAACACTCTAACTATCTATTCCTTTTACACATATTTTCTCTCATACTTCAAGGAGATCTGAAGATGTATCTTCATTACAGCTTAATGGCCTGTATCTTTTTTTTCTCTTTTCTTGTAGCTGGGAGCAGTGTTCTAAATTAAGTTCAAAACACTGAGAGAAAAACATCTTTCTTGGCCTTCCTGAGCTGTCCACACTGCCTTTATCTTCTTTCTCACCTTCACACAATTTCCTTATGTGAGGTTTCAGCTCAAGGAAAAGAATATATATGTACAGGTCTTGCAAACTAGTGACCTATCATGGGCTTTCTTCTCTTCTGCAGACATTTTGCATCCAGAGGATGGTAAAAAAATTAAATCCTTGTATCTTGGAAACCTCAGATATGAAATTTAACTGAGCAGGAAGAGAGGACTTCTACAACCCATTCAAGTGGGCTTTTGTTAATGAATAAACAAATACTTTGCAATACTGGTAGCAGAGCATCTGATCCTACAGTTTTCCCCCAGAATAAAATTTTACTGTCTTCAGATCTTGACTGTCTCTTCAGTTTTAACTGTCATCCCCACTTTTCCACTTAATTATGGTACTACACTGCGGTAACTCCTGGGCACTGAAATAGAAACACTGTGGGTTCTTGTCTGTAAGAGCTGCTCCCAATACTTAACACCAGATCTGCCTTGCAGTTACCTTAAAGTCTCCTCCTAGTGAAGGCATCAAGATTCAGACCTATTCAGCGCTCCTAATCACCTAAGAGAAGAGGCTTGACTCAGAAGATCCTTGTCCCATCCTCCTGAAGGAAGCATGGGAACTTGGCCAGATTAGAAATTGAACAGGCTCATTCAAGGATATGCTGTTTCATAAACCGATAAATGCTTTGCTGCTTCTGAAGACTGTATTTACTGTAGGCAATAGCAGTCTCTGATTCCTTCACCTCTTCAGAAGGTATCTGTGTGCTATTTTCCCTGTATCCTCTGTTTTAAGGACTTGGCGCAGTCCTCCTTTCTGTATACTAAGGATCTGTAATTCTTTTCTTCTAGTTTGTAATGGGTTCTTTATGCTTCCATATCCACTCCTCTGCACAAGATTCCCCATTCTCTTCCCATGTCCTCATTCATCACTTCCATCTTCCCCACTTCCAGTGCCTCAACATGTCTCTTCATTACTGTGCTTCCAGGACATCAGACCATTTGTCTTCTGCATTCCATATGGGGTTAACATGCCTCTAAGTCCCACCTACATCTCCATCTCTCATTATCCCTTTCATGTCTATGAGGACAGCAGAGTTTTGAAATTTAGCCGGGTCTGACCTCTCTTTTCTGTAGGAAGATACTTCTCCGTAGATTTGCTTTGAGAGAATATCAAGTTTGATAATGGTGAGTTGTTCTATACAGCAGATGTCAGGTGGATAGTCTGCCCTCAACCCATTTTCCATCAAAATCAATTGACTCCAGTCACTCCAGACAGCTTCTGAGCTTTTGCAGTCAGTGGAATACAACTGTCAAAGACTGTCATGTTACTTCCAAGCTAAGGGGAGGTCCTCACAATCTCAGCCAGCCGTCCCCCCTCTGTAAGTGCAGGACTAGTCACGCTGCTCTACAAGCAGGAAATGATGTGAAGCTTCAGTTACTTTGATAAGTAGAGCTTGTGAAGAACTCTGTGTGTAGCTAAGCTCTCTATAGCAGTATTAATGAATAATGACCTTGCTTTGAAAATATATGCTGTGTGTTTGTTCACTGCTTCTGTACGGTCTCTGCTGATTTCTACTGTGTCCAACATTCTTGGAAACTTCTGCCTTGCTGAAACCCAGATCATCTAAACTTTAAGCTAGTAGCCCTGAGCTCCATAATGTGCACTCAAACACAAGGGCTCACATTATAAGAGAGTTTTTTATTCCTTTTCCTGCAGAGCTCTGTCATCAGAAATGATCACTAGCACTTAGGAGCGTCACTTACTTTGTGTATGGATACACAGAAAAAGTCTTGGGGACAGGAAGATCGATTAGCTTAAAATAATATAGTGAATTTTTTTGAAGTTGTAACCTCATTTTTTAACTGAAAATAGGACTTTAAGAAAAGCACTTAATTTCTGTGTCATCATTTCTCCCAGCTGTACAATAGGATAATAACATTG
Organism: Myiopsitta monachus; assembly: GCA_017639245.1. Lineage (NCBI taxonomy): Eukaryota > Metazoa > Chordata > Aves > Psittaciformes > Psittacidae > Myiopsitta > Myiopsitta monachus. The sequence goes on from CM029919.1 coordinate 65,708,382, forward strand.
CTTTATCTCACTGGGGTTCTGTGAAGGAAATTCATTATTCTTGCGAGAGCCTCTACTACTGGAGATAAGGGTTGTGGAAAAGTCTCTCAAAAACTAGTTGCATTTGGGCTTATCATTGGTCACATGAGTAAAGTTAAATACATTTATAAGTGCTTGCTGGCTTTGGACCTAGGTCAAGACAGGTGCAATTAAGGCAAAAATCCAAAGTTTGAAATTCTTAAAATGAAAAGGTATCCTTCCAACTCAAGAAATCAATAACTTTGAGGTTAAGAAACATTGCCTACATTTTCACAATCTGACTCTCTCTGTGCATCACAGCACAGAGGCACAAAAAAAGAAAGCATACGCAAAAAAGTCTATGACATTTCCGTGGTGCCGGACAGATTTATTAGCTTATTGTGAGGAATTTTGTTAACACGAGAGTGAGGAATTCTGTTCTGTGCTCTGCTGCTTGGTTTTGATACATACTGGCAAATATACGTCCTGCCCCAGGCTGCTGCGGAGATACAGAGCCCTTCACTTGATGTTGCAGTTAAAGGCTCAGTCTGGCCCTCTGGGAAGTACATGCTTACTTCTTTTTTCTTTTCCTTTTTTTTCTTTTTTTACATAAGTAGGGATGGTATCGATGTTCTCCAGCAATCTTCATCACACATCTTTTCACAGGAAGAAGAACAAAAGGTAGAACAAAAAGTACAGGTTGTCAAAGATGCTGTCACTTGGAACATATTTCTCCTGAGCTGTATCTGAAAGGGGAGATAAAAGAAAAGATACTAAAATATTTTATGTGTGTTTGAGATGAGCTCAACGCAGCTCCTGTTTCTCTGCTAAAACACATCACTGACTAAAGCAACATAAAGCTCAAAATGCCGCCTTGAAAATAGTTAGACAAACACTACTTAGAGGCTTGGTTGTTTGGTTGTTTTTTTAACTTTGCTTTAGCCTGTCAGACTCAAGAACTGTCTCTCTGCCATTTGCAGACTTCTGCCTCTGCCCCCTTGCCATTTACAAGGGTTTAAACAGCTACTGTGAGTCTTCTTCTGCTATAAATAGCAAGGTATGGAGTGATGAATGCCCACAAATGCCACTGTAACACAATACAGTAATGCATGAGGACTGCACAACTTATAGGAAAAGAAAAAGAGGCAGTCATCTTCCAAACTCACAGTTACTATGTGTCTGCACACCGGACAGGCAAGTCACATCGCAATCACTGCTGCTCACCCCTGATTTCACCTGGGCTGTATATAGACTGCACTTTATATGAGTGGTATGTTTATGTTTCCTCTTTGGCTAGCAGCAGGCGGTGGGCCGCAGTCTGATCTGTGGCTGAACTTCGTCATTGTAATAGTCACACATTGTAACAGTGCCTGAGAGGAGCTTGGAAACCCCCAGCAAGAGGCACTGCTTGTTAAGAGCTATTGCACCTGTATTTTATGCCTACAGTCTACTTTAATTTGTGTACTACTCCACACCAAGCCTGCCATTACTGCTGCACAGTTAAGGACAGTATTTTGCAAACAGTAAGGGGCAAGTTCTCTTCCAAACATTGGTTCCCTTTTTAATCACAAGGAGCAAGAGAGCGGGGATCCTCCAGTAGTTTGTACTCACTCTCCACAGGCACGACACCATGCAGATAAGCATATTATTCACCTAACTGGAAATGTCTGGTCTGAGCTACTTGTCTGGCATCACCTGTAGTCAGCAACGAAAGAAAAACTCTGAGAAGATGGACTGATCCGGTGTTAAAGCAGGTGTCTCAGAAAAGCAGCATGAATTGCCCTCTGGAGCTTACAACCTCCCCTTAATTATAAAGATAACCTGGAAAACTGGTTTAGACTAGAGACTGGACTTCCAGGCAGCTTGAGATAGATAAGCTGCCTTCCAGACCTGGTTGAAAGGAGACTACATCAGAATCCTCTTCTCTCTGCCTACAGCAGGCTTTATGCTGTGCAGAAACTTCAGGCAAAGCCCTGGCTTAATTTAAGTCCACAGTAACACTGTAACTGGACTAGGATTTCCCCCGACATCCCTGCTTCTGGCTCCTGTGCTACCATAGGCTCACAAAACCACTGAGTGGGAATTGCTGTGGTAAAACCCTTGTCCAAATATTTCATGGTATAAGAAAACAAACCACTCATTCTAGAGAGGGGCAAAAATTCTGTTTCAAAACTTTCAGCAACCTTGCCTTTATTTTGTAAAAGGCTATTTTTTATCACCATAAAATAACACTTTGACTTTTAAAGAGGTCCTTTTCCCACCAGATGCCATAAAAAAATGGAGTGAGCATTCACCAAAACCCCAAAACCTATTTGTAACACTGGAACAGGCTGTGGCAGAAATGGGGTGGCTCTGAGTTAATTCCCAGGTACTCCGTGGCTTACTGGAAAAAGCTGTCGCGTAAAATCAACAGAAATTGGGAAACCAAGACAAAAGCCAATACACAACCTCAGACAAGACATCTCAACAAACACATAGAGGGTTTACAAATGCAGGAAGAGGAGAAGACAAAGGATTTCTGTGATAAAATATGACTCTTTCTGCAGAAGGGGGTAAGCTTTTCACAGGCAGGTAAGGGAGACAGACAGACAGAGGTTATAGCTCTAACCGCAGCCATTAGGGCTGACAGAGAACAGGAAGCCTATTTAGTAGCTTTTTCAGCATTTGGCAGTAATCCAAGTAAGATAGACATGCAAATTGGCCTTTGTTGTTTTAAAATCTTCTTTATGTTACCTTCTGTCATTGCTGACTTACCTACTCCCGAATCCAGGGGCCAGGTTAGCCATCAGCCCTTACCCCAGCTGTGGCCCTGCTGCCCATCACACACCTCTGCAGCATCAAGGGAGCTGTGAGATAGGATGCACACTGCCAGCCAAGCCTCCTTTGGGTCCTTGTCACTGACTGGCATGCTGCAGCACACTTCTCCAATCATTCAAATTTTGGTCACCTCAGGGCATGAGCAGAGTTCACATTGACACTTAATGCACTGTGCAGGGCATGCCTCGGAGAAAAAGGGACGAGAGGTTCAGCTAACTACAAAGAAATACTTTTGTAAATATATATATGTATGTATAAATACAGAAATATACATATCGTATAAATATATTCCTGTGTAGGTGGAAGTATCAAAAAAGAACAATTTTACAAAAGGTAACGTTTCATTTTGCCTCAGCTCATGCTTTTGCTCACCAATTTCAACCTGCCTCTACCTCTCCCCCCATTCACAGTACCTGAACACACTTCAAACAGTAAGGAGCTGGATCTCAAAACAGTCTAACAAAGGGCAAAATAATCTCAGCCCTATCTTGTTGTGGCAGAGATAAAGTCACACGTGTGTTGCCCATAGTTACCGAGACAACCTGGAGGATATCTGTGATTCAAACCTCAGTCCATCATTTGTCCATGCCTGCATGCCAAAGTACCCTGTCTGTAGAAAAGCTGCTACTCAGAATGTAATTCAGAGTAACTCGGGCTTCACCGAGCTTTGAGCACAATCCAGTTAAAGGCATGCTTTACCGCAAATGGAAGGAAATTATTCTTTCCTGTTAATGACTCTGCACTGCTAACCACATGCATTCAGAAGTCCCAAATTAACTCTATCACAGTTCCTGAGGAAGAATGTTGGCCAAAAAAAAAAAAAATAATAAAATCCCCAGATTTTTAGCAGTCTCATGAATGCTTGTTTCTTCTGTTTAACTCTGAGTTCCTGAGACTGAAAGGTGCACTCAGGTCAAGTTATCAAGGGTTTCTGAGGCACCACAAAAACTGAAAAACTGTGCTTTTAAAATGAAATATGAGATATGTCCCCAGAATCTGGAACTTCAAGAAAAAAAACCAACAAATATCATGAGACTCCATTAAAGCAGGAGCTGACAATACTGTGACCCAGAAGTGACATGGAAGAGTCAGCAGTATATCTAGCTATGTAGCGATTCACATTGTTAACTTTTGAAACACCTTCTAGAACAATATGGGATGAAATTTATTGCTGACATAAGTAATTTCACCTGAATAAGGTGAAAATTCACCTGGATAAGGTATTTCACTAAGCTCATCTATGAAAACCTTCTGGCCCTGGGTGTTGTTTCTCTGTCTGTTTGAGTGGAGCATAGGAAATTTTCATATCAGTAGGGCACCTTTTCTGAAAAAAAAAGAGGGGGAAAAAAAGAAGGTAGCCAACAGATTTTGGAAACAAAATTATTACTTGTAACTGTGACAGATACCATGGTGACGCGTACAAGAATTTTTCCTATTAAGCTTTAGCAAGTGCTAGTGCCACAATAAATAACCTTTCATATATGGAGGCTGCAGGAGCAAATAAGGGATAACACAAGCAATTCTAGAAGTTTGAAAAAGGGATTACATCACTTCAAACTTAAACCAAGAATTTAATAAAATAAAAAAAAAAAAAAAAGAGCCTAAACTATATGGAATTACTTACCAGGGTATCCTTGTTCCTAATCTATAATTTATATGCACATTCAGTTTACATTTCTGTAAAAATAATTAGATGTATTTGGATTCCAAGTGAAAACTATCAGATTATATATAAGGCAGCACAGAAGCATCTGAGGCTAAATAATGCTTTCAGTGAGATGCCTATGAATCTTTTTGAAACCCAGTAGTCAATAGGGGATTTTCCTCCCAATTCCCTATTCTAGGAGAGCTTCAATTCCTCTTCCCTTGAGAAATTTAACTTCTCATGGTCAGGAACAAAGAATTTTGAAGGCGGAAAAAAAATGTAAAGTCAACCTAAGTCTTTCTGTACAGAAAAAAGTACATGCAGCTGAGTTTACAGAAGGATTTCATAATATCAAGAACTATGGAGATCAAAAGTAATAATAAGGACTCTCTTAGAGTCTGTGGTGGCATGAAAGGATCATGCATTCAGGAGAAAATTTACATTCTGTTTGTCAGCATCTTGAAGATTGAGCTATGACAGAGGGATATAAATCAGTGAAGATGCAGCTGTAGTATTTGAGTCCATATTAATACAGCCCAGTATATTTTGATTAAAATAAGTAAAAAAAAAGGTAAGAACATTTGGTTTGCTTTTTTAATTTTTTGAGACAAGTTCCATTCCCTACTGTGCAGATACATATAGTTTATGTTATCTGAATGTACTTCATTTTCAGCTGGTCCTACTCGGGAATAGACATGTAAATAAAAATGATACATTTTCACTTTTGAATATGAAGTAATGCTGTTAGGATAGCAACTATATCATCTGAATCTGTAATTACAACTAGCATGTTAGGTGGATGTACTCTGGGAGGAATTTCCACTGATATATGTGTAGAAACAAATATCTAAATATTTTTGAAGTTAACCTTAGGATTTAGGATTCATGAAGCAAATACCAAAGTCAGCAGCTAAGATGTCCTCATTCTACAGTAATTTTTGCAGATAAAAAAGAAAAGGAAGGAAAAAAAAAAAGAAAAAGAGAAACCTGAAAATAATATCACCTGGATGCTTGTATCCAACAGAGTAAAGAATGAGTTCATGTAATAAAACAGTGTAAAGCTTTTCAGTTCTGGAAAGGCACACTTGAAAGATTAAGAGAAAAAGAGTTCAGTTCTAAAGGCAGAGCTATAATGGAAATTAAGGAGGACCTGATATGTAAAACAGCTTGCAGAAACAAAGAGCTACCAGGAAAAAATGGAAGAAAGCGTTAAAATCTGCCACATTATCCAATTCCATTCTGATTAAGATCCTCTAGACTTACATGAAAAAAAAGGAATATGGAGAATAAACTGTCAAATGGACCAAGAAATTACAAGAGGTTAAACATATCTATCATGTAAGAGATGGGAAAGCAAACCAACAAAAATATAGTCATTTAGTCAAATAATTGCATAGAATGAACAAACCAGAAAAGTAAAATAGCAGAATTGATCAGGAAAATAGAAGAATACTTTTACAAATATTTTGAGTGAGGGGGAAGATACATTACAGAAAAAGAGGCCCAGAAATACAGAAGGCGAAGGAATAAATGTGCATCACAGAATCACAGTATGGTTTGGGTTAGAAGAGACCATAAAGATCACCCAGTTCCACCCCCCACAGCCATGGTCAGGGACAATTTCCTCTAGACCAGATTGCTCAAAGCTCCATCCAGCCTGGCCTGGAACACTTCCCTGGAGGGTGCAACCTGTGCCATTGTCTCACCATAAAAAAAGTCTTCCTAACGTCTAATCTAAATCTACCCTCTTTCAGTTTAAAACCATTCCCCCTTGTCCTGTTACTACATGCCCTCTTAAAAAGTCCATCTCCAGATTTCTTGTAGGCACCCTTTAGGGACTGGAAGATTAAAGAAGGTCTCCTCAGAGCCTTCTCTTCTCCAGGCTGAACAACCCCAGCTCTCCCAGCCTTCCTCCATAGGAGAGGTGCTCCAGCCTTTTGATCATCTTTGTGGCTCTCCTCTGGACTTGCTTCAACAGGTCTACGTCCCTCTTCTTCTGGGGTCCACAGAGATGAATGCAGTACTGCAGGTAGGGTCTCACAAGAGCTGAGTAGAGGGGGAGAATCACTTCCTTCAACCTGCTGGACATGCCTCTTTTGATGCAGCCCAGTATACAGTTGGCTTACTGGGCTGTGAGAACACACTGCCAGCTCATGTTGAGTTCCTCCCAAGTACTTCTCATGGCTGCTCTCTATTTATTCTCCGACTACCCTGTAATTGTTCTTGGGCTTGCCCTGACACAGGGCCAGGACCTTGCACTTGGCTTGGTTGAACTTCATAAGGCTGGCACTTGCCCACCTCCTGAGTGCGTCAAGGTCCCCCTGAATGGCATCCCTTCCCTCCACCATATCAACCAAACCACACAGCTTACTGCCACTAGCAAACTTGCTGAGGGTGCACTCAATCCTACTGTCCATATCACCAGCAAAGATGTTAAACAGTGCCAGTCCTAATGCCAGTCCCTAAGGAACACCCCTTGTGACTGATGTCCACTTGGACATTGAGCTGTTCACCAGTTCTCGAGTGTGACCATGTCTGAGAAAATAAATTTAGAAATCAAATTAAATTAAATTTAGAAATTAAAATTTAAAACTGTTTTGATTAAAATGGATCCAAAGCTTTCTGAAGCATACTTTGAGTACCACTGAATTAGATTAAAGTGATGTGGTGGAGCAGCAATATCAGGAAGGTTTCAGACAGGCCAGTGGAAAACCAGGGTGATTTTCTACTCATATGCAGAAGCATAAGAGAAGGCAAGTGGAACATAAAACACTATATTGCCTACATCATTGCTTGGTATTAAAAAAAGCATGGCTCTATTAAAGTCAATGGAGCTGCAGCAGTTTAGAATAACAGTTTTTCTCTCTGTGTAGCTGTATGGTTGAAGGGTTCTCTTATGTTGAAGGAAAACACATTTTTCCCTCTTAGTCCATTGAAGAAACACTTCCAGCATGACCTGTCTTTGTAAAAAGACCTTCATGGAAAATGGAGAAATAGTCATAACTAATGAAAAGAGGTTTTCCCTTCAGGGGAGTACCTTGGGAAATGCACGTGAATGCATCTTTCCCTTCCTCTCTTTTATTGTTGAGATATCTTTTTTTAGGGTGAGGCATGAGCATATAGCAGGTAGACCACATCCCCAGGGCCATGGGCTGTAACTTAGCTAACTCTAGAAGACCCCATGAAGCACAAACGGTGCCAGATACACCAAGCAAGTCTCAGTTACAAAAAGATAGAGGACCTCAGATCTAATGAATATTTCTCCACTGGATCTTGCTTGTCAGAAACAAACTGAGAACCATGCCAGGCACATAAGAGAAAAATGTCCCATGAAAGTGGCATAAGACTTCCACAAAAATAACTCACTGACTAAAAGTATTCCAAAATCGAATCTAATAACACTACATAGAAAATCTATTCTACCAGTCTGGAATTCAAAGTATCATAAAGCCAAGGAACTGTGCAAGCAACGTTAAACAAGGCAAACAAAATGTGATCCAGAGCACTTGTAAAAAAAGAATAGCATGAGGAATGGGAGAATAAAAGTGCGAAGGCAGCCTAATGTTTCCACAATTAATAGATCTACTTAAAAAAGAAAAAAAATCAATTCAGTGTGAAGTTAAAAAGATGTCAGGAAGGAGCAATTATTCATGGCTAATTACTTTTTAGAGGATGATGACAATAGGTTAGTTTTCTCTGGTATTGATGAAGAAAAACCTCTGGGGAAATCATTTGCAAAGGTTACCAAGGATATGAATTATTCTCTGGTTGCATGAAGTACAGGAATATGAAAGAATGAGTAAAATACTAGTGTAGTGAAGGTCATCAAGACAACTCAGCTAATAGCATAAATTACCACTTTAGAGATTCAAACATGCTATCAATATGTCTAATAATGAATGATCTCCTGGAAGGGATGATTTGTTATGAACTGTTCAGGTACTCACCGGAAAGAAGACTTTAGAATAATTTTCTTCAAGAGAATATAGCAAAAGACAAGATTACAGAATTCAGCCTGTAGTAGTCCCTGTGAGTAAGTTTTTTTGGGGGGAGCCCCAAAAAAACCACAACAAAACCTTTACCTGGGACTGTAAGACTGTAATGTGGGGTTATGTAGCACATCTCTTGTCTTCCATTCACTTCCCCATCCTTCTCCAGAACAGCTCCTACAGTCTTCTCCATTTAATCTTCTCTTTTGTGCTCTCTCTTACCCATACTTCTGGCTTCATTATCAGCTTCCTCTTTAATATATTGTTCACAACCATCTTGCCTATACTAGTCTCTAGGATAGCCGACAACAGCTTTATCTCACAACCCCTTTATCCCAATGGACTTTTCATCCTAATTGCCTCACAGCCCTTATTAGTTGTTCACTGTTCCTGTTCCAAGTGCCCTATAACATCTGAAAATCTGATTATAGAGTCCATAGCACTCATAAATTCTCCTTCTCATCCCTCTCTTCTGCATTTAAGCTGCCGCATCACCACCTCTACCATTTACCTTGCCCAGTTTATTGCTCTGTACTCATTTCTGTGGAGCTCTTCATGTTTTCATTTGTTCCCATCCTGAGTTTAGTAAGAAGGATAGCCACACATGCTGCTGTCACGTTCATATGCAACATTCATACCTAGCTGAGGAGTTAGGTGTTAGCTATATTAGCTACTACTTCCTCTGTAACTGCTCTGATTATGCAACTAGGCAGCAGTTTAGACTCTAGGTAATGAACATACATGAAGCCTGCATACATTACAAGATGCTACCAAATGTCATCTTTTCTATTAGAAGACAAAAGAAAGTTGGGGCTTTTCAACTTCAGTATGGATTTATTTAAAAAGCACCAGGCTTATTATCAAATGCAGAGACTTCTGTTATAAGACAGTATGTAAAAATACCCTCCCTATACTTCTAAAAATGAGTGAGCATGTGATACTGTTCTAAATGATGGGAATAATATTCAAATTATAAGGTACAAAGATAAACAAAAGGCCTAACCTGCCATTTTCATACATTTTGATCTTCAGTGCTATTTATCTTGCAATAAGCAGCTCACCTTCAGACATGACTTGAATATGTCATGTATTCTTCCCAAAACTTCTTTACTACATCCTTCCAACAGTAACAAAAAAGGAAGAAGAGCTTGTGAGGAAGAAACAGGCCAACAGTAAAGCCAGGTAAAGGGGTTCGACTCACCTTTGAAAGCCACCACCGGGGAGAAGTTTGAGGGCAAAGAGACTGCGACCGCCTGGCAGGCAACACAAGGTAAGGAAAGTGTTTCATGAACAGCTCACCTACCGCAGCAGCTAATAAAAACAGTAGAGTTAAACTGGCATAAAAGTAGCATGGGGAGAACCAGACCTTTGTAGCAGAAATAAAATTGTGTTCAACTTGATGAAAGCTGATACATTTCCTGTCATCTAAAATCATGGCCTCCTTAGGGCTAAGCTGGGTACAAAGGGCAGGAAAACTTTAATGTAAATATTTCCTTTACAAACAAACTAATCAAGCACTGATGAGTGAAAAGGTTGATATTCAAGCATTGTTCCAAAGGTGAAACTTGCTTTCCTGGTAACAGGTATCTAAGACTGCATTTTTCTTCCTCGTTTCTTCTGGTCTGATCACTGATTCCTGGGCAAACAATGTTAGAATGATGAAAAGAAGAGCCAGGCTTGCAGGGCAGTCATCATTTGAAGGGGTGTATCATATAATATTGTAATCACACAAAGAACTGTTAGGAAGATCAATAATAAATTAGGTGGCAAGTACAGAAGTGATCCTTCTTAGGCAGTTACAGACTTTAAATAATCCCATTTGTATCATTTCTTTATTATTATTATTTCCTCTCAGCCACTGTTACCCTCTAAGAATGCTTTGGGTTATTTGGTTGTTTTTTTTATTTGCAGTTGTATAAAATGAAGGAAAGAAGTAAGAAAGGGGAGAGAGAGAGAGAAAGTTAGGGAGAGACAGACAGACAAAGAAAGAAAGAAGGAAGAAAATCCTCCCAATATGTGTACGTACATGTGTTTGCAAAGATATTTGGACTTCATTAAGTATGTTCATTAGGTTCAGTAAGTGAAAGTGTCATGCTCCTAAAAAGAAAAAGATCTTAGTGTATCTAGGCCATCTGTTAAAATAGTGTCAAAATTTATAAATTCCAAGGCATAATGTTTGACAGTAAGCTGTCATAGAAGCAATAGATTCATTATAAAAATGCTAGAAGTGCATACATCTCATTGACTGTTTATCATTAACTGCATGGGATGCCGATAGGAAATGTCTAGCTATAACTTATATTTCTGATGACTCTCAAATCTATTATTCACCTTTCTCCAGTTTCATAGCTCCTCTGGACAGAATAGAAATTGAAGAGGCAGAGTAGCTTCTGGAGGGGAATTTTCTGGTTTTGCTGTTCTCTATTATCTCATCCCTCCAGCCTGAGCTGTCTTTTACATGCAGTCAGACCTGCACTGCCCAAGTGTTTCTCAGAAAATAAGGTTTAAACATAAAAAATAAAAAGGGGAACTACATCTCCATTTCAAGTCTTGCAGCAATTTGACTGTAACAATAAAACATGCTGTGGGTAAAATCTTAAAGGGGCAGTCAGCTGCAGCACTGGGAAAATCTCTATGGAGGGTAACAGGATTTTAAATAGTAAAAAGACCTAAGACATGAGTCTCTGAGAAAATAAAGAAAATAAATTTGTGAAATATTCTGTAAACCAAAGACTCATTTGTGCCCAGATACAGGTTCAAGAAACCTGATCTTGTGAAGAAAGACATGTCTGCAGAAACACCATAATCAAGGTTAAAACTTGCATATAACCCACTTCCAATTAACAATTAGAGTTTAAAATTCACACAGTGGTGTACAGAACATTATGTCCTTTTTTTTTTTTCTCAGGTCTTGCATACTTTAGATCAATTACCTACCTGGCATTAGACAAAAGACTTCAGTAAAGTTACAAAAGGAAGGTTTGTTCTGTTCCCTTTAAAGCTAGTATACATGCTTGTACAGATGAGCTTTAGAAAGCTGCTAGAGCAATGAATGAGCTTGTTAGCTCCCCTCCATGCAGCAGCATCTAAACCCAAGCTTTGGAAGCATGGGCTTGTTATGGAATTTCTCATGGCAGACTTTATTTCTTTTTTATCGACTACACCTATTGCATTTTCTCTTTTTACAGCACTTCCACAAATGTTAGAAAGAGGACAAGCAGTAATAGCAGAGCTTAGAGAAATATTTTTCATGTGAATACTGGGTTCCGATGTAGTACAACTTAGCAAGAGAAATCTGCATTCTGTTTTTTCCAAGGGAGAATAGGGAAATAGTTCTTCTGTTTTCAAACCCCACATAATCTGATTGGACAATTAATCCTTGAAAGAAAACCCAGAATGTTCATTACATGATCAAAATTCAGTAACGCATTTTTACACAAGAAGAGGTTCATAACAGCTGGTGCAAAACCAATGCATGATAAAATCTGAATGTGCATCTACTATAAAGCACACGCTTGTTCTGTGAAGGACAGAACTGTTCGCGCAGTTCTGCCTCTGTACAAGATTCCAGCTGCACCTGGAATATTCTGTTTAAGAAATAATAATCTAAATAAATATCTCCTGGAAGATCTAATCCAGAGTACTGGAGAAAGTCAGGCAAATCTAGAATTAAGTCACACACACATTTCCAGAAAAAAACTATCTATGTACAAGATTGTCTCTTCTCCCTGCAATAACATATTATCAAATCTAACAAAAGATCTATGTAACCAGGGAAAATTTCGTTATGAAGTCTCTAAGATCAGTCATTTTCTTATATCTAATACTGTCATCAAAAGAAATTTTTTGTATGACAGCATGTTATCCTGAAAATCTTCTCTTTCCATAACTAGAATTATAAGTGAAACTTTCACTCCTACTGATAGCTTTACTGTGATCTGATGGATGGGAAGGAAGGATCAGATGGGTAAGTAATATGTGTTATACAACTGAAATGCCCAAATAATGAGGATGCAAATGTTAAATTACACTGTAACTGCCTAAATCAAAGCTATTTTCTTTACAATATCAGAAAGCTTTAAGTGAATGTCAAATGTGAAAATAGCTAGGCAGGAAAATTATTATTCAAAAATTGTGTGATGGCAGATTAAATCAGATACAGCAGTTACGAAGAAATTCATCCTCAGAAGGTTGTGTCCAGGTTGCCACCAGCAACATTAAAGGTCTGAAAGGTGCGTTACCTCTGGAGTTGAGATGTATAAAGGTGATACGAGTATTTTCCCATCTCCTATAACTTACAAACCTTTGAAAAACAGCCCTACTATTTGTATTTCCAGAACACGGTGATTATATCATTTCTGCTATTTGCATCACACCCTAGCTGGAAGCCCATGGGACTTCAGTCAAAGGCCACCACACAAAGGAAGATTGTCCACAGACTTGTGGCAGGACTTTTTGCAGTATGAAACATGAGTGTTCAGCATGCACAAACCTGAAAAGGAAAATAAACTACTTTTATGGAGAAATTTAGAAAAGGACACTGGCCATATAAAGAGAGAACACTTCAGATTAGAAGACATGCACCAAATTGGAATGAGGAAAGATGAAAAGCCAAAAGATACAGGGGAAACCAGTGAAAAGACCCAGTCACAGCATAAGTGACCTGTAATGCCTGATAGGAAAAACTAATTAAGTTGTGCCATTAGGCTGCACTGAAATAGAAGCAAGAAGCTGCAAAGGAAGATGAAAATATTGGACAGTCCATCATGATGAGAGGCTTTGCTGCAACAAAGACCAGAGCAACAGCTACAGGGCTTCAGGAACAGGAAAAGACAGCAGTGCTTAACCTGGCAAGGCTGGGCCCCAAGAATCACTCCAGCTCTGGGTAGGACTAAGTAGGAATTTTTAAAAGAAGGCACCTTTACCTTTCTGCTTATTGTATCAACCTGTCAAAAACATCTCCTAACCTCCAAGGGGAGTCCTGTCAGGTGAGACCTTACCAGAAGCATTAAGCTCCTGTTCAGCACTCTCACTTGGTCCAAGGAAAACCATGGCTCAGGTTTAATTCTGCTTCTCTCTGCCTTACCCATATAACTCCTATTAATTCATTTCATACCACCAAAGAAGACAAGGGATCGCTCTTTTTCTTTCTCATTAAATATTTTGAAAAGTCCTGTTTTCATTCTGATAAAAAAAGAAAACACTTTTCAAAACCTTGACATTTTTCACAAAACAGCATGCAGGAGATTTTTTTTCAGCCTGGAGCCTCTGTGCTGGAGAGAAAAGCGGTGTTTATCAGTGTTGTTAGGAAAAAAGAAGATGGCTTCAGGTGCAAGACAAAATTGGGTATCATTCCTGGAGGCCTGGCTTTAGTTTCTTCTTGGGTAATTGGACATTTTCTGAGGAGTTTTTTTTTCTTTTCATCAGAGCAGATCCCATTACAATGACATTCAGGGAAAAAAATAAAAAAAAAAAAATCTGTCCAGGTCACTGCATGTTGCAGAACTAATCAGTACAAATCACCACCACCCCTACAGCCGATAGACCATCCAGTCTGCTTCTGAACACCTGCCACAGAGCCAAGTGCAATGCCATTATAAATTCACCCCCTCCACAAAACATAGCTTTCCTCTCTAACCTGCAGGGAAATAGCAGAATTGTCAGACAATCAAAATACGTGGTTTTGAAAAGGTCAAAGGATTCCAGCAAAATATTATATTTCATGTAGTGTACAAACCATGAAAATGTTGATATTTCATTATTGAGGAAAAAAATTGTAACAAAAACAGAATCTGACAATTTTTTGTTTAGGTTTTTTTTTTCAGATTTGGTGAAAGGACTGTAGCAAAATGGAAACAGGCAACCAGGTAACATCTCAGTATTGCTGTTTGGTTTATAGTCATTCTGTCTTTTGTAAAAGCCTTTAAAATACCTGAATCTGTAGTTATTCAGCAAAACTTACTCTTTGTTCCTATGGCAGGGCTACCTCATGGAATATGCACACAGGAAAAAATACAACTTGCTGTCCCAGACTGCCATTCAAGCACAAATGAACCCAATTAACTAAATTTTTTTTCTTTTTAAGCTCTTTCATATTGCTGTGTCGCCAAGACTGTATGTCACCAAGACTATATGTTTCTCACCATAGCAGAAATGGACTGTACAAGGCATTGAGCTTGTTAATCAGAAGAGGTTTCAGAGCATCTTTAGTTCTAATGGTTTTATTGCAGGTAAGTAAGCAGCTGAAACTGCATAAGTTCAGGAGCTGCAGTAACTCAAATAGCCAACCTGGAGTAGGAAGAAATTGAATGCACAATTCTCGACAGATTTGTCTTCACGGGGAGAATGGAATTATTCTTCAAGTATTACCGTGTGCCAGCAGAAAGCATTACCTAGGACTGAGTATCAAATGTCTAATTGCTGCACTGAAATGAATAATTTGAAATAATAGCTATCTAAAGCCAAATTGTATAGTGAATAGTGGGCAAAACAATAAATAATAAATTCATACATACTATACTTGATTGCTGAAGTATCTCGATTGTATCAAGAATCAGACTGCCAGTCATAATAAAAGGTAGAAGTAACAATCAACCTCATTACTTCACAAAAGAGGAAACGCCACTAAGTATTTTGAAGTCCCGTTATGAACGTATATTATGAAAACAACGTGGCAAATCTGCTTTTGATTAAACTGGACCTGACCTTAACCTTAATCCTTTCTTATTCCTGAGTGCAGGGTTTTTTCTTACTTTCAAGATGGCTTCATTCACTACACTGATCGTGCATGTAATTCTTTGGTCTCTCACAATACTGGCTGCTTTCATTCAGAAAACAAGCTGCAAAGCACACCCTAAATGAAGGGGTATAGAAATCCTCAGAAAGAGGAGGGTCGCTTGGTGTCAGGGAAGGTGGTCTCAATCTTTTCTTGTAGATTAGACTGCATGTCTCCAGTGAGATTCTCCCTAAGGACTTAGATGAGCTACAGATATTCAGCTTTTATTTGCAAAATATATATGTATCTCTATATATAAAAACATGTGTATGTGTGTACACATAAAGAACCCAATTCTGTCTCAGACTGAGAGTCATTGTTCATTTGTGTTAGGTTTGAAAATGCCCAATTCTAATGCCACAAAAAATAAATAAGACTAGAGATACAGTTCTCACTTTGCAGCATGTGCAAATGGAATGCAAGTTTATTTAAGTCTTTCCAGTACAGCAGCAGGATAACTTGTAAGAGGATAATTTTGCATTTTGCTGTCTGAGGGTTTTTTCTGTATAATAGTTAGTGTGTGTGGCAACTGACATTCCAGACATTGCAGATCTATTCCCTTCCACTGTTACAAGCAATGTCAGAGGAGGTTCATATGTACCTTTTCCTGTTCTCACTGCATTATTTATCAAATGAATATGAAATCAAAATGTTGATGCACAGAACAATATGTTAAACACTTTAATGTGCAATGCCAGCTTAACCTTGTCAACCTTCCACCATGGGCCAAAGCTCAGTTTCCTACTGTTTTAACCAGTCTTTCTTGCCCTATTCTATTCTTTGTTTTCTTTTTTCTAAGCTTTCCCATCTTTTTTTTTCCCTACCCTTCATGTTCAGAAAAAGAAAAAAAAATAAAACTATCCACATAAGCCCTTGGTGGTGCATTTTATTTTATAGCTGATGACAACCATACCCAAGAGATTTCAGCATATACACACTTGCTCCCAACAAACAGAGGCAGGCTGAATTTATAATTTTCTTCTACTTGCCTGAATACTGTGTTTTTAATGAAGTGCTTTCTCTAACTCCCTTTTATCTACCTATTTCTTGACATCTCGTATCCATTACTGACTTGGTTTCACACTCAGGCTACTTTCTGAGCAGGTCAGGACCAATTACCTGTCAGGACTAGGATAACATGGTTACGAGGATTTAATGGACACCTTAACAGAACAAATCACATTCTCACTACACTAAGCATACCCTATGACCAGGCTTTGCAAAGTATTCTGAGGGCATTATGTTCTCATACCATATAGGTTTAAAAACATATCACAAGCTTGAAGGATGAGTTCAGCAACCTGTATTTCTTTAGTTGTTATTGGTCAATTTCTTTTTTTCATCTGACCCTGCTTTACTGATTCTTTGTACCTTCAAAGTGAAAATTCATGAGGACCAAGGCATCACTGTTACAGGTCTTGGGGAGAAACAGAAAAAGGAATCATTGACCCAGACTACATTACAGATGGCATCTGTATTCAAAGCCCCACAACAGCACAAGGAAAACACGTGAGAGAGTTGATCATCATTATAGGCAATTATTTCAGATTATTTGCTTAACAATGTGTTTTGGGGGCTTCAAATATGCCCTTGACCTATATATTTCTCTGCAAAGCAAGCACCCATTCACCATTCTAACTGTTAGGTTTAGCCCAAAGCTATTTCCTCCAAATAAAAGATCATAGAAGCTCCTGTGTATAGACTTTCCCAAATTGCAGGTTGTTTTTTTTCATTCTATCCAAAAGAAGAATGAGTGAGTTACCACCATCATATAATTTTTACATTTAGCTTACAGAGCTAAATTTGGGTTGTCTGGTTTTGGCTTCTTCTGTGCTGATGCAAATAAGCTTTCATTTTCTCTATATTGCTTGTACAACTGCACACTAAAGACTACATGATACCATGTTGTTGTTCAGACAATACTGAAAAGTTCAGCAAGTATCTGCTGCCACCTTCACTAGATGAACTTATTCATCTTTGTCTTAAGCCTCAGTGAGATCTAATTATTATTGGCATAAATTTTGCCTGTGAAATCCCAAAATGCATGTCATTCAAAATTTCCAGTGCCATAAAAAGGCACTGACAAAAAGGAAATTGGGATAAACCAATTAGAACTGATTGCTACATTGCAAATTATTTGGGAGAAGGGACAAAGAAAGCTTTGATCATGTATTGCTTTGATAGCGACCTCAGGACAGACATGGGCTCAGCTTGGCCACATTAGGACAATGCCAGTGACTTTTATGGAGTTATGTTCGTTGACACCAGTTAAGGAGCTGCTACTACATACTTCCTAACCCAAATTTTAAGTATATTTGCATTTTAGATGCTTTTAAATGTGCTGCTGCCTGTTGTATGCTAAAGGCAGTTCTTTCATCCTCCGACTACAGATAAAAGCAAACAAATACAGGAAAAAAATAGCAACATACAAATGGCCTTAGAAAACACGGATAGAAAAATCCAAGGGGAATTCATTGCACAAGCCAGGTTTCAAAATAATTCATTAAACAGCTACCACTTGTCCTGTCACTGATTATCAGTCTGGCAATGGATAACATTCTAAATGTGTCTGTTTTCATTGCATATTCTCCCACTATCACAGTTGGTAACATTAGGTATGCACAGGAAGCATTTTGCAGTCTCTTATAGCTATCTTATCAATATCACCACAAAACTAAGGAAATAGATGGGGAAAAAATAATCACAACAGTCTACGGTTATAGTTGAAAGCATAATGCTTCTGTCTAGCAGACAGAAATGTTTGCCCTATAATCCTACATGACTGCGGAAAACAGAACTTTAATAATCAGGTTGAGACTTGCCATTTAAGT
This sequence comes from Myiopsitta monachus, assembly GCA_017639245.1. Classification (NCBI taxonomy): domain Eukaryota; kingdom Metazoa; phylum Chordata; class Aves; order Psittaciformes; family Psittacidae; genus Myiopsitta; species Myiopsitta monachus. The sequence continues at coordinate 65,726,436 of CM029919.1, forward strand.
TTGTGGCAGAAAGTCTGTCATATTTGTTGTTAACATTCTGAATAATCCTTAAAAACAGTAATCTGTTTATCATCTATCTTTAATATAGCATTATTATTTCAGGAAAGCATGCAACAATGCTGAAATAGCCTTATCCCAACAACAACCACAACAACAACAACAACAAAATCAATCCCTTTCTACAAATTTGATATAGGCAGGCTGTGTACTATTTGAAAAAGTTCACTGAACCATGAAGACTGGCATTTGCACCATAAAATTCAAACTTTATTTGATGAAGTTATTGAACACTGCATTTACTTTAACTAAGATTTAAAACAGCCATACATATTTTTACTGTCCTTTAAAAGGACAGTAAAAAGAAAGCTTTGAATATGAAGCAAATCAGATTGCTACTTCTGGGAATTTCAAAGGGATCTGAAGAAGGACACAGAAAAGATGCATGGTGTTTAATGAAAAATATCTGTTCAGTTCAATTATGATGGTAGATGCACAGCACAGTGCAAAAAAAAAAAAAAAGAGGATACAAAGATAAAAAAACATAGTGCAATAATAACATGAAAGAATTTTGTTCTCTAGCTTTCTGATTAAAAGTGCATTTTCATGTCAACTTTAGGAGAAATTATGTACAAAGCCTGTTTGTAACAGAGTCTGTTTTAATTTGTCAAAGGTTCACATTGTATAACTCAATCATATTAATTGCAAAGATTGCCTGCTCTATTGTTTCAGTCTACTCTTGAAAGGCAAACAAAGAGAATCCATCTCCTATAGTACCACCAGGTGTGACAAGTTGTTTTCTTTAAACCAGCACCTGGCCATCACAACTTAGTGGCAACTGGTCTTAATGGGAGCTTGCCAGAGTTCAATGTTTTATTATTGTTGGTGTCAATCAAAACACTGGAGGGCACCAGTTTAGGGATCAAATTCGGAAGCTCAGGAGACATGTCTTCCTCATGTGGCCTCTTGACATTGACATCAACCTGACTGAGAGAGCAGGTAAGTGGTTTAGAGATTATATTCCCCTGAACCAAGACTTGTCTCTCAGATTGTTACAAAAAAGCTTATATTAATTGTGCCTCGCATAGGTTTAAATTCAACACAGTACATCAGGGCACAACAAGGTCAATGTGCCTTTCAACACCCTGCTCAGCAGCAATTTAAGCATATTTAGACAGACCATGCCTCATACTCTCTGACAGCACTGAACAAATATCACCAGTTCTGTGGCAACCTTTTATTCAATAACCTGGCCATTTTAGCAATTGTACAGGAGCCTGGTTTTAATTTGCTGCTCTGCCTGAGGAGATTCTGAGTCACCTCTTCGTCCTATGTCTACAAGACTGTCCTAATTACCAAGTGACACAGGAGACTGAGAAGTTCTAAGACCACTTGCCTTTCCCTTGTCTGCAACAGCCCACTTTATAGCTAAGAAGAAAGGTTACAGAGACCTAAACTGAGTAAAACATAGAAGGAGATTAAGACTCTAGTATAGAGGCTAGAGACATGCAATAGATAGGAAATTCTGTAATGCGTCATACTAAATAAAACGTTGGGTTTTTCTGCAGAGAAAATAGATCTCAGGACTCCTATATTCAAAACGCTTAAGTGCTTAAGTGCTTGCAAGATTCCAACACCCCAGTTAATAACTGGGCTTCTGGGAATTACCACAGTATTCCAAGATACCACATGATCATACTGATAATAATTCATTACACAGCAATGCATTTTAGTTTTAAGGGTGACAGAAGATCTTTTGAAGTGACTTTTATGAACAGGAAAGGTAAGGAACAAGTGAGGAACTTCCCAGGTGAGTGACGGAGTGTGAATGAGAAGGCTCCAGAGAACTAATAAGAACGAATTAGGTGGCAGAAAAAGGTTCAATACAAAAATCAGTAAGTAAATAAATGGACCTGCCCGGAAGCAAGGTTATATTTTGATGGCTTATACTGTAAAAAATCAAACCTGTATCACACCCTCCCCCAGATACAATACACTGAATAAAGAGTTTCTTAGAGAGCTGGTCACTGAGTAATCAGCTGACAGAAAAAAGCAAATGCAGAAATAGCTCATGAACACATGTACTTTGGCACTCTTGAGCTGATTTTCTATCCTGAAAGCTTGCAGAATATGGATGTCCCCCCCCAAAAAAAATAAAGTTTGTTTTCTGACTGCAGCCAGTTGGAGAAACAGAGCTTTGATGTTGCTGCCACGCCATGAATTTAAAGGATATGGATAATTTACGACCTTGATTAACAATCTCAGAGCCTCAATAGCTCATTCCTCTTCACATCCCATCCTTTTTATTGAATGTGCTTAAGTATTCATGAACACATGATGGTAATCTTGTTAACACTGTGAAAAGAAATGACATCCTCATTATAAACTGCTTGAAAATGCTCATGATCCTTTCACCAGAATGAGCTTTGTACAATTAGAGGCCTGAAAAAATCACAGGTGCGCAACACACAAGGTGATAAAATTGTAATTGTAAGATACAATGGCATTGTAATATCCAGGACAGTAGATTTTGCAGCTACAGACAGAGGGCAGGACACACTAGTGCTCCTTGTAATACTAATTTCTCTTAGGTGCTGCGCAACTGAGTTTTGCTCATGTATTTGGACTGGAAAGAATCCCAGATTGAGGGGCAAGTAGGTACTTCCCTCCAAATCTGATAGGTGGGAGTTATTTAAGGGTCATAGAATCATAGAATCATAGAATAGTTCGGGTTGCAAAGGACCTTAAGATCATCTAGTTCCAACCCCCCTGCCAGGGGCAGGGACACCCTTGCCCTTCTCATCGTGATGAAAAATGGTTTTAGGATCAAAAAGGACTTTGGGATATTTGGCCACAATCTCTCTTGATTTCTCCAGAGACATCTTATACCACTTACTGTCTTTTTATCTCCTCTTACAGGTTAATAGTTCACTATGGAAATGGGCGTGGTGGGAGGTTTTTGTTATGGAAATGGCTTTTGGCTACAGTCAACAGGAGGTTCAAGCAAAGCTGATGTCCTGTTGGCCCTTCTGCATACCTCTTTTATAGTTAATGCTGGAGTTTCAAAATGCTTTCCTTTCCTTTTCCTTCCTTTCATTTTCTTACCTTCATGCATCGGATCTTTGTATTGCTGGATATTGAGGAGTAGAAAAGGCTGAAGATACATATTAAAATCTGCCACATTCCCTGTGCCTACAACTCAAGACAACCAAGTGGCTGTCCTTTAAATACACACATAGGTGCTGTCACATGCACATAGACAGACGCACAGGAAGACAGACATAGCAGGCAGGGAGCAGATTTTAAGAAACACTGAACCAATAGTGGTTGGTTTGACATTTTGTGATGCAAGTGAGGCTCTGAGATCTGAACCTCATTTATCATCTTGGCCTTTCAAGATCTGATAGGGAAGGAGAGAATTTCAGCTACAGTTCAGCATTTCCACTTAGCCAGCTAATCAAGCCACCGTTAAGTGGGATAAGTGGCAATGAAGGAAGAAAAGGTGCAGCAGATGTGTACACTCTGCCTACAAGAGCCATATTTAACTTAAATACCTTCACTGCCCTGCTGTGAAAAGGGACAGTTAGCAAAAGATTTCATTTGCCTCACTGGAGACCTTCAGTGTACTACTACCCTCATTCTTAAAATTGGCCTTCCTAGATATGTAGATGTTCCATGTCTTCTGTCAGGAGCATCTCCGAATAGCGCAATTGAATTCTGTTAACTCCTTTGTTTCTCACATCTGTCTTCTTTAGTTATTTATTTAGATTCTTTTTATTCAAGCTGGATCCTAAAGTAAAATATGCTGTCCTTGACCCTTGGGATCTGACCCTTGTCTATTTAATGAAGCTGAACTAAACAAAAATTACAAATCTGGGGTAAGATCAGTAGTTTGCTAAGTTAGTAACAGACCATTTAAATGGCTGCCTACTTCGCTCCTGATGTACCTGGCTTAATGGTCACTGATTCACTTACGTACCTAAAGTCTTTCCAAAAGGATCACCTGAATTTGCTGTCCTGGTACAAAGTGAGAAGAAACCAATAAAATATTTTTGAGTGTGGAGTTGGAATGCAATGCATAATAATTACAGCAAGACACAGGGAAGAGAATTCGTATTTAACGTGTCTACAAAACCAGTAGATATTAATCTATTTAAGTAGCTATTTTAAAAGGAAGCCTTTCTACTAGATTGTTTTATTGGTCAGTTTTGGGGTTTGGGGTTTTTTCTTTCACAAAATTTAACTTAATCTACAAGAACTGAGGCTCACAAAGAAAATGAGTTAAAGACATAAGAATGTCTCTCTGACAAGTGGTAGAGAGGAAAATATTTCCTGTGAGCTAATTGGGGGTCACATTGTGACAAGCACCCACAGCAGATTCTGTGGAGAAAACCGCCTATTAATAGGAAGTGGCTCGTCTGGAGCAGAACCTTTTCTAATCACCAGTTATAGTTGGCCCTAAGATCCTTTGCAGCAGCCACACCTCATCTCAGGCTTGAAGTCAGACTGCACAGAATGACTCATTCACTGAAAGTCTGTTAAAAAGAAAGTGTGGGTTTATAAATGTCTGTCCCCTGACTTTTGTCTCTTCCTCTTTAAATCAAGCATCCTACTTTATGCAAATCTAGAGTCAAAAGCAAGATGCATTTCAGATGTAATAAAGCCAGCAGGCCCAGGCTCAAGAAGTTTCTCAGGTGAAGAAACCAAATCTGCTTACACAAAGAAAAAAGTCTTATCCTGCAGTGTCAGAGTAATACGTTCTTCAAGTCCTGACCATTATGCATTCCATTTATACCGCTTCTTTAATCAAAGCTGAACCTGGTGAATTGCAAATAAGAACGAAAACATTAAATGTGAAAGGCCAACTTGCTCATCTATATTTTTTGTCAAAATGACAGTTTTAAAATTACATGGGTAAAATACTTCACTAAATAGGGTTATAAATGTGTAATTCATCATGGCAGAACATTTTTATGCATTTTAAAACTACTCTTTTATTTTAAGAGGTGAGGACGCAAAATGGTAAGCTCATTCTTCATCTTTTCATTTTGCAGTTTATTTTTGACATAGAAAAGATGCAGTATGGTTGGAAAAGCTCTTGGAATGGTATTTGTACCCTTCTCTTTCTAAGCTGTTTCTTTACCAGAGAGCATATTTCAAAGGTGAAGGTAGGTTCCCACCTTTTACTAGGTAAAATCCTCATTGCTTCACAAAGGCCATATATTGCTAAAACAGGGACACTGTATTCCTTCCCCACTCACCCCACCCTCTTGCATCCCCTCAATCCTCTAGTAAGATACTACTGTGTAGGTGAAGCAGGAGAATCAGACTCCTTACCCCACTATTTATGGGAATTCCACACAGTGTCAGGTGCGTGGTTCCCCAGTGGCCATGGATTTGTTACCCTGTTAAACACGAATCACTGGGAAAACTTAGAGGAAAAGGTAAGCATTAAAGCTGAAGAAATAAGGCAAATGCTTTAATAGAAACTCCCATTGCTTCAGTATAATTTGCCTGAAATCCTTGTTCTTCATTGCAAGTGTGAATTCACACACTGATATTACAACAAAGGATTAAGATAAAACTCCTAGTACAGAGTCGGGGAAGAATAACATAGTTGCAAGGTCATATAGAGAAGAAGATCACTGCATCCAGGTAGTCTGCTGCATATGATGTTTCTGAGAGGCTGGTAAGAACAGAGCTTGAGGCAGGATGAGGCACTGTCACAGAGAGAAAGAAGAAAGGAAAATGTGATCTGACTCCTGTTACATCCTGGGGAGATTCTCTCCAAATTCCACACCAGGACTGGGTCAACCACAAAGATACTGACCTAAAATAATGTACCTCAGGTCTAACATTAACCCCAGTGCCTTGTGGGTTGTAGTTCACAACATTTTACCCTTGTAATTGCGAACATCTGTCAAGGAAGTAATTTCTTCCTCCTATTAAGTTCCCTGGGTGTGAGATTAAGGCCACCATGGAGACCTAAGCAATACAGTTAACCAACTGCTGGACTTCGATTTCAAGGGGTTTCAGGCACATATTCAGTCCCTAGATGGCCGCACTCCCAGTGGGCATTCACCAATCATTACGCCTTCTGGCCACGCAGCTAGAGGAGGATGATCACAGTGCTGTTTCTTTGACCTTCTGCAGGAAGGCAGGACAGCCAGGTCCCTGAGTCACAAAACAGTTTGCTGGTGACCATGCTCCTTGCCTCAGTTTCCCCATAGTCAGGATTTGGTCACAGGAGTGGTTTCCATTTCCCTATGGAAGCAACCTTACACTGGATGGGCGATTTCAAATGGACAGGTTTTTCACTGTAAGCAGCAGGAGTTTTCAAAGTAAACGGGTTGACATCACATGTTTTATTATGAAAGGAAAACAAAAATATTTTTTGTGTGTTTTCTGATGCTTTTTTACTTACCTCTGGTAAAAAAGCAAAACAAGCTGCGACGAGGGAGTTGCATAAACCTATAATTTGGCAGCCAATTAGTCTTTGATTTAGACAGTTGCTTTTTGAATATTTTTTTTAATGTGATTCCTTGCAGCTGAGAAATTTACATTTTAAAAAGTGCTTAATGCCAAGGCAGCAGTGGAATCCCACATTTGTCAAAAGAGTAAACTGAGATGAAATCCAGTCCTTGTTAACAGCCTAGGTTGGGACTGCTTTAACAGCAATGGAAGGAGAGGAGGGGAAGAATTTTTACTTTGCTGATAAGGAGCTTGTGCAGACAAGCAGGGGAGCCCAGTTCCTTGTTGCCTTTTTGCTCTTGGTAGGATGGGTCATACACAGACATGCGCAGCGCACAGAAATACCTCCCTTGGAGCAGCTGTGCAAATTTGTTACCAAAGGTGGAGGTAAGACCATCTAGAGCAGAAAAGAAAAGAGGACAGTGTGACTGCCTCCTAGTGACCCTGTCCATGGAGACCACAGACACAGGTAGGACATTTGAGCTGTCATTACCATCCCCAGAAAAATCAAGGTAGCCTCTAAACTGAAACAATACTAGTGCAGACATCTCGTTTGCAGTCTGGCTGTGGTCAGCTCTTTGGGCTGTGTATAGATCTAGTGGCAAGAACAAACTGCAGCTTCTTTCATAAATGCAGATGCTGGAGCTTGCCTCATTTTAAACACAGTCATGTCAGAACCCCACTGCTTTGTACTGAATACAAAAGGAGAGAAAAAATTCGCTGTAATGATACCAGTTGCTGGAAGAAATATCAGCCTTGCTGAAACACAGGAGAAGCACCTTGCATGTTGAATCCTGCTAGAAAAAAAACAGTTTCTGAGTATGCGAGGCTATCCAGAGTCAACAAAAGAATATGGAAGTTTGTATAGGAGTGTACATTTTGGTGAAGAATGGAGTTAGGAGTCAGCTGAGTTATACTGCACACGGATTAGGCATTGACATCCCTCAAAAAGCTCATAAGGTATATTTTTACCTTCTTTTTTAGTTTCTTAACTGTTTTAGAAGGCTGATGCTAGAATACTCCCAAAGCTTGGCCTTGCTCAAGGCCAAAGTCATGGTTCCTCACAACTGGGACACACAGCACAGAGAGAGCCCCTGGCCTTGTTTTCCACATGCCTGAAAATTCTGGGGAGCAAAAACAGAAGTCTTACAGACATAGAGATACTTAACAATTAGTCTGTCAGCTGCTGTTCTTGCACAGCCCCTCAATGAGATTAAGGGGGAGATCTGTGGTCCCTGTTGGTTTGTGTGAGTGGTAGCCTGCAAGCTGGGCATGGGAACCAGTAATGGACTCCTGTTCTGGTGCTGTAAGTTCAGCAAAGGCCACCATGGTGGTTGGGGATGGAGCACTCGCCCTGTGAGAGAAGACAAGGAAGAGAGGCTTGTTCAGCCTGGAGAAGACAGAGCATCAGAGGGACCACACAGCAGACCCCAGCACCTCTGAGTATGTCAAGAAGAGGGAGACAGGCTATTCACAGCAGGACATGGCAGGAAGGCACAGATTTCTGAGGGGGGATGAGGAAAGCATTTTTCACTCTCAGGCCAATTAAGCAGGGGAGCAGGTTGCCCACTGCAGATTTTCAAGCCCCAGCTGGATAAAACCCTGTTCAACCTAGTCTGACCCCACAGCTGGCCCTGCTTTGAGCAGCATGTTGGAGTAGAGACCTTCTGAAGTCCGTCCCAATCTGAATTATTGTATAACCTACCCAGGAAATTCCAGAAGGATTTCCTCTTGTGATTTAAGAAGCAGATGTCAACACTACAGATGTGCTAATAGCCCCGGTTTAGTGCTATCAGCTAGGGGGTTGTATTTCATATTCTTTCACAGAGGCAGCATGGGATTCACCTAAACTGGTAGTGAGACCCTCAAAGATAGACTACCAGCCTCAGCCAGCTCTGCAAGCCCCCTCCATACTCAAGGAGAAGAAAGGGAAATTCATCCTGTCATAAGACAGGATCTGAAATGGAGGAATGGATTAGGCACCATCCCTTTGGAGGTGACAATGTCTCTTGTTTAGAGAGGCAATGCTCAGCTAAATAGCTTGAACATGTACTTTTTACACAGCTAAAGCAGAAAGAAATAGGTCCTATTCCAGATCTGAGGGAGACCCTGGCTAATCTCATACTTGCGTTTAATAAGGGTACTGAACTGGCTTTGACAGGAATTGCAGAGCTCACAGCCATTCTGAGATAGGGACAGCATTTGCTAGAAGTTTAAAGAGCACAGTATGCGAAAGCATGACTCCTACTATGATCCCCTCCAGCAACTGTGAGCAGAGCAACGCCCTGGTTAAGCTCCCAGAATTATGCGCAGGAATCTCTATGCAACAAGTGAAGGGAGAGCTAGAAAATACAATTTCAGAGACTTGCCTGGGATGGGATTTGCAGGATTAGCACAGCAGGTATAACTAATTGCATTTATCCTGCCCAAGCAGCAGGTTTCACTGTAATGTGCCTGGAGTTGTTGTGCTTCTCATCCAGGTTTCCCCAGTCCATCCTACACACACATCCCTTAGGGAACCTGTCTGCTCTAGGTGTAATACACTGGCCTAATCTCTGCTATCCTTTTGCCAGACCATGCAGCTCAGGCCCTGCTGGAGTCTCCTGTAGCTTCATGAGCTTCCAGAGGTGTAGGAAGGAAAGAATTATCTGTGCTCAGTTCTGTTTAAGCATATAGATCAATTTCTTCTGCATTCTTATGCCAACCATTTAGGAACAATCCAAAAAAGAGCTGTTGGGTGTTTGCAAGCAGAACGTGGGCTGTAGGCTGCAAAGGACAAAACCTTTGCTCAGATTCCCCTGGATTGTCCTCATCCCAAAAGTACCCACATACTTTTTTTTTTACATCAAACCTCCCTCAGTGCTTAAAGATCTTCTGGGTGCGCACAGATAAACCTTCAGTTCTGACAGCACTGATGAGCTCCATCTCACGCCCAAGCTCAATTAGCATTCAGAAACCCACTCTAACTCCCCTTCAGTTTCATGTTTTTCACCTAACACACCTACATAATTCGGGCCTCTTAACAAACACTGGGTTTCACAACTTGCTTTGAAAAGGCAGTCAGAAGAGGAGGTTTTGGTCTTTGCTTTTGCACTGCAATAACAGCAGGCCTAGATCACAGAGGGGACCTGCATTCAATTCCCACCATTGCCTGAGGGGATTCAAAACTACAACAGCCTCCCAAAGGAGGCTCTGAAAAAATAGCCTTTTATACTCAAGTGATTGGCTGCTTACAGTCCTCAACCACTTAGTGGAGTTTTTCCAGTGCGTAGGAAATAGTTAAATTCATAGGTGCTGGGACCAGAAAAGAAAGAGGGACCAAGAAGCAGCGTGACAGGCACTCACTGGGAAGAGCACCAACATGCATCCTTCAGGGAATGTACTCATGTTTCTGCTCTGACCCCAGCCATGTATTTTCTGTGCAGAACAAATGACAAGAGAGCTCCCACACTCAAGCACCCTGCAGTTAGGTGTTCGCAGTCCCTCTGAGAAGCAGTGAGACATGGATTGCACTCTCCCCAGGGAAAGGTGGGAGCTGAGCTGTGGGCTGTTGCTTCTTGGGTGACTGCACTGGGCTGTTACTTAGCAGGGTGACATGACACACGGTTTCAACAGTATATCTGGATTTATAAAAAGCCCATAACATTTACTGAAAAATGAAAAAAAGAGTGAGACCTGTCGATCACTTTGGGAGAGAAAGGTAAAAGCACTCTGAGAATGAAATATCAAGTTCTGGGCTCCCAGTAGTTGGAAGGACCTGATGCCAGTAGTAGCATAATAGAGGAGAGAAGATTGATTCCTGTCTTCAGATTGTCTCTGTTGGCTGGTTCACGGTGCACTGCTTGCAGAGATAATAGCTCAGGTCCAGGGAGCAACATCACCACCCAACCCTCTGAAAGCTAATTTCCCCAGACAAAGCATGACACTGTGGGCACTCTGATGTTGCTTTGGAGCTGGCCCAGGTCTCTCTAGCTGGAACTGTGCCTGCACCATTCAGACATAGTCCTCTGTGGCAAATAAGATTTAGGTATGATTGTTAGGATCTTCAAGATAGCTAGGCTGAAAACTGTTGCTCCATGAAAAACAGTTTTCATTGATTTCAGGGGAACCAAGCCTACTTTCTTGATTTCTTGCACTGGGGAGAGCAAAAGCATGCAAAAATGAAATCAACGGTACAAGGTGATAATTTTCCTTGTACTTTTTTTTTACTCACCTCTGTAAATGCATTTAAAAGGGCTCACAGAGACCAAAAAAATGATGGGTTTTGTAATCTTAGGCTGAAAGCAGAAGTGAAAAATATCTGTCATATGTTTTTAATACAAGAAACATTTCTGCATTTTTGCCGTTTAAGTATTCTTATATGTTAAAAGAGGTTTTGTTATTACCACTGAAACTCTGACTGGAAATTGGTTTTAGAACTGTGTTCTTACTCATTTATGTTTTGATTCCCCTTTTTATTAATGGCTTTAATAGACTTACTTTCTAGTGTATTTCTGCTTATAATTTGAAAAGATGAAAGAAAGACTTTAAATAAAAGTGCCTTTTTATTCTGCTAATAATTTTTATTTTTGTATTGTATTTTACATATAGAAGGCTTAAAAAAAAAATAAATGAAAATAGTTTTGCAAGAAGCAACACAGAAAATTAAAGCCTTTGTTTTTTCCATAAATAGCCCAAAGCTGCCACCTACTGATATAAAGCAGAATTTAATGGAACCAGCCACTTCGATTTTCCTCTGGAAAAATGTTTCTTACTTTCCAGCTATGCAAAACCAGTGCCATCTTGTGGCTACTTCCAAGACTACTCAGGCAAAGAAAAAGAAAATATTTATCAAAATACCTATTGCTTCTGGCTGCACGACAAGCTACTTAGCCATTCTGGAATGGATTCAATAGGCTTAGTGCCCTGCGACTCCATACAAATCTTTGCAGCTATCCTCTAAGGTGACATATAAACCTGTACCTTCTAGTTTATTTCTGGTTTATTTTAACAGAAACAAAACAAAAAAAAAGACACTGTACAAATTGCTTTTCCGGTTAAACACACCCTTCATTCCTGCTTGTTTTATGTTTGTTATTTCTACTTTTATCTGCCCCTTATTGGATCATCTAAACTTTCAGGGATTCTGAAAGGCTAAATATTGATTGTTTTAAGCTTGCTTTAAAAGAAGAGAGACCTAGCCCTTCTTCACAAAAGCAAATATAATCCATGAAGTCAAATGATCTGTGCTTTGTAGTATACCACAGCAACAAAAGACATTAAAAGTATCTACAGCTTTTCCCAATTTGATATTTCTCCCAACATTTGATGAGTATTGCTTCCAAATCACAAATTCATCCTGTCAGCCCAGTAAGCATGAAGAGAGTAGTTTTTATTTACACAGAAATCCCATGCTTTCAAAATCATTGTTAAAAAACAGAGAAAAGAGGCATCAGGGTAGGCAAAAGCTTCCCCTGGGACTCAATGTCTAAGTACCTGAAGAATCAGCTAGTCAGACACTGGGATTTTCAGTTACTTGCCTTCAGAACTGCTTTTAACATTTAGGCCATCTTGCTTAAGGGCAAACAAATTCAGATTCATCTCTGATGATGCAGGTCTTCTAAATGTACTTTAGTAATGCTTCCTCAAGAGTCAAATTTGAAGACAGCCTTCAATACCTGTGTTTATTCAGAGGCATATGAAAAATTCACATTACTCCACAGTGTGCCTCTGATCAAAAGAGATGCTCACTGCTCAGAAAAGAATTGTGTACTCTCCATGCTACATTTGAGACAAGAGGACGCTTCTGCACTGGGTTCATCTTCCTTAGCTTTAGGCTTGCAAAGACCTAGATGCTCACATCTGATCCAACTCCCTGAGGGTTGTTCTAATAGGAAAATAAAGAGGTGCTTTTGATGCATTTTTCTTTTAGAATTTATACAGCTTCTCCTTCAAGATGAAGTGAACTGAGCCACAAAGGTGTTTAATACCTCTTATCAACTAGAAGAGACTGCAGAGGCAGTGGCTCAGAGGTAAACAGCTCTAGACAGTCACAGTCAATCAGGTGACACTGTTTCTGGGTATAGCTGGGAATAAACCTGACTGTTGTTAGGAAATAACAACATTAGCTTTGTTTTTAACAAGTTCTCAGCATTTGCCTGAGATAATTCCATTGCTTTCCAAAATCTGTCAGTGTTTTACATGGGGGACTGATGTTCCTGGGGATGATTCCTTTGAGACAAACACACCAGTTAGATGCTAGCCATGAAATGTGGAGTCTCTATTTTGGGAATCAGTTTATCTGGATACAGAAGGTATAAAACATGATAGCTCCCTCAGTAGGAATCACCCAACATGTTGAATGTCCCTTGGAGCTCATTGGGAAAGTCAAGCAGGCCTACCAAAAAAAAAAAAAAGCAGCATTTTTATCTTGCCATTAAAAACAATTTTAATGCAACATAATGCAAAAATGCATCAAATAACATCTTTGATTCATAATCAAATTGAAAGACATTGCAAGCTCACAGGACCTGGCGAAACTCTATGTCATTTAAATGATTGTGACACCTCATTAACACAGATGAGGTTATGTGGGGCAAGAGATGATGTGACCATGTGCCTTCACCCCCATGGAAAGCCCATCGGCATTCGCAGAATCCAAGCTGCTTGCACAAAGGAATTAGTTTGCTCTGCCTCAAGGCAGCAAAGGAAACCTTCCAAAGATGACCTTGGTAGAAAACAATCCTGAACTGAGCTCACACCAGGCAGGCAGACTAACACAGCAGCAGGATGGGGGGTGAGGAGTCTTTTCATCCACCACATGAGTCCCATCCAAGGAACTATTTTCACTCTGACTGATAGGCACTCACTTGAAATTTATCATGCATTTGTTGACACCAGCAACAGCAGAGCCTTTTAAAGTGTGGTCTCACAAAGGCACAGCCCATGAGCGAAACTAATCAGAACGAACTGGTGGAACGTACTGGTAAAGAAATATGAGAGGTGAACTGCATTAGCAGTTCATAGTTTGCGAAGGAGGTATGTTTGTACACATAATAGTAAGCAATACCAAAAACATTAAGAAAAAAATACATTCATGGGCTGCATGCTTCACATGCTCACATAATTGTTCCATCAGAAAGTCATGGTCCAGAGCACATGGCACTGAGTTAGGCAGCTGAGTGGATTATGGTTGCATTCAGTATCAGGTTTCTAGCCCTGGCATATAAGGGATACCTGACCAGAGCTCCAGCCCTTCCAAAAGGCTTGTATGTTGCTGTGAGCAGTGCAACAAGATGCCTTTCTGACAGACCCCTTCAGGTAGACAAGGCTATACAGCTGTCTTTCAGCCTCTCTTCAGTGACCTGCTAGGATTGGCACATTTTAAGCAAGTGTGTCAAGAGAAGCAGATCTCTGCACAGTCTTGGAGAGAAAACAGCCTCAGCCTGGGGGATCTTGAAGACTACATCGTTGGAGGGCATCCCAGGCATTGTGCACTGCTCAGTGGTGGATGAGAGTTGGGCAGAAGGTGCTGGCCTGCCTAATGGTTGAAGTTGCACCACTGGATGAGTAAGAGCAAGAAGACAACAAGAAATTAAGAGCCTGAGTCACATCTGTGAGGGGGCATACCCAGGATAAAACTCTGCTTTTCACCCCTCAGTACTACCTTTCTTACTACCGCCACCTCCCCCCCCAGATCCTGCCTGATGCTCAGTCTCTGCCACTGCTCAGTATTCCACTACTGTTCTGCTGCATTTTCAAGCAGCAGCTATCACACCTTCACCTGTGCCTCCCCCATGACTGTGAAATGATCCCCACAAACTTTAGCTAGACCTCTTAGCAGTTCCTCTTCATGATCCCCTCACTCTTATCTCATTGTTTTGTACTTCCCACTTGACTTTACTCACCTCTTTCTCCTTTTTAGATAAAAAAGTGTTTGGGGGAGGGCTGTTTTTCTGCTTTGTGCTTGTATTGCAGGCAGTATGAGTAAATCCAAGTCCCTGAACAGAGCTCCCACGAGGGGAGCATATGATGAATCAGTAGATATAAAATTGTCATTCTGGACATTATAGAAACATCAAGTTCATCCATATCTGTTGAATACTCTGAAATGAAAAGAAGGTTGGCACACAACCAATGATGCAGATAGTCTTCTTTCAAAAATCGATGTTATCATCTCTCTTGTCTCCAAAGTAGTTTTGCATGAAATGGGAAGGAAATGAAATGTGTGACTCCACACATTTTGCTTGGGGCCAGCTCACAAAATAAGAAGGTGAAGCATTACAAAGCCAAGCAAGTCAGAGTAAAGACAAATCATTCCTGTGGTAAGTAGCTCCTTGCAGAATCAAAATTCATTTGGAAGCATCTTAGTACCAAGTTTTCAGGGCTCTGTATTGACAAATGAGTCTACCACCAGCAGACCCAGGGCAGGAGTTTTATAAATGCTCACTGTTCCTTCTGTTTATTGAAGCTTTGCTCATGCATCTAAATGACAGAACTAGAACTTGTTTGCCATTTTAGGACATTGCTGCCTGCATTTCAAAAAATACTTGTACAGTGACCTTGATCAATCAGTTTGCCACTACTCAGTGCTTTTATCTAATGATAAGTATGATGGAGAAAATGCAATGGTACAGAATGAGTGAAAAAATTACCTCTGCCTTGCAGTGACTTGGATTTTTTTCACACCCATCTCCTAAACTCACCAGGAAAAGTGGCACTGGCAAACAAAAAACACTATGACTAATTCAGTGTCACCCAATCTTTTGTTTGCTTGTGTCAACATGTTGCATTGTTGCTACTTTGCCCCTGTCAATAGTTACTGCAAAACCCTCCTTTTCTAGCTTTTACCTGAAAAAAGTGTTAGCATATAAAGGAATACCTGAATAATGCATGTACAAAATGTACTAAATGGAGAGTAAATGCAATTGGGTGTTTTGAAAGAAATTTGGCATGTCAAATATTTTTAACTGATTGTTTTCCCCCCCTGGTGTAATGAGTTAGGTGTTGTACAATTCATCACTTTCCATGATTCATTGAGCTTATATAATATCCATTTGCATAGCACTGCTTATTTGAATACCAGTTCCATCCCTGCAACAAACCTTGCAAATTTCAAAAATATTTGCTGTTGTCACCCTCATTTTTTATCAAATTCATATGGTGTAAGTACGACTGTGTGAAAACCATGGCAGCCTAATAGAAATATTTATGAGAACTAGTGATCACAAAATAAAAATTAATAATAAAATCAATAAATAAAATTAAGGAGTGCTGAATTTTAATTTTGCCATATCTTACAGTAGGTGAGGATAGACAGCTGAGCCTACTTCAGAATTTTTAGCTCAAGCCACCTTCTTCACTGGGAGAAAAGTATAAAATGCCTTTCTTCTGCTTTCCCTGCCAAAAATAAAATTAAAAAAAAAATTAAATTAAACTCTTCCAAACATTTCCTAACTAAAACAGTCTTCTACATTCTCAGTTAAATCATAGCATAGTCAAAGTGTGTTTCCTTTAGATTTGGATTAGAATATACAGGTTGTAATCAAACAAACAAAAAAAAATATACCATTCCTGTCTTACTTTAAAATCTCTGTGCAAAATAAACAGTGAAGCCACTAAAGAATATCTGTTATACCAGAAGTTGAGATAATGGATTTAGACATGTTTTTATTAGACATCTTCAGAGAGCTTCTCTGCCGTACTCAGAAGAGGAAGGGAACAAATGCAATTACCTTCTCTCACCTCCCCAGGGCAGGTGTGGTCCAGTGAGGAGATGATGGAGGTCCCATGCATAAAACCAGAGCTCTCAGTCACCACTGATTGACTTCTGTTAGTCTATGTGGTACATGCAACTGAGAGCCCTCACAGACTAACACCCTGAGATGTATGGTTTGAGTCTTGCGCATACACCTTCGTCCAGCACCAATTTCCTGCTTTCAGGTACACCAGGCCATTTGAAGTTATCCTGGAGCTCTCTACTTATAAGCATCTTTTGCATCTTCCTAATCCACTGCTAAAATTATGGAGACAATTCAGACAATTCTGTCTAAGCCAAGATATTGCTAGGGATGTCCTATAGGACCTCACATAGCTCAGACTCTGCTCCTTGGCAGGGATCCCCTGAACACCACTTCACAAGGATGAATAGGCCATTTCTCCCAGAGAAAGAATCCTTGCTTTGGCAGGATTTGCTAAGAACTCTAAATGATGTCTGTAATAGCAAACTGAAAAGGAACAAGAAGGGCTCCTGATCCTAAGGTGAAAGATGGAGTTTTCACTGCCTCTTACATATCAGTCCTGCAGAGAACTGACAGGAACAATCTGAGACAGTCAGGAAGCTAATAAATGTGGGTAATCAAGGTTCACTTCCTTATTTTGTTCTCTCGCACTCCTTTTTATACTTATTTATACCCAGCCTGCAAAATTGTTCTTTTGCCTTTATCAAACAGACATGGAGAAAGGACAAGCATCTTGCCCAAATTAATTTCAGGGTCAAATTGTATTCCCACTCATTCAATTTTAATAAGCATGCCAGAGGTGTTTTTTTCTCATACGTAGGCCTCGGCTCAGAAGTGTTTTGAGTCACTCACAAAATCAGGGCTAGACCTCAAGTGTGAGATTAGTAGAATCTGCCTCCTTGCATGTCCTGCCAGGTTCATGGCATGTGATCCGTGCTGAGACATCCAGAGCTGTCAAGGCTTCAGCAACTCCACAGATGCTCACCAGCAAAAATTTAAACAATACCAGATTTAAGCAGAGGAAAAAAAGATCTAAACTGTAGCTTTGAGTGCATGCATCCCCTCTGTGAATCTGTCCCTCTTCTTTCTCATTTCAAGTCCTGTAACCTTCTTCACATTCTGCCTATTAAGATCCTTAATTATATTTAAGCCTATCATCACTTATTCATGAAAGCATCTCTTTAGCACATCCAAAGTGACTGATCCCCAGGGTTAGAGTTACAATAACAGAGAGGCACATGTGTGTTTTCACAGAAGCACTCTTTAAACAAATTTTCTTTTGTAACTTTTTCAGTGAGCAAGGTCAGTTCTATTGGTTTTGCTTACCTGGAACTCCTTAGCACTAGAAAATCAGATTGTGCTATCTATATATTTTGCCACCTGATCTCCAATCTGAGTACGCTACCCAGCTCCAGTGATTTTCTTTAATGAGGTGGAAATATATAATACAGTTTTAAATATGCAGGCTAACATTTTTCTCTATCTATAATTATGCAAATCATTATATAGTTGTCTCTGCATGACAGAAGTAATAACATCTTACAGAGACCCTGTTCAAACTCACTGAAATCATCCACACAGATGGATATGATTTTATAGAAAATACAACACTGACACATTAATTAGTTACAAACACCCCTACCATCTCCTAGCAAGCTGTGTGACACGGATTAAGGCATGCACTGTATAATGATAAAATTTTGTTTTGTTTGCAGTAGATAACTGAAACACTATAAAACAGTTAAGAAGATCAAATGTAACAAGAAAATCACAAGCTGCTATTATTTTTCAAGATATAGAAGTACCATACATATATTACACACACCCTTGATTTTAAGACAAGCAGCACCATATCCATCCATTATCATTTTCTGGGATGTTTCCTTTTCTCCTCTTCTTTCCCCACTTCCTTTCATTTACCAGCAGTGGTAAAGCTTGTCAATTCATTCCTGTTTTGCAGTCACCCATAACTCCTCAACTGATGATTATGTATTATTTATCTAGGATTTAGGCACAGTCTCCTATTCAGGCACTGTGTATGTCTGGAACTACTTATACTTTCCAAGAGAAACACACTGCCAGAGGATGCATTTTTCATACCTCTTTTTCTACCTGCATGTTTTGAGGGTTCTTTAAGACATGCAGGAAGTGTTCCAAGCATATACATAGTGTATTCATTAAAAAGAAATAAAAATGTCAAAACTCTGTTTAAAAAAAAAAACAGTCAACCTCATTTTAATTTAATGGTAACATTTTAAAAGGAATTCATTTACATTTTTTATAAACACTAGCTTTTTTTTTTTAAAAAAAAAAGAACGAAAATCAGAATTTTTAAATAGGTACCATGAGACCCATTTAGAGCTCACATGAAATGCAAGTTAGTACCTCACACTTCTAATTCTTCCTTCATTTTTTCTATGAAACAACTCATGGTCCTTGACAGACTTTAGAAAAGTCATAAAGCAAAGTCCACTTATGTCAGCATGAAGAAAGAAGAGATTTTCCTGGTCCTTTCCTGACAATGAAAGAAACACCATCTTGCAAGGAGCAGGAACTCTTGCTGAAGGCAATAAAACTAGTCACAGGAGAGCCTTTCACCATACCCGCAGTAATTATATTTCCCACTTTACCCTTTTCAGACTTCTTGTCCAACTTTCCCCGTTAGGGGAGATTACACTCACAAGAGTTTCTGCAAAAAGGGTCGTTGGCCTGTGGTTCAGACCTTCCTGTGGCTCCATGTTCCATCTATGCACTCTCTCACCTGGGAAGACTATAAAGAGGAGGCATCACTTCCTTTTCATTAGGGCCTTCAAGAGAAGTTAAATTCACAGATTCTCTCACTCTTCCCCTTGGCCCCTTCTTGCCTTGTCTTCTTTACCTGTTATAAAGTTACACAAGCTTTATTCATTACCATACAACCCTACATATTTTAGACACCTGCAATTTCTCTACTTTTCCCTTTCATTCCCATTTCAGCTTCACTTTTCCTACACGTACCTCCTCTACCCATCCCTAGCCAGACTGGTGAATTCTGAGGGCGCTTGCCTCCAAAAGAAGAGCTATTTAAATGAACCCAAAATGCCTATCCATGCAACAAACATTTGCACAAGCACAAATGCACATTAAGCACGTAAATGCCCTCAAAATGCATGCAAATAATTTTTACATTGACTAGATTTTACCTGCACTGTTTTCAGAATCATTCAGCAAGCTCCAGGCTTTAAGGAAATCGACATGCTTGGAAGGAGGAATGGGCTCCTGTACACTCACCAATTCAACAGGAAACATGAGTAGATAACAGAGGTAGGACATCCTGGAGACAGGATGTTTCTGGGGATGAGATGCAAGAAATCTCTGGAAAAGGAGAGAGTCTGCACATCGAGCACTTGTCTTGCTCTCCATGCCACATAACAGAGACTGAATATCCAGTAGAAGATAGTCTTGAACTTGAATCCCCTTTTTTTTTTTTTTTTTTTACAATTTTTTAGGAGCACTTTCCCTGGGAACACAAAAAGGAGAAATGCGTATGTCACACACCTACACACAAAAAAAAAAAAGTGAAATTATTTATCTCCAAATTATTTAATATCGTTATTGTCCAGTCACACAGCTGGGATGTGAAAAGCACACCAAAAAAAATCATTGTGGAAAGAAAAAGAGAGTTCTGTTCATTTTTTAAGGCATAAAATTTCATGGGTACAGGAAAATTGCTTCCCACAAAGATGTATCAAAGCTGCCCTTTGCGGAGTAAAGAAAAATCCCAGAGGTCAAGTAGAAGAGAATCTGCCCCTAGCTTCAAGAAAAAAACCCACAAACTTAATGGAGATCTATTAGAGGACACCAGAGTCTGCTTCAGAGAGACAAGGGGTACTAAGAAAGAGCAGTCTTTTTAATGAGAAACCTCTGTTCATTCTCAGAGTGTCAGGGACTTTGCCATGGAGGTGTTATTCCTCTTCCTTCTCCTGCTCATTTAGGCTTACTCTATTGTGCTGCTGTTCACAGTTTTAATAGTTATCTGGTTTAGACATCATTAAAAGTGCTGTGGCTTGAGGCCGTAATAAGTCTCTGATCTGTTTATTAATGACAGCAATCCATATACAAATAAGTTCCGTTTTGCCTGGAACCTTGCTGTGGCTTAAAAACACATCTGAGGACCATTTCTGCTTTAAGTTTCTGATTGTGCAGAGTCCCATTAAGTCACAGGAAAATAGAACTTGCACATCACAGTGGCTATTCAGTGGTTAATGGGTCCCCCACTGTTCACGGAAAGTCTTTCTGTAAGTGCCCTCCTCACTGTAAAACTTTCATAGCTCCAAAGCTACTGATGTAGCCAGCTGGAGAAACATGCTCCTGAAAAGTGACAGATTTAAAGGAAGAAATAGTGTGCGGTTTGCTAGAGGCAAGTTATTTTAATATAATGCAGCAACGACAGCTCTCTACGTTTAATCATCAGGCTCCTGATTTTCTCTTCAGGACTTGAATTTCACATGATTTAAGGATTTGGGTAGATCCTATTTTACATTCCCCTTTCCAGCTGTTATGAGTACCTGCCAGGTTCATGTTGGGAGCCATGCTTGTAAGTTTCCCACCTATTTTAAACTAAAACCTCAATAA
Organism: Myiopsitta monachus; assembly: GCA_017639245.1. Lineage (NCBI taxonomy): Eukaryota > Metazoa > Chordata > Aves > Psittaciformes > Psittacidae > Myiopsitta > Myiopsitta monachus. The sequence goes on from CM029919.1 coordinate 65,747,237, forward strand.
TTACATGCATGAGAGCAAGCCTCAAAGAGCAGCTGATACAGGTTTTCCAGGCCATTCGACTGCTCTTGCATTTTCAGCATGGTTAAGACACATCAGTTGCCCATTTTTATCCTTGCCTGTCCAATAATTTACTTCTTTTAAATATTTCTGTGATGCCTCTCAGGTATAAGCACATCTATTTATCTAACAGCTAAGATCAAAGGGACACAAGAGTCCAGGGCTTCTGTTCTCGAGTTTTCCAAGATTTATACTACGAATCACTAGGCTTCATCATGCTCTGTTATGCCAGGTACAATATGAAAGTATCACCGCTTGTGCACCAGTATATGTATATTTGTGGATCTCTGGATCAAGGGCGCATGTAGGGTCATGTGACAAATAAAATTGCCCTATATTTGGGAGGCTAATCAGAAAGAAAACAAAGTGTGCTTGTTAGGATGTCATTGTGCGCATAAAAATTTTTTCTCAGCTTTGGAAAGCCCAAGATATTAGGAGGTCCAAAAACCCAGTAGCCTGTAGAGACAACAGCAGTACACCTGAAAGTTGAAGAGAACAGAAAATGAAAAGGTGAATTGAGCACAACCAAGAGTGGCCCTTACTTGAAAGACAATGAAGTGCAGCCTCATCAGTCACAGGATTTGAATGGAGGTATCCTGAGGTCTCTCCTGAACTAAATTATCCTGCAATTCCATGATTTCATGACACAGGCAAATTCTGAGTTCATGGACTAAGACTGAAGTCAACATTGTACTTGGGAAAATCCTGTGATTTTGAGACCTTTGGTTCTATGACTATCAGTGGAATAAAGGCTTTAAAATTTATCTACTTGTCAATACAGAGGGAGACATTAAGAACTACTAAATCTTCCAAAAATCACACTATGTATTTAAAACTGTTTCAACTGTTTCAAGCCCATGACCAGCCGAACTCATGTCCACTGTACTGCAGCTCAATATACAACCAGTAGACTGCCTCACCAAATGAACAATTGTGGGAGTTAATAACACATTTGAAGCTTCCACAGGTTTCCAACAGAAAGTTGTTCAGCACAGTCACCACTGTAATTTTGACGCTGTAGGAAACGTGAGTGTTCAGTGGAGCTCAGACTGTTGCCTTCACCTATGGAGAAAGATGGCCTGCTGCCAATTTCTGTCAGCTGCCCGTTGAATGATACAGAAACACTGGCTGACTCACAATCTCTTTATTTTACTTTGCATTTTCTTTATTTAGATAAATGCTTTCTTTAATCATTCCTTTCATTTGAAAATAAAGATAAAAAGGAAACTAACAAAGGTTCTCTACTTGACTAACTTTGTAAGAAAGCACTGGGGCACATTTGTGAGCTGCTTTAAATAAATTCATATATTCTGGCTGTGCTTTCAGCTCAACTAGGCATGGATTAATGCTATTTTATTCGTACACTGTGATGTCCTCCTGGAATTCTGAAACATTATTTAAATGTGTATTGCTAAGTAGATGAGGTTTGTAAGTTTTCAGAAAAAGCTGTGTAATACGCATCAATTATGCAATTACTGTCTTGGGTCTGAATTTATATAGGCAATCAATTTACTTAGTTCTTTCTGCACCATTATTGACCAATACATCACAGATACACATTACACATGAATGTAAAACACTATTATAGAGATATTAAAGGCAGAGATTCCAGAATTCCCTATTCTGCTTGCACAGCATTTTCTAATATTAAACTTCCTTTATTCAACTTGAAATTTTTTGTTTAAATTATTCTTTACTGTCTTAGCATCAAATATTCCAGAAAATCTGACCAAAAAAAAAAAGGCTTAGAATAAAAACACTGAAAAATGGGGATTAGGAGGGTGGGAGTGTTGGTAGTCCCAGGACAGACCTAGTCTTCTAATGAGAGTCACTAGGATGCTATTTTAATCCAAGTTTATATCCAAGATATGGAGATTTCCCTTTCTTTCTTAAGCCATAACCCTTTAAATGTGCACAATCTCAATGCTACGATAAATGTACATAAAGACCTCAGTAACAGCTAGTGTTCATCGATGCGTTACAAAGCCCAACTCTCTGCCCTATGATCTGACACGGTGGCATTTCTTAATTCTGCTTCATGCTGTATGAACATACGGGGACATGTCCTCCCTCAAGTAATCCTACACACAAGTCATGTCCAATATATGCCTTTTATTCATAATAAAAATCTGCTCAACCTACTAGCGAGATCCATAACTGAGGCTAGACCTTACCTTTTTTATCCTATTTTACTGAACAATAAATGCTTATTTGTTAATGATTACTAAATGATTAAGTGTTTTATCATTTAAATTAGAAGCATCTTACTGAGTGGCAGGACACATGGGTTTGATTTTTTCCTAGCAGAGGACTCACTGGCATCCAATATTTATTCTATGTTTTCAGTATGTTAAATTTTATGCATTCTAACCCATTTTTTTCCATCATTTCAGATCTGTCTGTTGTGACAACCCAAGAACACCCCAGGATAAAACTCTGGCCAGAAGCAAAATGAAGGGATAAGAAAAACTCATCAGCCCTATCAAGACTGCAATACTTCCAAGCATTCTTCTTCACTTGCTGGCATCCAACAGTGTTATGGCTTTTTAGATTAGGCTCTTCTAAATCAGAAAGCGCCTGAGAAGGCATATAAAAATCTGCAGTTCTTAAGTGAGACATTTTGACTCAACTAACATCTTATGGTAGGCACAAAGCTACATTCCAAATTCAGGTCTAGCTCCATGTTTAAACTGATCTCAAAAATCCATGCCTGGGCCTTATTGATCTTTCACATTTCTGTACCTATTTGAGGTACAAATATCTGAAAGGTGAGAATCCACAGACATCAGAAAGAGGACAAGCTACCATGCAGAGAATGAGTCACAGATAAAGGACATTTTCTTTTGTTTCAGACTATTCTGGGTACTATGTGGTAGTGACACAGAAAATAGGCTTTTCAAGACTTAGAAAGTTTCTTCACTTTGTATTACTTACCCATCAAATATAGGGTAAAAGTTACCAGTGTTACAGAAACCATTTTTGAGATTTTTTCATAACATCTGAAAATGAGAGCTAAATGCACCTGTCCCCTCCCTGCACACCCACATTAAAGTTACACGTAAGTGGACATGCTTTTGAGACATTGAAGCCGAGCTGCGTCTTGGTGTAGGATCAAGAATCACTAATTTATGTCTTATCATATGATAAGACGGTCTGAATAGCAAGAAACATTCTGGGATCTACAATTTACTTTGGCTCTCCTTCTACTTTTCTTTAAAATAAAGGAAACCAAATGCATACAAGGCAGACTCTGGGGAAGAGTGGGCACATGTAAAAAGAGCTTGCAGCACTGCCGTGGGACCTGAATTCATTTGCAAGGTGCTTACTTTTTGCAAACCCTTTCATTCTTTTTGAGAGAAACAACAGGTTTGGAGCAGTGCAAGTACTCTGCTTCTTTGTTTGCCCTCAAAGGTGTAATAACTATTTGCAAGGAGGGATTACCTTGACTGAATGTAGCTGTGTGCTACGTAAACTCTGCTGATTAAAGCCAGTGATTTATGCTGCCTGAACAGTCAGGCGCAGAAAACAGGCACTACTAGAATACAATTTATCTTTTCCACAAAATATGTTGTCTCAAGTAGGTATCTAAAACCAGTCAGATAACCCTCTCATGTAACTGGAAAGGGATCCTGTGGTGACTAGCTCAAGATACATCAGCACAGTAGAGAGCCGGGTAGGGTTCAGTTCACCCTAATGCTAGGAACTTGATTCAGTTCCCCACACACTGGCATTCAAAACCAGGGTAGAGGCCCTGGGCTATCACAGAGCTGGCAGACAATGGCACAGGAAGTACAAGAGACCCATGCCCTGCTAAAGTGGCAGCTGGAAACCAAACAGGACACTTAAACTACCTGAAGCAGCATCACACATCCATGTGCAGGCAAGTAACTCAACTCATGAGTCCTCCACCTAGGTATCTACAAGCATGATAGGTGTGTAAGCTTCTGTTAAATACCTACTTAATAGACCTATAGCCATAAAGTCGAATGCCTGCGATAAACATAGACAAGGAGCTGTTACCCAAGAGAAGACAATTTCTCACCGATGCTGTTTGGCATGGGAATGGCCTGGGAGTGTTGCATGCCTACAAACCTCCAATCTACAGTGCTGCTTCCTCCCCACTTTGGCACCTTCTCCTTTTCAGAAACATGCACATATCAAGAGGAACCAACATAGGTCTGGAAAACCTGGTGTAAGAAAGTTGTGAGGACAGCTCATCCAAAAGGGTAGTGAAAGGCTGTGGTGGTACTGGCTGAAGAGCATTTTCGCATAGACATGGCTACTGGGATTGATTTTCACATGAATAAAAGCATTATCTACAGATGAACTGCATTAGGACTGAAGTTCTGGATGCTTCTGCATTAACAGAAAAATTCTGGCAGGGGCCTGGATTCCAGGCTTGACACCAACCCTAGTGTCCCCTAGAAGGCCTGAGTCATAGAATCATAGAACTATAGAATAACTCACATCGGCAAGGACCCACAGGATCATCAAGCCCAATTCTCTGCTCTTCACAGGACTACTTTAAACTAAACCAAGTTCATCGTCCAGCTGCTTCTTGAACTCTGACAGTCTTGGTGCCAATTAGTCCTAGCTTTGGCTTTAAATTTTAACTGAGCAAAGGAAGCTGGGGGAAGGAGTTGGGGCATGGGGGCATTGACTAAGCCTTTTTAAAGAACTTTTTAAACTTCAGTAGCAAGTTTAGCTGCCACACAGCTGTAGCCTTGGGAGAAGGGAAGAGAAGCAGAGTAGAAAAGAAGGAATATATATGCAACTGTAATTCATGTTTTCACTGTTCTATTGTGGCCAGATTTCTTCTCCTTCTTCATTAAAAGCAAAAAGGGAGAGGACAAGTAAGGGTATCTGAAAGCTGACAACTTCCAATGTGAATGGAAATGTAGAATGGTTTGCTTCACATTAGGATAACAATCATGGTCTGAATAGCTAAGAACCGTTAAAAACAATTAAATTCTCTGCTAGAGATCTTTGCCTCCTATTCAGCACATGGCATAATGAAGCCCTTGTTCACAGAGTCACACTTCCTAAAAGTAGATTACTTATAAAATCCATTGTTCCCTCAGGTAAGGAAAAATTTCAAGCTTTTCAAGAGGCAGAATTAGCAAAGCTATTTGGTAGTATTTCTCCTCTTAGGAGACTTCTCAGCTGTTGCTTCAGCCTGACAGCCCAGATGAAAGAACAGCCTAGGACAGAACAGATGAGGGACTCTGCAGTCAGGGGTAAAAAGATCATTTTGACACCACTCACAAGAATTGGATCCCTCTGCAGCATAGGAAGCTAAAATTAGCCTTCTCTACAGGCCTTCGACTTTTCAAGCATTTCTAAGAGCTTACAGTCTAGAATCGTGCTTTATGGAGATGAAAGAACCACCCTTACTGAAATTTTATATGCATTGCTAAAGAAAGAAGTAGAAGAGTGTTAGGATGCAAGTTTTTCCTCTGCTTCCCCCCTCCATTCCCCACTACCATCTTGAAGATGTTCCCTCACAGAAAGGTAAAGTTTTGATTTGTCCTCCCTCTCTGCTTCTCATTGTCCTGACTCACTGTCTCTCCATACAAGTGAGATAACAAAAAATCATGAAGATTTGTTGGAGTAAGTTGTGATCAAACAACCACATTTCAGATCTTGGTGCAGATGAACCGAATGCCCCATTCAAAAAGACGTTTGCCCAGCCTTAAAAGGGCCTTAATAAGAAGTTCTAGTAATCAACTGCTAACGAACATTATCATAAATATTTTTGACAAAATGGCATACATGAAAGTTCATCCATTCCAGCAGCAGAAGCAAAATCAGATTAAAATCTTAATTAAAATACAAAGAAGAGGCTTGTCGTGATCTTCAACACAGTGGAAGATCCCTTTTTGAAACTCAAGCTCTCTCTTGCTGTCACATTACACTATGTTGTTAATGAGCCCTTTCATTTCCCTGTGCATAGCAATATATTTAATCTTAGCTGCATATTTTAAATGATTGATGTTCCCCTAATTACATTTTATGATATATTGTGCCATGCCATATTTAATGAGTAGCAAACATGGCATTGCCTCACTAGTACTCAACCACAGAAATCAATAACTGACATTTATTCAATGAACTGCAAATTGTGATTCACTAGATTCTCTTTGTGTTGAGTAAATTCAAACTGTAATTAATTTTCATGCATATCACAAATAGCAAATGCATGTATGGGCTAACTTCAAATGTGATTTGCTCCTTCCATGGCTAATTGAAGCACAGCAAAAACTCTCAAGCCATCATTCAAAGGGCTGAGAGAAATCAATAGCTTTACAGAAGCCACCTCCTTAGACAGGTAAAGCACAGTCATTGGTTATACTTCCGAGAATAATTCAGAGCCATTTGCTAAGACAATAGGTTGTTTCTGTGTTTGTGAGTAAAGGTGGTATCATTCACCAAAAATCTTAGCTACATACATTCACTTATGCACAAGAATGGGAAAGAAATTCCTTGCTAGCTTTCCTGCCAGGAAACAAATATCCTACTGTAAGATAAAGATAACTAACCTTTTTGAAAGACAAACACTGTCAGGGATCAGCCAGAACTTGTAATAAGAAGCTGACTCACTGCTATACATAAGTGATGGTTTTGCTTGTAAGCAGCATCTAAGTTGATAAAACCACAACTTGTCCCTCTCAAAACTTCTGCCTGTGGTTTTAGTTAGCATGGGATTTCTTTGCTGGAAATGTCCACTCAAATCAGAGAACAGTGCCAGGGGACTTCACAGCTAATGCTCTTTTTGTGTACCGGTGCAGCAGAAGAGGTGTACAAATCAATCAAGCATTAAAGCTGAAGGCTCTGAAAGGTATAGCAAAAGACTGTGGAACACTTTAGGATCAGTGCAGTCCTTTACACTAAAGCAGAGCATCATTTCAGGGATAACTGTAGAGTTCAGGGTCTAAAACTGCAATCACAAAGAGCCTGTGTCCACCTCAGTAAACTAAAAATACCCTGGACTGATCTCCAGACCAGCCGAAGCAAAAGGGCCCACATCTACACAGTGTTCAGCTCTCTTGCTCTCCAAAACAGGCTGGTCACATGCAAGGCAACTCTTGGAAATGCCCCTGCTCTATGCTAATTTTCAAACAGTGCCCAGCAATTATGTGACAGCCTGCTACCAGGCCTAGGCCAAAACTCTAGCTGTGACCACTCTGACAGCACAGATGGTCAAGTGTCAAACCCAGGAAAATGCTCTGACACCACCTAATTCTCTGGTAAAGATGTAGCCAACGTTTTCCTCCTACAACCCAGCACAGATTTCGGCTTTGTTTCTAAACAGCTCCCCTTCAGCTTTGAAGCATCCATCTTAAACCTCTGAGGTCAGCTTTCTGCAGCAGGTACCTTCCTGCTGTTGTAGCCTTCGCAGGGTTCTGTGTGTGTTGCTTAGCTGGATGTAGAGATGATTAACACAGAGCAAAAAGGTACAATATTATATGCTACATTAGAATACATAAAGTTAGTTTTAAATTGCAGCCCAGCTTTGGCATTCAACAGAGTCATGGAATCAATAATTACTGCCAGTGTGATCCTGATGTCCCAAAAGATGACTGCAGGCAGATGACATCTAATGAGAACTAATCTGACATTCTCCAACTTATTCACACCTAAGCTCCAGGTGCTTAGTGAAGGAGTGCTCCTCAAGCACATGCCTCAATTCCCCCCATAGTTACCACAGACTGGGAGGTACATTTGAAGACCTCCAAGCAGAGAGCCTGCCTAGCTGACTGAGGTGTCCAAAATCAAGCAGGAAATGTCTTTCTCTAAAGCCTCTAAAAGACAGCTGCCTCCTTCCTTGTAGTAAAGAACTCTGCACTCAATTTTTGAGGCAACCAAAGCGTATGTGTGAATTTAATCTCAGGCAGAGATTCCTGATATTCTGCCCAAGAGACACTGAATTTGTACCTGCACTGGTTGTTGAACTCAACTCTTCCCCACCTATTTCTGTGGAAAGCAAGAATAAAGACAGCAAAAAATCACACTGCATCAAAGAGTTCTTTCTAAATAGCACAAAGAAAAAAATAGCAATTTATGCAAGTTTTATTCTAATCTTTATTTAAAAGGTCACCTGCAACAAGTAGTAAGAATCAGTCAATTTATTTTCTAATTAAATGAACAAACCTCATTTCTATAACAAATTGACCACTACTCATTTCTCAGACTTGAACCAAGTTCAGTGATTTAAAGGGGAGGCTTCAGCCTCAGGCTTGTATCTGCAAATAAACCAGAACTATATTTCTCAGCCCGTACAGCACAAAGTTATTCTTACCTCCAAGAAAGATACTCTTGGTTCCTACTGGCATCCTTTGGGAAGAAAGGACTCAAGAAAGATCAGTGGAAATGTCATATTAATGTTGAAGTAGAGTCATCACCAGGATTTAAAACTGGGTTTTTTGTTTCTTTTCAACCTTGCTTCCATTTTTAACTTCCTTTTGTAACTGCCTCAAAGACAGGGATGCCTCAGGATTTGCTTTAGAGTAATTGCTGGAATCCAGCTCTAGATCTGAGAAACAGCAGAAGAGCCATGTCATCCTAGACACATTTCCAGACTGTCATTGGATTTTCCACCAATATTCAAGGCAGATGGACAAAACAGCAAAGCTACCAAACCACAACTTGCATCCTTGATTTTTTTTTTTTCTCCCAGATTAAAATTCACTTTTGTGCCAGCTTTGACACACTAATTAAGAAACAGTAAAACCACCTTACTGGCCTCCTAAAACCTGGTTGAGCTGCTACAGAAGAAAATAAGAATATTAGAGAAATACATTCCCAACCACCCTTTGGCTTCTATAAAATCTAAAACTAATGTGAAGGTATGGAGTTAATTCAACCTACTCTGGGCAAAAATGCAGGTCTCTATCAGCCTTGAATGGTTAATCCATACAAAAGCCTGCTAATGAGTCTGCTATTCTATTGAGGTTAATGAGCCCTTGAGCATCTGGTGAAGGCACAGACAGTTAGCAATTAGTGTCTTTTATTTAAACCAGCTGACAGGCTAGGCAGCAGTTGATTCCCTGTTTTTATTATATTGTTGCCATAGTACCCAGCATGCCAAGTCTCAGCCTGCATGCACTGGTTATGTTGATTAAGAATGGATTCCTTCACTTTTATGCTGAGTCCAATGATATGGACATTATGGAATGGATTTGAATCACAAAGTTTCCTTTTAGGTCTTTGTGGTTTGTATGCATGATTAAGAAATCTCAGAAATTAACTCTTTATCAAAAGATTTCAATTCAATTCAATTGAACAATCAAAGGTCAAACAGGACAGCTAGTTGTCCTGGGTTCAGCAATAGCAGTCATTTTCATCAATAAAATAGGCAGTAGAAAACTATATTCTATTCCCTCTTAGTAATATTAAGATATGCAAAGATATGAATGCTAGAGCGATATTCCTTCCCAACATTCATTGCTCACAGGATATGTTGGCTCCTAGAATACAAAGTGCATATAGGAAATGCAGGATTTAAAATTGCCTTTGCGCCACTGGAGGAAGCTATACCTGAAAAACAATTCATTTATAAGGAAAGAGTGAGGGAAGAGGAGAAAAGAAAATAAATACTATTAATCCCCCTTAATGGATAAAGAAAATGAGGTACAGAAGGAAGTAACCGCATCATCCATTTTCAGCTACTTTAGCATCTAACGTGCATGCTCTGAATTGCCCCCTCGAGGATCCTACTTCTTGTCATTTGCTGTACATGGGAATTGCTAGCCTTACTTATTACCTTTGGTCTCTAAATTGTAGTTAAGATAAATCACCGCAGCAGGCTACAGTAAATGTTATATATATGCTTCAAACAAGCCAAGGGTTCTATTCCAGAGTGACAGCTGCTTCCCCTGGGATGACTCTACTGGTTCTTAATCCTAGTTATTCATCCCACCCTTCTCTCAAGGTATGAATGTCTCAGCTGGGAGATCGCAGCTGCAAATGAGGCAGCAGCTAAACTGTCATACTTAACAGGCTTGTTCAGGTAAACTGGCTTCCCTAAATAAACTAGGCTGACACCTGTGACAATCAAAATTTATTTAATACTGATATTCTGGTAGAACACACATATCAACCAAGCCATGTTGTCCTTTCCTTGGTCTCTGTTGTACCATACAGGTTGCTAACATTCACATAACCTATCAAAGAGGGTTCATATATATACACACTTAGAAGACTGAAAACACTGAAAAAACTAACCCATTTAACAGCAAATGAATTTTCACAATGACTTAGAAAATTACGTTTACTGGGGAATTGGACCAAACATATGATTCTAGAAAAAGATTCAGGTATGCATATATTTTCCCTGAGAAGCAGACTTCAAACTACCTTGGTGTTTGTTTGGGGAAGTTTCTGAAACTGTGCATTGCCCTACTAAGCACATCTGAAGTTAAGAGCCAGAATTCAACTCCATGGTTTTAATTCAAGAATCATTTCAGTTTTCAAAGTAGCAAACCTAAAGTATCTCTGTTAAGTAAGTATATATAATTTAACTAAAAAGATAAATAAGAATATAATTTAGAAGAATACACAAGCAAAATGTAACTACCTCCTGGAGTGCTTTAAGCTATGGCCTTCTATGATGAGGCTACAGAACTGATGGACAAGAGTAGAGCAATTGATGTCATCTACTGGGAGTTGTGCAAAGCGTTTGACACTGTCCCACATGACATCCTTGTCTCTAAGTTGGAGAGATATCAATTTGAGAGGTGGACCACTCGGTGGATAAAGAACTGGCTGGATGGCCGCACGCAAAGAGTTGTGCTCAATGGCCCAATGTCCAGCAGGAGACGAGTAACGAGTGGTGTCCCTCAGGAATCGGTGTTGGGACTGGTCTTGTTCAACATCTTTATCGGTCACACGGACAGTGGGATTGAGTGTGCCCTCAGCAAGTTTGCCGATAACACCAAGCTGTGTGGTTCTGTTGATACACTGCAGGGAAGGAATGCCATCCACAGGGACCCTGACATGCTTGTGAGGTGGGCTGATGCCAACCTGATGAAGTTTGACCATGCCAAGTGAAAGGTCCTACACCTGGGTAGGAGCAATCCAGGCACAGCTCCAGGTTGAGCAGAGAAGAGATTCAGAGCAGCCCTGCGCAGAAGAACTTGGGGGTGTTGGTCGATGAGAAAATGAACATGAGCCGGCAGTGTGTGCTCGCAGCCCAGAAAGCCAAGCATATCCTGGGCTGCATCAAAAGGAGCATGACCACCAGGTCAAGGGAGGTGATCCTGCCCCTCTGTGCTCCTATGAGACCTCACTTGGAGTATTATGTGCAGTTCTGGTGTCCTCAACATAAAAAGGACATGGAACTGTTGGAACAAGTGCAGAGGAGGGCCACGAGGATGATCAGGAGACTGAAGCAGCTTCCGTATGAAGATAGGCTGAGAAAGTTGGGGCTGTTCAGCCTGGAGAAGAGAAGGCTGCTTGAAGACCTCATAGCAACCTTCCAATATCTGAAGGGGGCCTATAGGGATGCTGGGGAGGGACTCTTCATCAGGGACTGTAGTGAGAGGACAAGGGGTAATGGGTTCAAACTTAAACAGCTTAAACAGGGGAAGTTGAGATTGGATATGAGGAAGAAATTCTTTACTGTAAGGGTGGTGAGGCACTGGAATGGGTTGCCCAGGGAAGCTGTGAATGCTCCATCGTTGGCGGTGTTCAAGGCCGGGTTGGACATAGCCTTGGATGGCATGGTCTAGTGGGAGGCATCCCTGCCCATGGTAGGGGGGTTGGAACTAGATGATCTTAAGGTCCTTTCCAACCCTAACTATTCTATGATTCCATCCAATCAATGTATAAAGAGCTTCCTAACTCATCCATTAAAATAACTTACTGGTCCCAGATCATTGAACATTTATATTACATTTTAGATATTTTTTCTTTTTTGGTGTTGTGAAGTGCTTGGATTATGTCTTTCCTCTGTGAGAAGCAACTCCTTATAAAATGACCCAGGAAGCTACCAGGAGAAAGCATGCATTTTCAAATAGGAAATCGTTGCTCTATTCCTTCTTTATTTAGCTTGACTGTAGAGATTCCAAGCCTGTCCTCAAATAACTTTCATCTGGGCCAGTTGGCCTAATAGCAGCAGTTCGTTGCCCAGTATCCAATTTTAAGTAATTTTCTTTAACTAAAATATCTATTAAACAGCTTTCAAATTTTGCTTTTCATTGGAAGTTGAGTTAACCTTATCTGAAATGACCAGAAGCAGGTGTTAAATTAGTCCTTCGGCATTTTCTGAGAGCAAACATTTTGTGGTAGGACTGTTATATGGTACAGAATATACCTTTGAAGATTTGCTTTAGGGAGTTCAGGTCAGCTATCCTGGCTGTGTCTGCTCACAACCTCTTGTCTACTGCTGTCCTAATCACTTTTGAGGCAGAATGATAAAAAAAAACAAGCTTTGAGTGTGTGCAAGCACTGTTCACTAGTAGACAAAACATTGCTGCATCATCAATACTCTTATATTCACAAATCCAAAACACAGAACCATAAGGGCTGCTGTTAAGAATGTTAACACTATCCCAGCTGGACTCCATACAACCAGTAAAAGAAATATTGAAAAGTTTCATCTATACGGATACAAAGACATGTGCATTAATATGTCTGTGTACAATAGTTTCCTGGATAACATACATTCCTCATCCCTCCAGCACAGCTATTTCTATTATTTTCTCAGAGTCCTAGTGCAGGAGCCTTTACTCATACCATAGCACAGAACTCATCCAGCCAAGTGTGCATAAAAGCCTACCTGCACCTTTTCAGATGCAGACCTGAGGCCAATTTGATGCTATTTTTAAAAAGAAAAAGCATATAAATATACCATCTGATATATCAGACAATAGGTACTTCAGCGATTGTTTGACTGTAGACGTACACTTAGACCTTTCTATTCACTTACATAATCATTTCAGTATAAAGACATGACTTAGGCTTATTTAATTTTAATTCTTAGAAGCACTAATTTTGCAAGGTTTTCACTTAGATTCATTGACAAAGTATAGAGGATGATTTTAAAAATATGATTTGTCTTGACACAGTTTTTGCCATAATTTAAAGTAACATTTGATCTTGTTGGGATTTTATTTGCACATCTCGCTGGCAAAACTTCCTCATAAACACGGACAAAAGTACCCAGTACAGTTTTATGATACTCTTTGATACCTTTTCATTGCTCTTTCAGAATGATGTTCCTATTTCAGAGGCACTTAGGGATGAAGTGTTCTGTGAAGTGTGATTTACTTCTCTCTGCTGTCTTGAAAGGCCAGTTCTTGGGCTGGTCTGCCCATCATTTGTAAATCTTTCAGATGCACTCTGCAGTCGTTCAGGTTTAGAAATGTTCACTTGACAATAACAATCTTTCAGCTTTGGCTGTGGGGATGAGAATTACAGTTTCCAAACTGAGGTGTGTGTTGATAAACTGGCTTTGTAGAATATGCAATTGTGTAATCATTTTCATAATGCAGAAGTGTTTTCCGTGTTTTCTACTGTTGGGCATAAGAACTGTGATAGCTCTCTGCGCCCTTGTATGTCTTCTCCATTGAAGAAGATACCGTTCCTGGAAATGAAGAAATATTTTTAAGTCCTTCAAATTAATATGAGGTGTTTTTCCAGAATTCACCCATCTGATCTATTTTACTGAATTATAAATAATGTATTCTTTTAGCAGCATCTGATTTTTCACAACATTCTGATTGGGTCAGCAATATCACACTTACGATAAGACGATCCTAGGTGTTCTTACTCTACCAAGCCTCAAATTTGTTATATTTATAAATAATTATGCATACATTTCTTTGTGCTGATTTTGTAGAAGATAGGATATATCATAAAATCACGCTAGTATCCTAGAACCACCAATATGAAATGAGCTGTAGTAAATATATATCCATGTAATACATGTGATTAAACACTCAGCAGTTCAGCTGTTCATATACCTCCTTTATTTTTTTACCATGCACACACGTGACATGCACTTTGAAACACAAATGAACAGACATAGACCAAATGTTTCAGGACTTCTTGTTGATATTAATGTTGGCATTTTCTGCTTCTCAGGTTCAAAGTTCAAGAAAACTTAATGAAACAATGCTCAGCACTTGCTCACTCTCAAGCCTCTCCCCAGCATGCCAAACTCTTCATCTGAAAAAGAAGCATTCAGAAGTCAGCCACTTTGGGGTCTGAAAGTGATAAACATGAGGCTGAGCCTCCTCCATGATTTCATTGTGTTTGGCTAACGTCAGTGAGATGTTTCACTGGTGACTCAGGAAGACTGGTGACTAGAGGGTCAGACATCCCTGCTTTTAAAAACATTCCTCACTTTCTTAATCCAGGGACTTCAGAAAGAAGAATGATAAGATTTGTTTCAGTTCATTGCCTCAGTTTATGTCCTGCACTCCAAAACTGAAATGTTAAATTTTATGCATTCTAACCTGATTTTCTGTCACCTCAGAAGGTTCCTTCTTTAGTCTTTCTCAGTGGATATCAGAATGGCTGTCATTAAATTCACTGTTTTCTCTTCTACTGCCCTTCACACTCAATTGGTCTCAGCCTCAGCTACAACCTACAATTCAGATTAGGGTTAGGGTTCAGAAAGCCACAAGCCCTACACCTCCAGGGACACTCGGAATGCAAGTGGCATGTCAAAGTGAGGATGGCACCCACCAACATTGCTCCTTCCATACTTTTCTCATCTCAGCACCCATTGTGTCTGGGACCTCAGCTTCAAGGTCTAATCTGACACTTAGATTAGGGTTATGGCACTAAAAAGGGGAGGAAATCATAAAAACTTTCTTTTCCAAGTACCACAAGCATAAAAAATGCAAGATTGCAACTTTTTGTATATATATATATGTATACATTTTACCTTTAAATTTGAAGCAGAATTTTCCTCCAGCAAGAGACATGAAGGATGAAAAGAAACAAGAACTCTCTCATAGGTGAAATATGCCTTTGCTTATTCCTCTGCATAAAATTGAATATCAGCATGGCAGAAACTAGAGTTTCAGATTAAAAAAGACTGAATTGCAAGAATGAAATAAATGGTCAATAGTAAACATTAATATGGCACAAATATCTGTGTAATACTTAGCTGCAGTATAGCTTGCGTGTTTACAGGGTGAACAAATCTGCTTTTCTTGGTTTACAGGTACAGAAGCTGAAGCAGAGATGGAATCAATCATTTGGGCACACAGCAGCCTTGTCACTGGAGCCCTTCTTGGTGCTGGCAACCCATAGGTCAAGCAGCAGGCAGCTGGGCAGTGCATCCTCTGGCAGCTCCACCATGACTGAGCTCTGGGAGAAGGCAGGGCTGCAGCCAATCATCTCGAGGATGGGGATGTGCATGGTGGCAGTACTGCCATCCTTGGCCACCAGCTCCAGCATGGAGATGGGCTTGTGCTTGCAATCCAGGTCTTGGAGCAGTACCAGGTCAGCGCAGTGCACTTCTGCACCTCCACACCAGGGCTGTTGAATGCTGCTCAGGACAGCACTGGGGCAAGAGAAAGCTTGGCCCAAGGTCGTTCAGGCAGCAACAGTCCCTTATGAGCTGCTCTTAGCTACTTATGGCATACCCAGGGCAGACTGTGTCAGCAGGGAATTTAACACAAAGGGGCACAAATGTCCGGTCCTTCTCTTCTCCCTCAGCTTGACTGATTAGCAAGAATCTAATGGACAAATCTTGCAAGATTAGAAGATATCAGTTAGTGACAGTACCACCACCTGAGGATAGAGTTAGAAGAGATGCGCAGCAATATCAAGAAGGAGGGGTTAAAGTTGTGTTATGAGGTCCTGTATTTAAGTTGCTCTGAGCATACAATGTAATCCAGAGAGCATTTACTTAAAATCCAAAAAAAGGAGAAATGCAAGTATAGTTTCATAAGCTCTCTCACCTGACTGAACAGCATTATGCCAGTGGCCTGTTTCTGAAGTCATCACCAAATTCACCCTTTTTAACTTTCTTTTTTTAAAAAGTAGCAAAAAATGAAGTCCATGGAAAGAGCACAAAATCTGCAGGAAACCCCCACTTATTTCTGAAAGGACTCTCCTGCTTGTATTGAATCGCAAATGACTGATGACCAATGGGACTGAAGAGATTGGTCACAACTAGAAAGTGGCAGAAACTTTGTTTTTTGAAGAGTGGTGGTTTCTGAGCCAGTCTGATTTTACACACTAGTGCACTTACTGGGTAGCAGTTGCTCTGCTCCACTTGTCTGTCTCTGGCCCTAGCAACAGTGGTAAAATTATCTTTGAACAAAGCCTTTTTATAGGAATCATGAGAATTTCTTTCTCTATAAGCTCTATAGAGAAAATCACCCATCTGTGAATGATTTGATTTTCCAATATGTCTTTTTTACTTGATAAAGGCAGGATGGTAAAGGAGGTAAAGATGAAGGTTCTTTTAGTCCACCAGGGCTGACAACTAGTGTAGCATTTCAATATACGCTTTTGACAATGATGTTTTGGTAATTAGGGACCAACAGTGCATGACTTATCTCTTGGTCTTACTTTTTCATAATCAAGCCTGAGCTAGCACTGTTTTCTGATAGCTTTTCTGCGACTTTCTTTGATTCTTTCCAGGATCACTCTTGCTCTGGGCATCACGCCCCTGCCATGGCTGCAGGGGCATCCTGACATTTCTTGCATGAGCTGCGACTGACCATCTCCAAACAAAGCCTGGTGTGCTAATGAAAGGACATCTTGAGTTTAAAGAAAGACGTTTTCTGAGGCAAGAGCAATGATACACCCATGAAATGACAGGCAAGCTAAAGCAGACACTGCAGATGTGTTCCCTGGGGCTCCGGGCACTGACCTGAGCGGGTCAGACACACATTCTACAGCTTTCTGGCACTTCTTTAGTCTCCAGGGTGGCTCTCCCCATCAGAGCCCTGGAGCAGACAGACCTGCTGCCTCCCCACGTCGGGTGGTCCGGGGAACCCCCAAGACTCCCCCCCCCCCCCCCCCCAAGGCTGTTTCCCCGCTCGCAGCGCACCCGGAAGCACGCAGGAGCTACTCGTCCTCTGTTTTCGCCGAAAGAATGGGCTCCCGAAGGTGTCTATAATTCCGATCTTGAACTACAGAGGGAGCCCGGGGCCCTGCTTTGAGCGAGCGAGCAAGCGGCGGGGCCGGGCTCGGGCCGAGGCTGGTAAGAACCTGTCGCAGGTACCACCTAAGGGAGCTTCCTTCTCCTCTACGTGGAAAAAATCATAGGACAAGCCCCCCGGGCAGACCCTGCAAGGGCGAGGAGAGGGTTGTGGATATGTCAAGTTATATACCCCAGATTTATTTTCCGCCTCGAGTCTTCTCTTCAAATCTCATTGTACACATTGCATATTCACTAGCTCTAATCACAAAGTCATTAGCATGTTCTGCAGGCAGATGAAACCGCAGGGATGCCACTTCAAACTCCCCAAATGTAATGCAGAGAGTGGAGAGATGGCTGGTTTTAATGGGAGCATAAACTTCTGTAAGACCTCTAAAACTTTGGCTCATTTACTCCTTTGTTTTCCCTATGAGGTAAACAATTTCTGTTTCCTTTCACCCCTGGTGCAGATTCTTGTAAAACCTGAAAACAATTTGCATGTCTCAGCTGTCTGCACATTTCGTAGATTTTATGGCATATGCTGTCCTGTGCAATACCTTCAAGAATTAAACACCAGGAACAGAAACCATTAAGAAGGAAGTGATACATTTGAGAAATAAATCTGAAGGGTAGAGTTTGTGAGATTTTGTTTTAATTTTATAATCATTCCTTGAAACAGAACCAGAGTTAATCATCTAAACCAAAAGCATAAAAATGAGGTATGCCTCAATGTCATATTATCTCATATTCCTAAGAAAATCCTTGATATTACATTATTTTGTGATTAGTACCAGAAGGTTCAGCCTGCTAAAAAAAAAAAAGATATCAGTAAAAATACTCATGTCTTTAATAAAGTATATTCCAAGTAGATAATTCAGGTTCACACTGAGCAAAATATGCCATATATTCAGTACCCTCATGGCAGGTTAAAATATATATGAGATTACTAAAGCACAGCAGAGTAGGAAGAAACCATTTTTATCAATTCAAAGCCAGGATTTTTTTTTCTAACCTGGGGGAAATTAAGGAATAATTAGAGTTAACTGATATCTGGACTAGACGCAGAAGATGATTTCTTGAATTATATCACCTTCATCTTATCTTTAACCTTTTAAGCTTTTTTTTGCCCAAAAGAAGCCTTTTCAGGCACATGCTGAATTGCAGCATTATAAGGATGCAGCAGGAAAATATTTGTTATTCTAATGATTTATAACCAAATACTTTACTTATTATCAAAGACTAATACTGGATCCATCAGTCTGGACACAAGCAAATTAGCCATTAACTTTCTGACACCTAGCATAAAACAACCAGTTAGGTCTGTCCATCTAAGTAATTAATTTAGATTCTTTTTGTGGACACTGTGGGGATTATAAGGTGGGCTGAAACTACTCATGTATCTCAGTTGATTTATACATAATTTATATTAAATGCCTAGTATTTAGACTGCTGGCACTAGGGAACAGTAACTCCCCATCATGATAACATAGCTATAACGGGAGCCAGTTTCACACAGGTACATAGGTGTCTAGTCCTACTGGTTTTGGTGGGAGATGCCTCAAGGTGCAGGCCTGGGCAGCTCCTACATAACACTTTCCATATTTAGATCATAAACAATTTTAGAGAGGAAAGCAAGGACTTTATTCCTAATTTATGTAAGGGGAAACTAAGGTGCCAAGAGAAATTAAGTCTGTAAGATCTTGTAAAGATGAAGAGGAATTAACTGGTCACTCTTCTTTCCAAGATAAAAGCCAAAGAGCATCCAGGGGAGATGGAATAAAAGGTCCAAAACAGACAGAGTGGAACACTAGCAGAGTGCATGCAGGGCCGCTCTGCGGTGAAAGGAAAGCTGGGAGTGGAGGACTGCAGCAGG
Source organism: Myiopsitta monachus (assembly GCA_017639245.1). Taxonomy (NCBI): domain Eukaryota; kingdom Metazoa; phylum Chordata; class Aves; order Psittaciformes; family Psittacidae; genus Myiopsitta; species Myiopsitta monachus. The sequence goes on from CM029919.1 coordinate 65,766,274, forward strand.
GCAGGCAGGGGCTGTGTCCTCACTGACAGCACAGAGTCCCTTGATACCTGAGTAGTCTGGGGAGCCAAGGGTCATCTGAGAGCCCAGTGAATACTGAACAGATTTGCAGTGATGAAGCAGGGCAGGCAGTCAAGGCAGGAAGCCAGGGGCAGGGAAGAAGTCTGTGATGCACTGACAAATACTTTGAACCATTCACAGGTAAGCTGAGGAACCCTCTGTCACGTAATAGTCACAATGCTCAAGTTTAGCAAGCTTAAAAACCTGACAGAATCTATGGAATTAAAAAAACTACCAAGAGTACTCCCATCTTCAGTGGAGAAAGTCCTGGCACTTTAACTTGCTGGAGTCTGAGTCAATTCATTCAGGAAAGTAAGTTCCATGCATATCTCAATCTTATAGTCTTAACCTAAGCTTTGCCATCAGCCCCTCTCACCAGCATACTACTGAAATGGTTTGATCAGGCAGGCAGAGCCATATACAGCCCCATGTATACCCTGTGCTTAGCTTAGAGGTGGCTGTGAACATCTGTGCTTCTGACTCATGGTCCACTGTACTCAACTCCTTTGCTCGTCTTAAGGCGAGATCCTTAGAAATACCCACTCTGCAACTGGGCTGTCATTTGTGTGTTTGCAGCATTTCATCTCTTCTACCCATTGGGGGCAGGGGGTGGCAGGGTTTTTTGTGCTTATGGCTGTTCTGTCTGCCTTGGGTGAAAGCAATTGCACAACCAAACTGAAAGGGTGATCTACCTACAGAAAGAAAGTGTATGTATCTCTTTTTACCTAATTAAACCAAGTCTTTTTATAACTATGATCCCACAATACTGCCTGCCTATGAAAATGCATGTAAACTGATCATGGTTTTAACCTGTCTTTCTATATTTATTTTGACTATATGCTTGGGGGGGGGGTGTGTGTGCTCTTTCACCCTTTCTCAGTCCCTTTCGAATTCAGTCATCAGTTACAACTACACCTGAGAATCAAGCAGAAGTCCCAAAACAGTATATTCTTGCAATAAACAGAGACTGGAAGGACAGCTTTAAAAGCAGGGAAAAGGCTACAGCATGAGCACATACATTACTATACACCAAAGAATCAATCTGGGAGAGAGCCATTATGAATGTCTTAGCTGGTGGAGAATCTTCAGTCAGTACTCATTCCTTATCAGATCACAGACAATCCAGCTTCATGGATCAAATCTTTTTGAAAACAGGCTTAATTTGCTCTGCTGCTCATGAAGTTGCCTAAATTGCCCATCACTTTTTAAAGCTGCCAGGTAGCAATCAGAAGTTTTCCTTTGCTGCTTGCTAAGCCAAACTTTCTTTGGTGTGATCAGCTTAACACCACCTATACTGCAGTCATGATCTAGCTGATTCATCTGTCAATGCTCACAGAGTTTTGTTCCCAATTGTCCTGGGTTCAGCAGCAGCAGTCATTTCTCTTCTTGGTAGCTGGAGCAGCACTGATAACACCAGCGTTTTCAGTTGCTGCTTGGTAATGTTTTGGTCTGACCAAGGACTTTCTGAGTCTCATGCTCTGCCGGGGAGGATGGGGGTGCAGAAGGAAGCAGGGACGGGGCGCCTGACCCAAACTGACCAGAGAGCTATTCCATGCCACAGCGCGTCATGCTCAGGATGTAAAATACTGGGGGCAGGAACCCGGAAGTCTCTCTCTCTCTCTCAGCTCAGTCGGGTGGTGAGCGGTTGTATCCTTCTTCCCTTGTATTTACCTTGTCATTGTTATTATTGGTGGTAGCAGTAGTGATTTCTATTATACCTCAGTTACTGGACTGTTCTTATCTCAACCCGTGGGAGTTACATTCTTTCGGTTCTTCTCCCCATTCCCCCACCATTGAAATTTACAGCTTAAACCACGACACCAATATACTGGGCAGTAAGGGAATGAGAGAGAAAAACTTTACCCCAGTGCCAATTGCTCCACTGCTTCTCTGGTGGCTCCATATTCTTCTGGATATTTGTCATCCAGTAAGTGTAATCAGGTTGGCTTTCTTTTTTTCATATCTTGGCTATGTTTGTAAATAGACTGTAGAAACTTGTAAATAGATATAATTCTTCACTTTCTCCTCCAACCAATTTGAAGAAAGGTCAAAATTGTGTCCATCAAGAGAGATATCATTAGCAGAAATATCACAGATTTAAGTGTATTATGCATTGTTTCTTTCTGAAATCAGAGGGAGAAGATCTGTTAAAAGATATGCAAAGCAATCCCATCCATTTTTCTGCCAAGGCAAGTTTATTTCTACCCCATACTTGCTAGTGCTTGGAGCTGCTTCTGCCACAACCATGAAGCATCCATCACTCTTTGAGCAGTGACAGTTTCTGCTCCTTAGCCCAGAACAAGGTTCTTCCAGGGTTCCCAGCGGATATTTCAACCATAATAGTTCAAAATAAGAAGTATTTGTCCACAACCTGCACAGCTGCTTCTTGTCTTTTTTTGTTGATTTTTTTAAATTTTTTTTGGTATAGATCCAGCCAGGATCAAAATTGGGAATTAACACATCCTATGCAGGACAAGACTTCCTGAAATATCCTAAATGACTACATCAAAGAGTACTGCAGGCCACAGCGTGAAATGCAGTGTTAATAATATCCTTCACCTGAAAAGTGAGCAAATTCAATCGTGAAACAACAAACTACTTAAGTGTTACCCCAAAAGTACTTTTGGACATAGCAATAGCAGTATGAGTTTTTAAGAATACCTGGAGGGAGAAGACACTTGCTTCATCAATGAACATATTAAGCTAGTCATGATCATACTCATAGGAATCTCGTGTTGGTTGCCTGGGAGTCTTCAAATGTTTGCTGGTTTATTTAAAAATGTTTGTGAGTCCTGAACTTCACATTATTCTTGTTTCTCATTATCGGTTAATTGCCATCATTAATCATTGTTTTCTTGATTAAAAAGTAACAGTCAGTTCAATACCATGTGATACGGATGACTAATCACAACTCAGGAGTAATAAAGAGTTGAAATAAGTGTTCACGAACAAGTTGTCATCTGTAATTTGTCCTCATAAACTAGTAGGCAAATACTTATGTGCAGTGCATACTTCCATACAAATTAAGCTTGAAAATGATTTATAAACAGGGAAAAACAGTTGAATTCATCTTGAATTTCATTTGCAATAAATAATTGGGAAAAATACAGTTATCATAGGGGAAAGCAGAAGACCTTTATGTAAGTAAGTATCTACAATGCAAATGAGTTGAAAATCACTTCTGTTATTGCTCTATGCTATCAAATTTTTAAAGTGCCAGGTGCTGATGTAATTTCTCAAGCAAGACTGTTCCATAACCCTAATAGCATTCCTTCTTCAAAAAGTTTTGTCAGAATTTTCTCTTCCTTAATTATTTCATTGCTCCTTATACCACTCCATCTTTCTCTCATAGAGGGTGGTAGCTGGACTCCTTCATGCAGACTATCCTGCCTACTGCTTTAGTACACTTGGTTCCTCCAGTATTAAATACATTTTGAATAGGATTCAGTTTCCTATGTTAAGCCATCATCAATGGCAATTTGAGATGCCCTAAGCTACCAGAGGGTATGGCAAACGAGACACGGAAACTCTGAAGAACCCATTGCCTGTTGGAGAGAAGCTAGAGACTACTCATAATACCTTAGGTTTTCTCAAGTGGTAATAGACACCTGCATGGGAGTAATTGATCAGAAGAGATCTTCATTGCCTATAATGAATCTCAGGCAACTGCACCTGCATGTGAAAGGCATACTTACAAACATAACCTTCAGTGCCTTAATCTGGAATTGAACACAACCCCTAGAATTAGGTGAGATGAAACTCACCTGGAGAGACTGTTATCTCCATGCCACAGCCTTGTTTTTTTAGATGCAACCTAAAATAACATTCTGTCTTTGTATTCTCGAGTATTTTCAAAATTACCCACTTCTTTGCATTTATTCTCACCTCAATTAGACATCTAAATTCAGTCACTATGTGCTGTTGTTTTTTCTCCCCAAACTAATCACTCTTTATTCCATTTTACCTTTTTCTTCATTAACACCTGCACTCTCAAAGTAATTTTTTTTCCTCCTCTATACACATGCAGCCTGAGCACACTTCCTTTCCCATGCTGGCATAACGAGGTACTGTGGAAACAAGCTGTTTATGTAGTCTCACAGAAAATTAATTGAGCTATTAGATAAGAGGTAATGATAAACCAGATGATACATGGTGCACATCTCTGAATTAGAAAAGGAATCTTCCAAAACATTCCACAATCTAATTGGGCAAAAGGAAATACTTCTGCTTGTATAGATCCTCAGAATAGCCAAGGGTCTATAGCAAGTCAAGAACTCACCTGAGTACTTCGATTTCGTAATAGAGAATTATCTGATCTAGCTAACTTGAATGCCTTACCTGTACCTACATTTAAATTGCCAAATGAAGCAGTTTTATTACTGGAAATTTTTATGTTCCTTGGAGAGAGGTAGGTGTCAGTTAAGACCTCTTGAGAAAGAAATCTGCTTTCCCAGGAACAAACAGCTTCATTTGCTGACATTGTTCTGCCCCTGCAACCTTCAGGGTAATCTGCCTCTGCCCTGGGTGTACATAGCACTCTTTACAAACATACTGCAGCACAAATTAAATAACCACCATAAGATTCTACTTAAATCTGTGCCTGACTCAGGCAAACTGTGTCCCACCTTTTAGCTGTGTCCACCAAGGCTTATTCTTATATAGAGGGGGCTGTTGCCATCTAGATAGCTAGTGATTTATTCTCTGAATACATTTGTTCCATTATTTTCACCGCAGGAGCAGCAGTTAGATTCTGCCAGCAGCAGTTACCGGATTTGTGGGTTTTTTTCTTTCTGAGCACAAGTACATTTGCTTTGATACATTTACCATCACTAAAGTGAAAAAGTGATGCAACATCTTGAAATTCAGGCATTTAAATAAACATCCTTGGTCTGACATGTTTTGTTCTATGGAGTTCAAGCTATTATGACAAAAAAATTGATATTACAATATGGTCTTTTGTGAGAGGAAAAGTATGTGAGTGGGTGCACAAGTGAGAGTGTGTGAGCACGTATATGTAATTTGTCTAGTTACAGGTATACTGTGCAAAGCTACCCTCAGCACAGAATTAGTAATACAGTACAAAGCGTAAATAAAGAAATATGGATAGACAAAAACCATCTTGCTCACTTTGAATAGCTGCTATAGATGATCTTTTTTGTCGGCCCACAAATTACTCAAGGATCTCTAAGGAGATGAGATACATCATCTTTACTATTAGCTATTATTGTTACACGCCTGAAGGGATGGAGTAGTGTTCTTCTATTTCAATTACACAGGCTTCTTTATGGGATATGGATTGAGCTGATTTTACCCTATAAGAACAAATGCTGTTATTACATTTAATGATTAAAATCCTGCTTGCACTCAGCTAAAATATAAATCAGCGGTTTGGAAGAACAGGCTTCAAGCTAAACAAAATTGCTTTGGGAGACCAAATAACTCAGGGAATTACCAATGGGCTATTCAGGCTTTCACCTCTATAGCAGGTCACTAATTGTATCTAGACCAGGTTCATAGTACAGACCTGAATTTGGAAGCAAAATTATTATGTCTGCTGTGCAGCCTTCAGTGCCTTGTGGTCTCCATCTAATTCCTAGAAAGCATCTGTACTGGGATGGGCACCACAGGGAATGACTCACCCAGCCATGTTAGTTAGCGTAGTCTGAGATGTGTCATGCTTTGGAGATGCCTATTCCTCTCCATCAAATACAGGAAGTATCTAGCTTACTAGCCCAGAGATAGACTATTTATTTTTAGATATCTGAAATTAGGGAAAGGTGCAGAGGAGCTGGTTGATGACAAAAATTTTGTCACATGCAGAAGTTGGATATATATTTTTTTTCTGAATTTGTGGAGCTCAAAATTCAGAAACTCTTTTCAGAACCTGAAAAACCCCTCCAACTGTGTATGTAAAAAACCAGTAATACTGATATTCCCTTTGTCTCACCACAAACAATAATCTGGATGCCAGTAGGATGCTAATAATATCAGAAATGGCCTTTGGTTTTCATTTTACTTTTAGGCTACATTTCAAAAATCTAGTGATTGAGGGTGGAGATGAGGGCAGGATATGTCCTTTCAATATGAGAAACACATTTACAGAAGGAGGCACGTTGGTCAATAATACTTAGAATTTATTACTTCATTATCTGTTTTATCAGCCGATGTGTCCTATTTTCCTCCTTTAATTCAGTAAAGACTCATGAGTGAAGGGCCCTGCAGGACTATTTTATCCCAGGGGAATGCCAGGATTTCCTATCATATCTTTTCAAGATCCTTTTGATTATAATTGCTTCATGATTTCATGCAGAACTACATCTCTAGTCTGTATTGTTCATCATATGAAGTTTTACTGGAACTAGCCAACTATTTTGCTGCATTTTGTGGGATTTTTTTTTTAAAACTATCAGCTATCAATAGCTTTGCTTGAAAGCTTGTTTCTCAAATGCGCACACACTTCATACTGTAGCAGAGAGGTTCGCTGGGTAATCTGAGATCTCAGGGTGAGAAGGGGGCAAATACCCATTGAATGATACTTAAGTGGGAAACATTTGGTCAGTGGCTCATTTCCTCTCCACAGCCTAAGTCTGCTACTTTTCCCTGCCAGATGGTGTGTGAGATTTATTTCTGAGCTTCCAGTCAGAGATGAGGCATTTGAGCTGCTTTGAGGCCACATCTCTTCTCCAAAACTCCTCTGAACAAGGATTTCAGAAATATCTGTTGTAAATTTTGAAGTGGAAATCTTTTAGGATTCGGTTTGCTCCATGTTCACAGAGGAGTATTTTAGTTCTCACCAAAACAGCTTAAAGGCACAAAACCAGAAAAAATACATTGCACCATGCAAGCAAGCACGCATACCCATAGTCAAAACTCAGTAGCTGATTGTGGGTAGACATTTACTTCTGATTGAAGAGGTCCAGCTATATGCAACATCAATTTCTAAATAAATGCAGCAAGACAGTGCAGCTGCGCACAAACATGCCAAACTTTCCTAAGGATTTCTGACAGCAGGCAGCCAATTACTTTGAAAAGAATGGGTTCTGTCTCGTGACTGAAGCAATATAAATGCATCTCCCTTGATCCCAACATCAAGGAAGAGCTTTGCATTGCCGATATTTTAATTCAATAGCAAAGCAGTGTTTTCAACGCTATTTATTTTTTTATTGTAGGTGGCAGCTTGTTGGGTTTTTCTGCAATCAGAACAGTGGCAGGGTGAAAAGAGATATATAAATAATAGATGGCTTTCCCTCACCTAAAGATGGATCTGCCAATTCCTGCCCTCCTTTTAATTTGGGAAGGGAATATCATTTAAAAGATGACAGATTCTTTCCCTTCAACTCAGAGAAGAAGAGGGCTTCCAGAAGAACAATGGCTGATGCCACAGCATGACTATCCAACAGGCTTAAAAAGTGACTGTAAAGTTGCCAACACAACAAGCCTTTTATCTTTGATGATAGTATTTGAAGCTTGTGATTTTCATCCAAGGAATAGGAGGAGGTATATGATGTCCTCCCACCACCTCTTTTCTTACTGTTTTAATTACCATTATTTAAAAAATTATAAATATTCACCAAATAGACATCCCTTTTTAAAAAATTCATGTCAGTTACAGGAATATCTCACTACAGTGCTGAACTTGGCTTTATTCCTAACATAAAAAAAACCATATCTCTTTTCAAATCTCTTTGCCTTTTGTTCATTTTCAGGGTAAATAGGTAACCTTACATGCAATTAAATTTGGAAGCTTGCTGCAGACCCATTCAATTACTGGGAAGGCTTGCTACATGTACTAATACAGCCGATGTCATCTTTCAGTGTAAGTGACAGTCACGGGGCTTTCCTGAGCAGGCTGCAGCCTTCAACACTCAGGGGAACACACTGAAGACCCAATAACAACCTGGATTTGGGGTTTACAGTAACTAGAATCAGGTTAATTAGAACTCTTCCACTCCTCCTCTGTGACCGCGTCAGGCCCGCGTTGGCAGACTGTGTTCCGCCCTGGCAGTTTTGAAGTGCAAGGCTTAGCAGTGGCATGCCTGGATGCCCCACTCCAGTCAGATGGATCAGGTGCTTAGATTCCCTTTGAGTAAAATAAGAGGTGATTCAGTTCCTACACTGCACCCTGCAGCAACATGCAAAGCCAAAGGGAAGGATGCATCTGAGGCATCACCTCTTGCTTAGACTAGAGCACTTTTCTCAGACACCCACTCTCAGCATGCTGTTCAGAGCCTGAAACCTGATTCTGGCTTAAGCTTTTGGATTTCCCTTGAAGAAAAGACCTCTGCAACAGCTCTCTTTTACACAACATCTTATCCAGGAAATGATAAATCTGAATTCAGTGTCTTACTCAGACTAACAGGGTTTGAATTAATATCTCTCTCAGAAGTACTGGAGGGTGCATGAACTGCCATCTGTACGCTCACCTAGGTAGAAAGATGCCTCCAGATCTGTTCAAGGTGAATTTTTGTGCAGCCAGGCATGCAGGATTCATGGCACCCAAAGGAAGAACAGCAAAAGACCCTCATTCTGTACTTGGGAGTAGGAACAACTGTGTATCTGGCCACAGTTATGGGATACTGTGTACACTTCCTACCCTACCTCAGCACTGGAGGGGAAAAAAAATCATCCAGGGAAAAGAAACAGGCATTCCCACCCCCTGTTGAGATGCCTAATGCCTAAGCTGGAAATACACTCTGTCTCACCTCTTCTGACCCTGTAAATTTTTCACCCCTGCTTTAAACAAGAAGGATGTAGGGGATCTTCTTAAGAGTATATCTGAATTATAGCAAGGATATCCTTCTCAGCTGTACAATCCCCTCTCTTAATCTGAGCAATATGAACATTAATTTAAATCCTTGGTCTTCCGCTTCCTGACCAAATGCTCCACACTGTGTATACTGTGTAAATGATTATTAGCTCCACAAGTTCTGAACTGAAATCAGTGTCACCCAAACAACTTATTCAGCAAGCTAAGTAATTTGATCTTAAGAGAGACCGTATACAAACCTCATTGCTCTCAAAAATAGTGATTTAGCCTGTACCCCACATTTCTGCTCATTAGCACTCAGGTAGTCACACGATTATCATCTTTCTGATTGAGCTGACTGTACTGCTGCAGAAATGCCTGAGCTTGCGCAGGGAACCCATGGGTCCATGTGCCCATGACTGGTGGGGAGAACAAGTAGAAACAGACTTCCTCTTGTGGCACTCAGAGTGGTTTAAACTGCCTGTGTCCCACCATTTGCTGTAGATCAGCAATTATAACTGCTTGCACCTCCATCATAAGAGGTAGACACCAAGGGAGTTTGCTTCAAAATATCTGTTACATACCGGGACATAAGCAGGAACTTTTCAGTCAATCCCAAGCAGCTTAGAAGGGGTTTTCTCTAATCACTGTCTTTTATTTGGCTTCCTACATGGTATTTTAAGTGCCTGGAGCTGTTGTCTTGAATTTCAATCCCCTGTGGAATAACGAGAGTTAAATGGGATTATTGGCACGCTTCATGCATGGCAGTATGCTGCACCATCCAGGCAACAGGAAAAATAAGTGAAATATTCCCTTTCCATCATTAAAAGTAACAATTTTCAGGATTATCTGTGATTTCTTTTACAAGAACATAAGAAGAGTGTCACTGAGTTAGACCAAAGGCATGTTTAACCTAGTTCTTAGTTCTGACAACAACCAATAGCAGAGGCTTTGAGAAAGACACTAGGATAGAAAAAGCACATCAGCAGCAAACCTTCTGTGCTTCCCTCTGTCAGATGCTTAGGGTCTTCCTCAGCCACAGGTTATATCAGACCTTCATGTTTAATAAACATTCTATTACACCTTAAGTAGGCTGCAAGAGATATTTCCCCCATTAATCTGCCCCCTGCCCAATTGTGTTTAAGTCTGGACTCTCCCAGTATCCCATGACAATGAGTTCCATAATGCAATGATGGGAAAATACTGAATTTGTTTGTTACAAGTTTCCCAGAAACCTCCACTGGGTGTTGCACTAAGTAACTATAATCTGTTCCCTTTTTCTAGAGCACTCATTTTTTCCATACCCTTTTTCCCAGTCTGTCCCTCCCCAGACTGCAGTAACTCATTCTACAGAATGGCTGGGCCAGATTTTTAGCTACCCTTGATCACCCCTCTGAATATTTTCGGCATTTTTTTTTTTTTTGTCCAGGGGTGATCAGAAACGTTATTCATGTGGAAAGAGAACTGCAAATGATCTGTAACTGAACCCTCAGAATCAAGAGCCCTACCCATTAAGCTGCAAACTCAGGCTCTTTTTATTGCTGTCTGTGTAGTTCCATATCTCTTAGACACAAATAAATGCCAATAGATTTACCTCTTCATTTCTCTTCAAGTGCCCTGACTATATACTTGTAGTTTTGCCTGGGATCCTCCTCTGGACTGAAACAACTTGTTTTCTGCTGAACATGTTTAGCTCCTAGTCTTAGCCCTCCTCATTAAGACCTCAGCAGAAGCATGGGTGAGACTGCATCAGTGAGATGTAGAGACTGTTCAGTCCTCCAGCACAGTTTTAGATAACTCCAGCTCTTTAATTTAGATACTTCAAATGCTAGGGCTACAATGAGACTAGAATAGCCTGAAGGCCAGCACAGAGTTGCTTTGTCCTGAACAATATGAGTGCAGGTCATTGATGTTGGCTTTGACCACAAGCACTGCTGTATGTGGATGCTGCTGTGGCCTCAGTTCAGGAGTAAAAATTGCTCTCCAAGAGTGCTGCCTCTCTGTGAGACACCATAGATGTTAATTTCTGAACCAGAAGATTGAATTCAAGTTTAACTGATTCTGAGATCTGTGCTCCAGTCTCAAGGTTATTTCTAGCTCTTCGAACCAGCCAGGTGGCTCAGACCATGCCTGCCAGACCAGCCACAGGGATGCAACTTTATTTGCAAATCCTAGATAAGCTGCGGCAGCAGATGGGGACCTGGAGTCTTTTGGTATCTGTGCAAGCAGTATTTAAACCACTGAGGAAAACAGGGGAGCTCACAGCTTCCCAGAGAGCTAAACAAACTCAGGAGGAGACTGAGGGACAACTGAATCCCTCTATTAAGAGTTCAGTGCTGGCAGTCCAAATGGCATAATTATCTAACTACGATTTATTTCTTCTTTCTAGAAACTCTAATTGATTTAGAGTTCTACTTATATAAAGGAGAGGGAGGTATATATGCATACGCATACCCAATTACTATGTACATAAACCTACTGAATATACATTTTATATATGTGTGCATGTGGTGTATATACATGTATAAGTATATATGTGTGCATATATACATGTGGTTCGTGCATATATACATTAATATATAAGCACATGAATAGAATATACTTTCTCACTTGGGTATCTAAGGCAAGATTTTCTGAAAGAAAATCATGTGCTAAAATCTCAGTATGTTGCCAGTCTCATTCCTTTTGACTTCTCTGAAAACTCAAGCATCAGCCTACAAATTTCGTCAAAACCCTCCCTATATCCTATTCAGAGGATCTCCAGCCACATCTTCCTGAAGTCATCATCTGCACCTTTTCACTGTTCTTTTATTTTCTCTTTTCTCCTCAGTTTTTACTGACTTTCTCTACAGATATTTTAGTGAGATTTTATTATTCCTCATTTCTTATTGAGGTTATTCTTCACTTCTTTTCCAGAACATTTTGATTTGTGGGTCTGATTTCCACCCAAGAGTGTAAATTTGGGTATAAACACTGAAAGGACAATCAGAGAAAGAAAAAAATGCATGTCGTGGTTTAAGTCTCCAACCCTCCAACGCAGTTTTCTCTCTCACTCACTCACTCACTCACTCACTCACTCACTCACTCCCCTCTCTTTCTTACCCCAGTCCTGGGGGCCTGGGGAGGAGAATCAAAAGAATTCAACTCACACAGGTTGAGATAAGAGCAGTTTAGTACCTAAGGTATAACACAAATCGCTACTGCTACCACCAGTAATAATACAAGAGAAATACAAGGAAAGAGAATACAACTGCTCACCAAGCCCGACCCAGCCAGTGCACCCCCCAGCAGTGAACCCCCCTGAGCCACCACCACCACACCCTTCTGGGTCTCTGCTCTCCGTGTTCACATCCTGGACATGACGTACTGTGGTATGGAATAACCTCTTTGGTCAGTTTGGGTCAGGTGTCCTGTCTCTGCTTCCTCCCGGCTCCCCCTCCTCCCTGGCGGAGCATGAGACTCAGAAAGTCCTTGGCCAGACCAAAACACTACCAAGCAGTAACTGAAAACACTGGTGTTGTCAGCGCTGTTCCCAGGCCCAAAATCAAAAACACAGCTCTGCACCAGCTACCAAGAAGGAGAAAAAATGACTGCTGCTGCTGAACCCATGACAATGCACAAATGAGAGGAAATACTACAACATCTACTCTGGGTCACTCATTCCAGTTGTCTACTTCATCTACTCATGCCCTGGAGTTATTGGTGAAAAATAAACCCTTTCCCGAGGGGATTCAGGACATTTGCTCTGGAAGTGCCTACCTCTCTATTTTTTATGTGTACAATACCTGCAGAGCTGTGCCACTTCATTTAGACACCTACAGTGGGATGCGTAAAGCAGAGCTTGGCATTTTTCAGCTGTCTTGATGACAGTAACTTTTATTCTGAACTGAAAATCCTAGGCTGAAAACAGGTTTAATTAAAACAGTGCAAGCTTGTGTGTAAACCAGCCCTTAGGCATGTTCACAGAGTCATATAAATCAGAGCCATACAAGACACATTATGCTCCTGAATGCATCTGCCTGTCAGTGAGCCCACCCATGCAGGATATCTTGTAGCATTTTATTCAGCCTAGCTTTAAAAACCCAAATCATTCCACCATTTATTCCTTTTTGCACAATACACTCAGAGCAAATGCCCTGACTACTTATGGTCATTTAAAAACACTACAACACTTCACATAAAATTTGCTACCAGGAGTGTCCTGCTCAATTTACAAATGAGATAATAGCAACACTATTTAAATTATCTTTACAGTTTCAGCTGGGTGCAGTACTTTTCTTTATTATGACTGCTAAGGTTTTGTAATAATGCTCTGAACTTAGATGTTGCTTTTTTTGTCACAGAAATCTAAATATATTGTGTAGGAAAGCAGGTACTATCACTCATTTGTTGAAGAGTGGAGCACAGCTGCCATAACAGTGCTGAGCTAGAGCTGAGTATCAAATCAGCAGTACAGTTTAATTTGCTCTACCTGGACAACAAGACTCAGCCTAGACCATGTTATAATGGACATTATGAAGTAACAGCCATTTTCTGCTACTGCCGTGATAGCATATAGTCTTAAATAAGCTTAGACATTCTCACAGGAAAACTAATAACATAGAACAGATGGGAGAGGGTAGGCATGATGTTTCCTTTAAATTCTTCATTTGAGGAAACATTTCAGAGCTGTCCTTCGCATCCCTGAAGAACCAGCATGGCCAGCTCTCCACCTTCACAGTCAGCTCTTCACGATCACAGCCATTGGGCTCCCAGGAGGTCTGCCAGTGCTGGAGTCAATTCACAGCTAGATTTAGCTTCCTCTGCAGCTTCCTGATCTCCCTAACCTGTCATTGCCACTGAAACAGAGAGAGAGGGAAAAATACAGAAACCAAGAAAGGTAGAAATACCTCCTGAGGTACCTTAATTGCACCTCATCAGGCACAAGTTCCACAGGATGGAAACAATCTCTGCTCAGAAACTGGTGTAAGCTCACACAACTTACAGCATCAGTCTACCAGGTGGACCCCACACTTTTTTTACATCCCTTTTTCCAGCACAGAATTTAGCATTAATGATTTTACTGGTTGGCATGTTTGTAGCTTACTATACAAACAGATCTACAGGGCCAAACCGGATCATGCTATATTGTTTATCTCAAGAGAATGCCACAAGTTTTAACGGATTTCTATTTGTAAAAGCAGATTTTGGAAAAGCAGCAATAAAAAAATGCAAAACTGTTACCACTAGGAAAGGAAAGATTGCTCTGAAAAAACATGGATGTGATAAGAGCTGTTTGCAGCAATCACATAGTACCTCTGCCATTTATCCTCTTCTCTTTCTTCCCCTTTTTCAAGAAGCAGGTGCCCAAATAGATTTGCTCAGGCATTCAGATTCTGTTTCTTTTTTAAATGCTCATCATCGGGCACACGCACAGAAAGTAGAGAGGAACAAAATTGCACCTAGACTTCAGTGAGGCACTCACAAAAGGGTTTTCTTCGATAGTCAGAGAGGGGATGCTGGAGGAGGTATTCAAAAAAAAGGAAGAAAGGGTAATGTACTTCACAGTAGGGCTGCCCAAAGAAAAAAAAAGTGGAGACTGCAAAATCAGAAAGGGAAGAGAGGTTGTCATTTTGGCTGATGCCAACCTGATGAAGTTTGACCATGCCAAGTGAAAGGTCCTACACCTGGGTTGGAGCATTCCCAGGCACAGCTACAGGTTGGGCAGGGAAGACATTCAGAGCAGCCCTGTGGAGAAGGACTTGGGGGTGTTGGTCGATGAGAAAATGAACATGAGCCGGCAGTGTGTGCTCACAGCCCAGAAAGCCAACCGTATCCTGGGCTGCATCAAAAGGAGCGTGACCAGCAGGTTGAGGGAGGTGACCATGCCCCTCTACTCTGCTCTCGTGAGACCTCACTCGGAGTATTGTGTGCAGTTCTGGTGTTCTCAACATAAAAAGGACATGGAAGTGTTGGAACAAGTGCAGAGGAGGGCCACAAGGATGATCAGGAGACTGGAAGCACCTCCTGTATGAAGATAGGCTGAGAAAGTTGGGGCTGTTCAGCCTGGAGAAGAGAAAGCTGCATGGAGACCTCATAGCAGCCTTCCAGTATCTGAAGGGGGCCTATAGGGATGCTGGGGAGGGACTCTTTGTTAGGGTCTATAGTGATAGGAGAAGGGGTGACGGGTTCAAACTTAAACAGGGGAAGTTGAGATTGGATATGAGGAAGAAATTCTTTACTGTAAAGGTGGTGAGGCACTGGAATGGGTTGCCCAGGGAAGTTGTGAATGCTCCGTTGCTGGCGATGTTCAAGGCCAGGTTGGACATAGCCTTGGGTGGCATGGTTTAGCGGAAGGTGTCCCTGCTGATGTCAGGGGGGTTGGAACTAGATGATCTGAAGGTCCTTTCCAACCCTAACCTATGATTCTATGATTCTATGATCCTACAGAACTAAGCTTGCACAGAAGCTGTTTTCCTTGCAAAAAAGAGGAAATTATTTTTGCAAATAAACAGTCTTCAAGCCATGACTTAAGACAGAGTGTAAGAATGCATACATTACATTGCAGTCACTCCAGATTTTGCTTTATTTGCATTGTAGCATATTGTGACCTACATTAAATGGTTTCCATGCACTGTCTGCGAAATAAGCAGGCTCAAACAGCACAGCCCAGCACACAGGCAGCTCCACTTCATTAACAGAGCAGTGCAAAATGCATACTACAGCTTTGCTGTTTGCTATTTTAGAACAGCGATATACATCTACTGCAGCACATAGACCCTTGGGCGGTGTTAAGTGGATGCTGCGGCACCATAACAGGGGCTAGAGCTCTGTACTCATGCCTAAACTCATCATCTCAGCTAACTGCCATCCTGAAGAGGATACTACACCTTGTAGTGGTATATCACATGCTAGTGCCCTGCTTAAGTGTCTCCAGTGCTTCTGTTTCCCATGAGAGGTTACCAGTGGAGGTGAAATACCAGAACCCACATGGGCCCTTTGTGCAGTATAGTCACTACATACATGGTGCTGTACATGGGGCAATAAGCCTCTGTACCTTACCTGGCTTCCACAGTCCCAGCTCAAGAATATCAGAGGAAAAAAAAGACTGCTAAGCTCTTCAACAGGTAACAGAGAACATATAGCAATAATAACAACATCCAGATGCTACACATTTTTTCATAGGAAGACTGTAAAGGCCTGAACTGTAAATCCCAGTTTTACAGAAAAGGAAGTGAGATGGCTAATGCTAATTGATTTTCCTGCACTGTAGCATGGATATATCGCAAATGAAATATAGTCCTTATTACGCTTTTTATAATGGAAAGAAATAAAAAATAAGAGGATGTGGACGTGAATGTATACAGAAGAACCTACACATATATCTCACAGGCACACACAAACAAATGAGCAGAAAATAAGCTTGTGTAAGAAGAAATGGCTGTGTAAATTTAGAAAATGCCAGCTCTAAAATTCCTCCTGTGACCTTCTAGCATTCTTAGGAGACAGTCTTCCATTGCAACAGAAAACTGTTAGATTTTTCTCAGATGCGAATAAAGACTATAGGGATAAATATAGCTATAAATACCAGATATGTGTCATGAAAAATGAGTGGTTTAGGGTCACTCAAAGAATGACCATCAAAGGTATTAGCAAGAGCAGTTGAATATGATTTATAAAGGCATGATTTAACAGAATTCGATGGCAAAGTTCACTCTATTACTTACTACGTGGATGAAGCATACAGAGGAAAATCAAGGTAAAATCAAGTTAAAGAGGATTGACACAGAAGCTGAAGACACAAAGGCTAAGGGAGACCCTCCCACTGAGTCATTAAGCTCAGAATAGACATCCTTGCTTTCTAGATGCCTGGCAGAGCCCAGATGTGACTGGATCTAGTCTCAGTCTCAGACTTGGTTAACAGTTTGTGCCTAATGGAAAATCAAGGTAGAATCAAGCTAATATTATTTGTATAAAGGTCAAAAGTGAAAAGGGTAAGGGAGACCCTCCTTTTGAGTCAGAAGGTTCAGAGTGGGCCCCTTTCCGTTCTAAATTACTGACAGAGCTCGTGTGCAGCTGAGTCCAATCTTAGTCTCAGACTTGGGCAGTTTATATCTAATGGATGAAATGCAGGGAATAAAGAAATCCTTCCATTTAGTCAAGAGATTCAGAATAGACTCCTTTGCTTTCTAAACTCCAAATAGATCCTAGGTGCAGCTGGATCTCAACTTGATCTCAGTCTTGGCCAATAATTCTATGTCATTTCCACCAGTTGCGCAACAGTCGCATTCCAGGTTGTCAGGGAACGACTGATCATGCCAAAAGATTTCCTGGTACAGTTGGGGAGTGCCCAACCCTCTGTATCTCTGTGTGCCTCTCCCCACCTTTGCTAGGCAATTAGAGTTCCTGGTGCAGCCAGGGAGCACTCAGCCATCCAGCTCCTTACATATGTGCAAAGGCCGGGGCCTAATGGGAATTCCTGAGGAAGCAGAGAGGTCCAGAAAAGGGAAGGGGCATTCATCACTACAATCCACCCCATAATGAAGGTCAATGCAGCTTTCTCACAGAGTGGCAGTGTGGTCATGTCTTACCTCTGTGCCTATAAACAGATTAATGTAGTATTCCAATTGTAATTTAAGGGAAATTTTTGGTTGATTCACTTCATTATTAAGATTTTGTTAAATGCGATTAAGCAATGTTATATGTGCAAAAACGGCTTTGCACCAGTGCCGCCCATCTAGCTATTGTCCACCCTCTAACATACAGAATAATATTTAACAAGCACAATACAACAAAGTTCAGTAAAATTACAATGGGTACAATATTTGATTCAGGATTCCTGTTGCTATTGGTGACCATCTGAATGAGGTGTCACACCTGTGATGCTCTTCATCCTTCATCACTCTTTCTAGGACATGATGTATCTTTTTTCCATCATCGTAGACTGTAATCAGAGTTCTCTGTTCATTATTTCAGATTCATTTTAGCCAGTGATTAAGGTCATCATGTTGCAACAGCTTTCTTAATAATGTAATTTACACTCCAATGTGGGTAGGCAGCAAATCTTAAGATACGTAGTTTGATTGCAGCAATTGGTGAGTTGCAACAGGAGCTGAATAGTTAAAGACACATCCCATAATTTTGGTTAAATTGCAAATATGGGTATTTGAGTGATTTCGTTTATCTACAGTGATGGTGTCTGTAAGTATAGATTCACAAAGGGTTCTCATACAAATACTTCCATTTCCAGCATATACAAGTACCGTTTCTGGGGTTTCATCAAGGTGAATGAATACAATATGCAAAGGGGAAGAAGTGATATTAATAATACCTACAGTTGTTCCTAAATACTGACCTTGAAATCTTATTGTTCTTTAAATGTGTATGTTAAACAGGGTCGCTTTCTGTATTTACAGAAATGTACTTGGCACTTTTCTAACATAAGTATCTTCTATGGTAGACTGGAAACACAAGGTCACTGGCAGTATGTGTCACGGTATGTGATACACAGAAAATTGTTCAGCTGTGTTATTTATCTATGTATAGATCCAAAATCTCCTAAATGGGGTCTCTGGGAGAGTTTGGGTCACTTTCTTTATCCAAATGGTCCATCTGACATGCCATCACTCAGTGTACCTACCGTATGTCAGGGTATGCTCTGAGGGCTTGGATCAGATGTTATCAAGCCCTCATGTTCAGTTTGCTTCTGCAAGGTAAAAACAAACACCAGCATGTCCATTTGGACTCAGCTGTGGTATTTTTATTTACCACATCAACTCCAGGCAGCCGTCATAATTAGCAACCTCGTGAAGCTTATGTAGCATTTGGCTTCCTCCTGCCTGTTTGCCTTTGAGCAAACGGAAGGGCATTTGGTGCTCCTGAAGCAGCCAGGGAGCAGCTGGGAGAGGTGTCTGCATTAACACCTTCACACAAAGGCTCAAAGCTGCCTTTTTCCACACCACCAGTTCAGTTTACATGATAACACTGGACCAGATATAGCCATAACAAGCTCCCCTCTGCAGTATCCAGTCTCCCACACTACCATGTTCGAGTTCACTGTAATCCGGGGGAAACTCCCTCTCTGCTGCTGATGGTTTTTGTCAGCCATCAGAGATGGGCAGCAGAGATTTGGGATCTATATTGTGTTGTTCTTCAGGCAAAGAAAGTGAGAAAGGTACCAGTAAATCCTACACAATCAAAACCTCTGGAGATGGACTACCTGCTTCAACAGCCCTGTCTTTCTGCTGCTCATTAAGGCAATCAACAGTCATCAGTGTTCACCAGAGAGAGAATAAAAAGACTCTTAATTTGTAGCAAAATTATTTAATTTTGCATTTAAGAAGGCATTGCAAATGAAAGACTAGTTGCACACTGTAGCTAGCTCTGTGGGGCGGTTGTGAAATCTAGGGTTTATAATAGCTGAGCAACTGAGGATTTGTAACAGCTGAGCAGGTAGTGGCTCTGTCATCAGAAGTTTATGTATACCTGACCCTGCCTTACTGCAGAGAGTGGCAATAAGCAATCTTTTGAGGATCTTTTCAGCCAAACATGTCTATCATTTTATCATCTTCCTATCCATGAGCTTTGTCTGCTTAGTTGATACTGAGATATTTATCATGAAGTTTCAGCTGTGACACCACCCACCCCTTGTTCCACAGTATATTTGAGAACAGAATGCAACTGAATTCAAAATCTCCACTAAAATAAAATATCTATCTCCTACACAACGTCAATGCAGAAGCAGGAGAAATTTCTAATGAATGTCTCCAAACCCTCAGGGGATGTCAGAAACCATGACAGTAAGCCCACTTTCCTTCCAAGCCCACATAAAACTCAGAGGTTATTGGCTCTGCAGGAAAGTATAAAGGATAGATTTGTTCAACAAGGACAAGTAGACAGTAGAAGGCAGCAAGTAGGGGGCAAGTTATGCTTGCAGCAATGCAATTTGGGAGAAGTCTGTGCCGTGAGGAGCTTGAAGAACATCATGTATGGACAGCTTCCACATAATGCTCTGAGAACTGGTGGGCTAATCAGAAAACTAGTTGCTACTGGTCAGCTAGTCACTGAGCATTTCATGGATGAGAGCCTGGGACAGCCTTTCGGATTACAAAATCCACTGTTAACTTTCACCAGATAATTTTACAGCAGCATCCTGAATACCACATGGAAAAAATCCAGCGCAGCCATACCGAAATATTTTGTTATACAGAAAACCTCCATTTCCTCATTGAATTTTTTTCCTCCACCACCACCACACAATTTGCAACTCCTGATTCTAGAGGGGAGCAGAATCAACATATTGTAGATATAGCTTGGTCTTGTTGGGCACAGTATGCTCAGGGATGAGCACTCTTGCTAGGATGTTAACCTTGAACAGCAAAGAAAATTTCATATTGGAATATTTTAGTACTTACATAGACAGACACTTACTGGCTAATGTGAGAACGCCACTGAGACTGTATGCCCCTTGGTAATTCAGCCCAGGAGACTTTTGCTCTTCTGTGCTGAAGGGCTCATGTGCAACTTGTTTTATACCAACTCCTCCTTTCATAAGGTTCCTGTTAGCACATTTCTTCCTGCCTGTCTATGTCTATCTTGTCTGGCAGCTCTTTCTTTAAGCATATTGACTGGTGTCTCCCCAGCCTAATGTCATCTGTAGTCTTGATGAGTCCACCACCTCCCATAAGTCATTGATAAAGATGTTATACAGGTAAGTTTCAGCCCAGATCATTGATAAACCTCATTGAAGATATGGTGGTACAAAGTAGAATGCATGGACAAGGAACTCTGAGCATCTCCTGTAGTTGTTCCCAAGCTTGGAGAACTGAGGAACTGACAACCAAATGACAGGCAAAAAAAATAAAATCAGGAAAAAGCAAGAGAGGAAAATGAAAAAGCAGAGAGAAGACAACAGCCAAACATAAAGACTGAAGAGATCATAAATAAAGAAGCAGAATGTGTGCTTGAAGAGATAGTCAACCAAGACAACTAGAAACCCACCCACCATACCTGATCCAGTTAGCATTAACTCAGTGAATATCTGTCTGTCATCATGGCTTAAGGATAGATGTCATTGCCAAGTAGAATTTCTTAAATTTTCCTGAATACTTTCATTTGAAGGTGTCCTGGGTTCAGCAATAGCAGTCATTTTTCCCTTTCTTAGTAGCTGGTGCAGTGCTGTGTTTTTGACTTTCAGCCTGGGAACAACGCTGATATCATTGACATTTTTAGTTGTTGCTCAGTGATGTTTACTCTGACCAAGGACTTTCTCAGTCTCATGCTCTGCCAGGGAGGAGGGGAAGCCAGGAGAAAGCAGAGACAGGACACCTGACCCAAATTAACCAAAGAGGTATTCCATAGCACAGCACGTCATGCCTACTATACAAACTGGGGGCAGTTACCCGGAAGGGTTAGATCATTGCTTGGTCAGGCTGGGTATCAGTCAGCGGGTGGTGAGCAGGTTGTATTCTCTTCCCTTGTTATTTTCCCTATCATTATTATTAGTGGTGGTAGCAGCAGTGATTTGTGTTATACCTTAGTTACTGGACTGCTCTTATCTCAACCCGTGGGAATTATGTTCTTATCTCAACCTGTGGGAATTGCATTCTTTCAATTCCCCTCCCAATCCCTGCAGGAGCAAGAGGAAGCAGGGTGGGGAAAGTGAGTGAGCGGCTGCGCAGCTGAGTTGCCGACTGGGCTTAAACCATGACAGAAAGTCACCATTTGAATATTGAAGAAGTATTATAACAATAAAAGGCTTATAAACACAAAAATAATGGTCTTGTATATACAGCTCCATGTATTCATGTAGACACTGACAGAACAATTCATCCTGAAGAACAGAAGCGAATTCTCCACTGATCCCAGATACATTATTGTTTCATTGACTATAAATATATAATGTTTGGGTGAGCCCATAGTTTGAAACTCCTTTTACAGTCACTAGACAGTGAACACATCTAGAGTGATTTATTAGAGCAGTCTTAAATGCTGGATTTCCTCTGGAGACTTCTATTTCTCTCTTCAATGTCAATGAAGGGAAGATCATGTGTCTAGCTCAGACTTAGTTGTCTAACTCAGGGCATAGAGCAGTAATCCTTTCTCCTGTAATTAAACAGGCCATTGGGAATCCCACATCAGTCTTGCTCAGAACAGCTGATCCTTGCGAGGGCAAGTTTTCTATTGCATAAGAATGTAATTGTATCTATCTGGTTTTTGGCATTGCCTTTGGTTGACAGATACCATCTTAAAAGATTTGTCCTAGAGATGGTGGGAAAAAGCTTGAAAAGAAATGCTGTTCTGCAAGCAGCACATTTGGAAAATTAACACCACAGATCTCATTATGGCCAAAAAAATATCTCTGGCTTTTCATATCATAGCACCAACCTGTATCAGTTACAAGTTGCATGCCGTGGTTGCAGAGCATGTAGGAAGACATAAGTGTTGAAATCACACCACAGCCCTTCCAAAATGATTTTCATGAATTTTATTTCTGACACAGAAGTACCAGTACAGAAAATATATCCTACAAGAGCTCGTTGGTTTGGACACAGACAATGTACTGCCACCTTGGGAATAACAGGAATCCCAGGAGTCTTCGAGATGCATGTGCCTAGGAGACCAGAAGTAAGATTCATTTTACCCCATCTAGAGGTCTACCACAGATGTCTCAACATCTGGACTAGGTTTCCTTTGTAGTCAAGGAAAAGCAAGAGATCTTCTAGGGAGGACTTCTGGGCTCACAAAAAAAAAGAAAAAAAAAAAAAAAGAGTAAAAGCAGACATTCAATGCTTAAGTCAATTGCATGCAAGCAGGCATCTAGTGCCATTTCAGGTGTCCTAGGGCTGCCAGTAATATCTACATAGGGTTGTCAGATATGACAAAGGACCTACTGCCCTCTTGGGATAAAAGCTAGTAGCCAAGTGGGATATCAAGAGCATCTCAGACTGCAGTAGGTACCACATTACTGCAGGCACATGAATTGGAGTTTTACATAGCAGGGGTGGAATTCAGGTTCAGAGTGTAGAAGCATAACAGCCATCTGAAATTAGCTGGTCATATGTGGGTGTTTCTTTTAGAATGAGACTATTAGCTGTCTAGATTTCACTGCATTGTCTAGCTCTTCAACAACTGTAATGGAAGCTTAGACACCTCGCCTGCATGCAGACACATAAATTTCAGTGTCTGAATGTAGCATTAAATCCCACTCTTACAGTGGTATTCAGCTGCCTAAATGCCATAAAAGATGCCATAGGACCTCCAGCTGCTCCAGAGAAACGTGCGCCTTTCATAAATTATGCATCCAGTCAGTCCCATATGGCTGTCTGAGATTCCTTTGGGCACCTCAGGCTGCATTAGACACCACTATTTTAACAACTGAGTTGAACTTGTTGCAATTTAACAGGGTGGTTTCCAACCCGAGGTTTCACACCAGGAGAATGTCAATACTGTCTTGCATACTTCAGCAAGTGGTGCACCTATACTATGTGAACAGCCTGGCACCTCCTCCTGTGTATGCACACATGGTGAGCTGAGCAGCAGGAATGGTTGTACACCTGCAAGAGTACCTTAGGTCTTCTGCACTAGGTCCTCTTCGCCCTTCCACATGGCAGGTAACATGGGAGAGGAAGAATTTGTCCCAGCCCATTTCCAAAAACACCAGTATCAATTTCATGCACATATGAATTGGCCACTGGAAGGAAATGGATACTACTAGGTCACAGCTCACCTTCGTCTTCTTTATAATGGTATCATTCTTGCTCTGTAAGTGCCAGCTTCCCTCCACTGACTGACAAGGCAGCCTACATGACCAGTTCAAATGTAGATGTCTCCACTGTGAACATCCCGATCTGGCCACATCCCCTGCTGCAGGACACAAGTTAAGAATCTCAACAGCAAGGTTGCCTAATGAGTGCTCTGTCTGCTGTGGAAATAGATAAACTGTCTCAGAGAAACTCTGTTTGAAAAGTCTCTAGTAGATAATCTTGCCCAAACTTCTGCCACTGCTGGACAGCCCCATAAAGCGGACCTATCTGCCTTTGCCTCTCACTAAAGTACATTTATTTCAGGGTTTTCAAGAAATGTTATATAACGATGACAGCTTTTGATGAAGGGTTTTGAGACAGAAATACACACATATAATGCGTATGCATATAAGTGTCAGCTCTTGTGTGTTTACTCCCCACCACTCTGCAGCCCTGCCCTATCACTTTCAGCTGTCCCAAGCTTCAGGACTTTCATCATTTCCATAGGAAAGCTATTTTAACATTTAATACTTAGAAGTTCGCTCAATAGTTACACTGTACCTAGCCTATATTCTATTTCTGTGAGAACTGAAAATGTATCAAAAGCCAACAGTGAAAAAGGGGAAGAAAAAGAAAAAAAGGAATGATGTATGGAGGTATGAAAGGATGAAAGAGCTTGTGGTATATGCATGAGCTTAAAACTTCAAGAAAAAGTTAAATTAATGGAGGCAGTTCACACTTAAAAATTAATTATTTTTATATTTCTTTTTCTCAGAGGTTCCTCTTCAATATTCCAAATATAAATGGTGGTGGGATTATTCAGAAACCAAGTACATTATAACCAAGTCCTATAGCAACCTCACTCAGCAGTGAAATTTGTTGTCTCCCTCTGATCCTCAGATTATGGAGACGAGGGGATGAATGTACATCAGTAAGATTCCCTACCGAGATAGCTTTTCACTCTTTTCAGTAAGAAAAAGATCAAAGGAAAAATAGCTAATTAACATACCAAAGGAGACAAAACCCCTAGAGCTTTATCGTTGTTGCAATCCAATAATAAACAGCCAAGTACAAAAAAGATTATTTGATAGTGACACACAGAATTGAAAGCCTTTGAAATGTCAGCTTCTCTAAAAAAAATATTTTTGGAAGGAAAATATATCCATAATTATACAGAATAATGCTTAAGCACTGGGAAGTAACTCTTCATTCCTGTGAGACTTTGCTTGTAAAACTACTGTGCTTAAGAACAACAGCTTGGCTTGCCTTTATCTAAGATAAAATTAAAAAAGAAATATATATATATAAAAAAACCCACAAAAAATGCTTCAGATCCCTTCTTGAGTAAAGAATCAGTCCTTTTATAAATTAAAAATTAAGTACAGTTGTTCTTGTTCTATTAAAATATATCATCAATCTCCATCCCCAGCTTCCAGCTTTTACAGGCTTGGGGCAGTGGGACACCGAGGTTTCAAACAATGGCTGGCTAGGCTAGCTAGCTGCTATGCCATGTCATAAGTTCTAGGTGCTTTTATAAAGCCAGAGGCAAAAAAGATAAATTCACATAGCAGTAAATTATGTGAAACTCTTCCCTGGGGAAAGGAACTGCTCAGACCACATGGGCACATCAATAGCAGTAAAAGAAAGAGGACTAGGGCTTGGGCCCAAGCATATTAAACTGTAAACAGTTTCTCTGGCACACTTCTGGCTCAGAGCAGCTTTTCTTCCACAGCACTATTAAGAAATTAGCACCACTCTGAGGCCGTTCCCAACAGATAGCAGGACACAGCCATCCTAGTTTAGGGGATATTTTTAGCTGCATGGGTGTGAACTATTACATTCACAGGGCCAAAGGATGATCACCTCTTGGTTCCATTTACAGATGCAGATGTAGCAACTCAGTTTGTGTGAGAAAAATATTTACTTCTGGGACATCAGTCTTTAGAATAAGGGAAGCTGGGAAACATTGTGGTGATTGGCTCTTCAGCAACCCACACAAAATATCCCACTTTTGTCCTGCCAGAAGGAGGTTTGCATGTTTGAAAATCCTCACTGTGGGTATAATAGAAAAGATTTAGAAGAAACATTAGTCTCTGCCTAGATACTAGGCATAGAATACTAGCAAAGAATATTCAGGGATCTGCTTAAAAGGCTCCCATGGGATAAAGCCTTAAAGGGAAAAAGTATACAGACCTGCCATCGGAAATCACAGACACCAGGAGGGAGGCTGGAACAAGGAAGGGATACCCTTGGTGGAAGAGGATCAGGTGAGAAAACACCCAAGCAAATTGGACAAACCTAAGTCCATGGGTCCTGATGGGATCCACCCTCAAGTCCTGAGGGATCTGGCCAACATCATTAAAAGGCCACCCTCAATTACCTTTGAATGGTCATGGGAATTAGGAGAGGTGCCTGAGGAATGATAGAAAGCAAATATCACTTCTGTCTTCAAGAAGGATAAGAGGGAGGACAAGGGAACTACAGATTAGTCATCTTGAATCCCTGGAAGGTGACAGAGCAGCTAATAATTGAAACCATTTCCAGGCACTTTAAGGACAAGAGAATCATCAGGAGTAGACATCATAGATTCACCAAGGGGATGCCATGATTGACCAACCTGATAACCTTCTATGATGAAATGACTGGCCTGGTAGGTGAGAGGAGAGCAGAGGATATTGTCTACCTGGACTTCAGTAAGACTTTCAACAATGATTTCCCTAAGATAGCTTCATAAAGAACCTGCTAAAGTATGGGCTGGATAAGGGACTGAAGGACCTCACATATGAGGACAGACTGAGAAAGCTGCAACTGTTTAGCCTGGAGAAGAGAAGGTTCAGGGGAATCCTTATCAAGAAATATAAATAGCTGAGAGGATACTGCAAAGAGGGTGGAACCAGATTCTTCTTATTTATGTCTAGTGTCACGGTTGAGACGGAACAAATGACATGTGACATGCTTCTTTGGTGATTAAGTAGAAGTTCTCCTTTTACTATTTTTCAAACCCTTACTTATATAGTTTCTAACATACATGGTTTTTTTAGCCACTGGTTACATCAGTTAGCAACAGCACATTATTGGATGACCCTTTGCCGCATTACTAAAGTCTGTTATCTTAGCCAAGCTCTTGTTCTGCAGTTAGTTACTCCCTTTAACTTGCTCCCTCCTCCGGATACCTTCTGCTTTCCCATCCGGATACCTTCAGTGCCTCATTCTTCATGGATAAGCTTTGATATCTTCAAGGCTATGTTCTAACTTCATGCCCTCAGTCACGTAGTCCCCCACAGTCCAGTGACAAGAGGCAAGCACAAACTGAAATACACGAGGGTCCTCCTAAATATCAGGAAATATTTTTTCACTGTGATGATGACTGGGCACTGTCACAGGTTGCCCAGGGAGGTTGTGGAGTCTCTCTCTGTGGAGGTATTTAAAAGCCATTTGAACATGGTCCTGGGCAACTGGCTCTAGATGACCCTGCTTGAGCAAGGGGGTTGGACCCAATGACCTCTAGAAATCCCTTCCAACCTCAGTCACTCTGTGATTCTGTCGTATCTTCTCACATCAAAGGTATTTTCCCTTCTTTAGGGCTGCCATTATTGTAGGAGAAAATTGATTTTCTTTGCTTTTACTCCACCTACTCTCTGAGTAAAGTTAAGTTTCAGTTTCTACTGGAAACAGTCATTGCAGTGAAGTAGAATATTCTTCATTTCGCACTGCAGTAATTTATTCAGCATACTCTTGACTCAATACTGAAGTGCTAATCTGTACTCCTCATGAACACAAAAACAACAGGCAGGCCCATTTCTTGAAACCTTGAACACTGTTTATGCAAGACATAAAGGAGATGAAAGGCAACTCTCAAAACCTGCTGCCTGACTCAGCCTTTGCAAGCAGAATTCATGGGTGCTAATGTACAGTCTATTGTCTTCTACCTTTTAGCTCCTAAAGCAGGCACATCCATACCATGGCACTAGAGGATCAGGAAGCAAGACTGAGTAGAGGACCCTTGCTTTTCCTTACAGTCTGAATCACTTTGGGCTATGTCAAAACCAAATCTGGTAATGAGGGGATAAACCTCACTCCATGTGAACATGAGCCACTTTGCTTCACACAAATCTTGAACTTTGGATTGACCTCTGACTGTCTTTCTATAGTAAGGTAGCAAGTGGACAGAGTCATAAATGTCCCTCTTGGATAAAAATCAACTTCATTCCCAGTTAAAATGTAGCACCCATCTTGACTCAGAGGATATTCTGAATTAAACCAGCTGGGTCCAAAACTGAACAAAAAAGGCACTTTCAAGCGCTCAGTTCTCCACTTCAGTTGTGCCAAGTTTAGCATATCAGCTAATATATATATAGAGAAATGGCTTTCCATTACAATTGCGGCAAATAAATCCCTGAAAAATACTTAGGATATGACATTTCAGAGGCTAAACATGAATACATTGTGGTTTAGAAATATGTATTAGTCCCTAAGTGCAGGGCAGACTGGTCTGAAGAGCCAGTATATGCAGGCAGCAGGATTGTAGCTGTCGCTCTCCTGGTGTATAGGTCAAAAGCATCCAAAGTCTACACCTCTGAGCTTACTCTGACAGATCCAGCAACAAAGGGCTTCTCTGCCTTTCTCCCTGCTAGTGGTAAACCCAAGCATGTAGTATAATTTGGCCTCAAATTCCAAAATTGCAAAAAAGCCATTCTGCTCTTCAACAAGGAAAACGTCCTCAATAGCCAATGTGACTGCTACACCCAGGCTGACCTGTAACTATACAAACTCGGTCTCGCCAACACCCTTCTAGAGACTTCTGAGTGGTAACCCCTTTTCCAAAGTCAGTCTTGAAAGAAATGAGGAGAAACTAGGTAGTCAACTCAGCTAACGAACAAAATATATCTATGCTTCTTTGTAGGCTCTACGCTTTGAACAGGCAGTGAACACATTCCAGAGTTACTCATTTCAGTATGAGTGAGATAAAACAAGTACTCAGTTTTAGCCTATGTTGCTCTTCCACTTTGAAAAGGATCTGAAGACTCTCAGAACTCTTTCAGGATGGCAAAAAATCGTAATGACTTTTGGTTGGGTGTCTCAATTAACCCAAATGTTACATTTAAAGGTAATTTTGCTAAACCGGAAACAAATGTATATTACAGACTACAAGAAAGGCTGTGCCACAACGACTCTTTGGCAAGCTACCAAAATATAAAAGGCTTCCAACAAATCAATATAAGAAGTGCTTTATACAGCATAATATTTTTTTAGCTACCTGCAAGATAGAGTTTTTATATGTCCGTTATCCTTTCACTGTAAAACCATTAGAGAATTTTACAATATCAGGTGTGTGTTTTCTTGTCTGACTATTCTCATGTGGTTTACTAAATGTAATCTTTTCCTAAGTCATTAATCACTAGTACTAGGCAAATGCTGTCTCCCTCCAAATAAAAATCACACATGTTCTTGTAGATGGTAAGATGCAATCACCTCAGTTCCTATTGTGTTGACTTTCTCCGATAATTTTAAGGAAGGGGGGGAGGGGGAGAACTGTTGAGAAGGGCAACCACCCATGAATATCAGAAAACAATCACAGAAACCAAATTATAGCAGAATGTAGACAAATGTTTGTAATAGAAACCCTATTCAACGTGTTGTGACACTGTAACATGCCACATTACTTATAAGATCAGTCAAAACCATTCACATTCTGAATAACAAACACATACAAAGAGTTGCTTATGAAATGGAGAATTATTTCCATAAATTAATTGGGAACAGATTTCCTCACATCTATTCACACACAGCAGCAGCTTGTTCCACAGACAGGTTTTTCTTGCTTCAATGTGAGTAACCAGGAAAGAATTTGACCCTTGACAGATGATTTTGAGTAACGAATATGTTTTTAAAATACTCCAATCTGCTCATTAGCAAATTCATCAGCAGAACAGCAGGCAAAATTTGCCATTTTCATTACTTTTTATTATTTAGTCATTTACTCTGATTTTCTCTTCAAAACATCACCCTTTAAACACCCCTGCCCCTTCCCTCTTTAACTTCAGCTCTAGTGGTACAGGTTTTTGTAAAAGCCTCCTGTTGGTGGCATTCATTACATATTAGTCCGCAAAGTTATGAAGTAGAGAATGCTCAGAATGAAAATGAGGAAAATAACTCCTACAGAGGAAATGCAGTGGTAATAATTATCAACTACACTAAGTTCTCACTGTTTATTATGATTCTCAGCCAGCTACTATAATTTCTCATTCAAAGGCGATTGTAGTAGAGGAAAAAGGAATAGGCTTTTTAAGGCTTTGTGAGGCTCCCTTAGTTCCTTTTTATGTGAAGCTTATCTACACAAAAAGATATAATAAAAGAATATTGCTCAGATTGCAAAGTCAAGCACTCCAGCACTAGTAAATGCCAAAATTAAGATTTCCTGAAAACATTAATTCAGTCCCTTATGCATATGCATTGTGCCACAGTCTTTAATTACTTGATGACATACTATTTTTTCCACACAGCTCTTGCCTCTTTCTGTACTCATGCGGGATGGTGCTCACTTAATGAGTAAGCTATTCAAAATTTTCTTTTATCCTCCATATTCAGTGTGTGGCCCCAGTGCTTTATTTACAGCACAGTATTCAAACCCTGCTATGAAGATAGAACTCATTTTCTCATGGGCTTTTCTATGGCTGTCATCACTATCATATCTTAAATATTCATTAGGCCAGAGAGAGAGGGAGAGAAATGTGGTTGGAAGACTCACCTGGGAGACCTGCTCTGATGCAGTCTCTGCTCCGATGAATACTTAAATAGCCTGTATCAAATGGAACAACTTCAAGAGGAGACACTAACCTGCTGATACGTGCAGAAACGTGGTTATAGTATTCATCAGAGGGCTGGAAAACTTGGATTGAAGACCTTCCCAATGAGCCAGAAACTGGCCTCCAGGCCTTCAGATTGTTAACTATCACAGATCAGACTGCTGTTTGCTTTTTCAATGGCATGCTACTGTGGATAAAGCACTTAACTACAGGTGGTGGCTTACCACTGTGTGATGGAGGGAAAAGCTGGCTTTCTTCCAGCTGAAGGCAGCTCCTCATGGCTCACTCCTACAGTTCCTCATCAAATTTTCTTGCTTCTTCAGACTCTTCTTGGGCATCCAGTTCTCTATGTGCAATCTACCAGTGCCCAGCTTAAAAGGCTTTAAGTCAAATCAGATCCAAGGTCAGTCTCAATGAAGCATCTAAGCACATCCTAGTCCTAAGGAACCTAAAATACAGCAATTCTTTAACCTCACTTTCACCAGTATTCAGGGTACATGGTGGTACACTACTGCAAATGGCACAAAGGCTCTGCTCCAGGCAGCTCAGCACTCATCTCTTTCTCCATTATTTATTTAACAAACAAGTATTTAATGTGTTACATAGCCTCATAGTGTAGACAGAAGATGGAGGTTGAAACCCGCTACTCTTTTCATAAGATAGGGAACCAAAATAGGCTCCAGTATCCCAATGCTACCTTTCCCCTTTGCTTAATTGCACCCCTGCTGAACAGGCAGAGGTTTCAAAAAGAGGAGAAACTAATACCACTCTAAAACGTTTAGTGTTTATTGGCTAAGACAACTCTTGCTAGGCATAGTACTGGGTCACATAAGACTCTTGCTGGGCATAGTACTGGGTCACATAAGCAGCTTTTTAGCTGGGAGATATATTAGCAGTTTGTTAAACTGGCTGTAGTTGAATACAGCTGTCTTTGAAATTGTCTTAGCTATGACAGTGGTAAACTTCTGTTTCTGCAAAGAGAGACAACCTCTACCCATTTTAATTTGATTTCTTTCTAATTCAGATAAAACTTGATTGTATAATACCTGCCTCCTTCACTGTTTCCTCTCCCATTTCTTACTTGTTTGAGGACTTGGTTTCTGAACTGCTGAGAAGACATTTTCCTCTGATGACAAAGATTTCATATAAGGAGGTTCCAGACAATGGTCTATTTTCTTTTTTAACCTTCCATGTCTGTCTGTGCTCCATAAAAAACGTTCTTGTGGATTTCAGATTTTATTCATGGGATTTTCCCCTTTCACTTAAGAATCAACCATTTTGGAATCTCAGTTTCTGCATCATTAGAACACACATAATTATTCATAGAAACACAAGCGTTCCTACATCTAACACATCCCAATTTTAATTTAAATGAACACTGATGGAGACAAAAATAATTTAAATTCCATTTTTCTGCTGAGGACCTATTGGAAAGATTACAAGAATATGAAAGTCTCTTTTCCAAAATTAGCCATAAACACAAAAGTAATCCTGGAGCCATTTCACCTTAGTCTCCCAGGTAGCAATGAGGTGGTAGTAATAGCTAATCACTATTAACAAAGGTCAGATTTTAACTGATGACCTTAACCCTTCAATGTTTTATCTGAAAATTACCAATCCTTTGAACTGTCCAGATGGTTTAATAGGCTCTTTTATTCACACACATCTAATTACTTGTCTCCCGTAGATATTTTGTTATGATACTGGGTGCTCATGAAGCACTAGTCCATTCATAAAACCCTTATTGAAGATTACAACCGTTAAACAATCTAAAGCAACCTCACCATATTTTTTACTCATGGGACCAGAGTCCCTCAGCAGGCCAAGGTCTAGCATCACTGAAAGGTAAAGCCAAAGACTATACAGACCTGAAAACCAGGAAACCCAATTACTGTAACTCTAATATCAAAGGCCATCTGAGCATTGCTACTGATTAGCAGCTAGATATTACCCGAACAAGCAGTATGTCTGAGTTTCATCAGAGGGCTCCACAAAACATATGTGGAATTGTATAAATAGTGCATAGGGACCAGAAAACAACCAAATATAGCACTCAAAAATACATAGTTTGAAGTGAACACATGGTGCTGGTAATGACTGGCATTCAAGTACATGTAAGGCTAAATTAATGAACCAATTACACTACAGATGCATGAGAGAAGATCATTAGGAGATCACATGACAAAATGTGCTGTGGGATCCACTGTGTGCTGCTCCATAAAGAGTAGACATGGTCTAAGTAAAGGAACCTGCGTTACCTTTCTAGTACTAAATCGAGCTCTGACAGACTCCTCATGATGTCCTCAAGGAAACACTGAGCTGGAAGCAGGTGAATGTGGCTTCTGGGTAAGAGTATTTACTCTAAAAAGCCTCAGCTGTCCTGCATTCCCTGAATGTCTGAAGGGCAGGATAGCCAGATGAGACCAGCATAAATAGCAGATGTTAGGAGAAACAGCCTAGCAAAGGATAGCTCTAATTTATCCTTCTCCCCATCTGTGGCAATGCAAAAGACCTCCAGGTTGTTTTCAGGCAGTCTGCAGTATTGCTCCCTGTGTTGTTAGCAGGGCAACTGCCTTAATGTCTGCTTCATGAAGTGGAACCGTTCTAGGAAGGTGACTCAAGAGCACATGCCTCCTCAAAATCCCACTGGTCAGGGCTATCTAATCAGCAGGGCACCCAAGCTCAAGGCCACCTTATGACTGATTTATCATAGGAGAGTAATCCAAGATTCTATGTCTTTGCTGAACAACCCAGTTACCAATCATCAATCTCCTGCTTGGTTTTCCTCTGAGATTCAAGAGGAATCATCCTCTGTCCTAACAGTAACAGTGCTCAGGTGATAGTATAAAAATTGAGACATTATCCGAATGAGATGATAACTACCTAGCCCTGGGTAGCTTAGCAGGAAGGACCTTCCCTGGGTGGATCAGGAAAAATGAAAATTGATTCAGTACAGCTGAAGTGGTAGGTCCCAAAACACCCAGAACCTGAGCAAATACTGTCCCCCCTACACTGCTCAGTAAAAGTTGTTTCCTGAAATAAACCTCCCACCTTATTCTGCCTCCCATATTATTCAACCAGATTTTCACTGTTAACCCAAATCTGTGACTAGATTTAGGACAACTAAGATCATATTTTCCCGAGAATTTAACTAGTTACAAAAATAAATACCAGTTATCACCTAGGTTTTCTAGTCATTCCACTTCAGCAAGTTATTTCAGTTCTATCTCACACTTTTCCCATTTTTACAGTATGGAAAATCATACCAGCTCATGGAAAACAGACTGCCGAGATTCTTTGAAACCAGTCCACCACCCCACATCATTTGCACAAACTCAAAACCAGTGCCAAATATCAATAATCTAAAATAATATTTTGTAGCCAATCCATATTGGCATAACGGGTTGTAAAAGAAAGATGTTTAAGACTTATTTATGTCTGTAAAACTGTCTCAGTGAGAAAGTGCTCACTACCCTCTTCTCTTTTTCTTGTCATCCCTCTCAGTCACCATCCAAATCAGAAACCATCTCTTCAGATTTCCCTAGTACAATGATCTCTACATCTGTCTGTCATCCAGTGTTGAGTGAAGTGTCTGTTTCACTCATCTGACAGAAGTAGAGTTGGTTTGCCAAATTTCTATCACTATCACTGCATGGCACAACTCTGGGGTATTAATAAATAGTTTGTTACTTAGAGCAACCCAGCATGGATTACTTTGGAAACATCTCTTATCTTAGTGCAGCGATTATAGCATTTAATAGGTTAAGGGATATAGCGGATGTAAGATTTCAGGAAATCCATTTGCAAGGTTTTCATTGCTTAGTTGAGATGCAGGGCACAACTATTTAAGGATTAGCTCTTCCCTCTTCCAACACATGCTTCTTTGATGATACCACATCCTTCTAGCTTCCTCTGTGGAACAGAAATGGAGAATAGACACACTGGGGGAATTATTAGTCTCAGACTTCTTTATCCCTTTAAGGCAACTACATTCCAAGACACGAGTATCTGATGCGCAGCACTTTCAGCATGTGTAACTTAGGTACTTTTATGAAGTCACGAAACCTCCAGGTATATTCCTCTTTTAAAGTCTGACATATGTTATAAACCTTAAGACAGGTTTAACACAAGTTTTTATATTTTTCATGTTTTCAAAGTGGAAAATATTTTCTTATTAAACAGGTGGGCATTTTTTACTTTGCACAGAACTCTGTGAGCCTTTTTTTTCCTTGGTAGAGAACTAAAAGCATGATTTCGTAACAACCAAGGATAATTAATTTATTTATTTGTATGCTTTAACTTGACAGACAGCACCATACCATCTGAACATAATATTGCTGCAATGGAGGAGCATACAAATTAGTTTATGGAGAGTAACAACTGCCAGAGAAGTAGATTAAAGACCCAATACTACGTACACGCATCTTTTGCATAGTACTCTGGACTGGGCAGATGGTATGTTTGTCACAGGGAATGTAATTTCTATCAGTCAGAGATGTTCCAGTAAAAGTCATTCCAAATTCATCATTCCTAATCAAGATGTATGGATGAAACCTATTCACATATTTCTGAGCAGACATCTCTGGCATCATTGCCTAAAGTGGTAGAAAGACTGGGCATAATAACAGGTACAGAAGGTGCCAATGTTCCTCTCTATTAAATTAACCAGGCAGAACTTGTTGAAAATTTCCCATCAACATGATTTTCTGAAGGAAAAGAGGGTGTCAGATAGTTATAGACAAAACAAACCCTACTTCTATGTATTGTTCTGCTTCATCAGTCCTGATCTTTGACTGTTCAGCTTCCCATCTGCTCAGAACTGCACCTTTCTCTTTCATAAGTAGTTTCTCAGAATCACACTTCCACTCCCAAAACTTCTGTGGCACCTTTACTATGTAGCACGTCTCTCCACTTCCTCTATCCCTTTACAAACTTTTTTTTTTGTCTATTAGTCCTGACCTTAAATTTGTTGGGAAATTTCACCCTAAATTTTGCCAGGTGAAAACCACTTTCCACCAAGGAATCCATCATCTGGTTACCTCTCCTTGAGGTGCAGAACTGAAAAAATGCTTTGCTCAGTGACAGAGATTCTGCTTTCACTGGCAGTCATTGAAGTTTGGTATAGCTCTGTTGTTATTCATGCGGTTGGTGCAAGGATTTTTCCTAATACCAACTATGGATTTAATCCTACTAGTGGAAGCAAAGCACGCCAGAGAATAAAACTATATTCCAAAATGTACTTTGTAGCTGAACATCTGTTTGCATGGCAAATTCCCATTATCAGGCTCACCCAGCATTTGTACATAGGCAAGATATCTCCATTGTTACAAAAACTCTTCATATGGGCAAATAGCCCTGCCTTACACGCATACACACACTTCCAACCAAACCCACAGTTTCTATAAGGAAAACAAACCCAAATACTTTCATTTTCCTCCTTAGAAAAAATATGTTCTTGTTTACAGCTTTCTGTTCCATCAGGATTCTTCACAAGAAAAAGACTTCTCTTTCAAGCTGTTGTATCCATGGGGCTCACAAGGTCATAACTAACTACCTGAGTTTCACCTAGCAGCAGACTGGGGAAGTGAAATACAGGGAGAGCAATGCTGGAATGGTATTTGGTGACCACCCCACAAAAGAGATGAGCTGATCACGTCCATTTCTAGCAGATATTTATAAATCCCTTTAAAGCAGAATACATTGCAGAAGTCTTGCTAGAAATTACAAAGGCATGAGCAAGTGTGACAAGCCACTCATCAGAAAAAAAAATGTTTCAGTCCTCAGTCCAAATAGATTTCAAAAAACACAATCACCTACCAATTTTGTCTGGAAATGGACACAGTGACAGGTCAAGTATGGCTTTTAACTGATGACCATATAGTAACTAAAAAGAAAATGCCTCCAACAGATGATTCAGACATAGTCATTATCCAGCTTTCCTTATGCTTCCACAACTATTTGTAATCTTATCTAATTTGCTCATCCTAGTCAGCCAGGCTTGGGAAAAGTGAAATTCATCAAACAAATTGAAAACAAAGCAGCACTTCAATTAGCAGTGCTGGCTTCCCTGATGGTTCACTGCCTGTCTTGGTGGGCCAGCTTAATCTCTGAAGAGAATGAAACACATCTGACCTCCCAGAGTCTAAGCAGCAGAATACCCCTTTCAAAGTGAAGCAGCTGATCCAGATAAAACACCTGTACACACGCACATGTACACCTACATAGTCTGTATTGGTAGACTTTCATGGGGTTCCAGCCACCTTGGCTCTGCCTGGGACATGGGCAGGATGCACATCTAACCCTGTCTACTTGGAAGCTCTAACAGCCATACTCAGCAGTATAATACTACCCTTATTCTCCATGACACATTGAGGGCATCTTTCCAGTTGCCACTCCAACACCATTCAAGTCTCTAAATCCTGTGGCATATCTGTTATACCTCTGCAGATGTCAGGTATATATACGCTTGGATACTTGGGTACCCAATGTGGAAAAAAACCCTGTGTTTCAGGCAGCTGTATAACTCCCCTGGGGTGCATATAAGTTCCCATTATAGTCAGGGGAGATCTTGACTCAATTCAGTTGCACACACACACAGATGGAGTTGCGTTCAAGATGCCCTATGATGTGGAAGACACTCATGTGTTGATGATAGATGACAGAGGATCTACAACAGAGAAGTAAATATCCACAGTTGCAAGTGAAAACCAGGGAGGATATTTCTGGGAATCTGAAACATCACCAAACCTATGTGTGGGCATCTGAATTCAGTTGCCAGTCAGTACATTCAGCAGTGCCTAGAAAGTGACTCAAGTAATGCGGAAAACCTGCTATATGGCTTTAATAAGATTATAACAAATGCCTTCATTTAGAAGCCTGCACTTAAGCATCTTTACCTGGAGCTGAATTCCATGTTAATAATCAGACAGATGTAGTCAGAACTGACACAGTATCAAATCTGTCCACCATTTAACAGTAAGTCTTCAAGACTAAGTTCAGAATGGCAGGAAAAATTCTAGGTTACTACACCACTCAGCACACTTGGAGCTAGGCTGTAAAGTGTCCTTGTAAACGGGAAAATAGGATGATAGGCTTCCAGTGCCAGCTCTGTCACAGTGGTATGGATACAGACAACGAAGTCCCAGCCACTTACATAGCTCTATACAGAATTAGTAATTAAGATAATCCTAATAACTGCACAGTGCTGACCACTTATGTGGTGACCACATCGCTTACTTTAGCTGACCACATGGTTAAGAGTAACTAATAAGGCAAATCATACCAATGCCCAGTAAAAACAACTCATTCACTTTACTCATTCACTCATTTCATCTTTACTTGCTAAAAAAGAAATATATCAGTTTATGACTCAGTTATCAGGAGGACAATATTTCCCTTCCTCACCTTACTTTATTATTAAACTGCACAAATTGGAAGTCACTGCATTGGTAACAAATCCACCAGCTCTATAGCAGTTCCCACTATGATCTGCATGTTTTCATTTAAGCTTGGAGAGGTGGAACAGACCAAACGAAGCAATGATGGGTCTGCTTTGTTTCCACAGACTCCACAGAGATTCAGGTTGAATGAAAATATGTCAAATAATTAGTTTGACCTCCTTCAGAGGAGAAGCCAGAGATTTCTATCTAATATTTTTTGTCACAAAGAGATTATTCTTCCCTTATGGCACTGAATATTGTCAGTGTTTTAAGTAGGAACGCACTACAGCTGCACTAGAGGCCTTACATTATTGACCTAACTACCCATGGCCATGTAGACACTGGGAAATGTAATTCATAATGTCAAATCAACAGTAATACTCTGGTTATTTATAAGTTTTGTGTTGTTCTTGTTTGTGAGCTAAATTTATGAGAAGTATGAGGTTACTGTCCATCTTTCTGTAGTTTACTGCTTTGGGGAACATTTAGTGTTTCACCACTGTATGGAGTTTTGTCTTCTGCAAACTCTACTGTCATTCTCTCACTGCTGTCTCTGTGCCTTCCCTTTAGGTGATGGGTAGATCTATAATCCATTGCATTCTACAAATACACTACCAGCGTACTGTCACTTACTAGTCTACTTTAGAAACCTTTCTTTCAACAGTAGCTGACAAGGACTGGGCAACTAGTCAAAGCGATTCTCCTTTGGAGACCAGGAAGGCTATGTCTAGGAGATGTCACAGGAAAAGACAGATTGTGTTGAAATATGGTACTAAGAGAGCTAGCAAATCAAGGAAAGAAAGGATAAAGAGTTGGGATTATATATATTATACCAATGTATATCCTCAACATCATAAGCATGAAGAATAAACATGCATGTGTCCAGATTAGACCATTTTTAAAAAAAAGTAGGTAAACTGTGCCTATTACTACACAGGAACTAAAAATACATAAATAAATAAACAAAATTGGTTTGTTGCATTGAATGTTCTGAAAAATCTGAAACAGGTGGTATTGTGGCAGTAACCCTTTTAACTCTATGCCCATTCCCAAGTGAATGTATTTATTGTTGCCTTGGTTTAAGCCCAGCTAATAACTCAGAACCACGCTGCTTGCTCACTCCCTGCCTTTTTCCTCCTCCCTCTCCCAGAGGGATGGGGAGGAAAATCGAAAGAATGTAGCTCCCACATGTTGAGATAAGAACAGTCCAGTAACTGAGGTATAACACAAAACCACTGCTGCTACTACCAATAGTAATAATGCTAAGGGAAATAACAAGGGAAGAGAATACAACCGCTCACCACTTGTTGACCAACACCCAACCTGACCTGAGCCATGATCTGGGCCTTCCAGGTAACTGCCCCCAGTTTATATAGTGGGTATGATGTGCTGTGGTATGGAATACCCCTTTGGCTAGTTTGGGTCAGGTGTCCTGTCTCTGCTTCCCCCTGGCTTCCCATGCCCTTCCTCCCTGGAAGAGCATGAGACTGAGAAAGCCCTTGATCAGAGTAAACATCACTTAGCAACAACTAAAAACATTGATGTTATCAATTAATACTGTTCTCAGACTAAAGCTGAAAACACAGCACTGCACCAGATACTAAGAAAGAGAAAAATTACTGCTACTGCTGAACCCAGGACAAATGTTCATTTAAGAGGAGATTATCTGCCTTACTGCCTAGGCACTTCAAGATCTTTAAAGCTAGCTTATTGTCTTTCAGGTCTAACCTTGATGAAATATAGCATTTTTTTACCCACAAAGCCCTGTGGGTTTGGCAGCACTGCGAAAGTCCATTACATATACGTAGATGAACACAGGTCAACCAATGGGACACTGAATGTTAATATCCAAGGTAGACAAGGACTGCTTCATGTAAAATCACCAGCAGCAACTAGCTGGCACACGCCTAAACACGGCAGTGGTCTGAAGTAAACAACTAGCATTACATTTTATAGCAGTAGAAAAAAAAAAACAAACCAACTAAATTATACTGGAGCCAAAGACCTGCTAAAAGAACCCGTGGAAGTGCTACCCCTCTTGCTTGCTGCCAACTCCAACAAGCTTTTGGTCAGATTGCCAACAAGACAGAACCCACCTTTCTGTGATGTGAAGGAATCGAGGTGCCCCGTTGTTCCACAGAGGGTTGCAAACAGCCAGTAGATGGTAGCAACTGTCGGTCACTAGTAGCCTGAGCTGGATTCCTGCCGACAACCTAGGCACAAAAAATCTCTGCTTTTCATTACCAGACTCATGAGTTCCCAGGAGAAAACTGTACTAGCCTTTGTTATAGCTAATTTTAATTGATACATTATTAATTTCTTTTTTTTCCCAGAAAAAAAAAAATACCTATATATGGACTTCTAATGCTACACTGTCCATCCAAGTATATAGTCAGGGGAAAGGTAACATTAGGGCAGAATTGCATTAGCAGGGGGTGTGAAAATGCTCTGAACAGATGGAGAGATATGGAGAAAAATACTATCTATCTTGCTTATCCGTGATTTTAGAAGAAGAAAAGTTAATAGAATAAGAACAAAAGAGTCATTACATATGTGAGGAACTTTCAAAACTAGAATCTGAATCCTCATGTTTTCAAAAACCTGTCAAGTATCTTAAATGATAAGTATCTTTATGTGGAGGATATAAAAAATGCAATCATCATGCTATGAGGAATACATAAAAGAAGTCTTACTGTTGGAGAAAATAATGCAAAGATTTCTTTCTAGAGGAACAGTGTCTGGCTTATGATAACTGTTACTGATAGAAAATTATTAGCTTGAAACTATAGGATGTGTCTTATGAAAAGAATTTGTAAATTTAATAACTTAATTTCTGCATAAATTAAAATATTTTAATAGAATATACTTGCTAAGTAGTTGAATAAATGCTAATTGAGGGAAACATCTGCTCTGAACAAGAGCGTTTACCACAGGCAAAGTGCTTGTCTGCAGTGGCAGTTTGCATGAAGATGCAAAGCCCCAATCTGTATTTTTACTCTGACGGGGAGTTTAACGATATGGCATGTTGAGTTTGACATGCATTTGTGTCCCTGATTTCCATACCATACTTAGTTCTCACAGAAAAAAACTGAAGGAGGTGGGAGAAGGTGGGAAGGAGACACTGAAAATGATGAGAGATGACGCTGAAAAGCTTAAAGTGGGATATTTAAGTCAAGCTGTACTTTTCTAGGTCTCTGTTTTATTATCACCGCTAATAAAGGATCTTAAGCACATCTGTGCATCTCAGTTTTCATCAGAAACACCTATGTCATGCTCACCTGCTGACTGTGAAGAAGGTACAATCTGCTCAGTAGTCCTGCTAGCAGCTTCCCATCAAAAAAATTGGCACATGATGCCAATGAAATCTAAAAAGCCTCCGTCAGCCTTCCCAGGCTGGGATGGTTTTTCAGAACTGCCAAGTTATATTGGTTTGGGATCTTTTTCTTTTTTTTTTTTTCCCTTTTAGAAAAGCAGCATCTCTGTCCCTGAATAGATGCAGAGGGCAGAGCTGTAGAGTAAGAGGTCTGAGAGCTGGTGCAGATAATAGCAAAGCTCTGCCTGCCATTTTCTCATCCCTGCTAAGCTGTCTTTAATAAGCATTACAATTAGCTCCTGATGGCTGCTTGGAGGTCTGCACAGAGC
This sequence comes from Myiopsitta monachus, assembly GCA_017639245.1. Taxonomy (NCBI): domain Eukaryota; kingdom Metazoa; phylum Chordata; class Aves; order Psittaciformes; family Psittacidae; genus Myiopsitta; species Myiopsitta monachus. The sequence continues at coordinate 65,807,687 of CM029919.1, forward strand.
AGGCTGGTTGTCTGAGTACGGGTCTTATTAGTGAGTGGTTTCCTCAAAAAACTGCCTTCAGAAGTGACACCCTTCTCAGCGGTCTCTGCGGAAGTGAAGGATTGAACCCATTCAGAGACTGAACAGCCCATAAAGCCTGTTCCCTAAAGGACACAATAACAAGAAAATAATAAAAATAAGAATGAATGAGGACAGGACAGCATAGAAGAACCTGTGCTGGTGCTAAATGGAGCATAATTGTCATCAGGGTATTTTTTTTGACCTCTGAGGTATCAACCTGATAATTTTCTCTTGTACTATATACACTTAAAGCAAGTTTTGGCAACAAGAAATCCTCATGACAACATGTGCAACTTTTAGATACGAAAAAAAAAAGTATAGCCTCCTTTTAAAACTTTGATTCATTCTCCACAATAAAATAAAATTGTGGTGTAGCTGAAAATAACAGCAGCCCACAGTTCTCAGATACCCGATAGAAAAAGCCTGGCTGGCTGACCCCTCACCTGTGTTTCCTGATTATAGTATCACCAAAATCTAGTTATAATGAAATGTTCTTTATTAAGTTACGGACTCCTGGCAGGTATGCTCTCTTTTGTAAAGGACAAAGAATATAATGCATTATCTCAATGCAGTTAAACATCTAAGTCATCTTTAAAACACACTTCGTGTAGAACAGAAACAATACCAAAATGAAAAATGTACAGGCATTGAATCAAATAAGTTTAAAGCAGGGTTGCTTCTTCCAGTTTCTCTTTTCATTATTATGTTATGCCATATGTTATGCTATTCCAGACATCATCAAGGACTTCTCACAAAATACTGCATTAATGGAATCACTTATTTTCTAACCTCCAGCTGAGAAACTGCCTTTTAGTTTCATTTAAATCTGATTATTATTTTCCTTCCCATTCTGCATACATGCTCCTTGACGCAATCTCTTAAAAGAAAAGTGAATAGGTAATTGCAGTGTTTTGCTTGAAGACTTATGGTACATAATTCAAAGTTTAATTCTACTAAAAAGCAAAACTGACCAATTTCCATCCTTTATCTGAAAAATCAAAATTGTCTTCATGTGTAATTTCTATCATAGAAGCATCAAGCTTAATATAAAACAGGATTTTTCTTATCAGTGTCATGTATTCCGTTACATTGTTGCGTTGGATCTACATATACAGATACGTACACACATATAGACATGTCCATACCTACTACAAACACTTTCATCAAAGTTATGAGGATTACATCAGCTAAGATCTTGAGCTATAATTTTGTGTAATGCAAATTCAGTACTCTGAAATTGCAACGATGTAGGCACTTCTAATAGGAAATAATTACGTTGGCCAACCCACTCTGAATGGTAATGTAATAATAGTCTCATTCTGAGCTCTGCAAGAACAGTCCTCAGGGGAAGATCAAGGATTCACAGCAGCACAGATGAAATCCAGTTTTGCTGTCCCAGGAATGAGGACAAATTCTTGCAGTCCCACTGCTGGATAAGAAAATGCAGTTTCACAGCATCTCTGACACTCCACCCTGCCACAGCCTGTTGCTGAGGATGCAAAGCAGTTGACACAGTGGAGGGTTGATAGTAGGGGCAGCTATGGAGGCAGTGGGACTGTGGCTACCCACTGATGGGGACATGGACATTCACCAGCCATGGCAACCCCAGTTGCTTAGGAAGGACTATACCAACAGGAGCAATTTGCCCTGCTTCGCATGAGCCAGTATAAACCACATTCAGAAGTACAGTAGCCACTATAACACCAAGAATGTTCTTCTCTTTCCTAACCTTGCTTTTCTGGTATGATTTTTTGGCTGCCACCCCCGTTCTTCAACATGGCTGATCATACTGAAATGTGCCCCAGAGCAGTTCTGTTGAACAGCTCTGTGGTAAACTGAAGTATTTTGACCAAGAGTAGAGTAACCTCTATTTCAAATGAGAGAAAAATGTGTAAATATGAAGCTTTACCAGCCAAGTAAGAAAACCAGACAATACCATCTGACAGAAGTGACCAAAACCAAAGCATATACCAAGCCCGGAGGGATTTATTTCTGCACTGAATCATCTCACTTTCTTATCTCAAACAATGACATAAACCAGAGCTGTGAAAACAATCCTTCCCAGGCCTTCTGAAATGATTGAATCTCAGGGTTTCGGCTAGGTCTGACCCTTAGTGAAATCTTGACATCTGCAAATACAGGCCTTTCACATGCAAATAAAGGAGTGTAAATAGTGAGCACATGCATTTTGGGAATGCTTTGACATACGAGGCCCTTAGACTAACTTTTTTTTGGTCATTTCTTTCTCTGTAGTTAAAAAATGTCAAGACATATGCCATGTCACGTCAGAACTTCTTCCCCTCACTACCCATGTGCCTAGCAGTTTGGATGAAAACATATGCAAAGGGGTCATTCACCAGTCTCCCTGCAGGCTTAAATATTCTCAACTCAGTGGCAAAAGATGCTAGAATGGGAGTGATTCTCTGCCCAGTCCTTTTCACAATACATGTCATCCAAGCAGAGGGTGTGTGAAAAAGCATAGACATACCTGATGTTATTTTAAGGCTTCAGTTTTTGCATCCTGGGCTGGTAAAGGATTCTGCTTAAACTCCAGTTACTTGAATGCTATTGAAATGCTAGTTTTAGCCCAGAAACCACCATGGACTCTGGTTTTTAGCTAGATTCTAAATTCCTCTTTCATACAGCTCACTGCAAGTATAATTTCAGCAGTTGAAGATCCTTAAGCAATTCAGTTTATTTCTGTGCTTTTGATATAATCAGATTTATAGTCAGGTCACTAAGGACTTAAAGGACTACAAGGTCTTCTCCAGGGAAAGTTTGTCAGTAAGAAAGATATTCTTGGAAGAGTTTTAACCTTTCCTAACCACAAAAGCATTGTAAAACTCTGTCTTAAGGCAGTATGTGACTGACAGTTTTTCCATTTTTTCTCAATAATCTTGCAATCCTACTTTACTATACATCTTAATCTTCCACTTTCTTCTGCATTATTGGATTGAGATCACCAGCATCAATAAAGAAGCAGGAGCAGCATCTACTTATATTTATCAGGAGGAACGAATTTCAGTTGACAGTAGTGAAGAAATATTAAATTCTTGTTCACTTTCAGCCTAGTTCCTGGGGATTTTCTGATGTATTTTAATCTGATGGATTTTTCAGGATCTATAAACAAACTACACTAAAATTCAAAACAAAATGAAACAAAAAAAAAAACTGCTTAATAAGGTTTTTTCCTCAACTCACTCTATAAATCTTCCTCATATGCTTTTCCTTACTTTCTCATTCCCAAGTTAGAAATTAGTGCCTACATTCCAGAAACAAATGTTTTTAAACTGTTAAAAAAAATATATATGGATGTGGCCTAGTCACATATATGTATGTAGTGATAAGTGACCTAGTCTTTTATTGCTCTTTAGGTTGGCAGAGAAAGCTATAATATATCCATGTAAAGGCAATCTTTTCAGTTTTGATTTAGCAGGGGAAGGAAGGAAGGAAGGAAAGAAGAGAGGAATTTGCAAACATGTCTATGTGTCTCAAAAGGGTTTAAATCTGGCTTATTCTTGCCATGCAAACAGGTCATACATCTGAAGAACTAGACAATATTAGCTGCAGGTCTTTATGAACAAATCACTTATTTGATGCAGCAAGCATGAGTACATTTAGGCGACAAATATTACAGTTTGGCATATCCTGACCCTCTCTTCTTCCTGCCAGCTCCACTGTGACTTTGTAGGGCAGGTCAAAACGTAGGCCAATTTTGATAATACCCAAGTTCAAAAGGTATCAAGAAGAATTCCTAAAAGCATTTTGTTTGATGGTTTACTTTGCTTCTTCCCTTCTCCATTTGACCACCTTTTCATTTTCCGTGGAAAGTTTCTGCATTTCCTTTCAAGTTGTTTTTCCTCTTGATGTACTGAGGTTGTCAGGCATCCTGTCAAACTCTGGATATATTCCCAGGAGGATGCTATTTCCCTACTGCACACAACCCTGAAAGGATGGACTGGCCTGAAAATCTCATGTGATGTTACAGTGCACTTACCACTAAGGTAGAGAGGACAAAATACAAGGGAAATGTAGTTTTACTGATTCAGTTTTGCAGAAGGGGAAATTAGGCCAATATTAAAGGCTATCTTATAACACCAGACTATTGAAATCACCTGGAAATATGTGCAATACTTGGTTTCACAATCAAGCCCGAAATGACAACTATACTTAGAATCGTATAATGGTTTGGGTTGGAAGGGACCTTAAAGATCACCTAGTTCCACTTCTGCTGGTTTCACTGGTGCAATGAGCAATAAACCCAACTGAATTCAGGAGTTAACAAAATTAGGGAAAACTCAACCTGGAGACTCAGTGAAAAAATGGGAGCTTGGCACACCACAACTTGCTACCTCATGTAATCACTTTCTTTCCTACAGGATATTGTGCAAAAATGAACATGTGACAGTGGAATATTCTGATCTAGAAACATTTTGCACCTACATTATATAAATGTAGACAGAAGTGGCTGTGGCTCCTTTATGGCCAAAGTGCTTTTTTGGCCCCTGGGGATCTCCCCAACTGCTTTAGCAAGCAGTTTGAGCCACTAGAAGTGGATCTATAAGCCTCAGGATTTGGTGCAGAAGCTCCGGCATCCCAGTAAACAGATTTCTAAGTATTTATTTTTGTAATAATTCTAGTCTGATTCTATGGGCTGAATCCCTTCAGCATCTCAAGCACAGTAGGTAATCCCCTCAGCCATTGCTTCCAGTTTAGTTTCAACCCAAAAGGCTCTGGTTTGTGAGTGTTGAGACCACTTCACGATGCAAATCAAGGTGCAGCAAGTAGGGAAGAGTCTGCTTTTAAGATTAAGGGAAATAGCTGGAAGTTCATAAGCAGTAGAAACACATCCAGCTTACTAATTCCAATAATTCACTTACAGTAGGTAATGCCTATCACACCAATGACTTCTTTGGTGATATTAATTGTAATTTATTATGTGTGCATTCATTAGGCCCTTTCCTCCAGATCTGGCTGCACTCTGCTTGATTCAGCATCCAAGTGCTGCTCAATTTTCCTTGCCCTTTCTGGTCTCTGTACTTATCATTTCACTCCTGGCATAATTAGATTCCTTGTTGGGAATTACTGCTTCAGTCACAGATTGCTCAAAGCAGCAATGATCCACCAGTGATCTTTCCTTTGGGAAAATTTATTCTGGGTTAAGTTTGGTTCTGCACCAGACAGAGACTACTCCCAGCTTGGGTAACCTCACTGTAGCATGAGGAGGACAGGATCCATTCTGTAGCATATTTCTGGGTTATCATACCAATGTGTAATTCGCTGTTGTTCTTGTTAATCATTATATATCAGCAGCAGTCATTAGGCTTGTTGTGTTCATCATCCCAGATAAAATCTGACAATATTCAAAGTAATAGTTTTCACTTTTTTCCTACAATTTGCTAAATGGCACAACTCTATGTGGAACTCTTCCCTGAAGTTTTCTATTTCAGATATTGCTCTATCCTATGCATATGATGATTTCTATAAGAACATAAAGATCCAGATCTAACAAAAAAAAATGCTTAGGAAGTTAAGAGCATCTGAAATCAGAAGATGATAAAAGAGACCATTCTGCAGATTTAATTAAGGCTTTTGCCAGCGGCACAAAGGATAATACAACATGACAGTTATTTGAATGATTTTTCATAAGATAACCATTGTTTTTCATTATTTAATTTGACATTAAGGTTGGTGCTGTGTATCTAGCCTGCAAAACAAAAATAAAAGTTAATAAAACACATGCTAGAAATAGAATACAAGTTCAGAGGGAATGCTCTGGGGCTAGGACTTCCTCATGCTTTGGGGAGAAATACACTACCATACCCTTGTCCTAATTTTTTCAATGTAGTTTAGAAAAGGCCTTATGGCTAATATGTCACATCTAATACAATTTGCTATTTCTGCCTTGCATTTTATTGAATCTTACTTTTTCATATTATAACTGCTCTGTTAAAAAGGCTAAAGATACAGTTTTGTCAGCATTTCATTATTAACACTGTTTTTTCAGTGTTTTTCAAATCAAACCCTGGCTTTAGACTGGTAGATATTTTCAACTAGACTGGCAGGTATTCTCAAATTTGGTGTGAATCATTTGGAATAATTTTGAGAAAAACAGTCTGGCCCACTTTTTATCTGAAGATCCATTTTTCCTCCTGAATAGGCAAACCTATAAGGATTTTTACTGAGTGCTGAAGCTTAAACCACAGCCCAAGCAATTTCTCCTGGTAGTCTAACTACCTTCTTGCAGAATCATTTCTTCCCAGTGCTCCAAAATATGCCAGAAGACTAAGCATGATAAAGTCTGAGCTTTGCAGGTCTTGAGCGCTCCTGCGTTTCACAACCTGAGGAAATAGTGGACCACTCAAACACAAGAATGAGCCTTCCTTGAACAGGAAGTTGATTTTACAAAATCAATAGATCTACACAACTGCCAGCACAGCTCAGTCAATTCAGACTTGAAACCAAAGATTGAATGCACTGATATATTTGTAATAATATTTTTAAATAAAACTACACTTATTCTTGAAGGCTTAACAAAAAAACATCAAAAAAGGCAAACTATTAAACTTAGCATAGGTTTTGACTGCATATGAATACATGAGCAAATCTCCTGGGAGCTTTACTTACAACACAGCAAAAAAAAAATAAATAAACACAGTAATTCTCCCTTGAATTATTGAACAATTGAATTGGTTAATACCCTCAGTGCCAGCTGCACAAACAAAATAAATAAGGAAGAATGTTTAATGAGGAAAAACTGTCTCAACTCTGTGCCCTTCTCTTGAGCAATGTAGATGCTGAACTGGAATGTAGATTGATAGGTAATTAACAAAATATATCTAATTTATCTGATGATTGAAGACCGAAGTATCGCTTTGAAGTGGATTAAAAGAAATTCAAATATAAGTATTTCATTTAGGAAGCTGTATTGCTTAAGTAATTCTGTATTAATTACTTGCAAATGAGATATTTTTGTTTCATATGTCTTAAACCTCCACAAATACCCTTAATGAATTAACCGATAATGAGTGTCTCTTTAAAGCAGATCAGATACTAATTTGAAGTAGCTTAATAGGTTCTTACTGCTGATACCATCATTACCTATTGCCAGCATCATCAAAATAGAATGTTTTCCTTTTTTTTTACTCTCTTATTTCTTACTACCAAAGCAGTAATGTTAATCCTAAAGTAAAGAAAAGGATTTCCTTAGACCATGTCTTCAGTATGAGATTTGACAGGGTAATAGCAGAAGGCCGTTGTATGCTTACTAGTAGTGAAATTATGCCATTTATTGACGTACATACTAAAGAAAAATAACATGTTTCTATGATTGAAGTTTGGAAAAGTGGCACAAAGTGATAGAACAGCTGAGATTGGAAGGAACCTCTGGAATCATCTCCTCTGATTCCCTTGATAAATGCAAGGTCAGTTTAGCTTGGGCTGCTTAGGGCTTTATCTGTTTGAGATCTGGACACTTCCAAAGAAAAGAGCTCTCTAGTTTCCACGGAGCATTGCAAGAACATCGTCTTCTCCACCTTTCTCCATGTATTCTCTGTCTTCCTTTGGTGGCTTTCACTAGCCATCCTGTACCTTTCGAAGCAGACCCAGAGCTCTAGTGTTCACTGTCCAGACTCTTCAGATGTTCCTTTTACCAGCACTTCGAGCTCACCTTTCTCTCACCATAGACTTCAGTATTCCACCTCTAAATTTCACTGTTTGTCTCTTGCTTTCTGTACCACTAATAATTAGATACTAATTGCAATCTCCTTAACTAGAAACAATAGGTTTCTGACATCTTTCACACCATTTAGATCAAGGTTAGAATATCTGTACTTTTACTTATACCTGTAACTAATGCTTCATTCAGGTTTCTCACTGGAGCGCTCCTCTAATGTTAAAGTACCATATATTTATATTCATCTTCCTTAATCTCAAAATTATATTCTAATTTCCAATTATATCTTGAGTTAAAATATCTGCAATGCTATTGGGGAAAAAGAAAACAAACTCACCGAAAAAAAACAAACACTTCTGGCCTAAAATGTTAACCAAAGAAAGAAATATTTTGCTGAAACACAATGATGTTAGCATACAGAAGTTAAAAATCAGATCATAGCAGCCTTCCAGTATCTGAAGGGGGCCTATAGGGATGCTGGGGAGGGACTCTTCATTAGGGACTATAGTGAGAGGACAAGGGGTAATGGGTTCAAACTTTAACAGCAGAAGTTTAGATTGGATATGAGGAAGAAATTCTTCACTGTAAGGGTGGTGAGGCACTGGAATGGGTTGCCCAGGGAAGTTGTGAATGCTCCATCCCTGGTGGTGTTCAAGGTCGGGTTGGACATAGCCTTGGACGGCATGGTTTGGTGGGAGGTGTCCCTGGGCATGGCAGGGGGGGTGGAACTCGATGATCTTAAGGTCCTTTCCGACCCTAACTATTCTATGATTCTATGTCTTATGCTGCAGTTCATGACCATACTCTCCATTAACTAAATGCCTACTTCAAGACAGTAATTTAGTCAACCTTGATAGTTAGTAGAAAGTCATAATGGCCACAGAGAGTCAGCCATCTTTCCAGGATACCTGTCCCAAGAAAGGGTGAGCTACCTACTGCATATGCTTTTCTCTCACTGTCTCCATACATGGGAACCTCATCCTCTTTTAAGACCTTACTGTCTGCCTCTGTACTTTGAGTTTTATAATCATTTACTTCCAAAGACCTTTAGTGGATATTTCTGAGAGGAAATATCTTGTAGATTCAAGTCTCTGGGACCATGTTGTTGGCTATTGTTCATAGACATAGAAAATGCAATCTGTGAAACAGGCTTGGCAAAGCAAATACATGTGAATGAAGACTGAAAATATGTTATGCACACTCAGTGAAACATAGAGAAGACAGAGGCAAGGCCAAGACAGCAGGACAGGACAGACTACTGATTAATTTCAGAATCTCTCTTTGCCCCTCACATTCACCCCAGCGTGATCAACAAGGCGTTTCCCCACTGCCACAGGGTTGACGCTGAACAGCACGGCTGTATGCTGTGTCCTTATACAACTCACTGAAAGCTGGGCTATATTGAAAGAACAGGGTGGAAGGGAAAGAGAGTATTCAGTTCCCCCCTAAAGAGAGTATTCAGTTCCCACCCTTTAAACTAATAAAATTAGTTTAACACACAAGCTCTCTCTGTAACACTCTGTTAAGTGTTTACTATCTGTGACCTCCTGGAGAAGATTAATTTCCAGAAAACTGACAAGCTAAGAATGTGATACATTCAAAGGGCAGATTTGAACTGCATTTCTGATAAGAACATATATAAGAAGCCCTTTAAGACTGATCTTCCTATGATTTCATTGATGGCCTGAGTGTTTTATTTGAAATGTTGGCCATTCCTTGGACAGAACTATGAGGTTTGGCTTTTAGCAAGACAATCAAGGTTTTATGCTTTTAATCACCATCTGTTGTTCAATAAAAGTCAAATTGTTCCTAATGTTATCTTTTAGCATACGTGGGTTTAATTTGATTTTGTATTCTGTGTTCATTACCAACAATTGAGGGCTTGTCACGTAAGATTTTTGTTTCTTATAATGTCTTGATTCTAGTCAGATAAAAATATACACATGCATTCGTACGCAGACACACACATAGAATATGTGCACACTTTTCAAAGCTGTAGAGAAATGCAGAAATCATAAGAAATTGTTCTTGCAGTGGTCATAGTGATTGTAGTCCCCTCAAAGGTTACAAAAAGAGCAAGGTAACAGACCTCAGGGAAAACTATTGAAAAAATCCAGGACTGTCAGACTGCATTTTTCAATCAGAAAGGTCAAAAGACATTTTAACTGAAAATATGCTGTATGTTAGTGAGGCTCACGATTTAAGCAGGAGGACTCTCTCTGAGCCACTAAAAGAAAATAAATCAGCTGTTGACTCAGAAGGTGTTTTGGATGTCAAAGCAAAGAGTCAATACACCCTGAAACACCACGTGAATCCAGACTGGTTGGACTAAGAGATTAGATATGAGAAGGTTTTCTTTTGATCGCAGCAGAGAAAGCAGATGTGAAAATGAGCTACTTTTGATGAGCTCCTGCAAATGTCAGCAGAGGAAGCAGAAATTCTATCCTGCTCTCTGATCAGGGGTACCAGGTCACCTGCCATTGATTGGTTAAATAGTACGAACACACTGGTTTCCTGAAGACTTTTGCAAATACTCCAGGACTACTTTTCTGAAGAATTTTCATTGCAGTCATCAAGGAGAGATGAAATACCTTTCAACTGTCAATGTGCTATTAACAGTCTGAGCTCTACATGACACATCTGATTGCTTATGTCAATTCTGAAATATTCTCCAAAGCCTGGGGAAGCCACATGTAAATCTAATTGGGACAGATTCAAGGTTAGAAATACAGAAAATCAAGGTAGGTCACTGTGAAAAGCATCCTAACTAGCCAGGCTGCTCCTGTTTATGTCCTCAAGAGGTATGAACTGATGAAAAAACAAAGCAAGATGCCTCATGAACATAGTTAACAAGACTGTAAGAGGACACAAGCAAAATTCAGGAGTGAAGCTGGAGATCGGTATCAAATCTATTTCCAGAATTTAAAGTCATGGCTGTAAGTCAGAATAGGAAAAAATAATTGCTGAGCTACCAGACAGGAGATGTACTTACAAACAAGACCTGAACAGGAGGTCTGGCATCACAATAGGCTGTTCAGACTAGTCCCAGTATCACACCATGAACAACCAAGTTTGTGTTATTCTTCACAGATATTTGTCCAGCCTTAAAAACCTTCAAGAAACTTTAACATCCCTGGTAAGTCTCTTCCATGCTTGACTGTCCTTCCAGCTAGAAAACCTTTTCAAATCTCGAACCTACTGCTATCTTGCTGTAACTTAAGCTTGTCACTCCTTGTCCTATGTCCTGCAGACATGTAAAATGGTTCATTCCTTTCCCAGCTGACACAGTGCTTTGCCTATTTATTTGTCCCCTCAGTGCTTTCTTCTTGGCAACATCTATCACCAGAAAGGAGAAAACATTGATAGAATTGGAGTTTCACAGTTAAGACATGCTGAAGTCAGCCAGGTGGGCCATGGTAAGTAACATTTGTGCACGGTGAAGTGGAAAGAAGCACGAAGCATACAGCTAACAAAATAGCAGCAGTTTGTCAAAGATAGCAAAACACCCCAGTTATTTGTTCCTTGCCAAACATACAACAGGTCATTAGATTTAAAGAAGTGGCAGGTGATATGCCACAAAACATAGCCAAGTGGCAATCACCTTTGCACGTGTCAATAGCATCAATAAGGTGACAAGTGTATTGTACACACAGTGCACCATAGAAACAGATAGCACTGCCCAATAAGACTTCATTATTTTCCCTACCATTTTAGGTAAGCCACTGCCACAAACTAGAGCAAGTCTCCATTTGTACTGCTACAAGAGACTGCCCCAAGGACCTTGTTAGTGTATTCAGAATGTAGGAATAGCCATGTTTCTGAGCAGCCACAGGCTGTTGGTTGTTCCAGTTAAGGTAAGTTGGTGGGCAGAAGCCAAGTCCTACAACATTCCAGTAATGCTGCTATTTGACCTCTACAGCTACAGACTGGAATCATGAGTCAGGTTTTGCTGAAAATTTGGCCCCAAGCTTGAGCTCAGCACCAATTTTACACTACGTTTTCAGATCTCTTCCTGAGGTGGCTAAATGCAGTGATAGTTTGTGAAATGAGTGGTGATAAAGGCCTAAATAAGAAATAACCTGAGGGGTGGGGGGTGGGGGAAGAAGGGGGAGAAGAAGGGAGAGGAGGACTACTGTTATTGAGATTGTATAGGAAGAATCAGAAAGATTTCAACATAACCTATATATTGGGATTCAGAGGAAGGATTCAGGCAAGAAAAAAAGTTATGCAATGCCTAGTGGCAAAGGAAAGGAAGACAGCTTCAGGGGTTATACTAAGAAAATGCTCCATTTTGTCTGCATTAAGCTCATGCTGATGGTTTCAAAAGAATAATTACTTCTAAAATAGTAAAATTATGTGTTATGAATACATTATCTTATGCATTTAGACCTCTTTTTCTGCTGACAAATAACTCACAAACCAATCTTGATTTCTGCAAATGTATCCACTTGAAGCTCAAAAATTGGTCTAAAATCAGAACTTTACAGCAGAGAGGAACACCTCAGCCAGTTCAACCACATTAGTAGGTCAGATAGATCTTCCATTAGACAGCCTTTCTCTCTCACACACATATACACGTACAAGTCAGTACATACTACCCAGTGTCTATATTATGGCAGCCTCCTGAACGTTTCTCAGCTTACAAGAGCAATTGCCATGGAAATGTTGTGACAATCCCCTCGAGGCAAATGAGTGGTCTACACAACAGCATTTCTGAGCTCAAGAGGTCCCTTTTCAAGGCTATATTGAATTGAGTAAGTCATACCATTGCTGAGGCAGTCTCAAGACTGGCAGTACAAAACTATACAGCGATTTGCCAGCCTTAATCGCTTTTCAGCTCTATGCAGCAGCCTTCTGGAAGTCCTGAGACATGCTTTTCCAACACTTGCACAGTGTAACTGAAGCATCCATTGTTAAGGAGCTGTTTTCAGTTTTTCTTAGCAGTCCCTTTTGTAGCAAGGTCAGCTCTTTAAGGAGAGCTAACACTCCTGCAGTGTTAAAAGGACCCTGGTTTGCAAGAAAACGATCCTACAAGTAAAAAGAATTAAACAGATTATTAAAATAAAGTAATATTGTATTATCACAGCTCAGCTTACTTCTGTCCTCATTCTTAAGCACAGCAAACTTCCTCTCACATTTCATATAGCTTTCAGGTATAAACCTTTTAGGGGTTTAGGATTCACTTTATTCTTTCCATTCTTCACCTCTTAACGTCTTTTCTCTTCCCAGGGTTTCTCTCTCTCCTTCCATTTGTGTGATATGCAGATATTAAAAATTAGTGCATATCATATACTATCATCTTCCCACTGCACTAGATCTGATATAACCTACCCAAGTTCAGAATGTTATCTTATATGGATGCATTTTATATCGGAGATACTTAAGCTTTCAGTTATTGCTTCTAACTAACACTCTAGTAGATCAAAGTTCGGGAGCATTTGAACTGAGAAAGAGGACCTTGCTGATTATGCAAACTCAGCCTCAAGCTCTAAGTTCATGTTCACTTACTCTCCTCTCCACTTCCCAGAATGGAAGATAGTCTACGTCTGGGGTCTTGTTCAATGCCATCTTTCTCTGCAAGGGGATTACCTTCTTATTAGAAATGTGAGAATGAGAATCTGGGAATTTAGGATATTTGCTCAGGGACAGAAATGACATAGCATAAGTGGGAACATGACAAGGACTTAGGTTCATGGTATGTATAAATGCTGAGTTTGGGGGAACATGACCATAGGAATGATGCACATCTGATGCACTTTCACTCTGCCCCGACATGTTTGCTGATGTGACCACCAGCACACAGCATTATGGTGACAGTGCTGATGTGGAAATAACCACTCCTCTAAGAGCCAGGCTAAAAAAGATTTATTTCCCATAAGCTGGCAAATGGTCATTTCCACAGTCACAGCCTCCATGTACATGGAAGTCTTCATATTCAAAATGCACTGCTCATCCCTGTTAGGAAATTACATATACTGTCCACATTCTAAAGAGAGGAATGACAGCAAATGTGAATAACCTGACCACAAGGAATAGTTTTCCATAACTCACTCTCAGGACCTGCCTCCTGCATTGTCACCAGACCAGTCTTTCCTCATCAAGTGGCAATGACTTCCAAAATAACAGCCCAAGCAAGAACTGCCTCCCCTTCCCACTCAGCAGATCTATCCTAACCCCTCAAGGGTCCACAAAGCCTGTTCTTAACTCCTTGAGGCAGGAAGATCTGGTACAGTCATGATAAGCTCCATAGTCCACGTGCCCTTTACCCACACTCATAGAGGTGGTCTCAGCTCAGCACGTCTACCCTGTGCTTCGCCAGCAGCAAACTCCAAGCATACCCTGCTGTGCCCAGCTGTCATATACCTTGTCCCACTGTGGCAAGCTCATAAGGAAAACATGGGTCAGTGTTAAAGCCTTAAGCCTCCTGACCTGTCCCTTCCCAGAGAAATGTGTAGGTACACTTTATGAAAATGAGCAACATGCATGAAGAGGACAATGGAAACCAGTTTGGACTTCTGTGGCCAAGCTTGGACCTGCATTTTTCTGGTGCTTCAAATTGCCTTTCCTGCCCAAATCCAATATTGTTCTTGAGAGACTCATTGCTAATATTATAATCTACACTGCCAAATAAATGTACATATCTCATTGATTACTAGAATGACTGAGATGAAATTGCTTCCTTACTTCTTTCTGTTGTGTTTCTTAGCTCTGCACATGCAATTTTCCACTCTATTGTACTTGCTCTGAACTCTGCTTTAAAGAGCTTTTGCATTTACTGAAATACTAAACAGTCACAACAATTTATTTGCACTTCTATTGTGCCTGCCTCCCCTCAGAGAATATCAACACAAATTACAAACATCACTGATTTTAGCCTCCATTCATTCCAGCAATATAATCTTCAGCCTACAGATGAGGAAACTAAAGCGTGACTTGTCTGAAGTCATATAGGAAACTCACTCCAGAAATTAGTGGTGTCTTAAGGATGCTGGAGGCCATGCATACTGTGAGCATGTGCAGCAGACACTCTGTACATGCAGTGAGACCAGCTCTCCGAGCAGGAGGTGTAGATTGACTGCATCTGAGTCTCCAGATTCGCAGAGCTGCTGCCCAGAAAGTCTGACCTATTTGGCTGAAAGGCTGCTTTTGAAGGAAAAGCCTAGAACCTGGGCCTTATGGTGTCATAATTTAAGACAGCGCTGCCAAAAATAAGAATCTAATTCCTGTACAGGTCACCTCCTGCAGAAGTTTTAAGCCACAGTTAAAAAAGCAGTGTGCACATCAGCAGAAATGTTTTAGTTCCTTTTCCTCCTATGGGTGTCTATAGTCCTTCTACCTTATCTCTCACAAGCTGGCTGGAAACAACATTTTTAGGATATTAAAATAGAATCCAGCTAGATGATTTTAGCCCCTAATTTAAGCTTTAAATATTAGGCTTAGCATAAGGTAGTCTTCCTAAATTGTCTCAGTCCCTACACAAGAAATATGGAAAAATGAAGGCATCAGTAGGGAGATTATATGTCCAACTCAAGTGATGACCAAATATAGATGGACTACACAACCTTTTAGAGTTTTTTTTGGAAACACTTGTCATTCCAAAATTTCATATAAAATCATCTGTAATTTATATAGAAGGATCATTTAACAAGCAGCTTAAAATTTAAGCTAAAGTTAAATACATAAAATAGGAGGATTAGGCCTTATCTTTATTTTGCATGCCAAATTCAGTTTCTTCTTGTTTTCAATTCAAGCAAAAACACACAGTACGTAATTATTTCTTTAGAAGTCAAAATTAGCTTCCATTCATAGTCTATTCAGTAGAAATCACTATATAGCAAACTATTTCAACACAAACATTGTGGGAGCTGAATTTTCATTCTTTTCCAATGTTGAGTCACAGAGAATGAACTGTCATCTTCTTCTTTTAGCTGAATTCATACTGTGCTAGTTTTATAAGCCTTCCCCCCCCACATATCAGACATAGAGCTATCCTGAAAATATAGGTGAATAATAGGTTTCATAAAATATGTTGTTTTCAAATGATAGAAACTTTGTAAATTTGATTTGCATTTATTTGACATTTCATTTGAAAAAACAGGAATGAAACTTTGAAAATGGCACAACGTTTCAAAATTTTCAAAAAAAATATCTTTTATTTTTTTCATTTTGAAATGGCTTTTTAAAATCAAATTGACCTCATTTAAACATATGGGGATTCAACTGCATCTGGAACTTGTGTTTTTAGTTGACTACACATTTTATTCATGCCAGTATGGAGCAAACCATAGTATTTCGGGGTCATGCATCTCCTCCAAAAAAAAAAAAGGAAGATACTCCAGTTTCATGTGACTTGAGATAGGATTTTTTCTCACACTTTTTTGCCCCAGTCCTCAAACTGTAAACTCTATTACTTGTTATTTCCTCACTGGAAACAGAACCCTTGGGCCACATTCATCTCATAGAATCACAGAACCATAGAATCATAGAATTGTTAGGGTTGGAAAGGATCTTAAGATCATCAAGTTCCAACACCCCTGCCATGGGCAGGGACACCAACATCTCATCTAACTTTATCCTACTCCCCTGCAAATGCAACAGTATAATTCAGATATTTACATGTAGATGTCCAGAACACAGGTTTCTACATGTGAAGTAGGTTTCCTTCATGAGGCAAAGTGAATGCAGCCAACAGCGTAGAAAAGTACTGAGCAGAACCTTGAGCAAACACATACATCTGATCAGATAAAAAACTCTGGTTTCATTGGCCATGACAACTGAGGGACACACTTTCAAGGATTCACTTGCAACACCCTGTAAGCACCTAGGTTCATGTGAGATGCCTTAAAAGAGGTGCCTGTAACACAGGGTCTATAGGAAATGAGTCTCACTAGACCAGATAGACACCAGGCAGTATACCTTTCAGGCACTTTAAATGTCCCTAAAATATCAGGGTGGGCCACAGAATTAAACCCCATATATTTAATATCATCCATTTAACGTGCAATACTCCAGAGTGTTATCTAGCCTACCTATTTTTATTATTTCATGTTTTTCCTTAATGAGCAGGTGAATTACAGTTTGACAGTGCCTAACTCTATGGATTGTGCCTATACAACTAGTTTGGAGAAAATACATCTTGTAGATTGATAAAGATGCATAAAATAAATTCCATTCCATCTGATTCATGTGGTTTACAGTACAATAGCAAGTGTGACCTTTGAATATTCACAACAAACTCATTACCATGAGAGGATCATGAACGAAACACAGCCAGTCACAAGTACCTCATGAGGTATTTGCTAATATTTTGCAGGAAGGAAAAGTGGGTTCAGTTCTATAATTAAGCATCTATGCCAAATCATTTGCTCTGTTAAAATAAAACTACTCACTATAGTGTCATAGACAACACTTATCTTCTCTGGTGGAAACCCAGGCAGTGTTTTAACTGGCATTTGTGGGATTCACATTGCCAGGTTTAGGTATCCCAATGGAGCACCTAAATCAGGAGGCCAGGTTCCCCAGGTTCCCTTCACAATCCACAGAGAAGGAACAAAAGGAAACAATCTCCTTAAAACTTATCTAAATCTCAAACAGCAATCCATTCGGCAAACTTCAGAGCCCTCCCAGCCCTATAGTTGCTTAAAATCATTAATAAAAATTAGGTTTTAGTTGCTCTCATGTGGGTATTTAGGACCATGTGAGAAACACCTGGGGATCACATAGGAAGCATAGACCCCTCTGCAGTAGCTGTGAGGTCCAGGCACAGCACCTCAGACAGCTCTAGACCTAAACCGCATTAAGGTTGAAGTGACTTCCTACTTCACCTCAAAATTCCCAGAAGTTTATCTTTAATTACCATGCACACTGAAAAGGACCTCTGTTTTGAGGCTAGCCATTTATAGACTGCCTAAAAGCTCTATTGCAGTCCAGGATTAGGCAGACAGGTGACATTCAGGGGTCTAAGTGCCTTGGAAAGGCTCAGATTATTCTGGTCTGGCAGAAATTCCATGGGAAGCCAAACATCCCTCTTGCTGAAAAGGCTTTCTGGTGGCAGCCGAAAAACGTAATGTCACGATTTAATGGTAATATTTGAAATTCACTTCACTATGTTTGGACTTGTTCCCCCCACAATTGCCTCCCCCTTGTCTGGGCTGAACAATCCCCCTGATGTGACTATGCAGGTCCTTGAGATGTGCACCATATTTA
This sequence comes from Myiopsitta monachus, assembly GCA_017639245.1. Classification (NCBI taxonomy): domain Eukaryota; kingdom Metazoa; phylum Chordata; class Aves; order Psittaciformes; family Psittacidae; genus Myiopsitta; species Myiopsitta monachus. The sequence continues at coordinate 65,825,628 of CM029919.1, forward strand.
GGACAAAATAACGCTATTATCATACAAATCATGCTGAAGAGCTGCCTCTGTTGTGCAGGCTACACTAAAAAATGAATGAAAAAAAAGATTAGATTCTGTGAGATCTTTCCTTGCAGGAACAATGTATTGTAAAGCAGATTTGCTTAATTTCCTTCAAAATCCCTCAGATAATGCAGGACAACGCTTTTCAATGGTTCCCACTGTAAGCACTGCGTGTCTAAGTAAATGGAAACATGGTACACTTCAGAAATCATTGTAAAGAATAACTGTTTATCTGGATAAGGAAGGGTAGTCTTGAGACCTGATTATGCCCACTGATCCAAATGCATTGAAAACTCTGTTCTCATTTTCACATTCCTCATGTAGCAAAACTTGACATCTGTGCAAAAACTGTCCTGCTGAACAAAAAATATGGCTGCTAGTGCAACTGAAAGGGCCAGAGTTTATTGCTAATGGAACTTTCACCACATTTTATCTGTCCTTCAGAGGAGTTTGAGGTTATTGTTTTTTTAAAGTTCCCACAGGAAATCTCAGTGGTTTTATCTGCACTATGAGGGTCATGTAAAAGGTTGGGGTGGTTTGAATGCTGAAGAAATTATTCAGAATGCAGATTTGTAAACGAGAGCGATTATTTACTCAGAACAATTGAGCCCAGGCATAAAAAAGCCAGGACGCACACATACAGCGAGAGGGCTAGAAGCCAGCTCTACGTGATCGCTGCCTATCTGAGGTTCTGAGCAGCCGTATCACTCAGCCTGTTACACTAATGAGGGATGAGGATTTTCAGCATCTCACAGGCTCTGATTGCTGCAGGGCTGTTTGCGTGGATCACACTGGGGTTTGTATGCTTGCCAAAGTTCATGGTAATATGGCAGTGGGGATATATCACCTTGTACTTGGACCTCTGCTCTAGCCTTAAATGCATAGCACTGGTTCTGAGTGCCGTTATTTGTTCATCTCTTTAACACTAGAACTGCCACAGTCGCAGCTATCCTGCATAACCTGACAGTATCTTGGCAACAGTATTATTTAAAGGACAACAACACTGAATTTTCCTAAACAAGCCTTTCCATCCTGTAAAACCTCACACACATGCATAGACCACAGCTGATATGTCCCTGAAAGATTTGTATCTGTTTCATGTAGAGAAATGCTGAAGTTCATAATTTGGTCATTTGTATAATGAAATCAGCTGCCGACCATCATAGGGAGCAGGCTGCAAACAGGGCTGATTCATTATGCACAAAGAGCAGGTATTGAAATGATGGAGCATTCAGCTCTGCCTCCTGAAGATTCCTCACCACACAAAGAAGAGTAATATAATTGTTAAGAATGGAGGGGTACATTTTCAGAGTGCTTTGCTCAGCAGTTTATTCTCCTGACTCTGATTAAAGTTAATGGGAGTCACGCAGCCGAAACCCCATGGGTTGCATACGGTTTGATGACATAATACAGCTGCAAAAGAAGGCAGGATTGTGAACAGTCAGGTACAAAATGGCAATTTTTGCTCCATTTAACCATCATCTCTTTTCCAGCTCTCAGCACATAAACCACTTTTCTGCTGATCATGTCTGCAATATCTGAAACTAAGTGGTGCTTTTTGGAACATCCTATTTCAGCAGTAAAACTGAGACCTTGTCGATCCACTCACTAGTATCTATCTTGTATTTCGTTCCTAGAAGTTGGACGGCTTCTTACAATGTGGGCTAATGAAGAATGTTTTTCACCCTGTTACAGACTACTAGCAATTCTTCACCAGGATACATGAAGGATTAACTCCTGGGAATGTTCCACAGGTGCTACCTCTAAACCCTGTTCAGTGCATTATTCGGTTAACAGCATTTTTCACCATGTCATTTATGGGTACAAATATAATTCTTGGCTAAAAGTACATTGTGAACATATTTTAAAAGCTGTAAACACACTCTAGTTAATTAGAGAGAAAATATTCTAAAAGCTTACTTTAACAAAGTACTTAAGTGCCTGGAAATTTTGGTCAAGTATTATTTCTCTTGAAGACTGTAAGTCCACAAACCCTGTGGTCTGTCTTGGTCATTTATTCACCTTCAAATCCTTTCAAGGCCAAGATATTCAAAACCTTTCTTTCTGTTTTGGTAGCGTCCCTATATTTGTAGCCTTCAGTTTTATCCCATTAATATAATCTTCAGACTACCTTGGATACACCGCATAGGCTGTCAGTGGAAAAATTTCTGGCTGATGTTTTCCAGATATATTTCATAGGGAACTCAGTTTCCCAAGCTGCAAAAGAAGTATATCAATGACCTGCCTGTGAGTCACAGAAATCCCTATGCTGGAAGCTGAAGCTATGTACTAAAAGATCTGTACTACTAAATAACAGAGGAAGTGGAGCCATGCTGGACTGATGATCAACCACATGCTGCTACCTCACTCTCTGGCTCTGCTCTGAATCTTTCTAACTAGATTTCTTGAAGACTTAGCTATGAAAGAACTGGGAGCACTCACCAGCATGAACTAGTGTCCATCTGTGCCACTTGGATTCAGCCCTATTTCTCTTGTAATATAGACAGGTCCAGTTATTGTTCTGAGGGTTGCAAAAATCAACTTTTGTGATCTGCTTATGAATCCACTATTCCACTCCAGGAGGTGAATATGTGTACTTAAAAAGCCATTGATTTACGAATCTAACTATATTAAAATGCTTTTAGGAAGCTGCTTTGCCACAGAATGATGTTCCTTGCTCATATTTCTCCATATGAAAAAATGAAGACTTAACACCAGAAAAAAATAAAAATTAACAGTATTTGCATCTGGAGGTTCTTATGCTGTGACCATCACCCCAGATTGGTTACTGGGGCTGCTGGGCCCTGGGCTGCTTCTCTTACTGCCAATACAAAAGGAAAAGCAGAAATTAGTCTTGAGGTAAGGAAATGGGAAAATACTTCTCATCTCCCACAAAGAAGACATACAGTTAAAGCCCCCAGGGCCTCAATGTGAAGCTATCAAAGAATCACTTCCAAAACATAATCGAGTTCCCAAAGATTTGCACTAAGAAATCCCTGCAGGAGATGGTAATGCCAGGAGCAACACTGATCCCTATCTCAATACGTGGCAGGACATAGTGTGAAGCTGCACAGACTGCATCCCAAAGTTTTAAAGGGTTGCTCCAAGGGTAAAAACCCCAGTAGTCAGAACAGAGACTTCATTTGACTTACAGAAACCTGTCTGTTCCCCATTCTGCAAAGCTGCAGACTTCTTAGGGGAGGGAAGTGTAAAAGGAATGCTTTGCAGATAAAGAGATCTTCACAACTTCTAGCAGACTTTTTCTCTTTCTCCATTTACAAAGACATAGAATTTAGGAGTATCATTATATCTCCCACTTCTTCACATGGAGGTTTCCATGCTAAATTACTGTTAGTGAAAGACTAGGGCCCACAGAAAAAAGATGCTGTGCAAAGAGATAACCATTATTATTCCCATTTAAAAAGCCAAACAAATCTCTTACTCCTTTAAAACACACCAAAAAGGGAGATGCAGAAAATGTTAAAGCAAGGTGCATTTGATCACTCAAAACTTTCCTGAGTTCCAAAGACCCAGCTTCTCCAGCATCCCTGTTTCTTGGGGGTATTTTTCACCACAATAAAACGATTCAGCGGAGGATGCTTCCATTTAAAATGCTTTAAATTGCTTTCCTGTCAAATGTATAATATGTCCTGCATTATGCATAAGAAGGATTTGTACTTCAGCTTTGCTAACATAAACAGTATTTCCAGCATAGGCAACTAATAGAACAGGTTAATGCTCTGGGGTCCGTTCATAACACAGATGGTAATGATTTGTGCAGCTTATGTGCTTCCCACATCAACACCAAGAACCTGAGTTCTTTTATGTCAGTCTTTCAGGCACTGATATTCCATCACACAGGCAATGGCAGTGATCAGCCATCACCTCAATCTTTCCAGAGTCTTCCTTGGCCACCCTAATTATAGATCAGAGCTAATTAATAGAGTCACACAGATGCAAGTAAAATCACCCAAGAATCCAGTAGGTTAATAAAGCCATGGCTCACTAAGTAAAGGCACAGAAGACATTCCCACATTCAGTTGCAGAGTGCACTGAGGAAATTGCCTGTCACTGTACCCACACCAGACTTGCACAGAGGGTTTTGTCAGGTATTTCTAAACAAGCTGGGTCATTTCTGTGGCGCAGTGCTTGCTCTCTAGAAGCAAGTCAGTCATATCACCATAGCATGTTAGCCAAGTGTTCTTGTTAACATCATTCTAAAGAAGCTCTCCTGTTTTACAGCTTAAAGAAACTGTCTATAGCGCCAAATGAAAGAGATTTCTGTTCTTGGTCCAAGAGGCATTGGCAGCTTTACATCATCTCAGCTTAGTGACTCAAGTGTCACTGTAAGGAGCTGCACTGCAGGGCACAGACATATCCTTGGTTCCCCTTGCAATATGGTGAGAGACCTGAGCTTATAAAAGGAGGATACAGAACAACCGACGCAGTGAGCCAGACAGAAGGAAATGCCAAATACTGAAATCTCCTAGTTAGTTGCCATTGCAACACTAGAAGTCAGAGCCAAACCATGTACAAATGCATATATCCCTAAACTCTCATTTCAGCACCATCAGGGAATAATGCAGGGACTGGGGTGAAGGGTTTGGGTGCAAATTTTCCATTCCTCCTCTGAAAATTGTATTACCAAGCAGGCAGGAATGCAATATCATTGAAGCTTGAGGGACGAAGACAGTGCAGTGCCTCTCTGATTGAGAAGTCCCCGGGCTGGCTCCTATACCTTAAACAGCTTTTGTACATCTCATGCACATCATTCATGAACATTAGATGTAGAAGGCATGCTATGGAACTCTCCATATCCAGGGAACTTACTTGGGCTTCTTCTTGTCTCTTCTTTTTCTGGCTCTTTAGAGCTTTCTTTTCAAGCCACGTGAGATCCTAACTCATCAGCAGTAGAAAAGATGGCACCAGTTCAATCTGTTATATATGGATTTGTATATAACCAGTCCATTCTCCTCAGTGATGAGTTGTAGGTCAACTGAAAGGAGAGATGAACCCAGATTTTATATTTTTTAGAAAACATGATCTCAAAGGAGGGTGGGAATCTGGGCTTCCTTTATCTAGAGAAGAGAAGACAGCACAGATATTTGAAAAACCTTTTCCACTATGTAAATGGTTCTTACACAGATGAGAATTAACTGTGATTTGAATCTGTTGTGACAAACCAAGAAGACATTCCCAAACTTCAGGCTAAGGAAGTCCTGTGGCAGGATTATCACTGCATCCTTGTCCTGCACCTGTACACTTCTCTGAAGCCTCTGCCATTGGCTACTCTTATGTAGAGGACATTGGGACAGCTGAGACTTTGGTCTCAGTAACATAGTCATGATTATCGTCTTGATTATCTGCTTAATTTGCAGCAGAGAAGGCTCATGAAAGACTTCCTAGTTGTAAAGACAGTCAAGTGCCCAAAGAGGCCACATAGGGAGACTGTGAAATATCCATCATCAGAGGTTTCAAAGAACAGATTACACAAACAGCTGTCAAGGGCAGCTCAGACATATGTGACCTTGCCTTCAAGGAGAAGGGTGGACAAGGAGACCTCCTGGGATCTCTATCTAGGATTCTGTCCTCTTTTCACAGCTTCAGCCAAAAGCAGTGCACTCAGATACCTTCTTCCAGTGACATCTTTTGCCATCAGTGGATCCACTAGCTGTACAGCAGTACTGTCCATCTCTTTCCTTCTCCAGTATAACACAGGTACCAAAGACAGAGAGATGCATGAGGGATATGACTGCGTCCCATTACACCCTAGGAATCACAACAGACAGAAGATAAAGAAGTCTGGGAGCTGTTCAACTGAGGATTGGGCTTCCACTTTCCAGCCTCACTGCAGAAGAAGAGCAATGGTTTAAAGCCAGATTTGCCCTCAGCCATGGCCCAAGGCCAAGTACAGCCCTCTTGGACTGGAGAATGTAGGCCAGTGGCAGAAGCCATTCCCTGAAGACTTGAAAGAACAGTTGCCCTCGCAACTCCCCTCACTTCATTCTCTTCCATGTACACGGCTAACAGCTTGCAAACTGGCAGCAGCCCAGCAAGCAGTGGGGAAGACAGGATTCTTGCTAGACAAGACACATTCACCCTCACATGTCCTCACTTTTACAAACCATAATGTTGTGATTCCTCAATTCTCATCTCTCCAAACCCAGCTAAGCTACAAAGCGAGCATTTTGTCTTATTAGAAGAACTCCTAGTCCTGCAGAATCACAGGTTGGTTGGCAGTATGAAAAAGATATGGCTGCAGGCTCTGTGCGTGATGTGCACTTAGGTCATTGGTCTCTAGCTTTCAGGGAGCAATTGTGCAGTGATAAAAATGCAAAGAAAGAAAGGAAATAAAACAAATATTTACAGGAGGGAAAGTGATCCTACCCCACATGGTACAAATTTAGGGATGCATTGTAGCCACATTATGTGCACATAGCTACTGAAACAGTTTCCAACAGAATGTTTACACAGTTGTCTGGAAGCATATTGTTTGCCTACTTTTCAAAGCCAATTTATATGCAACACACATATCAGCATGCATGAAAATTCAGACAAAAACACAGATGCATGCAACAATCCCTGGCCAGCTCTTGCTGGTCTTTACTGTTTGTTGCTCACAAGTACCTAGGAGAGAGGACAAAGGTAGCAGTCTTCTGCACGATGCGTTGTACTATCCCGAACTAGAAGACAGGTATTTCCCCTGAGGAACATGCAATCTCAATTTAAGACAAGATATAACAAGTGAATGTAACAGAAAGTGAGGGGGTGACATATGGGAATGAATAATAAGAGAGTTTATATGTGCCAGCTTTATACTCTCATGTGCCAGCTAATTGAATACATGATGCAAATAAATACTAGTCTCCTACTGGAGGCAACAAGTTAGCTGTAGTCAGTTGGCAATTTATCAGGAGCTTCACAAAGAAATTAGTAAGAAATTTGGAGGAGCCCAAGGAAGATGATAGATATGTTTGGAGAGGGCATCCCAGAGAAAAGTGTCAGCATGGGATAATACAGTGTGTGATATGGGAACAGAAAGATGAAGCAGGTTAGCATCACTTAGGCCCCAAAACAGGGAGGTAATATAGCTGCTGAGAGGGAAGGATGTGAGAGTCCTGGACCAAAAAATAAAGAGGTTTTATCTAAGTTGTTAAAGAGATTGTGGGACCAAGACGGACGCAAAAGAGGATGAATTTGTCACTGCACCTTGAATAGATCCAGGGGAATGAGTTCAGTGGGTGTCAGGACTAGGCCTGGGTGAAAAGGGTCAGAGTGAAACTTATGCCTCTGCAGGAAAAAGCCACATCAAGAAGTGGTGTGGAGCCACCAAACCAGTCACAGCCCATGCTGGAAGGCATGGGGGTGAGATCTTCTCCATGTCCAAGGAGAAAGGTGAGAGGAAACACCCCCCAAACAAAGCACAGGTAGCACCAGCTGCAGGATAAGGGACAACAGGGGCAGCAAGTGAGGCCTGGCCAAGGTTATGTGCTGTGGCCAGCTCAAGAACACACCTTAATTTTAACAGCCAGCTACTGAGCCACCTTCATCCAAGGCCTGAAAGGACAAGTCTAAGGGAAGAAGTGGAAAGATGTGTTACTCCCTCTTCTTGAAGTGCCCCTTTGCAGAAGACCCCTCTCTCCCGGCATGCAGTCGTTGCATGGATCAGAGCTGAGTTTCCTGCCTAGGTGCCTCGAGTTAGGCAGTGTGAAAACCACTCGTCAACAAAATTACATCCAAGTACCTCGATTGCAGTTCCCTGTGTCACCACTCAGACAGATGTCCTGTCCTCTGGGGTCTGTGGCAGGTACTATTTATGTTCAATATCATTTATATATTCCAACACCTCCAAGGGGAGATGCCAAATCAATAAGCCAAGAGCTAAAGCGTAGTCATTTCGTGCCTTTATTTTTCTGTTTTTTAAAAGCCAGTGGTCTTTCTACAACTCTACAAAGTCTCTTATAAAGTTAACAGAAGCACTGCCAGCACTTACATGCCTCCCTGCACACCATGCCCACCACCCTGGGACTCCCCCTACCCTGTCCAGGACCCCACATCAGCCACCCAGGTCTCTCAGCCCCTGCCCCAGTGATGCAGCAGGGCTAGTCTCCAGCTCCCCACATCCCTGCCCTGCCTGGCTGTGGGTGCTGCCAAGCCAGGCCCATCTGTGAGCCCAGCCTCATCCCCATGGAGGTGCACCCTGCTCTGTTGTCCCCAGCTTGCCCCACTCCTGGAAGGTGCAGTGGGACAGGCCCTGGCTGCCAGGACCTGCCATGATATACCAGGGGACCCCCTGCACTCTGGCACCAGTTGCCTGAGAAATACTAGCACAGGACAGAAATCAGAGGACAAGCTCAGCTTTGCCAGGACCAAAACTTTCTGACCCAGCCCCTCCACACAAGGTGTTTTAAAGTTTTATAAGGGGTGTTTCTGCATTCCTTCTGGTACTGAGCTACCAAGGTCTAATCTGATCGTGTTTTGTCTTCTCTACAGTGACATTGTCTGGTACCTTGAAGAGAAGGCTGCTGCCACTATCTTCCACCTCTAGGCCACCTCAGCTGCAAGGACCAGCTGGAGCCTGGTACTAGATGCCATGCAGCATCTGGGCTGCACTGTAACTGAGCGTGGTGGGCAACCATGCCATCCCACCTCCATCACCATTGTGGAAACCTCCGGCCCGGGCCAACTGCTGTTTAAAAAGGGGAGAAAATAGACCCCAGGGACCTGTCCCCAGTGTCCTGGGCTCAGCTGTAACAGTTATTTTCCTTTCTAGCAGTTGGTGCAGTGCTGTATTTTGGCTTTAGTCTGAGAATAATGCTGATAAACTACCAATGTTTTAGTTGTTGCTAAGTAGCGCTTACCCTGATCAAGGGCTTTTCAGTCTCTCATGCTCTGCCAGTGAGGGGGGGTGCAAGAAGCTAGGAGGGAGCAGAGACAGGACACCTGACCCAAACTAGCCAAAGGGGTATTCCATACCAGCACGTGATGCTCAGTATACAAACTGAAGGGAGATAGCCAGGAGCCACTGATAGCTGCTTAGAGAGAAGCTGAGTATCAGTCAGTAGGTGGTGAGCAACTGTAATTGTGCATCACTTGTGTTTTCTGAGCTTTCATTTCTTTTTCTCTTGTTTTCTATTATCATTATGGTTGGTTTTCTTTCTATTATCACTACTTTTTAATTTATTTTAGTTATTAAACTCTTCTTACCTCAACCCATGGGTTTCATGTTCTTTTTGTTTTCTCCTTCCCATCCTGCTCCAGGAAGGACTGAAGAATCACAGTAAATTCACCAGAATAAGCCACTTACATGTTAGCATCAACTCACTCCCTGAACGTGGGTGAGCTGAGGAGCCTCAAGGCCCATGCTGATGGCATTTCTTGATAATAAGTGGATAAGTGGAGAGCTGCTCACCTTCTGTGAAACACATAAATGTAGAGGGAAAAAAAGTATTTTCTTCTTCTTTTCTCAGCCAAATCCTTTCTTGGGCTGTTATGGATTATTCACACAGCAGCCGTGCCTGTGCTGCCTGATCAGATTACTGCACCAATGGCTCCATGGCTTTAAAATTCATTTCACAGGTTCCCAAGAAACAGATGCTGGTACATGATAAGTGGCCGCACCTGGCTTCAAAACATGTCATCAGTTCATCAGCCTCCGATATCTCGAGTAGCATCTCAGTTCGGTGGAGAAATGTTACCCTAACCAGTGAACATATTTCTGTGTGGGGAAGTAGAACTCCTTTTAGTGCTTGGCATAAGTACATCAGTTGACATCAGTTGACGTCAACAGTTGACATACTGATTCACACCTTTGTGTTGTTCCCAGAACTATTTAAGCACACAGAGCCCAAGTCAGTGCAATGATCCTTATTTAAGCATTTGGTGCTCTGGCTTCCCATTGCATCCCAGAAGTTACCTACTCATAACAAACAGCTTTACATGGCTCTATAGGAGAGCTGAGATTCTTTGATTTGTTTTTTTATTATTAGAACAAAACAAATCATTTGCATATGCATTGACTTTTATTATCAGAGGACAAAGATATGATTGCATAGGTAATGGAAGGAAATAAACCACGTGAACTGCTTGCTTTCTTGTTTTAGAGCTCTGGGTTCCAGGCTGCTTTCTGGCATGATGAAGGTAAGGTATTATTACAGTGCACACACTCAGAAACTATTACACAGTACTCATTAAAAAAACCCTACACACATCATATATTCAACTAATTTGACCAGACTTCTGTTTTCCACAAGAACTCTTACCTTGCTGTAACACACAATTACCCAGGGTACAAACTGGACCTTCCACTAACAAGGCTCTCAGGAATCTAATTACAGAATGGCAAAAATGTTGAATAGAGGCACATTGAATAACATAGCTGCCATTTTATGGCAATGCATGATATACAGCTAAGAGCCACTCATACCCAATAAAGTCAATGGGAAGGTTTGCATCTGCGTACAAGAGCATAAAGGAAAGGAAAACAGTGTTCCTTACTCTGTACTACCAGGAAAATGAGCATATCTAGGTTGCAGTAAGACCATTTGTGAGGTGAAGTTTAGGCATGCAGAATAACTAAGGGCAGGAGAGTGGGACAGAGGGAAAGCTGGTGAATGCCCTGTTGCCAGTTTTGTCCCCACGGTCGCTCCAAGAATCTGTTGCGAGTCATTTACAAGTGGGGCCCCAGGGGCTGCTGTCCCACTGCATCAGTGATGCTAAGGGCAGTGGGCTCTGTCCCTTCCCCAGTGCCTTCACTTCCCTCCCTGTGGTAAAAATTTAAACAGTACAGTATATTTCTACCTTCTCTCCTAAAGTCTTGAGGCAGATACCACTGTTCCCACCTAACAAATGGTTTGCTGTCTTCTGACCAAGCATATTTCCAACAGCATCATAATCCTATTAATCTCTGTGAAGCCTCAGTTCACTCTGATGAAGATCGGTTAAAATTCATTCTCAGTTTCTGTGTGCCTCGCTTTGTGTTACAGTGACAAATGCTCGTCAGTGGGACAAATGCTCATCAGTGCGTAATTAGCTTCTTGGCCAGTAGATAGGCTGGGCCCATCAATTTCTGCAATCTAAATGTACCAAATCAATGCAGTAAATCTACCCTTAGAAGCAGGATGATCGTTGTCGTGGTTTAAGCCCCCCACCCACGCAGTTTTACTCATTCACTCACTCACTCCCCCTCTTTCTTCCCCCAGTCCCGGGGGGATGGGGAGGAGAATCAAAATAATTCAACTCACACAGGTTGAGATAAGAACAGTTTAGTACCTAAGGTATAACACAAATCACTACTGTTACCACCAGTAATAATACAAGAGAAATACAAGGAAAGAGAATACAACTGCTCACCAAGCCCGACCCAGCCAGTACACCCCCCAGCAGCGAACCCCCCAATACCAAAAACCTGACCATGCCGTGCACCCCCAGTCCACCACCACCACACCCTTCCGGGTCTCTGCTCCCCGTCTTCACATCCTGGGCATGACGTGCTGTGGTATGGAATAACCTCTTTGGTCAGTTTGGGTCAGGTGTCCTGTCTCTGCTTTCTCCTGGTTCCCCTCCTCCCTGGCATAGCATGAGGCTCAGAAAGACCTTGATCAAACCAAAACATTGCCAAGCAGTAACTATAAACACTGGTGTTATCAGCGCTGCTCCCAGGCCCAAAATCGAAAACACAGTGCTGCACCAGCTACCAAGAGGGAGAAAAATCACTACTACTGCTGAACCCATGACAATTGTAAAGCACCAAGCACCAATAAACACCAATGAAAACCTAAAGAACCCAGTACTGCTAAACTGCTGTCAGCAATGGTACTGATCAGAGTGGGCAATTATTTTAAGTGTAAGTAATACATATAATAGCCACAGATACAGTCTATCAGATCAGACGAATTCTAAACTGGCATTGTCTGAAGTTGTGTCGGATCTCTCATTTTGGTTGCTGCTAGTTTCATCACATGTTTATGAGATACTAGGGCTGAAAGGTCACATCATATCTTAGGAGGTAACCATCATTGTAAACATACAGTTTCTGATCTGTGGGGTTATAATCAATACTTTGGATTGTGTCTAATTTTTTATTCATAATGACACTAATACTACCTTCTTGGCCAGTACTTGTGTCATACATGTAGAAGATTTCCTCTTTCCTAGTGTTCACTGGCCTTGTGGCATACAGAATACCACATAACATGAAAGCATTGGAAACAGATGGTTTGTACTGTCTTGTCTGCCAAGTATTTAGCACATCAAGAGTAGTGTCATTGAGTTTGCTAATCACAATGTTGCCCATGTTATTTTCTGTTGAATATATTACCCATAACCCACTTTCATCCACAGCAAAATCTATGTCTTGCCATGAAACACCTGCATAAGAGAAACGGTTACCATAAGCAGCATTCAGAAGCTCCTTCCTTAGAACCATGGTGTTTTTTCTTATATCCTGCTTCACAATATATCTTGAGTTATAAGCATGATAGTACAAATAATTATTATAAAGGGCAGCACCACTTCCTTCCCCGTATGTTATTCTTCTTTCATACATGGGTTTAAACAGCAACAAATCATCAAAGGAACTATAAATTCTGTAGTATTCCAAGTATCTCCCATTTGTGTTCAATGGCGCAACCCAATAGACTTCATTCTCTGGGTCAGAGGGAGAGTAGTCTCTACCCCAGGAACCATATTTGTAGGAAAATCCTCTCCAGTTCAGCTTTGCAATATAGGGCTGGCTAACATTCAGCAGTCCACGGTGAATGCAGCTACCTGAAATTAGAAAAAAACCACAGGATTTCTGAATGTCATCATTAGGAGAGAGGTTTTACAGATCAACTTCATGACAAAGGCCATGAGTACAAGGCTAAGTTTGAGGCCAAGGTCAGCAATTGGATGGCACCAAGTGTTCCATGTTGATTCAGAAAGTTAGTAAAAAAAGAAAAAAAAAAGCAGTATACATATTATTACAACTATGTGGGGCAAGTAGGGGTGGGAAAAGGGTAGGGACAGCCATCCTCAGTTAGGATTAATTTGCAGAAAATAAGTGCTCATTATGCTGCTCCAGACAAGGAACAGATTTTTGTTTCTGCCCATTTGATGCATGCCAGCCAGATGCACTAAGAAATCCCTTGGAAAATACTATTGACGAAGCATTTTAGGTGATTTTTTTACCTCAGTGGAGCTGAGAGCATAAGAGATGGGGAAAAAAAAGAAAGGGAAGCATCTGATTTCTGTGTATTTCGCTGGGGAGGGGAAGGAAGGAGCAGCAGTAGCAGTAATTCCAGAGTCACATATCAGATAGCATTCTGCTGTCAGAATCACAGCTTTTCAACAGGGCATCACAGCTGCATAGGCCTTCCACCTCAGGCCCTCAAAGAAATCTGCAGACAGTAACAATCGCAGCCTAGGAAATGTATACAGATTTTACTCTGAGTTTTCATGTGAAGCCACTCTGAAGAGAATATAACTTCAAGCTGAACTAGAACAGCTCTGTTTTCCATATATCAATTACAAAGCCATTTCAAGCTCATGGAAAAATTAATAAAAATACAATAAATACTTTCCTTTTCTCATGGTGAATGGCAGTTACCTTCCTGTTTCCTGATAAATTCTCAATATTGTAAGGCATTGGAGGAAAAAAATCCTCCATCCACAAATGTCCATGGGCTTGACAAGTCCAAAGCTGTCACTAGTGAAAACCAGAATGCTTTATTCCAGGTATTAACATTAGCTTTTTGTATTACTGCCACAAAAGTGCCCCAGATTTTTCATTGTAAGGATATGTTCATCTGAGGTGTTGGAGACAGAGGTGTCAAGTGACTGGCACCAGCTTACAAGACTAGTGGTATTCTAATATTTCCCAATTCAGTGAGGTGCTCTAGCCACTAGACCCAAGGCTCACATGACAAGTAATGGGTAAACTAATAGCCAGAACTGCTTGATGTTCCCTCAGCAAAGGAGCTCTGTGCACCACCAGCTATGGCACCAAAGACGAAAGTCAAACTTATCTTTTGAGACTTTGATATTTTGCATGTCAGCATGATTGCTTACAGCCTGTATGAAAAGAGTGACTGTTCATAAGCTCAGTCATATGAAGGGATGTCTAGCATATAAATGACTTACGTCTTAGCATAAATCAGAAAGAAAAGTAATAGAGTATTTACCTTTAGCTCTTAAGGGGGAATCCCTTTGAGAGTTTGCCTTCAAACTGGCCATCCCTAAGCAAAGCTAGACAATACTTACAGAGCTGAATTGAAAACTCCTAAAGCTACTGTCAGGAAAAGCCTAGGAGGCATCTTCTTTTCAAAAGCATCCTAATCTATCCCAAAGATAAAGGGAAATGTGGACACAGACCAATCCGAAGTACTCTTCTTGGAAAAAAGACTGGGGAGCGAGGTTAAAAATGGACTGCTGCAAAAGTAGAGAAATGTTTTTCTGATCTGCTTTGCCCTGGGGGAATGTGCTGTGCCTCAGGGTCAAGGAAACTTGTAGTCTGAATACTAGAAAGGTTCAAGCAAGAGGGTAACATTTGTGCCAATGTATAAAGTCCATTTGTGCAGTGAATCTCTTCGTCTCCTCTCTTCTCAAAACATAGTATTTTTCTCCTGCTGAAGAACACCTTCATCACTCACAGTTTTGTGCCATCTTGCACTAGTGACTTGGGGGACATATGATTCACCTGCAGCCTCTTCTCAACTTCTATGAGGAAGCTAGGTAGCAACTTTTTGTTAAATATAGATTACTATGCCGAGCTAAAGCCCTGTGTCCCCAGCCCACATTGTCAACTTCCTTGGGTTCAGTAGTGTGCATGGGAGCAGCCCTGCATCGGTGACATGAGTTGTGAACAAACCTGTCTCTTCTCTTAACCCCTTTTGTGTCCTGGGATTCTTGTGGAATGTGAAATGTAGGATGACCTTACTTGAACGCTGATTCCTTCCATACCACCAAGAATCAAATTCGAATCAGCATTCCTGGCTTGAAGCAGATTAGCATTTAAGCATGCACTTAAGTGCTTTACAAAGGACGAGGCCCTGGAGCAGAAAACTCATTTCCAAATATAGCGCACAAGAAAGGCACTGCTGTATGGCTAGCCAGGCTGTATCTCTGGAAATGGCATGTAGCATGGCTAGTAACATGGCCCCAGCACTTGGCACAGATACCAGTGTTTGCAGGTGCTTGTACCTCAGCTCATGCAAAGGAAGCAAGCTAAGGCAGACAGTGCAGAATAGCTTGCAGCCTGCCAACTCCATTAATCAATTTTAACTGTATTTTCTTATATCTCTATTATGTACTCTTATATCCGGCATGAGGGCTTCTTTCAAGCTGGTGACACATTGAATATCTTATTGTGTTTAAACCACAATAAACTTATTCCAGAATTAAATGGTTATTAAATGCTCTAAAACTCTTGATTTGTTTAGAAAAATATAACACCAAAGCTTGCAGGTAGTGAAGCACTGCTAAGCTCATCTGTATGCGACCTCAAATAATTTTTCATGTCATTAAGCAGAAAACAATTCCAGACTTATTTTAATAATTCATACATTGTTTCATAAATAAAAAACAAACGTGTGTTCAGCAGAGGGATCTTTTTTACAAAAGAAATAATAAATTATTATTTCTTCCCTTAAAGAGATTTCTCTGCTGAACACTTGTTTGGTTTTTATTTATGAAACAATGAATTATTAAAATAAAGTTAGAAGCATGTTCAGTTTTAATGACATCAAAAATTGTCTGTGGTTTCTATAGAGTATGTGCTCGAATTTGATTTCCTTGAAAACTCTTCCCAGAATTCCTGGCTTTTTTACCAAAAAACTCTGTGGTAGTCAGGGGGTGATCTGTCTTCAGCACATGTTCAGAAGAATTCATTGTTGTTTGTTTAATCTAAACTTGCTTCCCTGTCTGGATCTTGTGGGGGAAAAAAAAGCACAAATGAAACTGTCATGTAATTTTGTAAATATTAGAAGGCACTTGAAATAAATCCACATGCATTATTCAAACTTCTAAGTTTTTAACTCTTTTATCCATTGTTCTGGGTGTCCTGGGCTCAGCAGTAGCAGCCATTTTTCTCCTTCTTGGTAGCTGGTGCAGTGCTGTGTTTTTGACTTTCAGCCTGGGAACAACTCTCATAGCACCAATGTTTTTAGTTGCTCTGTAATGATTACTCTGATCAAGGACTCTCTGAGTCTCATGCTCTGCCAGGCAGGAGGGGAAGCCGGGAGGGAGCAGAGATAGGATACCTGATCCAAACTAACCCAGGAGGTATTCCATAGCACAGCACATCATGCCCAGTATATAAACTGGGGGCAGTTACCTGGAAGGCCCAGATCACTGCTCAAGTTGGGCTGGGTATCGGTGGGCGGGTGGTGAGCGGTTGTATTCTCTTGCCTTGTTGTTTCCCTTATCATTATTATTATTGGTGGTAGCAGCAGTGGTTTGTGTTGTACCTCAGTTACTGGACTGCTCTTATCTCAGCCCATGGGAGTTACATTCTTTCGATTCTCCTCTCCATCCCTCCATGAGCAGGGGGGGAGGAAAAAGAAGGAGAGTGAGTGAGCAGCCACATGGTTCTGAGTTACCGGCTGGGCTTAAACCATGACACTGGGCCACTGATAAATAAAGTCCTGGTATTTTTGCCTGCCTTTATTTCATGCTTATGTAGCAAATAGGTGAGAGGAGGACTAACACAGGTACAAACACACATACTTCTCCCTGCTTAAAGAGCCAGTATCTCAGCTCAGTTGTTTATGACTCCTTCTTATTCATCAGAAAAAAGCTGGAATTTAGTTATCAGGACTGGAGGGATCCTGACTTGTTTGGCTAATGGGCTGCAGAACTGAGCATCCCATCAGGTCTTGCTTCACCCACTTCACTTGGAAGCACTCACAAAGCACATCAGCTTCTAACTCTGACAGTGAAGGTGCTAAACAAACTCCAGCAGCTTCCCCAAAGCAAGCAGCTTCATCTGATCACAGAAGAGAAGGGACCACAGTTCATTTATGCAGCTGAAGAGCACAAGACAAGGTGGGACCCACATTTAAAGTAACTCCCACTAAGGCCACAGGACCAGGACCAGGACCAGGCTAGTGCTACACTCTCAGACATGCTCCCAAGCACCATATGTGTACTCTCCTCTCCCATCGGACAAACTACTGCATCCAGATGTGTGAGCTGTTACCAGCCTTACTACCGCTTGAGACACAGGAGACAGAGCTAGTTTGAGAGAGACCCATGTGGCTCCTACTGTCTCACTGACACAGGAAGACCCAGGCAGGCACCTCTGTCTTCACCAGTATCACAGGACACGGACACAGGCTGACAGTTGGTCAGAGAAGACTTATGCTGTCAGCATCTAACAGGGGATGAGGTAGAGGGCTGGATTCCACCTGGATTACCTTCAGCCAAAAAAATGTTCAGGTGCCTCAGCTAAGCTCCCTCCATTGTCAATGGAGAAATGCATGTGTCTCCAGGGGCAGTCCAGACAGTCCTGGAGAGGAGGCACTGGCCAGCTCTTTTCAGACTCCTGCAGGCATGCCTCTCTCTTTGTGTATGGACATACGTATTTCAAAACACAACCCAAAACATTCAAAAATCACAGACATCTTGGGTACATAGGAAGTAAAATGTAAGGTAAAAGTGAAATCACTGTACAACTCCAACGGGACTGCTTGAGTTTCAGCATTAGGTTACACCAGGTCTTCCTCCTGCTGAGACCTATTCACCAGTAACTTGAAATCCTTAATTCCTAAATGTATAAAAGCCAGAGGGAGAGAAGGAGAAAACAGGTTTGCTCTTTTTTTCCTTTCTTTCTTTTTTTGCCTTTGAGAGTTTCATCTGACTCACTTCTCCCTGCTGCCTCTCTCAGATCATTTCAGCGAGATATGACAAAGAATCTGCTGCAGAGTCCTCAGAGAGCCATCCTGGGGTCTTTCCTCTCTATACTTGCCCAGATGAGAACAGCACAAAAGAAATCAAATGGATAAACATTTCTTCCCCCTGGAGTGGTGAGAAGAAAGATGCCAGAAACTGATGCAACAGGAAAGCCAGCAATGATGAGGAGGATAATTAACTATGCATTTACTGAGCCCTATCTCAGACACTCAAACACCCACCTCTTCAGTCAGAGGGCAAGGCAAATGGACACCAGTGATTTCTTTCTGCTATGCTGTTTAAGAACAGGCCTACTCACTCCGAGAAATACAGCAGCAAAGGCCTTGGGGGACAGTCAGAGGGCTGCATATTACAGCACTGAGAAGCAAGAAGCTTTAATTAAACTTGCCTTTAGACTCATGGTCTTAGACAGCTTGGAGATTAACCAAGCTCTCTCTAGTTCGTGTTGCCTACCCAAAATATGCAGGAGAGAGGATGAAGGAGAAAAAAAAAAAACACGGCCGGAAAACAGGACAAAGAGTCAGTTTAATACAAACATTATAAATATAATATGAACTAAAAGCAGGGCAAGGCCAGATGGTTTGGCAGGAATTCAAGGCATTCAAGCTTGCAGACAAAATGTATGGAAATTTCGTTCATACACATAAATGAGTGCTAGAGAGCTTTGGACACCTAGGTGTGAACATCCATGCAAAGCCTCCAAAATGGCCATCTAGAAAATGCAGCTCTCTCACTTACGTACTCCATGTCCCCAAGCAATAACATTGTGCTATGTCTTCTTGTTTTCAGATACAGTTTGCAGGACACATAATTGCTTTACAAAGTTCTTTGCCCAGAGAATGCTTTTTCCCCACCAGGCACATAAAGTCAGGATACACTAGTCCTGTTTGGATTAGCAGGGATCTGAGCCTACATAACACCTGGGTTATCTGTACAGCTGGCACCTCCCAAGAGGCAGGAAACTTGCCAGCCCAGGGCAATTGCTCTAACAGCCCTTTGTGATGACCCCAGCATCCACTGCACCCTAAAGATGGCCATGACAATATGCCCACATATATCTTCCAATCCCTACGGGATTCCTATTGCTGGGAGCAGAAGATAAACTCACATACAACACCAGAGGATGCTCTCTACTGATGCCTATGTTGTAATCCTTTGGAAGTCAATGGAGCTATTTTTCATACCACATGGGGTTTTGGTCTTCTGGGTTGTTTTCTGCTGTGTATTTTTCATGTAATGCAACAACATGCAAAGGTGCTGAGTTAGCAGGCACACAGGTCAGGAATATAGTCCCAGATAAACTCTATCCACCTCCCCACCATGGCCTGAGAAAGAATGCTAAATAATCCTAGTATGGCCACAATCCTATGCAGTTATGTTTACCCATCCTGCTCTAAACTTGACTTGCCTACCCCTGCAGAAAGCTGCACTGTGAAACCTAGAACTCCCTTTCCCGTTCCATGAAAGTTCCTGTGTCTTGATGCTAATACCAACCACCCAGGTTTAAAAGCAGCCCCTTTCTCCACCATTCATGGAATGACACAGTATTCTTGTTCCAGAGTTTGTTATTTTCCAACTGAAATAAGGGCTTGATGTAGGCTTCAAGAGAAAGACATTGTTTCTTTCCACACACTGTCACCCTCAGGAAATCAGTGAGATACC
Source organism: Myiopsitta monachus (assembly GCA_017639245.1). Taxonomy (NCBI): domain Eukaryota; kingdom Metazoa; phylum Chordata; class Aves; order Psittaciformes; family Psittacidae; genus Myiopsitta; species Myiopsitta monachus. Next base: position 65,845,221 of record CM029919.1, read on the forward strand.
ATCCCAAATCCTTTTAAAGTACTGGAGTTTGTTGGGTTTTTTTTCCACTGGAACATTTTAAGCCCTTCCTTAAGGAGCAGAGAAGCACCTTGAGATTTTGCAAGGCCTGGTTTTTGTTTCAGCTTTTTCTCCTGCCTGATGCCCAGACAAGGTGCTATCCATGCCTCCTGCAGAGAAGTGCAACAGCTGCCTACATTGCCATGAAACCCTCAGGAGATCACAATAGGAAAGGCTGCTAACCCTAAGCGAAGCTTGTGTTTCTGTCTCTCACCTTTCCAACTAGGTGTTAGAACTGGCTGGCCCCAAGGTCATAAGAGGTAAATGCCAGTAGGGGCAAACCTGCACTTCTTGCAAGCACTATTCCTCGTTTTCTATGGGCGACTCTAGCTGATGGCTAACCAGCTTATGTGAAAAGGCAGGATCCTTCCCCTGGGTATTGTATACCACAGAGCACTTTCTGTCTTGCAATACTCTGTCAAAAGGAACTCCCTGTGTATACAACACTCATGGGATCAACACAGTTTGATAAAACCTCCTGTCTGTTAGCAAGGGGGATGCTTGACCTGGCATACCTACACCAGTGTTTTTTGCTCTGCTCCAGTGTATCATATCTGACTCTGAAAATTTCTCAGACTTCAACTCACTCACAATGTGACTTTTCAAACTGAATACCAGGGCAAGAAAAAAATCATTCCAGTTGTAAGCTAATGGCTACGTGACCTGTGACTGTTGATACTTTTATATGAACTGTGCTCTGGAATCACTGATCTTAGCCCCAAATATAACCTTTATTAGTTAAGAAAATTATAAAATCCTAGTTCAGTAGAAAACAGTAACAAAGCTCCCACTTATCTGCTGAGACAAGAATTTCCCCCCAAGTCTCTTGACCCTCTGATTTAGAAAAATCTTTTCTAAAGATTGTGAAGCAAAAGTAATCTTCATGCAAAGCTACCTTCTGGAGCTTGAGTACCAGCAGCTTTAGTAATCAACTGTTGCTCAGACATTCCCAAAGCAACACTAGAACAAAATTGCCATGACACAGCCACAATCACAGGAGCGATTAAAAATCAAAGCTGGTCAGAAAAAAACATAGTTTCCCACAAAAACAAGACAAAACAAAAAGCAATCGTTTTGAGAAAGAGAAGAGGGGTTAGAGATTTGATTTTCACACTGCAGGTGAGAAGAAGATGACAACTTTTTCCAGTTGAAAATAGGTACTCTGTCTGGAAGAGTTTGTTTCCTGCCTTTATTTTCCTTTTGAACCCACTGATGAAACATTGGGAGCTGTCTGCCCAATTTTTCAAGAGCTAAGTAGTATCATTACAACTGTATTTAATATTAACAAAGGGAAATCTCTGCATTTACTATTCTACCCACGTATTGTTGCTTCTTATCTGATATGCAACAGAAATGCTTACCTGGTGGGAAGTAAGGGGGTACTGTAGTTTTGTTTGTTCCCTCTTCACACTCTTTCAGCCGTTTCTGCAGATCCACAATTTGTCGACGAATCGCAAGGATATTGTTTTTGTCCAGTGATTCTAGTTCATTTACCAGTATAGTCAGATTTGTGATCTAGAGACAGAAAAACAGAGAATAAATTTAAATTTCTGTTGACTTTATTTTACAGATATTTTCAAGCAGCGTTGATCATAACACAGAAGATGTTATAGAACAGTTTTTAAGAAATATCCTTGAGAACAGGCTTTATCCTGCTAGCCTGAATTTTATATTTCCAGCAGATGTATGTGACCGTGAGGAAATGCTTTGACTCTCAGCTGTATAACATAATGCAAAAATATAGTGTTATTTTTATAGGACGTATAAAAATAGCCTGTAAGTCTTAGGAAGTACTAGCTATTATGTGTAAAATGTGCTTATTCCAGCCTTACAAAAGTATCTGGAAATCTTTTTGCAAAGACAAATAACATCCTCCATCACCTACTTGATGATCTAGAGGACAATGGAGTAAATGATATTTCACTTTCCATCTAAAGTAATTATACTTTCTAGGTGAGTGATTAACTACAATTTTGAAAATGTGATTTATAGTCTGTTGGGAAGGTGATAGTCTTTCCCATTTGTTGATTTCATATTGATTGTGTCACTGCCCTAGCTACCAGAAGCTAATTTTTTAATTATCTATGTTAAAGCACAGAGCCTTTCAAGCAGGGGGGTCTATAAATTAATATTTATTATAATAATATAATCAGCTTGTGTGCTTAACACTATGAAAAACTGTTAACTTCCAGGCAGATATTTGGTAAAAATAAAGCATTCTCCATTTGCTTTGGGTTTCTTTGCTTTTTTATGCTCTATATCAAGGAAAAAGCTGTTAATACATTTAAGGTCAAGCTTTCTTTTAATTTATGCTGATGAACTGCTAAAATACTTCCACTGGCTGCAGTAGAGACAGGCTACATTTCCTCAACCCAAACATTAAAGGCAGCATAGACTATCTGTGTATTTGAACTCTCTGTAGCTAATTAAGACCTTGGCAATACCTCCAAATATATTTGCTCAACGATGACATTGCTTCCGACAAGGCCAAATTTCAGCTGGGTGACCAGTCTCTCCAGGTCATTGATTTCTACTTTCAGCAACTGGAAGTCCAACTCTGTGTAGGATATACCGCTCTTCTCCATATGCTGCACTCTGATGGTTAGGTTAAGGATTTGCTGCTGATACAGTTCAATCTTTTTTGAGTACTCTCTAACCTTGAAGAAAGAAAAAAAAAGGATGAATATTCAAGTCCATCTTAGCAAATAAGACAATCCTGTTTGAAATCTTTATTATATTTCTGAGTACCCCATATATGACTTCCACATACTTGACATATATATTCTTCACATAAACTACATAAATGAAATTCTCATCACATATATAAAATATGTGAAATTTAATCCTCATTTATTGTTGGCAGTTGCACAAAATCCCCTCAGGAATGCCTGGGGATAACTGAAGGCAGAATTTTACTCAGTCTTCCATTTTTTTTAATTCTTTGCCAATATTTCCTCTCTGAGCTAATTTTATCCTCAGTATGCCAAGAACTTATATTGGCAGAAATTTCATTAGGAAATCTGCAGTGTATTATCTCACAAAAGCAACCCAAGGAGGCTGAAAAATGCAATAAAGGATTCCCAAGTTTTTCAACTTCATTTCCTATTAGCTCTGAATCCAAATAGGATTTTACCCTGTGTACATTTGAATTGTGTCAAAAGCTGGCAGAATCGATCTGGGGTTTGTCTTTGGGCAAGGGGAAAATGTTTAAACACAGCATTAAAAAACAAATCTGGTTTAAATGGAAGTGTAAAATATATTGCAGGCTTTAGCTAAAGTAATTTATGTAACAGCTTTTTCAGCCTTTGAACCATTAAACAGTTGTCCAGATAAACATATTTTCACACATGTATCTGCTGAGGTTAAGATCACAGCACAAGCATTGTGATACAGTGATTAAATTATATGGAATTGCGACATTCCTTGGAAAATTCTAGTTCCTTGAAATTAAACACTTTGGGAAAGACATGTAATTTCTTTCCCATATGTTTCATAAACGTTATGTCTCTTTTCCCTAAAATCTGGCACTGGAACAGGCTGCCCAAGGAGGTTGTGGAGTCTTCCACTCTGAAGACATTCAAAACCCACCTGGACATGTTCTTGTGTAACCTGCTCTAGGTGACCCTGCCTCAGCAGGGGTGTTGGACCTGAGGATTTCCAGAAGTCCCTTCCAACCCTAGTGATTCCGTGAATATAATTATGTTCTTGAAAAAGTCAGATGCAGTTGTACCTCACCTTTCGCTGGTCAGCAAAATCAGTCTGGAGCTGGAAGATACCTCTCCAAAAAAATAAAAACAAACAAACAAAAAAAACCCTACCACTGAAAAAAATCTCCTGAATATAATCTTCAAAGGTCAATAGTTAAACTGTGTCTAGAATTTGCACAAGAAATAAAGAAAAAAATATATGATTACAGCCTGAAAAACATAAAGTGAGCTCATGCATGAACGAAATTGCACTGCTGTGTGAAGCTACGTGTATCAGAGAGGCATGTGGAAATTTATCTAAGTATAAATAACCTTTCTTACAGTAATACTAATAGTAATAATAATAATGGTAACAATAATAATGAAATACAGACCAAATCTACAAACTACTGAAATAAACAGACAGCTGGAATTAGTCATGGCTACTCATTACTGAGAAACTGTGAATCTGAAGTTTTCTCCAGGGTCCTGAGAGCCTAGACAAAATGCTAAGGGCTGGAACTAGGCATACATAGTTATTTTAGCCCTGATTGCAGAGTGCTGCAGGGCACAGACCTGAAGTTCTCTTCCAACATCAGAGGGTTTTCACTCAGTCAACCATCTAGGTCATTTGAAGACATGTCAACACCATCCAGTGGTGTATAGCTGAGAGATATCCAAGTTGAACTTGAATTAGCGCCAGCACTCTGCAGTGCTCTGTACAGCCACACCAGCATCGCAATGAACTTCAACTAATAGCTCCTCTGGTGAATTATTGGCCAAATATAATTTTCCCAGCAGTGTTCTAACAGGTTTATACTGCTTTTGCAGACAAATTCAGCACATATGTCAAGCATTGAAATGCCCTGTGTGGACATTCCTGCCTGCTCAGATACGGCTTAGGAGTTTCACTAGCTTAGAAATAACAGTTGAAAAAGGAACATGATGTTGCTTTGTTGCTTGACAGATAAATTTAAGCAGTTTATAATCCCTGTTCTTTTATTTCATCTACCTGCTAGGGACTGACTGCTGTCTCTTGACAGGCTGGCACAGAAATTCTGTGCATATCCCATATTTAGAGATACAGACCAATGACTAGTACTGATTGTTGCCACATTTGTCATAAAAGCCTAAAGCAGGGTACAATGAGTACGTAAGACCTGTATTAGCCTTTTGTAGGAAGAGATTGGAGCCATGTGAGGCATGCGCAGGAAAAAAATTCCTCAGTTTCAGTTTTTCCTCCTTTCTAAGCATTGTCACCCTCGTGGAATGAAAAGGGCAGGAAAAAAATTGCAATGCTTATTTACTGTGTCATTTATCTGCAATTGGTATTTATCAAAACAGGTTTTGCAGCATGAAGACACTTCTCTAGAACACACTTGGAGAATACAGAAGGAGGAGCAAAGGTGCAAAATGAAGATGTAAAAAAAACAAGTGGGAAGACTGAGGGACAAAAGGAGAGAATTGACAAAACCAGCAACTCTCTAAAGTCATTCAGCCCAGGACATTGGCTTCGGGTAGGCCTGACATCTACAGACCTGTAAGGAGCTAGGTTGGCAGGCAGTCCGCAAGCTGACACCAAGAATCATTCCACTGCAGGTTAACCTGCTTCAAAAACAGCTGTTCCTTGCAGAGGGCAGGCATGACTTTTTCCTCTGGTTTTTGTTATGGCTGTTATGAACCAAGTTCTGAAAGGCACTTTCTCTCCTTGGGATCACATACTGATCCAACCCTGTTACAGAGGTGTCCTCTCCCTCTTCTTATTGAGAGGAGCAGCCAATTCCCGCTTTGCCTTGAAAGGTTAATTCTCTTCTGTAATCATAATTATGCTGGCAAAGGTTGATGTGACAGAGGAAAAATTAGACTGGTATTTTCAGCCTACGGTTTGTACTCATTTGGCACATGAGAGCATCTCTTTATCTGTGAGCTTCCTTGCCTGCTGATTCTATAAAAGGACCCCCTTGCTTTTGAATTAGCCAACAATCAGGCAAAAGGTTAACGATTCAATCAGGTTGTTTATCTGTGGCTTGTAGCACATGGAAAGCATCCTTAAGAGAATCCAATCCCGCAGCTGTTACCCAGGAAAAGCTCCTATGAGCTTCAAAGAGTGTTCTAGAAGGGCAACTGAAGCATGGATTCTCAGAGACAAAAAAGGAAACAGCAGAAATTCCCACCCCTGTGGTGAGACTTGGTTACATGTGAACATGATTCCCTAGGAGTTTGCTCAGGATCATTGCTTACAATGACCAATAATGAGAGCTTGGCTTTCCTCCATTTCATTATTTCCTTCTTTCTGTGAGTATTGTCATGACTGAAGTAATATATTGAACTGTATTAGCGGGAAAGGTGAAGAATTTTTAAGCATGGAGATGAAAGCATCACAAGATCTCAGATTGCTTAAGTTCAATTATCAATAAGGCAATGTTCGACAACTTTTTTCTTTGTACAGAAAAACAGCATCACAACTGAGAAATCTTACACACATAAAATAACGCCAAAATGCAATCTGTTCATTTTCATTTCTGACCCAGTGTCTCTGCCAATATCACATCAAAGTACATGTCACACTTTATCTAACTAGATGCATTGTAACACTGCTTGGTTGATTGGTCTCAACAGCATGAAATTCACTGAAGCCTGGGTGAGGTCAGCGGAAGAATTTTTGCTGTCTGTAGTGAGAATTGAAAGGCTAGTGTCTACACTGTGGCACACTGTTGGGCACCTGAGGAGGACAATACAGGTACACTAAGTGACACCAGCTGGCAGCCTAGACATTGAAGTCCACACTGGGGATTTCTCTTGCCCTGAATTTAGAGGTGAGTTTCAGGTACAAATCTGGACACCTAATTTTAGGTATCTATATTAACTTGTGTCTTTATATGAGCAAGATGTCTGAACTCAATGGAGATCTGATGTTGTCCACATAAAGAATCAAGCAGCACTTGAGGTGCTCTCCAGATCTGCACAGCACTAGCAGATAAGTCACCCATCCTAAAGGAAACATGCACGATACTGAGGAAGTACTGGTAAGAGGCTGGTGACACAAGGCACATACCTGGGAGAGGTAGCACACAGACACCTTGAAGAGCCACTTTCTGGCTGGAAAGCCTGCCCCTAATCCTGTTCCAGTGCAATTAGCTTAAAATGCCAGCACTGACCACAATAGGAACAGTATGGGGACCTGAAATCTCAGAGATCTTCGTGGATCATTAACTCTGAGCTACACCTCTGTGCTGCAAGGAATCAGGTACCTTCTGTACTTGGAGGCAGTGGGACTTCTGTCAGTTTGCCCTTCATATGCCTGCTGACGGCTGAATGTGTCTGATTGTTAGCTCCATTTCTTTCAAAACAAATGATTTGAACTGAAAGATCTTACCACAGGATCCTCTGCCTGTTGTTGTGCGTTTTATGCACAACTTCTTATCTGTTCTTGATTATACCAGAGGAGGGTTATGAATATTTATAGTTAGAATTTATAATTTAATGCCGTTGCTTTTCTGCTGATTAATTCAAGGACACTTCATTTCTTAAGATGTTTGGTTCCTGAAGGAAACACTTTCTGCTGGACACCTAATCTGAATCCTGAATATTTATCCAGTATCAAAAGTCAAAGACAGGTTTCTGTCTTCACAGGCAGCTTCACCCCATGAACTGCAGCATGTATAGGTTTGCCCGTGTTCCTCAAAATAAATGAATCTGAATTTATGCAAAAAGCAGCTGAACAGTGTAAGGTGTGTTTGTCTTCAATAGCAATGCATAATTCAGCAATTCCACTGCCACAACTTCAGATGTTGACAAGAAGGATATTAAATTTTTTAATATTTTTTTTAATCCGTGAGAGCTGAAGTGAAGGGGCAAATATTCACCTACTTCTTCACTCTGGTTTGTGGTGACTTTTCTCTTCTTTCTATTCATTTCCCTTCCACAAGCTGGCTGGCTTGATACAAGTAATAACACATGAAAGAGCAGGAGGCTTGGCTTCCTGTAGCTCTGTGTAGCAATCACAAACCAATAAAACTGAGCCAGAAGAGGAGAAACATAACCATTCTTCCAAAAAATACCTATATGCCTTTAGCTGTAAAAGCCTAGAAAAGAGACCTAAGGACATTCAAATGTATGACATGGTGCAATGTCAAAGATTTAAGATTGAATCACCCTTCTCCTTGTTCTCACAGAGCCCTCTTTCCCGGTGTTTGAAAGACACATCACAGAAAAGCACTGAGTGCTGTACTTTTCCACAGGCAACCATTTTCCAGCAAAGATACAATTTTTGTATTTATGAGAAAAGAACACCTTACTTGAGAAAGCTCTATCTCAAATTTCTTCATGAGAGTTGTAGCTATTATCTCCAATTGTTCAGCCTTCTGCGCTGGGAAGGTGGTATCTGGTAAGTACACAGAGCACTGACAAGTTCCCTCATCATCCACAGAGCCAGAAACATTGCTGAAGAGCTGCAATAACAAATTAGTAAGGAAAAAAAGTGTTAGCATTCTTCTCTGGAATCAGTAACTAACATCTGACAATAACAAGAGCTATGACAATTGTAAGATCTGCAACTTCATTAATAGACATCTTTGACTTTTTCTTCTAAGGAACTCAAAATAACTAGCAATTTTTATGACTCAGCCTTGTAATCTTCCTGAAAATAGTTAAATATTGCTGTAAATATAGTACCATTGGAAAAAGAGAGGCATATAACAGTCCTTGCTTTCCCAATCTTGAGGACAACATTCCTAAGACAATGAAATAACTTCTACAGCAGATAGAAAAGCACACAACAGAAGGAAAATAACTTAGTAGGTTAGGGTTTATAGTTACTGTTCTGTTATTTGAATTGATCAGATCATCTAGTCATTTCCATCCATAGAGATGAAGGCATCGAAACAGAACCAGTAAAAGGGAGTTTTTAAAAGAAAAATGCTTAATTTGTAGTTTTTCAGCCAGCCCCAGTGAACAAACACGCACATTTAATTATATACCATAGAAAGGTGATGAATTAAATGTGCAGGCTCAGCCTAGGGCAAAGATACTTATTTTGCTACAAAACATTGTGTGCAATACCCACAAATCACAGTCCGCCCATCCACATTTGTGGGTAGTCTGCAGAGCCATTGCCCATGCCATTAGCATGAATCGTGACTGTCTGCATGCTCAAAGAATCACCATTTGAAGCAATGTGTAATGTGTACGGAAAGGTCAGGGCTGGCAATTCATAATCTTGCCATAATTTACAGCCAAAGCACATAATTTCCTATAAACACTGGGCTGAATACTGAGTGTGTTTGGAGCAGTTCTTTTTGTTTGTACACAAAATGTTTCCTGGTTCATAAACCTATGACAACTTTATTAGTAAAGATATTTGATGTTACTTTAAAATATTCTGGCACACACTTCAATGCAGCTGCATATGTTAAAGCTACAAGCTTGCTCCTTAAATACACTTCTTTCTATAATCTCTCCTCCTGCCTTGCAGAAATCCCAGTATTATTCATCTGTTTTCTCTTTTCCTCTTAAAAAGTAAACAAGCAAACAACACAACTATCCACTGAAAGCTGACACTTCAAAACTTCTGCATTTGCTTTTTCACAGTGATTTCAACTAATCAACAAGCCAGTGTAGAACATGCAGTGATGGCCATCAGCAAAGCTGTCTCGATCTGCTGAGCCCAAGAAGAGAACAGCAGCAAGCAGGAATGATCCCAGATCACAGTTCTGGCAAACTCTTTACCTCAGCCATAACAAAAAAGCATGTATCTCATTTTAAAAGTATGAAAATAAGTTTTATCTGTGTTATCTAAGCACCATAGGCCTTAAAACTACACTCATAGACAGACTTCTGAGGACATTTAATGTGAAAGGAAGCAGAGAAATATCTTATGGCATTGCAGAATATCCCAGCACATAACTTCCATTGATTTCCCAGACAGGCAGGTCACCAAAGCACTTCTGAAAATCCCATTGGGAACCTACTGCAAACTATTTATAAGTCTGCAAGAACTTTTGAAGATATGGCTAGCAGTACCTAAGTAACTATGAAAAATAGGTTCATAAGTCATCTAGATGCTTCTATACCTCCGAGTCCTCTCTGTATGGGCATGACTGGGATGGCAAGTTGTTCAGCAATAACAGAAGAAACAGATGGGGTGCAGGATGACAAGAGAAGAAATAAATGTGGCTTTGTGAGTATACGTGACTGTCTGTAAGACTGTTGTGCATTGGCATGCTAATTTTTATGTGGAAGGTATTGTATTCTATCCCTTCTCTGAATAGCACAAGTATAGCATATATGTGTATATGTATAGCAAGAGAAAGTATACTATACATAGTACAGCATAGTGTGCTCTACACATAATTACATGTTTCCATAGTATAGTGTGAACTATACATTGTATACTCTGCTATAAAGTCTTGACTATACATAGCTACCAGTTTATCTAGAGGTACCATGCCTATTTCATGTGTTAAACAAACCATTCACAAATGTGTTCAGATGACCCCCAAAAAACCTGCAATTTGTACATTTAAACTCCCTATGAAAAGTAATCATTATATTTTAACATCTGTGTTAGGAGAGAGCCCTGAGTTGAAGGAAGAGCTTCACTGCAGCAGTAAGTGCAGCTTATGTTTAAGCCAAGAGAGTTTCCCAGAAGGAGCAGACAGCCTGGGCTGATGGAACTGTTTCCATTCTTCCACTGACATTGCAAACATTGGGATCATGATGTTGATAAAACCAAGAAGCATTATTTAATTAAAAGCCCTTAGGTCAGTAAGTGCTTCTATCAAAATATAATACCAGTCAAATGACAACCATATAACAAGAAAGACTTCCCTCATCCTGTAGAAAATTCCACAAGGTAGGCTGTTACTTTTGATTGAGTTTTATGTTTTTTAAAATTTAATAATTTAAATTGGATGCTTAAAAAAGAGCAAACTGTCCCAGCCTACAGCAAGGACTTAGCTGCAACATTTCACTCTGTAAAATTAATCTGTTACGTATGCATATTTGAAGCTATGAGAGATGTTCCTCTCCCACATCCCTTCAATTTAAGAAAGACAGTAGGAGCCAACAGTTGCTCCATTTTCTGAAAACCAGAAAATTTATTCAGCTGCCTAAATGTGGACTAGGGTTTCATCCTCACAACATCCAGACCTTTTCAGTGCTTAATTTCCAGCTACACTGTAGCCCAGTGGCATTCACAGCTCTGAATTAGCTACTTGCTCATCCTAAGACATCCTAAGGAATCACACAGCAGGGACAGAAGACATCTCAGATGCCCTAAGAGGTGGATGAGGTTTGCGTCCTGTTACTGAGACTTGTAAGAGACTCCTCACTCCGTTTAACTGTCTATATCCTTTACTGGAGCAGGAAAAGGTCCCTCCACATACCCAAGGCACCACACTGGGATAGCCTGGACAACAAAGACCTGCCATCAAGCTGTCTACTATCTCCAACCTGATGTGGTGCTGTGCTTTGGACAAACTCTGTTCTTGGTACTAGCTTGCAGGACCATTCAGAACAAGTGTGTCACATTGAATAGGCTCCAAAGCAAACATGTTATTAAGCAGTCACTGACAGACAGAGACAGGGAAACCAAACCCTGAAATCCACAGACTTGAGCACTGTACCAGAAGGCACAGAAATCAGATTGAAGTCCCTCTATCAGCAAATAGTTGAATAAATTTAGATCTAAGCAGAACAGGGAGAATCAATTTCTCACCCTCAGCAACCACAAGTGGGCACTTCTCAGAAGACAATTTTAAGGCCCTGTTCTGGTCTACGTGGGAAGGCAGAGTTGAAAAGAAGTCTTCCTCTTCCTCCAGAGAAGCTGTAACCACCAAACTGTTTGGTACATTGCCATAAACCCCCCACAGCCCCAGCTGTTTCCCAGCCAGGGTCCAGTTCAATAGTCACAAGGATAGTGCTGAAGCTTTGGATGTGACTAAGGGCATTGAATGACATGGCAGCAGCATTAAGGATTTGGGGAATTCACTACTGCCTAAAATCCTGGATACGCAACACCTAAAGGCTTTTCCTGGGTAGCCTAACTGACATACCTACCTGTATCAGGGTTAAACCTCTGAGTGACTGTGTATCATTTAAACAATGGGACAATTTCCTGATTTTGCTGGTTTCTGGCCTTTATTGAAGAACAGTAATGGTTATACCTTTGGGGGAGTGTGCAGGTTGCCAGTCACCTTGCTAGGCTGAATCACATATGGGAGCGTTGTATTGATATAAAGGCTCTGAAAAGCAAAAGAAAGCCGTTTCTGGCATTAATTCCTGCAGATTGCACCCTGCCCTTCCCCGCCAGCTAGCCCACACCGTGCAAATCCAAACCACTTTGATTTTACTATGGGAGCCATCCCCAACAACTGTAAAATTAATTGACTTTTCTCATCTGCTGCAGAGGTGACTAACGTTTCCCTGGGCACAGTGTCACTTCATGGACACCTCTTCTTGAAGAAAGGCTTGGTGTGACCAGTGAAAGGAAGGGGATGCTCAGCCTGCCCAGGAAGTGTGAGCAGGGCAGACCTAGCAGATTACATGTCGGTCTAAAATGACAGGACAGTGCTTTCCTGCCCTAAATTTGGGGACTACTGTCTTCCCAAAAAGGATGTCCGCTCCTCACTGCCCAGCTCATGCTCCAGCTTCTCAGCACAGCACTTGTTGCAGCTTTCACCCCAAGATGTCAGGCTTCAAGCTGTGATGGCTGAAGCATGTGTCCCATTTTGCTACTAGCACCATGGAGTGGAAAGCATCCCACCATGGAGTTGGTAGCCACCACATTGCTAAGGATACAGTCAAGTCCAGCTTGGGAGCCTTTTATGTAATAAGACATACATGCCCTTTAACCCTTTAACCCTCATCTGTAGTTGGTGCCTGCCTTCCTGACACACTAAGGAGAGCACCTGTCACCCTGGCACTGCCCTGTGTGTCCCTAAAGGTCTACTGCATCCCCACACAGTGTGCAGAGCATGGTACATCACCAGGGATGCAGCACACTGCCACCCACAGCAGGGTCTCTCCAAAATTTGTGGCAAACTGGGAACTGCAGCAAGACCCCCTTGATGTCAAATGGTGTAACAGATGGAACATCAAATGGGCTTCCCTTGCAACAGGACATTCACTCCTGTGTCTTTCTGCATTTCCTAAATCTCAGCTGGAGTCCCATTCCTGAGCTAGGAAACGCTGAGGAAATACAAATGGTTGGCAAAGGGCAGGTCTATTAAAGGGCACATTGTAAACAGGCTTTTGTGAGACAGTTTGTCAAATAAACCCATTTGAAGAAGCATTTGTGTGCTCATATGGTTACACTGAACATAGCGGGGGAGAGGGGGGCATTGCTAGGTCAGAGAGCATCACAAATTGCGTTACACAAACTGGGGGCTACCTTAAAGCAAAGCAGCCTGAAGAGAAACATCTCCCATACCAAGCTTATCAATATATATTTACACCTCCATCTTGACTTTTGCAACTTTCTGGGTTTTGAGCAGATAGAAGCACCTTCCCAGGAGGTGCTGTCTTCACTGCCTGCATCCACAGTGCTCCCAAACTTCAAACAATGCAACTAGTGGCATGCCAAATTTTTCTGGTGTGTGACTAAACCACAAAATCAGAAAGAGTCATTGGGAGCCAAAATGGGTTTTGTTTGTTTGTTTTTTCCAGATTTCATCTAAAGAATACCAAAAGGCAGCCACTTCAGGTCAAACAAAACCGAAATGTTTTGTTTCTTTTGGAGGAGCTTTTAAGTTATTTGCAAACTTTTTCATCTGATAATTTAAGCTCAGTTTTAAATTAAAAAATGCAGTACAAAATCAAAGCAAATCTTTCACCAGTGTAACTTATTTTTTTTATTCTTTAATTTTTTTTCTACTTTTGCTTTTCTCCCTTCCTGCCTGGATTTATTGTATCGATTGCTGGCCGTTTGGGATTTTTTTTCTCTGATAGCTTGCTTTGATTTGAACATCTCTCTCACCCAACCAGGTAGAGTTTTATGGAGAACAGGAAAAGCACCCCACAAAAAACACCCAGCAAGGTTTTCATGTACCTAGTCATAGAGTATGAGAGCAATCATGCAAGTGGAAAACCCCCACACCTCCCAACTCCTTCCACATCAAAGATGTGGATCCTTTCCTGCTATAAGCCCTTGCTAATTAATTAAAAGCTACACAGAGCATTTAATATCCACTCAGAGCCTCACTGGGAATTGCACTCATCTAACCAAAGGCAGAATTTGACTCTGATTTTAAACCTGTGCCTCACTTTTACATTTATTACCCAGTCCCTATGCATTAGCTGGGGGGAGGATGGAGGAATACTTCAAACTTTCTCCATGCAGAGATCTCAACATTTGCCCAATAGTAACCTTGAAGAATAAAGAATTTTCAGCAATCTAAATTACATGAGAAGAAAAGAAGGCACCGAAGTTCAGGTTATGAAACCCTCATCTTACCCCTTCTGTTGCTGCCTTTGTTACAGCCAGAGTGATCATGCTTTTCATGAGGAGCAGCACAGCCACCTGTGTGTGCTTCATCTTCTCACCCAGCAGATGTGCCAGCACAGGGACAATGGAGGTCTTTTATAGTACAGCCTGGGGATTTCCCCAACTAAACCTTAAGGAACTAACTTGCGTATTTTTTTAAGTTTTTGGATAAGTGATGCCATGAAGTCATATAATAACAGGTGCCAAATTGCAAACATGCAAAGAACATTTGAGTTGCCATCACAAATTTACTACATCCAGTTTCCTAACAGGAAAGCTTTCCCATATGGTGCAGTATCTAATCTTAATCTTGATTAAGCAGAACATTGGGTACTTATTTGCTAGGACAGGTAGACAGACACTTCCTTACTGCGACTCAATCACAAAAACTCTTATTGATGCCTCCTAAGTTATGCAGACAATACAGGTCTGTGTGGTATTTATTACCTATAAGTACAGAGAAAAGCAGGTCTGGTTAGACTGTTCGCAAACCAGAAACATCATCCCTTTTTTAAACAGGCAAACAGACCTTTGACAATAATGCAGAGAGGTCTTTAGAGCTTTTCAGTTCCTTCAGTTCTCACATAGCACAGGTGGGGCACAGACTATCTCTGCCCATTTTCTTTTTGCAGAAGGCTTATGCCTGGTACACCAACACTATGTACCTATTCATGCTTAATTGTGCATTAACACCGCATACCTATCAGTGCTTACTCACTTGCTCTCTTTTCATAGAGCTGCATGCCACCTGACCACAATGATTCACTGACCTGCCTCTAGAGCACTGGTGTAGAAAGATGAAAAAAGGCCACAGGCAATGCTTTAGTGTGGCTCCACACTCCCCAGCTCTACCACACTACCGTACGACAGGCACTGAGCTGCCTGCAGATTCCAAGGCACCTAGCCCACCATGGAAACCCCCCACTTCCAACAAGCTACCACTTTGGTGGAGCCAACTGCAAGCCCCACCTGGTGCCACAGAAATCAAGATCCCTCTCCAGAGTTCTGTGGATCACTGGGAAAATGAGCTTGGTGTCTGGGAGGAAGGTTCCAGTAGGGACTACGAGGATGGCCATATCTGTGCACTTGTAGAAGAAGTCAACAAGTCTCTAGATCAAAGCTTGTCCCTTCCTGTGCCTGTATTGTCTATGCAGTGTTTACTCTTTCCTTCTTAACTTTGTTAGACTCAGTTCTTCTGCTGAGTCAGTTGTGTGTAAGTGGAGAAAGTGGCTTATTCCCTTCCAGTGTTGGAGGTAATGGCAGGAGCACTGGTATTTCCAAGCAGCAGTACTGCCTCATATGAAACCTGCCTCCTAGATGATGAACTCAGAAGGCTTTTTTGTGCTACCATAGCATTGTCAGCTCCAGGTGGCAAATTGGAAAATTGAAGCTCAGGGCAGATCCATACTGGAAAACACTTCAGAGCAGTCAAGTCCATCGGGGTAACATTTTTTTACCACATCTTCTCATAAGTATAAGCCTCCTGACACATTCACAAGGCTGGCAGGAGCTATATTTTTTGAGAAGTAGCTCATTTTGTAGGGAATGGATATAATATGTTCTTGCAAAAACACTTTTTCACAGAGGAAGTTGCATCTCCGCTGGAGGTTTTCGTAGCTAATAATTCAATGTAAGATAGACAAGACCTGGAAGGCATGTGAAATGTCTATGCAAAAAGAAGCAGAGCTTTGGTGGTAAAGCAAGAAAATGAATCTATGCCTCTTCCTCCCAGGTTACAGTGGTCTGATTTCCTGGGGTAAATCTCAGTACTATCAAGGGAATACAAAGACTGAAGCTGTAATTACAGTGTCTTTGTAAGGGCTCAAGCCCTGAGCTCCAGTTCAAAAGGAGCAGATTGGCCCAAAACAGAGCAGCTATAGGGTATGAGCTACCCTCTGCACCATAAGAAAAACATTTTGGCCACTCCAGAGCAGAGTTAAAGTGCAAACTAGCACATACATGTTGCAGGCAACTAGTAAGCCTACACTACCCACCTAGTTAACTCCCAGTTTACTCTCAGGTTGTTATAGCCTGATACTGCCACTTCCTTCCCAGCATCTTTTTTTGAGTGAACCAACTGATCTTCTTCACACACAGATGAGGGAAGTCATGGAAACAGATTGCTCCCAAAAGGTGGCATTGATGAGAGTTTAATCCCTATCAATGCTGCCTGGTTCTCCAACTCCTGCCACAAGCCCTCTTGGCACATCCCTTGGTATGGAAATGCCACTCTGGATGGGTTGTAATGTGTGCCTCAGGTTATTTGTGATGCTCCAAACAAAAAGAAAATAGATAGATAGATAGATAGATAGATAGATAGATAGATAGATAGATAGATGATAGATAGATAGATAGATAGATAGATAGATAGATAGATAGATAGATCAAAACACAAATGCAGTGATCACAAGAGCCAAAAGTCTCAGAAGAGACTGAAAAGGAGAACTGCTCTGTTTCATCGTGTGGATACAAGGGAAACCACCAGGCTGCTGTAAAGGAATAAGCTCTGAGCAGGCTGCAAACAGGCCACTTTTCCAGCGGACCAGGCATCATTCCCAGGGGTGGATGCATTTAGTAGGATACATGCAGCCTCAAGGGACAGCCCAACACAGAGAAATAGGGAAACCAACCTGGCATTTCAGATGGATCTGTCTTTATGCAAACCCCAGATGAACAGCATGATCCATGCCCCATCCGCACAGCAACACCTTGGCAGCCTGCAAACTGCCTGAAGCCAGCTGGCTATGGACATACAAGCTTACTGGCCTTGCTAGGATACCTGTAGTCCTTCCAGCTACACAGAAGACCACTTTGCAGCAGCACATGGCTGCATTTGCAGGCTCCAGCACAGAGCATGTGCAGTTCCAAAGGCAGCTTTGTGGAGTCACTATAGACAGCTTGTGAGTTAGGGGCTAGATCTTTAATCATGAGAAAAATCTGAGTTTTGAGCATAACAGTAAGTCTCTGCTCCTTTCAGAGGCTGGTATGCAAATCACTCACAAAGCACAATAGTTTCCCACCAGTTTTGTTTTAAGCTTAAAATCCAGTTCCGAGATAGGAAGCAAATATTAGCTAAGTAATGATAGATATTCAGCTGCTTTCGCAATTTCTCCTACATTTCTGTTTGCACATGGCCTCGCTGAGATAATGAGGATATACATTTTTATTCCTGGTCAAAGCAAAATTGTTACTAAATAAAAATATCTTCTTTGGATTTATGTAGAGCACTTCATCTGAAAAAATAAGTTAGGCCCATTGTCTGCATTTCAGAGGAAAAAAACTATACTTAGATGTCATACAGGAAGGTTGCTCTTATATATGTATTTCTGCTTAGGAAACAGCAAAATACAAGGGTTTTCTCTTTGTAGAGCTCCACCCATCAGCACTTCCTTGTTGCGCAACAGACCCAGTGGGCAATCCAGGACAAAGTCCCTGGAACACAGACTTTCTGTTTGATTTCAGTGGGAGTTATAGATCAAAATGTATTTGCAAAGAGCACTCTTTGTCTCTCAGAGCCTTGTTCAACAGAGCTTTTATCAACCCAGTCTAACTTAAGCCATTGTGTTCATTACAGCAGAGATTGTTGTGATTTTTATTCAACAGAGAGATAGATGATTCAGATCATCTGCTCTCTAAAGCTGCTGGCTCAGTCCAAAGTCATTGGAGTCAAATAATACTTGATCGTGTTTGGTGGTGTGAACATAACCTCTACATCTCAGTTTCTCATCTACATTTGGAAAAGATAGTATTTCCCTGCCTCAGACTCATGTTTTCAGATTAGATGCATTAATAAGGATAAGAGATATTCAACTATTACAAGAACAGGAAACACATTAAACATGCAAAAATAAGGGCAAAAGAAAGGGTACATGTCTCAGCTTGTAGGCCAATGACAGGATGAAGAATTGAATGTGGGTTATGTATCTTGGTTCAATCTATCAAATAATCATCAACTAATATATTTGTTCTAGCTGATGTGATGATTTCAAGTTGTTTCTAAACTGTTCAGGACATTCCCAGGGCATGTGCATGACTTTCTTGAAACAAAACCAAAAAAATAAAAAGGAGAAGATTTAAAATTAGGTGTAGTATCTAATCATGATAACTTGACAGAACAGTTCAGACAAAGTACTGCCCTGCACTGCACATTATATTTTGCAAGTCTAATGTAAAAGTGTTTCTACACTTTGCCTGCAGACACAAAAAGATGCAAGTCTCATGGAATCTGCGTTCCAGTGCATGCTGTCCAATACCCTCTACACTGTGGATTTAGCAAAGCTTACCTAAAGCTTGTTAAATCCCCCCTCCCACCAACCTATGTATTTCTGAAGTATAGCCAAGAAAGATGGAGGAATTATTAATTCACCTTCATCCTGTGATACAAGAACATAACAGCCAATATTCTTTTTTTTTTTTTTTTTTTTCCCAAAGGTGGCTGCAAAGTGGTTCTTCCTGAAGCTGACCAGTCTGGGATGCTTTGGTTATAGGATCACTCTGTAGTGAAACAAGGAAGTTAGGGTGGGCAGCTCTCTTCAGTAAGATGCTGCGTAACAACTGACATCACAAAATCCTTCCATTTTCCAATATCGATGTCCCGCATAAGCCTGTTCTACTTTACTAATCTCTTTATAAATTGTTTGCACTTTTTCCCCCTCCAAGTGATTCACATTCTTATGCAATATATTTTGATGCCATCTATCATAAAGCCCATCTTTTTAGAAGACATTATGCAAATACTTTCATTTAATCCCTTTATCAGTAGAATGTCAGGTTAATGTTTAAAAAAAAAACATCCCTCTGGGCCATGGCCAAAATAAGAAAGCATATGAGAAATATTGACACCTAGTTTAAAAGATGTTAGTAAGGGTGAGTCTCAGTTATGTGAGACATGTAGAAAAGGGGCATCTTCTTACTGTAGAATGAGAAACTAAGCACTATTTGCAGAGAGAGCGAAATTTCCTTTACACTTTAAAAAATGACACTGACACAAACTGAGCTGACTGAGCTGCAAAAATCGAAAGAAAAGGGATCCTTAATGTCAAGAAAAAAAGATTTTCACTAAGAAAGACATAAGAGGAGTAAGACAGCAGGTGAGGTGCATGCCAGGACAGAAGGATGAGAAATTGTTAGCCATAGATTCTGTGGGTTGGCAGAAGAGCTTGATACCCTGAAAGAAAGCAACCCTGAGACTCTTGGGTAAATTAATTGTGCCTAGCCATAATCTTCCTGTGAGCTCAAAGCCAAAAGAGTAAAAGGAAGTACAGTCCTGGTCCGTAAGAAGGGGAAGACAACAGGCAGAAGGGAAAAAAGAGAGCAGAATACAATCATAGAATCATAGAATAGTTAGAGTTGGAAAGGACCTTCAGATCATCTAGTTCCAACCCCCCTGACATCAGCAGGGGCACCTCACACTAAACCATGTCACCCAAGGCTATGTCCAACCCGGCCTTGAAAACTGCCAGAGATGGAGCATTCACAGCTTCCCTGGGCAACCCATTCCAGGGCCTCACCACCCTTACAGTAAAGAATTTCTTCTTCATATCCAATCTAAACTTCCCCTGTTTAAGTTTGAACCTGTTACCCCTTGTCCTATCACTACAGTCCCTCATGAAGAGTCCCTCCCCAGCATCCCTATAGGCTCCCTTCAGATACTGGAAGGCTGCTATGAGGTCTCCACGCAGCCTTCTCTTCTCCAGGCTGAACATGAAAAACTGGCACATTTCTTTAGGGAACATCAAAACACATTAAATGCAAAATCAAGAAGAGGTTTAAGTGTGCATATATGAAACATGGACAGCAGTATCAAAACATGCTGGGGTGGTGAGTAAGAATAAAATGCCATTGTAAGAACACTTAAGGAAAAGCAATAACTACCTCATTAAAACAAACAAGTACAAAACCAGAGAGTGAGGTATACTCATACAGTGTGGCAAAGAAAGGCAGAAAACATCTGAAGAAGGAGGGTCAGAGGACAGTCAGACTAGGAAAGAGGTGCACTAGCTCATTGGGATTATGATAGATTTGCATGGACAGCTAGCCACATGTACAAAGGCAAGAGAAAACTGCATGCAAATGCTTTCAAAGAAGAACGAATAATTGCTCAACAATAACCTGGGGCAATGACAAGGCAGCAGGCATGTTATTGCTGACAACAGATAACTGCTCCTTCAAAAGGCATCTCAGAAACAGACCCAGCATGACGTTGAAAGGAATTATTTACTTTGGTATTATGCTACAGATAAATCAATTTCAAAAGTAAAAGCTGACACACAATTAGTAAAAATTCCAGCTTAATAAGGGTTATGTTCTCCTCTGAGCAGCTATTTGTTTAGCGCTTCAACACACTGCAGTTAAAAATCTGAGTCTTGCATTTAGTTCCTGTCCATTCCCCTAAAAGCTCATTCAGTGATGAGAATACCTACTCCTTCAGAAAGACTTGTCCTTCATGCATACTGCCCCAAGTCCCAAGGAACAGAGGAACATGGTCTGGACATGACTGAGCTGCATCCAAACGAGCATGGCCAGTAGGTCAAGAGAGGTGATTCTACACCTCTGCTCTGGTGCAGCCCCACCTGGAGTACTGTGTTCAGCTCCAAAGTCATCAGTACAGGAAAGACATGGACCTGCTGGAGGGGGTCCAAAGGAGGGCCACAAAAATGGTCAAAGAAATGAAACAGCTCTACTGTTTCAATGAGGAAAGGCTGAGAGAGTTCATCTTGTTCAGACTGAAGAAGGAAAGTTGCTGGGTAGACCTTATTGTGGCCTTTCAGCTCTAAAGAGGGGTCTATAGGAAAGATGGAGAGAGACTTTTTAGAAGAGCCTGTTATGATAGGATGAGGGGTTATGGTTTTAAACTGAAAAAGGGGAGATTCAGGCTGGATGTGAGTTAAAAATTCTTTACAATGAGGGTGGTGAAGCACTGGCACAGGTTGCCCAGAGAGGTGGTGGATGCACCACCCCTGGAGACATTCAAGGGGAGGCTGGATGTGGATGCGCAACCTGATCTAGTTGAAGATGTTCCTGCAGGTGGCAGGATGGTTCGACCAGATGACCTTTGAAGGCACCTTCCAACGCAAACCATTCTATGATTCTATGGTTCTATAAGTCTATGATTCTATGGTAAATATCAATCCAAACCCAGACACCTATATAAGACAGATATAATACAGAAAGGTGCTTGAAACGTCTGCTCCATATACCATCCTATCCATCCTATCACAGGTCCCAACAACAGTAAGATCTTTATTAAAAAAAAAAAAAACAAAAGCCATTTCTCTAAAGCCAGCACATGCCTCTAGTTAGCGAATATAAATACAGCCACTTGGCTAGAAAGAAAGGCTCCCAGCTGCTTTTATGGCTCTGCACATTCCAGGCAAACTGCAGAGCATGTTCCAGGCAACTCGCAGAGCAGCACCAGCCTCATGCACCTGTGGCTGCCCCATAAACAAGAAATATGGCTAGCCCAGCCAGGAGACAGCAAGGATTTAGTGGCCATTTGACTAAACATATACACACTGCATTGTGCAGAGTTAAGGGACAGGAAAAAAAAATCTCCCTCACAATAAACCCACATCTGAATGAAGTAGTCTTCGGCTTCTCATTCTCTCTACCTGATTTGAACCTTAGCCAAGGGCTGCCTTGATCAGCCTAAGGATGTGATGAGAGAAATGGGTTTTCACAGCAGTTCTACTAATACATTCCCTCTCATAGATACAAAGAGAATTTCCTCATCCTATATGGGCCAAGCAGTGTAAAGTGCAATATATAATATCACACCAAAAACATTAATATTCTTCAAAATACAAAATCTTCTGAGCTTGTCATGGTAGGAAAAATGTCCTCCTTCAGTTCTTCATCTTCAGCCAGATATCACAATGAAGAGGATATAAAAAATACCTGATCTGGAATAAGAGATGAAGAAACCTATAGACTATCCAGTAATATCAGCTGGATACAGGTGCAACTTTATTTAGTGATTAGCAGTGTGATTATTTTCACATTAATATTAGATATCTCTTAGGAAGCCCACAACGTGCATTTCAAAAGCCTCACTGCTCTCAGGCCAGAAGAATATTCTCATGCCTTTCCCGTGGCATGAACACAGAGTTAAAATGACCCTATACCTACCTACACAGCCTCCTTGGAACATTGCATCATCAGAGCATTAATATATCCAGGACTGTGATGGTGCATCCCTCCCATTCTCTGGGTTACTCTACAATCTCAGGAACTCCTGTTATGGCTTGTCCTTTGCGTATTGAGTTGCAGAGTGAGGTGTCCCTTGTCAGTACCAAGAACTCTTGCATGGCTAAGGAGGAAGGCACTGATTGTACCAGGGGCTCTTGTTCCCTGGTTAAGGCGGGAAGCAAGAGCAAGGATAATCAGTCATGCCCTGACAGCCTCACAACATTCCTTCCCTTAATCATAGCCCAAGTGGAGCAGTACCATTGTCACTGGAGTTTTGAAGAGTTTCTAGTAGTTACTGAGCTGGGTTGTGGCCAGGATGGAAATTTACCAATGGATAAAGCTGATTATTCTGCAACCCTATAAGTAGTGGTCTTAAGTGAGACACTTTGAGCTCTCCTGGACCACAATGAATTGCAACCAGCATCTCCTTCTGAGTGGAATGCCTCTCAGAGCTCACAAACTCTGAAGTTTGCAGTATGAGCAGACCATCACCAAAGGCTGATAATGGGACCTGGGCTGAAGTTCTCCTGCTCCTCAAGCCTCCACTCTCACCCACTGAGAAATGCTGAGACATTTGACGTGAATATTTCACTGACCTTGAGGGGAATTTTTAACAGGTATACCTTTATATGTTTTTGCGTCTGTTCATGCACGTGTGTGTGTAAACTGATATAGGAAGTGTAGTAAATCCTATTGACTTACTTTGTTTTAAGACCCACCTTAAAACCACAGATTGATGCTAGATAAAAGCCATGTAAAAACCTCATCTGCAGTGAGCTGGTACACTTGTAACCCTTTAGATGTCAACTGTTGACCAAGTTGGAAACTAAGACTAGACCTAGATGCACCTAGGGTCCTCCAGTTTAGAAAGCAAGAGGGACTACTCTAAACCTCATGACTCAACAGGGGGGGTCTCCCCTAGCCTTTTGTGCCTTTGGTCTCTGTGTAAATGATTCTAAATTGATTTTACCTTGATCTTCCTTAGTATATTTCATCCATGAAATAAGAGTGAACCTTGCCATCAAACTTCATTAAGTCGAGCTTTTATAAATTCATATTAAAACTACTCTTGTTAACACCTTTGATGGTGATTCTTTGAGGGACCCTAAATGACTCATTTCATGACAAGGATCGAGGTGTGACCATTGTATCTTCAGCCTGACATTTTGCGGCATAGATGTGCTGCATTCATGTATGAGATAGGCTACACAAGGACTTGACTATGATCAAAAATTAAATGAGCAGCTATTCACATGAGCAGACCCTTCAGCTACATTCATCACTCAGGGTCAAAAGAAAGTTCATACCCAGATAACCCTTGGCCCTAGAAAAGAAAGTTGTCATTTGGTTTTATGAGCTATTCAAATGTTCTATTTTGTTGTACCTTTAGACATGGACATGTGTGCTTTGGGCTTTGCAATGGACACAATAATCCATTCTGATCAGATACATATTTTGCATAATGGTAACTGGAAGAGATGCCAAAGCAGCCTTGCCCACCTAGAAATAAAAAAATGGACCACAGGAGGATGTGCATACTGGGCAGCACAAAAAAGTGTTGTGCTCAGAGATGTCCTCTGCAGCTGATTGACCTGAACCGTAGTGGCAAGCCAGATTTCCGCAAAGCTCAGATTGATAGGGTCTGTGTCACCTGCAATTACTATTGCACAACTCAGCCTGCTTCTCAGAAGAAATTAACATGCCCACTTTCAACTTCTGAGGCAATTGAAGCAAGAGAATCTGAAGAAAATGGAGTGGTCCAAGCAGCCCACCCTTTTTTCCCTGCTCTGGGGACCCCTGAACAAGGCAAGCTTTCCCACAATAATGTTCACACTGCAACATGCACAGTGATTGCTTTCCCCAGTGTCAACTACTGCCAGCATTCTATAGGCTCTGGAGTTTATTAGCCCAATCCATCCTCAGCTGCCGTGGGCTTAATCCAGTCACAGAGAAAGCACAGGTAATTACCCCTCTATTAAGGCATTTACCAGGGCAAATGTCTCATTTTCAGTTCTTTGTAATACAGCCAAATTTCAAGTGTCTGAGCTCAGTGCTTGCCTTAATGTTTTTTAAGACTCAGGAGGACCAGAACAGTTTTTTGTTTCTGTTGCTTTGAGAGCAAGGTTAAAGGAGAACAGACAGTTCTCCTGAACGCTATTTTTTTGGCAGAATTCTGAACAGCCTCACTGGCTTTCAGAGGAACATGACTTTCAAATAAACCTAATGCAGGAGCTGCACAAGCTCTCTTGTTTATCTCAAGAAAAATCTGATCCTAACTTGGCAAAGATATAAATTCACTTTTTATCGAAAAATAGCAGACATTATGCAAGGTCACTCGTGGACTGATGAGGAAAAGAACATGAGTTCTGCCCACACCCCAGGGTGAGCTACTGAGCCACACCACCTCTCAGGCACCTTCTGACAAATCTCCATGCCTGGTTAGCCTCCCTGCAGCCGCAGAAGATGGAGCTGCATCCAATCTTCCCCCACCCCCACCAAAACCCCCCCAAAAAAGTGAAAGGAACAGAACATGCTTTTTCAACCACATTCCAGCTCACAGTACAGAGCAGGTCATGAGTGAAACTGGGTTTCTGCCAACACGGTACCCTTTGAACTGTAGCAGTAAGACTTGAGCAAGCAGGTGCTCCGGTCTGCTATCTGCATCCTGGCAAGAACTTCTGACAGAAGGCTGTGATATATAGCAGAGAAGGTGGGGAACTGATAACATCTTGAATTGCTGTAGGTTGAATTGCACATGAATATGAGTTGGAGTATTCACAAAAGCTTGCAAATGTAATTCAGAACACATGGCAAGCTCCCGAGGGCTTGTTTACACCACAAAGTGTATTTAGACTGAGATAGTGTCAACTTTAAAGAAAAATAAGTCTTTCCTCAATCAGTTTTTGGATAGGTTCTCTGATTACAAAATAGGAGTGACTTAGTCTGAAGTCCAGTCTGGCTTGAGCTAATTCAAAAAGAAACCCACTCTATCGATGGAATTAGAGCACCTGCCCTAGAGAATGCATGGCTATTAATAGATTTCTATGTAGACAAGTCTGGAGCAATTTCTCAAAACACATATCAAAAACAGGTAAGAATGTAGTACCAGAGGAAACTATGGTAAAAAGGAAAGAGAAGCAGAGAGAAAATCCAAGTTGTAAAAGGTCCCAGAATTACAATGTTCACTTATCTACCCATTAATTGCTGTAAATGCAATTTTTCACATGGTTTTCTGAATAGTCAAGAGTAATATCTGCAAAAAAAAAAAAATATGCTGTTTTTTTTTCACAGATCCTGCCTGTGGAACCTGTTTTTATTTTACAGTTTGCATTTCAGCCTCTCCCTGAAGGTAAATGAGTGTCATGCTATAAATTTGACAAGGACCCATCTGCACATCTACATATTAAATACTCAGTCCTGTTCCCATAAGACATACTCTCAATCACTGTTTTAGCAGAACAGCAGCTAATTTCCAATAGCCTGTGGAAGTTTGCCATTGGGTTTGGAATTTCCTGCCAGGCTGGTTTCTGCCAGTTTGTGACAGTATTTAAGCTGCTTTATCATTATGTTCTCACCAGGAGTCTAAAGCAATGGTGAAATGTATTTACACTGAAATAGATCTGTTTCCTCACAAATACACTATATGAAACCAGAATGATTCATTTTGCCCACCAAAAACTTTAAGTCCACCATCATGAATAATTATTTGAATTTCTCTATAATAATCATAAATTAATCCCCTAGATTTTCTGGTTTAGTAGCAGTTTTTAAAGAACAACATTAATATCCTAGTCAAGCAGGATCTCAGTTCTGATCTCTTCAGTCATTTAATTAAAAAGTAGATCTTCACCTTTCTTACATATTAAGTTATAAATTCAAAATGAAAGTAGAAAGTCTGCCCCTCCTTTAAAATGCAGTGAAAGTTTTTCAGCTCATTAGTTCTCTGTTTTAATGGAAGCAATATTGCTCCCTAGGTTTCTTAAAAACAGGGGTGAAACATCCATCCTTTTACACCCCTTGCTCAGTATCTGCTCATCTGCTCTCTGTTCTCATTATAGAACTATAGCAGAGGGATGTCAATAGAGCTTCACCAGTCAAATCTGAGGAGAAAGAAGAATAATCCTCTCCATCCGCACATAGCAAGACAACTTGAAATCTCTGATATGCAAGTTCTGGCATTTCTTGGCATGACCCTTTCAGAGGTTTCTGTCTCCAACTGTCCATCTACTGCACCACTCTGCTAGTAGTGCAGAATGTGTCACACTCCTCAAGCCTTCTCTGCTCACATCTCAGTAATCTCAGCTTAAATAGCTGGAGGAGGCAATGTCTGCATGAAGGATTTGCTGCCCTTTGCTTGCTGCCTCTTTGGCCCGGGTGAGAGTGCAAAGCAAAACACGAGGAAGGACCAGCAGTGGAGAAGTGGCAATGACTGCAAACCCTCCCTTGTGAGTGACAGCAATGGACCCAGGGCTGCATGAAAGTGTGC
Organism: Myiopsitta monachus; assembly: GCA_017639245.1. Lineage (NCBI taxonomy): Eukaryota > Metazoa > Chordata > Aves > Psittaciformes > Psittacidae > Myiopsitta > Myiopsitta monachus. Next base: position 65,872,120 of record CM029919.1, read on the forward strand.
AACAGGTGGAATGGGAGCACCTGAGGCAACACAGCTCTTAGAAGAACAAGATGTAGTGTGAAATGGGTCTCCAAAGGGGACTCACTTCCCCAGATGGTTCATCTGAACATAACTGTGCTACTTGAGCCTGGGTGAAACCGCCACACTGAGCCCAGTAACAGTGCTACATGATGTCAGGGCACATGGCAGGAGTCAGATCATGAGGGGGAAAACACAGCGCTGAGACACTTCCCATTTCCTTGCTATACTCACACTAAATGCTGTACAGATATTATACAGCTTCCCTTCTGTTAGATTTGCTTGCACCTGTTATAATCTAATTAGGAGGAAATTGGACTTCTTTTGCTCACATCATAGTCAGAGGCAACATAAACATAAATCTTTATCTTAAATTCCTTTTTCTTCAATCTGAAATGCCATAAGACTGCCCTGTGAACCCAATGTGCAATTCTCTTTTGCATAACATGATGAATAATGGATCAAGCTTATATCTACAACAGATGAAAATCATGCCTTTCTGAAATCCATTCACTGCTTCACGGACACCAAATCCTCTAGGTGGTATACATTTCAAGCTGTCATAAATTCATGTAATGTTCCTGTGCATGCCACTATTCATTTAGACCACCAATTTAGTTAAAATGACAGATGTGAAGAAATCACATGTAACCAAACAACTCCCCAGTGATCACACAGCTGCTGATGCTGAAGGGACTGTGTGCTTTATTCAGGATAGTCAAGCACTTCTATCCACATTTACCACCTGATGTCAATATAATGTCGGTGGAGCTGTGCAGTTCCCATCCAGCTTGCTTTGATTCAAGCCATTCTCCTTAAGGTTTTTACAAGCAAACTAAGTGCCCCAGGTGGGATTCTGTACCCACTGATCCTGTGGCTCATAGAAATCTCCCCACTGTTGCATCAGGGACCAGAGACTAACTTAAAGATGAAGAAACCTATCAGATGATCTTCATTTCATCTCTTTCTTTGAGAAAAACCCTTGTGTGTATCAAGAATTCAATGTAAAAACAGAGAGCAGGACAACACACTAAACAAAGCGTATTTATTACCCTTATCTTTAAAGTCTAGATCTCACCATTCATGTTGCAGTACCACAGTCCTTATGCCCTAAGTAGCCCTAGGCATCCTCAAAGTAGTTTAGGGACCTTCTCAAACTCAGCTAGACAAGTTATAACAAATCAGGCTATTAGGCCCCTATTCAGCAATGCCCTTAAGCAAATGCTTATGACCCATTAATGTAAGTAGCCAACCACTTTGATTAATTGGGTCTTCAAACAACAAGGAAGCCATATTTCAAAGTGGCGCCGTATAACTCTAAAATGAACATATGGCTCTTAATGTTTTCCAAAAGGCTTTTATTTTACAATATGCATTGATTTATTGTGTAGTATCCAGTTTTTCTCAATTTTTAACATAATGAAAGTCATCAGGAAAAATAACTTCCCTTTTCTGATAGAATGAGCAAAATGTTTCCAGATTATATTTCCCTTTGGCATACAGCAAGGAACCAGAGGATGAGCTTTCTTCACAGAGAATTCGCCATTGTCTTGATGTGAAATGGGAGAAAAAATGTGCTTTTCTGTTAAAATCACTATAAATCAGCTTTCATCGTGAACTATGTGCATAAAATTAGCCTGCCTAGCCATGTAAACAAATAAATGAATCAATGCAACATTATTTTTATATGGCATATTGTCATCATTCATTAGTGATTTAATTCTGCATGTGTTCCGCAGTTTGATAGACAAGTTGTGCCCAGGAATAAAATAACATTCTTAAGAGTTTGGCACCTATAGCTAAGCTATTAAATTCATATCAATGTGTCAAAATAAGTAATCAGCAACTCTGAAAATCAGGTCATTCATTTTTCTGCCTAAATATAGATCCAGATGACTAACTTTAGGCATTCACAGTTGAAAAATGTTCATCCAAATGTGTCATCAGGGAGGGTTGAATAGATTTCTAGAAGAAACACTTGAGAGAAAAATTCTAAACGAAAACAATTTAGATGATAGAGTATTATAATTTATTATTCATATAGTTCTATTGGTGTACCTGGCATTTTTAAAGGCAGGATAAGGAATACAGCTAAATATGCTATTCTAAATTTACTTTAAAGACTAGAACTGAGGCCATAAAGATTTAGAACACAATTACTGGTATTCAGCTGATTGTAGTACTTGTCTCGGGGAAAGGGTTTATGCAGAGTTTTTTCTCCTCTGCTTTGTGGAAATAAAAGGTAATATGATAAAATAAAAGGAAAAAGCAGACAGAAACATCATCAAATAAAATCTTCCAGTTTAAACCTAGATCCATAAAGATATTTAGATACTTAATTTCTATGTCAACATCTGAATTCCCACTGACATCAAGGGGAAAACAATGGGAAGAGGTAATTCTAAAGACCACTAATCTAATTACACGACACTAAGGTAAGTGTCTTAGGGAGATCTGTGATATCGCTCTCAATTAGAGAAAAAGAAAGATGATTAGTTTCAACTGGATATCTGACTTTCAGAGGTGAAATAAATCCTTTTATTGGTGCCTACATCAAAGTTGTGTTTCTGTATTTCTTTTTGATTGAAGCACTCCATATTTCCAGCATTAGCGCATGCTGAAATCTAGGAATATTCAGCACCCAGAAATCCCATGGCTTTGTATAAAAATGCATGACCCTTTGTGACCAACAACAAGGTATTTCAGCAGACACTTTAAAAGGGCCAATAAATATTTGCAAAGGGAACAGTCACACTTTTGACAAAGTGAAAACCAAGTGTTCATTTGAACAGAGGGGAACAGGTATGAGCACTGAGAAAAGATGTGCCTCTTTTTAAAGATGTGTTAAACAACTCATATATTCCTGGTGAATCCCACTGCTGGCAGGCTGTGTAGTAAGCAGATAGTGACCATCTGAGTTTCATTCTGTGCCAACTTCTGTATCTGGCATCTCAGCCAGTTAGCACAATGGATTGCTCTTCCTAAGGATCTAACAGCACTAATGAAGAGCTGCTGATCAAGTTCAAATGCAAAAGAAGATGCATTATAGCAGGGGCATTCATGGAAATAACTTCATATCTGAAGGGAGCCTATAGGGATGCTGGGGAGGGACTCTTCATTAGGGACTGTAGTGATAGGACAAGGGGTAACAGGTTCAAACTTAAAGAGGGGAAGTTTAGATTGGATATAAGGAAGAAATTCTTTACTGTAAGGGTGGTGAGGCCCTGGAATGGGTTGCCCAGGGAAGCTGTGAATGCTCCATCGCTGGTGGTGTTCAAGGCCGGGTTGGACATAGCCTTGGGTGACATGGTTTAGTGTGAGGTGCCCCTGCTGATGTCAGGGGGGTTGGAACTTGATGATCTTGAGGTCCTTTCCAACCCTGACTTTCTATGATTCTATGAACAACTGTATATTTTGCAAAGAGAAGGATGGATATTATTTAACAGGGTATTTTTCCAGTAAAACACTCATTTTTGTCCCTCTAGGAAAATGTGTCATCGTATGTCACAAAGAACACGTTCCCTTTGTATCTAGGGAGAAAACAGTTGCCATGTAAAAGTTTCTCATGAAGACAGCAACAAGGCCAGACTCTGGAAAGCACTTTAAATATGCCCACCTGGATTACATCTAAGAAAAAATGTTTACAGATTGAATTCCATTTTTTACTACTACTACTCCCTGACATGAAAATGGCAACAAACCACCTCTGAGTCCGTTGTCAGCCATGGCACTTGAATCTATGTGTTTAAATGTTGAGCAGCACATGTTTTTAGTCTGGTCAACAGAGATGGCAAAGCTGAGACTCAGGCTCTGGTAACTATAAATGATGCAGCCACCGAATCCTTTCATAAAGAAAAGCATGAGGTGGTTCAGAGGGTTGAGTCTGTCTGTATAAAACAGGCTAGATGGATCATCTCTCTCTCTCCTCCCACCGGCAATAGACTCTAGAGGCAAGTTGTCTAACCAGTTTAGGCTAGACACTAAACTTTTAGACACTTACATTTAGGGAAGACCAATGCAGGGAATAACCTGCAGTAGAAAATATCCCCAAAGCACCATGGTATAAAAGACGTGTTGAAAGGATAAATTAAGTAGGCTATGTGGAGGAAATTTAGATCCTTGCTAACTTATCTGCAGAGCTCACCTCTTGGTCCTGCTGTGGTAAGCCCTCCAAGCCTTCGTCCACAAGAACAGAGCAGGTTCCCCAAATAGCAGTCAACCAGGAGCACATGTGATTTTCACCTGGATCTGAGGGCCAGACAGAGCAAAAATAGCATCTTTAAGAGAGGTGTGCCTTACTGAAACAGAAGTTATTCTTACAATCTGCTTCCTGATACAAGAAGAATAATATAAAGCATGTGCAAACTTCAGCAGTAGCAAGGCAAACCAATATATGGCAAGTATATATTTAGCTTCACCACCATAAAACAGCATGCAAAGTCCTGCTACCCTCACAGCACAGCTAAAAAAGCCATGCATGATCTGGTTACCAAATCTGAAAAGCACAGGCTGTCAGGGTTTTCCTGACATCTCTAAACTTCTGCAGGACTCCTACCATGCCAGCAGCGCCTCTGTCTTTGTACAGTGCATTTCCCACCAGCAGGTCATACAGCAGTACAGTTGCGGGGGGCAATGGATATAATGCCAGCTCCTGATCACCCCCGTTACAAACAAAATTGACTACCTTTCCACTGCTCCCAAGCAGTCCCAGATAAGGAACTCCTACTGGGAGTTGTCATTTTGATAGAAAGCGTCAAAGACCTGCTTTCTCCCCCTGACACCTCTGGCAGAGGTCCCACTCTTCCTTCTATTGTCTCTGCACATCCTTAACAAGAAAGATTAAACTCACGCATTCTCAGAGTCCTCCCCACTCAGGCCCTCCTTGTAGTAGGGTGGAATAACAATCATGAGACTGAATAAATCTCAGTGACTATCATTTTCCTTGCAACTGCTCAAGAGCAAGCTCAAAAGTAGGTTTGCATCCTGCAGCCTCCAACATCCTCATGATTTGGGTCCATCTAATCTAGGCACAAAACAAATACCATGTGTCAAATTTGGCAAACCATCCCCTCCCCATGATAAAATCAATCAGATAGATAAACAACTGATCTCACAAGCAGAAAATGCTGTTTGAAAACAGTGATGTTATGTTTACAGTAAGCATTAGGAAGACTGTAGAGAAATCATATTTAATTATATTATGGGTTTACAAACACTTTTGCTAACTTTTCTCATTTTATGGAGTGGAAAATTCTTATAAAGGCAAATATTCTTTCTTAACCTACTCAGTGCTGATGGGGAAACAGAATAAAGAGGATGTTTGTCGTTTATGGGTACATTGGTGATGCTGCAGCTCATAAGTCAAAGTGATATTATTTAATTTAGTGCCATCTACCACCAGTTCAACAAAATTCCCACAGTTCCCATGTTAAAGAGCTTGAAACTGGGCATATTTGTATCTGGGTTTTAAATTTAGCCCTTCTTGTCTTTACAGCCATTTGAAAAGAAAATTGTCATTTATAATCATAGTGGGTAATTCAGCTACCAAGACGATAGATGAAAAGGAAGAAGTCTTCGTATTCATAGGGCCTTTGCACAGTTAGAGCACATAACCTCAGTGACCTGCAACATCAAATGAGAAAAGACAGCACTCAGTCTTTCAGCTTTTAGCTTGAAGCACCATGAATCTACAATTAACTCAGTTCTGAGCATCTGGTCTTTTTAACCCCTTACAATCAAAGGTCATTTGATCTTTCAGCAGTCAAGATTTGTCGATATGATAAACATCATTTCATACTCATTAAAAAAGGAGAGCAGCTTGTGAGATGAGGTATCAGCTATAGTGAGGTTACATGTTTTTCCAATCCTTCCTGTTATTTACAGTTTCATTGAAATGCTAGAAATTAAAAAAATACATTAATTCTGACCATTTGTATGACACCTAACAAATACGCAGTATGGTGCATGATATATTTACACATGCTGATAAGATTCACTGATTTACAAGTAGCTCAAGCTACTTTCTTTCAAGCATTTATCATGGAGCTTAATTTGGTGTGACTGGTTTGGTTTGAGCCATTGTTGCCTTTCCAACTTGGTTAGGTCCTGGTGCTGATGAAAGTAGGTCCCTGCTGCCACTGAAGTCAATAGCAGAAACTGGAGATCTTCAGCCTGTACAACTAATTGGCTGAGAAACAGTTGTGACTCTATATTTTCGCTCTAATATTCTGTGCAGAGATGAATACACCTCTTATAATCTCAATGCGAAGTTGAAATCTAAACTTCAACCAGTTTCACCGATATCAGGTTTAGTGCATCTGTTTGGATCTCTGCTCAAGAAGAGTGACAAAATCCACATTTCTGCCCTTGATTTTTCAAATATAAAGCTTTCTGAAACAACAGCTGCGGGGGTCTTACTGCCTGAGGTTCATTTTAGGCATATCTTTAATTCTCAATATTAGGAAATTATTTTTGTAACTCTGCTTTAAACACTAAATGATTCAATTTGAACATCAATCCAGCTTGCTCAGGAATGAGCTCTTCAGTTTACACTGTAGAACTATAAAAGATCCATCACTCTTACAAGCATTTGACTTTATTTGACTAACTTTCTGAAGTCAGTCTGACTATTAGGAGCACAATTCAAATCACTTGAATTCAGCATCTTATTTAGAAGGCTGGGAGAAAGAAAGAACCAGTTTCACCTAATTTGAGACAACAAACTAAGGTAATAAATAGGGCATTTAATAATATTAAATTATTTTATACAATGAAAAAGCAAAGAAGGTATCTCCAGAGAGCAATTCATCTTAAAACATTTCACTGGCATTGTCAAAAATGAGCAACCCAGTACTTCAGTGCAGGATTCATAAATAATATCAGAATCGAGTCATCTTTTTCAGCTGCTTCTTGATTACCATTCACACCAGAATTAGCATATCAAGGTAGGAAGAAATACATTAATATTTATAATATCCATTCCTACATGGAAGCTTAAATGAAGAATATGAGGGACAAACTTACAAATATTATTTATATGCTTAAGTAAAACCTTTGAGCTAAAGTTCTGCTGGTGCAGTGATGACTTTGAAGGAATGAGAAAGCCGTGCCTGTGAGCATGTTATTTCTGTGAGATATCACTGAAATAATGGCAACAATCACCCTAATTGGTTTTACGGACAATGAGTGCAATCCATGGAGCCTTTGGAAAGAGGCAGCTAGGAAACGAGCGCAGATGAAGCTGGCTGAACAATGGCAGTGCACATGAGCCAGCTAGGCAAGCATTGCTTGGGCAATGTTTTGGCACTTGGGGACATGTGAACTGCCAGAACTTCCTTCTTTTCACCCTGAAATCTTTCAGTGGCAAAGCTCCCAGCCACTGCCCAGAAGCTCCTCCCATTGCCAAGGCCTTTTTCTCCCTAGTCAGTGGCTCAAAGGACTACAGGGAAAGCTCTGCCAGTGGGTATCCTACTATCCATGGGCATCAGACTTTCCACAGAGAGGTTTAGGGTGGAAACTAGTTTGTCTTCCTTGTCCCTGCTGCTAAGTCTCAGACAGCCGTGCACTGCCATGCACAATATGTCAGCATTACATGGCCTTCTTGGCCATTTCCCTTTCTTAGAAAAGACTGGTGTCCTGGGTTCAGAAGTAGCAGTCATTTTTCTCCTTCTTAGTAGCTGGTGCAGCACTGTGTTTTTGACTTTTGGCCTGGGAGCAGCACTGATAACACCAATGTTTTTGGTTACTGCTCAAATGTTTAGTCTGAGCAAGGACTTTCTGAGTCTCATGCTCTGCCAGGCAGGAGGGGAAGCTGGGAGGAAGCAGAGACAGGACACCTGACCCAAACTGACCAAAGAAGTATTCCATACCACAGCACGTCACACCCAGGATGTAAAAACTGGGGGCAGGAACCCGGAAGAGTGGGATCACTGCTGAGTCAGGCTGGTTATCCTTTAGCGGGTGGTGAGCGATTGAATTCTGTTCCCTTGTTATTTCCTTTATCGCTATTATTGTTGGTGGTAGCAGCAGTGGTTTGTGTTATACCTTAGTTACTGGACTGTTCTCATCTCAACCCATGGGAGTTACATTCTTTCGATTCTACTCCCCATCCCCCCAGGAGCAGGGGGGAACAAAGAGGGGGAAGTGAGCAAGAGAACTGCGTGAGTTACTGCTGGGCTTAAACCACGACAACTGGGAAATACAGTGTACCACTCCTTGAATGGAGAGAAGACTGCCTATAACCCAGGAGGTTTTCAAAGGTATTCACCTTTCTTGGATGTCTCCACTGATTAGAGAAGGTATTTCCTCCAGGAAGACAGGATTAGCCCTCCTTCCCAGTCGTAGGTAACAAACTTAGACATATTTTCACTCAGGTTGGATAAACACCTTAATCATGCTTGATCCCACCTCTAAATATTTCACAGGGGTACAGTAACATTTTATTACATCATTTATATTTGTCCCATCATAGAAAATCCACAGCTGATTCCTGCATTTTGCCTTGTAACCTGTGACTGGACAAAAACTAACAGTATGACATCACATTAGAGCAGCTGGTCCACCTCAGACTAAGCAGCACCTGTTTTGCTTCCAATAGTTGCGTGTACAGGGAGTATGAGAAAAGGGAGTTTTCCAGGAAAGAGGAAGAAGGGAAGGTGAGGGAACATAGGAAAAAGAGAACAAGGAGAGAGAGATAAGAACATCAATGAAAGCAACTTTTACTGCGGCTGAAGATTAATGATTGCTCATCCACAAGCACTCTACATCCTGAGGTAAGTGGAAAAAGCTGAAGATGCTACCCAATAGCCAGTGTAGCCCTTTACAGACATAAAAAGCAGTACGCTGATGTTCCCACTCAGACATATAAAACCAACGTGATATATGTAGCTTTTAAGTGTTGCTGCAGTATGAAAGTTTCATTGCTGCTTTGGCTTCAAGAAAGCTACAAACCTCAGTTTAGGAACTGCAAGCCCTTTAAAAATGGTTATGAAAGGCATTTTTCCTAATCACGTTAGCAAACCCTTCTCTCCATTTTCCCTGTCATTAAAAAGCTTAAATATTTTACAGCTATAGTGTGCAGGCTTATGTCCAGATTACCCTTCATTAAATGACTTTTACAGTAGCTGGATACAAGCCTTTTCTATTATTACACTCCAGCTAATTACATCTTCTTTGTTTTCATTTCATCGTTTTAAACAAAGCTTTTAGGGACCCAGCCACTCTGTGAGAGGTGTTGCCAAGCTGAACACATTTCCAGCAAATCCCAGCTGGGCTGCATTCATTTCATCTGACGGTCTCTGCAACATGAAGTAGCTTTCTGCAAAAAAGAAAAAATGAAGGGAGGGGGAGGACAGGAAGGAAGGAGAAGAAAAATAACAATGTGCAACATATAGCACTCTTAAGGGGCTTTAGTGCAAAGACAACTTCTCACTGGGGAAAAATCCAGCAGGATGTCAGTGAAAAGTGAAATATGATGTACAGTGATTCTAAACATCATAGCTAAGCTATGTGAGCAACCAGTTCTATCAGGCATTTTCTGCTTTCTGACAGCGTTGCTGCTTTCAGATTACCCTAGTAATGTTTCCAAAGTGCATTATTGCATTCATGGCAAGAAGGAGGGGAAGAGGCCTGAAAATTACTTCCCCTCTGGCAATGAATTGTCATTTAGGTCCCAAGTTGAGCCAACTCTTTGCATTGCCTGGGAAGCTAAGGGAGCCTACAGAAAGATATGATTTCCCTAGAGCTGGGAAGCCAAGGGAAATGATCAGGCATCTGAAGTGTCCCCGGTGTACAAAGAGCAATAGCAAAAGGCTTTGCTAAAGAGAGATGTGTTTCAGTGTCAGCGCAAATAAAATCTACATTTAAATATTATTTTAATTACTTATTCTTATCCATGATACACTGAATAATCAAAATAATCATATCAGGCATGATAACAAGATCCATTATGTGTATCTGCATGTACAAGGCAGTATATCATTCCTTGTGAACAGTATGTAAGATGACTTGCCCTCGCTTCACAGGGCCTACAAGCCCACGTGTGACATGATGCAGAAGCCTAATGAGAAAGGAGGTTGTGCAGCACTCCATAAGTGTCTCCATTCTCCTTTTCACATGGGCGTTTTGTAACTCACCTCCAATTCTTTTAAGCCTTCTTTGATCATGTATCCTTCCAGCCTTCCTTGAACAGATAATATTCAGCCAGCCCACTGATGAAAGTTTTGCATGTTCCTGCTGTCCACGTTCTTTGGGCTTGGGAGTCCTACCTTTTCCTTTCTATATATTTGCAGTTTTGGCCATGTGTAAAGCCTAGTAGCATGTAGTGGATGTAAAATCCCAAAGAAAGTAAGTTTTGAGATCTTCCATTGCTGTCAGTCTAAAAGTTTATAGGATTCTACAAGGACTGTGTTTTTCTAAAAACTTTCTAAAAGTTCTTAGAAAAACATGTCACTGCTAAGGAATTCAGTAGAAAGCTCAGAAGTCTGAAAACATGACCTTATCTCTACAGAGTATCACAGGATGGTTCATTTTCTATCAAAATCTGTGAAGTTTCTCTGTGACTTACTGCCATCACATATTCTTGCTGTCTATCAAGCATCACATACTCTCGCTATGCATTGATGGCGAAACAGTCCTTCCTTGCCCCTAACTGCTTTCCCATGTAGACAGGGGAAGAAATGAGCTGGCAAAGGCAGCAGATATAACAGCCTTTCTTCAACCTTCATATCCTGTAAAAAGGCTACGCATGAGTTGTTGTCTTCATGCTTTCCCATCCCAATTCCAGGTCATTCTTCAGCTAAAAAGATCCAGGCTAATTATTCTTCCCAAAAATCACCTCCAGCTGCCTAAAGACTCCATCACTGCTCTTCATCCCACATATTGCCAGAGCAATATGACCAGTACGCTCATAAGATCAGTGAGTCAGTAAGCACAATGTATGCATGCTGCTCCAGAAACTCTCTTCTCTCCACCCACTACACCAGCCCTTTTTTCTGACACTGAACTTAATGGACTGTTTCAAAAAGACCTGTGAGGTGAGAAGGCACCTTTATCTCCCACCAACAGAAGGCAGGAAGCCACCTCCCATCCTATTTATCCACAAAACTCTAACCCCATTTCCCCCATACAACAGCAAAAAGTAAGCACAAGCTCCCTCTCCATGTTTCAGATGCATGAAATGTAATAGGGAAATGAAAAACACTTTGGCAGAAATGCAGATCTGCAAGCTCCCCAGCCAGGTTACCTCTCCAAATCACGCTTGGTTTTCAGAGATACTTGTTCATGGAATAGAAAAATATGGGAAGAGCATCCACTTCTGCCTATTTCTGTCTAAAAATAAATACGTCCTCTCCCTTTCTAGCCCAAAGGAGGAGGGTTAATTATGTAACGGGTCCCCAAAAAGCCTGTGTCCTTATCGCCATCTTGTTGCACCAGTTTTGGCAACAGAACATCAAGTCTTCTGCAGCTGCTGGAGAGCTTGCCCTGCCTGCCCAGCTTTGCCTCTGCTCCTGCTGTTTGCTACTGTAGGTGCAGTATAAATACCAAAAAGAAAAGCCTGTCAAGCAGACCATTTGGAAATTAGCAGCCTTTATACTATTTCTAAAACAAACTGTTTCCATTATCAGAACATTGCAATGCTGTATGCATCCACAAGAAATCACCCCACAAATGTATTTCTTGCTTTAATACATTGTTTTTTTCCTATGAACAATTTGTCTCCCTGTTTCCTGAGATTCCATTCAAGAGAAATATAATAAAAACTCAGGTACAAATGGACTGTTTGTGATTATTTTCTTGTCCTCTTCGGTACCAGGAGAACAATTTGTTCTCCTTAATTTCAAAAGAGAGCAACAATTAATTAAGCTAATGAGAATTACAGGGGAAAAAATAATGAAAGTACTTCAAAGGATTTCTGACCTATGAAAAAAAATCTTATTTTGGTTGTGATGTTAAAAAAAAAAACCCAACTTTTTTGTTTCCATAAATAATCTTACTGAAGCTTTATCCTTAAAGCATATTCCCAGGACAGTGGATTTGGCAAATGCAGGCTTCAAACTGCAGCTGTATTGATGAACTTATTTTGATATGTGCATTTGTTTGTAAAGTCCTTTGTTAAGAAAGGATATTATCACCAAGCTGGAAGCTAAGAAGTAAGCCCTGGATGCTATTCAGTAGCAAATGGGGCAAATGTTTGTGTTTTTGACAACAGCACACGGTCATTGACTTTTTGACTGCTGCTTTACTAAGAAGAAGAATTTAAAAAAAAAAAGAAAGTGCATTCACTGGTCCAAATATCCCCCTTAGCAGAAAAAGGCCTGCAGAGAAAAGAAAACAGTAAAAATGCACTGAAGCAAAGTAATGCTCCTTGAAGCTGGCTGAGCCTCTGAGCTATGCTCCTGAGATTATATCCCGAGGCGGCAGGGGGCATGGTTAAGAGCAATTCTCCCTGGCTCCGAAAGAATGAAGATAAGTGTCAGCACTGCTATAAAATCAATTCATGGATGCTTGCTCCCAGGATGACTGCAAGCAGCAGTGACATGAGTTTGGACATTGTGCTGGTGAGGAATCACCCCTGATGGCTTTCCATCTGATCCCCACTACCAGTGGTCACCTATCTGATGTGTCAGCATGCGGCCAGCTCGTGATGGGGACATCTGTTGCACTGTACAAGCAAGGTTGCTAAAGGGTATGGTGGATCTTAGGATACCACACAAGTCTGGCTGGCTTCCCTGTACCCTGTTAATCCACTGATCATATACTGCATAGGGAACTATTGTGTGGGGGTTTCCCAGTTTTGAGTTCTGAATTACAGCTTGTTCATCCTGTTAACAAGAAACAGATTAACATGAACCATCATAATATTAAAAGACTTTTTACCTTTATATTATGGCAATTGCCTTGTCTCTAATACTCTTTTCGGCATGTGCTAGCCTGGTCTAGAAATCATGGACCAGTCTTACACATCGCTAGCGGCATCTCTCTCCTTACCAACAAGGACACTGTAAGCTCGCTCACAAAATTTGCATTAGTATTATTAAAATTGGTTTTCAAATTGATTCAGCCTTTAGCTAGCACAGCTTCTCTGCACAAGAATGCTTTCATCAGCTTACTATTGGATTACAGTAGCTAACACAGGATTCCAGCCCATGAAGCATTCACTGCTTACCAGTTGCCATGTGTCTGCTGAAGCATGACAACAGATTATAAACCCATTCCTGGACTGCCCCTAGTGCCCAATAAAATGTTTTTAATAGCCCCACTCTCACTCCTCTGACCAGCTTTTCCAGACCACACAGCACCCCGGGGCATGCCAAGCATAGCTGGGACTTCTCAAGCGTGCTCTCAGAGTCAGCATAGCAGCTTGCCCCATTCCGCTTACATTCTGCCAACAAGCTTAGCACCTTCAGCTCTTTTTCTCTTCACTGCGTTATGCAACTGACCTGGAAATCAAGCCCTTAATGGATATCAGTGGCTATTAAGAGTGAATGAGAATTCTAATTGCAAGCAGTCACATTCTGAATGGGGTTAATTTCCCTACACACCCTGAAGGACATCAGAAGGTGAGAGAAGGGAGACATATGCCCTGAAATCCCAGAATGGCAAAGCAATTTCCTTTCTGTATTGTTTCTGCTGCTCTTCATGAAAGAGATGACAAGAACAGGATGACAACTGGTACAAAAGGACTTCCACACTCTGTGGCATAGCAAGGGCAGGCAAGAGACAGATACTTACTCTGTATGTGTAGGTGGGAGGTGTGATGTGGGTGGACAAAAAGCCTCCTGGTCTTCTGCTTCTGCATGGTCCTCTGGCCACTCAGAATAACTGTTGGTGGCACTGTGCCCTCAGACAGTAGCAAAAGCAACAGGAGCCCGAGGTGGAGTGTCAGGGACAAGGGAGAAGCTGCTTGGGGCAGACAGTTCTCACCATTTCTTCTTTAAACACACATCACAACCCTCAGCACCTGAAGCAAGCTCTTATACCCCAGCCTGCTGTCTATATGTGTCCTGTACGAGCTCTGGCATGGAAAGTAACAATATCAAACTGGAAAACTCATCCTGGTACACAAGGTATTATATTAAAGAAGGATCTATAGTGGGATCCTAGCATGATACCAGTTAAAATCAATAGAGACTTTTATTTTTAATTAAATATTAGTAAGTGCAGTTTAGATCCTGTGAGCAGTGAAACATTCACATGCATTTTTCTCATGTCAGTAGTCCCATGAGGTTGGAAATCACATTTCTCATTCAAATCAGCAGCAACCTTTCCGTCAATATTATCTGTAGTTTTTAAATAGTAGTACCTACATGCTAAGAACAAGATTCATCCCACTTAATGCTGAATGTCTATAACCGAAGTGTCTATCTAGTCTAAGCTCATTGCTTCAGACTAGCCTAAGCAGTGGGATGAGGTAAGCATTTTTGGTTGGGTGTTGGCTGTCTTATGCAGTAGGTGTTGAAGATATGCCCTTTGGCAGTGATGGGTTCTTTCTGCTGAATAGCAGGTTCCTAGCAGGAATCAAAGGTGACTAGCTCAGAAAGAGACAAAATTTGAACCTCAGAAAGGCAGGCAACCAGGTAGGACAGAGCCTTGGGTGGCATGGTTTAGTGGGAGGTGACCCTGCCTATAGCAGGGGGGTTGGAACTAGGTGTTCTTAAGATCCTTTCCAACCCTAACTATTCTATGATTCTATGGTTCTATATTATATATTCAAACAACTGAACCCGAATTCTTTGAAAGCTTCCCCCATTGTATCAAACCTGTTCTGACTCTTTCCAAAAGCACAACCTGTATTAATGACAAATAATTTATCTGAGAATTAGGTCAAGGTGATCAACATTATTGAAGTGGAAGATGTTTGCAGAGCAGCCACATCTACAGAATGTCCCACCTCACTCCTACCCAAATGGCTTCTTTCAGATATTCTGCAAAAATCTACCTTTGGCAAGCAGGATGGCACACCAAACCTCTTCACTCCTGACAGTAGGGTGGCCTAGGCACATCCAAAACTGTACTTACAGGCTCAAAACTCTGCTTAGCAGCCAACCACCCACTGACTCCACTTCTGATGCAACATCCAGACATGGCATATGAATACTGAATGAGAAGTCGGTGAGCGTACCACAAGGACAGTAAGAAATAAAGGGATTCCTTCAGGTCTGATGGAGAGTTTGCAATCAGCATTCACCTTATCAAATCTATGTCTGACCATCTACATCTAGTAAAGCCACCAATCAGAGAGCCTTCCCCTATCACAGACATGCAACAGCAGCATAGTGGAAGAGCTTTACCTCAACTAACTCAAGCTGCAAAAGAATAAGGCATTTGGTGTAAGCCAGCTTGCTCCCCAGGCTTCCTCCTCCACAGTCACTGAAGGGAGACATTTCTTGATCCTCATCAAAGGCAACCAACCCCATTTCTCTTACATACTTCCGTCAGGACAGAATATACCAGAAATTGAAGAAGTCTATTGCTCTTCATTGACTGACAGTGAAACCTATACGGTTATTTTATGCTAGCTGCCTTTTGGGAGGGTAAAACAGCTGAAGCTAGGTTAGATGAATCCCACCTGAAATTTGAAAAGCAATTCAGCCATATTTACTACAGGACCAGCAATAAATATGGTATTTATTATTCTATGTTCGCTCATCTCCATGTGAACCAATGTCACATGGAGATGTCTTGTCTTAGTTTCTGGAAGTGGAAACCTTTATGAAGAACATAAAATGTTACAAAATGTTACATAACTTCTTAAGACTACCAATTTTCTACCTATTTTAGTTAGTCACTTATCATAAGATATAACACTCAAAAATTCTAATTCGGCTCCCTGGCATATGCCTTTATTTGTTTTCATAGGCTTTCAGGAACAAAAATACTTTGGGACTTTTGTCAGTTGGGGCTTTTCCAAGCAAAGGCTTACTACACCAAAAAAAAAAGAGAAAAAAAGTAAAACCAAAACCAGTTTATTGCTAGAATGCTGAATTCATTTTTTTAGAGGCAATCTGCTGTACTTAAAAGAAATAATACTTTTGGTATGTTGGAGGGGAAATTCTAATGCAAGTCCTTTTCAGGTCACATCTGAAAGAGAAGGAAGGTGAGACCAGGCAAGTCACAGAGCAGCCTACCTGAATATGCATTCTCTTCCTGTCATTTAGCCACTTACTCCTGAGAGAGGATATCTGTAGATCTAAGCTGTGTGAATTGCTAGAAGTCTAACTGCAGAAGTTAGTGCCCTGCAGTAGAAGAATGATGAATCAGCCCACACAAAGCCCAGTTCCACTGCAGCTAGCTCAATTCAAATCAGCTTTTTCAAAGGCAACGTAGGTCAAACTAGCTGTTTTGAAGGTAAACTTAGGCATACCACAGGTACTTATTAAATGCTACTAGGTAGTAAGAGCACTGTCGGTGTTACATTAAAATTCTTATTCCTCACGGTTATTTTTGCAGCTGGAGCTCACCAGCCAGAATCTAGACCCTGATTAATTAATTCTGTTAATTCTTTACATTTGTTGAATTACTTTTAGCTTTAATAAGTCTGAGGGCTTCCAAAGGACATCAAACTCCTGCTTTTAGTCTACTTTTAATTAGATTAGATGCAATTTTTTGTATTCAAATGAGAGTAACATATGTAGCTCTGTGTGGTAATGCTGAATTGGAACGTAATCTTGCAGTAAGCATTTAGGCTTTTTACCAGTGTTGAATGTTCAAATCAAATTATAATAGGTGCATTTCTAAATTGCATTCTTATTTCTCTTTACTTTGACCTGAATATAAATATTGATCATGGATACTTTGATGACTCAACTTCTGATATTTGTCTGATTTTAAAATCTCTTATTGCCGTTAGAAAAAATCACCTTTCAACGAGATGAGCAATTTTTCCCTTATTATTTTTACATATAGTTTTGGATAATGGATATAATTAGGTGTTTGCACCTACAGATTTTACCTATTCTTGGATCCAGCCTATTTCCAGGGTATTTAATTCTAAGCCAAGCTCTCTGCCCAGAAGCCTGCAACCAGTACTGCAGCTTGGCAAGTTTTTGCCTGAAAAATACACTTAAACACAAACATATGAACGCTTCTGGGTATACTTTTTGTTGCACCAGATATTTAAATGGCAGTTAGAACAGACAACGTTATCCTACTTCGCTCTCTGAAAGTAATAAGTTTGTAGACAATGCCATGAATGTACTCTGAAATAGACTTTGATCAAATTCCATCCATTCTAGTTGCAAACATAAAAGTTAATTGAAGCAAATAGAACTGCATAGATTGGGATTGAGGAAGAGATGCAGTTTAGCTCCTGAGCCTCCTTAAATCTTTTACGAAGTTTCTTCTATATATGGACCTGATCCAAAGCTTGTTATAGCCAGCCAAAAGACTTCTACTTTCACAGAATTCAAGAGCGAACCTAAATGCATAGGTCACCATTTGCAAGAGATGTAAACACGTACTTGACTTTAAGGAAGAAAGTAACCCCACTATAGTCAGTAGCATTACTGGGAAACTTCAAGACTGGTTTGTATTTCTATGCTTGACTGAATCAGGTCATCATTCCTAATTATGATCCTGATTATGTTCCTGAACTGATGCCAGTGGGAATAACAGCAGGGAAATACATCTCTGGAGGGTCACATTGACATAAGAAATAAATCAATACCATGCAGGTCCACTACGATGAAATCACTGGAGTTACCAGCAAAGACTGGAAGCATACAGTGATAAATCAGATCCAATGCCTGTTACATGGGTTTGACACACCTTTCTGTTTAATCAGAAATCCAAACACAAAACTTGGCACTCTGAAACATCAGTGCATTTTAGACACCACCTGAAGGGCTTTGAGTACTGTAATCAATGAATGGACTGCAATGGACTGACCTATAAATGTAGCTTTTCAGCTGTGACAAATAAAATATTGATAACGGTCTTCATTTTGATTGACTCCTTCCCACTCTTTCAAAACATCATGTGTAATAGACCACAGAATGGGAATTACTTACAAAAATGGGAGGTGGGTTGGCAGGGTTTCACAGAAAGCAACAATGATTTTTATTTCCCTAAGAGATATACCACATACCATGAAATGCAGCAATATATACTGCAAAAGGTTGCAGCAATGATTGGTCCTGCACTGGGATTACTGATGGGCTGTATCAGCTCACAATGCTAACACACATAATTAGGTTCTTCATTTGGAGATTCATTACTACAGTGAGTATATGAGCCTTATCTAGCTGTGAGTTCTCCTACCTGAATCCCTCCCAAGGCCACTATGGCTTTACAGAGGGAAGTTGTCCACTGAACCCAGGACAGAGATTCACAAAGCAACAGTGAGACTTACAAAAGGATTTGGGGACTTACAAAAGGATTTGGGGACTTCCAGAAACCTAGGTGATACACCTAGTTGATTCACCAAGGATTTGTCTAACCCTTAAATAATCTAATATCCTCAAGCATTCAAAGCCTTCTTATAAAGAATACTATGCATGTGCTAAAGCACCTTCTTCAGGCATGGGCTTCACAGCTGAACAGGGGTTGTTCAAGCGTTTTTGATCCCAAAGCCCCGCTGCTGCTGAGCATGACTACATTACACCACCTTTGCTCTCATCCTCCTTAGGAACAAGCCCAGGACCATTGTGCAGGTTGAGTTGAAGCCAGGTTTCCTCAGTGACACCATTCTTCTTAGACTTCAGAGGTATCTGTGGAATGAAGGAAAACTGATGCTTCTCAGAACAGAAATAACAACAATTCCATGAAAATCTGTCACACAAGATATTAGGACGTACACCCTGGAATGCTTAGTCACCCAAAACACAAGGTAAGCGTCACCTAACCACATTGAGACTCCAAAGGCAAATTGCAGAGACAGGTCCATAAACATAGTTTCAGAGGAATCAAATAACAAAATTGAGGCAATGTCACAGTACAGGTCCCTGAGAGAAATAGGGTAGAATTTGCAAGTTAACCAGGCACATCTTCAAACTCACAAAATGGGATCTTTCATTACGAATTACCAGGCTGTCTCACAAAATTATCTCTGCCCTTCCATAATCCTCATCTCTCATTCTTTTAAACGAACTGGGCTGAGAAAGCAATCAGGAAATTAGGACAAAATAAATAAAAACCTTATAAAACTCATGCAGGTTAATTTCAAATGCATTCCATATACCTCTTCTTAACGCAGTATAATGAAGTTTCATTGCTGTCTCTCCACAATATAAAAGGAAATGCCAGTCATGAAGGAGCATATGTAAAGTGGACAATTAGTGAAGAGCTGGCATGTTTCAAGCCACTATTCATTTATCAGCATGGATCTTTTTCTTTTCCCTTTTTTTTTTTTTTTTTTCTTTTTTGGAATTGGCTTTCAAAACGTTTCCATGGAAAACAGAGAGGAAGGCAGCTATCAAGAGCAACAACAGAGCCTACCCAGCAATGTGCTTTTCGGACCCTCCTTTTTCTTCCCCTTTTTCTTTTTTTTTATCCTCCTTTTCTTAAACTCATCCAGGCTTAAGTTGAACAGTTTGCACCAGCATATGGCAAAGGTTGAGGTCAGACAGATAAAACGTTTCATTGCACCAAAGAATGGTTAACAACACGTGAATGTAAATTCTAACACATCGTAAAACTGTTGCAAAGCAGGCTGAAAGGGGGCTTTAGTTATGGCAGGAAATCTGCTTCCCAGACCCACCCCATCTCTTCCAGTTCATTTCAGATATTGTGGAGCCCAGAGGGGCTTTTGAGTCCCCTCTCCTGGCAATCTGCGCCTGGCCCCTCCGACAAATTTCCAATGACTTTCCAATGAAGATTTAGGAGGTTCTGTGTCCTGGTGCTGTGAAGGATTTCAGTCGGGCACCTCTCTCTGTCAGCCAGCCCCAGTCACTGCTTTTGTCCCCTTCTCACTCCACTGCTCCCCCCAGCCCCATGCTCTCCCTGTGGATAGACCAAGCGTAAGAGGACCCCCCTCCCAATACCTCCCCACTCTCTATCGGTCTCACAGCCACGGCAATTTGTAGCCTTGCTGGTGGCAGGACCACCCCACCGGTCCTGGGACAACTGCGTGGCTCAGCCGGGTCCTGTCTGGGGCTTGGCCTCACTGTGGTCTGTGGGGCACAACCCCACTCCCCTCAGATGACTGCCCCAACCCTCTGAGGACCATTCATCCATCTCTGGTGTCGCTGCCTTTTTTTCGTTTGCATTTATGTTCAGTCTTCCACCCCACCCCCTACCCCATTCCCACATTTTGTCACCATTATTACAATAAATACAAAGGTTCTGTGCCTAAGACGAGACTACAAAAACATAAATGAATAAATAAATACTTAAATATCAAGTGACATGTTTGTGTCAGGCATAAGTGCCGGCGCTGGGTTGATGTTTTCGTTTAGCATTTGCTCTAAGTTCCTGCAGCTGAAGAAGATAAACCCCAGCTATTCAAAAAAGAAATGTATAAATCATAACAAAGCACTCTGTTAAAAAGGGCTTTTTCCTTTTTTACTTCTCCAGAGATAAGCCACAGACACGTGGTGCTCAATTTTATGCACTGTCTCTGCAGTGAAACTGTTACGGTGGTGCTAGTTCATATGTATTGGAGCAATATATTGTGGTCTGCAGCTTTCCGGCAGGAAGTTTTTTGTTTGTTAGTGGCACAGATGCAAACAGGTACTAACACATGCACTGAGACACCAACCAACTTAACCCACCAGACCTCTCTGAAACTGTGCCTGCTGTCCCAGTTCCCCCTTCAACGCTGTTCTGAGACAAGAGTGATTAATGCTTTTTTTTAATCTAGGAAGATGTTGAAAGTGTGATGGATATAGAGTTCAATTATGAAATATGAAATGCTGAGTGGGTCAAGTCTACTCAAGCCCCATGACAGAAGAAACACTCCCAGAAGACTTTGATTCTTGGTTGGATGACTGATAGTCATGTCCTCAGAAAGAATTAAATTTTATTACTGGCTTTTTGGCAGCATTTAGAGTTTAACATGTACAGAATTAAAGAGTACTTAGTCTGATTTTTCTTTCTTCCCCTTCCCTTTTTGTTCAAAAGCTGCTTCATTTGTCTTACTGGCTTGGAGGTGCCTGTTAGAGAAATGCAGGTGGTGAGTTATCTCTGGAGGGGGTTGTACTGCCAAGACGTTATTCACAGCTCATATTTGCATAATCTCTTGTCTATTCTTAAACCTTTTGTCTTATTCTTCTTCCCATTTTGGTCCCTCAAGAAGCCCTCCCTACGGTCTGGCTTGGATTTCTCCCCTTCTGCATGCCTCAGTAACACTGATTGTTTTTATCAAGGGATTGCAAGGTGGTGATCAGTCACACCTTCCTTCCCTACAGAGAGGAGACAAATGCTGCAGAATGTGTTTACTTTTAACATCTGCCAAGACTTTTAACACCACTGTGGAGGAAATACCCCAAAGACAAATCCAAAAATGAGCATATTAACAATGGCTGGCAACCAGGATTCTGCAGCAAATCAGCGCTTTACCTTTTGGTGCTGTTTGCCCCTCCTTGAAGTATTCCTTCTTGCCCTACATTATGAGAAGACTTCTGCTGGCTAAGAAGAAACTAAGTGGTGTTATTGAGAAGCCTGGTAGTAAATCTTAAAATGCTTAGTTTACTGTGAGAACACTAGTGAAAAATCAGCAGAAGGATTGGGGCTGTACAGAGAGAATTCATATGCCCGTTGCACATGGAAACCTTTACTTGGGAAGGGAAGTTACACTTGCAGTTGATTTCTTTTTAGTTTAGACATGCATAATTCTGTTTGCTTTTCAAGATTCTGGAGTCTGTTCTGAAATATGTAACTGCTGTAGCCAATAAATACAACAGAATTTCAGACAAATACAACAGAAATTCAGAAAAAGAGGAGAGGAGACAAGGAGAAGTGTGAATGCTATTAAAATTATGACCATTGATTCATTGCTCACTCCTGTCTGGGATCCAGTTCAGTTGCCTAAACAGACACCTTGTGCTTTCTAAGGTGCCCTCATATCTGGTGAATCCCTGGCTGCTCCTTCAGAAGAAAGCAGGTCTTCCGCAGATCCTACGCCGTATCTGCTTGCCCCTGCAGATTTCTTACTGGCCTCTCAGATGGGACAAAACACTTTTCCTTAGCCAGATGAGTCAAGCTCCCATGGTCCATGCCATTAAGTAACTCAGAGCACAACGAAATTTCAGTGCTAACACCTAAATTAAAGTTTCTGAAGGTAGGTGTCTATTCATTACAGCTAGTGGAGACTGATCAAATGCTGCTATCTACTTTTGGCTGAGCTGGATTGTTCTCAGTTCTCTGTGGGATACTATTTGAGACAAAAACACTTAAGTCTCTTCTAGAAATTTAAAATACAGTCTGGACCTGAGGCTCACAGACAGACAGGCTGGAATTAACCTCTGAGTTCACTGACTTTGGTCCTCCACTACCTCAGGCACCAGGTCATGCTTTCTTCCTCCATAAAAATATGAAGTTCTACCCTGGATGCAGTTAGTACTTCTCCACTCTGATGGGAAGACTTGTAGAGCCTCACTGCTGTAAGGATATTCTCATAACTCCAAGGCTTAATACATCCATAGTGAACCTATTCCCATATGGTTCCTAACAGTCAACATCAGTCTTTGCATTAAAAGTTCTTTCTTCCTTGCTAGTGTTTAACCCCACAATGCACAGAAAGCAGTTATGTTCCCTGGCAGCCTTCAGTTTGTGGAGCTAAACAAGCCAGGATCTTCTATTTTTCTATCATATTATAATCTTTCATTTCCCCAGACTCTGCAAGAGTCTGTTTGTTCCCGGATAGAAGTTACATGAGATATTCCAGATGAGGTCTCACAGGAGGCTTGTACGATGTTGTCAGTGCTTCGTTGTATCAGTAAGACTGTTTGAAGTGGAGAAGAAGCTGTAAAAAGCAAGTAGGAAATATGAGGGAAGTTTAATTCAGGGAGGAAATAAGTAAAAATGGCACCATAAAAATATACAACGGCAAAGGATATAGGGAAATATAAATTGCGCATTAATCCTTCACCATAGCAAACACAGTCACTGCGTATCAGAAAACAACTGTCACAGGACATAGAATCATAGAATAGTTGGGTTGGAAAGGACCTTAAAATCATCTACCTCAGAGGACAGCATTTTACTCATTTTCAAAAGATCCAGGGCTTGTCTGAATAGTACTAGCTTCTCCAATTGCAATAGGTAAAGTTACTGGGTCCCTATTTTCCCTAAAAAATACTCTCATTGGATTAGATGAGCCAAAATAATAAAGAGCATTGCCAATTTCTTTGTTGCTTCCTACCAAATTCCTGACAGATAAACTCCAGGTTCCTTGATCCAAACATACTCAAACTTATGAATATATCAAATTCCTTTTCATCATAAAACAGCCTTACTGTCTCCAGCAAACATATTTTTTGCCTCTGCTTTATAAGAAACTTGCTCTGCTCAAAGCAGAAAATAACTGGCATCATAGTTACTTTCCATAAGAATACAAAAGGGATAAACATAAAAGGGACATGGAACTGTTGGAACAAGTGCAGAGGAGGGCCACGAGGATGATCAAGAGACTGTAACACCTCCTGTATAAAGACAGGCTGAGAAAGTTGGAGCAGTTCAGGCTGGAGAAGAGAAGGCTGTGTGGAGACCTCATAGCAGCCTTCCAATATCTGAAGGAGGCCTATAGGGATGCTGGGGAAGGGACTCTTCATTAGGGACTGTAGTGAGGGGACAAGGAGTAACGGGTTCGAACTTAAACAGGGGAAGTTTAGATTGGATATAAGGAAGAAATTCTTTACTGCAAGGGTGATGAGGCACTGGAATGGGTTGCCCAGGGAAGTTGTGAATGCTTCATTCCTGGCCGTGTTCAAGGCCGGGTTGGACATAGCCTTGGGTGGCATGGTTTAGTGTGAGGTGTCCCTGCTGATGTCAGGGGGTTGGAACTAGATGATCTGAAGGTCCTTTCCAACCCTATTCTATGATTCTATGCCAAGCTGCCAGAACTTCATACTCTCCAATGTCCTGTTTTCTGTTTCCCTTGTTTTCTTTTAAAAAATGACAGGAATGAAATTGAAATAAATCAAAACACTCTCACATAACACTCAAGTAAGTAAACCCAATGTTATTTAAAATATTTTCAAGCAAGGGTTGTTAGGGTGGTTTTGGTTTTTTTAGGAGACAGAAAAAAGTCTTTGCACAAATAAGAGAAGGCTGTGCATTAAAATACAGATTTCCTTGATTTTGAAATTCAGAAAGGCGGACAACTGGCTGAAAATAGAAATGGTGAGCAAGTGACATGTATTCCAACTGTGTTGTTGGCAAGAACTTGTATGAGCAACAAGTAACAGTAAACCACACATTTACAAGAGGATAAATTAGCCCTGACTGCCAGTCATGCCATGCCTACGAGAATTCACTTCTTCTGAATACACTGTGTTTTTTAAACAAAACCAACAGACCAGGATGTTCCTATTGCACAGAATACAGTATAACACTTGAAAGTCCTATTTGCCATAGAACATACTGACAATAAAATCAAGTGGAATGGGACTGTAGGAAGAAATAGACCAAAACCTGAAGTTTCTCACCAAAGCTTGGTAAAAGCAATTCTGTTTGTGAGGGTCTTCTGATTACTGTTATTCTATTAAGAAAAAAAAAAAAAAAGAAAAAAAGAAAAGAAAAAAAAAGCTATATGAAGATTCATGGCTACCAAAGTAAACCTTTTGTTCTCCAACTACCAGCATCCTTCTCTGTGGAAATGAAGCTGTCCTTGAGATGTACCCATATCCATGGATGACAGCATATTGATTTTGCATAACTTAAATGGTTGAGTCTTCTAATGCAACTCATTTACAGAAATTATGTGAAAATTTACAATATGTTTGGCACAAGTGCTCTCTTTTTTTTTTTTTCCTTTGGCCCACCCACTGAAAATTATGTGCTAAGAACACCTTCATTGTCTTCTCCATCCCCTGGAACATTTCTCCTCTGAAAGCTCAGGGACAGGCAACAGTGAGTAGCAAATTTTAGTCAGAGGCTTGAGCATTCATCTGAATTCATGTCCTTCACCCAGTGTTATTTCAACCAACACAGATACAGGATTGAACCTTAGACAGTAACACATATCCCTTAGAGGTAAGAAGTTACCTTTCAAGCCAAATTTACTAAAATACTCTAATGGAAAGAGCAGACATACATCTTCCCTTGGAAGAAAGAAAGCAATTTTGATTTATGGTCAAAGATTTTACAGTTAAATGTATAGTTTATATTTATTCCCTACCTACAATCCCTGTTTTCTCATTGAGCTATGTCCCATCACTTTATGACCTCACTGGCATCAGTTATTCATAAATGTTTTCATTTACTTGAGAGGTGGTTTAAAGCTGTAGTTCACGAATCAGGAAACACAAAACTACTTCCTGGTTTTGAAAAGCCAGTTAATCTCTCTTACATCCAACTCCTCATCTCTAAAGTGGGAAAAATAAAGCGCACCATCCTGTCCTTTGCTTCTCTAGATAGTTACTAGGGGCAGGCAGTGTCCCTGTGTTGGGTGCCTCATCAGCAGAGCATCAGTCCTTGGAATCGTAGTTACAAAACTGATCAAATACTAGAATATCAAACATTTAATCAGCCTAAGAAGGGGCTGTGAGTATAAAGAAGGTAGACTGGAATCAATGAAGGTACACATATCAATCAACCCAAGATGGAGTGAATAAACCCCAACTTTTCATGAGTGGCTTTCTCAAGGTGCTTCAACAGCCCTTTCTTCTGTCTCTCCAACCACCACGTGTAATAAATGGTTTGTGCATCCTCCACAATGAAACAGGAGAAATGTCTCTATAGTTTTCTGTGGCTTTTTTCACTCTTCCTTCCAGATCCATTCTCCTGTTGCTGAGCAGTCCTTCTTGTGCACATGCTGCTCTGAGATCAGCTGACACACATCAACAAGTGGTACTCCAAATGAATACACAGTGCAGGCCTGAGTGATGCATACTTTATTTATGTTTATTGTCATTTACTTTTCTGCTCAGTACTCAGCAGAAGTGGCAGGACTGACTTCTTTAGGTTGTTGTCCAGGAAATCAACAGAGCTCTCATGTGAATTCAAACTTACTTGTGCAAATAAAGACTGCACAACCAATATCTTATGAGGCTGACTGTCCAGATGAATAAAACCCAGAACAAAAGAACTAGATTTTTTCCCAGTAAACATGGTGGGAATCAGTTTGCACTCTGTGACAATTCACTATTCCCCTTTGTCAGGTTTGGTTGTACTCTATGAAAAACAGAAAACAATAATCCAATTTATATTAATCATGGAAAATATATCCATTTGGGATATGAGGAAACTGAGATTCTGAGACTTATCTAAGCTACCTTTATTGACATGATCTTGAAAATTGGCTAGAAATTCTGCAGGAGTTTTAATAAAAACATTGTTTATTATCTGTGTTGCAGCAGTTCCTTGAGATCCTGCCAGTCATCAGGGAGGGGTTATTGTGAGGATCACAATAACTTTGCAAAGGCACAGCCTGTACCTTGAACATTAAATCGAAGTAAGACAAAGATGTACCAACCAACCAGAAGGAATGAGTAAACAAGACTCTTTAGATGGCATTATTTGGAAGGTTCATAAAAAAAAATGCAGTATCACCAACAGCTACGACATAATAAAACTATGACACATAGCTAGAATCATCAAGATTTAGAGAGTCTGAGACTACAAGCATTACAAGCTGAACAATTCTTTCTTCCTCAGCTCACCTTATCCTGCTGTCCAGCATAAGTAAAACCTGTCTCTAGGACATAGTGACAGAGTTTGCAATACTAAGTAGCAGGAGCTTACATACCTCTCTGTGGGAATATAAAACCCATTTCCAAGCGTGCCCTCAACACAGGCATAGTCCTCCACTGGTTTTGCACATGTAGCAGCTCTTCTCTGCTACACTTCTTTGCTCTGAGATAGGATGCAGAGAAGTAGGAGGAAAAGTCCATCTCCTGTCCCCAAAGCTGAATTTGTGAGGCCATTCAGCTAAGTGCCACTTCAGCTCTAAGACACCAGGGTTTAAAACAGATGAAGGCAATGGCATAGCGCAGACTATACAGCAGAGAGCCTGGCTGGTGTTAAGCCTACACATTTCAAAGTAGCAGCACTGAATGCTGTCACAGAACTGCAATATTACCTTGGTTCCTCCAGGCCAGCCCTGGTAAGGTGAGAGCTGCTAATACAAAAGCAGTCAGCAGTTCTACCTCATAGCACAGACTAGAGAAGTGCATCATCAGCAAGTTTCAAGGTTTCAGGAGCAGGTTAGCTCAAGATTTACAGCTTTTCTAGCTTTCAGATGGCATGGAAGTACCTTGAGAACAGCTTTTTTTACTGTATTCAGCAATCTGTTTCCCATTCTGGCCACAGTCCAGAAATAAGCAAGAAAAAAAATTAGAAGAAAAGGAAAGTCAGTAACTGAGTATTTCAGAACCTTCACAAAGACTTAGTTTCAGCAAGGCTTTAGAAAAGGGCAAAAGGCCAGTGGAGAAGTGGGGTATTTTTTTACTTTAAAACCAATTTGCCCTTTCTCTATCATTAAAGTTAATCAAATTAAAAAAGAACTGTCATGTGCAAGGGTTCTTACACTGTTTGCATGACTTCTTTGTTCTATAAACTGTGGGCTTTGTTCACAGCTTTTCCAGTGGCCGTGATCTATGCCCTAAGTGGATTCTCTAGTGCCTGCTACTTGACTGTGCTCTCACTGCAGGCTTTCCTTTAGTGACAGCACTAATTTGCTTGCCTTTCCTCTATGTACCTGCCTGTTTCCAGAGAAGTTGTAAGACCACAATGTCCTAGAGTATCTACTGTTGTGTTAAATTTGCTTAAAATTGATATTTAAATAGTTGTTAAAGGCAATACAACAGTAAAGCAAACACAGTGGGATCACAAGAGTCTAATTTCCTTAGGAAACCTGGCTAAGAATAACTACTAACATTCCTTTGGAGCATAAACTCTTTCTGATCCTGTATGGATATCAGTGAATCCTCACAGCAGTTCATTTGGGTAGGTTACACAGTCATAGAAGACATACATAGTCTTCACTCTGCAAAGGTGAAAGAAGCGGCAAAGTGGATTAGCTCCTCACGAACACAGCGCATCTACGACAGACGACCACCAAGACTTCTCAGATGGCTTTGGGGATGAAATCCTGGCCCCATGACACCAAAGAAGCACTCGGAAAGGTCTGACACATGGCCCTGTACATTCTCTACACACAGCCACCCCATCCCTCTGCACAAATCCACTGTCATGAAGCCCGTCAGTCGTTCTTTCAGGTAGGTGGAAATCAAATTTTTAAGATGTTGCATGTATAGACCCAGAAGTGCTATATCTCAAATCTGACTCTCCTAGTCCTTCCTATCAAAAAGTATACTTTGTCTCACTATGTACCATTTCACTCTCTGTCTCCAATATATATATGCAGAGTGCTGCTTCTGTTTAAGTCCACGTGCCGAGATGTTCACACAAGAATCAGATCAGGTTCAATATCTACACAAGGTGCAGTGATTCAGGAGCACAAAAAAGTACAGCAAAGGAGTGTGTAGATGGGGAGTCTGATGCGTTTGCAATGCACATACCTGTGGTCAGATTACAGAAAGGAAATCTTTGTGAGCTGACATCCAGAACTTATTTATTAATATGGACTGAATGACTAATTTATGGGCAGGTATTTTTAGTCTCTTACAGAACATCTATTTCATTATTTAAGATATTTAATTATGTACCTGTCTAATTAGTATCTGAAGAAAATAGGTTTCTTTATTGCACTATATCTTTAGTGAAGAGCAATAAATACTCATATTAACTGCAAACTTTCCCAATGTTGACAGTCTTTAAGTTGAAAATATCAACACCCTTCATGCCATGTCAAATGAGGGAGGTCCAATTCTATCTATACGATCATCATAGTTGAAAAAAAACAAAATGAAGTAATGCAGCAGACCAACAAAAACACCAAAATAAATTGAAGTTACTCCATCTTAGATTAGTAATTGTTCAGGTCAAGCAAGAAGAATTATTTCAATAGAGATAACTTGTATACAACCAGAACTATTTTGTTCACATACAGGTGTGTCAGGTAAAATCAATATTTTCACACAAAGAATCTCCTTTCAAGGTCTGCAGATCTCTCTTTGGTTTGTCTTCTCAAACAGTTTCAGTGAAAAACTGAGCTTAAGAACAGAACAAAGTGTTCCTGAAATGGAAAAACTCAGTTTCATCTTTAAAATGACAGATCAAAGAGAATTAAATCATTTTCTAAAGTGCAGCATTTTAACATTTCTAAAAATAAGGGTTCGTGCTGTGTCTTGGATAAATGAGGCAAACAACATGGAGCAGAATAGGGCTACACACTATACCTGTGGCTTTTTTTAGCTCTTGTTACTTGGAGAGACCCACAGTACAAGACAGAGTGCCCTACCTCAGTCAAGCAGCCTCCTCAGACTGCCCTGTAAGATACCACCTGTTTGTACTCTTCAGGAAACAAGAAGGTGCAATCTCATCCCAGATATACGTCCCTGTTCATGAGCTCAAAGACATTATTGTCAGCCTCTGAACTAGAAGAGCAGATGAAGGAATCGGGGAGACTGACCTGCCCAAAAGGAAAGAAAGGAGATTGTAATTTAGGTTGGGAAAAACTGGTATGAAACAAACACCCATTTAAATATCTAAGATCTTTTCATGTTCACGCTGCAGTAGGAGGACCACTGTACTTGTCTGTGTACCTCAACACTATAGGTACGGATCCTTCCCTGAACAGTTAGACTAGAATTTTTGACTGGCTAGTTGTCAAGCTTTTCATTGCAATTTCTTTTACTCTGCTCAGTTTAACTGTTGGTCCTACTGTGGATGAAAACAATGAGCTCACATCCACCTCTACTGCACATGATTTGAGGAGCTGCTGTGTATTTCCCACATCACACACATTATTTCTGCCAGGTGCCTGAGCTGAAAACATTCATCTCCATTTTATTTCATAACATCTTTTATCAGACATCCACCAAGCCATCACGTGTCCAGGTGTGTGTTCAGTCTATAAAAAGAACAGTCATCTCTGCTGATGCTTTTCTTTTTGTTATCCCTGCAAATGGTGTGAGTACAACTGCCTGCCCCCAGTGCCAAGGCCTGGGAACTCACTGCGTTATGTATCCCCCATGGTACCACCAGAACAGAAGTGACTTCAGCAAAGAATGCCAGTTGCTCATCTTGGCAAATGAGGTTTGCAGTCATTTTGTTTCAAAATGATTTTTTAGAAGGCTGGGCCAGTAATTGTGACTGCTCACCGCTGTCTAAAAGGTCCCTGTTCACCCACCTAGCTTGTGACTTTAAGGGTCCCTGCAGAAGCTGAACTAACTCATGAAAATGGCAGAAAACAAATCCAAAAGAAATTTAAAGGTTTCAGCATTTTCAGTGATTTAAACTGGCTATGGGAAGGGTCTGACAAACAGGAGCAGGCACAAGGAAACCAGGCAGGAGAGCAGACGAGCAAAAACAATGCCTCTATTTGGTAACAGCATACTGTACATTACATCAGACCAGAGCCTCAGTTTCTTTGTAAGCAACCTGGAGATAACCCCTTGCACAGGCAGGATTTTTTGAGGCAAGTGGATCACTAAAAGGGAAGGGTGGGTGCAGAAAGGTGAGGGGAAGGACAGTCATCTGTACAGGGAAGGAGAAGGCAGTGCAGAGAAGGGTGCCAATTTTTTTGTTAATAGGATGGCTGTAATCCCAAACCTGTCTTCCCTTAGGCATACCATTGGAATTATTGTGCTTTCACTCCTACCTCAGAGGGCAGAAGTATTTCTGCTGATGCAGGCTGGTTGAAATTGCCGTTTCACTAGAAGAGGCAAGTGTGGTCTTTATCGGAGCTTGTGACCTCAGTTCTGCCAGAAAAGGATGCATTGATCTGTGTCAAGTCACTCCCTGGCATATTGCTGATTTGTAGAACAGTAACGTCTACTCTGTGGGAAACCAGCCATGCTCTGCGGGAGCTGTGAGACCACAGGGACAGCTTTCCACAATTCCTTCACTTCCATTCCATAGCTGCTATCCCTCCACCAGGTACATCCCAGAACCTGCTTGTCCAGCTGCCAGGATTCAATGCCTCTGCCAGCTCTCTCTTAGCAGAGGCTTGGGTGCCACATGTCAGTGGACTGTCCCTGGTCCTCCTGCCTCTGGGGAGTTTCAGCATCTCCTGCTGCAGCCAGTTCCAAAAAGCAAGGGTGCCTGAATGCTACCAGTGCTGAGTGCATTCCACAAGTGGCAGCCCAGGCTGGAGCTGCACATATGGACAGAGGAGCCTGTGTGCTCAAACACTGAACTGTGACTCATTTTGTGATAAGCACCAGCTGCAGACTTCTCAATGTGCAAATAACCTATTCTGGGTTTGGATGGGAAAAAAGGAAAGCATGCAGCATTCACCTGTTTACTTTTTGGGTTGTTCCACACATCTCATGGAATACAAATGACCACTTACTGGGATGCTGGCCAAGATTATTTTAAATTTTTCATAGGCTATGGATGAAGGCTGAAGAATCAGTCTTAGTGTAAGGCACTTCTTGATCGTTATTCATGGAGATTTGTGACTAGGAATTCATTTTTTACTGCCCTACTTGAAAGCTTGTTCTTTGTAGTGATTTAAGGTTTTTATTTAACTTTGCTTGTTTTCACTTAATGACAGAAAGTACATGATTTAATCACAAAACAGGTATCTTTCATCTTCCTTACCTCATCATTACACATACAGCCACTATCTTAAGAAAGACCAAACAGAAGGACAATTTCTCCAAGGAAACAGACAGGATTGTTTCTATTCCAACTGAACTGCAAAGAGCTACCAGGCCTTAGTTTGGTTTCTATTCCCTCTGTCTCTAGCCTCAGCAAACTCCTTGCTGGTTTTCACTTTTCCTTCTTCCAAGCATCCACCAGTTTCAAGGATGACTATGGGGTCCCTGTGTAAGACATTGTGCCCTTGACTAATCCCATGCTGACATTTGTCCCTATTCTGGACCAGTGCTCTTCAGCTCTATGTCATACCAAGGACAATATAAACCTTCAGAAGATAAAGATGAATGACCCTTTAATTGTGTCAAATGCATGCAGACAGTGATAAAGTCTCTGTTGGCCTTCTCTGTTCTCACAACTGCCACTGCTCCTTCCTTCTGCCTGGCCTTTCTCGGCTTCTCCTCTCTGTCATATCCCCAAAGACGTCTTCAGCCTTGCAGTGACTCAAAGCTTTCAATGGTCACATTCCTCCCATCCTCCTCCTTGCCCTCCCAGCCAAACACAGCCCAGCCTCCCCTGCCTCCACAAGGACACAAGTTTTAGCATAGCTTTCTGAGTGCACATGTGCTTACAACTATCAGCAAAGCCAAGAGGCATCTCCAAAACAACACCAGAGAGTTTGAAAGTAGGTCAGGCAGCGTCTAGTCACTGGGGTTACTGGGCAGCAGAGTTCAGGTCTGTGTCCAGAGCTGTCACAGCCAGCCAGCAGTAGGAAGTTGCTGTTGGAAGTGTTTGGACCAGTAGAAGCATGCGCCATACACGGGGGCATTGGGCCATATAATCAGCTAGTTTAAATCGGCTGACCTGAACTCCAGGTTATACCTAGGCATACACTACACTGCAGAGCATACACCAGGGCTAGGTGTGTTTTTTCAAAGGGCATGATCCTGACCCTATAGAAATCAAGATGGGGGGGTTGTCATCGACTCCAGCTGGAGGAAAGCTGCACCCTTTGTCACTACAATTATTTCAGGTCTACTTCAGACTATTTTAGCTATAAAAATCCCCTTAGGTATGCTCCTTGTTTACAAAATCGCCTCCTGCTCTGAATGAAACATTTGTATCTCGGTTGTTAGCCGCAATAATGAGTTGACAATTTCCTCCAACTGGCACATTTCATTCAAGACATATTATTGTAACCACAGCTGCCGAAGATATACAAAATCAGGTTCAGCAGAAGTGCTGTTTACTGATGCATGAACAGAAAAGCCTGGAAGTCCACTGTTGTTTTCTTGACTTTCAGCTGGGACTTATGCTTTCTAGGCAGGTGGGGGACAAAAAATCTTTACATATACAGGAGGTAGCAATCTTATGGTGTCACTGGTGTGAGTTTCTGCTTGTGTCTCCAGCCCAGCTTCAGAAGCTGTTTCAGCAGCTGTCAGGCTCATGTGAGGTGGCTCACTATCCTTATGGACTGCTCCAAGTCTGGAGGAATGCTGGATCTCCAGCAGAACAGGAGAACCGGCATCACTGTGAAAGAAAAGGAATAAAACCACTTGACTCCGTTTTTGCCTTCTTGAAGGGTCGGGGAAGGCGAAAGGGGAGGGGGACAGAACTCCAGCTGAAGTGGCATGAATCTATTTTAATAATGTCCCACAGGCTGGTGATGTACATGAAAGACAATGGGCAGGTACGATTAATAATGATTGGTTTGCCGCTACAGTGATAAATAACTTTAAATAGCTCTTCAGATCAATGTTTAGGGCCTTCTTTTCCCTCTTCTTTTTTTCTTTCTTTTTCTTTTTTTTTTTTTTTTTTGGTGGCAGATGGTGTAAAATCCCTGGGCTCTTTGGACCTTGACCTCCTGCAGATGTTGGGATGGGACAAAATGGTCCTCAGGATGGTAGAGGGGGGAAGAAAATGAAAACCCTTCTAATGTACCGTATCAGGGCTAGCAGTGGGGTGGACCACTAACTGCTTTTTTATTACTGTCACTTACCAGTCCCGATTCTTCTGTACTTAAAGAGTTATGTCAGCAATTGTGAGGCAGCTGAAAGGGAGAGTGGATGCATGTGGTGGTGAAGTATTATTGGAAATCAGACCAATAGAAGATGAATGAAAGATTATGAGAGGGGCAAACTACTATAGTTAGCAATGCTACAACAAACTAGACATTGATATATTGTCCTCTTGGAGATATTCTGACAGCCTATTATAGTTCCCTTAATGAGGTTGTCATGCATTTCTCTTTTTGTAGCTATTAAAATCTTGTCTACATCTGCTGAGGTTTGCTTCAGAGAGGTGGAGGAGGGGACCCTTGGTATTTTGCAGTCTGTCCTTGTTTAGTAGCCAGGGTCATACCTGGCCTAGTAGCCAGGAGGGATATTTAAGTTTGTCCAAGATGTAAAGTTCAGTGGATTTTTTCAAAGGAAAGAACTTCCACTGTGAAAGAAACATTTCCATGGTTGTATCCTCATAGTGAGCTGAAGGCATGATGGATGTTAATATGACTAATGGGAATTTTCTACAACCATTCCTGGATCTATGCAGATGGTGAGAGAACGTGGTATGTGGGTCTCATTAAATATAAAAATCCAGCACATCACCTCTGAATTACAATGTAATAATACTTAGCTGCACTGCTAAGTATACTGGCAAGGGTAATCTGACTCTCTTCAAAATAAGGAAAGAAAAGACTCACTACTGATTTTCTTCAAAATAATCAATGATTCCCATGAGTAATATGCATGAAGATATGTAGGTAGGTAGACACAGAAAATGTATGAGAACAGTGTGAGTACTAGGAATAAAAACTTCCACTGCTTTGAACAGATCTCTTCCGAAAGGAAGGTAAATACAGTTTGGTACATGTACCTTCCCCCTCTAAGATGCCAGTTGTTTTGCCTTTGGCTCTTTGGGTCTGACTTTGAATCTGATTTCTGGCTGTCCCAGGTGAGCACAATGTGCTTCATGAGAGGGCTTTAACCAGAGTTTTAACTCTGACCACTTGCATGCATTTGGCTAATCCAGCTCTCTGGTACAAGGTCAGTCTCAAGGAGTGAATAGGGGAAGAGTATCCATGGCTGATACGTGCAATTGGTGAATGTCCAAGGGAAACTCGTCTGCATCTGAATGAGGCTGGTTTAGGGCCACCATCTTCCAGCTGCAGGGCACAAAGCAGCCATTCCTGCTTGCATGCTCCAAGCTTTGATATTTAACATTTGAGGACTTTCAGATTCATTTTGTAGAAAATAAACATTTTCTACTTTAACTTGATATGCAAGGAAATTTAATATATTAAATCAGATGCACCAAGTTAATTTCCTGCAATTAGAAATTATACAGTTGGATAATTACTCCACAGGGCCAATTGATTTATTCTAAAGTCTCTGGGAAAATCTTCTCATACATCCAGTTTGTACATCTTTATTGTAGTTTAATAAATAGAAAGCACACGAAAATGTTCTGTAATGGTAAACCAGAAAGCCAGCATGTAAAATCGTTTGGGATTTTATGTCTAAGTCATTATCAAACCAGGATTTGCAATGAATATGTCAGATGTCTTAACACTGCTCCACAAGTGGTATAGAAAACAAGCTCCCCCAGCTCTAATGAGGCAGAGCGAAATGGGTGAATACATTTTGATACACAATGCATCAGTGTCTGGTTTGTTTTAGTGAAACAGTAACCTCTCTCCCTTTTTCTGGGTAAATGCATCACAATGGACTAAAGCCACACGAATCTATTATGTCTTATAGGGCTTTTAGCGGGAGTATGACTGTTTAACCAGGCAGTGACACGAGAAGAATTACTATCCGCCACTCCAGCTGAAAGTAGAGATTTTATTGATTCACCGCACTGGCCTGCCACTTTTAGCTTTGATTGAGAGCCTTTCATGAATCCAAAAAGGTAACACTCCTTTATTGAAAACAACAGCAGGCGGTCCAGCCTGGACTTAAACCATCTGCCAGCTTAAAAGAAAGATGAAGGTGTTTCCCAAAGCATCTACTAGTCTAGATCTATCCAGTAGATCTATCACTCCAACTATTACATACCCAGGCTGACATACAAAAAATGCTTGTGAAGTCTTTGACTGGAGGTATCATGTAGATCTAATTATCAAAAACGATATAATCTGGAAACTAATTACACCCAGCAGTACAGTAGCTACAACTTCCCCCATTCAATCTCACTTCTGAAAGAAGTTACATCTTCACATCCCAGAAACCGAGGGATATCCTTTTCTTTCCTTCTCTTTTTTTTATTTCAAAATCTCTTTTGAAGAATTTTGTCTTTATTTATTGCAGATTAACTGTGATATAGAAACTTGTTTCAATTAGATGTCTTCCTAAAAGCAGAATGTTCTATTTTAAACAAAAGAGATTTGCATTCCCAAGCAAGTCTGGGTTCAGAGTGGCATGTGAGCAGTGTGCCTGTTTACACTTCAGTTAGCGATTCATGTAGT
This sequence comes from Myiopsitta monachus, assembly GCA_017639245.1. NCBI lineage: Eukaryota > Metazoa > Chordata > Aves > Psittaciformes > Psittacidae > Myiopsitta > Myiopsitta monachus. Next base: position 65,908,367 of record CM029919.1, read on the forward strand.
CCTGGTTCCATGTGCTGCCATTCCATACAAACACAAATGCATACTTCAGACACATTTTGATACCTGTTGCTTTCCCTTCTCAGACCTTGCTCTTCTTTGGTTTTTAAAACCACAACTAACAGTAATATGAAATGCAGTTAAAAAAGAAAGCCCTAGAAAATAGGCATGAAATGATGTACAGTAAAATGCAGTATTTTGGAGTCCTGAGGTCACCTGACATCATCTTGAAGCCTGTTCAATACAAAAGCTACCGAAAATAAGTATATCCAACTGCGCTTCCTCAGAAACCTTTCTCTTAAAGGGTACAATCCTGTTCACATCCGTGCAAGATACTGAGGAATTTCAGATCCTGAATGAGAACCATTGCACTGTTACATATTATCACACTTACCTAGTTCCTGCTCTGTTTTCAGAAAGACAGGAAGTCAAAATGCCAAAGAAAGTCTGGAAAATGTAGATACTGTGGAAGAAAGCATGGAGACACCCTCTGTGATTTGCTGGGAAAACAGGACCTGGCACACACCCAGAGCTAGTGACCCCCATTGCTTCCAGCCTGGTGCATGCAAAGTTCCTGGGGTATCTCCCTTCCCCACAGTGCAGGATTTCTGGACAGTTTGTTAACTCAGGTGGGCTTCAGCATCCCAGCAGACTGTTGCACGAGGAGACATGGTATGTATCTCCTGTGGCACTTTGACCCCCGATACTGGACGTAGCAGCAAGTTTACTTATGGCCAAAATGAAGCTTTGATAATACATTTGCCCACCCCTGAGCCAAAAGTAATAAACTCTGGAACTCAGCAGAGTTTATTCAGTCAAAGCAGCATGCTAACATGGTCACAAGGCTTGCTTTCATCTTTCAGCAGAGGCAGAATGAGACTGTGTCCGCTCAAAATTAAAGCAGGGCAAGCACACCTGATTGCAAAGCCCCGCCAAGTGTACACTCGCATCTGCAGAGTGCAAACAAATCCAGGGGCTTTGCAGGAGCCACCCTGGTTACAGCAGTCTGTATAGAAAAATAAACCAGGGCCACGGTGAGGGCTTGAGCCCTGTTTCCCAGTTGCCCATACTGGTTAATTCTTAGCACACTCCTGGGTAAGGCTTTGGCCCATAGCAACTTGCTGTCTCCTACACAATGCCTAGGCACCCTTAAGAGATTAGCGCAGACCTTGGATTTTCCTAAATAGGCGGTTTGCATGAGGCTGCTTTGTTTTGGAGAGAAGAGGTCCATGGACACAAGCCAGGTTGTGCCACTTTGTTTCAGAGACAGCATTCAGTCCCTGGAGTCTGTCTTATTTAGTAGCAGAGCTGGGCTGACAATTTCGCATGGGGCTTTAGCTCCATGCAGACCCCATCATTTGCTTCTGGCATCCCCAGGGCATGGACACACAGTGCCATAGGTCTGAGCTGCCTGCAGGGTACAATCATAGCCTTGGTTGTACAAAAAGGGCTAAAAGGTTTCCCTAGCCCTGCTGGGCCAGGAAACGATAGAGCCTTGGTCTCTCAGTGCTGCGTCTGAAAGAATAAACTGAGCCAAGTCGAACTGGTTGTGCTTGGAGTCAGCCATGGTGAATCTGCACCCACATGTGATTGGTTCGCAGCCTGGAGACATGGAAAGCTGAGGACAAAGTGCACAACTATGCCACAATTAGCCTCAAGAGCTTACAGCAAATGCAAGACAATTTAGGCTGACAGGAAATTTTCCCAAGAGACATGATAGTTGCAAAAAATTTGAAGGCTCCAGAAAGATCTCAGGAATCAAAAATAGCAGAAAATAATGTATTGGCCCCTTTTTTCCTCTCTGCCAAGTTTCAGACCAGAGCAATTACTGCAGTGCTATTTCTGATACACAGAACAAGAAAATTCAGGCTTGAAATAAGATCAACTCTTTGGGTTCAGTCCTGCACACAGACAAAAATTAAGTAATATTTTGAGAATCTGGATAGTGAACCCCAGGGCAATTGTGCCTGGCTGGAGGCAGCCTCTCCAGGCCATCTGTTTGCAAAGGCTCGACATTTCGGGGCTCTGGGAATAGCCCGCTGTGGAAGTGTTACCAGGCTGCCAGGGATGCGTGTCATTCCCTTGCATTCCACTTGCTGAAAATCACAAGTTACTGTCAGCTACACGGAGTATGTAATCTGAGAAAATGCCACAAATAGCAAGCTGTCAGCTCAGGAAAGATTAAGCCAAACGCTCTTCTGTGCCTTGCCGCAGAAAAGGAAGCGGTGACATGACTGGTACAGTGTCGGGGATCTCAGCTTCACTGACAGGACAGGGAAGGCTCTGCAGTAAATGTTCTTAACTGATTGGGCTCCTCTGAGCGCGTGGGTGCTGGTAAATGAGAAGCACCTCTCTTTAAAAAGCTCAGTGCAGCCAAGGTGACAATATGCAGTGACAGTAAGCAACAGCACAAGTCCAAGTACCCACGAAAACTTCCTGGGTAAAACTGACACGTCCTGTGGCTTCTTAGACACTAAGTGATGCAGATATGCATGGTGGTTTTGAGGTTTTTTTTGAGGGTTTACCTGCTCCAAATCCACCGAAGCTGTACTGTGACTAAATACTTTTTTTTTAATCTCCCCTTCAGTTCCCACTTGCTTTATGTGCCTTTGAAAGCTCTCCAGCAATTCCCACAACCTTCCCCATGCCAAGGCTTTTACTGAACTCATTCCCCTTGCTCTTTCTGCCAGACACAGAGGTCCACTGCTGAGAGCAACAGTGGGAGCTCTGAACTTGCATGCTTTGTGCTGCACTGCCCTGTCCACAGAGGTACACCTGGTGGCTGCAGTGTCAGGTGCCCATCTGGGCTGAGCGCTCCTCCTCCTTGCTGGAGCACCATGAGAAACACTACTGGAGAGAAGTTTAAGGTAAAATGTATCCCTTGCTTTTCTGGGTAATGCACCCTCATATTCATGTGAGTGACATGCTGCGCTGTATTTCAGTCAAGGTGTGCAACAGAGTGGAAACTTCCTTAAGATGGAGGTCTCATGTCCCTTTTCCCCAGGTTCTTATGGAGATGCAGTCACTTTTATTGTTACTCCCAGGAGGCCCATCTCCAAGCTTTTTCAAATGCCACAGAAGAACAGCAGTCTCAAAGTTCCTGGAAATTTCATTAAAATATGTGGCCTTGTAGAGACATTGTTGACACCAGGGAAGGCAGGTCTGCAAAGTGAGGTCAGCTCTTATTAGACCCCAGAGAATATGAAAGGGACATGTGGGTTTATGGATGTCTAAATAACAAATTCACATTGGGGTTTGTACTATAACAGATGCTTCAGAAACTGTATCATAGTCAAGGCTTCTCTTTCGTGGATCCTCTGGTGTCACATCACAGTCCCCATTAAAAAGTCAACCAACCATGAAACAATAATGAGTCTGTATTACCTCCTGTGCTCAAGCAAGTCTCATTTCTCCTGTGACATAGGTAGAGCAGGCAAGGAAAGACACAGCTTGCTGGTTGCAGTAGGGATACAGGAAAACAGATGATCTTTCACCTGATGAGATAAAATAATTAATTGTTTTTGTGAAGTAGATTCTTTAAACAGAGCTGTTGATTGGTGAGTCTTGATAACTGCTGGAGCAGTTTCTGCAGCATGACAGATATTCCAGGTGACATTCCCCTCTGAAGGCTGGCAGGCAGACTGTGAAACACATTTCAGTCTTAGGCAGTTATACACCATCCGTGCAAATACAACCTTGTACAAGCGCTGCTCAGGAGCGCCAATAGGCCTTCACAGGCTCAGCGCTGCAAAGCACTGTGGAGTTCCCAGGTCCGAGTTCTCCTGTTGTCTGCTTAGCAGAGCTGCGCTAAATGGCATGCAACACTAATAAGGAATACACAGCTCCTTGCAAATAAGGACAAGAGATACCTCTGAGATTGTCATTGTAATCAAGCTAATGAAGCATGAAAGAAATCACACGTACAACCCAATACCCCAGACTATACAAAAGAAATGCACTTTATTGGGGGCCATTGTAGTGGATTTTATTGCATTGACATCTGGGTCTGACGTTCAGTCATTCTGCAACAGCAAATGCTTACAATGCATTCAGCGACGGACTTAGGGGGAGGCTGCTGTCGCCAGCTGGATGAGATAGTCACGGCTAGCCAGACTATGCTAAAATATGCCGAGAGAAGCCCAGCACCAGTCCCATTCCTGTCATCCCTTCACTTCCTTGTTAGCTTCTGATTCTTATGCTTTATATTTCAGACCACACCCCTCAGGGACAAGAAGTGCCATTTCTTCTGTATGTGTCCTGTGCCCGAGGCAATGCAGGTCCCACCCTAGCAGAGCATGTAAGCGCTGTCACAGTTTAAGTGTTGGTGTGAGACAACAAAACCGTCTTGTTATTTCACTGTTTTCAAACATCCAGCTCATAAGTATTCCTACGTACCACAGAAACACCTAAATGGGATTCTGTTGCTGCAGCTAAGTCTGTTCAAATGCATTACACTTACAAAAGGTACCAAAACTGTTTTCTTTCAGCAATAGCCTTTCACTAATCACCGTCTCATTCAGACTATATTTTATACACTTGATTATTCAGTTTTGCCCTGATAAAAACTAATGTGCCATTGTAGGCAAGAAGTAAAATGCTTCAGCACAATCTCTCCATTCCTAATGGGTTATCTGTTTATTTACATTATACTATAATAGCTATTGATCTTCATACTATTATGAAATCCAGACAGCATTAGAAAATTCATTAATGATGACTATAGAAGCTTTAACCCCATTTAAAATGTTCTTCACTTTCAGGCTATTCTATATGAATGACAACATCTATTATGGGACAAAGGCACTGTAACCACCCCTAATTTGCAAAGCATATTATCTGTGATCAATACTGAATGATAGAGAACAGACGACTGAAAGGACCAATTTTGGAATTCAAGCGACATATGGTTTAAATCCCACAGTAACCACCCTGTGCTTACGAAACAATGAGGACATACAATCTCCAGGATTTCTAACGCAGTGCTCCACAATTAACACAGCTCTTCCCTCGGGAGTAATGCCACTATTTACATTTCTGGTTTTCAAGGACAGAGAAAGAGTTTGCTGTTTCCTTCATCAGATGTGACAAGGTGCAATGCATAATGAACAAAATGCCATAATTGCTCAATAAAGGAACTTTATTAAGCATATGGAGTAACTTTATAAAAAGGAAAAAAAAAACCAACCAAACACTTCAATGGACATTTTGTTCTATCAAGAAACTGTTTTCAGTTTTGTTTGGTCTTTTGGTGTTGGATTTTTGTTTGGGTTAGGTTGTTGGTTTGGTTTTTTTGTCATAAAAATAAACAATATCGATATTAACAAAATCACCCCAAACACAATTGTTTCACAGGGCTCCTTCCCATAGCACTGTTCTTTCATGTCTTAATAATACTTTCCAGGAAGTTGGTTTGCTTCAGCTCTAGCCTGCTTTGAAAGGTAGATAATGAGGGAGACTAAAAGTGCCTGGCTTACTGCTTCATTGAGATTCCATGACTGTTGTCCCAGCTCTTTTCAAGTTATATATTAATGACAAAGGGCTATGAAAGGATTTTATTAAACATTAAATACCTTAGCAAAATAACTAATGGCATAAACCACAGCAACCTACATGACAATTACATATTGCAGCTCTAAAAAAAGGAAGCATTTAATAATTATGGCTTTATATAATACTGATACTTATAAAAATTCTGGACCAAACTCAGCCAAAGTGTAACTCACTGACTCATTGGGCATATAACAAAGATGAATTTAGTGCTGTGCATTTATGGGAATAGTTTTGCCTGTAAGAAGCCAATACATTTTTTAGCAAGCCACATAATAAGGGGCTGACCTGAGCCACATAATTCACATTTTCATTCCCATGCAAACCTCCAAAGAAGGAGCTGGATGCATGGGTCTGCTTTGAGTGCATGTTTGCTGCAGTACACCACCACATATCCCAGTAAGATCTCTCTATAAAACTACTGAATATATATAGCTTGTGTCCCAGACTGCAAGGATAGTCATTCAGTACATTTACACAGCAATAAGCACAATATAGTCCGTAGGGGTGGGTTTAATTGTCTCTGCCATGAGATGTGTATGACACAGGTATGAGGTATGTGCATGTGTTATGGCTATGTGCTGTGGTTCCCTGTAATAGTGGTTTTATCCCCTGTCACAGTTTGGTCAGTGGAGTCTGGAGAGTTATTCTGCCTGCACCTGGCAATAGCAGGAGCTCAGACACTCAGTTAAAGGTGGATCAGCTGAATTCCACCCAACTGAGAGGTATAGGTGCAAAGTGCACTATATATACTATCCTTGGTAGCTCTTTCTATAGCAAGACCTGTTCAGGAGACTGCTGGTCAATGAAGAGGTAGGTGCAGAAGGCAGAGGGAGCTTACCATTACACAGAAAGGATAGCAGCACAGAGGATATAGAATGGGCTGCACAACAGCCAGTCTCCAGCAGACATCAGCAAGCAGAACGCAGCCACACTGCATAACCAGATCCAGAAGCCAGAAGGAACTATCAGATCCTACCACTTAGACATAGCCCTTGTATGTCAAGAGATGCCTATTTAAACTGCTCATCTACCAAATTATACAGTGCATGCAAAAAGTGTCACTCACTCCAGGTGGTCTCAGTGTGCTCTGTTCTGGGAGTTCTGTGGGCTAAAGCCACAAGTATTGAGAGACAACAAAGGTGAGAGCTGCACTGGCAGATATCCATATCTGCGTGTTTCTACAGATGTAGATAGGTATATCAATTGCAATTTTCAGCATGCACTTTCTGAATTAAGAACAAATTTACACATTATACACAAACGCATATATGTGAACTAAAAGCACTCTCTCTTTCGTGCATCACTTGCTTTAACAAAGTTATCATTTCACCCCTTATGTATTAACAAAGCAGCTCATATTCAAAATTATGAACCTAAAGTAAAATCTGTTGGAAAACAGCTTGTGAGCAATGAAATGGCTGAAATATATTGGCGTATATATAAGCTTGTAGTTCACAGAAATTTATATAAAGTCTCCAGTCTGTTTAAGGATCACAGATTTACAGAACAAAGTACAAACTCTACTCAGTCAAAAAGAGGCCAAAGAAAAAAATCTAGCAGAAGAAGAAGATACCATAAAAAGAGTGGTCAAAAGTAATCAAAGCTGAACTGATCTGAGTTGAAAAAAATGTTGCAAACAAACCTAGGTCCTACAAAAGATGCCTGGAAGCCCTAGGAATAGAAAGCTGTATCCTAGACAAATTTCAGTCCAATTCAGGTGACATTGCTACATAAAACAATCTGAGCAACTTCATGAGACCAGGAGAAGAGCAGAAAATAAGATAAGCGCTTAGCAATGTCAGCCTTAATGTAACATTGACCACACCAGCAATCATAACCTTCAACTACCTTGATATGCAAGGTAAGCCACTAAGAAGAGAAATTCATACATGGTGCAGATAATGAGGTTAATTTCAGTGAGCTATCATGGAAATTATTATAATACATTATCAGTACTTTGCTAAAATTCTTCTCAGTATGGAAATCAATCTTTCCTTCTTCTTGGCTAGAGCTAGAGCCTGAGATTTATAAAGCCTTTTAAGGTGCCTCTAAAATTAATGGGAATTGGATGTCCTTATTACCTTACATGCTTTGAAAAAGTCCGCCAAAATGCATAAAATGCATAGACAGTGGCTATCATTAAAACCTCTCAAATTTTGCCTTTAAAAGTGGATAAGGATATCATCATGATCAAATGATTCCCTGTAAAGAGTTTAGCACCAGGAATATTTAGCAAACATTACAGTGCTCACTGTAAATTACTTTCAAAGGCAAGTGCAAAGACTTTAATGATACCTACACAAACAACTGCATGAAGTAATACTGTGAAGTGAACCTCTGGGGACTAGTTACCAACACTGCAGTCCTGAAGGAATGGAATTTATTATATACCCTAAGTAGCCACTTTGTTGCTCCAATTGGGAAAGGTCTAGGTGAGAGTAGGCTATATATCCTTAGAGCTAATTATCTGCTGGCACACATAGACTACAGTCCAGATGCATGAGTGCAATGCGGCTGTTTGTGCTGCTTCTGTTAAACCGGTTGTTGAAATCGTGCCTAGTTCCCAGGCACTGAAACCTCAATAAACCACCGCTGTTTCAGCATTGCCACCCTTTCAGACAAAAGCCATGTTGCTCTCGATCAGCTCTCTTCCTTAGTCCTACCTTTATCCTTTTTCCCTATATTCTGGGCCAAAGGGGCATCCTTTCCAGCTATCTCCTTCCCTAGTCTTAACCATTCCTCCTTTCTTGCCCCAGCTGGCTGGTAATAAGAATGAAAGCAAATATTGGATCTGTAACAGTGGGGGTCATGTAAACCCTGGGCAAAGTTTTTACTGCTGTTGATACCCTGCTAACAGCACCCAGATGGGCTAACTTATATCTAGCTCTGGCACTGATATCATAAACATAAGCAATGCAATCAAACTCCACAGTGGAGTGCAGATGAGAAAACCAAAGGAGAAAAGCTTCGGCCTTGTATATTTTCCATGATTAAAATCAACAGCAGTGTTTGACTAATTGGCCCACAAAGGCCTTTACATCGGCATAATTTAAATAAGCTTAAAAACAGAACAAGATTAAAAAAACAACACCATTCAGCCTACCAACCAGGTTACAGTCTCTTCACTGAGTTACGAAAGGCTTGTTTGTCTCTGCAACAGCTCCACATAGCTGCCCTAGCTTTTTGGTAGAGTGCCCCACTGAAAAGTGAGCCTGATTTATGTGTTCACTGTCAACATCACCAGCCATTTCACCTCTGAACAGGGACATGGTAATATTAAGGGACTGCAAGAAGAGCGTGAAAACACGTATTTTCCCTTTCCTGCTCCATATCTTCATGTATCTCCTTACCCTGCACAGACTGTAAGTCTGGAGGCAGGAGACCCAGAAGCTCCTCTTTTACAATCACTAAGAGCAATGTGGAGGCAAATGGTTGCATACCCGTGCACTAATGCACAGGGCAGATGAAGCTTGTCCTGGCTCTGCCTTCAAGTTAGCTTCAAAGCATTCCTCAAAAGAAGTCATGGGAAGGCTGAGATGGAAGTGGACGAGGTTGGGTTCTGAACATCCTTTTCAATACCACGGGTGAGATCTTTATTGAGAAGGCCATAGGCCATTGGTGGGCTACAGACTACCCAAAAGGACTAGATGAGATCTTGACTGCATCTACCCATCATAAACTGACTACATCAATTCAGTATGAGACAGAAAACAAAGCATTAGGCAAATTTTGTTATGTAACTGTTGTTGAACTCACATTTAGGGTGGCAGTCAAGTGTGTGACAGAAACCACTCTGGCAACTCCTACTTGGCCTTTGTGAGTAGCAAGTCAAAGAGATTGGCCTGGGGCAATGTAATTAGCAAAGTCATTGGCAGCTTATGCCAACAGTCTAATTTAGAAAGTAATAAATAGTTAAAACAGCAGCATCCTGGGGGCAGGAGCACACAGGTATGAAGATGACTGACACAGTGAAGCAGCTATTGCCCAAGGTGGAACCAGGGCTGAGCTGCCACGAAGGACTTCGCATGTCCCTCTGCCAAAGCAAGTATGTGCTCTTGGGATGCAGGGTGCTTGTCTAGACTGGAGTGGGGCTGGGGATCTGACTCGTGTGTTGTACCTCTGTGTGTGATAGAATGGAATTGCTGATATAAAAATTCACTATCCACCCACTAAACCCGCCTAACTAAGTGGAAAGGTTTCGGATGGCACTTTGCAGAGCTGTTTGGCTCTTATGACCACCCCACCCAGTGCCCCAACACAGAAGATTCAATTGTGACTTAAGCCAAGAGGAGCTCCCAGGCTGTGCCCTTCCCAGGCTTATCACACCACGTGTCCAACGAGATCAAAACTGATGGGCATGGGCCCATCTGTCAGCTTGCAGAGCTGGGATTTGTGGGGAGGGGGAAGTAGCAGGGAGGGAATAAAGAAAAGTGGGGAATGGGCTCTGCTCCCAAACACCTTGCTCAGCACTTCAAGTCTTGCTGTAATTTGCTGCCTATAAGTTAATAGTAAATTATGATCCCCTGTAACAAACATGAAGCAAGGAGGTGTATGAGAGGCATGGTGCTTCCCAGGGCAGTTCCTGAGACAAGGCAGTCACCCAGCTTCTGCATTGCTCAAAGCAGAGCCTTGAGATGCATGCTAGCCTGAGTAATGAGCCTGGTTCTGGCAGTAAAGTGATTGTGGCAGTAAAGTGAAACAGCCATTATGTACTTGGCAACGGCTCTAGCCTTGAGATAACCTGCTTTTTAATTGAGCTGAGGAATGTTTTCATTCTTTCTCAAGTTGCTTATTATTTATGGGCACAATATGTAATAATAAAAATTACATATCTTGGCAAAAACAATGAGCAAGAAGAAGAACACTACACAGTAGGCGTATGTTTTTCTAGAGAGGTAGTCATCTATTTTAAGTACTATTGTGCTCTGTTTTACTGTGGCAAATCCACACAGAAAGCAGCAGAATGCTAGCGATATTTCTGCACGAAGAGACCCTGTTTAAAAGCACGACCTCTGGGTATGTACTGTGAAGTACCTCACCTCTGAGCCCTGTACACTCATCAGTGTACAGACGTCTCACAGTCAGAGATGCTGGTGCAGGGAATGGCCACAAAAACTACACCCCATGCCATTGCTCTGAAGTGTTCATCCACAGCAAAGCATCTTCCCACTCCTCTGTTAGAGAGTAGCAAATATTGCTCCCAGTTTCCTTCCAGGATTCAGCGCACTGAGCACAGGCACAAGCATTATTGACAATTTGGGGGTGGGGGAGAATGCGCTGCCTTTATCCATTTTTAATTGCTGGAGACTGTAAAGTTGCTCTTTAGGAAACAAAGATTTCACTACTTTCCTCTCCCACTCTCAGCATGCCAGCACATTTGGCTTATCGATGGGCATTTAATAATAACTTTCAATACCGGAATTTTTTCAATTGCTTCTTCAGATTTTTGCTCCAAACCACTGCGGTTGGAATACTCATGGGAGAAGCTGAGCAAATGGATTTTGTGTAGTGTGCATCTGCACAGAGGGAGCGTGAAAGAGCAGAGAACCACTTAAATTATACATATTTATTTTTTAAAGTCTTTTTTCTTTGTGCAATAGCCTCCTCTCCAGCCCTGCTGTCACACATACACTGTTTAATGCTTTGTGCCATGTTGTCATCTCTGAACAGAAAAAGCAGGACTGCGCTGCACACGTCATCTTAAAACTCTTTTGTAGCCAACAGGTCTGGCATTCTGAATGGGAACAAGGCTACCTTCAGGTTTGTCAGCCTGGGCCTACAAACAGACATGCGGAGAACTGATTGAGGTGGAAAAAAAAGCCAGGCTAAAAACAAGAAGGAAAAAGAAAGAAAGAGAATGCTGAACCTGTAATGTAAGTCTCATGTTTAATTAGGAGGGCTGAAGAATTGTGGACAGGAAAAACATGTTTGTAAGTGGTTTTGAATAACACTGAAGATGACTATAATAAGGCTGACAAATACACCTTGGAGGGTGACTGCAAGAATAAAATCGATTTATTTAATAATTTAGAAATTGCTTCCAGCCATATCTCCCATTAAAATCTGAAGGCCACTGTATTCTCTATTTCTTTGGTCTTTTTTCTCCCTTTTAGTTATGCTCCACCAGCCTTAATAAATAAGTAATACATGGGGGGAAAACACTCATCTCAAGTGCTTTGCCACAGCCCTGCAGGGCTGTTCAGTTCTTTCTAAATCTAAATAGATCAAGTCAGGAGCAATCATCCGCCTGGAGAAGAATGATGTTTCAGGGTTAATACTCTAAATATAAGCAAGGAAGTGAAAAAAATAAAATTGTATTAGTGACCATCAAAGACCAAGGGAAGTAAGCAACATGTTAAATGCATATTCTGATTCCCAAAGCCAAATGAAAAAACACCGTATATGTAAACAGCACTCAGCAGCTATGCAGCCTTTGTAGGAAGAGATAAAGGAAAATAAGACATGATAAGAGTAATAATTAAACCAGAGATAACTTTTGTTTATTAACACCTGCTTTAAAGCTTTCTTCTTATAAATGTTTCTACAGCAGCTTTTTGAGATTTTTCTGGCAGTGTTTTGACCATAATGGTTGCAGATTCTTGTTTTCAAACTGTGCCTTTCAGAAAGGAAATAAGGACAGGGTCGTTCGCCAATCAATTAAACATTGAGTACTCACCACCTTACTCATGGAAAAGCAAATGTAGTCCAGGCAAAACTCTTCTGCAACTATTTTATGCAAAATTCATGGTGTGAATTCTATAAACAATTCATAAAGTCAAGTACGAGCTTGATATAGGTGCATATCAGTAATGTAGGCCAACTTCATTTACACTGGAAAGTTAAACAAAGCACAGAAAGATGCCTTTCTGCCACTTGTGTTTGATAATAAAGCCAGCTGCATGGTGAGGGGGACCTTCCTTGGCTGCTCTAGCAGTTTGTTGCTTTCACTTGACAGACCAGCAGAAGAGTTGAACTCTAGTAAAGCAATAGCTATAACAATATTAATTAATTCTTTTCAGCCAAGTATTTCCATTTCCCCCTAATATTGTGCTTTTAAACCTTTCTAAAGCTAAGAAAAAATGGAGAAAGGAAAAAGAAAAGAACACGCACTAAAAGCCATTATAAAAGAACCAGCTGAATGGATGTCTTTCAATTGATGTCAGTGGACTTCAGATAAATAAATGGGAAATTACGTTAGCATGCTCTTACTTTTCCCAACATACCAACAAAAGTAGCTTTTGAAAGAACTTACATAATAGTCCCACATGGATTTCCTTTAGCAACTAAGGGAAGGCAGCATTCTCCACCTCAAGCTGCTGTTTGGCAAGCTATAAGCACACAGCTGGACCATGGGAGCGGAGCCAGCGGTTTTTACCCATGACATAATCGCACGATTCGAGTGGGACCCGAGCCTGATTGCACACTGTAACCCCATTGTCTTCATGTCTTGACACCTTAGCTTCTCATTTCCATACCTTAGGGTTCTCAGACCCTCTTCCTACAGCCTTGGTAGGTGCATAGCTTTGTCCCCATAAGGTTTGGGGGAGGAATGAGCCTTTCTAGCTGCTTAGCAGCATGGTCTGTTCAGTCTCAGAAAGGAGTTCATTCCATCCTCTCACCCCAAAACACTTACTGCTTTTTTGGCCACTGTGAACAAAGCATTTCTGACCAGACAAATTGATGTCAGAGTTTCCCTGGCAAGTGACGGAACTTGGAGGAGGCTTTGCTACATCAAAAATTTTGGAGTGAGAAGAACAAGGTGATGGAAGAAAACCAAACATGGCCCCTTTGTACCCTCATCTCTGGTAAAATGCAGGCTTGCACCCCTGAAGCATGTGATGTTTTAAGCCCCTTTTCTTAAGGATAGGGGCAGTTCCCAGCATTCCTGCAGTCCTAAGGGGAAGATGATGTGGGCTGTATCATAGTCCTGATGGTACAGAGGCCAGGAAAAGGACAAGGACAAGGAGCCAGAATAAGGCTCTGTGAGTTGATGGGCAATGTGGCACTCACCCTTGAAGACAGCTCCAGTTCCCTTTGAATAGTCTCAGAGTGCTCTCTGCAAGAGCTTTATTTAGGTCTTTAGGGGCTCTCTTCAGTCATCGCCAAGAGAAGCCCCCACAACCTCCAATAGATCATTCAGCCTGCACCCTTTTGAAGTATTTCTTCCATTAGGAGACCCCTGAGAACTGGTGCTTAGGGCAGACCTTTCACAACAGTAATCAAACACCAAAACCATCTACTGATGGTTTTGTGCTAACATCTCATCAGGAAATACAGAGAACTTATTTTGGGGGAGAGGGAAAAAAAGCAGGTAATGGATAGGTAGCAAGTTTCTCTTGCCTCCTCCATCTCAGATATCTTGCTCCCTTGTCAGGGTTGGCCCCAGTAAGCAGCACAGTGGCTGAGGTCAGCAATTTCAACAGTGTGCCTCATTTCAACAGCCAGCTTCCCTTATAATCCTGATTACTCTTTACAGCTGATATGGGGGAGGGGAAAGAGGTGGATTTTGCTGCTTTTCGTGCCTGTGCAGGGCTGTGTTTTCTCTCTTGTCTGCACAGGGGCAGGCTCACTGCTCTTGTGTGTGATCTGCAAGAAACCCAGCAAAAGTGAGGAGGAGAAAGAGGCATTGCTATAGCAGGTAAGGGACAAAAGTCACTTGGTTGCTACTGATGCTGCTGCAGAATTGCTAAGAGAAGGCACAAAGTGCCCTGGATATTACCACTGAAAAGTCAGTAAGAAGCTCATGGCCACATCCTCAGTCCTCCTCTCCCAAGGCATACACAAGGACATGGGGGGTTCACGACAGGGAGATAGGGGGTCTCAGGAAAGAAAGAGGGGGAGCAGACTCTTCCCCAAAAGGTGGAAAATAACTGGAAAGGGGTGGGTAGAGCTCAGCACAGACAGGCTGTGAGTTTGTTGTGGTGTGTTTCTTTCTGGTTATAAAGTTTGCCCCTCCCCTCAGGATATTCTCTCTCTTTTTTCTCTTTTTTTCCTTTTTTTTTAGTTTTATTCATGAGTTGTTAACCATTTTGTTTAGCAAATCGGTTTATCCCAATGACCTTTCCCTGCTTTAATTTTCGAGATGGCAGATGGCTCCAAAGAAATCCCCCTTAAATGCAGACCCAGACCCAGCCTGTTTTTTTCACACACTGGACCTGCATCAACATGCCAAGCACAGCTCCAGAAAGAAGACAAAGTCACCAAGAAAGAAGTGAGGAGAAGAAGGAGGGGGCAGCGAAGAGAGAAAAAGTAGACAGAGTCCAGGTTGACTATTTACTGCGTTGTTAATAATCTGGGATTTCTCTCCAGTGCCGTTTGCAATCCCCCACCACTACTGGCTGTACACAGGCAGCAAGCTTTGTGGAGGATGTCCTGCAGGATTGGTATCCCCTGGTCTCTGTTCCAAGAGGCAAACACTGGAGGGAGGAGAAACAGCTGGGAGCGAGGGACCTGTGCAGGAATGAAGGGCTGGAATGACATGCAGCAAGCAGAGGCAGTACTGAAACAAGCTGAGCAGCTGCACTGGTATGAAAATACAGGATGGGAACAGCGGATTGGAAGGAAGCACAGAAAAAAATCAGTCTGAAGCCCTAGCACTTTGAACTGTCTGCTCAGCCTCCTCACCTGGCACCCATGCAGAGGGCAAAGTGTCTTCCTAAGTGTGCCCTACTGCAAACTTCGTAAAAGACCTTAGTCCCACCTTCTGCCGCCCCAACACATTTCCAAGTTTTAGCCCATTTAGTTGTGATGGATGAGTAAGTGAAGCACGTTCAAGAGCTATCATTTATCTCTTCCCAGCTGGCAATTTTGTGAGAAAATCTATACAAATTGTCACGTCTTCTGTCTCTCTTTCTGGGTGTTAAGTAATGCCACCCAGAGATGCCAAATTCCAAGAAGCGATTCTGTTCATTTTAGTCCACCATCAGGTTGAAAATGTGGTGAGAACAGCAATTGTTCCAACAGAAAAACAATGTAGGGATGAAACGCATTCAGGTTTTATGCCGCTGGCTTACTCCCTGACCACAGCTTATGCCTAAAATGAGAGATCTTAAGCAGGGCTTGCAAATGGCAGTGTGAGCTCCTGACTTTTTCCAGTCTCCGGAGGGACTGTACAAACACATTTATGCTAGCCATTTAATCCTGTGATTCATTTAAAGCATTTAAGTGAAACCTATCAACTTTCCTTACTGGATTCAGTCATTTTGAGGAAGAAAATTTGGGGAAGGATGCAACCACATTGTGGGATATGCCACAACCTGCCATGCCAGAAAAGAGCAAAGGGAAAGGCACAATCCCCTATTTCTTCCCTCCGTTTTACTCAACCCTATGGGCTTCCATGGGGTGAGCACACCAAAGTGCTTTGCTGTCCCAAGTCCTATCAACAGTAACTTCAGCCCATTGCCAAGGTAAAATCATTGGCCTACATCACAGAACATTAGTTTATGTGTTGCACTGCTGAGACTAGATTGAGCAAGATACCAAAACCAGCAGTCATAAGCCCTTTTTGCCTCAAGAAAGATATATGTTATGCCTGGAAAGAGGTGAATTGCTAAGGTCTCAAACTTCTTTGTGGAGTCTCTTAGCTTCTTTTCATTCTGCATGGTTTGGTTTACACTTGGCTTAATCGAAGTTCTATCCTGAGATCAGCAAGGCAAGCAGAGGAAGACATAAGGGCTCCAGCTGCATCAAAGTATCGATGAGTCTCACCAATGAATCCCGCAAGTGCCGCTACCACACAGGTCAGTCCTAACCCACACACAAGGGAAATATTTCTGTTTGGAGAGATGCAAGTTACTACTCCAGAATAACAAAGTCAACTGACCTAAAACAGCCTGATGCAAGGTAGTGCTTAATAGACCTAAATAAAGTGGCCACAGGAATGTCCCCCCCACACTGTTTCCTAGAAAATGGAAAAAAAAAATCAAAGTTCTGAAGTACAGAGCCAGGCTGTTGACTTCACTGTTTTGTCTCGTGTCTACCTTCACATGAACTGTTTGCCCAGCTCAAAACACACTCCAACTCTGACGCTATTGCAGATAAGTGACCAGTTTCCCTCAAATAACTTACCTGCAGGGCACAGGGTTTTTTATTTTTCTTTTATTTTCCTTTTTTTTTTTATTTCCCCCAAGTGGATTGTGATTTCCTCAAATGCTTCCACTCAAACCATTTTTCCCCAGTGCTTCTGTGTAATGTCAGGCATCTGAGATAGTCCATGGTTGTTTCTGGTCCCCAGTGCAGCTCAGAGGTCTATCAAACCACCGTGTCTTCTATTCGCTCAAGGAGAGGTAGCAGCAAAACAGCATTTGGAAGTTTAATAAAATATTAAACCTCCTGCTTTCTAGGCCACACAGTCCTTGCCTGAGGCAGCATTCATATAAAAAGTTAAGCTATTACAAGATTTATTGCTTAGATGCAAAGCAGCACAAAAAATTGAAGTCTATGTCTCAGCCAGTTGGAACACAGAGATATTCCTCCTCAGGTGCCCTGGACTGCGCTGAAGACAAGCAAGAAGACAAATGCAGTAGGCCCAGTGTAGATCAGCGTGTGCTAAAATAGAAGCACCAGCCTGCATGCACTCTGCCATAGGAAATAACCAGATTAAAGAGGAAGCAGCAAGACACAATTCACATGCACTGTGCAGCTGCATCAGTGCAACAGTTTGTCATTGCCAGCATGACACCAGTTGTTAGAATGAAGGATCCTGACAGTGGGAAATAGCTGTCTAAGGGGGAACTTTCAGTACATGTACTTACATTCATCCACACGTCCTTCAGTCACCGTAGGTTTAACCATACTGTGCTCCAGATGAGCAAAAGATGTGTGGTATTTGGGATGGGAAATCACTGGTATGGCCTCATATGCCAACTATATTCAGCACTGCCATACAGCCCAAGCTTCCCAGAGGCTTTTCAGCAAGACGTGTGTTCCTGAGACCTAATGCTTCACCCCTCTGTGTTACTCAGTTTCTGCAGGCTGAAGGGTGATTTTTTTTCCATTACGTTCACATGAGGAATACAGTTTTATGGGAACTCAGAATTGAGAGGACCGTTTTCAAGTGTTTTTATGAAGACATACGGAATCCAGGTCCCTCTATAGCCCCAGTGAGACTTCTTCTATCATAACTATTGCACATTACCTTTCTTCCTCAAACGTGGTAATTCTCCAGTGCTTGATAAACCTTTCAGCTCAACACTGCAGTGAGACAGTAACATTGTGAATCTGTTATGCCACCTGCTTCAAACTGAATACTGTAAGAAGACGAACTGTGCGTTTCAGAAAACAGAAATTGTCTTCACTGGTCATACCATACCCTCCTCACTGGAAAGCCATTGCATCCAGTGAAGAGTTGATACATATCCTAGAGCAAGTTTTGTCCATTGGGAGTGTCATGGTGCCTCATGTACAAAAGTAGAGCCAAAACATTCACTAGTTGCAAAAGAAAGAGCATTCACATTTTCACATGTGCACACATACATGTAACATACAACAGTGGCACTTTTTAAGTTAAAGGAGCATTTTTGTTATCTCCAACCTTGATTTAGCAATGAATAGACACAGGTTGAGGCTGGAAGCAACCTCTGGGGTCACCTCATCAACCAGTGTCTCAGTGCTAATGCTGAAAATGATCACCAGCTTCCACCTTCACTGCAACTAGCCTGTTTCACCTGGCATTGAGATGAAGAGCCACTAACTCCATTTCAACTGAAAGAATATGTTGTGACTCCACCACCTTCAAATGTCTGCAGCTATGCTCCCTGAAGAGAAAATATTAGCTGTTTTTTCTTGTTTTCTTACCCTATTTGTAGAATATATCTTTCCTCTCTTTGCATTTTCAGCCCAACAATTTGGTCCTCTGACCTCAGAAAGTCTATGTTCTACAGTAATGATCCAAAATTTGACAGTATCACATATAATTGACACCTCTGTTGGACCATCACTGACTACAGAATCACAGAAAACTGTGGGTTGGAAAGGTCCACCCCACCCACTCCCCCCCCGCAATAAGCAGGGGTAGCTTCAACTAGAATGGGTTGTTCAACAGAGCCCAATCCAATTTGACCTGCATGTTTCCAGGGATGAGGCATCTACGACCTCTCTGCATATCTTCA
This sequence comes from Myiopsitta monachus, assembly GCA_017639245.1. Lineage (NCBI taxonomy): Eukaryota > Metazoa > Chordata > Aves > Psittaciformes > Psittacidae > Myiopsitta > Myiopsitta monachus. Next base: position 65,927,023 of record CM029919.1, read on the forward strand.
TAACCTGTGCCAGTGTTTCACTGTCCTCATCACAAAAAAAGGTCTTCCTCATACCTAGTCTCACTCTCCCCTCTTTTAGTTTAAAACTGTTACCCCTTGTCCTATCATTACAGGCCCTGCTAAAAAGTTTGTCCCTATATTTCTTATAAGCCCCTTTTAATAGCTGAAAGGCTGCAATAAGGTCTCCCTGGAGTCTTCATTTCTCCAAGCTGGACAAGCCCAACTTTCTGAGCCTTTCTTCATAGAAAAGCTATCCAGCCCCTAGAGCATCTTCGTGGTCCTCCTTTGGACTCAGTCAAGCACATCCACATCCCTTTTGTGTTGGGAGTCTCAGAGCTGAATGCAGTACTCCAGGTGGGGTCTCACCAGAGTGAAGTAGAGGGGGAGAATGGTCTCCCACAAACTGCTGGCCATACTCCTTATTGTTGCATCCCAGGGTACAGTTGGCTTTCTGGGTTGCAAGCACACATTGTCAACTCATCTCCAGCTTTTCACTCACCAGTACCCCCAAGTCCTTCTGCGCAGGGCTGCTCTCAGTCCCTTCATCCCCCAGCCTCTATTGATATTGATGGGTGTCTCGACCCAGGTGCAGAACCTTTCAGAGTACATCCATTAAATCCATATCTCTCCAGTTTATAGAGAAGGATGTTGTGGAAGACTATGCCAAAAACCTTGCAGAAGTCCAGGTAGATGACATCTGTTTATATGCATAACCATGATAACTGTATCTTTTGAGGCTACAGAAGGGAATTATTGCAGACAACTTAAAATGAAGTACAGATGAGGGTTGTGCACGACAAAGGTTTAGAATAGTCAGTTCCTGGAGCATGGAAAGTAAGGTATTCCTTACTTATCTTAAAGTATTTTTAAATAAGTGTGCATAGCGCATAACACAGAGGTGTAGTTCGCTATAAATAAGTAAATAGGGAAAACAAAAAACTGAAATTAGTAACAAAACTCATATGCACCAAGGAAAAATTTTACTGCTGCCTTGGCACTGCAAATTTAAATTCACTGCTGCAGTTCTCTCTGTCACATTAGTTAACTAACATCTTGAGAAATATTTATGTGACTAAGGATTTGCAGGATCAGGCCCAATATAAATAATAATAGGATCACTTAGGCAGAGCTTTACATCTGTACAAACACTGTCTAATGAATTCCTGATGGAGTTCTGCTGTTGACTAAGGAAATCATGTGAGAACCTCCACCGTAAATGAAGCAGCAACACATTTTGGATCAAAGGAAATTGTACAGAAAAGCAAACTAATATACAAAGGGCTGCAGTCATTCTTGGCATATTTCCTTTTAAGTCATTTAGACCCTCTTTAGGCACTGGCACTATTTACTTTATAGCAAAACCTCCTGGCCTTTGAATTGAAAGACCTTCAGTCTTTGATATCAGAGCTCTCATGTTTAACCAAGACGACAGTCATCAAGGGGAAGAGCGTAATATGTGCAAACTTCAGCTCCATACAGTGTGAACTCTTCAATGCAGAGGTGACCTTTTCATTCTGCTATCTTGCGGAGTAAGCACAGAAAGCCCCAGTCCTTGCCAAAGACTCCTAGGCATTCAGGAACACAAACAAATAGCAACAGTCCAAATTTAACCAGGGTATGACCATACTGAAACTAACACCAAACGCTGTAGCTGTGTGCTGTTCTTGAAGCTAATCTCTTTGGAAATTGACCTCTTTTTTACATGGCTTTAGAAACTACAGCATTCCCCGCAATTGTAGAAGCTGTATGCATAGCTAACCTCCACCAGACCCTGCTCTGGCTTTCTTCTCCCTCAAGCCACATGCACAAGACCAGATAAAGGCACAAATCGTATGTTCAGACTCAGACCATAAGGGGGAATTGTCCTGGACCTGGTTGATTTACTTGCCAGCTGTCACCAGAGGTTCCCCCTCCTTTATTACACCCTCCCATGTCCAGATAGAGTACTGCCCAATGGTCGCCTAGCGACAAGAGACATCAGGGCTCATTCAGTTCCCCAAAATAGGCATCTAGCTCTACTTGTGGTGCCCTCACTACCCACACATAGATGCTTGGCATGGCACAGGCAGGATTGGAAACCTGTATCCTCTGAAACCAGCTGGATGGGATGTCCTAGGGCAGCACAATAAGGATGGACACAGCCATGCCAGCAGCTGAAATGAGTCTGTAGAGAAGGATTCATGTTCCCTTGACTGCACTGAACACTTCTTCTTGAATATAATGGTGCTTTTAGATCCACAACTGATGTTTAGACACTTAAACACAGCACAGTATAAACTGGAGTTCAACCCACTTTAGTTTCCCAAGACTGGATTTCAGCCCTCAATGTTGGCAGGTCCTTGAGGGCCCAATGCATAAGGCTATTCAATCCACAATCTAGCCAGCAAGAAGTAGTCTCTCCTATCAGCATGGGGACTTCTTGGCTGTACTTTTGGGAGCCAAACAGCAATGTGCCTCGTAACATGAAAACACACAGATTTTTCACTGGAGCTAGCTCCTCATCAAGGATGAACACTGGAAAAGGCAAAACGTGAATGAGAGCAATCCAAAAGAAAAAAACAGGCAAGAAGTTTTGTCTTGGATGAGAACCTGCAGAAGAGGGCCCTGCAGAAATGCCAGAAATACCTGTCTCAATAGTGGAGATCCGTGACGCCTGTGTCAGCATGCACCAGAGACTCAGGTGAGGCTAAAGACATGGGTGAGTAGTGCTGTACTTAAAGGAATCCAGCACCCCCCGTAATGCAAAACTGTTGAGTGGCGAGATACAAACAGCATAGGCCATCGGATGCAGATCTCAGCCTATAAGGACATAAATATATGGATGAACTGTCAGCCTTGGACCAAGAAATAGGGAAGAAGTAGTTGCTGCAGTTACAGATCAAAGCAACAGCAAACTCCTAACAATTATTTTTAAACAGAGAACCTCAACTACTGTCCAGTAAGGCAATCAAACTGCCTGCAGGGAGAAAATATAGAGAAATCATTTCTCACCACTTTAATGCTCTAAAATTAGCATTACCGGGAAATAAGCATGTAAAAAGGGGAGATTATTCTTGGCATCAAGTTAAAAAGCAGTAGATAATGTCACCTGAACCACTTATACTGACTGTAAAATAACTAAATTATGTCAAGGGAGTAGTTGGGTACCAAAAAGAGCCCTGCTAACACCACATTCGAAAAACAAAGGACATGTCAGCAAATGAGCAGGAAAATATCCTGAAGGTTTAAAGGAAGGAAATGAAATCCTGAGAAGTAGCAAAAAATGCATCTTTCATGGACTTGGTAAGAAAATCTCCAAGGCATGTATACTTCTGAACATAAAAATAAAATTACAAATAAAAGGATGAAACACAAAAGCAAGGAACTAATGAACACAGCTGCTTGCCTCGGCTCAAGGGCCTCTTTGAACCAGTTAGGAACCCTTCAGCATTTGGAGATCTGACCAAACTGATGCAAATAGCAAGAAGCATAAAGTACAGCAAGCAGTAAGTGAGGAGTGAATGAGAAGAGGCAGAGACAGAGAGAGCAGGAGACATAGAAGGGGTCTCTAAGTTATCACATGGCAGATTTCCTTCATGGGTGGATACTCCTAGCATTTCAAGAAACAGCCTTTTATTGTCATTTTCCCAGCATGTTTTAAATGGCTTTATGGATTACATGCCCAACTCCAAATGCTCGGGCAAAGCTTACAGAAACCAGTTATTTGCTATTATTATTGCTACATGTACATATTTCCAAACCACTAAATAATTGCCATCATATTTCAATGCAGAATATTTCTTCACAATTGGAAAGCAGTGGCACTGGACACACTGAATAGGGAAATCTATTTTTTATTCTGACACACTGAATAGGGAAATTTATTTTTTATTCTGACACACTGAATAGGGAAATTTATTTTTTATTGTGTCATGGCAATAATTGCCTGCACTGCTTTATATGAATTGAATATTTAAAATATCATCATAAAAATATTTGTCCTTTAATAGGTATTATCCTCTCCTGTAATGGAAGCAGAAGTCACAGAACACCTTCCTTTCCTTGCTATCGATACTTGCTAGAAGCCAGGCTAAAACCTTTATTGTCACTTCAACATTTCTACAGGGTTTTGCAGGTGCCTAAAGTGCAGGTATTAACCTCTGTTTTAAACATTCATTCAGCAGCATAAGATTGAAAACCCTCTCTTTAGAACTCCACATAAGGTGTCTGGCCTGAAATAAAAGAGCTTTTCCAGTTTCTTGGTAAGAGAGAAAAAAGAAGTTCTTTATCAAAAGCATATTAGCATATTTTGCCTCATTAATAACTTCACTGCAGCATTAATTTGCTTAATTATTGCACTTAGAATTCAACATGGTTGCTAATTAATTCAAAGGCTGGATTAAAAAAAGAGAAAAAATTTGGAGTCATAACACATACACACATAGCCCTGTTTTGTGAGCAGGCTTTTTGGAAATAAGTTTTTTGTTCTGTTCCATGAAACACTAATTCTGTGGGCACAGTAAGTCAAGAGTTATCTTTTCAATGATTTATTTTAACACATTTTCCCAGGTTTGCACATTTAGGCTTCTCTCCTGATGAATCTTCCCATAATAAATGGGGTTAATGCTTCTCAACAGCCTGCTATCAGGACTTCCAGCTCCATTACCCACTATTAAGATCTTGTTCTCTTCCACTGCAAATCTTTCTTTCTATTTTACTGGCAGTGGCCAACAGGGACACTAAATCCTTAGCAGGTCATTTGAACAGAGTTCATTTGTCTCCAAACAGCCCCAAAATTACCTTCTCATAGCCCAAAAGAAACAAGACATTAAAAAAAAAAAGCCACCAACCTGTAGCTCCAAAACACTCCCCTAAAGTATTTCGTTGTAAAGGACAAAAAAAATCTTGAGGTATTTGGGTCACCCTTAAAATACTCAACATCAGAACTGGGAATGATATTCCAATAGAGCATCTTCTTAACTGCTTGTTTAACAGTCCTACATCTTATCAAGACAAAACCATTACAAACCAGTTAATGGTCCAGGGTTAATCTGAGCCGACTGTCTCTCATGTGCTACCCAATAATGCAGCGGATGCTCACAGTGGTGACACAGTGATGTTCACAGAGGTACAGCTGTGTTAACAGGAAACCTTAACTGCATACAGCCATACCACAAAACAACCATTTCCAGCCCTGCTACTCAAGCTGAAAAACTTAGTTACAGATTGGTATAGCTGGGTTGGTCACCATGCTGCTATTGGATTGCTGGGGCTGCCCAGCACAAGCTGCTTTAGTCTGTTAGCATCCTTATCCATTTATACTTTGGCATGTACCAGCTTGGTGAGACAATGAACAACAGAGGTTTTCAAGGTGTTGGCCTTAACTATCCACAGCTTTATTCCCTTAGGATGTTTCTACTTAGACAACAAGCTTGCTTACTTACAGCTGCACATTTTAAAGATAGATAGGTTTTGGGAATGAAGATCAACAGAATCAGATTTAGATAGCTTAATATTTTGAAGCCTGGTATTATAGCTCATGTTACGTTGCAAGATAACTATGTCTAACAGGTCTCTCTATACTGGTAGTAGTTACACAATGACCAGAGAAGTCATCAACATAGTGGTGATTTTGTTAGGATTTTTGGTATCTAAAATGGGAATTCAGTGAAATCAAAGACCAACCCCCCTAGCCCCATTCAAGAGCTATTTAGCCCTGTAAATACTTAAATTCAGCAGGCTTTCAGTTTCCAGTTCAAAACATTATAAAACATTATAAAAATTAGATTTCTGTTTCTTGGCAAACCTGGATCTGCTCCGGGAGGGAGCTCAGCCTCATAGATCATCAGAATGCCGAAACAAAATACACAAAAAAACTAGGTTGCCTGCACATCCCTCTCTCCAAGGCGTATTCTCAGAGCACACCTAACACTGATGCAGTTCAAGTCCTCACAAAATGTACCCTGAGGCCTCTTGTTCTTAAAAAGGATCTGGAAAACAAGATGCTGAGGGTACTCTTATTCTATATAGCACCCTGAAGAGGCTTTTATAGAGGTTCACGCTATTACCTTGCCTCTCACATTCCTGTTTCCTCTTCCATCCCTTCTCCCTAGAGTCATGTATAAGGCATTTTTTTCCTGCACAGTGTTCTTTCCCCACCTCATAAACCCATCACCTGGTAGTTGTGTCTTTTGTGACCTGCAGATTCAGATCTCCCTCTCCAGCAGAGCAGAGAACAAACCTGGGTCTTTAACTGCTTGTATACGTGGCATAACCAGGCAGCCACCATACAGGGGGCAGACTCTTCATTGTGTTCCAGATGTCTTTTACAGCAGAAGAATAAGCTTCATCCCTTCCCCTAATATAAGAAACTAAATTAACAGCTAAAGAGAACCTACTGTGATGTGATAGATGCTCCTTGCTATGGCCAGGAGATGGGCACTTCAAGGCTGCAGGTCAGGAGTATTTCGGACACCATGCAGTTCTTCACCACCCATTCCCAGCTCACAGGCCTGGTCACACCATGCCATGAACATCCCTCTGAGAAACAAAGCCCATAGCTATGTTTGAGAGCTCTGGCTGTGCAAGTGAAGGATGGCCAGCAAAGCACATGGATTTGAGAACTTCTTCCACATCTTGCCTCTGGTTTTGGTGCACTGCAGTGCCCCAGGCTGGAAATTCTGTAGTAGTCTCACATTCATTACAAAAATGAAGGATGTTAAATTACACGTGAGGATGAATAATGAGAGCACACACTCTGTTATTTATGTGCCTTTTTAAATCATTTTACATGTTTTATATATCAGACCACTTCCAGAACAGAATTTTTGTGCAGCTAACTCAGTCTCTGCATCACCAGAATTGCCAGTGTACCTTCCTGTGGGATAACGTGGTATCCAGGAAAGAATAAGGTAAATTTGGCACCACCTGGATGTCTCTGTTGAGAAGTAAGCATCAAAAAGAGACAGTTTTGCCATGTAAAATGTTAACTTACAGTTGCTGCATTGATCCAGTGTGTGAATGAAGCCATTCAAATCCCTTTAAAGGAAAACTATGTCTTAAGGCTATCTGCAATCACTTAGAGATAGTCTACTTGGGGAAGGGAGGCTTCCTTTTTGCCTGTTTGTGAGGGAAGTTGGTCACAATTCTGGGCCAAGTTGTAGCATTCCCATCAAGTTCTTTAACAGGGGAGTTACAGACCAGACACCCAGAGCAAGCAGAGAGCCAACACTGAGCTGAATTAGCAAAAGGTCTATTTAAGGAAACATGTCTAGCATCTGTTTTATCAAGCATATGTACTCTGCTCGTTGCTGTGCACCATTAAGACCTTTCATGAAGAGATCGTAAGACACACATGAGCACTGCAGAAGCTAGGAGACTGCTATTTTTTCCTTCTTTACTTTGCCTCATCAATACTTCATTCAGGACCATTCCAGCCTTAAATCAGCCCTGTGGTAAAAAATAAAATCCCCCTGCCAATGGTCTGAAGGACAAGGGGCAAACTCCCCCTGGGAACTTTAGGGTGATTAACAGGCATCATGGATATGACCTTATTTCAGCTACAGAAGCCTGGATAACTGAGGGCAGACGTACTCTGTTATACATGAAAACACATGTTTAACTACTGTTAGTAATGATAGGATCAGACAAGACAGGATGCTCTATCCTTTGGCTGTGTTGATCCCAGAAGGTGAATGCCCTGAGCCAGCTTGCCCTCCTGCAGTCTGAGGGAGAACACCCGGTGGGAGGGCATGAGTCTTTCTACCATCCCATGTTCCCTACACAGTAGTAGTTGAGAGCACCTTCACCAAATGCTAAGCCTCCTCCCCATCCTTCTAGCCGTCATGGATGAGACAAAGGAGACCCTGTGGAGCAGCCCTCTGCCCCGTGCTCCTGGTCCCCACCTCTGCAAGCTGAGGATCTGGCGAGGAAGCTTTCTACTAAACTGAAGCATCTCACCTAGAGTATGTGGAGTCTGCTGAAGGCAAAATCAACCCTGCTCAAGCATTGCACACCCTCACTGCCTCATTTCTGGTTTGCAGACCCCAAAAGGCACACAGGCCAGGAGGTTAATCTAAAATAACTAGAATATTCAGAAGCTGGCGGCTGGATCTCCTCGGGGCTCACAATGGGCAGATCAGCCACTCGTTGCTTTCATTATCTGGATTACAATAAAAAGAAAGAAAAGAGGGTAGAGGCAGACACTTCCCTGCAGACTCTTTGCCCAGATGTTAAACCAGCTGGCTACAAACCCCACACAGAGGCTTTGCTGCCAAAGCCAGGGCTGACAACAGGAAATGGAGACGTGGCCTCCACTTTTTCCCCTTCTACCAAAACAGACCAAATGATGTTTAGCACAGCACAAATCCACCACAGCAGATGCCACCCAGGATACCTCTCTGCAGAGTCCCACATCCCTATCTGTGCCATGTCCCTCAGGGTTTAGAGATGAACTCCACCACCTGCACCAGCTCTTGCTGGTGGAGCTGGAGAGGCAGACCCATGAAGACCATGAAGGTGTGGGGCTGTGGGGCCCATCCCTTGCATTGCCTTTACCCTGAACTGCTGTGGTGCCTTGCTCACCCCCATCCCTATACACATCTCACAGCTTCTAATTTCCCACACCACTGCTTCAAGCTGCCACGCTGACCCTCCTCCAAAGACATTTTACCCTCCTTCTGTTAAGTGTTCTCCTTGCCTTTTGCCCAGAACACATTTCTGATTTGTATTTAAAGCATGCTTTGCATGAGAAGTGCACTTAGTCCACCAGGCAGGGCAGGAGTGGTTGCTCAAATAGACACCTGCATTGGAGAGAGAATAGCTTTGTCTTCTGGTAATCCATCATATTCTGGGACACATGCAGGCTATTCAGCAAATCCTCCTTAGGAAAAGTCCTTCATGTCTCTGAAGGGCTGACACTCTGCACCCTGCTCATCCGCAACATGCTGGCATTCATAGCAGGTAAATAAAAACATTATTGCTGAATGCTTCTACCTTCTCATTTCTAAAAACAAAAACCCAGTCTGTTGATACAAAAATTTGATTTACATAACCAGCAACTATCAAACTGGTAACACAGAGCAGCCGACACTGATAAGCAGAAATTAGGACATTTAGCAGCCTCAGCATGCTTGAAATCCTGTGTTGTCTCTTTAAAAACAATGAAAAACCATTCTGGATAAAATCTTTTGAAATGTTTTATTTCCTCAAGAGAACGGATCTCTTTTCTTAAAAAAAAGACTCACTAATATTAAAATATACTGAACCTGATAGAACAGAATGTCTCCTTTGAAGTTGTTTCAATCTTTTTAAATATCTAAAGGATCTAACCCACTCAGGGCTTGCACGTTTTCAGCTTGGAAAAAAAAATCAAAGCTTTATCCCCTTTTTTCCCCCATGTACACCCGCTTGCCAATTATGGGAATTAGGGAAAAAAATCCATGTCTGAAAGAGGTGGAGGTTTTTACTGCTCTTGTAATTATGCACAGGATTTAACCATTTGGGGAGGGGCACTGCTGGGGGGGATAGAAGAGCTTTATTTTAAGAGTTACACGTGCACTTTCATCCTGAATCAAGCGCCAACCACCAGGTGACTTTTCATAGGGATCGCCATGCTCCTCTGCTTAGCAGCTCATCTCCAATTTGCTCGAATGATCAACAGCTCCTCATCTTCTTTATTAGTCTCTCTGTTTATCTGCCCAGCAATGAGCTCCAGCTCCCGCAGCCAGGGAACAAGCCCAGAATATCCAGATCCAGAGCTGTGAAAGATATTCTTCCAACATCATCTGGCTCCTTGGCAGAGTCTGTGGGCAGCTGTACTCTCAGCCCCTGTGCCTGCCTCTGGGTATGTCATGTGGCCATGCCGCAGTGGCACTGGCCGAGAATCTCTGTCCTCCTGGACACAATTTTCCTTTGATTCACCTTGAATCCAAGGAACCCATTACATGACCATTGTCTCAGATTTGATCAATAATGGCCTTTTATAATGACTGCCCTTAAAAGGTAGCCAACACATCTTGTTTCTGCTGTCATACTTTATAAATCTATGTCCTGCCTGTAAGGACCATTCCTTTTGCCGTACAGAGCATTCTTGGGCAGCACTTTTTCACAGCACATGAGCAGGATCTTTTCCAGCTGATTTGTGGCACAATGGCTGGACTTTTTCACTGATGGATAAACAAAAAGCCCTGAAAAAAAGGCACGGAGCAGGGTGCAGGAGTGCTACCTCAGGACTACTCTGGCTATTAAGGCTGCATAAGCCAGCCTATAATCTCCAAAACATATTTGCTTAGGTTGAGGTTCTTTTTTTCAGGAAAGACACACCATAAAAAAATAAAGTGAGAAAAATTTTATCCCTGATATAGAGGAGGCAATCTTACATAGGAATTGCCTGTGCTTTTCCTTCCCACCTCCTTCCTCCTTTTTTTCCTTTCACAAGAAAGACCAGTAAAAGCTGTGTCTATATTAGCTACAAGCATCATCTATAAAAATCCTGTCTTTATATATTACTCATATCACACTGTTGCAGTGTCAAATTTCATAGGAAAGAAAGCACAAAATGCAACATAAATTACATCAGCATTACAACTTGGGCATAAATTATCTGAACCAAACAAAACCTGACCTTGCTTCTACTAGTTTGGTCAGTGTCTCCATTTTAGATGCTGCAGGTCATCCTTAAACATAAATTTGTCCTTTCGGTTGATTTTTGCATTTAAATTGGTTTAATAATTCGTGACATAATGAGCATTTTCATATAAGCATTTTCTACCTAAGGAACTAACAGTCTGTCAGCTTCAGCAGTAGATGCGACACAGCTGAGCACTTGAATCAAGAAAAGAGAGTATTTCCATGGACTGTGACTGATGCAATTGTATACAGGCATTTATTTGTCTGCTCAAAGTTTCAACCCCGACAGCTTTTTTGCTTTCTTACTGTGTTTGTCTAAATCCAATTGCAAGTTCTTCAGGGCAGCAATCTGTCTCCTCATATGTTCATAAAGCACCATGTGCACCTATGGCACTCTGTAATAAGTAATTTCTTATCTGCTTATGATTAAAGAGGGATTTCAGGTGAAATATTGTAAAGTGAAATGGACAGGCTGGGAGGATAGCTTACATTACCAACACCACTCGGTCAGACATTGTGCTTCAACACAGGATGGCAGCCAACATGATATGCACAGTTTGAGCTTGCCTATGTGCAGCTCTGAATGCTTTTGAGAGCCATCCTACAACCATTCCCCATGCCCTGACACCAAGTCCCTAAAAAATACATTGTGCAGAGTAAGAGAGCTCTCCATTAGATGCCTTGTACTACAGTACACATTTGTTTGTAAGGGTATCTATTGCTTTTTTCAGGGTTACTCTCTGAAAGCAAGCTAGACTCTGTAGAGCAACTGAAAAGACAGGAGTGCACTGTCTTGACTGGAGGTGGAAAGAAAGTAGGATAAGCCACAGAAAGGGGAGCAAAGAGAGAAGGTGGGAAGCTGATATATTAATAGAATCACCCTGTGCCTCGCTCGAGGCATAGACACATCCAGACGGGGCTGTTCCCCACTTAACAGTAATTGATTTGTGCAGGTGATATAGCAAACATGAGAGTCCAGCTGCATGATGCATGCATGGATGAAGCTCCCGACATGCTTAGGATTACCATATTTATGGCAGCAAGAAAGCATGCAGTGGCTTTCTGGGAGAGGTCCCCAGCTTGTGACCTTGCCTGCACCCCAAGACACTACAATGCCTATTGCTTACCATCTGAAAATCCCTCCTCTTCCAGAAACTCAGCCCCACACATGCCGTTTGTTGTCCCCCAAAAACAAAGCCCCTTTGCGTCAGCACTTGCTGCTCCAGATCCCTGAGCTTCCCACAAACTGCCCATACCTAATCTCTGCTACTTCAGATCTCTTAAACCATCTCAGAGCTCAAATTCCCCAGCTACTCCCAGACCACAGCTCCCAGTCTCCCCTGCTGCAGCTGCTGTCCCCAAATCCTCTGGGACACCAGCATTCCCACCACATTTCTGCCATCAGCTCCCTAACAAGCCCTCAGCTCCCCAGGCTTCCTCAAACCCTGTAACACTCCCCAAGTCTGTACCCTGGACTTGTCATTTCACAGACCCCTTTCTTCCCTCCAAAGTCTACCCACATTTCCCCCCTTTCAAATCCTCTCACCAGCTCACTTCACCACCAAGTTCACCCTACTTTGTCCCTCCTCTCCTGCTTTTGCTAGCTCCCCCCAAGTTTTCCCACCCCACTATCTGCCATGCCACTGACAGTCCTGACATTCCAAATGGAAGTAGACCTTCAGCTTCCTCCACTGGATGAATTCCTACAGCCCTCTTTCCTTTCCCATATCTTCTCAAAAAAGTAACTTGGAAGGAAATTCCCATCAGTAATGACTTCACTGAGATTTTATATGTCTAAAAGGGGTTTAGAAAAATAAAATCATTAGCTTTGATTTTTTCATTGTAGCATTCCTAAAGGACCTAACCACAGACTGAACCCACTGCCCTTTGTGGAGTATACGTTATTTCAACTGTAAGACATGATGCCTTGCGCAAGAACACACAGAGGGGCCATGGCATGGCAGTGCAATGAAGACCTTCAACCTCACAAGGCACACCTTAACCAAACTGTTCCTGAGAATCATTATTGGCTGTCCAAAATAAGCTCTTCATAGCTTTGCCTCAAAGCTCACCTGTGCCTTCAGCCTTTGACTTAGAAGCCTCTTTTCCTCCTCAAAGAGCTGCGGTCTCCATATAGCGCTTTAGCGCTATTTAGTCTCACACACCATGTTCCAGTGTCAGCAAAATGAGGGAGGCCCACACAGAGGTTTCTTTCTCACTGAGAGAAGACCAGAGAAGGTTTATGGCTGCAGAGAAAAGGAGGTCAGGAAGGTCACTGTCTACCTGGAGGACAGTGAAAAGAGAAGCCACCACCTGGGCAGCCAAAGTTTGTTGCTTAATGAGCAATCACTGATCTAAATCCCATCAAGCCACAGGCAACTTGCTTGATTACGGGGCATACAGGACAAGGTTTTACCTCCACACGCCTATATATTTCAACAGCTATGGCACCCAAGAGAACTGCACTGGAAGTACATTGGTAAGACTGCAAAGTCAAGCACTTAAGCTAGGAAATATGGGGCCTAAAGTGGTCTCTGCAGCCCCAGTCACATTATGATACAATCCTTATTTTCACAGCGAAGTGTTGTTTCTCCACCACCCTCCTGCTCTGCTCCACAGACCCAAGAGCCCTCTCTCCCTTTGATGGTGTGTTCTGAGTCCTTGCTCCACATCGCAGTTTTCTTACATCACTCGAGTCCTGCCTGAGATGGAAGCAATAATTTTCTCATAGACTTTTCTTTGGCCTTCCCCACTCTTAAATTAGAGTGATTCACAGATGTTAATTATCTTATTTCCATAATGAACCCGTGGAAGGAGGGTGTATCATTAATTCCACATTGCAGCTGCTGAGCTGAGACACGAAGAGATGCAGGTTAGTAGATTAATATCCACTAATTTTGCACACCTAAGCTGAAACACTCAAGGCCTGCTTTCCCCTCACTCTGCAGGGCTTCACATTGCAAACTCCATTGATGATCTATTAATATCTTCCGAGACATTAACATATAGATACTGGAAAAGGATAACTTTACCACCAGCTCTCCAGCAGCTGTCCCCAGGGTTGCAAGACTTAGGTCCATCACACAGACCGTGCCCCATTTGAGGAAGCACAGAGCTAAGACTGGAGTTGGGCTGTCATAGTGAATCTTTCTTAGAACAAGTGAGTAAGGTGTGTTTAGCTACTGGGTTTTGATGGCTGTTTCTTGATAGCAGAGGAATAGTTGGCTCTATCTCATAAATACCCATAATAAAAACCCAAGTTTGTGGCAGATGAGGAAAAAAGGTGCCATGGTTAGAACAGACACTTCTGACTTTTCTCTCCCCAAACCTCCATCCTCGCTTTGTTCAAACCCAGCAGTTTCCTTCTCCACCTGTCTGAGACCCCAGAGAGATGCAGACTGTTTTCAGGCCTCTGGATCTGCCCGGCCTGTACTTAAAACAAGGGCCTGTACCAGATAAGGTCATGATGTACTCACTGCACTGAGTGAACCTGGGGAAGGACTTACCTGCTTAAACTCTATGCTACTTAACACCTGCAGGCTGCACTACTTCAAACGCATAGCCTAGTTTGGGTGAATGCTCACAAAAATGGCACAAGTCACTTGTCTGGTTTTGCAGGGCATCTCCTTGCAAAATTCTAACTCCTTAAGCGAAACCATGAAAACTCCATGATTTAAAAAACGAAGGAAAAAGAAAAAAAAAAAGGAAATAAAAGTAAAAAAGGAGAGCCTGTATATTTATCCTGCAGGCAAAACAACCATTAAGAAAGCCTAGGATAAATCTTCCCTAGCTTGCTTTCTGGAGATAGCTGAACTGCTTCAGCTCAAACTTTCTGTTAAAAAGAACCAACAGCCTGAAGCTGATACACAGGATGGAAAATTTCAGCTTAAACGGTTAGCACTTGCTGAAGAATAGGCTTCTGGAGACAGTCTTCTACACAATGTAAGTTTTGTTATTACAGAACTCCCTATAGCACATGGAGAGCCCTGGGTGCCTTTCCCCAGCATACCCACTACCTCTGCCCTTGCTCCCCTTGCCAGGCTCCCTGCTGCCCCTTCCCAGCACAGCTCTGCCAGCACCAGACTCCCTGCACAGCCCAACACAACACCAGTTTCTCACCCCAGATGCTTTATCTGGGGTAAGATAGCACAGCAAACCCAGCACTGTAGAGTCACTAATCCAGGACCTTCAATCCAAGCTGCAGCTCTGCTGTATGTACTTGCAATTCCTTGTGCTTTGTACTTTTTGCTGTCCCTATTGCCTGTGGGTCTGTCACACATTTTTTAACAGGTTAATGACTTTATCCCTGAGCTGAGCACACAGTCTCCAGTCATTAGTGAGCATCATGTGCTCATGCTGTGTTCTGTATCCTGGAAAGCCACATTCGGGTACGGTATATCTTCCTCTTTGCAATGCCAAGGGTGTCTTGCACAAGCCTTCCTCACTCTTTTGATGGACTGTAGACAGCTTGCTCATTAGTCTAGTATCTAATTGCTTATCAGTCATACTCTCAAGCTCCTCACTACTTCACTTACACAGCTACAGTAATTAGATTTCACATTTCTTTAGACTCTCATGGCATTGTCTTAACCTACTGAGGAGGCACTCAGATATAATACACATATATTATAAATTATCTCTGACAATTATCATATTCATTATACTATATAAGATATACATACACAGTGCTGCTCAGGCAAGCTCAAACCTCTCCAGTTCAAAGTGCTCAGGATGCTCCAGGAGCCTCTCCAAATGCTTGTTTGTGTCACTTTTAACTTCTGTGAAGCTTCACCCATCTGTGACCCTTGGCTTACAAACCATGCCTGACTGCATCATTTGCTACTTCTCACCCACCGCCACATACCTCTCCCACAAAACAAAGCTTTCAGATCTGCTCACTGCAGAGATGCAAATACTTTAAGGCAGAAACACGAATTTGATGTTTAGTACAGCAGCAAACAGAAAAGCTGCTTGAGCAGTCAGCCCTTATTTTGGGGAATAACATAGATTTTATGCCTCTTTTCTTCGTCTAATTTGATGCATTTCTTTAGCACCTATTCTCTAAGCCTCAAGCTGGTTTTTTGTGAGATCATTCTGCACATTTATTACAGAGCTCAAAAAGCTACAACAATTTATTTAACTTTTCAGAACAGAATTCTGCAGACACTGAAGCCAGATGATTTTTCTTCCTGGGGATCACGTGTGAAATATGTGCTATTTTCCAGATGTAAAAACCACAGACATCAGGTGACATGTAAAATTGTACACCTCTTTCTAAAGTGAATTAAATTAGTGAATGCACCAGATGGCTAAACTTGAAAAGGCTAACAGGTAATTCCCCCCAAACTGGAAAAGGGCCGTATCACCATAAGCTACGTCTGCAGAAGCAAACTAAGCAGAGCCAGAGTATGGACCATTTTATTCAGTGTTATAGACATAGCCATAGAGACTGCAGTGGTTTCCAGACTGCCTGCTTGTCCTGCTGTGGTGCACATTTACAGGTGCAGGAGGGACAGGTGACACTTGGGGACAGACTGGCTGTCTCCTAAAGATGGGCAAGCACTCTGCTGTGGGCCATGGTGCAGATGCATCCCTCAGACACAAGAAATAGTCCTGCCCCTCTCCACTCCCCCACCCAGAGCCAGCATTGTGCCTCCTCAGCTAGACCCCTTCAGCATAACATACATGCAGAATGAGCAAACGACGTGCATGAAAGATGGTAAGTGAGTACATGAATGCTCTGTAGCTCTGGAGGTCAAAGTCCTGTGGAGGTCAAAGAATGGTGGATTTGGATACAAAACAAATCCGAAGGAAAAAGTCTTCCCATGGCCTCATAAAGCAGTCTTAACTGATCCCAAGCAACACCCCAAACTCACGAAATGCAGCAAAATATGGTAGTAGAAAAGCTTAAAGCAAAAATCCAGGGTGAAAATACTCAAGAGCACATAAATGATTTAGGAGCCAGATTTTCACTGGTCCCCAAGCTTCTGAAAAGTTTACTTCTCATCGACTTGGTATGAATATCTAAAGCCTTCTGAATCTCTTGTAACGGGATGTGTTTGCTATCCATCCTCCTTTTTCCTGTTGCTTGCCATTTCCCTGCCTTGCCTTGCCCAGAGCTGCCTGCACGTCAGGCAGGCAATATGCTGGCATTCATCAGAGCTAAAATCAGTCCTTACAAGAAACCCAGCATAAAAAGGGGAGACAGACAGCGAGGTTTAACTCTGAGCCCCACCTGCAGATAGGAACAGGAGACCATCCCAAAACCCAGATGAAGGAGAGCATCCTGACCAAGCTCACCCCAGCGTCAGTTCTGGGGGGCTCTATTAAAACCTTGCTGTGGGAGGACTCCCGGCCCGGGAGGCAGCCGGCTGCGGGAGGATGCTCGCCGGCTTCCCGGGAATGAATAGCATTCCTACCCTGGCAGGCGGCCAAGCGTGGCAGCCGCCTGCGCGTAGGCTCTTCCCCGGCTCTCACAGCCTCTTCAACAGAAGTGACACCAGACACACTCTTGCTCGCAGCCTGCTGCCGCTCAGGAGGTTGGGAGAAGAAGAGACTTAGTCCTTCACAGCTGGGGGGCTCTGACTTTGGAAGCTGAGGCACAAGTTAAGATGGAGGGCAAGGCGGGAGAAGCGGGGGGAAAAGGAGAGGTGAGATGGAGGAAGGGATTTCCTGCACAAGGCTGAGTCCCTGCCTCTCCCTCGCATCTTTCCCTCATGCCAGCCCTCACTGTAACTCTCTGGGAAACAACCAGAAGCAGACCAGGGCATGAACCTGCAAAGCACCCCTAGCCTGGGAATCAGAACTGTGGCACTGTGCCCAAGTTCATTAACCCTGCTGTGACACTGGGCTAATTAGCTCGAGTATGGCATCGTGCTAATGCAACTTCACTGTTTCTAGGACCTCAATGAGGATTGTTTTCCAGTGTCCCCTCCTGTCCCATGTATCAGCAAGGCGGGGAGGCAAGAAATCACATGTACGGAATAAGACTGAAAATACAGAAACTGCAGAGAAATGGGGAGGATATTTTTATTGGCATAGTAGCAACCTATCAGCATGCCTGTAACTATCCTTGCGCTTACATAAGGATATTCCTTCTGGGAAGGACTTCAGAAACCATGGGAAGGAGTCAGAGCCCAAGAAGTGACATGACCATGCTTGTTCAGTGTGGCACTGGGTGAGTGACACTGGGTGACTGACATTGGACAGCCAGGGGCAGCAGAAGGACATTCAGAATGAGACCTTGCACACAGGCTAGGACCTTGCCTCTCACAGAAATCAGTGGAGCCCAGCACAACCACCACTCTTAAGTATTCGCCGAGGACTCTTCATCTTCCTGGTAGCTGAGAGGTGGATTTCTTCCACCCATTCATCATTCGTAAGAGCCTAAATCTCAAACAGTCCTTCAAGGAGAAGAGTGTGAACTAGGCCCAGGAGGAAACAAGGAGCTGCTGGAGAAAAGCCAAATATACCAGCCAAGACACCTTCAAAGTGGTATGAAAGACATCCCAGCCAGATGTACGGCAGCACCCGTGGAGGGGGAGCACCAATTCACAACAGCTAGCCAGGCAGAGAAGCCATGCAGCTTCCCTCTTCTACAGCCCAGTGGTCTGACCAAACCTCAAGCTATGGAAAGGGTAGGCATTTCTTCTAAAGTTCTACATCGGAGCCTGGTGTGAATAACTATGTCATCTGCACCCCTTAAAACAAAGACATTGAGGCAAAATAGCCAGAAAGGACCTGCAAAGTAAAGATTGTTCTTTCTAAGGGCATCTCTTATATCCTAACAGTCCTCATGGTGGCCAAACAGCAGGACTTGGGCTGTCATCTGTCCACAACACACCCACAATCTGCAGTGCATCTGATTCACAACACCTCTATGATGTACAGAAGTGCTTTGCGGACATGGGGGCCTGAGTCTAAGAGAGCCTCAAGTCCTCATCCAGGCTAAAAGTATGTCCAACTCCCATGGCATTCAATGTCGCTTCAGTACCTACATACCCCAGACTTTGGTGAGGCTGAGGCTGAGGCTGAGCCTCATTAGCTTGTTCCAGATGAAAGAGCACCTGGGCACCTGCCTCATGGTTTAACAGCTGAAAATCCTCCTTGATCCTTCAGGGGCAGAAGACGCAGAAGGTAAAGAGAGCTGGAAAACAGGTGGCAGAAGAAGGGAAGGACACCAAGCATTAAGGTTATGTGGAATCATAAGCTGGGTTGTGGGGCAGGAGGGAAAAACTCACATCTAGCCCCCCTGCAGGCAAGGCAGGCTAGGGAGCATCCCCCAGAAAGCCTGCAGTAGATCCCAGCTGAATGGCCACGTGGGGGACTTTTAGGAATGCACTGCTCCAAGGATACCTTCCGGCAGCTTGCACAAGGCCCATGCTGTGTGGGGAATGAGAAGAACTGGTCTTTTGTTTCATGCCCCTTTGTTTTAACCTCTAGAATCAAAGACCCCAGCTGCTCCTCCAGGATCAGCTAGAAATTAATCCAATTAAAAAATAAATTCCCTGCAGGATTCAAAACTCTTTGCCAGGTGGGGGGTATGGGCACGCAGTTCCTTTCTTCTGCAAAACAAACTCTTTCTTCTAACCTACATTTCACAGAGGGCAGATAGGCAGAGAGGCATTTGAAGCAAATATAACAAACAAATGATTGGGATGATTTATAACCCTGATACCAACCCACAGCTCACAGGCAGGATTGCAGCCTCTGTCTTCTATAGCCTGCATGGCTGGAGACAGAAGCACAATGCTACATGCTACCCTCCAACACGAACAGTCATCGAGCAACAAAACCCTTTGCTGCTTCGTTCCACTCTTTTGTTTTCCAGAGTTTTTGGTCACCCAGGATTGTGGAGCTTGACAGGTTAACCCGCACTTCCTTGGTTGTGGCAGAAATGGTTAAACAGGGGGGGGGGGGGGGGATTGTTTAGGCTGTGAAGCAGAAGGAATTCCTTTGTTTTTTGTAGATAACTCCAAGGCAGCCAGAGCCGGCGGGGATGCCCAAGAAGAAAGAGGCAGGGGCTGAGCGTGAAGATGGGTTTCCAGGCAGGGAGGTCATGCCACCCCTCTGCAGGCTGTGAGATGTGGGGTAGGGTGACATGTTGTGCCTCGACTTCACGGCTGGAGAGAAGTTGGCCAGACCCTCTGGGTATGGGGGTGAGCAGGACCAGCTGGAGACCATGCCCAGATAACCTGACTTCTCCTGGGAGGCTCAGCGAAGCCACAGCTTGTGCTACAAGGGGATCCCATCCCACCACCCTGAGGGCATGCAGTCAGGATGGGGGAAACTAGGGCAAATGAGAGATGGGGGCTTTGAATAGGCAGGGATTGGTGCCCCTAAGATCTCCTAGGAAAGGGGAAGCACTTATAACACAGCCACTTCTTCTTAAACCTGGCTTGCTTCCACCACCCAGTATGTCAGTCAAGCTGCACATCCTACCTCAAGGTGATTGTGGTCCTGAGTCCAACCCTGTACTGGGTTGGACCTCCGTGGGATTCATACCTTCTCTTGCAGCCCCAAAACGCGACATCTACTAACTTATCTCCATTGACAGAAATTATTGGAGAGAATCTCAGGCAGCTGCTGAGAGGAGGAAAGTCTTACCCTGTTGCATTTGGTATACTGGAACCTTGAGACACCTGAAAACTGCTGTGCAGTAGGAGACAGTGAAAAGGGTCAGCAATAAGTGCCTGTGCTTAGCTTAAGGGGTAAAGGGAAGTAGAGGAGATCCTGGGGTTTTATCACCTTATGTAAGGCTATATGTGGGAAGTGGGAAAAGTGCCCACAAACTTTACTTCTAAGAGATGGATCAGAATCAGGGAAAATTCAAAATTTAAATCTAAAAAAGCAAACGAGAACCTGGAGTGATTTGCTGGCCAGCACTGTCTTGGTTGCTGTTGGCATCAGGCTGGGGGTGTACGAGTCCTTCCACTCATCAGAAGCAGCACATTACCCAGGCATTCAGGTTCACAAGGCTTAGTCTTGCTTTCTCCTTTGCCTGACAATCAGCTCTGGGAGCAGCTTTGATTTCTGTGTCTAAGAAGTATGGGAAGAAGTCTGGCAGCAAAGATCAGACCTTCGGACACTGCAAAACGCCTACTACTTAGCTTCTTAGCAGGCCCCGAGTCTCCGCAACAACGCTAAGTGCAAGAGAGCTGGTAAATTATTAAAACAACCTTGCAACAGCTCCAGAGAAACCACCAGTGCCTAAGATTCAAAGGAAAGGCTGTGGTGTGAGAATCCCCATTAGTAACAATACGCACAGTTTGCAAGAACATATGTCTCTGCATGGAGCAATCAACCAATCTGGGCTGTTTAACCACAATATTTCAAAGAAGTGCTTTTAATGCAGCTGATCCGTATGTTTACTTCTGAGCTGCAAAACGGGATTCTTCACTAGCCTTTCAGAACATTTCTGTAATGGACTTTACCCAAACTACTGAGGAGAAGGCTTTGCTCCAGCAGAGCGACTGATAACGTATTTTTTTAAATCAAAGTCATGACTGTGAAACAAGAACCCAGGCACACAGAAAGTGCTTTTGCCCTCTAAAATAAAAAGGCAAGAGGAACAAGACCCCACTGGGGCCCTCTTAAGAATGGTTTTGGATAGAAAGTGCATGAGATGGGGACTGGGTGTTTGGGAAAGACGAAGGATTTCCAAGACTCTTCTGATCCAGATACTTGAGCACACATTGAAAATACAGCCCTTTTCACCCTTCTTTCCTTCAAAGTGCATGCAAGGCAAATGTAAGTCCTGCTTTATTGATTGATTATTTCTTTAATAAAGAATAGGAACTCCTCGTGGAATAGCCATGTCTTTGTGGGGAGGGGCAAAGGAGGGGGTGAGGTCTGGTCTCCTTCCCTGCTCTATCTAATCCTAATTAAAAATAAATTACATGCTGTATGGAACTTGAAATGGCAAAGATAATCCTGTTACACACGAGGGGCCGCTCTGCTGCCCGCTGCCTGCTACCGGCCGCTGGACCCGTTCCCAGGCACGCAGCCCAACCTGATCCCCGGACCTCGGCCCGGTCCGGATCCCGGCCCAAGGGGTCCCAGGGGGACCCAGGGTGACCCAAAGGGGCTCGGCCTGGCCCGGGCGCTGCCCGCCCTGATGGACAGGCCCCTGCGGAGCTCCGGCGGGCGGGAGAAAGGAGCCCTTCGGAGGCTTTTCGTATGGAAAACAGGAGCTTGGGGGCTTTAGTAGGAGACAGAGCGGACCCCGGAACCCGCAGCCAAAGCCGAGGCCCCATTTATATCCCTTTTCCATAAGCAGGAGCTGCGGGCACTCCGCCGCACACACACACCCCCCCCCCGCGCGTGCCGCCCCGCGCGGCTCCCGCGCAGCCCCTGGGGTGCTTCTGCCACGAGTGCCACATCGCGTCGGGCGCGCGGAGGAGCGGGTGTCCAGAGGAAACCGGGGCGAGGGGGGAACGAACCGCGTCCCATTTGTGTCCCCTTCTTTCTTTAAAAGGCGAGGAAAGAGGGAAAGGGAAAGGGAAAGGGAAAGGGAAAGGGAAAGGGAAAGGGAAAGGGAAAGGGAAAGGGAAAGGGAAAGGAAAGGGAGGGAGAGAAAGGGAGGGAGGGAGGGAGGGAGGGAGGGAGGGAGGGAGGGAGGGAGGGAGGGAAGGAAGGAAGGAAGGAAGGAAGGAAGGAAGGAAGGGAGGGAGGGAGGGAGGGAGGAAGGGAGGAAGGGAGGAAAGGAGGAAGGGAGAAAGGGAGGGAGGGAGGAAGGGAGGGAGGGAGGGAGGAAGGGAGGAAGGGAGGGAAAGGGAGATGAAAGAGGAAAAGGAAAGATGAACAAGGGAAAGGAAAGATGAACAAGGGAGTGGGAAACAAGAATAAAAGGAGGAAAGGGAAGAGGGAAGAAGGGAAAGGCAGAAGAAAAAGAGGGAAGGAAAAGGGAAGGAGACAAGGAAGAAAGAGGAGGGGGAATGAGGGAATGAAGATCACGCAGTTTCCCCGGGGACCCAGCTGCCCCTGAGGACTCCCAGCCTCCATCCCCACCGAGCTTCCTGCCCATGGCTGCAGAGGCACCGAGAGGCTGCTCGAGACTCGGGGCTCCGCGCGGGGCCCCGGTGCCTCGCGGGGCAGATGGTTTCGTTTCCCCGGTCCGTGCCAGGTTTCAGCCTCATGCTGTTATTTTGTTATTCTGGAACGAGACTAGTGTTGCTTCCCAGAGAGGCCCTATTAGGACAAAAGGAAAATCCTGTGAATAGGCGTAACAGGGCACCAGGAGGGATAGGTCTTAAATGTATTTTAATATGAGCAGGGCATTGTGTGTAATTCAGCGCTCATCATCGTTTAGTCAAAGAGTTATGGCAGTGATTGGGAATGAATAGAGGGACATAATGGATACATGTGGCGTTTGCTCATTATATTCAACTTAGTCCAACTCCTCTGTGGAAACTGTTCAACTTTCTCTCCCTTTAGCCTGTCATAGTGAAATAATACAGACATTGGTTCCTCGAATGGGATAGCCTGCCATGCTATTATATTTCTACAGCTAACGAGGGCTTCATAAGCCTTTGATACAGCCTGATCTTTGAAACCTTTCCAAATCTCCTCAAGCTTATGCTAAATCCTATTTGGAACTTTTTTTTCCCCTTCTTTTTTTCTTCTTTTTTTTTCCCCTCCTCGCCTGCTAGTGCCCCAGGCTTAAGAAACCCGGGCGGTGACACGCATACTAAAGCATGCGGGGACACCTCCTGAAAGGCGACTTAACGCCGCTGATCACAGGCTCTCACGCGAGGAGCACACCACTCCGGCCGCGCAGATGAATGCCGGGATCCTCCTCCCCCTCCCCAAAAACCCGCTAATCCGCGCAACCACCGCGCGACACGCCGCGACATGCACCGACACGCCGCGACACGCCACGGGGCGACATGCCACGCCACAGGGTGGCATGTCACGACACGGGGCAGCAAGCCACGGCACCTGTCCGACCTGCGGCACGACTAACAAGCCCCGCCGAGCGTTTTGCTCCGCGCTGGAGCACCCTGCTCCAGCTTCGCTGCCGCGCATCCCGAGAGGGAGAGAAGGCGGGAGGCAGGGGAAGAGAAGAAAGGGAAAAATAAAAGAAATAAAGGGGACAAAAGGATAAAGGAGGAAAAAAAGGAGGAGGGGGGAAAGCCCCAAACCCCGCAGAACTGATGAAGACAAAGGACAGCGCCCCGCGCCCGCACCCGCACCCCGCGCCCGCTCGCGCCGGAAGCGGGAACCTCCCCGTCTCGGGAGCTGCCGCCTCCCATTGGCTCGGCCGCCCTCTCATTTGCATACCGCCGTCTATGAAAGGCTGTGCGGAGGCGCGGAAAGATGCAGACAGCGGTGGAGGGAGCGCGGAGCCGCGCGTGGTACCGTGAGTCGCTCCCCAACACACACGGACACCCGCACCGCCACCCCGGACCGCCCCGTCGGGCCGAGCCATGAGAAGCCCGCTGCGGCTGCTGGCCGCCGCCTGCCTGCTGGCCCTGTCCCGCGGCAAGACGGTGAGGTACCGCACCGACGAGGAGGGTGCCCCGGGCACGGTGATCGGCACGCTGGCCGACGAGATGCCGGTGAAGGCGCCGGGGGAGATGAGCTTCCGACTGATGCGGCAGTTCAGCAACAGCTCGCTGGTGCGGGTGCGGGAGGAGGATGGGCAGCTGAGCATCGGTGAAGCGGGGCTGGACCGGGAACAGCTGTGTGGGCAGGCCCCCCAGTGCGTCCTCGCCTTCGATGTAGTGAGCTGCTGGCGGGAGCGCTACCGCCTAGTGCACGTGGAGCTGGAGGTGCGTGACATCAATGACAATGCACCGCGCTTCCCCCGTGCCCAGATGACACTGGAGGTGTCGGAGAGCGCCGCACCTGGCACTCGCCTCCCTCTGGAGGTGGCCGTGGATGAGGACGTGGGCTCCAACTCCATCCAAAGCTTCCAAGTCTCCCTCAACAGCCACTTTGGAGTAGAGGCACAGACACGGGCGGATGGGGCACGCTGTGCTGACCTGGTGCTGCTCCAGGAGCTGGACCGTGAGCGCCAGCCATCCTACACACTGGAGCTGGTGGCCAAGGATGGTGGCAGCCCAGCACGCTCAGGCACAGCCACTGTGCATGTCCGCGTCCTCGATGCCAATGACAACAGCCCCACCTTCGCCCAGAGCTCAGGTCACAGTCGAGCTGCCTGAGGACGCACCACCTGGCTCCCTGCTGCTCGATCTGGATGCCGTCGACCCTGATGAGGGCCCCAATGGCGAGGTGATCTACGCCTTTAGCAGCCAGGTGCCTCCCGAGGCACGGAGGCTCTTCCGCCTCGACCCACGCTCAGGCCGCCTCACCCTGGAGGCCACTGTGGACTATGAGCGCACCCGCACCTACGAGCTGGACGTGCGAGCCCAGGACCGTGGCACCAGCCCTCGTGCCGCCACCTGCACCGTCGTTGTGCGCCTCACTGATGTCAATGACAACGCACCACGCATCAGCATCAGCGCCCTCCGCGGGGCTGCCAGTGCCGCTGGTGTGGCCTATGTGAGTGAGGCAGCAGCCAGCGAGAGCTTTGTGGCCCTTGTCAGTGCCTCAGACCGTGACTCAGGTGCCAACGGGCAGGTGCGCTGCAGTCTCCGTGGGCACGACCACTTTGCCCTGCAGCGAGCCTATGAGGACAGCTACATGATCGTCACCACAGCAGCACTGGACCGCGAGCGCATCGCCGAGTACAACCTCACTGTGGTGGCCGAGGACCTGGGCTCCCCACCCTTCAAGACCGTCCGCCAGTACACGGTGCGGGTGAGCGATGAGAATGACAACGCACCGCTCTTTGCCAAGCCCCTGTACGAGGTGGCCGTGCCAGAGAACAACCCGCCAGGTGCCTACATCACCACTGTGGTGGCCCGTGACCCCGATCTTGGCCACAATGGTAAGGTCACCTACCGACTCCTAGAGACACAGGTCATGGGGGCACCCATCTCCACCTACGTCTCAGTGGACCCCTCCACCGGGGCCATCTATGCTCTCAGGACATTCAACTATGAGATCCTCAAGCAGTTGGACCTGAGGATCCAGGCCACCGATGGTGGCTCTCCGCAGCTGTCCAGCAGCACCCTTGTGAAAGTGAGGATGGTGGACCAGAATGACAATCCTCCTGTCATCATCCACCCCGTGCTCACCAATGGGACAGCAGAAATTGGCGTGTCCAGCAAGACCTCTCGTGACTCTCTGGTGGCCCAGATCAAAGCTCGAGATGCAGATGATGGGGCCAATGCTGAGCTCACCTTCGCCTTTCTGGAAGAGCCTCAGCAGGATCTCTTCACCATCAACCCAAGCACTGGGGACATCGTGCTGAGGGGTGACCTCTCGGAAGAGCTGGGGCAGCTGTTCAAGGTCATCCTCACCGTGACAGACAATGGCAAACCCCCCCTGGCCACGACAGCCACAGTCAACTTCCTGGTGACTGCCACTGCTCCTTCCAGTATGCGGGAGATAGCCAAGCCCGGCTCCTGGGAAGGAAAGGCTTTGCAGTGGGACATCCCTCTGATTGTGATCATTGTCCTGGCGGGCAGCTGCACCCTCCTGCTGGTGGCCATCATCACCATTGCCACCACCTGCAACAGGCGCAAGAAGGGGAACGAGATCAAAACCAACTCATCCTTGAAGGACCAGATAGACATCTCCCACCTGGAGAAGGGCCAGCAGGAGGAGGGCAGCCAGAGCGGGAATGTGTTTGAGGTACGAACCTTTCCCAGCAAAACCTCTTACACCAGCCCTGACCCTTCTCCAGCTGCTGAAGAGATTTCCACTGCTGAGAGCAGCAGTGACAGCACTTGCCTCTATGAGGGTCAGAAGAGGCTGAGAGGACCAAGCGGGGAGGTAAGGTCCCACTGTGGGGAAAAGGGGTTGGAGGGGGGGGGGGGCAGTGTGTGGTGTCTTGGAGGATGTGAATCACAGAGGTGCAGCTCCTGATGTTGATTTACCCTTCACCACTCCCCTCTCTTCCTGCCTCCTTTGATCCTCTCACCCCAGCAGGGTTTTACTGCCACTCCGAGCTATGGCAAGGAGCCCGCTCCCCCCGTGGCCATTTGGAAGGGGCACTCATTCAACACCATCTCCGGCCGAGAGGCAGAGAAGTTCAGTGGCAAAGACAGCGGCAAAGGCGACAGCGATTTCAATGACAGTGACTCAGGATATCAGCGGAGATGCCCTGAAGAAAGATCTCATCACACACATGCAGAATGGTAAGGGCTCAGCCCCTCAGACGGACAGGCAGACAGGGAAGTGGACAGAGGGACCCATCACTGGGGCACAGTGATTAGGCAGGGCACCTGGAGGGGGAAATCTGACTCTGAGTGGCTCAAACTGCCTTTTGATGTGATGCTGATTCCCCTCCACACTGAGTGCCCAGCACAAATTAGCAGGTGCTGGAAGTACTGTGGTATTGGAGTTATTTCCTCCCCAAAAAGCTTCTCTTAAGGTTAGGATTGTGAGGAGTGTCCCTAGCAAAGAGACATGACCTTCCCAAGGGTGTTTTATTGTGCTGTAGAGCATCACTCCCGACTCCCACCGTCAGTGCCTTGAAACATCCCGTGATTGATAGCTCTGAGGATTACTGATGATGTGGATTTATTCCTGCAGTAACAACAGGTTTCTCCTCTCTCTCTCTCTTTCTCTCTAGGTCTGTGGGCATGCACGGCAGAGTGCAAGATCCTGGGCCACTCAGACCGCTGCTGGAGCCCCTCCTGTGGCAGAGCCAACCCGCACCCCTCTCCCCATCCCTCCGCTCCCCTCTCCACCTTCTGCAAGAGCACGTCCCTGCCCAGGGATCCCCTACGCAGAGGACAACTTTTACCAAGCCCAGCTGCCCAAAACAGTGGGCCTTCAGAGCGTCTATGAGAAAGTGCTGCACAGGGACTTTGACCGGACAATCACACTGCTCTCCCCACCGCGCCCCGCACGGCTCCCCGACCTACAGGAGATTGGGGTGCCCCTCTACCCAGCCCCTTCCACTAGATACCTGGGTCCCCAGACGGACACAGCTGAGAAGGTGTAGCCCAACACACTCCCCACCTGAGTACACAACAGTCCCTGTGCGCACACGACTAGGTCACTCCTGAGAGCCTTTAAGTTATTGACCAGATCTGGTGTCGAAAGTGTAAATACGCAAGATGTGCCTTAAAGATGAAGTTGTTGGGAAAGATTTCCAATCACATCAGTACTGTTTGATATTTGCAAACAAAAAAGAATTGTTTGTAGTTAATGTAATTTTTATGAAATGTGCAGTATTTAAATTTTTTGTCATGTTTTCTACATTGAGGGGTTGTTTTTTTTCCGCTTTTGGTTCACCCATGGCCTGCCATTTTTTTGTAGTGTTTTTAACCTGTACATTGTGTAATGTAATGTTTGTACATAATGAAAATTGGTTATATTTTTATATAATAAAAGCTTAAAAAATGGGAATTCTTGCCAAAGGAACTGTCTGAAAGACACAACAGTAATTAATAATAATATCCTGAATACGTAGAACCTTGTAAGGGAAATTCCTCTTTCTCTGTGTAATAATAACCTAAGCAACCCAGTGTACTGAGAAGTTTGCCTTGCCAAATGTGACTTGTATTTCTTGAGTCTGTGGTCAAGTTAAATGTTATTTAATTGCCTTTGGTTCCTGTAATCTGTGTCACTGATAAACACTAATAAAGGTTTTGTGATGTGTTGGAGGATGTGTGTTCACCGATTTCATGCTTCAGGGCATAGAGGTCTTTGCAGGCCAACAAAAGCATTGTACGTGGAGAAATGCAGTGGGGAGGAGCGTGAATGATGCTGCTTTTCGTCTCACCCAGTCCTTCATCTCCAGCAATACCTCACTGCAGGTTTAGCTCTAGGGATTTTAATGATGGGTTGCAGGGTTGGGGCAGGGGCAGTGTGGCAGAGGTGGCCTTTGCTTTTCACTACCTGGTCTGAGCTCTTTCAGCTTGATCCTTCACTGGTGGGAAGCAGGGTAATTTTAGGGAAGCAAGTGAAACTACATCCATCAGCCGCAGTGCTCGTGCTGTGCAAATATCTTTGCATCAGCAGCCACTTGAGTGCATTGCTTTCTGATCTTGCTGAGGTGTTGATTTGAGTTAGGCTGCACAGGTATGTGCTTAGATGTTTATCCTTGTTAAGGCAGCCTTACTAAAGGACTTGCATTTGTGTACATACATATAAATATATATATATACTTCAAAAGGAAGGATAGGGTTATAGGTGCATAAACCAGAACGAAGAGATGTTGATTATGTTGAGATTCTGTGATACATATTTTGTCCCCTCCCAGAAATGACAACCCTGAAAAATAAATCACCCAGAGCTTTGAAATTCCCTGCCCTCAAGGTTTCAGGCTAAAAGCAGATCTCTAATCCTTATGCTGAAATCAGTTATAGAGCAGGCATTTGATGAAACAAACTGAAGCATAAGCTTCAGGGAGTTTCTTCCTGTGTTCAGAAACATGCTTATACCAGATATAACACTTCTGTGGAAGCTTTAATGGTAGTTTGAACTTTTCCAAAAGGAAGAACTGCTCCTCACTTGGAGATAAAGTTTCACATTTTGAACAAATCAACAGTCTAGAAATTTGTACGTGGCAAAGCTTCTGGGGTTTTTGTCATTAAATCTTCATTTATATGTCTAATTTGTATGGTATGTATATAGAAGACGACTCGCAGAGAAAATATAAAGCCGCCTTAGACATAAACAAGGTCCTATTAGACTGAGTGTCAAAATGTAAGTAGAAAACACTATCTATCTCACCTGCACGTCCCTTAACCAACAGAAATTCCCTTTCCTCCCCAGCTCCCAGCTTTCTCCTGCCCACGTAGCAAGAATGGCAGAGCCTGACCAATTTTTTAGACAGACATGGTCTGAGTTTTAACAGGGGCTTCATAAAAGCCATTTCATGAAGATTTGTGGTGGGCAGAGAGCTTCAGAGTGCTTCCCTACTTGAAAGGAATTGAAATCAGGCTGATGCAAGACTCAGCTTGGGAAGCTTTTATGGTCAGAAAAATAGGTGAGTGTTTCTGGCGTTCATCTAAAACCAGCAGTAAAAAATCATGATGCATCTAATGAACTAAGAGGGCCGTCTTGGTTAAATATAGAGCTGAAGTTGTGGCTGAAGGGTGAGTGCTGAGAAGGAAGGCTGGGAGCCTCCCTGCCAGCTAATCCTCAGTGATGCAGAGCAGCAGCAAGCCTGCATGTGAAGTAATTAGTCATAACGTTGAATGCGGGAAGGGAAAGGCTCTCCATCAAAAAGCAGGGCAGCCTGATGAGCTGCTTCTTCCTCATCTACTTCAAAAGCCTGGGTTACATACTGCAACACCTCCACAGCAGGTTCCCAAGCTCACCTGGGGGAGGCTGGCAGGAGGTAGCCATGAACAAAGGGGGGTTCACTGCATTGGGTTGAGATGCCAAGTTCTTATTGTTGTGTGCAGCAAGGCCTGTGAGCTTCTATGGATGGGTTGATGCTCCTTGCTGCCAAGGAGCACCGCAATGTGTGGCAGTCTTGAAATTCAGGTATTCAGGCCACCCCAATGTGAGGCAGTCTTGAAATCGGGGGAGAAATAAAGTCTCCTGTTCCTGTTCCCAAAGCAGCTTTCAGCAGCAAGCAGCTACAGTCTCACTGGGGACAGGATCTGTCTCTTCTGGTCCTATGTGCTGCCAGGAACATGTGGGATTTGTCCATACAGCATTTAAATCAGAGCCTGTCACTTTGCAGGTACTCTCTGGTTAGTGGAAAGTTAGTGGTTAGTCTGTACCTCATCTGAGACCTTCTCATCTTAGATTGGAAACATGCAGTGGGACAGCTCAGATGCATCCTGATCTCCCCTTTTCCTGTAAGGGCAAGGGGCAGCAGCCCAGACTCCTTTAACTCTTAGATGCCTAAAATTAGGTGAGGGAAATCCCCAAGCTCCACCAGATAAGAGCACACATCATTCAAAGTGCAGATGAGTGGAGAGGGGAGCCCAAGGCATAGCTTCTCAGCAGGTCCCCTTAAGTGAAACATATGCTCCATTGATTCTATTACACTGTGTGTGTCCTAGATTTTTTTAAGTTTTTATTTAACATAACTGATCCTTTTGCTAAAATACTTCATAAATTAATGCAGACCTATCAATTACATTCCACTTATTCACCAAGCATGGTGTGGCATCAGCCTTGTGTTGCATGTGGTGGGTGAGACTGTGCAGCCACACAACCTCTCCATCACGGAAAGCTGCCCTCTCCAGCCTGCCCTTCCCTGGCTCAGGGGCAGAGGTGAGGAGGAGGAGGTACAGAAACGCAGGACAGGAGACAGCACTCTTTCAGTGAGCCAGCATTAATTCTATGGCCCAAACTGGCTACATTAGCTGGAGATCACAAAATTCCTAACGCCAACCTTGAGCCTGCTCCTGCAGAAGTCTCTGGTAGTCGTCTGTGATGGAGCAAAGCACTCTTGGCTCCCTTAGCAGACAAGGAAAAGAAATAGGCACTTTTAGCACAGAAATCATTTCCTTCTGAACCAGCCAGCTGAAATAGGTCTGGTGTATTGCACTGAGACATTCCCCATCCCTCCCTACATGCCGCCTGCAGTGGCAGTAGATGTTTGTGCTATGGGTATCCAACATCTAGCACGACAAATTTCACCCCATATGTTTTCAAAACCTGCCAGGTAGTTTGCTCATAGCAATTGCCATGAGGCCATCTGATCTGAGCATACTGTCAGTGTGGCAAAATGAGGGAGCTGCAACCAAAGTAGGTTAGATGAAGCTGAAGATGCCTAGTAGCATCACTAGCATCAAGCCAGCATGTTTTACTCACAACCAGGTGCTGGCATCCAGCTTCTTTGGCATCAAGGCAGAGGGCTAAAACAGCACAAGTACAGAAGTGGGTAATTCCCAGACTCTTCCAGGTGTATCTGCACACCCACTGAGATGTAGCTGCAACACCCAGCACACACAGGAGTGATGCTGCAGCAGCAGATCCATGAAATGCCTTTTCTTGTGAGTGGCCCAGAGATGTTCTAGAACTGTGGCGTTACAACTGCCGCCCTGGAGACCTTGGGCAGACATCCAAAACTGCTTTAGTTGTCAATAAATTGAATTAATTTTCCCCAAATCTAGCCTGTTTTGCCTGTGACAGTAATAGGTAAAGTGATCTCTCCGTATCAGTCTCAGTCCATGAGCTTTTTCATCGGATTTTCGACCCCTGTCCTGTTAAGGAGGGGAAGTGAGAGAGCAGCTGAGTAGGGGCCTGATTGCTGACCAAGGTCAACCCACCACACACACCAAGGAAACAAGATCCCAGAGATGCCTTCTATGGCACTTCAGCCAAAAAAAATGAAGTCAAATTCCCACTGACCTGCTCCTCTCTCCCGTGCCTCTTGAATGCCTTCAAGGATGTTTTGTGTTTAATGATGTGTGGTATTGTCAAACACCACTGTGAGGTGCCTGATTCTGGTTTCTGCGGTGCATGCTCTAGATGCAGGACTCCTAGTGAAATGAGGCATCAGCACTCATGCTTGTAAGTGGATGTGGCTGTAACCTCCAGGATCGGGCTTAATCCTGTGATTTCAACACATATAAGAGATGTTCAGAAAATGCTGCCTGGAGCAGTCCATGAAGGCAAGAGAGACACCAGGGTGGGATCTAACTGAAGATTCAGACAGATGTGCCTTTTGTGGCCAGTGTGTAAGGGTCTGCATGAGCACAGGCATATATGCTCCTGTGGCAGACAATGAGGGCTGGACAGGGACGTCTACGGGACAAAAGCACTCTAGTCTCCTATTAGAGCATTGACTACCTCATCATTGTATATGACAGCAGATTAAGCACCTGCCTTACACATAGACACACACACGGATGTAGAAATTCAGGTGGGTGTGCTGTCACCAGAGGGGATGGTCCACCCTTCTCTCCACCTCCAGCTTCATTATCTCATGACTCCTTTGCCACCAGCACCCAGAAAAGTCACTTGCCTATGGGCG
Source organism: Myiopsitta monachus (assembly GCA_017639245.1). Taxonomy (NCBI): domain Eukaryota; kingdom Metazoa; phylum Chordata; class Aves; order Psittaciformes; family Psittacidae; genus Myiopsitta; species Myiopsitta monachus. The sequence goes on from CM029919.1 coordinate 65,959,595, forward strand.
GATGTATGAATGTACCAAAACCAGGTGGGTTTCCACAGGTTTAGCTCAATCAGGAGTCAGGCAGATGTCAGACACTATCAGGAAGGAGACAAAGAGGGAGAAGGTCCCCACGTCTTGGAAAGAAGGCAGGACTGTGCATTTGGACAGCAGACAACAAGTAGTTCAGTGTCTATGTAACGTCTCTGGAAGCTTCTATGCGATTTCGAGGCTGGCCAAGGAGGACCATAATGCTTTTTGGATGATTTGAAGGCTTGGCATCACTCGTGATAATGCCTTATCACTTCTCAAATGTCACCAAAACCCAAATAACAGGTTGAAGTGGACTAGCAACTGGGGAGATGTAAATGTTACTTACCACCATATATGCCAAGTGTCTTCAAGCCTTCTTTATTTAAGAGGATGCTTTAGAGAAGCTCCCTGGATTTGAAATTCTCCCTCCTTAAGCAGCGATAAGGATCTCTCCACTTGTCCATCCTTCCCAATAGAGGCAGAAAGCTGGTTTTGCCCTCTTGCCCATGTTGCCCATGGTAGTGGGATCCCAATCACTCTCAGTGCTCTTGGGGAATGCTTCCCATCCAAGATTAATCATGTTGGGAGAGTTCACAAGGAGCCATGGAGCCAGGCACAGGCAGGGAGGGATGCGGGGATTAGGAGAGGGACTGGCTTCTGTGGGCTCCCCCTGTGCTGCAGTGCATGGGGAGGGTTAAAATCCTTGGAGCTGAACTGGAAAAGGAGCAGATGGACAGCAAGCTGAGAAAAGCAGTGACCTAGCCTGGACATGAGAAGCCAGTGGGCTCGTTCAGTTGGTAACTACTAATTATTTTTGAGTTGGCATTAGAATCCTCAGGGTCTCAGGCATGAACATCCCTTTCAGGTTGCCTGTCTGCTCCTGCTGAGGTAGGCAGAGCTGGCTGCTGTGCCCTGACAGCATTTTTTGAGCAAGGAGTACCTACCAGCCCCACACTTGAGGCAGGGGGACAGCCCTGTCTGGTGCTATAGTCAAATGCTGTTTGAGGATGTAGATGTTTTTGTGGTAACTCCATCTTTCAGATTTGAAGGCAGGTCTCTGTTCCAAGACTTTTCCCCCACAGTCTCATGCTCTGTGTAGCAATACTCCTTATTGTTAAAGCAAAATGGCTCAGGGATAGCTTGAATTTGTTCCTGCAGGAAGAGGGGAGTTTTGCAGGAGGCCACGATGATGGACAACTCTGTAAAACTCCATCAAAGGGACAGAGAGACACAAACAGAATAAGAAAGGGAAACAGCTTCCTCCCTTCACCTGGAAAACTCTTCTCCCTCCCATTTACAGTGAGAGGAAGACAAAAAAAGCAGGCAGTGTGGAGGTGAGGTGAGAGGGACCCACACGACATGGGACTAAGCTGTCAAGAGGATGCAAACACACAATGGTTTTGAAGGACGACCTCCTGTAAAATAACCAATTTCATCATGTACACACGATCCTCAGCTTAGTTCATCCTCTCTTTTCTTTCAAAACACATCTATTTGATTTGGAGGAAATTCAAGAATCTGGACCTTCCAAAAATCCTACAGACACTAAGAGCAGGGTCAGTGGACAACTAGCTAGAGAACAGCATGAGGAGGTACCTCAACAGATCAAGATCTTAAATTGCTTTTGCCTGGAAATTTACTAGTGCCTAAATCTCTGCATGTGGGGCCACTTGGAGTGCGGCCCTTGAGTTGGGGCGTCCCATCTCCTCCTTCTCCAGAGTTTAATTTCACTGCTGTACCAAAGATGTTCCTCCTCCCTTCCTTGGGAGCTGGACCACTTCAGAAATGGGATTCAGCCGGGGCTGGCAGCCTGTCTGAGTAATGCAAGATAACAAGAGAACTGAGATACTTCCGAACACACAGCTTGGCAGGATGTTAATTAAACCAGAGTAACACTACCTCTACTGTGTGCAGGGTTGTAACTCAGGGAATTTTATGAACGCCCAGGAGGTAAAAGAACACGTCCAAGGCCCCACAACACATATGTGAGAAAGCTGGGAGTAAATCCAAGTGCTTTTTGTTTACGTATCACCATACACCCTGGCACCTACGATGAATTCAAGACGTGACCAGATGGATGCACCAGAGACCAGTGGCATGAGAAGGCAGAAAAATTGCTTCCAATTACTTTCCTTGAAAGGGAAAGAGCATCTTGCCTCCATCCTCTTACACCCACACCAGCAGCAAACCATCACTGTCCAAATTGCCTTTGTAAAGGTCCCCATGGTCCCACACTCCCATGTCAGATTATAAGAAAGAGGTTCAGTCTGTTGCTTCCAAATTCATGGCTCCTTTGGGTCCTGAGATGGCCAGGATTCTGCTGCATTTCACCACCCTGACGTGAGCTGGGTTTTCTCAGCAGTTAGTTATTTTTATTTATTTAACTGCGTAAACTGATTATCCATGTAACAACTTTAATCAATTATCCGTGGCAAAGAACTTCTCTGCAACTTAATTAGCAAAGTTCTTCCCTGACCTAGCAGTATCTGATTGCATCATATAAGAGCTTAACTTTGAAATGGCAACACAGTTCATTAAAAATAACTAATAGCTGCAGGGTTTAATGATGTAAATGTTAATTTTCTTAATGAGAAAAAAAAGGGCATGCAGACTCTACCTGTCTATATTCATTATACTGTGTCCACATGGGATGACTCACATTTGCAAAACTCAGGTTTAATTAACATGCTTATTTTTACAATGATATTTCTCATTATAATAAATTAAATGTTTAAACAGCCAGTGCAAACATTTTGATCCAAGACAAAAATGCTTGCACAGTGCTACTTTAAGCATTTAATTTATTATAATCCTTTCCATAACAAATGCCTTAGAAGCTGTCTTTTTTTCGCTGAGAAAGGCTATTAGTATTATTTCCTCTGGTAATGTTTAATCCCAGACAATCAAAAATGTGAGGCGTGAACAAAATTGGACTGGAAGCAATGATGATAAATGAGATAGTGAAGGAATCTGCCTAAATCGGTAGCTGCACCGGAGCCGGCAGCTGGTGCCAGCTCTGCAGCGGAGCTGCGCCCTGGCAGCCCGCCTTGTCATTAGGAGCTCATACACAAATTAATCAAAGCACATCAACTAATCCAAAGCATGATTGGTCCCTGAGAGCAATTACCCTGACCCTATCCACCACCATCCAGCGTACCCCAGGGTGGGGGGTCTTGCTAAAGGGTTTCTTCCAGTTGGAGTTTGCTTTCTTTTAAACCAGCCCCCTGAGATGTCCTGGCTAGGGACAAGGGATGGATATGGCTCCTGATGAGGGCAAAGCCCCAGATCCCACAGGGACCCCTGTACCCCTCAGAGAGGGCCACCACTAGATGGAGGTGCGGGTCCAGCCCAAAACTTGGGCCAGGATTTCAGAAACATCAGTAATAAGTGGAAGCAGCGGATTCAGGAGACTCCAGCAGCCTCCCCCATGAAAGCAGAGCAGGATAGTATTATGCTAAAATCGCAATGTCTTGTAAGATGTAGAAGCACTCTGGTTAATGCAGCTTCTTATTTTCATGGGGGTTCCAGCCTGGGTACTGGTGCAGCATAGGAGGTTCAGCTCTGAAATCTGCAGCTGCTTTTTACCCTCTACAAGAAGGTTCAGCTGCCGATTTCTAAATCAGTTCAGCTGCTGATTACTCTTGCATGGCTGGGATCCTGGGGGCATGCTGTTGCAGGGAGGGTGTCCATCGCTACTTGGTGTAAATTCACCAAAGGTGATATTATTCCCCAAAAGGATGCCAGCTGAGTGGGCCTCATCAGCTCCCACCCAGGACTGACACTGGGACATGAGGGCCTGTGAGAGCACTGCAGGGCATGGCAGGACAAGCCAGGGACTCCCCAGGGGCATGGAAGAGAAGGAAAGGGTGATCAGCCTGGCTGGGAGCTATGCCCAACCTCCACCAGACTTTCCCTGGATTTGTGCCCCTGGAAGACATCTCCTGTGCCTCCTCAGAGGAAGTTTCCACCTTGTCTGTGGAAAGAAAAGGGCCAGGAGGTAGACTCTTCTACAAGTGGTCCAAGACGAAAAGTCTTGCAAGGAGTAAAGCCAAGGCAGAGTTGTGCAATCAGGTGAGAGAAGCCCAAGCGTTCCATTTCCCTGAGCAGCTAGAAAACACATGGCAATGAGCTGCCTGGGCTGGAGACAGGCATGTAGGGACCCACTGTTGGTCCCCAGTATACAGCTACCAGCATCCCCTACCTCCATCTCACTCTTAACGTTCAGGAAATCTCCCTCCCTGGCTCAGTGGTCTGGAACCTCCTTTTGATGCTGGTCATGGCATCAAAAGGAGCGTGACCAGCAGGTTGAGGGAAGTGATTCTCGCCCTCTACTCTGCTCTTGTAAGACCCCAACTGAATACTGCATCCTGCTCTGGGATCCCCAACATATGAACATGGGTCTGTTAAGAGTGAGTCCAGAGTAGGCCATGAAGATTACCTGAGGGCTGGAGCACCTCTTCTATGAAGCCAGGCTGAGAAAGTTGGGGTTGTTCAGCCTGGAGAAGAGAAAGCTCCAGGGAGACCTTAGAGCAGCTTCCAGCACCTGAAGAGTCCTGCAAAACATCCAGAGAGTGACTTTTTGCAAGGACATGTCATGACAGGACAAGAGGGAATGTCTTTAAACTGACAAAGGTGAGATTTAGATTAGACATTGGGAAGACGTTCTTTACTGTGAGGGTGGTGAGACGCTGGCACTGGTTTCCCAAAGAAGTGGTGAATACCCCATCTCTGGCAGTGCTCAAGGCCAGGTTGGAAGGGGCTTTGAGCAACCTGGTCTAGTGGAAGGTGTCTCTGTGGCAGGGGGGTTGGAACTGGATGAGCTTTAAGGTACCTTCCAGCCCAAATCATTCCATCATTCTATGGTTCTATGAACTGATATCAAATAACCATAGCTGTACAGGATATTTCAGTGATGATGAAAAGTTAGTCTGCAAGTTGCTCCAGTTTAGCATGTAATTCAGAAGTAAGTAATTTGAATTAACAAATAGAGCCGTTTAGGGGATCTCATTACACTGTGAAGAGCACTAGCAAAACACAGGTTGCCAATCAGTTCAGCCCATTGACAAGCTAGAAACCAGCCGATGGTCCAAGCTGAGCCAAATAAGCAAAGAAGAAGAGAAATCTCTCCTGGATTTACCTTGGCTGAGTGACAGTGACAGTGATTTTTTTAAAGAAACATGCATTAAAACATTCACAGACAAATTACCAAGTGTCCCCAAGCCACTGAATTAAATTCAGGGGTTGCTCATGGTCTGACAAACATCCTGCCGGGAGGCACCCATTTATTTTTCCTTGCTTGCTGCTTGAGAAATTGCTGCGTTCACAAAAACTTGGCGGATTGATAAGCCAATCCCAGTGCTTAACTAATTGCAAAAAAGCTAAAAAGTGAATTGAGTAGTAGCACGATAGTCATTACACAAATAGCCACCGACTTTGGAAAATTGAGGGCACAACATTTCTACCTCGGCGGCCAGCTTTATGTAGGCCACAAAGTGCCTCGGGTATTTCTTAAAGTCCTTGAGTTTATTCATGTATTATGTCCTTGGATATTCAGTATATTTTTCCAGCGGGCAAGAAACCGGGGCTTCTGTGTACGAGTTTCATCTGCTCAGAATGTGAAGTACAGATCCCCTTAGCACATTCTGCTACAGTAGAAGCAAAGTGTAAGAGAAAAATTCCAAATATGTAGATTTAAAAATAAAAACACAGAACTGTTTCCTCCCTGAAAGGGATCTGAAGGAAAAAAACCCTTGAGCTACAGATAGGTCTAGACTTTAATTGTCGAGCTGCCTAAGAATGGTTGGCCTGAGGTCATTTTAATCAGGCTGCATGTCAGCTTCCAAAATCTCCAAATTAGCTTACAGCTCGCGGTGAGAAAGATGTTTCTCTTTCCTGAAGAATGCAAACAGATTGTTGTGACATGTTCTCAGTCATCATGACAGATGAGATCCCTACTTTGCGCTGCGAGCCGGGAAAGAAGTCAGATGCTTCTTCGGCTCCTTCAGAGATTTGGGCATCTCCCAGTTTGTCAGAGCTGGGGATGGAGTTCATAGAAATCCTTCTGAAAGTGAGGTTTATATGCAAAGACTCTGATAAAAGAGATTGACCTTAATTGGGAAGCAAGCTTCCTTCACATTTTTTAACAACCTCCAGGCCTTCCTAGCAGCCTGATGAAAGCGAAGTTGTGAAAAGAAACAATCTGTATTTATGCAGCAGGAACTATCATATCCTGAGCCGCGTGGAGAATGACAGGGAACCGACTCATCCTTTTTAAAAAAGGATTAATTTGCCATTTTCTTCCTGAGTTTGTGAAAAGTAAAGGCTGTGGGTGGATTTCAAAACAGGCTGAGTGCTTTGGTTTGATTTACGGCAGGCTCTGAGCCCATGTGAGACTCTGCTCCCAGGGCGTCCTCAGACTGTGTGTCCACTTCAGTCCCTCGGCTTTAGACCATTTGGATGCTTTTTTCTTTTTACTTCCCCATATTCATTTTATCATCTGCATCAGTAAGTGGCTCCAGCAGGATCACAAGGGAAAGAGTAAGCAGGGAGACAGGAGCTGTGGTGGTGGCTTGGTTTCATGTTGATGGACTGCCAGAAGGAGAGGCAAGTGCAAATTCATGACAACTGGCTAATAGTGGGGCATATCTCACCTATCTAGTGGCCACCAAAGTTCGGCACCTGAATTAGTAACCGGCATTGTCTTGTTCACAGGAAAAGGGAAAGAAATATATGGCGACTCTTCCAAATTCTGGCTGCTCCCTCTTTCTCTTTACTAGTTCAGCACCTTATTTCAGGAAAATTGAACCATTTCTGCAGAGTAGTGGCTGAGGGCTCAGCGTTGCCTGCAGCTGGGAAAGCACACAGGCAGAAGCAGGAGCCTTGCCCTGAGACCCTGACATGTCACAAATGTAGGCACATGCCTGGGCAGAGATGAACCTGGGACTGCTTTGCCAAAACAAGAGAGGATGCTCTGTTCAAAAGGGGCTCATGCATTCTTCACAAAAGGGCCATCCCAAGCAGTTGACATAGAATCATAGAATCATTTAGGTTGAGAAAGACATTTATGATCATCAAGTCTAACCACACACCTAGCACTGCCATGTTCATCCATAAACCATGCCCCTAAGCACCACATCTACATGTCTTTTAAACACTTCCAGGGACAGTGACTCCACCACTTTCCTGGGCAGCCTGTTCCAATGCCTGAGCACCCTTTTGGTGAAGAAAGTTTTCCTAATATTCATTCTAAACTTCCCCTGGCGCAGCTTGGCTGTGCTACAAGAGGTCATTATCACTTGTCCTACCGCTTGTTATTTGGGAGAGGAGACCAACCCCCACCCCACTACAATCTCCTTTCAGGTTGCTGCAGAGAGCGATAAGGTCCCCCCTGAGCATCCTTTTCTCCAGACTAAACAACCCCAGTTCCCTCAGAGGTTCCACATTAGACCTGTGCTCTAGGTCCTTCCCCAGATTTGTTGCTCTTCTCTGGATCCGCTCCAGCACCTCAAAGTCTCTCTTGTAGTGAGGGCCCAGAACTGAACACAGGATTCGAGGTGCAGCCTCACCAAGTGCAGGGGGACGACTACTGCCCTGGCCCTGCTGGCTACACTATTGCTGATACAGGCCAGGATGCCATTGTCCTTCTTGGCTGCCTGGGCACAAGCTGGCTCATGTTCAGCTCTGTCAATCAGCACCCTCAGGTCCTTTTCCGATGAGCAGATTTCCGGCCACTCTTCCCCAGACCTGTAGCATTGCATAGGGGTGTTTTGGCCCAAGTGCAGGACCTTGTTGAACCTCACTGGTTCAACTGGCTTTGGCCCATCAACCCATCCCATCCAGATACCTCTGTAGAGCTCAAGACATAAGATCCTCAGCCTTTAAAATTGCATAGGATGAGACAGTGACAGTGTGGGGGGTGTCTCTGTCAGGGCAGCTCCTGGTATCAGCAGAAGAGACTGTATTTTCCCATCCCCACCTTTTTCTTCTGTGGCTCTGCAAGCCAAGAGAAGTCACAACCATATGTCTCTGGGTGGAAGCTGCCAGTTTCTTTTTCCCGAAGGCCTCCATGTCGACAGCATAGAAATCTTCATCATCACTGTTGTATGAGTTTGAGGACTCTTTTTGTTCCCTGGCTCCCTGCCATTAGCTCTGATGGGACCCAGGGCAAGGCAGCAGCGCCACACAACCCAGATGTCAGCAAACTGTTAATCCCAAGGGACAGACCCCTGGGGTGAGATTCCCGCCACAACTTCTCCAATTAGAAGGCTTACCTCCTACTTCAGCCATTCCAGACCTAGCATATTTTATTGTTCAGCCTCCTAGTTAAACGGCTGGGAAGCTGTGGATGTAAGCACACAGAGATTACTGGTTCAATAATAGAGTCAGGCACGTTGGCTTTGCTTCACTTTGCTAATAAAGCTGCAAAATAAATCTGTTGACTCTTCTTTCATCAGCATCAGCCCCATGAGGCTCTCCCACATCTTGGCTGGTGATTAGAGCAGAGGGCTGGGAACACGGGTCTGGAGTTCAGCCCCTAATGAGCCGCCCGTTCATCCTGTTTCACTTGGGGCTCTTGACCTCTTTACACCTCGGCCAACTCAGCTGTAAAACTGGCTAACGGGTGGACCTCATGGAAACCAGCCACCGTGCCCCAGCTGAGCCTTCAGTCCGGCTTTCATGAGCGAACAGGAAATAAAAATCAACAGCAATTTGGATCGGCAGTGACCCAGCTCAAATGCCACGAGGATGTCAGGCCTTGCCAGTGCAAACAGCATCAGTCTCTGGGGTCTGCTGCTACAATGTCAGAGCAAATCTAAGCAACGTCCCTGCTGTTTGTGCTGCCGCGAAAAAAAGAGGTGCTGCAGACACCAGCAAAGACAAGGCAACGTGGTGCCAGCTCCAGCACATGGGTGCATCAGCACCTGCAGCACTAAGCGTCGCTGGGAAAACCTGGTGGCATATGTCCATCCAGCTGGGAATGTGGTTCCCCAGGCAGGGGAAGCAGGGTCCCTGTTGTGCTCCCACTATCTAAGCTGTGAGACAGCCTGCAGCCCATCCTTTCTTCAGGGAGGCACCCCATGGAGAAACCAGCATAAATGGTGCCGAGGACAGGAAAGCCCTAGTGTCCTCTCACACCAGTCCAAAACATTTCCAGCCTGTCCCACAGCCACAATGGCTGTAGCTGCTAGCACCTCTGTAGCACTCGTTGCTTCGTGTAACAGAAGGAGATGAAAGGAGGAGCTTGCGTCAGGTACAGTTTGTTTCCTGTGTAACACCTTCTGGGTACAATGAGGATGCTGAAGAGAAGTCCTGCTTCTGCCATCTGACCCTGCCCAGCACACATCTACTCGCATGAAACACAGTTGTTTCTCTCGAAGTTGAGAACCATCAAGTGCTTTTTCCCTTTTAAATGGGAGGTTGCAGGTCATACTCAGAGATGGCAGAGCTGGCAAGCTGGCACTCCATGAGGATGGCAATGAAGAAGGAAGAAGCACCATCCCTTGGGATTTCAGCAGTATGGGGGTCAGCTTTGCACGTGCTGTTTGTCACAGCTTAGTAAATTGGAGCAAGAAACTGTTTCAGGCAGAGCAAGAGCACCTAGGATCCAGTCAGTTCAGCTCCCACATCTTCTCTGCACGTCCTCATGCAGTCCTCCACTGTGCAGCCATGTGGAGATAAGACATGTGAAGCAGAAGGCTCTTACTTGGCATCAACCAGAGTCCCAGATGTTCTTCTCTGGATATCTCAGCATTATCCCACCTTGCACCATGCAGGCACACACAACCAAGCACAGACTTGGAAAGGGTTGAGGTTGAGAACTGTCTCATAAAGCCTTCTTCATACCAGGTACCTTCCATTTGTAGCCCCAGCTGCCCTACAAAGTGCCCTTTGGTGACTGGTGATTTGTAGGTGTGGAGAAAAAGCTGGCATGAGGCTTCTTCTGGCATTGGGAAGGTGGGTATTTGCACGGTATTTGCACTGTACAGAGTGCTGGGATTGATGCTGGTGGCTGGGTGTGAGCGCAGACCTTCTGCATACAACAGCGATCTCTGTTCTGGTGTACGGATCCTTTTGCTGAGGATTTTCTATACCTTGAGGAAAATATGCTAACAGGTTTTAAATAATTATATAAATTACATTGCAGGCAAACCCAAGTTGATCTTTAAAATGCATTCTCCTCAGAAGGTGAGAGAAATTCTCAGTGCTTTACTCCTGCTTCCAACCTCTTCACACATTAACTAATTCATCACACAAGGGACCACCCACAGCAGCTTCTCAACCACAGAGCAAAGGCTATGCCAGCCACCTCTGTCTTTAAAACCAGTATTGCCACAGCTGGAGGCCAGGTTTCTTCAGCGCTAACAAAGGCAGGCAGTGGGGGAACAAAGCTCTTTTCATCAGGCCAAGCTTGCACTGGGGACATCGATCCCACAGAGCCACTTTGCTGGTGTCAGCCAGGAAGAGCAGGCTTCCCTTATGGCAACAGGATGCTCTGGGGGAGCTGCAACACCTCCTTGCAGGAGAGGGAGTCATGTGTGGTCATGACTGGTGACAAGTGTGGCTTTCCATGAGCAGACGGAAGGAAATCAGCTACCTTGAGCACCCTCTCTGGGCCACCGAGGCCATAAGTGGTGTAGACCTTCCAAGAGAGGAAGGCAGAGCAGCTGCGAGGCGGTTCTCTCCACCTAGTGTAATACTGCACAGTATTTATCTAGCTCTCTGAAAGCTAACTCTTCTTTCCCCAAAACAGAGCCAAAACTGACTGGAATGCATCCTTACGGTCTCTGCCAGACTGTGCAAGGACAGGCAAGCAGCTTGAGGCATCTGAGTAGAAAGCCTTGCTGGCAAGGAGCAGGAAAAGGCTAAGACCATCCTCTGCCCTGCTGACATTGTCCCAGCACAGTGGTGGGGCTGGGCTTTGCCCCTGTACTTGCAGGACCTCAAGGAGGACAAACCTGTGGACAGAGGCCACTGCCACCCCCTCTCCAAATAGTCCATTTTCCTGCAGTGGTGTGTTCTGGCTCCTCTGCTCTCCCTCATGCCACGCATGGCGCAGAGCAGACAGGCTATAACACATGGATATGAAATTATTTGGCAGTTCACAGGCTGACATTCCTCCCTCCATCCCTCACTCTTCCAGGCTGTCCCAGGTGGAAGGTCCCCAGCTCTCTTCACGCTATTTTCTCCCCTCAGCAGACCACACTGGACGCGCATGAGGAACCTGCTGCTCCAGATTATCAAATCACATCTTCAGGAAAGCAGACTGGGGCCCGGCCAGGACAAAGTTATTATCATTGTTCTTGCTAGAGCTTGGTTTTGTAAGGAAAGCCATGGAGGGAGGACAAGGAGTGCCCAAAAATGATGGTTGCTCTCAGTCTCTCTCTCCCCTACCTTTCATCTCTGAGGGGAATACCTATCCAAGCGGTCCGTGGCTCCAGTTAAGCCATGGCACCATCTGCTGCGTTCTCCAGTGAGAACTTACCAAGTTTCTGCACCATGCCCCACCCTAAGCGCAGAGGTGCTCAGAGGGAATGCAGCTCTCCCAGCCTTCAGTGGGGAACAGAGAGGGTCTTGATGCACATGACAGAGTCTCCATGGTCATTTCTGAGCAACCTCAAAGAAAAGGGATGTGAAATGACAGGAAAAAACTCAATGCAGCACTAAATCTAGCAAGAAAACCTGGTTGTTTCTTGGTTTATTCACTTTCCCAGGTTTAGTTTCTTAAATCTGAGGTGAGGGAGGGTTTTGGGGAAGATTTTGGCTTTTTGAAATACAGACCTGGATCCAGCAGAAGAACGATTATAGGCGGGATTTTAAAAAGCCTGATGCAAAAGGCTAAATGAAAGAACAGCACATGGATGAATAAGGATTGAATTTGCTGAAATTAACTGCACAAATGTCTCACAAAGGTAACGAAAGCAAGAAAAATTCAATGCTTAAAGTGTGTCAGAAGGGTGAGGAAAATATGCATCTCAAGAGACTGGATTTGTGAAAAGCATTCTGGAGCTGCAGGCGCCTCCAGGACAATCTCATTGGAAATATCCTGTAAAGTTGGGTCATGAAATTATTAGGAGAACAGTGTAAAGATGGAGAAAGAGAAATGCAATTGATTCATGGGTGCTTTCAGATGAGGGGCAAAAAGCCAGACTTGGCCTTTGCTATGAAGCAAAAGAAACTTAGTGGATTTCTCATCAAAGTACAAAGAAGCCTCTAGGAAAGAAACAGCTTGATGTTACCAAGTTGTTTAAGATAATAACTATCCCCAACACACGAACCTGTGGTTGGGGGTTAAGAAAGAAAGTAGCCTATGAGCAATTTACACAGAATAGCTACAAAAGAGACCACATCATTAAAGGTAGGAATGAAAGCATGTAATGACAGATAGCTATTTCATTTTATTTCTTTAATTCAAGGAAAACAGAAGGCACAGCCACGAGCTAGGTTAAGAAGAATAAGATGAAGACATATGGATAGATGGGATTCAGCCCTGGGGAAAAAGAAATCAGGCTTCAGTGTCCTGGGGTGAGGAAGAGCAATCCACGGTGGGCCATATGTCCTCACTCAACCACAGGAGAGGCAGAGGAAGGATTTGGGATGAGCAATGTCCTGCACCGAACATGCTTTGGGACGTCCTTTCAAGTGAGGCCAGCTCGGCTGCTGGGGTGCACCCCGTGCAGAGTAAGCAGGGATGCCCATTTTATTCCAGAAAGCAGCATCGGAGCAAGGGCTATGCAGGGCTTCCCAAAGAGAATTACACACCTACCATGAAAAACAGTGGGTTTGGTGTTTGGAATTTTGTGCTTTGCTGGCCAAAGAAGGGAGGATGGAGTCAGCACACCCCGCACACAGGGCAAGGCAGCAGAGGAGGAAAAGAGAGCACCCCAGGGGCACCACAATGTCCAGAGACACTACAGAGGTGAGAGCTGTGGTGATGACATACATCCTCAGGAAGAAGGATCAACAGAGACAATGTGTGATGAACTTGACCACAGCCTCCATTCCCTGTCCCCATGGGCCACTGGTGTAGAGAAGACAGAGAATTTGTGCGTAAATTTAATACCAGGAAGAAGGGAAGGCTGGGGGGAAAGTGATTTAAGATTTGGTTTCATTTGTCATTATCCTACTCTGATTTAATTGGCAATAAATTAAACTAATGTCCCCAACTTGAGTCCTGTTTTGCCTGTGACAGTAACTGGTGAGTGAGCTCTCCCAGCCTACAAGCCTTTCATTATGTATTCTCTCCTCTGTCCAGCTGAGGAGGGCAGCGATGGAGAGGCTTTCATGGGCACCTGATGCCCAGCCACAATACCAATGCCAAGATTTGCTTTCTCTGTAGGACTTTTTCCCCAGAGGACTTCAGTTATTTTGAAGAGACATCAAGTAAGTGGGACCTGAATCAACTTATGGTGTTACTGTGGTGTAAACCCATGGAAATGCAGAGCGGAGAATCAGGTGCCCAGCATCAGTAATCATCATGGATTTCTGTTCCGACCATCACAGGGTTCAAATAACCATTTGGGACACAGGAAATGAAGATAAAGCTCACAAGGCACCAGAAGAGACTTACAGAAAGGCACACAGCATGACCAAATCCTCCTCACTTTTAATATTTCAACTTCTCCTTCTCAACTTCTCCTTTAAACTGAAAAATAATGAGAAAATGTGCTTCCTTGAGACAAGCCGGTACTATCTGCTAAGCAACCTCACAGCCAGCGTAGCACTCCAAGTACTCTGGAATGCTTTTCAGCACAGAGCATAATAGTATTAGACAAGCAGAAAGGACTGTCCTGTAAAAGACTGTTATTATGACTTCCAGCTCCGAAGTTAGCTTAATCCAGCTGAGCACACACATGTTATTTGGAGAGGAGGCTGAGCTCAGACACCGGTATCATCCTCATCTTTATTGCAAATGAAGAATTCAGCCGGTGAAAGGCAAGTCACGTTTTTGTGCCCTAAGCCCTGCAAACACTGGCTGTTGCGCTTGTCTTTGCACTCCACAGCCAGTGTCTGGGACCGCTGAATGCTGAGCTGTTTGTACGGGTTTGCTTCCGCCTAAAAACGCCCCCGGTTTCTCCCATGTCACCCAATCAATCAATCAAATGCACAAGATGCGACTCCCTGCACCCTCCAAGGGAAACGGATCCCTGCCCACACAAAAGGCAGAGCATGAGCACAGGGGTTAACTGGAGGTGGCAATCTGCAAGCTGGGTAACAGGAACGTTTTCTTTCTCTACTGCCTGCTTGAAACTTGCATGCTGCTCCTCCCCTGCCTGTGGAAGACAAGAAGAGGCAGCGATGCTCTGTGCTGGGGGAAAATAAAGAAATAAATCTGGGATTGTTCCCTGCATGACAAAAAACACAGTCAGAGGATTACTCGGGGGATTTGCACCTTGGCTTGAGGAGAAAACGCTGCACAGCTACTCGCCCAGGGTTTGGGCAGAATGCCTCCATCCCAAAGGAGCCTACATGAGCAGGATCCATCTCACACCCCAGTCCAGGACCAGCAGCTGGGCACCCGTCCTGCAGATCAGCTCATGGCTGGCACCGTTGCTTGGGATCTCGGGAGTCTGCCCAAGTTAAAACGTGCCAGGGCCACCACTGCCCCCATCAGTACGGTGGGGTGAACCCTCCAACCCTTGTGTTCTACACTTCACCATGCAGCACCTGGAGGGAAGGTACCCTTGAATATTCAGCATAGATGTGTTAAATACACCAATTCACTATTGGACTGATACACAGTGCTTTTGCTAATGCTCCTCCTCAACACTGCACACTCAGCCACCCTTTCTCCAGCCTAAACGTCACAGTCTCCCTCTGCCCTTGCATTCACGTCCCAGGGAAGGAGCTGTCAGGCATTCAGGTATCAGTGCTGGGGGAACAGCGGCTCCCCCATCTCAGTCACGGGGTTGCAGCTCAAACAAGCTGAACCCCAACGAGCAGCAGCTCTTCCCAGGCTGGCATTGCCTCCCTGGCACTTTTTCCTATGGAAGATGAGCACAGGGGCCTTAAAATAAATCTGTCTTTTTAAAGCAGCGATGCTAAATGGAGGTTTGAGATCAAAGGCTGGGATTCTCACATTTTGCCAAGATAGACATATCCATTCACGAGATTTTTGGTGTAACAAAATACTTGCTAATGAAGAGGATCATAATCTTATTATTAGCCCCAACCTGTCATTCCAGAGTGGGCTAGAATATGCCCTAGTTTAGGAAGTTGCACAGGAGGCTTCACTTTTGATTTAATGAGCTGTGATTGTGTTTATTTTTGGCAGCAACTATCCCCGCTCCATTTGTGTTTAAGGTCTGATCATTAAAGACAGCAATTGACAGAAAGGATGAATTTGGGTTGAAGGGAAGGAAAATGGAGATCATGTCTCCGAGATCCAGTCCCCAAGCAAGCAGACACAAGGTGATCAGCAGGGTCTGAGTTTTCTCTGCTTTTGTGCTGCTTGATGATGGGTTTTAAGCTACTGGGCACATCAGTGAGAGGATTTAGACATGGAAAACAAGGAAGATTTTTGCAGTTATGGGTGCAGAGGAGAGGCAGATGTAGGAAATCCAGAATACACAGGGCTGGGATGAGCTGTGGTGGGATGGGCTCATCACCTGGCCTCTGCTGTCACCATCCCAGACGGGGGGATATGTCTGTAATGTGCAACAACTGAGCCAGGAGACATCAACCTGCCAGACAAGCAAAGTGGAGAGGAGAGGGGAAGTATAAACAGACGCATGCTTTGAAAGGAAAACACTGCTGTGCCAGAGCTGGTTAGCGTAGGCACTGGTTAGTGTAGGCACTGGTTAGCATAGGCACTGTTTGGTATAGGCACTGGTTAGCATAGACACTGTTTGGTGTAGGCACTGGTTAGCATAGGCACTGTTTGGTGTAGGCACTGGTTAGCATAGGCACTGTTTGGTGCAGGCACTGGTTAGCATAGGCACTGTTTGGTGTAGGCACTGTTTGGTGTAGGCACTGGTTAGCATAGGCACTGTTTGGTATAGGCACTGGTTAGCATAGGCACTGTTTGGTGTAGGCACTGGTTAGCATAGGCACTGTTTGGTATAGGCACTGGTTAGCATAGACACTGTTTGGTGTAGGCACTGGTTAGCATAGGCACTGTTTGGTGTAGGCACTGGTTAGCATAGGCACTGTTTGGTGTAGGCACTGGTTAGCATAGGCACTGTTTGGTATAGGCACTGGTTAGCATAGGCACTGTTTGGTATAGGCACTGGTTAGCATAGGCACTGTTTGGTGTAGGCACTGGTTAGCATAGGCACTGGTTAGCATAGGCACTGGTTAGCATAGGCACTGGTTAGCATAGACACTGGTGTAGGCACTAGTTAGCATAGGCACTGGTTAGCATAGGCACTGGTTAGCATAGGCACTGTTTGGTGTAGGCACTGGTTAGCATAGGCACTGGTTAGCATAGGCACTGTTTGGTGTAGGCACTGGTTAGCATAGGCACTGTTTGGTGTAGGCACTGGTTAGCATAGGCACTGGTTAGCATAGGCACTGGTTAGCATAGGCACTGTTTGGTGTAGGCACTGGTTAGCATAGGCACTGTTTGGTGTAGGCACTGGTTAGCATAGGCACTGGTTAGCATAGGCACTGGTTAGCATAGGCACTGTTTGGTCTAGGCACTGGTTAGCATAGGCACTGCTCAAGCATGAGATAGTTCCCTATGTATCAAAGGCTTTTCAGTTAAACAGCCCTGCCCTCCAGCGCCATGGCCTGCCTAGGTGACAGAGCAAGCAGGTCTAGGCAGGGCAGGTCAAGGCACAGCCCAGACATCCTTCCTTCACAGTCCTTCTGTTTTATCCTTCAGTTCCAGCCTTACGAAGGCTCCTGTGCTCTGTATTTGACAGTGTCAGCCCCAAAGGAGTCCAGCACTGTTTATTTTTCAGCATCAAAGACTGCACACACAGACAGATGTGTGTGCGTGTATGTACAGGCATGACATCAATACGGCACAGGAAGGACACACAGATGCAGATACAGACACACAGACACATGTAGCCATTTCAAGCCCTTAAAAGCTTTCCATATACAACACTAGAACGAGCAAACAGATGCAGATGAACACTCCTGCCAACCTGAATTTCCTGTGATCCTAGCTACACTTTAGATGCCCAAAACCCAACTGAGCATCGTGAGTGACAGGAAACAGAAGAAATCCCAGGGATGTGTCCACTTCAAAGACCAACTTACAAGGTAACCATGACCTTTTCAAACAGGGAAGATTTAGAAACATTAGGAAGACATTAGGAAGAAATCATTTACTATGAGGGTGCTGAGGCATTGGCACAGGTTGCCCAGAGAAGCTGTGGCTGCCCCATCCCTGGCAGTTTTCAAGGCCAGGCTGGACGGGGCTTGGAGCAACCTGGTCCAGGGGAAGGTGTCCCTGCCCACGGCAGGGGGTTGGAAATGGATGATCTTTGAAGTCCCTTCCAACCCAAACCATTCCGTGATTATATGAAAAGATCGAATCACCTACCCCAGCCTTGCTCCCACTGAGCCTGTCTCAGGCCTGGGCTGGCTGCCCTGCTTCCCAGGCTGGTAAAGGGTGGGGAACCGGGCTTTTTGCTTGTGCTTTGCATCGGGGTGCTTCACAGAGCAGCCACCCAACAGCAGCATCAGCTCCCGTGCCTGTGGACTCCTGCAGCAAGCATAAAAAAGCCATCAAAACGCTGTCCTGTTTTAAAAGCTGCTTTTTACGACGGCTGTCTGTCCGCAGGAGCACATCTCCTCTCTGCAATGGTGCGCAGGGATGCCTGTCCCCTGCACCCCCAAATCCCCCCGTCTCCAAAGCTGGAGGCAAGCCCCGAATTTTGTGGGGAACGGGGTGTCACGGTCCCACGGCTGCCGGGCAGCTCAAGGGGCTCCTTGGGCCGGGCAGGGGGCGGTGCTACCCTCCCCGTCGGGCCGGGGCGGGCCGGGGCGGTGCTGCCCCCGATGGGGCTAGGGCCGGGAGCGGGAGCGGGGCCCGGGCAGCTCTCCCTCCCGCGGCAGCCATGGCAGAGGGCTCCGAGAAGGTGCCCATCGCCAGAGTGGGGCCTGACGATGTGGAGCAGTGCCTGCCGCCAGTGAGTGCTGCCGGGCAGCACCGCGCCGGACGGGACGGGATGGGGGACGGAAGGAGCCGGGGCGGGACGGGATGGGACGGATCGATAGGGGCAAAACGGGTCTGGATGGGTTGGGACGGGACGGAACGGCACCGAGCGGGTCAGGGACGGCGCAGAATGGGATGGAATGGGTCGGGTCGGGATGGGAAAAAAAATTCGGGTCAGATGGGATCAGGACCGAATGGATCGTAATCGGGTCGGATCAGGATGGGTCGGGTCCGGACAGGGCCGGGAAGCGGCGGAAGGGGGGTGCAGGATGGGTCCCTGCCAGCACCCAGCCCGGCATTCTCCGCAGGCGTACGCGGTGGCGGTGCCCCCCGGGCCGGGGCGGCTTCTGAAGGCGGGGGCCGCGGTGCTGATCGCCGGAGCTCTCCTGCTCCTTGCCGGGGCCATCGGCGCCTTCTACTTCTGGAAAGCCACCGAGCGGCAGGTGAGCCCGGCAGCGCAGCCCGCATCGGGACGCGGCTGCTGGTTGCCTGTGCGGGAGAGGCACAACCTGGGAACGCTTCCTGCGGGGTCGACAAAGAGGTCTTTAAGCAGATCTTTAAGCAGATCTTTAAGCAGATCTTTACGGTTTTTCCATGCTTTCCGAAAAAAAAACCCAACCCAACCCCATAATCATTATCTTCACTGGTTCTTTGGATGGAGCCTCTTGGAAGCACATTTCTTAATGAACATGAAACGCATCTTTGAGAGCACAGACACCACATTGATTTCTGCTTGCAAATCCACAGCGAACTCAAACCCCAACACATCCCCAGGGCTTCACAGCCTGGGCACACTCCAGCCGTGAGGACAAAACCAGCATTGACATGTGTAAATTCCTTTTTCACATCCTCTGCATTCTTGGTCCAAATCCTACCTGGCCCTTCAAGTATGTCATGCTATATTTAACCCCTTAACAGGCACCTTTATTTGGCTCCGGTGGTTTGCATGACTGCGTGCACAAACAGGCATTTACTGTTAGCAGCTGTAGAGCAGTTTGTAAAGTCGTGGTAAGTTTTATTACTTACATTTTGTGGTGTACATGATAAACCCCATACGCAAAGAACAAAACTGAGAAGCTGCCAATCAGTTTAAGTCCCAAACTTCAGCGTGTTAGAACAGTGTTAATATATAAACTTTAATTTCTGTTCATGCCAGATTGTTGTTGAAATCGTATTTCAAACACACTGGTGCACACGTGAAGGTAACCTGCTCCGTAAGTGTCGTTGGGATCTTTGCATTTATTTTGGAAGTGGTTTTGTACCACCTCCAGCCATGTACTGGTTCCCTTGGTAAGAGCCTTGTGAGGATCCTGGCAGCCAGAGCAGAGGTTCCCTACAGGATCTAGGGATCCTGGATCCTTAGAGGTTCCCTACACAGAAGGATAACGCAGGCAATCAGAAAGAAACCAAAATGACAGGATGCTGACCTTCAGGATGCTCTCTAAGAGCCATCAGCTTCTTGAGGCTTCTGAGAGTGGGGAAGGATGGAAATGGATACATAGGGAGGGAGAGGGATGGCAGATTCAGCTTTGACCAAGCAGCTGTATTTGCCAAGTACAAGACAAAATTTCCTTCTTTTTATTGTTCCCATCATCTATATTCTGCTTTGCAAAATGTGGCACGTGCTTCATTGTCATTAAGTGTCAAACTTGATCTCTGGGTGAAGACACTGGGAAAGATTAGGGCTACTTTTCCAAGCTGCCTTCAAACTCAGAAGGTGACATTGGACTTGCAAATGTTTGGGAAGCAACCGTAAAGATTACATCTAGGGTCATTCAGTAACAACATTGAGGCAATTTAAGAGTTATCTTTACTTTAAGTCTTTACATTCCCCCATAACTAACAGGGATAACAAAGCCTCAGCCCTAGCTCAGCCCATAACAGGGCAAGCCATGCACATTTGCCTGGTTTTATGGACCACATCCAACAGGAGTCCTAGACAGAGGAGGAAAATATGGGGCTGAATCTGCTTAACTGAGGAAGCATAAATCTTCAGCACCTCAGACCTTCCTGAGCGAAGGTAAGAGAAGAAGAAATTTGTCTCCAGCTGTCAGTGTAAATTTTTCATTAAAATGCTGTGAGGCTGTTTTAAGGCCGAGAGTAAACTGCTTGTGCAGCACTTTCAGCAGGGCTGCATGAGGGAATTGCAAACCCTCTCTGCAGATTGTGGTCCTCCTGCAAATACAAACCACGCTGCAGCTTCCCTCATTGAAAATGGGATAAGAGCAAATACGCTGACAAGGAAAATACGAGTCTATACAACTTCAAATCTAATTTAAACAACGTTCACATCCATTACAAGCTAGGAAGCATGTTCATATTCAAGAGCAATCTGTTTTCCTATGCCTCAGCAGAACAACCTAAGAGATAAATAGGGTTTGGACTCCTTAGGACTGGGATACTTCTGTTCTCCTTTGGGAATCATGCCAGCATAACCAGCAGTTCCTAAGATAGGACCTAGAAGAAGGTTTTTAAGTTGGAGTGAGCTGTGATGTGGGCTCAACCCACATTGGTTTTGAAGTAAAACTCCCTGGAGGGACCTCAGGAGGTCTCTAGTCCCACCTGCTGCTCAGAGCAGGGACTGCTGTGGGGTCAGAACTGGTTGCTCAGGGCAACCAGTCAGGCCTTGAAAACTTCAAGGAAGAGACTGCATCATCTCTGAGCAACCTGGCTCCACTGACAGCCTGCCCTGAGGGTGAGGTGTTGCAGCAGTGTGGTGTGGGTTGATGGAGGGTTATCAAATGCCAACAGAAATACAAGTTAGGAGCTGAGACAGTCAGTCTGACCCATCACCTGGTGTAGGAGGAAGGCAATAAGCAATTACTGACGTGTGCTGCTGCTCTTCTATTGATTCCAGGTGTACAATGTTCACTACACTATGAGCATTAATGGAAAAGTACAAGATGGATCAATGGAAATTGATGCTGGAAACAATTTAGAGACATTCAAAACGGGAAGTGGGAGTGAAGAAGCTGTTGAAGTTCATGATTTTCAGATTGTAAGTACCACCATCCTCATCCTTCACACAATGTGCTCCAGCACGGGACTTATCTGCCCCATCATTCTCAGGTTCCAGCCCCTAGCTACCCACACAAACATCTTTGCTCTTGCAGCTTGCTTTTGCAGCAAGACAGGCAGTTTCCTCCAAAACAAAGTCTATGTGCCTCTGGGGATAGGCTGTGCCAGGTCCTACTCCAGTAAGCAGCATGGATTAGGCTTTATCAGGCTTGGCTCCACCTAACACTCTGCATTTTCAAACCACTGAACAGAGCTACATGTGCATTCGGGGTCTTGCTAGCAAAATGTTCTGGCAGCTGTGACAGCCCTTGCAAGATTTCACATAACCACAGAATGGTTTGGGTTGAAAGGGACCTTAACGACCAACTAATCCCAACCACGCTGCCATGGGCAGGGACACCTTCCACTAGAGCAAGTTGCTCAAAGCCCCATCCAACCCATTCTTGAACACTGCCAGGGATGGGGCAGCCACAGCTTCTCTGGGCAATCCTGTGCCAGTGCCTCACCACTCTCACAGGGAAGAGCTTCTTCCTAATGTCCAACCTAAATCTATCCTCTTTCAGTTTAAAGTCATTACCTCCTGTCCTGTCACTACATGCCCTTGTAAAATGTCCCTCTCAGGCTTCCTTGAGGGGCCCCTTTAGGCATTTCATACTATTTGAACTGGAAAACCCACCTCCCCCCCCCCCCCCCGAAAGAAAAGTCATGATTTTAGGAGAATAAGGTCAACACAATAAGCCAAGTAGACACCAAGGAGAGACCACTATGCACTGCTGGACCTAGGCAGCTTCCTCTTGTCCAAGATAAAGGATGGGAGCTGCTCTCCAATGCCCGGCCTGAGTTCATCCCCAGGGGACAAGATGAAGGCATTTAGCATAACTTATGCATCCATGCACCAAGCACATGGTGCTGGGCCACTTGAGCTGACTGCAAACACACTTGGGTACACCAGCAACCTGGACTGTGGCTGCTCAGTGCAGAGCCTGGACTAATGGATGCCAAATCTCAGCAGAGCTCAACAGCTGCGATAGAGCGGTTCACTGGGCTGCACCACTTCTGAGCTACTAAAGGCACATCTATTGATGTTGCAGAAACCTATTTACAGAGCCCAGATCCTGCAATTAATATTCTTATGTGCGAAGCACTCAACTTCAGTTAAGATCAGTGTGAAGACCTCTGTAAGTCAAAGCAGCACCTAAAATAAAGATGCTGTTGCTAGGAAGCCTTATCCAGGGCTTCTGGAGCAGCCACCTTCCCCTTGCTGACTCTAGAAAGGCGAGGAAGTTCAGTTCCTTGGCTTCTCAGCAAGTACAAACAAATCCATGCCAGGAGACCCAGGACCCCGACTTTCCCAACAGCTGCATTTCAGCCTTTATGAAACACCCATTAACATCACCATAGCAACATTATTAGCAGCTGGATAACACCCACAAACAGCTCTTCTCATTTGCCTTCACCGTTTGCACATCTGCACAAGAGCACCAGCCCACTGCAGAGATGCTGAATTGGTCCCCAGGTTGGGTGGGGCTTTGAGCAACCTGGTCTAGTGGAAGGTGCCCCTGCCCATGGCAGAGGCGTTAGAACTGGATGAGCTTTGAGGTCCTTTCCAGCCCAAACCATTCTGTGATTCTATGAGATTGCCTCCATGCTTACTGCCGGTAAACTGCTGCCTGCCACGACCAGGTCAGAAATCAGCTCCCAACACCAACCAGCCAACAACACCATCCCAGGGATGGTGCTGCTTGTAATTACAGCAGGCCAGAGACTGGCTCAATGGGAGAGAGCAGAAGGATGCTGTCAGTTGGGTTTTGAGCCAAGAATACACATAAAAGAGAAAGAAATTGGAGAGATGGGCCTCTAACAGCCAAGTTACTGATATTAGCAGCTTTGGATTGACCTTCGCTGCTCGAATCATTGCATGGTCAGTGAAGACGGGGATTTGGATACTTTTAGCATACTCAGTGCACCACAAAGTCTCATTCCCTTGTTCTCCCATCCCTGCACAGCCATCCCCTTTCTCACTGCTTTAGAATGAGTCATTTTGTTTTGATGGGTGTCTGCCCAGCCGTACAGGACTCAGCAGGCACACAGGATGAGACTCAGGTGCCTCAGCTAACATCCATCTCAAGCTGCACTAGAAGTCTACGGCATCCAGGATGCCTGTAGGAGGCAGGTGAGATGCAGGGTCATGATGACATTTGCCACCCTGTTCTGGCAGATAAAGGCTGTACAGAGAAGAAGCACTCCTCAAATGGCACTAGGTAATAATATTTAGGTAGTTGAATGGAGCTTGTGCAACCCCAGGAAAAACACAGTAGTTTTGCCATTGACAATGAGGCATCCAATTTCATAACATAAAAGAGCTCTTTAATGGGTACCCAAAAACCTACAGCAGAAACACAGAAACTACAGACAAGAGTTGATGCTCAAAGTGCTGACACAGGGCTGGGAAGCACAACCCAGGGCTTGCAGCCTTGCAGCCCTCTGGAGCTGCTGAGATACCCTTCTCTTGCTTAAAACTATACTTCTACTTAGGTTTAGGCAACTGCATTTCACCCTCACAGGCCAGATGAAGGAAGTCCCACACACAGATTTCTAAACCAAATTCCCCATCACGAGCTTCCCCTTGCTGTCACAGCCACTTATGTGTATAAATTGGACCAAGCTGCCCCCACATTCCTGTAAATCTGTGTCATCGGGGTACTGCACCACCAGCTAACGCAATTTGAGGCTGCCTACGGTAGGTGTTAAAGTTACAGTTCAAAGCGTGTCAACTAATGCTTTAACAGAACTACTCCAAGTAGCCTACAGCGGGCATGGAAGCACTTACATAAAACACCCCCATCTTCCAGAAATCAAGCAAAAACTTCTAGCCCCATTTGACTAAAGTCCTAAAGTTGCAAAGGCGAGGGATGAGCGTTCTACTGCATCTAGGCTTAAGTCAGATTTAACCTTCGGACTAAATACTCAGGGGGAATTTTAGCAGTGCTTGAATGTTTCTTTGGGGGTGGTGGGGAGCTGGAGGGCTGTGCACAACACCCCTGCCTTCTGCTTTCACAGGGCATAACTGGGATCCGCTTTGCTGAAGGAGAAAAGTGTTACATCAAAGCTCAGCCAAAAGCTCATGTCCCTGAAGTTGATGCTATGACTAAAGCGAGCCTCTCGTCTGAGCTGGTAAGGGGTTTATCTAAAAACAAATCTTTGTATAGAGAGGGTCTTGAAGTGTTATGTAAATACATACAATGATGACATTTGAAAGCCACTGTGGATAGCAGTAGGGCTGTTGAGAGTAGGGTAGGATAGTTGAGGGTTCACTGACTGTTTGCAAGGGGCTCCTGAAAAGTAAGAAAAGCAAGGCTGATGTCAGACACATCACTGTGCCCAAGGCACAGTGAGAGGCTGCAGATTAGTGAGTGGGAAGCCGCAGGCCAGTTTCCACCAGATCCATAGGAGACCTCAGGGACAACAGTGCCTGCCTGAGATCAGGCTGTGCACAAGGCTGGGAGAGCATGGAAGAAGCAGCTGCTTTAGTCGATACAAGGAGGGATTGTGGTAGATACCAGGAGATCTCTACCAGCACTCTTGACCAAAAGCAGGGACTCCATCACTCGAGACCTCTAGAATAGTCAATAAAGGTGAATTGTGGAAAACATTATTGCAAAAATTCAGCTAACTCAGAAGAAGTAACAGTTAGAAAAAATGAAGTATTTGCCTTCTTAGATGCCATCAGATCCCGTTTTAGAGCACGGCGTTAAGTAAATTTCATTAAATCTGCATTGCAACCACCTCAAAAGCTGCAGCTCTCACCCAGATACCACCAAAACCTCTCCTTACCACATATTAGTCAAAAAGCCTATTGCTTTAGGTGCACACAGGCTGAGTTTCCCAGAGCTTGGACCCCCAAGCCCATTGCTCACACAAGGGCGGCTCTAATCACTTCATTACAGCTAAGCCTGCACGCTGGGCAGGGTCCCAGTCACTGGCAGGAGAGCACAGGGGACCATAGCCCCCTTCCCTGGGTTTACTCCGCTCCTGAGAAAATAGACTCAGATACAATTAGCTGGGAGATGGGCACCATGAAGGCTGCACCTGCCTGCAAAGGTGCTGTGACTACTGAACATCTACTTTAAAATGCAGGGGAGGAAAGGTCTCCCTAAATCCAAGCACAAAGGCACCAGCAGTGTTACCCCCTAAAGCTGGTGCTTTTCCATGACTGGGAAGAGATCTTACCCAAACTCTCAGAAGGGGCCCACATCTTTCCTGCTTTGCCTCATTTTAAAGCCAGGCTGGGCTTCCTGACTTCATTAGCACTATTGCCTGAAGTCAGTGTTTCAATTTGTCATCTTTTTGTAAGAATGAAGTCACAGCCCTGAAGACATTATCCTTAAATAGTCACAAAGGTATTTCAAACCTTCTACCTGGCAACAGTAAACCTGTTTCCTTGCCCTACTTTCTGGATCTGTTCTAAAAATGCATCAGCCACACAACTTCTGCAATAAATTGCACACACCAAAGCCAAAACAAGCAGCCAACTAAGTGCTACTTGTTGGGATGTTAACCTTTCCCTGTTGCTTGACTTCCCAGGTTAGATGTATGATGGGACTGGCAAAGTAGTATTTGTTTTTCTAGAGCAAGTTCCCTCTCTGATATTCATGTATTTAGGAGAAAGTATGCATATGCCGTTTTCTTACAACACATATCATAACCAACACTGCCTACAAAAACAGTTGATTAAAATAAGCTTTCATAGCTACCCAAAACTCTGGCTGCTCACAAGCTAGGATCACCTCAAACAGAAACAAAGGATATTTTTATTTCTGAAAACTAGATTCAGATATTTCTGATGCTGATAAAAGCTTAAGTGGGAGAACATAAATAAAGAGCACTTCTCACTAGACAGATTGGATAGCGAACTTAAATGACTTGAGACCTACAAAAGAAATCAATAAACACACTAAAGAACAACAGCTCGACAGAATAAATTGATCTAGTCAGTTATATAACAAGTTTTGATGAGGTTTGGGGAAGCAATTTAGAATCCTACTTTGAAACCATACCAGTTTCCATGACCGAAAAGTTGGGTTTCTTTTAATATTTCACTGTTGCTATAAAATACTTACACATTTTATGTAAAATAATACTTTGAACTAACAACTTTAAAGAATCAATCACTGGCATTTTCCTACATTACTTTGAAGATATGAACCAAAAACCTGCAGGGTACACTTCAAAAAGGCAGGCTCCTTTAACTCACACTTGAAGCTTTTGGTCAATTGAATTGCTTTTACCAAACGAGACCTTTAATCATACTGACAACGTTAACTTAAAACTGGAAGCTGGAGCAGTTCTCAAGCTATAATCCATTCTAAAACTTCCGAATAAGATTTTTGCCCCCCTTCCCTATCATGAATCTATCTTGAGAGTACATCAAATGAGAATGGGGCATGGTAAAAGATGGGGGGCTTGTTTTTAGCTGGCATATTTCATTGCTGCGTTGCTGAAGGTGGTAAATCTCCACAGTTTCTACCACCTGAAAATACGGCACTTTGGGCTGAATGCTCTTTGACACCCAGTTGTACACAGGGCAAAAGCTTTCTGAGACGGATGAGGGAAACCTTAGCCCCAGCAAAGCTGACAGTAGTTTTGCCATTCATTTCAGTGGTGGCAACCTTTACTCAGGCTTTGGCTCAGTACAATCAGTTCACACTCATGAGATACAAAGATGCTTGGTATTAGCTGCAGCAGAAGATTATACAGGTTGATGCTCAAGAATCAGCAGCAAGCAGGCACATGACTGTTCACTGAGCAGCAAAGGATTTATGCTCTTCTATTTGCAGGAAGATGAAATCATGCCTGTGAGATTTGATGAAAACTCCCTTATCTGGGTGGCTGCAGACGAGCCTATCAAGCATAACAGTTTCCTAAGCCCTAAAATTTTAGAGCTTTGTGGGGATCTTCCAATTTTCTGGCTGCAACCAACATATCCCAAAGGTAACACTTCTTTATTTGAAAAATGTGTTATCCCTCCCTGTATCTAAACACCTTCCCCAAATTGGGTTTGCCACAGAGACTTGCACATATGGGAAACAAGGATCCCTTCCTCCCTTGCCCAGAGTGTTTTCTCAAGCCCTGATGGGTGAGGGCTGAGATTTGGAGTTTATTCACACTTATTAGACATTTTTAAAACTTGAATACCTCAGATAATTTGTATGGCCCACGTGGAGGACTTACTAGAAGATGAAACATTACCAGAGAGTTCGGTGTATTTCTACAAAATCACAGAATTGTTAGGGTTGGAAGGGACCTCTGAAGATCATCCAGTCCAACCCCCAAGGAGGGACAAGACAACAACTTAAACTAGCCCTCAAAACGTTCAGGCAGCTTTCAGCAAGTAGCAGGAACACTGTACCTGGACAACAGTTGGGGAATATCAAGATCCTGGTCTGGGACCGTAGACTGTTCTGTTTCCAAGCCTGCTTCAGGACTTCAATGGAGCAGGAGGAGATGCATTAGCTAGGCAACTGGTGGATGATGTTTATGAGGTTCTGGGTGCAGTCCCAGGACTGAAGTGCTCCCATCACCCAGAGCTGAGCTTAGCAAAGGTGCTCAGGAGCCACCAGGGAGAAGGCACCTCTCCAGATGACTTCCAGACCTTGGGAGGAGAGAAGAGGGCTTGAAAAGATTTACTCTTCCTTGGTCCAGTTAGCATTAGAACACTTGAGGTGGGGGGGAAACATGACATTTTAGAGCACCTGTGGATCCAAACTGCCCATATTTTCCACTTTCTCCTAACCTTGCATATCCCACTGGTCAAGAGAGCAGCGTCAGTGCTGTCCAGAAGCTGTTTCCACCAGGTTCACTGCGTACTCTTGGGAGCAAGGCACTAGTCTGTCACAAAAGCACCTTAAAAAAACTTGAAATGCTTATGAGTGGACTTGTGAGTGCTGGTAACTGCTGCTGAGTCAACATCAATGACCAGAGGGTGGGTAAAAAAGCAACCCTCCTCCAGTCTGCTTTGCCTCAAGGAGAGGAAGAAAGGGAGAAAAAAAAAAGGAGCAATCTCATCCCCCTTTGGACAGACACCGGCTGCAGATACATCACAGGAAGGCAAGCAACTCCCATGGGAATGCTCACCGAGTCTGCCACCACATAGTTTGCTTTTCCCCTCTGCTTCCGACACCGTCCCCTTTTTTATTATTTAAAGAAATCCTTGAAACCTGAGATAATGTGCAGATAAATACAAGGACACGCTGAAGATAAGATTAATCTTATGATTATAATAATCTTGTGATTATTTCTGCAGATAACCAAAGGAGAGAAATGATGAGGAACAAACGCCAGTCAGAATCAAACTTCGACATGGAAGACTTGGAAGCTACTAGTGAAGAAGTAAACACCAGATCACCCACCATGCAGCTGACTCAAGAGCTTGATCACCAGCGTAATGAAACCAGGCCAACGGGACCAGAAACCGACCAAACACTTAATCCAGACAACCCCTATAATGTAAGTATTTGCACTGTAATCTTTAAGAGTCTGAGACTGTTGCAGACAGGTAATACTGATGGATGGGGAGTTTCTTTTTTATCTGCATGGTTTTTGCCTGTTATAGACTTGTAATACACCTAAGAAGCTAAAATCAGTCTTCCTTCAGTCCTCCTCTCCTTCCTTCATCCTAGTTTTCGTTAGATTTCAGTCTCAAACAAGCACGCGTGCTTGAGGTGGCAAGCACTCAAGCTTGCCAAGCTTGATTAAGGCAAGCTGATGCCAAGCTGCTTTTCAGGATTGCCAGATCCATACAGAAGCAGCACTAGAGAGACCTAAAAAGAATAACACCTTCTGAAAACAAACCAAAGCTGGTCTTGATCGCATAGCTGAGCCCCATCATTTACTGACAATGTAGAGAGAGAGTTCAGTACATAGAAACATAGAATCATGGAATAGTTTGGGTTGGAAGGGACCTTCAAAGGTCATTCAGTCCAATCCCCCTGTAATGAGCAGGGACACCTTCAACCAGATCAGGTTGCCCAGAGCCACATCCAGCCCAGCCCTGAATGTCTTCAGGGATGGCGCATCTAACATACTTTGCCTTCAAATAGAAATCAGAAGTAGTATCAGAAGTGACTACTACAGAGGAAAGAAGTAGTAGTATATTTGCAAAGAAATTAGGGTTAGACCAGGTAAATCTGTTTTCTCAGCCACTTTGCTATGAGAGTAAATGACCCCAGTTCTAGCAAGCAATTTGCAGAGGTGAACATGTTTATAGACACCAACAGCAGCTGGAGGATGACTACTGCAAAACTCATCTTGGCTCTCTGAGAAAAAAGCAGCCCAGAGAAGGAGCACAGAAGCCTCCCCACTGTGTCCCAACACCTTTTTCACGCTGCAGGAGAGCTGCTTGTACAGTAGGCACCTTTCAGTCTACTGCACCAGCGCCAGACAATTTACACCCACCATTTGGTGCAGCAGGAGTAAGTCATTTTAATACAACACTGCCACAAGATAAATGCCTCCTGCTTTGGAAGTAAGTCTCAGCTTTGACTTGACATTTATGCAACAGCAGGAGATCATTATAGTGTGACAGCATTCTGCCGAGTTGACATCCCTTAATTAAACTGAAATTAATCACTCCAAATAAAGCAGATCCAAATCGACTCTCTCACGAGGTCAGTGAAACAGCAGCAGCACTGGAATGTAACTTCTCCTCACAGCTGCTAACGTGACCAAGTCCATGGGGTCCCAGCTGTCCTGTCTATGGAGGGCAAAGGCAGAACAACTACCACAGATCTGCTCCTCAGCCATAAGGCCCTGGAACAAGTTGAGAATGTCCAGTCAGATACAGCCACCAGACTCCTCTCAGCCTCAGGGTGGGATTCACCTTCAGCCACTGCATAGATGCCTATCTCCAAACTCTCTCTATAGACCAATTAATCTGATTCAAACAGATCTTTAATTACACTGTAAGTCATTCCTGTAGGATGAAATGAATCATCCCTAGAGCTATTTCTCTTCACCTGCTATGAGTACAGTCTGGACGATGAGCTCAGGAGTAGAAGTTCACACAGCAGGTACCTGAACTCAAGGATGATGAATCCTGACCAATTAAATGACACCCTCTCTGCTCTCAGGGCTGGGAACAGGTTACTGGAAGCCTGAACAATACTGAGCTGTCGTCTAGTGTCCTATAGAAGCCCAGACAAGAGACGGCATCTTTCTACACCTCACCTTTTCAGTGTGCTGCTAGTTTTCTGAATGGAAAATGGTCAGGTGAAAAGCCAAGTGTTACTCCAGCATTTGCTCTTTGCTGCTGCTTTTCTTGAAGTAGCACCAATGGGGAAAGAACAATGGAGTTCCAAAAAACAGAGTATTTCGCAGAAAGAAGGAAAGGAATTTTGAAGGGTGAAGGCAGTAGCAAGAGCTTGCCTTTACATATTTTATGCATACCTAGCTCTATGTATCTCCTTACTGTCAGAAACAGAGCGGGCAGAATTCTCACTGTCCACAATGAGCCTAAATACGGCAAAGCGGGGAAAAAAAAGGCAGACTGAAACAGAAGGGAGAAATCCTCAGAAGACTGCAGGGTAGTAGCACACTGAACAGCTTCCTGGGACTGCTGTAAAAAGCATTAAAATACAAAAATTAAAACATTAAAACCACAGCATACAACTTCAGACACTGTCATCTACATAAAAGACCCAGATAACTGTCTTGAAACCTCTTCCATCACTAGTATTTGAAACTTGGAGGAGTTTACTGCTGTTGGATCTTTTGCAAGGACTGTAGAAGAGAAAGTAATGAATTAGAGCTCCCTGTTGTTCTTTCCATCTTACACAGGTGATTGCCCCAACTCTACACTTCTGCAGCAAGATAAAAAGGAGAGAAAAAAGCAAGATGCAGTGGTCAGTTACTGCAGTTAGTGGGAGTGCAGTTAACTGTGACAGAACTGAGATTTCAGGTTTTACCCTTTGTAGGGCTTCCAGGAGCATCAGTGTGTTCTACATGCTCTGAGAACGAGAGCACTGAAATGATACTTACTATTTTACATTTCAGCAACTGGAAGGTGAAGGCATGGCTTTTGACCCCATGCTGGATCACCTTGGCGTGTGCTGCATTGAATGCAGACGAAGTTACACGCAGTGCCAGAGGATCTGTGAGCCTCTCCTGGGCTATTACCCGTGGCCTTACAACTACCAAGGCTGCCGTACTGCCTGCCGAATCATCATGCCCTGCAGCTGGTGGGTTGCTCGTATCATGGGTGTTGTCTGAGGAAAAGCAGTCGGAGCCTTGACAAAATAAGTAGGAATGCCATGACAAACTGGTAAAAGGCTACAACCAAAGCAGCTGTACCAATCCTGGCTTTTAAAAGTCCAAGTGTGCATTACTGCACCAAAAGCAAGGTCAGATATTCACACTAAATAAAAAAATCTTAATATTCCATTAGCTTTACAAATGACAAGGGCATACTCGCTCTTACTGAATTCAAAAACTAAAACATCCCCCCAAAAGGCAGTATTAAACTTTGCTCACAAACTGGTTTAGCAGTCCAGAAGCTTGCTCATAAATCCAAATTCATAACAAAACCCTCTCTTCTTTCCACGCTACAAGTGAAAATTTACGTCCAATTAGGCAACTAGCTTAACTTGTACACTTGGGGGTACCTTTCATCCATGTAGCTTACTTAAATAAATCACAAGTTAAGTTGCTCCCTGTTGCTATTCACACCGAGTTGCCAGGTCATTATGAATGGTTATAAACCAATTACAGCATACCTTTCCCACAAAGCTGCTCCAGGGGACATGGGAAAGCACCCATTGTGCCGAATCGGAAACAAACAGCGGGAAAAGCGGCTGCGGAAGGGAATGTGCGTGGCCACAGAATCAAAACCCATCGCACATCCCAACATCAAAGAAGCCCCAGCACCAAGAATCTTGTATCCATGATACCACTGTAGTGTCTAACAAGTATCTGCTATCCAGCTACTACAGCAGAAGTATTTACATGCAGTTGCAGACCAAAGAGTCTTAAGGCCTCTCAGAATCAACAACAGCCACTGTATTTATAAATCCTTGAACTAGACACTTCTGACACAAGATTTCAACCCCTCTTTATTCCACATGGATAACAGCCATTCATGCTAGCTCCTTCAGCTTTGCTGAAGCTAACCTCCAATCCCCACAAGAAAAACTACTTACCAGTAAGGAGGAAAGAAAAAACGAAAGAAAAATAAGGGAGGATTTCCAACCTCACCCTTTTTGCTTAGGCAAACTGCAGTTATTGGGATTGATCTTATTACATATTAAGCCTTTAAGGAAGGTAGTAAGCTGAAACACTCCCAAAGATGGAATGACTTAAGGTACCTAGCCTTGAAAGAAAATGGTAAGAGGCATTACACTGCCCTCATGCATACTATACATCTTGAACCCTACCACTGAGTTAATGGAGCCATCTACATGGGCTTTATAAACAGATTTGTCTATTTTTTCTTGAAGTGCACTTCCATTTTTGCGACTAAACTACTCTTTGAGATGCTGCAAGCCCAGTAATGTTATTAACACTGCATGACATACAGAAAAGAGGAATTAATTTGACATAATCATGGCTTAAAGAAAATAAAGGCAACCTCATATGGAATGCTAAACTGCATATCTAAAAAGCAAAGTGTTAAATAAGATGAGAATAGAATTCAGTGTTTTGTTCTATTGTAGCCTTTTTTTTTAATAGAAGCTTCACCTTCCCTTAATCTGAAGAACAGACTTGCTTTGAAATATTTAAATTAAAAACTTCTTAAAGTGGGATTTCAAGGCCTGTTAACTTTTGAGTTTCTGCTTTTTAAAATGAAAATGACCTTGATTATTCTGTTGTTTTAGAAGTACGTCATTCATACGCTTAGAAGAAGTTTTCCTTTTTTTTTTACTGCAGATTAAACAAATACATTAAAAACCAGCGACTGCTTTGTGCTTTTTTCGATGTAGAAAGTGTTAATGGTTGGATTTGATGATCTTAACAGCCTTTTCCAACCTAGTTGATTGATTCTATGATTGTGTTCAAGAACTGTCTGGAGAAGAAAACAAGGGGATTGGCAAGTGAAACACTGAAGGCAAACAGAAGGAAATGTGACTGTCTGTATGAACTAGACTGCTGCTGTCCTTCTCATCTAAGGCCACCTTGCGCCAACCCACAACCTTTCTCTCCCCCTCTCCCCTCCCACCCAGTAGAAAAACAAACAAAATCTCCTTCTGAAGATGGAAGGATCTTGCAGGTGATTTCCATGTCTATGGGTTCTTAACAAAATTAACTCTTCCTAACCAGAAGCTTCCCAATCAGAAGCTTGTTTTCTATAGGCAGTCACAAAGCTTGTAAGTAGTAAAACCATCCACTCAGAGATGCATTGAGCTGCCACATACAGCATGTATGTCTTGAGGACCTTTCTGCATGCACCGTGACAAGAAAGCCCAAGTGATCATAAGAGCAGCAGATACACTACTTACATGCTCTGTGACTAGTGAAATTGTCGGAACTACAATATTGCCCAAGTATAACACAGAGGGCACAATTTATCCATTTCCAAAAGATATTCAATAAAATGCCTTCCCTAACTATTGCTTCAAGTAAGCAAAATTCGTATTTGCCTACATACTGGATTCAAAGGAAAAAAATTAAGAATCTCTTCCTACAGCAAGGTTGAAAAAGCCTTATTTAAGCCCAACTTCTAATTTTGAAGGCAATGTTCTGATGGAACATAGGCATGACAATAAAATCAATGATCCAACAGCATGAAAAGACTTAGCAATCTTCCCTGCAGTGGTAGCTCAGACTGCAGCTCTATCTGCAGTGATCCAATTCAGAACTGCACACAGTATTTACTACAAGTGTTGAAGACACATTTTTCATTGCCACCACATAATACTTTGTCGTGGTTTAAGCCTCTCAGCCACGCAGTTCGCTCACTCACTCCCCCCTTTCTTTCCCCTGCTCCCAGAGGGATGGGAAGAAATATCGAAAGAACACAACTCCCACAGGTTGAGATAAGAACAGTTTAATAACTAAAGTATAACACAAAACCACTACTGCTACCACCAATAATAATAATAATAATGACAAGGCAAATACAAGGAAATAAAATTGCTCACCACCTACCCAGCCTGACCAAGCAGTGCACCCCCACCCTTCCAGGTCTCTGCCCTCCGTTTTTCCATCCTGGGCATGACATGCTGTGGTATGGAATACCTCTTTGGTCCGTTTGGGTCAGGTGTCCTGTCTCTGCTTCCTCCTGGCTTCCCCTCCTCCCTGGCAGAGCATGAGACTCAAAGTCCTTGGTCAGACCAAAACATTACCAAGCAGTAACTGACAACACTGGTGCTATCAGCGCTGCTCCCAGGCCCAAAATCAAAAACACAGCGCTGCAGCAGCTACCAAGAAGGAGAAAAATGACTGCTACTGCTGAACCCAGAACATACTTACAGACTAAAGAGGTTACAATACATCTGCATTTGGGGGGTCATACTTCACCCCTCTTGTAGCATAAATAAATTAAGAAAGTTTCAGTGAGGACTAACCACTAACCATGCAGTGCAAAAAACCCAAACCACAGAATCACAGAATACTTAGGGCTGGAAAGAACCTTAAGATCATCTAGTTCCAACCCCCTGCCATGCCCAGGGACACCTCACACTAAACCATGCCACCCAAGGCTCTGTTCAACCTGGCCTTGAAAACTGCCAGAGATGGAGCATTCACAACTTCCCTGGGCAACCCATTCCAGTGCCTCACCACCCTCACAGGAAAGAATTTCTTCCTTATATCCAATCTAAACTTCCCCTCTTTAAGTTTGAACCCGTTACCCCTTGTCCTCTCACTACAGTCCCTAATGAAGAGTCCCTTCCTCAGCATCCTTACAGGCCCCCTTCAGATGCTGGAAGGCTGCTATGAGGTCTCCATGCAGCCTTCTCCAGGCTGAACAACCCCAACTTTCTCAGCCTGTCTTCATACGGGAAATGTCCAAACAAAGAGATGTAGAGAAGCACAGAACTACAGTTGGCAAAGAACAGATTGTTGATTTGGTGACTGGCACATCAGGGTGGACAGATCTCTCAGACTGAACCAGCAGCACCATCATCTTCTGCTTCTGAGATGCTCATCTTTTACCAACACTGTGCATATACCAAAGGTACAAGAGGCAGTCTTAAGCCACAAGACAGGCATTTTCTATGACCCCCACAACAGTAGCAGAGTAAGCCCTTCTGTGGTATAAAATGGGAAAGGTAGTTACCTCTTGCTTTCCTGTTCCTGTATTTACAACTGGACTCCAAATCAGAGCACTGAGTTGAAACTGCCTGTATCTTCTGGACTATCCAGAGATAACCAAAAGGCTTGGGGAAAAAAAAAGCCCCCAAGAGAGGTTTTAACACATTTAAGACTTCATCCATTCTGTC
Organism: Myiopsitta monachus; assembly: GCA_017639245.1. NCBI lineage: Eukaryota > Metazoa > Chordata > Aves > Psittaciformes > Psittacidae > Myiopsitta > Myiopsitta monachus. The sequence continues at coordinate 65,995,160 of CM029919.1, forward strand.
ACTGCAGGCAGTTCTTTGCCTCCAGCAACACATCACCAGTGCTGCAATAAATTCGACTCACCCTCTCTAGTCCTGAAGGAAATTCCTGTTGTCACTGTTACCCTTCACAGCCTCTATTCAGCCTTCAAGCTCCCTGGTATCTTTCTCTTGTCTTAGGGTTTCCGGAACCATTCTGTGCATGTGTTTTGTCAAGAACAAAGCATATACTCTTCACAAAGTTCCTGAAGCATCTTCCCTCCAACTTTATAAGGAAATTTTGTCTACTGCTTTAATCCAATCCCCTCCCACAAGAAACCACCACCCCCAGTAAAGCAGCAAGAGCCGCCATTGGTTCACCTAAGGTGGAACACACACAGATTACCTGTCCATGCTCAGAAACATGCTGGAATTATGTTTAGACCTGCAAACTTGCCTTACAGAATTGAGATGGACAGGGAGGTCTACCACTTGACTGCTGTAAGTTTTAGCCCGGAGCTAAACCATTATATTTGCATTACACATGCCTCAAGAGTACATAAGTAGCAATGCATTTTATTTTACTTTTTGCCTTAAGCTAAGTGCATTGAACCCCAAGCAGTGACACAGTACCCACTGAACACAAGAATACGTTGTACCAGTCTGACCAAATATTCCCATGGTCTTTCTGTAGTGAAAGTAGACACAGGAACCCCTTCTGTGTTCTCTTTAGTTAAGTAACAGCAACTTCTCTGGCAGAAAATATTCTCAAATTACTTTTCATTTCTATTTAAGAGATTTTTATCTAGGCTTTTCCCATAGCAAGTCTTTGCTAAGTGCTATTAAGTGCTCTGAATGACATTTATAAAGCAAGGCTGGCCAGAAGACAAGAACCCAATTTTGTGACAAACTGCTCAGACATTTGTCTTCCTTCTGCATTGAAAGCAAGGAATGCCTTTCAGAGCATAAATAAAAAGCAGCAAAGCACTTACCCAGGAGAATGGAGTTCAAGTCCCTGCTCCAAATAAAGTTACCTTCGATGTTAGCATCCCATATGGACGGCAAATGCTGTTCATATTAAGCAACTAGCTACTCAGAATTCTCTGAAGGGCAAGAAATTCCCCACTGAAGCTAACGTACCTTCACTGAAACATGCTGCAAGTATATCCTTTGAGAAGCTCTTCCAAGAAGCAGACATTGCTCAGTAAAGAGTCAAGAGGTAAGGCACACACAAAACCCTTCCTAAAATCAATCTATCTCCTTTCACTATCTCCAAAGACCAGGACAATATCCCGTTCTGAAGGTCAACAAATTTGAGGTTTGGAAAACTTGAATCGATTCTGACACTAAAAGCTATTCAAGAAGAAATCACTGCCCAGCTTTCCCTATAATCATGATCTGAGCACACCAAGAAATATCAGTTATGTCAAGGCTGTAGTCATGGCCTACAGCTGTCCAGTATGATGAAGTTCATAGCTATGGCAAACACCCAAAACCAAGCTATTTAAAACGATTTGTGAGATTTTAAACTCTTGGTACCTATCTACTGCACAGGCATAGCAACAACAGTAGGAAAAAAACCCCACTGCACTTTGTCAGAATTGCTGCAAATCCTAGACTGCTACTCCTCAGAAAGCACAGAATACATCCTTTCTTCCTCCTCCTTAGTTCTCAATGATCTTTTACATACATTTATTACTGTAACAGCTGCAGACTTCACTTGTCCTATTAAAACACCTGTTCTAATAGCCTTTATATTTTACCAAGCTCATCTAATTCTCACTGCAGTAAAATAACATACCAAATACCAAGAAACCAGGCAGAATAACAAACAATCTGGAAAAACCTGCATCATTAGGAATGCAAAGTAAAGTAGTAAACTTAAAGCAGCATCCAACAGTCAGCAAGGAATGAAATGGCTTTCAGGCTGCTGCCAATATTTGCAATTCATGGCATTTTCTAGAATCTCAGAATATTTAGGTATCTCTGAATTCCCAAGAGACAGCAGCATATGGACTAGGCATGTTTACCACAACCTTGTGAGTTTATATATCTCTCACAGAATGGCTGGGGTTGGAAAGGACCTCTGGAAGTCACCCTGTCCAACTCGCCTGCTCAAGCAGGGTCACCTAGAGCCGAGTGCCCAGGACCATGAGATTAGATGACTTCTGATCATCTGTAGGCCCTGGCAGACCCATATCCAAGCAGTACAAGCATAGACAGTATTTCTTATATTCTGAGTTCTTTTTCTGTAAATACTGTTATGTACAATTTGATCATGATGGAAAAAAGCTGCTCTGATGGAAACAACTAAGGACTCATGGGCTCTTCTTTAAAATATAAAGCATTTCCAATGAAATAACAGAACTTGAAGCAACTTCTTGCTATCTTTGATTTCAGGCAATTGCAATAGAACATGAAGGCAAAGGACCCACTTTTCTGTATGCAGAGACTTTCAGCCACAACTGACTTTCTCCCATCACATACAATTGCAGTTCAACCTGTCACTCAGGTGGAAGGACTCCAAAAGTGCAAATTCTGTGCCTGCATCAAGAATAGCAATCTCACCCTCCTCACTGAAAGCACATTTTGCTCCTATACATGCCAGCTTTTTAAGCTGCGTATTCACATCCTTACCTATATGCTTTAAGTGATTTCCCCATCAAAACCCAAGATTACTAAAAATGAAATGAAGCAGCTTCCATATAGAAAAAGTTCTATTTACAGTTTTATTTAGCAGAGTTAAAGAGCAAACAATTTTAACACTGTTGTTGAAAAGTGTTTTCATCTGAAGTTGCCAAGATCTAATAAGTTATTGAACAGAAACACCAGGTGTAAGGCAATAATCCTGACCAGTCATTAGAGATCACCCTATCCCCAAAGAGCAGAGCCAATAAAGGTGGTAGAAAATTTAGACTGATTGACTTGACTTCCAAAAATCAGAGAAGATGAAAACAGGGTTCCACTCCTGAGTATGTCTTTAACATCTGCAGATGATGGAGTTTCTAAAGCACGCAAAATGTAAAGACAATTCCAACTTCCAAAAGAACATTCAGTGCTTTGAATCCAAGAATATTATGTCCATACACAGTGCTCAGTACATGACTATGGCAACACATCGATGGTAAAAGATTAAAAACAGGATTAGAACTTTTTCCATTCCATGTCATCAGGAGGATTTACTTCTACCTTCCTTTTACCAACATCAGACCAGTTGGTGCTCAGAACTGTGCCTCCAGACTCCATCTGCAATATGAGAGAAAGCTTGTTTAGTTTGCTAGAGGAATTCTAGCATTATAAAAGTCACATTTCTTACAGCAGATGAACAAATTCTGAAGAAGTATAAAAAAATTTACACTTTGTGTAGAAGCAATTACACAGGAATTCCAGTGTAAAGATAGAATAAAATTTGACGAAGCCATCAGTCCATAATCTTCAGCCCAACAGTATTTTTACAGTACTGGACACAATGAGACGTTACTTCACTAACAAAAGCTTTATAAGAGTCAAGTCATGTTCTTTCCTATGAGGACAACAAACAACAGGAACTAGATGCAAACAATTAAGAGGAATTTGATCCTTTCACCAACGGCAAATCTTCAAGCTCTCTCTGAGCCAAAAATTGTACTTCCTCTGACAACACTGACTGAAACAGAGAGACCAGCTACAAAGCCCAACCTTAGACTTAGAGTCACATTCGTTAGTGTAGAACTTTGTAGCTTTCAGTGAGACTTGTTATACCAGTATCTCCAAAAGAACCACTGCCATTCATTATAGGCCCAAAGTTTTGGTAGCTGGAGGTTTCTTCATTCATGTAAACTTAGTAAATTGTGTCAGTGTACAAAAGTTAACATGTTTCATCGACGAATAAAGACTTACAAACGATTTGTTCATGGCACGTTTCACTTCATCTGTACCATCTGAATAAATCTGCTGGAAAAGTTTATTTAAAGCAGCATCTCCTTCTAACTTCTCATTTTTCTCCTCTTCTTTGATTTCAACTACCAGTTTGTCCCAGTTCCTCGTATAGTGAGAGGATGATGGATATAAGTGCTGAGAATCTGAAAACAGAAGTGTCACTTAACTAAGGATTTTCTCACGATTTTTAGAGCAGCAGAGAACACACAGACACATATGTGTCTGATGAATCAGAGATGATAACGGACTATGAATCTGAAAATGCAAATTGGTTCCTCCTTACTAAGCACTGCAGTAGCAAAAACTAAAGAAAAATAAGGCTAGAGCCTTAGTTCAGCAGAAGTTTCCTTTCAAGTAAACAGAGTTACATAATTTAGCTATCCAACAAAAAGAAAGCTGGACAATAGCAACACAGATAATTAAAGTCAAAACAAGGCAGGAGACACTGGTGGACAGTAAGGAAAAGAAAAGCTGAAAAAACCCAACCAGCAGCCTCGAGCCACAGGGAAATTTGATCTAAAATTCAAAAAAATATATGAAATTATCAAATCAGATAATTCAAACTTTCTCAGACTGTTAATTTGCCTTGAAAAACTCCAAGAGAAATGTAAAACTTAAGCAAGTAATACTTAATTGGACATGAACCTATGGAAGTGAGTCCAGAGGAGGCCACGAAGATGCTCAGAGGGCTGGAGCACCTCTCCTATGAATACAGGCTGAATGGGCTGGGCTTGTTCAGTCTGGAGAGGAAAAGGCTCAGAGGCTCCAGGGAGACCTTAAATCAGCTCTCCAGTACTGAAGGGGGCCTTCAGGAAAGCCAGAGAGAGACTTTTTACAAGGGGGACAGGACAAGGGGGAATGGCTTTAAGCTGACAGAGGAGGCTTAGATTAGACATCAGGAGAAGTTCTTCATTGTGAGGGTGGTGAGGCACTAGCACAGGTTGCTCAAAAAAGTGATAAACTCCCCATCCCTGGCAGTGTTCAAGGCCATGCTGGAGAGGGCTCTGAGCAACCTGGTCTAGTGGAAGGTGTCCCTGCCTGTAGCAGAGGGATGAAACTGGATGATTTTTAGTCCCTTCCAACTCAAACTATTCCATGATTCTACAATTTAAGCAACAGTAGAGGCACAATAATGCACAGAACTGCAAAACAGAGACCAAACCAGACAGGCAAGCACATAAAACCACAGGAATCAATGACAAGCATATAACCTTAACAAGCCATCAGATTAATGGAAGTTATGACTAAATTTAATACCAAAGTTTTAGTAATACCCTGAAGACCTTTTCTGTCAGTTCTTGGCAGTAAAATCAAGACTATTAGGCCTTTCATTGTAAATATGAAGTTGTAGTTTTGTTAACAATATTTAACACAAAAAATATTATTAATAACTGCAAATAACTTAATACAGATAAACCATTTCATACTTAAACTTTCAGATAACAAACCTGGTGTAAATTGCTTTAACTTAGGAGAATCTCCCTGGCCTTCCAGCTTCTCCCATCTTACAGCCTCTGGCTTCTTCATTTTTATCTCAACCTACAAAACACAAGACAAAGAACAAATTAATCCAGATGGCAAACACTTCTGCCAAAGAGTTTCAAAGTAATTGGATCCTGTAGCAGCAAGAAAATGAATGCATTTGTTTTCAGAAACAGTCTCCATAATGAAGCCTATTTACCTACCTTACAAGATAAAGTTACGTGACTTCAAGCCACATGTCAGCTAAGCTTTAACATGGCTTCACAGCTCCTATATCAGACTTTTACCCTTTTATTTAGTTCTACATATTTCTTCTGCTTACTGTTCACTTGACTCTTTTTGTAAATTATGGCAACCCAAAAGTAATGATCAGTCCCAATGTCTCTACACTGCCAAGCACCACGGTATTATCTTTGAAGCATCCCTTTCTTGCCAGTCAACTCCAATAATTAAATGGCACTTTAAAGGACTACAAAATCCAGCTTTATTTAGGTATAATATTACATTTCATCCACCAAAACCATTTTGTATTTTGATGTGTGCTACACAAACCAGAGAAACACCCTGGGACTGTGCAGATCTTCCCACTTGAGAAATTCACAAGCTGTATTCATTTGGTTCAATGAACAAACACTGCTATGGAGAAAACTGTCTAGTATTCATTGACAAAACCAGCAATTAAAAATGGATAAGGCTACAATTATCATAGAAGAAACAGAATGAAGTACGTCATGCCCTAGTCACAACTACATATAATCCCTTCAGACAGCCATACTGAAATGCTTTTTTCATCATTAACCTTATCTTTTTGGTTACAGGGTTACAAAGTTGTAAAACAATGCCAGTGAAACAAGGGCTAATATCACTACAAATGACATATTCACTTACGTGTCATAAAGTTCATATAATGCTATTAATTAACTAAAACCAGTGCTTCCTAAACTTCGGCAATTCGTCACTTGTGAACAGCTCAGCAGAAGCGAGTTCTCAGTCCTACCTAAAGCCACTATAACCTGGGGATCCCTGCAGACCCAAGAATAAAGGCAGCACTGTACAAGCTAACCCTAGAGATCCTAACAGCAAGCTCCTCACACAGCATCATGTTGATCTGAAATCTGAACCTCATTTAATCCATTCTTCAAATCAGTTACTGGTTAAGCAGACTGAGATACCTTACAAAATTAAGCACACGAGCTCATTTAAGTTTCAAAGCTTCCCTGTTTGCAGTCATGCTGCATTTTAAGAATCAGAATACTCAATTATGGTTGCTCTTTTTTTTATTTTCCCCTGAGGAAGTTACCATTTCCCTAGACAAATTTAAATACCTATTTTTCCACCGCTAACTTCTACTGAGAACAACAGAAAGTTTAAGACTTGCGGCACAAAATACCCTTTCAGGCAGGGAGAGTTTCAATAAATGTGTAAATCCAACACCCACATGTATTTGACTTCCCACTCCCTGCTGGATTTCCAAGGTTTTTAGCAACTTTTCCAGTCACAAATTGAGCATCAGAGTCTCACCTTTTAAAACAGTGAAAGTTGCAGGACCAAAAATAATCCAATAAAACTAAAATATTGGATTAATCTACTTGGCTCAACCTCCTGTGCCTAAAGAAGGCCGATATTAAAGAGTTCAATACTGCGATCTGTAAGGACATTTCTGTTGGAACTCTGCAGAAGCAGCATTCAAACTGTGCCAGTAATTGGCCTCAAGTAAAACAAAAGAAGTCAGCAAAGCTTCCACCGGACTTTTCTAATAACACTGTGGAAACTACAAGCCTGAAGTTCATTTTTGAACGCCTATAATCATAAACCTAATGCTCTGTGATTAGCTTAAGGAAGCAAAAAACATTTGTGTATCTCCATATAAGACAAACAAGTCATTCCATGACTGCCAGAACTAGTAGTTTTTTTCTTTCGATGGATTTGGATCTCCTGAGCAAAACATTTCAGTTAATTAGCTACTTACAAAGGCTCTAATTAGCTGCAAGTGAAACGCGAGTATTCATTTAAAACAACCTGTCTCTTCTCTGCTTCTTATAGAACTCTTCTCAACCCGAGGTAACTGTGTTATCAATCCAGTTCCATAATTAAGTTGAGGAGGCCTTAAAATTAAGATTTTATACTCTACTTATTAGTGCATCCCCACATGTCCTATTTAAAAACAGGAAGAGAGAAAGTAGTTGATACTGAGGCTGCTCAATACTATACCTCTTCGATTTCTGCTCCGTTTGTTTCTTCCTTTGCTATCTCCTCTTACACTTCAGGCTTTTCAACAATATCCTTCAATGACTTAAATACAGACTATTTAATCCACATCGAGAATGACCTCTAATATAATATAATGCCTGATGTGAGCTACTCCTGAACACAGACTTTTTTCTTCTCAGAACAAAACTCTCCTCAAAGAACCCTGATAAAGACCTTCGGGTATTCATCAGAGTACTCTGCCCACACAAAAAAAGAAGGAAAAAAGGAAGATCCTTACTTTTGGTGCTCCAGTGATCCCCCTCTCCTTTTTTAATATGCTAATTCTTACACTTTCCTCTCTGAAACTGTACTACATGACAAACATCCCCAAGGAAAAGGAAATGCTGCAAACTAATTGACAGTGTAAGATGCAGATTTCTTAAATTTAAACCATTCTACCCCGGCCAAGCTAGAAGTATAGAGGCTGAAGAACTGAGACAGAATGTATTTATGACATGATTCAACCTCTACTCCATATACTCCATCCACTTCAACTGAAGTTACTCATTAGGCAAAGTGGCAGGTAGGAGCAAAACTAAGGCAATCATTAGCTTCATACCATTATAGAACCACACTTCCAAAAATATAAAACTCTCCAATTCTGCTTGTGAAGGCGCAAGTTTCGTCAACTTGAGAGCTTTATTTGATCTAAGGAGAAACAACTTTGCCAGTCCCAATTACATGCACAAATGGCAATAAATGCATTTTAATGAACATTCTAAAGCAGACACTGATAGCTATCACACAGAAAAGTTCCATCTCAGTACGGACATTTGTATTCTATTTGACACATCAAGTACTGTCAGCTTTTTCCTCTCCTTTGAAAAAAATACAGTACTCAGGCAAGAGAAATACATCAACACTTTGCCAACTAGTTTGATTTAACATTTATTTTTCATAAAACATATGCCTGTGTGCCTCATGCCAACTTCAGAATAAAAGACAGGAAAATTTCATTGCAAATTAAGTGGTTTGCATGCCACTTAAGGACAAGCCTAATGCCTCAGCCTCTCTTTGCAGCTCATGTTGCGTAGGCACCTGACTACCTCAGTAGCTCTAATTAGGATTTCCTCCACTACGTTAGAGCCTTTCCTGCATTGGGAAGCCCAAGAACAGACACAATACTCCAGATGTATGAAAAGTTCGAAAGCAGAAATAATCCACTTTCTGTTATAATTTTTAAGTTCCTGGTATTTTGGGTTCAAAGTGAGCAAAGCAAAAGGAAAAAGAAACACGGCATTTTGATGGAGTAATTAATGCACTACCTTGTTTAAAATAATGACTTGAGAGAAACCTGTACCCCACTGAGAAGAGGGTTAAATGGGGGATTTATCATGTAGAAGAAACCCCATCCACAGTAAAAGGATATAAACAAGTTTCTCCTGACAGAATTTTCACAGAATCATAAAATGGTTTGGGTTGGAAGGGACCTTAAAGTTCATCCAGTTCCAACCCCCTGCCATGCCCAGGGACACCTCACACTAAACCATGCCACCCAAGGCTCTGTTCAACCTGGCCTTGAACACCACCAGCGATGGAGCATTCACAACTTCCTTGGGCAACCCATTCCAGTGCCTCACCACCCTTACAGTAAAGAATTTCTTCCTTATATCCAATCTAAACTTCCCCTCTTTAAGTTTGAACCCGTTACCCCTTGTCCTCTCACTACAGTCCCTAATGAAGAGTCCATCCCCAGCATCCCTATAGGCCCCCTTCAGATGCTGGAAGGCTGCTATGAGGTCTCCACGCAGCCTTCTCTTCTCCAGGCTGAACAGCCCCAACTTTCTCAGCCTATCTTCATATGGGAGGTGCTCCACTCCCCTGATCATCCTCGTGGCCCTCCTCTGGACTTGTTCCAACAGTTCCATGTCCTTTTTATGTTGAGGACACCAGAACTGCACACAATACTCCAAGTGAGGTCTCACAAGAGCATAAAAGTGATCAATTTTTTTAAAACCTATCAGAGATTTAGACAAGTCTGCTTATGGCTTAATCCAAGCACCAGCTATCAGAAAAGATGCCAGTCACCCTCACAAGCTATTCCAAACTATTTCACTGGTAGTGTAAGAACACAAACCCCCCTGACTTTAAAATGATTGGCATAAAAAAGCATTTAATCTAGTTTTAAGAAATATTTTCACCCTTAGCTACAGATAAACACAATATTAGTTAGCCAACATTCATTTTCTAGGTAGAAGCTTACTGTTAAAAAGCCCAAACCTCTGATGACTAGATTTCACCTGAAGTTACGTTCTGGGACAGATACTGGCAGTTTAACTGAGAAATGTTAAAAGAGAAAGAATTTCTATCTTCATCCCTAGAAGAATATTCTGATGTACACTGACAAGTTACAAGATTTCTTTTTCCTAATTTCTGTGTTTTTATATTTTACAGTCCATACTAAGGGGCATTTCACTTACCACTGGCAAATTTGTGTCAAGCTCTGATCAGATGGATGAAGGAAATCAGAACTGGCAAAGCTTAAGCAGTAGTTCAGCCATTATTTTTAAGATTCATCAAACCCAATCTTTTAAATTCTGATGTTTTGCTATACCAATCACACAAAAATGAAAATTCAGGGTCTCCAATCAACTACTTATTTACTGTACTCACTGCCTTGTCTTAGTTGCAAACTTTAAGTGTTTTGAATCGTCATTTTGCAATCATGTATTTTGTTACCTAAATTCAAGGGTAGGACAAAGTAGCGCTATCTTCTAAAAATGTATGACCTATTCAAACTTACCTCTAAGATCATATGCACATACAATTCTGGTACCCTAATTATTCAAAGACCTTTTATATATTGCTTATATTCTGAATGCCAAGATCTTTAGTCCATTAACTTTAAACAATATGTACAGAGATGAAAATTAACTCTACAGTGTTATCATAGATAAATGATAATTAAAAACATATTCTGTAGTGTATATGTTTTAACTGAAGGGATTTAGCATGCACATTGCAGTTTCCTTGTCAGCTATGGAGAACAGAGTGCAAAAAGGTCAAAGTTTCCACCTCACTGGTATTACATAGCAACCACTTGTTAAAATTGTGAATTTTAGAGTAGGAGCTAAGCAGTATAGGTATTCTAAAGTTCTTTGTCACTGCATCCTCAATGTAAACCATCACTATTCCAATAGTTCTTAAATCCATCTTCTCTCAAGATACAGAAACCCCTTATACATGGTTTTCCTTTATGCAGTGACTTATATGCTTGTTTAAAATATAGTTCTCAGAGTATTAACAAGTTTACATCTGCCCCACACCCACCTGCATTCATAAATTAAAAAAAAAAAACACAAACCTATTTTGAGCCAAGTATCATACTAGTCATTGGGAAGGTTTCTTTATGGTCTAGCCAGGAAATGGCTCCAACTAGCCCTGCCTAAGAAATGCAAGAAATTTCAGGGAAGCACCCAACTCATAGCTTAAATAACAGTTTACAATTTACAGAAAATGCTCCAAAATATATACAGGAGATGTTAATTTGCATGAAAGCCTCACAGAGTAAACACGTACATGAGAGCAGGGAATTCTGCATTCAAGTGTCTGCAAGCAATTTAATGAAAACACCCAAACTGAGAAAGTATCTTTCAATGTTCAGACTGCAATGGCAAGAACCAACTTCAGTTAAAATAAATCTGTTCCTCTGTTTATCCATTTGTGTACATTTGCCTCTGAATAGAGACACTGATGACAGTCCAAGAGTGTGTGATACAGTTTCACTCTTTGCCTTTCCCTTTACATTTAGCAACAGGGATTGGTGTGCTTTTCCAGTAAGCTGCACTGAGTATCTCAGAATTTGCAAGGCAAAACGCTGGTTTGAGGAAAAGAAACATTCCACTGACGCACACTACTATATTCTTGGCATGAAACTGCTTTGTGTGCTTCTCAGACATCTCTATTAAGTTACAAATGTCAAACGTAAAAGAGGCTGAGGATTTCTAACACCTCCATTTGCAGCACAACTTTGATCTCTAATTAAAGGGCAGTTCTGGGTAAAGAAACCACTTTTTACCACTTTCAAATGGCTCTACATTGCTGCAAGTCATTGCTTGCAAAAAGCCCAAAACACTAAAATCTCATAATAACTGTCCCCCGTCTATTAGTAGGTGCAAGAGCAGAGGGGAAGAAGAAGAGAAGGCACCATCTCAGGTTTCGTAAGCACATGTGTTAAAAGCACATACTCGTCCTCGCTCTCTTCTTCAGGTCTAACAAGAAAAAAACCTTAAGCATCACCTAGAACACAAGAGAAGACCCAGAGAGAGAAACTGCTCATGTTACACCATTTTCCAACAGAACATGGCAGCAAATTCCACTGGAATCCAAATACACTAACAGACTGAACAGAGGAGGGAAAAGAAAGCAAGGCTGCTGTGCACAGAGAACTGTTCCAGAACATTAGAAATCCTTACACTTTTTGTGCATTTCAACTTCCCTGCCATATTTTCTGGACAGAGGGGAATCAGCGAGTTTTTTCTTAAACATATCTAGTCACTCATGTTTAGTGTTTATGCCTTTTTCCTTTTATGAAGGAAGCACGATGGTATCATATTTTGCACGCTGAGCTACAGGGTAACTGCACACAACTTCTGAAGAGCAAATCTGGGCCAGCCTTTACATTTTGGCTCCCTCTTCTGGAAAGAAGTGAGAAACCAAGCATCACCACTGAAAGGCACCTTCCTCCAGTTAAATGCTGAATGCAACGTGCAGCTGCAAAATCAACTCAAGGCTGAATTTGCAAAGTAGTGATACCTATTAAAAAACAAATAAACTTTTGAATTAAGAAAAAAATTTAAGTGGCTCCAAGCATGGCAGCAATACATACAGCCATTATTAAAGGCAGACTGTATCATTCGTAAAACTGTGGACATCTAGAGAATGTACAACAATAGGATACATGAAGAGATGAAGATTTTCTCTCAAAACTGGACTTCACCCACATACTGCACTGTTCTTGAGCCAGTGTCAAGTGTTTTACCTTTTCAAGCTCACAGCTTGAAGTCAGAGTTCTGTCTGCAGTTTATGAACATCAATTTACTCCCGCTCATACAGAAACCACTCGAACACCTATTCATGCTACCTCTGTACCATTTACTCGTTCTGTGCTTTTCAAAACAGAGACTTCGTATCTCAAAGCTACACAGCAGGAGTTTACTGAAAGGTATAATTTCTATTTCACTGCTAGGAAAGAAACAATTCTTAAGGTTCAACTGCATTTTTCACCACTGCTAACACTCCCTGCAAGAACCAATCCCACAGTCTCCAAGTTCTGTCTGCTCTTTGCAGTTATTTACGATCTGTAATTCTGCAAATACAATTAAGGCTATTTTCTCCTCCTGAATTTGCATCTTTACCTTATGCCTCTGCATTTGTTATGTGATGCTGAATTTCAAGCAGTATTGAGAAATCCCTCTCCAGCTTCCCTTAGTTACCAAAACACGCAGGATTGTTCTACCATCTGCCAGTTCTGCTGTTTCATCCTCTATCCATTTGTTAGTTTTATGAAGTTGATGGAAAACCTGAAGCATCCACCACATAACCTGCCCATACATTCCACTGTTTTTTCATATATTTCCTCATATAACTGGAAAAGAAAGATCAGACCCCTTGTTGCCCAGTGAAGACTACAGAAAGCTAAATGGCAACACGGCTCACACATTCAAAGCAGAAACACAAAATAAAACAGTGTGAACACATGCAGTTATTCTGATCTGAAATTATTAATACACAGGAGAAGACCTGTTCCTCTCCCATGAAAACAGAATTCCTTTAGGAGTGTGTAGTAAAAAGTTCATATAATTCAGAAGACAATTAGATTATGTCTTTCTTTGCAAGCCCTTACAAAAGGACTTCATGTAAATGGTACAACATAATTTGTAAGGGGTTTGGGAAATTCTAAGCAATAAGACAATAGTAAGTTTATTCCAAGTAGTAACTGTGTATTTTCCATATCACTCATAAGAACAACATACATACACAAAACTTACGAAATTTGAATTTCTACTATTCAAACACTATTTAAATACTAAAGCTGCACCACCCCCTTAAAGTGCCTAACGTTTTTCAAAGTGAAACATTCTAAGTCTCTGAAGAAACCTTTGCACGGTTAACATAAATGTGCTTTTCATTTTTTTTTCTTCAGCCAGACTCCATCTGCTGGTCAGAGCCAGAATTAGCAGAAGCATCATTTAAATTGTATTCCTTCCCTATGCCTTCACAGACGTCCTTGTACTATTCTTTCCTGCAGAAGTAAGAACATGCTGAAGCACTGCGTTCTGCTCCTCAAACACTTACTGCACTCTTATCCCATTTTGTCTTAAAAATACTGTCTCACAATTACATAGGAATGGCAACATTTGAAAATAAATGCAAAATCTTTACAATTCAGACCTGAACGTAACTAAAGCTTTGACACCACTTTAGGAACCTCAATCTAAACTAGGCTCTGGCCTACTAGATGTTATTACAAAGACTAACCCAGGCTGGTGATGGTAGCATAGAAAGCCCAAGTCAGGTTCATTTTAACAGTGCTCAGGAGCGTACAGATACTTCATAAACACAAAGGTAAACTTCAAGACAAATGGAAAGCATAACACAATCTAGACAGGAACACAGAGCAAACAGGACCTCACAGTTACTCCTCTTGACAAGGTCCATGCCTATTCCACTCAGATTTATATAAACACTAATGGACTAGCAGATTTTCTCCATACCCTGCTTTATCTCCCATAGCATAAGAGCACACATGACTCAATCACATAACCTGGCCAGCTTCCTTCGTGTGAAGAGCAGAAAAACAAGACCAACTTTCTACAGCAATCCTCTCAGGTCATCTTGAAGTCCCTCTTCCCTGAAATGGTGCAAGAACTATTATTACAGGTACCTTTCTGAGAATAGGTAAAATGGAACATGAAAGCACAAAGGAATTTCCAAAAGCTCTGCAGAACCACTGCTGAAATACAAGGAAAGAATCAAAAACACATTCCTACTGCAGAGATTTAGGCTTAGCTCTATGGACAAAATGTATGACTGTCTATGAGTTATACCAACAATATACATATGCTATGACATACCACATTTCTTCTATACCTGCAGTACACAAGAAATAAAATGCTGAGACAGAAGCATTCTCTCTCACACCAAGCAATTTTGAAGCGTCTCCAAGCAAATGCTACTTCCAGGAACAGTGTGGATCACACTCTCTTGAAAAGCCAAGAACAGTATGGCTATAACCTTTACCAGCAAGAAAGGGTAAAGATTTATTTCGACACTGAAATGTTCAAAGTCTGACTTTTATTTTTTAGGCACACAAGGATAACTGTCCTCCACAAGGCAATATTTGCTCCTAAAAGTTTAGCAGAAAGATGTTCATACTCTCCTAATACCTGAATTTTAAGAGTGAAGACAACAATCTTATTACTACAGCAAGAAGTAAAAGCACCCTCAACATAACTCTATCATTTGCACTTCAATAAGCACCATCATATTACTATTTCTGATATTTGTACAAGCTTGGAAAGACCTCGACTGGCTGAAAGGCACCTTGAAGAAAGAAAAAGCATTTCTATATGAAAAGCAGGATGTTATGACTGTCGCAGAAAGACAATAGAGCAGAAACATTTCAACCTCAGAAACAGTCAGAGAAATAATTTACACTTTAAGCAGCTTACCTTTGTGGAAAGCACTTTAAATGTACTTTGCTCTGGCACTATAGAATGAAGAAGAACAAGCTTTAAGTTGAAGTCTTCACCTGATGGAAGTCTCACTGATGCATTCATCTGTTAACAGTTGAAAACACATCTCTGGTCATCTTTGAGAGCAGCTTTCCATTTTCAAGTAAAGGACTCATTTGGCACCAAGATTAAGTGATTAAATCAACTGACCCTTCACTAGGGTACTTGAAGCATCAGGTGTCAGAACTTCAGACAAACACCATTACATTACTGTGTTACTGAACAAGGTGCTTCTAAAGTACACTAGAAAATGAACAGATTTCAATTTTTAACCAGCAAGTACTCAAAAAGCCTATTATCTTGTCAGCTCGATCTGCATTCTTTGGGAAAAGAATTATATGGCAAAAGAAGAATCAACACATTAACAGTGGTTGCCCAGAGAAGCTGTGGCTGCCTCATTCCTCGAAGTTTTCAGGCCATGTTGTACAGGGCTTTGAGCAACTTGGTCTAGCAGGAAGTGTCCCTACACATGGCAGGGGGCGTGGAACTAGGTGAGCTTTAAGGTCACTTTCAACCCAAACCTTTCTGTGATTAAAATAATTTGCAACTTCCCTTCTAATATACGCAAACTACATGGCAAGTGCTCACACAATTTTAACAATCTAAAGCAGAGGGCAACATTCAAGTACTTTGGTAGTTCATGAAGTTATCAACTTAGCTGAGAATAAGAACCTATCTCTTCCATATTCTCAGCTAAATTAAATATAAATGTCACTGGTACCACATACAGTATTACAACAGAGGTTACTGCACTTCCCTGGAACATGTACTTTGCTGCCACTAACAATTTTAGTGAAGCCAAAGGCAAGAAAACCTACCAACATCCACTTTTTCTGTAATTGTCCTAAAGCAGGATATTTCTCTCACACACATATTTTTAGAATACCTAGTCCCTGTACATTCCTACTCCAGATGCATGAATATTCAAACATTTCAAGTCCAGATCACTTCTGCCTCACCCCTCCAAACTCAGGGGCAGCTGAAAACCAGATGTTCTCTTTGCAGCATGCACACCATAGTAGCTCCTGTGTGTAAATCCTACAGGCAGTGCTGTGGCAATAGATCTTGGTTCACTTGACTGGGCATACACACATACACAGCATAGCTGCACATAAAAAAAAAACCACAAGACAGAAGACCACCTGTACCACTCTCTTGATGCTACTGAAGCAGATGTTTGCTGGTTTAATTACTACAGGCCAGGGAATCTAGGGATGAGGATTAATAAACAATATAAATCACCTCTTTCTCTGAGAAGTGCACGCTGACATCATCCTTCTGTGCATTCTTGACCATTAAAGTCACAATTACTTGAGATTCTGTTTGGTACCAGTCATATCTTTAAAAAGAGAAAGGGAAAAAAATAAGAGAGGAAAAACTGACTACAGAGAGATATACAGCAGAATATTAAAAGCTGGAATACATTGTGTAGTTCAGTAAGACAAAGAAGACATACAAAATCAGATTTCTTCCCTTTCCTCCAAAAAAGCAGCTGCAAAATTGACAAGTAGCTAAAGAACAAAGAATCTTTTTCAATCAGGAAGCATATAAAAATTAGGCCATTTCCCTAACAAATTCATAATATTGTTTGCCTTCTATAAATAAATGGCACTTTCTTAATTCAGAATCTTAAAAGTATCTCAAAAACATTACCTATACTAGGCACAGCGGGGCAGCCTTTGAATTAAACTCAGCATGAGAATTAGAAAGAGAAGCCAGAATGTTTTCACCATTCCCTGCTGTCCCAGTGAGGTGTGTGTGATCTCCTCAAAGTACAATTCACCCAGAACAAAAGCTATGACACTGAGAAACATTTCACTTAGACTGCCACATTTTTAAGGTTACTGAGAAAGAACTTCTACAGTCATTATCTTGCTTCTCTGATTCCCAAGTCAAAGAAGAGTTATATTCAATCATTATAATTCTCTCAGTAAAGCTGAAGTCAACTTACTTGATCTTTGGTGGCAGAGGTTGCTGCTGTATATTCCAGTTGAAGCATATTCCATTGGAAAGAAAGTTACATCAGTGTAAGTCAAAATATACCACGAAGTACTTCTCAAAAACACAAATCCTTTTCATCCTGATTGTTCCCTTTTTCTTGGTTTATGTATGAGCATTAACTTACAGGTGAGGCTCTTCACTGTTCTCCCAGCCATTCATGCCAGATTAAGAATTTACAAGTTTCAATTTACATTAAATATGTCAGTCTTTAAGTTAGAATATATTGCTTGGATATTTTATAAACAGCTGTAAGTTCAGCTTTAACTTGTCTTTCTTCCTAAATAAGAAGTATATCCTGAAAGATACAGTGGCTATGTTGTTAATCTGAAAGTCATGAAGGAAGCCTGAACTAGATCTGAGAATTCCAAGATGCAACTTTTAAACATAAAAACCTTTTAACTCTGAGATTGTCTTTACATACACCCACCATGTTTCCTGTACACCATCTTCCTCTACCTTACTCTTAAAAGTAAAACTGAAGTAAATATGAAAGAGGGAGCAGACCATCCAATGCTAATTCCCATCTACAGCAGAAAAACAGTTCGTACAAACCACTTGCGGCTACTGGAAAACACACAGTTACTTTCTAGCAGTCACAAGCAAGTTAGTACTGACAACACGAGCTGCCTAACCTGTGAATGAGGCCACAGGCTGAAAGTCAGAAAACTGAAGTTTACTTCAATGAGTGCACAGTAATTGCCAGATTTGTATGCTATGCTTCAGAGTTTTTTCAGGGTTCAAACTTTGCAACCTTGGCCTTAATGAAAAAAGCCCAGTGTTCAGAAGAAAAGTTCAATCCTTCAGACTTGCATGCAACATAGAAGATTATTTTTAAAGCCTGAAAGTTTTAACAAGCCACTGAAACCTAAAAGGATGCTCTAGCTTAACAAAGAAACTGAAACAGTAAACATACAAAGGAAAACATCTTACCACTTCTGTCTGTGATGCTGCAGAGAGAAAAAAGTTGCACTTTCAGAAAAAGACATACTGAACTTAACAAGGCAATGCACTTACTCTAGCTGTTTGTAGTTGCTCCAGACAGTCTGCATTTATTCCAGCCTCAACAGTAGAAAGAGTTAAAAACGTGCCAGTTCTACATCTACTATTTCGCTTTTATGACACTACTTTTCAATCAGACCTCAGCCACTTGTGCAAACGAATAACTAATATAAAGCATGTTCTGATTAACCAAAGAAACAAACTTTTCATTACTTTCCCTTGCTAATCAGAAACATAATCAGATGGTTTTTAATGAATGCAACATCATGGCTAACAAGTTTTACAGATCACTCCCACAAGCCTGTACTAGGTTTATCATCATCCACAGGAAAGTCCTCACCAAATTTGTCTCATGCTAGGCAAACCCAGCTGGGGAATGAGATGTAAACTTGGCAGAGAAATTCACTCATATGACCTTAAATATACTGTAATACTTGGATCTAAGCTACAGCTCAGTATCTCTTCTTCTACATATTTTGCTTGAAATATTTCAGATTAAAGAAGTTTTAAAATAAACAAACGTTTCCCTTGCTTCTTTATAAGCTAAAAAAAGATAAAGACAAAAAGAAGAAAACTCCTAGAACATCAGCTTGAAAGGGACCTCAAGGATCACCTAGTCCAACCTTCCTAGTCAGAAGAACATTAAGTTGTAAAGAAGAAATCAAGAGTTACTGCGGTTGTTGCTTAGTGGTTTTTGGGTGGTTGGTTTGGGTTTGGTTTTTTTTTTTGGAGGAGGGGTCTGATGCATCAGCAAATTAAGAAAATGGCTCAAAAAAGACAAGACAGCGATGCATATTCAGGATAAAATAGGACAACTGAGTTGAGCCAGATAAGACATAGCAAAAAGTAATTACTATCATTAAAGAAAAACGTGTATTACAACCCTTTCCTTAAGAGGGCAAAGAAAGTTGTCACCTAAGACAACTCTTTGCAAATAGGACCATGCATGACAACCACTTACCTAATTTCTCCAAATAAAAATTAAACCTGGCAAAAATGTATTATGAAGCAGAAAGTTGTTCATTTCTATACAGCACAAAAGGGTTCTCCCTCTGTTTGATTTTTAGTCAACAGGTTGACATGAACTTGTTCTATGATCCCATTCACCAGCGTGCACCACAAAAAGTCACAACATCAGTTACTCTAACTCATTAAAATCCACACGCAGTTTAAGCACTGCAGATGAGTTAATTGTGGGGAGTGCTAATCTGTACCAAGGTACGAAAAGAAACTATATTCACACTGACTACAACGGATAAAACACAAGAGCAACAATAGCACCTAAGGCACTTCCCAGATGGAATCAAAGAGTAAATGTCCCAAATTTTCACCTCTTTCCAACTTTCTTTTCTGCAAGACATGAAAACTTATTTTGACAATGGTTTTAGAAAGCAAGCTGGTACATGCTTTATGGTTATAATTAGTTAGCAATTGTGTATGAAAACAAGTTACAAATCGTTAGTGATTGTCCTGAATTTGAAATGGGTACTCCCCTGTCACAGCTGATTATTACATTAAAACCCTAGTATTAATGTTCTTCTGAATCTTAAGTACAGACGTGTTCAGGGTGTATACTCAGAAAAACAAGAGATAGGAAAAAATGACTTTTAAAAATCTTTTGTTCTTAGTAAGAGGTAAGCTGTGAATCTTTGAAAGACGTGACACGGCTTCAAAGCACAGGGTGTATCAAATCTCACATCAAGTCAATGTGGGTTTTCTTACCGTTTAGTGTTTCTTCACATCTTTTAATCCAAATAGTAAAGGTATCATCTACATCTAGAAGGAATCAAACACAGTAACATTAAAACTCTTCAAGCACTGCACGTATTGCAGAGAACAATTCCTCACAATTGTACACTGGAACAAATCTACCCCAAACTTGTACCAATCTAATGAAAAAGATACTATTTGCTTTTATCTTCTTGTAACCTCTGTCACTCCAGTTAAGCTTTAAGTATTTTTATACAAGTCTACTATTTAACTCTGTGATTATTTAACTTCAAATTAATCTGTAGGCCGCAAGACTTTGCCTGAACTGACCCAGCTACACTATTGCTTTCCAGTCTGCTTCAACCCCTGTACAACTGTTTGGAATGCAAGAGTAGAGCTTTACATATTTTTCCATTATTCTTAAAATGATTTTTTCAAACAGTCACACATTTCCTCTCTAGAGAAATATCAAAAGAGACTCTGTTCTGAGGACAACCCAAAGATGCACGAGTTTCACAAACACCAACAATTTTCTCCTCACGGTTTCATGCACACTTTACAAACACATTTGAAGTTTCTGGGGTGTTAGAAATACTAAGTGTTAATTCCACCCTGTGAATCAGTATCACAGAAAAGTTTAGCAAGACCTTGATATTCTAGGAAGCAAGCTCCCCAAACAGAAATGAATTTGCAGGAAAAATAGCTCCAAAGGCAGCAGTGTAACAACAGAGTAACCATCTTATTTCAACCAAATTCCCAGTCAGGAAAGTAAAGAAGTGGCAACATTGCTGACCAGCTACTAAAAACAGTTAAACTTTTTGTCTTTTTACAACCCAGACAATTCCTGTTGGGAAGAGTTCACACAGACAACTTATTCAGCAGAGGCTGGAAGAGGCTCAGCAAAAGAGCTCCCAACAGACATGCCTGTAATCAAAATGTGACTCCAGTGCAGTTATGCCAAATACTCATCCCAATCCCTCCAAATATAAAATGTACAAGATTTTTAAGTGTGCCTTAGGTCTTAAAATGGCTACCCTACTTCTCGAGCCACTTCCTCTTCCCTTTTCTTCTGCCAGCCCCACCGGATATCTGAAAAGTTATCTAATAAACTACCAAGCATTTACATAGTCTCACACCTGTTGCTATGAGAAGATAAAAATAACACAAAGAATAATATTATAATGACATTAACAATACAATCAGACACTGACTGCTACAGTCTTTTCTGTATTCCTGGCAAATCCTCAAAAGAAGACACCTATTTTCAGATAGAAT
This sequence comes from Myiopsitta monachus, assembly GCA_017639245.1. NCBI lineage: Eukaryota > Metazoa > Chordata > Aves > Psittaciformes > Psittacidae > Myiopsitta > Myiopsitta monachus. Next base: position 66,016,486 of record CM029919.1, read on the forward strand.
TAACCAAAACTAACCATCAGAGGGGTTCTGTGCAGGGATCGAAAGGCTGTCTTCGATTACCGATGTATACTTAAGGTGTTCCGATGACTGACCACAGACTGTCCTCAGAAATACATGGGGAAAGGAAGTGAGGCAAAGGATCCAAGATGTCGCAAAGTAAGTTCTGATTAGATAAGGAAAATTCTTTGCTAAAAGACTGATGAAACACTGGAGCAGCTGCCCAAAGAGCCTGTTGAATCTTCAATCCTGGACCTACTTGGAAATCAACAGTAGAAGGACCTACGCACACACATGCAAGTTCAAAGGAAATACTGCTTTTGGCCAGGGCATGGAATTAAATGAGCTCCAGAGCCTCCCTGCAATCTAAATTCATCTGCACTTTTAAAACTCAGCGCTCATACCTACAAGACTTCCAAGTTTTGCAGCTGGGAACAAAGTTCATTAATCAGAAGTGAAACTAAACTGAAGTAGGTTCAGTCATCTACACGGAGAAACCGAGACACGTCTCCCTTGATCCAGCCTCTGACTTATAGCAGCAGGTGAGAAATTCTCTTTTTAACCATGGCCTATGCAAGACTGCTTCACACACAAACTTTAAAAAAAAGGTCCATGCTCTTTTCCCTATTTTCCCAGATCCCCCTCACCAGCCACTCCCTCTTTCCCTGTATGCCAGCACATTCTACAATTTGAGGCAAAAGGTGTTTTTTTTTTGCACTTCATAATTATATTAACATCCCAAAGAACTTACCAACAACTTCTACTAATAACTTTCTAGTTCAGAAAACCTAACTGGGTCTTCATCTACTGAAAACTGGCTAACTCTCGTAATACTAGAAAAGTACCTACTAAGACAAAGTTGATGCGTTTCACCTTCATTGGGTGAAAAAATTCATTGGGTGGTCACCGAAAAAAACCCCAACAGCCAAACAAGAAAATTTGAATATAATTGTCCTAAACCCACATAACATACTGAATTGTAACAGATTACACTGCTTCTTCAGTCTCAGGGAAATTAATGAACTCAAAAGTCCTCATAGTTGAGCAAAAGGAATCTTGCTTCCTGATGTTATTTTATAAAATAAAGAAACACTGCACATCCAACAATTCATCACATCAAGTCCTATTTAGATATCCCTGTAGGTGGGTAATGGGAAGCTTGCTGGGGTACCGCGGGCCTGTCAGTGCTACCAGTAATGAGCACAGGTAGGAAGCTCATCAGTGTTCGCATTCCAGATTAAGATTTCAAACAGCCCTAACATCAGCAAGGAACAGAACCATCTCCCGGTGTACTTCTGCCCCCTTGTGTGGCAAAGAAACCAGCCTTGCCAGCAAAGAATGCCTGACTACAGTAATTCTCTCTGAGGCAGCAACAGCTCAAGTCTTCTCTTTATCACCAGTTTAGTGGTACGTGGCAAATTTTCCCTCTGTTCTTTGCTCATTTTGCACTAGCTGCATGTAACTGAAGTTAATCGTTTTGCCATAAATGCTTATGCTCACTACTGTTTTCACCTGGTATCCATCAAACACCTCACAGAGCTGCAAATTCTGTTCCTGACATAAACTTGCCAGCAAATTAGGTAATACATGGAAAAGAAGCAACTAAAAATCTCTGTTTTTAAAAAGGCCTTCGAGAGAGACTCCTCACCTCACAGTGGGTCACAGGATTTTGTAACGAAATATGGGAAGCACAGTGAAAGCTATCATTAGATGAGAGAGTAATCAGGAAGGACTGGAAAGCTTCAGGAACACTTCAGCTGGATAAGCAGCAAAACAATGGCAAATTAAATTCGAGCAGGTGGGAGTCAAGCAATTCAACACAGGAAATCCTGCTGTATTTTAGGAATTCTGAATTAGTGAAGAGGACCCTGGTATACACTAAGTTATCTGAAAAGACATCTGCAGCCTTGTGTGCTGCTGCACCTTACAATGGAAGTCAGATGTGAGGTCAAACAGAATGAAAAAGACATGTTCTAGCCTAAGGAGATTTTGTGTACAATCTGTATTTTGAATTACTCCAACTGACCAACGAGAAAGGTGACAAAGCCCATGCACATGAAATGCCTCAAATGGACAGTGGTTCCTTCAGGGTGGGGCAAGAATATGAAAAGAACCCAGATTAATCAATTAAATTCAGGAGTAATATGTTCGCAGATGTATGAAAAGTCACCTATCAAGTAAGGGAAGCTACAGGAATCACTGGAAGGAATCACTTCCTTTCACAGGAAGATACTAAGTAGAGAACTTGGCTAGAATGCAAAGACGCACCTGTCTTTCTGGTATATAAACTAATGGAGACCCTCTGCTTACCCAAACTGCAACAACTTAGAGAAAGTACGGTAGGGAATTTCTTACATTTTAACTCCTGCTCCAGATCAGCCTAAGCTGACAACTAATGCTTGCTGCCATTTCACCACATCCCCCTGCCGTCACCATTACCACTGCCCCAACACTGCTTTGCTGCTTCCCTTCCTGCTGGTTTCAGCGCCCAGACCCTTCGCTGGGCCATTTCAACATATTAACCCATTACCACATTAGAAGTATCTTAATACTTTAAAAATAGTAGCTTTCTGCAGACTTAATGCATCGAAAGAAGAGGCTAAGCAATTATAAGAGTAGGAGGGAACATAATGACTTGGCAACAAGCACAAATTAGCTTGCACTCCCATGAAACTCATTTTACACGAGAGGATCAGATCACTTATTTTTGCTAAACCTTCAGGTCCCAGCCACTGCTACAAATATGACAACATACTAGAAAGACCTGAAATTGTGACAACACTTATCAGGCTAGTGCACTTTGCTCTGTGCAACCTTTCAAGACTCTTTTCTTACCATTTCCTTATGCTGTTGAGAACAGAAGGAAAGGAATGAGAAGAGGGTTTTACTTAAAATGGGGGATAGAAGGGAAGAGAGAGGACTCACAATCACCTTGCAACTGTGCTTTGGTTTATGCTTCCGTATGTCTTCTACCAAGCTTTCTGTACTAAACTACTCCATTCCTGCTTCTAGAATAAAGTCAGGTTTTTAAAAAAGCTCTATTTCTCCCAAAACTATAAAGTGCCCAAGTCCAGCTGGGAAGCCAACACTTCAAAAAAAACCCAGATATAATAAATATGCTTCTGTAATTAACTGATATGCAATGTGAGATAAAAATCCATTCTGTCAGTCTGAATACCCATCAAGTTGCATGTTCTTTCTAAAGACTGGTCTATCAAATGTTTTAAGAAGAAAGAAATTTCAGCTATGCGTGAGGAGCCTACTCTGTTCAGAAAGTTTCCTATGGCACTTAGTGCCACACCACTGCCACCATTCGTTGGCAAGATCTCCAGGAAGCAGGAAAACACTCCCCATTTTATAGAAAACAAACCAAACCAAAACTCACAAACCCAACTAAGAACTTTGATACACATTTTAAGCAGTTTTACACTTATCTGCAGTGGTTTGACAGCCTTCCCAAATGCCAGACATCTGAAGCCAGGCACCTAATTCATTAGCCTTTCAAAAATATTAATAGTTAAAATATCACCCTTGGTCTTCACTTTCAACTAACACATTGTTCTCATCAGCAAAGAAGTACTGTGCACACAAGACATTTTAATACTTACTGTCCAATCTCTGTCCCTCTCTGAAGGACTCTAAAGCAGATGCATAGTTTTTGATATGATAGTCACCTAACCTGCCATGGACAAAGAAAAACACAGATGATTACTATTCAGTCAATTCCACATTCTGAAAGCCACAACATCCTTAGTTCACACACTATATTGCTTAAAATTCACATGTAAGGGTTTAAATCACCCAAAAGGTGTTTTTAAAATAGGCTAGGATGTTAAGACAATCACCCTAAACTGAAGTGCTTCTTATAACAACAGCTTTATTATGAATGGGTTACAAGTAGTATGGCATTAAATTTATTCATTCATTGTGCTGCAAAAAGCTTGTACAAAGCCACAATCCAAATACTACTGCCCTACAGAACATCACAATATTCACAAAGTACAACATATGATACATACCCTTTTCTAAGGAGTGCTACAGCATTTTTTGGGTTGAGCTCTAGGGACTTCTTTGCATCTGCAACTGCATCTGTTGGAAGTCCGTTTTAAGGTGAGGAACATAATAACATGTTGTAAAAAGCAGCAAACTGTGAGTCCTTTAGTAATGAAAATGTTTTAAGGTGTACTATGTTAGCTTTCTTAGCTTGCACACCAATCACAGTGTCTAAATCTAGTCACAACTGCTATGGATAAACCCTTCATTCAGCTGCAGAGCTCTACGTTAAGATGCAGCATGACTTAAATTTACTCAAATCCTCTACTTAAATCTGAAGTGTGAATCTGTTTGGTTTTTACTGGAAAGAAAAAAATAAACCAAATCTTCAGTTATTCAGTTAATCTTCTTCCCAGGCATTATTCACTTATCACATTCACACCATGATATGACTCAGTCTCTACCAAAAACACAAGGATGGAAGATGCTTACAACACAAAACTTCAAACCTGCCTAAGAAGCCTTCTCAAAAAGATGCTACCAATAAAATACTAGGCTAAAATCAACTGGGAAGCTGGAACTGCAGAGTACCCAATTCACTGGAAGTGTTACAGAAGCAAAGAAATCAAAGACAAAGACAATGATAAAACTATACACTAACTGTAAAAGCAGCATATTACATTACAGAAAACACTTTCTCTTATTTGGCTTCAGATTGAAGATGTCTTCTGTAAAGTAAGTGTTATAATACACTTGTAAGAGGACTCTCAGTGGTGTCTGAAGTTACCAGCATAGTTCTGTAGGAGAATATGAGCATAAGCTCGCTGACAATAATATTCGGCATCATCTGGATTCTTTTCCAGAGCTGTTGTCAGTTCCTGCAAAAACACATAAAACCCCCATTAAATAGCACCTTGGAAGTCCACATAAAAACACAGTTCCAAACTCTGTCAACTAAGAGACATTTCAGAAGAAAATATCCTAACTGGCATGACTGATTATCTGTTTCTCAGTTCTCACCCGCAAAGCTTAACCATCAAAGTGTGAAGTACAAGGAGCCTGCCAGTTATAACAAACTCAAGGAGCCTGTTCCTTACTGAGAAGAAAACAGGACTTTCAAATACCTTAAACATGAACTCTAATGCACACGTGATCCTCAATATTCCAAAGACCTTCCTACAATTCTCAGCATATTTGTGCACAGGTCTGCTGGATCTGAGGAAGCACTGCAGTATTAGGAATTTGGCAGTCAACAAGCAATATGTCAAAACACTCGTGTGGGGAAAAATGTGCTCAAAGCATTGTAACACGTGATGAAAAACCACACTACATGATATTACTACAGCATAAGAGACTTGTTCTATGATGAACACAAAAGCAGGAGAACAAAAGCCTTACAGGGCACAGGGCTAACAGGAAATATTGTTGCACAATGGAAATAAGCATAAAGCAGTCCCTTGTTAGGGAAATCACTGGGCATACAGACCAAAATAACTGTATTATAAAATTATTACTTTTGCACAACAGAATAAAATCACAGTGATACAATGCACACACCTGGAAAAAGCATCTCCAATTCTCTCCTTATTAGCGAAAGAAATTCTCTTTGCTATAGGACGTAAGTCTTCCAAAGGCACCACAGTACATAGCTACAGTACAGAAAGTGCTTGCTAAGTTGACTTCTTCTCTGACTTCTATTCAGAATCTAGCAAGTATGAATGTAGCTAAAATATAGGCTTTAAACCTGCAAAAATGTTAGTGCAGCACAGTTGTAAAAACTGTCCCGCCAAGCCAGAAAAAAGGGAAGAGCAGGACTTTTTAATCGGTATCAGTGTCTTATTCTACTTCATAGATGTCACATACAATGTTTATACCAAGTAAGAGTTAAAGTGGCCAGAAGAGCTTCTTTCAGCAGTAGCACAAGTTTTTACCAGTTTAAGATACACAAATCTACATCTAGATACATACAGAATGTAAGTCTGGTCTTCTATGCTTATATGACAGGTGGGTCTCTGAAGAAAGTGGCAGGCAGCACACAACTGTAACTTGATCCAATTGTACCAATGCCCCCCTAAGATTTAAAGTCAAAAGCAGTCTTCATTCTGGAAATATTCATGGCCATAAGTATTCCATAGGCAAGAGATAAGAGGTAACATGCTTATTAAAACAGGTTCATGCTGTGCTGAGAGATGAAGTACAGCTTTTGACCCTCAAAACAAAGTGGGGTCCAACTCTGACACTGAACTTTACAGGCACTTCACAAGCAGAGTTACTTCTGTGCTAGGTCACCTGTCGCTCCAAACATTATTCCCTGTGATTTACACTGACAATAGAAGCACTGATTAGAACCAGCAGACACAACTATACCACCAGCCCTCACCCCAGGAAAACAAAGCAAAGCAAAGCAAACCAAACCCAAGCATTTTCAACAGTGTGAAACTCAGCTCTCTGCTGTCTGCGTTTGAGTTTTTTAACCAGTACATCAGCATATCTGATTCATACACACAGGCGGAAGTTACTCCTTCCACAGCTATCTGAGAAGCCAGCCAATGCTCAAGTAGCACCAGGAACTCCTGATTATGCACGTTAGCAACAGTTACTTAGAGAAAGCTTAGACCTTGTCCTCACAAGCATTCAAGTGTTTTGTACATATTTTGACTCTAAAGGCCCTTACCGTGCGAGCATTTAAATACATTGGGAACTTTCAGGTCCCTCCATGCTAATGGTAAGTTTGTATGAATTAAAAGGTGCTTTTGGTCTCCCCACAGTAACTTATCTTTTCAACATAAAATAACAAGTCATTGAAAAGTTCACAACTTTATCAGACAGCATTTAAAGACAGATGATGAGGGTGGTGACCCGCGTCACAGTCTAGCTGTAGACCTGCAACTAGTGGTGCCCCCAGGCATCAATACTGGGTCCAGTATTAACAAATTCATGAATGACTTGGTAAAGGCATAGAGGGTACCCACAGCAAGTTTGCTGATGACACAATACTGGGAGAACGCTGTGCTGCCACCCAGAAGGATCTAGAGGCTGAAGAGATGGGCAGAGGAATCTTTCTAAATTCAACACAGGCAAGTACGGGGTTTAGCACGCTGGGAGGAATACTCCTGTGCACCTGTACAAGCTGGAGGCTGACCTGCTGGAAGGCAGCTCTGCAGAGAAGGACCTGGGGTCCTGGTGGACATCAACTGTCCCTGAGCCAGCCATGTGCCCTTGTGGCCAAGAAGGCCAACAGTATCCTGGGCTGTGTTAGCAAGAGTACTGCCAGCAAGGTTAAGGGAGGCAGTAGTCCCTCTCTACTCAGCCCTTGTGGGGGCCTCATCTGGAGTGCTCTGTACAGTTCTGCACTCCCCAGTAAGAGAGAAACATGGAGCTCCTTGAAAAAGTCCAGTGAAGGGCTACTAGAATGATTAAGGGACTGGAGCATCTCCCCTATAACGAAGGGCTGTGGGAGCTGGGCCTGTTCAGCCTAAAGAAGAGAAGGCTCTGGGGGGGAAGGGGGTGAGGGGTGGACTATCTGATCAATGCATGTAGATATCTGAACAGAAGGTGTCAAGAGAATGCAGCCAGACTCTTCTTTGTGGTGACAGGACAAAAGGCAATGGATATAAACTCAAAAACTGGAAGTTCCACCTGAACATGAGAAATAACTTTACTGTGAGGGTGACTAAGTGTTGGAACAGGTTGCCCAGAGAGGTTGTGGACTCTCCTTCCCTGGAGATACTCAGAAGCCATCTGGACACACTCCTGAGCCATGTGCTCTGGGTGACCCTGCTTGAGAAGCGGAGGTTGGACTAGATGACCCCCAGTGGTCCCTTTCCACCTCACCCACTCTGTGATTCTGGATCAGATCCAGCTGCAGAAAGCCAAAGCATCCACCCCAGGAGTTACAGAATAAAAAGTCCTGAGAGCACAGTGCAAAAATGCCATGCCAAGTGAGCACAGGTCTAGTCAGATGTGGAAGCATTACACAGCCCTATTTATATGGTACTGTGTCCCAGATTAGAAATATTAAGTACATGAGCTAGAAGACCACACCTAAGATCATGCAAATGTGGTACACTACCTGTAGATCGAAGCTTACAAGTCAGCTAAACTCTACCCTGAACTATGGGACTCACAGGTTCAGAGATTGTCAAGAAGTCTGGCTGCCCAACTCAGTACTTTAAAAAAAAAGGCTACACACACAACACCAGTATTACTGTATCAGATATTCAATAATGCTTGTACAATGTGTTATTGTTCTGAACTGCTGAATGTACAATGAACTGAAATATACATTAGAAAAGCAAAGCAACTATGTTAATGCAAAAAAAAAAAAAAAAAAACAAAAACAAACTCAAATGCATATTCTAATGGTACTCTTTAATACTTCCAAGGACCTTTTGATGCTGGGGATTTTTGTGTTTGGTGGTGAGTTTTCTCCCTCTACAATGGGAAAACTACTTCTATTTTTTAGACCTTAAATTAGTTTTATTGTACCAAATATATTTACTTATTCCAAATCATTTTTTAGATGCCATTCCTCTTCTGAAAAGCTTTTACAAGCTACAGTACAAATCCCAAAGAACTGTAAGATTTAGTTTCACCATTTTCTTTATGGGAAGATAATTCGGTATCATCTTATGCTTCTGCCACCTACCCCATCCAAGCAGAACTATTTGTATCCTCACCCCTTCCAAGTATGTTAAATAGAAACACTTATCCACCCTTCACTTCTGTCTTCTCTTAGCTAAAAATAACCTTTAAAAGCACATTAATACATATTAGCAGGTACAAGCATATGATCATAGGTCAGCCCGGGTTGGAAGGGGCCCTGGAAGATCATAGTGTCCAAGCCTTTGTGGGAGATGGACATCATCTAGCACCTCATCCAGTCGTGCCTTGAAACTCCCCGGTGATGTGGGCTCCACCACATTCATGGGGAGGTTGTTCCAGTGAATGACCATTCTTACTGCAGAAGTTTATTTTTTATGTTGAAATGAAATAAAACACAGTTCCAGGCCCCACAAAATATAGGAAGTGGAAAAAAATGGATCAGGGCAGAATAAAGAACTAATAAAGCCTGAATGTCTCTAATAAGGTTGGATCTTTTTTGACCACAAATCGCAAATTAGTTATTTGAACTACCATGTACCTATACCAAAGAGAAAGTTAGTTCCTTTGGGGATGGAGGGGTTCCCTTTCTGCAGCACAAGTAACACCAAGCGCTCGGTCAGAACTGTGCTGAACCCCTCCGAGGGCAGTCCTCAGACGAGAGGCTCCAAGGGAGACTCCGCGAACCCCCGGATCGCACCAATGGAACCGACCGCACGACGCTTCACGACTCTCGCCACCCCGGGCACGCTGCAAGCCCCGGGCGCCTTCAGCCTCACGGCACCAACGGCTCGGCAACCCTCAAACACCCGAGGCCTGTGCCGTCTGTCCCCCCAACACCGCTTCAGAGCCACCGCCGGCCCACACGGCTCTCACCTGCGCCGCGGCTCCCGGGTCTCGGTCGATGTCCCCGTCCGAAAACCTGCCGAGGAAACACAACGGCGTAAGAGGGCGCGGCGAGGGCGGGCGAGAGGGCCGAGGAGGACGGGCCGGGGGCTTACCGAGGAGGAGCCGCTGCCGCAGCCGCCATGGCTCCCGCCACCCCCAGGAAACTTCTGGAGCCGCCGAGGCGCCGCGCAACGAGCCCCAAGGCCGCAGCCGCGCAGGGCCTGCCGGGATGCGGAGGGGCGAGCCGGAGCCGCAAGCTCCTCCCGCGCCTTCCCGGTGAGGCGGGGCGGCCATGGCTGCCGGCGCAAGTGCCGTGCCTCTTCGTCACCCAGCTTCCTGCCCGCGTCTTCCGCCCGCGGTGGCGTGGCTATGGGGGTTCGTTCCGTGTAGAAGTTGCCCGGGTCGCGGGCAGGAGTTTCCAGACGGCGTCTAGGCATACACGGGAGAAAAGAGCGCGCCATTTGGGGTGCGAGCCTGAGGGGAACAGGGGTGAAGCTGAGGCGATCGTGGCCGCGGTGCAGGGGCGGCCCACTCCAGAGGCACCGGGCTCGTCGGAAGCTTAGATACCGCCTCCCGCCCCAGCGTGCAGGGTTCCGGCACCCGCCGCTGGCTGTCGGCGAGCTCTGCTGGCCGCAGCGCAGCTATCTCCCCCCTTCATGACCTCGTAGAATGGTTTGGGTTGGAAGGGGCCTTAAACCCCACCCAGTTCCACCGCCCTGCCACCGGCAGGGACACCTTCCACTAGATCGGGTTGCTCCAAGCGTCGGCCAGGCTGGCCTTGAGCTCTGCCAGGGATGGGGCAGCCACAGCTCCTCTGGGCAACCTGTGCCGGTGCCGCACCACCCTCACAGGGAAGAATTTCTCCCTAGCGTCTAATCAAAATCTCCACTCTTTCAGTTTAAAGCCATCCCCCCCTGTCCTGTCACAACTTCCTCCCCTCTGGGTTCCCTTCAACACCTCACTAAAGATGGGCCCTTTTCTGCCCTGCAGCCTCACACACACGCGGGTAAGAACAGCGGACTCAATTCTTTCTTTCTGAGTCAGCAGCGTTCGGTGTTTTGTTTGGCTGCTGCCACAGGCACACAGGCAGCTGTGGGAGGGGAAGAGTTGCTCAGACTCCCCACGTGTGAGCCCTGGTCTATGATTCACTCCAGCTTCTCCCTTCCGTTGTCACAGAATGGTTTGGGTTGGAAGGGATATTAAAGTTCATCCAGTTCCAACCTCCCTGCCATGGGCAGGGACACCCCCCACTAGACCAGGTTGCTGTACTAAGGAGAGCCAAAAGTACAGATGCACCCAGCTGGTAGGCTGGAGCCTTAAGGACACGAGCAGGGAGTAACTCCCATTTACTGTTGGTTACACAACACTGCTGTGGGAGACATGTCACTGTCTGCTGGAGATTTTCTCCTCTTAGCCAACTGCCATAAATGAAGCATAAACAAACCATTTTCTCTTCGTAATACTTGCAGCCACGGCAAGAAGTTTTGTTGGCAGAGTCGTAACCTTGTGGTACGATTTTATTGTCATGTTTCCAGTAAATCAGCAGAACAAAACACCAATGCCAGTCAAGCGTTATCGCTTCAGGTTTCCGAGTATTATGAAATACTTGTTCTACAGGAAGAAGTCCCTATTTTATAGTCAGATTTAAAGCCCCGGCCTCTCTCTCTAGTGTTTTCATCAATCTGGAACAGCCCTCAGGATGAGGCCTGTACGAGGTAACACTTCTACATCGCTCACCCTCATTCCTGGCAGTATCTCCAGCACTGCCCAGCTGCAGGGAGCTGCTGGACAAACAGCCCCTGGTCAGCCGGCAGCAGCCGCTCTGGTTTGGGTACGGCCAGCGTTCCTGAAATGGAAATGCTGGATCTGCAGGTGGAAGCATGACTGCATGGGAGTCAGAGCGATGAAACACTGAATTAAACCGGGCAGGTGGGGCAGAGAGCTGCTTGTTCGACACAATCTGTAAAGTTCTATTCAACTAGGCCGAACTATCTCTGCCGCAGTTCTGCTCCCATTGGTTTTTCTAGTACCTTTAAGCTTATCTTTAAATTTTTATCACCCTATCAATAAAACTCCTAGATTAATTGAATCACATAATCACAGACTGGTTTGGGGTGGAAGGGTCCTCAAAGCTCATCCACTTCCAACCACGCTGCCATGGGCAGGGACGCCTTCCACTAGACCGGGTTGCTCAAAGCCCCGTCCAACTTGGCCTTGAATACTGCCAGGGATGGGGCAGCCACAGCTTCTCTGGGTAACCTGTGCCAGTGCCTCAGCACCCTCACAGGGAAGAACTTCTTCCAAATGTCTAATCGAAATCTACCTTCTGTCAGTTTAAAACCTGTCCCACCACAGACCCACACTGATTAATCATGCTTTCCCATTTCTCAGTGTAGTTTGGTTATTTATGATTGTCACCAAAATGTTATAATAATGTAAACCATTGCAGAGTAAATACAGAAAAATGTTTTTCCACTTGATTTATTTTCATAATAAACCAATTAAAAATACAAAAGGCAAGGACCCAAGGTTCAGAGGGCTCCATCATTTAAAAATTTGTCTTTAAATACAAATTCACTCTGTAATATGAATACATATAACATTAGACCTCTAAACATAATGATCTTATTTGCATCTATCAAAAATTTGTATGGAAACAAATTAGCTGAAAAAACCTCCCTGTGACATTGAATGTACATTATTTACAATCAAAAAAAAAAACAACAAACTCTTAGCAGTATTAATCTCCAAATACCTGTATAAATTGTATATATTTCATTTATTTCCCCCTTACAAAATAATCTGAAGTAGAAAGCAAGACTGTTAAGCTTCATAGTCACAAAATGGCATGAAACGTTTGCACCTGTAGTGATGCCGTTAGCTTCTGTAATTAAATATATCTGATGTTTCTGTATAAAATAGGTATGGTACTGTCCATTACTGGAATAAATGTTTTGTATACTCTCAATAGGAGTGTATAGTCAATTTTGCACACACAAGAGCTTGTGCTGCAAAAAATGCAAGAGGATACCTGGTTATCAAAATCTAAAACTGGTGTAATTTACCAGTATGGAACAGATAATTGATCATAAAAATTCATATACATGGAATGAAAAAAAAAGTCCCACTAAAAGTAACTTGCTTCAGAAGTGATACATGTAGGGATTAAACAGAAAAGGTTATAGTAATGTTACTGCAATGTAAATCGGCAGCAGACTGAAAACATACAATAAGAAAGAAGTCTGAAACTTTGGCCAACAACCTCAGGAGAAAGTCTTCATAGCGTAAAGAGCATGTTCCTTCATGCCTGTATTTTGAAACATGAGTAATATGTCATTTTATTTATATGATAACATTTCGCAATTAACAGAAAATCAAAATCCATTCTAAAGCATGATTTCTAACAATTAACTGCAAAAATTAAGGAGCTTTGCAACATCTTGCTTCAGAATCAAATCATATATATACATAACTGAGAGGTCCCATCACATTTATGAAAATAATCATCCACAGGGTCTTTTGTTTGTTTGTTTGTTTTAAGAATTTACTCATATGAACTGGGTTCCAATGGCTCATTTTCTTGCTTCACTTGCACGTCACATGGGAAGCTATTCGAACTGGACACCACCATCACAAACTGTTGCTGCTGGAATCTCTGCTCCAACTGCTCAGTATCACCTGCTTTGTCACTGTCATCTTCTTTCATTGCCTCTTGTACATCGCTCTGCTTTGTTTCTGGTGCTTTAATAACCGAAGTGATCACCGTGCTGGAGGGATGAGCTACCTGTGAGTTGCTGGGCGAGAACGTTACCATGGGGGTGGTAGCACTGAAGGATGGAGAGGAAGCCATGTTGACTGTCCCATTGCAAACTGTCTGCACACTGCTGGTGATCACCTGCTGAACTTGTGCTGGACTCAGCATGATTGAGGAAGGAGGTGAGACTGGCTTCTGAGACTGTAGCATGACATTTTCTTTAAGGACCGTCATGGGCTGTGAAGTAGGAATGGCCTGTAAAATGAATTTCTGGGACGTTGTTGCTGAGGCTGGATCTGTGCTGGCTATCACTGTAGTAAGAGGCACTGTCTGGAGTGTTACAGTATGCAGCTGCTGATTACTAGGAGACACAACCACTGGAACTTGGGTTGGATTCTGTAAAGTCCTATTAAGATTAGGAAAGAGTAGAGGGTCAGAACACTTCCACTCTGAAGTCTGAAAAACAATTACAGATTTACTATTTGAAAAATTACTTGGCATCATGAACATTTAATTTACCAAATGGTTCCAAAAGAGGTAGCAGGCACTCTCCTGAAAAAACAAGAACTGGACCTGACCCCTGAATTCAGCAATACTGTTCCGAAAGTAAAGGCACCCTGCATGAACAATAGCACCATTGCCAAACTTGCCTTTGAGATGTTCAGTAGTTCACCAGAAAACCTGGGAGTTGCGTCTGAAATCTTCTTCTCAGGCATCAAAAAACATCATGCGCACGACCTACTACACAGCTGCCATCAGTTTCACAAGGTACCCTAAGTAATTTTGAAGTCACGAGCCTAAATCATTCCTAAGTCAGGCCTCAATTCCCCTGACATTACATTTACCTATATGTAAAAGTATTTGCACTGTAACAGTGAGCCTAGCCAGGACGTTGTCAGACTCCCAGGACACACGGTTCTCTGTCTGCCAGGCTTGCACACTCCTGGTAAAGCAACTGAAAAGAATTTGCTCCCAAAACATCTGTTTAAATTAGGAACAATTCCATCAGTTGCAGGCTCACAGATTTGGGCACCATGTTATTACTTTCTTTGTATTTACAGCAACATCAGAGGCTTGACAGACACGTGTTGGTACAACTGCAATAGACAGTGGTGATTTAGAGATGTGGCCAAAACACATACACTGCAGCCATGCAAATAACAACAAAACGAACAAACAAAAACCCCAAACCACAACATACTCCTGGTGAAGCGAAGGATTTCCAGGCGAGGGAAAGAGGAAGGAACTGGCAATTGCTTTGACACCCTCCCCCAGCTTGCTCCTTCCCCCCAGGCCACACTCTCTCTGATAAATCTTTTTTGTTTTAGACTCATGCAGTACCTATTTTTCACAGCTCTCCAAAATCCTAGTTGCCAGCATTTAGCCACTGACCAACCAGATCAGACTCAGCATATTCAAAACTTGATTTAAACTATGCTCTGGCTATCACAGTCACAACTACTATCACAACACAGTCACAGTCACAACAAAAAGCTGACCAAGGCAGGACTTACGCGATGCTGACGCTATGGGGCAATGTGGATGCAGATGCTGTTGGTGGTGGCAGTCCAGCCCCATGGGGAGCTGCATTCCCCCTTTCTTAATGCAGCAGCAGAAACAAGTGAAGGAATATTTGTAGAGGATTTCCCTGATCTCTTTCAGCTCAGTCCTCTGGGAAAGGCCTCTAGCTGAGCTCCAAAGATTGCTCCAGGAAGAGCAGCTCCAGTAACCCAGCTGGTATCGGGCTCAGAGCACATCAGTACCCCCTGAGCATCCTCCAGCTGCTAGTCCTTGCTGTAGGCCGTCTTCACCCCACCTCATATGTGGCTTGGTAATATGATGAACATAATCTGCCTCACAAGAAAGAAAGCTGCAGTACCCAGGAATGCTCCTGTAGCAGAACAAATCCAAACCCTTGCCGTTGAGGCTCCCACGTAGGTCTCATCAGAGGCCGTAATAGCCAAGAGACAAAGTTTGATGCGGCTGACACCAGTCTTGAACTCCTGTTTCACACAATTAGAGGCAGCCCACAGAAGCAGCTCATGGAAATGGGGGCTGGCTGGAGGTGAAACACCAGCCAGAGTGAAGTGATCACTTCTTTTCTGCCAGCTTCTGAGAACTTGGTGCTACACAACAAATCCGAACAGCCAAGCTTGAAGTGCAAACCTCAGAATGACTCACCCCATGTCTGCTAAGGGTAATCGGTGCTAAATCTCCCACCTCACCCCATCAATTCCCCTGGGACCTTGACAGAAAAATCACAAATGTCTGTGCCAGAAGCAGGAACAGGATGAGGGCATCCACTGGCTTTTTTAAAAATAATACAAAAAATTTGCCTACAGTTAAACAACTTGCAGTAAAATCAAAATGTCACATAGGTCCGTCTCAAGACATAAAAGTCTAGAGACCAGCAATCTAAGTGGAACAGCTATGAAGGAAAGGCAGCTTACACTTGCCACCAGAAAAGCATTAGAAGTATCAGAGTAGATATCAAGCCAGCTGTTTAATCCATGAATAAATTTACTTGAGCCTGAAGGATTAAGATCAACTAAATAGTTTGAAAGCAGCAGCTGAAGCTGGTAGCCTGTGCTTGTAAGCCACCCAAGTATTCCTTTGAAACTACTTTGTTGTTACTTAGCTCTTTTGCTTTAAACAATGTAGTAAAAATAAAAGTTTCTGGCTGCTAAATGGCTTTAAAGGACAACCACAAAAGAAGTGTGAAGTGGATCTAGTCAGTGCAGAAGGTGTTTTGCAAAGAACCAGAAACAACAGGCCTGAGAACACCAAACCAGCCGGTTTGTCTCAGCACACTGTAATTTGTATTTACATACTGATGTTAAACCATTTTGTTTCCCCTGAAAGCAAGTCCCATACCTGTGCATCATCCTGTGACTAATAGTTAATTCCAGGTGCTCTATCTTCTCCATCAGTCAAGACAGATATATATGATGCACACATATATAAACATGTAGATACACGTATCTATACACACACAGAGTGTGAACTTGCTACAGGGAAAGCATGCAGCAGATGTCTGTACAAGCACTGGATTAAGAAGCACACAGCCCCATAAATACACATTGTTATTTATGCTAATGGTAGTCAAGCAAGACATCTGCCTCAATTGGTAAGACTACAGACAACTGTTGTGTCTACTGACTAAAAGTCTATCTGCTCAAACTATCTGTCTTGAATATCAATATGTAAAAAAAAAAAACCCAAAACAGCAGGTTTGGTTAATCATTTTGCCTGTTTAAAAATAAACACACTCCTGAAGGTGATCTGTTAACAATGAGCTACGTTATTTTAGGCGCTGTGTGTTTTGGTATGCTTCTGAATTTCACTGTCAATTTGCTAACGCCCTTCCTACCCTAAAGTACAAATCTATTGGGTGATTGCTTCAAAAGTTCCTGTTGAGGTTACAGAAAGAACAAGAACATTGAGCAACAGTGAGGAAAAGGAAAAACTGCCATAAAGCCATCTGGTTACAACTGAGAAAAGAATGACAAAAATCCTAAAGTCATTCTAGCTTGGCAGAAAATGATCATCTATTTCTTGGTCCTTTTGGTACTGTTAACAGATGAGAATTGTGCAATATCATATGAGCTCATCAAGAGGTAACTAGTGATAAAGCAAACAGTAAGTGACAGGCAGGAAAAACAAGTTTATTCACGGTAATTTCTCTGAAATTTATGAAATGGAAAAAGGGAGAAGAATAAAAAAAAAACCAAAACAACCCCAAACCTGAAGCTACAAGCCAAGGTAAACAAGGTATTCCACAGCACAAAAAGAAAATGAAACAAGGCAATATTAAGAAATACACAGAGAGCGGTAACAGAAGAGAATTCCCTCTCCAACACACACGTTCAATCTACAGCTATATGGAAACTGATGGCCTTGAGATAAACAGGCAGATTTCCAGGGACTTTCCCAGTTTGTTCAGCTAGCTGGTTGCAAACAGCTCACTGAGTCAAGCTAGAAAGAACTTGAGGGAGGTGAGGGGGTGGGATGCGCTTGTCAGTACCAATTCAGATGCCCTAGTTGAGAGGCAATCTCTTCTGGGGTACTGTAGAAAGCATCAGCCAAATCCATCTCAGGAGCTCTCCTCCACAGCTGTGCTCACGTACATGATCCTCAGTCATCAGCAGTCCTGTCAATACCTCACCCCAACACACTGCCCCATAGCCACTGGCCCTTCTGCAGGGGAAGCCATGCAGACAGGAGCTGCTTAGGCAGTCTGGGAGGAAATGGCCATGAGAGGTACAAAGGCACCTGATGCCTTCATGCCCTGACTGAACACAGCCTCCTCAGAAGGGAGGGCAGAACTTGCCTGTTCTTGTCTAGCTTTGCCTGGACAAGATAATCTTTTCACATCATGAGGACAGAGACAGAGGACTCAGCTCTTAAGCACGGTGTTCTTTTTACTGACCCATGCATTCTTACACTCTTCTTCCCAGAGTTTTTCAAAACTGCATGCTAATCTGAAACAAAATTAATCTGTCTAGATGACTTTGAAGTCCCTTCTGCTGTAAGCAGCCTTCTTCCTACCTACCACAGATATTACATCAGAAATGGGCTTAATAGAAGGTCTCAGCTGCAGGAAAATCAAATCAAGATGTTTGCTATCCCTATTGTAAATATGTTCTGAGAAACACACCCTGTTGTAAGCTAAATGAGTCTTTATTGTAGAAGCTCACCGAGATCACATCAGCCTATTTCTGACCAACACTTCCCTCAGGAAGGGGATTTTCTTCACCACCCTGAAACTTGAAACAGTTAAACCTGCACTTAAGAGATGATAGAGATCAGCTCTTTGCAACAATCACCTACTTCCCTTCCTTTGGGGAAAGCTACAGCAGCAGTGAGCCAGATCCAGGAGTATCAGCTAGTTGGTGTGCTGGAGAGTTTCTACTGCACACCTGCCTTTGGAGCATGAAGACCCAACTTGCTGCACTGACAGAAGACAACTGTCTGGCTGCAAACAGAAGCAAAACACGTGCACTGATGCTGGCTGATCAACATCAAGCTTTTCAAGTATTAGCCAGGGGTTGCTTCTGATTATCTAGAAGTCCTCAGCTGGCATTACATTCCTTCACTCCTATTTGCCATCAAGTCCCAGAGAGCTCTTGTGAGCTATTTAGTGAGACTGAAACCCGTGACAGTTTTTATTCAGCATAACCTACAGGAATGGCAGAGGAGTGATGGGCTACAACATCAGCTGACATCTTGCAGATTTGACTCTCGTTCTTATTCAGGGTAAAAGGACTGAAAGCAGATGGTCACCGCAAAGTCTCAGTAAGACAGTGCCAGAGTGCCTCACTGTGTCTGCGTGATTATGCAAGTTTGAGCAAACCCAACATACATAGGGTGTAAAGTACAATTACAGAACATAATGATGACATTCACTGCACAATTTACACAAGCTAACGTCTGTATATGGCACATGATAAAGACACTTCATTTGATGGCAGCTGTAATCACATTTTCAGAGTTGATAAACTAATGCTAGACAAATCTGTCTAGTATTTCAGCATCAGCATAGCTGCAGTCAGACCACCGATACATCACAGCCTGGATACAGAAACAGATTATGGAACAACAGCAGAAGGCATATGCATTTGCTTGGGGTAGGCATGACTTTCAGAGGTAATTCCCTCTGCTTATCGGGACCAATCCACCGTGTTGGCATATTGCTGGCTTCATCACTGTTCTTACACAGAATGCTCATGCCCAGGAAAAAAACATGCTTCACCTTCAGCTATTTCCTTCTCCTCTTGAATGAGCATCTTGCCACTGTGGTCCATGCTTGTGTCACCTTCAGGATGAATTACTGCAACGTTTTCTACCTCAAAGGTTGCAAAAGGGTCAAGATGAAAGCTGTGGCTGATTCATCATGTAGCAGTTCTCCAGTTCAGAAGTGAACACACAAAGCATATCCCACTCATCCTCTGTGGTCTGTATTAGTTTTTCCCCCAGCTAAAGAACAGAGTCAGGATACTGGTCTTCTAACATGCTCTCTCCAAGCTACCACAATGACAACGTGAAAATACAGAAAAGAAACAATAAACTGAATTTTGGTAGAAATGTTGTGTTCAAAACCTGAAGCCTGCTAAAGCATCACACAGTATTTGTGAGCATTCAGCTAATTGCAAGTTTCTTGGTATACAGAGCTGCCAGCTAGAACATTCAGCTATGTCCCATGCACTCAATAACAAAGAGACTTATAATTTTAAATTACTTACAATATGATCTTCTTTGAACTGTTAATAACATGAAGACTAGTCACTCCACCCAAAAGACACTCCATCTTAAATCACTGTTACCCTTGATTGAAGGTAAATGAAAATGCATCTCTTTATCTGCAGCCCTAGTCATTTAAGGGAGAAATTTAATTCCCAAAACGCAGGCACCTTAGAGCCCTGAATGGTGTCCTAGACAAGTCCCTAGACTTACAGGAGCGGAACGCTTTCTGGAGCAACAGAAAGGATGTCCTTTACCCTCAGAATGACCCACTGAACATGGAGCTGAATTCCAGGACTACTTTGGTGCTTCTGAATTCCAAGCTAAAAGAATAATTACTCCACTAAACCAGATACTCTGGTTAAACTTGTCAGTTATTCTGGTTTAAACAGAACTATTTCACAAGTGCTAAATTCAGAGACTTCTTTTTCTTCCTTAAAAAAGCTGGCTCATTGGGAGAAGTTAGAAATAAAATGCTAATCCAGAGAGGCATTTTTGGTTTTGTCTTATTACTGGAAACATGTGGTGCCAAATTAAGCTCCCAGTTAAATAACTGGAGACTGCAGTGAATGTGCTTGTATCCACTGAACCAGAGCAGTTAGATCTGTGGAGCAGCAGTGAGTCTGCAATTCCCAATATTCCCACTGGTGATACTAGATGTCTTCCTGAGTCAGCAAAACCCAGTTTGTATGACCTGACCCTGCTCCTGTTTCCCAAGCCTAGGTTAGCACCACATCACAGCCTTTCTGTTTAAGCGCTGGCGCTGAAGAAGAGGCATCTATCCCTAGTGAGGAATGCTTCTCCTTGTCTCCTCTGTATACAGCAGCACCAAAACTTGTACAGAAAGCCCACCAAGCCCAGAACTTTCCGCTTCTAAGTAAGACACCATCCTCCCCTTAAAGTACACAAAACTCTGCACAAGATTTCTGCAGCTATAAATGAAGCCACTGCTTCTCTCCTTTGAAAAGCCAACTCCTGATTTTCACTGGCAAGCCCCTTTTTTTGAGAAATGCAAAGGGGAGAGGCTGCCACGCTCTCCCAGCAATGATCTGGGAGTAGATCTTACCAGGCAATGCTGCCTATGGCAGGGGAGGGATAGTGACACGAGCCCTCCACAACATTCTTCAAACATGATTCTTTTACCAAGTCCCTCAGCAGAGAAGCTGCATGTTCAGACTTCTTCCCTGAAGGATATGGTTAAGAAGACAATTGTTCTGACCTCAGAAATCCTCAATGTTTTCTTTATATTGTTTTCTTCTCACCACACAACAGAAGCAAATTGCTGCAGAGGGAAGACCATTTATTTCCATGAAGAATAGGGAAGAACGTGTATGAATAAAACTTCAGAAACTATACTGCATAAAACAAATTGTATGGATCCAAGATGTTCATGCTTCAAGGCAGAGTGCAACCACTAACCAGTATGCATCAGAAAACCTCCTGAGCATCATTCTCAAACCCTGGTTGCTACATGCCCCAACCTGTGAACACACCTGGCAACCAACACTGCTATTTGTCCTCATGCTTTCTTATAAAACTACTATAAAATTACTCCAACCACAACCCTAAATCAGGTTTGTCAGCTCTTACGCTGTAACGGCAATCATACCTGCTGTACATTTTCAAGTCATTTCAGCCCTTATGGAAGCCCCATTGCTGCAAATCAGAAAGTGACACAAACACATTCAGCTGCTAGAGATTTATAGCTGTTTGAATAAACAAGCCCCAAATCCTGTTCCTTTGTTTTAGCCTTATTATAAAACAAGACTTAAAACATATGCTGACAAAACTGTTCAGTGTAGCATCTACCCAAGAGGCTATTGGAAGTTTGCATTTTGAAACAGAGCAGAAATTCTGAAATTTATCTAGCATAAATTGTATTTTTGCAGCCTGGAATGGGCAGTGACCACTGCACAGGACTCGGCAGCAGCTTGGTTTGCAGCTTGGCTCATCCTGACCAAAACTATCTGGCTTGAGGTCTTTATTTTCACTCTAACTGCTTAGCCACCTCAGTACATTCCTTCTTAATTAGTACCACTCTACACCATTTAGTGATTACAAACTGTACTGAAAACATCCAGTGTATCTTTTGTTCTCCCCTTCACTTTGTTATCTTGGCCAAGGAGAGTACAATTGAAGCCTTCATGGAATATTGGTTTAAGTTGCAAACAAGATTAGAAGAGACACAACACCGAACTCTTCAGGCTTTTACTTCATTTGAACTTCACACATATCATCTCTACTTTCCCCCCTCCCCCTTAGCTGATTGCCCAAGGTCTGATTGTGAAATACCATAATGCAGTAACTGGATGTCATCACGTCACTGAGCAGCCTTCCAAATGTTAGGCTGGACTTACTGCCTGCCTTATTATGTCTTACAGATACTTCTGTTCGTTGTTACCCTTTTTTATACCATCCATATTATTGATTCTGGTTTTGCTATGTAATCCAGTGCAGGTCTACCTTACAGCTATTTAACTCGGAAAATTGCTGAACTTTCCCCCTATTAGTGTTTAATAGCATTATTCTACTGAGTTAAATGGCACTGTATAGCTTCAATTACATCTGTACTTGTTTCCTTTCACTACATTGCCCTAATCAATTTTTACAAGTAATTAAATCCCTCACCAAGCCTGAAACTGCAGGACTGCACTGTACAGAGCAGTTCCATTCCTTAGCTTTAAAAACTTAAAAGACATCACTTAGATGCAGATTTTTACTAATTTCCTAAATCAGTCCCAAAACTTTTTTTTTTTTGGGGGGGGGGAGGGGGGGTCAAATTCTTCATAATTATCTTTCACATAAACTTCTGAACAAATATAACCCTCCCCTCCATGTGCATCCTGAACTAATTCTAGTTGAACAATAAGCAAAACACCATTTGATTGCAAAACATACATTTTAGAATTAAAAGACAAACGACAACAGATATAATCTACTTAAAAAAGGTAACTTTCCAGTTTGTATTAAAGTGCCTATCAGTAACTATGAAAAATATTTTTGCCAATATACTTATTCCCTTGCAGCCTTTACTAACCAATGAATTCCTCTTTTCAGTGTGGGTTTTTCATGCTGCAGAGTGAATGAAACCATTTAATAATTTTTAAGGAAATAAAAAGTAGTGGGATTCAAGCTAGTAAGTCTTGGCATAATTTTAAAGTCTGGTGGGTTTTAAACCCAGGGAAAGAAAAGACAGTGTAACTTTCTTGATTGAAGCTGCAGTCTCAAGTTGTCATTTCCTATATAAAAGACTTCAGCCTCTTCAACTTTTTGGTTATCCCCCTAAAGCATTTCTTATTGATTCTATCATATCAGTCAGTGGAGGCTGATCTAAACAGTTTCAGTTCTTCTTTCCGTTCTTCTGAAAAACCTAGCTGTTATTGCTAGTCTGGACTTTCCTTTTATGTAACTGGAGTTTTAATAACTGACTGGCTTTTACAGCATCCCCCTAGCAGAGATGAGAGCAAAACTTACTCTTCGGAAAAAAAGAAATTATTTGCTCTCATTAGCATCACTATTTACTCCTCTCTGATAAAATTGCATGGTTAACCCCAGATAGTCAGTACCACTCCAAATCTATTGGTGTCTCTGGATGGAATTTTCAAAGGAAAGACTAGAGGAAGGGGTCAGGAAACAGCATTATTGACATTTTGCAGCACAAATGGGTAACCATTGTAACACTGATGTTACCATAGCAAATCTCAAAAACGCAATGTTTGCCGAGAATGTGCAGCTCCTGAATTATATCCTGAAGCTTTTCTGCAACAGCTTTAAGGTCCCATATCACCTTATATAACTCTGACATTCCTGTGAGGGGCCTTGATTACAAGAACATTTGTTTGGTTTAGGTCTTCTGTAGTCAGTGGAGATGAACGAGCTCCATCAGGGGATGCATCAGGCAAGGGTAAAACCAGGCTTAAGTAATTGTTTGTAAAGCCTTTTCAATTAGGATGTTGCTACTAATGGGTAGGTGCAAAGGAGTCTTGAGGGACATGGTCTAATGTGAGGGGCCCCTGCCCATGGCAGGGAAGTTGCAATGATCTTAAGGTCCTTTCCAACACAAACCATTCTATGATTCTGTGATGCTTAAAGGCCATGTAGTGTTAGCCAGTTGACTTAGAAATTAAGCATGGAAGCATGGCTGTCTCCCAAAATACTCTGCAGATACACACCTCCCATGAGATTATTCTATTAACTGTTTTCTAAATTCAAAAGAACATGCTCTTGTAACAGCAACAAAACACTGGAGTAGATAACATGGACCTTTCCCTTGCTGTAGCTGGGGACAACACAAAAGATGAAAGAGATGACAAAAAAATTCATAAGAAGAAAAATTAAGAGGCAAGAAGGGAAATTTTTTTTAAGGCCTCAGGCAGATCCACTGTGTATAATGCAAACATGAAGACAACAGAAAACACTGCCTCTGCTGCGGGACAGAACTGACAATACCAATCTGAAAGAGAAGTTGTGTCGTTTTCCTCTCTAAAAGGACTTGTATCAGGCCTAACACCACAAGAAAGATGCACTTCCCTCCATCAAAGGCAGAGCACTTACAAGTGTACATGTCGCAGTGTGATCAAGTAACTCCCAGTTCCTATGATCAGCCACAAAGACATCGCTTCACTTCAGCCAAACTGGGGGATGAGCATTTTTTGGAAGCATAGCCAAGAATCCAGTCTACCTAGACATCATCCAGTAAATTTATTATCATTCATACGTTTATTTCTGTACATTTTCTTACCTTACATTCTGAACTGAGGGATTTAATGGCTCATCTGGAACACTACTGGTTGCAGGGGCCTGTTCTTCTGTGACGGGCTGCAATGGCTGCATTACTTGAACTGTCCGAAAAAGCTGAGTGTGTTGCACTGGCTGTGGAGATTGCGTTGTCCTCGAAACTTCTGAAGTGGAGCTGGATGTCTGCTGCTGTGCAACTTCTACTTGCTCCTTCAGCTTCACAGGCTTTGAATTCCCTGTTTTTACCACGGCGGTTGATCCTCCCTTTGTTCCCACATTTGCAGATGCTCTAGATCTGCTCGACTGGTTTCTACTGGCCACAGCAGTTGGGAGCAGAGTTGAATCTGACGATTCAGTGCTAGGACTAGCATCTTCATCATCTATATAGATGAGATCTTTTGGCATTTCTTTAAATTGATATACTAGGCGCTGACCTTCCACTTTAGCCAGTATTCCTCTTTGGTAATAGTATCTGTTTAAAGCATACATGCATCAGAATTATACAGTGGTTTTTGCCAAACCCCGAACAGCAACAGAATAGGCACCAAACCCCCCAGAAAATAAGACCAGCAATAACAACTAAACAATATTTTAATTTAATTATAAAGGAATGGCCAATTTAATTGTGTATTTTTTTTTCCTCAAACAATTTTTTTTACTGGCATTTCTTATCACCTTTTAATTTCAACTTCAGATAACTCTGAGGAGAAAGAGAAGAACTACGTGACTTGGCACCTCTGCTATCAACTCCTACTCTTTAAAAGTTTCATGAGAGTTGCAATTCTCCTCTTGACTCATACAGTTCTTGCAGTTACCTCAATTCAAGTTTATTCACCAGTCAGCACAGGCAGACATTTTAGCTACAACAAAGCAAAGGGAATAGGACAGGAGAGGTCTACTTCAGTTTTATTTACAAATTAACATGACAATTTGAAATTGTACACACTGAGGTGAAGGGATAGAATACACAGTCTTTCCTGCCCTTACAAATTAGATGAGGCATTTAACGCATGCAAACACTAAGGCAACAAAAGCAGTTATTATTGAAAATGCACGTACCTGAGAGCTCTACCCATCGTTTCATAATTCATGTCAGGTTTGTTTTTGTGTTTTCCCCACAACCTGGACACAGCCTTGGAATCAACCAGTTTGAAAATGCCCTTCTCTCTTTGAGTCCATTTGATATATTTAGGACATGTAGCTTTGTCCTGGAGCAGTGCTAGTAAAAACTCCCAGAGATAAATTGTATTTCCTAAAATGAAAGCATTTCAGGAAAGGAAATTTAAAAAAAAAAAAAGAGAAAAAAGAAGCATTAGCTGACTATATTTTATTATGCGTCACATTACATATTACATTATTATGTAAATAATCTAAAAAAAAAAAGAAGCTGATATATTTCCAAACAGACTGTCATACATCATCAAGATACCATCAGGACTAGGAAATAGTGATGAAAGGGCATGAGAAAGGATCCTTTTTATTATAATCTGGGTGCCCTAACACTCTAGCAATGGTCTAACCTACAGAGTCAGATACCAGCCAACCTACAGTCAGTCCTATTCCAATCACCAATGTCAGACAGTATTAGTCACCTACGTGTACATTTCCCCCCTGCTTAATCCAGAAGCAGCCACTACTGCTTTACCTTAAATGGGAATGTGTTTTGGTCCATCCTCTGAAAATGCTGGAAATTAAGCCCTTGCTTAAATACTTTGTTCATTGAGGTGTTATAATCTTTAAAAGGCTAAAGGAAAGCCTTACTTTTAACTATTAGATTTATATGGGGCAATCATATGGGGATTTCAGTTGGCTTAGGAGATTCTAATTGGACATAAGAGAACAATCAGCCACTGGAATAATCTCCCCATGGAAGTGGAGGATTTCCCAATGTTGGGCACTGCTAAGGTTTGGATGGACATGGTGCTGGCACATCTAGTCTAGGTCATGCTTTGCCTAGAAAGGTTGGACCAGATGATCCCTGAGGTCCCTTCCAAACTGCCACTCTATGATTCCATGACCAGTGGCATATGTTGAGGTTGGCAAACCTTCAAGAAAAAACTTCAAAACCAGACTATTTTCTTTTTTAAACCAGTGAGCACTTGCACTTGCCGGTAGCAAACATTCAAATTTCACTTTACAAAAAAGCAGGCACAAACACTTATATGTGGAAATGTATCACATCTGCTCGGTGTTTACCACATATAAAGAAACAGTATTAAAATCACAGATTATGAATACTTAAAACTAGTACAAAATTTGCATATTCTTTTTTTTTTCCCCAAAATCACATTTAAGGAGTCTAAACTCATACAACTAATTAGACCCATTTTTCTGCTATTTTAAAGGCTTTTGCTGTTTGATGTTCTTTTGGATGCTTGAAGCTGCACATAAGCTTCTTAGTGAAATGCTGTTAGTATGAGAAAGGAAGAAGAAACTTCTTGTATGAAAGTATCACCTCCCACAAGTAGCTGTGAAAAACACAGCAAGGACAGCGTGTGGAGATTTCTGAAGGTTCACAAAAAGGATGCCGGTGCATCAGAGGGGACAGAATCTCTTTTGTCAGCTTTAATTTAAACCAGTAGTTTTTTCAACTGTAATAACCACCAGTCTGAACTCTTCAACCAGAGGGGTCTTACACATTAAACCACCCATACTCCTGCATGACAATCTATACTCTGCAAATCTTCAGTGAAGTCATCAGCATGGCAGTACAAAAAGTTACCAACTCCTTCAGCAGGTAGGAACTTGAAAAGTGAACACCCCTACAAAAAACACACTGCCTTTGCAACATATATCTCCCTGCTCACATGAAACGGTCAGCTAGTTAAAGACTGTTTAGGCAAGACAATGTCAGCCAGGAGTGAGAGCATTCCCAGCCACTTACCATCTAATCCAGGGTGCTTTGGTTGCAGTGTAGACTAAAAATGCTCAGCTACATCAAGGCAAGCTGAAAATCTGTCACTGCTTAGCCACTGAAAAACCACTGTGAAGAGGACAGCCTGCGAAAAACCAGGTCTGCCTTACTCAGGCAGGATTTTTAACCTCCCCGAGTCACAGCAGCAAAAGAAATATGTAGAAAACTCAGTCTTCTCCATGCCTCACATCAAATAATTCTATGGAGGGACTGGTACTTTGGCATACATGTTTCCTTTAGGGGAACATTGTGGATACAGAAAGACAGGCAACTCTCATGGTTTTCTAGCTGCTTCCCTGCCACGGCCGGTTATATTAATATCCCTTTTACTTTAATTCTGTGTTCCTCAAAATGCAAACCAAGTGCTTTTGCCGTAGTTTTGCCGTAACTGGCAACAGTTTCAGGCAACATGCTTCTTTTTAATTCCTTCTGTATTAGCAATTTTGTAACAATGGACAAATGTGAAACATGGTGTATCCTCACTATCATGGACACAAACATTACACTCTTTTCTGCCTCTTCATTTTGTGGCTAGCTGCTTTAATGTTCCCTATTATTTCATTTGCGCACTACTGGGAGGTTCCTCTGATACTTTATTTCATTTTTACTTAAAGATCCGGTTTTAATTAAAAACAGCAAAACAAAACAGCAATGTGTACTCAGAATTGCATTAACCTGTTAGATATTTACTGCTTGCCAACAGGGTTTTGGTTTTTTTCTGTTATTGCAGAAAATCCCTCTGCAATAGGAAAAAGAAAAGCCCAAACTCATTTGTTAGTGTAGTGATTTTTCTGATTTCAGGAGAGTCTCATGTCTTATGCCACCACCTTCCAAGACTGCCTGGGCTTCTGTCTTGGCATGTACTTCACTCATGCAAGCACATCAGTTCTCAGGTGCGCATGCAGGCACTTGTGGTGACACAGGGGAGGCACATTTCCAGCTCCTGCCTCTCTAAGCATAGCATAACTCGGTGAGTGCCAGGGCATCAGGCTGCCATTCAGATGCCTGAGACACAGGTGTGGGTGCTGGACCCCACAGCAAAGCAACCAAGTTGTAGACAAAACTGGCAGGCAGCACTGAACAGTTCAGTCTGGAGGAAATGATTTATTGTATCAGTTATGTGGTATTTATTTTCTTTCTTCCTTTTAAACACAGGAGGAATGAAAGAAGTATCAAAACCCCAAGTTTTCTGCCAAAGTCTTCAAGCTACGTCGTAACTTTCCTCAAAATTCAGGCCTTGGTACTTCTGGCTGCCAACTGGCAGCCTTGATTAGCTCCTCATGCAGAATTAGACACACACAGATGGAAAACATTTCCAAAGATCATCTGTCGAAATAACCACAGCCCAAGAAACACTAATACAATGCAAAGCATGCCCCAAGACTTCACTCAGAACACAGCAGCCTCTGCAGGGGTTGAAGAGTTTCCAAGAATCCTGGCAAATAAATCGACAAATACGTTATTCTGCCTAGGAACTGGGTATTGCACCAGGAAATCTTGTGCACTCATTATTTACTTGCCTTGAGATGTTAACCACTCCTGTGCATGAGACCTGATTCTACATCCCAAATGTGTGGTTCCTCAGAAACAATGTTCTTTTAAAAACTTCAGGGACGACTCTTCAACTTACCCTTTCCATCTCTGTTTCTCTTTTTCACACATATGTTTGGAGTTGTAGTAGGGGACTCAGGACGAGGTGGTCTTGACTTCTTCGCTGAAATAAACCACCAGTAAGTCAACTGCAGCTTAAAATCAAAAAAGGGAAATAAAAAAGAACAAGGACCTAAAAAGGAAAGAGATTTGTTTCCCCAGTTCAGAGAGGATTCCATTTCTAGTAAGTTAAGAGCTCTATTCTATGCTGAACTTCTTCAGTTTCTACAGCAGGATCGGGCCCTGTATGCTCAGTGTACTTCTGGTAAAGATTATGCTCACTTCTCCAAAGTCCATGTCCCTTGGAAATTTCTGTGGCTTTTTACGTACTCCTAAGAACACTTA
This sequence comes from Myiopsitta monachus, assembly GCA_017639245.1. NCBI lineage: Eukaryota > Metazoa > Chordata > Aves > Psittaciformes > Psittacidae > Myiopsitta > Myiopsitta monachus. The sequence goes on from CM029919.1 coordinate 66,045,606, forward strand.
AAAATGATGAGTTAAGAAGAATAGGCTGTTAACTGTGAGAAAGAGTTTAAACAGGAAAAACTAGATAAAATAGAGAGAACACTCTTGTTCACTCATTAACAAAATGGAATTTCGGGATAAACCAAGATTGTTTGTTTCATAGCTTCCACGTGTCCACTGATAGCAGCAACCTACACTGTCATGTGAAGAAAGCATTTTTCACCTCTTCTGAGAAATGTGTAGAAGACACCTTTCTCAATAGTGGCGACAGGTAAAGTCACTTGTTTGTTTGTTAAGACCAGCAGAACCAGTAACGGGCTCCAAAAAAAATGCCAGTTTTAAAAGTCATAAGCATGGCGTCTGTCTCTGGTGAGGAAGACTGAAAGGAAGAAGTTAGTTACAACTAATGACAAGATTTAAGAGTATGCATTTAAAAGTGTTGAGGAATCAACTACCTAAAACATAACTGGAGATAAAATGTAAGTCATGCCGAAGCATTTTTCAATATAAAACCTTGAACCTATTCCTTCATTAGTTCTCATTCCCTGCAATGGCAGCTTTTACAGGTAATGTAATTAATCAGGAACTTTCAGAGCTTTCTTATGACATAAAAATTTGTCAGGTTTTGCAGGCTTTTGTACACTGATAAAACCTAACTTATTCACGTACTACTTTTGCTCTTTTGAGAGGCAGAATAGACCAAGCAGACACAGGACTCAAAGACACGTATTTCTAATCTAAATAGCATACTGTGAGAATTAAAAATCTAAAGAAAATTGTTTTTCTTTTTCTCTTCTAAATGTGTTTCCAGAGAGCTGATGTTCTAAGGAGGCAAAACCAATAGGCCTGTGCAATCCCATGCACTATGACGTTCCACTCTGGTTTTGGTTTTAGAGAATATTTTAGTACAGAAATGATTCTGCTGTGGAGAGGCTTTTTTACTACCTCTGAAAAAAATGCTCAGTGCCAGCCTGCACTGCCTGCTAATCGGACAGGATTCATGAATGAAGATGGGACACAAAGTCCAGCGACTGTCTTGGACAGTAATGTCTTCCTTGATCTCAATGAAGATGGGAGGGAAGCAATCCTACCACACTGTTCTTTCATATATCACCATACGAAAGGATAAGAAACTAGTACATTTTTAGCAGCTTTGTTCCACTCAGCATTACTGATTGCGGAAATGTCTGGTTTCCCTACAATGTCTAGATTAAGTCACTCTTGTACAGATCAGCTTCTTCTGAACAAGTAGTCCCTCAGGGTAACTTCGGTTAAGCACTTTTCTCCCCTCAGAGAGGCGTCATTGGAAGACTCTTGGATGCTCATCTTGTTTCCCCTCTTGCATGGGTGTATATGTATGCCGTTAAGGAGTAGCAAGTGTTATTTTGACGTCATTAATTACCTTGCGTCCAAATAAGACCAGGTCTTAAAAGAAAAGAAGTGGATAAGAGCTCAACTAGCTCATGACTAAGTACTGATCACATATACTTTATGCATTTCTGATTAGGGATAACCTAGGCTACTAACATGAATACTACTCCAGCAATTCAAGGCCTTCTTATTTCAACCTACACTACTTCAGGACACCCTATTTGGACAATTTTCTACTAGAAATCCATAGAAAATCAGAAATCAGCAAAGAACATGAAACTCGTTTACAGAAAAGTATTGATGTTACTGTTCTGTATCTGGGCTAGAGGTACTTAAAATGATGGCTTTAAACTACACTGTGAGCTATAATCTCCAGGTACTGACATCAAAAACACAGCCAACAGAGACACACAAGATACAGTTTCTTCTGCTTAAAAGAAGATATTTTCTGATAGCACATTAAGCATTAGCACACTTCCTCCTTTGGTTCAGCAGAGCATGACTTTGTTAACTTTCAAAGCACATCACTAAATTCCTTTTTAGGAGAGACTTTTACAAAGAGGAAGGATGAAGTATGTGCAACAGCCAAGCCTTAAGGTGGGACTACTGCAATTTTTACATAGCCAAATGAATTTATAATTGGTATTTCCACTTTCCTATTTCCATGGTTGCCAAAGTTTGTCAGGTTAGAAATTCATGCTGCAACTTAATGTGATATGTAGACAGTGAGATGCTCACCCTGATTAAGTATTTTATACCACGCCAGAAAAAGTTCAATACATTTTCTTGCACTGTTTTCAGTGGGGTTTGTTAAAAAAAAAAAGAAAAAAAAATATTTAAACCCTTAATGAACAGTGTATATCTAAATATAATGTCTAAATAACTTTTGTGACCACCTACTGCCAGGTGCCTTCCATAGCAAAAATGAGACTAAAGGTATTCGCATAGCAAATTTCCAAGATTCTTCCTCTGACATCACTCTGTTTGTCCTGTCTTTCTGCCCTGTAGTTCAGCAGCTCAGTGCTCAGACATTTATGAGTGCAAACATCACGTTGAACATGGGTTCAGAGTGGCACAGATGGGTGGATACAGCTCTCCTGCTGCAGCAGTAAGGCCATAAGGAAAGGAAGTTAAATCACCCTGTCGCTTCTAGAGAACATTTTCTTGGAGGAGCTCTACTTGGCAATGCCATTCTGGCTCACTTAGCTGGCAACACTCTGCACAGTGCAACCCTGTAAGTTTAGCTGATGGTTATATTATGCTAGAAGTCTATAAAATCATGAGTGGTATGGATAGGGCTAAATGACCATGGTCCTTTGCTGTGTCACAAAACTGATGGAAGGAAGGGAAAGAGACTGCACTTATGAAAATAAAAAAGAAGAAAATAAACAACCAACCAAAAGAACCTCACCCACATACTGCACGTCATCCTAAAGAGCACTACAAAAATCAAGGACATTTTGCAGCAACTGTTGGCACACCAATGTCTTACAAATCCCTGGACATGTTGAAGTAACACTTCAACATCACTCAGACCGTACCATCCACCTCATGAAGTCTCAGCTTCGCTGACTAGCTGTTACTGAGACACTAAGCTGATGCATCTCTTCTAGTACATTTTCTATCTGATGTAACTGTCAAAAAGAAACACACTCATCTGCTGTGAAGCAACTGTTTTTTAACCTACAGCTAGGGAGGAGGAAGGAGTGGGAGAAAGCAGAAGCACAACACGAAGGAGGGTATGAAAGCCTCAAGCCAAAGAGGTTAAATATGTGGCAGACAGCAGCTCCTAGTTTAGTGGTGGACTTGGCAGTCCTGGGGTAAAGGTTGAACTTGATGATCTTAAAGGACTTTTCCAACCTCGCTGATTCTGTGATTAAAAAGAAGAATAACAGAAAAACCCAAAAGAACAGTTTAAAATCCTGTTACAGTGGCTATCTCACAGTACTGTGCATAGCACAGTAGCGTCCCCAGCAGCACTCTCAGGGCAGCTGCTGGTAAAGCTCTCCTCCACAGCAGTTTCAGTTCAGCTTTATTAGGGGAATGGGAGATTTACCAACCCACGCGCATCCTGCCAGACCTTGTGACACACACAGGGCTCAGGGCTTCCCCAAGATTTCTACAGGCCAGTGTGCTCACTCTCACAGACTAGAGACTCCCAATATTTAGAAGTAGCAGCAAAAGCACCAGTAAAAAATGCACTCTCATTCAGTAGGAGTATGGCTGGGTAGCAGGAGCCCTGTTCTGAAAGGCTTTCATTTCACAGGGGAACCTGTCAAGGTCCTTGAGCTCTGATTCAGTCCCAGGACTAGCTCCAGAGACATAACTCTCTTGATTTCTTCTTTTATTAAAAATCTGTTGTAACAGCACCTCACATCTGCTGGCCCTGCATGACCTGTCTCCCCGCAGACATCAGCTTCAGGACCTCTGGTGGGATCCGTGCTGAAGCAGGGTAGGAAAATAGGAGCAGAAGGTCTCACTAGCACCACTTCATTACCCCCGGCTCAGTACCAACTCCAATGGAATATCACTCAGTGGATGTTGTGTAAATGCTATCTACCATAAATGGGACTAATGCTTACCACAGCACGCAGCTACTTTAAAACCACCTAAAATTAAATCATTCATATTTAACAAAAGCTAAAACCCCTCTCATTCACATCCATATTCTTACTTGAAGCTAAATAAGAGCTAATTAAAGTAGCTTTCATAGTAACAAAAGTTCTATAGCTTGTACTGCAATTCTGCTCTGAAGAAGAAACTACAAATAGGAACAAGCAGAGATTCATGTTTCCTGTGGGATAGGCCATCTTTGCTACCTCTCCAACATCATTAGTATCTAAGCACTAGCATCTGTGCTCACACTACACAGTAAGAAAATGTTTCCTCTGTATTTCTAGCTGAGAAATTTCTAGCTCAGTCATTTTGATACCCAGAATGGTTCCAGACACCCCCAGGGGAGGCAAGCATGCCATCCACTTCTCTCCTACTCCATACCGCTATTCTCCAGCAGCATCTTACCTTTTTTCTTCTTTGGTTGTTCAAGTTCTGGAGTCTCTGGTGATTCAGCATAAGGGTCTGGGGCTTGGTGAACTGCCACCACGTCAGGGATCCCATCAAATGTGACTGACACGTGTGTAATAGGAGACACAATATCATCATCTTCAGTTGCATCAAACATAGTTGCTTAAGAGAAAGGAACAATAGGAATATTTTCACAGAGCCACAAGGACTTTTAAAGGCTGTTTCTGCTTGGTTTGGGGTTTTTTTTTTCACCTTTCCTTACCTGTTCAAGCCTGGCTAAGCAATGAACTCATTGTCTACAACACTGGATTTCTGTTAGCCAAACTATGCACACAAAGGCTACTTGGAAGCAAAATAATCTTAGCAATTCCATGTAACCATGGTGTACTGAATCCCTCTTTCTTTCACAACTAAGCAAGACAAATACAGATTAGATTTGCTTTCATAAAAAACTTACTTATTCTTTTGTCATCCAGCATAGGACCAGGGGAATCCATATTGAGAAGCGCTTCAGCAGCCTCGATTGTTTCCATTGTCTCATCTCCATTATGACAAGATGCTTCAACTAAAAGCAAGAGAGAAAAATTAACTCTTAACAAGCTACAAACTGGACTTAAAAGCTTAACATGGTATTTTTTCCTATTTCATTTCTAGGGAAAAATAAGTGGCAAGCATGATCTTCAATTAGCTGAGCAGTAACAGGTTAGCTGGGGAGAAAATGCACGCTGCAAGAATTTCATTATTTAATACATTACATTTTTTAGATTGGGTAAATTAAAAAATAAAACCAAAACCAACACAAACCCCTTGTTTCTGCCTCATCTTTCTACCCCCTCCCCTTTCCTGATCAAGCACATGCAGTAAAACACAACACACATGAACCCTAAGAAACATCACTAACACAAATAATACTCCATACAGTATCCTTTAAAAAAAAAAAACAATATTGCTGATTTCTTCTAATGGTGGTCCAAAGGAAGTGAATTCCATAGTCAAGAGATGCTCAACAAAAATATCCTGTCCTTTGGCCTGGAGGACAGAGCAGAAAATATTCCACTATATAGAATAGAGCATATGATCTGAATGTGTAACTGAATCCTAAACCATTCAAATTCATGGGGATTACAGGCAGGGCTAACAGTGAGGCTCCAGGATCACATTGGAAAGCAGACATAAACCATGAGAAGCAATACAGAGGGCTGGCAAACTGTTAAAAAAGTCTGACTACTAGACAATCCCTCATCAATTTTATGATGGTGTCCTTTAGACAAATCCAAAGTTCTTGAGCACTGATTTATAATTAAGGTCATCTGAAGCTACACACCAAAAACACCCAATAAAATATCATTTTGCAAGATAACAGCCATCCAAGAAGATAACACTGGTTTGAGAGGAGGAGTACCAAACCAGAGGACTTTTTTTTTTGACATAAAAATAGCATGACAAGTACGTTAGATATTAGTTCTGGTACCATAAACCTTTGGAAGTGGTCAACACATTCTGTTAGAAGTTACTCTTTGTTGGATAGCAATGCACGCGCCAGGCTTCCTTATTCTCTGACACCAATTTGAAGCTAGGAATTCACTTGCACCTATCAAGCTGCACAAAGGGCTGCATTGGCATTCCTCTCCTTTAGACACCAAGGCACCTCAGTTACTTTCTCAGCCTGGTCATAAGACAGCTTCATGCCCTCTCTCCCTGCTTAGCTTTGAGGAATCCGGGGTTGGGCAGTCACAAAAAACCAAAAAGAAGTAGAAAAAAAAGAAAAGAAAAAAGAAAGGAGACAGACAGACAGACTGACAGAGCAAGCAAAAATGCACCATGGCATACAACGCAACAACCCTGAAACATTTCTTCTTCGTACAAATGCCAGAATCTCTGTACTTGAAAAAACCCAACCAAAACATCAGCACTAACCAATCAAACAAGGAAATAAACAACCAAGCAACAACAAACAGTTTCACCCCAAGTGTTTACAGCTCCAGCAATCCTATCAGTAGGAGAGGGCAAAGACGAATACAGACTGTCACACATCAGCCCTACCTCCTCCATCCAGCTGTGGGTTACAGGCAGCACACAGAGCTCAGGAGAAGGCTCATCCTTACCTTCTGGATTTTTCCTCAACATTAGTCCTACCGTGCCCCAAGAATCAGAGGCTCAGGCTAAGACAGAATAAAGTAGACAGGCACTGTGAACCCTGACCCATACAACAACTTGCCCTGTTGTCTACATGACCTCTTCCACTCCATGTCCTGCACAGACAGACAGTTAAGGATCTGCAACTTCTGGCTGACATCTCCAAGCAGGCTTAATAAATGAGAGACACAGAGTTGGAGAGGACAGTGTGAAGGGAAAAGGGGAGGTGGTGAGTATGGACTGGCTTGGGAAGCCATAGAGTGAGACAGGGCAGCAAACTGCTCACACTTTTGTCATGCAGGCTCAGAGCTCCGCCAAAGACACCTCAGCCCCAAGAGCCAAACAGCATCCTTAGATGGCCAGCTGAGGAGGAGACTGAACCAAGCGCAGCCCATGCAGTCTGCAGGCATGCTCATGCTTGGCTTGGAAAGCACTGACCTGATTACTTCTGGTTCCACGTTATCTGGATGAGAACCTTCCATATCATCTACCAGCATAACAAAGACCACAATAAGGATGTCACCCTAAATACAGGCACACAGCACTGCCAAAGCAGCTGTCATTAGTTCTGGCATTCTTTGAATGGTCAGGAAGGTAACCCCCCACAATGCAGCTCAGCCAAAGCCATGGAGTGGGGCTAGTTTACGCTGCCATGTAAAACTTAAAAGCCAGCAGCAGTACTCCTTGATCCTCAGTGCTGCAGGCAGGGAAGAGGCAGCAGCAACTGTTTGCTCCTTCCCCAGCAAGAGATGTATGAGGAGCAAACTCTCCTGCTTGCTTTTAGGTGCTGAGGTGATGGAGCTGTGTTAATTCTTCACTCTGAATATTGGCAGGCGAGGCAGAGGTCACCAGTTTTACATCACCATTACACCGTGTAGCTAGAAGTTGACCATCCATTTCCAAGACTAATGAAAGGAACTTCTATTAGTCAGACAATGTAAGCATAGGACTAATATAATTTGATGCTCACAAAAAACATAAGGAGCACCAACGGTCTTGTCTATCCACAGACACAGAATGGCAAAAATGAGGTTTGTAACCACATTAATGCTCTTACTAACATCCTCCAAGCCTCTTCTTAGCAGATGATTTCACAAGGTGCTTTGAAACAAATTAGAATTTCCCTGTTGCTGTAACAGCGAGGGCTGTGGTTCTTCCTCCCATCTCTCTCCCTGGCTCATGATCCAAATCCCTAACACTTAACACAGCCAGGCTTCACACTTTTTTGATCACACAGAGAGTCAATTTAGTTTTACAAAATACCTGAAAACAAGTTTGGGGGGTATTGCAGAGTTAGCAAGTTGAATTACAAGAACTTAAGAACTAACACAAACAAGGTGTGGGGCACCACACAGAGGAGGTGGGGCATCCCCTCTCTGCCCTACTAACAGCAAGGTGCTAATTCACACTACTCAACTTCAGACAGTGCTCAGAGACAACCAACTCAGCTACCAAAGGAGAGTTGGTGTCTTCTATTCCAGCTTTTTCCTTAATGTTGCAGGAAGGTCTTCCAACCACTGACAGTTATGATACAGACACAAATTTAAGAAGAACTGGGATGAAGTGGCTTATTTGTTACACTTTGGCGACGTCAGAGCTGAAAGAATGGGGGAGGTGATTTCTGAGAAGCATCAGGTTTCTAATGTTATATTAAATAGGTGGAAACTTAAAAAAAAGGAGGAAAAAGGAGGAAGAAAGGAAATGGGGGGGGATGAGAAAGGAAAAAGATGGGGGAAGAAAAACAGAGGGTGAAGAATAAAGAAAAAGGGGGGAAAGGAAAACCACACCCAAAAGTAATTTCATTTTTTTTTCCCAGGGTACTTTACAAGTTCTTGTTTATCTGAGCCAAGCCACAAGTGTAATCTTCGGTATCTGCATGTCAGTTACAGCCCAGTTACTGCGACTCTGGGTTCGCTATGAATCAGCAGCGCTTGCCGTTGGCGTGAGGCTTGCCCAAACACAGTTTTCTGCTCTCCTCACCATGGTGAAGAAAGAAACTATGGCTCATGCTGGAAGCTCCCCACCTCAGCACCAAGTCCTGCCTACAGCCTTTCTGAAAGCTCCACACTGCTTCTGGTGATCCCATCATGCTCCCGCTGCTTCCCTGGTGGCCAGTGGCTCCAGAGAGTGGACAACGCAGGTCGCTCCCTGTGCAGGCCAAGATAAGGGCTGCACTAGTCACAGCTGTGTTTAAATTCACTGCTGGTTTCACTACAGACAAAACCAGCAAAGCAAAGACAGCCTCAAAGTAGCATCAGAAGAAATCTAAAGGTGTTACAAGTGGAGAGGGATCCATTAAACACAGACAGAGCCCCCTTTCGCAGAATAGCTGGCTGTTAAATTCAAGCGATTGCTTTTCAGTGTCATCTCTCAGCTGACTGCTAGCGAACACTGGAAAACCAAGTTTAAGACCCCAAATATTTCAGGAGACCTACACATGACCCTTCATTTTCTTTTTTAAATGAAGCTTTACAGTTTGTAAAGAAAATCATCTCACTGGGGAGCTGTATGAAAAAGCTCTCACTGTTTTTAACCAGATGCTATGTGCAGCAGTGAATAACTTCTTTACACAGTAACTGAAACCATACCCGTTGTTAGGGTTTGTTTGTTTGTTTTACAACTGGCATCTTGACAACTCAAAATCCTTATGGATTAACACTATGAAGTTCAGTTTCAACCAAACTATTCCTTTGGATTTCTTTGTAACATCATATATGATCACCAAAGGTGATGAGTTTGCGCAGGCCTGCAGTAATTTGCCTTCATTCTCATACCCAAGCAGCGTGGTGCATGCCATGAAGGCTACAGCATCACAAAATGTACAAGCCAAATGCTGCTGAACTTCAAAATGGTGTTAAGTAACTTCTGAACTGCTTACTAAGCACCATTATTGATCCATGAAAATGCACACTTCCATGCTCACTATTCACACTAAGCACAAATATTCTGTCCCTCCTATCTCACCCCCAAACTGCCTCAGTGCAGCCACTTCCCTCACCCTATGCAAACACCACTAAGGTACATAAAGAGCAGAAGACAAGCTGGCCCAGAATTCAGTTTGCACAAAACATTATTCCCTGTATTTTTCAGAGAAAAAGTAATAACTCAATATTCCTCTTAGAAAAGGAAAAAAACATTTTCAATATTCTTTTTCAAGACAAAACTTCATTCAAAGACAAATGCTTCACTTTATCTTGTTAATCACCCTTTGTTACATGATAATCATTTAAAATCCTGTAATATTGGCTCAAACTGACATCGTAGGTTTTTCAGGGAGGAGTGCTTTTGAAGAGAAGACAAAAAAAATACAGGCCAAGTGGTAACATAACTAAAAAGCTGATTTTTAGCAGGGTTTCATGTGAAGCAGATGCTGTTCTTTCTGTAGGTTATAATTTATACTACAGGTAAGTAATCACCAATGTGCAATAGCAGTGGGATTGAAGGGCTGGAGCTACATCCTAGAGCTGGCAAAACCTACCAGTGTCCATCTTTCTGCATATAGATCCCTAAAAACTAACTGCTTCAGTTTCAGGAGACCTACTGCTATTTTCTGTTATTTTAGGAGAAAAGAGAAGCTTAACGTATGACAGAGTCATGAAGCAGTACTGAGAAACTGGTAAGTTTTACAAATCCTGCACATTAAGCAGCCATTTCTTGGTAATGTTTAGTCATAAATCATGGGGGTTTCACTTTCGTTTTGCTGTGAACTTCAGCCTTACAAATATTTTAATGTGGAATTAGTACCGGCTTTATAGGTCTGATCCTCTCTCAAAGGCATAATGTGGAAGTGACTGAAAAGAATGGTCCAAACTTCAAAGAGCAAAACAATACATTTCACTGTTGAGGCCAAACACCCCATGAAAAGAAAACAAGAGTGGAACTTCAAAGAAGGGAGGGAAAAAAAACAAAGCATCTGGAATATAGAGTAGGTGGGAAATTTCAGTTATGATTAGCCCCATTTTAGAGGCAGCCTATGGCAAGCTGCACTCTCTTCCACGGCAGCCTGGCAGCTCAAGCAGGCAGCTGAGGCCACAGCCGATGCCTTGCATGCAGCAGGCAGAGGGTTCCTTCCTCAGTGTCCTCGTCTCACCTCCTGTGGGGTGCCTCCACACCCCTGGGGACCCAAATTCTGCCCCCCTTGAGTCAGGCTGGACAGCTGCCTGCCTTGCATCCTGAGCAGGAGCTTTCTGCAGCAGGGGCTGGTCCCTGCCTGGCCTGGTTTCATCCACTTCCCTGCCCAGGGACACCTACAGCATGTACAGTAGCTAGCAGGACGGAGAGTGTGAAAAAGAGAATTAGTGAACATCTACCTCCTTCACAACAATAACCTCTGCAAAGTGGCAGCTCTGATTTTCTAAGGACTTTGACTTTAAAGAAAACCAGAGTGCTTGGACTACAATGGATGATGGGAACAATACCGTGCTTGTCTGCTTCCAAACTATCCTAGAAATCCTTGGACACCATTGGTTATAAGGATTACATATTTTCAGTCTCTGGCAGCAATTTGCAAACCCTTCTCATGTGACCAGCTCAAAAAAAATGTTAACAAGAGCATTCACAAAAGTGGAGTTTCACAATTACTCATGCAAGTAAAAATTCACACACAACTGTACTACAGTGAATACGGATTCATAAAAACAATCCACTATGAAAAACTCAAACCGTATGAGGAAATGCCAGTTGCAGTGTGAATAATTAATGTGAATAGCAAGGGAATAGTTGGCAAGAGGTCTTGACTTGAAGTAATGTTTAAGTATGTACAACCTTCTTGAATAATCAGCTAACTGATGTGTATGGTCACAGACTGTTCACAGTTAATTCACTACTAATTAGAAAAAGAAGTCATTTTCATCAGATATAATCTTTTACTGAGAACAGCTCACGTCAATTTACTCTGGGAACTGCTCCTCATGTCGACTTTTGCAGAGTTTCTGTTTTGCTTTTGGTGGTAAAAGATCGTATCAGACTATGTCTTTGGACATCATGTCAAAAGCATGACTGAAATCAGCAAGCTGTCTCCAGCCCTAGAGACAGTCCAGGTGTGAGGCCTAATGGCTGCAAGAAGATGCAGAAACAGATCTTCTCTCTGTGAAGTATCTACCTCTCCTTCCAGGCTTGTTCTGCAAAAATGCTTCAAACACAGCGAGGGGTTGTTTCTTACAACATGTGGCATCTCTGAGCTCTTGAGAACTGGGGCTACCTTTTCTAACAGAATTCACAGAACATCTGTAGTTTAGACATTAATCATTCTTAAAGATCCAAAATGCATACTACGGTGTTCGTACTTACACCAGCAAGTCACTGCTAATGTGCAAATTTTATGGCTAATTGTGTACCCTCGGGAAGCTAAAAGCAGCACAACTACTCAAACTGCATATTCCTGCTTTTTGGTATGTATATTTACATAATAACCATTAAATAAGAGCAAACAAGCCACTGTAAGGGCAAAGAAAAATCTTGTTTGTACTCTGAGCAGGACTCTGTCTTAATCTCTGTTGATGGATGGAACTCTTCACCATTATCAGCTGTGCAGCTGGGATTGCAAGCCACCTGCTAACAGTATTAATGTCCATTTTCTCTGTCTTGTACAGAACTAATAGCATTCAATACTTCTATAATTTTGCTTCCTATTGGATTTTGTCACTAAGCCTTTTTTTCCACATTAGCTACAACCATCTTGGTGCAAAAATGTGGCATAGAAGTATTTTTATTTCCAACCTGTGAGGGTGATATCATCATCTTCTATGATCTGCTCTTCTGCGACGTCCAGAGAGTTCTCAGTGATCATGTCACTAGGGCTCATCCACACAGGTTAACCCAGAGTAGTTATGTAGGAGTTCTGCACTAGGAACATGCTCCACGATGACAGCAGGGAAAATAGATGGATCACCAAGCTAGGGGGTGGAAAAAAGAATATTAAAATAACAGTAGTTAGACTACACCCAATCTTAACCTTAATCTAAACTTACTGTTACTTCAACAGACCTGTTTGACGCTCAAATATTAGACTGTCAGGAGAAAGTACCAAAGAACAAGATGACTTTTAGCACATAAACTCCAGCAGTACACTATGGGCCAGAGGCTGAGCATCACTCTAATATCTAATATACTGGCTTTACTCGAGTAAGAAACACCAGACTCCCAGGACATGATTTTGCAGCTCGAAAGCTGACAATACAGAGGAGCGACAATGCAGAGTAAATGCTCAATGTTGTTGGCAATAATAGTGAGCACACGACTTGACGCAAGAACCTTCATCTTTTGTTCTCCCCATCAAGCTGGGGGCAAAGGAGTCCTGCGGCTGTCAGGACCGGATGAAGCTCTCATAGGCACCGAGTTTCCCATGAGACACTAGTTGACAATCACTTGGGGATGCTTGCTACAAGAGCAAGTAATGAAACAGGGAGTGCTTCATATACATTCTGTAATATTTTCCCTCTTTAATTCTTATAGCTTTAGTCACTTGACATTACTCCCCCTCACTGCTTCCCTTCGTAAATCTGCTTTCAGACATCATCCTTCTGCCTCAATGCATCAGATACAGGAGAAAAGAGGCAGCTGGGAAAACAGAAATCAAGCTGACCAGTAATACATTAGTAAAAGACACACTCTCAGACAGCCATTCAAGAGGAAGAGGTTTTCAGAAAATACCATTTACTACAGACACAGTATTTTCCAAAGTGAGTCTCTTCAAATGCTTTTTACAGGAAGAAAGTCACAACTGATGACTGCAGAGCAGGCTCAAAGAAAGTCTAGTGTAACTCTAAGGTTCTCTCTCTTTAAAAACAAATCCAAAAGTTGCTAAAACATGTTTCTGATAAAACCAGTATATGTACATTTGGTCTCACTCTTCACAGAAGAGCACAGATACGCATGGGCCAAGGTTACTTATTTAACCACACGACAAAAAACAACCACTATGTGATTATGAGCTTGCTTAGGGATTGCTCATGCCTTAGTCTTGCCACTACACACATGGCCACCAACAGAAAATGGTATCAGAGCTATTGGCTCAACACAGAAATGGGCTATGGCAGTAAAGCCTCCTCTAGGGAAGAGCCTGGAACTTAAGTACTAAAAGTAGAAAGTGCAATTAGAAGTTTCAAAAGGCAGTAATTACTACTTTACATTGCTCTGTGTTTTGTAAAACATGTCTCAGCAACAACTGTGGCAAAGGGCAAGTCAGGAAAAAAGGAAGAATTCAGAAACAGAACTAGTGTTTGTATGGCCTTCTGTCATGGACAGTTTGCTAAACAAAAAAAACCCCAACAAAACCAAAAGCAAAAAAACCCAACAAATAACCCATCTACTCTATCAAACATAAGCTTCAAGCCAGAATAACATGGCAGGAGATCAACAAACACGAAAAAAAGGGCAGACGAGTTAAAGCCCTGTTCTGCAATCATATCGCCAGATGATGGGCGTATGCTGTGTCAAGCAACGGGACAGCTTCTACCCCACACCTTTGTGGCAAACTCTGTCCAAAGCTGCATCATGCCGGGGCTGAAAAACCAGACATCACTGGTGGCCACGAGGTCCCTGCTGTTCCTCAGAAAGAATCATGTTCACCTGCACATGCATTCTGTTTGTTTACTGACCCCAACATTCTTGATCCTATTTTTTTTCAGGCAAAAATAAACAGATTTGATAAAATAAAAGCCACACCAATAAAAAAAGATAAAGCACTGTAAAGAAGAAGAAAAATCTAATATTGTATGCATTAAAAGAAGGTTTTATTTTCAACAGTATGTTCCATACACTAGAAGGAACATGGTCCATTACAGCCTCATCACTGAGATCCAATTCATGCTCTAAAATAGTTTAAATACCTCAATTTCAGTAATATACAACAGTATATAACTGTTAGGATGTAGATTACATACACTGTACATCCATATATGTAATTACATTAAAAAATAATAAAAAAAGATTTACATACAACACTCAGGCTCTTGTCACCAGCAAGGAAGAACAGCATACGCTTTTCAAGTACCTGTTCAGTATTCTACTGAGCAGACTAAAACCATCGGTTTTAGCAAGGGAAGATGCAAATAAAACCGTGTCTTTTCATCCTGTTCTAGCATGTAGACACTAAGGATGAAGTTCATCTTGCCTAACTTCAGACAGCTGTAGTGGAACAGAGGAACCCCAGGCTCCTCCTCCAGAGCCAACAGAGAAATGGGCATTTCTAGGGCACTATTTCTCTGCCCAGTATGAGCCTACCGTGCTGCAAGAGGATGAATCGTGACCTAAAAACGCCTAATCCTCTCCGTTGACTACAAAAGGGTGGAGGCGTTGGGGTGTCTGTTTCTGCTGTAGGTGTCTGTCTCCTCTACACGCAGCAACAAATGCCCAGCTTCCTGCCCAATGCGCCTGAGGTGAGGTGCTCCTTCCTCCCTGCTTCCACCGCTGCACCAGCTTGAGAGCTGCTGCATCTGCAGCAACAGATCAAGTTGCCCATGCTTAGGATGGCACTCACATTAGCTTCTTCTGGATAAAAAAGTTATCTTAGCTCAGCTCTATCCTTCTCTAATGACTGACACACATGTCACTGACTTGGCCCCGGAGAGGCAAAACCTGCTCCAGCACTGCTGTTATTCTTTAGTGGGGACAAGTCATAAAAAACTGTTTCAGAATAATAAACGAAACAGATAAAACCGAACAACTGTCACATGCTTTCAACTCAGCTTCTCAAAGCCCTATTGATATTGCACCCTACTTATCACACTGCTGTGAAACCTAATTACAAAAGCCCAAGCTTCCACGTGTTACTGAAACCTCTGTCGTGGTTTAAGCCCAACCATAAATCAGCCACACAGTTCGCTTGTTCACTCTACCCCCTTTCTCCCCACCCCTGTTCCCAGGAGAATGGGGAGGAGAATCGAAAGAATGTAACTCCCACAGGTTGAGATAAGAAGAGTCCAGTAACTAAGGTATAACACAAATCACTACTGCTACCACCAATAATAATAGTGATAAGGGAAATAACAAGGGAAGAGAATACAACCGCTCACCACCCGCCGACCGATACCCAGCCCAACCCAGCAGTGATCTAGCCCTTCCGGGCGACTGCCCCCAGTTTATATAGTGGGCATGAAGTGCTCTGCTATGGAATACCTCCTTGGCTAGCTTGGGTCAGGTGTCCTGTCTCTGCTCCCTCCCGGCTTCCCCTCCTCCCTGGCAGAGCACGAGACTCAAAAAGTCCTTGGTCAGAATAAACATTGCTGAGCAGCAGCTAAAAACATTGGTGTTATCAGCGTTGTTCCCAGGTCGAAAGTCAAAACCACAGCACTGCACCAGCTACTAAGGAGAAAAATGACTGCTACTGCTGAACCCAGGACAGCCTCATCACTGACCAAAATGTTTCCTGTGGTACTGAACAGTGCTGCTGTCACACACTTCAGCAGCAGTTGATTTGATCCATGTGATCAGACATGATCTGCTCTGCAAGGTTAAACTGTATTTTGATCAGTGTCTAGAAGCAACCATCATTCACACACTCCGACACAGCCACTGTTTCTGTCTAGAGGCAGAGAACTCCCATGGCAGGGCAGTACCTCGTGGCTTGAACTTGGCACCGGACCGTCCAATGAGCTCGCTGACGCACTGGGCTTCCAAAAGACAAGAGATGAACAGAAAAGCATTCACTTGTGGTAAGACACTTTAAATGTGGTTTTGTTTACATTAGTTTTGAACTGGAAGAGTCAAAGCAAATATCACTTCCTATGGCCCATTGCTCCACCTGCTTCCAACTCATACCTCACAATGTATGGACTTTCTTTCCTGCCATAGTTGTACAGAAGGAAGCATATGCTTTTGGAGAGAAAAGCATTCACATAACTGCAAACAAATCTAATCTGAAATGTATTTTTGCAGAAATGATCACTTGTTTGCACAATAGTTGTAATTGGTTATGATTTCATTAACAGGCAGTTTTAAAAGCTATCACTCATGTATGCTGATGTATACATGATTGCTGAGAGAAAATCTCACCTCAGTGCTTCCATAAAGTTCTTGTTTTCATTGACAGTGCCTGAATCCCAACCGAGAACCAAGCTAAAGCTTCCTGTGGCTCTGCTGTTGTACGACACAGGAATAAGTTTTTTACATATTTAGAGCTGCAGAAGAGCCTGTGTTTACTATGGCTCCCTTTGATACCGGTGTGTAATGAGGGAAAACATTAAATTAAGGACTAGAAGTTAGTGATTCAATTAAGACAAATCAAATTACCTCTCTAATAGCATGAACACAAAATAATTTATTTCTAATACAAGGGTGGTTCTACATGCACTAACAAAAAGGAAGAGTGCAAAGTATTACACAATTAAAGACAGTCCCAAATTAAAGTGTCAGCAATGATTTTCAAGAAATCAATACATAAATCCATAGAAGAACAATCTGTGTATTTTCTCCTTTCGCCTACTTCTGCTGCTTCATCTTTCTCATGCAAAATACAGTTAAAAGTATGACACTCTCACTCTGCCAAAGCTTTGGCTTGGCTTCAGTGTACCTCCAATGTCTGCTGCACACATAAAGGAGCCGAGCTACCACTGCAATCTTCCCAAGTATTAGACACCAAATTCCTCACTGCAGTTCATCTACGAACTGGTCCTGTAGACCAACCTTTAACAATTTGGAAGACTGCAAAGCTTCAGACAGGTGCTGAAGCCTGTGGAAGGTCCCATAAGGAGGTTCTTGAAAGCATCGCTCATGCCTGATGACCCCCTGAAACATGAACCCTGTCTCCTCCAGGTGCCAAAGGCAATATTTCTTCCTGCTCTCAAATTCCTCTTGAGTGTCTGACATGCTGACAAGGTGTTTCTTCTTTTCTCTGAACATTTTCTCATCAGCTGTCACCAACGGACACAAGATCAAAACACCACCCTGTTCATGGGAAAGGAAGATAAGGAAGGGGATTTCTTCTGTTCTGGAGGTACCGCCTTCTCATACTGTAAGTCCTCTAAGGAAGAAAACTTGTTCCAAGAATATGGTGACTAGCTTCTAACTGGTGTGGAATAAATGTGTGAGTGAGTGATGGGTGGGAAGAAAGGCATACAATAGATAGGAGCAGGGAAAAGCTACAAGGGAAAAAAAGAAAGAAACTCAGTGAAAAACCCCAATATTTTTAACAGAGCAACAGAACCCAGACTTGCAATACAACTGGCCATTTATTAAACAAACAAACCAGCAAAGTGACCTTGGTGACTAGAACATGGGTTTTGGCTTTCTCTCACTGGAGGTTCCTGTGCCAACAGCAGAGGCAGCCTCTGGACTTTCAAGGCGTTCCCATGGCCAGCATCTGCAAATCACCACATTTCACAGAGGGATTCTGGAAGCAGACATGCTGCCTGTTTTCCCAAGGAGATAACCTCAATATGGGTCTCAAAATCATTTCCTTAAAGTCTTCATAAAACAGCAAGTGGATAAGGAGATGACTTTCTGCAGGAGCTGGAAATAGCCAAAAAATTAAGACCTGGGCCTTGACCAGGTTGACTTACGTTTCAGAAATCCCATGGCAACAGCAGGGAACATGGAAAAGCAAACCAAGGTATAAGAAGGTGGTACAGAAATCACAGCCCAATCTCAGGGCTTGGATTGGATCTCTCTTCTTCAGAAGGAGGGAAGAAAGAACCATCCCTCAGAGATACAGAAGGTATCTTCAGGCACAGGTGACCACATGCATCAGCCACTTGAGAAAGCACATGAGTGCACAGAACAGTCACATGCTGGGGACCACGCTGGCGATTTAATGGTTGCGATTATTCAGTGCAACTCTGGCACCACTTAAACCTTCCTAGTAAGGATATAGCCTCTGTGGCTGCTTTATTCAGCTTTTTAGATTAAGAATGTCCTGATCAAACATAACATTAACTGTAAGTTAACAAAGGATTAAATGAAAAGACATTGAGGGTAGAAGCTGCAGACATGAAAAAAAGCAGTTTTAGGCAGTGGCACTGATGCAGGCCAAGCCTGTAGGAGCTCCTGCCCAGATATATGTGTGCAGTCTCTCTCAAAAACAAACCAAGACAACAACAAAAAAGCAACCCCTCCAATTAACCAGGATCTCTGGCATGTAGCAACAGCCAGACAGGTTATTAGCAGCATTAATGCAAGCCACTTGTTCACCTCTCAAAGTTACAAGGACATCATCCCATTTCTCCCTCACCATATAAGCACAATGTGATAAATGAGCTCTCCAAGGAAAAAGAATAAATCATTATTTTCTAACCAGAAAAAGATCAAGCTGGTAAGAGAGAACCTTTCCTGTTCACACGGGCCATGTGACTGAGTCCCTCCCACTGGCGTCTGACACTGCTCAATGCTTACATTTGCAAATGGACTACTCATAATTTATGGTTGCTTAACCAAGGCTTAAAAAGAAAATAATTTTTTGAAAGCCCAGAATGATGACTTCCCTGAAACACTGAATGTAGCTGCCATCTAGACCCTGACCCTCTCCTCACAGCTGTTCCATGCCCTGACAGCTCTTGGCACAACAGGGCTCCAGGCAAAGCTTTGACAAAAAGAACCAAAGATCTTGCAATGCAGCTTTTGGGGGCATCGCAAAAGTAATTATACAAAGATCAGTTAAATGATACCTGTATACAAATATGTCACCTTCTGTATACTGAAAAAGCTGACAAAATGCTTTTGAAGAAAACAGAGCAATTCCAGAGCTAATTTTTTTGCAAAGTACGCAAATCATGTTATCCATCCCCAATCTGTCCAGAACTTAAAACCTTCAGGAGTAGCAATAGCAATATCACCTACATTATAAGAAGCAGATCAACCAGGTATAAGCAGTAAGTAATCTTTTGGGGTCAATGTATTATAAATGCTTGTCTGAGCTAAATCTTGCTCCAGCTTCCCAGATCTATCCCTATGCAGGACTCCTTATCTACAAGTGAGTACTTAAGATCTACCTTCATGCAGCCAGCTAACTGGTTGCCTGCATCTTTGGTACCTGAACTAAGTTAACCCAGCGATATAAGAGGAGCTTATATCCAACTCTTTGCAGTGGTGGAGCTTCTGCCATGCGCTCTCTCCCTTTGGCCTTTCAAATCTTTCATTTCGTCATCTTGAGGGTCTGCTACAGGACACCTTCTTTCCTTAAACTTCATCTGAAATAGGGTTTATTTGGGTTATGAGATAAATGCCAAGGCTGAGTTTGTTCTGGAGCTGGAGGAAGCCCTGTTTAAGGAGTTTTTACTGCCCTGTTGAGTGCTCTTCAGTGTTTTTAAAGTTTTCCAGGTGAATATCTGAAGGAACTGCAAGAGGCAGAATGCACAACTAAACCAAACAAAACCATGTTTGCTTGCATTACCCCTTCCAGAAACTACACTGAAGTAGCCCTCCCCATCTCAATTCTTCCCTCTCCCATCAGCTTGTAAAGCAAAGCCAGCAACGAACAACAAACAGCAGTAATAAATAACGATCATTTTCAGCTATGTTTGTGCAATTCCCATACCTAAATCCCCAGGCTGCCACAAGCTCTGGAAAAATACAGGGAAGGAAGTTACATTACAAGTTCCACCCAAAACTGAGTTAGCACTTTGGACACTCAGTTCATTGAAGTGATTGCATGACTCTGACAGCAGAAACGGGCCACTGACCTAGTCAGGAATCTGGCCATGCAGAAAATCAGAGACAGGATTATAAAGCCAGAAGTATTTTTGAAAGACAGGAGGATCAATGCTTTTCACATTTACAAAACCAGGAGCAGTTTGTTGCAGTACATCTTAGCCTTTTACAAGCTGTCTCTCCATAATAGCCAAATACCTAACTTCCTGTTAATAAATGCAAACCCTACTATTAGCCACAATCTGGTAAGGAGCTGCCCGATTTTTACAATAGGAGTCCCTTGCTGAAGCCTCAGGACTCACAGGATGTGGTTTAGATAATCGAAATCTAACTGAGAACCTCCTCAGATAAGAACAGACATATTCTCCCCGTAGTGTGAAAGAAACCCACTTAAGTTACTTTGAAGCTTATTTCTGAATAGCTGGCATACAGTAACACAATTTAGAAACTGATCTGTAAAAAGCAGTGAGCAAATAGCTACTGCTCCTTCTAGTCATCTGGAGTGTGACTTTTATTCAGCATTTTATCCTAGCACACTAAGAAAGTTAAAACTACTGTCAGATACCAGAATTTGGGGAATTCTGCATCACAAGTGGATCGATTCTACTGGCACAAATCAGTGATACAGAAAATACATATTCTGGAGGAGGATGTCTCTGCAATACTGCAGAGTTTAGAACATTTCAACCAATTTCTATTCTGCCCATGCAAGTTACAGGAAGAAACAGGAAGATTTTGAAACAGCACAAAGATCTGCTGCAACAATAATGACCTCAATGTTTGCTTCTTTGTGTTTTACACCACATTTTTTTCCTTGTGTTTTCATCATATTCCTATCAGCAACTTGTATGAACATGATTTCTCACACTGTCCCATACCTGCTGCTCGTCCTCCATAACGTTGCTGGCAAATTCAAACACGAGCTCATTCTGCTGTACGACTGCTGCCATAATAACTCATTCCCAGGTCTCAGCTCCACATATGAAGAAAAAGATTCTCGGATGTGAAAGAACAGAGAGTGCTGCTGAGGGTCCAGCTGGGCAGAGAGGCAGGATCACAAAATGAACCGAGTATCAGTGTTCGGATTCCTTAGATCATCAGTGTTTCTGGGTTCTTCTCTTCTCAAAGGGAAACAAACCCAAGGGAAATCCTTTCCTGAGTTGCTCTTCCCACCCTGATAGCCTTTATCACTGTGGAGGGAAAAAATAATCCAATTTTAATGAAGAAATGATTCCTTTAGCAATATGAAATAGTAGCAGCCACAATAAAGCTTGCTCCGAACCATAACTGCTCCATCTAACTCCAAGCAAGTCAGACACCTTTGTATCATCACAGATATTACTTTTACTAATAAATGACTAATTTTCATTCCCTTAAAACTGCTTCAGGAAGTAAGACATCAGTTTCAGAGTATTTCATATTAAAAGCATGAGACTAAGAGAAAGTTACAAAAGTAAACAAAAAGAAAATCCATCTTTTCATTTGATTCATATATGCACTTTTCACATTCACAAGTAACTTTCATCTTTAAGTTATATTCAGCGTAAAACCACAAAACTCAGACTGACCTACTCAGCTGTAGGATCCCTCATATGTACCACCTTTCTTCTTCACACACAGTTCAAATTTAGCCAAGTTGTTATTTTGTGAGTAAAATGCTCTAGAACTTGATTCCCACAGTGCCACACAGATGAAACAAATAAATTGCTTTGTACAATGCAGAGAGTCCTGAGTTCCTTCATGAAGCAGATCTTCAGCTACTTGTTAAAAATGCACTGTAAACGTATCCTTATCTCTACCGCAGCCTCGCAAGCAGCCGGAAGGAAACAGCACTGACCACGTCATGGCAAATTAGA
This sequence comes from Myiopsitta monachus, assembly GCA_017639245.1. Classification (NCBI taxonomy): domain Eukaryota; kingdom Metazoa; phylum Chordata; class Aves; order Psittaciformes; family Psittacidae; genus Myiopsitta; species Myiopsitta monachus. The sequence continues at coordinate 66,067,553 of CM029919.1, forward strand.
ACAGGCAAAAAACTGCACAGTACAATAGCAAAGAAAAAACCTACCCCAAACTACGGAACGTAAACAGCTTCACTGAGGGGTGGGAGAACACAGCTCCCACATCCTCATTTCCTCATCAGCGCCAAACGTAAACCCGGCTAACACGAGCTTCACAAATAGGTGTGCCTGTGTCACTGCGGGGGGAAAAGGTGAGCTCAGAACATAATCTAACAGTTAACAGAAACAGATGCCTAAAACTGGGAAACTAAGGGATGTTGGTGCCTAGGAATTTAATCTGTAGGTTTTTAAGGAAGCAAAATGTGTGGTGCCTAATGTTTAGATCAAACTTCTTTAAACTGCCCTGATTAAGGGTTGCTGTGACAGAAGAATAAGGGGCAGAGGTCTAACACGCACCCATCCAGACTGAGACCCTCCGGAAAGCCTCTGGGTGACTGCAGTGCCCCTGGTGATGATGACCATCTGCCTTTGTACAAGAGACTTAACTTCACCTTGTCTTTGCAGTAGACTGAAATGCAAAAAAAAATGAAGGGCATCTTCCTCTCCCCAGTGCCAAGCAATTTAATTAGGGAGGATCATATGTCACAGGCTCATACTCCCTCACTCTAGGAAACTGTAACAGCTGTTTTTCCCATATAGGTTGTGGTATTCCTGAATTCCTAAGTCATGATGGCAGAGCATTTAAGTCACTAGATTCTACCTTTCTAAGAAATAAGGAAACCCAAGATTATGCAAACAGGAGAACCTCCTCAACTTCCAAAGCACAATTTAATTAGCTGTTAAAGGGTTCAGAAGAGTAGCCGCAACCCTAACTAGGGAATATTTGAATTAGTGAGAGCTACATGAATGAACAGAGAAGGGCGGGCTTTGGAAACCATGATGGTTCAACCCCAGCCCTTCCCATTTTGCAGGATGACTTGACTACCTAAGAAGGTTTTCCCCGTACTTCAGCAGGGCTCTGGCTCTGCAACCATATAATCATGGGTAACTTCTCTAAATGCAATTATTTGGCCTCACCTTTTAGAAGACAAGAATGTCATTAAGAAGTTATATATGCATGCCAGCACAGTGCAACTAAGACCAACTTGCCCATCCCAGACTCCTACCATTCTTTATGCCAGCCTGAAAAGAAAGTACATGGCCATATAATGTATAGTTTATATTTCCTGCAGACATAATTGAAGTGGGTGAATCTGTATCAACAGGGACGTACCAGCTCTTTCAGAAGAGAGGACAGGTATGAAAATAAATATTTGAGTACAACTTCTATTTTGGTTACTGCCTAGAAATAAATTGTAACTTTCAAATAAGATGAAATAATAGTATTTTAAGTCACTCCCTCTAATCAGTGAAGGGTTTCCACCACTCCAAAGGATCACTGGGCAAATAAAAGAACCTCCTCAGCTTCCAAATGGAGACTTGTATTAAAACAGGGGTTAAACTAATTGTCCAGAGAGAACCAGAGCTGGAACACAACAAGGGCTTATAATCACCCCCGTTACATTAACTGAAGCCACATTGTGTGAACAAAGTCCAGTAACTTTCCAATAACAGTAACAATTAACAGTGTCCATGTGAAATCAGGATAGACGAAGTGTTGGAGATGCAGGCTACCTAATAAGCTCATGAAGTATGAGGAAAACTAGAGGTACAGGCACCGTAGAGATTTTAGAAGTTCCTCACGTGAATTAGGAACTGGCATATTTTTCCATAGCCATTCATCATTCTGTAAGATATTTATATTTTACAGCAGATACTATACTACCAGGATGCACACTACATGTGTAAGATCCAGCAAACTTACTAAAAGCCATAAAGAAATCTTTTATCAATTTTTATTTAAAAAAAAAAACCAAACTGATAACAAAACCCTTAATGCAAAACTAATCATTATGATTTAATACCACTTAAGCCCGCAGCAGTGTAAAACATTTGATCTCAAAGAGACACACACACTAGATAGAACAGTCATGCTTCATGCTAAGATGAAGTTCCTAATCATCTGATACAGTTGTAGGAACAGACGTTCAAAGCTGTTTTACAGATCCTGCACCACGGTGATGCAGTGATGGAAGACTGTACGGCACAGTGCTCCTTTCCCCCCTCCCCAAAACCAAAGGAATCTATAAATAAAAGTCAAATGATAACTTCTTCTTACAAGAAAAGGAACATCTAACCACAATACTATGACCAAAGTCAAAGACGAGTGAACAGAATTCAGTGAGCTTTTATATCAAACCTTACAGAGGTTAGGCACTCAAACTATTACTATTTACAGGGAAATTTTCATTACTCCTTTAGTGGTACACAGTAACAGCAAATGATCTATTGGGCAATAACAGCATGGCAAAATAATGCAGAAGTACTGTCCTTTAACCCATATAACTTTCTCTGGCATACAGAAAACAAGAGCAGCTTTTCACAAAAGCCAGCACAATCATAAACCAGCTATATTCTCCTCAACATCTATTTTTATAAACTGTGCTTTCATTACTCCAAGTACTAACACAAACAAGACTATTGTTTTCACTATAGAATGCCACTTATCTCCCTGCCTGATTTTACGTACATCTGTGAGTAGAAAATAAGTTATTTGCAAACAGCATAAAATGCATAAATTGTATTCACATGTACAATAAGCTTGGCTACATACAAATAGTCACAGAAGAAAGAGAACCAAGTATATATTACCATAAAATTTATATCACATTTTCAGAACTACAGAGTAAGTGAGTTTTCACTTTCATTTTTAATAACTGTTGTAGTATAAAAAGCAGTATTAAGACAAAGCCTTATAAACATCTGAATTTTGCTTAATCCTTGAAACTGAACACACAGATAAATTACTTCAATCCCTCTGGAAGATCCCCTCTTCTACTGATTTCAACATCGAGAAACAACCTCCTCAGTCTGTCAAAAAGCACATTTGGCTAAGTTAACCCTTAGTACACTGCTACTCTGCTTTCCCAGAAGACACATTGTAGGCCTCCTTCCAGCCAGATGTCACAATGTTTTTCCCCACCGCTCTTCACCATATATATCTTAAACTTAAGTCTAACCCTGTTTAGCCAGTTTAACAAAGCTTGTTAGAAACATCTCCAGAACCATCTTAGGGCCCAACGATGAAACTGCAATACTGCAACTAGGCTCCTAACTAGGACATAACAAATCCACGATTTCTCCTTCAACTCCTGCCTTAGCATCTGAACACTGTCATGCAGAAATAACACAGCAGCACCATGGTGGAGCAGGTGGAGCAGGCACCGAAGTGCAAGGCACAAACCCAAAGATCTGCTGAAGAAGCCAGCTATAAACTTGGAAGGTTCAAGTCTTGGTACTGAGAGCACCACAGCTGAGCTGAAAGATGCCTCCAGCCAGCAAGCTACTGGATCCAGTCCCATTTAACACTACTAAAGATGGCTGCAATCATCCTGAGCTGCCTTTTCTGTGAAATTAGTAAGAACATTTGTACATTTAAAATTAAGAACCAGCTTAGCTGTTTTAAGATTCAAATACAGATCTGAACCCTGAGTTCCTGCAGAAATGGCTCAACTCCCTTAGCTTGGAGACAAACGACTTGGGGTTGAAATTTCTCATTGATTTCCTAAGACAGTCTGCAGCATTAGCTCTAGCCTAGAAATGTCAAAGCTGGGGATTAACAGAAAGGTAAAGCTGAGCCCCCTTCTCAACACATCTTGGATGAGGAGTGAATGAGAGGACTAGGGAAGAAAAAAGACATCACCTGGAAATACTGGACTGAAGATCATCCTGGGTGAGGTCAAACACATGGATGGTACCACCACAATTTCACTCAAGTTTCTAAGTCCTTTCTACCAGTGGAGGTTAAGGACGGACCAAGCTAGAGTCAGTCCAGCCTCTGCAGAGTTGCATCTTTCTAAGATACTGTACAAATAATACATCACAAAGTGTGGTTTTCTTCAAAAGGGTGGAAAAGCTGAGTGGTATCACAGTTCTTGTAATGCAGCAACCCCAAACCCATGATGATCTTTATGTATGGTCCACACTAAGCAAAAATGCTAACAATAGAGTCCTCTGGCATTCTTCATGGATTGATTATTCCTATTCAGTAATATCAACAAGTTACACAGTACAGGGGCTTTGAACCACAGTCCTCGGATCCAGGGCATCTGTAGCTTGCAAAGTAAGAAGAACAAGTTAATACATGTTACTTTGCACAAGAAGTTTCTGAAGGTTCAGTATTTTCAACTGCTCACATGAATTAAAGGAGGTAGGAAAACAACATGGTAAGAGGACATCACTGAGGAAGGAAAGAAACAACACAAGGAACAGCCTGAAATCTTCTGAGAGCATCCATGCTGCCTTGGGGAAACTGTGCAAAAAGCAGCTGACATAATACAAGTCAACAGTGACCTTTACTGAGTGTCATGGGTTCAGCAGCAGCAGTCATTTTTCTCCCTCTTGGTAGCTGGTGCAGCGCTGTGTTTTCAATTTTGGGCCTGGGAGCAGCGCTGATAACACCAGTGTTTATAGTTACTGCTTTGGCAATGTTTTGGTTTAACCAAGGACTTTCTGAGCCTCATGCTATGCCAGGGAGGAGGGGAAGCGGGAGGAAGCAGAGACAGGACACCTGACCCAAACGGACCAAAGAGATTATTTCATACCACAACACAGTCATGTCCAGGATGTGAACAATGGAGAGCAGAGACCTGGAAGGGTGTGGTGGTGTACTGGGGGTTCACAGCATGGTCAGGTTTTTCATATTGGGGGGTTCACTGCTGGGGGGTGCACTGGCTGGGTTGGGCTTGGTGAGCAGTTGTATTCTCTTTCTTTGTATTTCTCTTGTATTATTACTGATGGTAGCAGTAGTGATTTGTGTTATACTGTAGTTACTAAACTGTTCTTATCCTCAACCTGTGCGAGTTGAATTCTTTTGATTCTCCTCCCCATCCCCCCAGGACTGGGGGAAGAAAGGGGGGAGTGAGTGAGTAAAACTGCAGTGGGTGGGGGGCTTAAACCAGACACTGAACTTTCATTAAGGACAAAGAAATCATCAGTATCACTAAAACCTTCTTTTGAAGCTTGGCTGCAAAGCAGCCTATGTCACCACAGTCTCTCAGTATATATACAGCAAGGAGGACAGAGTAACGGGTTCATCTGTTAAAGATAAACAAGCATAAAACCAAAAGAAATTGGCACACAATTCGGTCAATACAAAAGAAGTGAAATGAACCTCCCTTTACGTAAGCTCTACATAAAAACACATTTACTCCAAAGAGAGCACAAAGCACAAATGTAACCAACAAGCTCTTCTTTGCCATCACCAAAAAAAATCACATTTTCATCTCTCTTTCTGGCAACTACCCCTTTTATCCTGAATATTTAATGAAGCAAGACTCTTTCCAGCCCATTAACAGTAATGGTCCCAGCACTGTTTACAGACTCCCCCACCCCTTAAAACCTTTCTCTTCTGACCTCCTATGTTCCCTGATAGTTTTAGCAAAAGTCCCTTTTATTTAGCCCATTTATGTTACACAGCTGTTGAACACAAACCTAGCACCCTGGTACAGCAGTGCTAGGAAATCTAAAGAAAATTAGTGTGGTTGAGGCTTCTTTTCCCTCTCCTACCAGCATGCTCGATGTGTAAAGGTAGCCCCAAATCACTGTAGGTGTGCAAGCGTTGAGCACTGTAAATAATTGATTTATGCTGCAGCAACAAAAGATCAGGTTACCACTGAAAGGTCAGTCCTAAACAGGGAGCTAAAAGGTATTGGGGGGAGGAAGATCCTCCCCAACTCTACTGCTGGAGCTCTTGAGCTCTGCATAAAGTATCTGAACATCTGCTAAGGCAAAGATCAACCTCCCCAGTCTGATCAGGCAAGAAAAAAGCCACCTAGGGTTTTAGTCATCTCTCCACAAAGTGCTTGCTCTTGCAAAGTAGAGACAACTCAACAGGAAAAATTCTCTGTAACTTGCCGTAAAGCAAGGGAGCAAGGGCGCTTCAAGGGGAAGCAAAGGTCCAAACCCCCTCCCTGGCTTCCCCATTTTCCTGGGAAGAAAATAACTGAATCTTATATTTCCATAGATCAGGTGCACGGTATAAGAAGAGGTTAGGGAGACGGGACACTACAATGCCCACACTCCCTTCCTCCCCAGATCATGTCAGAGACTAGAGCCTTCTTCCTCCACCCCCCCTCAAAACTTCTTAGTGGATTCACACACCATTCTGCAGCTGTCCAAACTGCACTTTTTGGCACATCAGACACATAAGAGAAGATGAAGGTAAGTGTTCAGAAGTGGTTATGTGACTAGCAGCCTTGGTTTATCTGTAGGGCTTTGAAACTCTTCAGATTGAATTTGGGTTACTAACACCTCAGCTCAAAGATAAACTGCATTACTCTAACTGCAGGTAGATAAAAGCAAGGTAAAGTTGCTTCACTGCATAGCACCTACTCTGCATGCCTGCACGGATGCACACGTACACAGAGCAGCTGCAGTTACATAAACATGCTTTATCCCCACTTTTGTGTGTGCATGTGCACATACACATACATATATATACCCCAATATAAATAAATGAAATGTGTGACCTTCTGCTGACTTTTTACTTTCCGTGTAGTCGTTTTGGCTCTTGAAGATGTAAAAAACTCCACAACCTCCCAAGCCTCTGTACAAGGGAATATGCAGAAGTGCTCCTTCTCTGCTTCCAACTGAGTCACCTCCACCCACTGCTGCTCACCACCACCTCAGTATGGCTGGGAAAATACTTAGCTTGATCTTCCTGTCATCCACTCAAGTCCAAACAAATTACATTAACTGGACCCCCCAAGAAAGGACAGTGTCCCCAAGGCAGCTCACAGGGAGCTTGCACAGCCTGCCAAGCTTGTGAGAACTCAGCAGTTCTTGGTCTTGCAAAGATGACATCTGTACGCAGTTACTGCCAAAGAGGGGAGAAGCCTGTTTGCAAGTCAGGCCTTACTATGGGAGAAACACTGGCCACAAGCACACCATGACACTGAGCTTCCTGGTGACCAACAATGAAACTGACAGTCTTTCAAAAAATCCCTCTGTGATGGGCTCTCTAAACGTCTCTTATCCTAACAACATCAGGTCATGTTAGGAAGAACATGTCTGAAAGCACGGTCTTGTTTAGCAACGTAATAGGGATCCCAGGACCATCTTAAGCCAGTAACATTCATAGCAATGACCTGCTTCTCCATAATGGTACATGTGCACGCACATCACCACTAAACACAGAGGCTGGGGAGCATGGTTTGCGGTTCAAAGCTCCCAGGAATCAATAATGTGTCCTGCCCTTTGGTTCTGCCTGTGCAGTTAATTCACCACTACTGGTAAAGAGAAAGTAAAACTCTCAAGTGCTCATATTTCCCAGCTGATAAAATGAAAACAAGGAGATATTCAATTAAGTCAAGAAGCAACTAGTTTTGAGAGGATGAAAGGAAAGCAATTTAAAATGCATTGGCCTGGATTTACTTGCTCAAGCTCCTTTCTAGACACGACATAAGGCAAAAGCTTAGGAAAATTAGAAAATGTTTTAAAACCAGCTCGATGTAATTAGACCAAATCAGCCTCATTACATAGGGATTTATTTTTAAACAATGGAAAACACCTGTCATAAGACAAGACAAATCTCCAGTAACAGACTGTAACCACACATCTCTACAGGCAGGGGTTTGCTCTAAGTTTTTCCTTTGTAACTGCTCATTTGTGGATTCCTGTATTCTCCACCAGAAAAACAGCAATATATTAAACACTCCAAAGCCAGGATACAGGGCTACAAGTTTGATATGACACTAAAAGTATCAGCATAGTCTAGCTCATCAAGAGGTAGGTGACAGTAGTTACGGAAAGGAAAACAAAACATCTCTCATTACTTCCTCTCCTATGACACTCAGTATATGCTACTTTATCCCACAGTAAATTTGCAGAGACAAGATTGGGTTTATGTGTTGTCATAAGATAACCAAACTACCAGCGTTAATGAATAACATTAGTATTAAGAATACCTTACTGTTCTTTATATTGCACAAAGTCTCAAAAACCTGGTTAAAACAGATACCAAGAAAACTGTAAATTGGTAAAATCCCAAGTCCTGTTCAGAAATGCTTGTAAACCAAATGAATTATTCCAGCGACACAGAATATATATGTTTTAAACAGCACCTTCAAGTGGTTTCTAGCATTTAATAGCACCTTTTAAGGAGCATTAAGACTACCATCCTATAAGCAACTTAACACGAGAGATGCAGCTAAGCCAAATCTTACTGATCTCAAAGGGAAGGGTCTCAGAACAGAGAGTGCTGAAGGGCTGAGCTCCAAGACTGCTAACACAGGATATGAGGAAACCTGCAAAAGAGGGTGGAGAAGGGAGGAAAACTTATTGACCTCAAGAGGTTTTGCTCTTTTGATTAATGCATGCACCCAGGCGAACGAAGTGGAAGCAGTGGGAGGAAGGAGGATCAGGGGAAAAGAACTATAATTGCTTTGGCTAGGTGCCAGGCTTCACAAATTACCTGTTGCCAGCCTGTGCCCAATACTGATACAAAACTGTCATCTCTTCTCCAAAAACTGCTTTGCCCACAAATTAGCAATGCAGTCGATTATTTTAAAATCACCTGCAGGTAAAAGTGAAGCTTACCAGTTTTTTCTAAAACTGCTGGCACAGACTGGCATATAAATGCACACAGAATATACATATTAAAGGGGAAAACTGAAAATAAAAGGCCACAGAGATCAGGTTCAAGTAAAAGATGCTACAGGACCAAGCTCAGTAAAAATCCCCATTCTTTACAACTTCTGCAACACAGATTTTTAGCATTCTGCGGATCTCCTTTTGCCATTAATTTATTTGTAAACTTTTCCAACTGGGCTGTCAAGCACAATGAACAAAACATTTAAGTAAGTCCAAAATGACTCCCTGTTGTAGCTATGGAAATACCGTGTGATTTGTATTTTCCCTGAGTATTTGAGCAGCTTCAGAAATCTGAATTTAACTGACGTGCACCAAACGGAAAGGGGCACAAAACAATCCACACAGAACTTGCTGAAGCCTCCCCCTTCCCAAACACATACAGACGCAGACTTCACAGCTCAGGTTGGTTCTTTACTCCTGCTGACCATGTGCATGTTCAAGACCGCATTTGGCAACTCAGGCAGGTTGAAAAATAGAAAGGGTCTTACCTTTGCAGGGTCTTTAAAGAATCTGTATGAATATAAAGCAGATTAGCCAATGTTTCTGCTGTCAGCCTCTCATTTGCTGTCAACCATCAGCAATATGAAGAGTCAAAGGCCTCTGGAGCAGGCTGGTATTAGTCAGCTAGACTTGAATTTCCAGTTCTTTTATACTGCTGTCTATTTTCCTTCATTAAGTTAGCCTGTCCTACCCTCATATCAGATTACATGGAGCCAACATTTACAGCACCTTGCAAAACACTCCAACATATCACATACCTAAGTCTGCCTATACCTGTTGCCCTCAACATTTAACCCTTGCTACCAACAGGGAAAACTTATTCTAGAATATAACAACTAAAAAATATCTTCAGCAGAGGAATCATTCTTCCTTCTTACCTGACAGCTACAGGACGGTGTGAAACTTCATTTTACGAATACAAGGACACAGTCAGACTACACTGAGAACAGCGACGCCAAGTTGCTCTTAACAACAAGCCCAGAGACCCAGCAACAGAGGGACTTCTACCTCCAGCAAGGACCATGGCCTGGAAGCACTTGCTGCTTATTTTAGCAAGTCTTGCAAACCCCAACCAGCTTCAAGATCATCTACTTGCATCAATTCCTCACCTCCCCTCATGCTAGAGCAGGAAGCAGCAGGAGCTTTTCTAGCACATGATCATCACAGCGTGAGCTGATAGTGTTCCCAGTCCATAGCTGTTGCAGCACACCAGCTTCCCTCTGCCTAGCCATGACACAAGGCTGCCCTGGGCTTGGCTCTTCCAGCTTCTCCAGCCTAACTTCCCCTTCTGGAGAGTGTCCTGCTAATCCTATTTCCACAGTCTAGAGAGCGGTAAATTAAACTGTACAATGCTGAAAATAAAGAGAAAGTCACAGCAGTTTCTGTCTCTATGTAACTGTGTGGCCACCCTTGTGAACATCAGCTGTGATAGTGATGCTTCAGAGGAGTACACCAGGTATCTTGTGATACAGATGCTTAGCTTTCCTGTACACACATCACACACCTTGGAATTAAACAGAGTTTTAACAAATAAATGTGTATATTCTTGCACCTCACCCATCATTGTCCAAGCAGCCTCCTTCTTGGGCCAAGTGATCCACTTTGCTAAAGCTGAGAACACAAGGTAATACTCACACCATGAGACTCATACAGGTGAGCTAACTCAGGAGAGCACGGATGAAACACACAAGAAGAATTTTATCTGCATGCTGCTTTAAACTAAATCTTTACTCAAGTAACTTTTTAACCCTTCAGACAACAATCACAGACCAAATCAAAACAAAGCGAAAAATAAATGGCTATGAGGACTTTACTGTGAAACAGTACAGCCTGTACCAAAAAGCACTGCAACTAACATTTACCCATAAGTTGGTTTCTAAACACAGCATTAAACAAGCATTTTTGGTCTTTGAGAGATTCTAGCTCTGGAGTTAGAAAAGCACTTACACTCGTATTTAAGTTAGCGTTGAGGTTAAAATGATGTGCGGGTAAAATGCAGATAAAAGCATCAGATTTTCAGTCTTTCTTATTTATGAAGTTTATCAGTTAAAGCATGTTTTTGCAGACTTTGCCTGAAGCTTTTTAATCGTTGTCACAAAGATCCTCATTTAACTTTACCCACAAATATCATAGAATGGTTAGGGCTGGAAAGGACCTTAACATCATCCAGTTCCAACCCATCTGTCACAGGCAGGGACACCTCACACTAGACCATGTCGCCCAAGACTCTATCCAACCTGGCCTTGAACACCGCCAGGGATGGGGCAGCCACAGCTTCTCTGGGCAATCTGTGCCAGCTCCTCACTGCCCTCACAGTGCAGAATTTTTTCCTAATGTCTAATCTAAATCTCTCCTCTGTCAGTTTAAAGCCATTCCCCCTGCCCTATCACTACTTTTTCCTTGTAAAAAGTCCTTCTCCAGATTTCTTGTAGTGCCCCATTAGATACAGGAAGGCTGCAATGAGGTCTCTCTGGAGCCTTCTCTTCTCCAGGCTGAACAGCCCCAATTCTCTCAGTCTCTCTCTCTATAGCATAAGTACTCCAGCCCTCGGAGCATCTTTGTGGTACTCCTCTGGACTCACACCAACAGGTTCATGTCCCTCTTGTGTTGGGGACTCCAGAGCTGAATGCAGTACTCCAGGTGAGGTCTCACAAGAGCAGAGGTAGACGGGCAGGATCACCTTCTTCAACCTGTCGGTCACACTCCTTTTGAAGCAGCCCATGATACGGTTGGTTTTCTGGGCTGCAAGCGCACACTGCCAACTCATGTTGAGATTCTTATCAACCAACACCCCCAAGTCCTTCTCTTAAGAGCTGCTCTCAATCCGTTCTCTGCCTATCCTGTAGTTGTCCTTAAGAAATTAAGTCTTCAGTCACGTATTTCCAGTGGTTATACCACAGGAATTCCTAAGTGAGGTTTTCCCACTAAGCAAGAAGTGACTCGTGTTCTCCAGTCTGTAACCAGACACAGCACAGTGCCCACATGGTGCCCAAACACACACCTTTCTTATACACCCCTAAGGATCCATTTTGTCATCCAGTCAGCCATGACCATTATTAAGAGTATTTCCTGTAAGTTCTCTCTGAAATAGTTTGATAAGTGAACTAAGAGAAGTCGTACTATGATTTTTTTTGGTTTTAAGGGCTTGGAGAGTCCAATACTATTACTAACGCAGCCAGGGAGTTAATTTATGAGGTTGGAACATGAGAGACACAACTCCTTTAGCAAACCTCTCAGAAAAATTAAAACAAATCCTCTAACTGGTCAAAACCTCAAAGCTGATGTTTGCACTAAGCTTGCATACAGATTCCAAAAAGCCCCAAAAAGCAACAAAAAAGCCCAACCCAAGAGTGAGTGACACCACCCCCTAACATTTCACAAGCAGAAATACTTGATTCAAAAAAGCCTGTAGAAACAGGAATGAAAGGCAATACAAGAAATACCAAACCATACCTACAGTCGGCAGATTGATAAGGAAGAGTTGTAAACAGGGAAGTCAGAGATGTCAGTCGGACTTCATTAACACCCTCCCATGAACTAACCTCCAGGACTGACAAGTCTGGTTTTTCTTTCCTACTGTTTGTCTTTCCTAATGTGATGTTTTGTTGGTTTTTTTTTAGTATGGGTGCATTCAAATTCATTTTTGGCTTAATAAGAGTCTTTGCCATAGTTCAGACAGAGTTCACGTAACAAGTCATGTAGGCCATGACAGACTTGTTCCCTGAAGTGGGACACCAAAACAAATTCCACACCTTCAAGCTAGTCTCCCAAATGAAGGCGTAAGGTTTGTTACTCCTGAGGTGAACTCTTCCCTTGATTTCTAGTGTATCGTGTTTCACAGATCAGTGTCGCTGCAACTCACGTGTTGTCTTCAGGCCTAACAAAAAAACATTTAAATTTATGGGAAATTATAGCATGAGGGAGCTGAGCTTTTAAAGTCGCAGGCAGAAGGGGCTAGGGCTTGTTTGGGGTGGGAGGCTGTAACTGCACATTTTCTCTCAGCACAACTCACAGCTCTGAGCTGGTACATGCTTTCTGCATGGGTAATTCATACCAGCATTCCTGGTCACAGCTCAGCGCAGTGAAAGGCAAGAAGCAACAGAATACTCCAGATATGCTCAAGTAAACACAATTAGTAAGCTCTCCTGCACAGATGGGAGCAAAGTCACCAGCCAACCAGTTTGCTCTGAACTGAAGGAATACTCTCAAAACATCAGTTTAAAACTGAACTGGAGCTTGGAAACAACTTTAAGAGAGCACCAACACACACACAGGCGAGAAGGGAGGGACATGGCCCTGGCTAGAAAAAGTGAGTATTACATAGCCAGAGGGACTTCAAAAAAACAAAACAAAGCAAAAGAAAAGCACCACCACCGAACCTCAGGCTCTCGCTGTAACTTGCTTGGTACACAAACCACCTTGTTACTAGATAGCCAACTACTTATGGGCGTGGAGTGTGCAGCACAAAGAGTTCTATGTGCAAGTTATCCCAATAATCACCTCTAACGCAGACACACTGAATATACCTCCATTGTACCCAGAAAAAGGGACAGAATTGTCTCAGCTCTAACCCTTCCTGAGGCAACTTCTTTGTGCCTGCAGAGAGACCCGGCCTTGAACACTGCCAGGGATGGGGCAGCCACAGCTTCTCTGGGTAACCCGTGCCAGTGCCTCATCACTCTCACTGTTTAGTCCCCATGCCAAATCTAAATCTCCCCTCTGTCAGTTTAAAACTGTCACCCCTGTCCTGTCACTACAGGCCCAGGTAAAAAGCCTTGGTGAGTCTTCTAAGACAACCATAGAATCATGGAATAATTTGGACTGGAAGCGACTTTTAAAGATTGTACACTTCCAACCCCCTTGCAATAAACAGGGACACTTTCCACTTGCTCACAGTCCAATCCATTTGCTTACAGGATCAAATGGCTCACAGTCCCATCCAACCTGGCCTTGAATGCTTCCTGTGATAGGGCTTCTACCACCTCTCTCGGCGAACAGCCCCAGTGTTTCACCACTCTCATTGTAAAAAAATTCTTCCTAGTATCTAGTCTAAGTCTCCCCTCTTTAAGTTTAAAACCATTATACCTCTTGTCCTATCACCACAGGACCTGCTAAAAACTTTGTCCCTATCTTTCTTATATGCCCACTCTAAGTGTTGCAAGGCTGCAATAAGGTCTCCCTGAAGCCACCTCTTCTCCAGGCTGAACAATCCCAAATCTCTCAGACTCTCACCATAGCAGAGGTGCTCCATCTCTCTGAGCATCTCATGGCCCTCCTCTGGTCCAACTTCAACAGGTTCATGTCCCTCTTGTGTTGGAAGCCCCGAAGCTTAACACAGCACTGCAAGAGGGGTCTCACAAGAGCACAGTAGAGGAGGAGAATCAGCTCCCTTCACCTGCGGGTCACACTCCTTTTGATGCAGCCCAAGACACGGTTGCCTTTCTGGGCTCTGAGTGCACAATGCTGGCTCATGTCCAGCTTTTCATGCATCAGTAGCCCCAAGCCCAAGCACATGGAATATGGTGGTGCCTTTGCCTTTGAAGCCTGCATAGCAGGAGTGGTCCTCTCCTGAGCTGACTGGCTGCCTTTTTAAAATAACGTCCTTCACCTGCTTGTTCAGTATTATCCTTCCCTAGAAGCTGCTGATGTGTTCAGTCGATGAGGTGATGAAGGCTGCCCAAACTGGAGAAGGGGCACTAACAGTATGAAAAGTACAGGCATTACTGCAGTACTGAACATCCAACCAACCAAAGAATAGTGCCTCTAAAATCATGCCTTTAGAAACTCTGCAAGGCGACAGACCACTGACACAGTTACAGCAGAGAATAACATTCACTTAAGCCATAATTAAAAGTTCCTAAGCTGCCACTTTTAACACACTCTAAAATCCAATGTGTTCACTCAGATTATTCTGAAAATGTGTGCTTCATGATGCTCTGCGTAATTACAAGAAGTACATTAGCTTGCAGCTATGTAGGATAACACAGAAACTAATATTCCCATGCCACCTGTACATTTTTCTTCTAATAGATCAGCGTAGCTTATATTTTATATTCTGAAGTACTTGCACGGGCTGGGATTGAGAAAGGAGACTATGCATCTGGGGAATTTCAATCTAGTGATCTTGGCTTTTAAGAGAATATAAATTATCTCCTGACCTGTTGCTAGATTAACAATTCCCACCATGGGGTTTCAAACAGTGATGAAACATGATATAAAGACCAATAAGATTACTATCAAAAAGCAAAATTATTTCTTTTAGGAGTGATGTGGAGAAGGATCAGGGTCTGCAGAGGCCCCTGAATGGAAGGCAGAGTCTGGACAGGCCAGCAGTCCTCATTTCGTAATGTCTGGGGAAGTGTTTGGGCTGAAGCCTCAGTCACTCTCATGTGAACGCACACCTGTTCCTGGGGAACACAGGCACTCACTCACTGCTGAAGAACCAGGCACAGAATTTACGAGTGTTAGGTGAAAAGACCTACAGAATTGGGGTATTCTGGGAAGTTCCAGAGCTCCCACACAGCAGGTGTAGAGAAATGCAACCCTCGCATCTTCCCCTTTTCATCATTCAAGTTCCTATGTCTTTGGCAGAACTAAGTCAGACATCCAAGGTGCCGGCTGCACATGTCCCTATGCCATCCCACCGCAGCCCCACCGCAGGGCTCCGTGGGTAAGCCTGACTCCCCAGCTGTGGGGAAGCAAGGCAGCAGGGTGAGAGGAACCAAACTGCCCAGGGAGAACAGCCCCAATCACTTTGGGCTGAGTTGTGCCCAGCTTGCTCTCATCCTGCAACAGAAGGCAGCACAATCCTGGCACAGTCGCTGGCTCATGAACCTGGAGACCTCTCTCTACCTCACCTCAGCTCCATAGAACAAATAATACAGATATTATGGCACCCAGGCTCACAAAGATGTTGATATGCAGCTTGTCAGCTCAGGGGATGACCACTCTTGCTATGCCAGCTTCAAGGGCAAAGGTACCACAATATTCCATGTTCTTATTTATGCAGGCAAATGTGCACATGCAAACATGTGCCCATGCACACACATGCACTTGTCTTCTCTCTTGGGTGCTGTCTGAACAGGGCCATTGCACAAGTTCACCTGTGCCTCCCAAAAGAGGAGCCCTGCCAGTGTCGTGCACAGTAGAAGGGCTGAGCAGACATGCACCCACACAGCTTCTACCGTCACGAAACAAAAGAAGAAAAAAATAACAATAACCAAGGTGAAGATGAGGTTAAAGTGGAAGATTAACTAGTACCCTAAACAAGGTAATGCAGGAAGAGGTTGTTTTACACAGTTTCGAACCCATCCCTTCATTTATCCTCCAGCCTCCTTTGTTTTTCTTCTTTTCTGTTACCTAACATTCAATCTACTTCTGTGAAGCCTCACTGGCTTGCCGTGATCACAGATACAATAAACTAATATCAGAACTGGGGGGTAGCAACATGCTTTTTTTCAAGATGCCTTGGACTTCAAGCAGAGCTTCATAAAGGTTTTACTATGTGCTCCCCCCAGAGGGCTGTGTCCCATGCACCTGTCCCCTCCCAAGCAAGACAGGACCATCAAAAACGGTGCTCAAAACCAAAAGGAAAAAAGGTGAGCAGAAGCCTCCTGTCACTGAGAAAGGTTTCCAGTGCAGCTACATTAGAAATGTGGGAGCTGGTGCCTTTCACAGAGGCAAAATGCAGAGTTTTTCCCTTTTGGTCCACACTCATTTCTGCAGGTGCCAGCACCACGAGCTGCTCCCTTGGGGTCAAGCCACTGCTGAGAGCTTCGAGCAGTAACTGCCTCTGTGAGAGCAGAACCATCTCCTCTCCCCCGCCTCTCATGCAGGATGCAATACAATGACTTAATGAATAAACAGTTTAATGGAAAAAAACAGTATTCTGGGAGTTAAGCTGTCACGTGAGGAAGAAAAGAGCATCAAATCAGGCAAAAAGGCTGAAATGAATCCACACAGTTCTAATGTAATTGTGATGTGCAGAGTACTCAGTTCTCTAAAATCTGACACTGGGGAAGATATTATTAGAGTTCTAGCTTCAATAAATTAACTATGTTGTAATAATGTGCATATCTTCAGAGATCATGAAGCCTACTTAAAAACCATTAAATCTTTTAGAATATAAGATTTTATGTGCTTTTTCTGCATACTTGCAATATGTTGTTTATTAAATATAAGTTTTTTATTAATATCTTAAGATATTAGCATGTCTTAATATTACATTAAGTTACATAAGCCAGAGCTGCCTGAGAAACACACAGATCCACAAGTGGACTAAAATGAAGAAAATTAATAGTAATAATAAAACAAGATCACAGCATCTTACAATAAAAACTCACTGGGTCAAGTAATGTGGCAATTACCTGCCCAGAAATATATTCATGAAATTGCATGACTTCACACCCAACCTGTTAATTTCTCATATGTACTTAAGAACTCCTACGTTGGTAGCAGTGGAAAAAGAAACACTGGACCTCAGCTCTCTCTCTTGCTGTGTTAGAGTAAGTTCCATGGTTACTCTTATACAGTTCGTGCTTCACGAGTTCAAGTACTGTTTTTTGCTTAACTAATTAAATTCTGGTCTCTACTCTTAGGTGTCTAAAACAGGGCCTTGAATGGATAACCACGTCAAAAACGCACAGGCGCAAGTAGGCTCTTGAGAATACAGTTTGTTACACAATGGCTGCCCAGGGCAGGCAGCAGAGTTGTCATCTCTGGGTGCATCTGCTCCCCTGCTCGTGGTTTAACTGACAGGAAGCACGGCAGAAGATACCAGGACCCAGTGAGGAGTGTTTCCTGCCTGCACAGCCACATCCCCCCGATGTGCTTGTCACTGAGCATCCTCCTGCACAGGCCATGGCCTCCCGTGAGGGGGAGAAACTCTTGTGATGCCTTTGAAAAAAACAGAAAGAAATTAAGTAAATTAACCCCAGGCACAAAACGGCAGCAGCTGGATGGATAAAATGTAATCAGGTCAAGTGTACAGAGACATAACCCCAGAAGGACACCAAAGCAGGGTATAAAATGCTGGCGGTATGTTCTCACCCTGCATGGCCCAGGACAACACACAAGCCAGCTCCAGCCTTCCTCAAACAGGCTCAAACTCCATCAAAAAAAGCAAGTCACTTGACTTAACAGATGAAGAAGCAAACAAGCAGAATCTTCAGACATGAACAGGACAAGGGAGAATGGTTTTAAAATGAAGGGGGGTAGATTTAGATTAGGCATTAGGAAGAAGTTCTTCACTGTGAGGGTGGTGAGCCACTGGCACAGGTTGCCCAGAGAAGCTGTGGCTACCCCATTCCTGGCAGTGTTCAAGGACGGGTTGGAAGGGGCTTGGAGGAACCTGCTCTAGTGGAAGGTGTCTCTGCCCATGGCAGGGGGTTGGAACTGGATAATCGTTAAGGTCCCTTCCAAACTCTATGATTCTGTGAACCACAACCAGTGGCAGAAACCGCAGTGCCAAATATGCCAACTACTCATCTACATAATGGGACCATCCAACTGCTCTGGAAAAGGGGAGAGGCTAGATGACATAAGGGGCTTCTCTAACACTAATACCTAGAGTAACACCCATTAGTCTACCACAAAATTGAAATGCTGAAGTAGCATTTTGTACCGACAAAATAAGCACAAGACTTAATATAACTTAAGCAAGTAAAGAACCAACTGCTAGACAAAGCAAAATTTCAATGAAAAGCAGAAACTCCAGCCCAGCTGTAATTTCTACAGTACCTACTAGTCTTCTGATCAGCCTTCTATTACCCTATAGTGTCACCTGTCAGAAAACACCTTCTCCTTAGCCAGTCTAAAAACTCTTATTTCCAGATAGGATGAGAAATTATTAAGATGGCCTCATATCCTTCCTCCACCAACAGCCAACAGGTGGTATGAAGCTGACGAAAACCAATTTTGAGCTATTTCTGCAGGGTTACAACTAAAGCAGCAGAAGACACATTACTGGTGTAAGTAAGCTGGGAAATACAATAACTGGTAGATCTCTAGCAGACTTAATACTACCATCTACTGCTACAGTCTAGGAGCATTTTCTGTATAAGATTAAAAGCAGTAAAGAAGTCTTAACTGGACTTCAAGGAGTTTCTGGCACATTTTATCCTTTACGGAACTGAGGCTCTCTACCTAACATGTGCTCCATCCTACGGTGCTCCATCTCAATCCCAGAAGAGCTGGGAATAAAAATGCCTTCCCATGGTGACTGGCACTGAGGGTAGAGCAGCAGCCTCCAAGCCTGCAACTCCCTGAAAATGACCAGGCTCCAAATTCTCCAGGTTTCTAACTGGAAACCTAGTCTGTAACTAGATTCCTCCAACAGAGCACGCTTTATCCCCAGCTTTCTCATGGTCCCATCTGAGCACTGTGACCATTTGGTTATGCCAGCCAACCACAGCTGTCCTGTGCTTCACAAGACCAGACTACATCCCTCCAAGTCACCGGGCACTTCACCCTTTCATGCCATGCAAGGCAGAAAAAAATTCCTGAACGAGGACGCACCAGACACTAAGAGAAAGCTGGTGGAAGAACTTGTAGCAGAAGCTCCCTTCTGCAGCATTTCTGACCTCCACTGCAGACGCAAGTCCCACCCTTGACAAATACTCAGTAATCCCAAACAGCCAACAAATTAAAAAAAGATACAAATGAATGGTTGCTCAAAAGCCTTTCTGAACAAAAAAGCCTTGAAGCATGAGATGAACCTTACTAAATTTTGCAGGATTGGCAAAAGGGCTTAGAAAAGAGCTGAAAAAAACCCAACAACCCACAACCCACCAAACACTTATTTTCCATCTCAGACTCCAACAATACTACATAGCCAACAGCATTCTGTAGATTTGCTTCTTAGTTTGTACGTCATGCTGGTCATATCTTGCAACATGTCCTGGCAGGATTCCATGTTTTCCTAAGAAAACTGGGGTGGCAGATGCTGACACTGATCCAGAAAGAGTTTACTCTCAAGCTGGATATTCTTTTTAACCCTGAAAGTTCATCTGTGTCCTGCTAATGAACTACAGATTTTATTACAGCAAGCCCTTCAAGATTATCATATGCATTTATTTTCATGGTGGGTGACTAGTGTGCTAATGCTAAGCATAACATCAAAAAAGCTGTATTTACAAACATAATCACCTTTATTATCTTGATTATACACTATTAAATTAGCCAGAAATTTAATGTAACAGCTGATATAACTGATTTTGAAGCACTTTAAGATCATCTGTTTTCAGGCTCTGCGTATTTTAAACAAAAAAGGTAAATGTTGTTGTATTTGTGTTTATAACAGCAAAACAAAAATCAGGATGCCTCAGTTCTTACAAATTTGAAAGTCTCTTCCTTGAAACTGCTGCTGCGTGGCACCAGCAAGCAGCATGCCCCAAACAGCATTTCTGTCTCTGACAGGGCTACAGCAAACAAGGAGGAATGCTCCCCACAGAACTGCTTTTCCTGCACAACTACTACAGTCAACTTGCCTCATGTCCCTGTAACTAGCGACCTAACTGTTCTGCTATGGGTGTGTTGGGGGGGGTGGGGGGGAGCAGGAGAGATCACACTGAAGCTCCATAGAGAGAGAAGCAAAAGTGAAATTGAGCTGATGGACACCCACTGACGAAGCTCCCTGGACAGCAAGCAAGAAAATGCCTTCACAGATTTCTATCTGTTTTAACCAGAGAGGAACATGATTTTTTAAACCTACAGTGTCCTTTTAATAAACACCCCAAAGAAGACATTTTCCAGATAACCAAGGAATTTTTTACAGTGTTGACTTACTAAGCGGAGCACAATAACCATGTTTGCACTACGAGGCAGTACAGTGCAATGAGTTAATAATTTATCACTGCATTGCTCTTGGCAACTGACCATAATCAACTTTGAAAATTCTTCCTCATTCTTACATTTTTAGACTCAGCAGGAATATGGCATCCTCAGAGCTTCAGCTCTATCTGAACATTTTCTAGCTGAGGTAAGAGGTTTAATCTTCCCAAACACCTCCTTTGCTCCTGTGTTGTTTCAGGCTCGGAGAAAAGGTCATCGTTTCATTTCAATAACCTGATGTAGCAGGCAGGAATAACCAGAATATTTTTAAGCAAAGCAAGAAGTTAACATTCCTTCAAAAAGACACGGCGGTGAGGTTTTCATCCCTGTGTTTCATTCCCCTTCTCCCAGAAGCAAAAAGCTTCTCCCTCCACCAAAAGCTTTTATCTGTACATATTCCCCAAATAACAAGCAAATACCTTTTTCTCCCATTTTATATTATCAAGACTTATGCCTCTACATTTTTTTCAGGCAAATCCAAATTTATTAGTTAACACGCCCTTCCTCTCAATCAGAAGTATCTAGCTGTGGTGTTCAGATGGCCAGTTTGGAAAACAAGACTTTGGGAGAGTTTAAATGTGGTCTGTAGAAGAGAGCTAACTCCTAATTATCACTTTTTTGAAGCTTTGGCCATGGACACTGGTCCTCTCTTCCAAGGACAATTGTGTCACTTTGTCCTCCCCTTTGTTTCGCAACCCCGGCTCTTAAAAACTCCACAGCTCCCGTCACTCAGAAACCAATGCCTAACCTGGTTCAGACAACCAGCCCTGCGACTTCCCCTGGCATGGACACCTGAGCTGCCAAGTTGGCTCATCTTGCTGAACCAGATAATGGGTTGCTCACACAAACAGTTCAGACTGTGGATGGGAGGGGATGGCAGCAAGGCACTAGAAAAAAACTGTTAGTGAGGAAAAACAAGTGTGGCATCCCACAAGCAACACTGAGGTAGCTGGATGAGTGTTCCAGCCATAGAAACATCCAGGAATGGTCATGCCCACCTCTAACTCTCACTAAGGGTACATTTTAAATTAAATTGCCCAGAGAAGCTGTGGCTGCCCCATCCCTGGCAGTGTTCAAGGCCAGGTTGAATGGGGCTTGAGCAACCTGGTCTATTGAAAGGTGTCACTGCCTGTGGCAGGTGGGTTGGAACTGGATAAGCTTTGAGGTCCCTTCCAACCCAAACCATTCTGTGACTCTGTGATTCTATGACATGGTGCAAATTTGAATGCTCATGAAAATATATGGCTAGAGTTTAAATTGTAACTTTAGCTTAACTAGCGCAGCTTACTGTTGAGTCAAGAACCTAAGGGCAAGCTCAGGGCCAGGGCAGATGCTAAATGAACCATCTAAGGATTTACAAACCATCACCTCCAGGACAGTTCCAAGAAAACTTGCTTGGTCCAAACCTCCCTTCTGTGCTTCAGGGCATATCCAAGGAAACCATTGTTGCATGGGTTTAAGGGGATGTGCTGCCAAGTGACTGGGGTGGTTACGCACCCAACCTTCACTTGGGAGTGAAAATGAGCAGCTGGGGTGAGGCTGAAGCACCTTCAGTGTGCACACAAGCTCAGTAAGCACACAGTGTGTGAGGATACTGGCATCGAGGCACCAGCATCGTTCTCCCATCCAGCCAGGCTTGTTCACAACAGACAGTGTGTAACATGTTCTCCCGAGGCAATCTCTGTCAGAAAGCAAGCTGCTTTCTCCACACAGTCTTTCTTTGATCTACAGATCCTCATGTAAGACAGCAAAAATGAACCCACAAAACCTCCCACTGATTTATTGCTATTTTTTCCCCAGGCATGCTGCATCTGTGCAGCACGTAAACTACCTGATTCTTTTCACTCAGGGAAGCAACTGTTTTACCTAGCCATTTGCAACTAATAACTGCTACTGTCTCTCTCCTCAAATGCACACATTTTAAATCACAGTGTATCAATAAAATGTCATCATAGCTCTTGTATTTACAAAGCCTGGCAGTACAAATTAACAAAATGCTTCCTAAGTTCACCTGAAGGCAGGGCACCCGTCAGAGAAGCTTCTAACACCATGAACACCAGAATCCAGACACAAAATGCACCTTTTCTAATTACATGGCTTCAAAAGCATTGAACCTTTTCTGCAAATATCCCTATTACTTTTAAACAAAGCATGCGCAAGACTGAGCTCTTACTAATGGCAAAAGTTTTCTGACATTTCTTACTGTTGAGAATTATTTCTAGTCCATTACCACTGAAAAAACACTCAGTACAACTCATTTGAAGGACTGTATTAAAAGACAATCAGCTTTTTGTAGAAACAACTGGTAGAATGTTGGCTTACATCAAACATACGTTAATCAGACATATGTCCTTCAGAAGTGTACATGTATTCTACTAATGCACAAATATTCTACTAGCAGAAGCTTTCTTCTTGGTTTTCTTCTCAGCAAATCTGTCCACAGCCCACTTTTAAATGGTCTAAAATAAAGGCTTTCTATATTATGACCCTATCAAAGTGAAATTGTATTCACTTAGTTGCTTCAAAAACAACTAATTTCATTGTTGCTTTTAGTTGGTGTTTAAGGAAACAGACTTCTTTTGGAACAGAAAAGGGCCAGTACTTTCAAAAACACCCAAAGCCATGCCTAGCAGTCAAACTTGAGATTGTTTCTCAACACAGAAAGTTTCATTTTCATTCATATGCCTAAACCACCTTTGTAAAGAAATAAAGCCCCAAACAGACACTTCCTCTCTACAGTTCCTTCTTTTCTCTTTTTGAAATAAGCAAAACTTGGTTGGGTTTTTTTGAAAACACAAAACACAACAGGATGGCAGCCTTGCAGCAGCTCCCCACCAAGGGCTCCTGGAGCCCCTCTCACTGGGCTCACAGAGCTCTTGAGGAGCTGGTTCAGAGGCCCTGGGACACAGGGTAGTAAATTCTTGCCATTAGTACACGTTTGCCACCCTTTGTACTCCAAAGCATACAAGCTTCATGATTATTTTCTTCACTGTGACAAATCTTGGACAGCTAGAGAGAGAAAATAGTTTACAGAGGCTCTGCAAAGGGAGGGAAAAGAACAGCACAAACCAGCAAACATACCAAGAGAACAGGAGTGGATAACCACCACCTCCAAGGACAATGTCAGGCTAAATTCTGCCTCCAGCAGACACTGTGCAAACCCTGGTGCCTTCAAGATACAGTCTTCATGAAAGCTCTTTCTAGAGAGGGTCATCTTCTGGTCAGAAGGACAGCCTCCACTAAAAACAAACCATGCTATCACATCCTTGGGAAACTATTCTTGTTAGCTCCAAAATTATCTAATGCAGCACAAGCAGCAAGCACCAAAAGGAGAAAACTAGCGGTGTTCTTGTCAACTTGCTTTTAACTTGAAATTGAGGCTGGTTGGAAGGGCAAGTTAAACATTAATGTTCTGTCAGATGTCAGCTCTGGGTATTACGAGTTGTAGTTTCACAATCACATTTTGCTGCTTCTTTCTCTAGCTGCAATATAAAACTGAACAAACACTGAGATAGCCAGGAACTGAAGAACAGCAGAAGTGACTTGACACAAAGCTCATGAAAGCAAGGTAGATTTCTCCTAACCTGTCAACTTTATTAACCCTGTCAGAAGATCCCATGAAAAACACAAGTAACTCTAGAGGAACATACAGCATGACAAACGGTATATCAGCCACAATACACATTGACATGTTTTTTCTCTCAACAGCAGACAACAATTTGAATCAACCAAGCCCACCCTTTTCTTTCAGTTCTGACACTCAGTCTTGTGTGGGATGACACTTATACCAAGCCCATTGAAGCAGTCAAACCACTACCACGCAAGAAGGTGAGCAAGGCAAATGCGGAAGGAGCTCGCAAGTGAAGTGATGAGACCGTTAGTGCACCACTGGTAACACTTCAACAAGTACAAAACATTCCCCTCAAAACGAAAGATATATTCCATATATTCACACAGAAATGTTGGCGATGAGTTAAATATAGGGTGTTCTAGAAATAGACTAAAATGCCTAATTATAGAAGCAGACACTGACATTCAATCCATCTAGAAAACAACCCTTTCCCACAGTTCCCAACCTATGTAGTATTTATATTCCTAGCAAATTATGTTAACTGTAATTTTTCCCCCCACTACAGAACAAAGTGATTTTCACATGCAAGTTTAAGAACTGGTGGCTATAATTTTCACATTCAAACCTGAAGCTAGTACAAAGCCACATGTGACCCAAGATGAGGGATCTTTAAGGACAAATAAATGACCTGAGCTTTAGCCAACCGATTCATCACTAAAGATAGCTGGTAGGTAGTTAAAGCCTAAAGCACATCAAGGTAGGAATGCATAAACTTTAGTCCCTATCTAATGGGATCCTTTTAGCCCAAAGGCTGACACAGTGGGAAGCTTTGCTGCAGGACAGGCCCATACTGAAGAATGAATTGGGTTTACCTCTAGACAGATTAGAGTGAGAATGTCTAGAGCCTTTTGCATGGCTGCTGTGGACTTTTGATAAGCAAAAGACTCCAAATTTCACCATGCGTAGTCTTCAGCAACTACTTTATCTGTGAAGGAACATTTAAGTAAGATTTAATAAAACAACACTTCAGTCAGATTTAAGGAAGCAAATAATCTCTAAAGCACATCAGTGGCATTAAAACAGTAAGCACAATAAATCACTGGCCTCTGGTAGCAAAGTTTCAGCTTTTACACGGCAGATCGTAACCAAGGCTGGAAATGTGAACTCCACCTCCTGCCACTCCTGTGCTGAATCACCCCAGTGGGGGAAAGTCCTTGCTGCTCCTTGCACACCCAACATGACTTCAGTGAGTTACCAAAACTGTCAGTGAAAACAACAAAATCTGCCAGAGAAAGCCAAAAAACTTCTGCTAACACTTGCAAGAAGCAAAAGCTGTCCTGGAGATCAAAGCTGCTCATCCGATACACAAGGAAATCCTACATTTTTCTTACAACATCCCTTCTATCAGTTCACCTGATACAGCCCTACTGTATTCCCTCCCTTGAATACAGCTGTGCTGAAAAGGGTACACATATACACCTTGTGGTGGTGTTCTTTTTCTATGCGGAAGTGTCCGAAGAGTAACACATGCCACTGAAGTATGAGCTCGCAGCAATACTGAAACATCAGGCTATACCAGGCCAACCAGATTCTTCGAAGCTGGACGTTTACTTCTTGGGTTGTTTTTTTTTTCTTCTGATTTGAGTGCCAAGATCACGGACTTGGCAATTCTAATGTTCAACAGATTGAAAGGAAAGAAAGAAAAAAAGAAAAAGAAAAAGAGAAAAAAAGGAAAAGAAAAGAAAAGAGAAGAGAAGAGAAGAGAAGAGAAGAGAAGAGAAGAGAAGAGAAGAGAAGAGGAAAAGAAAAGGGAAAAGAAAAGGGAAAAGAAAAGGGAAAAGAAAAGGGAAAAGAAAAGGGAAAAGAAAAGGGAAAAGAAAAGGGAAAAGAAAAGGGAAAAGAAAAGGGAAAAGAAAAGGGAAAAGAAAAGGGAAAAGAAAAGGGAAAAGAAAAGGGAAAAGAAAAGGGAAAAGAAAAGGGAAAAGAAAAGGGAAAAGAAAAGGGAAAAGAAAAGGGAAAAGAAAAGGGAAAAGAAAAGGGAAAAGAAAAGAAAGGAAAAGAAAAGAAAGGAAAAGAAAAAAAAAGAAAAAGAAAAGCAAAGAAAGGAAAAGAAGAAAAAAGAAAAAGAAAAGCAAAGAAAGGAAAAGAAGAAAAGGGGAAAAGAAAAGGGGAAAAGAAAAGGGGAAAAGAAAAGGAGAAAAGAAAAGGAGAAAAGAAAAGGAGAAAAGAAAAGGAGAAAAGAAAAGGAGAAAAGAAAAGGAGAAAAGAAAAGGAGAAAAGAAAAGGAGAAAAGAAAAGGAGAAAAGGAGAAAAGAAAAGGAGAAAAGAGAAGGAGAAAAGAGAAGGAGAAAAGAAAAAAAGAAAGCATATTAGAAAACAAGCACTTCTTGTAAAAGCATGGGTCTGGAAGTAATGTTCAAGCTAACTGGCCTCTAATGATACCACTCCCATGGCTCATTTCTCAACAACCACAAACTCGATCCAAACTGAAAGATCCTTGCCGGGGGCGAGGGGGAGAAGAAAATGCTTTGGGGTTTTTTGGTTTGCTTTTTTTTGAGACAAACACAGGCTTTGGCTATAAAAATCAACAAACGCCATTTCTCTGTCCCTTCTAATCCACTTCCCTGCCTTCTAGAAGATCTGTCCAAGCTGTCATCTGTCAGACTTGGAGGACTTTCAAGTCATTTTTTTCCCAGCTCCACCAGTGCACCCTGATGCTTATGTAGCCCTGGCATAGACCTTGTGCAGCAGCAAGAGCATCTGAACATGGCAGCTTTGCCTTCAAAGTGGAACTGCTCCCCCAAGAAGCCATGCTCAAGAGAAAGCAGCAGCAGCTACTTACCCTTTAGCACACAAAAAGTGTTCTACCCCAGATAAGCAGCTGCAGCCTGGGAGCCGACTTAGGATAACTCCAGCTTTTAAGGCTGGATGTCTTAACAGGGTCCAGCAGAAAGAAGGGGAGAAAAGAGGTAAGGGAAGGCAGGCGCGTGCTCCGCCAGTTGCAACACAGCTGTTGCCTCAGCCCTATGATCTGAAAATAGAACTCGTGATGAAAAAAAAGAAGATGCAAATATATTACAGGATTTTTCAGCAAAAAAAAAAAAAATTCTACCATTAACTCAAACTGTTTGGGTTTATTTTGTTTCTTTGTTGGTGGGATTTTTTTTTCCTGAGGGTTTTCTCTGTAGTTTTATCATTTTCTCTGTGCATTTTTCAACATGAAACAATGCACCAAATAAATCTCCCAAAAGCTGTGGCTTATTAGAAAGAAAAAAGGCAAATCACAAAATCAAAATATGGTAAAAGCACACAGTGTACTGTACAAGGCAGAAGGAAGATAAGGGTGATCACTGGAAAAACTGAAGACAAGAGATGGCCTCATCCAAAACGCGACCACTTACTTAATGGTTGCCTCCCGCTCTCCTTCCCCAGCCACCGATCACAGTTTTAAGCAATGCTCCATTGAACTTCTCAGACATAGGCTCCATACAGCAAATGGAACTGGAAACTATTGCCGTGTGCAACACTTTGAATTCCCTGACATAAATTTTCAGCAAGAAGATATTCAACTTTATTTCTCAAATGGAAGATCGAAATAAAGGGTCCAAAGTTACATACACAGTCAAAAGTTCTAATGATAGTAGCCTGCATTTCTGTTCAACTATAAACAAGGCACAAACACTCATTCTTTTCCAAAATACTGTGCTAGAGTTCAGAAGTTCATAATTAGGAGAATCAAGGTGGCTTTTCATCCACTGGAAGTTTAAAAAGCAATCCGACACACCGCAATTACCTCCAGGATTTTCTTCTCCCATTACACCTACCACTAAGCCCATTTTATAATTGGCCTGTCCCTCTGCCATGCATGCCATGCCCATGACCATTGTTTCACAATCATTTCAAGGAAAAGGTGAGCACCTGCCCCATTCTTTTGTGCAGTTTAACTCCCTCTATTTCAGAACGACACCGCTGAGTGAGCTTGGAACCGCAATAAGATTGCAGGCGCAGAGAGCAACACAACTTCGAAACAACAAACCTGCCATTTTAAAGTCGCTCGGGACCACACTGGGCGAATGCTGGAGCAAAAGCGCTCAGAGCCACAGTGCTCATTATTAACACTTTGTCCAACTCGCTTGGCTACATGCTAATGGGGTCCAGGTAAATGTAGTTTTGGAACAGACTCTGTCTATCATACAGAGTGGTTGCCCAAGGCATCCGGCTCAGCAGCCTGCCTGACACGGCCACAGCTTCGAAGGCGACACAATTATAAAACACAGCGAAACCAGCTGTAACACATATGAAGCTGTACACACAGCGCCCTTCGCCCGGGGCGACACACGGGCACTCAGGGCGCTCCCGCTCCAAACATCGCTGTTACTCGCGGCTCAGCTTATATTAGTTTCTGCCCAGCGCGCCTTGGTGCTGCACTTTACCAGAAGTTCCCTTTCCCCCTCCAGCCCTCCCCAGACTGCCGAGGAGAGCAGCTCCAGGCGCGGGCAGCACGCAGAGGTGGCGGAGGCCAGCAGCCCGAGGAAGCCTCATCCACCCCCGCCCGCCCGTCGCCCTTCTCTCCCCGGGGAGCACGTACCGCTTCACCACGGGGCCTGCGCCGCCGCCGCCCCGGCCTCCCCGCAGCTTCGTGCAGTTAAAATGGCTCCTGCCGAGTGGGGGAAGTGGTGCCCGGGCCCCGGCCGGTGAGTCACCGCGGGGCCGGGCGGCTCGGAGCGGCTCGGCACGACACGCCCCGGGCGGCCGCCAGCGCTCCGCCGGGCCCGGCCCGCAGGTGGCGGCGGCCCCGCTCCCGCCCCGGGCTGTGCTGAGGGGGCACGCGGCGGCCCCGCTCCACCTCCCCTCGTGCGCGGGGCGCTGCTCTGCGAGGTTCCCCTCGCAGCTTACAGCGGCGGTGGGCTCAGGGCATCGGCTCCGTGGCCCCGGCCGCTGCGGCAGCCCCCCTCTGAGCGCCCGCACCTCGCTCAGAGCCCTTAGGTGACATCCCGCCCCACTCCGCACGAGTAACAAACAAACGCGTTTCTGTGGAACACAGGGGATTTTCTGCCAGTGCCACCCTGCTAAACTGGTCAACCCCAGGAGAAAGCGAAACTTCGGAGGGCCCAAATC
Source organism: Myiopsitta monachus (assembly GCA_017639245.1). Taxonomy (NCBI): domain Eukaryota; kingdom Metazoa; phylum Chordata; class Aves; order Psittaciformes; family Psittacidae; genus Myiopsitta; species Myiopsitta monachus. Next base: position 66,096,759 of record CM029919.1, read on the forward strand.
GGTCAGGGAAATTTGGTTAACGTGCAAAGCTCAGTGAAGCACTGACCCATGCCCAACATCCAACAGGTTGCTCGATAATCCCCAGTAAATTTCCAGTAAGTTTCCAGTATGCTCCTTAAGTTCTTTAAATGAACCTTGGTGCCTAATAAAGAACACACTGAAAGCCACCCAGCGCACAAAGGCAACATGACCGCTTCAAATGGGCTCCACGAACTCCTTGGGCACACAGCAAGGCGTGACAGGAAGTTAACCTCAGAAAACACAGCACAGAAGGTGAGGAGCGACCTGGGTTTGGTGGGAAGGGAAGCACAGGCTCTGTGTGGCTGGTACACCCATTCGTTTTCCATGAATTTACGGAAGGACAGAGTCCACAGCACACGCTGGCCACAAGGGAAGGCAGGGCACAAAGACCCGAGCCCATGCTGACAAGAATCAGGTACAACTGCAGGGCAAGGAGCTGAGAGGCAGCGATGGAAAGAAAGCAGCAGAGGAGATGTTGCAATGGGCAGGGAAGATGCGAGTAAAAACCTGAAGCTGCTTTCAGCCAACACACTGAAATCACTCCAAATACGATTAAGAGCAGCTGTCATTAACCTTCCCAGTAATAATTAAACAGGAGTTCGCTGAGCAAAACTCACTGGTTTACAGACATTAGCATCTCCAACTACTGCTTAAGTTTAATAACCAAAGAGAACATTTTGGTTTTACTTCTAAGTAATTCAGTCCCTGTGACACCTGCAAGGCACTCAAAGGTAAAACTGGCTCCCAGTTTATTGTTTAAAGAGCAGTTATCCAGATATGATTTTATTAGATGTATTTGTATTACAAGACAGACATGAACCTGCTTGAGTAAGTTTTGAGCAAGGAGATGCTCAGAGGGCTGGAGCACCTCTCCTATGGAGACAAGCTGAGAGTTGGGCTTGTTCAAGAAGAGAAGCTCCATGAGACCTTTATACAGCTTCCAGTACCTAAAACAGGCCTACAAGGTATCTGGAGAGGGACTTTTTACAAGGGCATGTAGTGATAGGATAAGGGGGGATGGCTTTAAGCTGAAAGAGGGTAGATTTAGATGAGATACTAGGAAGAAATTCTTCCCTGTGAGGGTGCTGAGGCACTGGCACAGGTTATCCAGAGAAGCTGTGGCTGCCCCATCCCTGGCAATGTTCAAGGCCAGGTTGGACGGGGCTTTGAGCAAACTGGTCTAGTGGAAGGTGTCTGTGCCCATGGCAGGGAACCAGATGATATTTAATGACCCTTTGACCCAAACCATCCTGTGTTTCTATGATGTTACCACGTTACTGTGCAGCCTGCTTTAGCAGAAGTTCGGAGGGGGGAGGGGGGGGAATCATCAGCAGCAGTTTTTTAAGACTTACTAAAAAGGTATAAATTAAATCAATACTAAAGCAGCTTTGCTGCAGCACTCTCTCAAAATATGTCTTCATTTGTATTTCTCAGCTGAAAAAAGATCACGTGGAGGAAACACCGCAGTGTTATTTTAGTCTATGTATTTTCCCACCTCTCACAACAGATGTGTTTTCCCCTCCCTCCAACAACTACATTCTAATCCAATCTTACATCTGAAAGTGTTTATTGTGCTGTAAAACCCTTTAGAAATCATGGGCATTGAGGGAAGAAATCTGACCCATGTGCACAGCAGTTACAAGGAAACTGTGACATTGGCAGAGGGACAATGCCATTTTAATTATTAAAAAAGTCTAATAGTTATGTTTTACAGGGGAAAAAACCCAACAGAGTCTTACCCAGGCAATGAACTCAATCAAAAAATCATTAGGTAGTGATGTATGAGCACAGGCTATGCAAACATTCTGCCGTTTCTAAACTAAATCTGGAAGCATTATTGTTTTAAAAGCATATGTAAAATGTAAATACATTTAGCGAGAGAGGATGCAGGTGGATGTTCATCCCTGGAACTGTATCAAGTTTCTTGTTAATTATAATTTGGCTTAAAGAAGAAGTGACCTTGCCCACTGCTGGGATGAGTATCTCTATGAAACTTAGATCATCGTTTGCCCAAAAGACATAGCTAGACACTGACCAAAAGCACAGCTTAAGCCAACTTAAACAGCTTTAGCCCTCCGCTCCATCCCGGCGGCATATTGCTTACATGGAGCTGCTCCACTCCCCTGCTTCCCAGCTCAAATATTTGTGCAGCCACACAGCATGGCAGAGGTGGAACCTGGCAGTGGGGAAGTTAAGGCTGCACAAATAAATAAATAATGCCTAATACAATTTCCACGTTGCTGTTGGCCACTGCTACCAGAGACACTCATGCCCATTCACATCCCAAGGGGAGCTGCGCAGCCAAAGTGGGCTGCACACCACCTGGATGCAGCTCCCATCTCTGCTGGCCTCACGCATGACCCTGAGGGAGCCACTTCTCTGTTTATGTCCTGGTTTGGTAATTGCTGTCCCTCCTTCTCAACTGGCTTTGAAAGCTACAGGTCTACAAGAGTGGGGTGGGATTAGATAGAATAGGATGGGATGCTTCCCCAGGAAGCACAAGAAAGGGTCCACAGGAGCCTGTCTGAACAAGGGATGGCATGAGGCTATGAAGTCATGCGAGGACACAACAAAGCTGGTGAAGGGCCCAAGTTTTATGAGGAATGGCTGAGGGAGCTTGGGTTGTTTAGTCTGGAGAAGAGAAAGCTCAGGGGGACCTTATTGCTCTCTACAGCTACCTGGAAGGAGGTTGTAGTGAGGTGAGGGCTGGTCTGTTCTCCCAAGTAACAAGTGAGAGGACAAGAGGTAATGGCCTCAAGCTGCACCAGAGGAAGCTTAGAATCATAGAATCATAGAATAGTTAGGGTTGGAAAGGACCTTAAGATCATCCAGTTCCAACTCCCCTGCCATCAGCAGGGACACCTCACACTAAACCATGCCACCCAAGGCTCTGTCCAACCCAGCCTTGAACACCACCAGCGATGGAGCATTCACAGCTTCCCTGGGCAACCCATTCCAGGGCCTCACCACCCTTACAGTAAAGAATTTCTTCCTTATATCCAATCTAAACTTCCCCTGTTTAAGTTTGAACCCGTTACCCCTTGTCCTCTCACTACAGTCCCTAATGAAGAGTCCATCCCCAGCATCCCTATAGGCCCCCTTCAGATGCTGGAAGGCTGCTATGAGGTCTCCACGCAGCCTTCTCTTCTCCAGGCTGAACAGCCCCAACTTTCTCAGCCTATCTTCATATGGGAGGTGCTCCACTCCCCTGATCATCCTCGTGGCCCTCCTCTGGACTTGTTCCAACAGTTCCATGTCCTTTTTATGTTGAGGACATCAGAACTGCACACGATACTCCAAGTGAGGTCTTACGAGAGCAGGGTAGAGGGGCAGGATCACCTCCTTCAACCTGCTGGTCATACTCCTTTTGATGCAGCCCAGGATACGGATTGGATATTAGGAAAAATTTCATCACCAGAAGGGTGATCAAGCATCAGCACAGGCTTCCCAGGGAATGGTAGAATCACCAGGCCTGAAAGTGTTCAAAAACCATGAAGATGAGGCCCTTGGTGACATCGTTTATCGTCAGACTTCACAGTCCTGGGGTAACGGTTTGAGTTGATAATCTTAAAGGTCTTTTCCAACTGAAATGATTATGTGATTCTGTGAGGACAGACCAAAGAGATGCGCTCTGGAGGTAATGCTGCCCCACCTAAAAGACAGATACATTTTAGTCTCATGAAAAGAGGGCAAAAGGGAGGGATTTGACTGTGTTCAGCTTTCGTTCTTGGATGGGGGTTGGGGAGGAGAAAATACTGTTTTGACAAAAGGGAGGAGAAACCTTAGATGTAAAAGCTCTTTGTTTCTTTATTTTCCTCCTATATTACACACAAAGTCACCACATGAGAAGCCTAGCAGGCCTCCATTTAAGCAGGACCCTGCAGTGCCATTCCTAAAGCAGCTTGAGATGCTGTAACTCCCCTCTACTATTTCAGAGGAGATCCTACCACCCTGCTGAGAGCCCAGGCTCACACTGGCAACTTGCAGAGGCTTGGGGCCTCACCAAACTCTGGCTCAACTCTGGCTAAAAAGTCTGATTGAAGAAAATTCGTTTCCGATTTGATTTTGTAGGATCACAGTACCTTAAGCTTTGCAACACATTTAATCTTAGTCATCCCTGTAGGAAGGAATCCCATTGATAAGCATGGCAGGGAATAACTCTGGAGCAATGGACACGCCCAAGATCCCACTGTATGTGTATGGAAGGACAGCACTTGACCCAGCCTTCACTCAGGTCTTGAGCTGGCATCCAAACTCGTGCGCCTTCCTTTCCTCTGGTCTACAATACCAAGAAACAGTATCAGCACTGCTAAAGCAGTTTAATACAATATATCTCTATCATGGCCTTACTCTCCTGGTACTTAGGATTTGCAGACTGGCACCTCCTGCTGGGGCAGGTGCCACATAAAACACAGAGTAAAACTACTATGGATTTCTAACTCTGCCAGATGCATAATGACCTAAACATTTACATACTGAGAAACTGCATCAGGAGATTATAAGGAAACTTACTCCTAACCCCAAAGGAAGTCTCTGCTACAGGACATTAGGTGTAGGAAAGTTCTTGTAACCATGTTATTTTACAACTTAACCACAAATTCAGACCATTCTACTTTTCTACCTGACAGGTCTTCTGAACTTTAGCTGAATTGTAGGAAAGGAAAGGTGGTAGTAAACAAAGCACATACGAGCAGGACACTGTTCTTTTCAAAAGCTGGGAGGGAATGTATCCTGGCTCTTCTGTGTTTAACTGGAATCCTTCAGTTAGTAATGTCTTCTTTCACGAGAAGTGAGACAACACACGAGAGTCTTTCGCAAGCCTGTGGTCTCCCAGGCCTCCAGAAATTATACCTTGCTAAGGAGAAGGAGCGAGATAGGTGTTGGAAATGAACTGCAACACAACTGAGCACCAGGCAGCTTTAACCTCATCCACTTTACACTTCCAAGTTTGCCTCCAGTGTTTCCTAGTGAAGGCAGATTTGGCAAGTGGCTGCCTTTGCCAGCAGTACAGCGACATCCCACACAGCTACAAACCCCTGACCTTGTGCAGCCTTGCACAAACTTCTCTTGGATCACTTCTAAGGTATTCTGAGGTCACACCCCAGACATGACAAGCCTCTAGGAATATCTACTTATATAGTCACTCTCCTCACTCTTCTAAGTCCCTTCTTTCCTCCTTTTGTTATGGGTTTGTCTCTGCTGAGAAGTAATGCTTCTTAGTACTTCAGAGAATGGTTTAAAATGTGGTTCTATCCTCCTATCTACTGGGAAGCAAGCTTCTGAGGGAAAGAACTGCAGAAATCCAGGTAGCAAATATAGCTCCGGCACAACATAATCTCCAATCCACTCTCAGACAGAAATGCAGGCTCCATCTTATTTCTGACACTTCTCTACAATCCCAACCACATTTTTCTCTCCCCATCCTGTCCTTGCACCAGTTCTGGTCCATGCCTCAGGTTAAACCTTCCACTGATCCCATTAACCACATTACTGCAGAACAAAGCTGACTGGGGAGGGTGGGGAGCACTCTCTGCTCCTGACTCAGCTCTGACAGACTGTGATGAGGAGCACTATCAGCAAAGGGAGCAGGACCTCCCTCTGCGGGTGGCAATGAACTACTAGAGGGGGCCAGTTCTAAGGTAAATTTCTACTCTAAAACTCACATGATTGCACAATAGCTGAAGGGGAAAAAAACCCTAAGCTCAAGGCAGTTACTTGGGGGATGCTACAGGCAGAGAGAAGGGACAGAGATGCTGCTTAACCCACAGCTCCCAAAGCTGAGCTAATTCTGTTCCACCCTCCCTCTGCACGCTACTTGTCTGTTTGTTTTGGAAAGTGCTCTGAAAGTCATTTAGCATCCTATAAATACACCTGCCAGTAAGTGTGACAGAGTTCACACTCCTACACCCACAGCTCTGAGGCAGTTGCACACAAAAAGCAAAATAAGGACACACAAATTTATACCACATACTTCTCTCAGTAAGCTTTAGACCCCCCAAAAAAATAGAGAAAAGGAAAGAATTAAACCACAATACTCAAGTATTTATAAAATAGATGCAACATTGTCTGTGTTTCTTAGGTGACAAGAGAAATCATCGTGCCTCACCTAATGTCATCACTAACCACATTCAGACAGACAGTTAAGGCTCCTGCATCCTGAAACCCAACTCACTCATAATTTGCTACTTCCCAGTTCTCCATTCAGTCATTAAACTGATCCAAAAAGGCCCACATCCCTTACATCTTTAAGTACCATTCTATACCCTGTTCCAGCATGGGCCCTACAACTAATAAGTCAACTAATGGGAAGTAAATGGACAGCGAAATATATTTTATACCAACAAATGGATAACTCTGGATTTATTATTTCTTTTCATCTAGAAGAGCTTACTGCTTGAAAAGACAGAAACAGTTTCTGAAACAAAGCAGAAGATAGTGTAGTTTTAATAAATGCCTAAGTATAGTTATACACTGTAATGGTAATGCTATTGTATATACAGAACACCTCAATACAATATATTTGCAATGAGCAAAGCCAAAATGACCTCATCCAATTGCTGAATATCCCAAAAGAGCCAGCAAGGGCACAGCAATATGATGTTTTCATCCCTAGTTTTCACACAATGTGTAGCAGCCGTGAAAATAGTTTAAAAATACACTTTATATATCTTGTATATGACTGTATATCATACATGGCTGTACAGACTGCAGTTAGATTATGCAAGATCCAAAGGAAATGATCACCTGGGTGAGCAACTGCTTTGAAAGACAAGTATTAGGTCGCCTATTTCTATAGATTTACATTCAAAACAAAGTGGTTTTTAAAAGCAAATACAGGTTTCCTGTTACTGTGCAGCAAAGACACAAATGTGAGGGGATAGTAGGTGTGAAATGAAGTTATACCTAAAATTAAAAAACATACATATGAAAGCAAAATTCAGATTTTCCAAGAATGAGAAACAATCTTTCCAGAAAGAAAGTCAGTGTTGATTCTTGAAGAAGATCAGCACTGGACACCATAGCACAGGGTGATTCCCCACACTATTACACTCTCTTCAGTGCTGCAGAGTCCTTGCAATGGTAATTTTTAAGAACAGCAGCTCAGTCTGAAACTATTAGAATCTTATTACGCTAGTAGTGGTAAACTCAGCCTTTGCTCTTTTCCTTTGCTTACACACAGAAACACATACACACACACAAAATAAAATCCAGAACTATTTGTAAACATGTTGTTCTGTGGGTTTTGGTTTGCGTTTGATGTCAGAATGTTGTAATCCTTGTAAATATAAACCAGAAAAATAATATATTGGGCAAATGAATAAACAGAAATATATACTAAGTGCAACTATGTTTCAAATACATGCAGAAAGGACATAAAAGCAAGGACTGGGTGAGTTTTACATGGTCAAACAGTGGTTTCTTAACTGGGACATTCTAGTTGGCTGAGGAATCCTCTTAAAGAGCTTTTTTCCTCTTCTCATTCTGTGAGTCACTCATTGCATTTTTGGATGTTTCAACATATTCATGAATAATAAACACTGAGAAGAAGAAAAAATACCCAGTGCTCACACTAGACTTCTTTTATAATGTCTATATTTATCAGTATAAAAAATCAAATCAAGAATGAGGCTGAGATTTGCAGAAGTTTCTATGTAAGGAATGCTATTAATCACAGACAAAGTATTCGGTACAGCCAGAGACAGGCACACAGATATGCACAGAAGTTACAGCAGGGCAATGTTAGTATTACTGTTATTGTTTGGCCTTTATACAGAGTGAGAAGATAGGGGGAGGGATCATCATGTTCCCCATCAAGCTCTCTCCTGAGGGAGAACAGCCAGGCACCGCCCTTAGCAGCCAGTTCTGGGCCCAAAGCTGCACTTTCTGCAGCTGCTTTTCTTTCTTTACTGATTCTCTTTTAGAGGGCAGAGTTAGGCTGTGGAGACCACACAGCCCCAGAGAGGCAACTGTACAGCAGGAAATTATTGTTGATATCCTGAAGAAACACCAAAGAATTATTTATTCACGTTTGTGCTTTAGACAATAACAAAGACCATCTCGGGTATATAAATACATATATATGCATGTCGGGGTGGCTGCTGCAAGGCTTTCCTCTGCTTCACTAAGAAGAAAAGCTCTTTGCTTCTATTCCGATTCCTGTTCTCCTTCCAATCCCACCACCCTAGGCAGGCCATATCGGCTACCTTGCACACTTGTGCCAACTCCCTGGGCGGATGCAGGCCAAATGTATGGAATTAAAGGAAATCCAGATAAAACATCACTTTAAGAAAAATGTTGAACTAGAGTTCCACAAATATTTTACATTCTTTTGAGAAATCAACAGGGTATTTCTGCACCGCTGAGGATGTGAACACAAAGAAAAGGAAAGTGTGCTTATTACAGCTCCTCCAGCTGCCCCAATTAATGGGAAAAGATAATAGTGCTAACTTGGAGAGACAGGAGAGAAAAAATAAGTTGTGCAAAAAAGTGAGCTTATGTGAATGAATCAATTTTCCATCACAACTTATCCAGACAGAGAACTGCCTATTAAAGAACAGTTAGTGAGAAATATCACCCGGTTCCTTGCTTGTTCAGGAAACAATCAATACTTTAAATAGCAGGCTTACCTGTCCAAATACATGCTACATTAACCAATTGTGACAACATAAATCATGGAGAAGAGAGAAAAAAAAAAAAAGTAAAGACCACAGGATGCAAAAGGAGGGGTGTCAGGAGCTTGGCGCTGCAGGAAAGGTGACCTGGCTGCTGGAAGGACACCATTTTGATTTCTCAGCTCCATTTCAAGCTGCAGAAGCAGCCGCCTCATCTTCAGCCATGTGAGCCATCCTACCAGCAAATCCTGCAAGATCACCATCCTGTGGATCACACCAAGAAACCAAACCAATACCTCTACTATTGTCACTTTCCCATAAAAATGAGGTAAGGCAGTTGGACATACCCACTGCACACACACCTACAGGGTCAGTTCCAGAGAGAATTGCTGCTGCTACTATGTCGTGTTTTCCAAAAGCCTCCCAGGGATTATCTTTCTGCATTCTGTGGTATAAACAAAATTGGAAACCAGAGGCTAAGAGAATAAGAGGACATTATGGCAGACATGGTTTCTCATATGTGATTTTTCTCCTGCTTTCCACTAACAGAGGTAGTTTATTTAATGGAGGGAGCTCAAATATTCTCCAAGTAACCTGTCATAATGACTTAGTATTCTCAATGCTCCATTCAAAGTAGTACATATACATTTATGTTTGTTATTTCAGACTAATGCTGTCAGTTTAGCATTTCAGCATGTGTGCTTAACCTTGTAACCCATTTTGTCCTGCATTTACTGAGGGTCCATCAGTTTTAAAGGTATCTGTGCTCTGGAAAACATCCCACTAGACAGATGGGAATGATTTCAACTCAAGGGATAGAGACCTAAATTTGAGGGTAGAGCACTCTCATTCTAGGACAGTAGCCTAAATTCAGAGTGTTTCGTCCACTGTTTCTCTGTAACCAATTTTATTTCTTGAACTTTTACTTTTAATGTTCCCCATTTTTAGCATGACATATTAGAACTGTTTTTCAGTATTGCATATGAGACAAATATATACTATTCGTAACTGTGATCACAGAAATCTTCCTTAACTTCAAACACTACTGAAGAGCAACATCAAACTAATTTAATTTTTATAGCCAGAATAATTAAAACAGCTTTTCTTAAGACAGTGGTCAATGATCTCAGGAAGGAGAAACACTAAAGAAAATGTCTGTTGTTTCCCCCCCCCCCATTAAATGCTCACATCCTCATGCCTGTTGGTTTTAGGATATGAGCCGTTGCTGCTCTGCACGAGCTAGGAGCAGCCTACTCACTGGTGCTCTCTGTTCTGTGAGAAAATGAACTCCTCTATTCTAAGCAAGCACCCTTTAGTTCCTTTATTGCTGATCCTTAATTGCATGCAGTAGCTGCGGCTTCCTCAGAAGACCTCAGGTAAACTATTTGAAGGTTTTGGTTCCAGGTGATTCTAACAGGGTTAGGTACTTTATTTCTACTTAGTTTTTGAAAAATACACTAATTTCCATTCATTCTATTCCAGAAAATTACATTATCCAGTGAACATTTTCAAATCTACACAAGTATATCATTTGTGCACCATCCTGGCAGAAGTCAGATCTGAAGGTGCAGAAAATACGCCACAGAGTTATACAGCATGTTGGAAAATTCACTTGTACCATTAAACGCCAACTAGTAACACGAAGCAGCAAACAGGAAAGATACCACCTGCATCATCAGGAGATGCACATTTGCATTTTTGAGGTGAAATAGCAGCTGGATACCATATAGGGAGGGAAAAAGGAAGGAGGGAGGGAAAAAGGAAGGAGGGAGCATCATGCTTTGGGTACAAATTCACAGGAAACTTGGCTCTTCACTTACAATGCTCAGGGAACAATCCATGTTTATAGGCAGAAAAGAGCAGGCTGAAGATCTGCAAGCCAAAGTTAATACAGCAAAGACCTTTTATTCTACAAAGACAAAACAGAAGAATGGGGGAAACAGTATAAAATCATTGAGTAGTTGTGTTGGCTTGGGGATCGTTTTCTTCCACATTTCTGTATTCCTCAAAATGGGGCTGGTGGTGTAATATGAGGTGTAAAAATAAGGTCTTCTCCTTCCCAGTTTTACTCAGCTAAAGAAAATTATGACCAGGCTGTCACCCCTTTGCCCATCAGTCTTCCATCTTGCAGATATTATTGCTGGTGTAACCACACAAGTCTTAAAAAAGGAATGACATTTACTAACACAAGGTTGAGCTCATGGTCATGCCCAACTGGGAAAGCTCTGGTGCTCCACTGCTGGTTACAGCTCACCTAGAAAATCCAATCATTAATTAGGTGAAAAAACTGCTTGTCCACACTTAATGTTTTTTATCTCCTCAAAACTACATCATGCTAACACAATGTTTGGGAGAGGAGGAGAAAGAAATCTAAGCTGTAGCTACAGATGCTTGCTCTTCAACATTACTTTGAAGCAGCATCAGATTTAAGTCCATTTTCCTCACATTTAGTAAAAAAAAAAAAAAAAAAAAAAAAAGACACACACTAAGCTGGGTGAGAGGATTTTCAATTTTTCACTATGGGTAATGAATTCAACTCAACATTCTTCTGTACGTGCTGATCTAGCTCCCAGTTAGTCTATAGTATATATATGTTATATATACATACCATATAGTTTATATGTTTAAACTATTGAAATTTTATCAGTTTCTTCTGCATCTTGTTTCCCTGGCTCTTATCCTTACAGTTAGGAGCAGAAAACTACTTTGGATCAACATTCTTCCATTTCCTTCCCTTTCTAATTTGTTCTATCTTATTTTCTTTCATTCCCAGTTCTATTCCCTATTCTTCAGGCATATGAACTAATATTCAAGATACATTTTGGAATAAAGATGGAAGAATTTGATTGCAGTGGCTCCAAAAAGCAAAAGCATGGAGATATCTGTTTTTCAGCCACCCAGCTCTCACCAGATTCAGTTAAAATACACGTACAACTGTCAACTCCTTTCCTCCGTATCTGAAAATGTAAGTAATGTATTTTTCAGGAAGATAAAACTGTAATCCCAACAAAGGATTTTCCCCAGAATGAGGAAAAAACACCTTTAGGATTTTTATTTCTACCTGTCTTCAGTTCACTAATAGGACATGATTAATCCAACGGATAAGAAATAGGGAGCACACACACACAAAAGTACTAGTAACAGTGCTCATAAAGCCACCTTCTCACATTTCTTTAACCCAGTATCCAAATTCAGTGGTTTTCCTAATACTTCCCATTTAGAATAGCTTCCTCTGCTAAAAGACAGTCATTCTGCTGTACAAAAGAACCACAGTTATGCATTTTCCCCCTTAAACCGCACCTGCACACATACTTGTGCCTACTGAAACACCTGTAAGGCTACTGCTTAGTCTGGCAATATAATACACAGAATGAAAAGTTAAATGTGAACGTGTATGTAACGGATCCTTCTCCACCTCCAAAAAATAAAAGAGAAAAAGAAATGGTAGCTTGATATGGTTTCCATTACATCATAAACCTGAAGCTCCAATGAACTACACAGTCTCTAACTTTATCTAATATCACTACATGTCTTGACATCAATCTGAAACAAGAAAAGGGAGAATGCATGTGCTGTAGAGGATTAGTGACTTCAGAAAAATAACTAATATTCTCAACGGGTATTGAGGCAAAGATGTAACACCTAGAACCTAGTCTGAGTTTTAAAGTCTATGAAGAAGCACACAGTATTTAGCACTAACTTTCCACAACAAAAGCAATTCTTTCTATAACTACTTTTTTTTCTACAGGAAAACATGAAATTAGGAGTTTTCTTTCACTAAGGCTCATAGATTTGGTAAAAGAGGAGAAACAACCCACCTAACTAGTAAAGTCAGTGAGGGAGTTCATATAGTAATAACCTTAGGTATGACTTGACTTTCCAGCTGCTAGTCACACTGCAATGACAAAACAGAGACTACAAACTCCCATTTCTGATGCAGCTTTTTATTTCAAATGGAATTAACACAACATCTACAAAAGTTAATGTATTGGTTTTCTCACAGAAAACAAACCTAAACCTCCCAAGCAAACATCCTGAAAATGTGTTCAGCTGTCTGACCTCTGCTTTAGAGACTGCCCCAGAAATTTCACCCAGGGGCACAGCGAAAAGTTAGATCAGACATTAGGTAATGTATTTGCAATAATTAGCCTCAGATGAGGTACATAATGACAGTCACTCCCTTCACTCCCAAAAGTGTACAACGGTGATAAAAGAATATCAGTAAATCTAATCACAAGGATATGAAAACTATTTAACATCAATATATGTGTCCTGGAAAATTTCCACAAATGGTCATTTGCCAAGAATATAAAAATACATTTTTGGCTCTCACCATCTTGGCTGCAGTGTATTTATGGTAAGAAGCCAGTTCATTCATTCATTAACATACCACACCTGTAATAGTTGAGACATTTTACTACATTGTAACATTAACATTTGAAAACTGAATTTGCAAAAGGGTTAGTAAAATTTTCTTACAAACCCTAAAGTAATCTCAATCTGTTAACCCATAAAATTTGTTTAACTAAGAAAACCTTAAAAAGAAAATAGTGTAAAGTTTTCTTTTAGATGGCTCCAGATGAAGGTTTCCAGATGAAGGCATCCAGTGAAAGACAACTGCAAAGAGCACACAAATACCCAAATACATAAGGAAAAAGCTCCGCACTACTTCAGAGGAGGTAAGCAGGTGCTGGGGGACCCATTCTCTGCACACAGTAACATATGGGTGTAATTCCCCTCTCCCAGAAGGAAGTATAAAAGTAAAATGCTGGCACAAGCCTGCCAGTATAAGGTTTACAGCTCGATAGACCACAGACATCTCATTTCCAGTATCTCCACTAACACACCACTAATTTCCTCAATCCGCCCCCAGCAGCTTCTCAGCATAGTTACCAGAACCTCCCTTAGCTTTGCCACCTAAGCTGCCCGGTCCCTTCTGACTGAAATAAATCTACCGTGTAAACCATGCAAGTTGCACGGAGACCAAATAGCCCGTTTCCTTACACATGGCGCAGCGATGTTCTTCATTGAGATGCCCGTTCAAACCACTATTTCCAGTGATGGCGTGATAAAGCCAATGCCTTTTTCTGCACAGCTGTCCCTCAGGCCCAACATTTTACTTAGGAGATGACTGTCTGCAGCAGGGATCCATATCAATGAAATGTCAGCCATTTCATTAGATGGTGCTGTCTTGCACGTGTGAGGGCAGGCATGCAGGGAGAGCAAGAAAAAACACTGTGCAAGAGCTGCCTGAAGGCGTATCCGTTTTGAGAAATTACTGCTAGAGATACTCAAGCTCTGGCCTTTCTTCTGGAGCTTGGTAGCAGCTTCATTTGTGTTGAGTTCATCTGCAATTCAGGAAGCAGAACAGGAAGGAGGAGGCCCAGGGTCCAGGCCAAGAAGACGTTGGAGCTCTCTGTCTCCCACTGTCATTTCACTCAGCACAAATGGCTGTGTGAAGACAAGGAATGGTCTTCCTTAGGCTCAAGGGGAAATGTATTTTAATGCATGAATTAATTCAGTCATCTGTACTTACTCAGTTTGCACGTTTCTGTTGTTTAAATCAGTTGATCTTCCCCGAAATAGCGAAGTTTTTGAAACTGCATTGGACTATGCTGTTTTCCTAGAGATTTCTTGTTCCTCAGGAAACACATTATTACCACAACACGTTGGATCAGTGTTCCTACAGCAGTGTATGAACACTAAGTACTGCCACCACCCTTTTTTCTGACTACTCTTGCTGTGCTTTCACCCACAATACCACTTCTCCTGTCCTTTATCTTAAAAAAATAGCAAATCCTATGCCGCAGGGCAGCATAACCTCTTCATGTCTTCAACAGTTTAAACTGGTGATAAAGTGCACTCTCCCAGTTTTCCTCAAAACAAACTTACCTGCTATAATTCTCTTGATCAACATCAGATCTTGATCAACAAGAGACCTTGCAATTTCTCATTGAATTTCCTCTTTTAATAAAATTAAAGAGCAGAGAACAGATGCCAGCATGCTGTTCAATCCTCCCTTGTCTGAAAAAGGTTTCTAAAGGTCTGCACTAAATTGCAGAACTGCAGCTTTCCCATCAGCAGCTCCACTTCTCAACCACCAGCTTGAGTCCCCCCCAAGAAGAGCCGAAGCACAACCCAAAAACATCTGATACATGCTTAACCTGCAAGCTGCTGGAAATGACACAGTGACAGCATCTCTCTGAGCAGCAGCAGATGTTGAAACAGAAGCTGCAGCAGCAGATACCATGTGAGCTAGCTTCTGCCAGGACCTGGAGCGTGCTCAGTCTTCTACCTGAATATATGGCATACAAACTAGTCACAGAACAAGGTCAAGCAAGCTGAAAAACCTCACTAAATTGTGTTGATGTCGCTATGACGCAGTACTTCAGACACTGTAACTGCTTCATATCACTATTGTATTAACAGAGGAAAAAAAAGACCAGAATATCACACTGCCTAGAGTAAGCAGGTGAACCTGAAACAGGCGGTTTTAGCAAGAAAAGAAAAAGGTACTTCTGTATAAACACATAATTAAAAGAAAGAAATTAATTCTGGGCAGCAGGCAAAATTACATCTTCACTGGCTGCAGATGTGCTGGATTAGGAACTACATGGGAAGTCTGCACACACACTCACATGGCAGGCACATTCCATAAAAACACCTAACTCTTTGACTATCCTGATTACAGTTGCATTTGGCACTGGTGAAAGGGGAAACCTGGCAGAGAACACAGTCTAACTACTATTTCTAGCCTTTGTTATTCTGGTTGTCTGGGCACATAATTATCTTACATACACACTCACAATTTGTACAGTCAGTCAGTTATATAGCTATGCTATTTAATAATATTATGTTCAAATTTGATATGCCCCTGAGATGGACATAAGACACTTGACAATTTCATAAATTTTAATCTCAACCTAAAACACTGTTTGACTTCACAGCCAGCAAGGGAATTAAACTCACTAAATATTACAAAACCAGTAAGATGTCACAAGGTGGCAAACTAAAACCCACAACTGCACTTTCAAAACAGACAGACCTTTATTAGTGAGTGGGATCCTGTATCTCCTAGAAATCACTAGTGTGTCATCATTAACTCCAATGAACATTGTGACAGGCATATAGACCAAACCTAGAAGGCTGTATTGTCATTATGTTCTCAAACATGAACATCTCAATACGGCAGCTGAGGTAAGTGGTTTTAGAAATCATCCTTGAGAGGAGTACTTTGGTATCTAAGTATTTCCAAGTTAGCAGAAATACTTCTATGCCTGGTTTTGAGAAGTATAGAGATACTGTCTTAGAAGAACTTAGGCTCCTCAAGTTTCAGCTCTTTTCAACAAGAAAACTTCCATTAATGTCACCCTGTTTAGAAAACGCAATTTGTTACCTTAAAACATCCACAGGATATTTTGAAGTGTGAACGAAAAAGCCCAAATCAAAAACATGGTATGAAATATTGAAAATCAGACCCTGGCATTGTTTTGCTTACCCTCTACCCTAGAGTAGGTGCAATAAACTAAATTTTCTACAGAAAGAAGTACTTCAACACTTTAAGCGTATTTATTCCAGTTCAGATGCCAAAGGAAAAAATGTGTGTTTGTTGTATTAAAAAGAATGAACTGTGGACTTATAAAACATCATCTTGTAACTATCTAGGCTCAATTACAATTCCCAAGCCGAACTGAACTCTCAGCTTTGCTGTGAAGCTGCCTGAAAAGCTCTAGAGGTAATACTTTGATTTGATTCAAGCAGTCAGTCATGTGTTTCAGGTTACAGAATGATTTCACCCACTATAACTTGTTTTAGTGACTGCTGGGGCTGCTATGCTGCACAGCCATATGCACAGGTGCCCATGCCCCTGTCTGCAGTGTCTGCTTGCAGCAGCAGATCTGGCAGAGGGAAAGGCAGGCCCGAAGGACACAGAGGTTGTTAAGGGGAGACTGAAGGTACTGCAAGCTCTCAGCAGCTGACCTCTGAACAATGAACAACATCTTTGCCTACCTAACAGCAGGGGAAATTTCTTCATCCCTAAACACAGCAGTCAGTATCCTGAGTAAGGAAAGACAGTACACCAACCTGGGAATAGGAGAGGACTCTGTACCAACAGGGAGTAGTAAGTGAGGAAGGTGAGCACCTGATAGCCTGTCTCCAGCTGCCACCAGATGTTGATGCTCTGAAGGAAAGTATACAATAATTAATCATAATCCCAGAAGTCAAATTAAAAGAAAAAATTGTCCTCCTGACCCAAGAGAAAACCAGCCAAGTTCTGTAGCATGACATTTTATTATAATCTTATCCAAGCTGGGAACACGTGCTACAATACACAGAAAGCACTGCAAATAATCTTGTTTTCTCAATCTAGGCAAGAACACAGGTGAACAGAGCACAGTCCCCCCTTCTGCATGCACTGGAGCTGTCCTCCACTGAACCAAGCCAATACACACCTTTGAGAAGGAAACCCCATCTCACTTTATCCACTCCCAGCAACAGCAAATCCATTAGCATGCTTTATTGCCCTTGCTGCCATTTATTATTTCAAGGTAAAACATACCTAACTGCATCCCTTAGACACTGGACATCTTGGTAGGGTCAAGTAAGTATCATGTATCTTCCTTACGCATACATAGGATGTAGACAGACATGATTTCTCCTCTCAGTCTCTTCTGAGGGGAATAAACTCTGCATACCCTGCATTGTAAAACTTAGTTTCCAAACCTTGGATCACTTTTGTCACTGTACTAATATTTCACATCCTTCCTCATGTGTGAGCAGCAAAACCACACACAGAATTCCCATGATCTTACTAATGCCACGTACTTTCCTATTTCTGTGCAATATTTATATTGCTATACAGCCAAAGATCACATTTCAGTCGCAGCATTACCATGAAAAGTTGTGTTGAGATGATTCCCTGCACAAATTCTTAAGCCTTTTTTCTCATTATCAGTCTGAAGACAGACCCCTATCCTGCTGGTGTAACTGCATTCCTGGTTCCTTTGTATGTTGCTGCATGGAAAATGCCTTCTGCTGGATGCTGACCATTTAAAAAAAAAATGATTTCGAATACATGCACTAACCTGCATGTAATCTATGGGTAACGATGAGATATCATCACAAAAACTGCGAACATAATGATACCTTACACCAAGATCCAGCCCCCGGGGGACCCCACAAGAAACAGCTGCACTCCCATAGAAGAAAGGCACGCCTAAGTTCCTCACTAAACTATGAAAGATTTACGAAGCAACTTTGCCAATGTTTGTGATATTTATTCCACAGTCACTCCATGGCACAATTGCTTTAAACTCACACTTTACTGCGAAGTTAATAGACATATCAGGGACACAATATAGGGTGAGCCTGCTACAATAGAACACTTGATGAATAGCTTAAGAATTTGGGAGATGTGGTTTTTTACAATTCAAAAGGCTGGGAAGCAATTTGCCCTAGTTCTACTGTAAATTGGTCTTTAACAGTTGTTAAGTCATTCTGAAAGATTCAGAACAAGTAAGCCCTGGCTTATCATTTATTTCAGAGGCTCCATTTTAAAGTTTTCAATTTTCTCAGCCAGGAAAGCAAACAGTGAATAATGTGAGTATGGAAAAGCATTCACACAATTAACCAAAGAGGCTTAGGTTCAATTCTCTATCAAAAAAAGAAAAATCAGAATGAACTGGCTGCCAGTTAGTCAACCTAATATTATAATTCAGCACTGTATTTCCATGTTCATAAACAGTATTGATGAACACACAGTATTGATGAATACACAGTATTAATGAACCTTGTAGCACCAGATTTAGGCAGTCACTGAACACTTGCAGTGTGAGATTCTCCTTCCAGCTGCTTGTAACTTAGCCAGACTTTGGCTGTTTGGGTTGAAATTTTCCAAGTTGAATGTCTGTCTCAGGCTAAATTTTGTTCCATGTGTTGTAGAGGTTGCCTCCAAGTGAGGGGTGCAGAAAGAGGCAGACTGCAATTAGAACAACTCAAGTCACAATACTTCAGCTGTTCCCAGAACAAGACCAGGGAAAATGCTGTCTTTCAGCATTAACAGAAATCTCTGGCAAACTTTGAAGGCTATAGCATCCTTTCAGCTCTTGGGGACAAATCTGAAATCTGGGCTGGAGCTGCTATACTGGAGGCGTCCCTTTTGCTGCCCCAGTGAAAAATCCACCTGCACTTGGTCAAATGTCCACATTGCACTTTGTGCGTTTACAGTGAGTATTTCCTAGGCCACATTTCCACATTCTTCACAACTCCTCATGCTGATTAGACGATACAGGCCATACTGACAGCAACAAACAACTTCTCCCCCAGCACCTGTGCAGGACAGGACTGCAGCTCAAGTAACTGTGTTCCAAGCCAGAAAACAGCAGGAGCCTCCCGGCTTTCCATGTAAAGCTATAGCCACAACAGTACCAGTTACCTGGGACATGAGCAAGTTTCCTGCTTCTCCCTGCCCTTTCCCTGCCCCACCCTATGGGTCTCTGCAGCAACACAGACTACAGCAATGACTTAATAACCATTGGTTATCCTCCACAGAGAGCTCAACAGCAGAATCCCAGGTGATACATGATGAACACAGCCAATGAAGGATGGTGACATGAGTTTGCTACCCTAGGCTGCCTATCTGCTTTTTGTCTCTTTTCCTAAAGGAAAGAAAACCTTGGAAATCACACACAAAAAACGGTATTAAAAATTCAATTAACATGGCAGAATTCAGGAAATATTATAACCAAGTGGCCTAAGGCAATTAAAACCATCTCCTAGCGCTTATATGCATGGAGGTCAACCTCTAATTGCAACTGACCTGGTCACATTTTTTCCCCATAGAAGCTTTGCTATAATTAACACACAAATTCCTCTTTTTGACCTTGTTCTCTAGAGCATCACTACATACTTTCAAACCACAGATGGAATTATTCCTTTTCCGTCAGGTTCTTTTGTGGTTCTCATCACTATGGTAATCATTAAGGTAAAGGATACTGTTATCCACACAGTTTTACGAATGGGAAAACTAAGATATGAAAAGATTAAAGCAAAATGCTCCAGACACTGAGTGAGCAATGCTGACACTCAAGACTTGTATTTCGAACACACATAGACCTACAAAGCACACTGAGAGCTAATAACCACTGGACTTTTGATCCAGACAAACAAGCTCAGTGTAACTGCAAAGCAGATCCCAGGGACTCAGGCCAGGCACCCAGAAAACCCAGCAGCCCATGTGCAAAACCCTTTATGTGTATGTGGAAATGCTATGACGAAGGCAGGGGTTGCAAAATCCAATTCTCCAGCTGTCTCAGATGTAAAACTGCCTCTTCCTCTGCAGATATTCATCTGCCTCATTCATGTTACCTCTTCTTACTGCTGCCCAGCCAGGGAACTGCAACATGTTGGCAGATGCACCCCTGGTTCATCACCCCAGCTGTTCAGGATGGACGGTGGCGGATCATAAAATCACAGAATGGTTAGGGTTGAAAAGGACCTTAAAGCTTATCCAGTTCCAACCCCTTGCCACAGGCAGGGACACCTTCCACTAGACCAGGTTGCTCCAAGCCCCATCCAACCTGTCCTTGAATACTGCCAGGGATGGGGCAGCCACAGCTCTTCTGGGGAACCTGTGCCAGTGCCTCAGCACCCTCACAGGGAAGAGTTTTTTCCTAATATCTAATCTAAATCTACCCTCCATCAGCTTAAAACTATGTCATGACAGACACCATCACTGCACATAGGCCCAGGGCAAACCAGATGAGCTAGGCATTTTTACAACTTCCAAGCACTTTGCTTCTCAAACTTGCCAACAGGGGAGGGCTGGGCAACAAGAAGTGAAAGTATAGAACACAGAGCGTATAGGATCAGCGACATCCACTGGGTGGCAGGCATGTTTCATGGGATCCAGAGATGTGCATACAGAGAGATACCAACTAAACCTCTTCAATACCCTGCTTGTTCCCTGTCTCAGAAGCAGCAATTGAGCAGACACGGTAAAAAAAAACAAAAAAACAAAAAAACCCCACAGAGCAAAGCTAACATATTCCGCCTTAATTTTTAAGACCAGCTTCTTGCCCACAGCAGCACTGAGGAGTTCAGACTGTCCTGGCACTCCACAGTCAGATCTGTGTGGACACACGGTGCCCCACATCACTTCTGTAGGTGGGTGCCTTAAGCAGGGACCTTGTAAGAGTCTTCAGAGAGTCTCTGCTGCACTAAATAATGAGTAAAGAGCAATGCCTACAGAGGCCAAGCCTTTAAACTCTTAACCAGATCAACAAACTTCGTGGCATGATGACTTCGATGACTTATTTCTGGACTGAGTTGTAAATGTGTCCACGTGCTACATTTTAAAGTACATGGAAACATAAAAAGCCAGTATTTTCCACGTATTTCCACTCAGCACCTAAATAGAATGATGTCAAGATTCACTTAGAAGATGTTTCTGGAGAAGAGGCCGACGACCAAATTTCAACCCGGCGCATGTTTGTATAACCGAGTTATAAACTCCATAAAAACTGCACTTATAATGGAAACGCTGACAAACGCATAAGTGCTGCAGTTAGCTATGACAGGCTGACCACAAGCCCTCCTTCGGGAAAGAGCGACATTACTTTCCCCGGCTCCTTCTCCAGGCTGCTCGGCGGGCAGCCAGGGCAGGTGTGTGTGGTACGCACGGGTACCCCCGCTCATACGGAACTCTTACGCCACCAATTTCCCACACGCTGAAGGAGCCACCCCGTGGTTTCGCCATAAACACCCAGAGGGCCTCTCACGTCCATGACTCACTCCACAGGCTTCTCCTCCACCCCTGTGTGTGACTATAGCAGAAAGGTTGACAGCTGCGATCGGTGAATTAACATCACTTTGTTCGCGGCACCGTCGGGAAATTAGTCACACGGGGCTGGAATGGGGGGGATACAAACTCGGCAGGAGTTTTCCCCGGGGGGGAAGCAGCTGAGGCGGGATATCTCCGCCTCCACCAGCCCCGTACACCCAGAGCCATGGGAGAGACCGACACTCCTAGGCGGTAACAGGGCCGTCGGAGCCGACGCGTCGAGGGCGACCGCGTCCCGTCCTAGTTCCCCCTCACCCGCCCCAGGGCGGTGCCGGCCCTTGGCCCCGACCTCCTCCTCTTTCCCGCCCCCCCCCACCCGCGCGGCCTCGGGCGCGCACGCACACTCCGCGGCCTCCAACCGTCCCGCCCGCGCGCCCCCGCCGCCCCTCGACGGCGGGCAGGGCGGCGGCGGGCAGGGGAGGAGGAGGCTGAGGCGGCGAAGCGCCCCTCCCGTCACACGCGCTGCCCAACTCCTCACAAAGTTGGCAGGGAGCGCAGCCCGGGTACCTCCACCGCCTCCACAGACCCTCCGCACCCCCCTTCTCCCACACGCAGCCGCGGCGGGGCAGGCACAGCCCGGCACGGGGTGCTGCCAGCGGCGGGGCTCGAACCCCCTGCTCGCGGCAGCTCGCTCCCCGTGAGGAAGGGCGAAGAACCTCCCCCGTGCCCCTGAGCGCGGAGCTCTTCGCAGCCCGCGGCACTCACCGAGCGGCGGCGGCGGCGGCTCCGTCGGCGGCTCCGTCTCCTCTCGGAGCGGCTCCCTACAGAGCGCTCTCCTCTCTCGGGGGCGGGGAGGAGGAGCGGGTGAAGGCAGGAGGTGGGGAAGGGCGGGGGGAGGAGAACGCGGATTGAGCCCTCCCGGCTCCTGTCGCCGCGCTCCTTCCCTCCGCCCCTTCCCGCCCCAGTCCGCCCAGCGGCGCGGCCGGCAGCGAGCGGCGGGGACCGGCGCGGCGCGGAGCGGAGGCGCTGCCGGCGAGCGGCGATGTGAGTGCCGGGGGCCGGGAGGGAGCGCCCAGCTCCGACCACGATCTGTGCAGAGCCCACTGCCCAGGGGCCGCGGGCGGGGAAGGAAGGAAGGGAGGGGTGCAGGGAGGGAGTGCCGGCGGCCGGGCCCCGTGTCTGCCGGGCGAGGGGAGGCCTTGGGGCAGCCGGGCTGCTGCCGTGCCCCAGCCGCGGCCGGTGGCCCCCGCCTCGCTGACCGAGTTACTTCCCTGTCTCTTCCGTCCTTCTACTCGCGTCCGGCCTCCCCCCACCTCATTGTTTGTTTGTGCTGCGCTTTCGCCCCCTTATCTCTTCCAGACACGCCGGGTAGCTTGGGCTCCCGCCTGCCGGGACGGTGCGGTGAGCGCTGCAGGGGGGCCGGCTGCCCGTCCGACCCCTGCCCCTCACACCGCGGCCGCCTTTGGCGGCTCCGCTTCTGAATGAAGCGTGCGGAAGGAGCCTCTGCGCCTCGGTCATGCTGGCCGAGAGTTTAATTAGGAAACTTGTGTTAATACTTCACCGCGTTTGCGGGGGTAAGAATCCAGGATTTGATCTTTATTGAGACTTTCATACGAATGGCATTTGTTTGTTTCTGTTACTTTTCAAGAGGCATAACTTCCCTACTGACAAAAAACTCAAACCAGCCCTTAGCCTAATCAGAAAACCAACCTTTAACCTGACTCAGAGATCTTTCTGTAGGGAAGTATTTGATGGTTAGGTTGCGTGAGCCTGGCTTGCAGACTGGTACTACATACAGTGGTGTTCTTAATTTTCGTTGTTGCTAAAATTATACCTGCACAGCTTCCTGACCCAGTTTGTGTGGCTGTTTTTTTCTTTTTCTAATCCTTATCGTATTCTTCCTGACATAGCCCATATCTTTATTCTGCATCTACAGCAGTAGACCTCTGCTCTCAGTAGATATCCCACACTTAAGATATTTAAGTTTTGAGGTCTGACTCAGGCAGTTTGCTTTAAGTTCCCTATATAAGTGAAGAAATACACACTTATGGAGTTCAGTTTGCTTCTCGGATGAATATTTGGGACAGAAAGAGTGGCATTTTGGAGGTGATAGCCTCCGTCTGTTGACATGGAGAGCTCAGACAACTCAACATCTGAGTTTTTAGACAACTGAATTTAGGGGACATGAGGTCCGTTGGAGCTACATATGTGCAGAAGGCTGCCTGCCCTGATACTCTTGTGCATTCTTGTATGCTGTTAAAGATATTTGCAGCATTACCTTTAAAGTTACACATTTTTTGATCTGGAATAGAGATCCAGCAAAGCAGATCCATGTAGATGAGCTTCAGCACCAGTGCAGGTCAGACTGAGCAGCTGCTGCAGACTCTGCTCTCTGATCAGTTTGTCTTCCCATATATTACAATTTATGTGTTGTTCAGAGGGGGTAAATACAGTGAAAAGAGGCAGCAGCAAGTCAGGTTCCAAATTAGATTTTACAGAAGGATTGCCAAAAGTAAAATGGACTCAAAGGCCAGAAGAACAAAACTCTTCAGAGAACTGTCCTGTTTCATGTGGATGAAACTCCCATCCATCTGTAGGAGCCCCCATACAGATGTATATTCTGTGAAACTCTAGAAGCCACAGTCAGGAAGGACAGCCCCATGTACTTGCTGGGTCAGGGATGCTGTTTTCTTGAGTTCTTATTTTTAAAGACTTTTTTTTAATAAGGGTGTGTATCTAGGCATTGTTTCTAGGGTAGGATTAGTGCAGTGTGAAAGAATGGAGTTGTGAATTATTTGAGAGTGTGGGTCATTATGGCCATTGCTGGGACCCACATCACAGTACAAGAAAACCTTCTCCTTTTTGGCCTCCTTCCCTGTCGATTTTAGAGTTGCATTATTAGGTTTTACCAATACAGGGATATTTGAATTACAGTTAGCTGTTCTGGAATGGCTTCCCATGTGGAGTAAGGTTAATTGTGAAATAGATGTGTTGGGTTTTTTTTTTTTTCTCTTTCATTCTTTCTATTTATTTCCATTACAGAACTATTCTTTTTCTTTAGAAATACACAATATTCCCAAATCAAGTTCATTACTATTTCAGAATGCTGTCTCCTGTTGAGTGGTTGTTACAGAGCAGCCACAGTAGTTACTCTGAATTCATTTCCTTGTGTAGTCAGGAACCTGACTTTGTATCTTTCTCACTTTGCACACCTGTATTCAAGATGATGTGCACGCAAGCTGCCCAGTGCTCAAACCTGCAGAAAGCTGTGAGATACTACCTTTGTGTAAAGTCTTCAGTGGTTGTTGCTGTTAAAACCGAAGAAGACTGCTGAGCATGTGTATGATGTTTTTTACCCCCTAAATTCTTCTAAATTCTTATAATTTGACAGATCCATCCCTGATAACTCTGTTTTGCCCCTCTCCCCCCCCCCCATCCCTGCCAAATTTCAAGTCTGATGTTTTAGAGCAGACCTGTTCAAAGCAAATGGTTCCAGGCTTTGATGCACAGATGCATTTTCTTTCGTTGTTGTATTTTTCTGGTGTTCAGAACCACCTGAAACAGTTGTTTGTTTGGTTTTTCCCTTCCCACCCCCTCCCCCTTTTAATTTATGTGGTGAAAACAAAACCTCTATCCCAGTCTCAAAGTCAAGTCTGGCAAAGCCATCTCAGCTGAAGGTAGCGTCTTTGTGAAAGTTTCTTAAGCTTTGATCTGTAAGAAAAGCTGATTGCACCACCTGTTAAAACATTAATAATACTACAGCTTGCGGGGAGAAGCAGTTTGCCAGTTGACTGAGTTTGGGGCCCTGAACCCCACTACTGCTGGAGTTACTCTGCAGGTTACTTTCTGAGCCTTGTCAACAGAACCTGTCCCCTTTTGCATGCACCCAAATGCGTGGTTCATGTGCTGGAGTGCATAAATGGGTCACTGCAGCGTAGCTTATATTCATCTCATGGCTCAAGAAATGAATATGCAAGGTCAAAATATCTGAGTTTTCTCTCTGAGATTTCAGCATTGTCTCGTGAAATGATGAATGTGGCAGGTGTTGTTAATGCAGAGTTCCTACTTGTTCTTCCCCATCTTCTCACTCCCGCTGGAGTTTTAAATGAATTTCAGAACTCTGAAAATGGTTTTAACACTGATGCTATTTGCACTCTACAACTGTTTGCAGCAAAGAGTTTTGTCATTTCATTAAAGTCTCAAGAAAACAGCTTGGTGTTTACTCTCTGTTTTTAGCTCCTTCCCCTTTAGTTTGTTGAACTGTTTCACATTCTGCCTCGAGTGGTTTGACAAATAGAAGTTGAAAAAAGATCAGTGCTCTGTAGGAGATGCAAATTTCTTCCAAATGGCTGAAGGTTTTCAGCAGTTTGTCCTGAAGTTGCCCAGTACCTGACTGAGCTGCTCTGTTCCCTTGGTGCCCAGTAGCTGGTTGCCAAGCTGAATTTGCTCACAGTTGGAAAACCAGGCTCCCATTGGACTTTGTCACAACCCTTCCCAGGAGATAGAGCTTCGAGTGAAACTTGAATACCTCTCTGGGTCCGTGTCGCCAAGCTCCATTTTGGGAGCTGGACCCGGGTAAATGTGTGCGGTGCTGAACCTTAGCCCTGCAAACCTGGAGAAGCCAAACTTGATTGATGCATTCTGGACTCTTTGTTTTAGTGGCAGGAAGGAAGGTAGTTATGGTACTGGCTACCTGGTCAGCTTTCTAGTCCTTAGCAGTTTAGTCCAGATGTAAAGCTGAAAACAAGAACTAACCTTCACTGATGGAAGTGCAGGCAAAAAAAAAAAAGATAGGGAGTCTTAAAAGCTGTATGGGTTTGATTGCAATGACTTTTAAAAATAACTGTGTTTCCCTTGATTTGTACACAATTATTCAAGTATAAGAAACCTCTGTACCACTTTAACAGCATCTACTCTCAAGGTTGTATTTGGCAGATTAATAAAATAATCGTATACTGAAATGTTATTGATCTGGATTAACTTTCAGGTTTGTGACCAGAGCCTGTGAAGCGCTAGCAGCCTCTCACTGAAGCGCGGTCTTGCTTCTGCTGCTGCTCCTTTCCAAACACTTCTCTTTGTCTTGCTGTCATTGCAGAACTGTTGGTGCTTTGCAGGCGCCACTGTTGTTAAAATGGCAGATATTATTCCATTTCAGCCAAGCTTGGGTTTTGAGTAGGATGAACTCAAGGTGGAAAATCTTGGGACCAGAATTTCCACAGTTCATTAATCATGACATGCAGGATTTTAGGTTCCCAGGATATCAAGTCTTTTGCACAGACAGTATCATTTACATCTATATGTAACAACAGAGAGCCATCCCGTCTGTATCAAAAACGATAGGAGATGAAGGCAAAAGGCTTCTGGATCTATACTTAATCCCCAGGAGTGCCCTCAGGTTCTCCAGCATGATGACTCTGTATAGCTGCAGTGGTTTGCCACAGATGTGATGTCCGGTAGCATTTAGGAAAGAATCCGTGGAAAATACAGCTCTGAAAATACAGCTCATCACATTCTCAAGTCTTGACTTTTGGTGGGTGCAGCTGTACAGTCTTAAGTTTAGCACTTATACTTGATTCTGTTGAAGAGAGGGGCAATTCTGTCAGGTCAAACTTGGAAGCACACAGATGTTCTTGCATATCTGAAAGACGCAGTGAGGCTCTTATACAGTTCATGTGTTTTCTGTCAGAACTGGTCTGTTGCTTTAGGAAGAGTAACCCAGCTTTCAGCTGGAGCATTATTTGAGATGATGTTGAAGGATTTAGAGACAAATTAGGAGCTATAGCTCCAGTAGGAAAAAGGGCCTCGAGGTATTTCTGAGCTCTGAATTTCTCCCTCCCAGTAGGCTGGTTTTCCAGCGGGAGTGTTTGATTTTTCAGGCTTTGGCCATAGTACATTTTGATATATAAATCTCAAAAGCCATTTTATTAAATGTGTGACTAAGTAGTCACCCAGTTTTCAAGTACCGCCTTTCAGGGATGAGCAGCTTTATGTTCAAATCAAGGGATGCTCCTTTCTAGCTTTCCAGAAAACTGCTGGAAAAGCTGTTAATTGCTAACACACTATTGCTTATAGGTTGAATTGTGGGTTTTTTTTTGCTTGCAGAGCATATCCTTTGTACTTACACTTTTAAATAATTGTAGCATCTGTGAAGTTGTATTTTTACATTAAGCACTGGTTGGAGGATGTATTTCGGTATCTGCTTGAATTTTAAGAGTTGAGGTTTGTTTCTGGTAATGAAAGATGTGCTTGCATGTATAAGAGTTGAAGGTGCTATTGCTGTGGATGGAAGAAGTTTTGGTTTTATTGAATAAAAGTGTCAAGAAGTGTTTTCCTTGAACTCTGTCCGTTGATCTTCAGACAAAAGCAGTGATTCAGGTTTCGGACTGATCTTTTCTATTGTTCTCAGTGTAACCTGGAAATATTTTTGTTTTCACCCCTCATTCTTTTCCATTTTAAGAGCAGTCCATTGCTAGAATGTGTTTTGTTGAACCAAAGCATTGCCTCTGTTGCTGCAAGCTAACAAGAAATTGTTTCACAAGCCTCATCTGGCATTACAAAGTGGTTTTTAATGATGGAACAGCCATTGGAGGGCTTGTTTGTTTTATTATTAAATACTTTTTATGTCCTAACTTTTGAGCTCTGAAGAGTTTTCCCTAAGTTTCCTCACGCATGCGACTTAATCTAAATTGCATGTTTCAGAAGTTACTCGAACTTTTACACTGAAACATCCCAACAGTTTGCTGCTGTGCCTGTGATCCCACAGGTCAAAATCTGTTCTAGGATTCCTCACAGCAGCTGACGTCCAGAACTGCACCTTTGTACTGCCTTTGTGCTGCACTGTGTACAGTGTCCAAAGCAGACTTTGACATTAAGTCTAACGTTTTGCACTTAGACACATTTATTGCATGCGATTTTATGAAAAACATGAAACATTTATGAAAAGTGCAAGTTGTACAGTTTGTGTTTAGGAGGATATCTAGAGCTGCTTATGTATATCTAGCTTGCCTTTTCATGTGTTTCAGGCTCTTACAGAAGCGTCTCCATTGTGAAAATCTTGCAACCTGCAGGGGTCAGATGGGGAGAATCCCAATACTGAACAATACGATCACCCAAAGCAGAGCAGATTTAGTTTCTTAAGCTATATATCTATATAAAGACCTGTGGCTTTGATTCTTACTTCAGATTATACATACTTATTTTTTTTCTCTCCCCAGGGCCGATTACTGGAAATCTCAGCCAAAAAAATTCTGCGATTACTGCAAGTGCTGGATAGCTGACAACAGACCTGTATGATGGTCTACCATAATATGTCAATGATTTTGAAATACTAAGAATTAGAATTACAGGCTTTTGACATCACTTTTGATACTAATGTATTGATGCATGGAATTTGGTTTTAAAAAATGCCTTTGTAATACTTGTGATATTTAAAATATGGTATGTGGGAGCCAGGTACATGCATACAAAGTGGTGTCTGCTGTTCTACTTGCCAGTACAGATAAGAACTGAATTATCTGACCCTGCTTTTTCAAGTTCTGTAACTTAACATTTGATCTATCTTGAAACTTTGTGCCTGTTCCTGGCCTTCACATGCAAGTTGAAAGCGAAACCTGGCATATGTACTGTTTATATATGGTAGGCCTGGTACAGCCAGCACTCTTAAGCATTTAAAGCAGGTTTCTTTAAGTACGGACTGCCCACAGAAATGTTAATGGGTTACAGAAAGGTGTTTCTGACTTGCAGATGCCTTTTACAGAATACTAGACCTATTGGTTTCTTACTTAGAAATTAAGTCTTGCATTCCTGACTCAGTGCCAGGGGTAGTCCTGGAGCTGAGCTTCATCTGGCTTACAGTTAGATACCTGAAGTTCAGAATGACAAGTGTGAGCTAGTTGATTTAGATTCCTTCTCGTGGTCAGTGAAGAGAAATGCATGTTAAAGGGGGGGGATCTGGGGAACTTACAAAGTCTGCTTTTAAATCAGATGAATCTTGCCCTGGAAGCGCATCCTCTGCGCATGGGTTCATGAAAAGAAATTCTGGAGTTACTAGGTCAGGCTCAGGCACCTAACATCTGAACACCTAAATGAGCTCAGATGTTCTTTGTGCGAACCACATGAGGACTTCCACTGCTGCCCCTGTACAGCTTCTGAACTCCTTCCAGTTTCTACTGGCTTCAGTCTTTCTGGCAGCTTTTTGGCTTGCAGACTGCTCTTTTGTCTTCAGTTACCC
Organism: Myiopsitta monachus; assembly: GCA_017639245.1. Classification (NCBI taxonomy): domain Eukaryota; kingdom Metazoa; phylum Chordata; class Aves; order Psittaciformes; family Psittacidae; genus Myiopsitta; species Myiopsitta monachus. Next base: position 66,126,403 of record CM029919.1, read on the forward strand.
AACTCCTCTCCCACTTTGCCTTTTCCTCTCTGTTTCTCATGTCTGTGGACCTGCAGACTTGTTTAAGTTCATGAGGTAGCCTAATTAAGGAGCCTAGCTAATATTTTGAATGCTTAATAGCCCATATGGTTTTAAAAAGTTTCCATGAAAACAGAGAGGGTAAGAAAAAAATGAAGGGATGACACTTGGAAGGACAGCATGGAGAGGGAGACCAGATTTCCTGTTACTTGTCTCTATGTGTGATGAACAGTATCATTTGAAAAAAATTTAGATCTTAGAAATACAGGCTATGAAATTTTATGGCACCATTTCGGAGCATTACTGATATTTCGTAACTTCCAAGTTGAGTGTTTCTCACTGTTCCTTAATTCCTGCAGCCAGTTTGTAGCTGTAGTGTTTGCTGGAAGTGTTTTTAGACCAGTTACATTTAGGCTTGTTCAAGTAAGTTTAGTCCAACTAGATTTTAGCTAAAATTAATGAATTTAAAATTGTATAATACTTACAATTTTTTCTTGGTTTTCTCTCTGAAGAGCATTGATTTTCATGAAAGAGGAAAGAATCATAAGGAAAATGTGGCAAAAAGAATTAGTGAGGTAACTTGGATATCTTAATTGCACAAACGCTTATTGTTAATCTCTTTCATTATCAGATTTGTTTAATTGATTCTCTTGCTTCTTTGTTTCAGATTAAAAAGAAAAGTTTGGAAAAAGCAAAAGAAGAAGAAAACATGTCAAAAGAATTTGCAGCAATGGAGGAGGCTGCAATGAAAGCCTATCAAGAGGATATGAAAAGGCTTGGAATTAAGCCAGGTAGTTCATATAGCTGCCAAAAGATTAAAGACAGAATTGAAAGAATATTAAATAGGAAAGGGTTTTTTTTCTTAAATTAGATTTTAGGAACATGAGGGGAGGACTCCAGGACTATGTTTGCACATTAAAAAGAAAAGAAAAAAGGGGGAGCCTGCAAATTGCCTGTATCAGAAGTGACAGCACAGAATGCTTTTAGCTACGGTGTCCTCTGGTCTGTGGAACAATCCAGTTTGGAGTACAAAAATTGAACAATGAGAGAACATATAACAGGCTGTAGTTGATGCTTTGAATCAGCAGTGCAGCTTCCTGTGGTTATTTTTGTGACACTTTGGCCAGTTGGAGACAAAAGTTCCTATTGAGTAGGAGAGGTTGGGTTCCCGCTGGTGTCTTAACACTGGAGGTGAGAATCTCCTACTCAGCTTGTAGTTCAACAAGTACCTTTGTTCCATGTGACAACTTATTATCCATTAAAAAAAGTTTGTAGTTTTAAGCTTCTGTAGAACTGTCTGTCATGGGTTCAGCAGCAGCAGTCATTTTTCTCCTTCTTGGTAGCTGGTGCAGCACTGTGTTTTTAATTTTGTGCCTGGGAGCAGCGCTGATAACACCAGTGTTTTCAGTTACTGCTTGGGAATGTTTTGGTCTGACCAAGGGCTTTCTGAGCCTCATGCTATGTCAGGGAGGAGGGGAAGCGGGGAGGAAGCAGAGACAGGACACCTGACCCAAACTGACCAAAGAGGTTATTCCATACCACAGCACGTCATGTCCAGGATGTGAACACGGAGGGCAGAGACCCGGAAGGGTGTGGTGGTGCACTGGGGGGGGTTCGCTGCTGGGGGGTGCACTGGCTGGGTCGGGCTTGGTGAGCAGTTGTATTCTCTTTCCTTGTATTTCTCTTGTATTATTACTGGTGGTAGCAGTAGTGATTTGTGTTATACCTTAGTTACTAAACTGTTCTTACCTCAACCTGTACGAGTTGCATTCTTTCGATTCTCCTCCCCATCCCCCTGGGACTGGGGGAAGAAAGAGGGGGAGTGAGTGAGAGAGAAGACTGGGAGGGGGGGGGGTTAGAGGCTTAAACCATGACACTGTCTTTTTTCATAACTTTCTTAGTTTCGTTTTTGTTGTTGTTTAGATAGAGCTCATTGGTCCTTAGGGTTTTTCTCTTTCTGTTACTGATCTTTTGATACTTGGGCTTCCTTACACTACTATAATATTGCTACAATGCAAGATTCTGTAAACAGAATCTTTGAAGTTTACCTGCTATGAGTGTAATGCTAATGAGTAAAAGTAACTCTTAAGAACAAAATATCCTATTTACTGTTGCTCAAGAGTGACTAATATTTAAGCTCACATTATTACTCTTTTCTAAAAAGGGAGTATTTTCTTTAAGATGATGTAGGTCCCAGTTCAACACAGAGTAAAATGCAGAGCAACACGGTGGAAACTAAAGGAAAGAAAGAAAAGAAAGAAAAGAAGGAAAAGAAAGAAAAGAAAAAAAAGTCATCTCTGGACGCCTCAGTGCCACCAAAAACTGAAACGAAGGAGTGGGTGCAAGGATTATCTCCTGAAGGCTATACATATTACTACAACACCAAAACAGGAGGTAAAAACTAGTGAGGAGCAAATGCACATATAGTTGTTGGATATAAATGAGGAAAGACTACCTGCATTTCTTTACTCTTCTGCTCTTTCTGTAGTAAGCTGCTTATTAAAATGTGAACAATTAGATGTAGTTTTGATATTTAACATTCAAGACGTTAGCATCCAGAATTTCAGACTAGTTTTCCTGTTTGTTAATAATGGAAGAAAGCAGTAATTCCACAGTTCCTGGAAGCGTTTAGCCTTTCAGAAGTATACAAAAGATAGCTGTGTGCTTCCTAAAGAAGTGTTCTGATCAGGAATGTGAAATAAATTCATTGTGCCCAAGTAAATGAGAGCAGTTATGGGTTGCTGTCTGATTGTTTCTTTCCGCATTTCAGGATTTATCTAACTGACTTCTATTGGGGAGCTATGTGTTTTGATCTACTTTAGAGCATAAAAGCAACCCTCTTTTATGATTAATGAGAATATTACAAACTGTTTCTTATAAATTTAGGGATTGACATGAGCTTTTACCATAGTCTTTCCTCATGCAAGATAATTGTCAAAAGGTAAAAATCTTGTGTGTTTAGTTTCTTACTAAAAAAAAAGAACCAAATAAAACAAAAAGACCCCAGCAAACAAGAAAACAACTCTCCTTTGTATCAAAATTCCAGAGTTAATGTGTGTATCAGCCGTAGTTTAACAAAGTCTGGAAGGTGGTTAGTCCCAGTAGAGTCAACTTTAGTTGTGATACTTCTGTTTATTGTTCATATCATAGTTTGCTTGAGGGTGATTTATATTCCAATGAGGATTTTACTTCTTTGTTTACTATATTACTTGTTTGTATGTGTGCACACATCAGTGTTGTATCATATTCTTCAGATCTCTTTTTCGTAAAGATTACTTGAACAGGATTGAATGATGAATGACATATCTTTGTTTTTTTAAGAATCACAGTGGGAGAAACCTAAAGGATTCCAAGGCAACTCTCCAAACTCAAAAGTGGTAATGAGATACTCTTACTCATACTTTTCTTTGTCCTTGCAAACACTTTTCAGAAATAAGCTAAGCAATTTGCAAGTCTTCTGACTGCAGAAGATTAATTGTTTCCTCTTCAAAAACTTAGGAAAAGAAAAACAACGTATAGAATGTTTTATGATACACTTGATGGAAACTGAGATTTTAATATACCAATTTTTGGCTAATTTGTTTATCAAGGGAAGAGAAATGATGGTGGTGGGTGTGTTTTTGCAGAATATGTTATTTTCATGCTTCAGTCCATAAAATTGAGAACTTTTGGGAAATTCTGAATAAATTCTCTTCAAACTTTTGCAAATGAAATGTAATTAAAAAAAAAAAAGATCTTACACATCTCTTAAACGTAAGAGAAAGAGAGTCCTTTCTCTTAGGAAACATTAATTTTGCGCTGTCAGATGGTTCCATGGTCATGGAACCTATGCGTAAGGAACCTTTCAGCACATTACTTTATTTTCCTTATTTAAGGCATGGGAACACTTGCAGAATAGACCAAGGACAGAAAGGTGTCCCTTGCCCATGCAGGCGCATTGGAACTAGATGATCTTTAAGGTCCCTTTCAACCCAAACCATTCCTTGATTTCTTCTATTATTAATGGGCTTTCCCCTGATAATTACCACTCCAGGATTTTTGTGCTTCAGAACATTAAAATAAGATTCCTACAACACTCCTGTGACATTATGTTCCGTTTCCCCATTTTCAAGATAGGTCTCATAAGTACAATATGATTTAAAGTCCGTTTTGTTTGCTAATGTTGGATTTTATGTTAGAGATCAAAAAAAGCCTGGCTTTTTCAGAATGCTTCCCATACTGTACATCTCAGAAGGTAGCCTGTGCTTGGTACTGGTTAACTTACAGTCAGAGGAGAAAATGTTTTTGATTGGGGATATTTTTAGGCAATTGAATCAATTAACAAAGTGTATGTGAAGTCTTTATCTTTTCAGTTGGGGTATAGCTTTGCAATATTTATAAGCCAGTCTCACTCAATGTAGCCTTCCACTGAAAGAGGTGGTCTTGTTACTAATCTTGTGTGGTCCTTGGTGCATGTTTGCCCTGACAGTGAACTAGTTCAGGGAGTGAAGACGTCAGAGTTTAGGTTAGTGCTCTGTAGGCTTATTTCCTTGCCATCAGCTCTGAGGGTAATCAGTGAAATGCCAGTGTGGGGAGAGCAGATCAAGGAGAGGAGGGGCTCCCTTCCTGGCAACAATTTGGAGTTAGCTCATCTCAGCTTTATCATAAACGCACACCTTCAGCCTCAGATATCTCTCTAGTGCCACATGGCTGTATTTTGTCATTCCTCCCTCACCCTGCACAGTGACTTTGTGGTGTCTTGAGTTATTTTTGCTATTGCTAAAAACAACCATTTGATTGCTCCTTATTTAGTTTGAGCTAAAGATATTGGGAACATTCCAGATCTCTTACAAGGACTCGCTGCCCAGAAATTAAAGGGCATGCTTGCATATGTAGTGTAGATTCACAGGCTCTCCCTGTTTAACAGCACATTAGCTTGCTGCTCAGACATCATGAGAGGTGGAGAGGACAAAGTAATGAAAAGGCATGTTGAAGACTACCTGCAACTTCAGTTAGATTGGCATCATGCTGGTTAGCAGTTGTTCCCAAATAGCAAGGACAAGAGGTAACAGCCTCAAGCTGCACCAGGGGAGGTTCAGATTGGATATTGGGAAAACTTTCTTCACCGAGAGGGTGCTCAGGCATTGGAACAGGCTGCCCAGGGAAGTGGTAAAGTCAGCATCCCTGGAAGTGCTCACAAACCACATAGATGAGGCCCTCAGTGACGTGGTTTAGTGGTAGACCTGGCAGTCCTGGTGTAACGGTTGGACTTGATGATCCTAGAAGTTTTTTCTAACCTAGCTGATTCTGCGATTAGCATTTATATAGTAAGATACTCAGTGTGTCTAGCATCAAATATCTGCTGAGATGCTCGGGATATGACTAATGAAAAGGCTAGGCTGTACTTAAGACTGGCTTTTTGTCCTCTTTCTACTTACAGGAAATAAATTCTCCTTTTGCTTCTTTTGGAGAAACTAGCACTTGAGATACTCTTGAGAGCAAACTGTTGGGGAAACTTGCTTACTGAAGGCTCTCTTGCCTTTGCCTGCTCTGCACCTACTGGTACAATTTCTCCTGTTTACAGAGCGGGTGCAAAAACTTTAACTCCTGATTTTGTTGTGTGTTTAAAAAACCCAACAAGTTTTAATAGAGTGTTAAGCAAATGTGTAGGTATGTGTGTGCCAAAGCTTATCTATATGTGTGCGTAACTGTATACGCACACACAGGCATCTATTAGTGCAAAAACAATGTATGGTGAAGCTTCATGGATGTTCTGCCTAATGCTGGGGAGCAGGCAGTAGTCAGGAGCAGTGAAGAAGTTGTATGTGCAGGTGTTGATGAAAGTCACGTTCTTAAGGAAGATGTTAAGTCAGGGGTAATGACTGATTATGTAGCTGTGGCTGATTCTGCACATCTGCATTTTAATTACACATCCAAAAAGACCTACCAGCAGCTTCTGCCGCATTTCACATGGATTAATCAGTAGGGAAAGGTGTTGCTTCACTAAGGAAGTAAATGAACGGGCATGCATTCCTGCAGAGTTTGATTTCTCTGTTATTTTTGGTGAAGATCTGTTTTGGGATAAATTTTAGAACGGTTTTTTGTTTGTATGTTTCTGTTTAGTTGGTGATAGTACTTATTGATATTGGTTTTCTGTAGCCCTCACAAAACCTTCCACCTTTCAGAGAAACTTTTTATCAACCTCCACTAAAGAGAATGACACAAACAGGATGAACACTTTGGAAAATAAACCCCCTGTAAAATAATGGCCTGTGTAATCATTTGAAGTGTTTGGCGACATGTGCTGTATTGCCTCGTACTAATTATCCACTGCTTGAAAAAAAAATGTGTGTGTGCATTTGCAGCATTGTAAGTTAAGCAGTTCGGTCTCATTTGAGTCAAAGGGAGTACTCCCTAACAACTTCAGGGGTTCAAGCTTTAAAATGGGAAAATTAGCACAAACAAAAAATACTCAGGGGTTGAGTTGTCTTATAAGTGATGCTTTGGCTGATCCTTGAAACTTGTTTTAATTTCTCCTGTATCTTTTCCTTAGACAGCAGAGTGGGTAGAAGGTGTCACTGAAGATGGTCATACTTACTACTACAACACACAAACAGGAGGTAAGGAGAGCTTGTTTTCCAGTTAAGCTCTTGTTTCAGGAGACAGGGTTTTCAGAAAAGCACTTTGTTTTGCAAATAACTGCATTTTAAGGGTATTACTAAGTTCTGAATTTTTTAAGCTGCTACCTTAGTTGAAATACACTTGTTGCTTAGGTCAGTGCTGGCTTTATAGCTGTATTGTCAGTGTGTATACATTTGTGCTTAATAGGTTTTTTCAGACATTCAACTTGTAACTCTGAACTGTGTGTTCTTCTTTTCTACGTATATATTGAAATTACAGTTTGGAAATCAAAAGAGGCAGGATTTTGTTTTGGTAGGTATGTAGGACTGAGTAGGAATCTCCTAAACTTTTCCTCTTACCGACACAGCATTGATAAGAGTGCCCAGCATCTTGCCTCCTGCTTCTTTTCCCCATTCTTTTCCCTACATGGGGAACTTTGTGGTAACTCCCTCAGAACAGGCATCTGTTTTCTAAATCCATTGGAATCATTTTGAGGTCAGTGGTGCCTCTCTGGAGAGCAAGTGATTTTATGCTGGCTATGAGTTTTCCTTCTGCTGTTGGGTATGAAGTGGCATTCCTAACAATGCCAAGAATAGAATAAAACCCCCAAAACTTCCAGTTTTCCAACGTGCCACTCCCCTGCCCAAATGATTTGTGATTTCTTCTTTTGAAAGCCAAAGGAGATGCTGATTATTTTTAAACATTGCCTTCTAAGCTCAGAGACATTTTATGCCTTTGGCTGTGTTGTTTTTTTAAGTTCTTCATGGACACATGACACGAAGAATGTCTTTGTAATCATCATATTTGGTAAAATTCGGCTTGTGAGGTTCCAAAGTGCCCTTAAGAGACTGTTCTGGTCCTGTAAAGTCACTCATTACCAATTTCTTATACCTTTGCTTCTTCAAGATACATGGTAAGTGTTGGTTTCAGTTGGGGATTTCTTTGGAAAGAGATTAAATAACTGGAGAGTTTTATTAGATCTGAAAGCTTATATAAAATTCCAGATTGAAAGTTGGTTTTGCCTTATTGTTACTAAAACTGGTTTTAAGACTACTGAGTCAACCTTTATTTAAATATTTCCTCTCGGTCTATTCACCCATATTTGTACCAGCAAATTCCAACTAAGAAGTTGAAAGTGAGGTCACATGCTGTACATACTTCCATGTCTTTTCAGATTGATGTTTGTATTTAATTGATAGCTCTTTAATTGGAGACTGACCTAATGTTACAGAGCCAGGTAGCACAGAGAAGGAGTTTATCTACCTGGAGAGCTGAGGCCGGAGTTTACCTTATGCTGGCTTTGTAATCAATGGACAATGCAAATCAAATGGGCACCTCTAGAGGGCAATTTGTCATGTGAAAGGATGAGAGACCACAGTCTCAGAAGCCACAGTTCACTATTTATGTTATTTTTCTTAAGCACTAATTAAAACAAGCTTTACCAACAGTAAACTCAGCTGTCGTAAGCGTATCTCTGCTGGGAAGTGAAATGCTATCTTTCTGATTATGTTTATTAAAACGAACATCTCGAACAAAGGCAAAGGCCTTGTGCTAAATTATTTGCTGTATTTTTACATAAGACTGCGCTCCTTATGAAAGGTAATGCCAGATCAGAATTAGAAACAGAAGTAATGTGATTGTTCAAATATTTTGGACAGTATCTACGTGGGAGAAACCAAGTGGTTTTGTTTCATCTTCAACTGGGAAGAGTCAAACAGATTCCAAAACATCTGATTCAGACTCAGAAGACAGTGAGAATGAAGCGCGGAGTTCGGAAACTAATTTCAAGGCAAGTTTTTAGATTTATTTTACACACAGTATTAATTATCTAGCAGAAGATGATTTATGTGTTGTGATAGGATGTACTCATTGTGATGAGGTTAAACCATATGAGTGAAAGTAGAAGTTTGCACTTGTTTGAAGTCAAATAAATCTTTGTTCAATCATTTGGCCCATAAATGGCACTGTTCCAGAATAGAAAGCATGATCTTCCTCTTCAGCCCACCTGAAGCAGCTTGAAGTCTGCAAGAGATGTGATGTTCTCTGAGAAAGGTCACTGTCATCTCGCTGAAATAATCCATGGAGTGGTTTGGATTGCAGTGTGAGGATGACTTCAAACCTTCATTGGTAAATGTGACTGCCCGGAGACCCTCAGGGAGAGCTTTTGACTGAAAATCACATGGGTGTAATTTCCTTATTAATTGAGAAAAACTTTGGCAGCACATAGTACAAAATTTGGATCAATTCTATTGATATGTGTCTTCAGGTTTAAAACTTATAAAGGGTGTGATTATGGCTCTGGTTGGGTCAGACAGTTTTTCTATAACTCTTTCTCAGACAGTTTAAACATAAAATGTGTTCACAGACAGGTGTTAATTCTAAAATATGTATGTTTGTACCTCTGCGTCAGTGTAAACTGCTACCAGCTCTAAAGAGTATGTATCTGCAGCACAGAAAGCTGTATGTGAATTTTTGCTTCTTACTTTTTATTTACATATGCTAAGCTTTGTTTTCAAGTAAGTTTTGTGACATTATGAGTTTGCCTTTTCAAGTTACTCTTGGTTGAAAAATATGAATAATAGGTAATGGTAAATCAAAGACGTAAAATAAAGCTACATTGTGTTTTCATTTAGGCATTTTTGCTTAAGGTGGGTTTTTTCCTCTTTAGAGGAAACGAGATAATGGTGAAGAATCAGAGGAAGGGAAAAAGTCTCCCAGAGCTAAGAAGTTAAGTCCTTACGGGAAATGGCGAGAAGTTAAGTCAGAAGAAACTGCTGATAAAGAGGAGAGTTCATCCCCTTCCCAAGAAGCCTCCGGTGACTCATCCAGCAAGACCAACCCTTATGGAAAATGGAAAGCAATTCAAGAGAAAGAGGAAGAGGAGGAGGAAGAACCGAGGTGAGGAAATGTTTATCATAGTTAGTTTCATGGTATTTGTTTCCAGAATACTTGTTTGAAAGAACTGAAGCTGCTGCTTCTGAATTCTGGCAGAATTAACACTGCAGGGATTGGAAATGGAGCCCAAATACAATTCTTTCCACAGGAACTACTTGAAGTAATAGCACTCCATGGCAGATATTGGTGGTGGGCTGGTTTAGCGCACAAGTTCACCATAATTACAGACTAAATTGAAGGGATTTAAAGGATCATTGTCATCCATCATTTTTCTTAGAGGCTGAGGATCAACTATTTAAAGGTAGTTACTCTAAGCTTATGTTCCTTAACAGCGTCTCCTTCAACAATCTGGCTCAGCTGCCTCAGGAGCTCTCGTGACTCTTTCTTCCTCTGCTTCCAGCCTCGAAACAGCATAGGCAGCTCTCTCAGGGCCTCCAGCTTCCAGGCTGAACTCTGTTTCTTTCTGATGAGTAATTAGATGGGCTAACTCTGCCCAGAGTTCAAGATGTATCTTGGTCTTCTAGGACCACCAGTAACCTTATCTTGATCATACTGGGTTAGCATTGCTTTGAATTCCTTCCTTATGGGATCAGGAGTGCCTGGCATAAGGAGTATGCTTTTTGTCAGACTCCAAGCAATTTCTGCCTATGCCTGGTGTGTTTGGCTGAGTTACTTGCATAAGCAGTGAATTCTTTCTCACTTCGGGGTGTTGTACTAACTCTAACTTCTCACTTGAAGGACATGGTTGAAAAGACACTTCAAATTTTCACCCAGTATTGCAGTAAAAGAGTTGGTTCAACTGTTTCTCATTCCCTCATTTGCCTCATTTCAAAACAGTTAAGCAAAACCAAACCAAAATCCACTACAACCTTTACTGCTGTCACTGCGGGTATGTCCTGGAGGCTCTTATAATGTCGTGGGAGACACTTTCTGTAATGACTTAACTAACGCAAGAGATGAAAGACAAAACGTGTAATCTAGTTATGCCATTTTAAATCTGGAAGCTGTCTCTCTTCCATGTCCAGTCGATGTGCTGCAGATGTTTTTGTGATCAGGAGGTTTGTTTTGGTTTTTACTGCACAGTGCCTGAGCTGGCTCATTATTTTTGTGAAGCATGCTGCCTTTTGCAGCCAGTTTCTTGTTGTGGGGCCCTCTAGGAGTCTGGAGAAACTAGGTTTGGGGGAGGAAAACTGTCCTTTCCCTCATACTCACCTCATTCTCCAGTGTTTTAGTTGTAAATTATTCAGCAGACAGTTCTGACAGTGCTGGAACTAAATTCAGCACTGATCTATTTCCTTGGAGATTGTAATGTTCACGTAACACCTTCTGTGTTGGACCAGCTAACTGCTCCTTGACTCCAGAGCTGTGATAAGTTCTTTCAGTTTTTGGAAAGCACTGTCTTATAAAAAGTGCTTTCAGCTACAGAGCCTTCTATATCAGTCTGTAGGTGAGCACACAGGCTTGAGATATACGCATGTAAAGGAGAGAAATGCAATTGGTTGTTATATACTTTAAATTGAGGTTAGACACAATGGCAACCACTTCCAGAGGTTTGTTTTTTCTGGATACTGCAACACTCATGTTTTCTTGACTTGCTGTTTTTCTCGTGGCTCTCTTTGGGTGCTTGAGCTAGTCCATGTCTTCCTCGAAGCACAGGACCTGAAACCAGGTATAGTACGGGAGCCAACATCAGACACACTCAGTAGTACTGAGGGATTTCTTGCATGGATTGGCCAGGAATACAGTGTGTGTCTCTTTGTAGCAGAGTTATACTGGTGTGATGCCCTACGGACTTGTAATTAAGGTCATTTGCTGCCAACTGTTGGGTTGCTCTCCATCATATGCTTGGGCCACAGGTTATTCTAGGTTATTCTTTTAGAACACAGTGCTTTGCTATTGACCTCTTAAAACCAACTGGTTGGTTTTAGATGGTGTCTTTGATTTGTTCAGATCTGTATTTGCTGTGATTCTGTTTTCCAAAGCTGTTCCTCCCAACTTGGGGTCACTGGCTGGTTTGGCAAGGCTGTTCTCTGTTCTGTCATGCAGACCCTCAGGGATGGACACTTGTGGAAAACTACTTCATAGCATTTTGGCAGTGAAGCATTGCTAATTGCTCACTGACTACTGTCTTTTAAATCTACACACATGCAGCCCTGTTCTTTTCAGGACTATTTACATGATGAGTGCTTGGGCCATGCTATAAGCTCTGTACCCAGTGAGGTCTTAGTTTTTTACTTTTCAGGGCAGCCCACACAGAAGAAGCAAAGAGCATGTGTTTTCTCTGATGCCTGTCATGGTGATGATCTTGGCTAGAAGACTGCATCTAGCTCAAAGCTGCTTTGACAATCAAAGATGGATGTTGCTGTCTGCAGTACACCATGCTGTTTTTTCCATGTAGATTAATCCTTCTATGTTTTCCTCTCTTCTCCCAGTGAAAAAGTGGACCTGGAGCTTCCTAGTACAGAGAGTGACAGTCTGCCACCCCCAGTGGCAGAGGATCCAGACGATGCGACAGTGATATTTAAAGAGAAGACAGTCACCTCCCTTGGAGAGCTGACAGAAGGGGTGCCAACATTTAAAAAGAGGAAATTTGAAAATGGAAAATCTAGGAACTTAAGACAGAGACTGAGTGATCAGTAACACTTAACAAATAATACTTGATTCTGTTGAAGCAAGAGTGGATCAGAAGTGGAATATTTTAAACAGGCTTTTATAAAGAAGACGTTGCATAGAAATTAAGGATTTATAGGGATTGAACCATGTGAGTTGTAATATTTTTTAATTCTGTTTTGATGTGATTGATCTTGGAATGGAAGTCTCTCTTCTGTTACTTATGCAATATTGTAAATACGTCTATTTTATCCGTACAATCTAAGTTCAGTTTGCTCTGGGTATGCTGTTTTAAATACGTTGCATAAGGTTTTTTACTCCTTTTCTGAGAGAAAGTAGTCATCTTTAATCTGGCAAAAAGGATGCAGACCTTTTGTTTTCACAGAGGAACTGGATCTATGACATGTACTAGGCAGTAAAATCATCCCCCCAAGATTGATTATGTGGAGTAGTTCCCCAACTGAGTAAAAACACTGTGCTTACTAACCTTTGGCTAATTGCTTGCAGAAGAGTAGGTGGTGAGACTGCCAACGTTTCACAGTGATCCTTTGATGAAAGCTGTTTTTAGAGGAGTTAGTCACATCAGTGCCACTCATTCCAAGTGACGTTTGGAAAATCATTTGTGTATGTGCACGATAAATGTGTTAAACCTCTGCAGAAGGTTTAAACGGGATGAATCTTAACTTTGTGTAACAGCCCCATAGCCTGTTGGAGCAGGTATTTCTGTGGGGTCTTTCTGTTGTATTTTGCTTTATTGTTGTCTGTGCTTGAGCTTTTCCTTCTTTTTGCACATCAAGTTTTCTTTTTTTTGGTCTTATTTTCTTTGTTATCTCTTTTCCTGACATGACAAAATGTGCCTTTCGTGACAAAACATTCCAAAGACCTGGCCCTGCTACAGCATGCAGAACCCTTTTTGAGGCTGATGGATTTTGTCTGTTGATAAGAGGAGTGTATTGAATAGTTGTAGTGACTGACTAAGCTGAGAGGGGCTAAGTGTATTGAAGTTTCATCATCCTCAGTACCATAGGAGAGAAAACAGAAGATGGGTAAGTAGAGCTGATGGCTGTACCGTCCACGATGGCTTGGACATTTTCTTAAGGCCTGTAGGTTCGATTTCTTCACTAGGTGGGATTGCTCTGCATTTGGCATGATCAGGATTCATTGTGTAAGGATACAGCTCCACTCATTGCTTCCCCAGGTGTCAAACAGTGGACCACAAATGTTCAGATCATGAACCCACTAAAAAATATGTCTCTTTCGAAAAGCTTGTAGTGTTTTGTTCAGGAGCATCACAGCCAAAACCAGAGGGTGCAGTTGAAACAGCTGTCAGAGTCCAGCTGCAGCAAAATGGAGCTGGTAACTGCTGAGCTTGAACTTCCCAGAGAAAACAACTGTTCATCCATCCTATCAGCAGAGAAAGGAGTGTGAGACAGGGAATCTGTTTATCATGTCTTACAAAGGACACCAAGGTCTTTTTTCTATTCTGTGATGTTCTATGTGTAGAAGAGAAATTAGTATTGTGTTTAACCCCAGGTGTTTCTCTGGCTTGTATTTCTTCTGATGTTTGTTTTGAGAAACTTGAAAGTTTTCTGTAATACCCAGCCCTGGATTGTCATTTAGAGATGCTGGATGCTCCCATACATCCCTGCATACATGCAGGAATGTACAAGCAGTCTCTATGAAAGACTTCACATGCAAGGCTAGAGCATAAGTGTCCTTTCTGCTGAGGAGGGGTTGTCAGGTTTCTTTGACAAGCACAGTTTTCAGGTTTTGCTCATGTCTGAGCACTGTTACAGCAGCTTGGAGCCTCTGTATGTTTGTAACAAGTTTACATGCATTTCCTCTCAATTTACACCAAGTATTGCCGTTCAGCTAACTCGCTTTTCCTCCTCTTGAATCCGTCGTGTCTTTTCAGCATCACATAACACATCCTTGTGTGGCGCTCCACCACCAATTCTCTTCACCGATTCCAGCCTGAGTTTGCCTGGGCTCTGTGTTCAAGGAAGATTAAGGCCATGGGTGATGTCACTAATACTTCCTTGGCCTACTGGAAGCGACTCTTGATACATGTGGCCCTAAGCCACATTTGCCTTTCACATGACTGCATCATGCCACCTGCCCTTGGCACCCTGTGATTTTCCAGTACAACCAGCTCTTTCTGCTGCTCTGCCGTTGCCAGCTGCTGCGTTAACAGCTGATCCTGCTTTCCTTCCAAGCACAATCGTTTTTTTCCTTACAGACTTGTTTTGTACTGCTGTACTCATCTGCTTCTGTTACTCCAAGCCTAAAGCATGTACGTCTCTGTAGGAGCTCTGTGATTTCATTGTCTATTGGCACAGTAGTATGGGAGTTTCATTTGTAGGCTCCACTTCTAAATCCTCTGAGGAGCACATCTTTTCTCTTCTAGCGAGGTTCCCAAAATATTAACATCCTTACTTAAAAATTTTGTCCCAGTGAAGTGGTTATAGGCAGTGATTTGAGATACCTGTAACTAAGCTGGTCAAGGAGGTGTTTAAAACCATCTGAAAGTAGGTGTTCCAAACTTGTTTCCTTGAGGAGCTGCTGCTAGTTGTAATATCAGCCAAAGGTCTTTGTCAAGTACGGTGTTAAAGAGACGAACCAGAGCATTAGTGGAAAAGATACTAAACGTTCTCTTTGTTCACTGATAGTAAAGTTGGTTTTAATACCATACACTTGCTTTTGGTGATCGGACTTCTACAGCCTGTGCTTCACAAAGAAATCAAGCTCTCCATTCCCCACTACCTCTGAGTTTGAGGAGAGACCAGTTCATTCTTTGTCCTTAAATTACAATAAGGGCCAGTTGAATCAAATGGGATCTGTCCAAAGCCAGTGTTTAATTTTGCACTGTGCTGTCACTCAGTTTCCTTATCGTATATCTAAACCAAGTATTTTTGATACAAAGACACTGTCTTGTGTGAGATTTAAGGCAGACACTGCTTTTCCAGGACACAGGTTCTGCGCAGATCCCTCTCCCTCCTGTGCTGTCTCCATGCAAAATCTTCTGCCTTTGGAATTTGCCGTAGGAATCCTGTGGGTATTACCACAGTTATGCTCCTCATCTGCTAATCCTGCCTTGGCTGCAGTGGCTTTCAGTAAAGGAATGTTCCTTTTACTGTTTGAGAACAGTACTACCAGAGGAAGAGTGTTTTGTGTCCTCACTAATCCATTTCCTGTCATGCAGCATGTTTTTAGCTGCTTGCCTCCTTTTATTGCAAGCTCCTTCTTTTATAGGCTGCTGTGGACATTGTTAGAAATACAAGGAGAATTGGAGAGAAAAAGGGAGTCACTGCAGTGTCTGACAATGGCTTCATTTGTGTGGGTTTGAGCAAGTCAGTTCTGTATTTTTCCTTCCTTGCCTCATCTCTCCCCTGTCTTGTCTGTCTAAAGACAGCTTTGCAGTACAGGATGCTTTTCTTCGGTGTGTGTGTTTTTATAGGAGGGTCTGTCTAAAGCTGGAGATGCTTTTAGAAGCAAACGTATTGCATATAGTTTGATGCAATATGCAATTGATGCATATATGCAATATATTGCAGTTACTTTGGTGGGCATTTCTTTATACCAGGAGCTGTGCAGAGACATGCTTATTTGACCCAGGTTATAGAATACTCCTTGTTCCTCTTTAGGCGAAGCCAAATTTTAACCCTCCACCTGGGAATTTGTAGATTGAAATCCAGACTTTCCCAATAGTGTCAAGTTTGCTTTTTGTTCGACTGTCATAGAGATCTGTGCTGCGCATCATCCAGTCCCAGTGTTCAGATTAAGAAGGTGGGGAGGCTGGTCATGACATGGATCCAAGTTAAATTCACCTGTGCTTGTATAAAAACATTTGTCCTTTTTTTTTTTCTTCTTTTTTCCTTGAAAAATATGTTAAATCAGTGCAAATTTTGGTATCTCAGAAAGGGAGTAAAAAACTTTCATGTTTCTTGGTTTCCTTGATTTGCTTTTTGAGTTGTGCCTCCCCTTTTTAGTACTTGTCTTATTATTGCTATCTTCTTCAAATAGTCTTCCTCCAGTATTCCCAGCTATGCAAACCTCCACATCACTGCTGTGCTGTATCTCCAGCATCTCCCTCCAGCTCACCTCTGCTCCACTGGGATTTGGGGAAGCATCATGCTGTCTTACGCAGGCCGCTTTGTCTCCCCACCCCAGCTCCTGCCGCCTGTTTGCATCGTGCCCTGGAGAGATATAACCGTATCTACTCTCAGACAGCCATAAGCTGTTTCAGCCCCATGTGCTCTTCTGATTTCCTCACTGATCCTTCTTCCTGAGACAGATCCAATTCCTCCTGTGGGGTTTTCAATCCTTGTGCTGGCTGGTACGAAAGCTGTCTCTGTACCTTCAGCAATCCTTTGGTTCTGCTTTGTTGGCTGGTACCTCTTCAGTCTCTCTTGTATCTACCTCTTAAGTCCTCTTTGCCTTCTACCTGCCAAATTATTTAACTTAGAAATCGTGTGAAGCGTTGTGTGACAAACAAACAGACCGAGCTTTGTGAAATGTGTTGGGATATAGCTTGAATAGAAAATTTCTTTACAGAGCAAAAAGCATTGCAAATAATAGTCTGAAAAAGGCCGAATCTGCCCCAGAGGGTTCTCAGACAGCGTCAGCAAACACGGGTTTGACTTTACCTGTACAAGTAAACACAGCCCATGTTAAAACCCAGCAGAAAGCATTACACAGACTAGGGGCTGAAGAGAGTGGATGTTAATGGCTTCGTTACAGAGGAGGAAGTGCAGAGGAGTGGGGGAATGAGAAGCGAGTGGTTTAGTTTATAGGTATCCTCTGCAACATTAAACAGTGGGTTTCTCTTTAGCAGCTTCTCAGTTGCAGTTACAAGTATTGCAAGCTCTTGAAGTGGAGTTTATATGAAGACCGTGAATAAAGCTTTCATTTGAACCATCTGCTACCGTTGTTCATCTGTTCAGGGGGGTTACAGCAAGCTGGGAGATGGACGGGTGCATGTTCTGTTAAAAATGGGGCCTGGGGTCACGATAAATCAAAATAGGGATGGAAATGTGGGAATGCTTCTTAAAATAAATACTTTAATTTTGTGGTCACCAATAGAAGTGCCTGGTGCCTTCCAGTAGCGCGTTCAGCACTCAGTGGAAATGGGTTTGTTCTGCGCATCAATTACAAGTAACAAATGACCTGGGTTAAAACTGTTAATTTTACACTTCTTACCAGAGTTCAGGTGAGATTCGTTGTAGCAACGTTCCAAATGTAGCTGAATGGATAAGTCTGATGGTAACAGAATGTCATTCAGTAGTCCTCATATGTGCTTCTCTAAGGTTGATGGGCGATGCCCTGAGAGTTGAAGATCTGCACTTCTAAAAGGTGGGGAATGCATGTAAACTAGTTCATAGCATTTCTGTTACTGCTGTAAGTAGAAGCTGAGCTGCAGATCTTCCTGCAGGTTTTATTTCTGAACTGCTTACTGCAAGAAGTCAAAGTTCAAGTGTCCCAATGACTCTTAAATCGTGTGGTGATGTTTCCCGATTGACTGACAGGGCTATGCATGGAAAGAAGCCCAAGCAAACCCAAAAGCTTTCATAATTAAAAGGGCTGGGAGCAAGTCAGAAATTGCCAGACAAAACTTGCTGATAAGAATGTGCAAACATGCCAAAGAACGGAAAAACAATTCCAGAATTGAGAAACTGAGGACAGTTTTCCTACCCGCTTCCTAGTTCAAGTTCCATCTTTCTAAATACAGCTGAATAAAGTTAAAACTGTTGTTTGTTAAATATACAGTAGTAAAAACCACACCATTTAGATTAACTCAGTGTCAAAGTGATTATTTTCCTTACAATAACTGTCATTTTCTCAGTCCTGTATCATTTGTGATTACAAAACAGATGTGCAAATATAAATCAACAACAAGGCTTAATTTAAATCATAACAAGGAACTGATTCTTCACATGCAAAAGCTTGTACAGAGGAGCAGCTTTATAGCATAACCTGGGAGGAGCAGGATAAAAAACACCGTGTTGTAGCAAGTCAGCCCAGTTCAGCAGAGCACTCGGAGTTTGTGTGACATTAAACACATCAGTACTTTTGAACCGCTGTGTCTGAATGCTCTGTAAGCAACTGGATCACCCTCAGGGACAGGCCCACATTCCCAAAGTCACCAAGGCAGAAACTGAACTGCAGAGCTACCCATTCGCTAAGACACATTACACTGTGAACTTCGTTTCTCTGCCAAAGAAGCAGGGAGCTGCCTGCTATCATGGCTGAACTCCTGGAATCTCATCTACTCAGCTGGAAACCAGAGCCCCTACACACCACTGCAGCATGGGGTCCAGTCCCACCCTAAGCCGACCCAAGAGTGGCTAGAAGCAAGCTGACAGGCCTCAAAACTGCTGCCTTTGCTTTTGTATATTCACTCTAAAAAACAAAGCTTCGTAGCACAGAGTTATTTTGAAGGGACTACATTCAGGAAGCTCACCCATTCAAGTCATTCATGAGGCTAGATTCTAGACTCTCTGGGGAGCTGAGGTTCTTTCACCTGCAGAGGAACATCTCCCACCTCCAAAACGTGCACTATGTGGTATTTATTCCGCTCCATCACCACGATTCTGTGTCTTTCCAGCTGCAATATGCCAAGAGATCCAGCTTAACAGAGCCACGCTGCCAAGACAGAAGGTATTCACACACGGTACCCCAAGCTTGTTCTTTTCTGCAAGGACTGCTGAAATGAATTCGACGCATTTGCACCCAAGTATAAAAGAGTAGCATCACACCCCGAAAAACAGAGGCATAGATTTATTTAACAAATGCCTCTATTTTTCCACCGAACACAAGATTCCTGCTTTATCTCCATGCAAAGGCCTTCAGCAGCCTCCTCCTTCCACAGCCTGCAAACTTTCTAGATACTCAGTGACAGCCTCCATCTCTGCAAACTCCAGCAGTCTGTGGATGAGCTTATCCAGTGCTTCTTTCCCATTTAGAATTTCCTAGGGAAAAAAAACAAAACAAAAGAAAACCAGACAAAAGCATTACTGACTGTACATCAGCATAATTCCAAATTGCCCAAGACTCAGACAAGGAGCTGCTGGAATGCACTTTGCCTGGAGTCTTTATCTTGATACATCCATTTGCTCACCTTTGCACTGCCCCTGTGTGAATGCAACATGCCATGGTGCACAGCAGTGGAACTTCAGCTGGCTGCCTGTGAGCAGCACATTGATTCCAGCAGCAACAAAAGGAGCTGCTGGTGCCTTCCTGCCACGCTTTCGTGTAACCCATGCATTTACACGCAAACCCCCTAGCAAGAGCAATTGAGGGCTGAAGAACACAAGTCAAATACAGGTTGCTCATGCCAAGATCTAGTTTGTTTTCCAAGCAGAGCCCAGCTAAATTTTGTCAGGCAGTTTATGGTTCGAGTTTCACTCAAGAAAGTAGCAAGTTCCCAACACTAAGTAACTGAAAAGTTCAAATAAAGGAAGTTGGTTTTACCTAATTGTGGAACTCACAGAACCATAGAACGGCAGAATGATTTGGGCTGGAAGAGACCTTAAAGCTCACCCAGTTCCAGCCCCCCTGCCATGGGCAGGGACACCTTCCACTAGACCAGGTTGCTCCAAGCCCCGTCCAGCCTGGCCTTGAGCACTGCCAGGGATGGGGCAGCCACAGCTCCTCTGGGCACCCTGTGCCAGTGCCTCAGCACCCTCACAGGCAAAAATTTCTTCCTAATGTCTAATCTAAATTCTAAAACTTCTTCCCATTCTCCTCCACCATGGCACCTGTGTGCCTATTCCCCACTCCACTGAACACGAACCATTCCATATTCAGCATGCCGCGTCTTCTCGGAAGCTACCCAGGACACCTCTGGGTACAATCTGAAAAGCATGGATCCTTATGCAACAGCATTTACAGTGAACTGGATACCCAAGCCAAACATTGAAGGCTCACCCTAAAGTTTGGCCTAAAATTCAAACCATTTTCATAAATTTAATATACAAAAATGCATTACTAGGTATTTGTTTCCCTGTAAAAGAACAATAAATAATCAAGATTCAAGCTGTATGTAGAGATTTACTGAGAAATAAGACCTCAGGTAATCTTAAAATGAAAGCATTTGGTTTTGTTTCATTTGACTGGCCTGTGAGGCAAGCATACAAGTTTTTCTTCACTCCAGCCTTAGGACGAGGAAAGACTGGCTTAACAAAAAATGAAGCCCTTGGTGTCAGGTTCTTCTTGTGGATGCACTAAGCTTCAAGAATCCCAAATGTCACTTGCCAGTTTGGCTGAGGGACTCGGTGAGTTCACTGAGGGCTACAAGCAGGCCAGCGAGCTATATCCTGTGCCAGGCATCCTTAACAGCAGGGAAGAAAGTATCGGCTTTCTAAATCTATGATGTTCTGACAGGGCACAACTGGCTGTCTGATTTCCTCATAGAGATTGTACTGCTTTCACTAAGTTAATTTCTTCCTATGGTACAGATAAGTAACTGAATACTCTTACAGGCAATCATTACCTTGATATTGCGTGCATCATATGAGATCCTGTGGTCAGTGACTCTGTCCTGGGTGAAGTTGTAAGTACGGATTCTCTCTGACTGGGCTCTTGTTCCCAACTGTAGCAAAGCAGCAAAACCAAAATTCTATTATATCGTGTTTAAAAAGAAATAGAATCAAATTCCACCCTCAAGCAGCGTACCTAGAATAAACTTTGATGGATCAGACTATTCTGCCTACAAACCTAGTGGTCACTGGCTTAGCACATGAGATTTTTAAGTATTTATTGTTGCTAAACTCTATTATCACAGAATCACAGAACGGTTTAGGCTGGAAAGGACCTTAAAGCTCACCCAGTTCCAATCCCCCCGCCGTGGGCAGGGACACCTTCCACTAGAGCAGGTTGCTCCAAGCCCCCTCCAGCCTGGCCTTGAACACTGCCAGGGATGGGGCAGCCACAGCTCCTCTGGGCAAAAAAAAATGACTTGTGACTCTGTACCCCAGACCACGTTGTTACATCCCCCAGTCCGTCTGCAGTCCCGCTCTGTAGCTGGAAGAATGACCTAACTCTCACAAGTCACGCAAGGCCAGAGACAGATCTACACAAATCCTTAGGTCAAAAATGTAAGGCTGTGGGGTTTTTTTTGGGGGGGGTTGTAGCTCCCACAAGAAATAACTAAAGTGGGCACCGTTAATAAGCAGCCCAGTCAACGTGCGGCAAAGCTGCTCCACTGAAGTCTGGGCCAACGAGGAGTAAATTAAGACTACAGAGAGTAGTCCTCTGGTGGTGAAGTGCAGGAATGCAAGCCGGAAATCAAAACGTAGCGTTGCTGTGCAGTTAAGCACTTTGTCAAAACACCGAATTAAATGCTAAAAACTGCAGAGAGAAACGGTGCTTGCTCCAATGGGCTCTGCTGAAAACTTCATCCGCGCTCAACATGTGTATTTTAAAATAAGGCATTTACTGAATAAATTCTGAAACATTATGAAAAGCAATTCACTTTCGCCTGCTTTTCTGTAGTATTCATATGATTGTACATCTAAGTCCTTCATGCAACTCTAAAGGCTCTCAAGCTAAAATTATTAACACAAGAGAAATGGCTCACCACTTCCAGTGACTGGCCTAATATCCTGCAGGAACAATACATGTACATGCAACCTGACATTAGCGATTAAATAGCCGAGCTGGAAACTGCAAAGTCCTGAATAATTCTGTAATTCTGACGTGGTTTTATTCCTGGTGATCACTGTTGAGGTTTGGACCACAAATGGGGAAAATACTCAAAGAATGGGAAAAGAATGATAGCACATTTCAAGAGAAAAGCTCACTTTGCATCATAATTTGAGGTAACTCTCTTATGAAAGGTGTTTCTTCCTTAAAAGGTTACCTAAACTGTATCAAATAAACCTGCTACCTAACTATGTAGTGGCAGGACTATTTATATACTTGTTTCTTTCAAAAGCTCTGCATGGTCTTATCAAGTACTCTGGTTTAGAAACACGTTAAAACACAATCTTGAGAACTTCTGATCCCAGTTTTCACAGAAAACAACTGTTTACTGATGCTCTACTTGTATACTTGTAACTCTACTTGTAACTCTAGCCTTAACGGGGGGATTCAGCACATGATGTAGAGCATTGCCTTTTGGATAAATCCAGCTAGTCTTTTGAGCCTTCTCTCCCCAGCTACAGCTGATGCCTCTTTTGCATTGCTTGGGAAGTCTGCAATAGCACTGAACTGGGATAAGTAAAATCCAGACCATTTTAAACCACAAGATTCTCCTTTGTGAGCACACCTGGTCAGGCATTCACACTCACTTGGCTCCATCACTGTCACTCAGATAGGAAACAAATTTACAACACAGCACCCTCTCCAAATTTCAGCACGCACATGTTCTCACCTGCAGTTTTCTGGCACTCTGTTCTTGATTGAGCTGTTTTTCAAGGCTCCGCTGGTACAGCTTAGCCCTCAGTGTCCGCAGAGCTATGTCCTTGTTCAACA
This sequence comes from Myiopsitta monachus, assembly GCA_017639245.1. Lineage (NCBI taxonomy): Eukaryota > Metazoa > Chordata > Aves > Psittaciformes > Psittacidae > Myiopsitta > Myiopsitta monachus. The sequence continues at coordinate 66,148,999 of CM029919.1, forward strand.
GCTGGGATCGCTCCTGCTGGCACTCAACTGCTAGTCCTTTTAACAGAGGGATGTAAGAGAGCTCACATCAAAAGCCCAGCATAACAAAGAAAAAACAAGCTAAATTAATTGTAACACATTAGGCAAATGAAACCTTCTGGAGTGCTGGTTTGTAGGGTCACTCAGTTGCAGGATAAAAGGCCATTTTAAGGCAGCGGCCAGAACCATTAGTATGGTTTTAAACTCTTCACAGCTGTACCAGTAGCTTTGGCCAGTGCTACAGAAAAGTCAGGGATACCCTAACATTTCATGAAGCAAACAAGTCTGACATTGCCTCCAGAAAATTAGTTCTCTCCAATCAGCATTCTCATGTTAAAGATGTCATTTGCACAGTCTACAGAAGCATTCTTACAACAGTGCAACACAAGTTTTTAAAGTCTTAGTCTAAATAAGCTCTTGGAGACTGGAAAATTCATCATTCTAGAAGAGCAGGGTGTCTAAACAATACTGGTGGTCTTGAACTTATGAATAATGAAATAAAGTAAAATAAAGGTCTTTAAAAGAAATCTAGTACTTGTTTTTACTTCTTATTTGATTTCTGAAATAAAAAGGTATATAGAAAACAGCTGTTTTCAGGTCAGTACTGGAACTTCCTGTGTCCAAAGAGATTCTGCATCTGAACAGATAGAAACCCACTGAATTTCAATAAAAACAAACCACAAGAAAGACAGAGTGGTTCAGTCTATACACTGTCCTTCCATCAGTAGACATCTTCCTTCCTATTCAACATATGATAGCATTATCTACAGTACTGAAGCACAATCTATAGTACTATATAACTATATAGTGCTGAATGAAAATCTTCAAGCCTACTACTACACAGGTTCCAGCTAGGCAAAGCAACTCTTGGCTACAAATGGCTGTTATTCCTCAAGGTACAGAGCACAAATTATTTGCATCTCCCATCCCTGTCACCTCTTGTCCTTTCATCCTTCGAAGACAATGTATTCATTAAACACTCCCTCTGAGGACAAAACTGGCGTAATAGGAAATGCCTGACCATTATGCCACTGGTACACATCCCTTCTCTCACAGGTTGCCTTGCTAGCAGAGGGCAGAACCAGAAGGGGCTACGCTTCCTTTTCTTGGTATAAGCCCCAACCTTGCAAACCCACTCTAGGAGACAACTTGTGGGATCCCAAGCTTTCCCTTCAGGGATACAGATTAGGGTAATTAGAAGTAGGAAATGCAGCCAGACATACCTGTGGGAAGGTGCACAATTCTCACAGCACTATCAGTTCTGTTAACATGTTGCCCTCCTGCTCCTTTGGCTCTGAATGTGTCTATACGCAAATCTTTCGGATCCACTTTAACATCAACCTAGAACCAAAGAAAATTACTACTTTCTGCTCATTCTAAACGTATCTGAATGGCAACGATACCTGGTGTAAAAAACCAATCATGTCTCAAAAAATTGCTCCTAACAGCTATAGTTATACTTCAAGACAGTGCAATGTCAAATATGTCTGCAAAGCAAGTAACGCTTTAAATATTTCACTCATTTTCCTCAAACTCTCACTCCAGGTCCTTCACAAAACAAGGGGGGGTGGGTGTGTGTGAAGCAAACCAAACCCAACAGCTTTCTGTAAAACCACTAGCCTTGGCAGTGAGGCTAAGAAATAAGCAAATAATCAAAAGCTACTTCTAAACAGCAGTACAAGATCTTGGCCGTAAGTCAAGCCTGAATGATTCGTGCAACAGTGCTTAGAAACATCTAACTGAGGAAAAAATGGGTGTATCCAGACCCAAGTAAGGATTGCAGCATTGGAAATATGAGTCCATGATGACCTGAACCATAGTTTGAGCTCAGTGGATGGGAAAGGAACATTCAGATCTGATCAACATTGCAAGGAAAGCATTACAAGGAAGCAGGAGAAAGTGCAGGGAAAGCCTGAAGGACCTGGTTTTGTTTATTTTGTGTGTGAATTGCTGGTTTAAGTGAGAGCTGTCAGTACCGGTAAGTTCTCAGAAGGACTAGCCAACACACTCATTCATATTCAAAGCAGACTGTCCTTGATTTAACAGAGGACACCAATAATCTAAATGAAACAAAAAAATCAGAAGGACCTGCAGAATCACATTACTATGCAACACCGAATATTTTCTGGATATATTCCCTGCCTTAAAACACGACATAATTTAAAATTGGCTTACTCATAGCAGCCAGTTCTGTGAGTGTTGGGGCTGGAACACTCACTGAAACCACCACGGATTTACACGCCATTTCAGGCAACAGCAAATCTCTGCTAAGTTGCTTCTGATGACCCATTTAAACACGTGAGGTACAGGCCTAAGGACTATCCCCTTCCAGAGTCACAGATCTTGCGGTTCACTTGCCGGGGCTTGCACAAAGCACTTGGGTATCAATAAAATGCCCAAACAGTAACGATAACATGGTTTTAAGTAACACCTACTCCAACAGGCAAAGGGGTGAGAAGGGATACACTGCCCTTCCATCCTGGTTAACAGCTGGTTTACCTCCTCTGGCTGAGGGAGAACAATAACTGACATTGTCCCAGTGTGAATACGCTGCATTCGTGATGACAGGCCTGTCTCAGGGATTCGCTGGACTCGATGAGTCCCTCCTTCATACTTCAGATGCCTGTAGACATCATCTCCCGAAATATGAGCAGCAGCATGATGCAACCCACCTACAGAGACAAATAATGTGCGACAAATATAGCACAGAAACACTGTTTTTAATTGCCTTGTCGTGGTGGAATGTCTGAAGAACTACTGTACCTATCTCAGCTGGCGTATAGTTCACAATGTCAAAGGTCCAGCATTTATAGTCTGCATAGTTCTGGTACATCTCAAACATTTCTTTAGTGAACTGTTGGCAGATGTCTCCTAAAAATATAAAAGCGGGACAACATAAATAGCAGTTCACAAAATGGCAGCCACCAGTTTTTAGATTTAGCTGCAACTCCAACCACGCTCATTAGACAGATTAATGTTCTTTAGAAAGTACCACTTTATACCATTAACTCTTAAAAAGGCATTAAGAATAACCCATAAGACGTTTAATGAAGTTGGACGGAGGTTTGAAGTAATCTTTACTGTGGAGACTTTGCTGACCTCCAGTTGTTCTGCCAGCTGTCACTTCTAGTATGACATGATTTTTATCATATTTTGCCTTTGGCACTAGAAGCTGGAAAAGCTGAAAAGAAAGAAAGAAAGAAGGGAAAAAGTCATTATCTCCTTCATGACTTTTTATCTCCTCCTAATCAAATTTACAGCCAGTCTTGACTATTGCCACAGCTTGAGAACACACCATGACTGATTTATTTTGGCAAACTAGTAAGTAGGACTAAAAACTGTCCACTGGCCACTGCAGCTCAGTGCAATCACTGTGGAAATGGGATACGCTGGTGCATCGACAGGAAAGCTAGCTGAAAATTCAATCCTGTGAAGTCCAGTGCCAGGTTACCTGCTTCAGCCCCAAGTACCTATGAACACGAAATTATTAGCTATAATCCAGCCAATCTCTAAATTAATCTTATTTTTCAGAAAGTCCCATTTCATGTTATTTCAATGTGAACATAGAAATGAGCCCAATCACAGACCTCTTCACTGAATCATTCAAACTCCTCTGCTTATAATTAATTTCCTCACTCATGGGGTGCTGTCAGCTGAAGAGAAAATTAAAGTCTGCAAGTTCCAATCAGAAACCTTTCAAGAACACATGCTCCACTGCCAACAAAGTGTTACTAGGGTGTCATGTCAAGTCTCAATAGCACAGGCTCACCACTTTTTTAATCCCCTTCAGCATCTGCAGACAGACAAGCATGCAAGCAAAAATGACTAAAATAATAAGCTTCTGAGACACAACTGTCAGTAAGAAGCTTAGAAATAATTAATGTTGCCACTTCTTTTCAGGGAGAATACACACGGTGGACTTCTCTTTTACTAAACACAAGTGTCAGAGCCTATGGATAAGATCACAGAGGAACGTTTTTCTGACATCTTTATTTACAAAGCTGTGTAATTTTACCTCAGGCTCACCTTTCTGCACATCACGTTGATTTTTTTATCCAGGGTCTCCTTCTCTTCTAAGGCAAGCTCTAGAAGTTGTTTCTCATCTCTGCTATCTAGCTCTAAATTCCAACAACAGGAATAGATGTTAGTCAATCTCACTTACCTTAGAGCAAATTGTAACACAGCTGTCCACAGACATGCACCGCAGCACACAGGAGCTTTCATTCTGACAGCATGAAATACCAAGTAAGAGCAGCCCAAGTCAAGATTCATGTTGGTAACTAAATGATCATATTTTTCAGGTGTGCTGGAAGGAGTAATGGATATCCTACCTCTCAATCTCTACCTTAAGGCTCAAAGTCTACACCAAACAGACGCCAGTCCCACCTGACAGTTACTCTCAGCTATACTACTGGTTATGTCATACAGATTGACAGCCCAGGGATAAATCCACAAATGGATTTGACAAAATATGCTAAAACAAGACCTGCAGACAAGCAGTGCCTTGGTTTCCTTTATTGCAATTTTTCATGCAATAAAATTTTTAATTTCCAGACATGTCCAGAAACACCCTTATCTTCAACAATTTGTAGGCAACTTGTTAAGGTGAGCACCACAAATAATTCTATGACAATAATAATGAGGTTCCTAACCTTCTGTCTCCTGATATTCAAGAGGCCACTGAGACATGGGAGATGCAAGTCATCAAGAAGTGCGAGACCTCACTTGGGCTCTTTGCTCTGCCTAAGGAGATTTTCTTATCCACAATCTGGAGTACTATGTCCAGTTTTGAGCTCCCCAGTTCAAGAAACACAGGGAAATACGGGAGTGAGCACCACTTATGTGAGTTACTCATCACATTGGTGCCCCATTCCTACCTCCCTGCAAACCTGACCTCTAAGAACTCACTTCACCTACCCCTCTGACTCACATCACCAGCGGCAAACCAGCAAATAATGTTTTTCTGCTTCACTGAGTATTGCAAATATAAAATCCAATCGCAAATGTGAGGAATTCAGGTACTACAGAAAAAAAGGGTCAGTTCAGGGAGTTAAACAGAAAACAAGGAGCAGTCAGATGACACAAACATCTGTGTTTTAACTTGGCCACATGATAAACTGTACACCTAGAACAATTTGGCTACATGTAATTAACTTCTAGGCTGTAAACTTCTTTTCATTCTTTTCTTTTCCCTCCTTTCACCCAAAATTCAACTCGTTTATCCACATTGTAATTTATGGGATTAGAAAAATTCTTCATTATATTTACTTGCTCCAAAAAAAGCCTTTTTAAGTTTGCCCACACACCCCGTGGTTGTCTCCCTGAAAAGCACCGTGAACTCTCATCCTCCTCCATTTACACCACTGGCTACTCATTTTCACCTGTCCTTTGCTTTTCCCTTTGGTTTACTTCAGTGTAAGCCCCATCCCCTCCAGGACAATGTTTCCCTCTCTTAATACCTATCGGTGTAGGAGAACAGAAGTTTGTGTGCACCTACTCTTCTAACAATGGGGTTTTTCTCTCAAAACGCGGCATCATTAGTTATCTTATTCCCTGTGTACTGTCTTATTCCTGAAAGGTATCAAAAAAAGCAACAACTTTTAATTCTTTTTAACCCCAGCTTCTACTGTAGCAGATTACTGAAAAGCAGAAGCTTCTTAAACAACCATCAATTTTTATTCCTTGAAGGACTCCTTGAATATTCTCAGAGAAATGTTAGCTTTTGCCATTTCAGTTGGAAGTTGACAATTCAGGGCCTAATGAAAGTTCATGTAATTTGCCCTATAAGTATCAATGAACTGGCTAGATGGAATTCCATTTTAATTAACACATGCAAAGTCTGCATCTATCAAATGTATTAAGCTCGCCAAATCTTTTTTCTTCAGTTCATGTTGCTCTCAGTTCCATGAAAAACAACCTTAAAACAAACATTTCCAAACTATTTCTGCTAGATTCCAGATGATCTCTACTCTCCCAAACTGTCTGTATTAAGACCTGGAACTGAAGTGAGGTGACATGAAAACTGGAAAGATGTGTCTGGAACCCGAAAGCCCTAGCAGCACAGAAGCTCCCAAGAAGCTTGAAGGACTAGAGCATGCTCTAGGGCTGGCTTAAGTTATTTCAAAGCTTTCCTCAAAGGCTCGGCAATGAAGTTCATTGCAACAAATGTGACTGTTTTGAAACAAGTAAGCAGATGTGTTCTCCTTACCTTTGCACATTGCTTCTAACTCCTGAACTTCTTTTTCAGCTTCTTTGATTTCCTGAAATGCAGCTGCAATGGGGGACAGATCGGCACATCTTCTCCTCAGGGTTCTTTGCTCGAAGTCATTTACTGAGTCGGCATTTAACAGATGACTAACCTGCTGGTATTCCTTGCTTAGAGTCTCCAGATATTTTTGCACAGCTTCATGCTTCCACAATGCTCGAGAATCCTGATGGCTTTTCCTATGCCTGCTGTTAAAAGACAGAGTGAATCTAGCTGTGTCCAATAAAGATTTTGGCTTCCAAAATCCACCATTGTGCAGTCCCGCTGCACAACCTATCTTCTTTGCAGCAGGAGGAAGAAGACAGCTCTGAAGCTGACCGTGACAGCAGCAACTGACAAGCAGGCTCTTGAAACGACAGACCCTTTGGAAAGGTTTCATTTTGCTTCTTATTTTTCCACCAGCTGAAATTAAAAGTAGACAATACATGGACCAGTGTTAGTAGCTAGAAAAAGAGATCATTCTGTTAAAAAACAAACATAGCACTCTATCAAGCCCAAATCCTTTTCTTGATTGGATCAACAAAAATGCAACTGTAACGGACAAAACTATTCCTGTTTTAGTCCTTGTTTAAACCAGAAGCTCTTACCAGCATCACAGTGGTGGCTGATGGTTGAAAAAGGTCTTTTCCCCCATCTCCTCAAACTGTTTATTCATGTTGTAGAAAAGCTACTATAGATACGGCTTTACAGACAATAGCTTCATCTTGCCAAGTCTCCCCAAGAAAAATTCAACCATTTCATGCCTTAGCGGTGAAAGAAAAATGTTGCTGAGAGAAGATGAATCTATCCAAAGGTACAGAATTCTACGTTAAGAATATATGGGAAGTCCAGAATTATGTGCAAAATGATATCCACTGCCATAACAGGATACAATTTTGTCAGGAGAACATCAGTAACAGTAAATGGCCCCTGAAACAGATTAGTCAATAGGACTCCAAGACACTTGCAAGAAATTGCCCATATATGCACTATGTAAGACATGGGAACAGTGCTTTATATCCCATGTACTTCTTCCTGTGATGTATTTACATATACATGATATAAATATTTTCCATCCAAAAAGAGAATAAGCTGAAAAGTGAATAAGCTGAAATTTCAGCTAAACAACCTGTATTTGCTGAGACAACTGAGACAACAATATCCAAGCTTTGCAGGATATCAAGCTCCCCTGAGCATCACTGCTGCTTTAGGAAAGATCTTTTCCTTCTTCATTTTCTACCCTCAACATTGCAAGTTATGTTATGAATTCTTGCTGTGCTCTAAAAATTTATATTGGAATGCAAGGGTCTACCAAGAGGAAATAATTCGTGTTCTAGGACTACCCACACAGAAAAGGTTTAACAAATAAATAAGCACTCCTTGGTATCTCTGCCACTGCCGCAATCCCATCTGTCTACTGATTTTTACAAGAAAGTGGATTCACAGAAAATGAGGGCATGAAACAGCATCTCCTTGAAACTTGTCCAGCCTAAACAACCCCAGTTCCCTCAGCCATTCATCGTAAGACTTGCGTTCCAAATAAAAACAACATCATTTTTTAAAAAGTAAATAAATTACTATAAAATATTACATCTTTCCATACAGGAAAGAGTTATCGATATTGTGAACGCTTTAAGAGACTTTTAAGATAACTTCCGTGAATCGCAGATGCTATTAACCCCATAAAACCGAATTCAGACACGCAGTACACAGGTACACGGAAGGAGGCTGCGTTTCGCAGCAGACTGTAACTGCGACGGCTCAGTGCCGTGCCCCCGAGCCAACCTTTCACACACTCACCCTCCCGGCTCCGCTGCCCGGAGCAAAGCACCCCAAAGCCCAGCAGGAAGTGCCCCTGCCAGCGCTCCCCCATCGCGGGGGTGCGGGCAGACGGGGAAGGCGGGAGCAGACCGTGAGGGGAGCGGAAGGCTCGGCTCGGCTCCGCTCCGGTCCTTAGCAGCCGCCGGGGAGTTTCGGTACTCACCTCCCGCACGCTTCGGCACCGGAGAGATCCCGCCTCAGAACAGGAAGCCATGGCCGACGGGAAGTAGAGCGGAAAAGCTCCCCCTCCCAGCATGCCTGCTGAAGAACGCGAATCCCGCCGTGCCTCACCCTCCCGGCCCTGCCCTCCCCTCCATTGCCTACTCCGCCGGGGCTGCCCCCAGCGCAGGTCTGCGAGCGCCGCTGCAACAGCGCTGCCGGTGAAGGCAGCTTAGCTGTGCTGTGTCAAAAGCAAGACCCGAGATGAAGAGTAAAAATGGGGAACGCGACCTTAAAAATAGCTCTTCGTTGTCGATATCCTCACAGCTGTACAGTAACGCAGCCTGGCTTCAGGAGCGCTTTGGGAGAAATGGCAGGAGTGACAACAAATGGGAATACTTTTCCAGCCTCCAAGCTACTATATTACATATATTTTTCCGTGCATTTTCCCAAAATATTGTCTGGAAATTAATGTTTCACACCTGGTTACTAAAAGATTAATTTCAGAGAAGTCTGCATAAAACAAGTTCCACTTTATGTCAAAGCTCACTGTTCAATTATACTTAAAATGAATTATAACTGCACTAGTAAAGACAAACACCACTTACTAAATATTAATGACCTGTTCAGATTTATCATTATGCAACCAGGCTGCAGAGTCCTAACAAGGTATTCTTTAAAACATACTATGTATATGCACACTTCAATAGATAATATTAAACAGATTATACAACTGTCTCCCTAATTATCATAGAATCACAGAATGGGTTGGATTGGGGAAAGGACCTTAAAGCTCACCTAGTTCCAACCCCTCCTACCATGGGCAGGGACACTTTCCACTAGACCAGGTTGCTCAGAGCTCCGTTTACAAAGATTTCAGGAACACTGGGGTATTTTTATACTTATAATCACCTAAAAAGCTTTCTTCCCAGCTACTGTCATTCAACAGGATTAACAAAAGGCATGTGGCACATAAAACACCACTGGGATTTGGTGAGGTAAGTATTCCAAAAGACTGAAAATGAAACCGATAGATGGGGAGGACTTGAATCCAATCTCACCAGCACACTAATGATAATTAACCGCTTGTGTAGATCTGCGGACAGATTCTGGCTTGGCTCCATCCACTGGGACAGAATGCAAGGCAGACAGATTAGACAGAGAATAGGAACCATCCCAGAGCTGATCCAAGCTAGAAAAGGGCCACAGCAAACAGCATCCTGAAACCTCAGAGTAGCTTCGCCTGGCCTGAGACTGCAGTGCTGTGCCGTGGGAGATGCCCTCATCCAAATGCCATCCCCACCACGACTCACCCTTCATCCACTATGGCTTACACCTCAATGAAATAAAATCGTGAAATTATCCTTGCATTGGGCTCTAAATGTGCAATCTGGTACTTGGGAAGGTAATCTAAGGGAGGACAACCAAAACCATAATATGAACATGAAAACTGTAAGCAAACCACACACTCAAAAATTGATTTTATCGAGTAGGGTAGGCCAAGGAAAATTAAACCAGCTTCTACTCCAGCTGGTAATGGTTCTTACATTAAATCCTCTGATTAAATGCGATCATGATTCAGATTTTATTGTGGCAAATTATTTAAGTGTGAATAGAGGCTATTCAATAGTAGTATTCATAGTAACAAACTCTGAGCCTGCTCTCTTCAGCAGGCAGCAGGCCGCACGGCCAAGAAAAGGGCTGGGCGCTGTACTGTCAATTAGGGTTGCCAGATACACTCTCAACCACAGGACATAGCCCATGCATCTTGTATTCAAAACATGTAAGATATACTCTTTCTCTAAGTTTACTTATATTTTTAGAATGTGATATGGGAATTGAGTATAAAAGATGAGAAATCCCACCAGTATCTGTGCTCCCATCCACTTTATGGTTTGCTTTGATGCCTTAAAAACTGCGTGGCTGAAGCAGCTGCCTGTGGAGCCAGTGAAACCCAGGGGTATGGGGTGCAGGCTGCTTGGGGCAGGGTGCCACTGCCTTCCTCAGCAACCACAGCATCCCATGGTGGGAGCAGAAGGGCAATCCTAACCTGCCAATTGCTTTAGAAACTGGAGGTAAAGAAATGGCTCATCAGACAAAACAGGCTCCAGGCCTTACAATGTGCTTGGCTGGAAGGCAGGTCCATGCCCTGACAGGAGGCCCTTTTTCACTCACAGGGCCCTAACTGGTTAGTGGTCTGCAAGCATCCTGCTGCAACTTCTATAGATACCAACTAACACTGACAGGTCATGGAATAATGTAAAAGACATGGCAAAATCACAAGCTTGTTATGAAGTATCTATCACTTTAACATTGCTCCTGCCCTTTCAACCCAAATAGTTTGTCAATAGACTTCTGAATTCTTTCTGTTTGAAGGAACAACTGGTGACAGAATCATACGCGTCTTGAATACAGCCCTGTTTATTAACAAAGCCTGTAGAAAGCGCTTTGTTTTGCCCAGCACAGTGTCATTAAATGACAAAAGTTTTCTTGACTGCGCTCCCAAACCTCACTTTCAACTAGAGCTCTGCCTCCCCCAAAAGCTTGTTTCCTTGTTTATTCTCTCCCAGCTAGTCTACAAACATTTCTTTTATTGCCTCCTTGCTTTCTTTTTCTTGTTGCTTTTAATCCATGATTTGAATACAGACACATGCCTAAATGCAAATCAAACCCCTGCCTCTTATTTGCAATTTGCTGATTTTCAGGCAGCATTCTTTCCAGGAAGCAGAGACCTTTAGCTGTCAAGAGCAACCTCACTGCTTCAGACCAAAGGTCCACCTAGCACAGTATTTGCCTGACCATCTTGGAGATGCATCTGTTTATCACTCAACCCAACCAGAGACATGTCTTTTGCTAAGACGGGAAACCAGAGTTCATAAAGTCAAGGCTAGTTACAAAAAGTGCTGAATACATGCTGTGGTACAAACACGCTGGGAAAATGATGCAGCAGGGCAAAGACAAGTTGTCTATCCTTGTCAAAAGTACTCCTGCTTTGTAGAAAATCAGATACTGAATACAGTAGTACTATGTCATTTAGCAGAAGGAACAGTGAACTGGAAAATGCAGGTGGAAAATAAACATACTATCAGTGACCCAGGTGATTGACATCATTAGAAGCATGTCAGAACAAAAACATGAGGAATAAACACAATAAAGATAGGAAGAAACTTATTACAGACCATAGTTCTAACCAGATTAACAAAACAACACTGAAAACAACCACCACTCACAACATTTGCTATAAACCGATGCTCAGCTAAGAAAAACTAGGAAAGGATATACTGTACTTAACATTCTCTTTGCTTTCACTGTTTCCATCTCAAGAGGCTCCCAAAGCCTACTACTTTTTTCTAAGTAGTAGTCCCCAAGTTAGGCCACTGTCCAGGTCACTCTCTTCCAAGAAACTGTCTACTCCCTTTTTCCCTCCTTCAGCTGGAAAGGAAAGCAGCTATCATGTCCATCAGCTTCAGAAATGCTTGTGAGAAGTCAAAGACATGCTCCTCGTAATCCTCAGTCATGGCCACAGTCTCCTAAGTTATGTATAACCAAATAAAATATTTTCAGCTCATAAACTGCTTAAATTTGCTTTTGCTATATACTGCTTTCCACACACTTGCTTTACTGTGGGTAGGCACACCTCATGCCTATCCTAGTCATCATCTGGGACAGTAGGTGGGTAACCATGTATTACAAAATTAATGCCCTTTTAATACATACCAAAATATAATTAATATATTTCAAGGGTAATTACATAAAGGGATTCTAACTGAAGCTGCCCAATTTTTTGCTGTGTGAGGTGGTCCCTTTAAGTGGCTTTAACCTTGACAGTTTAACCAGTTTTCATTCTAAGGAAATGCTCCAAGCCATGTGGCTTTAATGTTGCTGTTTGACATGTTTGGGTTTGGTGTTTTTTTGCTTCTTAATTTTTTTTAGTTGTTTTTTTTTTTTTTGCGAAGTTTCATTTAAGAACGATTTCCAGAAATAATAGTAATAGATTCTCAAAAGACCTTAAACCTCCTTTGGCGAAGGAGCAAAGCCATGAATAAACGCTCACTGTTCTAAGCATGCAAGATAACATTTTACATAACCGACTGCTGAAAAAAGCGTTAATGCAATAGATGACATCCCCGCTCGCTCCCAGTCTGACTGCGAAGTTTGCTGTTGTTGCGTTAAATACCAGCCAGGGCACAGCAAGCACGCAGCCTCTCCAAGCGCTGCAGTTTCCAGGGTCTTCGCTCTCTTCCAGCAATCCCCCCCGGGCTCTCGGGCACCCTGGCTCTCCACAGCCCCACTCAGAACGCGCTGTTGGGACGGCAGCCACCAAAACTAGGTTACTAGGCGCAGAGAGGCAGGACAACGAGCGCGCAAAGCGGCTTTCTGCCTCCAGCCGCCGCCGGGAGAGGCCACACGCTGCAAACCCCTCCTAACCTGGGTGCCGCAGCCCATGACTTGGGCGAGCGGGAGTCAGCGTTAGTTAACAATTTCCTCGGGTGGGTGCCCCCTTTTCCCCCCTGCCCTCGAGGCGTTGCCGAGGGAACCCCCCTCAGGGCCGCCCGCCGGCCTCGCTCACGGCAGGTAACTCCCCTCAGAGCCGCCGAGAGGGGAGAGCCGCCACCACCAAACAACGGCGCGTCCTTTCGGAGAGGGCGTGCGGGAGAGAAGGGGGGGGACCCGTGTGTGACGGGAAAGCGGCGGGGGCCGCCGGACGCTGTGCGCCTGCGCGGAGGAGACCCCGGCTGCCATTTTGCAGTGTCAGGCGGCCGCGAGGCCTCCCCGGCAGCTGCGCAGAGGGGCCGCGCTCGCGCGCCGCGGCTGAGGGGAGCCGGCGGGGAGGGCGGTGCAGGCCAATGAGTTGAAGAGTCGCCGCTCGGGCAGGAGCCGCGCCGCTGCCGCCCCGCGGAGTTCGGGCTTTGCCTTCCCCTCGCTCTTCCCTTCCACACCGACAGCCGCTTCTCCCGAGCCGCCCCCGCCAGCTTCCCTTCCCTTCCTCCCTCTGTCCCTGCAGCCGTGCCTGCCCCGGGGCCGCCCGCACCATGCCGTCCGTGCCGCTGCCGCCCAAGGAGAGCAACCTCTTCAAGCGGATCCTGGTGAGCCACCGGCCCCGCTTCTCTCTCTTCCTTCCGCCGCCGCTCTTCGCTCCTCTCACACACCGTCCTCGCTCGGTGCCCTCCGACCCACGGCGCGGGTTACTTCGCCCGCTGCCGGAGTTGGCTCTGGCTGAGCGAGGAAAGGATGTGGCGGCCGCGCTTGCCCGCGGGAGCCGGGGCTGCTGCCGCCTCTTCCCGGTTCGTCCACGTTACCTTTCTTTGTCTGGGCCCCGCCGAGCAGGCCGGGAGAGCCCCCCTTTTTCGTGTGGGGGCTCGGCAAGGGCCGGTGTCGCCCCTGGCCGGGCGAGGGCGGGAAGGAGGCGGGAGCCGGTCAGCCACCCGGGGCCGCGCTTCTCCGGGCTCCCTGTACGGTGACTCCAAGCTGAGCGCCGGCCGCGGGGCTCGGCAGCGCGCCTTCGCCGCTCCGTCTCCTTGTCCCTCCCGCCGCAACGGGGCGGAGGCGGGCCGTACCCGCGCCGTGCCCGCGGTCTGGCGGACGGGTGGGTGGAAGCAGCGTCTCGGGGAGGGCTGTCATCTCATCCCCGCTGCGGGTCTGGTTTCGGGCTGCGTGTGCTGCTTCCTCCGTGTTACCTCGCTCGGGAGGGTAGAAGAAGCTCTTGGAGCACGGTGTTAGCGTCGCGGAGGCTTGGTGTTCCAAAGCCGATGTCCATAGGTACTTCATTGTCAGCAAGAACATCGGTTTTAGCATAGGGACTAGATTAAAACTAGTTCGCTAAGATGTGTTAAGTGTAGTTGAAGGCGCCTGGTGGTTTAAAGTATGACTCTGTACGGCCTTTGGAAGATTTGTCGCAATTTCTCTGTGCTCACTCAATTATTATATTGGGCTGCTTCAGCTATTTGAGACCTAGTGATGCAAAGGACGTTTAGTGTTTGTGAGGTAACTTTAAAGAAAGAGCTCACTTTAAGTTTCTGCTCAATCACTGTAATATTTTATAATGCTCTTTTATGGAAAGAAAAAGCACACATGCACACTCCAAGAAGAAAAAACCCCAATGCAACCCACAGCCAAAACACCGGACTATCCTTTTCATTAACTTTTCTGTGTGATAGTAATGGGGTTCCAGCCTCAACAAAGTTTTGTGCCAGTTTGCTCATCTGTGGGCAGAGGAGGTCTGTGCAGCACAGTGGTAATCTGTTGGCAGGCATGAGTTTCTGTAGTTATATTAGGATTTGTTAGGCAGGTTTCAGTAACTGTGGTTAAGAGGTGAACATTTTGGCTTCAGGAAGCTGAGCTCAGAACAAACAGTGTGTGTAAGCCTGTGTACTCCATACGTAGCTAGTGCATTTCAGCAGGTGCTTCATAACTTTTCTTTTACTTGCTTTGGGTTTGGGTAGTAGGCAGGTTTTAAGACTAGTGTTTCTTAATGGTGATTTGTTGCTTACTGCATGCTTATGGTATGCATCTTAGTAAGTCATTCTAGCACTCCTCTTTCTCTCTGCTAAAAATAAATGACTAATATTAGAACAGTTAAGTGATTATTCTTACTAGTAGCAAACAAGTTCTCAGTAGCAGTCGCTTCTGAAGTTTTTTTCAACTGGAATGTACAAGTTTTTCTGGAGATCATGTTTTAGACACCTTTCCCCCCCTCCCCCTTTTTCAACTAAGCAGTGGGCAAAGCATAAGTGCTTAGGCAAAGAAAAAGAATTGCATAAAACTTCAGTGAAGCTTGTGTGGAAATTTACTTGCTTTCTAAAGCCTTTGGAAGGTTTAACTGGTTCAGTGGCTAGTCACAGTTCCTAAAGTGGTAATCACAAACTTCTACTTGTTAGCTTGTTACGTCATAGACTGATACCTCTTGAAATACTTTCTCTAGTTAGCTTTGACTTTTTCATTGTGCAGTTTTTTCTGGAATGTTGATGTCTGCATAGTAGAAATTGAACTCTGTTGCTTGACATGTTTCAGAGGGTTTTCGTGTAGTAGTATAGCTTATAGTGCTGAGGCAGCTTTTTGCCTACTCTGGTGCTGCCAGAATACTTGAAATTACTAGGGGTACTGTGGGCATTTTAAAAATGGGGGGGGGGGTATGTGGGAGGCTGTATAACACCTTACAAGCATGTAGGGATTTAATGACTTGGAACAGATGCAAGGAAACTGTAGTCATATATTAAGATGAAGTATTTTTACAAACACTCTGGAGAATTAGCAGTTATGAAATGGGAACCTCATTTGGAGATCATGGGAATTACTTAGGAGTCAGTGACTTGGTGTGTGTATGTAACATGTAAGAACAAGAACTGAATAAGAGCAAACCAATCTTACTAGAGCTGCCCAAACTAGTGTGGCCTCCTGGAGTTCAGTGTAAACTCTGAAGTCTGCTCAAGAAGCTGAGTAAATAGCCTTTAAGCCACATCAATTTATGTGCCTGTATGCTTGGCAGTCCTTGAACAAGCTGACATAAAATTAGCTATGATGTGATTAGACAACTAATAGCAACTGCAGCATAGATAATAGTTCTAGTTTCTCAATACTCCTGTAAGGTAGTGCTAGCACTTGTTTCTCTCACTGTCCTGACTCCCAGGTCTGTTTTGTTTCTAAGCCTCATTTCCACTCTTCTACAGGGAGGTGGTTCCTCAGACTGGTGCTCTTCCCCTGGGAGCTGTGATGGTGCTTGCAGGGGTGGTGTTGCTTGAGAGGAAGGGGCTGAGCAACTTCAAGCTCTTCTCTTTCACTTCTCAGTCTCACAGAAGGCATGGAGGAAGTGTTTGAAAGCTTCCTGGCTCCCCCTTTATGGGAGGAGAGAAAGGCATCCATAAAGGAGAATTAATACAGGAATGCTGGGGTGTTTCTTGCCACTTAAAATCAGTCTTCAGCTCATGTGACTTTTTAAGTGGATGAGGCAGATGTAATCTAAAATAAACATGTATGTGTGGTAGCTTAAAAATGCTTCTTGTTAACCTTGAAGTTTGGTAATGTCCATTTGGTGCTTATTTCTGGTAAGCTTAGGCAGATCTTTTATTTTGTGTCTTTAAAACAGTTGTAAGCTTGCCTTCAAAGTATGTTTTGGTTTAAGCACCTTTGGGTTTTGCTTTTTTCCTTCCACCTGAGAACCCAGATTATAAACTGTGTCTCAGTTTAAAATTGATTCTGGGAAGCCAAAGCTTAAAACTAAATCAGTCCTGTCTGGTCAGGGCATGGTAGTAGCCCTTACGAGTGCTTTAAAGGAAAGCTGCACTGTTGTTGTCGTACTTTCATGGCATGCTTGCCAAATTGTTTTTGGTTTTGAGAAATGTTTAGTGTCTTGTAGTAACTGTTGGTGTCTGCCCAATATCACACAGTATAAGATATTGTCTGATGTTTGTTTTGTGCCTGATACAACTGTGGATAGTATCATGCCTGTAAATAATAAATTCTTTGATTTCCTAGTGAATTCCACATGCTGTCATTGCATAAAATAAGGTTTGCTGCTTTAATTGCAAATGTGTTTCCCGTGAGGAAGGGCTAGCCTGTGAATATTTCATCCTGTTTTGAGTTGGCTAAGTCCTAGTACCTCTTCAAATGCAAGGCATTACTCTTGCTGAGGCCAGTTTAGGCATTTACTCTTATTTGTGCTTAATTACTTGAAGCCAAAGTCTGCAAGTACATCCCTTTGTAGAAGTGATTTGTTGCTGCTCAACTCATTCAGGCATGTATCTCCCACTTTTTGTGGCTGAGGAAATCTTAGAAATTATCTCCAGTGCTCTATCTCTGAGGAAGTGTTCTGCTTCCCTGTAGTGTCCTTTTTGTCCCCTGACTTCTGTAATAATCTTTAGAAACTTTTTCTTTGATAAAATGGAAGTGTGCAAGTGTTTATAGAAGTTAATTTAAATCAGTCTTATTAATAAAATTCCAAAAGCTTTTAATTTTATTTAATGAAATTATAATAGAGTATAAGCATGCAAATAGTCAGTCTCCTGGTAATGATGTGGGGGAGTTAACCAAACTATTAAACTCAATAATTGGGAAGGTATGATGCTATGCTGTTGATGCTTCCCAAAGGAGATGAGTAATATAGCTGAGGTAGCCATTGTGATCCACTACTGGAGTGGTGGATGTTGGAAGTCTCTGTTAAAAATCCATTTTTTTAAAGAAAGGACTATGGAGCTGTCAGTAAAAATCTTTGGATGTAACTAGTAAGGCTGATTAGTGGTGTGGTTGTTAACTTGTGCTGTTAAGGAGGGGCAGCATAGGAAGAGTGTAGGGTGCTTCCTTGCTACTAACTTTCAAAGGAGGTGGTGAGGATGTGTGACCAGCTCCAGACTACTAACATGGCTGAATTGTGGAGGATAGATACTAGAGTAATGGTAAGACTTCCATGAGGGAAAATCATGCTTCACAGTTGTCAGCGATTTAAGTGAGTCTGATTTGGAGAAGAATTTATCCCAAATAAATATTCTTCTCTTAATTTTTCAAAAGGAGCTTGTAAATGTCACTGTGGAAGGCTCCTAAAGCAAGCTTCCATGGAATGGTGCCAGTTGGTTATTCACTCTGGGCTTTTCTTAAGGAAAGTTCCTGTGTGAATAAATGATAACTTGTCAGAATGAAGTCCCACTGTGTTTTGTGCTGGAACTTTTTCCTAATTGCCTGTGCTTATATTGAACAGAAGAAATGATGAATAGCGAGAAGAGTTCAGTTGTACTAAGGTACTCACACAAGAAGTGTAGGCTGTGCAGAAGTACTTCATGTTTCTGGAGTAAGTTGAGTCCTAGCAAGTGAAATTGTTTGTAGGTAAATGTTACACTTGGAAATCCTACCTTGATGTAGACCCAGTATGGGCTGTGAGCGGGATTGCTCAGGTTGGAGCATCTGTTAAAATACTTTCATTGTAAGGAAGTTGAAACCTGGTGAATCCTGGGAAAAAGGCTGTTATGCCACTGAAGTACACTGCAAGTCTACATGTGCAGCACTGTGTGCATTGCTGTTTCCCTGGCCCTGCCTCCACCCATAAGCCTCCTCACAAGAAGGATGCAAGTATGAAATGACCTTCTTGAAGGAGAAGAAACTTAAGATTCTGAAATTATGAATGATCTGGAGAAGTTAAATAGAGACTTGCTTATTTTCAAGCTATCCTGTCTAGCTTTTAATTGTGGTAGAAGTGGTGGTTGTGAAGTGGCATGTTACAAACAAACAGTTCTTAACAAGAAGGTAGCTATGCTGTGGAACCCTTTGCTGTGCAAGGTCCAGTAGCTATGGAAAGATTTAGGCACTTTGAGAGGGGGGGTGCGGAGGGGGAAGTCTTTACGGTTTTGTGTGTGTTAAGATATTTCTTCTGGTTC
The DNA here is from genome assembly GCA_017639245.1 of Myiopsitta monachus. Taxonomy (NCBI): domain Eukaryota; kingdom Metazoa; phylum Chordata; class Aves; order Psittaciformes; family Psittacidae; genus Myiopsitta; species Myiopsitta monachus. Next base: position 66,167,602 of record CM029919.1, read on the forward strand.
AGAGGATTGGTAAGGCACAAATAAGTGGAGGCTGCGAATATTCTGATGAGAACTGTAATAACGCTGGTCTTGCTCTTAAGCCTCTCCCTATGTGCTTAACACTTGTATTTTGCCTTTAGTGGCCTGTAGCAGGTGAGTTTGATCTCTCTGGCCTGATCTGTTAATTCATGCAACCTTTTTGCATGAATTACTGAAATCTTTTATGGAACACTGAGGTGAAGTTAACTTTAAGGCTTTTATTGGTAACTGCTGTGAACTTGCTTTTACGATGTCTAAATAAAAATAAAACTTTTTAAAAGCCTGAGATTTATATATTTAAAAAAATGTGTGTGTGTGTATCTGGTCTTGCCAAACAGTGCTGATGTTGATGGTTTCATTTGCTAGACTGCTCACAGATGCAGTTCCACTAGCTTGTGGAGCACCTGCTCAGTCTGAGTTCTTGCTAAGCAAATTACAGTTTTATCCCAGGAGATGTGACAGATGGGTCTCTTCAATACTTCTACACAAAGTGCAGGTTAAAAACTAGGTGAAAATGTATTACAGGGGTATGACTTGTCTAATTTCTATTGTTGCTGTTATGGTTTCTGCTTTGCAAGGGCATACATGTGATAATAGATGATAGAGAACTCTAACTCAAATAGTGAAGAAGCTACATATGCTAAGGACTTGTATGCAAGAGCTCTTTCTACTGCATATTCTGTTGTTTCTCCCCTTTCAAAGCAAAAGGAAAAAATGTTGTTGCATACGAAGAATCATGATAATGAAATCTTGGATACTGTGACATTAGTACTTCGATCAAAATGTTATCACTGTTTATGATGCTGGTCACTTGTTCTATTGTACACCACCATCTGTAGTCTGACTCAGCACTGTTCTGCATTGCCAAGTGGCCAGGCCTGGGGAAGAACTATGTGGCCTGTCTATTTCAACAGTTGAGCAAGCAAGGCTGGAGCTACGTTACCTTCCTCTTATTCCAGCTGATGAAGTTAATCACTCTTACCAGCAGAGAGTTGGGGTGGCCATACATATATAAAATATCAGTAGGATTTGGGGGAAAAAGTAGAAGTACTACTTCATGTATATGAATGAAATATAATTTCACTGATACTCTGAAAGGGTCTTCCTGGGACTAGAAATCTTAAGATGTTGTGCGTGTGGCAAACCAGTAGTGAACTCTTTCCTTGGCCTCCATGAGCTGAAGCCCCATCCAGCTGATACTCCCCTCCTATCTGTCTCTGAAATTTAATAGTGTTGTGATGCTTTCTTTTCCTATATCAGTATTGCAAAGTATCCAACTATTTAATGATCCACAGGGCATTTCCAACACAGATGCTGAACTCCGTCAGAACTTAATCATATATAATTCAAACAAGGTGGTGTCAGACCTTGCCATCAAGCTGGTAAATAATGTAGTAATTATTATTTGTTAGCGCAGGAACAGTAAATACTGACTTCTGCCAAAAATCTGAATAAGGTACTCTGCTAACTAATTTCATCAGTTGCTGTGAAAATAATAAGTTGTCTGTTACATATAGATTACACTGTTTTATTGATGTGCAATAAAACAAGGCTTTTTAAAAGGTACAAGTGTTAAAAGCCAGTTAAGAAGAATACTGACAGTGTGCTGATGTTCCTGTGTTGACTGTGCTTGGGTTTGGTCAGAAATATGTATTAATAATTTGAGCAGCACTTATATACTTGTCGGATAGCTCCCAGTAAAAGTTGCCCATCAGAGCTGCAGTCAGTGATAACTTTGAAGGTTTTTTTTATTACTGAACTTGTTGATCATTATGGTACCGACAGATTGTCAGCACAGCTGACTTCCAGCATCCCTTTCCATAGGGTTTGATGTGTAACCCTTGTCCTTTTCTCTAGGCATTCCACATCCAGTTCTTGGGTTCCTTCCTCACTCCCATTAGTGTTACACAATAGACATACAGTTTAAAAAATGGAAGGTGTAAGTGTAGAAAATAAAAGGCTAAAATTTTATGTAAGTGAATCCTAAGTGTTGCCAAAAATCTGTTTTGTGCTAAAATCTTGGTAGTGAGAGGGAAGACAATACCTAGCAAGAAGAATGTTGAAACTCTGTCAAGTGTTGAGAGGTCTGCGAGTGAGATTATATGGAAGTATAGTAGCAAGGGAGATTGACAAACTTAAGCGATGTTTGTCTTATAAAGCCTGATGATGTTTTTATTCAGCTACCTCAGAATAATTAAATCAGTTGAAATATTTGTCTTATTGTTTGTTCTGATGGTGCAGCATGTTCCTGGTGAGGCCCCCTGTGGGCGTGCAAACCTGTGTTAATAGGATGTGGGCTGCATGGGTAGGATATGGGAATTGTGTTGAATTGCTGGCTGTGGTTTGGATTTAGTGGTGGACAAGTTATTGTCAAGAGACTGCAAAACTAACTTTGAAATTGCGGTATTGTTAGTAAAGAAAATTGTACATAGAATCATAGAACAGTTTGGGTTGGAAGGGACCTTTAAAGGTCATCTACTCCAGTCCCTCTGCAATTAGCAGGGATACTTCCAACGAGATCAGGTTGCTCAGTGGCCTGTCCAGCCTGACCTTGAATGTGTCCAGTGATGGGGCATCTACCACCTTTCTGAGCAAGCCATTCCAGTGTTTCACTACCTACATAATAGAAAAAGGTCTTCCTAATATCTAGTCTGAATCTCCCCTCTTTTAGTTTAAAGCCATTGCCCCTTGGCCAGTCACATCAGGCAATATTAAAAAGTCTGCCCCCATCTTTCTTGTACGGCCCCTTTTCACATGCTCACCATGAACCTGGTCAGTGCGTCTCACTTGGATTAAACTTCTTCACTGCAGCTCTGTTAGAGTCACAAACCATCTTCAGCAACTTTATTAAAACGTTTTAAGTTGATCAAGGAAGCATGTTTGCTATACTTAACACTGCTGTTTGGTTTAATGCAATACCTGTTCTCATTCTTGGAATGTGATACTATGTCTTATTCAGCCTTTACAAAAATGGTTTATGAAATAATGTCACTTAGTACAGAGGCACTAGGGACAGGAAGTGAGGAAGGGAATTGGTTGCTGCAGCTGCAGTCTTTCTTTGAGCAGCTGTTTGAGAATTTTTGTTAGATGGCCTCTCAGAACTAAATGTTAATGTCTGAGGGCCATAATGCAATGTTCTTCAGCCATAAAATTGCTGATCTGTGTATTAAACTCTATCTTCAGTATGTGGAAAAATGTAGCTGTTCCCTCAATACAAAACTTCTTTTAAGTGGCAAATGCTTTGTCCAGGGAGGGTAGTCTTTAAAAGCATCCCTTTACTAACCTTATGTTACAGGTAATTAACCATAATTTACGTGTGAATGGCATATGCAGTTGACTTGTGACTAACTTCTTCTGTTTCATAAGTAATGTTAGGGAGCCATTCAGCTCCCTGATTCTGTTTATATTTTGCAGTGGAAGGGTTTTTGTCTCTAAGTAATGATGGCAGGATATGAAAAATTAGAATTTGTGAAGGGCAGTTCCTCAGTAGAAGCAGCAGAGCACTGTAACATAAGATTAAAGTCTCCTTTTCCTGTCCAGTTTTGTATCTTTGTTACTAGTATCTTTTTGTTAGTTACTTCCTAGATGGTGTGCCTATTGACCTCCATGTAGAGGCACTTGATCGTTCTCTGAAATTGCATAAACTGGTGTGTAGATTAATTGTACAGCAAAGTCTACAGGTAGTTTTTATTCTGGAGTTAGTGTTGAAAAAGAGAATAAGCCAGGATGAGTTTTTGCCTGGGGAGGTAACATCCTTCCAGGAACATCTGGTAGCAGAAGTTTTGGATAACATTTTGGCCTTGCCAGAATCTCCCTTTGAGGTTTCAAGCCTGTAAACAGTCGTGATTTGGCTTTAGTTATAGCAGGAAATTATTGCCATAAAAGGGTGCTGGGGAGCCTCACATTAGGCAAAACGGATAAGGCTGTTTAAAAAAAGAAAGGGAAAAAAAAAAAACCACCCACAAACAGCCACAAACACACCCCACACCCCCCAAACACCCACAAAAAACCAACCCAGCATATTTGCTTGAGCTTTTAATATACCAAAGACTTAATGCAATGTGACAGATACTAATGAACACATTTCTGTTGTATTTGTCCTAATTAGAACAAAACTTGAGAATGCATATGGTGACATCAGGTTTCTAAGCTATGAAATTCCCATCTGTACTGCAAAATGAGATGGTATCATATGGCAGCAAACTGGTCTTCTGTAAACAAGATGCATGGTGTGCTCATTCACAGGTTTTGGACAGACAGAAGTTTAAAAGTAGGCCTTTCATGATGCTTGGATGCTGTAAAGCTCCAGGCTTGTCCATGTAACTGAATCTGTCAACCTTTCAGTATATCTATGTTGCCAGTGAGAGCCAAGTAACTGTATCAAATCACAGGCTGGTTTGGGTCATAAGGGACCTTAAAGCTCACCTAGTTCCGATCCCCCTGCCATGGGCAGGGACACCTTTCAGTAGACCAGGTTGCTCAAAGTCCTCTTCTCTTACATGGGTAAACATTTAAGCCAATGTATTTTTGTTAGGCCTATAGAAAAATGTGATCTTGTTTCTCCCTAAAAAATCTGAAATTTGTTTGTAATTAAGTTCAGTTCTTATTCTAGATCTGAGACTGAACTCTATAGGCTAAAAATGTCAGAACAGGGGTAACAGATGTGATTTCCTCAAGAAGTTATTCTATTTTAAGTGCACACTTGACTTAAATACCTTCTGTTCTATGGTTAAGCATTGCCCTATATTTGCAGTTTCACTCAACATTGCAAGAGTTGTAGAATCATGGATGAATGTTCGCTGTTCTGTTAATTCTTTCAGGCATACCTGAATAAGTTTAGGAAGCACGCTTAGATCATTGTTGGTATTTTCTTATGATTCTTTAAAAATGATATTAAGTGTCTTAAGAAATCAAAATAAGTGAATAGGAGAATTTGACGTCCTCCTAGAAGGAACTGCAAGTTTTGCTGCAACCTGGTCTATTTCAGGTAGACTAGTTCTCAGTTTAAAATTACCAAAGGTTTTTTGTTACTGCTGTTTAAATGTTAATTGCCATAGTATAACTGTTACCTCTAATGGGAACTCCCTGGCTGTCCTGCCAGGAGTCAGCCAGGCAGAGCAAACTCATCTAATAGCAAGGTGAGCTGTCCTTTGTTTTGAGGGATGATGTAGCTACTGCCAAAGGTTGCTGCTGACCTAAATTATTGTACAGTTTAGTCTCCATTTAATCATGGTTAACTGCAAGTGTATTGAGTTTCAGGTAGCAAAGGCTTGCAAACTATCTGCAGTAAAGTCCCTTCCCAGAGACTGGAGGCACATCAACCGATTACCCAGAAGTGAGCATAGGCATGTTTCTGTATTGCTTGTATCCTGGGAAGAAACACAGTGATGTATTGTGGCTGAAAAGCAGTTACTACACTTTGCAATTATTTAACATAGACTTTACCTCTGTCCTGGAAGATTGATGGAGTGGGAGTGATCTATGAAACTGTTAAGAGTACTCAGGCACAGAACTTAAATGACACTGTTTCTCCTGAGAACAGCTGTCTAAATTACAGCAGGACAATACACCTTGTTAAATGAAAATGGTGCCAAGTTGAGCCTGATTTGTTTGGGTTTTGTTTTCCTTCCTTCAAGTTAAAAAGCTTAAATAACCTTAAGTCATTCACGCCTATGGAGACAAGCATGCCTCTAACTGGCTGAAGTAAATTTGTTTAAAATTGATCAACTGTAGTGATCAGTAATCATTTAAATTACTAAGACCTTACTGACTTGTTAACATCAAGTAACATCTTTCAAAAGAAGCAAAGAGGCCCAGGCACTCATGTAGGTTTTATTTTTTTGTGTTTCCAAAGTTGAACCACATTGTTTGCCAGTTTACCTGGTGATTAGGTAAATGATAACCTAAAGAAGTCTAAAAGTATCCCTTAGCTGTCGTATTCCAGCTAGAAATCAGGTTGTTTTGCTTTGCTTTTAATACCCAGGTAAATTCTCCTTCCCCCAATATCTGTATATAGATTTTTTTTGAGGTTATTATAGGTCTGTACAACTTCATGGTTACTCTCTTCCTCCTGAAAGTGTACATAGCAACAAGTCTTCTGTCTGAGATTTCTTACTCTGGGAGGTCACTGCATCAGGGAAATAGGATGTTGAAAAGAGTGTCTAGACTCTTTAAGCCTTCCCAAAAGTTCAGGATTTCTGACTTGGCTCTCTTTTAAGAATTTCCAAATGAAAGTAGACATTCTTACTTGCCTTTCCTAATTCTGTTGAAAAGGGATTAACAACTTTTCACTAAAAAGAGGACATGAGGTAGAGCATTGGCTGTATGTAGATGAAAGTAGATAGTGTTCTGAATGCTGAGAAAAGGCAATATAACAGGAATAGTCATATTGAGCTAGAGGCTGTTAGTGATCTGATAGTCATTCCTTGCTGAAAGAACTGCCTTTGCAATACAGTCTTAAGGTACTCTGGCTTTAAATGCATTTCAGTGATTATATTCTGTCTTTTTTCCAGAAATGTTACGAACAAAAACAGTACAAAAATGGACTCAAGTTCTGCAAGATGATCCTCTCTAACCCAAAATTTGCTGAACATGGAGGTAACTGCAGACTCAAAAGATTGTTTGGGGTTTTTTTGTGGGGTTTTTGTTTGGTTGATTTGGTGTTCCCCCCCCCCCCCCATTATGAGCCTAAATGTATAATCAGTCTATTCCATATTATTGGGAAAGAAAGGAGCTTGTTGCTGAGTATGATTGTGTCCTTAGGACTGCATAGTTACTGGGGATTTTCAGGTTTTGTGCATTCAGACCGAGTTTCCACCCTAGTTCAGTCAAACACTCCTGTGCAGTGGGATGATGAAGATCAAAATATATGGTGGAAGCATACTTCAGTGAAGCTTCCAAGTAAGTTGCCTTTCTAGGTTTCTGGGTCAGAATGATAGCGTGGGATTTTCTTGTATTCCCACATTTGTGTTTAATAGCAAGCCCAGCTTTTTTTTTATACATATTGCATCAAGGTATTCCACCAATGAATTAAAAATCTTGCCTTTTTTGTCAAGTTCATATTCTTAAATTTTCCATACTGCATACCAAATTGCTACTTATAAGGAACGAAGTTAACTGTAATACTGTTGGTGCTAAGACTTGAAGCTAAAGACAGAATCTGGAGATCCTGTTCTGATAAATAATACAGGAAATTGGACAGCAAAACCTGTCAGAACTTAATCCTCAGCAAGGTACTCTAGTTTTACTCTATTACACAGTTTCTGTGCGTGGCTCAGCCAATCTTTCCTTCTGATACAGTGATTTTTTTCTTGTTTGTCTGCTGTTGAAGTAACCTAACATTGAGTGTGCATGTACTGTGTCTGTAAGATTATTTTCCTGCTTGACATTGTCAAATCTTGGCAAAATGTTCAGCTAATCCTTTTCATGCTTCCATCAGTCTTCTGTTTCTTTGTCTTCATTACTTCCTTAGAGATAAAATTACAGTTTTCTTGCTGCCTCAGAGCTGGAGTGGCTTTTCCAGTTCTGATCTAATGCATTTGTCTCCTCTAGCCCTTATTTTTATAACATCTCAGTATACCTCTCTTTCTTTGCTTTTGCTGCCACTTAAACTTTTCAGGGACAGCTAGCTGCTTTTGGCAGTCCACATACTACTTGGGTTCTGAGCCACTAATGGCTTTGAAGCTTGGGAGCAGAGCCTGGAATGAACAGCTGAAGCAGAACTAAGCTGATGAAATGATCTTATGGGAAGCTGCACTGTTGTCACACTTAGCTTCAGAGACAAGGAATTTGAAAAATTTAGGGAGAAGGTGGCAAGCGGATGGATTGCTGTGGCTGGGCAGTTATTTCCCTGGTGTGGGAAGGTAGCTTGCCCTCCTTCCCACAGTGGGTATATTCTTTTTTCAAGCATCCTGATATTATTGGGAAGGCATCGTTCTAGCTTTTTCTGTCCTTACAGTGTGTATGTAGGACAACTTAAAAACAAACCAAAATCATTGGCTCATTTTGGATTATTTTTCACTATAGGTCTGCTTCTACAGAAAACTCAGTTAAACAGGTCTATCAGACCTCAAACTGCTGTTGCATCTGACCTTGAGATGATGGACCATTGCCATTGATACTGGGGAAAAGGTTGCAATTGGAAGAAAATTAGAGTATTATGATGAAAATGTGACTCATCTTCTGGCAGGAGCCAAAACTCTTATTTAGGGGGAAAAAAAAAGAAAAAAAATGAAAGAATCTGGAACAGCTTTCAGGCCTAGTGCAGCTTATTTCCCACAGTGTTACTTGAAGAATGGCAGTAAAGGAAAAGCAATAGTCATACCAATGTATTATTTGGAACCTTGTGCCTCTCAGTTTTGATTGAAATGATCCTACTTTGAGAAGGCCTTTTAACCCCAAAACACCATAGCAGGAAATGCGCTTCTCAACGAATGCTTTGTAAGCAACCTATACTAGTGGAGCTGACTGTGACAGAGATTGGTTTCTTATGCTCTGACACAGTCTAATGATTTTTTTGTTTTTTTTCTTGTTCTGCCCACTCTGGAGCTTTAACATGCATTGAGAAGCTCCCTAAAATTGCTTTAGCTTATTGTTAACTCCCTTAGAGCCAGTTAAACGTATTTTTTTAATTAATGAACTTAGTGTTGCTTGTGTACATCACATCTGTGTGATGATATGCAGTGGTCTTAAGACCATTTTGAAGAAAGGAAATGTTTCCATATAACAGTCTTCAGCTGTGTGAGGCTGCTGTCCTGATCTAAATTTATCTTTTAATTAGGAACTTCACTGTGTAACAACTTCAAAGGATATCTGCTCTATAAAACTGGCATATGGGAAGTCAGAAACATAAATGTATTATATGTCTTACAGAGACGCTGGCAATGAAAGGACTGACCCTGAACTGCTTAGGGAAGAAGGAAGAAGCATATGAATTTGTTCGTAAAGGACTTCGTAATGATGTAAAGAGTCATGTCTGTATCCTTTGTAATACAAAATCTAATCTTTTTTGCTATGAGTTCTTACGTTTGCTTGTGTGTACTGATGTAGCAACAAAGTCATAGTTTTGAAGTACGTAATGTGATCTGCATAAAAAAGTCTAAAGGTGTTATATATGAATATTCATATACAATGAATATTAATTGGTAATCAAACACTTGAAAGGAGGTTATATTTTCCTTTCTACAATTTTGCAGAACCTTTAAGAAAAATGCCTTTTATATTTATGTCTTAGGAAAAGACCATCTATAGTGGTACATCTTTGTAAAATCTGGCTTTTTCCTGACCTTTTCTTCTCTCAAAAAGGTGTAAGAAATCTAATCTAGAGGTGTTCTGAAAGAACCTGTTTTACCACTAAATTTTAGGTAATGCTTTAGGTCTCCTGGCTTGATAACTACTACTCTGTTCTGAGCTTGTCTTTCAGAAGTTTATACCTGTAAACTACTTAACAGCTATTCAGACAGCTACTCCCAAAGTTCTTCTGTTTAAGCCACAGGTAGAGGACTATTCCAGATTTGCGCAGAATGTCTTACTTGTTTTGTATGTATTTAACTTGCGTGTTAAGGGGAAATTTTCCCATTAAATATTCAAGTTTTTAACAAAATTTTCCTTTAGTATCACAGGAAACACTTTCTGATGACAGTGTAGGTAAGAGAAAGGGATGGCTGTTTACACCATTCCTTTGTTCAGGGTGCTTGAGGTTGGAAAAATCCTGTTAACTCTGCTAACCTCCATACACTTAGAGGTATGTCATAGAACAATCAAAGACAATTTGTACCTTGTTGATTCTAAAAGCTGAATACCTAAGGAATACTAATCCAATTTTAATCTAGGTGTAAGAAGTCTTGCGCCTTGAATCAGGGAGTAAAAAAGTCTGGGTGAGTCAGAGTTTGGAGAGGATTTTCATTTCTAAACCAAGTTCCAGATTGGGATTTATCAGCATCACTAGTTCTTGTCTACAGTTCATGCTGACTCTTAAAACTGTCTGTTAGACTCCCCTACAAATACAAAAACCCTCTTTTACTACTACCATGCTTTAAGAGCACCCAATGTGCTATCGTAATGTCACTGCCCAAATACCTGAATCTTTCCTGATGGTTGGGCTCCGGTACATGGGGAGTGTCAAGACTAAAGTATATATTCCAGCCCATGGGAAACAGATGTGGGGCTGAGCTGTTTATTAAAGGTTCCTTCTACATCCTTTGCAAAGACTTGTGACTAGCCATGAAGTTCTGATGGAAGCTTCCAGGCCTGTTAATTCTCAGTGTTATTACCTAAGCAGAGCTTGGGACATTCTCTAAAATGTTTGCATCTGCTTTTTTTATGTGAGCTTGATGTCTGTTATTTGGTTTAAAGGGAGAGGCGAGGGGAGAAGGGGGTAGCCACTGAAGTTACCTCGTTCCAGTAGCTGGTTTTGAGGAGGTGCAGCACATCTAAGTGTTCTTATTTTCTTGGGGTAAATTTTAAAGGTGCTTTTGGTTTATTTTGTTATCTGTGCTTTTTAGAAAGTACGTGTGGAGGGTGTTTAACATACAGCTGGTCACTTCAGTGCTGTTTAAAGAGTAGGATATTTTAATTCTGTGTTTCTCCATATTGAGGTCTGTAAGGAAACAGCCATTGTAAAATGGTTTAGAAATCCAGAAATTTTCTGGTCAAACTACATATTATATTCAGGACACTGTAGGAACACATGCAAGACTGCCCAGAGCTGTCTACTGTAGTAATTGGTAGCAGTGTGCTTTGTTGGATTGTGTCAGCTGTTAACATTCCTTAATGCTGAGTCTTGACTACTGTATACACTTACTTCTGAATGGGTTTGTGCTTTTCTTTACATGATTGCTTGGTCACAAATATGATTTATGAAAGTTTAAGCAAGATTTCCTGGATTCAGTTGGTATGGTAATGATGCCTGATAAATTACTCAAAGCATCAGCTTAGTTTATGTTTGAAGTACGCATAGATTCTTTTGGACTGAACTGTCATTCTCTAGGCAAGAATCTAAATTGCCAGTAGTTCTGATGCACGTATATGAAGATGCTACATTTAACTTTGATCCATGTCTTGAATCTTTGAACTCAAATAGCCTAGGCAGGATTTAGAGAAGTAGCAGTACTATACCCAGCTGCTGTAACTGTATACAAAATTGTTTTGTTCCCCTTTCCCATCTCGTCTTACGTCCTCACGGCAGTGACAGCAGCTCTCCTAACAGTCTCAAACATTTATATGAAGGTTTTGTGGGCTTCAGCTGGCTGAAATGAATTTAGTGTTCCTGTAGAAATGCAAAAAGGGGTCTTTTGCGTCTTAGAAGTTTTCTTCAGACTTAATTCTCACAAGTTTTCTTTTGATTGAAGTCTTATATATAGAATTGACTTCAGGACATGAGTCTTTCTAAGAAAGAAGAATCTTACAGTTCTGTTTCTTCCATTAACTTGACCAGGTTAACCCATTGAAATGCAAAGTTTAGGAATGATTGTATCTTTGGAGGAAACAGTTGCTTCTGTTTCAATTCAATATCGTATTAACCCTTGAATATTTTGATTATAAACACTGAGTTATTTGTGTCATCTTTATTGAAAGCGGGTGAAGGATGCATGTACCTGTCCCCAAGTTCTGCTGTGTTATTGCTGCTTCAGGGGCACATGGGAGAGCTTTTGAGCCACTACTTATTTGAAAATCAGTTCTGTGGAAGATGTTGCCTTAGTGAGCTACTAGTAACCTGGAATTGCAAAAAGTAGATAATTGCAAGTAATCTTTCTCTTAAGAAGGCTTTTGGAAACTAATATAAATACAGTGTACTGTGTTGCTGGGACATATGTTGGTTTCATGCTTTGAATTCAGATTCTTTCCAGGATAAAAAATGATGCCTGTGAGAGAAAAGTCTTAGTGAAATGATACACAAGTCATGGAAATCTGAGTTGCTGAGAATGCGACAAAGCCTTTTGACTTTTGAAATGTTAAGGTTTCCTTTTGTCAGTGGACAAAATGAGCCTCTGTGTTTCTCTTACTGTAAAATCTGGGGACTGCTTGATGTTACAGATAGGCAAATGAGCAAAAGTAAAACTCATGCATTAATTGTCTTGTTAGAGTGAGACACTTCTAAAAGTAAGAAGTCCTGCTGTAGTTACAGTAGTATATTATAAACAATACATCTCTCAGAATATCTCTTCTGGGTCTTATGGAGTTTGGTTCATTTAGTTTTGTATAACTGGGTTTTTGGGGGGTGTATGAGCTTGACTGAACAGAAGATAATTTTTTTTTTTTTTTTTTAATTTTAAATGCTTCTAAGTAAGCAATAATATTTAAAAATGTGACAGTAAAGTCTAGCTGCAGTAATGAAACTTAATTTATAAGGATGCTGATCCTCAGGGAACATGTCATGTTGTTTCATAACACAAATACACTGCAGTTACTTGGAAACTTGTCAGTATATTTTCCTTAATGTGCATTAGGTTGGCACGTCTATGGTCTTCTGCAACGTTCTGATAAGAAATACGATGAAGCCATCAAGTGTTACCGGAATGCACTCAAGCTAGATAAAGATAATCTACAGATCTTAAGAGATCTCTCTTTGTTGCAGATTCAGATGAGGGATTTAGAAGGATACAGAGTAAGTATTCTCTTTGCATTCCCATTTATTGCTGTTTGCATGCTCTTGTTATTCTGTCCATGACTAAGTCTTCTGTTGGTAGTAATTCTGTTGCTACTTGGTTTTGCTGTTTCAAAAGTGTTTTAAGCTCTTTAAGAAAGCATGGTAAGTATTGCAGCAGAGTTTCATATAATGTTGAGAACAAAACTTAAGTACAGTTATTCAGTACAATTTGACTTGTGGATCACCTTGTAAAACTCTAGTTCTCAACTTGGTTTTCACTAAAATAATGAAAATGATAAAATTTGAAGGTTAGCAAGTAGGAGTACTTACTGTGCTGTTAAGTACTGCAAATGGTGTTTTGGGTGTCTATAGTGAAGGTGTGTTTTGTGAGAAATACACTTTCATGTTTCCCTTGAGTATGTTGGAAACTTGCCCAATGATGATTGATTTCTTGGACCCAATACTGATGTTATAAATAAAACCTTAAAATTTGGCTAAAACCAGAGTTAGTGGTTTTAAAATGACTGAACTGATTTGGCTGTGAAATGGAAAAGCCCTGCTTCTCTTCTGTATGCTGTTTCATGTGAAGCAGAAGGCTGTATTGTAGGCTTCAGTGCTAGTTTATGTTCACTGAGAAGGCTGAATTTGCTAATGCAAGAAACGGGAATGACTGATAAAGGGATATGATTTGGCTCAGGAAAGGGGATCTGAGAAGTGCTGCAGCAATGTAAGTATGAGGACCTTGTGCCTCGAAGAGAGCGGGATGGGTCTTTTAGTGGCAATGAGCAGTTTTCCAGTGGAAAAACCTCTCTGAGATTTCAGAGCTCTGTTTTTGGAAGTAATTTAGGCCCTTAAGAGATAGTCTTGAAAATGACAACTCTTGTGTCCCAAAAAATAGATTTTATGCTTTGTGCCATGATTCCTGTATTTAGGACATAGCCCCCCATAATTTATGTGACAGAAACATGTTGCTTTTCCCCGTGTTGTAAGAATTTAAGCAATTGTCTGGGGCTTTTAAAATATCTTTTAAAGTATAAGCTGTGCTGGTGGTAAGTCATCATAAAGGTGGTGTAACTTTTTTTGTTTTAAACATATCTGTTACTTAAAAATTCTTCTCTTTTCCTGAAGGAGACAAGATACCAGCTACTTCAGCTGCGCCCCACACAAAGGGCTTCCTGGATCGGATATGCCATTGCATACCACTTACTAAAAGATTATGATATGGCCTTAAAACTACTTGAAGAGTTTAGGAAAACCCAACAGGTAAGACTCCCTATTCTGGAAAGAGAGCTTTTCTGTATAAAAAATGAAATCTGAGGAATGAGTTCTTTCTAATTAGGAACTAGTTAAGAATTAGGAGGAAATTTGTTATTTTGGAGGTTTCTGCTTTGAGCAGAAAGATTTACAGAAGCTTAGCAGCGGATGCAAATTATACAGGAATACTTTCCCACTCTCAATAGGCTCTTACAAGTTGAGGTTATAAGGGTAGACTGATGTGGGGCAAGTGAGGAACTTGGCGTTTGTGAGGCTTGTAGCTAAAGAAAACCTGTGATCACAGAATCATAGAGTAGTTAGGGTTGGAAAGGACCTTAAGATCCTCTAGTTCCAACCTTGCCATGGGAAGGGGCACCCCACATTAAACCATGACACCCAAGGCTCTGTCCAACCTGGCCCTGAACATCGCCAGCGCTGGAGCATTCACAGCTTCCCTGGGCAACCCATTCCAGGGCCTCACCACCCTTACGGTAAAGAATTTCTTCTTCATATCCAATCTAAACTTCTCCTCTTTAAGTCTGAACCCATTACCCCTTGTTCTATCACGACAGTCCCTAATGAATTGTCCCTCCCCAGCATCCCTATAGGCCCCCTTCAGGTACTGGAAGGCTGCTAGGAGGTCTCCACGCAGCCTTCTCTTCTCCAGGCTCAACAGCCCCAACTTTCTCAGCCTATTTTCATATGGGAGGTGCTCCAGTCCCCTGATCGTCCTCGTGGCCCTCCTCTGGACTTGTCCCAGCAGTTCCATGTCCTTTTTATGTTGAGGAGACCAGAACTGCACACAATACTCCAAGTGAGGTCTCAGGAGAGCAGAGTAGAGGGGCAGGATCACCTCCCTCGACCCTGTCCCTTTTACAGTAGTAAAAGTAAAGTTAATTTTCTGAAGTAAAGCTTCAGAAAATACTGTTCAGTGTTGAATGTGCTCATTTGCCCTTTCTCCTGCCATAGCCTAGAGGCTATTACATCTCCACAAAAAGTGTGAAAAACTCTTTTATTACTTTGTAGCATCTATATATTATGTACTTAAAATCATGTGCTTGGTGTCAAAGTAACAGGAAAGCATAGCTGAAGACTTTGAGAAGATGTGGTGTTACTGAAATTTGTTGGAGTAAATGGTACAGTGCTAAAATTGTTGAGTATAGCTTTTGTTCAGGAGACCATTTCCTTATTCTGTTACTGGTAATGCAGAGGTATAAAGTTTAAATTAACAGAGTGGATGTGTTGTTTATTCTGTAACATGGAAAGAAAACCCATTTTTATAGACGTATTTGATTTGGGAGGCATGCTGGAAGTATCGTATAGATCATAAGGTATCACCAAACCTATAGACTTGGATGTTTTCAAACAAAAATCTTGCATCTTCTCTGAGACAACTGCATTTGAAATGTTATATGGCCTGATTGATGCTAACTGTAAGAGAGGATATTAATTGTTAGGAGGGACCAGTGTTTGTGTCTTGATCCTGTATTGTGGTCAAACAAAGGATGTTGCAAGCCAGGTGTGTATATAGCTTGATTATTTCAGAAGAGCTGTAACTTCAGTGTTGTATAAAAACTGAAAACAATGAGTTTAAATGAAAACTGTGTCATATTTTGAGTGTTTCACAGCCAAAGAGTCATGGTTCATGAATGAGTCAGCAGAGCCCAATCTGAGTTCAGTCTTTAAATGACTGTTAGAATTAAAATATAAAATAGATGGAAAAAAAATGCAAGTAAAGTGTGAGAAATCAGTATTTCCAAGGGCTAAGAGGGCTTAACAGTGGTGTTGGGCCCCTGGAGAGAATGG
This sequence comes from Myiopsitta monachus, assembly GCA_017639245.1. Classification (NCBI taxonomy): domain Eukaryota; kingdom Metazoa; phylum Chordata; class Aves; order Psittaciformes; family Psittacidae; genus Myiopsitta; species Myiopsitta monachus. The sequence goes on from CM029919.1 coordinate 66,183,266, forward strand.
AAGTGATACTGTTAATGTTTTTTCTGAAAGGTTGTGTACAGGTATACTTATTTGAGAGCAGTCACGATGATATGCTCTCCAGTCTTGTGACTAAGCCAGATTTAAATACCATCTGCCATAGATGAGCATACTAAGTTAGTTGAGTCTGCTGTGCAAATTATCACAGTCTTAAATCTCACACTAAATCCAAAGAAAGTCAAGAGGATTCCGAGCTCATGCCTTTTTTTTTTTGTTGTTGTTGTTTTGTTGGGGGTTTTTTTGTTTTGCTTTTGTAAAACTGGAAATATTTTAGAAACTTCCATAAACAGGAAAAAGGTTTGTACTTGACCAATGATCTGTTTAACTGTTGATTAGCATAATATCAATCACAGGCAAATGGTGGAAAAGCTAGTTATGCATTAAAGGACAGAAATACGCTACAAATCTCAGACTAGTAGTGTCAAGCTTTTCCTCTTTTTTTTTTTGGGGGGGGGTGGTAGATACAGTTAAGTGGAATATTGCATTTTCTTCCCCAAAGCACTAAAAATGAGATGACATTAGTTTAATATCTCTTGCAAATAGAGAGAATCCTGTGCTAGGTCCCAGAGGAGTGCAGGGCTATCTGGAGCCCCAGCTACTGGAAGGGTCAATGTGTAGGATCCAGAGCAGTCAGGAGACACACTTTGGCTCTTCATACTAGTCCCCCAGTCTACTCTTTGTGCAGTGTCTGGATATTTAACTGTCCTGCACACGGAATAGTTGAGTTCAGGATGCTCAGGAGGTACACTTCTTGCTTACTTTACTTTACAAATCTTCTCTTGCCCTGTATTTTGTATGCATTCCTCCTCAGTAGATGAACTTCTGTGACTGTCTTGGTAGGATGCTGCATGTGACTGATAAAATGGTGGCTGTGTTCAAGGTTTAAAGGAGGGTTGGAAGGCTAAAGGGTTTCCATGTCACTAGTGAATGGGAATCATCAACAAACTGATGCTTTCAAGGAGTTTTATGGCAATCTGTACTGTTCACCATTATTGTTAATGAATAAAGAAGCAAATGTAACATTACAAAAAATACTGCTGTCATAATAATTGGTAACTGGCAATGTAGGGTGATCATGTTAATTTACTTGAATTACTTAAGCAGCTCTGTCCATTCAGATGTGAATTAACACAGCCAAAACCAAGCAGTACAACTTAAGAAAAAGATCGAGGAACTGTCATGTTAGTGACTGTAGGTGAGTATCTGAAGATGCCATATTACAAAAATAATGGAGCTAATCTAGCTACAAGCTGTTGCCAAAACCAGCAGTCTGACTTTTTCCTGTGTGCTCCCACTGCTTCCTTGTACAGCACTGGTTGACTCGTGGAGGGCTGGTTCAGGAAGCCAAAGTGACAGGAAAATAATGACTCTTTTGAAGGATTGATTGGCTGAACTGAACAACTGTGAGGTGAGAGGGGAAAGAGGAAGGGGAATAATAGAGGGAAGTGAACTGCCTTTGTTGATCCAGGCTGCAGCTAGATTGACTTGGCTTATTGTAAAATAGTCTCTTGGGGCTGGCTTATGGGTGAAAAGCAAAAAACACCCTTATTTCTGAGAAGCAGCAGGGTTTTTCTTTATAGAGTGCTGATTACAGAGAGATCAAGACTTTCTGATAACCCTGCTTTTTAAAAGTTAGAAAATGAAAAGAACAATCTGGAAAGACGAGAGGACTGGAGCAAATGCCGTCTAGTTGAAGGGCAGACATTCTCTTTGTTTACTGTAAGCAGAAAAAACCTAGGTGGTTCTGGTACAGGTCACATACTGATTCAGGGGAAAATGAGTGCTAGGAAGATTGCTTAGTAGGGAAATATAAAGGAACAAGTCGTGGCAGGAAGTTGAGCAGCAACAAATTCGAATGATAAATCACTTTTTTGTCACTGACAGTTTTATTCCAATGGCTGAATTATCATTGGAAAAGGTGAATTTTTTCACTTTTACTGTATCCAGGTCAACACTGCCTGTCATGTGAAAGCTGCAAATTAGCCAGATGCACAATATTTCAGTCAAAACCAGGTTGTGAGGTTGAATGCAGACATCACTGCAGGAAGTATAACAGCATGTGCTGTCCAAGTTGAATGATGTAAGCATTACTTCAGAATTTAAATTTTGGGACCCAAGGTGTAAAACAACTATGCAGTTTGTTCTACTGCTGCATGCCCCATTTTTCCTTTCTTCTTTTCCAGAACAAATTTTTTATTCTTTATTTTATTCCTAATTTCTGCATCAGGCCCACAATTACAGATATGGACAGAAAACCTCTGGAGTTTTGGGGGTCTGCTCTTAGGTATGTTTTGGCTGCATCTTGTCACATTCTCTCAGTGACTTGTACAGTGTGCTTGTAAAGTTGATATCTTCTTTTTTCTTCTTTTGGTCCAGGAGAGGAGGAAATTTATTTTGAACACAGTTGAGTTCAAGGCAGAGTTGGACATGGGGTTGGAACTAGATGGTCTTAAAGTCCTTTCCAACCCTAACCATTCTTTAGTTCTGTATTCAAGAATCATAACTCCTCGGGGGGGGGGGGGGGGATGAGTAAAGGTGTATTGTGCAGCAATAACAATGGTATGCACAAAACTTTTTTAGGAATATCTTCTTTACAGGACAATCTGATTCTTCACATTAGGTATGGGGGTTATAAGCCACTTGTCTTCTGATGAATTGGACTTTTAAATCATCATTAGTCTGAGATATCAATGTATCTTTAAAAATGAACTTTTCCTAAAAGTGCTTTTAAAAATGGCCTTTTAAATGGAGCAGCAATAAGTCCAGTATCTTTCTGGATTTTCATTATCAAATTTTCATATTTGCCCTATGTATAAAAGGAAGTTGATTTTTATTTTCTTTTTTTGGTGACATTTCATGTTTTTTATTAGTCCTGCCAAAACGAAAGAGCTACAAGAAGGCTAATTGATATGTTTCTTGTCTTTTTTTATATCAGTTTTTAAGGGGTTTGGGGGTAATTTATGTTTCGAAGATCTAAAATGCAGTAATGATGTGCTGAAAAGCTGTGCTACTTGTGGAATTTAGATACATGTACTGTATTGGAAGGAAGGATATTTTCATGGAGGAAGTGAAGGAGGAAGAACTAAACCAGGGCTCTACAGTTTCAGTTCTTTGATATTGCAGTAAGGATTGACAGGAAGACATGCTTAAACTCTTAATCCATTACAGTTCCCTCTCAATTCTGTTAAAGCAGTCAAAAATACTTTCCAGGTGGCGGTATCTTTATTAGTGACTTCCAGTGTTTAATATGGTTAAAAATTAATTAAACGTGGCACCAGAAATGGAGCTTTGGATAAAAGATATTTTTTTTTTTTAAGAAATGGGTAGGACTTGGTGCTGCTCCAGTACATGCAAGGTCTTGTTCCATTAGTCATTGTTTGCTATAATATGTTAGTAGTTACTAAAAAATACATGAGTGCAGTTATTTTCAGCCCCAAAAACTGATGTTCATTGTCAGATACTATCTTCTTTACAATGTTTTTAGTTATGCCGTCTTCCATAACATTTCTATCTAAAAGGAAATCTTCCTTCTAAAAAGTCGCAGTACTGGAAAAGCTGCCTCTAAACGTTAAAAGAGCATGTAAACAGAAATGTTAAATCTCAGAATCGATCTGTTTAGGCAAGGTTCAGAAGTAGTGGTTTAGGACAAGATTATTTTTATATGAATGTTGCTTTCAACCAGTTTAATGTATTGGGTTGGATTTTTTTTTTGTTCTTTTATTAAATTTCTTAGTTCTTTAATGAAGACATAGGAGAAGCTTTTCTCAGGGAACAGAAAAGGAATAGTAAACCATTTGGTGACCAGTGTGACTTCAAAGTGTTGTTTCTTCAGAAAGAAACAAAGTATGTGGTGTCATGGGAAAGAAAATTATTAACATATATTAAGCTCAGTGGCTTCTTAGCTATTTTTAATAATAAAATCATGTTAGCCTATCACTGTCTCTCCTGCAGTTTCTGTTGAGGCAGTATATTTCACGTAGTAAACTTATATACATATACTGCTCATTATCCGCATCTGGTCTCAGATTCTTGCCATTTACTCATAATTGCAGTAGCTTCTGTGTATATTAGTGGAGAACATTTGATATGAAATATACCAAACAGGGAAGGGCTAGTTGAAAATGTGATGCCCCAAGGCAGTCTTGGTTGCAGCAGTCATGAGATGGTCGAATTTGAGATCCTCAGGACACTGAGAAGAGCATGCAGCAAGCTCACTACCCTGGACTTCAAGAGAGCAGACTTTGGCCTCTTCAGGAACATGCTTAGTAAGATTCCATGGGATATAGCCCTAGAGGGCAGGGGGGCCCAAGGCTGTTGGTTGATATTCAAGGATCACCTGCTGCAAGCTCAGGAGTGTTGCATCCCAACTAGAAGGAAGTGCTGCAGGAGGGCCAGAAGACCTCCTTGGATGGATAAGGAGCTGCTGAGGAAAATTCAAAGGAAAAAGAGGCTTATAAAAGGTGGAAGCAAGGACTGGAGGCCTGGGGAAGAATACAAGGATGTTGTCTGGGAAGCTAGGGACCAGGTTAGGAAAGCTAAGGCCCACTTAGAATTAAACTTGGCTAGGGATGTTAAGGATAACAGGAAGGGATTCTACAGGTACATTGCAAATAAAAAAAAAGGCAGGCTAGGGACAACGTGGGCCCTCTCCGGAAGCTATCGGGAGAACTGGCTACCCTGGATTTGGAGAAGGCTGAGGTTCTTAATGACTTCTTTGCCTCAGTCTTCACCGGCAAACGCTCTGACCACACCACCCAAGCCTTGGAAGGCAGACACAGGGGCAGTGAGAATGAAGACCCTGGGCCCACTGTAGGAGAGGATCTGGTTTGAGACCATCTTAGGAACCTCAACGTATATAAGTCCATGGGACCTGATGAAATCCATCTGTGGGTCCTGAAGGAGCTGGCAAATGAAGTTGCTAAGCCACTGTCCATCATATTTGAAAACTCATGGCAGTCAGGTGAAGTTCCTGATGACTGGAAAAAGGGAAATAAAACCCCCATTTTCCAGAAGGGGAAAATGGATGAGCTGGGGAATTACAGACCGGTCAGCCTCACCTCTGTGCCTGGCAAAATCTTGGAGCAGGTTCTCCTGGAAGGCAGGCTGAGGCACATGAAGAAGAACAAGGTGGTTGTTGACAGCCAGCATGGCTTCACTAAGGGGAAGTCCTGCCAGACCAATCTGGTGGCCTTCTATGATGGGGCTCTGGAACTGATGGACAGGAGTAGAGCAGTTGATGTCATCTACCTGGACTTGTGCAAAGTGTTTGACACTGTCTCACACAACATCCTTGTCTCTAAGTTGGAGAGACATCAATTTGATAGGTGGACCACTCAGTGGATGAAGAACTGGCTGGATAGCCACACGCAAAGAGTTGTGGTCAATGGCTCACTGTCCAGCTGGAGACCAGTAACGAGTGGTGTCCCTCAGGGATGGGTGTTGGGACCGGTCTTGTTCAACATCTTTGTGGTTGACCTGGACAGTGGGACTGAGTGCGCCCTCAGCAAGTTTGCCGATGACACCAAGCTGTGTGGTTCGGTTGATACACTGGAGGGAAGGGATGCCATCCAGAGGGACCTTGACACGCTTGTGAGGTGGGCTGATGCCAACCTGATGAAGTTTAACCACGCCAAGTGCAAGGTCCTACACCTGGGTCGGAGCAATCCCAGGCAGAGCTACAGGTTGGGCAGGGAAGAGATTGAGAGCAGCCCTACAGAGAAGGACTTGGGGCTGTTGATCAATGAGAAAATGAACATGAGGCAGCTGCAGTGTGTGCTCGCAGCCCAGAAAGCCAACCGTATCCTGGGCTGCCTCAAAAGGAGCGTGACCAGCAGGTCGAGGGAGGTGATCCTGCCCCTCTACCCTGCTCTTGTGAGACCTCCCTTGGAGTATTGTGTGCAGTTCTGGTGTCCTCAACATAAAAAGGACATGGAGCTGCTGGAACAAGTGCAGAGGAGGGCCACGAGGATGATCAGGGGAGTGAAGCACCTCCCATATGAAGATAGGATGAGAGAGCTGGGGCTGTTGAGCCTGGAGAAGAGAAGACAGCATGGAGACCTCATGGGAGCCTTCCAATAACTGAAGGGGACTTATAAGGATGCTGGGGATGGACTCTTCATTAGGGACTGTGGTGATAGGACAAGGGGTAATGGGTTCAAACTTAAAGAGGGGAAGTTTAGATTGGATATGAGGAAGAAATTCTTTCCTGTAAGGGAGGTGAGGCACTGGAATGGGTTGCCCAGGGAAGTTTTGAATACTCCATCCCTGGTGGAGTTCAAGGCCAGGTTGGACAGAGCCTTGGGTGTCATGGTTTAATGTGGGATGTCCCTGCCCATGGCAAGGTTGGAACTAGCTGATCTTAAGGTCCTTTCCAACCCTAATTATTCTATGGTTCTATGATTAATTGTAACTCTGGCAAGATTTTTTTCATAAAAATAGGGTGTTGTTCCTTAAATTAAATATTTCTGAATGTCATTCTGTTTTAGTGGCTCGTCTATCAATGGCAGTTTGGATGGCCCACTAGTTTTACTCTAGCTAGTAGACCAAATCTTAGTTATCAAATGGCAGCAGACCTCAAAATCATTATCTTTGCTTGAAAATACTTCTAGCATGATTATGCACTATTCTTCTTGTGGTTTGAAATCCAGTGCAAGAAGAACTTGGTTAGAGAGAAGTAGTTTAGATTCTATCTGAAAAATTCTAGATATCAAGCTATGGCCAGTATTTGGGTGGTTCATTGCTCTTGGAAATAGTAGTTTGATCCAGAATTTTTGGTATGGGGAAAAGGAATTTTGTGATATCTCAGCAGTCTGCTACAGAACGTAGGTCAAAATTGTTGTGGAGTACATGAGTCCTTTGGAAGGAAAAGATTACCAGGATCTTTGCAAATTTTATTGAAATGTGTGAGGGAAGGAAAGGCAAACATAGAGATTCTTTTAAACTGTTCTCTAACAAAGGGTATCCTGAATGAATCTACTTTGATTATGAATAATGGGAGTTTTACATTTTGAATTTTTGGACGAGTATATAAGTAGACCTGATATATTCCATAGACTGAGTCTTGTGTTCTGCAATATTGCATACGATTGAGGTACAGGTAAATGTTAACTAACTTATTATTTGGTTTTTTTTTCCTCCCCAGATTCCTCCTAATAAAATAGATTATGAATATAGTGAACTGATTTTATATCAAAATCAAGTGATGAGAGAGGCAGATCTATTTCAAGAGTCTTTAGAACATATAGAGACATATGAAAAGCAAATATGTGATAAACTAATAGTAGAAGAAATCAAAGGTAAGTCATTCTTCTTCCCTCAGCCAATTTTGTTCTAAGCGTTTCAACTGACTTTCAGATATGATAAAGCAGTATGAGGAAAAAAACATGTTAAATCTTTGATTTTAACGTTACTGTAGGGAAACTGGTATCTACAGTTTCGTGCCCAAGTAATTTGCCCTGTTGAAGTGGATAGTGGATGCAAGTAATTTAGCTCGATTTGACATGGGAATAGGAGATTTCGGATACTGTTATATTGGTGCATGCTAGAGTAGCTTTCTGAAAATCAGAGTTATTTATAACCCAGTTTTGATCTCAAAGAATATTATTTGTAGTACAAGCGCTGGCTTATTTTTTTTCTAACTAACTGAAATATCATTCTTGTTTCGTTAAGCTTTCTAGTACACTTACTTGCATTGCCTTTCTTAAGAGAATACTGAAGTTGACTTTGTTAAAAATAAACCACAGTTGTTTTGTGAATTTGAAGTACTTAGTTTTCAATGTGCACTATTATATAGTATAATGGCACGTATTCATCATCTGCTTCCAGCACAGTTGTGGTGGGTTGACCCTGTCCAACAGTTATGCCCCACACAGCTGTTCACGCACTTCTCCGAGCCTCCCTTGTCATGACAGGAGAGAGAATAGGAGCAAAGGAAGAAAACCTATGTCTTGAGATAAAGATAGCTTAAGTGAAACAAAGAGGAACGGGGGAAAAAAATCCTCAAACAAATGTCAAGGTGATGCAAAGGCAATGACTTGCCATATCCCGCAATCAGGCTGATGCTCAGCCAGTCTCCTAGCAATGGCCAGCTGCCCAAACACTTCTCCTTCCTCCATGTTTATCACTAAGCATGATGCTACATAGGATGAAATACCTCTTTCACCAGTTTTGGTCAACTGTCCAGTTTGCGTGGGTTCACAGCTTATTATCCACCCTGGCCTGATGGGTGGCAGAGTGGAGTAAAAAAGAAAAAGCTTTGATGCTCTACAGGTACTGCTCAGCAGTAGCAAAATCATTGGTGTTTTATAAGTACTTAGTCACAGATCCCAAAACACAGCACTGTATAAGCTGCTGTGAAGAAAATGTGAGACAAACCTGGTAGAACAATTTACTTAATGGCAAACCAGTGTGACTTAACTGGTTAAAAACTGGTTAGTTGATGTGAAAAATGTAAGTGTAGTTAAGTAAACAGCTTGGTAAGAAGCAGTGTAGTCATGTGTTGGAGTCCTTGAAGGAGGAGTTGTTTGTTTCATTGGTAATCCCAGTAGCTATTTTGAGTACTCGGATATAGACATTCAAATAATCTGTTTTTCAGGTGCTAAATGCTCCAAACTGTGTTGTGCTATATGTGTGGTAGCTTCAAGTAGCACTTGTAATCCACAGTAAATCCCCTTGGAAAAATAAAGCTCACTTTTTTGAGTATCTTGCATATGACTAAGCCCCAAAACTTTGTGAACTTTGCTCCTAATATATCAATGCTTTCTCATGTAACTCAGTTCTTTACTGTGTTGTTTTTAGGAGAGATGTTACTGAAGTTGGGAAGGCTGAAAGAAGCTGGTGAAGTATACAAAGAGTTAATTGAGCGCAATGCAGAAAACTGGTATTATTATGAAGGCTTGGAAAAGGCCCTGCAACCTAGTAAGTTAAGATACACAGATACGTGGAAGATATGTATGACAGGATATATTTGAAAACCTTTTTTTGTTTGTTTGGTTGGTTTTTTTTTTTGTTATTGTTTCAGATTTGAAAGCTTTGTTTGGCAGAAGAATATGTACTTTCTAATCTTGGGTATGATGTAGTTGTGTTTTATCCTTTTTAAAATGTTTACCGGGAAAACTTGTATGCCTGAAAATGCCAACAGCAGGTCTTCGTCTTCTTGGAGCTAAAGGCGGCATTTGCTAACATGCTTACACACAAAACATTTCCTTGCCATGCATGAATTTGGAAACCAAATTGGAATTCATTCCTGACTACTGGCTGATAGTTGGAACACCATCATACACCACATTGTAAGACAGTCATTCTGAAATGTGTTCAGGTGGTACCTCTTTCTACAGGCATGTAGAGAAATAATCAAATACCTATTTCAGATGGCCTTTTAAAGATAAGCCCTGCTCTTTGGAGGAGCAGGTGATAAATGTGGTATTTGTTGTTCTAGTTCACTGCTGTTAAATGTGGTATTTGTTATTCTAGTTCACTGCTGTTGTGTCTTTCAGGGAAACAGTTAATTCTTTGGGATGTGGTTTTTTTTGTTTTTTTTTAATTACAATATTGCAACAATTTATACTGTAATAAGTGTTTGGCAGTGGTAACTTTCTCAAGTGTTTACTGTTACACAGGAATGCTTTCCTTGTATTTCATTGTTCACTAATTAGCGGAAGTTTTACTGGAGTTATTCTGATGACATCATAAATCATAAGCCCACACAGATATTATTGGTAGATATTATAGCTGCATTATATTTCTCAATCAGCTTTCTAGAAAGAACTTTTACAGTGGGTTTCATAAGGTCTGGGAATATGGCTTGTGATTGGGAAATTAAAATAATTTCATTTGTTACTCTTATGCAAAAAGTAGTATTACCCTTCGAATAGTTTTCCTGCTGTATCGGTAGAGTTGAACATAGTGATTGTCTCCAGAAAATACATTACCCAAGAGCTTAATTATTCTGTTTGATGTAATATGTTTGTGACAATGTGTAGTCTTAACAAAGAGCCAATCCAGTAGTTTATCTGAAATCTTAAAATCCTATGTAGATTAATACTGTGCTAATTTATAAAACTAATAATGCTACTTTATTTTTTAGGTGGTCTTAGGACTATTTCCTCCCCCATGGTAAGTTCTGGAGCTCCAACTTGTGACTTCAATTAGGGCTTTTATATGCTTTAGTTCCAATCCAAACATCATTTTAGTTTAACTTTTAGAACTTTACATCTCTTGGAGCCACTGGGTAACATATTCCCCCCCCTTCCCCAACATCTGAGCTCAGTGACAACAGATATATTAAATACATGTTGTGTCTAATCTTGGTCTGTAAATTCAGTTTTATTTAAATTGCTTGATGACTATAATAAGTAAAATTCATCTTAATTATGTGAAAATTGCATTTCAAAACAACAGATTAGTTTTATTTAAGTTCTAACCACATTGGAGCTCCAAAGCATATTATGGGGGAAAGGGGAGGAGTGGGAAGAAAATGTTTAAGTAGCTTTTTTGTTAAACATTAAGATATAAAGAGGACAGGTGTGCAGTACTTACACTGGCAGTATTGTGCCCTGTTTTTGCTGGCACCAGAAGACCTGTAATAAAGGCACGCTTGTATAGCATGCTGGTTTTATGTCTGTGATTTAGAAATGCAGTGTATTTTTCTGAATGCTTTACGTATGTCTGAAATGGTTGCGTTGTGAAAAAACAGTTAATTGAAGCTATGAATGTCAAACTATGTGAATGGGTCTGGACAACATGTAACTGAACAAAACCAAACTCTAGTACTGTATGATTGAATGTGTGAAGTAATTGTACTGTTTGCAGTGTATCCTTACAGTGATTAATGCTGGTAATTGCGTGTGGTACATAGTGTTTTCAGTACGCACTTTTACACAGTAATGCTTATGATTAACTGGAAAAAATAGCTTGAAATGTTTAAATTGTTCCAAATCCAAACTGTGTAAGAAGTCTAGTTAAATTAATTCTCATGATTTAAAAACATTTAGAAGGACAAATTTTTCTCTTTCACTTATATCTATTATATTTACTGATAATAGGCACTTTAGAAGAGAGGCTTCAGATTTATGAAGAAGTTAGTAAAAGACATCCCAGAGCAGTTTCACCTAGAAGATTACCTTTAAACTTTGTTTCAGGTAATAAGTTGCGTATCTGTTCTGTATTAGCTTTTTTCATTTGTTTTTTTTTTTTTTTCCTTAAGTTCCATCAGACTATTCAATGTACATTTAATACCTATTTGTACATATACACAAGCCAGATGTACGCATTTCTCTTGGAATAGACAATTATTTGTTACACTTTAGGAGCTGAAAGATGCACTTTAACATGGGGATGTGAACTATGTAATGTTTGTATTGGTAAAACTACAGTACAGAATGGTATATAGATTGTAGGAGTTATTTCTCGTCATTTTTCTGCCTCATACAAGTTAGGAATTATAAGTTAAAATGTAAAGGGTATAGGTCCCTTGAATTCCAGGTGCAGGGGTGTGTGTATATAAACATACCCCTCTTATTTTTTTAATATACATACATATATATATGTTAACTTCATAAACACTGAAACCAGGTGTAAATGATGCCTATAACAATTACAGTAGCGTAGGACTGATGAATTTTCCTAACAGTTTTTGTACTCAATATGGTGCTTTCTGTACAGCAGAAAGTATATTTTTTTATGACTCTGAATACTTTGAGTGCACAACAATGTTGTAGAATTGTTAGAACCTAAATCTACAACAGAAACTTAATTTGTGCTGACAATTTAATAATAGGAACAAGAAAAACCAACCCAGGTCTTCAGTATTACATGGAACAAAATATTTTATTTTTAATTTCATAGCTAAGTTTTTTCAATTACTCTGTCCTTTCAAAAGTCGTGTTGAAATACAGTGCACAAATATCCTCGGTTCTGGAGGGAATATGTATGTACTTCTTAAAACAGCAAAGTGAGATCTTCCAAAATAGAAGGAAGGAGACTAAATGATAAATCCCATAAAATATACTCCTGGTATTTAGCTGTCAAACTGTTGTAACTCCAGTAGAAAGCTTGTGGAAAGAAATATAAAGTACACAAGCTAGGTATCAAGTGTCCTGAAATTTTGAAACTTCCCAATGTATCTACTCATGCTCTTGATTTCATGAGGTTAGTTTTTATTTAGCTCATTTACTGAGCACCACATTTCTGTAGCATTTCACAGTACAACGTAGCTGTTCCCTTTCCTGTTGTTGTTCACAAGTCTGAATGATTTTATGCAGTAAGAGCATACACACAATGTAACTGCTTCATAAGATATTTAGCCCTGAAGTTAACATTAGTGCACCTTAATCACATACATTTTTTTTCTTTGACTGAACGAGGGCAAATTATAAGGCAGTTCAGCTACATTTGAAAAGCTAAGTGACAAGAAATTGTTTTTCTTCTGTAATAAAATTATGGTTATATATAGCAAACAAGGAATATTCTACAGAACACTTGTGTATATCTTTAATAATAGTGTGTTTTGCTGTTGACTTAATTTCATGTTCTTTTGCACTAGGTTATTGTATCATATCTGACATTATAGTTTCACACCTAATATTCACTTAAATAGAAATGTTTGTTAATAAGGATTAGTTGTTCCTGCTCTAGCCATAGTCTAAATGACAGCAAAATTCGTTATTGGATCACTTAAGAAAAATCTCTTTGTAGGCTTTCTGCGCTGCTTCATAACAAGTAAAAATTTTCCTAAATTAAAATTTGTGTTTCTGTTAATCTGTTAAGGTTTACCAGTCATGGATGTATAAAGCTGGTTTTGATCCCCTAGAAATTCATGTCTTTAAGAAATGATTTCTTGTGTGTTGAAGTACAGCAGATAAGAATTTCTGTTAGCAAAACGTAATAGTGAAAATGTGCAGGTGTAGAAACAAACTTTTTTTGCAGAAATGTATTTGCACATGTCCAGAGGAAACAATTTTTTTGTTAAAGGAAGTTGTTGTTCCTGTATGGTCATTGACCAGTTGCTTGCACCCAGCAGAATGGTTGATTCAGAACTGGCTTAAAATACTCTGAAGGGCAGGCCTTCCCAGACCTTACCATTAATTGTATTTTAATAGCCTCGTGTTTCATACAGATCAGTTCCTTTATCCAGCTGGAAACCACCTTTGTGGAGAAAGGCTGTTAATTTTCCAACTAATCAAGGGTGAGGGGTTAGAATCTGTCCATCCAGTTTCATATTTGCTTATGCTGCTCTGGATTCACTGTTCCTGCTGTGGTCAGATCTTTTCTGTACCTCAGACTGGATTTTGAGCTTGGCTTCCTGTTAGAGATGGCTGCCTAGCTGTATGCACTGCTGTGTTCTGCAGTTTTCAGGCTTTGTTTTAGACTGTTTTGCTTTCTATTGATAAATATGTACTTAATGGAAACTTGAATTTCACTTTTCTAAATTCTTAATTACAATTCTTCTATCAAAAATATTAATTAGAATAATTCAACAGAACAAATTACGAGACAGACTTTTGTCATACAGTGGAGCTTCTTGTAGTGTCAGAAAACAACCTTTAATACACCTGTAATAAAGCATATGTTTATAGTCCCATTATGATCCTCATCCACAGGTAGTACGAGTTTTTGTGTATGGCAGTTTATTTTAGTACAGTGAGGCAAGTGCCAGAGTTACTTCTACTAATCTCAGTAACTGTACTGATAACAGTAAATGTCGGACAATTAAGAAAGAACTGGTGGAAGTACATATGAATGTTATATCCAAAGCCTTATCTTAATTTTCTGACATCTATAAAATAACCTGTTAATGATTTGTAATATGTTCTTAATGAATTGAAGCTTATTTTAATGGGTTTTGTGTGTATGTTAGCATTGTGAAATGTACTATTATCTTGCTTAAAGACTTCTCGAAGTCCACAACAGACTAGGTAGTGAAGTGTAGCAATTTCATCCCTATGCAAAGCAAACAAAACCAATTAAAGAAACCAAACCAACAACAACAAACACCCAACAAAACTAAAGCATCTGAAACCAATCACTTTTCATCATACGAATAAAAACATGAAAGCCAACTGTTTTCCTGACTACATACCTTCTCTCTGAATTCCTGCTTTTTTTCTTTTGGGAACAGCATTTCTCATGTGGCATGGTCTGCAAGTAGTGTGATTCTTGCTGGACTACATAATTAAATAAGATTTTAAGCTTTCTGCCATTATATTTTAATAAAGATGATTCTAATACAGTGCTTACCCTTCTGGAAACGCAGTCTTCTATTCTGTTTCTGATTCCAGAAACAATCGTATAATCATTGGAAGTCATGTCCTACTCATAAAAAATAGGACTAGAAGAGAGGTAGAGGGTTCATTTCATCCATCCTTCTTCCTTAAAGCAGGATAATTTATATCTGCATTATTCCTAACACAAATTTGTCTAACTTAATCATAAACTCTTCCAATGATGGAGCTTTTACAAGATCTCCAAGGTAATCCATTCCGGTGCTTAGTTATCCTTACCATTATAACTTTCACCAGTGTTTGTTTAAATAGCCCTTGCTACGTCCTCTGTAGCCAGCACTTAATAATTTCTTTTTAATAGATTTTACAGGTTTGAGGACTGTTGCCACGTCTACATCAGCAGTCTCCTAAAACATAGTAACTTACACATTTTACTCTATTTTTCTTTATCCAGAGCATATTTGTATCTTATTCATAAATAACAGGAAAGATTAAAATTACTCTTATCCAGAGTTGCAGAGTAGTTAGTGCTTATATTTATATAACACTTGCAATCACTGACATATAACCAAATACACTTTTGTTTCTAGGTGAAAAATTTAGAGAACTATTGGATAAGTTCCTGAGGGTTAACTTCAGTAAAGGCTGTCCACCCTTGTTTACCACTTTGAAATCTTTATATTACAATCCAGAAAAGGTAAAATTTAGTATTTATTTGGTTTTAATGAAGTCTTCTATATGGAATTTCTAATAGACTATCTAACTATTTTTATGTAGATTTGCCTGTAACTTAACCAATATGTGTTGTGAACATTTTTCTCCTTGATATGCTATTTTGTAATATGGAATGAACACTTGGTGGTGCTTATCATATGTGAAACATCACTTCTGAGACAGGTGATATCAAAATGCTTGAAGTTGGATTGGTACAGCATGCACTCAAGTTCTTGAAAAATCAGAAATAACCAGTAGGTTTATTTTTGTGGACTCTTGAGTGCAGAGGTGTCAGGATTCTTTCAACTTATGGTTTATGATGTCACCAGAAGTCATGATTTTAAAATACCACACTGATGGTCATTGTTCTATGTATGTTTCTGAATCGTATGAATACACAAATAGATCAATATTTACCATAAAGGTTTGTTTTCCGTTTCAGTCTTTAGCTAAAACTTCACTGTTTAATTTTTGCACTTCTAAACTCACAGTTCTGGCAAAATTGTGTCACATTAGAACTGTGGTTTCAAGTGTAATTCTTCACTCCAAGCTTGTCAGTGAACTAAACCATGTTACTAAAACACGTAAAAAATAAAGGTCAGTCTATTCAAGCATTGCTGTCTTAGCTACAAGCAGAATATTTTAATCCCTTCATAACTCAGTAAGATGCGGTTTGTGTAGCTGGTAAACCCCTAAATACATGATGCAACTTTTCAACCATAAGTGGGTATTTCCTTATTGGGACTAAAAATACTGTTTTTCCTAAGAGTCTCTTTGCTTGTTATCTTAACATGAAATTTTCAATACACTTCCATTTGGAGAATGTAATCTGTCCTGTGTCTCCATGGTTGACAGGATTTTAGTAAATTCTGGTATTCTGTACAAGACAAGACTTTCTACAGGGCTTATTACTAATGTGTACTTTTTAATGTAAACCTTTGAAACCGGACTTAAATGTTTAAAATTATGATATACTATCTAGACAGAAGTACAGTCAGTGCATGAAAGTTTTACCTCTGCTATTTGAAGTATGAAAATCTGGAAGTTAAAAGATGCATATAAACTCATTTGGTGCGTGAAAAGGTTTTTAGCACTTGTTTCTGACATGATGGGTAAAAAAATGAGGACTACTGTACTTTAGGGCAGAATTATTCGGAGAGGTGCCTTGCTGCTAGTTATCTTCATTGTGTTGAATCAGTACTGCTTGGAACTGCCAGTTTAATCCTAAAAAGTAATTAACTGAAGAGCCTCACATTTTCCACATATGCTTGGATTTGTTTGTGCTGCCAGCTTCTGCAACAGCCTTTTCCTCTCCTTTCTTATCCTTCTCTTACCAAGACAGGGTCTTCTTCATATTTCACGTGGTTGGGTTTTCATGGAACTATAGTGTAATGGAAGGATCTTTGAAAATAAGAGTAATTTTACTTTTGGTCCCCGACAATTAATTTTAGATTTGCTAAAATTTAGAGGTCATGACCGTCATCCAGTAAGAAGATAGCTGACATAGGTATCTTTAGCGTCATGTTCTTGGTTCTTCTTTTTGGGGATAGGTGAGTTATTTTCAGGCAGGTGTGTACTCACCTTTCAGAAACTTAATCTGGTTGTTTGTTTCCCAGTTCTATGGAATAAGTTTTCAACAATTAAGGAATGACATTAAGTTCATGATTAAGGCACATGAATATATGTCAGTGGACACAGAGAGCTGTTCAGCTCGCCACCGCATGTGATTTCCTATACTGGATCAGCCAAACGGCTATCAAGGCTCCTTTTGACTGTGCTGCATAGGATCATTGAGTAGTTTGGGTTGGAGGAGACCTTCAAAGATCACCTAGTTCAGTCCTCCTGCAATGAGCAGGATAATCTTCAACTAGGTCAGGTTGCACAGAAGCACATCCAGCCTTGCCTTGAATGTCTCCAGAGATGGGTGCATCCACCACCTCTGGGCAACCTGTGCCCGTATATTACCACCCTCGTTGTAAAGAACTTTTTCCTTGCATCCAGCCTGAATCTCCCCTCTTTTAGTTTAAAACAATTACCCTTCATCCTGTTGCAACAGGCCCTGCTGAGGAGTCCCTCCACATCTTTCTGATAGGCCTGTTTTAAGAGCTGAAAGGCCTCCCCAGACTCTTAGATCATAGAGATCTGTTTTGATTGTAGTGGGAGCACAGGCATCTGTATTATGGTTATCTGAGCATAGATGCCTGAACCTGAATTTGCCTGCTGTGTTGGCAGCTGTTTATACTTGTTTGCAAAGTATCTGAGGGCTTCATGTCTATGAAACGAATGCTGAGAAACTTTACCAGTTGTTTCTAGAAAGAACTAATGAATGTCCCACCAGAAACCAAAACTGAAATAACTGAAGTGCTAACTGGGATGCATCAAAGGGTTGTCACTTTTTCAGCTACCTAACTGTGTGGAGTGCAACTAGTTCTTTATCACTTCACTAGAGAATATGCTTTACTTTGTTCAAGAGGAACAGATGTTTTTAATCTTCCTTCACATTTGAAGTAGAACTGTGTAAGATCATTCAGGTTAAGTCACAGAAGGGCACCATAAGTACACAAGTGTATGTGTTGGCCTTATGTTGAGTTTGTCATTTGACTGCACAGCTGGCTAGGAAGGGGAACTGTTCAAGACCTCCTAACTGCTTTAAACTTGGATGCTTGAGAAGGTAACAGACAGTACGGTGAAACCTGGGGTGAGCAGATTAGGATGCTTCATCAGTCTCAGCAGTATTGTTTGTTACCTTCTAGGAGTGAGTTGTTAACCCGCTGAGATTTGAGATTAAGATGTTTCAGAGGTACTTAAGGAAGACTTTAACTCTGGAAGCTGATGGGGAGAAAGTGTTACGCTTGCTTTGCTGTGAATTACTGTACATGCTTCTGCAACAAGTTCCAGTTACAGATTCTATGGTCCTTCACTGCTGGCAAAGCAGTGATCTGACTCGTGTCTTTTTCCATAGTTTTAGGAGTAATCCAATAAATTGCTCAACCTTCAGAGCTCTTCAAATGAGGTTGCAATTATGAAAGTTTTTTGCTGTTAGGTTAGTCTGTTAAGTAGCATGTGAACTGGTTTTTTACTCTTTCTTACTCTTTATGAAGCCACCTAGACCGTAGGAAGTAGAAGCAGTAGAGACTGAAGAGAAGAGTGAAGCTTGAAGAAATGAAGCTAACAATTGTCATTTACCTAGAAACTGTACTGCCATTTAAACTTGGTCAAATGTATAGTGCTGTGGATAAAGCTTTGGATTATTAAAATGTAGAACTATGTCATGCTAGTTGTTCAGTATCCTGAGTACACTTCCATACTGTGCAGTAGCATAAAATTGCTCTAACACTAAAATAACAAAAAAGAGGGGGGCATTGAATTGTAGGAGTAAATGTTGGGCAAAGGCCAACTGAAAAGGAAATATTTCTATAATATTGGCAACTGATTTCTCTACAGGTAATGTGGATGAGTGAGGATATGTTATGTAAAGAGTTCAAGCTCTTTCTCAAGTGATAATTGTTATGGTCACTGTAGATAACTGAAGGCATGCACTAATCGCTTCACAGCTTGCTACATTGGTACACAGCCACGTTTTTTCTTTCCAACTGAAGAAAAGATCAATTAGAGGGTGATAGACTTTCAAACCAAGTCTTACGGTGTTTTCTGGGATGTCTCATTTGAAACAAGCTTATAATACTATATAGACTATGTTCAGTGGTACGTCACTGCTGGGAGTCAGAGATCACTTTTTACCTACAACATTAGAGAAGTCAATTGGTGAAACACTATCTTGATGGCTTTGTTCTTAGTAAAAATAACACACAAAAATATTCATCACTATGTTTGTTTCAGATGACTCTTGAAGTATCTGCTGTATGTTGTGAAGAAATTGACTTTCATCTATTCATTATATGGCAGCCTCTAACGGATGCTGTAAATATAGCCTGGGTCTTTTTTAAATGTGAAAACTCTGTCACGATAAAGTAGTGTAAAGTGAGCATGATTACATGAAAGACAAAGCTCACACATGTGAAAAAGTACTGTATGAGGCTCTGCTTAACTTGTTAGGGTTGGGGAAAGGAAAGGAGATTGCTGGTCTGAACAAGAGTCAAGACTTATCTGTACAGTTTGCTAGCATTAAAGAACAGACCTGCATTCTGAGCTCAGCATTTTTTCTCAACTGATCTTGTAGTCCCTTGTAAGGGACAGTGTGTTTGACTTGATGTGTCAATCAGCTACCTTTCTGAGTTACTAAAACAGCTAGTGGACTCTTAAATATCACTTAGAGGAACTCTTGTTGTGTGGAACGCAGGGAAATAGCTTTTACGTGTAGAAGCCACAAGCAAATCAGAAAATACAGGTGTGTGCTCCAAAAATAAAGTTCACCCACTTTTCTGTAGTTGCTACTGTAGTTGTACGTGTTGGATTCAGTTAACATCAGCATCGGCATGCGTTATGACGCATGATCTTACCAACATATGGATAAACCTTTTTTTAATGATTTTTGCAGTGTATATAGGTTGATTGCTCTCTGTCATTCAGCATCTATTTTCTAGCAAAAACAGGAAATTCAGTCTTCAGAAGAACATGCTGCAATTTATCTACTTTAATCATATTTTAATTAGTCATTTACATTGTATGGCTGGTAAATTGAAGAAAGAAAAGATGGGGAAAATAGACTGGAAGTGTTTCTGTAACTTGTTGAATGTTGTTTCATGTATTAAACCGAACAGCAGCAACTTCTGGTTCTCTTCA
This sequence comes from Myiopsitta monachus, assembly GCA_017639245.1. Lineage (NCBI taxonomy): Eukaryota > Metazoa > Chordata > Aves > Psittaciformes > Psittacidae > Myiopsitta > Myiopsitta monachus. The sequence goes on from CM029919.1 coordinate 66,202,960, forward strand.
AGAATGTCTGGTTTTAAAATACCTTTTATAATATTGAACTGTTACAAAGATTCCACAGTAAACACATGCACTTTGGCTATGAGTTCATTCACCTTCTCAGATATCAGCCTGTGCCTGTTTGTATGATTTCCCTTGAAATGCACTTTTTTGGGTCTAGCTATTTTTCAGGACAACAAAAGGAAACCCTGTGACTGTCCTACTGCTCTACAGAACTCTTATGTTCATTCCATATTAGCTTGTTTCCTGGGACTTCCCTGGTTAACTTTATTTGGATTATTTCTATCGCAAAATTGGGGAATTCTGAGGAAAGATTTACCTGGAAAGGGAAGGTACTCTGCTAAATGCCACCATGGTGGTGGTTACACTAAATCTGCAGTTTAAACTGTACAATTCATGCATTTAATCTGTGCCTTTAATTAGCAGATGCCTAGTCTTACTGAAAAACATATTTCAGGCAGGTATTTGGTATGGAAGGCTGAGGAAAAAAAAAACCCACATCTTTCCACATCTGCTAGGACCAAGACAAACAGTGCATATGGTGATACTTTTATTCTGATCTTGCAGGTATCATTCACTCCTCTGGTAGGACATGTCCTGGGTCAGGAGGAGTCTTCAGGGCAGCTGCATATATTCTGTAACTGACTGTCTAAACCAAATAAGCAGTGGATTACTCAGCTGAAGCCTAGTTGGTGCCCTTACTGCTTTCTTGACGACACTTGGGTCTATTCTTACATATCCAAGAGTGGATTCCTGTTGCGTATTGAGGAAAAGCGGAAGATACCAACTGTCAGTGACATAATTAAAAACTTTCACTGTTGAGCCAAAAAAACCCCAACCAAACACAAAGAAAACCCAAACCCTAGCAAGTCACAAACAAATGAAACCCTCAACCCTCTACATGAGGCAGAATCCAGAGAGGTTCAAAGCACCTTTCCTGGTAATACTTTTTGTCATGATGCTCGTTTCAAGTTCAACACTTGTGGTAAATCTTCTTCAAGCTTTCTGAAGTGTGCTTAAATACATATATTTCAGTGAAGGAGGAACAGGTTGCAGATTGGATGTGCACATGCCCATTGAACCTGATGGGATGCATCCACAACTGCCCGTGGAACTGGACAATGTCATTGTGCTGACACTTGGTCTTTGAAAGGCTATTGTCATGGATGGAGTTTCCTGGGGACCGGAGGAAAGCAAGTGTTATTCCCCTTATCAAGAAGTATGAAAACCAGGATTTGAGAAGCAATGGGCCAGTCAGCTTCATCTCTGTCCTTGTGAAGCTGATGGAGCAAGTAATCCTGGAACCATTACCAAACACATGAAGGACAAAGCGTGGTTGGGAGTAGGTAGTATGGCTTTGTTAAGTGAAATTCATGCCTGACTAGCTTGATAGCCTTCTATAACAGAATGACTGCCTCAGTGGAGAAGGGAAGAGCAGTTGATACTGTTTATCTTGGCTTAGCAAGGCATTTGACACTCTCTTCCATAACACAGGTAAAACTGGTGAAGTACAGGCCAGCAGCATTTTGTGCTGCATTAGTAAAAGCCACCACTATGAGGTTGAAGGAAGTGATCCTTCTCCTCAGCCCTGGTGAGACTCATCTGGAGTGCTGGGTCTAGTTCTGGGCCCTCCTGTGTAAGAAGCACATGCACATACTGGAAAGAGTTCAGAGAAAGGCCATGAGGTTGATGATGGGAGTGGAGTGTCTGGCATGTGAAGAGAGGCTGAGAGCTGGGGTTGTTTAGCCTACATTTGAACAAAAGAAAAGACACTTTTGTCATGGAGGTTGTTGAGCACGGGAACAAGTTGTTCAGAGGGGTAGTGGAGTCAACATCCTTGGAGATAATATAAACATGACTGGACATGGCCAGGAGTAACCTGCTTCTGCTGACCCCGTTCCGTAAAAGCAGTAGGGCTGGACTAGACAGTGACCTTTACCAACCTCAATGATTTTGTGATAGCATCTTCTTACTGCATTTCACCTTCAAGTCTAGGGTCAGTTTGGAGTTGTGACTTGTGAGCCAGCAAGCTACTCTGCAACTGGTACTTTGATATTGGGACAAGTACATCTTCTGCAAGTTTAGTAACATAAAGATCCTCTAGCAAACAGTACAGATAGGCACAGTGAAGAGGGACATGCCTCTGTACATGAGTGCCCATATACGAAAGCATCAGAGATCCCTAATTTGGATACTGTGATTTGGAATCTTTAGTTGTGATTTTTGTATCTGTTTACGAATATAGCCCTCCCAGTTAGTTCCTAGAATTTCTTGCTCTTCCCTTTTCAGACTATTCACAAAGGGAAAAACAAACACTTGTTACAGAATCTGCCTTTTAGAAATGGATTAACTTGAAAACACAGGTAACTGCTTAGTATTGGGTAAAATGCGAGTAGATGCACGTGAAACATCTATAACTGCTGCTTCAGGGTAGGCAATTGCCAGAAGAGGAGGTTGTTTATTCAAGAGTGAAACAGGGTTAGACTGAGGATGCTATCTATAGATACAAAAGGATGCAATATTTGTTTTGGTAAGAGTCCTTCATCCATCATTCTTGATTTTGCTGCTCTCAAAGTGGCACATATGGCATCCCTCTTTATTTCTGTGATGTTCTTCAATAGACAATGTAGTAGTTGTAGATTTGGTGTTTTGTCAGTGATAATCTGCTTGTAGTCTCAAGTGAAGAGAAAGAGCTGTGTAAAGAATACTTGCAGCTTCTTAGAAATCAGCAGTTACGTGGCCAAGCTGTTGATATTCACTGAAGTTGAGTGTGCCCTCCTCTAGTTGGCGAAGGAAAAGCGGAGGAAGAGTTAACAATGAAATTCTAGTAAAGTCATAATTGCATCCAGATTATTTCTCAGGTCAGATAGCTCTCATGGGGAGGTGCTCAGTGAAGCTGTTGGACATTTGTCAAGCATTAAAAGACAATTGCTAGGCTTCAGATGAGGTGCTGTTTTTCGGAGATCAGTGCTTCAGTTTTGAATTACACTAAAAGTACTTATACTTGCTGTCCCAAGTACCTGTTGCCTTTCGTACTCCACAGTAGCTACTTTGGTGTACATTTAAAGAGGAAATGGCCTTTTACCCTAAAATGGCCTGCTCTGAGAGGTTATAACTTACTGTGTTGTGTTCATCTGGGAGTTCTAGTTTCTGTAGATTTTAGTTTATGTAAATTTTGTGCTGGCAAGGTTCATGATCTTTGTATACTCTGTGTTGAAGGTGAGGATAATAGTTGCCGAATTTGTAGGACCAGTTGTTCATTCCACCCTTGTCCTTCAGTTACCACTTGTGCTCCAGAATGGCACAGATGTTTTGAGTACAAGTTTCTGTGTACAGTTCTAAATTTGTAATAATTTGTTTTCTTACTATGTTGTGAAGTTCAGCTAAAAGTGCAGCTGCTCAATGAACTATTTCTGCAGTGGCAATGTCTGAAAGGTGGTTGGATTGAAGATATGGAAATAAAACATAGTAGCTGTGCTCATTTGAAAAGTCCACCTGCATGACTTACTTAGAAAAAAGTTGCTAAGAGAGAGGCGCCTATTTGCACCTTTGTGTGAAGTATTGATGGTGTGTTTTGAAGAACTGTAGTTATTTCTGGGATAAGTAATTTCTTTTACTTAATGTCATTTAAAGCATGTACTTCTGATATTGTCTCTGGAGATTTATTCACTTGATTTGCTTGATCTTGCTATAAAATGTTTAAAGTCCACATTATCAGTTTATAAGCATATTGTGGAGGTAACTTGCATTTTAAAGTGAATTTGTCTTTTCCACCTTGAACCATGACTAAGTAGTAAGAATTGTAGGTGACTGACTAAAATGAGTTCGTCCTAAGCCAGTAAGGTACATGGGAAGATAGCAGGGGAGGCTATAATTAAAAGGCAGCTTCATCCTACATAAGGAAACTTGTGGGTTTGTGGTATGCGGCTTTTTACTGACAAGATGTCCTGGTTTTGTCTAGAACTTTGAAATGCTACTTAAACAAAACATAGCTTTGAAAATGGGAATATAATGGATTTTTTTACTTGCAGTTGATACTTCTAAGAATAGCATGAAAAGTTTCATTTTCATGATTTGTGGAGCCTTCTGAAATAACTACTTAAAAGTACTGCTACGTGAATGAAAGGATTTGAAGTGCAACTGAGATACAATTTTATTTACACACTAAAGAAACATGGAGCATTTACAAGGAAGATGTCTCAACACAATGCAGTCTATGTGTACCTGAAATGGTTTAATATGGGTGTCTCAAGCCTTTTCTCTGGTATAGGAGACTTGCAGACAAGCTACTGGGCTGCTCTTCTTTTATGCCACGAGTGGGTTTTGTAGTTTTTGTTCTTTACTTAGTACTTCAGGTTCTGAAGTTTTGTATTAAAAAACAGGTGTCAGTAGAGTAGCCATTCTCCTTGATTTCTGTAATGCTAAACCTTTAATTTAAAAAGCCTGCTATGCAGCATAGAGGCTTACGAAAAATCTTTATCGGGCTTCTTTTAATTTCTAAATGGGAAGTATACTCTGATATTTAAACTGCACTTTTCATACTGGTATCTTTGTACTTGAATAAAATTCACACAGTTGTCACGATACTTATTAGGTTGGGAAGAAGCCATAGTCTTTTGGGCACATTCAAGAAGCAAATACTCATGTTTAGGAGTGTCACTGTGTTTGTATGAGTTCTGTTCTTGCAAAGTGACTGTTCAGGGTGAATATGTCTGTGGCTCTTTGCAGGACTTTTCTAATGGAAGCTAATAACCTGAAGCATAAACAATTGCATGGGATATACTCATTTTCACATTCTGTAAGCTGCTGTCCAGATGTATTTGAAGTAGTAGTGAACAGCCTTATTTGTTATTGGTTGTCACAAGAGAGGGATCTTGAAATGCTACCCCTACCTCCCCCAAAAAAGTTCTCTTTGCACTTAAGCAATATTCAGAAATACTCTTTGGGTTCCCTGTACATGCTGGTCTCTATATCCATGAGATAAACCATCCAAAGAGTCAATTAGTCAACATCAAGGTTTGCGTCGATTGTGTTGCAGGTGCGTTGGTTGATTCCGTTGAAGCTCGACATTAATGCGCATGTGCCCTTTTTCTGAGTAACTAAAAAAAACATGGAGACTGTGAGGATATACTGCATGGGAGAAAATGTCTGGCTGGAAGAAACATCAGAAACAACAGTCTCAAAAAATGGTGTAAGACTGTCTACACAGGAAGGTAGGCTGTCTCCAGTGAAGATCTTTCTTTCACCCTTTCAGGAAAATAGGCATTTTTTTCATCCTTGATGTAGAAAGCTAAAGGAATTTAAAGCAAGTTGTGGTTGGTTTTGTAGTTAGATGCTGTCTGTGAACCACTGGTGGATTACATAAGGAAGTGGAAGAGAACTCTAGTTCACCAGAGTGGAAACATGTTAGGAAATGCAGTAGTGTTCCGCTTTGGAGCCTCTAACACAACGGGTATGTGGACCTGCTCAGCTGAGTCCCGAGGGCCACAAAGATGCTCAGAGGGCTAGAGCACCTCTGCAGTGGAGACAGGCTGAGAGAGCTGGGGTTGTTCAGCCTGGAGAAGAGAAGGCTCCTGAGAGGCCTTAGAACAGCCTTGCAGTGCCTAAAGGGGCCTACAAGGAAGCTGGAGGGTCATATATTGGTAGAATAAAGGAGAATGGTTTTAAACTGAATAGAGGGTAGATCTAGATTAGATATTAGGAATAAATTCTTCATGTGAGGGTGGTGAGACTCTGGCACAGGTTGCCCAGAGAAGCTGTGACTGCCTCATCCATGGAAGTGTTCAAGGCCAGGTTGGACGGGGCTTTGAGCAGCCTGGTCTAGGGGAAGGTATCCCTGTCTATGGCAGGGATGTGGAACTAGGTGATTTTTAAGGTCCCTTCCAACCCAAACTATTATGTGAGTATGAAAATGAAAATAACACCCTGTCTTGTGTCAGTACTCTGGTGGAACTATTACCCCTATTTCTTTTCAATTTTATCCACCCTGGTGTATGCTAAATGAGGCAGGCACTCTTCAGGAAAAGACGCATAACAAAATACTTTATATTTTGTTGCTTCATATCTGTATTTCTGTTGCTTTTGAGTGGCTCCTTGATTTGTACCTTACCACCTGTAATTTTTGGTGTAATTCAGACATGGGACTGCTGCCAGAGAAGTAAGGCTAGGTTAGCCAGCCATCTCTGAATTTTGTTACTGTTTTTCTTCTGTATTTATACACTTATTCTTACACTTATACCAAGTATGTGTCAATTTAACTTACCAAATATCTGCAGTTCACTATGAAGTGTAGATTAATTTGGGGTGGAGTGAATTAAAATATTAGTAAACTTCAGATCAGTTTCTCCATACGAGATGTTCTACTAGCACAACTTTCTGATATATGAGTTACTGTAAGACTGTTTGATAAGGCTCTGTCATGTCTCCAACAGTATGTCTGGGGAAAAACAATATTCCATTTATAGTCTGTTTATCCTTTTAGGCTAATTCCTAGATGAAAGATGTCTAGTACATTTAAGCAGTGTGCTGCTTCTAGAGGTCTCTGTGTAACTGGAAATAGCAGGATAAATGTGTAGGCTTCTCTAAATTATATGCAGACTTCAGTAGTGGGCTGGCATATTAAATTTCTGTATCTTAGTTTGAAAATGCAGTGGAAGATCAATGTCTGGAAGTGTAAAATTGGAAAAGAAATTTTAAAAATCAAGCCTTTAGTTTTCTTTTGTGTAGTCCCTAGGTTTTTATTTTGATTCTGTGTTGTACATTTTACAGATTGACCATTGTAGGAGAGTTTTCTAGGACAGCCTGTTCTGGCTGCAGTGTTACTGTCCTGTTGAACTCCAGGTTCCTGCACAAAGGTTTTCCAAATTGTATAACTTCTCTTCGACAGTTGTGTAAACTGCTAATCTGCGTTAACTTTCACTTCTAGAAAAGATAGCCGATGTAGAGGTCTCATGGGAACATTGTAGTCAAATTAGTTAGTATTTATGATGTGCTGAATGCTAATGTTTGTACTTTGAAGTGTTCTGTAGCTTCAATATAGGTGCAGCAAATATACTGCCTATAGAAAATACACATTTTCATTGAAAATACACATTTTCATTGAAGTTTCCTTCAGGTTTTGAGGAAAAATAAACTATTATGTTTATAACACAACTAGATGTGTAGTTGAATTTGGAAAATAATTACTCTTGTAATAGAATAGAATAGGGTTGGAAGGGACCTTAAGATCATCTAGCTCCAACCCCCTGCCATGCCCAGGGACACCTCACACTAAACCATATCACACAAGGCTCTGTCCAGTCTGGCCTTGAACACAGCCAGGGATGAAGCATTCACAACTTCCCTGGGCAACCCATTCCAGTGTCTCACCACCCTTACAGTAAAGAGCTTCTTCCTTATGTCCAATCTAAACTTCCCCTGTTTAAGTTTGAACCCGTTACCCTTGTTCTACCATGACAGTCCCTAATAAAGAGTCCTTTGCCAGCATCCTTATAGGCCCTCCTCAGATACTGGAAGGCTGCTATGACATCTGTATACAGCCTTCTCCAGGCTGAACAGCCCCAATTTTCTCAGCCTGTCTTCATATGGGAGGTGCTTCAGTCCCCTGATCATCCTCATGGCCCTTCTCTGGACTTGTTCCAACAGTTCCATGTCCTTTTTATGTTGAGGACACCAGAACTGCACACAGTACCCCAAGTGAGGTCTCATGAGAGTGGAGTAGAGGGGCAGGATCACCTCCCTCGACCTGCTGGTCATACTGCTTTTGATGCAGCCCAGGGTATGTTTGGCTTTCTGGGCCAAATACTTTTATTTAAGTATTTAAGTAAGTATTCTAGTATTTTAGTTTATTATTGAGTACTTAAGTATTTTAGTATTTAAGTATTTTATTTTATTTAAGTATTAATAAAATACTTTTATTTTCTGATTGGAAAGATGCTACATTTATGGAGAAGATTTGAGCAATTTTCACAGTTCCCAGCAGTCTCAGAGTTAAGACCTTATTTCCAAGTCTGTCTGAATCCTATGTTTTTCCATCCCAAGTAGATGCCCTAGCAATTTATTTATAAAGATACTCAAGGAGTATTGCTTTTAAGATAACGTCTTTAAGGAGTTGTTTTAATATTTAACTTGTTACATTTGAAGCACTTAAAATTCATGGCTGACTCTTGTCTTTGTAGTCATCCTACTTAAGGTTTGTTTTGTTTAACATGAGACTGATCTTGTACTTGTACTCCTCCAGAGGAGCTTGTGCAGTTGTACTTTCAGTGTGTAAACGCACACGTACTAGACCTTTCCAAAGCAGCAGTAAATTCTTTAATGAAGAATGTTCTTCTTGTGATTAATTTGCCATTCTGCTTGAGTAGTCTGCTGTCTGCAAAGCTGGTGTACCGAGAGCTATCCCCTAACTGAGACTTCTCTAAGAATAGCTCAGAAGTGCAAAGCCTGTTACATATGGGACAAAAATACTGCTGCCAGTGCAGATGTCTGAGACAAAAACTGGTTAATGCAGTCACATATGACTACAAATGTTGGATGGTTCAGTCAAAATTACAAAACAATTGCAATGTTTAGCAAATGCTATTTGTACTATAAGCTTTGATTTATTATATGTGTACATAGCATGCCCTAAAAAAGAAATAATGCTGTTTTAGCAGAGCAGGTATACAAAATACCGTGTTACAATTTACTTTTTTGAATGACAAATACAAACTAAACTCGCTTAGTTAAATGAAGGAAGCTTTTTCTTCTGGAGGTTAGTATTTCAGATATCCGTTGGTGGTATTGACATTGTATTACTTGTTCTATTTCAGGAGCAGCTGTTCTCAGTGCTAGCAGCAAAGGACAGCAATAGTAGTCTTCATTTATACAGCAAGTTAGCATTATTTTGAGATACTTAATCACAGTAGGATTTGATGGTGTATGTAGTCAAGTGCATACTGATTACAAACTTAATGCAGTGCAGCTGTGTTGTTGAGGAAGGCATGCAGTTTACTCGCAATCATGTGTATCATAAGGCACACCTCCAAACCTAATCCAGGGCAAAAAGGAGCTCTAGCTATTCTTGATTTTTAGTGAATTCTGAATGTCTGACACTCCAATAGGCGTATTTTATTTAATATGTTTCACATTTAAAAGTGATTACAAGTCATTAATGCAGGTTTTTTTTGAGCTTTTTTAGGTGGCTGCCCATATACACCTTCTTGTGTGGATACATTTGGAAGAGCCTGACCTCAGACCTTTTGTGCAGTGCAAGTGTGCCAGCTGGCTCATGTATTTGGCATGCTCTGTTCTTTGCTGCCTTGATAAAAAGTACATCTCATTTCATGCCAGTCTTGGCTATAGATGAAGATGCTTCTTGTTTTCATTAGGCTGTAGTAAAACCTTTTTTTTCTAATGAGTAGCAGCCCCACTTCCCCATGTTTTTCCCCTGATTGTGGTTGACTGACTCTATGAGCTTTTTCCTTTTTGAATCTGTTGGCAGGTTCTTTACTTGAAACTTCCTTTCCATCATAATCTTCATCCAGACAGGTATGGGCAGAATGCCCTTGATTTAAATATTGTTAATGGTGTGATGGGGCTGTCCTAGATACAGCAGATCAGAAGTGTGCCTCTGGTATCAGTTATAAAATATTTTTCAGGACTGAAAGTTCACATCTGAGCTTCTTCATTTGTAGAGATGGGGACTTCAGGTTGCAGATGTGTGCAGAGCCTAACTGGCTCTGAAGCCAGGATCCACCTGCACAGCGTCTCTAGGGTCCTAGAGAAGGGGGTACAAGTTTCTAGCTAAGCTGTATGTCTTTCTTTTCTATCACAAGTAATTATGTAACCCTTTTCAGGGAGGCTGTGATGAGGCCAAAAATATTTTTGAAACAGAATTATTCGAGAAATACTACTTCAGAAGATGTTCCTGTTTGTGCTATCATTGTAGTGGAGCTTTTCTTAGTGCTGTTTCTGGGAAAGGTTCTGTTTAGAATGGTGTGGAGAGCATAGCATCAAAAGAAAAGCAAGGAACCAAATCTTCCTAGTATTCCTTTTTATTATTTAGTGGGTTCAGCTCTGTTGTGTTAGCTTTTTTTCTGTGTGTGTTTTTTCTGTGCGTGTGTGAAAGAGAATAATTACTACTGTCTCAGAAATGGACTGATGATGGAGGAGACAACTGAAGAAAGGGATGGTTTAGTACTGTTATTGTGTGCCGCTGTCCAGCTGCAAGCCTGTTCAAAATGTCATCAAAGGCCTTCTCCAGAACTCTGAACCAGCTTTGTTTTTTCTGTCTTATTTGGTACTAAGTTACGTGCTTATCTTGTTATTTTGTAATGAAATTAAAAGTAGTGATGTGTGTGATTCAAAACTCAAAGGTTAGAGGTCTGAATTTTGATGTTTTAACAGGCTTTGGAAACTGGTGGCGCCAGTTCTTGTCATAAAACCTGAGATTTGTTGATGTCTTCAGTTACGCTTTTGTAATACCTTTAGTTTTTTTCAGATTTATGGCAAGGGAATAACCAAAGTTTCATTTTTCCTAGAGTTATACTGTTTGAAATTAACTCATGGTCAGTATCATGGTATTTCCAGATACCTCAGCTTGATTGTTTTTAGCAACCGTAAAATGATCTTTATGAAAATGCTGTAACATTTAGTAAAATATTACTGCCTCTGAGATGGCAGTGGTGACTGTAGAATACAGATAATAGATGGTAGTAAATCCAAGAGACAAATTTTTACTACTAAATCTGCAGTTAATATGATGCAGAAGTTGGGGTTTGTATTTCCAGATGATTTGTTCCCTGAAGCAACACATGAACCTGGAATTATTTTCCTAAGTTACTAGTAAGAGACTGAAGCATAAGCATAAAAAGGGAGGAAAAAGATTGCGAGTAGTCACGAGAAACTTAAGATACTGTCATTTCCATCAAGAACATCTGCAGTAACCAAACTACCTGATTTGCATTGTTTGTAGCTGTTGCTTTCACTGAATAGTTGTTTCCAAATGTATTGTTCAAAGTAGTTTTTCCAAATGATATTTCCATTGTATTTTCTTGGACTGTAGAAGCCATAACCACTGCAGAGTTCTGAATTCAGAAGAAGTTGGCATTGTTTAAAACATAGTACCTAGTTACCATAACCTTGAGACCAGAGAACTTCATTACAGTGTTGTTAATTTCACTCACAGTCCCACATCTGTCTTCTGCCAGCCCCCCTGATGATGGGTCTAGTAATTGGGCTTCTGTACCCTGAGATGGAGAAGGGAGTGAATCACTTATAATGCTTGATAGAGCCACTACTGCTGGCCCAAAGCAGGGACCTGTGGATCAGAGGTGGTGGCACCATTCTTTTGGTGATAGCATGGTCTTTGTCCAGCTGTGAATCCATGCTCCAAGTTCACAGTAGTGGAAAAAAATCATACATAATGTAGTGGTGTGGAAAGGGTCTTCCTACATTTACACACTGTTCACTTGCAGTTTAGCAAAGCTGGTTGGTCTTAAAGGAATTTGAGCTTACTAACAGCTAGCTGAGAATAACTTTGGGAATACTTTGAAGCTGCAAGGAAGTAACACTTACCCTGTTGCACGTATATGCTGCAAGTCTGCTGCCTGAAGCAGATGCTTACTTTTGCATTTAAGCTTGCTTTAGCAAAGAGACTTCAAAGATTTTCTGAGGTTGTTGAAGGCTTCTTTTAGTAAATAGATATCTGAGGCCAGACAACAGCTTAATGCATTTATTTGGTTTTGTCCATTTATTTGTGACTTTTTTACAGTCCTTTATCACTTCATAATTATTTGAGGTCTAGTAACATTTTATTGTATTTGATGAGATTTTTCTGCCAGAAACAATTTCTGATGAGATTTGTCCAGAGCTTTCCAGAATGTTGTGGTGGGCTTTTTTGGGGTTTTGTGGGGGTTTTTTTGTTACACTTTTGAGACATTTCCACTGGCTGTGTATGACTTGGCTGTGACACCTCCTCTGCTCTCTTTGAAACAAATGTTTGGCATTTCTTGCCTGTTGTGCTGAATTAGGTTAAATTAAGTAGTAACCTTCAAATTGTATGCTTTGATCTTCCAGAGCAGTATTCTTTTTTCCTCTTCCCCTCCTCTCCCAAAGTGTATATTAAAGCGGATGTGTGCTTTGTCAAATCCTGCTTTTTTAAATTTCACTCTCTTCACAGTACTTCTTATTTTAGTCTTGCAAATTTTTTTTTTTTAATGTAGGATCATCTTTTAATCATTTAAGTCCCTTCTGTGTTTTGGGTACATATATGCATAAGTCATACTGCTTGCTTTCTTTAGCGCTCTTGTTTCCTTAAGACTCTGATTGCTTGCTGGATATGGCAAGCATGTTTAGAATATAACTACAAAACAGGTTGGGCATTTCATAAAATGTTTAAAATACTGCCTGGCACTTGTAAGTCATGGACCTGGTATTGTGGCCATGAAGAGCGCTGATACTAACAGTTGTATGTATTATAGATGTCAAACTCAAGTGAGTTCAAAACTCTTGGGTGAATTTTGAGTCTTTAACCTTGGGATGAGCAACAACGTTGTTGACAAGGTCTGATTTTAGAAAGTATTATCCTTAAATCAGTCAGTATAGACTCGACATTTTTATGTAAAAAGAGGCAGCCCATATTGTAGGTAACAACACCTTTTCAAGGAGAAAAAAATAATCTCTAATCATGCGTATCAGCCTGTCAGAAAACCACAGAATCCTCAACTATATCTTTATTGTTATGGTAAGTTCATGCAGAGTCTTTTCCAAAGCATTTCTCTTCAGTTGGCTCAGTTTGACCACTTAAAAACTAGTAACATAAATCAATAAAATTTCCAAAATCCAACTTAAAATCAATACTAATCAAATGTACTTACTTTTTTCTGTAAGCTGCCAAAGATTACACCTGTTTCCCTGCTGTATCACCAGTTAAAATGGGTGACCAAAGGAAGCTTGTGAAAAGTGAAGTAAACTATGTGAGGATACATCCATTTTTTTCCAAATCAAGTAATTAGTATAGTTTATCTAATTTTGCTCAAGTCTATTTTTCAGCGTGTTAATTTATAAACATGATAGTAAAGCATAACTTGAGGTGATTTTTCTTTTTATATGCAGGTTTCTACAATCCAAGAACTTGTTACTGGTTATGAAACCTCTTTGAAAACTTGTGATCTTTTTAGTACATGTGGTAAGTTTCTGTGGTCTTCTATTAATTACCCTGTAATCACTAATACTGTTTATGGCAGTTATCAAGAACTGTTGGAGTGCTAATAATACTTTGCAAGACAGTAGTTGTAATAGCTTCTAGTGAATGAATTCACTTCAGGAAATACTTGCTGAATTTGACAAGTTTTGTATTTTGTGTTTGTTCTTCAGTTGCAGTCTTCAACCTTACTGATTACTGTAACTTTCTCCATTTTGTTACAGAAAACGGAGAGAAAGAGCCCCCAACGACACTGCTTTGGGTTCAATATTTCCTGGCACAACACTTTGACAAACTTGGACAGTGTTCTCTGGCCTTGGATTACATTAATACTGCAATTGCTAGCACTCCAACACTGATAGAACTCTTCTATTTAAAAGCAAAAATTTACAAGGTAAAAAGCTAATTTGGCTATGTGGAGTACCTAGTTTTATATATATATATAAACCAAACCCACATCAAACTGGTGTGGCTGTGTGTCTAGTATTTCAGTTAGCAGGGCTTATGGGCATTGGTTTTCATGTGAGTTTCTCTTTGAGCATTGTTCTGTCAGGAAAACAGTGAAAAAACCCTTTTGTTTAGGTTTTGCAAAGTGAGTCAGAACCTACAGCAAATTGTAACACTGCCCTTTGTTATTTCTCAGGGATAAATACCAGTAGCTATAGATTTCAGGAGTTGGTCAATAGCAGGCTTATACTGAAAGTTAACTATTTAATTTCTCCTTAACAGCATGTAGGTAACCTCAAGGAAGCTGCCAAATGGATGGATGAAGCACAGTCTTTGGATACTGCAGACAGATTTATCAATTCTAAGTGTGCTAAATACATGTTGCGCGCAAACATGGTTAAGGATGCAGAGGAGATGTGCTCTAAATTCACGAGGGTAAGTACATTACTTTAGCAAAGAGAGGTGTTTTATTTGCATCTGGCAGTTTGTTTTTTGCTCATGTAACTTCTGACCAAAAAACCCACCCTAAACTATCTTCTGTTAATGTTCGTTTTTAAGATAATGCTCTTACTGGTAAATAACTATATAGAATCATAGAATTGTTTGGGTTGAAAGACACCTTGTAAGGATCATCTACTTCAACCTCCCTGCCATGGGCAGGGACACCTTTCAAAAATCAGGTTGCTTAAAGCCTCATCCAGCCTGACTTCGAACACTTTCATGGTTGGGGCATCCACAGCTTCTCTGGGCAACCCATGCCAGTGTCTCATCATCCTCAAAGTAAAGAATTTCTTCCTTATATACAATATAAGCCTATCCTCTTTCAATTTAAAACTGTTACACATTGTCCTGTCACTAGGGGCCCTGGTGGAAAGTCTTAGTCTTCCCTATAAGTCCCCATTACATATTGAAAAACTGCAGTAAGGGCTCCCTGGAGCTTCTCTTCGCCAGGCTGAAAAAACCCACCTCTCTCAGCCTTTCTTCACAGGGGAGGTGTTTCAAGCCTCTGATTTTTCATGGCCCTCATCTGGACCTGCTGTAACAGTCTCATGTCCCTCTTGTGCTGAGGGCCAAGGTTTCTGTGTCATTTATGTTATTGACTATGAAGAAGCTACTTGGTGGGATTTCCTAGAGCACATAAATGAATTAGGCTCCTTAATTTTAGGAGTGAAAATACTTGAAATTGAATCCAATCTGTCTAGATATTTCTAGGAGTGATTGAAAACTCAATCACTAGAACTCATTGTGTACATTGTGGAAAATTTAGAGCAGCAGATCCAGAATTCTAGCATAGATATGTGGTAACATAGGATAGATCTTATATAAATAAATGTGAGTTGAACAAAGTTTTCTTTCTAGTATAAAGACTGATGTGAAAACTTGGTGGCTA
The DNA here is from genome assembly GCA_017639245.1 of Myiopsitta monachus. Classification (NCBI taxonomy): domain Eukaryota; kingdom Metazoa; phylum Chordata; class Aves; order Psittaciformes; family Psittacidae; genus Myiopsitta; species Myiopsitta monachus. The sequence goes on from CM029919.1 coordinate 66,217,977, forward strand.
GCATTCGTGATATGTGGAACATGCTTCCAGTTTGTTTATTCTTAATCTAGAGCGTTGAAACTATAAGGAATAAATACTAGGGTTTTTTTTTCTTGAAAAAAGTATGAAGTAAAAATCTAACTTCATCTGTTTAGGCTATGAACTTCTAAAACTAAGTTATTCATACTACATGATAACGCAGTAGGTATATTGGTGGATTAGTGAACTAGTAGATTAGTGAACTAGTAGATGCCGCTTACCTGATGGGAGAGAAAATGCAACAAAAGTTATTTGCTGAACTTTTAAGTTTTTTAAAAATAGTATTGTTTTCTGCCCTCAAACTATGAAAGTAAGATTGTGTATACAAGCATGAGTTAAATGTTGAGACACTAATCTTTTTTTTTAAGTCATTTAAATTTATACCTTTATCTTGTGAGGCATAGTGTATCACAAGAATTATTCTCAATTGCTGGGTGGTTTTATCCATTTTCTATTGTATTCTAAACAAGTGAATTATTGATTGTTTCCTTCTAATGGCCTGGAACTAACTGTAGGTGAATGAAGCAGCTGGTAAATATTATAATTTATATTTAAATTTATCAGCAAAAAGTGATAATGACCCTTATTTCAGGAAGGAACTTCCGCTATGGAAAACCTAAATGAGATGCAGTGTATGTGGTTCCAGACTGAATGTGCTGCAGCTTATCAAAGGTTAGGGAAGTATGGTGATGCCTTGAAAAAATGCCATGAAGTAGAAAGGGTAAGTAGGTGCAAACACCATCAATTTTTTTCCCAGTATTTCTTGTACGCTAATGAAGGTATTTGTTGATGTAATTGGCATAATTTTCTTTGCATATAAAGTGTCCATACAGTGATTTTTTTAAAAACAGCCTAATATTTGATGATTTGTTGCAGTAGATAAGATGTCATCCCTAGCTATTACATAGAAAAACAATTACTTGAAGTGAGAAGGATTCAATATAAAATACCATGTTGTGGTTTAAGCCCAGTCAGCAACTAAGCACCACAGAGCTGCTTGTTTGCCACCCCACTGGTAGGATGGGGAGGAAGATCAAAAAAAGCTATAAAACCTGTGGGTTGAGATAAGAACAGTTAATTATTGAATTATGGTATTAATAATAGGAAATATATATAGAGAGAGAAATAAACAAACCCAAGTGCTGCGCAGTACAATTGCTCACTACCCACTTACCAATACCCAGCCCGATTTGAGCAGCGATCAGCCCCTTGTGGGTAACTCTCCCCCAGCTTATATACTGGGCATGACGTGCTGTGGTATGGAATACCCCTTTGGCTAGTTTGGGTCAGGTGTCCTGTCTCTGCTCCCTCACAGCTTCTTGTGCCCCTCCTCACTGGCAGAGCATGAGAGACTGAAAAGTCCTTGATCAGGGTAAGTGCTACTTAGCAACAACTAAAACATTGGTGTGTTATCAGCATTGTTCTCAGAAATCTTTGAAAAATCACATTATAGTTTTTGTTAACAAAATGAGATTTTTCTGGGTGGGTTTCTTTCCTACTGAGAGGTTCTCTCGGACAGTCAGTATTATAAGGATATTGCTATGCCTGTTCAATATTGCTTGTAAATAATAGGAGCTGTAACTTATGTATTCACCTCCATCTAATTAAAAATGAGACTAAGTGAAGGAAGTGCGTAAGAGTTCTGTGTTGTTTTTTTTATTTGAAGCATTTTTTTGAGATAACGGACGATCAATTTGACTTCCACACATACTGCATGAGAAAGATGACTCTTCGTGCCTATGTAGACCTTCTGAGATTAGAAGATGTGCTCAGGAAACATGCCTTCTACTTCAAGGCTGCTCGATCAGCAATTGAAATCTACTTGAAGCTCCATGATAATCCTCTTACTAATGAAAGCAAAGAACAAGAAGTGAATTCAGGTATCCGTAATGGAGGTTCATATGTGTATGACACGTGGAAAAGCTTATTAAGCTGAGTAATTTGTGTGCTAGAGAATAAATGAGTTGTAACATGCACAACTTTTTCCTGTTTTCTGTCATGATTTGATGACTGAAGAGAGATCATAGGTAACATGCTGCAGCTTTCTTCTTCTATTTTCCTCTCATCATATTAAAAAAACAGGGTGTGAATGAACCCAGCAGGAGTACCTTGGGAGGAGTGGCATTTCAGAATATTGAGAGGAAAAATCAAATTTAGCTCTGCCATTTATTCCTTTAAATAAAAGATAAATGTCATTAACAGGTGAATTATGAAGCAATGCGTGGATTTTGTGGGAAAGCAGTCTGAATTGTAATAATTTCATTTTGATTTACTACATTTCATAGTTTTTCATGTAACTTCAGGATCAAAGAATACATGGGTAAGTGTGCATTAGCAAAATCAATACATTTAGGAAACAATTTAAAACAAGTGTTAAATGGAAAGCAGACTTTCTGAGGCAACCAGTGAGGTGTGGCTCACATGCGGTATGTCACAGAAACTAAGATGGGCAAGAGTAAGAAGTCACATCATGTTAGTTCATTTGCCTGCTGTGCACTGGGATTCAGTAGGCTCATGCACAGGGGAAAACAGCACTGTGTGAATGGGGTAGAAAGAATGCTTGCTTCCCTGTCTCAGAATGGTGGCTAGTCCAGGAGAGATAATGGTGTCACAGCCACAAAAAGGATGTGTTAGCCCCCCAACAGCCTGTTCTTCTGTTCCTTGCTACGTTGCTAGTGCAACTCTTGTTCTCAGACACCACAGTAAGCAGAGTAGAAACTGCAGTAAGATACTAGATAAACTGATTAGGTCAGTGGGACTGCAAGGAAGGAGAAGAGGGGTGAATGGAAAGCCTGAAGGCTCTTCACTTCTATGTGAACCTGTAGGAAACCATGTTTTGTGTGTTCTGCTTTTCATGCAACTGTCAGACCTTGTTGGTTTATCTAAATGTTAGTCCAGTCAAAATCTGAACACAGCAAGCAGCCTAAATATTCATATAATGATCCCGCTAATACATGCCAGAATATTTTACCTCTGCTCACCCCAAATAATACCAGTTTTTGCTTGCATCCATTTAACTATCTTACGGCATTTGCAGAAAAGATTTTTAATTAAATTCTTTCTGTTTGTCACCTTGTTGATCTGTAGAAAATCTCTCTGCCAAAGAACTGAAAAAAATGCTCAGTAAGCAAAGAAGAGCTCAGAAGAAAGCAAAACTGGAAGAGGAAAGAAAACATGCAGAAAGAGAGAGACAACAGAAGAATCAAAAGAAAAAGCGAGATGAAGAGGAGGAGGAAACTAGTGGGCCCAGGGAAGAGCTGATTCCTGAAAAACTGGAAAGGGTTAGCATGGTCTTTCATGTTAAATTCATGTGATTGTCATAAAAAGCCTGTAACAAGGGATTACTGTTAGGTTCTCTTAAAAGAATCCAGTGGTTATATATAATCTTTTATGTGCACAAAGGCGTGTGGTCTATTTACACTAAAGTAACACTTTTCCTCTAATAAACCAAAGTTCTGTATTAAAATACTGTTACTTTAAAATTTGGTTTGGGTTTTGTTTTGGTTTTTTTTCCCCACATGAAGCCATCCTTCATTAAAATGGATACTGAACAAAAAAGATGGTTCTTGCCTCAAGAATTCTGGGTTTCATACATTGAATAGAGGAGGAACTAACAGAAATATGTTTGCAGTTCACCAGATTTGAAGACATGAGCCATTATATCTCTAAGCACAAAGAGTTGTCTCCTTTGTCACACTAACTTCAGAAGTTTAAGCTTGTTGTCTAAGGTTGTTATATTTCATTGTTTCCTAATGCTAAATTATAACGAGTGCATTACATAAGCCATGCCAGAGTTAGCAATCATAGAATCATAGAATAGTTAGGGTTGTAAAGGACATTAAGATCATCTAGTTCCACCCCCCTGCCATGGGCAGGAACACCTCATACTAAATCATGCCACCCAAGGCTATGTCCAACCCAGCCTTGAACACTGCCAGCGATGGAGAATTCACAACTTCCTTGGGTAACCCATTCCAGGGCCGCACCACCCTTACAATAAAGAATTTCTTCCTCATATCCAGTCTAAACTTCCCCTCTTTAAGTTTGAACCTGTTACTCCTTGTCCTATCACTACAGTCCCTAATGAAGTCCCTCCCCAACATCCCTATAGGCCCCCTTCAGATATTGGAAGGCTGCTACGAGGTCTCCACGCAGCCTTCTCTTCTCCAGGCTGAACAGCCCGAACTTTCTCATCCTATCTTGATATGATGTTGTCTTTGTCAGCATGAAGGTCATGAGTAAACACTTTTAAATCTTGCTGGTCAAATAAAAATGCTGTGATTCAATTTAACTCAGAAAGCTCTCTACAGTTCACCTTTGGGCTCTTGAGTATTTAAATGCGCTGAATAGCAGAAACTTTTAGCAGAAAATTTTTAATTTTTTTAAATAAATTTTTATTTAGTTTTTATTTTATGCCTATTTTAAGCTTTAAATTTCACTGTTTTTTTATTAAAACAGGTAGAAAATCCATTAGAAGAAGCCATTAAATTCCTCATACCACTGAAGAATCTTATTGGAGATGAGATAGAAACACATTTATTAGCATTTGAAATATACTTTAGAAAAGGTAAAGTCCTGCATAATTTTATTTTTGCTCTACAGAACTGTAACGCTTCACTGCTGTCTCTGTTACCTGAGTGTACCCTAAAATGGTCTGGAATAGGTATTTACTTGACTGAAACTGAGGTTGTTATCATATGTAATAATAATAAGGGGGAAACAAGATTTTTGTTTAGCCACCCTTAAAACAAGCTAAAAAACCTAGAGGCAAAGTAAGTTGTAGTATATACTAATAAATGCTGTAGAAAGATATTTGCAGTGTGATCTTTAATTATCTAGGGGAAGACGAAGCCAAACCAGATAGTAACGTTATGTAGTGTTGCCAGAGTTCGAGTAGCAGGCATTTCCACTTCAGTAAGCAATTTGGAGGGGAAAAATAAATGTCCTTTCTAATTATGTGTAGGCATTGATGTTTCTAATGTTTGTACTAGATTTACTGAAGTAAAAATAGTAGTTGATGAAAACGTTCTGTATTCTTAATCTTGGTATGTTTTTGTTTTTTCTCCTTTCCACAGGAAAGTTTCTGTTAATGTTACAGTCTGTCAAAAGGGCTTTTGCTATCGACAGTAATAACCCATGGCTACATGAGTGCTTGATTAAATTCTCTAAAGCTGGTATGTGTGTAGGAAGTATGCATGTATAAAGATACAGGAGGTTATGCTGACAAGGACATATACACTATAAAACTATGTGATTAAATGCTCTTAAAACATAAACTGATGATGAAAAATGGTTTGTTTTTCATGCTAATACTTAAGAAAGCACAAGGCTGTGTTACACAGGGTACTGTGTTTGTAATATATTATACTCCTTCCCCCATTAATCAATCAGGTAGACTAAATAACTCATTTTGGCTAAATTTCACAGAGTAGGTGTTCCAAAGATCACTGAAATTCTTAAGTTTTAAGGAAATAAGTGGCAGATATGGGAGAGAGATTCTGACAGAAGCAAGGTATATGTTGTGAGCTTGTGCCCTATCATGTTAACTTTCTGCTGCCCTTCATGAATGTTATAAATGCATTGCTAATGCTTGTGTTGACCTGTTTTGAACTGAGATTTGTGTTTATATGCCCAAATTTTAGAAATGGGAATTTTAGTAGTGATGTTTATGGTTTCACACTATTATCCATGGTTATTTAAATGTCTTTTTTGCTTCTCTCCCTCTTTCGTCCTACTTCTAGTATCTGACCATAGTAACCTCCCAGAAATTGTGAGCAAGGTCCTAACTCAAGAAATGCAGAAAATCTTTGTTAATAAAAACTTGGAAAGTTTTAATGAAGAATTTCTCAAACACAATGCTACCTCCATTCAGCACCAACTGTCAGGTTTGTTTGACTTTTTAATGCTCTTGAAAAGTTGATGATTTAAATCCAGAATCTTAATCTGCAGTGCATAACTTACGCATAAATCCAGTGAGGCAGAAATTAACTTTTTTACATTGTGGATTTTTGCTTGCTTTTACCATGTAAAAAAAAAAAAAACAACACAAAAAACAACAAAAAAAAACCCAACACACACACCAAAAAAAAAACCCAACTCATTCACTTTTTTTGTTAGATACATAAGGAACCTGTTTCTTACCTCCAAAAAAGTGTGATCAAACCACCACAGATACTCAAATATGGAAGCAACATCATCCCTCCTGTTGCAGCTTCTAGTTTTGAAACGATTAGGAAATACAAAACAGAAAATCCAATACATTAGAAGCTGTGTTTTTCCCTGTTATCAGCTGGAATGCCTCTCTATTCCTACTCACAGGTTTGTCAAGTAGCAACAGCATCAATAAAAATTACATGACAAACTTGTTACACTACTTCTGGTTTTCTGCTTCATGGTCAACAATTAAAATGTTGAAACATGGCACTGTTACGCTATTTGTGCAAAGAGCTGTATCTTGCTGCTGGTAGGGTACAAATGAGTGTTCCCTTAGCTTCAAATGTTTACGAGTAAAAAAATTACAAGCAGAATTTTAATCGCTTTTGAGTTTCCATACCGTAGCCTGCCAGACTTTAAACAAAATGTGTCAAACTTAACCTAAATAATGACAACTTAAACCCACACATACTCAGTCTAACAATTTTCTGAAACCTTCTGGACACAAAAAGCAGTAAGAACTAGGAAGCATTAAGAAAACATATTTAATAATTGAGGAAATTAGTTGAGCAGGAAGAGACAATGTACTCAGAATGAGGATTTTTCACTTTTTCAGTAAAATGATTTCTTAAGCCTTTTGTTCTTTGTAGTAGATTGTGTAGTGAGGTGTGTCTGGACTTTGTATTTGGGAAAAGTATATGAAATGCCTACGTGTTCATTAAGATGACAAATTAAGGCAGCTATGATAAAAAGAGCAACACAGTATTTTGCAGAGATGCCCAGGCCAGTTTCAATAAACTTTGTGGTCTAAGAAGCTGTATAGTTAGGTTAATGCAATGTCTGTCTTCTCACTAGCGTAGTCTAGTCCAAGCAAAGAATCAAACTTGTGTTATACTTTCCTTGTATCTAAGCTGTTTCACTCAGCTCTAGGTTAGTAGCCCAGCTTGGCCTTATTTTCTGCCATATGGACATATACTGCTCTAAATTTCTTCTGGACTGTGTTCCACAATTGTTTAGTAACTCCGTTGTTCACTTACTTTAAATTATTTTGAACAGTATTGAGGTATCTCTGAGAAAATGTCTTTTACTCACTCCTGCATTTGCAGGATGGATTTTATTTAGCCTGCTGATTTGAAGGGCTGGCATTAGCGTACTCTTCATGTGTATTTCTTGACTGACAGATCTTCCGCAAAGTGAGGCATTTCACTTCTGTAGAAGCAGATCTCCTGTGTTAGTCAATACTTACGCTTCTAATAAGTTTCAAAGTAGCTTTAGCTTTGTTAGTTTTAAAGGAGGGAATAAGGGAGGAAAAGAACTTAAAAAAGAAATTCAGGTTCTTAAAAAAAACTAAAAAGAAAATTAAAGCAAATTAAAGCTTGCAAGAAGTCCTAATTCACACTGGATTCTGTGTGTCTGTATATTCAGTGCTCTTTTAGGACTACTGTTAGGTAACTGTTGTGTTCTTTCTTGTGATCAGGTGCAAAGATGATGTATTTCCTGGACAAATCAAGACAAGAAAAAGCAATTGCTGTTGCTACTAGGTTGGATAAAAGCATGAGAGACAAAAATGTAAAGGTAAAAGATACAGTATTTAAACCCAGAAAATCTGTAGGTTCTTGAATAATGTATACTTAACTGCAGGATAATGTACATGCTTCATATATTATGATAAATTATTAGTATTTTGAAAGAATGAGGTTTGAAATTTTTTCCCCTAAGTGTAACTATAAAATATCTGAATACCAGCAGAGACCCTGCTTGCTCAGATTAGTATTTTTTAATAGTATATCTTTTTAGTAATAAGACAATTGTAAATCACATTTATTAACTATTACTTTTTTTTCTTCAGACATTAACAAAGGTTTTTGAGGCACTGCTTGATGGCAGTTTTGGAAGCTGCCACACTCAATGTGAAGAATATCAAGCAGCATGTCATAAACTGTTTCCTTATGCGTCTGCCTTTATGCCTGCCACAAATGAGGACGATAGCAGCATTGCATCTGTGAATCATACAGCCATTAACCATGACTTGCTTTCTAATGAAATTTGAAGTAGTGTATGCAAGCCAGTGTGTGTGTGTATACCTACATGCACACATGTATACAGAACTCTGACTCTCATTACGTGCTGGCTCGATACAGATCAGGGTTACTTTTCCAGGTTGTATTTTAAAACTTTAACAGGTATAAAACAAAATATTTGGATAGTTAAATAAAATGGATTATGCTATTAGTTATTCTTTTTCTCCCAACAAAAACTGCCAATATTTATGTAAACATTATCCTTAATCAGCATTTTTCATGTTTATACTTGTACAGTTTTAAGTCTTTTAATAATCCATCAGCCTTCTCTCACAAAAATATGGATGTTAGACTGCTTTCACGTAAGTGTTGTTACATATACAGACAAATGTGATCATATCTTGTTAATAAATTATCATTTGAGCATTTTTAGCAGATTAAGACTGAAGTGCTGCTTGAATTGCCCTCTTTGTCTTTTACTGTTCTTTAAGGGATTTTTCTGTTGCAGTTCCCCCTCCCCCCTTTTTTTTCTTTTTTCTTTTTAATCTTTGGCCATTTTGGTTTCCTTGGAAGCCCAGTGACAATGAAAGCATTGAGGGTTTGCATGTTTTTGTCAGGTGTGTGTCTTATATGGAACCAGTGTTGATGGATATGAAGATTGTGTAAAAAAAAAAAAAAAAAAAAAACCAAAAAAAAACCCACCAACCAAACAAAAAAACTCCAACCTGAACAACAAAAACTCCAAACTAAGACTCTTTGAAAACTATTCTGTTTACCTTGTGTTCCATAGCTATTGTTCTCTTAAGTTTCTGGTCAGTTTAGTATTTTTGAGTATCCTTAAGCAATTCCCTGAGAAAACATAATTTGATACTGTTGTTTGTCCGTTGTTCCACTTTCCCTGTCCTCCTCTTCCTTCTGGTTTCTCCCATCTGTTCATCTATTGACACTTAAGTTGAAAAACTTGCTCCAGTTATGGGCAAACACCGAAGGTACAGTAATGGGGAATACAGTTCTTCCTTACATCGTAAAAATTCACTGGTAAGTTCACTGTATTACCTCCATTAAAAGTCTTAGTTGTCCACTTACGGCCAATACTCCAGTACTTTTCATGCCTATATACTGTTGGTTTAGGTGCTGTGAAGCAAATAGTACATGAGAAATATGTTTTACATTTAAAAACCATTTAAGGGAGCACAAAGAGGCTGACTACAAATCATAACGAACCTTTTTCTTACTTTGTATTCTGGTGCATTAACTATTAAATATACAACACATCAAAATGGAGGTCTGACTCTTAATATACCTATTTAAGGCATAGTATTGCTGGACAAAACGGCTACGTACCACAGCTTTACATTCTATAAAAACTGCTATCAAACATAACTATACTGTGGCTTGTACAGAAAATCGGTTTTCTGGAAACTGTAATGGAATCATTCAGTCTTGGTTTCTTTTTATTTTACTGCAATGTAAATAGTTTCAGTAATATTAACTAGCCCCTCAAAGGCAAATATAAGTTCATGAAGAGGGGATTTTATTAAGACAAATAAACTGTTCTAATTAGAATTCTCCTTTGTGTGTCATCTGTTTAGATTAAAAATTGTTGAATGGAAAATTCACTGTAAAATATTGCCAACATATGTTATGCTGTAATAAATTATTTTGTACACACTTGCCTTTGGTTTGGAATCTTTGCATATTTATGGACTTCAGCCCATATCTCTCATCAGTTTTAGTCCATTCAGTTGCAACGTTTTCTGGTGTGACGTTAAGGTAAAAAAAAAAAATCATTTAGCACATTGAGGACTGTACTTCTGTATATAGTAACATGCTACCCTGAGAAATAGGGCAAGATGTTTTTGTCTTGTGTATTCACCATGTGTCATTTGCTGTGGAATGACTTCCTCAAAGGTGTCTCAAGCAGGTAGAGGGAATTGTCCATAATGGGATTGCTTTGGCTCAGCAGTGCCCGGTAAGCGTTTTTATCAGCCCATGCAAAGTGAAGGCATGAAGTGGGACTGTGGTCTTCTGTCGTTTATAGTGATGGCACAGTGCTAGAGATGTAGTTCAGGCCTTCAAAAGAAGATTGCAGCCTAAGAGAGGTGAGACTAAAACAGCCATCTGGGGTCTTTTTAGCCTGAAACTTTAAATCAGGCCTGAGCAAAAATACCTGGGGTATCTTTTCAGCAGTTTATTCCTTGAAGTAAGATGTCTAGAAATCAGCACAAAGAATTGTGGCAACTCTTTTGAGAATTCTGAAAATACAAAAACGCGAGTCTTCTCTCACCCAGTGTGTAATTTGGTTTTCTCTTGGAACTGCAGGAGGCAACAGCTGAGTTTTCTTCAGGACTGTCATTGCAGGTGTGAACTGCTTGGCATGACAGATGCTTGGCAATCCTATAGACTTGCAAAGAGAGACTAGGGTAGTACGGGAAGGATAAAAAAATAATGGAGAATAACAGGCATCGGGGTTTTTTGTTTTGTTGGGGTTTTTTTAAAACTCGTCTGAAAAGATTCGCTGTTTTTTCAGTAACTTGAAGTAGAAAAGGCATCAAATTTAACAGACCTGTTATGTCATCCCAGAGGAATGTGCTATAATACATAAATGCGGGGTGTTCACGTCACAGAATCACATTTCAGTGTTTGAGCTTTAAAATACATCAGCTGATCTGGCTCTACTCTTTCTTTCATACTGCCGTTTCATTCTTGTTTCCTTTATCTCTTTCTTGCTTTTTTTTTTCCCCTGTAATTTCTCATCTCAATGTAATGCACTTTGAAAGTCAGGTACGATCGTGCTTATTCCACTCTTATCCATTAACTTCTTTCCTTCTCTAGAAGGTGTGACATCTCAGGTGGTAGCTTCTCTTTTCTTATCAGTCCGTTGTCATCAGAATAACTGCTTGGCTGCATGAGGATTTTGTAGACAATCCAGATAGAGTCAGCTTGTGTGTGTGACTGAGGTTGAAGAGCCACACATCTTCCTTTGCCCCAGCCCAGTGGCACCCTACACCTGATCTCAAGTGTCAAAACTGATACTGGCTATCCTCACTTATTTGAGGCTAGCCCAAAATATCCTAGGCTAAGACTGAGATATTACTTGTTTTTAGCACCACTGTTCCATTAAGGAAAATTCAAAGGAAAAAAGAGGCTTATAAAAGGTGGAAGCAAGGACAGGCAGCCTGGGAAGAATACAGGGATGTTGTCTGAGAAGATAGGGACCAGGTTAGGAAAGCTAAGGCCCACTTAGAATTCAACTTGGCTAGGGATGTTAAGGATAACAGGAAGGGATTCTACAGGTACATTGCAAATAAAAGGCAGGCTAGGGACAATGTGGGCCCTCTCCAGAAGCTATCAGGAGAACTGGCTACCCTGGATTTGGAGAAGGCTGAGGTTCTTAATGACTTCTTTGCCTCAGTCTTCACCAGCAAATGCTCTGACCACACCACCCAAGTCTTGGAGGGCAGACGCGGGGACAGTGAGAATGAAGACCCTGGGCCCACTGTAGGAGAGGATCTGGTTCGAGACCATCTTAGGAACCTCAACTTATACAAGTCCATGGGACCTGATGAAATCCATCTGTGGGTCCTGAAGGAGCTGGCAAATGAAGTTCCTAAGCCACTGTCCATCATATTTGAAAACTCATGGCAGTCAGGTGAAGTTCCCGACGACTGGAAAAAGGGAAATATAACCCCCATTTTCCAGAAGGGGAAAATGGATGACCCAGGGAACTACAGACCAGTCAGCCTCACCTCTGTGCCTGGCAAAATCTTGGAGCAGGTTCTCCTGGAAGGCAGGCTGAGGCACATGAAAAGCAACAAGGTGGTTGGTGCCAGCCAGCATGGCTTCACTAAGGGCAAACCCTGCCTGACCAATCTGGTGGCCTTCTATGATGGGGCTCTGGAACTGATGGACAGGAGTAGAGCAGTTGATGTCATCTACCTAGACTTGTGCAAAGTGTTTGACACTGTCTCACACGACATCCTTGTCTCTAAGTTGGAGAGACATCAATTTGATAGGTGGACCAGTCAGTGGATAAAGAACTGGCTGGATAGCCACACGCAAAGAGTTGTGGTCAATGGCTCACTGTCCAGCTGGAGACCAGTAACGAGTGGTGTCCCTCAGGGATCAATGTCGGAACTGGTGTTGTTCAACATCTTTGTGGTTGACCTGGACAGTGGGACTGAGTGCGCCCTCAGCAAGTTTGCCAATGACACCAAGCTGTGTGGTTCGGTTGATACACTGGAGGGAAGGAATGCCATCCAGAGGGACCTTGACACGCTTGTGAGGTGGGCTGATGCCAACCTGATGAAGTTTAACCATGACAAGTGCAAGGTCCTACACCTGGGTTGGAACAATCCCAGGCAGAGCTACAGGTTGGGCAGGGAAGAGATTGAGAGCAGCCCTGCGGAGAAGGACTTGGGGCTGTTGATCAATGAGAAAATGAACATGAGGCAGCTGCAGTGTGTGCTCGCAGCCCAGAAAGCCAACCGTATCCTGGGCTGCCTCAAAAGGAGCGTGACCAGCAGGTTGAGGGAGGTGATCCTGCCCCTCTACTCTGCTCTTGTGAGACCTCCCTTGGAGTATTGTGTGCAGTTCTGGTGTCCTCAACATAAAAAGGACATGGAGCTGCTGGAACAAGTGCAGAGGAGGGCCACGAGGATGATCAGGGGACTGGAGCACCTCCTGCATGAAGATAGGCTGAGAAAGTTGGGGCTGTTGAGCCTGGAGAAGAGAAGACAGCATGGAGACCTCATGGGAGCCTTCCAGTAACTGAAGGGGACTTATAAGGATGCTGGGGATGGACTCTTCTTTAGGGACTGTAGTGAGAGGACAAGGGGTAACAGGAAGTTTAGATTGGATATGAGGAAGATATTCTTTCCTGTAAGGGTGGTGAGGCACTGGAATGGGTTGCCCAGGGAAGTTTTGAATGCTCCATTGCTGGCGGTGTTCAAGGCCAGGTTGGACATAGCCTTGGGTGGCATGGTTTAGTGTGAGGTCTCCCTGCCCATGGCAGGGGGGTTGGATCTTAAGATCCTTTCCAACCCTAACTATTCTATGATTCTATGACCCAGAGAGGTGGAACAAGTGGCCTGTTTATGCTACAGATCTCCTGTAACTGGTCTAGCCAGAGAAGCGAGGCTATATGGGGCTTTGGGCAGCCTGGTCTAGTGTGACGTGTCCCTGCCCATGGCAAGGGAGTTGGAACTAGAAGATCCCTTTAAGGTCCCTTTCAACCCCAACCATTCTGCGATCCTATAATTAAATTTCGATTTCTATAAATGACAGTAAATAAGTTCACTTACCTGTGTTGTCTCATGGATCTTTGGAAACCTTTTGAGCTGTTTTATCGTGGCTTTCTTTTATAGATCCTTCCCACATATTGTTGCACAAACCAAACAATTGTGTTAATGACATAAACCTCACAAAAGCTCATTGACCAAGTATCCAGACTGGTGCAGGGTCCTGCAGTACTACTGCCATCTTTAATGAGTACCGCCCCCCTTCCCTTCTCTTGTTCCCATAAACAAGCAGGCAGGTGTACCCCAAGGATGACAAGCTTCTTGTCATAGGAATAAGCCTATTCCCAAAGCCTAGGCCCCCGTAAAAAACCCTGTCCCTGATATTCATGTAGATAACAAAGGTTTAGTCCTGAATTAGGAGTTACAGTGGATGGGGCAGCTTCTCACATCTCAGCTCTCGCATCTCCAGACTTCCCAAACAAGGCATCCCTCAGCTAGGAAGAGGTCAAGCTTTACGTATGACACAGAAGATTCCAGCATAATCGTGTTTTTTATGTGTGGATGTACTTGCCACTCTACTGTTTCAGCCGCACTTTTATATGGACTTCCGGCATTTTGGTTTTTAGCGTCTGAACTGCGGGTGTTAATGAAAAGGGGTTGGTTCATGGATTTTCCACTAGAGGGAAGCCTTGCATCTAGAATATTTTCGTAGTCAGGCAAGGCTGCAGTGTTGTTTACTGTCAGGTGCTTTGTAAGCAAGGGCATACGAAAATGTCCGTCTTCTTTTTCCTTTCAGGCAATGGAGAGGGTTCATCAGTGTTTTGTATGTCCTTAAATGGCTGAATGAGACTCCTAGTTGTATAACCCAGGTTTCTGTGGGAATTGATTTGGGAATCTGAAGTTGAGAGCGTAGTTGCTTGGGCTTAGGTCATACCAGCTGAGAGCAGAGACACTGGAAAAGGAGATTTGGCCCCACAGATGATCAGGTTTTCCTTTTGGGAGATCTCATGTCATATGTGTATGCATCAATCAACCCAGTTCCTGCCTTACTCTCCTCAAGCTATTGGAGAGGGACAGATTGAATTGTCCTTGAAGATTAGCCCTTCCTCCAGTTAACTTGTCATGGGCTAAAGACACTGTCTGCTCACCACTCAGGCTTTGCTGCTTAGATGTATTTCAAGTCTATACAAAGTATTTGAGAATGTGCTGTTAACACTTCAGAGGAGGTTCAGATTTTGAGAGGTTCCTTAGAGGTATCTTAGGTATGCAGTGAGGTGGGAGAAGGAAATGCATGGTATTTTCTGGACTGATTTCATCTGATAAATGGTCAAACTTAGAGCAAACCAGGAAGTGAGGACCAGAGCAGGAGCTGTCTTCCTGTTCCTCATGCAGCATGCCTAGCATAGAGCAGTCCCAGTTCAAGACTTGTGGTAATAAACTGTCATAAAGCCTATCTATAAATGTGAGCCCACTATACCTGCTTGAGGCCCGGCTCTGTAAATGGTATTGTAAAAGATACCCAGGGATCTACAGAAGGTATCAGGCACCAAAGGAGTCTGTTAACTGTCACTGGTGATGTTTAATCAAATTTTAGCTAATCTACACATTTGATTATATTTGAAGTGAGCTCAGAGAGTATGTGAAGTTGAGAGAACTTTTACTTCTATTAATAACATTCTCTGCATGTCTAAATGCCTTTCTAGAGAAACGCAAACCAGTGGTCTGAAGCAGTAGGATTTGCCATGGATAAATTTATTACTTTGGGTTCCATAGGAAAGACCACAATTCATCTGCTCAGGGTTAGAGTGCCAATCCAAGTGGTGAGGACATGTACTGGTGTGCTTAGCTCAGGCTAACACACGCACATTTTTCAACACGATGGCAGGTTAAACCTGGATGTGCAGAGCTTGGTTTTTAAGTGTCCACGGTGGCAAAGCCTGTGTTTTTCAGTAGCATGTTATGTTCAGTTGGGGGGGGGGGTAACTGCTGTCCTCTTGCATAAATGCTCTGATTCTAGTTTTATATGCGAATCCTCTGCTGTAGAAGTAGAGCTCATGAGTCAGTGCTGGGCAGTATGGAGTACGTAATTCTGAAACCCTGTTATTTATGAACTAGAAGTTGGACATACAAAATGACTATATGGAACAAGTTCCTGCCACAGATCCTCCCTCTGGCTGGGAGAATTAGAGCATGGTTTACTTGACTTTCATTTGTGGGGAAAACAGGATGCTGCTATGGCTTGTCACAAAAATTACCCCAGGATGCTGGGGAAAAGTGTAAAAAACCCCAGGGCTTTTAATAATAATTCTTAAATTGGAATTCAGTTGTCTCAGTCAGAAGAAAGAGCTGGATGCAGTACATGGTCACTGACGGTAACACTGGTTCTTTTCTTCCCATCTACACAGCCCCCTATGCACTCATAACAAGAGAGGCCCCAGTGGACTAAAGCGTGGTTATTTCCCAACCATAAATATGCAAATCCCCATCCCTTAAAGGAGGGTGATTTACTGGCTAACCAAAGCTCAGGGATTACTGCTTTTGTCCCACATTTGTATGGTGACTGACTCAATAGGGTCCCGGTCCATGACTGGCACTTCTGCAACGCAAATAAATGAAGAGCTCCACTTCTGTCCTAACATGTGCCTTCAGCAAACAAGAGGTCTCCTTTTGCCTCCTCCTGCCTTAAAGCCAACAGAGCACGGCAGGAAGAGCAAGACTTCATTTTTACAGCCTGCTTTGGTAGCTTGCTTCAGTAGGGTGAATGGGAACGGCATCCTGCACCCCCTCCCACTCCTGGTTTCCCCTATTCTTGTGGCTGTACTGGTCTGAATCCCCTTGAGATTCATGCAATGCAAGAGAAAGATGCTTCTGGACCATGGAAAAAGCAGAGCATTGGTTTAGTCACACAAGGGCAAGTAAAACGGGCAAAATGAAAACCCATGTACGTTCTCAAAAAGAAAACAAAAACCCACCACAAAACCCAGAGGATATTCAGTGTCCCGGGAAAATCTAACAGGAATTCTTCCTGGGCAAGGAACATAATTCTTCCCTTGGATGTGGTTAGTATCTTTTTGGCCAGGTATTTTGGCCACAAGGATATTTTACTATTATTATAATTATTAATTACATCAATTTAAAGGCTGTATTTCTTGGCCAGGTTTAAGGCTCTGGAAACCCACAGTCCCCAAACAATGTTGGATATGAAGTACAAGATGCGTGAGCCACGCAGACTAACATGTATGTGACTGTGCAAAGTATCATAATAGAACCAGTACAAAATGCGTCATTTTTAGTCAGAGCAAATCGCATTGATGTAAAATACATCTGCCTGAAAATTCCACTGCCTTTTGTTTTACTTATGGAGGATATTTATTAGGAGAAATGTCTTATTATTTTAATACATAAGAGGTCCCTGATACGTTTCACTTCATAAGAGTTAAATTCAGTTTCCCATGCGGTTTGTGTGGCAGATATCTTTTATGAAATACAAGCCTCTTAAGCCTGAAATTCCCATTTATTTCTTGTATGTAATCATGCACTGTTGAGTCATCATTCCTTCTCCTAACAAAATCACCATCTTTTTGAAGTAGCAGGGTATCCACCTATCTTAACTCCTCAATTTATCAACAATTCATAGCAAAAAGCAGGTGTGAAACAACAACTGTTTCGTATTTGCATTTGAAATGGCACAAGTTTCTTGATGGAGCAGTAGTCATGAAAGAGTTTGAAGCAACACTGGCAGAAAAGTAAAGAACTCAAGCTTCTCCAGTTCATGACCTAGCACATTCATGTACACCAACCCTGCTGTGGTAGCAGTAGCATCAGGTAGAGGAGGCAACAGTGGTTTCCCCTGAGCTAGAGCCCACATCTGAACACAGAAAATAAAGTTGTGACATTGCATTCGTATGTGTGATTTTTCCTTTCTCTTTTTCCTCACATTGCTCTTTTAAACTCATGTTTACTGGTCCTGGATTCTTTTGGATGGCGTCTGCTGGAGGAGAACTTCCTGGAAGAGCAAACTCCTTCAGTCAGTCTTGTGGAGAGTCTTGTGCAGAGTCTTGTGCGTCATCTGCCCATGCAGAGGATATGTGCACAGCCTTGTTTCCCTGCAAGCAGAGTCAAAAGGAGTCTTATTTCCTCACTTTCAGTTGCCACACAGCACTCCAGCAGCCAGGCTCTCTTCCCTTCCTGACTTGCTGCCATGGACCCTTCACTTACATTTGTCTTGCTGTCTTCTTGGCTTTTTGACCACCTCTCTCTGCTTGTTCTTTGGTTACTCCTTTGTGCTGCAAGGGGAAAGCTACCAGACAATATCCATCTCCTTCTGTTAAGATCCAGAAACACTAGTACAGCTTTAAAGCAGTGATTTGGGTTGGTTTCTCCTACATCTGAAGCAATCTCACTTAAACTAAACTGTTCATTCAATAGATGTCAATATAGGTTACGATTACACCTATTTGATTCAATGACCTTTAATCCAGCTGCAGCAATAGTGATTACATCTAAACTGCCATAAACATGTTTCAGAGTCAATACTTTATCTAAATATATCCATTCAAAACTCCAAGAAGTTCCTCCCCTTGTTACAGAAAGACAGAGGAAGAAAAAACTGCACAGGCTATATTGTGTCTGCCTTCAGGAGGTTAATTTGACAAGCTGAGAAGTTAGAAGTGTAATGGGTCAGAGAAAGTGAGCTTGGGTTTTGGCAGAATTCAGCAGGAAGATGTGTGCTTTGCTCCAAGGCCGTGGTCATGGGTGGCAGTGAGCTGGTCCATGAGTTTGCACCCAACGTGCCTCAACTGGAGGGAGAGAGAAAATCAAAAGGAATCACATCAGCTGGTATTAAACCCAAGTTCAGGTTTAAGTTCTACAGAAAAGCTTGGGAGAAGAGGAAGGAAAGTCCTGTGAAATATCTCTGGAAAAAAGAGTTCTCTGTGGCTGTTTTTCACTATTAATTGTACTGCTGTAAGTCACTCACTCTTCCCACTGGTGTCACGGATTGAGCTACAGGTCATTACAAGCCTGTATTTAGACTGGCTGGAAGCAAATGCAGGTTCTTACGCTTCTGATGGTAGTTAGGTAGCCTATGTGAAATGCATGGCTCGTCTCAGCCAAGTTTTAATTAGGCAGCTGTCCTCATTACAGGACAAGTTTAGCAATTCACTCACGTAGGCAATTCCACTTGCAGTGTGAAGGATAAAATAGACTAGAGTATTAACCACCATCTCACGCTTCAAAAGAGCATCCAGAGGGCAGGGCTGTGATGCACTGAAGGGAGAGACAAGTTATACTGATGATCTTTGGTCTATTCCTGCTCTGTGGCTCAAGGAGTTGGGTTTCCCTGTGTCTCAATCTCGCTGGCACCTGTGCTTTTTCATCCACTGGCAGTTTTCATCTTCTTCCTTCACAGCTGTCTAAATCTGGGGTTCCCTTGCTCTCCTTCAGCTACAAGTTCAGCAACGGTGGGCCTCTGTTCGGGTTGGAAGGGATCTTAAAGCATATCCAGTTCCAGCTCCATGCCATGGGCAGAGACACCTCACAACAGACCAGGTTGCTCAAAGCCCCATCCAGCCTGGCCTGAACACTGCCAGGGATGGCATAGCCACAGCTTCTCTGGGCAACCTGCGCCATTGCCTGAACACCCTCATAGTGAAGAATTCCCAGGTTTTATGTGAACTATCTTCTTTAACCACTTGGTACTGTTACTTTTGTACAGAATTATTATTTTCACAGGCTGAAAAATATTGGAAAATGCATGGAAATGTTATGTTCCGAACTCCAGGCTGTGTCCATGGGCGGGGATCTGTCACTCCAGCTTTTCTCTAGCACCAATAGCAGTGAGAAGATGGGCTAGGATTTCAGAAAACATCTGCTTTTTACTGTGGGGACCTGGTGCTTACACAACAGGATTGATATTTTGGGGTACCCTTGATCTTCAAAGTGGTGAAAAGAAATGATTGATTAGACCACAACTTTTCAGCCATTTCTGACTTGCAAATCCCCCTCTCTGCAGCTCCAGTTTCTGCACGTGTGCATATGAGGCTGCATAGGTCCTGTGGATTCTAACCTGAACCCAGGACACCTACTTCCAGTAAACTTGTCTCGATCTTTCCTGTCTTACATGAATTCCTCAGAAGTTGTTCACGGATCTGTAGGCATCTCTGGGTCATGGTTTGAAAACCACTGGATTAGTCAACCTGCAGCACCAATGCATGTGTGAACCAGTCCTACACTTCTCTTTGGTGCAGCAACAGTTTTGTGTCCCAAATTACTGTTTCACTTAGAAAACTTAGTACCTTGTGAGCTGTGTAACTTGGCTGTGTCAGAGTACTGAGAGGTTCTGAAAGTCTTTCCCTGAAGCATATTTACAGGCAGGATTTGTTGATTTAAATAGCTATGTGGCTCACGAGTCAGTGAGGTTAAAAATGCAGTAGGAAAACACTAAACATTGCATCACTGGCTGAGGAGGATCTGCAGACACGGAGTCGAATGGTCAAGAAGAAGCTCACTTTAAATACACCTTGGACAGCTGCCTGGGAGATGGGAGGGATTCAGCAGCTGAGGTTTACATTACAAGTTGGGGTGGATGTTTCTACCAATAAATATGAGCAGCCTTTTGTGCCAGCCTGCAAGGGGGATTGTGCTTGAAAGTGACTTCTTTGTTTTGCCAGATGTGGGCTGCTCCTGTTGACATCAGTGGCAAAAGCACATCTGGTTTAGCAGGAGCATCTTTGGGCCCTCAAAGAATGTTTATGGGGGTACATGGCTATATGGTCTGTAACACAGAACCAATAGGCATGAAAGTCAATCTTCATTTCCTCATGTATAAGCTAATGACTTATGTGGAAGGTTAAAATTCACCAGCTGAACGTTGGCTGCATTTAGGGGAATCACAGGCTGCTCAGGAGAAAACATAAGCACTTACTGGTAGAAATGTTAACAAACTGGTCTATGGAGCAGTAAACATGACCAAGGATTTCTAAGCCCAGGTTTTCTTAAGGAAAGAAGAATCCTAAACATGTGGCTGTGAAGAAGAGAAATTTATGGAATCAGCATGCCTAGAAATGACTCTGCAACTGGTAAGTTTGAGGGCAAACTAATAATTTAAAGAGAAGGCCAGGAATAAACTCCTGTATTACTAGAGGGAAGCAGTTGCTCTCTTCCCCTACCCACATCCCCATGTGCCCTCTCTCTTTATCAGCTCTGGAGCTCATCTGCCTGAGCTGAGCCCATTCAACACAGACTAACAGAATCATAGAATCATAGGATCGTAGAATGGTTTGGGTTGGAAAGGACTTTGAGATCATCCAGTTCCAACCCCCCTGCCATGGGCAGGGATGCCTCACACTAGACCATGTTGCCCAAGGCCCTGTCCAACTCTCTCACTGGATTAGTTTTCTGCTGTTCTGAAGTGTTGAATTGGCTCAGCAGAAGAGGAGACAAACCCACTACCAAAGACATGCAGAAGGTCTACCAGGAGTGCAAGAAAGAAGAAGTAAGGGAGGTCATTCCCTTTTTTGAGGCAGCAAGACCCCTGCACACCCCAAGCCTTATTGTACAACTTCATACAACTTCACCCCCCTCCATGTGTGCTCCTCTGCGATGTGACCTAAGACCCGATCCCAGACAGCTGTGAGATTGCATGACCATTTTAAGGAGAAATACTGGGAAGGGCACTGGAGGACCTTCAGCTATCGGTTATTTTGCCTGTATTCCTTACAAAATGGGTAGATTCAAGCCTAACCTAAAACACTTTTTGCCCCTAAGTTACGTCTTGCTATACAACCAAGCACAAGACCAAATAACCAGCGCTTGGTGAGGATGTGCTGGACAGTAGGGCAGATCATACGTGTAGGTGCTTGGGGCAAAGAGAATTGATGTCAGCTGTGGGGGCAGGTCCTTGTCTTTTTGGGCTGTGAGTTCTACTGAGTCACGTAGTTGGCAGTCCTCCTTTCTGCCTTGTGTCTATTGTCTTTCACCCTGCTTGTGTCCTTGATGTCATGCCCTCCCGCCTCCCTGTTCCCTGCTTTTTAACCTCGCTTTCCATCTATGTCTCTGTGGTCTTCAGAAAGGATTGTTTGTAGCCACTTTTGTTAACAGAAAGAAAAACAAAGGAAGACCACAAGAAAGGAGGAAGCTGCAGAATAAATAATGACTGAACCTCACCGTGAGAGCTTCTTTTGATCCACTGCAAAAATAAATAAATGCCTCCTTACCAGCCGGTAAGGCGAGGTGAACAGATCTGTGAGATACAGATGCTTTCTTGTCTAGGATATTGTTTTCTCAATTTGTATCTCGCAGGAGCAATGACAACATGTCTGAAAATGTCAAGATGTTTTACATAGCTTTTTTTCTTACCTCTCCCTGTCCTCAACACTTACATTTTAATTTGAGATATTCTTATCAACACACAGAATCACAGAATGGTTTGGGTTGGAAGGGACCTTAAAGCTCGTCTAATTCCAACCCCCTGCTGTGGGCAGGGACACCTTCCACCAGACCACGTTGCTTCAAGCCCCATCCAACCCGGCCTTGAACACTGCCAGGGATGTTATAGCCACAGCTTCTCTGGGCAACCTGTGCCAGTGCCTCACCACCCTCACAGGGAAGAACTTCTTAAATCATTGCTAGTTCAGGAAAATACATATTGATTTGTGCACAAACATAATCATAGCCCCTGATGCATATGCATGGAATAGCACCTGATGTCTGCTTTCAGTCTTGCTGCCTGTAAATAAGTAGGACAGAGCCTTCCCCAGTTAGTATTTAACAAAACTGGTATTTTAGCTGCTCAGATGGCTTTTATTTAAAACACGCAGGAGACAGCACAAGGGCAATGGTCGGTAGCTAAGGCATGTATAAACATCAGGTTAACCTGAGTTCAGGACAAGCGCTAATACAAGGAAAGCTCTCCCCTGGAGTACGCCCTGTCTGACGCGGCGGGGGCCACGGCTCCCTGCGCTTGAGCAGCTCCCGCATCACCCTGCCGCCTGCTTCTTCCCTCGGGTCACCCTCAGTAACGAGCCGGCACAGCTGGCCACGTCCGCAGCCCGCCGACGGACCGAGCCCTGCAATAACCACGCACAGATGTGGGGCGGCGATGGGGAAGAGGCTCCGGGACGGGGAACTGAGCGGCAGCGCTGCCGCATGGGAACCCACAGCCTCGCTGCACGTGTGAGGCAAGGCTTCTTCGTCCGGCTCTGTGCTGCCGGCCACGGGGCTGGGCGAGGATGATCCGGTCCCGTGCTCCTGTGAGGTTCCCTCCTCGCAGCCGGCTCTGCCGCTCGCTGTGCCCTCCACCAGCAGCCCGGCACAAACCTGGCGCAGACCCCTCCTGAACCGAACTCAGCAAACCGAAGGCACGGCCACGCTGTCGGGAGCGGCCGTCAGAGGGCAAGGGGCGATGCCTCCCACCTGTGGTGGTGGCGAACTGGGAGAGGGACTCAACCGGAACGCGAACCGCATCCCCGCGGGCCTCGGCGCTGCCCCCGCATGGCGCACCTGCACCGACAGCCCGGTCCCCCGCGGCGGGCAGGGCCGGGCCGGGCCGCGGTGCCGCCTCCCGCCCGCTCCGCCTCAGCCGCTCGCCGGGCGGGCTATAAGAGGCGGCGGCAGCGGCAGTGCCGAGCTGCCCCGCGCTGGCGGCGGGAGCAGGGGCGGCAGCGGCTGCTGGGGCACCGCCGCCATGAAGTCACCTCAGGGCCAACGGCCGGCGGGTCAAGGTGGGAGCGGCGGGTGAGAGGCGCGGCGGGGGCCCTGTCCCCTCCCCGCCGCCGGGGTGGGGGGTCTGAGGGAGGGAGGAAGGGCGGTTCGGGTCCCCCCTCTGGGCGGGCGGTTCGGGTCCCGCTGCCGGCGGGTCCTGACTGTTGCTGCTGCCGGCAGCGCTAGGTGAGGACGGCGGCGGGGGCCTGGCCGAGGCGCTGGGGGAGTTTGATGCCGTGCTGGCCGAGTTCTCCTGCCCCGCCGGCCGGCGCCGCTTCCACTACGGCGAGCACCTGAAGCGCATGAAGCGGCGGAGCAGCGCCAGCGTCAGCGACGGCAGCGGCCTCAGCGACTCCGAGAGTGAGTGTCCGTCTGTCCCGCGGCGGGTTCCTGCTGCGGTGTTAGCAGCAGAAGGGGAAGGGAGGGCGAGAGCTCCGGGGGGAAGCCGCATCAAGGCTGGGTTAGGAGGCGAGGCTGAAACACTCGCTACTGGAGGAGGTGAAGTGAGCTCCTGGGACATCGGGGCACCCCGGCGTGTCAAAGAAAAGACGTCTTACTGCAGTCTTCCAGTCCCTGCAGAGATCCCATACGAAACCTGGAGAGGGAGTTTTTACAAGAGCATGTGGTGGTAGGACAAGGGGGGATGGCTTTAAACTGGAAGAGGGGAGATTTAGATGAGATACTAGGAAGAAATTCTTCCCTGTGAGGGTGCTGAGGCACTGGCACAGGTTGTCCAGAGAAGCTGTGGCTACTCCATCCCTGGCAGTGCTCAAGGCTAGCTTGGAGGAGGCTTGGAGCAACCTGGTCTAGTGGAAGGGCAGGGAGGTGGAACAGGTTGAGCTTTAAGGTCCCTTCTAACCAAACCATTCCATGATGTTCTTAACAGGGACTGTCTGCTCTCAGTTGCCAAAATATGATTTGAGAGAAAGTTAACTAAAGTGTGCTTTCCAGAACAGGTGGAACCTCTTACATAGATTTAGCCATAAACCTATGGCTTAGTGTTACCATTATTTCAGAGGTGAGGATTTTAAGCTAATTTGCACACAGCTGTACCAGTTGTATACAAGTGGTGCATGCAGAACATAGCACAGGAAGGGTGGGAAGCAGATACTGACTCATGACTCGCTTTAGGCAAGAAAACAGAATTGGAACTAAGCTTTTTTTTTTTATTTTAGTTAACTTGGAGAAAAGTTTTATGCCTCTCATTTTTTTGGTAGACTGGG
Organism: Myiopsitta monachus; assembly: GCA_017639245.1. Classification (NCBI taxonomy): domain Eukaryota; kingdom Metazoa; phylum Chordata; class Aves; order Psittaciformes; family Psittacidae; genus Myiopsitta; species Myiopsitta monachus. The sequence continues at coordinate 66,242,334 of CM029919.1, forward strand.
AGAAAAACCTTATTTTCTCTTCCAGACAGGCTGGAAACTGCTGTTCTCCTTGGGGGCAGTAGACTCAAGGCCTACTTTGTTAGAAATAAGTTCTGCTAAAAACAAACTATACCCATTTTTTTTTAGTCCTTAACCCTATAGGAAGCTTTATGAAACTCATCTTTTTTCCAGCTATTTCTAATAAAATTGCTCCCTCAATTTCTGTTTTAAATATTTTACCAGTTCAGGGACTTACTTCACAGTTCTGTTGACTTAGTGCTAAAACATTAACGTAATCTTCCTAGTACTGAAACTGCGAGAGCATAGCTTCTCCATATTATCAGAGCCCTTTATTTCATCAGCATGGGCAGGATGCATTTCAATTCATGGATAGGTAATGTTTTACCTGCCCTGAACATGGATACTCTTCGTGTCAGTGCCTTTGGGTTTGTATTTTTTCCTGTAGTTAGTGGAGATACGTGGATCAAGATGTTCTGCTGTTTCATAATGTGGTGGGTGAATCACTTCTTTTAAATATCTCACTTCTTCTGAGGAAGGTTTGGAAGTGCGTGCCCAGTTTAAGCTGGACACTAGCCTTCTGGATGGCTGAGGGTGTGTAGGGTGAGGTCTGCATTTACTGAGACAAGCTGATGAAGTATGTGAGCTCTGCTTTAAATAATAATGAAAGCTTATTATTGATTGCAGCAATACAGCCCTAGTGTTACCATCTCTTGTGCAGTCTTAAGTATTGTGATACATTAACCTCTTACATACTCTTACCCACAAATGAGATACTTAAAATGATAAAGTGAAATAATCAACTGTTAAGAAAACTGTAAAAAACAACCCCAACCAAACAAAAAGAACCCAGCCACCCAAAAAACAGAATCAAGAACTTAATCTTCTTGAACAGATAAAGACATCTGTAGTTGCTTGTTCAGGAAACTTATGTCTTGAACACTGCTTAAAATCGTTGTTAGAAATTATAGGAAGGAGTTTTGGAGGAAGATGGCATTGTCTGGCAGGGTGGGAAGCCTGGTGAGAAACAGCATCTCATGTGAATGGGCAGACCAGATCTTCAGGAAGATCTGGAAAATAAGAACATGTGTCACAAATCTGCACTGATTTAGGCTGAAGACATTAATGAGATAGAGGTATAGGCACAGTTTGATGGCTCTAGACAGAGTCCTCAAGGATCTTGTATGAGAAACTTGCCAAGCTTTCAAATCCCATCCAGTGCTGTGGTTCCTCCCTTGGTGATGCATCATGTGAAAGATGGCTCTGCAGAAACAGAAATCACTGTCTTCTGGACACTGGCATATACTGGACAAGGAGGGTGTGCCAACAATGGCCTATTGGCATCCAAAAGTGTCAACTGTAGGAGGGGATGTTTAAGAGATGAGAAATGGTATAACAACCAGTTCTCACTTTTTGGAGAAGGCCCGATAAATCTCTTCTTCCTAAAGGCATAATTCAGTGCAGATAGCTTCTTATTTTGAAGTTACAGTAAGATTGGAGTTGCAGATTTACAAGGAGGACCTTTTATAAAGCAGGCTCCAGAGTCTGATGTAATCCAGCTACGCTCCCTACATCTAATTTAAGAATAGATGCAGGAAGTTTCCTTCTTACCCAGGCTCTTTCTGTTCAAGCTCAATTTTTTTTCTTCTAAGGTTCACCTTTCCTTTGGTCTCTCTTATTTAGTGCAAGTGTAGTGCTGAATTCATGACTCTGCTATTCCCATGGTAATGCTTAAGTTAACCACCACTGCAAGGTCAAGGAGAGCATGGGCTAAAAGAGCAAGTTCCGATAGCACCAATCTGTAGCAATGCAAAAGGAATTCCAACAATACTACTTTCAGATAATTTGAATGATCCTCTTGTTCATGAACACTCTTCGCACCTTTGCAAAGTCTTGTTATCCAGTGCCAAGACTCTTCCAAGTACACTTTGTTATGTACGCATAGAACAGTTCAGATTGTTGTATTTTAGCACTGTCTCTTGTTTGTTGGTTTATCTAATCCTCCTAACAGACGTGATGTGGCTGAAGGTTAGGTATATGCGCCTTTTGGCCACTCCTGCAGTGGTATCTTTGGCGTCTAGGGTGGGACTGCAAGAGGAGGTAATGTTTTAAACTGTTGCAACTGTCTGTTTCAAGGTCCCTGAATCAATCTTAAATTCAATTTTACAAGCTAGTAATAGATATCAACTAGTCATGCTTGAACAATACTGTTTATTAGGGTAAGGAAAGCCTTTTGTCTCCTGGGGCTTCTCCCACGAGGATGAGCCCATTTAATTTAACAGAAATATTTACAGAAGATTTTTATCAGTTATAGTTAATCCTGCAAGTATTGCTTTTAACCTTAAAAATTCCCTCTTGAGTGGGCTAGCTCCAAAAGTGCCATGTGAAACTCTGATCCTGCATATTTTGAGCTCCTAAGGAAAAAAACAAATTTGAAGATACTGCAGTGGAAAATGGGCAGGATACTACTTGGTTCTCCCACATTTTGTCTTGTTATTTGAGTAAATGCTCTTCGGATGAGCTCTGTCTTGGCCATGGTTAAGTATTGTACATAATATGGACTCTAGACCTTACAATAATAGAAAGGCTTGCATGTGCAGATGTTTGTGATGATCTTAGTACTTGGCCCACAAGTATTACATTAACCACAACAGCTGATGGGGTCAGTGCTGGGAAATAATGATGTAACTGTTACTCCAGCATTCTTTGAGTTGCTGGACTGTATCAGTTATGTTTCAACTCGATGTATTCAACTGCTTCAATGTATAACAGCTTGTAGTTTAGGTTATTAATCATACTGAAACCTTTAAGTTGAGAGATACCTTTTAACTCTTTGCTATTTTCAGCGTATGTTGGTTGTGATAAAATAGGTTTTGCGTTAGGGTGCTGTGCTGGTAAAAGCCACTGCTGTAGATGCAGCTATATAGACAAACTCTTACAGATATAATTTGCTTCCTGTGTATTAGAATAAGCTTGCAGAGAGAAGTGCAAGCTTGCCTGTGTAAATTGCATGTCCTAGTATACTGTGCTATGTGCTAGTAATATTGTACAAGCATGATGTCAGTGCATTGCACTAGTGCAGTATATGGCAATGTCAGGATAAAGATAATGAAGAGAGAGCTGCACTTCATGAAAGGTTGAGAAGGGAAGCGCTTGAGTGTTTCCTGTGCCAAAGTTATAATAACACTGAAAAGCTAAACCATAATCTGCTGTTGTGCTCTGAGAAGTGCTTCACATTTTTAGTTCTGGATGTGTTTTCTTGAGACAGGTTCAGCTTCCAGCCTCTGTTGAAAGTGTTGCAAAAAAATGCATTGATTCAGTTCTTGCACTCTCACAGCCTGCAGTGTATCTTCATGGTTATTTTTAGGAGTATGTAAATGCTTTCTGACAGGTACGTCCTGGCTTTTAAATACAACAATATCACCCCCTCAATGCATCTAGAACTCTTTAATTTTATAATTTCAAAATGAAGTAGGTACAGGATTATTAAGGGGTTGAACAATATTTGTTAACACCCAACAACTGCTGTAGTGCAAGCGTTCATGGTTACATGCCATGGATGTCTCCGTGTGCTTTTGCTAATGCCTGCACTACCTAGAGATGAAGCACTGGACACTTCATACTGCAGCACTCATCCTGAAAAGCCTGTTTACATTGGCAATCTTGCAGTATGTGACAGTAAAGAAGGTACAGAAAAAGGCAACAGAAATGACTGAAGCATAAAATAGTTTCCAAATGATTAAATAGACAGGAGCTGTCAGGCTAGAGGAGAGATGTGTTGGGTGGGGACAAGTCACTTAGGATTTTCTGGAAGATTAGCATTAGGAGAGTGACTTCTACCTCACCCAGAATGAGGAAATCAAATTAAATCAGCATGTCTCAAGAAAAGAAGTGATTGCTTCTGCTTCTCATGGTGTATAGTTGAATTGTAAAACATATTGCCTTAAGGTATCATTATGTTAAAAGTTTACACCCTCAAAAAATAACTAGATAAACTCTTCTACAGGCATCTGCTATGAGACACAAAATGTGGAGTAGGTGAGCTTTTGCTCTTAGCAGCAAACCTCAGTCTTATGATGAAGAAGAAAACATTTTGAGAAGGTAAATTGTTTCCTCAAATATTTAATAGTCTATCTCTGTCAAGAAGTGAATAGAATATTTATAATGAAAAAAAAATGAAGCAAGACTCCCATGGAGAAATAGCATTTTATTAAATGATATGATTAAATTACCACTACATTTAAGGGGAAGAAAACCCAGATGTTTCAGGTGCACAAGTTTCTCTCCAGGTACTTTAATGAGAAATGTGCTTTTTTTGGTAGGATTTCCTGTTCTTTCCAGCATATCTGTTCCTCTTACACTTTATAAAGGAAGCATTAATAAAGGGGAAGGTTGGAGTTGGAAGCAGTGTCTCACAGGTAGTAAGTGTGGTGAGGGAATGGAAAGGTAAGCTTTGTGAATAGTGAGAAGGCATGCTTGTATATCTCAATTTCAGGCTTCCCAGATCACTTCCTTGTAACTGTGGCTTGAAATCTTTTAAACCACAAAGTCTAGATGTGTCACTAGTGAAAAGGTGTGATTTTTATGTCAGCATTGGAACAGATGCTTGTTTTGTTAGCTTAGGCAAAAAAAAACTCACAAAAATAAACATTGCAGCCAAGTGTAACTGTGGATATGATCAAAATAAACACTGCCCTTGAGGGCTGCAACATATGTATTGTGAAACAGGCTCTTTGCATCATGAATATTTCTCACTTCTACTGGTGGCATTAGGAATTCCTGATGTTACTCTCTATTTTTTAATTCTCAATTACCCTCAAATTTTAGGCTATGTTCTGGCTAAGAATGAGTTGTGCAGTCTGTTTATTAAATGCTAAGCTACTGTTTTATAATGAATTCATGGCTTATAGGGACTTTAGTCAAATTTTAAAGCTCATCTCTCCAAACTTAAGATGAGATTTCTTCCCACAACTCCCCCCGCCCCCAAAGCTTTCCCCACTGAAAACTGTATTAAAGATTTTTGCCTACTCCAGTGCTCTTTAAAATTGTATCTACGGTCTAGAAAGAGCATAAGATTAAAGAAGTCAGAGCTGAACTTTTTCCATTGTGTGTTTTAAAATTAAGTTTGAGGTTTTCCTCCTTCAGTTAATTACGGAGCAGAACCTTTCAATTGCTCATTTTGTGGGGACATTCTATATTTACATGGTGTTGCCCTGGTTTTTCTTTGTGGTTTAACCATATACTGAAACAGCAAAGGTCAATACTAACTACAGATTACTTTGCCAAAGTAAAATACACCCATGTCTATTCCAACCCCCTAATTTTGCAGTTGTTGGTTTTGTTTGACTCGTAAATCAGTAGCTTAACTCTCACATTTTAAGGACTTGACTTAAAAAGACAATTTGAGTGGTTTTGGTTGATATTTTTTTTAAATAATCAAAGAGGCATAGTTTATATACATGCACAGGCAGTAGAATCAATACACGAAGTGAAAAATAAGGAATGAATGATAAACGAACTTGCATCTCAGTGGGAGAGAAGGGGCTGGATGAGGAAAGACAGCAGTGATGAGAGATCCTTGGCATCAGCCTCTGGTTATTGGGTTGCAGGGGATATTGCTTTTGTATGGCAGTGGAATTCTTCCAAGGGCCATTATTGGAGGTGAATGGGCAAATCTTGGTTGTGGCACTTAGTAGAAAGCAAGGACTTGAAGTGTCTTTTTCCCAGAGCTTTCTGCCCTGCAGCCACACTTGGCCAAAGCAGGTATTTTTATGTGACGGATATCACAAGTATTTCTTTTTAAGAATGCATTGTTTTCAGCATTTGTTATAATGACCTAGATGGCAGAGTCAATGCATTCCTCCTTCCATCACCAGAGTTGCTGCTGCGTGGTGACATTTGTAAGCCACAGCCAGTAGCTAAAGCATGGTTTTTGCTTTTTGTGGAAGACAAATATTGATATTTTCCTGAAACTATTAATATTAAAACCTATTAGAAGATAACACTGGTTTGTGAAAACATTTCATCTTTTGAGACTGGAAGAAAAACATTCGGATATTTTAAAGCAACAGTTCTGTCTTGTTGTCCCTTTACCCAGTTGTAAATATTTCTCAGCATAAGGTTTGGGGAAGCCAGTATGAAATAACATTTTCTGGTTTAAATACGTTTTGAGGTGAACCATCAGTACTTTCAACTGCTTATAGAAGGAATATGGAGAGAAAACCACAAAAAGAATCAAAGGTAACTGCTAGCTTGGATGTATGTGTGCATGGGTATAAAAAGAATTGCATGAATAGTTAGCAGGTAACTTAAATGGCTTATTAAAGCTTTCATAATTTGAATTGTCCTCACAAGCATTCACAAAAGGAACATTTTATTCCAGCTACATGACCAACTGGAGCTTTAGATTTGGTGCATGACAAGGATTGGCTTGTAATATAAATTTCCAGCATCACTACATTTGGTGTCTGGATACTAACAGCATAGACTCTGTGTTAAAGGTACACTCAGTTTTGTAGCCATTGCTCTCAGGCTTACTTTTTTCTTGATTCAATGAGCTCAAAAGGCTGTAAAAACATTAAAAAATTTGGAAGTTTTTGTTCTGCTCTTCTCAGATCCATTGCCCAGAAAATGTTTTATCTATAGTCTGCTCTGTCAGTATTTCAGTGAGTTGTGCTCTTGGCTACAGTACTGCTTGTGTGAGTTATTTGGCTTTTTTGTGGTGCTAGGGGTTTTGTTCTGAACAGCAAGAATTTTCCATTCAGAGTTTCTTGGTCACTAGGATTTGCATCTTGGCTGGAAAGAAATGTGGATTTAGTAGAAAGTTGGTCTGTAATCTGATTTCAGGAGGAAATTTGTCATACCTCTAACTGTTACTTGCAAACCATTAATGTGCAGGGTTCATAGTGTGGGGTACAACACCAGGGACACGCATCATTTCAGAGCAGTGTCAGATTCTCACCCCTCTCCTCCCAGCCTCTGCCCTTAGGTTGCTTTTTATAGTTTTAGGACCTGCCTTTTTTTTTAAAAAAAAAAAGCTAATTTTTCTACTTTTCTGTCTAAAATTATCTGAATTCTTCATTGTATTCATCTAATCTTTCTCATATATGAAGTTTCAAGTAGATTGGTTTTGATCTGCTCAGGTTCAGAGAAGAGAACAGGCACTTAAAAGTGAAGAGAAAGAAATGACAATGAAAAGCTAGCAAGAAGCAGCATACCCCTCTTTCTAAACAAGAAATACTGACTGGTGGCTGATTTGGACAAGCAATAGTCTCAGGTAATAGATGTCAGTCATGCCATTTGCTTACGTTTGTGTAGTGCTGTAGGTAGCATGTGCAGGAGCTGCTTGAAGAGTGAACTATGGAAGATACTGTACTGTGGGTGGTCAACATGCATGCAGAAGAAGAAAATAGGTTGCAGGTTGAAGCTTGTCACAAGCCTTTTCAGTGTGTACTGCAACAAAGGTAGGCTTGGAAGCTAGCACAGAAGAAACAGGGAAACATGAAATCACAGAATAGTTAAGGTTGGAAAGGACCTCAAGACCATCTAGTTCCAGCCATCCAATCCACCTTCTACTAGACCAGGGTGCATAAGGCCATGTCCAACCTGGCCTTGAATGCTTAGTAGATGCAGCTGTCTGGTCTGATTGGGCACTGTACATCTGTACTCCTGTAGAAGGTGGTTTAACGCTAATATGGAGAGCAGGCTAGAGGAGATGGGGTGTGGAGACACATTTTCCTTCCCAAAGATGTGGAAACTTACAGTAGAGGAGTAGTCTGCTGGAGAATGATGGTCTAGATTTGATATCTGTAAGCATCATGGCAGTATTCAGTAGAGGTGTAGATGTGTAGATCTTGGCATGGCAAGCAGTGTTCATAGAATCATAGAATAGTCAGGGTTGGAAAGGACCTTAAGATCATCTAGTTCCAACCCCACTGCCAGGGGCAGGGACACCTCACACTAAACCATGCCACCCAAGGCTCTGTCCAACCCGGCCTTGAACACCGTCAGCAATAGAGCATTCACAACTTCCCTGGGCAACCCATTCCAGTGCCTCACCACCCTTACAGTAAAGAATTTCTTCCAATATCCAATCTAAACTTTCCCTGTTTAAGTTTGAACCCGTTACCCCTTGTCCTCTCACTACAGTCCCTAATGAGGTGTCACTCCCCAGCATCCTTATAGGCATGCCCTTCATGCCCCCTTTTGTTAATTCAGCAAGACACCCTTAATTAAATGAAGACAGTCACCTCCTGGCATCACAAATGGGACAGGTGTCCAAGGGGCTGTGACAGCACTGGCTTGGGTGGACTTAATGCTGCAGTGTAACTACCTGCTAGGCTGGGGCTGTAAGGACAAATACTGTGTCTGCTGCAGGGAGACAAAATTGGAAAGCAGTGATAGTCACCACCCCACGTAATGAGGCATGTATTTGTTCCCTAGGAAGTGTGCCACATCAATGGAGGCCATTGACATGTTTGTGTTACAATGATTTCTTTTACGGTTTTCAGGTCACTGGCTCAAAACTGCAGGAGCTAGTAGTTTTAGTGTCTCTAACACAATGATAGTTCCTCTTTCCAATGGAGCCATGACTAGTACTTTGTGTGCACTGCGCATCATAGAACTCTTATGAAAAGAGAGAAGATAAAGATCGCTTTTTTCATACTTTTGAAACTGAAGGCCTTGTCCAAAATCCAAGAACTTCAGAATGGTATTGGAGCCTTTCCCATTGCTTTTCAGGGCATATAAAGCTTCCTTTGAAAGGTCACCTAAAAGACTGCAGAACATCTTGTGTATAGATGTACTGCTCACGAACTCCAGAGTTACAGAATAAACCAAAACTAAAAGGTGCTGTATCATTTATGCAGAAAACAAGACCCAAAGCAGCAGAGTCATATATAGAGAAACGGGTGAGTTTGCTTCAGGGCTGAGGACAACACTGAATATATTCTATGTTCTGGGGAACTGCCCTTGTCCTGGAGCTCTCTATTCAGCTTTTTTTAACAGCTTTTTAAAACCAGGTAACCAGCATTTCCTAGAATATTGTGAATTAGGCAGGTCACACCAGGCCTAATTTAGTGGACGGGGTATAATGGCCATTCTTGTAATATTGTCCAAATGATGCTGACTGCAGGGAAAGCTGACACTTTCCTCACTGGGAGTGAGGATTTGACCTAGGACTGCTTGCTTTTTAACAGTAGGTGTGGGAGCAATGTCCTTCACACAATAAATGATTTATTTATCCCTCTGGTTTTGAAGCCAGAAAATCTGAATTCTACAGACTTTGAAGCCCAAATAGGAAAGGCCCCATTTGTTTTGAGTCCTATTGCAAAGTTGCAGGTCTTAATTTTACTTTATAATGTAACTTTCTTACAGGTGCAGATTCACTCTACAGAAATAGTTTCAGCCTCAGTGATGAAAAGCTCAACTCTCCAACTACATCTACTCCAAGCTTGCCATCTCCATCAGTAACTCCATGTAAAGGTAAGCTTTAACTGTTGGCATTTCTTCCTAATTCTCAACTATGTAGGCTTCTTTCTATAAGCCAGGATTCACATGTGTACTTTGACTTTTTCTTAATTATAACAAATCCAATTATTACTGCAATAGCACACTACATCTGCACATCTTTGCAGGTGACCTGCAACTCTTGGTTTTGAAACACCAAGCTGAAGAAAATTACAGTTTCTTGGTTGATGAGAAATTATGGTGCTACTTTCAGAACACTTCAGTTAATTCTTAACTTGCATTACTTCTTACTGAATCAATTAAGTAGCTTAAGTGTCCCATCTATATACATAAGTACTTTAGCCTGAGTGCAGGGGTGCATTAGGTGACTCCTCTGAAGCCATATGCTGCCATTCAAGTTAACACAATTACTTAGATCCATACAGACCTTTCACTGCTTATACATCCCATTTATTAGTAATTCATCCCTCCTTTGTAGCTATGATGTTTCAAAGTAGCTTCTGTCTTGCAGCTGATCTAACTCCCCAGGAGCTTGTTTCATTCTGGTTAACTTAAATGAACTCTAGAGTAGATATATCAACACATGAATAGTCATGCATATGTACTACATGGTGCAGTTATTATAACTAGTCTTCTTGGGTGCATGCTCAAGGACCTTTTTGTGCTTTCATGTCTTTTCCATAGTGACTGGTCACAAAAGCAAGTTAAATGCTTTCTTTCTAATTAGCATGATACTAGGGAAGAAAAAGGAGTAATGCTTAATAAGTAGCAAAAAAGAGCTCAGTTAAACTAGCAGGAACTACTTGGCAAAGAGATACACTAAAGGTCAAGATGCTGTTCCTGATGAGAAGATGGAAATAGAATTGGAACCAGCTTGGAACAGAGATAAGGAAGCCACTTGGGGTAAAACTTGATTGAATGAAACCAGTGGTGTTTTCAGAAATGGAAGTTTGTGTGGATTTTTTGGATCAAAATTTGTGGCGTCTAGACCAAGATCAAAAGATCTGACATCACAGCAAACCAGTGAAGCTGACGTGATTTAAGAGGCATATATTTGGGAAGGACTGGGAGTTAACTGGCTGGGGTTTGATTAGGACCATGAATGCAACATTTGAATAGGTGCAATAAGGAAAACTCTCACAGTAGCAAGCATGTGGATTAGTTGATGTGGCTTTTTTTTTCTCGACTTCAACTTCTGCTTTCTAAGGAAACTGAACAAAGGATTGTTTTTCTTTGTTTCTGTCAAATGGAGAACTGCAAAAATTAGTTTTAATTCTCTCCTGTTTTCTAAGAATGCATTTCGACATTGCAGCAACCCTATTGAACTGCCCCGAAAATAGTCCACGGTGTGTTTGATACCACTGAAAATTATTTGGAGGGTGGTGTGGTTTCAGTGTTTCTTTTGGTTGGAGAAATACATCATGACTAAATAGCATTGACTCTTATTTTGCAGCAAAGCTTGGAGACACAAAAGAACTGGAAGATTTCATTGCTGATCTTGACAGGACACTGGCAAGTAGGTCGATTTTTACTACCTGCATCTCATTTGGTACTGCCAAAGGATGATGAAAACCCAGTGTATGAGGGGAGAGGGAAGGGAAGTAGGCTTCATTTCAGTTTGTTAGTCCTATGGATCATTGAGTGGATAAGAAGGTAAAATAGACTGAATTCTGACCTTTGCCTGAATGTTCAAGGCATGCGGTTTAGCATGTGTGGCAAAGGCTGTGCTTCAGTGCACCCTTGTCCACATCTCTGAGGGAGCTGCAGTTCACCTCTCTTTGACAGTGACAGACATCAAGTAAACATCACTTTCTTAAATACTTTAAACTCAGCTAAAAAGTGGGACTCTTTCTTCATTATGAAGCTAAGTAACTGGAGGAATAACCGCAGGTGAGGAAACCTGTTTGTACTGGACTTAGCTTTATGAGAGAGTTAAGGAGCAGGTATCTGTATTTATTTTCTTAGATTAAATGTCAAAATCCTGTTTGTGCTTGTCTACCAGGAATGGAATTTGAATCACTTCTTGTCACTCTAGATGTATTTTCCAGTTACAGCACTGGACTAGTCATTATTATTTTTAAAGAAAAACAATAAAACTAAAAAAAAACCCAACCCAACACTCTCCTATTCCCAACCATGTAGTCTGCTTTCTGTTTTTCTGGGCAGCCATGGACGTGACACTGTGTTTTTTATGTATGGAACCAGAATATAGAACCGAAAACAACAAATTTTTAGGATTAGACCTAAATAGTAGCATGAGCAACCCCTCCCCTTCCAATAAAATGTGAACTGAGAGTTTCTTGTATTCATTAGGTATTTTCCTTTCCCTGTGATTATTGAAGCCTTGGCCATCTGCTTTGGACTCAACTCAAGACAGCTGCCCTTCTGAGCTTCCTACTTCCCTGTCATCTTACTTATATCTTAATCGCAGTTTCACTTCTCTTACTTAAAATATAATCTTAGTTTCCTGACTTCTGTCATGGATGTAAGTTTGAGCTAACTTCATCTTTACCACTGAAACCTAGTTGACTGCTCTTCTGAAAGACTGGCTTTTATGCTCATTTAGAAAAGGCATAATTTTGCCCTGTCAGGCAGTCTAGCAAGCTGAACAGAAATGGGGTGTCTGGTATGTAAACAACATGCAGTCTTATTTAATGTAGACCTTAATGATCCTTCTTGCTCTGTATTTTCAGGTATGTGAAGGATAAGTGACATCAGTCTGAGACCGAGAACTGCTGCCCTTGCCTGATAACTTTGCGACCCAAGATATTTACCTTCTGAACATAACCTTTGTAAATTCCTACAAGTATTTAACTGGCAACATCAGTTTTGTGACTCTGCAGCAGATGGTATAAGATAACTTAAGTGTTACAGCTGTATTTTACTTTAAAATATAGCTTGACTTTTAATTTAAAGTTGCTTTTATGAAAATATATCTGTAATTTTATATAGTTGAGAACTTTTAATGCTTTTTGCCATTATAATATATTTTTGTATGCAAATAAACCCTGAACTGGAATCCAGGTGTCTGAAAGCTTCATGTGAACATGCAAACTTCTGAAACAGAAGTACAAATTAAGGTCAAGCTTTAAATTATCTGATAAAGGCATACTACCTGTTAGGCAAAATGTTATGCTGGCTTCATGTGGAACCTCCAATTTTTCTTTTCAAATTGCTTAAATAAGAATATTTTGTACTATGTAAAATTAATATAATCAGAAAAATAAAAAAGTTGGTCAAACTGCTACTTCAGATTTGCTTTAATACAAATGGAATAACACTGACAGTACAGATTTGAACAATAACACCTATTTCAAACCCCATGTAAAAGCTAGCTTTGAAATTACATGCTGTTCTACATCAAGTACTAGTTGGGGGGTCAGGCATTTAGGCCTGTGGGTTTAGGTATGGAGATCCTCTAGCACCAAGGCGTAGTTAAATGTCTGGATGTTTCTGATACCAGAACCTTGGCTCTGAAGTAGTCTGTTGCTCTTGAAAGACTTCCTGGCCATCAGTGTTATGCTGGAAGAGTGGAAGGTGAATCTGTAGCTTTACAAGGAACCCAATTGCTTCCATATGTGTTAGGCACTGGAGATGTCATTATGTGAGCTGTCTTCCAGCTGCTGCAGGCATTACACTTAGCTCTGCTGTCTGAGCTGCTCACGCAATTGCTGCTGCCTAATCTGTTCAGACCAAGTGAGCTGGGCTTGTTTGAACTCCGGGTCTTATTTTGACCAAAGCAGGCTTGTAAGCCATTGCATTAGTGGTTTAAATATTGTGTCTTCTTGGTCTTTTACCATTTTTGAATGTGTTTTTGTCTGGAGAAGGATGTACCTGTGGCTCAGCTACCAGCCAGATGCTTAGGGACCTCAAAGGATGGATTTGGACCTGCCTTCTGCAGTTAGGGGAAAATACTGTGTGTTTGCTAATGGGAACACTATGAGGATGATGCAAATCCATCTCCTTGCTTTAGATTTCCTAAAAATTGAGCAAAACTGTTGTGAGTTATTAAATACTATGTGATTTTTCCAGTTTTACTTATTGGTAAGAAAATAAAATTCTGCACTGGGTACATGTTAATTGGGCTGAAACAATATTGAAGTGGTTATATTGGTCTTTTCATTGTTTCGGGCAGAAGGGCAATGTAAGATGTTGTATTTTTCTGAAGAGAAAATACTTTGACATTTTCTTCTGTAGATTCAGTAGGTAAATTGTCCCTTAGACTAGAGAGGGAATGAACTGATTTAGGAGGACGATGTTTCATGTTGTTGTAGGTTAGCTACAAATATCTCTGAAGAAAGGTGGAGTGGTTCAAATTTGAGACAGCAATTGTGCTGTGAGGCTCCTGCACAGCAGGAACCCTGTTTTGAGCGGCAAGGTAGGCTTGCTCCAGCAAAACCAGAGCATAATGGAAATTTGGTTCTATGTTGTAAACACATAAATCCTCCTTTTATCTGCCTACGTGAAACAGAGAGGAACCTGGCCCTTCTGCCCAGTGCCAGATGTGAAGGGATGTGTTGCTGTGCAAAGCCAGTGAGGGGTATTCTCTTGGCTAGTGTAGGGCTTGCTGCTACATGAAGAGGTACCAGGGCTTTTCAGCAGGAGCTGAAGTATGAGGAACCAGGACAGATGAGACAAGCAAGCTCTTACTTTTCTTTTAGGAAACATCTTTAGCATAATGCATATTTTTCACACTGCTTGAATAGCTGCAGCAGTTTTGGCTGTTATTCTACTTTTTAATGTCCTTTGGTTGCGTGAATGATGCTGTTGGTGAATGGTGGATTTTACTGTCACAAAGTCAGAATACTCTATGTGTGGCTGCCTCAAGCAATGGTGAGGTGGGGGGAGATGGACAGCGGTTTGCTCTTCTGCTCCTCAAGGCTGGAATGTTTGAGGCACTGGGCGTGAGTGCTTTCCATCTACAGGTTCAGTTAACACTCAGTTCAGTTGAACACTAGGCCCAATAATCAGTATTTACAGTTGGATGTCTCCCTTCATTGAGTGAAATCACCGAATTAATACCGTACTTTGGAATGAAATTACTTTGTCCTTACAAACAGGCAATTTTGAAGACCTTTCCAGTATAACCAAAGTTTTAAAGTGAGACATGTTCCTCACTTTGGATAATGTCACTTGGGAATGGAGCTGGGGATTAAATTACCATCTGCTTCTGTGTTTTAATCATACTTATGCATGAAAAAGTAAATACTTCTACTTGCTTATACAGCAGTTCTGGTGATAATCAGCTGCAAAATTTGGGAGTATCTTCTGCAGAGCTGTTGATCTGAATTCTCCAGTGTAAGGTGCTCAATTTTGAATGTCTTGCTATGTCAGAAGAAAGGCACTAATGTAGACGTCATTTCACTGGAGTATCCTCACAGCTTAAATTCATCATCTCATTACCTATGGCACTGAAAAATGCATTGCTGAGAAAAGTTCCTGTGACTCTCAAACCCCAGTGAGCATTGCTGGAGGCTGCACTGTGTTTACGGACCAGCTTTAATCCTTGTTTTGACCTCCCTCTCATGCTGTGATGATGAATTTGGATTCAAAAGACAGTCACGGCCCTGTTGTGCTAATGCTACATCCAGAAATGGAAACAAGGAGCTTAGACTAAGCAGATGCATTGCTGCAGCTTGACCTGTGTAAGGTGAGGCGCAACAATCATTTGCATATATGCTCTTTACCTACAGCAAATTCAAGGTTAAAGGGATTAGTTTAAATCTCTACCACAGAGGCTTGAGCTAAGGTGCCTTATCTTGGGTTTGCTATTGACTGTGTGTGTCCTTGGTGCCATCACCCAGGCTCAGCTGATATGTGGTCACTCATTAAGCTTGGTAAGGTGCTCATTTTTCTGAGTCCTTAATAAAGAAGAGGGGAGAGCCAAAAGAGGGGCTTTTTCTTTTTTTCTTCCTGCATACATGTCTAGCCACTATTGATGCACTGACAGCCAGGTGAGTTTTTGGGAGGGAGAAAGACAGTTGGGTTGATAGTGACACAGCCTCCTGACAGGGAAGTGCTCAACCCCTGCTGGCTCCTACAGTCTGTTGTCTGGTGCCTTCCCCCCTTTCTTTGTTGCTGATATTTGCTTTACAGTACATTCTGGGCGTGGAGCTGATTCGCAGCAGGGTTGCCTAATGCAAAGGGTTAGAGAAGCAAGGATAAACCATGCTCTGAATTTCACAGATTCATTAAGCCTTGGTTTCAGTAGTGGGTGCTTGCAAAGAGAAAACCCACAGAGAGCACTTCTGCCTGCTGGGAAACATTCGTATCTGTAAACAGAGATTGATTTATTTATTTTAGTTCACATCATGAATTGTTGCTTTTAGATCATTGTCCAGCAGTGTCACACCCTGCGTGAAGTGAAAGGAGTTCACCAGTGTGAAAGGTCCACCCAGCGTGGGTCTCTCTCAAGGAACTCAAGTGGTGTTCACAGATGGACCTGGTTTGCTGTCCAAGAGGTATTTGCACCACACTGGAGCCCATCCTGCGTGAGATGTCATTTATCTGAAGGTACCTAAATGTGCTAGACAAGACATCTGCTAGGCTGTTGGAGAGAAACTTTCAACGTTGTGGTGTCTGGAAGCAAAGAGAGTATCATCAAGCCAATATGACGGCAGCAGCTCTTGAACTAGATCCAGCTCTGCATACTAACAGCACAAACTCCATACTCTCAATGGGGAAAACTCCTGTTTTCTTTGTTACTTTCTACATTACTGATTTCATTGCAGCCTGGCTAACAGCTCTAGCTGTCTAAATAACTTCACAATAATGTAAGATGATCCTGGCTGCTATATCTTATTGGCATAGAGTTGTAAACCAGATCTTTTCAAGGTCCTTTTCTTTCTTACAGATTTGAAACTATCAGTTGCATGCTGTAGGTTGGCTTGTGGGATTAAAATAGGCTAGTCAACACAAAGAGATGCTAGTGCTTTGGTCAGCCTTGCTCTTTCACATCTATGTTTTGGAAACCAAAATATCCATCAGTTCAGCTTTTAAAAACTGCAGACTAGAGGCCTGTGCCTCTATTCTCACAAAGCATCAGAGCTCATTGACTGCTCTGGGAGGCTTGGTGATGCTTCAGTGGGCTTTGTCCAGAGAAGCTGTGGATGCTCCATTCCTGGAAATGTTCAAGGCCAGGTTGGATAGGGCTTCGAGCAACCTGGTCTAATGGAAGGCATGTCTGCCATTGACAGGGAGTTGGAACTGGATGACCTTCAAGACTCCTTCCAACACAGCCCATTCTCTTATTTTATGGTAGTATGATTCAAGATGGAAGTAAGTGTTGCCTTCTCCATAGCTCATGGCTGTACTATTAATTGCCATCCTTTGGTTCTGTTTATACTATTATTTCACATCAGTATTCGTAATTAAGAGAATTGCCCTTGTGGCAAAAACCATCCCTGGAGGTATTTAAGAGATGTATAGATCTGGTGCTTAGGGACATGGTTTAGTGGTGGACATGGTAGTCCTGGGGTAATGGTTGGATTTGATGAGATTAAAGGTCCTCTCCAACCTAAATGATTCTATGATTCTGTGTATATACATATGCAGGCTCTCTACATATAGACTGCACATATGTAGTCTTCATGTTAAAAACCAAAACAAGATCTTGCTAGTGTATCAAATTGGATCAGGACCAATTGCACCCGACTTAGGTGCTTACATAGAACATTGAAGTTAGGATGTTTTCCTCGGCTCCTTCAATAGCTATTACAGAGAGAGGAAGGCTGAATAACCCTTAATGGTGTTCCTTTGCTACAGAGAGCACTGCAAAAGACAGCAGATAAGCGGACTTCTAACTTGGTCTTCTTAACTGCCTAAAGAAAAGTGTGCCAAAATACTCGCACCTACAACTGACCTTAAAGTGTAACAATCTGTATGGCTGGAATAGCAGAGGCAAAACTACCCTGGTGTCCAGGGTTACCTATTCTGGTCCCTCTGCATCACACTGTGCAAGCATAGCAGCTTGGTTCAGCACTGTGGCTTGGAGCATGTTGCCCTCCCAGTGCTGGGTAGTCTGCTGAGCCATGTTGGTAAGTACTGGGACCATGGCCTGGGCACTAAGCCCACAAGAGATGCTGCAGGGTAAACCCATGAGAACTGTGGTATGAAGCAGGGTTTCCAGAACAAGCTGGAGAAGAAACTTACTCCTCATCCTCACTGCTGCACTGCCTGCTAGTTTCTGCTGTGTCACGCAGGGTGAGAAGCTCCAGTTATCCGGCCACTTATCTGGCAAGACGAAGGGAATAACAGGGAGTCTCAGGTTGGTGCTTGGGCATCACGGTGCGGGTCTTCAGGCGTTTGCCGCTTGGGTTTCTGCATCCTCAGAGCATGTTCTCTCTAATCTTTTGCCACTCCCCAGCAGTTCTTCACTTAACTGCAGCCAACCTGACATGCCTTGCCTCCCCGTCTTGTATTGAAAGTCAGCCCAACCTTGCTGGTGGAGCAGGGTAGTAGGAGTCTTTGGTTTATTTGGTTTTTTAAGCAAAAGTATTCCAGGATGAATCCAGTGGCTATCTCAACCTCAGATAATTTCTAGGTTAACTATCCATGACTGTTAAATGGCTGAGGACCGAATGGATGCCACTTGAAGTCCATGACGCAATTTGGGGGTAGGCTGGGATTTAATTCTGTGCTGGTATGTAGCTGGGCTGATGGCTTCACCAGTGCTTCAGAAAGTCTTACGAATTGTGAGGGGGGATTGGTTTTCTCATGCAATGCAAATGGGAGTTTCAGGACATTATTTAAAACATCTCAGGAGACCTTCAGCTTAATATCAAGGTTAAACTTGAGTGGGTGATCAAGCTGTCCCCTGCTTTTTCTCAGTCTCATGGAGAAGTAGAGTGATTCATGATGGTGGATGGGCTTGTCACAGTTTCCCTGCGGGTTTTGGCAGCAGGTTTGTGCTAACAGCCTATACCCACAAGCATTTCACACTTAAGAGCTGTGACTTCGGTGGGCTCTCATGCAGCTTTAAGCTGCGATCTTGATAATCTGTCTTCATAGACTTGTTCTTTAAGGCTGTGTCTAGTTGAGTAGTTTTATACTCCTGGAAAACTGATTTATGAGCAGTAGCATTATGCTTGTTTATGTACAGAGTTTATGACATGAAACAAAACGCATGTTTTACTTTGAGGCCACACAGAGCAGCTCAGCTCTCAGTCTCCAAATAGCATCCCAGATCATTTATTTTGTTGACAGCTGGTGCATGCTGCTAATACAACAGTAGTTACTACACATTAGCAGCTACACATTGGCTTAATAAGGATTACTTCAAAATGCAAGGCAGATTTCTCCAGTATTGGAGGGAGAGGGTGAAAGTTTGGCACTTGCCCAATGGCTTGGCCAAAAGAAGGTGGTGTCAGTGGTCTGAAGCCCACATTAACGCTGAATTTGGGATTAGGGCTTCTTGCTTGCAGTGCTTCTGTAGCTTTAAATAATCTTGTGGGAAATGCCTTGTCACAGCAAGTGTCTCTGGCATTCCCAAGCCCTCATAGAGCAAAATTGAGAGAAGCAGCACGATGGGGGTGTTTTTTTGAGCTCGCTACTGGGTAACTCCCCAATGGCAGGGAGAAGTTACAGAATTTCCAGAAATTTGTCCAAAAAGCATTAGTATCCTTGCTTGCTGTTTTCAGTAATGCATTTCAACGGGGACCATGTGGCTCTTCACACCTTCACCGTAAGTGCAACATACATCTTAATACAAAACGCTTCCCATCAGCTCTTCTCTTCCCTCTACTTTCTTTCGAACCTATCCAAACCCCTCCTTGCAGTGTCCTCTTCTCAAATGAGACCGAAAGATGATCACTGCAACCTGCCTGGCAGTCGGTCCATCTTCAGAAAGGCAGGAGACAAAAAGAGAGAGACACAGCCGGAGGTGTCAGACTTCCATTCCTCCTTCACACCCTTTGGTGGTTCAACGTTCATATGGTCTTCTGTGGGAAAGTGCTGCAAGAGACATGAGCCCCTTTCCTGTAGCCTTGGAGGCAGAAAGCAGGCACAGCCAGGGGTGAGCTAATGACACTCTGTTCATCTTTCTGGGATTTTAAATCTCTTGTATCCTCCCTGGTCCTATCCCCCTGAGCTGTGCAGCCACTGGAAAGTGTAGAAGTAAATATTGTGCAGACGTAACAAGCCTCTAGACTCTTGTTTCCTGGACTCCGGCCTTCCCCAGCATCATTAGTGCCTTGCTGTGTCATGAAGGATGGCACCTCCCTCATCACATCCCTCCTGGGTGGCTGATGGGGCTGCAGGGTGGCCCTGCTCCTGCTCCCTGTCAGCACAGCTGCAGTCTTGAACATGCCCTGGCTGCACTACAACAGCAGCAAGCACTGAAAACAAACACAACAAGAAAGGGGCTTCATGTGGTAGGGTTTTCCAAGATCCAATTTCACACTCTCTCTCCTGGCTCTGGTTGTTTTCTGTTTCCCCTGTTCATTTTGTGGGATTTTTAATGAATGTTCATTCATGCTGATGAAAAAAGGTTTAAATTTGCACTTGGCTCTTGTATTAGAGGGAGGAAATCTTGGCATGTCCAGTTGTGTGTGCTTCACTTAATGCACTTGATAAAGATGTAAGGTTTCATCACCACAGAACTTGTGCTACAGAAAGGTACACCCCGCAGCCCCTCCAATTTGTTGATATTTTTAACTCCATGTGTAAATTAAGCTGTATTTGCTAGTGATTTGCTGATGATTGATGTCAAGAATCCCATCAGCTTCACCAAACCCAGCTTCTAGGTTTATGGATGGTGGAATTTGGTAGCTGGCCTGAAAAATATTATTTTGTTGAGGCATAACCCTGGCTTCATAATGGCAGTGTAGTCATGCTGACTCCTCTATGGCTCTATGATTCCTCTATGACCCTCCTATGAGTCCTCTATCACGGTCACTTCATCCAAAGGCTGGTCCGTGGCATGATTGCCCAGCAGCTGAGCTAAGCTGTCTCCCATTTCCATGTCTCTCCTGGAAGCTGATCTGCTTTCTGAAGCATCACCTCCATCTGGGAAACACACACAACTTGTTGGCAGCTTTTCTAATTTCCCGAGCACCTGCGTCAGAATTAATGAGAGCAAAACTGATTGTAGAGAGTCCTTGTGCTGAGTTCTCTTCAGTGAGGAGTGTGGTGGCACAGTCACATCCTCTCAGCCACCTTTGTGCTGCTTGCTGAGTTTAACCTCACATGTAAATGTGTTTGCTGCAGCTCAGAGAAGTGACAAGTTTGCCTACTTTAGGATTTCTGGCTTTTCACAGAGCTGCTTGGAGCCATTGGTCACAGTTTTGTTGGTTTTCACAGGTCAAAGTACCATCTCCATTTTGTTTAATACTCACCAAATCCTCTCATGTGCTGGCTGAATATTCTCCCATACATTCATTTTGAATGCTCTGTGGTGGATACAAGCTGATCCATATGTACCCTAAATTCTATCTGGTTACACTTTATTGCTTTCAGTGCTGGTATCACTTTTGGTCCATTTTGACCTGCTGCATGTTAGTTTAAGCACCAATCACAGGTGCTTTCAAACTCATCTCTTGCTGTGGCTTTTCAGTATCTCCTGGTCTTCCCAGCAGCTGCACTCTGAGGGCTCTCTGGTGCTAGCAGACTCCCCTAGGAGCACTCTTGCAAGCTTCCTCATCTTGTGATGCTTGGTTGGGATAGCAGACACATGCTGTGCTGCCTTGGAGGGGGTCTGAGGTCTTCAAGCCACACTGCCACGAAGGTTTTTCACTGTTGCCATGTCTATAAGGCCAAAGTCATTACAGTCCCATACAGGCAGATGCCTGGGTGGCTTCTTTGACCTGATGAGTCCTTTTGGCTCTTGATAAATGTTAATTGTGGGTCTTTGAGCAATGCTGGCTCATATTGTTCTTTTTCAGTTGTGTCCCAAAGCTGACCGGCAAGCTGAGGAGGCATTCCTTCAGCTCCAGCAAAGGCCGTTTTCAGCTTTACCTGATCACCAACATTGCCAGAAGAGGAAGAGACCAGACAATTCTGTTCAAATATCCCAATGCACTCAGATATTTCACTTCCACAGGAGTGCAGTTGGCCTTATATTACTGGAATAGGTAACTTGTTGTCGTGGTTTAAGTCTCTAAAACTCATGAAAGTCACTCACTCACTCACTCACTCCCCCTCTTTCTTCTTCCAGTCCCGGCGGAATGGGAAGGAGAATCAAAAGAATGCAACTCCCACAGGTTGAGATAAGAACAGTTTAGTAACTAAGGTATAACACAAACAACTGCTGCTACCACCAGTAATAATACAAGAGAAATACAAGGAAACAGAATACAACTGCTCACCAAGCCCGACCCAGCCAGTGCACCCCCCAGCAGTGAACCCCCCAGTACCAAAAACCTGATCATGCTGTGCACCCCCAGTCCACCACTACCACACCCTTCCAGGTCTCTGCCCTCCGTCTTCACATCCTGGACATGACGTGCTGTGGTATGGAATACCTCTTTGGTCAGTTTGGGTCAGGTGTCCTGTCTCTGCTTCCTCCCGGCTCCCCCTCCTCCCTGGCAGAGCATGAGGCTCAGAAAGTCCTTGGCCAGACCAAAACATTCCCAAGCAGTAACTGAAAACACTGGTGTTATCAGCACTGTTCCCAGACCCAAAATCAAAAACACAGCACTGCACCAGATACCAAGAAGGAGAAAAAACGACTGCTGCTGCTGAACCCAGGACACTTGTTCAAGAAAAGGAGTCAATTCTGGAAAAATTCATTGTTGGCAGCATTAATGCAACCTTCCCTCTGCTTTCTGGGTTTAGGTGTCAAATCATCTCTGTTCAGCATCCGTATAGAATCATAGAATGGTTTGGGTTGGAAAGGACCCTAAGATCATCCAGTTCCAACCCCCTGCCACTGGCAGGGATGCCTCACCCTAAACCATGTCACTCAAATCTCTCACCCAACCTGGCCTTGACCACTGCCAGGGATGAAGCATTCATAACTTCCCTGGGCAACCCATTCCAGTGCCTCACCACCCTTACAGTAAAGGATTTCTGCCTTATATCATTGCCCTCTGGTGAAATGCCTTGCTGGAGCGCCATAAAATCACAACTCTCAGAGAGGATATCTTTGTGAAATGCTTGTGCTAAAATGCTGTCGTCTCTCCAGCCTGTTGATGAACATCAAAGCATTACCAGTGGTTCAGAGTGAAAATAGGACTGAGGAGATCCTGAGCAGAGTCTGGGCATATGGGAGTGTAGGAACTGATTTTGTAAACTCCCACCGTGCACAAAGAAATTCACCAAAAATCCATCTGAAAGAACCGCGTGGCAGGCAAAGTCCCCACTTTTCTCCCCTGACCGTTACACACTGCTACTGTGAGACAGTCACCCTAAATGTGCACCTAAAGACACACAGATTTTACCCTTATTGGGCTCTTTGTTTTCCTTACTCCTTAGGAAAAAAGTCATCCAGCAATATCAGCAGCTCAGTCTGCATCTTTGGGAAGATTTTCTCCCACACAGATTACTACAATCATGAGCATTGACACCAAGTTATTGGAATTTGCTGTCTGATGTTTCTTTCTTTTCTTTGTTTTTTATTTCTTTGGTTCAATGGCTTAGCCTCAGAGGATGGGCTCTGGGTGTATGGGCTGATTTGTTTATCCCTGTGAAGGATGGGGATGGAGGGGAAGGGAATGTGCACCAAAATGTGGGCAGTTGCAATGGGAAAATATTTAAATATTTGAAAGGTCAGATCTGCTTCAGTATTTCTTCAATATGACACATCCACCATGGCTTACATTTGATTTCCAGAGTTCATGGGCTTGTGTTTAAGACCAAACCGAGCTTTTCTCCCAGTGATGGCCAGGCCATCTGCCCCTCTTCCCTAGTCCTCAGGGCTGGGTGGCTCAATAAGAAGGAGTCATTCAGCTAACCTAAGGATGTGCTAATTGTACTTTCTCAGTGACTTTTCCAAAAACCGCCTTCTTTTTGACTGAAAATAGATTTTGTGTTGCCAGGCCAAAGAGGCAGCCTTCCCTGCCTGCTCTGAGTAACCTCTTTGTTCCAAAATGCCTCTTGGCTCCTGTGTAAGGAAAGCCTGACATTAAGAAAAGGTGTTTTAAATTGGTGCTGAGTAATGGCTGATATTCAAAATACAATAGGACAGTTGAGCTTCTGTGCTGTCTTCTGACATGGCATCATTAGCACCTCACAAAATGGAGGGGAGGGAGGGTAAAAACACTGAAACGTTTCTGGAAACCTTCCTTGAGCTGTTTTTTGATGCAGGAATTTTCACTTTTGGAACGCCTCTCTTTCAAGCTCCTCATGACACATCCAGAGTTTGACAAAATATTTTAGGCAGCTCTCATTTCTCAGGCTGATTTTCCCCTTCCATCCAGGGGGGAGCAGTTGGTGTGGTGATGACGATATCCAAAATAGGAAACAGACTCTGAATGGATCCGATTCCTCAAGGAAACCTTTTCCTTTTGGGGTTTGGCAAATACATGTGTGTATTATATACACGTATTAAAGAGTGGCTTGAAATATGACAGTGATGGTCCTTAAAATGACAGCTTGGTAGCAGAGGTGAAGCTGCAGAAGCAGGAAAAGAGCAGATGAGATTTTGAGAGTGCCAGGCTGTGATTTGCTTTCTCAGCTTCCACCGACAGAATTTGATGAAGAGCTTCCAGAGCCAGAGCTACAGGAGCCAGTGTGTCTTTATGCGAAGTACCATGCTAACAGACTGGAAACTGGGCTCCCAAAAGTGTAATTCCCCTTTTATATCTGCATGTAAGAATGCATTTGCAGTATGTGTCTGTTAAATCACAGGTATAAGTTCAGATGGTTTCCTCTACAGTTCACAGGCCATTTCCCAAAGGTAACTCAGTTCCATTGTATCTTTTGCCTCTTGTAATAAATACTTTCAAGATAAATATTAATTTTTCCTGGCTTATGTGAGAGACAAATGGCAAGATGACAGACCTGCCGGCCTTGCAAATGTAGGCTTTTGATCAAGAAGGAACACTGCTATATGGTAGCAATGTGTGGTTGCAAACTGACCATGCTGAAAAGGAAGAAGGCAATAAAAAGGACCACTCTTACCTTAGCTCAGAAAAAGGCTCAGACTCTCCATTTTGCCTATTCTTTGGCTTTTCTCCAACTGCTGTGTTGCTGAACTTTTATTTTCCCCATGATCAGGCTGATATCATGAAGACTTGCATGGAAACTGATGCCCTCAGCTCATCTTGGTGCCAGAATTACAATAGCCTCTTGTTCTTAATGGAAAAAAGATGTAAAATCTCCAGATGACCCCAGTTCATGTGGTGAGTGATTTGCTAGGCTGTATGCAGAGCCCAGATTTATGCCTTCATTTAATTTCATGAAACCGGAGGAGAAATAGAAAAAGACAATATATATTTATATAGGGCGTGTGTTTATTCACTCTCATCAGCTCACTGTTTCTCTGCTGCTTTTGTTTGCAATTCCCATGGGACTTTGCTTCTGTCACCTGGGCGATCCCATCCTCTTCTGGACTGTGAAAAGACAAGACCCCAAGATGCTTGGTTATCCCCGAAGGGAGCAAAGATGCTTTGGGGGGACCTTACAACTCCCCACTGCTTTGTCAAGCTCCCTGAAGATTCAGGCAAGCATCACTAATGGCTTCTAAGTTTTGCTGAAGTTTCTGGGTACAGTGTCCAGCCCTTCTGGGGGCTAACTTCTCGGTTAAGATGAAGTTTGACCCCAAACTCTACCAGCTGAAGTAAACTATTCCTCCTCTCTTTAGCAGCAGGTAAAGAGAGGTTCAGGAAATGGTAGGGTGAATACAATAAAACTCAACTAAAAACCTCATGCCCTCTGGTTTGGCTACCCTCGTCTGGTGCCATCAAAGGAGGGCTGGGAGAAATGGGTCCTGAATCACATTCAGGTAAGCTGGATAGATGGATTATAGTATTATATTGTCACTCATCCAAAGGAAAGAAGCTGATGGATAGACCTTGTGTGTCTTGCCCCTTCTAAATATATTTAGTTCCTGGCCAAAGCTTTGGGAAAAATACATTGGTTTTAATAGAAGCTTGCCCAAACAACCCCCAAATATTGACACAAGCCAGCTGCTGCACGGCAAGACTGAGTGTACCTCATTTGTCAGCTCACTCCTTTGGAAGCCAAGCCACAGTCCAAGCTGTGAACAAGTCATAGTGTGACGCTGCTGCCTGATGCAATTTGAAGCAGCCGATGCAGGAATGTGTACCAGAGAGCCAGCTCAGTAAAACCCAAGACTGACTGTAGTGGTAGATTATGTATAAACCGCAGTCACTTCAGCTTTTAAAGGCTTGGCTTCAGACCATTTTTTCCTGTTTAGCTCACTCACTACTTTGTTTAAGCAGAGCTGAGAAGGCTGCTGACTCCATACTGTGAAACTCCAGCGACCCAGACGAGAAGCTGATGTGACTTAGTTACAGTATCGTGCTCTGAGTTACTGGCTGTTGTGTAGTGATGTTCAAAAGACCCGGACCTTCTCCACCTAAGCCCCTGTGACAGTGTTCTGGTGGTCCCCACCTGCAATCAAATAAACCCAAGCCCCTAAGCAATTTTAGGGAAATGATGGTGGGTTGAAGTAATAGGCTTCACATGACTCCTTTTCCTGGGAAAATAAGCTACAAGATGCTTCAGTGAAAGGAAATAGAGTTTCAAGGTGTGCATGGGGAGGAATACTCCCTTTTCCTTGGGGAGTGCTAAAGTTGCCCAGTATCGAGGGATTCAGAGGTTGTGGGAAGTGCCACATCTGCAGTTCTCTCCTTGCCTCCATCCTGATGTGAAAGGGGTCTCTGAGGAGCGTCTAACCCTCTGGGAACACTCCTCGCAGGTGCTGAGATCAACAGGCACAGGAAAAAGTTCTATTTTCATCTGTGTCAAAATTAGGGACAGAAAAGTGTCTTATCTATGTCTTATCTATGTAACAGTGTAGGAGCTTTCCTGGCTTTCCTGGGAGACATCCTTTTTCCACCCTCTCCCCTGCCTTCTTCTCCTCTCCTGATCTTCTCCTCTCCTGCCTCCCTGCCACTGACAAATTATCTTCTCTAACAGGAATTGGGGCTGGTAGGCTCTCCACATGTGGCTGCAGTGGCTGCATGACAGCTGGGGTGATGCAGTTTGGGCGTCCTCCAGGCTCCTGACTCACTGCAGGGGGGTGACCACATCCTTCCTGGGGAGCTCAGCTGCTCTGGTTTGAATTCCAGGCCCCTTTCCATCTCTCTCCTGTCCACTTTTGTGGTTCAGGATTCAGAGAGGAAGAAGGGCTCTCCAAAAGGGACCAGGACTGCAGATAGGCTCTGTCACTCGCCATCATGGCATTTGCTACCCGCCCTGCTTGGGAGAGGCTGCATGAACATTTTTCTTGGCCTGGTCAGCTGTATAGTGTTGCTTTGGCATGACTCAGGAGTGACCGTCTACGCTTGAAATAAAACCACCTTGGAAACAAGTATCCTGCTTCCAGGAGTTGACTCATTGGAGTTCTGCCTCCTCCTTTTTTGGGTGCAGCCCCCAGCTGTGATTTCTCTCTGAGCCCTTTTTGGGTTTCTTTCACCCTGACACAAGCTGTTGACTTCGAGAAGTGTTTTTCAACATCCCTAGCCAAATTCTGCTCCTGTGCACTGCATGTGGGTCATATTGCTTCTTAGTCTCTTGTCGGGATGTGGCTCATTGTGCTCTCTGTTTTCAGCAAGCCTTCAGCCCAGAGCTGCCCCTGATCTGAGACAGGATGCAGAGAGCCCCAGACCAGAACTTGTGAGTGCTGTGTTGATGTGATGGAGCAGCACTGGTGGGACAAGTCTAAAAGACTATTGGTTGATATTCAAGGATCACCTACTACAAGTTAAGGAGTGTTGCATCCCAACTAGAAGGAAGTGCTGCAGGAGGGCCAGGAAACCTCCTTGGATGGATAAGGAGCTGCTGAGGAAAATTCGAAGGAAAAAAGAGGCTTATAAAAGGTGGAAGCAAGGACAGGCAGCCTGGGAAGAATACAGGGATGTTGTCTGAGAAGATAGGGACCAGGTTAGGAAAGCTAAGGCCCACTTAGAATTCAACTTGGCTAGGGATGTTAAGGATAACAGGAAGGGATTCTACAGGTACATTGCAAATAAAAAAAAAGGCAAGACTAGGGACAATGTGGGCCCTCTCCAGAAGCTATCAGGAGAAGTGGCTACCCTGGATTTGGAGAAGGCTGAGGTTCTTAATGACTTCTTTGCCTCAGTCTTCACCAGCAAACGCTCTGACCACACCACCCACGTCTTGGAAGGCAGACACAGGGACAGTGAGAATGAAGACCCTGGGCCCACTGTAGGAGAGGATCTGGTTTGAGACCATCTTAGGAACCTCAACGTATATAAGTCCATGGGACCTGATGAAATCCATCTGTGGGTCCTGAAGGAGCTGGCAAATGAAGTTGCTAAGCCACTGTCCATCATATTTGAAAACTCATAGGCAGTCAGGTGAAGTTCCTGATGACTGGAAAAAGGGAAATATAACCCCCATTTTCCAGAAGGGGAAAATGGATGAGCATGGGGAATTACAGACCGGTCAGCCTCGCCTCCGTGCCTGGCAAACTCTTGGAGCAGGTTCTCCTGGAAGGCATGCTGAGGCACATGAAGAACAACAAGGTGGTTGGTGCCAGCCAGCACTGGCTTCACTAAGGGGAAATCCTGCCTGACCAATCTGGTGGCCTTCTATGATGGGGCTCTGGAACTGATGGACAGGGGTAGAGCAGTTGATGTCATCTACCTGGACTTGTGCAAAGCATTTGACACTGTCTCACACGACATCCTTGTCTCTAAGTTGGAGAGACATCAATTTGATAGGTGGACCACTCGGTGGATAAAGAACTGGCTGGATGGCCGCACGCAAAGAGTTGTGCTCAATGGCTCACTGTCCAGCTGGAGACCAGTAACGAGTGGTGTCCCTCAGGGATGGGTGTTGGGACCGGTCTTGTTCAACATCTTTGTGGGTGACATGGACAGTGGAATTGAGTGCGCCCTCAGCAAGTTTGCCGATGACACCAAGCTGTGTGGTTCGGTTGATATGCCCACGGCAGGGGGTTTGGAACTTGAATGATCTTAAGGACCTTTCCAACCCTAACTATTCTATGATTCTATGATTCCATATATCTTACTCTGGAAGAGTTTCTGGAAACATGGAAAATCCTGCAGAATGAGGTAAAACATCATTCATTGTAGTGGTAAGAGTAGGTGAAGGGGACTCCAGCTAAAGGAGAGCAATGGTACCGCATACAGACAATCTATACTAGCAGCTTATTTTGCTACCCCTGTTCCTGGGCACTTATGTGAGTGACTTTAAGGAATTATATTTCATCTAATTGTGTCTTTCCAGGTAGTGAGATACATGAATTTATGTCATACCTTGTTATGTCATACCTCAGTTTTGCTGAGCTTTTTGCTCAGCTTTTTGCTGAGTATATCCCCTCATATTTATCTTCTGATGCTCAGACTACAAGGAGCCCTGCTGCCTGAATAACAGGCTAACCTTGGACACCAGATGCTTGTTCTTTTACCCCAAGATCACAAATTATCTCCGGTGAAAGCTGATATTGTCTTAAGTCCATTGAGTCCAATATAAATGATGCTCTGGCCTTGGAAACATGAGGCTGATGGCAGATTCAGCCTCAAGTTTCTCCTCTTTCCTATTTGTGAATAGGATAGAAATGCTGCAGCAAGTTTCTTCAGTGTCCCCATCCCCATGACCACTCAGTTGCCTTGGACTTTGAGGCAGCATGAAGGGGAAAAAAGCCCTCTGCAGACCTTCCCAGAAGCCCAGATGTGAAATGCCCCAGCAGGAACCACCTTGTACCGTAAAACTTCTGAAAGGATCAGAAACTGGTGGTCCAAAGCTTGACCTCAGTGTTAATGAGACTTATGCAAGTAGAAGTCTTTAAGGACTTGCTCTAATAAAACAGGAGCAAACACATCATGGTGAATAATACAAAATGTGGAGAGAATTTTTTAAAGGATATTGAAATATTTAATAATGGCAACATGGCTCAAGAACTGCCGGGAGAATAGTTTCTAATCCTACCACTGGAGTGCTCTTGGGTAAGAAAGTTCGAATAGTAAGCCACTGAGGGCATACGTACGTAGCCAGAAATCATGTTGTTTTTCAGGACTGTCATCTCATACAAGCCTCCAGATACATTCAGCAAACAAGGGCAAGCCACCGCTTCATCTTGTAACGTTTGTGTTCAACGCAAAGGGACACAGACATGCCATTTTCTGTCTTTAGTATTGTACTGCTGTCTACACTTGGACTAGTGGTTTCAGAGATGATGTCATACAGCCTGTATATCATATAGGCATAATGAAGTACTCTCTCTGTGCCCAGCAGAATCAGAAGTATGGGTAAGCAGAGCTGTGGTGAACTGAGGCAACCCAAGAGTACAACAGCTGTGCCAATCTCATCTAGAAAAACCTTAATCCCAGCCGCAAATGAGGCTTCACAGCAATTTCCAAGCCTGGAAATGTAAAATGACTTTCTGTGAGTCCTGTCCTCTGCAGTTTCCTGCCAGAGCAGCCATCGCCCTTCAGGAAATGCTTTACCAGAGGCGAGGGACTTGTCTACCTGCAAAGGTAGAGCCTCAGAAAGCTCTTTGGTGGCAGAAAGATCTGTGCTGGGGAAATGGGAAGAACGGTCCCCTGATTAAAGTCTTGGTGGTATGATTATTGGGTTTTTAATGTGTTTTATTTGCAGGAGCAGCTGAGAAATCCATCCTGTCTGTGCTTTTCGTGTGGCATTACCAAATTAGAAAGTTGTTTTCCAATGAACATGAATTTGCTGAAGAATAGAAACTGAAGTGCCATAAATAGCACTGGGCTCTTTGAAGCCACAAAGAGGAGGCTGTTCTGCTGGGAGATGCGGGCATGGGAACATGGGGTTTCTTTGTTCACATGCCATTATACAGCAGCTGGTGTACTTGGACCACGACTCCCACATTTGCTCGTGCTGTTAACTGGGGATGAAGAGGGAAGAGCAACAGCTTGTGAGCTTCGTGGGGCTAAGAGAGTTCCAGCCCACCTGGCTGAACAGGGCTTCTACCAGTTCTCTAGCGTTCTACTGTGTCTCTTCTAAGGAGACACGTGGTAGTGTAAAGAACAGGTCTGCAAGTGAAGTTTGAAGAGGAAAACTATTTGAGACCCTCAAGAGCTGTGTTGTCTCAGGAGGGATGAAGAAAACACAGTTCTTTCTCTTAGGAGATACGTCTTAGGTCTCCAGCGTCTTTGTCACCATTGCCAGTGGGTTTTGCATTGAGGATGGTGGCAGCTGATGCAGTGGAGCACCCACCTGTAGAGTACTCACCTGTAGGGTGTCCGGTGTCCACCCTCCACGGGCTTTTAGCCTTGGAAATGAGGGTGATCATTCAAAATAACTGACCTTCCAAAGAGCCCTAATCTAAACCCTTACAATGTTTTTAATAAAGGGCAAGGCGCTGGCTCTGAAGGCTTTTGTCCTGTGTACCTCATGCTGGATAACGGCATAGGCAGTGCTTCTAAATGGAAATTCTATTAAGCTTCATTAAAGGAGTCGCAGGAGCTGTGCCTTTCAGCCTCATCACGGGAGAACCACTGCAATAAAACTCAGTTTTTAAACTAGGCTACGGAAAGCAGGTTTAAATGCTGTCAGTGTTTTTATTATGTATAATGAACATATGGTGAAGTTGTTAGCTGGTTTTAGGTGCCTGTGAGCCACTGTGCTTTGCATTGTTTAATTGCTTGCTCAGGTTTTAGTCTATTAATGATGCAGAAGTAAACGCCCCATGGAGCCAAGCTGATGATGGACAGCCCCAATGCAGGAGGGTTAGGTGCAGTTTCTTCAAGGAACAGTAGCCAAGATCTGGGGGAAAAACCTGCCAAAGTCATCAGCTGAAGTAAGTAACACAAGAAAGAGCTGGGCAGGTTTCCAGAGCTGCAGGGTATGAGGTAAAGCCATTAACAGGGTTTTTAGGTTTAAGGTAATGATAGCTTGGTTAGAGATTGGGATTTCCTGGTCTCACAGGGCTTAGGAAATACTACAAACATGGATGTGGATGCTGTGCCTGGGGGAAGCAGGCACAAGGGCTGCTCTGTGCCCACCACCAGCTTCTCCTGCCTCAGTGCCTGCCCAGTTCCCAGCAGAAGGAGGTGCCTGGCAGGGGAATCTGCACCATGCCATTGCTCACCCAGCAAAGGGAAGGGTGAGCTCCCCCATTTGTCAGCCATGAGGCAACAGCTGGTGATCTGCGCCCAGAGGAGGATGGAGTCACTGCCAAGGTATTTTTGTTATATTCCCCGTTCTTCCAGCTATGTGGACAAAGGAGCTGGTTCTTTCAGGACCAACACTCACAAAACCCAGCTGGTGGCCACAAGAGCACAATGGGATGTCTGCTTGCAAATAGCAACTTCCAGGGTTTTAATGACAAACTCTGTCCTGGCATTTGGAGGAGCTGGAGAGAAATCTTGTATTTTAAAGGGTTTCTGACAGGATTGTACCAAAAAAGGTGGATAAAAATGACTTGGCCACTGACTGTGGGGTCTAAGTCTGGGCAGACCCAGAGACAGGCTAGTCTGTGCTGGCATCCCATGGAATAGCCAGCAGGACCTTGCACGATGGATTAGCGATATTAATAAGCTGCTTATTTGGCTGTGCCTTTAGGTCTCCATCTCTGCACGCTGGGGACTGGAGCTGACTCTCTCAGATCTGACCCAAAGGGCTGCCATCCTGCTGCCCTTCTGTGCCTGGTGGCCCAAGAGTGATGGGAGCCAACACATTGGCCATGCCCACCAGGAGAGGGAAGATATCTACCTCAAACCCCTCTGATTGATCTTGCCTTGTTCTTCACTTCTAGTATGGATTTACTTCTAATACTCACAGCATAAATTAACAGATCCCATCAACCTAAACAGAGTTGTCTTCAGATGGGCATGCAAGATGGAGCTGGACCTTTCTTAAAGCACTTCATTACAATTCAGTTGTGCCAAAACTGGCATGTAGGTAGCATCACATCTGGCTGCACAAGGGTCAATGCGATTATAGGATGCCTCTTTGCTTTAACTTTTCTCCATCAAGAATGATCATTGCAAATCTCTTGGCCTGCTTTATGGTAATCACCAAGAGATCAAATAAATAGTAATAAAATAGCTAGCATTCCAGAAAAATCAGGTTAAACGGCACTACCAGCTGGGTCTTCACAAACAGCACAGCATCCAAACTGAAAATAGTGTTCAAACCCCAACTATGTGTAATGAGAGTAGTTTTGTGCCTATGTGAGAATTTTCTCTGCTTTGCCTCCCTGAAGTGTTTGCTTCATCTTGGTGCCTTTCAGTGTGAACCAAGGCTCTGTGACTGATGCAGAGATACTGGGAGTTTCAGTTAGTAGAAAGGGATATTGAAGTATTCAAATACCCCTTGTTAAATTAAAACTGTCTTAATCACGGGCTTGTTGCAAGAATCTTAATTCCTATCTTGAATTGATGTAATCCTGTATTACAACACTTTAATGCTCTCTGAGAAAGCCCCTGCTTGTTTAATTTTCCCCTACACGTTCCTGTATGAGGCATGCTTGCCTTAAGGGGGCTTGCGAGTGTACTGGTGTATTCTCACCAGCGTGATAAGCATCCACAAGAAAACATCCCAAATAACAAGGATAAACCCAACAAATTCTTGCCACTTGCAGTGATCCTACTCAAGCAGGAGATAAGAAATGGCAAGAAATGATATATAATATGAGCTATACCCTGAACCAGTGGAGGACAGCTGTCAGTGGCTGCATCACTAGTTAGGTACATGGGTAGGTCAGCATATTAGCTGGGTGGAAACTCAATGATACCTCACTGCCTGGAGACAAGTGTAGATTCAGGCCTGGAGGCTGATTTCTCGCAGTGCAGGTCCAGGTCCATCCAAAACTCTGGAGGTTAAGAAAATGCTAGCTCCAAGCAAATGACACTCACCTGACTTTGGAGGGAGTGTGGAACTTGAGCTGTTCAAAGGGGGTTGGCTTTTTTTAGGTTGTTTTTTCCTTTTAAACCCATAAAGCATTGGATTCCTGTTTTGAGGAAAAATGACCTAAACTTTGACATTCACTGCCTTGCCAGTCTGTTTCCCACATCCACACACACGCTTTTCCTAGAAGACATCATTCAGTGAAACAATGTGCATTCTGTTAAGAGCAGCTGGTTGAGTGAAATAATGCTTCTTTCAGACTCCTCCACGATCATGGAAAAAGCTTTGTGCCCTTTTGGCTTGCTGTCTGCCATCATCTCAGATTAGGCTGGGCTTTGCAGGCTGTCAGGTGACAGACAGGATGCCCCAGGACCTCTGAAGAGGTGTGCTTGGTTTGTGGAGTATGTGCTGATCAGGTTTCAGCTGAAAGCACAAGGAGATGCTGCCCCACAAAGCCCTGGCCTCAAAGGGCGAGAGGAAGAGCTGCTGGGTGGGATGAGGAGACGCCAAGTCTAGAGTCCAACACCTACTCGGAGCCACTCGCCACAGCCCTCAAGAGGATTAAGTATAGACAGAAAAGAGTTCTTTTAGAGTCTGTTCTTTCTCAGTCTGTGCCCAGGCACACTTATTCTTGGCCACTTCCTTTTGTTTGCCTCAGCTTGGCTTTGGATGGTTTCCTGCCTCTTTCGAGCCAGCCCTCTTGCATCAATTTATCTTCTCAATTACTCTAGCAAAAAGAGCTGTCCTCACCTGCTTTCTCTCTTCCCTCCTCATTGTGCTTGGTGGTGGAGGGAAGGATCTTTTGACTCTTTGGTTATTCAGAGAATAGCTGCTTCCTTTCTGTTTCACCCTGCAAATCACATTACTGTGCACATTAACGAGGCTGCACAGCAGCGCTAGGGAAGCAGGAAGCTTCTACAAACCACACACTGATG
Source organism: Myiopsitta monachus (assembly GCA_017639245.1). Lineage (NCBI taxonomy): Eukaryota > Metazoa > Chordata > Aves > Psittaciformes > Psittacidae > Myiopsitta > Myiopsitta monachus. The sequence goes on from CM029919.1 coordinate 66,276,668, forward strand.
GCAGTTTCTGTAACAGATTTTATCGCAGGTGTGCTGTGTGGAGCATTCAGATGACATTTCAAAAGGCCCACGTGGTAGTCCATGTAAGGGTTGCACTTAAGCGCTAATGCAACTGCTTGCTGCAGAAGTGTATATTACTGGCTTGCTTTAGCAAATTGCTTGTAAGATCCTTTTAGCCAGACCCCTGAGTGATGCTGAGAAAAGAATGGGGATTCTCATTTAGGGGACTTGCATGTCTGGTGGCGGAGGTTTAACTTGTGTGTAAGGTAGCCGTCCATCTGCATATCAAACCTGAGCCACCTTAGATGGTCTGCTAAAGGGGAAGGGTGATTCAAAAATGAAAGGGCAAATAGGCTTTGACCTGCTTTGGACAAGTTAAAGCACCAGAATCTTCAAACTGCTTTGTGTATCACTGAGCTGCATTTATAGACATGTTTTGCTTATATTTTGTGATTCCAAATATTGGATTAACGACATAAAATACTAGTCTTAAATGACATCTTGGCCTTCACAGGATCCAGCTCTTCTCCAAGGGATTAACTTGCCTACTGATTTGCATGTGGATAAAAATTCACCATTGATGAATTGAAAAGCAGAAGAAAAATGATGCTCTATGTTTTCGTTCCATTATAAAACTCCATCATGTGTATAGAGCTATAATATCACATGCTAAAAACCTAGATATAAGAATTTGTACTTCTTGGCATCCAATGCACAAGCAGCATTAATGCCAGTCCATGTTTGGGTATGCATGCTGCAGTTCAGGGCCTGGCTTAGTGTTGTGGTGCGGGTTTCCGCTGCGTTAATCCAGATGCTGTGTAGTTTAAGATCTTCTGCTTCCAGCCTGTCCTTCCTGCAAAAGACCTGACCCTACAGAGGCTCCTTGGTCTGCTGGGATGACTTTGCAGCAGGGAGAGCAGTGGTTCAGGGAGTGATGAGACTTCTTTTCTGAGCTGGTACCGAAGGAGGGGAGAGCTTCCAGTTCTCCAATGCACCCTAACAAAGAGGGAAAGAAAGCTGCTGTTTCACAGCCACGGAGACCCTCTTGAGTGAAACGGCAGAATGAGTGACTTAAAAACGGCAGAACATCAGTGGGGGTGGGGGCAGCAGGGAGTCAAGGGGCCTGCAGAGCAGGTTCAGGTAATTTGAGTGGAAACCCAAACTGTAGCGATTTTAGCGCGTCCAATTTCCACCACACTTTCTGCTGCTGAACGCAGAGCTCGCAGGATTTTCATTCAGATGGACTTTGGGCTTCCTCAAAACCTTCGGGGAATTGGCTCCCATGAGCCAGAAGCAGCAAACCAGGCTGGCAGAGTCCTGAGGGGACACAATCCCCAGCTGCTGGAAAGGAAGGGGCTGGAGAGGAGCACCTTGCGGGGTCACCAGCTCAGATGGAAACGCATGAGCTACACGGGCCATTGGAGATGCCTAGATGTCCTTGTCCCTGCTAGATCTGTCCCTGCACGACCCTGCCTGAGCAGGAGGAGAGGATGAGGCAGTTCTAAGGTTGCTCCTTTGCTATCACCAGATATTTTTGGGACGGGGATAGCATGTGGAGTGCTATAACAGGGAGGCTTCCTTGCTTCAACACTTCTCTGTACATCATGGCAGCGGAGCATCCATATCCCTACCCAAATTCCTACCTAAATAAACCCCTTGTTTATAACTGTCAATTTGGAAACCATACTAGGTGACCTTATGGATGTCAAAGCAACCCAAGCTGAAATGCAGATGTTGGTACAGCTGGAATGGAGCATGATTAAGTCATGATGACATCAAAAAACTCTGGGACACCATTCCTCATATCGCTCTCCTGTTTAACACATTTTCCTAACCCAGTAATGCTATTTTGGGACTTTTTCCAAGCCACTGTCTGCATGTAATATTCTCATCTTACTCGGAGAGCCTGGCCAGAAGACTTAACATATAATACTCATCTAATGATTTGAATGAAAAAGGCAGTTCCAAAGAACGGGTTTTGCATCAAGTCCTGGTAGGAAAGGACTTATTTATGTATTTATTTATTCATATGTGTGAGATGTACTTAGTTTAAAGGTGCTCAGTGAATGTTTCCACCCTCAGTAAAAGGTTCCAGGGATTTTAAGAATTTGGCGTTTGCTGGTAGGTGCTAATTGATATGCATTTAAAAAGGAAAAAAGCTCACTAAAGAAGTATACAGGGAACACACTCTTTGTCTGATGTTAACAAGCCTTAATTTGTTCTGAACATGTGCCTGGAATAGGGAAGGAGTTTATTTCCTGCCTGCTGACGAGGATGTTTAAGCACAGAGTCGAAGGGCTGAAGCGAATGGGACCATAACACTCCCAGCATGGTACTGACTTTGGAAGTAGAGATCTGTCTTCCCTGGATTGCCCTCTTTTTCCCCTTCCTGCTCTGTTCCTTTATGGTTGTTTTGTAACTAACTGGGGATGTTCTGGTGCCAGATTATACCTGGCTGGTAGGGATTTGCAGCCTCATGCAAGCAGGGTCAGTATCTAGTTTCCAGCCCCACCTGGCTTTAAAGTGCTCAGCCTGTCCAAAGCAAAACTGTGTGTGATGGCTGGAGAATCCGGGGTCAAAATCTGAGATGTTTTTTACATTTCCACCTATCAGTATACATACTGTGATTAGTTTTTTCTTGAATAGGATCATGCTACAGGTGTAGCGTGGAAGACAGAATTTTTCTGTATGCCATCATGCCAGATGTTCAGGCTAATGATGCTGTGAGTAATGTTAAGGACATCTGTTTGGTTTTCTAAAGTAGATTTTCATATGCTTATTTATGCTGTCAAAAGTTGGAGAACAGACACTCATGGAAAAGAGGCTGCTCAAATGTTATAATGCTGTCCTCGTCTTTGAACAAAACCCCACCATCCCCCTCATCCTGAAGAATGTTGAATCTCTTCCTCAGATCTTCCCACAGGGAAACACACTTATTTCCCAGAAAATGTAGTTGACTTTAAAACATTTTATTCAGTGACAATGCTGTTCACATTGTCATAGCAGTCTCAAAACCAAAAGCACTCCTGAGTAAGGCAATTTGTTACCTGTTTATTTCGATGACACCTTGAATTCTAGGATTTTTTAACCTGTTTGAAGACTGAACAATACAAATATCCTTTTATTGCTTGTAGTACCAGAGAATAACTCACTTTTTCTCAGGATTGCTGGTGCAGAATAGATTCTGTGCATCACACTGCAGCAATGTGCATACTGAGAAATAAAGCACTGATAGAGTCATATTCATGCAGCGATTCTGCAAAAGGACTTTCTAAAATAGCCTGCTTACGAGTCAGAGCCTGACTGGTGATAAAAACAGACCTTTTCTGGGTTTAAGGATTGAAATGTCTGGTGTAAAGCTTGCCGCCTAAAAGATGAAATCCTTCAGCTGAATGGTTTGCTCTGCAAATGTGTCTTTTTCTAGGGGAATCTTTGCTATGAACTGTTGCAAACAACTCGAGTTAGATATCACCAACATTCCCACCAAAAAGCATGGTGACATCAAGCAGCTGCACCAGGAATTGCCTTGGAAAAAGCATCCAAAACAGCACGGTCCCACAGGGTGTGGGAGGGTTAGGGTATCTTAATTCAACTGATACAGGCGGGTGTTGACTTCATTGGACTACTCCAAAATGCTCAACTACTTTAGGCATCAATATCTGTCATCCACACCTAGGCACATGAAGGTGCTTATGTCTCTAAATGTTGACTGTGCTTTGCTCTGACTGAAATCACATCTGCCTGCGCTTTCTGTATTTTTGCACCTTAGTTAAATAATGACCCTAAATGAGCATAAACTGTTACTAACTGGCTACTGACTATGACCATATTTCAGATATAAACAGAACTAGCCCAAAATCTGTGCTGTAAGAATTAGTTAAATTCACTATTAGTTAAAATCACTACTTCTCTTGTGACTAATGCTATTAAAGCATTAGCAATAGGTCAGAACCTGCTCCAACTGGCAGCTCTGTTAATTCACCAAAACAGTGCCTTTTCACAGAAAATGATGAGTGTGAGAGTACCTTAATAACCTGTGTATGAGAAGAGATGAAAAATACCTTAACATGCTTTCAGAGGGAATGAATGACACAGAACGCCGGTGCGTGCAGTCACCAGTGCTCCTCTTAGTTAAACTAAGCCATATTACTCTTAAGCATTTTACTGACTTAAAATAAATGCATATTAACAGGCTCTGCAAATCCCAAGGACATGAAAGAAGAGCATTGTTTGCCGGATTTCTGAGCAGTGAAATAACACTGCCAGTCCTTGTGAGACAAGGAAAAGCACAGCTGCTGCTCAGATTTCCCTGGGGTAGCAATGGGCATTAAACCAGGTGAAAGATAATGAGGCCTCGGGAAAATCCTTCCTTGAATTGTTACAATTCAGAGAGATGCTGTTGGGTCAAATATGCTCTGCAATGAAGCACTGCAATAGGCAAACCCCAGCCCCCCTCCTTCTAAACTGGAAAAAATTAAAATAGTAATCACAGAATGGTTTGGGTTGGAAGAGGATCTTAAAGGCCACTCAGTTCCAACTCCCCTGACACAGGCAGGGACACCTTCCACTAGATCAGGTTGCTTCAAGCCCTGCCTGTCCAACCTGGCCTTGAATACTGGCAGGGCTGGGGCAGCCACAGCTTCTCTGGACAAGTTTAATTAATTTCTTCTGGTCTTCTCTCAAAATCTACCAGGAATTGCTTCCATCATCTCCCAGCTGCCCTCCTCGCTGGGCCTGGTCCAGGACATGGCTGTATCTTGTGGGCCCATGAAATGTGAACTGAAACACAACAGACATCTTCTGAAACAAAGAAAAAAACCCTGGGATCTACTGGGATAATCAAACAAGAGGTTTAAAATCTGATTTACCTTAGAGTTTCCCTTAAATAACACTATTTTTTATGCTAACAGTATTATACTGTTATATCTAAATCTAAGATGACAGTTTATCCACTTGAGTAATCTAGAAAGTGCACAGCACATTTGCTAATCAGCTGTAATAAAATGCTGCTTTTTTTAAGAAATGCTGGCAACAAAAGTAGAGGAATTTTAATGTAAAACCACATTTACTAACAGACTTATTAATATGCCAATTCTTTATTGCATTTAGTATCTCATCATATGTTTACAGGATCAAGATGTTTATATTTTGAAGTGCACTTCCCCTTATTAGCAGTGTCTGTGTGTATGTGCATGTACATGCATTTGTCCCAGCCAAGGATAACCTTCTTAACCTTCTCCTCCCAATTCCCTTCTCTCCAAACAGGAATTGCATCTTCAAGCTCTTTGTTTTCACATATACAGTTATCATAACAATACCAACAAGCCTTTGAAAAACGTCTTCCGTCCTCTCTTGCCATAGAGTTTCAAAGCTGACCAGGCTTCGAAACACACCCTAAATATGGGGTATTTCTGATGCCCTGGGAAAGATTTTTGCTGCAGGACTGACGAAGTAGAGAATGACCACTCAAAACTGGACCCTTTAAAACACTGATGGTTGTATTTAACAAGGTCAAATTAATTTGCCTCCTCCTCTCCAAATACTGCTCATAGTGCACTTTAGCAACTGCAGGATTTAGAAAAATATTAGAGGTGAAGTATTGTAATTCCTCCTCAGATTTTTATAAGTAAGTACTTGATTTTATGCTGTTCAGTTACCCTTAAATTAGTATCAGAAGAGAATCAATGATGATGCTTACACCCCAGCCCAAGCTTAAATAAATCATACATTCAATTCATCGAGTATTCCAGTGTTCCTGATGCACCACAAGGTATCTATTCTTTAGTGGATAAAGAGGAACTATTGCCTTATGGAACAAGTCAAACACTAGCCAATTACAAAATAAGTCTTTATAACTATCCTGGATATTAAATATACCCCAATACAGATATCTTGCTAAAATAAAAATAAACCTTTTCCCTCCTCCTTTATAAAAAAGAATGTATACTCTCAGGCCTAGATCGCATCTCCAGTTTCATCTTCAAAAGACCCAAGCAAAACAGATCATGAAGGAGCTCTAGCAAAGCACCAGTAACGTTTTTGTCTCCCAACTGAAAAGCCACCTCCATGTACTGACGCTATCCCAGAGATTCTGGGCAACAGTGCAGCAGGACAGCATCACTGGTCATGCAAAGGAGACATGGCAGTAGTTCCCTCTTTGGAAATGCTGGCAGTTGGGTTCCAAGACCATTTTGACCCTATCCCCTTCTTTTTCACAGGCAGAACTGAATGAATCTATTTTTGTTTTGTTTTCCTTCTTAACAGCCACTTTCTCTAGATCTAAGCACTGTGCCTGATCAGATAATGAATGTTTACACGCGACAGTCAGCGTTTCCAAACTGCTCCATTGTTCCCAGTATCCAGTGGTGAAGCCCCAATCCCAGTCAGGACAAGAAAGCCACAGCAGAGGAAGGAAAGGTTTCCTGCCTGACAAAAGCAGTCCTGTTTAAACCAAAGATGGAGTTAACTACCCATTCAAACAGATGCACGCGAAACACTGAAGCAGATTGCCTGGCTCTGCCTTACATAATATTATGAAATCCCAGCAATCCGTATTTAATAAAACAGGGCGAGATGACACTATACTGCTGGCAACATGGCTGGCAGAGGAATGTTCACAAACTGTCCTTTATTTATTTATCCCTCCGGAAAAACATTCGCTCTGTTGCCATCCTGTGTTATACTTCCGCCCCGCTGCAGTTCTTTGAATGCACTGTCAGTTGAGAAATTGGGGGTGAAATCTTACAGCTTGGCTGTTGTGCAGATCTGGGTTGCTTTGCTGATTAGAGAACAGTGTGTATCTTATTAATATCTGTTTATCCTCAGTGTTAGTTTCTATCTCCAGCAGGAGCGGGTTTCTTCTCTGAATTCACGCACCATAACATCAGTGATGTTTAGGCACTTGACAACATGGTAGATGTGAAGATCTGCTGCAGAATCTGGGGGATCTCTTTGGTATCCATGGCAATAAAAGACCGACCTGCTGGTAGCATCCTCTGCAGCCTAAGGAGCAGAATGAGGGACAAGACACAATTAACATTTCAATTTTTCTTCCCTACCACAAGCCAGGTTCCTTAAGAATGGATATTTTTCCTTTGTACACCTTCCCAATCCATGCTGTTCACAATGCAACTAAAGGCTTGGGAAAGCAGCAGTGGGAGGAAACACCAAGAGCAGCTATGTCACAGAGGTCCTTTCAGCAAGACAATCAAGAGTGCTTCAAGAGATTTCTATTCACATCCACTTTCTGACACGCAAAAACTGTTTCGATCAAGGTACCAGTGACCCCATGAGGTATTACCACAGCTGGTTTTCTGAGGGCAGCTAGAGATTTACCTTGGAAATTAACGTATTTGTTTACTTTAATAGGTTACCATGAACCCACAGCTCATTAAGTTCAACACCCCCAGTGATTCTAAATGTGCGCTTTATATTTTGTCTTTGAGATTGCAGCAGATTAAACAGAGAGATACTTTTCTGCCAAGATTAGTCTGACACACTTTTGTTCACAGCTTAACCCACCTTAAAAAAGCTGAACAAGATGCACGTTACTCCTCATGGGGAGTCAGCAGGCTTGGATTTATTTTTTCACTGCTTTTTAAAGGAGTTTATGATCCACACTGCTGCCCCAATGCTCAGTTAAATCTCATGTTTAAATGTGAGCTTTTAAGAAGGCTGCAACAGGGAATTCCCTCCTCCTTCCCCCACAGCAGCTACAGGAAGGCTTTGTCTAAATTCTGCACTTCCACATACACAGAAATGCATTTCAGTGACAGCATTGTGAGCATTTTCCGTACCCAGAGAACCAGGTAACTGTAAGATCTCCTCTTACACAGCAGGACAGGGGCAACGGTTTATTTATTTATTTATTTATTATCCCTAGAAGTAAAAGGACTTTCTGTAATTATAATCTTTCAGAATGGGTTCTCTTTTCATGCATAACACAGTTCTGATGTACAGACCTGCAGACACAACTAATGGTGGCTCTGCAGCTCTACTGTCTCAACCCTTTTCTGACTAAAACTGCGTACTGAGTGCCAATTCCCTTAGGGCCTTCTCTCATTCTGCTCAAGCTGAAGACTCAGAAGCAGAAAAGGCACCGCTGATATTTATGGCTATAACCATCTTTTTGCTGCATGTACTGGTCCTCAGTGGATGTGGAACTGAGGGACGCCTGGTATGGAATTCCCTTCTTTTTCCCTGTGCCCGAACAACTTAAAGTGAAATTATGTAGTGGCATGAAAATGGGCATACTGGCTCAGACTCTTCAAAGAATTTGTGTCTCTAGCACAAAAGAGGTATCTGAGTCAAATTTCTGGCAGTTTGGAATCACAGAATGGTTAGGGTTCGAAGGGACCTCTGGAGACCATCTAGTCCAATCCCCTGCCAAGGACCCTGCAGGAAGACCACTAAACTTTAGTTTCTTTTTCTTTAATTACTTTTTTATAGGCCCATGCACATTCAAACTGCGTATTTGGAAATGGCAAAGGCACCAGATCTTTTTCATGATTAGGTAGTGATATTACACAGGGGGATATTGCACATCCTCTAGTGGAAGAAGGGCTTCAGGTGCTTCCTTTGGAGGTTCAGAATGCTCTGAACTAACTAGCTGTAAGGGATGTCTGCAAGAACCCATGAACCAGTCTCCTCCCTGACACAAGTCAGTAGATTCAAAAAAGAGGGAAAAGGATGAAAACTTGGACATGACCTGGCAGTGTGCACTCACAGCCCAGAACCAATCATACCCTGGATTGCATCAAAAGGATGCAACAGGTTGAGGAAGGTGATTCTGCCTCTCTGCTCTGCTCTTGTGAGACCCCACCGGCAGTACTGCATTCAGCTCTGGGGATCCCAAAACAAGAGGGATGTGGACCTGTTGGAGTGGGATTAGAGGAAGGCCACAAAAATGGTTAGAGAGCTGGAGCACCTCTCCTATGGAGACAGGCTGAGAGAGTCTTTGGCTTTTTCAACCTGAAGAGAAAGGTCTGGGGAGACCCTACTGCAGTCTTTCAATATATGAAGGAAGGACAGAGAGAGACTTCTTCCCAGGGCATGTAGTGACAGGACAGGGAACTATGGTTTTAAACTGAAAGAGGATACATTTAGATCTGAAGGAGGGAAGATTTACAGAAGATATCGGGCAGTTCTTCCCTGTGAGGGTGGTGAGACACTGGCACAGGCTGCCCAGAGAAGCTGTGGCTGCCCCAGCCCTGGCAGTGTTCGAGGCCAGGTTGGACAGGGCTTTGAGCAACTTGGTCTAGTGGAAGGTGTCCCTGCCTGTGACAGGGGGGTCGGAACTGGATGATCCTTAAAGTCCCTTCCAAACCAAACCATTCTATGATTTTATGATACTATGATCAAAACCTTAGTGCAGAACACAAGCATGGGCAACCAAATGCATAACTTCACTGCAATAAAAGCATAGTTTAGATTTTCGATGAATGGAAACAAATAAAGTTAATTAGGCATAAACCAAATATACTTACCTATCTGCCTGGTCTCCTAAGGATCCGATAAATATGGCAAAAGCATTGACTTGAGCATTGGTGGTCAAGACTTGAGCAAACCTTGATGGGCGAATACCATATCGCTCAAGATTTGCATCACTCAAGACAATAACAAAATACTCGTCAGCCTCTTCCTTGGTGATTTCACGAATGGCATGCTCTGTCCCTTCCAAGGTATGGTCTCCACTCATGCAGAACTGAGCATGGGCATGCATGGTCTGTGTGCAGAGCATAACCAAGTGGAAAGATGTAAGATGACTTTAGGAACAAACATTCATTTTAGCTGGCATAAGAAGGAGTAAATATTCAGTCATGGTACATTGGGGGAAGCTTCAGAAATGTGGACAGTGCTCCAGATAGTACAGAAGATGCAGCTTTTTGTACATAATACATCAGATTTTAAGATGGGCAATAGTTCTCAAAATGAATCAAACAACCGAAACACAAGCACAGATATAATTAAGCTGGGCCTTAGGGAGGGTAAAATACTTTGATCAGCTGTGTTTCAAGTAGCTACATTCCTATGTATTTAAGGCAGAAAACAGATTAGTTTCCTAATACTGTGACCAGCTCCTGCCTGTTTATAGTTTGCATTAGACTTCCAAACCCTAGCAATGTTACAGTTAATATCAAATATCTGGGTGCTGACAGAAGCAGCAAAGTGTAAAAATGTTCAAACATTTTGTTTGAGTTATGAGGGTGGTGAGGCACTGGCACATGCTGCCCAGAGAAGTTGTGGATGCCCCATCCTTGGGTGTTAAAGACCAGGTTCTGGCCTTTTATTTTACTTTACTCTCTTTATGCTTTGCATTCTATGACCTACAGTTTTACCTCTGCAGTCACAAAATCCTTGATTAACCAGTATCACCTATCAGTAGCATTTACCTTAAGAATCTCCAATCGTTGTTTATTGTTCTTGGGAACCTTGTCAGTCCCAACCAAGGCGATGTCAAAGCCATCTCCTGAATGTCCAACAATATCGTACTGCAAGAAAGAAATGTCATCAGTCATCTGCTAGTCACGAATGGCCCTTGGGTCACAATGACACAAGAAAGATCAAAGGCAATTTGCTTTCAGCATGAAACCTCAAATACTGTTCCCTGTTTATGAACTGCAAAAGGGAACTCCTTGCAATTTCTCACTGACACGAAAACATGGGAAAGAATTGCTAAACAATGAAATTAAAGAGCAGTTACTTATTTCCATGGCCTGTTTTTCACATCACCCCACTAACTGCAGAGCGGTGATGTGTAAGATCAAGGCCTTGCCCTCTCACATTGTCCGTGTATTTTTATAAAGTAGCAATTTTCATCCTCTTGAGTCTGACAAACAAGAAATGCATTGTTTGAGAGGAGCTCCTGTGACTGTCGAATCTTTTTTGTGACCTCATTCTGCTTAGAAAAGGCAGCACTACAACCCTTCTTTTTTTTGAAAATCACCACTCCTTATTTTTGTGCATAACAGATCAAAGTCATTGCTGAAAGTACGTGGAAAAGTGAATTCCAAGATTCTCTGTACTGGTGTGCGCATCATTCCCCTGTGAAAGATGCTGTAAGAATGACATGTAGAGCTATAATAGTTCAAATATCCTGTTGACCAAATAATGTAATATTGGGAAGGCCTTTGTTTTATGTAAGAGTTTCGTTGTCATTCCGTGAAAACCAAGACAAGCTGAGCTATGGCAAGGTCCTGACCTGCACTTTGTGTTGCAGATCTGGCAGTCACCCCAGGGAGTATTCATGACCAGGACAAAAGTGGATTTAAGAGCTGTCTACACCAAGTAATAGAGCACAGTGCACATATTCTGAGCTTGGAGAGACCTGAGCTGGCAATTTCTCAACATGCACATGCCTGTATTTTCCCCTGACTAGCTGGCACACATCTCTCTCTCGTTGACAGCAAGCCCTTGTGCAGTATTTTGCCTTCCTGTTATCTTTTATTCAAGTACTGCCTACAGGTCCCTGCTGAGTTCACCATCCCTAATTCCCACATAGTCATCTGGTAAAAGGCAGGTCTATTCCTCAAAGTCAGCTCCTGCAGGCTGGGGAAATGGCATTCTTTATTGACAAAGACCTTTTTATTTGTTTCCATATCATTAATTTGCTTAAAAATATATCAAAAGTAAAAGAAAGCTATAGCAGCTGGAATAACACTCTTAAAGATGACACCTCCCTCTGCACAACACTGCTACATACTAGAGCTGAATTTCACCCAAGGTCAGACCATTTTATGACAGACTCACTTAACCCAGAATTCCTTCCCCTAAGAAATCTTTACATAATTTAGTCACCCACACAATCCCATTTCCTTCTGTATTTTCCCATTCCTGTTCTCCTCAGCTCTTCCATTTCTAATATTTGCTACCCAACTTCATGTACAGCTTCCAGTCTGGCACATACTTTCTCTTCAAAACCTGTTTCTTATCACCAATACTGCTTCAGACTCTCTTTCCTGATGAGTGTTTAGCTGGTGTTTCTGTCTTTCTCAAACCATTATGTTTCCCAGAGGAAAAACATGGCAAATGAAAATACACAGGTTTTGAGACTAATGCTGAGGTTACATTCAGGATACTTCCTAATTAATAACAGGAATAAATAAACCCAGAATGTGAACCACACGCTAAGGGAGCGTGCCTGTGTATTGTTTTAAAAACCAGAGATAATTCAAATCAGAGGACTAAATAAAGCAGTGGTTTAACAGAGCAGAAAATACACAGCACTATCTTTCTTATGTAATGTCAGAAATGCCCTCAGATCTTCAGTGTAGGCTCTTAATTAAGAAACCCTGTGTCATGGGTTCAGCAGTAGCAGTCATTTTTTCTCCTTCTTGGTAGCTGCTGCAGCGCTGTGTTTTTGATTTTGGGCCTGGGAGCAGCGCTGATAACACCAGTGTTTTCAGTTACTGCTTGGGAATGTTTTGGTCTGACCAAGGACTTTCTGAGCCTCATGCTCTGCCAGGGAGGAGGGGAAGCCAGGAGGAAGCAGAGACAGGACACCTGACCCAAACTGACCAAAGAGGTTATTCCATACCACAGCATGTCATACCCAGGATGGAAAAATGGAGGGCAGAGACCCTGGAAGTGGGGGGGTACACTGGGGGGCTCACTGCAGGGTCGGGCTTGATATCGGGTGGTGAGCAGCTGTATTCTCTTTCCTTGTATTTCTCTTGTATTATTACTGGTGGTAGCAGTAGTGATTTGTGTTATACCTTAGTTACTAAACTGTTCTTATCTCAACCCGTGCCGAGTTGCATTCTTTCGATTCTCCTCCCCATACCCCTGGGACTGGGGGAAGAAAGAGGGGGAGTGAGTGAAAGAGCGACTGCGTGTGTTATTGAGGGGCTTAAACCACGACACCCCGCATGTCCTTTGCTGAGCAGTTTTGTTTTCAGTATCACTTTTAATTCAACAACCTAATTACATAAAGCAAAATGCTATCATTCTCCTGTGTAAAAACAAAGCTGACTCCTTCTTTACAAGCTCCTTCCCAGTGCTTCATGGACCTTCCCACAGGGTGTCCTGGTATCAGCCATACTGAGTTCATGGGAATAGGCCAATATAATTTTGGTTCTTGGCATATACTAATAACAGACCATATTGCATCTCAAAAAGGCTGGTTTAAACTCAGTGTGACAGTCTGTGTAAAGGGAACTGCTGTAGCTCCTAGGTGGAACACCAGAGGTTGACCATAAGGTTGGATCCCCTCCTCATTCCTGTACAAGGTGGGGCAAAGTGAGGCTGAAATGATTTGAGCAAACTATTGCAGGTACATAAAGGTGTTCACCTGAGAACATCATGTCCTGTCTGCTTCCTCCTCGGCTGGCTGCTTATTATTCTTCATGTGTGCCCATGCATGCACCTGAGTATGTATACTTAACAGATGTTATCTGTTTCCTCGTTTCCTTGCTGACAGTTTATTATTGTCTCTTTGCTGACAGTTTACTACACTATTTGTGATTAAAAAAAGTATGGTGAGACAGCAGGGGAGAAGTGGCTGTTTGTTTCATTCCAGCTGCTGCATTTTGGGTCAAGTAAGGCCTCCAAAAAAGTAGGGTGAGATCCTGCTGTGCTGTGGAAGTGTTGTAGTTCCCAGCCCTCAAGTGCTGATCCTCATGGCCCTCCGATCCCCTTGGAAGTCAAATCATGGACCAGAAGTAGCCAAAACCTAATGACTGTAAGGATGCTTTTGAGCAGCTTACCTCCCCAGACTGTGAGGATGGATGAGTACTTGTGCCCCAGAGAAGGAGGAATGTCGCAGCACTGACTTGGATTGACTTAAGCCAACACAGGACTGCAGCCTGGAAGACCCTCCTTGGGAGAGAGAGAGGGATGGGAGCAGGCTAAAGCCAATCTTTAGAGGTGACAGAAGGGAGAATCTTGCCCAGGAGAATGTATGGAGTCTATGGCTATTCATGAATACAGAATTTGGGACAGGAGTAAAACTGGAGTGAAGAAGCCCACTCTGCAAAGGCAAAGACGGAGGATTTAAATATTTCACTCAGGTTTTCTTTCAGTAAATTGTTACATCCTCCTGATTTGTGTTCTAATAAAATGAACTCTCAGTGATTTGATGTTATCTTGGTGTGCTCATTTTAAAGGAAAGGCGCAGACAGCTCCACAGCCCTGGCTAACCAGGAACCCAACGACAAGGCAAGCACATGCATGCTTTGTCAAAACCAGTTTCCTTCCTTTGCAGTAGGTAAAGACAAGCACAGAAAAAGGGCCACCAAGAAGCAAGGATACAATGCTTTTTTTCTCATAAATTACCTAGGAGAATTCACATGGATGGAGTTACAAGTGAGAGAAGAGCAGTGATACATTCTTACCTAGAACTGACTCTTTGTTTTGGTTTACAAAATAGATCACAAGCACAGGCTTTCAGGACAAATCCAGCAGCAAAATACACGTTTGCTATACTGCAGAATTAATTGAATTAATAAATTATTGTGGTACACAGTGGCTCATTTTCCAATAGCCCCAGGTACACTGAGACAAGAACTGCTCTATTCAGAGCTGTGAGTACATTACGTGTAAACATCTCTCAAAATCACATTGTTCTGTTGGTTTCTTTCCCTACAGGTTAAAACAATCCATATTCCACTGTAATATTTTGCACTGAATGGATGGTTGCTGCTGCCTAAAATGGGTAAAATGGAAGTCTTTGTCTTCTGCAGCTGCCATGTCAAAAGGTTTAATTTCTGAAGGCATTTAAAAAGCTGAAAGAAGACACATGCTGAATGTAAAAGGCAGTGTGAATTAGACAGACCTCTGCCAGAGGGCTAGATCTTTATAAATTCATCTCTTCTTTGGACAACATTGAGCTTTGTTTTCTGAATTTATGTCAAACTTTTTGTTTATTATTTAAAAGGAACTATTCTGCCAAGCATGTGGGACATCTTTTCCTAAATTAATACTGCTGCCTCCATACTAAATTTTACTAACAGGGAATGCTGAAATGGACGTATAAAATCTGCAATATCCCTTTAATACAGCTACAGATCGCAATTCAGGCTTTTTCTGCTAGTTATATAACATGCTATTTATTGAGCCACTTCTAATATTTGAAAGGCTTCATAAAATTGCTGTTGGATAATTTGGTGGACATGCCTCCTAAATCTGACATCATGTGTGCAAATGATGGTAATTAGGGATGATATAAAACCATACGGTTTGTGTGACAGACACAAAACTATCTCAGATAACACAAAGAACAAACTGTCCTCTCTGCATTTTCAAAAAACTGGCACATAAAATGAGATGTAAAAAAAGATGTAAAAACTTTAATCCTGCAAAAGAACTTGCTTGTTATAACTTACACATGTAAGTGATGCATCCGCACATTTCAATGGGTGAAGGGGTCTTTGGAGAACATCTAACCTCTGTTATCAGGATTAGGCTGAGAATGTGGCTTCTATTATCTCAGTTACTCCCACTCTTTTCTTTATTAAGGCACTTGAGAGGAAGCGTGGATGAGATGACATTTGAGGAGGGCTGTGAAACATGGCTGTTAATTTAAATGGATTTCCTTACTGTGGGATAAGCCTCCCATTTCCCCCTTGACAAGGAATGATTCACTGCCTGCAGGTACGGGATATGGAAGCAGGCAGGTTGTCCAATGCAAGCATAAAACCCTGACAAATACCTGCTGCCACTTGTCTGACTTTTTATGAAGGATAACCTCATTACTGCTTGGTAAAGCTGCATATCCAGTACTTAGCTCTTCTGTATTAGAAGGCAGGGAGAAAGTATTCTCTACCTTCATTCAGTGTTCTAAAGAACAGTCAACCAACACCATCAGTGATCAAAGGGGTACCACACGTGGGGGAAGCTCAGCCTGGTAGGATAAAACAACTAAAGAAAAGCCCATCTGATTAATTTGCAACCTTATTTAGCAGAGTACTAAACCAATCACCAGAAGAAAAACAATCTTGAGCAAAAGCCAAGAAGAGCTGGGTTTCCGAAGTTCGTACTGCAGTTAGACAGTGGAAGGGAACTTTGCTGTGTGCATCCCCTTCAAATGCTTTGCTCAGCAAGCCTGATGTTCCCCCAGGTTCAATATAAGTTGTACACAAAACCCCTCAAATTTGCATCACATGTTGTTGTGACCCTTGCAGATGGGGTTACAACAGGAACACATAACAGCAGATGTACCTGAAGGTCAAAAAAGCCTGTTTTTACAAAAAAACAGACAAGAAGAGGATAAGGAAGAGTAAGAAAAAACCGATAAACTGCAGATTTCTCACTGCAGGGGACACAGTTGTGTGTTCTTTTCTCTTTCTTCAAACAGTTCCTCTTTTAGAAATGAGAAATGTATGCTATTTTTGCAGACATACCAAAACTTCAGCTTTTTCTTGAGAAAAATTAGCAGCTTCTTGCAGAGTGCCCATGTTTTACAGGCTAGAATCAGTAGTATTTTAAAACAATCACTGGTTCTCCCACTATCTGAAGACTTAATTACACTTGCTAGAAACCAAGGAACTAGGCATGAGCTCTGGTTACTGATCACATTAATCCAGGGGTAGCAACTGTCATACCAGACTATACACCAAAAATACCTGAACTTTCAATCTGTAGATTTCAGAAATGACATTTATTTTTATCAAAAGAATGACCACAAGAGTCCATCAGCACAGGCACAGGAAATTTCTCATATGAGAGGACTCTGTAATGTAGGTTAAAAAGAGATACTTTAGCCTAACCATTGGATCATGTTAAGAATATGGTTCAAACATGACAAGTTAATAAATGACTGCTCATTCTGGGGGATGACTTCAGTGGCCAGTGAAACATAAGGCCACATCTCATCTTAGTTACCTCTGGTCTACGTTTGTAAATATTACGCTTTGAATGAATCAAATCCCAGTGAGATGTAGAGGAAGAAAAATACTTTTCTTCCCACAGGCAAAAGCAGCTCTCAAGTTGACAGAGCTCACACTGGACCTCACCAGCGTTGAATAAAGGGACTGTTACTGCTCCCCCCAAGTTCTCTATCCAGTGGAAGGAACCCTTAAATGGAGGAGAATTACCCTGCACAATTGATGATGGACTGATATAGAAGCTGATGACAGCTTTTTCCTTGGTCTGTCACTAAAATTTCCAGCATCTTCCTCACCACTGTTAAGTATGAAATTGACCTTACAGCTCTCGACTCATAGAGACTGTAAGGATAACATTACTGTTCATATCTTACTATCACCAAAGAGCAGCAATGTTCACATCTAATAACTGCACATGGTTTTTGAATAAGTGTTTTTATAACTGGTAAGTGGTTGTTACAGAGGCACATCTACTGTTACAACTAACTGCAGTTTGAGCTATTTGCCTGGTCAAATACAGGCTTTCATCTATGTGCAGAGCAAAACACTGGCCAATAGCAACTGTTGCCAAGCAAAATATAACAATCTGTAATAGACACAGAGGGATTTGAAAGGTGATGAAACACAGATTTTTAAAATCCCAGAACTGAAGACAGCTCTTAATGATCTTAACTAATTCTGCACAGTCTGTCTGCTTACTTCTAAATGTTATTCCTTTACCATGTACCTGAAGGTTATGTCTGGGTTCTCAGCTATACAGCTACACTGGAAATAGGCACAGTTGGTTGTCTACCACTGCACTGCATCTTTTTTCAGTGTCATCCTTCTAAACCACTGTCCTCTGTTGTTTAAATGTAAAATAATTCACTGTTCATAATGAGAGCAGAACAGCTATAGCCAAACCAAATGAACAACTGTGCCCTGGCTACTGCTTCCATTTCACTCAAGATTTTATCCACTCTGATTTTTATCTCCTCCAAACTGAGCAGTTCTTGCATCCTTAGCCATCTCTTGTATGGGGACACTTTTATAACCTTTGTAATCTTTGTCATCCTCTCTTCTCTTTCAGCTCTACAAGAACTTTTGTGAGATGGGGGACCAAAGTTGCACATATTACTCCTGATGTGAATGCACTATGGATGTTTACAGCAACATTCTGATGCTTTCTGCTTTATTCTCTGTTCTTTTGCTAATAGTTCCTAACAGTCAATTACCTTTTTGACAGCTGGTGGGCACTGAGTGTTCAAAGAACCATACAAAATAATTACAACATTTCTTTGTTGAGCACTAATATACAGCTGAGAGTGAGCATTAACAGATGATAGATAGCTGAGATTTCTTCGCTGTGTATTTAAAACCTGAATAGTTTTCTTCCATCTGCAGCACTTCACATTTAATAGCACTGAATATCATCTGCCATTTTATTTCCCAGTCACCATTTACAGCCAGGCCCTTTTCCAACTTTACAGCTGGACCTCCCTTTTTGTTTTCCCAAATAACTCCATGCAACTAGCAACTTTTGTCACCTCATTATCCATCCCCTTTTACATATTACCATGAATATACAGAACAACGCAACAACATGGGCTCTGGCACAAGTGCCAACATGGGTTCAATAGTGACCTTATTTCAGTTCTTCACTCCAAAAAATGACCATTAAGTCTGTTTTCTATATTTTCAGCAGCAGTTTGTTTATCTGAAGGCTTTCCCTTTTATCTCCCAAGTAGTGTAATATGCTCATGAGCATGGGGTGAGGGACCTTGTAAAATGCTTTTGGCTAAGGAGAGTCTATCATGTAACCTTGCTTGTTGTACATAGAGACTCTTCAGAATACATTACTTCCCTTTACAAAAGCCATGTTTGCTATACCCTTATATATGATATTTATCCTTGTGCCCACTACTTCCATTTTGTCCTTTGTGGACGAGCCTGCATTTTGTCACGCTAATATGTTGCTCGGATACACCTGATTTACCAAGATACAAAAATAGTGTTGAACAATTACACTTCCCCTGTAATTAATTTGTGTTTAAGTTTTAAAACTTGATTTGTCATTAAGTTTTCTATTACCAGTAAGCGGGAGATACATGAGCACCTGAACCAATAAAGTCCTTCTTCTATGGAAGAACAGAAACTGCAGGATTATGCTGCTGGAGGAACATCGTGAAGCAGACCTGACTGAATTGATCTAGACTAAATTTTCTATTAACTTTGTTTAGTAGGTTTTACGTTTTGTTCAGATGTATTTTAAGTCTTATGTCTGAGACGCTTTTCGGAAAAGCCATCAGACATCTTTATTCTTCCATTAAACACTGAGTCTGAAAAGAATTAACTTGAGACTGGCCATTCCTGTCTCCTTAAGCTTCAAGAAACATACTCTAGACCTAAGCCTAAACGGCTTACTGAGACAAAAATGGGTATAAAATTTATTTATATTTCCTTTGCAGGCTACCATTAAATAACCTTTGGAACCTAATATCTTTCAGTACAAGAAATTATTTTCTTGCTTTCAGGTAACTGGAAGAGAACATAAGTCAGGGACAAAGACACAGCTCTTTGCCTGGGAGAATGTACTACTGCTGGTACTCTGAGCAGATGAAAAGGCAGGGCAGCTACTGCACGTACTGAAGCTCATATTTACTTGTGTTCTGTAGGCTTAAAGCTTCTGCTTAAAGAAACAAATAAACTGACAAATACAGAAAAAAGCAGCAAATTTTACTAAATCAGAAGCTTAAATATCTTAGTTTGAATCCTCCCCTGCTGAAGTGTGTAATGTTTCTCATCCATTCACTAGTATTATTTTTCAGGTTGCTAGAAATAGATTAATGTCCTTATTTCCTTGTGGGAATGAATAATGCTCTTTGGCTAGACTGACTGCTGAAATGCTTTTTCCACTGCTCCACACAGCCTGTGCAATAACCACAGAGCTCCTAGCCCAGCTGTAATTACCTTGAATTTGTGCTCATAATTCTCAAAAGCTTCCATGACCATGCAGACAGCCTCCATGGAGCGTTCCAGGCGTCTGTCCACCCCATTAAAGCGGTACATACTACCGGAAACATCCACCACCAGGCGCAAGCGTTTGGGTTTCTGCTGGGGGCTCCCAGGCTGCCAGGGAAACACAGCAGAAAAAGAACACCAACATAAATGCGAAAGCTGAACATTAGTAAAGAAAAAACATTTCACAAAGAGAATTCAGTGCACTTCGTGAAGAAGGAAACTTTTACCCAGCAAACACTGATTATTTTAACAAAAAAGATCAAAGATCAAAAAAGATCACTTTATTTTTTTTCTGTTTCAAACAATTTACGTGACAGACACCTCAATTCATTCTTTCCCCTCACCTTCAATGACTGGAAACAAAATACTTCGAAAAATTCCACACATATTTGTCAGGAAAAAACCTTTTCTGTCTCAGTTTTGATTCTTAACATTTCATTTCAGTAGAGAGACTCTCAAATTTGCTCTTTCGGCCAAGGCTCATAATTGAAATGCTTCTTGGCTTATGGTACTAACAGGGACCTGGATAAGACTGTAAAAACTTGTCTGCTGAGGTTAGTAAAATTCCAAAAATGCTTGAAGTCTTGTTCTGATTAACTACCAGATTATTCTTCATTCTGATGCTGAAACCATTATTTTTTCCTGAAAACAATCCCCATCTGTTTTAACAATTTTTGGCACAGTACGTTCAAGAGAGGTGTTTTATTTAGTGTGCAATGAGATGAGTCTTGATTCAACTATAATGCGATTGAAGAGGATCTGGAAAAAAAACCTCAGTTATATTAAAACCAAATAACTAAAACGCTTTTTTCACCTGTAAAGGGTTGCAAGCATTTGTGTGCTTTATTCTTTAAATTATTCTCTTAATAGACTGTGGAATTCCTGATCTCCCAAAAACAAAGGGACAAACAGGGCATACATATATATATATATATATATATATATATATTTAATTCAAAACTAAAGGTGACCTTTATATCCCCAATTGAAGTATTTTTGCAAAGCCTTAAAAATGATGGTCCAGAGGGACCTTAACATGCTTGTGAGGTGGGCTGATGCCAACCTGATGATGTTTAACCATGACAAGTGCAAGGTCCTACACCTGGGTAGGAGCAATCCCAGGCAGAGCTACAGGTTGGGCAGAGAAGAGATTCAGAGCAGCCCTGCGCAGAAGGACTTGGGGGTGTTGGTTGATGAGAAAATGAACATGAGTCATCTTCAGTGTGCGCTTGCAGACCAAAACGCTTTCTGCGCTTGCAGAAAGCCAAACGTATCCTGGGCTGCATCAAAAAGAGCGTGACCAGCAGGTTGAGGGAGGTGATCCTGCCCTTCTGCTCTGCTCTTGTGAGACCTCGCTCGGAGTATTGTGTGCAGTTCTGGTGTCCTCAACGTAAAAAGGACATGGAACTGTTGGAACAAGCACAGAGGAGGGCCACTGAGGATGATCAGGGGAGTGGAGCACCTCCCGTATGAAGATAGGCTGAGAAAGTTGGGGCCGTTCATCCTGGAGAAGAGAAGGCTGCATGGAGACCTCATAGCAGCCTTCCAGTATATGAATGGGGCCTACTAGGGATGCTAGGGAGGGACTCTTCATTAGGGACTGTGGTGATAGGACAAGGGGTAATGGGCTCAAACTTAAAGAGGGGAAGTTTAGATTGGATATGAGGAAGAAATTCTTTACTGTAAGGGTGGTGAGGCACTGGAATGGGTTGCCCAGGGAAGTTTTGAATGCTCCATTGCTGGCGGTGTTCAAGGCTGGGTTGGACAGAGCCTTGGGTGACATAGTTTAGTGTGAGGTGTCCCTGCCCATGGCAGGGGGGCTGGAACTGGATGATCTTAAGGTCCTTTCCAACCATACTATTCTATGATTCTATAATTCTATGATATATTGAGTAAACACACTGTGAAAAAATGAGAAATTAAGATCTTATCACTTTCCCTCATTGATCTTTCACACAGGAAGTGCCAAGTTCCATAAACTGTTCAAAGCAACAGACGTCAGGACCAAGAAGCATAAAAACTAATATATTCATCAGATGTATGTCGCTGACATGCACAAAAATGTCACTCAGCTATTTAAAAAAAATCTTGGTGTAGTTAAAAACTGCAATCTGTCATTAAGTATTCCTGCTAAATATTATGGACTAGCCCTACCAGCTCTGGCCAGGTTTTGTTGGTCTGATTCAAGTGGTTTCCCTGTTGCTGACTCACATAGGCCTAACCATAATGTCTTCTAAGAAATGGCTGAATTGAACCATAGGATGAAAGCTTTAACATATTTTCATGGCTTTTCCTCACACTTTTTTTCCCATTATAATTTTTATTCTTGTAAATTGAAATATCTGTGGAGTCAAAATCCTTTGCCTATCATGGAATATGGGAAAGACATTTATAAAACACTATTTAAACTTTCAGGGTATCAGGGTATTTATTGGAAAAAAAATGAAGTTAGAAAATACTTTCCTTTCAATGATAAACCCAGATGAAATGTTTTCTGTTAATTGCCATCAGCTCATTAAAATATAAAATAAGAAAACAAAACTTGTTGCACTGGATTAAAACACAGCACTGCCTAGATCAGCATCCAAAGCCAGAGATGATTCTTACAAGTTTCTCATCCCTATATACTTACCCAAACTCCAGACACAGATATTGCACAGCCATTATGAAATCACTAAACCATTTAAGCTCTTCCCCACCTTCCCTCGTTACTTGTTGAACACTTACTTGTGGTTCAAGTTCTCCTCGTCGTTTATATATGGCTTTTTCTCCTGTCAGCCCATCAATGATTTTGGCATCATCTAGCTCTCCAACAGCTTGATGCCTCAGCCAATGTCTTTCCTTTCCCTTGGCCTACAACAGAAAAGAAACTTTAATTCACTCAGTGACATGAGTGTATGTAAGACAATTTAAGACCTACTGGATATGACATATGCATGAATTTTCTTTGTAATGATGTGATAATTTTGGCGTAACTCAAAGAAATGCAAACACATTTACATAGCTGTCCTGTTCTTCTTCTCTGAAAGAAAAATTAACACTGACAAAGAACTTGTTTCATATGTGGGAGTTTAATTGTGGATTGCAGAGATGTTAAACTTTTTTCTTGCAAATATGCTGGAAATGCGCATAACAAGCCTGTGCAGAAAAATATACCACCAGAGACATGCATAACTGACCACTTGTTATGTGCCTCCACCCAAGCAGTGCAAGAACAAAACAGCAGGTAACTTAAAGGCAAAACCAAGTAGTGTTCACCTGACGTAATGGTAAGTGGTTTCTTATAAAACAACATTAACAATAAACTATTTTTCTGTTTTAAAATAAAAACCTTGGTAATTATGATACTTAAGAGACAGTCCACTAAATGCTGCTTCTGTTTTATTTAAATGGGCATTAGTTACATACAGCCTGACTTGATGAACGTGCATGACAATCCATGAACACAAATATTCATGGAACTCCTGTCTACAGAAGCAAGCACTTAAGACTGAAGTCTCAAGTGTTTCAATATTATAAACAACACATTTAAGAATGTTTCCAAAGGATAGCTTTATCATGGTGCATAATACATAGGATCCATCTAAAGACAGCAAAGTCTGCATATATGGGTTTCATGGTTTACTTAATTTCTGCTTAAATCTTCAGATTGAAGTTGCCTAATTTAGTAGTAAGGCCAGCAAGGAAAGATTTTAAATCTATATATGTATAATGCTTTTGCACTCTCAGCAAATTACTGCTCAGCAGCTGGAGGGAAATCAAATATCCAGAAGGACACAAACTGACTTAAACATTGGTTTTCAGGAATGAAAATCAGTTGCTTTCTGATGAGCAGGAAGTGTTACATTACAAATCCCTAGTAAACCGCAGGCCTGGGATTTGAAAGGATGAATCTTTATAATTTTGTACAGTCTGAGTACTCAGATGATGGCTTCTCAAGACTCAGAGAATCTATGATCTCACTTTGGTCAATATTAATGAGGTTTTCTTTTTGGTATGTATGGAAGGAGTTCTAGTCTATTGCCTTACAGTGACTAAAGACTAAATGGACTACTTTCCTATGAAAATAAGCGGGCAGGAACAATATAAGGCCACAAGGAAAAGATTTTTTGATTAATTTTACAGTATAGAATTGACATTACTGTGACAAACAGTTTTTTTAGCTAGGTAGTGGCAAAAGCTTTACAGATGGGATGCAAAACCAATGCCAATACATACAGACCTCAGCTTTTTTGTATATCACAGAAAGTAAAGGAGGAAAAGATTTCTTGGGCTGTAAATTCAGTTCGTTGTGCTCTCTGATAGAATTTTATGGTGCTACAGTGAACCTAGCTTTAATCCACTTTGGCAGTGGGGAATCCATGAGTTCTTTTCACCACGAGCTAGTAGTTTCCAGTATTATTAAATATTCTTGGCACGAAATCTGAAGTTCCTTCGTCCATAGGATCATCAATCCCTTTGTTGCCCAAAGAGTTGTAAAACATCACAAAGAGATACCTGCAAATTCCAGGTGACCTCTACATGCTCCATTAAAATCACAGAATTATAGAATCATAGAATGATTTCGGTTTGGAAAGGACCTTAAAGATCATCTAGTTTCAAGCCCCCTACCATGGGCAGGGACACCTTCCACTAGACCAGGTTGCTCAAACCCTGTCCAACCTGGCCTTGAACACTGCCAGGGATGGAATAGCCACTACTTCCTCCAGCAGCCTGTTCCAGTGCTGCACCACTACAGTAAAGATTTTCTTTCTAATACCTAAATCTCCCCTATTTAAGTTTGAACCCATTGCTCCTGGTTCTATCACTACAGTCCCTGTGAAACACCCATGGCAAATTTCAACAACATTCCAACTGCCCATTAAAAAAAAATGCTCCTGGAGACAACATGCTACTGAGCGAGCACAGCCTGTCTAAAATGAATCAGGCACTTTCTAGGATGATGCAGATGAGATGACTTTGCTCGTAGTCAGCCACTGTAAGGACTGGCATAGAGCTAGATCCTTAGCGCTTCCATAGGGCTGCTGTTTTGCCAGATTTTTGTCATTTGCTTTTTTCAGTAGGCAGGAGGGATGAACAACAGAAGATTATAAAGTTTTGGCTTCATTAAGCAAATTCTTAACTACTTTCACTGCTGTTTTCATTGAGTTTTTCATTTAGTTTTGTGACAATTTGCTGTTCAAGAAACAGCAGGGTGAGACTACGGACATAGTTAAGAACATTTCAATACCTTTTGAAGCTTACGCAACAAAAGCCAGTATTTGAGCTGAAATTTTATTGGAGGAACAAAGAGTAGATATTCTCTCCTAAAACAGGAAAGAATGCTGACAAAAATCTGACCTTTCTCAAAAATAATGCTAAAACTATTTAGACTACTTTGCATCTGCCTCTTCTGCGCAGGATTACCAGGAATTTATTTCCTTTTATAAAAGTTAAAAAAATTCCCTTAAGCATGTGTGTCTATACAGTGCACATATATATTACAGAGAAGCTTCAAAGCATTTTCAATATGCAATTTTCATAAACTTAAAAGCAATAGAAGCTTAAAAGCACTTACAATTTTAAGAGAAAAACCGAACTATTACATATATACACTGTGCTTTGATATTTTGCTAGAAAGGGTGTACAACACATTACTATTGTAATATACTGGGACCATATTGATGAAAAAAATGCAAGTATTCATTGTGCTGCTTTTGAAATTAGAAAAATGTGCTAGATATCACATCTTATCAGCATGGCAATGGCTGACTGCAATACACCACCGCAGTGAATCTTTTCAGTGAAAGGTATCAAAGACATATTTACAATCCCCCCTTCCAAAGTGTAACTGTGATGTCTACAAATACCACAGAAAAAAACTGTGCATGTGAAGTGATCACATCTAAATATAGAGTTTGTAACAATATAGGATGGTATGAAATACTGCCACTTGTGGTCTGCATTTGTTTCTAGGAAAACATTCTGCATATGTTCCCTTAAGCTGCTGAAATCAGAAAACTACTACTGACAGGGCACAGGAGTTTTCTCATCGTCAGCTCTCTGAGTCATGTTTATTATAAGACTGCCACTACTTTATTCTTGCTGCTATGACCAGACAGCTCCCACATGGTCTAAATCAGACAGAGCCCCAGCAGGCTCACCGATTCAGGCTTAGGTTTGCCCAGTTTAAATGCAGGTACCTAAATGATGCTCAGAAGCTACAGGGACAGTTGCCCTGGATTCCTTCTGTAATAATAAATAGAAAGAGAAATACTTTCTGGAAGGCAAGATGTATAAAATCTAAGATAAAATCTAAGAATCAAAGTCACTCCTTCCTGAGTGACTGACTGACCATGATCTTATGAATCTGGAGTTCAAACAAACAAGCTTTATTATGGGTTTGGCCAGCATTAGGAGAGAGAAGAAAGCTCATCATTAACCACATTTCCTAGACTTCTGGCTTTGCTACTGAAGAAAAATAACAACTTGCAATGTTTTGTTAATGTTGTTCAAACAGCTGACAGAGATCAGTGAGTTACTGCAAAGCAAAATTAACAATGAGATTATATTCTTGGACTGTACTTATGTATTACATTCAAGGATCAGCCTATTCCTCTTGGTACTAATTTTTCCAAGCCATTCACAGCTAGATCTGAATCCCAGCCTCTTGATTCTTGGGATGTAAAATTTTATCAAAGGCACATGTTTTTTAAAAACTCCACACACCTAACAAACAATAAAATGCGTCTGCTGAAAAGAAAATCCAGATTAAATACACACGGACAATATATTTCCATTCTGTGAACATGCTGAGTTTGAAACAAAGCAAATTCAAATGTTTTTAAAAAGCTGAAATATTTTCTAAGCAGAAGGTAATACGGGATTTTCACAAAGTTAAAAACACCCAGACATTTGAGCTGCAAAGTTTACTACAGCCGTGCCATTGACTTCTCATTTGAGAAAAGAGGAATGTCTGATTGCTAGCAGAAAGAAAAGAGTTTTAGCTGAGAACTGATGGTGTACACAGGACTATCGAGAATAAAAGGGACACAGAAGCTTAGTCCTTCATCAGGGTTGAATGACTAAACATGCTGAAGAATTCAAATAAATTTGTTTTCCACTCAAAAAGATAACATGAAAAGTGCTTGGACTCAGCTTCCCAATTAATAGACAGCATTTTGCAACTAAATAACTCCTATTAGCATTTGTCTTCATTTTCTTATTGCAGCTTCTAATAAAAAAACCCTCCCCAAATCCATATAAAAATTGATGAAGTTAAAAATTAGCTCTCAATATTGTTCATATTCTACAATCTAGTTTTTCCAAATTCAGTGAGTTTGTTTCTTCATCATGAAGTACATATGCTAGCTCTATGATTAGCTGTCATAGATTTTGCCAGTAAGTTAGCAAAGTCTCATAAAATACTGAGGCTTATAAGACTTTGCTTTGATATTAAAATGATCTTTTTAAGAGAGCAACAGGTTATGTCTCCATATATTAAAATATGTTATGTTTTGATTATAATTTATGTGCTCTCTGAACGTAAGAATTTCGGCTCCAAGGAATAGTTAAGGCAGACAAAATAAGACCTCAAACTGAAGATTCACTTAATTCATTTCACACCTATTGTGCTTCCAATAGCATGTTTACTAGAAACATGGTAAAAAAATCGCCTAGATATAAATGATGTAGGAAATCCTGAGATCTGTATCTAAATTGATAAGCCAAAAGCCTATGGCCTGAGCTGAAACACATATTAGGTGCACACATCACCTAATCATGACCATCTCAAATGTTCATTACATGAGGAGTTCTCTAAATTGATACAATCAAAATAAAATTGGCTCACTGGCTAATGGCTCTCTATGTATATATGTGATTATAGTAGCGTTGTTGTAGTTACAAAAGCTTAAAGATACAAGTAAGGCAAAGAAAAATGTTACCTTTCTTATTTGCAAGTATCAGAGGATTGGATGTTTTGTACCTAGGAGGAGTCTGTCAAGCATACAAAGCAATTTCTTTTGATATTTCAGTTTTATTGCAAAAGTAAGGAGACAGATTAGACACAGCACAGTTCTTAACTAGTAAACTAAGGTATATGTATACCAGTGGTTGGTAGCCTTCAACAGAAATATTTTTAATCAGAGGTATCTAATAAGGAGTAAAATTAATTTTCCTTTAATTTCAAGTGAAGATTTGAACATTCCTCCTATAAAAAACACACTTTAAAATTTTATTTGTCCCCTATATGATCACTAGTATTAATAAAACCTGGAACAACCACAAGACAGATTACTAGAAGAAAGGCAAACTAGTGGATTTGGAGATTCCACTTAGGAGATTTGGGCTATACCTCTTTTTATTAGCACATGTTAAAAACAAACCTGAGAAAAAAATCATGTTTTCAGCTGCATCTCAACTGGAGAGGGCATTTCTTTTAACATCTATAGCATTTGCACTTCTCAGCTAAAAAAAGTCTTTTGGACAGGACGTAAAGATAAAAGCTGAGCTCTGCACACCATCACATATTCTTTTAATAACATGTATTGTTTTCTTTCACATAATTTTGCTCATGAGTCAGTAGTCTCTGTAAACTGTGGTAAGGAATACTGCGACTTGTAGAGATGAACACTGTGATGCACTTAAAAGCTGCTTGTGGAATAGTAATACAAGAGTGCTTTTCCTATCCATGGTTATAATCCAAATCTTCTTTTAGTCCTCAAAGGTATAATTGTCAGATGGCAATAGGATGTTAGCACGATAGCATTTGGGGCCTAATGTAATGTGCTCCCCATGTTCCTTTATCAGTGAATCTAAGATTACCTGCAGATTGTCCAGGATGATGCGGAGTGACTGAACTTGACGTCGGACTGCTCCAGAGAACCTTTCATAAGTTGATGCATCATATTCACTCATCTGAATCTCTTTCAATCTGAAGCAAAGAACAGGGAGCTAAGAACAGTTTAGGAAACCAGCATATCATCCACTTACATATGTAAACTACAGGTTTATTTACTTGATGACAGGGAAATTCTTCCCAATGTTGGGACTATCTGTGGTACGTGTGAAAGCGTCTGCTGAGTTATAATAGCTCAAATCATCTCACAATTTGCCTACAGATCTTTCAAACAGAAGCAATTTGCTCAAAATGGTCCATCTTGAAAGATATTTGTTAGGTGATGAATTCCTAACAACACATAATTTGGATTCATCATAATTCAAAGAAATTTCCATATGGTAGATCCTTCCTTTTTTTCAGAAGATAAATATTCCCATCAGTCTCCTTATCCACCCAGCTACGTTTTACTCTACCGAATCACAGTATTTTAAGTGTGGCTTAATTCAATAAAATATTCTATGCATCTTGTCCAGAACAGTTAAACACATGCTGGTAAGCTCTGTTAAATAATAATGAACAGGATAAGGTACTTGATAAATGCAGTTAAGAAAAAAAATTCTTTTTAACCATCTTTTTCAAATTCTCTGGGAAATGGAAACGAAAGCAAAGGCTTCTACATTACCTCTGTTTGAAGGCCTTTTCACCCATCTCTCGAGCAGCTCTCTTAACCTCCTCCGGAACAGCATCCTTTTCAGCTTGAGATATTTGGTAAACCCTGTGGCCAGCATCCAGTCGATATGGTCCACCTTTGCCACCTAACCCAGCAGTGTCTCTCCCACCTAACATAGTTGAGATAAAAAATAATTGAGAATATGCATTTGATAATACGTAAGAACACATTTTCTTTAATGTTTCCATTGTCATTATCTACAGAAACTCCAAAAATGTTGCCAACAATCCCCAGTAGAAATATTTATTGTCAAAGATTTTCAAAACCAAACCAGCTACCACGGTAAAGAACTCCAACGGAATATTTGTGCTTACAGCCCCTTGAGAGCAGACTCATAATGGTTTCCACCTGTGTGAAGGGGACCTATACATCATATAAGTTTTGTACATCTCAAAGCTCCTGGTCCTATAAAGCCATTCATTCAGACTCTGTCTTCTCCCTAGAATTTTCTGGTTTATACTTTTCCCAAACCACTTTCTATCTTCACTATCACGATGTTTTAGAATTAGGAGGCACTTTGCCTGTTCTGTGTGCCTCTTGTCTACACCACCTAAATTGCTGCGACTACAGAGACATGTAAAAGAATGGCAAACAACTCAGCCTAGCAACTATGGCTGCAAGCTTCTGGTTCTCCACATAACCAATGAAAAGAAACAACATAAAAATGGAACTGAAGTAGAGTTCTGGTACACACAGTTTAAATTAGACTCTGTAAATACCTCTTTTCACTGGCAATAAAGCAACCTTGTGTTGAGTAAATAGCTCTAGGCAGAGGATGCCCTTGTATAAATCCATTTTTGACTGGCACAGCATTGCCCTTAGATATCAGTCAGTGATGCATTAACAGAAAGAATGAAAGACCTGTTCCACCAGCCCAAGTATTTCCACCAACATGCGGCATATTGTCTGGATCCACTTTTCCATGTTTGGGGGAACTGACATCCAAACCACTGTCCCTCTGAATGGTTATCTGTAAAATAAAGAATAGAGCTGTAAATCTCTCTTACAACAAGGAAAAACCACTCTAACAATCTAATAAGAACATACTATGTCAGCTGAAGAGCTATAGCATTAATTCAATAAATGCAATAACCCACATAATGAGGACACACTAGATGCCGTATATGAACCACTCAGTGCATTCAGGCCTCATCCACATTAGAAATGTGCTTACTGATAATTGGCAACATACATTCGTAGAAACGATCATCTGCTATTTGAGCACTTCTCATAGTATTGTACATCCACAGTACTGTGCATCCATTTACAAATTTCATGCACAGTCGAACTACAGCTGGACAGTTCATTATTGATGGGCAGACTGACCTTCCTTTCATGAACAGGGACTAAAGAAATGACATGCTCTTCTCTGCGATTCTTCAGTAAATGGCTAGTTCAAATGACATGCTCAAGTAATTCTTAACTTCCCTGCCATGACTGCAGAAGTCTACAGTGGTGGTTTTTCTACATCTGTCTGTTGACTGCACTTTCCTCATCGATTCACTGCAGAGCTGACCACCCAACAGATGTCAGATGTGAGTCACTTTAGGCTGGGGCTGGATGTAACCGGGTGACTGAAGGTAAAAATACTCCTTCTGGTACGAACTCTGAGTCATGTTGTGAATCGATGATTCACGTGTAAACTGCCCTTCTATATCTTCTATGATTTAATGCCAATTTATTATTTTAAATGAAACTTAATGACAGAGATGTGAAAGTAATGTCTTTAACCTCTAGAAATTAAGTTTCTTCTCATCTATCATAATACATTTAATTCTCTGATGAATTTATGTGCCTAATAACTACCATTTATTGCCTTCTCAGAAGTTCACTGGCATTATCAGGGCTTTCACTGGCACTGTAGAGCAGTTTAATCCTTGAATTCACTGTCTTGCAAACTCAACTTCATGCTGACATGGATTCCACACACGTTTTTGAACTGAAAACATGTGCTCTAACAATAGTGTCTTGGCAGTTATTCAAAACATCAGTTTCTTTCTCTTTATAGAATTTATATTAATACAAAGAGGTACAAATGCATCCTCTGTGAACCATAACATTAGTGTAAAATCAAGATCTAATCTGATAAATTACATTAATTTAACATTTGTATAGGAAAAAAGACACTTAACCAGAACAGCATGTTACCCTTAGGGTCATATACTTCTTTGGTGTAAGAGATTTCCTCAAAAATAAACAGTTCTTTTTTTACACATATGGTAGATTTCAAAACTATCAGAAGTATATGTCAAAAAAAATCACTGAACTTAGTTTAAAATAAAATCATAAAACCAAAACAGTCGTGTCAGCCTCCTGAATCAAAAGAAAATATTATTCTATAAAGAGAAACAATAAAATAATAGAAAATGTTTTACGTGTTCATCTTTCTGGATTCTTCATAGAAACTTACCCAAAGTCTGCAGAAGGGAGATCTATGAAGCAAACATAAACTGATAAACTGAAGGAGAGTCAGTGAGAAAAATCTAGTTTGGCTGGAGTGCAAAGGAAGACAAGCAAAACAAGTACTGAAAGTTCAGGAAAAGCCCAAACAAATCTAAAAAATCCACAGTAACTTCCAGAAGCTTGCCTGATTGGAATTCCTGAACATACTGAGGTTTCTCTTCCACCTCAATGAAGCAAACAAAAAAAATTTTATGTGAGAAGAACATGAAGGCTGCAGGTCAGAAAGATGCTAAAGGAATATGCTTTCCTGAAGGGGCAGGAGTATGAAACAAGTGCTTGAGAAAAAGGGAAATGAAGAAACAACATTATACAACAAGATCTGTTAATGCTTTGACTTGAATTTTCTGGTGCTGTCTCTTACACATCCATTCACTCCTGACAGCAAGGGCAGCCAGGCAGGAATAGAATTAAACACTCATTTTATATTCAATGAGGGATACACAGTGTCTGAACAACTCACTTCTATATCAGTTTCTTCCGAGATATATGAATGGATGCCAAAACACTTTCACATGGCTACACTTCATTATTTTTTTCTCACAACACTGGGATTCTAACAGCGAACTGAGTAAGGGAAACTGATAAAAACACATTCCGTTTGGAAACCAAGTGATCTTATCACCCTTCATATAGTAACATAAAGAAGATAAAAGAGGCTCAGAGAAGCCAGTTACATGATTTAATGGACTCAGCAACACAACTGGAACCAGGTGTCTCACATCTGCATCATATTTATGCTAAATAGCTATTAAATGCATAGCAATCTGCAATAGGGGCTTCTCTGAAGATGAGTCAAAGTCTGGTTGTTTTGTATAGACTTCAGATGGTCAGGCAAAGTAGGCAAGGGAACTTTATATTGTGCACTAATCAAATCTTAACCATGTTTGGAAGCGGATCTAGAACTGCATTCATACCACTTAAGTGAACAGGGGATTAATTCTATTGAATTCTGATTATCTAATTTAACAAAATTAAGCCAGGAGAGTAAGGAAGCACTGACACATATCACATTTTGAGACTTCTGTCATTCCTCAGTAAGAGACAGGAGCTGAATTTACTGAGAATCACACAGCTGACCGAGCCAGATATACCGTGCACTGCCTCTACAGGACATTGTCACAGCTATGAGAAGAAAAGAGCTTGCAATAACACATTAATAAAAGTGTGTGAATTACAGAGAGTGCTGCCTTACTCAATTACTAAAATTATTAATGTCCCACACTTCTTTCAGTATTTCTTTCTCATATAAGACCTGTTTTCACAATTACAGTACTTCCCTTTTGAGCACAGAATTAATTTTATTCTTATATATTGCAAACAAACCTCTCTGGCTGTATGAGCAAAACTGACCAAAAGCATTATCAAACTTAGGTTCAGCTGATTTCATACAAGAGAAGTTAACAACATTTTAGCACCCAGTAATCTTAATCATACATTGCAATGAAACTGAAAAGAAAAAAACAATGTCTTAAGAAGAAGCTTTACTACCTCAAAGGCAGTCCCATGTCCCATGCACAACTGTGCATTTTGTTATTTAACAAGTGCTGGTTGCCCCAATTTGCTTGTGCCAAGCAAAAAAAAAAGTAATAAAAGAAATGACAGCCATTTTTTACCATGTCACATTTATGTGTCTGACGGCAATAAAATCACTGAGTTGCCTGAATTTTTATAAGATGCTTTAAAGAAATTATTCGAAGTACATCTAGACTGAGTATATATTAATATCCATTACTAACATGTTTATAATAGTATCCAATTTAATGAGTAAAAGACACTTAGCAAAGTCAACTGAAATGGACATTTCAGCATAACCATTATTCGGTCATTCATTTTTCAGAGTATTCACAACTTTCAACACTGCCACATTTTCACCCATGCATTCTAAGCCCATATATCAGCTCTTCTGGTTGAAATCAATAAACTGAAGACTAAAATTCCAGGAGTTACCTTTGTAGAGACAGGGAGAGAGAAGGAATCTCGTCTCCTCCTGTACATTCCCACTTGAAATTCTCTTTATTCCTGGGAATTTCATGCAGGAGAACTAACCAACAGTTCTCAGAGTCTTAGATGCTCATACCTTCATTATAGACTTGTACAAAGCTGACTTTAAAACAAATGGTAGAACATGTACTTAGACTTAACCACTAGCAGAAAAAGAACTCCAGGTTATAGGTTAAGAAATATCTTTCAGACTTTGTAAACAAAATTTAGAAGAAGCTGAAAATATTTCTAGCTTTGAACAGAAAAGTAATAAATGAGCGACAGCTTCCAGCAAAATGTGAAGGGCTTTTTCCTTGATGCAGTCTGTGATGCATCTCTGATGTAGACTGTTTTCTCAGTTGCAGATATTCCTGTCATCCTACCATGTACATGACAGGCTTCTGTTCAACTCAAGCTGGCTAGAGAGTAGATGGTCTTTTAATACAGCAGCTTACTTCTGTATTATGGCGTGGTTGACTTCATTAAAATTCCTGAAGGGTACAGGATATATCAGTGCCAGAAAAGCTCCTTTATGGTGCTTACAGCAACAAACCCAAGTTTCTGCCTGAGGACTGGCAAAAAAACTCTGGTTTCCAATGGGGGTGAGCTGCCTCATGTACAGGGGAACAGGCTTTTCACCTCTTTGCTTTAACACATCTGGCCCTGCTTATGCAAAACATAATGCTTATTTTAATACCCTGGACACAAAAAGGGAGCAAAAAACCAGAAAGAATACTCTAATTCCAGGCTAACATCCTGCAGGTGCAAAGGGATGTGATACTGTACTTTTAAAAATGGACTACATTTCTGTTCTCCAAACCTCCTCAAATCAATCTTTCCTCATTCTTCCAGGTAAGTTTAAACAGAGCTGGCCATTCCTTACAAGATTTTACATCTTCGTAAAAGAAATAAGTGGAATTCCTCTTTGTTGTGCGCAGTGACAAACAAGTAAGCAACCCTTCTACTAAGCCCTTTAAGCATTCAGTGGATCATTCCACACGCGACACATTTACTAAAACTGCAACGAGCACGATTTCACGTGACACAATAAACACAAATGCGCAAAACATCGTGTTACAAAATAGAAGCAAACAGGGTCACAGCTGCAGTAGTTACAACTGTAGAAAACACTTTCGTAGGAAGATTTTTAAAAACTAAGATGCCCAAACAATAACTGTTTTCATGAACGTTTATTCTAGTGGTAGGAATAATAATGTATTATTTGGTATTTCTTACTGTTGGTCAGAAGAAAATAGGAAAAAGAATATGTGCACTAAGATTTGAGGTAGAAAGAATTAATCTGCTATTTTGGAGGGAAGAATTAATCTTCTATTTTGCCTTTTCATTAATCTACAATATATTAAACAGGGCAGTTTGCAGTCAGTCAATGAAGAACACGTGTTATTTCCATACAATGCATTAAATTATTGTTGAAAAATATAAATTACATTAATATAAAACCACTAAAAATACTATAAAGTTAAAACATTATTGTTTTCTTTAATAGCTTGCTTTCTTGATTAGCACTGCTGTCAAAGATTGGGCATGTATCAGAAGATCATTGCAGGAAAAGAAGTGAAAACATTTTAGGCTTTTGTCCTACAGGTGATTTCGGGGATATTAATTACTTCATCAAAATCAGTGAAAAAACTTTTATCACAACCATACATTATTATGAAAGAAGATTAGC
The DNA here is from genome assembly GCA_017639245.1 of Myiopsitta monachus. Classification (NCBI taxonomy): domain Eukaryota; kingdom Metazoa; phylum Chordata; class Aves; order Psittaciformes; family Psittacidae; genus Myiopsitta; species Myiopsitta monachus. The sequence goes on from CM029919.1 coordinate 66,312,172, forward strand.
TTTGACTGTAACAAAACATGACTATTCTCCAGGTGGAAAAGGCATTAAATAATTCAATCCACAGTGGAACAAAAGATTAGGAAATATATTCCAGGGAATTCAGAATGCATTCCAGTTTATGTGCAAAAGGCTGATTTTTCCTTGAAACAAAATTGTTCTTTCATTTTATATCCCTTAAAACCTCAGCATTACCCTAGGCTGTACTGAACAGGTCACAAGAACATCCTTCCCTCCAAGACATTCTTTATCAGCAGCATGAATATACGCATTATATTCTCAAAGAGCATACAGAAGTTCCACATGAGGGAAATCAAACGCTAATCTGCCTGTTCCATGGTGGTTTTACATTCTATTGTAAAACTGATTCTACCAAAGACAGAAATAAAAGGTTTTATAATCTACTTATACAAACTAGTGAGAGAAAGGCAAAAATAGGGGGAAAAAAAAAATCTAATGGTTTCTATTGCTTTTACTTGTATTATGTACAGCTTTCTTCTATGTAGTAAAAATTAATAGTACAATTTCTATTCACATCAACAGCACAAAATTGAGCCCACAAGTCATTTTTCTACAGAAAGGAATATTCAGTATTAGACAAGACAATAATAATGTATGACATACGTTCTGTTTCTTCAATCGTATCCTGAAATGAAAAACATTAGTCACACTGCAGTATAAAACATTTAATAGGCTTTCTTCATTCTAGGAGCTTCATTTTTATTTGCTATCTTGTCTGTAAAACTTTGCAAGAGTTCAAAATGATCTAATGAAGCTTCTTGCATTATCTGACTCTGTGAACATTTCTCTCTCAAAGTACCTTTTAAAATTCATATAGGCATTAAACTTCTGTCTCAAATAGCAAACCTGTTCTAAGCATCATAGCTTTAATGGAATTTTAGAAAAGTGAATTTGTGTGGGGAAAGAGGTGGGGATTGGAGTGAAACACATGAAAAGAGGTATCTGGCTTGAAAATGAAGCTTTTATGCACCCATTAAAACACCCGAACCACTATATAAAATGTAGTCGTTGCTGCTGCGGGTCTCCTTTTGAACTGAATACTGTCATTCTAAATACCAACTCAGAAACTCTGCAGCAGTAGATGCAGTAGAGTCTTTTGTTTATGAATATGCACTCTGTGGCTTGAAAGCTGTATAAACTAAATGAAGAAATGAGAGAATATCACGCATTTGTTTCCATCTAACACACCCTCTGCTATATTGACAGCTGTGTAAATTCCATTTTCCTCTGTCATTATTAAAAATTGCCGAACTTTAAATTCAATTCCCTAAATTAATTTTAATTTAAAGTTCAGCAATATTTAATTCTTTAAATTAAAGAATGAAAACTTCTTTTCAACTAAAAGATGTGAGGTCGTCATCATTTTAGTATGCTAATCCATTATAAATTATAATCAGAGCAGACAGATCATGTCTAGCTTGGCTATTATCATGACTACCACACACCTCCTAACATCAATGAACTCAGAAAACAGTGACTATGATTTCTTCTGGAATACCCTGAATAATCAACAGCTACAAGGATGGGATAAGTGAACACATTATTACAATTCAGAATAATCTACAGGGACATTGCATGGCCAAAAGAAAGTCGATAAAAAATCAGATCTGGAAGCAGAAAAGTCTTATTTTCTGAAGACCTTGCCAAATCTGTCCTTAAGATACAGAGACACAAGTTATTAAAGATCAACTATGTTGTTTTTTTTTCTTAAGGAAAGCTGCCTATATTTAGCACATCTCTCACAGATCAGATGATATAAATTTTCCCTTAGGTTGTCCTTTTACTAATCAGGGAACAACTTTCATAGGGGCAGAATTATTCGCGTGCATTTGCCTTGCTTGGACAGCAGGATTTCATTGGTGTTAGGAGCTCCAGCCTTTATGTCAGCAACATGCTCTGCTGCAGACTTGCTGAGGTCTGAAAGACGGTGTGTTGAGGTTATTATATTTTCTCCCATGAGAACTGTGAACTTTTGAAGGAAGGTAAGGGGAAGAAAGAGGAACTTTGTGCTGGATCAGCCTGCTGTAACTGAAAGATCAGGTCATTTCCGCTCCTGCACTGTCTGCTCTGATTAGACTGGAAGATCTTTAGGAAAGGGAATATATAGTTTAGACATGTTTGTTTAGTGCTTCCAACAAGGGCCTCATTTCAGCTGAGGATATTGATGTAAGAAAAAGTATCTGACAGATCTTTATCTGAATTGCTTCATCCAGTGGAGACTTTTAGAGATATAAACTTATTGTTCTGTGGGTTCATGGCTTTCTAGTTTTATGCTTGTGCATACTCAAATGCCTTGCTTCAAGGTATATGTCTGCTAGCCCTAACTTTGCTAAAATGAACCAAGGAATCACAAAACGGTTTGAGTTGGAAGGGACCCCAAAGATCATTCAGTTCCAACCCCTTGCCATGGACAGGGACACCTTCACTAGACCAGGACACTCAAAGACCATCCAACTAACTGCTAGGGATGAGGCAGCCACAACTTCTCTGGGCAACCTGTGCTAATGACTCAACACCCTCACAGGGAAGAACTTTTTCCTAACATCTAATCTCAATCTACACTCAGTTTGAAGAATCAGTCAGTCCAGGAAAAGGTCACAGACCTGAACTGTGTATCTGGGCCTTGTGGATCTCAGAACTGCAAATGCTATCAAACTGTACGCTGTAGTCCACGTACTGACCAGATAACTCTGTAATCCGCACTATCTCAGGCTTTTCAGGACCCCATGCAGGACTGCAGAATGCCATCAAATGGTTATTCCAAACTTATAAAAACTCTCCACTGCCATGCATTCATAATTTATGGGGTTTGCACCGACAGTATTTGAGATGAGCAAAATCACTGTTATTAGCCCACCGATGCCCTCATGTGGTCAGAAAAATTAATTGGTCTAAAGTAGAAAACGCAGAACCAGGGAGGTGGTGGGGAGAACGACTAGCCACTCTTGCTAAAGGTCATACTTTTATCTCAAATCAAGAACTGCAGCTTTGCCCTGTTCAGTTTTACTATCAGGAAAAGTCTGGATTTTCTGTTAAAATGTTATAAAGTAACAAGGAACAAAAATGACAAAAAATATTTTAAATTGTCAGTATAAAGTAGAACCTGTGCAGTAAATATGAACACGTTGGGCTCACTGAAACTCCTGAATCAATTATTCTTGAGACAAACATCTAACCTAAAACCCAATTTTTTCAGATGAGCCTGCATGAAACTTTCAGGCACAAACTGCAGTTTTCAGAAAATAAAAAAAAAAGAATGTGTTCAATAAACTCAAAAATATTAATTCACTTAAGGGGTGAATAATTCATGTAGAGTTCTGTGTGATTAGTTGAGTAGAATTCAAACAGAATAAATGAGGCTATTCAAGGAAGGGAATAAGCATGTGCCTTTGCCCTCATCAGATCTAAATGTTAACTGATGGACTGCAGAAGAAAGTCTGAATGTTGGGAACTCCTACTGAGTGCTGCTGAACTCACAAAAATGCTGATTTTAGCAAAAAGCACTTGCATCATGAATGATCTGAGCAGTTAAGACATATGAAAATACCCACCCTTACTTTTTTTTTAGCATTGGTGATGAACACAAATATGCCACTCTTTTACATTACTGACATGAACCATATGCTCATGCCTTCCAGCTTTTCACAGGCCACAGCATAACTTGCATATTCTATTACTGAACACTGAGACTGTGAAGATAGACATTTAAATCTGAAAAAAATACCTATTAATTGCATTTCTTGAGTTTTGCTGAATTTGCTGAATATGTCTACACTCATCTCCACATGTTTTGACCTCGATACCTAGATTTAACATGTTTTCTTAGGTGGCTACACTGCATTTATATCTATTTTTTGCCCAGTTTAAGGTATCTTTGTACTTATTGCAGCATTCAAGGGCATCCAAGCTACTTAGCTTCGGCAACACAGTTACAAAGGATGATTATATATCCTTATGGGTGTATACCATATTTATCCCACCCCTGACGCCGCTATAAACACACAGCATGAACGTGAACAAGTGGCTTGCTTTTCCTATGTCTCTGTTTCCCCTTCTGGAAAGCAATGATAATGCTAACTGGCTCCAGATGTTGCAACAACTACTTTTGTAAATGTTTTTGGGTGTCTAGATGGAAAGGGTTATGGATAGATGAAGTAATTTTTTTTCACTTCTCCATTTAGGTAGTTACAATGATTCATGCTTTGTGGAAACACTATATCAGTAAAATGTTAACTAGTCACAGCAGAAACTAAAAGACCATGCCTCTAGCTACTGAGAAAAGGAAATGTGATTTAAGATAAAACCGCTCATTTTTGACTGAAATCTATCATCTCAGTCATTTCCCCAGGGCATAAGATCTTGAATGAAATCTCCCAAAACCTTCATCTAAAGTCTTCCTGCTCTTACATACATTTCATTCATGTCTCCTTTTAGTCCCAATGTCAAAACATACTGAAAATACACCATGTGGAGTAGTCCACCTTTAGGGCCTCTTCTAGCACAATGCATCTGGGCCGGTACTGCACGAATTTCTACGCTATTGCAGAACTGTCACTAGCACATTTGTTCAGACCACTGGTGAGAAGCAAATGCAGATTTTTTCTTATTCATGTGTTTCCCTAGATTCATTCCACCTCCTCAGTTTTGTGATGTGTGAGCTCTAAAATGACATAACTCCTCAGCTGGCTTTTTGATAGAAAATAAGATCAGGTCAAGTCACAAAAGCAAAGTGGGGAAAAAAGGGAGAGAACATTTCCACGCTTTGCGTCTCTGGAAGGGCCTGGTCTCGTATTAAGGAATTGTCCAAATAAATGCCTGCCCCCAGTAGGTGGACTATTACTGATGAGCAGTGAGTGAATAAAATTGGAAAAATTGATGCACCTTTTAATTATTTTCATGCAGACATTGTACTTTATCTAAATGAGGCTCAACAGTAAACAATGCTTATTGAAATACAACAGCCCAAATATATGAGAATGTAATCAGTGGTTTTTTCTACTTAACTTCTGTCAATAAACCTTTGATGCAAAAAGTAACACAAATGTATCAATGTCTGCCTACTTGAGGGCAAGATATTTAAAATAAATCATCTTTCAAATTATTTTCAGGTATTTGATAATGAAATGACCTTGTTCTCGGAAACACCAAACAATGAAAAAGCTCAGCAATTTTTGGATTTCAAGTAGATTACATTGCTTTAGAAAATCCAGTATTTTGTTTAGATTTCTATTTTAGGCACTCCAATTTAATAGTTTCAGAATGCTGTAGTAATATTTTCAGTTTAAAACTTTAATAAATGAAGAAAATTTCTCACCTGTCTGTATTAGTGCAAACTTACGCAAACATAAACCAGGTTTCCAGAAACAGTTTTTGTAGCCTCAAGACTTCAGCAGTTTGAACTCTGCTGAGTATTTCTACAATACAAAACAAATGTTGACTTTTTTGAAGACTGACACAACATTTTATCAAGGGAGCATAATTACTCATGATAAATAGAACAACTGCTTGTTTTCCTCTGTTTCATTGCTTATGAACACCCAGGGTGTTTCTGAGATTTAATATGTTTGTGAAATCCAAAATGCAGTCCTAGAAGATCGAGTCAATAGTTTCAGCTGAAGCCTGATCCAAGATTTGTCTCCACTCCTTTGAATCTATAGTTATATTGAAAGCCCCCTAATTCTTCTTTTTCTCAAAAGGCAGGTAGTTCCAGAGAGATTCTGTGTGTTTTTGCAGAACAGTGGCTCCAAACCACCTAGACAAGTCTCGTGTTGGTTTAAGAACACCACCATGAAGGGCTAGTAAGTTTGCTAAGCCTATAGTAGCTTTGTGGGATGCATAAATGGCATCTTTTAGGAAAGAAAATTGGGAATGGCTGGGGAATGAATTCTAATGATATGTGGAACACTGACAACTTTCTTCAGCCAGCTTCTGCTGATTGGGAATGATGGGTTTAGTCACAGAATTAGAGATGCCTCATTACAGTCCAAAATACATAGCACTAGCATGAAACATTATACAAAAGAAGGTGATTTTCACACACTTTAATGAACAGATCAACATGTGGCTGCAAAATATCTTCAATTCTGTAAAGAAGATATCAGGAAGTATTTAGCTGCAGTTTTCTTAGCAAAGTAACTGTAGAAAAGGAAACACTATACTTCTTGCTATGCTTACGTAGACAGGGTATCTACATTAATACATTTTAAAGCTAACAAGATCCTTATATTTCCAGAAAGGAATACCTTAATAAAGTACTGCTTTTATGTCTAGGCCCATCAAAAAATTGAGTTAAGAAGGAAAGGTGAAGGCCTTCATCTCCAAATAGGAAAGTATAGAGCTTACATAGCAACCACCCATCTATTATCTTATTGGCGATGAAAATAAAATAAAATACTTAATGTGTTTCTTATTGCTCTGTAATGCCTCTGGAAAAAAAATGTTTCTTAGGCCTTATTTTCTTTCTGTTTAAAGCAAAGTGTGTAAAGTAAAGAAACAGAAGTTAGTGATAGCCATGCAAGTCTGAACATCACATAGAAGACTTTGTTTCAGTCATTTTGAGTTTTGTCAAACTACTGATTTGAGCTATATGCCCTGTTTAACAGAGGAAAGAAGAAAGATATTCTAAGATTACTTTATCCGGGAATGTGCCTTCTAATTAGAGAGGCAGGCTGTCAGGAGAGAGAAATTCTACAACAGACCTCGAAAACAGCTCAGTGACCATAGGAAAACTTCCTCGACTTCTAAAATATGGCTACTTGACATTACTAGCTAAATGACGTAAAAGTTTCTGATGATGTGTACTTTCCAAGCCAGTATTCTCTAATATTTAGTTGAGGAAGATTGACAGTACAGTCATACTGTTGAATAAAATTGCAAGTTATTAAAAAACCCAAACCCACCAACAAACCAAAAAGAAACCAAGAAGGAAAAAAACAGCCATTAAAACAAATAAAGCTCTTAACTGTTCCTCCTGGCTCTTTTCACTTGTACTGGTCAACTTGATTAGTAAACGAAATTGGGCTGGTGTAGATCAGCTATATCTGACCATAAGATGGTGCTAGTGCTACTGCCAAGGTAATGAAAATGGCACCGGTAAAGCAACAAGCATCCACACAAACATGCTACGGGGGAACAGTCTCCTTTTCTCATTCCTTTCATGAAAGGCCTTGCTGAGACCCAGTAACAAGAACATGTCAGTTCTTGTGCAAGTTTCTATAACTGCAGAACATTTTGCAGAAAGGGAGCTAAGAGTGGGAAAAGAAAGTGAAAGAAGAGCTACGGTTTTGGCCTAATATATCTCGTTCACTCTTGAAATAACTAGACACCTTGTAAAAAAAACTACAGAGAGATCTAATTTAGAATAGACTCATCCTGTTTTCCCAATCTAATGTACTGTGAATGTGGTTAAAGAAATTCATGAAATAGAAATAACTGCAATGGTAGATAGAGACAGGATCCTCCTAGTCAAAATGGAGAAGTCCTTCCAAGGCATGCTTTAGCTCTTTGAAGTGACACCTTCTCCAGTCACTAACAGAAGTCAAAGATGAAACTGAGCAATCCTGAATTTTCCCTCTGTGTTGCAATGGTGATCATATATATTAGCCAGTACATTGACATTTGTGTATACATACATACATACACACAGAACATACATATATATGCTGTGTGTTTTCAACATCTACCTGAACATCCCATGTGGGAACATGGCTGCATGGAGAACCTTGTAGCTCTGTTCAGCTAGGAGAATTCTCAAAATCAGCCAAAGGCACTATAGTGAACTCAAGGCATCTTCCACCTAGGATTCAAATTCCTTTTCTCGAGTCTAAACACACTATTTTTTTTCCCAAGTATTTGTACTCTGGAAAAGTATTTGCTTTCCTTAAAAACTAATCTCATTATTCTACATTTTGAAAGTTGGGGTTAAAAACCAGTAGGAGATAAAGAACTAATTTGCAGTTAAATATACTGGAATTTGGCAAAATAGGAACACTGCAAGACAAACAGACTGTCAGTAACCTTAATTACAGAGGTCACAAATATGATTTTTAATTAAGCTATTGTGTCTTTTTTTTTTTTTCAGTGAATACATCTATTCGGTTTTTCTTGCAGGCATATTTCTACTTTTTTTATTTCTACTGTGTTTTTCAACACAGCCCTCCCTCAACCCCTCTCCCAGCTGAAAACTCATTTAAAACTCACTTTGTTAAATGGTTTCGCTCCAGCTTTGTGAATTCCTACCTGCACAGGATGACCATCTTCTTGGCCAATCATGTTCCTCCAGTCCTGCAGTGACCGCTGGAGGCTGTCCAGCCCAGTCTCCCAAAGCCTCACACCACCTCCCATGTCCACACTAACCAAACCTACTTTGCCCAGTGGTGCCAAAAGGGCATCGGCATCTGAGATCTTGGAAAGCCAAGCTGTATATGGAGACAGAGATTGTGATCTGAAAAACAAGAATTAATGTGATTTGGGACTCTTCATCAGGGACAGTAGTGGTAAAACAAAGGGTAATGGCTTCAAACTTAAACAGGGGAAATTTAGGTTAGTTATAAGGAAGTTCTTTACTACGGGGATGGTGAGGCACTGGCACAGGTTGCCCAGAAAAGCTGCTGCTGCCCCATCCCTGGCAGTGTTCAAGGCCAGGCTGGACAGGGCTTTGAGCAACCTGGTCCAGTGGAAGGTGTCCCTGCCTGTGGCAGGGGTGTTGGAACTGGATGGTCCACTCCAACCCAAACTATTCCATGACTCTATGATTTTTCCTGAAGCTGCAGCTAATAAGAAGACAAGCATTTCTGTATTTAAGGTGACAATTAAGTGAAATTATATCCTCATTCCGTAAGACACTATAACTAAGCCCTGCAAATCCACTATTTAATCTGAAACATTCTACCTACTGGGACTGGTTATGACCAAAAGATACTTGGCGGTATAAAAACCAGTATAAAAGAAGCAGCAACACATATGCCTCTACCTATGACTGAGATTCCCATGTACCAATTCAACTGAAGAAACGTTATCTTATCATTTCACCAGGACAGCAATGCTAGAAGGAGGAAAGGCTGTTATACTTTAGCACAGAACTATTCATACGTATGAAAAGTCACTTCATTTATCAGCTCTTAATGGAGTACATTTTAAAATCTGGACTTCTGCTCAGATTTGCCATAAATAGCTTAAATCCTCCTATGAGGTTATGGTCATAATGTTGAAGTCTAGCTTTGTAATTTCTTATAACATCCTAGAGTAAAATAAAGCATTATTCCCTACTATTTCTATCTTTATGCCTTACATTTTGCATGACTGTGTAAAATGTAGGCCAATGGGTCAATTATAAAATGGTGAAGCAGTCCAAAATTAATTCTCTATTAATTCAAAACTTCCACAGATTACTAATGAAGCAAAATTAATTTCAACAAGAATAAATTATTATTGTCAAAACCAACATCAAATGGAGAGAATTAAAAAAATTGAAACGATAAAATTCCTAATGTGTGGGTTTCATACATGGGCCATTTAAACATGTAAAGTTGAGAGGCTGCTATTGAAAACAAACCCTTTATTATTACTGCAGTAGAAAGTGTCAATTTGCAACCAAAATGCATGTTTACATCTTAAAACATTTGCAAATATGCTCTACAATGGTGAAAGCTAGATGCTAAAACCAAACAGAAGCCACACAGTCTGGCTATTCTAATGTATCATGCAAGATACCTGTGAAGGGAACATATACTTTTCACAGGGAGAACCAAAACATAGAGAAGCTAAAGTTACTTTCAAGATGAATTTTATACTGGATCAGAAATTGATTCCTGATTTCCTGACACATAGCACTGGATCATTCTTCCTGTTTTGGTTAGAGCTTAAAGATACACAGAAAGGAAAAGAAAATAAAGAGAGCAAAACAGAATAAAACAGGGTAGAGGAGGATAAAGTGGGTGAAGAGGGGAAAGAGCAAAGGGAACGAAAATCAGAAGACAAAGCTACCTTTTATAGTCACTAATTAATTGCCACATTTTCACTGGTATCACCTAGCAAACAGATACAAAAATACTGACAGAAATACGCTTCAACAGTTGGAGAATTTGACACACTAGGCACGAATTATTCTTACTTTCCACATCAGAAGAAATATTTGCTTATCCTGAAGTAGTAATACACACTAAATTCTCTTTGCTCTTCCTGTAAGACAGAGGCTGCTCTAATCAATAAAATCAGTTACCTCGGAATAGCAATGTATTTGATTTTCTTTGCATTAAGATCTGTTACTTCCAAGTATCCAGCAGCTTGTGGGGGAGTGACATCTGAAAATAAACAAACATGTTATTTTCCTGCTGCATGATTGACTGGTTATTGCATTTGCATTTAGCAGATTAAATTTAAACATTTTATTATGCAGTACCTGTCAGAAAATGATAAGCTCTCACATTCAACACAGGAGTGTAACTTGCAGATACAGAATTGTTTTACTCCGACAACAGTGAGCAACCAGACACAGACAATTATAAAAGAACAATGTATTTGTATAACAAATGTCTACACGGACATTTATAAAAGAACAATGTATTTGTATAGCAAATGTCTAAATTACACACAAATATAGCTGTGCTCACGAAAGCACTAATCAGGCATTACTGCAATAACTCACTGCTTTCATCTGTCACTGAAGATAATGTCAGCTGTACATCTGATTTTAAAAGCATGTTGAAGACCATTTTGAAATACTGTGCTTACAATTCCTACTTGAAAACTCCTCAATATTAACCTTAATGTTTTTGCCTTAAATTGAACCACTCATTTTGCAGGTAGATTCTCAGCATGCAAAGATTTTGTAACTTCACAGTAAATAGCCCTAGAGTATCTGGCAGTTAATATTCTGTTTACAGAGATTTTAATGAATACAGCTAACACTATGCCTTCCTCAGAAATCAATTTGTGTGTGTGCCTACACACACAGATTTTGCTGCACACACACACTACCCACACACACTGGCTTTTGCCAACATATGAGTACACTCTGCCTGGGCTCAGAAGCGCCTTCCGGTTAGGAGTTGCCTTTCATCTGCTTGGAACAGATTAAGGAACTTAAGTTTTCAGAAAAGAAACCAGAAGACTGAATTACAGTGCATAGTATGGGTACATCATTGACACAAGATGAAAGCAAGTCTAGATTTCTTTCTGAAACACCGTATCTTTCCCTGCCTTGAAATGAAGGAAAGCCTGATGTTGCCTGCAGAAGAGCTGATGCTTGCATACAGCACACACAGAAAAGACCAGTGAGATGAGCAGTATAATGGGATCCAGTATTAAAGTGAGCATAAAGAATAACCCTCAGCAGCCCTTTATGCATATCTTCAGTGCCTACAGTATGTATATCTGCAGTAGCACATCTATTGACTTTTACCCATCTTCATAATAACGGAAATATCAAACATATTAGAAATAGGAAAGAAGTACGGAAAAATGCAAGTTTGTGGGCCACAGAGCACTTTTTTTTTTTGCTTATTTTTTGTTTAAAATGCGCTCTCTCTTTTGGTAGTAATGGAGACTGAAATACATATTAAAAAATTCTGAGGAAGATCTAGAACATAGAGCTGATACTGAAATGGAAGGGGTAGAACTCTGTGATAATAATTAAAAATTCCGTTAATAAATTAGAGAAAGAAAACTCAAATAGACCATACTAAACTATAAAACCCAAAGGACAGCAGTGTCGGAAGCTGAAGAAAAGCTAACCAACTGCTTAAATGCAGCACAAGAACAACTGGCCAGGTCCCAGAAATGCAGTTGAGAATTTTATGCTGAAACATGAACATCAGACCTAAACAAGTGAAGTTTGTTCCTTTTCTGCTGAAGCCCTGACAGAATATAATAGGTATGCACAGCTGTAGACATCAGTATATAAGGAAAACACAGAGACATGAGAGACTCCTGGGGGTGACAAAGAGGTTACAATAGATGGGCTATAAGGACAAATTATTATTATTTTTTTCTACAAAAAGAAACTTTTTATAAAAAAAACAACACCAAACTATGTCCCATAATATCAAAAAGATCCTTATAAACAGGACAATATTATCCTGACTGAATGGAGGTGACATGAAGTATTCAGTTTTGTTTACAGCAAAAAAAGCTGGATACTAGGAAAGGTTTTTCTTATACAAGGAGCGTGAAGCACTGCAATAGGCCAATTGTTTTACAAACACCAGCTAAGAAGTCTAAACACGTCATCCTGTCCCTACATAAATAGGTGGACCAGATGATGTGCTGAGGTTATTCCTGTAACTGTGTGTGTTACACTACATGCTGTTCCAGTTACTGTCTCCCTAACAGAGACATGCACTCAGTAATAGACTTTTATTTTATGTCCATATATAGAAAGTGCTGAGAATCCAAGTAAATATTTGCTCTCAAGTGAGCCCACACTTCTATAGCCTTGTTTTTAGAATAAACATTGATACTTATTTGCTGCATTCTGCCATGATCTCTTGTCCAAGTTTATGTTTTGTGGCCATACATCTATTTGGCAGTTTTGGGGGAAATGATTACTTGTTTTAGTTTCTTTTCAAACGTAACTATTATCCTGTTTTACAGTTCCAATAAAACATAATGGAAATTATTTATTTGCTTGTTGTTCCTGGAGCAGTTTTGGTAATACATATTGCACTACGTTAACAGTCTGGCTAAGTACTTTGAGCTATTAATAGAAATAGAAGGCTATTTTCCAGAACTGACCAGTTGTCAGCAATCACTAGTACCTTATTATCTCACCTTCCAAGGGAGTACATGAATTTATATCTCTTTTCTTCTGTCTTCCTGTGGTCACTTGAAAGATTTTGGGTTCATGCCGTAACAATGGCAATACTGGGTTCACCTAATCTAGTACTAATATCCTGTCTCCAAGAGTAGTTAGTTGAAAGGGATAAGAATGGACAAAATCCCCAACCAGTTAAAATGTAGGGGCTTCCTAAGCCGAATGTAGTGTCTATGTTTTTACGCCTATGTATTTAGTAACCTTCTATGAGTTTGTCCAGTTTTCCTTTGGATCCACATTTCAGCATCCACAACATCTCCATGCCATACATATTCTTGGTAGAACTCCACCATATGTCCCTTTTCTGATCTTGTTTACACAAGCAGGAGATTTGGCTGATGTAATCTTGCCCATCCTTATTGTTCTTTTCTGAACTTAATCCAGTTCAGCCTTCCCTCACCTTGAGATGGAGGACCAAAGCTAGACAGTGTTAAAGACAACGGGTTTACACAACAGCACAAAAATGTTTGCTGTTTTTTCTCTGTTTCTTTCCTAGTAATCCTTAACATTTGATCTTTTTTCTTCAACTGCTACTGAGCATTGAATTGATTAATGAAACTATCATGACACCAACATCATGCTTCTGAGACGTACTGATCAGCCTCATCATTTTAGATGTAGAATTAGGACTTCTTCTTCCTTCTTTCATGCACATTTTATTTATCTATACTGAATTTCATCTATTATTTCTATTACAGTCAGCACTGTAGTCCTTCTGCAGTCCCTCATGGTGAATTCTTTGTACCATGACTAATGACGAGTATCACCAGCAAACACTGTCACTGCAGTGTTCATTCATTTCTCTGTGTTTTCCCTGACCATGCTGAGAAGCACAGGTCTCTGTAAGACTCCACTGCCCATTAACTGATAAATAGAAATGACTGAAGTCCAAAAAAATGGCTATGGAATAGAAAAACTAGAGCCTTGCTCAGTCCAATTTAATTGTATCAGTAAGGTCATACTAAAGATGATTCAGTTAAGATCAATTTTGGTAATTCATAAATTAAAACATCATTTAGGAAAGAAAAATCAATGATAGTGATCTTCACAAAGGCTTTATATCTTTCAACTTAAATGGCCATAAAGTGCTGTACAAACTACACATCATAAAATTTTCTATAAATTCAATGCTATCAAACACTATTCATGTATATATATCACCATCGATGAGGGGGGAAAAAAAGTTAGTATCTTGTTCAGCTATAACAACAGACATAAATGAAATTGCTCAGGCAGACAGAAGCCAATTCTCAGGTATAATTTGCTCAGGCAACTCGTATCCAGGATTCATGAAGAATGTCGCCTGTTTTTTTGTTATATTAATCTAACATTATAAAGTGTTATAAAACACAGCAACTCAAAAGACTTTAAGAGGTAACTGTCAAGATGTCAATTTCAGGTACCATTTTGAAGCACTGTATCCCTCCCTCCCAAATTAATAAACTAACTTTAACAAAAGCACAGCAGATTTACCTTCTGAATTTTTTATACCATCCACTTCAGAGGTGAATTTGTATTTTTTTACCATGTAGGCCTAAAAAAATATGACCCCTCAGCAGTTCATAAAGTATAAGAAGTTTATAGCCTGAAGCAGCATAATAAGTTCCAAGGTCATCATGCTAACTCTATGTTTTATTAAATTTAATCTTTTTAAAAGCTAACCTTTTTTTTTACAAATGCAGTTTTCTAACCCATCTATATCCTTAACTTTGCTTCTTGAGTCAAGTAAATGTTTTATCCTTTCACTAATAAATAAAAGAATTTCTCTACAAAGGGAAGTTAATCCATGTTAAATGAGGATCCTTTATTTTGTAAAAGGGAGTTAATCTGGGATAAAACATTCATTCTGGGACAGAGAACAGAAGTTCAAAGAGGGACCAGACAAACTTGTGGACAACAGATCCATAAAATGAGATTTCAGGCATGAGGCATGGATGTCCCCTGCAACATCCCTAGCAAAACAATTGCAAATGTTGAGAAAGTATGAATGGAAAGACATAGAAGTGGCCAGGCTCACATGCATTCCCAAAATAACCCCTCGCATTGGCGCTGCTGGAGACAGAACACTGAGCTAGATGGACAAAAGGTTTGTCTTATCATTGCATGCCTGAGTTTCAACCACCAAGAAGAGGTTAAAATACTGGTGAAGGTAAATTGCTGAACTGGTATGCTCATACTCCTGTAGCTGGTTCCCAGTGCAGACAGAAAGAGATCCCACCTACTGGGATATTCACAGTATAGACTGTTAATCCCTCAGAAGTATAATTCAGCATGTTAATAAGATCCAAATCAGTTGTAAATATGAGTGTGATTACTCTCATTCCTCCCCAAATGTTTGCTTCATGGTCCTTTAAAAACACCTTTGAAAAACTAATGAGTGATTGCAGTTTACAAAGCATAAACAAGTGTGTTCAGTTGTAGCACAAGTATATGAACCTCTTACCTTTTGGGTAAATGTCTTTCAAAGGCACATCTCCAGGTGCTAAAATTCTGACTATTTGATTAGAAGCCAATAAAGTTACACAATTGGTTTGTTTTGCAGCTCCTTTTTTCCTCTGGGCTGCATAATAAAATGGATCAGAAGGAGAAGCGCGTTTGCAACTCAGAGAGGAGTTTCTTTTCCAGCTATACACCTCACTAGGAGACTGCAAAAGAGAAGGAGTCTACTGAACAAAATGTTACAATTATCAGGCTTAAGAACAAACATTTCCTGATAAAGTTCCACTTCTTACCTAATTTCAAATCAATTATAGCTATTGTGATTATCTCTCATGTCATGCAAATGACAAGCAAAAGACCTGGATTATTTTATCATTCAAAACTCCTACAAGAGTGAAAACCAACAGGCCACTTACACAAGTTTTAGGAATTGAGACTTTTTGAAGTTCTGAAGTTGAATCAACATTTT
Organism: Myiopsitta monachus; assembly: GCA_017639245.1. Classification (NCBI taxonomy): domain Eukaryota; kingdom Metazoa; phylum Chordata; class Aves; order Psittaciformes; family Psittacidae; genus Myiopsitta; species Myiopsitta monachus. The sequence goes on from CM029919.1 coordinate 66,327,909, forward strand.
TTTTTCATGTTGAACCAGGAACAAAAAGCATTGAAACAACCTAATCTGGAATCAAGCTATGTAACACACTGTTCCCACATTCTGTTTCCAGTAATGTAGGTAAATGCAAACAGATACTTCAAGTAATGAATTTAAAGCAAGGCATCAAGGCTGAGAGAAATAAATGTAGGTGTCCCCATGTGAAGTAGGTGCTTCATTTCTCACTACAGCCACTAGGGTCCAGAGAATAGATCATCTCATTCCCAAGAAGGCCTCGGTGCTTGGTCAGCTGAGCATTGCTACTATGAATAAGAGCTTAGATACTTTGCTCATACTAAACACGTACACCTTTAACATTAAACAGCAAATCTGAAGTTTTATCCCACCACCCTCACATTTAATTAGCACTCCCTCTTTGACATTCACATGTCAAAAAAAAATGTGAATACACACTCACACGCATAAGAAAATATTTAGACTCGGTCTCAGTCAGGGAGAGCAAAATGCTTCATCACCAGCGTTGGTATTGAAGTGCAAAGCATCTTTAGCACTCCCTCCTCTAGACTACCTCTCTTTTCTAGCAACAAACTCACAATAATATATACTAATAATAATACAATACAATAAATAATACTAAAAGCTACTATAACTGTTCTGGTAATATGAATCCAAACCAAGTAAAACTCAAAAGCTACCTGCAAAGACAAGGAATGTCTTACTGAGAAAAACGTATTTTTTATATTATATTTCAGAGTATTTTCTTCAATCACTTGGCTTTCCCAAAATTCATGCCTGTTAACAGTTAAGTCTTCTAATTTGCTTCCATTTATTAGGCAAACATGACATGGAATCATTTCTTCCATAAGCACCACCTTTTTCATGTATCACTAGGTAGTAAATATAAATAAAACCAAAGAATTAAACATACTGCTTTTATTTTCCCCGTGTTTACCTCCACTCCACTTTACAACAGTCTTAGTCATTACACTCTCAAGTTTCACTTTCTTTTCTGGTCTTTTTCTAATTGTGTCACAGGAGTGAGCACAATTACAAGCTGTAATTACACAACTACATTATGAAACAGTGAAAGAGCTATATAGTTTTCTCAGCATTTTCTGTATCATTTTTTCTTAAATCTAGAGTCTTCCTAGCTTCTGCATGCTGAGCAAGAAGTTCACACTGAACAGCCCAAAATGATACTGATACTTTTTTACTTACTGGTTATATTTAACCAAAAATCTATAAAAACATGTGATTTAGAAAATATCTGTGTAGCCAGCACTATTCAGAACTCACCTACAAAGAATTTTGTCTGTACTAGACATTACCTTGTCAATTTCTTACTATTTCAAACTCCTCTGAAACTCCTCCAAATTAGACTACCCTACAAAATGGTGCACACTACATGTGTTTGTCATTTACTGACACTAACTTTTCCACATCATTTGGTAAACAGGTACTTGTCTGGTTGCAGAATAAATGAGATCATACTACTTCACTGTAAAAAAATGCTGAGTATTTACCAAAAGGTCTGGGAAACCAATAACAACAGTAGCGTAATTATGCTCATCTGAGAAAATCCTGTTGGGGGAGATGATCTTTTGTCCCACAGCTGCACTGAGGTTTTCTGAAGATAGCTGGTCACTTGAAACTGCATGTGGCACACATAGTTCTGATGCTAAACAGGGAAATTAAACAAAATAAAAGTCATTAAATCCAGATGTGCAATAAGAAACACTATTAACTGCAAGAGTGCTGAGCACTGATCATTGCTATTACTTTGAGCATAAAATTACTAAAAAGCAAAGATTTGATTATACCATACTACAGCACAGAAAAGAAGTCAGGAAACAATGTTATTTTTGTAAAGTTAAGTACTTAAAATCAGGAAATACTAGCTTTGTAGTTACTTACACCACTTAATTTTGCCCTCTACTGTGCAAATGAGGCAGGAAGCCTACGGAACAGAACAGCGTGTGATCTTGTTGAAGATTGTTATGATGCAAATGCACAAAAAAGCAAAATGTAGGTTTGCACAGGTAAGTGTCAATGTGATCTTTCTTGGTAGCTGTCCTGCTGTCTCTGCAATCTAAATAATGTTGTTTGTAGCACATTTGGGGTAAACAATGGTCTAGTTTTCTTTTTTTTTTTAAGCTAAGGAAAATGAAATCTTATTCTGTGCAACTGCAACAGCCCTTTACCTTGCCTTCAATTATCAACAAAGTCAGAACCTGCTATCTTTAGTTTTGTAGCACACACTGTTTCTACTTCAGTGGGCAGACTATCCTGTTTACCTGGCAGTGGGAGACAATCTTTCCTCCCTCAAAGGACGAACTGGCTACTGATTTGGGTCAGTGGCAAACCCACACTGATCTACCTCTTCTTAGTTCTCCTGCCACAGGTTCTGCCTCAAAGAATGAGAACAGGTTGAAAATGATACATTCAGGGTTTGCTGGATGATTCAGAAAAAAGTGGAGAGGGGACATGATACCTTTCTGGATTGGAAGAGAAGAAATAAGATAACAAAGGATAAAAATAGCACAAAAAGCATACAGCAGTGAACTGTTCACAAACAGTTTTTGAGACTGGAAATTGTAACAGTGTTTCTACCCGTCAGAGGAATGATACTCTGTAATGGTTTCTAAATAAGGTAGTAAAAGGAAGGAAACTACTGCGCTCTGATGGGTCTTGATAAGTTGATAGAGTAAACTGCACAAGAGATAAAAAGAATCCTAGATATTTAAGCTGTGTTAGAGTCTTTGGTATCCAATTTGTTGCAGCTTGTGTAAAATGAGCCATATTTATTATCTGTCAGTAACATTTGCTTGTATCATATTTACGCTGTATTAATCTCATTCTTCATACTTATGCTAGCTACAAAGACCAGGATGAAAATTTTTCCCTCTTTAACAAAGTGGTCTCTTTATCTTTTAATCTCCGTCTCTCTAAGACACTGGAGATAGGCCAAAGCCTATAAACTGCTAGGTGGGATGCACATGTTCTTCTACTGTTATTAAACCAGGTAGACTAAAGATTTTGTGCACTGTGATCAAATACTTAGGGTTGAAAATGTCATCAGATCAGAAGGCAAACAGGCAGATCTTACCAGGCAGAATGATGACCACTGTATATTTCTGCCTTCTTTGTAGCTAAGACATGCCTCAATGCCTAGCACCATCGGGAAATTCTACTGAAAAAATTCCCCTATCTTTTAGCACAGCTGTGATTGCCTCAATGGCCACCTGCAAACTATCTGCAGAACTTTAAGATAATGTGCCTTCTCTTCTGTTTTAACAGTAGATCTTTTGTATTGTGTTGGGAAATGTCTTATAGCTCATCTTTGTGTAACAGACCTCCAAGAATGTGCAGACTGGACCCATTCAGCATGTTCAGACCTTTCTATTCCTACGTTCTAATCCTACCTAGATGTCTTTTTTCCTTTTTAAAAAAAAAAAATTTGCTTTATGAAAAATTATTATGAATCAAAGATGATAAGAGGAGGACTAAAAGAGAATCAGAGAGAAGGTTACCCAGACCTTTAATGTAAAAGGGACTTGTTTGTGCAGCTGCAAACACAGAAATGATTAAAAAAAACAGAAGGAACAAGTCAAGCTTGCGTTCAATACCTGTTGTTAAGCCAAATCCCATGTCAGCTGGCTCTTCACTCAATGCATACAACTGGCAAACCCCACTGTCTTCAGCTTCCATATTGGCACGCTTGGTTAAAAGAAATTTCCTGCAGGAGATAGACATTTACAATAATTCCTGGTTAAGCTTGTAAGCCTAAACAAGGACTTTTATCTTCTGAAATAGTGAAAGCATTCTACATTATATAAACAAGTTTATCAACACCTTTTGCTAAAACTAAACATGATTACCAAACATCTGTGAGAAAGGAAAGAGTAAGCCAGCAACTGGCAGGTTTGTCTTCTGGTACCTAAAAGTGTGTAAAACACACCTTTTTTTGCTGTGCATTTACACAAATAAAACATTGGAGTAATATTTCTTTCACGCGCCCATGAAACCAAAAGCAAGCAGGCGCTAACTCTGGACAATGTGGCTGTATTCCAAAGTTAGGTCCACCAATATTTTAATTTCTAAAGAACAATATCACTTCAGTAAAAGCAGTATTAACACGCATAAAATCAAAGCTAGTCTAAATTTGCAGAGGTGTGAATTTAGGCAGGCATATCCTGTTCACTTCATACTCAAAAAGCCTACCTGCACTTTCAAAAGAGCAAATCTGCATCTTAAGCAGCATCTGTTTAAGCCTAGCCAGTCTCACAAACTGAAAAACCAACTCTCACACCAGGAGTGAAAGTCCTGAATCTAAACAAGACACAAACAAGAAATAATGCCATCAGGAAACTAGGCTTAACTAACTGATTTGTTTCATTTTCCACCAAGAGCCACCGGTCTTCAGCCACCAGGAAAACAGATTTCAGATTGATCGGAAGCGAGATGGTATGAGTTTGACCCTCTAATACATCCAGTACAATAAGGCGGTTTCTGTAAAATTGGAAGCCAAGAAAAGAATAATCAGACAGGGATGTACACGAGGAGATCTATTAGAAATCAAGATAATACAAGAATATTATTTGCTCTTACCCTGCTTCTTTGTAGAACACCAGCCAGTTTTTATGTGAAAACTCCCGGCACATTTTGTAGTTGCTCTGTATAAAAATAAGTCACACAGCAACTAGTGTTTGTTCAATTCGTCCCAATGAGTTTCCCTGACTCCCCTGAAACTGCACTATATTTTTCTTTAATTTAGGATAATCCATGGCATTAATTACCTCTCAAAGTGCTATCTAGCCTGCCTTGTCCCAAGTCATATAACTGCATCATAATCAAGTTTGTTATTTTGGACATAATCCCTTGTAACAAAATGTTCTGTTACAGTTCTAGCTCCAGTGAGACATATTTCAAAGATACATATCCTCAGAGAATACAACTTATTTATATTTTTCATATCACTATTCCATAACAACTGTATTTAATGCATACAGCACTTAAACATACATAAAACAGTTAAGTGCTTGGGCTGTAAAAACAGAAAGATAAATGATTCTGAGGCAGTTTTTCCAATACTGAGCTTTGACTGAAATAAAAAGAAAAATCGGCTTAGGATAACAGAGGCAGGTGCTATTCCTCACCCTCTCTTCTTTGCTGCTCCACCAAGATGACCTCTTAGGAGACTCTTGATCAGCTGGTAAGAGCAAAAGTTGGCGAAGGGCACCATTGTTTGTATCCAGCAACAACACAACATTGCTCTGTAAATGAAAAGCAGATCCACGTACATCTCAAGCCCATCTAATAGACAGCAACAGTATCTATCTGAAGCATATTTGCAGCTCTAGTAACAGGACATTTCAAAAGATGATCTAGATTTTGTTTGAAAATGTAGGCTGAACCTTCTTGGTTCATTTCAAAGCTCATAGAGAATAATTGTAGAGGTTAAGTACACTGTAAAAAGCCTGGAATGATATTCCAGTTTTTCCATAATGTCTTACATATACATCTCACATTCACTTCTTCATAAGCTCTAGGAACTAGAATAGTATGTCTTACATGTCCAAGCTGTAGTCAGCTACAGGTGAGAGACATACCAGCTTTGTTCTGTCAAGTCACTAAAATATTTCATATAAGTGTTTATGTTTTCTCAGCATTCCTCTGAAGTACCCATTATTTCAGTTACACTGAAGGTGAAAAACTGGTGGGAGAAGAAATGGCTTAGTACTTTATCTCCAAGTTCATAGTTCTTGTATTCTGAAGCCTTTTAAATATCCCAACGCATGACAATCCTTCTGTGACCTGCACATTCAGACAGCTTTACAGTGTCAGAGATAGGATAACTGTTGAAGGCCAGCAGGATGATTCAAGAGGACGAAGATCAGAAGCAGACAGGATACTGGACAGAGCGGTTCAAGTGTCCTCCACATATCACATGTGAGAATATGGTATGCTAATTTTTGAACTTCTTCAGATTTCTCAGTTGTTACTCAATGTTCCAGGGTCCATGCATGTTGTCAAATGGTGGGAACATTTTAAACATTTCTTTTTACAAAGTACTACAGGTTCTCCTAATGTGTTCAACTAAAAATTTAAGAGAATTCAGGGCCAACTTTAACTGCATCAAATGAAATTTAAAAGGTACGAAAGAATAAGTTAATTAAGACTTGGGTTCAAATTCTTGCTTGCCATTCAAGGAAACATCAGGTTCTGCCAGGACATTAGGTTCTACAAAGACTTACTAAAAGTAAACTGTCTACGTACAATGTCTGCAATAACGCACGATAAACGTTAAGGGAGTAAAACAAATTCCCACAACTTCTCCTAAATAAAACAAATACACACGATCCGAGTCACAGTGGTTTTGTTCTTTTTGGGTACACTTCATACTTCCACTAGGATTATTTGGGAGAATTAACTTTATTTAATAATGACAGTCACTTGAAGCTAAATATGGTAAAGCATCCAAGATATTACCATGTTATTTGGAGCATTTGGGAATTTCAGCTAGAGTTCAATACTTTAAAAAAAAGAAGTTTGCATATGTATTACAAACTGAAATTACAGAAACATGGCTCATGAAGAATATAGGGCATTTGCTTTGGATTTTGGTTTTCTGCCAAATTTGTTCATACAATTCTGCAATAGCACTGCTGTACTGAAGCAATGCCTTAGCTTTTCATGTGAGATGAAGAACACATACGAATCAATTACATTCTCCCATTTAGTGTCAAATTTATGAGAGCAGTTGGCAATATAAAACCCCTCTCTACTCCACCCCTTTTGATGTTAATGGCTTCCTTCTGTGCTAAGTGACTGATGTATATTCTGTCTGTGTTTAAGAATAGATTCTTGCGTCATTTGCGAACACATCCAAGAGCAGCTCTGGCAACTCATCAAGTGGGCTGGGAAAAGATGTTGGTGCGCGATTCTGCTATGTTTGTTCTTGACTGGGAGAAAAGTAACCTTTAGGCAACCTCTCGACCCCGATGTCTGGAATTCCAAACTCTGGACAGATGCAATAACCAATCTTGTGAAGTGGTGTGCCTTTATTTTTAGTTACTGCGAAGTTTCCCTTTCCTTACTGCTGTTTTTATTTTAGCCAGCATTTTCCTCTTAAAAGTCCTTAAACTAAACTGGGCTGTGATTTCACTTTGCTGGTATGGGAGGTTGCTCCTTATGATCTCACAGACAGAGAAGAAGGAAAGGAATACACTCCAATTTCAGAGCAGGAAAGAACAAATAATTCAGTTTAACCCTCTTGTTTTCTTCCCCCTGGACACACTCTTATTCTCTTCCCCCCTTGATGCTCATGTCTGAAGCAAGCAAGCTCACATTCTCTCTAGCTGTCAGCTTCAGATGAGGCTGATTCTTAGCTTGGCAAAACAATCTTTCTGTACCTGTCCCTGTCTCTTGTCCCACAAGCACCTTTTCTATTAGTACCACTCGAGGACCCCTTGAGCGACACACACATAACAATCCTGACCCTGTAAATATTAGGCACAAATACAGACATATTGTTCACTAGGTTCAAGGGGAAAAGGTCTGTGCAATAATTTAGGATTTGAGGCTCTAACCTCCATGCCTTTAGAGACAGGGAAATATATGCAAGTAGATTACTGGTGTTCTAATTAATGCAAGTGGTATCAGACAATTTGGGAGACTTGACTGTACTAGAGATTTCAGTGAACTGAGAACAGAAGGTAGAGATATAAGCTTATAGAAAAGGAAAGTCTTCATCTTCTTAATAGAAGGTGCACACCTTTCTGTATAAGCACAACTTTTCTTTGCTTACGGAAAACGAGTCTTATATATCTCCCCCCCAAAAGTTAATAACTAAACAAGTTTTTGAAGAAGACATACCCTTTCTCCTGAAAACACACATTAGAATATTATGGGGACCAGAGGGCTCAGATATAACTACTGGTATGTTGCAGGTACTTCCATATGCAACTTCTACTTGTGTTCAGGCTAGACTACAGCCTTCTTTTAAAGGCTGTTTGCCATCTTCTACATGAAGTGAGTGAGGTAGATGTCTGTGTTAGCTTCTGTGCCAGATTCTCTCTCCCTTGCTGTGGGAGAGATTTGATGAAGAGCTCCGGCAGCATGTGGGACAGGGAAAAGCACTTCCCTTCCCTCCCTGCCCCACTTCCTGACTGAGAAAGATAAAAGCAGAGTTAAAGGATGCTGGCTGGGCATTCCCTGGGCAAAGCTCATTGTCCTCTCTGAGGCAGACTGTAAGTTATTCTGTTACAGTTGTAGCCTTTCAACAGAGCAAAGTGCTTGTAAGAGAAAACAGAAATAGGCAGTTAATCTATAGATTTACATGCAACTCAATGCTCTATGTGCACTTTGCTCCTATAATCCCATATAAAATAATGCATAAAGTTTCCAAGATTTTTTCAGTCTATTTGTGGTCTGAGTGGTAAAAACAATAGGTGTAGAAAGAAAAAGTGAAATAGGCAGGCACAAAGCTTTACAAGAAATAGGGGTATGCCCTGAGCTACTTGGAGGGAGGACAGGGCAGAGGCATTGCTCATTTAAAAAGATGAATGCAAGTCCCATCTTACAAGAAAATAATTTTAGATCATCCAGGTTGGATGGGGCTTTGAGCAACATGTTCTAGTGGAAGGTGTCCCTGCCCATGGCAGGGGTGCTGGAACTGGATGAGCTTTAAGGTCCCCTCCAACACAAACCATTCTGTGATTCTTTATCTGGAGAATCTTTCCAAAGTCTACCAGCTCAGTCTGAACAGAAAGAGTCAAAACAGCCTGCAATCACTGACACCAATGGCCACCATGAGGAACAGAATCACCTGCACTTTCTTCCAAGAAGACATAAAGGTGGCTTAAAAGCAGATAAAACTCTGATTTCCGCTATTAAGTTAAATCCATGAGGAGTTTAGTTTTAGTAAAGTTTTATTTAAAAGGACAGGAATGGTGAGTTTTCATTTCATTTCACTGAAGGGCTCTACTGAATCCAGATGGATGTCATCTGGGAAATAAATCACACAAGCTTATTTGATGAGCCCAATATCATCATCTCATCCTTTCCAATAAGGTTATGATCCATTTAAAATTGCTATTTTTTTATAACTTAGTCAGAAATATTGATCTCCAAAGACCTTTGTTAAAACAAAAAATTGGGGAAAATCTTTAGCTTTTGGTATTGTCCAATTATTGGATTATATTGCTTATGAAATACCAGATGTCAAGTGGATTTTTTTTTTAATAAATGCAACTTCTTACATCTACAAATACTATTATAATTTCTTGGTGTTTTTGCAAGTACACGTAGACAAACCTCTAAAGCATCACATGCATCATTTACATGTCTTGTTTTTCTTGGAAATAATGTGTTTAATTTGATACAGCAATATCCACCTCATGCACAAAGCACATGATTTTTCCATGGGTCTACTGCAGGGATAGTTAGGAATTAAACCTAAGTTATATGAGGAAAAATTAAACTACTTGAGAATCCCTATTTTGATTCAGTAGGAACTAGAAATACAAAGATCCTAAGACATGAGCCCTAATATAAGAAAGGACAGCAATGGCTGTGAAGACTACTACAGCAGCATTTGTCTGACCAGTGTTTTGTTGCTTCATTGAAAAACCAATCGCAAATAAATTACTAATGCAGTCTATGGTTACAAATATGCAATACACACAAGAATCCTTTATCATAATGCTTTCAGTGCAAGATGCTTACTTAAGTTTCTCAAGAAGTCTAAAATTACTCCTGGTGTCTGAAGTATACAATGACTTTTGCGACCAAGTTTGTAGTTTAATGAAACATATTTTCACACTCAGTGATTAAGGTCTATCTTCAAGCTAACAGTATGGAAAAAGACCTAAGGCTTGTCCAGGCTATTTCAATCTTATAGAGGTAGACTCCTCAGTGATCCCACCTTACTTTGCTCATCACTAAACATTTAGCTGTATTTTAATTTTTTTACCTCCTCTTCATGTAGAACCACTTGACCTTTGAGTGGATTTCCCAGTGGTGCTACAGTCACAAAAGGCTGCCAGACACTTCCAACTGTTCTTGGGAAGAGGTCATAAAGATCCACAAAGTATCCACTGTTACTAGAAACGTTCATGAAGAACAAGGAAACCGGATTGCATGCAGTAACATAAAGAACATTTTCAGCTTCCTCTTCTGAAATAAGAAAAAAAAATTAATGAAGGATTACTGACATTGTGTATTTCTCTTCTGGAAGTACATATGTCAAACTTGGCAGATGATGACAGAATCACAGAATCATTAGGGTTGGAAGGGACCTCTAGAGATCATCTAGTCCAACCCCCTGCCAAGGTAGTGCCACTGACAGCAGGTCACACAGGAACGTGTCCAGGAGGGTTTTGAATGTCTCCAGTGAGGGAGACTCCACAACCCCGCTGGGCAGCCTGTTCCAGTGCTTTGCCACCCTCAATGTAAACAAGTTCTTCCTCATGTTGCGGTGAAACTTTTTGTCTTTTAATTTACGGTCACTGCTCCTTGTCCTGCTGCTGGGCACCACTGAAGAGTCTGGCACAATCCTCCTGGCACCCATTTTTGAGATATTTATATGCATGAATGAGAGTCCCTTCGTATGAGAGTCTCTCTACAAGTATTAATGAGCCGCTTCTCTAGACTGAACAGGCCCAGCTCCTGCAATCTCTCCCCATGAGAAGGATACTCCAGTCCCCTGATCATCCTTGTGGCCATTTGCTGGACCCTCTCCAGTAACCCCTTGTCTTTCTTGTACTGAAGAGCCCAGAACTGGACACAGTGCTCCAGATGTGGCCTCACCAGGGTCATGTAGAGGAGAAGGATCACCTCGCTCAACCTGCTGGCCACACTCCTCCTGATGCACCCCAGGATACTATTGACCCTTCTGGCCACAAGGGCACACTTCCAGCTCATAGTCAACTTATCATCTACCAATACTCCCAGCTCCTTCTCAGCTGAACTGCCCTCTAGGAGGTCAGCCCCCAACCTGTACTGGTACTTGGGTTCTTCCTCCCCAGGTACAGTACCCTATACTTGCCCTTGTTGAATCTCAGTAGGTTGCTGATAAACAAGTTGAATAGACCAGACCCAGTATTGATAACTATAATAATATTTATAATATCGGGGTTCATTACAAAAGTCAGTAGCTTTTCTTACCACACCTTTTGTTACTGCCACATCGCAAACGAAGTTAACTTCCTCCAAAGGCAGTGTCCAAAAAGCGAGTTCTTCTGTAAAACTGAGAGACCGGGCTTCATGTCGTTCCAGTGGAAATCCTTGAATATTTAAGTACACAGGACCCTAAACCAAATGGTAACAACGAGAGCTTGCCAAAATATTCCATTCACCATTCTTTATGAATAGCCAGAAGTCTTCTTCAAGACTTAATACTATTAATAATAGAAATAGACTAATCGCTAAATAAATAAAAGGGAAAAGTAAGTATTTTTCTGCAAGCATTCTGAATGTCCATAGTACCTTTTTCTTTACAGAACAGAAACCATCATGCCTTTCCCCCTTAGTCTTTTATTGGTTTGGACCCATTTTTGCTCAGTAGCAGGAAACAGGTATCATGAACTGATAAAACACAGTCTGTACAAGATAAAAATCAGGATACTTTTGTTTCACGAAAGTTCAATGGCAAATTCTTACTATATAAAGTTTAAATCTCACCACAACATCCCATTAGTTCAGGTTTTTTTACTTATTCACTGGGGTAATAATTAGTGAAGTTACGCCAAAACTCAAAGCTGAAAAGGATTTAGAAGCTTTGGCTGCAGGTCAAATTGTACCAAGGGTTGAGATTCAAACTTGGCAGTGCCAAACACCCATAAGAATTCAGCTGCATGTGAAGCAGAAAACAGCTTTTTTTTTCAGCCTCTGATCTCATCCAAAAATTGAGATCTGGGAACTAAAACCAGCCACCTTCAAGCATCCAAAACAGCTCCTTCAAGTATGGTATTGTCAATATCCTTATAAAAACCTCTTTTAAAGAACTTCTGACCAAACTTACTGATTTTAAAGCACATCTTACATTGTGTGGGCTAGGTATACAAAAATGCTAATTTTCTTCGTCAGTATAAAACCCCAAGAACAGAGAATAAGGACCACGGTTTGGATATACTAATTTTCCTGAAGGAATTAGACAAATTTTAGATTCTTTGCAACCCAATACATAAAAACAGTATTATATGAATAAATAAAAAAAAAAAAAACAACCAACAAACCTTTACATCTATTTTTTGAGTTTCTGTTGGACACAGCAGTTTCTGTTGTGCAGTCCCCGGCTCAGTGACTTTCCAGTAGCCCACAAATTTATGATCTGGTAGTGGTAGTCTGTTAAACAATGTAGGAACAACAAACTTTTACATTCATTAAACAGCAACTGATATGGCAGTAAATAATTTAAAACAATTGCATTTTTCCAATGAGTCATATCTGAAGATTCTCTTGTAGAAAATGCTTCCTCATTAAAATGTTTCATTTCTTTTATGTTTTAAATCGCAAAAAATTTACCCTTCTGGAATACTAATACAGTCACAACCTAACAGCATCATAAAAGAAGAAGCAATTCACATAATATGAGCTTAAAAGGAAAAGTTTTTCCAGTCTGAATTATTTGAGATATATAATACAATATATCCAGAGCATCTCTTGCTTTGCTTCGTTCAGATCAGCGTGTGCTAGTACTGCTTAAAGGAACTTCTGTCAGTGGCACACTCATCTAGGAAACCAGCAAAATAAGCACAGTAAACACTGTGGCAAGTTAACCATGCACTAAAAGTTCAATAAATTATTTCCATATCCATATTGCCACTCCTCACATGAACAGAGACAAAGGAATACAGACATGGGAGTATCCCATTGCCTTCTGGCCACTACAGTCTACAGAAAGGACAGTGACATCTTCAAAAGCCTCAATTGCTTGCCTTGGCCTAACTTCTTCATTTCTGTACCTTTTATTTAGAGAAGAAATATATGGGCCACAGCAAAGCTCATTTATATAGGAAAGAAAATGCTAGCATACGACAAAATAGCTTGACAGCAAAATAGGGATGCCACAATTTTTATTTCTTTCCTCTGAAGTGATTTTCAACCATTAAAAGCAGCTTGACTGCATTAATTAACATGAATACCTTCAAGCTAATGAAATCATCACTTTTTTTATTTCTTTTATTTGGGATCAGTTGCTCCTGAGGAGACCTTCTATCAAAACTACATTCTGTGTTATACACCATTGCACATCATTGGACAGCTACAGGATTTGGCAAGAGAACAGAAAACATTCCTTTTCCCAGTTTCTATAAATATCTCCAAAGTCCATTTTAAGGAAGTTCTTTTGGACTCTTTGTTAAAAGTCTGTGGTTGGTCTCTTCTGTCCTGTCAGATGATATTCGTTCCTACTGTTGCAATTATTTCCCCTCTCCCCACCAAACAACTCATCCCTCCTAGATATTAGAGGTTTCTTTAATTACTTCTTGATACCCTTTTCAGAATAAGAAGGGAACGCAAATCAGAAAACCTCAGCTGAACTATATATGAAACTTAGGGAATTAGAATTCTATTTTATTTTTCCACTGAGAAGTTAAAAGAAAACTCAGGGAGTGATCCCTACTATCCTCTAATCTTTGCAGCTCATGCAGGAAAGCTGCATTAACATTTCTTACTAGTATACTTACACCAAACCTCAGGCAACAAGGAGAAGCCAGGACTCACAGGCAGATAGTCACCAGCTTCTATCAGCATGCTGCGTTTGGATCATCTGCCAAGGCAGTGAGATAGCCAAAGGTATTTTTTGCAAACAGAAAATGGTTTGGGTGTTATAGATTATTGGTGCTCACAGATAAATATCCATCTGCAGCAATATGCCATTGTGGCATGTACTGAGGAAAAAGTGCATCTCATTAATTCCCTATCTTCGTCAAAGAACCAGCAGACTCTTCACTGCCTGTCTGTTGTCTAATTAAGAATATCAATAATTACCAATGTTTGAAGAGTGATTTATTTTGCATTCTTTCCCACTTCAGTTTGCATTTGCACTTTTCCATGCTTTATACCTAGCTAGTCTAGCCAGATTCTTCTCAAATTAAGAAGAGAAATTAAGTCAGACTCAAAAAAATAAAGCTGAAGCAAGTACAATATATTGTAGATTACAACATTTAACACCATTAGGAAAAAAATATTCAGGATGTCCTATTTCAACATATACACAATTCTTAGATAAATACATTCTTGCAGACAGAAAATAGGCAAACAGTCACACTAGACTAAATGTCAGTTTATCCATGGAATTTTACTTCAGCCTTCCATGTGGGTTTCATAATGATTTGCTGGCAAAACATTGGGTATGTCTTGAGCCAAAACTGTCTTGTGTGCAAAAAGAAATTGGAGACTTTCTTTTGCTATGTGACTCCAAGTAGCATAATCGCTGATATGCCTATAATCAGCAACAATTCTTTCCCATTAGCTCAATGGAACATCTACTTTCAGAAGGGTCTGGACTTCGGTTTTAATTCCTTACACATTAATCCTATGGACAACATCATAGAAATCAACAGGTTCACTAATAATCACGAATAGTTACTAAATTTTAAAACAAAGCATATGTTAATAGCCAGCTCTAACCAAATGCCCTGCTTTATATATCAACAGAATTACAGATTGCATTCCCAAAGAAACAAAACATTTCCACTCTGTTTCAGCTTTCTGGAGATTTGCTTTGCTAATAGTTCTTCTCTTCCCTCAGGAAAACCGATTTCTCCTTTCTCCTAGATTCTTGAGGTTTTGTTCTCTTCCCTGTTTCTGAATAATTTAACTTCTTTGAGGCAGCAGACCAAGTCATCGTGCACAGCAGAGAGGAGGGGAAGGAAGATCAGCATTTAAGAATAAAACAAAATGCAGACTTCATATGACAGAGTTCTTTTCCAAGAGTAACGGGGATCTTATTCTTCCAGGGCCTGACAAGTCTTTTTTACTTCATCTCATTGCTCGCTCATATAAATCAGGTCAAAGAAAGACTTAAGAGTACTGAATAAGCTGGTGGCATTAAAGCTCTCTTAACCAGTCTGCCCCCAAAATTATTTTCAGGAGAGAGTGAGGGTGCAGAGGGGCTGGAACAACACATCCACACTGAAAACATCTTAACAGTTTTCCTCTTGTGAATTTATGATATGCAGTGAAGGAGGGAAATTATCTTCTTTTCCTGGACTTGAAAGTAACAAGCAAGTTCTGAAAATAACTTGAAGTGACAGTACTAGCAAAAAGCTTCACAAGGGGCTCCTGACACACTGATGCATTTCAAATTAATTAATTAAATACATTTACATAAAAGGCAGGCAGAATACTATGGAAATGCCGTCACTGGCAAAGATCTGTGAAGCAAAGAGATCTGATGGGTGTGAACAGTGCAGTAACTGGGTAAGAACTGTACTGAAACCTCCCTGCTCTCTCCAGCTGGGGTGTGCAGAGTGAATCGTGATTTTTGCTGTCTTCAAAAGCTGGAAATGGTTTCTAGGACAGCAAAACTACATAACAGACTGCAGTAATCTTGTAAGAAAGCCAAGATTTGAAAGCAAGTTTTAGGGAATTATTCCTGATCAGTTCTTTGATTTTGGATCTGTCAAACTGTGCTGTTTAAGGAAAATTAAAAACATTTTTTATGTTTATTTAATTTTAATTTTTACATCCTGGTTTCAACACGACCACTGCTCTCCATGGAATGGTCACAGAATCAGGCATTTTGTTTAGAAAAGGTGATTGCACAGGACCTACATTTGATGGAGGAATTATACAAAAAATTATATTCAGACTGATTTTCTTCATGCACAGCAGTCTAAAGGGAGACAGCCTGTCAAAAGGTATTTCTCTAGTGGTTTCTGCCATTAGAAAACTTTTCCAAGTGACACCTATGGAATGCAATTTCTTTTAATTTTTGTAATTTTCATTTTGGAAAATAACTTCATTGTAGGCTAATTAAAAAACCTCAAGCAAACCAACAGAAACAAAACAACCCAACAAGTAAATGTATTCAAGAACTCAACAGAACCTACTTTATAAAGTTATTTATTTAGCCTTCTGAGAACATCCTGAAAATGGCTACAAATCTTATAAGAGTGAAGCTCCAATGAATGCAAATTCCCTGCAGCTAGCTATCATACTAGTACAGTTGCGCACATGAACTCTGGCAGGCAACAAAGCTGCTTAATACATGATCTTGTAAACCATCTCAGTGCTGGCACAGAATGTATTCAAGGATTTCAGTAACAGCCAGTGCTCTGTCTAGCTGAAGAGGCTTCTAACCTATCTAACTTTTTGAGTCTTAAGATGTAGTTTGAAACCTGGGAAATTCCTTACTTTATTTAAACATCTTTTGGTTAAAAATATAAGCAGTAGACATACAGAACAGTCTTATGTTAGGCCTCTCATTCCCTAACATTGAAGTGCAGGATCCACATCCCCCACACCTTCTTTCCCTGCAATGCACAGGATTGACAAGAGACACAGTATGGTATGACACAGGTCCTGTAATTAACTAGAGATTACCAGGGGGAAAAAATAAGTAAAAAAAAACCCAGCCAAAGAAAACCAAACAGACTCAAGACAAAATGAAAGCAGTTAATATTTATATAGTTACATTACATATAAAAAATCAATTAATAAAAAACAAATATTGAAGTTATCCCAAGCACTGGGAAGCGGATAGTGATGGGAGGGAAAATATGGATTGACAGTTTCACCATGGATAAATGCCAGAATTAGAGCTGAATGCTGTTTCACCTGAGAATTGCAAGTGGCCTGAACTGTGCTCCAAAATGACAGATAAGCATGAGCTCACAGAAATGTGACGTAACAGATGCCAATGGGAAAAACAAAGTGTAATTGTACATAAAGAAAACAATGAGTTAGCACAGTGAGTGATCCATTTTTTGCACAATGTCTTGGCAAAGCATTGTGGATGAGCCACCTGCGTTACACATAATACTGATAAAAACTATAAACTATCGGACATGTGAGAGCAGGAGATACAGACAATATCCTAATGTTATAACCTGAAATATTGAACATGTCAGTGCCTTGAAGAATGGTCTTCCTATTTGGGAAAAAAAAACCCAACAAAACAACATAAACCAACTGAAGGAAACAAAAAGCCCAGTTAAAGCATTACCTTAGTGGTCTAATATAAGACACCAATTTTGGAAGTACATAAATTAGCATCAACAAATCAATTTCTCTCTTGAAAAAACTGCTGTAAAAATTCCTTTCTAAATGGTCATTAGACACCATCTAATATTTCCATCCAAGATGAGGTATATTAATTCCAGAGCCTAAGCTAAAATTTCTGTAAGTGCCACTGGTACTGTCAAATTTCCCCTCTAATTTCAGCTGGATACAACCCTCAAAGTTCCTTCTAATGAGACCCTGTATTGTAGTGTGTTGCTCATATGTCTCACGTTTATGTTCCTATAGTTTCAGCAGTTATGTTTCACCAGGAATTTACATAATCCCTGATTTATTCAACTTTTCTTTCAGATTGAGTAATAGGTGAGAGAGTTCTCCAAAACTTACTAGAATAAAACATTCACAAATTGTGTGATGCAAGACATACCATACAGAATCTATAAAAAGGAAACAGAATTTCAGTATAATGGTTTTCCTATCCTAGAATCTCCCAGAAATGCTCCTGTATCACAAAACTTCTTAATTGTACAGGACTTGCACTCTTATCAATAGCAATGATTTTGCTGCAGGTATGACTAGCATCCTCCAGCAGAATAGGTTCAGGATACTATCCCAGTTTTCACATTACTTAATAGAAACACTGACCAATTTATTATGATAGCTAGTAAGCCTTAAAAGTCTTGCAAATTAAAAGTGGAACACAGAAGTAAAGCTTGGGGGGGCGGGGGTATGCTGTTGTCAACTAGGACACTGTAGAAATCACATCTAATAAACCTTCAGTTTGCCAAGCTGTGAGAGACTACAAGCAGGAAGAAAAATAAGCCAGAAATTGAAAGTGATCTTGACAAGTCAGAGCACTAATCTGAAAAAATACAGTACAGTAAGAAGGACATTGATTACATAAAACAAAGATGGGGCAAGTGTTATTATGCAAGGTTCTGCAAAAAAGGATCTGGAGGTTCATGCTCCTCAAACTGGATGTGAGTTAAACATTGTAAGACATGCAAACTTGTTGGGGTTTTAAAAGGGACTGCTGCATGGCATACATCTCTATTCTATACTCTCATACTCCTCTACTCAGCTGTAGCAGAATTTAACCTGCCGAGGTTCACACACGATGCTTAAAGACGGACGTGAATCAAGTGGGGAGAGGAATTACAGAAGAAAAATAAAAACAACCAGAGGCCTTAAAAATGCGGAATAGTGAGAACTGGATGTTTTTAGTCTAGAGATGACATTCTAATGACATGGATATTTAGAAACAAGATTGATTTGCTTTGGGGGGTTAGAGAACTCCATCTCTGAAGGTTTTCAGGCATGAACCATGACAAAAATCAGATAGGAAGGTTTTAGATTAACTTCCATCTTTTCTGAAGGAAATGGGATGCAGTAGATTAGCACTATTATCCTACTCTCAGATCTCTGGAAAACAATATAGACAAGGTCAGTACTCTCATTCTAAACATGTAGCAGCTTGAGGAAGTACCTTTTGTGCGGTGGTCATACCATACCAAATTACCTCAATGTGTCCATCATGGGAGTTTGCAATAGGGGATGGAACACATTTAGAGAGATTATCTAGATGTTCTTTAACCCCAAGGCAGAATCAACTGTGCCTAAACCATTCTTGAAAGGTGTATCTGTAATTCAAGGTGATCTACCTTGGCTTACAAACTCCACAGGGTTAAATTTCATGACCAATAACAAGACAGTTTTGGAAGGCAGCAGTAGGATAATGTGACACGCCAGCTGCGGTGGACATATGAGATACTGAGATCAAGACTGCTGGAACATCAGAGCCAGGCAGTCAACCTAGTCCAAGTCTTTCATGGTGAGATCTAAGAAAAAGTTGCTTTTATCAACTGCATGTGAACTGCTCCTGTAGTTTCTCCACACCTTGGCCTTCAGCATACACAGTATGCACTCACAGCTGCTAGTCAAGTAAAGTTTCTGATAAGCATGTTGTGAAGAGGGACTTGTAAGTCTGTCATCTTTGGTGTAACCTGTCCTACAAAATCTCGGTAATGGATTCAAAATGATCAGGTGAATATCCATTATTCAGTATGATCATATCTTTCTTCTACCCCCTCACTTACACACTGAACAGTCTCCAGTTACAGCTTTCTCTTAGGTTTCCTCAACCTCCATCTTCTCATTAACAAAGTCCTCTCCAATCAACCCATGTAAACCCACATCCAACACTTCTAAAAGTTATATAAAGTGCAAATTTCTCAAAAAACTAGGAAAAATATAATTCTTTAAAGAAGATATTACCAAGTAACTTTTACCAGAGAAACCATGGCAAGAATTTGAAGTGTGTACTGTCAATTTGACAGACACTGTAGTCCTGTGCAGTACACCCAAGTTCTGGTTCCATAGGCATTCAATTCTTCCGTCATCAAAATTAAAAGGTACATCACAGGCACTACACTGCCAGTCGTCTATTTAATAGGTATATGTAGGCTGTTAGATAGAGTAATGGTGGTGCTCCAGCAGGAGAAATCTACGCATGGACACCTCATATCAGAATATTGTGTCATAAGAATCAGTCCCTCCTTGACAAAAATAAAATATATGTGCCCAATGGCATTATTATATTATATATATATACTATAAAACATATATGCCCATTGGCACACTCAATTTTCCATATATCCATAAAGCCTTCTTCATGAAAGGGAAATATTTGTTTCTCCATAAATAAATTATACATTAGAGTTCAAGCCAGAGTAACTTAGTTTCCTAATTGCTTTTCAGTACGATCTACTTAAGCCTGTTATCTGTGAACTGTAGAAGAACCAGTTAAATCTGTGTCATAATTCAGTTTAGTCCTAAAAAAAAACCAACAAAAAGCTATTTTAAGTCTAACCTCAGAAAAAATATATGGTGTAATATGTCAACTGGTAACATAATTACAGAATAATAATGATATACGGATACATACAAAAATGGTTCCTAGAGCTTACATGCATTGTCCTATTCTGCAGAAGTGTTTTTATAGAGCCTTTTGTAAGTACCAAAGACAAAATCCCACTACCGTTGAAGACAACTTGTTTGCTTTGCTACTGATTTAGGTGACAAATAACAGGATAGAAATGTGTTGCAATTCAATTAAAAACACAGGAAAAGAAACAAGTATTTCCCTTTATTAATATATATGTATCTGTTTATCATACAAGCTATCAATATGTACATGAACATTCAAGATTAAATATTAGTAATAAGCAAATACTCTATCATGAAGCAATTTATATTGTTATAAATGATTTGGAAGAATATAAATTTGAACCAGAGAAGTACTGACTTCAAGTATTCCAGGTTGGTTTTGAATCAGTTAGCAGCAAGATAACACACTATAAAAAAGTGATCATGAGAAACCTGTCTTCTTAATATGTATCTTATGTTATTCTTACTCCTTGGCCAGCTGTACATTGGTTGGTTTTGCTCCAATAGGTATCCCATATTTGTGCAAAGTGTTGATTAAAATTTCACGCATTTCATTATTGTAGGAGTCAAAGTCAAATACATTTCGAACAACACTTGCCAGTCCTTCAGTTGGAAATTTCTGTGAAGAAACAAAGAGCCCAAGTTTGTTTTACTGAATATCTGTTAAGTCACAGCATATCTTTAAATACTTCTAGTAGTGACAGCAGTAACTTTGCTCAACTTAGACAAGTGCTCAAATAAACATTTTTTAGTTTTCAGAATAAAGAAGGTAATCAAGTTAGAATGAAGTTACTGACACTAAACCTGAATTAAACAAACAAGCAGGAGACAATTATTTAAATACTCAACATAATTCATGTTTTAAAGAACCATCTTAATTATACACACAATAAGATTGTGTAATCATTGGAACATGTAATTAAATATAGCTTGTATTTTTTAAATTTGGAACTGCTTTTTTTTGGTAAAGATCTCACACAAATACATATATCTGTATAATTCAACTACACAATTCATTTAAGAATTCTGATTCTTAATGTTGAATAAAGAAAAAGATACGCTGCTTACAAAAAATGACTTTAAGTCATGAAGGATTTAAGATTTGCATACATGCGTTTTCCTAGAAAAAAGTACTACTTGAAATGTGCTGCGTGCATTAAAAAAAAATTTATCAAACTTTCATTAGTATTTCAAACAATGCAAGTTTTGACACTGAACTGAACCGATGATTTAAGGCCAGTGTGTTCTTCCAGGTTTCAGAACTGATGCTGATATATTCCCACATCTTTAATTATTGTTGCTCACAAGAGAAAAAACACATTTTCCTGCCTCTCATCTCCCACTAAGAACTAGAAGGCAGTAAGGCTTAAAGCCTTGACTGAGCAGTCAATTGAACATATGTAATAGGAATAGACTGAAGAAGGGTGCTATTGGAACCTGCAGAAGACACTATAGGTGTGAAAAGATGGTTTAGCCTTTCAGTGAACTGGCTGCAAGCGCTTAGTCGGTAACTTCCACTGTCTTTTGATTTGCCATGAAACTCAAATAGTAAACATGCACCTGTCCCCAATTAGATTAAGGAAGATTTCAATGGACATGGACCTTAATACATGCAGCTATAATTTCAGGCTTAAATAAGCTAATTGTCTAAAGGAACATTTAGGAAATTTAAACAGAATATGTATTATGCGCAATTTAGATTTTACTTGTCATTGACAAAACCAGCTGTTCAAGTTGAACATGTTGACACAGCTAAGTCACTGAGCCTTCTCACAGATACTCTTCCACAAAACATCTGAAAAAATCATCTTACTCTTGTAAGATGGTGTGTTGGGTTTGCGAGAGGAGTGAGAATATGCGAGAGAAACATCCCTGCAGACACCAAAGTCAGTGCAGAAGGAGGGTGAGGAAGTGCTCCAGGCACAGGAACAGAGATTCCCCTGTACCCTGTGGCGCAGACCATGGTGAGGCAGCTGTCCTGCAGACCATGGAGGTCCATGGTGGAGCAGATCTCCATGCACAGCCCATGGAGGACCCCATGCAAGGGGTTGCCTGAAGGAGGCTGTGATCCCATGGGAAGCCCACATTGGAGCAGACTCCTGGCAGGACCTGTGGCCCCAAGAAGAGAGTAGCCCACACTGGAGCAGGTTTGCTGCAGACCTTGTGACCCCATGGGGGATCCACACTGGAGCAGCCTGTTCCTGAAGGACTGCACTCCATGGGAAGGGCCCATGTTCATGAAGGGCTGTCCTCCTGTGGGAGGGACCCCATGCTCGAGCAGGGTAAGAGTGTGAGAAATTCTCCCCCTGAAGAGGAAGAAGTAGCAGAGACAAGATGGGATGAACTGACCGCAACCCCCATCCCTCATTCTGCTGTGTTGCTGGCAGGGAGGAAACAGAGAATTTTTGAGTAAAGTGAAGACCAGAAACAAGGGAGGGGTTGGGAGAAGGTGTTTTAAGATTTGGTTTCTATTTCTCTTTATCCTACTCTGATTTAATTGGTAATAAACTAAACTAATGTCCCCAAGTTGAGTCTGTTTTGCCTGTGACAGTAACTGGTGAGTGAGCTCTCCCTGCCTACAAACCTTTCTTCATATTTTCTCTCCTCTGTTCAGCTGAGGAAGGCAGTGATAGAGCAGCTTTGAATGGGCACCTGGTGTCCAGCCAGGGTCAACCCACCACGGGTGTAAATAGAAGAAATCAAATCAAAAGAATTAAAAAAAAAAAAAGAAAAATTACCACATTACTATATATCCTAGAACTTTATCACCGAACTGCTTCATTTTACCTCTTCTTTTTTTTTTTTTTGGCAAGAGATGGGAGTGAGAATCTTTATTTTAAACTTCTCACTTTTTCCTCATATGCCTTTCATTCAAATACTACATCTCTGAGACAAGGACCTGGATGCTCCCATCTCAGCATGCCACATTTACAGAGAGGAAGATAAGCATGTGAAGAAGTATTTTAAGGAGATTAAGTCTTAATTGTTTTTTCCCCATTGGTGAGTAAGGCTTGTACAAAACCCTTCAAAACAGACTTGGCGCAACATGATAAATTGTATTATATATCTAAATTAATAAATGTATTACAAGTAAAGATATTTGAGTCCTGAGAAAAAACTAAAATTGAAGAAACTTGAAAATTTTCATAAATGTTTTGACCCGTACTCTTAATCAAACATCAGCCTTAGCCAGGAATTTAGTATTTTCCCAACTTAATAAATATCTAATCTCTGCAATAAAATATCCATGACACAAGCAATACTAAAATCAGCTAGTTACTGCGGGTATCCCACCACTGCTAGGAACAGACTTGTACAAATCTTTTTTTTTTTTTTTAATGTGCAGTGTCCATGCCACAGAACATTTCAGTACTACTGTTGGTATTAAAGTAAGCTAAACTACATCCTGTTTTTTAAACCTGTTCCCGAGGTAACCTATTAGAAACCTTTTAGAAGTTCCTCCCTGAAACCTATTAGAAGTTCTGCACTATTACAGCTTAGCAAAATACAAGTTAGTGTGGGAAAACAAGAAGCTGTCCTATTGCCTGTGCCATACTCATTAGCATGCCCATTCCTTAAGGAATGAAACAGGTTCTAAACCATAAAGTTTCTCCCAACAGCTATTCTAACTAAAAACTCTACAAATATTTCACATGTAATATAAACACAACAAGTTTATGTTAAAGCTACTTAGTACTCAATGTGCAGGACTGTGCCTCAGTCTGTTTTCAAGTATGTCTTCTTTTTGATAACAAGAACAAGTAAGTCCAGAATTATGCATACTTTATATAACCCAACCCTATTATTTAGAACACTTATGAAGACGAATAGTGCATTTTCTTCCCTTCTCACCGCAAAGAACAACCAGCAAACTGGCACCAAGCTGTCTTGTTCACTTATGACTTACTCTTTCACCTGCCCTGCACAAGATACTGCAGAAAGTTTTGTCAAGTGTTTAAAATATTAACTGTTTTTCACTAGTAGTCTCCAAGTTTTCTGAATCATTGTGTAACTACTGACAGATACCCTTCTGACTGAACTGCCTCAATAGTTCTATGTCTCTTTTATCAGCAGGACATCAGAAAAAAATGATTTCTTCAGGTACAACTCATAGCTGCTGTCAATAAAACGTGTTCTGAACACAAGCCCCTTGTCAAAAAGGCCTTTACTTCAGTTATTAAAAAAATCACAACTCTCTTGTTTCAATCAGAACAAATCCAACAACTTTTTAACTGTCTGGACAACTGCTTACCGAAGAAAGGCCATGACAGTTCCCTTGAACAACACACACAGAAAAAGCTTGAATGTTTGAGCTGAACATTTTTTAAAAAATCATTTGCTTGCTATTGATTTTTAAAACCAGATTACTGGAGGAAACATTGACCTCTCATCAGTCTGTCTGGTTCTCATTCATTGATTCTTCCCCTTACAAGTAACACCTCTGTGTGTACCTTAGAGTATTTTCACAGCTCAGATTCTTGGCTAGTCGTTACAATAGTAGCTAACATAGGCTTTGCTTTTAACAATTTAACAATTTTATATTTTTATAGATATATATATATTATGCTTTATTTGATACAGAGTTGTGACAGAATTCAGCTTTGTAAGAAATCCATATTTTTATGGATTTACCTTTCTGCGAGTACATGCTTTGCTACAATCTGCTGAAAAGGTACCACCAAAATAGTAGCTTCCCAGTACAAATACAGAATCTTAATTAAAATATGCTATACACTACCACCACATTAAAAACAGCTGACAAATTATCTGGCATCCAGTCTGGAATGAGTCCAGATTTTTGTTTCAGACTTCTGCCTCATGCTCTTACTACCACTCCACATTCTAGTGCCTTCAGATGATTGCATATTTCCCATCTGGCCAGTGCCACCCCAAAGGGCTACCCTGCCACGGTGACACTAACAGATGTCTCCCTACCTGCTCATTCCTCCATGGCTTTGGCTTCCCCCTCTACACCCAATGCCTTTTCACTGAATACTGCTGTGCCTCCTTAGTTGTCCTGTCAGCAGAGCAAGACGCACCATGTCTAGGCCTCATCCTAAGTGACAGTCATACTAATTGACTAAACAGTGCTCATGTCTTTAGTGGGCATATCTACTGTCAAGCAAAACAGCTGAATTCTCTCCCTGCCTTTTAATTCACAGGGACACCACTCAAGATTTCTATCTGCTCCTCCTGGTCACATAGCCACTAATCTTGATTAAGCCAGCAGAAACCTAATTCTCTTTGAAAACTGGTAACTGAGATTCACTGTGGTTGGCCAAAAGGGTAAATAGTTATTACTGATGTGCATTTGGCAGCAAGGTGAGAAAGGGATATAAACTGTAATTTGATAAGCCTAGTTTCCTTTTGAGGTTAGGCTAAATGGAAAAAAGTACTGTCAATACACAAAAACTTACCAAACAGGCCTAAAAGCCTGACAATTAGTAGACTTCAGGGCCAGAAGGCACCTTAGACATTTACTGCTTGGAAACTGTTATACTAGTGCTATACTGTAGCATAGTATAGCACTAGTGTATATATATACTATATTATATATATAGTATATAGTATATTGTATATAGTATATATATACTATACTATACTACAGTATAGCACTATACAGTGTTATACTATTTAGTGTCATACTATATTAGAAAGCAATCTCAGATACGAATAAGAAAGAAGGCCTATCAGAAAAATCTCAACTTTCCCAAACTCAGCAGTTATAAAAAACGCTAGTTCCATTTTATCTGGACTAGCGTGGCTTGCCTGATTAACATTCACCAGAGACACGGGGTGAATCTTGACCCTGCAAAATAACATACAAAGGGTCTTACGAAAACTAGCATATTAGATTGCAGAGAAGCAGTCATAGCATATGCTGGAAGTTACGGGAAGAATACGGTAACTCAGTAGAGCAAGAGCTCAGCTTGCCCATAAGCCACTATTAGCATAAATACTTTTGACATTTGACACAGTCTGAAAACTGCAGGCAAGCAAGACAAAAAGGCTATATTTAGGTCACCTGCAATCTAGAGCTACAAGACCCAAATTCCCTATACAATCTGTGGGGAGAAATAGCAGCAGCAACTAATTTAGGTGTCTACATTAGACAACTTTTCCTATGCCTACAGTTTCAGGTCTTCAAATTAATTTGGTATCTCAAGATTTACCAAAAAAACCTCTCCTTAAGAAAAAGTTAGTATAGAGGCAACCTAGCTCTAAATGCAGTGTCTATGCTACAGCTCAATGCTACAGGTTCTCTACTTGCATAATCTTTATGGGAAGATGCTCTTGTAACTAACACTGTAGACACAATCCTATATTTTGATGACACCAATTAATTGGAGTACAGAGATTAGCCTAACAATATGTTGATACAATCAGAATGCTTTTTAACTGACTAGCCCTGATGCGTTCTCAGATAACAGCAATGAACACATTTTTTTTTCCAAAACATCCAACCTTTTTTTACAGAAGCAAAATATTCCAAAATTGTGTGGAAGAAATCAACACAATAGTACAAAGAGAATGAGGCTGTGGAACTGCTGTAAGGGAAATAGTTTAACAACATGACTAACTTCCCTCCTTCCTTCCTAAGGACCAGCAATTTTATTGACTCATTTCCCTCCTTCCCCTTCCTTCTCTACCTGAAGACCTAAATGCTTCTTACTTTGGAATAACCATTATGTTTACGTCATTGTTTACATTTGGCTACTCCCAGCCATTTTATTATTTAGATTGAAAAACAAGTTACAGTAAACAAAATGTTGCATCCTTTCAAAGAGACTGGGATCTTGAAAACAAAAGTTACAGAAGAAATCAAAGCTGCATGTTCTAGACTTATTTGGGTATTTACACTTGATTTTGAAAGCAGTGAAATCTTAGCAGACAGGAAAACCTGCCCGGTGATCCATGCCCAATGATGAAGAAAAGATGCTGGGAAGGAAGGTAGGACTAGCCAAAGAGTATGAAGACAGGAGAATGTTAATTTAACAAAACCCCTAAGCCACCAGCTTTTCAGCTGCACAGCAACTGTTCCTCAAGTTTGTAATTTTTCCACTTTCATTTCAAATGTAACTCTGTGTTTAGAGATCAGCATGTACATGTTCTATCCATTTTGGAAAACAAATACCCATCAACTGGTAACAGATCCTAATAAACTACTTTGCTTACATGTTTATTTGGATGGATTCTTCAGCTTTGAGGTCTGAATGTTGTTAACCTTTTGTACAAAGTTGTAAAGACAGCATTCTTGGTATCATAATAGCACCAATTTACTTTGTCTCAACACATTGCTGCATCCCAGAAACCAGAGAGCACAAAATCTATCTTCACCTAGAAATCTGGATGAACTGAAGATTTTCAAAGTAGCAATTTTAAGCTGCAGGATCTAAATGTCTCTATATGGATGAATGTATGCATGTTCATGAGCACAAACACAAAACTGTCATGCAACCCTGTTACACTATGCAGTGTTATACACATAAATGGTCAAATGATTTGTGAGAAATTATATTGTAATTGTAGCAATTACATTAATATTTCCACTAAACTTTTCTTCAATCTAGGATTCAGTAATTCAAGAAAAAGTGCACGGATTAACAAATTACTGATTTTTATGATTATAAACAGGACAAAATAAAACCACTGCTATTTCAAAGAGTATTAAGATACTTTATATTTTAAGTACTTCAGGCAAAGCGTATCCTTCAACTTATAAAGACAGAAGTCAGGCTCTACTGCAGTCTTTAAAAAAAGATCATCATTAAATCAGAGTTCACAATTTTACAGTTAAAATGTGCGTAGGAAGCAATCATGGATTCTAAGTACCTGTTTGCTAAGTTTTTATCCATCTAACATTTTCCTTAGAAAAATTCCATCAGAGATGTATTATTGCTATGCAACAGGAACTTGCTTTCCCCTGGGAAATTATTAAAACCATAAATTTTATAGCAGCATAAAGTGAACAGCTCCACTGTTCTGGAAGTATTGTATGCTGAATATGAAATTTTTCAGTGAAGGCTAGCATGAACACTGCATACTGTATTCACACATATGAATGTGGTTATTTGCTCACACAGTAGAAAAGCAGACTCTCAGAGTTGGTTTTTTTTTTGTTAAATATCTATAAATATACAAAAAAATATCTCCCTGTACACATCTGTGATCTTTACCCTCAGACTATCTGAACATCTGAATATGATTCCTCCAAAATGCAAAACTTTTCGAAAGAATGAAACAAAAATGCATAACATCTTTTTCTAAAACCTTCAAGCATTAAAATCTCAGTAGTGATGAACTCAAGTTTACAATAAAATCTGAGGTACTGTACCTGTAAATGTTTTACAATATTCACAACTTCTCTAGTTGAATAGGGATAGTTAATAATTCCTTGGTCAGCCAAGCTCCTAAGTTCTCCAAAAGCAGCCACGAGTTTCTGAAGAATTTGTTCTGGAACATCAGGACCGTATTGTCTAAGCATAGCCAGTTCAGACTCTGGTTTGGGATTATCAACAGCATGGCAACTAAAAATGTCTCCTAAAAAGGAAAATAAGCATCCACTTAAGCAATTAGAAAGACACCATCACAACAGCCCCTTAAGTAATTAGAAAGAGAGAGCATCACAACAGCCCCTTTAATTTTCATGCAGCACCTTAAATGGAAAAGCAATGGCTCAAGAGGATGCTGAGTACCCGCTAGCCTATCACACAGGGTCATGTGCATGGAGGTGCTAATGAGAATTAAGAAGCAGGCGGCATAGTGCCAACACCAAAAATACAGTAGCCTCCACTGCTGAGAAAAGAATCATCCACCAGGCTCCCATGTATTCTACTGAGGAGGGCAGCACCTGGCCCATGGCTTGTTTTGATTTGGGGACAAAACTGTGGTAACCACTTACGTCAGGTATCAGGCGGCTTAGAACTCATGTTTTTGCTTTATTTTTATACAAGATACAGGCATTTGCAAAGACTTCTTTTGTAACCCTGTCTGTCTGCTGCATTTGTCCAGATCCCATAAAACAAAATAGTTGTAACACAGATGACCACATATATGCATGTTCACTTCAGGACAAGTTTAAGCACTTTTACAGTAAATTTACATAAATTTACATGGTAAACTTCAAGCTGAATCTCACCGCCTAGTGTCTTAAGTGAAACAAAGTATCAATATGCACAAGGACTCCTTCTCCTCATGAAATCTAATGGATAAAGGCTGCTAGTCTATTAATCAACTATTAGAGATCACCTTTTAGTATGAATCACTTACCTAAAGTGCCAAAAAAGTCATTCCCCAAGAAAGGAAATCCAGGTCTATTCGCTAGAACTATCATTCTAAAATCAGGATGAATAACTATTACATTTTCCCTCCCCTCTACATGAGCATTATCTGGAAAAGAAATAAAATATATTCATTGCATATTTAAGCTTTGTGATAATGGCTTATGAAAGAATTCAGCTAATCTATTTATGTTTTCAGAGCAGTTACAAAAAAAAGGTCAACAGCTTCTCAGCATGCTATTCAACTGCGTGTTCTGGCTTTCATTTTAAAGTTTCATAATCTGTTTCATGAATATTTAACTGAAGTGTTTCATTTAAAAAAAACCCAACATCAAAATGCATCCACTCTTCTTGGGGTGGGGATTACCTGTCATGTTTGTATTTAATTTCTCTAAAATGCTGAAGCCAATGGTGAATAAAATGTGGTTTCATAAACGTCTCACATCACCAGATCTGGGAACACAGGACTGAAGTTTCTCCTAGTTCCTACAAATATCTTTGAGAAGCCAGAGACTTATGATTTCATGTATGTGAAGACTCTGTTTCTCCAAAATGAGTCAGACTGGCCCCACTTGTTCCCTTGCAGCACATTTCCAGTGGCACATGGTGTTTGGAAAACCTTTTACCTCATCTAAAAAACTACAGTACTGAGACTGGTTAGCAAGATATTTAATAAAATGCCCAACTACATGACAAGCAAGCTTTAAGTGCTGTACCATGTGAGTGCCACATTATTGCTCCACTCATACCTAAACATGATTCCCAATATTGTTAAAAAGAAACTCATTATGCAAATTACAGCATCTACTAAAGTTAAGAGGGCATTTCAAACACAGATTTTCTTTGAAAAATATTTAGTTCTGGAAATTCTCATTAATTAAATTCCATTAAACTTCTAAATACTCTCACAGCCTGCAGGATATATTTAAATAATATAAGCATATTCAATATTTGAGTAGATGAAGACCTTAATAATTCAAACTTGGATAGATTCATATCTTCAATTCCAGATCTGATCAAATTATACCCCCAACTGTCCAGATCAGCATAACGAAGATTAGAATTTGGTCAATTTTATCTTTATTTCTTATGGTGAATGAGAAGCAGAGAGATCAACTTACAGTTTGTTGGGATTTTATTCTTAATAACATCTTTGTGGCTATTGCAAAAGTAGTAGAGAAAATGACTGTAAATTCTTTAATTGTTAACCTTTCAGCATCAAGTATTTTTTCCATTTGGATTCTTTTGAGCATTTTTAGTAACGGAATTGCTGAAAACCAGCAACATGTTACATTTTACCGTAAATAATCAAAATGCTTCCTGTGTACTTACTGGCAACAATTCGCCTTCCATCTGACAAAACCATTTCCCCACTTTCCACTAAAGTTTTTAAGATGCAGGTAACATTTGTTGGTGCTTTGTCTGCCTCATCAATCACCAAAATACGTCCGAACTTCACTGCTCTTACCTAGAAAAGAATCAAAATATGACAACCTCTCCCTTCCCCCGCCCCCCCCCCCCCAAAAAAAAAAAACCTGCAAGAATCTGCATTAACGATTTCTCAGTTATCAGAAGTGACATCCTAACAGCACTGAGACAAGTAAGGGACTCAGAACCAGGACAAGCTATGACCAAACTGTAGCAGAGAAAAGAGGAAGCCGGTGAGACAAGAAAGGTGGGTATTTCTGTTTCTTCAGGATAGGGATGGAAAGGGCTGTGCTAGGGAGGAAAGTGAGTAGCCTGACTGAGAATGAACTGCAGTGCTGACAGAGCAGAGCAAGCAGTTTGCATTTAGACTGTCAACATGTAGCTGAAAGAACTAAAGGATGGCTGCAACAGCCGTTTAAAGTCCAACTTAGCAGCTAGGTGTAAGATGGTAAAAAAGAGGAGGAGGAAAATATCATTCTACCAGTTAGAATGTGTCAGGTTAATACTAAATTATTTTCCATAATTGTCTTGTACATACAAACTCCCAAAACTATCAACTTACATTTAAGACAGCAAATGCGGCAAACGTGACCAACGTACTTGTGATTATAGTTTCTGTGATTTAGATTAGATATCAGGAAAAAATTCTTCCCTGTGAGGGTGGTGAGGTCCTGGCACATGGTGCCTAGAGATGTTGCAGCTGCCCCATCCCTAGTAGTGTCCAAGGCCAGGCTGGATGGGGCTTGGAGCAACCTGGTCTAGTGGGTGGGGTCCCTGCCTGTAGTTAAGGTCCCTACCATTCTATCATTCTATGAAAGTAAAAGTTAATGAAATGTTACCGCATTCACTGACTATGCCATGAAAGTAATCAAATCACGAAGAGTTTTCTCATCTGAAAAGCCAGCATGTTTAACTTCTCATTTTAAATAGAAAAAAACCCCAACCAAATATACAATCCAAATGTTACTACTGACCAGTGGTGAATCTTCATATATAATAAGACCATCTTTGACAGAAGGTTGTAGGGTAAGGCTTTGTACAGTGGTATCCCTGAAATGCGGAAAAACAGACAATTAAAAATACACAGAAATTTAAGTTTCAATAAAATGAAGAAATAATAAATGAACTACTGAAGGGCCTCTTTTCCTAAGCAGAAAAAAAATACCTCTTATTTTTTTTTTTAAAGAATTCTTGAAGAATTTGAACTGAGAACAACTCCATGCCAGCTTAGTGTTCAAAGGTGGCCCTGTCTCTGCCAGGGCTTTCATGGTAGTTCTCAATTTCTAATAAACTCTGGAAATGAAAACACTGAAAAAGGATTTGGTGTCTTTATTTCATGTAGGCACATTCCTACTGTTGCTACTATTTTAGTAAAACAAAAAAATTTTGTAAAAGTAAAAAAATTTAAGACATTTTCAATTAAAATCTGTAATGTGAATATTCCTTAATCTTCACTATTTTCATCTATTTCAACCAGCAGTGAATGTACACATAAATAAAACCCAGTTGCCATTCAGAAACGTCCAGCAAAAGACATCACCACAATGGATTTACCTATATAAATTGAGTCCATAACCTAGGGCAACCCCTCTTGATTGTATGAAATATTCGTTGAAACAACTGTCAAGATCTGTAAAATCAACCCTATCTACCTGGGCTTACAGAGGGATCAATGGGCTAAGGAACAATCAAGAGGTGGGTGATGACTCTCACAGTTTCATGGACAACAGGATATGCAATTCAGTCTTAGAGCAAGCAGACTGTGCCATCTGTTTCTCCTGTATTTCAAAATTTGGACTAGTCTGTGTCAAAATAATGATGGATTATTCACATGACAAAACCCATCAGGAGAGCCTCACTTATGCTGCTCAAGATCCACATGCTGGTCACTAGGTAAGGTCGGTTAACCTTTGCACTGAATGTGAGATCTGATGCAACAAAAACCTCTTCACCTTTTATAGCCATGCCGTACAACAAAACTGTTTGCTTAAGCTAAGCTGACTCACCGTTCCAAACATTCACCTCAGTTCTATCTTTAATTCTGTAACACCTTGTAAAAAGCCAACAATACTCTGATAAGCTCCATGGGTACAGGAAATCAAACAGTACAGTTTGCAGCAAGCTATTAAATAGCCAGCTTCCAATTGCAGTCTTAAACTGACAGCATAACATGCACATTTCCTTTATTTGAAACTGCTGTCAGCAGGATTTCTGTCCCTACTAACTAAGAATTTCTTGTTTAGCTTTAAACTCAATGATTGATTTATTCCAGTGTTTCCCATGGACAGGAATAAAAAAATAGGGTGGGAAGAGAGATTTTTAATGTTTAGCTACTTCATCTGAACTTTAATCCAGGAGGGGAAAGGCTGCAAAGCTGACACCACCTTCATTTTATTCAACGCCATCACATGTGGCCTGTTACAAGCAGAGATGCTCCCTGAAATAGTTACTATTCATAGAATTCACTTGCAACGTGTAATTTTTTTAAACCACTAAAATAAGCAGTAGCATTGATCTACTATTTTAGAAATCCTATCATGCACATATACCCAAAGCTTCTGTTGCCATTCCTGCCTGTCTACCCATTTCTATGCTGGTTGGAGAAGTAAGGGATCATAAAATAACAATAAACCAACAGTTTTGTTTCTTGGAATACAGATTATTTAGGGGCTACATTCTCAGACTGTATGTATCAGCCTAACTCCATTACCGGTTATAACTTCTGGTTCAAGCCTATGTAGTTGCAGAAGTAAAAGAATTCTTAAAATGTGTAAACCAAATCCTAATGTATATGAAGGCCAGTCACAGGTCAGCCAGAATAATTAAGTCTCTTATTAGTCAGAAACAGCTAATGGAAAAGTGTTCTAAGGAATTAATTCAAGGAGAAAAGTGGAAGGATTTGTCAAAGGTGAACTGCAATCACTTTAAAGTAACAGAAAGGTGAGGAAATGGGTGGATCTAATGACAGCATAGGCCAAGAATAAGGTAAAGGAAGATGAAGCAGTGCAGGATGCTTCACAGATCATAAATATGCACTTAGCAGCCATTGCATGAAAAAAAATGAAGTTAACAGAACAGGGCAGGAAAGGAAGATCTTTAGTGGTGGTGTGGATGGGCACAAGTGATGACGGAAGAAAAGACACAAATGTCAAATGGCATTTTGCTGTAACACAAAATAGTGTATTTTACTTTAGGTGAGCTAGTTAATCCTCTGGCTCTGCAGAGATTATTACAACACCTGATATGGAATACTAACTTGTGCTAAGTATTACCAGCAGCCCACACAAATCCTTAGGATGATCTCATTCTTAAGGGGAGACAGATTTGACCATATCTTTGGGGGAAATAACCACTAGAAGAGTTTACAGTTTACTTAAGTGCTATTATAAAAGTTGCATAAATCAGAAAAAAAGTAGAAGAATTGTAGAATTGTATAAAAAAAAATAACAATTAACATCCTAAACCTAGCTTCTAACTTTTTTTCTTATTTTTTCCATGGCTCCCTCATTTGTTCTACTTTGTTATGCAGCCCTAATATTCTGAGGAAATATTTCAAGGGATTTGTAATGCATTATAGGTAGATGTACAGCCAAATATTAATTCCATTGGCTTGAGGACTTAAAGTGAATGCAAAACTCCTGTACTTGCTTAGGTTGTCACATTCAGCCATGTAGGTAAGAACAACTTTGCCAGGGTTAGTACAGATAAATGTTATTTCCTTTCAGGATAATAAGCTATGCAATTAGATGTCATTAATTTCTGCTCTTCAGAAACCTAACATGACCTAAACACAGTAAAGAATGGCCTCAGGCTTTTTTTTTTCTTAGATTTCCACTCTGTAATGAATTATGTAAATGTAAAGATACTAAAATAAAGAATTAAAAAAATATGCTAAGAATGAAATATTTCTGAACAATACGATTTACAGATTTTCCTAAATGCTAAATGTCTGGCACTGCTAACCATTACACTGTAGAATTTCACTCCCACAGGAAAGGAACTAAAAACTTTAATTCACATTCACTTATCAATATTAGCATGTTAATATTAACTAGGCTGTAACAAAGATGTGAATATCAACACCTCCCAACTTCATCACATTTGGCACTGAAGATAAAAATAGTTCTGACACAAAGAAGCACAACTGGGAATGCAGAAGTGAGTGAGAAAAGCCGTCTGACATACTGTCATCCCACTCAACTAAACTGTCTTCTCCTGATTGTAAAAGAAAAATATGAAAAGCTCACCAACGCCTTTCCTAAGAACGTACTTTTATGTTTCATTTTTATCAAGCAAGCCATCCTTACAGGCTCTCCATTAAAAAAAAATAGTAATGAAAAAAGAATCTGCTACTGAAACTCAGCAACCCTTCTGACAGTGCCACTCAAGTCATACTAGGACTTCTGAGAATTCTTTTGATGTTTTCTTGTTTATTAGCTCACATCATTGCCTTTTATTTATATTTTGCTGCTGGTGCATTATTTACCCTAAAGGCAGCTTTTTTTGAGGTCTGTAGGCTTACTCAAACATACTAGTCTGTGACAGTTACTGTTTCTTTGACAGCAATGTCTCCTTTCTGGGGAAGAACTATGACATGCGGCAAGAGGAATTTCCATCAACCACAGAAACTGTTCAGTTCATTCTGCCCCTGTCAAAGTTAACCCAAATTCTGTTAAATAGTTGAATTTAAAAACTTTCTCCAAAAAAGAGAGGAGAGAAACTGCATCTGACAGCTATTTTACTCTTTAGAATAGAATTCTCTTCAGAACTCCAACCAATGAGTTCAGCATTTCTTAATGCCTTCATGGGAAACAGAAGCTTTCTCCCAGGCTCTTTTCAACTGAAAATCTAGAGTTGTTTGAACGAGCTGAATACCTCTACCCATAGGCCTTGAAACAGGGCAGGATGGGAGGCAAAGATGGAAAGGAAGTAAATCTCCAAACACTCAGGATATCTTGTGGTGAGACACAGGAGCTGAAACTATGGAGGAGGAAAAAATAAAGAACATAGGAGAATGATGTTCCTCTTTTTCTGAAATTTGTGTTAGCTCATTTGGAGGACCACCGAGCTGAAAGATGTTTCTTTAGAGAAATAAAATCAATGCATGAAATTCTTCATTTAAAATATTACTGCTGTCTATATGACACATCTACAAATATTCTTTATTGCTTTGACACTTGTGTGTCCCCCCCCAAACACTGAAATGTAAACACAAAACCAGAATTTTATCCATTGCATAATTTACTCATTATCATCTAATTTAAGAAAAGGTATTCCAGCACTTTATTTTAAGACTTGAGCCCTCAAGGAGGCTGATGCCCAAACACAGGACACAGTGTCAGGAGCTCAGTTAATGTTACAAACATCCACTCTCCTGGCTTTTCCATGGCTGAAAGGGTAAGAGAATATCTACAGATGACAACCGCGTGCTTTATGAGCCTAGACAAACAGATTCAGGTTTGGCCTTCCTCTTATTCTCCAAATGGAACTTTATGATAGTTGAATGGAAAAATCAGAGACACAGAATATATAGAATCATAGAGTACTCAGGGTTGGAAAGGACCTTGAGATCATACAGTTCCAATCCCCCTGTCATGGACAGGGACACCTCACACTAAACCATGCCATCCAAGACTATGTCCAACCCAGGCCTTGAACACTGCCAGCAATGGAGCATTCACAACTTCCCTGGGCAGCCCATTCCAGTGCCTCACCACCCTGACAGTAAAGAATATGCTCTAATAATAGACGGTATTAATTTCTGTGAGACAATTATCTAAATACCTATGTATATAGACATATATCTCTTCTCAATTACATTAAAATCAGTCATGAATGTACCATCTGCTGTGACCTAATTTAAAGAGTGTTTGAAAAATAATCAGGCCAAGGGCCACTTGAAACTGTTAATTGGTTAGCTAATCCACTCATGGATTATCCTGATGAAGAGCAGGCGATCTTAACACAAAGAAAGGATCGGCAGGACTTTGACATTAACAAATTAATTTCTTTACCCAGCCTATCATACAGCCATTGCGTTGCATGACCTGACCACTATGTTTAGGAAATTCTGAAATATCTGAAAAGCCTACCAGCTGTCTCACTTCTCTGTTAAAATGACACTGTAAAGTTTTTTTGACTTCTCTATAGGCACTGATAATTAAATTCCCATATTCTTTCTGCTAGGCCATTATAGCTACTCAGCAGGACATATATTTGTTTAAAATCCAAGAAATTATTTTAAGTATTAAGGTACTCATTACTCAGTATGGCTGCTGGTGGCAGAACAAAGGCCAAAGAGAATATATGTTTAATTCAGGTTATTGCTTAAATCAAGTTACAGAATTACTTACATGTGATCCGTCTTTCAAAACAAGATGCAATGTTTTCACATAATTTGTTGTAACAACATAAGAATTCACTCACCCTAATTGTAAATCCATTAACAAAGATGTATGACACCCTACAGCTCCCCTTATTTGGTATAAGAATATATACCACCTGCAAGAACTTGTTACTTCAGCTTTAGAAGAAAATGAAACAGGGTCTTCAAAGCCAAGCTATTTACCTGCAACAGCCACACAAAGCAGGATATTCAAGCTGAATTCAATTCCTACAAAAAGACAAATGGAGTAGCTCTCTCACACCTGGAATCTGACAACAGTAGAGCTAATCAACCAGCTTATGAAAAGCCAACATTGGAATTAGAGACAATAGCTTGCATGAACTCTTGGAAGTCTTGTATTATAACTTTGTAATGATTGAAAATGTATTTAAGGGGAAAAAAACAAGAACAAAGAGTAAAAAAATCCATAAACACATCTATTGTAAGCTAGACAGTACATTCAGTGCTTCACACCATAAATCTTCATGTCATTTTATTATTTATTTCCAAACCTGAACTAAAGAATAAAGCACATACCATAAGGCTACTGTACAACAGTACAGTACAGAAAGGAAAATATTCTAGACATATATATTCACGACTCAAAATTAACAGGAAAAATAACCTAGCCTTTTTTTTTTTTTTTGTGGCTGCAACAAAAATATACACCACACACATACATCTTCACTGGGCTGGTTGGATTCCTCTAACAAGTCAGTGCAGCTTAAGAGCACTTGCTTCAACAACAGTCAGGGACAGAGTTAGCTTTTCTGTGTTGCTCATTTTTAAAAATAGACCTGAAGAACTACATAAGCATTTAAATTCTTTTATGTGGTCCAACAGGAAAACTGGGGATGTTCAGCCTGGAGAAGCTGCATGGAGACCTCATAGCAGCCTTCCAATATCTAAAAGGGGCCTACAAGGATGCCCGAAAGGGACTCTTCATCAAGGTCTGTAGTGATAGGACAAGGGGTAATGGGTTCAAACTTAAACAGGGAGATTTAGGTCTGATATAAGGAAGAAATTCTTTACTGTGACAGTGGTGAGACACTGGCACAGGTTGTCCATGGAAGCTCTGAGTGCTCCATCCCTGGCAGTGTTCAAGGCCATGTTGGATGAGGCTTTGAGCAACCTGGTCTAGTGGAACGTGTCCCTGTCCATGGCAGGAGGGTTGGAACTGGATGATCTTAAGCTCCTTTCCAACCATAACCATTCTGTGATTTCATTCTGTAATTCCATGATTCTATATCCTTTGAAGAACAGATAACCAAATATAACTCTGAGAACAAGTACACCATAATTCTACAGCATCAGGTGTTCATCTGTGTCTTGGCCTAAGGAAGTTATACCTTCTGGAACAACTTTTTAATTAGAATTTAAAAAATCTGAAGTCAATAAAGCTGAAAGGGTAGTTTAAAATTATCTCAATAGGAGAAACAGGTAATTAGATTTTAGACTGATTATGTGTACTGAAAAAGAGGGAAAGAAAATAAACATCTAAAGATTAATGGACAGTTTGTAGTAAGTATTGCTTGTAGGGACATCATAAGCTTATTTTCCTACCCCAAACCTCTCCATTAATTTGATTGTTAAAGATCACAGCAAAATTACATTTATTTTGAGAAAGATAACATACGTAAACTCAGTTAATTTTTGGAAGAAAGATCATCAGATGACTGTAATTTATTAGGAACTAGAAGAGGCACAACACACAATGTAGCAGGTTTTTTTAAATGAACCCTGCATCACACTTTCCAGTCGTTAGTCACTAGAACAAACACAGTAACACTGACAGAAAGATGCAATACCATAGACAAATTCTTTGAAAGGACATTAGGAAAACCAGAATAAAGTAGTGCAATATATTATAAAATAATAGTAAGATTATCAGGTAACAAATAAAATTTCTACAGCACTTAGTATTCTGTTGATAGTGATGAAATACCAAATTTACAACAAAACTAAATTGTTTTAGCACATATGTTAATGCCGTGAAAAGTGGAAAACAAGTTATCTCACCTTGTAAGAAAAGATATCACGTGGATAACTAAGACTTAATATGGCTAATTTGAGGGCACAAACCCTTTTATTTAAAAGCTAAATGAGAAAATTTCCTACATTCTCTACCTTCATGAAAGGGGCATCAAACCATACATATTTATAAGCAGTTTTTCATCTTTACAGAGAAAAACTCTTGTACACCAAAATCTACAATGTTCTTACACAACTAAATAACTGCAGATCTACATCAGAGTTGAGGTTGACAAGCTTTACTTCTGATTTCAGTGCCCACATCTGCAGTAGCTCAGGGGGGATGTGGTTCTCCCACTAGCTGAGAGTAATCAACTTCCCATTGCAATGGAAAGGATCAGTATTGTTCATCCCTGAACATCTTTATTTGTGTAGAGGAATGCCTGTGATAGACACTTTGCAGATGAGATGATGGGCTGCAATTTTTGCATTTCCTACAGCTGATCTATGGCTGAGACAGTATGAAGCCATCAAACCTCCCAGAAAAATTTCTGCTTAACACCTGCTCATTATTTACACTCATATCGCACCAATAAACAAATGTTCTAAAGTTTTCAAACAATCTCATTACACAAAATGTTCTTATTTTTCTTGTTCTGAAAATAATGATGAGTCTGAAGCTACTTCTTAGTTCTCTCTACCTTAACTACTGTCCATACTGACACACTTTTGTGAGTTATTTGGGAGCCAGCTAAGGACAGTGTAAATGGACTTCCCACACGGAACAAACACTATTCGATTATCCGATTTTATTAAGAAAACACAAAGTAATTTTTAACTCTTTTTTCTTCCTTCTACCGACAATTTTGATTTAGCAGGCCATGCTACTACAGCATACCTAGAGTAAGAACTAGCTGGGGTCATCTAGCTGCTAGTTTGCCGAAATCATTTGTAAAACACAGAATCACAGAACAGTTGAGGTTGGAAGAGGCCTCTGGAGGTCATCTGGGCCCAGCCTCCTGCTCAAGCAGAGCCACCTAGAGCTTTTGTTATAAACAGCTTTTGATTATCCTCAAAAATCAAGGAGTGTAACATACACCAAACTTTAAAGAAAAGGTACTAACACAGAAAAATTAAAATCGTGCCTTCCTGAACCAAGAAAATGTGCTGCTTGGAACACAGATGTCCTCTCCACAACTATTTTTTTCTTAAAGAGACTCTCTGTCTTGATAGACTTTGGTTTGCTATCAGAGCAATGAGGGGCACAGACCTGGATGGCAGATGAGAATTTGAGAGGGTTCCTGCTACGAGTTGCTCTTTTCGGCTACATGACTTAAAGCCAGTCCAACCCCAGCAGAACAGAGGTGGAAGCTTTCACGGGTCTTGAATTGACACTACTGCCATTGAACTTATGTAGTGTTAGGTCAGCAGAGCTCCTTATACTGTTTCCCAAACCAAACCCAACCCAAAACAAAACGCCAGAAAAAGCACCAAACAAAAACCTGCACATTAACAAAAAAATCAACAACCAAAATCGAACAGATTTAATGGTAAGTTTAGCTCTTTTATGTATCTGCCTTTTGGCAAAAGGGCTGAGGTATTCTTCTATAAAAGACACCTACATGATTACATTGTATAACAAACTCTATTACACTACTTCACAGCGTGTTTCCCCCTTATTTACCTCACAAGCTATTGAAAGTAAACATTTCTGAATGTCTTCACAATTTTAGCACTTAAATACCATTTTTTAAGAAAAGAGGTTTTGAAAAATTGCGATTAGATTAATAAATCAGGATACTTCTGAATTTCAGCCTTGCCTTGTCTATTATTTATTCACTAGTTTTATTTATTATGTAACACTACATTTTAGTAAAGATCTTCATTATATTAATTTTAAAGCTCTTACAGTTTTTTCCATTCCAGAAATTTCTTTTCTGGACACATTTTAATTATAGCCACCAACAAGGGTATTTTATACCTAAGGATATATCTTCCTGCTCCAGAACAGATACTCTTCAGTTGCAACACCCATTCTGCATAAGCATTATTATACATACATGCATATGTCTTGTTTTGTAGCCAATTGTACTAAGTGATAGTTGATACGGGAAAATGCAAGAACTCATGATGTTATCATCATCAGCCATTTTCTGAGAGACTCACTACCTCACTAGAAACTCAGCTCCTCAGGATATGCAGCTGACAAGTGCACGCTCATTTTCAGACAGACTAGTTGAAGCAGAACTAGAGAGTCTGCAACTTAAATTCAAAGAACTAATGAGGTACCATCTGTCACACAGATTTCTGAAAGGGCAGAGAATGTCCACCTTCATCTGACACTGGATTGCTTCACATTTTTCAGGAAGAAAGTATTGAATGATTCCTTTCTCTTACAAGGTAATAAACTAAAATGTATTCTTGGAATGTTCAACTCAAGATCTGTAATTCAGGTATACGGGCACCATTCAAACTATGATATTTAAAAATATCTTCCTGTTTGCATGTTTAATGGTACTGATGGTAGGTAGCTAGCTAGGAAATCTGCAGGGAAACCCAGGGCTATCACAAGTGAAGTGCACACTGCAGCATATTTTCTAGGAAACTACATCTGCAGCATATTTTCTAGGAAACTACATCTATGCCATAAGCTATTGATAGCATTTCTCCCCATAAAATATCTAGAAGTCAGAAATCTACTGTTCTGGGTTTTTCTGTAAACTTGCTCTTATTTTGTTCTGCAGTCTGGAATAATTTCTATAGAACTGTATAGGACTGTCATAATTTTCTACTTCAATCTATCTATAAAGCCTTGTATCTATAAGCAGTACTTTATAGGGCCTATAGAAGTTTGTCTTGACTAGACAAAAAAGGCTTATTTTTTTTTCCCTAGCAATGCATCAACTAGCACGCTGTAACTAATACATTCTACAGCCCCATCATCACACCAAACATTGTGTTTATACAATATTCTCCTGAGCAATCTGAATTTATGTTGAAGTACTGTTCTGGCTGGACACAGCTCACTGAAGAACACTTTTTCAAAGAGACACATAGAAAGACAGAAATACTGAACTATTCTGCAAAATAATTGGGATTTGCAAAAATAATAGTGTGTTTAATCCAAAGGAGTGGGGGGCTGTTACATGCAGAGAAGATAGCAGGGAAGTTAACTCAAAGCTGAAAGCAGCAGATCACAAATGCAGCATTTCACAAAGCGGTGATGGAAATCTAGGTGAGGTACTACAAAAAAACAGAAACAGAAAAGTGATGAGGTAGATCTATCCAAGTATTAGGAATACAAGATATCTGAAGACAAAAAGGCGCAGGAGAAAGTGAGAGCAAAGTGTTACAGAGGATGTGCTGTTAAAGGGCAAAATACCAAAGATGCACATTTTCATTAGCACTATTTAAAAAACAGTGATTACGAAAAAAGACAGAGTGATGAAGATAGGAAGTTGAAGACAGAGAGACATTAGGAATGAAGCTGAGAAAACATGTAGTTCAATTGAAACTGAATCTTCTATGCAGGTTTTCTTTTTCAATTTCTTGATTTAAAAGTTCATGTTATAAAAAGCAGGTAGATGATTTTATATTATTTCAGCTTTTCGATTGTTTTCAATTGGTTTGTTGCCTTGAAGCCTGTTATTTAGCTTGCATATAAGAAAATACTTTTCTAATCCAAATGCTTATGGGTGAGAAAGAAATACATGTGATTAGCAGGAGTGTCAAAGGAAAAAAACAAAATGCCTTTTCTATGTAAAATGTTTCTTGTCTGAGTGATATATTCAAACAAGCACCTTTGAACTTCTTCCCTCAGTGAGTATCTCATGCTTAAGGAAATCTCTCTAGAAATGACAGCAAAATATTACTCTCTTCTTGAGCATGGTTTAACATCAGTACTCTCTGACTACTTCTTCTATTAAGCAGTATGATTACATTAGATTCTTGTACCCCCTCCTGAATCTGTCAGCTTACTGCCTTTGCCTATAAAACAGATACATTCCTGTGGTCTGTGTGCTACCTACCATGATAGGATCTTTGTTCAAACAGTAAAAACAAATCAAATTTCAGAAAGATGAGTTTTATAACATAGGAAATCAGCTTATAAACACAAAATATGAAAATATAACACATTCTTACCTATGCAGCTGTAGATACTCTCTGGGCCTGTTTAAAAGGTGAAGGAATCTGTCAACAACCTTGTTTTTTCCAACACCCTGTAGAAAATAAAGACATAATATAGATGTACACAGTTAAGAATTACAAACAAGGAAAAGATAACTTTCCAAACCTGTTAAAATACTCTCCATATTCCTTTAGAGGCAAATACAATTTCAATCCACATCAAAGAATTCTGAACACAATTTAATGATATGCATTTTATTTTACATACGTGTGCACGTATACATATCTATTTCCAAAATACTTATCCATCTTACTAGGAATAACCAGAAGCAGGATTGCATCCCAAGAGTTATGTCACAAGTGCTGATGCATCCTTTCTCTAACACCACTTTTTTCCAGCCCTTTCATGCTAGGTAGCCGGCTTTACACTTCATAGGAAAAGTTAATTCTTGGTGGTCATAAGAAACGTCCTGTAACTGTCACGTGGAATTAGAGCATTGCCTTGGTAATATTTGCAGCTATCAAAGAAGGCCCAGATGGAGTCAGAGTTGGGTTGGAGAGCAAACTGATCTACAACTCTTCTATTGCAGGATGTCTGCATTAGCAAGCTGTGCAGAATGATGACAGTGGATTTACGAAGTGAATCAGTTGTTGCTAACACCCTGTTGTTCTCTGCACAAGCAGGTCAGGAGATGGCTCTTCAGCTAGGCCTACCTGTGGTCCCATGGAAGGAATTACCGGAGGGCATGAATTAGATGTGCTGCTGGAGAACATCCTCCCCTTTAGTCTCGTCCTAAGAGTATCCAGGTCATACGCCCCTTGACACGTATCAAACTACAGTACAGAGATTCCATTCAAAAGTACATTCCTGCTCAGGAAAGCCCCATCCAGCCTGGCCCTGAACACTGCCAGAGATGGGGTATCCATAGCTTCTCTGGGCACCCTGTGCTACTGCCTCACCACCCTCACAGTAAAGAATTTTTCCTAATGTCTAATCTAAACCTCCCCTCTGTCAGCTTAAAGACATTTCCCCTTGTCCTGTCACTAGAGGACAAGGTAAGCTAATATAAGTGAAGACCAAGATGACAGGTCAGATGCACAACAAATTCTTATCCCTCCTGCAAGGACAAGGCTGCAGACTTGGAAGCTCTGAATGACAGCGAAATTGCCAAGGGCTGCAAAGGAGAAAGAAAAAGAAGTTGCAGAAAGAAAAGTTCAACTGTAACCCAGCCAAAAGCTGTTTGACAAGAAAGACACTGTCCTTCTGCTGAGACTCTAACTCTGCATGAATGCATCTAGTAGCCCACACCAGTGTAAAGAAGATAAATATAACCCATAGAAAGATTAAAGAGATTAGATTAAACCAACCTGAGACTCACTAATCTGTTTCACTTGGC
Source organism: Myiopsitta monachus (assembly GCA_017639245.1). Taxonomy (NCBI): domain Eukaryota; kingdom Metazoa; phylum Chordata; class Aves; order Psittaciformes; family Psittacidae; genus Myiopsitta; species Myiopsitta monachus. Next base: position 66,372,611 of record CM029919.1, read on the forward strand.
ATTGAAACAGAATGGGAGCATTCAGAGCTGCAAGTTATGACATTTATGACTGTAAGTTCTACCTGAAAGATGGTAACTGCCAGCTGCAGAACTGCAAACTGTTTAAACTGCTCAGAATGGGACCACAGTCTCTCATTTGCCCTACGATTATGAGAATGGAGAATCATGCACATATGTGTAGTAGTTGAAATCATAGAAAGAGAGTTCTCACCACAATAGCAGAGGGTAAAATACTGCAGAGCTGCCAAAAATAGAGCTACCTATATTCTACTGAAAACCAGACTCCAACACAAGAAAGCCAACTCAAGTTAATGCTCTGCCACACTCTTCCTCATGAACCTTCTTCCATCTGATTCTTCAGAAGAATCTACAACTTTACACATAAATGTAGCAAGAAGCTGCAATACAGTATCTATCACTAGTTATTTCTGAAAACTGACACTGGAAAAACAGTTCTCCACTGCTTTGAAATAGGGGATGAAATTGTGGTAAAAGACTCTTCCAGGAACATAAAGAACATACCCATTTGGAGGGAAATAAGCAACTTCAGGAACTGCATCTGAAGCAACCATAAATGGGGTAGGCATATTTTAGTACTGCACATGGACTGTTTTATTCCCATGTGTTTCCTAATACCTGCAGTCAGATACTTAAAATTGCAAATGGGGAAATAAATAGGAATATTCTTAATGTCAAGCTTGAAATACCCACGCTGAAAGCAGCTTCCTTTACTTCTCTCAAGAGAGCTAAAGATGACTGGGCAGATGACTCCACAGAGTTTCTGTACTAATCCCTAGCAGATTGCATATTCTTTTTGCTTCACTGTGGAACTCCTGCCAGCTGTGTCAAGTACAAAGATGAAGAAATAGATCAATATATTAATGTAAAACATACTTAATATCAAAGAAAATGCTTACTGCAATTAGAAGAAAAAAAAAGGCTTTTGTGTGCATTAAAAGAAAATGCATGTGGTCTTTATGTTTATGATAGATTCTTAAAATGATACCTGCAAAAAATATTTTCCCAACTACAAAGTAACACTGCTAGATTTTTTTTCTCCCTGCACAGTTCCAATAGAAAAAGGACCAAATAGCTGGTTTCGTGTATTTCTATCCACAGTGTTATCACCAACTATTAAGAGGAGTGCAACCCACTTCTGAGAACCCTCACAGGCCACAAGCATGTGGAGGATGGGAAAGAACAAGATTAACAATGTAACATAATGAAGTCAATGGGAACCGTGCCATGACCACATCTCACTCTTCCTTCATTTGTTTTTGCCCATCTCGCCAGACTCCCCACCCACCTCCTTTGATTTCATTTAAGTATACCTTGATTTCAGAATGTGATACATCTTTGAAAGGTGCATGCCGTATTCTAAAGCCAAAAGGCATTCCCACCAGATTTTAGCTATTATAAACACGTTAACATTGCCCAACTTCTAGACTGAACTGCTTCAGAGAGTACACTCTGTGCCTTCATAGAGGCTGTGGTGTACCACATTAAATCCTTGGTTGGCAAAGTAGCTGGAGCAAAGTTCAAGTCGAAGCTCTTTGATTCCATCCCTCCGCATTCCTACTCCATGACAAGTTACCACTTCTTTTTGTCTCAGTTACTCCACCGAGAATGCTCAGTAGTTGAAAGGAAGAAAGAGACCAAAGCTATTCAGGAGGCTCATTTGCACCATTAAAAAACTGGAAAAAAAAGAGCTTGAATAAGTTTCTTCCTTAAGTACTCTTCATTAATGTGAGGCCAAGAAAAGTAGGTTTATTCCAAATTCACCTGACTTTCACGGGATGAAGAATATGCCTTGTAGTCTTCTTCAGATAAACAAGAAATGTAAAAAAAACTAACCCATTTTGGAAATAAACCCCTCTGAATGAGTGGCCCCTCAGAAACAAGAAATGACAAAAATGGCAAGAACATCACTCTCCTTAACCCTGAGTCTATAACCAGTGCCAAGAATCAATCTGGATCTTCTACGCACCCACAGAGCAGTCAACTACTTAAGCAGAAAGAATCAAAACCACCTTTCATATGAACTTACTGAAGACTGAATTGAACTTGGCCTGTATTCAGAATGTCATTTCATGTAATTTGCAATTATTGCAGCCTAAGGTAATATTCAGGGGACAAAACAGCTCACCTTTAACACTCACTGCATGTTATTTATATACACCCTGTTGCTGCTACTTAATTTAACAGAAATATAAGCATATGCTAATTAGGGAGAAAAGAACATCTGTGTTGGTGTTTCCGCTGAACTGAATAAAACATTTCAGAAAGCAAATATTAGACGATTTTTATTCTGTCAGACATACGGGACAACTGAAAGAAAAATGGGAAGCAAATACCTGCACTAATGAATTACAAAAAAGAAATTATACAATTAGAAGGCAAAATAATCCCTTAGTTAAAGATTCTCCTGACATCATAAACACTTGCTTCCAAGGATAAAATTACTTAATCTTCTAGCAGTAACTGCAGTCTCAAATATAAACAAGGTTGTTACAAGTCCCAGGAGGCATTCTGCAATTCAGGATACAGCTGTCACAGTAGTGGGACTAATTTCTCCCCTGCACAGCCCAAGTAAGTCTATAAACTTATAGTCCAAAAGTACTGGACCCAAGTTTCTGAGATTAATAGTGTGCCTCTTAGAAAAAAAAAAAAAAAAAAAAATTATTGGAAACGAAAATCCAAACCATGCTGCCTCATTTTTATTTTCTTTTAAATGATTTGCAGGTCATACCAAAGCAGTTAAAGGGGTTGCCATGTTGCGCCTCTCAGTACTGCCCTTCAGCTGAGGCTGTGCAGTCAAGCCTTTTCTACTTCAGCACACAGCCATGTGCATAGCAGAGCACCTGCTTCATTACAAAAGAACAAAACTAATTTTGCAACTGGTGAAAAAAGCACTTTTTCACCTCAGGAAATTTTTTTGTAATTAATTAAAAACCCCCGTATTATTAGGGAATGAAAGACAATCTTGACTTCTCATTAAATTTCAATATACAAAATACTCATGTCAGAGTTCTCCATGACTTCAAAGAAAGGGTTATATCGATAGCATCATTATCACAGAAACTTATGGCTGAACAATGAAAATTAAGAAAATGAAAATGCTTTTGCTAATGTACAGCTTCTAACACTGGGTCTGCCACTGAATCACTTTCCATGCCCACAGCCTGCCTGTTTCTGGCAACAAAAAAATTGCAAGAATGCATGCATTTTGACTGAGGCTGCTGTTTTTAGCCCAGAGGATGTATTTCGACTTTTTTAAAGAAATGTACTATTATCAGCAGAGCAATATCAAACATCTACATAGAAATCTCTCAAGCACTCAGGTATTACTAAGGTCATCACCCCCTGCTTGGAACAAATGTCAATAATGAAGTGTAATAATCACAGATGTTGCTACCAGAGTACCACTGCAATAGACCCTATCATTGCCACCTTGTTTCGATGCTAGTAACAAAGGAAAATACTTCCACAACAGTAGTGATTTAAGTCTTGCCCCTGCTGCAATCTATATATTTATCTGTCACAACAGTAAGTATTCTGTGGTTTAATATCTCATCATTTTGAGTTTATCATATGGGGCACGAAAATATGGTGATTCTAAAATAATAAAATTTCATCATAAGAACACATAAACCTAATTCCCTTACAGAAGTCATGAATGTTTTGGATACATCTCTGATTACTGGTCTACAAACACTTACAGAATTTATGACTTTTGCTGACTTCAAGTACAACCCTTCAACTCAGATCCCTGTCATGCTAAATACGATCTTCACATTTCCAGCAATTTAAGACAGCTGTGGTCCAATGGAGAAGAGCATTTGAAAATTATGTAATAGAAAGAATCTGTGAGAAGAAATATCCAAAAGAAAAATCAATTCATTGATTCTTTTTTAATTCTGGTTCTTCAACATAATTTGTAAAGTCAAATATTGTAAATGCAATACTGTAAGCAAAGACATATACAGCATGCCTATTCTCATATGTGCACATGTAAAAGAGAAATATTTTTTAGAGTTTTTCACAACTGTTACACAGAATTCCTTAGGCAAAAACCATCATAGTATTTGGCCCAATTTAGCTCATTTGGAGCTCAGTTTCTTCATGCTCATAATAAAATTTTGGTTGAGGACAGTACATTCTTGCCTTGCAGAGGAAGCTGTCCATTTTTACACAAGCTTAAGCAGGAAAACAAAGTTTATTTCTAGAAATATTAAAATGCCAAGCATTTGCCATTTCAAGTTTTCTGGTGACTGCTATTATTACACTCTCAGTATCTACTTAATTCAATTTCATAATGAGATAAGAAGATTACCTTAGAAGGAAAGGTCTATTCAAGCATGTCCTTCTAAATACCTTTAAGATGAACTCAAACATTTGTCCTACTAAGTTCTTCAAGAATAAAATAAATTCCTAGTGGGAGCCCAGGAGGTTATTTAAGTTGACCTCTCAGTTAAAGGCAGGCAGTGGAAAGGATGAAATTACTTCTTCTATCAGGGAAATAAATTAGCAAATGTGTCAAAATGCCATTACATTTCTAAGTTCTTTCAATGTGTTTGTGACAGTCTACTTGCCATGGGCTTACACCAACATTTTTATTAAGCGCTGCCAGAGATTTTGGCATGGTCTTCTAAGTATTTACAATAATTATAGAATCACGGAATACCAGGTTACAAGGGGCCTCAAGGATCATCTGGTCCAACCCTTCTTTGCAAAACCAGTTTAGACAAGATGGCCAAGCAGCCTGTCCAGCCTGGTTGTACGTATTGAGACTTGAATCAGAATAAAAAAATACGTATTATTTAAAAGATGTATTATGGTGCAGATAAGGGGTAGTGAAGAATTAATGAATGCTTTGAGGCATTCCATTTAATAAATGCTGCCAGGCATCATATGCAGTTCTTAGGGCATGGCAGAACTCCTGGAACTGGTACAAGCTGCATCTGTCCTGCTACACAAAACTGCAATTGTTCTGGTTTAGGTAACTCATGGTAGACCACGGTAGAAGTGCATTTTAAAGGTATCTATGTAATACATTCAAATTTGTAATATTGATAATTACGCCATATTTAGACAGTGAATGAAAATAGAGTAACTCAAAAAGCCAAAATGTACACAACTTGTTACTGAATACTTCCAAAAGTAACGATTTGGGAAACATTATATACAGAAAATTTAAAATCACAAGACAAAAGTGTTTCAGCCACTGCTGTTTTCCAAGATTTCCACATGAACAAGTTCTATTTATTAACACCGTTTCTCCCCTAATTACCAAAAATAGGAAATTCAAGGAGACAGCAAAAAATACCAAGTACTGGTATCCACGAATTATACAATAACCATCAGGAAAAAAATTCACAAAAACACAGCCTGAACATTTTCCTTGGTAGTAAGAACAAATACTCCAGTCTGTCTCATGAAGCCTGGGAGCAGCTGTAAGAGCAATATACAATATCTAACTAAACAGTCACTGCAACGTTTGGAAAAACTAACCTTTACTAAATAGAACTCTTGCTGTTGTTTGCCTGTTGCTTACAGTAATAAATAGCTCCTTACTCTCAGCCAAGGAAGATGCTGCTTTACAGCTGCTTTGAGAAACTGTAGATGGTCATAGTCAATTTCATTCACACTTAGACTACAAGCTCAGTCAGAAAGCAGTATCAGAGGCCATATTTAAGGTACTGGCATTTCCTTTAATTGGGAGCTATTTTGTAGCTGAAAATTCGTGACTATCCACTGCCTTTCCTAGGGACCAAAAGAAACCTATTTGCTCATATATGAAATGAAAGCACATTTCAGTTAACATCCAAAATAAATCAACAAACACTGTAAACCAATATTTAGATAAAGCATTTCATGGAATACATTTATAATGTGAAATCCTTGACCATATAAGCTCCACAGAACACACATGAATGAAGTGGGTAATAGCTTTCTTCAAAATCTGAACACTTCTAAAGACGTCTGTAAGTATCTATTTGTCTTCAAATATTCCTCAGTTTCATTAAGAAAACCAATTCCAAATATCCACCAAGATAATTAAATTCTAATATAATGAATTTCAAATACTAATTGTCAAAGTTCCTATCTTGAAAACAAGCTCAGTAAAAGACTCCCATCAGGTAGCTTTTAACTAAAAAGACTGCACAACAGACTACACTTGCAGACTTTGAAATAAAGAGAGAGGTCTTCTGCTAATGGTAATTTTGTAGGTATTTATGTGCTATGAAAGAGGCAAAAGAGGAAAAAAAAACACAGTCAACCAAGCAAAACCAAATTCAGACTCTAAAAGAAAGACTACAGAGCAAGCGTTGCACATTGAATCACAGTTGAACAGAGATACATATATCATCATAATTTTGATGGACCAAGTTATGTTCTATTTAAATATCTAGGAAATGACATATTCAAAGGGATGTTAGCTGCATATTTTGAATAACCAGCTTCAGAGTATTTGAATTCTCAGTTCTTTACACCAAACTTCCACGATTCACTTATTAATCAACATGAAACACAACAGAAAGGAACTCAAAACTGCACTTCGTATCTCCACAGAACATAATTTACTTCTTCCAAATGCAAAACACAGGTACACACTGTTATATGTATCCAGCAATCATATATAGACTGAACTGTTGAAGTAACTGAAAAGGAAAAAAATACCCTATTTTTTTAATCACTTGCTTTAAAAAAAAAAAAAAAAAAAAAGAGGATGAAACCTCTCATATCTTCAAAGGCAATATATCTGCACAAAAAGCATGAAAGCATATTGATGTAATATGGTTGCTTTTCAAGTACTTGAACAGGATTCATCACATGCTGCAGAAATGTACAGTGATATATTTAAGGAATTAGCCAAGCAATTGTTGGTGTGGTCCTAAAAGATTGCAGAATAGCAAATACAGTGTTCAAACTTAAAAATAGTATTTCAAAAAGAAAAAGACAGGTGGCCTTTTCCTGGTCACACATAAAATCAGTGGAACAAATAAGTAAAGAATAAACCTGGAAGTACTCAGAAGTATGCTAGCATTTAAAAAACAAAACCTGTACATATTACTCATTTACCAAAGAAAAATCACAGTAAATCAATGGATTTTCCGACTGAATGATACAACTGAGCTGATGTCTAGCATCAAAGTGGTATGTTCCAACACTTTAACCCAGTTAAATCTTTTAACACTGTCTTCAATTAGAGTTTCATAAGCTTGAAGAAAATGTGGCACACATTAAATTATTAAAGATGAGTATACCACTGCTGTGGAAATATACCTTACACCCAAAAAATCGTGCTTGCATTGTCTTCACAATTTTTCTGTCAAATTGGTAGAACCTAATAAGAAGGGCCCTTAGTGTGCTACCAGGTTCTTCAAGCTCTTCTCCCCCAGGGAGGGTTTTACTTAGCTGTGTTGAAGGTCAGCTCCGACATGGCACTGCTGCCTCCCTGGGTTCCCCTTTGCCCTCCATGATGTGGAAGCTGCATTTACACCTAGGCCTTTTTCTTGGTTCCTTTCCAACCTACACTGCGGTGATGCTGTGCCTGGCCCTGTACCTTGCCTGGACCTGCTGACTCCTTCCCAGGTGGACCTCAGACTGCCTTGTCACCATGGACCAGCCTGGTAGCCACTGGGCACTTGGCTGACTTGATCTTCTTATTTGGACACTGTGGGACTGCGAACCTTCTCATTAAGCACATCATTCCTGCCTCTGCTTGTCTGCAGAGCAGCCCACTCTTGCTATTCCCTGACAGCACGTTCAGCAGGCAATTTGTATAACATAATATTTTCAATACCAACTAGGAAGCTGGCATAGAGAGCACTGTTTATGAAATAGTATAAATAGATCTTATTTAATTTATGAAATAGATTACTTTCTATTTCTGAATAGATGACACCTTTGGGGAGAATGTGACGTCATGCAGCAAAAGTCTGCAGATGTTTCAAGTACATCTTTGTAAATCCAAGCTGTTAAAAAGGACTCTTAACAGATGACACTGTATATAACTGTGCACTTCAATTTTTATATATGCGTATTAATAACAATTAGCATTTTATATTCCTTGCCATGTAGGTTAGCCCACTAGCATTTTGTGTTAAGACTTTTTCCAGAGGCTATTGCACAACACGAAGAGAAACATCTGCTAGAAAATTATGTTGTCCTTGCTAAGGGAAAGCTAAACTAAAGAGAGGTTACTTTATGAGAGAAAAACCAAGCTTGCAGCTTGGAAAGTATCACTTCCCTGAACACTTTAAACATACAGAAGTAATAACAAAAGCTTTCTCTTTTCCCACACCTAACTGGTAAAGTGTATAATTCTGTTCAAGCCACCTAACAGTTCCAGTAACAGTTTAAGATTGTTCAGAACAACAAAGATTTTCAAACACACCCAACTGGAGAACATTTGCCCATACCTCACCTTGTGGAGCCAATGAACTGTTAGGTGTCATGAAACAGGAATGACCAACTAAAGAATACAAGAGCCCCTGTGATCTCACCAATAAAGTCTTCATCAACAAAAATGCTAGCCAAAGAATAAAGTGAATCTGTACCTATTTTAGCAAAAAAAAAAAAAAAAAAAAAAGTATTTTGCTACCAATAAATAAGATTCAGACAATACTTATTTGAACAGCTCTTATCTGCCATTGGGAATTTTAAAGGAGAGGTTTGATACATAGCCAAGAAAGATAACCAAAGTCATTAAATGGAAGATTTTAATGGTAGTGATGTTAAACATAACTACTAAAGTTTTGACATTTTGTCCTCTGATAACAATGTTAAAAAACATTTAAGGCATTTACATCTTCCATAGATATGTGTCCATAAAACCCATGAACATTAGTAGTTAAAGAATTACAGAATGGGTCAATTACATCAGTAGTACAGATGACCACGATTTCAATTCAGCAAACCAGAGATTTCCATGCACTCTAAGAAACGTTTAGCTCACCTGATTGCCAACTAAAAGCAGATGTTCTCCCAGCAGAAAGTCCTTGAGCATATCTTCCATTACCATCATGTGCTAGAGAAACAAAAATACAGTTTTCACTCGTTTTGATACACTAAACTTTATGCATTCACTCATGACAGCAGTACAAAATTAACTTTACTTTCAGGATTTTGGGCCAAAATTTCTTTAACTTTTTACTTACAACTTTTTATACCATAGCAAGAGTCTCTCAGCAAATAACAGCAGAAGAATTCCAATGCAGTGCCCAAAACAATGAAACAAAAATACTAACTCTCCTTACGTATTTCCTCTGCTCAAACTGACCGTGGGTGTCTGATTTCCCTAAATATATTTAATTCTCTATAATCACTCCTAATGCATTTCCTTTTAGTCTCATTGCATGCTTGTCACTCAGTGTGTAAGAACTTTCATTAATATGTGTATGACAATTTTCCAGCAATAGTACTGGGAGGAAGCAAAACATATAATGGTAGAACTACAGAGAAACCAAAGAGACAGAATAAAAAGCAGCTGACAAATATGTAAATTATACACACTTATTTTATTAAAGATTAAACACCAGGTCTAGCTTTATAACAGATACACTTTTCTATTCTAATCAAACTTTATTTTCACGGAAAATGCAAGCTCAAAGCTGAAGCGTGTATTATGTGTCTTACAACTTCTAACTTAGACTAACTGAAGACAAAGTGTTTTAACTGTATTTTACATATAGCAAATATCATAAAAGGTAACACACAGTGTAGATCATTTAACCTTATCTTGCTCCTCACAAATAATTTGTTTAAAAGGATTGAACGGATTTAAGGATAATGTGGCAATGCAGACTACTTTACAAGCAATAAAGTCGTGTATATTCCTTCACTGTACCCAGCAAAAACAGGTCATCTGTAAGTAGGTCAGACAACCTACTTAGAGAAACGAATGCTTGCCTTTAGATAAACATACATATTTTTTTCGTATTATCATCTCATGCCTAGTACTTAAAAAAAAAAAATCAATAGCTTGCCTGTAATTTCTGAGCACGTAAATGTTCAGTTTCTAACTGTGTGAAAAACATTTTAGGTTTCAAATCTCTTCAGAACAGAGGCTGGGGGTAGGGGAAGAAACTCTTGTAAACAAAGCTTAATACCACAAAATCCTAACCAGGCATGTGAAAACACTACTGAATGCTCAATACACAATTTAAGGAGAGGATTTCAAGGCTAGTTACCATATTTTCTGGCATGCATATACAATGGCAATTTATAACTGATAAAAATAATTTTGACCAGATCCAGCACAAATTCTAGGAAGTTACACACATGAATTACTTTTTTTTTTTTTATGGTTCAGGTATGAATACTTCCTTCTGATGACTTCTTTTTTTTTAAATCCTAAATTGCACAAACGTGTACATCACAGCTCCCCTGCAGAACAGCTTAGCCAAGGGAGACAGTATACATTGGTACTTTGTTTTTTTGCACCAGGATCTAAATTAGTATTGTATTAGGATGCATGCAGGCATTTCAGATTAATTACTTACACAAAGGACTTGTAAGTAGACACATTAATATTGTGTCAGCTTTATTGACCCCTGTTCCCTAAAGCCTGGCCTGAAAGTGGCATTTGCTATATTGCCTAAAAATTACTTCCATCCCTGTGCCACTTGCTGCAGACTAACAATATTGTTCCATGACAATGCCAAATTCCTCTGGAACATGATATGTTTAAAGATCAAATTCACAGAGACTAAAACTATGTATTTCATTACATTGTGCAGCACTGCAAAGAGCTGAGGATATATCTTTTTCTCTGTTTCAATTTATTTCTGTAGTTTTTAGATAATGGAGAGGAAGTATTGCACTAGAGTCATAGATCAAATTTGTTCTCCAGCAGGTTTTGCTGAACGATCATTACAGCACTTGAATGACTGAATTACAACCTAGCAGTACAGAGAAGGAGAATTCACCTAGGAATGGGAACAGCTGTCCTGATTGGTATTTGGCTGTTGTTTCCTTCAGCATTCAGAGTGCATATATACCAGGGACAGATACAAAGCAGCATTTTTAGCAAATGTTGCCCAAATAAAACAGATGCATAATATCAGAACACAGGTTATATACAGTTTTCTGAAGCTGTAAGCAAGAAGGTGGAAAAAGCAATGCAGACTGTAAGTCCTAGCAAGACTCAGGATTTCATTTCCAACAGATCCAAACTAAGTACTTCCACGAAATGGCAACACAGACAATATCTCACATAAAATGTGAAAGGGGAAGATGAAGAAGTCTGTCATCTGTTCCCCTTGCACAGCCTGTCATCATCTTCAGCAGGTGATACCCATGGAGAACAGTCTTGCAAGTGAGGAAGGAAAAAGGAGGGGGGAATAAAAAAGGAAAGGAAAAGTAAGGAAATCCACACAAAGTCTCTAAAATAAAAATATTTCACAAGATTCAGCTACCAGTGTGGCCTTTCAGTGGCAAAATATTCTAAAAGGTAACTGAGAGGGTAATTTTCTTGCTATGGATACCCTTGTCTGACAGTTTTGAGGCTTCCATGCTAGATGGAGAAGAAAGCCACAGTACACCAACCTCTACAAAAAGGGTGACAGGAAACAAAAAACAAAAAATCCCAGAGTCAATGAGCCCTTCCTATTTCTTGAGTTCACCAATTACTCTTACTTTTTGCTACTATGAACTAATTAACACTAGATACACTGAGCAATTCATAAGTTAAATAAATTACAATAAATAATTAATAACCCATTATCTAAAGGCAAATTACTCTTTGCGTTGCTTTTCAAACATTAAAGACAGGTGCAGCTTCATGCAACAGGCCTGTAAAATATGGTCTCGGGATAGAAATGATAATCCAGCCCCAAGAGAGGAACAGTCCAGCAGCAAAAAAAAAAAGTAAAATCACTCAACACAACATCTGATCAATTAATTCTAAATAAAATTTAGTTTCAGTCGCTGTTACTTCATATTTCATGAATGTTCAACAGGATTGTTACAATCTCTTCACAAAGTGATGGTGAAGACACGTTTGAAATGAGCATGAAATCCTCTGAGAAAAAATTTACCCTAAAGAAACTCCCTCAGAAATATATCCTTAAAACTGAGTTAGTACATTATTTACTATTTATGAGCATGCATGAGTACACATTTAAAAAACTTCTGATATCTCAGAAGCCAGAGTTTCACACTTACTTGCGCATTTTCATAGAACAAAACATCAGGCACTTTCATTTTCTCGGTCGAGTTATAAATCGGCATTGTCACAGACCCTATCTTCAGGATCCCATTGTTTATTTCACCTAGATATTTTCCAGGAAACAAGCAAATGCATTACTTACAGCATCCTCTGAGCAGACATGCAATCACTCCCCAACACTCGCAACAGACAATTTACAAATTTCAACAAGGCTGTCGGCTGCAGTAAATGATTTTCATCTAAAGAAAGAGAATGCTCGAAAGAATATTCATTAACAAGAGGTTGCTTTAGAATTCATTTTAATGCTTTTTGAAATTTCAGAGAAGTCCATTAAAATAAAAAATGAATAGGTGACCTTATGGAAAAAGTACCATGAGAAACAATGGAAGTCGTGGCCACTGCTTTGGTTTAATTTCATACTCTCATTGTATTATTGGAAGATTGCTAATATTCCAATAGTAGGTGAGAGGCTGTGTGGATCCTGGGCTGAGAGCCGGGGCCAACCCACCACAACAGCATGGAGTCACTGCTGAGGCTCCCTTTCAGCACTGCAGGTTTGCTCAGACGGATTAATGCCAGAACATGGACAAATTTAACATTTTGGTGAAAACTAGCTAAATTTGTATTCATTGAAATTGTCTTCAATTAGACCTCTGAAAGAAAAAGTACATTAGAAAAATTTCTTGGATCAAAAGAACCATAAATTCTGTCCCTAGGAAAATAAAAACTCTGTGTAAATAATAATGTGCAAAAAAAAAAAAGTAATAACTTTTTTGCCACTAATTTCTTAATCTAATGTGGTGTAAAACTAAAAATAGACCAATTTCTAGACAGTTGTTTTTCACTGTTCACCTACCAGTCTAAATTGCTCTGTCTTTATGGCATAAAACAGAACAAAAAGAAAATTCAAGTGATGTGTCCAGATTAGAAAAAGAATGGTAAGCAGCTAGCATCACACAACTGGCAAGAGTTAAAATTCTTTTATATATATAGATTTTATAGATACAAAATAATGCGAATACAGATAAAATGGACGGTTGCATATGCATACATGTGTGTATGTATGTATATACATATGCCTGCACATATATTTTATACTGTGTATAACAAATTAATATAGCTGTATCTACATATATATTTTTATATATACACACACAAAATTTATAAAACCATATGAATTAAAACCAATGACGTGTTTAGTACTGCAAAGATTTAACACAGAAGTCAAATACATCACAGAACTGAGAATAAACATACAGAAGAATGACAGCAGAGATAACACTGGTGAAGTAGAGTGAAGGAAAAGTTTAGTGAATGGAAAATGGCAAATTGCTCAATGTGTGCTGCCTGACAGTAGATATGTAAAGATATACAGCTAGCACGAAGACCAGGGGTCACGCAGGAAGGAGAAAGCATAGGCGAGAAAAAAGGCAGAAGCAGAAAGGCTACCGCAAACAAGAACAAGTTTTTTAAGGTAAAGAAACAAAGACCTGATTGATAAAGGTGACATGTAACAACCACAGCAATTTAAAGAAGGGAAACTAACAACGAAGCGTGTGCCAGAATGAAAGCAAAACATAACCCAAGACTTTTACAAGAAAAACCTTGATTTTAACAGTGGAGAAAAAGAAGCAATGGTAAAAAACAGAACAGAGAAATAAGAGCAAATGAAGGCTGTAACTGAACAGAAGAGTAGCTACCAATGATGGGGATAAAAAAAACAGGGAAAAGAGAAAGCAGTCCAAGAGAGCCTGAGGCCATAGATCTTATAGAGTGGGAAACACATAAACATGATTGAGAACAAAATTCCATCAGCTGGGAACACAGCAGACTTTAAAAGTATCAACATACTGAGAGCAGTACTGCATTGACAGAACAAAGTCAAAGGGATATAAGTGAAGCAAACAACATTTAATTTTGAGGATAATTAATGCATCTGTCTGTGTTCAACCATCTGAGTAAGAGCAAGGCAAAAGATGGCAGAAGCTTACATGTGTAATGCTTTTCCTCTAGTTTCTTCGTGTCATCTGGACTTGTCTCAATACCACAATCCTGCAGATTTTTATGTAAAGCTGATCTGGCAAGGTTTGGTAAAAACCTAAATGAAGAAAAATAATAAGGAAGTTGTATTTTAAGGATTTTTTTTTTTTTAAGTTTTTAGTATTTTCCATAGCCTAAAAATCAGGATGGAGCTTTACTTTGACCAGCAAATCCTGAATTTCTTCACACTCAAATAGACTTCAGGATTTAACCTGTCCTTATAGAGAGAAACTGAGCTTCTTCCACAGGCAATGAACTACATTTGTGATCCACGCTCATTTTAAAAGGCTTCAGTGTTCCCAAATATTGCTACAGGGTTGGAAGGCAGGACAGATTTAGGACTGGAAGTATGTAATGTCCTCATTCCACTGCCAGTAAGAGCTACAATAGAAACAATGTTTTTCTGGAAATACCTTTTCTGTTGACTCAGTTCACTTGGACCCCAAGTTCCAAAGAGTAAGCTTTGAGGTGTCCAGAACTAGGCCCTTTCAGTTTTGAAACCTTTTGATAATTGCAATTTGCCTTTTTTTTTTTTTTTTTAAAGCAAGCAAACAAACAAACCCCCTAGATATTCATGACTTCTAGATGCAGCTTTCAGAACTGGAACCAAGCCTCCACCAGGCATCAGCCACACTAGACATCAATACGACTCCACGATGAGTCCTTTGAGGCAGTGAAGCAATACTGATTATGGTGACCTAATTTTTATAATGTAATGAAATATTTTCATGAAGATGAGAAAGGAGAGGTATGTAATTTCTACTTATCACTTAGGTTTGAGACCACAGAAATACTTCTAAAGAAATGACAGACTTTAAGGAGCAAGACAGAAATCATGTTATCTACTAAAATGCATTAAAAGCTATACTGCATATTAGCAACTGACCAAGAAGCTCTTGAACTTCAACCAAACCTAGCACTTCTACCTGGAAAGGCAGGCTTTATTAACAGCATAATAGAGGCTTTCATCTGGATGTTGTGACAGTCGACGACAAATTCGTAGTAGTTGCCGAGTAGATAAAGATGAGGCAAGTGACTGTGCCTGTCAAAAAATAGAAGGTACTTACATTATTTGATGTTTGGGACTGGATTTCAGGGATTTAAACCAAAAAAGTACTGAGAAAAAAGTAATCCAAAAGAATTATTTCAATTTTTCTCCAAATTCATACATGCTTTCTGTCTCCTTCAGCAACTTGTGCTTTTTAATCGCTGAGCATGTAATTCTGTATTTGTTGCAATAGTTCACTGCCATGGAAATCATGATGTCATCAAAAGCTTAACCTTATGATTTCACTTGATAAGCAACAGGGAAACAAATGTGCTGATAACTGAACTTTATTAGCCATATAAAACCTAATACTAGACAATATTAACAATAACAAGGAGGTCAGCCACTGTAAAAAGATCAATGTGATAAAAACTCATCTGCTTTTCACAAGCTGAGTATGTACTCCACATGTAATACTCTGGCAAAAGGGTCTGGCAGGATTCTTGGACATACAAGTAAGACAACACTGGGCAGCAGTAAGGAGATTGTATCACCTCTGCACACGCCTTCTGGGAGGGCTGTAACTGGAACACTGTGTCCTTCTCTGTTGTCCACATGTTAAAATAAATGCTAAAAACTGGACAAGGTTCAGTAAAGAGTTACAAAATGATTCGATGCCTGGGAAAGCAGACCTCAAATACAGCAAAATTTAATAAATAGACAAACACCCCAAACAAGTGACCATGTATTTAAAAACAGATTTAAAGACTGAGAAAGAAATCAGTCTATAATTATATCTGCCGGATGAAAACATCTAATACAAATAGGTTTCTTATTTTAGCAGGAAACTCACAACAATGAGCGTGATCTGATAAGTCTTGCCATGCTTCGCCTGGGTCAAGTGAAATAGTTTAGGTAATTTCAAATGTTTTGGTTTGGGTCATATAAATGACTTCTAACTACGTGACAATTATCTTAAAGTATTATGCTGTTTCAACTGGAAAAAAATCCTGAAATTCCCCATCTGGAAGAAAAACCAAGAGAAAAGCAACACTTCAAGAATTTCAGAATCTTCCCCCTTCCTTTAATAATTATTAAGCATGAGAAATGTCTTAACACCAATTCTTTCCCCTAGAAAACTGCAGTTTTGACAAGCAGACATTAATACTAAAAAAAAATCAGTTCTATGTAATTGTACAAAACTATTCTCAAATGCTGAGACAGCAAAGGATAATACTTTTTAGCATAGCTCTGAGCAAGAATTAGTAAGATTGGACTAACAGCAAAGGTCACTACTGTTGCTCCTTCTGCTTTCATTGTCAGGAATTTGTGAAGCATCTTCTGACCCACTGTAGTTTATCACCCGGCATTATGGACACTTCAATGTAGGTGATGGCATTTCAAGTGTTACTTCAAGACTTACTCAGCCATGTGTGAGGCATGAGCAAAGGAAAGGGGTAAGTGCTGTATTCTTGTTATCCCTGCTCACTAGCCCGAACCCTTGCTGGTTTATGAGATTACATTCTCTTTCCAAAAGTATCTTAAACAGCAGAAAAGTTCCCAAGTAGAGTAAGTTTTGGCAGATACGCAATCCTCCTAACTTATAAGCTATGGAACTGCACTAATGGAGAATGGCAGCTGGGCATAGTAACCGAGGTAGTATATTTCATATGTTGTGCCACTTTGATAAATCTTATCTCTAAAGACACTGGCATTTTAAAGTCTAAATAATATACAGCATCACATCCTGCACTGAAATAAATAAAAACAGAGGACAGGACACAGAGGAAGGAATATATTACATCTTCTGAATATTTGCAACTGGCAATTAAAGTTTTGGGAACAAAATTTCCTCTTTTCTCTTACTGTTTTGCCTTTTTTTTTTTTAATATTTTATATTGAACAACTGTAAACACAAAATTGTGTTAGTGTCAGTTTTTGTAATATGTATCTATGAGGCATCTAATTCAATAGGATCTGGACAGTAGTCTCTAGATTCTATTGTAAATCAAGCAAACAATTGCAATGACGCAGACAACGCCCGCAGGCTGAATAGTCTACAGGTATTCTATTGTTAACAGAATCATTTTAAACAATGCTTAATATTTCAGGATAATCTCTGGCAGAGGTTTACATACTTAGGCAACTCTGTAAATAATCTTGAGTTACCTAAGGTACACATCTCAGCTCTCCACACAGGTGTGCTATTCCCAACATGTCTCATGTCACTGCTCATCTACAAGAATCCCCTCTCAATCCATACTGAGACTCTCTTCTCATCCAACATTATATACTTCACATAGGTATTTCACAATGCTACAGACATCCACATGCATAGAATGGATTTTTGTAACGGTCTGTTCAGGCATGGTGTGTCTCCAAGTATGTCAAAAACAATATATTTATACATTAGCTGTAGGAAGTAAGTCCCAAAGGTGTACCCAAAAGTCCACAGTCAATTTTTTTACTTTTAAGCTCAGAAGAGCATGACAGCCTCTCTCAGCTTCTTAAATAGTAATACTGTAAAAATTATTACCCATGCTAGAATCATAAAAACTAAGGTTAACAGATTACATTTGCATACCAGTTAAACTGCTGGATTCCATGTACGTTTTAGTTACATTAAAAACATCCAGTGCTTAAGTAGCCATAAAAAGAATTTGAGGATTTTTTGATTTTTTTTTTACCCACCATGAGTTGTCTGTACCTTTTCAAAGAATTCTGTGGTTACTATGTAAGCAGGACTTACTTTTCTTGACAAGACTGCTTTAATAGAATAGCCTGTAGCAGTAATGCAGCAGAGTTTATACAATCACAGAATAGTTTCAGTTGGAAGGGACCTAAAAAGTCATCTAATTCTAACCCCCCTGCCATAGGCAGGACACTTTCCACTACACCAGGTTGCTCAAAGCCCCATCCAACCTGGTCTTGAACACTCCCGGGAATGTGCCACAGCTTCTCTCAGCAACCTCTTTTGGTGCATCACCACCCTCACAGTAAAGAATTTCTTCCTAATATCTAATCTTAATCTATCCTCTTTCACTTAAAAGCCATTCTCCCATTTCCTATCACCATGTGACCCTGTAAAAAGTCCCTCACCATATTTCTTGTAGGCCCCCCTTAGGTACTAGAAGCTGCTCTAAGGTCTCCCCAGAGATTTCTCCAGGCGGAACAAGCCCAACTCTCTCAGCCTGTCTTCTTAGGAGAGGTGCTCCAGCCCTCTGACCATCTTCATGGCCCTGCTCTGGAAATACTCCAAAACTTCCATGTCCTTCTTATGCTGGGGGCCCCAGAGCTGGATACAGTACTCCAGGGGGGGTCTCAAGAGAGATAAGTATAGGCGGAGAATCTCCTCCTTTGACCTGCTGGTCACGCTCCTTCTGATGCAGCCCAGCATACGGTTGGTTTTCTGGGCTGCAAGCACACACTGATGGCTCATGTTGAGCAGAAGCTCATCAACCAACACCCCTGAGTCTTTCTCCCCAGGGCTGCTCTCAATCAGTCTCTGTCCAGCTCTGTCCAGCCTGTATTTGTGCTTGGGATTGCCCAAGAAGTTCTGGTGATTAAAGTGAAGTAATCAAAAAATATGTGGACACACATTATCATACCCATACCTACTCAAAAGGCAGCTCAGGCATGTTTTACTGAGAGACACGTACCTAAACCCACTGACAACGTATACTGTTCTGCCTGGCTTCTCTGGGATTCAGAAATTTTCTAAAAGCTTTACTTATGCAGATTCGAAAAATGAACATCATAAATCAAAAAAGTTTATAGTATGCATTGCAGTAATTGCTAGCAATAATTTTCTGGGGCTGGTTTTCCAGTCCTCATGTGGAGTCTAAAATGAGCCAGCAGCCTTTAAAGTAACACTATAGCTTAGCATGCTTCACCCAGCCTTTGTTAAAACAGATCATTCACAGCAGGAGAATGTATATTTGAAAAGAAAACAAAACCAAAAACCAAGCCCAGCCAAAAGAAAAGGGCTCACCGTGGTATCATTTGTCTCCCGAAGCTTGTGTGTTAATGACAACAACTGCTCCACAGCAACACTGGGTACATTTGGAATCTGCTTGAACAAAATCCAGTATTAATCTTACTGCAATATATGCAAGTTCCATGTACAGCTACACAGACGCAATAAGCATAGTTACTGCAGTTGCTTTTTATCAACCAGAAAGGAATGCAATTTTGGCAAAGAACACCTTCTCTATTACAGCATCATTTAGTATCACAGAAAGAATGCTAATTTATATCAAAACCATTGCAGATAAGCAGATACGCTGCTTTGATAAGCTTTGAAAATTAAGACATTTATGCTAGGCAGAAACAGCAAAATATTTTTATGTAGTAAATCATGTTCAGTAAGCAATAGTCTGTAAGCACCCTAAATGTTGAACGTACTTACCATCTTTTTTATAACTTCAATTTCCTCACTCTTACTTAAAGATCGAACATTATGAAAAAGAAACAGTGTCAAAAACTCGGGACCCAGCCACTGTTGGGTGCTACTTCCAACGACAGGAGGTTCTGCTAAGACCACTATTCTGAAAGAAGGATGGATAGGAAAGATAGACCTGCAAAAAAAAAGAGTTTATAAATGCATTACCTCTTTTAAGCAGTGAATAGCAAATTCAGTTTTTACAACAGGTGAAAAAAGGAATTAAATCGTTGCACTGAATCATACCAGAGTGTATGCAGATAATTTGCAGTACAACTTTATCTTTTAAAAAGACAAAGACTGCATAAGTGACCTGCAATTTTATAAATTTACAGGGTTTTTATGCTCAGAAGGGTACCCAAGTCTCCTCATCTGCAACAGGATCTGCATACCTCAAGGTGAACAAATACCAGCAACTAAGCTACAGTTTACTCGACTGTATGTCTGAAAAGGACACATCTCATTCATTTGATGGACTACAAGTGCTTTACCTAAAGCAAGGTGTCTCACAGGCAAATCAGGGATGGAACAAGATCTACCAGTGCTGCAGTAATGAGTAACTTCCTTTACTCGATTAGGCTGACAGAAAGGATGACATAGATATTGATCATCATGAAGAGATGGATTTATTAACAGCTTAGGAACATTTCCTTACTGATGATCTTTGTGACCCTTGGAAAAATCACCTAGACTCTTGGGATGGGATTAATATACCTGACTTCATAAAATTCATGAAAATTATACTTCAAAGTCCAAATCAGACACTCCACCCTTGCCTCATTTTAGACTCCACATGAGGAGACAGGTCGCTCCAACAGCAGATTAATAGTTAAAAGAATTTAAGAAATGACCTGCTGGGTCCTTCAATCTACCCAACTCACCACACTTTCTGTCTCTTATAACAACAGCTAGAGATACTCCGTGGGGAAAGCACACCAGCCTAGCCACTACCAGTATTCTGTCCTCCTCATACTCTCCCAGCACCCACAATCACACCTTCAAAGACATCGGAGAGTAGATCTCTATTGCTTTAATGTCCATTTACCCACAAGTTTGTCTAATCCCTTTATGACGTTCTTCATTCTGTCTGCCTCCACAACTTCCTGTGGTAACACATACACTGCTCATGGTTGTAAAAGGTACTTTCATTATTTTTTAAGTCTTTATGCAACTGATCTGCTAGCTTCAGTCAGTGTCCCCTAGTTCATGCTGCAGGATTTAGTGACTAACAGTCTCCTAGACACCTGCCTATTTGACTCCACTGAAGATAATGGGATCTTACTGTGAGCAACACACACTTAAATACACAACTCTTAGATGTGCGTGTTGGCACAGTAGAAGATCGTTGTCTTCATTTTCAGTACCTTTGCCTTCTTCACATACTTTGTCTCCTTCATCTATGTAATATTACCACCTCTTTGGACTGGGAATTTACTGGTACTCATTAATCAGCACAATTGCATGATCTTTAGAAACAGTAGAGAGTTAGACGTCAGATACAAAAGCCAGTCAAACTGTGCAAGGATAGCCTGTTTTCAACAATTAATTTCACAGTACTCTTACTAAAATAGGAGATGTTAATTTGGAAATAGCAAGTGAAATTTAATTAGCTTATATTTCTAGATATGCCTGTTATCATGTAATTTAAATTACTATATTTAAAATCAGAACACTTGGAAGCAAGTATTCTTCCTGGTTAAATTGATGGGGGAAATGAAGGCATGAGCAAGGGAATCAGAAAACAGACTATGACCATTAAACATAAATTTACAAACTACTCATAGTTGGCTTATCTGTTAGTCACAATAAACCTGTGATACAACAGAATGATTACAGCAGTCTCTTGTATCAAAGCAAACACAGGGGTGGTATGAGTTATTCTCAGCTGAAAGTCATAAGCCTAGAAGCTACTCCCTGATAGATAAAAAAAGAAATAGATGTCTGAAAACATCACATGAAAGAGGAACCAATGGGAATGTCACTGTCACTAAGCATAAAAGAAGGTCAGGGAACATTAGCTAACCTTATTAGAGAAGAAAACTATCTTAGATAAGATAAATACACATACTTCCAGACTCCCCACTTACTACCAAACCCCCATCTGCTGAGAAGAAAAAGAACACTCCTGCAGAAATACACCAAATTCAAACAAAGAAATTCTGGTCCTTCTATAATACCACAAGGGAACCAAGAAGCAGTCAGCTTTCCCTAATAGAGGGAAGACATTTCTCTTGTACTTCTGTGTCACTGCCTAAATGAAAGGGCATGGTGAGGATAGCCAGAGATGGGAAAGTGGGAGGACAGGCAATGCAAAGTCAGGGCAAGCTGACTTGCTGTTACCTATTAAAGTCACTAACGTACTCTCTAGATTTGGACATATCACACCATCACTGCTGTAGGTTTCCAGTCTGCAAACATGAATAAAACTATTTAGCTACTTCAAAAGACTATTGTTTGGACTGATGTTTGCAATGATGCAAATGTCAAGCTAAGTGTATTATTAAATACCATAAATAACGCAATCGTGCAATGCTCTGGAAATTCCCAGCTTCCATTAGCACAACTGAAGAGCTTAAGGTTGTTCCACAGTATTACAGATCAAGCCTCTGAAGGAATATAATATGGAGCTCCTATATGGAGCTAAATTTTATGAGAAACAACTCCTTGACATCCTGTGTTCTTTGCAGAGAAAAATCAAGTAATTGTATCTTGTAAAAAACCATGACACCTCTTAAATTAATGAGCCTCAAACACAGTGGGAAGATTCGGTGATAGTTGATTAATACGAAGAGTCTCTATCCTTCTCTATTAAATGTTTACTGACAACACAGGTAGCAGAGCCCTCTTAATAATATGCACATCATTATTTTGACATCAGTGTTTAATTCAAACCAAGGATTACCACCACTGCTCTTGAGAGAAGGATCAGAACACAGACTGTGCAGGGTGATTTGAGGGAAAGATTTGCTCGTTACTGATACATGGTCTGAGCTACTGAAGTTTCTGCTAAGGTTAAAAAAACAAACAAACAAATCAAACAGAACAGCATTCCTGATGCCAGCCTGCAAAACTAATTTTGGTCCTCTCTTCCTATAACATGATTTAATAAACCTCATTTTCTATCAAATTTTATGAGCTGGGAATTCTTCTAATACTAGGGCTGCAATGACCTATTATTGTTTCCTTGCAGTTTTTCTTAAATTTCAACACTGGCTATAATACACAGATAATCTGAAAATCACTAAACTGGAAAAAATAAAAAACAAAACCAAAACCTAACCCCACAACAAAAAATGAAGTAAAAGCTAGAAAATGTAGGAATTAAAAACTTGTATTGGTTGTTAAATTCACTCCCTGCCGTATTCGGTATTTGTCTCATCTACTGAGTTTTCCCTTTCAAACTAATCGCATGGAAATTAATCCACTGTCTGGAGGGCACTAAAACCACCCATGCGTTATGAGTGATTTCTTAGCTTTTGAAAAATCCTGTTACATACCTACTTCCAGGTTTATCCTGTACTAGCTGCCTTTCTGCTCACCACACTTCAGCCTTACCATCACTGTGCGTGCGTGTGTTGGGGGGAGGGATATCCACCCAAATAGGTTAAAATACTGCATCATAAGACAAACCAACACTTCACTGCTTGTCTTGTAAAGCCAGTGTTCTACCTTTACTTTGTATTTATGAATGATTAGAAGTAGCACAGAAGACAGAAACTGCAAACTATACTACAGATATTCACTACAATCAAGAACACCCATGCAGAGCTAACCTGACCTGAATGGGGGGTGGAGAGAATTATGTACTCCCATATTCTTGGTTTCCCTGACATGTGACAGTAAGGTATCAGACCTTCTCTACCACAGCTGCTTTCCAGTCTCCAACTGTCACTTCTCCTGAAATCCTGAGGATGGCCTTGCCCTCCTAATTTAATAAGTTCCTAACAAAGCTTTTGACTGTTTTCTTTCAAATTCTGCTCCTTCAGAAACACTCATTTTGCTCTTGATCTTGTATATCTTCTGTTTATGACTATCTTCAGCTACATCATTTAAGTCTTGCCTAACTGCTTAGACATTTAAAACTCTGTCATGCACTTCCACTGAATCATTAACATGCCTCTCAGTATGTTTTTAACTCTCCCTCAGTTTCTCATAAGAACCACATTAGTACATGGCACCAGATAGATAATAAAAATGTTAGTAACAAAAGTAAGCTACAAAAGTGATGTTTTATATGTATTCTATGTACCATATTGATTCTCAACATACAAAAAAGAATTGAGGCTGAATGAGTGGGGTTTAGGAAAAAGAAAGTCAGAATAATATCCTGATTCAAAACTTGAAACCACTTTCCACAGGGAACTCCCTCGCTGGAAAATTAACAATAGTCTTAATGTGTCACTCATCAAACATCCCAGACTCAGTTCCAGCAGAGCTGGGAATAGCAGCATAAATTCTGCAGTACTTGCAAAGAGCAACTGTATAGAAATGACTTTAGTCAAATGCAGTAAATCAGGATAAGAAAGCTCTCTATTCATCTTTCTCTAACAGCAATATACCTAAGACCACTAGCCACAGCCATTGACACACATTGAAAAAGAGACAACATATCTCATCAATATGGAAAGCATCTTCCAGTCATGATTCAGAAGTAAGAACTTGCCCAGCTAATGCTTAATAAATTAAAGGTACAACATATTCCATATAAAATCTCCACAAGGCGATCTTTTGCAACAGTACTTGTTTGCAGTAGCTGCTGCTGAGAAGGGCAAGGAGCAGTGAGGAATGTAATCCTGGAATCAAAGGGCAATTATTGACATTGCATCTGGGAGGCAGTGAAAGGTTCTGATGTTTTTAGAATATGTATGGGACCAAAGTCAGGATGAGGTCCTGGAACACCTTCAGTTCCTTGAGGGCTGATGAGAACAGTGCCCTCTATACAGAGCAGTGGTTCACTGATGCCAAAGCAACCCATAGCCAAAACCAAAGTAGACACATGTTTACATTGCTTTATCCTGGCCTCTTTTGAATGTGTCAATACAGAAGAAAGTTGAACAAGGGTCATATTGAACTTTTCTCCTAGGAGAAAGCAGGATTCTCAGCGCAGTGGACTTCAACTAATTAGGTGCAAGAACTAGGCTTAGATTACACCATACCTACAAAAAAAAAAATCAACATAAATGTCACGGAAGACCTAAAATAAAAGTTTGCTTTGTTGTGGTGTTTGGTGTATTTTTGGTGGTGTTGTTTTTTAAGAAACACAGTATTCTGGATCAAAAGGGAACTAGAAAGAATAATTAAAAATAAAACAAAACAGTGAAAGAAAACTAGCTTTCCTAAAGGGTGACTATGAAGGTCAACGAAAAAAGTTGTATTCAGTGAGACAACCGAGAGAAACAGGGTGACACATCATGAATGCATTCCTACTATAAGCTATAAAGCCTTTTCAAAGTTTGGGCATATGCACACCCTGCAGTGTAAACACGAGCACAGATATCTGACATAGAATCATAGAATGTTTTTTCAGAGATCAGAGCCATTTAAGAATCACAGTCTGTTTAGCTCCTTATGTATTACTGAATATTAGGTTGCATTTGTTTTGATGTACACTCAGTGATATCCCTCCCATTAACAACTGGTCATTAGTGTTTGACTATGTAACAAGTATGGCTTCAAAAGACTAGAAAACGTTTTTATCTGTGGACTGTTTCTAGCAGACAAGTGGAAGTGAAGAAACAAAAAGAGTAAGCATAATGGGTCCCAACCCATCCTTAGGATTTCCTGCTGCATATTAGTTGTAAATTATGTACCAGCTTTCTAGCTAATGGGGCAAAAGAAAATAACAAGGTTTATTTCATTTCAATTTAGCTTTATTTTCCAATAGTAGTAATAAAATATTCCAAAATTAAATATTACATACCTTTGTATCTATGTTTTTATGTACTTATAATTGCTCCTCAATGTCTAACTCCTTCTGTTAAAGGATACTGAATGTTTTCCTTTCAGGTCAAACACTCTAAACAGGATATAATTTTACCATGCCATAGAAAGAAAGAAAGTTCATGAGGAAACTGACGCTTAAAATATGTTTCTCTTAGTGATTAAAAGGTACCAATTTAATAGAGAAGCATTTTGCATGATGTTTTTGTAAAAAAAAATAAAAAATAAAGATCAAGCTTTTCACAGGATGAAATTCTGTTTGCATTCAATAGTCACAGCTGACACTTTACCTTTCCTGTAGTTTCTCCTCAGAAATCTGTAATTCTTCTTTTAAGTTTTGGTATCTATCTTCCCTCAACAATCTGGTGCCGTCATAGAGGGTCAGTTCCCTGTCATGTATTAGTCTGTTTGAAAATAAAGAATACGCTTTATCTAGCCTTTGATCACTTTTACACATGCATATATCAACTAATGCTTTTTTAAAACCTACATCGGTGATAGTAAAAAGAAAATTTAAGATGCATTCAGGTAAAATAATATGCATCAGTAAACAGTTTCAGCACATAGTCAGTCAACCTAGTTTAAATAGATGTGGTAAGAAGAAGAAAAAAAAATAATTCTGTCTAACCAGTAGAATGTGCATAAATAGCATGAAACAGCCCATTTTTGTTATACTCGTACCAAGTAATATACTTTCGATTTGTTTCTTGAAGCAATGTATTTTAGTTGGCTGCAATGATTAGCCTACATAGAGACCCACCCCCTACTTGTTTTGTGCAAAAGTTGATTAGATATAATATATGCACGTGTCAAAGAAAACCAGAAAGCAAAGCTAAACTGATTGAAAAGGGAAAACAAGGCAAGCATAATTCTCTCTTCTAACCTTCTGTGTATATGTATAAGAAAAGAAGGCACAAAATGGTTTTGCTACAACCTGCTTTGAAAGCTGGCATTGTCCTTTAAGTTCGCAGTATATGATGCAGGAACATGAAATAGCAGAAAAAAACTGACCTGACAGTATAAATTATTATTAACATAGTACTTGCTATTACTACTACTGTTCTGTAAAGTTCTTTGCAATCAAAATAAAGTATGCTTTTACATGTAACTGCAATGACTGCATTTTATTTAGAAGCAGAATGAAAAGTATTTCAAACATTTTTTGACATCTTGCATTTTCAAATCATTGTGGAAACACTTCTAATTTTAAATTTCCTAAGTTTACAGTAAAATTGAACTCTTCCTTCAATTCAGAGTTAGTCTGTACTTACAAAGAGCTGAAATTTCCTGTATTATGCACTTACAAAGAACATGAAATAATTTATTCTGCTTTTAAGTAAGTAAAAAATGAACATCACATATTTTATGAAACTTCAATGCTCAGATTGATCTTTACAGTATTCTTGAACTTATGGAAACTCATATTCACCAAAAGGAACTCAATTTCTCAGTATGCATGTACTCAGTGAACAATCATGCACAGCCAACTTATTCGTGCTCATATCCTGACCTTTGAAGTACAGCTAGAGTGCCAGGGTTAATTCGATGAATGCCATCAAGAATAACAAGCTTTCCTTCCAGGGCAGCAGTAACAAGGGGCGATGGTCTCCAAGCAGTGTCTCCATTAGGAAGCGTGTACCTTTGCTGTAGCAAATCTCTAGCTGTCATATCCTGTAAGTATCAATTCATCAGATGAATATATTTATGCTCTACTTTCTGCGTTGACAAGTGCACGCTTTCTCCTTCACAAACTGTATATTGTTTTTCCTGAGAATTACTCAAAATTAGCAAGAAATCTTCGATTACTTTTCCAAACAGTATTACAAATACACACAGAAATCTACACATACACTATGTCTTTGGAAGTTTTAGACCTGCCAATATCATCTCCTCGAAAGCAGAACAAAAGCCTTCTGCCCTGCCCTTAAACATAATGCAAGCACATGACAACTTGTACACAGCTTTGTGTACAGAAGGGGGCAGCAATTTACACCTAGAACGAACTAGTCATTTATTTCATGTAGAAATCACCTGAAAGAGAAAAGATTTGACCTTTAATCTTGAACACAAACCAGCATGACATCCCACCTCTCAGCAGGAAAATGCAGTGGAAGCATCAGAGAATAAAAGAGTAAGAAAGAAGCCAGTAACACATAAAATACCAAAAGTATACAGCATGTCACAAAATGACGCTTGAGGGATAAATCAAAGCCAAAGGCAAACTCAACATTATCCTTCAGCACACACATTTTATATGTTCCATTATAAAAGGTAAGCACTAGATCAACAAAGACGCAATAGCCGTTTTGTGACCTGGAAGGTGGAACTCCTTCCTCAGGTTGCGCTGTGAACACAACTTAACCTGAAAGATGAGAAAAATATTTCTATTGTAGCTGTAGCTTTTGTATACATCCTCTTCACAACTATAAACCCTTTGAACTTTAAAGAATAAAAATAGAACACATAACGTCATCTAGCCTGAATCATTTCCTCTTTCCACATTTCCTTAAAAGCCTTAAAATAACAGGACAAAGTCTGGTTCCGTCACTGCTTCCACATTTGTATAATTTAAAGTCCTACATTTAAATCCACAAAACCAGGATCATTGTTTGGATTGGTTGAGCTTGTTGGGATTTTTGTTGGTGTCATATTTTGTTGGTTTTTTTTTCTTCTCATATCACTGCTGTGTTTGCTCTTTTCTGTTTTATTAATAAATTAGACTAAAACCAGAACATGCAACATTTTCATCAAAGCGAAAGAAAAATGCAAGTGTTCTTAGGACTTGCATCAGAAGTGTTAATTCAGCAAAGAGTAAATGCTGTATACTGAATATTTGACTAACACAACTTCTGATAAATTACCTCCAGAGGAATGGAACAACATACAGTATAAACTGACTAGGAGCCTAGTATGCTTATGTAGAATATCCATCTGTAATTCCAACAACCACTTGAGAACCATGCATTAATTTTCTGGAGACAAACTCAGAAATATATTTTGCTGCTAAATACTTTCTGAAATACAAAATGAATGCTTATATTGCAATTTAAATGTTTGAATGAGAATAAATTTAGTGATGCATTAAGAAGAATCATTTACTAACACGTGAAGTTTGTGTAAAGGATTTGTTTTATTTATCTATTTGCGAGTCTTATTTATTATTTCTATTTATTTACCCTAAACCAACCTTTAATATACAATATTAAAACTACAACATTATTATAGAAATGTACTGTTAAAATAACACTGAAAGTCCCTCCCTTTTCAGGGGAGGTAAGAGAGTATAAGAATTAATTTTTCTGCCTTTAATTTGGGAATAGCAATGGCAATGGCAACATATTGCAATTGGAAACAAAATGCCTCATTTGATTTGTAACAGTCATTGTAACTTTTTTTGTGTATTTTACATTACGTATTTTATTTTATAAAATATCTTACCTGGGAAGCTAGGCACCAGATTAGGAAAGCTAAGGCCCACTTAGAATTAAACTTGGCTAGGGATGTGAAAGATAACAGGAAGGGATTCTATAGGTACACTTGCAAATAAAAGACAGGATGAGAGACAACGTGGTCCCTCTCCAGAAGCTATCGGGAGAAGTGGCTACCCTGGATTTGGAGAAGGCTGAGGTTCTTAATGACTTCTTTGCCTCAGTCCTCACCAGCAAATGCTCTGACCACACCACCCAAGTCTTGGAAGGCAGATACAGGGACAGTGAGAATGAAGACCCCTGGGCCCACTGTAGGAGAGGATCTGGTTCGAGACCATCTTAGGAACCGCAACGTATACAAGTCCATGGGACCTGATGAAATCCATCGGCGGGTCCTGAAGGAGCTGGCAAATGAAGTTTCTAAGACACTGTCCATCATATTTGAAAGCTCATAGCAGTCAGGTGAAGTTCCCGATGACTGGAAAAAGGGAAATATAACCCCCATTTTCAAGAAGGGGAAAATGGATGAGCTGGGGAATTACAGATGAGTCAGCCTCACCTCTCTGCCTGACAAAATCTTGGAGCAGATTCTCCGGGGAGGCATGCTGAGGCACATGAAAAACAACAAGGTGGTTGGTGACAGCCAGCATGGCTTCACTAAGGGGAAATCCTGCCTGACCAATCTGGGGGCCTTCTATGATGGGGCTCTGGAACTGATGGACAGGGGTAGAGCAGTTGATGGCATCTACCTGGACTTGTGCAAAGCATTTGACACTCTCACATGACATCCTTGTCTCTAAGTTGGAGAGACATAAATCTGATAGGAGGACCACTCAGTGGATAAAGAACTGGCTGGATGGCCGCACGCAAAGAGTTGTGCTCAATGGCTCACTGTCCAGCTGGAGACCAGTAACAAGTGATGTCCCTCAGGGATGGGTGTTGGGACCGGTCTTGTTCAACATCTTTGTGGTTGACATGGACAGTGGGATTGAGTGTGACCTCAGCAAGTTTGCGGATGACACCAAGCTGTGTGGTTCGGTTGATATGTTGAAGAGAAGGAATGCCATCCAGAGGGACCTTGACATGTTTGTGAGGTGGGCTGATGCCAACCTGATGAAGTTTGACCATGCCAAGTGCAAGGTCCTACACCTGGGTAGGAGCAATCCCAGGCAGAGCTACAGGTTGGGCAGAGAAGAGATTCAGAGCAGCCCTGCGCAGAAGGACTTGGCGGTGTTGGTCAATGAAAAAATGAGCATGAGCCGGCTGCAGTGTGCGCTCACAGACCAGAAGGCGAACCGTATCCTGGGCTGCATCAAAAGGAGCTGTGACCAGCAGGTCAAGGGAGGTGATCCTGCCCCTCTACTCTGCTCTTGTGAGACCTCACGTGGAGTATTGTGTGCAGTTCTGGTGTCCTCAACATAAAAAGGACATGGAAGTGTTGGAACAAGTCCAGAGGAGGGCCACGAGGATGGTCAGGGGGACTGGAGCACCTCCCGTGGGAAGATAGGATGAGAAAGTTGGGGCTGTTCAGCCTGGAGGAGAGAAGGCTGTGTGGAGACCTCCTAGCAGCCTTCCAGTACCTGAAGGGGGACCTATAGGGATGCTGGGGAGGGACTTTTCATGAGCAACTGTAGTGATAGGACAAGGGTTTAACGGGTTCAAACTTAAACAGGGGAAGATAACATTGGATATGAGGAAGAAATTCTTTACTGTAAAGGTGGTGAGGCACTGGAATGGGTTGCCCAGGGAAGTTGTGAATGCTCCATCGCTGGCAGTGTTCAAGGCCAGGTTGGACAGAGCCTTGGGTGACAGGGTTTAGTGTGAGGTGCCCCTGCCCATGGCAGGGGGGTTGGAACTAGGATGATCTTAAGGTCCTTTCAACCCTAACTATTCTATGATTATATAGAGGAAAAAAGTGCTTAGGACAGAAAACAAGTAGCATAACCTATGCTCCACTCACTTAAAGCAGCTCTAGTAATACAAGCCTCCGACCTAGCCATTTTTCATGGCTCACTCTACTAATCATGTTCTTGGCAATTACTAGGTGAAAAATCTCTGTTTCCTGCTTTTCATGCCAATTTGGACTTGTATTTTGTTAGTATTTCTCAAATAAAAAAATTGGAAGGAATTGTAAAAAAAATAAAAATGAGGTCATGCAAAAAAGAAAAGAAAAAGAAAAAAAAATCCTAGAAACAAAATCATCACAGTATACATACACTAGTGATGTGCTTAGAAGACTGTTTTTGCTGGGGAAGAAAAGGAACAAATTGCTGGAAAACTGTAGTAACATCACTTTGAATATTGCGCTTTTTTCCCCTGAAACTCTGGGGGAAGAAAATGTTTTATTTTACAAATTTAAACTAAAATTGCCCTAGCTACAGTCCACAAAGAACTAGCTGGCTGCTGCTTCTCATCTGCTGTTGCTTAACTGCATTAAGAGACAACTTAAAAAGAAACCTCTCCTAATGAGGTTGAGCTTCCTTTGTCAGCAATTTGCCTGGAATTGCATATAATGAGAAATCCATATAATGATGTCGGATATCACAAATGAGACAGGAATTGTTCTCTGACCATCTGTTAGTATAAGGGATGATCTATGTGCTCAAAAGCTTTGGGAACCCTTGGTTTAGGTAAATTTGGTTCTCACCTAACATAAAA
This sequence comes from Myiopsitta monachus, assembly GCA_017639245.1. NCBI lineage: Eukaryota > Metazoa > Chordata > Aves > Psittaciformes > Psittacidae > Myiopsitta > Myiopsitta monachus. The sequence continues at coordinate 66,404,281 of CM029919.1, forward strand.
GCTTTTAGAGGCTTTTTCTGTGAAATGAGTATAAAGAGCTATGCCTTTTCAAACTACTGAAGACCTTAAATCAACCTCAGATGGAAAGAATGATGAAGCAAATATTAAAACTAAAAGTAAACATCATATATATATAAAAATTCTAAGAATTCATTTCTGCACAAAGGCTGAAGAAAAACAGTACTACTGCTTCACTCCAAAGATAAGTGCTGCTGCTCATTTCTGTGCTGCAGAAATTATTGGAAAATAAAAATTAGCCATAGGACAAATAAAAACCTCCTTAATTTTAGAAATGGATTTAGCACAATATGTTGTCTCTTAAAACAAAACAAAACCAAAAAAACCCACCAAACAAACAAAAAAAACCCAAATCAAACCAAACCAAAATGGCAGTTTCTTGAAAAAAGTAGAAAAACCTGCTAAATTTACAGCATTATCTAGCTTCTCATAGCCTTCACTGCTGAATTATGTATAAATTACTACATTTAATGTTTGTTCTGTCATTAAATTATCCCAGTAGTTTGTATGGAAAGCTTCCAATGCTCATATTTTAAGAAAATTAATATTTTAAGAAAAACAAGTACATTCTTAAAATTTACAAAAGATACAGAGCTTTCCTACATTCAATGAGTTTAATACACTGCTTCCTGTAAAATTGTTTGAGATTATCTAAGACACTGTACCTAGGAAATACCTGTACATATAGATACACATGTGGATCTTACGTAGACTTGTCTACACAGGAATTTATTGTGAACAATAAGCTCACAGTCATTCACTTGCCTTAGCGATACTGTTTGATATCACTAAAACCCCTCTGCCCTCCGAAATTGATCAAACCGTGGTGAAACCAAAGGAAAGGTTCACTTCACTGTGAAATACTTCAACCCCCTGGCCTAGATTTTATTTATGTAGGAAATACAGACCCCTTCAGGTGTTTACTGAGTAACTAATTTCGTTGTCGGCTCTTCTTAAGCATTTCCAAAAAGGAAGTCTTCTGCTCCTGTTCAGCGAAGCCATACTAATTAAATATAGAATGCTGAAAAACAGTGGCCGTGTTTTTAACCAAATAATCATCTAATTTTGCTGGTGAGTACCCAATATTGTATTGCATGTAAGAAAAAAAGGGTTAGGGTGTGCCAGTCCTTAAGTAGGTTTGGTAAGTTGCAGAACGCTTTTTTCTGGAATGATTTAAAACTATATTTACAGTGACAAGTGCAGACAGAAGTATGCAGGCTAACTGGAGACACTCAGCTCTGGCTAAGAAACTACACACCTATCCTAATATGCCATTAGTACAGAAGGTAATAGGTGCTGCTGGGAATCCAAGTATATTACTATGAACATAATATTACATTGATGAGGTTATGTAGCTTTGGAACCCAAATATGATCACACCTGGCCACCTTAAAGCACAAGAAAAAGGACACAAGTCATCTGTCCAATTTCCATCTATGCAGACACAATTTCTGAGTCTGTGCCCTTATCAGCTGAAGCCATACAGGGGGAAGGAAAAGCAGTGGGATCCTGTCAGGGGAGGTTTTCAACAGTGCAGAAAAACATAAAATGGATTGTTTTTCTTTTTTCAGAATCAGTAATATTTTTTTTCCTATTTTCTCTCACTTTTAATCTGTTTCAACCCTTCAACCTCACCACCCATTTCTGTCAGTGTCTCTCCCTGCATGACACTGCACTTCCAAAGCAGCTGCCACTGCCATTTCTTCCTTTGGAGGTCTTCATGCTGCATATGAAAAATTTCAAGCAGCAAAGGTATGGAAGAAAGAAACCAATATACTGCATTAAATCTGATGCTAATATTCCTCTGCAGCATTGCCTATTATCACTTACAACTGTAAATCCTGTGATATTTGGTATATTTTGACTTACAAGGTCATGGGAGACTCTCGATTTCATATTTTATTTGAGAGTGTTTTCAGGCCTTGGGGTAATGGAGAAAACCTTACATATGTGGTCTCTACTGTGAAAAGCTAACAAAGTAATTCTGCTTTTTAATCATGTAATTCTTCAGTTTATGTCATGAGGTTAAAATGCATCAAGGTCGAAGACTGACAATTCTGAGTGACCACTGGCTATGGGAAACTGCTGTTAAGCATGACAGAGCTTGGAGTTTGAAAAAATATCCCAGTGCTGCAAGAAAGCCTGAATTGCTGCCAGGATGAAATCAAAGGGAAAACCCCCAAATGTACAGCAGCCCCACTAAGCATTTTTACCACACTCCAAGACAACTGACAGCTCCAAAACCTTAACTCCCTTATTATCCTGCATGTCCAACCCTCCTGGAACCATTCCTACTACTCCTATGTCAATCTTTTTAATACAAACTTTACATTTGCTACAGTAAAATCATTCACTCTGTCCTTACTTTTTCAATTACTGTACGTTTCATCTTCCAATTCATTAAAAACACAGCTACAACAACAAACTCCTTTCCACCACCTTCAAAGCCCTTGGACACCCTTATGACTTCTCCAGTTGTTCCTTCTTGCCATTTTACACCATGACTGCCATAACTATGTCAACTTGTTGTGCATGTCTCAAACACAGTTAATGCACATTTCGCCCCAAATTCATCTTTAAAGCCACATCTGTATTAAGACATGCTTGTGAGGTGGGCTGATGCCAACCTGATGAAGTTTAACCATGCCAAGTGCAGGGTCCTACACCTGGGTAGGAGCAATCCCAGGCAGAGCTACAGGTTGGGCAGAGAAGAGATTCAGAGCAGCCCTGCGCAGAAGGACTTGGCGGTGTTGGTCAATGAAAAAATGAACATGAACCAGCAGTGTGCGCTCACAGGCCAGAGGGCCAGCCATATCCTGGGCTGCATCAAAAGGAGCGTGACCAGCAGGTCAAGGGAGGTGATACTGCCCCTCTACTCTGCTCTTGTGAGACCTCATTTGGAGTATCCTGTGCAGTTCTGGTGTCCTCAACGTAAAAAGGACATGGAACTGTTGGAACAAGTCCAGAGGAGGGCCACGAGGATGATCAGGAGACTGGAGCACCTCCCGTAGGAAGACTAGGCTGAGAAAGCTGGAGCTGTTCAGCCTGGAGAAGAGAAGGCTGCGTGGAGACCTCCTAGCAGCCTTCCAGTACCTGAAGGGGACCTATAGGGATGCTGGGGAGGGACTTTTCATGAGTGACTGTAGTGATAGGACAAGGGTTTAACGGGTTCAAACTTAAACAGGGGAAGATAACATTGGATATGAGGAAGAAATTCTTTACTGTAAAGGTGGTGAGGCACTGGAATGGGTTGCCCAGGGAAAGTTGTGAATGCTCCATCGCTGGCAGTGTTCAAGGCCAGGCTGGACAGAGCCTTGGGTGGCAGGGTTTAGTGTGAGGTGTCCCTGCCCATGGCAGGGGAGTTAGAACTAGATGATCTTAAGGTCCTTTAAACCCTAACTATTCTATGATTCTGTGATTCTATGAAGACACAACATTAATAATTTAGCAACAATTAGGCTACGGGCAGAAGATTATAGCCTGTTTGTTATAGCACCTATGAATAACAAAGTTAATATTCACTGAATGCAATATGCATATATTATATTTAAACACCAGCCCTCATTTTATATTTCCAGAATGCAACAACTTTGAACATGGAACCTTATCTTCTAATCTCTACTGCAATACAGCTGCACTGCAACTGTAAATGTCAGAATAAACAGGAAGGTAAAAAAAGGCAGAGAAATTCCATGTGTCAGGCATCAGAAAAAATACATATGTAAGAGGATATCAGGTTATCTTGACTGAAGAAACAATTAAAAAAAACCCCACAAACAAACACACAGAAAAAAAGATTAAGCTTATGGAACATGAGAAATAACGTTAAAAAACTTCCCCACAAAAATAAAACCCTCAATACAATAAAGAAACCATCTTCCACTACAATTAAAGAAAAAATAATGTTGGTAATGGAGAATGCCATTTAAGATTAAATAGTAGATGGGGAAAAATTAATAAATAAATAAGAAGATGGAACAACAGATGATCTTCTGGAGACATTCAATACGCATGAATTACAGTGGTCACCACTCTGACCTAAAGGCAAGAATCATATTTCAAAAGGCGAAAAAAATCCAAAAAGAAGACAGAAAAGATGAAGTATCTTTTATGACATTCAGTCATGCCAAATCACAGCATGAGCTGTCAGTTCTCTGTGGCTATAAGAAAGACCACTGTGTTAAATGATTCTCCTTACATTTAGATTACCTCTCTTACATATTCACAACAAATTCAATAAAACTGAAGGATAGCAGTATCAGGGCTAGGTTATATGTAGTAACATTGTACTAACTGTATTGCAGCACAGCATCCCCTCTATTTAAGCCTGCAAAGAGAAGATATTTTAGATAAGCACTCTAACACAGTAAGCAAAAAATGCTCCATAATGACCAGGAAACTGTTACCTTTGAAATCTTTGCTAACCTTAACTTTTTTAACCATATTATATAGATTAAAAAGCATATATATTATACATATGCAGCTCTGCTCCAGTTTTTTAAATAACTGAGGGAAAGAATACACAGAAAGAATCAACACCTGTGTATTATATTTTAGATCATATTTAAAGCATAGTTTACTTACCTGGTACAGCATGACAGGTTCTATGCTGTATCCCAGTATACCAGCAAACTCCTTAGCAATAACTGTTTTGCCACAGCCCTAAACAGTTAAAAAGTAAGAACTAGATTACATTCTAAGAAACATGGGGAAGGAGGAAGAAAAGAAATTTCAATTCTTACTTTTCCTCCAATTAAACACATATCTTTAACCATATGGGATTGCATCATTTCTGCCAACAGTTGATTATGGCTGGAAGTCTTTATAAAAGTATCTGATCGAGGATGGCTTTTTAATAGTGCAGTCCCAGCAGGAACCTATAAGGAAAAAAAGAAGACAATCAAAATGCTAGATAAGCTACACTGTGATAACTCTAGGCTTTGTGTGGCCTGGGTTACACTTCTCCAATACTACCGTGGTATTTTGCTGATGATTGTCATCCATCAAACTTATATCTTTCACTTAAAAAAAATTCAATCACACAATTTCTAATAGACAACCTACTTCACACTTCCTTTGCCTCATTTACATAAAAAAGTAGCAAAATGTGAACAAATTGAATTACAGCATTGGGGTCTGCAAAGAACTTGAGGCATGTCCCTGCTAGAGACAAGATATAAAAATCACCAACATTAATTGCTCATTAGAGAAACATGGAAGAGAAAGAGTAATTTGTATTGTGAAATCCTGAAGGGGTTACTTTGATCAGAACTGCACAGTTTCAGTCATACTCTGCGTTAAGCCTCTATTTCCACTCCCCATTCTAGCCTGGGAACCGTTTCATCTCCAAATTCCTTATGCCCTCGTGTTCCCAAAGAGACATTCTGCAGGCCTATTTTCAGAAAGTATCACTCACACAACAAACAAAATTAAAAACTTTCTCCTCAAGAAAGAATTAAATCAGGTCCCTACAGACCTACCTTTTTCTGACAAATTCCTATTTGCTGCTGCTCCCCATTTCACTTTGCCATGGTACAAATTATCTGCGGATACTCCTCACCTCTCTCCGACTCCTACTAATTCTAGACTCCCCAAATTCAACATTAACTTCAAATTTGCAGATCAGCATGTTGCATGAATACGACCTTACTTCACCACCTAGCACTTAGAATCATAGAATCATAGAATAGTTAGGGTTGGAAAGGACCTTAAGATCATCCAGTTCCAACTCCCCTGCCATGGGCAGGGACACCTCACACTAAACCCTGCCACCCAAGGCTCTGTCCAGCCTGGCCTTGAACACTGCCAGCGATGGAGCATTCACAACTTCCCTGGGCAACCCATTCCAGTGCCTCACCACCTTTACAGTAAAGAATTTCTTCCTCATATCCAATGTTATCTTCCCCTGTTTAAGTTTGAACCCGTTAAACCCTTGTCCTACTCACTACAGCCGCTCATGAAAAGTCCCTCCCCAGCATCTCTACAGTCCCCCTTCAGGTACTGGAAGGCTGCTAGGAGGTCTCCACGCAGCCTTCTCTTCTCCAGGCTGAACAGCTCCAGCTTTCTCAGCCTATCTTCCTACGGGAGGTGCTCCAGCCCCCTGACCATCCTCGTGGCCCTCCTCTGGACTTGTTTCCAACAGTTCCATGTCCTTTATACGTTGAGGACACCAGAACTGCACACAATACTCCAAATGAGGTCTCACAAGAGCAGAGTAGAGGGGCAGGATCACCTCCCTTGACCTGCTGGTCACGCTCCTTTTGATGCAGCCCAGGATACGGCTGGCCCTCTGGTCTGCGAGTGCACACTGCTGGTTCATGCTCATTTTTTCATTGACCAACACCGCCAAGTCCTTCTGCGCAGGGCTGCTCTGAATCTCTTCTCTGCCCAACCTGTAGCTCTGCCTGGGATTGCTCCTACCCAGGTGTAGGACCTTGCACTTGGCATGGTTAAACTTCATCAGGTTGGCATCAGCCCACCTCACAAGCATGTCAAGGTCCCTCTGGATGGCATTCCTTCTCTTCAACGTATCAACCGAACCACACAGCTTGGTGTCATCCGCAAACTTGCTGAGGGCGCACTCAACCCCACTGTCCATGTCAACCACAAAGATGTTGAACAAGACCGGTCCCAACACCCATCCCTGAGGGACATCACTTGTTACTGGTCTCCAGCTGGACAGTGAGCCATTGAGCACAACTCTTTGCGTGCGGCCATCCAGCTAGTTCTTCATCCACTGAGTGGTCCTCCTATCAAATTTATGTCTCTCCAATTTAGAGACAAGGATGTCATGTGAGACAGTGTCAAATGCTTTGCACAAGTCCAGGTAGATGCCATCAACTGCTCTACCCCTGTTCATCAGTTCCAGAGCCCCATCATAGAAGGCCCCCAGATTGGTCAGGCAGGATTTCCCCTTAGTGAAGCCATGCTGGCTGTCACCAACCACCTTGTTGTTTTTCATGTGCCTCAGCATGCCTCCCCGGAGAATCTGCTCCAAGATTTTGTCAGGCAGAGAGGTGAGGCTGACTCATCTGTAATTCCCCAGCTCATCCATTTTCCCCTTCTGGAAAATGGGGGTTATATTTCCCTTTTTCCAGTCGTCGGGAACTTCACCTGACTGCTATGAGCTTTCAAATATGATGGACAGTGTCTTAGAAACTTCATTTGCCAGCTCCTTCAGGACCCGCCGATGGATTTCATCAGGTCCCATGGACTTGTATACGTTGCGGTTCCTAAGATGGTCTCGAACCAGATCCTCTCCTACAGTGGGCCCAGGGTCTTCATTCTCACTGTCCCTGTATCTGCCTTCCAAGACTTGGGTGGTGTGGTCAGAGCATTTGCTGGTGAGGACTGAGGCAAAGAAGTCATTAAGAACCTCAGCCTTCTCCAAATCCAGGGTAGCCAGTTCTCCTGATAGCTTCTGGAGAGGGCCCACATTGTCTCTCATCTTTCTTGTATTTGCAGTGTACCTATAGAATCCCTTCCTGTTATCTTTCACATCCCTAGCCAAGTTTAATTCTAAGTGGGCCTTAGCTTCCCTGATCTGGTGCCTAGCTTCCTAGACAACATCCCTGTATTCTTCCCAGGCTGCCTGTCCTTGCTTCCACCTTTTATAAGCCTCTTTTTTCTTTAGAATTTTCCTCAGCAGCTCCTTATCCATCCAAGGAGGTCTCCTGGCCCTCTTGCAGCACTTCCTTCTAGTTGGGATGTATCTCTTCTGAGCTTGCAGCAGGTGATCCCCGTATATCAACCAACAGTCCTGGGCCCCCCTGCCCTCTAGGGCTATATCCCATGGAACCTTACTGAGCAGGTTCCTGAAGAGGCCAAAGTCTGCTCTCTTGAAGTCCAGGGCAGTGAGCTTGCTACACGCTCTTCTCACTGTCCTGAGGATCTCGAATATGACCATCTCATGATTGCTGCAACCAAGGCTGCCCTGGAGCATCATATTTCCAGCCAGCCCTTTCCTGTTGGTGAGGATGAGGTCAAGCATGGCACCTCTCCTTGTCAGCTCCTCTATTACTTGCAGAAGGAAGCTGTCTTTCACACAATCGAGGAACTTCCTGGACTGCTTGTGCCGGGCCGTACCATCCCTCCAACAGATATCAGGGTCGTTGAAGACCCCCATGAGAACAAGGGCCTGCAAGCAGGAGGCTGTTCCTGTCTGTCTATAGAGCGCTTCATCCACCGAGTCCTCTTGGTCAGGTGGTCTGTAACAGATCCCCACAATAATGTCTCCCATCGCTGTTCTCCCTTTAACCCTGACCCAGAAACTCTCTATTGACTGCTCACCTTCATAAACTTCATCAGAAGAAACACTAACTATCATTGATGTGATTACTTTTGTCCTGTTTTCCCAACATCTTCTATCAGAACATTACCAAGCACTCATTAGATTTTATTTGAAGTGTAGACAAAGACAGACTATTGTTTTTATTAGAACAATAAACAGAAAGGAGCACCAAAAGCATCATAAGTACTCTGTTATTCTAATACAATTTAACAAAAAAAGAAAAAGGAAATTTAGAGGCTTTTCCTTCATCCATTCTTTAGCATTTCTTTTAACACAAGAAACTTTAATGAATCACATGTAGGAAAGTATGAGTTTATCTAGCAATAAAATCATGTATATGCATAATTAAATATTATAATATCTAAAAAATGTGTTATTCTGCCAAAATATATTCAGTACAAATGAGGTTTTTTAATGTAGTGTATCAAAATCTCAATGAGATTTAAAAAATTCATATCTAAAAACATATATAGTTTTATGAAGATATAAATTCATACCTGGAATGTCACTTCTTTTTCACCAATCTGGACAGTTACATCAGCCTTGAAGGGTTTGTTTCCATGTGCACTTTCTACTTTGGTAATCCTTCGGGGAAGCAAGTGGCTTTTTGAATCCTGAAGCTCAAAACGCTGTAGAATTGGGGGATGAAGGAAATTAATTATTAAATACAGCTTTCTGGGGTTTAGAACTGTTCCTTCTAAAAACAAGGCCAGAAGTATATTCAAGTGCTTGCGAAGTCCTAAATCCATTTACTTTACTTCAACTTTCACTTCATATACCTGTGTTCACATTCATGTTGGCCTATACATTTTGCATTTAAAACCAAAGTAAAAAGGTTGTATACCATCTACTTTTTCTGACTGTAGTGACAGATGTAAAGTGAAAATGTCATACAGTGACTTTGCCAAGTCTTAGCCTGACAGACCAAAATAATAAGAGAAACAGATGATAGCCGTCAGCATGTGTAATAATAGATCACCGATCTCTGCAGGTCATTATAACCAATTGCAGATTTAAACATCTGGCTACCAATAAAAACAACCATCAAACATTATGTTTAGTTAGCTCTACAGCCTTATCATACAATGAAAATTGAGGATAACCTGTACAAATTAAGCCTTCAGTATGTTCTGGCTATATCAAGGACAAAAAAAGGGACATTTGTCTTCCCAATCCTCTTTTAAGCATTATACTCAATTGCGTATAGTATATTATGTATATTGTATATGTATATTATGCTGTATATAGGAAGCATGGAAACAATTTAAAATATCCTGCACAAAGTCTATTTTGTTAGTTAAGTGGAAGTCAATCGGGGGGGTTATGCACAAAAGAGCCACTAACTGAAATTACTGAACTCATAGAGCCACTTTATTCCAGTGGAAGCTGAGTAAACCAGAGAAATGAGTATTATCCAACTTCTTAAAATCCTTTATTAATTAAAAAAAAAAAAAAGAGAGATTTATTTTTTAAACAGAAGTAACTAATGTAAAATAATTCTCCAAAAGCATGTAGTTTTATCACTACTGGGATTCACAGCACTGTCTTCTAAAGTTTAGAAAGAAAACTGAGATGCATTCATATAAACACTTCGGCTCTTCATCACTTTGTAAATTCCCATTCTGCAACAAGAGCCTACAAAAATTTAACGTTTAAACATGAATTTAAGATAAATGATCAGTAAAGGACTGCACCAAATTATATTCTTACTGTAACAGCTGAATCTACTTCAGATACCATTAAATGTTTAAACAACCACAGAGGACATGAATGCCTACTGAGCAGTATCTCAAAACTGATTCTAAGAAATGTTCCAACTATAATTCTGTTAAATGAACCACTCTTATGTTCATTAGTAAATTGCAATATTCTTACTAAGTTAATAGCATTTTGGAGAGGGCCAAAACTGCTCATACACGAAATTGCAAAGTGTTTGTACACTAAAATCTCTTAATCATATACCAATGAAACAACTGGATGCAAGAAGATTATCTGCATCAGCAGCTTCTGCATAAAACAAGAAAGGTCTGCAGACAGTAGCAGTAGACCTTGTATAGAAAGATCTTGGGGGTGTAAAATTTCTAAGGTGATCTTTGGTTTGAGTTTTTTTGGGGTTGTTTGTTTGTTTTCTTAAAATATTGTTGAGGGTTCTGCAGACAGCCTTTTAGACCCTAAATTAGGACGGTGAAAGAGGACTGTCTCTGTGAAGACCATTACTGAATTTATACAACTTGAATTCACCTAACTGAATTTGTACAATCTGAATTCATCACATGCAAGCATGTTACCACACTTACACCTGAACAGTAGCAGCAAGCAAAAATGCTTGTAGCTTTCAGACTAAGGCAGATCTTTTTGACACAGTTCTTTATTTAGAATTATGACAGTTAGATATGGAATCAGAGTGTGGCATGAAATGGATGTACAACACATTAAACATCTGCCTGAGCCAGAAACAACTTCCTCCACACAAAGTCCAAGTTGATAGCTGCAAAGGAAAACATATTTGTGGCTTGGAAGGACAACTTTCGAGCACATTCAACATCAGAAAGTTTGGGAGGTACTTAAGAGACTCAGTGTCTCAGACTCAAGAGGAAAGAAAGAAAGAGGACTAGGCACCATAAATAAGGGAAGTGGTCTGGCAGTTCATAATTATCAGGCCACATTCTACACACCCAGAAACATGTAAGAAAAGGCAAACTGTAAAAATTAGAAAAAAGGAAGAAGAGGAATTCTGACTACTTGGAATTATCTAGTGATCAGTAATGTCTCAGCACTGAAACCACAGCATATGCTGGTGATGCAGCTGGTCAAAGGAACAGAGAGCTTAAGCGAGACATTTGCAGATAACCACTATGCTGAACCCACAAGACAGCTAAGCTATCCAAAAGAGGCATCCAAAAGCAACTTACCTTTCTTAAAGATTCTCTTCATGGGAAGTAAAGAGAATTTTTCAAGGAACAAGAGGACTGAACTGTTTCACAAGAAGCAACATAAGAACTTCAAGTGCAAGATGGGATAGATAGTGAAGTCTGAACAGATTCTACTACAGTGGTATATACTGGCATTAAGACCATTCATTAGTGCAAAACCCCAAAGATTACAAACTACTCTGGGGGGAATAAAAGAGAAAGATAACCTTCCTTAGACCAAAATTTGCAACAGAAATATCTTACAAGTGAACAAAAGTGTCAACAATAAAAAGATTCCAGTTTTCTAACTATCAGCCTACTCCCCACAAGAGAGTGCCTATGTACTCTGAAGACTCCCTATTGCAAGGGAAAGTTTTCAACAAGGAGGTAAGATTAAAGTGGGTGTGAAAATAATACAAAAATGAGTCAAAGGGAACAAACAAGCATTTATTTGATACAAGATCAAGACAGTAAAAACAGAATTAATCAAGGCATGAAAAAATAATCAAGAATGGCTGTAGAGCAAAGTTAATCACTTAGTAAGCTAAAAGGGACTTGCTCATTTATTAAGACAAATCTGATCTACGTTGCTTCTAAACTTGATGGGAAGACTCTCTTGATTTGAAGGTGAAAAAAAACCAAACCAAAACAAAACACCAAACCCAACAGAGGTTGTTTCCAACAGTGGGGGGAAAAAAAAAGGCAGGCAAAAGGTATAGGAGAATTAATAAATCTCAGATGAATCTGAAGTGAAATACTAAAATGTTATGGAACAATGAGGAACTAAGTATAGAACAGTTGCAGTATCTTATGAGCCACTAAACTCAGACTAAATGAAGATGACCAGATTTATAAATTCCTATCAGTAGTATAAAGAAAACTCCGGTAGTGTGGGAGATATATATGTACTTAAGCTTATTGTTTGGGAATGTTTAACTGGAGACTGTTTTCCTTGCAAGCAGCAATTTCTCTATAGAAAAATCTTGTAGAGAAAAAGCATAAATAAATATTTACTTAACTTTTGCAATCACAATTCAAATGTTCATCTGTCAAAATAACTTTTCATGACAGTATTTCATGCAAGTACAGAATAATTTTAAAGACCAAAATTCAAACCAAGTCATATTTTCCTTTGCAAGGCCTTCTAAGTTTAAGGTCTTCCTTAAAAATCAGAATACAAATTGATACAGTTTCCAAAGTGCAGAAACTTTAAATAAGGGTATTCAGAGGCACATCATTCTCAAGTTTATTTTAGTACTTCTGTCCTGTCTGTTGCAAGCTAATGAACTAATGAATACTGCAAACTGTAGCACTCGTACAAATGTTCTGTATGATAAGCACCTCTCTAGATCACTGCTGATGCTGGATTAGCATGCAATCCATAAAAAATGTTTTGATGCTAACTAGTTTGACATAAGGAGACATTTCTACCCAATCAAAAAAGCTGGTTGATAAACAGAGTTAATCCAAATCAGATTTTAATTCCAACTAGATCCACCCTACAAGAGATTTTAATTTCAAAGCATCTTTAAGCACCCAAGACTAACACTGTAACAAGCTACTTTAACTCACAGGGAAGGTATAAGACAGTAATTCACATTAATTCATTATTGAGAATAAGGAGTAAGAGGAATACCTAGGTCTTGATGGAGTCTCAGTCAGCAAGGAGGCACACAAGGAAAAGATTTACCCAGGTTAAAGATAAGTTTGGAAAGACAGTGCCTTAAGAATATGACCTCCTCCAGAACTATGCATGGGGTCTGACAGCTGCCAAAACTAGCTGTTTAGCCTAACCACTGGCTACCTTACTTCTCAGCTCCAACAGCTAGACTGGAAGGGAAGATCTGAAATTAAGATATATTATCAGCTAGATTACTACTTCCCCGTATCTGTCTCCAAGTCTGATGCCTATAGGTTATATTTTATTATATTATTTTTTTTATTTTCTTTAAATGATAGCTGATATTAAGAAGTTATTCAATTCACACAAATTAACCCATCAATTGCAATACACTTTGAGTATTTATTTTTCAACTCTTGATATCTCCCAGATTACTGTATTAATTGTATCCTGTTACACAGAAGTATTTAATGGCAAATATTAGCTGGACACTCTTTGGGAATCTGTAGGAAGGTAGAATAAGAAATCATTTTGCTTCTGCCAAACTCCTCTCCCTCATATTTCTTATGAAATGGAAAAAATAAAAATTCTTACCCATATTTAATACAGTTTTGGCACTGCTATCATTAAAATATCATTACCAACAGAAGTTCCTCAGCAAAACCAGTTATTTTCTGTATTTCTTGAGGTCTATTCCTTAACAATATTTGTTGTGTGCAATTAGAATAAAATTCTGAGTAAGATTATATGTACTTGTTGACATAATGGCACAAGTTTGTATAAGGAGTAATGAGAAAGTATATTAAAAAAATAAAGGCAAATTAGCCCACAAAAGTATAAATGATAAGGAGGTATTTTAGTAGTCAAATCAACCTGTCTTACATGGGAAGCAAAACCATGCACAACACATAAAATTAAGTAAAAGAAATGGAAAATGGAGGAAGCTGATGGTATTGAACATAAAGACATTCACTGGTCGTAACTGACAGGGGAAACCAAATGACATAAAGGATTTAAAATAAAGGCATATTAAGAACAGAAATGACTGTTACTGCTCTGCTAGCAGATAGGAGTCTATTTCCACCCAGACTATGGCTCTTATAGGCAACTTCAATCACCCTGACATGTGGTGGAAGGGCTACATAGCATGACAATCAATCTGGGTTTCTGAGGCTGCCTAGAATAATGTCTCAGCACAGGCACTGCACTGCACTGGCTTGGCAGCAGTGATGCACAGACAGCTCCTGCTATTCACAAACACAGAGCAATTGGCTGTGGATGTGGCAATCAACAGCAGCCTTAGCAGTACCATCCATGAAATAAAGGAGTTCAAAATCCTAGGGGGAGGGATGAAGACAAGTAACAGACTACTTGGATTTCAGGCCAGGTTGGCTTATTCACAGCAATGGTAGTTAGGACCCCACAGGAGGCAGCTTTGAAGGTTCATGAAGGCTGGCAGGTCAACTTCAAATGCAAGGATTGTCCATCCCAAAACTCAGTAGAACAAGTAGAAGACCAGGCTGGTTAAACAGGGAATACAGGACTGCGCTCCAATGCAAAAAGGCAGCATATGGAAGGTGTCAGCAAGGATAGGCTACAAACATTTTCATGACACATCACACAGACTTGGTTTCAGGAAAAATAAAAATTCACTAGCTACAAAGTTGGTTATATCTAAATATTCACGTACAAATAGCTTCTAATTTTCAAGACTGAGAGAACTGGTAAAACATTCTAAGATGTGAATGCTTATTTTCAACAAAATACATTAACTCCTACAACATATTCAAAAGCAAAAGAAAGCTGGCACTGCACTGATGTATTTAAAGGATAAATGGAATAACTCATCATAATTGTAGGTTTTTAAACTATTATTAAACATGAACAGAACAACAAAACAGATCTGACCAAAGACAAACAAAGAAAGACTAACACAGATCGAACTCAGAGACTAATGTAATCTATAATCATGCTATACTGAATTAATTTTGTGCATGTGTTCTCTATTATCATTTTAGTATCTCCTCTTGAAACTCAAAGTATTTTTTTTTTTAAGTATTTAACTACATAACCATGTAAGTAGCTACTCTCAAGTTAATTAACTGCTTATATAATGAGGGTATTTCTGCAGACTTTGAACTGGGGTCTAAATATTCTACAGAACATAGAGGATTCACCTTTCACTATAACGAAATCTACTACCTTACGAAGGTTGTCTTTTTAAAATACTGTTTCAGCATCAGCAATAATATAGCCATTTAATTTACCTAAAATTTCTTTTTTTTATGGAAGTAGTGAAGAAACTTTAGTCAGGAGAACTACTGTCATAATCCATTGCTCCCTAGAATTACAGTATAAATGTACAATACTTACTTTTAATGCATCTTGGACTGCAGTTCTGCCTTCCTTTCCAAGAAAAACATTATACGGGTAAAGCCGGTCAATAACATGCTGGACTGACATCATAGGAAAGGAATCCTAATCCAAATTAAATAATACACATTGAAAAAAGAAATTATTGGCTCATTCAATCACCATCCATTAACCTGAAAATCTTACATAGCGCTGAACTTCAAATAAAACTGCAAGGGCAATATATAAATGACCACTACAGGCAGTATACAATCAAATTTCAAAACAAGCATTTCTCAAGTGCAATTCATTATAATATAGGTGTCGCAAGTAGTTTAGAACCACCAGATTCTAAAAATTACTTTCTTTCCTGTGCATCAGTGGAAGCTACAGTAACTGGCTCAGATATCTAAAGACATTTAAAGATCAGAGAGACAAATTCCACCATAGGTAACCAAGACTCATGGTACTACCAAAAAAGAATCAATATGACAAGAAATCTATATAACAATACTGATCTACACATTCACAGCAATTTCTAGTGTTTAATTTTTATCCTATCACATTGTAAAGATTCTACTTCAGTTGATTCTTAGAAATTTCTGAAGTTTGATCAAAACTGTTTTGTTTTGAAATGAGATACTAAGTCTGCTTGCACTTTCCACATAAAACTGAAACCAACATTTTTTTCCCTATCTCCTTGTTAGTTACAAGTACTAAATTTTTTTCAGTTGCTGCCTGAACTAGACAAAGACTTGATAATTTTGCTGCAGTAGTGGAGAAAGAAATGGAAATGCATATGTGAATACTCAAGAAACATTTGCATGAAGCCTTTCGTGGTAGAAAAATGTATTTCAAAAACCCTAAAGTAATGCTTGAATGTTTGTTTCAAAAAAGACTTGTAAATTTTTAAGAACTTCTTGTAACAGTAGTGAAAAAAAGTCGATGGACTAGCACTACTTTTTAAGCCCTCATCCAAGTAAAAAGTAAATTACATAATTCAAATTAAATCAACTGATTTTCGGTTATACACTTGGATTTACATAGGCACCCAAATGAAAGAAGAGTTGCTTAGAAATGAAGCCAGGACATGCATATTTTATGAAATGCATAATTCAATTTATACTTATAATCAGTAATACTATTTATAATGTTCCATATTTTAAAAAGATCAGTAAAAATAAACCATTTAAGTCACTGGAGTAAATGTCCTGCTTAAAGGATCAGGGAGTCCTTTATTGCATTTTAAAAGCGCTCTGTCTATATATACAGACACAGCATATAATTTGTCCACATTATCTCAAACTAATAATAATTACAATGGCTTGTATGAAATTAGCCTCTTCAGAACACTACCCAATGAAAAAATTCTCCCTTTTAGCAGGCAGGAGTTTTGAACTTGAAAAAATACACTTGGGACTGTTAGAAGATAGAAGATACGAAGCTAGTCATTACAATGTATTCCCTTCACACTTTTAAGCAAGTGAATCAACCAAGCTAGAAGTAGAGGATGGCAGTGACCCAGCCTGTGAAGGAAAAATGCTGTAGCTAGAATCACTGGGAACAGTCAGCTTAGAAAAAACAAGTGATTAAAACTAATTCTAAAAGAAACAGATCCCGTGTACCTAAAAAAGACGCTGTCATACAATAATAACACTTCACATTCTCTAATGTAAAATAAAATGCTTCCTTCATTCCACAGTTTAGATAATAGCTTAAGGCTCATTTTCTTTCCATTACTCTGAAAGCCATCTGGCATTCATTTAAAAATAACTTTTCACTACAGAGCTCAAAGAATAAAAAGTTACAATTTATTTTAAAATCCAACATGTATTTCTTTCCTAAAGCCCTTCAAAAAAACATTTCATTTCGGTGAATCTGATTTTTAATCACTTCTTAACATCTGATGCAGTATAACTACTTCAGAAAAAAATTATATCTGTAAGTATAGAGCACAACTGAGGAGACTGAACATCACAGTAACACAAGTAATTGTTATGTTTTAATGTATATCCAGTAAAATACATAGAAGTGATCTGTGGCTGAGCAGTACCATAGGTAAAATGACTGTACAGGAGACAAAACAGAGAAAGTCCTCTCTATAGACACCTGGTACCTTGGAGAGAGGGTTTCAGAAGCTGTTCTGGTGTTTTACCCTCCTGTAAAGACTGAAAGACTATCTTCCTGCATGTAAACCAGTTCCAATCCCTCTCTCTCTTTGTACAGATCTCATCTCCCTGACTTCCTTCAGGAGGCATCTTCAGTTTTTACTTTGACTTTTTACCATGTAATCATAAAGTCCAAGGCACAAAAGCCTGTCAGAAAGCAGAAAGACTGCCTGAGCTGTAGTCCTGATCTGACTGATCTGCCACTGTGAACTCAGGGAAGTGCAGTAGCTGTATTTCCCTGTGGTGGTCTGTAGCTGTCAGAAACTACCGTGTCTTCTAGTGTGTACAACCTTGTATCTTCAGGTAACCCTCTATGACTACGGTTATTCTAAAATCTGCCATCCAACCCAAAGACCTAATGTAGACTTCATCTCACACAGTTTAACTGCGTCACATATCCATATTTGAATATGGTTGCTTTGGGTCCTTTTTGGTGTCGATGGAGAATAACAGTCTCTGTAACGGAATCAATATGATCATGCATACTACTAAATCAGAAGCACTTTTAGGTTGTGATTTTTATTTTTCTTCACTATGTCAGTGTCATCAGGTAACCTATAGATTCATCTAAAGTCAGTTAAGATGATTTAGTGGAATAAAACCCATGTTGAGAACTAAGATACATTTAATCACATAACAAATCTTCCATCATGCCATATTTTGTACTTTACTATTATGCTATATGCTTGGTTAAAGTATTATCCAGAGATATCTGACCAGGGCTTTTCTCCCTCAAACCATCCTTAGGTTTTTTCAGGTTTATTTTTTAAATGCTCATCTTCTTCCAACAACACGAATAATCCAAAACCAATTTTAAGAAATTTTAAGCCCATACAGTTTCACAGCACATGTGTATGCACATACCAAAATCTGAACTGCAGCCGATAAGCTGTCTAAAGGAAAATCTGGAAGTCCCAATGTAGAAGATTCTTGAGAGCAGAGAGTTGTAGCAAAAGACAGGAGCTGAGAAATTCTGCATAGGAAAAAATAATTACACAGTTTTATACAAGCTATCTATATTTAAAATACTAAAGTCTAAAAAGTTAAATAGAGTATAAGATGCTGAAACTATTTCTGAGCACAAATAAGAAAGGTGTGATTGAAGTTCTAAAGCATTAAGGATTCATTATATGAAGGCTGCATACGAAAAGCTCTGTGAACATACACCCACACACATTAAAAAATTTCTTTCAGTTCTGGTCTCTATGCAGTGAAAGAAGACATAAAAATAGCAAGGAATCCTGAAAGGACAACACTTTTCTTCATTCATCCCATTTTCATTTTTTTAAATATGAAAAATTACCTCTCTGTGGAAATGTTTGGTCCAATTGAATATAATAGCTGAAGATGGTCCTGGAAATAGAACATAAAATCACAGAGTAAATTAATTTGGGGATCAGACTGTAGGTCACAGCTCATGATGTACAATTTCTATTTTTCCCTCTAATTTAGACATGTGGATTCTACTCACTCCTTAACACAGAATTAATTTCATTAAAAAAATAACTACATAAAGGAAGAAAGATTATAAAATTTTCTTTTAGGGTTACATGTTTTACGGAAGTTACTTTTCTGCTGCAACATTCCTTAGCAACAATAAACCTGCTTTCCAAGAATTTATTAGGCCCCATTATGAAAAATGCCCTTTCAGGTAAATTTATTACTCAAGGATTCTTTTCAAAGGTGAGGTAAGTAAAACGTAACATCAAAATATTAGCTCTACTCAGTACACATAATCCAACCCTTCTGCTAGGACACTTACCTTAAAGGGCAGATGATAAACATCTCTAGCTTGAAATCGAGAGCGAAGGGGAGGATCCAAAGGGTTACCAGAGTATTTGGGTACTGGAAGGCCCAATGCTATCACTCGAAAATCTTCACTAACCCGAACAATCTTCCATGCATCTAACTCTGATTTTGTATGACTCTAAATTAATTAAAATAAAGCAACAAGAAAAGAAAAAAAACCCACATCATTAAAGCCTCATGATGACTAAGCTGTAGACTGCCTAACAGGTCATTCAACCTAAATGTGGCAATGTTCTTGTCTTTCATTCAGAGGGGCTAGAGAGGGCTGAAATAGTCAAATCTGTGGCTGGTAAAAGTAAGTTTTTAAAAAATGAGCATAGACAGAATGCTTGATTAAGTGCAGCCTTTGGCCTGTAGCAATTTGACTAAAGATAGTCAAAGCTGAAAAAGTATCATTATAACATTGATTTCACAAAAAACCCAGAAAATAAGTGGACCACAAAATTAGGTGTTTTTTCCCCTCTTATAACTGTAAAAGAGACTAAAATGTGCATTTTAAAAGTTTCATTTACAAGTTATGCTTCATTATAAGCAAGAATACAGAACTAGACTCCTTTATGAGGACATTAAATGTTGTGTTTCACTTATTGCATAAAAATTCACTGCACACAAAAAATGCACTCTGTAGTCTTCCCACATCACAGTTATGTCTTCCTTGAAACCATACATGAGTACATTTCCTGCAGATCTAGATGTACAGTAATTATTCACACAGGCGAAGAGAAAAAGAACATTAGCTTATATAATACAATATTCCCCAAACAACAAAACAATATTAGATTTAGCATTGTAGCAAGAGATTTATTTAATTCATATACTATTAGCAGTGTGCCCGAGGCACTCATTTTGAATATTTTATCATTAGGAAAAGTGTTAAAAGGAAAAAAGAAAAGAGGCAGTTGCTTTGTATAATTGCAACCAAATCCTATCTAAATTTGAATTCTCATTTTCAGTCTTTAAATACAATTACATTTTAAAAGCTGACATTTAAAATATAATGATACTAACAACTGCATCTACTAATTAAATATCAGAAATATGTTTTGGGAAGAGGCATGGATCAGAAGAATGATGAGAGATAATGAGAGAGGCATTAGATGAGAGGCATAAGAAATAAGGATATATTTTCAGAAAACCACTACACTTCAGCATAGTTGGCAACTTCATTCTATCAGGATCAATGACAGAAAGCTTACTGCAAATTTCCTTCCTATGCCACATGGGTCTGAATTAGGTACTTTACCACTGCTAGGTATGACAGACAGAAACATGAGCAAGCAGGTGTCAGACTGTTAGGCGTGACTGACAGGCATGTGATCGGAAGCTATGGTACATGAAAGTAAGATGAAAAGTACTACTGAAAACTGATGAGATTTACTGAGGACCCCAAAAGCCTGAAAAGTATTCACTCACATTTAAGTAGTAGGACTTGAAGCCCCCAAAAAAGGAAAGTGGCTAAAGCAGCAATGGCAGCAGATGCTAAAATCCCTTTTCCTATCGAAAGAAAATTCTCTACCCATTTCCTATAATTTAGATTGGCTGTTTACATATACTTCTGTAAATTAAAGGCAAGACAACACTAAAGAATATAGTGCTGCTCATCTTTACCTCATTTTTTTGGCATCCTAACCTTTTAAAAGCTTAGCAACAGGGCTACTACAATGCTGAAGCATTATCTGAACTTCATGTGAAAAATTTCATTTTAAATCTGTTTTCTCAAGTAAATTTAGTTACTCTTACATTGTGGCTTTTAAATTTTAGAAGCATTCAGGCTTCATACAACATTAACATTGACTACTATTTCTCATGTGAAGAGACAAGACATAGATGAAAACTTTTTGTTGTTGCAAGCAGCAGTTTGACTTTTCACATAGCTTTCAGCCTGCCTATGCTATCCTATGTAACACCCCAGAAAAAAAAACATTGAGACCCTGATGAGATTGCCTCCATCTGACTCATAAATACTTTTCCTTTCATAACAGTATTCTAGCACTGCCAAGAACATGAAAAAGACCATGGGAAATCCAAACAGCATTTCCATACCTGCAAAAGTTTGTCATAACGCTCTGCAGACATAAGAAAACGACCATCTTCAAGCTGCATTTCCCTATTCTCCAGTAAATTGTTTAATACGGGCAGGACGTTCCGCTCAGCCTTCTCCAAACCTTCCAACACAAGGATTCTGCCTTCCGTAGCTGCACGAACTGCACACTATTAAAAAATATAAAAATAAACATTACATAAACATTAAATCCTGCTGAAAAATGACTTCCAAGTGCTTCCCAAACCAGTATTTATTTCAGTAATAATCAATAAAATTCACATCAGTAGAAATCAGTAGTAGCTGATTGCCTTAGTGCTACACATCCATGAGCTAGACTTCTGTCTCCTAACTATTATAAGGACTGACAGGAATAAGGTCCTGTATTTTATAATGAACAAAACGTAAAACCTTGCAAACACTATAGTGTATACCCAGTATATATTAATACGTGGCACCTTTTCATTTTTATATCATCCAATATTTTGTACTTTCATGCCATCTAAAAATTCTGCAACAACTATTTATACAGCAAACATACAATCAAGGTAGTTCATTGTATGTACAATTCCGTTAAAATATTTAGAAAAAAAGTTGGGTATTGCCTTAGGTAGCTCCTGGTATGCACCAGTGAAATTCATCCTCGGTGCATTGCTTTAGTTTGACTAGAACAGAAGCTCACTCAAACCAAACATGGAGGATAAAACCAAAATAGTGCTATAAATAAACATTTAAAATGTGATAAAATTATAAAGATTTATAACTATATTCCCTGAGTAGAACACGGTCTTCTACAAAACCAGAATAAAAATGTAGCCATTAACCCAATAATCCTTTGGAGCCTCTGGGACAGAAAGTTATTTCTTTTCTGTATTTCACTTTATTAGTTGACAACATGTGGCTGTTTATTTAAGTGCCTAATGTGGAGCCAAAATATAAAACTAAACTCGGGCACTGGTAATTTTGTGTAACTTTCTTGCAGTTAATGACATTCACTCAGGTAAATTAACTACACTTCATATCTAATATTCACAATTACTGTTCAGTAAAAGACTCTGGAATTCAATGCATTCTCGTCTACTTCCCATTTGCAGAAGTTTAATCACTTAATTAAGGGGCAGATTTAGACACAGGCAACATTTAGAGGCACCAAAGAGTCTTCCTTTGCATTCCTATTACATTTTCACACAATTTTAGACACAAGCACAGCTGCAAGGGAGAATAAATGAAGCCTTTTCCCATCATGTCTCCCATTAACTTTACAGAAGAATCTTTCATATAATACTACATGGGAATCTGATTAATACAATACATACCAAAAACTGGGCCAGAAAGAAGGAAAATATGAGAAAGAATAATCAAGAATATCAGAATACAAAAATAACAATAAAAAACTACATATGAAAGCAGACGTATAAAGAACAAAAGCATAAGCATAAACTAGAAACAAAGAACAGGTCAGCACAACAAATTAATTGCCATATGGTACAAAGCATACAACAGAATCAGAGATCTATCTGAAAAGATAAGACACTAAATGATAAAAGTAACTAATTTAGATGCTCCTTATGTACAGTATAGAAGCATAAAGAACTACTGGTAAATAGACCATAATGTAAGTTTTTCACATTGTAATTAAGATGGAAATAAAAAAGGCACTCACAAGTCTTGGTACACATCTCAAGATCAAGCACCCTTCTCTGTAAGACAGTATTTTAATATCTAGCCTCAAAACCAGTATCTGAGAAACCCAGAATAATCTATTAAGGAAGTAGTAGTGCTCAGATTATTTCTCTTCCAATTCTTTCAAAAAGCAATCAGTATGTTAATTGACTTTTCTGTTGTTAACTCAGGACATCATACTCTACTAAGAGGTAATATAAAATTCCTCTCTCCTCATCCCATAGCATTAGTACAAAGGACAAATGTACTAATGTTCTTCTCTAGAAAGGTCACTGGCCAATTCAAAAATCTGCTCCACCTCCTTGAATAGAAAACCCGAGTCTCCAGAAGCCAGTCCAATACCTGGCATGAACAAAATGCTATTTTGTCTAAACACAGTTTGAAGATACAGCCAGAATATGCTTTAACAAACAATTTATTTGCCAAGTTGCTTGGATTCTGCATATTATAAGTCTATGAAGACTTTATGACTGAGTTTTACTAGCCAGAGGAAAATACGCATTTTGTTCATATGGTTTCAAAATATTTTGAGTATCCATAGAATCCTGTTGACTCATGTTGAGACACGGACACTATGGATGAAGGCTTGCTGAAATAGAAGGCTTCTAGAATCAACATAAATCTCTCTCACAGACTTGCCTATGAAGACAATTTGCTTTAGGGGTAGGCAGCAAATAGCAGGAAGTGTATAACAATCATTAACTTCAAGAAAGAAGACGCTCTTCATTAGCAGTGCAATCTTGAGAAGCAGCCTACTGCACTATGTTGTCTGCTGTTTATCAGTTTACAGGATCAAAATATAAAAAGTACACAGTTTCCAGAGACTGGAAACTACCTGAAGTTTTTACTATTCAGAAACCTACTGCTTAGTACAATAGTATTTCAAAAGGTATGCTACAGATGGTCTTTACCTACCTATATGCAGTGTACCTTTTATAGTCAGCGTCAGGAATAGCTGAATGCACAACGGGTTTTCACTTCTTAATCAGACACCTCTTAGCAATAACATCACCTGGGTGCTAACCTACTCTGGTTTTCTTCCAAACTGTACTCCTCATATACCTTCAAAACACAATTGAAATATTGGAAACTGGTCTCCAAAATACAAAGAAATAAATGCACGATTCATCTACACCTGAAGTTCCTGCACTAAATAGCACAAAGTCCGCTCTTCAGACTGAAACAGCCACATATCTCTGGCCAAACTACGGTGTTTCTGCATTCTGGTTGGTAATGAGTAATAAGGTTTTTTGCAATGAAGTAGGCATACTACAAGACATCCTCTGAATCATTATTTCACTTTTATCTGTGCATTGATGGATTGGTATGGAAACTAAAATGCATACAAAAAACTCAGAGGAAGGAAAGTAAAAGTTTGCAATCTGTCACTGAAAATCATTTTTTAAAAATGTTTCCAAGAAAGAAATATTCATAATTCTATAATGAAACCTCAGAAATAGCTGCACTGCCTCCCTCTCTCACTAGGCTCGTAATGTTTAACATAAAACACAATTTGAAAGAGGGGCATATACTGTGCAACCCTAATGATAAACCTGAGATTAAAAGTATTAATTCCTGTTAAAAGGCCAAGGGGAATTTGTTAAATGTTCACTTTCATATTTACTGTAGCTGTAGCAAGGGACTATTTTGCTCATCAGAGGACAGATGCTGCTGCCTCCCACCCATGCTCCTAGCGCTCTGGAAGGATGGTAACCTGGATACCTGCTCCAGGGAATACCTGGAGATACTGCAGGCTGGGAGCAAAAACCCATTATACAGTGCTGCTGCTCTGAAAGTGATGTCTTTATACAACAAATACCTAACAAAGAATGCTTAACCTGTTTTCACACTGCACCTACAAAAATATATTTTTTAATCTTTAAAGAGAAATCACCTTAGGAACAAGACAGCCCTAAGCAGACTTCCATTGCCTTTCCTGTAGCTTCACCACAGTGAGCTCCTCCATCTCAGCAGTGCAAAAGACAACAAATCCAGGAAGCTGTAAACCTCAGTTTTGACATAAATCAAAGTATATAAGCACATGGATTAAGTTATACAGTGTCAGAAAGGGTAAAAGGACAGAGAAAAGCTCACCACAATGCACATATCAAAATGCACAAGCACCGGAGAAAGGAGAACATTTTTATAAAGCTAGTCAAAATAGTTTTAAAGGCACAAGAAATTTCAACAGTATAGTTTAAAAGACAATAACTGAAATGGTAGTTCTCTTCTCTCTGTAAAGTGCTTATTAGAAACCAGAAAACTCTGGTTGCCCTGAAATCCATGAGGAAAGTTCTTGGGGAACTCTAAAGGACTTTAATTTTTCAGATCTAGGCACCATTCCGAGTACAACATACAGGCTACATTGCAGAATTGTATTAAAATCGCTAGAAATTGCTCAACAGTAATCAGTCTCTTTTTCAGAAGCTACCTCAAGATAAGTTTGGAGGTTTTTTAGAAGATGACTTGCTGTGTTATGAAAACTGGATCCCTGTAATGACATCTCAAGCACAGCAACCACAACTACAATGTGGAAAAACAACAGTACAAGTAGCTCAGTGAACATGAGAACTAATGAGGTAAGGTTTCCTTACATCTGCAGCCTACATTTCAGATGTCCCTTCCAATGCAGTATCTTGTTCCCACCACCCACACAATATCCCACACAAATTCATCCACCCAAGTCTTTCCATTCCCCCCCATATCTCATAAACATTCCAACAATGTAATGTCCAGACGTCTCTTATGGTGAAGAGAGATCCTTAACAACCAGCTGGTAAAGACAACACAAAACTTTGCCTGGTTTTGAGCTAACATGATGCTGACTGGCTGCAGCAGCCTAATAGAACTTGGATTATTAAAGCCAAGGAGCAGCCTGTCTTCCAGGGCGATGGACATTAATCTGAGTCCCTGTGACCTACCAAGGCACCAAATATCACAAAACTCAGAGGAAATGGGTATATTCTAAATTTCTTTCCATAGGTCAAATACAATTCATTATTTTTTTCAAATTAAAATCATTAAAACTAACCAGCAAGTAAAAGATAAAAGGAAAACAAATTACAGAGATGCAGAATGGAATATGCATTTTACTCCTCATTTTACCAGGGAAGGAAGAGGACATCGACCAAGACCTGCAATTTACTGTAAGCACCTCATTCTTTTAAGATGCAACAAAACTAATAAAATCATCAAATGTTTTATAATACTTATGAGGAAATAACAAATTATTCAGGAATTTAAAGATAGATGTAGAACATACGTTAAAGGCAGTAAAGCATATACGGCTGTATCCTACTGGGGAACCTACTTAGCTAGATGGCTAAACAGCGTGTCTAATGGTATGCCTCTACCAAAAAATATCCTGCAAGGTATCTGTTCAGGTTTAAAGCTTCTTAATTCCTTAATTATTGTTTTCCCTCATGAGCTAAGCAAACAGAAAACTGTTGAGCAACGCTGAAATGGATGACTATTTAATGGCCTGAACTGATAACATACTTCCTCCAAAATAAAAGTATTGTCAAAAATGACGTAGTAAGAAAAAGGGCTATTAAAAGCCATGTTCAAACAATTTCAAAGCAATAATGTCAATTTTTATAAAAACTTGCTGTCTTATTTCCGTTAAATATTTGTAAAATCTTGTACTACTTTCTTAATATGTATTTGATAGAAAAGTTTCAATGTGTAATGCCACTCAAAGATGAGAATACAAACCGACCTACTATTCATCTACAATGTGTATTGTTTGTTGTTATAACCTCTTCCGCTTTGTAGATGATGATAACTAGTCTTGCATTTTACAATTACAACATGGACAGTGGGACTGAGTGCGTGCTCAGTAAGTTCGGCAATGACACCAAGATGTATGGTGCAGTCAACACACTGGAGGGAAAGGACATCATCCAGAGGGACTTTGACATGCTTGAGAGGTGAGGTAGTACAAACCTCATGAAATTCAACAAGGTCCTACACCTGGGTCAGGGCAACCCCGAAGCACAAATACAGTCTGGGCAGAGAATAGACTGAGAGCAGCCCTGAGGAGAAGGACTTGGGATTGCTGGTCAATGACAAGCATAATAGGAGCTGGCAGCATGTGCTTGGAGCCTGGAAATACAACTGTATGCTGGGTTGCATCAAAAGGATCTTGACCAGCAGGTCAAAGGAGGTGATTTTCCTCCACTACTTTGCTCTCCTGGGAACCTACCAGCAGCATGGAGCTCTGCATTCAGCTCTGGGGTCCACAACATAAGAACATGGACCTGCTAGAATGAGTCCAGAGGAGGGACATGAAGGCGCTCCAAGGGCTGAAGCACTTCTCCTTTGAAGACTGAGAGAACTGGGCTTGTTCAGCCTGGAGAAGGGCTCAGGGGAGACCTCAGAGCAGCTTCCAGTGCCTAAAGTGGTCCTATGAAAAGAGGGAATTTTTATGAGGGCATGTAGTGACAAGACAAGGAGGAACGGGTTTAAACTGGAAGAGGATTAGTCGTTAGGAAGAAATTCTCCACTATGAGGGTGGTGAGGCACAAGAACAGGTTGCCCAGAGAACCTGTGGCTGCCCCATCCCTGGAAGCGTTCAAGGCCAGGCTATATGGGGCTTGCGGCAACCTGGTCTAGTGGAAGGGGTCCCTGCCCATGACGGGGCGGGAACTAGATGAGCTTTAAGGTCCCTTCTAACCTAAACCATTCTTTGATTCCATGTGTGTCAGCCACAAATGTACTGACTTACATATTCCAAACATGACCATCCGGTTTTATTAAAATCAATGTAATAGTAACTAATGTGGTTAGTCAAACTAGAGAAGTAACACAAGAACTAAATAATTTAATGTTTATCTCTCTCTGTAATGGAAGGCGGTGGAAGCTACATCTACACTATACAGCCTACCTCCCTGCTGAGTTAATCAAGTGTTTTTCTGGGTGGGTTTTATAGCTAATTTTCCCGTGTATGGTTCAGAAAATTAGAGGGCAGGTTGCATTTAAATACTGTTATTCACTCATATTTCGTAAAAAAACAAACCAAACCGAACCACAATGATGACAGGCAAATTGCAGTATACCAGAGCATTGACAGCCAGGTTAGTATCCAGAGAGACTCCAGCTGTCTCCAATAAGTTAACATTTCAGCGAGGAAGAATGGCATGAACTGGTTAGAAACTAATTCATGACGCAACACCATGGCACAGAATTGAAAAGCAACTAAAAAAGAAACAAGCTGAATTTATTGGAGGTTTGAATCAGAAAACTAGGCTAGAGAAGTTTACCTTAGGAAGTGAATCAACACATGATAAGATCATAAATATGTTAATGTGACAAGAACTGGAACAGTCTCATTTCATAGTCACTGGTTAGGGCTTCCTCCACATGATTTTTTTTTCCCTTTTTTTTTCCTTTTTTGAACTACCACATGTCAAATGATCTGTTTAATTTCCACCACCCCTCCCCCCAACAACACATTTAGGTATTTTTGCAACACTGCCTTCAAACTGTATTATGTCCCCACCCAGGCAGGGTCAGGCAATTTTAGTTGCTTTACACCAAGTATGTCAGTACAACAATACATTTACATCAGACATACAAAACAGTTTGCATCTTGAGGAGAGCCAGGCTGAGGCACAGGGAACCTGAGTTTCTGAACAGGTCTACCAGTGCAAGTACCTGCAAGGAAACCTAGGGGGTTTTAACTTCATTCTATACAACCCTTGTCTTCTGGACAAGACTAAGGGAGGTGGGTTATTTAAACGTTTTTCCTGATGAGTATCAGAATACAAGGAAATTAAGTACTTGACACATACTTAAAAATTACGAAGTTACTTTCACTCGTAAATCACTACAGAGCATCATCCATCATGTCTATATTGCTTATGAATGTTATGACCTCACATTTGACAAAGTATTGCCTCTTCCTGCATTATAGCAAATACCAGCTGAAAAGGAAGTAAATATGTATCTGTAACAGGCCAGGCTGGACATGGCTTTGAGCAACCTGATACACTGAAAGGTGTCCCTGCCCATGACGGGGGGGGGGGGGTTGGATGATCTTTAAGGTCCCTTTCAATGCAACCCATTCTACGATTCTATGAACTGAAACACAGATATAAGAAAAAAAAAACCCTACTCCTTTGATTTAAATCTATAATGAATCATACATACATAGTCCTACCATTCCTCACATTGCATCGCAGACATTCATCTATATGCCCTCTACATCAAAACAAGATACCAGTCTGAACTGCTAACCTAACAAATCCAGTTAAATGCTGACACATTTAAAAATGTAAAAGAAGTATTGCAAATGATTAAAATCAGTTCTATGAGTTAAGAGGCTACTCTATAGGGGTTCTTAAGCATTTTCTTTTTAGATTAGAGATATACCACGTCAACACCAATAAAGATTAACTTCATCCAAATACTGATGGTTGCTACCTAATATTTCCCTCTTTCAGTGAATGTTGGATAGAAAAAGAAAATTAACAATAACATTCATACTTCTGGAACACTGTATTGCTTGCCTCTTCTTTCTACAGACTTTTCTATCTAGCTCCTTGTGCTAGACAGACAGGTACTGCAGTGACAGTCAACTAAGTTAAACTTTCTGACAGTGCCTTTGCTGTGGCTAACTCACCAGCTTGCCAAAAACCCACTGTCACCTCCAATGTACTAAGTTAATATGTGAAAGAATTATATAATTTGCACTCACTTGTTATTTTTTTTATAAGCTAAATTATTCTTATCCATCTCTTTTATATGGTAAATTTTTTTATATGTATACATATACGTACATATGTATATATGTATGCAAACATATATACATAGGAATACACACACTCAAATACGATTATCATTTCATTCAATTAATCTCATGTATCATTTTATAATTCTCTTTCTAATCTTTTCTGATTAAAAGAAACCAAACTCAAGTCTGTGTAGTGCTACTCCAGGGGATTTCATATCATGTTCATTTAACAGGATAATTTAAGCTGTCATTTCTGTCATTCTGAGTCTTTAATTGATTACTACATGAAGTCTTTCAAGCCATGGTAGAAGATAATTTTCCTGGTATCTTGACAATCAATTTCATATTTTATCATTGTATAACTTAAGATGCTAGTGAGGTCACGGATGCGTAAGTATTCTATTAAAATGAGTATGTTCACATAGCTCAAAGATACACCAAAACTGAGTCTAATTCTGTACCTACAGAAATGACAGTGGCATACATATGTACCCACTCGGCAGATCCAGCTTAATCAGCAAATCTTCCAAAACATGACATCTATCATTTTTCAGCACATATCACATGACATTTTTCTACTTATTCCAACCTAGTTAGTCTGATTGCCCCAAACAGAAAAGACTGAGACTTTATGAAGTGATCTGTTTTTGGAAAGCTTGTTTCATTTAATGCAAAAACTGGAAGATGCAGAGTAAACAAACTGGGCATTCCACATGCTTTGTGGTACAATCCTGGAGCAACACATCTCTCAAGTGCTAATGAACTGGCTTAGCTACCCTCCCAATTGCAGCCACTACATTACAATGATGCAGGATTTCCTTAGATGCAATAAATAATGATGTAGAAGGCTGCAGTAACAAGAGTTTAAACCAGATGTGTACCTTTTATAGTTCTACACACACAATTAAATCTGCATCAGAAATGAAAGAGGAAAAAAAAAAAGGACATAGTAATACAAAACCTAATTCGTTAATTTTTGAAAATACAACAGACTGATAATAGAATCTCCATATTGGTTCAATCAAGTTGATGGCTCTACTACAGAGTTACAGAATCTACCCTGCGAGGCAAGCTTTTCTAGCAATAAAATCAAAATTTGAATCTGGCATTTAAATATTTAAGTAATATAAACTAATTCTAAGTAATTACATGATACACAATACAATTAACCCATGCAATAAACTACAGAATAAAACCAAGAGGTTACTTAATTGTCTCAGTAACAGCAGTAATGACATTTCTGAGGCTTTTAACAGTGAATTAACAGCTGAAAACCAAAATTAATGGCCCAAGGTAAAGATAAGAAAATGGAATTTTCTGCTGTTAGTAACTGAAAGAAAACAAATAATTCATGATTATCCCATTTTAAGTCCTTTATTTTACATTATTTTAACTCTGAATGAATCAAATAACTCAGTGGCTACCTTTATTTTAATGGTCCCCTATTTCTGATGGAAACACCCCTTTTTCTTTTCTCTCCTCATCAGCTCTTTTCTAACTCCCTAACTCCAAATCCTCCCATTTGATTCACTCTAATAGTAAGAAATGCTTGTATGCAAGGATATTTGATACAGTGGCCCTTCAATATTAATTGCAATATAGGATTTTAATCATTGCTTCCGAATCGCTATCTTCCAAATCTATTTTAAATAACTGCAATTATAGAATCATAGAATAGTTAGGGTTGGAAAGGACCTGAAGATCATCCAGTTCCAACCCCCCTGCCATGGGCAGGGACACCTCACACTAAACCATGCCACCCAAGGCTCTGTCCAACCCAGCCTTGAACACTGCCAGCGATGGAGCATTCACAACTTCCCTGGGCAACCCATTCCAGTGCCTCACTACCCTTACAGTAAAGAATTTCTCCCTCATATCCAATCTAAACTTCCCAGTAACTTCATGGTAAAACATATCAGATGTTTTGAAACCTCCAAGATATCCATTTACAGTATTTAATCTGTCTCTATTAAATCACAGAATCATGGAATCACAGAATTACAGAATGGTTTGTGCTGGAATGGACGTTAAAGATCATCCAGTTCCAACTCCCCTGCCACAGAGAGGGATACCTTCCACTAGACCATGTTGCTCAAAGCCCCATCCAACCTGCTTTAAACACTGCCAGGGATGGGGTAGCTACAGCTTTCCTGGGCAGCCTGTGTCAGTGCACCATTACCCTCATTGTGAAAAATTTCTTCCTAATGTCTAATCTAAATTTACCCTTTCAGGTTAAAGCCATTCCCCGTTGTACTGTCACTACATGCCCTTGCAGAAACTCTCTCTTCTCCTAGGACCCCTTTAGGCACCTTTTCTAAGGTCTCGCCAGAGCTTTCTCTTCTCCAGGCTGAACAACCTCAGCTCTCTCAGCCTGTCTTCATAGAAGTACCAAGAGCTATAAACAGCTGTAATATCTTACCAATCACTCACAGACAACTTTGCAAACCTTTGTGGGTCTGCAAACTTGATGATTCACTCTAATAAAGTTATTTCTGGTAACAAAATGCCACTTTCATTACAGTATATTTTTATTCAAAGTGTGAGATAACTACATTACTATATTATGATTTGCATGCCAAGATCCTCATCTATCTAAAGCTAAGTTTTACTTGACCCTCAGAATGCATACAGTGGATGTTCTGGAAACCAGACTTTCAAGTTTTGCTGTCTTCTCTTGGGTGTCATGAAGAGGAAGTATGAGATTGCACAGGAAGGGAAATGGTATGCAAATCTGAAAAGCACAGACTGTATTTTCCGTCACCTGTATGAGTTTACCTTCTCTTTAGTTCACCTATAGCAATGGGAGCAATCCATGCTCTTTTGGAAATATTTTGTTAAGACTACCTACTGATAGCCTTCTCTGTCTTGAAACCCCATGGTCTGTGGTTTAAGGAAGTAGTGCCTCCCTTCTGTAATGCTCTGAATTGGTACAGCCATCTGCAAACCTCAAAATCATTAAATAAACTAAATGGAATTAAAATCCTAGCATAAAACTTTACTACCTTTTATTATTAAGCTATAATAAGATGTGTGATAGTTCTAAATATAACTCTCTCTGTGTTTTAACTAAAATGTAGGGTTAGAAAACTCAGCTGGAGCATCACTATCTACGAGATCCATCTTCCATGATTCCAGAATTTTACAAGTTCTCATCTAAATATCACCAACTTATTTCCTGATTTTCCATTTAGAGCTTAAACATACATTGGTTACATATATGATGAGTAACACATGAGCTGAAGAAAGACATCGTGATTCCGACTGATTCTAGTACTTTGGTATCTCAATAAAAGAAAGTCTTGCTCTGAAGTACTGCTGTCTGCTTGATTCTGGTAAAAACCTTTCAACTGAAAATTTGTAACACAATGAGGAAGAAAGACAATTTTTGACCTTGAACTTAGAAGGCTAATCTTCCTATAGTGTTCTTACTGGAGTGAGATCACTCAAAACAGCTTGTGCAAAGTGAAGCAAGCTGCCTCAGGCTTACATTAGGATCACAGTCTTCAGACAAATACAAGGTTAACAGATCATCTCACATCTTGGCAAGCTTCTTACAGTTCCTGATACAGTGGCTCTTACAAAATGTTAGTTAACCAATGCTCTTACACCAAGGGTAAATTACCTTTGCTATCCTGCAGCAAGTATGAGGATAAGGCTGTCCATATGGAGCTAATATGAGTTAGTGAGTTAACCCCACAGCCTACACAGATGCTCTTACCCTCTTGTAAATGAGAAGCCATTTACAGCCCTAATCCATAGTACAGTGCTTTAAGTTATCTCATATTGTGCAACCCTCATATTTCCAGATAATCATAACATAATTTGAAGTCCTAGAAGTAAGAAAAGAGTTTAGATTAGTTGTTATCCTTCATTCTGAAGATCTTCCATCTCTCAAAGTCATTTATCATGGTTTCAAGAAAATCTATTTAAAGGTTTCTTTGAAGCTGGGAGTCTGAAAAAGAGATCATTGGAAATTTAAAAAGAAGGCGGGAGGGGGGAAGGAAACCGTTTCTTTAAAACAGAAAACAAAGCCTTTAGGTTCTCTTTCCTCTCCTGATCCCATCTCCCCCTCCACCCACAAATCACTCATATAATGCTTATACCGTTAACCTCTATAGCATCACCAACTGAAAACTCTTTTAGATAATACACTTAAATTCACACTACATCAGAGGAACTGACTCATCCTATTTAGTTAGAAACCTAACTCATATATAAATTTTAGGTATCTAGGAAAACAGACATTCAAAATGAAGTGTACATTTTACCTGCATAATCAAAGGGGAGATGTGCCATTGGTAACTCACAAAGAGAAAATTAAGTCACTCTACGGTTGTACTAAATTAGGTAATGGGTTGAGGCAATAGTGGTGGCAGGAATGTTTAAAGCATTATTCAAGTTCAGATTGGCAGTGAGCTTTCAAATCAAATCTCCCAATTGTCTCCATTTACTGTGCTTGGGTTTCACAACACAGAGCACTGTTAAAATACATGAACTAGATTCTTTTTCAGTGAACCAAGATCAGAAGATTCATTTCAGGAACACATCTAATGTGCTACAAGTGTTAGGGAAGAGAAAACCAAGAGAAGTGATTGTCTAACTTGTACAGAATTTATTTCACTCTTCCTTACAGAAGCGTATCAAAAATAGTCTGCCTAAATCAACCCTGTAGCACCCTGGAAGAGATAGAATTACCTTGGATTTGGATAAAGATAACATATTTAAGTAATCAAGAATATTATATGAGACTTTCTAACTGCATCAGAAACACGTCAGTCTGTAATCCACATACTAATCTTTCAATTAAATCACGTCTTCTTTCAAATTATTTGTAAACAATAATTAGGTGGTGCATGACTGCAACTTGCCTGATCAAGATAAAAAGCACTGCCATCTCGGATTTCGCGTCGCTGTTTGAGGTCAGTTTCTGTGGTGTCCCTCGATAGGGCAATATATTCAACCTCTCTCTTTGTTAGCTCCTGTGGACAATAGTCTAAAGTTATTACAAAAATAAGACTATAACCCCAGCAAGTGAACTTTAACAATAGGCCTAGTGGCATAATTGTATAAAAGAGCTCTAGGCAGCAGCACAGTGATTTCAAATAACTCTGAACAAAATCTATATCTCTTATTTTTTAAATTTTTACAGTGTCTTCTGCCTCAAACAAAACAGTTTGAATTTCTGCTCAATAAACTTTTATTTTCCCCAAACCTGTTCTAAAAACATAATAACCAGCTATATATTCTTTCCACTGAACATCTGTAACATCCTGTAAGTTCACCTACTGGTTCTGGACTCTGAAAAACAGCCAGCGTCCGCAAATCATGAATGAAAACCAGAAGTTTTCTGCAAAAGACTGACAAGCTTTAAGTTCCACTGTTCAGTAACACTTATACTAGTGGTTACAAAGCCACCAGTTCCTTTAGGCCGCAGAGAGATACAATTGTACTTTCTTATAATTAAAGGGAAAAAAAAAAAAACCCAGAGGGTGAGATACAAGAGTTTTTTCTTCAACAAATAGCTCTGTCTACAAACACATAGTAGTAGCTTTCAGCAACGGCAGGTAAGTTTTCCAGGTTTACATAGCTTCATTAAAGGAACCACAGCAGGTATCAGCTCACATGCAAAGGCCAGTCTTCATGTGATTGTTGGCACGGCACTGAAACAGTAAGCTGCAGCCTTTCTAATATAGTTCATATAGCTCATACAGTGGTACAAATAAGAAGACACATTCTATGTCCCATGCTTGGATACCAGGTGTTCCCCTAGTCTTCTTTTTAGGTTATAAGAAGCTTTTTTCATTTATTTTAAGGAATTCATCAAGCTATCAAGCAGCATATCTAGTTTGCTGAATTAGGAAACCTTTGCTCTCCTTTCCAAAGTTCAGAACCTTGCAGCTTTCTCCTGTATGCTTTACCACTGAGAGTTAAGTCTTTGAAGCAGTATCTTTTGATTTTTAAAGGAACAGCTGACCTTTGCGACAACTGTTTATACACCTCCATTTATTACCCTTCTGCCTAAACAGATTCCAGATGGAGCTCATGGCAGAAAAAAGTCCTACTCGCATGACCTCTTGGGGCAGACAACCCCCTCTCCCTGATTATTTAAGGGCACCAATAATTTAAAAGTGAAATTTTGCACATGGTGCTGCTGTGGTTCATGCAGATGGACGTAGGCAAGTCCTTCCCACATTCCAAGAGAGGATCATACACACATCTACTCTTTCTAATCACTCATGATAACTGTTCCCAAATGTTATTCAGAACACTACTCTCCCAAATCCTTTCCTTCATGTCTTTTTTTATATAATGAAGCAAAAATGATTTGTTGTCTGTAACAGTAGGCAGATATCTTCATCTTCTAACATACATAATGCCTAGAACAAACTGTTTCTCCATTTGTGATAGCATATGGTAACACAGTTTTCCAACTCTTTTTTTTTTTCCCCTCCCTGGAGTTCAAGCAGAAAAACATGTATTAAAATGTCTGCACTTTCTATTCATCCATAACAAAACCTGAACTTTGGAAAGCGCATTTATGGAAAAACTTATTTACCTCTTTAGTAGCTTGCTCTAAGATTTTCTAGGACTATCTTTAACCTTTGGCTAACAGAGGAATGACTAACTGACATTAATGACTATGTCTCCAAGAATTTAAACCAACGCACTTACCAGATATTGCATGGCAATAGATCTCCGGAGAGGCCCAGGAGGACCAATAAGAAAGACATCTTGGCCAAGAAGATCTTTCTGCATTATCCATCTTAAATGGTGGACTATGGCCTGGGCCAAGGAATCCGTCACTTTGAAACACAAAGACAAGAATGCATTATTTAATTCTGAAAAGTATTAAGATATCTGGCCATGCACACATTTTTTTATTCTTATCTCCAAAAATAAAACAAAGACACAAAAAACTGGTGCCCAAAAGCGGGACAGCTGAAAAGCAGGGAAGCTCACACAGCTTATATAGACTACTTAATTTACATGAAGTTTGTATACATATCTTACCCATTGCCTTTTTCTCTGCCCAACTCCATTCTTTAAAAAAGCAACCCAATAAAAAACAGGGGAAAAAAAAAGTTGTTGATTCTTATTTCACATTAAGCTGATCAAAGCAAAGACTGGTTTTTATTACCCAATGTTGAGTGGACTTCTCAGCATTAGTTAATAAAATGAAGTTACATTATTAACAATCTTTAAAAGATTTATCCAGCCTAAATCCCGATGTTTCTGTGAATCACGAACTTGAAAATACCATGCTTGCATCAGACTAAGATTAATGTTCATGGACATATTTAATTTGTTCTATTCTTAAAAGATAACTGCATTCCTGTTTACATTTTGACACAATAAAACACAGAATTAAATTATCAAGGAAATGCAAACCTTGCAATATGACTACATCAATACCACACAACTTCCAACATCATAATAAAAAACAACTCTAAGCAAATCCATTTATTTCAATTAAGAGTGCCATACCCTTATTATTTTAAAAAGCAATAACCTGATTATAATTAAAATAAAAGGTTTACTACATGTACGCAAATGTCTGTAGCATTGGAAAGCATCATAAAGAAAGAGCACACTGAAGGAGAGGCAACCTGGTCTAGTGGGAGATGTCCCTGCCCATGGTGGGGAGGGGGAGAGTGGAACTCTATGATCTTTAAGGTCCCTTCCAACCCAAACCATTCTGAAGCACTAGTGCAGGAGGAGAACACGAGCAAGCCGGAGGGGATATATGAATGCATATACATATATGGTTGCTTTTGGGATAATCTGACAAGACTAACAAGGGGGTTTGAACCTGGAGCCTCAAGGCTAGTGCCTGGGATGCCAAAAGGCAGTAAGAAAGGAGCAAGAGGTGATGAAAACTTCAAATTATTCGTTGATTATTTACATTTTTCAGTGTGACTGCTGCTTGTAATTAGAAGCCAGAATTTTATAAAACATGTCTTGGTTCTACATCAGCTTTCCATCTCAGGAAAGCAGTATGTGTGTGGCAGAGTTAAGGATGGCAAGCAATAGTGCCCCTCAGTTCTGAGTGGTTTTGGCTCATTGTTGAATCTTCATATACCAGAATTCAGATTAACTTTTGCAAGATCACAGAAACAGTACTAAATGACTGTATGAGATTCAAGGAAGATTTTTCAAGTATAAAGTTGGCTAAGGAAGATTTTATAAACATTTTTAACTGAAAGTTTTGGTCTGGCACTCAGAAAAAGCATTTGAAATTGTCTTCCATGTCCAGAGAAACCTACTATATCCTTACCACCACTATGACCAGGAATAGCACACACATGTAGGTGAGCAATCTATGCATTAGGATTATCAGATTAATTGTAAATAAACATTTAAGGTTTGCTTTTTTGCTTTGGTTTCTGAACAACTGTCATTAGCATGCTGAGTATTTGTTTTCATATATGTTATGGTAAGAGCCTATGTATGTGAAATATTTTCTTCTTCTTTGCTGCAATACTGTTTTCCAACAGCAATGCACATCACGTGTACCACAAACCACAGGCCACACACAAATAAACTCCTCACAGAATAACATGTTCCTTTCTATGAAATTTTCAAGAAAATAAAGAAAGTTCCCCTTACATATATTCTTTGTGAAATGAAGGTTAATGCAGCACATCAGAACTACTCTGTCCAAACTCTGCTACCGGACAGGCATGGTAATTTGAAAAGCACCACACAAATAGAAAGTATAATATTAAAGGTACCATTAAAATTGTTAAGACAGAGATCTTACTGAAAGGCATATTCATTATTATTCTACCTGTTGCATGAACTTGCCAATGTGCCTCCAGTGTATTTCTATAACCCTTCTCAAAAAAAGAAAAGTTACTTAAAGTGGACAAATAAGCCTGGAAATCTTGCTGAAACACTGAATTCTTTCATGTCAAAAAATCATGCATTAGGAGCATGGTGAAATCAGCTTTGACACAGCATGACTACAAACGCCTCTGGTGTAATTCACATTAGTATGTGTAGCTATCTTTTTTATTTTTAGGATAGGTCTCAAGAAAAAACTCGGGTCAGACGTAAAAGCGGTACCATAAATAGAAAAAGGATTTAAGAATGTTCAGCAGCATCTGCAAGACAAACTGTCATGTAAAAGAGAACATGAGTGTACAGCATTCAAAAAAAAAAAAAAAATCTAAAATCTTAGTAAAAGAGAACATGAGTGTACAGCATTCAAAAAAAAAAAAAAAATCTAAAATCTTAGGAAAATGATCCCACTGCAAACCTTAAGTAATTTCAGGGCACTCCGGAGTCTTGTCATTATGTTTAAACAAGGAAATTTACTCTTAAACATTAATATGAAAAACACAACTTTAAAAAGTGTCCCAGAATTTCCTAACTTTGCTTTATTTTGAGAAAAGAACACAAAAGACAAGTTCCTTATTGACACATTTCCTAGAAAATGGTCTCACTGCTTTGCCATTTATATCATTCTCCTCACATAGAGATTAGAGCTGGAACCATTATGATATGTGTTTTCAATCACTGATCATCAGCAAACTAACTCAAAGGAAGCCTGTTACAAATAACACTGACAATTCAAAGCAAGCACTCCTTAAGGTGAACTGTTATGACAGCAGCTTCCACTTGTCAGTTCTTTCTGTTCTATCATTAATATCTGCACATGGCTACAGATACCAAGCTTCCCTCAGTTTCCCCGTTATGTCCCTCTAAAATCAGAATATAAAATTTTCTTTGTACATGCAGTCCATGCTGCATAAACTGCTTCCACAACACAGTATGCTTTCCAAAAGCAACTACAGATGCACATACACAGTACTTTGCATATTATTTCTATATGTTTAGCTACTTGCATCAGTGGTATCTGCATTGCAAAGCTTTTAAGTTTTCTCTAACTTGACTTGAAAAAGTTGCTCTCTGTTCAAGTACTGTACATTACTACAAGCACCATATAATCATTTTCTATGACATTTAGAAGACAGGAGAAATTAGCTGAAAAAAGCATCAGCATGTATATTACAGCAATTTTTATTAATTATTCTATGAGTCAGATAGTATCTAATGCAAACTGGGTTGTGCAGTCTGTTTAGCGGCACTTTGCTGATCTGCAGTAGTTGAGTAGCTGGCCCTATATTCTTCATCTGCGGGATGGTGCGTAGGAAGCCTCTACCATGTATTCTCAAAGACACCATCTGGCACATACAGGAGAGCAGTCAGTGCTACAATTTGCTACTCCTGTGTATCAATGATGGCCAGTGAAAAACTGAGTTCTATTGCTTTGTAATACATGCTAAAGAGGAAAACACCTACCAGAATCTGCGCAAACGTTTTGCAAAGCAAGCAGCTGAAGGTGAACAGAGAAATCCCACATAAGAAAAGAAAATGTTGTAGATAGATTTTGAAGCAAATGCAGCAGCTGCTCTTGTTAAAGCTACAGATTAGCTTTTGATAATACCAAGACTGTAATGGCTATGTTAGCCTCGGAAATTTTCCAGTTCACTCATAGTTGAATTCTTGGCACATGAGCTTCACTCACTGAAGCCATAAGATTTGCTAGAGATAGCAGACAGTATCTGCTGGCAAGTCCTTGCTTCCCACCTACAAAAGAAATCCCATAAATGAAGGAGTCACCTACCTCTTCCCACTCTGCAGAAACAGCCA
The DNA here is from genome assembly GCA_017639245.1 of Myiopsitta monachus. Taxonomy (NCBI): domain Eukaryota; kingdom Metazoa; phylum Chordata; class Aves; order Psittaciformes; family Psittacidae; genus Myiopsitta; species Myiopsitta monachus. Next base: position 66,444,564 of record CM029919.1, read on the forward strand.
GTTAAATTAACTGATTCCCAAGAATATCTACTCCAGATGCGGTACAAAATATACTAGAGCTCACATCCCTGTCTGACTCTAGTTTGGTCATCACATAACAAAAGAACATCAATATATATAATTTTCACCAGAATTAAAAAAAGGACCTTTACATACTCCTAGCTTTTGCTACAATGCATGTTCAGAGACTGAGAACAGCTCCTTTGACCAGGGGAAGCAAAAGTTCATGAAGGGAAAAAGATCTCCCTCTCATTCAATTATCCAGAGGGATCCTTTAGCTTCCCACAGCAGTCTGCAGTACATCCAGCACAGGGGGCAGCTACCATAAAACAGCTGAGGAAGAAGGAGACAGGGAGGGACATCTTTGTCTAAAAATATAAACACATTTCAAAACCAGAAAATGTTAAAAAAACCTGAGCTCAGTGATACAGTGAGGGTGGTAAAACACTGGCACAGGTTGCCCAGAAGGGCGGTGGATGCGCCGTTCCTGAAGACATTCAAGGCCAGCCTGCATGTGGTTCTGATCAACCTGATCTAGATGTCTCTGCTCATTGAATGGGGGTATGAATAGATAACCTTTGATGGTCCTTTCCAACCCAAACTATTCCATGATTCTTTATTTCTATATTTCTACAACAGCTTGTTCAGGCTGGGGGACAATGAAGGAAGACACAGTGAAAGAGGCAGCATGGCCAAAGTGAAGAAGGAGGCACTCACTCCTGTGTGGGTTTCATTTAGCAATTCAGAAGTAAAACTTTGCTGCTCCTTCAATTTTATTCTGATGCACGGAGTGCAAAGAGTTTCAAAGTTTCATAACATGGTTACATCACAGACAGTTTTGACTGAAATACTATTTTTCCTCATAAATTTTTAATAGAAACAGTCTTCATTCCAAGAATTTTTGTTCTTGTGGTGGTAAGGAAACAAGTTGAGAGTCTTTGCTGGGGCTCAGAAAGGGGGAAGTTACTTCCTGGATGGGTCTGTAAACTCATTCATCATTAATTCCTCCGAGTTGATTACTTCACAGGAAGATACAAGTTCTGCATAAGTAAATCATATTTCTCCATGTGAGTATAAATAAAAAAGAATATAAAGAAATCATGTAAAGCCAAATGGCTTTCTGGGAAGAACTGTGAATGGGTTTCAGAAGACCAAGTTTCTCTTAGTGATATATAAACATGGAATAAATGAAACTATTCTTAGCTGGATGTACAACTCATAAGGAAACACGTAGCCAGAGCAGTTATCTCAGAACTCAAACTCCAACTGGCAGGACATATTGCGTCTGCTTTTGAGCGCAACAGCTCAGTTCAGCACCAAACAGTTTGAGAGAAAAGAGAAAGAAGAATTATGAAAAGAAAATTAAAATAAGTCTAGAAAATAAATGACTGAAAAATCGTAACTGTTTTCCAGTATACAATACAGGAATCACAGTGAAGAAAAGAGTCATCTGTACGTCATGGTTATGCTAGACAGAACAAGCACCAGGGAACTAAAAGTATGTCCAAAAATATCTTAATGAGGCAAATGAGGCATCAGAAGAAGCTCTTAGTTTTTGTTTTGTTGTTTTTTTTTCTTTTCCCCCAAACAAAAGAATTGTTAATCCCTGGAGCAAAGTGTGCAAAGAGATTCTGGAATCACAAGGATTCTGAAGAGAAATTTCTGGAATCACCAGCACAAGGAAGTGCAAACATCTCTCAGTGATGATTTGGATTCAGCCAACCCTTTTTTGAGGCACAAGAAGCAGGGCACACAATGCCCTGAGCTCCACCCTGACTTTCACTGTAGGTTTCCATACCCCCATGTCTCCGTGTTCCTCACTCTCTGTATAGACAAAACAGGGATAATGGTGTAAAACATTCAAAGGTCTACTGACAAAAAACACACTATTTCAGATCCTGGACTGAAAGCTGGTAACAACCAAGCAGCAGATCAGTTGCAAACTGACATGGAAACTCAAACTGCTGAAATAATCACCATCTCTGAGCACAGAGATCTTTCCGTAGTCTAGGAAAGAAGAAATGTAATGGCAAAAGTCTTTGCTAGCAAAGATTACAGCCATCCTGCAGTATATCCTCTCTCTATAGTGTGCTGCACTTTGACACTCAAATATAAAGTTAACAGAAAGAAGAATGTTCCAGTGCAAATCTGAACCTACTTTGAGCAAACTGAACACACGCTTGGCCCTGTTTCAGCACATGGTGCACACCATCCTGGCCTAAGGACACACAGGTATCTTACGGTTAAAGCAATACTGATCTTTCAGGTGACGAATAAATAACAAGAACTGCTGGCACCACTGAGCCTGGTACAGAGAAGTAACCCAATTTTCTCAACATTAAAACAAGTACCTTTCAAGCACAGAAATCCATTTAGTGCTACTTTTTTTTTGGTACTTCATTATTACATGAACAAACCTTCTGTTTCAACTCCTCACAATAATTAGTCTTCCATATATCTCAACCAAAAACACTACCAGCATTTATCACTTAACACTTTTCATGTCACTTTTGCTCGCACACTGGGGAGGGTGCACATATTCAGGACATGTGGCACAAAACCACAGAGTGTTTGAAATTCCACAGTTCAATGAAGTTGTATGTAACATGACTACAGCCAAACTCACAAATGCACTTGCACATTTAGAGAGCAGCAAAGCCGACATGGTGTTGCAAGAGAACATCCTTTTTCCTGCCTTAACAAGGATTTGATGTCATCGAATAAAGTGCCCTGGAACAGCTATGTTAGGAATTGAGTTGTCAAGGTTAATAAGTGCAGGTAGCAAACAATAAGGTACATTGTCATTTCCGTAAAATTTCCAGAAACCATTAACAAAAGCAGTGCACTGATGCAAACTCAATTAAAAAAAAAAAAAATTAATAACGTGGTATTCTCACAATTCAACTTTAGGTCTAAACTACCATGAAAAGCTGTGCAAATTTTCTCCAGAATATAATTAAAGAAACAACCTTGCTTTTCAGGCATAGTAAGATTTTAAAAATATAGGTTTTATTTTTACTGATAAAAGAAGCAGTACAAAAATAAGTGTCCTCTTTCCAGAATGTGTCAGACACAGTTATGACAGAAATCCCATTAAAAAAAAAAAAATAAAAAATCTCAGGAGTATGACTCATTTTTACTTTTTACTTATAAAAAGAAAAATAAGACCCATTCAGATTTTATGCACCTTTAATTATCATTTTCCAAGAAAAAGCCATTTGCCAACAACAGCAAAACAGATTAATATCTTACATTAACTCACAAAATGGAGTGCTTCATACAGGACTGGCTAAGTACCTAGCATAAGACCTGAAAAGTAAAGACATTCAAATATAAGGTAACCAACAGTACCTACCCTCCCCATTTCTACAAAATGTAAAAAGGTTCAAAGATGTTAAAAATCAATTTAATTTGGTAACCTAAAAGAACAAAATATTTTGGTATCAATTATGTGAATTGATAGCCTTCTATCAATTATGTGAACTGATAGCCTCGGCCTTCTTTTCCACTGTTACCAGTTTACCAGTCCTGCTCAGCACAGGGTGGGGAACACTTTCTTTGACCTTACTTAATTTCAAAGATCCCTATGTTTGCTGACAACAATAATGTGACCATCTGGGAATACTAAATATCACAGTAGAAAAACCATACATCTACCATACAGCAGAAAATTCTTAGGACATATAATCACACTGCAATTGAATGACAATTTTAAACTGCCACAGTTTATGACCAAACAATGAGATTACTGTATTATTTTTAGAAGTAATTGCTGGATGATAGCCCTTTTAAACAAAATATTTAAATATACACAAATAATCCTTTTACCCACTAATTAAGAGGACAAGTTACATTCAAAGTTAAGAGATCCCTACATAACCAGCTGAACCAGAAGTGCAGTAAAAAACTCAGCAGAGAAATCCTTCCACAAATTGTATGCTTTTTCAAAACATCTTTCTTTGATAATTTCAGTAAAGTCAGTGGGGTGACTTGAGTGAGTAAAAAGTTTTTGAATAATGGCCTGAAAATCATTCAAAAGGAAAGCAGATTCTTACTGTAGTTCTGTGGAACAAATTCTGGGTTCTTCGGTGTTTTGAGTTTAAAGGACACATCTCCGATAGTGACAGTATCACCTAAGAAAAGAGAAAATATGTCTTTTAGTTCCCAGATACTTTTAAATGTTCAATGTCTTTTTATTAAAGTTTAACTCATAGGCCTACTGACATCAGGCTGTGTGTTCACAAAGCAGTCTCTACTGTGTTTGAGAACTATTAGTTTACCAACTAGGTTCTGCTGCTTTTCAATAGATCAAGTACCAGCACAATTTCCATTTAACTAATATTACTTCTTTTTTTTTCCTTTGTTGTTATTATAACCATAACTTACTTTGTTGGGAGCTATGGAATTCAAGCTCACTGTAGAACCCCGTTCCAGCTACCATTACTGATTTACTCGAATTAAATCTTTAACCTGTTTGCCTGCAGATCTAGCAGTGAAAAATACTTGTAGTTGTGATGAGTTTTCAAGTAGCCTGAAACAATACCTGTTGGAAGTACAAAATGACATACTCATTGTCAGCGGGTCCTTGCTGTGCTCTCTGACTTCACGGTTCCAGAACCTGGCACCTTTCCAAAGATTGAGAAGTCTCAAGTATTTCTTGCTCCGAGTTTCATCAAAACTAAAGCACCTCGACATTTTATTTACTGGTCTCTTACTAGGACCTGCCTGTCTTATCCATCTTTCTGCAACCACAGGCTGGAATTAAATTGCAGGGCATGCCCTGTGTTCTCCCTCTTGAAAATCAAAAGTGAAATCTAGTTTGCAGGCAGGAAATGGTCGTGCACCAAGCCAGTGGTGGTCACACAGAAAAACAGCACAACACCCAAAACTTGTGAAGCCAAGAAAATGAGCTGCAGACCAGTAACAAACCCAAAGTCTATTTTTTTAAGAGACCATCTGGGCCATGCAAATGAGTTCACAAGTATTAAGACCACGAAACCCAGATGACTCGAGTAAAATGATGGCTTTTTCTATTACTGTTGCTGAAGGTAACACCACCTTTGCTGCCCAAGCAGGCACTGTAGTGTGTGCATGAGGATGGAGAGGATTACCAGAGTAAGACTCCTGCATAGGGGTGCAGTTTTGCCACAGTACTAATTACACTATCTTTCCATGAATTGAGCCAAGTTTCGGAACTGTGTCTTGAGCTTTCTCAGAAAAAAACATGTAGAAAGTACATATCCCATGAACAAGACCCAGCTCCAAAAAATACTTTTTTAGAGCTGTACCTACTCCTCCTCCACCCAGGAGGACCCAGTCTGTGGTTACCTATTTCCAGCACTGCATAAAGAGTCAGAGTTCGGAGGACCAATGCTGAAACCAGAGAGGGAGATGCTGAAGAGGAAGCTTGTCCAAATTAACACAAGGAGCAAAAACTCCTCCCATACATACTGCAGCTCTCCTTTCCATCAGCAGTAATTCTTCCAGCACACACAGATGTTACTGCTCATCACACAGGACTGAGAATGGTTCTGACATGACTCACACAATCCATGGGAAAGGTTACACTTTTAGGACTAGATTTATAGCACTTGGAGGAGAACCACCTACCACAACAAATAAGAATCGGCAAAAAACGGATTATAGCTGATTTCCTCCCAAATTTAAGGGCTTAAGAATGATGCTGAGATTAGGAATCACAGCCTGACAAGCCTGCACATGGGTCTTTATGTTGCTCCTGAAGTCCAAATAATCGTATCTGTTTTTTTCCTTAAAATGTTAGCAGAAGATGGCAAACTGGTGGTTGTGCCTGCATTTTACATGCCAGAAAGTGGGAGACTTAGGCAACAGCAGTACTGCCAAATACACGGTGGCCAAGGATTCATTCATCCCTGGTCCTAAGGACAACCAGCACCAAAGACTTCCCACCCTTCCTGCTAAAGCTAAGCACTCTTCTCTAGTAGGTCTGTGCAGGAGCCAAAAAATGGAATGGTCCCAAACAGAGCTGGGGTTAAGCTAATGATCAGGCAGCGGTTTAAGGCTTTAGTTCATTTCCGGGCCCACGCTGAACTTACAGTTCAAATGCACCTAAGAATACTGCACTCTCTTCAGCCTGAAGCATTCAAACTCACTCCAAAAGAAAGTCCTGCAACAGCTGAGGAACCTGGTTTCCACTCTGGGAACTACTACATAAATTAGAGTCACTGGACAACATACATACCACTGCAAGGAGTAAAATGTCAGCTTTGGCTCTCAAAAATCTCCTATCTCCAAAGCTAGGGGTTTGCCCACTTTCTGGAAGTCTTCAAGTAAGCAAAACTATTTTATTGCCTAAGCATCATCTCCCTTTCCCTTTCTTCTGTTACAGCTCAAATCACTCTCACTGGTGAACAGCTAAAGGACTAACGAAAATGCCTTCAAGTTGATGAAAATATCCTAGGAGCCTGCTGCTTCAAGCGAAAGTTGACGCCTCATTCATAAGCTCAGCTAGGAGGAATTTTAACATTCCAAAAAGAGCAGGTTGCCTGACATGTCCTTAGGAAATTAGTGCCACCTTATTTTCTCACTATTCCCCAGACAACATGCAATGAGACAACAGTATATGACTAATTAGCTCCTAACTTAAATCACCTCAGTTTAAGTTGTAAATGCTCTTTCATGCATAAATAATCTTCTAGAACACAGTAGGGACAGGATGCTGAAACCACAAGGTATTGGACTTTTTCAATACATTAGAATTGCTATTATCTACATGAGATTATTTTAATTGCCTACATTATTGATACAGCACTGAAAAGCCTTAGGTGGTTTCCTGTACTTAAAAACAAAAGCACCCCACAACTGAGTTTGGTCTAGGTGAAAAACTGTAAATGTGTCTCTTCCAGTGGTATTTATGCCAGCCCATAACATGCTAACCCTTGATGAACACATCTGATCATGTCCAAAACTTCCACAAATACTCCAGCCATCAATGGACCCTACAACCTTTCATGAAAAATGGGCTGGGGGAAAAATACATGCAAGATATAGAGAGAGCTGAGCACACAAAATCCCAAGCATACAGTCAGAACATTCAGCTTTAACAGGTTTGCTGCTGCCTGGAGACAAACTTTGCCTCCAGCTTGCAGCTGCCCAAAAAGCAAAAATATTAACAGTGTTTAACAGAACTTTAAGCAACAATAAATCAAGACAGCAAAGCCTATTTTCCTAGCTAAATGAGCACGGGGGGGGGTTAGCCCACTAATCTTATCACACACTTCCACCTGGGCTATATTTTTTTGTCTCAATGTATTTCTTCTATATTTGTTTAAAATCTCACATTTTGTTACTCCATTTCCATTGCATTTCCAAAGTCTTTGAACAGAGATGTCATTCCGGACAGCCTCTTTCCCATGTTTCACCAGCTGGCAAGGAACTAACAACAGCCTCTTTGGTAAAATGCTAGTGTTAAATTAGTCACATAATTTAAGAACATGTACCCTAAATCATTTCACTCCACAGCAAATTATGGAACAGCCCATGAATACTCCAACCTATCTCACAATTTACTACCACAGTACTGTGGACAAAAGCTATATACACAGGGCTTTACAATGAAGACTTCGTAGCCTACATCAGGCTTGCTTAGGCAAGCTGTGAAAATAAGAACCCAGAGGCACACTGCCCACACAGAAAACAGTAATCTTCAGCGCCACTGTCTTTGGGGATAACAGTAGGATACAAGCAATGCCTGATGTATACAAAGAGAACGGTTGATGAAAATAAAACGAGCCAAAATAAGCCAAAACACAACATGTAAGCAAGACATACCATGAAGGGGTAGACAACACGCAAAGCAGGTCATTTAAGAGCCCAATCAACATGGGTCAGATGTCGGCAGGACATAAAGATTGTGACCCTGTAACGGAACCTGAAGAAACTCTGAAACAACGAGATACGAAAACAGTCTCCATACATGCAGTGAGGTCTGTACCTGGAATAGACGGGTGTGAATTGCATCTCTGGCAAAACGGCAATTCGCACACTCACATACAGCTATCCAGTAACCGCAGTGCTCTGAATCTGATATGCTCTCTTCTTTAGAGCTAAATATTAGGCAGAAAACAATATTAATACCTACATCTGTTTTTTATGACAACTAACAAGGGCTCTTCAGGTGAGCGGGCCTATTTCTTCCACTTGGTCCCCTGAGCTACTGAACAGAAAGGCAAGACCTCCAGCTCTAAGCCCAAGTGGCAGAGGCAGCAGCTGGAGGCTGGGAGGGCAGTTTGGCAGGTCACCCCTGCACGAATACCCTGTGTTTTTATTCTCACCAGCATCTCCTACTTGCTGTTCTCTGACATGGAATAGCAGGACTTGATGGACCTTTGTTCTGACCTGCTGTGGATGCTTTTATGTTACAATCTCAGTGAGAAAGCTTCTTGAAGATGCAGCTTTATCATGAGCTTGGCACCTTTGACCAATCTTCTATTTAAAGGCTAGTATCACAGCAACTATCCCTCTTTTCTCTTACCTTCCCCAAAAGAGCCTATTTCCTAATCCTACTATTTTTTTCCTGTATGTTGAGAAGAAAAAGCTACTTCTGTTTAAATTATTTACAGCAATGCTGGTCATATCTGAGGACAAACAGATTTCATCTCAACTACAATTTTAGAACTTAAGAAGCAGAAAAAGGTTTTATTTCTTCTGCTGGTCATTTCTCTGGTGAAATAACCCTTTGAGAAGGAAATTAATACATTTTAAATGGCTATTTTTAAATAAACAAATTCTACAGCAAAAAAAAAAAAATCCTGCACAGATTCATGTGTGTTTATTTTTTTTAGTACACAACAGAAACAGTTCCAGTCTCATGTATAAATCTTCATATACTATCAGGGGTTTTATAAGACAGTACAATGAAACTTCATGGAACATTAAGGCTTTAGGTGGCTGAAATGATTGTCTTTTGCCTCTTTATTCCTGAATTTATGTGAGATTAACACACACTGCAATAGTTACCTTAGTATATTACACATTCACTTGTACGCAGACCATCCATCTGGTCTCAAAAGCCAGTAACAGCAAGAGCATATTAAAACTGAAGGTGCTAAACTCTGCTAACATTCATTTCTGTGTGATAAGATCACACCTGTTAGAGGAAAGTTCAAAATCTGTATTATACTCAAATGTATATTTCCAGGTCTTAATCTCATTCTAATGTGAAAAAAAAAAAAGGGGTGGGGGTAATGCTTCTAACTAACATTTATCCAGCACATTTCCATAAGGGCATAAAAGTTGCAGCCCTCATACTTGAAGAACCAACTTATTTTGAAGGAACAGAAACTTTCCAGGGTTTGGGATTTTTTCTTTTTCCTCAACTTTCTGAACACATTATTCAGAGTGGGGAGAGTGGAAAAAAAAAAACCACTAACCTATTCTGTATCTTACATTGTTGCTGGCAGCATCCCAAACCTGCATGAGGGACAGAAACTCATTCCCCACAGTCACTAGGTTTGCTCCTTGACTATCACTGCCTCCACATACAGATGAGGACGAGCTCAGCTGCTGCCAACAGGATGCAGCAGACTGATAGCTGCTGCTGATCGAAATAGTTGGATGTTTACACAACAAAACCCACCCCCAACCTAAGCAAAAAAAAAAAAAAAAAAAAAAAAAATCACTTAAGTCACGCTTTTTTTTTTTTTTTGAGCAAAATAGTTTTTCCCTCTAAGAAACCAAAATAATTACTTCAAACATAAAATTTGATTACTTGATTTCTACTCAGGATTATTCTTAGATGGCCTGTTTTAAATTTTTCAGTTTTGAAGCTAATGCTTGTTTTTTTTTTTCAATAGTCTATTTTAGGGTAATTATTGTATTTACACATTAAACTCCAAAGTGTCACTGAAACAGTATCTTGGTATTTACTCCAGGAAATGAACTTTTTCCTCCATTTTTCTGCATTAGCAGAATACCACAAATGTGGGATCTTATCTGATGTTTCTCCCATCCCTGGAAGTGTTCAGTGCCAGCCTGGATGGGGCCTTGACCAACCTAGTCTACTGGGAGGCATTCCTGCCCATGGCATGGGGGTTGGAACCAGATTATCTTTAAAGCCCCTTCCAACCCAAACCATTCTGTGATTCTGTGATCCAGTCATGTAGGAAGCTTACAATAATTTCAACCAAAAAAAACCCACAACACACTATATCAATAGAATCAATAGAATGTTGTTTTTAAAATTTCCCATTTACTGAAAAGATAACCAAAACAGTCAAAACAGCTCTAAAATTCACTGTGGCATCTCCTACGCAACTATCCTGAGCCCCTGAGTCTGCCAAACAGGTTCAGCTTCAGCCTTATGTATTAAAATCGGCAAGACTTGCAGAATACATCAACACATATCAGGACTGTAACAGCTGCTAAACAGGAAAATTTAAACTTTGAAGAACTGCCAAGTATTAAAACTCAGAAGCTATTTACTGACATCTACTCATAGGAACAACGGTGAAACCCTATCAAAAAAAGTACAGAAGCTTATCTGCCTGACAGCTCATCCTTTTCTTCCAACTATGCCACAGTGTCTAATAAAAGACACCTTTTTTTTTGTCACCAACCTTTTTTCTCTTAAATGTTGGAATAATTTGAAATAAATCAGGCATAACTTTGCAAACTTTTACAGCAATTTGCTTTGAAAATCCTTTCATTTGCTGCCTTCTCTGTTGTGCTGATGCAACAACTGTTTGTAAGGATGTGCCATAATCAAATCACTGGAATCGTTTCAGTCACCACAGTGTAGCCCCCTATGTACAACTACAGAGGCAACGGACAATAGCAGGAATGTTAAGAGAAAGATGAAAATAATGATGTCTCTTAAACAGATTTTGCTGATGAAAAAAATAATATTGCCAGAACCACACTCCCAGCTGACAATAATGTGAACTTCAACAGGATAATTACATAGGTAAAGCCAGAAAACTGAATGTGCTGGGAAGCATTTATATCCATCATCAACCAGTTCTGTAGTCTTTGAGCAGTGTTAGACTGGAAGAAAAAAACCCAAACAAACAGCCAAACCGCCTCCTAATCACCCAGTCCCTCCCATTCATAGCCTTCTTTCAGGTTTTAAATTTTTACCACAATCACTTACATCTCTACAGTGACAGTGACATTACAGGATTCTGAAGTTTGATAACCAGTTTTACAACTGACTGTGTTCTGCTCATCAGATACTCTTGTATTTATTACTGAAATCTTTCAGGCTCTAAACATAGGCTTGATTAGGAAATGGGGCTGGCCAGCTTTCGGAAAGCAGAGCTTTCTGGATAGGCAGAGCTGCAGACAACAGCGAATAAAAGCTAGCATATATTTTGTTCTGCTCAACTGACACGTAAGTTGTTTTACACACAGTGAGTAGCAAAGCACACAAGACCCTCCTCTGCCCATGCTATCTGAAAAAGTGATTTTTATTTTTTCCAGCTCTTCAGTTTTCACAAAATTCAACATTCATTCCCACCAACATAGAATCATAGAATAGTCAGGGTTGGAAAGGACCTTAAGATCATCTAGTTCCAATCCCCCTACCATGGACAGGGACACATCACACTAAACCATGCCACCCAAGGCTCTGTCCAACCTGGCCTTGAACACTGCCAGCCATGGAGCATTCACAACTTCCCTGGGCAACCCATTCCAGTGCCTCACCACCCTTACAGTAAAGAACTTCTTCCTCATAGCCAATCTAAACTTCCCCTCTTTAAGTTTGAACCCGTTACCCCTTGTCCACTCACTACAGTCCCTAATGAAGAGTCCCTCCCCAGCATCCTTATAGGACCCCTTCAGATACTGGAAGGCTGCTATGAGGTCTCCACGCAGCCTTCTCCTCTCCTTAAAGCATCTTTGATATTGTTAATTCTGTCACATTTTCTACAAAGTTTCATATTACATACCGAGAGATGCAAATAATGAAGTGTCAGTGAACTGATTTACACTGAAGTTCACTTTAATCAACTCAAACTGTGTTTGAAAGACTAATTCATCACAAGTAACTCTGCAGTCTACAAAACCTTGATTTGTTTCAGTCTTTTGTAAGGAAACATGAAACCTGTATTAAAAATTAATCTGACAGTCATCCTTCCACAACGTTTGCTACTATAAATTAAGTTTCCCTCATTAGATAAGTTGCAAACCCAAACCCTTCCAGGATATTCCCATTATCCCTTAGCCACAGAGTACCTCCCTCTTTGAGATTTCTCTTTAGCTCTACCACCAGATAGCCCTAACAGTTCCTCCACAGCCCCCACTACACCAATAAGCCATAGCCACATTACAAAGAGCTGAAAAGCTAAGCATAGCTCCTCCACACATAACGGGACAAAATCAGGTAACAGTTTTTCTTCTCCACTTAAAAGGTACCATCACTGACAGTAAATCCAATCTGTCAGGGATGCCAGATCCAAATTACTGGATAGACAACAATTTGCTGTTTACCTGACTGTTAATAGCTCCCAGCCTCTTCACAAATATTTTCTTTATTGGTAAGGAAAAGACATGCAACCTCAACGCTGCTTACAATAAGACCTGTAATTACAGTAGCTGCACAGAAATAGCAGAACCACATACTGCACACAAAATTTCAGACTACCTCTTTGTAACTTTAGTAAACTCAAACGAATTAGAGGGCCTGCAAAAGGACATGCAAACATCTGTAAAATAGAATTTAAAGAAGAACAACAAGAACCAAGTAATAAGTATCATTCCTAATATGAAACACTCAAATAAGATGTCTCAGGTGCTGGGAGGGCAAATATCCCTAATATTATCCCCTCTTAACATGTATTTAATAAACTACAAGATTGTCTAGAGCTTTGGATTTAAATCTATCAAAACTATTACCATTGTTAATTGTAACTGGGAATACTCCTACTACTCAGATAAATACACAATGTTCATTAATATTGCTAAGTTACACTCAGTTACATTCCACAGCACATGGAAATTATGAAGTATTTTTGGTAATATTGCATTTGCTACTGTTTCATTCTGCTGAATTTCTTTGTGTTCTTTAAGTTCCTCACTCCAACAAAGGGCTCTAATGCACTGAGCTACCTTCTTCAGGTGCTTTTATCACACATGGTTAAGTTGTTCCCTTTTATTCCTATTGGGTTTAAAATAAATAACCCTAGTTTTTCTGGTACTTTGCACAAATAAAATATTTTCTATTAAAAAAATCTTACAGGAATTTTATGGTTATCGATTCTTCAGAGGCTTTCTTCTTGAGAAACCAAATGTACATTTAAAAAATAACATATAAATAAAACTACTAAACAGAATTTTAAAAAAGTAAAAATGGAGATAAATGGTATTCAAGGGATGGAACTAACAGCTTTAGTGACTACCCCACCATCAGAATCACTTGCTGTCATTCTATCTCACTGATTTACAGCTGTTCATCACTTGTTCTGAATTCAGTAGCTGTGTTGCTTTTGGCATTGATTCAGAAAAGTGTGAGCTCTCACAAGCATATATCATCACTTCCAAACGACACTTTTGCTTATGCACAGGCCTGTCATCTGCCTCAAAGGTCATCAGAGGATATTCCAGGACAGCTCAGGACACCCTCTCTAGCATTGGCAAACTCAAGGTCAATCCCCTATCTCATTACCCCTACACTGCAGGCACACTCATACACGCACCAGCCTTGGCAACCGTTAACATGGATACGGCTTTGCCTTCGTGGAAGGACAACGGCATTCCATGAAGGAAGAGAGCATCACAAGACGGGAATAAGTCGCTCGATGGAGAAGCGCAGTTCTGACGGGTAAAGGCTGCTCCTTGCTTCACTAAAGGAGAAACTATGGAAAGCCGCACCAAGCGTCCAGGCAAGCCTGCCACTGAACTCTGCCCTTTCCTTCCACGCAGCACTCAGAAGCATAAGTAGAAACACGGACTTTAATGCAAACTCGGCAAACCAGCAGCCCCAACCCGACTGCAGGCCGCCCCTGGGCCCCCTGGCTGCGGCGCGAGGAGGGCTGCCCACATGCCCACATTCCCGGCCGCGATGTGCTTGCGGGTTGAGCGGGGGAGGCTATAGGGAGGCTTGGGTCGGGCTGGGCCCCGCGGGATACCGGGGTGCAGCGTTACCTGTGCCGTGCAGCGCCCTGACTTCCAGGCGGCCGGACCGCGCTGCAGCCGCGTCGCCGCCCAGCACCTGCCGCAGGAGCAAGCGGACCCTGCGCGCAGCGGGGGCCCCGGCCCCGCTGCCCAAGCACAGCACCCGCGACTGCATGGGTGCGGGGACACTGCTGCCTCCAGGCCGGGCCGGGTCGGGTTGACCCACTCGGGGGAAGGAAAAAACCGAAGCACAAAGTCCCACCGGAAACTAGCTCCGGGCCGACCGGCGGCCGGGGCGGGTCCGTGCCGGCGCGGTGACTGGGGGTGCCGCGGAGAGAGTGGGCTCCTTTTGCCCATAGAGGGTTTGGGGGGGACTCGGCCAGACAGAGGCAATGGCGGGCGGACCCCGGAGCTCCTTCAGTGCGGGGCTCCACCGTGGAGGAAGGGGGTGGTACCCGCCGTGTGTTCGGTCAGAGGGATCGAGGTTTCAGCTCTGAGAGCGGCGTGATTTTATGTATTAAAGAGGCTGAACTCCGTGGCTGGAAACGTTTAAAACACCCTGGAAAGCAAGGTGTGGGCAATGGTGGCTGAGGGAGACTCATGCGCCAAAGGTATCTCCTACCTCTAATTGCTTAAGTCCTGCTGAACTCAAGGGGCCTTCTGTTCCAGTGGCACACCTCTCCTGTGTTGTTGAAATTTAGTTATTTCACACTATAAGGAGCATTGGAACCAAGTTACTCAGGAGTGATGTTTTGCATATGCAGGGTTTAGATGTGAGGCTTTTGTAAAGGATAGGTTTCAGAACTGGCTTGTTTCAACTAAAGCTGCGGCTCTTGGGTCTATGTAAATAGAAGAATAACTTGTGAAAGGCTGAAGCTTTCACAGTAGCAAACTAAGCATAGGTTCAAGGAAAATCCAGTTGAGACTTGGATCTTGGCACCAGTTAAATGATGGTGAGGGAGCTTAGCAGAAAGCAGAAGGCAGAAGCCAGACTCAAATCACCTGTACTTCAGTCCTGAGGTAGCTCAGTGTCCATGGGACTGGGAGAATTTTTCTTCAGTAAATCTTTAATTTCTTGCATGTTTTAAGCATTGAACAGTTATCCTGGAGGGCAACCACTGAAGAGTGAACTAAGCATCAGCTTAAGCATAGACTTTTAAACCCTCAAAAGATATTATGAGTTATGAATCATAGAATGCTTTGGGTTGGAAGATCATCTGATTCCAACCCCCTGCCATGGGCAGGGACACCTTTCACTAGGCCAGGTTGCTCCAAGCCCCATCCAACCTGGCCTTGGACACTGCCAGGGATGGGGCAGCTGCAGCTTCTCTTGGCAGCCTGTGCCAGTGCATCACCACCGTCATAGTAATGAACTTCTTCCTTATGTCTAACCTTCTTTCAGTTTAAAGTCATTCACCCTTGTCCTCTCAGTACGTGCTCTTGAAAAAAGTCTCTCCCCAGCTTCCTTGCAGGCTCCCTTTAGGTACTGGAAGCTGCTGTAAGGTCTCCCCTGAGCCTTCTCTTCTCCAGGCTGGACAAGCCCAATTCTCTCAGCCTGTCTCCATAGGAGAGGTGCTCCAGCCCTCTGAACATCTTTGTGGCCTCCTCTGCACTCACTTCAATGGGTCTACGTCCCTCCTGTTTTGGTGGCCCCAGAGCAGAACACAAGTACTGCAGGTTGGGTCTCATGAGAGTGGAGTAGAGGGGGAGAACCACCTCCCTTGACCTGCTGGTCACATTTCTTTTGATGGAGCTTAGGATACAGTTGGCTGCAAGTACACACTGCTGGGTCACGTTGAGTTTCTCATTGATCAACACAGTTAATGTTGATCTAGTTCTAGATGCATTTCTGCAGTTTGGTATTTGGTGTTCTGATCACTTAAAAGCGGTGAGATTTCATGATCTTCAGTGTTTCCTGTGGGCTAGAGGGTTGGTAGGGTATAAACTCTATTCTTAGTACCTAATATAGGTCTATGAACCTGCTTTCTGGGCCTAAGGCTGGGTAAGCTAAATAGAAGCATCCTTTTATGGATATTGCCCTAATTTCTTGTAAGCTGAAGATTGCAAATGCTGGAGGCTAAAGATAGTCTAAGTAACAGGAAGGTCTGACAGAACAGAAAGGAATGCCAATGAGACAAAATAACAGTGGAATTGTTTATGAATATATCTTACTGATCTGGGATATTAAGTTGTAAGATTACTTTGATCCTCTTGTCATATCTATAGAAAAAATAATATACCAATAAATTGCAACAGACAGGCAAGCAGTTTAAATGCGTAACCTGAGTACTGAATAGATTTGATGTTGTGCTGAAAATAATGAGGCATTTCAAAATTTTGTACAGATTCACAGTAAAATTTCACTCTGTGAATGTTCAAAGCCTCTTTTTACCTCTGTGTGTGTTTATATATATATGCACCTGTCAACATAAATGCTTTTAATTTCAGCCCTTTTTGAGTCACAACTGTAAAATATTTTTCTTTTTAAAGCATTATCTTAGAATTCTGAATTAGTCAACTTTTCCAAAACTTTAAATTCAGCCTTGAGTTCAGCCCCCAGAAGTCCATTTGCAGCAACGGAAAACTATGTTTACTGATTTTCAAACCATTGCTGGGGAAGTTATAATGGAAACATTGTTATCTCTGTGCATAATTATGGGGAGGAAAATTTTGTTGAATGTATACATGTATACACATATGCATAACCAATTTGGTGCACAGCTTGAATGCTGTGTGTTTTTATGCTATGCTGTCAATCATGACACCACTCAAACTTTAGTATAATTTAATAATGTGAATGTATAGAACCTCATTTTTCTTGTATATACATGTGTATACCCACATGTGAAGTTCTATCTGGCTATACAATATTACATTATTGCTTGAATATGGCATCTGCTGTGCTTGCTAATCATAACTGATGTATATATGCTTTACATATCCGGTGCTTGCTCGCTCCTCTCTGTGGAAAGCACGATTCTCTCAGTGGTTCAGTCCTGTCATGAAGAATTTAGCAGTCTGCATCTGGTGTGTTTGTGAAGGCTTTCACAGATTATTTACAGCATTGGTAACAAATAGATATTTCATACTTTCATTCCCTGGCTTAACAGCATTCTTATGTGGAACGTGAAGTTTCTTAACAAAAATACTTTCCCTTTGATGCAACAGAAAAGAACTTATTCCAAAGAGTGAGAGCTCAAAAAGCATCTCTGTGAGTTGACAGTTTCCAGACTGTTCTCTCTAGTATCTGTCAACTACTTTGCTCTGTAGCTCTAGCTGCAAGACTAAATTAGGCACAGGTGCAGACTGTGAAGAACAATGCATCATCTCTGCCTAGCTGTAGTCAGCTCTCCAAGACAAGAACAGAGGAGACAGCTGAGATGAAATCCTGGCTTCCTCTGAAGTTAGGAAATCTCCCATTGCATGCAGTGAGGCCTGAATTACACCCAAATGTTCTGGTTAAACTACAGTAATAGAAATAAGTCAGTCTTCATTTACTGTTAAATTTGTGTCTAGAGGGTAGGTCTATCACTAAACTCCCTTGAAACTATGTCCAGAAAATGTGAAGAGGCAAAAAAGGAAATCTATTAAAATTCATACAATTCCCTAGTGGTGGGGGTTCCATCTGGCGATACTAACAGAGAAAGTCAAGCCATAGAGGCAGGCCTTGCTTACCAATAATTTTCATTCTTGAGATCAAGAGATTACTTTTGTATCTTTTATTCAGTTAGGCAAAATTGTTTCCATGGTTTAAAATCTACTTGTTTTCCCAAATTATCTGTGATGGCTTGCTTTAGATATTAGGTGGAGAGAGAGTCTGGCTTGTTTTCTTCTACTGTGTATTGGTTTTGAACAAATGTTAAGTACTGATTGCTGTGGAGCCACTCTAATTCACTGTAATCAGCCTTTGTAATACCAGAAGGTGCTTCTCTTCACGGAATCGATTTGGAACAGTATAAATCAAATAAAATTGAAAATGCACAGCTGTTCCTTTGTTGACTTGAACCCTAAATTTGTGCCGTATTTTAATCCAAGTTGATTTACAAAATGGATCCACCAATAAGATACTAAGGTTCTAATGTACACTGTTACCTCCTGGTTTTTGCTAAAGCACCTTTCGTGCATAATTTCTGTCTTTGTGTCTACCAATTAGTACAATATCCATCTCTTCCTTCTGCACTATTATAAAACAGGCAAGAGCCAAAGCTCAATTTTGTTCTACAAATGGTGTTTATGAAAGATTTTTGACCCCAGAATAATGTATTCTTACTGCCTTTTTAGTGAAGGTTTGGAAGGTTTTTGTTCTCTGGTTGTATAACAACTGCTTTCAATAAATTAACATCCGCTCCATTGGTTATTTTAGTATATGTTCAGACCCCTTTGTCTCTGTTACTCTATGCAGTTTGCACTTTTACGCTGAACTAAAACAGCAAGTAAGGGTAAAGTCATTGATTTTTGTAAGAAATAATGACATTGAGGTAAGGAGGTTCTTGCCATCTTATTGCCCACTGGAAGGTTGACCTGACAGTCTCTAGCTACATGGAGGTAAATTTCTTGAAGATTGTTACTGTAGCTTTAAAGCTGTATAATTTTTTCTGTTAAAGGAACATAAAAGGTAAAAAAACTAAGTGCTCTGCTGAGTAGTACTGCATATTCACATTCATATGTCTTATAATATAAATGCTTAGAGAATATGAAGGCTATAAGTGATGGCATCTGTAATTTCTTATGCCAAACTCCATCTGTTTTCAGTAGTTTGTAACTCCACCATTCTTTAATAATTTGGACAGAAATTTCTCATGCTGAATTTCTGCCTCAGGCTGAAGACTTCTTTTGAAAACTTGAACAAAAATAGCTCAGCCACTTTTCAGAAAAGAAAAAAAGTCTTTTACTCAGGAGCAGCTATAACCCTTATATGACTAGGATGGCTACACATCAGGCTACTCGAGCAGCTGCATTATATGAGAGAAATGCTTACTACCTTCCTTGGTGCTATTAGAGATCTGAGGGGAGACTAAAGAAGCTTATAAATTCCCATCCTGCCTGATAAGTCTGTGTCTGGTTTTGCATACATGAAAGCAGTTCTCAAACTAGGAACTTCACTGTGCCCGAGCTTTAGAACCTGGGCTAGAATTCTGCTAAGAGAGTCGTTCTGTTTCCAGAAAGATGCCTTTTGATGACCCCGATTTTTTTTTTATTTAAAAAATGTCTTCTAAATAAACTTCACTGATTCATCTTTAGTGTTTTGCTTTATAACTGGAGTGGGCTATAACTCTACACAAAGCTGTTTAGTAGTGGGTGGGTAGTATCTAGATAAAACGTGGTAGTTCCATCCCAGTCCCGTGTACCTATACCCTAAAGCTTTTCCAGACTCATTCCACAACTCAAAGCCAGCCATAAAATGTCAGTAAAGCTGTTGCATTAAAAGGTAAGCAAAATATCTGATCAAAGATTGACTGAAATCATTATCTATTTTCATGTTGAAATGACAGGTTTCCTTTTTTCTTAAGTTATAAACACCTTGGCTTTTCCTAATGTTTTGTCTTGGTGAACTGCATTTTGCTATCTATAGAATAATCTCTCAAGGGTCACTGACAGCATGTGCTGGTGACACAACATCACCAATAGAATGCCAAAGTTCCTGAAGACAGGATTAATCTTACTCCCTTTTCAGTGCCATCCCTCTTAAGCACAGGCTAATTCTATTTATCACAAAGGTTATTTAAATTGCAGTGAATTGTGAGGCAATCTCACAAGCTCATGTTTGCCGTTAACGAACAAAACTTAACTTTACTCTAGCTGCGGAACTTGCAACATTAGTTCAGAAGAGCCTGAGGCCACTTGTGAGGCTTACACAATCCCAAAAGATGAAAATACTTATTGCCTCATTCCTGAACCTTTAACTCTCCAGAGGCATTAATTTCACAAAAATTCATCAACCTGGCTGGCTGACTGTGGAGTAGAGATGTGGGTGATGCACAGTGAAAGATTTAGCCCAGAAACAAGGCTGAGGTGAGCACCCAACTGTTTCATTTAGACACTGATACCCTAAGTCCTTGCTTAAGGGGGCTGCCAGTGAATCCCCTGCTGGCATATGTTCTGGATCTGTCTAGCAGGACAGTTCATAATCAGCAGCCTGACCCCTCGACCTTGTCAATGTAAATAAAATGCACAAAATTGTGCCTTCTGTGCTGTCATCTGAGGGACGAGGCATTGTGGCCTGCATGTTACAACTGCATTAGCATTGCATGAACACCAAATGAAAACCTTCACAGGCTATGCATGCATGAAAGCGCAGATTTAAAATAGCTCTAAATGACCTGGTCTGAGATTTGAAATCCCATGCAGAGTTGTATTGATATAATCTCTTGTGTTTAATATAAATCAGAATAAATGAGATTTTTTTTTCCCCAGGAATTTTTAACTGAAAATTTATTAAATCCGTATTTAAGAAATGACCTAAAAAATCTTTACGAAATAAAAAATACTAAACCAGCTGTCATGAGGCCATAATGAACTTTTCTTTCTAAAAGACAAGACCTTGAAAATGTTTGATATTCATCTCTCATGAACTCCATATCTCAAGTGAGGTACAATCTTTGCCTTCTCAGGACAAGACTATTTAATGCTGGTCCTCCAGGGAAACTCTGACTTGATTAGAATTCTCCTAGCATTTTCAGTAGAACAGCATTCTCTTTTGCAAACTAGGCAAAGGCAAACCTTATACAATCTGACTGTTGTTTCAGCTGTTTGTTTTGCTTCTCCATTACGTTCAGATGAAACACTTCAAGTTGAAAATTAGAAGCATTAACTGTATTAAGTGAAGATAGATTCCAAAAGAAAAGGCAAAAGATATAAAACCCTCTTTCCTTTTAGGTCAACCAGAATTTCAGTGTTTGTGAATATGCAACTTATTTTCACCTGCTCACTTTGATGTACCATAGCTAACTATATAATTTTATCAAACAGTCTGTCTGGGAAGATTCAGTTTTATGACAAGTGAAAGAAATGTGAAAATGGTAATTATGCGGAGATTAATGCAGTACATGTTTAGCTTATACATTAGGAGGTGGATTTTTTCCTTTCTTTCATGAGTGGCTGTAGGGTTTTTGCTTTTTAAAATAAACACTTTAAAAGCTCCCAGTAGAGCCTCTCTAAATAATAATAAAGGATCTCAGATTCCTCTGAATACATTTTCAGAATTAAAATATGGTATCTCTTGGTGTTGGAAGGAGTAATCCAGACCATCTCAACTTTCACTTGCTGTCCTGAACAATGGTCCTTTGCTGTCCTAATATCTTAAATGGATTAATGTTCTAAGGATGCTTAAATGGGATTGTGGAGCTTTCATTTACACTTGGGACACTATTCTTCTTCATTCACAATTCTTTTCTCAGTACTCAGCATTGGTTTTGTCTGAAGGTCAATTTAAAGACATCTTAAAAGCTTTGTCCCCATTTTTACTTTCATTTTCATACTTCATAGTAAGCTGAAGTAGTTCAAAAGCACTGCAAAGCATGTCAGACACACTTTTGTCTTCAAAAGCTCAAAATTTAAGGGCTTAACCCAGTTTGCGTGCAACTAGTCAGTCACATTTTGATTTCAAAGAATGAGTGCAGTTATTCAAGTGGGTAGGTGTTTGCAGAATTGGTCCATGCAGAACAATAAATAAGGAGAGAGGGAGGACTTTTTTTTTTTTTTGCAAGACTTGAGTGTGCTTGGCTGTGATTTATATTGCAGAAAGAGTGGCTGACAGCCCAAGTACAGTAGGTAATGAAGGGAAGGTACTAATGCCCTCTTGCACTACTTGTCATACTGAATCAACAGCTGAAATTCCTCCCCATGCAGACATATGATGGGGACTGGGGATATGTATGAGCTCCTCTTTCCACTCTGAGCTTGTGCTACTCTGCTGTCGTGAGACTCCACTTGGGGTACTGTGTGCAGTTCTGGTATCCCCAGCATAAGAAGGACATGGGGCTATTGGAGCAAGTCCAGGGGAGGGCCACTAGGATGATCAGGAGACTGGAGCACCTCCTATATGAAGACAGGCTGAGAAAGTTGGGGCTATTAGCCTGGAGAAGAGAAGGCTGCATGGAGACCTCCTAGCAGCCTTCCAGTATCTGAAGGGGTCCTGCAGTGATGCTGGAGAGGGACTCTTCATCAGGGACTGTAGCAACAGGACAGGAGGTAATGTGTTCAAACTTAAAATGGGAAGTTTAGATTAGATATAAGGAAGAAGTTCTTCACTGTGAGGGTGGTGAGGCACTGGAACAGGCTGCCTGGAGAAGTTGTGAATGGTCCATCCCCAGCAGTATGCAAGGCCGGGTTGGACAGAGCCTTGGGCTACATGGTCTAGTGGGAGGTGTCCCTGCCTGTGGCAGGGGGGTTAGAACTAAATGATCTTTAGTGTCCTTTCCAATCCAAAACGTTCATGATTCTATGATTCTAGAAGATAAACCAGCTCACTGCCATGTGACACAATGCATCCAAGTAGAAGTGTGCTGGCTCAGTAATTCAGTATGCAGGAACTTAACAGTGAATTTTATTGTTATAATTCTTAATTATTATTCCCATTAGTACTGGAAGGGATTTGAAGAATAGACACTGTGAGTCCAGAGAACAGGGATCAAACAGCCTGGGTGTCACTTCACAAGCAGTTACTGAGTGCGGCTCAGCATTTATCCTACTTCAGATTTAATTGTGCAGCTAATTGCTTAATTAAAACAGAATCTATTTAATGTCCTACTTGAACAGCATTGCTGTCTGGAATGAGCATGAACGGCAGGAAAATCAACAGTACAATTTGAATGTATTTACAGGAAAATAAAAAAAAATGCTCTGGAAGAGGTGTGCCCCTTCTGACATAGCAGTGCCAGTGGTCATGAGCTTTTCCTTCTTCAGTTCCACACTTGCGCACGTAGCCTTTCTTCTTCCTCTAAAATAAATCACAAGACATTTGGCAGTCCATGCTAATACTAATAATACAGAATTCAGCAACCACTTACAATTCTTATTACCTCCTTCCATTCCCCCCTTCTGCTTGCCGAGTCCACTTTGGCTGACCTGACTTTTGTAGTGTAAGGTCTTTGGGGCAGGAAACAGCCTTTTTGTCATGGTTTATAGGTGTTAAACAGAATAAGAAGGGCTCTGATCCACCACAAAAATGCTTCAGAACGTAAAACACATAACGCAAATCAGCACAAGACAGATTTTATGTTTGTTATAATTAAATATTTTTTCCCCAACTTACAGAGGGATCCTTTGAAAAACAGAGTAGGCAATGTTGTCTTTTATCCACCAAGCACTAGCATACATCTCTGTCACTGAAAGATTATCCTTGCTGGAGGCTTAGAAAAGGCATTTCATATTTGTGACATGATTTAACTGTGCCTAGCTTTAGTTTGTTCCACCAGGTCCTAATTTAGACCACTGAAAAGGCTGTTTTACGCAGACCTCCATTCAAAGCCAGTCCCTGAACTGATTTGGGAGACAGAAGAATGACCAAAAAGCAATGCAGTGTAATTATATTTCTTTAAAGTGAGAAGAGGATTGAGAATACTTTGCATGAATTGTAGCCCAGACATCTGATACCTGGGGCAATAGGAACAAAAATAAGCTTGAAAGATGCAGTCATGAGGGATGGAATAGAGGCATTGCTGTGTATAGAATATTCAATTATAATAATATGTAGCGATACACTTCACACAAGTGAAGAAAAAAAGAAAAATTCAAGATTAAAGACTCTGCTGACACACAGAGGGGTAATCTACTAAAGGGAGACCAACTGGAGAAACTATTGCACTGAAATCACTAAACAAATGAAGTGGAAAAAATAGGAAGAGTATGTACGGTTAAACACAGTAATCTTCTGCACACACATGCACACACTTTTTTTTTCTTTTTAAGCAGTAATTTACTCAGCATTCTTCTCTTACTTTCTTGTCAGTATCAGAAAATCTAGATTTTAATCTCTTGCTAAGTGTGTGAGCTCAGGCCAAATGTTGCCACTAAAAACACGGCATCTATATTTCACAAACCCTATTTCTTGTTACTGGAAAGATTGCTCATTATTAACAAGTCCACGTGAAAGAGCCATTGTTTGGATTCCTACTGTTGCTTGACAGAAGGAATGCATAGTGCAAAATATGTTTAATGATAGCAGTATTTCAGATTGCTTTTACAGCTCCAGGTGTTTGTAAACAATTATTTAGCAATCTTTTAATTCAACAAGATTGACCAACATACAAAGTCTTCCTGACAAATAGAATAAAGAATTTTAGTGCAAAACTGACCAACACATATGGTACCAACACAGATGCATGCCCATTTCCTGTCTCATGCAAGAGGGGAATAAGTGAGCGGCTCTGCGTGTGTTTGGCTGTTGGCTGGGGTCAACCCACCACAGTCCTTCCAGACCCAGTGCAAAAGTCTTCCTCATCTTAACAAAGTTCTTCATGCTTTCGTTGGTAGCGTTTTATGTCCTGGGTTGCCTTGAATTGCTCTAACTTAAACAAAGAGAAATTTTGAGCAATCAACAGAAAGTCCACCTTATAGTCAGAGAAAAAGAATAGACAGCCTGAAAGGGCAACTCAGTACCAAAGGCAGGTATCTACATTCAGTTGAGTTGTGCTCTTGAAGCAAATATTTTCTTCTAACGGGAACTTTGCCTCAGTAGCTGAGGTCTGGATGGTCCTTCAGGCACCCAAAGGCAGGTGAGACAAAGCCGACTATCTGAGGTCTTTATTTCCTTTTTGCATGTCTTTTAAATCCTCTTCAGTGGTGTCAATAGACATGTCCTGTAATCTAATTTAGTTGTGTCGTTCTTTACCACAGAATTAAAGATTATCTTATACTTTTGCTTTTTTATTCTCAGTATTATTTCCATGTTCTGACACTATTTTTAATAATATTTCTTGAGTAATGGATATTAATTATATTAGTTGTAACCTGCTACAACTAAGCTGTAGTCTAAGCAGGCACAGTAAAAGAAGAAAAAGCTAAATCCTGTTACCCGAGCTAAATTTCTCATGCTTCATATGCTTACTTTCCCATTTCATAGCTAATCACCATAGATAGCCCAAAGTATTTGCACTCCTCTTTCATTGCTGATCAAAGAGATATTTTTGTTGAGGAGTAGAAGGAAAAATTTTCCTCACTTTCTTGTCTGGACAAGATACAGATATTCCTTCTGACCAAGGAAATATAATAAAAATCTGTCTCACAGTTTGTAACTCTTCTACAGCATTTATTTTCATTGGGTTTCTTGGCACAACGGGAAGCCCTGAAGTTTTCAAGAACTGGAACTGCTCAGTAGAAGACAGTCAGCAAAACCACTGTGTGACTAAATACGTTTTATAACTGCCCTCCTCTCCTTACTTCCTTCTGCCTTTATTTCTTCCCTCCTTGCCCTGTTCCCCTTTCTTCCTTCATTCCTTCATTCTTCCTTTCCTCTTTTACTTCTTTCCCAAGCCTTTTAATCTACCAACTGTTTTCTAGCAGGTGTTTCCCACATAACCACACAACTTCTTATTCTCTTCCTTTTCCTTATACTGTCTCTGTTTCTCCTGCTGCACTGTATTATCATTGCTACTCATGCATTGCACATGAGAAATCCCACATCCAAACCTAGTCAACAGATGTTAGGTTCAAAATTCTGTTTGAGGGCAGGTCTCAATCTCAGCTTATGGAAGTCAACAGGAGATCTTTCCTTGCCTAAGCCAACCATTCTATCCTGACTCACTCTTGAGAGTCACATTTGAGAATTGCAGCAGGTTCTGAAACTTTTAACCTGAAAGGCAGGAAGTTGTTGGAAAACAAGCTCTTGTTTTGCAGTCCCTCATGGATAACACCCACTTGGATGAAATTGCCATCTGTTGTTTTCTTGGATCGTGTCAGAATATGTGAAATAAACTGGAAGAGAGAGAGGCAAAATAACAGGCAGATGCAACCGGGAAATAATGTTTGGAAATTTACTGTTGATGTTCTACAAAGCATGATTAGGACATGAAATGTTATCTATTAACTCTGCAAGAGACCTGCTGGGGCAATAAAGGTGTCTGGAGCATAAAGAAAGCTCCCTAGCTGTTGTACATCCAGCATCATTGTTTTTTATTTCTTTTTCCTCATAGTTTTCTAATCATAAATGGGTTGAATGTTGGCAGTGGAAAGTGGTCCCAGAATCATCCTTTAGACCATGGCAAGAAGGGCAAAGTAGAAGAGCAGTTAAGAGTGACAAAATTGTGGGCTTTAATGACAGGAGCTGGAAGTGTGACATTCCCATTAATCTGTTCCCCTTCAGCAAAGCTGAGTTGTAATGTGGAATCCAGCCTGTATCTTCTAACCTGTCCCCATTTACAAAACAGCAAAAGAGATGAAAAATTGAGATACAGGGTTATGATCAGAAGTTTCATCAGTTTAGTGATACCACATGCATTTTCACTTATATTTAAATAAGTGGTTTAGGTTTCAAAACCAAATAACATCACTTTTGTTGGTGAAAATGAAAGTGTTGTTTGTCCCCATTAAAAAAGAAGCATATTTTTCTCTATTTTCCTCAGTTCAGCTATCAGTGAATAAAAAACCTGTAATAGATAAAGATACATATATTTTGTGCAATATTACACAAGACCCCAAATTGCTATATGATACAGAAAGTACATTTCCTGAAAATATTTTCAGAAATGTTTTAATAGCAAATCCTTCATCGAGCTGTTACGTTGCATACAGGAAGAGAATAACACAGAGTTAGTTCATCTGCTAGTTTCTGAATTTAAGCAAACACTTATTATACCAGCAATATTTATTGCTGTTACAAGATGTTAGGCATGTCTGTAAGTAGTATTTAAATCTGATTCTCTTAAGCTGAAGCACTTTTACTGACTCAATGATACAAGCATTTCCTGAAAAAGAAGGACATATTTCCTGTATTTTGTTAATATTTGACAGCACTGTTTTAAACCAGTAGCAGCATGGCACTTATTTGTAAGACGGATCTTAAAGTAAGGTTGAAATACTGTATTATTGTAACCCACGTAAACTCATTTACCGAGAAACAATTACGTCATAAATTACATTTAAAACCAAAAATAGACCCTGTTGTCCTTATTTCAGTTATAGAATTAAGCAGAGTTATAAAAAGAGAGGATTCTGCAGATGAGCTCTCAACTGACAATGCTTCGTGTCCATGCACCAAAGTTTCCTCAGCTTCAGAGCAGGTGATCAGCAGAAGTATCTCCATGCTTTGGTTGCTCAAAGGAGTGGATGCTGCCCTCAGTGCTTAGTTTGAAACAAAAGCAAAACTAGAAATCCATGAAGCCCACGAAAGACTTCTGAACTAATCTCCACAGAAGGGACAAAGCTCACTTTGAGATATTGCAAGCTTTTTAAAGTTAATACCAGTATTTGCAATTCCATTCTAGTTTCTGCAGAAAGATAATGGGAAGTTTGGGCTCAAAGAACATTGACGTTTACATGGTGTTATTCGTCAGGAATATCTCGTCTCTGAACTTCCAGTGCATCAAGTCAAATCTATGCATACATTTTCACAGAATAATCCTTAGTCTGATGTCAGATGTCTGACAGCACACTCATTAAAATAATGGGATTAATAACAGTGGAAAGAAACACATAAGCACTATTTTCAGCAACGGACTCCACCTTTTTATCACAGTTTTCCTCCTCATTTGAGAAACAAGGAGATCCTTTTGCATTAACTGTAGCCAAAACGTAAATATAAAAAAAAACCACCTCAACCCTTTTACCTTCCACAAAAGCTAAGAGCATATACAAGGAGTCTACAGTGATCAAGAGACTGAAAAGCAGGCATTGCAGTAAAATGAAGGAGTGGGTTCAATCTTCTAAGCTTGGTTAAGCAGATGTTTGATTTCACTTGATCACAGTTTCTAATTCCTGTTACACGGAGCAGTGATTAAGCTACAGACAAGTCTTTCTTCCAACAGGGAAAGGTGCAAGAAATTCCTAATTTAGGAAATTAAGGCTAACTTAGATGGTGTAACAATTTCTTCAGATTGTTTTGTAAGCATTATAACCTTTCAGTCCTTTTTTTTTTTGTGACTCTTCACTGGACACTTACAGTGTCCATGCCAGTGTCAAGGCTGGCCACTGTATTATAGTGACAGTTTCACTGTTGTCAGAGATAATAGTTTCCTATGATACAGTAAAGGTTGTGTGCACCCTTACTAAAAGGATCAGACTGAGAGCATATGTTCAGTCTCTAGCTTCCATGACCTCAGATGCTTTGCTTCATTCTTCAAAGTATTATTTTGCATATGGCTGTCCTAAAACTTTCAGAGTTAGCTTATCAAAGGATTGAGAGGGCTTGGTCACCTCTATTCTGCATTATTTGCTGTGCCCGCAAATCGTGTAACATCTGGAAACAGTTATAATATAGTAACCATTTTGAATTACTGATGATATTATACTGCAGAATCAAGGCAAATCCCTTTAGGACCTAATAAAGCAACCCTTTAATACTAATAAGGCACCTTTCAATTACTGGATTTTTAAACTACTGATTATTATCTTAATTTTTGATTGCTCTAAATATTCAGTTGCCTTGCCAAGAGGTACCAGATCAGATGTCTTACAGAATATAATAGAATAATAGAATGGTTTGGGTTGGAAGGAACACTAAAGATCATCCAGTCCCAACCCCCCTGCAGGGACACCTTCCACTAGACCAGGTTGCTCAAAGACCTGTCCAGCCTGGCCTTAAACACTTCCATGGATGGAGCATTCAAGACTTCCTTGGGCAGCCTGTTCCTGTGCCTCACCACCTTCATAGTAAAGATTTTCTTCCTAATCTAAATCTACCCTCTTCCAGTTTAAAGCCATTTCCCCTTGTCCTGTCACTACATGCTCTTGTAAAATGTCCCTCTCCAGAGTTTTTGTGGGCCTCCTGTAGGTACTGGAAGCTGCTCTAAAGTCTCCTTGGAGCCTTCTCTTCTCCATGCTGAACTAGTGTTTACATTTTGGTTCACATATCCACACTTACTCTGTGAATTTTGGGTTTAAAGACTGCATCCCACACTTCTAGACATTGTTTTGTTTCCTACTGTAGTGTCCCCAGAAGCGTGTGAGAGTGTTGGAAACTTGGATTCATACTGACCTGGCTCTTCTTAGGATCGCATCGCTGTGCCCTCCTGGTGAAAGGCTCTCTATGGTGCAATGTAAAAAGCAGGTTCCTATGGACTTTGCTGCTGAAAAACAGTTTAAAAAAATCCAGACTTTATGGACTGAAGACAAAACAGAATGAGAAATGGAAACAGAATTGTATCCCTAATCTATGTAATTTTGATAATACTCAAATTAGATACATAATGTATGTGTATCCAGTCTCTTTGAATCATACAGTTGCTATTATAAGGTGGAAAAAACAGGTTTTAGTCCAGTGCTATCAAGTAGTTTTAGAATAATGCTATGTGTTTTCACAATAGTAAGGTGTGCCCCAGACAAGCAACACAGACCTTCTCAAGTTCAAGGATCCCTGCTGCTAGAAGAGGATAATATCTGCATGTTTAATTTTGTACTTCTACAAAATATTCCCTTCATTCTTCATCCTCTATGTAACTAGAATCTGGTACTTTTGGTAAAGCTTGATGGGTAAGGACTCTGAATTTCTCTTAGCACCTCTTCTTCAAGTGCAAACAAATATACTGTCATGTTGTAAGAATTGGGTATCTTTTCTTGTACTTAAGAACAACTAAAACTACTCCCTGCTCATGATCCCAGGCATTATTCTTTCTCTATTCAAATTAACTTCCTCTTTCATGTTTAGTTTTTTTAATCTCTTCTCAGCGTTGTATTTACAGCCAAGGTGAAGCTGTTGATCAGTTGCCCAAGTAACCAGAGCCCATATTGTTACAGCAGTCATGGAATGGTGAAGTGCTATGAAAGCTTTTTGCCTAGTATTTTTCTAAGTAGATTGTAAAATAGCCAGTTCTGCTAGTAATTTAATTTAAATTTCAGAATTCAGGTCCATATTGCTGCATGGGTTTGCCTTAAATCCTTGTTGCAAGATTTGCATTCTTTTGGTTAGTAAAATAAACCATAAAATAGAAACCTCTCTTTCTATAAATGCCTATAAAATAAAAACTTGGAAATCACACTTTATATGTTTTTTATCTATAGGTTATACACTTTAGTGAAGATTAGTTAGTCCTATTCTGAGCTGAATCTAGTGGTTTGAAGTCTGGGTTTTTTTGGAGCACAGTAAAAAGTGCAGTCACTTTATGTGTAGACACTGTACCAGTGACAGGAATAGTTTTAGAAAAGTGTGGTGTTAGACAAGTAGCAATGCACAATAATGCCAGATTATGCCACCCACATGGTACCACTTGACACACGAAAGGTATCTTTGTAACATCCAGGTGAGTAATAATAGGTTGCAGTCTCTTCCCTTCTTCTCTCTGTTGAGATCCAGAGCTTCTTGTGGGGGATGTGTCAGCTGTTACCAAAAATGTGAACGAAGAGACAAAACTTCAGTTATGCATCGCAAATGTATGTAGATTACTTTCATTCTTCTGATTGAGAAGAGCATTTTTTCTCTTAAAAACATTCTCTCTTTCAAAGGGTTTTCATTCTACTCCTATGCCAAACAATCTGATATAAAACATAAGTTATGGATTCAACAAGTCAAGAGTAGAGTTGTGTGGGTACCTTAGAAATAGTGTTATTCTAAAAAAGAAATTATGTCCACATGAGCTGATAAAAAGCAACCATAATATTTGTGGGAGCAATACCATAGAATCATAGAATTGTTTGGGTTGGAAGGGACCTTAAGGAACCATCCAGTTACAATCCCCCTGCCACAGGCAGGGACACCTTCCACTAGACCAGGTTACTCAAAGCCCCATTCAACCTGGCCTTGAACACTTCCAGGAATCAAAGACCGCTTCTTCTGTTGATGTTTAGTCTTTTATGAGATGGGACAACCTTTATTGCCAGCTGATTGGCTTGCATTTCTTCCCAGACTGGAACAAACTTCAAGCTTCTCCGGGGGGGGGGGGAGGAGGAGAAAATAAGCTTTGGGTCAAAAGAAATATGTAGATGGGGAAGAATAAAAATATAATTGAATATGCAAAGTCTGGTTCAGTGCAAAAGGTTTATTCAGACTTTTTCCAAACAAGATGTTAATTAACATCTCACAGAGGTTGTTTTCTAAAGGGAAAATAGCTTAGGCAAAGCAACAGATGGTACAGAATAGTTTATGTGGAATTTTCCTACTAGGTGAGCTAGGTTTGCAACACAGTACTCTGTTGCATTAAGAAATGTTTTATTGTGTAGCACGAAGATGATGAGCTTTAACAAGTTGACGTATTGCCATTGAATAAAGGTGTTATATTCATTTAATAGAAGGAGATATATATTACTCTCACACTCTCCTCAGTCTACAAAGGCACTACCAAGAACACTGAGAGAGGGTTCTACAAAAAAGAATTAAAATAGACTGCACTTGTTGAATCTATCTTTAGCTGCTGTCTTTATTTAGTATTTGTCAAATATATTAACATCACATTTGACAACCTGTAATGGCGAGGGATGCACCTTAGGACTATCGCTATTTGTACTCCCCTTTCTTCCTGTACCTGGGGGAGAGTGCAATATGTATATGTGAATTAATGGCTTAAATTTGAGGATATGAATGTGTCATGCAGGCCATTTAATTATATCAAGCTGGCCAATGAACATGGCTTGGAGGGAATGAAAATGCATTCTGTATGCGTGAAAGGCAGCAGATGGATTTATTGACTTCAGATGTAGTCAGGAGACACAAAGTGACATTTATTCCTTAAGAACCAGAGACAACAGAATTCACTAGTCTGTAGCTGTGCACTAATGAAACAGATTGTGACTGAAAGGTTTAGCCTCTTTATGGGCTTGCATTTAATTTAAATCAGTTATTATGGGGCTCAATGTTTATGTTTCTATCCCTCTAATCCGATTTTTTTGCATTTTTTTGCATTTTGTTTTGATTACATTTTATGAAATGACCTGAATTTGGAATCTGTTCTGTATTAAAGGTTACTGAATTCCAGTTCTCCTCCACCTCAATGAACTTTTTATTCCTTCAGGAAGAAAGTCTAAGAATCCAGTCTGTCTGACATTGTGTTCAAGATGTGGATGTTATGTACAGCAAAACCTAATGGATGGACGCTGAGCATAGGCAAAGGCAGAACACAAAATAATAAGATTGCATTGACCATTATCCATCCGAAAGTTGTCTGGCATGATGCCTCTGCTGCCTTTCATGTCTCTCTAATTTTCTCCTGCTTTGAACAAACAAAAATAGGTATAATAGCTTTGGTTGTTTTTCCTGTAGTTTCTAGGCTTACGCACCTCTAATATTTTTTCTAAACTATTTTTCCAGCTTTCTTCAAATGATGGTACTTTTAAACTTTAATTATATCACTCTGAAGCTCTTTTAATAATCATGATCTAACAGAAGTATACAAATGAAACACCTCACCCTTAGGACTGAGCATAAACTATTTATACTGCATTTTATGGATGCCTAAAATTCACTATGCAATACTGTAATCCATGCATAAAGAACTAATTTCAACTTCATTGCCTTCCATGGAGCTGCAGAAATTATATATTTAGTTTGATGGTTGTAAGAGTGTGAAACATAGTGTCTTTCTTACATTCTCATTTATTTATGTCTTCTTGTATTCACTTGCTTACTTGAGGTGGAAAGGAATTGGTATGGTTGTGTGAATTAGAACACTGTGTGGGAAAAAGGAACCTATACACTCTTTTTACTTCTTTGCTGATGGGAAGGCTATGCACAGGCACGCAGAGAACAACACCAACTGTTACATATGTATAGACCGCACAATTGCTGTTGGATACCCTGCTCAGCCTCCCATCTTCCCTTCCCTATAACAAGCCTTCAATAGATTCCCATTTGTGTTTTCTCTCATTCGAAATGTCATCTCCTTCCTGCTGCTCAGTTCCACCAATGTACCTCTCTCATTATTTCCATTTCCCTTCCCCTTCCCATCAAGGATGAATAACTGCATGCACTGGCCTCCTTTACATTCTAGCACCCGTCCCCTGTGGTAACTCTCAGCAGCTTACACACATAGACTTTGCCCTGGATAATTCAAAACTACTGGCTACGTGGAAGCAGGAGGAAACATGAAAGGAGATTCCACCCTGCCCAAGTACAGAAGGTGAAGAGTGATAAAGACCAATGGTGAAGAGTGATAAAGTCTGACTTGTTAATGGCAAAGCAGGGTTGGTGTGATGGGACTGATCTTTCCTGGCACATCTGTGGCATGAACTAGCTTTGAATGGATGACTGAGGTCTTAGACTTCCCCTCCCTTCTGCACTCAGCAGGAGAGTCAATTAAAAAAACCAAACCAAAACAAAGTGGGAAAGTCCTCTGATAAAATCAGTAATGAAGCACCTTTCTTTTGCAGTTTGTCCTCATTTCATTTGCTAAGCAAGAATTTTCCTGGGTCCATGTGGTGCCTTCATTTAAAAATGTTCCCATTTTTTGGCAGCTGCAGCTTCCTCGGCCTCGACGATTCAATGTGTAAAATTGATATCAGCACTAGGCAGGCTCTGCATGCTTTTACCCTCTGATCTCAGAGGGAGCCTATCTTATCCCTGTAACTGTGGATTACCAAGGCTCACCAAGAAACTGGAGGCTACAGGCACATGTGGATAACCTTTTTAGACAGGTCTACTTCAAAGGAGTTGTATCTGAGATAGTAAGATGCAAGTGAGCAATGTGTTTTATCTCACAGCAAACAACCAGCTCATGAAAACACTAAAAAAAAAAAAAAACAACCCATGAAAGAAAAAAATCATCCTACAGCTTCTGCACAGCCCTGTTTCAGTAACATTTGGTAGGAAACACTGGCTCAAAGCAAAGCTGGCAGCTTTCCTTCCCGGCTCCAGGAAGCCTTCCCTCTCTCAAAGGCACCGGACTTAAGCCTGAGAGGGCTTGTCTTCTTCACTCCCCCTGGAAGATATGAGTAAGGGCTCTTTCACCCTTCCAGAGGCTAAACGGAAAGATTTCCACAGCTGGAGGGAGCAGAGTGCCTGGGGGATGCACAGATCTATAGTGATATTTTTTTCTCTCCATTAGCCTAGCAGGGTTTTGGTTTGGTTTGGTTTGGTTTCCTGGTTTCCTGTTTTAATGGTAAGGGAGGTTCTGCAAAGTTCTGCATGTGAGTGTCATATTTTTCTCTGAATCTGTTATATATGACTTGATAAAAGGGGTTAACTGTATCCCAAATACCTAGAATAACTGATTATTCATTTCATTGTTAGTAGCAGCAGCAATGCTTTGCACCCCTTCAGACATCTGGTTTTCCAATGATTTCTCAAACAGAATGTATTTCTTCTTCAAAGGGTTTGGGTGGTGGGGTGTTTTTCTGCAGCCTGGTACTGATAGGTGTCTGCTCATGGAAGAAATGTAGATCTGGCATTTGGATGAATGTCTGCTTCTCCTTGGGACCCACATTATAGGATTCAGTTCTCTGAAACTAAGAAGGATGATGGAAGGAGGGATACTCACTGAGGAGCTTTGGTGCATTGGGAAGCAGGATTTTCTACTTTCCCCAAGAAAATTACTTCACCCAGTAGTTCAAAGGTATATGGCTTATGAACAGACACTGCTGATGTATAGATCAAGTTTTTCTTCCTATGGCAGTTGTGAGAGTGATGCTATGTGAGGTGGAAAAAGAGCTGGTAGCATCCCTGGGCTTGGCTGGCATAATGCTTTCCACTGTTAGAGACACCATGGTGTTGTTGTTTGAAAGGTGTTTGGAAACACAATAGAGAAATTCCTTTAAATACAAATAAATTATTTTGTGTGTCCCATGAAGATCTGAACACAGCTTTGCCACACCAGAGAGGGAAAGTATGCACAGAGGATCAGCGTCAACATGGTTCCTCAAATAATCCATGTTCACACTGACTGACTTCACTATTTATAGTCCGTATGGGTGGGAAGTAAAAGGTAATGTGTCAAACTACTAAGAAGGGTTGCTACAAATGAAGAATATAAAGACATATCAAGTAGCTTCCCATCTGATGAGTAGCAAGCACCTGTAGTTGGGATGAATCAGGAGGAAAAAATAGACCTTAATGAGAGACTGGCTCAGAGTGGGCATTTGCACAACAGGACCATATTGAGTTTGCACAGACTGCCTTAATTTTGGCATTTCTTACCTCTATGACAGTTTCCTTTTGTAGCCTCAACATTCTTTTAAGGCAATTAGTCCACCGTATGCAATGCACAGCTCATATTAGGAACTTAGGCAGCTTATTTATGGAGGCACAGTCTGTCACTGGAAACACTTGAATACCATGTGGGTTAAGGAATGTTAAAGAAGAGTCTCTTGAGGGACACATGGGTGGTATTCCCTGGAAAGCATCCTGAAGTATTTTCAGTTATGTATTTTCTCAATGTGGGATGAAAAAAAAACAAAAAAGAAAAAAAATATAGGCAATATGTATCCTGTGTACTGTGTGACTGTCTGAGAGACTCTGCATGCTGAAACTACACGAGAATGGGAGCCTTTGCACCTTCTGGTAAAAGAAGAAAAAAGCCATTTGGTTTATTGCATATTTTTATTAAGTGGTGCTTTCAGGGGTCTTCAAAATGATAATCCAAAAACTGCCCACTAATGTGAATTTTGTGCTTTGAGGACTTGGCACACAACTGTTCTGGCTATATAGAGGTTAATGCTTCTTCATAGAGACTTGAGCCTTTGTGAATTCACACAATAAAATCAGTGTGAAATTTAGCAGATCAGAAGGTGACAGTCCCCTGTCTGGGACTGTTCCGTGCCCTGGAATGTGTTTTTAAAATTCACTTTTGAAATGTAGAGTAGAACCTGATGTGATTTTCACGGGGGAAAGTTCAGCTACTGCCATGAAGATCAGCAGGGTCATTCCAGACTTCTACCACAAAAACTGCACTCACTACCTGTTCGGACTTCTGGAAGTCCTTGTTTCTCATGCTACCTACATTGTAAATTCTGATATTGTAATTCCAGACTGTCCAAGGCATTCATGCTTTAAAATCAGAATTCACCAGAATTCATTCCTGTACTGATCATGCTGCTGCCTTTGTTGCTCAGTTTTATGGAGTATTCCCTTCCAAGCCAATTTCAAAGTTCATCTTTGTCACCGTGCCTCCTTCCAGCTTTGAAAAATAATATAATCATTGTGGCCCAACCTCCAACCAACTCACCTTTATGGTTTCTAAAATTATTCAGGCAGTTGACAAAGAAGTTATTCATTCTTCAGATCATTCATTTACTATGTTTACTACCATCATTAATATTAATTGGCATGCCTAGTTCATATAGCACACTCCCAAACCCCGAACTTGATGTAGGTCAAACATAAGGGGATATAAAGTCTTCCAGATAATGGTCTATGTCTAAAGAGGCACAACTTGACTTTGAATCAGGAAGTTCAAAGTAAACCATCCTTACCTCCGGCTATTTTCCTGAAAGTGTTCCTGTTTTGGCTGGAGATATTTGTTTGCTTTTTTTTCTTTTTCCTCAGGAATCAGTGGCAAATTCAAAGGTATCCCTGGGCTTGGCAGTACAACCATTTGTGGCTGGAGAGCAGGCATGATGAGATTCCTTTTCAGTGTCTCTGTTTTAACTCTCAGTTCAGCTTGACTCTCAAACTGTGGTTTGATGATACTACAGTGAATCTGTTTTTTGAGGCACTCAGTGTGAGATCTCAAAGCCACTGTAATCATAAGAATGCAATATACTGGTACAGAGTCACTCCACTGATTCAGATTTGTTAACAACATATTGAAGAGATAATTTTGTCCTGGCAGATTTAATGTAGAGCCTCTGTCTAGGCAACTCAAACTTCATGCTGTCTTCCTGCAGCCAGCATAAAATCAACATAAAATTATAAAGTGAGTGTAAACACTGTGCTGTGTGCTCTGGCTAAGCCAGCCGAAATGGAATCATATGCTCTTGCCTGATTTTGATTGAATTAGTACTGCTGCATGAGGTACAACTGCACAGAGCTGGTATTAAATGATCACAGAACTGCTGTCTCAGTAGTCTACCAAAGCAACAACTCTGTGGTTAGAAAATTAAAGACATTTCATCTTAGCATCTGCTCTTTGCTTAGAATTACAAACACCTTCATCAGTGGAAGCTGTCATATCTAATAAATAGACAACTTCAATCATTATCATCTAGGATGTCATTGGGAGCACAAGATGGAAGATGCAGAAAACATGGCTTAACTGTAGAATTCTTAATGCTCTGCTTTTTATAGTGACCCAGACTTCCTCTAATGACAAAATATATTGCTTTTGAGGCAGGATGAGGATATTTGTATGCCCCTATTTGCTCCAATAGAACAGATTTTTTTTTCTAACCTACAGAAGATGTATCCTATTTCTATGATTATAAACTCAGAAGACTCCCTGGTGATTATCTGGTCAGTAGGGATTGTACGCTGTATATACTGTAGAGGTCTTAACATTCCTAGAATACTGGTGGCTGGTTGATTATTTAGTTCTCTATAGAGCAAGTCAGATGCACTTGAGTTTGAAAGAGAACTTTGTTTAAAACAACACCCAGTCTTTCGTTTAGAAATTTTGAACCACAAACCTTGGTATGTTATTCCAATGATTAATTTAGCCTTGCTTTTAAATCTGTCTTTTTTTCTAGCTCTGATTTTAAACTTATAGTAGGTAGAGTTTCCAATAGCTTATATGTAGAGTGAAGAGCCCCCTTGTCCTCTTTCCTGTTTTGGCACCTCTGGGCTTTGATTAAGTCATCTCTCAACTTCTGTTGTTGATTAGAATGCCCTGATCTACTTCAACTATAAACATTGTCTTATGGTCTTTCAGGTGCTTTATAGGCTCTTCCTTGTACCTTTCCTAAACAATAATAATCTATCTTGGACTGTAGGCAACAGCACCAGATGCCATACTGCAGCTGTGTTTACCTTAGTACCAAGCACAGAGGCAACATCACTCACTTATAAGTGCCAGAAGTTCTTCCGTTCATAGACCCAATTCTACTCATAAATGAAACTTACCATTTGATTCTGGCTGTAGAACTTACACAGCTGATTAATCACCATGACCCCTAAGACCTTTTCAAAATCAAGGCATCCCCTAAAGAATCCCTTATAAAGATAAGTGTTTCTTACAGACTTTGTGGTTTTCCACAGCTTTGCATTTGGCTCTTTAGAAATATGTTTGCTTGTTGTTCATCTCATGGGCCAATCCAAATGATTTATTTCAATGATTTGTCCTTTTCATGATTTACTATCCCCTCGGCCTTCATGACATCTGCAATTATTATCACCTAAAGGCTGCCCATCTCTGATTCCTTCTCTACTTGCTTCCATGGGATTCAGATGATTTCATCTTAGAAAGTGGTGCCGAATAAACATGGTTGACCAGGAACTGCTCAGTCTCTTTTAGGTTCATCAGGTTGGTACTTTTCCATTCAAACCACAGACCTTTCTTCCTGGCATAGCTTCATCCACAGCTCACAAACCCCTCTAAGTTTCACAAACCTCAAGCAGGAAAAGAAGTTGTAAATCATATCCCTGTTTCTATACTGTATGAAGAAAAGCATAAAGCAAAAAGCATAAAGCAAGAAGCATCTCCAGACTTTGTCCTTGATTTACCTTTTTGCTATTCATCTGGTCAAAAATGCATTTGCTAATCACCACTTTCTTTGCTCCACCCTTCCTGGAGCGGGAAGAATTAGCTCTTCAGTTATTTCACAGCCCTGCCGACGCATTCACAGTGCCACAAGCAAATGGACTTATCTTCTACCCTGCACAGCATCCCTGCTATACCCCCTAGGGGAGCACACGGGGAGGCCAAACACACCTTCCCACTGGCCCATCCCCTCTG
Source organism: Myiopsitta monachus (assembly GCA_017639245.1). Classification (NCBI taxonomy): domain Eukaryota; kingdom Metazoa; phylum Chordata; class Aves; order Psittaciformes; family Psittacidae; genus Myiopsitta; species Myiopsitta monachus. The sequence continues at coordinate 66,483,557 of CM029919.1, forward strand.
TGCACAGGGCTGCAGGACCCACCAGCGGGCATCCTTTTTCCACCCAGTGACAAGAGTTTTCCATTCCATTACTGTAGGAAAAATTTCATGTGTTTTACTTCACCTTCCTGTAAAGTAAAATTTTAAAGACCAGTCAAATTCCCTGGAATTGAATATTACCTAGAATTTGGTTAGTTCTAAAATTGGTCCTAAAATTCCATGTAATTTGGTTCATCCTAAAATACCAAGGAGAAGAGAGAAGTATACATGCCTGGATATGCTTTTATTTGGCAGCAGTAATGCTAATTGGTAAATGCTTTTAATAAATGACTTACACCTTTAAGCCCTAGTAGCAATATGTGCTTGTTCCTTGCGCCTCTTTCTACTACTGATAATATACAAAACTTTAACTGTGCAAATATTCTGAAAGACAATCAAATATTCTTCTTCCCTAAAAACAGAGCTAAACATCATTCACATATGGTAAATGACAAGATGACAGAAAACCTAAGAACATACTATTTTTAACATGAGTCTTCAATAAAAGCGTTTATGATACTCACTCCTGTGCATTTCAGCTTTATTGATCTGAAATACACGGAAATATCCCTTTCATTTACTTTTTCATTTATCTAAACTAGGCTTGGTTATGTCTAGCCAATGTTAATTTGGAGCTCTCCCATACACTATGGCTGTTTCATGAATTAAGACTCTAAATTAGAAGTACAACTTAGATAAGGCTGAAGTAGCAAAACTGTATTTTCTTTTCTTCTAAGTCATGTGCCATCCTCTCTTTATTAAAAAGTAAAATAGTTATGCAAACCATATGATGGGATCCCTTGCAAGTAAGGTGGGAACACTATTAAAGCAATGCCAGAATTTCAACTCCACATTAAGTAAGTTAATAGACTCTATGAAAAACTTTGCAGAGCAATTTGTCCCTGAGATAATTGAATTTAAATCACGGGAATTAAAGTAAGAATTAATTTAATCTTGTTATACTTGGCTCAATTACCGAAAGCATCATTTTGACTTAACATTGGCATTTGTGGAGTTACTGAGTATTTTATTTGCTACCATCAGAAAAATTTGTCATTTGAGAAAAGTAAACAGACACATCCTTCATTCTCCGCTCTGTTTCTCACAGCCATCTCTCTTCCTTCCTTTCATGCTTTCTCTATATATCAAATACTTCTCAAATCTGTCAATTTGCAGGGTTCCCCACTAAGCGTATGTGCTTTCAGCATGTCCTGGAAGTGAAATAAATGGGACAAACTGCACGCTTAAAAGTAAGCACATATCTCACTGGCCTGGCCACAAAAATGCTCTGTGGTTTTCAGCAGTACACACAACAGCTCTTGTGAAAACTAACTTTTGCTGGGTTTTTTTTTACTATGACAGCAATATTTGGGTCAGTATTCTCTAGCTTATCATTAAAGAAGATCAGGACCATGGTCACGAGTCCATCTTACTTATTTGGGATGACCACATAGCTGCATTTATTCTCTCCCACCACTTCACACACATCTTGTTGCTTCTTCCTTTCACTTGTGCCAGCAATAAAAACTCCACTGGGATGTCTGTCTCTTTCTCTTTCCTGTATTAAGCAGGAGTTGGTTTTGGGGTTTTTTTTTTTTGGAAAAAAGATTTGGTTTAATTTTTAGTTGACTGTGTACTATGATAGACTGCAAGAAGAAAACAGGAAATTTACACAGGAATCTTACATACTGATTTGCTGTAATTGGAAAGCTCCCTAATATTGTGCTTAATAGAACACATAAAGAGATAAAAGTAATGGGCTCCGTCTCAGCACCAAGTTGTTGGGTGGGCTAAATTCTTTCCCTTTTTCATACAAATCATTTTGCCACCTGTTTTCTCCTTTTCTAAGCATCAGGAGGGAGGCAAAGTTCTTCCTCCTTCTCCCCTCCCCATTTTGCCATTATGAACCTCTAGTGATTTAGAGATGATTTAAATAAAATCTTTGCTTTTGTTCTGAGCATTTTAGAAGTAATATATTTATTAATTCGTACATGATTTTAAACTATCACATTGGAAATCCTCATAATTAATTGTTTCTATTTTAGAATAACTGTTCATTAAAAGTCACATCTGCAAGGTCTGACTGAATTCAAAGAAGCAAACACTTAAGTTTGTGCTTTTAATAAAGCTTCCCAAAGTCTGTAACCACAAATTAGAAACTCCCTCAGAAGTATTTGGCTTATATGTGAAAATGAAATGAAGATACACCCTGTGTTTAATTGGTTCCGTTCTTGTATTATGAAGTGAAACATTCAAAAAGGAGAAAAAAGAGGAACTCAGGAATTACTGATCCATCACAGGAACTCCAGTTCTTCACAACATAGCAATAAACTGTTTTGTTATAGAACCATAGACTGGTTTGGGTTGGAACGGACTTTAAATATCATCTAGTTCCAACTTCCCTGCCACGGGCTTTGTAAGTTCTTAGAAGATATAGGGGAGGGTCGTAACAAATACAGGTTTTTCAAGGACAAATGATGTCAAACAAATCAGGCCTGTGGATGGGATAGATGCCATGCATATTGGTTTACTAAAGCTTTTGACACTGATGTGACGTTTTCCTAGGAAGCCACGTTTCAGGTGAAATATTCCCTGGAGCTCACAGATCCAATGGCACACCATCAACAGGAGGAAGCCCTCCTTCACACACAGGCTGGAAGGATGCTTCAGTCCTCATTAATGGTCAGGACGCTCATCCAAAGAGCATGTTCATCACGCCTGGACAAACCCAGGCTGATGTTATTTAAGGTGAAGGCTTAGCTGGAGCATGGTGCCCAATAGGCGCTGCATGTTAAGCGAGGCACTGGCAATGCCTTTGGAAGTGTGAGCTGAGAGGTCAATGATGACAATGAAATTGGGCTTGTTTAGGATACAAATGTGTGACAACAGCCTCCAAATGCACCAAAAGGTATGAAGCGACAAGGAATGGGCTCTCCATATGCACAGGGATGGGATAAAAACTGCAGCACGGCAGATTTAGATCATTCACAATCTACATTCTCTAGGGAAGATATAAAACCCTGCACATCAGGGTTTGGACTGGCAATACCATTTGAGGATAGTTTGGATACAGTTGGTGCTGTCTCGGGCCAAGTGATTGGAGTAAATGACTCTTTCCAAAGCTATTTTTACGAAACCACCCATGGCAAGCTAGAATGGCTCAAATTTGGTTCAGCAACACCCTTAAGTAAATGTGTTGGTACGTGCCTTCAGCCAGGGGCACTGGCAGAGGCCACAGCCATCTGTGCTTTCAAGCCATTTTTCTGCTGACTTTCAGGGTACCTCTTGCAACTTCAGCAGCAAGTCAGGGTGGCCAAAAGGGTGGGATGACAAACACACCCCTTCCAGATGTCTCTGAATGACGTCCATAAGGGAAAAGACACTTCAGCCCCGTTAGCTCCGGGTGCCGCCTCTCAGAAGGAGGCATTGAGTTGGTTGTCCACACCAGCATGACAAGCAGGAGATGCTGACACTTGGAGGGGAAAATTGAGAAAGGGAAACAGAAGTGGTGGGAGGGCAGTGAAGTGGTGGGTGGATTGTCCTTCCACAGCTCTGCTGCTGCTCCAGTAAAACACTTTTTCCCAAGGTTTTCTTCTCACTGTGATTTCTTTCTTCTGAAAGCTCTTCATTTAGAAAACAGACAAATTTCTGCCAGCTACATAAATAATTCCCCTCTTGTAAGACCCGGAACTCCAGGGAATTATTTAAAAGCATCCTGTCTCTTACAGGTACATGCAAAAGTGGCTATTAGAGTAACAAGAGGAATAATAAAAATGCAAAGAGAATGTACATGGTGGAGAACATCTGTGAATGAAAACTGTAGGCTAAATACATTTTTTAGGTGCCTTGCCAAAGGTTCCAAGCATCAGGCATGGTAAAATGGGACAAATACAGAATTCCTACAATAGTTTGGATGAACAGAAAGTAGCGGATCTCAAGGCAGTGATCAGGATTTTGTGTATAAATGTTGCTGAAAGAATATACCTTAATATTTTAACTGTTTTTCTGAACTCCTTGTGTTGGTTCAGGGAAAGGTTACCAAATTGAGGAGCATGTGTGTTTTCCTCCACTTACAATACATTTATCATTTTAATGACCCACTGCAGGTTGTTACTACCTGTCTGTCTGGCAGGAACTACCCAACTACCATGTTGCTGAAATCCTGCCTTCAGATGTTATGCAAAATTATTTAACAGGAAAAAACCAAGCATATTTACAGTGAAGAGAAGGAAGAACAACATCTCCTTGAGGAATTTACTCAAATTAGGCTTGCATACTATGTGGCAAGAAAAGAAGGAAGAATCACATTAGCATAAATTGATTAAAATTAGGGTATACTCTTTATGCGATACACTGTAAAGGCAACGCTGGTGGAAAAATAAGAGTAATAAAATAAAAGTAAAAAAGCTCATTCTTGTAATGTTTTTCTACTTCAAATTAGAAAAAAAACCCAGAAAGTTCATTTTTTCCCAACCAGGGAGTGGAAATACTTGGAGGTGGGGACTTCCTTGTGAATGTCTAAGCACAGCATTAGCATCGATAGCTGTATGTTTCAGGTGTGTCCAATATATCCAAAATATTTTGCTTAGAAAAGGCAGGCATGTGTTACTATTTGGGCTTTATGTAAAAAAAAATGTCAATAATGAAACATTCCCTTTGTTGATCCAGTTTTCACTGAATCATTAAGGGCAGGGAACAGAAGAGACAGAGGGAGATGAGGCGTCACTGAACACAGTAGATGGAGCAGACTACCAAGAAATTCAACCCCACATGTCTAGACTAAGTAGGCAAGCTTGAAAAGAATAAAACCCCCAAACAAACAACACGACTTGGAGCAAAATCAGAAGATTAGAATTAAATGAAACCAACCCTCAGGCTGTGCTGGAGATGTTCTGATGCAGTTTGGTAGACCAGCTAGGAGAATCACTGTCTGTTCCCAAGCTGGTTGTGAAGGTCTGCCTTCGGTCAGATCTTCTCCCAACCCAGTGTTCCCATCTTCTCAAGAAGACAGTTGGTCACCCCTCGTTTCAGCAGGCAGCTTCTTTACCCCTCACTAACAAATCTTATCCCTGCTTTGGGCCTTAGTTCCCTCTCCCTTCTGTAACGTGGCACCACGACCCTGAACAACCACAAAAATAATCCTGTGATTCTGACATCTGTCCTCAAATTCCACGTTGGCTTTGACAGAATTACGTTTTTCAGCAAAGAAGTACTTTGCCCATGGTTTTCATCCAGTTCAGCCAAGCAGCACACAGACCTCGGTGGTGGCAGAAACTGTGCTTGGTGACCTGGGGAGCAGAGCTCATGTGCAGGGAAAGCACATGGGACAGGGCTCCTCAGCAAAGGCCAAAATCTGTCTCCTTCTCAGACAGAAGGGAAAATCAAATTTGCCATTTAGAAGCATGAAAGGGCAGCAGGGATGAGCTGAAGTTGCATTGCATAGGTTCCATTTAGACCTAGCAGGATCTTCTGCAGCAGCTGATATCTGCCCTCCTTATCCAACAAGACCTTGAAATGTACCTTCAACATAAGTAGGTTGTTGTAATCTTCTGGGGCCTATAGTAGCTTTCCACTTATGGAAACCAAGCTTTGAACTCCAGGGGATGAAATGAGGTGAATGTAATTGTGTATCTCATCACAGGTACAAGATTCAGGGCACATGAAACAGAAAATGGGGCTGAAGGCACAGCAAGAATCTGAATTTCAGGGCAAAAGGGTACGCACAGTGCTTGAGCTGAAGGAGTAACTCCAAATTGCTTAAAGTTCCCGTATATGAGTTTTCAGGTTTTGTGGTTCAGCAAGCAAGGAAACACGAGGTGCCAGCATGACATATATCTCATGGCAGGCCACTTTTGCCACAAAGCCCCAGCATGGCCAACACTAGAGAGGCCAGATGTCAAGAGATGTAAACACGCATCATGTGAGATCCTCTGGTGCATCATGAGGAAAAAAGGGGAGCTGACTAATCTTACTCTGACACTCACCCTTATATGTAAAGGCCTTTGTAGTATGACATTCCTCAGCAGTATCTCACACACAGGGAACAAAGGGAAGAAGACCAGACATCCTTGGACAACTGTTGCTCACTGTCAGCTTTACAAAGCTGCCTTCCAAAAAGCAAAATGCTCTGGGTCATCTTGTTTCCTTCCCTCTGAGGTTACCCTCTTACCATCAAAGCAGTTCATCAACAGACCACTGATAAACTTATTATCAACAAAAATAGTTCCTTTTTCTACTGCTGGAAGAAATGAAGCAATTTCAGTTCCTCAAATGAGCTATATGCTGCGGCACTTGTTTGGGCCCGGCCTGGGGGTACACCATCTTAACGTCATGGGATTTTTCTGTAGGCTTAGTTAAATGCATAGATAAGACTTCATCGACATTCAGCAGGGGAGCTACTTCTTGTAAATTGTCAGTGTATTTTGCAAAAGAGAGAGCTCAAGTAGCACTGTGCCATTTTTTTCCCTTTTGCATGAAAAAGCTGTAAAACATGAAGAAAATGTATCCTTGAATAAAACTCCTACAAATACAAATTACTTTCTTCTTTCTTGTGAAATTAAGCTCCTTCTCTGGTATTTGCACATATGAGATAGATGACCCAGAGGTTACTTTTTGTAATCATGATAGCTGCAAATCCAAAAGGGTGGGCTGGAATGGAAAGGACTATAGAAAAACTGGGGTGAAGAACACCATTATTTTGGATGGAGTAAGCTTCATTTTCCCACTCTCTCTTCCAGTACTACTCTTTCACATATCCCGCTACTCTGCAACAACAGGGAGAAATGAATGAGTTTTGAATTTGTTGGAGGTACAAGCTCCATGTGAAGTGTTGTAATGCACTGGCTGGTGTTCAAGGTTATCCTGGTAATTAATAAACTGAGCAGACTGAAGTATACACACTATATACATAATTTTTAATTATTTTAATTAATTACTAATTAAATAAAGGCAAGATGGAGGGCAGAGAAATCCTGCTACTCTATAAGGCAGGTGTGATGGCCCTGGAAATGAAAGGCCCCCCCATGCTGGACATGGCTTACGCATCCATGCTGTCTTCTCTTCATTTGCCTTCCAACGTTCCCAAGTCTGAAATGTGTCTTGAGGTACCTGTGGGACCACCCGGCGCCTCCGTGGAGGAAAGCGGCTGCCCGAGGAGTGTTAACATGCTGCGGAATCTCCGCTCTCAGAGCCCTCCTGCGGGGCACTGAGGGCTGCCCCAGCACCATGTCCTGACCTTGACGCCTCCTGGCCCCAGAGAGAACTCTGCTCGGAAGCAGAGTGATGCGCCAAGGGGCCCCGCTCTCCGCCCCGCACAGAGCCTGCTGGCAGGGGGAGAAGGAAGGACGCAAACTAATCCCGCGGGGCGTCAGCGGCCCCGGCGCACCGAGGGGGCTTCCCCCCATCCTCGCCCGCCGGCCCCGCCGCGCAGACGGCCGAAGCGGCTGTAAACTGGGTTATGCCCGAGGCGATTTGCTCGTAATCGGTCCGGCTTCCCGGGGCGGGGCGGGTTGGGTTGGGTCGGGGGCCCGGGGAGCCCCCGGGGCGGTGGCGGGGAGGGCTCGGGCCGCTCCTCGGAGGAAGCGGTGACGATGTGAGCGGCGCGGCAGCTGCGGGCCGGCTCCCCCGGGAACGGCGCTGAGCCCGGGGGCCGTGGGAGGGAGAGGAGCCCGGCGGGGAGGGAGGGAGAGAGGGAGGAGGGGGCCTGGACGGGGCCGGGGGAGAAAAAGGGAGGAGCGGGGCCGGGGAGAGGGGAGGAGAGCGGCGCTGGGGACGCGCGGCCGGACCGAGGAGCGGCAGCGGCAGGAGGGAAGCGCAACCCCGCGTAACCTGCACAGTTGCCCTCCGGCGCTCTCTGCGCGGAGGTCGCAGATCTGCTGCGCGGGTATGGAGCAGCATGGGTACCCTTCTTATAGCGCCCGCAGCCCCGCCTGGGAGGAACTGGTAGGTACATGCGTGCCTCGCAGTTGCACAGGCATTTCCTACCCTTTTTCCTGCCTGCATTGTTCAGCCGGGGGTCGGGCTGTCATCCTTATCGGTGCTCTCCCCACCACCCTCCGTCCCTTCGCTTCTTCCGACCTCGCTCCGCGGCAGCTCCCGGCCGCTGGCTTCCGTCCCTTCCCCGCCGGGATGGGGGCTCGGAGCCTTTCTCCCCACCGTGTCCGGCTATTTGCTGGCGGGCTCGTCCCTCAGGGGGATGGGGAGTTCATCGCCCTTTCTGAGTTCCACTGCCAGGGTGGAAAGCCTTGGGTTAGCACCGAGAGCCTTGCCTCCAACTTTGCCGGGGGCGGGGGGGTTGGATGTTGATACCATTAAATGCCTTCTCTAAGCACAGCAAAGGCAAAGTCCACCGTTGGGAGGCAGTTTTCATAACGAGACACTTCTTTCCCCCTTCTTCTTCTGTAGCCAGGTTGGGAATCACTCCTGTCACCGCAGCAAAGCAGGCCAGGGCTGGGGTCCCCCGCTGCCACCCTTATTTCTGGGACGCGGGAAGGGAGGGGAGCGCCTGAACTGGCCGGGAGGAAAGCTGCGGTGCAGTGGTTTTGTGGTTTGTTTAAGCAACTCAGAGACCCTCCTTCCAGCTGAAGGAAATCATGTCACCGGCATCCTCAGCCAGCGATAAAATCAGATTTCCCTTTTCAGGGCTGTCTGGTCCTGCTCTTGGGCTTTTCTCCATTGTGCAAACGCACCACACATCAGGCAGGGACAGCTAAAAATAGGCTTTGGGTAGCTGCTTGGGAGATTTCAGCCTGTCTGAAAGGTCAAGGCTAGGCTGTCTCTGGCCCTGAACTTGGTGAGGTGACGTGAAGCATGGACTGGTGCCACTGCCATTCTCCCCTTTAAATGGCTGTGCCATGTTTTGCTAACTCGTTGCGTTGGTACAGGGCCCCTGGTTTTACTTGTAAACCCAGTTTTAAAGGGCAACCGCATGAGAGCCGTACTTTGCCTGGTTCAGTGTGCTGGCTCCTGGGAAAGCAGCAGCCCAGCCCTGGAAATACCCAGGGTGAACTAGGCTTGCCCCCTTCCCTGTAAGGATTTGTAGCTCTACCAAGTACATTTTTTACAAGCCTCATTTTTGTTGTGAAGTTGAACATCCCCTTCATTGCCCTCTGCAATCCTCCAGCCCAAAAGCTGCTGCCGGAGATGCAGCTGTGATAGGGAAAACAGCTGTATGCGTGTTCCGGTAACATGGAGCTGACACCGAAAGGATCAGGCAAGGGAAACCCGAGATATTTGCCTGGAGAGATGAAGACATCGTGGGAGGAAGGCGGCGAAGCTGATTCCTGCGAATGCGTTATCCTATTAAACAATGACATTTAAATTGGCTGCCGTCATCTGAAAGTCAGCTGAAACTCGGGAGGCTGATGGATTGCAGCCCCTCTGCTTGGAAATGCAGTATCCTGGCTGAAGCATCCAAACCCATTTCCTTCTGGGCACAGGGCTCAGATAAACAAGGAGCACATCTTCTTCTCCATTTCCCCCTCCCCCAGTAAGCACCAGGATTTGGGTCATGTTTATCATTTCATTGCTGCATTTGTTTGAGTACATCCATGAATGCAGTTTCAGTGTTAACCACTGTACTCATTTCCTTTACAAGACTCTAATTTCAGCGAAACCGCTCAATCCTTTACCTGGTAACCTGCTGGTAAAATACACCGTCTTTATGGCAAAAGCCACGTCATTCTTTCTATCCACTTGTGAGCAGGCTTTTTATTATAATGGGGGCAAGGGAGGTGAAGATCTGCATGATGAAGGAAAAAACAAAAGTGCCCGGAACTCTCCCTCACTCTCAAAACACAGAAAGAGAGTAGTAAGACAGAAGCAACTACCTATTGCAGCTTTGGAGTCTGTGCAAGCTCGTTACCTATGCAAATTGTCAGAAGTCATTGGGAGGTGCTCTTCCTGTAGCTGTTCCGAGAAATAAGTGATGGACGTGAAATGGAGCCAGGACTTCTCCTTTGTCTGTCAGGGCTGGACTTGTCTGTGCAGTTTCAAATTTCTATAAACCCCTTTCCTTAACTCACAGCTGACTTTGAATGGAAAACCTCTTCCTGACTCCACGAAGAGTCGCCATTAGATCCTCCATGGTGGAGTTCAATAAAAGTAACGAAAACGTAAGGCTCACCCTGCATTCTTCTAAGAGAGATTCAGTGGCTCTGTGCTCAAAAATATATGTAATATATGTTTTACAAAGGTCTACACCTGACGTTCACATGAGACCCGAGTCTTGAGTTTAACTTTCCCTTGAAATGCATGGATGGGTCCTAACACATTTGTGTAATGACGCTTTATTTTGACGACCTCCACGTGGGTTTACACCTTTTCACTCTGAAGCATACGATGTTTTTGTAATCTACAGATCACAGGGTTGCCTTGGCTGCTCCTGAAACAGCCATGAGTGATGTAGTTACTCTCTTTAACAGTGGTACACATACATTTTGCTATATTTTGGCTTCCCCTTTGGTAAGAAGCCAAGAAAGAATAACATGGGTAACTTGATCTACAGAGGGAGTTCAGACAGGCAGATCTGAAACTAATTTGCTCAGTGTGGGGAGCCCAGCTAAAAACTATAGTTATCACTAACCACTGAAATTAGGAGAGCGAATAAAAACTTAAACATCATGAACACTGTTAACCTGACTCCGATACCGCTATTAATCCACTTTTTGAGGTAGAGGAAAAAACCCCATTGCCCTTCAGTTTATTGATTCCAAAATGACCTAGAGAAAAAGAGGTAAATACGCTTGTTGCAAAGGGAAACAATAGTAGAACTCGAATAATTTATGTTCCTGGAATCAAATAATGCGTTAGTCTGCATTATAATCTCCAGTGCAGCTAGAGTGCATGTGTATTTGGATTCTTTTCTAGATTGCATATGCATTGTAGCGACACATATTCTATTATAGGAACTGGATGTGGTTGAGTTAAAACGTTCTCACAGTGCATCTCACCCAGCACTTCTGGATTCTTTGAGCTGAAAGGGCAGATCATTAGCTGATACCAATTGGCATAGCACAAATGATGTTAGTGGAGCTATTTTGTATCAGTTGCCATCTCCCTTTAAATGCCAACATTTCTTCACGGTTTCACCAGGTTCCCTTGCTTCAGTTAGGAACTGAAGGTAATTACTAAGAAGCATGGAATTGAGTATATTAAATGAAAGACATAGCACATGCAAATACTTTGTGTGTTTTCAATGGTTGCACATATAGCCCCGCATTCTTCAAGAGCCTGGCTCGGAAAAGTCTAATGGTACCATTTGCACTACAATAACCATAGCTGAATATTCAGAGATCACCTAGGAGATCACCTAGGAGAATTTCAGCTGTGAAATGAAGGGATGGAAGCCAAGTTGGCAGTCCTTACTGAGGTGAAGTTATCATGGCTATCTTAAGCAGCTTTATCTGGGTAAAGGCTGGAACTGGACCCTGGTTATCTAACTACTAATACCTCTAAAAAGAAAAAGAAGTGGAAACAGTGAGATCTTTAAAACCATCTTTGTGCACAGCAACATGTATGTTTGTAGAAAAAACTTCCTATGCTAAGGTGAATGAATAACTCAGGTGCTTTCAAGAACACTTAACACTTGGTTCCTCCATCTTGAAGAACTCTGTAAACATTAGGTGACTGTGGATTTTAGAGCCTGTAATTACACAGATTCCACTATGTACTTCACAGAAACGATATTCTCATTGGACTGTACTTGCAGGACATCTTGTATCATTTGCAGATTTAGGTTGTTACTACTGAAATCTTCACATTAGGTGACCTGAAAGAACATTCCTAGTACTTCTTTTTTTTTTTTCATTGCATTCTGAAGTTTATTGAGATATGATGAAAGAGACTTGCTTGGAAGTGAGGGGCTGGTGCATTCTCTCCTCGTAACCCAATTTTTGTGTTTGGTCAGTCAGGAGAGAGGAAGATCACAAGAGGGTAGCCCATGTCAGAACCCATGATGCCCTCTGTGAGGTGCAGAGAGTGCGCAGAAGCCAGGGCTGTTAGCTAAGCTCTGAAAGAGAACAGAAGCTGAAGAACTGCGTTTATTGCCTGTTTCACCAACAGATAGTCTTTTACCAGCTTTTACGCATTTGAGATGAAATCTAGTGAAGAAAGTTTGAGCTGGCTCTACAGATACCTAAGAAGATCTCCAACTCCTCTGCTGGCATTGTAATAGCCACTGGATGTCACAGGAGCTGTTGTACGTGAAAACCAAATCAGTAACTTTGTTAGTGTTCAAGGCCAGGTTGGATGGGGCTTTGAGCAACCTGGTCTAGTGGAAGGTGTCCCTGTCTGTAACAGGAGGGTTAGAACTAGATGACTTTTAAGGTCCCTTCCAAACCAAACCATTCTGTGATTTTACTTTTCCACTTAATAATGATGAAACAATGTATTTACATCCATTGCTAAATGGTCCAATGTTCTCTGGAATTAAAGACAAGTTTTTAAATTAGTGTAACCACTTGTGAAAGCAGTTTGAAAACAAACTAGATTAGTGTCTTCCTCTGGAAAATACTGGTGCTGTGCATTTATGATTCCAGAACTTCAGTGGAAGGCTGTATTTTGGAAATACACTTTAACCACCTACTCTTTTTAGGATCAAGGTCTAAATATATAGGGAACAAGCGACCAGATGTTATTTTATTAAAAAAAACCCAAACACCCAAACCCAAAGCCTCAGATGTGCAAGCTTTGGATCATCAATGGTGTCAACTTCACGATCCCCCTGAAGTCAAACATCCTAATCCCAAATTATACACTTCAGTAATACACTGTCTTTGTGTGCCTTTCCCTAGTACTCTCTCATCACACCTTTTTGACTGAATTTGGGAAGGTACTCTTCATGGGTGAAATAACCACTTGCAACCATGTGACAAAGTTTTGTATGTAACTTTGCCCAGGATCCTAGTCCTTGATATTTTAAATGTGATATTTTAAATGCTAATTTTAGTATGGGAACAAATCTTAACAGTAGCTTGTGTTGTTCAGCTAGTGCTGTTTAATTCAGTTGAATTAAATGGAGTTACTCAGTCTTGCTGGTGTTCCGTTAGCACTAAGTGTTCCTCAAGTCACAGTCATGGTTACATCTCACATATGTTAACATGAATTAGAAAACTCATCTTTTTGTCCTCTTGCAATGCTCAATCGTCATTTACCTTCAGAAGTCTCAAAGATTTGCAGTGAGATGTTTTCTGGTGTAATTTGCTATTCCTGAAACTAAGGTGCAGAAGAGGAGGACGGGAGAGCAGAAAGAACAAGTACCCGTAAACACTGCTTTTAACCTATCTTTCTTCTCAGCTGTGCCCTAGATTAATTCACTGAGAGCAGTACAGACTTGTGCTTGCCCAAGCTCGATCCCATGTTTTTGAAAAAGGTGATCTCTCCCTCAGGTGAAGAGAGACAAGAATCATCCCTTAGTTTCACAATTAGCCTGTAATGAGAAGGGATGATATGAAAACTTCATCTGTTTTGACATGTGGTACCGATGGTAGGATTTAGGCCCTATTGTTATTCTAATAGGGAATATAGGTAATATGATCAGAAAGCATTTAAAATATAATTTAATGCATATTTTTTTGTATTTTTGTCATGTTTTAAAATATAACTTAGTACTTAAGTGATCCTATGTAAAGCAGAATCACATTTGAAGTACCTGGTGCAGTAACACGGTACTAGCCATAAGACCTGCATGGCTTCGTGGAAATATTCAATTTTCCCTATTGTGAATAGAAGTCTCAATAGGAGAGATGGAACACTCTGGTTTGTATGCAGTTCAGGTGGTAGTAAGGTGTCTGCCATGTAGGATAGATTGTACACTAGGGGATTGTTTTTGTTTCTCATTAACTGCCTTGTATTTAGGTACTGAAGCATTCTATTAGCATATTAAGAGATGTCAGTTCCCTTCCTAGAAATATAAATAGAATTGTGGGGGTATGGAAGCCACAAGTATTGATTGCTTTCTTATGTTTAATCTGGTCCATGCAGCTAGGAGCTGTGTGTTTTATTTAGTATTGCTGGGATTTAAATGCTTATTTTGAACACTGACTACATACAAACCACAATCATTTCGAAGTCCCACAATTCAGAACATGTGGTGACATTTCCAGATCGTGCGAGCTGCCAGATCTAAGATTAAAAGGGAAAACTGATCCTTTCTTTCCCCAAAAGAAAAGGCTCCTCTTTTACAAAGACAAAAAAAAGAACGGGAGCAAGAAGAAAATTGAAACTAATAGAAAATAATTGGAGAGCAATGCGTGCGTTTGCCAGAACTGCCCACTCCTTTGATGCTGAAGGATGCCACGGCATGGACGGGTCGCAGGCACAGAGGAGGAGCCCCTCGCGTTAGATGCCGTCCACCCAGTCCCCACAATCTGTGCCGTGGTCCCACGGGAGAGCAGCACGGTCCGCCGCCGGGCAGGGCACTGGCAGCCCGCCCTCCCTCAGAGCCGGCGGGTCCGCTGTGCTGCCGTGGAACGTTAAGGACTCGGCTTCCCCCTCCGAGCCACGCGGGACTCGGTTCCGTGGGGACGCCCGGGCAGGTGCGGGGGTACCCTCGCCCGCTTCGCCGCTCGGCCTCGCCCCGCCCCTCACCTGCGGAGCGCCCGCCTTCACCCCGAGACGAGCCGCGGCCGCGGCCCCCGCCGGCCGCCCCTCGGCAGGGCCGCAAGGGGTCGAGCGAGCCCGCCAGCACCGGCCCCGCCCGGCGGCGGCCCAGCTCCTGCGAGCGGGCAGCGGCGGCCGCCGTGGCCGGTGCGGGGCACACGCGCGGCCCTGCGCCGTCAGAGGCGGGGGGGGGGGGGCGGAAGATGGCGGCCAGGCGGTCCGCTCGCCTTCGCCAGCGCCCAGCGCCGTCCCTTCCACCGCCGCCTCCGTCCCCTCCCCTCCGCACCGCCTCTTTCTCCACCCTCCCGCACCGCCTCCTCCTCCTCCCCGGGGAGGGGAGCGGCAGCGGCTGCCCTGGCTGAGCCGGGCTCGTGTGCTCTCTCTCGGCAGGAGTCCGGGAAGATGGCCGGGGCCGAATCAGGGATGAGCGGTGCCGGGATCCCGCAGCAGCCCCAGCCTCAGGCCCCGGCGGCAGCGGCGCCGGCGGACGAGTCGTCGGACAGCGAAGGGGAGCACGAGGGCCCCCAGAAACTCATCCGGAAAGTGTCCACCTCGGGCCAGATCCGCAGCAAGGTAAGCGCGGCAGGACCCGGCGAGCCCCGCTGCCTCCGGGGCAACTTTCTCCATCCCCATCCTGCGGCGGGGCCATCCCGGAGCCGGGGCCGGCCGCTGCATCCCGCCCGCATCCCCGGGAGCGGCGGCGGGCGGGGGGGCCAGGGGCGTGAGGCAGCCGTGCCTCTTCCTTCCTTCCCTCTCCCCTCCTCCCCGTCCAGCTGTTGCGTCCACATCTGTCCCCGGCTGGCAGGAAGAGCCCCTCGGGGCGGCGGGACTCCGCGGGGCCGGAGGGGAAGCCGCCTGCCTCGGCAGCCGCCCTGCCCTGCCCGGCGTCCTGGGTGTGGGGGAAGCGGCGAGCTGCCTCCCTCCGGCTCCTCTTCCTCGGCGGCGGGCACCGCTGCCGCCGGGATCCCGCCCTCCCTTCCCACGGCGTTGCCGCGATCCCGTCCTCACCAACTTTCCTTCCCCACATCCCCGTCTTCTCCTCTCCCCGCTCCCGTCCCAGGGGGCCGCCGCCGTGTGCTCCGGCAGCCAGCCCGTGGTGGCACATCGGACTCCCGTTTGGGAGCGGGAGTGGCGCCAAGGAGAGGAACGCGGTTTCCAGTTTGAAAGGCACCTCGCGGGACGGGAGTAAAACTTCTATTCCAGATCGCTCGTGGGGCTGGATGCATAAAGCAGCTGTCAAAATTTCAGGTTATTGCAGTTTTTGGCTGCCGAAGTCATCCTGGTGGAATTAACTTTTTGATGGATGGTGTATTTACATCACGGTTTTTCCGGGAAAATGAACTTAAGCAAGCGTGCTTTTAGAAGTATAAAAATATCGAGACCTGACTTACTCTCTGTGGGAAGGATCCCATGACTTTCTACAGAGCGTGGTCCATATTCAGAGATGGGGTCTGCATGAAGCCGCACTGGGCAGTGCTTATGGGTGCAGCGGCATCAAGGCGAAGGGTTTTGCTGCTAAGTGTCTGGTTGTGAGAGGCAAAGTGACTGCATGCAGGCCCAGGCAGATCACACTTACACTTTGATTTCTAGACAATAGGTCATGTGTTGTTGTTTCCTTTACAGAGCACCCATTAAAGTTAGTAAGGATGTGTTTGTGGAGCCGGGTCAGATTGGTGCTCTTCTTCACTTGAACTTTTGCTTCACACACTACATCCAAAAGGCAGCCACTTTGAAATATAAAGCATCGGTTGTTAAACAGGAGCATTGTCCCATTATGTGAGGTGGCAAACAATTTTTTCCGCGAACCTAAACACAACATGTCATCCCCATGTTGTTGCTAAATGTTAATTTTGCTTTTGCGAGTGAAGGCCTGGCTAAAGGTTACTATAGTAAATAATATATTATTTACTATATGGTAAATAATAGTATGCAATAATAATAGTAATAGTATATTGCAGTAAATAATATATTATTTACTATAGTACTGCATCGTGTTGAAAACTTTGTCCTGTGCAAACTTTCAGCTTTAACACCACTTCTGTGGTGGTCTTCAGAATGTTTTAAAAGTGACAGAACGTGATGCTTTACTATCTGTGGTGGTGGTAAGTGTATTTGAGGTTCAACTCTCACAATGGTTGGTACACGCCGATTATGGATGTTACTGAAACAGGTTTGTGAGCATGAGATCCCAGCCAGTTCCTACCAACTGTTACAGGTTGGCGGGATATTCTCTATCGGAGGACTGGAAATGAATGCGAAGCCTGAAGTTCTAAGACAGGTCTACAAGTCATGCTTTTGCTTATCTTCGTTTACGTCTCAGTTCTATTTCTGTAAATCAGGAATATGTAGGAAAAAATGTGTGCTGACATAATTTGAGTCATAAAATGCTGCTTTGCTGGTTGCAATTTACACTAATATGCAACTCCAGATATAAACATCTTTCTTTCAATTTAATTAAAAGTGATATGTCTTTGTTAAAGATGAGACCATGTTAAGTAATTCAGGAGCACTTTATTTTATAACTCATGATGCATTATTTAAAAGTAGCTATATTTAGACAGATGACTGCCATTTAGTTCAAGAGTGTTGTGTGTTTGCTGTTGTAGTAGTTGGTGATCAGTGGTTACATGAAACCACTAGAGCAAGGAACATCAGGGAGCTGCTCTTTTACCCAGCTAGTCCCTTTCATTCAAATTAGATTTGTTAAGCTTCACTTACTTGGTGAATGTGTTTGTAAGCTAAGGTTTTAATTAAATGGATTGGGTTTGTCTTACAGCTAAGAATGGACTTTTGAAAGAACCCAAAAGATGTATGTTACATTTATCATTGATGCTTGTGGGCCGTTTAACACTGTGCTATTTTTCTCTGGAGGTTGCTTATATACTTACTTGAAGCATGTCAGCAACGTGGTATTGATTCCTTAGCTCAGAACTATACCCAAAAGTCTCTGCTGGTAATTGTTTTTATTTTACTTAAGGAAGAAGTTATTTTTAGATGTTTTGGTACAGTTGATCATTTGTGAAAGCTACCATATGGTCGTACTTTGCAGATAGAATCATTCAGGAGTGGATTTTTTTCAATGTGTGTTTAATAAGATTTAGCAAATGTCTGCATAAGAGCAAACCTCTTTCACTAGCACAAACATAAGTGTAAGGATTTCTAATACCTGTAGTGCTCAAAGGGAGTTTTTAAAAACTTTGCCCTCTTCTTCCTGCATAAAACCAATTAATTATTTGGCTGAGGGCAGGGGGTGAAAAACAGAATGGGAAAATGAAAGAATGCTATACTGGGAGATGTAATTACACTGAAGTTCATTGCTTGTTTGTGACATGCTAATCATATGCTCACAGTTCTACTTAGAAGTCAGTTTTACCATAGCTTGCCCACGCTGAATAGTAACTTCCTCTGCAAACTGCTCGCTTGACTTAAGTGGAGCTACTTCTACAGTAAATCACTATGAGAAATGGATGAATGACAGGGCCAGACATTTAGGTAGCTTCTATTATGGGTGTATTTTCAGTTCATGCAAATGTATTCCTCACATTTTTAGAGTACTTTAAAGGCATGTCTGTGTCAAAACATGGCCATTACTAATTTCCCGGAATAGAAAACTTGAAGATCAACATGTTTTGGTGTCTGTAAGCCTGAGGAGGAGAGAACAAATCTTAGTGCAGAGGACTAAACTATTGTTTGGGCCAGCGCCTTGTTTTACGTAGCTGCCTGTTTACTCAAGCCCCATACATGGTTACAGAGTGACACTGTACCAGTAGGTATCTTTAGGGGAGTCAGGACCAAAATTAATTAGCACTTTTGTGAGATTAAAGCCAGCATCTTTAAACCTCATGCTGGAAGCTATTGCACCTGTGGAGCTTGTGTGTGTTCTCTGGAGGAAATGTGAGGGAAAAGGTAGGTGGCAGGTAACCTGTGAAGTTTGAGCATTTTTGAGACAAAATCCCCCAATGGAGAGCATTGAAATGATTCTTGACTTGGTGATACCTATGTGCTGTTTCCCCCCACTGTGGGAGACCTCAATCTTTCACATATAAAGAGCATCTTGGTAAAAACCATTTTTATAATATATATTTTGTTTTTATGATGACTTTGGAAAACTCTGCTCAGACAGTTTTGATGCAGTGTATATGATAATGTACAGTGTTATATTGTGGATTGAAGATGTGGAAAGTTCTCTGTGTGCCTGCATTAAACTGGGCTTCTTAACTTTTAAAGACAACGGTTAAGACTGGCAGGGTTGGTGCTGTCTTAAATGAAACAGATGGCTTCAGTTCTTGGGGCTGCAGCTCAAAAACTCTGCCTGTCATCAACTGGCTTCTAGTTTCTTTAAAGTTAATCACTTTAGTGCAAAGTACATTCCTTAAAAAGATGGTCTTGCTTCAGTTCTTTATATCTGGAACCTGTTGAGAAGGGAAGGTTCAAATTAGAGCAGACACTTTCTCTCTTTAAATTCTGCTCATCCTGGGGACAAGCACAAGATTAAATATGAAATAGTCCCTGGATACTTGGAAGTAGTGTTGTCAGATGAGCACAGTTACAGTTCCTACTCTTGTCTTGAGTACTCTCTGCTAAAAAGTGCATATGAAGAATAGAACTTTCATCACTGACCTGGCTTCCTACTTTAATGGGTCCATGTGCAGTTAATGGGAAAGCTCTGCTGGATACGTGTTTTGCTCTCGAATCTGCAATTTGGTATCTGGCCTGTGTTTATTTTTGGATGAAGCAAACATTCTGGAGCAGAAAGTGTAAATCAGGAAATGCAAGAAAATATGGTGTATTGAGCAAGATAAATACACTTACAATGTATCTGGGAGGATGCTTTCTTCCTCTCTTTCACCCCAGTGTTTTTTGTTAATAATAAAATTACTGTAACATGGAAGATGTTCAGAAACATAAGTATGTTATAATTAGTGGAGATGATACAGTGTTATTTAGTTAAATGGCAAGAGTTGTTACTGGAATTATCTTATCTGAGGCTTTAATATATTTTTTAAGCGATCCTAAATCATTATGGAGTAATAAAAGTAAATTAATTAAATTCCCCACTGCGTTTTTATTGGCCTTAGTGGATAACACTAGCCATTTAGGAACTGAGCCTTCAAAAAAGTTTCTAACCTCTTCCATATGGTGACATTTGTCAGTGCCAAGTCCTAGTAGTCACTTCCTGTTTGTTTCTGGTATACATTTCTATCGGATTACTATAGCTTGTTAGTTTACCTAAATGTAAAGTGCTGTGGTTGATACTAGCAGTAGATTTAAAGAACATCATTCTCTGCAATGTAATATGCTTTTCCTATATTTGATAGTTCCTGATTTACTGAGCTAAATAGGGGTTGATTCCCTTCTGCTTAAGGAGACATGATTTTTATTCCCCAGAAGTTCTCGGGAAAATGCTGCAGTAGCGGTTAACCCTAAAACGGATCTTTTATGTGCATGAGGGTTGTCTGAAACTGCACAGCTTCAAAACGTATTGTAATCTTGTGATCTATTCTGCAACTGCAGCAACACATGTAGTGTCACTAAGCTTTATTATTATGCTTGCACAGCATGGGGCAGAACTAAAGTGCCCAAGTGCGTAGCAATTGCCCTCAAGATCTTGGCACCTGACAGTGCCCACAGAAGAGGTTGAAGGGTGCTGCTTCAGTATTCATATTTTCTATCATTTTCGGTCTGCAATTATATTATTTGTAATGTATATACATCCTTAGTAAAATGTTTCAGCAACTTTTCTTTTCCCCCCAACTGTTGTAAAATCTGGCAAATTTGATTCCTCCCCACATCCTGGGGACTTTAACCTATTTTTTAAGTGAACTAGCCAGAATCAATTCATCAGTCTATGTTCCTGATAGATGCAGATGCACATACTTATACACAGAACAATATATTTAATGTTTCACATATATATATGTTTTATAGAGTTCTAGAGTATGCCTTGACAAAGCAAACCAGTTTTTAGCATGAAATGGTGTGTAGTATTTGTTCCTTCTCATACTTGCTGTTTCTCAACATAAGCTTTAAAAAAAGGGTCAATTAATGGAAAATTTCAGCCAAAGACATGGTAGTTTGGGGAAGTTAAAAATGACTGGACTGAACGCGATACATAGAAGCCAGCAGGGTTAGAATGGAAAGAGTTACACTATTTAAGGCACAGTGGTCATTACCGCTCCACATGCTGACACATGTTTGTATAAAACTGAAATGAAATCTGCTAAGGCATTTTAGTGATGCACGTATTGGCAAAGCTTAAATTGTTAGCTAAGTACCAGAAAGGAGGAGCTTGTAACGTTTTTCAGTAGATATATACAAGCAGGTCTTCAAAGGTAATGTTGGTTTTGGTGCTTTTCTTTTTTTTCCCCTAGAATCTTTGAAGGGTTAATGCTATTTTGTATTGAACATAACATGATTTTTTTTTTTTAATTACTTTATTTTTTTTTAACTTCCAGCCAGCTGGTGAGCTGTGAATGTAGAAAAAAAAAGAGATGATAATCACACTCTCATATTTCATATAAGAGATGTTGATTGTTTTGTATTTTGTTCCAAGGAGCTGGGGAATGCTTTTTCTGCCAGAAAAGATCAGGTGAAACACATTGATCTTATTGTGTAGTTTAGGGAGAATTTCTGTTTTTTAAGAAGCACAGGAAGAGGACTTAATTCAGGAATAAATGACAACTCGGAAGCCCTTTCTGAGAATCCTTATCTTGTGAACTTCATGCATGTGGCCCTGAAGACACATAATGGCATGCCAGAGCTCAAGAAAGGACTATTCTATAGCTGGGTCTTTATCCATGTAAGGCTATATAGATATTCTGTGGACATTTTGAATTGTTTCCAGCAGTTACATCAGAATCCAAGATGCAAGATTGCTGTATGACTGCTGTATGACTGCTGTATGACTAGCTGGGCTAGCCAAGTTAGTTTGGATATCTGTAGCAGAATATGTAGAATTACGGTGATTTTGTAATTGAAGTAGTGATCAAAAGCATAGTCTGTGTGGCTGTCACAAAGCCTTTATCTGAAGGGAAGTATTCATAGAATTATAGAGTGGTTTGGGTTGGAAGGGAACTTAAAGCTCATCCAGTTCCAACCCCCCTGACATGGACAGGGACACCTTTCACTAGACCAGGTTGCTCAAAGCCTCATTCAGCCTGGCCTTAAACACTTTAATGGATGGGGACATCCTATTGACTAGCTGAAGACAATAAGACGCAGCTTAGACCAGTGTTTCTGCTCTGGAAACACATCACGAGGCTATTAGAAAGAAACAAACCAAACTAAAACTAACCAGGCAACCAACCAACCAACCAAAAAAACACCAAACAAACAAACAAAAGCCCAACCTGAAACAAAAATCCCCGAACACCAAACAATGTTACTCTCATTTCCTTTGAACTCTGACCAACTGTGCTTCTGGTAAGTGATCTGTAGAACAATGTATACAATCTGGAGAAATCTAAGTGCAGCCAGAAGGTAATGTATGTTTTTATGTGAATTCATTGAAGCTCAGAATATGGAGTTTTGGGTATAAATGAATGCTCATGTAGTCATTCTGATGTTTTGGATATACTCCAATATGGATAACTAAGATACAGTTTGGAGTCTTGTGAAGGCAGGTCAGTAGCTCCCTTGCAGAGGAACCACAAGAACAGTATTTTGTTCAGTTGGCCATTTAGTTTTTGAAATTCTTTATAGCTTTTTGTAACAGAGGTGAATGTGATGTTATAAAGTTTTCGACAGTATGGCTAGCTTTGATCATTTATTTCAATTTGATACTTTGGTGCCTGGACTGCGCCTTTTCTGTAGAGAGATAACTCTTCTTTTCACGTTTGTATTTGCCACCTTCTTACTGTTTTATCCTTTTCCTTCCTGCCTCCAAAAAGTAAGTTGCGTTCTCCAAAATCTTCTTTTAAAAACCTAAGAACAGGCTACTAAATAACAGTGTGGTAACCACAGCTCTGCTATGCCAAGTTCAAGCCACAACTCTGAATTTCCTAGCAATGGCGAAAAACCCCAAAGCCTAGCTTAGGGGCATCCATAACTTACATCCTTTACATCACAGTAAAAAGAAAACTTGTTCTTTCTTTATGTAAGCATTGTATTTGTCACAGCAAACAAGCTTAATGCTGACCCAAAATAAATATTATTTCATTGATATGCTAAAAATAAGACCACTGCAATAAATGCTATTTAAAATGAAATAAGAGATTTATTCTATTGAAACATTTAAGCACATACCGAAACAGTTTAGTGGTCCTGTACACTTTTATATGATTAATTACTTCTTAATTTTAAGCCGGTGCTTAAGTGCTTGTTGGATGTGGGCCATAAAAATTTTGTGCATGAAGTCAGAATGTAGCTGACTTATAAAACTTTTACTGTGTAGGAATTATCCTGATATATTGCACAATTATGAAGAAAGGGCAGATAATTTTTTTTTCCAGCTGAGTTTTTCATTTGACTAATGTTCCTGCTTAGAAGTATTTCACCACTTAGATACGAAAAGGAGGATAACAAAAGCCTGAGCTGTACTCCAGGGAGCATTAACATTTTTATAATGAATTCGACAAGGTTTTACACTTTATGAGAGTTTATTTGTTTATTATATGGGCGGCGTGAGATTTATGATTATCTGAACCATAATTTCCTTGCCTTTAAATGTTTGGGGTTTGCAAATGGTGTGAGATCGTGCTACTTTATTGTCACTTAGCAACCTTAATAGGGTTTTGAAGCTGAGTAGTAGCGTGTGGGTGGTGAGTCTCTCTATGTATTTGCCGGGTGGGAAGCAAAACGAGCCCCTCTGTGGGCAGCCCCTGAGAGGATGCATGTCCAGCTGATGCCAGGGTCTTTCTAGATGTGCTTGCTGAGGAGAGCTGGCCATGCCCTTGGTGTTGTTTTGCACTTCTGGCATAGTTCTGTGCTGGGAAGATCTGCAGAGGTTTTTCATGCCTGCAGAGATTTAAGTGGATCTAAAGGGCTGTCATGCTGCTCTGGTCAGTTATGTCCTGTTGTGCGGTTGCTTAAATTTAGCAACTGAGTTTGACTGGCTTCAGTTTGACAGCTGGTTGTCCTTACTGCTGCTGTGATGCTCTGGAGAGAAAGGGAGCTTGATGTCTTCCCAGCTCTTGGTGATAAGCGTGGTTTGTTCTGGTTCAGCTAAGAATGCTGGAAGGGGTCAGCGTGGCTAGCCAGCAGTCCCAGCTGCTTGTTGGGCAGGGATTTCTTCCCTCCCTATGCACACTCTATTGATCATGAGGGCAGGCACATACTCCTGTGTTTGTTTTAATGCTCCCATAGAGACATCTTGCTTCTTGTTCTCGTCCTCCTGTCCTGCCTGCTGCTGTCATGGTTTCTTCAAGAGTTTGAACAGAGAAAGAGTGACATCCCTTTTCATCCTGTGCCTCTACAAGGTTTCGCCCAATAATCCCCATAAAGAGAGGAACTGCCCTAGGCCAAAAAGTTTGTTGGGGATGGAGTCATAAAGAGTGTGCAGGTACATGAGGTTGCTCCTCTGAATGGTCTCACTCTGCACAGCCTCCTCCTTCAGTGGTTCTGACCAATCTTGGGAGCAGATGGTTCACAGGGGAGCTATTGACTTGAAAACTACTACATCCTTTTTGCTGATTTTGTCGTTCAGCTGTTATTGTAGGTTTTTTCCTGATATCTCAGGGAGCTTCATGTAGAGTTACTCTGTAGACAAACAATGATTGGCCTCAGTCTCACAGATCTGTTAAACTGCAAAGAGAGAGCAGAAAGGGTAAAAGGGGGTTTGTGAGTCAAGGGTCCAATCAATGAAAGAATATGGTGGTGTTCGTAGTGTAAACAGTAATTCTACTGTATATTAACTTGATATATTTATAATACGTGGATTTTGCCTGGGAAGAATGCTGAGAGGATGCAGGTCTGCAGTGGGGAGCTGGTGAGAGTAAGCTACTTGGGTGTGAGATGAAGAGCCGATGTTTTTGATTAAACTTGAGCTTTTGAGGAAATAAAAACTACTTTTATCATTTACTCAGCTTCTCATTATCACACAGAGTAAACAAGAATAACCTTCAGAGCCATCTATCTGGTGTTGTTAAACTTGATTTTCTGTCCCATGAGTGAAAGAACTTGTTTAAGCAGACTTCGCGTATAACCTAGAAATCTGCATTATAATGATTTGCAAGGGGAAACCAAAATTTTAGTAAACTCCTTCATGGGCTCAGTTGGCTGTATCTTGGATTTTTGTTTTGTTTTTTTTCTGTATATGAATGAATGCTGGATTAATACACGTTTGCTGCTTAACGAAGCAAAGAAAGGACTCTTATTTTTGCTGAGTCCATTGGTTAGCGTCTTGTAGGGAGAACGCATTGATCATTATGCTTCATAGCTATGCGCAGGCAGAATAAAATTTATACCTGAGACACCTTCCTATGTAGGCTGGTTGTCTCCTACCTTCCCCAGTCCACTGCAAATAAGCTTTCAAAAATTCGAAGGCAGTTACACAAGTTAGGGTCTGTGTTTGTATCCTGTCTGCCGATGACAAGCGTTTTCCCTTGCCTTACTTGGTAATTTGATAAAATGAATTAAAAAGAATCCTCTGGGCTTCCGAGCGTTGTCATATTTCTATCTGTGTCCCTGATGCTGCCTTGCAAAACTCTGTTCTGCTGCTTCTTCAGCATTTCAAAGGAAAAGAAGTACAGAACTTCTGACAAGCTCTTGTCAAAAGCAACCTATTAAATGTGCTGGCAATGTCAAGCTGTATGCTTAAAATCCCATCAATGCTTTTGTGCATTATCTCATGTTACCTGGTGTTGCCAGGTAAATACAACTGAAGTGAATAGCTTTTTCTTTTTTTTTTTTTTTAAAGAATTCATAATCTTTATTCCAGTTTCTTTAAGCTTTGCCTTTTCCCCTAGTTCTGACTATATGCGCACTTCAGATGATCTTCCTTCTTGTATAAGGAAACCAGTGGTTCTGTGTGTGTATGTGCATATGAGCCAATACTGATTTTTTTTTATTTGTTTTGCTTACAGTGTTTAGGGTAAAAAAAAAGTAATTAAAAAAATCAGGTTTTCCCTTGGTCACTGCCTGCACCATTAAGGACGAGATAAAGGAAGTTAAGGTCACAGTTTCTGCTCCTTTCCCATCCAAATCATCCAGGGATCTGCTGCCAACAGTACTGCAAAGAGCTCCTGTTTCAAGTTACCATTTGAATCCTTGATAAACCTGTGTGCCTGGGCGGTTGTCTCACAGTGACAAGTTAGCAATGGCTGGGAAATGTTATATTTTTCTATTTGAGTTTAAAAAATAGTAATAAATAAGTCGTAGCCCGGGCAAGGCGTAAATGAGCTTCTGCTGATTTTTATGCTAAGAATGATTGTACCTTTTCTTTGAAATATACACCCAGGTTATTTATAGCTAATCCACAGTTGAAATTGCTGTGTGTAGGTGTGAGAGGTTATAGAGAGGGACTTCTTCTAGGAAAAAAATATTTATGGGAGTTGTTACAGAATCATAATAGAAGTTTGTGTTGGAAGACATGCTGGGAAGCAACATTGGGTTGCCCAGGGCTGGGTCTCCCTGAATGTCTCAGAGACTGCTAGAATATGGCTCCTGATTTATTTCAAATGAAGTATTCTGGTCTATCTCTTCCTTTTACACAAGTGTTGAGGATAACCCACGTCTAGTGAGGAAGATTTGTCAGTATTTACAGGCCTGGTTAAATACCTTCAGAAGAAAAAACAAAAAATCTGTTCAATGTTACAACTTTAAGAAAGGTCTTAATAAAAGGAAAGTGTCCTTCTCCTCCCCTTTCTGCCCTCATACCTTATAACGTAAGGCAGGAGTGAAATGGTGTGGTTGCTGTCTATTTATAGATTCAGTAATGTGCCAGTGTACACTTATTATACCTAATTAGGAGTACTCTAAATAACATTTTGTTTGCATTACAGCCAAACCTATGTGATTGCAGATCAATGGCATGGAATCATGTCATGCCTTATCAAGGTCTGAAGTCTGTCTCCTCTCTAAATAAAACTCCCTGGACTCATTACTATTTTCAGATAGTCTCCCTACTATAGACTTGATTTAATTGCTGTAAGAGCATTTGTGTGCTGCTTTAGTTAAAATTTGAAAGCTAGAATTGTAAGAGGCACTCAGGGGAACTGGGAACTAAACTAAACTAAAATTTCCTATGAAAGAAAATTGCAAGAACTTAAATTATTTCCACATTTTCTTTTGTTTCCGGTGTCGTTCTGCATCATATTTGATGACCTAGAGTTTGACCGAGATGCAGTTGATCAGGTTGCAGTGCAGAGTGCCTGGAAAGTACTGCACCATCTTCACCATTCTTCTCACATCACTGGGTATAGCCAGTGGAGGTGTATCTGCACCTCTTGCAGGTGGTGACAGATGACTCAGAGGTCTTGAGTACTGTACAAAAAAATGCTCATCTACATGCAGCAAGGAAATGCTTTGCACAGGGACTTGCTAAAATGTAGCCTTCTTGGTCCTTGATATACTTTTAATGCTTTCCCTCCGGTAGATTGTTTGTCATGGAAGTGATTATAAAACTTCTCAAACCATGCAGTTTTATTGGAAGATTGTATGTCTGTTTGAGCCCAAGCTTGGTCTGTGATTTTACTTGACCTTGGACCACTTAAACTTTGTCGATTGTTGCTAATACCACTAA
The DNA here is from genome assembly GCA_017639245.1 of Myiopsitta monachus. Lineage (NCBI taxonomy): Eukaryota > Metazoa > Chordata > Aves > Psittaciformes > Psittacidae > Myiopsitta > Myiopsitta monachus. The sequence goes on from CM029919.1 coordinate 66,510,852, forward strand.
TCAGTTTTACCACAGGATTTGGCTTTGTAGAAATACCACTTCGAACTCTTCTCCCCAGGGTCTTACGCATTACTAAGCCTCTGATACTTGGTGTGTGCAGAATTCTGTTGTGTAACGCAGAGAACTTCTGTGTTTTCTCTTTCATTGGAGAGATATGTAATGTAACTTAAACAGAAATTTATACTAAGCTGTAGGACAAACATAATTTGCAGTATCCACAGGAAGAAAAAAAATAGTTGGTAGTGCTGAATTTTGCTTGAAAGAATTTGATCAGTGATTAAAACCTAAGATGTGCAAGGCTGTATTAGAAACACATGTAGTAGAACTTTTGTTCTCTAGGTAGCTACACAGTTTATAGAATGCTTATTCATCTTGATAGATATAAATAGGAGAAAATGTTCTGGCACCTAAGGTTTAATGGGTGGCTTTTGTTTTAATTGCAAATTTACCTTATTTTTAGATGGAAAGGTTGAAAATCACTAGAAGTTATCTTGTTAAGTGGTATAATAGGTTGAGGTTTTCTGTTCTTTAGAGCCTCCTAAATTTGCACTTAATTTTTACTCTAGGGATTAGAGTTTACACGGGGAATTTCTATACATGCTATCTGAAAATTGCTTGTTCTCAGCTTTTTATTTTTTTCCCCTTAACCAGTTAAGAGCATCGTAGCATGTCTATTGCAACTATCTCCGCTTACATATTGGCTGTGAAAGCTAATTCTAAACTGAAACAAGAATGTGGTCTTGATATTTTATTGCTTTGAGTTAATATGTACTGAAAGCTCATTTGAGAGTATTCGGGAGTAAACGTTGCTCATCATTGCAGTTTCTTGGCAACGTATGCCAGGTTTATTGCATATAGTCAAGCAGCTGCCTAAGCATTGGTGGGAGGTTTTTTATCTTCCTTGTTATTTTCACGAGTTGTACAGAAGAGAGTATGATTTGAAATGTCAGTATCCTGGGATTTGGACAATGAGGATGGATATGCTTAGTGTTCCTAAAAGCTTCCATGCAAGAGAGTGAAGGATGGAGAGGTCAGCCAGCGCATTTCATCAGTGCAGTTTAAATGCAGTGTAATGTGTGGGACAGCTTCCTTCTGAAGCTAGATCAAAGCAGAGGTAAATCAGAGGTAGAGGGTTGTTTGCCAATAGCAAAGTAACTTGGGACAGCTTTCAGGACAATGTCTTGAAGACCTGGAACCACACATCCTAGTAAATAGTTAACTTGCCTATCTCTCTTAGTGACCTCCAAATCTTTTGTTTTGTCTCGGACATGGGCATAATGTTGCCAATGAATAGGTCTGTTGTAGCTTCTAAGGGTGTCTTGGTGTGCTATCACAGCCAACAGAGGCATAAACGAAGGCTTAGTGGAGGAGAGGATGTTCAGTGAATCAGTAAGGAAGGATGTAGTACATGATCCACTTCTGTGTAAACTCCTGCTCTGGACAGAGAACCAGGCACAGAGAAATGAGGAGTATCTCTAGAGTTAGGGGGGAGAGTGTGTGTGACTTAGTGCTTTGTTCAGTGTGTTTAGTACACATCTAACCTTCTGCATTCATAAGTAAGGAGATCACACTGAGGAGATTTATAGCAAACAAGAAACAGGATTTAAAGTGCTGGCTGCTGCATGTGTGTGCATCTAAGAAATATGGTGAGGCAGCTTGATCAGAAGGGTGATCTGTGGGTTTTCCATCTCTAGCACTCTCAGGTATTGTCTGTTGTAATGGCTTTGTAACAGCTTTTCTTCTGGAAGCTGATGATGCTTATGGGACATGCTTAGCTCTGTGGGTGGATCTTAAAAGGAAAGAGTTGCCTGGAGGGCAGCATTCAGCCTATGGACTTTTTCATTGTTTTCCTTCAATCTGTAGCTCCTGAAGCACTCCAATTTTTGTTTTCCTTGCTTCTCCTTAGGTGGGTCCCTACCCATGAATTTGTGAAGTTGTTTCAGTTAAGGGTATATTTCTGATTGATGCTGTCAGAGTACAAATAGTAAAATACAACTGCTCGTCTTCTTGAAAATCCACCTGAATCTTTTCCCATTTTTCAGGAATGAAATGATGATGTTTTAAGCCTTGTACATGTTCCAAGGATAAGAACTTACTTTAATTTAAAAACTTGTATTTCCCTAATCGTCTGCTACACAAACTTGGAAGGCGTAGCATGTTAATGGGATCATAGGACTGCGATGTGGATGCAAGTGCTTGGAAGCCCTTCTGTAGCTACTAAGAAATTCTCATTTTGCAAGGCATGGGTGTTCTGAAATGTGTATTCTCATGTTATAATTGTTTGTACTTTAAAGCCTATCTGTCAAACTAGAAAGGCCAGGTTATTTTTTTCTTTTTTTTTTTTTTTTATCCTTGTTTTCCTTCTCCAATGAGCTTGGGGATTCTCCAGAAAATACTTTAATTCCTGCAGAAGTTACAGCTCCTAAACTGAGATGGGATACTACAGAATCTATTGAACACTGGTTTAAAATGCTGTTTAATGTTTTCTTTAGTTGAATTATGTACCACCTAGCCATTATGTCAAACACCTGTGAGGTCTGTGGGTTACAGTGGTGGGAAGGGGGGATAGCTGCCATGAGCGAGCTGTTTGAAGTTATTTTCTGTTCTTGTGGCTTTTCTTTTCTAAAACAACTGGATAGCTTCAAAGGACTTTTGTGTTGCAGTGAACACCAGGGTAGGGTGCTGGCCCATAGTGCTGATCAGATATGGCAGAAGGCCGATCAACAACTATTTTCTTGGCTGGGATAAACATCATGACCTGTTGTGAAAGCAGCAGTGTAGGAATCTCTACTAAGGCGGATCTGCACTCTGCCTGCTTCTCAAATGGAGGAGCTCCCAGCTTTGGTAAAACAACTGATATTTTGGGGCGTAATTGGATGTTCTCACCTTTATTTTTACTGCATGTACTTCACAAGTACTTTTGCGGTGAAACTGTGCCTTTGCCCGTGGTGCTGCTGCTGATAGTGATAATGATTATGATTTTTATTGTATCATGCTTTACAGCTGCAGCTGATACACCAAGGAGATGTCTATTGAGGGGACAGTAGTGCTGTACCCTAGCTAGCCCTAGATGAACTTGCTTGCTTTCTGGATCCAGTGCAGCCCTCTCGGGCTTTGTTCCTAACAGAGCTAATTAGCTGGGGTGTTACATCACACTGAAGTGGTTATCTTGCTTCCAGTTCCAACATGCTTCACTTAGCGATAGCTCACATATCTCTGCAAAACATGGCATTGTATTGTTTAGGCCTGTCCCAAAATACTTATGCAGAGAGATTTATAACAGGGTGCTCAGTTCTACTTCCTTATTTCTTTGGTCTTTGCACAGTGGTGAATTAGCTCCTCATTTTGGGATGATTTTTTTTCTTCTGTGCTGCTGAAAGCCTCTTTTTGCACGTCTTTTGTTTGTGTGCCTCACCACCAGACTCACTTTTTCACATCTTAACTAGCCCTTGGTGCTTTGCTCCTCACTCGAGGTAACAATTGCTGTAGTAGCAGCCTGCCTTTGCTTTTCTCTGTGCTTTTTTAGGAGAATGGTACCTAAAGGATTACGTGAGTTGTGTGCATGCACTTTACCAGGAGAGAAGAATCCAGAACCTTGCCTGCTCTCTGTAGGGATAGTATTTGCTTTTTCCCACCTGCATGGTGCAATGAAATACCACCAAGTGGTGTGTGGCAAAACTCCGGAAGCATCCTGGCAATTGCCTTACTTCATTCAAGGACCAAGAGAAGTGGATATGGAAAACAGTATAAGGAAGAACTCTCTCATATTTTCAACCTCTTAGGGTGTTTTTTTTTCTTTATGATCTGTCCCCAGTAAATAGTCAATGTAAAGCTGAAGTGGAAAAAGACTCGAAGTACCCTGGTCCAAGTAAAAATGCCAACACTATGAGATGGTCTAATCAAGATCAGAGCTCCCCTGTTTCAAAATTTTCCAATGTGTGTTTGTTGCCTTTTTTTGTTTTTTTTTTTAATTTGTTTGGGTTTTTAAGTCATTCACTGACCTAAGAAATACAGTTATTGTAGTTAACAATACTGTTATAACACACACTGACAAAATCCAGATAACTCGAAGTTGGACTGACACTTGATCCTTTACTCATACTATTGTTCCATAATATTTTTTCCTCCATGACATCATGAACTATGAAAGTGCCAACTTTTTTTTTGACTGCCTAGCCTTTTCTTCCTTCATACCATAACCTTTATGTTTAAAAAGAACATGTCTTCTTTTTCTTTTTTTATTTTGTTGTTTGGTATTTAGCATACATTTTAAGAGAACCTGATGGCCCTGTGAGAATGTTTAACATCTGTGGTAGTTTTACCACCGTGTATTCCAAGCACTTGGCACATGTATTTATCTGCAGGGGTACAATGACATTTTTCTCGGCAGCTGTATCCATGACAACAACGGGGAATGTCCGTGCCTCCTCTTTAGTTTTCAGAAGAATATGAATTCTTACCTTCCTAAGGAAAGCCCTAGAAGAGAAAGCTGTGCAATTTTAATCATGGCATATTCCCTTTACCTATTCAGTAATGCCCTCTCCCAAGTGTTTTAATATCAAGAAAGTATCAAAAGAGCAAAGTTAAAACATGTGTATCCATGTGCACTGAGAGAAGAGCAAGTCTGTTTCGTGATCACCTGCTACAACCTAGGGTGAATTGTGCAAGTGTTTGAAAAATTAGGGTTCTTGGAAAGTTAATTTTATTTTCAGTGTTGACATCTGTACAAAGTATGTAATTTAAACGCAAGTTCAGAGATGTGAGGAAGAGTGTATCATTAAAAAATGCATTTTTATGCTATGACAGATCCATCCCCCTGTGTGCCTAACAATCAGAGTTATTTCTGACACTGTCTGTCTATCAGTGTCTTTAAATCCAGTGAGTGGTATGTGAAGTGGTACAGAAGTAGTAGATGGGGCAGCTTTTCAAGAACGCTTAGCATCCAGCAAATCCAGAGTGACTTATTTATGTGCCTAAATGGAAGCTGTTGATGCTGAATGCTCTTTAAAATCTGGTGGTGTTTAAAGCAGTCTCTTATCATGACCAGAGCAGAAGTTGGAAAATAAAACAGAGGGTCTGAGTAACTTTATTTTCTCTTAAACAGAAGATTCAAGGATGAGGCCAATATACACATCCTACTAATATACAGGCTGCCAAAAGCAGTGATTTCTTAGGAGCTGAGATTTTGATTGCTATGAAAATGAAGTTACAAGCCTTACTGCTTTGGGAGACTAAACATCTGTCTTAATACCTCTACTGTGTATGCTCTACTCTGTTCTCTTGACTAGTCTCTCTTCTCCAAGAAGAGCCACCTATACCTCATACCAGGTTTTCAGATCATTTGTTGCTTTAGGAAAAAAGAAACACCATGACAGATGGTAGAAGTATTTAAATTGATTTATTCATAGTTACCTGTAAAAATGTTGTCTATTTTTTTCTTCAGATCAACAGGAGTCTGAGAAACAGGGTAGAAGACAGCTTGCTTACCATTTTCTGCCTCTTGCTCTCTGGCAAGGAGAAGAGAGGGAGGGGGAGTTGATACCTTCAGCTTTTGGGAATTTGCAGGAGACCAGGCCATAGAGATGATGGAAAGAGAGACTTCTTAGAAGCCCAGTGGGTCTTCTGAAGATCATGTTCAATTGAAGAATGAACTCAGAACTGCTGGTCTACAAAGCAGAAACTTGACCTCTAAGGCTGTAAAGAGTTAGGGAGAGGTTTGTGTGCAAAGGTTTTAAATGTTTCACTTGGCAGTTCTTAATTTTCACTATTTATAGGTATATTGTATGTGATAATAAACTATTAGTTCCAGGGTTCAGAGTTGTTTGGTGCCCTTTGCTATGTCCACCTAAAGGGAAAGAAAGAGGCCAGCTGGCTAATGGCTCTGCATACCACTGAACCTCAGTTTATGACAGTTTAGGCTAAGATCAAAAGCTTTTCCATTCCCAGGCAAGAGGAAGCAGTTATGACAAACTCAGGACTCCCTAGGGAGCACCTGGACCCCCTTCTACAGAGAAGCCATTCTCCAAAAGATGGAGCAGAATGTCTGGAGAGGCTGTTACAGAGCCATTCCATGGAAGAAGTGTCTGTTTTCCCATCAGGGCATGGGCAAGCCTGGCTTATCTGATGATTTGTGACAGAAGCTCTTAAGAGGGGGAGAAATCACCAAATGTACGTGGATTTTGAAGTGGAATAAAGAGAGATCTTCTCTGCCTCATTGCAGAGCTTCTGAACTGCTCCACAGGAGGAAGATCAAAAGACTTCTTGCTGGGAAGGGCGTCGGGATGATTTCTGTTTTGTTTTGCGCTCCCAGACTCCCAGCAAAAGACTGCAGTAGATCTGTCCGGTGATTCAAAGCCTGAAGCTTTAATCCTTTCTCAGGAGCAGCTTCTTGCGAGTTTAGTGAATGGAGTAAATGGAAGTTCTTGTTCTGATCAAAGTCTTGGGTATGATAGAGAATATGGCCCTTTTCTCCTTGCAGGAAATGAGGAAAGCCTTGGAAACCAATTAATTGGAAAACCAACAAAAAAAATACTGCTTCTGTTACATGAGCATAGTTGCCTCTAAGAAAACTTTGATTTTACAAAGGCAGTGGAATTACTGAGTACAGTTCTTACCATGGTATAAGGAAAATCATAAAAATGAAATTAGAAAGGTTAGGGTTGGAAAGGACCTTCAGATCATCCAGTTCCAACCCCTTTGCCATGGGCAGGGACACCTTCCACTAGACCAGGTTGCTCAAAGCTCCGTCCAGCCTGGCCTTAAGCCCTGCTAGGGGTGGAGTTCATTCAGAGATGCTATTCACAGCTTCTCTGGGCAACCTGTGCCAGGGCCTCACCACTCTCACAGCAAAGAATTTCTTCCTTATATCTAACCTCAGTTTAAGTTTGAACCCATTACCCCTTGTCCTATCACTACAGTCCCTAATGAAGAGTTTCTCCCCAGCATCCTTGTAGGCTTCCTTCAGATATTGGAAGCCTGCTATGAGTTCTCCATGCAGCCTTCTCTTCTTGAGGCTGAATAGCCTTAGTTTTCACTGCCTGTCTATGGGAGGTGCTCCAGTCCCCTGATCATCCTCGTGGCCCTCCTCTGGACTTGCTCCAATAGCTCCATGTCCTTTTATGTTGGGGACACCAGAACTGTACTCAGTTGAAGTCTCAGTTGCTGAAGTAGTTCTCTACTTTGGGGGGGTTATGCATCCACAGATACTTTTTTTATTGCTTGTATTTAATGAGGAGAAAAGGATGCACAGCTACTGTTGTTGAATTTTCAATAAGGTGACCTCCAGCGAGTGACCTCTGGATGCAGCATGTTGGCTGGGTGTCTGTTGGGCACTTAAGATTTCTCTCTGTTTCTCAGCTACGGGTGGCATGGACGGAAGGGTCATTTTCCATTCTTGGAGTGGGGATTGATGGGCAGCACCTGCCACAGTGAGTCAGCAAGGCTGGACTGGCATCGCCCACGGCATTCCTGGACCCCTCAGGAGTGTGTGCCAGCCAGACTTTGACAGCATCAAGAAAAAAACGGTGCAAGAGAAAGTGATGGACTTTGCAGTAGGTATTTTATTGCTGTGCCCTGGGCTAGTGCCCTAGAAACATCCTCCTCTTCCAGCATTATTGGGGGCACTGTGCTTGCTTTTCTTTCACAGCTTCTCTTGCTTTTTGCTTTCACATTTGTTGCATCATTTCATTGTGAGTGATGTTTGGTTTATGCTGAATGCATACCTGATGGAACTACTCATTTGAGTGCTTGGTCTCTATGCCAATAAACAATATACCTTGGCAGCACCCAGCATTTTTTCCCAGTGAACGTGTCAGTGATTGCAGGGACTGTATGGCAATAAAAACTCATGGAAGATCTTGAAATAAGATGTGTATTTTTAATGATTGCAGCATCTTTTTTTTTTTTTTTGTACTTTATAACTATTATGTCCAAGAAATACATCAGAGCCGGAAACATAAGTTTTCTCAGAAAAACTGAATGTGGCCATAATTCATCAGTTTTAATAGAATCACAGAATAATAAAATGGTTTGAGTTGGAAATGACCTTAAGATCTAGTTCCGACCTTGCTGCCATGGACAGGGACACCTTTCACTAGACCGATTGCTCAAAGCCCCGTGCAACCTGGCCTTGAACACTGCCAGGGATGAAAAATTCACAACTTCATTGGGCAACTTGTTCCCGTGCCTCACCACTCACACAGTAAAGAATTTCTTCCTTTTAGCTAACCTAAATTGCCCCTGTTTCAGTTTAAACCCATTACCCCTTGTCCTATTGCTGCAGTCCCTGATGAAGAGTCCCTCTCCAGCGTCCTTGTAGGCCCCCTTCAGATATTGGTAAGCTTCTATAAGTTTTAAAAATATTAGTGAGCTCCTTTGTTTGAAACATCAGTATTAGTTTGGTAAATCAGTTTATCAATAGAACAGGCTATTTCTCTAGAAAGATCTAAAAGAGGGATAATTAACTCTGTAGCTGATTCTGTCTGTCTGTCTTTTGTCCAATGGAGTCTGGAAGCAACTTAATAGAATATAAAGTATTTAAAATTTCATTATCTAAAAGTGCTTTCCCTAATTCCATTCACTTTGCATGTTGCAACACCATGTATTCTGTTCAGGGCTGCTAATAAGCTACGTACCATTTACCTGGTTACTCCTCGGCTTCTCTAATAAAGTCGTGAACTAATAAACTTCAGACTTGAGGTACAGCAGATGTATCTGGAGAAGTGTCTGGTAATAATGGGCTGATCTTTATCTGTTTTGTTAAAGATAACATGGGAAAAAGAGTCTATTTTGAGAGAAAGGGGTCTTTGTTTTTTTGTGTGGATATAATTTTCTAGCTGTATCTTTTTGTCACTTAGGTTCACATCATCCATGTATCATGTCCATGCAACATTTCTCAAGCCATCTTTGAATAATTACTTTTAAATACTTAGAATTTCATAAATAAAAATATTAATACCTCTTTCATTGAGAATTCATATTCCTTTTATCATGCTTTGACTTCAAGAAACTGCTTTGTGATGCAAATACATATAGATGATATCTGTCATCTGAAATGCTTTTAACCATCAGTCTGAATATAGAACCATAGTGCTTTTTTGAGGTGAAAATAGATGTCAGAAAAGCTGAACGAGAAAATAATTAAAAACTTACTTTGAACCAGATTATTTTACATGAAATTCTTGCAATACATACAGCTAATGGGATAATAGAGGGAAATTTAGCCTTTGTATTGTGAATCTAATAGCTTTTTTAATACCCTCTGAAAGGAGTGGGTAAGATGGGATCCATAACACTTCATTTCACTGAAGGTGGAGGTCATCTACCTTGTCAGCCAAACTCCCTCTGTAGCCTGGGGAAATGAAAAGGTACCTCTCTAAAGCAGTTTTTTTCATCTTCCCCACCCCTCTTTCCCATTTTTTGGATATTCCTTTTCTTTTTTTATCACTTCCTATTATCTGGTCGGATTTTACTTTTTATCTGTATGACAGTAAGTTAGCAGGGGGAGTTGATTTGACTTTCATCCACGTGACAAAAAGTCAGCAATGGGAGTTGCTAACATGGGGCCTGAAGAATGCCAGAGGTTTCTGTAGGATATTACTGCTTCCCTTCTCTTCCCTCTTCTGAGTAATTTAGTTTTGGATGCATTATTTCTGTCCCGGTGAAACATACATAGTTTCTCCAGATAGTTGGAGATGGTGTGCTCTGCTTCCAAAAAGGTGACTGTGTTGGTGCTTGGTAAAAAGGGAGTTACTGAGTCCCACCTCACATTTAGGTCACCTGGTGAAATACTGTATTAATTACCTTAGAAGAACAGGTTAAATAAGAACCTGAGCAAGGTAGCTGTGTATTTGGGTAGCAAAACCAATTCGCTCACAAATAACTTTCCAAACACTCATGGTCATGGTTTCACCCACTGTTCAAGGCACATCTCACAGATCTAATCTTCCACATGCCCTTTTCCACTACATTAAAATGACTTTTGGTAGGGCAGTTCTACCAGTTTAAGGCTGCTCTGCAGAAGTACAAAGTGTCAAGTGTTCTGTGATTGATTTTGTTAATATCTTCATGGAAAGTATGAATCAAAATGGCATGGGAAAGAGAATTGTATTTTCATTCATTAAGTACATTGGTGGATTGAATTTACACAAGAATTTGGAGCTCGATTGACTTTTGCAGGAGCACACACACTGTACGATAGGTGTTGAAAAATTGTGCTCACAAAACAGGGAAAATGCATCTCTTAATAAACACGTGAGCCATTTCACTTCCTTGTAGATAAGTAAATAGATAATATGTGTAGATGAGGCACATTTAATGAGAGCAAAGGCAAGTGTAGCTCTTTGATGCTGGAATATAAGTAACTTATTTTTCTTTACTAGAAGATTGCTTTAATCAACTGTTGTTTTAGACAAGGAAAAATCATTTTTTAAAATATATGCGTTAGTTAAAGATAATAGAAGTTTTCGGGATGTGTAGATGAATCAAGATGTCAGGTGTCAATTGGTTGAGGTGACTTTGGGAGGCAGAGGGCTTTTCTTCTGTAAAGGTACCTGTATTTCCACTTCTTCACAGTTCCTCCATGGGTTTTCTTCCCTGTTCTTCACTCCAGTGCTTTTGGACCTTAATTACTCATACACATGCATCCAGCCCCCTTTCTTCTTTCTGTGTCGTGTCACACTGCCCTCCTGCCTTTCTGTATTTTGGATTCCCACCTGTATAATTTGTCCCTTTCATATTTCAGTGCTTAAATTACCCATGGGGTAGAGGTCATCCTTTGCCAGAAGGCTTTTGTGCGAACTTGAAAGGTGCTGAGAGATGAGGAGGAGTGCTTTTTTTTGCGTGTGTTTCATTTTCTTTGTTAATAGCTGCTTTCTCCTACCTGACCCTGGGTAGGCAGTGAGGAGGAGCAGGGGGAGAGGCTACTCCCTCCTTTGAGCTCCTGGCTGGCTCAGTCTCATGTTTCTCTCCAGTTTGAACCGCACCAACACTGATAAGAAATGCAGATGTTTAAAAATATCTCAAATAGCTGAAAAGATTTGGGGTATAGCTTTCTATTTACTCGTAGATGGAAATTTTCTTTTCCTTCAACGTGTCATGCTCATGGAACATCCCAAACTGGAAGCTCAAAGTATTGCTTTATATAGAAACATTTTGCTGTGCAGTTTAGCCAATCGGGTGAATTCTTTCTATATTAGATTATGTGGGGAGTAATAAATCTGGCTGAGGGCAGTGGCGTATAAAAACCTTGAGAGGCAGAATCGCCACAGTACATACTTGAAATCTTGTATTTAGCAGATTTGTGAAGAGACTCCTGGGGAATAAGAGTTAGACTAGACTTTTGGTTCTGTTGAAGACATAGTTCTAGAGAATCAGTGAAGCAGTAAGTATTGTAAGAAAATTAAGCCTGCAAACTATGAGTTTATATCTGTAAAACCAAATTTCTATGTAAAGGCAGATGTGTCTGGGAATGATATATTTTAACTGAGCTAATTTCAGCAGTAGCATTTATGTTCAGTAAACTTGTGCAGTGCTCTTTGTATTTATGCTTTAAGTTTTTAAATTTCAATTTTTACTATGTTTTTTTTTAATTAACCTATGGCTGTCTCTCTCATTATAATATCTGCTGTTATCTGTGACTGGTTAATTTTACTAATATGCAGTGGATACCTAGTTCTTCATGCAGCAGCTGTCTAAAATTTTGTTTAATTTGATGGATATAAATGACATTTACCTAAAACCATCTTTTCCCCTTCCTCGTAATGTTTTCTTTTAAAGCTTTTCATGTTCACAGTGGCAGAGATTCAGAATATTACTATGCAGGAATCAAAATTTTGTATTGCTGCTGGAGGTACAAAAATATTATCCTAGTTTTATTTTGATCTCCATTTCTGTGAAGATGAAAATGATTAGTTATGAACCCTTCGTGTAAAACATTGCATAATGAGTTATTACAAGAGAAATGCTCAGTGGTTTGTCACTGCCTTCATACTAATTTTCTTAATTATAATGTCAATTTAAAAAAATATATTTTGGCAACAGCTAGATCATCAACTTCCTCTCAAAGCTTTTTACTCCGAAGACAGATACTTGGGACTCTTACTTTACTAAAATAACTATGTACTTGACATTGCAGGAACAGTTATTTAGAACCTGTCAAGGAGAGCATTATACCATGTTGTTGAATGCTTACTGATATGCAATAGTAGATAAATTGATAGTTTAAAATACTTATTTTCGAAGCATAAAGAAGCAAGATAACAGTTGCGTGTTGAACACACAGCTGCTTATTTCTTTTACTGAATTTACTTTTAAATGTGACTATTAAATGACAACTTTTAGCATTGTATAGTAGTTAATTTAGTAGGTTTGATCTATTGATATTACTGTTATAATCTATATTGTACTGTCTACATTACTGTGAAGCAGAAGTGTGCTCTGGATATCACCATCATCAAAAATACCTTCTTTAAATTGTTCATTTCATTAAATGGTTCTAGTAAAAAGCTGTAAAATATTAAATATAAAATTAAGTCAAAGAAAAAAAATCTAATCTCAGAGTTGACTAAGTAAGTTTCCTCTTTCAGTATCATAAAAAGTACTATAAAGGTGGAAAGCCTGTTTGGAGTCAGTGGTTAGGTTCAGGATGTTATTGGCAGCACAGAAGTATCCCCAAAGGAGGAGGGTGTTATCATATATTGTTACATGCAATCATATAGATGATATGACCTATTTCTCAGAAATTAAGGTAGATTCAGTGCAAGGGTTGTCACTGGGATGCTTAGGTGGTTATTCAAGATTAGCTTGCTAAGGTGTAGAGTGAAAAAGCAGATAATGAAAGAAGGGGAAAACCCAAAAGAAACCCATCAAAAAATGCACGGATCGATGCGTTGCCCTATATACAGAAGGGGATTTCAGTTAATTCAAACTTGTATCAAAGCTATGAAAACCAGCAAGCTCCGTTAATACGATGGAGCTCCTACTGGTCATGTTTTTAATATGTCTGCCTTGCAAAAGAAGTTACTCCAGTGTGGTTAAGTAGTGTGGTTACATGACATTTGAAAATACGATCTGATTTACTCCCTCATTTCAGCTTCACTGAACAGGGTACTTTAATCAGAAAACTTGCTGTTTTTCCCTGCTTTGGGCAGAGCTTTGCAAAACCACTAGGAGTTGCACTTGAAGTTTTGCAAGCTCTTTTTCTTTTGTGTCTTTGTTGCAGCGTTCCACACTCAAAATACTGGAATGGTGAAGCTGTGCTTATTCTGCACCACTGGTATCATCATGCAGAGATGAAACCCCATTTAAAAATGTATGCCTGCCATGGTGGTCTCTTTCTATGGTTGTTTTTTTCCCCAGTCTTGTCATTTGCTCCTCTGAGTTACGCTGGTGCAGTTTTGTGCTTTGCTCTGTAAACAAACAAGGGCTTTGACATGATCTGGACTGAAAATAACTTCTAAACAAAATAATCCTTTTTTTTAAACCTCAGTCATTTCATTGTTCCAGGTTGCAGCAATGTAGTTGATGGGGTGAAATACAGGTGAGTTTATGAGTGGTGGAACATGGGAAGGAGCAAATGAGCATCTTCAGGATGAGTTTGCATGCAGGAGCTAACCTGTTGTGCAGCCAAGTGAAGTTTCTTACCTTAGCAGGGGAGAGAAGGAAGATGCCTCTGAAGGCCTCCAGAGGGAGATCCTGTCCACCTCAGTTGAGGTGCCTCAACTTTAAATGCGATTTGCAATAGAGCTGATAGTATAATTATAATTACCAGTAAATTCTGTAGCAGCTCCACCATTAAAAAAGAAGTAAAAATTAAAATAAAGTGGGTCAAATTCCCAGAAAAAAAAATATGTGGAAGTTGCCAACTCATAATCAAATTTTTAGTTTAACCTTATGGTGCTAAATTTCATTCCTCAGTTCTGATATTCCTTTTTATAAACTTAAAATGCCGTGTCCCTAAATGTATGTGAAACAGGGAATATGTTTTGTTTTTCATCTGTGTAGCTTTATGTCGATATCCAGATTGCTATTTAGGGAAATAAACTGTAAAGTAAGGCAAAACAGCTAAAAATAGGAGCCACTAACTAATACATGCTCATCCAAGTAGAACATGTGGAAAACTTCCATTGAGTGTGCTGGAGATTGATTTTAAGGGGAAAAAAAAAAATTTACATTAAACTGGGGATAAACACAGCCGTTTAACAGAGGAGGGGAGCTACGTCAGTCTATTTAAAACTAGAAAGGAAATGCGGAAAGGAAGAGGGAGGTTTGTGCAGCCCATGTGGTGAACTTGATCTGGCTCAGAAAAAATTGGGAAAAAACTGGGAAGCAGAACTAAGTGAGGGAAAAGCTGGGATGTTTGCTTAGGGATTCTTGGCTGTGTCTGTGTATCTGTCGTTTTTGTGCCGTCTCAGTCCAGCAGTGAACTTAAACAGAGTATCTCCAGTTGAGTGATTGGAATTAGGGAAATAAATTGGAGATTTCATGATGCCTGTGCAACTGCAATGTCACAGCAAGTACTGTCATGTTTTATTCTTTCTGCACACCCTTTTTTTTTATTATTTCCCCCCCCAAGCAAATGTTTTCATCTAGATAGAGCATTTTTCTGCCCACTTGTGCCAAGAAGTATTTTCTTGAATTATTAAGTCTAGTTAAAAGGTCAGATGGAGAAGAAACAATGTGTTTCTTCTGAAATGAGACTGGGGAAAAAGAGATTAGTAAAGAGTAAATGTATTTTGTTGAAAGGGAGAAGACTAGCTGGAATGAGTAAGAGGGAGAGGCATGATCTGCCGTACCGGTGTTGGTTGCTATAACTGAGCAAGTTGGGACAGATCTGCAGTGCACCAGGAAGTGAAAACCAATTATTTGTTGAGCTTAAATTGTGTGGGAAGGGGAATTAAGTCCAATCTTTTCCACTTCGTTTAACCCAAGCCCTGAAATTTGTACAAAGCCTTGGTTTAACCGCCATCCTGCTTAATCATTTCCATCAAAGCAGTGTAGTATTTTGGCAAGTGGAGTAGTTTCCAGTGTCTTCAATTCTGTTATTAATTTAATTCATGGTTTAATAAGTGTACCTCCTTATTTTGGGGCCAGTCTTCACCACTAGGTTCAGTTTTTTAGATACAAGGAAACAAGGGGGAATTTTTACTAACAGTTTTAGTATCTCTGATTCTTTCAGAAAGAGGAAGGTTTCAGTTACCCATTTTTATAGGTTGTTGACCTACTCTTCAGGGGAGCAATTTCGGCTTGTACAGTGACATACATGACATAAATCATAGCGGGAAATTTACTCCCTAATTGAGAAAACACTGCAGATTAGATGGACTGTCGCACGTTGCACAGCCAATGCTTGAGGATTGGAATATTTTATTTCTCATGCTTTTTCATTTTATATTTTTTATTTTTAATTTATAACTTGTCCTAGAAGTGTTCGCTTATTCATCCAGAAAGAGACTACCTGCATGCATGGGACCGTATGTATGGTAACCATACCTAAAATTTGAATTCTGCTGGAGCATTTTACAGTGTATGAATTTCTGATGCACAGAACTGAGCCAGCTGACCATGCTGATCAGTAAATACAAGAAACATGGATCACTTGAGATAGAACTGAGAGTGTTTACAATTTGTAAAAAAGAAAAAAGTAATAAATGGATGCAAGCTAAAAGCATAACTTATAGGAAGTAGAGTCAGTCACCGTGGAGACAGGGAGCTCTTGCTATTTGTTGTGATTACTCTGGTTTAATAATTATAACTCCTTCAATGTTAATTCAGAAACCAGACGTTAAGTTGATGAGAACGAATCCATTATGTTTTGCCATTTCTGTTGTCAATTTTTTGTTGAACTTCAGTAAATAAAGTCCCAATGCAGTTAGTAGAAACCTTGGGGTAGGATTCAGATGAAGCCCCCAGACTCTGCTCAACTTCCCGTAGTGCATTTCACAGCTGAATGAAGCGCTGCATCTGTGAAATGATGGTGATAAGCCTTTCATCTCCTCACAGGGTGGAAGTGCTTCTGAAGTGCATCACATGGTATAGTCTAGTGAGTAGGAGGTAACCCTCTACTGCACCCTTTCCTCAAATCCATTGCTTATTTGCATTTTAAAAAATTGTTTATTTATGCTTTTCTTTTGCTCACCTACTTCACCTACGGCCTGTTCGTGATAAAAAGTAGGGGGTCAGCACCTGACATGTGGAGTAAAGAGACTGTGTTTTCAAAAATCGGCTGATTTTAAATGGATGGGGTGGGGAGTGTGATGTAGGGGTAGAATCAGAGAGCATATTTTTCCTTGGGTGGAAGTAATACTTAAAGCCGATGTCCTTGTTTAGAAAGCACTTCCAGTTTTGATATTTTTCTCATGTTTTGATAGCTTTAAATATATTTAATGGTTGAATCAAATAATAACACAGCAATTGAGTTATAAATGTAGAGAGAGGCCAGTGAGTAATCCCTGTAAGTGAAAAAATGAAGAGTTTTCCCTTTGCTTCAATTAAGTTTCAGATGCTCACGTTCATAAATTTCTAAGCTACGGCCTATGAATTAATAAGTGCCTTTTGGGGCTTTGGAGACAGGAAGAGTAGTAGCTTTCCTTGTTTCCAGGCTTGTCAGTACTGAGCAGCAGTGCGAAAAAGAGGACTGGAAATAGGAGCAGTTAATGCTCTCTGCTGTGGAAACAGGCAGTAGTCCAAATTATATTAATTACATATTAATAAATAATATGTTATTTATTATCTGGTTCTATTCAGCTGAACTTATTCTTGCATTGCAAATTTTGAGGCAGAGATGTGGCTGAGATTTTATGTGTCTATGCACATGCATAAACATGCATGCATGCGTATTAATATGTACAGAAATGTATACAAAAATATATGTAGTTGCTCTGGTTTACTTGGGGTAATTTTCTTTGTAGTAGCCTAGTATGGGGCTATGTGTTGGATTTGTGCTGAAAAACAGTGTTGGTAACACAGGGATGTTTTTGTTATCGCTGAACAGTGCTTACACAGAGCCAAGGCCTTTTCTGCTCCTCACAACACCCCACCAGTGAGTAGGCTGGGGGTGCACAAGGATTTGGAGAGGACACAGCCAGAAACAGCTGACCCCAACTGACCCAAGTGATATTCCATACCATATGGTGTCATGCTGAGAATATAAACCTGTGGGAAGAAGACGGAAAGGGAGGACATTCACAGTGATGGTGTTCGTCTTCCCAAGTAACTGTTACGCATAATGGAGCCCTGCTTTCCTTGGGATGGCTGAATATCTACCTTATCATGGGCAGTGGTAAATTAATTCCTCGTTTTGCTTTGCTTGTGTGTGCGGTGTTTGCTTTACCTGTTCAACTGCCTTTATGTCAGCCCATGAGTTTTCTTACTTTTCTGATTCTCTTCCCATCCCACTGTGGAGGACTGAGTGAGCGGCTGTGTGGGGCTTAGTTGCTGGGTGGGGTTAAACCACAACAGCCCTTCTTGGTGCCCCATGTGGTTCTTGAAGGGTTTGAGATAATGACAGATTTGATTGGAATGTGCTAAATAGAATTTATAGTTGCTATTGCTATTCAGTTATTGTGAGGCTCCTGTGCCTGCCATGGTGCTTGCTTGCCTTCCTGTATATTAGAGTCTTGTGCTTCTAAGTGGCTGCTTTTTTGCAGTGACTGTTTTTGTTTTGTTTCGTGTTTTCCCCACTCTTCTTTTTCACTCCAAAAGCCGCCCAGGTGAACTAACATGTATCATCATCATAGAATCATAGAATACCAGCTTGGAAGGGACCTCAAGGATCATCCTCTCCAACCTTTCCTGGGAAAGCATGATCTAGACTCTATGTCCCAGCACCCTGTCCTGATGTAGTGGCATCCCTGTTTTGTCTCAAAAAGGAGAATATTGTTTGGACATTAATGTTGGTTTGAAAAGCCATGTCTTCATTGCAGTTTTTAAACAGATGTGTAATTGGGGTGTAGGGTTGGCTGCTTTCTGTCAATATTCTGTTAGTCACTAGAGCTGCAAGCTGGCCGGATCGTCTGGATCATGGTTGTTTTCTAATTAGCCATTTCCAGTGTCTTCTCTTTTAATTTAATTTGTCTTTTTCTCTTTTTTCCTTTTCTTTTTTTTTTTTTTTGTGAGTTTAGGACTGAGTTATTAGCACTGTAACTGGCCCCCAGGTTTCGTAATTTTGCTTGTATATATTTTGTACATAAGTATCTGCTTAGATACTACTCAGAACACATTTTCCATCTTTTTGGGGGGGGGTTGCATAGCTAATTTAATGTATTCAGAGAAGAACTGAGGGCTGACTTTTCCTTTTAAGTCTGGTAGGGAAAGAGTAAACAGAATCGTGGCTTTAAATAGTCTTGCTGTATTAACTGGGATGCTGTCATTCCATTGTAAGGAAATATTAAAACCGTTAAAGAGTGTCTGAGAGCAAATGCTTTTTCTTAAGCAAACTGCTGATGAATATCTGTAGAAGATTCAGCAAAGGAGTCAGTGAAGTTGGGTAATCAGATTAATAAAAGGAAATTTCATTTTCATATATCTATTTGATTTGGCATCTCAAATAATTTTAAAATGTAAGATTTTGGAAAATGTAAGCCTTTAATGTAGTATTTTTGTCAGGTTGTTTGTGCAATGTTGCACCATAATCCATCCAACTTAAATATTCTTCATAGTTTTGCATTGTGCCTGCTTTCCATCTACAATGCCTTTACCTCCAGCCCACAGTCCTTTCCAAAACTGGTTGTGTGCTAAGTTAAAAGATACGCAAACCTTAGTCTGATCTCTAGCTCAGATTTAAACTTAAGTTTGTTATGCAATATATTCTGAATGGTGTGTGAAGATAATTTGTGTGGTATGTTTTTGATTATTTCAATTTTACTTTGCTTGCAATCTACCTCGATTTTCACATTTATTTTGCTTATAGTCTACCTTGATACTTCTTAGAGAAAAAAGCTTTAAAAGCTTGGTTTTGCCTATGTGTGCTTTTGTTTGGTTTTGATGTAAGAACCGTAAGGCAGTATTATACTTTTAGCGTTAGTTGGAAATTGTTCACCTTGTTTTCACAATTCTGCATCTGACTTTCCATCTTTAATGTAAATGCCTGCTGAAAAACTAATGGAGTTTTATAATTCTCTGTTTAACTTGCCAGGGAGTTTTTATGCACTGAGACTGCAATTAAGCCATGCTTGTCTTAGCTAAAAAAGAGGTGTACCTTTACTAACCATACATTTTGGAGTTAAGTGTTCTCAAATTGTTTTGCAGTTTATTCAAATTGAAATGTGTTGCTGAAGTCTAGTTGCAAATTTTCAGTGATTAAAAAATGGTTTTAGATTTCCTCCCTTCAGTAGATAGTACATCTTGAAGTGAAAGTAAGTTGCTTTCCCTCCAGCTCAGTCTCTAGGTTCAGAGATGTTTTTAAATGTAGGGCTGTATTGCCAGTTAACTTTAGTCTTTGTGACTGAAATGAATTAGTGAGTGGTACAGCTATTTGTTACATAGAGAAAGCTCAGGTTAACATTATCAATAATAAGTAAATTTTAAAATATCACACATTTCCTCTAGAAGTGCTGGAACCCACTATCTCAGTTTTTAATTTGCAGCATATATAGATATCTAACATCTGTGTTTAAAGTGAAATTACACAAGTGAATTAGACAGAAAAATGTGAGCCATAAATCTCTTCATATGTGTATTTTCAGCTGGTCACTAGGCTGCGTTAGGACTCCATGAAGTTTGTCTTTGGTTACAACAGTTTAATGAAATATTTGTTTCTCGGTTATCTTCTGTACCAGTTTTGTGTTTTTTGTGTCATGTTCGTATATGTACACCAACGGGTACTTTATCTAACAACTGGTAGCATCTGGAGGAAAGTAATCCATACTTTTTTTCTAAGAGGTAGTATGGGTATAAATTGCTAGAATAATCTATTCAAGCGGGCTTAATTTTTTAAATTAATCTCTGCTCACTGATGCTCAGTGATTATTCTGCTTATCATTCCTTTGATATGTGTGAGGTTTTAATGCCAAAGTGATGTTTGGGTAGGGAAACTGCTTGTAAATACAGACTGACATGAAAATGTAAATCCTTAAACGATAGAAACAACGATTTTTAAAACTCTGCTTTAATGTTTCAGTGATTTACTTTAAGGAACAAACACTGCATTTTTAAACATCCTGCTAGATGTAACTTTTACCAAACGAGCTGGACTGAGACTCTTTACATGTGTCTCCTCATTGCTTTTGTATGTTGAATGTCCAGATACCTTTTCTTTGGAGCATGCAACAGTTGTTTCCAGCTTGTAAGGGTGTGTGAAGGCTGTCAGATTTCCTGAACTTACCTGCAGTGATCTGAAGCATGAGATTAAAGGCTGAGTGTCCCCAGAAGAAGGAGTATTTGACATTCTTAACTTCATTAGACATATGACTGTATATTTTGTAAAGAGTTTAAAATCTCATTGTTTTAAATAGTCAATCCATCAGATCATTTGCTTGGCCCATGTGATATTTCTAATGAAGAAGTGCAGTATATCTGAGAATATGTTTTTTTGTTACTATTGACCAAGTTGATCTGAGATTTCCAGCTCTTCGGAATTATAGGTGTGAAGATTTTCATAGATGATATTTTTTTTTCTTAAAAATAATTCACATATATTAGATATAAGCACTGAAGCATGTATAGAACAGCATAAAATACCCCTTTCTTTACAATGGTCTACTTAAGTCCTATTAATTCTGTGTATGTGTTTTTGTGGGTGACCAGCATATTTTCCTCTTCTTCTTCTGTATCATTAGCTATCAAATGTGTGAATTGATTTAGTCTCTCCCTTCTGAAAAAGTAAATACATCAATAAACCAGCAACTTACAGTTGTTAGCAGTCTGCTAAGGCCTAACTGCAACCATACATATAAAAACTATTTCAGCTGCTGGAGTCCTAATCTTAATACACTTTATTAAAGAAGTAGAATGTGAGAAATAAGTGTTTTGAGCATGATCTTCCTTATGGAGTGTTTTCCTTATTCCTCTCCAAAGGGAGGAAGTAACTGGGAAAGCTAGAAGCAAAAGAGGAATGAACGTTGTGATGTACATGTATAATGTAAATGCAGTAATCCCAGAAGTATGAAAAAATAATGATGGAAATGTACAGTGGGTAATAATAAATAAAGTCTGGGTCTTTATCTATTTATCACCCTTTTGCAGTGACTCTAATCCCTGCATTGGGTGCATTATGAAGCTCTTCAGCAATTTGTATGCAGACAGGGTTCTGCAAAAACAAGTCATCTACTTAGATTTTTTGCTGTCAGGATTGGCTTTCATCTGCCTTGATCAAAGTAAATCCTGAAGTTCACCTGTAGCCAAAACCTTGTATCCGAATGTTATATTTATAATTAGCTTTTTGTGTTCATTAGTTGTGTTGTGGTGGTGATGGTTTGTGTTTTGCTTGTTTTGGTTGGTTGGTTGGTTTGTGTGGTTTTTTTTTTAAATTAAGACAATATTTTTCATGCAGAGAATTCAACTGACATTTGTTAAGAACAAATCTCCTGATGGAAAATAGATATTGGAGTTTGTAACTCAAAGAGAGAATTGGCAAAGAAGAGCAAACAGAAATGAGAAGTGTACAGGTTGTGCTATTCAGTAATGGGAAAAAACCCAAAACAACAAAGAGAAATTAGTCTAGACCAGGAAGAGTGACAGTCAGAGGTAATATTAGTCTTACCTAATACTGAGCTGGTCACTTCCACTTTATGATCAGGAGAGAAGTGGACACCTTTAGGTTGATATCTGGCCTGGTTTAGATGCCCATTTTGGGATAAAGCACATCAAATGGTAGAAACCTGTTCCCCACTGTCAGCCCAGGCAGGCTAGGGGGACTGGCTGGGATGGATCCTGCAGTACTGCATGTACTTGCACCAGCTTTTGCAAGAATAAAAAAAGGGTTTCAAAAAAGATGCTTTGCTCGAAGATTTTTACTGTGTTGCTTAAAATCAAGCTTGTGATATAATCACAGGTAGGATTCTGAATTACAAAGGAAGCAGCCTGATGACTCACAAAATGAAACTCATTAGAGGAAAAAGTCTTATAGCCTCCAACAACAGAGAAAAACCTAATGAAGCGATGACAGAGAGTGAAATCACATTTTCCAACTTCATCTTGTTAGTAGAGTTCATCCCATCATTCCAAAATGGGATTCAGCTGTACTCTTCAGTGTGTTTACCAGGTCCATGCTGAAAGCACAGTTAAACATTAGCCAGTTATTGTCTTAAATATATTAGACTAAAGAGAGAGCCCGTGCCTTTTCTATTTTTTTTTTGTGTGTGTGACCAAATAATTCACTAAGTTATTCCTGTGCTTGATTTGGAGGATGAGAGGTGGTCTCCTTTTGCATAGTGTTGGGTAGCTTTTCTTTCCCATACTATTGCTAGGGAAGATTTACTAGGGGGACAGTAAACATACTAGTCCCTTTTTTTTCCGCCACCGTTAGCATATGGACCACTGATCACCAGAGGGGGAATAGCTATATAGCAGTTCTCCATGTCCATGTTGTGTCTGTGTCCAGCTGTGCCACTTCTGTGCTCTGCAATTCTTATTACATCCCCAGTTGGTTTTTATGGGCAGTTGAGAGCTTGACTGCAGTTCTCAGAGATGTTAATGGACCAAGTCATAGCTGTATCAGAGACTGCCTTCTGCCTATACTTAGCAAAATAAATTTCATTCTAGTAGTTAATCGGCATGGGGGGAGAGTGCTTGAATTTCAAGAAGTTTCTAGGCTGAGGATGTGCATTTTATCCTCATTCCTAGAGAAAACTAAATGTGCAGGGGACTGCAGATGTAGTTTTCCTGTTCAGTCATTAGCAACACAGTGCTGGCTGTTTTAGGACAATCTAATGGTATATTGATGTTTCAGAGCAACGAATCTCCTGCAATTCAGAGCCAAATCAACCTGTTGATTACATTTAAATAATGAAGGTTTTGAAGAATGATGCCTCTGTGTGGATGCTTTGTGAATGCCAAGAGGATAATTTGACAGGATCACTGAAAATCAAGTCATTCACCCAGCTTTGGAACAGTTAGTTATCATTCTGTATAGTCTACATTTTTAGACTTTAAATACATGCCTTGATGTAGTTCTGCAGAAGGGGTTGCTTTTTCATTGGGTTTAGTATTTTGGGCACCAAGGAGATTTCAGTGTTGTACATTACACAGAGTTTGGGGCCTTTGACTGGTCCCCCCCCCCCAGCTGTTTAAAGCTGCATTGTAGAATATTTTCTGTAGAAAACTCCATGGAGATTTCTTTGTACAGTTTAGTTTGTAGTTCATCACTTAGGATCAAAATTGTGATGATTTTCTGTGGCATGGGCTGTGCTTTTGATAGCTACTGATTTAGAAATTGTGTCTCTCTTCTCTTCTGAATTTGACTTTCTGGCTGGTTCCCTCTTGTTTCCCTGCCTTATCTTTGGGAAAAAAGGCACCCATGCTATGAAAGAAGTGATACAGCCTTAGGCAACGTTAGTTTAATTGCACATAGTTGGTAGACCAGGAAGAGTGTAGGATGGGAAAGGAAGAAATTAGGTGAACATTGCACAGATGTGGAAGTATCATTTCACTGAGGCGACCGTGGGATTTGTGCATTATCTGGCCCTTGGCTACTGCTGCTGTCTTGTTGAACTACACTTTTAATTATTTTTTAAGGACACCAAGAGTCTGCAGTTGATATCTTTTATTCTAGGCTAGGTTGCCTAACACTTTTCATTATAAAAGTTTTTTGTACCTCTACTATTTTTTAAAGGACATTCTATTAAGTCTGTTATTTACTGCAGGTCCTTGGAATTCAGCAGAGATAACTGCAAAGCCAAAAAAAAGTGCTTTTTCTTTGTTGCTTGAAATCCTAGAGTGTTTTTTTAGCTCAGTTACAAAAGATTGAAAATAGATATTCTTTTTCTCTTGTTGCTTTTGTTGTCTGCAGAATTCTGGCAGCTTGTCAAAACACTGCCTGAGCACAAATAGTCTTATCAAAATCTGGTCCCACGCTGCTGTTAGCAGCACACCGTGCTTCAGTGGGAAGGAGGGAGGGAATAGTAGCACTGGGAAGAAGAAACTTCAAGAAGGGCAGGTTTTTATTCAGTAATACATGGTTAATAGGTCGGCAGGGCTCAAGAATTTTGGTGAGGCCAAGACACTGGGGCTGTAGTTTGAAAGTGCCGTGTGTCACTTGATAGGTCACCATGTATGTTGGGAGTGAAGCCAGAGATTACAAGGACAGGTAGGCTGTTCTTACAAATTAGATGAATGATAAGCAGAGGAGGTTGTATATAAGCCTTGCTTCCTCTTTAAAGGATTATGTAAAGCAATTTTAGGATGGATGGCCACTAGAATTGCTAGTCATCACCTTTTGGGGGGCCATTTATGGCAGAATTGGACTCATCACTTCCAAGGTTCATGGGAAGATTGAATGCTAAGTCCATCTGTGATCTACAGAATGAGCAGTCTGCACATCTGTCACTGAAGAAAAGTTCTGAAGTTCTGCCCTCGGCTCCATCAGTGATTCAGTGTCCTTACAAAAGGAGAAAGGTAGCATGTTCTTATTCCACAGGGCAGATAAGAAGATAACATGCACTGATGGTTGAATGACACGATGGTGAAAAGTGTCTTATTAAAAGGAAATTGCAGTTCTGAAGCCAACATAAAGATTGGGTGGTGTGGCATCCCCAGATGACCAGGATAAAAATAAATACACAGTCTTTCCGCTCTTTGAACATGTTATATCCTGCTTACTGCCTTACCTGCCTGGAGTGAGGCTCTGTGGAAGAAATAGTGTATTAGTTTGTAATTACAGGTCTTTAAAAATATGTATGATTTACAGAGCTAAATTGTGAACTCTCATCGAACTATTTTATGGTTTTAGTTTCGGAGTGCTTCACTTTGTCACTTTGAGAAGTGCTCAATGTATGTAATGTGATCATATTTTTGAAATAAAGATAGAACCAATATAAGTACTTGTTTCTTTGTTCCTCTTTTTTTCCCTTGTGATTGTAAAATGCTTCTCATGCTCCAAATAGTAACATTTGTGTTGCTAATGCTGATTGTGTAATTAGGGCTTTTAATTTCTTGTATGAAAAATGGGAGTGGGTTTTTATTTTGTTTGTTGTTGTTTTGTGTAAATAGCAAAGTGTTACACAGTATAATTAGATGTCTTTGCTGGCCTGTCTTATTAGAGACAGTAGCTTGTCTATTTGGTTTTGTATGAAGTCTGGCTGGAAGTGGATATTTTGTGGGTTGCAAGAGAATTATATCAAACTTTCTCTCAGGCTTCTTTCAGCTGAAGTTGTTTACCAAGATATTTTAGTAATCAGTTTTAGTAGGAAAAAATTCTATTTATAGCTCAGCTCTCTGTGCTCCCGTGTTTTTTGTTACGTTCCTAGAGAGCTTTAGGGACAAAGGAAAGTAAATCTACCTAAGTCTTCCTTATACAGGCTGCTTAATTTTCTACATATGGTGAATGTTTAAACAGACTTTTTATCTTATGTTTATTCTGAGAAAAAGATGTTACCTTTTTTGAGGTGAGTACTCAGCAGGAAAAACACTATCTGCAGCTAATAGGAACAAGCAGCTTCCAGCTGTAAACCCATGACCTCCTTCCTCTCAGTTTTCTGGAGAATGTGTCTGGTGTTCAGGATTTTCCAGAGTGTGGTCTGCATTGTAGGACCGATCCTACTCTCCTCTATATTTAGTTTGTTCTTAGAAAAAAAATTCTTTTGCTTAGCTGAAGAAAAGAAGGTTCCTGTGGAAGGGAAAACATGTTGAATACTTGAAATCATGCTCCTTCTGCTCTTAACAGTGAAATCTCTGTGTGGGGGACACTGGATTGTGAATAATTGTTCTCCTAGGCAGTTCTCCAAGCTGCACATGAATATCCAACCTGTTTGGCTGCCGAACTACTGCTTATTGTTTGATTAGACTAAATTTGTTTATAAACCTCTTGGAGTTTGGTTTCTTATTATATAATAAGAATGATTGAATAGGTTGAAGATGCAGAGGGAGAGGATATTGTCTTTATGTCTCTTGATTTCCTTGCTGATTTTTTCCTTTTTACATTTTATTGAGAGGATGAATAACTTTTAATCTGATTTTAAATAGAATTTAATTCGTTACCTATGTCCATGTCTATGGCACCTTAAGTGAACATTGTAAGAATTCCTTATTTTAAGAGGAAGTGAGAGAGCAATTAATGTCTTTCTCTTTAAAAGTTTTCGTGTAATGATTTCCCATCTGTGCAGCCTCCAAATTCTTTCAGTTTTCTTGGCTCAGTTAGAACTTTCTTTCAATGGGAATTTGGGCACTGTAGGGCAGTTGGCAAACTACAAAGTGTGGATGTGGGAAAAGAAAAGGAAAAAAAAAAAAAGGAATAGAAAAGTTTTAAATCTTTCTGTTTGGTAACCAAGAGAGCTGGTCCTTTTGAGCTAAACTTCTGATAACATTCGCTGAACCACAGGAAAAAAAAGGAAGTGTGTTAATGAATTATGTTTTGGACTAAGTTCATGTCCCAAAGCAATTTTATTTAGTAATATTCTACGTTTTCCTTCTTTCCTTTAGCACTTGACCCCCTTGTACAGAAGGCTGCATCAGGAAAATTTAAGTAACTATAACCTGTTGGGTGGACTTTATTTGAATTTCTCAGCTCTTTTAGAAGAAAATTGATTGGGATTGTGACTGAAGAGATCTGAAAGATTTGCTTCATGAGAACACAGAATTCTTGTGATGCTTAAGTTGTTCCAGTGTACAGGCTTCAGACTTCTGTTCATAGTAGTTACGTGTGTTAAATTTGATATATATGGTATACGTACTTGAAACTTCTGGCCAATAACCTAAAGCAAAACTTTTCAAAGACCTGTTCTACTCTGGCAAAACTGCTGGACCAGATATTACATGCAAAGTAGCACCAGTTCTAACAGTCTCCCACTTGAGTAAGTACTAAAAGTATAATTTGTTTTAAAATCAACTGTATTGTGGCTGTGGTTATCAGCTGTAAATAGGAGAGGACACCAAAGAAAACAATTTAAATCAGGGATGCTGTACCACATTTTGTTGATGTAATACAGTAAGTCTCTGTCTCTTAAGGATCAGCTGTACATAGCAGGTGAATAGGATCATGCCAGCTTTTCACTTCCTTCTTTTAGTGCTTAACATCCTTAAATTCCTTTGCAGTCTCTGCAGGCACAGCTTATACCTTGAGTTCTCAGGCAAATCTGTAGAATGATACACCCTATAGTGTGTTTTTGCTTATAGTTACTATTGACATTGCAATATTTAGTTGAAACAACTGTTCAAATACTCACTGATACTTGCTATTGTGAGGGCACATATTTCAATTATGACCTTCAAATTCATAAAGTTTGCAAATAACCCATATTCTTTTTTAAATGTTGTGTTTCCGTTTATATTTTCCCAAGTAAAGTTTCCCAGCCACTTTTACAACCATGCAAGACTAACTTTGTATATAGTGATGAGAATGTCATGAGGGATTGTCAGAAGTTTTAGGACATATTGCTTTTGCTGTACTCGCAGGTTTGTTACCCTGTTGTATTTTCCAGTATTTTCCTAGGAAAAATACACTGGCTAAAAAATACACAAAATTCTTTGGCTCTTCCTCTAATCGCTTTTTAAGACAAGGATGATGTTTTTCTCTTTGGTCTTCCCGATGTGTTCTTCCCTGACTCCCTGCCCTCTCAAAGGTTATTGCTGATGTTCTGGCATGAATTCTATAAGACTGCAATGAAATGCTGAGAACTGGTGTCGTTTGCCAGTCATTTTTGGGAAGGTGGGTGATGGAGTTTGAAGTCTGTACTTATGCAACCGCTGCTTGACAGCTTTAATTTTCCCACCTCTCCCTTTACCAGCAAGAAAAATCATAATCTCCCTGGAGCAAAATAAGATCTGCAGGTTTTTTTTTTTCTTTTTTTCCCTTCATTGCAGTATTTTCATTATGTATTAATTTTGTTTTAATGACTTGCTGCGAACAGAAAAAAAAAACTATGCAGTGGAAAAGCTTTCCTTTTGAAGCAGTCTCAGAATCAGATTGAATGATCAAATGATTTTTGTTTAATGGTCAAACAGTTTCAGGAATAAATGTCATATAGCGAAAAATAACCTCTTCAGTGTCCTTCGGTTATCTTAAGGTTATAAGCTCATTTGCCTATGTCTCCGTAGTCTGGAAATGTGTCAGTGGAGAAGGCAAGTACGGGCCATAATTACTGGTTCATGGCAGGATGTTGAGTGTTAAAATAACTGGGTGTCACTGAAGGGGTTAGATTAACTGTTGGAGCTGACAAGATATAATTGCTTATGAACCACTTTCTTTAACAATGAAAATGATGTTACTTGAGGCTGTTTCTTCATAGCATAGTGTCTGTGTCTGGCTCTAGAACTGGTTTTAATTAGAGGTTGAAACGTCTGAGAAGTGCTCATTTATTTTTAGCCAGGACAGATATCAACTAAAACAGATTTTCCTCAGAATTATATGAATAATGGGTAATAACAGACAAATATTTGAAAATGAAGATACCAGTGGCTTAATTGAATTTGAAACAAATGACTTCAAGCCTGAAGCCTGTCTTTTAATTGATTTCAGCTTGATAGTGCTGAACACAGAAATTATCGCATTTTAACCTGAGTTTCTTGGTTGAGTCAGTGCGTAGACTCACAAAAAGACCTTTTCAGTTGTCTGTTCTAGAGTTGCAAGTGGGGGCTGTTGATAATAAGCATAAACCTCAGACACATTGTCACAGCTGTCTTACTAGGTGCAGGTTTGGGGAGGAAAGTTTTGGATATGAGGGCAGTTGGTGGATGCTAACAAACTTCTGCTATTTTAACATTGTGACAAATGACAAATACAAAGAAGCCCCAGCTAGTTTCACATACTGTTCCAGAGTAGACTTTATGATTAGCCAATAATGCCTGTTTCCTCTTTGTAATTTTTTCCTTTTGTGGGGCATCACTCAATTTGCTGCACTTCACAGGGGCTTGAGTTCTTCAGATATCAGTCACTCTTATGGATCACTTTGGTCATGCAGAATCCATTGAAGTTTTTTGCCCATCTTCTGCTAGTGCCCGTTTATCAAAGTATTCATGCAATGGGAGAGAATCCCTGAAAAAATGTAAAAGCCGTTCCCATAGTCAGAGTGGTGGTCAGAAGGTGACTTACAACACATGAATTGTTCTGGAGGGTTATGCCTATTTCTTAGACCCAGAAACACGTTGCGCCTGGTCTACAACATGAAGGCTTCAACACACAGCTCCATCCCATTTTGTGTTCAGCGCTAATGTGATGGGTCCCCAACTCTTGTAGCATTTCATGTGACAGTCTGGAGTACGTGAAAGGTGTTGATGTGCAGTCCATCACTTCACAGTCCAAATGCAAATAAGCCTTGTGTTTTGATAAAAATGTAGTATGGGAAGAAGTTCTGTCACTCTTTCTTGAGTTGATTCTTTTTATATGACTCTTTGCAGCTTAGTCAGCTAGCTGTAAACATGCTTGTTACTTGTGCTAATGCTTCGTCCTGTAGAATTGATGTATTTTGTTGAAAAATAGCTTAAATTTCTACTGTATTTTGTAAAGCAGTTGTCTAGGCTTTTAAGAGAAAACATCAATTTAGGGCTCATCCCTGTTTTCCTCAGCCCTTGAAATGACCAGTGAATCCAGCAACATCTTACAGAAAATTTTCTCAGGGTTTTTTTGAATGATTTATCAGCTCTGAAAGACTCCTTGTCCTCATACTAGCTTCTCCTTTCTCACTCTAATCCTTCTCTTCATCTCCATGTATATAAATAACAGAACTGCGCTACTCATGGCAATGTGTTATGGAGAAGTTGGGCAGGTCTTGAACCATTTTTAGGAGAATCAGAGAGTCACACAGCAGTTTGGATCGGAAGGGACCTTTCATGTAGTCCAACCCCCCCTGCCATGGACAGGAACATCTTTCATTGGATTGGATTGCTCCAAGCCCCATCGAACCCGGCCTTGAACACTGCCAGGGATGGAGCAGCCACAACTTCCCTGGGCAACCTGTGCCAGTGCCTCACCAATGCTCATTGTAAAGAATTTTTTCCTTAGATCCAATCTAAATGTACCCTCTTTTAGTTTAAAACCATCATATTTTCAATGCAATTTCATCAAAACCAAATCTGACCCCAAATTTGCTTTGTTCTTCTGCAAAAAAAGGGAATAAGAAATCACAGAATCTGCAGTCCGTATGTCTGGACTTGCAGACAGGTTGTACAGATTAATGCAAAACAGCATTTAAAAACAATTTAATTCAACTTGTACTAATCCCGTATGGCAGTGCTCAAGTAAGTTTAAATTTGGTTCATTTCAGTATATTTTATCTTAGTAAAAAGTACTGATGTGTGACAGAATGGATGTTTTAAACCAGCACACATCCTTAGTTAGGTTCAAATTAGAGTTTGCCATATACTTTAAATGAAACTCCACCTTTAAAAAATTTCAGTATGTGCTCAGGACATCAATGTGTCATAAGTTGGCTGGTAGAGAAAGAACCTAGAGTGGTGAAAAATCATCAGGGCTGAAAAATTGCCAGACATTAATCTCCTTGGTGCTGATTTTAACCAGGCTGCTGTGAATCCTAATTGAACTTGTGCAGTGAGAACCAGAGCAGTAGGGGACTGACAGAAAGCATTCAGTTCTTCAGTGGTTGCTGCTTTGGAGTAGTGAGTGGTTAGTCCTGAAAACATGAGATGACTTTCACTCATACAAGAAACACTT
This sequence comes from Myiopsitta monachus, assembly GCA_017639245.1. NCBI lineage: Eukaryota > Metazoa > Chordata > Aves > Psittaciformes > Psittacidae > Myiopsitta > Myiopsitta monachus. The sequence continues at coordinate 66,541,609 of CM029919.1, forward strand.
TACTAGAAATCTGGGAAATTTGCCTTGGAAATACAGAAACAGGCTCTCTATCAGCGCTCTGAGGTAAGCAAGGAGTATATAAAACTTGTCACCCTGACATACCTAGTTTATTTCCCATGTGCTTCTGATGAATAGCTGACCAGATTGATGTTGGTAGGTGGAAGTTTGGGGCTGCTGTGTTGAGGAAGTCTGCACTGTTATCAAGGGATACTTTTCTTTTGTGGTCACAAGCTGGAGTACCGTATGGAATGTTTCACTGGTAGGATATTAAGGCTGAGCTTTCTGATTCTATTGCACCACCATTGGCATATGTCTTTTCCTGCAAAGGAACCACAAGTTGAAGTTTTTGAGTGGTTTAGACTTCTTTTGTAGTGACAAGATTTTGCTTCTGCAACGTTCTTGGGAGGGCACATGGTTGGAAGAAGGGTGCTGCAGCTTATTTATGGAGTTAGAACTGAACGTGCATTTGCAAAACTGAAAGGCGAGCTGAGTTATCTGGTGGCCACGCTCTAAGGAGAGGGGAAATACCTGCCTTTCCCTGCATGCCTTCCAAGCTTGTGGATACTGGGAAAGATGGGTAGAATAATGAGTTCTGTAGTGAGTGTTCTGAGCGGCTGCATTGACTCTTTCTGGGGATCACATGCCAGGAAACCTTTGCCAGTGTGTGAAACCTTATTGGCAACACTGCCCATGCTGGTGTGTGCATTGTGCAATGTTGCAGTGGTTTATGTGAGGTTTACACAGGTCTTCACAAACTGCTCCAGTGTTGGTCCTTTCCATGGGTGCAGTACTTCAGGAACAGACTGCAACAATGTGGAGGTGGGTATCTGCTCCACCATGGTCCTCCACAGGCTGCAGAAATGCTGGCTTTCAGGAGAGTTGCTGATACCATGACTTGAAGTTTATTTCATGAAAAAATGAAATCTGGATCCTACTGCATTAGTCTGGTGACCTTTAAGATGTATGCTTGGCCAGATGTGTGAGCTTTATGAATGGTCTGCTCCATAGTGTCATCTCTTGATATTGTGATGTATCATCCAGGACTTACATTCTGATTCTGGTCTTCCTGGATTTGTATCTTGTTTTTCTTGATGATAAGATTCAAGAATTTTATTGGTTTTATTGTCACTGATGGGGAATTTCCCAGAAAATGAACTGTTTAAGCAGTGATATGTTTTACAGTGAATAGTCTCATAAATAATGGAGCCCCCAGAGCTATACTGGAATGTTATCTTCTAGCTTGTTGGAGTGCATTTCTCCAAAACCAGCATTTTATCGTTTGTGTCTAGGGACACAAGCTTCCAAAAAGTCATCATGTTGGGCAAGCCTATTGTAAGGGAGTATAAAACTGCTCATCAGAGGTCTACACCTCTGTTTTGGGGGCCTTCAAGTAAAAGAAGTGGAAGATCACTGAAATGGAACTGCATTTGAGTGCTGTGGTCCTGCACAGTGATCTAGAGGTTTGCCAACAAAGCAGGACAGAGTACAGATGGACTTTCTAACACTTCTTCCCCATGGCATAGTAGTCAAGAGGCAATGTTGGTACTCAAGTGATAAAACATACAACACTGCATATGAATTCTGCATTGTAAATAGTCACCATCTGTGTGCTTGCACGTAAATTGCAAGCTAATGTTGGGCTCAGGATGATCTAATACAATGCATAAATTCTCTAGCTTTTATAAGACTCAGATAAAAAGATGGCCTGTACATGTAGCCAGAAAAGCATGAGGACCAGTAGTTGGAGGTCTTGACAAATAAACCAACCATTACTTTAGGACATGTAGACATATATATTTTCTTTGTTGAAGTTGTTGGCAAAGGTACTTCAGCATTAAAATATACTTTCAAAATCAGTATAATGATGTCCAAAAAGTCAGATGTTTTATAGTAAAAAAATATTGTAAATTTAAATGATGGTGTAGCTGATTAATTGGAGTGATTGTTATTCTGAAGTGTAGATAACCCTTTAATTTAAGCTGTAGGTAGGGAACATCCCTAAATTAGGTATTTGATCTGGATAGTTTGCTTTGGATTAAAACTCTATTCTGAGATTTTGTCTATCTTTGTTTCTTCCATCTATTATCTAGGTTAGCATATCTGGCGTTGTTATGAATTTCAGTTTGTGATTAGACTTGAATAACTTTGCAGGTATTAATCTGGGCAGTCTCAAAACATTCTTTCTAGGTTTCCCACAGCTAAAATCATGCCTTTATCTAAACAGTTCAGATAAAAATTGTCTGCTTTGTGCAAAGTTCTTTAAACATACAAAGAGAAAGTTTTTATATCCAGAAATAAAAAGTGTATTTTACTCTAGAAAGTCACTCATTAGCATTATACTCTGTCCCCTGCATAAAGGTAAGCAATACTCCCACACTGGCAGGCTAGTGAGGTAAATTAAGAAGCTCTTATCATCTAAGCTCTTATCATCTGTGCAGGCATTGAACTGGCTGTAGATGCTTCCAGAAATATAGGTATAAACCCACTCTCTTGAATTATTTAGGAAGAGGTATATTAAAAACATTTAATAGGGCAATATACTATTTAACATTGAGTTAAATCAATCATGCCATAGAGTCTTTTCACATCTCTGGAAATCTTACTTGAATGCCTTTAAAAGAATAGATGGTTCTCTTCTGATTGTTTGATAGACTGCAGTATAATTTGATTTGCATAAGGATTATTCGGAACTTCTGCCAATAATGTCTAACTTATTCTGGATATTCGAGTGACTCTCATGGCTATTGTATCTGAATTAATCACCAAAATAACGAAATTTATCTTTTTCCTCTTCTACGAATAAAAAAAAGTATTTTCCATAAAAAAGCCACCTCATGCGATCATCAGGAAGTCTGTGGCAGGTGGGAATTGAGTCCCTGTTCCTGATTTACAAGTCGTGCCTTTGCCACACTGTTTTTCCTGGGCTTCTTAAAATGTTTTGTAAAATTCATATTTTCGTCAGTGCTGTCTGTAAGAAGTCTGTACTCACTACCTTACTTTCAGTTTTGACATAGGATTAGCAGGTTCCTTTTTTGTGAGGTGACTTTAGCGAAGAGTCACTGAAGCCTCTAGACCGACTCTTAACGCAGTTGCCCATGTGAACATTTGTACAAGGTGTTGTTTTCAGACATGTTGAGATAAATAGAAGCTAAGAAAAATAAGTGCGAAATATAGAAACCTTAATTGCATTTTCAGTCATTTTTTAATGCAAAATTTGAAACATTAATCTGGATTTCAAAAGCTGGTTTTGAAATTTTAGTTCTTTAAGACCAAATGTCATAGAATATTTGACATTCTCATGGGCTCTTTGATCAGGTCTGGTTCTACTGAGGCTAACTTTTCCATACATATATCAGCATTTTATTATTGGCAATGTGAGTGAAAGCCAAGATACCACAGTTCTAAATGGCATTACTGTATTTTGGTGCTTTTTTTTTTTCTTTCTAACAGAAATATTAATGAAATAACAACATAATGGGTAGTTGTGTTTGCTAATTAGTTATGATTGACATTTTGGCCTTGGTTGCTTAGTGTTTAGAAGGAAGTTTGAGAAAATGTGTTTCAGGAGATAGATACTACTTTGATTCCTAACAGTTAATATGTGCAAACTGCTATCAAATATGCAGTGTGGTAGGTCTATTGTCTCCATTTGTTTAAAGAAAGAGTGAAAAAAGTTCTTTTAAAATGCCATTGTTTTTACATTTCTTCATTGTTTTAATGCATAAAATTTAGTTTTTTTTCAGTTCTTGCAGACTACAAGTAATTTAACAAATACAATTTGCAAACCAGTAAGTTGCCAAAGAAAATATGTTTGTAACAGTATCTGAAACAGCCATCCCAAAGTATAGAAAAGCACACTATTTTGTTATTTTAGTCTCTTGTATTGTTTTTTCTAACAAAAAAAAATCATCCTGACTTTAGGTAGCAAGAAAACAAGATATGCCAAACTGTTCTGGGCTGCTCTAAAGTATAGTAGGCAACAGATGGGGTAACACAGACGGTTAATTCTTCCTGTGTGTCTGAGTTAGCATTAACTTCTGGAAGGCTCCCAGATTTGCGTCTAAATGGAGTATGCACCCAATCTGATTACAAGCACATGGAGATTTTTCTGTTTCTACAGTTGAATGGAGAATAAGGAGAGGGAACATTAGATAGGATGCTGTGAAATGTTATGTAGTACCTCAGGTGAAAAGGTGCTTCAAAGGGAAGCTGAACTGGAAGTTCTCTGGGAACCTAATCCTCCTCCCACTGAAAACACAGGAATGTGGAGAGGACAATGAATCAGATCTGAGCATAACAAGTTGCTGCATCTGCCTTTGGGACTGCTGTATCAATGCAGAAATGGAAGAAGCTCTATTCCCTGTTGGGAGCTTGTGCTGGAAAAAAGTGTAATTTGGCAGGCATACTCAGAATTGCTTCCCTGTTCATGACAGTAGTATCTGGATGTATACCACAGGATGTCATGTGCTTTTGTTGTGTCTTAAACAAATGGAATCCTTTCACTTGCCTTGGCTCTAAATGACTCAGTAACTCATGGAAGCATCTATTTGGGATTATCTGCAGCCTAGACTTTAGAGTGTTAACTTGGTAGAAGGGAGTTGGTTTTTTTCTGTGATAGTTCATTTTAAATACATCAAATTTCAGCAACCGAAGTACTTGTGGAGGTTAAAATAGACTTGAAAAGTTGTAAAGTGACGTGCTAAAGCCAGGTTATTAGTTGACGAATGAGTGTCAAATATAGCATTGCACATTCAAAAGTAGTTATTTTTGGGTACTGGTGGTTATTTTAAGGTAATTGAGTTGTTGACAGCATAAGAACAGTAATGACAGGGAACTCAAAAAGGTACATATGTAGAACTGAAATGCTAATTTACAAGATTTTGTGGTCTAAATACATCTATAAAACTAGATTTTTATTATTTCATTATTGAAATAAAATGGCTTTTTTTTTTTGTAGACTCAGTCAAAGTTTGTGGATTCAGTAGAGGTCAAGTAGCATTTCTGGAGGTACTACAGCACTTGCTCACTAATTCTGGAGAGACAATGCAGTCTGAGGTCATATTGCTGCAGAAATAGAAGGAAAATAAAGACAAAGCCAGCAGAAATTACTGGCTTTATTATAACTTCAGAGATACATATTTTGGTTTGAAAGTTTGCTCTGGTTATGTTTTAGACATCTAGCTTGCTTCCCTCAAGAGTTTAGTAGCAAAAGATACAATTATGATGTTATGGCCTGAAAATCATAGTATTAAATCCACAGACCGATTCATCCAATGCAAAAAAGTACATAGCTGTGTTTATGCAGTGACTGTATAATATACACTGGAAAAATTGTCAACAGAGCAGAGGTCAGAATCTAGGTCTGGCGCTTTCTGGGGAAGTTCCTGTTGCTGCGTGGAGTCATGCTTATTTTTTGGAAACCCTTTGAATATTGCTAAGCATTTTTTGCCAGGTGGTGCAGTGCACCCTCAGCTTAGCTGAAGGCAACTGTTTCATGGCTAAACAGCTTCTAGCGAAGTTACTGTATTTGCAAGGGACATGGCTTTGGGGCCCTCAGGCTAACGAATGGAGTGTGATCATCAGTTTCTTGCATCGTGGGCTAGCACCTTAAATTGTGACCTACTGATTGTCAGCCCTCTTGTGTGTTCCTCATTGGATGGCTCTTTTTGGCTCATGATGGCTCTTTTCTGAAAACTTCTTTTTCTGGTGGTGTGGTAGAGGTTATGTGCCCATTTGTGCTGACAGTACCTGCGAGATCAGACACTTCTGGGATATTATGAGAATCCCAAGTATGTTTTGATGTGAGGGAGCACCTGGACTCATCACTGCTGCCAAAGTGGGGTCCAATCTGGGCATTTGTAACAGAGCTTTAGCCCCCTATACAGTACTTTACTATTTGTAAACTGAGGAGCCTGAAGAACCAGGTGGGTGTTTTTTCACAGTTATGTTTTAGAGCTTAAATACTTCATAGAAATAATTCATATAAATTTATCTGGTTTGTCCCAAACCAGAGAAATCAGCTTCTTGCTCCATCATCTTTAGTGTCTATAGAGGGTGTTTATCAGCTATCAGATTCATGATCTGGATTGGTTTCGGTTTTCTGGGAGAAGAGCTTTCCATTTTTGGGTACTTTCCACCTAACAGTGCAGTTTCTGTTGAGAAAGGTTTGCTTCTGTATGTCCCTCTTCATGCTTGGTGGGGATGAGAGCAGAGGGAAGGACTTATTAACGTGTGTGTTGGACAATGTGTTTTAAAGAACGCAGCTTTTAGAAATGTGTGGTACTTAGAGTAAGAGGATGTAAAATCTGTAGAAATGTGCCTCTTCAGTGCTAACTGATGGGATGAGCTGCAAGCAGGTGCTGTACTTTCAAAAGTGCAAAGCAGTACCTGCATCGGTTGTGGTATTTATAGATGTGTTAGGTACATTTTAGATGACTGTAAAAGGCTATCCTGTTGATTTTGCTTGTCCCCATTAATTGCTCTTGTACTGTGGTGAGCAACGAGACATCAGAATGGGTGGCACTGCAGACCTGTGCAGTGCACTCACATCCTTTTGTACTATTTCTTTTTTCTCACCCTCTTTCTTTCAAAAAATGTATTTGTTTAGGCTCATTCTCATCTGTAGGCTGAAGCCTTGTGTAAGAGTCAGGTCCTCTAGGTTATGTTTTCTCTGGTGTTACTGCATGGAAAATTATTACCAGGATGTCTTGAAGTTATGTTCATCTCTGAGAGTCAATGTTTTTACTCAGGTTTTTCATATTTAGGAAGCATGTGTACATGAGGTCAGGCTTGGGCTGTTTGCAGTGTGATTATGCAAACTTCTTTCTTGACTTTGGCCATTTTTTTGAGAGGGTATTGATTCTCCTTCTTTCTTGTATGTTCCCCATGTTTGTTAGTTGTTCACTTACCTTCCAGACCTATGACGAAGTCCAGTATCACATCTGTTGCTATTTTTCTTCCTCTTACATGATTATCTCTCTGAGATGTAGCCTGAATACTGCTACTATATAATACCTATGAAGAGAAGCCAACTTTTATCATGATTACTTTTGACATTTATCCCTATCGTTGATCTTTGCTAAATGTGATTGTGATTCTTGTTAAATGCTGTGGCAGTTTTCTGTTGTAATGTTCCAGATATGTCTGTATGGGACAACTAGAATTCCTGGAAGAAGTGTCCTCAGTGATATACCTGAATATTAAGCTCTTTTTTTCGAATGATGGGGTTTTTCTATGTATTTCTTTATTGAAGTAATTTCTGTTGAAAATTAGTTCTTTTTTTCACCCCTCTTTTTTTATTGGTACACCCACAAAAAGAATAGTTCTGTATTAAACACTAAATTCTTCCAATAGGTCCTGATATACCTTTTTTTCATGCTTGGATTTCCCAGTACCTAGTAACTGGGACCAATAACTTGTCCAATTTATCACTTGATAAAAGAAATCTTGGCACGTCAGTGTAATGAGAAGTGCGATTATGTGAGTCATGAGCATCACATTGACTTAAGAGGTGCTTAAGGATTTGAGGGGAGACTTGTTATTTATTTTGCCTTTTTTCCTGGCATTTTGCCTGCTTGACCCGTAACAGTGTCAGAATTTTGCCTGCTAGGAAACCTCTCTATATTGCTAGTGACAGATTGTTTTTATTTTGGAGTATTTATACATGCTGCACATTCTTGTGGAGCACAGTATTTATGATTCCCTTTACGGAGCCACATTCTGTTCATGCTTGCCCGCATGTGCACCTTCAGTTAACAGGGCGCTGGGAGCCGCACAGCTGCAAGGGAGGGAGGGTTTTCGTGAAGCAGAGAAGTGGAGGTTTTGGCAGCTGCCTTCTGTTCCTGCCTGCCAGCCTTCCTCTTTAACCCTACGCTAGGCACAAACTCTGCTGTTTCTCCTAGCTGCGCAGTGGGGTTCCTGCTCCCTTGCATCCTGTGCTAAATGAGTGTGTAAAAGAGCGTAAGTAAACACGCTCAGGTCCTCTACTGAAAAGCTTAGTATTAAGCTTTAAGCATTACTAATACTTCTGTCAAAATGCCAACTGTCTATCAGCAGCAGGTGTTTTCATGGGAATGAAAAAATCACAGAATCACAGAATGGTTTGAGTTGGAAGGGACCTTAAAGATCATCTTGTTCCAAGCCTCCTGCTGTGGGCAGGGACACCTTCCACTAGACCAGATTGTTCAAAATCCCATCCAACCTGGCCTTGAACACTGCCAGGGATGGGGCAGCCATGGCTTCTCTGGGCAACCTGGGCCAGTGCCTCAGCACCCTCACAGTGAAGAACTTCTTCCTAATGTCTAATCTAAATCTCCCCTCTTTCAGTTTAAAGCCATTTCCTCTTGTCCTGTCACTACATGCCCTTGCAAAAGGTCCCTCTGAAGGTTTCTTTTAGGCCCACTTTGGGTATTGGAAAACTGTTACAAGGTCTCCCCTGAGCCTTCTCTTCTCCAGCATGAACAGCCCAACTCTCTCAGCCTGTATCCATAGTGGAGGTGCTACAGCCCTCTATGTATCTTTGTGGCCCTCCTCTGCACTCTTGTTTCTAAGAAATCTACAGTAGGGCCTTTGCCAGTCATTCGTGGATGGAATGGTGTTTTCTTGGTGGTGTCTGCTCTTGAGTAACAAAGTTCAAATCTACATCTCATTTCTGACTGTCTTGCTGAGGAAATGTGCACATGAGAGAAGCACATCATCCCCCTCATGAAAGTGTGGCATGGAGAGTGCGAGTGGATATTTTATCGTTGCTAAACAAATATAGTATGACCTTTGTACTAAACTATCAATGTCTTTTTTCTTTTCTTTTTCTTTTTTTTTTTTTTAGGGAGAAAGAAATTGCTCCACTTAAAGCCTGAGATTAACTAAATCCTCCCACAATGGGTCACATTTTAGCCTTGGCCTCTGTTTCCTGTGACTGTGATGCTTAGAGATGTAAGGTTGGGTTATTCCATCATCTTGACATAGCCCTGTGCTGCTGGCTATTATCCAGAAACGTTAAAGAAATATTTTTTTGCCCTAAAAATAACAGCTTTTTGGGTTTTATTTTTGTTTTTTTTCCATGTAGAGATGTGACAATGCAATCTGGTTGAGGCCAGATTGCATCAGTCTGGTGAATAAATTAGGTTTGTTATGGCAGTGCTTATCTCCATTTCTCTTATGCTGCGAGCTAATATGCTTTGTGTACCCCTCAGAGTTTGGAATACTAAGTGCTCTTGAAAAAAAAATCCTTTTAACTTGGCATTTCATGCTATGAAAAAACTCTAGATTTTACTTCTAGTTGAAATTTTTATTGTGTTAAACATTTGTAGCAGGTATTGAGTGTGTTGACTGATGATTTTGAAGTGTTCTGAGGTGCCCTTTAAACTACCTTGGTTCTCTCTACAAAAGTTCACCTCCCACCATCAAACCAAGATTATGGAATCTTGCCAGTGAGAAATCTTAAGGGAAAAACACTGTGTTCAGAAAATGCTGCTGTATTCAGAATCCTGGGGCTCGTTCTAAAAATAAACTTAATTGAAAAGATTTGTTTTCTTTTCTAATGTGGTTTACATCACTGTTTTATTAATATTTAAATAACAGAATGTCGTAACCCGGAGTACAAAAATACTTCTGTACAGATCTCCCACCAGAATGTTGGAGGCCGTACATGAAGCATTATGATGTTTATTTTGCCACTGGCAATTTTCTTGGTTTAATGTTGCAGTACAAAGGAAGATGAAACTCTGGGCTTCCTCCAGAATGAAAACCAGATGATTAATGGGTTAAAAAGGAAAGCAATTAATTTTACCAAGTCATTATGCATATTCGTGAATAAGGTTTTATATGCCTTAATGGTTATTACTTGTGGGAATCTCTTTAGAAATTACTTGGAATTTTTTGAATTTCTACTTCAAGCCGCCAAAAATCTGATGCTTGAACACAAAGAGTAAACCTGATGTTTTTCTTTGTATCTGTAATATTGCAAATGTAAATGACAAAATATGGATGTGATATGCTCTCTGGCATGTCTGAAAAAGGGAAAGTCATGTTTGAAGAACCTGGCCCCTCATAGCTTCTGTGAGGGTTTTGGAGTAACACATTTTTAATGTAGAGTTACCAAAGGGTGCATATTTTAGTTGAGTAGGAATCAATGAAATTGCACTTTTTTTTGTGTTAACTTCTTTGCAGCCGACAGCTAATGCTAAGCAAAGCCCTCCAAATTTAGACATGGATAGCAACAGGCAGTTTTAGAGTTTCCCATCACCACGTGAGAAGGTGGAGGGCTGCCTTCTGCTTGTCTGATTTAACTACTGGAAGTTATATCAATATGATACAGCAAGGTTTCCTTACAGGTAAGTGTTTTTCCTGGATACATGGGCTGGAAGTAAGAAATTTGCATGGCAGAAATGTAGTAAAATGGCTTCTGCTTGATGAAAGAAATGATTTTGCCTGACTTTTGATTCTAATCCCTGTTTTCTAAGGATGGTATTTATTTTTCAGAAGCCTCTTTTCCCCTGAAACTTGTGTCAGAAACTGCATGTTCAACAGCATCCCTGCCTTGGTGTATGCCCTTGCAATGGTGTTGGGGAGGGGATGGGGGAAACTAAGAAATATTTTTCTCCCTGGGCATCAATACTTTCTCGTGGTCAAAGAAGTGCATCTCGTGGTGCATCAACGCTTGAGTGAGCTGGGTCTGGATGGCAAAGAGGGTAGCCAAGTTGCATGAGCACACACATGGTTTGGTAAATCTTAGCTCACCAACCAAGCAATTGATCCAGATCTTAAAATAAAACTGCCTCTTGTCTCAGTTTCTTGAGAAATGCCACTGTCTGATAGAAGAAATGGGGGTTTTCCCTCTCTGGCCCTGGTCTGTGCTTTGAGAAGAGTATGTTCAACCATCTTCAGCCCTTCCAAAGGCTTCACTAGCCAGTTGTCACATAGGTGGAGAGAAACTAAGATGGGATATTTTATTTTAAAACATAAAAATTATGCTGTACTTGTCTGTCAGGATCACAGAATCAATATTTGCTTGGGTTTTTTTGTCACTCAGTGTGGTTAGAAATTAATATGCGTAATTATCCTAACCAGATTTTTTCTTCTTGTATTTCAAAGATGGAGCCTTTTTAAAAGCTCTTTCCTCTCTAGAGTTCTGCATTAATATGAAGACCAAGCTTTACACTCTCACAAGAAGCTGAATGTGAATAAGGCAAATTTTGATAAATTATGTTGTTAATTCACAATTATTTCACTGCATTAAACACAAATTGCCCAGCTTTCTATCTGTTTCCAAATAATTATCTATCTATATTGTCTTTCAGTAATTTGAAGTGAAGTAACTGGATTGATGCAAAACTACAATGACTGGCTTGTAAATGGAAATCAATTTTTCCAAAGAAAAACATTATTTTTAGTGACTTTGGAGTTGCAGCTTTAACTGAAAGCTTATGGCAATCTGGCATGTCTTCCAGTGGCTATCTTGGGTATATTAATATGTATCTATTGAGTGTATTGATTTTTCTTTTTTCTTCCCTGCTGTATTGTCCTCCCCTAACCTGGTATGATTATCATAAATGCGGTTATGAAAAAAATAGGACTCGATAAATTTGGATGCAATGAATGAAGTCAGTTTAACATCATCAGGAGCTTGCTTATGAACAGGTTTACTGACATACGTTTTATCTTGCAAAGCTTAAGTGGGAGTACAGACCAGTCTGGGGACCAGCCAGGGATTTCTATCTGTCTTTGAGTACTTAAGTAACAGTAAAGCAGCGAGCAGTGGTGCTTTGTAGTCACTTTTCAACCAGTTACTTTGTACATGTTTATAAAAGTTTCAGTTTTGTTATTATTTGATAATTCAGTGTATAAACTTGAGGATTTTCTTTAAATAATTTTTAGGTATGTGATAAAATAGCAGGAGACTAGAAATGATGGCAAAAGTGAAAGCTTTTCTTAAGGCCAAAGGAAATCATTCTCATTACTCTTTTTAAAGTAAATCATTACTTAAATGTGATAAAAATGAATCATTTGGAGAAGGTGTACTTCCAGGCATCCCTCGTTGACTGTTCTGTTTGAAGTGATGTTGAATGTGGTTGTAGAGGTAAAACTTTTAATGGACTTTTTTCCTATAAACTTCCTGCTGTAATTCTGCTGATGCTAATGGAAGCTGCACCACTTTATTATATTTTAAAGACATTTTAACTGAGTTTTAAAGTATTGAACAACCTAACATGGCAATGTGATGTACTAGCAGATGGAGACAGAAAGTAAACCAGACTGTGGTGAAGCCAAGTTCCTTGTTTCTGGAGTCACCTCCACTTAAAACTTATACATTTTAACTTCTCAGCTGTCCAGTGCTTCAGATGAGCTGCTACTTTTAGCAAAATAGAGCAAAATATAGCTGTTTGCCAGAGATCTTTTGTCGCGCTGTAGTAAGATCACTTAGAATCAATTAGATGACGGCCTTTCTTTTTCTTTTCATGCTCTTCCTCTTAAGATGTGTAGAAAATGCACTGTCTCCTCCTGTTCATTCGCCATTTTGGAAGGCATCATTGTGTGGAATATAATGAGGATTGTTCTGGCTCTGATTTTTCACTTCATCCCTTCCCTAAAAGCATAATTTCTCTGTGTTGTGTAGCAGTGGCATGTATGTGGTGTGCAGCTCCTCAGACTTCCCAAAAAGTTGTCTGCAGGTGACAATTTTTGTCCCAGTTCCTGCTTAAGCTTTCTTGTTAGGTGGTTTGAACCTGCTGATCTGAGGCAAAGACAGGTGCCACAAAGAGAAGGTGTTTTTTTGTCGTGACAGAAAAAATCTAGTCTCCTGATGTCACCTACGGAGGAGGAGATGGAGATGTAGCCCCTCTGAATGCAGATAACACTTGCAGCATAAGCTATTTCTGTAAGCATTATGTGAAATTCAATGGGGTTTCCCTGCACAGGTTTGATATTATAGATCATCTCTACAATGGCTGATTCCCCCAGAGACTGGATGCCTTTTTCTAGAGTAGTCCACTTGGCCGAATGACTCATAACATCATCCTTGTATGGAAACCTATCTTTCACAGCTGCCAAGAGCTGCCTGCAAAGGCTGAGGGACCTTTTCTCTCTTGCAATTGCTTTGTCAATTCCCCCTTCCCTAGCAAGTGATTCCAGCTGTTTGGCTTTGCTACCTTGTAGTTCATGACCGTTGGCCCAGCATCGGAGCAACCAGGTAATGGTGTGCTCCCCTGGCTGACAGGTAAAGTCTTTTCGCATATTCTGTAGCTCGGTTAAGTTCACGGCTCAGTCGTCGGGTTGTGAGCAGTTGTATTCTCTTCCCTTGTATTTCCCTGGTCATTATTATTGGTGGCAGCAGCAGTGGTTTGTGTTATACCTTAGTTACGGGACTGCTCTTATCTCAACCTGTGGGAGTTACATTCTTTCGATTCTCCTCCCCATCCCCCCCTGGAGTAGGGGGGAAGAAAGAGTGGGATGTGAGTGATCAAACTGCATGAGTTACAGCTTAAACCACGACAGTTCTCTCTGGTGCTTATGAGCTCACACTCATATATCCATATGAAAACGTCTTCTTCCAGAGTTCAGCGATGCTGGAAACTGTTCTCTATGTTCACCTCATGTATATGTGCCACTTTTGCTTAAGCCTTTTAGTCTGGGTATAAATGTTCAAAAAGACTAGATTTCCTTAGGAGGCTGTTATAACATTAGTTTTTAAATGGTCTGCTGATGAAGGATATTGTTAAGTTGAAGTAAACTCAATGAAATTGAATTTCTAAAGATTTATTGAAGTAATAATTTGGCAGAAATCACATGATTAATGCAAGTGTGGTGTTAAAATTTCTTTTGAAATTATGACAGAAATGCACACTTATCATCCAGACATTTGTATTTTTAACAGGTTACTAAATGCTAATATTCTCTATTTCACAACTGGAAAGGAGCAATTAATTGATGTGAAACAATTCAGAATTTGATTGAAAAGTAGGAAGAAATGTCAGAACCTTCAGTGTGCTTTTTATACTGTTCTTCTAAATCACTTTTTCCTGCTGATTCTAAATTTGGGACAGTTACTTGGTTTTAATTTAAAATGGCCTAATGGGTTGAAATTAGCCAAGTTATACAAATTGCTTTTTGGTTTCCTGGTTGCATAAGCCTACCAGGAAGGTTGTGAGAGGTCGCGCTGCCGGGGAGAGCGTGGCTGCAGTTTGGGTGTGCTCTGACTGAACTAATCAGAAAAAAAATGTTTGTAAAGCAGGGAGTGGTTCTGTGTTAGTTTTTGCATGAGGAGAGGAACTACTTGCATCTGTTTTTCTGTATTGAGGGAGGGCTCAGTGAATCTGGTTATCGAGTGTCTTTCGTACTGCAATATGACTTTTATTTGTAGGCAACTATAATATCTGTCTTTAGGTTCCTGAAGTGCCATAGGCACATGGTTCTATAAGATTCTCAAAAACAGTGTTAGGGGCCTGCTGTTTTACATTATTGTTATGAGTAACGTAGCCATTTGAGAAAATGATATTATTTCAAATGTAATTCCTCCTTATTGCTGTCTTTGCTGAAAAATGCTTTCAGCAAACTTCAAAGTCCTCTAGAAGAGGGGATGTACCTGAAGTTCTCTCTGCCCTTCCCTTACAATCAACAGTCCTTTTACTTGCAGAGGGAGAAGATGTATAACCTGAGAATATATTCTTTCAGCAGCGAAAGGTAGAGCTAGCTCTATTCTGGATCAGGCAGAGCGAGAGGAAGCAATTTAGCAAAGAAGCTGTCACACATCTGATTTTGTTGTGTAGATGAAGATGCAAATTTCTGATGGCAGAAAATAGAATATACTGATTTGTGTGTTCCACAGTTATAGACATGACACATCAGTGGAAAAAAACTTGTTCTCTACATGCTTGAAGGCTTCTAGTAACTAGCCTTACCTAGTCCAGGGATCTACTTTATTGGGTTAACTGAGAAACAAGAGCAAACCCATGTTTCTTTATTTAGAATCATAGAATTGTTTGGGTTGGAAAAGACCTTTAAGATCATTGAGTCAAACTATTAGCATAGCATTGCCAAGTCCAGCACTAAACTATGTCCCTAAGCACCACATCTACACATTTTTTAAACACTTCCAGTGATGGTGCCTCCATCACTTCCCTGTGCAGCCTGTTCCAATGCTTGACAACCCTTTCAATGAAGAAATTTTTCCTAATATCTAGTTTAAAGCTCCCCTGGCACAAATTGGATGATCCAGAATAGTGGAGATTTTGCACAAGGGAGGTATTAAAATTGCACAATGATGACTGTATTACACCTTTATTTCCTCCTAAAATTATTTTGTTTCAGTTAAAAAAAGCACCCACACTTCTCATAACATTTTCAGATTCTTTTCTACTTAAGAAACTGATCTTCCGTTAGACTTTGTGAAACAGTCCAGTCTTGTGATATGAATAGGCCCATTTTTAGAACATTTGATGAAAAATATTTTGAACCAGCAATGGCTAATGCATGTATTTTGATAAACTGTGGATCTTAACATTCCTTTTTAAATATACAGTGGTGCTCTGTGTTAGAATAACATAGAAGGAGAAGGTATAAGGCTAATACTTTTGCTTCTGGAGGCCATGACTGTAAAGCTGGGTCTTCTGATAAGCAAAATGTAGTGCATTCTCTGTGAGTTATGATAATTTGTTTTAGCTCCATGGCAGGGAATATTGCAAATAACCTGGCACACTGTAAAATGCATGGAGATCAAGCTGTGTACAAAGGCTAGATAATGACTTCTTCACCTTTTCTGATGGCGAATGTGTTGTCCATACTTCATGTCATGTGAGGTTCGCGTGCTGGGAGATGTTAAAGGCTTTTCAAGGTTACTAAGTGAATAGGGAGGATGGGGTTTGAATCTGGAAATTTTGATCCCAGTCTTGGTTTTCTAAAATGAAACACCAAACACCCCATCATTTCTTTACTCCAGGGTAAATAATTGGAAATACATATTTTTGCTGGACTTGTTTCAAAATTACACCTGTCCAATGAATGAAAAATGTAATCACGTCAATACTCAGTTTACTGGTCTGGGGTATTTTGGCTCTGACCCACTTTATTTTATAAAGCAGGTATTTATTTTCTAAGCATAAGGAGTGCTTTTACCACTATATTAAATAATGTAGTCTTTAATTTAGAAGTATTTTCTGTCTGTGTGAAAAGGCAGGATGGAAAAATGCAGTCTGGCCTAGCATTTTATTGAGTTTGTTATTTCTCTGTTCTCACATTAGTTACGTTGCTCTTCTTAAAGACCTGTGAGCAGCTGATACTGGAGTTGTTCTCCTGGAAGTAGGAATGTAGATGTCTCTGATTTGTATCCTAGCTCAAACTGATTGAAACCCTTCATTCTGTTCAGCTTTATAGTTATGAAGTGAGTGGGGTATGCAGTCTGCTAATGTCTTGAACATAGATTTGACATTGTTTTGTCAAATTTGACGCTTCAGAAAACCTTTTTGGACTTGATTCCTTCAGAGTTAGGGATAGACAAGTGCTCTTGCTGGATGTGTTCAGACAGTGTGTGCATTTGCGCAGAGGTTTGGGATCTATGAAACCAAGAGAAACTTGTGTCATTATGAGTGTGGGGTAGAAGTATGATTACTTCTATTTTTTCATTGGGAATCTAAACTATATAAAAAACCACTAACAGCTTCCTAGTACAGTTTGTTAAAATTCTTCCCTAGTGCAGCTTGCAATTCTTCAGACAACTGATATAACTTCTGCTGGCAAAAATTCAGTTTGCTAATATATTTGTCTGACTTTCACAGCATCTGTGAAAGTCTGTTGTCATACAGACACGTGTGTCATTGCAGTTCTACCACTTTCTAACGCAACTCAAATGGACTGTTTCTGAGATTGCTGTCTTAAAAATCCTGGTGGAAGCTGTCAGTATATTTGTCTTTGGTTTATCTTCTTTCTTCTGGGTTTTGAATGGTTTTTGCTGTAGTACCCAGGAGTTCACAGCCTTTTCCAAGAAGTAACCCATAACACCACGTGTGCTCCCAGGTTGCAGCTGATTTGCGAGCTCTTGAGCAATTGGTAACAGAAAGTTTCACATCAGTAGCTTTAGGGGAGTAAGGAAGCGATGTGTAGGAAGGATGTCCAGTGGCCCCATGACCACTGTCTGTTCTGCATTATTCCAAATTGTCTGTTCTCTACTTTTCTTTGTTTTCGTATGTTTGAATTTTCTCACATATTAGGTTTGCTTTAAATATTTTAAAATATATGAACACAAATAAATAAAACATATTAATTATGTTCTTATAGTCTTTCAGGTACTTTGGATGGCTGCGCATTCACAAGGATATTCTTTAAACAGTGAGCTAACCTTTTCATGGCTTCCAGAGTGCTTAACACAACCAGGTGTACCATGTATCTGATTTCTGCTCTAGAAATGTAACCTCCAGTTTGAGAGATCTTTGTGTGATAACTGTCCCCAGGCAGAATTTCACATCTTTCCTACTTCCCATAATTGACTGATAGTCTGTGCTACTGCAGCCTTGGGAAGTATGAGGAAATTGCAACAGAAAGATAAGAAATTCAACTATTTCCTATACGCAGCAGTTTATTAACAACCAAGATTTTTGTCTCTTTCTTTCGATTCATTTGTGAATGAAGAGATAAAGAGAATTTTGTAATTGGAGTGTGGCTGGCAAAAGCCAGCATTTGAGGTAAAGTCAGAGAAGGCTGTCTGAGACCCCAGTGCCCTTCAGAGTCAAGTTTTAGGTTCTTCCTTAACTTGTCTGGGCACATCCTTTGGCTGCCTACCAATGACATGAAACTGTCATCACCCAGCCCTGAGAACTGTAGGGCTCTTGGTGTACAGGAATGGATTCCCTGCATTTGTGACACTCTTCATGACTCCCTCAAAGCTTCTAACATTGACAAGTGAAGCAGCTCTTACTCCTCTCAGTGAAGTTTGAAACATGAAGGTTTACAGATTTAGATGAACTGTAGAAGGAGTTTGGTATTTGCATAGACACTTGATCTGTGGTTTCCATGACAGCCAGAGTCAAACAATGTCCACTTTTCAGCAGGTAATGCTGGAACTGTCAGTGATCAGATCCAGGCTAAGCTGGTTTTCTGTCAGACTTCTTAAGAGCTTTTTTTCTGCAGGAGTCCTTTCATGAGATTGAGAGACCAACCTTTCTTAGGATCCTTGGCATCACTTGTTAGTACCTTTTGGCATTTTAAAATTGGTCAAGCCATTTTGTCTGAAAAAAATCTGATGGTATGTTATTCTTAAGTCAGAGCGTGAAGAATATTGTGTATTGGTTTACAGATAGACACAATGATATCTAGGTTTTAGCTTATTTACTTTGTCATCAGGGATTTTTTGTAGAAACATATTCCTATGAAGATGCATTAAAACTATTTTATATCAGTCATCTGGAATGTCCAACTTGACTCATTTATCTAGCATTAAGCAAGGATATACAATATGACATGGGAAGTGAGATCACAGAAGTTCATTAAAAAGAAATGAAATGTTTCCTGGATTGATTTACAGGAATGGGCTGTAACACCAAAAATTCCATTTACAGAAGCAACTCCATGGTTTGAGCAGGGTGTTGCATGAAATACAGAGTAACTGGATGTGGGAAATGAGTCAATCCAGTAGTTTGAGAATGGGATTAGGATTTCTATTCACTGTTCTGTTAGTGTTGACTCACTGTGACCTTATGCAAATCACTTAGGTTTTCTACGTATCAGCAGCTCAGTTTAAGAATACATTATTCCTCTTACCTTCTTTTATGGCCTGCAAGCTTTGACTGTTGCAAATGCAAGGGCAGAAATACTTTAAATAATTTTGAGAAATGTTCAATACTTGTCATGTTCTTAAAACTCTGTGTGGGTTTTTTAAGTTGCATTTTCCTGCTTTACTGCTGTTTTGCATTGTCTTTCTTTGCTGCACTGTGGAGAGCTTTACAAAGGGGAAGAATTGACTCTTATCAGATTTTGTAGTTAAAGCAACTGTTTTGTAAGATCTAGCAAACACACAACACAAAGTAAAAACAAGAATAGCTTTTCTAATCCCCTTTGATTATGGTCATTTTAAGCCTGTTAACACAGGCATTTTACTTGCCAAGATAATTGTGCCAGTACAAACTGCTCAGTCACTTCTGGCTTAGGAAAAAGGGTATTGACTAACAAATGAAGCCCTTAGGTATTACAGTGG
This sequence comes from Myiopsitta monachus, assembly GCA_017639245.1. Lineage (NCBI taxonomy): Eukaryota > Metazoa > Chordata > Aves > Psittaciformes > Psittacidae > Myiopsitta > Myiopsitta monachus. The sequence continues at coordinate 66,560,786 of CM029919.1, forward strand.
TAATAGTCTATTAATTAATAAATCTTATACTACTATAAAATGGCAACATTTTTATTCAGATAAAATGAGGTAGCATTGTATTTAACCAGGCAATTGAAATTCCTGTTTAAAAGCAACCTTCTTTTCTCTTGAGAGAGATGGTGTGGGAAGTTTCATGCTCTTGAATTTTGTCATCTCCAGCGGTAACCACTGAAGATGCTGCTGCCCTGGCTTGTCCACCTATCTTGTTTTTACCACAAGAGGCCTTGTCTCATTCTGACTTTTTAATTTGTATTTCCTGTGTTTTTCTTGGGTTGTCAGAGCTGAATTTGCTCTGTTCAAGACTTATTTCAGATGTAGCTGTTGATTTTATGAATCATCCTGGCAGTTCTTTAGCTGGGGATTAAGCAAAACAGGAATTTGATGCTTTTGCTTGAGGGTAAGAGTAACTGCACATGGACCGGCTATTACGCTTCAGTGTCAAACACTCCCATAATCTGCATCAACTTTCAAGTCTGGGCAAGCTCTTAACAATACTTCTTTGGATTTTAGTACAAATGCTGCATGTACAGAGCCTGAAAGAAGGTTGGAGTTTATTGACTTTGCAGCATATTACTTGCAAAAGCACTGGGGAGAAAAGGTTGGAGAGAAATGAATCAGTGGTCTGTGGCTCAGCTTGGCTTGCCAACTTCAAGACTTCTTTCTTTTCCTGCTTGCATTATTTTGGCAGTCTCTGACCGTGTATAACAATGCTATCAAATGCATTTGGGATTCCTGTATGTATAAAAATAATATATTTTTGTAATATGCGTTATTTATCAAAATAGGATATATGTGAGTAAAATAAGTCTGTGAATCAACATAGTTGAATAGGAACAAATCATATGGCACAAGCAATTTGTTATAAGACCTAGCTGCACTCTGTGATTTTGTATGTACTTATAGCTATTTATATAGCAAGTAAGCACTTTCGCCTTTTTTCTCCTCTATTGTGTTTGTGTGCAGTACAAATCCATAAATATTTATATACTTCTCTTTAAAAAGGCAAGTGACTTTCACAAGACCGACTCTTGTGAGTTATTTATGATACTTGGCTGATGTAACTAAGAGAAGAAAAAAAGATTGACCCTATTTTACACTGAAAAGAGAATAGGAGTTAACCTTTCTTTTTACAAGAGTAAAGCCTGAGCATCCTCTTTTATATATAGAAATTTCAAATCTGTATTTAATGCGAGAAGTGACTAACCACTGATAACTTACCAACTTGCCTTAGCAAATATGTTTACTCTTCTGTAATTTAGGGACCGAAAATGTCAGCTTTCAGTAAATGACTGCCAAAAGATTTTTGTATATTTTATCACTAAATGTTAATAGTGACTGTCCTGTTTTTCCACAACAAATCACAGAATCATAGAATGGCTTGAATTGGAAGGAACCTTAAAGCTCATCCAGTTCCAACTCCACTCCTATTGTCAGGGACGCCTACCACTAGGCCAGGCTGCCCAATGCCCCATCTAACCTGACCTTGAACACTGCCAGGGATGGGGCAGCTACAACTTCTTGGGGCAACCCTCTATTGAATGAAAGGATAACTTAGAGCGCTTCTTCCCTGATTCCACCAAATTTCAGATTTGGATACTGCAACTGGCCAGTTGCATATATGCATGTTATAAAGAATCAACTTTGGCATATAGAAATACGCTTAATTTCACACAGCCATTGAGCTTGCATTGCTGTGTGCTGCTGAGCGCAAGACCCTGTGCCTGAGCATTACCATCACACTACTACCCCCACGTGGTCATTAGCTATAATCCAATTTTTATAAAAAGCAATAAAAGCTTTTGTGGATATTTTTAATTTGTAAGGAAATTACTATTTCTAGGAGATTGTGTTTGTGTTCTGTCTTAATATTTGTGCAAGACATTAGATGTAGAGCTCTGGGAGACTGTAAAAATCAGCATGTGTTCTCCTTGTCACATAATATTGTGATGACAGTGTTACTTAGGAAGTTGCTTTAAGAACTAGCTTTTCCAACAGTTTTTATGGCTTGATCAGAGAAGCAACACCTAGAAATTTTCGGTATAGAATCTACAATTAATAACCTATACAAAATAAAAGAGAATGTATATAAAGATTAACATGAGATTTCATTGGCATCAGCTATTTTGTATTAAAAATAGTAGGCGCAGTACTTACTTTCAAAGAAGTTTCTATGTCCAGAAGCAGTTTATGCATTTGAATTGTCTGTGACATCCTGCTATGTAAAAGAGCAGTGTAAAGAACAAGAGGTTTTAGAACGATGCACAAGAGACATTAATGAAGTAAATGCTTGATTCATAGCAATGGATAACTTCTAGGAAGCTGTGGAAATACTCTGTGTATGACTTGTTCATTTATTGTAGAAAGCAGAATTAATAATTATATATCAGTTTATGATCTCTTTTCAGGAAGTATATAGGCAGGTATTAATTATACAGTGTGAAATGTGTAAATTAATAATTTATTGTTACTGCAATATGTAATAAATTTCAGAAATAATTGCAGTATATTTTTTGAAACATTGCAGGAAACTTGCTTCGTAGTGATTTATTGCTTCATAATGATATCTTTTAGGATTTGCAAAAGGATTAAATTATTTTTGTGCATGCTAATGATATACCTTTAAATAAAAATTGTCACGGTCATATCTAAATTCTAAACTCTATCAGAATTCCTTACAATTAATAGCACATTGGTATTGGAACTTTGTGTCTTGTGTCTTGCATTGTAAACTAATAACTCATTTGGCTGTTTGGATTGAATATGCTCACCTACTTGTGGGTCCCATGAGAAGGTGTAATGTATGGTTCCTTCTTATAGACAGCTTCCATATTATCTTCATCCTCACTTTTGGCACAAATACAGCAAGTAATGTCAAAGGTTAATTACAGTTTTTGTTAGCTATCAAGAACTGGAATAGTTCTGTTGCATCTTGTATGTAAAGTTTAGCATCATTTGTTATGGTAGGGCAGTTCATGGTCGAGAGGGCTTTTTCTTCAGTTGGTTTCAAGAACCTGTCTTGGTCTTCACTAAATGCAGAAAGATGATCATCATTTGTTATTTAAATCCAAACTTGTACATAACGATACATGAATCAGAAAATATTTTTTCCTGTATTAATATTATCCAACATCTATTCTGTTCCTGTATTATTATTGTCCACCATCTACTCTGAAATAAGCAGTGGTTTCCACTTTTTAATTGTTTTCCCTAGTTTTTGCTGTTAACATATCCAATTACACTCTAGTTGGACTCTGCTCATAGATTATTTCTCTTTCATACAAGAGAAATATTAGCCTGATTTTAAATCAGTTGTATTTATACTTTTTTTTTCTGTGGATCTTCCTCAGATTGGTTAAAACCAGTTTCCAGATACTCTTAGAACAAGAATATTCTACTTTGCTTACCAGTAGGTGAGGAGATGCAGTTTGTATCACTCTCCTGTTTAATGTTGCTGGGGCTTGCTTATCGAAGGCTGCCCCTCCTCTTAATAGTAACATCAGTGCACATTCTCTCTGTGTTTCAGTATTGAACCTATTTGCTCATTGAAAAGATTTGTAGGTAGGTGAATTAAATAGCCAAATTCAACTGTATGGTTTCATTGACAGTATGTATCAAATGATAAAGAAATTTGTTAGCAAATTTAAGCAGAGACTCCAAAGTACAGTTTTTCTCAATTGTAGATTATCTGTAATGAATATGATTATTCATGAGACTACTTATTGATTATTCATAGCATATGTGAATGGTTACTGTAAATCAGAGGATGTAAGCATACACTGCAGGAGACCCTTGCTGATTTGGTTGTGGCTTTTCCCATCACTAGCAATGGTGCTAGACTTAATTATTCTGTCTTTTTGCTTCCTTGTCTTTTTTTGTGCCAGTGCTACTTTAAAGATCCTCTTTCTCATTTCACACATATCACACCACTTTTCTCTCTCCGTTTCAATGCCTTAATTTCCTTTTGGCGTTCAAACAGTAATATAAATTTTGTTGCTTCTTAGTTAAAACCTGGCATATTCCTTCCTCAAGGTGTCTTAGTGCATCCTTTTTGTATCTTGATTGCAAAAGCTGCAGGCTTTTTGGGGTGGTAACTCCTTCTTTTGTGCCCTGGACCAGATTCAGCCCATTTTTTGTCCAAATATAAATGGCACCAAAAGGATGCTCCAGGGCACAGCAGGCTCTGCATTCACCTTTGGTGATTAAAGCAGCAGAAAGTAAAACTACTGTAAAACTTTTTAGGAAAAACACAATAACCTGCAAAGAGAACACCTCCCCCTTTCTAGTCACTGTGCTTTAGTGTCAGAGTATTTACTTTTAGTTATGTTTTACATTAACCTCCCCCCCCATTGAAGTCAAGTCTTAAAATAGGTAAAGGGTTATAAGTAATAAAAATTAATTTCTATACTGTAAGTTTAAAAACTACAGCATCCCTGATTTTTGTCTCAAACTTGGACAGCCAATTTTTTCACATACAGAAAATCTGTATTTTCATTCTGTCAACCTGAAGGTATATTAGAAAACATATGAAGAAACCTTCAGCCTTCTCATTCAGAATTATAATCCAACCAGTTTTCTTTCTCATGCAGATAAAAAGCAAAAGTCCTGGTGCTTAGCAGGACCCATCAGTTAAACAGGCTTCTGTAGCTTGGTGCTACATTCTAGATAGATGGGGTGGGCACAAGGAAGATGGAGGAGCGCATTAACCTTCCATAACCAACCTACCTTGAGGCTTCCTGCTGTACTCATCATCTATTAGCTTGTCAGTGCCTGTCTGTGCGTTTTCCCCCATGGGCTTCTCTTGTGAGTTTAAAATCTTCATTAACTAAAAGATATATAAATTAAATCGTGACTTCCAGTGGAGAATAAAGGCTTAAGGCTGTTGCTGGCAATAGCACCCATGGTATTGTGTTGAGAGGTCATTTACCACACCAGTTAATGGAAGGGAACGTACTCCTAGACCTTAATATATTCAGCCCCTTCTGTGGGTATGAAGCTACATTTTGAAACTACAGATCAGAGCTGTTAAATGAGTTCTGGTGCTAAGTATTTTCTCTTTTGTAATTAAAATGCCTTATGTTTTTGCTGTATATGCATATTGTGTATAGAAAACCTATTCAAAATCTTGAACAATGGTTTGAAAGCAACAACTACATCATTCGATGAATAATCCTCTATGAGTTTGGGTAACTGTAGAACAAATGAGCACCCTTAGAGATGCTGCTCATTGAAGCTTGATCAAATGCCCTCTTGAAATCTTTGGCTGCTGTTAACCAGTTTCACGGATTGATCACCTTTCAACTGAGAACCTGAAAATCAGCTAGTAGCTGTGGTGTTACAGGAAAACACTTGCAGACTCTGTAGCTGATGAGATAAATCAATGGAATGGCTTTAAAATTAGCACTGCTGATTTGAAACGTGTCTTGGATTGTAGGAAACATCCTTTTTTTTTTTGTGGTATCAACTATTGTGTCTCTAGAAATGCTAATGATGATAGCCCAGTAGAAGCCAGCATATCATACATATAAATAAGCAAATGTAGTTTTTCTTGTTTCCCCTGATGATTCAGTGGGGTGAGTATAGCAGTGTATGAAGCGCACAGATGGTTTAACTGAGAAGCATCACCTTGGTTTTAAACATAAAAAGGGAAGGGAAAAAAATAAGAGGAATATTAATCACATTTATTCCCAGACTCCTTCCTAGTATAAGGCCCTATCAGGAATCCGGTTGGAAGAAGTGAGAGTGATAAATTCAGATGACTCAGAAATTGCTCTTGATGTGGGTGCTTTGACTTTGTTGTCACCTTTCTCTCAACTGGGTCTTGTGATCAGCTCCTCTAACTACTGTCTGTAACCAGTTAATAAGCTCACAGTATCTTTGTGCAGATGAGTTTTTTGACTAACAATTCTTTCTTAAATTATTCCAACTAAAGGGCTTTTCATTACTTATCAAAAAAAGCGTTATAACAAATAGCTAGAATTAGTCTTCTTGGAAATTTCTTTGAAGCCTAGCTAATTTGAAAGAAGATGAAATATCATCCTGTAGATCTAAAATTTTCATCAGACAGCTTAGATCTGATTAATATATTTTTAATGATGTTTAGGTTGTTTTCTATAACTTCCCCTGTGTGTGGAGAAAGTTCTAATGTAACTCAGTTACCAGCACAAGTGTGCAGAGAAAATGGGATGCTCTGGCACAGTTTTGGTTGATTTAGAGCTAAGGAGCACCTACGCTACCTTTCTATTCCAAATTACTGATCCTGGAACATGCATGTCTGAGCCTCAATCACTGAAGCTCCTAGTTGTGTTGTCTCTCAACTCACTTACTGTTGTTAGCTGCTTAATCTGAAAGGTTGCACAGTGGCTGCATCTTCTCTTCTGCGACTGTCAGAACATAGGAGACAGCATGGGCAAGATCTTCTAGGGTTTATCTGGCAAAGTCCTCCAGCTCTTATCATAAGGAAAAGACAGCGACTGCAGACGTTCCTTAAGTACTTAAGAAATTGGATGAGTCTCAAAAATTTATGGTACCTGTATTGAACACAATCAAGCAATTATGAGAATAAAAGTATTTTAAAGAGAAGAATGTAGATGCCAAAGGAACATGATCAGGAAATGTAAGAAGAAATGTGATTAACCACATCCATTTTTAAAAAATATTTTCCATGCTTTCCACTTTTATGTGAAATGCCAGTGAAACAAACAGGACACTCAGTCCACATCCCAGAGGAGAGTAGAGCTTCTTGCTCCTAAACGCTCTTGATAATGGTACTTCATGGAGAGGTTTCACAAAGCATGATCATATCCACTTTATGTGCTGTATGCTAAGCCTAATCTTAGTACATAGCAGGATACAAGACTTTCATAACCTATATTCTCTGTAGAAAAACATTTGCAATTCTCCATCTTTGTTCTGTTTAAAAATATTCCAAAATGCAAATTTATTAGTTTGGTCAAAAAGCAGAACAACCTTATGACTCATTTAATAACTGTGTGTTCTTAATATCTACTCCTGATGAAAACTTTGTGTGATTTTAACAAAAGAAATTTGGGATGTGCCATGTGAAAAGCAATGACAATTCTCCTATCAAGTGACTGCTGTTCTCCCTGTTTTTCTCCTTATAAAGTACTGTGAATTAGGAACAGCCCTTGAGTTTATTTATTGAAGTTTTACATTTGTGTCATTGTCTTATAACAGCGCGTTATGGGTTTAAAGTGCAACAAGAGAGGTTTGTACAAGGGAAAACATTTTAGTGGTAGAAGATTTCTGTAACTGGGGACTTTAAGAACATCTTAGGCAAATGTCTTATGGGAATAGTCTAAGAATGACTGACAAAGGCAGATGCAGACCTCATCCATGTTGAAAGGGAAGAATCACAGAATGGTTGAGATTTAAAGGGACCCCTGTAGTCCAATCCCCCAAGCAAAGCAGATTCACCCAGAGCAAGTTGCTCAGGACCATGTCCAGGCAGGTTTTGAATATCTCCAGAGAAGGAGACTCCACAACTTCTCTGGACAGCCTGTTCCAGTGTTCTGACACCCTCAAATGAAAGAAGTTCTGCCTCTTATTCAGATGTAACTTCCTGTGTTTCAGTTTGTACCTCTTGCCTCTAATCCTGTTGCTGGGCCCCACTGAAAAGAAACTGGCCTCATCTTCTTAACACCCTTACCTGAGATATTTGTATGCACTGATCCTCTTTCAGTCATCTGTTCTCCAGGCTAAACAGGCCCTGCTCTCTAAGCCTTTCCTCATAAGAGAGATGCTTCAGTCCCATAATCATCTTCATAGCCCTCCACTGGACCCTGTCCAGTAATTCTTTGTCTTTTCTAAAGTGGGGAGCCCAGAACTGGACACAGTTCTCCAGATGTGGCCTCACCAGGGCTGAGTACAGCAGGGAGGATCACCTCCCTTGACATGGTGGATCCTTGTGCACCCCAGGATACCATTGGACTTCTTGGCCACAAGGGTGCATTACTGGCTTATGGTTAATTTGTTGTCCACCAGCACTCCCAGGTCCTTCTCTGCAGAGCTGCTTTCTAATAGGTCAGTCCCCAGCCTGTACTGGTGAATGGGGTTACTCCTGCCCAGGTGCAGGACTTGCCTTTGTTTCAACAAAGCAAAACTAGCTTTCACTATCTTCCTCTCAGCCCAGCTCTCTAGCCTGTCTGGGTCTTGCTGCAAGGCAGCACAGCCTTCAGGTGTATCAGCCACTCCTTCCAGTTTTGTGTCATCAGTGAACCTGCTGCATGTGTATTCTAGCCCTTCATCCAGGTCACTGATGAATAAGTTGAACAAGAGTGCACCCACTACTGACCCCTGTGAAACACCACTGGCTACAGGCCTCCAACTACATTCTGCACTGTCTTTGATGCAGATGCTGAAGGATAGTGACCTTTTTGCCAACAAATGGCTAGAAAAAAATTTCAAGTGAAAACACGGAACACCTGAATAAGGTAAGGGTTAACCTGTTTCTGCAAATCTGTATACAGTCAGTGTTAAATTGGAGGAACATGTGGACTAGAAGATCTTTTTATGCCTCTTCTAGGCCTTTTATGAGTCTCTGATTTTGTTGGTATGGAGGATACATTGTTAAATGAAGATTTCAGAATATTTTTACATTTTTATTGAAGCTGAAATAGAATTTGTCTTTTTTAGTTCCCCTGGAAGTAGCCTTTGCATCACAATCTGAAAGCAAGCACACTTGTAAACCACATAAATGTGCTTACCTTCAAGGTGCCAAATCTTCTAACACAATGGATATGTAAAGTGACAGGTTTTATAAAACTGAGGATTTATTAATATGGAAAGTACTTTCTTCAATTAAAGAAAAAACAATAACAACTATAGTCCAGTTTTATTCTAGCACATTTATTTCCATGTTCCTAGTTTTACTTGGTTTTATACACTAGGGCTGTTTTGTTTATAGAAATTTAAATTGTTTAAATGGAAAAAATTGCCATCAACCTGTTTAAAACTGAAAAGGAGAAGTCCATACTTCACTGCTCAAATCACTGAAAGAAGTGAGTGGCTGCAACATTTGATCTATTTTAGCAATAAGAACTGTGAAACAGCAAGTGGAATGGGAGGTGCTATGCTACTGTCTAATGTAGTAGCAGTAGAAAAGATTTCCTGATATTCAGGCACGCTTTACCTTTGGCAGGATCATGCTAACTGTGTTCAGTTACCTCCTTCTCCTTCACATGACCAGAAATATGATTCAAGAGGATCCATTCCCTGATTTTCCCATGGACTGAAGTGACGCTTTGTGTTATATTCCACAACTCAAGGATTTGGACACGGAGTAAAAGCCACAGCCTGTTTAGAGTTGGAAAAGAGGCTCCTAGATGGATAGACAAGCATGAGCCATGCTGTATAAAACTCTGAGAATTACTGCTCTGCCCTGCTCTGGTCAGAAATGTGTGTTTTGGGATGTCCTGGGTTCAGCAGTAGCAGTCATTTTTCTCCTTGGTAGCTGGTGCAGTGCTGTGTTTTTGACTTTGGCCTGGGAACAGCACTGATAACACTGATCTTTTTGGCGGCTGCTCAGTAATGTTTTGGTCTGACCAAGGACTTTCTGAGTCTCATGCTCTGCCAGGGAGGAGGTGAAGCCGGGAGGAAGCAGAGACAGGACACCTGACCCAAACTGACCAAAGAGGTATTCCATACCATAGCACATCATGCCCGGTATATAAACTGGGGGCAGGGACCCGGAAGGACTAGGTCATGGCTAGGTCAGGCTGGGTATCGATCGACAGGTGGGGAGCGATTGTATTCTCTTCCCTTGTTGTTTCCTTTGTCATCATTATTATTGGTGGTAGCAGCAGTGATTTGCGTTATACCTTAGTTACGGGACTGCCCTTATCTCAACCTGTGGGAGTTACATTCTTTCGATTCTTCTCCCCACCCCTCCAGGAGCGGGGGGAGGAAAGGGGAGTGGGGGAGTGAGCGAGCGACTGCATGGGTGATTTGCCGACTGGGCTTAAACCATGACATGGGAGAAGAAACTTTAATGTGTTTTCTGAATGTGAGAAAATAAAATGTACATGAATGAGCCTGGTCACAAAGGGAATGTGAATTCAAAAGTAATCACAGGCTCTTATTTCCTATCAGTAAACAGAGGGGAAAGGAGCGTCCAATGTATATTATTATTCTGCTCTCCACTCTGGTTCTCTCAAAAGATAATTTCCTCCTCTCATTGTAATATGAGAATTTTGCTTCCACCAGGGTTGCTGCTAAAGATTGGGAAGAAAAATAGGATTTTGCCATGAGAATTGCTAGAAACAACTGTGACCCTGTCCTTTACTAAAAGTGCCTTGCTGTTTGGGGGAATACGTCAGCACTCTTGTGGTAATAATCCATTTCCTAACTTTATAGTGGTTCAGTAGTTATACATGTAATATTTATATGTAGCTGGTGAATGTATAAGCATAGCATCTCTTTGAGGTGAGGAAATGTTACTTCTTTTCTACCTGTTCAGAATTGAGATACAATTCATAAGCCACCTATCAGAGGTTACAGGGGACTGTTAGTGGCCTGGAAAGTGGCGTTCAGATCTGATTGGCACTTATTCAGTACTGTATCACAAAACAGTTTTATTTAGATTTTCCTCCAAAATAGTCCAAGCTATATAATATTTACCTACTAAATTTAATAACTCCAAGTTAATTAAAACGCAGTAACCAGAACTCCAATTTTTAGTGCCAATTTGGGCTCCAGTCATTGTCTACAAGTGCTAGATTTTTGTATAAGAAAGTCGTGATTACAAGAAATTGGTCAAGGGGTACTTCAGTAATATTTGTAAGGAATTATAGGAAAAGCAAATGTAGAAAAAAGGTATGGTTTTGCTAGAAGGAATTTCACTTTTAGAACTAGCAGAAAGTAGAGTGAAAAACAGAATCATAATCTGCCTGTTAGTGATAGTCCTATAGTCTTAAGTGTGGTCTACAGCATGAGTGAACAAGGTGCTTCTAAAAAAGCTGACATAAAAAAGATGATAGCAGTGGTGGGTGACCCAGAAGGAATTTAGAGGAACAGTCATGCAGGGATGGGCTTAGGAAAGCCAAAGCCCACCTGAACTGAATCTAGCAAGGGGAGCAAAGACCAACAGGAACGTCTTCTATCAGCAGAAAAAGGAAAACTTGGGCAAACTTGTGCCTTCTGATAATGAGGGAGGAGACCCAGTGATAAAGGATATGGAGCATGCAAAATACTTAACAACTTCTTCACCTTCGTCTTTATAGGTAAGACCAGTCTTCTTCAATCTCGGATCCCTGAGACCGGTAGGAAAGTCAGGAGCAAGCATGACCATAGGTGGGGGATCAAGTTTGGAAATATTTAAACTGAATGTACACAAGTCCACTGGACCTTTTGGGGGTAATCAAGCACTGGCGCAGGTTGCCCAGGGCGGTTGTGGGGTCTCCATCCTTGGAGATACTCAAAACTCAGCTGGACATAGTCATGGGTGAACTGCTCTAGATGGCGCTTTGTGGAGGGGACTGGACTAGATGGATCTCCTGAGACCCCTTCCAACCTCAACCATTCTGTGATTCTGTAACAGCTATGCTCCTTAGTTGTGAATATATATATAACCTAAATCTACAGTACCAGTATTAGTTACAGAGTAAGAGGTGTAAAAAGTTCTGTTATTCCTTGTCTCAAAATGCAACTTTTTATCCTACAGCTTTGTTTACAGTTCTGTGCTTTTCCACATTTTTTTCTATCATTCTGATAATAAAGGATAGGGATTGTGAATTCTTTAGTTCCACTTTAAATACTTCTGAAATCCCCATCATCCGAAAAGAAATGAAAGAAAAAAATTGATTAAAATTAAATGCCACTTCTAGTGAGACGTACAATAAAATGGTTAGAAATCACAATCAGACTCTTGTGGACAAGAATGCGGAGACCAAAAACTCCACAAGTGGAGTAAAAAAACCACACAGTAACCGATTTTCCCCTGGTCACACATAAAACCTGTGGTCAAACTGGGAATAGATTTCCAATCTATGGCATATCTATTCTATATTTCTGCCTTCTCTAAATAATTCTGATGATAATGCAAAAGGATTTTTCACTATCTGTAATACAGATAGTGCTCTAATACAGCTCTTCTAAGTGCTTCTTGCCATACATTGCTTTTCTATTTTCCTTTGTTGTGTATTTCACTAGTATAATTTTAGCTGCCTTCTCACTTAAAGCTGATTTTCTCAGTAGTGAGAAATATGTTATTATTTGTCTCCTCATGCCTCAGAAGTTTTATAGGTAAGCAAGAGAGTCTTGCTTTTCAGTTATTGTGGAATTAAAGGTTTTCTTGATTTAACTATTTGAGAAGTAGAGTATGAAGCTAAGACTGTTAGTGGAAAAATACTAGAAAATGTAATTCAAGACATGATTAATATGTATCCAGGATTTTATGTGCCATCCAGTAAAACAAAATTGGGGCCAATATAAACTTACAATGGAGTGCAGCCACTGAATTAGATTAAAGCATTTAGTCTCTGTATCTGCAGCAATTGGAAACACTATAAGAATTCAGGAATGCTTGGGGTATTCAGTTAATAAACTTCTCTGTAATTCTAAGCATATCAGGAATCTGCAGATCACAGGACTGTGTGAAATTGGTGTCTATTTGACAATATAGACCTGAGTTTTGTGTAAGATATCAGTTGCAATGACCAATCACTTTCTAAAAATGATTAGTGAGTTGGAAAAGGTTAAGGAGTGAATGGATGGCATGGTACTTCTACAGTTTCATCTCTTCAAATAAGTGAATAAATATGAAGATTCTAAGAACTTATTCTCTTTAAACACATTTATGTGATACTGAGATTTCCTGATATTGTATGTTTCAATGTGTATGTTTTTGACTAGATGATGGTTGTAGGTCCATTCCAACTGAACTGTTCTATTTTATTCTACAACTCCTCTGGCCTTGTGTGAATTCATTTGCTAAAAGCTTTTTCTTTCATAACTTGATCAATGGAATTCAGATAGTGGTATGGAAAAAGCCTGCAAGAAGGAGAGGAGTTGTTCCCTGGCGAAAGCCAGGGAATTGTGCCTGGAGAGGCACAGGCTCTAAGTGGCTCTGCATAGGCTCCTTTCGACCCAGCATAGCTCCTAGGGAATCTGACAGCATCACTGGAATTTGTTTAAACATTCTCAGAGGGGCAGAACCTAAAACTGCAAGAAGTACAACACAGAAGGTTTGTTATGACAAGCTTAACTTAGGATTTGCTTTCAAGAAAGGATCGCTTGAAAGTTTGTAACAGTGTTTAATATTTTTTTGTTATATGATTTTTTGATTTCCTCAACTAACTGATCAGCTGTTCTTTGCATATTCACACTGGAGAGACCTAGAGGAAGATTTTGCTCTATTCTGTGGAAGTGTAATAGGATTTTATGTTTGGATTTTTTTTTTTCATTTTGCTGTGTGAGGTGGGAAAATGGTTTTTTTGGACCTATACTGCATCTGCTTTACAGCTGGCAAGTGTGTGGAGTGCTCCTCCTATTTAGTTGAGACCGACCTACATAAATCTGGTAAAGAAAAAAAATCTGGCCAGCTGTGTGCTTTGACTGTTTATTATGGGGTTTGGGTTGGGGTTTTTCTCAAGTTTTTTCTTCCTGAAATGCACACCATTTATATTCTTCTATCTCAAACTCAGTTAGACTTGGTTGTTTTAAATCTCTCTGTGTAATTTAAAAGCAACAACTATTGAAGTTCCAAATGGTAGCTTTAAAATACTACTCTAAGACTATGTTAGCTGAGTTGTGTAATGACATTGGGACCCTTAAATCTTTGTCACTAAATCACAGTCCTGTGAAGTGTTTTATCCTTTTTCAGCATCTTACAGCTGTTTCATGCCCTGATTAATAAGAACACAGAGCGAGATCAGCATGTACATGGGTGGGATTTAGGAGCTTAAACACTTAAACTGCAGATAATGTTTCTTCTCAATCTAGTACAAGTTTATATCTAAAATAGGGGGGTTTGTTTGCTTTTTAATTCTAAGTGCAATGCTTCATCCTAATATGGCAATGTCCCATTCATTTTTGATGTGTGCTATAACCTCTATTTTTAAATCAATCTGCTAATTGAACTTCACCTTGCTACTAAGATGTTTTTATTTATGGCAATTTCACTGCAATTTCATATTTACTTCATGTTTTACTACACTACCATATATTCCAAGTAAAGGAAGCTGAAACTTTTCTTTTCTATTATTATTATTTTTTAACAACAGTAATGCAAAATCCATTTCCTCTGCATAGGTTGGAAAGGGAACATGTAGGGGGAACAAGACTGAGGGAAAAGTGCATGGCTTAAGCTGTATACTTGCATTTATTCCTACTGCAGTTTCACTTAGGCTAGAATTCATCCACATAAATGATTCCAGAAATACAGAATATAAGAATAACTTTGGAAGAACTTACTCTTTGAGTATTACACAAAAATGGGGATGCTTAATCACAGGTTAGTGTTGTGGTGGGGGGGTGGGGGTAGTGTAGCTGGCTTTCACTGAGATTTTGGAAGGAGTTAGCTCAAAGCTAGCCAGACTGTTTCATTCTTTAGTGGGGCGGGGATAATTGTCATCAACAATGACAGACTGAGCATATGCAATCATATGCCTGATTTCTCTGTCACTAATGTAACCTGGAGGATGTGTCAGCAGCTCCAGTTTGAGGCATCTCTGTTGAGGCAAATTAGGTGCCCCGTGATATAGCTCCACATGTTCCACTGTGTGATCAGTTGTTGAAATAAAGGCAGTGTTATATAGTCAACATAATCATACTGATTTTCATTTCTTTTGGACCATTTTTAGCTGTACAAATTCATAGGTATAACATAGTTCTTGGTTTGGTTTTAATTTTCAGGTGTCAGGCTCCCCTTGCTATGATCAGGAGTCTTCAATACAAATGCAACCTTGCACTGAGCAGCTGATGAAGTTTTTATTGGCTGATAAAAATCTATTTTTATTTTGACATAACTAATGAAAGATCTGTCAGCATAGTGACAGTAATGGAAGCTGCTGTACAGAGGTTGTCAAGAAAATCACAAGCTTGGAATTCCTGGGTCATAATTTTAATCAACATTGAGAGTTTGATTGTCACATTTTTTAATAATAAAAGTAATTTTTGATCTGCTGAACACATGCAATATTTTAAGCGTCTCTGAGTTAGTATGAGCTGTGATACTTTACTTTGTAGTGTAATGCAGACTCAGTCTGCCTAAAGCCACACCTGTGCAAATGGTGAAAGTGTACTAAAGCCTCCACAATACCTAAAAAGAAGAGGGTTGGTTTTATTTCAACAATCAACTTTGCAAAGTCATATGAATAGGAAGTGTCACAGAAGACTTTAAACAATATTGAATGTTATTATTTTATTTATTTATTTATTTTCCATTTAATGACCTGGTCTGTCAACAGTCCAAATATGAATTATTTTGGTAAATGAGTGCCTAGGTCCACTTACAAATGTTGCGCTTTAAAGCAAAAGAGATACTGTCAACACAGTGGAAAAAATCTAAGCTGTAAAATTAGTTCCTGGGTCAGACAGTAATCCGTTTTCAGTCATGGAATAGGAAAGGCTGTTCAGGATAAGCATGTGAGTTTGGCTGCAGTCCATTGCCCTGGTACTTCCCTACAGCCGATTAAAGGGACCACATACAGAGGTGGTGGTTTTGAGTTTGTCTAATCCTGTTATTGTACTTGCTAATGCTTTCTGACTCCACAATATCTTGTGACAGCAAGCTTAAAAAAATCACCACATGCTATGTAAAGATGTGCTGCTTTTTATTTTTGGTAAGCTGATCTGAATATAGATTCATCACATTCTTCCTTGTTAAAATATTCAAGGCCCGGCTGGGTGGGGCTTTCAACAGCCTGGGCTAGTGGAAGGTGTCGCTGCCCATGGCAGAGGGGTTCGAACTAGGATCTCCAAGGTCCCTTCCCACCCAACCCATTCTTTGATTCTGTGACTCTATGACTGTGGGATTTGTTGAGCAATAGTTCTGCGTACACCGTGCTCTGCTTTAATGCCTTTATAAACTTTGACCATATTACCCTCTCAGACTTCTGCTCCTCAACTGAAGAGTTCCAGGGTTTTTTTGTCTCTTATGCATGCAAGGCAGCTTCTCCATCCTCTGAATCATTTGAGTTGCCCTTCTTTGTCCCTTTTCTTAACCCTGGTTTTTGAGTTGGAGAGACCAGAACTGTCTGGTACACCAGTATTTTATATAGCAGCTTAATGATACCCTCTGTCTTGGTTTTGCTACTTTTCTTGGTGACAGACAAAGTTTGATGGCTTTTCTGGCTGTGCTTGGGCACAGAGGACTGTGACACCCAGATCTCTTCTCCACTCAAAGTTGATGTGAGAATGCTAGTGAGGTTTAGATTTTTCCCTTAAACAGAGCATAGTATATTTACCTGGGCTAAATCTCATCTTCTGCCTCTTTGCCCTCCTGCTTGGGTTTCTAACCTCCTTTAAGCTCCTCACTATTGGCATGGACTTTGACTACTCAGAAGAGCTTAGTATCTTCTGCAAGTCTGAAGATTCCATTGTGTAATCCTTCTTTGGGTCACTGAATTTGAATAAAGCTGTTTCCTTGGGAATCCAGACGAGAGAGTGACTGTTAAGGTCTACTTGTGCTTCCTATCCCTCGATCAACTGTAAGTCCACAAGAAGCCCCTTTTTCCAGTTCCATTCTAACTTAATTTCTTCAGTAATCATTTGTGGGAAGCCTTGTCAAAGGCTTGCTAAAAATCTGAGTCCACTGGATTTTCATTTATCCACATGCTTTTCTCTCCAACCTCTGAAATCACTGCAGGTAGCAAGACAGTATTTTGCTTTACTAAAGTTCTGTTGACTTTTCCCCATTGGATGTGTATGGGCTCAGCAATATTATCCTTTTGTATGGACTTTACTGTCTTAGCAGGATTTGAAGTGGTCCTTTCAAGTCTCTCAGATCACTGCTATCTGGTCCACATGACTTAGGGATTTGGCTGGTCTAGTGCTTCATGTTGATGAAGATGTTATGAAGAACCTGGTTTGTGAGATACTGCATCATCGGCTTCATTGGTAAAGACAGATGCCAAGAATTTGATGAGCTTCTTCCCTGTGACCTTCTCATCCGTGAATATCCTTTTCATACCTCTGTTGAAAAATGATCCTACCAACCCCCTAGCTGTCTTTCATCTTTCAAAGTATTTAAGGAACATTTTAGTCTCAGCATGAGCATCTGTTGCAGGGGGATCTTCAATTCTTCTTCACCCTCTTAATTTCCTGTTTAAGTTTGACCTGCCCTGTTTTATGACCTTTCCTGTTCTCATTTTCATTCTCCTCACTTTCAGAAATTTCCTGATGTTCTTTTCTTCACTTTCTTGACACATTTTGAGCATCATATCCACTTACATATCTGAAAAGGAGTAGGGAGGAGAGTTCTATCTGTAATCAATCAGTGTTTTAGCTTGCAGTTGCCAGTAATGCACCCATAGTCAGTTTAGTGTTTTCTAAATTCAGAATATTTTCTTCTTTATTTGGGTCTTCCTAGCAGCAGCAGCAACTACAAATTTGAATTTTATGCGAATGTGAGACTTTACAAACTGAGTGAAGGCATTGGAGTTGGTGGTCTTTGAAATGAAAAATGTTAGCTTTTAATTTTCAACTACTGTATACTGAATATTTTAAAATCTGATGATATAGAAGAATCTATGATACAGAATGCCTCTAATGTTTTAAGTGATAAAAAAGCACAAATCCAGTTTATTTTTGTCATTTACATTATGGCAATGTAGTGTTACATTCGGTGATCTTGGATAATTGATCACACATGTACACCTTAATTTTATTGAAGGTGGTGATGGTTTTTATAACTAAATTTCTTCAGGAAAATATACCACTGTGGAGCACTGTGATGTTGCAACTGTAATATTGTGAATCATTTTCCCAATTTTTAGTGGCTAAGGTAGTAAAGATTGTTAGGGATTCTATCTTAATTGTTCTGTTCTACTGTACTGTACCACATTGTACTGTACCGTACCCTTCTCTACTCTACCCTACTGTACCCTACCGTACCCTACCCTATCATTATCATGGTCTCATACTTCTGGAGGAATGTCGTATTACTACCTGGTACAAGATGCTGTATGGGGAAGTCAGAGGTTTTAATAAGCAGATAAGAGGTGGTTGCGTGACAGTGAGAAGTAACATGGGATCATGGGATGTGCACTTGTTTCTCCTACATTACAGTAGGAAAGTAGTTAATATAACTGGCTGTGATTATTGCTTATGCTTCAGATTTAATGTCCAGCTCTGATTAATGAGAAGAAAGTTTCTCAGAACAGCTATATCTTGGAGCACTGTCTTAGTTGCTATTGGGAGAGGAGAAGATCTTTCTTAAGGTGTACCTATAGCCTGAAAATACACTTTTGGAAAACTTCACATGACCTGGTTGTAGGCGACAATGTGGACCCAAATTCACATTGGCCCTTTCCAATCTCAAATTACTGTAAGTGTTCTGACTTGTGACTTGTGTGTAGATTCAGGAAAGCATTATTAGCAGATTACTCAGTTGGCAGCTGGAAGTTTTTTGCACATTTTAAAGGCTAAATGAAGTTAGTAAGGATATTGGGCCAATACTTTATGCTCAGTTTTGATGCCTGAAGCCTTTTAATTGTCTATTTAAGATGCTCAGACCTCAACCCAGTGTATCTGTTGGTGGTAAAATGTGAACATTACATACTATAAAGCCTACATAGTTTTTTACTGCCAGCTTTAGGGAGTTATTTTTAAATGGCTGATTTTCAAAGTAGATTTAATTTGGATATTACTTGTTTGATTTTAGGACTGGTATTTTTAGGGGCGAGTAGAAATAGGGGGAAATGGCTTATGCAGACATAAAAATTACATGAAAAAGTTAATTCTTCAGTGAGTCTGAGCTCACGGTTTAGGGAGATTTATGTTCTTTGAACAGATTTAAAAATTCCGGAAAATATCCAGTATGATGTATGCTCTTGTTTTCTAGTGTGCACAGTGTGTTTAGGTAACGTGGATTTCCTTCTATTTTGGAGATTCTTCCAGTACGTCAGGGCCTGCTGTGTATTTGGGGTACTGTTCCTTTGGAACTGGATTTCTCTGGTCTTACATTTTCTGGCCTTTGATAAACACACATGGTATCTGCTCCCATCCTGTGTGATGAGCTTTGTAAACCTCAGAGGGCGATATGAAACAAAAGTGCTGCACAGCTACAGCAGATAGCTTTGAGTAAGTGTTTGTATTCGGTAACTGATTGAATCTATTTGTGTCATAGACAATGAACTTATCTTAGGGTCTAGTCAGAAAATTGCAAGCAATCTTAAAATGGTGTCTGGTGAGCAGACCTTTTCAGCTCGGAACTGCTGCCCCTTGGCTAGAGCAGGAGGGCTGACCCTGTGTGTTGGTCCAGGTTGTTAGTGTCTGAAATGAGATAAATCCAAACTTTCAGTTGCAATGTTTCATCTGAGGAGGTTGCTTTTTTCAGGAGCATTAATTCGATTGCCTTGTGATTGTCGAACCGTATTCTTTGTTTGTAACATTAGGAATGTCTAAATGAAGGCTGCAATGTATGTGCATAACAGCAATGTTTCTCATTTCAAGGGAATGGAAGGAACGTTAGAGTACTTTCTACTTTTTCTGTATTTTTATTACTTGTGTTAAAGGTGAGGAGAATTTGATGTCTGATAACAGAAGATGTTCATGAACTTTAGGTCAGGTCTTGCTTAAGTCTCTGAAAGCTCTAGAATGACTTCAACTGATGTTTATATCACATTGTCTAGAAATTGTATTGAGTCACATCATGTTATTACATGACAAATTGGAAATACTCTGGGAATATTAGAGGTCATTTTGGAGTTTAATCATACAATGATAGAATCACTTAGATTGGGAAAGACCTTTAAGATCATTAAGTCCAACCATTACCCCAGGACTGCAAAGTCCACCAATATACCATGTCACTAAGCATCTCATTTACATGTTTTTTGAACCCTTCCAGGGATGGTGACTCCACCACTTCCCTTGGCAGCCTGTTCCAATGCCTGAGCACCCTCTCAGTGAAGAGGTTTATCCTCATATCCAGTCTAAACCTCTCCTGGTGCAGCTTGAGGCCATTGCCTCTTGTCCTGTCACTTGTTACTTGGGAGAAGAGACCAGCCACCTCTTCCTCCTCCTGACATTCAAATATACTTGCTTTTTTCTGTACCCTGTGTGTACTTCAAAGCTGAAGGAAGTTAATTTCAAGACTCGTGCAATTAGTATGCTGTGTCATGTCATTTCATCTGATTAAGTGGAGAATTTCTGTAATACGCTGGATGAATCCCACACACACTGGCAAAAGCAGCATACATGTTTAAAATACACGAATTTGTGTCACACTGATTTCAAAAAATGGGTTTGTGTAGGCAGGGTTAAGTCTGCAGTGGAAAGGTTTGGATCAGCAAAACGTTTTTTGACTAAAAACATTTGCCTGGTAAAAATATCCCTAGCTGTTACTGTTCTCACACTTTCCATATAATAATTAGTCCTAATGTGAAGCTGGCTTCATGCTGCAGGCTTCAGTTCATCAACACACTTGAAGTCATGCGTGGCTTGCATCATAGTGGATCATTCCCTCTATTTTAAAGGCACAATTCATGTGCTTGAATCAGACAGACATCTAAGTACCTTGTTGAGTTAGTGGTTATGTGGAAATTGTTTTTCTCATCAACATAATCCCATTTGGAACTGGAAATTACCTTGTGTAGATGGTTTTTAGCATTTTTTTTCAGAATTGTGCCACCATCAGCTATTGCTCGCTTTAGTATTTGTGGGTTTGCAGCTATCCAGACAATGGAATGATTTTGTGTTCATCTTCAGAGTAATTATATGCCTCTTGACTGCCTTTTCAGTTTACATGTCAAATTAGCATTTTGCCAATATTTTCATTGCTTGAAAAATAGCAATGTAAAGTCTGATTGACAGAGAATTAGTCTCAATTTTATGTGAGTAGAGACAAGTTTAAAGTCACAGTTATATGAGAGGTAACATAAATTTTAAAAGATGTAACATTTTTTTTAGTATGTGTGGCTATTTAGATATTTATTTACCTGGTCTTCTGCATTTTAATGTTTTTCAGACAAGTATAAAAGAAGGATTACTACTGAAGCAAACCAGTTCTTTTCAGAGGTGGAAAAAGCGTTACTTCAAACTTCGAGGGCGTACCCTTTACTATGCTAAGGATTCAAAGGTAATTCTGTAGTTTTAGTGGCTAATGCCATATACTTTGTAATTCCAATTTTGTTTATAAGTGCAATAATAATCATAGAATCATAGAATAGTTAGGGTTGGAAAGGACCTTAAAATCATCTAGTTCCACCCCCCTGCCATGGGCAGGGACACCTCACACTAAACCATGCCACCCAAGGCTCCGCCCAACCTGGCCTTGAACACTGCCAGGGATGGATCATTCACAGCTTCCCTGGGCAACCCATTCCAGTGCCTCACCACCCTCACAGTAAAGAATTTCTTCCTCATATCCAATCTAAACTTCCCCTGTTTAAGTTTGAACCCGTTACCTCTTGTCCTATCACTACAATCCCTAATGAAGAGTCCCTCCTCAGCATCCATACAGGCTGCCTTCATATACTGGAAGGCTGCTAGGAGGTTTCCACGCAGCCTTCTCTTCTCCAGGCTGAACAGCCCCAACTTTCGCAGCCTATCTTCATACGGGAGGTGCTCCAGTCCCTTGATCATCCTCGTGGTCCTCCTCTGGACTTGTTCCAACAGTTCCACGTCTTTTTTATTTTGAGGAGACCAGAACTGCACACAATACTCCAAGTGAGATCTCATAAGAGCAGAGTAGAGGGGCAGGATCACCTCCCTCGACCTGCTGGTCACTCTCCTCTTGATGCAGCTCAGGATATGGTTGGCTTTCTGGTCTGCAAGCGCACACTGCCGACTCATGTTCTATAATAACATAATGATTTTTTAGTGATTGTTTCATTTAAAAGCTGCTGTATATAAGATGTAGTGTATTTAGCTAAAGAAGACTGATGATTTCTCTTGATTTTTTATTTTTTAGTGAAGTTCGTAAGTTATTTTAATATTTTAACCTTTATGACTGTTCAGACGAATAATAAATTCATCTTAAGGAGTTGTGGGTTTTTTTTGGCGGGGTGGTTCTCAGGCAGTCAAATCTAATGTTAAAAAAAAAAAAAACAAACAAAAAAATTGGATAATGCTCAGAAGTTATCCTTCAAACTGAATTCCATTAAAACTCTTCTAATTTGGTGCCCATATTGCCATTAGAGAGGTGGAAATGGTTATGTGAAATCAAGACAAGATTTTCTGCCAAAACTGATATACAAGGGAAAAAGCTGTTTCCCATTAATTGAAATTTTTGGTGGGAAAATTGGTGGTGGGCAGAGGGGAATACTTCTTTCTGAAAGACATTTCCTCCCTCCTCCTCAGGGCTGGGACTGAGAGCATTTCAGCTTGTTGGGATGGCTCAGATAGTGCCATAT
The DNA here is from genome assembly GCA_017639245.1 of Myiopsitta monachus. NCBI lineage: Eukaryota > Metazoa > Chordata > Aves > Psittaciformes > Psittacidae > Myiopsitta > Myiopsitta monachus. The sequence continues at coordinate 66,583,339 of CM029919.1, forward strand.
CATCAGTGTTTTCTATATTTGCTTGTTATGTATTGAATCATATAACTGGTTTAGGTTGGAAAAGACCTTTAAGACCATCATGTCCAACTCTTACCCCAGGACTGCCAAGTTCACCATTAAACCATGTCACTGAAGGCCTTAGGCAGAGCACTTCTTAGAAAAACAGAAGAGTAGAAAAATGGCATTGATTTCCTCATGGAATATTCCAACCTCTTTTCCAGGGATGAAAATTAAAAAGATGATAGCGTATCTGCTTTTCTTGATTGTCATGTTTCTTGCACAGAAGCAGGAGATAAGCACCTGTAAAATAAGGGACAATATTTTAATGCTATTTTCCCCAGTATATAACTGCATTTTTCTTATAAGACTATATTTGTACTGTCCATTAAATGCACAATTCAATTACCAGAAATTTCAGTTCATTGCTTAGACTGACACTAACAACTTCAACATTTGTTTCACCACTTTTTTTTTTCTATTTTTATTTTCCAATTGGAATGGACGCAAGGAAATGAAAGCGCAGACTGTAATCGTACCTGAAAGTGGGCTCAGACTATATTTAATGTTTTTATGTTCTTTTCCATTCTCAGTCTCTAATATTTGATGAAGTTGACCTGTCAGATGCCAGCGTAGCCGAATCAAGCACAAAAAATGTCAACAACAGCTTTACGGTATGGATCCATTTTAGTACTGCTCTTGAAAGCTGTGGATAGGCTGTTACTAAGAAAACCAAGAATCCTCTGAATTGCTTCTTATTTTCTTCTCTTTGGAAATAAAATGTCCTTTATTTAGAAATGCTATAACGTAACATCAGCTATTGATAAATTTGTTGAAGTGTATTTTATTTTTTAGCAGAAATTAGCATGTTAGATAACAGTTGCTTCAGAAGATGATGATTATATAAGGCATTAAAAATACAGCAAGATTCAATACTAGTACTTCATTAGTACTTATTAGTAAAGCTTGATTTTAGGCTGTGGTTTCTTTTTGAGGGGCATGCTGAATTGATCCAAATGTATTTGTGTTATTGTTTTAATTTCTTACACGTTCTGGTTTTCTGTCATGTTGAAGCGTTTTTTTATTTTTATTTTCTTTGTTGCTGCTCACATACCTTTATGTTTCCAATTCACATGGAAAAGCTGTCTTCACAGTTGTACGTTGATTCTGATACTGATATAAGAAACAAAGAGTGTTCATAAATTCCTGGTTTTGTAAGTACAAATGTGTTTTGCACACAGGTCTTGCCATTTATTGTTGAACTGCTTTGTTGGAACTAAGTGATAACATCTGACACAGTTCCTCTGCTGATTCTTAACTTGTGGAAAAGTAAATTTTGTGAGCAAGAGTTAGCTATGAGGAAGATCGTGGGTAAAGTTGCCCATCTGGAGATCTTGAGTTCTCCTGCAGTCTGCAATACCATAATTTTTCTTAACCTGCAGATCCATTATTCTCTATTAAAATCCAGATTTCCTAAATGCTGGATTCTCCACCTGGGACAGATTAACCCTGGTTATACATACAAACTGGGGGACGAGAGGCTGGAGAGCAGCCCTGTGGAAACAGATCTGGGAGGTTGGGTTGATGGCAAGTTAAATATGAGTCAACAGTGTGCCCTTGCAGTCAGAAGAGCTAACCATGTGCTGGGGTGCATCAAGCACAGCATAGCGAGCTGGTGGATGGAGATAATTGTCCTACTCTACACCACTGGTGTGGCCCTACCTCAAGAACTGTGTGTGGTTCTGGGCACCTTAATACAGGAACATCAATCTATGAGGAGGATGACCAAGATGGTGAATCTCGAGGGCAAGATTTATGAGGAGCAGCTGAGGTTACTTGTCTTGTTCGGTTTGGAGAAGAGAACACTGAGGGGTGACCTCTTGGCAGTCTACAACTTCCTCAAGGAGCGCAACGTAGGTGAAGGTGCTGATCTTCCTCTCGTGACCAGCTATAGGTCACAAGGGAACGGATTGAAACTCTGCCAGGGGAAGTTCAGGTTGGAAGTTAGGGAGAAGTTCTTCACTAAGAGAGTAGTCGGTCACTGGAACAGGCTTGCCAGGGCAGTAGTTATGACACCAAGCCTGTTCAGAGTTCAAGGAGTATATGGACAATGTTCCTAGTCATATGTTTCAGTTTTAAGTAGTCCTGCAATGAGAGGGGAACTTGATGATCCTTATGGATCCCTTCCAACTTGAGATGTTCCATGATTTTATGATCTTGGGGTGTGGGGAAGAAAAATGGCGTGTTTGGTTTTGGTATTTACCTTTTTTTTCTTTTTTCCTTACAATGCTTGGTGTTTGGGTATCCTTTGTTATCCTTTAGGGCTTCCCAGTATCTCATTATTCACCAGAAGCATTTTTTGTATCTTATATTAAGACTTCTGGGCAAGACAGTAGCGAAAAAAGAAATCTCAGGGGCTACAGCTTTAACAGCTTTGGAGACACTATTTATTTTCGTATCCTGGGTAAATTAGGGCAAACAGTGTTTTCTCTCAGGAGTTTTCAAATTCATTTTGAGTGATTTATAGTTCTCCTGGATTGAAGTGTCACCTGATTTGTCTGTGAAATATGGCAATACTCGTCATCCCTCTTAATCTTTTGGCTTTTTTCTTTGTGTTTGCCTAGCCCAGTCTCCTGGCAACACAGCTCAGTGAAGTAAGACATCTCTGGCCTTGCCTGCACTGGTTTGGAGTGAGGGATTGGGGGTGGGGCGACTGGTTAGCTTTCCAGCAATACTTCTTATAAATAAAATGAAACATTTCTTTTTCCCCTTCCATCTTAAAAAAGATAATCCAGCCTTTCTTAAAATTATTTTTTCTTCATGTTCTAAGTGGTCTGTTAGCATTTCCTTTGTTAAAAAGGTAAAAATTAAACCCTTAACTTTAGCTTTCTCCAGTTAATGTACTCCTCTTTTCCTTGTCCCTCTAGGGAATATTTTTACACAAACTTACGTAGATGCATTATACACCAAATGTCCATTTTTGCCATGAAAACACACCTTTAAAAATGTACATTAAAATAATTGTTTTTCCCTATCTTTTTGCCATTTCAGCTAAATCCGTCCCCTTCCTTCTGTCTTCCACCTCCAGCTTGCAGAAGCTACTGTTTGCCTTTTTTTGCCCTTTTTAGTTTGAAGACAGAGGTGTGCATGTCAAGATTTTCCTGTGCTCTTTTTTTGGCTAAAATTCAAGTTCGAAAATTAGTCACAGTGCGCAGATTTAAGGTTGAGTTTGTTTGTAGTGTACTTGCAGAATATTTTATGTAACTAAGTATCACTGTTTATTCACCAGAATTACTTTTCCTTTCTTACTACAAGCAAATTGAGGTAAAGTTGTGATAAATAAATACCTGCTAATTAAAATGAGAAGTTGCTAAACTTAAACCAGCTCATCTGTTTCAGATTTTTCCTTTATTGCTGATGATACTACTTCTCAGTGAACAACCAACTCATTTCTAGCAAGTAGTTCCTAGTGCACAAGCTTCTACTATGGTGCCTTGTAATAGATTATAGCAGTCTTGCAGTTCTGAGCATTCTTGTCTAGAGGCAAAGATAAAAATAACAGAGGAAAAGGTCTCCCTTGACTTCAGAGTCTTTATATAAGATCCTCAAGGCCAGATTCTTCCTACTCGCATGTTAGGTACCAGTCTCCTAAGTCTGCATGAAGAGAGAGAAGTTCAAGAAGCCAATTCAGCCTCTCCACCAGCCACATCAGGAGCCCACAGGGGCTTTTGCTTACCCCATCCCTGCAGTTCAGCAGCATGGGGAGGCACTGATCCTCATAATGGTGTTGAGCACTCTGCTGAATGTTTTTTCCGCAGCACTTTGCTTCTGCCTCAGAGGGTTGTTTTTGTTGTCTTGGCGCAACCAGAGGAATGTAGTTGCACGGCATGTTACCTCTTTGGGGATGAATCAGTCTCCCATCCTTACTGCATGCAAGCATATGGGGCAGTGACCAGTTCTACTGAGAGCTATCATTCCTTATGTTCCTTGGTTTGTAGAGATGGAAGATGGCATGTTGAAATCTCTAGTGCAATTAGAAAAAATCCCTTTATTGTTCTCAAAACAAGACTTGAGATTGAATGAGGCTGAATAGTGCTCTTCAGCATGCAAACATGGGCGTCTGGAGGACTGGTGATGTGCTTTTGCTCTACTAAGTATAAGAGATGGGATTTTAAAATATGATTTAAAAATTATTCTTGGACAGGCATGTTTGATTAATGAAGTTCCTTGGGGCAAAAAAGGTGATTATGAATTGCAATTTAAAAGGAGATTTTAACAGGTTAACTTTTGGCTTAGGTTTCTACCTCTGCCTTGCTTTTGATAACAAAGAATGGATGCACACAATATATCTGTGGTGTTAACCATGCTGCCTTGCAGTTGTTAAGTCACATGGATGTATAAAATGCCCTGGGTTATTATAAGTCTATTTTAGAGGATCATGTCAAATGCTCGGGCTTTGTGTGGCAGCACCTGTATTTAATCCATCCAAACTGATGTTTGAAACAATTAATTTCAGGGTTTTTTTTTAGTGGCAAATGTCATATAAATAATGTAAATAATTTTAGGGTAGAAATACTAGCTTTGAAGCATTACTTCGTATAGCTGGCTTTAGGCATTTGATGTGGGTTAGACCAACTTCTAGTGCATCTGAAAATTACACAAAGCCATGGGCAATCAATTTCTTACTATACGTATTTTCAGAAAAGTGAAAATTCTGGCTATATAAATGCTGTTATCAAATTGAATCTGAGAGTACCAAGGAGATGATTTCACTGTTGTTCTGGAATGTACTTTCTAGGAATACAAAAGTTAACATGCTAGATGATACTCAGGATGGGGATTCAGCTTGCCCTAACTTCAGGGAGGGATGCAACCATGGGTTTATAGACCCCTAAATTATGTATCTATGATAAAATAGCTCTTTAAGGGATATTCCTATAATCGCTCAATTCAATATAGCCTCCACTGATTATTAACTAACTCCTTTAGCTATGACAGAAGCTTTGTCATCCAGGGCACCTAAAATACAGAACTCTGCTTACAGCTTTCTGAATCATGTGCTGAATCAAGTATTTTTTGTTGAATATACATCTTCTGAAAGTGGTCATCTTGAGAGGGAAGAAGCTGCCGTAGGCAGATCTGCTGTCCTGGAAGCCCTACTGCAATTCTTAGTAATTAGAAATTGCCTGGCCAATAACACTGATTACTAGGATTCTGGGTATGCTTGCAAAAATGCCTAATATCATAAATTGCTACGTATTTTTTTGGGTTTAGTGATGCTATAGACCATAGAGACCATACTGTTTAATTATTTATTCTGTGGAAAAATATTTCTTTGTGGATAAATACTTCCTGGGGGAACTCTTAATAGGCTGGGCTTTAATTAACTATTCTCACCTAGTGTTAAGAGGGAAAAGCAATAGAAACCTATAAACTGTTGTGTGTTTTATATTTTTTTACCTCATTTGGTTTAACTATTTTACATGGGTTTATACTCTTACCTATTCTTGTTCTTCTGACTACTATTCTGCAGCATCATGTTTAAATGAAGTGACCAGTTTGGCACTCAGGGAGCACAAATAATGGATATTTGGGACTATTTTCTGAATTAACACTCATTTACATTCCCTATGCTTCCCACATTTTGTCTGTTTTCTGCAGCAGCAACATATTATGTATTTTTTTATCCTCTATAATGATATTAAGATCCTTTTTCCTGTTAATTTGGAGCTGTCTATAATTCATAAATACTTCTTCTGTGCTTCTGTGTTTTTTCTCTGGTGTGTATTTCTTTGTTTTTACCAGTGCCGAACTTTTTCAGGTCTCTGTACTGCCTGTTTAATACCTTGCTTAGCTCTCTCTTTAGTGCCTTGTTGTTCAATGGGGTAAACTAAGTAGTAAAATTTTTGTGCTGTCTGTAAATGTTCCTGTATCTGCTTCTACTTTACAATTCTCTTCTGGTTTAAGAATTGCACCACAAAATTTTATAAGAGAATAATGCTTACTATCTATCAGTCTTTTCCCATTTTAAAAATCCTTATTATTTCTTCTTACCTGTTTTAATTCCCTTGGCTTTACATCTCATTGCATAATTGGGACGTAAAATAATTGATCTTTTCCGTTCAAGGGCTGAACAAAAAATAATTATGGGTCAACCTGATATTTTATCTTTTTTGATCAGAAGTACTTAATTTAGTTCAAATTAAAGGGATTAAATTTTGTTTTAAAGCTTTTTTTTCATATTATATAAAGAAAAAAAACAAAACATAAATGGCATTTCATTAAAGGTAGTCCCTGAATGTTACAAAAAGTTAAAAGTCTTTTTTCTCTGATTTCCACTTTTTTGGTCAGACTTATCAGTTCACTTTGGCCTGAAAGCAGAGGGTTCTGTTTGAGCTGGTTTTAAACAAAAGAATCATTACCCAGTTGTCTGTTATTTCCTCTATATTTTGTAAATTTGGATAGATTCTGAAAACTAAACATTTGTTGATTTCCCTTTGACCTATTATTTTGAGCTGGTTAGGTATTTTTTATAGGCCAGTGTGGTCAAATACTCAATTGGAGCTGCTGTGCTTCAACTGTGGTTAAAATTTATATTGTTTTTTTCCAGAACTCTGATTACTGTATTTTCCATCCATTTTTCTGACTGTGGCGTATCCTACATCTTGGCGGGGGATGTAAAGTTTACTGGCTTATAATTTATGTGGAACCAGCTTAAAGCATAAACCAGTTCTTTTCATCTTTGAATCCTACTGCTGCTGTTTTTAATGGGAGATTGCCCAGTTGTACTGGAAACTCAGTTCTTGATTGACCAGAATTTCAAGTTGAACGTTTTAGCCAGCCCTAAAGACATACTGCTTTTCAGCAGTTCATTTCAGCCCTGCTGCTTCTGACATCAGCCAGCTCTCATCATTGAGATTAGCTGCTTCTAATTGATTTTAGTAAGTTAGCTTTTAATATTCATAGTGGGCTTGGAAAACGGAACCTGTTGCCAGACTTTTGTAGTATGTTGGAGAGATTATAGTGTTAATTTCTTAGACTTGGATGTACTTCGCTTCCTCTCTTACCACCCAGATTTTTTCAGAGCTTTTATTGAGACTTTTCTTCAGGGACTACGAGAACTTCAGGGAATGTGAGAACTGCTTAACCTTCCCCAAGCCACATCAAGAGGAAATGAGAAGAGCCTTTTCTTAAAGGAGTTTAAAACCTTTCATCTTTGGGTTTGGGCACTCCAGTCTTCTGTCTTTTTGAATATCAGAGACAAAGAGAGATGGTCCCAAATCTGGGAACAATTAATCCTAATACAGGGTTTTTTTTCCTATTTAAATAGTCTAACGTCAGTACAGGTTTATGACCAATTCCTGATTTGCCCAAAGTTCAGAGTCTCGAGGTTTATTTAAATGCAGAAAAGCTTATGGATGCCAGGAGGTATTTCTCTGACGCTGTCCTGCTTGTTTACAAAATCCAATATCGTGCAGTGCCGTCTCAGTGGACATGACAGTGGTTTCTTTACTCATAGCCTCGAGTCTTTTTCAGACATTATTCTACCTCAGTCTGTTTTTTTATGGAGGGGCCACTCACTTAAAGGTTTCACTGACCTTTTCAGGCATTCTGCTGCTTCTCTTTCACCATCTTTCTTATTTCTGTAGTTGGGTGAAATCATCCTGCTGCTCCAGTGTTGGGACACTATGGGAATCATGGGGTCAACAACCATCTTCAAGGCTTTGGCCTGTTCCAGACTTAGGGGTTTCCCCTGGTTTCAGCTATTGCTAAGAAAACTTTTTTCACTGCCTTGTTCTTAGCCTGGATGACTAAAACTGTCTGGCTTGCTCTGTAGGAATTCTCTGGAGCATAGCTACGTGAGATTTTGTTTTCTCTTGTGAGAAAGCTGTTCTTAGTAAATTTCTGCATATAGTCTCTGCTCACGTTCCCTTGAAGGGAGACACTCTTGCTTGACTTCTTGCTTTAATCAACCTACGGGGACGCGGAAGGAATGGATTTGTGTTTGTACCCATGTTTCTGTTTCTTGATGAATTCACATAAGCCAAATTTCATGTAGTTACACATGGTTTACTTAGCTGAACAGAATCTTGTGTGAACAGTTTAGTTTGCATGAACCTCTGCTGTAGGTATATCTTAACTCAGTTTCATACTACTACTCATAGTGATACAGGTATGGGTAATGAGCTTACGTTAGCTTTGAAAATATTTTGTGTGAAGGAAAACAAGAAATATCAGTGAAGTGCTGTATACTGTGTGTGATGCTATCCTTGGGATTCCTCTCAGCATACTTTATATCTTATTTATCCTTTAGATATGCAATAATTTCCTGGGTTTGGTACGCTGAAATTTCCTTTTCATTCCAGTTAACACTCCTAGCGGTGTATATTGATAATGGTGGGAGTTCAGACACATTTGCAGATGTCTTTACTTATAGTACCTTCCTCTGTGAGCCAAATCCTACTCTCAGAAGCACTGCATTGTAAATTTTGCCCTCCGTGTTATCAGAAGGGTCTGTGTATGGCACCATTTCAAGGTGGGGGAATGGCATATCCAGACATTCCCCATGCTCTGTTTTGCAGTCTAAGCACAGGGCTGGTAGGAGTCCTGGAATGACATCTGTGAGGATCTCAGGGCCTTTTGTTACCTCTGGGAGGTAGAATATGTCTGGAACCAGCTTAAGTTCATGTGCTGGCCTCACCAGTGTGACTCGGCTTTGCATGGGTAACTAACTCTTCGGATGGATTTAGTTTTTCCCTGGTTATGAACTGTCTGCTGTTTCATGCAGATGCTGATTAGCCTCTAAATGACGAAGGCTTTTTGATGCTCCCAGCCTGCGCCATACTCAAACCACAGAAAGAAAGGGGAAGTGCTTTGTGTTCCATTTTGTTCGATTTTCCACTCAGTTTTCTTTTTCTTTTTTTCTATATTCAGACAGCTTAGAAACAAAACAAAAACTGAAATAGCGAATTAATATGCTGAGGGGAGAAAAAATAGGCAAAAGCAATTAGTGTGCACACGTAATGCACTTTGGTTTTTTTCCCTCCATTTAGCGTTTGTTCATTTTCCTCCGCCCTCTGACAGTGACAAAAAAAAAGCGTAATGAAGCTGAGAGCTCTTTGGTGAGCTTTGGGTGTGACTTTCAAGTTTTAAGCTCCTTATCCCTGACTTGATGCACTGTCTTCCTCTCCCTAGAGTGTCTGGAGACATTAAAGCTTCCAGTTTCATTATGAAAAAGCAATAAAACATTTCAGCTGTGAGGCTAAAATCCATAGATAAATCACTTGGGATTGAGCTATTACAAGAAAGCTGAACGCTTTTCAGAACAGGAAAACAAGGAAATGCTTAGAAATGTGATCATTCTGGACTATTGTACATTTTGTTTCTGGTTACCTTTGCCTGGATCTTGTTTTCAACAGATTTTGAACTTAAACAAAAGTTTTTGAGAATTGCTCTCAGAAAATGTCTCTTTCTTTCTTCCTTTAGTTTTCTAAGAGTTTCTTTAGTTTGTGAAACACAGTGAGATGATTTGCATAGAAGTAAACACATTAAAAATATCTTTTATTTCCTTTTCTGAACTGATGGTATAGCACCAGTGAAGCAGTTGGAATGTTTGGAGAACAAGCAAGCGTGACAATTTCCAAAGCCTTAACATTCTTACATCAAGATTTGTTAAGCGCATGATACTGGATTACCAGATTTTGTTCTTCCTGCAGTTTTACACTTACCTATACTCTGACATTTCTTTCTCTTGCTTTAAAAGTGGTTAAAATACCTGGGCAAACCTTAAAAAGTATCCCTGAGTGCAGCTCCTGTATACCAAATGATTTTATAAACAAAGCCACTGGTGTAAACTTTGAATAAGTTTCCTGGTTCTAGTGAACAGGGATCCCTGGCTTCAGGCAGCTGGATCATGTTTAAACAGGCATCTGTTATTACAGATAAAAACCTACTCAATTGCTCTTTTATTTTGTTTAACTTTGCACCTAATGCCATTAAATATATATCTAAATGTTTTCCTGTAAGCACAGAAGCCATCCCATCTGATAGGCATATAATGAGCTGGTGAAGCTGGAGCTAAGGGCACAGCAGTGCAAAGTAATGTGTCTAACAAATTTTTATGTAAGAACGCTAAAGAAATAGGCAGGCATTGAACTATATATAACGTTTGCTAGTTTACAAGAGTGGTTTGTTGTTTCTGTTATATTTAAATGCTGATTTAAGATAAATACCTTATTCTTTGGTCCAAATTCATGTAACTTTCCTACCCTGGCTCTAGTAACTGTCTCATTATAAAGTTATGCTTCAGGAGGAATAGCATTTTTCTGTTAGCAGTTGGTTGATGTTGGACACATGAGGTTAAATGGGGAGCTGCAGATTTCTGACAAGGTGAACTTTGCTGGATCTGTTTCGCAGCTTAAGGCTGCATGTTGTAACAGACTTACTTGATTTACCTGCATGCTATTTTCACAGAATCACAGAGTGATTTGGGGGTTGGAATGGGACCTCTGAAGGTCATCTGGTCCAAGCCTCCTGTTGAAGCAGGGCCACCTAGCGCAGGCTGCCCCGGACTATGTCCGGACAGCTTTTGAGTATCTCCAAGGATGGAGAGTCCACCACTGCCTTGAGCAACCTGTACCAGTGCTCAGTCATCCTCACAGTGAAAAAGTGTTTCCTGATGTTCCCACAGAGCCTTCTGTAACTTAGTCTGTGTGCACTGCCACTTAGCTTGTCTCTGGGCACCACTGGAAAGAGCCTGGGTCCATCCTCTTTGCACCCTCACTTCAGGTATTTACATAGTAAGGTGCTTATTTACTTATTTGCATAAGTAAGGTGCTTCTTGATGAATCCATGCTGACTACTCCCAACTGCTAGTACCTGGATATACTATGGGAGTTGTTCCTTCATTTATGCTAGATGTGGCATAAGGAAAGGCCACCTAAATTACCTGGCTGGATTCTACTGCAGAGTGAAGGCAGAGCAGACCTTAAACCTGTTTCTGTGAAGTAACTGCTTTTGTCCTTTTAGTTAAGCCTACTTGTCCTGGTGTACTGGTGCAGGAGATGCTGTGTGGATCTAACCCTTTTTTTTCCCTCCTAAGAGTTTTTATTGTGGGGGCCAAAACCACACATTACTTCATTACTTGTGAGCTTGGCAAGAGTGAAATAGGAGAAGGCCAGCAAAAAGAGGGAAGCAGCATTTTAGTGGAGTAGACAGAGCTAATTGTTCTGATTATAAATTCTGTATTGTACTCAGGCAAATATAATAGCCCTTTATTACTTGCCTTGCTTTTAAATCATTCGCTCCCTTTGTAATTTATCCTTTTGCCTGGCTCTGCTCATCTTGAAAAAGAATAGTGACAATTGACAATTGAGTATAAAGCACCAACTGCATCTTTCACAGTGATAGTACTGTTACAATTTATTTAGTGTCTCCTGAACCCAAGAAATTTAAAGTAATGTAGAAGCTGCCCAACTGTAGGAACTGTGATTTTTGCAGACAAGTTCTGGTAGGTATGGGAGCATCAGTGACCCCAGCAGTCTACTCCCACCACAGTGATGGAGGTGCATTCATCCATCGCATTCATATGGACTCACCTGCATGAAGACAGGGAAATGGAGGGGAAGACAGAAAGTAAGGGAGGCCTAACATGTTATCCTGGTATTATCCAGAGTTCATTCACCAGTGTCTAGAAGCACTGAGAAGTTACAAAGCATTAAATCTGTTATGTGCATGCCCCAAGGCATTGGGTGCTGTCCCTCAGAGGAGAGATAGGAGATGCTCTCTCTTTCTCTATAACCCTCTCTGCATTAGTTCCAGAAAGATATTTTAAAAATATCTGTTCAAAGAACAGGAAAACCATTTCCCCACCTGTTTCAGATTCTAAGTGATGTTTCTACATTACTGAAGTCAATTCAAGATTGGCCATACAAAGTGCTATTAGTGTAATGCCTGATAATAGTTTAGAGTAGCAGAAGGTGCCTTAATGCAAATATCATGTTGCAGGAAGCAGGGTGCTTTGCAGTAGCTGCTGTGTTGCTGCTTAGATGTAGACCATTATTTCTTGATTAGCAAATTTGGTGCCTGCATTTTTCTTTGAATAAGTAAAGGAAAATAGAAATGTAGTCACCAGGCTTTGGGAAATGTATTTTCTTATATATTGCTGCTATGATAAAATACTGTTAAAAGTTAGGCAATGGGCTTTAACCGAACTCTTCATGATTTTATTTTACAGATCGCAAGTCTAAACCCATTGGGTTGAAGGTAAATAGAATGTTCTAAGTGAAGTTAGCACCTTTGAAAGCAAAAGGTGTTTTCAAATCCACACTGAATTTAATGGCAATTTTATTTCATTTCCAGGTATTAAGGTCATTCCTAATAGGTGCTCCTTGAAAGAAGAGTTGCCGTAGTGGCCCAAAATTTGACTGTGTAATTTTCATCGAAGTAGTTTCCAGGTGTGTGTGTGCATACATGAGTATGTGCGTATTTTTAGAAGCCAAATTATCCTAGTGCCAACACATGTGAAAATCCCAATCTATGGCAAGACCTATGTGGTGGCAGACTGAACAATGTCTTCTGGCTCTCTCCTTCATTCCCCACTCGAAAAGCTCCTATTTTTCAAACTGGAACAGAATGTTATCACAGTAATGGGCTACTTTTCTTTTTATCCAGACATTCTTTATTTCCTGTGATGTTTTAGGACTTGTGTTGTTTGTCTTCAACTTTCGAAACTGTATATGCCTACTGCGTTAAAAAAGGTCTTTATTCCCACTACCTCAGTTTCATTACTTTCCAATATGCTGCAGTATCTGGCTTTGTCAACTTTCTTTTCCAAAATCGGCAATGACTTCTTCTTGGCAACTAACAACAGTGAAAATTTTCAAAGTAATTTAATCTTCTAAATTAAATCTGCTTTATTTATTTAATTTTAAGGCCTTTTTTACTGTCTTCATCCTTCTTGATTTGTATCCTGCTTTGTCAGCATGTGAACCATTAGCACCTGAGTTCCTCCAAGATTTAAGAGTTTTCTTATTCTCTGGAGTAAAAGAAAACTCTTCTACCTCAGCGGTTTTCCATGTGGTTCTTGTGACACTTCCTTTGCCATTGTATTATACAATTTCTTCTTGTCTATTGAGAGCTTAGCATATTCAGAATGATATATAAATAATACCTGGGGCAGCAAGCAATAATTAAAAAAGTTCATTTGTAATAGAAGAAAAGACACTGGCTTTGGCTGATGGAAGATACAGGACTTTGAATATGAATGCGTGCAATGAGATAAGTTTGCTAGTAAAATCCAAATTTACATACCTGGAAAACAAGGGTTTTTTTTATGTCTGCATACAGGTTAAACTGTCTTTAATGAATGCACTCTAAATATCCCATTTCAGTTAGTTCATCGTAACTTTCCATCAGCATTCTTTGGAAAGAATGCCTTCTGAATAAATGCAAATAATAAGCTATAGGAAGTCATTCTTAGTTTAGGAGAAGCAAGAACACCTATACTGAGTTAGTGTAAAGCTCATAAAACCGTAATGAGTCAAAGTACTATGATAGCAGTAGCAGGTACTCAAGAAAGGAGTGTAAGCAGCAGAGCACATACAGTGATTCTTCCTCTTGTATTACTTCCCAACATTCACTCGTTGGATTTTGAGGACTTGCTGAGTTGAAGGGTTTGGATATTGCGTTTTATAGTATATGATGCATCTATTTGTGATGAATTTGTCAGATACCTTTTTAGACATTTATACTTCTGATGTCCTCAACATGCTTTGGGAATACTGTTCAAGTATAAATAATGCAGTACATTCAGGAAAAAACACTTGTTTTCTAATCGTTTCCTTGGTTCCCTGAGTTCTTATCTTATGTGAAATACCTAATTAATGAGAGTACATCTGCCTGATTTAGTAGAATGAAATAGATGAGAATCTAAATGGACAGCTTAGTTTTTTTGTCTTCTTTTTTTTTTTTTTTAAGATAAGTAGAGAGCATTGACAATATTTTTCGCACAGAATGCTTGTTGCCTTTTTCTATGTTACCATATTCTTTCTTGAAGTTTGTTGATAAAAATACATAAATGAAAGTGAATATGTAGTTTAAAAATCACATTGTAGATGCTGTATTTACAAATCTGTGTCTGCCAACTTCGCACTTTATAGCACTAGTAATAATTGATTCTGAATTCATTTGTTCGTTAGTATATAATTTAAATTTTAGACTTTTGAAATGCTCTTTACTTGAAATGCTCTTAAACTTTATTAAGTTTATTATGCTCTGAATTTAGTAAGTATTTGGGATGTAGAAATTTCTACATGTTTACATGCATTGGTTAGCAATTTTGGTGACATGATTTGATTACATGGGTGCGTAGCACCTTTTGAGATGGCCTTTGGTATCCCACATGTCTTATTTAAAGCTGCTGCTCTGGGTGCTCTGGTCCTCTATCAGACTTACCTGCCCCATCCTGATGCTTTGGATACCAAAGGGCATACCCATTGGCACTAGGTAGCTATGTGTAAACAACTGAACTAGGGCCTTGATTTTGGGAGGGGAAAGTGGAGACGCACAAGGGATTTCTCAGATGAGCAGTAGTAGAAACATGAGTGATACAAATAAATATTACTTGGAGAGATCAAGACTGTCAGTAGTTTTCAGCAATAAATGCAGCTGTTGTTGGTTAGTGGCATTTCACAACATCTGGTTGCAGGTTAGCATCAGTAATGAGCTTGGGAAAAGGACAGATGCAAAATGCAGAATTTTGGGTGGACTTGTCCTTACTTAATCTGTATTATAAAGTCATGCTGTATAATAGCAAATAATCTGGTGGGTGTATTTGCCCAAATAAGATTTCTCAGTCCATGGAAAGCTGGAAATTCCAGCAGAATGCTGATTGTTGTTGGAGCCAGGGTTATATTATGATTTAATGGCTTTTCTGGGCTTCATTGATGACCTGGCTTAGAAAAACATTTTGAAGTAATAAAGCGTCTGTTTGGCTCCAAACTAATGAGAGAAGCATTGCTCTTTGCATTAACTGTTCTTTAAGAAGAGCTGTGGAGAGCTACTAATAAACCTTATTAAAAAGATTAAGCAATATTGAAGGAAATAGAAAACAGAGAAACTATTCCATTCCATGTGAAGCAAGTACATAGAAAAAAAAAAAAAGGAAATAACCAAATGCAAGCCCACAGGGGTTTTGCCTCCCCTCCATGTGACTTGCAGCTTGCTGCACTTCAGTTACGTTGCCTTTGAGATATGGTAAAGTGCAGCTCAGTTGAATGAAGAAGTGGATAGGACGTATCAAGGCTAGAGACTTTACAGCAGAGACTGGGTAAGTAAATGCAGCTGTAGATAAGTGTTTGCTAGTACTGTGCAAATGTTACAATATCTACCTCGTAGCATTTAAAACAATACTCAGAGCTATAATTTTTTCTGGTCTTTGCTTTGTTTTACTGAAGTAGTTTGCAAGTTTGGTAGGTACATGCTATGCAATAGATTTATGTGTAAGACTGAGAAAGGATTTAATCTTTTCAGACATCCTACAACAAAATAAATAGCTTTCCTTCAATTTCACGTACTTACTTTGTTTTAGATTCTTTGCAATGTAACTGCTTTGTCTATTTTAGTGCAGTGCTCAAAATAATTTCAGTGGGAGTTAGCTGATAGTTTCTGGTGCCTTCCTGTTCTTTTAATTATTCTTCTGTTGGTGAGGGAGAGGGGAAACCAGCTTATCCTCTGAACCTCCGAGATACAGCATTTTCACATTTCTAGAATCCAGCTGCAGACCACTGAAAACTCCCCAGTATCAACTTGTTCCGGGAATTCATTCAACCATCCAAGTAGGATATGATTTCAGCTGTCTGCTTTAGTTCTCTGTGTCTTTTTATAAAGATTTGTATGTGTTCTTTTACTGACTTATATATAGAAAGTTCTGTTTTGAATTTATGTGTGTATAAATTAGTATAAATTTAATATCAATATACAAGTTAGAGAAATTATGACAGCTTTTGTTGTTCAAGACTTCCAGGCTTTTGATTTCGGTACGTTTTTGTTTCAAGCAATTTTAATGGACCTTGCAGTTGCTGTAATGCTGTTAAGAAATAGGATTGCAATTTTAGTCAATTAGTAATTTCCAGAAGAGTTGTTTTAGCAGTTTAAGTGCCTGCCATTTGAGTATTTAAATCTCAGTGCATAGACAAAGAGCTGAGAAGGGGGAATGATCAATATAGATTGTAAAGACCTGTGCTGAAGCCTGATTCAAATCTTGGGAGCTGAAAAAAGAAGAGCAAACTCCTTCATGGTTGGTTGTGTATTGAAGAGAATATTTTTAAGCATTTGGTATCTTGTGAGGTAGGGTGTTTCTTCCTTTTGCATCATCTCACAGGAAAGAGTACCTGAAATATTACAGCCTATCGTGATTTTTCCTATCTGGGTTGTTCAGAATGTGTTCTCTTTTTCAGATAATCACTCCATTTAGGAGGCTAATATTGTGTGCTGAGAACAGAAAAGAAATGGAGGACTGGATAAGTTCTCTGAAGTCTGTTCAGTCCAGGGAACACTATGAGGTAAGTTGACATCCCTCTTGGTGAGACCTTTACTAGCTCAAGAGATAAAGCTACAGGACACAGAACTGGAGAATTCACCCTCCTTAGTGTGAAAAGTATGGCAAATGTCAGAGAGAAGCTGCATCTTAAGACCTTTACTTGTGAAATGACAGCTTATTATCACACTTCTGCTTAGAAGTTTGGAGGGAGAACAGGCTAAATACCCTTTAGAAAATACTGTTTGGTGAACATTGCATTGTCATTCACTTGTAATATGGAACCATAGGTAATTTCAGTCACTGTAGCTGTGTTCTGTACTTGCAAATTTGTCTTAACTTCTCCTTTACTAGACCGCACAGTTTAATGTGGAACATTTCTCAGGGATGCATAACTGGTACGCCTGCTCCCATGCCCGACCTACCTTCTGTAACGTGTGTAGAGAGAGCCTCTCCGGAGTCACTTCTCATGGCCTGTCTTGTGAAGGTAAAAGAAACACTTTCCTCTCCCTGTTTATAATGCTGTGCATGTAGACAGATGGCTGATGAGGAATGATTCTGAAAATAATAAGAAAATAGCCTGAAGGAAGACATTTATTCACTAGAGTGACTTTCTTTTGGGCAGAGGGACTATTAATGGTCTGGCTTCATGCTCCAGATGCCTCTTTCTAACTTGTCAATAAAGTGGTTCCTTCTGCTGCAGTGACTAGTTTGGAATGTGCTGGGTGGATGGTTTGCAAGAAAAAAATAGGATTTGTTTCATTTGCTCGTCAAAAATGTTAACACTTTGTTCAATGCTATGACCTCTTCCCCTCCAGTTCTTGTTTGCTCTGTTGCTGATGCCTGATTCTGCAGTGCAGGCAGGACAGATGAGGACAGATTTATTGCTTTAAAAATTGTCTCATGCAGTGAGGGGGTAGAGATGTAGATAGATGTGTTTGCGTTTTGATGGTTCAACAGATGAAATCCAGCACAAAGAAGAAGGAGCTGTGGGTAAGGCTTCAACATGAAGCTTATCTGGATAAATGATATTTCAAACCCAAATATTTATAATAAACCTGAAAAAGCTTATTTATTTTCTGCTGCAGATTCTGTGAAAAAGTAGTAACAAGTCTTGTGTTAAAATCCAGCTGAAAATAAAGCATGTGTGACCGTGACCATGAAATATATATACAACATAGAGGTTTTAAATTTCCAAAATAGCTAACTGTCCAGAAAAGAATTACAGTTACACCATTCAAAACTTGATTTTTGGATGCATGTTACTCAACTGCAAATGCATTTCTGTTATTGATGCTGTTGCAATGCTTGAGGTCTGAGCATAATAATGTGTATTAAGGAAATCTTAGGAAGGAAACATTAACCAACTATCCTGAATTGTCCATGCTTTTAATGTCACTAATGGTGCAGTTGCCAAGGAACAGGACAAATGCATTTCATAGAAATTAGAAGTAGCATAGTTACTTCCAACTACTCTGGTGTGTATTTTCCACTGTGTGTGAGTCGTTTGGACGGTTTTAAGGCAATTATGGTTATTTTCAATGTCTGATATTGGCAGATGGAAGTATCATGTGCTTAACTAAAATGCAGTTGTATTGCCTCTGTGTACAAACACAGTTATATTTGCTCAGGCAAATGAAAGGAAAGAGTTCTTTCCTTCCATAAGGAATTTATCTTTCCATAAGCTAGTATTACAGCTATTTAAAAAGGCTGTTTAGCAAGAACTATTCTTACAAGATTATCATTGTTAATGGTCATGGTTCATAATTTTCTGGGTTTTCTAGTTTGGGAGTTTGTCACATTTCTGCATAACTTCTTACAAACTAGTGCTATATTTATTCACATTTCTGATGCCAGTTGGTCTTTCAGGAGTTTTTCCAAATGGCTTGTGAAGGTAGTTTGGATTTGCTTTCACTAATGCACAATTTCATCAAAGTGTATGACCTGGATTGGTTTATATGTTGATACTATGTTTTTCTTTTATATATTAATAGGTTTTCCTCCTTTTTCTTCTTAGCTATGACTTACATCTATTTTTTTCCCAGTTGTTTTTTCAAACAAAAGGAAAACTTTAATTATGCATCTAATCTAAATCATTTGACAGTCAACTCTTCTACTGAAATACTCATACTTCGTCCCTGATTCTGTATACCTGTAAAAACTCATGTTAACCATCCTAAATTTCTTCATCTAAAAATTGGTTTGATACTACTTCTTTCTCTGAAATTCTTATGTGACTGAGTTCATGTTTACTTGCTTCTGCCTTGTGCACTTCTAATGCATTTCACCATCAATTTTTTTGACTTGCCCTGTGTTAGCAATGTACAGTGTTTGAGGAGATGATGTAGGAAGTATGGAGTCTTAAGATTCCCCAGACATGTTCTGTGCTACTTTTTCTCATTGCAGGCTTTAAAAAAACCTGTTTAAATATTCATGTCTGGCATCTGAAGCCTCCAGCGCTGCTTTAGACTGGGAATCCATTTATACCTATACTAAATTCAATTATTTGTGTGGTCATTGATCCCAGGCTGCTCTATTATGTCTTGTATTGAGAAGCATGAGCGGCTTCTTCTCAAGAGATACTGGAATTCTTCCTTTTCTCAGTGGTTTGGGTTACTGGCACACCAAGTCATCTTGAAAGTAGTTTAGAGACTTTGTACTCTTTGTGGTCTAATTCTTGACTGCTAACTGTAGGCAAAAATAAAAATCAGTCCCATTGCTGATATTTTGCAGCTCATGCTACTTTAGAAGATCAGTCCTGTAGTATTTTATTCTCTCAGACGTGCTGGTCGCCAGCAGCACTACACAACTGTGTTTTTCAGCCTGACTACACAACAAGCTTCATTTATTTTGGAGATAAGATTGGTGCCTTATTTTTTCAGGGCACCTTCCCTCCCAGTAGCCTTTCTCAAAGTTTGACTGAATTAATTGCAGGCCACCCTGAAGACACTCCTGTAAGTTTTTTGAAAGCTGGTGTAGGAAAAGAGAGTATGTTAATACCTTTGGTAGGGAAAAGACTGTATTGTGAACTTGCTTCTTTTTAGAAGTCAAAGAATCAATATATATCAAACTAAAGATGCAAATTCATATCAAACCAGGCTTCCTTCTTTCTGCTTCTCAAAAAACAATTGACTTTTAAAGCATTTAATCATACAGTCCTTTGAGATGCAGTGCTGTTCCTCCCACTAATTCCTTCTTTTGTGTCCTCTCAAAATGTAATCTACTTCTCAAATGTAGTCTGTGTTGTGTTGCTCTAGATAGCTCTAAAGGACTGATCTCCACAACATTCATCCACAGTCTTTAATAGGACAGAGAAATTAGTTATCAGGTAAACACAGGGATACGTGGAAGGCTTAGGCAAAGAAACCTAAAGAACCTAAAGTTCATTATCTACAGAAACTCTTTAAAAGCCTCTAGCCTCAGTTACTCTGTGTTAATACCACATCTCTATCCAAGTCATTGCCAGTGGAACACTGCTTTTATGATTATTCTCAAAGATGTATTCCTTCATGAAGTGTTTTAAGTATCATGACTGAATCTTGATTGTCCAATATCAAATATACCTAATAAACTAAAGATTGCAGTTTAAATGGGATGCTTTCTCCTGTGATGGATTGCACAAACAACATTGAAAAAGCACTTTAGGATCATGAAGGCAAGCAATAAGAAAATACTGGGATTAACTTGACTCTGTAAGTCCACTTCATGTACTTGGTCTTTTTTCATCATGATTGTTTTTTTTTTTCCCCACAAAACCCTGTTCTTCTTACCCACTGCACAGGGTACTTACTGTGTATCCACTACTTGGGTAGTCATTGTTTCCAGGGTATTTGCCCCATTTTCTGCACAGGCAGGAGAGTGTACAGTGAATGAAGTGGTCAGGAAAAGAAGGGATGTTGGTTGTTAAGAGTTACGGAATAACAGGAAACACTGAGACTTTGTATCACACTGTACCCCTCTGTAATCCTGGAGAAATCACTTAAATAAGATTTCTGATCAAATCAGTGGTTGCATGTTGGTTATAATCTGGGACCTGTATGACAGAAAAGCTGTGCATAAAATAATAGTAATTTTAAAAGGCCAGGAAGAAATTAATGTGATGTGTAAAAAGCAGTATTTCATTAGCTTTTGGTGAATAAGGCAAGTACCGCTTTAAAATTATTATGAACCAGAGTACGGCACAGCTGCATCCTTGTCAAGAACTACCCAGTGCATGCAGTGAATGAGGGTCCTATTCTCAAAAAGTGTATAAACCTATAACTGAAGGACTTGCTTACGGAAACTGTATTGCAAAGCTATACTGCAAAGTTAAGTTGCATAAGTAATGATTTTGTAGTACTTTGTAATATGAGTATTCTTTTACCACTCTAATATTTATTTAACTTATAGAGTTATTTATTTGGGTGAAAACAGTAAAAACTGCCAAGACACTGCTGAATTTTATCCTTTAGAACGTAGACATAAGCTTCGAATTGGATTGAAGTTAGGTTGTTTTTTTCACATGGGTCACTCCGTTTTCACTGTGACTTGTCCATCATAGAATGCGATAGTATTCTTGGAAACAAAACACTAGGTTTCTTGGAATACCTGAAGAAAAATCCTTCCATTTTGACAACGTAACTATAGCTACCAGCTCAAGAATCTTTGGATCGGTTTCAAAACCTTTGGCTTTGGCCTTTGAAGCTGGAAAAGAACAGTCTCAGCCAGTTCTTCTTTGAAGAACACAGAAGAGAAAACTCATCATAGAAGTAGTTGGGGGAAAAAAACTAGTGTCCTGCCAGTCTAGTCTTATTAATTGATGGGTGGTTAGAATGAAAGGTCATTGAGAGAGAACTGTTCTATAAGAAAGGCAACATACATACATATATATTTTCAGTGCAATAGATCCTATGATAAGGTTCAGTAATGTTGACTTTTCTTCATTGTAGATAATAATATCTCTAGATTTAATCACTGTGCCTGACAGCATGTGTTGGTATCACTGTGACAAGAGTTTGCTAATGAAGTGGTTCTTTTGGTCGGCTTTCTGGCAGATCTGCTTCATATTCCAGATAAAAACTTTTACACTGGACATGAAAATTTAAAATAATGTCCTAAAAATCCAGATTTGCTTTGGCTCCATTTTTAATTTTCTCATCTTTTAACTTTCATTGGTGAAGTAATGGCAATTGACGTCTAGCAGTATGTCTGCATGTTTCCAAAAGATTTCAGATATCAGACTGATGCATGACTAGGATGCAGTAGGTTGGCAAACGTGCAACATGATGCTGAGCTGTTTTGAAAATGTGAGCCTACTCCATCAGTTGCGGTATACAGGATATTTGCAGACTTTGGGTCTATGAATGCTTTTTAAATGAGCAGGGGAGTTATTGTAAAAGCAAAAAGCCTGTTGCCTCCTTTTTCTTTGAGCTAAGCACATACTTTCACACATCTCTCAGAACAGTGAAGATTGCTCTCAAACTCAGATTGTTGCTTGCCTAGTCTCAACTCACTTCTTAAATTGATCTGGCAATGGGTGAGTGGAATGAGAAATTTATGATTCACAAGACCTTTTGTACCTTGGCTTAATATTTTTTAATGGTGGACAAGTGATGGGCCAAAGCTTTTGATAGTTTCCTGTCAAATATTTGTTTGAGACTACTACTTCTGGTCTGCTGGCTAGTTCTCATTAAACTTTAATGGCCTTTGCCAAAATCATTTCTATAATGCACTCTAAATAGAATGATGTCATGCAGTTCCATTAAGAGAAATACCCACAGTTGGGTGTGTCAATCTATTCGATCTAATATGGTATAATTAACTGGTCATATTAATTGAGTTGAACAAAATACATATAGTTAGTAGATTGTCAAAATGTCTGCCTGTACTACACACTTGTGCTGAGTATTCCAATTAGTAGATTTTTAATAAATACTCCATTAAGGAGTCAGGGTCTTCCTCACTTAATGTAACCTCTTGGAAAATGTCTTAACTGCCAGTATCCTGAGTAAAGATGTCACCATCTAATCCTTCAATTCCTCGCCTTCTGGGAAAACAGGCATAGCGTGGTGCCCAAACAGGATCCATTAAGCAAAGAAACAGAGCTCCTGAAGTAAAACACTCCTGCGAAAACATTCTGCATCACCTCTTGCAAATTTGAACCATGTGTCTGAGTTGTGTCACTGGAGGAATAGAAGAGGCAAAAATACAGTTAAAGATGTATTTGTACCTTCGTGCCTTGCACTACACCTGAAAAAATGGGGACCAGTGTGGATTTGAGGACACACATGAGCTACAACTAAGCAGTTCAATCCAGTTTAGAGAGTAAAAGCTGGAGTGATTATGAACTGAATTTTCTTTTAGTTGGGTTGTGTCATGTGTGCAACACTAAGTGACCTGTATTTGGCTGTTTTATGGACTATCTATGTTTAATTTTTTTTTAAAGATATTTATCACCGAAATACATCAAATAACATAGTATATGTGTTTATGTGTGCCTTCCAGTGTGTAAGTTTAAAGCACATAAAAGATGTGCTGTCCGAGCAACAAATAACTGCAAATGGACTACATTGGCCTCAATTGGAAAAGACATAATTGAAGATGAAGATGGTGTAAGTACTATTCATATTTGCAGTATTTTCCAAAGCTGTTTCTTCTTGATGGAAAAAAAAAAGACAGGCTAAGCATAGAAATATTGCCATGTGAACCAGTGAAGTAAATGGTAGGTGGCTATATTCCTGAACACTTTTCAAAGATTAACATGGTATTTAGACAAAAGTTATATTCCTATCTCACAAGACAAGTTTAGTATCTGTGGGCACTAGATAGCAACCATGTTATAAGATTTTAAAGGCCACATGCAGAGAAACTCAGAAGCTAGAGAAGCTGCTCCCAGAAGGTCCTACTGCTCTTAAGCAAAGGTGGTATGTTATACTGTTGCCATGCTGTTTTGGCCATCTATTTTGTGTCCTCCTTACCAATGGCTGGTCCCGGGAGGCCTCTTTGGAATTCGCTGTCATTGGGGATTTTTTTTACTGATGAAAACAGGAATTTTAAAATTAGCAGGAGAAGTGCCAAAAGCTTTTCAGAGATTTTTTTTTTTTTGGCTATTTTTACAAACAACTACGTATGTGCCACTGGTCTGATATTTCTTCCTAGAAGGTTAGTATAAAGTTGCACACCTATGAGTGTGCTGATTTGCCTGCGGTATTAATGGGACAAAGAGTGGACTGAGTAAAGCTTTGCACTGCATTTAGGGACTGCTTCATAGAATCATAGAATCAAAGAATAGTTAGGGTTGCAAAGGACCTTAAGATCATCTAGTTCCAACCCCCTGCCATGGGCAGGGTCACCTCGCACTAAACTATGCCACCCAAGGCTCTGTTCAACCTGGCCTTGAACACCACCAGCGATGGATCATTCACAAGCTTCCCTGGGCAACCCATTCCAGTGCCTCACCACCCTTACAGTAAAGAATTTCTTCCTCATATCCAATCTAAACTTCCCCTATTTAAGTTTTAACCCATTACCCCTTGTCCTATCACTACAATCCCTAATGAAGAGTCCCTCCCCGCATCCTTATAGGCCCCCTTCAGATACTGGAAGGCTGCTAGGAGGTCTCCCCGAAGCCTTCTCTTCTCCAGGCTGAACAGCCCCAACTCTCTCAGCCTATCTTCATACGGGAGGTGCTCCAGTCCCCTGATCATCCTCATGGCCTTCCTCTGGACTTGTTCCAACAATTCCATGTCCTTTTTATGTTGAGGACACCAGAACTGCACACAAGTACTCCAAGTGAGGTGTCACAAGCATAGAGCTGTGACTGGTAAAGGGGTAAAGCCAGTGAGGTGTTCTGCTGTCCTGCCTATTCTGAATTCTAGTTATTGGCTTTTGTCATGTAGTCAACATAAGTGAATGGGTACTTATTTATATTACGGAGTCTCTGGACTTAACTGCCCAATTGTTTTGCGGTTAGTTGCTTCCATAGTACCATGAACAGTTGAATGGTATGTGTCTCCCTTCTTCAGCTGTCATATTTTCTGCCTAGCATGTGAAACACCAGCATAGGCCACATTCATAGCTGCTGTCTCGGGAGCATCAATGTCACTTACCCTGGTCAGCTGTACGTGCATCTTTGGTGATGATGAGCTGTGGGAAATACTTGAAATACACCTACATTTAAGAGACAAAAGCCTCTGACTTCTGTTTCTGAGTATTTAACTTGTATGACTACTTCTTCACAGATAGCTATGCCTCACCAGTGGTTAGAGGGTAATCTGCCTGTCAGTGCCAAATGCGCAGTTTGTGACAAGACTTGTGGCAGTGTTTTACGTCTGCAAGATTGGAAGTGCCTTTGGTGTAAAGCTATGGTAGGTGCAATGAACCACGTCCACATGTTTTAAGTTTTTGCCTAGCTTTATTGCTTTATTTTTATTTTCTCATTTCATAACCTGCTTTTGGATTAACTAGGAGCAGGTGGCTAGTGCAAACTCAGGTCTTTCTAATGTTCCCAATTTCTTGTGACTGTCCTGCTTGTGTCAGTTGGTTTTTAATACTCCCACAGGTGCAGCTTTGCTTTAATAGGCGTTGGTATCCAGTGTGTTTTCTCTGCCTTCTCCTAACCGATAACTGAAGGTTCAGATGCCTGTTCTATATGCCTACTAATCTTATGTCACTTTCTTGTCTCTAACTGTAGATATTGCTGTAATAGTATTTTAGTAATATAGTTAATATTAATATTTATTGATATTAAAGTAGTAATATTTTATTACTCCATAATCTTGAAGTTCTCTTCTTCAGGACACTCTGTAGGTTGCTGATTGAAATTCTATAACATGCTATTGCTGCTTTCCCACACTACAGTTTTCTCTTAGTTTTTTTAAGTTGTCTGTGAAGATGGGTTTCATATGCTAGGGTACAGAAGTGGAAAATTATCAGGTTTCTTATTGTTGAAGCTCTCGGCATTTATTTGTCTGAGGCTTTGTGTGTAGGCAGTTGGAAGTAATTGGCATCTCCAGAGGCAATTTGAAATATAGGTTAAGTGCAGCCTATCTTTCCAATAACTGTGGAAGAGAGTTCTACAACACACAGTTTATGGGACCCACCTTTGACCCACCTCTTCCAGAAGAGCCAGGTGGACCAGGCACATACAGAGCTACTGCTTTGCTTGTGTGTAGTGTGCCTGCTGCTCCCAGCACAGATGCTGGCTGTGAGGAACTTGGCCCTCCCTTGCTCATGGATGGAGATAAATGGTTCCCTTGAAAGGATGATTCATGTCTGCTATAGGGGTAGCTGATGCTGATGTTCTCCAAACTTATATTTTGTGGAACAAGTAACAAGCCTTTGTGGATGAACACTCTCACGACTTTTTTCCCAGTTTTTACTCCTCTTCCCTCTACACCTAAATGTTACATATTAGCCCATTTTTTTTACATAGATATTATAGAACTAATACTTCCACCCTGAAATTCCACTTTAAGGAAGTAATTTTTTGTTTCTTTTGTAGGTTCACACTGCATGTAAGATCTGTATCCTCGTAAATGTCCACTTGGTCAATGTAAGGTATCGATCATACCTCCAACAGCGCTAAACAGTATAGACTCTGATGGTACGTAGTATTGCAGTGTGTTGAGTGGTAGCTCTGGACTTGTGGAGACTGCACTTAAAGGCAGGGAGTGGATTTCATAAGGAGTATCATGAAATCTTAACAGCTTTAATTTTATGGCTTGTGTTGATGGCAAGTGTAGACCAAAAACTTTATCATAATTTAATGAATTTTCTGTATGAAGTTAGCAAAAGTGATTGTTTATCTGTATATATTAACTCTGTTTACTTGCTATGTGGTGTCTTAGACCAGAACTTCATGCTCCTATTTATTATTCATGCTAGGAAGATTGTTCCATATGTGAAATTATTTTTCTTGTCATTTAAATAAATTAATCAAACCTTATTTTAAATTGTACATTATGGTAATGTGGATTTAAATTAACATCCTTTAATGTCATTCATTTTATTTGTAGCTTTAGTAATTTTTTTAGTAATTGAAAACAATACTGTTATTTTAACTTTGCCGGAATCAAATGTCAAAGCCTGTATCTGCAATGTCTGATTCTGAAGTGTTGCTGAGAAACCACTGCTTCCATGGACTGGTCATGTTAGGGGCAACAGTGTCCATTAGTGTGACTTACTAAGGACATTATAGAAATCCTGCAGTAATTAGTTAAGACCTGCATTGACTTTACTAAGCTTTGAATCACAGTTGAAAGCCTGCTGTTCAGTGATACTATTATAATTAGTAGTATAACTTCAGCCTGGAATAAAAAGTTCTCATGCAAAGTCTCACCTGGAACAACTGAGAAGAGTAACTTTTAAAATCTGTGAGTACTCTTAGAAAGCTCATACAGATGTGGGTGATCCAGATCAACCCAGTAAGGTTAAAGAAAAATCAGATTCAAAACCAAACACTTGTAACTGAAATACATATTTAATTGTGTGATAATCTATGAGGGTGAGATTTGGGAATTTTTCTAAAAGGTTAATAAACTTTTTCACTGTGGAAAAACAATAAAGCTATTGTCTTCAGGATTTTACTAAATTTAGGCACTGAAAATACCGGAAAGAAAAAATCTTTTTGGTAAATCTTTAACAGTTATGTTTTCCTTGCAGGGCTAATATTCAGTTTACAGTTTACATTATGCATGATAAAATGTACTCCTTTTGTCCTTCATCCCTTTCTTCCTCTTTCCCATGATTTCTTTTTATGTTGTTCATATTAGAAAGCTTTATTTATATCATTCTTTCTAACTATGTTCACAGGTTTCTGGAAAGCCACATGCCCGCCATCCTGTGCCAGTCCTCTTTTAGTTTTTGTTAACTCAAAGAGTGGAGACAATCAGGGAGTAAAGTTTCTTCGGCGATTCAAACAGTCGTTAAATCCAGCTCAGGTGTTCGATTTAATGAATGGAGGACCTCACTTAGGGTAATGACCTTGGAAATCTGGGGCAATCCTTTCTGCAAGGGAATTTAGTGCAAAGTATAGTGTGGTGTTGTCCCTGCATTGCTAAAATTCAAAACCAGAACCCATCAGCCCAAGTGTTTAGTGGCTTTTTGGCTGGCTTTGACGTCTATTAACTGGTAAGACTCAAAACCATTACAAATGTTGAGATGCTTTCCTGAATCAGGGCCTTTACGTACAGTTGCCCAGCTGCTTTTCTTTCATATCATATGCGTAATTCAGATATTCCTGTGAATTTGTTGCGAATAGATATGGAATAAAACTGTTGTCTAAATGTACTCTGTATTTTTTTTAAATTCTGAACACAAATGCCAGTGGGGAAGTCCTCAGTGGGTGATGGACAAGTACAGTAGAACTTCTGTCATCTGAAAACTACAGTCAAAATATAGTTTAGGCAACATATGCAAAAGGTCAAGAAAATTAGCATCTCACAGAATTTGGAGCAATAACACAATTAAAACCATCAGGCATTCCACAGAACCTAAGGGTTGATTGTTGGGGAAATAGGGGTGAAATTTGCATAGTGGTGGCCACAACCCAAGCATCTTTGCACATTCGTAAAGTTTAAATTCGTGCACATTTTTCTGCTACCTAACTTAATTCCACTCAGATGTAGCATTGTGGTTGAATTTCCTATTAATACCAGTTACAGGAATTAGAAACGCTAACTTTTGTACTCTTAAAGATGCAGAACTGTGCTTGCATGCTAAAAGCGTAGATGAAACAGGCACAAAAGTTCAGTTCAACAGTGGGCAAATAATGCAAATATAATGGAACACAGCTGTGGAGTTTTGTACTCAATACTGTGTTATGGACAGGTTATAGTAACTCTTTAAGTTGTAATTAAAGAGTTACAACTGATAATCTGAGTTTAATTTGAATCCCTTTTGGCTAACATTTTGTACATGTAGTTAAATTGATAGTAAAAAGTTCATCTAAATTGGAGAGACAATTTACGAGAGAGGACAGTCTGAAAAATGTGTCTAGCTGTTTGCAAGTTCTCTTGCTTCATATAGCTGTACCTAAGAGCAGCAGCATGGTTCAGGACGCTCACTTTGTTTTTTAACCTATGATTATAGGTGAGCTTGGTTGCTTTTAAATATTTCCCCAAACAGTTTCCAAAGAGAGATCCTTAGCAGGTTTTCTCTCAGGTTGTGCTGATGTATTCTTTTTTCCTAGATGACCAAAAAGGCAGAGTTGCATTGTTTGAGCCAGTGTATATCTAAGTGCTTTCTCCCTTTTCTCAGGGTAGGAGAAATTGTTTTGGTATCAACATTTTTTTTCCTTAAATGTCTGCATCTTTTGTTCTGAATAGGTATCTGCCTATCATATAGAAGTGACACTATTTTCTTAGAAAAAAATATAAGTGCTTCAAATATTTGTGATCTTAATATGTTGCTTTATAGAAATAGTTCAGGGATTATACATATTCTGGGAAATAACATGCGTTAAGAATAAACATCTTTGGTTTTATTATTTTGAGAGTTTATACTTTATGATTTTTTTGTTGGTGTTTCTTTAAGTTTATGTCTTTGTTGTTTTTACTTATTGGCTGTCTCTTCACATCTCATTCCCCTTACCTCTGTGTCTCACCTTTCCTCTTGTTCTGTCTCTCTTGTCCTTTTCTGTACTGCCCAAGTGTTGTATCCTGGAGGTGTTGCAAGTGAGAGAACAGGAGGAAGTGAAAGCAGGATATGGCTATAAGGATCTAATATTAAATACTTGTCTTACTTGTCTTATGTTGTTGTGATCACCTTATGTGTAGTAATTACCTCCAACGGTCCTTGCATTTAGTTAGTCATGCATTGGCAAAGCCCACCTGTATTGTGGAGCACATCCTGTCGTTGTGTCTTTACCTCTTCTGAAAATTCCCCATTGGTGCCTCGTGCTTCTGGCTGAAGTGAGAAGCACAGAGAAGTTGCAATTTCACAGGTTAGATTTCGTTAAAAATATTAATAAAATTAAGAAAATAACATTAATAAAATCCTGAAAACAATATCAAGGGAATTTTTTTAAGTAAAACTTGGCATGTTATTTATCAGATATGTCAGTATAAGTGGAATATACAGCAACATCTGGGATGCAGATAGGTTTATCTAAGTTGATGGTTGTATTCACATACCTCAGAGCAGTGAAAGGACCATATTTTCAGGTAACAGTTGCTAATATGACTGCTCTCTCAGTAGTGGATGTTACTGGCTCTAAGAAGCTGTGCTTTCTCTGCAGTTTGCGGTTATTTCAGAAGTTTGACAACTTCAGGATTCTTGTGTGTGGTGGCGATGGAAGCGTGGGTTGGGTCTTGTCAGAAATTGATAAGCTCAGCTTGCACAAACAGGCAAGTGTGCATGCTTACTTTACTATATTGACCAGCCTTAATTTTGTATGGTTACTTTTCTTTGACTTGGTTATTTGTTATATCTGTATATGGGCCAAACTCAGTGGTTACTGTTAAATGAAAATATTCACTGGTGCAAAGTGGTCAAGTTTTGTTGGGATTGTACAATTGAATTTACAAGCTTTAGACATCAGCTATATAATTAACATTCGTTGCTTGAAGTAACAAGCATTTGTGAGAGTTTGTACTTTTTCTGCCTAGTTTTCACTAGTAGATTTGCTCCTGTGTTGTGTTTCAGTGTCAGTTAGGAGTGCTACCCCTTGGTACTGGAAATGACCTTGCTCGTGTCCTTGGTTGGGGAGGATCCTGTGATGATGATACACAACTTCCTCAGATTTTGGAAAAACTAGAACGAGCCAGCACAAAAATGTTAGACAGGTAAACTTGAATGTGCATATACCTGATTTACCATGGGATTCAAATTGTATTGGTTTGGATGTCTGATGGCCTAAGTATATCTATCTTAGAGACTTAGTCTTCAGTGGTTTGGGCTTTTAAGGTGCAGATCATGATCATTAGGGAAGCCGAAATAGTAGTGGGAACAGCTCTTCAATGTCATTTTTAAACTGAAGAGTCAGAGGGAAGAGCAGTGGGTGAAAGTAGGAAGCATGTTGTCCAAAGATGAACAAAAGGTGATGGCTTATTGCATAACTGATGAAGCTGCATAACTGCCTGTTACAAGAAGTTGTAAGCATTAAGAAACTGTATTGATTCAAAACCATTTGGGGCAGTTTTATGGACTGCATGCATGTTATTAAGTGCCATTAAAAGTAACATCTTTATTTAGGAGACCACTGAACTCTCTTTCCTTGGATATGGGGGGAAGTCAGACCGTGTGCTTTCACCCTTCATATAATTTTCTGAGGCATCAGCTGTGGACAAGATGCTACTTGCATCTTTGGCTTGATCTACTACTAATATTTCTGGGGTTTTAGTCAAAACCAAGAGATCTTTCCACTCCTTCTGTGTGGTTTCAATGCATTCAGTAAAAGAGCAATCCCCATTTACGAAAAGTCAGAGAGGATGATGGTCATGTTGTTCCAATGCATGTTTAACACTGTTTATGAGAAGAGTATTTCTTACTCTATTCCTTTCTCTTCTGAGTGTTTCTGTGCTTGCTTCTAATTACAAACACTTGAATACCATTAAAGGCGATTTCATTTTTGGGTTTTTAACATGAAATAGAGAAACAAGGCCTTTTTTGCAGATTGTTTGGTGGTTTTACAGCAAAGCATGTAGAGAATTGCTTGTTACTGATCCTTAGAAATAGTTGTTGGCCTGGGCATTCTGAAAGAGTAGTAAATTAAATCCATGTTTGCCTTTTTCTGTACTGAAAAAAAAGCTCAGTTGCCTTTTTTCCTCAAATTTCAGTAGACTTGCTCCCAAAGCCATCTTCAATGATCACTTGTTCTTTTCATCAGGCTTTGATGGATGTTGCCATTAGCAGTTTCATACTGTCTATGCTGTAAAGTACTGTCCTTTACCAGGGAAAAATATATATGTGTGTCAATGGAGATGGTGCACCATTTGCTTTGTTCTCATGTCTGCCTCGCCTAGTTGAGATGAAAAGCTAATATAACCTCAGACCTTTTTCTTTAGAAGCATATCTATTTTCCTTTGACTTCAGTAGTTAGTTTCCACAAATTTTTTCCTATTACGAATGTTTTATTGCAAAATTTGTTGCTTGCATTGAATATGCACTGATTTGCTCACAAATAAGGCTCATCATCAAATCACTAACAAATAATGTGAGCAATAAAACTAATTGTTACCATTAATCTAAATTATTTTATCCATATGCAATTAGCTTACAAATAAAAATTTAGCTGCCTTTTTTTTTTTTTAACATACTCTGTGGTGTGGCAATGAATTTTCTTATTTTTATGTTGAAGAAAAGATAAAAGTAACAATCTGGAAACTTAAAAGCTTTTGTTCCTTTCAGGTGGAGTATAATGTCATATGAACTGAAATTACCAGCAAAGCCTTCTATACTTCCAGTGACTGCAGAAGAGTCAGAGGAGTGCCAGGTGGACTTTACTTTTGTTTTCTTGTTTTGAATATTAAAAAAAATGGTACATAAAATACAGTATGCAGATAAAATCTGCATTGCCAGCTGCATGTCCTTGTAATAGATCTGAAATTGAAATCCTGCTGGGTTTGGAGACGTTAAAGCTTACCATTTTGTTAAACCGTGGAAACATGGGGAAATCGAAGTCTTTTTTCTCTGCATTTTCAGATATCAGCTTATGAGGACTCAGTTGCTGCTCATCTCGCAAAAATTCTCAATTCTGATCAGCACTCTGTTGTCATATCATCTGCCAAGTGAGTTGATCCGTTTTATGTACCATGTGTGGAATAAATCCCCTGTGTAACATCACTATAATAACCTTCTGTCTAAGCCTGATTTTCTTATGTCTCGCCCAACTGGCTTGCCTCAATCTATCTTGATTTATACCTTTTAGAGTGGATTTTTTTTTCTGCAGAATTTTTACATGGCACAATTGGAATGGATAGCTTTATACTAAACACGTCAACATTTAAAAAATCACGTAATATAAAGTGATTTTAAATCACTCCACATCGTGTGCTGCAGCTTATATATGAAACTTACTGTTACTAATGCAAATATTTGATCTCTTCACATTATATTTCTTCTGTTTTGCTTTATGCATATCTTTATCCATGTCTTTAAGAGGACAAAACATCTTCAATGTGAAGCAGAGCTTCAGGCTAGGTAGCTTTGTCATAGCTGTCTCAACTTAATCAGTAGTGATCTCAGACAAAAGGGTTCTTTTCCCCAAATTGAAACACTTAAAAATGAAAAATAATTACTTGGCATATTATGGATATCATCTGAAATCAGAAGTATTCTGTGTATACCATCACTGTGAAGAAAAAAAAATCTTATATTTTGCAATACACTAAAGAACAGTGGTAGAATCTTAAAAAGTACATCTGAATGTCATTACAACACTTTCCTCTTTGCTAAAAGCAAGTTAATCAAGTTTTGTTTCTGAAGTATGCAGAGCACCTGTTGAAAATGAAATTGCAGGATACTATTATAACTCCAGATTCTAAATTAGGTCTGTATCTGGTTAAACTTATTTAATTTCTTTCAAATAAATTTCAACAAAATGAACAGTACTAAGCAGTTATCCACGCCACATAAGTTTGCTGTCTATCTGCAGTGTAGGTAATAAGAACCAAGTCTTTCTCTGATTTACACAATGAAAATTCATTGCAGCCACTGTACTTTGCATAGATATGCCTCAGTGTCAGCTGTGGCTCAAATGTACAATGCATGCAGTGGGGTGTGTGTAAGAAGAACTCCATTAAATTCAGTAGGTTTTCTCCATGGTTTCTAGGCTCCATCTTTGTATGGGAGTTTGCAAGACTGTGTTTGAAGTTATCAAAGTGAATGCGAGTTTGCTAATTCCTCTGGTATGGAAGGTGTACGAGCAAGGGAATGGGTAGAATTAGTCATGTTGCTTTCAGTTCTTAGAAATAAGAGACTGAGATACAATGTATGCAAAGCCTTAAATAAAAGGTAGGAAGAGTTTTTGTTTAAAAGCTTATCACTTGAATATGGCAAGCCATGGAAACGAGTATCATCGGCTTTGCAAGTATGATCACAGAGTTCAGTTTCCAACAAGAATAATTTACAGCAGTATGCATATAGATAAATTGCCAAAAGAATGTAATATTCAAAACAAGCCTATTTTATTTCATTTTATTGCTCTCCTCTCCTTTTTTTATCTGAAGAATATTATGTGAAACTGTAAAGGACTTTGTTGCCAAAATAGGGAAGACTTATGAAAAACCAGTGGAAAATGCAGAGGAAGCTGATGCCATGGCCATTAAAGTAAGACTATGACTATATTCTGGTTTAAAGTTGTGGGGTTTCAATGTTTATAGCTCTTAGGTGTTTAATTTTCAAATTGCTCCAGGATGCCCAGCTTGGCTTTCATTTCAACCAATGACATGAAAATCTTCTTTTCTTCTTGCATAGAACAGTAATTTTTAACCCAGCTTTAAACTCTGAGATATCTATAAATGCTGTTTATACTTTTTCCTTCATAAAGGATAAGGTTCTTGGCAACATACATAGAGACAAAAGGAAATATTTTGCATTAGGAGAAAACAATGGGATAATGAAGAGAGAGTATGCGGGGAGAATGTAGGGAAGAGAGACAATAGTGTTAAAAATAATGGTTTAAGCTGCAAATTGTAGAGATTGTGTTGTGAAAGCATTTGAAACAAAACCTAAAAGCAACTAAAGGATTTGGTACGAGGCACAAAATTTACATGAGCTGAAAAGGATGAGAAGAAAACAAAATTACTACCAATCTGAGAGTCAGGAAACGTACTTGCTAAATGGCAATTTGTGGTTCACATTTCTATTCAGTGCACATTTTAGAGACTGAGCTTTTCTTTTTTACTGTTCCAAGGCCAGACAGCTTTGGTTTCCTTTCCCTTAAGCAAGAAAAATAACCTGTTCTCCAGTGTACCTGGAAAGAGCAACTCTTTAGTGATGGGTGTTTGAGGTGTTTGGTGTTTGGTTCTGGCTTGAGCCTCTTTGTGACAACTTACTTGCTTAGATGTACATCCGTGTTGCAAAAACAACCTCTTGTGTCTCAGTCTAACAGCTGGGAGTGTCCCCAGTAGATTATCTCTCCAAACTGGGGTACTGGGAACCCATAATTTCTTATAATACATAGTATAGGCAGATCTGTGATGGTTCTCTGTGCTGCAGGCCACTGGGAGAGGAGTAAAATCTAATCTGTGCCCTAGTTATGTGGCAGGCTGAGTTTTGCACAGTGTGTTATTTTAATCTGAGTGCAGGGGTTTTTGTTTTTAACTGCTTTAATCTGGTTGGGTGCCACGGGTATGTCTGGAAAAAAAACATGCAGACCACTCATAATCCAGTATTACACTGTGTTGAACCTAAATTTGGATTTTACATAAACAATTACATAGACATTTAAGACATCTACAGCTTTGAATGTAACCTGCTTCTTTAGCTCCTGAAAATGTTCACATGTTCATTGTTTTTTCTCTGTGTGTATTCTTTTGCACTTTGTCTTAGTGCTCCGAGTTAAATGAGAAGCTAGACCTGTTGCTCCAGGCTCTTCACACAGAAGCCCAGGCTACTCCCCTTCTCCCAGGCATCACTCCCCCCATTGTGGAAGAAGAAGCAGAGGAATTTTCAAGTGAAGAATCCTTGTCTGAAAGTAAAGAGCAATTAGCAGAGTGTGTCTCAAAATCTTCCACCCAGAAACTCTTCAAACCAAGGGAACAGTTAATGCTCCGGGCAAACAGCTTGAAGAAGGCTGTGAGGCAGATCATTGAACAAGCAGAAAAAGGTACACATCAGTGACATCTAATCCGTACTGATAGAATAATGTTGCTTCTATTTTCATGTTGTTTTTTTTTTTTAAATAGCAGAAGTTTTCATTATTAAAGTTTGATTTCTACATTGTTCCATAGCTGAAATTATGTGCTTATTTCAAGCTGCAAGGAAAAGAAATGCAGCTTGTTTGGATGTTGATGCCTTTCTGCATACATGAATACATATGTATGCACATGTGTGCACATATTAAAGTGTGCTTCTTTTGTAACTATTATCCTCTACAAAACAAACATTTCTGGCAGCAAATCTTTATCACTGGGCAAAGGATTGCTAAACTCTTTTTCAGTTGAATTGACAATACAAGTCTTTTCTTAGTCTTTTTAAACTTGAAGCTACACAAAAAAGAAGCTGATTTTCTGAGTATGCAGTTTTTCTTTTAAAATCTTGAAACTTTCTGTCTTTTTTTTTTTTTTTTTTTTTAATAAGCAGTTGTGGATGAGCAGAATGCTCATAGTGAAGAGCAAGTGAATCAGTCACCGGTAGAATATAGCAAAGAATTGGATGAATCTAAAGAAGAGGAAAAAGAAGAAGATACAAAGGAACTTGAGTCCCCATCAGGTAAGTAAATGAGGAATAAAATAATTTAAAATTATGCAGTCTTTTTATGTTGCATTATGGAGCACAGTTGGTTCCCTAATTAAAAATACTAGCATCCTATTTCACTGCAAACTAGTCAGATTTTGATAGATTTGGATAAATAGAAGTTAAGGGAAAAAAGCAGGAGATGAGATGAGCAGTCTTTTGGAGTGTATTTACAAAACTGAGAAGGTATTTATGGTTGAAAGAAGTGTCTGCATTTAATCCACCTTTCTACACTTATGTGAGCATGGACCAGAGCCTAGGTAACGGTGACAACATGTCTCAGTTAAAGGCATTTTGGGGGCATATTATAGGAATTTCTGTTAGTCATTTCTTTTGAGGGGTTTCAAATTATGTGAAAGACATATTTTTTCAGTGTATTGACAACAAAACCCGGATGTCTCAGCTGGGAACTTTCCTTGAGACAGTTACTGGAACAGAGAGGATGAATGCTTAAATCTTCTATACAAAGTGAAACAGTCTAAAGCAGGAAAGAATGTGACAAACTGGAGCATGGAAGTCTCCTGAGAAGTGGTCACCCCTGGTATTTGTCTAATCCAGAACAGAAACTGGAACCAAAGTTTTTGATATCCTAGAGTTCCTTCCCATGAAAAATTCCTTGCATTATTGTCACAAATACAGGTCATTAGTCCAGTTAGTTACCCATGGCTACTGGATGCTGTATAGCAAGACGTATAGCAAAACACTATACCAAGCTACTATTGCTTTTCAAGGTGTAAAGCCTCCTACCTGCTCTTTCCTTGGTTGGATGGACTATGAGCTGCTGCTGTCTAACTGCTCCTGCTTTTCTGCAGGAGCATCATTCTGTCCTCACTGTGGGTCTCTGTAGGTTGCTCTCCAAAAAAAAAGGAAGAGGACGTGGGTAGCCCATGCTGGGTTTTAAAATCATAGAATCATAGGATAGTTTGTGTTGGAAGGGACCTCCAAAGGTCATCCAGTCCAACCCCCCTGTGATGAGCAGGGACATCTTCAACTAGATCAGGTTGCCCAGAAACACATCCAGCCGGGCCTTGAATGTCTCCAGGAATGGTGCATCCACATTGTGTTATTGTATTCTACAAAGCAGTCAGAATACTGAGTGGTCTGTGTTTAAAACAAATTGCTTGGAAGGTAGCATTTTCATAAAGTCATAGCCCATTTTGTCATTAAACTTTCCTTTTGGCTGTTCAATGTTTGTTACTGTGTGTAACGTGACATTTAGAGAATAGTCATCTGAAATAACATAGTACTGATTCCCACATGCAAATGACAGGATAAAATCTCTCATTCATATGTCCTTTATGAAGTCTGCCAGTGAGTGGCTGCAGTAGAAAAAGGAAGGATGATTTTGTACATTGGACCCTCACTTGCCTCCTCTATTTCTTGGTTTCTTGGCACCATGTCAGTCCAGCCAGAGGTCATGTTTGGACATTTTCCATCACAAATGTCAATACTACATTTTGTGTTGTCTGGTAGTTGTTGTGCCAGGGTTGTTCAGTTGTCTCAACTGCATCGTAATTTTAGGAAAGCTGCTTCTTACTATAGGTGGAAATTTCAGCCTTTGTCATATTATCAAAGTGGACAGAGAGGTCTCGAGATGATCTGTGAGTCATGGAGAAACAATGGTAGCTGGTGGATAGCAAAACCCATCCTCTAGATATTTGGTGAGCAACTTCCTGTGGCAAATGGAGGTAAAATGTTTGGGACTTGTATCTCCTCCTGCTACCCCAGCCCACACCAACATCCTAAAAAAGTGGTGTCCCCATGAGGCTGTGCTCTGAAGCTGATGCCTGTGTTGATAGCTCCTAACTTAGAAATACAGCATTAACTTCTTGGGGCTTCGGTTGATTCAGAATCTCACATTTCCTATTTTCCAGGAATGGGTGTCAAACTTTCTTCAGTGATTGTCTCTTCACTGGGCCCTCTCCTTTTCCCTTGCTTATAGGAATTAATGCTTATTGGTTGTCCATTTTGAACAGTAGCTCCTAGAGGTTTCTGGCTCTACAGATGACCTGATCCTATTGCCATAAATGTATAAGAAAACAAAATATACACATATGTATATCCATATATAGAAATGTATATAAACCCCTTGTTTCTTGGTGATACAATTTCTGCATTTATTGGGAATACATATATCTGATATGTGTGAAATAGAGTGCATGTTAATGCTGTCAGTGGAAGACAGGTGTTTAGGGACAAAGCATGAAACATGAATTCAATTATCTGCAATGAAAGACCGGTTTTAACGCATTAGGGCTCTTGTTTTTATCAGAGCAGGAACAGCAAAAGTTTGTCATTATTAGAGTTATCCCCATGAGTCTCATCTGTTAAATAAAGAGCAGCTGTTCTGTTGATCTTCCTATTTAGTATAACTGCCTTGTTCCCAAATACAGAGAGAACAGACTGTGTGAATCATGTTGTGAATTTTTCAGTAGCATTATGAAAAATGAATGTTAATTTTATTCTTAATATTATATTTTATCCTCTGAGGATCTTCCTGATCATTTGAAGATAATATTTTTCCATATGTTAATTACCTTCATCTAAATATTTAATAACTCTTGTTAGGTATCACTTGCAGTTTTTGCTCATTTTCATTTTTTAACATTATTACAGTGTTGTGCACAGATACAAATCCTTGTGTTGTTATTGTGCAGTACTATAGCATTTCGTGATAACTGCTACTGCTGTTATGTTTAATTCAGGAGGAGCTGTTAGTCCACTTGATCAGGCTTTTCAAATACAACAGTCCAAAAAAATTTCACCCTCTTATCCCTGTCCTGTGTCTAATAATTTCTGTTTGACTTTAGTAAGTCATCCAGAAAGGCGTGTAATCTTACTCCTAGGATACAGGAGGGTGAAGAATTTGCCATTTCATTAACTGTTCTGTGTTCGATTATCATCACTTCAAAAAAACATAAATGCTTGAATCCTGGCCTGAATTGATTTGAGCACAATTTCTAAACCCTAGTTCTTGTTATTACTTTTGTCCCTAGATTTTCCCATTCTGCATTTTCTTGCCATTAATGTCTTCATACAGTACACCCACATTTCTCTCATGATTGATGTGACCTGTCCCCTTTCTGCCACAAAAAAAGGGCATACTTTATCTTTACCACCACAGTCCTGCTGGTGTTTTTCTTCTGTTCTCTTGGTGCTAGTCCTAATTGTTCAATTTTTGCTGAATTAGTTTTCAGGTTTTGAGAGGAATATATCAGATTGCTTTGAAATAATTTCATTCTTTGTTCTGAGCTTCTTCAGATGCTCAAGGTTGAAGTTGTCCGAAGCTGAAGCAGTTTTAACGTGTGAAATAACATGGAGCAGAGATAGCCAAGAAGTGTCTGTCTATGATCATCTGGTGTGCAAAAGCTTTCTACATGCACATGGAAATGCTGTAGCAAAACATTTGGTAGTCCCCAAACTTTCTTTCCTGGGGCACCAATTTCTGGGTACATCTGGTGGGGCTGAATTTCACAAAAATCAGCTTCCCCAGGCTACAGCAGGCATGGGTATATTCTCTCAGTCAGCATGAAACAAGTCCTTGCAGGAAGGTGAATGGCAGCACCTGAAGTCAGCGCTCTGAAGAGCCTGTCTTCCTTCGTCACCTCTGGAGGCAGTCCCACGGATAACTGGCCTCAGCGTGCTGCCAGTTACTCTTTGTGAACATCTCTCCTTTCCCCTCCTTTTTCCTGAGCCTTTGTCACCCACAGTTACATCAGCTGTCAAACCTTGCTGTCTGTCCCAGAGTTACATTGATCCATCTCCTGGGGAAATTTAACAAGGAAGTTATTTCAATTATGTTGGGAATTGCTGAGGTTTGGGTTTTGTTTGGTTGTTTGGTTGGGTTTTTTTGAGAAAAAGTAATAATGAGAATCTGATGTCCACCATCATCTTTGTACCTGCAAAAGGCAAGTATGCCTTAACATGGCTTTTCCCCTTCCCTTACAGTTTTCAGTTTGGCTGTAGATAAAGATGTCAGAAGTTTGTCTGATGTTTTCAAAAACCTGATACAGGCAGGGGGCCCATTTTAGCTGCTTGAAGCAAATAGTGTGGCTATTGATCAGGTATTTCCATGGACTGTGGGTTAGAATAGCTACCTGTATTAAAATTGTTGTAAGTAATAACATCCTGTATAATTTAGGTATATTTAAGTAAATGGAGATTGAGCTTAAGTTTAAGTCTGTATTACCCCAATAACATGCTTATCAGAAGCTTACAATGACATTAAATACTATGGCATTTTAAGGCGGATATAATGCAGTTTTTGCTAGTAGCTTGAAGCATAAGTTGGAGACTCGTCATACTGAATGCCATGCACACTTGTTCCTTTAAGTTTGTGCTTGTGCTTGATCCTTTTCTGAATTTTGCCTATACTTAAAACTGTGGTATGAGGGGAAGGACATTTGTCACCGAATGGTAACAGATTAATGATTTTGAAATATTTTTAGGGCTGTAAAAGCTATGTATTTGGTAATGTCATAATAGGTCTTTTTCTTCTTTTGCACAGTTAAAACTGCACCAAGATCTCCAGATCGACGTACAAGCCGAGGTATCCATTCTCAGACAGGCTCTTTCTCTGCTCCAGCTTTGGCTGCAAGCAAGGAAAATCTGCCAGTGCTTAACACTAGGATTATCTGCCCAGGTAGTTCTAATTTTGAAATCTGCTGTTTCTTACACTACTTTAATATTGCCTTCTGTTCCCCTGCTTGCTGTCAAATAGCGATTTTTACTTCATGCCCTGAATTTGCTTGACCCAACATGAACGCTTTTGTGCTGTATCATATATAACAGGAAATGCAAAATAATGTGGAAGATTCCCGATCACTTGGCACAACACCAGATGTAGCAGAAGTGTTGTGTTTGATTCTGGAGGATGAAAAATAAAATTCAGGACCTTAAAATTGTAGAACCACAGAGTGCTTTGGATTGGAAGGGTCCTCTGAGGATTATCTAGTCCAGCCCCCTGCCATGGGCGGGGACACCTTCCACTAGACCAGTTTGCTCAAAGCCCCGTTCAACCTGGCCTTGAACACTGCCAGGGATGGGGCAGCCACAGCTTCTCTGGGCAACCTGTGCCAGAGTCTCACCACTGTCATAGTGAAGAATTTCTTCTAATATCTAAACCAGGCCCTGGTGAAAAGTCTCTCAGTGGTTCTTATAAGTGCCCTCTATATTTTGAAAGGTCACAATAAGGTCTCCCTGGAGTCTTCCCTTCACCTGAAATCCTGAAATGAGCCTCAATTCCTGAATTTTCTTTGGGTTTTCTTTCTCAGTGATGGCACCTGAAGTCAGACACTGCACTGCAGCATAGCTGCTTTTCTGCTCAAGAGAGCCAGAGACCTGAAAAGATACCCAAAATAGATATAAATTGAAATTGAAATGCAATCATTCCCTATATTGATTTAATGAATTTTGTTTCTATCTGGCTTATATTATGAAAATATATGTTTCTCTATTTATCAAAATACCATTTTTTTTTCTGTTTCTTTCAATCAGGTTTGAGGGCTGGTCTAGCTGCTTCTATTGCAGGAAGTTCAATTATTAGCAAAATGTTGCTAGCAAACATCGATCCATTTGGTGCTACGCCATTCATCGACCCAGATCCAGATTCCCTGTAAGAAATACTTTTTTCCAAATATGCTGTTTTGCTTTAGTTTGATTTTCTTAAGCTTTTTTTTTTCTTTTTGAGCCTTTTTGCGATTTTTTTTAATTGCTTCTTTTTTGCTATTGTTTACAGTAGACCTCAAGGTCTGAAAACAGGTTGTATTGGGCCGTTTTAGTTATGAATGGTGCAAAATTGTCTTGCAGCAGCAGAAATAATAGGAGGCATTTGCTTACTTACCTCTTGCTCACTCACTGTGGGAGGAGGAGAACAGTAGCAGTCCTTCAGAGCTGTGTTTTCCTGCCAAAACCGCTGGCCTGAGCTCAAGCTCAACCATGAGCAAGCTGTTGAAGCAGGTCTGGGCACTTTGTAGTGGAGGATGAAGTGTTCACATAAGGACATAATTTCCACCAGTGAGGTGGAAATTTAATGTCCTAAGCTGTTTCTGCTTCCCAGAACTAGCATTGGTA
Organism: Myiopsitta monachus; assembly: GCA_017639245.1. NCBI lineage: Eukaryota > Metazoa > Chordata > Aves > Psittaciformes > Psittacidae > Myiopsitta > Myiopsitta monachus. Next base: position 66,625,322 of record CM029919.1, read on the forward strand.
TAGAGTTAAGGATGGTACCTGGGTTGTGGACCACAGCCCTCCTAAAATAAAGTACTGCTGTGCCAACAGCATCAGCCAAACATCTAGCACTGGCATACCTAAACACAGGCTGGCTGCTTTGGCCAGTGCTGTGCTGCTTTCTCAGAGACAAACCTCAAGCAGCTCTTTCAGTTGTATCCCACTCTTACTTTAGGTATGGTAGAGTCAGTAGTGGATGGGGGTGTGGCACAGTTTCTTCTTTGCCCTACAGGAAGTAACTTGCCCTTGCAAAGGAGCTGTCAGTCTGTCTCTTCAAGTGCCGTTGGTTTTCCTCAGGGAGATTCAGAGAAAACATCTCTTGACTTCTCTTGGTATCTGAGATCAACCACAATCAAAATTCCGTGTGTGCAGGTACTGTATAAACATACACCTAATTATCTCTTTTCTTCTAACAGGGAGGGATATTCAGAAAAATGTGTCATGAACAACTACTTTGGAATTGGGTTAGATGCAAAAATTTCACTAGAATTTAATAACAAGCGAGAGGAGCACCCTGAAAAATGCAGGTAATACCATTGTCAGTAACAGAGCCAAGGCATTTTCCATATTTTCTTTTCCTCATCTCTGTATTTTAATTTCTTAACATTTTCTCATCCTACAAATACAAGACATAATAATGTGTGTATATCAAAATGCAAGCTTTTTTTTATGTGTTTTCAGAAGTAGGACAAAAAACATGATGTGGTATGGAGTTCTTGGCACAAAAGAGCTGCTGCAGAGAACTTACAAGAACTTAGAACAGAAAGTTCAACTTGAGGTAAATTTTATTTATGGGCAAAATGAGTATTTTTGCTTCCACAATGTGTAGTGAAGAATTTGGGCTTCTTCTTGAAACCTTTTAGAGTTCTTGTGTCAACACAAGCTGACCTCAAACACACTCTGTAAAAATGTGATGTGTAGGAGGTGGTTCCCCATGTGGGTTTTTTGGAGTAAAATGTCGATACTTAAATATCTCAAAATCTCCAGTAAAATGTTTCTGGTAGTTACTGGTTTTCTGCGGAGGGGAGGAGGGTGGTATTAAATAATTTATTGCATAGTTAGGATATGTTTCTTAATGTTCGCTGCGTGAAAGGGGGAGAGCTAGTTTTAAGAACAATAATATAAATGAGCATACAGAAAGAATAAGGTGCCTTAATCCTTCAGGTTCGTTTCAAACTACCTGAAAGCTTGATTACACATACAGGGAGGCCACAGAGATCATCTTAGTCAAAAACTCTAATAGGTGCTTGAGGGAGTCACACAGAAGAAACAAGATATATAACAGCAACAACAAATTCAGTGTAAATTATCTAAGTGTCGTTATTTTTTGTGTTTTAAGTTGTAATACAAATCTAAGTCTTCTTCATGATGCTTGGAACTTAAAGGAGATATAAATTATTACCAAATGCAGAAAAACACTGCGACGTGGTTACTATTATTTTCACGTGAAGAATATCTAGGTTGGATTTTGACAGAGGGCATACACAGTTTCTCTTTTTATTTCCTGCTAAATATTTCATATGGAAGGTCAGGTTACTTCTATGAAGATAAGTTTTTAAGTTAAAAGAATAACTTTAAGTTACTGGAACTCTTCCTCACTCCCTTGAGACTTAGAATGATTTTGACTGGTAGCAGCAGATTGCTGTTAGCTAAGGATTGAGTAATTATCGAGGAATTATGCCGTGGTTAGCAAATATAGTGACAGGAAACAATGTTACGTATGCTGCAGATAGAATTCCAATTTAAGGATCTTTTGAATAAGGTTTGAATAAGATTCAATAAGGCATTCAGATCTGACCTTTCTATAATTATTTCTTACTATTTCTGGAAGTAAACCATCAAGTAGAAATTTCACATTTAGTATTGCCTTGCATAATATTAGCCTTATGCTTAATATGTGATTAGGTGCACAGCTTTGGAAAATGAAAAATACCAATTTCAGGAATCTGGAGGCAGACCTTCACTACAATACAAATGACTGTGCAGCATCTATTAATATTGCAGTGTAGTCTGGATCCTGTCATATTTTGATTAAAATGTTAAATTCTGTCTTGTTGCTGAGATTAAATTATAGAAAGAGCACTAAGCACATTCTGGAAATAATTTTGATTCTCTTTCTCCTCCTGATAAAATTGATGCAGATTTTGTCCTTATTTTCTGAGGATTTCCATTTCATTTGTATTGTTTTACGATCCTTCTGTGGGACTGGTAATTTGTGGTAATCTAGCAATCTTTTTAAGAGTCAACTTCACCCATCAATTTGTAATCCTTAAAGTGACACCTGCGTCCAGGATTTGTGACCTTATGTTTCTAAGTAAGTTGCTTCAAGTCCATACTTGGGGCACTGCTGCAGGACTGGACTTTTGACTTTTTTCATGTTATTTATATACTGAATGAGCTTTTATCCATTACAGTGTGACGGACAGTACATCCCCCTTCCCAGTCTGCAGGGCATAGCTGTGCTAAACATTCCCAGCTATGCTGGTGGGACTAATTTCTGGGGTGGAACCAAAGAAGATGATGTGAGTAACATTAAAGAGAAGTAACCTTCTGGGTGAAACCAGCAATAAATACCATGAACTACTCTTATTTTAATAGTAGAGTTGTATAGTTTTGGATAGCAGCTCTTATACATGGGGAATGTATCAACTATATTGTCCTGTTGACTTTTTAATTGAAAATATATCCCTTGATTTTTCACTGTCTGTTGCCTTCTGTCATGTCCATTTCAGCAAAATATTCTTAGTAAGGCTTAATGGGGTTTTTTAAATGGCTTAGTGAGTATTTTTAGAAGCTAATATTATAAACAGAGACACAAGTAGCTTCTCTCCATATAGTTTTATAAACTCCTGTAAATAAGGTTTCTCAAGGCATGAATTCCTCTGTTAGCTGTATTCTAACAAAAAGCAAAGTGGACACGGATAATCACTACCAGTTTATACCTGACTTTTCCTCCTGTTCTTCATGTAGCTTTGGACTAAGGCATGGTGATTCAGAGAATGAGGACTGATGCACTTCGGGACTAATAATGTTGTGGTTTTAAAATACTATTTTCAGTAAGATTCTAAAATATTTTAAGGCTAATATTTTTTCCCTTCTTCCTTTCATCTCTTAAGAAATGTTACACTACATGGATACCTAAATGCCTTACAACTTGAAGCTATCTTAACTGCTGCCATCTACTTCACACACAGAACAACTGTAATTACCAGCAGGTTATCCTAATTTTGCATGTCCCGATTTAGTGTTTGTGAGGTCTGAATCACCTAAAACTGTAGTTGCAAATTAGCTAGTGATTTTAATGTAAGCAATCCAGGAATTTTTTGCCAAAATGGTTTGGTTTCTTGTGAGTTATTATCCTTTGCTTTTTTATATATCTAAGCATATACAAACATACATATAATAGTCACAAAATATATTTAAACACATTTCAGTGTTTTTATTTTTGGTACATGTCAGAGGGTGGCAGTTGTGTTTGCATTTCACTATGGATATCTAAAGTTTTTATATACTGCATGTTCATATTCATAACTTGAAGGCATCTCTAATGTCTGCTCAGCTCCTGTTCAGGAGTTTAATTCCTGGACAGCCTCACTGAAAGTGAAGATCTGCCCTAGCTGTCGTACTGGTATATAGCAAATGTGTGTGTATTGGGGCAGTTTTACTGGTATTCAGTCTTTAGTAATCAATCAGATATGCCAGCAAAGTGACATGTTTTGGAGAGTTGGCCGCGTAATGCTCTGCTTCAGTGTAGTCTTGAGTGACTGGTCATCAGAGGTGGTGGTGGTGGTCTACAGTGCTGATGGTTCTGCTTATCTGGACAAAGGAAAGGTAAGAAGAGACAAAGGAGAGATTCCTGAAGCACTATTGGTGAGCCAAGCAAGGCAGCTGCACGCTGACTGACTTGAGTGAGGCTTGTTTAGGGATGCTTTTTTGTTGTCCAGAAGATGGCTTACAACATGACCTGCAGCCAGAGAGGAGGGAACTGTTTCTTGAACATTTATCCATAGAGATTTGGTTGCCTTTAAAAAAAAATAAATAAAATTAAAGTGGTTTGTTTCAGTACAAATATGTTTCACTGGTGGAGAAACGCAGCAGATTGAGTTGTGGCTTATCCATCCTTTTGATAAAATGGGAGCACAAAATAAATGAAACTTTACAACTACTTTTTCCTACCCGATGAAGAACTAGCCCTGTAGATGTCAGTTATACTTGTTAAAGCTAGATCAAGGACTCTCCATATTTTTTCCTTTGAATTACAGAATCATCATCTTAACTCTTTTCATGACATTCACATCCCCATGTGAAAAATAGAAAAATTTCCATGCAGACTGGAAAAATTCAGGTGGAGAAACCTTGTGCTTCAAAACATTCTATGCCCAGTAAAATTGCATTTGACACTTGCCTGCTCAAGACCTGTCTGTGCAATCCTGGGATGCTCTGAAGGGCATTGTCACCTGGATGTGGCACTAAACTATGGCAGCAATGCTGTGCAGCCCTTTCCCTGGAAGCCCTCCTCAGCCTCCTGGCCAAAGCCACCACTCACTGCCCTAGGGTGAAGGCTCCCACTGGCACAGTGGGCATCAGGGACCAAAGTCCTTGCCCTATTTCCCATCCTCTTCTTCCCTGAGCCATTGCTGTTGACATTATGTGGATTACATAGTCCTGGAACCCTCTTATTATCGAATTAAATAATAGAATAGTTTGGGTTGTTCTTCATCTCCTCGAAACATTCTGTCAGGGACAGGACCCAACTAGTTGTGGCTTTTGAGCTGGTTTCAGAGGTTTTCTCCAGTCTGGTCTCAGGTGTCTCTGATGCATCTTTTTCTGCCCAAGATGCCAACTGAGGTAGTCTGTGTACCATTCAGAGAGGTGATCTCTCTAACCGTCAAACTCCTGGACTGTTTTCTCCTGATGATTTTTCTCCCTCATTGCTCCCTATTGCATATCAGGATGAAATGTCAAGCTTCAAGTGACCTTAGTATGGTATCTCCTGCTAGACCCAGCTGAAGTCCAGCCTAAGACTTGTTCTGTGGCATGACTGAATTTGCTTATAGGACACCATGTGGCAATGGCACACATGGGACATCCTGCACTTTGCATAAGCTCATGGAAATTCAGTGCCTTGGCTGGACATCAAGATGTTTGTTCCATACAGAAGCAGTTTTCATATTTACAGTGGACAATTGTATACAGTGCAAACAAGATCTTCAGCATGAAAGCTGTGTTTAACAAAGCCAAGCCTGGACTCAGATGTTGGTTTTCAGAGAAGTCACAACATAAGAAGATAAGCACTTCTGAGAAAAAAGACACCATTACTCCTCTTAACTTCAAGAATCTCTTAGATGTTAAGTACGTTAACTGAGCAGAGATTTGAACTGGGCTTTCATCTTGTCTTGAAAAACATTTCTTAATCTGCATGCTGGAACATGCCGTCCTTCCTATGTAAAGATATGCCTCATCATTAAGAATTTGAAATGCTATTAGCATTGCTGTTTGAAAATGGTATTTGCCTCCTGCCTGTAATGTCTCTCTCCTATGACTAGAGAGACAGTGTAGTTATTCTACAGTAAATAAGTTAGAGCATTTAAATGCTGAAAACTAATATGTAAGTGAATGTGTGTTTCACTGAACGTGCACTAGATTTATCATCAAAATGGAATATTTTCCTTTCAGATATTTGGGGCTCCATCATTCGATGACAAGATCTTAGAAGTTGTTGCAGTGTTTGGCAGCATGCAGATGGCAGTTTCAAGAGTCATCAAACTGCAGCACCACAGAATAGCTCAGGTTTGTTTCTCGCTTGAAAGCACACAACATGATTGGTAGCAGGTTGTGATGCTGGCAAGTGTGACCACCACCCTATACATTAATAAAGTGCTGACATTGTTTTAATTTTAATGAGTAACAAATTGTCTTCAGTGATGAATGAAGTATAAAAGTGCTTCATCCTTGAGACAAACCTGGAGGGAAGCCACAGCTCCTAATAATCAACATATTTCAGGTTGCCTCTCAGTTTCTTTAGTATTTATTGCTCTTTAAAATAATGTGTTTGTTCTTTTCCAGTGTCGGTCAGTAAAGATCACCATACTTGGTGATGAAGGGGTTCCAGTGCAAGTTGATGGAGAGGCATGGATCCAGCCCCCAGGAGTTATTAAGATCATACATAAAAACAGAGCTCAGATGCTAACACGAGACAGAGTATGTTGCAGAAAGTGTGTTATGAGATGCTGTTACTAACGCTGGTTTCTGTAATACCCTGATTCAGTTGTAACGTGAACAAAACAGTGCTTGCAAAAATGATTTATAACAATTTTTATAACTTACAGAATTCTTGCAGTTATATAATTTCCATATTTGGGGGGTGGGGGAGCGGAGTGGAACTAGGTGATCTTTAAGGTCCCTTCCAACCCAAACCATTCCATGATTCTATATTGGGCCACATAGAGAATGGTTCTTTTGTATAAGTGACAAAGCTTTACTGGCTTTTATGATTTTTATTAGTGCTATTCCTGTATTCTTATTAATACATAGTAAGAATAGTAAAAATTTTTGCTATCCCTCCTGTTCCTCTCCTTCTCACTCTCTTCTTTCCCTTTTCCTTTTTTCCCTTTCCCCTTCCCCTTTCCTTTTCCTTATGTGTGCTACACACAATTGCATATTGGAAGTTTTAGCACAGTTGCATAAATTCAAGCAGAACCAAGTCACAAAGTCACTAGAGAATTCATGCTTGTCTAGGATTACTGTGTGAAAGGCATAACTGCCCTTCAGTTCTCTGTCCACTAACTAAGTGCTGAATTTAGGGTGGAGTTAATGGCATTTGAACTCTGTTTTAGGAAGTTTGTTACTTTTTCCCTCCATTGTTTAAGTTTGAATCCTGTATTAATTTCAGATTTGGTCTTGCTGTCTGCACAAAATGTGCCTATTCTTTTGGAGGACACATTTTGAGGATAATGGGGATGAGGAAGAGAGAGAAAGAGCTTTCAGAAGTGACTCATTCTCTAGAATAAGTTTTAAAAAATGAAATGTAATTTTATTATTTATAGAGATTGTATTATTTATATAAAATTAGAATAATTTAAAAGCTTGTTAATTTAAAATTTTATATAAAATATATTTTTTTTAATAAGTAAGAATACTCTAAGTGCTATGAACTGAATGTGTAATTCATTTTGATTAGGCCTTTGAAAACACCCTTAAGTCTTGGGAAGACAAACAGAAGTATGATTCCTGTAAACCCGTCATTCGATCTCCCTTGTACCCTCAGCAGGCTGTTGAGTTGGCTACAGAAGAAGAAGTTGCACACATCCAGCTGTGCTCACAAGCTGCAGAAGAACTGATTACAAGGTACAGTAAAATTAATAAGTTTAGATTGGCAACCTGGACACCAAGACTGAAAGTAAATGCATACATAGACTCAAAAAGTGAATTTTTTCCCTGGTTTTGACTTATGTTTATTTGCCACTCAATCAATTGTTTCAGCTTATTTTTCAGTTTTATTTTATTTCTAAGGCTCAGCTTTCTTATCTAATTCTGTAATACTCTTTTTCTGTGTTTATGATTTTTTTCCCTTGCGAAAAATGACTTTCTGAAGGAGCAGTGGAAACAGAAAACTGGAAAGCTTCTTTATAGAGAGGCTTTCGATTGAAACTTCACGTTTTATGCAAAAGCAAGAATGTATTGAAAACAAACATGGAAGTCTGCTTAGAAGTCAACAATGTAGATCTATCCACCTGACCTGAATTTCTGACCTTTTTTCTCCTGAAAACCTTCTTACTCACAATTTCAAAAAGATGAGCACTTTTCAACAAACCTGAAAGTTTTCTTACAATATTGTGCGAGTAAACAGTTAACACACCAACATTCAAGGAGCCCAAATTGCCACAAAATCATCATACTTTTTTGTATTCATCCACTCAGTCATTGTTAATGCAGCTTTCTATTTCATTCCTATGGCTCAAAACCCTCATCTCTGTGATGAGGCACACTTCAGTAATTTGTATGGGTTGAGATGGTGGTGAGGTGATGGTATAAAACTGATCCCACAGTCAAAAAAAAAGGGTTATTTTAAGAAGAGCGGTTTTGTTTTTAAGTCAGAACATTTTACAAAGCTGCTATTCAGTTCATCATGCTAACAAATTATCTTAAGTATCAAAAGAAATTCTTAGAGTATGTGTTGAGTTTCACAGGTGATATAAGAATGGAATTGAAGAATGACATATTCTTTTTGTACTGTACTGATGACTTAAGCAGACATAGAAGAATAATTTAGGTTATAAATCACCCAAAGTGAAGTTTAGCCAAGACAGCTTAAAAACTTTACTGTTCCAGAGGTGGCCTGAGGTTGTCATTCCAGCTGGTCCTCCCATAACCTCAAATGATTGCAGCCAATTTTAATGTCACATCTGAAGGATATGCCTTGTGAAATAGGTATAATGTTTTTTTAGATAACTTCAAGTAAGTTACTTTAATGTGCTAGGGTTTTCCTATAGAGTTTATTTGGATTAACAGCCTGAACATTTTTTTAGTGCAATTTTTGCATAGCATTTATGTTCTAAGACATAAATATGTCACAGTATTTCCTAGCAGAATAAATAATCTGTGTTATGGCTGTTATTTATATGAAGTGCTGCACTGCTTGAAGAGATACTTGTATTTCAACTTTTATTGTAAAGGAGTATATTTTTAAGTGTTCTGTGAAACATGTCTTTATATATTTTCTCATCTGATAAAGTTGTGTACTCTTCAGTATTATTCTTTAAAGGGAGTAAGAAATATTTTTATCCTTTTTGTATTTTTGTAGGATCTGTGAGGCGGCAAAAATACATGGCCTCTTGGAGCAGGAGCTTGCTCATGCTGTTAATGCATGTTCACATGCATTAAATAAAGCCAACCCAAGGTTTCCTGAGGTAAAGGAAGAACAGAGATTTATGTATAAGTAAATATAAACTATAATATCTGTGTGCTTAAGCTTGTGACATGGGAGCTGTATTGTACTCCCTGTCCCCATATTAAACAAGCTGGATGATAATTCTTGAAGTTTTTGATAAGCAATATTTCAAAATATGAATACGCATTTAAATGAAATGACTTAACAGATGAATGGATGCTGTATCTTCTCCCTCCTTTTGCACTTTTTTGAAGGTGAAAGAAAAGGGAAAGTTACTTTTGATTCTGAAGGTGTTGCCCTTGTTAGCAGCAGGGTGTCTCAGCCCTTCCCATGCCCAGGGAAACACCCCGTAGCTGATGAATTTGGTAGAGATTATGCTCAATGATTCTGAAATTTATTAATAATGCCAGGAATGGAAGTTAAGGGAGCTGCTTTTTTACAGCAAGAGTGATAAGGAGGAGAGTCCTCTCCTGATGTTAGACCGTGGAATTGTCTTACCATGGAATTGTCTTACAGGTGGCTGGCTGGTCATTTGATGATCTTCAGGATTGTATAAAATCATATTAAATGAACTTGGGGAAAAGACAGGAAATAGATACTACATTTTTCTTTTCTGTTCTCAGGGCTGAAGAACTTGTCAGTATAGAGCTAAATTGATGCATTTTTTCTAGGAGAAGACACTCAAAATCTGTGCTGTAACACCAAAGTACTTATTCTCAGTCTGACTTGGATCAGTTTAAATAACTTTTATGCTTCTTATTCCCTAGAGCCTTACCAGAAACACTGCCATGGAGATAGCTGTCAATGTGAAGGCCCTACATAATGAAACTGAATCTCTTCTAGTAGGAAGAGTTCCTTTGGTAAGATTACAAAATACATGTTTTATTCCCTCATTCAGATTATCTGTGATTTGTTCTTTGCTGATTTTTCAAATCAGCTCAAGATTTATGGCGTCCTACAAGAAGACCTGTAAGACCGACTGGAGGATATTACACTGAATTTATGGTGTGGATGAGAGTGAATTATGAATTCTTGTCCTAGGTTGGCATCCATCTTACCTGACTTCAGATATCTAAAAGGTCATTGCCTGGGCTCTTCTTATAGAAGAAAGGAGAAAAATAAGTATCCCTGTTGAGGTTGATTCACACTCAAGTATTTTGGAGGCCTATCTTACAAAAATAAATCATTTTCTGGAGACGTAGAATTTAAGAGAACTTCTGGAGTTCTATTATGTGACTGCTCTGAGAGTTTAAAGAGGACTTAGGGTGAGAGCTGTTCAGACTTAAACACTCAACTTCTACAGATCTAATCTGGGCAAGCAAATCTCTCACACCTGGCAGGAATTATTTTATAATGTTTAACTGCTAAGTGTTCAGTAGACCTCTGATGGTCCTTGCAGACTTTGCATCTTCTTTGGCTAGAGTATCTGTGCCTAAAATGATGAAGACCACTCAAACATTGTTGTACCTGGATGTATAGTTAGAAACTTTCTATACGTGGCACTGTGAAAAGAAGAAAAATGTCACGTTTTTATGCTGGTCCAGTTTTACGTTAAGAAGATACTCAGATGGAACAGTTACATTTTCTTTGGTTTTGAAAGCAAATCTACTACTAACTTACTATTTATTTAAATGCTATAATTAAAAATGGATAACAACAGGAAGGTTTTCATTTAGCTGGGTTAGAGTATGAAACTTACTAGTGCAGGTTCACATACCTTTTTGCACTAGTGATAAATGGCATGAGTCTGTTCTACAATAACCAAAGGTAATATGGTCTACAGGCTAATAGTCATTTAAAATCTAGAAATATTCAGATTAGGTTCATGTGATCTATTTTATGAGTTTTTAGAAGGCAGGGTTATTCATTAGATGTTTTTGTCCAAGAAAAGGGAGAATATCTGCTATTTTTCAAATTACTATTACTAATACCTCATATTTCAGATTGAATGGGGAGTCAAAATTTGTTTAAAAAGAGTAATTAGGAGAAAAAGGTTTAATACTAGGGCTATAGTAATTTATCAAGGCAGTCTGAAAATAATGTTATTATGGAAACCTTCCCATTGAAACTTTACCTTTTCTATAGCCAGCTGTGATCTCGTTGTATTGTCAAACTGGTGCCTTGTTCGGGCTCCAAAGCTTAATTTGATTCATTTGTCTATTTCTGATTTTTACATGATGTAATTCTGCTTCTCGTTATGGTCTGTGCAAATGTCTTCATGAGCCTACATCAAACCCATACTTTACTAAAAAGGCTGTTTGGAAGGTCCAGAGATAATGTTCCAGAGATGTCCATTGTCATTTGATATCACAGATGTTCAGAATAGTATTTCACAGTCACAGTAACAGGGCACCCTGGTTAACCTTATGAGATCCGTTTTGTCTTCAAGCAAAATGTTTTCCTTTAAGAATCAAGCAATTAGATAAGTGCTTTTTGAAAAAGATAGAACTCGTTTCATTTGTTTATGTGCAATAGCTGATAATTTCTTCAAAATGAAAACACAAGAAACGTTGAAAATTTTCAAAGATGTGTGGAACTACTCACATTGAAGAAGAGGGAAAAGAAAGATCAGAATCTGCTTATGGGCACTGAATTCTGTGAGCTATAGAAGAGAAAATGGCATGATAGCAGGAGGGAGCTTATATTTCTAATATTACTACATTAAACAGCAATATCTTAGTAAGGATGTTCTGCTCTTTGAAAGGTGGTAACATATGCACTATTGAAGCAAAGAAGTTACTGTTAGTTAGGGTTAAACTAATGGGGCTTGTAATTTATCACCAAACACCAATGATGTCAAAATCTTTTTCCAGCACTAGAGATCAAAGATTCTCTTACAACTCCCTTTTAAAGATGCATTCACTAGGATATAACTTAATTAGATCCTTTCAAAAGGATATGCTGCACTGCTGTGGTACTGCGTTTACTTCAAAGAAGAGAAGCAGATGTTCAGATTGCGTTATTAGCAATTCCAACTGATTTATTTAACTGCTACCACTTTCTCTTCCTTTTTTGGCATTCTCTGATAGGTTTGGCTTTTTGACACTTGTCTGGGTCTGCAATAGTGTCCCCCTTCCAAGTCTGGTCACTATTCTTCCCACCCACAGCCAACAGCAGTGGGTATAGCTCCATGTTGCATATATTTCGAAGGGGTAGTTCAGGTAGTGTATCACCACTGGAAGACCTTTGTGAATGGAGCATCTTTGGTAAAATCCATTTCCTCTTACTTGACCATGAGGTGATCTAACACATGAAGACATTTGCAAATAATAACTCAGGCTTACTACCATCTATTCAAATTTTTCACACCACTTTTTGTGCAGATTGTCCAGGCTCTTGCTCTTCTGGTCAGGTTTCGCCTCCCTTGTGCTGGTAGTTTCCATTTCTAGTGTATTCTAATATTTGTGTTGTCAGATAACTTCTCCTCTGTGTAGACTCAGGAGTGATTCCGTGATTAACAGTTAGGTCCAGCTGATCTGCACCAAAGGTCTCAGCTGTGTCAGTGACCCCTTTGTGGTTGGGACCATACTAAATGTAATATCTGATGCATCTTTGAAGAAAAATGTGATTTTGGAAGACTGTTCTCATCATTTGCTTACACTCACCATGAAGTAGTCATCTGTTTGTGTATGGTAATAGTATGTCAAGATTTAAATGTTGCATCTTAATAAAACTAAAACTTATATTTTTTTGCCTGTTTATAAACAGCAGTTAGAAGCTCCCCATGAAGAACTCTTATCTGATGCTTTGCACAGCGTGGAAATAGAATTGAGAAAACTTGCTGAGATTCCTTGGCTTTATTATGTTTTTCAACCAAATGATGATGAGGTGAGTGAGAATGATTGATTTTTGATTCCTGTTTCTAAGTGAACTTAATTTTCTTTCAGTAGGGTAGAGTACATTAGAATCCTCATGATCTGGAGAGATGATTTCAGTAGTGATGCTGGATCCTTTCTGTCTGCTGTGAACAAACTTATAAGCTTAGGGCTATTTGCGTGTTTTGGTCTCTTTTGTGAATGTGAAGGATTTGAATGGTTATTAAATGAAACATGTATAGAGTTAAATCCTGACATTATTCCTTACAGGAGTTAAATTTTGTCTTAGTTTTTGAGATTAACTATGAATTACCATCTCAAACATGCATTTTAACTGTTGTTTTCTGTTTATTAAAGGTAACTGTCTCTTCTTGCATGCAGGATCCCCCTCTGGATTATGCTAAAAGAAACAACAGGAGTACAGTGTTTCGCATAGTGCCTAAGTTTAAAAAAGAAAAAATTCAGAAGCATAAGACCAGCCCTCAGCCTGGTATGTGTTTTGAAATTACAAGAAAAAAATGTCGTATTTGGGGTAAATGTGATTTTATGATTTTATTTTTTTTTTTTATGTAAGAAGGGACATGAGGCACCTAAGAGAAAAGTCAAAGTGAAAAGCAGTGGAGCTAACTGGCATCTTCATTAGGATGAAGATTTCTTTCAATGCATTTAGGAAGCATTCAGTAGGACCCCAGTATTCCAAGAGAACCATACAACTACTGTGAATATATTTGGATAGTTTTGTCATGCAACAGGACCTGTGTCTTTGCTGGTTGGTTACATTTGGTTAACTCATAGCAATACATGTCATAGGTAAGCTCCAGTTCAGGTTTTTCAGGTTAGTTTCAGAAGGTGTTCAATAGCTTTTATCATGCTGGTTTAATTAACCAGTTATTCTTAAATTTCAGGTGGATTTAAGTTCAGCAAGTGAGACAAATCAGACAAAAGTCCATGATAGTCAGTACTGATTTTTTAATTAGAAGAAGTTGAACAAACTCCACTCTCCTCTCTTCCCACTTTTATGCATGAACTTATTTCCTTAAGATTATGTCCAGGAGTTAATTAGTGATCAGATGGTCCTAAAACTGTTCCTATATCTTTGTCTTTTTAATGGACAGTTGGTCATAATCTGCAAAATCTTGCAGTTATCGATCAGACTTTAGATATCAGATTAGATGTTGGATTTCATTTCACTGTAAAACTGATCAGCATTGAACAAAGTTGCAAAATTATCGCTATAAGCAGCATAACTAATTCTTTTTTTAATAATTGTGGTATTATTAGGACTAATGTGGGCAACTAACCTTAGAGAACAATGTTTTACAGAGAGCTTTTTAATGGCCTGTGTAATACAGTAGCTTAAAGAATACTTGATGCATTAATTAAGAATACTGGAATCTGTTCATTAAAGCTGGACTTGCTTGCTGCCATTGCTATATTTGAGGTACGGTTGATATTTTGATTTTACATCTTAATTAGTTGTAGAGGCTTCTCCTCTCCCTGGATGACTACTAATAAATTAATGGTATAAAGCAGAACAGCGTTAGACTTCGCATCACTGATCCTAAGATGGTTTAATATGAATTTGTTGGGGCATCAGGTTTTAAAGGCTTTACTGAAGATAATGGAGTAAAGCTGAGAGCATGGCTGCAAAGCAAAGAACCCCAACTTTGTTTAGATACTTTCTCATGTTAACTGCTAATCTGTAACCTGCATGTAAAAAGGAAATTGTCAGTTTTTGTGGAAATGACACCTCTAACCTTTCCCTTTGCTAGCACGGCAATTCTACTCTGTTTTCCACTCTCTTTGGCCTAACCTTTGCTTGTGATGCATTTGAGCATGTAGAAATTAAGGGGGTTTTGCTCTTAACTTTGGTAGTTCAAAAATGGGGCACAGATGAAGTTGCTGCTTGGCTGGATCTGCTCAGTTTGGGAGAGTACAAAGAAATCTTCATCAGCCATGACATCCGAGGCTCTGAGCTTTTACACCTGGAAAGGCGAGATCTTAAGGTATTTCCTTTGTGCTACTTTTCTGCTATTGACCATTTTCTTTGACAAAACGACAACCAACTTTTCTTCTTTCCCTGCACTTGTTATGTGCTTGTAGCTTGGCTTACACTGTGCAAATATGCAATAAACTAATACGCGCTGTCCTTTGGCCTGAGTTTCTTAAGTGCTGACTTGTACTTGCAGCCACGCATATCTGTGTTATCTGAAGTTTCCTTTTTTTGCACTTCATGTAGAATGATGGCATTATAGTTTATGTCAGAAGGCATAGAAGAAGCACATTTGATATCTTACTGACATGAGTGTAATATAATGTTATCTTCAGTTCGCTGTTTCCATTAAGCAGCATGGATCAGTTGAAAGTGGTGATGATAATTTTGAATCTATCTACTGCAAGGTCAGCAGCTATGAGCAGCTGACCTGCTTCAGGTGATTTGTTGTATATATATTGGATATAGTGGGTGTGAGAGAGATAAACAGCTTAATAAATTGAGGCATTGGACTTGGCATTCATGTGTCATAGCAGACCTTTGCAATAGGTTTTCTCGTCCATGACCAACCTCTGCCTGATGTTAGCTGTAGAGATTTAAAAAGAACACTTTCTTTGACTCTAAAATTGCAAAACTTTCTTTCTTTCTCAGAGATCAGACTGGTAAGTTTTGCAGGGAGAAATGTTACCTAGCAGTCTGAGGCTGTTATTTGAGCTTGCTGGGCTTTTTCAAGAATGTCTTAAGTGCATGCATTATATATAATAGCAGCTATATCTTTGGGGATTCATTACATTACTTTTTCCGGGAACTCAGTAGTAATGAGTTCTTTGTAATGAGTTCTTCATAATATGTTTTGCAACTGCTTTTAGCACGTAAGAGAGGAAATAGGTTATTGTATGAATTGCAGACATTTACATTTAGAGTGCAAGTCATTGCTCTAGCCACAGTGCAGTAGTCTCCAGATAGAGGCAACACTTTGATACAAATGGGCAATTTTTTGGTCAAGTGTCTTATATCTTATGAAATCCCAATGTGCTTGCATTGTGTGACTGTTGCAGTAGAAGGCATCTGCTGAAGATACCTGTGTTTGAGATGTTTGGCTGTTGTGTGTTATTTTGGTATTAGATTTCCTAAATTTCTTTCCCTGGAAGTTAAATTCCTTTCATTCAGGGTAGTTCCTGACATGGAGGGACAGATTCAGGACAGTATCTCCCTGAAAAAAATTTAGTAACAGAAAATTATCAATCACAGTGCTCCAGTGATGGATGTTGAAAGTCCCTGTTCTGAAGGAGCACTGAACAAATGTAAAACTTAACTGGGAAACTCAGCATCACACAATGCATAGGTTTGCTAAAATGTTAAGAAATCTTCAAGATGTCTAATTTTTTCAAATATATGACAGTGGGTAAGATCAGTGTTAAATGACACATGGCTTCTGGCTATGCCTTGTTTCTGTCTTAAGTGCGTCCATTATATATAATAGCGGCTACATCTTCAGGTTAGTCAAAGTTCCAATTTGACTGCATGCCCAGAAGACTGGCACTTCAGCCAAGTAAATATCTGCAGCAGGATAATCATCAACCTGACACCCTGCTGCTAAGACTCATGCTGATTCAGCATAAGTAAACCCCCATCACGAAGTCCTATGCCCTGAAATGTCTAAAAGCCTGTCTTAGACCCTACAGAGAAGCAGACTTTCACTGTCCCCTTTAATCTATTGCTGCCGGAAGCACGTATGTTTAAGTTGCTCAGGATAGCTGGGTGAGGAGTTGCTCTATGCAAGTTGGCAAGCATATATCCTGTGCTAGAAGAAGTCTTGCGCTAGAATTGTCCCATCTGCTCGTTAGCAGATGCTGAGAGCTTCCAAAGCAGTGCTGTTTGTAAGGTAGGCCAGGCTTTTGGCCAAGTGTGGCTTGTGCTCTGTGTAGCAATGCTGAATTTAAATAGCAGAGTTTAGCTGTTGTCTGGTTCATTACATATGGGGCATGGTCTCTGCAGGGAGCCAATCAAAGATGGCTCAGGGAGCCTGTGGTTTTCTGGCCAGTGACCTGAACTGGTGTCAAGATGTGTAATGTGGTACCTTTTTCCTCCCTTTGGCAATCAAGGTGTGTAGATGAGTCATCAGTGCTCTTATAAACAGTCTGCAGCCTCTCCTCCAGTGCAGGGCTTGTCCTTCCTGCCAAGCTAAATGGGCTCGTCATTAATGCAGAAGCTCTCAAGTCATGTGCAAAAGATTTACCTCTGTTATCTATCATGTCTACAACAGGAAAAATCGTTACCTGTTTTAATTGAATCCTCTGGGTCCACCTTTCTGTGGTCAAAAGCAGAGATAAAAAGCAGTACAGAAAAGGATTTGATGAAACTCTCTTCCTTTGCACACGTCACTGAAATAGATCAATATGTTGACTGAAGAACTGGACGCCTATGTATTTCTATGTAGCTTGTGGATCCTGTTCTCAGTTATCTCTGTGTTGCAACTGGCAAACGAGAACATCTGCAAGAGGAACCAAATACCTCTCTCCACCCAGCCCTGCAATAACACCCTTTCTTCAGACTCCTATACCTGATTTTATTTAGGGGAATCAGGAACATTTTTAAGAACTTCTACACCCCTGTGATTTCCTTTTGGTTGAGGAAAGACTGGGCAGTGAATTGCAAACTCTGCTGTAGAAAATGTGGACAGAAAGCTTGTTGTGACTTTGCTTTTTACAAGCAAACTCATTTAAAGCTAGACTCTGATTTTTCTGAAATAAATGCAGCTTTGTCAGTATTCCATAACCATGTTCCTATGCAAGCTGTTCTGATTACTTAGTAACTAAGAACTGCAAGACATTTGTTAGGATGAGGGTGATGTCTCCTTAGAGCTCCACAGCAGTGTTAGGTTTCTTTGGTGAAAGGGTTGCCATACTTCATGTCAGCCAGATAAGCAGTGCCAGCTGAGCTGAAGTCTGTGCCCAGGACTGCAGCATTTCATCTTGGTGTTTTGCAGTGGCATGTTCTGAAAAAGTTCTTTTTCGGAAAATGCCTTCTAAGATTTGTTCGACTTCAGACGTGCTGCATGGCTTTTGACACTGGGAATGCAAGTAGGGTAGGTTTGTCATCTGGAAGATGTTAATATTGAGGAGTGTTAATATAAATTGTTTGGTAGTATTACATTGATCGTATGTTCAGCCAAAATCTGTGGGGCAAAGCTGGAATAAGTGGGTTCTTGGCTAAGCAGATATAATCACCATAATAGCAGGCTAATCACCATAATACAATGCAGATGAAGAACTCCTGAGAGCTGTTGCAGGAATTTTCATCAGCTTTTTCTTGCCCAACGTTTTTGGTTTGGGTTGGGTTTTTTTCCTAGAATTTTTTTGAGCCTTACCTGCTGAAGAGATGGAAGAATGCTCAGGGAAGAAGAGGTCATCCTGTAGTTTTAAGGCCAGAGCTGGGGGAAAGAAAGGCTATTTTTTACCTCAGACTCTGGCTAGAGTTTTCTTTTCAAAACCATATTTTAGTCCAACTGAGTTTTTATTAATTAGATATCAATTAAATATGCACAAATCGTGATGAAACACACGCAAAAAAATGCAGGTCTTTGGGCATCTTGGTTTTTGAATGATGCATGCTGTGCTGCTGTAGCAGATCCTTTTAGTTTGAGATGAGAGAATTCTGCAAACTTTCCTGCAGCAGTAGTAAACTGAGAATCCTAGATAGCATCCAGTGCCAGGAATGTGTAAAACCCAAATCGTTACACAAGCATAAAAATTCAGTTTATCATGTTGGTTGGTTTTGTTTTTTTTTCCTTGGAAGCATGCCAGAATTTATCAAAAAGGTCCCCAAAATTGTGATAAGACTCTTGAGACTTGCTGTTCTGATATACATTGCAGCAACTTGAACTGGAATGGAAATAAAACCAAAATCTCTTGCCTCTGAAACAGAAGTGTTATTGATGATACATTGTAAAGGTTGGTGGAAAAAGTGGCTGCGTTTTCTGGGGATTTCAAAATGTGATTCTTTCCTCTGATCTTTGAAGTCTGGCGGCATTTCGCTATGTTGCTTATCCAACAGAAGCTTCTATTTCTGAAAAGCGTTCTGAAGAATTTGCGAGTTCTTAACCTTTAACATGTGGCTTCTCATGGCTTGGAAAAGCATCCTTATTGGTTTTCACTTATGTAATATTTCCTCCACATAACAACTAGACTATTCCAGTAGTTTCAATAGTTTTTCTATATTTTTGATTCATTGGAAAGTGAAGTTTAGAGGTTTTTTAACATAACCAGAATTCCATCTTGACTTTCTGAAAATTAATCCACTGGTTTACCCTGTGTTGTGCTACCTTTATAATACCATAATTCATGCCCATCTTACCATCCCTTTCTTCCTTTGGAGAAATGAAAAAAATTAATTGCATGCTAACACAAGTAATACTACAAAGTACAGATTTTCTGAGGTTTCTGTGGCTGTAGAAAGGAAGATACAGTCTTTGGGTAGAGTATGTACAGAATATTATATATGGTTTCATTTTTCACTCTGTATGCAGATAATTATTTCAGGCTGCTTAACTGCACTCTTTTTAATGTCTTTGTAATGGAAAATCTCCCTATGAAAATGAAAGGATTTCTATTTCAGAATAACAGGTAGTGAAACTTTTCTAAGGCTTTTTTTCTTCAATCACAATCTTTGTACATAATGTTTATTCAACAAATAACCTAATGTTTGACTGCCACTTGCTCGACATGACTAAAAAAAGGATTTTAAAGGGTTTTTCAAAGCTGAGTTTTACAGATAAGGGAAGATTTCCAACAAACTTAGCTGAAAATTCATTAGTACAGTTGGAGATCATTAGCACAGCTGGGCATCCCGTTTTGCTCCTTTGACCATTGGACCACTCAAAATTGAAAAAGGAGGCTGCTAAACCTGTTATTAATACTGGAAGAGGTTTGCTGCAAGAAGTTATTGTCTGTTGTCGCCTATATGAAGATGGGTCCCAGTAACCATTATTGGAAACATTTGTGATTGCTTCAGTGATGTGATTGCTTCAGTGATGGCTACAAGGAGATTTATGCTTCTGCTTTTTACATTTTCCTTTGGAATGTGACTGTGATGTCTCTGAGAATTTTTCTTCCAGCTCTCTAATCAGGAAGATCCATGTTAGGAGACGTAACCTTCTTGGAATGAAAAACAGATGCTTACCTTTTCTATTGCTCTCTAATGGGAAGTTGTCCTACATGCCTGTAGCCATTACATCCACTTTCCCTTGAGAAACTGGGGATATGTGTGTTTGTTGATTAAAACAGACAACATAGGGCCTCAGGTCAAGTGACATTGCTGGACAGAAGCTCTAATCCATCACATCGTAATAAGCATTTGATTTCTGTATTAGAGAGGAGGGGGAGATTGTTCTTTTTTTTTTCTGCCAGAAACTGTGACAGGTTTTCGCATTTAGAAGTGAAATGGTTTTGACAGATATTGCAGTGCCTTGGAATTGTCATTATTGCAGGTAAGTAGGTTTCTGTCTTCATGACAGAAAGGGGTTCATTGTATGCTCTAAGCAATTTTTTTGTTAGGCAACACTTGTTAGTGCCATAGAATGTTTTCCGGTTAATGCTGATTGCAGTGAGCACATTTCTAGACATCTGTTGCATGGCTAGAACATAATCAGTGTTGGGTTTTTTTTTTTTAACTTCCTTTTTGTAAACAAACTTCTTTTTCTCTTTTTTTCTTTTTGTCTGAATTTCTGTAGGACCTGGGGATAACGAAAGTGGGTCATATGAAGCGAATTCTCCAGGGAATTAAGGAGCTCAGCAAGAACACCCCTTTGTCTGAAGTGTAATTATGCTGGTGCTCTCCCTAGAGAGAGAAGGGAAAGTTGCTGGAGAAGCAAAGCTGTTGCAGGCACTTAGCTGTCTTTGTAGTTTACTCTATGGAAGAATAAGCACCAGTGTTTGTACAAGCTAATATCTCTGAATTCTCGGATGGTGAAGAGCTTGTTGCAAGAGTACAAAAGGATTTGTGCCAAAAAAAAAAAAAAGGAAAAGGTGGTATATTCTGCAAAGACATTTTCTTGGTGTGCAAACTTGGCCAGTTTGGAAAAGCACATTTTGGAAAATTGATAGGTTATGGTGAACTGCACTGACTGGAAAATATAATCAAGAAATGATTGCTTTGCTTACATGCAGCTCAGTATGCCTCTCTTTCTGCTGCAGCAAGATACCACTGTACAGCATGAGGTTGTCTGGTTATCCTTCCAAGGCATAGCTCTATAAAACCTCCTGAGCAGGAGACCAAGAGGGTTTGGAGGTTCAACATGTGAGCCTAGCAGTGCCGCAGGTACCCAGCACTTACTGGCCATGCAGAAGGAGGGACAAGATACCTTGTGATACCATGAATGCAAACTATAATGCATGGTGTGCCTGCCTGAATTGTCTGTTGTTCTGTTGCATGACACATCTGATACCTTAAACACTTGAACAACTTTTATATTGGTTTGAATGAGATTTAATTTATTACTACTTGAGTAGTGTTTTGTTGAGTTTTCCTTCAGTTTCGGGCACTTTTCTGTTCTTCAGTGTTGTGTTATGCCTAAAGCGTGTTCTACAGCAAAGGATGTGTGGGTGTGGAGACTTAGCATTTGTGCCATATTCAGCAGATTATATGCATTATATATGATTGAAACACTGTACAGTTAGATTTTTAAATATACCATGTACAGAAGGTGTATCAGGTAACTAACTTATGAGTATTCTTGAAAGACCGGTACCTCACAAAGATATCAATTGGCTTCCTGCATGGTAAATGATAAAGGATTTTCTCATGGTGCGTTTTAATGTAGTTATTCAATTACCTTCACCATCTGTAGCACATTTGAACTTCGAGGCACTAATGGTTTTATTTATTCTATTGCTCAAAAAGCAGGTTGAAAGATAAATGAAAATTTTTTACAGGAAAATTCATTTTATTTATTCTACGTAAGAAGAGTTTTAAAATGTAGCAGCTGATTTGGTTTTTGTGGGGTAAGCTTTTACTCATTACTAATTAACTAGTAGTTTAAAAACGTCTCTCTATACATTTCTTTACACAGGCATCAATTTATTTCTTGTCAGCACTCCTACATTGGTAGATCATAAAAATTTAAAAACCAGGCTCTAAGGTTTTACACTATGCATGCAAAGAGGAATCACATGCAATACAGTAATCCATGAGTGTAAACAGGCTGAAAAGTGAAAACCATCTTTGTTTAGATATTGCATTAGACCCAAGTTTATGAGGTTATTTGCAGTTTACTTAAATGAAACATAGCTTCATAATTGAATTTTCTAGTTCATTTTTCACAAAAATATTAATCTACTAGAAAAATCATTTACATATATCTACAGAAAAAAAACCCTATGTAAATGTTTGAGCTGAGATGAGGTGGCACCACCTGCCAGAAAACTTAACTGGATTGATGTCTCTGTATGTTCTTAACATCATGCCACTGAGGCACAAGGAACACTTGACTTTTACTTAATTGAGTAGCTTTGGCATTTCTTGCAAGTTAAAGAGTATCTTAATATCTGTCGGTGTTTTCCATGTAGGCAGCAGAGTAAGGTTTCATTTGTCTTCTCCAAAGCTTATTTTTCCTGTTTAAAGGGGCTAACGTCAAGTACTGAATCCTGGTTTTGCCCTCCCCTTCTTATGAGTATGAAGGGAGTCATCCCTTGAAATGTAAAATTTATTCCCCTCATTGTTTTACTGAAAAAGAAAAAGAAATAAAAAGGAACAAACCAGGCTTCATTTATGTCATTATAGTACTTCGTGCTCTTGCTGCTGTATGTTCAGCAGGCACCACCCTGGGAGCTCTGTGGACATAATTGATTATTCTGGTAAACAAAAGTAAAAGGCTATGTTCCATTAGGTTTTCCATAAAAAAAATCAACAAACAAAATCCCTTTGCCAAGTGACATGATTTTATGCTGTTGTATGAAAAGCATATGCAAACAATGGAAAGATTTTGGAGGGTTTTATGTACTTGACATTCATCCCTTTAATGATGTTCAGGTGGCATCTGTCAAGTATTTGCAAGTTGTATGTCCTTTTCTCTTTGTTTCTCTGTAAGCTACCCTAGATTTTTATGTGTGACATTATTCTAACATATTGACTTTACAACAGACTACACAGTTAATCTTCCTGGTTGGATCAAGGACATGATACACAGAGGAACTTTCTTTGCTTTCGTGATTGTAGGATACACTCTTCAACTTTCAGCCTTGCTGTATGCAATGCATTAAGACAGGCTACGGAACAGGATCTCTTCAGGTCGCTGCAGAGGTCTGTGCTGAGTATATTAAAACATGGAAGCTGCTTTTAGGCAGGGAAGATGGGGAAAAACATGTCTTTCCCATGGCACTCCTCAGATTACCTCAGTATAGGACAACTGATCAATTGTCTATGTATAGTTCATTGGGGTTTTTTTTATGACCACCAAAGAATTTAACTTCGATTGTCCTAAGCAGAAGAGTTTTTAAAATGTGCAAATAGGAAAAAAAAAATGCAAGCATCATTTATGCTGTATATTAATTAGATGCCCAGGAGAGCAAATTTTATGCAACTCTATGCCTTAGACTAGTGTTGGCTATGAAATCAAAATGCATCTGACAAAGGGGCTCAAAATATGTTATGGGGTTTCTTTGCTGGGGTCATGGGTTGTAACTGTGTTTAGTGATATGGTTTTTCTGAAGAAAGAGTTGTGAACACAGTGTTACTATCTCATGATTATTGTGATTTCTAAGTATTGTTTTTTTTCCTTACTGCTGTAGAAGTCCAAGCTCCTAGAACTAAGGACATACATAGCTACCTTTTTAATGAACTGAATTCTTTATAATTTAATCCTGATGTCTAAAGTGCTCCAAAGCATATCCCAGTATTACCAACAAAAATACTCTGAAATTAACTAGGTTGTTTTAGAAAACAAGTTATCCCACTAGGTCTTGTGGAGCCAAATTCAACATGCTAGATTCATCAAGACAAAAAACTTACTGGAATAATTTTTTTCCTCTAGTCGAATACACTTAATTTCCATGGTCATGCAGCATACCTTAAAATCTGAAAGGAATACAGAGCAATTGACTTTTTTTTGAAGTAGCTGGTATTCTTACAACTGAAATGCCCTACACCTCAGAAAGAGGACAAAGAGATATGCGTGTTTTAAAATGGCAGCAGATTGCTAAGTGCAAGTTTCTGTTTTGTCATTTTCAAATAGGACTTTTTCCTTTTCATTGTATTCAATTTGTAGGAACTTCTGATTCGGGTCATGCAAGAATTGCCTTTATAATGCCTAATGCCGCCTTCTTAGAAACGTAATGGAATCAGGCAAATTCATGGTGGTAGGTGTTGGGGTTTTTTTACAATACTTTAAAGAAAAAACTTGTTCAAAAACGTAATTTTTTATATGATGGCATTTGCAAATTTTGTGACCCATTTTTATGCATTTCCCCTTAACCACTATTTTTTATCCTGAATATCTCTTTGTTTCAAAGAAAAATATTTTAAAATTGGAAGAACAGTAAAATGTAATGTGTGTGATCAAAAACCCTCTCAGATTGTTTCCATCCAGTATTTCTTAACTTGGGACTGCAGTAAACATGCTTAGTTCTGTAAATAATAAATAGAAACCACCTCTTTGTCCCCATCCCTGCCCAAAGAAATTCATACTGCAATGTACTATAACTGTAATTCAAACACAAGGAATTGATTTTTTTAATAATGGCCCATTTCATATTTTCCCATGCTTTTTACAGAGAAATAGATAACCTGCCAATTTTGACCTTTTAATTGAACTGAGCAATGCTAATTGACTTAATGAAAATTTCATAATGTCTTGATAATGAACAGATCTTTTTTCAATGGTAAAATTATCAGTGTTTTTCAATGCTTCCTTTTGGAAAGACTGTCAGGAGATGTTTTTCACATGTCATGGAAAATTAACATAAAGAAAATATAAGAGGATGTTCCATAGTCCTACTTTAAAAATAGCTGTAAAACTGCACATTATACATAGATAATTCCACAATGGATGTGTAAGACAAAATCCACCACAGTGATTCCATTTTGCTTGATGCTTCCTATTAATGATTTCATTACTAATGTTTACTACTGTTTCTCTAGTTATCTCTCTGTGTCCCTAAGTATTAAGTTCTTGCATATAAGTTTGAAAGCTCTGGTAACTAATAATTAGCAGGGCAAAAAGCCTTTGTGAAAGGTAAAGTCACAAGTGATGTATATGGCTGAGGATAACTGAGCTGGAACAATATATTTAGCTTACAACTAGGAAATTGTCACTCGTGTGAGAGGCACAGAAAATTATATGAGTGAATACAAATTTATTTTTGTCACCCAAATAATGTAAAAGTGCCTCTTAACTGCAGCGACCTGAGCATTACATTTATAGCATGGGCCCTCCTGTTTCTTTGGTTCTGTTTCCATAGATTGTATGTTTTGTGGTATGATTTTCATATCATCAAGGTTTGATGCTGCTTGTTCTAGCTGTGAAGATTTAATGTTTGCAGGAACTGTACATGACTGTATTGTTGTCTTAAGTAAAAGGAGGAGTTTTTGATGACTTGAGGATGCTGAGGAGTTTGGAAAGGACTTAAATATCTCTGCTGCTTCTTCAGAGATGAATGGTAGTGTCAGCAGGGCTGATAAAGCATCATTTGGTAATTATCAATAGATCTTTAGTGGTTGTATAAATTCCTGTATTTATATATAGAATATAGTGTGAAACTTGATCTTTTATACAGACAGAAAAACATTTTCTAGTTCTTTTTCTACTACTGTTGCATTAGGTTTAATAGCTCTGTTAAGGGTTTGCTTATGTACTTGAAATGCTCGTTTCTGCCGTACAGAAGCCCAGTCTGTCTCTCAGAAATTATATTCCGTTTGGAGGCCATCTGGAGACTTCCAGGAGACTATTCCTGTATTGGAGCTAACACCACAATTCATAGCAACTTCTGTAGGCTAGATAGTGATTGCCCTCAATATTTTATCTGAAAAAAAATTGTTTTGAAAATATGGGGGTTTTCTCAGTCTGTAGAATTAAACTTAAAACATCGTCCCCTTATCACCTGCATATAATAAAATATTACTTCTGTTAACACTTTGGCAAACTAGCAAAGTGCTGGCAATTACAGACCTGAGAGTATGCCTGGACAAATTATAATGCATTTACCTGTAGTGGTTAAAGACCTACCACCTTCAGAGCAGTCAACAGAAAATTCGTATATGTACATGGCAGAATTATAAACATCTGGTTTAAATAATTTAAGACCTTGTCTCCCAGTCAACAGAAACACTTTCTATATAAGCTCTTCGATGGCATTTTGAGTTCATATAACCTAATGCTTATATTAGTGAGGGCAGAAGAAGCTGGTGCATAATTTATGTTTAACACAGGTCATGTCTCTACTACTGTTCTTATGCTGCTTCCCAGCTCATGTGTCTGTATGGCTTCCCAGCTGTTTGGCAAGGGATGAGAACCTCGCATGTTTCCCCCCTGTTTCTGTTCAGAATAGCTGGACAAGCAGGCTAGGAAAAGGTGTAGGATGCTTCAGGGGGTCTAGATTGACCAGGGCTTTGGGCTCCAAAGTCAAGCTTAGCCATGGTGGACAAAAATCCTTTAAGTTACACTCTTGCAATCCCTGCTGAAAACTGTATTTAGCTTGCCATACCACTAACAGTTAACACCAGCTACTGGAACGCCCTTTGTAAGAGAAGTGTTTTGGCTAACTAACTCCACCAGGTGTGTAAAGGTTTTGAAAATACTACAAATTATAGTAGCTATTAGTAGGACAAATATGCAAGTGACTTGCATTTATTTTATTCTACGGAACAAACACTTTGGGAAAATGTATTTGTAGTATGATTGAAAGATTAGTGTTAGAATTGAAAAGGTGCTGAAGGTAAAAGTAAAGCTTAAAATAATTTGATTTTTTTTTCCACATTCATTGGAAACAATTCTTTTAGGAAGCTGGGTTTGATCCAGGTTATACTATGATCTATGCTTTGATCTATGTTATACTAGAGCATGTGAACTGGAAGATGAAACCAGGAAGAAATGAACCAGCAACAAGTAAAATTTGGTAGTTTGTTTTCATAATGAAAGCCATGTGAAAAGCCAAAACTAAAAACCCCATAGTGCACCAAATCACTACGATGAACATTTAAAGTGCATTAGCATTTTAAGTCCTACTTTTATTAAACTAAAGTGTTAATTGGATAGAAAACTTTTTAGTTTAATTAATAACCTCAAGTTAACGTGTCATTAACAGGGAAAGAGCTGTTACTATCATATTGTATACACAATACATAGATACAATACACATACAATACATAGATATTAGTATGTTTTTCTCCCTGCCTTAGTTGAAGTAAACTGTTTGGGACTGATTCTCTTTGCAGTTACAGTCAATTATTCTGTGAATAGGGAGGTTGAGGGAAGCCATTCCAAGCTGCTTGTTCTTGCTTTTCAGGGAGGGAAAGCACACATATGCTGACAAGTTGGGCCTGGTTGTCCTTAATGAGAATTTTAAGTATATAAGATTTTCTACTTGGATAGTTTGGTTTGGTTTACAGCGAGCACACATGGTTGCTGTGAAGGTTTCTAGTGGCACTGTTCTCTCACAAGGTACCATCTCTATGTACTATAAGAGGCATTTGGACTGTAGTGCTTAGCCAGATTTCAGAGGATTTTCTCCAGGCATCTGTCACTTGTGTCTGTGCTTTCTGTCCTGGATTTCTGTCTCCTTAAAATGTGCAGTTTGAAAAATGCAATCATCCGTATGTGACAAAAATTACCATTTTTCCCCTCAAGAAGCAGAGCTTGTGAAGCTGTCCTATTTTGTTTCGTTAGCCACTGTTTCACATCATGCCCTCTAAATCCTTAAAGAGCTGAATCATGGGGCCTCCTAGAGCTGACAGTTACCTAGTCATTTAGTTTACTGAAGGTTCTATGTTGAGGGGATAGATCATCAAAGGGCAAGATAGTATTCACAGCAGAAGATGAGATGTGCAACAGATAGATAGGATTTGAACATCAAGAGTACAAGCTGTTGAGGAGCTTCTGAGAGGTGAAGAGGGCCTGATCTCTGCACCTGAGATCTCTGCAGTCATCCCACACAAATCATTTAATGACATCTAATCATAGCAGCTTCCTGTCTTAATTCACAGTTCTTAATAACAGAACTTGGTCCTTTTCATGGGAAAATTCATCATCTTTGCAAACATAGATCTGCTGCGGCTTAGGCATGTGCTTAGCTTTACTTCAGCCGCCCTTGGAGATTGCTCATATACTTCAGTTTTAGCACTTATGTGTAAGCCTGCAGAGGATTTGGGTAGGTAGAAATTGCTCCTCACATAAAAATTGTCATCAGACTGATCATCAGTAAGGCTTTTAAATGCCGTACTTATGAATGTTCTCTTGCCAGTATTTGTGTGTGCATGTGTATAGTTATGTAGTATCTAGTTTGTAGAGTGTGTGTGCGTGCACACCTGTACATGCATATGTATATACACACCCAGTTTCTGCCCAGTATGACACCAGCTTGTGTGTAAAGCCAAAAAAACCTTAATACTATACAATGCTTGAGATGCTGCATTGTTTTTATTATATTATTTTTATATCAGATGAATTGCAGGATGTTTACAGATGCTTATTAATATTTAACTTATACAATGGAGTGACAGGATGTTTATGATTGTTGTCAGCTAAAGAACTGTATACGATGCTGGGTGAAATTTTGGTTTTGTTGAAATCCTTGGCAAAACTCCCATTGGTCTCACTGGGACCAAGATTAAACCCCTCTGAATCTCTTGTTTACTGGCTATTTTCCTACTGTGATAATTTTTTTAAATGAGTGACATATATTTATTTTTTCCCAATGTGAAATCTGCAGTTGCTATTTGGATTTTTCTACAGAACCTGCAAACTACAACACAGGCGGGAATACATGCCTCAGAGAATGCACAGAATTCTTCATTGATCTGGTCCTTGCATGTGTCTAAGAAAATACCTTCTAGAACAACTTCTGTAAGATTTGATACAGAATCTTCTAAAACCAGATCACCTTTCATACCTCTCCACAAAGGGGGCATGCAGTCTGCCAGGTGAGGGTGAAGAATTATTTACTGATGAATGAAAGGTAGTACTGTAGTACGTGTACTGCTTTCATACAGCTCACCTGGCTCTGCAGATCTGGAATGAGACACTTGGAGTCCTTTATTGAGAAAAAAAGAAATGTTATATAGTATATGGCTTTTAAGTCCTCATCGAGACGTGGAGGTATCTTCAGAACCAGTCTGTAGAATGAGTCTTTTAATATTTCACAATGAATAAATTTATTACAATATTAAGTGCTAAGGCAAATCAGACAACTGCTTGACATTAGAGGAATCACTTCTTTAAAGACAGAAAGATCAGTTCTTTCAGTAGGGAGGAAAAATACCGTAATGCAGTGCTTCCTAAATCCCTTTCCAGGGTAACTTTTAATTGTGTAGGCCCTAAGTATATTCTTCCTCTAAAAACACAGAAAGCTGTGAAACACCTAAACAGATGCATCTTAATTTCTTCATCCTAAGGCTATAAGTACTATCTTCAAGCAAGAGCTATCATGCACTTTGAAATATATGTGTCTGGAATGGTTAAGTTTGTATTCATTGTATACAGTCACCCCAGGGATACAGTAGGATTTGTAAAATAGGGTCATTATGCCAATGTTACCAAAAGCTGAAGAAATAGGAAACCAGCCATGTTCCCCCATGAGGCTCTCTCTGAAGACATCTGTGCAAATGCCCACCACTCCCAGGAATCTTTCCTATAGTTTTGCTTAAGTATCATATCCCAATTCCTACTCTTTGCCTTGCTAATAAGGAAGGAAGTATGCACCTTGGTTGAACTTCCCAGGAGTTTGTTGGCTATAGAAACAGACCTCAAAAGAGGAAACAGTTGAGGCAGTTAGTGGCTTGTGGAGAACTCACAGGGTTCTGGCTGGGCTTCCTAGTCTCCTAATGTGGATCTGATTACAGATTTTGGGGGAAAAAAAGCTCCTGTTGTACTCCCACTGCAGTGAGTGGCAAACCTCCATGGTTCTTACTGAGAGCAGGTGGGTGCCCAAGTGAGGAGACGACTTTCCTTTTGCATGCTGGTTATCTTTAATTCTAATCAGGACTGGAGTTCGGGACACACCATTATTTGTCTGAGTAGAGGATGTGTGGGGAAATTAGTAATGAGTAAAGGATATGCGAGGAAATTAGGAGGAAGTGGTTGGAGGTCTGGATTCTGCCTTTAGTTTCCTGCCACGGAGCTGGTGCAAGACTAGGGGTCAATTCAGTTAACCTTTGTGTGCCTCACTTTCTCCACCCATGGAATAGGGATGCTTTACCACCTTTGTACAGACCCCTCAAGACCTATAGGAGAGCAGTGGTATATAAGCAGCTAAGTTTTAATGACACTATTATCTGTAGTATAAATAAATGACTTTTGTCCATAACACTGCAAAAATTGCTTTTCCTAGTTTCAGTTCTGACTATTTGATGACCCACGACATTCTGGGTAGTCAGTTTTGAAGCTTAGCAATTGCTCTAGTACTTACAATTACACACATAGCGGGCTCTGTTTGCTGCAGAAAAGAGTTAAACTTTAAACTGCCTGACAAAACTTGCCAATGAAGTATATCTAACAGAGCAGGGGTGTAACTTGGCTTTATTTACTTGTAATAATGGTAAGGAACAGTGAATTTTGTTTGTTTACATACTGTTTACAATGGCACAGTTTTATTTTTAATATATAAAAATCAATTGAGGTATTTATTGCATATACTATTTTAAAGATGTTTTATGTGTTTTCACCTTTGGAATATATTGTTACATTTCCTTGTACAGATAATTTGGGTGGCTTTGTTAATATAGTTAGTAATTTTTATGACTACTAAGTGACCAGTTTTCCGTGCCTTTTTATTGTCGGATGCATGATTACATATTTATTATTGTATGGAAGTCACTGAGATGTGTATTTTTGTATTCTGCTGGAAGCAATGGTTGATTTTATTGTACATGATAAGAGATGCCTTCCATAATGGGCACTCTTATGAGATCTTCCTTCTCAAATAAACAGAATGCATTCAATGTATGTAAGTCCTTGAAGTTTTTCTGTGTCTGGAAATCCCTGAACACCATGACACTAAATTTTAGATGTTATCCACTCAAAGTGTGGGCTGCTACCAATGTCATCAAATCCAAACCAAAACACTCCATTGAAATCAATACAATGGCAAGTCCTTGGCACCATGTAAGCCTTTGTAATTTAAAAGAAAACTCTGTATGTTAATGCTAAATAAAATTTGGATGAATGACTGTCAAGCATCATTTCTATTCAGTCTGCCACACACTGCCTGAAAATTGTTTTAAATTACAGGCTTTGGATAAAGCTTTAAAGCATACTTTATATGGCTACGTGCAAGCCCACATATACGCTGTAAGTAGGTCACTGGTCATGTACGTGTTTACAGTTGCAGGGATCTTCTGCTAGGTCTTGCTGGCATACGGCGTATTAAATGTAAAAACAGATTTATATTTGCATCCATAGTAACAACAGTTGTTAAAAACACAATATACTGTAGTGCCTGTTTTTCCACAGTAAGTGGCAGTAAAACAAACACATTTGTCCTTAGTAGTATATACTGAACCTTTCTAACACCAACCCAGACAAACACTCATTTAAATTGATTCCATGCCAGGACCTGAAGACAGAGGGCAATTCTGCAGGCAATCATCAACTACTGTGTTGTAGATCAGTGAGCTGCTAGGCTGGTGCTTAAGACATGATGTGAAAGTAACTACAATAGATGGTATATACAGAAGGAAAAATAGAGCGTGTAAGAACCTAAGGCAGTTGAGGAAGGCAATCATCCTCTGGTTGATGAAGGCTATCGTCTTGTTGCTGGGATCCTATTGTCCTGAAGTGATCATACATGGAAGAGGCATTTTTATGGATAACCAAGAATGCTTAAAGGTCAGCACTGGTGGTTTTAACACACAATGAATTCCAGGTGCTTACAAATCTCTTAGGATTGAAACCTGTATGTTGGATGTATTTCATGTGCATTCAGTTTCTTTAAACCACAATGGCTGTTTGTAATCCTCAAAAGCTGTGCCATGGAAGAGTCTGCTTTAGGAGATACAGCTGAGGTAAATAATGTAGGAGACACCACTGGGGATGGATGGCACTCTGCAGTACATGAGGAGACTGGATATGGTGGTACATTGACACCATGAACACTGCAGAGTTGCTTCTAGCGGTTAGACTTAAGAATGAAGTTGGCTTCCCATAGTTAATCTTGCCATATGTTAGATTTGTGTGAATAAGTCAAAGAATGTGAAAAAGTGCCTGCATTATAAGCCTTAACTTTGGAGATGCACTAAGGGAAGGTTTTAATAGTTTTAAGAAGAGTTTGGTACATGGGTGAACTTCATACCACAATATATATTTTGGTACACTGTGGTGTATAATCAGTCCTTTCATACCAGGACACTGAATAGCTGACAGTAAAGACTGAAATTGTGCTAACTTTTAACTCCCGTGACTAAATTAATAAAAATCTGAGAAAAAGGTGATGGAAAGGAAAGAATTTAAATTAGAAGTCCCAAAGCAAAACCCTAGAAGCAAATCTAGTAGAGTCATTGCCTGGACAGTTTATTTAAAAGAGCCATATACATGTCTAAACCACAAAATCCTAGTAGTGAATTATTTACAGCAGTCTAGTTGGGATAGAGTGACAAACTACAAGGGCAAAAATTAAACCAGTGGCACTATAAGGTCCTTCATGTTAGTATTAGAATATTAGAACAGGGAGCAAGGTAAAGAGTGGGAAGGAAAATGATTTTAAATTATGCCATTCAGGCCACTGAAAGTTTGTGTTTAGGTTCACGCCTGCACATCCTGGAAGCAAATGTGGAACCTGGCATTATGGAGTTGTCTGTATATTTAACTAGTTCTTTGTACGGTTTCCTTTGGAGTTACTGCAGGCTATTTTGTAATTACATAAATGTGGTTCTGATCATATTTGTAAGTACGCTTTTTGGAAATAAAATAACCTGTGTCAGAACCATGGCCTTGATTGTACCTGGCCATTTAATGGCAGAAAGATGCCATGGATTGAATTTGTACCGCAAGCATGACAAAGCACAAGGTGATCATAACAGCTTCCATCCTGGCCGAATGCGCAACGGATGAGTGAGAGCAACAGCTGGCCTAAGTCCTCCTCTTTTAGCTGAGTACCGAGGGGATCTACATGTAAATGCGTCGTTCTTTTTATAGAGGGAGAGATGGATAGCTGTCACGGTAATGAAATGGGACATCCTGGGATGTGGCAGATGCCTTGTTGAGGCAGCAGGATTTCTGTTTGGGCTTTAGTTTCCATTTCCTTTCCCTGACAGCAGCGCACAGCTGTGCCTGCACTTGCCCCTCTGAACTCATTCCTCCACTCTGCCCTTTAGCAGTTATTTGCCTTCTCCCATGTCTCAAAGCTTTCAGCCCTTCTCAGGTGCCTACCGTCACTTCCCAATTACACTCTGCCAAGTGCAATTTCCTTTCTTCAATTTCATTCCAAAAATTCTGTCTGCTGCCTAGCGACATCAGTGTAACGGCAGATATATGTTCCCCTGGCAGTCACACTATCCTCTGAGTAAATCAGTTCATTAAGGAAAAATCAGACATGTAATACCTCTGAATCCCTTATGCACTGTCCCTGGTAATAACCGTAATCATAATCTGCTAATGGCATAACTATTCAAGGAATGATGTGGTTTTCCTCACCCTGAGGGAACACCACTTTGCTGAGACTTCCTGGGCATAGCTTTTTCAACCTATCAGTTCTCTGAAGGTCAAGTCAGTAAGTGTTCACTCAGGAGCCTGCAAGCAGTACAAGAGTATGTGCATCTGATTTACACTTGATGACTTGTTTTACAGCTACCTTGTCTTAAAAGCATGAATTTGGTCAATCGGAAGCATTAGGGGGCCATTTTCAGATGAATGAAAATGAAGAAAATTCAAGTGGTTGAAGATGCCATGGAGCTGCTTCCAAAACATGGTTTCTTTGGAAAGAAGGGAAGTCGGGTTTTTAAGTCTGGTAGATTCACAAGTTCCTTCAGAATACCTGCACAAAAAGCTTGGTCAGTAATGGTTTCAGGCCAGCCTTTCTCCTTTGCCAGCTTCTACGAACACTGCATCAGGCTGGGAGGAAGAGGTGGGTTCTGGGGCCAACTCCCCATGTGAGCCAGTGATAGTCTGAAGGAGGGTGCCTTTACCTGAGGTTGTGTAGGCAACCCTTTCCTAAATCTCAAACCCACAACATGTTACACAGTGAGTTTTTCCTTTGTTCAAGCACTGACTTTCTAAGGAGGTGAGATTTATGTGATTCTGCTCTGTCATTTGGTCTCTGTTGCTTCCTCTCTTCTGGTCCTCCACCTTCCACATTAAGTTTTGAGCTTCTTCTCTCAGGTAATCTGCACACCATAAACAAAGAAGTGTTGGTACAGGTGGGACACTCAAGATCAAGAGGTAGAAGAGCACCAGACAGCATTGGCTGCTCGTAAAATCCAGCTGAAATCTGACATCATTTTTTCAGAAGCCAGTTAAAGGCGCATCTGTCATTTGTTATCTTATTTATCTCATCAGAGGAAAATAATCAAATGAGTTTATACACAAATAAAAATCAGATATGTTCCTTAAAGAGATTATAAATTGATTAGACAGTTATGTGGGGAGAGATGGAATACACAATACCTGTGCCAGCCCTGCTCCACCACAGCATCAAGAAATGGACAACATGAATTTTACAGTTTCAGTGTAAAACCTTCCCAGTGTTGTCTGAGGAAGGTGTACAGTGTTTTACAAATCAAATGGCCTCAGTATGAAAATTTTAAATAGCAGTTCATCTCCCTGCAGCCACTCCGCCGTAAAAATGATTACTGTGTAATTGCCAGAATCTTGAGCCTATTTAATATATTGATAGGAATATTAATTAAATCTTTTGAACACTGTGGAAAAAGTAAGCTGGGCAACTGAGCCTAAATTCCTGAAAAATACAATAGCAATTAATTATGTCAGGACAATCAATCACCATTTATTTTGCAGTCGATAAGAACCATAGCTAATGGCTGACTAAGCTCAATTAAGGCTGATGAAGTGCTAGGTTTTAAATAGAAGTTAAATTATTAACCCATATCGTTTGCTAGCAGCATCAACAATAGATCATGGCTTATTTTTATAATATAAATCCCCTCTCAAAATGTATATATTTTGAAAGCAAGATTCAATGTCATATGTTTTCTTAGATGGCCGGTCAATCTGGGATTTTATTAAAGGCTTTTTCCCTGCTGGATTAAATAGTTAAAAGCCTGGAACATAAACCCCTGTGGTTCTTTCACATCTGTTAATCAAATAGCCATTTTGAATGTTTCTGATATCCAGACTAATCCCTGTGGAAGTGGAAAGAAAGCTGTGGGAGCTTGACCATCATGCTAGCTCTGAGTTGGTAGAAGGGGTTTGCCTGTAAGGAAGCACAGTGCTGGAAAGACCTTACATGACATTTCACCAACCTGTTAATGTTCCCCTTCTAGCTGCCAGACTTGCTTGTTGTTGCCATCAGGTTCCTGCCTCCCATATTAAACAGAAGAAAATGATCATTTTAGGGTCCCTGCCATGCTAGAATTCTGCTACACCTTAGTTTTGGGTGGTTCCAGTGCCTAAAGCATCATTGAGTATAAGGTGTATATTGTAGTATAATGATGCTGTTGCAATTTCTTGTTAGAATCCCTCACTATTTCACCAAATCTTGGTTTGCTTTAAAGATTAACTGGTTTTTGTTTTGTTGGTTGTTTGTTTTGGAGGGAGGGTATTGCTCTTATTTAGTGGTACAAGACCTTTATTATAAAGTTGAAGTGTTTCTTTTTGCACTGACCCTTTTTACTGGCCTAAAATATAAGTCATTCTCTTTTAGAGTTACACAAATTACAACTGCTAGGAGGACTTTCCCAGAAGATATTCAATACCTCTGCTAAAATGCAATTTCTCAGTTCTGAATCCTGTTTTTTTCTCCTGTCCTCTCCTTCTGATAGCCAAAAATAAAACTGGAGCAAAAAGCCTGTTGATAACACCACGCTTTGCAGGGCAGTTGCATTTCTTGCCTTCCTTTCTCCTTTGCCTCTCAGTGTCTTTGAGGGCATCCAACACCAGCACTGGTAGTCTCCCTTCAAGCACTGATTAGCATTTTACAGAGGTGTTGAAGGGTTTTTTTTTTTACTGGATGAAGTATGAGGAGGGGGAAATACATTTCTGAAAACAGCGATGATATCGTTTCAGTATACAGATTTAATCCTTAATGGCTGTCAGTGCCTTTGACTTGAAAATACAGTCTCCAATGGCTGATACCCATGATCATGTTATAGGATACCACGTCAGCTAAGCTGCGATAATTGCATGTGTCACAGCAAGTATGAAGTAGTTCAACTACATTGTTATAAAAGAAGCTTAAATTAAGGTACAGCAAGAGCCTGCATACAGGTTGCTTTCATTTAATGGCTTGTTCCTGTGTCTAAACAATCATGGAATTAGATAATGGTTTGGATTGGAAGATCATCTTGATTTGAAGGTCATCTTGATTTAAAGATCATCTAGTTCCAAACCCCTGCCACCGGTAGGGACATCTTCCATTAGACCAGGCAGCTCAACACCCCATCCAATCTGGCCTTGAAACAATCTGATGAATCGCATTTACTATTTATTGAGTACCATATTCTGTGGTTTCGCTGCTCCACTATAAATAAAAACTGATATTCCCTGAATTCATTACAGAATAGCATGATGTATAAAATACATGCATACCTTGCGTGAATCATACTTCTAATCCTGCATGGGATTTCTCATTTCCTTTAAAAGCAGGCCACCTAGCGCTTGCACGGCTTCATCACAGTGCGAAAACCTACTGCAGACGTCTGGATTTGCTCCCTCCTTTAAACCATGGAGCTGCATGCCTGCTTTTCAAGACATACTATGCTATTGTGCAACTTAGAAGAATAGAAAAGTTAGGTTGTGATTTTACACACCTGTTCCCTGTCTTGCTCTCTCCTACTTACTTAGCTCCAGTACTGTTTTGTTTTCTTTGTGTCAGATCTGTCAACCAATGTAACTCCCTAACATGGTCAAGAGTTAATGACCACAACATGGTAGTGATCTGCTGGGTTAATGAACTAAATCAAGTGATAGAATGATCTAGCACCAGGTCTACCCCAAGGAGGAGGCAGTACTAGGAGAAAAGAGGAATGACACAAACGGAGTAGAGAGAGTGATCTTCCCCTTTATGCACCAGCGACTGGCAGAAACTGCATCCTCAGGTTCACCAGAGAAGAAGAGAAGTAAGGCAGAAACACTGACAACTTCTCCTTCTCCAGAAGGCACTATTAGAGGAAAGAAAAAGGCCCAGTCCTTTACAGGTGCTATTAAAAAGTCATGAGGTAAGTAGTTTCCATACTGGAATGTGACATCTCCAAAGAAAGCTGAAAAGCATAGCTTGGAATGATGTTGCTAATTCTGTAGCTATCTGATTAGACATGTCACCAGTGTCCTGGGAAGACACTTAATCCCAGCATTTTGCTGGAGCTTTCCTTCCTCCTACCAGTGAGACAAAAAGAGAAAACCCAACCACCTGCCATCACTAATGATCCTATGACACACACAGTGTGTCTAAATTCTGGTCAATGCTGTCCAAATTTTGCACTGGATTAACTGGATAAATCTCTTGGTGATTTCAAGTAAGAGATGAGTTTGGGCTATTTGTGCATACGTAAGAACTGTAAGTACTGAGCTATTCAGCCCTTCATATGGTATAGCATAGCTAAATTCAGCTCCGCATGGCTGCCAATGTAGTTGACAACATTTTCCTTTTTTGCATGGGTTTAGTCTTTCAGTTAAAGTGAAAAATCAGTAATTTTTCATTCTCATCTGCTTTTAAAGAAGTTCAGAACTTTTACTTTCATAAAAGGTAGGAAATTTAACACTAGCTAGAGGATCAAATCTGTATCACTAACAAGAACATTTGTAGAAACTGTAAAACTTAGGAAAATTATTAACTGTCAGAAGTTATAAATGTTTTCTATATTTGGTCTTCTTCATTGGATAATGGGCACCTTCATGTAACACATCTTCTGTTAACTACTGTGAGAGATGGAATGTGGGTTCGTCTGTTGGATCTAGGATGGAAATGCTGACATTTCTATGGTGGTAGAAAATTCCACAGAAGAAGAGGTCTAAATAAGCTTCTTTTGGTCATAAACTTCAGCAAATTACAGAAAGACCCTGAACATTAAAGAAAGCTCTGCATTCTTCAAGAGCAGTGTGCCAAACTGTACTATAGGCTACTGCATATATGCTTTGTGCAGGTATTTTAAAAGAGACCTGTTATGTCACACTGACAATACTTTGTTACTTGTAAAAATACAAAATGTATAAATGGACAAAAAAAAGTATAACCTTTAACTGTGCTTCTCAGTGCTCTGTGCTCTGTTCTCCTCAGTGCTCTGTCCCGTTGGCAGAACTCTACTTTTGACTTAGGATCATCTCACATTAGCTCTGTATCATCCATCATAAAAGGATGTTGCATTAAAAGAGAGGTGTGAATGATCACACTTCAGATATATGCCAGAAAACTTTTGGGGTTTTTTTATTTATTTATAATAAATATAATCCAAAACCCATCAGTCCTTTAGGTACACACAGTACTTTAGTGTTTTATATTAGGGGTTTCTTTCTAATGAATTAAGATGTACTTTACAAACAGCTGCACACCACCACTGCTCTAGAGATTACTGTGTAGGGAAAATTTATGAAGCACGTTAGATCACAGAGGAAGGAGGATGCAGCATACAGTAAATTCACCTCCTGCCTTCTCCCAGATACTTCTGAAGGCCTCAGTGGGGCACTATTTGAATGAATACAAGGTACTTTCTCTAGTGTGTATTTTTGTCTCATACACATAGCATCCTTGAATACAATATACAAATTTGCAATTTATTATTTATATTGATTACAAATATTATTTTACATAATTAAAATAATATCTTAAAACTTTTCACCTATAAAACTGAAATCAAGTTTACTTAGAAACTCAGCCTTAACATCAATACGTATCAGGTTTCTGCAGTGTCTCCAAGTGCACTTGCATAGAAAATTATCCTTCCCTGGCACAGCTGAGATAGGAGGGTACAAAATAAATGCCTTGAATTAAAAGCAAAAACCAAACAAACAATAAAAGAGGCTATAATCTGTACTCTGGATGCTGGCACATTTCCCATTTCTCAGGTTTAGGCTCTTTCCCCATTTCATACCAGCTGTCAGGAGTGGACTTGTGTTTTCTAATGCTGTGCCTCACAATAAAAGCCCCCAAAACCATGTTTTGCCATAAGGAAAATCAGCCATTCAAAGCTGCAAAGTTCCAAAGGGTTTCCCCTCCCTGGATGAGGAAGGAGGCAAGTGTAGAAAGTATGCCTTAAGGCAGACCTGCCTTGCCTGAGAGAACTAGGATGGGAAGACAGAACATTAGATTATTTCCTTATAAAAGATGCATACAAATTCCTCAGAGATTTTCTGCAACCCTGAAGTTCTTCCTCACATAAACCATTCATGTCAATCAGCTTGCACCCATGAAAAAATGCTTTTGATGCCCTGAAAAATCAACATTATTTTGCCGATGAATAAGCTAAATCAGATCAACGTAACTTCATTTTCTGATATAAAAATGCTAAATTTTGGCTTGTAGGGGAAAGGAAACCCATTTCCATTTTTCCCCTTTGGTATGATGCGTTTTAGAGGGTATATTACTAAAGAATCCATCATCATGACGTTATTGTAACTTACCCTTCAGTGACTTTATTTTACTACTAACTTCAGCTCTTAAAGGATCAGATGGTTCTACACTTACGACTATCATACACTTTCTAGCATAAAGAAATATGAGTCTGATAGTGGCTTCAGTCACTAATTTCTTTCCTGTACCCCACCTTCAGTGCCCCTAAAGAACTGAAAATCACAGTTGGTTGAGTACTTTTAGTAGCAGGAAAACACTTAAGAAGCATTTTGATTGCAACTTCTCAAGACAACCATCTTGCAGGGATGGGCCTCAACACTTCCATGTATTCAAAGATGATGAAATGAAAAGCTGCTGGTAATTCTAGAAACTTTTTTGGCAGATAAGGAAAAAAAATAGGTTAATACTTTTACAACAGAGCTTTCAGGAACAAATTCTGACTTATCTATAGCACATCTGCTTTATTATGCAGCATGTGCCCTCGGCAATTATCTGAAAGCAAATGTTCGCTCTTATTTTCCATTCATTTATAGATAGAACAGTGTTTTATCAAATGTAAATGATGACACACTGTTAAAGTTCAAACAATTATGTTTAATATACTTTTTTATGTTTTAAAATATGATGATGCAGTTTCTTGCAACTGAGGAAGCAGATAATGGATTATTTCCCTTTCAAATAATGAAAAACATTTTGGTTTACGTATATATTTCCATAGCTTTAAAGCATATATATATATATTTCCATGGTTTTAAAGCATCAGTGACCACAAAGAAGATAACTTCCTTTCAAGAAACTTAAAAAAATTATTCTTCTTAATTAAAAGAATACCTAATACATTATTGTTTCATGGTCTAAAGTACCCAGTAATACATGGTCTTCCCACGCTGTATAATTCTAAGTTGCGTTTAACTCTAAAAACGCAATTTACTGCCACAATCAAGAGAGCTATAACTATTAACAGTTGGGTGGGACAAAGAAATACGAAATAGAAGCCACCATCCCTTCCATTCACATGCTGTCTTACTGGTCAAAGCAAGGTCATGGAGCTGCTTCTTCCAGGAAGTGCCAGGCTTCCTTTTTGTCAAGCTGCACCCTGACTTAATGACAGAATATTATAGACATTGTGATCATTATCCACATATCTCCGTATTTTATCATTACCCTGCCCATTCCATCACTGAAACAGACTCCAGGTACTGTACTCCCTACATCAGGAGCACATGACGAATCACTACTCCCAGTACTTTGGCTATACTAGATGTATTCTGGAAATATATTTCAGACACTGTTTACATTTCTGCTCTGATCGCCTTCAGTGACAGCTGAAAAATCAAACTTATTTGGTTCGCAATAGACTCTGTAAATGTAACATTTCTGAGCTGAGAAACTTTCCTGGAAAAGTTTAATTGGGCAAATGAAATAGCCTTCAGCGAAGGTGCTTGGAAACAGCTACCCAGAAATCTTACAGTGGTAGGGAAGAACTCACAGTAATTTTTTCAGGCATTTCTAATCTTTGTCTCATTCTGGCCATGATTTTCTGTCTTCAGTGATTTGCAAAGAGCTCCTTGGAAAGGAGTGCTACAGTGGCCATTTCTCCCACTGGCAGCCCCTGGGGGAAATAATTCCTTCTCTCTGACATAAGGCTTTTTGGGATTCTTTGTATTACAGTGAGCTTTTACGTACCCATGTGGATGGAGGAGTGAAGCACTCCTAGTTTGTCTTAGGTGGCTGGTTCATTGCCTTGTCATTCCTAATTTCTGTTGTTTTTTTTTTTTTTGAGACCTGAAAATGAAGTTTGGGAAAAGCTATTAACACTCCTGTTATCGCTGAAAAGGTGTCCCCAGCAGTATAAAGATTTGGTGGTTTCCCTTCAATATTTTGATGGAAAAGACAACACTTTCATTAAAATGTGCTCATGTTTAAACAGCGTTTCTTTTATACACCAAACCAGGGAGGAAATGAAATAATCTTTGAGTATGTGGCAACACTGAGGAAATTAACCAGAGGGAGTTAAATGGCATACAACAGCATTAATCATGGGTGGAATTTAAAACCAGGTAATCCAAAGGGACATACGGACACTGACTTTAACCTTAAACATATGCTCAAGTTGTTGCATCTGAGGCGAAGAGCACATTTTAAGATACATTGCAGCAGCACACCACAAACTGCACAGCAATCCACCAGAAATGAAAAAGAAAGCACACCATGAACAGAATAGAAAACTATTTTCACTGTGGGAAAAGATTCACAATGCAAACAGTTTCCAGTTCAAGAAAAAACTCTGTAAAAACAGCAATAAACTGGCCATGCAGAGAAAATATAAAGGTCAATGAGAAGCAAAGCAACTGCCATAAAATTCATTTGGAATCCAGATGGGAAGAGAATGGCATTCACAAGACTGCTGTAGCATCTCCACAGTAGTTGGATATAAGAAAGAAAATAAGAGTCATGTTTATTTACATGTGGAAGGAACAAGACTTGAAATGTAGCTCAGTAAAGCATCTGTTGTTCCTCTGATTTCACAGCAGGAGTATTAGAAACTACTTAAATAGATGAAGTTGCAGAAAATTTAATTACCACTAAACATTTATAAGTAAATTCATTGTTCCCTGGAGTTACCACAGTTGAAGTAAAGATGGTACATGACATCTCTGGGCTTTAAAAAGGAAGTTATGCAACAACTGGTTGGAAATAGATGACAGAAATGTACAGAGCATAGAGAATATGCAGATTTGAGAAATTATGAGATTTATCCCACACAGACATTATCTAAACATTTGAAAAAAGCAGCTGATCCTCTTTCTAACAGTGCCATAACTGTAAACTGCAGGAAGTTTACATTACAAAGATGCAATTTTTTTTACAAACTCATGTGATACCTTTTCCCAAAATACACCAAAAGGGAAAGTAACTGGAACTTTGCAAGCATTCTGCAATCATGTTTAAGGTGACATTCAGTAAGCAGCACTGGAGCATGGCTAATTATGACAATGAAGGGGGCTCTCTGTGCTGGTGTTAACCTCAACATTAGAAATTACCCAGTAAAGATCAGTATCTTTTACCTAGTTCGGAAGACAGATTTGCCTCATTATTGCATTTCTCGGCAAGTTCAGTCACAACTTAAATTCATCCACAAATATGGGCTGCAGACAATAAGACAGTGTGTTATCTGATAGCAGACATAAGAGTTTATTTCAGTCTCACAGTGTATCACAGTAACCATACCTTCTGGTTAGCAGGCACACTATTAGGCATTGCTGGCATGCAGTGTTATTTGAATAACAATAATCACAGAACTGGCAATTAAGGACACCCTGAAAACTCCCTTGGGTTTCATCAGTGGTCCTTAAGGAAAAATTAATTTATTTAATCAGCTCATGCTAACAATAAACATATGCATAACTCACAATGCAAAAGCTGAAGAAATACATAAGGAACATGAAGTGCAGTAGAGTTACATTATTTTCTGACAGTCGTCTATTATTGAGAGGGTGTTTGACCATTTTCTAATTGAATAGTTTGGCACTGGAAATGCTGGCTTATCCTGATTCCATCAAAACTTTCTACAGAAGCTTAAGCCATGATGTGGCTGTTGCTGCTGGCCAGAAATCCAACCAAGCTGGCTGCTTACTGAAGCTCAGCTGACT
Organism: Myiopsitta monachus; assembly: GCA_017639245.1. Taxonomy (NCBI): domain Eukaryota; kingdom Metazoa; phylum Chordata; class Aves; order Psittaciformes; family Psittacidae; genus Myiopsitta; species Myiopsitta monachus. Next base: position 66,668,572 of record CM029919.1, read on the forward strand.
GGCTATCTAGCTCCCTGGAAATATGCCAACTGCTCAGTTGGTTTCTTGGCTCCACAGGCTTGCCAGCTGGCAAAGAAATAGATTGTTCCATTTTTGCCAGAAAGGCTGCGGAGCCAACATGTTTTGTTCCAGTGCTTGATGAAACAAAATATTGACAAGCTGGAATTTCCTGTAGAATAAAACCCTTACTTCTCAGCCAGCTCCTGTTATTATTGTATGTTCTTGTGTAACACAGTGATGGCGTTATCGCATCCTCTAAGTAAACACAATGCACACACAGGACGTGAATCCAGAGAGCCTTCCGAGGCTTTGGATAAGAATCTCATAGCATCTGAAACAGTTACTATGCAGTACAATGCATCTTTTGATAAGGTTAGTTTGTGATGTTTTCCATTTTGCATTAAAAGGCCTGTTGACTCCTAAAACTCATTTGTCAGCAGGGCACAACTGGCTGAGGATGAATTCAGTATATAGTCTGTGGACTGTGCCTTGATTCATATTGTTTCAGAAGATGACTTACATGGTTATGGATTGAACAGCAGGGAAAGAAAAACCAGTAATAGTCACAACATAGTTACATACATAAAGGTTTTTAGGCTTTCACTGCTGAAAAAGGGTGTTAAAATATCCAAGAACACACCACAAAAAAAAAAGACTTTTCAAAAACATATCACTGGAAATAACAGGTTCGTGAAACATTCAGTGAGAAGAAATCCAAAAATGCCATCACATTATACCATAAAGCCATAAACCGAGCTCTTGTCAGAGACAAACGTCATTGTCCAGCCCCAGCCAAAGATTCACGACAGAATGATTAATGAAATTATGCACTCAGATGAGGAGTTCCAGTTTTAGAGTTGGTAGGTGTGTCAAGAGTGTTTTCAAGGAGACGCTGAGCAGGGTCTAAATGGCAAAGCAAGTCAACATATGGGTATGCACTCGGTGGCAGAACAAGGCCATTTAAGCTGTTTCCTTTCTTGGTTGTCTCTGTGCTATCCCCAGTGCCACGGTGACACATTTATTATGTTGGTGAACTGGATCAGCAAAAAGGAAGGAAAGCAGGTTGTTTTCTATTCTCCTCAGTTCGATCTCATTTACTGCCTGATTTCACAAATGTTCATGCTGACACAGTCCAGCAGCAGTGCAGACGTAGAAGCAGGTAGCTGGGCTAGGGAGCAGAAGGGTATGTTATAAGCAGATAAGCCACTGTAAGTCATCCTTTAAATTATTAGATTATGAGCTTTGGATTTGGAGGGGAGGAGGAATAGTATCAGGCACAGCAGATTCTTCCTAGCTTCCTGCAAGGAAAAGGCTTACCCAGGTTTTGAGAGAGGAAGCATATGCTGTGCCTCCTGTTAAAGGTAGGAAGACAAAGCCTATAAATTACCTATCTGCCTTTGAGGAGGCAATCCTTATTACTATAAGCATAGTTCACAGAATATAATTTAAACTCTTGCCTGAACTTACTAAAGCTTTAGTTACAGAGGGACATTTTTCAGAGGAAGTATAAAAAAAAACCGAAGCAGAAAAACAAACACTGACACAACCATGCAACTGTGTAGTTTTCACGTACAGAGGAAAAAAATAAGGGACTAGTATGAAAATGGCTGGAAAATGGCCATAAAGTCACAGACTAGTTCTTCAACACCTTTTATAGAACTGGCATTCAATACCTAAGAGAAATGACATACAAGTGAGTCTGAGATAATCTTTCAACAAGCTGCTCCAAGCCCATGATCCTGAAAATACCAAGCTTAAAAGACAGGTGCAGACAGGGACTCAGGACAGCACCAGGGACATGATCGTAGTTCTGACAAAAAGATTCTACAGATGCCTATTTTTCATACCAAAAGAGCAGGCAGAGAATGCTACAGGGGCATGGCCCTGTCCAGCTAGTGTTGCCTGATGTTGGTTCCCCTCATCAGGCCTGATCCTGACCTAGACACACAGACTGATGTCCTGGCCTGGCCTTGACCTATCCCTATCCCCACGGGTCCCAATGTCCCAGACTGGGGCTGTCCCTGGCTTGCCCTGCTTCCTGCTGGAGGCGGTGGGGCGGGCTCTGACTGGGCAGACATTGCCCTGGAACAGGACACAAAACACCAGAGCCCAGAGGGTGATATTCTTATTTATTCCCAATGAATACAAATTTTAACTAGTGTTGGCTGAGCAGCCAAGTTTTCTGTGCTTTTACATAGGCAGAACTGAAATTGATTGTAAAAAATAATAAGAAATCACAATTTCAAAGCTATCCCCATTTTTATTATCACCTAACTCCCCAACTTTTCCTGAGAAACAATTGCATGCTGTGGGTTATGTTTCATAGTTTCCTATGGGTAAATCTTGATCTTTTTCAAGGTTTTGGCAGGCAGCCATAGGAACTCATTATTCTGAATAGTCTAAGGGGAATTATAAAACAAAGAGAATAAAAGGCTTGAATTTATTTTTAAAGCATGCTTTCTCATGTTTACATTGCTTCCAGACCTATTTGGTTTGGAAATTTTTTACTTACTGTAAGTCTTGATACATGAAAAACAACAAAACCCACTTTTAGCTTACTTGAAAACTGAGAAGTGTTTTGAATGGAGGAGTTGGTCAAAAAGATGTATTTTGTTGGTTAACTGAAGATGTGCAAACTGTTGAAATTTGTTAAAGTGTATTTCCAAGGCTGGTCCCAATGGACACTGAAATGATGACTAACTTGAGTCAAGTTTGATTCTATAACTCACTTACTTTCTTCCCATCCTATAGGACCCGCAGTCCCTCGGAATATGAGAAGCCTTTTGTTCATCCCACTTGGCAAACACTGTGACACTCTTTAGAACCAGTAACCCTTTGTTTGTTTCTTTTATCTATCTAGCCTGTGCACGGTTTGTGGGCTTTGTTGTACAGCTTATTGGTTTTTAGGATAAATGAAAATACAGTTTATCTACCTGTTGGCAAAATGAATAAGTGAATACACATTCTCTGGCTTCTGAAGTGTCTAAAATGATTACACAACCCAGAAATAGCCTATGACCAATGACTGAACAGAAATAAAAGCCACAGCTTAAATAAAACCAGTAGCTAAGCAGAAGCAGGAATTATCCAGAAAAGTAATGGAGATCCAGGAGCAAAGTTACCTCATATCCTTTTTATAGGGCTCAGGTGGTACCCACAAGAAAAATGCAACTTCTAAGGAGGTCAGGTAAAGGAGGTACAGGTCTCTGTAAAGTGGGCCAGGTTAGGATTTGAAATCCCCCAGTACTGAAAAAGCTGCAAAGCCAGCATCTTCTTATGAGTTGTCTGGGTTTAACAGTGGAACTCTGATTCTGTTGTTTCTCCTCCTGAGCTTCACTCTCATATGACGAGTATCAGAAAGACCTGTGTGTGGATTCTGGGAGTCTCTATTTTGGAGAGGAACAGAGGTGTCAGTCAGCAGCATCAGGCAATTGTGTATTGTTCAACACACCTCCTCGCTTGTGTTCTAGTTGTCAGGTTAGTATCTGAAGGAGCTCCTGTTGAAATGGAGTAATGTTGGGGAGCTACATGGTATTACAGAAAGAAATCCCAACAGCGCATAAGCTTAAGGGCACATCTCCATCACAACTCATGAGGGATTTGAAAATCAATTGTGCATTTGCTGGGTAAGTACATATGGAGAAATCAGGCCGAACTGAGGTTAAAAGGCAGCAGGGAGGAAGAGCACAGGAGTTTCAGACAGGTTTCAGCAATCCCACCTGTGCCTTGTCTGACTAACCCCAGACTCTAGCCTCTACCCAATCTGCCCCGCTGAGCCAGGCAGCCGAAAGCAAGCCTAAGATGAGACGCTCCTGAGCAACCATCCGGCAGGCCTCCAGCCCAGGCTGACCAGGCAGGGGGGACACACTCCGCAGGCACACAGCCTCCCGAGGGCTTTGCGATGACTCCCAACGACCGTGCCTGGCACGGCGAAGAGCATCAGGCTCGCCGCCACTTCACACATCCGCTGGGCCGCAGATACCCATCGTGAACCGTACCGACCCACAGTGCTGCTGCGCACGGGGCCGGGCGGGTGTGCTGAGGAGGGGAGCAGCTCGGAGCACCCAGCGGAGAACTAAGGGCCTGCGGAGGCAATGCGGAACGCGAGCTGACCCCCGGAGCCCTCAAACGCCACGGGACGGCAGCAGACCGAGCCCACATCCCCGGCAGCGGGCCCGCGCGAGGACACCGGGCGCGAGAACAGCCAAGCCCCGCCCTCCCGAGGGGAGACCCTCTAATTCCAGCCAATGGGGGCGCTGCGGCAGCCCCCACGTGACTCCTCCGCCCCACTCCGCCGTTGGGGGGCGTGGTCGGGGGCTTAGCGTCGCGAGAGCGGAGGCGCGGGCGCGCGCTCGCTCGGGGGGTGGGGCTGGCGGGTGTGAGTCCGGGTCGCTGTGGTGTGGCGGAGGCTCGGGAGCGGGGCTGGGGGCTCGCTCCCTGCCTCTGTTGCTGTTGGCGGTGGAATGGCGGCGGTTGCCGGGTGCTGAGGAACCGGTCAGGTACGGCGCTCCCGCTCCCCACACCCTTCACCAACCATGCTCCGGTGCCGTGCTGGGGGGCGAGGGCCCCGCCGTTGCCGTGCCCGCGCAGGGCGGGGGGCAGCGCTGAGGGCGGGGCTCTTTCCCACAGGTGGCTCGCTCCGTGGTGTGCTGGGGGAAGCCGGGCAGAGCATCCTCCGCCGCCCGTACCCGCGGCGCTGCTGGCGCCAGCCCAGCGGGCTCGCTCTGGCCCGGGGCAGCGCACCTCCGCGCGGGCCTTGCCGGCTCTCCGCGCCCGCGGGTGAGGCGTGCACGCACCTGAAGGGAGGGAGGAAGGTAGGGCGCTGAGGGGGGCGGGGGCTGGCCTAGACGCCCTTGTACAGCAGTACGGGACGGGGGCACAAAGGGGTAAAGCAGCGCTTCTGTCCCTCCTCGTAGCATCCCTCCCTCCCTCCCTCCTTCCTTCCGTCCTTCCCGGGGAGCCCCTCAGTAGGCGCGGCGGACTGCGACGGAGGCCTGCCGGGGAGCGTCTCGGTAGGGGCCGATGATCCCCTTGGCTGGGTCTGTCTGCGGTTCCGGTTGTGCGTGTGTTGTTGTGGTTGGTGCTGGGAGGCTGAGTAAGTTCGCGTTAACCTCCTGCCTTGGTTGGCTTGCGGTTGATGCACTCGGGTTAAGTAAGTTCACCCCCTTCTGAGCATTTCGCGTTTTAAAAGTGTCTCCTTCCCCTCCCTCCATCCCTCCTCCCAATTCATTTGCTTTCGCAAGGGAGGAGGAACAACAAGCATTGCTCATTTGCTTTCCTGGCTCCTTCGAGGGGTTTTCTTTATTACGACTGAAGTACCGTCCTCTGGTTTTCCCCCAGTATGTAACTGGGGAGGGGGGGAAGAGGAGGAGAGAAGGCTATGAGCTGTAGATCCAGAATTACAGCCTCCTTATTGAAGCTCTGATACATTGCCAGAGTGAGATAGGGAGGGGAAAAAAGAAAGTTATAGTCTATCTGGAAAAGATCACTGACGCCGAATGCAGTGGTAACAAACTCCACTTAATTTATCCGTGTTACCCTTGGGAGGAGTTTTACATTGCTTTGTTTTTGCAAGATTATTTCAGAATTATAAAGTTAGCCATTGCTATTAGAGATTGCCAATATTTAATTAATTTTTGAGAGATTAAGTGCTTTTAAGTATCTGTGGTCCCGTTTGTCCTGGAGTATTCCTTGGTCTGCAGACAAGGTGATTTATTTGAGGCATTGTAATTGAATTATGCCATCTTGGGTGATGCCCTGGAATTTCATATTCTTCAGAGGTTCATTAAAATCTGTTGGTAATTGAAGGGTATAGTGGTGGACAGGCTTAGTGTGGAAAAATAATAAACCAGATCAGATTATTCCCTTTTTCTGTTAATCATTTGTTATGATACAATATAAAAAATAACCCCAAACAGACAACAACAACAACAACAAACCCCATCACTAAAAATCCTCCTAAAACAAACCTGTAAAGTACCTCCTAAACATGGTATTCTCTGGTGAAGTTTTCTCTAAGGGGAAATAAGATCATTTGAGAAAATGCTACTGCTTGGAAAATAATACCCTCCTAACTTAACTGGTTTAATTGTGTTATGTACAAAAAGTGCAACAGAATAAAAGTACAGAAACTTAAATTGCACACACCACAAAATCTAAACTATGGTTATTTCTGGTACATCCAGTGGTATCTTCTCCCCAGAGTATCTGTCATCAGAGATATTTAGTGATGATCTAGGCAAAGAAAATGAAGCATTCTTTTGAAATTGGTAAAGCTTAGTATTCATGTCATACTTCTATGTGACAAAAATACAATGTAAAACAATTAGAACCAAGCAAGAAAGAGCGGACCTTTCATAACTGTCACTAATGCTGACCAACAGTGATGTGTTACACACACCCCCTTACCCCTTCCCCCCAGCTTTTCTTCATGTGGATGAATCTGTGGTCAAGACAACTTGTCACTTTATAAATGGACTTTTTCAAGACTGACAGCCCAATTAGTGAAAGTGCTAAAGCATTAGAAGTGAGAAATAGAGAAGGATCCATTAGACTGTTCTTCCTGCTTCTCAGTGTAGGCTTGTTTAGTTTGGTTTTCAGTGCAATTGTTTTGCTAAAGTTATAAATGAGTACATACTGTTGCTTTTAAGTATTTTTGAATCTTATACTTGGAATCAATATTTCAAAACCCAGTATTTGATTAAACTTGAGTTTTGCCAATCATCAGCACAATTTGGTTGGCTGCTTCAAAGAATAAAAGAAAATTAACTTTTTCTGTAAAAGAAAGATTTCTTGTTTTTTCTTTAAGAGTACTACAGCAAAAATACGTGTTTGAAACATAATCATAGATTCATAGATACACTGTTGTCATTCTGTTGCATCTTTGGAAATTTAATAAGACCATATTACGTTCAAATTTATTGCCTAAACAATTCAAGTTCCTTGTGTCCTTGTATGCCTTTAACATAGATGTGAGTCTGTACACGTATGCCCCTACAGCTATTTAAGTGATATACTTAGCACGTTTACACTTTACAGAAAAAGGATCAGTTTTATCCCTTTCTGCCAGATAATGATTGTCAATACACACTGATTTAATAAATTTAGGCATAGAATAAATTTATACAGAGATGGAATCCGTGGCAGAAATCCTGCTGGATTCCATTAAGCTGATTATTTAATTTTGTTCCGTACATATATTCAAACAAGATTGGGAAGGCCAACTAAATGCTTACTACATGGTCTGATGAAGAGGGATTTTCTGAGCAAAACACTGGAAAAATGGATTTGTAGAATTGTAGAACGGTTTGGGTTGGAAGGGACCTTTAAAGGTCATCTACTTTAACCCCCCTGCAGTGAGCAGGGGCACCATCCACTGGATCAGGTTGCTCAGAGCCTGTCCAGCCTGACCTTGAATGTCTCCGGGGATGGGGCATCTACCACCTTTCTGGGAAAGCGGTTCTAGTGTTTCACCACCCTCACTGTAAAAATTTCATCCTTAAAGCTAATATCCATTGTCCTATCACTGCAGACCCTACTAAAAAGTTTGTTCCCATCTTTCTTACAAGTCCATTTAAGATACCAAAAGGCTGCAATAAGGTCTCCCTGGGGCCTTCTCTTCTCCAGGCTGAACAAGCCCAACTCTCTCAGCCTGTCTTCTTAGGAAAGGTGCTCCAGCCCTCTGATCATTTTGGTGGCCCTTCTCTGGACCTGCTCCAACAGGTCCATGTTTTTCCTGTGGTGAGGACTCCAGGGCTGAGCACAGTACTCTAGGCAGGGTCTCACCAGAGTGAAGTAGAGGGGGAGAATCGCCTCTGTCAGCATGCTGGCTATGCTCCTTTTTGATGCATCCCAGGGTACAGTTGGCTTTCTGGGTTGCAAGCACGCATTGTTGACTCCTCTCCAGCTTTTTATGGACCAGTACCAGCCAAGTCCTTCTGTACAGGTCTGCTGTCCATCCCTTCATCCCCCAGCCTGTGTTGATATTGGTGGTTGCCCCGACCCAGGTGCAGGACCTTGCACTTGACCTTGTTTAACCTCATGAGGTTTGCATGGGCCCACTTCTCCAGCTTGTCCAAGTCCCTCTGTATGGCATCCTGTCCCTCTGAATGGCATCCCATCCCTCAGGTGTATCAACTGCACCCCTCAGCTTGGTCTCCTCTGCAAACTTGCTGAGGCTACGCTCAATCCCACTGTCTATACATTGATAAGATACTAAAGAGCACTAGACCTGATATAGATCCTGGAAGGACACCACTTGTCACCAATATCCATGTAACCATTGTGCCCTTGAGCATAACCCTCTGCATGTGACCATCCAACCAGTTCCTTATCCACCAAATAGCTCATCCATTAAATCCATATCTCTCCAATTCAGGGAGAAGGATATCATGGGGAGTTGTGTCAGAGCCTTTACAGGAGTCCAGATAGATGACTAGCTTTTTGTTCACTGATCTAGTCACTCTGTCATAAAAGGCTACTGGTTGGTCAGGCAGGACTTGCCCTTGGTGAAGCTGTGCTTCTTGCTCGAGTCACCTCCCTATCCTGTTTTTAAAAGGGTGTGATATTGCCCTTTTTCCAGTAACAAGGGAATTCACCTGACTGCCATGACTTTTCAAACATCACAGTGTGCGGCTTGGCAGTTACGTCAGCCAGTTCCTTCAGGACTCTGGAATGAATCTAGTCAGGTCCCACCTATCTTAGTGGTACCACCAAGTTCGAGTAATGGCAACTAGGTCACCTTTCTAGCAGTGCAGATGCTATCAGCTCCTCCTGTTTGTTGCCCATGCTGTGTGTGTTTAAGGGTGATCTAACTTGCTAGAAAGATAGAGATGGTTAAACTTAGTGTGGGTATTTATCAGTTACTCTCATGATCAAATTTTTTTCTTCATTTTTTTAGGTGTCTACTGATAGTTATTTAGTAACAGGAAAGTCCTGTTCCTCTTACAGCTGATACTTCTGCCATTTATTCCCCCACTTTTGAGTTTACAGTAGGAGGAAATCAAATTTAATAGTCAAATGCAATATGCAGAAGTGAAAATAATTTTAAATGGTAGGTTTTATTTACACAAGAAATGAGCTATTTCCAGGCTGTTTTGTTTGGTACTGCTTTCACTTCCTTTGCCGTAGTTTCACAGTTTGGGTATTGGACCATTGTTCTCTTGAAAATGGATAATGATTTTATATATTAAAAAGAATACTTTCGGGTTGTCTTGTTGGACAAGTGGAAGGAATCCTTCAGACATCTCTGAAATTGATGATGGAGAGCTGAGATGCTAAAGGTGGTGGGGCAAACCTGTATGTAATTCAACTACCAAAGGACAGGATGCAGTCAACACAAAATGGTTATGGTTTAATGCTGATAAGCTAGTACAGTTTCTCTACAGCATTTTTCAGAGTCTTTTTACTGTGATGTAAAAGTCTGTTGGTTTCATGAAGTTGGTGACACTGCAGGAGGCTCTGTGATGATGCTTGGGCCTCCAGAGTTTTACTAGCTGATGCCACAGGAACAAACCTACTGCCTGAAGGCAGTGTAACTGTAGACTACTGTACCTGAATAAATACCATGGAACCCAGTGTGGTTATAAAGTCATCTTCATGATTTTGCTATGCTGGGCTTTGTTAAGATTGCTGAAAGGAGTGATCAGTCCAGAAATGTCGAGCTCAAGTAATTGACTTGATCGTGTGGGAGAACCAGGTTTTCCCACAGATGGATTGTCTTAGGACAAGAATGTGTCTTAAGAGTATTTCCCTGATATGATTAGATTAGCAGGGTGGATTAGCCATTTAAAGTACAGTGGTAGGGACAAGTGAGGTGGTGTTTTATTTTCTTGCTTGATACTGTTTAATGGATTTTTTTTTTTTAACTTTTTTGAGATACAGGAGTCTTAACAGAAGCGTCATTGTGGTTTTTATAATCTTCCATCCAGAGAATTTTACTATGAGTTGAATTTTTTATTTATATTTATTATGTTTATATCTAATATATAGAATCTGTTTAATATGTACCAAGCTGCTTCATGTCATTCATTGTTGTAATTTTCCAAGCTTCAGACACCAGTTAAGAGAGATGCTGTGCTCCAGAGAGAAAATGTTGCAGTTTATTTATACAAGTATAACTTTTTTTCTAATATTCTAGCAAGTTCATCATTACGAAGGAACGCAGAAATCAGAGTAGAATGTGAATAGCTGTACTTAATGATGTCTGGCTACTGCATTCTTGAGATTTTCCTTTTATAGGTGCCAGGTGAGTGGGTGGGGGAAGATTAAGAATACAATTACTTGATGCCACTACTCTTCTTCTTATTTAAATTATATATACTCAAGAACAAGCCCATATAAAGATTTCTTTCCCCTGTAAAGGTTAAGCGTGGGCTTGAGATGGGATCAAGCAAACCATGCCAGTCAGTTGTGGAAAGGAGACCTATACTCTGATGTCTTGGTGTTTATTTTTTATTTTGCAGTAATTTTTATATGCGTTTGCTTTGTACCTTTCTTACTTTGGACAGTCTAGGAGTTCTTTTTTCCTGGCTAAATTGTGTGACCATGGGAAAAGTTGAAGTACTAAACCTTATATAGTACTTAAAAGCCACACACATGCTTTCTGTCATTATTAATTTATTGCCTGTTTTGGGGGATATGGAGATTAATGAACCTAACTAGATTATTTTATTTCTTTTCATTGCTTTTGATTAAAAAGGGAAACTTGAAAAACTTCTTTTTATTTCATGGCTATTTTTTTTTTTCTTGTTAGAGTTAAACTTCAGATCAAGAAGGGTAGCTGTCTCAAGCAGAAACTTCTGACCTACTTTGGTGAAGTTAAAGAGTGCTGCTAAATATGTCTTTGGTCACCTGTGTTTTGCCAGCAAAGACAGGTCTGTTCTGAGCAGTGCCAGAGACCAAGATTGTTGGTACATGTTAGCCTGAACAGGAGCCACATGTGTTTTTCTGTATTAGAGTTGATAGGAATAAATAGGCCAGTTAGTGGTGTGGATAAGTAGTATGTTTTCCTCTCAAGATTGTTGAAGGGTACTTCTAGGGCGTTGTACGTTACAGGAATTGGCTGATAAATGTCACCAGAGTATCAGAAATTTGTGAAACAATATTTAATGTCTGTCCCGTGTCCCTGTTTACCCCCTCCCAATCCCTCCCCACTCCATGCAGCCTTAAATGTAGCTAAAAAAATAAGTTGGAACTAACTGTAAGGTGTGTATTTTACATTTCATGCATCATTTTAAAAATTAAGGCAGCAGTCAGCATGGATGATGTGCTGCTTAATCTTTCTCAGTTTTAAAATGCTTTCATTGGTATTTGTTCTGGTTGCTTGTATTTGCAAAATGTGTACAAACTAAGTGGGGAAACATAATATCAAATATAAATGTTTTTCATAGGTGTTTTTGAGCTGACTTCTTTCATCGAGTACGAAGATTGGTAAAATCATGGATCTCTATGCCAGGGCTCAGGGCAACCGTTTGAAACCAAGAATATCTGTGAAAAAGGTAATTATCTGTATACAATAAAAAAAATGTTAGAGCTTTTTGATCTTCATTGCAGCAGTCTGGTAATGAATCAAGTGAGCTGGTAGGTTTGGTTGGGTTTTTTGGGGTGTTTTTTTTCTTTGTATGTTTTAATTTTGGTTGTCTAACAAGGAGGCAAAGGAGCTGCCTTTGCTTTATGCTTTGACATTTTTAGCGTAGTTGAACTGGGAGACAGAATAATTTAAGGAAAGGGTACATGCTTTTGGCTTTGCCTTTAGTTTTGAGGTGATATGATAAAATGATGTGTTTGCCTTGTTTATTGGAGTATAGCTTTTTATTTTGATTTTTCAAGTTATATGTAATCAAATGGAAATACATAGTGTTAATTAAAAACTTCTGTAAAGTCTATGTTAGGGCTTATTGTAATATCTTTATTTTCAGATCTTGTTTTTTTGGCTGGCTATTTCCTGTGTTTACATGAACTTCTAGGCAGTACCTTGGTGAAAATATGTCTAGCATTTATGAAAGCTGTTAGTGTTGGTTGTTTTATTTTTAAACAGTATTTATGATGTATTCTTTTAAAATTTGTCACTTTAGCTTGGAGAACATAAATAGTCCTCAAATTTTCTTGCAACTTCCGTAAGCGCTTACTCAAATGAAAGTTGCGGTTTACCCTGAATGAACAAATTTGTTCAGTCGTATTTCTTGAAGTAGTTAAATACAGATGAGTATTTTTCTAAGTCTGTCTGGATTACTAATGAATTCTTTATTTGCAACTGTGTGCAATGCTTAAGAGGACAAACTGAGCAGAGATGTATCTTATCACATGAAAATTGCAATCTTTTATTCCATAAGTAAATTTTTGTTGGTTTAAGGAGATTGTATTTGTAATATACATCCTGTAGAAACTGCTTGAATGCAAAGGTAAGCATTATGAGACTGCATGGAAGGTAAACGGTTGTTTCAGGTCTTGATATGGAATAACTGCCCTCCATAAAGCAATTTGTAATAGTAGGTCATATTCTTTCACTGTAGGACAGATGCTATAAAAACTTTTATTTTGCTGGTCTATGAGGAATCTGCAGCTCAAAGAGAGTTCTGTAACCACAATAGTTTTTCATTCTTAATCTGAATATACAGTGGATTTTAGAGGACTTTTCAGTCTGCCCTGTATTTGTTTTTTCTTCTTCAATTTAAGAAACAAACACCTCCCCCCCCTCCAGGTTTTTAGATCTGTGGGTTGCAAGACATCTTTCTGGTAATGGCAGTGGCCAGTGATTCCTCTCTGATTCTAATGGTTGCCTGAAATATTAGCTCTGTGAACTGCTCCGTTAATTGCCAATGAGCATTCTGGACTGTGTGGTTCTAGGAACATGAATTTGACCCTTCTTGGTTGTATTGCAGAATTTTACATTTTCATCCAGACAGGCTCCAGTGTTTTGGTCTGTGGCTGCCTCCTCTTGATGTTTCCCTGAGGGGTGGCTGTTCAGATTATAGTGTGGAACTTTGATTCTTTCTCACAGACCCAGACAGTAGGGTTGTCCGAATCACACTGTTTCATCTTCCGTTGAATCACAGCTTGCAGTCTGATTCATGTCCTCTTTGCAGTACTTAACAGGAGTTGTTGCAGTAGTAGCTCTTAAAAATCAGTACATGGCTGTGTATGCACGTTTAAAGCCTAAGCTTCCATTTTTACAAAATGACCTCAAGGTATTTAGTTGATTTAAGTCTTACAGCACATGAAATCAGGAATAGCTGCTTTGTTATGTGAGAGCAGAGTAAATATTAAATACCACTTTCCAACACTGGACTTGATTTCTCTGCATATCATGGCACCTTACAGGTTTGTGGATTGTTTGAAATGTTAGCAGTTGTTTAAAACAATTCATTAGTATAGAGTTTCCTCCAGTATACTGTGAAGGATCCATAATGACGTCTTGATTTGTTGGCCACAAAGGAGACAATGCAAAACTTTTAATTGCTCATTTGAGCTAGAGGTTTTCATTGTTCAAGTTTGTCTCAATTCAAATGCATGTAAGCGATTGAAATAGGATTTCTTGCAAGACATGTTACTTTAGAATTTTGTGAGGAAGAAATACACAGGCCTAGGAAGCAGGGCTTTATAGATTGCTTGGTTGTTTGTTGTTTTGTTGGTTTGTTTTTTTTTTTCCCCGCCATATGTTAATGTATAATGAAAGAAGTTGTACTATTTATACAAACAAATGACATTCTTTTGTTGAAGATGATCTCTTGTCCTTACCTAAACTGGGTTGATATTCTTGGGAACTTGCTGATTTTCAGTTTTTAATGGCATGTCTCCTAGACTGGAGCTTTGAGAGAACTTTCATTGTTGTGTATAGGATAGGAGGGTTTCTCTGAAATTGAGGCCAGTCCTTTGCTGTCACAAGCACTGTTTTGGTAACAATTTGAATAAGTCATTAAATCTAGTCTCACGATTAATGAGGAGAGATTAAAAAAAACCCCATCTACTGTGGTTTCTTTTTGAACCACACTGCTGTAATATGAATACCAGACTGAGGCTATTCAGAGCAAATTCACACCTATTTCTTCATGGATGTCACTGTTCATCAGCCTGAATATTTTTTGTCTGTTGCTGATGTGATCTCTCGTGATATTTTTACAGTTGGTGATCCATCCTCTGTTAACCTTCGTTTTTGGAAACTGTGTAAACTAAGGTTTTAGTCGTCTTTTATATGAAAGCCTCTGCATTCCAGTGATTATCCTTCATAGTCCTACTTTCTGTGCTGCTTGTGAGTTAATCTTCTTTTTACATGTGGATGATACTGTATGTGCAATTACACAGGATGTCCTTCTCAAGTGACTCTGATGTCAGTTCTTTCACTAAAACGTGTACTGGAGTCATATTTTCTATTTTCAGTGCTGTATCACCTTGACCATTCATTGCTGTATCATGATCAAGAAGTTAACTCAGATCTTTTATTTCCTAGGTTGTGAATTCACAATTCTGTTTTAAAGGTTGCTTTTAGTTTTTAAGGACATAACTTTGTACTTCCTACGGTTGCACGATGTGAGAGTATTTTAAAATGCAAGTTGTTCTTATATGATTTGCTATTCTTCCTATCAACTGGTGACTCCTGCTTACTTGAATTATCATTAGATTTTTATGTACATACTTATTTTTCTTTTTTTACTTTTTTTTTATTTTTTATATTTATTAACAGTGATGATGCTTGACTTCAGTCTCAAGATAAATTTTGAAAAAGCTGGTTACTGGGTTACTGACCTAAATCTACCCTCAAAAAACCCTTTTGCAATCTCCATTTGGGGAAATAAAGCAGCTTATTCAGTAAAGTCATCTTTTCTGGTTTTGTTAACTCGTCGTATATTTAATTATTTAAGTGTAAATAATCTCTGTAAGTCCAGATAGATAAGATCTTTTCTCTATGTATGTATTATGCCTGTTAATTTCCACATCTTTATTCTTTTCATGTTCTGAACTTTTTAATATTCATTAACATAATCTTAAAACCACACATCACTTTTTCCTCCATCTTTTAAATATGTATATTCTATCTCTTCAGTTATGTTGTGCCACCATCAGAGTGCTACCAGACCTACATACAGTTTTGCATGCTGGTTCTTCCAGACCGGAGGGAGATTTTTCCGACTGTTGCATCTTTCTTTTTCTCCCACTTCCACTTAGCGATCTCCAAAGTCTTGAATTTTCCTTCACCTCAGTAGTCCCTAATATGATACTCCTGTTCTAGTTACCCATCCTGCCCCTCAGGATGTTAAAGACTAGGGAAGAGTGCTTGCTTATAGATAAGGTGTATAATAGTTCAATTGTTTGTAGCCTTGGAAAACCTAACTACTAGAGAATAATGATGAGCCCTTCTCAGTCTGGATCGCTATTGGCCTGCAAAGGATTATCAGGTCACATTGTATGAGTATTTTTTCTCACTATTTTGAGCACTGATATAATTACTGTAGAAGCTGAAAATGAGGCTTTTCAACAGTGCTTTGTGAATGACTTGTATGAGAAAGAGGAGTTACTGGAGGAGTCTTTGAGCAGTATCAGTACTGCAGCCACCTGTAGATTTGGAAGATGCAGAGTCAAAGGGAAGGACTCTGTCAGCATACTTTGGAAAGTACAAGGATATATTACTAAAGTGTGGAGATAAATTACTACTAAAATGTAGAGACAAATTACATCTAAAAGTTGGGACAATAGAATAGATTAAAATGGAAATCAGATGAACACTTAATGTATTTCAAATGACCCAGTAACTGCCTAAAAAGCATTTTGAAATAGTTCAGCTGTTACTTTTCCGTAAAAGTGACTGTGTTGACTGCTTTAATGTCACTTGGCCTTGGCTGTCAAGGGGGTAATCTGAGCCTTATTTGCTGACATTCTGAAATATATTTTGGCAATTTCACGGAACCTGAAGTGAAGTTTCTATGTTGCTTCTGTCTGTCCATTCTAGAAATGCTTTCCTGGTTTATTGTCATGAGCATGGTAACACTGACCATGCTGCAATAAATTGGCTTCCCATGTAGTGGTACTCAATGCTTTTTTTTCTACAGAAAAAAAAAAAAAATCTTTCTTGAGGTTTATATGATACATAGGATCACTTTTTATCATAAAGGGATTGTTTTTTCTGTGGGAATATTAGAAATGCAAAGCACTGACTAAATTTGGCTATCTAGCGCTTCTGCTGTTGTTCTAAGAAGCTATGCAAAGTTGGACACACTGTTTCGCACTTCATTTTAACAGGGTAGGCGTGTAGAGAGTGAATAACCGGATGAACAGTTTTTAACCATATCATGATCTTATTTTCTTCTTAGCCTTACCACTTGGTAGAAAACATAAATTTAAAATAAAAACCAGTGGGTTTCTAACTTCCTAAAGGAAGTGAGAGAATGTTGTCTTTTTTGTAAGCTGAGTGAACTAGTTTTTGTTGTTGTTCTGTCATCTTGTGCTCTTCAGATTATCAGGTGCCAGTGCTGATAAGTCTTTTGTTCTGCTATGCTTCTGTTACACTGGGAGAAAGTCTTAGATTCTTACGCCTTTTTTTGCCATGTGTGGGTGCTTGCATATATTTACATGAGATTAAGTTACAGTTGTTTCGTATTCTTCAGGGAATGGGAGAGGGAAATGTGTGTGGATTTTCTTATGAAGTTTGTTTGTTTGTTTTCATCCCCTCTTTTAAAGCCACCTCCATTACTTTTCTTGGGTAAATTTGCTTTTCATTCTTTTTAAGGAAAAGCTAATGGAAAAGTTCCATGTGCAGGCTTTGATGAAAGGAATAGGTGGGGCTTGGATTTCTTCTTGGATTCATCTTTTTCTCTTTTTTCAAGTCTGCATCTTCTCACCTTTTTTTTTTTTTTTTTTTTTTAATTCTAAATCGTTTACTTCTGGAATAAAAATACTGCTTGGAGAAAACGGCTGTTTCAGTTCCATGTCCTGAAATAAATATTAACTTAAAACCTGGTGATTTATATACAAAGTAATTTAAAATAATACTTAAGCAGGGAAACCTCTGGGGGGGGGCACAGGATAGGTGGATGTACCCTGTATCCAAAACTGAAAATGCATTTTCTTTTTCTTATAATTTTTCATTGTTTTTTCAGAGTTTCGGTGAAGCTGTACTGCACTCTATGAAGTCACTGCTGCACAGCAGAAAAGCGTTATGCAATGTATCATCAGATGAATGTCTAAATCGGGAAGAACAAGAAAATTTTATTGAGGTTTGGCATAAACTGACCATTTGTATACATTTTGTGGCTATGATGTGACTACAATTTAGCTTGAAGCAGTATGGGAAGTTGCAGGATAATAAATGTGAACAATGCTGCAAGTTACTGGCTGTAAAACCTGTGTCCCCTCTTGAATTCCATCATGAATTCTGTCACTGTAGTCTTGAAAAGACCTGTGACGCTTCAAGATGACATTTCTCTGCTTTGTAGGATTTGTGAAAGTGAAAAAACAAAATGTGTAAATGATTTTGTAGTACAACTGG
The DNA here is from genome assembly GCA_017639245.1 of Myiopsitta monachus. NCBI lineage: Eukaryota > Metazoa > Chordata > Aves > Psittaciformes > Psittacidae > Myiopsitta > Myiopsitta monachus. The sequence continues at coordinate 66,686,051 of CM029919.1, forward strand.
GTGTACTACATTTGTGAACACTTCTGTGATCAGGGTTTTATCCCAACAAAATAGCAGAACATTTGGATCCAGGTCTAAAGGTAAAAGTCAGCGATTGCCCTTGTTTGCCCAGTGCTCCGCACTAAAAGCTGAAGTCTCAATATTGCAGATGTAGACTTTATTTACATTAATACAGATGGGCCAAAAGCTGGACAAGGTCTGAAGAGAAGTGGACCTAGACAGAATGCAGGACTTTCTAGGTTAATCTCAGACCATGAGGAGGAACAACTAAACCTGTTTGAGATAGAATACAAACAGCAGCTTCTCCAAAGGGAAAAGAAGAAAGTAAAAAGGAATGTGTACCATGTATCTCGTATTAAGTGTCTCAAAAGACTACTGAGTAGTGGTTGTTAGGCCTGATGAGGAGCTTAGAAGGAGAGGATGACCTGAACTGGCCAGGTGGAGGCCCTGAGATGGGGAGAAATGAAGCAAAAAAAGACTCAGGAAGTAGTTAGGGAAGACTGCTAGTTGGAAAACGAGTAGCAGGAAGAAGGGAAGAGGCAGCTTGTGTGACCTGCAGAGATGAGTAACGATTTCCTGGGTAACACCAGGGTTTTAGGGGCTGGCTGGATGGTGAGGCTATGATGTTTGGGGAGCTGGTGAGGAGCTGAATTTGTGAAAGATGAAGAGCTGTGACAGAGGTAAGGAAGAAGAGCTAAGCAGTGGAGGAGTGGGCACAACCTTGTCTGTGTCTGTTCAGACAGATCATGCTCTAGGATCTATGACCCTTCACACCTTCTCCCCCTCTTTTTTCTTTTTTTTTTTTTTTTTCCCGACTTGTAGCAAATACCTTACAGATACCTGGCAACAAGTTTCATATGCCTGTAATGATGGTCCCCATGGAGAAAGATAGCTGACTATATTTAGTTAGCTTATTACCTTGTCATGGGTTCAGCAGCAGCAGTCATTTTTCTCCTTGGTAGCTGGTGCAGCACTGTGGTTTTGATTTTGGGCCTGGGAGCAGCGCTGATAACACCAGTGTTTTCAGTTACTGCTTGGTAATGTTTTGGTCTGACCAAGGACTTTCTGAGCCTCATGCTCTGCCAGGGAGGAGGGGAAGCCGGGAGGAAGCAGAGACAGGACACCTGACCCAAACTGACCAAAGAGGTTATTCCATACCACAACGCGTCATGCCCAGGATGTGAAAACGGAGAGCAGAGACCCGGAAGGGTGTGGTGGTGCACTGGCTTGGTCGGGCTGGGTGCTGAGCAGTTGTATTCTCTTTCTTTGTATTTCCCTTGTATTGTTATTGGTGGTAGTGGTGGTGGTTTGTGTTATACCTTAGTTACTAAACTGTTCTTATCTCAACCTGTGGGAGTTGCATTCTTTCGATTCTCCTCCCCATCCCCTGGGACTGAGGGAAGAAAGAGGGGAGAGGGAAGGAGGGACGGAGGGAGGGAGAGAGAAAACTTCATGGGTGAGGGGCTTAAACCACGACATACCTCAAGCAATTAAGAGCCCTCTGGTTGAAATATAAGAGTGTCAATATCCTGCCACAGAAGAGGTATTTTTTTCTTAATGAAAATATAGGGAAAGGCACCTATATGCAGAATAACATTAAAATAATATTATTAGGACTGCAAAGATAATTACTTTGACTTACAAAAACCAGAATTTAGGTTTTTGTGTACCATTTTGATTTATTTTCTCTGTACCTGTGGGTTATGATAACCTTCAAGTACAATGTCTCATACACTGTTTTTAGTTTAAAGAAAAGACTTGTTCTACAGACAGTTCACCTTTCTGTCTTGCCCATTCCCCAACGACTTTTGAACTGGTGTACTAGCCTCAGACATGTTTGAGGTATTAAAAGGTAATTATTTTTCTGTGAAAACTGGAATTTGGGCACAATAAAGTAATCTCAGTGTTGTCACTGAGGCAAAAAAGTCAGACTCTGCAGTGGTGTAGTCTCTGACAGCAGACTGCTGGCCCGTCAGTGTACATATGGACTGATTTGCCTTCATTCGTGTGAAGCTGTGACTCCTGCATACTGCCCTATCTTGCACAGTGAGTTATCCCATGGGAGAAGGAAAGGGTTGGGATTATTATCTTGAGGAAGAGGAAATGGCATGTAAAAAGACAAGAACAGATACTCTTTAAAAAAAAAAAAAACCCAACAGCAGCAAAATGTTCTTAAGAGAACTATTTTTTCTAAGTGCTTCAAAAAAGTCCTTTAAAGTCCCTTAAAACATTTTTAGTATTATGTTTAGTATTTTGCATCTTCTGTGGAACAATTCAGTTCATATTGTAGGCACTGTACAGATAAAAAGACATAAAAGCCAAAAGATGTCTTGCAGGTATAAGATGTAGGAGTTGAAGGGCACATTGCTCAGACAGGATCATTTCATAGTTAACACAGTGAATATGGTGCTGGCGACCTGCAATTTGTCTGGAGCTGTTTGGAATGTTACTGTGAAGTATTGTTTCATTTATGTTTCATCTGTGATGTCATAATGGGAATAAGGATAAGTGGATGTAAACAAGAACATCTTTTCTGAGGCACTGCAGCTTCCCATCATGAGACCCCTTGAAATACAGAAGTCAGAATTTTTCATATTTTAGTACGGTTTCATTTTAAATTTTTTTTGTGTTTTTTTTTTTTTGTTGGGTTTTTTTTTTTTTTGGTTTGGGTTTCTTTTTTTCAGTCACACTTTGAAGTCATATCAAAATTCAAATACAGTTTGAAAAAGAATTGTTCTTCAGCCATTTCTTTTTGTACCTCTGTGCCTTTCGGAGATTCTGTGTATGCATAAGCAAGCAAGTGAAGCAGTTAATAATAAGAGATTATAAATGCAGTGATGTTCTTTTCTGTTTTTAAATCTGAGAACAAACCGACTACCTTATAGTTACTGCTACAAATTTAGCATGAGCTGTGGCTTGAATTTGTAAAACTCAGTCTTTGCAGAGTGCTCTGAAATAGTTGAATCCAAGCCATATCAAAGTCCAAACATCAGTGGAAGTATTTAATCTTTGTGCTTTATTCCATATCTATAAAATTGAAGCAAAATCTTTATTTTCTTACAATCCTGTTTTGAAAATAAATGCCTTGGGATTTTTGCGGGCCATGCAGTTACCCTACTGATTTGTCATTAGGAAAATACTAAGTGAGAACGAGGGAATCTGACATGAAACAAAAGTTTGAGTAGTGACTGACTCTTTGGTCTGTTCATGTTGAGTGTTACAAGACACCTGTAGACAGAAGAGAGGGACAATATGTGATTAAAATCTCTCTCCTGAGATGAAGCTGACATTCCTGATGTATTACAGGTTCCTGAGGCTGACGAGGCTTTTTTTTTTTTTTTTTTTTTTTTTTTGAGGTTGAATATTTTCATTCTTTTACTTTTGGGGATTGTCTACTTGGATATTACATGCAAACTTGTGACTTAAGTAATCTGTTCTGTTTTGGCCTTAGGCTGGTCAATTTACCTGGTAAATTGTATAATGTGTTGGCATTATTCTTGCTTCAGTGTATCCAAATGTATCACAGTTTGTTAGCATGGGCAGGCTTCAGGCTGGAACTGTTTTGTGTACGTCCAGCCTGAAGCAAGGACAGATGGGCGCTGATCTTTTCAAAATTGTGTTTATTTATTATAATGAGGCTTTTATGTGTTCCTCAGCATATACCAGCCAATAGGCCACTAGAAACAATTCTACACAGTGGGTTTTAAATGTTGTATATGCTCTTTAGTCTGGTCTGACCTTTCACAAGGCAAATGATATAACATTAACTATTTGTAACGTAAGCCTGTGTGCAGCTGTTTGAGCAAGCTATGCTACCTTAAGGTGTGGTTTTTGTGGCACTAGAATGAAGCTTTATGGTAAAGCCTGCTGAATTTTTAACTTTTCAATATCTGCAGAAAACAAAGTAGTTCTTTTCTGTACTTCAATATGTTCATGTTTTTATTTTACAGATTACATTTATAGCCTTTGCTGAAGAGATGGGTGCTGCTCATTTGCAGGTACAGTATATATCTATCTATATTGCAAAATAATCTTCTTCATGGTTACTTCTAAGTAGTACCTAGTTTTCTAAATGAAGAAATTTTGTGTTCTAGAAATGAAATACATGCATCTTCAGCATTTTAAACCCTAAGTTTTAAGTATCATTGAAAGATTTAAAATATTGCGTGGATCAGTCTTTGTATTAGAATGGGCTAGAACAGCTTACCACTTCATTGACTTGACCACTAGCTGTGAATTCCTTGTGGGAGACCAAGAGTCAGTATTTATGGTTACGCCTTAAGGTACTATTCTGCATCTGAGTTAGATGAAGAAACATTATTTTAAAAGGGGAAGTGTAAGAAACTAGTGGAGTTGTGCTGTGCCATTGTAAGATGTTAAGAATTTAATCTTCAGCGCATTTTACATATTGAGTGTAATCTATAGCATATTTACAGTGCAGTTAAACACCTTGTTTAGATCTTTGTAGATAGAGATATCTTTTATAGGCCTTTTCTATACTAAGTAAATCTAAGTGTTCCCCAAAATCATGTTTAAAAAAAATCTGTTGTTTTTTTTTTTTTCCCCTGGTTTTGTAACACTCTTCCAAGTACACTAAGAGCATGTAGAGATCTCTTGAGAACCATTATTAGCTGAATTCAGTGTTTTCTTTTTTAGTTGTGTATCTTGTAGGATGTACAGCTGCTTTTCAGTTCTTACAAGATTCTTCTGTGTGACTTCTTAGCCTCCTCTGGCCCATGAGAAACAGTGGAATTTCTTCTGGTAGAAGAGTGAGCTGGAGATGTGTGTGGACTGAGTTAAAGCTTGTTTATGTGAGCTATATGCTTCAGTTCAAGAAAATAAGTGGGTGATGGGGTAAAAAATAGGTGAGAAAAGAAAAGCTTGACCAAAATAAGCAGCTGTTACTATTTAGGGGGGATATGAGATCAAAACCAGTATCATTTATGTGTTCATTTTTTCACTGTGTATTCTCAATGTGTTTGTATATTTAAATCAGGAATTAGCAGCTGTTTCTGTAGAGCTTCCAGATGTTCTGAAGTCGTTCCAGTTGTGCAAATTAAAAGAAAATGAGGTTATATTTCTAAAAGACACAAAGAAAACATTGGCAAAACCTTATGTCGTGAAGCATCGGGTAAGAATTTTTTTTTTGTTGCGTGTTTTAATTACAGAAGCAGCATGTTTGGCTTCATAAAGAGCTTTGTCATATCACAGCTTGTCTTGCTTCTGGTTTTGGGACATCTTGTCCACAGTGGTATTAATGTTTTTATGTTTCTGTGGTTTCTTTAAAATGAGCATTAGAAAATCTCAAAATAAACTTGGTGTTTTCAAGTGTAGCAAATATTTAATTAGGTTACTGATCCCATGCTTCTACTAGGTTATAGTCCCTTTCACTGCCAAGATGAAGTTTGTCGAGTTACCCATCTCTGCTCTGTTCAGATACAGCTCTCATCCTCTCAGACTTGAAACAGAGGTGCCAAAAAATGTAATGTCAGGTGTTTGTAAACTCAGTGGGCTCTTTCCTTAGTGAAAACTATTTACAATTACAAATGCTGTTAATTATATAATTTCCATTATTTTCAATATTATTTCCATTATTGTTATGTTAATTATATTATTCCCCATTTTAAATTTGTTAAAGCAAACTTCTTAAAGCCATATTTACTAATCATGCATGTTAAATTTAATTATGTTGTCTATAAGTTAAAATATACCAAGAAGAAACAAGTATCCTATAAACTGAAGTATTATTCAGTATAAACATGCATTGAAAGATTGTCTTCCTCTACAGGTTTTTAACATTCATTCTTTAATATATTCTTGAGTACATATTATCAGGGTTGTATTCACATCCCTTTTCTTGTTTATTTTATTGCAATAATTTATTCAGAATGCAGAAGTTACAAAAAAAATGTGTGATTTTAACTATCAACATAAACTATTCCATCATTTTCTTACCTTTAAAATATGTGGAAATAGTTTACTATTCATGAAAATGCATGGAAGGAATCCTTTCCTATTCCTGACAGTTGAAATCATTCTAAGATGGTTATGTATGTTTTCTTGTTGCTTTCTTTTCCAAGAATCAGCTTCCTGAAGTGTTCTGTGTGATGAGATTGTCTCCTTCATTCCCAAGGATCAAAGTTGATTATATATTTACCTTGCTGAGTAAGTATACCACAGGCATAAGATATGCAGTGGAAATAAACTCATTGCAAAACCAGCAAACGGAGACATCCCATGGAGAAGATGATGACACTAATCAGTCAGTTTCTTCAATTGAGGATGATTTTGTCACTGCTTTTGAACACTTAGATGAAGATGAGCCTTCAAAGACACAAAGTGCTGGTAAGTTTTTTCATGCTGTTGACGTACAGAAATTGTTAGTTAAAATTCAGGGCGTTGCTATTTCATGAGAAAGTAAATACAAGCACAAAATTTTTTACATTAATCGTGTTTTGTAAAGGGTATTATGCAATTGAAAATTTAATTTTTGCAAGGGTTTATCAACTTATAAACCAAAGATTCTAATACCAGTGTCAGATCAGATGAAATAGAATCTCATTTGACATTGTGAGCTAAAAAAATACATGACTTTGTCAGTAATTAGGTTATTGTAATAGGATAAAAAAAAGAAGTTTGGTTTAATCATGAGAGATCAGCTCACATTTTGCACTGATAACAAGCCTAGAAATTACCGTGAAAATCTGTCCCCAGTTTTCTGCAGTTCTGTGGAAATTCTTGGGTTTAAAGCAACCTTTTTTGTTTTCTTTCTTTTTTTTACTGTTCAGGTACATGCAGCATTACTTCTCAAAATCATCGAGATGCTGCTTCACAGACCATCCCTGCTCGGTGTTTAGAAGCTGTTGACTCAAAGATCCTTGTGGGTCCTGCACGTCGAAAGTCATCTGCTAGATCATCTGCTTTCGTTGATATTTTGGGACTTAAGGAACGGTCCACAGTAAAAAATTCAGTTACAACCTCAATTTCTGATCCTTGGATACAAAGAAGTTTCTATAAGCCATATAATCCTTCAGATCAAGGAGTTAATTTTTTCTGTAAAACATTGTTTTCTTCCTCTCCAGCTGAATCTTCTGAGTCAGATTGCTCCAGCCCAAGCCCCATCATCTTCTTAGATGAAGAAGGGTATCAAAAAAGCTTGAAGGCAAAACTCCAACTGCCAAAAATTCCAGTAGTGAAAGATGGTATAGAGGATTCAGACTCAGAAGTAAGTGAATTTTTTGATAGTTTTGATCAGTTTGATGAGCTGGAACAAGCCTTGGAAAACTCTTGTAAAGTCATTAGGGATCCCATCCTAGGGAATCCCTGCCAGAAAAGGAGGACTGCACATGAGCAGTTGTCTTCTGCAAGCATTTCAATGAATCCTCAGAAATTCAAGTTCGATCGTCCCACTCTCCCAGCCAATGTAAAGAAACCAACTCCTCGTAAACCAGAATCACCCTATAGCAGCGTATTTGATGTCCCAGATTCCCCTCGCCCTGTTAAAACATCAGGAGAAGAGAATGGAGGCTTGTTTAGCCCTATTAGATCATCGGCTTTCAGTCCATTAGGGAGCTGTGGGTCTTCAGAATGTTTATGTCGAATCAATCTTGGTGGAGGTGGGACAGATCAAAATGACCATGATGCAGTTTATAACAGTTATTCAGCATATGCTGATACTGTTTCATGTGAAATATTGGGCTCTGTTTTTCATTCCGAGTCCTCATCAGAACAACTATGTGCAGGAAATGATTCAAAACACAAAGGGATTGCTTTAAAAGAGAAAAAAGGCCAAGCTGCTGATCTCCAAATGAAAACTAGCAAGGAGTCAGATAAACAAACAAAATCTAAACATAAGTCATTAATGATTAGAGATAGCATTCAAAAATTTGCAACTGAATTAGTTGAAAAAAGTTTTGGCAGTGCATTTAAAGACCTGCAAAAAGGCGTTTCTTCATGCACCAATGCACTTTGTCATTTGGCTGCTAGGTTGACTTCTTCAGTCTTTCAGATGGCTTTTTATGAGATTGGAAGGCGTAGGGCAATCTCCCTGAAGGAGCGTGCCATTAATGGCATAGCGAACTTTTTGGTGAGTGAAGCTATAACCAGTGCTTTGAAAGAACTGCGGCACGTAAAGAAACAAATATTTACCAACACAGTTGCACGGTTTGCAGCAGACCTTGCTGAAGAACTTGTGTTTGAAGGAATCATGGAAGTATGCCAGTTTTCGTATCCATCGACACCTACAGCTGCGCAGCCTTCATCATTTGACTATGAAGACAAAGTGGTAAGATCCTATGCCAAAGATTTGTCTGAATCTGTCATTCAAGAGGCTTTTATTGAATTATCTCAGGTTGATGTGACTTTCACAACACAAGCAGCCATTAGTGTTTCCATGGATAATATTAAATACGTGAGTGCAGAAAGTATGTTAGAATCAACACGGACTTCCACAGTTTTGCCTAATGTTAATGATCGGGTAGCACTGAAGGCTATCCAAGATTCCAAGAAGGAATATACAGTACAACAAGCTCTGTTTTGCACCTCTGGTGTTGTAAGTTCAATACCTGTGCCCTTAGCTGGAAGAGCTCTTTGTCAAAATCAGGTTTCCTCTGATGCTTATAAAGCAAAAGTATCCACTGGACTGAATTCTGATGCCAGTATGAAAATATGCAAAGACTCCAGTCTTCCATTTTTCACAAGCAGAAAGAGAGAAGATGAAGTCACTTCTTTCAGAAATATTTACCTGACTTCAGATCACAGCCAAAGTACTGAAAGTACTCCACCACTCTTATATAACCAAAATGATATCAAACAAACAAATAACAGATCTGGAATGAACAGTAATTCAGAATTAAGAAGTGGTTCAAAAGGTATTAACACTTTCTCTGGAACTATGGTAGATATGATAGTAAATGAAGCTTATGAAGCCATAACGTCATCTAGAGTAACAAAAGCAGTAGAAGAGTATACAGATTTTTTTACAAGAAAAATAGATAAAAAACCTTATGTGCAATGTATTGGTGAAGATCTCCCCAAGAATATGTTTGCAGATCACTTGGCCAAGTATGTAATCAAACAGTCTGTGGGTGAAAGTAAAACTGTGTTATGCAACACTAGTGGGAATTTAGCATGTAATGTGAACTCACAGACTTATGCAGATATCAGTAGAAAAGAGCAGTGTGTGATAAAGAAGCAAGAGGCTGAGAAAAAAAGTAATGTTTCTGTAATTGTGGAGCAGCAACAGATGCCTTTAAATAATCCATGTAAATTTCTTGTTACTCCAGCAGATTCTGTCCAGTGTTTTTCAGAATCTAAAGATTCTCAGCAGGAACAGAAGGGACACAGGTTTTCTTCAAAATCGCCACCGTCTTGTTCTGCTGTGACTTTTGCTAGGCATGGTCTAGATAACTTTACTGATACAGGAAGCTGCTCAGTAACATGCTTAAACAAGCCTTCGAAACCCCATGATACTCAAAAACCATCATCAGGATCTTTGACTTACAGGCAGGCTGATTGTTTTCTGCATGCAAATAGCTTTTCTCCAGTGATGCTTGGCAGTGAAGATGCTTTGCAGATGGAAGATAAATCAAGTCTCAAAGATGGAAATACCTGTGTAATGCCAGATACACCCCCACCAACTCCGTTAGTACCTTGTCAAGGTAGTTCTGAAAGAAACCTAAGAAAACTGTCTAAGAAACTCAAGGGAGAATTAGCAAAGGAATTTGCACCTGCAACACCACCTTCTACACCGTACAACCCGTCCGTTGCTGGTTTGTCTGAAACTGAACATGACTCTTTGGAAAATGAGGAATTTATGCTGAAACTCATGCGGTCCCTTTCTGAAAAAGTGGAAAGCAGTGAAGATGAAGATCATTCTGAAATGCCCATTGAGAAAGGAGGAGTGTTCAGAAAAAACAATTCAGTATGCAGATTGTTTAGCTAGCCATATAATTTCAATAGCCACTGAAATGGCTGCATCCCATTTAGATGGTAAAACAAATGGAAGAGAAACTTGTAGGCAGGTTCAGTTAGGTGTGAAGAACGAAAGATGTGGCTTCACTGCTTTTACATATCTCCCAGAAGAGACGTTCAATTCCTTATGGAATTATGCAGGTGATATGGCAGGAAAGGTTATCAGTGAGGCCAAGGAAATAGTGAAATCAAGGCATTGTAAACTCTGGAGGTTGAAGCAGGTTAACTGTCAGGTGAATTGCCTTTATCTGAGAAAAAGTGATAAAGACTGTGGAGTAAGAGAGCTGCGCAGTCCAGTGCAAGACCAGTGGCTGGGGGAGAGAGATTCATCTGTACTTCCTTTACCACAAGGTTCAGAAATGGTGGGTTTGACTTCCAAGTACCCAAGCTGTGAAAGTGTGACTGATGAATATGCAGATCATATTATTCGAGTTTTGAAAAGAGAAGGTGGTAACGCTGAGCTGTTAATGGATCAGTATGCCAGCAGGCTTGTTTACAGGTCTATCAAATCAGGCTTACAGCAAGCTGCTAGAAAAAACAGGTTGAGATGCAACAGAAAGACATTTCGTGGGCCAAATACACAGGTAAATGGTAAGCTGATCAAAGTGGTGAATAAAGATGCAGTACATCAAGTGAAAAGCGGCTTTCATCGCTGTGAAGACCAAACTTGCGAAAGGGGTATCGGCGCTCAGAGAACAGAATGTACAGAATTGTTACAGTTTTCAGAATCCCTTGCTCACAGTATCACTTGGGATGTCAGGAAGAAATTGAAAATATCGGGAACATGTTTGCCAAAGTCACTAACAGATACCTGTCTGTATAAAAGGACTGAATTTGATGAAGTCACAGGGGATCTCATTAAAACAAGATTTTCTAGGACATTTCTTCCTTTCTCCCCAGATCATAAACTGTATCATAGTACAGGCAGTTTAAATGAAAACTGCTACAGTGAAGGCATAATTCAAGCTATAGAACAATATGCTCGGAAAGTAGCAGATGATACTCTGGAAATGGGTTTAGAGTCAGCTGTTCTCCATGTGGCTGAAAACAGAAAGAATGGAGATAGGCTCTCATATGCTGAGAGACTGTCTCCTTTTTCTGGAACTGTCTATAGATGCTGCAGTATGAAGGAACATCGGGACTGTACAGAAAGTACACCTCATCATCTAGCCGTGCAAGAGTCCTCCATTCCAGTGAGACATTTTCTTCATTCTGGATTAGGTGGTGCCTCTCAAAAATCAAGACTGTTTCAGCTTGATATTCCTAAAATACATGTTGATGTAGAGCAGAAGACAGCGTTTTCTGACAAGGGGGCTACTGCAGCCGCAGAGAAGGCAGAAGGAGAGCTGAGTTACACAAGTCTGACAGCTGACAGCGGTATTGGACAGGATGGAGTCAGTTTTGCTGAAAGCCTTACTACTGAAATAATGACATCGGCTATGACTAATATTGGTCAGGCAGTTAACATAAGGTAATAATAATTTTCATTCATTTGCTGCATTCTGTACCAGAAAAAGAGGGATTGTTAATACAGATATGTGCTCAGAAGGAATTTTTATTTTTTAATGTTTTTTAAAAATATACACTTTGTTTTGGATGGTTTTATTTATTTAAATGATTTAGAACTGGTGATATTTAAATTACTTAGAACTAGAAAAAGATTGCTTTTTTCTATCTGTGGGAGCTTGAAACCAAGATTTCTCTGATTATCAGCATGCATGTGTTCCAGTAGGTGACTAATAAGTGGAACTTATTATTTCAGATTAAAATAATCTTTAGACACTGGCACAGGTTGCCCAGAGAAGCTGTGGCTACCCCATCCTGGCAGTGTTCAAGGCCAGGTTGGACAGGGCTTGGAGCACCCTGGTCTAGTGGAAGGTGTCCCTGCCCATGGCAGGGGATTGGAGCAAGATGATGCTTAGTGGCTCTTCCAAACCAAACCATTCTGTGAAATACTGTTATTTTTACCTGTAGTAGAAAATAGTAGAACTTACGGATTTTGTTGATCTATGAGCCATGACAGAATCCAGGTTTGTTTCCTACCTGTATTTCCTCTTCTGTGCTAAAAAAAAAATAGTAACTTATTTTTTGCTTTTGTCAGTAGGACCAATACATGGTACTGGCCAAACTAGCCATTGCTTTATAGAATGAAGGCTTTATTTTGATTATGGCTGTGTTGTGATGGTGTCATTATTAGGGGAAAAACCCACATCCTCTCAGTTTAAGAAAAAACTCACTAAAATACACTTTAGCTTAAAAAGTAATAATACAGTAGGCAAGGAACCAACTTTCAAATTCTTGTGTATTTAACAAAGGTTAATATTTGGTTTCCTTTAAGAGGCTTATCAATAGGAAATATGTGCCACAGTAACTCTGCAGCAAACAGCGACTGTTTCTTAAAGTGTGCATTGATCAGAGTGACCTGAAATCTCCTCTTCTTAAGGTCCTGAAGCAATCTTTATCGTGTGGTTGTTTTCCAGTTTATAGTAATATTTATTTTCCTACCTTTTTTATGAATGGGAATTTCTCACCATATCTGCAGGTTTCCTTTCTGGCTTCCAGAGGAGCATCATGTTGAATACTAAAATTGTTTTTTATATATTCAGTGTCTAAAGGCCACAGTGGGACTGAACTAAATATTTCAAGGTTTGATGCGAAACACATGCATACTAACTACATGCGAGTGCTCATAAGATGTGTATTGTGGCTCTCAGCACAGCAGGGTTGTGTCTTTACTTAGTGTGTGACAAAAAAGAAAGTAATGTATTTTTTTTCACATTCTACAGTATCAAAGGTGACACTTTGTTTCTGAATCACTTAAAAGTACTATTTAAATATTCCAGTTAGAATGTGACAGCAATAAAATGAAGGGTTCAAATTGATGCTGTTATAAATATTTCTTACATTGTCATCTAATGTAGGGTATGCAATGCAAATGTTTCCTGAGAAGCTGCCTTGTGTGGTGAAAAGAACTGCTGCTAGTGCTGGTATAATGTAAATAAATTGGGGGGGGGGGGGAGAGGGGAGGAAGGATAGCCGAGCGAGAGTCACCTTTTTCTTACCCAGGTGGGTTCTAACTCAAGCTGCATATTTGTCTGCACAAATTTGTCTTCACTGCAGTGATGTTACCAGTGATGTTGTTAACGTTGAGTTTTTAAATAGTGAATGTTAGAGTAGCTGCTTTCTATGGTGGTAGTAAAATGATATTTTTCTTGAACTTTCTACCAGTTTGCCTGTATATAGGTAATCCCAGCGTGCCTCAACAGTTAGTTCATAACTGCATGTTCTCATCTTGAAACTTTCTTCATAAGGAGTTCAGACTTCATGAAAATGATCAAACTGGATCATTTGAAGTGTCTTCTGAAGACTGCCATTCATTGAGCATATTTGCTTGATAGTTTTTGGATAAAAAATTTAATTTTTTTTCCTGAGTGGAAAGCCTTGTACAACTCATGCATAGCTACACTTTCTTGAAGCAGGAAGATAGACCTTTATCTGCCGGAAGACCTTTGTAAGAAATGGAATCCTAACATTTAAAACACCAGCACAAACTTTGGCAGTTTGCCTTCAGTAGTGGACCACCTAGCTGGTTGTACCAAAAGCAGGGAGGGGCAAATAGCCAAACTGTCCTATGGTGAACAAGTTAAAAAATGGTAAGTTTTCTGTTTGAAAAGTGTTCCTCGGTATACAGTCTGTAAGGCTACAATGCCTTCCATGCTTTATAGCAAAAAATCTTCCAAATGAATAATTTGTGCTGCTCCCTTTGTCTTCTGGTGAAAGAATTCCAAATAGCAATCCCTGACCTAAGTTTGTTGAAATTGCAGATACATTTGCTTGCTCCACTTCTTGTGTTGAGAATAGGGTACAAATTAATCACACACACCCCTTTTCTTTTTTCTTGGAGTTTGATGTTTGAAATGGTGTTAAATTGCTCTAAATGAACTAACACAGATTGGCATGAAATGCAGTGATGTTTTTGTCTTAAATTTTTGTTTAGCTCTGCTGGAAGAGAAGGATTTCACTCTGTTGAATCTATTGTTAGCCAGCAGATGAGTCTTAGTATTGGTGATGATAGCACTGGGAGTTGGTCCAATCTAAGTTTTGAAGATGAACATCCTGATGAGAGCAGCAGTTTTCTTCATCTCAGTGACAGGTGAGTTAGTGTAGTTAAACAGTTATCTTGGCATCAAATAACTTGACATCAACTGGTTTTCTCATGGGGCTTGGAGGAGAAGAGATTATTTTGTTTTCAACACAGAGTTTTTTATTAAAAATGGCTCTAATATTATGTTTGTGTTTTCTTACAAAATGTTGTTACCCACTAGTGTTCATACTATACACTCTAAAATACATGGAGTGTACATTGTCATCGATGTCAAGGAGTCAACATCAAGTAAAACTGTTCATATACAATTTAGGTATTAGCAAAAGATGCAGGCATTTTAAACACAGCCGTCATGTGTTAAATACAACTTTAATGTACTTTTTGCAAGTTGGGCTTGGAAATACTAAAACTTAATCATTGAGAATGTTTTATGTCAGTTCATCTATTCTTGAAAGCAAGTAATAAGAGCTTAATTTGCATAAGGAGCTTTAACATGGGCTTTCCTTTCTTGGGACTTGAATTTGTAAGCTGTTCTGATACTAGGGGAGTATTTATGTACTAACTATGTGCTTACAGGTGTGTAATACTGGAACTTACCTGTTAAGGGTAGTAACTTTTTCCACAGAGCTTCTCACTACGCTTCCCCTGGCTGATGGAAAACTAACAAAGATTAGAATGGGAATTGTAAAAAGCTCCACTGTCTCTCCCTGTTGCCAGGGAAAATTGCATGCAGAGCTGTGATCTGAATTTCTGTGTAAGGAGTGTATAAGGAATGAGTGAATTTAGGATTATTTAATTTATATACTACTTATGTTATACCACTTATGTTACTGTAAGAAGGTCAGCATTTTTGTTGAAGAATGGCAGAAATGGAGGAGAGCTTTTTTTCTCTTTAGTCAGGACTTCCAGCATCACTGAAATTAAAGAAAATACGGGACATATGCTTCATTATGTAATGTACGGATAGGTTATTTGGCACCTAAGTGAAACTGTTTGCTTAAATGTCTACAATATTTTTAGTTTTGCTTAACTAAATATTTGAATCAAGCCACTCCTGTAATTTATCACTTACATAGCTGAATAATTTTGTAAGAATTCATTGCCTTAAAGTTATTTTAATAAAACATATCTGTTGAATGACTCAAAATAAGTTAGGTGTACATGATGAAATTTAGGCTATCAGGAAGAATATTCAGCATATTGGCAGTTAGAAATATTGAATAACATAAAGGTTAGGTGATGCTTGGGAAAAGAAAAAGAATTTAAAAATCGCTTTAATGCCCATTTGTTGTTTGCTTATCATCCCCAAAACATATTTAGATGAAAATGAGGTGATTTCTATACGGTGCAAGAAAATCTGTGCCTCATTAGGAGAGAAATGACATTAATTAGCATTTTACTTAGAGAAGGAGAGGCATAATTCAGATCGCATGGTGTTGACAGAAGAAACTGGCATGCACCAATTAGTCAGCTAGTTGTACAAAACTAGCTGTGGATCGGTAGCAGCACGTGTATTCATTTGTGTTGCTGAGGTTTAGCAGTGACAGGAGCTGGGATTACTGCCCTGAGTAAAAAGGGGTGAGGGGAGACCTGTAACAAAACAAGATTCAGTAATAACACCATTGTGTGGTTTAACCTCAGCTGGCAGCTAAGCCCCAACAAAGCTGCTGGCTCACTCCACCATGGGATGGAGGAATCGGAAGAGTAGAAGTGAGAAAACTTGTGGGCTGAGATAAAAAAGTGTAATAGGACATGAGTGAAAGCTGCACATACAGACAAAAGCAAGAAATTTATTCACCACTTCCCATGGTCAGGCAGATGTTCAGCTATCTCCTGGAAAGCAGAGCTCCATCGTGTTTAATGGGTACTTGAGAAGACAAACACCATCACTCCAAATGTCCCGCCTTCCCTTTTTTTTCCTGTTTTTTCTTAGCATTATATGCTGAGCATGACACCTCATGGTATGGAATATCACTTGGGTCAGTTGCGGTCAGCTGTTCCTGGCTGTGGCCTCTCCAACTCCTTGTGTACCCCCAGCCTACTTGCTGGTGGGAGGGTGTGAGGAGCAGAAGGGGCCTTGACTCTGTATAAGGACTGCTCAGCAATAACTTTAACATCCCTGTGTCAACACTGTTTTCAGCATCAATCCAAAACACAGCCCCATATCAGCTACTGTGAAGAAAATTAACCCTACAGCAGCCAAAACCAGCACAACCGTTTATGGAAAACTGTTATCACCTAAGAAAATAAAAAATTGCATGGCAGTGATGAAGATTTGGGGCTTTTATTTCCTTTTTTTACCATAGACTGTTTTATTAAACAGGAAGATGCCATTCAGTCATAGAGGGGGCATTCAGTATGTTGAACATTTGGGGGTTTGTTGTTGGTTTTGTTTTGTTCCCTTCCCTCCTCCTCCCTTTGATGGTTAGGACCATCTGTTTAGAAAAAATACTGTGCTGATTTATGTAAACCATGTCAATTTGAAACATTTACATGTATTATCAGGTAGCATTGTTCCCGTGGCAGCTATTTCTTAATGCAGGTGGCTTCCTTATGTCTAAGAATCTGTCAGCAGTCTGGATTGTACCATCTTTGAGGTACTAGGTATCAGTAGACCAATTTGGTTTTAGTGCTGGTACAATATAATTAAGTGTCATACTAGACATTAAGCAAGTTTTGTTTTCACTTTCCCCAGTACTGTCCAGGCTGTTTGCAGTATTCAGTGCATACTGGTATTTGAGACTCCTTTAGCTGACATTTTGAAATTATCTTCATAATAATAAACCTAGAGATTCCATTAGTGATAGCTGATACTGTTTTGGAATATGGGATCATAATCCCCCGAAAACAACACAACAGTACAAGGTCCAGCGGTCCAGTACAATTTACCTTGCTTTGCTTTACTTCAGGGGGAGAAAAAGACATCTTTTTAGTAGTAGCTCTGTTGAAACAGTACACGCCCTCTGCACCTGAGATCGATATAAAAATTGTACTTCAGTGCTTCACAGGATTAAACTGTGCGTAAACAAGAGACCAGGGCAACTTGGAAAGAATTATCAAAGCGTTATCTCTGCAGTTCCATTTGAATGGAAATGGGAAAGAAAGTTCTCTTGGTGAAGTTGGTTATGCAGGGGAATGCTTATATCTTCTGCTTCATGTGCCTAATGTTAGTGGCTTATTTTTAGAAATAACATAGTCTTAAGGTTTCTCTACAGTTAATGTGTAAGTATAAGCATAGACAGAGGCTTTTCTGTTGGGTGAATTAGAGCACCCAGGTTAGGTTATAATTCAGAGCAGAGGCTTCTTGCCTTTGACGATATATACATAATGCAGACTCTCAAAGCAGATTATCTGAGTTATAGTTCCCTTATATACAATATATATCTTTTTCAGTATTGTTTTTCCTGATGCATAAATCCCCCCTATTTTTAAAAGATGACACTTGTAGAACAATTTCACATTTAAAAAAACTTGTTCTGAGAATTCCTTCTCATCAGGCTGCTGGAGATCACTGCTGGATTTTTGGAATGGTATGGGAGGGTGTTATTTGTGTAGTTGTCTTCACAATGTATAATTTTATGAACTTTTAGTCCTTAAGCAGATATTATAGTTGCAATCTGTATTCCTGTGAGTAATCATGTTGAAATTGTTGAGCTTGTATAAATAGCGAGTAAAGTGCTTAGACCTGAGGACAGAATTACTGCTAGCACTGATGTGGAAAATTAATGAGTGCAAATGAATGCTTCCACCTGTGTACTGAAACTTACCAGTTTTGCATTATTGTGCGTGTTGCTGCCTTGAATAGCACTGACAGTCACGTTTGTACTCTGTTCCAGCAAACCTCTTTGGGAAGTTTCAGTGCTTTTTCATTAAGCGTCTTGACAAAACAGCTCTAAGGAAAATGAGGTTGTAGTTTGAGCTATTGTTCTTTTCTAGTTCAGCTGTGTTCTCTTCTTCTCCTGGCAGTAATGGTAACAGCAGTAGCTGGAGCAGTCTTGGTTTAGAAGGGGATATGTATGAGGAGAATTTATCCTTTCCAACATCAGACAGGTTGGTTGAGTTGAGAAATATAAACCAGATGGGTTTGTCATAATTAATGCATGAAATCATCATTTTGAAAAATAAAAATACTGTGCATTTTTTTTATGCTGATAAATTATTCACACTCTTTTCACGTAATCACAATATGATTTTTTCATTAATTACTCCATACTGAATGGTTAAATTTTGCTCTGCTAAACTGATGAATGTGTTCTGCTTGCAAAATGAAAGGTCCCTTTTGTGCATGTTCTTGCTTGCAGTTTTACAAGTCTTTAGATTTACTTTTTCATGCCAACTAGAGCTTGCTTCCTGCAGGATTTCTGATTTTTCCTTTATCTTGTAGAAATTTTCAAAATTGCTTGGTAATTGGTTTTGGTAGAATACTTACAGCTTACAGCTTTGAATAACCTATACCTGTGACATAAGATGGCTCAGCCTTTTCACATATGAAACAAAACTAAACTGTCCTCCTTAATAAATAAGTTTTCTTATTTTAAAATGCCTTTATATTGCAGTCATTTTTAATGCCCTTCTCTTGTTTCTCTCTTCTCCCTTTTTTCCCCTAAGAGCAAATCTTGTGAAGTTGATGATAAACATTATTCCAACATGAAATGGTGTGAGAAGCAAGGCTTCTTTTCATGATCACTTCTTAATTCTTTCATGACCTTCTTGTCCTTAAACTTCCATTACATTCTTTGGATTGACTGCCTTTATTGTGCATATATTCAATTGCATTCATATTTCTGTTCTATTTTAAAAATAGTGATGGAACAGAAGATAAAGATGAAGACTCCAAGGATGTTGTAGAAGGTAATGTCAATTCCAGCATATAATGCTGTTCTTGACCTGTGCACTCTACATGATTTATTTTATTAATTCTTTGCTTCTATAGTCTGCAAATCCAGGTGACAATCCTATTATCTGTATTTATTATAATGCATGTTAGTCAGGTATATTCTTGTATATATTCCTATATATTCTTAGATTAATGCCCTACATATAGCTTTTAGTGCACTGAAATTTACAGCCTTTGGGAAATGCTAGTCTCTGATGCTTATTACACTTTTCTTAATAATATAAGGTAGTAAACTCCAATCAACTTGTTGAAAGTGTAAATTTGTATGCATAGAGTAACTTCTTTGTAAAATATCTGATAAGGAGCCATGGCAATACATCTGCATAGTTATGTTTGAGATACTGAAGAAGTGGTTCAAACTGAACATACTAACCTTGGGAGAGGAGTCATGAGAAACAATAAAAACCTTGGATTTAATACATTTTCTATAATCTCTTTTGTTTCACTGTGTGTGTATATATATATATATATATATATGAGCCTGTCCAGAATCTTGTTACAGCTTTCTGGTTCGTAGGAGACGTCTGCACTGGTTCTGGTCTGACTGAGGTGCCAAAGGTTGTTAATTTGAGAGCAGCCTGAGTACACAGTCTATGAGGCTGATTTAAACATGAGCAGATGTTAGAGCAAGTTGTAACTGAGCTTTTCTTTGTGTTGGGTATATTCTAAAAATGAAATAAGTGTTTCGAGAAACTTCTGCTGTCCTCTTTACAGATGATATTCAGCCATGTTGCACATCTTTAGTCTTGCTGTAAGCAGAATGTTTTTCTTTCTTTTGTTTTTCAGGGTTGGGTTTTTTCCCCCTTTTTTTTCCTTCATTTTTTCCTTTTTTTTCAAGCTCCTTGGTAAATGTATGGAAGTGAATCACATGTCTTAATTTTATTTTTTTAAAAATCATGTCTGACTATAAGGTTATAAGGAAATAAAACTAATTTTTTGAGTAATAATTGTAAAAGTAATGAAAAAAATTTCTTCCTCCAAATAATTAAAATTAAAATATTTTTGGCTCTTTATGTTTCATCTGGGTTATCAATATAACATTGCTTTCTTTTGGTCTCAAAACACCTGTAGAATCTCAAATGTTCAAATTGCATGATTAAAATAGTGGTTAATTTTATTTCTTTACCCAGTTTAGGTGTCTCCTGGAGTGCAGCAGACTGCTTTATACTGTATAAAGGAATTTCTAGTGGGTTTTTTTCCAGTTTTATTTCTCCACCATCTCACTACTGTTTTGAAAAGACTGGTTCTGTTACTTTCATTGTTGGACCATTTAAAGAGTGTTATAGGTGGAAAACCTTTGTACCTGGTCTTGCACGTTTGGAAGCTCTGTTCATGTAATACCTAGAAATGTCTATCTTTTTCTAAGCACCTTGTTCACCAAAGAATTTGAAACAAAGCCTTGTTATTACCAAATGTACATCTATTTTTAAACACATAAAAATTTCCCAGTTGTACATTGCCACGATGCTTTCTATCCACTAAGTGCCATTAAATTTTTAATACTTGGTTCTTTCTCTTATTAAGACTTAAGATTTTGGGGGTCCTAGAAAAATAGTGTTATCAGCCGAAAGCACAGTTATGTTGACCGTTCCAGTAGATCATTTTATCTTTCTTTTACCTCGTGGGGGAATCTATTTCATCTTGCTTAACTTTGCCGGTTAGGACTGAATACCTTGTATACCTCAGTTTTCATAAGCTTGATTGGAAGAGTAGTGAAATTGAGGTAGACTGCACACGAACATATGTTTTATTGCAAACATGTAATTCCTTGTTTCTAGAGAGGTAAGTCCAAAAGAAGAGACTTCTAGAGCAACTCAGAGAGCACTGTGTGTATGCTTAGTTGGTTCTGAGGGTGTGATAAAGATTACTGTGGTAGCTGGATATAAAAATTCAGTGTGGGAATGGAAGATGACGGTTTTCTCTGTTACTAATGCAACTGTTCTTTCAATCCTGTGTTAGGTTTTGGAACTTAAGCTGTAAAGGAAGCATTGAAAAGCTTAGATAGGCCTCAGTAAAAACAAGCACTACATAACTCAGAGGCAGTCTGATCAGTCTGCTGTACAGGAAAGAATTCTGAAATACACACTTGAACAAAAAATTAGTAGATGAAGGCATAGCAAAATATAGTGGTTGGAAATGGAAATGAGTGATGGAAAATGTGAGAGTCACTGCTGTTCAGTTTATGAAGGACTGTTTTAGATTCGTTGTACTTTGGAATATGCATTAAAGTTTAGATGTCTTTTAATCCTCAGCTTTGTTTGCATACACTTGTATGATAAACAGTACTTCCTTATGTGAAAGTACAGAACACTTCAAACCAGCATGATGTTTTCCTGTATCTGTGTGTACTAAATCGAGTTTTTCAATATAACATAAACACTAACTACAGAGACTTTTGAAAAAACATAAAGCTTATAGATTTGATTATTATTTTTTTTTTTAAATACTAGGTTTGGAGCAAATACAGAGGACTTTAGCAATAGCAAATATTGATCTGGAACCAAGTCTAGTAGACCCCCAGCTCAGAGCAGCACTCCAGTGGCTGGCAGCTTCTGAAACAGAGGTGTCCAATCTTCACTTTCATGACACTGCTACAAGGGAATTTGCCTTTGTAAGTACTTGGGTTTGATGCATGGTGGGTAAGGATTAGCTTCATATCTATTTGCAGTGGTACACCAGCTGCTATTATGTCATTTGCCACTCAGTAATAATGAGGTACCACTGTTGAGGAAAATCATTATTTAAACCATGAGAGGTCAAAGTGGAACAGTCTGTTTAGCTATATACCATATATAAACCAGCATTAATCTAAGGTGAGTTAACTTATTTCACAAGTTGTTTTCCTTGTTTTACTCCAAATGGGATACAATTATAGCATTTTTGTTTAGTGAAAAATATATTTTTCCCACAAAAATTTTTTTACTTAATATTTAATGGTATCTAAATTGAATCTGAGAACTTGGTCATGCAAATAAGTTTCTAACTTAATATGTTCTGCTTCAGGTTTTTTTCACTAGCAAATGCACCTTATCAGAAAAAAAATAGGTTCTAATTAAATATTACATATGTTTTTATTCTGGAAGCAACTACAACCAAAGCTATTACAAAAGAAGGTTTAATTTAATTTTTAGGTGCCTTTATTTGGCCTTATAGATGGAATTGAATCTGTGACCAAAGAGAAAGCAGAAGTTTAAAGAATTAGGCTTTAGCAATTGGGGAAGGGTCAATATTTTGGTATGTGTACTGACCTGAGTATTTCCATCACAAACATAGAGGAGAAACTTCTTATTCCTATAAATCATAAAAATTATTCCTTTGTGGCTCCACACCAAAGTGCACATGACATGACAATCTGGCATTTATTGCATTTGACATATTTTTTTTTAAATCTTCTACTAAGGAGTTATTTTAACATTATCTGGATACTGAAAGGCTAACTTAAAAGATATATAGGCATTGCCTCTAATGAGGTCAATAGGAATGATAAATTATCAAAAGATTCTTGCTTTGTGGCCTGGTATTGTAAAGAAATGTTAGCATAATGCCATTAGTATGTTTTTAATAAATAAGATCTTGGCAAAACCAACTTAACATACATATTAGTTTATTAAGGAAGATAAATCTTGTTCTTGGTTCTGAAATTTAGTGTTGAGTCTTCAACTTGGTGCTTTCCAAAGCTCAGATCATCATTTCAAGAGAAAAGGGGAGTGATTGGGAGGTAGAGGTCAGTATGACAAAATAGACTCCCAAACTTAGATCATTGTGTGCACCTGTGATGCTTAGTCACTATAGACTTGTGTTGAAGAGTGTGAAAGGTGCCTAGACGTCAGTCCAGATCGTACCTGGGCTGAACTTTCCTAGGAGCGGCTTCTCCCTTTCTAGCCCAGAAGATGAATGCTGGCTATGCTGGCTTTGTTTTTCTTTTGCCTATGTGACTGTGTGGCACATGTATTTGATCTTAAGAGTAGGAAGTCTTGCATTCTTATTTAAAGTAACTCAGGAAATTGGGAAATGTGCTTTGGGCAAGTTGAAATATATCGCCTGTGCTCCTTTTCTGGAGGCTGGTATGTTTGATTTAGGATCATTTCAGAAATATGTTTTGTTGTACATTAGTTCTAATGGACTTCATGCTTTCATAAACTTGGATTTTAGTTTTGAGAATACTTTTCTCCATTTCTGTTTTTATTTGAGACTTCTGATTTTGTCCTTATATTCATACGTTCCTTTCCTGTTACATTTTGCAAGTGTCTTAACATGAAGAAGAAAATACTTCACTTTTCTGTTATCACATGCCTGGCTTAGCATCCTCTGAAGTTCTTTTGATGTAAATGAGTTTGGTTTAGTGTCTACAATCATTCTGACCTCATGAGTTCATTTTGCAGTCTTTTGGAGATCGATTAATCTGTTTCATGCTTGTCATAGGTGAGCTGCAGCATTGCAAATACTCGGGCAGAGTAGTGGTGGGAGCCACAAGTGTTAATAGTAATCTCCTTTGTGTGTGTGTATGAGAGACTGACCTGTATCTTACACTGCAACGTAACATGTAGGACAGAAAACAGATGGCAGGTGCCTCTTTTTTTATATTTTGTCTTGTGTCTCTCATTCTTCTGCCAACTGTGTCTTAGTAGATTTTAAAACTATGATGCTACTGTTTGACCCAATGCCTGAAGATATGCAGGAAAGATGTTATTAGCTGGTTGTGTATCTGAAAGTCGCTGTATCTGCTTTCATATACTGAGAAGAGCGTTCTGGAAAATAGCAGTGTCTATTATTTATGCACTCCTAAAAAATTATATTTTTGTACTTGACCTTCAGTCATAAATAGATACTGAGCTGACATGTAAAGATTAAACAGAAGACCTTCAAGCAGGTAGTAGTTATGCTATCCTCAGAATGTTACAATAGTTAATTGATTCACTTAGATTTATGGATTAATTTTTAGTTCTCCGAATGCATTATGTTAAAATGAATTGACATCCTGTTGTTCCCAGCCCCTCTGGGTGCCAGGGAAAGATTACCTGGTTTTTATTCCATCCCATTTCCTAATTAGAATGATCTGACCCAAACCGAGGATCTTCTATTAGGAATACTCATTTTCAGTTTTGTCACTTCTGAAATTAGACAAGCACCTCCAGAGGGCACTGCAGCCCAGCAGAAAACTGAACTGACCTCAATATACTGGTTTCTCTCCAGTGATGGGGTTTTGGTCCTCTCATAGGTACTTTGGTAAGTACCTCAGATACGTGGGGAGCAAACCTGGGCTTTAGATCACATTGAAAATAGTAATTTTCACTGTAAGCAGTTAGTGGGTTCTGGAAGGGAAGAAAGGCTTGTGTTGGCTGATTGCAGCAGGGTAATGAGCCCCTGATGTGGTTGTATAAAAGACAAAAATACCCATAGCATGTATTGGGCAAAGTACTGCTTGCTGCAACTGGGTATGAACTCTTACTTAAGGATACATGTTATGGTCAGCAAGGCAGAAAGAAGAACTTAAATACCTATGTATGAAACAAAAAAAAACCCTAGAACAAGGAACCAGTAAATTATAAACCTCTTTGAGAAGCCTGAAAGGGTGGATATGTAAGTGCCCAGATTAAAAAAACATATATATGCAGTTTTTAATCAAAGCTTATCTAGATGTTGTAGGATTTGTGGTGTCTGTTTTGAGTAAACCCCAATATTTCTTTTGTCTGACAGTAAGAAACAGATGGGTCAGCTAAAGAAATACCGCGAATGAACTTTGAACTCCAAATTAAAATATAAGGATTAGTAAAGCCAGATGCCAGCTCTGTCGTCTGGCCATGATGGTATCTTCTTCTTTGGACAGAAGTTTTATACTGCATTTGCTGAAGAAGGTCTTTGGACATTAGCCAAACTTGCCCCTGGCAGAAGAAAAATGGCTATTCTTTTATAACCAACCATTTACAAAATTGCCTGCTGTATTCTTTAAAAGTTACTTTTTGTGCTCTGTTCTAAAATTTACAGAAATAACTACAGATTTCAGTCTCCTTTTATATAGAAAACTTGTATTTTTGTCACTCAAGAAAAGTGTTCAGGATACATTGTACTCAAGATTAGAGAGGATCTTTTTCATTTGTCCTAATTAATTGTTTGCTCAAAACATTAGTTGTTTTATACATGTTCTCATGTCCACACTTTTGTCAACTGCCTTGTTGCAGCTGCAGTGTCGCCTGAGTAAAAAAGCAGAGAGAGATTGTCTTCCTTTTTTTTTAATAGAATTTCATATTGCAACCTAATAGATTTCCTAGAATCATAGGGTGGTTAGGGTTGGAAAGGATCTTAAGGCCCTCTTCAGATCCTGGGAGGCTGCTATGAGGTCTCCATGCAGCCTTCTCTTCTCCAGGCTGAACAGCCCCAACTTTCTTAGCCTATCTTCATACAAAAGATGCTTCAGTCCCCTGATCATTCTCATGGCCCTCCTCTGGACTTGTTCCAGCAGTTCCATGTCCTTTCTATGTTGAGGACACCAGAACTGTACACAGTACTCCAAGTGGGGTTTCACAAGAGCAGAGTAGAGGGTCAGGATCACCTCCCTCGACCTGCTGGTCACGTTCCTTTTGGTGCAGCCCAGGATACGGTTGGCTTTCTGGGCTGTAAGCGCACACTGAAGCCAGCTTGTGTTCATTTATTCGTCGGCCAACACCCCTTCTCTGAAGGTTGTTTATGACAGTTTTTTAAACTTAATGCATAGAATGTCATGGTAGGGACTATAAAGGGCAATAAAATTCTACAGTTCCAAAGGATAAGTAGGGTGTCTAAATTTTGTTTGTTAAATGCCACACTGACATTTGTCCAGAAAGGCACAGATAATAAAGTTTGTTTGTGTGGATGTTGCTGGGGTTTTGTTTTTTTGTCATCGTTGTTGTTAATTTATATATATTTTTTAACTAAAAGGGTTTTTTTACTCCTAGGCAAATTCACCGTCATCTTATGGTAGACTTTCTTCCATATAAAGCTGAACTTGACAAATAAGCAAAGGAAGATTTTTTTTCTTTTCTTTTTTTTTTTTTTTTGCTTGGATCCTGGGAGAAAAAAATGTTTTCAGCTTCACTGATCTCTGCTCCCAAGTGGTAGTTTAACTTAACCCTCACCTTTTCCTCTTCCCCAAGATGTTATAATTTCCCAACCCCGAAGACACTGTTTTCATTGAGGGTAGCATCTGTGTCACCCAAACCACACTATATGCTGTGAAAGGAAAATCCACATCCTTTTATTAAGACTGAGTTTTGTCTTTTTATATGTGCATTATTGGCATGGGAGGGGTGGCAAATGTCTTAATCTTGTGTTCAGAATTTCCTGTTTTCTGCAGTCTTGATGAACCACAGACCTCATACCTATGGCACCACATCATTTGAAATTGTTGCTCCCTCCAGAAGAAAATTTTGTGAAAACTGCCCTAAAGGAAGACTCTTGCGGAAGTTTTTGTTTTCATAGATGTGGGAATAACGATTAACTCATTACAACTGATCTCTTCTGAGCTAATGTTTCAAGAATAACTTCTGTAACTGTTAATCAGGATGTGCCGGTCAAAATATTTTGCTTTGTGTTCCCCTGTCTCCCCCTTAGCTTTCCAGAAGACTGCAAGAAAGAGATTGGAAAGTTGGAGATCTCTTGCAAGCTGTGCTGAAATATTGTGAAATGATAGAGAAGGAGTCTGATGGAGAACAAGCTCCAAATAAGTCTTTGGTTGGATGGCTTCTGGAAAACATCTGAGAAATCCTAAGATGTACCAGTCTTCACTTCATTCCTCTTTTGAAAGGAGACAGGAAGAACACAGAGATGTGAAGTATAATTCAGCTAATAAATGTTCAAGTAATTGACAGCATTCAAAAGACAGTGAGGTGAAAGTCAAAATAGCTGTGCTGTGCTTTGTAATACTGTGCACATGGTATGTTTATTCAGTCCATAATTGGTATTGTCTACCCATGCATAACTTGTATTTACTGCTGTGTTCAGAACCTTGAAATATTTATGAAAAAAATTGCTTGTCTATGATAGTAGTTCAGAGGAGACAGTCTATGAGACAAGATATTCAGGATTCCTGATGTGCCAGGATAGCTCTTTTTCCCACTTGTATGTGTGCTGTATTCACAGTGGGACTAGGAGTGCTGATGTTCTGCAAGAATCTGTTCTGGAGTATCTTGCTTCAGACAGTGGAAAAAATTACCAATGCTGGCCAGGTGTTATGTGCCCAAGGTCACCATTGCCAGGAAGGAAATCATGACCCACCCAGGTAGCCTCTTAATACAGCCTGGCTTCGTATAAAGTTTAATTTTATGTGAAGATGTGTGAGTCTGCTCTGAAACTGATGAGGTGCAAATACGTGTTCCCTTTTGTTGACTACTATAAAGCTTGTAACTTCTGGTAGAAGGGCAGAGTGGGTTGCTGAGCATAGTTTCATACATAACTCTTCAGCAATGTTCCTGAAGCTTGCCAGTCAAGTTTAAATTGCTATATTTCTTACTGCAGCTTTTTGTCTGCAGGTACTTTCATGACATTAATTCTGTGTTGGGGAATTTGTATGTTGGCCTCTCACATAGATGTGTTAAAAGTAGCAGAAACTTCTGAGGATGTTAGCCGTCTTTTTTGACTAGTCTAATTCTTTATTTCTTACCCCCCATATATGAATTTTCTTTGCAGTAATAAAGAGAATTCTGTTGCTCGGTGAGCACTTAGGTGTTTAGCAAAGAAAGCTGATTAAAACATAAAGGGGAAATTTCTTGCAAATTGATTTTTTTAATCTTTCTTAACTACCTTCACTGAATTTTTTTAGAGGCACTTTTAATCAAGTCTTTTCAGCAGTCTAATCTGGTTTTCTCAGCAGTGCTGCTGACTTGCCTTTCTCTCTGAAGGGAAATCTGGACCTCTCTGTATCCTGTGGTTTGCAAATGCTTTTTTGGGTTTTGTTTTGGTTTGGTTTTCTTAATACATCCTTTGAGAGAAGAAGGCACGTGCTGGTAATTGCACGGTTTTCACCTCAAAACTCGTATCACTTGAAATAAATTTGTGGAGTCTTACTTATTTTGGATGAACAGAAGCATCTTAATAGCATTTTCATAGAAAAATATGATGTTGATGGTGCACAACCTTCTGATCTGAAACAAGGAGAGATAAGGTCTCTAAATCTACTCATGAGATTTAATGGCATATGTACAATTCTGATTTCCCGTCTGCCAGATCACTGTGAAGTGTCACAATGGTAAACCTAAGAGCACTCTCCTTGTAATGTCTTTGTGTTTCAGGAAGGGCATTCCACTGGTCTTTTTACGGACACTTGCCTGGTTTTAGGCCTCATTTGTCATGTGGATTTCTGCCTTGGATCTCACAAAGTTCACCTTTCTCACAAAGTTGAAGATTTTTAATGGTTTTATATATGCACATACACATGTGCATGTACATGTATGTACATGTATCTATATGTATATGGAATATCACCAAAATGAACTTATAATGAAAATTTTTGCCACTAATTTAAAATTCTGTTATGTTCATTGTTTGTTACCTCACTTCGTATATCATTTCACGGATTGAAAGCTCTACATATGCCATCTGACAAAAAGACCAAAAACCATTGCAAGGTCTTTTGTCTTGTTATAGGTAATATAATGCCAAGTGTCAGGAATTGGTTTTCTCTATAGCCCAAAACGGGTTGGGGGGAGGAAGCCATCTTAATTCTTGTATTTGGAAGATGGGGCTAATAACACATATTTTTGAAAAGTTGTACAAAAGTTGTTAGGATCTGCCCCCCCCCCCCCCCCCCCTTCTTCCCTTGTTTTTTAAGATTGACTTTCAGTGTTGTTTCAGTCAAAATTTGAAAACCAGACCCTGGCTGTAACTTCTACTCTTTAACACAGAAATACTGTACTTGTACAGATTAACCCATAACATTGAAATATCAGGAAAATAAATACTCAAAGCAGTGTCTCAGGACTAAATTTCGCTCTGGGTTTTGGACCCTTGCATTCTCACCAAGTGGAATTTCAGGACACGAGGATACAGTAGTACTAGTACAGCGTTTCTGTATATGTCCAAAACCAGAGAAAGATCCTGAAGGCACTGCAGATGTACAAAGCCGTACATTAGGAAAAAAAACCCCAACAAAACAGCACCACAGAAACAGCCATTTTTTAACTGATTTATACAATGTGTTGGATTTTATGAACTTGGTGACATGGTTTTTCTTTTTAATTCTATGGAGAAACGCAGCAGATCGTGTGATCCCCAGAACTTAGAACTATTCAAAAAGTGAAGCAGGCAATAATTGCATTAAAAATTATTTTTATAAATGGAATCTTGTTTTCAGACTGGATCATATATATTACATCAGTTGGTGTTATATTAAGGAAGAAATTGATTTATTAGCCTCTGAGGAAAGTGGCATAGTTTCCAAATTTACATGGGAAAAATACATTAGAAAATACTTTTATTTTTACTTAAACCAAGCCAGTTTTCCATAAAAATTGTTTGAAGTTTGTTCTGGATGGCTTGGTTTTTCTCCTTGGGTGTCAAAATTGGGAGAGTGTTAAACTAGCCTGGCAAAAGTGTTATAATTTTGTAATTTTAATAATTTTGGGGAAACCTTATTCTGGCTGTATCTAACTGGTGCTGTCTGCCATATTAGTGTGGAAGCTGGTATTTTGCTAATGCGAGTCTTAAATTATGCTATTACTGAGTTTGTTTAAAACTCCTGACCACAAATACAGAAATGTAAATGGAAAGTGTAAAAATACGAAGGACCACATTTTGGTCCGTTTAAACCAGACAGCTGTGCTTTATAAACAAATGTAGGAAGGTAGAGTTTGTTTCATTTTGCATTTTTTCTGTATGGGAAACCTGACCTGGTAATTCAATTTTTAAGTTGAGGGAAATGCATACAATGGTGTTGTGGTGCCCTTCATAAATACATCCTGGCGTTCTGAAAAATGGAAGTGTTCAGATGAATTGAGAGATTCTGTAGGAAAAACACTTTGAATTTAGTCCCTCTAGAAATTAACAATTGAAAGTGGACATATTTAAAACAGGTTTAAGCATTTAGAACATAACTAATACATAAATAATATGTGCATAAATAATACAGAAGTATTCATAAAGCCTTAAAATAAAACCCAAACAAAACTCAAGCCTAGATGCTAAAATTAAAGAGGATTTGCTGTCTCAAAATGAGGATGTGAAGAAGTAGCTATGGCGATGTACTTAAATGCCATTTGTGTAGTATCTTTGCTCTTAAGTTTTAAAAGATTGTGTAAGGTTTTTTAAAAATAACCAAAACCTCAGCAACCCACATTCCGGGACTAATGATGTCTCTCAAAAATGGTATCAGATTTTAAATGTTTCATTTTCTAATGTATCTTTGTCTGGGACCTTTTCTATAAAGAGACACTTATGGTTGGAGATGGGAACACAATAAGTAGTAAACACTGTCACCAGCGCAACCCCCCCTAGTTTTACACAATTGATTTGCAAACCAAAATACAAGATTCAGGAATTATTTCAATGTAAGAATTTTGGCTTTTCAGCAAGAGCCACTACTGTCGAACATTTACTGTACTCGAGCTCTGAAGAGGCAAGTACAGAGCCCAGCCACTGTAGTCACTTTATTTTGTACCATCTTTGTACATTCCTGTTGTATAGCTGGAGTTGTAGTTTTAGAGGGCCTTTGTTCTGTTGTAATGTCTGAATAGTATTTAATACTAAAAATTATTATTATTTGCTGGAACTGCTGCTTATTTGTGCAGTGTTACAGTAATTCACAGCCCAGTTAGTGATGCAATTGTATACCAAAAGCAGTTTGAATAACTATAAATGTTTATGTAACTGTACTCAATGAATATGAAGGTCTTGTACTGTATAATGGTGACGAGTTTTGCCGTTTTAGTGATATAACTATATTCAGTTTTCAGATTATGAACTCCAGGTTGCACTAAATTTGTCCTTGTTTTAGCAGTGGCTTAAAATAAAACACATTTCACTGGCTTCAGGAACACTGTCATTTCTTTAAAATTCATGGAGTAGTATTTTTCTTTTCAGCTAACACGGCTAACATTGGTCTTGGTCAGTGGTTGCTTGAAGAATGGTGTAGCAAATAGTGCATCAGTAGACGGCATACTTCTTACTGAATTAACTTGGTGTACAGGAGGAATGGGAGAACACTTGTACTTGTTTGGGTTGAAAGGTAAAGCCGTAGTTCCATTTACATGAAGTAAGGCATTGTTTGTGTTCTGTGAGGAGAGATTGGGTGAGAAATCCACCCTAATACTTCAACACAAGTAGGGTGAAATAGGCGGTCTGCCTCCATCTGAACTTGCCTAGAAGCTGGGTTAGGGAAGTTGGATTGATATTTCCATGTGGACTGAAGTTGGTCTTTGGCACATTGATCAGTATTTGGGGAACCAGCATAAAAACCAGCTTGAGTCTTCTGGACAAATGCAAGCATACACTGCTAATAAAAATTTTGTATCAATCATGAAATTTCATATGCTTATTTAGAATCCTCAGATGTTTTATCTTGTGGAATCCATCAAACAGCATGTTGTTTGGTACCCCAAAATAGCAATGCTGAGCAGAGGTATTGCGCACAGATATTGTTTCTAAGATTTAGAAGAGCTGGTATCGCAAATGGCTGTCTTAATGTTTTTTGACGTATATGGTGTGAATCTGCTAGTCACAGCTGGGTTTCATTTCAGGAATTAAGACATTTTTGCTGAACCTACTTTTAATCCAGCAGGCATGCACAAGTCTTTCTTTTTTTTGCTGTGATTTAAAGGAGGTTTCTGTAGTTTTACTTCCAAAAGGAACGTTCTTTTATTACATTACCGTATCTGTTTCAGAGATTTTCTTTTGTCTCACATTCAGTCAGGTAGAAAATACATGTTAACTGAAGCAAGTAAACATTTAGCTTACTCTTAAAATATTGTACAGCCAAAAAATGATGGGTGGCAAGTATGGGAACAAAAAAGGAGATCTTTGTGAAGAGGAAGAGGAGGATATTCATGTGGAAGATTAGTCTGAGCTTTTTTCTTCCTGCCTGGACTTTATTTTTCTTTCTTTCAGCAGTCTGGTTCTGGCTGGCTTTATTCAACCACAGAACAGTACCCATGCACTTTGTTTAACCTTGGTGTATTAAATTGAGAGTTAAGTCTCCAGCTATTCTGTAGTCTTCGCCCAACATGTGTTCTGCTCCTGCTGCCGTTGCTCAGACCTTTGTCTCACTCCATAGCCTGAGCTTCTGGTGTGACTGAATTCTGTGCTGGTTGCTGCTCTGAGCCTCTGATTGGAAGGTGGCTACAGAAAGTGAGTCATGCCAAGGCTGAGGAAGTGTACCCAGAGCACTAACCTTACTGGTTATTGAGCATCATATTAATCAAATACTGTCTCTTCCCCTGCTGTTAAGGCAAACCACAAAGCGTGTGACTGCATGGGGCAAGGGAGCTAACCATAACAAGCATGAGACTATGCCTGTGGTCAAGGTACAAGCTATCTAGTCCATGACCACACAACGCCTTTCCATGGGAATTGCAAAGACTGAAATTGGGCCCATTACGTAGTCAAAATCTATAGGCTGTCTTGCCTTTGTTCCTCCAAAAGTTGCTACTTTTTCTAGGACTTTGAAGGAGCTTTGTGTGTGTATTTGAGTTTGTTTTGTTTTTAATGAAGAATGGGAAAAGAGAACATTTGTACAACTCACTTCACTTGGTTTCCTGAAGTTCTAGTGCTTAGGCCAGGAATAAGTTCAATATCAAGAAAAGAAATAGTGTGATAATGTAGTATTTTGTTTTTCTGCCATCTGCCCTTGTAGCCCACTTATTGCCAATCTCTTATTTTGTACAGCCTCCACCCAGTGTAACTTCCAGGTCTCCTCCTATGCTTTTCATGTGGCTGTTCCTAGTTTCTACTTTTTTCTGACCCTTGTCCACTCTTGCAGCATGGCTGTTCTCTTCTGCTTCTTTCTTGACCCTACTCTGTTGTCCTGATGTGACTTCTGGCCTTATTCTTGGCTGGTGGAAGTGGTTAAAAACCAGCAAGGGGAGTCTTCTCAGCTGGGAGACTATGGAATAAGGCTTGCCTACCAGAAATCGTCAAGCAGTGAAGAAGAGCTAAACTTGCTTTTGGCTGAGTTTTTCACTCCTGTAGGAAAGTAATCTGTGGTTGCTTTGGTTTGGAACACAGCTTACTGCTTGCAAAACCCTTAGATTTTCTGCTGATCTGAAAGTAACTTTTTAGCTGATACTGAAGTATAATGTAATTCCAGCATACTGTGTTATTCATGCAGATGTGTATTCAGTGTGTTGCATAACAGCAGCTTCCAGACACAGGCAGGGCAAAACCCATTCCTTTTGAAACCTGGCAGAATCCGAGTTGTCTCTCACACATCAGGTATCAGTTTAGATGGATAGTAACTTTTACTGACAAGCAGTCTCTGTTTCTGAGAAGAACTTGTTTTCATAATTATTGCCCCATAATATTGTGCTCTGAGAAGATGCTGAAGCTGAATAGATCAACCACACAAAATCAGACGTACTATTCATGCTGCCACAAACGTGTTAACACAAGTATGGACAAAACCACAAGAAAGAACCAGGCTCCTCACACTGGAAGTTGCAGATTTAGAAGGGATGTGTAATGTATCTCTAGGAAACTAAAAGATGACTCTGTGGAAGCCAAACTGTTAAAGAAGCTTACCAGAAAGTTGTTGTGTACAGAAATTGAGTCAAGACATGGCAATATTCAGCTGTCCTGTAGAATGCAACTCTACAATATATTGTGCAGTATGTATCAGAAAGGAGTTAGAGTTCACAGCTAAATCTATTGGAGTTGAAAGGCACTGGGCATAAAAGAGGTTCCAAGCTAACTGTTGCAGGGCTGTGAGAGGTTTAGCTAATATTTCTGTGGCAACAGATTCGTATTTTTCATCCTATTAGTTTAGGAGATTCAGGATTTGGTTTACATCCTAATTTAATGGCATAAACTGTGACGTATCTTCAGGGTGGTCAGAGTTATCAAAGGGTTAAGCCTGAGATATCATGGCAAGCCTAGTACACACTGCATCTTCAACAAAACCTCCTTTCCTGTGACTGCCTGAGAAAATAAAGAGGTGGGTGTTGGAAATCCCGCAAGGAGTCTGCAGTGCCCTCATCAGTATGGTCAAAGTACTTTTGAGAGGCTCGGGGAGACATGGTTTCAGAGAAGGAGTAGTGGTAATTTATGTTTAAAATTTGTTTTGTGAGGTATTTTTCACCTTCCAAGTGTTGGAATGCCACTGCTTATGGTACGTACCCATCTTGTAGTTGTTGTGTTTAAAATTTGTGTTAGCTTGCCACAACTGTTAAGAGAAAATTTAAGTACATAAAGAAGTCATCCTTGCTGCAGTTATCCAAATTACACTGAGTGGTTTAGATTAATTGGGGAAGTGACCATTAATCTGAATACATGTCAGCAATGAGAAGGTTGTTGCCATTGTTAATTTTAAATTTTCTTTCTTAAAATGTGAACCTTTTTTCAATGATTAGACTGGAAGTGCACCAAAGCTCATGTAATTTTAACTAATTAACAAGGGGAAAAAGAATGAACTGTGGTCATAACCACAGTTGACCCTGGCAGGTCACTTAATTTGAATATAAATTAATTGCCTGCCAACTGCCTTCTGTTTGTACGTCCAATGTTCAAACACATACTCATGTCGTAAGTTCAACATCTGTTTTTATATTTGCAGTTTTGGACTGAAAATGACGAACGCTCCTTGTATTTGCCAAATCCCCCAATAGTTAGCATTTTTCTTATGCTTCCAAATATAATAAACTAGATATTTTACAATTTCTGATTCTTTCCTATAATAAAGCTTGAAAATGGTGTGCCTCTTCAGGCAAATCCAGAAATCATTCAGATACTGTCCCAAACTGGTTGCAGGTAGCAAAGCCCTCATAATTTGGAAGCTGAACACATTGTAAGATGAATACCTGCCTCTGTTTTGGAAACCTTTCTGTGGTGAGTAGTAAGCATGAAATGTCTGTCTTCCTGTTCTAGATGATGACTTACCTTCGAGGTAGTAGCAAACCCATGGCTACATGGCCAGAAGGTCTCAGAGTTCCCAAAGATAGCATGAGAAATACAAGGAGCTAAAGTTATGTACGATGGTATCCTCCTTTGTATCGTTTTCCCAAGATAAACATTGGCATAAAAGCCAGAGCAGTGAAGAGTGTGCGAAGGTGCATGGTGTCTATGGTGTTATGCTTGGCTGGAATAAGGGAATTGTCCAAGCAGCTCTGATATGGGGGTCCTGGAAGTTTTTTGGGTATGTCTCCTGTCTTATGCCTCTTCGTTTCTCATTTTGTGAAGCTGACTGAGACTTACTGCCCTTTGCACAGCAAGCTAGTAGGAATTGTTTCCCTCTCCTCCATATGAAGGAGGAGTCTCCTGCCAAGCTGAATTTGACTGATGAGACTCCAGGGAAACAGGTCACAAGCAGAGGAAGATGTGTGGCAGATGAATGTTAACAGGCACGTTAGGAGCTGGTCACGGATTAATTGAGGTGCACATAGCTAATTCAACAGCTAATTAACCATCTCTTGAGAAGACCTAAAGTAACCATTTCAGAATTGCAGTCCTCTCCCGCTGAGAATGTACTGGTTATGGATTGTCACAAAATTGTGGCTTCAAAGGTAAAAATGTTCTTCATGTTTGAAAGAAAAAAATTATACTGTAACTATAGTTATATAAATAAATGGGTGCTATTTCCTGCTCGGTGTATGAGAGTTCAGATTGAAAATGCTTCCTGTTAGCCTTAAAATGTGTTCTAATGCCTAAAGCTCCTTCAGAGAATGGTTCTTCATACACCTGTGAGCAGAAGGGAGGCCTTTGGGATGGTACTGAAACACAGATAATGGCAACAAGGAGATAAAACCATCCTGGCTGTGCTACTCACCTGACAAATACTGTGTTCTCAAGAAAGCCACAAAAATGTTTTGAAGAAAGCAGCATAACCACTCTACTGCTGGTGGTTTGGTGAACCTCATGAGGCGGCCCGCAATCGGATGTCAGCCATACTTTCCAAACGGCAGTAGGGCTGGTCAGTGGTTTGACATGGAGTGCAGCCAGGCTTGCGCTTTGGCTCCAGGTAACCCCACCACAACCTGTTTATAACATTTGTTCTGTTTTTATGGTTAGCGCTGGATGTGTTGGTTGAGCTGGACCATCATAAGCACCTTCATGATGAGCTACTGCATACAAATTGCCCTGAGCCATCTTAATCTTTCTGACTGGACCTCGTGTAAATGTTAAACCCTCATATTTTTATCCTCATTGAAATATATACTTTTGATGCTCTGGGCTTGCATGGTGGAGAACTTTGCCAGGTTTTTGGGGAAGGCCAGTATGTTAGATTATAGTAAATGTAGTGCATGCTTCTTTCTGTAGCTCGATAGCTGTAATTTGTTCGCTAGAAATGCACTGTTACATACATACTGAGGTTTTGTGGATTTCCTGGCTTCATTTCTACAATGAGGGCAAGTGATTAATCATGTAACAGGTCTAGTGACGAGTGAGTACATCTGGTCCGGTTCTTATTGTTGTTTTATATTACTCCATTTTTTTGTACCTCTCTAGTTTGTACATGGTTTTAGACCAGTTCTTCTGCTTAAATTTAATCCTTGCACTTATCACTGACAATCCAACAGCCTTTTAAGGAGAAAAATGACACAAAACTAAGACTTTAAAACGCAATAGACTGTCTCTTCTCAGATTGTTTTCTTTGGAGTTATAACCTCTTAGTAGGTAGAAGGTTTCAAACGTACATGTCTCTTACATTAAGGGTGAACAGACAGCCCTGGATGTCCAAGATAAAATTGTGCTTTTTGACATCTTAAGAAGCAAACCTTTCCTATCAAATCCTTGCCTGAGATAGATGCATCATTATTTTCAGTAGTCTAAAGTGAGCTTCCACTTCTTCCACCTCCCTCACAACCTTACTTGCCCTTGAAGAAACTACTTTATTCCAAAGCAAAATCAGAGAGACTCCACATTACCATTCTTCCCTAAGTAATGTTCAGAGGCCATATATCCTCGAAATATGGATCAATTTTTAGTTAGTTATATTCTTCTGCATCTACTTTTAATCACTTTGCTCTAGAAGTGACAGTAAAACCGGGCTCACAACTGAGTTTACTTTTAAAATCCTTCTTTGCTTTAAAACCCTGTCACCTTTCTCCTCACCATGGTGAAAAGCAGCAATTCCAGATTATAGGAAACTATTACAAATGTTACAATTAAGGTTGTGATTTCAGTGCTAGCTGTAAAAGAAAACACACATTTACTCAGCTGTAAAGATGACAGTGATGGGTTTCTGCAAAGGGGATTTTCCCATTTGATTAGTGTTGCAAGAGAACGAGAAGAGCAGTTGGCTGAGAGGTGGATGAGGTTACCCACAGGCACCACTGGTGCACTCAAGATGGCTCGATTGCTGCATTGCGGGGATATGGGTCAGTGAAAAGGCGTAGATTACTGGAACAACAAAAAGGTGTTGGAGCTGGGGAAATCTAAGTGACAGCAAAGAAAGGCTGTCAAAAAAACATACATGTCAGAGATGTGATGCAAAACCAAACCCAGGCCATTTTGCTGTAAGGTGAGTGCTCAATAATGGTGGAGAGGGAAGGGAGATAAACAGGCTTCTTAAATTCACAGTTGCACAAAGCTTTTGGATTACTCGGGGAGATATGTTTATGTAGACATCACAGATGGTCGCAGTCTACATATTTCAAAGCCAAAACTGGACGCTAAAGATTTTAGTACTGATTTCCAATTAGATAATTATTTAAGCTGTGAATTCATTCTTAGTTACTGGAAAATCTTTTAAGCCTTTGTTACTGACTGTTGCTAAGAACGTATCAGAATGAAGTTTACAAGGCTTGTTATTCCAGTGGCTCTTCTTGTCTTGAGCTTTTGTAAAACCCAATGCGTCTGACAAATCAAGATGACTTACACATGGCTGAGAGGGAGACATCCGGTGTCCTTACTGCTTAACTGAGAGGTAATTTTCTACAGAAATTTCTCATATCCTCCAAAGCCTGGCCTCTGTAAAAGGGGTCAGTAAAATGCATTTGTCAAAATGAATGCCTGTTTGGAAAATGGCTGCCCTGGTACACTGATGAGTAAGAATCCAGAGGAAAATAAATTGCTAGGGCTCCTCACTGGGTATTAGCGTTTTTTTCTTAGTTTCAGAGTCAGAAATAAACATACAGAAACGTCACCAGATACATTTTATGGGGCTGAAAAATTACTGGCAGAATGTAAAAGCAGTGTGTTTATGTAGGCAGAATCTGTTTCTTCTGCTAGAGGCTAATTTTACAGCACTTCACTTGTACTTTTCAGAAACCTGCAGGACAATGTCCTTAGCCTGTGCATGAATACCAATATTTGGCAATACAGTAGCCCGCACTGCTTCATGCTGACGACAGCATTGTCAGCCCAATAGAGGAAAACAGACATATCCCAGCCCAAGGCACACCACTGGCTACCTTTGTTGGTTTGTTTTTCCTCAGGTATGAAGGCACTATTGGTGGTCAGGCTGAGGACCTGTTCAGTGGTGAGTCCAGTTCAGAAAGCTGTCCCCACAGAAAACTTCTGCAGTGAACTTTGGAAGGGCTGAAATACCTGTTCTGTTGCTGCATACTTTTATTTTCTTACAGTATCTCTGTCATTCATTTTGTCATG
Source organism: Myiopsitta monachus (assembly GCA_017639245.1). NCBI lineage: Eukaryota > Metazoa > Chordata > Aves > Psittaciformes > Psittacidae > Myiopsitta > Myiopsitta monachus. The sequence continues at coordinate 66,724,747 of CM029919.1, forward strand.
TCTGACAGCAACAAACCTCCAGCCAGATGGATGGTCAAGCCAAGATCTTTTTTCAAAGAGGGACATGGAAAGACACTTTCCAAAGCATTTAAGTCTTAATTTCAGAAATGGGACAGAGACCACCTTTTGGCAGCTCTGCTACAACTGTTTATGCATTTTCTCTAAAGCAGCTTAAATAGAAAGTGTAAAATGCATAAGTAGGCCTAAAGGAGAACTGGGAAGATGCCCATTTATGGGGTTATAGTCAGGTTGCTGCTCTTATTTCTATTGCTCATTCCACTGATATTCCGTAGGATATTCTGCAGCGAGTAGATGAGGATTGTTTAAAACCCTACAGATGAATTTTGCTGGATAGTCTAGCAGGGGGGACCACCTTTTGGAGTGCAAGACCTTGGTGGTTTAAACCCACCCCAAATGAGACAGGCCTAGTAATAGGCATATACTTTCTGGGAACAATGTTCCTTCGAAGAAGCAGGCATGTGAAAAGCAAGGGGCCTCTTAGTTGTCTTCTGAAAGGGTCTATATGTGTCTGGGTCCTTCAGGCATTGTTTGAGGAGACTTGATCTGGCCTCCCAAGTGAATTTAGTAGGGTTTTAGAGCCCTTCTGTCTCCAGTTTGCAATAGCAGCAGAGATTTGGGGTATAGCTGAGACCAGCTGACCATAAAACCTGCAATATAATAAAAAGCTTGTACTTCAAAAGCAAACTCCTATCTGAGCTGAAATGTTGTTTGTGAGAAATGTAGGCATGTAGGGGGAGAACCACCTTGCTTGGAGGATTGCAGCATATGCTGGAATCAGTTGCTGTAAGTTCCCTATAGTAGTCAGTGAAAACAAAACCAGAAAAGTCTCTTTCTAGGGCATGATTCATCTCATTTTCGTGTAGACATTTGAAAACAGATCAAGTGAATTAAGCTCTATTTCTTTTAACCATAAAGGAGTCTGGATTACTAGCTAATGTGTTGATATGTATCACAGAATAGCCCAGGTTGGACATGATCTTGAAAGATCATCTGGTCCAACCTTTTGTGGGAAAGGGAGCCGCAATGAGGTTATCTGGCACCCTGTCCAATCGCATCTTGAAAACCGCTATTGATGGGAACTCCACCATGTCTCTCTGGAGGTTGTTCCAGTGGGTGACTGTACTCACTGTAAAAAAATTCTTACAGTGGGATGATTATATGGTAATTGATGTTAGTAGAGATGAACCTTGCTCTGGGCATCTGTCCCTTTGGCTCAGCTGTTCAGTCCCACAGGATATTTGCACTGAATTTCTGTCTATATGACCTGCCTTTGGGACTAATTTTTGCGCCAGTTCTGAGATGCCTGTATCACAGGAAGAAACTGGGAGGAGGGAATGGACATGGATTGTGGTCAGTGCTTGAAGTGGACTTGCTTGTTAACGCAGAGATTCTAGCAAGCAGAAAATGGAGTGAGTTTTTTACTGTGGGACCTTATTCCTAGGATGGCTGCCATAAAAGGACTCTACATTGTCTTCTCTAGGGCAGTTGGTATTTATAGACAACCTGAATTTGCTGCAAGAGGCAATATAGGAAACTAAATGACTAGTTATGGGACTGTTCTAGCAGGGAGAGTTTAAAGAATTAAATCACGTTAGAAAATGCAACTTATTTGGGCGTTTCTGAAGAATCTACCTTTGGTTACCAGAAGACTCAATACAACTGTCAGCTCATCCTGCCTTACTTTTTCTCCAGTCCTTACAACTCAACTAAGCATTATGACAGAAAAGCCTGACTGCTTAACTTTATTTCCACCAAGAGGACAATTCCAGAAGTCTCTTGCCATAGCAGAGAAAGTAATTAAATCCAAACAAACGGTGGAATGGATGTTCTTGTGTTCTTTTCCATCCTGCTCAGTTATCAGTGGTCTAGAAATATTGCAAAAATTCCACGGCTAACAAAGTCAATCTTAAAAAAAAACAGCCAACCAACCAACCAAAAAATCATAATGTCTATGAAGGGAAAGACCTATTTATTTTACATTTGATGCTTAAAAAAAAATGAAGTATTCCGATAATGCAGAAGAACATATCTTGGAGCTGGGAGAGGCTGTCTCACCAAGGAACCTCAGCCCCTAGCATCGGAGGCCTGGCAGGAAGCAGTAAACCACATATTCCTTGGGATGAGTGATTATTAGTGACAAACAAAAGCAGTTTTGGCAACCCCAGTCTTTCGACACTCATGAGTCAGGACCCCAACCAGTCAAAACTGAGATGCACAAAGAACATGTTCTGCGTTGTTTTCATTTGCTTGCTGGTGGTTGAGCATGCAGGGCTCACTCACATTTTTGTTTTCTTTTAAGATTTTGAGACAGTGAGTGAATTCATACTGTTGAGTGTTAGGGGGAGGGGAAAGGCTAGTTATCATGATACCTATGGTGAAACTGCAAAAGGTTGCAAACCCACATTGTTTGTTTTGAACCTGAGAGTCCTTTCCATTTGCTAACCAAAGATTCATGATGGCAATGGATACGTTTGTTAGCCACACTTAACAGTTGCTTGGAAATTCTGTTTGAAATGGAAAATGTGGTTCTCATAAAAATCAAAATTTACCACGGCAAAATGGTTTAATTTCCTTCTTTTTTTTTTTTCCTGAAATATTTCCGTCAGCACATAACATTTGTTGCCTCAAGTTGGGAATATCCAGGGTGCTGGGTAAGTTGCTTGATAGAACCCAAATGAAAAAAGATTATGATGAATTTAGTATTAATGCTAATCCATGTACTCTGAGATGCTAAAGGGGTTCCTTTCTGAGTCCTAGAGCTCCATTGTTTTCAGAGGGCAGAGCTTTCCAGTCGACATTCAAGACTCATGGCATACTGCAATTTGTCTTCTCTATGAGATGCATCACAGACATCTGTAGCTGTCACACAGCATGAAGGTACAATTTGACCTGATAGCCTATATGGGTGCCTGAGCTGTAACTTCCCTAAAATGCATTTTCCATGCTTCTTCCTCTGTTTGGAAATGTGAAGAGATTTGGACATATCTAGTTTTCTCACTAGACAGGAATCCTCTTTTTGATCAGCTGTGTTCCTACATACTAATGAAACTGTTTGCATAAAGACATTTCTGCTTATAGATTTTTGAAAAGCTGTTCATTCTGCCTACTCACAATATGTGCTTGGTCATCAAAGTCACACAAAATATTTCTTTTTCTGATTAGGAGCACTTAGAGCCAGATAATATTGAAAACAAATAATGTATCTCTGGCTGAATTTTTGGATAAGCTAATATGTTCTGAAGTGCTTGAAATGTTATTGACTTTTTAAATCTTCATAAATATGTAAGAGCTCTTCAAATATTTGTTAAAATATATATATATATATAAATTCCACAGGAATCTCAGTTTGTTCCTCTCTTTTTTTGTTCCTTTCTTCTGTAAATGACTAGATATACAAGAGGATTTAGTCACCAAATTGCCTCAGCTCCCACTATACCCAATGGAGGGACAGAGGCATTTCCAAAAGAAGACAAGGCAAGTTTCCCAAGGTTTGAATTGGCTTTTGCATGTACTTGTCCGTTTCCAGAGACAGTGGGAGGATTCTAAGGATATGTCTACATTGCCAAATAAAAATTGCTGGGAAGTGAGCTTGAGCACTGAGCCCCAGACTTCCACATTATTGAAGAGCTGGCTTGCTCTCCAGTGCTGTTTCAAGCATCCCTCAGAGGCTGTCCTCAGGGCAAACCTGCTTAGATTTGTGCAGTGAGGACAAAGGCCTGTCTGGATCTCAGATCCCAGTTTGGGCACCTGGCCTTCCTTCCTTTTTCCCTTAAGACACAAAATTGCATAGAAGTTGTGGGAATCTAACATTGACAGGTGCAAAACTCAATGCTCTTTGTAAATCTTGCCCAGATACAAGCAAATTCTACTTTATCCACAATTCACCTTTTGCTTCAAATCCAACTCTTCCGAGTACTTGTCTAATTTGTCAGCTTGTGTTGTCCTGGTTTATTCATGAAAAACTCAACTGACAACAGAGTCCTCTCATTTGCAGGGCCTACAACACTTGGAGGACTAGACAGGAGCCAAGAATTTAAAGGAATCTGTAACCAAAGTAAAGGGAAACTGCGAACAGTTTTCACCTTTAAAAACAGTGCTCAGGATGTCAAAGGTTAGGTGGGCATGAGGGGCACGACACCTAGATTTAAAATGCCCCAGTTTTTGATATCTTGGAAAGCTTTGGCTACAAAAGCACACAAGCAAAGGAGAATGAGAATGGTGACTCAGAAACCCATCTGCACCTCAGCAGTTCTGTTGGGAAGAGGGAAAGCAATACGCAAATCCTAATCTTTAAGGTTTCCTGTTGACTGGCCACCCCTAAAGAGGAATAGCAGATGGTCTTCAACAGTATTTCAGATCAGACTCTTCTTTTATCCTTTAGTCAATCAAATTAGTCACAGTTCTGCTTTAACATAACAAAACAAAATTCTTTGTGGTTTCAAGTTCAATTGTTTTGAATTCAGTCTTTCTGTTCCTTGAACTGGTCTGGTCCCCCGAACTCTTCCCTCCATCACTTCCTTCTTATTCCTCCTTCTCTCTTGCTGTCATATGCAATCATCTTGCAGCAACTAGCATTTGTTGACCTGACAGTGATTAAAAGTTGCATATACTTCTTATGCTTGGTGATTACATGCTGGTTAAGCCAGACCATGCAGGACTGTTTGACAAACCCATAACATCTGTGTCCTGCCCTGTCATATCATTAGAATATATATATTCACAGAGTATGATGCACTATTGGCTGGGAGTCCGAACAACAAGCCATAAATAGGATAATGGCTTCCCTCAGTACATTATCATTATTCGAAAAACAAAACCTCAGTTGTTTTTGAGGACCTTTTGGTTCCTCTAAATTTCTCGATGGATATGGCTTTCTACTAGGGATTGATGACAGAGGTGCGCATCTGTTGTCATCATAACCACTAAAAACCCTGTGCCCTGTCTGCGGTACATGACATCCTCCCCGTGTCTCCTGTTCCATTTTCCACCCCGCGATGCACAGTCGGTCCTGGCAGTCTGTCAGGAGGACAGGCAGTCGCTGGCAGCTCATCTCCTCTCTGCTCAGACAAGCTGTTTAAGCTATATAAGGATGCTCTGTTAATGCAAACAAACCCTGTTACCTTGAGGCACGAGGAATTAATGTCTGTTATTTATTAGTGCATTTTGACTCCAACAAATTAAATCTCTGATTCAGCCAGGCATCCACTAATTACAGGGCTAAATATAGCATGATTTTTAAAACACACTAAATGGGGAGATGATTAAGAAGTTATTCAGCCTAATAAATGGAATCTGTGGACCATGGAAGTCTTGCTGCAGATGTGTTCCCATAGTTTCATTGATATGAGGTATTTTAGACTTCTTATATACAGGAAAAGGTGGACACACTGATCTCAGCCAGGTGAGAGGAATTAAAACTGCAGAACTGCAGCTGATGTTTTCCTTTCTTTGTGCCTTCAAAGGAAGTGCAATGTCTTGCTCTTCCACAGAGTTAACACTCAAGCTGGACAGTGCTTTTGCTTGCTCTGAGGGAAGCTGAAGGATAGATTCTTCCTATTTTCTCTGCTTGAGCAGCTACAGCAGTGATTGTGGATCTGGGAGAGACACTTGGGTTACAGCAGTTCAAAAACTATTTTCTCTTATTTCTTACTGTCCTGCTTTTCCATTAATTTCCTAGGTTTTAATGATATTCAGTTTCTTTCAAGATTCATTTTATAGAAACTTACCCAGAGTGTTATGGGGTCCACAAAATGTTGCATAGATTTTAACTTCTGCAAATAATTACAGTAGCCAAATAACAATGTTTTTACTATGGTCTGCAATTCAGCTCTAGGCCTTGCACTGCTGTCCTTTGTAGAACACACAGCAGCAGCTGAAAATCGTATTGATGCTTTTAAGTATATATATATATGTACATAGTTTTTTTTCCACTTAGGGAATCCAAGGGAAGATTCTTAAATGTGCATCTTATCACCGAAGTAAAATGAGGACAGATCCACTGTCTGATCCCTAGCATGCAGGTCCCAACCTTTCCCTCCTAGGAGCAGACGTCACAGCATGTATTGCCCTGTCTCACCTCTCATCATGCTGGCATGAATAGCTGGAGCCCTTATGCAGCTGAGTACACTGCATGCTCTCAGGAAGCTTGCCCAGCCTCCTGCCTCCCTGAGCAAGAGTGGAAAACCTTGCATCAACCTCAGGCTTCAACCTTCAACTTCACAGCCTATGACTGAGTTTGTGCACTGAGCTCAGCCTCAGTGCATGCTTGGGAACAGAAAAATTGTATCTTTGAGTTTCACACCTTTACTGAATGTAATAGTAATAATATTAAAAAAGTGTATTGGCTGTGATTCCCATGTGCAGTTAGTCACTGGAATTAAATAAACGAAACCCACTGGGAAATATCCATTTCTTTTATGTGGAGCTTTATGCTTGTTCTTGGGCTTTGTTTGCATTGCTAGATATTGGCAATTGAGAAATCAAAAGGTTTGGGCTCTCCTGTACTAGCAAAACCCATATGAGTTAGCACAGAATGTCCAGGCACTGGAGGACAGTATGGCCAAAGGACTGTTCCTAACAGGCAGCATGGAAGTGCTGCTGTTGTGGATGGAAGAGTTAAGATGTGCAGAGATTAAATGTGCTGTGCCTCTTGTCTTCGGGCTGGCAGAACTAGCATAGATGTACCTGAGGATACAGAAATAGTCAGGAGGAAAGATTTCTTTAATATCATGGGCAGCAGATGTTTTCTAACGCAGCCCTTATACAGCATTTGGATTTTGATGGAATATCTAATTTAATTTTCCCTTCCTCAGATCATGTGAGAGAGTACTTTAATCAGCTACTATGCTGGAAATACTCTTGCCTGTAAGAGAAATTATTCCGGGACAGTGCTCAAGGCCAGGTTGGACAGCGCTTTGAGCAACCTGGTCTGGTGGAAGGTGTCCCTGCCTGTGGCAGGGGGGCTGGAACTAGATGATCTTAAGGTCCCTTCCAACCCAAACCATCCTATGATATTAGACAACCCTGTTTTAAGGATGATGTTTAGAGTAGAAGTGACATAATTCCTACCTGCAGATTATACATGTGGAATTATGGGGGAATCGTACGTTTATACGCCTCACTTTAATCACTGTGTTTCTGTAACAACAGTTAAACTCGGTCTATCCTTGAAAGCCCCCATCCTCATTCTTTCCTGTCATTAACTTTGCTGTTCCTGATCTTAGACAGCCATCCTGTTCACCTGCTGGTAAATATTGTGAGAAAGAATGTGCGTGCAGTGACAGATTAAACAGCAATGCACATTTACCCATCAGCAAAGATGGAAGAATGAGATCTGACAGAAGCAAAATGAATCCTGCATAGGAATGTTTTCTAAAACTGGGATCTTCCCCAACGCTTAGTCCGCAGGAGATGCAGAAAAGGCCGTTCACTTATCTATAGACGCCTATAGACACAGTGGGCATGGCCTGATGGCTGATCTGAAGGGCATAAATCACAGAAAAAGGCTGAGCTGCCAGGACAATAACTGGGCTGGAAGGAGGGGATTGAGGTTCTCCCTGTCCAGAGCACGTAAGAGCAGCTCCCAGGCAGCAGCTGGAGTGAAATCTGTCTGAGGCACTGGAAAGGAAGAAAAAGAGTGAAAGATGTTCCCAGCCCCAAGAAGGATTTATTACATGTGCCTATGGGGGCGCTTGGCATCAAAGGCAACAGATGCAGAAGGAATAAAAGACAGTTGTATGACTCAGTGCAAAGGCAATGAGCAACTTGATGAGGAGCTCATGCACCAGAGCAAGCTGTGAGGACAGCAGAGATGATTACACATGTGGTGTGGGAACACTGAGATAAGCAAATGGATGGGAAGGCCTTCGTTTTGTCATGTCTTCTGTGGGGAGCTCAGTCTCACAGGCCTTGGCAAAGCCAGCAGCATTGCTGGCTCTGGTAGAGTGAATGCGAAGAGGTGACTGAGAGCCACGGAGACTTGCACAGTTGGTGCATGCAGATGGGACGTGCTGGTTTAACCTGGGGAAGCTGTAAATCTGGGGCTTCATGGTCAGTGTTTGCTTGTGCGATACTGCCACCCTCCCTGTCAGACCCGCCTCGGCCTTCCGGCATCATTTCTCACACTGGCCTTGGTTCTTGCTGCCCTGTGGCTGCTCTCATCAGCACTTGCCATGGCAGAGCATGCTTGCAGGCTGGTTTGAACTAGATATGCGGCACTTAGGGATGGGCTGGGGTCTGCTCCCCTGGAGGTGAGAGGCTGCTGGTTGCTGGGGAGGAAAGGAAGTTTCCTAAGAGAAATAGCGCCTTTTGACTGAGCAATACAGGCTTCCAGTAACAAATACAAAGTTACCGATAGTGGAGTAAGAAGCCAAGCCACCAGCCAGGCAAACTTAGAAACTTTCTTTTCAGAAAACTTTCAAGTGGGTCTTTTTAAGGCCAAGCATGCACGCCTTGTCCTTGTGTACGAGAGGGAGCTGCCAATAAAGCCTAGTTCTCAAGATGAATGGCCCATTTGCAACATCAATGCCCATTTGTAGCATAAAGTGACGAAGTCTGCAGGACAGGCTTCTAGGTTATTATTTGCCTTGAGGCTTTGAGTTGCAAACTGGGGATTTATAGTTCTGTATCTTCAGTCAGCACTTTTCAATGCACCTGGAGGCAGCTATAGGTAAACCAGACAGAAGGATAGATTGCTTAGGTAGCCATTAAACACCCTGTCACTCTCCCCGTGTTCTGATACACCTTCCCCACGCCAGGATACGTCTGTGCCAGAGCAGCACTAGTGGTTCAGGGAGCACAATACTGTGCCCGGAAGGTGGGATGCACAAGGTTTCTGTGACATGAGCAAACGCCAGCATCGCACACTCGATTTCTAGGTATCTCTATTCCTACCCTAGCAGCCCGCCCCGTCCCACTCTGCCTCTGCCTGAAAGCAGCCTAGTTACAGTATCAGTTAAACTTATTCAAACTGAAAGCAAGCAGTGGGGGAGGGCGGAAATTCGGCAAATACCATGTACCCACCGCACCAAGGCAGTGCGGTGCGTGGTCCCTTGTGGCAGGAAATCTGGAAACTTTCCATTGATGTGCCAGTTCAGTCAGCGCATGAGGTATACTCCTAGCAAAGAAATGGCCCTTTATAGATTGTCTCTGGATATTAATTTTAAGGAGAAGTTGGCTGGTATGGAAGATCATGTTTCTTGGGTGCACACCTTCACCTTTGGAGGGCCTGGCAGAGGGCTGGGGCCACAGTATCCTCAGGACTGGAAGAACCAGTCAAGTTATTAGTGACAAGCAACAGCCCCATGTGCTCAAAACCTAAGTCAGCCTCCAGCAAATCAATACATTTGATTGAAAATAACAAGAATTCCAAAGTAATTCCTTCTGGGCTACTTTTATTTTTTACCTTTATACTCATGCGTTTTTCCCTCCTTCCATTCCCTCATAGTTTTGCTCCAATTGCAATTATAAGGGCTTTCAAATAAAAGTAGGTGAAATTCTCAGGTAATAACCTGATTCTAGGCACTGGGGCTTTAAGAAAACAAACAAAATAGGCTTATGCCCAGCCATTAAACCACAAACACTGGCAGTACTACAAGAATCGTTTAGGATGTTTTTTAGTTGCTTCCAAGCTGTCAGGGAATAATGTCAGAGATCTCTGGGCCGGATGCTCAGCAGGGCACTTTCTTCAGGTTCTGCCACTGTCAGTAATTTAAGTCTGTGTTCGGACACAAGATGGGTTGCATTTCAGTTTGACTAATTTAATTTTTGAGCACAGTCTCTCTGCCTCTCTTTAATGCAGGGTACACATTTGGACCCAGCTTTGAAGCTTCTACTAGACAAATGTAAGGGAATTGCTAAGTTCACTCTGCCTCAGTTTTCTCTTGAGTAAATGGGAAGTGCCTGCTGTGTGTACTTTAAGAAGTCAGTAGCCATATCATTACTGTTATTATTTAGCAGTACCACATTCAGAAGACAAGACCTTTGATCAAATCAATACGCAACCTTGAGGAACATAAATTATTATTCCAGTGGCATCCTACCCAATCCAACATGGCTTTGAATGTTGCCAGGAATGGGGCAGCCACAGCTTCTCTGAGCAACCTGTGCCAGTGCCTCACCACCCTCACAGTACAGAATTTCTTCCCAATGTCTAATTTGAAATCTACCCTCTTTCACTTTAAAACCATTCTCACTTGTCCTGTTGCTACGTGCCCGTGTGAAAAGCCATCTGTCATCCAGGTAGAGTGGCGCCCATTGAGAAAAGACAGAGTGAGAGGTGGGAAAAAGTAAGGAACTCGAGTTACAGCTTCTTCATGGGACTGCAACAATTCAGGCAGATGGAGATTTATACTGAGCTGCCACTAATATAGCCCAGGTTGGACAGAGCCTTGGGTGGCATGGTTTAGTGTGAAGTGTCCCTGCTCATGGCAGTGGGGTTGGAACTAGATGATCTTAAGGTCCTTTCCAACTCTAACTATTCTATGATTCTATTCTATTATTCTATGATTTGTGACCACCTAGCTCACACAAAAAAAATACCCAAACTTCCTGGCCTCATGTGCCTTGCATGCATTGACTTGGTCTACTTAAATGTTCAGGAAAAAGCCATCATTTCTAAGCTTGAGATGTCTCAGTGGCTGATGAAAGCCTGGCCATCTCAATGTCCAGAGGAAGAGGCAGTCAAACAGCACCTGTGGGATGTGGACAGACATGTTAAAGGGAAATGTTCCTAATCAGTGCTGAGCGTAATGGCAAGCCCTGTCATTCTGCAAATAACTCAGGTCAACATGACCCCCAGGGCTCTGGTATATTCTTAGTGAAAACACTGGGAAATAGTCCTTCTGGCTTGTTCTTGAGAAATGATGCAATAGGGTTAAACTCACATGGCTCTGATACAAACCTACTCAGGCCAGATGCAGTGGCTGAGAGGGGGTAAACTCAGCGATGGCGAGCCATGCTGGTAGCTGGGAAGCACACTGGTGAAGAGAGTTGCTAAACTTGTGATACCTGACAGAGATGGGAAAAATGCCAGGGCAGTACAATGTTGCTACTTGGGAGAAGGCATCAAAAACACAGGGAGGATGTTTCCTCTCCATTTCAGTCTTCCAGTCCAAAAGTTGAGGAAGGAGTGAACCCAAGAGAGGGCATATTTTAAAGAATAGCATCCATCTCTCATCTTGGCTGTAAAAGCCATGCAGAAACAATACCTTGTTGTCAGTTAGGCCTTCCCATCTCCCTGGGCAAATGTCCAAGCCTCTTATTGGTAACTAGTCAGCCAGAACAAGTGTGTGGAAAGATACTGCAGAAGGGAACAGAAAAGTGTGCTTAGGCCCAACCTGTGGAACAACAAGGAAGGAACTGCATGGTCTTTAAGGTCCCTTCCAACCAAACCATTCTAGGATTCTATGACATAAAGTGGTGATTGCTTCTCTAAGAAGGTCACTGAGGTTTGCTATGGAGTGCTCCACTGGGAGCATAGCAGCCCAGGGACTGCTACTTATAGATAGGGAAGAGCGCAAGCTTGAACCTTGCCTCCCATGAACTTATTTGGAGTACACTGGTGTTTATCTCCAAAATTTTAAGCCATTGAAAATTTTCTACCTTGACATTTCCTCTCTCCCTGGCCATGCAAACCAATGTAGTTATCCACATTTTGCCTGTGATAGTCTTTAAAACTACCATCATTCATAAACAGTCATGAAGACTCTGCCCAAGAAATTTCAGTTTGATACTGCTTCCTTTTGCTTGATTGCAGCATGTTCTTGTAGTTGGATTTTTCTCAGTAGAGATGTTTAAAGCAAGGCAGAGCCAAATTACAACAAAAAAGCCTTCTCATTACAGAAAATCACATTTATCAGGAAAAAAGAGTGGCTATTTGGTGAAAAGCACTGAAGGGCTGCCAAGGGCTTAATGAATTTGCACTTGCTGTTCTAACCTGGTGGACTTCTTTCACCCCAGCTGCAGCATACTCCTGCATGCTCATTTCTCTTCTTAATTTGCCTGTACTATTGTATGCACAGTGCTGTGTCCTCTGATATGTGATATGATCCTGGCCTGGTCGTATAACTATGTATTTATGAAAGGAATCAAGATGTGATCACTTCATTTAGGACCACATGTCCAAATGACTCCTCAGAAGCTGCTGTTAAAAGCCATTGGGAAAGTCAAGGAATTGGCAAATCTGAACTTTCTCTGGTTTTACCTTTCCCAGTTTGGGCAGCCAAGAGCTGATGCCTTCAAACTTTTGAACAGTTGAGTCTTCATCTCTCTGCACAGATTTTGCTAGTAGATCTCAATCAGCTTCATCACCACTGATTCCTTTACGGTCAGTGAAGAAACAGTTCTACCGAGATACTAATCTCAGTGACACGTAAAGTAGGTCAAGTATAGGGTGGGTGACTGTAGTAGGAGGCTAGTTCAAGTGGTGGCTATTAGATGGAACTGATCTAAAGCTAGGTGAGGTACAAGGCACAGGCAGTGTAGGTATTTCCATTTCTGAAAGCAACCGAGAAAGCAGAGGATACACTGTGTGGTATTATAAACACTGACATGTTTCTTGGGTTTATCCCTCTTGCGCAGACATGATGTGCTTACAAAATGCCATTTACTTGTGAACAGCAGAATCTGGTTGATAGCTGTTGACACCACTTGAGAGTCTTGTTTCAATAGCCCTGCAGATACTATCCATCCCTTGCAGATGTTTTCAATACAATTAGTTAGCTCTTCACCTGGCCAGATGAAACACACTAAGTGCCCTGATATTTTTAGCTGCTATTCTTTTAAATTTGAGTTCTTGTTTCTTAGAACAGCTTTTCAAAGCCTCCTTTGGACTCTGTTATGGAAGTAAACCACTGCAAGTCAGCCGACATTGGCCTGGCTTTCATTAAAGTACCAACTGATTTCTTGTACTTGGTGAGTACACACCAGTTAAAATAAACTATACAGGACTGTATGAGAAACCCACAGTAGTGATCCAACCTGTTACAACATTACAACTTGTATTTCACAACATATAGTACCGTGTCCGCTCTGACCCTGAAAAGACAAACCGTAAATAAGATAATGGATTTCCTCAGTTCAATACCATTACAGAGACAAAACCTCTGTTATTTTGAGGACCTTTTAGTTTCACTAAATTACCTCATAGGTACTTTGGTCTTTTGACTGTCATTTTCTGCTGAGAACTGATGACAGAGGTGTGTGTCTTAACCACCAAAAACTCCCTGGCCTCTTTGTGGTACATCGCATCCTCCTTACGTTTCCTCTCGGCAGGTTCTGCCCCATGGTGCACAGACAGCTCACCTTCCTGTGGACAGGCAGGAACAGGCATGACAAATTAATTTTTGGCTTCTGCTTGTCATACTTGGGAAACGAGCTACAAAATTGTACCTCATGGAGAAAGAAGAACCTCATCCTTTCTTATCTGTTTCACCAAGGGGGAAGCAGACATCACTGCTTTAGATTCCTCCTGCTCCCCCACCACAATTCACCAGCAGAAACTTTTCACTGACCCTCATGTAGGGATTAAGTCTTGGGAAAAAGGAGGTCTCTTCACTAGAAAGACATTAACAGCCAGAGTGGAAAGCGATGTAGACGCCTCTAAGCTTTTGATTCTCAGGAATGGAGCCCAGACACTGAGGTGGTCATCCTGGACATCCTGTGTTATGGAGTCACAAGATCCCAGGAGGACTCCACCTGGGATCCAGGAACAAACACACTGCTGGGGAGCCACTTCCACCTAGTCAGGAGGAAGAGCTGAGGATGCAGAGGTGTCTTAGACTCAGCGGTCATAGTGATTTTATTTTAGTTTGTTCTAAACCTGCATTACTTGCTATAACACAGAAGGTAGCGGGATAGACGGTTGATTTAGATTGGACATAAAGTACAAATTTTTTGATGAGGGTGGTGAGACACTGGAACAGGTTTCTCAGAGAAGCTGTGGATGCTCCATTCCTGGAAGTGGTGGATGCCTGTCACTGGAAGTGATCAAATTACAGTTAGAGTAGAATAGTGTAGCATAGCCTGTTGGAAGGGACCTACAACAATCATCTAGTTCAACTGCCTGACCAATTCAGGGCTGACCAAAAATTAAAGTATATCATTAAGGGCATTGTCCAAATGCCTCTTAAACACTGACAGGCTTGAGGCATCGACCGCAGCTCTAGGAAGCCTTTCCCAGCATTTGACCACCCTGTCAGATAAGAAATGATTCCTAATGTCCAGTCTAAACCTGGCCTGGCACAGCTTTGAACCATTCTGATGCATCCTTTCACTGGATACCAGGGAGACAGGATCAGCACCTAACCCTCCACATCCCCTCCCCAGGAAGATGTGTAGAGAGCAATGAAGCTGCCCATCAGCTTTCTTTTCACCAAACTAGAGGAGCCCAGAGTACTTAGCCATTCCTCATAGGAAGGACACCCCTTTCAGTCCTTTCACCAGCTTTGTTGGCCTCCTCTAGACACATTCAAGGACTTTCGTAACCTTATTAACTGTGGGGCCCACAGCTGCACACAGTGCTCCAGGTGAGGCAGCGCCAAATCTGAATACAGTGGATAATCACGTCTTTTGACTGGTTGTTGCACTGTGTTTGATGCACCCCAGGATGTGGTTTGCTTTCTTGGGTGTCAGGGCACACTGCTGACTCATATTGAGCCTACTGTCAACCCCCCGATCCCTTTCTGCTGGGCTGCTCTCCAGCCAAGTGTTCAAGACTAGGCTGGCTGGGGCTTTGAGCAATCTGCCCTAGTGAAAGATGTCCTGCCTCAGACAGGACGTTTGGAGCTAGATGATCTACAAAGGTCCTCCCTGACCCAAATCATTCAGTAATGCTGCGATTCTATGAACCTTGATCACCTAAAATCACAAATGTTTGCATTGACCACTCCACCTGCTTGGGGTCCAGAGCCTTAAATCCTCTCCTAAAGGCCAGCCCTGTTCTGGCAGCCATGCTGGGGAGGTTCTTTCCTCTGCCCAATTTGAGAGGTAGGACTGGGAAGTCAGGACATGGGCCTTTTTTTCAGACCTGTTCTTTGCCATGTCAAAACAATGAGCCTGCCTGCATTGCTGCTCTCCTAGCTCTCCTGGTCAACACTACTGTACAGCGAAGCCTACGAAAGTTGGGGGAAGAGATGTCAAGGGTAGAGAGGACTGGAATACAGCTCTGTAGCTTCCTAAGCTATTGCTTTGTCTTAAATGTCCTCTGAATGCAGCATACCAGTGCCATCACTGCCTGTCTCCAAGGGATGAACTGCTTGCTCCTCCTGCCCTGCCTAAGGTGGCCCCTGTGCCTGCAAGCACGTCAGCAGTTCTCCGTTGTAGCTTTATCTGGCTTAGAGGTGGAAACTCCTCATTTCGCCCTTTTAAGACACAAGGCTAACAGAGAGTATCGCCTCCCTGGCTCATGCTTCTCGGTCCGAGAACAACAATTCAGTCAGCCAGTCATTCGGGTCACGGAGTAAAGCTCTGGCAAAGTTTTTAATGAGCAAAAACTTGACAAATTGCTGTAGGAAACACTTGGGTTGGCTCCTTTGTAGGCTGGGGTCATCTGCTGAAGGCAGAGAGGAAACATTCTCCTTTTTCATCGTGAAACTGCTGCCTGTGGAACGTGAGATTTTTAGCTGGAGTGCTGACTCTGGCAGCGAGTCAGCCCCAGTGTCTGCAGAGCTGTTGGCAGGGAGCAACTGGGCTCGCAAGTTTGCAAAATATTTTCTTTTTCTCTCCTCATCATGATTCTCTTTGTTTACCCGAGAGAAAGAGATTTGCTGGTAACTCTGAAGATATAATAGTGTCACATTTCATTTGAGATCAGGGCATGCAAGCCATTTACTCCGCTTAAAGCTATTGTATTCCAAGGTCTATGAAGTACTGTATAGATTATAATTGCCTCCAACAAATATGTTAGTGAAATTGCAGTGTTTCAGGGTGAACCATATAATCAGTCTTCTTGGAAGTTTTGGAGACAGGAGTTAATAATGGGTTATCTTCTCAATTATGCTATGATAGACCATTTCCTATCTGGAAATAGGTCATGTCAAATAGTAGCAGCAGTTATATTTTTGCTATTATTTGTAACGTTCAGTAGCTGCTATCAAAACAAGACCTCATTTTCCTGTGTGTATGGTACGCATGAGAAGCAAAGGCAGCTCTCAGCCTATAAACTTTAATAAAAGTAACATGCAATAAAGGGATGACCCAAATAGTAGTGGATTAAACATAACAGAAATAATAGCAAGGAAAGTATTATTACGAATGCTGATTGCATGTGCAAAACAGTTTGCCAGCTGCTTACCCACTTGCCAGCAGCTGAGTGGTCTGGTGGTACCAGAGCAGACATGGTTGAAGAGCACAATGTGTGTCCTAATGGTTGGCTGTGGCTGCAGAAAGCTCCACCACCCTTTTAAAACTTTGTCTCATGCACTTCGGTTTTCTGCGTATATGAAGGATTGTCTTGTGGTGGACCTTTGCACTTCCAGGACTTACATGCACAGCAGTTTGTTGAAATGGATTTAGGATTGTCATGGCATCTTTGAGTGGGGTTTCCATAAGCATCCTTGTTGATCAGAGGGTAAGTCAAGAGCTGTGGGGCTCAATGCTGCTTTCACAAGTCCAACGTACACTTGTGACGCTAAAGCAGGATATCTGTCACTCAGCTAGGACCCATCACAATTCTTCCACATTTCTCAGAAATGTGACCCCATGACCAGACAGTCTATGGGCTTTGCTGATAAATCTGAACTTGGTTACTGGGAGAGGAGCTCAGGCTATACTTAGGTGCTAAGAGTATTTTCTTTTTGGCATGTGAAGGTGAAAATGCACTGCTCACAGGAGTATAACAGGGATGCGTCTCTTTTCCTCCTATCATCTTTTTTTTTTTTTACTATTCTGACCCCCCCCCCCAAAAAAAAAACCCAACCAACCAAAAAAAAAAAAAAAACACCACCAAAAAACCCCAAAACAATCAAGGGAATCAGAATTCCCAAATCAATGTGAAGTCATTGAGCTTAAATTGTGCTTCAGGTCTGACAAATTAATGTGATAAAACCAGTGATGCTCAGTTCCTTGTTAAAAGCGTCTTTCAGACTCAATGTCATATGCACGCATTCGGAAGCAGTTTTATATGTCATAGGGAGAAGGGCAAACATGTGCTCTCACAAAGTCATCTTGACAGACATTTCAGAGCAGAAACCCTCTTCTGAACACAGTTTGCCATCCCATCTTCTGTAACTGTGTTCTAATACAGAACACTGCTGCAGATGACATCTTCCTTTGAACACCGCTGCATTGCTTAGGTAATGCCTACTGTTAGAAATAAGGGAGCATAAATCAAATTGCTATATAAAACCAAATGCTGATATACTAAGAGAGAAGTCTCAAGCCACCTGGTGATGAGTCACATTTCATTGTTTCTAAAAGCTTTGAATCACACCAGCAGTTAACCACAGCTAGCCACCTTTGCTGAGAGTATCTCCAGTCATCTCCCTGTACCAACTGATGCTAAACTGGATCCTCAGAAGGTTTCAAATGCAACAAAGGGTTGATATTTGATATAGTAGAAATGGTGGGGCAAATTCCAACTCTTTTGTTCACATTGAGGACCTCCTCTTTTTAACTGCGGCCAAATAGAAGTAAAGCTGCTTGAGAAGTATATTACTGCTTGACTTTGCGCTCTATGCTATTATTGTTCTTCAGATTCCTTTGGGAGTGGAATCAAGACCATTCCCTCCAGCAATTTAAACAAACAGGTGAATATTTTTTTAAAGACAATACTAAACAGGAAACAAACAGAGAAACCCACTATGTATTAGTTCATCATCATAAAAATACAATACACAGTAGGCTACTTGTGGCTTTGCGCAATTCAGGGTTTTCTGTTCTCTGACATCGTGGTATGTGAATGAGGTTTTCTGATGCAAGTAACTGCAATTTCCTAGCTTGATGGTAATCTCTTCCAAAAGAAGGTGGAGAATAGTAAAAAGTCATTACATGAGCCTCAGTGCTAGCTCTTCTAACTTAAGGGAATTCCCAGGTGGAATGCAATAGATTTTTCCTGTACACATGGATATTTTGTCAAAACTTAATTTTCAGTTATGAAGGAAGGCTTTTTTTATTCAACAAAATAGAACTCTTGTCACTTCATTGTATCAGTTTATCCTCAGTTTGCCTTTTATAGACCCCAGGATCCCATCGCGTCCCTCCCAAAGTGCCAGCTCATGGTTCTAAAAATTTGAAACATGTTTTTTCCCCATTAAGGGAAATGTCTTTTTTCCCACACACCTCTGTCTTTCCTGGTTCAGAAACACTTCCAGCTGGAACACTTGAGGAGTTGTCTGAACAGTAGCTGGCACACAAGTATTTTAAATAAACTGAAATTGTCATTTAGGCATCCTCAGCCTTGTCGTTACTCTGTTACGTCTTTCAGATATTCAGAGATAGCCTGGAAATACAGGATATTGGAAGTACAGCAACAAATGCGTCCTGCTGTTGTTCTGCCTGCCTGGGATTGCTTCGGAAACACATCCGCGCAGTTCCAGCCGCCTCACCAGCTCTCTAGGAAAGAAGATCTTGTTCACGACTAGTAATTAAGACTGTAAATCTGTCATTTCTTCCTGCATTACTCTTTCACTCTGCTGTCACTGTTCAGCTGCTGCGGCTACTTGGTCCTGCCCCTACCAAATCGTTCTACTCACTTCTCGCCACTGCTCCAGCACAATCTGTTTTCTTGCTTCACACATCCCCATGTCCCTAAACCCTGCTCTTTGTTGCCCAGCTATTTCCCTGTCCCCTCTCGGTTCCTCTTTCCTGCCACTCAGTCGTTACTTCTGGATCAACCTGGCATCCAACTGAGGTTTTCTGCTGAGTTTTTCCTCCTTGTCAGGAACGCAAATAGAAAAGGAGGAAGTTTCATCCTCACTGAGACAGCGGGATAGGATTTCTTCTCATTGGAAACAAGCAGAGACAGCAGCCCTCCTCAGAGGCGGCTCTTTCAGTTATTCCTTCAAAGGTTTGGGAAGGCAGGCAGCGCTCTTTCTCTTGCAGACTTACCCCTAAACTGCAATTCATGGAAACCATTGACCATTGCGGATGGAAGTCAAAGATTCATGGGAATATTTTTGGATTTGAGACTATTAAAGGCTCTTTGAAAATTCCCATGTGAACAGAGCTGCCAGAAAAAAAATCACTGTGTGGCAACTTCCGAGGTTTCAATTGTTGTTTCCATTCTGCGCTCACAGGAAAATGAAAGTCCTCAATAAAAATGGGAGATGTTGACAGCTGATGGACAGCTTGGGATAAGGTGGACACAAGCTCAAGTGACAACTCCTGTTTTAGTAAAATCAGAACTGCACAGAGAAGGAACTAGACTGTGCCTCCCACAACAGCTCAGTAGACAACTTCTCTCTCCGTCTCCGGATGCAGGAAACTCCCAGGAAATCGGTTCTGCGGTAAACGTGAGTCTTGGAAATGCAGGTCAAGGTGGCAGCAATCATAAACTCCTTTTATCTGCCAGAAGGGCATGACACTAGATCTTGATAAATCCAGAAATAATGGGGAAAATGCATAAAAGAGATAGTGCCAAATATTGTGCAAATCTTAAAAATGCATGCATTTTTACCTTTATAACTCTAATTGTTTGATTGAGCGAATGCACAAAATCAAAGCACCGGCACAGTTTGCCCAGAGAAGCTGTGGCTGCCCCATCCCCAGCCGTGCTCAAGGCCAGGTTGAATGGGGCTTTGAGCAACCTGGTCTAGTGGAAGGTATACCTGCCCATGGCAGGGGAATTAGAACTGGATGAGCTTTAAGATCCCTTCTAACCCAAACCATTCTATGATTCTAGATTCTGTGAAAACACATAAAAAAGTCTAAGCCCTTACAGCTGAATAAGAAACTTCTGAACTGTGAACCCCCAAAGGCTGAAAGGTTGAATAAGGAGAACTCAAATGCGTAACTTCTTTTAAAAAATGCTTGGGTTTTTTTTAAGGCTAACGTTATTTTGGGGTTCTGCTTAATGATTCTTGAATGCCTGAGGTTGGCAGAAACATTATTCCACCAAAGGGGTGCCCAGTGGAGTGTAGCTTTGCACGTGCTGCTGGGTGGGTGGAATATCGTAAGAGAGCAACCCAAGCTCGTGCAAGAGACATACACAAGGGAGTGAAATAGTGAAAGAAAATGTCATTGGTAGCTGCTAAGAGAAAGTTCCTGGCAGTAAGAACTGTTATTTTGTTGTTATTTTGTCTAACATCTGCAGGGAGATGAACTGAGTGATCTAGGAGTGTTTTGTTATCTCTTACTTCTAGGAACCCTGGAGCCACAATGCCACTTGGACCAAATTTATGGACAGCTTTTCAAAACAAGCAGTAGAAACATGAACATGCATCTGAAGGAAGCTGGGGCAAAGATGCCTTTGGGTTTTTCCTTTCTTTTTGCTTACTGGTCAAAATGCAAACATTTGAATAAATGAATAATTAGCCATCAATTTCAATGTTTCATACACTACAGTGTTAATGTTTCATACGCTACGCACCCTTTCCCATCACTTGAAGCCCTCAGACATTTCTATTTAGCTTTTGACAGAAAGAAGCCATTAGCAAAAAAATGAGAATGCAATATGACGTTTAGAGTTTCTGTCGAGTTCTTTGTCACTTTTCCCAGAGGGCACTACGTTTTCAACTGCAGCTTAAGCAGATTAAGAGATTTGACTCCTCCTCAACTGCATACATGAAGAAAGCAGTTTCTCAGATAAGAGCAGAGGTATAAATGTGCATGTGTCTAAATGGAACATTTTCTCTGCTCTTACATATTTTTATGTGCACTTATGAAAGGGATATAAATATTTTCAGCATTTTTGCAAACAGCCTTTAGTCACTCTTATTTTTTTTTTGCTACTGTGTCTCTTCGGTTGTTTTGGTAAAACTGGATGTTTTATAACTCGAGCCTCAGAAATTTGCAAAAAATAACCTCGCTGCTCAGTGGCTGAGACTGTGTGGATGTACTTAATATCCATGATAAAACTTTGCTCCCACTGTCCATTGCTAGTAATGCAGGAATGCACCTATAAAATTGCTGACTGCCTTGTTTAGGTCTTCTTAATTTTTCATTAAGCTGAAATTTGGACAAAGGATAGTCAGAAGTGTCTGAATGGAATTCATCCATGCAGGTAACACAGCCCCGTTTGGATTGCACGTCTAATTCCAGGTATTACATAGCAACAAACCTACTTCATGTTTCCCAATTTAATCATGATGGGCTTTTTTTTTCTTTTCAGCCATGCATTTATTTGTTTTGAAAGCCAAAGTGACATGACAGGAATCAAAATAAATGTGTTATTTGTACGTTAACTGCACTTTAAAATATTTAAGCTTTTGGACTGGAAATCTTGCTTGCTTAGTTGGAGAATTCAGACTGGTTGGATTTTGGGGGCAGACTTTTCCATGTTCGATAGTCATGTCCAGTGGCTTTCTTTCAAGCTCAGCAGTGTTTTTATGGGCTTCTTTCATTCCTTGTTGTAGATGTAGCTTGTCGCTTTTGTCTGTATTTATTTTGGCTCAGTAAAGAGGGACTGTTTTCCTTCCTTGTGATCATTGCCATCAAATCCTTGGAGCTTATCATGTTTTGTTGAAGCAATTTTCATTTTGATTGCAGATTTGATTCTCTTAAGCATTTACCCTTAGTCTTGGGTAGCTATTTTTTAATTACATTTTAAAACATTAATACTTACTTATGTTTACTTTAATACTTACATTAATAATTAATACTTTTCTAACTGAAGTGTGTTTCATGTGGTGTTCTTGCACCTAGCAAACTTAAATAAGCGATTTTACATATGCATGGAGGAACAGCTTAGCTTTACTTCTTATGTTTTTTGCGTAAGCTTCACATTAAATATGTCTAGGAAATTCAAAGCATGCACAATAACTAGATTAATTGCTTTTCTATTGCATTGTCCAATCATATTCCTACTGCATTCAGAATGAGCTTTATTGCATGTGGAGTATACTGCTACGAAACTGCTGTATGGAAAAGATGTTTATCACTTGGCAGAGGAAAGCGCATGCTGCATCACATGGGTTGGGGAAATTACAGGGTCTCTGGAGCTGCAGGCATTCAAGATGGCCGCAAGCAAAATTTGTGTGAGAGGCTGCAGAGTGAAAAACCCTGTGCCATCTATAAATTTAGAATTACTTTCTTTGTTCTTTATAATTTAACCCCCAAACAGAGCACTGTTCGCTACATTTGGGGGCCAGTCCCCCAAACCTGTATGTGAATTGTTCCCAGACTTTGAAAACTACTGTTTTCTGCTTTCGTTTTCCCATTTCTTTTGTCATTTAGCATTCACATAGGAAATACCAAAGGACAAAATGCAGCTTGCACAGTGTGTGTCTGTGCTGTTAAAGCAATTACAGGCATGGGCTGGCTGCCTTTGTGGCCTCTCAGCTAGTTTAGGGTTCTGCACATGCAGTCACCTGGTTCACACATGCAAAGGCAATTTTGTTAAATTAGCCATGCAATTTCACTTGGGATTTTAACATACAGCTGGAGAAGTCCTGGTGGTTTTTGGAAAAGCATTGACTCTGAAAGGATCAGTATGGACATTTGGTGTAATTAATGCTTACCCTTCCTGTGCACTGGCAAACTTTTCTCTTTATACTTCTGTATAAAGAAGTGCTGGGCTCCAATAGTACCTTACATATGCAAGCGACATACAATGGAGCAATCACTAGAAACAGTCATCCCACTGTGTCTGCACACCTCTGTCCATTGCCTGGATCACACAGAATTCTGTAGCTTTTGGCAGTGTGAATTATTCCTGTTTTGGAGTTACGTGATTATATCACCAATCTGAATGCCACAAATACATGTTTCGCTGCCTCTCCTCTTTGGAGTAACCTCATGCTTCCTACCAAAATTAGGCAGTTGATGTTGGACTTGAAAATCTCCTATTTTTTAAAACAACTTAAACTTTTCGGAGAGCTCTGCACTTTGTATAATCTGGCAGAAAAAGCTACCCGAGAGTGGAGGGAAAGGGAAGGCTCCTACCTAAAAGGTTTCCTCAAGCTTGTTCATCCAAATCCTGGAATAGAATGATGGAAGAGTAGAGATTAAATGGTGAGGACTGGAAAAGGTTGCGTTCATTCTGGCATTTGGAAAAGGAATACAAAATACTACAGTCAATTGTATCCTGAAGACTTTCAAAATATGTATACTTTGTGGTAGCCAAGGTCACAGAGAAAAGCAAAATTGAAGCTTCACAGTCGTTTATATGAATTTAGCTTTCAGCATGATGAGTTGCTTCAGTACTGCCATAAGTCTTCTTGTTTTGAATACATCATTCATCATTTCTCTAGTCCTTTTGCAGTTCACGTGCCCACAGGAAGGTGTTGCTACCAGAGGTGGCTTCTGTGAGAAGCTGCTAGAAACTTCTATGTCCTATGAGTTAATGCCAGCTAGCTCCAAGATGGATCTGCTGCTGACCAAGGCCAAGCCCATCAGTGACAATGGTAGAGCCTTTATGTGATAAATATGGCAGTGTTCAAGGCCATGTTGGACAAAGCCTTGTGCAACATGGTCTAGTGTGAGGTGTCCCTGCCCATGGCAGGGGAGTTGGAACTAGATGATCTTAATAACCCTTTACAATCCTAACTATTCTATGATTCTATGATTTTGTAATATATTTAACAAGAAAAAAAAGGAAAGTAAAAAAGTGCTTTTTTTTTTAAGTAAAAAAACCCTGTGCAGCTGCAGCTGGAGAGAAGAGTGAGAATATGTGATGGAAACAGCTCTGCAAACACCAAGGTCAGTGAAGAAGGAGGCGAGGAGGTGCTCCAGGTGCCGGAGCAGAGATTCCCCTGTAGCCTGTGGTGCAGACCATAGTGAGGCAGCTGTGCCCCTGCAGCCCATTTTGGTCCATGGCGGAGCATATTTCCACCCTCCGTCCCACACTGGAGCAGGGGGATGCCTGAAGGAGGCTGTGACCCTGTGGGAAGCCCACACTAGGGGAGAAAGGTAGAGAATTCAGGAGTGAAATTAAGCCTGGGAAGAACGAAGGGGTGGGAGGAAGGTGTTCAAGTGTTTTAAGATCTGGTTTTATTTTCTCATTACCCTACCCTGATTTGATTGTTAATAAATTAAACTGATTTCCCCAAGTGGAGTCTATTTTGCCTATGATGGTAATTGGTGAGTGAGCTCTCCCTGTCCTTATTTCAGCCCATGAGCCTTTCATTATATTTCCTGTCCAGCTGAGGAGGGCAGTGATAGAGTAGCTTTGGTGGGCACATGGTGTCCAGCCAGTGTCAACCCGCCACAGACCATCAACTATTGAGATGTTCCCCACCAGACCCATCTTCCCTTACCTTTGAACAACATGATATTTTTTTGGCAAAGGCATTTGGAGCAGGCACAGGAGAGAAGGTCATATCCTTAAAGGCTGTTGTTTTCTCATTGCATCCTGGTAAATGGAAAATACTTGTAGCTGTGTGTGGCCTTGGGATCCATACTCACCAGGGGATGTATGGATTTAAGTGTCTGTGTACAAAGACACTACATCTTGAACAGAGACTCTAGGAACACTTTACAGTTCCCAGATCCAGGTGTGCATCCAGCCGCATCCTGGCTCCCTTCTGGGGTGAGATACTGCCTTTCCTGTGTCTGTTCCACCTTCTTACTCCTCAGATACTTTGGTTTCTTTTTGGGAAAGGGAAGCTTTAGGATGTGAGGTCATTGAGGACTCACTGTGTTCTTCATTTGGTCCTGTGTCTGGATTAATTTAGAATATTTCTGTGAACAAAGATTATTCACATGGCAGGAGGAGAAAGTGTTAATATAACCCTTATCCTGACTGGAAGGATAAAGAAAATATTAGTATTTTTGTGCTTGGGTATTTTTTTTAATAATAATTTTAGAAATCTGTGTGTCCCATTCCTGCTTTTTTTGCCAATATTATTATTCCTTAACTATATTACTATTTGTCATAAAAATTAAAAACAGACTAAATAATTCTTTTATTTTTTTTTCAAGTGAAAGATTTACAGAATGAGGTTGGAAAATTGTGTGTAGGCTGATGTTTTATGTTGTAGCTGGTTATTACTCAATGAGTCACAGTAAGTTTCCAGAGCTTGCCACACCTTAAGGTTAAACTGCCTCAAACCAGACAGCAAACTATTAGGGGAGGATCTTTGAATGATTCTTTTTAAATGTAAAAGGACTTGGTTTTGAACAATGTGTAAAACTTTGCTGAGACTTCTCAGATCCTCTTTCCTTAGAAAGCTTCTTCTGCTCACCC
This sequence comes from Myiopsitta monachus, assembly GCA_017639245.1. Taxonomy (NCBI): domain Eukaryota; kingdom Metazoa; phylum Chordata; class Aves; order Psittaciformes; family Psittacidae; genus Myiopsitta; species Myiopsitta monachus. The sequence goes on from CM029919.1 coordinate 66,750,047, forward strand.
TGTGGTTCCTCTGATAGCATTAAGCATGACTAAAAGAATTGTTTAATTGAGACAGTTATCCATATTTCCTAGGAAGAATTATAGGCTTCTCTAGTGATAGGAAAGAAGTCAGTATCCCATGGCATGATCACATCTAGCTGTCTTTTGGGATTTTTGGAAAGAAATATCAGCAAACTGCAGTGTGCAGTCAGGATGCATGTGCAAAGAGGTGAAACAAAAGAAATTAAATACGTGGAGCGGACATTCATCTTTTCAGTTTAATACTAATGCATCAGTGTCTGCCTGGCTGAAAGCTGCATCTGGTATTCAGAACAAGTACTGCAACAGGCAGTTCTAGAAATGTTACACTAAAAGAAAGGTAGTATCAAAATAACTGTTAATTAGCCACGTATTCAATGTCATATACTATCATATGCCTTTTTTTAGTGGGGGCTTCATTCTAAAAATTGCTTGGTGCTTCAGTACTGACCAAACACAAAATATGAATTCTCTTAAAGCATATGAGCTGCTCCCCTGGGCTTTGGACAAGACCAGAACTGTACTTTTGGAGATAAAAAATGGGATTTGCTACTAAAATCTAATTCAGAATTTAGTTTTGTATTCTCAGTGAACAGTGGTAGAAGTTGGTGTCCTGTCTGCGATTCCAGCCTGATAAATTGGAATTCAAAGCACTGTCACAGCACAGGTACCCCTACATGTGTGACTTGAAATTAGGGTATAAATAAGATTTACTACAGCCTTTCTGCTCTGACTTAGCCTCCATTGTACTTGTGTGCTCCCCAGTATTGAGGCACCCCAGCACTGCAGTGGCATTGTACAGGCTAGTCCTCCTCCTGTGCCCCAGTCACCTCGATTGTCAATACTCTGCTCATAGAGAAAAGGTCACCTTAATGCAGGCATAGTTGAAAATTATCCTTAAAATAATCCTTCGTTAAAAAACTGTAATAGTTGAGATCACTTATTATAGGAAAGAAAAGCCAAAATGACCTATCCAGCGGTCATGGGACTCTGTATGCCGACATAGTTTTGAAGAAAGTTGAATGCACATTGAACAAATGTGCCCCCCCCCCCCCCCCCCCGATCTGGTTGAATCATAGTCTGAACTTGATTTGGGGGGCATTTGTCTCCTTGTATTCACATTTTTTTTGAGTTCATTAGGGAAGAAGTTTCATAGTAGAAGTGCTAATCACAGCAGCTGTTTGTAAACACATTTGGAGCCTACCAGACTGCCACAGCAGCCCTATTCAAAGCTACACACTAATTTCTACTGTCTTCTTAAAGCTTTCATTTTTAGCTGTGTTCTCCTGTGGGTGTTGTATTTTTGAATGTGAAGTTAAAGTGTGTTTTCAAATGCAGCAGAAAATCCCCAAAATTCCCTTTCCCTATTATAAAGCAATGTTTGCAAACATTCCATTTAAAGTTGCCTTAATTAAAAGAAAGAGAGAGAAAATAAAAACAGATTAAGTAAATAGGAATTGCGAATATTGTTAAGTTAGGTGAAAAGTGCATTAAATTTACCAGAAGAGAAGGAGGGATTCACAAGGCAGAAGTCTGTCACAGTAAAGAAAGATTAAAACCCCAAAAATGAGTCCCTAAGAAATCCTTAAATATGTGTATAGGGAGAAAAGGCACCACTCCCACCCCCCCCCACACCCCCCACTCTTCTTGTTGTTTTTTTTTTCCTGGATATTGATGTGGGTTTTGCTTGGGCTGGTGGAGTAATGGAATTTCAGAGGATTTAAAGAAGCTTTTCTGCAATTGTTTGATGTATTCTATTGCCCATATGCAGGTTAATATTCACACTAGTTTCAAGTAACTACACTTGACATCTAAACCACATAAACTAGGAAGTCAAACAAGGGAAAAACATTCCCCCAAGCTACTCACTGTGTTTCTTCTCTTTGCACATTTAATAGTACGGACTGACCATCCTTTAGCACCCAATACTTTCAAACCTTCTCACCGTATGGCAGCAGAGGGACAGCAGGAATGCTTTCTTCTTCTTCTCTCCCTATTTTCATCCTGTTCAATTGTGGCCAATGCCACTTGCTGCTCCTTGGAGAACTTGTCCTGCAAATGCGAGCATGGAAAATGGATTTGAACTTACTTTCAGTCAGTGTTAAACACTTTCTACTTTGATTTATGGCCTGGGACTTTAACTTCTGTATTTTATAATGTATCTCACATTAAAAATTAGCTTCGTAGGCACAGAGCAGTAACAGGCTAGTGAAGACAAAGATAATCTGGCCCTCTGGAAGGGGTACTGTATGCAAACATGCAGGAACAGTTTGCTTTTTCAACTCTCTAAATCTCCCCCAGGGGTGTTGGTGCCTGCAGAAAAGAAGCATTGCACTAGGTTGCCAGAGTGCCAGAAAATAGCACCAGTGCCTTTGGAAAACCTCAGAAAATGGATTCGTTGAGTGGAAAACATGTTTCAACAGTTCTTCTATATGTATGGATTAAAAGAATACTTTTAATATCTACTGCCATGTCTCTAATACTCTAACGGTGGCTGAAGCAAAGACCTCTAGAGCTGTTGTACCTACCACCGTGTTGCTTCCTCTCTGCTGGCCTAGCTGTGTTTAACATGAGGGTCTTTCAGTAGAAGGTGTATTTATGGGCACCTCATGCCATCAGAGCCCCTTTGCCTCTATTTCTATGAAATATTGCAAAGCCACCCAAATATACAGCTGTGAGGCAATAGCTGCAGACACCTCCCTGTGTGGCACAACTCATCAAAATCAATGTAGCTGAACTTCAGAAAGTCTGACACTGTGGGATAAAGGTTTCATCCTGAAACCTTCCATCACATTAACAGCTACTCACAATAGCTGATTGAGTTTTGAGGGTGGGATTCAATTCTTGGCTGCAGATACTTACATCCAGGGTCTAAGCATTGACTTCCCAGCCATGAGCCTAACTGCTGGTAGGATGAAAGTGAGCTTGTTAGCCTCATCCACACTGTCAGGGGGGCTGCTCAGCTGGCCAGATGCAGGTGTCTGTTTTTGGGAGAGCAGAATAGCTCTCCAGACTCCTCTACCTGTATTGACTAGTCTCCACCAGCTGTAATGGAAGCTCAGACAGCTGATCTCATGGATCACATGAAGACACTCGCATTTAGATGGCATATTTAGGTGTCTACAGTCTGGATCCTGAATATCAAACACTTGTGGCTTAGGGATCCGACTGCCTAAACATAGATGCCCTGTGGTGTCTGAGACACCCAGGGAGGCTGAGGGGTACAATATAAGGCCTACAGCAGAGCTGCAGGCCAGGAGACGAACTCCAGGCAGGACTTTACAGGCAGCCTCAAGTGCCTCTAAATATCTATGCATGGGCAACAGATTTGAGCCTTTAGTGATAATTCATGTTTACAGATGCCTTCTAATTGTGCTTCTTCTGTTTAGTCTTGTGTTGGCTTCTTCTTTTTTTTTTTAAATTTATTTTCCCATTTTCCATGTGAAGTGGCTATCAGTACAGTCAGGAATGCAGTGTGGCCAACTACAGAGAGGAAGATAAAACCTTTGTTTTCACCTTATGCATGTTTATTAGAGGCTTCATGAATGGCTGATTCATATCCCTTAAAATAGAAGACCCTTTCCTTGGACTTACTGCTTCCTCGTGCCTTTCTCTCCTATATAAATCCAGAGAGAAAAAGCAGAGAAATGCTAAAGCTTCAGAAAGAAGTTACTCTGTAATATATACTGAACCACAATTATTTACTCCATTGTTTTAAAACAATTTTCTGATACATGTCTGCATCACTACCAGCCATAGGACTAGTTTTGGGAAGCAGGCTTAAGTGGTTGGAGAAGGGCCTCCAAACATCTGGCATAAGTGAACACATTGAACAAATAAACAGATATGGAGTTTTCCCCTCACTGGCCTTTCATCTGGGGCCCCTGCAGCTGGGGATGGAGAAAACATTTAACAGCAATACGACAACTACTCATATGCTTCCTGCCCTGCTGTACGCCCCAGTTGCGTCCTATATGTTTTTCCACACAGCAGGAAGAGCAGAGCAAACTGGGTCTGATAATTTGTGGTCACTTCAGACATGCTAGGAATGCTGGAAAAAGATGTGTAAGGGTCATGGGGAAAGAACGATGAGCTCTTAAGGCACAGAAACACCTGTAAATGCCTGTCTTTGCTCTGAAAAGCTTCGAGCTTTTCTTTTCATGCCTTAAAAACTGTCTTAGGTATATCTGTGGCAAGCTGCAGTGAAAGAAGCAGAAACCAATAATAATAATCTGTACAGGGCTTAATGTATCTTCTGTTAGTGGTGGTGGAAAGAGTGCCAGGGCTTTGTGAGAGACTGAGATATGATTAGAAACATGACAGACCCATCATTGACAACTCATGAGGGTGGGTTAAGTTGGGTGCTGTATGACAGTTACTGACTGAAAGCATGCTTTATTTTCTTCCTTCTTACTATGCCTTTTTTTTTTTTTTGTGGTGTCACTGTTCTCTCACATTTTAGCATTCTGTTCACATAGAAAGCAGTAGGCAGAGACTCAGATTTCCTCTCTATAGCTGCTTTAAAGAAAGTATTAGAGCTGAAGGAAGAACATGATTTCAACATTCACAATAGCTTTTAAAATGGAAACGTGAAAACACACATCCATAATAGGAGAATCTACAGGCAATTTCCTAGCCTAAGATAACTGATTTTTCAAAGGCTGTGTTTTCTGTGTTGGCAGTCTCACCATGGGACCCAGGGCGTTAGAGCACTTGTCTCCAGGCCATGACAGAGAAAAGCTCAATGCCATAAATACGTGGCACCTCACTGCTCAGGGTATTTTTGAATAAAAATGGACTCATTGCTCAAGAGTAAAGCTGAGCACCCAAGTTAATACCTTGATCCTTGATGTAATGCTATACAGGCAGATTGCAGTAGGGCTAGGATTGGAGGTATTGGCTTGGTCCATTGAAATTACATAGGTAATAAATACCCAGATGAATATTATTTTGCTGCTGGAATAAGATTTCTTTTGCAATGTGTATGTCAGTTCTAAAGTTAAAGATTGGTTACCAGAAAACAGAAGCTAATTGTTTTCAAGCTGTAAAAAGACCCAACACGACATAGGCCAGCTAATTAAGATGATGAAGGTAAAACATCCTGTCTCTACAATCAGTGAGGTTAGACAATGAGCGGGTCTAAAAACAGCTTGTTCCATGACGCATGCCTGTGCCAGATTCTGTTGCAGGTTGGAGAAGCAATTATGTAAATATAGATTTGCAAACAATTTCACAAAGTGACAAAAACAGTGTTAATTACCAAAAATGTTAGCGATCTGTCTAGGCAACCACAGAGTGATGAAATCATGGTCATGTTAAAAATGAAAGCCTGATGTAACCCCCTGGTTTGTTTTTTTCAGGAACATTATCTTTGCTTGTATCTTTGACTTAGCACTCACAAGCATCTGGATTTATTTATTTTTTTTATTCTAGGCCCAGGAAAATGGCACACATGCACCCAGTCAAAATAATATGTCTGTTCCCGTTAACGGAGGGGAATGTCATGAGTAGTGCCTCCAGAGACCTTCATAGACTGAAGAACCAGTTCATTGTGTTCAAATTGTTATCCTGAACTAAATAAGATTTTTACTTCGGTTTTGAATGAACAAAGATGCAGTTTATTTTCTTCAACATATGAAAAAACAATGTTGATAGCAATTATTTCATGTTTTTGATGTACCTGGAGTTTCTTATATCATATTGCATATTGCAATATAACAAAGCTCTTCTTTAATCTTCCTTTGGCTCTTTATGTGTCTGCCTGTAAGCTCTGCAGTTCAGCATTACAATTTAAAAGGCTCATTTCTCAAGAATGCAATCAGTGTATTCATTGTACTCATTGGTTACTTGGGCATTTTAAAGCATAATTGATAAATAGTAAGAGACGGAGTACATCCTACTGCTACTAAATACTGGTATCCGGTTACTCTACTTTCCACAGATTATGGCTATGGATGTCATACAAGATTGGCTAAAAACATTCTTTGGAAGGAGTACAGAAGTTCACATCAAGTTTAGAAAAGGTTCTGGATGCAGTTAAGTATAAATAATGGTTATTTTGTAATATTCAAAAACATCTATTTCCATGGATAAATTACTACTTTCCCTTTCTTTGGTGAAAATTTAAATAGTAGCTTCAAACAAAAGCTACTTCTATTCCTGCCACAAGGTTATACAACACAGTGTTGATACAATTTGAAGGGGCTGACTTACTGCTTAAAATATGGATGCTGCATACGACTTAAATAATATGAATTAAATGCTGAAGTCATTACTGAGTTTTTACCCAGGCAAAACATAGTATTGCTTCAATAAATATTTCAGGATTCAATACTGTAATTCTTTTGAGACATTTTACAGAAATAAGATGGCTAGTAACTTCAAAATTGCTGCTGAATTAATCTCTCACTGTTTATTTAGCTGGGAACTTACTACAGTAGGATTCTTTCTCTCCATATTTGTTAAGCAAATAGTAAATTTACAAAAGACAGATAGTATCTCCTATCTTGTCCCTCCCCCATCAAATGCACGTGAAATAAGAATCCATAACTGTTCTTCTAAATCTCTGGGCGAATAAGTACCTCAGTGTCATAACATGAAATGGATGTTTTGAAGAGAATACATGGCTGTGCCAAAAGTAATTTTCTAATCACTTTTGAACTTTAAGATAAAAAGACAAACAACATATCTTTTAATCACTGCAGATTTTCTGTAAAACATTTGAAAAATCTCACAGAACATTAAAGGAAACTTCTATTTCCGTCATACGAAGAAGTGATTCTGCTTCTATGGAAGTGGAAATTCAGGAAATTCAGGACCAGGGTGTGTTTGGTGATGTCATGGTTTAAGTCCAGTCAGCCACACAGTTCGCTTGCTCACGCCCCCCCCCCCCCCTTCTTCTGCCTCCCCACTCCCTGAGGGAATGGGAGGAGAATCAAAAGAATGTAACTCCCGTGGGCTGAGATAAGAACAATCCAGTAACTAAGGTATAACACAAACCACTGCTGCTACCACCAATAATAATAATGACAAGGGAAACAACAAGGGAAGAGAATACAACCGCTCACCACCCGCTGACCGATACCCAGCCTGTCCCGATCAGTGATCTAACCCTTCCAGGTAACCGCCCCCAGTTTATATAGTGGGCATGATGTGCTGTGGTATGGAATACCTCTTTGGTTAGTTTGGGTCAGGTGTCCTGTCTCTGCTTCCTCCCGGCTCCCCCTCCTCCCTGGCAGACACGCGACTCAGAGAGTCCTTGGTCAGACTAAACATTACTGAGCAGTAGCTAAAAACATTGGTGTTATCAGCGCTGTTCCCAGACCGAAAGTCAAAACCACAGCACTGCACCAGCTACTAAGAAGGAGAAAAATGACTGCTACTGCTGAACCCAGGGCATCTCTAACCCTGAACTCCTGCATTTCAGTTTCTTCCTTTAGAAGCTCACATCTGAATTAGAAGATATGTTGAAGATTTCCAAGTGCTTCATAGCTAGTCACATGCAAAGCGCAGGAAAACTTCAGTAGTGTTGACGTTTCTGTGACATGAGATCTTTAATTAATAAACCCACTAATAAAGAATATAACTCAATTAGACATGCTATAGCATCTGATTAGTCATGCTATAGCATGGTGTTACTCTTTGATAGATTCTTGGGTGCACACCTAAAATGCACATTAACTCCTGCCTGTTTAAAGGCCGCAACATCTGTACATGAGCCAAAGATACAGCTCTCAGTTGAACTTGTGACATATTTTTAGAGGATCAGGCTCTTTCCACGTATGTATTTCCCATAGTGACCAGGTTAATGGGATTCTCAACCTCCAATTATAAAGATAACTGTAAGAAAACTTCTCTAAACTGTGGGACTACTAGCAGAAGGAGACAACTTCTGAATGTCACTGCTTAATGTACTAAAGAGGGGTGGATCTGATCCAGAACTAGGTAATTCAACAGAAAGACACCTGCTAATTTAAATGTGCTTTGAACCAGGGAATGGTCTCTAAAATGCTCTGTGCCTCCTCTCAAATATAAGAAGCACAAAATGAAGAGAGAGAGTTTTTATTCCTCTATTGCCTAGTGCTTGTGATGACTCAGATACAGCAGACTGCTAGGAAATTGTACTTATACCACAAGGACAACACTTATTGCAACTCCTTAGTCATCAGAGAGAGAGGCTAAATTCAGTTGTAAAGTTTGATACAGGGTCAGAGTCTGCAGCTTTTGGATTATTAATTTACTTGCTTAATCTATTGAGTTTTAGGATTAAGATTACCTAGGAGCTGAAAATTAAGGTGTCTGAGGTTTCTTTCATTTCTCAGATTCAGTTACTTCAGAGTGTTGTGGACTAGCATCTTATTTTAGTAACACCCATTGTTTACAAAAGCTGATGAAATGCATCACACGAATGAATCTGGCATCCTACTGTTAGCAAATGTTACCACATCAAATATCTATCAAGCATCAGGGAAAAGAAACCACCTCTTACAATTCCTTAACACACAAACTATCCTCCTTTGTAATTTTGATTTTCAATCTGTTTGGATTGTGTTATTAAAAAAGAAAAGTTGATAAATTTTATCCGTCCGCAGCACTTGCACTGCTGCATATCATGTTGGTATCCACATTCACGTCTCCCCAAAAGGATATACTACAAATCTTTGCACATCTGAAACCTTTAATTTGGTGGAATGAGCTCAGCTTTTGGTCTGTGTGCAGCCTCAAGGATTTCTTAAAAATAAAATCCATATTTAATAACTATTTGATATTCACAAAGGGTGTTTTGGCTGTGTCATGCTGCACTAACGGGCTGCAGGATTTCTTGGTCAGTTTGACATTCTGCTGCCCCTTGGTAGCAAAACGCTGTGGTACCAAAGGACAACCCTCAAAACTCGAAAGAGCTGGGTACCGACTCCCAGCGGGGCTTCCTTTATGTGAACTCAGCCAACCAACAACTCCATGACTCCAGCAGATGTTTTTTGCCTTCAGACTGATGGATGAATTTATCCATCTTCCCTCATTCCCTCAGTCATCCCCCTGGCTGAAGCCAGTATGGTTAAACCTGGATCCCTGCCGAGGACAATCAGGAATGAAATGCTGGCCCAGTGAGGTTTTCCAGCATGTACCAAGCAGATTGTATTCGGGGGCAAAGGGTCCATGCTATATAAATGCCATAGAGCCTGTACCAGTGTTCTTGGCTCCCTATTGTGCTGTCTTTGATTGCAGGTTTTAAATATGTCATGTATTTCCAGATGCATTATTTGTGTTTGCTTATGTTATTGTGCAATTTGTGGCAGAGTGAGGGGTCTACTGGAGAGCAGCCCTTGGTTTAGTGGCCAGTCCTGTAGCAAAATATTAGTAATACAGAAATCTGCTGCTCTAAGTAAAATTTGATTTAAACATAGTTAGAAAAAAACATTCAAAAAAATTTGTTTATTTATTTTTCTCCAGGTTGGTGACATTCAAAAGTGATTAACTAAACATGTAGCTATCTTTAATTTTTCCCTTTTCTTTCTCATCTCGTCTCACCTTGTCTTTTCTTTCTCTTTTTTCTCCCTAGCCCCTCCCTTTTTTCTTCTTCTTTCCCTTTCCCTTTAATTACTCTTCATGATAGGATTGAGGATAAAAAATCTGGCTTGATCTGTCAATGCCTGAGCACTATCAGATGGGTGGAAGCTGGTGGTGGTTGGTCACCCCTGTGGCAGTGATTCAGATGACTTTTCTTCAGCCGGTGTGGGTAGGAGGCTGCGTCTGCTTCTGAGTCTAGACTTAGATACCATGAGCTATGCACACATCAGCTGGACTTCAGGCAGCACTCCTGCCATAAAACCATACTTTCACCCCTTCCAGAAACTGAAGCTAGCAGTCGACATGTGGTGTGATTCAGTGCAAGCTTGTGACACTGGTGTTCCAGAGTCATTCTCATGGTTTCCAACACAGTTCAGCTTTATTTGCTTTCTGGTTTGATTACCTGTTCAAATAATGGACTTTTGCTTTATGCCACATGACCTTGCAATCAGTGGGAGCATTTAACCAGGATGTGCTGACTTTAAAGAAATGTAGCTTCCAGAAGTGCATCCTTCATGATGTATTCAAAACCAGAGCTTTTTATTTCCCATCCCAAATAGTTTTAAGGTAAATGCTTATTTATACTTCTGTGTATACATTCCAGGAATTTGGAAGCACATGTGTACTTGAGGCCAGATAATATGTGATAGCTAGCTCTGATCTTAATATTTGCTTGGCTATTTCCAAGCATGATTTCATTGCTGGTGCAATTTAATATTTGGTGTTCTCTAAATGCTTTGTTTTTCCCCTTGTGTATTGTCACTATAAAGGAAAATCTGCAGTAACAGGAGTGATAAGTGATAATTCACAATTATGGCATTTTTTTTTTACTTGGATGACCATTAGTTTGCATAAACTACCAACTTTGTGATTATCCTGCTGTGTATGCTAGGCATAGTATATTGAGATTTACCTTACTCTTCGCTGTGACCACAAAAGGTATCCCCAGGGCTGTATTTAATTTCACAGTCAAATGCACTACTTGACTAGCAGCCTTTAAACCAGTATGCCTCCTATAGCTTGGATTTCCTCTGGGAACAGTACTGGGCAGTTAATTTAGCTATTTTGCTTTGTACACAAATCCCTGTTGGAAGATTGGGGATGGAGGAGGGATAGAACTAGGGAAAAATATATGTGTAAGTTAAGAAAAAAAAAAGGAGAGCAGAACCCTTAATGTTTTTTGAACAAGATGTAATCAGTTGCCATAATACCTTACTGTTTATTTGACTTTTTTTCAGTGTGGTTACTGTTACTTCATCCCTGAAATGCTTCCAAGAGAAACTAGGGATTGTCCACAAGATAATCACCGCTGTGTCTGACTCTTCTGTGTGTAGTATGGTGTGTCACTAAGACAGAGATATTATCTACGTGCAGCCTCTGAACAAAAATCAAGGATACTAACTGTGGAGCACAACTGTGAGAGCACATTGTTCTGCAAATGGGTGGTTTCTCCAAGAAAAGTTTCTTGATGCCAGGTAAAAATAGCATTCTGCCTTTTTCAGTATCAGTATTTCAGTGTACCTTCTGTTGAATGTGACAGCATCTTCAACACCTTCAGTATCTTCAATGCTAATTTAAAAGAAGACCAGTTAATGATTCCCAAACTAACTTGCCTGAATGTCACCAAGTCCACTTGAGAGCCTGACCTGACGTCAGCTCAGTCCAAGGGACATGGATGGTTATACCTGCCCATGCTCTTATGCTCTCCGGCGTGGCCAGCTATAGCTGTTAAAGTTTTTCCTCCTGTGAGCTGAATTGTCCTTATGGCTTTTTAGTTCTTTATTAAAAACCTTTAATTTAATTCTTGCCCTGCCTGCAATAACCAGCATGGGAGAAATCCCCATCCCACGAAATAAAGGGCAGAGTTCATGTATGCAGTATTCTCATTCTGACATATAACCATGTTCTTGTCACATGTAGATCCACATTATGAAAGTGGATGTTATGAAACTGCAAGCTTTGATATTGGGCCAGTCCCCAGGTTCTGGGGTGTCATCTGACAAGGAGTTTGCTCCTTAAGAAATACTGGGGATCTCACACAAGCTATAAGGTCCAACAAGGCCACTTTCATGTGGGCATGCCTACTTCTCAGCACAGCATCCAGAGAGCTTTTTTTATGGCTGTTTTGTACATTTACAGTGGGATCCATCCTGCCCAGCTTAGCAGGCACCTCAATTTGACATGTTTGATGAAGTATTCCTTCATAACAAGGTTTTTACATTCTCTGTAGTCACTGAGGAGAGGAAAATGCCTCTGGATACATTCAGAAGATTAACCTATCACCCAACATAGTTTCAAAAAGGCAGGCTGGGTCCTACCCTGCATCAGTACATAAGCATTAGTTTAGGGGATTTTTTTTTTAATTAAAGTTTTTTGTGATTGCAATTCTCATTAACTAAGTAAAACTGAATCATTCCAGTCAGTTTGTGCTTGCAATCATTCCCTTCACATTAACAGACTTTACTTGACTTTCAAATAATTATGCTTTCAGAATTCATTCCATTAGAAGTCTTGCGTGTTTTCTTATTATTTTGCCATGATTTATTTATATTTCAGCCTCATGGAGGAGCTTTCTTTTGTAATCATAACAGAAATCGGTGTAATGAGAGATGAGTTGCTGATAGGTCTGCTAGAAAAATCTACAGCTACTCAATTGTAGAATGACCATTTTTTAAAAGCAGCAATACTGGTATTAGAAAACAGTGCATTTTTTATATTTTTTAATGCCTACTGAATGTACAGTATCTGAAGTCCAGCAAATAATAAGGTAACACTTATGGCCAGAGCCAGGTTTTATACCTTTACTAGCTTGACTGCACAGATGACCTCCTTAGAGCAAATTTCTGTCTGTTATGGCAAGGTCTGAAGAGTGATGGCCGTTGGCCACTAATGTAAGATCTGACATGAGTTAGCTGTAATCAATTCATAGGTAATCAACTAGCTGTAATCAATCCCAATGAGCAATGAAATCCAGGCTTCTGATGTCAGACCACCTTGCAGAAAAGTTTTCTCTGCCACTTGATTTTATTAGATTTTCTATGGACCAGTGAAGGAGGTAATATGTTTGATGTATTTCATATCTGTCAGCAAGTTTTGGCGAAAGTCACAGCATTAAATACCCTGGTAGAGAATATTTGCTTCTATGTTTTGAGAACATCCTTGAAAATTATTAAGTCTGTGAGAAAATTGAGTGATGATTATTAGCAAAATTGATTAAAAAGATAGCAAAAAGCAATTATGCAAATTAGAAAAAAATGCTTATAAAAATGTTGCGTAGGTGCAGTTTGGAAAGAAAGCCTTGACTTTGTTGTTTCTTTTCTGTCTCATGACTTAAAATACAAGCCATTGCTCCTACGTTGATGGGAAAAGTCGAAACATATGCTTTTCAGCTAACAAAAAATAACATGCAAAGCATAATGTTATTGCAAGTGTAAAACTAAATGGAACTTTTCCCTAAGCCATATTCAGAGCTGTGCTGATGGCCACAAGGCCAGCTTCAGCTTGCTTCTGGGGGTGTTGGAGCCCACATAGGCCATAATCCAAACACAGTAGAAATACAATACAACGTTTTCTCCTCCTGATGCTTTTCACGAAACCACCAGAAGTCATGCATCAGGATCACAATATATCAGTCTAGCTCAGAAATTCAGACTTGGGAAAACAGCTGGTGAAACTGCTTCATGCATCACGCTTTGCAAAACTTAATTACTTTACGTTTGAAGAGGCATAACTATCTGTGCTAAATATTGGTGGTTAGAAGCCACCAAAAAAAAGAAAAAGACGTGATGTTTTGATGGGTTGTTAGGGCAGGGAGAAGATGAATAATTTTTGGTATTTTGACAAATATTAATTGTGTAATTAAATACCTCAAACTGCGTTCTTTACAGTGACTATGTGAAAATAGCAGCTCTTACCCAACCTACCTATTCGTGATGCAAATTTAGTCATTGCTGCCTTCATTCATCAAATGAAATGTTTAACAGTTTTAGCATGTAGAAACTGCTGAAACAGCACTGAATGGGAAGGGAAAGCTGGAGGCTTTTGGAATCAGTGGTCATTAATAGCACGCTTAAATAAGCAATGACAGACGGTGTCTCAGCCCTTCATCTGCAGGCAGAGTACTCACGTCCTCATGTGAAATCCTGTGGAATAGGATGGAAAGCAATGGCAAGGAGCGTTTGGCCTGTAACATCACTGCTGCTTGTGTTAAACAGCAAGCCGGGAAAAATATGGCTTGGCTTTCAACTCCTCAGAAGTGGTGACAGAGCTGACAGCTAAGAGTACTACTCTCTTTTTTTAACTTGTGAAATAGGATGTGTTTTACCTGGAAGCACTGAGTCACAATGAATATGGAAAAACCACTCCCATGCCATTTCCCAGAGTAGAGTGGTCACTTAATAATAGCATGTTTATACAATATTTGTTTCCACTGTCCATGTTAGGGCCTCAAAGTGCTTTGCAAACATTATTAAAATTATCTGCAATCCTTTCTAGCTAAGCAATTTATTTCTACTCTGTTCACCATAGCCATGAAGAGACTTAATAGTTTTTAGCTGTTACATGCAGTATTTTAAGCTGTGGCTTTCAATATTCTTTGAAAAAAAAAACCCCTCCTGTTATCATTAAGCCCATTTTGCATCTCCCATATGGAGAAATAAGACTTTAAAGAGCACGAAGACTAACTAATGGCCATATAACCAATCTGTTACCATACTAAATACCACCTCCCTCCTGTATGTCCTGGTACCTATATGCTAGCATGTGCCTCATGTAAATTGTTCTCACCAGCCATGAAGGATTTCTGGGGCAGTGGGAATAACTGGAGGGCCAAAGGAGGAGAAGCAGCCATCCTGTGGTCATGTCAGTGTGCTTTTTTAGGTTGCTTCCAAGAACTAGTTCAATGAGCACATCCCAGACTGTGTATGTCCACATGGTGTTGTGCAGTTGCACATAATCCATTGCAGAAAAAGCCCACAAACATTGGACATTTATGTTGTAGGCCTTGTGATACTGGTAAAGCCCTGTAGCAATTTCTTTAGGGTCGATTTGCTTGGTATCCAGTATATTAAAAATACAACAATCATATCACAGAATGGTTTGGGCTGGAAAAGAACTTAAAGATCATCTAGTTGCAACCCCCCTGCCATGGGCAGGGACACCTCCCCCTGGACCAGGTTGCTTGACCATAATCAACCATGAAACCATCTTCTCTTTCTCCGTAGACTTTGGGAGCAGGATTGCTCGGTGGACATGGGGCGCTCCCTCTGTCTTCCTACTTTTTGGCTAAAGGCTTAGTGTATTCTCCTTGAAAATGTCTCATAATGCTGGTTCAAGATCTGTGGCACTCACCGCAAACTTGAGCACAGCCCTAACAATGGTGGAGGGCAGGTGTGAGGGCACTGCTCTTGGACTGAGGGATTGTACGTGGGGGACTTTGGTCACTGGAGTTTTTACCTCAGGCATTGAGTCAGAGAAAAGTCCCTTGTCATCAAGTGACGCACACTTTATTTCTGGCAAGAAATGTTTTTGTCTTGGACAATACCATTGCTATTCCAGGCTATGAGCAATCAGCAGGTTTTTGAGCCAATGGCCTTGATGCCTTGTGATGGTCTAGACATCACCTGAAGCACCAGTTAGGGATGGTTCTGTCTCCCCATTTTGAATAGCTCTTAGCCCATGTCTCACCGCTATGGAAATGAGGGCCGCAAGGCAGCTTCTTGGCTTCCAGTGATTTGGGGCTGAAGCTGTCTTTTGAGGCACTGGAGAGGAGTGGACGAGGGCTGCAAGGTGCTGGGTTGCACCCTGCTTCTTGTCACTCCTAACTCAGG
Organism: Myiopsitta monachus; assembly: GCA_017639245.1. NCBI lineage: Eukaryota > Metazoa > Chordata > Aves > Psittaciformes > Psittacidae > Myiopsitta > Myiopsitta monachus. The sequence goes on from CM029919.1 coordinate 66,765,460, forward strand.
GCTCATCCAGGCAGCCTCAAGCAGTGGGTGCAGTGGGCATCTCTTGGACTTCCTTCCATGGTATTCCAGCTGGGTTACACACATGGTGCCCCTTTATACACTGCAAAGCCAAAAAAATGAAAGTGGTCAATAAGAAATTTCTCCTTGATGGCTTTGCTAAAGATGGCACTGCTAATGATGCCAAACCTGAAGCCATTTAGGGCAGCTTAAGTTCTCAGTTGTTGTGTGTATGGGGTTTTTTCAGTTTAAAGGGCATTTCTGTGGTATGATAATGAATTATCCAGCTTTTCTTTAATTATGATATGCTGAAGTGAGTTCTTACCAATACTCTTTCTTGCCACAGTTTTATCTACATAGCTGTAGGCCTACTTGCATTGTCAATGCTTCTTGGAGGAAAGAAACTGCAGTGCCTGTGTACAGTCGGTTTTCCTGATGCTCTGTAATGTGCTTTGACCTCTTTAGCAGCACTGATATGTAGTTGTGCCTTGATTGCCTTACACTGAAAATTCTCCTTAAGTGTTTCTCTAAATCTATTAGAAAACAGAAGTTTGCAAGCCAGAAAGTTTAATCTCTTTGTCTTTTTTTGAAGTTTATGGTTTTCTGAAATTATTTTCATAAAGTGGGGCTTATTAGCATCACTCCCTTTACTGGAGAGCCATGCTAAGCAGTCCTCTTGGTGTCCTGGTTTCACCTTGGAGTGTTTCAAATGATGCTGTCTCCCAGCTGTTGCCCAGAACGTTGTTCAAAGAACAGCTCTTCCATTAATACCTGTCATAAAGAGCTGTTAGGTTTGGGTCCAGGATTTCTTCACAGAATCATCCTTCAACAAGCTTTAAAAATAATTACTAGATTTTCAGCTTATGTCTATGGGAGCGGTCTTAGAACGGTGCAGAGAAATGTAGAGCCCCCAGATTGTGAAGTTCACATGATACTGTTAGACCTCCACCCAAAAAATGTAGGAAGAAAGGTTCAAATCTGAATATACATCAAAGCTACACAAGTCAGCTTTTAAAATTATATTACCCTTTTGACTTAACTTTATTCATTGGTTTTTTAGGTTCTTACACCCCAAGATCACCGATGTAAACTGAGGCATCATAACGGAGGTAGCAAGTAATCCACCAGCAAGATCTTCGTAGATACATTTTATTCCTGCTCTTTTTAAAAGAATAATTTTAAAGAATAATTTAAAGAATAATTTAAGAAAATTTGAAGAAGATATTTTAAGGAATAATTGCACTTGATAAAGAAAACACAAGATGGCAGTGCTCAGTTCATTAACAAACGAAAGCAGAATTAGTCCACAGTGAAAATGAAATAGTGAAAAGATTTTATCACAGACAACAGCAGTGGGTTCTTAACCCTTTCTGAGCAGCCCACACTAGGACAGATTCCTCCTAAAGTGTATAAGAATATGTCAGTAAAACCCACAGTGAACACCCACAGCCCCGAAGAACAGCCAAATTCTGTTTTGCTACCCAGAGATACAGAAGAGTTTTGCTTAGCCAGCTATCCTCAGACCAGCAAAAGAAAGTGAAAATGACACCTGAATTTGTCCCAGTTTGCAATTTATATATGTATTTCTTGTCTGTGTCTGAGGCCAAGAGCTTCTGAGATTACACATACCCAAACTGCAACTTTTTTTTCTTTTCCCACACAATACATAAGATAACAAACAGATGGGTTTAACCTCCTCTATGCTTCTCTTTCTGCTTTTTTGGTAGTGCATTAAATGCAAGGATTTCCTGAAATATTGCAGTGCAGCACTGTATTATAGAATTTTAAAAAAGAGTGTTTTTTCCTTAGTGGATTTTTCCTTTGAGTGCACAACATTTTTATTAGGACACCTCCATTATTTCACTTGGGAGCAGTCTGGAGCATGCCAAGTTAAGTAACCAGAACTACATAGTATGAATTCTCACTGTTCAGAGCAGAATTTTACAGATGTAGCTGGCTGCTGAAAAACCAAAACCGAATGCACATAGGCACTCAGATCTCAGCTCTTGAAGAGCAACTTAAAAAGGACATGGAGCTGTTGGAACAAGTCCAGAGGAGGGTCACAAGGACAACCAGGGAGTGGAAGCACCTCTTGTATGAAGACAGGCTGAGAAAGTTGGGGCTGCCTTCCAGTATCTGAAGGGGGCCTACAAGGATGCTGGGGAGGGAGTCTTTGTCAGGGACTGTAGTGATAGGACAAAGGGTAATGGGTTCAAACTTAGGGGAAGTTTAGATTGGATATAAGGAGGAAGTTCTTTACTGTGAGGGTGGTGAGGCACTGGAATGGGTTGCCCAAAGAACTGGTAAATGCTCCATCCCTGGAAGTGTTCAAGGCCAAGTTGGACATGGCCTTAGGTGACATGGTCTAGTGTGAGGTGTCCCTGCTCATCCTAAGGTCCTTTCCAATGATTCTATGAAAATGTATAGTGGTTACAAGTACTCAGAGATTTCTGCCTGGTGTAGGTCTAAAAAGGTGGCAAAAATATGTGACAAAAAGGAATCTGATTTCCCTGAGTGACTATGACGAAGTGTGTGTGGTCACCTTCACCCTCTAGAAGGGGAGAGGGCAATGTATTCCTGGGTGCCCAGGATACTTCCAAAGGCATGAAATATTTATCTACTTAATGACAACTTCCCTTAACTGGAACCACAGTACTGGGAAGTAAGAAAATGCCCTTCTCTGATATCATCCTTTCACTCAGCAGCACTCCCCAGCGGTGGGCTGCAGCCAGCAGTACATTTTAGTGGTGCTTTCCACCTGGCAATGAGCTGCTACTCCCAAAGTCATCAGCTTTTTCCAGCCTTTTTCTCCCAGCAGCAAGTCATTGCTTTCAATCTTCATAGGTACATGGTAGCCAGACCCTGTAGGCAGTCTGCTGCCTTCAGTCCCATCCCCACAGGATGGAAATGCCCCTTGTGACTATGTCAGAGCAGAGCTGGGGCACACTGTTGAGACAGCATCCTGTCAGAGGCTCTTTCCAAATGGTTGAACTTCTGTGCTACCTGGCTTTGCAGCAAATCCCAGCTTTCCACAGGTGCAGAAAGAGGCCTGAAATGTGCTGTTCCTCTCTGCCCCACAGCGGTTTGGAACCAGTAGACAGTCACCCACCTGGTACCCTGGGAGCAGGATTAAGATCCAAAACCCTGAATCTTTGGGTGATTAAAATAATTCTTTTTTATGCTGGAACAGGAAAAATGGTGCATCTAGAATAGCAGGAAAATATTTGTTTATACTTTCTATTTCTGCTGTGCTAAGAAAAATGGTTAAAATAAAAAAAGCTTCTGTAAGAAAAACATATCGTTAAAGAAACTCTAACGGACCTTTAGCTTGTTCTTAACTTTTATTAAATACATTTACCTCTCATTAATTATAGATATTTCTTGTTCTATTCACCAGAAGTATTTTATAATTTCACTTTATATTGCCCCCAAAATAAAAAAAATAATAAAAACCCAGAATTGAGTCACCTCTCATACCTATAGAACACTGGCAAAGTAGGAACATGATCTGAAAATGAAAAGACAACTGTTCAAAGCAGCACCTGTTGCTTGAATTTGGTATTATTGTGTTTTCTGGTGCTTCCATGTCTCATGGTGTGTTGAAGCAGATGTTGCCATTTGGGAATGTCTCTAGCTTAACAAAGCAACTCGTATTCAACCACAGCATTTTTCCAAGAGATCTATTCCTTATGGTAAGGTATACACTTGCAACGAAAATTGCAAGTGCATACATGGTGCAAAGGATCTGAGCTGAATGAGTTTAACATAGTTCTCCAATCCTTCAAGCAATAAAGCAAATGATAGTTAATGCAGTTCCTCATTAAGGGAATGCAATGACTGATTAGCACTTCACTCCTTCACAGCTGAGACCAAGACATCCACCTACCCACAGGCCATAAGAATATTTTCTTTTATCCTTGTCAAAACTGTACAGTCAGAAGGTAACATGTCTGTCTCCCACAGGCTACTCGGCTACACTGGCAATTGTTTAACAAAAGAAACCATACTGAGATGACTCAATCTGCTGTACATGTCTGTTCATATTGTGAGATTATGCAGCTCATTTTTGCATGGACAAAGACAGCTGCAGTATTCAGCTACTGTTTACAAACAACACATCAAATCAATGTTGGTACAAGTGGAAGCTGAATTTAAGGGCACTCACAATGTCAATCACTGTTGTGGGATTTTAGGATTGCTTGAATGGGCTGCAGACAAAGGTGCTGAGCTTGTCTGGAAAATCCATGACCACACGGAGGAAATGAAACCCAGAGAGTTATTTGTGGTTCTTACTGCTGTAGCTAAGTGTTGCATGAAATTAATTGTTTAAAAATTGCACCTTGCTCTAATAGTCGCTGTTCAGGCATGACATTTATTGGACTAGATTCATGGCCAGATAATGTACTTGGAGATGGTGATGCAGGTGTGTGCCCTGCTCTGAGCCCTCTGTCATAGCCACAGCTTTTACACTGTGGTTTTTTAATAGCTGAAGCTTGTATCAGCTGAAGATGATGCGGCCCAGCTCTTCTCCTGCCCTTGAATGTCCTCTCCCATCCATTTCCAGTGCTGGTACTACAGAGCATGAAGATGTGGCAAGCCAGGAAGCTGATATAGCTAAAACCTGACCTGTCAAAAACCCCACCTACTATTTGAGACTATTTGAGACTATTTGTCTCAGCTGGATGCATTTCATGAGCCAGAACTCTGTGATCACAGAGATCACAGGCTGGGACACAGCTGGTAGGGAGTCAGTCTCAGAATGTAACCCCCAAAACAAGATGGAGAGGCAATTGCCCATGAATGCATTCAGTGAGTGCAGTTGGAATACACTGATTTATTTCTGTTGTGTTTTCAACTATTTCCAGCACAGTTTTAGCTTTATTATTTTCTCCCAGCTGCTGAAACTCAATTTTCACTACTCTGCCGAAAGACTGATCCTACAAAGGAGCATAATAAGAAGAAAATAAAAACGATCTTAACAAATGCAAGTGCATGTGAGGCAGTAGTAAGTTGCTTGTTTAGAGATTTGTTAATTGATAATATCAAATAGTTTCTTCTTACTGAACCCATCCTTTTAAATTACTGTTCTCTGTATGGTGGTAGGAAAACTCCACTTTTCCTGTTGATCCTAACTTTGAACAGCCACTCTTCTACTCCTCTTTTTCTTAATTCCGTTGTATTTAAGACAACACTGCTCATCCTAAACCTAAAATCAAATGCTCTAAATCAGTTTGCTACTTTTGGCCATGCTTCAGCAGGAATTAATATGGCCTAATTGTAGGACAAGGAATAGCTCTTCAGTGAGGGGGTGGTTGGTCACTGGAACAGGCTCCCCAGGGCACAAAGACTGTCAGAGTTCAAGTACCTGGATGATGCTTTTAGTCACATGGTTTAGTTTTAGGTAGTCCTGCAAGGAGCAGGGAGTTGGACACAGTGGTCCTTATATGTCCCTTCCAACTTGAACTATTGCATGATTCTATATTTCTATGAGCTCTGGTTCAGGGTTTTGTGAATGAAGTTGGAAAATAGAAAAAAACAGACACTCAAATCCAGCTTTAAAAAACTAGTGGATGGCCAGGTATTACACTGACAGGGAATATACGGTCCTCATGGCCACAGACAGGCTGAGAAGGAGCACTGTGCTACCTGGATTGATAGAAGAGCTGGACTGGATCAACATTTTTTCTGTTGAAAAGATGCATTCCCCCCTGCCTTTATTACCTGACAACTTTGCAGTCTCAGACGGGGATGTAAAAAAAGTCAGAATTTGTTCTTTTTTAGGTTATGCATGCCCATCAAGACTGAAGACTGTATGCCTGAGACTTCTTCATAACAGTATCCAGCAAGTGGAGAAGCAATAAAGTTATTAAGTGTGTTAATAAAGTCAGCAAGTGAGACTTGGAACACCCACATGGAGTAAAACTGCTGAGTCAGGGAGAGTGACTTTTCCAATTATAACAAAACATTAACATGCAGGTCAGAGGTTGAAATATTAAAAAGCAGTTAACAGGTCTCTTGAGAAGCACTGGTAATGCACAGCAGCTCTGCATACTTGCAGACAATGTAAAAAGCCACAACATTATCCCTTAAAACCAAACACTTACGTGCAGAGCTCAATTAGTGAAAGCTGTTCAGGAACTGAAATGTTAGTTCTGCTGGGAGATGCCCTGCCTGGGACCAGAAGTAACAGCACTGTGATACCCTCTAGGACCTGAAGGTGCACAGCAAGGCAAGGAGCCTGCTGAAGGCTGAAGTAAAAGCAGTCAGAAAGCCATCAGCTGGAGAAAAACATCAATGGTGATGATGCCAGTGCCTTTAAACACAGACAAATGACCTTTCTCATGACTGGCCTTGGTTTTTTTGTTGTCACAACTGTTTGAACTAGCAGCACTTCGGTCTTGATAATCTTGAACCCAATTTCAAGCACGCTGTGCACTTCCAAATAGAGTTATATTTTTTTTACTAGAGAGCTCTACTTCCATTTAGTTAATAAAACTGAGTTTCTCTTGTGGCTCATGTGCAATTTATTACTCTCTTACAGTCTACAGATGGTTGGAAATTGTCTACTGGGAAACACAATATGTATGTGTTCTTCACAACCTCCAGCTGAAGGGTTCTTGTCAAATAGATTTTCCAACATGGTTTAGTGTAAGGGGACGCAGGAGCTGCCAAATGTACAGTAGGTTCCACGCATGACCTGCCTGAGCTCAGGGGTGCCACCTATCTCACAACCTAGCCTTTAGCCAGCTTCTCTGCCCCTTATCGTTTTATGATTGGATGATATAAGGGACTGATAAGGTCAGTATGGAAGTCCAGGACAGTTTCTAGCTTACCCTATCTGCTGTGCACATAGAGGAAGAGAGAGCACAAATTTTCTGTGTCATGCTGCAAAGTTGTTTGAGCAGGAGCTTAATTTCAGTCGGTTTGAACACATACTGAAACTGAGATCACTAGTGCACTGCATCCATGTTTGAACTGTAGTTAGGCGCCTGTAAAATGGCAGTCTGTGTAACTATTCCATGGCTTAGCAGAGAAATTAAGCCCCTGTTTAATCATTTTTGCTTGCTTAGTATTATACTATGCCAAAACTGCATCTAAGCCACTGCAGAAGAGGCTTTAGTTTGTCTGTAAACTTCATGGGTTTTGTGGTCTTGTGTCAATGATTTCATGCCCTGAATTTAAATAAACTGGGAAATAAGAGTCTGCTCTAGAGCCCACCCAAAAGATTGGTGATGTTCCCAGCACACTGGTCAGACAATACGAAGGAAATGCAAAACCTACATGTGACCAAAATGGTATGCAACCAAAGTTTCTGCATGTGCCATGCCAAACAAACAAATGCTGAGCCTAGCAATTTTTATAGTCAATATGCTCCATCATCTACACAATAACTTGGTAGGTGCAGCTAGAGCAAAGGTTTCTGCCCCAGAGCAGAAGGTGTTTTGCAGTGAAATCATGACAGTTGTTTCAGCTAAGCAAAATACTGCCTAGGCGCTCTCTGAGGTAAAGCTCTGTCTGTTAGAAGGAAAATCTCAGTCAGTCTGTGGCTGTGTCATCCTTGCTCCGGGTGGAAGCTGTTTTGATGGCTAACATCTGTTATTTTCATTGAAATTTGAAGGACCTGTCTACATGTTTTGGTGTTGGGCTTTTTTCCCCCCCTTGGTATAGGATGTGAGGGAGGGAAAAATAACTAAATTGACCTTTCAGTTGACTGAGATACAGCGCAAAAAGACTCGAAGAAATGAATATCCTTACAATTATGCACACTAAGGCATTCTTACTCAGTTTTTCTCATGTAAAGAAAACCAAGAAAAACAGAGCTATTATGACTTTACCCACCTACAGACAAAGCCTGAGAAGATCCTATTTCTCAGACCTTTGTCAAATTTTCAGTCTATGTAGTGGGAATTCTTTTTGCTCCCTTAAAAGATAAATATGTTAAGTATTCCCAAAGGACAATAGCTTTCCATCTGAGAAAACAAATGTCATCATCCCCTCTGAGTCTACAGTCTTGCCTTCCTTCCCCTCCTCCATTTTTTATCCCTATACCTCTGGCCATAGGAATACATCTTCTCCTTTGCCATTAATCACTCTTCTCCTGGGATCTTATAACATTTGGGGGCAATATATACTGAGACAAAAATCATACTTTATGAAAATTGACTCAACTGTAACCTATCTTTCTGTTCGATTTTAAGTAATAAAAGGAATGAGAGACTCACAGCTATTTAAATCAAGAAGTAAGCCACTGATAATGAAAAGCAGTTCCACTGCTGTAGCCACACAAGAGCTATGGCAGGAATTCCTAACACTCCTGACCCAATGCAGAGCCACACAGCAAAATCTTCATCAGGCCGATAACCACAGGAGGTTCACCACAGACCTTGGAGCGATAGATAGAAAAGTACCTCTAGGAGTTCACGGCCAAGAGATACTCAGGAATCTCCCATCTCACCTATGAAATGGCTGGATGCAGAGCTGAGTCCAGGAGGATCCCACTGTTTTGGATCTGGAAAAATTGTGGAGGCACATTTCTGCCCACTTCCACGGGGTCACACAACATACTTCCATTGTGGGAGCCAGTCTTGAGTTGCTTGAGGCTTTAGAGAGAGAGTTTGGCTAGTTCTGCACAACACTCTGTCTTTTGAAGGCTTCCACAAAACATTTATATCCCCTCTTAAGGCTTGCCAAAAAATCAACAATTAAAAAATACTCTAACAATAAAAATTGTATATGATTCTGATATGTACAGAAAGTACTATGATGTATATACACGTTGCATGTTTCCTAACTTCCTTAGCAGTCTTCTTCATGCTCTTAACAGATTTGTGTATCTCCTTCCAAGATTGTTAAAAAAGGAAACTGAAAGCATAGAAGCCCCAGTGCTCAACAGCGTTGTGCAACATGAATTTGAGGGACTAGAACATTTTGATCCAGTACATGGGCTTCTGCCATTTGAGCTAAGAGAGAAACTAAGTTTGTGGATAATTTAACATAATTGCAGGGAAAATCCCTTAAAAGCCAGATACTGAAACATCCGTAGTGCAAAAAGACTTCTTGTCAGCAAGCTGCTAACATCTCACCAACCATGTCCAAAACAAATGGTTTCGACTAATTTTTTTTAATCTAATCCTTAAGTTGGGGCATCCAACACTAACAATTTCAACCTGGGGAAAAGTAGAAAGACTTACTGACTGATAAGAAACTAAATCAGAATATTACAACAAAAAGTGTTAAGCAAGACTAGACATAAGCAGAACCACTTTCGGCATCTATTTAGGTGAGAAAACAAACGCAAATACACTTCTAAATTCAGGATTATGTCACAAAGATGTTGCTTTGTCCAAAATCTCAGAAAGCCTGTTTATTTTTTTCTCTATTGACCTTTCTCACTTCGGTTTTCTTGAATTGTTTGATATTCATTGCAAAATATCTAAAACTGGATTCCAAAGCTGGTGCTGGTGATGTCAGATCGTATTTCTTGATACAGCTGCTTTACTTTGGTGTTGCAACTACCACAGTTAATGAGTTCAACAGAATGAGATATGATTTAGGCTGTTACATAAGAAACCTAAACTATGACTTCATATTCAACCAAACTCAAGGTGAGATCTAGAAGAAAAGCTAGGTATGGGCATTTTAGGTAATCAGCTGTCTTCCGAACACCCTCTCTTTGCCCCCTGGCTTTGTGCTTGGAAAATGGGAGCTTTCCTCCACACTATTCTTCCCTGCTGTCAGCTATCTTTAAACTGACTCCTGCAGCTGTATTCTGAGACATGCTGGGTTGTAAGCTCATCAATACTATGTAAATTTACCCTGTAAGCAGATTACCTGTGACTATGGGAACAGACTAACCTGCATCTGCCACATTGCTTTCACTTTTACTCGACAAGGTTAATGATGAAAATAAGGTTAATCCACTAAAAGTTCAAGCAATTGATTACAGAACAGGAAATTGAGTTACAAAGAATTGAAATATGATACTAATGTCTTTGTTTTAAGTGGTTCCTTTGGGGTTTTTTTCAGCATTTTGAATTTGGTTACCCCTTGGCATTTGAGAAAGCAGCATTTCCTCATACTGCAGATGAATATTCTATAATAGCAAAAAAGATTTGGTTAATTTTTCTAATAAATACCACTATTTTTAACATGGAAAAATAAAGATTTTTGAAAAGCAGCTATTTGGCATTTAACCCTACATATTCCTGACTGGATTAATTTTTATTTTTTTCAACTGGACCCGAATTGGACCTTTAGGTATATTAGTATTATCTTCAAGACTAACAAAAGGATGGAAGGTACACATTCGTTTAACACTATAAACTATCTATACAATAGAATATTGCGATATTGGAAGGCAAATCCTTCAACAAACCTGCAACAAAGGTAGTTTCCTTTTTAGCTTTCAAACTTGGCTGGGGATTACCAGTCATCTGCACCCTGGTGATTAAAAATGTGTAAGAGAATATAAATTGCCCACTCTTTGTTGTTTGTTATTTTTGTATGTTGACTGCACCTTGCAGAACTACTTTCAGGGGAAGTTTTAGGCTTAATGCACCTTTTCCCCAAAAACATTAAACAGTGACACCTATAGAGACCATATAATGTAACCTCTAAAAACCATACGTGAAACTTAAATTTTAACACAGTTTTAGAGCGAACAACACTTGACCTTTGGGAAACTCTTACCAGAATGGAAAGCTACACTTGTTTTGTGGTAACTAACTCCCCAAGTACTGAGGTCTAGTACTGAAAATGGTGTATTGCAAGCAAGTGAAAAGAGCAAATGGAAATTGCACAAGTCAATTTGTTGTTTTCACTTACGCTTCAGAGCTCTGAATGTCATCCTGGGTGGAAAATGTCTTAGCAGTTTTCTCTAGCCATCTGAAACCATTCTAATATATAGAAAAATGGCAGTGACATTTTCCCAAGATATTTTTATGTGCAATACCTGGTCAATCCTAAGTGAGAAGAGAAAAAAGGTCTCTGATTATAAACGACTGAAACGGTGTCCTCAGTAGAGCTGCTATTTCCCCCTCAGTATATAGGGGCTTTTTAATAGAAGAATCCTCAGTTTCATAAAAATGATGTCTTTTTAATTCAGAAATATAACCCTGATGTAATATAACATCTCCTCTCCTACTCTCTTTTTCCTTATAAAATGTAGACAAAACAGCGACCTGGTTATCCACTTAAAGGTCATTCTCTGGTCAGGCTGAGCAGAACCTCCAAGTCCAAGCCCTTTAATATCAGCAAAGGCATTAAGACTGGCAGGTAAAGAGTCTAATGACTTTTAAATGGATATTTTCTCTCTCCCCACATGGTGGTGACTGAGCTGCAAACAAGCTAGTGCACTTCAGGTTAATTATAAACTTTAGATGCATATAAAACCTGGGAGATCCAAACCAGCCCTGGAGTAGCAGTTTCCACATATGCCAGGTTTTATAATATCTTAGGGGTGTTGCATTGTGGGAAGTGTGGAAGAATTTTTCACCCAGCACCAGATTGACTAAGGAAAGCTCCTTGTCAGGTTTTGGCTGCTCCTGGAAGAGCTGGAGCAATGCTGGATATATCAGGATGTGCTGTTCATGTTGTCACACTTGAACAGGCAACAGGTAGTGACACAAGGTGTTATAAATATTTCTCAAGCTATGAAAATCCACACATGTCCCCTAAAATCAAGATGGATTTAGAGTAAAACAGTTGCTGAAGAAGGCGGAGGCATATATGCACCTCTTCTGGTAGAGCAAGATGACTCCACAATCCCACCGGCATCAGCTGCCAACTCTCTTATTTCTGAAGACAGAAATGATTTAGGATGAGACCTCGACCTGCTCTGTAAGAATTATTGCCATTACTTCTCAGGTGACGCAAGTAAGAAATCTCTTACTGAATTAAACTACCACTCTTGTGCCTTTTTCTGTGCATGCATTCTAAGACAATAAGGAACAATTTCTACTGTCAAAAAGAGTTTTAAATTATTACCTTCCAAGTGATGTTTTCTTTCTGGACTGGGGCAAGTAGGAGTTACTGTTATTTGTACATTTCTCACATAAATCCAGAGATAGGCTTGGATCTTTACTGAACAAGCCAGAGGATTTATTATGTATCTAGGAAAGCCTGTGATCTAAAACCAGCAGTACTGCTTATAGTCGTACGGTTTTTCACATGTGTTTATGAATTACGCTCTGGAAAGGGCAGAAAAGCAGGTGTGAGAGGAGTGGGATGAGGACAAAGCTCCTGTGTATCACTTCAGAAGGTGAATTAGTGCCTTGATGCTCTATTAGTATTTGCATTCATATTCTTGATGCGTTGTGCCAAGGTAGCACTAGCTTGGCTCTCAAAAAATTGCATGGGTTGAGAGCAGACAGCACTGCCAAATGGGATGTCTATGGGATTTGGCAGTGGAAAAGCCTTTTCATTTCCCATCTTCTTGACAGAGTTGAACTGGTTTCCAGACTGCGCTTAAGTGACTGTGCCTCAATTTCCCTATCTGTTAGATGAGTACACTGATACTGATATGTTTAGAAATGCACTTGGAGATTCATGGGGGAGAGAGGAGTGCCAGCTGTGAAATAGGTACCAACATCTGTAATGTTGCTATTTCCTGAATTACCTTATATACACAATGTCCTGGCACCTTAATATCTGTAGTGTAAAGTGATCATGGATACAAAGGGAGGTCAGCAGGAAGGAGAATGCATCCACACCTGTAAAAAACAGTTCAAGCACAGAAGTGCCCAAATGCAAATGTTGTGCACCTTTGTCTGAAAGTAGTGGTGAGAGCTGTGAGGCCAAGTAGCCCACTTTGAAAATCTTAGGTGAGAGGTTGCTGCTTGTTTGTTCTTTGGGCTTTTGTTTTTTTTGTTTGGTTGGTTTTTTTCTTTTTCCTTTAGGGATCTGCATGATGACCAGTGTTTATTCAGATAATCAGCTTCGTGAACAAGACTGGGAGCCTTAGCTGGATTTTATCCCAGCCAACACATTTTCAATAGAATCACTGAAGTGATTGTAAGAAAGCACTGGAAACACAATTCCTGGAAGTAATTCCCAGTTGTCATGTTGAATTATAGAGAGACTTAGAGCTGTTAAGTTTTCCACGTCTCTGTTTAATCCTCGGTAAAGTGACTAAAGTAAATTGTATCTCAAAAGGATGTAGTGAGTTACCAAAATGATATTGTGAAAGATTTCCTGCCTCTTCAGAAGAGGTGAGCTGTCTAATGCAAGGTATTAGTGTTCTGTTATGAAGCAATTCTCTTTCCTAGATAAAACAAGACAAAATCCTGTAACTTGGTGCTTCATTACTGATGACTGGCAGCTCACTTTCAATTCATAATTATAGTTCAAACCCACATCCTATCCATTTCTTCGTAGTAAATGCTTGGATTTGTGTACTAGTGATGTAAGAAGAAAATGTGTAGACCACTTCTTTAATTTCAGTAAAGAGGAATAAGGGAATAATATGAGATAATGTTCCTGTTTCAAATAAGCATAATAATAATAATAAAAAATCTGTATTTTGCTTTCCTATATGTTACACATTTTCCAGGTTACGTTAGAAATTCATGTTCACTTCATATGTAACGTATTTGTTATTTTCTGGTTTTCCTCCAAGGACGTTTTGCCGTTATCCTGCCAGGACTGTATGTTGTCTGACCACTTCCCCATTGCAATTAAAGATTGAAACCACTTGCTTACGCACAACGGAGACCATCATACCTAACCCCAAAGGAGGCCAGAAACTCCTAGCACACTGCATTTCCCAGACCAACCAGGAGGCCCAGGGCACAGAAGGACAGTGTGCTATTTGCAACGAGGGCTGGCACACTGACAATCCACATGAGTGGAGCACTTCAAAATAAATAAATAAAAAACCCCAAACCAGTGGTGGGGGCGGATTATCACATCTCATAGAGAGGTACTCCTGAACTTTCATAATAAAGTGAGATAAACTGCTTCAAAATCAGTTGTTAAGAACATGCTACCAAAGAGCCAGCCTCAAGGAGTGATGTTTAGCCAGAAGCGTTTCTTCAAATCATGCAATTTGTATTTGGCAGTCAGTGTGCAGAATCATAGGCTTGATCTGAACAGACATCAGAACATGAAGCTTGCACAAGAGCCTTCCCAGCGAATTTCATTTTGTCCCTCCTCCCCTTTCCTTGCTTTTCCTCCTTTCTTTCTCCAGTGCCAAAGCCAAAGAGGAGGAGGTGAGATGATGCCTTGGGGTGCCAGAGGTGGGGTGTAAAAGAGACAGAGGCAGTCTCTGACTCTAAATGGAAATACTTCATTGACTTCAGTGTGTTTTGAAACAGGCCAGTATACTCAACAAACTTAAAAGTGACCGGTATGCAATAAATAAGATTCAGAATCATACAATTGCAAAAATAAAATTAATTGCTGAGTCCAGACTACAGTTTTCATATATGTGCATGAGTGTATGCACATACATGTGCTGGGGGCTGAGGGTAATAGTAATCTGCCATGATTATCAACCCATTCAATTAATCTTTAGTTTCTCATAAGGCAAATCTTGTCATATTGCAGAGCTGCAGTGATGTGTGTGTGAATATGATAATCTATGGTGAAAATATTCTGCAGCCATTTGTTCCTTAATGCTGATATTTAGAGACATCAAAATGAAAATCAGTTTGAATTGCCAGAGGATACAAAAAACTGAGCAGGATCAAATTATACTGGACATCTAAGTCCATGTGGCAACATTTTTGAAATGCTCTTACACAGTTATAGCGTGAGGACATGATGTTTTCTTAGGATGGATGAGGAAACTCAGGGAGAGGAAGAAGCCTCTCAAATGACATACTGGCACAGACATGCATACATATAGGATGAGACCTTAGGTGTAAGGAGTGCTCTGTCTGTGTGCATATTTAGTTTGAAAATGGCTCTGTCAGAAAGATCCAATTCAATTCTTAAGAGAAAACAAATGACTAGGTTATCTTTTTTTCCCTCTAAACTTTCATATTGGACTGAAGAGAGCCACACTTTGAAAGTAAGAAGCAGTTCATATTTATCATGTTCTGGAGCCATTAATTACAGTGTGTCCCATTTCTGTTTATTTGCTTTAGTTCTTCTTGGTGTTGAAAGACTGACCCTCATGGACATAAAAAAGATTATCTAGCTTCATCTGTCTCACCATCCTCTGTGGCTTGAGTCCTTGTGGTAGGGCACTTCCCCAGACTACATGACACAGCCAGATGTAGCAACTGGATACTGGGCTATGAAATAGCACTAATTTCAGATGTCAGCCTTCACACTTCATAAAACAGGAGCATATTACAGTGCATGTTAAATTCTAGAGCAAATAATACCAAACTTCTATGCGGCTGTACTGTAGATTTGAATAATCTGGCAGACTGCATTTGCAAATATTCTCTAAATTTCCTCTGCCCCTGCCCTGAGACTGTGGTAAGTAGCACAGAGACCAGCTGTCCAGCCTTGTTTTTCTAAGCCATTGACTAAACAGTGAGTTCATGTTCAAGATAACTGTGGGGAACCAGTTCATGAACTTCTTGAACTCTGCTGTTCATAAGTGTGGTGATGGGACTGAAAAACTGCCATCTAATTAATGTTGAGTCTTGTAACTAGAAATGAACCTTGAGCCAAGTGGTGGGTTTGGGTTTTTTTTCTTCATTAAAAGATGTCTGAAGAACAAAAATAAGTGAAAGTGCTAAGCAGGCTAAGCTGTTGACTTTTTGCCAGGGAAAGCCATTGCTTTGTCACAAAGGGAGATAAAAGCATCGCCAGCATACATCATTCAAGGGCTTGCACTGCACGCTGGCTACAATGCCAAAGAACTGGCATGGAGCAGAACACTCCCTTCCAGATTCACTTCTCAATTTGCAAGATGATTAACCTGGAGGTCTTTCCACCAGTGGTGTCTGGTTTACTGCAAGTTTAAAACTTCTCCTTTTCTTTGTGGGATTCAGTTCTGTGCCAGTTACAAGCAGAATAGGAATTGGTCTCTGAGGGAAGAAAGCTGCATATACCTTAAAGTTGCAATCTTGCATTACAATTTCAGCCTCTAAACCTCTTCATTCATGTTGATAACAATGCTTGGATGTTTAGCCTTTGCCCAGTACAAATGCTTTCCTATTATACTTTTAAAATAGCGTGAAATGGCTTAAGACTGCAAAAGTGTGGATTTAGATTAGATATTGGGAAGAAATCCTTCACTGCGAGGCTGGTGAGGTGCTGGCATAGGTTGCCCAGAAAAGCTGTTGCTGCCTCATCTCTGGAAGTGGACAGGCCTTTGAGCAGCCTGGTCTAGTGGAAGTTTCTAGTGGAAGATGGTCTGGGTTTGGAACTAGATGAGCTTTAAGGTCCCTTCTAACCCAAACCATTCTATGATTCTATGAAGCACAGACTTATGGTATAGGACCACGTACTCTGCTCCTCTTAGCAAGAAACTGCATAATTCCACTGTGCTTCAAGGTACATACCCCTTGCACAAACAAAGCAACATCTTCCCCTTAGTATCAGAAAGCGTTTGACATCCAGAAGCAGAAATCAAAACGAAGGGCTGGAAAAGACCTTCTGAAGTAGACCCTTGCTATTGCAAGACTTACAAAATACTTAAGTAATCTCTTTCACAGATAAAGTCTATCTAGTGAGATTTCTAGAGAGGTTCTGTTCTCACTGGTAGTTTGTTCCAGAACATATCTCCTTAAAAGGGTAAAGGAAGATCAACGAAGCTGGTGAAGAGTCTAAAGAACAAGCCTTATGAGGAGTTGCTAAGTGAATTGGGGTTGTAAGGAGCCTGGAAGAAGACTTTATCACTTTCTATAACTACCTGAAAAGAGGTTTGTAGAGAAGTGGGTGTTGGTATCTTTTCCGAAGTAGCAAGAGACAGGACAAGAGGAAATGGCCTCAGGTTGCATCAGGGGAGGTTTAGACTGGATATTAGGAAAAGTTTATTTGCTGAAAGGGTTGTCAAGCATTGGAACAGGCTGCCCAGGGATGCGGTGGAGTCACCATCCCTGGAGGTACTTAAAAGGCATGTAGGTGTGGTGCTTAGGGCCATGGTTTAGCGGTGGACTTGGCAGTTCATGGCTGGACTTGATCTTAAGTGGCCTTTCCAACCTAAATGATTCTGTGATTCAATGCAAGCCTTCTGATTTCCTGCTTAAATGCATTCCTTGCTGGTTTATATTCGTTTGTCGGTAAACCTTTAATTTAAATGAACTCTTTTTTCCTCTCTCATATCCCTAATGTATTTATGGCTAGCAATTATACCCCTTCAGCCTTGACTTTGAAAGCTCTCCACTTCTCTGATATTCTGGTCGCATTTCTTTGTTCTGTTTCCAGTTTGAAATCATATTTCTTGAATGTGGGTACCAGACTGGGACAGATTGTAAGATCTCACTGGGACCTTAACCCTGCTCCCTGTGGAAATAGAACAGCAAAAAGAGCACTGTTGTATTTGAAGTCTCACCCTGCTTCATTAGCTTAGTGGTAATCTCCTTTGAGTAAATAAAAATGCTAACATTTCAAACTACAGTGAGTAGGAAGTTCTAAACTAGCAAAGTATTATTTTCACACTTTGCCTTTATATGAGGTGTCAGAGTATTTTATGAAATATAATTAAGATCCAGATCTTCAGAAGAGTGGCAGAATAAACAGCAGTGTCCCCTGTTTCAGTTCATTCTTTTATTGTGATTTTGTATGATGAAGCAGAATACTGGTGTAATCATCTGCAAGTAGTTATTGAAGAAACTATCCTATTTCTTTAGGCCCCAAGCTAAACTGATGCTGAGGGGGCTTGTTTCTATGTCTATTGGACCTGAAACTATTGCTGATTCTGTGCACTCTTGGTGCACTTGTTGAAGAGGTTAGGCAAGTTTTACCAATTCTGACCTACTGGTAACTGATCATTACAAATAAAATAAAGGAAAAGCAAATAAAAGGTAGCAAGTAAGGTGCATTTCTTTGCCATTGACTATGCCACAGGGTTAGGTGGCCTTGTTCTGTAAACCCTGCCTCTGCTTTGTAATGCTCCTGGGCAGCTTTCACCAGTCATTATTTGAACTATTAAGTGTCACTGGCTACAGGATCAAATGAAGTGATAAAGGAGGAAAAACCAGTGAATGTGTGTTTCGGCAGGTTATTTTGGTGTAGGCTTTGAAACTCTGCAGTGCACTGAGGCTGCCATGTTGAGCACTGTGACGCCAAACTTCATGTGATCCTTGCCAAAGCACTGGCAGACACTGTCCAGAACTAGGTCTATAGTTTATAGTCTCCTATAATACTTGGAATAAAACTCCCAGGGACTGGTGCTGAGCAGCAATTTCCCTTGGGCTGCAGGGAAAGAGCAGAAAGAGAGAGTGAGCTTGATAATTAGGGCAGACATCTGCACAGAGAGTCACCTAGCCCTGCATCCCTGCTTTAGGATAAACATTGAACATCACATCATTATTTACATTAAACTCTTCTCCAAATCATGCTTTCTCCTTTTTGCATTGAGCATTCTACTAAATTGGAAAGCCCCAATTTTCTTTCCTTCTAATTATTCCAAGCAATGTGGAACGGCTCTGACAGGTGGGCTTACGTAAACGCCTTTGCTCCCACGTCAGAAGAGCAGATGATTGTACTACTTTCCAGGGAAGTGGGACATGCTGCTGTGCCTTCTTTCATGGAGACAGAATTGAATCCAGATGCTCTTGACCCATACTTTAACCACTGAAATGTGTGGAGTGAGAGATGAAGACAGATGTCCCAGATAGATATTATCTCTAAGGCAGATTTTGCTTCTTATGGGAACACACCACTCATACACACACACATATATATTCCCCTTCTTCCTGTTTCCTCCCTCCCCTAAATCCCTACAACTGCTGTGCAAACTGGGAGAGCCCATCCTTCAGCCAGAACACAGATATGTGGTTAGGATTTCTTCTTGGGGATCCTTGGAATATGTGTGGGCTTGAATCCCACTGGAGAAGGAGGAATGTGGAGGCAAGTCTCCCACATCCTGTGGAGTGCTCTGATCCATGACTTAGTAGCTGAGTGTGCCTGTGGGAGAGCACAGCATCTCCTCCCCAAGGGCTGTTCCGTGTCAAGTCTAGTCCAGTGCTCTGAGAGCACCTACCAATATGACTGGTGCCAGCGAGATGAATGGAAAAAAGTAGTTTTTGAAATCTGATGGGATTAGATGAAAGCACGGTCAAAACTTAAATGGGAAGAATAGAGGAAATGCCTTTTCTCTTCCAAAAGGAGATCTCCTTTCCTCCTCCATATGCCCTGAGAATGCCATATCCCTTTCATGAGATGAAGATTTGTCTATATCAAGTGGCAGTTAATTTACCTCAATCAACTCCCTTTCAGATATCACTTTTTACTCTGTAGTAACAATGACAGTCATACTTAGGGACGCTCCATTTTAAGAAGAAGCTTCTCTATGACATCGATCTCCGGCGTTTCAGACTTGCTCTGTTCCCACAGGTCTTCATTCAGTACTTAATGTTTGCAGGTCTTCCTGTTCAATACTGTCTTGAAGGGATCTTTGCTACATCATCTGGTACTCTGTGTCCCCTCTTGTCAGCCACAAGCACTGCTGGGTATGTCTGACAGCTTCTGACTCATATTCTCTGTTGTAATTGCTGCTGTGTCATGTCTTCTCTTTTTGTGTCACATCTATTTCTGCATGCCCCATTCAAGACTCAGCTTCCACCGAGGCTCCATCACATGCACACACACCATCAGAATCCTCAGGCATCTTCAGGCACAGCCTTAAACACAAAAAAATACCACCACTGGCTTAGGACAGCTCTCAGCCACAAGCTGCTTGAGTGTACTGGGAAGTCTAATTACATGCTTACCCTCTTATTTATTTCCTAGGCATAGACTATTGGACACTGCTGCTTTTGAAATCAGAACATTATTCTCTTGTCTTAGCTGGGTTTACTCACTATTGATTTTGTGGCTATTGGTTTCTTGGGCAGCAAGAGAGCCTGGATCTTGAATCAGCACTGCAACTGTTCTGCTCCCTGTCACTGGATGGTGAACTGCAGGTGATAAGGCATGATCCTGGGTTTGGGATTTTTGTTTTGGCCTGAACCACTTTTCCAGACAGTTCAGGAGTCTCAGACCCAGAAATTCCAACGTGGTGGCTGAAGCTCCAGACTCCATTAACGAAGCCATCCTTGTGAAGGACAGAACTCAGGGAACTGCAGTCTGATTTCCAGAGAGCAGGGCTTGGGCTAGCCACACTGCTTTCCACAGCTGGACATGGCAACTCTTATTCTGCACCAGCTGCCACCCATACAGGCGAATGCATGTGGGCTTGATGGATCTTTGTCTGTCTCAGCACTGATCTTCTTATCCTCCTGTGTGACAAAACCGTCCTTCGGCATAAGTGCTGTAAGAAATTATTTGTTTTCAATTCTATGTATCTTAGCAAAATCTGCTAAGTAATAGCATCAACAGGTTCTTCCTTGGCATCAGAGCAATTCCACCATTTCTAGGCAGTGCTGAAAGCAGTAGATGTGTACTAGTGGCTTGGAAGATGGCCACAAGGACGTAAAGTTATACAGCTCCTAACTGCATTGTAAGCTGGAATCTTAAGTCAGGCAGATGGTCTTAATAAAAACTTAGAGCTACATGGATTTCATCATAAAGTCATGAAGAAGGAAAGGCTGCTCAGTGAAACTAGACATAAAATGTTCAATTAATTCTGACTATGCCATTTATATGATAAATGCTATTTCTGCGATGCGTTGATTTAATCAATTTATTGTATCATATGCTGTTTTGTTTTGGCTTGTTTTATTTGGAAAAATAAAATCAAGACACTTTGAATTTATAGTTTGACCAGAATGACTTCAATCGGTATCAAACTCTTCATTGCCTGTGCTCCTGGGATGGACTGTCATCACTGGGATAGACTCCCTTCTCATAGGCATGGCAGGAGTCTCACAGCTCTGCATGTCACCTGTAGCTCAGTCATGTACCTTGTGTAGCTGAGGATACCTGAAACTTTGGCACTATAAAAAGATGTGCTATGACAGTCAAATGATGCTAAAGGAATGTTTTCTATGCAGAAACATTTCAGAATACCTGCCAAAAGAAATACCCAGAAAGTCCCTTTTCTGCAAAAGAGGCCTTGAGGTGATGCAATCCCAGTGTGTGAAGCTTGTACAGTGCAGAAGTAAATTGTGTAAATTTATATAGGGTTACTTCAAGCCTCCTGACTGGAGAAACCTGTTCCAAAACCTATTAATGTCTGAATAATATACCCACCAATATCTCTGAGCTTTTAACAGGCTCTGAGGATTTTAACTACTGACAAGCAGTGTGGGCTTTTTTTTGTTTTAACAAATGTTGACAGCCATGAACTGTTCTCTTATTGCCTGGTGTTTTCCCCAACACCCTGTTGCTGACTTCAGTTCTAATACAATATAAGAGCATCCCTACAATTTCTAGTAATTTTTTTTTCTGAACAGGTAAAAATGCTATTTTTACTACTTTAATGCTGAGAGTTTTTACATAATCATAAAAGACTTTCATATACTAATTATTTCTGTTGAGATTTCAAAATCAGCTTTATTGCTTTGACCTTTGTAAACCCACTGGTACTGGAAAGAAGCAGAATGGCAATTCACTGGGAAATTTAACTGACATTTTAATGCATTATTCCACTGTTTTCAAATATAGCAATTATTTCTTGGTATATCAATTGCTCTTTCCTAGACTTTTCTAGAATACTATCTGAAATAAATGCATAAGTTTTCAGTGAGACATTCTGGGTTATTTCCCATATTTTGCCACCCTTTGTTTTACATTAACACATTTATTTATATTAATCCAGTGATTAATATATATAGCATGTGGAGAAGTGAAAAGGTATGGTTAAGTTAATTTCATGACAGTTTTGGATGTTGAAGAATTTTATTTCCTCCTAACATACATGGAGTTTCACTACAGGATTCTCTTTACATCCCCTAAACAGTCTGTTCTGTGCCTTGGGAAACTTATTGTCCAAAACATGCTCAAAACTGATACATCTCAACCAAACATCTGTGCCAGGTCCAATCCAAACTTTTATTCATGAAATAATTTTGTCAACAACATTCCAGCCAATAGTAATAGCAGAGAAGTTACTTACAAACATCTCTCCACAGAATAAAATCTTGCTAGTGTAAGAATATAACACCAATGCCTGTTAAAAAACCACCAAACTGACACAGTTGGCTGAATGCTCTTTCTGCTTTACTGAAATGGAATATTTCAGCTGCGTAATCCCCCTTGAGTTAGCAAATGCTGCCTCATTTGAAGTGAAGGTTGAGAGAAGAACTTTTAGTGATCCTCCCTATTCTGAAGGAGAACAAACTGAAGTAAAACAAAAGGACTTTTTTTGTCTCATGTTTTACTTTGACCTGCAGGCTCGCTGCTCTTTGACATTTTCAGATTTTCAAGACTTTCAACTTTGCAATGAGAACCTACTTTCAACACAGCGTTTTATGTAAACACTATGTTTCCTGTTTTGCTTCAAAGTAAAATGATGAAAAAATCCTAGCAGTTACGCAGTCATATCACAACAGGTAGCACATTCATGGTCGCCTCCAGCAACAAAAGGATTTTGCAGACAATAGCAAAGAGTTGTATTTTGCTCAGGGGCCAAAAGTGCATTACAGAGCCAAGGCTTTGCTCATAGGAGCTGGTACCTAGGTCACTAGTCCTCACATAATCCAAAGAAAGCCACATTTTTTAGGAAGACAATATATTTTATTAGGCCAACAGCTGGGTAATGCCAATATTAGATAAAGCAGATTAATTTTCAGGTAGATGAACTACTCTTTGGGTCCAAAACATAGGGAGACTATGAAAGCTATCATAGTTAATCACTCTGAATTGCACTTAGCTGTTTAATCAGTCAGACATTTGAGAGACAAGTGTCTGCTGTTTTGGGAGTAGAGGGTGATCCTGACCCTGTTGAGAGTATAAAAGGTGATGGAAGCTAAATGATCAGAGGAAAGAGTAATTCCCACCAAAGATCAGCACAATTTAAGATATGGGGAAATGCTGAGGCCTGTCTCAAATCCTGCTGTTATGGTGTCTAGTATCTGATAGAGTTATACATTTTAGTTATCTGGCCCATCTATGATCTTGCAGTGTCAGGACTGCAAGGTTAGAGATGGAGTAGCTGTTTTGGGAATATAGCTTTCCAGCTGGTAACTGGATTTCACAGTTCTTTCCCAACTAGGTAGCATAAGGTGGTTCATTGGTTTCACCCACAGAGTTCCCTAAGAGCAGGGAATGCATTGTGTGATGCCTACGACATTCCAGGATGCACGTGTGTAGAATTTGTGGATTCTGGTGGTTCTGATGTTGCAGGAGTTTATCATGAGAGCTGCAGCAAGATTTTGATCTCATTTCTTGAGCTATGCTGGTCTGACGGAAACTTGTTTTTAATGATGGAGCTAATTATTATGTTTTTTGAAGGGAAGGAGGGGTGTTTCTGGGAAAAATCATTTCAAGGTGTGATTTTGTTCCAGCATAAGTCATAACTTGTTGATATTTTCCAGTATACATTTCCTGCATACTGTGATACATCATACCCAGTAGGGTACTTTCTCTCTGTGTTGTAGTAATTTTGTACGATGCTTAGATGGCTTCTTCAAATGTGCAATCCTAGAGAAGTGCCATCATCCGTAGCTTTGTGAGGGCGTGTCATGTATACTCTCCTCAGAGCAAATGAGGTGATGTCTGTGGGCTGGTTGCATATCAGTTTTTCTAGTGTGTTTTGGGTAGCTGATGGTTTGTGGAAGGAGGTGTGTTGGTCTGTGGATTTTCTGCATATGGTAGTTTGAAGGTTACTATTTTTTATGTTGATCTTGGTGTCTAGAAAGTTGATGATGGCGTAAGTTTTCCAGAGATAGTCTGATGGATAATTCTGGTTGCTGAATTTGTGAGAGAAATCAATGAGGGAAAGCAAATTTTCAGTACAGATGTTATCTATGTATCCTAGCATATCCTATATCCTAGTGTATTCCAGGATCCCATGTTTGTTTGGTGAGAAGGTTAAAGTCTTTTTCTTGAGATGAATCCTCAAGAGCCTGATATCCACATGCAGATCAGGTGTAATCCTTCCCTATAGTGACCATAATACAAAAGATGGTGCCAGTAAGAAGATAGTTTATGAAGCAGCGATCCTGGGGGAAGCACACTTTTTTTTTTATGACAGAAAGCTGCTTTCTTGCATAAAAAAAGTATTTAAAGATGGTGTCTGCAGATCCTCATAACTCTTCAGTGAAAGTCTCCTTCTGTTTTCTTCTGTAAGATTGTAGAAAACAACACTGAACAGTTTATGCAGTTTCTTTCTACACTGGGAAGAGATTTGAGCTCCAAGACGAGAAGAGCAGAGCTCTTTCTTGAGTTCTTATATAAAACCATCAAAAATCATCTCCTAGCATTGCTGATGTTATCCTAACTTCTCCTTTATCAACTGTTTAATAACTAATTGGTGACTGAATTTTAAAAACTGTGTAGACCCTTAAAAACCCTGCTGTATCGCTGCAAAAAAATATTTCACTGTTATTCCTCTCCCGCAAAAATTGTTATTGTAGACCAATCCAAAACTCATTTGAGGAGCTCAGCTCAGTATAATATGAGATTATTTTCACGGTTATTTTACAGGGGATGGTGGCTAGTTTAGCTTCATTTTGTTTTCAGAAAAGTTGAGACACACTTAGAGAAACAATTCCTGTGATTCATTATGGACCACAATGCTAGCAATGTTTTTGAGCATAAAAGTAAGCAGTTGGATAGAAGAGGCAGAGGTAGCCACTTCAAGGTTGGGATATTGCTCCATGACTTCCTGGTGGGTTATGTCGGGAAACAGGTGCTCTCAGCATCATTTCTCATTGTTGGTGAAGTAATTGTTATTGCACCATTTGAGTCCAGTGTTAAATGGTATCATCTTATTTTGATAGTAACTTGTTGTGTGGTGGTTTGATGTATTTCAGACAGTTTCCTTTAATTTGTTGGAGCATGTAATCATGTCTGGTTTGGTCAGCCTCTTTGGGAGGTAAGGTTTCTCAGTTTCTTAGCTTAGGCAGACCTAAACGGGATATTCTGTTGCGTATCAAGAGTAAAAAACTAGACTGATCTTCTACAGTCAAAATGACTATCCAAAAATGGACCTGTGTTATTCTCCCATACTCTTCAAAGCCTCGGCTAGACTTCAGATCACTTGCCTTTATATTTGCACCATTACCCCACTGGATTTTACAGGCTTGCAGACCTTCACTGCCTTTGTAACAAGCACTTTTGTAGGATTTAAGATTATGTTTTCTACAAAATGGGCTAGTCAGGCACACAAAATGGATCTCCCAAGGAGATAGTCACATCTCCAAAAGTGTAGATAAACTGATGAGCAAAAGTCCAGAGGGAGGGAAGACTTCATGGAGGCAGGAAAGATGTTAAATAAACTCTAAATCAGTAAGTACATGAAGGAGGTGCCTACAAACCATAGCAGGGTTTTACGAAGAAGAGGTTTCGGTAGTGAATGAAAGCTGAGATATTGAAGTGCAGGAAGATATTCCTAACTGAGTGTTTGAAAATGTGTCTGTAGCAGAGCAGCTCTGTGAGGGCAGATAGGGAAGCTTCGATCTGGTCACTGCGGCAGCTAGGAGACCGCACAGCCTTCTTACATTTCTTCACCCCAGACTCTAAACTGTGCTGCCTGGTTTGGACAGCGCAAGTTAACACCGTTGGTGCTCATTTTAGCCTGGCCTGAGTGAAGAGTGAGTTAAAACATGGAGGGGTTGACAGGTCCTCTGAGGACCTGGACTACCAAAGGGGCGAGGGGATGACCGAGAGGGTCCATCCAGGGTGCCGCTGCTTCCAGGGATCTGGGGAAAAGGACCCTCTAGACGCAACCCCATGCTCGGAGATGCCTTGGCTGCTAAGGGGGGCCCGAGTGCACGCCTGAGCGGAGTCCAGGGTGAAGAGGGGACGGAGCTGGGCAGGAGCCGGCAGAGGCGGGGCTGCTGTACTTTGTTATCTCACGCTGGAGAGGAGGCGAAGAGTTTCGCTCCGCGAGGGGGAGCAGCGCCGACCGCGATCGCAGGGCGACGTGCCCGGCGGTGGAGGCTAGGGCTCCGGGGGCAGGGGCGGGCTCGACCCGACTCGACCCTCCCGCCGCGGGCCGGCGGGGGCCGGTCTGTGCCTGGGGAGGGGAGGGCAGGCGAGGAGGGGCGGTGGTGATGTGTGTGGCGGTGGCGGGGAGGGCAGGCAGAGGCACGACGCCCGGGGCTGATTGGCCGCCCAGTTTATAAGAGGTGCCCGGCCGGGACGGCGGGGTTGTTTGCCGAGGTTGGGGAGCTCCGCCGAGCCGCTGGCCGCCTGTGGAGCCGACCGAGCGCAGCGGTGCGGAGCTGCCCGTGGCGCGATGCGGCGCGCCAGCCGAGACTATACCAAGTACTTGCGCGGCTCCGAGGAGCTGGGCAGCGGAGCGGCACACGAGAGCGCCCCGCCGCCGCCGCCACCACCGCTGCCGCCGGCACACCCGCACCCGCCGGCCGCCTCCCGCTCCCTCCTCGCCGCCCTCGTCCTCCTGGGGCTGGGGCAGGTGGTCTGCAGCGTCGCCCTCTTCCTCTACTTCCGAGCGCAGGTAAGCGGCGCCTCTGCTGGCGGCGGGGTGAGGGTCAGGGGGTCGGCTTCACACCTTGCAGAAGGGGGAAGGTCCTCGCCTTGGTGGAACTGAGGCAATTAGTACAAAAGAAAGTCAGAGAGCACCTTTATGTGACTAAAAAGTTGGCCTAGCTTTGAGAGGGGATCGGGCTGGAGGGCTCCCAGCCCCCAGCCCACCATGTGCTCTTATCCCCTGGTCACTGGAACTACTCAGCTTGAGATGTTTATTCTAGGTAGCGCTCCTGCCTGCGAGTGTATATTGGTGTACTGGGTCTTTTGGTAAAGTCGGACATGAGGAGTCACAAACTTGGGAAGCAGCTTCATGGTCTTGCAGGGCTGTGTGTTTTAATGATCAACTTTCAGTTATTTACCTGACAGGGGATTGAGGTGGCTGAGGTCATTGACTACCATAGGAGTTTCAGCAGTGGGAGAATGCCTTTAAGAAAAAATTGCCACCACACTACATCACTTGGAATTGTTTGTCCTTCAGACTGCGCAGGGGCACGGTGGAGCAGGGTCCCTGTGTGAGCTGGCATTGGCTGGGGGCTCATTCCTGAAGGAGAGCTGCCCTCTTGCCAGGCCTCAGGCCTGCCAAGGGATGCTTCAGAAGAGGCAGCAAGTACCTGCGGAAAGGAGCACAGGGAGGCATCTCTGTGGGGGTAGATGAGGTGATGAGCGGTTAGGCTTTCGGAGAGAAGAGGAGCCTGCTTCTTGGAAATGGCTCGGCTGGCTGTCTGGATTCACCCACTGCTGCGTCTCATATCTGGCACGGCTGAGTCCTCTCAGAGGAAGTGGGGGGCTGCTGGCTGGTTTGCTTCTCAGGGCAAGGTGTTAGCTTTCTGCTTGGCTTTTTCGTTGGGTGCCAATTAGTTCTGTTAAGATGGGTCTCACTGCCTTCATGAAAATGGTACTTTTTCTGTGTGTACTTTTCATTTGAAGTCAGTGGGGAGTGGAAACCTGTTTCTTTCGGTTTACTTTCTAGGTAGATGCACTTGATGTATCAGACTGGATTTCTTAACAAAGTACACTCTGAAAGCAGACTATTCCTGCACAAAAGTATACCCACTTAAACAAATGAATGACTATCAAATATACAGTAACACTGCAGATTGTTTGTTATGTAGACCAATTCATATTTTCTTATCGACAATGTCTTTGTGTTTGCCATTTTTAGAAAAATAAAATGGAACAGGAATACAGTGCTTAGTTAATCGTATCCTGTATGCTTCGAAAAAG
The DNA here is from genome assembly GCA_017639245.1 of Myiopsitta monachus. NCBI lineage: Eukaryota > Metazoa > Chordata > Aves > Psittaciformes > Psittacidae > Myiopsitta > Myiopsitta monachus. The sequence continues at coordinate 66,793,342 of CM029919.1, forward strand.
TGACATTTAATTTCTGGGACTCATTGTAAAGTAGCTTAAAACTACTTGTTTGCTTGACAGTGAAGTAAATTAATGCCTGCTTCAGCTTGTGGCAGAGAAATGTTTTTTCTTCAGGTCCACATGAACTTGAAAATATCTTTGTCAAAACATAGCTAATAGAAATGCACAGCTATACATTAATTAGTAGGTTAGAGAGCCATTGCAATCAAAACAATAAATCAAAGTATAGTTTTGAAAACCCTATTTTTCCAACCTCTTGACCTTTTCCCCTCCCTTATTAGGGACTCTTTCTGATAAGTTCGTGTCAGTGCTTCACACATGCCTAATATAAGCTAAAAAGCTTTCTTACTATCATGGATATTCTTCTTCTGCTTCCTTGATTTAAAAAATTACATAGTCTTAGTGTAATTCTACATTTGACAGCTTAATACACTTGCAAGTTTCCTGTTCATGTAGATTTGGAGTAATGCTGTTGGATGGAGTCCTTTGTAAACTTGAGCTTTCAGAACTCAAAAAGAGATGATGTAGCTAGACGTAGACTTGCCTGAAGTCATTGCCTGGAAAATTTTGAATGTAGAAAATGTCTTCTTTGCCATCACTGAAAAATAGAACAATAAGTATACTTTTGAAGTAAGTACATAATTCACAATAATAACATATGGTAATCTGTATTTATTCATCAATTTCTTATTGTGAAATAAGATGGAAAAATATAGTAGGTCCTGCAGATGTTAAATCCTGTTCAACTGTCTTGAAGATTGTTTTATTTATATCGGACATGATTCAACCTTTTGGAAAGATTGCTGTCAGATTTAGCTATGTTAAGGTATCTCAATTTGTACTTTTCAGTACAAATTTCAGCAATCTAAATTTGTACTTTAATAACAGAACTTAGTGTTGTGATGTATTTTGTTCAAAAAATGGGAAGTCAGTAGTAGAAGCAGTGCATCAGAAGATTTCAATTGCTTGGCTGGTGAATTAACCAAATGTGAAGTAGCAAGATTTGACTGTATAGGCCAATATTAAGAAATAATACATTTTATAAGCTCTTAAAACTAAGAGGCTAAGTAAACTCTGACTCAGTTTTACCATACACATTTTATGTGTATTTGCATAAAATCATTTGGGCTGGATCATGACACAATATGAGCTGAGACAATGGTTGAGGTTTTGCTTTTTCCTTAGTTCTGTTTATTTTGTGGCTTGAGCATCTGAAATTTCACAAGACACGTAACTAAGACTGACACTAGATTTTCACGAGTAAACACATGTTTGTGGCCAAGAAATAATGCAGTGCAATGCAGATGAGACAATGAGCTGGTATAACTAAAAAAGAAAAAAAAAACCCTAAGAACTGGATTTTACCAATATTCTCATAATAGTGTGCTGTAATGTAAAACCACTAAAATGCTCTCTCTAGCTTTTCTTTTTGAACCATCTTGTGCAGTGTACTGAATCCAGGAAATTGAACAATTCCAAAATGTAATGGACTTAAGTGTTTATTTTGCTTGTACTTCACAAGGAATATTTGCTCATGAGCAATGAAAATGACATAAATATTTAGATAGATGTTCACAGTAGCTGAAGATCATCATGTAACGAGGGGCTCATGCACAGCATAAGGTGAGAGAGCAAAGTATTTTAACTTTCAATGGTAAATGCTAAAGCATAGTCTCCAAAAACCTTTGCTTTTAAAGTTTTCTTTCTGGCCCATTTCTTTAATGTACTTAGATTATAAAGGAGTGGGAATTTGACTGAACATCAACTGAACTGGATGGCAGTGGTACAAGTTGTAAGTGCTCAAATCCAGATGTGGGGGCTGTATCTCTAATTCCCATAACAAATCTTAAATATTCTACCGCACTGAAGAAGTCACACTTGGACAAGTGGGGATCTGAAAGTCAGATTTTTATTGTCTTTTCATGCATGTGTGGAACTCTGACTTTCATTAGAGTTGGTTTTTAAACAACCACCTTTAAGACTCCATCTAAAGTTTTGTGAGCATTGTAGAGCAGTGTCTAGCAGAAAACTGCTTGCTGGGGGCCGGTAGCACTTTTGGAAGACTCCTTGGTGGTTAAGGAGGATTATGGAGTGCAAAGTTATATTTGATATCATGGAAATTGGTTTAAGTTTGAAAATAAGCGCAAGTCTAAAAGTTAAACATTTATTTTAAAAAGTACAGAATGTGATACTGTAACACTGCATAACTGAGGTAACATTTAGGTAAAAGTGGCTGGAATGTATTGTATCTTTTAAAACCAAACTGAATCTTTTTAACATTGGAAGACAGATTCCTCTGTAAATTCATTTGGTCTCACCCACAATGCTGGGGTTTATTGACTGTTCATGGCTGTCTGAGTTAGGTGAAAAGAGTCCAGAAATGCAGTGAGAGTGGTGAGAGATGCTGAACATCAAGGGGCACAGGAAGATTTGATTTGATTCCAAGGTCGGACACAGTGGATGCATGCACAGTGGTAACATAGGAAAAATAAGCTAGGCAGTCCTCTTTTTGTGGAGGTTAATTCCTCTAGAGTATTTAGTTTATTTAATGTGCTAGAAAGCTTTCTTCAATACTTTTGATTGCATTTTGACGTTTCTTCAGGTATTAAATCTTTAGGACTTCCTGCTGAAGGTCTGTGCCTTGCAATGTAGCAAGCTGATGCTCATAGACCATTCTGGTATTTCATCTGGCTCTTCAGATGTTCTTCTCAAAACATGCCCTTGAAATTTTTCTCTGTGCATCACTTCTTGCCCACATTTTTGGTCTCGGTGCTTGGTGGTGCCTGTTTGCAGCCATGGCAGTTCAGTGCATGTTCTTTGTAAAGATAAAAGATGCAGGATTTCTGAGAAGGCTTTTTCAGACAAGTGAGCTAATTTCCATGGTTAAATGTTATGAAGAGTAGGTATTCTCTGAAAATGGTAAAAGCAATCTGGTAGGTTAGCTAGTCCCAAGATCAGAGCTTCACCTTATCAAACACTTGATCTCTAGAGACTTGCAGTTTGTCATGATGGGCTGCACGGCTTCAAGTTGCTGAAGCTATCTATCAGTTACAGTGTCTCCATTGAGCCTTCAGTCTTTTAACTGTAGGTGCAGAGATGCTAGTGTTCTGTCTTCAGCAGATTAAATATAATCCAAGTAAGTGCTTCTGCACAATCTGCTGTTACTGTTCTGACACAGTGTTATATGACACATTTGACTGATTGCTGATAGCTGTTAAGTCTGTGCTACACGGGATTTGTCATGCTGGATACTCGGGCCTTTACAAATTTCATGATCTTTGTATTGTAAAACCTACTTTTCTTGCCTACTTCTCTGGGATAATAGTCTCTCACTCAGAATTACCGATAAAAAATGAGTACCTTCTGGCAGTTACTTGCTCTGGTGTGTTGTCTCTAACAATACCACCAACATAAGAGGCTACATTTGAAATAATGGATCTTATTTTGAGTTCCTCGGGACCAGAGGCATATCAACAAACTGGAGAGAGCTCAGCAGAAGAATGATGTGATAGGTAGGGCCTGTAGTGTATAGCAAATGGAGAACTGGGTTTTTTGAACCTAATGAAGAACAGACTAAGGTCAGGGAAGCTAATCACTGGTTTTGGCTACCTGAGGATAAAGCCAGGCTCTTCGGAAGAGTGCAGCAAACCTGAGAGGCATAATCATAAAATGCAGCAAGGAGAACTGTAGCTGGATGTGAAACCCAGTGTTCTTACACAGTAAAAGTAGCTAAATTGTAGGACAGTTTGCCCAGAGAGGTTGAAAGTCTCCATCAATGAAGATTTCACAAAGCTTGTCTAGATGAGGACTTGACAAACCTGATCTAAGTAAAAAGTTGGCCCTGCTTCAGGCATGGGGCTGGACTAGAGACCTCCAGAGATACCTTCCAACCCAGGGCATTCTGTGTTATCTGCCTTTTAGCGGCTGTTGGTAAACACTTTGTGCTTATTTTTTTTTCTTTCATTTTATAGTAATTTTGAATTCTGGGTGCTAGTGGAACATAGTGGGAGAGATGCTTTTGGGGTGCACTCTTACAGTGGTAAAGCTAGTGCTGTCTTCTTGCTCATTCATTCATTCATTCATTCCGATGTTTGTCACTGTACTGGCTGTGATGCTTGCCTGATACCTGGAGTTGTTTTCATGGTGCAAAACTTTCAGGAAATTAGATCAGCAAAAATTCCTCCCAGATTATTTATTTAGAAGAGAAGACTGAGAATCAGGAATGAAATTTTGTGGTGAAGAAGGCGAAAGCACAGAGGTGCTGGTTTAGATCGTCTTAAACAGGTAATGGGGCTGTATTGCACTAGCTGACTTTAGAAATCATTAGTGTAGTTTTTCATATTTAATTCATAGAGCTGTATTAGCTGTGTACAGATTTCCTTTTGTATTCAGCTGTGTCATCCAGGAAGATGTTACTGCCTCCAAGCCATTCTGTAACTCATCTCGACTCATCCACTCAAAGCTGTGGTGTCTTCAGCTGAACCATTTCTGAACCACTTAATTCCGAATCTGCAGATTAACTGAGACAGCTAAATGAGGACACAGAGGCTGACACTGCTCTGAATGAATTGGGCAAGCACTTCTCATCTGGAGTCTTCAGAAGGATGGTGATGGAGGAGGCAGCATTTGGTGTTGTCATCTGCGCAACGAATGTTTCTCTGCAGCGTGTGCAGGTTGGACGGCTGCCTGGCTGTTGTAGGCTTAAATTCACCTCTGTAACCCCAACCTCGTGCTTTCAAGTTCAGTTCTGTTTTAGGTTAGGGAGTTGAATTGGTGTTCATGTGAACAAATGATGTAACATGTTTGATTCACTCTGGCTCTTCTATATTCTGCAAAACTTCCTTTTGATGTTCTGTTTTGTACAGTGGTATGTTAAAGGAAACTGGACACTGGAGAGGCACTATCCATAATGTCTTGGCATTCCCTCATTGGGATTATAAATAATGTATTACATTTTGTAATTAAGATAAAATTGTTCCTTCCACCTTATGCAGAAAGATAGAAGTAAATGCTCTTGATGAGACCAGCTGATAGTTAGAGAATTTAGACAAGGTTTTGAGTGCACAAACCCTTCTCCAAGCCTGAAGTAAAAGTGGAATAAATACAAGTTGAGAACAATTGCTGAGAGTCTTAGGCCATCTCTGAAAGGCAGTGGTTAATCTTGAGTGTAAAGCATATGGAGTGTGGGAAGAGAGAGTGAAATGCTTTGAACAGTATTTATGCAATTAAACTCTGCCAAAGCACAAGTCCTAATCTTTGGAATACCTTCCAGTTTATCTAACTGTTAGAGTTCAGGAGTATTCTAAACTTGCAGCTTGAAAGTATATTTGATTCAATTGCAAAGACTGATAGCTAAAAATATCTCACAGATATTCTAGTATTTACCAGTCTTTGTCCCATGAAGCAGGTGTTTTGTGGTACAGTTTTATCATCTTTCAGTCTTTCTGAATTTGTGCTGTCTTCTTTGGTGACTGTTTAACACAGCAATCTCTCTTGCCCACTGTCATGGTTTAACCCCAGCCAGCAACTAAGCACCGCACAGCCGCTCACTCACTAAGCACCACCTCCCAGTGGGACGGGGGGAGAACTGGAAGAGTAAAAGTGAGAAAAATTGTGGGTTGAGATAAAGACAGTTTAACAGGTAAAGCAGAAGTCACGCACACAAGCAAAGCAAAACAAGGAAGTCATTCACTTCCCATGGTCAGGCAGGTGTTCAGCCATCCCCAGGAAAGCAGGGCTCCATTGTGTATAGCAGTTACTTGGGAAGACAAACACCATCACTCTTGACATCCTTCCTTTCCTTCTTCCCCAGCTTTACATGCTGAGCATGATGCCATGTTGTATGGGATATCCCTCTGGTTAGTTAGGATCTGCTGTCCTGGCTGCGTCCTCTCCAACTCCCTGTGCACATCTGATCTAGTTGCTGGTGGAGTGTTGTGAGGAGCAGAAAAGGCCTTGTCTCTGTGTAAGCACTGCTCAGTGATAACAAAAACATCCCTGTGTTATCAACACTGTTTTCAGCATAAATCCAAAACACAGCCCCGTACCAGCTACTGTGAAGAAAAATTAACTCCACAGCAGCCAAAACCCGCGCACCCACAAAATAGTTTCAGTGATAACTGACTTCCATTCTTCTGTTTCTCCTCTTGAAGATGATGTGCTAGATGTTGTACATACTTTCCCCAAGTTCCTCTACTTGGCATTTGTGTGTCATCTTGCAAACTATAGTTTTGACAGATAGGATGGTTGTGTACGTTGCCTGCTAAAATGTGATATGGCCCTGAGTGGTTGAAAAATTGAATTCAGGATTATTGATTTTACTGTAAGACTGGGATTTATCTTTGACTTTTGAAAGTCACATATCTAGTCTAAGGTAATGAACTAGGCAGCTCCAGAAGATAATTCATTCTTCTATCTCACATGCTTGTTGGATGAAATAAACCTTCATGTGTGGAACTTTTTCTCACTTCAGTGAGTGTTCGCAATGAAAATTTAGATAATAAACTTACATAGGTTTCAAACTTTTAGATGGTTTTAAGTTCTCCCTGACTTAAATGCCCTTAATGTCTCTTGGACAGATGCTTAAAACTATGGTTGTACATGTATTTTTGTTTCAGATGGACCCTACTAGAATTTCCAAAGAACACGCACACTGTGTCCGAACACTTTTTGGACATCTAGAAAATACAGATTTGCATGATACATCCTTTGAAAATCAAGAAGCAAAGTTAATGCCAGAATCATGTAGAAGCATGGAACAAGCTCTCCAAAGAGTTGTGCAAAAGGTAAGTGGCAGACAGACTGTGTGTTCCTTTATTTCTCACTCCTGTTAAACTTCAAATAATTTTTCCAACATCTGTATTTGGAGGTAAGTTCTGTAAAGCGTTTTCTGGTATTTGAATTATACCTGAAGAGGCATCCAAGATTTTGTCTTTTGTTTGTTTGTCTTGTTTTATTCTGTTGGGTTGCTTGTTCATTTGTTTGTTTTTTGTTTTAAGAAAGGAGGACTTGGAAGTTGCACTGAGAAACCTGTGGTTACAGTTAGTTGATTGGCCATTCTGACATTTGGATGGGCCTGAATGGTAGTCATTTATCCTAATATTTGTATGTATTTGCCAATACTTTACATGTTTGTAAAAAGGGGAAGCTCCACATTTTTTTCAAAGCAATCTTCCTGACTGTTTCTGACAAGACTCTCCCAAGTCAAGATCATTGACAAGCAAAATATTGTCTGAAAAATAGAGGATGTAACATTTGCTCTCATTTGCTCTTGTTACTTTTTCTGCAGCTCAAAATGAGGGATAGTATCTCCTTTTTCTTTTTTTGCTTGCTTTGCCAGTTCTCGGTTCTGTGCAGATCATTCCCAGACTGGCAGAGGAGCTACTTTGCAAAGCACAGTAACTGGGCAGTCTACCCAGCAGTTGAAAATAACAGCTTGTTCCCAAACAAATAACAAAAGCAGTCAGCTAAAGAAGTCAGACATAATGAAGAAGCCTTCCTAGGCAAGCTGGATGTATGTCACAATCACCTCTTACTGCAGTTATTGCCTTTGATCTCCTCACATGTTCCTAACAGTGTTTAGTGCTAATTATGGGCTATTTAGCGGCTAAATGTCTGCTGTGGTATTTCATCTTCCTGGCTTACCAGGCCCATTACAACTTCTTCACATCTGTATTCAGTGACACATCTGCATAGGACTGTTAGATTTTCATAGAGGATGATAGACTCATAGAATCAACCAGGTTGGAAAAGACCTTTAAGATAGTCAAATCCAACTGTTAGTGCAGGACTGTCAAGTCCACCACTAAACCATGTTACTAAGGGCCTCACCTACATGTTTTTTCAACACTTCAGGGACAGTGACTCCACCACTTCCCTGGGCAGCCTGTTCCAATGCCTGAGCACCCTCTCAGTGAAGAAATTTTTCCTAATGTCCAATCTAAACCTCCCCTGGCACAACTTGAAGCCGTTACCTTGAGCTGAACTCACACGTACTTTGCAGAGTGAATTGTACGTGAGTTAATTATATAGTACTTTAATTGTGTTAACGCAGTGTTTGCTTTTAACAGAGTATCCCGAGTGACAATGAAATGTGAATGAAAATAAACCTAGGAGTTCATGTCTTGTCCCTTTTGCTAGCCACCTCCTTTGAAAACTTAAGGGGGGGGGGATGGTTAACTGTAGGGTTAGTTCTTTCCTCCAGCATTTTATAGAGACTCTCATAGTATACCTAATTCTGCTCTGAGTGCTGCTTGTTCATGCGACTCCCATGATAGAGTAAGGAGCTTGTTACAGTAAGTGGATGGAAAGCCCTGTATTCTGACCATTTGCTGCTGGTTACTTAACTAAAGCATTTGCTTTAGCTGAGGCTGCATATCCTGCCGTTCTGGATGGAGGTTAAATGCTGCAATGTCCATGGCCAAGATAAGTAGTGAGTAGGGATAACTTTTTTTTTTTTGGCTGATGACCATTATTTTGAGAACAATAAAATTTCCCTTGCCAAAGTAATCAGACTCCAAATTTCCTTTGAATGCAACAGAATGTGTTAAGCAGTTACATCAGTGCTCTGGATGCTTTGTCATCAGATAGTGATGACACAGAAGAAAATTAAGATAGGAAGATGCTTGCCTGGGCTACATTTGCATCTTCTCGGTACATAAAGGAACTGAAAGAAACGGTGTAAAAGCAAAATGCAAAGTTATACTTTATAATATTCTGTTAGCTCTGCTGCAATGAATGGCAGAGAAGCAGCTGAATCTTCCAGTTGTGCTAGTCTTTTATGTGTGGGAATGTGGCTAATGTGACTTGAAATATGTTCCCTATCTTCTGTGCTTTCTTCACATTCCTGGGCAAATCTAACCTGTGTGTGTTTTAAGAGCCAGTATCCTTATTTGAATTGGCAGCTTGTGGAGTGACTGAAATAGAACATTTTATGTGTTATGTTTTGTGATTTTTCAATATTTTGTCTTTTGCAATTCAAGATGTTCAGGAAATGAAAACAGACAACTTGCTTTTGCTCAGGTTTATGGTCTGGTTACAGCTTTAAGCTTACTACAGTGGTTCTCATCTTTTTTTTTTGCGCACCTGTAGACCTAGTGCTTAAATCTAAAGCAGGGATTGTTGCTGAAAATGAAAGTGCTCTTATGAAAACCAGTGTAGTACAGCTGCAAGGCCCTGTCTAGAAATGTCTCCTGAAAAATTAAGAATTAAAGATTTTTTTCTTTTAGTACATACACATCCAATGGTGAACTCTTTAACATATTCCAGGATAAAAATACTGCTTAGGGAGCAGCTGACTCAGTAGAAAGCACATTTTTAATATTGCATATAAACTTTCAAACAGACAAATAAAAAAAAATGAAAGTCTGTTTGCTTAATTTGTTTTGCATGTAACCCTAAAAGCAGTCCAGATGCACTAACCACAGTTCTTACGAAGCCTGTTATGAGCCTGAATTAGAAAGGACTACAAACATATCTTGGGTCAATTCATAAGTAACTTTCCTTGGCAGTGCTCCCAGGTTCTAGCAGCTTGGGGAGTTCAGGCGTAAATTAGTCTCCCACATAGCAACAGAGTACTTTGCTATACCTCCAGGGCAGCACTTCCAAAGAGATCTATATATTTAGCAGACATTTAAAGCGCTTATAGTTATGGACAAAGTCAAAGTTTCATGTGTGATTGCTCTAAGTTGTTTAAATTTCACAGTTTCCATCCTGCAGCATTACGTGCCTTTTTTTTCTTTTTTCTAAGCAGGAAATAGACTACTCATTTGAATAGAGGTTGTAGTGCTGATCTCTAAACTATCTTCTCATGAATACTGGTTCATGTCCTTTCTATTTCACTTCCTTCCTGATTAGCATTCTTCATATTGCTGAATTTCCGGCAAGTTAATCTGATACTTCTTCCTGGTATTAGCTCGACTTAAAGCAGTCAGGTAGTAGAAGAAACAACTGCATAAAGGAGCTTTGAGATCACAGCTGAAGTAGTACATGAATTTCCAGAGGGGTTCTCTTCTGATTGGTCTCAAGAGGCTACTGTAGCTGCTCAAAGTAGGCACTGAGATATTGTAAAGCAAAAGAGAGGCAAAACCATTCACAAATGTCACATGTTCAAATGTAGCCTTGTCTCTGCATCTTCCACATTGGACATAACTTGAAGGGTGAGAGATGTTTTTGTTTTGAAGATGCCGAGATGCTAAGGGTTAAAGCCTGCACCCGGCTGTGGATGAAGAAACTGCAGTTCCCAACATTCCAGGCACTTAATGTATGATTTTAGCTTTCAAAATGTGAAAGTTTTGCAGCTTCCCAATGGCTTCTTAAAGTTCTTGGTTGAAGGATTTTCATTTCTGTGACTTGCTGCTTGTCTGCTGTTTAAACAGTGGCTGTATGAAGGAGGTTGGGATGTGGGAAGCAGGCCAGCAGAGTTGACTTGGTGGACAGTAAGCAAGTGATGCTAAGGTGTGCAAGTGCAGCTTATCATAAGACTAACAGAGTGGTGTGATTTTTTTGTGTACAGTTTTGCTAAAAATAACAGCTTGGTAGCGCACATGATTCTGTGGGTGGCAGTCTTAAGAGAAGTCACTGGCTATATTTTGTCAGCAGTTCTCATGCCATTATAGCAGTGTCTTAATGACAGGCTCTATTGAGCTGTTTCTGCTTTCTTAATGGTAGTGTGCATTGTGATTAAGTGTTCTTCAGGGTCAAAAGCAAGTACATGCTGAAGTGCTTTTCCTAAGGTAGGTGGTATGTAAGCTATTTGGAACTGTAGAAACATTAAATAAAGTATCAAGAGAAGTGCTTAACTACTTATTCCTAAGGAGGAATCCCACAGCTCCGTTTCTGTTATCTAGGGACTAGTTCATGTATTTCATCTTACTTCTGGAAGCCTGATCAACAGAACAGAAATGAATTTGAAAATTTTGTGGGGCTAGTGAGAATAAAGAACTTCACAGTAGTGCAGTATTTGGAGAACTGATGGAGGATTTCTGTTTTCTGGCTGCTTCTAATCCAATGACAAGCATACACAAGAGTCTATGAACATGAGCCAGCCTCCAGCTCTTCTCAATCTGGTAGTGTTGGGCTTACACTTATAATCTGTCTTTTGTTGTAACGATGCTTCTTGCATTCCTAATTGCACAGTAGCATAGCTACAATAAGAGTACAGGTGAGTGTTCCTGGCAGAGGGAGATGCTCTCAGGAGACAGGAAAGTAGGCTCAAGACCATCAGGACAAGGAGAGCTTGTGGACCCAAGTTTTCCTTGGTAGCTGTTCTGCTTACCAAGTCATGTTGCAGATGGACAGCACCACCAGCAGTTAGGAAGAAAGCAGCTCAGACTGCATTTCATGAGGACCACAGCCTTTCTGTGTGAAAGGTAAGCTGATTCACACTGCTAGATCTCAGGTGAGGTACCCAGATGCTCAAGCTAAAGTATCTTTGGAAATGTGCAGAAGCAGAACTCTATATTCCTAATAAAAATGTAGGTTAAGAGGAAGATAGTCATTGGCCAGTTCAGGGACTTCAAGGGCTGTGCAGTTACCAACCTTCAGATTATTTTTTTTTCTTAGTACCAGTTTAGATAGGAGAGTTTAAAATGGGCATAGCTCTTTTGGCATCTGCCCAGTAGGCTCTCCAGGCAAGGATGTTATCACATCCCCCAGAAGTAAAGGATACAAAAGCAGACTCCACATCTTGAGATGTTTCCATTAAGTAAGAAAACAGAAGAGTCTTTCCTTCCCAGGGAAAGGATTGGGAGTAGGTGTGGTGCAGTCATCTCTGAGAGTGTCGTTCATCTCTCCATCTCTTTTACTTTTTCCTGTTCTCTTCAGAGGTTTTTGCCACTTTTTGCAGTACCTACATTTGCAATTTTTTTGTCGTCTTCCTACATCTTATGGAGTTAAAGAGCTCTACTGTGGCTAGAGGCTGATGCTGGTGTGCTGCTTCGAGAACTGAGCTTCATTTTCATGCTCCTAGAACTGACATTGCAGTAGGAAGATCAGAGAGGGAAAGTGAATGTAAATGGGGGAGGTGGATGTGAGTTTTGCTTCTTTTGAAGTTGAGATTCTTCTGCTTTTTTTCTCATCTCTACAGCAGAAAGCGTATTAATGATTCTTATCTACAAAATCAGCATCTCTCTGCTGAAATATTATGCTCTGATAGTCATAGTACAACTTCCATACTGCTGTGGCTTTTCATTTTGGTTTAACATTTAAACACCTACTGAAAGGGGAAAGTGAGAGTAATAAATGCACCGGTGGAGGCGTTACAGGTTTCACTGTGGCTGCAAAATTACATAAAAGCAAGACTTTAGGTGTTTTCAGAGCAGGATTTCAAACTCTAAAACACTGCAGTGATTGAGAGCACAGCAGAACATTGCTGATCTGTCCAAATCCGAGGCATATTGCATATATATGTTATTGAATCAGACAAACAGCAATACAGTTTGACATAAAGCCAAAATCAAAGGACTATTTTTCGGTTTCAATAATATGATTTGCTATCTTCAGCAAAATGTTCCTTTTACCAAACATCTTCTTGATGGCTCCATAGTATGAGGTATTCTGAATAGTAAGTAGAATATTAGCCCTGTTATTTAGAAAACACAGATGAAGAGAATCATTAAGAAACAGGACAACTGAAGGTTGAACTTAATATTGCCAAGACTCAGTCTGGGCTTGTAACAACAGCATGCTTAGATTTTTGGGAAGTGCTGCTTGTTTTCTCTAGAGGAAACAGTTGTGGATTATTAAAAGCAAAGCTTTTTGTGGTGCCTGATGTCTGTTACTTGTGCTATTCTTGGTTTTGAGTAGCATAGGTTTCATTCATGTTAAAATTCATCTGCAGTTTTGAAGAATGCACTCTAGCACCCTGTCTATTTGTCCCATTAACAGATACAGAAGATGCTTAATCCTACAGTTCCTGTGTACCTTTCTAGAAGTGAGCCATGACTATAAAGCCACGCAGTCTTTGAACCTTCCTTGCTAGTGGTCAAGTGTGAGGGTTGGAGGTTTTCATTTATCTCATCACAAATGAAATTCAGAGCTTAGCTTTCCTTAGTTGTGATTACATACCAGTCCCTGGGTAGAAGTGCCTCTTTCATTACCTGTGATCCCAAGCATTTAAATCGGTTCATAAAGTCCATTGTTTTATGTGATGCATTCTTACCAGTCATTGTTCCAGCAGAGAAATATCCTAAGTGCAATAAGTAAGAAAGGTTGTCAATGTCCTGTCAGCACTACCTCGGTAAATACTGCAGTGATTATACACACCATCATTCCTATCCAGCTTTATCAGAAGTATTGGACAGAACAAGTAATTTGATTGTGGCAGCTAATCTGTGTACTGATATTATACATCATGTAAATATGAGAATGTGTATCCTCGGCATCTGAATATACTGTTGGTAGAACATAAACAGAGTGTTGCAGTTGTGCAAGCTATCTGCAATATGCAGCATTACAAAACCAAGACAATATCAAAGCAATGGTTCTTTCTCATTTTAGGAAGTCCTGCGTGTCAGGGGAAGAGCATCACTAAGACCAGAAAAAGGTATGTGCTAGTTTCTGAATATGAAATATTTTACTTCTACTTAACTTGTCTTTCTGAAGTAATGAAATTCTTTTATCTCTAGCTGCTATGGAGGCACTAGGAATGGATCTGTACAAGAGAAACAAACCTGAGAAGCAGCCATTTGCCCATCTCATTATTGATGATAAGAATATTCCATCTGGTAAGTTCAGTTTTAAATGAATACTTCCAATGTTACCGTAAATGTATTGAATGGCGAAGTAATATGAAAATAATTCAGCAATACCTGCAACAAACTGGAATTTCGGAAATTATTTTCATAATGAGAATAAATTGGATGTGTTAGAGTTTCAGAGGTAGCAGGAGTAATGCTAACAGTAGGATAACGCCTAGTTTGCCTCAGGTCTCTTATATCAGTCTCTTATGTGCTGAATGGCCTCTATTTCAAATGACCAGTTTTCACGATCAAGCTCTGAGGGCTTGGCCTGCCTCTTTGTGCTGTCTTCAGGTGAGGAATGAAAGTATGCACTGTATGTTTTTCCCTGAAATTTCTTGTTTTCTTTGGTTAGTAGGGGCCATCTGGAGTTCTTCACTCACACTGGACATCAGCTATAGGTATTCATACACATATATGTATGCATACATACACAGCACAAAGATCAGCCAGAATGCAGGTTTTGCAGGCTGGAAGATGTTTCCCTTCCATTGAGTCTAAGATTCTTTTTGGTCCTGTTGTCAGATAAAGGAAAGTGTTGCCTTCTGTTGTAAAATTCAAGAATGTCTTACGTGCACCTATTCAGTCCTTCATAGCAACTCTCCTTTTGTGTGCTGAAGTGTAATCAGGTCTGTACTGAGTGATACAGCATTTGTCTTCAGGGCAGATCTGGAAGTTCAGAATCTTGTCTGAATGTACAACACATAGGCACATCAGGTGCCCATCACTGGGAAAACTTGCCAGAAGGAAGCACATCTTTTATTTTGAGGCGTTGAAAACCTAGAACTGCAGTCCTAATGTCATTATAGTAACTTGCCTGCAAGTTCCCTGCCCTCTGTGGGTACATTGCACTCTCAGCATATGGCTGAATTTACAGCAAGTATTTCCTTCTGTTAATGGCATATTGAAAAGGTTTGTCATATTCCTTTCATTGTCACAGGGCTGGTGTAGACTTTTTCCCATAAAGACTCCAAGGGCCTTCCTGATGTTCAGACATGACAAAGCTTCACAAGCAATCTGTTTGTATCCACCTAGTTTAGTAGCAGGAAGATCAAAGGTCCTAACACTGTACTCTGAGCAACAGGGTTTCTTGTCAGTGAGTTGACTTGGATGTAGTATGTTTCTGAGCTATTAAGTAGGCGGAAATATGTTCCTGTGGCTTTTATCTGCCCCTATGGTAAGAGGATGGCATTCTTTTGTCTTGCCAGAGCTTGTATTCTTTACCCATAGGTGTCTTTGGATGGCTTTGAGAATATCTTTGCTAGTACAATATGAGGGAATGGGACATGAGTTTGCCTTAGAACACTCTCCAGAGGAAAAGATTCGTTCCTACAATTTTAAGATATTTTAGTACTGTTTCCTCTTTTGCCCTGAGGCACTGTCAGCAGAGATTTTTCTCAGTGTATCTCAACACAACAATCATCATTGGTGTGGTAGAAGTAAGCCAGGATATTTTTCTGAAGCTATCAGACAGAGGGTCTCAAGATAGGAGAGGGCATTGATCACCACTGTTTTCCTCTGAAGCTGTATACATTCTGCAGAACTCCTAGCTAATTAAGCTCTGAGCTTTGCTTTTCTGTTTTATGTAACCAAACTGAAGAGGAATGCTGTGTTGAGGCTTGAAATATGAGATTTCAGCAGCATGCACAGTAATACCTTGCTCTTGCACTAGTTAAAGACAAATCACTTCTTCCCAGTTTCTTGCCTGGAGGGGTAGAATCCTTTTTCCCTT
Source organism: Myiopsitta monachus (assembly GCA_017639245.1). Lineage (NCBI taxonomy): Eukaryota > Metazoa > Chordata > Aves > Psittaciformes > Psittacidae > Myiopsitta > Myiopsitta monachus. The sequence continues at coordinate 66,808,810 of CM029919.1, forward strand.
TGAGTGTATTGCCATTGCCAGGATCCAGAGGTTTATAAGCAGAGAGCTTGAGCAGCTTATAAGATGGCAGTCGGAACTTCTACAAGCTTTCTTATCAGCTTAAATGCCTTCTGACCAGCTTCTATTTCAATCAGGTTTTGGTTTCTGGCATAGCTCAATAGTCGAAGATGCAGTATCAGTGAACTTATCTTAGCATTTTGTCTTTGGAAGGATTCAATTAATTTGCTAATCGTAGAGACAGATCACTTACATTTACAGAAGTGGAGTGTATCAGTGTCACACTTCATGAAATTCACCTATTCCTGTGGGGAATTTATTTGCTGTCTACCTGGATGTTGCTGTAAATTGTATTTTTATCAGGGATAGCAGCTGATAATTTTTACTGTTGTGCATCATTGCATTAACCTTCAAGGAAGTGATGTAGCACATCTGGGGGTAATCACAAGAGAGGCATCACTTTTTCTTTCTTCACTTACTGTTTTTTTGACAGCACGGAAATACAGTGCCTGTGACAACAAGCTGCTTTGTTTCTCCTTGGAGCAGATCAACCCCTTACCAATGTGATGACTTGGACATACTTCCCACTGATCTGGCCCATATGGCTTCTGCTTACAAGAGCGCAGCTTCTGCAGTCCTTGTGGGCACTGCAGCAGTGAGGGGCTGGATTCTTATGGATAGCTGGACCCCTGAGCCTACTGGTCATGAGGCATATTAGTGTCATGCTCAGCAGTATGAGGCAGTACCCACTTGGGTGTGTGGCATAAGGGTTAATGACAGGCATAAAGGATGAAGAATTTGCCTGAGGGTCACTGGGAATTTTTCTCTTTCATCCTGTTTCCTCTGACTGGAATTTCTGTGTTCTTCCCCTGATTCCTTAACCTACCTGTCTGAAATCTTTCTAAATTGTTTTAGGCCATCCATGAGTCTGGACAGATCTGTTCTTAGTATTTTAAGGTTCTCTACTAAACAATGTCAGGACAAAAAAGTAATCAGTCTTCATCACTGTCAAACAGGTTTTTATTTTAAGACTTTGCCACTGAATGCCCTTCTTGAGGGGGCACTGAGCAGTGTCTGTGAGGGAACATGTTCCTTTTACCTGGATCACAATAACATCAAGTCCCAAATAGACTATTGCAGCTGGGGTGGAGTGCAAGGGAAGGGGAAAAATAACCCTTTCCAGATCTTGATGTCCCACCCATCATTTGGCTGCAGAAGCCATGGTGGTTTGGCTTGCTTTGTGTATTTTTTAGGTTTGCTGTCTTAGGTTAAAGTTGTGTGCTTGCTGGTTAGATTTTACCAGAGCTCACTATAAATGCTACCTAGGTTTTAAATGAAAACAGTGAATTTTGGTTTATAAATTGATTACAGGAATTAGTCACAGTTTAAAGGAGAAAATCACAAACAGAAGTAAATGTTAAATATATCTTTGGGATGTGAATTGATACCTTTAGCTGTCTAAAGAAACACTGTAGTATTCTGAGCTATTTACAGCTGCAGGTTCTGCTGAAGTGCCCTTTGCCTCCAAAACAGTTTTACAGAGCAAACAGTGCTTTGGTCCTTCCCTCAGGTTTTATTTATACCTGAAAGCTACTGGGATGCAAACAAATTGTCAATACAGGGCTACTTTCTCCTCTGTTACCCTCCCATCATTTTCCTTTTTACTAATGAATTTTATAGATCCTCATTTGTATTACTCTTAGTTCATGCTCACAAATATACAAGACATTGTTTTGATTTGTCTTCAGTTACCAGGAAGGCTGTGTATTATCTTGTCTTTTTTTTACAATGCTTTTTACCATACTTGGAAGGTTATGTTACTCATTATCTGTCTGATCTCTTCCTTCTCTGTCAATGTGACTTACCTTATGCTTTTTTTCATGGCTCTGTAGTAAATTTTATCACAGAAGATACTGTATTACAGCATTTCTGACTGTCCTGTGGCTTGGTTGTGTTGCAGAGTTTCTGATACATGGACAACTGACTTGGCACTTGTATGCTCCGGTTTTCTCCTCTGCCTGTGTTCTGGGGTACTAATTGTTTTGGTGTCTCTAAATTTAGGTGTATTGCCTCCAGAACTGCTGAGAGCCTGCTCGCTCCTTCCATTGGAGGTTGCATCTTGCATGTGCTGTGCTTTTGGCTGTGGCATGCCTCTTCTGAAGCTCTGAATTGTGGCAAAATGCCCATCTGCCTCAGTTAATACAAACATAGCACTGTAATTTATGTTGGGAGTTCCAGAAGTTACCTAGGCTGAAGCCAAATAGGGTCAGAACAGTTACCATCATATTCCATCATCTCTTGGCCTGTCCCTAGCACCTAACCATGGCTGAATGATGCATATTCCCCTTAACACCAAAGAAGTGTGAACAGACTTCCCCCAGAGTCCCTCTCAGGATCTCAATTACAAGCCACTGTGGTACCTATTTTCTCACTTCCCAATTCTTCAACAGAAAATCATGCATTCCCACTAAGGATTTCTTCAAATTTGCTACTTGATTAATACTGGCAACTTAAAAGGTGAAATAAAATCTGCCTAGCAACTACTAGGTGTGCCTCCAGTCAGTCATAACATATCAGCATTCCTTTCTGTTCCATCATATATATATACATCCTTGTCCCATTTCTCTGATGTGCCCTTCCTCTCATCCAGGCAGTGGTTTCTTGCCTATCCACATCTTGAAGATAGCCAAGCCTCCTTGGGGCAGTATTTCTGGTGGGCTTAACACCGCACGAAAAGTTCTATAACTTCCTCAGCTGTCCCCAGTGCTTCAGAGGTGTACTCTGGCAGCCCTAGCTCAGCATCTCTTGCAAGTGAATAATTCTGGGCTAAGAGTTTTAAGATCTTAGTGTGACTTCAATTAATTGATGGTTTTCAGAGGCTTTTTTGAGGCACTGCAAGGAAAAAGGCTTGTATTATTTCTACCTGGCTGTACTGGAGCCATGGGAGAGTTACTGCTTATCATTTGCCTTTGACAACCTGTGCTTTGCTCAAGTCTTTGTGTAAGAACGCCAGCAGCTTTTTGTTCTGGAGTATTGAAGTATTCCTCTCACATACAAAACTTGGTTCCCCTTGGTGGTTAGGGAAGACCTATAGCTCTGAAATTCCTGTCTCTAATTCCTCTCACTCATTTCTGCACAAATAAATCCAAGAGGCATCTTTTTAACTAATCAAACACATCTGGGGCATCACCCCAGCATGCTTGTGTGCACTGGTGGTTCTGGGGTATGCCTTGATACATACCTGGAGGAGAGAGCACTGCTCCCTGACATATGCCATGGAAAGTTTGGAGGGAATAAATAGTTTTGGTTTAATGATGGAAGAATAAAGTATTGAGTATTCCAAGCAGGTGTTTAGATCACTGAGAGTTAAAGGTGTAAGGTCCTCCTGTGCCTGTGTGTACAAATTTTTGTGGGAGGGAGCAAATGGAGTTAGTCTTCTGTACTGAAAATTGCTATTGTTTAGGAGGACAAGTTGGCCAACTCTCATCTGTTGTGTTATGTCCAGTATATTACACCAAATAAATAGTAGTGTCAGTGGCTTGTGCATATCAGGAAGGGTCAGGGCCTGCTTGGCTTTCACAGGGCAGTGGTGTTTCCTCTGCATGAGCTTGCCCTTGGGTCTTGCCTGGATCTTCTTCTCCCACTGTTGCTTATTCTGCTGGGGAGGTGGAAGGGACTGTGGGATTTGTGCTGCAGAGCTTGCTCCTCGACAGAAAATACTGTGATAAAGTTCTGCATAATGCATGTGCTGTAGTAGTAATGGTATGTGGGGTGGTGTTGCAGGCAACTGCATAACTGTGCCATCAAAACCAATCTGAAGTGTCAAATGTGGCCAGGTTTGGGAGGAAGACTCAAATGCTCTCTTCCAGTGCCTATCTGACTTGCTGCCAGACCATTTTTTAGCACAGCCTCAACAGTAGAATCATAGAATAGTTAGGGTTGGAAAGGACCTTAAGATCATCTAGTTCAAACCCTCCTGCTATGAGCAGGGACACCTCACACTAAACCGTGCCACCCAAGGCTCTGTCCAACCTGGCCTTGAACACTGCCAAGGATGGAGCATTCGCAACATCTTTGGGAAACCCATTCCAGTGCCTCACCACCCTCACAAGTAAAGAACTTCTTCCTTATATCTAATCTAAACTTCCCTGTTTAAGTTTGAACCCATTACCCCTTGTTCTACCACGACAGTCCCTGATGAAGAGTCTCTCTTCAGTACCCCCTCAGGTATTGGAAGGCTTCTATGAGGTCACCACAGAGCTTCTCCAGGCTGAACAGCCCCAACTTTCTCATCCTATCTTCATATGGGAGGTACTCCAGGCCCCTGATCATCATCGTGGCCCTCCTCTGGACTTGTTCCAACAGATCCATGTCCTTTTTATGTTGAGGACACCAGAACTGCACAGGATCTCATCAAAATGGCATCTGAGACTTGACCAGCTTGAAATCTCCAAATGATGATACAAATGTGACTATTCAGTGACAGTATCCAGGAGGTGCCTTTTAGGTCAGAGTTCTGGTGGTCATTTGTACCTGTATGTGTGAAGTTAGCTTTCTGATATAGTGATAAGCTTGCAAACTAAACAAAACATCTCCTGTCAGCTGCTTTTTGCTCTCTTCACAAAGCATTCAGTCACCTTAACAGATAAGGAACAGCTTCCTGTTTACCAGGCCACCATCATGCAGCAGAGCTAAAAAGGCTTAAGTGTACCTGTTAGAAAGAATTCAGTAATGCTTGTTTGCATATGTTAATTCTATTAATCTGCCTTTTTTGGTAGTTGGATTCTGTGATGCTTACATATATGTTTTGGTTCCCACATGCATGATGTTCTGTGGTGAGACAAAGAACATTATAATCATTTTCTTTCCTAATCTGTGGATCTTTAGCTTCAGTCAACTTGAACGGGACTGTTCTCTTCCAAGCATGGAATATCAGCTCATTGTTTATAGTTTGAAACTTAAGATACTTCAGAACAAATAAAAATAAGAAAAAGAAAAAAGTGCAATGCATCCAGAGTCATGTGTCTTTCTAAAGCTCTTTTTCTAAGACCTTCTATTACATGTGAGGCAAAGAATCTGAGTTTACCTCCTGAATAGCTATAATTGACCAACTACTATTGTATTTGCACAATTATCAAAGAATTAGGGTTATGCTAATTGTGGAGCCTTTTTCTGATACATGCAAGCACTAGGTTAAATCCACAAATTGGCTTTGCATAAAATGTTTTTTTATGTTGTAAATTCTTGAAGTGCTATCTGAAGTCTAGGTAACTTACTGTGTAATACTAAAGATGCACATTTGTGTTGATTTCTTTCCCCATTGTTTCTGGTGTTCTCAAATGAAACTACGTGTACCTTTGTACCGCTACAGTCACAAGAACATAGCATATAGAAAGGTTTCATAAATTTATGAAAGTAATTATCAGTTCAACTTGGTTTCAGATTTTATTTAGTTACTCCTTGCAAACACAGGTTAAAGACTAATAATAAGATTTGCTGTTTTATCATGAGTAATTTTTCTTCTCAGATTCCTCTCAGGTATTTATTACTCAAATAAAGCTTTAGGTGGAATGCAATTTCTATACAGAGCTTGTTGCATGATTGCTTAGCATCATCAAACTATTGGCCAAACAAGTGCTCTGTATGATGGTCCAGCAAGTGTTCTGGTGGGAAGACAGACAGTTATAGATAGCAAACCAAATATGGCAGTACATGATGAAAAAATGAAATTTATGAATTATCTCAGTTGCCTAACATTAACCTTAGCCCACGTAACTGTAGTTGCTATTGATTCTAAAACCTCAGAGATTGCTTTCTGAAATGTTGGGGTTTGTTAAATGTTTAGAAATAACTTTTTTTTTTTCCCTCCCCTCTTTAGGAACTCGCAAAGTGAACCTCACATCCTGGCATCATGACAAAGGCCAGGCAAACTTATCAAATATGACATTCAAAGATGGAAAGCTGACTGTAAATCAAGATGGCTTTTACTACCTTTATGCTAACATTTGTTTTAGACATCATGAAACTTCAGGAAACCTGACGAAAAGAGGGCTCCAGCTGATGGTATATATGACGAAGACAAACCTTAAAATAAGGCGCTCTGATGTTTTGATGAAGGGAGGAAGCACCAAATACTGGTCAGGGAATTCAGAATTTCATTTTTATTCTGTAAATATAGGAGGGTTTTTTAAATTAAAATCTGGTGAAATGATAAGTATTCAGGTATCGAATCCGTTGCTACTGGATTCATCACAAGAAGCAACTTATTTTGGGGCATTTAAAGTTAGGGATTTAGACTAAGTCTTTTTTCAGTTTGCTGAAAATTGAGTTTTTAGTCATCCAGAAACAACTTGAAGACAGAACTGAAAATCTTTTGCAACCCAATTGCATCTCTATAAGCCATGTATCTCTAAAGACATGTTTTGTCCTGTGCTGACTCCAGCAGGAGTCCCACAAATGCATAGAAGGACAAAATCACATAGTTCTCCTTATTCGGTCTTACAGCAGTTTTACTTCATGTGTCTCCACTGGCTTCAGTAGAGTCATTATGACTTTTGCATTCATGTAGTTGAAATCAGAGCAATTATTATTGAACTTCTGATTCCAAGTTCTGCCCTAACTCTTTAACCTGTGCTACTCTTATTCATTTTGGCACAAACATAGGAGAGGATGGAGCTTGCCTCCCAACTTGAACTGGGGTGAGAATTCTGACCCTGGAACAGCAAAGATTATGAAAGTGTGACTAATCCCATTGCATTTGATGTGGCTTTTCACATGCTTAGTTAAGCCTGTTCTTGCTTTGCTGGATTAGGGTTGGAGAGCGCAGGCTGTGGCAGAAATGAGTTGAACACCTAAACAGTTCAGCTTAGGTCTTTACCTGATTTAAAAGTTCTAAAAGGTTAATTACAGGTCATTTTTATTATTGATGCACAGTTAATTGCAAATATAGATTGCCAAAATACAGTGTGCCTTTAAAGTATTACATTGTGCCAGAACCTGCAAAGACATTTTTTAAACGAAAAGCATGTATTTTTATATTCTGTAATATCTAAAGTTATATTTCAGGTGTAATGTTTTGTGTAAAAAAAAATGTAAATTATATTGTCCTATAGTATTTGATACAAAATATTTAAAATCTCTTGCTGTTTGTATATTTAATGTTTTAAACTGTTTTTAATGTACAGACATGTTAAACTGGTGCACTTTTTAATCCCAATGGGAAAAATTGCAGCTAAAAGAGGTTGTTTGCAATTAGCAAATGTAATATATACTTTTGTTCTTTTTAACTTAATAGTTTTCTGTTAAACTTGTCAGTATTACTGGAAGGGGGACAATCGCTCCAATGTCATGAATAATTACATCAGAATGCTGGTCACTGGGTGCCTTTCAAAACTGGAGGGTAATTGACATAACAAAGCTGGCATTGCCTACAAAAATTAATAAGAAATTAATACATATTAAGCCACATAAGTGCATTTGGGGTATTTATAGTTACTGAACAGGCATATTTTCCTACAAGAATATTTGCAAGTTGTAAATTCTGCAATTGAGTAATGACATTTTTAGCTTAATTTCCCGAAAAAGTGAACCGTATGTCATTGCTTTGCCTGTCCTTGTCTCCCCTTCTAGCTTTTAAAACTCTGCACACCTTTGCCAGTTTTGGCAGGTGAACAGCAGTGTGAAGAGGTATTCTTACAGGTTTTATGAGAACAGACAGCTGAGCACAACTCAGCTGTTACACAGTATTTGTCAGTGGCTGGCCACTGTTTGTATTAGCCAACAAATTAATAAAGGGAGACTCCTAGCTAGCTGCAATGTGTGGTGTCGCTTGCGTAGTTGCTTGGCCAAAAGAGGTAGGTGGATGGAATCTGAGGGTGGGTGTGGGGGACACAGGAGAGGGCTGCAAATACTACAGGCGATGTTTAGAGCACATCTGGGTAGGGAACATTAACTTAACGGGAAAGGAATGGGAGAGGTTTTAGGAGCGTATGTATGTATGCTCTAAGAATGATGTGAGGATAACATGCTCTTTAATGTGTTAGGAATCAGAGAAGGCAAAAGACTCAAATCTGTAGGAATTGAGGCTTCATACAAATCCTCAGGCTCTTTTATTTTGTTGCTGTAAGGAACTGAGTTAAATTCAAGCAATTATTTTATACTGTATAATAAACATTTCTTTTTAACATTAATGTTTTCTTACAAAATACATTTCTAAGAAAAAAACCCCAACCTTTGTGATTATTTTTTTTCTATTTTCCTGTGTCCCTGTATTTCTTGTGCAGTTTCCATCATTTTGTTCAGATTTCAGAACATGCAGGATGGGAATGATGTAACTTCCTCAAGAAAACTGAGGCACCAATTCTCTGACTTGAGACAATGGCAATGAATTTTAATTTGGCTCCAAATATGTATCCACAACTTTCAAGTAGGGTTTAAATCATCAGGGGTCAGAAATTTAGCTGGAGGACTTCCTATTTATGTTTTACACCAAACATCTGTCATTCAAAACCTTAAAGGACTGAAGAATCTGGGGCTTTTGAAATTTCAAGAGCTACAGATCACACTCAATTGAGTTTTTCCACCATAGAGATGTCCAGTAGCTGTCTGGGAGTTAAGTCACCCTTGGGGGAGGCAGAGATGGGGGTTCGAATGGTTTGAAAGTCAAGTTAGACTTTGCACTTAGTAGCTGACCTTAGCAAATGCTCTCCCTAAGTATTGTATTCTGTGAAGGGGAACCACCAGCGCTAAATGTCTGCGTGACTGTGGCTGTGGGCTCTGAGTGTGTGCTAGAGGAGTTACAGCACCTGTAGTTTGTATTGAGCCCTTGGGAAGATGCTTGTTGGTTACCTGGGCATCTGAAGCCACCAGAGGTTAGAAGAGGGGTTCGAAGGCTCAGCTTAGTACAGCCATGCTCGTTAGGAATGCTTTGAACATGTGAATTTCACAATGCAGTATGGGGCTTTAAATTTCCCTTGTGTGATGACTTTGAGGCCAAAATAATTTTGGCGTTGAGGGGTTTAGGTTGTTGCTTTTTTTTATCTGTTCCCCTTCGCACCATCTGGGCGCAAATTGACGAGTGACATGATGAACTAGGTGGAAGGGATATGATAAAATAGTCCTCGTGGGGCCAAATAAGCTACCATGGGGATTATAATGAGAAGCAAAGCTCTGGCTAGCCTCTCTGCAAATTAGGAAGCAGATGGGTCCTGTCCTGCCCTGCCTGCCTCACTCTGGTCCTTGCTCCTTCTTGCCCTCACAAGCATTTAAAAGGAAGTAGGAAGCTCTGTGAAGAGCTGTTAGTACAAGTCTGATTTTGCTCTTGTCACTGAAGGGAGTCTGGGCACTTAGGCCAAGGTGATGAAGTAAAATCACCTGCTCTAGTACCCACCTTCCTTTAACCAAGTAATCTGTTCTTTTCTGTCTGCTTCATTAATTTGATTGCTTCATTGGGACACAATTAATGAAAAGAGTAGACTAATCAATTAATGAAGAGAGTTAACTTGAGAAGAAGATAAAGCACTTCTGGCTGAAAAAGGTATGTGTGATTCCTGTTTTTTAATCTTCAGAAGGTAATTTTGTGTTTTGGTCTGTGGATAGAGGATGATTATTTGCTGAAATTTGAAGTTAAAAAAATCTTACTTAGAAATAGTTTATTTGGAATTCAGTGTGTTTGCAGGCATGTAAACATCTGTATATTCATACTGTGTTCTTGCTAAAAAAGTAACTTTTCATACATGGGGTTACAATTGCATATTTTGGCACCTGGGTGCTCTTCCTCCACCCTGCCTTCCCAAGCTCTTTCCAGCCAGGGAGTGTTAATTTTTCTGTCTATCCCACTTCCTTTTCTCTGGCTCCTTCCAGCTGCCAGTGTTTCCTGACCACCCCACTCTCGCTGACTTATAGCTCTTTTTCCTGGTGGTAGCAGCAGCTTTGGGGCAGATCTAGGCATACTTCCCCTTATTCAGATCACTTTCAGGTGGCTTTGCTGTGTCTCTGAGTGGAAAACAACAGGAATTATCCTTTATAAAAGATTTTTGAAACACTGATGAGAGGGCTGAGCTAGGTAGGAACAAAAAAAGTAGTTGGGGAATAAGGAACCAACAGATTGGACAGACAAAGCAGTTAGTACTACCCTTTAGTTTGAGGTAGCAGCTTCAGAGGGCTTCAGATAATTATCACATGCTTCTACTTTTGCTGTTACAAAATCAGTCGCTAGCAAAACATCACAAACATGACTGTATACAGCAGTTTGCTGCAGTGATTTGAGAAACATTAATCCAAACCAGAAATATGCACTGTTATATGTATACATTGGCAATTTCTTGCTCTTTCTCCTTCTGTATTAGTGTCCGTCTAGTGTTTCCTGGTTGCTGGTGTTTGGGATCACAACCTGTGGACTTTGCCAACTGTTAGGGCTTTTTGTGTTTAACTCACTGGGGTCTGACATGTAGATTCCATTCTTTTGCCTTTGTGACTAGATGCAAAGCAAAGCTCGGTCATAAAAAGCTGAGAAAACTGTCAGCTTGGGGTTGTTTAAATCACATTTCAGATGTTTCCTTTTCCTTCTGCTTTTTTTAGCCTTAAGTCTGAATGTGTTTGGGTTTTTAGCTGGGTTTCCAAGGAAATATTTGTGCTGGGGTAGTGGTGAGGGGCTGGGTATCTCTGATTTAATGCTCTGTTCACAACCCATTTGATGAAGTTTAGGGAGGGACAGTTTCATGCCAGCTGTTCAGCATTTGAGCCATGTGCTCCTTACCACCTGTCGTCTTGTGTGAGACATTGCTTTTCCCCAGACCACACATCACCCAACTCCAATCAATTTATGCTTGGCTGTGGCAGAAGACAAGCAGGAATTCCAATTGCTTTCAGCTCCTAACATGCTGCAAGTCACAAAATGATAGATTCATTTTTCCAACCTTCTGGTTCTTGATTTATTCACTGTGTGAGAGGTCCCTGGTTGCTCTTTTAGTAGACGGGGTGGCAGAATCTCTCTGACTGCCAAGCTCACATTTTAGGTGCTGTCATGTCTTTGTAACCATGATGTTAGCTGCTGCCTCATCCTGTAGGTCCCAAACTCTCTCAGTCCCTAAGCCTACTACCAGGTGTAAGTCTGCCTGGTGGGTGGTTTTGGGGACCTCAACTCCATAAGGGGAGGAATTCCCCCTGTCCTCTTCCCAGCAGATCATGGATTTTGGAGCAATGAAGCATGACTGTTTGGGAAGTTCAAATACTCTCATACACAATGTTTTCACCTGCTGTCCCTCCAGTCTGAAGAATTTTAATCTGCTCTTTGCCATTAATTGTCCTGAGTGAAACGCTTGGAATGATTATTTCCTTACTGTCTCACAAAAAAACCCACGAGATGCCAGAATTGCACTTTTCCGTGGGCAGAGATAAAGTCAGTTCACTGCAGATGCTGGATATGAATGCATATAGTGGAGCTAACCGTCATGGCTAGTCCTGGCGCGATACATGTTCATGTGGGTTCTAAACCCTGCTGACATCCTGGGGAGCTGATGTGTGGCATAACCTGTGCATGCTTATTTTTCCTTCTGAGAACTAGTAACTAATGATGCTGACATAGTTAACAATTTGCAGATTGTCTACTCTTTCTTCTTTTTCTTTAATCTAAACTCTCCCAAATACCATGTTTTCTTTGTTACATAGAACTTTGACCAGCTCCCTGGCTACCTGTGGCATTTTGCAAGGTTAGCATCACTAAATAATTTTTATGCAGTACAATATCACATGCAGTAATGCAGCTTAAACAAAACAAGATCCATCTGGTTTAATGTTTTATCACTCATCATGGCTCCTGATCTTTGCTTTGAAAAAATAGCTGCAGTTCTGGAAATTGATAGGTTATTTCTGTCCTGCTAACTGGAAGAGGGCTGGAGTTACAAGGCACTTGCCGCTTAAGCCAGCCTCCCTTTAAGCAGAAGAGCCTACCAAGGTGCAACCCATTAGGTTGTATTTCTATCAAATGAAACTGAGCATATGTGCTGCATGCCCTGGGGCTCGACAGAGGTGGCTCCTGCAAGCAGGTCAAAACAGAGCCAGCAAGAGAGCTAAAATAAACCCATGTGGGCAACAAAGGTCAAGGCCTGAGCTTCTGCCTTTTAATTTGAACTATCATTGTCGACAGAGATTAATAAATTAGAGAATAATGTGGTAGCACAAAGCATTTTTAATTTGTTTAGTATTTCCTGAAAGCAGCTGTCGATTTCACCATCTGCTGTCACCTGTAAATATATAGTTGAAATTCTACATATGTGAATCTGCATTTTCTAACAGTCCCAAACAAGATGAGGATAATTTTATTTGAACCTCATTAGCCTTATTATAAATATAAAAAGAAATAGTATAAATTAGCATTAATTGTGTTGGACTACTGCCTGTGGATTAGTAGCACTTCATTCTATTTCTGCTTTGTCATCTGAATATTTTTCCTGTTTGCAATTTGGCTGAAAAAAGCATTTTAGAAAAATTAAGTTGTTTTTTTTTTTTTTTCTTTCAAAAATACAAGCCAAATAGAAATGTTCCCATGATTTATTTGGAAATATCCAAACACATTTCCTCAAGTTTGCTTTTGGTCTCTGGTATGTGCCATCTGTACACTTGCAGAATTTTGCTGATGTGTGAGATTGTGAAACAAAGCAGCTCACATAAAAAAAGGTAACTGGGGATGCTATTGGCCCAGCTGTGCTCTGAGACTTGCTGAATGGGAAAAATTCCCCCCAAATACATAAATGCCTTGTTACAATTCACTCAGTTTTATTAATCTTAGTTAATGTTGTAATAGTAAGAAAGACCTTAGCTTCTCACTTTGAAATCAGTGGACATTTTCTTGCTGACATAAATAAGATTAGTATTACAAATGTTTTTATATGAGACAGTTTCTTTTTAAGCCCTTTTTAGGAGGTGGCTTTATTAGTGTATGCTGGTATTTGTCACTCTGCAGTATAAAGTGTTTTAAAACTTAGCAACAATACAAGAATTGTTTATTCTATGGAAGATACATTAGTTGCATCTATTTCAAATATAGTGCATATAGTCTACATGCAACTGAGAATAATATGGCCCTGAGAATAATATTTGTTCTTTGGTGACATCTCTTCTCTTTGTATCTCTTGAGATCTGCCACAAAGGAAGATTATAACTTGTTTTGGCATTTCTGTGCCTGACTTAAAAAGTGATACCAAATGACATTGGCAGTATCAATACCTAATGAATAAGTGATGTAAATGCTGTCTTTGATCACCAAATGCCCAGGAGTACCCATCCCTTGTGTCCTGGGTTCACCAGTAGCTGTCATTTTTCTCCTTCTTAGTAGCTGGTGCAGTGCTGTGTTTTCGACTTTCGGCCTGGGAGCAATGCTGATCACACCAGTGTTTTCAGTTATGGCTTAGAATGTTTGGTTTGACCAAGGACTTTCTGAATCTCATACTCTGCCAGGGAGGAGGGGAAGCTGGAAGGAAGCAGAGACAGGACACCTGACCCAAACTGACCAAAGAGGTATTCCATACCACAGCACGTCATGCCCAGTATGTAAAAACTGGGAGCAGGAACCCAGAAGAGTTGAGTTCACGGCTCGGTCGTCAGGTGGTGAGCAGTTGTATCCTCTTTGCTTGTATTTCCCTGGTCATTATTGGTGGTAGCAGTAGTGATTTGTGTTGTACCTTAGTTACTGGACTGTTCTGATCTCAACCTGTGGAAGTTACCTTCTTTCGATTCTTCTCCCCATCCTTCCCCTTGGAGTGGGGGGGAAGAAAGAGTGGGGAGTGAGTGAGCAAACTGCATGATTTGTGGCTTAAACTACGACACCTTGTCAGCATCCCATCCAGGAACAGGAACAAGGGCTCATACTTTCTCAATCTTGACTAAAGGCCATAATCTAGTGATGGAGAAGAGCAATGGCACACTTGGTTTTCATATTGCCTGATCAAATGTGCTTGTGCAATGTGTGTAAAATATGACCCAAGAGGAAATTCTGCCTTAGTGGTAGGGGAGGCTATTTTTGTTTTGATTTTTGTTGGGTTTACCCAGATATTGATGCCACTCATGAAACTGAAAGGCAGACAACAGAGGAGGCTCCCGTCAGCATGTGCTGTCCTTTGCTTGTAAGCCAAATGCCTGGGAGCACAGATGGCCTTTATGACCGTTACAGGCTGGAGAAGCATTCAATGAAAAGTAGTTTAAGTTCTTACAGAAAAAAAAAGGAGAAAGTATATGAATGTGGGTTTGCTCCCAACACGAGACAGCCTGAATCAACAATGGGAATGGGCCAGTTACCAAAGAGTCTGCTGGAGTAAGTTCCCGCTGCCAGGGTAGGATCTCCTCTCCATCTTGGCCATTGGAGGGAGGAAAAAATAACAGACTATAACAGCCACTAAAATGAAGACCAACACCAAAAATGTACCATGGGTTTAATACCAGCTTCTCCTCCTGAAGTAATTATAGCTGATGTTGCCCAATGGTTACTGATGAACTATCTTTCATCATGGTCTTTTGTTTGGAGTCAGTAGTTTGGATTGAACATCAAGACCAACACATGCTAGTCAGCTTCTCATAGACAGTAAAATAAGACTGAAGGTGACAGTGAGCATGATGCTGCTTCAGCTACGAAAGCAGGCAGATGAGTTTGGACTAGACCAAAGCCCTTCCTACAGGTTTGTTTCACATTATATAACCCTTACCCAGCAGTTCATCATAGCACTAATTTTAAAGTGAGAAAAGGCCAGGGTAAACGGAATACTGGTATTTCTCATATTATCAACTCCTGCGTACTCGGAAATGTGGTACTTGCTAAAAATGTATCGGTAAACTCTGAAGTTTTTCTTCGAATTTCTTGATGTGACCTAGATTTGGGTGGTGCAAATAACCCTTGCAGTGCCATGTTCCCTTAACCCATTCCTATTTATATGTAAAGGAGGTGACATATAATCATCACCATGACTCCCCCACACTCATGTTTGCTGGGCAATTATTTTTTTGTGAAGAGAAAGATTAACTCAGTACTTGACTCTGAAGGCTCAAGTTCTGCGTCTCTCCTAAATTCCAGTGCCACACAGTTTGGTGTTTTTTCTGCTATTGAAGTGAGCTGTTTGTGAGATGCATGGCTTTACTCCAAAGCCACTGATGTGATGGATGCGATCATGTATAGCTTTGCACATGGAGGACCCTTCATTTTAATTGCAGCAGTGCTTCCCTGTTTAATCACCACAAACTTTTCTCTCTAATGTTATTCCAATTCTTGTTCATCTGTTTGAATGTGGCAACAAGCAGTGCTCTCATTTTTTTCCAGAACCTTATTTAATGCAGTGAAAAGTTTGGAAAAGTAGTAGACCACATGGAGATCCCTACAAACAGTAGTTAGTAGTTAGGATATACTCACTAAGATTTTGTATGCCTTTGCTAGAACTGTGACTAATCAAAGCATTTAAAAGAAAAACTGCTTCCAGCAAGCCTGCCAGACCATTTCTGTGTAGAAGGACCTACCATCACCAGTCTGTCTTTGCTTTTAAGGCTGCAATTTTTTCTGATTTGCACATAGTCAAAACTGTTTCATCAGGGCAACTCCTGGCTAATCCAGGTAGAGATGTAGAGAGAGTGCACTGTTGCTCTCTACTCCAGAGGAAATAAGGCAACTTCTGTACTAAAATAACATTGAAGTCATGAATAAGTCCAGGCTCTTTATAAAACAGCGTATTTGCACAATGTTTAGAGGTGCTCATTAGGCCACTGAAGTGGGGAGATCAGAAAAGCAAGGAGCATTTTCCTCCATAATTACATACTGTTTTGTGTGAGAAGGAAAAAGAACCTCACAGCTGTGCTCGCCTCGTATCTTTCCGTGTTTCACTGAGGTTGTTCTTATGTCAGCAGTGTCAGCCATTCACTGTGCCTGTGCTTCCCAACCGCTGGGCATCCCAGCCGTGTCTTCAGTGATGAAGTGGTCTTAAACTGTGGACTTCAGGGGACCATCCTTTGCAGGGATGAATGGTAGATTCCCCAGGCCTTTTTGATCACTGGGGGTGGGCAGCAAAGTATTTCTTAGGATCCAAATCTAGGAGATCAAATACTTATAAATTATTTTTTTTCCTGACCTTTCTAAATTAGGCAATACTCTTAACTTTTCGGGGGACAGAAAAAAAGCAGCAGTGATCCAAGGTGGCATTTCATGAGATTTCCAAATTTTACAGTACTGAGTTGAGCAGAATGGGTGTAGGCTACCTGTAAAACTAGGTCACATCTTCAAGCTGTAACTTAAACTAGGTCATACTTTCTGACTAGTGAAGAGGGGGAGTGTGAGTTTCAAAAGCTTCTAAATTATCATTTTCTGGAAGAGACCCAACATGATTAAGTACTATCCAAAAAATCAACCAACCCAGCTTGACAGCATGCCAAGCGCAAGGTCTTACACCTGGGTGGGAGCAATCCCAGGAACAGCTACAGGTTGGGCAGAGAAGAGATTCAGAGCAGCCCTGCGGAGAAGAACTTGGGGGTGTTGGTTGGTGAGAAAATGAACATGGGCCAGCAGTGTGCTGCTCACAGCCCAGAAAGCCAAGAGTATCCTGGGCTGCATCAAAAGGAGTGTGATCAGCAGGTCGAGGGAGGTGATCCTGCTCCTCTATTCTGCTCTCATGAAACCTGACTTGGAGTATTGCGTATAGTTCTGGTGTCCTCAACATAAAAGGAGATGGAAGTGTTGGAACAAGTGCAGAGGAGGGCCACAAGGATGATCAGGGGACTGGAGCACCTGCCATATGAAGATAGGCTGAGAAAGTTGGGGTTGTTGAGCCTGGAGAAGAGAAGGCTGCAGTGGAGACCTCATAGCAGCCTTCCAGTATCTGAAGGGGTCCTATAGGGATGCTGGGGAGGGACTCTTCATCAGGGAACTGTAGTGATATGAACAATGGGGTAACTGGGTTCAAACTTTAAACAGGGAAAGTTTAGATTGGATATGAGGAAGAAGTTCTTTACTGTGAGAGTGGTGAGCCACTGGAATGGGTTGCCCAGGAAAGTTGTGAATGCTCCATTGCTGGCGGTGTTCAAGGCCAGGTTGGACAGAGCCTTGGGTGGCATGGTTTAGTGGGAGGTGTCCGTGCCCATGGCAGGGGTGTTGGAACTAGATGATCTTAGGGTCCTTTCCAACCTTAACTGTTCTATGATTCTATGACACATAAGAGGAAGTTCAGAAAACATCACTTTATCTTCCTCCACTTCATGAAAATGGAAGTGTATTTTCCTTTCAAAATAATTGGTGGTGCAAACATTGATGCTGCCCATGGTTTAAGCTGCTACCGAATTATTCAAAGTTTTGTGAGCAGGAGCGTTTAACACAGGCTTTTCTGGATCCATCCCTGTAAGTTGCATAAGTCAGGAGGCAGTTTGGTCTGCCAAGCCTGAAAATCACTTGCATTTGCAGAGGTCAGAGAAGAAATTTAGAACTTAATTTTCTAAATTAATTCAACAAATTATTTTGACGTTATTTATCCTCACAATACCATACAATGTAGGTAGCTCTTGGAAATTATATATCAAAACCTAGAATACTCAATAGGTTCTTTAGACTTACTAATCAGCCTCAGACGCCCATGACGTCTGTGGAATCAATTGACCAAAACTAACCCTTCTGATAATTTGACATCTCTGTGCTGATTCCTCCAAGCATAGGTTTCTGTGCAAGAAAAGGTCGGTATTTGTAGGTTCTTCTTAACATTCCCATTGTGTCCTAAGTTGATGTCATAGCAAACAGTAACTGGGATATTGTTTAAGATTATAAATAATAAACCTGGCCAAAAGTATCTGAATACAGAAAAACAACAGCAGTGAATGATCTGGCTTATTTTTGAAGCTAAATTCAGGGGTATAGCTACTAATTTTGCTGAGAGCTGAGCACTGAAATTCCTTTACTGGCTCAGAAAAACCCAGGCTAAGCTATTCTCCTATGAATCTTCCTGTCCACTGTGTGGAAAGAGAAGTGTCCAGAATAATGTCTGTAAGGGAGGATAAGCAATGCAGGGATGGCTGTTGGGGAGACATAAAACTGGGCCATGTTTTCCCAAAGTAATACCTTTCCTCTGGCCCCAGGCTGGTAGGGGGAGACCCCTCTTGACACTAAAG
The DNA here is from genome assembly GCA_017639245.1 of Myiopsitta monachus. Lineage (NCBI taxonomy): Eukaryota > Metazoa > Chordata > Aves > Psittaciformes > Psittacidae > Myiopsitta > Myiopsitta monachus. The sequence goes on from CM029919.1 coordinate 66,826,930, forward strand.
CCTCTCTGACTTACATGACAACACGTTTTGCCTCTGCTTAGGGCCCTGGGGAAATCCTGTGGCCAGGAGGCTCGAGAAAACATGCCAGGGACTTTTGCCACCTTCATTTTCTCTCCCTGTGCTGACAGTCAGCTTGCTCACATCCTGTTCCTTGCAGCATCTCTGTCACCCTGTCACTTCACCTCTGCTCAGCTCAGGTTCTCCTCTTCTCCATACCCTGTCCCTCTCCCTCACTCTTCCTTAGCTCTCGTGTCCCACAGCAACTCTTTTCCCATCCTGCAGAAGCCTTGTGTCCATTTGGCACTGATATGGTGTTTGCCCCGATGACTTGTTTTTCACCTGCTGTGAGTTCTAGCTGACCCCACCAATGCCCATTTTGGGTGCAGGTGTTAAGGACAGAGACTGCTTCTTTGTGCCTGTGCAGCCCCCAGTTTGGTGGGATCCTTCAGCATCATTGCAGTAATTGTGATTAAGGCTGTGTTTTACATGGACTTGAAGTAACTTTCTCCAGTTTATCAACAGATGAGACAAGTGCAGGCTTTTTTGACTCCTATAGCTATGCACTGGAAAGCTTTCCCTCTTCGCAGCACAAACAGGACAGCACACATCCCTCCAGGGGAGGTGAGGACATATTTGTCCTTCCCTCTTTTGCCCCAGCATTAGTGCGCTGGCTTAGATGATTAAGAATATGCGTCCTCCCAGGGCCCCTCTGTTTCCTCTGGTTAGGGAGATGTTAGCCCCTGTCTTCCAGTGACTGTGCCTGGGAAGACCTTGCCTCCTTCTGTTGTTTTGTGTCCAAAATCTGAATACTTCCCAGACCCAAAGAGTTACCCATTTCCTACCAATATCTCCTCCTCACCTTAAAACTCGCATAGTTCCTCAGATGTGATGTGCCATAAAGGACCCAGATTTAGTGACCTTCTTTTGTGTAGTGCAATGGCAACTGCTTCATAGCAAGCAAGATACTGAGATATCTGCAGTATCTGATTAGGCCTCTGTTGCAGAGCCGAAGAAAGTATCTGCATTAACCAAAGGAAGTATCTGCATTAGCCAGGACCTATGCTGCTTATCGTACTCTGAGCCAGCATCTACAGTGCTAGAACTGCACCAGCAATCAGCCACTGGCAGACTGCAGTTGTGTAACACAGCGAGGCAGCTGCACTACCTAGAATTTCCTCTTCACTTGAAATACAAAATAAAAATCTGAAGCAGGAAACGGCTTATCAGGTGAAATTTCAAATGATGTTGTTATCTGGCATAACCTCAGCGCATGCTAGAATTCATCACCTGCCTTCTAGTCCTTGAAATCAGTTCAATTGTGATGAGCTGTTACTCAGTTAAATTCTCAGACATGTGTAGACACACACACTCTGCTCTATTATCTGGGTTATTTCTCCAAAATGAAACTTCCAGCTTTCATGTAGGAGCTGAAATTCACAGGTGTCAATGCAAATTAGGCAATGGTGTTATTAAAAAATACCCATATATGCATGTATATTGTTACATATTTTCTAGATATACACTCACAAATGAAAACTTTCACTTCTGAACTAGCTTTTGTTTTCCTGCAACCACAGCAGCATGAATGGGTCCAAAGAGGTTCTGCTAGCTGATAAAACATATCCCTTAATAGATGTTTAAACATTATAGATGTCAGAGAAACACTGCCATTAACTTACTAGATCAAATTGTGCCATAAGTAGGGCACAATGGTCCTTGGCCTTTCAAGTGCCAGTCATATGAGGATTAGGTTTCTGAGACAGTTTTTAAATCCCATGTAAAGGCCCAAACAAGACCAGAAGATGTAAGAAGAGTTGTGGTATTTGAAGAGGTAAATAGGTCTTGGGCTGTCTCTCTAAGTGAAGGTGAATTTAAACAAAAATCAGAGTAAAGATCATTATGTGATGCCAACTTAGTGTTGAAACCGCCTCAGTGTCAGCCATCTAAGTGAGGTCTGTAACCAGGCTCTTCAGTCAGTGGAGACAGCAGGTGCCCTAGATGAGGCAAAATCTGCTATAAAAGAGAAGGTAGAAGAAGTGGGAGGATACTCCTTATGAAAGTCTTCATCTCAGTGGCTCATGGAGGCTCCGTATGCGAAACTTTTAGACAATTTCAGGATACTTTTCTACCCCACCAGAGCTGTCTAGATGGACTTACTTGTTTGTGTTGAGTACAGTGAGTTTCAGTGGCAAACACACATTTCTGGGACCACCCCATAGAAGCCTTCCAGCACAGCTAAATGTTTCTCTGAGCAGGAGGACAAGTTGCTGAGGGTAGAGGAAAAATGGGCTGCTGTTGAGCTTGCCAGAATATGAGAGACTGGAGAGGTTACCTCTTCCAGCAGCAAACAGTGTAAGGAGGGCTCAAAAGATGCTGTAGGTTCCCCCTAGTTGTGCAGTAGCATGTATGTTGGAATGGTCTGCAGCAAGATCCTGGTCTGTGCCAGAGTATGGTTGTGCTGCTAAATAAATAGAAGAGGAGCAGGAAGCAAGCTGGAGCAGAGGCTCCTCTGTGTGCTGCATAGCTGTGGCTCTGCTATTTGCTGCTGCAGGTACCACCTCTCACCAAACAGGACATGGAAGTCAGCTCTCCGCAGGGTGGCTGGGAGCCCACCTGAGAGCTTGGCCTCAGACTTACCAAGTACAAGTGAAAATTGCAAAAGGTATGTCAAGGACCAAAGCAACCTCAGGGGGAGGGTTTCTGGCTGCTCACTTGAAGGCTCTTGATAGTGAGTGCCAGGTGAAATCAGCTGGTGGTTTCCACAGGGCTTGAGTGTAGGAGGAGGAAGGACTTGGTCTCCACAACTCCAGCAGCCATAGCACTAGCTGCCTACCTTCCCTGCCTGCCCTGATGGTTGGAGATATGCTGAGCAGAAGCCAGTGAGGTAGAGAGCTGAGGACCTCAGCTTTCCTGCTGGACACTCATAAACAAAGGAGAGGAGAAGATTGTAAATTAAAGAGGGTGAACATGGCCTTTATCTTCCCCCTTGGCAGGCTTTGGTTGGTTGGAGTTCCTGCCACCATGAAACACAGTTGAAAGAGCATTCCAAGTTCAGCAGCTGGGCTGCTGGCTGCTTAATTTGCTTGACAGAAAATTAAAACTTTTTTTGAGCAAAACTGAATATTTTCTCATGGATAATTGCCTTTTTGTGAAGGAAGTGTTATTTTCCCACTAAAATAATTCCATCTATTTCTACATTATTGGTGCAAGGCTAACATAAGAAACTTTGAAATAATGACTGTGTGGAGTCAACCTCTCAAGGATGTGTAAGTTCTTAGAGTCATGACTGTCCAAGCTGTTTTGCTCCTTTTTGCCTTTCACAACAGTTTCAACCATACTCTTCATCCCTCTGGCATGCTCTGACAATGTCTTTATATTCTTTCCTGACAGCCTGTCTCTGCTCCCCTCTTCCCCAGCATATGCTTCTGACATTTGAATTCACCTGGCATTTCCCTATTCAGCAGGCTGGCTTCCTGCTGTACAAGTGCTGTGAGCTCTTTCTTGTACATTGGGGTGGGCTATTGTGCAATGAAGAGGTTGCTCAGGCAGCTCTCCCAGGCTTTTTGAACAGCCTTCAATGGGATCCTGCCTACTATTGCCCTGAAAAAATGAATTCCACACTCCTGAAATTTGTAATTTTTTTTTTTTGCAGTAGTTACCTTCCTCAGCTCGCTCAGGAGCTGAGGCTCCACCATGTCATGGTCCCCACAGCCAAGGCTGCTATCAGCTATCACATTCTTGATTGCCTTTCATTATCTATGAGCAGGTGAATTGGCCAAGCCGCTCACAAGTTGTCTTGTCCAGTACCTGTGTAAAAAATTGCCCTCAGGACATGCCAGAAATCTCCTGGCTTGCTTGAGCCACACATGCTGGAGTGTGTAAATCCCACCTTGAGAATCAGGGCCTGAGATTGGGAGACACCATCCAGTTGTTTAAAGAAGGCGTCACCTACTCTCTCTTCTTGACCAGGCAATCTGTCGCCACTAAGTCACTGGATACAGCAATTATTGTTGAGGACCAATCTGAATGAAACTGCACACAGAAACAAGGCATGTAAGACAGTGAAGAGCTGCATATGAAAAAGATAATGATTTATTCTTGAGTGTACACTTCAGTTCTAATGAGATTTTGATTCCACCAGCTATGACCTCAAGCCAGGTTGGCAAACACACAAAACCCAAATTTAATCAAGCCTTTCACTGTTTGCACAGCAGCAAACGATATGCTTGGTAAGCAGAATAGGCATATCTGTATGCTGATCTCTCTGTGATCTGCAATGTGTGCCATGCACAACTGAGCTGTGGTTGCTGCTGCCAAACTCTTCTGAGTAAAGGAACGGAGTGTATCAATTTACAGAAATAACGAGAGCACATCAGACTTCAAATTCCTCTGTATTCTTGGGAAAACATTAACAAATTCAGTCTCTGGGGATGGTAAGAATTAAAATGCAGAGCAGAACAGTGTTAGCTAGAGAAAGCTAATCTGAAGAGAGAAGCATCATCCAGATCACAGCTCAGGTAAAAAATTGCAGTGGGAATCTGGAGATGTCAAAATCCAGTGGGGTAGTTTAGGACCCCTGTCCAGGTCGTGGTGCTAAGTCTAATTCTTCTTGCCCCAAATATCAACTTCTGTGTAGGTCTTCCCAAGAGAGATGTTAAGGAATAGCAACTTTAGCTGAAAATGTAACAGTAAAGCTGCCTTTCCTTCACCAATCTGTGCAGGAGGAAGAAAGGAGAGGGAGTACAGAGACAGGAGATGAATAGGAACATGTCTGTAAAAGAAACCTGCATGGTGTGCAGCCTCAGAGACAGCCAACTCCCACTGATTCCTCAAGATTTAGGAGCCTAAACATCCTTAAAAATTTGTGCCACAAAAGAAGTTATTCTGTTTCCCCCTACATCCTGAGCCCAGCTTTGTCTGCCTGTCTGCATTTTGGCAGTTCCTAACTACAACATTTACTGTTTCAAGTATCAAGAGTTCTTCTGCCTCTGAATATTCTTCCTTATTTTACACAGTTACTCTGGTGGAGGCAGGTGCAGGACTACAGTGAACCCCAATGCCTGCAGGACCCAGTGGGATTTAGTGCTGTGTCTCCTAGCGAGTGAGGTCAGCAAAAGAGCCGTGGGGGTTTTAACTTCTGGTCTTCATAGTATACTCAATTCATGCATAATCACTGAATATTAAGCCTTTGAGAGGTTATGTTATTCAGTACTAAACACAACCTTGATCAAAGACGTATACACTACCCAAGCCAGGTAAAAATTATCATTTTGCATTTAGCCTGGAGCAGGTTGACCAGTGTTCTCTCTCCTTATACAGTCTTTTCTTGACCAAAGTGCTCCTGGATGTTTCAGGAACAGCTTCATCCCTTGTTATGGTCCAGGGAGTTATCTGCGTGCTTGCAACCAGCCATGATCCTGTCTGCCATAATGATGATGACTGCTGTAATGCACATTATCACTGGTAAGAGCAACACTTTTCTAGCCTCCTGTAATTAGCCCTTAACCTTGTATGACTTTCTTATGGGTACATTTTCAGTAAAGAGTGGCTGAACATGCAGTCTGCTTTCCAGGTAGGATTAGATTCTCAGAGGAGTTTTTAGAACCTAGCTCCTATTTTAAACAAGCATTGGATATATAAATACACCTGAAAACCTGTGTTTGCCTTTGGCATTATTTGTACAAGATGTTCCTAAGTAGTGGAATTTGTTGTGGCATTCAGAAAGTGTTAAGGCAGTGCTTGGGGCACAGGGGATTTTGGAGCTTATGGTTTGGGAGACTTGTTTTGATGGGGCTGGAGCTCATTCAACGGTCCACCTTCTGCACATGGTTGCAGTGCATTGTTATAGTCAATCCTGACAGTGGTGGAAGTGTGGGTCACAGTGGGAAATCCTGTATCAGTCAGGGGGACAGATACCCATACCGATTCAGCTGGCAAACCTATTCCAGAGGTTCCCAGAGGGTCCCAGAGGATCCCTATCTGATTTGCATGTTGTACATTTGAACTTCATGATGGTAAAACATGAAGCTGCTACTTTATACATATTCCCTCATACAGAAATGAAAACAGTGGATTTCCACCTTACTCTCATATTCCTTGTGTTTTGAAACCCAGAAATTCTCAAGGGATACTAAATCATCCATGTGCTTCTTGAAAGGACTTATATCCACCAGTGAGATGCCATAGGCTGCCTCAGAATCAGGCATTGCTCTGCATCCCACAGCAGAAAGTGGTCAGCTGCAGAGACCTGGATGGGGGCTTTCAGGCTTTAGGTACCTATCACTACCTCTCAATAGACAATAAAGCTAGTACCCTAAAGCTAATACCCTAATCACCTGCCACACAGTTAAGTGAGTATGTGCATTACTGTATAGCATTCATACTTTGTATGTATCTTGAATTTCAAAAATGTGGAATTTAAGCGGTGCCCAAAAGATGGCACTGTTTATTTGTGCTTTTTTCATTTTTAATTGCATACCCTCTTCTTGGCTGGCGTATCATTGACAGAATCAAGACAGAAATTACATAGGTTATAGACAAAAGTGGTGCAGATCAAACTGTTGCTGCAGCATGGCCTTTCCTGTAACCTTTAATATGAGATATTTTAATGGAAATGGGCATATTGATGCTGCTTAATACTATAACTACAAAGCAGTTCCCCTTTTATTTCCATCTAGTATTTTCATTGTAGATGTTTCAGTCTCACACATTTCATTTAATGCTTGGTGATTGAAGAATGTACTTCAGTTATTCAAAAGGAGAAAGAATTATTGACAAGGGATGGATCAGAACTGGAGTTCTGCCTTGAGGGTCCCTGAAAGTTAGCAGAAGCACCTCTGCCTGTGCAGTAATCATTATCTGTAAGTGCTGAAAAAACCCAACAAACACCAAATAGTATGACAGCCAAATTGTAATGAATCAGTTGCCCACATTTCTGTTTGAACAGCCAAATCCCAGGTCCTACCTTAACAGCTTGACGTGGCCATAGAACAAGAAATGTGGAAATACAGTTTGCTTTGCAGCAATGAAGTTAATGAAAGGTTTGCTGGTAACCACAGCAAATGACAGTGTTAACCCCCATATCAGCTGTTAGGTTTCTCTAGACCTTTTAAACTAGAAGGTGTATTAAACAAATAATAATAATAATAACAACAACAACATCAACAATGACAGTCCTTTATTATATTAAGTCAAAACTCTCCACAATCTCAACATAGGAATCATTTCATCTAGCACTGGCATCCAGATATTTCTGAGGTAACAAACTTCAGGTATCAAAATACCTTACAGATGACTATGGTGGCTTTTCATTCCACATTTTCCCCATCCAGTTCTACATTAGGTTCCTTGTGGCCACAACATGGAACCAGAGGGTAACAACAAGTGAGGGTCCATTGGGAAGACAACCTCTGTTGCCTCTACCCCTTGCCAGAGCCTCCCCTGGGCCTAGTACCTCCTGCGCTGGATATAGCTGGTCAATGAAGGTGTAGACAGAGAAAACCTGTGTTGCAGCTGCTCTTCAGGCTTCACAGCACTAATCCAGGAAGCAGTTGAACAAATACCCTTCAGACATACAACTTGAGACTTGACAGGTTTAAGTGTGTAATAGCTACAGTTGCACAGACATCTTTCTGTGTCAATGAAATCCCATGTAAGACCTCCATGAGGTTTCATTGCTAGCAGCAGCCTCCCTGTCCTAAATATGTCTCTTTCATCTGCATCCTCTTCTGCCCTCCTCCTCTTCGTTATATTTCCCACTTGCTTTCCCTCCTGACCCCACTCTTGCTCAGCACTGCCTGGATGTGAATCTGAAATAATAGTGGTGGGTTCAAATGTGAGGGACTAAGGCACTCTGCTCCTTAAAACCAGTAATTTCTGAAGCAGTATCTGAACAGTGCTGGGGTTGTGCTCTGATGGTTGCTTCATTGGGGTGGGCCTTGCTTTTCAACGTGAGGTGCCCATGAGGCTGTGTGTGAGGAGAAGTTGGACAGGGAAGCCAACCAGCCAGGCAGGCAACAGATATGGGTGATTCTTAAACCCCACCTTCCTTCTGGCTAGGATACTGGTTAGTAGCTCTGAGACAATGGAAATGGGGATTCAGTTTGACTGCCTGAAGGAGAATTGCTTCTGGGTCCATTCTTAGCATGATGAAGCTTGAGGTGGTCCTTGCCAGGAAGAGTCCTAACCAGTAGGCAAGGGGGTAGAGGCAGCCACCCTGCTGAAAGGCCTTTAACAAAAGAACACTGAAGTCTCAGGCTTTTAAGTTCTCATGCCCAGTGAACTGTGAACTCTCTTTGGCAGCTTATAGCTCAATGAGTCCCAAATCACCAAACTCTGAGTCCTAGATGCCATGTCAGGAACCAGGACATACAAGTCAGCTGCTTCAGGCTTTAGTTCCTGGGGTCCTTGTATTGCATGGATTTGGCTTTGAAAACCTGGTTTGGTTTGGCTTGGTTTTTTTGTTCCTTTTAGCCATGTCTTTTTAACCAGATATTAACTATGCTCTCCCACGTAGCTTATACCCAGTGTGGGTGTGGCTGGCTTCAGCAAAGGACAGTTGTGGTCATGTTTATTTGTGCTTTCAATTAAATACATAGAAGATGCCTAAAGAGATGAAGTATGGGTTACATGAGGATGTTCAGTTATTAACTGCATACAGTCATGGGTGCCAAAATTTGTGCTCATATTACAGAGAGTTGTTCTTGAAAATTTAGTTCTGCTTGGAGTTAAAGTGAAAAAATGACCTATTAGTGCTTCCTTATCTAATTTATTGTTGTTTAGATGCTCATTTACTGTGCAGGAAAAACATATTCCTTTTTGTGAGGTAATGGAGGTGGGTATTTTTTGTTTCAATAAGTGTTTCAAGAATCAGATGGATATCTGGAAATGAAACGATTTGCTCCATACATCTCAATTGCAGTAGTAAGGCATCAGAAATCAAAATTTAGCTGGGTATTTTGATGATGCTGCAAGATGTAGATATAGCTTGTTGTTCAGCTATATTGGCTCTGCAGCCCCGAAAGCAGTTAGCGTTTGATTGTGTCAGTAAACTGAGCTGATAGATCTTGGAAGATACATACAGGCAAATATTCAAAGTGGTACATGGAGCTGGAGCGACAAGATTCAGTATTAACGGGAAATATATGACAGTAATGAAAACTTCAGCCACAGAGAGCAGATTTGTGCAGCAGCTCAGTGGCATTTCAATATCACCCAAATCACCACTATTTAAGAAGGTGTTTTTCTTAGAATGATTCTTTTAAGGGTTACTGTAGCTGGGTTGCTGTGAGCTGGTTGTGTACAGAGAAGGATGTGCAAATGTGATGGGTGTTCTGGGACTTCTCCCATGCCTGTGCCTGTAAGGGGTTAAGTCCCCTTTCCTGGTGACAGCCTTCAGACCTGGGAGCTCAGCGTGGGGAAAACCTCTGGAGACGGCTGACTCTGTAGCTATGTACATGCATGGGCAGCCTGGATCACTGGTGATAGGTAGCAGCAGAGGAAAAACAAGGTGGGATTTTGGCCTCAGGAAATGCAAGCCCCAGAAGCGGGCACCTACCTGCTCCCCCCCTTGCAGCAGGGCCTCAGGAGCTCTCCCAGCTGCTGCCTTCTCCTCTCTGAGAGTCCTCTCTTGTCACCCCAGGGCCTAGAGCTGCAGCAGCAGCAGGGGGGTGTCTTTGACCTTCCTGTTTCATGACAAGTGCCTCAATTCCCATCTAAACACCCCCAACCAAGGAGCGCTCTTGCTCGAAAGGCAAAATTACATTTAATCACAGATTCTCAGCTTGTCTCTTTTCCTCACTCAACTGACAAACACAGTGTGTAAATAGCTTGATATATATTATCTGAATATAAGCTAAAGTCTTGTCAAAGGCATCAAGAAGCCTGAGAGAAGTGTTAGCTTGCTCTGGGGCAGGTTTGGTCCATAGGCTGGATGCAGGAGCATGGCCAGCATGGATGAATTGAGGCAGGACTGGTATGTGGTTTGCCACATATTGTCAGTTTTAACTGGGCACTGCCGCCTTTTAGGATATGTGCTTCAGTGACTCACCTTGTAAATCAGCTGTGGCTATAAGCTGCTTTCCAACAAAACCCATCTTTTATTTAGGTTACCACACCACAGGGGCATGTAAGGTGCCCTCTGTTAAACCTATGCTTTGCTTTCAGACAAGTCTTTTCTGCTGCTTTCTTTCTAGACTATCTTTCTCTGTTGATACCAGACACTAAAAGGATTATTTCGTGCCATACCTACCCTCTTCAAGTCAACAGCAATACTCACAGGGCTGCTCAGTTCAAGCCAGATAGCACAACCCTTCCTGTGTCAAGACCTCCACCAAAATTCTAGAGGCTGTCTGGCAATAAGAAGTTACAAAACTCCCTCACCTGACCCCATTCCTGTTGAAGACATTAATGTTGTGAAAATGCATCCAATTCCTTGGCTGGCCAGTGAACAAATACTCCAGGAAGGAACAGACCATTGTCCTGGAAGCATGGAAGCAGAGAGGAAACTGACAGCAGCCAGCAGAATAGTGGTGATGCTGCTGGTCCTCTTAGGTGATGTAGTCTCTGATTTGTGAAAGCTTTGGAGAATACTCTTGTGGTGTGAGGAGTAAGACCCCACTGTGTGCCAACGTAAAACACTATCTTCAGCATCTGCTGAAGGAGCTATAATTTGTTGGTTTGTTTACTGGCTTTCTTTAAATGATGCTTTGGATAGTCTTCATGGGATGCAGCTGTGTCTGTCATTGCAAAGTTGTGGGCAGGAGTAGGCAGCCCATTTCTGTAAAACCAGAACAGAAATGAGCCTAATAACCACAAAGTACCTCCTGACTCAAATAGCTCACAGAAGTTTCCATTCCAGAATAACATTTTGAAGTAGCCGGGGATCATTTCGGATAATGTTCATCATCTTTTCAGATGCTCAGAATGACTCAGAACCAGCTGCAAGGCTTCTGTAGTTCTGGAAACTCTTGAAAATATATGCTTTGCACCAGCAGCAACTGCACAGTCTTAAAACAACTTGTGCCCTCTCAGCATCTCTTTCTGTGATCCAGCATTCATGGCTCAGAAGATATTTGCTCCTAAGACTCAGCATTTGTCAGTCCAGGAGGTGTAGGGCTTCTGTTTGCATGCTTTTAATGTCATCTCTAACACTCATCCTCAGATCCAAAAAAAAAAAAAACCCCACCACTTGGGTACTTCAGATGCTATGTAGGTGGAACTGAGGCACAAGTAATGTGCCTAAGCCCTGAGCAGAAGTGAATATTCAAGTGCTTGCACTTTCATCTGGCCATGACAATCCTACTAGTGTCCATTTTCAGAGCTGCTGCCTTCTCAGCTGAGTGTGGGTTTAGTCTGAATCTGCTGTGGGGTCCATAAAGCATGCTGTCGTGGTTTAAGTCCAGTCAACCACGAAGTTTTCTCACTCACTCACTCCCTCCCTCTCTTTCTTCCCCCAGTGCAGGGGGGATGGGGAGGAGAATTAGAAGAATGCAACTCCCACAGGTTGAGATAAGAACAGTTTAGTAACTAAGGTATAACACAAATCACTACTGCTACCACCAGTGATAATGATAAGGGAAATAACAAGGAAAGAGAATACAACTGCTCACCAAGCCCGACCCAGCCAGTGCACCCCCAACAGTGAACCCCCCCAATGCACAACCACACCCTTCTGGGTCTCTGTTCTCCGGTTTAACATCCTGGACATGACGTGCTGTGATATGGAATAACCTCTTTGGTCAGTTTGGGTCAGGTGTCCTGTCTCTGCTTCCTCCCGGCTTCCCCTCCTCCCTGGCAGAGCATGAGACTCAGAAAGTCCTTGGTCAGACCAAAACATTGCCAAGCAGTAACTGAAAACACTGGTGTTATCAGTGCTGCTCCCAGGCCCAAAATCAAAAACACAGCGCTGCACCAGCTACCAAGAAGGAGAAAAATGACTGCTGCTGCAGAACCCAGGACACATGCCTAGGCCTAAACCCCTGAGCAGTGAGGTTTGGTAGGTTTGTTCTTGGGGCACCTAGGGCACACTGGGGATTGGTCACAGTATGAAACAGAGAAACCACTGCTACATTTTCATTTACTGAGCTCACAGGATGATGAGGCATCAAAGATGTTTTCCTTTAAAAGGAAGAGAAGGAGACACTCACCTTCTGCAAAATAGTTGGTGTCTGGATAATTGGCTCAGGTGGTAAAACCAATCTTATGGTGTTCTCAGCTGAACAGGGGTTGTGCTTTCGTCTCCCACAATCTGGGGTACTATGGGAGGTTTCTGGTTGGGGGGAAACAGGAGAAAGATGAAAACTGGATCACTGTACAGCTGAAAGACTTGTGAGACTGGAGGGACCTCTTGCAAAATTGTCTTCTGATAAGGGCATTCACTGGCAAGTGTTGCTTCCCCTGTTCCCACAATAGTTTATATATTTCTATTGTGACATAAAATTAATGCACAGGAACCTAGCTGTTTCCTTATCAAGCAAACTCCGTAAGCATTAGGCTTCAGAGTGTTTTTCATTCCATGAATCTCCCATTCCTGCCTGGATGCTAGTTGCTTTTCAAGAAAGGAGAGCGCAATGCTGTCATTGTGATGGTTATGGCCTCTCCCTGCAGTCAGTGTGAGCTCCTGCTGGATGCAATTCCTTGGTCTGTAATACTCTTGGTGCGCTATGTGATGCTTCAGGCACATCTTTCATGTGCAATGAAGTGCAGCAGAGTGGCACAGAGGAGCAGAGGCGCAGAGGCTGATGGAGCACTAGCTGGTCCTGGCACAGTACTGTGCCTGGCTGAGAAGGAGCACTTCTCCACTCTGGTGAAGTCCCCATGGGTGCACGGTGTTAATGCACCAGGTAACAGACCACCTAGCTCTGACATAGATCCACACTGCACCATTAATAGCTGCTTTAGGTTTGTATCTTCCATGTATCTCCCTAGTAGTCAGCTAGTATCCCCTAGTTTCTCCCTATGCTTGGCATCCCCTCCTCTTTCAAGTTTGGTTTATGTGCTGCTTCAGTTTGAGCCTGTTCCTGCTCATTTTGTAGATGCCTTATTCATTTGTGGATGCCTTAATTCCTGTGAACTCCAGAGAGAACAAAACAGAAAAGGCCTTTCATTAGTCAATGTTTGTATAATGCCTTGAAAATGTAAAATGCTGCACAAATGATGAATGCTATTTACCTCAGAGCTAATTTGCTAACCTTTCCTTTATTGTGGGACCCTTCAGTTTTAGCTGCTTATTTGCTTAATTACATCTCAAGTTTCCAGTTAAAAATGCCTACATGTACAGCAGTTATACCGTACCCCAGGAAGAAAACATTACAGGTGATGTTACTAACTCACCAGTCACAATGATATTTCCACTCACATTCTGTATCCCTCCCTCCATCTAGCCACCTGACTGTCCTCAGTTCTTCCTACCACGTCCCTTACTTTCAGCTGATATATCCATTGAAATCCCAGACTTACATTGAGCCTAATAATACTTTCTCCTCTCATGACTTTTTACTATCATCACTTGGCTGCTTGGTGCTTTTTATGATTATCTCTGTACCAGCCTTGAATATACTGTTGCCTCATTTAAAATATGCTGTAAATGATACGATTTTGATAAATTAAGCAATAATGAGAAAACATTTTCAATATTCTGTAGATTTCCATTAAGTTACAGTTATAGTGACACAATTTGCTCTGCTACAGTTCACACTGAGTTAGCCTTGTTTTCATTAAACTCCTCATTATTTAGAGATTTATAACTCATCCATAGAAATTTGCTCTAAGATGAAACTTGACTATGCTTTTAGATTGAAAGAGAACTAAAAAAGAAATAATTCGGTTTGTGTTTTGTGATTTTTAAAGAAAATCATTCCACCTCTTTCAAGCTTTTTGTGTTGTATTACTCAAGATAGCCTCAATTTTAAAAGTGTGCTATTAATTATAATAATTATAATTTCTATTATTAAAAATTCTACTTAGAAAGTGGAGATAGCACTATTCTTGTGGACAAGAATAAAGTCAAGATATCTACTCAGAAAGGTGGATAACACACCTTCCTCCCTGCATTTGGTAGGTGAATAAGATTGATAGCTTCTACTGCAATATGCTTCCCTATGGGATACTGCAAGAAACATATGCGGGATCAACCCATGGTGGTATTCACACGTGATTTGCCAGAATGATTTCTCATAGTTTTTCCTGAAGATCTGGACCACTGTCTGTACTAACTAGTGCTTTTGCCACTGTTCATTCCTTTGGTTGTATTTGGTTAATTTAACAAAAGAGGGAAGTTTTGAAAGAGGAATGGACAGTTGTTAAGGAATGATCAGGCCAAGAGCTGTGAGCTGTACTGTAAGCAGCTTTTAAAGCAGTAACAGGCATGGTATGAAAACCAAGACTATAAATACCAGCACAGAACATGTGTGGTGCCAGTGTATTTCAGGATTGTGAATGGAATTATCAGTGGTCTATTCTGTCTGGTACTTTATAGAATCCCTGGTTCATAGGGGTTTATAGACCTCCTTCATGCATGGCCTCAAGGTGATCCTGACGAAAAAGGCCCAGCAATGAAGCTCTAGATCCTGGTAGGCTGAAGCAATGATGAAACCATGGTACCATATGTTATCACCCTTATAGGGCAACATATCAACATTGCAAAATCTTCTGAGTGCTCACAAGTCTCTTGAGAGAATTTGCTCACATTTGGCATATCTGGACAGGAGCCAGTTTGGGAAAGTCTAAGTTTTCATTTTGGCCTGTTTCCTAGCCTCACCTATTTTGCACCAAAACTAATTTTAGAATGTTTCATATTAGTTTGTTATCTGTAGTTTCAGAGCCTGACATGCTTAATATTATGTAAGCAGCAGACTTGCAGTACATTTGTTTGAGGACACACATTCAGCCAATTTGAGTTCACAAATACGAGTTTTGTGTTCCTACTTGGGTGGGTAAAGTCATTTGTGAATGACAAAATTAGACCACTAATTATAGAGCCTATCTTAAAACTGCCTGAAAATTTGGTACAAAGCACGTATCCCTTTAGCAAAAAACTGGCTGGGCTTGTCAGTTTGTGAACATGCAACCTGCAGGAGAAAACTGATCCTACACAACTTAAGACCTTACTGCTTTGTTATATCAAGTATAAAATATAGCAGCTGCAGTTTCACCGTCTACCATATTTCCAGGTCTAGAAGAACAGAAATAAAAAGACTTAACATTTTGCATACATGCAGTGACTAATCCTAAGGGTAGTGTGTTTATGTTCCTAATAAACTCTTGCCAACTTTTTGGGTTGGAGTTGCTGGAAAAGAACCTTGTTAGCAGAAATTGAGGAACTAGTTTTCTTAGCGAATAATAGAAACATCTTGCCTCCATCTATGTAGCAGATTAATGCTACCCAAGTGGAATGGTCTTTGTGATTGTGAGGAAAAGTAATACTTGAGACTAAAATTTCAGTAATGAACCTCTTAGAAAAGGCAGTTCACCAAGAAGTTTGCTCTACGTACATGTGTGATATAAAAGAGACATTGATAGCACTGGGATATAAACTTGATTTCAGTGCTATATAAATAGTAGTAAACCAGCTTTTTCTGAAATCAAGGCAAGGAGTAGATTGCTTTCAAGTAGTGTTTGGGATTGATGATAGGGAAAAGAAATACCCAAATGAAAATTATTGATGCAATAAAAAGAAATTCAGATATTATTCTCTATCTCAGCCTATTTTCTAGGCAGAGTTAGAAGGCAGGATTCTCTGGGGAAGCTAACAATAACTGTGTGTTTGAGGTTCACTTTTCAAATGGGCATTTTCTGTCTTTGCCACTGTTTCTTGACTTCAGTCATTGACTGAAGTCAATGCTTTTGCTTTTACTGACTACCATTGAGTTAATGGTAACACTTCTGCAATGTTGAATTCACTTGCAAATACCACTTTTCAGGGATGGAAGTTCTGTTTTTAAAGGTACATAGGAATATAAGTCTTCCTATTCATCTGCCAGTTTCTGAGGATCTGGACTGGACCTACTTATCTGCGCATATAAATTATTCATCACAGATGTCGTGGCATCTGAAACAAGGGAGCAATGTCTGCTTGTTTTCAAGGACTATCCCAAGGGGAGAGAAGAAGCTGCAATATCTAAAGTAGCAAGCATAAGAAAACTATGTCTCCAGCAGCCCAATTCCTAGGATCAATACAAAATCAACAAAGTCGCAGGGAGGTAATACTGGACTTTAAAGCAACATAAAGAAAACAAAGAAGAAAGAAAACAGTTTAGCTTGTTTCAGTATTGTCTTTTAAGTGTTTCAAAAGATATTTTATGTAGCTATTTCTTAGAATTAGGTCTTCACTGTTTCAGTGAACCTGTAGGCACTTGGGCAACTGCATTGGTAACATATCTGGCCTATGGGCTTTGTAATAGAGTGACTCAGTTCTTGATTAGAAGAAAATAAAGTGTTGTCTTGCGAAGATAGCTTTGGAAATGCAAACCACTGCAAGGCAAATGCTGTAATTAAGATGGATGCATAGCTGTGCTCTGTTTCTGCGGGCAAAGACAAGAAGGGACCAGAGGATTCCTCCAGACACCCACAATTCTCATGCAAGATAAATCAGCAGAGCTTAGGATATAAGGTTCCTGGTGAATCCACTGGATAAGACTTCTCCCTCACATGAATTGTTATCCAGTTTCGTGCATAGCTGCCTCTTACAACAGGGTGGCCTGATAGCCTAGACAGTCTGTTTCTTTCTGAAGTCTCAGTCACAGACAAGAAAGGATTACGTTTTTAGAAACTGCCACAAGTCTTCTTAATCTGTATAAATCCATCTGTGGATACACTGTGTTCATCATACATACCAACAAGAAATAATGTGCGGGAATTTCCGTAGTTATTTTCTCAACAGCATGTTTTTAGGGAGAGAAAATTAGACTGTTGCAGAATCTCTGAATCCCCCTGCTATTCCAGATGCTTCAGGCACATACAAGAGGGCAACTGCGGTTTTGGCATCTTCTTTCCCCATGATGAGACCCATACTGATCATACTAATGGGCACATGTCTAGCTCTTGGGGTCACACGGAAAAGCGTGCAGTTGGATGGGCTCCCATCCACTGGGAATGGTGGGTTCCCTTGCTGCAGCAGCAGGGTTACTCTCTTTGCTCTCCCTGTGCTGTATGGGGCTGGCTTACCCACCAGGTTTGCCAGCTCCATGCAGAAACCAGAGCCTGTCTTTAGCTGTCTTTGCTCTTCTAAGCAAGGAAAGTCTTATTACAGACCACCCACCTCTCAGAGCAGAGGGGGATCACAGCGGGTGGATTTATGCATGTGGGAGTCAGACAATACAGGAGTGAAGAAGGGTTGTATTTTTTCTGACTATGCAGGAAATGGATGATTTAAAAAAAAAAATCATTTCTTGATCTGGATCAAGAAGTAAAGGAAAATATAATATCAGGCAGAAGTTGCATGATTTGCTGACAAAGAAGAACGTTTTCTGATGTAGCCCCAGTTAAAAACTTGGCAGCAAATTTCTTATTAGATGAGAAATGAGATGCTTCAAATGGAAGGCAAAGCACCTTGTCATATTTATCTGAAGTGTCAAAATTCAGCTCAGTGACTGGGTAGCTTAACCCTGCTGTGCGGTTGTTCACAGTTTATTGCAGAGGCAAGATTTTCCCTGTCATGGAAGAACCATTTCAAAGGCAGAATCTTCAAAGTGAGGGGACCAACACAGTATTCTCTTGAAGTGTGTGCCTTGCAATGTCTGCCATAGAGTGACTCTCCTGCAGTGAATATGCAACACCATTTTTGGCAGTGATATACACAGCAGTGACATCTCTGTTCTAGGGATTTGTCTTTGCTAGAGAAGTTCATTAAGTGTGAATGAGAGTTCCAGAAATGCCTCACTGAGTTACCACTCTTCAGCTATATCCAGATGGACATGCCTTGCCCTCTTCTTCTACCTCATGAAGTTGCTTCCCAGTCAGTGGTAATGTAATGGGGAACTGAATTTCTGTTTGCAAAACATAATGTAGCATATTATATTCACATAACTTTTCAAAAAGGAAATGGGAAGTTGCTTCCTGAAGGCTACTCCGTCCATCAGTTGAAGAAATGGTGACATATAAGGCTGGAAAATTTGGCAAATTTAAGTGAGAAGCAACATAGTAAGGCTAGTGGTGAATTCATCACTTGTTTGTTTGTTTGTTTGGGTTTTTTTTAAAGTGAAAATAGGTATTTCTACTTTAAAAATTACGTTTTAGTCCAAAGAGAAATTGAAGCTGGGCATGTGCAACAGAGGGAACAACTGGAGTGCCTTCCAGAATGAATTCAAGGAGATAGAAATGGAGAAAGAGAAATGGAATGGGTTTTTATCAAAGTGTAGGTCACTGCTTCAATACTATTAAGAAGAATTTACGTGTGAAATGGAGCTCATTGGTTAGAAATTAGGAAAATCTAGCTGAATAAAGCCCTGGACAGCCTGGACTGCTCTAATAGCTTTAATAGTACAAAGTAGACTCTACTTTGGGCAAAAGGTTGGACAAACAATCTCCCAAGGTCCCTTCCAGCTTGAATTATTCTCTAATTTGTACAATTCTGTGATTCTATGAATGAAATAAGGAATATAGTTTTTCTCTCAAAATACTTCAGGAGTTAAAACTATGATGAAAATCAAGGGAACAGTGATGACAAAAGATGATTTAACCATCAGATTTGTTTGAGATTAGATAAAACTTAATTACCCCTCAATATTTTTGCTACAGTCAATCCTGCTCAGGGTTCAAAATCATTGCAAACTCAGTTTATGCAAACAGAGATTAAGAATTAAAATTCTTTAATACTAATATGAAAAAAGACAGCCTTTACAAATCAAATTCTTGGTTGTAATTTGCTAGCATTCTTATACTCACACCTTTCTTGGCCTGGCAAAGCAAGGAAATCAACACATTTCAAAGGCATCATCCCAATAAAAGCTATAAAGTATTTATGATAGGTGACTTAATGCCCCAACTGATGCAATTATTGTTCATTGCATACATATTGGAATATGTTTGGATATCATCTACTATTCGTCAAACACAATTTCCATATTTTCAGCATAGTTAATGGATAGTGACCTAATTGGTATTTAAAAAAAATCCCTTTGTGCTGTTATTTCCAACCTTGTAAATATCTTAATAGAAACTTGCTATCAGCCAGCCTCCTCAGCTTCTAAACTCAGTCCAGTACAGTGAATTAATGCATTTTAGAGATTTTTTTTTTAATAAACCTTTATATGAGTAGCAAAAAATAAATGCCACCCTCTGTGACAAAAAACCCTCCAAAAATAAATGAAGTAAAATGTGGTGGCTGTTGCCTTCTTCCAATCTAGGCACTTTCATATTTCTTTACAGTTAATAACCACAGCTTCCTGGTTATTCCTACACTGGTTTTGCTCTGCACTGGAATGTTCTTTTTGGCTGCACTTCTCCTTCATTATAGATAATTAATCAAAATTCTTTCCATTTGTTTCTCAGGTCATTGCCTTACTCTTAACAATTGGTAAATACTGTTCCTCAACTGTAAACTATGTCCATATCTACAACATTTTAGGACTACGTTAAGCCTCCCAAATCGCATGTTGGAGGTCAGATGTTTACATCTTCATGATACATTAAAGGTGGCACTGCACTTGTACACATTTTATGTAGGTTCTTTTTTTAGCAAGACCACGAAATAGACAGTTACTAGTTACATAAAAATACCTGTATTTGGGCCAAACATTGGTAAAGGCATTCTGAATGATGCATGTAGGGCTTTTTAGTTCAAACAACAATTGTTGTTGGAATGGGGTGTAGCAGTTCCCAAAACCCCAAAAGTTCTTCAAAATGGTTTTGTTATAATGGTATGTATTTAATTATCACTCTTTTGATTATGTGTATATATATGTATTTGCTTAATTGTTATCTTTACTGACTCATTACCTTGATTTTATATTTCATATTTCATTAAGGTGATGGACTACTTAATGCATAATTAAAGTATGAAATGTTGATTTTTCATCCACACAAGTTACACCCTTCCTTTTGTTCACTCTTTCATTTAGATAGCCTAAACTGTTTACCTCCTAATGCAAAATTTTAATTGCAGGTTTAGTTCTGTATGAAATTGCACAAACCAATGCTATGCTGTTCTCCTTGACAAAAAGCTTATTTTAAGGTTTCCTATACAAATTTTGGAATACTTTAATGAGGGAGATAAATAGCTTTTCCCACTTTGAGCTATGGGAATACGGGAAGACTAGCAAAGTTAGCAAAATCAGACCTGTGAAAAACACAGTGTAAGTTTTTGTGGCTTGGCCCCAAGCTCTTGAGAGTCTGAACTGTAAGTAGAGCCTGACCTCTGAGGAAGCTCTCACAATAAGCTGTCTTTCTTAATTCAGAAACTTAGAGTCAGTCTCAAAATGCATGGTCATAGATGGGACATGAACAAATTTGAGTTGGAAATTTTGTTAACAACAGAGCTATGTGATGCTAGAACAGATTTCCATGAAAAATGGTAAGGAAAGACGAAGTTTTAAGTGAAGATATTTGGTCCAGTTGTCAACAAAACCAAAATAGACTCGTCAGCTCAATGTGTCTTATCTGTTCTATGTTCTCGATTCCTAATTCAGAAAAATCCCTTCAGTTCTATAAAAGTCAGGCTTACACACAGTAGCCCCTTTGGACTTACAGATTATGAATTTTGCTAAATAGCAAAATCTTTCGCTGTCATGTTACTTCTAAACTTCTTTGGTTTGCTCTCTAGTATGAATAGATGTGTTTATGAAAACAGTCATTTACAAGCACTGGAAAAATCCACAGTAAAAAAAAACAAAGAACTGCTGAAGGTGCTCTAGCAATCTTTACGTTGACATTATGCAAGTAGAGTCCAGGAAATTAGAAAATTGCTTGAATATTAAAAAAAGTTTTTTCCAGCAACCAGATTTTATTAGATTGTGGAGGAGAATACAGATGTTAATTATACCTAGGCTTAACACTAATTGTTGTGGCAGCCCACTAATAGCCTTGCCACAATTTGATGACTGTCTGATTATCATTGCCCTTTGTTTATAGGCTTCCACATGAAGGAGGATGTTTCTAGAGAAGAAAAGCTTTATTCCATTCCTGGCCCTAAGAGAAACTACACCAGTGACAGCTGCTCTCAAAGAAGGAAATTGTTTGTGGCAATTATAGCCAGTCAGGAAGGAAGCCAGCTAAAACCTCTTATAAACACCAACAAGGCTAAGTATAACTGGTTTATTCTGCTTACTATAGTGAGGTCAGCTTTTCCTGTCCCATTTTTGAAGAACTTCATGTCTATCAGGCAGAATGGCAATATTTCTTCAAACTGCACTGCAAAATGAGAATTGAATATATATTAACAGGCTTCGTTTGTTGCATTTTGTTCAATGAACGAAATTTGCCTTATGAAAAGGTCCACAAGGGTTACAAAGACTTCAAATCCTCCTTTGTTCTAATGTTGAGAGCCCACATGGCTCCTGCTTCAAATAGTTCCATCAGGACTCTGAAGTGTTTTTCACGCAGGTCTTTATCATGCAATGGAAAACTGCTTGGTTATAAATAGCAAATAATGACTGAATATCTAAGTAGATGGGTAGGATAGTGGAAGAAAATCTGCCTCTACTGCAGAATTCTCACAGCACATCCCTTTTCTGCAGGGGTGGCATTGTGCACCAGCTTGTTGTAAGCTGAAGGTTTGATCCAGTATGAATAATGTCCAAGTGAATAATTGGGTTTTGTTTCAGAACCCAAATCAAGAGAGCTAACTGTTTTAGATAATGCTGAAAAGAAAATAGGCTTTATTGTTAAACAGAATGAAACAAAGCAAAAGAAAAAAGACAAAAGAGAAAAATAAAGCTTTGTTTGGTACAGACAGAATAGTTTCATTTTTAATAAAGACAAGGCAATTGAAAGCCCCATCTACAAAAGCAGCACAGAGGTAGCTATCACCACCCTCTGGGGTCAATGGTGAGGGAGCTCATGCGAATGGCGGGGTGCCTGAATAGAAATACTTTTGTTGTCCCATGGATTTAAATCTGAGCATCCCATTTCCAGAGCAGTGCCTTAAGCATTACATGACAGACACATTGGGGCAGGTACTGTTTGCATAAGCAAGAGCGCTTTCTTGGTAACCAGCCTTGAAGCCCTATTTATTTCTTTGGTGTTTTGCACAGCAGGTTATAGGTTCATTCATGTATGATGTATGTTTTGCATGTAGAATGTTTTTTTTTTTTTTTTGCTTTTTTATTTCCCCCTCCAACCTGGTGAATAAAGTATTTGAGCCAAGACTCAGCACTTTTCACAGTAGAAAAGTAGAAACAGTTCATTGTGGAATACAAGATAGCAGGGCATTCACTTAGCAAGATGCAAGGACTCTGGCCTCTTTGAGCGAAAAGGCAATCCAAACGCAGTTTTGCATACTAAATGAATTCATAGTAAATGGGAGAGGAAGAGGTATGTATCCCAGTGGATCAGAGTGTTCTACTTATCCACAGTTTTGATCCATCCCAAATTTACACATATTTTCAGGTTGCATAAATTTTTATATTAATGTTCCTAATGATACCTGATACCTATTTGTGGGGACTAACAAAATATTCTTTTTTTTTTCCCATAAAGGTGCTTTCATTAGTTTGTTTGTTCATTGAACTGCATGATTCTATTCCTGCGCTTACTTTTACAACTGCTTTTCTTCATTCTAAATGCAATAAGAAGACATGGATGTGGTTTTACAATCAAAGGCCCAAACAGAGCATTACAATATAATATAATCAACAGCATCAAACACAGGGCTGTTATTTAGAAGCGAAAATATGAGAAGTGTTGTCCTGAATAAGGACAGCTGAGGTAGGGTAATACTAGTGGCTTAGAGATTATCAGACTGAGAGGAAGACAAGCCTTGGTAAGAGTGAGTGTAAGGTGTTTTTTTAATTGATGAATTTATGATATTATAGTATGATTTGGACAAGTCTTCCCTCTAAAAGATGCTGTTGTGTTCTTCTTACTCTAGGATTTGAACCATAACCCGATTTTTTTTTTCTCTAGAAAGCAATTCCCACCCATTTTTTGTGCGGAATGGTTCAAAGCCAACAGTTTCCTTGAATTAGAGAGCTCGCTCCTTTTCCCAGCAAGGCCATAGCTCTTGGGGTCAAAAAAAGATTTTGCTCTGTTATTTTTACCAGTATTTTGCGTCGTCAGGCTCTCAACCCTGCTCGGTGCCTTTGTATGTTACTGTAATAAAAGCAATTGTTTATAACATATAATTTGCTGAAGTCACCTGGGAAATTGCTTACAGGGTCAATGCTTGTAAGCATTTCAAGGGTAGTTCATTACGTTCCTTTACTTTCCGTCATTCCACTCAGACCCTGCTCTCACCATCCAGAGGAAGGTTTGCACGGGAAAAGATTCAGATCCTTGGAAATGACTGAGATAAGATAGAGAAACTATGAACAGCTGGAAAAGAAATTTTCAGAAAACAAAGCGCACTCCTTCCCGGTCAATAAAACTGCAGCTGAATATGTATTTTAAGAAAGAGATTTTTGAAAATACTTTCAAGGATACAGACAGAAAAACAGATTGCAAATATTTAGCAATTTTTCAATAAATATTTTCTTTTTAGTATCCAAATCCTGGATGAACCACTGGATGTGTTGTTCCACTCTTAATTGTCAGTCTAACTTTGACTAGGATACAGAAGAGGTTAGAGTAAAAGCAATGAAGTCATTTGCTGAATCATGGCAGAGAGGGAAACAGTAAAATTTCTTATTCCCATGTTTTAAACTATTGTTCTCCTTCTGTTGTGGTTGAGTTTGTTTTGTTTTGTTTTGTTTTTTCTGTGTCTTTTAAAGATGTCAGAAGTTTATCACCAGATCAAATGGTGTGTTCATCTGGAGAACTGTGATCATGCTGGGTTCAAGGTTGTTTCATTCTATTCAAATGCTCTTCAGAAAGTCAAAAAGGTAATGCACAAAGGCAAGGCACGCAGAATGAGGAAAGTCTGAAAACATCAGGCTCTCAGTGAATGGAGCATTTGCATGCATCTTAAGTACCCATGGGTGGCGAACTCAAACCTGTCGATCAGGGAATCTTCACCTCAAACAAGTAAAGCTTGCATGGTTGTTACATTCCCTTTCCACCCTCCCTAAGCAAAATACACCCTGATTTCTTTACTTCCTATATATGTACAAAATGATGTGAAGCACAGAACACGCACAGCCACACTGGAGGCTGACTCCTCAGCACGCTGAAATCAACTGTCATCTTTTGCAAGAAAAGTATATTTCTTCTTCAGCCATTAAAATGGCAACCCTGAGGAAAATAAAAGAACATGAAAGTTGAGATACTGCAGTACTGAATTATAAAACTTGATTTCATTTTATAATCTTTTACATGTAGCAAGGTTTTTAGCAACAGCTGGTTTCATCTGCTCCTTTAGGCCATTATGAAGAATTGACTGAAGTTATCCACAGGTACCCACGCAGAGAGCTGCTGTGCGAATAGTTGTCTAAACATAGACACTGGTTGTCCTTGTAGGGCATTGTGCTTGTCTTCCAGCTGTGGCTCCAGAAAAGTACAGAAGCCCCATAATTTCTGTGACATATCTGCTAGCCATGTACAGATGTGTTAGGTGCTGTAGCAAGTCTAGGATATCACTGGACATCTGTGTTTAAGAAACAGAATCCATCTGCATGCCTACCTGTTGTTTTTAGAATCTGTTGTCATGGGTTCAGCAGTAGCAGTCGTTTTTTCTCCTTCTTGGTAGCTGGTGCAGCGCTGTGGTTTTGATTTTGGGCCTGGGAGCAGCGCTGATAACACCAGTGTTTTCAGTTACTGCTTGGCAATGTTTTGGTCTGGCCAAGAACTTTCTGAGTCTCATGCTCTGCCAGGGAGGAGGGGAGCCGGGAGGAAGCAGAGACAGGACACCTGACCCAAACTGACCAAAGAGGTTATTCCATACCACAGCACATCATGTCCTGGATGTGAAAACGGAGGGCAGAGACCTGGAAGGGTGTGGTGGTGGACTGGGGGTGCAAGGCATGGTCAGGTTTTTGGTACTGGGGGGTTCGCTGCTGGGGAGTGCACTGGCTGGGTCGGGCTTGGTGAGCAGTTGTATTCTCTTTCCTTGTATTTCTCTTGTATTATTATTGATGGTAGCAGTAGTGATTTGTGTTATACCTTAGTTACTAAACTGTTCTTATCTCAACCTGTGCGAGTTGAATTCTTTTGATTCTCCTCCCCATCCCCCCCCCCGGACTGGGTGAAGAAAGAGGGGGAGGGAGGGAGGGAGCGACTTTTGTGAGTTTTAGAGACTTAAACCACGACATCTGTACTTTGAAATATTTTATTTAACCATCCAGTAAAAGATGCACTTTTTTTGGTTTAACAAAATATTTGTATTTACTATGTGGAGGATGCAAACAAACAAACAAACAAACAAACAAACAAAACCCACCAAAAAACAAAACCAAACACATTTTGTTGCTCATATTTCCTTAAGAAAAAAAAATAAAATCTGTATTTTCCAGTGACTGTTTGTACTCCCGCAACCTACAAAAAGCCAGATTTCCTCTAGGATGTGTCTGCAAGTCTTCTCATCATTTGAATGAACAGTGACTTTGGCATCTCTTGAAGAAACTTGTGCTGAAGCTTACACTCAAAGACCAAAGTTTTCCATGGTCTCAGCGCAAAGTCCCTGTCAGTATTTGGTTCCCACAATCAAGGTAGTCCCTGGGAAGCTGTGGGAACACTTGGGCATCACTGTCAGGGTCAAAAAAACACGAGGTAAGGGCAGGTTTCAGGGTCTCAATGACTTGAAGAACATGCTGAGGGGAAGGTGCCTTCTCCTTTTTTCCCCCTAGTGGTGTTTTCTGTAATCTGCTGAAATTTATGTGGCAAAAAGCTTAACCCAAATTCTCTTCTTTTTCTCAGTTTATTTTTGTTTTCTAAACCAAGAGCTCTGCTGAACTGCCTGCTGCATTCTTGGATGGCTCTGCATGGAAGTTCTGCACGTTATCCTATTTTCTTTTAACTTCCAAATGAAGATTCAAGTACAGTTAGAAAGGGTGTTGGTTTCTTTTTTCCTCCCATGCACAGAACTATTATCTAGTCAGGGAGCAATCTTGCATTTGTGTCAAAATGAATTTTTTTAGTTACTTTAAATTGTCCTCTCTTGCTGCAATTACAGCACTGTATAATGAACTCCTTCATGTTTCAATATCCAGAGGGAGGTGCTTCCATAAATATTTTTAATTGCTCTTTTTGTGTTTCACAGAGGTGAGATTCTCAGTATGAAAAATGTCCAGAATGTCTTATACTCAATTCTTTCTCTCATACTATCTTTTATGGTACCATCCCTAAAGGGACATTACAATTTCTCAGGTGAATCCAGATCTTCTGTGTATACAGCCAATATTAGAAGCACCACACAAGGATTTCAGGTGTGGACACTTGGACCTATTATTTGATGCCAGTAAAAAAATCAAACAGTTTTCAGCTGTAACATCCTCTGACTCAGTAATGTTCTCTTTATCTGCTTCAAGAGGCCACTTGGTAAATGTTTATCTTTTACTTCTAGAAGCATAGACTGTTTTCATGTACGATAATAATTTTCAATTGCTTTCTTTCCACAGAAATTCTTTATCTTTTAGCAGGTTGAGTCAGATTCACAAAGTGGGGTTTGTTTATTGTGATAATACACAGTGCAGTGGAAAATGGAGAAAAACTGAGCAATAGACACTCAACGGGACTGAAAGACCATCTACGTCCTTCCTTTCCATGTTGTTTGGCTTGGTTTGTTTTTTTTCCCCAAAGTTTAATTTTTAATTTATTTATTGTGAAAGAATCCGTAGTGTTACCCCTTGCAAACTGGAAGATCAAAACTGAAACATACTGACACAGGCCTTAGTGCTAAAGATGACCAGGGAAACCCCTTGGTATCAACAAAGAAGAAAGGCCACCCAGAAGGCACACATGGAGGAGGTCAGCAAGTTAGTTCCCGCTCATATAGAATTAAGGGGAATTTTTCTGTTGAGTTTAAAGGGAGCAGAAGCAGGTCAAAAAGCAGCCAAGATGCTTTTTTGCGTTAAGAGTCCCAGCAGCTATCCACTGCTTGTACATGTGTTCATAGCTCAAAGGGAAGGATTGAGTGTATGGAGGGAAGGGTGGGACAACCTGCCCCAAAGAAGCCACAGCTCTCAGAAGCATATCTTCTTTTATCTGTCATCAGAGTGAAAATGTCAAGGCACATAATCATCTTAAAGCTCAAACATTTAAGAAAGGAGAGACTGATAGCAAAAAAAAAAATAAATGCTGCCTCCATCTGCTGAATTGTGCCCTGTTTATGCACGTCTGCACAGTTCTGTAAAGGGTAACTTGCAGTGCTTTGTCTGGATATCCAAATGTTATTGCCTCAGGAGCAGCTATTTTCCTCTAGGGAGAGAGAGGGCGGAAGGGGCAAGCTGTTGAAATGACCTGCATAGATTTCTTTTCTTGTTCTGTTTATAATCTGGTTTCTTACTCTCTGGCTGTGTTGTGGTAAGAAAAAAAACCAAACAACATTGGATTGACAATGCACCCAATGTTATGTTTCTTCCATTTAAAAATAATACTTGAAGTTCTACTGCTTCTTTATCATGCTTAAATCATATGAGTTTGTGCAACTTGTGTCTTTGTATCAAATTATTAATTTTATGCAAAGGGACAAATTCTTCCTATATAGTTCCAGAAACAAAATTCCAAAAGACTCAATATGTTGAATAAAATTCTTCATTTTAGACTGCACGGCTCACTGAAAGAAGCTGTGCTGAGATATTTGCCTGTTTGCCAGACAGCCAGCTTTTCTGAACATTTTGATCAAGGTCCTGCAGTCTAGGGTGGCATTCCTCTGCTCAAAGGTAGGCACCAAGGAATCTCTTCTCCCTTGAGGGTTGATGTAAAGAAACACATATACAAAGGGAGAACCCCCTGAGGAGCGTTCCTCAGCTCACAGGTTGGGCAGTTGGGACACACCAGCAGAGCTGCCTTCCAGAGTGCTTGCTTCTCTCTCCACTGACTATGTCAAATTTTGACACCATACTTTTCGATCCAATCAGGTATGTGGATCACAGCTGTAGCATTGGAAAAGAAGGTGGTTCTCCTCTGGGAGGGTTGTCAATTACTACTCGCTCTGAATGGAGTCAAAGATATGGTGCTGTTGTGCTCCTTGACACATACAAGTGTTTCCATTGCTCTTGCTGTTTCTCAGCCATTAACACATCAAGCTAGTTATGGGGCATGCAAATGTGGAATGAGATTATCTTTATGTGAAAAAGCATAAGGCAACAGAGTTTAGAAAAGAGGGACTGGCAGAGTGCAGCTAGACTTCTAGAGAAACAGCAGAATGAGGAAGCAGAGGGAGGCAAGAGAACCGGTCCCAGCTTGGGAACATCTGTACAGTATCTAACTCCATCAGCTGAAAAGCAGGGGAGAAATAATCCAATCAATCAGCTGAAAGATCTGTAAAACAGACAACAATAAGCTGCATAAAAATTAGCTAAAAGCCTGTGACACTGCAAATGGTTTTGCAAGGACCTCTGTCCTTTCTCTGGGGTTGTTTCCTACCTTACTCACCAAGAACTCTGTTGGAGGGGAAGAATGAAGAGTAACACTTGTGCCCATGTTTGTCAGGCATGCACAGGGAACACCTGGGAGTTATTCTTAACTTTGGTCCCTGATTCAAAGCTATGTAAAAATTCACTTTGGAAACACAGATGAAGGAACAGTGTTAATCCTACACTCTGATACATCCCTAGACCTAGCATTTACCAGCTCAGTGACCATGATGAAATTGCAGAGAGGTTTTGTTTGGCTCATAGATGAACACACAAAAGAGTTTGGATGAGAAATGTTTATTTCTTTCCCTGTAGCCTTGATTCCTTTTTTTCTCTCCCCTCACATGTTCTCTTTGCTCTTTGTAAAGGTGTTTTTTAAAGACACAGGTCCAGAGAGCTGACTAAAGGTGTTTTTTAAAGACACAGGTCCAGAGAGATGGCTAAGATCTTCGGTGGTCCTCTCATCTCTACTTTACTCTGTGTCCCATCATCTCACCTGCACTAACTCCAGGGTCTGGACATCCACAGAACATGTTTGGACATGAGAGAGCTTGCTTATCTCAAAGGAAAGGCACCGGTATGGTGAGAATGCTCTGAGAAAGTTGAATCTTTAGGCCTTTTTCCCCTTGTAATTATTTCTGGCAGTGGGAAAGGCTGTGGCTACTCCTATCCCAGCTAGGAGAAGGAAAAGACAGCATTGGACAGTGGGCTGAGATTGGCTTTGTGTTGGCAGTGCTGCTTTATATCTATATGTGCATATGCAGTATGTGTGCAGTGCATAGTAACCACCTTACTGAACCTCAACCAAATGACGCAGCTCTTCCCATCTGCCACTAGATGGAGAGCTTTAGGTACACTCTGCATGCATAGAACTAGATGAGAAGATTCGAAGGCTGTAAAGCTGGAGAGTCGATATACTATCCTTCAATCTGAGTCCCAGCGAACAAAAAAAGCAGAACATTTTACTTAAAGATTTCCAGTGTTATGGTCATCATTCCTTCCTTAGCCAAAACATAGCTTCTCAGAAGACAGGCATCCTTTACTTCAAGACTTGAAACAAGAATCTACTGCCTCCTTGTTCAAGTGGTTGTTAGAAATTTGCTTTCCTTTTCTCATCTGGTTCTTGTCTGCTTAGAATTCTAGCCGTTATATTTATACTTTTACTTGTTTTAAAGGTTATGTCTATAGATTATAGCTGAGCTTTTATCTGCACTGCTTAATTTCTGACCCATAATACCCTGACCTGCTGCGTGTAGGAGTTGTCTGGAGTTACTGGAGAAGTTAAGTGCTCTGTACTAGTTTCAACACTTTGAATTTTTAAATTGCATTTTAGTTTTAAAAGCACTAATTCCACACTTAACACACTTTAGAAGGGAGGAAAAAAATGGGTTTGCTGAAGTCTTTTGTCATTAATTTAGTAAGTTCCAAGGAGAGTTCAGGGCTGTCTGGCTTAATTTAAGCAGGGTTACCTTGAAATGCAGGTTTCATGCCTACAGATTTCTACTTCAAAACCAGGCTGAAAATCTGTCATCAAATTGTTCCATCAAAGTGCAAAGCAATGTTAATAATTCTGCTTCTGTCTTGGTCATTGCTAGTTCTACAAATTATTTGCATTAGGAAGCTGGATCCCCATAGTTGCCTCAGCTCACCAAGACTTCTTATGCCAGTGCTTTCACTAGAGGCAGAAAAATATGAATAATATAGTAGAGGAGATTTATTACAACCAAACAGTTTTATTGGTATGTTTGTTCTAAGTTCAATCCTATTTCCATGTCCTGTTAGGTTTACTTCCGAATTCCCCAGAAGTCATCTGGAGAGCTTGGGAGCATTCAAATGAAACCTGAGTGTTTCTGCTAGTGGCATCACTGACGGTGCTTTCTCTACTGAACTGGTGTACAGCGGCAGAGGACTTCTTTCCCCCATGCAGACCCCTGCATGCTTGACCTTGCTGTCTCTTTTCCCTCACCCTCAGGTCTTGGACAGACACAAGTGGGGAGAAGGATCCAAGGATCCTCACTAGCCTGGTCTGGTGCTGCTTGCAGGGGATATTGAATGGATGGAAATCCTCTGTGGAGCTGAGAGGTTGGACACATTAGATCTCCAGACCTTCCTGACACAGGTGCCTCCAGTCCAAGCAGGGACTGGGCACATGCTTGCCCCAAGCACATGACATTACAGTCCTTGTCCCAGCTGCCCCACCACCTCTTGCCACCTCTTCATTTGTGCCCTCCCTATCCAAAACCTCCACAGTCGCAGGACATCATCATCTGCCTCCTCCACACCTGCATCAAGCTCTCTGTCTGTGATGCCAGGAAAACAAATTTCCTAGTGCGGATATAACCAGGCCTGTGCAGCTAGCTTCCTTCCCTTGTCCATTTTCATATCCAAGTGGGGCACTGTCAGACAGTACCCACCAACCAGATGCCTTCTGTGCATGGCAGATGCCACCAGAGATGCTCTGCTTGGTGGCCTCCTGTTACCTTCCCACTCATGTCTGGGACCTTAACTGTCACGCTCCTTTTCTCTCTTTGCTCCCCATCATTATTTCTCCTCATGTCTCTTTTTCCCCTTAGCTTCCTCCTCTCCCAAGAGGTTTTTGTTCTGACACCAAAAGAGAAAATGACAACAAGTCGGCCTGTGATTTTCTTTAGAGTGGCAGAGGCTTATGTAAAATGTTTTTCTGGATGGCTCTGCCACAGAAGGTATTGTCAGGTTGTGCCTGACTCCTGCTGTTTCACTCCCAGTGGACATGAAATGTACTCAGTGCTCTACACTTTGTGGGGTTAAGTCTGCAGAAGGTTCCTGAGCTGTTGAGATAGATGAAGGCCTTATATTGAGCTGAGGACCTGAGTTTACTGGAAAAAAACCCGAGTTATTTTGGTGCCATCAATATTCAAAAAAGGGACAAAAAGTGTTGCTCTCACTAGCAGAGACACCATCTAATGGGAGGAGGTTATATAAAGTGTAACTCATGGTGAAGAAGATGCTGTCTAGATGCAAGGAAAGCAGGAGCCGGTGGGGAGCTCAGCAGCAGCCAGTGTGGGAACACATTTCCTGCGGGAGGTAACTGCAGCAATGGCTCAATAGAAACTGAAGCCACCTCTAGCTGCTCAAGAGGAGGAAGATTCAGAAGTCACAGATGATGTGTCAGGAAGGCAGAAATGAGAAAAACCTGTGAAGAAGAAGGCATGTTTTGCCCATGCAAAACTTCTGCAAAGGGCATTTTTATGCCCTTAATTTTGCTACACCCCCCTCTCCCACCCAAGAAGAAGACCCAGCATTGAAACATCTGCTGTTGTTCATGCACTTATCAAACACATAAAGGAAATTTAGACCTGAATCTGATCTTTCTGAAGTCTGCATTTTCATAAATATTTCCATTTAGAAGTTTGTGAATTTCAATTTGGGTTTGTAACTCTGCTTTGTTCACCTAGCCCTACATCACCAAGAGAGCACAGAGAAATATGAAAAGATTTTAACTAAATCTAATCATGGCAATTCAGTACAATGGCATCAAGACAAAGATAAGATGAGAAATAAGGTAGTTCTCCCTGCTTTCCTTGTTCCCTCGTTTAAGTGATAATTTTCATACTTCACCTTTGAAAGATATAATTACAGTAATTGGAATGTGACTATTTCTGAGAGTTTTGCTATGCAGTCCTTTTTCTCCTTGACATTTGTGTCTTTTGAACTAATACAAGATCTTTAGTCTACTAAATAAATATGTGGGACCTGATTCTCTGCTGTGTACATGCACTTAGTGCTTCTTGGGCAGCTAAAAGCTGCATTAATGCCAGTATAAGCAACCACAGGAGACCTTACCCTGGAAAAAAGGGAGGTTGGAAACTCTTTCAGATTTTCTGGGACACAGTGAGGTACAAGCACTATTGAGGGATACGTCTTACCTGGCTCTCATCATGTAAACATCAGGCTGGTTAGCTGTTCCTCAGAACAGAATGGGAGAAGAAGCTGAGTCCACGGGTGTAGGTGCTCAAGAGAGAGGGAAAAAGGTTTCTGTTTCTTGCAGAAGGGGGAAGAGGTGAAAGGCAAGATGAAAATGTGACCCTTGGAGAAATGAAATGGTGAGTCTGCCTGAGATGGTGTGCAAGCCTGCAGCATGGCTCTGAGAGGGAGGCCAGTCCCATGAGACTTCCCTGGGAGGGTGGGATACTGCTGTCCTCTAAGGCCCTAAGGCTCTGTCAGGGGTGGGAGTTAGTTGCCCAAACCTGCACATCTAGTTCTGGTTTAGGTGTTTTGTTAGTTTCAGGAGAGAAGCCCAGCTTAGTTGCTTCCCCAAGTGCTCTGCCCCTGAGCTGAGGTAAATGGAAGAAGAAATACTTCGGGGACCATGATCACTGCCCACCCAGCCCTACAATTCTGGAAGGGCAAAAGTCCATGTTACATTCTTCACTGCTCTCAGTTGCCTTTAGGCTACTTCCAAAAGCACAGCCAGGATACCCGCTGTCTTCCAGTAACACCGTCCTGGGCAAGAGCCAGATTATACGACCAGTGGGCAGTAGAAAGAAGCCAGTGCTGAGAGCATAGGTGAGCTATAAATAGACTCCCACAGAGTAATACACATGCTACTAAAACCTTTAACTATGAAGATCCTGCATCTTGTGTTCAAGCATGCATATGAATGCAGGGAGGTTTTGAGCAGAAAGTTGTGGGATCTGGGCATATTTTAGAAGTTTCCACCCTAGAAAAAGGCCTTTTAAACTTTGTTGGCTTGAGACCATCAAAAGCAGCAGCAGGAGCAGCTACATCAGTGAATGCTGCTGCTGTTGAGGAGAGGCACACCAGCACCACTTGCTGAAGGTCCCTTCCAGTGTAAATCTTCCCATGGTTCCAGTGTTGACTATCACCTGGGATGCTGCTCACAGCAGGGCTGTAGCCTTGTTGAAAAAATGGAGAGCACCTGAGGGGCTACTTAGATGTCTGGGGAGCTGGGCATACTATGTACAAAGAAGAGGCTGAGGGAGTTTGGCATGTTCAGCATGAGAAGAGATGTTTTTGTGGGTAGATAACACCATCCTAATAGGGGATGTAAAAAAAGTGGCATGTAAAAAAAGTGGTGCTGGACCCTTTTTCATAGATGCAAAGAAAGAAGACAAGGGGCAACAAACCCAAATTGCAGAAAGGGAAATAGGTCAATATAAGTAAAAAGGATTTCACAAGGTCTTTTAAGAGATGGAAGAGGTAGTCCAGAGAAGATGTGCAATCTCCATCCTTGGAGATATCCAAAACTCAAGCTGGTGGATAGCCTGGCCTAACTTCAGCCCTAGTCCTGCTTTGTTCAGGGCTATTACTATATGAGAGTGAGAGGTCCTATTCCACCTAAATGAGCCTTTTGCAATTTCCACCTGCATCAGCTGAACTCTACTTGACATGGGGTGAATTGCTTGAATCTTTGGCACCACATTCTGTTCAGCTAGCATGCATAGTTCTAGTAGTGCATGTGGTCTAACACTTTTTGGAGACCTCCATCCTTACAGAAATAAGTTAGGATTTATTTTTGCTCATTCCCCTGAATAATATTCCTAGTTGACAATTACACAGTACAATTATATCCATTGATTAACACTAAAACCATCTCCTTGAAAGTAAATAACATTCTGTATTCATGAGCTTGAGTCTTTTCTTCAGTACTGCATCAAATTTATGGTCAAAGGAAGAAAGCAGGAGAGGGCGTATGTTTGTGCTTGTGTTCACACTCTCTGGTAAGTCTAATACTGGACAGGTTTGGCACCTCGGCATGGTCAAATGCTTTTGTTTGTAATATCTGGATGCATCAGAAAGGTCATGCTACAGCAGATATCCAGTTTGGCTGTTCCTTAGCCCACTAGAGGCATAGTTTGTGTTTGAGCTCCTCTTAAGCTAAAGCCAGTGCAAAAGGTCATGTGCTTGGGATTCTTAGTTCAGCTCTTAGCCTGCATTTCATTTTCTGTTATAGATATAGCTTTTTGTGCATTACCTGGAGATGGAGTCAAGGCTTTGGGAGAATACTGCTGGGGTCAGAAGAACAGAATGGGTTTGACACTTTTAATGTACTTTCTGTACATGCCATTATACTGTGTGAATAATACTATTTTATTTAATTCTTTTCACTTCAGTTTTATTGAAGTCTTTTTAATGCTTGCCAAATTTCTCTGTACCTTCCAGTACAAAAATATCAGATAAATGCATGATAATATACTTCAGCTTCATTGACTGCATCTAGTTGGAGAAAAGGAAAAAGGTATCTCTTGTTGTCTTCTGTTTTAGTGAATACATTTCAGTAACTTCTCATTCTGGTCGGTTTTGTTCCATCCATTTAAAAATGATGATGAAATAGAAAATAATCCAGTGAAAATGGGGAACAATAAAATAACAGTGACTCCAGATATCCCTTTAGAAAATGGTGTCTAGACTGTTGGCATTTTCTAGCTTCTTTTTAAAGAAGCCCCTTTTCCAGTATCGTGAACCTGAACTGTCTAGGGTGGTTATCTTTTTGGGAAGGTGCTTCATATGCCAAGAAAGCTTCCAGATACATCACATGCATGATGACTCAACAAATAGGTTAGTCAGAGTGGGTACTTTTTTTAGTGATTCCTACTTTTTAAGCTAATTTGGACTAGTATGACTGAAGCACAAGAAGGTGGAGTGACTTCCTGACAGTCACACTCTGAGTCAGTGGGTCTGTACCTCGAGGCTTCCCATATTTTTATTCCAACCACTGAGAAGACCACATGGCATCCTCTTTGCATGCATTGAGGTTTCACAGCTGAGAGGTGAAGGCTGTAAAGCTTTTGCTGCTGATGCGTGAGCTGGTGATTTTACAGCAGAAGTTCTTAATGTAGGACACAATCCAGTCAGCAGCAATCAGTTGGCTTCTCGTCCATTCAACTCACCTCTTGTTTGTGGAGCTGTACTGAGACATTTTCCTGCAGCACTAACACTCACCACATAGTCTTTGCTTACCATGGGAGACAGGAAAATTGCAGTGGTTTCTGTTCTCAGGGCTGTATGTCAACCTTTCGTAGTTTTGGCTGGTGAGGTTCGTAGACTCTTATTTTTGCTCATCGCTTCAATTCTTGAATGAACCATTACTCTTTCCACTCCTCCTCTCCAAAACCCAAAACAAAAAAATCAGCTGAAATGACCAATTTTTGCCAGCTTTCAGATGGAAACCATGCAAACCCACTGACTTTGGCCTGGTGTCTGCCAGAAACTATAAATAGGACTGTTCGACTGAAACTTAACCATGATTTACTCAAGCCACAACCCAAAGTTGTGAGACAGTCCTCTGAACCCAAGTGGATTTTTTGGAGTGTGTTGACCAAATATGGTGGCTATAAGAAAATCAGAATTCTGCTGAGTTACCTGCTTAGGTTTGGGGTTTCATTGCAGAAGTTTTGTACAGTTGTATTTACTAACAAATGCTCTGAAGCTTTTTTCTAGGTACCTCTTGGCCCTCCTTCAGGTTAGGTAGGGAGCTTTGGCCTAGTGAAAGAATTCTATAGAATCATAGACTCACTAGAATAGTTAGGGTTGGAAAAGACCTTAAGATCATCTAGTTCCAAACCGCTGCCATGGGCAGGAACATCTCACCCTAAACTATGTCATCCAAGGCTTTGTCCAAGAGGGCCTGTCGTGGTTTAAGTCCAGTCAACCACGAAGTTTTCTCACTCACTCACTCCCTCCCTCCCTCCCCTCTCTTTCTTCCCTCAGTCCTGGGGGGATGGGGAGGAGAATCGAAAGAATACAACTTCCACAGGTTGAGATAAGAACAGTTCAGTAACTAAGGTATAACACAAATCACTACTGCTACCACCAATGATAATGATAAGGGAAATAACAAGGAAAGAGGATACAACTGTTCACCAAGCCCGACCCAGCCAGTGCACCCCCCAGCAGTGAACCATTACAGTGCACCCCCACCCTTCCAGGTCTCTGCTCTCAGTTTTCACATCCTGGACATGATGTGCTGTGGTATGGAATAATCTCTTTGGTCAGTTTGGGTCAGGTGTCCTGTCTCTGCTTCCTCCCGGCTTCCCCTCCTCCCTGGCAAAGCATGAGACTCAGAAAGTCCTTGGTCAGACCAAAACATTCCCAAGCAGTAACTGAAAACACTGCTGTTATCAGTGCTGCTCCCAGGCCCAAAATCAAAACCACAGCACTGCAGCAGCTACCAAGAGGGAGAAAAATGACTGCTACTGCTGAACCCATGACAGGGCCTTGAACACCGCCAGCGATGGAGCATTCACAACTTCACTGGGCAACCCATTCCAGTGCCTCACCACCCTCACAGTAAAGAATTTCTTCCTTATATCTGATCTAAACTTTCCCTGTTTAAAGTTTGAACCCATTACCCCTTGTCATATCATACTGTCCCTGATGAAGAGTTCCCTCCCCAGCATCCCTATAGGACCTCTTCAGATACTGGAAGGCTGCATGAGGTCTCCCAGCAGCCTTCTCTTCTCCAGGCTGAACTGCCCCAACTTTCTCATCCTATCTTCATATGGGAGGTGCTCCAGTCCCCTGATCATCCTCGTGGCCCTCCTCTGGACTTGTTCCAATAGTTCCATGTCCTTTTTATGTTGAGGACACCAGAACTGTATGCAATACTCCAAGTCAGGTTTCATGAGAGCAGAATAGAGGAGCAGGATCACCTCCCTCGACCTGCTGGTCACACTGCCTTTTGATGCAGCCCAGGATACTGGTTGGCTTTCTGGGCTGTGAGCGCACACTGCTGGCCCGTGTTCATTTTCTCATCAACCAACACCCCCAAGTCCTTCTTCCGCAGGGCTGCTCTGAATCTCTTCTCTGCCCAACCTGTAGCTGTTACTGGGATTGCCCTGACGCAGGTGTAGGACCTTGCACTTGGCATGGTTAAACTTCATAAGGTTGGTATCTGCCCAACTCACAAGCGTGTCAAGGTCCCTCTGGATGTCATTCCTTCCCTCCAGTGTATCAACTTGAACCACACAGCTTGGTGTCATTGGCAAACTTGCTGAGGGCGCACTCAATTCCACTGTCCATGTGTCCTGGGTTCAGCAGTAGCAGTCATTTTTCTCCTTCTTAGTAGCTGGTGCAGTGCTGTGTTTTCGACTTTCGGCCTGGGAACAGCACTAATAACACCGATGT
The DNA here is from genome assembly GCA_017639245.1 of Myiopsitta monachus. Classification (NCBI taxonomy): domain Eukaryota; kingdom Metazoa; phylum Chordata; class Aves; order Psittaciformes; family Psittacidae; genus Myiopsitta; species Myiopsitta monachus. The sequence goes on from CM029919.1 coordinate 66,864,657, forward strand.
TTTCAGTTACTGCTTAGAATGTTTGGTCTGACCAAGAACAAGGGGAAGCTGGGAGGAAGTAGAAACAGGACACCTTACCCAAACTGACCAAAGAGGTATTCCATGCCACAGCACATCATGCCCAGGATGTAAAAACTGGGGGCAGGAACCTGGAAGGGTTGGGTTCACTGCTGGGTCATGCTTGGTATTGGGTGGTGAGCAGTTGTATTCTCTTTCCTTGTTATTTCCCTTATCATTATCATTGGTGGCAGCAGTAGTGATTTGTGTTTTACCTTAGTTACTGAACTGTTCTTATCTCAACCTGTGGAAGTTGCATTCTTTCTATTCTTCTCCCCATCCCTCCGGGACTGGAGGAAGAAAGAGAGGGGAGTGAGTGACGAAACTGTGTGAGTTACGGCTTAAACCACGACACCATGTCACTGGCAAAAATATTGAACAAGACCTGACCCAACACTGATCCCTGAGGGGCACCACTCATTACTGGTCTCCAGCTGGACAGTGAGCCATTGAGCACAACTCTTTGTGTGCAGCCATCCAGCCAGTTCTTTATCCACTGAGTGGTCCACCTATCAAATTGATGTCTCTCCAATTTAGAGACAAGGATGTCATGTGGGACAGTGTCAAACACTTTGCACAAGCCCGGGTAGATGACAGTCAGCTGCTCTATCCCTGTCCATCAGTTCCGTAGGCCCATCATAGAAGGCCACCAGATTGGTCAGGTAGTATTTCCTCTTAGTGAAACCATGCTGGCTGTCACCAACCACCGTCAGTTGTTTTTCATGTGCCTTAGCATGCCTTCCAGGAGAATCTGCTCCAAGATTTCACCAGGCACAGAGGTGAGACTGACTGGTCTGTATTGTCTAGCTATTTGGTGAGGGCTTCTAATCCTTCCTTAATTTTTCAAAGATTATTTGAAAAACATTTTGAGCATAATATGATTTACCCAAACCCCAATTTTCTTAGGACCTAGCTCAATAATCTCAATGAGATAAAGAGCTATTGAAGTAAAACATGCTTTTCCCTTCTGTTAAAATAATGCTGAAGGCAAAACCCAGAGTAAATATTCAGAGCCAAACTCTGCGCTAGTTTTGCGTCTTAGCTTAACGCATAGTACTGAACTTTTAATGTATTCCAGAAAAGAAGTTATGCTATAACAGTGTTTGAATCAATACTTTTCCCTTACAGCAAATAAAATACTTTTTAACCTGAGCAATGGAATTAACTTTATTTATTGAAATTCTTTCATCCTGAGAGAGTGAAGTGTCCATTGCATCCTGCTCTTTGTTTCTATCTTTTGCTCATCCAAATTTTGCAGTTAAGGTAATTAGGATTTCTGATGGATTATATCATGAGACAGGAAGCGTTTTTTTCCCCAGATGATACACTAGATTTTCAGTTTATTCACCTGAGATAACAATGTATTCTTGTGTTAGCAGAGCTGTCACACTTCATTTGATAATTCAGAATTTGTTCTTTGGCTTAGTGGATGAGGTGGTTTTGCAAGGCAGTGTAATTTAATGAATTTATCTGCCTCGAAGTTGTCACCCAGAATCTCAGAGAGATCTATCTTTATATATTAGTGAAGCAGCCTTGCCTCTGGAAGCACCTCTAGGTCACTGGTGCATTCAAACCACTTTAGCACCGGGCACGTAAATAGGGAGCAAGAAGCCAGCTCCCAATCCAGCTGTCACACAAGCACACCGGAGAAATTAATCACACGGCCAACTGTGTTTATTGCCAACCAGCCATGAAGTACCATAACAAGAACCCCTTGTGAGACCATAAATACTGTGTCTTCAATCAGTAATGAGGGTGACACCACCCAAACCAGAATTTCTATCTTCAGCTGCAGCTTCTTAGCAAATCCAGACAGGGCACTGAACTGCTGCTTTGCTGTGTTCTGAAAGCCTGTCTTGGGGCTCGGATCTTATTTACAGAAGAGCTGAACATTCACAGCTGCACATAAACACCAGCTGCAGCACTTTGAAGGTAGAAAGTGCCAGATAGCAGGACATCACAATGGAGAAGTCCCCAGAATAATGCATATTTTTTCTCAATCCCCTCTTTATCCCATTTCTTGGTCTTTAACAGAGATGGAAAACCATTTCCTCGTCTTCTGGGGTTGTGAAGGACTCCTGAACAGCAGCAAAGCTTATTGAGCGCTAAATGTTGCACAAAGAGCTGACTAGAGCACAGCAAGTCATTCTATGAGAATTTGTGATTTGGCCAACAAAGGACATGTTAAGTTTCAGTTTATCTATGTCTCAAAAAAATAAGGTGGGTTTTTTGGGGGGGATGGGGAAGAAAAAAAGAAAAAGGAATGGGTCTGTTAAAATCTTCTTGTCTTTACTTTCCAGAAGCTTTTCTTCTGTTTGTATTCATTGTTCCGTTTCATTTTGTAATCTATTTTGAAATGAATTGATACAAATCTGTTATCCTTTTCCTCTTTATTTTTTTTCCAGGTTACTTTTCAGGCTTTCTCCCTCTAGGCTGGGCCCAGATTCCTACTGGCTTTCTCCTCTCCAGTACCTGGGCATCGCAGGTAGGAAAGACACTGGAGAAAGCATTCACCTAATTTCAGTTCAACTTCTGGCTATGGCTGAAATGGCAGGAAAAGTCTGGGGTACAGCTGGGGCAGGTAAAGCACTAACAAGCCTCTACTAAGCCAACATACGTAACAGTTTATCAAACCTTCATAACCTAGCTGCATGTAGGAATGTTTTTTGTTTTCTTAACAGCATTGGGCAAGTCCTTGAGCAAGAGGAAGCCTCAATGTCAAATCTGAGCATCTACAGTGTAGTGGCACAAAAGGCTTCTTGGAGAACCATGCAGAGAAATCAGCATGTTTTGCCTAGCCCCATTCACAGAAACGTGATTTTATGTCATGAAATCGTCTCTGTGTGTTTATATATATATGTACATACATATATATATATAAAACAAACCTGAAACGGACATGCAGAATGGAAAACTTTAGTCTAATGGAAAAAAATTGCAAAGGGCAACTAAATCCTGTGGCAGGTTATGCTGAACTGTGCTTCATCTACTTCATGCTTGTGTTGCTTATATTCAATTTGTCTGTCTAGGCTAGCCTTGTCTTCTACACTGAACAAGTCTTTTTAAGGGAATACCAAACTCCTCTGAATGTGTAGTACAAAAATGAAACATCAAAGAAGAGGGCATTTTAGGCTGACTGCTTAAATATGGTGTCTCTTTCTTGCCTAAATAAATACATAAAGTGGACTGCCCTTACCTCTGTTGCAACTACATCTTTTCTCTGTTTGCTTGCTTGCTATAAAATACATTAAAAGGACACACAATGCTGATGGGTCACATGATCCCAACCCGATCAATTATCAGCTTTTGAAGATGACTCAGTGTTTTGTCTGTAACAGAAAACAAAAGTACACAGTGAAAGCCCCAACACAGCCTTTTAGAAAAACTCCAGAGATTTATTTTTCCATTTGTGGCTTCACTTTTCAGTCTTCCTTCAAAACTTGAAGGACAGATAGTGATGAGTTGATACAGTATGTGCATGCAGCAGGCTTCTCCTTGCTGCTGCTTACATTCCTGCCTCGCCTCATCTGCAAGTACTATTTTAGGGTATACATCTGATTCCCATTCCTTGTCCTGAAACATCTGGGTTTACCCAGAAAGCCTCAACTTTTGTACAAAGAGCTGTATTTATGTCAGCAAGAGGACTTTTATAGCCAGCAAACAATTGTATTTGCAGGAGTCTGCAGAATCCCAACTGTTTGTTTTCATTATATATTTTGGGATGCATTAATTTGTATCAAATCTGTATCTGGCTTATGCTTTCACATGCAAAGAATCTACAGAAGGGCTGCATTGAAATAAGCTCTCCCCATTTCATATTATGTTGATAGCATCCCATTTTAATTCAGAAGTCTTGAAAAGAGGCTTTCATGGTTGTCACTGTGTTAGTCTACCTTCAAGTCTTGGAACCTATCTTACAGGATATGTTCAGCCCTGAAAATCCAATAATGTGTAAAAATAACCAAAACAAAACAAAAACCAAATTACACCAAAGCAAACAAATTAAAACAAACAAGCAAACATGAGCTCCTCTCTCAATAAAACCAGAAATGAACTGGAACAAAAAGGTATCCCCCTGCAAGATGGCACTAACAGGACCAGCTGCTTTCTAGATAACTAAACACAGATCAAAATATGCCTTTCCCACATCTCCTCTCAGACTCCCATAATTCTTAATTACTAGCCTCCTTTATTGTACACATAGTAAAAGCCATTGAATCCAACAAGTGGAATAGAGAAAGACTTGTTAAGTAGTGGTAGGATGCAGATATATTTTCCCATGCGAGGGAGGAAAAAAATAATAGCTCTTGACAGGTGAAGAGCTTATTCAGCTTACTTTGGATAGAATAAAGGAGGCCTGCATGATGAGTGCTCTGTGTGCTCAGAAGTCTCTGACTTGAAATCCATATGAGTGAAGACAAATACTGCCTGAGCCTTCCCTTGTCCCTTCTCTCCCCACGTTTTCTGGAGAGCTCAATGTTTTGCCCTGCTCAATGTGATGCCATTGTGGCCTCACATGCTTTGTATGTCTGCTTCAATCTAATGAAGAAAGTTTCTCACTAAGCTTCACCATCAATCATCTTCTCTTGGAAATTAGATATACTTTCTATTCTGCATGAGAAGCAGAGAATTAATAATTCCTTGGTTCATCTATTAAAATATTCATTCTCAAAGTTCATTTTACCCTCTCTTAGATACTGGCAGAGAGTGATGAAAAGATCTGTCCTACATTAAGGGTTTTTGTAAATAATCCAGAAATCTGCATTATAATAAAATATTGTTTCCTGTGGTGAAGGCTCCTCAAACTCAAAGTACAACACATCTTTCAGGTGCTATCAGTGTGCATACAGAGCTGACTAATTAGACACTAACAGGCATATTTTGCCTGAATATATTAGGACACAGTCGCAACCTGAGAATTTCTGCTAGCTGTCTTGGTGCTGCCTTCCCTGAGCTGAAGTGTGAGCTGCTGATTACAGGAATATAAGTCTGAAATAATGAAAGCATCTTCTTTTCACTCAAAGGCTGATCTTGCTCGTCACCTTCCTTTGCTCAATAGCTGAGCCCTGAGCACCACCAAGATGACAGAAGCCTTAGACATGAGGCAGGAGACAATGCGCCCTTACAAATCACTGCCTTAGAAGAGCTAAGACTGACCTTTTGGTAAAGCCACAAGGCTCTTCCTGGTGAATAAAGGCAGTTTTCCTGATTTCTCCTGAGCATTTTAATGAACCGAGATTTCTGCAGGGATAAAATGCTTTGTGTTTTCATTCAAAATATCATAGGGAATATCTATCATCAAACACCTCATCTCAGCCTGAATCACAACCCATGTACTTCCTTCAATATCTGTTTTCCTCCAAGTTCATCATTTGCACATTTAGCTAGTAATACATATTACCTTGAGTACACAGCCAGTTCTTTATCCACTGAGTGGTCCATCCATCAAATTGATGTCTCTCCAATTTAGAGACAAGGATGTCATGCTGGACAGTGTCAAACGCTTTGCACAAGCCCAGGTAGATGACATCAACTGCTCTACCCCTGTCCATCAGTTCCATAGCCCCATCATAGAAGGCCACCAAATTGGTCAGGCAGGATTTCCCCTTAGTGAAACCATGCTGGCTGTCACCAACCACGTCGTTGTTTTTCATGTGCCTTAGCATGCTTTCCAGGAGAATCTGCTCCAAGATTTCACCAGGCACAGAGGTAAGACTGACTAGTCTGTAGTTCCCTGGGTTATCCATTTTCCTCTTCTTGAAAATGGGGTTTTATTTCCTTTTTTCCAGTTGTCAGGAACTTCACTTGACTTCCATGATTTTTCAAATATGATAGACAGTGGCTTAGGCAACTTCATTTGCCAGCTCTTTCAGGACCTGTGGATGGATTTCATCATGTCACATGGAATTGTTCACATTCAGGTTCCTAAGATGATCTTGAGCCTTATCTTCTCCTACAGTGGGCCTAAGGTCTTCATTCTCTTAGTCACTGCATTCCTCTGCCACGACTTGAAGGCATGGCTAAAGCACTTAATTTGTGGCAGTGAATTGTTTCCCTTGTGGATAAAAGCACTTAAGAACAAAGGTGTTGGTGTTATTTGCCTGCATATAGGTACCTATCCATACATGAGCTGTCTGCCCTCCATTCTTTTCATTGCCTTGCAGAGAAATGGAGCCTTCTAGGTGGGATTCACTTCACCTTAGCATAGGCAGCTGCCTGTGGTTAGAGACATTGCTCCCTAAACAGGCCAGTTGCTTTCCAGAGCCTTAGGGTGGGAGAGTAGGTTGTCTTTCACTAGATGACTACATAGGCAGATGTCTAAGGTTAAATAAGTGAAACCCAGACATCCTTTCATTTGTACAGAATTTGGTACAGCAGAGCTGTGATTTGCCTGCTTGGGCTCCCAAGGACTACCATCCTCTAGCTCATGAACTCTGACAAGTGACTGCTGGGAGAAGCAGATACAGAGAAAAGGAGGTCTTCTATAAACCTGAATTAATGAGATATGCTTTTGCCTGAGTGACCAATTTCTAATTTCTAAAAATCCCTCAGCCTTGCCAACATTAGGGATACTGTTAGAGGTGGCTTAGCTAGTGATGTGGTGAGGGGATCAGCCTCTAATGCTTAGTGCTGACAGTGATCTGCATGGACTGGCACTAATTGCCTGTGATCATAGACAGTTCTTCACTAGCAGGTGAAGATGGGCTCAGTCTCTGGCTACTTAGGCTGCCAGCATGGTGATTGCTTAGTAAAGAAGAGAAGCTTTAGCAAGAGTGGAAAATACTTCCTTGATACCTTAGTGTAACAATGCCCTAGAGAGGTGGCTCAAAAAAGACCCACTTGTCTTCCCATTCTATTACACTAGTGCAGTTCATCTGCTTCCTTGCAGTAAAAGAAGAGAGATGTGAAGTTTCCAGATGGTTTAGTTCCCAGATGAATGAGGTCAGGTCTCTCTTGTGTGCAGTTATAAGCAGGAGTCTCCTTGTTCCTCTTTTTACTGTCTGCTTTTCCACTGGGCGATCTTTGCAGACGCATTTCTCTGTAAGAGCACAGGTCCTGTCCAGTGAGACTGAGCACCTTCTTTGAGCAAGTATTTTATTTCTGGTCTACTAAACATCTAGTGAAATTGACCAAAGGTATTTCCTTCTAGGTTTTCTTCTTCAATAAGATGTCCCCTTCATGAGCAGAACATTACCTTTCAGGAGGAGAAGTCCTGTTTCTCAGGAAGAGCTGCTGGCAGCACGTCCAACACCTTCAAGGAATGATGAATTCAATTCGTGTGCATGGTGTAGGGTGTTTTATTACACTTATGTGAATTTGGAGCCTGTGTATTAATCTTTACCTAGAAACAAGAAGAAAATTGTTAAGAGCCTCTTGAGGTGAAGGCTGTGTGTAAAGCAGCTGAGGGCTTTGTGGTATAGTGTAGTGGTTTGGAAGCTGAATTAACCTGCACTGTTTTTATTATTATTTTTTTCCTCCCCCTTAGTACAACCAACCATGGCTATAGAAACGGATTTCTTGCTGTAGAAAAAGAAAAGCAGAGGTTTATGTATTTCCTACAAGATCAAAGTGAAGAGAGCTGCAATTTTTCATCCTTTTGGCATGGTGATACAGGATTAGGTGCATTTGATCTGTGTATCTGTGGACTCTTGTGAGCTTTTTATTCAAATTTTATGGCATTTACCCTAACACTGATATGCACTTAATAGTGGAAAAGGCAGAGTTCTGACCTGGCAGAAAAAGGTGATTTTTTTTTTTTCTGTGATCCAAGGATGATCTTTAGTCTTACCCCTGTACCTGCAAATAGACATCTAGCCTGAATATGGGGTAACGTGCAAAATCTGACACTTACATGCTTACATGAAGAGTTACGTTTTTTCCTCTTGGTTAGTAGGAAAGAGAAAACAAAAAAACCTCCAAAAAGAATACAAATAAAATAATCTAGGTATGTTCGTTAAGAACATGAAATGTAACACAAACGTGGCAGGTCAAATCAAATGTTGTTCTGGTCCTGTACACAGATCATAGACTCATAGAATAGTTAGGGCTGGAAAGGACCTTAAGATCATCTAGTTCCAACCCCCCTGCCAGGGGCAGGGACACCTCACACTAAACCATGCCACCCAAGGCTCTGTCCAACCTGGCCTTCAGTACCGTCAGGGATGGAGCATTCACAGCTTCCCTGGGCAACCCATTCCAGTGCCTCACCACCCTCACAGTAAAGAACTTCTTCCTCATATCCAATCTAAACTTTCCCTGTTGAAGTTTTAACCCGTTACCCCTTGTTCTGTCACTACAGTTCCCAATGAAGAGACCCTCCCCAGCATCCCTATAGGCCCCCTTCAGATACTGGAAGGCTGCTGAGGTCTCCACACAGCCTTCTCTTCTCCAGGCTGATCAGCCCCAACTTTCTCATCCTATCTTCATACGGGAGGTGCTCCAGTCCCCTGATCATCCTCGTGGCCCTCCTCTAGACTTATTCCAACAGTTCCATGTTGTTTTTATGTTGAGGACACCAGAACTGTACACAATACTCCAGGTCAGGTTTCACAAGAGCAAATTGCAAGGTTGATCCCAATGTTTGTGAGAAGTGGAGTCTTAGGGAAGAGTGTAAGAGAGAGCAAATAATTGTAATGCTTTCCTCTAACAGTTTTTCAGCCTTCACTTTCTTTAAAATTGGGAATTTTCTGAGCCTGACCAGGGCTGTTTGACCTTCAACAGACTTCCCCAATCTTTTCAGCCTTCTTTGGAACATATATATACTTTCTGGATCTACAACATCCTTTGTGATGGAATTCTGCTTGTAAAGAACTACTTATTTTTGTTTACTTTGAATTTGCTTCCTATTACTGTTATTTGATGTCCATAGTCCTACTATTAAATCTTGGCATAATGTGAAGTTACAGGTCCAGCCATGGTTAGTTTTCTGTGAAAGGATGGTTCAGAATGCAAATTCAGTGGCATTTTCATCAACTGAATACTAAGAGTACTTGCAACTTTGTTTCCTTTCAAAATTTGCTTTGGTGTTCCATTCCAGACCATTCCATCACACCAAAAAACCCACTATGCCTAATAACTCACATTTACCCCTTTTGCTTCCATGTTGTGGTAGCCACTTACATAAATCAGGACTAGACTAACCTTCTGTTCGCATAGCTCAGAGAGCAGTGTTAACATGGCTAATGTCACTGACTGCCTGAGGGAAGAGAACCACAAGTTAGGCCAAACATGCTGGTTGATTGATGGCAATAAAACCATCATATAGGGCTACCACAAAGTTCAGATGGTTTGGCGAGGGCCTCTCAGCTGAATTGTCTAACATTTCTCTCCAATTGCCTGCAAGTAGGCAATTTAGCGAATGCCTGGTCAAATGTGTCTTTTGCAGAGAGTGGTGCTCTCCTCCCCATGCCTTCATGTTGTGTTTTGCCACACAAGAACATATAGCCCAGACATTTCAAAATGGGGCCATCACCATCATTGCAAGAGAGCATGGGAAACCAGGAGGGGCAAATGAGGTCACAGCTTCTTAAGAACCTTTCTCCTTCATCAGCCTAATGCTCTTTTTCATAAATTATGTTATAAACTTGCAGAGCAAAAGAGTATGCCTTCCTGGCAACCTGTAAAGCACCTAGGATAATGAAGCCTCCCTCCTGCTCATGCCCTCTAGGCATCACCGTAGTATAGAATCATAGAATAGTTAGGGTTGGAAAGGACCTTAAGATCATCCAGTTCCAACCCCCCTGCCATGGGCAGGGACACCTCCCACTAAACCATGCCACCCAAGGCTCTGTCCAACCTGGCCTTGAACTACCGCCAGCGATGGAGCATTCACAACTTCCCTGGGCAACCCATTCCAGTGCCTCACCACCTTAACAGTAAAGAACTTCTTCCTCATATCCAATCTAAACTTCCCCTATTTAAGTTTTAACCCATTACCCCTTGTCATATCATACAGCCCCTGATGAAGAGTCCCTCCCCGGCATCCCTATAGGCCCCCTTCAGATATTGGAAGGCTGCTATGAGGTCTCCACACAGCCTTTTCATCTCCAGGCTGATCAGCCCCAACTTTCTCATCCTATCTTCATATGGCAGGTGCTCCACTCCCCTGATCATCCTCGTGGCCCTCCTCTGGACTTGTTCCAACACTTCCATGTCTTTTTTATGTTGAGACATATATGTATAAATCATTAATACAGTGATTCTAGCTCATGGTCACAGTATATAGACAGATTTATTCTTGTAAATTAAAAAAAAAGACTTTAATTACTTTTTAAAAAGGAATTAACAAACAGTATTCCTAAACATATAAGGCTCAGGGAGGATGCTCCATTTATTGTCTCATAAAGGAAATCCTTTGCGCATTAATAGGATGTTGGAAAGTTTTCAAAATTAGTCTGCTTGGGTGTCTGTGGGTCATATTTCCACAAGCATTTGGATGCCTAAAGATGCTGGAATGAAAAATTCCACCCTGGGAGTTTTTCCCCATTTTTTGGCACCCAGGGTATGGGACAGCTGGTACTGTCATGCTCTGGAAGGAGGCAGCCTGCCTGAAAGTCTAGGATGCAGGGCTGGAAGCTGAGAGTTGCAGTTTCTCTCTCCAGCCACTGACACTGTCCTGCAGTGTTAAAATAGGCTATAAATTTATCTCACCCCTTCACACACCTCATTTCTGCCAATTTGTAAACAAGATGCAGTTTTGGTCACTTGCAGAAAGTGCTTTAGGATCAGTGAATTGTAAAATGGGACTATTTTCATTCTGGGGCAAGACTGAAGCGCATTGTCCAATGTCTCGCTATTTCTGCTGACCTTGCCCGCAGATATACTAAATTGTGAGTTACTGCTAACTGTGATAAGGCTTCTCTGGTGTGAACAAATATTCATTAGGAACTTAACTGAAGCAATTGCTTCAGTTTAAATATCTTAACAGTGATCCAATGAATGCAGATTAGGCTACAGATCCTGTAGTATGGTTCACATTGATGCTGAAGATGATAGTTTACACTACAATACCCCCAATTTGCTCCTTCTACTCCCCTTTTTGCGGAAAGTCTTTCCATCTTGAAAAATACTGATTATAGTTCTTAGTATGTGTGCGCTCCTGAGGATCAGCTAGGACTTCCTGCAAAGAAATTCATACTGTTGCAGAAAACTAGTGCTGTAGCCATGCAAACTGAACGTGCGTACATAGTTAGAGATTCAGGGATCGCCACCATGGAACTGTTTTAAACTTTTAACTATACTAAATCCATTCACTAAGACCACCCCTTGTGCTCATGGCTAATTCACACACATAGTTCAACATCATTACTGTTGGTCTTTAACAGCCATACTGTAAAAGTATAGTCAGCTGTGAGATGATGCCTAACAGCTGGCATTGATGCTTGTGGTCTTTGACGGTCTCTAGCTGTTGAGGTTGGGTTATCAGGCTTGACAGCTCATTGATAAGAGAAGCTAGAACCGAATTGGGCTTGTATTCTTTTTTCCTCTGATTTTGCTTGCTTATGCCTGATGTTTTTCTGCTATTTCTTGCTCTCAGAAAGGAGGAACTCATCTACTCCCGATATCACTTATCTTGGTTTTTTGTTTTGCTAGGCATCTTTATGTATTTGGCAAGTTGTCCTGGCCCTTTGGGGTCCCTTGCACTTATCTTCTCCTCTGTCTGGCAATTTTTGCTAGTTGGATGCCACGTACTTTCAACTACACACATCTTTGGTAGCCATGTTGCTCATGTACTTATGCAAAATGCTTATACATTGCATCTTGCTGTGCCTTGAGTGTTACAAAATACTTACATTTTGTTGTTAGTTACACCATCCTTGTACATATTTGAGTTGAAGGCACATTAATATTAATTATATTCTGATTAATACATTTATAATTTCTAGGTGTCACAGACCTTTGCTTTGCTACACCTGCATATTCGCAATGTTGTCCACCTTTCTGACCTGTCTTTGTGGCACAGCAGGCTTTACTCTCTTACCGTCTGAACACTGGTGGCCACGTTGTGTGATGACCTTGTGAAGCAGCTGGACATTTTGTCAGCCTTTCCTTGCCTATTTCTGCAGATATTGAATCTGTAGTAGCCTGCTGGGAAAAAAGGAACTGTATTCAATGATTATTAGGGCTCTTCAATAACTCCACTTCAAGGACACAGAATCCTTTGCTCTCACTAGGGAAAGCAATTCTGCCAAAACATAAGGTCAAGGAGTGGGTCGCATGTCTAGCAATATGATGTAGTATCATTTGTAGAAATGATGCTTGGATTAACTAATTAGTTTGTTGCTTCCCCTTTGAACTCATCCTCTGACTTTCACTTGGGAAACTGCATTCACTGGTGGATAGAAAGTTTGAAGAATAAGAATGAGATCTTCCTCAACTTTGTGTCCAACTCTGCTAACATTTTCCCTTGTGACCCTGAACAAACCACTGCAGATGTTATTAACATATTGGAATAGCAGTCAGCCAAGAAAAAAATATGTTTTGTATAAAACAAAATTTTGTCTTGGTATGGTTGGCATTCCTTGAGAAAATTACAGGGAGAGTCATTGATTCTGAGGGAAGACAGCTGTCCCAGCACTCAGGAAGATGAGTCTTTGGAGTGGCCTTGTGTCTATTGCCTTTTGCTCCTTGGCAGCCCTCCTGGGCAGGACTACCACTGGGCAAGCGAACACTTCAGGTTGTCTAGAGATATGAAAAGGGACGTGCTGCCCATGCTAGATGTTTGTTCTTCTAACAGCAGAGAAGTCTTATCCCCAAGAAGACCTTGACGCACTGTCATGGGTTCAGCAGCAGCAGTCATTTTTAATCCTTCTTGGTAGCTGGTCCAGCCCAGTCAGAACTTCTACATACCACTCTTACTCTTAGTTTGCTCATACTCTTAGTTTACTCATGATGGGACAAATCCAACACATGTTTTATAGCCAACACTTAGGTTAATAAGGTAGCTGCTGTTTATATTGGTGTAGCCATTCCCTGAGGTTGTACTGGATAATGGGATGACTGAAATGCTAACTAAATTTTTTGCTAGTGTCCTTGTCTTTCTTAACTGATGAGGTGTTTTGTCATCATGTGGGTGAGTCAAGCAAACATCCTTGACCCAAGCTTTTTCTGCTTAATTTCTTAGATAGTCATGGAAAGTACCTTGGAATAGGAGCTTGCAAGTAACTGTTGGAGTAAAAAGCAGTAAGGGTACTTAGTAGTAAGGAAAACGAAGTAAAAATGCTTCCCTTTGGGGAACACAGTCATGGATCATATTGAGAACTTAGACAAAACTAACCAAGACAGCAAAAGGTTTCCTAATTTAACAAAGTGTCGTCCTATGCAGTTCACAAAGTAGTGCACTACCCTCTGGGCCCTATGATCCACTCATGGGTTCTCCCTGTGATTTGGGCCTCATCCTATGGCTCTATTGCAGTTTATTGAGCTAGCCATTTAACTACTTAAATATTAAAAACATTCAATTAACTTTCCTTGGATCTATCTGGCACTGAGAAAGGAAAAATTCTAGGGTTTAAAAATGTATGACTTAGCATGATTAAATGGTGATATGAATAATGTTTTAATGGGTGATTTGTAATTATTTAATAATTAAAGAGCTCTTATGAATATTCTTGAACACTCTGTGGAAAATCTAAATTGTATGCTGATTTCATCAAGCATTCAAATCTAATCAGAATTTATTTTTATAACATCATTTTAAACATAGTCTACAAGAACATTGCCACAGTAATGCGAATAGAACAGAAAAGTGTCAGGCTATAATAGTTCTGCTTTTTTAGTATGAGATTCTGATTTTTCCATGCAAAAGGTTTTTCTGCAGTAATGGATTGCAGCTGAACTCTATTCCAAGTCCCATAGCAGCCAGTCAGGTTTCATCAGTGATTCAGTGACAGTTCAGTGCATCAGTTTTGTTTTGTAAATGCAGATGGATGGTAGCCACTTGCTGCAGGGAGATCCGTCCCCTTCATCCCTGCCTGAAAAAAAAAGACAAAAGAGAGACCACAAAGGAAAGAAAGAAAATGTGGAAAGGGAAATGTTTCACTCCTGAAATGAACTCATTCAATCTCAGCTCAGTCTCTGGAAAACCAATTTTCTTTCCATTTGTGTTTCTGTAGTATATACATTGCAGCTTTGGACAACATTTAATCAGATGATGTTTTCTCCAGCTAATCCTGAAAATGCTCATCCCACAGGGATAGCAGAGGTTCAAGAGCAAGGTAAACTATGTGAATCATAAATCATCCCAAGTTTTTCTTAACTCCAGTATTCAGGGTCAGGAAGATTTTATGTTAAACTGGCTCTTAATCGGTCCTCCAACAGATCTGAAAATGGTTAAGTGGCCTCTAGATGAAGGTTGTCAGAGATCCATCACTTCATTTCAAAAAAGACTCCTGCAGGCAAAAAAAAACCCCAAAAAACTTCAGAAGCTTAACAGAAACCACAGGTTCTATTTAATTGAAAGCAGTTTGGTATGCTTGTATTTCCTGTGATGGAAGAAGGACTGAATGGAGACCCTCTTCCATATGGATGTCAATACAGATATTGCTTGTCCTGTAAAGCTGCATGAATAATTCATTTTTAATTCCATATTAGATTAATTTCATCTCATCCTCTCTTCATGATTTCTTCTCAAAGAAATTGCAGTTTTCTTGAATACAGTTGTTATTCAGAATAGAATATAGCACTCATGAGAAATTCATTGCAGGTATTGCAGCCATTGAAAATTTAAGAAACTCAGGATGGATGCACAGGTCATTGTTGTGGCATGTTACATAGGCAAAACTTACAGAATCAAGCTTCTACTTCCAACATGCATTTACAAAACTGAAATTCACTTGCTTTTGCTATTCTACAATGCTAATTCTAAATTCACCGTATCAGCAATAGCTCCAGTAGATTCATTGGCTGGAATACCTGGAAGCAGGAAGACATGCTGAATGAATTCATTAAAAGAATCTGAAAGAAAAAAATCATGCAAGCTTTTTATAACATTAAGTCTACTCTAGTGACCTGACATTCTGCCAAACAGAGATTAAATAGAGAGTTTATTAGCCACCATTCAACTTCTCCTTTGAAATTTGTACTATGACTTTCTTTCTTTAGATGGCAGAAATGGAATACCATATTGGTCAGAGTTTATCACTTCAACTTCTTTTTCCTAAAACTTCATCTTCCTCCATTCCCACCCCACAAAACCACTGAATGGTAAAAACTGTAGGTTTTTGAAAACGCCTTAGTTTTGCTGAGACTGAAAAGAATTTCCATGACTACAAAGCAAACCTATTCACTTGAAAACAAAAGCTTTTTTATAGTAGATTTTTTTATCAGTTGAGACTTAAAGTTCTTTCAATTGATGTGTTTTTTTTTTCATTTTCAGTCATGGAACACTTGCCTTTTGGTAAGTTTCCTCCATCCAGAACTGGGTTTTCTTCTGTCCCTGAGCAAGTTTACAAAGGAATTCAGTCTAAGATCCTTTCCAGCCCTAACCATTCTATGATTATATGATTCTATGATCTGCACTGGTGATGCTAGTTAGGTAGCCTCCTACTCTCAAATAGGTTGGGTATGGGATAGACAGGGACAGTTTTTCACTCTTGAGTCTCTACAAACAGACCATCTCCTTTAAAGTCTGACTTTACATTTGGTAGGGAATCTCTT
Organism: Myiopsitta monachus; assembly: GCA_017639245.1. NCBI lineage: Eukaryota > Metazoa > Chordata > Aves > Psittaciformes > Psittacidae > Myiopsitta > Myiopsitta monachus. The sequence goes on from CM029919.1 coordinate 66,880,371, forward strand.
TTGTTTGTGTCTTGAAGCCTTCTGATTTAACTAAACTGAATTCAGCATTTCACAGGAACACTCAGTTAAATAAAATCACAAAATCAAGTGTAACTGCTCAAAGATATTCAGGGTCTTGCTTTTTTCCCTTGTCTTCCAAAAACCAAACAGACAAACAAAAAGTTAAAACGTGTAAAGCATCAGCATATGAAGGAAACTAATTTAGGAGTCAGAAGCCATTTAGGTTGTAAGCAGAATTACTTTGCTGCTGTCATTACAGGGTCCAGTGGGTGCAGCTGGGCTTCAGCAATCCGTTTCAATGTGTGGTACAATGCATCATGGTTTGCAGATTCTGCTTTGGATCTGCTTTCTGGAGGGACACCAGCAAGCTCAGCAGCCGAGCCCTGAAAGGTGTAAGGGCCTTTTTGCACTCCCAAGACTCGGCAGCAAGTAGTTTGGCAGACCTGGAGTGCAGTTTATTAGTATGTCCTTGGTGGAGAAGGCCTGTCTTTGCAATAGTAATAGCAATTTCAGGTTGATGCATCACGTTGCTTTAGAGAAGGAGAACAAAACAGTTCTGTCAGACTTGAATTAAGATGGATTTTTGTTCAAAGTTCTTGGTATTGATTTCTTTCTAGTTTCCTTCTTGGTAAGAGTCAGCACAGTTGGGTTCAACTTACAGAATATCATTGATTTCTCTCCCCAGACCACAGATGATTCAACTTGTAATTTCCTCTACAATTATACAGCAGGTCTCCTTAGAAACTGCTTGTATCCATTCAAAGTTTCATCTTGTGGAAACCACATTTCCCCTCTTTTTGGCCAGATGTGCTTGGCACAAGTCCAGACAAAAAAGGAGGAGGAAGGTATGATAGATATTCTCCTGCTCCCATTCCCTGTTTTCTTTTTCCTGAAACGAGATTCACAGCATTACAATCTCCACTCTCTGAGTGCTTTGGGTTCTCTGACCATTCCAAGTGGTAGGGTCAGCTATAGGGCTTCTTGTGGCTCTGCAACAGAAATGGCCAGCATGTCACAGAGCCTTTCTTCTTTAAGATAGGACAGGGCGCAACACAGACGTCATGGTTTCTGTACCCTGATATAGTGTCATGCCATCAAAGGCTAGTCAAGCCAAGCTGATTGCACAATTGGCTCTGCCTTGGCTGCCCGTTATGTGTTTCTCCTCATATACAACTTCAACGACACCCAGGGGAAGTCTCCATCTTCTGTTGGCATCCCCTGTCATCCTTAAAGGAACCCATCCTCATGCAGGGAGTCCTTGTCATGGAAATAGCTTGGCTTCGGGTTTGAGAGAGAGGCTCAGATAAACCACAGGATCTAGATTGGACAGATAAATCATAGGACCTAATGACAGATTGCAGAGCTTTGTAATAGGGAAGCTTGTGCTAGGGCAAGGTCACACGTTGAGTGTCTCTAGCCCCTGCTCTCCAGACAGTACTTTCTGAAAATGTCAAGATAACATTAAATTCATTTTACATAAAAAAAAAAAAAAGAAAACTAAGAAAGAAAACAAACAACAAACCACCACCAAAATCCAATACTCAGATTATCTGCCTTAGTAATTGCAAAGTAGGTCTGTTCTGGCAGTGGAGGCAAAACCAGTCCCAGTTTGCCCGTATTTTGATCTTCATTGTGCCACATGAGACCCCCAGAATGAAATCATTGAGGTAGCTGTGGATTGACAGTGGAGTAAAAGATGTTGAAATCGTAGCTGTTGCGTGGAAAACTTACATCCATACCAGGAAAGAGATAGAGAAGGCATCATGAGAGATACAAACCAAAGTGATACTTCTATATTACAGAAAGTTGCAGGTATGTATAAGTGTGTTTCTACATATAACATGCACTTATGGATGTGTGTGTATAAATGTGTAGACACATATGTACACTCACATGCGCCTATGCATAGTAGCTATGAAGAAGTATTAAAAATATGCAAAGGATACTAAAATCCACCACTTTATTAATAAACTGAGAGGAATATAAGAAAAGATATGGTAAAAAAGAAATAGGTACCAGTTTTATGGACTTGCTCTTCTTCCCTTTCATTCTTTGTTCTGGAAAATGAAACCACTTCCAGTATTATACCTGAAAGCTTTTGTTGTACAAGTGCTTTTCCTCAAACAGAGGTGGGTGGGATCTGGTCTTCCCAATACCTTTGTGTGCATTGCTTTAAGTGTCTCTATGTATCAGGCCCTTAATCTGAACAATTCATTGAGAAATCATCTGGGTTTGGAAGGCAAATTCCTGTCTCAGAATGGGAAGCAGTATGGGACACAACCTATCACTCCAATATTTCTCCCAGCACTGTAAAGTTGTTTTCTAAGGCTGGAGGGGTGTGAATGTAGAGATTTCATCTATGTAATCGTGTGTGTGCTGTGGTGTGGATAGGTGCCCCCTCACCCCTATGTCAGCTGGAGAGCAACACCAAAGAGTCTGCATAAACTGTCCCTTTGGGAGAGGATTTTCACATAATGCCAGTTAAACAATATACCAGTTAAACAATGTTAAGTTTTACTAGTAAATATGTTTTACTAGTTAGTAAAACTAGTAAAACAGTGTAAACAGGACAGAGCTGAGAAGCTTTTCAAGCTCTACTAAATGTACGTAGGCTCCCACCCATTTAAAAAAGTGTTCAAATATCCTTGTGTACAACAAATAACTTCCTTTGTCCTTTAAAAAAGAACTGACACATAATGCACATTTGCAGAGATGCACTTATTTAAAATCCAAATATTTAGTAAAGGGGCTGAAATTACTTCTGTTCTTCCTCTATACAAATACAGGCTACAAACACACCACTCGGCTCACAGAAATCTCTTCCTTAAAATTCCTCTTGACTCTTAAGTGGGGATGGGATGTGTTTTGTTGAGGACACACTTTTTACAGACATTACAGACTGGAATCCAGGTTTTCCCTTAGGTGAGCAGTGTGGATGGTTTTCAAAAGCTTGCTCAGTGATCCCTGAGATCTAAGTGTCCAGAAGCTTTTTGTATCACTCTCTTGGAAGTTTCCTCTGGGCATGTCCCCAGGCATGGTAGATGGCTCTCACAGCCAGCGCAGGAGGCTGAGATCTAAAATCACACCAGGAAACTCCTTTTTGATGAGTTTCTTGATGTACTGCCTGCAGAATTGCGCTTGACCAGAAAGCTGCTTTATCTTCCAAGTAGTAATATTGTAAATACTAAAGATGCATTCTGTCTTTTCTGATGAGCAGCAGTGGATGAGAATTATTGTGCTATTTCTGCAGAACAAGGCGGAATAAATGACCAGAGTTTGCTACCCACTCTTCAGTCTCACCATTTTTGTAAAAGACACCATTTCCTAGAGCTTGCCGCTTACACAACATCATTTGCGCCTCTGCATCTAGATGCGTAATTCCTACAGGTGCTGATGCTTTTCATCACCTCTTTCTGTTTTGTTCTTGAATAATCTGTGAATTAATCATGATCATCCTAAAGGCTTCCATCACTTGGCACTATTTACTGCATGCTTTTGACAAATAATCCTTGGCTTGTTGGTTCTTTGTGATCAGCTGTATTCCAAATATTCATATACATGCATAAGCCGTGTTGTACGCATCCTTCTCCTGACTCGATGGAATTAATTCTCAGCAGTAGGGCTTCTAATTGTGAATTAAAAATTTGATTTCTATGAATATTTTGCAATACTTATTGTAAAGTTACAGTCTCACTCATTTGCTAATATGTTTGGGGTAAATTGGTATAGAAAGTTATAGGGGTTTAAGGATCACATCTAAAAATGGGATTTTTAGGTTTTCAAGATTTTCAACCAACTTCACAGCCCACAACTCCCCAATAAAAGTCAGTAGGACACTGTAGCTCATTTCATTAGGACTTAAATGAAATGTTCTGCCTCTGCCTCATTAGCACAGCTGAAGCTGGCTTGTTTGAATCACAAAACATTTTCAGCAGGTTTTGCTGGGTCTGTTCTTTCTGCCTTCATGAAGATGTCTGTTTGCTGTCTGGTCCTCATAGCTTGGGCATGTCCTGCTTCCCAAAACCTCTGCCTGGTGCTAGGATGCATGATGCTAGTCATTTGCACTCCAGCTTTCAGCAGCCCTATGCATCTGTGTTTTCTGAGGGCTAGGCAGTGTATTCAGAGAGCCAGTTGAATTGTGAAATAGCAAAGATGTGGTCATCCAAAAGAAACAGCCATGCAATGGCTGAGATTGTGCAGAACATTTAGAGCAGTTCCCAGAGCTCTCTGTCACACTTTCTGTCTCTTCTTCTTCTACCCCTGAGTTGTTAGAGTATTTGTCAACAGAATGGAAATTATACTGTTCCCAGGGAGAAATAGAATTTAATATTAATACTACCTCCTGTGGAAAAGTGTGAGTGAGTCAGAGCTGAATAGAGTCTGTTTTATATATGAAGTCTTTCATTCTGCAAGGTAACTCGAAGCACAGTGCTGTGAATTTAATGCTACCAAGTCAGGTGGCTGTGTAGGCAAACACAGCAGGCTTTCTGCATTAAGCAGCAACGTGCACTGCTGTAGCCATTAGGAGCAGTTTCACTAACAAAGAAATAGGGGAGAAATACTCATCAGAGTCTTTCTCAGTGGGCAGTATTTGATAAGTGCCACAAGAAACTTTGAATGCACACTGAGCTGAAATCAGGTAGGATCACCTTGTTTTAAATGGACCCTGCATTTTCTCTGCCCTTCCAGCCTTCTTCAGCTTCCCCTTTATTTATATTCCTCCCCAAAATGAAGCTGTTCTGATCTCCTCAGCAGAGGCTATTATGATCATGCTGCCCTTATGTCAAACAAGATAATATAATGCAATTTAAAATGTCAGGATTTGATGATACAAAGCTCAAGATGAGAAGCTTTGTCCAGTTTTTATTTTTTTAAACTAAGAACTCCACATTTACTTTCAGTGACCTTTCTGTCAAGTCTTATCATATTAGTCCTATTTCCTCTCATGCCCTGATAATACATCCCAGCAGATGCTATTATAGGTATCTGATACTACTACACTTTCATTCCCTGTGGCGAAGGAGGCTGCCTCTGAAGTAACCCTGCACAGCTCTGTGTGCTGGTGAATGGATATCACTGCCTGGCCAAATAACTCCAGCAAGCGAGAGGCCACAGTTACTTCTGTTCTGCTCTGAGATGTTGTTTTCCCTGTTTGTGGCCAAGCATGGACAGATATGAGGGGAAGGAGGAGAGAAAGGATAGCAGAGCTGGGGGAAAATATGGTGTTTTGTTGATGTTTGCAGGATCCAGGGCAGATGGTCAGTCACAGATGGATGCTTTGGGCTGGCAGGTCAGCCACAACAGCTATCTCTTTGGCTGCTGGCTCTCTTCTGCAGTTAACTGTGTGGTCTGGTCAGCTCTGTCTGTCCTGGTTTTTACAGACCTTTCCCAGTTCGGGCAGCTCTGAATGCCTCGTAACAGCCTGTTGGATGCAGTACAGTCAGTCTCAAAATGGCTGAAAAGCTGAGTAAGATGGAGAGAAAAGACAGGCGATGGAAGAGGAGCTTTGAGGGAAGAGGAGGCAAGACTACTGCCCATCTCTTGGTCCTTGCCCATGCAGTAGATGTGATTGGGAAGGGCTCCAGTCAGTGGGGATCTCATGGAGCTACTGGGATACTTCAGGTCCAGAAGGGCTTTGTTACTGGTGTGTAGCAGATGTTGGTAGGCTCCTGCCTTTTCTACAAGTCCTCCTTCCCTCCCCCATCTAGTTCTTTTTTTTTTAAGGAGACAAACTCAACCCTTCACTATCATCTTATCTCATTATTTCTGGTGCATCTTTTAATGAGCTCATTTTGGACTCCAAACAATCTTTACACATTCCTTGGGCTTTTCCAGCTGGAGGGTTTTATTGGTGTAATTCAATATCCTTCTTCTCCTCTTGAATCTTTCTCATTTATGCTCAGTGTTCAAGACTAACAGAATATCTATAAATCTGGTGCACATTTCCCAAGATTCTAGTTGCAGCTAGTGTCAGCCGGCAAATCCCCAGTCATTACTGTGCTTGCCTGTAGGAGTCAACAGCTGAATTTAAGGGACCCTCAGCCTTACTAACATTAATGAAATTGGAAAAAAATGTTTCCCTGTGTCTTTCTTCCTGGCCTCATCCTTGGGCTTTTAGTCCCCAGCAGGTGAAGAGCTGCACCAGCATGACTCTACAGAGAATCATAGAATAGTTAGGATTGGAAAGGACCTTAAGATCCCCTTGTTCCAAACCCCCTACCATGGACAGGGACACCTCCCACTAAACCATGTTGCGACTTTGAGCTCCGATTTTTCAGACTGCTGTCATCTGCCTCCCAAAAGTACCAATTCTTTTGCAGGTAACAAAGGGGGTCTCTAACAAGTGTTGCATCATGGAGATAGATCCTTTATGGTTTTAAATGGTTGAAATGTTCCAATATAACCCTCACCCTCTAGTCTTCTTCCTTGGTTTTATTCCCTGCTTCTTTTAATAGAGTACCCCTGCAAGAGAACAGTGAAAGAACAAACCCTTTCAAAGCCATGTGAAATTACTTTTGAATCAGATGCTAATTCAGTCCTATTGTTCACAAGTTGCTACATGCAGCCTTTCTCTGACTGGATAGAACACAAGTTCTATCTCTACAGCACCATGAAGTTTTATGACAGCAAACTTATGAGAGAAGCACTGTACCACCAATGCGAGCTTAAACTTCTCTGGCAGAGCTCACTGATTAAGTGCCTGCTGGCATTGTTATGCGTATCAGTAACCTAAAGCAATTAAAGCTTGGAGGATAAAGCTGGGGTTGGAGGTGGTTATGAGGAGAGGCTTACATGCTGTGCAGTCACTGTACACATACACATACACAGAAGTGAGAAGGACCTTAGGAAGCTTATGGCTACTGAACTGTGCCCTTCTCAGCAGCGTTTATGACCTCATCAACAAGTAGAATCATAGAATGGTTTAAGTTGGAAGGGACCTTAAAGCTCATCTGTTTCCAACCCACTGCCATGGGCAGGGACACCTTCTGCTAGACCATGTTGCTCAAAGCCCCATCCAACCAGGGCTTTGAACACTTTCAGAGACGAAGCATACAGGTACAGGCTATATGCTTCCTAATTTTTACATGGATTTCTTCACTGAAGAAACACCTCTCCCTTTCTGCAGGCAGACTGAGAATAAGTGTACCAATGGGCAATTGGTCCCATCCAACAACTTGCTTGGTAGCCATGGTCTTTATTGAGCTATTATGTCTTTTGCCTCTAAACTCTACAGCTACTTGAAAGCTGGAATCTTTGGCTTTGCAGTACCATTAAGGGAGAGTGTCAGCCGTTTCCTGAAAGAACACAGCCAGCAGCACCTCCTAGAGATATGCAATAACATTCCCAAGCACAGCATGAGTTTAGTGAATACCAAAGGTTTTAGTATCAGCCAGGGATGAAGATTATTTTAAGACAAAACTAACATCAGTTGCACCATTTAGATTTTTAGCATGAGATTTTGGTCTACAGAGCACTGAAAGAAAGTGAAAGATGCTGAATGTAGTCAGTTTCCTTCTCCTGGCTAAGCCCGTAACCTTGATATATCAGACAGGGCTGCTGCTGCTTTCACTGATTTCATCAGGAGTAGTGACATGTCACCAGGAGAAGCTGACTGCCAACAGAAGGCTCAGCAGCTCCAGAGTTTAATTGTGAATGGTACCTTCAGACTCCATCATTCACACTTGGCAAAGGCCATCCAGTTTTATGACCTTCTGCTGCTTTGACCAGTGCCACTGTGTTAAGCTAGCTTTTATGTGCTGCAGGAGGCTTCTCCTACACAAGCTCTTCAAAGTTTTTTGGGGTATGTGGCCTTGTGACCCACTGAGGCAGCAGCAATGGACTGCACCTTTATTCAAGTCACAACAGATCTCCCCCACCTGTCATCCAGATTATATTACCCAAGAAGTCAGGTTTTTACCTCTCCTTCCTGGACCATGCTTGTGAGAGATCCCCCAGGGACAGTCTGAGCTAGAAAATGCATCTCAGCTGAAAAGGTTCAGCTGGGTGTGAATCAAATAGATTGTACAGATATAAAGATCCTGGGAGAGGAAAATTGCTAACTTTGACCATCTCCTTATTGGAGTCTTACTCAGTCTCTGGTGGATATAATGCTAAACTGGTATTAATCTGTATTATTTCCCTTTGTCTTATCAACATCCAGGAATTCGTGTAGATTATGTCCTGTCAAATGCACATGGTGTATTCTTATCCTCTATACCCATTTTAAAACATTATAAAGGAAAAAAAAGAAAGAAAAGGAATCCAGGTTGCTTTTTCTGAACTGTGTGATGATGTGAGTGATAGGGGAAAAACCGGATCTGTGGTAGGAACAGTCCAGAAATGGCTTACAAAAGACAGTATAAAACTGTTCCCATCTGTCCATGGCAATGATTCAGGCTGGGATTTTTAAAGGCACCTTTTCTAGCAATGCACCCAAAGCCAGAATGCTTTGCCAGATTCTCAGACTTCAATGCAAGATGAAGAACATCACTGCATGGCCCACATCTGAAATACTCCATCCTGAGAACTTCCTGGGTTTTTTGCTGATTGGCTTTGCTTTTATTTTGAAGAAAAATGACTTGAATGAGACCACTGTTTTTGTTCTTCTTTCCCAATCATCTGTAGCTGTAGAAGTAGTGTTTCAATGTACTTCCTCTCATTTCAGAGTCTTCAGTGTGTGTCAATATGTCTACTTACAATTGACAGATAGATAGATGGATGTGCTAACTGGATGTTTGCTCCTCCATTTCCTGGGGAAATTTTATCACTTCAACAACAACTTAAAAAATGAGTTTCTACCTCAACCAAGCAAGGAACAATTAAGACTCTTCATTCCAGTTCTCCAGACTTAGAAGGGCACCGGTGATTTTACCCTGTCTTTGGAATCTTTAAACAACATCAGACGACCTAATGCTCTTGAAAAGTGACAAGGATGGTGGTGAAGCAAAAGAACCCTACTCTTTGGTGAGGTTTCAAACCTATTTTCAGGCTTAGTAGGTACCCTCAATGGGCTATCTCCCAGAGGAAGATATAAAACAGCGAATGGGGTACAGGTGTTACTGGCAGAATCGTGTTCAGCTCAAGCAGCACAAAAGCTAGCACTACTGATGTTTTTTGCTGCTGTTGAACTATGACAGTGACATACCTAAGGGTTGCACAAGCTGGCCCTTTTCCTGCAAACTGAACTGGCCCCACTACAATTAGTCAAAAAGTTTCCATAGGGGTTGTTTTTCAGAGGAAAATTGGGGTTTTACCTGAGAAAAATCTCAATTTTCCCAAGGAAAACTTTTGACTCTGGAAGTACCACCTTAGTTCAGAAGGCAGAGTAGGATATGATCTGTTATTATGATACAGTCCCCATTTTTCTCAAAAAATGTATACACATGAGTCAAAAAAAAGAGGCCCATCTATTTTCAATTGAAAAATACATTCCAAAGAAATAAAGAAGTTCTTACAATTATTATTTTTTTAGTAGCTAAAAACACTTCCCTCCCCCAGACTAAGATAGCTATGAACATGTACAGGAGTACATTCAGTGTGCTGGCAATGTAATAAAAATATTTACTTGTATTGTCTTTGATTTGATTAGAGATTTATTCTAATTATCCAGTAGAAATTAAATATCTTTCCCCATTAAATGCTAAATAAAGGGAATTCAGTTGCATTCTACCAACTTGATTAATTCACAGGGAGAAATTGTGTGAGGAGCTGAATATCCTGTTCTGCCTGGTGAGGGGTGCAGCCTGCTCAGCACCTTGTAGGATGAAGCATTCTGAGTGCTCCCCTCTCTGCAGGCTTGCTCTGCAACTCCCCAACCCTTTGAAGGGATCACAGATACATGAAGGGATAATGAAGTCTGTCTATACAATTATAATGGATTACTTAAAATATCAGAGTTGCTGTAAATAAATCATTATATCAGGCTCATTTAGCCTGATTCCTTCTCTCAGATGGCTTGTAATACAGTCCCGGCTCTGAAAGTCAGCCATTCCTTTGCAATTAGATTTATCACGAATCAAAAATGGAAGCTATCCTGCCAGCTCTGAATTGCATGAATTAAAATACCATGTTGGGCTTAAGATTCAAAGCTGTGTTTATTCATTTATGCAAATTTAAAAAAAACCTCACCCATCTGCAAATATTTAGATGCCCTAACTATTAATTAAAATTTAGAATGACCATCCAGTGAAGTGCAGCACCCACGTTAACCCAGCCATATAATAAATCACAGCAGCAGAAGAGCTCCTTTCACCCTCTCGTCTCCCAGCAACACACCTTCTACCTTCCTCAAAAACTCCATCCTGTAAATGGTTTACAGTAATCACATCTCTGCAAGCCATAATTTTCCCTTTTCACAAAACCTGACAGGATGACCGATCTTGCAGGGACCATGCAGCCAAACCTGCACTGACTGTCCTGGGGACAGAGGTGTCGCCGGACTGGGGTTGGTTTTGAGATCTGGCTCAGTGCTGTCTGTCCTCCCACATGAGGGGAATTTGCACTCTAAGGCTGCACTCCACTTGCTGCTGGATCAAGACTGTCTTAAAAAGCATCTCCCTTATCTCCTCTCACCACTGTGTACAGCACCAGACCAGTTTTAAGGTTACATCTGTTGCCCAGCTCTCCGCCAAGCTATGCTTGCCACTGACTCACTTTGTTTCTTCCAGCTTTGGGTCCCAAATCACCATATGGAGAGAAAAAGGATTTTGTATCTCGGAAGGTCTGAGGTTACTTCTAATTCAGGACCAAATGCTTATGCATAGGTGAATATGATCTCTCTCCCCCACTGCCAAATACACCCACAAAATCACAGCTCAGAAAATTCATCTTCTGCAAATATGTATTGGGCCAGGATACCAAACAACATGCTGTGTGGGTGGATGTAAATAAAATCCATTTACCATTGAAATCTAGCCATCCCTTGGCAGCCATGGCAACTGAATAACAGTACTCAGATTCTGCCATCAGTGATATAGCAAAGAAGTTTATATGATATAGTGCAGGATAGGTTTACACCAAGTTTCACATAAGGAAGTCAAAAGGTAATGTGTTGTTTGCCTAAAGTTATAGTAGGAACCAGATGTGTGGGAGGAGACGTCTGGATGTGACCAGATTATATCTTGTAGTTTAATCCCTTTACTATCTTGTAAATAGATTCGGGTGTAAAGATAAATGCTCTTTGAAATTGTTTCTCAGTGAGATTCAGTTCAATGGGTGGGATTCTGTGAGTCTATACGCAGTCTCCAAGGCTGCTTTGAAGACATTAAAATATTTTTCTACCACCATGTAACCTCATGAAATACTAATATAAGATATACTTCACATGCATTTCTTGGTCCCTGAGGGAATGATTACAGAGAGGGAGAAACGTTTGTCTAGGGATGGGAAATTCTTGGGAATAAGTAGCATGTGGTGCAGAAGTCTATTCTGCACAAGGCAGCAACACAATCCCAGCCTCTACCCAGATATCTCCTGAGGCCAGCTTTTCAAAAAAGTACAGTCTTAGCTATCAGGTAAGACTGGAAAGAGGATAATAGTAAAAGAAAATAAAAATCTTTTTTTCTTTTTCCCTAGATTTTATTCTGTTGCCCAAAATACAATGTGTTGCACAGAATAGACTAATTGCAACAAACACTCTCTCTTGCTGACTAGAGTAGGCATATATGAAAGTGAATATAAACCAGAAACATTAATAGAATCTCAAGTTGAAATTTTTTCAAGCATGACATAACGTTTTTGCAATTTAGTTTTATTACTTCATTACAACATGGTTTTTGGTAGAGTCCAGTTAACCATAACTGTAACTATTCAGTATATAGAACTCATTAATATAGCAATTGAGTGGCATTGTGCTATAGATTTCAGTAAAGTGGCCACAGTATGCTAATGTGTATGCTTACCTGTAGTAGTGTGGCCCAAGAAAGCTTCTCTCAGCAAAACCATATAGGACTTGGTGCTGCAGGGTGGTGGTGTGGTTTAACCCCAGCCAACAGCTAAATGTCATGCAGCCACTCTCTCACCCCCTACCCCTTGGTGGGATAGCGACAAGAATCAGTAAAACCTGTGGGTTGAGAGAAGAACAGTTTAGTAATTGAAATAAAACAATAATGATGATTAATAATCATAAACCCCAACTATTGTAACAAAAAGGCAGAAAAAGAAAGGGAAACAAAACCCAAGAATCACAAGTGGTGATATACAACTGCTCACCAGTGCCCAGCCTGTCCCTGAGCAATGATCAGTGGCTTCTGGCTGACACCCCCAGGTTTATCTACTGAGCATGATGCTTTATGGTATGGAATACCCCTTCGGCTAGTTCGGGTCAGGTGTCCTGTCTCTGCTGCCTCCCAACTTCTTGTGCCTCTCCTCTCTGGCAGAGCATGAGAGACTGAAAAGTCCTTGATCAGAGTAAGCATTATTGAGCAACAATGGAAACATTGGTGCATTACAGCATTATTCTCAGACTAAAGCCAAAAAACACAGCACTGCACTAGCTGATAGGAAGAAAATTATCCCAGTTGAAGCCAGTATAGGTGGAAACATGGCTTAGTCCCTTCCAATACATCAGCCACAAAATAGGAACCATCATATATCTGGTGAGATTCGACAGTACAGGCCTTCCCAGCTGTGTAAAAGAGAAGTTCCCTAGACACTCAGGAGCATCCTTTTAATTTTCTTCATAGTCCCTTGGTCTCAGGTTTAAAGTCTTGAGTGTAGCCCTCAGGTCATAAGGATGAGATGCAAACTGATCATTAGGGAAGATGCTATTTGAAGAAGCTCAAATATAGCACCTGAGCCCACATACAAAACTGGAACAAGTTTTCAGCTCTCCAGAGCATGGAGGAGCACTTCACTAAACACCTCTCATAAATCCATGCTGGTAGTTTCCAGAACAATTCAGTAAATATCTCATGGCTAAAATGTCTTCTCAGAGCTGATGGCAAAGGTAAGTCTATTGATTTGATTCATAAAACCTTACTCCCTCCTCTGTCACAATAATTTACACCTCCCTGGCACCAGTATTATAATAATAAACCAGATCCATTGCATTCATAAGAAAACCAATAATGTACATTGGAACTAAGCAATTAAATAAAACCTAATGTTTCAAGAAAACAACTGTTTCCATCCAGCAGAAGCAGCAGAAAATAATTTAATTTTATTTTAGTAAACTTCTTTTTTAAGAACATTTTAAAAACTCATAACTGTTTGAGTAAATGTGAAGGGAACTCTTTAGTCAGCACTCAGAAAATGAGAAAATGGATGATTTAAGGTACATAACCTATAAACTTGGCTTCCCATAAGTTATCAAAACTAGCAGAGGATCTGATTATAAAAGGGATAATTTAAAAGAATAAGAAAATGCAGTAGAATAAAATGCAGGGACAAAAGCTACATATATTCAATAAATTATTGTTCTACTTGCTGCTTGGTAGCACATTAGTATAGCACAAACTTTATGTGTAGTTTCATGAATTTAGCAAAAATGAGAGGAGGCAATTTTGAAATCTTCAGAACAAATGGATACATCATGGATTTGGATGTTTGGTCTGGGCATCACTTTAAAAGCAGAAGTAGTGCTGTAGTGTCCAGGATAATCTGTAGTTTTAACATCAGGTTTTACAAGAAAGGCTCAATGCAGACCTCATATTACATGCCCAGCCTGTTCTACAGTAGGAGTTAACATCAGTGATCTACCTCCTGTCTGGTGGATCACATGTCTGCACATAGCCTTTGTTGATCACAGGTTTGAGACTGCACAGAGTCAAAGCCTGGTGCTGGCCATGTTATAACGACAGACATGCAGGATATGGGTGTTAAAAGCCATTCAGATCTTGAAGTGAAGAGTGACTGAGTCTTATTTAGTAACCAGTAACTGTCTATCTGTGTAGTCAATGGAGTAGAGCCCACATTTAGACTGCCTATGACACTTACTACCTTTGGGGATTAAGTCTAGAACGTGACATCCTTACTCACATCCACTGAGTTCTTACCTCTGCAGGTTGCAAAGGGTCTGGCAGTCTTGTCTACTACTCCATGAGTCATTCATTGCTCTTCTGACAATGAAGAATATCTTAAGGGTATCTTAACAGACATCATCTCAGCCTAGCTTAGGTACCATGGTAGATGGTCTTAATATGGTCTATGTCTATGTTGCTAAAACAGAAAAAGGGCAGGGACCCACATTCTGAACCTCAGGCTAGGTAGGATGAACAAAGTTTACAGTGTGCACAAGGCCCTCTAAAGCACCCTTGTCTTAGAGAGAGCTGACCAAGACAAGCCAGCAAATACGCCATTCCAATGATCAAAAATACAGTGCTTGAACTTGTTCCCGATAACACAGAGCTATGCAATCTAATCAGTTATGCAACAAAGCCCACAGGCTGATGTAATATTCCCGGTATAAAAATGAAGAAGAAAAACAAGTCTCCATTCTAGAACAGTGTTTTATGATATAGCTTACAGTATTTATTAGCGCCTCTATAAATATTGAGATAGCAATCCTCATACTATGAAGATATTTCTAGTAGCACTTATATTGTGCCAGACATCTCTCAAACATTACAGAAAATCATGTCCTTGCCTCGTAGACCTTTTTGCACTAAGAGGCCAATGCCCTTTTTATCCCAGCTGCTTCCTTTTACAGGAGGATAAGCTTGCTGTACTGTGAAAGAGCTAATGAATGGATTCTTGAAACTAATTCTGTGCTAAAGGGGATGAACCACATGACTCACAGGTTTTAGTTGCTGCAATTTTTTAAGCCCATCGGTGGCAACATCTGTTCCTCGAGTGAGTGAAGCTGCAAATGCTGTTTTCCTTTTTTTAGTTATCTGAGTTATTAAAAAAGGAGGGGTAAGGTAGAGAGATCCATGGTGTCACAGCTAAGCTATTACTGGCACTTGGATTACTTCACCTGAAACTTGTTCAGGCTTTTACAATGGCTTCAGCGCAGATAAGCCTTTACCAGGTCACTGTGGGTATATCTGTATGTAGGGAAATGTGACAGATCCATCAACACTTTTCACCTGATGAATGCTAATTCAACATGTGAGTGGTCTATTTCCTAGCTTTGGAGAACAGGAAAATCCTCCTGTAGTTTCAATTGCGAATTGACACAAAAGGTATGTCGCCTTTTCAAGCCATTTCCACTTCTACCTGATTTGGAGGAGAAGGGATAATTCATGTGAGGATGTAGGTCTTGATGCTGTCAGATTTGAAAGTAGCACTGCACAGGCTCTTTTTTGGAGACAGCCAGATAGACCTAGTCCCAGTCCTGTCCTGGGACAGATACACCAGTCCTCAAATAAGAAGCTGCGATGGGTTGACATTGATTGGACACCAGGTTTTATCACTCACCTTCCTCAAAAGGCCAGGGGAGAGAAAAATATCACAAAAGGCTCATAGGTTGAGATAAAGACAGTTTAATAAAGCAAAAGCAAAGGTCATGTGTAGAAGAACAGATTTTATTCTCTATTTCCCATCAGCAGGTGATGTCCAGCCACTTTCCAGGAAGCGGAGCTTCAGTACGTGTCTTGGTTGCTCCAGAAGACAAATATCATAAATAATAAAAGTCCATTTCTCACCTTTTCTCTTAGCTTTTTATTGCAGAGGGATATCATATGGTATGGAATATCCCTTTCGTAAGTTTGGTGTCAGCTGTACTGGCCATGCCCTCTCAAGATAATTGTCACCCCTGGCTTACTGGTGGGGGGGGAGTGATGGAGAGACAGGCTTGATACTGTGTGTAAGCCATGCTCAGCTGTAGCCAAAACACTGATTATCAATAAGTTTCTAGCTACCAATGGAAAGCACAGCACTATGAGGTCTGCTATGAGGAAAAACAACTCAGTCTCAACCACAACCAATAGAGCGGCAGATTTTATAACAGAATAAAAATGTCGATATAACCAATTCCAGTGGGACTACTCAAAGGATAGTTCACCTGTGTGATAAAAAAATTCTTAATTCTGCCACATACTGAAACCAAACAGGTAATCAGAAGACCTTCACCAAGGTGTTTCTGCCCTCTCTACCCATGAACATTTGGATTCATCCAGGCTTCCTTAGAGTAGGCAGGATGTCAGTCTACACATAATCCCACTGGAATCAATGGAGTGTATGGTGTTCCTGGGAGCTGTAATTTAAGCCCATCTCCATTGAGTGATGCTGTACAATATAGCTCACTGTATGGATATCAGTGATATGTTAAGCACCAAAGGAAGGTCCATCAGCCTGCTCTTATCTCTTTACACTAACTGAAGGAACCATACTGAAAGAATCATAGAATCATAGAATAGTTAGGGTTGGAAACGACCTTCAGATCATCTAGTTCCAACCCCCCTGCCAGTGGGCAGGGACACCTCCCACTAAACCATGCCATCCAAGGCTATGTTCAACCCAGCCTTGAACACTGCCAGTGATGGAGCATTTACAACTTCTCTGGGCAACCCATTCCGGTGCCTCACCACCCTTATAGTAAAGAATTTCTTCCTCATATCCAATCTAAACTTCCCCTGTTTAAGGTTGAACCCATTACCCCTTGTCCTCTCACTACAGTCCCTCATGAAGAGTCCCTCACAGCATCCCTATAGGCCCCCTTGAGATATTGGAAGGCTGCTATGAGGTCTCCACGCAGCCTTCTCTTCTCCAGGAAGGGGCACTAGAAACAGGAAAGCTTCTCTGGTAGAGGTGAGGACGAAGAGGCACATAGAAATAATAAGAATAAAATATCATCCACTTTGCTGAAGTCTAATCACAGAGTCTGGTGGTGTGTCAACACCAGGGGAAGAACTAGATGAGCTGGTATTGGAGGTAAGACTGTAAGAGGCAGGGCTCCAGCAGATATGCAAAATTATTCTGTGCCTAGTCAGGCAGCCCTGGGGTGGCTTTTGTCACACATACAGTGGCTGGCTCCCAAATCAGGAGGCACATGTTGGGCTTTTTTATGTTTGCCATCTCCCGCCACCTCCCCATCTATCACCCATACTCCTGAGGCTCAATTTCTATCCTTTGCCCCTTTGAAATCCATCCAGGATCAACCCATACTCTCTCCCCAGTGCCATGAAAGTGTCAGAACCTGCTCCAGGTGAAGAATATTGAGAGTAAAGCTGACAGAATGGACTCTAAACCTTGTTTACCCTTTCCATACCCATGCTGAAGCAGTACCGCATGGTAAGGAGATTAGATACATTCCACCTGATACTGGCTGTAATGAGAAATGAGAAGTAATGAGATGATTTATTATCCTCTGTCCCTCCTGAATACCTCAATACATGCTGGCTCTGTCCTATACTCCTCAGCAATTGATTTCAGAGGGACAAAACTCTATTCACTCTTTTGCTGCAGCGAAATATACTGCCTGTTCCCCAACACAAACAAATGAGGAGACCAGGCAAGTTGCCAGGTTCTCAGAACTTTCCCTCATAAAAGCAATATATGTGCTTATTGTTCTTCTAGATTACAAAAATTGGAAAGCAGAAGAGAGAATAGTAAATTGCACAATTTATTTTATGGAATGGAAAATACAGCAGCAGACCACTACTGCAGTGAGGTCCATTTAGCCATGAACATGTCAGGGCTTGACGGAGAGCACCACAGTCACACAGATGAGTCAAGATTCCCCAAGAGGAGTTCAGCACAGTTTACCAAATTTGATGGAGAATGGAGAACTGTGGAACTGCTCCAGTGGCTGACTATCCCCAAGCTTCAAACAGCCTACCCCTTAACTGCTATCAGTCTTCTGCACTCCTGGGTGCCCCAAAGTCTCAGTCCGGCTGTGCTGAAAATCGTACAAATAGAAATGAGCAAACAGTCCTTGTCCTGGAGACATTATAAGGCTATCTTCAGAGTTTTCCTATTCTTTAAACATGTGTCTGAGTGGAATCTAAGGAGGGGATGGGATATTTAATGTAGAATTCTGAGCTTCTAGTTCAGGATAGATGAAATTCTTAAACTTTTATGCTAGAATGCTTTCGTTCATCCTTGATTCTCTTGTTTTTTTGACGTTCCTCGTGAAATAAAGGTGAAATGGAGCCAAATCATGCTGCTGAAAGGCAGGCACTAATACACCCAGTGATATTACTAGTACCACTGAGCCAGGCGACAGCAGGGCATCCAGGCTGCTCTGGCTGAACAGGCAGCTCTCCAACAGAGTGGTGTTGATACAGTCATGGTATACTGAAAAATTTAATTAATGTTTATTCAGTCTCATGCTGTGTGAGACAGCAGAAGTAGGGTGAGCAGCTCAGATTAACTCCAGTCCACAGCTGCCAGGGTCCAACTTCATAGAATCATAGAATAGTTTGGGTTAGAAGGGACTTCTTATATCACTGATGGAAAAAGTCACTATCACCCAGTTAGGTAACTCTGTCATTTAACAGCCTGGTCCAGTGGATGCCTGAAGTCACAAAAAATACCTTCTGTTTTCACTGTCTTTGTAAGCACTGCTGGGTCTGACAACACTAAAAGTGATCCACAGTACCTCACTTAAATGAGGTAGCACTAGCATTATATCAGATTATAATGACTGCACTGACAGGCCCAGTGGCCTTCTGCATCAGAAATAAAAGCTTTATACTGTGAATCTGGGAATCCAGACAGTAACTGATAAAGTTACAGTGACGTGAAGCAGAGGCAACAAGCTTGAATTTCAAAATAACTCGAGGAAAAAAAGTCCTTGTCTTGATATAGAGAATTATTCTTCTGTGAGACAACCACCTTAAAAATGGAGCTGGCATCCTGTTTGCAGCACTTACAGTGTTTGTCTCATGCTGTTTTGCACCATGCAAAAGCAAGATTTAAATAAAAGCTAGCTTAGGATACGCCCGTTAGAACTGCAGGCAATTCTTTTGTAGTCTCTCAGGGCTTTGTTCTTTCCTTGGAAACTATCTCAGGACTGTCTGTGGCCATCAGGTCACAGCTGCTTTTTACTCTGCAGAAAGAAGATCAAATGGAAACTGCACACCCCCATGTAATTTCTTCCAGAATCCTACCACCCAGTTCATCTGGGTTTGCGGTCTACTTTGGCAGACTGGCTATAAGACACACCTGCAATGCACCACAAAGCACTGGGAGGACAATTTGCAGCTGTCGCTGAGCAGGCTTTGGTCTGACTATCCAGTCTGCACAGTGTCAGCATGCACCCCAGCTTGGTCCCAGAGGAGCTGTGCTGTGCCCAGAGTAATTAGATCCCTCCTTCAAGAAGACTAAGGAGCTTGGGCAGAATGGCAGGGCAATGCAATTATACTGCTTCTGGAGCTAATTCAGGGACTACAGCATTAGGCTGAATTGTGTAGCCTGGGTATTTCAGAAGTGACTCCCTTTTGAATTATCTTCGATAAGAAGTCACAAAGGAGAGATTTAACACTGAAGCTCTAGGTACCCATACATCTCTCCCTCCTACTTCTGTTTGCAGTGTCTCCTGTGGTGTTTTCCCTTCCAGTCCCAAAACCCGGGAATATGTGGTGTAGCCACATGAGCATTAGCCTCTGTCCATGCTCCAGCCTCTATCAGGGTCACAGTCCAATGTGGCTCTCTGTCAGAAAGGCATCTGACACAGCTTTCAATTCAACCTTGGAAAAGAACTTACTCCAACAGTTCTCAGGTTTGCAGAATGGGGAAGCACAATACAAAGGAATGAAAAAGAATGGTACCAAGCACAAAAGAATCAGGTTAGGTTAATAGTATTGGAAGGTCATTATTAATTTTTGCTGGCTTTTCAGCGGTTTGTATTTTGTTTTGTTTGGGATTTTTTTTAAAGCAGCTCGGGTATTTTACTATGATAAGCCCAGCATAAATGCTCCACCAGTCAGACAATGTACCTTCACCTTATGACATGTGACTGAAACCGCAAACAGCTCAGATCAATCTCAGAGATATTAAATTAGAGCAGAATCTCTATCTCCCATACGAAGTGAGCCGAGCTAAATCTGAGATAATGCCCATATCAAGAGACATTACAAAAAATATTCTACTGGGTAAAGATTTATTTTTAGTTTTTCAACAGGATATTTCTGGTTATATGAACAATGGAAAAGAAGAGAAATTTTCAGCATTAGAAATGCATTGAATCCTTACATGCATTATGTAGCAGCTAGAGGTTCTGTCTTTAAGACGGGACCGACTAATGTTTCTTGCATAATGTAGCAATATGATAACTAAAAAGAAGGTCTGGGATGAAATGGGTAGCAGAGAATATTACAGAATCACAATAATAAGGATATTTGAAAATGAGGGCAGGTAAGTAAGTAACCCAAGGAAATAAAAGTAGATATGATGAACAGAAAGGAAATATTCATTATGGAGAGGGTGACCAAGGAAAAAATTACATTCCTAAACTAAATTGGAACATACAGGCAGTTTTCTATCTCTGCATCTGTGAAAAAGCTTTTTCTCTCACTGCACACACTGTTACTGCAGTTCTTAAGGGGATAAAATGGATCTTGCATCCTAAGCACTGGGCTGAGCATCACTGTGTCATCATCATCATCACTAAACTGATTTAAGGCATCTTAGATGGCTTAGAGATCATTTTTTTTGGCTATAGGCTACAGTCATAAGTAGAACAGAGACAGGTAATAGGCTAACAGGCTGTCCTGGGATCACCCACAGTGTTTATTGCTAAAAGCTCTCTGGCATATTTTTATCTTTTTGTTCTACTATTTTCCCAGACAGTTTCTGGACATAAATGTGGAATAACCTGGGTGAGGGACAGTTTGAATGTGCACACTCTTTTCTGATGAGTGAGGGAAAGGCTTGCCATGTGGAGATGAATTGTGCTCTGCCACTTGGCTTCAGAGCCAGAGTGTGATCCTCATTCTGTTTTATTTGGTAGTGCAAAATGAAGCCTTTGAGAATCATAGAGGTCAAATAAGGTATCAGAAGACAGGAAAAATGGAAAGCACAGTCAATATTCTATAAATATGGAAATGATCAGTTGACATCAGTTCCTAGAAAAATTCTAGAACAAATAATTGACTAAATTATGTGTAAGTATCTGAAGGATAACAAGAAGATAAATAATATACCACTGGAATTTATCAAACCAAGATTGCATTAAATGAGTCTAACTTCTGTCTATGACAAGATTTTGGAGATAAGGCAGTTAATTTCACATATTTTGATCTCAACACTGTCTCATATGACATTCTTATTAAAAATCTACACGTTTATAGCCTTGGTGGAACTTCTATAGTGTGGGATAAAATTGACCAGATAATCATATGCTAGGAATATATTCTGTAGTTGACTGTTAAGATGGAAGGAGTTACTGAGTGGTGTGCCTGAGGGATCTGACTTGGATGTCACTCTATTTGATATTTTTATTAATGACTTGGATGAAGGAAGATAAAATATTAAATATTAAATTTACAGATGGCCTAAAGACAGCAAATGCATTGGAGGACAGATCTAGAATGTAAAGCAAGCCTGAGAAATGAAATGTTGAATAAAATTCGAAGTAGATAAATACAAGACATGACACTAAGGCAAAAGTGAGCAATGATACATATGTGGTATACAGTACAATCAGTAAGGCACTCTTCTTCAAGACAGGTTCTGAAGGTTGTGGGGTACTTCTATGTGCAGCAGAGGTATACAAGCAGGGCTGTGAAATGGAAGTGAAAGGGAAAGATCTGAAGACCCTTCTCTCTTGGATTCACTTCTAGAGGGTTTACTTCAGCCTAGCTCTAGTCTAGTCTTGTGGACTGGCTATTCATCAGCAGAAAAGCATCAGTTAGTGCACTCTTGAGGAGCATCTTTTGGTTTAGTTTCATCCCAAAGGAAAGCAGGTCATGCACTTCAAGATTGTTCTGTAGTGCAAAACAAGACGTTATATGGGAATAGAGTCAACCACTTAAAAAATACTCCTGTAACAACTGAAATGTTAATGTACATGCATACCATCAGGTATCATAAGCTGCAATCAGCATAAGTTTTCCATTGAAAAATGCCAGACATCAGGTCAGGTTTTACATGCAGAAGAGCAGCTTGTGAGACATACTGCTTTGTTCCACTTTTTGTAAGAGCTCAGCTGCAGTGCTCTGTTTAGTTTTGAATATCAGAAAGTCAAGCCAGAGTCAGTCTATAGGAAAGTGATTTTGAAAGTATGATATATTGGGAAAGATTAAAGGACTTGGGATTGTTTAACTTAAAGACTGATCAGGGAGATGATAACAAACCACAAACACTCTTAGAGAGAAAAGAATAATCTGTTTCCTTTTCCCATAATGGATAGCACAAACAAGAATAATAGGAAAGGTCTCCTAAATCTATGCATAGAGAATCACTGGCACAGATTTCCTAGGAATATATGTCAGTCTCTATCCAGGAGGATCAGTACCAATTCGACAAGCAGATGGTATTAATGATCCTTCATTAAGCTAGATGGATGGACTAGACAGCTTCTGAAAGTCCCTTCTAATCCAGTTTCTGTGTGACTCTGTGCTCACTCCTTCCAACTCAGTGGAATTATATAATTTTTTTTTTTTCAAAGGTCCTTGTTTCAAGCAGTGGAGAGCAGAATGAATTTTGTCACAGAACAGCCTAAGATGTTTTCCTGGGATACAGCCTGAAGCTACTAAGGTAGGAAGGTCCTAGGAACCCATCTTGCATATCTGACTCCTATGAGGTCCCACTCCTCTTGCACTAAACTGCTGAAGGGAAAAGGTGTCTTCCTCCTCTTCAGACCATGGTTTCAAATAAATGTGGTTATATTAGCTGGGAGAGATCATGGCAGTGCAGATCATGTGCAGAAATAGAGTTTTAGGTGACATACTGTCCTGGGTTCAGCAGCAGCAGTCATTTTTCTCATTCTTGGTATCTGGTGCAGTACTGTGTTTTTGACTCTCAGCCTGAGAACAACACTGATAACACCGGTATTTTTAGTTGTTGCTCAGTAATGTTTACTGTGACAAGAACTTTCTGAGTCTCATGCTCTGCCAGGGAGGAGGGGAAGCCAGGAGGAAGCAGAGACAGGACACCTGACCCAAACTAACCAAAGAGGTATTCCATACCACAGCACATCATGCCCACTATATAAACTGGGGGTGGTTACCTGGAAGGGTTAGATCACTGATCGGGACAGGCTGGGTATTGGTCAGCGGGTTGTGAGCGGTTGTATTCTCTTCCCTTGTTATTTCCCTTATCATTATTATTATTGGTGGTAGCAGTAGTGATTTGTGTTATACCTTAGTTACTGGACTGCTCTTATCTCAGCTTGTGGGAGTTACGTTCTTTTGATTCTCCTCTCTATCCCTGTGGGAGCAGGGGGAGAAAATGGGAGGGGGGGGGGAGAATGAGCAAGCTAGTGCCAGCTGGGCTTGGGTGCCGGCTGGGCTCAGTTGCCGGCTGGGCTTAAACCACGACACTTATAAAATGTATTGCCTGTTTATTTGAGGAAGTGTTGAGAAGATTGTGGTGAAGACTGGAACACAGCCTGTATATTTTGCGCTTCTGTCAGGTTGCTTTAACAGAAGAACATAAGGTCACCGGAGAGTAAAAAAAGGAGAGGTAACTGAAATTACCAGTTACAGGGGCATATCAACAGAGTAAATAAAACAAGCACCTGACCTCTGACTGCAATCTGTATGCAGAACAGGGTATTATCTTGACTCAGCTAGTAGTAAGCTGCTGTTAATCACATAATCGTACGTACAAACCTAGTGTATATGCAAACTCCAAGGGGGGAAAGTGGCTCACTGTTAGTCTGCATGGTTTTACCTTCCTCTCTTGTATGGTAGAAATGGCACTAAAAGGATGCCTTTTCTGAAGGAGCACAAAGTCCATTGCAACAGGATGTGGGGCTGAGCAGGTGCTCAGAAGTTCAGAGTACTTCGCCTCTTGCCCGAATGAAGGCCAGACTTCTCACACATCAGAGGGTAGTTGCTCTTCAGAAACAACATGACATTTAGCATGAAGTCAAAGGAAACACAATGGCCTAGCACTGCTGAATTATTGTGTTGATGACCAAATGTGCAGTGACATTTTAAAAATGAGCACTGGCTTTTTAGTGCTGTACAAACCACAAACCTGATCTTTTAAAGCCTCCATGCATGGAATTCACACTGACTTGTGTATATGGAGGACTAGCCAGGTCAAGCCTTGAATATTAAATAATCACTTGTCATTCCTGATGTTGCTGCTTAGAACTGGCATCATATTTTTTTAGGCGGAAAGTGTTCAAAGTGTTTTCATACTCTTGGCTTAACTGAACTGAGAAGACTAATATTTATAGAGCCATTATCCTAGGAGGGAAACCTACACTCTTTTTCATACCTCACAAAAAGCCACCAAATATGAAATGAGTGTGACATAGGCAATATCTACCAACAAAGCAATCACTGAAACAAGCAGTCAATGTTAAAAAGAGTATGAGGCCATCCCAGAACAGCCTCCACCTTATTAGGCAGTCTAGACAGTCTGGCTGCAATAACATGAGGAATTTGGCTTTCCCAAGCTATAACATATTATTTTTAGCAGCTAAATGTTCCATAGGCAAGGAAAGCATGCAGCCAAGTTTTATTTTGTCAGTGATATTTATTTTTTATATACAACAGAATAAATTGTAAGCATGTAAGCATTAGAGGAAATGGCTTTAAGGTAAAAGGTGGTAGATTTAGATTAGATATTAAAAAAAATTTCCCTGTGAGGGTGGTGAAACACTGGCACAGGTTGCCCAGAAGAGCTGTGGGTGCCCCATTCCTGAAAGTGTTCAAGGCCAGGTTGGACAGGGCTTTGAGCAACCTAGTCTGGTGGAAGGTATCCCTGCCCATGGCAGGGGGTTGGAACTGTATGATCTTTAAGGTCCCATCCAACCCAAACCATTCTGTGATTCTGTGATTAGCCTGAAAACAATGAACGATGCAGGTGGAGAGACTGTGTCTTCTGGTCTCCAGGACTTTGGAGAATGACTATGTCATCCATGCATTGAAACCTGATTGAGATCAGCTCCTGCTGAAGTCGAGATCAGACTTGTTCCCACAGGAAATTATCCTCTAGAAACTGTAGTGGTCCACAGTCCATTTACTCCCCAGGGAAAACATATAAAGGGCCTGTATCTGTAGCATGATTCTTCTACATACAATGTACAGGGACCTGCAAATTCCTCCATTTTATGAGAACAGAGCATGTTCCTTAAGTATCTGGAAGGCAGCCATGGTGATTTTCCATTGGGCAAAGTTTTGTTTCTCTAAACCAACATGAATAAAAATGGAAATGCAGGGAGAAGAATGAATGCTGATTTCTAGACAACTGGGGAACTGCAAATGTAGTTGACTGAAAGGTAATATATAGCAGCAGTATATTTTTATGTAATTGGCGATACACCTATTAAATTGATCATATTTTTTTTTACTTAGGGAAGCTTAACACATGTGTAAACAGAGTCCATAGGGTAAATTCTTCTTAATTGCAAACTTGATAGCTAAAAGAGCAACAGCCCCTGAGTAGAAACACTAAAGGACTAGCCATCATTACATGAATGGCAGATAGCCTGAGCAGCCTTGCAAACTTTCTTTATAAAAGTTGTTTTCTATTTGAATGAAAATGAAGAGGAAATGCAATGAAATAAGGTTGTTATTTCACCATCCATGGGTTGGATCCAGCTCTTGCTGAAGCCACTGATGGGTTTTTTTTCTGTCTATAGTGGCTACCTGCTGCAGGTGATTAGCTAGATTCCACTTTCAGATATATGTTAGGGAAGATTCTGGGGAGAATGTGACTCAAGGCTTGCATTAGGGCAAGGCATTGAGGCTCACTTCCCAGCCCCCAGCAAAAACCAGTTAATTAATATTTCAAGGGCTTTATTTCCTTCAAGATGATAATATATCCAGTACTACATGCTTGTACAACACATTATTACCTCAGCTTGGCTGGTGTCCCTAGGCAGTGATCTCTGATAAATGGCATTAGTAATATTAACAATGAGAAAGAGATCATCAATGGCATTTGTCCCCTGTTCTGTGGAGAGCCCAAAGGTCTGCAGAGGTCTGGAAGGTACTGCTTGTCTGCTTGTCTCTTTCCTCTAGATCAGGATTAAGACCACTGAGGAGGACAAACCTGCAATACTGCTGTGCTTGGAACTCAAGCCCAGGTCATGCCTATTACAAGCACTGCATTTATTTGCGGGGTAGTAGTAATAGCAGTAGTAGTTGTAGTTGAAGTAGTAGTAATAATAAGTAACATTTATAATAATGCATGTGGAGGCATTAGCTGACTGGCTTTTCTCAAGGGAGTTGCTATCATTTGGTGTTAGAAGAAGGAAGTCTAGGAATGTAGGATCTACTACCCTCACCACATTAATTCTCCCTATTACTGTTCTTATTAATCTGTTTGGTTATTTCAATAATCTCTTTAGCTAAAGCTAGAGTTAATGTGAAGACAGTTTCCTTGTGGCATGCTTCCCCTGGCTGGGATTCCTCCAGTTTCTGGGGCATTACATCAGCTTTTGCAGGCAGCTTTGAGAATACCTCTGCCGCAATATGCATGATACATTAATTACTGAGAAATTCCTAAAGAAGGAACTGCCCTTTAAAATAATCTTTTCCAGACCTAGGCAAATAGATTTAGAAACATTAGAGTCAGAGCATTTTCATCTACATGAAAGGATTCTTCTATTTTACCAACGAACAGCTGTGCTTCATGGATAAGCCCCAACCGAGGAAAACGTGTCCATAGCTGTTACAGCTACTTTAAAGGACTATTGCCAATATCTAGCTTTGCCACTTTCTTTCAAGTGTTTTGCAACTTTAAAATAAAGTCATTTAGTTTCTAAATATCCTCTCTACCGAAAATCATACCCTTCAAAATTTCCTCCGTGATTTTCTGTGTGCAGGCAAGGTGAACAAACATGGGGTACTCTAAACAGAAGCTTTTCAGTTTGTATGAATGTGGGTCTGACAATAAATGTAGAGCATGCTTTTATCACAAACACAAAGACTTTGGTGGTCTGGGTTATTTCAGTAAACACATTTTCTTTCCTGAAAGGCAGTAGGTAGTTTCACACAGATTCTGCTCAGGGAAGAGGATGATTGCACTGTAGACACCGAAATTTTGTATATAGTTTGGAAGATGGTAGCCAGCATATTTATACATACTAATTATCACTTAATTCCCTGATGTCAGCTCCCAAGAAGAGTCTTATAAGCATGCCAGACAGGACCAGTCATAGTTTCATTCCCAAACTTAGACGAAATAAGTTGCAAATACTGGCACCAAAATCAGCTTTGATTACACTGGCAGGTAGCACTGGTGTGAGACAAGTCCAGCTTGCATCTGATCAGAGGCAAAATACTATTCAGCCTGGTAATGGGAAAAGGCATTTCAAGTCCTCTTTTGCAGGGCTGTTGACAGCTGGATTGTCTTACAGTTGTTTATCATGCCATGGGAATGGTATTGCAAGCTAACCAGTACATCAGGGTAGAGCATATGTGGTCTATGCAACTCTCTTTGCTCCAGCCTCTGTGGTCTCCCATTCAAGCATGCCATCACTCAGGCCCTGCTCTCTCCTCCTTAGAAAGATTTTACCTATCCTTTTTCATTTTTACACATACATAGCTGACTTTTTGACCAACTTCATGATAAAAACCTTAAGTATAACTTGAAGCTCTTATAGTAACGTTCTACAAGCAGGGCATGTCCAAGGGACATGAAAATATAAATGCTGGTTGTGCTTTAGTTGCACACTATGCTGGAAACTCTGCTGATTGAATTATCAATGGTGTATTGTGCTTATTTGTGTTTGACTGCCTCATCAATTTTCATTTGGGAACTCAACTAGAATTTGGAGGCGGATATAGTATTAATTAGGAAGGAAACTGGCTGCAATATGGTTGGAGACAAAAATCTTTTCTGGTGGGAATCTGGACTTGTATCGTGGCCAAATTGTTAAAGAAGCATTTTACTGGAAAAGACATTTTTATGCAATACTGTTACCTCTCACAAGAGAAAAAGTGAATTAAACATGAGGATGATTGGATTAATGGGGAGAAAATACCCCAAAAAGATACTTTCTGGATACAATAGACTCTCAAGAATAAACCTGACATTGGTAATGCCCACTACACAGCTCCCTGTGTCTGTGTAAGTAGTTAAGCAGTTCTCATCATCATTGGCACTTTACATTATTCAGTTGGCCACTCTGTCAGGAATATAAGATCATTATAAAACATTCACAAAGCCATACATAGCTACATCATCTTCCCTATAGCTCATAAGTATTATTGAAACACATGCTACATACGAGCACTATATAATGGTCTGCATTTTTTAAAAGCTAGGTAAGAGTTTGGCAGGGAATTCTGATTTCTGGCATTGACCAACCTCAGGACACCAAAACAGAGTTTCTTCAAGCTTTGAAGGAGTTCAGTTTCCTTCCCAATTGCAGAGCACATCTTCCCGCAACTCAACCGTCCTAGGGTGGGGTTTCTTGCTCTGTGAGTCCTAGGTGTAAATCAGGGCAAGAAGATGACAGCAGCAAGGCAGAAAAGAGAGAAGAAAAAAAGTAATTTTGAAAGGTATAGTTTGTTTGCAGTCAGGTGTAAAACAGTGAGAAAAAGGTCACAGGAAAGGAAGCAGGAGAATCAGGGTGGAATGCTATCCGGGAGAGGAAAAGGTAGGCTAAAGCAGAAAATGAAGTTCACTAGAGGGCTCATAAGACACAGGAAGGAATGAATATAAGGAAGAAAAGAAAAAGTGACTGAAGGGAGTGGAAAGACTGAGTGAAAACTCCTGCAAGTCAATAGAAGAGTTGAAACCTGACAGCAATCCAAGAATTTAAATTCAAGGGGTGAAAGACTAGAGCCAGGCTAACTGTCAACATGAAAACTGAAGTCTGGTCTCCTAAGGAAGAGAGGACTTGAAACAGAGAAAAAAAAATCATGAAAAAGGAAGGAAGCTGAACTCGTTGGCAAGTAGAAAAGTAGTTGGGTTTCCAAAGAGAAGAAAGATAAAAGGAGAATAGGGATTGACCTGACAGGAGAAGGCAACAAGAGTGTGAGTCTCAGACCTCTGCTGCGGCTCTGGGAGTCAGATGACGGGATGCCTTGATCCAGGTCTCAGCAAGACCTAGAAATGCAAGAAGCAAGCAAGGAAGAAGGTGTAAATAAACCCTTCATGAGAAAGCTGACAAAAGGAAGGGAGAAGGGTTAGTGGCGGTCCTATCATCTATGTGGTAGCAGAAAACTGCAAGAAAGAGACTGGTGCTCAGCAAAGGAGCCAATTTAGGATATGCCATTGTGGTTTGATGCCAAGAGCCCAATTGCTTTGTGGGGAGTGCTGTGGAAAGGACAGTTCTGTATTTCTTAAACCAAACTGTACACTCCTAAGACTGCCATGAGCCTGGAAAACTGTGGCTGCAGCTTGTGCATGGTAGCTTGAGGAGAAAGGGCTTTTTTAAGTAAGAGCTTTAGTCTTTTATACTAACGTATATTTAATTTCTTTTCATGAAACAGCCAGTAAATTTAAGAGAAAGAACAAGCAATCAGAAGGAGCAACAATTCCCTTGTCATAGTGGAAGACATTTGGCTTTCCTGGAAGTTCAGTTGCAACTCTCCTTAAAGACATTCACAAAGAGGAGCTGTCTCTTACCTGGATGTGCTTGGTTGGAGAGACTGCTCTTAGTCACAACATTAAGATTAGATGTCAGAAAAATCAAGGTCAAGCTTTAGTTTTTATCAAAGCTCTAAATTTTTAAAAACTTTAAGGATTTATTTAGAAATGGTCCATGAGTGGAAAGCTCATGGAAATGTTTAGCAGATCTGCAAAGCTGCTCTGCTTACTTTTACGGAAAACCTCTTCTACACCAGAGCAATTTCAGCCCATGAAATGCTCAAAGATGCAGTGCCACCTTTTGGACAAACGGATGTCATGTTAGGTCAGGCATGAAGTTAAAAAAGAGGGAGAAAGAAATAACAGGGTGACTTTCAGGCCCTGGCCAGAATTGGTTTTCTGAGAAATGATCAGTAGCAAATGGGGAAGATAATTGGGAGCAGTACTCATGATGGCTGTCTGTTTTTTCCTTAACAAATTTATGGCTTTATTACCTAATTTATTTGAAAAGCTTTTTAAGGTCAGTTAAGTTTACAACTATAAAGAAGAATGAAAGCAAAAAAGAAGAAGAGAAACAACATGCCGTGGTTATATAGAACTGAAGTACGGATATTAACTCTCAGTGCGGGGCCTTGCTTGCTGGAATGTTAGATAAGCAGTACTGATTTCTCTGGTGACTACAAATCTACAGTGCATGATCTCCATGATTTAGAGAGGAACATCCAAACAAATACATATGCCATCATCTAGATCCAAGGGGACCGCCTCTGTGGTCTTGAAGATTTAAAGGCTGACAGCACAGAAACTGTATGTAATTCTTGTCTAACAGAGGGATACTTTAAATGATATATCACTCATCTTCAGTTAACTGTGAAGTCTATGTATTATTTTGACTGGCCAAGGCACCAGCAAGAAAGAAGGAAGCTTACCAGAGAGGTGAACCGATTAGTCTAGAAATCACATATCCACCCAGTAGTACCCTCCTGCTGTGCTGTAAAAACTGTAGGCAATCTCCACAGGTAAACTATTTCCTTGAAAACACTAAAAGGATATTGCACAAATAAAGTGTCCAACACTGGAAGTATCACGAAAAAACTGGGATCTACATCTTTCTGCAGTGTAAAATCTTTGGTTTGTACCAAGGCCAAATCTGACAACCAGATCACAGACAATTTCCTCCATTTCTTCTCCCCTTCTTGTAACAGCAACAGTGGCAATGGCAGACCTTGCTCAGATAGACTGTTAGTCTGCCAAGAAATAATATCTATCTGGAGATCAATCATTAGGATACCCCAGCACTTTCCTAGAAATGCTTTAATAAGGACTTGCAGTCTGATGCAGAACAATATTCTGCTATGGGCCTCTGCTACTGCTTAGAGCTGCTACCCCATCGAGGGGACAAAATTTCATCAGCATCTCTTGAGACTTCTCTATTTTGTCACTGCTGCCACCTCCTGCAGCCTTCATCTTCTCTCCTAGGGACCAGAGCTATTGTTCAGGGATCTGGGGATCCTTCTTATTTCATATGAAATTACTGGTATGTATCTTGGTGGTCCTGGGACCTATGAGGTATTTAATCTCTCTGCCCTGTGTGCCAGCACAGGGATTTTTATTAGCACAGTGTCTACTCCCTTTTCTTCTCACTAACTCGGCTGCTTGCAGCCACAGATTGGTTTCTCCATAAGGGTGAATTAAAAAGCATGCACATATTGCTTCCTAATAGGGAAGAGGTGCTTTCAACAGTGACACAAAGTTCTTGTTCCCAGCAGCATACCTCTTCTAAAGCAGCTGTCCTCTCCCCAGTGTTTCACTTGTCTTTGACATAGGGTATTATAAAGCACCATTTCTCTATCTCCTAGCCCATTCCAGTAATGCTGTGGATTTAATGTTGTTTAATCTATGGCCTTGCTAATAGCACCATCTCATTTGTTATTTCAGCTTGGCTGTTAAAACAAAAGTATGATAAAGAAGATTGTATTTCAATCTGACAGAAATACTTTTCATTCAATCCCAAATGAGATATTTTTAGTTTTAGTTTTGTGCATTTTTCTCATGTTTAAAAGCTAAAATTTAGCTGGTTAGTCTTCAAATACCACTAGATTAATACTACCTGTGATAGATATAGCAATCTATATATATATTCCAAAATTTGAAAATATTTTTATTGTTCCAGCACTAAAAATGAAATTATTGGACCTGCATCCTTCCACCCCCGAAAAAAAAAATCATTTGATTTAATCTGTAAATATTTGTGCATTTTGGAATGAATTAAAATATTGGCAGTCCAAAGCATGCTTTTTTTTAACGAATAAATGATGCATATGTAAAAATATGTCTGACCCTAATCACAACTCTCAATTCAGGAATGTGTTAAAGAATTAAAAAAGTATTTGCTTTCAATTAGCAATTGATCTGAGAATACAAAGAAACAAAGGCAGACCTCTCACAGAAAATGTTATCAGAAGCTTATATGATACTCAAATTTACTACAGATGCCTCTACTTCACCTGTGTGCAGCGGGGGCACGTGCCAGCAATTGGCAATTAACTGTTCATGTTTTCCATGTTTTCTACTTGCCTGTTATTGTGCCACTGCTGTACTCAACTTTATTGCAGTTCTGTTGGTTGTTTTTTTTAGATACATGTCATGTTATGTGGATGCTATACAATACGACATGACATTTAAACCAGAAGAAATGCAATAGTGTGTAATTCTGCACACATAGAGCAGCTGCCGTGACTGTGATTCTGCAAGGAGAAAAAGGGTGAGTAGGGAATGTTGAGTGAAGCACCTGACTCCAGCTCTTCTCTTATACCAGCTTTATGCAGGTACCATAAAATTCAGATGCAGTAGAAAGGAGAGTTAGGCCATTGTCTCTGTCTTGTCATAGGCAACTAAACCCGTTACCAGGAGCAAGGCCTCCTTTCACTTTCCCCACATAATTGAGTTTGGTAGAATCTAAATGCTGTAAAAGGAAGACATGCACATTAAAGAGGTGGACCAGCAATCTACTGGGTTCAGGAAAAAATGCCCAAATCTCATTCACATAGCAGTTTCCAATAAATGAGATGAAGGAAATAAGGTGCTTAGCCCTATTAAAAATACAGTGTAAAGTAGCTGCCATGCATAAGAATAAGGTGATGGTTTAAACCTGAGGTCACCCTGCAATTATTTTTCCTGAGGTGCTAAGCATCTCTAAATCAGTCATCCAATATTCATGCCAATATGCTACAATTACAGAGATGACTAAGGAGCAATACACAGTATATGAGGGAGGAAAAGCTACAGACAGCTAAAAAAGCTTTTCTGCACAACTGCAACAAGACAGTCTTCGAGTGAGTGCATCAATTTCACTTAGGACACTGACTTCAATTCTCAAGTCCACATGCAGAAGTTGCTGTCCCTTAACGAGACTGATACTGTTAAAGCAATACAAACCCTCTCCAGGATGAACACAGCCGCAGTGAGCAGTGTTTGAGGTAATAGATTTCCCTCTGTATTAGAAGCTGAATCAGTATAATTGCATTTAAAATATCACTCTGTAGTTACTCTGTAAATGCAACCTCTACAGTTATACCTGGAAATGTGTTTGGGTCTTCCCCAGATATTGGAGATACTTTTCTCTCATTGCTGCTGAGCCACAAATCAACATACACCTTCCTGTAATCTCATATGAATGCCATAAAAAAACAAACGATGCCCCTGTACCTTGCATGAAATGAAATGACAGTGCTTGCAAAGTCCATAGACTGCAGGTGCCCCACCTCCTTTTCCCATGAAGATTGTCAGTATTTCAGTATGAGCTCTCTACGCGATAGCACTGAGTGGCCTTGTTGTAAGCAAGAGTTGGTTGCTCTGAGAAATGCTTTCATCCACCTTAAGGGATTTGCACCCATTTATATTATGGCTGAATAAAAGCTGTTTTCTGAGTTCAAATCTAGTAGATTTTCTTTTTTTACTGGTCTGGGGTTTTGGGCTGTTTTGTTTTTTTTTGGATGGGAGGAGTTTGTTGATTCAGCAACACAATAGACCTTGCAGATTGCGTTTGCTGATGTTCTGGAGATAGCCCCCCTGAAACATTATTGAAAGGTTGTTCTAAAACTCTAGGGACCAAGCTCCTTAAGTCTTTATGCCTTGCCCATAGCAGTTTATGTTGTTGCTAGGATCTGCCTGGATGAAGCAGGGGTCACACCACTTGAGCAGAAACCACAGTTCAGTGGACATCAGGAAGTGGTACCTAAGAACAGAGTGCCCATGCTTGTGGTTGTACAGTTCTATGTTATAGTTGTCTGTTTGAAAATACTTTGCATGCAGAAGACTTGAGGCCTGCTTACACTTCAATCAGTCATGATGCAGAAGACAGAAGAGAGCAATAGGTGCAGCTAGACCAGTTTTAGTCACTGCAGAAAGAAGCAGCAGTTAGATGCTATGCTGATGGGGTGCTTAGTGTAACTGATGTGTGTCCTTCCCTGTTCCTAATTGTCAGCACTGGAACATCTATATTAATGGTCTACTGCCAACTGTTTCTGAGAAAAGCCATGAGAGCTGCAACACATATTCATGCCTGCTCAATACGTGCAGCTGTGGCACTGAAGTAGCAAAAGTCAGGCCTCATTTCTGGCCCAATTCTATAGCCATTGTGTGCAGTGGACTGTGTCAGTTACTTTCTTATGCAAATGTACTTTCTAGAAGTACAGGTTAGTTTATACCTTATTCATCAGCAGAAAGTTCAATAGTAGATGGAGGAAGGATTTCCTCATCCCTATCTCTTTCTGATTTTGCAATGTCTCTATAGCATTTTTTTTCAGGTGAAAAATGACAAAAATGAACATTCATGTGTTATCAGGCAGCATTTATGATGCAAAAGAGAGTGTATTTTGGCAATACCAATGTTTTCAATTATTAGTAAGACCACAAAAGTATGTACTTGACTGAACTCCCGAGTAGCAAGTATTTTGCTTGCAGTAAACAACAAGATCATCAGAGAGGCATTCACAGGAGAGAGATCAAATCAGTGAGTGAGCAGCAGATGGGGCTTGAGATTCAGAAATGAAGAGCATGGGCGACTTCATCTCTGAAATCTATTATTGATTAAACCATGAACAGTCAAGACTCTTGTTTCACTCACGTTTAGTGCAGCAGCTCTTGGCTGCCAAGCTTAGGGAGTGAACAACCTAGCAGGAATTAGAAAAGAGTTGGATAGCAGTCTATGTAGATGAAGAGCAATCATACCACTGTTATTAATAATAATTCATGCACTGCTGAGGTCATTTGCACAGATACTAAAACCAGAGATGAAAGAAATATTTAGCAGTACTGGTGGCAACACATCTGCACAAGTGTTTGCCTGGCACAAATTCCTTGTTAGCAAGGAACTGATCTCCTGAATATCAATCTCTGCAACACCTCCTTTCAACCCTTACCCTTGAGTCTCAGTCTTTCCCATCTCTATAGTAGCAGATGCACATCTACAGAAGTGTGGGCAGCTCTGCCTCTTCAGAGAATGATGCTTTGATTTTCTCCTTTAGCATCTAGTCCAAAGCAACAGCTCTTCTTTCCTACCATGTTGGCCTCTTTTTCTTTTTGACACACTTGTGTGTTTGTTTGGGGTTTTTTGGGGGGAGGAGGGTGTCCAAGTTCTGTCTCCTTTTTATCTTCCTCTTGATCCCAGGCTTCTCTTGGGTATGGCACCCAACTTTTTCTTTCTGTACAAGATTGTCTCTTTCTGCAAGCTTCTCTTTAAACAAAATCTGGAGACTTGTCTTAGGGTCTTAATCCAGTGACCATGTACCAATCATCTGTTTCTATAAGGCAAATAATGCCTAGGCTGTTATTAGAGTTATGGTTCAGTCTTTCCTACTTCCTATTCTACCTTTTGAACAGGAAAGTTTGTATGGCCCAAGTAAGCCACTGAATATCCAAAGCCAGCACATAGGGATTGAATTTGTACTCTTCTGTGTTCCTGCTTATTGAACCTGATTGGTAGGGTTCCTGCTGACTTTGAGAGATTTCCCTAAGGGCAGTTTGGTAGCACCAAGAGGTTTTTGAATTATGAAATCCTATGTCATGCTAATCCTGAAAATTTGCTGTCATCTTACTTGCAAATTGTAGCCTGAACCTGAGCTCTTCAGAGCCAGTACTTCTGCTCTACTTCCTTCACCTAACAATGTGTGTACAGCAGACCTTAGGATAGAGGCTGCAACTGTGACAGCCTCTGTTCCCATTGCTAAAAAAAAAACCACCCTGCCCTTCTTCATCTTCTTTATTCCTCCCATCTGGCATTTATCCACATGGATAATATCCTTGCTAGCCTTTTCTTCTCTGGAGGATGAAAACTCCCATCTCTCTCAGCCTCTTCTTGTGTCAAAGATGCTGCAAGTTGCTTAACCATCTTTGTGGCACTTCACTAGACTCTCCAGCACGTTCATGTCTCTCTTGTACTGAAGAGCCCAGGACTGGACACAGCACTCCAGGAGCTGATTAGAGAGCAAAGATGACCTTCCTTGACCTGATGGCAATGAATTTCCTCATGCAAGGAACTGTTGGCCTTCTTTGCCATGACAGCACTTTGCTGGCTTACAGTTAGTTTACTGTCCACGAAGACCCTGAAGTCCTTCTCTGAAGAATTGCTTTCCAGTCAATTTGTCACCAGTGTGTACTGTGCCTTGGGTTATTCCTTGCTTGGCATTCCACCTTGTTGAGCTCAGTGAGGCTCTTGTCAGCCTGTTTCTCCAGCCTGTCAAGATCCCTCTGGATGGAAGCATGAACCTTTGGTATATCAGCCACTTGACCCAGTTTTGTATCATCTGTGAATTTGCTGAGAGTGCCTTCTCACTCATCATCCCAGTCATTAATGAAGATGTTGAACAGTACTGGCCCCTCTATGAACCCCTTGGATACGCCACTATTGACTGGTCTCTGGCAGGATTCTGTGCTACCAATCACAGCCCTCTGGGTCTTCCAACCCAGGCAGTTTCCCAACCATCTCACTGTCCACTTTGTCAGCAATATTTATTTTAAGCTCTAGTGGTAAAACCTGGAATTTCCATATGGAAGGTCTTGTCTTCATAGGGCAATTTAAGCCATTGGCTGCGCATATAGCACCAGGGAGTTGTTACAATCAACCACCTGAGTGCTTTTGATTCTGTGATAAAGACGACAGTAAAGACCCTTTTCAGCTTCCAACAGCACTTAATCTAAACAGAGCATGACCTGATCTATCTGCAAACTGCTGTCATCATATTTTGCTCTCTATTTTGTCTCAAAGTGTGGTTACATCTTGCTTACTGCTAGACACACCTGGCCACGTTTGATTCTGCACCATTTCTTAAGAGGTCAGGTCTTTAGGCAAGCAATAAGAATTGCCAGTGGTGCTCAGAGATTTACAGGTTTGTTCTATATCCTGTAGGCATCAATCCTTTGCACTTGTTCAGAAACCCCTGGGATGGCTAGCTGAGCTGGTTTGGTTTTTGCACTGGGCTCTTTTTATTTTCCCTTCTAAATTTATTAACATCGTTTTCAATTACTTTAGAACCCTTATAATAATTTATTTCTAATTATTTACACTATGTAGCTGTAATTGCTAAATATTCAGGTCATTTGAGGTCTCTCTGAAAATGAGTATTATGGTTATGAAAAGTCTCTCAACCTAGTTCTACTATTCTTATTAATTCTAATTAAAATAATACTTAGCACTTATCTAGCAGTTTTATGTCTGGAGTATTTTGTAAACATTTACCAATTAATTTTCACACAATTATTGCAAGGTAGGCAGGAATTAACAGTGGAAAAATCTGTAGTATAGAGTGAAAAGAAGAGATTCACTTTTCTACAGACAAGGCAGCTTGTGAGCATGTGTTGCCCGTAGGCTCATTCTTCTGGAAGTCTGTCTAGTTCCCTGCATGTGTGTGGACCTACTGTACAGTAACAGAAACCATGCATCCTGGCAGCACATAAGCTAATGCACACTCTGTTTCTTCTCAGCAGGGAATAGAGAGCAGAGAAGTCCACATCATCAGGCTCAGCGTAAAAAGAAGAAATTTAACCAACCTAAGGTTGGCATTTAAAGAGATAATAGGTCTCCCTGTCTAGGTTTATGACCATAAAAAGAATTGGATTCTTCAGCATATGGTTAAGTACCAAGGGAAAAGGACTAAATAGACAAGATTGGATTGAAAGGAAGAGAATAGATCTAAATTTCAAATTAGGGAAGCAATGATAAGTCCTTGGCCCTGTTACCAAATCTGACACTAACAGAGATTAGTCTTGGCACCATCGGTAATGAGAGAGTTGGGGTGCTTTTTAAGCTAAATTTGCTGCCAATATCTAAAAGGCTTGCCATCCATGGATGAGCACATCGTGTCAGAAGGCCAAGAGCTATTAATACAGTCACTACATAATGAGTGGGGAAGACCAGAGGAACAGCTTCTGTAAGATTAAAAGCAGTTCCAAGTAAACACAATTTCTGCAGTGTTACAGTTCTGTGGACCAGCTACAGCTGGAGTCTAAGACTCCAGTAGAGAACATCAGTTATACAAAGCCATTGACTCAGACATTTGCCAAAAGATGCACAGGGGGCACAAGGAAATGATTTACTCAGAAAAAAAAAAGAGAAATCTTTGGCTCTGCTCCTTGGAACAGAATGATGCCAGTATGATACATCCAGTATGATACTTCTAGGCATAAGATGGATGCACCAGTGATCAGGAATGCTGATGAAGAGCCATTGTCAAGTGCTCCTGAGAGCCGTGTCTTTAACATGCTGTGGGCTGAAGACTTCCCTGGACTTTTCCCGTAAATGGGGCAAGTACCTCAAAGTACATGTTTCTGGAAAATGGCTCTTTTTTGTTTTCAGAGGGTGGGACCCACACAGTCAAATGGAACATGAAGCAGGGTGAAGGCAGAGACACCATCTTTATCCAGGACTGGCTAGTTTTCAAAGATGTAATGGCAGAAGATATCATTCTCATGTAAAGGATAGGCTGGGTATGTGCAAGCAAGGAGGTTTTTTTAGTACACCCAAGCAGCTATTCCTGCTGTCATGAGATAGACAGGTACTGAGACAATCCAGAAGTATATGGCAAGAATTACTGGTCGTGAAAGTGCAGTAGATAGTGCAATGGTTATACAGAGAACAGACAGAAAAGTCAGAAGCCAATTGCAGTCTATATATTGCCTTCACCTACATGAAAAATTAGAAAGCCTTGTTTACTTTTACAGGACATGGCAGACAGCTGTTTTCAGTTCTTTCGAGCATACTCAGATAAGACCTATGAGCAGAAAGGAGCATTTTCAAAAGCAAAACTTAAAAAAAACACTGATAGCTAAAGTTCTGAAGAGCCAAATTCATTGCATTCTACTCTGGTGGGCAGCTTCAAGGAGACACTCCCTTGAACACAGTGTAGGTTCCTACCCCAAGGCAACACAAAATATCATCTCAGCATGTTCTTTTTCCCTTTTCCCTTTTCCTTTGTTTCTTGAAGAGCTGTGAATACGTGCTTCACTCTGCATGAGTAGTTCAGGAGTCTGGCATTTACAGGCAAGAAATGCAGTTCATTCCACAAACAGAGTATGTTCCATACTCACTGGGACCTCTAATAAAAAGCTTTGGTAGCCATGACGAGGCTTAGCCCACATAAGCTTCTGGGTTTAGCACCCACAGAAGCAAATATCTGCTGGAGCATGCTATTCAAAGCACTGATTCAGCCTTCACTCAAGACATCTCCATGGTGTGCTGTGTGGATGAAAATGTCCTCTCTGTCCAGTCCCCAGTGCTCTGCTCTGCCCTGCCTGTTTTCTTTCAGTTTTGTAGTCAGGTCAAGGGGGCTGCAATGGCCTGCAATAGACCCTGATGAGGTGTACTGGCGTACATCTTCATGGGTGGTGGCTATGCCACAACCCACAGGCAATGTTTCCTACATTTGTTCTACACTGATGCTGTTAGCACCCTTCCCACTCCTCATGGGTGCTGGGCCGGCACTGGTGATACCTGACTCCTGCTCTCCTTTCACTTCAGTGCACCCACTGCCAACGTGTAAAAGGAAATTAGCTGATTTGTTTAATGCATATAAATGTATCTATTTCTATGTATGTATATATGCATCTTGGAAGAAAAAAAAAAAAAGAGAAGCTATTTTTTCAGATGTTTTAGAAATTTTTTATGAAAATCAGGGGGAAAAAATAATTATGTATTCCCCTATTCCTATCAGCAGGTTTTGCTCTTCAGCATTCATCCAGAATTCTGTTGATCCCCTCAGGCAGGAACTACCAGGACAGGTAGTGGCCAATGCTGTCCAGTACCTGTTGATGAGCAGAGATGGAGTCCTGAGGACTACAGGAGTCTCTGGGGCTTCATGCAGGAGACTAGCAATGTACCAGCAGTGCAATGAACCCATTAAGGGAGGAAAATTCATACTTAGGAAAAAATTACTGAAGTGTCTGCTAACAATATATATGAGGACGTTTTGCCTGACTATATAGTGCAATGCCATTTTTTCTTAATAGTATTTCTGTTCACCTTTCAAGACCCAGCGTAATGTAATTCCTTAAGCATGACGGTTTGGCACTACATCTAACTTTATGGCTAAATGTAGCTTTCATTGAAGTCAACCCCCTGCTGGCATTCCAGTGGCCGTTCAAAGAAAATGTTCCCTTTCACTACAGAAAAAGGCAAAGGTGTCTGAAAAAGAATAAAGGAGCTACTTATCAAACTGCATTTTAAATCTGTACTTTTTAATGTTATCGGGCTTCTTAAGTGACTTATTTTCTTTCTACTCTTTCTTGAAAATTGGTTGTTCTTATATAAAAAAAAAAGAAAAAGGAAAAAGAAAATTAAGTAAAAGAAAGCAGAAGTGCTGATCAGAAAATAGATTTGATTTCTCACAGCACAGTCGTGCTGTGGCTAGCCACCTGCTCAAAGACATGCAAGGACTGTGCAGGAGCAGGACTGTTCAGATGCACCCTGGCTTAGGGGGAACCTTCCAAACCAGTTTCTGTAGGGCATGTAGTGACAGGACAAGGGGTAATGGCTTTAAACTGAAAGAGGGTAGATTTAAATTAGATATAAGCAAGAAGTTCTTTACTGTGAAGGTAGTGATGCACAGA
Source organism: Myiopsitta monachus (assembly GCA_017639245.1). Lineage (NCBI taxonomy): Eukaryota > Metazoa > Chordata > Aves > Psittaciformes > Psittacidae > Myiopsitta > Myiopsitta monachus. The sequence goes on from CM029919.1 coordinate 66,921,018, forward strand.
CACAGGTTGCTCAAAGAGGTTGTGGCTGCCCCATCCCTGGCAGTGCTCAAGACCAGGCTGGACAGGGCTTGGAGTAACCTGGTCTAGTGCAAGGTTCCCCTGCCTGTGGCAGACATCTGGAACTGGATTAGCTTTAAGGTCCCTTCCAACCCAAACCATTCGATGCTCTAAACAATAAGGCGCACTGTTTTGCATTTGGCACTGGGTGAAATTATACCATAGCTAGACAGACTTAAGAAGGTTAGAGAGATAAAATAGGGGGCTGTAATCTGTGTACTAAAAAACAGAGTCACCACAGAAGCTGTTCAGAGGAACATTGGTTGAGACTTTAGGTTTCCTTTTAATACTGTGTTCTACTGAAATGTTACAGTGAAATAAGCCATGGAGGGCTAGAGCAGCTGTATGTGACATTTCATTTCATTTCTGGATACCAGGAGAGATGAATGTATGGGAACCCCCACCCCATGCATTTGCATTGCCATTCCTCCAGTAATGAAATATCATGTAAAGCAACTTATTATTTATGTCTTAATTTCCATCTGCCCAGCAGCCAATCAGAAACATAAATGAACAAAAGCAATTCTACAATAAAACTGCATGTATATTATATCACAGCCATATTATTCTGAATTTTTTCTCTATCTTTGCCTAAGGATCGATAGGTAACTGGAACACAACAGGAAATATTTTGTTTACTTCTTAAAGAAAAACAGAACCACACAACTGATAATAAGAATTGGCATGTGCTTTTCTGTGAATGCAGTCTAGCGTGGCAATTAAGTATTGAATAAATAATAAACATCTCACGGCAAACCTTTTACAGCCCAAATAAGACAAGTGAGCTACAAAATGCTCACTTATATAATAGGAAAAAAGTGCTCCATCATCACTGAAAACAACATGAAATAACTGATGTTACAATTCAATTCCTGGTGCTTTCTTAGCAGTCCTGTGGCATACTGGCTAACATTTGAAAGGAATGAATTCCTTCCTTCAATTCACTCCTTCATGTGGAGACCAACATTTTCAGGGCTTCTCAAAATCTGATGCTATATGAACACAGGAAAACAGGAAATACTCTCTGCATCAATCAAAGTATTTGTTCTTTTTTAATCTAATGGCATTGAGGGCTGTTCTACTTTATAAAGGTAACCAGCAAGCAGTTTGTTTCTGTAATAGTACAAAAGACATTGATTGTCCAGCTGGCAGAGTAGCAGTCTTTTAATTAGTCCAATCTGCAAGTTGGATGGTCCTCCATGACATTGTCTGCTGTTGTGTGAAGTATTGGTGCTGCTGAAGACAATGCTACTGGTGACATCTGCTGAACCAGGTTTCACCTCTACGAACAGCTCGGTTTGGTTGATTTGTTTTGGTTTTTTTCAGAAAAGCACTGGCACCAACCTCTCAGGTTGCCTTGGGAAAAGGTCTTGCTTTAGTTCTGACCAGGGTGAACCCTGAGGCTCACAAGCAAGAGATATCAGCTCCTGCAAACATAACCTTTTGGGTCTCATGCTTCCCTGTGAACGATTTTCTTGGGCAGATCCCTACAGTACTTAAGTGTGCAGTTTGGCTGTGGCCTGTTACATGTGGACAGGGTCACAGACATGACTGGCTGTCTCCTGGGAACTCTGTTTTCTGTTTTGCTTGGGAACCTTGCTTGGGTAGACAATTTTCACAGCATATTTTCCTGCATGGTAACTGAATGTGTCGTGTGACCAGGAATGGCTTCCTTGGGCTGTGCTCTGTATCTCTAACCATTAAGACAGACACAGAGACATAACTTGGAAATGAATTGGTTTCTGCGAAGAGGGAAGAATGTGATTAATTGCCACTAAGCCACCTGCAGCTACAGCCAGATTGAAACATCTCCACTGCTCACTGCTGTGTTTAGCAGAAAGATTGCTAGGTGTGAAGGTTTTCTGTCAGCAATGCAAATACCTGGCACACAGGGGTGCCTGCTTCATAACCTAATCATAGAACCACAGAACAGTTTGGGTTGGAAGAGACCTTAAAGATCATCTACTTCTATCCTGCCTGCCATGGGTAGGGACACCTTCCACTAGACCAGGTTGTTCAAAGCCCCATCCAACCCTGTCTTGAACACTTCCAGGTATTGGGCATCCACAACTTCTATGGGCAACCTGTTCCAATGTCTCACCACCCTCATAGTGAGGAATTTCTTCCTAGTATCTTATCTAAGTCTACCTTTTTTCAGTTTAAAGCCATTCCCCCTTTTTCTGCCACTACTTGCCCTGTAAAAGGTCCCTCCAGATTTCTTGTAAGCCCCTTTAGGTACTAGAAAGGGTCTCCTGGAGCCTTCTCTTCTCCAGGCTGAGCAATCTCGCTCTCCCAGTCTTTCTTCATAGAAGAGGTGCTCCAGCCTTCTGATAATTTTTGTGGCCCTCCTCTGGACTCATTCCAATAGCTGCATTTCCTTCTTATGTTAGGGGCCCCAGAGCTGAATGCAGTACTCTATCCAGATGGGGTCTAATGAGAGTGGAGTAGAGGGGGAGAATCACACCTCTTTTGATGCAGACCAGCATATGGCTGTCTTTCTGGGCTGTAAGCTTGCTTATCTTGAGTTTCACATTAACCAACACCCCCAAGTCTTTCTCCTCTGGCCTGTTCTCAATTCCTTCGTCCCCCACTCTGTATTTGTACTTGGATTGCTCCAACCCTGTTGCAGGACCTTACACTTGGCCTAGTTGAATTTCATGAGGTTCTCACTGGCTCTCCTCTCAAGGGTGTCAGGTCCCTCTGGATGGCATTCCTTCCCTCCAGCATGTTGACCACACTGCGCAGCTTAGTGTCACTGGCAAACCTGCTGAGGATGCACTCTGTCCCACTGTCCATGTTACCAGCAAAGATGTTAAAAAGCAGGAGTCCCAATACTGACCCTTGAGGAATGCTACTCCTCCCTTGCCTCCACTTGGAAACTGAGCCATCAATTGCAACTCTTTGAATGCAGCCATCCAGTTTGAGCAACCAACCAAGTGGTCCATCCATCAATTCCATGTGTCTCCAGTTTAGAAACAAGGATTTTGTTTGGGACAATGCTAAATGCTTTGCACAAATCCAGGAAGATGGTGTCACTATTTTCTTGTCCACAAGTGCTGTAAATCTGTTGTAGAAGGCCACCGAATTTGTTCAGGCACATTTTGCCCTTAATGAAGTCATGTTGGCTGTCACCAATTGCCTCATTAATGTCCATGTGTCTTAGCATAGTTTCCAGGAAGATCTGTTATATGATCTTGCCAGGCACAGAGATAAGACTGATTGGCCTGTAGTTCCCCATGTTTTCCTTTTTTTTCCTTTTTAAAAATGGGGGTTAAATTTCCCCTTTTCCAGTCAGTGGGCATAATCCTATGACTTCAGATTTTGAAGACAAACTGCCCTCAAGCTAGCAGCTGAGGTGCTTCTAGCAAAGTAGGAGGTGTACATCTCACCCCATTTGCCTGGTTTATAGGAAGGAGTTTTGAAGGCAATTTGCATTGTTGCAGGTAACACTTTATGAAACAGTGTTTTACCTCGATAGGTCTTGATATGCTTGACAAAGACTGCCACAATTATCCCCTTTACCAAGATGGGAAGGCTGAGGCACGGAGACAGTAGCAATTACTTTTGATCATCAAGAAATCAATGGCCAAGGCTGGAAATCAATCCAGGTCATTTGCAAAATCCCTCCTAGGTGCACTATTTCCTTGTATCTGCTCATGCTTGCTTCTTCAGTTCCCTTGGGAAGTCATTTGCTCTAAGAGAAAAGAAATGATGGATCTCACCTGGCTAATTTGCAAAGGTAGTTATGTTGTTTACAGTCAGTCCTAGACCTATGAAGCTGATCTGTATGCTCAGTGTGGCTACACCAGGTATATTGCATTGCAGCTTTGGTTGGTTTATACTAGGATGTGCATGATGCTTGTGCCTGTAGCAGATGCATTCATAATGCCTTGATACTATTTGCATTTTCTAGAGTCATCATGGTCTTCAGACAAATTGTCCCTTCTGTCTCTGCTTACTGAGAAATCAAGCTTTTAGCTCTTCTCCCAGAAATCAACAAATGTCTGGGATTCCCTGAATGATTGAACAAATCACACTGATTTCTCCAGTGTTTTTGAGCTCCTGCCTTTCTAATACGATTGCTATTCTGATGCATGGAAAAATTTTCTAGCTTGACATTAGTCTTGCAGTTATTGGTTGAGGGTTTTTTAAATGCAGACTGGTTACCTGTCAATCTAAAGAGTACGCTGCTAGCCTGTCACTGCAAATTACTTTGTCAACGTCATTCTCCTCCTCAATCTATTTCCAAACGAGCACACAGAAAGACAGAAAGTCCTTCACTTGCTTACGTGGGATTATCTAGGACTGTATGGGAAGAGAGTTTGATATCTCATATTTTAAATAACTTATGTCTTGGATTTCTCTGCTTAAAGTCCCTTTGAAGTCCTTTTTTAATTGGATTGGACTCAGAAATTAATTACCACGATTCTCTGAAGTTAGAGAATGCTCTACCTCCTCTGAGCCTTGCTCAGATGTTAATGAATTAAGGACAGTTTGCATCTAATTTGGACAAGGTGACTAAACAACTCAGGAAAAAGACCATGTTCCTATATACAGAGTCTCATTTTGTCACTGTTGGAGAAAGTACCTGCTGGGGAATGGCTGACATTTAAGGGCTTATGCAGTGAGGATACTTCTGTTTGCAGCATGGAGTCGCTAGGGTTTGCTCCAAGCAGGTTTTCTTGGCATGGTACTAGAAACAGTTGAGCTCTATCTGCTCCCTCAACACACAGGCAGCTGCACCAAGCCACTTAGAGAAACAGCCAAAAAGCACGGACAGCACGTACCAGGGTAGAGGGGCATATTAACGTGCTAAATACATTCAGCCATAATCAGTGGTCCATTGCTGGTGGGTTAAACAACCTTATCCCTTACTGAAGGATTTTATTTGACAGCAAGGTTATAGTGAAACACAGAAATCCAATCTCCCTTCTATAAAATACAGATGGAGAAAAATATTATGTGGACTAAAATTATGACTTAATATCACATTTAGTTTGTCCTTTGCTGGGATTGGTAGGCTGTGTTTCAAAGCTTTATAATTGATATTGCTCATAACACCAGGGAAAAAGAGAAAGAGGGCATGCTATAAACTAAAAGATTGGAGTTGTAAGACAAGCATATTGTAAAGTGACAATAGGGTACAAGGTGGTTAAGGGATCATTAGATGGCAGTCAGCTTTGCAGCAGAGATAATTGAGGAAGGGAGAAGGTTGTGGAGACCCAAAACCAGCACGGAGTAAGGCAACTATAACGTCATAAAAGCATTGAAATTACATCAAATTTGTTTTGCTTTGTGCCAGGAGTCCCAGAACAGGCAATGTTGTATCAAAAGTGGTCTCATCATGTCAATAGATTAACTGTCAGAAGGAGAGCAGGTGGGAGAGGTCTGCGCGCACAACACAAGAAGAGAAAGAAATTAATGAAAAAAAAAAAAAAGATTGTCTTACCAAGTCTTTCAGCCTTGTACTGGGACATGAAAATGTGGCAGCTCAGACTCAGACCCTAACGATTTTTTAGATACAAATTGAACACATTGTTATTACTTTCTTTTACAACACCAGTGCAGGGATGTGTGCATTTTAAAAGGCTGGAAACACTAGAATATCTAACTGCACAGTTTATTAATGTTGTTTATTATTTCTATTGCTCTGTTTATGGTGTGTGGGCCTCTGCTAGCCTCAGCAAAGAAGATGTATTCCTAGTCCATAAACCTAATACCAGAAGATACATTAAAATACCTGAATTTGGGATCACCTCACCATTTCTCTTCCATGGTTATGTTAGAGGAAGGCAGTGATCTGGAAAGCGAGGAGCATAGCTCTTTCCCAATTCATATGACTGTCTTTTCCACATTAACACTCAACCAGAAACATGGCAAATATGGCTCCAATCTCCATGCAGTTTCCTGGAATAATTCCTAATTTTAAGGGACATCAGATTATGTGTTTTACGTGTCAGCAAAGACCTCACAATTACATTGAAGTAGCTCTCTCCCATCAATACTGCACACTTGTAGTAGAACTAGGACTACATTTTTCAACCTGTAGGGTCATAAGTTCAAGTAGATGATCACAATGAGAATTGGGATTTTTTTACCCATAGTCTGAATTCTCCCAGCTGGCACTGCCATATATAAGAGCTCTAATGCTGGAATTTGTTAATGTTAGTCCTGATGCCCTTTTTGTAACAGTTTAGACCAAACTGGCCTCCCTCATGGAATAAGAAACGCATATTTTTAGAAAGTCATCTGGTTTTGCTTAAGAACTAGTTACGATGGAGAAGTTTCTGATTTGTCTGGACACTTGCTTCTTCAGTATTACTCCAATAGGCATCACTCTGACACAGTGATTTAAAGGCAAGAAGCTTAAAGCCTGCTAGCACCTAGGAGGAAAAGTACTCCGAGAAATCACTTTGCTGAGAACACATTGACCTTGAAGGTATTATCTTGGAGATAGGACAAAAATTCTTGACTTGCAATCTTTGGTGTCTCTTTCTCATTTTCTTTTCTTTTCTTATTTTTTCTTTTTTTTTTTTGCCCCTGACAGTCTCCCATGTCATTTTATCCAGTTTTCTTAACATTCCATCCTTGGTTCTTTTCTACACTTCACTAGAGCACTCTCCTATACTTCCTCCTTACAATACAGCTTCTTGCATCTGAACAAGTCATCACCTAAGCCTCTCAGCAGACAATAAAGATGGTTCAGCCTGTCATGCTGAAATGCAGTTTTCAGACTTTGTGTCTATTGTGTTTTCCCTCTGAACTCTAACTTTTTTTTGTCATTTTCTCAAAAGCACTGACAACAGAATCAGACTAGACATAAATGTCATTTTTCCCATTGCTAGAGAAAGGGTGAGTACTACCTTCCTACACCTATATGTAAGAAATGCATTGACATCACCACAAGCAGCCATACCCCCAGGAGTTAAGAGTAAACTGCTAGGAGGTAATGGTTAGTTATTTATACAATAATGATATCTAACAAGATGTTCAAGGTCTTCTCATAGTTATTGCTTTGTAAGACAATCATCTGGACTGTTTGGTCTCCGTTCTTTACTCCTAGAGGGATGACTTTATATTTCGCAGGCATTTAAATAAATAATTAAAGAATTTTCACCACATGCAAAAAAAATGCTGGTTCAATAAACTCAAAAGGACATGATGGGGGACTGTACTGGGTTCAGCAGTAGCAGTCATTTTTCTCCTTCTTAGTAGTTGCTGCAGCGCTGTGTTTTCGACTTTTGGCCTGGGAGCAGCACTGATAACATCGATGTTTATAGTTACGGCTTAGAATGTTTTGGTCTGACCAAGGACTTTCTGAGCCTCATGCTCTGCCAGGGAGGAGGGGAAGCCAGGAGGAAGCACGAGACAGGACACCTGACCCAAACTGACCAAAGAGGTATTCCATGACACAGCACATCATGCCCAGGATGTAAAAAGGAGGGGCAGAGACCCAGAAGGGTGGGAGGTTTGCTGCTGGGTCGGGCTTGGTATGAGGCAGTGAGCAGTTGTATCCTCTTTCCTTGTTATTTCCCTGATCATTATTATTGGTGGTAGCAGTAGTGATTTGTGTTATACCTTAGTTACTAAACTGTTCTTATCTCAACCTGTGGGAGTTACATTCTTTCGATTCTCCTCCCCATCCCCCCGGGACTGGGGGAAGAAAGAGGTGGGAGCGAAGTGAGCGAACTGCATGGCTGACTGGACTTAAGCCACTGACAGGGACATAGATATTGTGTGTGATGAAATTTATACCTGAGACTTGTCTAATGTTTTGATCATATTTTCAGGCAAGCTGCCTTAAGAGTTCCCAAACCAAGGAGTCCTCTGCACTGTAGGTGGAGAAGCCTTGCTTTTCTGCTCCCATAGATCCAGGGAGCTCATTCATCATTATAAGAAAAAAAAATTGTTCCCAGAGTTTCTGAAATAAGATACTGTTGAAAGGGGAAATGAAAGGAAATACTTTGGCTCTTCACCCTGTCCTCTGCATGAACATCTTCTTCAAAGTCATGAGATTTCCAATGGAACTGAAATTTCGGGTGAGTCTGTATCAATATTTTAATTGAGGTCAACAATGTATATTTGAAGCAAATTTCGGTGTAGCAGTCACCACACTTGGGCTCACATTTCAGAATAGTCTTGGATCATGTTCTTCTCCAATGAAGCTAAAGTATAAGAAGGACTCCTGTGGTGCCTCCAGTATGCTCCAGTCAGTAATGGACCTTCAATCTGTAGTTAGTCCATATTGAAATCACTGAGTAAAAGATAGTGTGTGCCTGGGTTCCACAGTAACAAGAGTTTTGCTGTACAAATCTGATCTTATTGAGCAAAACACCTTTTTAATATGACCTAGCCATTGTATCCCAGCCAACCCAACAAATTTAAATGCACAAACAATATTTAAATACACAAAATTTCTCACACAACATCCTTGCTAGTCTTCATTATTATTACCTACTGTATGATTTATTTTTTTTTTCCTAGCAATTCTGATATCAGCCTCAAGCAGGATTCTTGGTTTCACAAAGGCAGGTTCTCTGCAGTCTGATCTGAGCTTTGAAGATCTCAGTTTAAAGATCTTTAAAGCATTATGAACAAAGCAGAGGACTTGATAGGACAAGGAACATCTGGACTTCTGGTACCTACTGATTTATGATGCAGTTTCATCATGCTCCTTTGACGCACAACCCATGATTGACCCAACCCCCTCAATTTTCAAGGGATCCAGACCAGCCTGTTTTCACCATCCAGCACTGGACATCTAGAGCTGAGCTAATTCCAGGAGGCTCCTTCTGCAGCCAACAAAGAGAGACTGGGCTTCCAAAGATCATTTAAAATTAAAAAAAAAGCATATCTATGTGTGTTGCTTAGTATCATTACCTTGAGCTGAGCTTCACATTATTGGAGTCATGTCAAATCAGTAAATTCCTTCCATTACCTTTTTCTCTTTCATAGTAAGGACGAGGCATTTGTCGCTTGTTTTTCTACCAGTATATTATCTGTTTCATGCCTTACAAATCTCGCTTTTGTCTTCACTGCTGCTTTACTTGGCAGTATCAAAGCAACTCCATCCCCTTCATATGTATGTATTTCTGTTATGGAGTGAAGAAATGAAGGTAATTCATGTCATCAGACTGGGATTTCTGGATGTCATCACAATCCACTAGAACTAGTAAGTTCTGTAGCTTGCTCTTTATTGTTCGACAATATGGTTCATATATGGAGTGACACACTAGTAAAAGCAGATGAGGACATTCAAGTTTTCTCCTTAGAGAAAAATACCTCTGTTTCATTGTCTCATCTTAGTGATATACTTTACATACTGTACTTGGGTATCAGTCCCTTGCTAGAAATATAAGTGCTAGTTCTATCTCTTCCAGGTATTTCCTTCTTATTTTATTTTTTCGCTTTTGTCCTCCTGTAAGTCATATAGAAATCAGTAGATTTTGTAAAGCTTTCTGTAGCATTTTGAAGCTATATCACAGCACTTGGTAAATGACTGCACTTTTGCTAGTTGATGCTATGGGTCAGTAAAACAAGACGGATAAATGCCCTCTGAAAGTGTATAGGCTTTTTGACCAACTTCTTTTTAGCACAATCATTTTTATAAGACTTCTTGCAAAGATGTGCCTTGGAATGAAGTTTTATCTCCCAGGGATGTGGAAGAAAGACTTGCAATAGCTCTGAGCTGTATATCACACCTCAGTCCTGCTCATAAATCTTGCCATTAAGGGCTTGTCTAGCACTTAATTTCCATCTCTGTCTAGCTGTACATGTTGTCTCCTTTCTCTTTCCTTTATCTTCTCATGACTTTCAGTTCTTTGCATCCTTTCAGGCTTTCCATCATAAATTAAGTAAACTTCTTCCTTATCTCCTTCTCATGCTATCATTAGATTAAAAGTGCATTTTTTTCTTCTGGGAATTTTATTTAGACCATATGAGATATGAATCTTCTTATTTCATTATTTCAGGTGGTTTTACACCCTTATTATTGTAACTAATCAAATGAGCTTTTATGTTTGGTTGGGATTTTGGTTTTTTTTTTCTTTTTCTGTTTGGGTTTTTTTGGTGGCTTTGTTTGTTTGTTTGTTTTGGGTTTTTTGTAGGTTTTTGGTTTGGTTTGGTTTATTTGGGGGGGGTTGTTTTGTTTTGTTTTGGTTTTGTGTTCTGGTTTGTTTGGTTGGGTATTTTTTTTATTATTTGTTATGTGCCTTCTAGGATTCCTGGCTGGCTGTTTACCCCAGGACAAAGATGTTTTCAGGCAGGTTTCCTTGGTCATATATCCAGTGCCTCTCTTTCACAGTTTTAAGACAGCATTCTGTATTCTGTGGTGTTCTTGCATTTTTCCAGAACCCTGCGACAAAGACAACTAAGCCTTTTTCTTGTGCTGGTGATCAAATTAGGAATTAATACTTAAAGCTAATCCCTGCCCAAAGACCGAGTCAGCACTTTTTGTTGTTGCTGCTGATTTTATTCTTGTTTGTTTTTGTTGTTGTTGTTGTTGTTGGTTTTCTTTTTGTATTTTCTTTTTCTTAAGAGCATGCAGGAACACACTCCCTGACTTAGTTCCCAGACATATGGATGCCCTCCAGCCACTCCGATGGCAGAGTGAGTTGGAAACAGACTTCACACCAGTGGCACAGGCACACTTGAATGCACAGCCTCCCCTGCACTATGGGGGAAGCCCTGTGGGGCACCCAGGCCTGCAGTTCTACTGGAAAGCTGTCTGGATGTGCTCCTTCAAAGATCACAGAGCTGCATTCAAAGACCTTTTGGATTAAATGTGTGGGATATTTGTCACTGTCATCTTTTGAAGATTGTCATCCCTTAGCTGAAAGGTTTTGGCAAGCTGTGTGCTTGGTGTTAAACTCTGGCTCTGGGTAGCCAATAATGAACTATTCACTGTCAGCAGAGATTAATTTATGAGTGTAATAATAGTTATACACTTACTATTAAATATTTCCAAATGAAACTTGTGCACATATGGAACAAAGTCAGTTTTGTGACATCTCTTAACTCTGGTCCAGTTTCATTAACTTTTATTTTCCTCACCTGCTTCCACTATCATTATTGTCAGCCTGGGGGCAGGCATTTTTGAAACATTCATTTTAATTACAGCACAATAAGAATACAGCCCCTTGTGATATTTATCAGACGAATACTCAAGAAATTTTTAATATATTGAAATTAAATCCTGTTTATAGCACACTGCTTTCCCAACTGTAGAAGATTTTAACAGTTCATATATCGTGCATTTACCACCATTTTAACGTTTAAACAGAGCCTGGAATTTATACCCTTTCATGACTCACCAGTCCCTGCTGCTCAGATGTAATTGTCATATAACGGTAGAAATACTGAGACAACACAACTAAGGCTGCAGTGCTGACTGGGCTGGCAGAGCTGAGAAAAGTGGATTAATAAATTCCAGCATAATCTATTCCTGGCAACAGACAGAGGTACCCTGGAACAGGCTGGGTCTGGTCCATGCAGATGCAAGGCCAGGTCACAGACAAAGTGAGACTGCTGGATACTCAGTACAGAAGCTGGTTATGAAACTTATGGTAGACTTTTACTGTCCGCTTAACACTTGAGGAATGCAACATTTTATGAATGAATGATTAACTATTTGCTGGGAGCCTAGAGAAATAGTTGGACAAAGTATTTGTGGAACCTCTTTGAATAGGCTTTGGTACAGAAGACCACCTTTGACAGGCTCACTGTACGCTATTAAAGTAGGGAAATACTTCATAGATCCATTAACAAGGAAAAGACTAACTTGTCTCTACTGGGAGCTATTAGCACATAACACTACTGGCCTTTTTCCTTGACATGTGGAAGGGTTGAACCTAACAGCCAAGTCTTTGGCTTCACAGCTCTGTGGTTAATGTGCTTTTGCAATTAAACACAGTGAGGCTGGCTCTGCCTTCATCTGCGGGCTTTAGCTGTAATGATGGTCAGGCAGTGGCTTGGTACATCTCTGACCCTACTGGGTATCTCTGCTATCTACCTCCTTTACTGATGTGCATGGCTGCACTGCTTTGGCACCCATGGCAGGTGCACAGTTGGTGTTCTTCGGAGGTGGGTGCAAGGAGGCACAGTAGCTATAGGCTGCAGCTTGCTGAAAGGATTCCTAGTACAATCTGCCATAGGGGGTGTCTGCAACTGCACCCCAGCCTGCCCAGAACCAGCTGTGCAGCTCCTTCACAATGCATGAGACTCAGCTGCTCAGGGTTGCTTGTACTGAGATATGTAATTCATGTGCAATTTAAAGGACCTAGTTTCACTGAGGCTATGCTGATTTATCCCTCTTTATGATCTGAGCATAAGTATTTCTTTGAAATGCTGTCAGATTCAAACTATCTTAGATGCCTCTGTGGCCCATATTGCCTTTAGGATGAAATAGCGTATCGAGTGACAAAAACCTCAGTACCGCTATTTATGCATGCTGTTGTCCCTTTCAAACACATATGTTTGACAAGCAGCAGCAGAATGAAGCAAGGTGGCTCAGGGATGAAAAGGTGTTTTTAGAATCATAGAATAGTTAGGGTTGGAAAGGACCTTAAGATCATTTATTTTCAACCCCCTTGCCATGGGCAGGGACACTTCACACAAAACCATATCACCCAAGGTTTTGTCCAGCCTAGCCTTGAACACCACCAGGGATGGAGCATTCACAACTTCCTTGGACAACCCATTCCAGTGCCTCACCACCCTTACAGTAAAGAACTTCCTCCTTATATCCAATCTAAACAATAGGAACAACAGGAACAATAAAGCCATAACGCATCATCTTCTCAAGTCCTGACCCTGCCTAGATGCTTTCTAGTTGGGATATTAATGAGAGCCTATCAGTGGCAAAGGCACCTCTGTAGGCAGTAGAAAGGGTAGTCAGAGCTCCCTCCTAGTAATCATGGTCCAGAGCTACTGCGTACTGCCTCTCCAACTCTAACACAATCAGGATTCACTAAGCCATTTCTCCCAATGTATTTTGTGCTCAGAGTAATTTCTTTCTACCTGTTAAGCAATGTGGACTTGATGGAAACCAGTTCTAGGGAGGTGCCACCTTCCTGGACCACAAAACCAGCCAAAAGGCTGTTTGCTCATATACTGTCTCCAAAGCCCTCTCACTTCAGCTACAGGCTCCTCTGCTCTCTTCTGCCTCACAATAATCATGTTTCTTACACCCCATATGCCTCTTTACCTTCCTTTATTTCCTTTATTTAGTTAATCCTCTCTAATGAGCTCCCAAATAATTAAGTAATTAAAAAATATGTCTGAGAATTCATTTGTTGCTTGCCAGCTGTCGTTCTGTTCACATATTATATTCCTATTTCCCCTACCCTCTGCCTTGTCTGTTTACACAAAGCCTTTTTGCGTCAGGTACTCTCAGTGAGCAGCAATACACAGCACTGTGTGCTCACACAATAGGCTTGTAATCTCAGTTGACCCTTCAAAAACCCTTAATCTTAGACTGCCACAAATATCAGCATATAATTTCAGCTAGTAGATATCAATGAGTACCAAGGCTTCAATTTTAATCTGTGATCCCTATATTTGCATTAAGGACTGATTTGTGATAACTGACAGACTGAAGAGTGGAGTACTGTAACCTCGTAGAAAATCCTTGTATTTATTTGTGAAAGTAATTTTCTAAGAAGGCCCTAGGACTACATATATAGTTGCAACTATGGGAGTATGCTCTAAGGAAATCATTTTTCTACGGTGGTTAGGCTGTTATACCTGGGATTCACATCACCCCAAAATTAGGAGCAAAGTCTGTGGTGATCATTTGTGTTCTTTTCATAGACAGCAAAGAGAGAGATCCTCAGAGGCTGATTCATCTTAGGTGTCAAAGATTCCCTACCAGATAGCTCCACAGACCTGCTCTCCAGACAGTTCAGAAAACAATCCTTCCCTCTGCAAACACACTCCTTGGAACAGAAAATAACCTGTTCCTGCAGGACCAAATTGTGTTCATTTCTCCTCTTCACATGCAAACTACAAACCTAATATGAGGTCCATTTGTACTACCGCCATATTTGGATTTCATCCACCTTTTTAGTTTCTCCTGTCCCACATTAAAAAGCTGCTATGAAGATTACCGTTGCCTATATTAAATAGAAAATAGACACAGAAAGATATTATCTATGAGTCATAGACTTTGCAAAATGCAAATACAGTAGGAGTTGTTTTCAGTACTTGTTCATGAGCCCATATACCCAAGTGCATAGAAGCTGTCCATTTTGTATATCCATTTTGTGATACCAGAGAGTTAAGCTGCAAAAGACCCAAGTGGTCGTTTATCCCACTTGAATCAAAAGGAGCTGCAACTTCTAAGGCAATAATTACATTGAATCTGTTTATTAAATTATTTTATCTTTATGGTTGGGTTTCTTATCAGTTTAACATAGTTCAGTTCAGTATCTTCTATTTCTGTCTGCTGGACACAATTGGCAGGGTACAAAGAGCAAGCAATGCATTTTTGCAGATTAAACAGCACAATGAATCACTGCTTCATACAGCCTTTTTTTGAAGGAGAGCCAAGAGAGACATTGATTTAAAGAGTAAAGCAATTGGCACTTCAAGTTTTGATCTCAAATATGGATACATAAAAGCTCAAGAGAACAAAAAATTGACCAGAACTGATCCAGTGTGATAAGGAACTGCAAAACTTCTGAGAAGTCATGTAAAATAAAAACTAAGCCGCCAAAATTCCAGCCTATCAAATTTAATAATTTCTTCTTTGTTGGAGGAGGGAATGAAGAAGAAATTAAAAAAAAAATTAAATTTTGTTTTGTTTGGTTTTGTGGCTTGTTTGTTTGTTATTTTATTCAGGTTAAAAAGAAATTGGGCAACAAAGACTACATTTACTTAAGAAACTTCCCCAGGTATTACAGCTTTGCAGTTGCAATTCACTTACCTTAACCTCCAGTAAAAGGCCAGATTAGTTTAAAAATTTTTGATTTTTTAAATGAGGTTGGATCAGGTACATGAATAAGGAGAAGTAGTCCAGTTTCTAGGATAGAAGGCCTTAGTCTCTGCTTTGCTGTGCTTCCTTCCGGATGTCCTACAACAGCACATCTGTTACCCACGCTCTTCATGAAGAAGAAGTAAGCAATTCAGTTGTGTAGATCCACAGAACAGTTACAAAACAAGACACATGCTTTCCAACAAGCTTTTTGTGCCCTTAAAAAAAAAAAAAAGAAAAAAAAAGAGAATCAATAGTAACAAAATCTCCACAAAAGCCAAGCAAAACTGAAACAGCATAGGGTACTTGGCATTAAGGCGGAAATTGTAGATTCTCAAGGTGAGAAATGCTTTTTTTTCTGGTGTTGTGTTGAACAAATGCAATCGAACAAGCCAAAACACTTTCAGCTGTAACTGACAGGATGGTATTGAAGAGTAGACCTGACTGTTTCCCTCTTGGCTGCTGGGCCAAACAGTTCAAATACTTCAAAGTATTGAAGTGACAGTTAGATGAGAGCTTTGCTATCAGGGATACACCAAGACTGTATTTGTTATTTTCCCGGTTTTATAACTTTGTTTTCACTCTTGAAATCCAAGATTTTACCTTTCCTTGGTGGAGTAAATATGGAGGGTGGCTATTAAAATCTTATATGCTGTGAGGATCAGATTTTACAAAAATGAGGTACTCTGCTTGTCCAGCTGTCACTAGTCATGGCTTGTGAAAACAGAGCCCCTGGGAACATTCGTAACCTAAGATTAGTTGGGGAATCAGTGGCCCTCAGCAGAAGGAAGACATGAAGCTATTGAGGGGCTCCAGAGGAGGACCACAAAATGGTCAGAGGAATGGAACACCTCTCCTGTGAGGAAATGCTGAGAGTGCTGGGGTCGTTCAGCTGGGAGAAGAGAAGGCTCTGGAGAGACATTATTGTTGCTTTTCAGTTCTTTAAAGGGACCTGTGAGAAAGACAGAGACTCTTTAGCAGGGCCTATTGTGGTAGGACAAGAGTGGTGGTTTTAAACTAAAAGAGGGAAGATTCAGGTTGGATGTGAGAAAAAAATTCTTTACAATGAGGGTGGTAAAATACTGGCACAGATTGCTCAGAGAGGTGATGGATGTGCCATCCCTGGAGACATTCAAGGCCAGGCTGGATGTGGTTCTGGGCAACCTGATCTAGTTGAAAATGACCCTGCCATTGCAAAGGAATTGGACTGAATGACCCTGAAGGTCCCTTCGAACCCAAATTTTTCTCTGATTCTATGATTTTGGGGGCTACAGCTGCTGTCTATGTGCATCCAGGGAAATATCCCACTCCACACAGAGTCCAAAATATCCAAGACAAAGAATACCAGCAAAAAAACTGTCATCCCCACAGATTAGCTCAGTAACAAACACTGTGCCAAAGAGGAGCAAAAGTGCAAAATGATTCTGGCAATGAAATTGATTCTTATTCATCTGAGAAACAGACTGGTTACTCTTACCAGACTAGAATAGGAAAATATATATTTTTTATTCTTTAAGTAGCTCAGTGGGTTACTAAATGTCGACAAAGCAGAAAACCTGGACCGCTGGCTTTAGACTATTGACTGATGAGGTTGTTAAATGTAGGTTTCTGGGTAACTCCTTTGAGATGTGGTGAATGTCCAAAAGATTGAACAGAGAAAACAGTAAACAAATTTTTCAATATTTACAAGAGATAATGTGCTGAAAATGTAACTATAGGTCTGTCAATTTAATGCTTACCCAGGGCAAAATCTCGGGAAGGCAAAACAGGAGGTGTTCAATAAAGAATTAAGGATGAACAGCCTAATTAATACCAGACCTCATGGTCTACTGAAAGATAAAACTTTAACAATAAATAAGTTGCATTTTTGGTGGGATTACTAGCCTGGCAAAATGTGCTTTTGTTACAATAACAGTTATACGAGGCCATATAACTTTTTCATTAAAAGAGAAAAAAAAAAAGAACTATTCAAACTTCAAAGTCTAGGTTAGCAAATGTAAGAAAAATAGGAGAGATATTTTAAAAAATTACTAAATGGGAATGATCTTTAAAAAATAGTTGGTTTTTCTTATCCAAATATAGTTCAGGGGAGCTCATGGATGGGGAGGGAAGGCAAGCTTGTGGCTGGCATTGACTGAATGAGAGATAAAGATAGCTTCTAGAGAGAGATTTAGATGGCAGGAAAATCTTGGCTTTCCTTCCTTTAATTAAAGAGCTAGGTGCAAAGATCAAACAGCTAGGAAGAGGGAATGTAGCCTGTAAGTGAAATAAAAACTGAATTAATGTTGGTAAGAAAAACCCCCACCCTTTTTCAATGAGAGCAGACTGCAGACAGTTCAGATGGGATCCCTAGAATATTTTAAAATTTAGAAAGCCTTTAATGAGAGATTGGAGAAGCCCAAGTGAATTTTCTCTCATCTTCAAGTTTGCATATCTACCCAGTCACAGCAAATGCTTCCCCTCTATCAGTACCAGCATCTGCTGAGTGCCTGCCCATGATCACTGGAACTGAGGTGACTCTTTTAAGGCCAGGACAAGAGAAGACATTTATTTCAGATAACATGAGACACTTTCAGGTTCCTCCTCCACAGCTGAGGGAGGAAAACAAGCAGTTCAGTCCTCAGATGCACTTAAGATAGCATTAAGGGTCCTGCAGGGCTATCCATAACTGCCTAAGGGAGCAAGCAGATGGAGAGGAAAGCCACCATGGGCAGAGATCAAGAGGGCCAAGACTGTCTGATGCTAACAAGAAAAGAGGGTGAAGACAAAGGATCAACTCTAAGATTTAGACAAAAAGAAATAATTTGAGATATAAACAAATTCTTAAAAGAAATGTTTTAAAGTGTAGAAATATTGTCAACAAGCTGCAAAATAAAAAAAAAGAAAAGAGGGTAGGAAGCAGTTAAAGTCAATTGGGGCACAAAAATTTTGGTTTAAAAGTCTGCAGGATGAAGCAATAACTCTGGTTGTGAGCTGAAAGTGGAACATGCAGGCTGGAGGTAGCAGAAGATGAAAATAGCTACAGACATTGGGAGACCATGGCAGGACAAGTGAGGTTCACAAGCACCTCTGGAGGTCATCTAGTTCAATCTCCCTGCTCAGAGCAAGGTCACCTACAGCAGGTTGCTCACTACTGTTCAGTTTGGGTTTGAATATCTTCAAGGATGGGACTCAGCAGCCTCTCTGGGCAGCCTGTGCCAGTGCCTCATCACCCTCACAGTACAAAAAAAGGGGGGTTGTGTGTTTAGACAGAATTTTCTGCATTGTAACTTCTGTCCATTGCCTCTTGTCCTGTCCTTGGGCACCAAGAAGAGACTGGCTTTCATCTCCTTTACTCCCCTTCTTCCAATATTTACCCACATGGATAAGATTCTTCTGAGTCTTATATTCTCCAGGCTCAACTAGTACAGCTCCCTCAGTCTGTCCTCCTATCCAAAGATGATCCAGTCTCTTCATCTTCTTGCCCCTTTGCTGAACTCTTTCCAACATGTCCACATCTTCTTGTACAGGGGAACCCAGCACTGGATCCAGCAATTCAGATATGTTTCACCAGTGTTGAGTAGAGGGGAAGGATCACCTCTCACCTCACCATTGGCAATGCTCTTCCTAATGCTGACCCATACCAAGATGGAAAAGGATGGGACAAGTAGGGGAGTAGGGGACATGGAAATGAGTCAGGAAAACACATCTGACTTCCAGATAAGACAGCAAAATGTCTGCAAAAGAAAAAAGTTAAGTTGAAAGCAGCAAATAGCAATAGTATTTTTTTTCCATTATTCTCCGATAAGATAAGCAGAGAGTTTGCTGATGAAGGAGGCAAGAGTGCCAAAGAAAAATCCATGGATTACAGGCACCCTATTCAATTCAGCTGGTGAACTAGAGCAATTTAACAAGACAGGGAGCATGGCTGAAGGGAAAGGGGGAGGAATGCTTAACAGAGGGAACAAAAGTGATTTCTGCTAGGAGCAGGACTAGAGAAAATAAATATATAGGAAGTGTAAGGGAGTGAGTGCAGAGTATGAGGAAGCTGTTAGGAAAGACTACAAAGCAAATAAGAGTCATGGCATGGGCCATAATAGGAACATTCAGCTCTTGGGCTAGGTAAAACCACATGCTTTCTCACTTCACATGAGTTTCTATTCTTTTGCATAAAACAGAAGGGCCATAATAGCCTGGATGCTGAGAACTAACCTAAAGAGCCCAGTAGTTAAGATCTTCCCCAACACAGGAGACTGTGATTTGGATTTCTTGAACCAGAGGTGTGAACTGAACTTAGATGAGTACTATAAAATATAAGTTATGTATTTAGGTCCCTTTCTAGACTTTCTAGCTAGTAATATTCTGCCTAAGTGCAGCACATACCAGAAAGAAGATACACATACCGAATACTATCATATCTAAGGCTTTCTGTAAATCCGAAACATTTTTAAGAATAAAAGCTGACAATGACTGCAAATTGAATGAAGCTGTCCAAATATACAAATATTGAAACAAAATAAATTGATCCAAGTGCATAAAACTCTTTACCAGGTAAGTGGTTAAGAAAATTCAGTAACAGCTACCTGAAAATTGGCAAGTTTGAACTAGGAGTCAGGCAGGTATTTTTAAAAGCAGGGATAGTTAAGCCATTGAAACTTTTAGATACATAATAGAGAATCAACCTTATAAGTCCCTAAATGAATATTGCATTTCTTCATAGGAAGGTAGTGTCTGATTTAGGCAGACCATAAAATCTAAACATAGGAACCTTGCTGTCAAGTTATACTGGAATTCAGAATAGCTGATTATAATGTTTTAGTCAGTTTGTTAAAACAATTTTGTCTCAGCAATGAAAAAGAAAAAGGGTTTCCTTTTGTAACTTCCAGCCCCATACCACTCTCTGTTGGAAGGTTTGTTTCTGAAATAGCAAGGAGCTCATCAGTGCAGATTATATTGAGAAGACAACAATTTTCAAAACAATAAAAATAACCTCCAGTTACTGCTATATAGTAAGAACATCTGGTTTTATGCCACTGCATACTAGGTAATTATTTTGGTTGCTGTAAATTATAACTGGAGGAACCTATTTGTATTTGAAAACCTTTATCAAAGTTTTACTCTAACAGGCAGATAGCAAACATACTGAATTATTGGTTCCTGAGTCTTGACAGCCATGAAGCCATTTTCTTAGTCTATCGCCAATTCATTTCATTATAGACCCTTTAAAGAGATGTCAAGCCTTCAAGCTTAAAGTTTTGCAGGATGTGTGTGTGGGGAAGTGGTAATTCTGAGATACTGGAAGCTTTCCAACAGGGTAAGAACAGCATTTCCCAGACATCCTGCTAACATCAATTTGTGGATGCTATAACTTCTTATCATCTCAATTGCAGGCCATGGCTCTCAAACACACTTCCTGGGCCACTGTTCATATAGATTTGTTTGTTCTGTTCAGAAAGATAGGAAAGGAAAAATTCAGATACTTTGCCATTAAAAAGGGCTGGAATAGTTAATGTCTGAAATAGTTTGCAGAGAGCATTTCAGATAACAGATTGAAATGCTGGATAAGGGAAAGCACTTTGAAGATTATGATCAAGCTTCGTCTTTGAAGACAACTAGAAGAAAGTAGACAAGCTTAATGGAAGAGGTTACTCAGGGTGACTTGCCATTACTGTTTCTGAATGTGGAAGTAGCAGATTTACAAAAAGTTCGTTTTGTTTTTTAGTTGTTTTTTGGGTTTTTTTTGTGTTTTTTTTTTTGATATAGAAACGGCAACATGATCACACTGAATTTTAACTTGTCAGTGACCATTGTGACTTCCCCTCCCACTCAGGCATTGTCAGCAGGGTCTAGGGTTATTGTATATCAAGTGTGGAGAGGCTGCAGGTTCACTACTTCAAAAAGACCTCCTACAAGTCTTAGTATCGCTAGAATACAACACAAGGATCTGATTAAAGCAAAGAAATTTCCTTTAAAATACATGTGCGTGCATGTACATATATCCCACTCTGCAGATGTTTAGCCCAGCCCTGACAACTGCTGAAGGAGGCTGGGTGAGGGAGTCCTTGGAGGAAGATGTGAATTTCATTTCCAAAGCAGCAGTCTGCTAGCACAGCCAAGTACCACCTGCAACACAGTGCCATTGTGTAGGTATGTAAAAGTCTTCCCACAGATTTTTCCCAGTGTTAGATACTTTAAAAATGGGTAAACCACAGAGCATTACCGAGATATCCAGTATTTCATATTAATATCAGCTAACTAGTAGAATAAATTATTTGAAGAATTCTTTGAGGAAAAGAGAGCTCAGGGCAACTGCAGAAAGTCCCAGAGCAAAAGGAAACATAGCACCAATCATGGTTCAAAAGAAAACTTCAGGTGATCAATTTTAAAGTTTCCATTTTGTAAGGGTTATGGAAAAACATCGTGGCATGCCTGCACTGTGAGAAAAACTGCTCAGGAAACCTTTAACTTTGCCTAAGATGTACTTATAAATGCTGCAGCTAATCTTTCATATTTGCGTGGTTTATGTAACATGTTCTGTGGATGCTTCATTTCCATTAGAAATATCTTGGTCATGCATCTGACTTTTGGAAGTCATTAAAATGTTGTCTCCTGCGGAAACAGGGAAATATAAATTAAATTCAGTTAGACTAGAGGGACAAAGAAAAGTAAGAAACTAAAGCTAACGTTAGAGTAGCTTTCCTCACTCATGTAACTGAAGTTATGAAGGCAAAACAGGGAAAGTGAAAAACTGGTATATCATATCACAGATGTGGGAGAAATCAAATAAGTTTCAGTGTTATTTCAAGTTTTATTTCTTTCACGTGTTGCATTTTTTTAAGAACATATTTAAAATATCCTGTTTACAATACACACATTTTCTCTTGAGTATCAATACAATGGTGAAACAATTCCACAAAATCTCCAAAAACACAAAACAAAAAAAACACTTCTTCCGCCTATCCCAAAAGAAAACCTTCTACCTGGTTCTTCAGTTTGAGTCTCTGAGACAGTTTTGCCTGGATATAGAGCAGTAAGTAAGCACGATATTACTGCAGCTTCTGCAGCCACTAATGTTTGCTTTTTCTGAGATCCCAAAGGCTGGGATAATTACATTCTGCAAGAGGCAAAACAATTTACATAACCCCCCCCCCCACATTCTCTTATTAAAAATTAAATAGGACTTCCATAATCAGCTGCATCAAATATGCGTGAAGAATGACAGCTAGAAAGCAGTCTCCACAAATTGCTCGTGAAGTGGGTGTGAAGCTGAAGTCAGGGTAAGAAAAAAAATCACAGTGATAAAAGAGCACTTTCTTGGAGCTTTTACAAAGTCATTTGGTCCAGGCCAGATAAAAGTGAGTATTTCTCCAATACCCTGAAACAAGAGGGAGAAAACAGAACTAAAAATTAACCTTTTGCAGCAAAACCAAAAATCAAATTCAACTTCTCTAGGATGAAGTCCACTGGAAAATAAAGTCTCCCTTTACTTCCAACAGGTTTTAGCTTTTAATTATGTAAAGCCCTCATGAAGGGATTTCTAGTTTTTGTAAATTTAATTCACAAAATGTCCTAATTGGCTGCAGACATATTAATAACTTTGAAAAACATATTTGAAGCAAGCTGAAATGTGTTTATAAAACAACAGTTAAACAACACTTAAAAAAGTGCACACATCCATAATTCTTGTACAGTTCATATGTAAATATATTATTGGCATTGTATATACTGTGAAAAACAACAAAGAATGCCTGATTTGAATTCCTCCAGCTGCCCACAGTTTACAAACCCTAAAAGTATTGTGGGCTGAAAAAGATGACCATTTCTTCTCCTGTGGGGAACTGCCTCTATTTGTTTGTTGTCATATCTTTAGTGAATTTGAATTAATTTTTATTGACAATTTTACTCATAGAACTGAAAAGACAGCTCATGAGAGGCCAATGATATTATTTAGATACCATCTTCAGAATACAACCCTGATGCAAAAATACTAAAATAACTGCTGAAGCAGAAAATGAGGAAGAAAGTCGCATTTGGGCAGAAGGGTTGCAAGCAAAGGCCTTCTTAAAGACTGATTTTTTTAAACTCCTCTTTATAAAATCCTAGCTCTCAGGAAAAAAAAAAAAAAAAGTTATGTCAAAGCCATCTCCTAAGGCAAGAACAATGTGTCAGTGCCTGAACTTGCTTCAAAGTCTCCAAGCCTAGAAGTAAGGGCTCTCCAAAAATCTTTATATCAGAACTGGGAATCAGGGTAAGGAATCCTTTTCAGGAAAGAACAAAGGTGCAGCGAGCCTTAAGAAAAGGTAATTTGAAAACAGAGGTCCTCATTTCTCTGATTCAATACTGGTGTTTTACAAACAGCCTTCATTGATATGAATAGTCTTTTTGCCAATGGGAAATAGCATGAAGAATGCAGCACACAAGAGAGTCATACTTTCACTTAAGAAAGTCCACTGAAAGCTTGCAGAATTGCCTCCTGCATTTCCAGCCACATTCCTCAGCTGCTCAGGTTTATCCACTCACAGTCCACAATACAGAGAACATGGCTGCATTGAAGTTTCAGCCTAAATATCAAAGCATCCCTAACACATGCTTCCATGCCACGAGCACTTCCTCTGACTTGAAATACATGTTCTGCAGATCTGTATGAAAGAAAATGTTTCAAAATAGGTATGTGCCATTGCATGGTCCCAAACACAGAGGTGGAAAGCATTTATTTTAAGATCCTTTCTCCTGTTACTTGAAAATTAAACCGTGTAAGCTGTCATAATTAAATTCCAAATATGAAGCTAAATTAACACCAGCATTGGTACTAAAAACAATGAACACATTCATTACTCTTACCTTTCTTCTCCTTTATTCCAAGTAGTTTGGGCTCCTGGATAAAGAAAAACAAATGCATTAATACAGTACAACAGAGAGTACAATCATGTATTTATGCAAGGAATTATGGCCATCCAGTGGAGTGGAGCTTTCTTGATTATTTGGTGCCCTTTCCTGTCTTTTGAAACTCCACTTAAAACAAGTAAACCCTTCTGCAAGATTCCAGTTCTAGTAATAAATATTTCTTTGATTTGAACTCAATATGAATAGCATGACGTATCGATTCAGGAGATAAACATACCTTGCTTTTGCTGGTAAAAAAATCAATCTAGAAATGTTCCAAATACCTTCAGATGCCTCAATCCTTTCCTGTTCTCACAAAATTAGAAAGAGTGAGAAGTTTTTACTGTTCCTATCTGCAATCCTACTAATCTCTTTTAGGATAGGATTTTCAAAAGAAAGAGTGATTGAACTCAAAGTCAAGCCAGGCAGTACACATCTGCATATGCTCTTTGAGTGCTTTGTCAGAGGGAAGTCATTAAACTTAGCTATGGCATGCTTGTACCTACTCCTCTGAGGTTCCTATATTGATGCTGATACTTCTGTGAGTAGTGTATTTACTGCTATCCTTCTGCCAGGAAAGACAAGCCCCTTACCCTCAGCTGAAAACCCCAAAACAACAAGTCTTAGGGAAAAAGTAATAATCTTTTCAATTCAGATTGTACATAGACTAACCAGGTTAAAGCTAAGTTAGCGAACCACATTCTTTGTTAAAACAAACATAACCATTGTGGATTGCACTCTGGAACCTTTTCATACAAATATTCTATTCTCAGTATGCACATATAAAGTAAAAGATTTTTCTTTGTGTTGGGAAACCAGCATTTTCAGTGCCACTTTATCCATATAAAAGTTCATTAACATCTGCATTAAAGACTGGTTGTGTATGGAAGATTGTGGTGTGCATCCTGTCCTTGTAATTTCAGGGACCTTTGAGCTATGGCTCTTTGCTGTGCAATAGCTGACTTCATGACACGCTCCCTCTCAAAACGGTAGCAAACAGCATAAATCAAGTGCTGGCTGAGGCTCCAAGGAAATATTCCCATGGATCATGCTACAAGAACTAAACCAAGTGTAACTCACAAATCATGTTTATTTTAAATAGTTTTATCCATAAGTCATGTTTCCTCAAAACAGATTTATCCAGCACCCATTGAGTTCCTATTCTGCACAAGAGAAAGGAAAAGAATAGGGTTTTCTGTCACACTGCATCTGTGTATTCAGGGCACAGTTGCTTCACTCAACAAATATCTAGAATTATGCATCCACTGAAAGGGTAGAGTCAGCATCCAAAAGAGCATTTCTCATTCTTATGCATCACACCATGTGCAATGGAGACATGAAAGGAGAAGGTGTAATATGTCATGTTGCCTCCTAGATTCTGGGTTTACTATAACTCAGGGAGTTTCAACAAGACAACTAGTATTTCACTAAAGAAGAGTAGACAAATAAATTTCATATGTTCACCATGTGACCTCTTCTCATTAATAAAATAAGCAAAAGGGTCCCTGACAGTGCTCCATTTTCACACAAAAAATAAGCAAGGGCTCTGTTATAGGCTTGCCATGCATCAGTACTGGGCCTTTACAAGTCCTTCCATTTCTGAATATGGGCAAATCTCTTGAGGAGTTAAAACAGAAATGTGTGACTGTTTTGAAGTTATTATTTTGTAAAAATTGAAGTGTTTTAACATTTAAATAAAACTGATAATTTGTGCTGCTACAATGAACAGATAGTGTTCCAGTCATAGGTCCCAGTTGAGTAAGGGTTAAATCTCACTGATTAAACTTTGATGTCAGAATTACAACTGTTACTTTATTACCCTCATATCCCCTCCTATCCTAAAAGGTTTATCCTTATGTTAGAGACAACAGCCCTGCAAAGGACATCAAAACTTTCTTGATAGCACACAAGACTCAATGCTCTCTCAAGGGTGCAATATCTTACAGGTAGAAGGGGAGATTTATTAATTTGTCTTCCCATTAAAAAAGGAAACCACAGAAACCACCCAAACAGTGCCCTAGCATTTATAATCAAAAAGGGAAAAAAGATTACTTTCATGAAGATCCTTCTGGAAATAATAGCTTGCAAATATTCCTAATAAAACACAAGATGTCTGGAGGACAGATGAATTAATGAAAACTGATTGCCTATTGATCAGGGGACAATTGGGCAATGCAACTGCTCTCCTTCATCCCACCCAGACACACACAATATATTTTCCTTCCCCCTTCCTCTCCACGTCCCCTTCTGTGTCCCCTAGCCTCCAGGAAAACAGAACAGAGCTGCAGCTGCTTTGGAGCTGTGCCCATGCCAATTGACCAGCGGGCTTCAGCTGAACAATGCACAGAGCGCCCAGGTCCTTCTACCACCCCTCAGAGCAGGGCACAGATTTGGATCTTCTCCACTGCCAGCACTGAAACTTAATCACTTTTGAGACTTATACTCCCTTTAAAATTGGGCTAAGGTTGGCCAGCAGGTTGAAAACCTTATTACATGCAGACAGACAGCGTGATCATACAAACTCAATTTACTGAGGAAATCAGTCTAATAGATATAATAGTGAAAAATACAGCAGGTATATAGACGACATGGTGCCATGTTCAGTTCTGTTCTATGTGAAGCTGTTGTGACTGTAAAGAGTTCAAACAAGAAAAAAAAAGAGAAGCGGGAAAGAAAGCAAATATTTCTTTTTCAGTGGCACTGCACAGATGGAGCAGGCTCAAAAATTACCTGCAGGTCTTAACTTTGAAACATTTTAAATTTCTTTTAATCTTTGTTTATAGTCTGACCTGCTACAGTTAGCTCCCTTGTAATGTAAATGCCACGCTGCAGACTACAGGACTTGTAAGCCCCACCTGGAGTTTAGTTCTTTTTGCTTAAAATCCCAGGGGAAGGGAGAAGAATCTTCGTATAATCAAAGACAGTGAGGTTGCAGCCTCCAGCCTATCTTTTGAGAATTACTTTTCTTTCTTGCTTTTGCTACAAATGCCTTTTTTTAATTCCTTTCCATGATGGCATGTTCTTTCATGGCTTATTCTTTCCCTGCTTTGTTAAGTCTTCAAATCTCACATCGCAGCATAAAGGTAAAATGGATAATCAAGCATTATCCAACAGAAGGCAGGCTCCTTGGGAGCCATTAAGCAAACATCAGGGTAGGACATTTATCATTTCTATACACTGGGTTTTATTGCATTTATGTTGATGCAGTCCTTGACAATATATATTTAAAAACAAAAAAAAACCCCACATAAATTGGCTGCGTATGTCACAGAGTTGTCTTGTTAAAACTGTGCTGGGCTGAATGCACTTGTTTGGTGGTACTAACACCCACTCTGTGGAAGATGACATATGGCATCTGGCTAAAGGCAAACCTCTCTCTCTGCAGACAACAGCAAGGGTTTTTAGTGGTGACAGCAGGCATTCTGATGGAGATGCTAGAGTTTACGCATTGGGAATCTCAGCTGTGTCACACATTTTCTTTTGAGTTTATCAGGAGACGGTTTACAAATTGGGACAAAGGACACAAAGTGAAATAAAAATATTAATTTCTGCCCTTGCTGCCTTTGTTAACCCTTAAGCAGACTTTACCTTTTGCCTCTTACAAGGTGTCACTTAGCTCCTTCCTACCCTGAAGTCTAATTCTGCTATACAGACAAGTGCTATCCTTCAGAAGATGCTTCAGGCCTGCCATGCAGAGTGCTATCTTACGCTCTTTTACTAGCCTGGATATTTGTAGTCTGGCTTCCAACAACTCCTGGATTGCCTGTGTCATGGTGTGCATGTGATACAGGCTTTACCAGTAAAGCCTCTGACCAACTGGTTTTCCAAGCAGCTGCCCTTAGACCACATGGGAGGTTGAGCTGGCAGATCCTGCCTCCTCTTAACAAGACCAAGAGAACCAGTTCAAGATGCCTGAGCCCTCTGCCATGGCCCAGAACTTCCCCAAAGCTTGTAGAGATGAAGGCACTCCTTTTCCACTTCTAGTATACGGAAAACTCCAGCAGCAAGAGTATTTGCTTCTTACTCATGCCTTGACTTCACAGATGCTTGAACCCAAGTCTTCCTGGCATTCATCTACCTATATACAGTCCTACTAATCCAATTCAAACTTTTCTGGTTTATCAGCTAAACATCTTCACACTGGAGCTAAATTTTCTTAGACTCTCATCCTTTTGCTTCTCAGGCTTTGTAAGTCTTTCATTTCTGCACTAGGATCCTCCCAGCAATTGAATTTCAATCTAATGGAAATTTCCACAATGCGAATACTACATAATTTTGGTTTTTACACTGAAGAGTGCAATTCTAAATAACAGTCACACTAACGCCTCATTAGGACAGCTGAAAAAATAATGGATGTTTAATAGGCTACAGCCAAGATATCTTTTCTTCAAAGAATCTTCACAAATACTATGTACTTTAAATTGATGCAGTTGGGTCTTCTATGTCACAATTTTATATATATAAAAAATGAACAGCTTTACATTTCATGTGACATTTTCCCCTTTGATTTCAATATCACAGTAAAATGCTTACAGCATTTCCAAACATGTTTCATTTTAAAACTTTTCAAAAGTCCCTTACCATTTCAGTACCCTTGTTCTGAACTTAAGGAAGTACCTTAGATGCAGCTCCTTGCAGTAAGTACCTCACATGCGAAACATGTGCAGGTGAGTTCTGCTGCAAGAGAACCTCCCTCCTTCTATTTGAACAACTTGTATTTAAGACAGAATTTCTTCTTAAAAGCTATTGTAGACTGACAGCCACAATGGTGAGTTCTGTCAGACAGGCTAAAAGCACACAGACACATAATAGTATCTGGGGAAAAATTAAACTTTTAAACAATTTAATTGCTTTCATGTTCTGCACCCAAACTCTTACCCAGCCACTGTTACTGCATTAGTCCAGGTTCCCAGAATGTTCAGGTTGGTGGACGCTAGTAGATTGTGTTTTGTTCTGGAGTCGGTCCAGGAAAGCATTATTTACCCTTAAAATACAACAAAAAAAATGAATAACGATTGAAAGCATCTGAGGAGTTCACAAACTTGAAATTCAGTGGCTTTCCCTATTCTCAGTTCAATACCCATCTTTCTATGTTTTTCAAGACTGTGCTGCAAAACCATGAACAGGCATGAGATAGGGAGGATTTCACTTTCAGTTCCCTGGATGCTTCCTTATCCTGTGATCAGTCCTTTGTGATTAAAAGCCATGCCTTAGCTGCTGTGAGAAATTCACCAAAATTCTCCATAGAAAGACAGCTTGCATACCACCACCCACCTTATTAGGGAGATTAGCTTTTTCGACAATTCACCCTAGGTAGACTTTCAGTGTTCAGTGCAGGATAAGAGTTTCTAGAAATACTGCTTTCCTAATGCAAATGAAAAAAACCCACTTCAGCTTGTTCTAACAGACACAATTCATGTGGCTGACAACTTTTTCTGCCATCCAGCTCTGAAATCCATTCTAGCATTTTCTTGTACTGCTCTATCAATCTAGAAAGCATGCACCAATGCAAATACACTTTTCCTCAATTTGTTTTAAATATTTTCAAACCTTCTGAAAACTATGCTTTTTTTCCTTCCCTATTAATTCTTAGGACTGACACACATGCTTAGACATGACTGTTGTTTCAATGTTTTACAGTGCTATTTGTAAGGATGATGTAAAATCCAAGATACTGGATTATTTCTGTCTAGGGACACGAGATGGACTGAATCGAAAATCCGTCATTAATTTCTATGGGTAATTATCTCAATATCTTTGCTAGAGAAAAAAAAAAAGAAATGAAAATGGCATGGAGTGTGGTTGCCTACAAAAGTAATTTACTTTTTTTTTTATATTTCCTTAATGATATAAAAAAGGAAACAAATGGTGATTTTATTTTTGAGCCTGGGCATTGTTTCTTTCTGCCAGCCAAAAAGAAAGCTGAGAATACATCTGTGCTTCAAGATAATGGAGTCAGGTAAGTGACAAACGTGCAAGATTAGAACCACTGAGCACAGAGAGGGCATGGCAGTGAGGCATAGCCTGGGGCACAAAGCAGTACAGTTGCAGAAGGCCTTGGGGCACTGCAGCTTCCATCTGTATTAACATCAAATCCCACACTTAGCTCTGCCTGCTAAACTCAGTGACAATCAGCCACAAAATGTGGCATGGACAAAGCAGCCCATTCTAAACCAAGGTAAAAATAAATAAACACATAGTTAAATAAGTATTTCCCCAGCTGAAGCCACTGTACTAGTAGTTACCCATGAAAGTACTAATAGTTTCTACTCTATGCAATATTCTACACTGATAGGATAAATAAAGTCAAAATGGCACCATGGGTCATACTGCTTACAGTGAGCAGTTTTAATGATGGATATTAGTGGCTCATTTGAAGGCAAAGTTAAGCCAGAGCTGAGGTCTGGGATCCTTATTGCAATTGTCTTCTAAAGCATGAATGCTTGCAATTTTGAGACACTTTCCAGGTAGGAATTCAATTAAAGTGTGCTCTGTATTTTTGCATCATACCTCCTTTGTTCATCTTGACGTGCTCTCATCCTGTCTTCCTCTTCCTGCTTTTGTTTAAATTCCATTAATTCAGCCTGGGAATGATAAAAGTGAAACAAACAAACAAACAAATGTCAAACTTACTTTTAATTAACATACATATGTTGCAAACCCAATTAATTCCACACAGCGCTAACTTGAGCTAGAGCCACTTGTCATTCCCAGAACTTATCTCAATAGCATTTTATGTGACAGCGCTATGTTAAAAACCTAGCTAACTTTTCTGTTCTGCATTGCACAGCATGAGTTTTGTTTGTGTGTTAAAAACTGGGAATTAACAGGATTCAGACATTTACAGTCCTACATTTAAATGGGTAAGCTAGACACAAGCCTGCTTCCCTTATTTGCCCACATATTTGCATTTCCCTGTTGGTCCAAGGGGGAAAACAGCCAACATCATCTCACAGGAGCAGACACAGCTGTCATGCCTGTAAGGTATTAAGGAGGCATGCTGTTCACCTCCTGCCTCCATGGAACACAAGGAGGAGATGGGAATAGGGGCTGGGACTCCCCAAAGAGTGAGGAAAGGGCCAATAGTACCTGGGCTGTGACAATGGCATGAGGTTCAACAAGGCTCAGTGCCGGGTCCTGCTCTCGGGCCACAACACCCCCATGCAATGCTACAGGTCTGGGGAAGAGTGGCTGGAAAGCTGCTCAGTGGAAAAGGACCTGGGGGTGCTGATTGACAGCTGAACGTGAGCCAGCTTGTGCCCAGGCAGCTAAGAAGGGCAACAGCATCCTGACTTGTATCAGCAATAGTGTGGCCAGCAGGGCCAAAGCAGTGATCATCCCCCTGTACTTGGCACTGGTGAGGCTGCACTTCAAATGTTGCGTTCAGTTCTGAGCCCCTCACTACAAGAGAGACATTGAGGTGCTGGAGCTGGTCCAGCAAAGGGCAATGGAGCTGGCGAAGGTTCTGGAGAACAAGTTGTATGAGAAATGGCTGAGGGAACTGGGGTTGTTTAGTCTGGAGAAAAGGAGGTTTAGGGGGACCTTATTGCTCTCTGCAACTACCTGAAAGGAGGACAGAGTGGAGTGGGGGGTGGTCTGTTCTCCCAAGTAACAAGTGATAGGACAAGAGGTAATGGCCTCAAGCTGCATCATGGGGGGTTCAGATTGAAATTAGTAAAAATTTCTTCACTGAGAGGGTGCTTAGTCATTGGAAAGGCTGCCCAGGGAAGTGGTGGAGTCACTGTCCCAGGAGGTGTTAAAAAACCATATAGATGAGGTCCTCATTGACATGGTTTAGTGGTGGACTTGGCAGTTCTGGGGTAATGGTTGGACTTGATGGTCTTTAAGCTTATTTTCAAACTAGCTGATTCTATGATTCTACGATTCTGTTGGGTTGGAGAAACAGCATGCAAGCTCCCAGCATTGCAGCAGCCTACCATTCTTACATTACCTAACATTAAGGTATACAAACAATGCCAAAGGTAATTCTTTTCAGAGGAGAGTTTCCTTATGCAATTTTAGTCAGAACTGTGAAGTCATACAGCTTGTATGATTCTGTTTTGCACGTGTGCTTGTTTGTCTGGCTCTTGCTCTCTGCAGTGCACCCAAGAATTGAAGTTGCAGATTTTTCTGCAAAGAAAATTTGGCTTGCAGGATGAGAGGGAAGGGATAGGAACAGACCCATCTTTCATATTTTCCATAGCAACTGAGCAGCAGTAGGAATAGAAACTAAAATAAAATTATGTGGTTAGAGAAAAGCTTCAATAACTGAATGGAACCACAAAAGTTAAAAACAAAAAAAAAAAATCAATTCAAGTTCCATTAAATAAAAACTATGCAATAGATGTATGAAGAAAATCAATATCTGTGAATGTGTTGTGTATCAATATTTGTCTAGCCCCCTAAAAGAAGAAACAGGATTAAGAAATAAAAAAGCCAACCTTAATTTTCACTGTTTTAAATAACTATTCAACCTGAAAATTAAAACCCAGTATCTGACTTTCCAGTATGCTGAGTCCTCTCTTGGAGTAATGCTCTGAAATATATGGTGTGTATATGATGTGGTGTTTAAAGCATACTGAAAATTTCTAAAGCAAGCAATACATACTAAAACCTGCCCTGAGAAAAAAAGGCGGGGGAGAACTTATAATACCTACATGTTTTATAGCTATACTGTGCTAGGAGGTACACATAAGACACAATTCACAATTACTTTAATAAATATTAGTTTGAAGTGGAAATGAGCCAACATGCACTTAAGGGACAATTATTGGAGCTGTTAAAATACATATTATTTACAGAAGGTTTGTAAGTAGTGCATTAGTCTACACAATAGGTAGTAGCAACTATGAAGGCAAGGAGCACTTGGAACCGTGTGCCAAGCACGAGCAGCCTTAGAAGCAGCCAACACCTTCTTAGCAATGTGTGGAAATCGGTAAAGACTCTAAAGCTCTGTAAATCCTTTAAACCAAACCTTCATAAAGAAGGGGCATGCTAATTCACATCTGTAGTTTTTTATCTATGAAAGAATCAATGTAAAGAAAACAACAGTTACCAGCCTTACACACATCAGAACTAGCTTTCAAAAATATTTCCTCTGTATAGTCCCTGGTGGTAAGCATACACCTGATGAGAAAACCTCATTTTCTCTCAACCTGTTGTTTCCAGAATCCTGGTTGCTAGAATACTGTGAAATGAGGACACTTGTCCCAAACACTTAAAGAAAGATATATCCAGGAGAGGGGTTTATCCAGCTCTAGTGGTGTGGAATTCGTTGTGTTTGTTTGCTGCTACTGGGGAAGCAGTTTAACATCAATTTGGATGCTAAAAACAGCAAAGGCATAGCAAGAGGCTCAGTATTTGCTAATATGTTTTCAAATTATTTGCTAATATGATTTTCAAATGCTGCTTTCCCCTTACTTGCACAGTCACACCTGGAGCAAGGCATATAGCTGCCCAGTGCCATCGTTTTCTGTAGTGAACTTTATGTGGACACGGCACCCAAATCTATGCCAGAGGGACTACAGTGGTGCACATACATTTCAGGCAATACGTGCTATATATGCAGAAGGTGGAGTTCAGACTTGCAGTGATGGCATGCCTGCTTTTTAGACAACTCAAAACACTTCATTTAGGTGGTTAGCAAGGGAGCAGAGAAGAACATAGACTTAAAAGCAAAACTGAGAGCTTCCACATCCCCTTTTGGGAAGGCAGAACACGTGGGCCTCAATTCTCTAGAAAAAAAAAAAAAAACATTATGCAGAGTCTGAGATCACCATGAATATCATGAATGATATTCAGAATCTCATAAGATTACTTCTGCCTGAAAGAGAGGAAATTGGTTTCTTTAGCCTATGAAATCAGGTGCCATGGTCAAAAAATTCTCTGCACAATTGTTCAGATGGAAAGGTGAACAAAGCCAGTCATCCAGATGTAAATAGCCTTGAGCCCAGAAGGTAATTGTCCTGTCCCTGTCCAAATTTTACAGCTTGGCTCATCTCCCTCACAATATTTGAAAACAGTGACTGAATCACTTTTGCTAAAGAGAAGCTCTGTGCGTAGGCTACAAGTAATCAATGTATTTAATTGGTTTCACAGCATGCAAAAATAATACAATATGCAAACTGTTAATGTATAATTACCTTCCTCCGTTGTTCTTGCTTCATTTCCTCTAATCTTCTGGTTTCATCCTCTTGAAGAGCTTGCTTATATGTATGGCTTCTCATCTATTGTTCAGCACAGAATATAAACATATTGGTGTGGAGAGAAAGGGGACAAATTTCCAAACCTTATTCCCAAATTGTTATACAGGTATTTAAGAAAACAGAACCAGCTGAATGATTACAGTTACCTAAAAAATAGATTAGTCTCAAGACTAGAATTTAAACAAGAAGTGGTCTAAGGTCTCTTGGTCATTTGGTTTGGCTCAATGTCCACTTGCACATCACAACCAGGTAGCCAGAGCACATACTACTTGGTGTCCCAGTGGCAGGCATAAGCATGCCCTGAGTGGTCAGAAAGCACAATCAGGTAGTCAGATGGGGTATTCTGAAAAATTAGAAAGAAAACATTACCGAGCTAACAAAGCAGAATGGAGGCCTGGTAACAGAAAGGAATTATTTGTGGTTTGTTATTTGTGGATTATTTGTTGAAAGGCATTTGTGGAGGTAGGGCAACAGAAACTGAGGAATCAAAACTACTGTTTATTTGTGGGGCAGCCAAGAGAGCTGAAAATCTGAACTACACATCACGAATAATGCATTCAACTGTGTAATAGGTTTTCAGTACAATAACTAACCCTGGTCTTTCACAAGTTGTAGTTAGCAAAGAGCCAGCCTACCATTAAGATCTTACAGAATCCTTAGGATCTTTTACATAGAAACTTATACTGTAAAGTCTTTGATCAGGGACATAGTGTAGCACACTAAATAATGAGCAAGTATAATTTAATACAAGAAGTGTGCAGGTTTGACTTTAGTGAGGAATTTGGTGCAGGTCTACACAATGTTCTCGAAATTTGATATATGCATTCAGACTGACACCATCAAAACAACAGGCACATAATTTGCTAAGAAGACTGAATAGAGAAAGCAATTATTAATAGCTCAATTTTGAGCTGGGAGAAGTTGTTACATGAGTCCAGGGAGACCCATTCTAAGTCCAGTATTATTCATTGCCCTCTGTAATGGCTTGGAGAATTGTGTGAAGTGTGTGTTAATCAAGTTGGAAGACAGTAAAAATCTACACAGGATTGGTAACACTTTGAAAGACAGGATTAAAATTAATTATGGGCTTGATTAAATGAGCAGGCCAGAGAAGTCACCAATGACAGAGTCACTCCAAAGAAGTTAAATTTGTTCACGTACATCAAGTAATATTTAACACTAATATTTGAATTAAGCGTGATAAATGAATACAACTACCAAAGAAATTATGAGTGAAAAAATATCAATCAACCTTACATTGTCCCAAACTTTTTTCTAACATAAATTTTAAATTTAAAAAAACATATATTTATCCACCACCCTTTTAGCATGCATGTCAGGCACTTCCTAAGTTTATCACATTTCACTACTTCAAATACATTGCTCCTGAATCTTTTAATTACTCTAGACAAAGGACAGGTCCATGATAACATCAAAATTAGAGTTCAGGTTTTCCACTGGTTTAGCATTTTGGTAGCACACCAAGTTTATTTAGATAACAACTAATTGGTTATTTGCTTCAGGTTCCTCACATAGAGCACAGAGGCTGCGTGTAAGCCTACAGACCGTATCTCATCCAAGCTGGTTGGGAAGACGTCTTGCTAACTGCGTTGCTGCATTATAAGCAAGTGATGAATTGACCCACAAAGCTATAGAAATGCTGCCATACCAAAGACATGTATAATATCAGCTAGTATTAAAGAACATTATAGATAAATTATGTATTTATTTCCTTCAATACTAGAAATCCAAAGATGAACTATGGTATGTAATTTGGCATAACTTATTAAGAAACCTCTTCAAAAACTGATATGAGAAGGGCACATATAGGTAAGTGAAGTAGTAGAAGGCAAAGACTGCAGGTAAGACTGTACAACTGAAAGAATTTAGTGTTCTCTCAGGCATTCACCCCCTTCTGTATAGCTATAAAGACACCATAATACTGAAGTCCAAGTCAGTCCTGAGGACATGAGCTTGGTTGTCTTTGCAGTTCAATGTTCATACCATATGAAAGGCTGCAGATCTGGGTCTTCCCTACCAAAGAACAAGCTCCCCACTGTTCAGTGTTGGATGCTTCAAAAGGTAAGTAGAAGTGGTTTTAAGACATATTTTCTCCCTTTGCATAGTCCTTCATCTTGTTTGTCCACCCAGGAGTACAGACAGTCTGAAAACTACCCTCTTTGCCAAACAGTGCTGGGCAGAGATTGGCTCCTTCAAACTGTATCTGTGCACACATGCTAAAATTTTTTTAGGGTTCTTAGACACACAAAATAACCTGAGGAATCAAAGTGGAAAAGAGTCATTTTTCTATCACCTTCCCTTTTCATGCAATGAAAAGCAGGAAGCAATACTAGAGGCAAGACAGAGCTGTCATATATACTGCCTGCAGCCATCTTTGTAACAGGAGGATCTTGCACATTTCCAAAGCTTCTTATGAAATATGGAGGTAAAGCTGTCTTTGTCTTTATGCTGCTGTTGGTTCTGTTCAAACCTGTTCAAGGTTGTATACAACCGAGGGCTACCCAGATTGTATAATTCCAAGTTTCTGCTGACTAAGGACTATTGCTTGTAACAATTTCCGTCCGCTTGGCTGCCTGCTCTTTGTCTTTCCTCCAATTATGAACCTCCCTAAAGGAGAAATACTTCTGTCTTAGGCTTAATATCCATCACTGGGAGTTTTTACATTAGGAGGAAAGTGGTTTAGACATGAAGAGACTAATCATATGTAGAAAAGCCTTTCTGAGGCAATTAGAAAAATGAAACTTAAGCAGTACTTTATCTATTTCCTAGTTACATTGATACTTAGCAGGCTCATTCAAACTGGGACAAAGTCCCCAAGCAGTCTATGGAACCACTTTTAGGATGCAGTGAGGAATAAGCTTCTCTTCTGACTAGAAGTTAAGCATCTGTTGACATGAACTAGTTGAGATTTCATAAAAGCTTGCCACCAGTGGACAGGTACAGAGCACATTTAAGATTCTGATCTGACCTTAGAATATAAACCTGGTTCTCATTTACCAAAAAGAGGTCTGTGAATAATAAAGGCAGTCCCCTACTATGCAGGATACTGTCAGTGCATAAGAAACAATGTAGACAATCTCATTCACACAGAAAGAGTCCTTGGCAGTCGCTGAGTTCTGTCTAGACAATTAAGCTCAATTAGAATATTCTAATATTACACTATTGACAGCACCTGGAAAGCTGATAGAAAATATAGCACATGCCATGATTTTGCTTACCCATGCTGTAGATTCTGCGCCATGATTAGCAATCTGACAGGAATCACTCTTTGGCAAACCCAAGTCCAATCTGTCCAATAATTCATTGGTTTTGCTATGAAAAAATCCAATCCAAATAGAATTGTTAGCGTTTCCATAAAAATAAATGCAGTTTTTTATTCCACCCTTGGAATCTAGCCTAGACGTTTTATCATGTGCCGACTTAAAAACATCACAGGTGGAACAGAAGGTTACAGAGAGAGACAGAATGAAAAGGGACAAAGGATCAGAGCCTGTATTATGGATAAGACATTTGCTGGGAGGACTTTCTAAGTGAACAATTCTTATTATTTGTATATTTATGGTTTACAGTGGCTACACTTTCTTTGCCCATTATAAAGCATCTAAAACACAGACTCACATACTATTGGACTTCACCAGGATGCAACTGCTTCGCTGAATTGCTGCAAATCCTTCTACCAAATTTGTAAATCTCAGATAAGTTATTTAAAAGATTATTTTAAGGATATTTCCTTCATCCTTAATACAATGCAAACTTAAAACAGATTTCTTAATTAAGCAGAAAGACTGGAGCATTTTGTAGCACTTAAAAAAAAATGTTTGCCTTCAGTAGAAGCAGAATTGCACAACTAAACAGGATTTTCAAAGTAGCATTTCTTTGTTCACAGTTTTAATCAAGTACAGTTAAATAAAGTCATTAGCAACAATAAAACCAAATGTCAAGAATGGGAGTTTCAGTGCCATGATCAGGAACCACTTTGCAAACCTGCAGTCCCAGGCATATCTATTCAAGACTTTGCTCACTCAAAGTAATAGAATTAGAGGAAAGAGGAAACTTTATTTCTATATAAGCTTTGGAAAGCATGAAGGTACTGAAGTGAGAGTAGAAAGAGTGCTTCAAAAGGCATTTGACACAAAGATCTACTCTGCTACCAGCACAACCACCTAGCTCTGGCAGAGGGAGAAGCTGTTGCTACCAAAGATAGCTGCTTAACCTTGGAGAAAGGGACTTGGCCTATGAGTGATGATGACTAACTGCTGAAACAGACTACCAAGTGTGGTTTTTTTCTTTCACTTCCCAATCTCAAATGGTGAGTAGATGTATTTTTGGAAAATGTCCTACTGGTCAGTGGGTGACTTTTCACTTGAGAAGTTGGGAAAAAAGAACAGGAACCCACATGTTCTCCACTACTCTACACAACGCAAAACCATGTTACCAGTTTGGGTACAGTACTTGATCAGGCTGTAACAAGTCATGCTTTTAAAGTCTCAGCATTTCCAGTTCATTCCCTTTTTTCCATTACCTGGACCTCAGCCAACGCACAATACAGAAAGAATCAAGTGAAGCATAAGTGTCCCTTATATACAAAGCATATAAAAGCTAAATAAATTAATAGTCTTCTTGACCGAGCATAAAGTTCATATATTTTTTACATGAAAGATGAGTGGTTAAGTAGTGAGATTGCACAGAACAATTTTAGGAACTTGAGGTTTTACATTGCAGATTTTCTACCTATGCTAAAATAATTTATCTCTACACCAGAAAGAGTAAGAACTCCTACAGAAAGTCTGGAATATATTTGAGAAGGTTGAAGCTCTGTGAAGAAATATCTGGCAACTTGGACATATACCTGGATGTTCTAACTCCTTATGGATGGAAAAAGGGGTATGTAGGAATTCTCATTATTTGCGTAAAAAGAGGTGGAAGCTTAAGACGCTGCATTTTCCAGATCAGCACACTGATAGATGAAAAACTAACTCAGTTTCAGTATTAGAAAAGATGATTAGAAGAGTGGAAGCAAATAAAATTTCTCTGCAAGACGGTACTCTGCCTTTGAATACAGAAATCACCTTACAACACCAATTAAGTAAAGTGTCCCTGTCACAAGAAAGGGACTCAGGTTTCTGAACTAAAGACAAACTCCGTCAAGTCAGTCATGTATGTTAATTCCTTGTGTAGCATCTCTATAGAAACCCAGCAACTCATCTGGAGTTGTCAGACTATCAAAATACTGTCTGAGTGGTGTTTTTCATAATATTAAACCTATAATCATATCAATGCAGAGCATAGCATAAGCCATGCTGCAGGGAAAGGGGGAAGTCAGAGATGACAGTCCAATTAATGTTCCAGAGAGGAAAGTACGATCTCCAGAAGGAAATCAGCATATCAAAGTGTCCATAGGTGTTCTGCATTCAGAGAGTTGGAGCAACATCTCATTCGCTTGCTAAAACTTCAAGGGCTAATCAAAGATGCTAATTAAATATGTTCCTCTAAACTAATTAATATTAAGGAAAGAAGAGCATGAGCTGGAGAAATTAATTTGAGAACAACAGAATCCTGATGCCCTTCAAAACTAGCTAGGCAAAAGGAGACACAAAATTTAGACAAAGATGGCAGCATCCTAACAGGCTGCTAACCTGAGCTCTGACTACACTTAAGCAGCAGGTTGAAAGGAAGAGAGCCATTCAGAAACACAGGTTAAGCTGGAGCAGTCTTACGGTCTTTTGTCTTCTCAGTAGCCCTGTTTTCCATTACACCATTGGGAGCAAGCCTTTTGCTCGGCTAATTAAAATAGGCTACTCCCATACTGATACATTTAATAGCATCCAGCAATGCTTTTAGCATGGGAACTCAGCCATCTATATTGTGATAACAGTTCCTGGAATAGTTTTGACCCATTTCAAACAGCACTTTAACAAATAACTCCTGGCTGCTGTTCGTGAATGAGGATCAACCACAATTAACTCCCAATAGGCACTTTGGATGCAACTGCCCCATTTTAGGGGGGGGTTATCCTTAGGGATACGAATAAGGACATGGGCTCAGGTCCCAGCATCTTCTTCCACCAAGGAGTTGCACAGCACTGATTGCTAAGCAGTGCATATAATTTGAGATTTTATTCCTCTCAGTACAAAGATGTAAAGAAAATAATTTTTTCTGCCTACACATAAACTTCTTGGGTTTCAGGCTGTTTTACAGACTAACATTAAAAATGCATCAATTAAAAGGGCTTCTTGTAATCTTCATTATTCCTTCTCAATGACACCAGTGGCAGTTAATTCTTTGGGTTAAATTGATGGATATTGAAATGCCAGGATACAGAAAAATATACTGGCTTTTATGCCAGTGCTTCTGAAAATAAAAGCAGCACAGTACTGTTGCATATATCATAAATCTATTTATTCCTCTTGACAATTTTTTAAAGATAATGGCCACACTTATTAGTACTGAACACAAGACAGCTCCTTGTTTTCTCAAGCTGCAGGATCTCCAGCAATTCTACTCTAATGAATGTCCACAAGCATGATAAGAGCTATTCCTAAACAATAATAAAAAGCAGAAATAAAGAATCCCAAGCCAGGTAAATCATTATAGCAGTTTCAGAGAGAAGACAACATGAGTAGCTGCAAAAACAATAGAAGTAGTATCTAGTGCTGAATGACACGGACACATCAGCTACCAAATTCATTGTCAGTAAGCAATACTAAAGTGATATTTCATCACTTTCTACCAATTCAGCTGAAAAACTAAGAACCACGCATAATGCACGCATAGTGTTAATTTCACATATCTGCCCTGAAGTTTCGTGATGGCTTTGAAACAATAGCAGACCTCCCAACCTCTCCTCCCTCCCAAAAAAAAAAAAACCCAAAAAATAAAATCCAAGTTGAATTTCATTCAAGATGCAACTTTTTGCAGCACCAGCAAACATATCTACACTTCTTCTGACTTCAACATACTTAATTGGCCAAACATAACAACTTCCTCAAATTTTGCAGGAATTCAGCTCAGCTGCTTAACACTACTAAAGCCTACCCAAAAGAAAAGCTACCCTTTATTTCAGTAAGGTACATGGTGGCTGTGTTCTTACTGATGCCCTTGTTCCTTCCTCAGCAAGAGTTCTGCCTCATGAATTGTCATACACATCCTGATCAGGCCTTATCAGGCACTTGCTATGTACTACAGCCAGCCTGGCTAGTCCTAGGGCCGTTGGTGCTCCTCTGCCTAACAAAATCAAATGTTGAAATACAAGAAAATCCTGACGTCATTGAAAAGATTGATGAGATTGTGATCCATTTATGCAGTTTTCCACAGATTCTGATTTGGGAGATGGAGAAAGAGACTTCAGAGGGAGGTATACTTGGGATTTTCAGTAACGAAAATCATTTGTTGAAGTGGGAAATGAAGCTAGGGAATCCATAATACAATTCACAAAAATAATCCCACAAAAGGTACCTATTTCAAAATTAAGCTACTAAGCAAGCTGCAAGTAGCCTGAGTGCGGACAGCAATGCCTTTTGATGGCATACAGTTATACATTCCTCCTCTTACATCCTGTCTTTGCAGAGATTTATCATAGCAAGAAGTTTGCAAGGTTTAGATGAGGTAGAAGGCTACAAGCAATTGCGATGTTTCCCGTAGCTGGGCCATGACAAGGGGCAATGTTGTAAAGACATCTCCATCTTTCAGCAAGAAACATGCCTTCAACTCTCCCTGGATTCTGGTTTTCTTGCACCTTAATTTGAATCCATGCCTGCAGGACAGAGTCCAATTTTGGATAAGAATTAAAAAAACAAACATCAGCCATGTGCAAAGTTCCCAATGTGAACTAATATCCATTCTTTGGTGTGCATATGAGAGGGGCATTCATCTTTTGCTGGAAGCTATAAGGTGAAAAATTACAATATGACATGATTAATCCCTTAAATTCCTGTATGATGTTGATGGCTCTTCTGCAATGCCCTTGACTGGGAAGAGAGGCCATCCTCTGGGTATTTAGCTCACTTTCTTTCCAATACAAACCCTTCCAATAGCCACACACCAAGTTTAACTGCAGCATTCATGGACTTCAGTGGGAGTAAAGCACAAGCATAGTCAGGAGGACTTGGACATATCTAATTATAGAGCTCAAAACTGTGCTATCTTTGGCTGGTACGCTTTCCTGTCTGCAACTTCTTGAGCATGTGTTCCTGTTCTTGGGGATAAGTACAGAAAAATGTGGCACTAGTTCATTTTAGGTATAAAGCTTCAAGAAAGTATAAAAATAGGTTAAAAAAGAATTCTCAGCAGAATTTTTTTTTGTCTCTTCTTACCCACACCCAAAACTAACCTTTCCTGTCAACCCGCTTGCTTTTTTTTTTCCCCTGGCTGAATGAAATAACGAAGCTAGGCTATTCTTTTCTCCTACCAACTCATCCAATATTCTTCAACGTTATTTTAGATGTAAGTTTAACTTATTATCTGAAGTAATAAGCATAAATTCAGTTTTAAGGAAAATGCAGTTTTGTGTAAGTCTGTTGCATAGATCTTCCATTCTGTGTGCTCCATCTGCATGTGCAATCTGCTTCTATATTTTCAGCCAGCTTGCATGGGCAGAATAATGCATACAATTAGAAAGCAACCTCACAGGCATTCAATAAACTGCCTTCATTATTACACTCAAGAGAGTCCCTTTGGATGTCTATAAAAGCCTAGTTTTCTGCCTGTTAGCTAAATAATTGACAATGCTTAAAATAATAAGGAGCAAATGAACAAAACGAAGACCATTGTGGTGAAAAGAGGCAAACAAAAGACTCTCAAGGCTGCGAACCCTTTTTGTGCAAGCTCTCTTTCATTCTCTCTAGCAGTCTATATTAAAAATCTGGTCAGGTTTTCACTTGCACTTCTGTGGGGAAATTTGTTACTAGCCTGCTGTTTGAACCGCACATCATAGGGGACTGAAAACTGGCAAGGACACCAGTATTTATCCTGTGAAAATAGATAAAAAAAAATAAAAATTCTGGTCTGATTCAGGTTTTATTTTCTTGCATTTTATGACTTTTGAGAAAACTGCTTTGGCAGGCAATTGTATATCAGCTTGGTTTGGTGAACCGTCTGTATTGTGCTCAGAATACACACTTAGAGGCACTCTGGCAAGTTCTGTTTCCAGCTCCAGATTCTGAGAAGAACATATTGAGTGCACACATGTACCTGAGTGCAGAAGTGCCAGGGATTTTTACAAGAGTACAACCTTCACAAAAAACAGAGGCATGAACAAGTAACAAAGGGAAGGATGAAGTGACATAACAGCCATGGTGTACTATTAAAAAGTAACCCTATGTTCTAGGCTGCTTTTCTCATTATGTAAATAGGTAGATGGCTATTAGGAAAGCAGCGGACCCCTTCCAACACTACATTTACTGGGAAGTCAAATCCAAATTAAATAAAAGCACCTTACTAAAGAGCTGGGCTAAAACCACATGGTGAGACATGTGGCAGTTCAGGCACAGATTCACACAGCCTGCACAGCAAGCCACAGAGAAAAGCAAGGCGTGAGTTAGCCATCTCTCATTACTGTTTAAATGACAATTTTTGTGTCTCATCTAAAGAGGGATGTCCTGA
This sequence comes from Myiopsitta monachus, assembly GCA_017639245.1. NCBI lineage: Eukaryota > Metazoa > Chordata > Aves > Psittaciformes > Psittacidae > Myiopsitta > Myiopsitta monachus. The sequence goes on from CM029919.1 coordinate 66,964,734, forward strand.
AACGTCCTGGGCCAGCCATCTGACCTCTTCTTTGTTCCTACTTGGAAAGACGGGCAGTTAGTCCTTTCCTCACCAGGATTAGCAATTGCAAACTAAGGATTACACAGTCATTTATTACCTTTTAATGCAGTCTGACAGAAATGCAGTCTCTGCTACAGGCCATCAATGTAAAATACATCTAAGACACCATTACTCAGAAGCAAGGGCTTCATTTCATGTGCAAGCAGTTTCTGGTAGAAAAGGGGACAAATACTCATTTTCTAGATCTGGCATCTGCAAAGGCAGAACCACAGCAATAATAACACAACTCTCTCAAGTGCTTCTCCTCTGTTAGCAGAAACCAGTCACACAGCAGTTCCCCCAGCCCAAAGTCTGTTCCTGTGTGCTCTTCAGGCTGTTTATACACAGCTGCTTTAAGAGGTACCTTGTAAGTTTTGTCCATTTTTGTCACCTGAGTCTGAGTTCACCTGGGTCAGAGGTGCTAGAGGAGCTGCTGATACCAGAAGAGAGAGGCTTGCAGAATTTTCCATAGCATTCTGTATGCATGCTTAGACCTCATTCTCACGAGACATAAACACATACCCAAGCAACTGTAACAACAGATTCAGTTGACTTCCAAGGGCTAGTTGCACACAAAGAAGTTAGCAAAGCTCACAAATGATAGGAAGTGACTGTATTCTGAAGAAAGTGGACAACATTGCAGACAATTATCCCTTTTGGCATTTACTTACTTCATGTTGCACCCTTTGAAAGGCAATTTCAGTGAGATGTTCTTGGGTTTAATAGTGAAAGAAATTTAATCAGAACAACAAGCTCCTGGGCAGCATCATACTTTATTGCCAGAGTATGTTAATGACGTGAGAATCTTAATTGCCTTTCCTTATCAAATAGAAGTGGCATTTCATAAAGGAGAGGTACTGATTGGGCTGTACCCCGTGGAGCCTGATACAGCTAGAGGTGGTGATCAATTTTAAAAGGTTTCTCAGCTAATGAGACTGCTGGTAGGCATTGATCTCCTCAGGAAAATTGTGATGTTGCAGCTGCAGATGCTTACAGAGGACGAGCTAACAAGGCAGCTTATCTTTTGAAAGGGCTCCACAGGACATGACTTTGCAGAGGTCACTGATTAATATGCAGCACATGACCTTCCTTTGCCTCTCTCCCAGCAAGCATGGGAGGAGATCAAAATACTCTAGCAGAGGCAGCAAGGAAAGGGGCATAACCTCATATTTGTTCTCTTTGCCTCTAGACATAGGGTCCTAAATGATGGAAGTAGTGAGTTACTCATTTTTGCATAGTAGGCTGTCCTGGGTTCTGCAGTAGAAGTCTTTTCTGTTCTTCTTAGTAGCTGGTGCAGTGCTGTGGTTTTGACTTTCAGCCTGGGAACAGCACTGATAACACCAATGGTTTTAGCTGTTGCTCAGTAATGTGTAATCTGACCATGGACTTTCTGAGTCTCATGGTCTGCCAGGGAGGAGGGGAAGCAGGGAGGAAGCAGAGACAGGACACCTGACCCAAGCTAGCCCAACAGGTATCCCATACCAGAGCACGTCATGACCAGTATATAAACTGGGGCAGTTACCCAGAAGGGTTAGATCACTGCTCGGGTCGGGCTGGGTATTAGTCAGTGGGTGGTGAGCAGTTGTATTCTCTTGCATTGTTGTTTTCCTTATCATTATTATTATTGGTGGTAGCAGCAGTGGTTTGTGTTATACCTTAGTTACTGGACTGTTCTTATCTCAGCCCATGGGAGTTACGTTCTTTTGATTCTCCTCCACATCCCTCCGGGAGCAGGGGAGAGGAAGGGGAGGAAATGAGCGAAATGCTACGTAGTACTGTGTTACCAGCTGGGCTTAAACCACAATATAGGCAAAAGCACATCTTTCAATATCAAGCACTTCTATGTGAACGTCTAATAACTGTCAGTACTTCAGTGGAGTTACTTTACAAAATCTGAGATGTCACACAGTATCCTTCCATTACTTCTGGATGTTGTGCTCTATAAAGCCAGTATTTCTTAGCAGTACAATCTCAACAACATCCAGTGGTAAAGACTCCTGTTCCTGGGCCCACCAGAGGCCATCCTTCATACCGGGCAAGGCACTAGTGTCACTGTACAGCGTGGGAGGTTTTTGCTTAACCAAAATTGCATTCACTGTAGGTAGATTTTCAGCTCACTGCCTCCAGGTGCAGTATCTGCAGGGCCTCATGTTGTGTGTTCAATACATGATATGTATAAATAAACCTCTGATAGTTGAACATAATCTCAAGCAAAGGAGCTCAACAATACATCTTTACCTTCAGTTGCATCAGCCAGTTTAGTTTCCTAAAATGACACTGAATGCTCACTAATTCCCAAATCAAGGGACAGAACAGCTGTCAAGCTCCTTCTCAGTGTGCAGGTAGCTTCTGCACCAGCTGGGGACCAACCGACTGCCCACAAGAAGTTTTTTCAGATGGTTTGGGCCTGCTTTTGGCAGAACCGATCTTACTTTTAATGGAAAAAGTGCTGATCAGCAGAATTCATTTCACCATATGCAAAAAAAATGTACCAAGTGAAGGTGAGGGACAGCAAGAGATATGTCTGTGCATAACTGAATAAGATTTAAAACAAAAGTCAGTTTAAATAGGAAACTGACAATCCCTTCAGGAAAAAGCAATTCCCATAACTGAGGACCCTGCAATGAAGAGATCTGATGAGTTCATTATTGAGTTAGGCTCAAAGAGCATGAAGGTGTCTGGTCTGTCAGTAACAAGTAGAGATCTAAAGCTGTGCAGGGTCTTCAGGAATCCTGAGGAATCCAGATGTGTGGGAAATCCACACTGGGATAAACAGAGGACAAACAGCAGGCAAAATACCAGTATCTACAGACAAACTTCGGCAATTTATTTAAGGAAAGAGCTGTACCTAAAGCCAAATGGGAAGAAATACAAGGAAAAAGTCAAGAAAGGCAGAGATCAGCAAGAAAGCACTAAAATGTCTATACATCAGAGAACAGTCTGGGCAAATGATGAAAGAACTGGAGCTACTAGCATGGGACAAAACTGACTCCTTTAAAGGTCACAGAGAAGAAAAGAGTAATCAGTCATGCTAAGAACACAGGTGAGCAATTTCAGGAGCCAAAGATAAAAAAGGTAAAGGTGACTAAACAGCTTTGTGTGTTAATTATGTGATAGAATCGGTCTGGATCAGTTAAAAGTAAATAAATAGGGTAGAGTGAACTGGCAGGGCAGGAATTTCACTGCCAATGGAATTAATTATGCCAGAAGTGGAACTGTATCTAAATCTGACATTAAGGAGGTATTCTTAGGAAGTAGGTCTTCACAGCAGATCTTTACATTTAAGCTTTAGGACCATGCTAAATATAGGAAGTCCTCATTATTTTCATGTGGGTTGGATTTCTTTACTAGTCACTAAAATAAATCGGTAATTTAGATCCCATTTCGATAACTAGTGTTGGATTGAATGATCATATATTGATTCAGTTAGAGAAAGAAACAACAAAGTCAGTCTATAATTCACAGTTTTCATTTCAAAGTCTATATTTTGAGAGCTAAGAGAAATCTACCAAACCAAATTTCTCACAGAGTAAGGTATGGACAAGGCTTGGAATATTTCACAGAATCAGCGACTGAAGTTGGAAGAGACCTCTGGAAGTCATCTTGTCCAACTTCCTGCTCAAGTAGACCCACCTAGAACCGGTTGTCCAGAACTTTTGAATATCCCCAGGAATGGAGACTCCACCACCTCCCTGGGCAACCTCTTCTCATGCCTTTTCGCCCTCATGGTAAAAAAGTGTTTCCTGATGCTCAGGAGGAACCTCCTGTGTTCTGCTTGTGCCTATTACCTCTTCCCCTAAAGCCAAAAGTTTCAAGTAAAAAGGTGAAAAAACAGCAGCAGAAGCCAAAACCTCCCTGAGCCCCAAACTGGAAAAAAGCAAACAAATAATAAATAAAATAAAATACAACCCCCACCCAAACCAGAAGGACAAGGAGATGAAGAATTTTAGGTAATAAATTTCAGATTTTACTTACTAATATTGATCTTCAACGAACATCTCTCTTCTTTGCATTTCTTGCTGCCTTTTCTTAACTTCAAGTCTCTCTGCCTATAGCATTAAAACCAGGAAAGCATAACTCAGATTTTAGTAAGCCAGAAACAAACATTAATTATTTTAATTTAAGAATTTCAATATTATGATTTATTTTTTTTTTAAACAGCTATAGCAGCAGTTGGGTACAGAAGTGACCCAATCTCAAATTAAAAAGTATTCAGATATGACCAAGCAGCTCCTAGTCAAGAGACCAGTCTGAAATACAAAAGCACAAAGTCCAGTGGTAACAGCAGTCAAAAGGCAGCTCACTGTATTAAAAGCACAAATCAGAAGTGCCAAACTGGGATTTCAGCCCTGCTGTATTTTGAGCAGAAGCTCCCCCACTGCAGCTGGGGGGAGGAAGCTCCAATAGGAGCTCCTACCCAAGGTTCACAACAAGTAGCACATAGAGCAAACTGCAACCTTGGACTGTCACTGCTCATCACCCACCCTGAGAATGAAAAAAAAGTAATTGTTTGGTAACCCAGCAACCAGGCATTGCTCTAAAGAAAGCGCCCTGGAAATTTCAGACAATGGCTTGCAGAGAAGTGAAGGGAGGTGTAAGTGGAAATGGCCCATTTGGTCAGAGCTCCACATCAGGGACAGGACACTGTACCTGGGTGGAGGCTTAGTGCAGGGCCAGATAGAATGCGGTGTGTGCTTGTGAAAAGGAAAAAGTGGTGCTAGGAATGGGGATATAACCCCCACCCCCATCATTTTCTTCTTGTTCTGCAATCAATAACATTTCAGTAAAATTACAGTTCTACTGGCAGTTACTCAATTACTTTGCCTTCAGTGATTTCAGGGTGAGCATTTTTTAATTGGATAAAGAATGACTGTCTGGAAGAGATTTGCAAAACAAGTGCAAATTCCTCCTTGGCATGTATTGAATTAAGACAAAAAAATCCTGTCAGATGTCTGCAGATGGGAAAAGAGCCACTATGCTGTGCAACAATAGAAACTGTTGGAAGGCAAAAGACTTGTTATTTAGAAAAAAAGCAATGGGAAAATAAACAAAAGGAGGAAGATGAATCTCTGAGTAAGATGTCCCATTGCTCAGTTATTTGTCATGCTGAGACAGTGGTAGTACTGATGCAATTAAAAAAAAGTCAAACTAAAATAAGGGATTTCACACCACAATATAGGTAAATTTTGACAGTGTTCAACAGACATCTTGTTTGCTCCTACTCAAAGACAGATGACTTTTTTAGGCAAAAGGCTCCTACCCATCTGTGCAATTTAACAATTTGCAAAGAAAAAAGGACAGAGGATGAAAGGAAATCTGACAGCATCTATTAATGTCAAAAGTGATGTTGCTATCCTCAAGATATCAGTAATAGCTGCCAGGCTTTTCCCCAGTGCATCTCAACATAGCAAGATGATACCTTCAACTCTGAAAACAACACTTGATGTGGGATCCACCATCATATTGCAAGGCTCCTGAAAGTTAAAACCCAGAGTTCACCAGAGACGCTGTGGTCCTAGCTCCTAGCTAGAACATGACAGTGATGTTAACTTTGAAGAGTTCGTCAATACCACCTCCACCTCACAGTATATAAAAATGAAGGAAATATCCTGCAGCTATTTAGAATGGTGTCTGAAGAAAACTCCAGTATATTGAAATTATTTACTTGTGGCTGGTGTGATTGTTTTCTCCTCTGGAGGTTTACTCTGGGACCCCTGCTTAGGACAGACAATGGGACTGGGACATTCTCTAGCTAATGATAATCTATCAATAGACATTGCCAAAGTACTCCACATTTGGCACAGTCTTCAAAAACAAAGCCAAGAGCAGAACAGCTGTGATATGGAAGGTAAACATGTTGAAAAGCATTAGTAGAAGGTCTGTAAAGTGCCTGGTTTTAACAAATCCCTGAAAAAGGCCTTTCACGATGATTAACACAGTCAAATTAAAGAGCACATGATCCAATAAAGAATAAAATGAAATTACAGCTTATTCTAAACAGGACAGTTTCCATCTAAAGATGGCAGGACTGCTGCTATGTAATGTAAGAGCAAAAGAAATTTGCACACAGTTGAATTGCCCTAAGCCTTTTCACATCTTTTGAATCTTTAAATATTTCATCAAGATTAAGACTATACAAATTAAAGACTAAGAGTAGGGTAACAGAAACAGAGATTGGATGGCAGGAAACAAATATCCAGTGCACTAAGTTATGCTATTTTCTGCACAGCACAAATGCAGAAAGCTTAAAAAACAAGAGGCCAAATATCACCCACTTGTGTATTTTCTTGGGAGCTTTGACAATTCCTTTAACCCAAAATCATAGAATCATAGAATCACAGAATCAACTATGTTGGAAAAGAGCTTTAAGACCATCAAGTCCAACCATTACCCCAGGACTGCCAAGTCCACTGCTAAACCATGTTACTGGGGGCTTCACCTACACGGCTTTTCGAACTCCTTCCAAGGACGGTGACTCCACCACTTCCTTGGGCAGCCTGTTTCAAAGCCTGAGCACCTTTTGCTGAAAAAATATTTCCTAATATCCAGTCTAAAGACACAAAGAAAGTGCGATGGAGTCTGATCAAAATCTGTGATGTGAAGGGCTACACAAAAGACATCTAACAGCAGATGCCTGCTACTAATGGGTAAATAATAACAGTGTTACTTCCCATGTACTCCCACACTTTCTGCAGAACAGACACACATCTCAGCATTACGGACAAATACAGAAGTAGGGAGTTCCCTGCTACTGTTACAACGTCTTTCCAAAATTATTTCAGTGAGCGACTGAAAGATCACTAGCTTAGGAGAATATCCAAACTCATGCAGCCCAGAGCTTATTCTGTGAACAAATCAAAGCAGTCCCAGGACAAGCTCCCTGACATGGAGTGCAGGGGATCCCAAATTCCATTCACTGCTCCACATGGACACTTGAGTACCAATTCACACAAACTGGGCCTGTGGGGGGACCTCACAGAATAAGGGGGAAGGATCCACCCTACTCTATGGGAGCTGGAGAAAGACGAGGTAGATGCCAAGAGTGTTGGTAGTCCAACACCAAACCTCATGGTTAATGAAAATATGACACAGACAAGTAGGTGGACTCGCACAGATGGTAAGGCAGACCTTCCATATTTAGGTACTGCTTTGGCAGGCACCCAGTTTTCTCTTGGTCACAAAAGTAATGGGAGAGTGGATACAGCTTTTCTCTGCAAAACCAACATTAAAGCTGGTGAACATAAACAGATCCTGTGTTTATAAGCAGCACTGGCTTACAGTACATCATCCTTTACAATCAAGGAAGAACTGAGCAGGGTATCAGAGCCCATTGTAGTCTTTCGCACATTAGTCCATAGGGCTTCACCATTCACATTTGCTGGCAAAGCAGCTTTCCAGCTGTGAAAATTTCAGAGGCCCTGCTGATAAAGCTGGCTAGCCATTATCTCCTTTCAGACTGTCAGATGATTTGAGTTTTATTGAATCACAGAATCATAGGATCATAGAATAGTTAGGGTTGGAAAGGACCTCAAGATCATCTAGTTCCAACCCCCTACCACAGGTAGGGACCCTCACACTAGACCATGACTAATAACCTTGAGCAAAAGGAACTGGCCAGCAAGAAAAGAAAGCTTGTGCATTTGTAGAAAGGCATGCTCTCCACTGAGTTCCTGCAGGTGCAATTGTCTACAGGTCTATCACTTCAAAAATAAAGTTCTCCTGCACTAACCAGGGCCTACCGTTGTTTGTACAGTACCAGTCCTTTAGGATCCCTTTCTTGTCATACTCGGCTCTTGGGAGCCTTTCACCTGCAGGCAGGGTGAGGCAGCCAAGTTGACACCTTTTAGAGGCTTTTCAGCATGCTTTCCTTAAACACAGTGCTGAATTTTTAATATATAAACATCTTCCAAGCAGAAATCATTGTCAGCTCAATCACTGTTGTGGAAGACAGGCCAAATAAAGGAATTCAAATTAAGAGTTCCCTTTCATGCTCCTCTGTTTTGTTTGTTTGCTTTGTGGGTATATGCTTGCTTATTCAAATCAAATCATCTGTTTGGCAAAGATGTTTTGCCATGATGTAGCATTCTCCTTTATAAGAAACTGATAGTTACAGTTTTCCTATCTACAACATCTATAAAGACTTTATATTCTACGGGAGTGAAGGCAAAGAAATTAAAGAGCATGAAAAGAAAACTGATACATCAATATATTTTTTAGGTGTAACTTTAAATTATAGCAGTCTTGCAACATCATGTCAAAAGCCCATGGGCAAACAACATATTTAATAGGTAAATAAAGTATAATTAATCCCTTTTCTACAATTGCTGTCATCACTACTTCTGAAGTTATACATGAGCTGGTAACTGTTAATGATATTTTCACATGGCAGGACTTACTGCCCCTGCCAGCTATTGGGTATGGCCTTACCCTCATAGAGCAATGCTAACCACTGAAAGGCTGGAAACAAACTAACTCTTACCTAGAGGCAATTAATGCTACTTTTGTTCGTGGGTGCCCTGGTAAGCTGTCCAGGAGCAATGATGTTTTAAATTCGATCTCAGCATTCAGCTTCTGCACAGAAGATAATTTTTACTGTTGTGAAGACAAAACCTGCAAACCTGAAATCTCCCTTTCTGTCATCAGTACTGCGCACATCAGTATCATGCTCCTCCTCTTTTCTCTTTCTTTATTTAAGTTCCACATTACAATCTCAAGAGATTGTTACTTGGTTGCCACCAAGGAGACACGAGTTAACTTTTGCAAAGGTTCATGCAGCACACAGTGCAGGATCCTTTGTGAGCAAAGTAGGAAAAAAAAACCAAAGGTGAGGAAAGTAGGGAAAAAACCCCAAAGAAACTCAAAATAAAACATAATATTTGAAAGTGAGCTACCATTGGTATCAATGTATGGTGAATACTAGAAGGAAAAGTGACCTTACATATTAGCAATACACCTGGGTGTGGAAGCCCCGGAGGGGTTGGAGGGGCATTTGAATTTCAGGGTGAGCTCAGCACAATGCAGATAGACTACACTGACCTCTTCATGATTTGGATTCCTTTTCCACCGGGACAGGATGTATTTTCTTGTATTCTTCCCATGTGTACATCAGGCAACTATGGATTTCTATAAGGTCTTTGTGCGATCTGCCACAATCTGATTTTACAGAGAAAGCTCATGCTAAAGTGAACTATATAATCTGTATACGCAACAATCTGTATTCCTCTGACCCTAGTGTACTCCCTTTCTGCTAACTCTTCAGGATGGGTGCAACGGAGATGCTGGAGTTTCTGAAGTGCCAGAGGAATGCTCAAGCCTCAAAGAACACCACGTCAGGCACCCTTCAGTCATCGACAAAGGAGAACTAGATTTCCTAACTCCTTGATGCAATCCAGGGCTACCATTAATTTGCCTGTTCCATGTAGCTCAGCTACGTCAAGTATCAAGACATGTCCTTTGTTTTATAGCTCCAACTCTGCAGCAACCATACTTACCTTTTCTCTCTGCAGGGCTTTCTTTTTCAGGATTTCAGCTTCTTCAGCTTCTTTTTTTGCTTTTATATGTTCTTTTCTCTTGTTCTGTATTGACATAAATATAGAAAACAATTTTACATACGCATGCATACAAAGAACACGACTTGACTTCACTCCTGTAATCCACATCTTTCAAATCTAAAGTATGTTTGAGGAAAGTTTCTAGAATTTTTTCTTATGATGAGACACTGCACAAAGCAGGCCATGCACCAGCTACTCTGATATCAGCTTTAAGATGGCTGAGAAATCTAGGACTTACAAACGGGTATCCATGCAAAGAATCGCACAGTTGATGGATAACTTAATAGCATTTAAACCTTTTATAATAGGAACAACATAAGCACTGGATGGGGTGGTATATTGATCAATTAGTTGAAGTGTAGGCAGCATGCCAGATGATACAGGGAGGCATATAAGTAGCTTTACAACCATTATCACTTTACATATGATCTGTGGTATGTCTTGCTACATATTTATAGCCAGATTTCTCATTTTCTTTGGTGCAGAACATTTGTTTCTAGTTTTCCACTGCTTCCTTCAGGTTTCATGGCTTTCTTTTGTCAAGCAGCTGTGAGTTCATTTTATAGCCATATGAAACACTTCATGAAAAGCGAGGGGGTTTGAGTTCTTATAATAAACGAATTTATTCTTCCTGACCTTTTGTTGGTATTTGGATTGCATGAGCATCATTTGCTGGTTTTGCCTTACTTGAGCTTCTGATTTCTTTCCACCTTAAAGGAAAAAAAAAATAAAAAAAGGATAAATTGCATTTTGCATAAGCATTTTCCATTCAAATACCAGCCATTGCAGAACAGAGCAATATAACAGATTGGATGTATGCATATACAGGAAATTTTTCATAATTACGGTAGCTGCCTGACATTAAAGAGAACAGATAGGAGACCTTTTTGATCATTTTATCCATCCATCAAAAGCACTAGCTTGTTATCTACAGAGCATCCACTGTATCATCCATTCTGCTAGCAAATAAGTCCTGCAGTAGATGATCAGTTTACTGAGGAACTATTCCATTTTCAGAAAATCAGTTACGCTTTGCAGGTGAGTCTTCATTTTCAGATCTAGCTCTTGCCACCTTCGCTCAGTTTGCCATACATACACATATAGATTCAGAAATTTTATTACCAAAAAGTTTCTTTTTTATCAAGTTTAGGAGCTCTGAGTCTTCCAGCTAATGGGATGCTATCGTTTGAGTATCTTCTAAGTAATACCTTGGAGCTTTAGGAAGAATCACTTTTCTGAAATGGAAATCAAAGCCTTTTCCCACAGACCTCTTATTCATATCCAGGTAGCAGAATGCGCCCTTTTCAAGGCACAAACTCTCTTTTGAAAACATCTAAACCTTTGTTCATAATGTTCAGCCTTCATTTAAACAATACAAACAACAACAAAAATCCCAGCACAAAGAAATCCAAATGAAAAACCAACCACACAAAGTGATAATAAGTCTTAAGGGATGGAGAGAGTGGGTTTGATTCTGTTGTCTACTTTTTTCCAAAGTATTTTCTTGCTTTAGGAAAACCAAAAATTGGTGACTGGTGAGGTGCCTGACATCCTGGGCTGCATCAAATGGAGTGTGAGTAGGTGGAAGGAGGTGATTCTCCCCCTCTACTCTGCCCTGGTGAGACCCCACCTGCAGTGCTGCATTCCACTCTGGGGCCCTCAACATAAGAACATGGATCTTTCGGAGCAATTCCAGAGGAGGCTGTGAAGATGCTCAGAGGGCTGGAGCACCTCTTCTGTGATGACAGGCTGAGGGGGTTGGACTTGTTCATCCTGGAGAAGAGAAAGCTCTGGGAGACCCTGGAGCAGTTTACAGTGCCTAAAGAGGGCCTGCAAAAAATCTGGAGAGGGACTTTTTACAAGAGCAGGTAGTGACAGGACAAGAGGGCATGGCTTTAAACTGAAAGGGGGTAGATTTAGATTAGATTTTGGTAAGAAATTCTTTGCTGTGAGGGTGTTGAGACACTGGAAGGGGTAGTCCAGAGAAGTTGTGGATGCCTCATCCCTGGCAATATTCAAGGCCAGGTTGAACAGGGCTTTGAGCAACTTGGTCTAGTGGAAGGTGTCCTGTGGCAGAGGGGTTGGAGCTAGATGATCTTTAAGCTCCTTTCCAACTAAAACCACTCTATGGTTCTATGAAACATAAGAAAACTATATTATACTAGATCTCTCAGGAGAGATTAATCTTTATTAAAGTAGCTTTCTCCAATTAGTAATGAAAGGTAACTAATTTTAGGTACTTTTGTGAGGTTCAGTGGATAAGAGATCAAATCCCTAAGTGTGGCAACTTTTCTATGCACACAAATAACTCAGTTAAGATTAAACTCTCAAGAAAGACTGGACATGCAGTACACAAGCAACAAGCTTACAGTAGCAATAAGCAAACAGCTTGCATTGTAGAGTGTCTCTTCCTCACATCTAGAAAATAGGATCGCTACTAACCAAGTTTTAAATCTTTTTGGATGCGTGATCTTTCTTTCTAGCCTTTTATTGGCAACATTTAGAACTCTTGTGTTCACTGCATTTTTCTGCATGTTCTGCTGGACATAAGCTCTCAACAATTTTCTCACCATTATTAGCCACTGCCTATAGCCTTTCAGCCAGGTTAAATTCGTTCAGTTTGGCTTGCATGTAATATGTCAAACGTTCCACTGAAGTCAGAGTATGTTGTGACTGGTTTTATGTAGTATGATCAAAAAAGAGGCTATGGCATTATCAAGCATGATTTTTTGCTCCACTTATTGCCCAAGGAGAACAGTGGAACATGCATCTTTCATTGCTCTCAACCCTCCATGCTACCTGAAAATTTGCCAGTCAAATATTAGAGAGTTGAAATCCAGAATATCTATTTCCCTATGGAACACATGAGTGTTAGAAACTTCAACTTTAAGAATTCTCTGGTGACTTGGACTAGATGTGTAGTCTCTTAAAATCACTCTGAGGAAATAATATATGATACTTTTTTACCTTAATGAGTACCTACATTTGTGAAATTAGAGATGTCACTTGTATTTTTTTCTCTTTCCTTGAGCTCTCTTCTGTTCCAAATTTGTTCCTGTGGGAATGATAAGATCTAATAATCTTTGCACCTTACCTCTTCTCAGAGGCACTGAATATGGTGCGTGTGTCTCAGTCTCCAGGGGTCTTTCTAAGTGGCAGCTAGACACTGACTGAAGAGCTCATATAAACTCCTTGACTTCTTTCAGCTTTCTTTTCTCCTCTTAATTTGCTTCTTTCCAAAGAAATGCAGTGGGACCAGAAGACTTCCCACACCCAGTCACACTGCAGGTTTGCCACCAGATCCCCAGTCACACAGCCAGCCTGCACACATTCTGCATAGACAACACACACAAAACTTCTGGGTTTAGATTTCTCTTGTGTTCCTCTTGGGACAGAAGCATGTCTACTAGGAACTGCTCACAGGCAAGAAGCAGCAGCTTGAATTCACAAAGAGTATGTCTGGCTACATGACTGCACATGAGTGGTTGGGAATAAGGGGCAGAACACCAAATTTCAAGGTTAGGCTCACCATTGCAAACAACTGGGAATCACGCTGCTGGGTAAAACAAACATGTGGGACCAGTATCATCTTGACCACAAACACAAATCTTCACTGGAGTCAGTCTGAATTCCTCCATCTCCCACCTGGTACAAATTTTTATACACAGTGCACCATATCAAACTTACATTGTGCAGCATGGCAAATAAAGAACTTAGTTCCCAGGTCAAGGCAGATGATAACCTGCACTGTTTACCCCAAATTCTCCTATGACAGCAAAACAAAGGAAGAGCAGTTCCAGATCTACAAAATTAATAGAGGAAACATTTTAATCCTCCATTTTTTCAGAATTAATTTTGCCCCATTTCTATTAGTGCAGTTCCTTTAGGTCTTCCAATTTTTGCTGCACAGTATCCTCATCATGTTCTATATGGATGATGCTTTCAAGTTTTGTCTGGCTAGCAAGTTTCATCAGCTCTTTCCTACCTTTTATGCCAAAGACATTAAAGAAAGATAGTAAAACAAGATAGATCTGAAGACCGGCACTTCAAAAGCACTTCTAATAGCTTTCCTCTTTCTTCAGCACAATCTGCAGTCTTAATCTCCATACAAGATTGAGGTTAGGTTCATTGCTTTTTTAACTTTTCTTTTTTTTTTTTTTTTTTTTGCTAACACCCAAATAGCACTAAATTAAATTATTTATAGTGCTTACAATTGCAGAGATCTCCTGTCTAGAAAAAGAATTGGCTACCCTATCAAACACATCATTCAGAGTGACTTAAGTTCCTGCAGCTTTTTTCCATTTACCTGTTTTTTTCCATTTTCCTGTTTTCCATTTACCTGCGTCTGTTGTTATTTTTATAAAACTGGTAATACAGAGCCTCACACATTTAGCCTGCAAATGGCTGAAGCTGAAGGGATCACTTTTGCCTTTTCAAGAGCCAGCAGTCAGGAAAGCACATATACTGGCCCTAATACAGAGGAGTTTTCTTGTAGGTAACCGTAGGGTCTCTGACACATGCTGTGCATCCGCACACAAATGCCAAGTGCACACCCCAACAGAGACACCAACCACAGACCATGTCACCAGCAGGAGGGATAATCCACCTGGTTTTCCCAAATATTAGTATAGATTTTTTACACTTGACAGATCTTGACAGATTTCTTGGGTGACAATCTATGCTGTTTTCTTTCAGAAACATCTTTGTTGCCATGACCATCAAAAAACACAGAGTACACGCAGTAGGCTGATGTTAGCCCAGATGGACATTGAATCTCTTTAATAAGTAGTATGTGAGAAAAAGTGAAAAACGTCTCATGACCTGGAAAATAAATTTTTGTAACTCATAATAGCTGATTTGCATGTCTTACCCAGTCTCTGTGGAGCCAAGTTAATAGGCCTTTGCCTGTGCTCTTCCTTCCACCGCTCCAGGTCATCCAGCTCTTTCCTAGCAACTGAGCAGGTACAAAAAGAAACAAATATATGGAAGTTAGAGGCAACACTAAAACCAAGGCAGTGTTGCTACTTGAATATAATCCTGAAGACCATCCAAGAACAGACAAACTTGTCTTCAAGGGGCGCAAAACCCCCCCAGGAGGTTACACAGTCACTGCAATGATCAGCTAACAAAACAAACATTTTGCCTAACTTCAGACAGTATGGTGAAAAAACCCTTGTCATGGGTTCAGCAGCAGCAGTCATTTTTTCTCCTTCTTGGTAGCTGGTGCAGCGCTGTGTTTTTTGATTTTGGGCCTGGGAACAGCGCTGATAACACCAGTGTTTTCAGTTACTGCTTGTTAATGTTTTGGTCTGGCCAAGGACTTTCTGAGTCTCATGCTCTGCCAGGGAGGAGGGGGAGCCAGGAGGAAGCAGAGACAGGACACCTGACCCAAACTGACCAAAGAGGTTATTCCATACCACAGCACGTCATGTCCAGGATGTGAACACAGACAGCAGAGACCCGGAAGGGTATGGAGGTGGTGGTGGACTGGGGGTGCAAGGCATGGTCAGGTTTTTGGTACTGAGGGGTTCGCTGCTGGGGGGTGCACTGGCTGGGTCGGGCTTGGTGAGCAGTTGTATTCTCTTTCCTTGTATTTCTTTTGTATCATTACTGGTGGTAGCAGTAGTGATTTGTGTTATACCTTAGTTACTAAACTGTTCTTATCTCAACCTGTGCGAGTTGAATTATTTTGATTCTCCTCCCCATCCATCTGGGACTGGGGGAAGAAAGAGGGGGAGTGAGTGAGTGAGCGACTTTCGTGAGTTTTAGAGACGTAAACCACGACAACCCTAAGACTTAACTCCAAAAAGAAAACAAAAAACAGCAAAGGGACAGATAATAGACTGCTTTTTAACCCATAGGAACCTGCAGGTAAATGCCACAGTATTTATTCTTCTAGATAAAGCAGAAGTTGCTACATTTAAGATGTTATTGCTGCATGGAGGGAAATGCTTGTAAGTGTAACATTCCCCAGCAGGGAAATAAAAAATAAGTGATCTTCCCTCCCAACCACATGCTCCCTAAATAAAAACAGAAGGAATGCATAATTCATCTTCAGAGTAAGACACTTCAACATCTCATCCATGTGTGGTGGATAGCAAGTTCCCAGTGTAGTCAGGTGAAGTCTAGTCAATACAGCCAGAGGCACCAGCCGCATGCCCAAGGATGGCTGGTTGGTTAAACTGCGCTTTCAAATTGACTGACGAAGGGAAATAACCCAACAATTCCTTTCAATAGCAAGGCTGACAAAGCCTATGGAAAGAGGAGCTGTGTTTTACAGAAGTACATAATACCTCTAGGCACTCCTTTCGCTCTTACTAAAATGCATACGAGTCAGATTTTCTAGTGGCAGTCTATGGCTATCAGATGATAACGGCAGCTCTTCTCTAACAAGACAAAGCCAGTTCCTGGGCAGGTCCCTAAAGAGTCTCAAGAGAGAAACCAGGTTGTTATTTCACCTTTAAAACAAGCATTTATGTAGAAACTGGATTCATTGAGCGCATATTTTTGCCAGCATCCAAGGCAGAAATACCTGGCATGCTTCAGACTTGCACACTGGCGGCACAGAGTGAAAACAGGTCTTTATTAGAGCAAAAGCATCTTTGCTATTAATGTCAAAGCCAGCTCTAAGATAATGTTTTTATTTCTCCTTCCAGAAGATTATAATTTCATTCAGGAAAAATCCATTTCTTTCTTGCAGCCGAAGGAAACCCAACCCTACACCAACCTGATGATGAAGCATTTAAGCTGAACTCACGATGTTTGAGAAGAAAGGATTTAATTGCGCTGCTTTCTTGAGGGTTCTAAATGTGAGTAGTGGTGACTGACATTCCTTCAGGCTTTCCTAACTTGCACAAATAAACAGCCAGGAATGTAGGGCTGCAGTGTTGGTCACCTATGTATACAGAATTTCTTTTACAACCAACTCTTGCTGTAACTTCACCAAATCTTTCTAGTAGAAGTTATGGGCGCTCCTGCTTGGCTACTTTCAAAGGCAATACTCAAAGCCAAGCAAAAGTGAACTTATATCCACAGATATTTTCCATCTAAAGTGATCTTTACAAGAGCCACCCACAATCCTTACATGGAGATTCGAGAACCAACAGTTGTTCTAGTTGTTTTAAATCTCAACATAACCATATTTAAAAAAATATTTCTTACTTACTTTTCCTTCTTCCTCCCCCTAACTCAGAGGGTGTTCAAAGCTGTATTCTGCAATCTGACCTCAATCCTGTAAAAGTGGGACAGAGCTAATTCCAGATGAGTCTTGTAGAATCCAACTTGAACAGCTCCAGCACTGAAATTACCAAAACCTCTTCCTCAACAAGTCTTATTCTGCATGAAGTTTAGCCAGATGAGAAGTTAATCCTACAAAAAGCCTACATTATGATGAAGAATGCTCATAGCACTGACTTCACTGTTACAATTGTACATACAAAAACATTGTGAAAATGAGGATGAAAGTTGCAAAGGCAATAAAGTGCACAAACCCATACATTTATTCAAATAGAAATAATGCATTACCATATTAGACAACTCAACTTACTTTGCTGCAACTGGTTTCTTCTGGTTTTGTTTGGAGTTATCAGGACATAAGGGCCAACACTAAAATGAAAGAAAACCACAGTTTCCTGTCTGCAGAAAACCAGGACTGGATGGGGGCTCCTTCATCAGCTTTCTGCTGTTGTACCAACTAACTGTATCAAACCCAGTATTTAATTCGATTCAGCTCTTCAGGATTTTTTTGTAAATACTCTAGGAATACTCATTATTGTTGGAGTTGGCCATAAATACCAAGTATAACATTTTAGCACAGCCTTCACTTTTCTTATTCAAGCCTCATGCCAGATTGCTGACCTCAAACCTCACGCATTTCAATTCAAATTACTTCTTTGAATCAGAATGTTCCATGCAGTAGACAACTACTTCCACAGCTTGCTCGAGCACAGAGACCAGTCTACTGGGAAGAGCACTGGTGTTTCAGTTCCACCCCATACGTTGACGGTACCTCACGCGTACCTGCCTTGTGGGTTTAGGCAGTCTGCCCAAAAATAGTCCAAGGAACATGCAAAATCACACTGTGATGGACCCAGGTGACTTGCTCTCTTCCTGAGCTTTAGCTTCTTTGTCAGCCTTGTGTTTGTCAGGCAGGAGGAATTCCTTGGGTGTATTTATCTTGCTGTCATACCCACAGTGCAACTCACTGAATCAGGACAAAGGCCCTGTTTGCTAGACTCAATTCAAAATGCAGTTGCTGTCTTAAGGAGCTATCAATCTAACACGACAGCAAAGAGGCAGGACAGGGTTCAGAGTGTATTAGAGACTCCAGGTGATCAAAAGAGTGATGAAAACATGTCAGTTCTACTTGGAGAAAACAAAGGGGTTTATCAGACAGTGTGTTGTGTAGGTAGGAATTTACACTGCTCCCATGCAGTAGAGGCTGAGCCACAGGGGTGCAGGTTTACCAGAAAAGCACTAAGAGCAGTTGGCTCCATGTATCAGAGAAAACTCAGTCTCTCAGCAGCACTCAGCAAGGTTTTATCCGAACGCATGGTCACAAATATTTCATCTGACTTCATTATGAAGAAGGACCAAGGAGAAGAGCAGACAACAAAGAATAATTAGGGGTGAAGGCTGAGCCTCTTAAAAGAAGAAAGGGCCACAGAGGCTGGCTAGAGGACGAAATAGAAAGTGAAGAGACTGCTGCTGGCTGTGGAAAAGTAACGGAAAAGTAATGAGAGAATGAGGCCTGAGACTAAGGCTAAAAAGGGAATAAAAGTCATGCAAAGAGATCAAAATGCAAAAAGCAGCCTGACGCTGTACCACTGTAATTCAGGGTTTGCAAAGGAAAGCGCTTATAACCAATTACCTCTTTCTCTTTGAAGACTTACTCCAGAAGGCTGTGGATTAATTTATGAGATTAAACTAGTAAAGATAGAGCTGTGAACTTTAATGGTGCCATTTAGTATGATTCTTTCCCTTCTGCCAGCATAGTCTGGTGCCCCTGAGACTGCTCTTCACCTCTCCACCAAATCCCATGCCCTCAAAGCAGGAGCTAAGAGAGCAGCAACACCCCTCTGGTATTTGCTTCACAAGTGTAACAGTTACTTAAAAGAAGTTTTGACAATCCTCTTGCTTACAGCATAACATTCCCCATCAGCGATGTTTTTACAGAGTTTTCTTTATTTGACTTAGTAGTAGCATTTACAACTTATCCCAAACTGCCTTGACAAGCTGCTGTGCAGTTATCAGCACCACAATTTCTTTTTAGTTGTTTTTCTTGGCTCTTTCAGATATTAAGATCATATTTCTCTCAAGTTCATGCATGAAAAATAAGGATCTTACAGCCCCCTCTCTTTGTCAGTGAAAAAAAATGGCGGGGTTGCAAGGCTACCTATTCCACCCCCCAAAAAAACCCAGTGCATCTCAGACATCACACTGCTTCACAGCGCTAGAGGACAGAAGAGTTTTTACATCATCAGATGCACTTTGATGACTTCCAACAGTGTTTGATTAGTTGCTTTTTTAAACATTAGGAATCGTTTTCAAAAGAAAATGTCTGTCTGCACATGTATGAGAAATCACGATATCAGTTCTAGTCTTTCTGCCATGAATCATTTCCTTTAAATACTTCTGCTTTTTGGCTGGAAGGCTAGGAGTCTGGGACGCCAAGTAGGGGCCACTCTTCTGACATATGACCATGGTCATTATCTCTGAGCTCAGAAGGACAGCACATGAAATACAGCAAAGGTCAATAAGTTTATGAAAGGCTTTGAGGTGATGATACACTTACTGCCAGGCAAAGCTCTGCACTGTTTTCCAAAGAGAGGTTTAAAGTCATAGTGATTAAAAGCATGTTTAATTAAAGACCAGTTTGGTTTCCATGTTATTGAAATAAACGCAAAGTTAAAATAAAATTAGGATGTCAAGTCACCTGTGGGAGAGGGTAAGGAAGAACAGTATACCATCTTTTGGTTGTCTTTTACCTAGTGCTTATACTACATGTTTTGCTTTACTCCAAGTTAAGAGTACATAAAATAGAAGAAAAAGCACTAGTTAGTTCATCTAATTTTATACTGTTCACCTTTGTCTCCAGAGAGATAGATACGTAAAGTATGGGTACTGGGATCAGGGGAAAGGAAGAGAGTACACATGGTAAACTTCTTGTGGAGTGGGTGAAAGTCTACAAGCCTACAGGAGGAGGGGAGAAAGAAGGGCTGTTGCTTTAGAGACTTCACCTGCCCTACCAGTTTTAATGCTAAAATTAAAATCCATACCTAGTGTCCCTTTGTCCTGGGTTCCGCAGTAGCAGTCATTTTTCCCCTTCTTATTAACTGCTGCAGTGCTGTGGTTTTGACTTTCAGCCTGGGAACAACTCTCATAACACCTATGTTTTTAGTTGTTGCTAAATAATGTTTACTCTGACCAAGGACATTCATGCTCTGCCAGGGTGGAGTGGAAGCTGGAAGGAAGCAGAGACAGGACACCTGACCCAAGCTAGCCAAAGAGGTATTCCATACCACAGCACATCATACCCAGTATATATAATGGGGGCAGTTACCTGGAAGGGCTAGATCACTGCTCAGGTCTGGCTGGGTATTGGTCGGCGGGTGGTGAGCAGTTGTATTCTCTTCCCTTGTTATTTCCCTTATCATTATTATTACTGGTGGTAGCAGTACTGGTTTGTGTTACACCTTAGTTAGCGAACTGTTCTTATCTCAACCCATGGGAGTTACATTCTTTCAATTCTCCTCCCCATCCCTCCAGGAGCGGGGGGAGGAGGGGGGAGAGCAAGCAAGCAGCTGCGCGGTTCTGGGTTGCCGGCTGGGCTTAAACCACAATATCCTTATTTTCTTGAGATTATTTTGAAGGAAAGCAGGTTAATGCAAAAAAAAAAACCCACCAGCTTTCACCTGGTGTTTTCAGCCAATTTGCAGGATATTGCCTGTCATTTCTTTGTTCAGACAAAACCTCTGATCCAATAAAGCCCATACAACCCACCACAGCCTGTCAATATTCCAGTCAGATTCTGAGTTGTCACAGTAGCCGTAAGTCTGGAGCAAATTATCTTACCTACCTCGGTAGCAATTAAGGAAATGTGAAAATTTGAAGCTATCAGTGGTGTACAGGCTTTTTATACTTTATACCAATATACAAAGTGCTTCAAAATCCACAACCAAATAAGATGATAAAGAATTTAACTTTACAGGTTCCCTAACAGTGATTCTTACTATTATATGACTTGAGCCTATCTTTGAAGTAGGGTTGTTTTATAAATAAAAAACCAGAAGTCACTGGAGGAGGTGGGGAGAACATCTTACCCAGCTTATAACTCTTCAAAAAGGAGAAGAAAATTATCTTCTACCTTTATAGATCATATTAAGCTTGATAAGACTTTTTTTGGTGTATTTTGTCCACAGAACATGGGAATGTATTGACTAATTACACAGACTGAACAGATATTAATGAGAGTAAGAAAGTTATAACCCAATAAGAGAATGTATCTGTATTGAAATAAAACCAAAATGCAACCTCATATGATTTTTCAAATAGATCTCAAATACCACAGTAGTGGGAAGATAAGTACCTAGATAACAATATGTATATAAATAGATATGTAGAGAGAAACATTTCAGTCAGGAGAAACATGCAACACAGTCACAGAAAATTGCCAAAGAGAGTTTACAGTTTGAGTGACCAGCAACACAGAGAACACCATGTCTGCCATCTTAAATTCTGCATCCTGTGTATAAGTCTTCTCATCTAACTAGCACTACTCAAGAGCACCTTTTCAATGTTTTCTGGGTATAGACCACAGAAACCTTTGTTCTACTTTCTTTCAGATTTGTATAAAATAGCTTATTTTTAACATTGAAAAACACATGAGAAGCGCCATTCACCAGTAATGTTTTCTATAGAGCTGTGTCCTTGAGCTTTTCCCCAAGCCTACTCCAGTCACCTACCACTGGAGAACTTTGCAAATGAAGTGTGAAGTAGTTTAAAGAGTTACAAAAGTAACGGCTATTGTAAACTATTTCCAGCTCCACTGTGTTTTATGCTGCCACCCATCAGTACATGAATGGCGCAAAGCTAAAAGCTTTTTTGCTCTGCTGGGCAATGGGTTCTATGTAAGAGGCCAAATCCGAGTGTAGTTGAAGAGCAACACAGATGATTAAAGCTTGGGAAGAAGATCTGGGCTGATCCTGTTTGGAGAAAGGACAGAAGGGAAGACATAGGTGAAATACTGCATTAAATAATATGTTAAGACTGAATTTAAAAGGGAAAAGGCACCAAAGTGCCAAACACAATTGTTAAATCTCATTCAAAGATGCACCAAGCTAAACATTGCATTCAATTATTAGGAATTGTTTTAAGAGCATCCATGACACCACAAAGTATTGTTTTCACCAATGCTCCCTTGCCTGATGAAACAGCCATATGCTGCTAAGCACCACAGAAGCTGCCAAGTCAGAGGGCTACAGGATGCTAAATCCCAGTGAGCAGACAACTCTCCTGTAGGTATCCTTATTTTGCAATGCCCACCAGGCCAGATGCTAACAATAATTGACAGCCACAGTTGAATATGCCATGGCATAGCCATAAGCAGAGCTCCAGGTGGGTATGCAAACCTTGCACGCAGGCTTGAGTCTCTCCCTTTCCATCTTTATCAGAGGCAGCATCTTACCAGTTTGCAGCTCAGAGACAGAAGTGAATTACTGGGCCTAATACACTGTCTGATTCATCCTAGCTGCATGTGTATTCTTTACATGAGAGACAGAAAATAAACTGCATTAGCAGAAAATGTTTACCATCAGAAGTCTACATTCATGGATTTTGTCCTCTTTTTACCACAGGCTAAGTGTGCACTTAATTACCACAGTTCACCTGATGCCTGGAGGCTTATTAAGACAGGGTAACTCACTTCTGTATCTGGTCCCTCTGGTTACCTAAAGCTTTCATTAAAACAGCCAACGTTTTTGCTACAGTGAGTTAAATCCTGCAGAAGTGAACTTACGCAGGGGAAAAGCGGGAGGAAAACAGCAGCAGAGAGAGGCCCAGGAGAAGGTAGGAGTCAGAAACAAGCAGGAAAGCAACAGACCTGCAGTTCTGCTGTTGGCAACCAAATCCCAATTCTGTTACCCACAAACTTGTAGAGAAATTCCTGAAGTTACAATTTGATCCAAAGAGTAAAACTCAGAACTGAATTTCCAGGAGTTAAGATGGGGCTCAGATTCAGCAGCTTGGTCAGGGCTTGGCATGTGACAGCACAGTAGAAAGAACAGCAGGTGCTCCAGCCAGCATCCCATTTTGGACGATCTCAACCACCTTCTAAAGCTCTACGGAAATTGTCGCAGTGATGGATCAAATCAGTGAGCCAAGGGCTATCTCTCAGCCCAAACTTGGCTCACAGAGAAGCTTTCTCTCTTCTCTGGAAATGCCAACATGACATTAGCCAGCATACACTCGTGGGCACCAGTGTGAGTTTGCTGTGCCAGTGTGATAGTCTAATATCAGACCCAACAAAGTCTGATGAAGTCAAATACAGCTGTGTTTATGCTGTCCCCACATCCCAAAGCAGCTCAGTTCCTCAGCACAGCACAGTGCCAGGGATGCAGCAAGTGTGCCAGAGCCAGCTGGAGTACGTGGTAGTCACTAGCCGCGAGGAGCACAAGTACCCACAGGCGGGCAGGCTGGGTAATGGGCTTGACAATACCAGTGCTGAGCAGAGCTACCTCCTGCAGAGGTATCCATGTGTTGTGAGTCAAGCTTGCCAGCATGCCTGTAGAGCTGAGCAGGTCAGATGCAGTATCCCGTTAAGATTAAGACATATGCTAGTGGCATGTTCACCCCTGCTTCCCCCACTTTCTTTTCAACAATATAGTTCATCCACTTCTGCCCCACAGTATTTGTTGTCCATTCATTTCCCCTGCCCAAACACAGTATCCTCCCATATGTTTCTCATCCACCATATCACCACAGCTCCTCATCAAGCTATGCACTGAGGGAACATGCCAGGTCTTGTGCACATAGAGCTCTTCCGAGAAAGCCTTCTAATACAGGAATTAGAAGGGCTTACTCCCCACCTCTATGAGGAACACAGCAACCACCAGAATCCAGACTAACAGAAATCTTACTGCACAGTTATCCTTCTTTGCAGACCTGCCACCAGACACCTGGCTGCAGACAAGGCTGGCTACTGACCACTGTGAAGCCAGGCATCTCTGGGCTGTAAAGATTAGTACGTCAGCCTGAAAGACAGAGAGTTGGGCGATTTCTCCCGTGCAGCAGAGCTCAGCTATAAACAGATTGTCCATAATTTAAATTACCCTTCTAGCACTCCCACCACTGGCAGGGCAGTGGGTAAAAGAAGCAGTTTGCTAAGCATCTGCCTGCCATTTCATAGACTAATTTGGTGCTTTTAAAAAGAAATTTCAGACTGTGAAACAAAATAAAATTTTCAGAAGAACTGCTAATGTACTCTATCAGAAAAAGATTGAGAAGTCTGACAATACTGTGGATATTTTTCTTTTTAATTTAGGATGAAGAATGGAAAAGGAAGGAAAGAAAAACCCTGATGGATTTGGCTCCAGCAGTCAAAGAATACAATTTTACGAGTCAAGCATTCTCTGCTCTCCTTTCATACAAAATGATGAGGGATTGTTACCAGCTGTGTGACAATGTATCTTCTGATTTTATTATCTGAATTTGATTTTTTTTAATGGATTTTACCAGAACCAATATTATTCTTGCCAGCTTTAAAGGTGCCAAGGGCAGAATCCTGAATGAGAGCAGCGTTTTCTTTTTCAGGCAGTAGCTATAGTTCAGCCTCTGATTTCCCCAATTTCCTCCACTTTTTCTTCATACAGGCTTTTGTTTCTGAATAGACATGAACAGGGGCAATTTGTGAATTCACTTTCTACAAGTTAATTTCATGGCACTTAGCAGACAAAGTAAAGTAACTTACATTCAAGTTTATTATTATATGAAGTTTCAAGCACTTGTCATCCTGGTAATTTTTATTCCATGGCCTGAAATCATATCCTATATATAACTATAAGGGGATGTGCAAAGTTTTATCTGAATTTCACATTTGAAAAAGTATTTTTCTAAACTTAATTAGGACCATTTTATTATCACTTCTCAGCCTTGACATATCATATAAGGGCTTTTCCAAAGCAAGAGAAAAATTACCCTCTAATATCAGTTGCTCACCTTTTACTTTTTAATAGTCAAGTTTGAATATTGACTAGTGGATAAGACCATAACATGCCACATTCCATATGTATTTCATATGTCCAGTCTAAATGAAAGGTCACCAGGTATCACTGACATGCTGCAAAGATGTTTTCCCACTCCCAATTGCTCTGAAGCACAGCTTCAGACTGAGGGTTTGCATGGAAACAATTCACACAGAGACTTCAAAAGAGACTCCAACTTCTGCTTTGCTGGCAGCAAAACCACATCCTGCCTGTTTTAAAAAAATAGGAAGCAGCAGACTAGTTGGAATAGAGGCACTCATTGGCACAGAGGTATCCAGCTTGGGCCTCTCATGCTCCCTCTGATATGCATATTCCAAAAAACCCTCTAGGTTAATGTCTGTCTGTACATTTTTTCTTCCACTGATAACTTATGACTTCAACTCTCCAACTGCTCTGTTAAACCCCTGGTTATCCCAGAGTCTGAAAACCTGGACTACTTTGAGGGTGTCCTAGCATTTCAGTTTTAAAGATCATGTTAAAAAGGTGTGTTGCTAAAAGGCTGAGTCAGATTTATCACTGTTAAGATTACATTTTTATCTGAGATCTTGCTTGAAACATAAGAGAGCTGAAGATAACAATGAATGAAATAGCAACTTTATTTTTTAAGAATAAAGAGTGCCTCTTGGATCCTTCAGCATTTCAGACACAATCTACCATTTCAATCTGGGTTAGTTAAAGGAAATCATAGTTTAAGCAGTTTCATCCCATCGAGGCTGCTGGCATCCTCCTCCTCGAGAGAAGGAAGTAAACCCCAGTCTTGCTCGCTTTTTGAGTATGTTTCCCACTCATACTACACCATTTCTGTTTGAATCTGCCTTTCCTTCACCTCTCCTCACCAGCTACATAGTAATGCTGACTTTAATTTGTACACTCCATGTTTAAGAATTAACTCTTTGTTACAACTTTATGAAAACACAGAATCTCTTGTATCACAGAAGAAAAACATTCAGCAGTCCTTGCAGTGGCTGCACAATAGCTTTCTGTAAGCATTATATAAAGATGAAAAAGGGAACAGGGTTTTAAGTTATTCTTCCCCCAAAGCTTATTTAGCTTTAAGGAGGATTCCACCATGGGGGTTGGAACTAGATGCTCTTAAGGTCCTTTCCAACCATAACCATTCTATGATCATCTGGTCAGAATCTGTGTGAATATATTTGCTCTAGCCTTCAATTCTATGGGGAACTCAGGCTAATCAATTGGTTAAGCATTTACCTAACCTGTACCAGGGGGTTTGTATCCCAGACCAAATCTGGCCAAAGACAGTTATACCAATGGGAAAACTCTCACTATCCACCCCCCCGGCCATCCGCGCCCCTCCAAACCAACAAAAAATTATACATAGCACGAATACACAAGCAAACTTAGGGCTGCCTGCACTGTACTGTGGATATATGCCAGTGTTAGGGCAGGCAAGAAGGAGGGTCGTTCGTGTTTGGAAGTGGCAGGAAATAAACACAGACTGTAACTCAGGAACGGCTCTTTGCTCTCCTGAAAGTCAGTCATTAAAGTGCTGAGAGATTTCAAAGCTACCCAGCTCTTAATAGTCCCTGTATCATTACTGCCTAGTAGGCAAGCATTTGTGGGTTATAATGGAAGGCTGCTGATCACCACTTGCAATCTGCA
The DNA here is from genome assembly GCA_017639245.1 of Myiopsitta monachus. Classification (NCBI taxonomy): domain Eukaryota; kingdom Metazoa; phylum Chordata; class Aves; order Psittaciformes; family Psittacidae; genus Myiopsitta; species Myiopsitta monachus. The sequence goes on from CM029919.1 coordinate 66,991,228, forward strand.
GACTGCTACCTCTTTCACAGTGTGGCTTCACATTCTTCATCCAAAAGAAAGGAAAGGAAACTGAAACAGTCTTCAGTTTCCATCAGCTGCACTTTGAAAAGGGGGAGGGAGAAGAGAAAACTAAGCAAAGTCAGCACATATAATAGCATGCAGTGATACATGCACTGTTACTAATAGCTCAGAAAAAGCACATTTGGGGAAAAAGACTGTAAAGACTTAGATTTGGTCAGCTAAGCATATTTGTAGTAAGCACACACATAAAATACACACACAACACACACTACTTTCAGTTTCTATTCTGTGTTGTATGTGCAAGCTAGAGCTTATATAAGCCATCTAAGAACTAGAAAATCTGTCACTAGAAAATCAGAGATAGGCTAAGCGTAGATGCCAATAAAGCTTAAAATGAAATTGAGGGCTGAAGCTCTAGTTTTACTCTTGTCAGCAAAAGTTGTTTGAAGCTGTTCTGTGTCCTGGATTGCATTTGGATCAGTGCTGGAACATAGCCTTTATCCTTTATCTGTTAAGCCAAAGGAAGTATTTTTAGACTTTCCAGGATGACATATTAGGAGACAGAAAACATGGAGCTAGAATCACATTTGAAATTTCACTTTGAAAAAGGATGCCAAGAAAAAGACACCACATACACCAATATCCATATCTAAAGAACTGGCCACTGCTATCACACGAGGTGTAAGCCATGCTATAAGGAAGCCTGCCAGAGCAACTCAGGTCCCATGTAGGAAGCAGGTGGCTGCCGAAGGATGAAGACATTCTGCTTCTGTGCCCAATTCTCTTTACAGGCTCTCTATAAAGTATTTCCACATTTGAAGATGCACACTTCGAGTGAAGTGGAGAACAGGTAACAGATACATGAAACATCATCTTAGTCAGGCTCTTTATTACTTACTACTGCTCCTGCTGTTGTTGGTAGCCTGATGCTTGGCCACTTTGCTCCTCTTTAGATGTTGTTGGCTTCTGAGGGTTTTCAGCCTCCTGTCTTTTGTTGTTGCCATCCCAGAGGTAATCCTGAGAGGATCGTGGGGTACCGGAGGCAGTAGCCATCCTGTACCTGCTGCCATCCCTCCATCCTTGAATTCCAGACATTGCTTCAGGAGTACCTTGCCTTGTCAGAAAGGAGTATCACTGCTAAGGCCAGAGAAAGACTCACAACTTTTGACTTCTCAGAAGTTAGTTTCAACTCCTTTTAAGACCCGCCCCTGCCTGGACTCTCAGCTGTAACACACACAAACACATGTAATGGATTCTGAGTCACTCTCTAGCTGAAGCTCAGATTGATCATCTTAACCACAGCACCCAAGCAGACTGGAGTCATAGGGTGACAGCAAAGCTAATAGAACAGTCAACAGCAGTTTGTGCTGTCTTGGAATAGACTGCTTCATCCTAAAATGTGTTTAGTAGTGGATTCTGTAGTGCTAGATTAATGTTTGGATTTGATCTTAAAGGTCTTTTCCAACCCAAACGATTCAATGATTCTATGATAAGCATGGTGAGGTCTGGCTGAAAACCATACTTCTGACAATTTTTTACCCCGCATTCCAAATTTCCCTGTTACAGAGGGAAATAACTCTATAGGGTTTGCTGGTTTCTATTTTGCAGGAGTGTACAAAGAAAGATAAAAGTGAAACTCAAAACTAACCCTCAGATAAATCCTAAGGCAATGTTCCTGCACAACTCTGATTCTGCATTTCAATTCTGCTCAACCAGAAAACCTTTTACTTTGACTTTCCTAATTCTACCTGATGAATAGAGGACAAAGACATGATCCTCTTAAGTGAAAACACAGACCTCTTCAGTGAACGCATCTAATAACTGTTACTGTTATCTATGGGGTCTGCAGGGCTGGGGAAAACCAGCAACCTGCTCAATATCACTAGCAAAATAAAGATGTTTGGCAGTTCCTAACCCAAGAAAAAAATAACTAGTAATGCTACTCAAGCTTTATGTAGCAGAGCTAGGAAAATCCAGCTCTACACACGCAGATCCTGTTGGTTTTGGTCCTCAGCTGCTTAAGCTGCACAAACTCAACATTGCTGAAGGGATTGTTTTGCGGCCAGATGTCCTGCCTGTCCAGACTGTGTAGGTCTTACAGCACAGCCTACAAATGATGGGAAAGTAGCAAAATAAAATGCCACAGGGAGAGCCACAGGCTGCTTGGTGGTCATGCTGCTCCTTGGGGTGCTGCATGAGATCCCATCAGCAGCAGCACACCTCCAAGAAGTGCCACATCCAGCAGGATATATCTCCTAGGGCTCCCCAATGATTGATAGCATCAGTAGTCTTTCTCTCCCACCATCCCTCCTAACACGCTCTGGAGCTGGGATGACCCTCCTTTGTACACAAATCATTCTGCAGAGACTCTAGCATGCAATGGCAGTGTGTTGCAAAGGGATGGACTGGTGCATAGTCCTTTGCACCACTTCCAGAACTGTCTCACTTTTGGGCCATGACTTGTCTAGCCTGGTCTATGAACACACAGAAACACTGGGAGAGTCCAGTATGCTCACTTCCTGGAGACAGACAGCAGAAATCACCCAAACGCCCTCTGCCTATCTTCTAGCAAGCCCTGACCTCTCTGTCCCAATGCAGCATCAGGTTGCTTGCTCACACAGCCTCTGTTTTAGTTTGGAAACTGCCCATGAAGCCAGAGCAGAAAATAAACATGGACTGTAACAGCCCTTTTTGCCTCATATCATTTAAAGCTGTATGTTGTGGGCAAAGGAGTACATCTAGTCCATAAGACATTGCTGGGTCATAGCTCCAAGGCAGCTCCAGACACTGCCAACATAGCTAAACAACCAACATAGGCAGGTTTCTTGATTAAGGGTGTTTCAGGCTGGTCTGGTAAGTGTCTCCTCTGCCAGATGTCTTCAGGAACTGCTAAAAGACAAAGGGCATTACAGTCTTGGACTAGATGTGTGGAGTTATTCTTTACCGCTCTGTGGCAAACATAGTCATTTTGTCATGCATAGTGATAGGGCTCTTAACAGAAATCAAATGCATGGCACTTCACAATCTGAGCCATCTCCTAAGTTGACTGAGGTGTTCAGGTAGGTCAGAAGGCTCAAGGCTTGCTGTCCTCCTCATGAGCTGCCTGGCACAGATAAAGGCAGGCCCTGAGGATGATCTCTTCACACAGGTTCCCCCTCTTTTTCATATACACGCACACATATATATATATATATAGTGCGCAATGTGCTGGCAAATGAAAGTAAGCACAAAGGTTAGTACCTTATGCAGGAGTGTGGGGTAAACACTTCAGTGTAGAGACTAGAAGCAGTACAAAATTATAGCAAAGTCATGTCTGAAGACTGCAAAGATTTGGGATAACAGCTGTGCCTACTGCTACACCCTATTTGGTAAAAAATCCGTCTTTGACATCTGGTTTCTTTTTAAGTGATGCAGATTGATGTCTTAATAACCAAAATTTAATGACACAAATTGATTATAATTAATGTGGCCAGTGCTGCTGCAGCTTCAATCCCACATTGTTATGTAAAATTAAGATCTAACATCTGTTTCTTGATGAAATTTAGAAAGTTTTGGCTGCAAACAACAACTGTAGAATCTAAATAGTTTACACCTATATTGATCAAAAAAGAGGGATGTAAAATGAACCCAAACACTAGAAGTTCAATCACTTACATCACTTCAATGCTCTTTTATTTCTCAGCTTTGTTGTGGACAATCCAAACTAATTCTCCCTGGGACAATGTCCAGGCCTGGCTCTAAGGATGGCTCATGCCAGACACGACCCCCAGAAAAATCAGTATGAATATGACTACATCAGATTTACCTTCCTCCCCCCTAATTACCCCTTCAACAATGTCCCACCAATCTCTGCATCTCAAAGGCAACCAATGTACCTCTGTGTGGTGCTCCACAATATGTCATTCAGCAGCCCAGTTTCACGCTACTAAACCACAATGTTCAGTGGGCTGCAACCCATCCCTCATATTGCTTCAGACACATTGAGCTGAAATATCCCCCGAAATAATAATTAAGTTTTAGGGTCACAGCAGTACCACCTAGGCCTCTCAGGACACTTGGAGCTTACTTAAGTGCTGTGCAGTTAGGACATGCATATTGCTTCCACTAGGCTCCTCCTAGCCACTTAGGCTCCTCCTAGCCAAGTGGAGTCAAGCCTTAGGCAGCATGCATATGAACAAGCCTGTGTTAGCTGATTTTAGGACAAAGGATCACTCTCCAGCCCTATTTTATTTAGTGTTGTAGGTGCTAAATAGATGCTAAAGCATCTGTGCTTCCTAAGTATCAGAGTGGCAATGTATTCAGCCTCCTGAAACATGCAACCCCCAAAAATCTCAACCCTTCCCAAATCCTCTGTAAGAATTATTATCAGTACTTACATTTTTCTAGACCCACCAAATATTTGCTGCCTATTCTATCTGATGGTTCATGTTTATAGTAGTCTTACAGCCCTAACTGGGTCTGATGCTGTGGTACATTGGCCCTTGCTAGCAGGCAAGCACCCATACAGCTGGCAGTTTGCTCCTTCCATCCCTTCCTGCCAGTGGAACAGGAGAGAAAACAGGAAAAGGAGTGAGAAAATTAATCTGACAAAACAAAGCTTCTTTGTAAAGCTCTGTTGCCTCCAGCTGTTACCAATTTTTTTTAAATATATATATTTTTTTTTGGGGGGGGGGAGATCAAAAGATAGAAAACGGTCTTTCTTTCGCTTTGAGAAAACCCCTCAGTGGACATATGAAATATAGAGAATCACCACATTCCCTCCCTCACATGTTTTTTATGAGACTGCAATAATAAACAAAATAACTTATGCAGAGAAATATTCTGTCTTGAAACTTTATTTCTAACTCAGCAGCACCATGAACTATGCAAAAAATGAGAGCTATCAGAAATCCTTTCTCACTAGACAGGATACTGAGAATCCCAGCCAGCCACCTTAACTTTCTTGGAAATGTCAGATGGGATAAAACTCTCTTCTAGGAATGAAATAGTAATTAAAAAAAAAAAAAAAAACAAACCAAAATAAAAAAGAGAAGTATTTAAAACAATGCAATGCCCCCTACCTTTCCTTCCCTGAAAACACTTGTTCATTCTTCGTTATTTGTTGTTTTACAGATTTTAAGGTTTTGCATTTTTAAGGTTTTTTCCACAACCACAGATATGTTTCATTAAAAGCTAAGATGTTCACTTAATCCAAGGAGACGAGAAGCTCACAGCCTGAAGAAAAGTGTAAAACTGCAGGAGACTTTTGAGAAAGAGAGCCAGGACAGGCTAGTTTTCCTACAGCCACTCTTTTTCCCAGGAGCCAGCAAATGGTATCAGGCGGCTATAACTGCTAGAAAATTGCTTTTTCCTTTGCTGTCAGCTAAAATATGTAGTCTTGTAGCTGAGTATGATGCTCAAGGTAGTTTTTTCCCTGGATATTTTGGCTAAGTATGCAAGACACCCAGATAAATATACTACAGAGCATACATGTGCAATTTATCATTGGGAACATCTCCCTGCATTTTAGGGCAATGACAAGGGATAGTAAATATACCTAGAAGCATATCTGTAACTAGCACTGCATATAGTGTTTTTATACCATAATGGCAAATTACAAATTCAGTTTTTAACGATGCCTTTTATTTTACCGAAGTTTTACTGGCTTAATACCCTAGCTTGCTGCACAATTAGTTGTGAACAGAAAACCTTAAACTGGACAACAAGTAATGTTCAGCTCGACTTTGAAAAGACATACTTATGGTAAGCAAAACATCCGAGTTCACTGTAGACAAAACCCACAAAACATGAATATGAATAAAAGCTGTAGTATCACTTTTGGTTTTGTGCACTTCACAGAAAATGTTGTGTTAGGAGCAAGACTGTCCTATTTTGTGAGGACAGTGCACTCTGCAAGAGCCTACAGCACTAATTGTTCCAACTCAGGAAGCTGCAGAAGCGAAATTTCTCTGCTCCCCAGAGAGGTAGTCCCAGAAGGAGGGTGAAGTGTCAACATTCGGCCAAGATTTATTCTTGTTTAGATTTAGGACTGGAATTTGTCAGGCTCAGCAGAAAGAATTCCATTAGCTCTGACAAGTGCATGTGTGTGTCTGTGTTGGGTAATCTATTTAGGAGATGTAAAATGCTGTACACACTTCCCACTTTGGTGCAAAAAGCTGAAATTGATGGTCCCTGTCAAAAACTATCATCTCCTAGTCTCTAAAAGAAAATTGACCCTTGGTTTCTCTGCAGTATCCTTCAGCATTAGAGGAGGTCCACCTCTCCTTTAGCTAATACTACTTCAGTAAAAGGAAGTGTAATTGAAAATATAATTGACCTGATGTCCAGAACTTGCTATATTGAGGTCCTGAAGTAGTGCCTGAAAATCATTGCTATATTTTAGGAGTATTCTTATGCCTGGAGAGTGCTATGCATATCTACATTGCTACATAAATAATAATAAGTAATAGAGCAGGGCTATTTTAAAGGTCTGATGTTATAAAACCAATCAGGGCTACAAATGAATATTTCATGCCATTAAAAATGCCTGCCACAAATCTCTTGGAAAAGGCAAAATTAACTGGTAAACTACACAAATGCTGTCAGAAAGAAAAACTCTTATAGCTATAGCTGCAGCATTGTGACCAGAAGGAAAAAGTCCTTGAGAAGTCTGACAATATTAAAATAGGATTTGTAAATTTCCTGAATACATCTCTTTCTTAACAGTTTTTAAAACAGAGGAGATTTGTTTTTAAAGCAGAGGAGATCACTGGTGCATAAATTATTTTAAGACTCTTATTCACAAAAGATACCTGAGCCTTTTGCCGTATATATCATCTTCTTCAAGAAATAATTGTACTCTTGTAATTCCTGAAGGCCATGATTAGTTCCATTTTAAGATTTCGCATAATATACTACCCTGTGGTACCTAGTCAACCAAAGGTGTCATACAGACAATTACTACAGTACCTATAAAGAACATTACATTTTTTATTGTTAAATGTTTCAGGATACGTTACTTAAAGAAATTGGTAGACGTCCACAGCTCATGCTTCTTTTTGCTTTTATAGTATATTGCAGTAATGAAAGAACTGTACAAATGCTTTTCGGAGCAATGAACTCTTCCAACCTCTAATTCTGGTGCAGTGGCTGGGAAGATTTATTCTTTATTCATTTGTATGCGCATGACAATTCAGAAAGGCTCAATTACTGACTTTACCGGTTTTATATGATACGCCTTATGATTTCCTTGATAACTCTCAATTACGCTCTCTTCTCTGCCTGACCTCAGAAACTTTAATCTCCAGCATGAAACTTTAGTCCCTACTATTTTAGTGCCACTGGACACGTGCCACACTTACAGGTACTTTGGAAATTCTCAGTGGTAAAGAGTAAACCCAAAAGGCCTCCCCTCTTTGTTATCAATTTAACAAGCTTTAATCTGGTTTCTGTTTCTAGATTCTCCTTCATTCCTGAGAGATTCTTGCCGGCATTGATCCCAACTGCATCATGGACTACTGTAGCGCCAGACTGTTTAGGAAAGTAATTTACACGAAAAGTATGCAGACAATTAACTTAAATGGCATAACAAATCTGGACAACATTGCTACACATTAATAGTGACAATATGCTGGAACATACCAGTGTTTAGGATTAAATTAAAATAGTATGGACAGATTGTCTTTACCAGCACCATCCTGTGCATAGTGTAGCACGCAGCTGTGCCATGCTGAGAGAAGCTTCGGGAGGGAACCATAACCAAAGACCCAGCTGCTTTCATTCCCCATCTCCTTGCTTCCAGGGGAAACAACCTACAGTCTCCCAGCAAAAGATGTATTTTCCTCATGTTGATTATCTGGTTTGCTCTGCTTAATCTATATGCTTCCTGAGTCTTACTTTCCAGAAATACAGTAGTAGTAGCATAGCTGGTGATAAAAGGAAGGTACTGGTTTCTATTTTAGAGCTTGCCTAGGTGTATTTGGATCGACTGTAGTTTGATCCAGTGTTTTTAAAGCCCAAATTTTGCTACCCTTATTATGACATAAGATGTTTGTCAAGCGCATTGATGATAACTTCCTTGCAAAGGTTATCAAGGAGATGACAAGGGGAAGTGCTCTTCCGGATCTGATATTTACAGATGGGGAAGAACTTGGCTACAGTGACCATGAAACAGTAGAATCAGGGCAAAATAACAGAATCACAGCCCCAGACTTAATAAGAGCAGACTTTGACCTCTTCAGGGGTCTCAGGGATCAGCTTGGAAGGATCCCATAGGATACAGTACTGAAGAGAGGTCCAGGAGAGTTGTTTTTATTTTCAAGGTTCCCTACCTTAAAGCTTAAGAACAGTCCATCCTGACAATAGGAAATCAAACAAGAGTGGTGGGAAGCCTGTGTGGATGAACAAGCTGCTCTTGACTAAGAAGAGTACAAGAGATGGGAGCTGGGGCAAGTATCCAGTGCCTGAATGCACAAGGAGGATGAAAGTGGTGAAGCAAGTAATTCCTGGTGGGCAACCTGACAGTAAGACAGCAAAACATTTGGGATTCCTCACCCTCCCATATTTCACATAGATTTTATGTGGCACCACTTAGGCAGATTTTGTAAATTATGGTTGTATACCTGGATATTAGAGAAACTCTTCTGAACTACTTTGGGTTTTGGTTGTCCAGAATTGCAAAGCATTGTTAAAATTCATTGCTGTTGATGTTCTGCTGATTTTTGTCCACTGAGTCTTTTAAGTTTTTCAAAGCAATGCAGCTCTTCTTGTTTAGAACCACCCAAGTGTATTCCTAATTGCCTGGTCAAACACACATGGTGGCTAAAAGGAGTAACTCTCATTCACTTTGCTGTCCCATCAGAGTCAAAGGTGTTACTTCTATGTATGGGTACTTTTCTTATAGCTGATTATCTTTTAACAAAGAGCATTATATCATCAGAAGAGGCCTGGATTTTTTTTTTTTAAACAACTTGCAATAAAATGCAGAATAGGAAAATTAAGGGAAAAAAATAAAATCCAGTACTTGCAATTTATTATTTTTCAAACTGAGTTTTCTAATCTAAGAAGCAGTAAGTTGACATGCTACTGTACATTACTTCTATGCAAATCAATGAACAAAAAATGATTACTCAGGGACATTTTTATTGATTTTAAAATAGGTTTCAAGATTACAAGAAATTCAACTTTTCTGAAAGTTTAAAAAATTAATTGCATATGATTGTATGTTATATGTTGAATGAGAGAGTAAAAAGGAATGCATTTCTTCCCAAGTGAATCATTATACAACTTCCAATGACTTCTATGCTATAGAAAGTTAAATTTATGCATATGTCTAAGATGGATGAAATGCTCTATGTGGTCAACTCACCTTTACGGTTAATAACAGCTGTACTTTAAAAAGATACTTATGAGCTAAAGCAGTTGCCTTTTGGTGTTGTAGGACTGACTGAGCATCAATCAGATATACACCATCATAATACTGTGCTCAGAAAGATGCCTCAGCAGAGCAGTTAGTGTTTCAAATAGGAGAAGAGTAATTCTCTTTGTTGAGTAGCACCACTTAGCAATCTGCAGATAATTCAATTCCACTGCCAGCACTACCAGGTAGGAGAGAAGGAAAACCAGAATGAGGGCAAGAGATGAGCTGCTACGCTGCTGTACCAAAATAAGATTCAGCATTTTACATTTTGCGATACAGGACTAACTGTGATCGACAGCTTCTGCTTATGAATTACTGCCTGAAGATCTTCCGAAGGGTGAACTATGATCCTAAGTGCCAGCATTTGCAGGAAATCAAGATATAAACATACTGAAACATATACAGACATCAAATAAGGTGCAAACATTAATTTTAAAAAGCATTTTTAGTGGTCTTGCTTCGGTTTTTTTTCCAGATGATTTTTTCTTTATCCTTATGTTTTCCTGCTACTAAAATCCTATATTCTGAATCACAGAGTTATAGAATTGTTTGGGTTGCAAGGGACCTTCAAAGGTCATCCAGTTCCAATCCCCCTGCAATCAGCAGGGACATCTTCAGGTTGCCCAAAACCACATCCAGCCTGGCCTTAAATGTCTCCAGGGATGGTGCATCCACCACCTCACTGCTAAACCTGAGCCAGGGTTTTCCCACCCTTGTTGTAAAGAATTTTCTTCCGCACATCCTGCCTGAATGTCCGCTCTTTCAGTTTAAAACCACCTCCCCTCATTCTGTCACAACAGGCCCTGATAAAAGTCTGTCCCCATCTTTCAAACCACTCAGGAGGGCAAATGAAGGAGACACTGGCCCCGGTCCCTCACCCAGCGGCTTAAGCCGCTAGGTGAGAAAGGCCTCCATAAAGAATCAACCTCGCCGCCACCGCGCCGACCCTCACCCCAGCGCACACCACCCCGTGCCCCACACCGCCGGCGCCGGGGCGGGGCCTGTCTGACGAGACAGCGCGATGATTGGCAACGGGAGGAGGGAGCTTCGCAACCCGTTCTTTTAACTGGTTTGTCCCTCCAGCCGACCTGTAGCGTTTTCTTGTGTTCCCCCTCCGTCATGGAAGGAACGATGGCTTCCTCCGAGGGTCTGCGTTATGCTGAATACGCCAGAGTCCCTACGGGAGCCGCTAAGGGACAAGCCGAGCTGGACCGAGGGCTGGTGAGTGCGGCGGGGTTTGTGAGGAGGGCAAACCATCCCTCGAGTGGCGGCTGAGGGGAGGGCAACAGCTCTGCCATTCCTCCTCCTTCTCTTCCTTCTCCTCATGCCCCACCCCCGCGGCCGGCAGAACCGGGGCGGGGGTCTCTTCTTCCTTCGATTCTCCCTGCAGGCCTAGGAGGCGGTTGGGCACTTCCACCCTCCCCTACAGTGCTTCTCAGCCCAGAGCCTTCACACCCAATGTGTGCGAGCACCGGGGCTGCGGCGGGCAGGCATTCCGAGCCCCCCGGGGTGGGCAGGAAGGTCGGGAGATGGTGGCCCCTTGCCTCTGGCGTGAGCACGCGAGGCCTAAAGTTGTGTTCCCTTGCCGCAAAGGGATGATACCTGTGGTGTTTTCACATACTGTGTGAGTTTTATTACTGCTGGTTCAAGTGTTAATGGTTTTGTAGGGCTCTGTTTCAGAAAGTAATTCCCATCTGATGTTTTGTAGGATGGGAGGACGGTGGATGGGTCTCGAGTGAAAGCAAAAATGCTGTCAAGGTTTCTTATGTGGTAGCGTTCTGTAGAGGGAAGGGTGCTGGAACTTTATCCCACTGCTTCCTTCTAGTCTTCTTTCAACTAGTTCATGCGACAGCGAGTTCTCTTTGGAAGAGAATTGGGTATTTGTAAAATATATATGAAACACTGCTTAACGTACTGGATGGTGAAGTCTTCGCATTTTTAAAATGGCTTTAAAAGTGCATTTGCTTTCATTGTGGGCCTGTTGTCGCTATAATATTTTTATTTTTAACACAACTTTTGAAATAATAGTTATCTCTAAGTTATTAATCCATTATTACCACAGTCTAGGACTTTTTTTCCTCCAGGTCAGTCTTTAAGTGTATTTAACAGCAACCTATGTAATCTTAAGAAGCTGACTCCCAAACTCGTTATTGTCACATCCATGTACTCTCTGTCTGTGGAATGCTAGAGGGGAAGTTCCTGATGAATTTTGTGGAGTCTTTGGGCCTTCTTGCCTGTCTGAGATAAAAATTGCATCTGGGGTTTCATATGGCTTTGTTGGTGGGAGTTTTTTGTCAGGTTCTTACTAAGGTCCAGAAACTCAGACTGGTCTTTAGAGACTAGAATTTGGATGGTTGCAGTTATCTATTGAAATATATTGTTTAACCAGACCTTTCAGTGGAGAATGCAGTGTTTTTCAGGCATATATACCTTGTAAACTGTCAGCATACAGTTGGTAGTAGAAGCTATTTTAGAGTCTCTTTGTATAATGTTAGATAGATAGTGGAAGAAAGGAAAGTATTTGTACTTAGTGCTTTCCCAGCTAAGGAATCCAGAAGGAGGTCAAGTTGTGTATAATAAAATTCTAAAATTTAGCCAGAGAGAAATAGTAAGATCAACTGTAGTACTGTGCATCTGTTCCTCTGGTGTTCTGCAGGGTTAAGAAGGCTGCCTTGCCACAGTGGAAGGAAAGAGTAGTAGGAAATAACAGCAGCATTCATCTCTTGGAAGTAAAAGAGCTCTGTTCAATATCATGCTCTGAATCTTGGTTGTGAGTTGTCCAGGATGTTAGCTGAAGGTACTTAAATACTTCTACCCTTGTAGTTGTTTTACAAAAGCATTTCGAGTGATGGAAGAGAACAGTAGAAACATAAAGCTTGTTCACAAGGAGAGGCCATCGTTAATACATACTCAAAAAGGCTGGTTTGAATTCCTTATGGTAATGCTTTCATTAGTGAATCTGTTGCTTTGGTGCCATTTTCCTATGAAAAACTGTAGGCATAGCTTTATATGCAAACCAGAAAAGTTGCTATTGAAATAAATGACACAAACTGACATGAGAATTGGGTGAGTATGGAGAGCAGCATATAACTGAAATTACTTTTAGTTCACTGTTGAAAAATGAAGTTTCAGAGGAAGGTAAGACTGGAAGGAAAGCATTAAATTATGCAGTCAAATCTGTTGCAGGTAGTCTACAATATAGGCCCACTTCAAAATGTATCTGGCTCCACATAGAGTTAACTAGGTGATTTGCTCTGAAGTAGTCTTCCAATAAGCTGTAGCTACTCTTATGAGGAATAGGAGCCTTATTCTAGCTTCTGTACCAAGCAATCATGTATTTCAAGTGAAGGTTTTTTACATAAGGGAAAATGTAGTTTCAGAAATATCTTTTATACTTGGTTACTAAAATTGTGTATCCTGCTTCTTAGTGGGATACAGCATGTGGAGGGGAGGGGAAACCAAACCAAACCAAACCTTCTTAAAATGAAGTTTTTGGTTAAACAATTTACACTTGTGTACTTACTTGAATGTAAGTACGTACTTCTTAATCTGCTGATACACAACTAAGCATAGGACTAATTGCAAAATGCCATCCAGTCCATCAGAACAAATTGTTATTTTCACTGTGCTTTTTATTCTATTGCACTGTAGGTTCAGAGGCAAAAGGCTGTAGAGTTCTTGCTGTGTGTCTAAAAGCTAGTTGTGAGAAGAGCAAAATATTTTTCATTTGACCAAGAAGGGTGTTTTCACTGATTATGATAGAAGAGATGGTGTGTAAAATCCAAATCCTATGCAAGCAGGTATGTTTTAAACTTTCTAAAGGTCGTTCTTTTACTTAGTCAGATGTGAAAGTGTTGTGCTGAAATTTTAAAATTATGGATTTGCAATTCTCCTTTTGTTTATAAGTTTAACTTTTTTCTGCTTCATAGAATGAGAAGCTGCAGTGCTAAGAATTACAGAAGTCTTATTTTTGAGTATGGTTGAGTTAGCAGAGCAGTGTGGTTTAAGAATATGCAAAAAGAATATTGTACTCTTGCCTGTTTCTTCTCCTAAACCATTAAGGCTACTGGTCAATTAGATATTAAAGGATTAGACCACTGATGTCTGTATGCTAACAGTATATGAAATATACTATGTGTTAATTAATATGCTTTATTCTCTTTTGTTTGCCAAATGCTTTGGTAAGTCAGGTCTTTCAACTGCCTTTCTGATATTTATGTTTTCTTATACATCTTTCTGGAAAGAATTTTTTTAAAAATCAGGTTTTGCAGATTGGGCAAAATTAATTTGTTTTCTGTATCTAGAGGGTTTGTTACTGAAACTGAACTACGTAGTAAAATTAAAATACTGAGATCAGCAGAATAACATAGGGTTGATGACTAACCTCTGGGAGCTGATTCATTGAATAAAGAAAGGGACAGATGTTACTTTTTAATCTTTTATTTCTTTATTTTTCCCTTTTGGGTCTTAACTGAATACTTTCATTTAAAACTTGTATCTGAGAAATTTTGTAATGGCATTTTTTGCATTGGGGGGAAGTCAGCTCTGTCATAATTGAAAACCAGTAAGTATATTTATTTATATATGTGTGTGTATATATATGTATGTGTAGCTTTTATGAGACTGAAATAAGAGGCATTTTTAAGCAGCGGGACCGAGAAGTGGTTCTGGCAGTAGTTGTATTAGCATGCCATAAATGAACTGATACCTTCCACAAGGATAGTTACTTTTATTTAATATTGATGTGAAAAGAATGCATGCAGTTAAAGCTTTGAAATGTAGAGTATAAAGTGCAAAGCACCATTCTTCTCAACTTACTCTTCTAACTAGTCAACTGACTTAAGTGAGCACGTAAAATGAGTCAAGCTGGACTTAAAGAGGACTTCCTGGTTAGTACTTGAAGTTGCCACTAATTTTAAGAGAGTGGCTGGGTCAGTAAGAGACAAACTGCAATCTTTCTTACCTTGATTGAAATTCAGTTTTTATCACATGTATATAGTTTGAATATGTTCACACTATAACAAACATTCAGGGTGCTTTGGTATGACACGTTATCGCTGCTTTGCTACTTTGTGGCAGGTAACTCTTCTCTAACCTGCTAATAATCCAAACAAGATGAGTTACTGTCAACCAGTATTTTTTAGGTTTCTTGGTGGTTGTGCTTCTCTTCAAAATATGGACAGTCATTCATGCCTCTCTGGTTTTAACTTTCCATCACTTTTACCTAGTTTTCTGTCTTGTCCTATTCCTGTGATCCTACATCCTGCTCCTATTCTAGTGCTGTTGCCGTGCTCTTTTTGCCTGCTGTTTTTCAGGCAGCCCTAGTTTTCCTCTGATTCCTAGTACTTTCCACTGAGATTGAAATAATGCATTCCAGTGGACATGGCTGACTCTGTAGGGACCCCTGAGGGCCTTTGATATTGTGTTCCCAGACTACTGTGCAAAAACACTTGAGCTGTTTCTGCACTGAACTGACAGAGTCCAGGGATTATTTATTAGCCTGGTCTTGGTGCTTGGCCTTACCTGTGATAGTGTCTGCTGCTAATGCTCAGTTGTAACCAGCATACCTTGTTGTAAACTGCTAACTTAACCCACCTTTTTGGTGGCAAAGCAATTATAACTTAATATGGACAAGCACAAACTAGTATTTTTTTTTTTTTTCTGCAGTGTGATCTATTTAACACATTATTGAGCTCTTAATTGACTGTAACAGCTTGGATTCTCGCTGTCACTCCAAACAAGTCAAGGAGTCTCTTGAATATAAATCCACAGTCACAAACCACAGAACAGAATAATATCGAATTTCTGTAGGGTTATGATATTTTCAGGTATGTTGTTGCTGATATTGGTTAGTTTCTAAACAGGAATTAGAGGCTTTTAGAAGGTTTGAATATTGAGAGCCTGGGAAAAACTGATTTGTGAGAAGAAATGACAGGAGTTTTAGTTTAGTGTGGAAGTGAATGGTATGCTTCGCTATTTTTTATCTTCTACCATTTAAGATAACATATTTTTTCATGATCGAAAGACAAGGGGAAATTTTGTGGAACTCAAAAGAGCAACAGATATAAAACTACTGTGTTATTTTTGCATTCAGAAAAGAGTGCTAATATTGAGACTGAAGACTACCCTGAAATGGAAGAGTTAGATTACTGAAATGAGTAGATTTTTAAGGCCAGAACTCTGCCAGTCTTAACTTTGGAGCTTCACTTTCAGTATGTTTAGTCTCTTCTATTCTACGAGAAACCTCTAGGCAATTGCAGCACTGTTATGTGAATAGCTAGAATAACCCCATCTGGGTAAGTAAGAGGTAAGTACTTAGTTAAAATGCATAGGGTCTAGAAGCTAGATATAGAGGAATACATCATCTTCTAGATGAGCTCAGAGCAGACTGCCACTTTATTCTGAGCTCAATACTACGAGCAGCAATAATGACCTCTTGCCTTTGCAGCCAAAGCTGTAGAAGCTACTTGGCATGATGGCAATGCCTACATCTTGTACAGCTGCCCTTTTGCTGGGAAAGTTGTTGACCTGTGTTCTAGACCATAGTTAGGACAGCTCTAGGAGGCTTTAAAACTGGTATTTCCCAACTCTTTCCCCTACTCCCTGTCTGTGTTAACAGTTCTTCTCAACCCTAGGTACCCTGTAGCAGAATCTTAGGCTCTTAATACAATAATTTGAGTGGTGCAGTGGTAAAAGCAGCTCAAGCGGTTACCTCCAGGGAGGGCCCTCAAAGAAAGAAATCCCTGAGCAGTTATAACCTTACAATTTAAGCTTCCCACCCATCATGCGACAGTTTGGTACAATAATAACATTAGGGTCTGGGGTCAACTTGTTCTCAGTTAGGTCCCTTCACTGTCTCTAGGCAGGCTGTTCCTCCTCCTATCTCTAAGTTTGCAGGTTCTGCTGACAGGGGTAGTGTCCTTCCTTGCTTCCTTATGTTGCACTGGCTCTGGGGCCTCCTTTTACTTAAGCAGGTAGAAAGTTCAGCATATCTATGAGAAAATTCACAGCTTGTGTCCTGAGGCTTCAGCACATCTAGCTACTAATGCTAAGTTATGCTAAGTGACTAATTTCCTTTATTTCTTTACAGTCTAGAAATGAGATTGGGTACTATCAAAGGCAGAATTTTAGCCCCAGGAGTCTTAGTAGCAAAGGCAGCTTGGCTCCAAATCCAGTTATTAGGGCACTCATGTTGAAATTTGGGCTTTTAAGTCCTGCTGTCAGGCTTGTTGGTAGAAAAAGTATAAACCAGTTATTGGATAAATACAGAAGTAAGTCACGTTTAGAAGACACAGTCTGGTGATAAAAGCATTTTCATTGTTATGTTTTGAATTCAAGCTAAACAGGCTGAATTTGATTCCTTATGTTTCCTGGGGGAAAGTTCAAGGCACTATTGAATTATTATATGATAAGACAGGTAGTGCCACAGATGACTATTTAATCTGTTTTGGAGATTACGTCTTGGCTTTTTGGAAGTAGAAAGATGCCCCCAACACTTGCAGTGCTCATTATCCTTCTTGATTTCTGCCGGTGTGTGAAAGGTCAGTACCTTGATTTCTGCAGGTGTGTGAAAGGTCAGTACCTTGTTCAAGGTTTACTACATAGCTTTCAGCAGCTTCTTGTTTGACATGGAGATGATACTTACTGCCCTTCTTGAGATGCCACTTTCTTCAAGCACTGTGTAGAAAAATACATATGCCTAATCTGGGGGGGTTGACTTAGTGAAAGGTGACTGTTGTCTGCGTCAGATGTTCAAGTATTTTTTTATTATTTTTTTTTTTTTTTTTTGGTGGGTTTGGTTCCCAGACCTCAGTTAGACTAAAAGTGAATCTGTGAGGTAGAGTCCAGTGATTGATGTGAAGTAACGAAAAGAGATTTCTGGGCTTCATGTCTTTACTGGAGCTTCTGCAAGTCAAAGCATGAGCAATGGAAGATGCTAATATATGTTTGTGGACATAGAGATTAAGTTAATATTCCAGTATCATTTTCAAGCAATATCATGATGAGATTCCCAGTGAAGGACTTTGCAAAACAGTATATGCTTTTTTAAGCTCTTCATGTTTGTGTAATAAACTGATACTTTTTTGTGTTGGATCATTCACCACGACTAATTTCAGGTGATCCGGAATAGTTTGCCTTTTGTTTTTATCAGTACATACTGTGAGCAGCTTTGTCAGTGTTTTACTGATTTGTTAATGGGTAGTTCCAGGTTAAACCTGATGTCCTGGCAGGGGCTAATGGGGCTGAACTCTCAAAATCTTAATGTAGCCTGTGGAATAAAGAACTTACTTTTATCTTTCTTGTAAATTACAGGCATCAGAAATACTTACTGATAAAGTTCAAGTTAGAATTTGCATGTTATTCTGATTCCTGTTTCTCTGCTTCAGGCCAGAACTATGATAGCTGTTGGACTTGGTGTTGCAACTGTTGCATTTGCAGGTAAGCTAAATTACCCGCTGTGTGTGGAACTGTCACTTGTGAGCTGCTATTTCCAAAAGGTTAATGAAGCTTTTATAAATATAAACATTGGAAAATAGAAAGATTGTTTGAGAGTGCTGTGGAGAACTGTGTCCAGGTGTAGTTCCCATCCCTTCAAAATCCTGGACTGTATTTTCCAAAATTCTTTTTGAAAAATCACAGTTTGAAACTAATTTTATGGACAGTAGCTAAAAGGTTTCCATCTGCTTTTTGCCTGCAAGATGTTATGTGAAAAGTTTACTTTGTTTATTTAATGACATACTGAAAGGTGGATGCTCTGTAGTATAGAGGAGTGCAACAGGATCTTGTGATGTAAAGGTAACACCTAAGAATTTCGAAAAGGGAAAAATATAAGGTTTAGATCACTGCAGTGATTTATCACATTAAACTGTTCCTGAACTCTTTGCATCTGGACTGTGTGTTCTTCTGAAAAGTAGGTTCTAGTCTGAACACAGGGGATGAGCTTAACATGAATAATACTTTCAGTTACTCAGACTGGATGACTGTGGTCTATTTTGGTTTTTAAATGCACGGATTGATTTCCATAATTTTCAGTACATGAAAAGAGCCAATGTCAGCTGTGTGCAAATGCATACACCAAGAACTGATGCAAAAGATGAACAAGTTGCACCAAACTTCAGTGGCTGTTTGGTGGGTACAGTGATTAGGGGAATGAAAGCCAAGATCTTTGGTAATGTACACCTTTAAGCAATTGGTTTATATATGTGTTTGTATAGAAGCAGAAGAGGAATGCTTTTTAGAATTTCTGCTGGTTGAGCTGAAAAATTAATGGCAGCTAGCAGAAAGGTGGTAGCAGAAAGCATGAAGAAGGTGAGGTAATATATAAGTAGATCATGACATTTCAGCAGTGATGCTCTAATAGTGGCTTTACCTTCTGTGTTAACATAGGCACAGGTTTAGACAGCTAAAATAACCTGTGGGTGTATTGTGTATTTTAAGAAAGCAAGGTGCTACATGTGGCATACAGCCACATTTTTATAAAAAGTTTTTTCATTTTGTATAAGTTACACTGCTAATGAACAGTTAATGAAAACAATAATTGGGAAGCGGAAGTGTAGAGAGAAAATTCTCCACTAACATGGCACAAGTCTTGATTCTGAAGTTGATAGACCTGCTTTGTACTTCTGAGAACAGAGTCTGATACAGTTTTCCTCTAGCCTTTCCCGGCTATAGATATTCACTACCAGTGGGGAGTTGAATAGCTCTGAATCCCAGAAGATCCTCTCTTTGTAGCAAAATAAAAAATGCAGTACTTACAAAATGTGTGATTAAGCATACAGCATCACAGCAAGAAACATGTAGTACATAGATTTCTTTTCTTGAAGACATAACCTTTGAACAGTATTTAATAAATAATGTACATCCAAAGCTGATATTTCATACTACCCTTTTTCTTGAAGTTCACAAGGCGTATCTCTTCATTTATCATATTGAAATGCATTTAAATCTATCTACTTTTGCGAGCAAACACAATGGATCTTCGCAATCCCCGACTAGGTTTTTAGATGAAGTATACTGAGCTTCTTCCTTTCCCTCCCCCAAGAGTACAAAGATTGAAAAATGTAAACCATCACAAGTTTGCTGTGGGATGACTTCTGGGCAGGATCCAAAAATGGCTGTTGAGGGAACATCTTGAAAACCAGTAAAGTGCAGTGGTGCTGTACAACAAATAAATGAGACAAAAAGATTAAAAGGAAGGGGTTGATTTTATTTATTTATTTTTTTTAAACCAAAATTATTTCTGCTTTGCACTGATGAACATAAGTTGGAGACTTTTTTTTCTCATTTTAGTGAATGTCAGTTACAATTTCATTTAACTTCAATCTTTTTCAGGTCGTTATGCTTTCCACCTTTGGAAACCATTGGAGCAGGCAATTACAGAGACGGCAAAGAGGATTTCAACTTCTGTAAGTTTAGAGGTTACTTTATGCTGAATTAATGATTTTGTTTTAAGCGTTTAGAGAGGAGAGAGGAGACATATTATGTTATATACAGCAAGTACCACTTTCATTATCCTGTTTTCTGGGATAGGGGTGCTCCTTACTGTGCATGTTCTGACATATTGTCTAGTATGTTTTTAAATTAATGTGGATGAAGCTACATCAAAAGATGTTTGTGAGTTTGATAAACAGAATTTCTTAGTGATTCTCTGTGTTTCAGAACTGTTTGCTAGTAAGTGTATGATAAATGGTTAAAGGTTGCTGTGAGAAAATAGCTAACTCCTAGAGATTACAAAATGATGACATGCAGTTTCATTTCAAGAAGCTAAAAATGTAAAAGTCTTTTTCTTCTCTACCCCCCTCCCCCCCCCAGATAGAGTGTTAAAATCAAGAAGGCAAATTGATAAACTTCTAAGAAAGGTTGCCATAGAGATGGGGGAGCTTGTTTTCTTATTCATATGAGTTGTCTTTTTTAATTCCCCATCTGATTTGAACTTTTAACCAATTTTTTGCTCTTCAGTTTTGCCCTGTATATTTAAGAATGTAATAATGAGGTAAAAAAAATAAATCAAGAGGTGGGGTGTTGTGAGAGGGGCATATGCAGGGAATATTCTAGAGAATTTACTTTTTATTTCAGTGGCTATACTGTCCTCTGGTACATAAATAAATGTGTTCAATTCCTGTTTGATTAAAGTAATTCCCAGTGAGGTGGATGTTTGATTGTAGAAGTGCATTCTTTCAGAGTTCGTACTCTGTGGGCGCTTTTCCACAGTGGAAGGAATACAGTTCTCCTCTCTATGAGGGTGTAGAGGGAGTATTTGTTGTACATTATGATTTCCTGAAAAATATATTAAAGGTAGTTTGTTTGTTTGTTTTTAAAGTAATCGTTTGCATTGTACCTATTAATAGGAGGCCAGTAGCAACGTAGCCTGTCTACATTATATAGACAGATGCTAGAGTCCAAATACATTTGCCATCTGTACTTTGTGTTCATGTGCTGAAGGTGCAGGCTTGATCAATGCAAGCTTCCTGGGGAGAGAGAAGACTAAACTATGGGCTGTTCTCTTGGGGCTGGTCCACGCTTGTTCTTAATTGCAGTGTGTATCAGCCAGAAATGGTGCTCCTGAATCAGTTTTTGTTCTCTGTCCCTCTATTGCATTGCTGTTGTGAGACCAAATGTTTTTTTCCTTTTCAAAGCAATTTTTTGAGAGATTCCCAAGTTGCCTGCCAAAACAGCAGAGGGGATTTTAGATACTGTGAATTAAATTGTTTTCCCATGATATGGATACAGTCTGACTTGCAGGCTTGCTAGAGGTAGCTCACAGTAAGGACATGTGGTTTCGGAGTAGGGAGTCCTTCAATCTTCACCCTCCCACCCCGGCAGTTTTACTCCAGCATTTCTTCTATACATCTGTAGATACAGGCTGGAGGATATAAATACAGACATCTTCATATAAGAAAGCAGGCAGTGACTCTTTAACGCATTGAAATATTACATGCTACTGCATAGAGAGGTGTCTGTTCCTAGGAAACTGGGCCCCTCAGTACTGGTATACTGGCTGAGCCAAGCTCATTACAGGCCTGTCTCATTTTTATCACAGTGACTTTCAGAGTCTTGCAGAATTCATGAACAACCATAAAGAGCAAGCCAGGTGCTTTTGCATTCACAGTATTCCTAGTCCCTGGAGCTGCATCCTCTGTCTGCCTTCACATCCTGCCTTACAGCCCAGAATTGTGTGTTGATTTGCAGTAGAGTATCTCTCGTCTGCTATTCTATTTCTGAACTTCAAAATACAAGTTTTCAGAGTAAGATGAGATCTGCTGAATAAAGTAAAAGCTCTCTCTTCCTGGTTGCCATTAACTGTATGTATTTGTCAGCTTTACATTTGTGAGGGTAATAATATTTTCTTCTACAATCATAGTGCAAAGTTAAGACCCTTGTATAATTCTTAGCCAAAGTTATTTGTTCTTTACTACTCTGTAGCTACTACTTTCTTGGATTTTATTTTTTTCTACCTTTTTTCCTCCCCTTAACAATCAGTTATTTCCTATTTATAACTTTTTCTCTAAAACAGTAGCAAAAACACTAGGTACAAAGATCCAATGTGTGTGCTTATAATGAAAACCTCTTGTTTTAGCTGCCTTATGTGATTTTATTTGGGGAATTTGAAGCTGCTGAATATAATCTGTGGATTAGCAGTTTTGTCATGTTTCTTTACAGCATATTGCCCTCTAAACCCTACTGACAAAGGAAATCGAGCATTTAGTACTTCTACCTATGCTTACTGGATAAAGCGTCTCATGTGACATTTCGTGTCTAGGCTTAGTGTTACTTTGCTGGTTTTCTGTGGTGTTTGGAATTGCCTAATTTAGTCACTGTGGTAATTTTCAGTTGTTACTCTAGCTTTCTAGAATCAAACCCTGTCCCTCATCACCACTTTCTTTTGAAAGGCTATGAAGCAGCTGCCTATTTAATAGCTGGCTTGTTCTCTCTGTAAGCCACCACTTTTCCTCACCCCATTCGCATCTTCCATTTGCAATAGAAATCATAGTTCATGTTGGTTGCAGTCACCATGCAAGGAAATCCAGATGCTGTTTATCCTTTCTTCTGGGTCACTAAGAAGTTACTTGGGTAAGGTCAAGTTGAGCAATTATGAAGTGATCATTTAAAGTGCCTGCTTGTATTTCGAGTATTTGACACTTTGTATTTACTTACTAAATAAATAATGTGTACATTCAGCAACCACACTCATCTTACTATTCATGAATAGTAAGATAAAGGCAAGAAAAAGTGTTATGTTTTATTCTGAATTTCTACTGCTAATTTATGGCAGTTAAATATATATTCTAAATATGAAATGTCAATGCTGCTATGATTTAGTCCCTAATTTTTCTACTAACTTCTTTTCACAGGAGAAAGATATAAGAGGAAACATTGTCAGTTCCCCCTCTATGACAACTCATAATGCTTGTTTACAGAGAAATGCCTTTTTTTTTTTTTTTCCTAGTTTTAGCCTAGTTTTGTTACTGGTGTCACAAATGCCAGTGACATCGTTCTGTTTCTGTGTGTAGTGACAAGAGTCTGTTGGCAAAGAAGGTGTGTAGCAGTAAGCAGTCATTTAGCTTTTCTTCCTCAGACTTTAATGCTGTTAATTATAACGTTAATATTTCCTTAAAATATGAAATGAAAAAAAAAGTATTTCAGTAGCGTTAATTACATTTCTTTGTTGAATCAATGATATTGTATGTTGAAAGATAGAAGATACTGAAGGTAGAAACAGCAGTTGTAGGCAAAAATACACAAACCCCACAATCCAGAAAATTCCAGAAGAAAAGGGTGTCTTCTGTAGTGCATTAGAGATTTTTTGCAGTGTTTCCCTTGTTGGATCTGATTCTGCTCAAACTTATAGAATTCCAAATTGAGAGGTAAAGGTAACAACCATCTCCCTTGTCCTTCATTGAAAATAAAGTTTTGAGAGAATAATGCAATTGCAGTTTGTTTCATATATTTTTCTCTAACTGAACTTAAGGACGTTACAGTTGATCTTGCCAAATTGCAGATCGTATTTTAACGCAGCTTATAAATAGCTTGTTATTGTAGTTTGGTGGGTTTTGGTTGGGGTGGTTTTGGGTTGGTTCCCCCCCCCCCCCCCCGTGTTTGTTGCTTATCCAATAGAGGACTGTATTGGTAGTGGAACAAATCGGAGAGTTTTTGGAAAAATTTACCACTTTATGGACTGTGATGGATGGTCTGAATTATGGAATTTTGCATCTCTTGCTTGGCATGGAAACAGTGATTATGCTTTCCCTGCGCTATGCCAGGAAAAGTGTCTTGAAGATGTCACAGTCCAAATGGATTCTTAGCTGACTGCTTTTGTGAAAATTTACAAGAGTGAATAGTTATTTGCAGAACAAGTCCGGCCATTTTGTGTCATGTCCATGTCCCCCCTACCAACAGCATTTGCTTAGAAAGCAGAACTTGCTTATGTAAGTAGCTGAGCAGTAACAACATGCAAAGAAATGAAATAAATTAAATTATAGCCCCTCACCTCAAATAATATGAAGAAATAGAGCTCATTTCAATGATTTTTCCAGTACAGAATTTGTTTGTAATAGCTGGGTTTAATAAATAAGCAAGTGTCTAGAACTGCCTGCTCATTGAGGAGTTCTCATAACAGAAAAATACCTTGAGTATTGTTTCATTTCATTGCAGCCATTACTCAGAATTTACAACTGGGAGGGCAGGGGAGAAAAGCTTTAATTTCAGTAGCATGCAAAAGTTGTTTCATTAGGGAACTAGAAATTTGCTGAGATATTTCCTAAAATGAAGACTCGATTTCGTCCCCTTATTCTAAGCAATGAGAAAAATGGCTTTTCTATCTAATTTCCTTTTGCTTTAAATTTTGTTTAGGAGCAAGATCTTAATTTAAGAATTGATTATTCTTGTTACATGCTTCACTTCTGAGAAAAAAATGCTTTTTCGTGATGCCCAATTCAACGAACTGGTTTTGCTTATGTGCCAAAGGAGACAGGCAGCAGAATTTCCTTTTTCTTTTTCTTTTTTTTTTCATTCCTCTTGGATGTGAGCTGCATCAAGGCCTCCCAGGGTTAGAACAGTGTCAAGGAGGTAGGCTTTAAAAACATGAAGTATTTCTGAATGTAAGCCTAAAGCCACCTCTCCCTATTTTCTTATTTCAAATAGTGTTTTAGATGAAATCTACCAAGAACAGACATGAGCTTTGTTAGAGATAATTCAAGTACTGGTCTTTACATGAATACTGAACCAGTATCCTCATGTATAAGAGTTGTATGCCAGAGGTGACGGGCAAAGAATTAACCTTTTCAGAAATCCATCTGCACCTAAGCTGCTCGGGGAGAAGTCCCGGAAAATCTTTCAGAGGCCATTAAAGTGTGTTTTTTCTGTCCTGGCTGTAGTAACTGTTCAGCATCACTGCAAATTTCTGTGCAGTTCAGCCTCCTTAAGGTTTTTATCTGGTGACCATTAAATTATTAGCATCATTTCCTCTTGGAGGACTGGAGAAGCCCTGTGTATTCCTTTAGTATTATTGCAGACCTCCTTTGTGTTACGCTGTAGCTATAGAAGTGTTTTTTCAACAGATTTTTGTTGTAGGTGTGACACATCCACAGTTGCTTCAGCTTTGATACCTGTAGTGTTACGGTAGTGGTTATTTCATGTAAGGTTTGGGGTGGGAAGAAGGAAGATAAAACTGATTTCCAATCGTAGCAGCATGCCAGAAAATCTGTATGTGTGACTGCTCTGTGTGACTTCATGGTAGCAACAGATGAAGTATTTCTGGCCCATGCTTTTGGGTGAATGTTGCTTCAAGCTTAATGAGAGGCTTTGCTTGCATATTGTAGACAAAGCCCTTTAAATGCTTTAATGCTTTTGAAATTATGTAAAAAAAGAGTTTGAGTAAACATAAGGCAAAATTCTCACTGAATATGAATGACTATATTGGGTGAAGAGAGTGCCTGGCCCTTAATAAAAGCACATTTTTACTTGTGGGTAAAAGGAACACTTAAAAATAATCTCAGCTCTTGGGCCAGACTTCCCTTTGATAGCAACAAAAGAAACTTATTTTTCCCCAGTTGATAGGTTTTGCACTGAGGAAGAACCTCCAGTCTGTTGAGTGATTTCTGTGTGCCAGTTCTGAAAGGCAGGCTGGTTTGGGGCTGCATCTGCTGCGTTTGGGATTTGTGTAGTTTAAACTATTGTTTGTGTAGCAATGGGGTAGTCCTTGATTCTACTTATAGAAACGTTTACATTGAAGGCATCCCATCTAATGTCAGTGGTGGTTCAGTAACTCTTACATCTTAAATTTAAAAAAGTAATTGACAAATATACTTCCAAACCATTTCCTGTAACATTTGCTTCCTGCAATCATTTACTCTCATCTCCATCTCCTCCTTTTTAATATTCTTTTCCCACTGGTGTCTTTTTTGTCCCCTTCTTAAAACAGTGGTTAAAGTATCATATGCCAATGAGTTTAAAAAAAAAAAACCTCTCTCCAGATCCTGTATCTAACTGTCATCATTCAGCAGTGTCCAGAGAAGGATGTAAAGGCAAAAGCTGGTTAGGATTTCTCCATATATTCTGATAGTTTCCACTGTTCTCCAGCTTTCCTGAAGTAGAGGTTGTAGCTTATTCTAAGTCTTTTTTTTCTTCTTTTTTTTTTTTTCTTTCTTTTTGCTTTTTGTATATTTTTCAGGGTTCCTTCAAAGAACTCTTGATAGATATTTTTTGAAATAACATTCTTTCCCATGAAAAGAATGTGTCAGTTATCTGTTTGTATCCTTTTATTTTTTTAACCTACTTTGTAGAATTATCTAGACTTCAGAGTGATTGTCCGTAATTCCTTGGATGCCAAAGTATTTTGACTTCTGTAGTTTTCCATTGCAGTCATACCAAAGCTGTTCCAAATAAGTTTCCCCCTTTCCCTCGCTTGCCCTCCCCAAGACGTACACTTTACCACTCTGTGTCAGTTTGTACTTTGATTCTGGACTGTTTTGCCTGGAGGCAGGATTTTTGACAGTTATATCTATTAATATCTCTTATTAGCTTTAGTAGTTTTTTTTGTATGTGTTAACACTCAAGAGAAGTCCTTTCATATTACCTGGTTTGTAGTCATTCCATGCCTTCAAAATAAATTATAGATGAATGCAGTTTTCTGAATGAGGTCATATAAATATGATTTAGGTCCTGGCACCTTGTTCATGAAGCTAATTCTTGCTTGTTTTCCCTTTGTTCTTTTTAGAGTCTTTCATCATACTATAAAGGAGGATTTGAACAGAAAATGAGTAGGCGAGAAGCTAGTCTTATTTTAGGTGTAAGGTAGGTGTATTGCATTAATATGTTTTTGTCTGGTATGTATTGAATGAAAAAAATGCATGTTGTGAGAATGTGCCATGCTCTTGCCAAAATCTTAACTTTTTTAAAAAGACATCTAGTGGCTTATAAACCATTCTAATATTCTGCTTAAGCTAAAAAGCAAACAATAAAATGCTTATAGAGCATGCAACTTGTGTTTGGCTTGAAGGCATGGTAACATATTGCAGTGGAGAATTGGTGCTCTAGAAATAATCAGGATAGCGCATACTGTGCTAACTAATGTAATCACGTGGCCTGGTCTCCAAAAAAACCCGCGAGACAAGGGATATTGAAGATTATATTAATAAATGAGAATAAATCAATTTTGCTTGTTTTTTTTTTTTCATAAGTCAGTAACATTATTTTTCTTTCTCCACTCCGATTTGTTTCGATTTAGAAGGTTGAGTGATATTCCAAACAAAAAAAAACCCAAACAAAACAACCCAACAAAAAAACCAAAAACTCCAACTTGGAGAGACTTGTCATTTAAAGTAGGTATGGTAAATAATTTCCATTGTATGTGGAAATGATTTCTGAGTATTCAGTGAATTTTTCAATGTTTTTTTAAAAAACATTTGGGTGGCAAATGGTAGCGCGTGTCTTGGTGTTTTCTGTAAAGCAGGCAGTGTGGTGGGTTTGAGGGCTTTCCAGATGAGGGAGCAGATCTAACCTTAGATAGTAGATTTCTCATCTAATCTTCGGTAGTAGATTTCTCATTTATGGTCTAGATCAGTCAGTTACGAATTTAAAACAAAAACAAAAAAAAAATAAAGGGATGGTTTTAATTATCCCCAGCAGAAATTATTTCAGATGGGGGGAAAACTGGGACTTAAAATCTTGTTCAGTGTGTTATTTGTGTTTACTTCTAACATAATGGAAATTATACAGATTTAGCATTCACTTTAGAAAATAAATTGCATCTATTTGAAGTATTTCATGCTTGCACACTGAAGAAGATATTTATGGGAATGCTCTTCAGAAATATTTCATTTGGCCTTTAAATTTGATAATGTATTAACACTTCCACTTTGTAAGGGCACATTCAATGATACTCCAGAGTAGCGCATGGCAGCTTATTAAAGTGTGTTTACAGTGGCAGTGCATAGCCTGAACACTGCTCATGGGTATGTCTGAAGTTTCATCACAACTGAAATCAGTCCCCTTTTAATTTTTAATTTTAATAGCTTGAGTCTTCACCAGGAGCACTGACACTGCTTGTTGTGTTTAGACTGCGTCTTGCATGTGTTAAGACTTAATCAGATTTGAGGAAAGTTCTTAATATTTAAAGGTTTGAGCCTTGTAATGTGTAGAAGCACAGCTAACATTTTTATAGGAAATTTTGACATTGTTTAAACACACTTTTCTAGACCAGAGTTAACTCACTGCTTACTGTATGATTTATATAATATATATCTATAAATACCACCAAAAAAAAAGGAAGAGGAAAGTAAGTTTTAAAAGTGTTGTGGAAAATGCCAGGGTGTGCACAAACTGGATCTGTTCAGGCCCTGATCTTATTGTAACACTTGTCGTCTGTGTCACCACTTCCAAATCATACAAATTTTGAGGTAAAGACTTTCTGCAGTATTTCCAGTACTGAGTATGCATGGGCAATATAAATGCTAAATACAAGCCATGTAAAGGGGAGCATTTGATGATCGCTTTTAGATTTTCAACATGCTGGCCCATTACACATTCCTTCCTGTAGATGATGAGGAGGCTGTTGTGAGGTCCCCCAGCAGCCCTCTCTTGTCCAGGCTGAACAAGCCCTGTTCCCTCGACCTCTTCTGGAAGGGTGAGTGCTCCTGCCCCCAACCATTGTGGTGGCCTTTGCTTCAGCCTTCTGTGGGCGAGCAATGCTTTTCCTGTACAGAGGCCCCAAACCTGGAGGCAGCAGCTAGATGTGTCTGGCTGAACAGAGAGCAGCTGCTGCTGCTGACCTAGTGACCATGTGCCCTTTCACGCAGCTCAGGAGGCCATTGTCCTTCTCGGCAGCCAGGGTAAGCTGCTGAGGCTTTTTGTTTTGCTGTGTTCTGGATCCCTTCCAGGAGAGCTACTCCCCAGCCTGTAGCACTGCAAGGGGCTCTTCCTTCCCAGACACTGGGCTCTGCATCTGTCCTTGTGGAAGGGTTCCTGTCATCCCATTCCGACTGACCTGTCCAGGTCGTCCTGAATGTCAGCCGTGCCCTCCAGTGTATTGATTATTCCCACCAAGGTGATGGACTTCTCAGCCAGTTAGTGGTGTTAGAAGGCAGCATGACTTGGTTGGTTGGTGTGACTCAGGTTGTCAGGCTGTACCAGTTCAGAAAATTGTGATTTTCACATTAAAAGGGTTTTTGATAGTGATTAAGAATCTTTAGAAACCAGTCTGACTGGGATAAGCAATATCTCAGGAGCTAAACAAATTTAATGTAAACTACCTAATTTTGTAGTTGAAGCAAAGCTGCATGTTTTTCCATGGTATGCAACTGCAGCATTTCCACAATTACTGTTTGGCCATTTGAGTTTCTAAATGTGGTATATTGACTTTCCTTTTTATTACTAAACAACAGCTTTACGAATCAAAATATAGGTAATTGTTATTTTTAGCTGTCCAATAACAAAACGTTTCATTCTTGTGTTTATATAGCTCAAAGCCTTCCACCCTCTGTTTAAATCTTACTTTCTGGGTTACTTTCTGTTCCATTGAAGTACTCTTTTCTTATGCAGTTCTGTGAACTATTTTTGCAACATACCCTAATTTCCCTATGATGGAATAATAATTAAAGGTTGTTTATCTGAGGAATTTAGTTAGACTGATACCTCGCATTCAAACTATGCCTACAAAAGGATTAATTAATTGATTCATCACTGATTAAGAAGTCACCTGGAGTGGAAAACACAGCTTCATTTCTTCATGCTAACAAATAATGAAAAACTAAACCATTCAAACTGTCTTTTTGCATATGATAGCTGTACTGTGTTGGTCTACTGCATCCATAAGTGATTATTTGTCTGGTAAGGTACATATTTCATTTAAGCCAAGTACATATTTTATGTATCTGCTATTGAAGAAAACAACATCCTTTAGCACTTGTAAATCAGCATGTCCCTGAACATAACACACTGAGCAGCTCTGCAAAAATAACAAATACCTGAACAGCTTTGCAAAAATAACAAAGACAGCTTTGGTTTTGGTTTGGGTTTTGGCTTTTGGGTTTTTTTTTCCAGGCTCCTGCAGAAAGAAGAATTATTTCTAGTGCCTATAAAAATATTTACTGTAGAACAAAATGTGTTAATACTAAATATTTGTTGTTTTGTCTCTGGTCTTAAAAATACTTATTTTCTACAAGGAAAAAAAATGTGTATGTTTAATGATGAGAATAACTAGCGAGATACACCCTAGAGCTGTTGGGTTTTCCCCTCTTTTAAAATCATTTATTTTAAATTATTTTCTTAAAAAAAATGAAAGATACTTGTGTGTCAACTACGCAGGCTTGTAAAAAATGTCCTTCTTGGTGTGTCTTACATGCCTTTGTTTACTTCTTTGGAGGTGCAGTTTTATGTTTTGTCCACAAGATGGTGAAAATCACAAGTTTTAATTATTTTTAAGCCAGTATAAACTGTTAATTTATAGCCTGAGCTCAGTGACATTTATGGTAAGCACTTCAATTTATTTTTGCAGTCCATCTGCTGACAAGGCCAAAATCAGAACAGCCCATAGAAGAATCATGATTTTGAATCATCCTGATAAAGGTAAATAATGATTACTTTTCTTAACCAGGTTTGGAAAGGAAGAAGCTTGAATGAGATCCTTTAAGCTTACTGAGTGTGTGAATAACCACTGATCGCAGATGTATCTTGTTTATTTATAGACTTCAGCTTCTGTGTGTCTACTTGCTTCTCTGTGTCTACTTGCAGATAAACTAGGCTTTATGAACCACAGTTTTACCCATCTTTCTTTAATGTTTTTTTCTATACTTCAGTTAAAATTATGAGCTCAGGGACCAGTCTTACACACTTTAAAAAAGAAATTAAAAATAAGAAAATTAATTATAACATTTTTATATTAAATTGACATTTGTATTTTGAATTGAGAGGGACCAGTCACACATGAGAAAGTAACTTTCTGGGGGCAAATGTTCTGCAGTCACTAAGTACATCATTGATGAATTCCTGGAATTCACTTGGAAGAAATGTAAAGCTGGGCAATGTTGCCTTAATGGCCAGTTTTTTTAATGTAAATTTATCTTACAGAAAGGCTATTATTATAACTTTAACTACACTACAGCTGGTTGAGAAAGAAAGCCCATATGTTCATTGCTGTTTCTACTTTAAAATAACAGATGGTGAAGAATTGCACTGTATTTCAGAAGTCAAAAGGGGAAATCGGAGGGTTTTTATATCTTCTTGACAGAATTACAGGGCTCCTTGCCAGCACCCTGTTTTAAGAAAATGAAAAAAATAACTGCTATCACTGCCCATGGGAAGATTTTAGGTGTTGCTTTTCTTTTATGTCTTCACTCCTCTCTTTAATTCTAAAGTTGTCCTGCTTATTCAGTTCCGTGCTTTCAATTTTTTACTCTTTTTATAACGCATAAACTGCACAGACATAGAAAAGAAATCTGCTGCATTTCTAATGTATTATGACGGTCAAAGGCCTCTTAACCACCAGGGTACCAATTAGGTCAAAATTTTTTATAATGAACTTCTGAGCTTATTGTAGCAGTACTTAGAGACATGAGCCAGAACTGTGAATCTCTGTGTGGAATGTTGAGCAGCCCTAAAGAGGCAGTTCCTGTTATGAAGATCATACATTTTAATGACCTGCATTACAGCTGTAAGAGCACCTGCAGTTGGGCATGGTGTAGGTTTGGATGGATGCAGTGAGCCCTCCTGTGTGCTATTAAGTTGGAGTATTTTCTCAGTAGGAACAGCAGTTGAAGGGATTTGTGCCTCTGTGCTGGCCCTGCAGCTCTTCTGGCATGGTCATAAGAAAAAAAGCTTGTGTAATGTCTTCAGCTGCAGAGAGAGGGCCTGGAGTCATCTCGAACATGTGGCATCACAGAGAGACTTCTTTGC
Source organism: Myiopsitta monachus (assembly GCA_017639245.1). Classification (NCBI taxonomy): domain Eukaryota; kingdom Metazoa; phylum Chordata; class Aves; order Psittaciformes; family Psittacidae; genus Myiopsitta; species Myiopsitta monachus. Next base: position 67,023,026 of record CM029919.1, read on the forward strand.
TCATGTATATATCTTGATTTCTTCTGGCTGTGGGTAGCACAGATGTGCTTTTAAAAATAATATTCGACACTAGAATGTTGTTTTAAATTACTATTTTGCCAGCCAGAGTTGACAGGAGAAAGGAAAGTAATTACAAATTTTAAAAGTTACGTATGTTATGAGATCCAAAATGTTGGAGAGAGTTACTAGAAATAAATAATAAATATATAGAAGTTTGCATTAAAACGTTCCCCAGTGAGCACTACTAAGATGGCTGCTTATTAACCTTTACAGTTAAATTTTAAAGAGTTTTAATTGATAAATTGTGTGTTAATTTGTCAGTTAGTAATTTTGTGAAAGTGTATTTGCTCACCGAAAAAGATTGAGAGAGAAGTCTTTTGGACTTGCCCTAATTATAAACAAACACTTAGGCAATCATGAGATTGAATTTTCTCTCATTGGAGGGCTACAAAATTAATATGGCACTTAAAGTTGTAAATGTAGTGAAAACACTTCCAGCAGATTTGAATTTACTTTAAGATCCTGCACTCTAGACATGCAGAAAATCAACGCACATTTAAAAATTACTTGGGATACATTGTTTATTGCAGTTTTTAGGCTTTACTGTTTGATGCTCCTGGCTACTCTTTGAATGAAGCAATATCTGATGTAGTAAATCCTATTCCTGGATAAAAGTCCAGTTATTAAAAAAATAAAAAATAAATTTCCAACAGCCAGTTTTCTACCCTTCCCCTACCCTGCCTCACTTTCTTCCAGTGTGTCTTCCATTAGGGCTGCACTCAAACAAAGCCAAAACACAAACAAGAGAGCTCCATTACCTTTTCCACTTGTTTTATTAGAGCATGAAATGACTTTGTAATGATTTGGATTCCTGCAGGAATGTCCTAAAGAAGTCTTTAAGCCAGCCTTACATTTTGGTTTGGTTTTTGTTTGTTTGTTGGTTTTTTTTATGTGTGTCTACAAGTAGTTCTATGTGTTTCTTCCATCATTATCTTTTCTGATGAATAGAATGAATGAAATGATGAATGAAAAAATAAGATTAAATAGATGCCTTGGAAAATTCTGTTCAGTGGGCAGTTTTGGTAGATTCACATTTTCATGTGAAAAATACAGGTGTCTTATAGTAAATGGTAAGTTATCGAGACAGACCTTGACAGGTTGGCTTTGGTGACTGTAGGCAGATGGTTGGCACTCAAGGGGAGACTGAAAAAAATCCCAAACACAAAAAGACCGCTGAACTGTAATCAGATTGTTAGATGGAGCATAAAGCAATGACAGTGTTCAGGACTAGAAGTTAGAAGGTGTACCATGTTTAAATAGCTTTAATGTGATGGTTTCGGGCTGGTGATTTTGGGCATCTAGCACACAAGAGGCTTCGGGGGTGTACGCATGTGCACACATGTAATGACTCTTTGTCAAAATTACTTATAAGATTTTACCTCTTAGTTTCTTGGGGTGAATGGAAATAATAGCTGTTAGCTCTAGCTGAGTGTTCAGGACAGCTGACCTTGCATACATTTGCAGCAGCATTACATCGCTGTGATTTACCCGCAGTGCAAAGTGATTTCAGATTTCAGTCTTCTCTCTGAGATAAGTTGTTCAGTGTTACTCTTTAGTGACTTCAGTTTTGATTACTTTTCTCATATTTATCAATTAGTTTGCTGCATATCAATGTCATTTTTTAAGCAGTTGTATGAAAAGGATCAATTTAGGAAGGAAGAGCTAATGAAAGTGAGTAATAAAGGGGTGTTGCAAGTGAAGTAGTTCGGTACTTAATGCTGATGTGTAAATGGTATTCCTGTCCCCTTTTTCTTCTCAGGTGGATCACCTTACTTAGCAACAAAAATAAACGAAGCAAAAGACTTGTTGGAATCCAGTGCCAAAAACTGAAATCCAGAGCCTTGGGTCGTAGGAGATTCAGCATTGTGCAACAGCTTCATTTCTGCTTGCTCGGCATGGTTTCCTAATGCTGCATTGATTGTTCCTATTTATTTTCATAATTAAAATTTAAAATAATTTAAAAGAAAACTAAAATATTTTACAGTTGTGTAAAGTTACATACAGTTACGCTCCTGAGAGGAGCAGGCAGTTGGATTTGATGATCCTGATGAGTCTCTTCCAACCAGAGATACTCTGTCTCAATTTTAGTGTATTTTTACTGAATAATGATCCATTACAAGCTCTGAAAATATTCTCTGTCAGTGTTTTTCTTCAGAAGTAGTAGCTTCTTTCATTAAACTTCTGGAATTCTTTAAAGTCTAAGAAATAGTCTCAAATACAGGGATTTTTATTCATTGATGAAGACATGACTATTGCCAGAAATTCTGTGACAATGTTTTGAGTCACAGTAAGTATGACAGACTTGATGGCAAGTTTTCAGCATCACCTTACACTTGAATCTCGTTCAGTGGTCAAATACCAGGATTTATTTATGAGTGCAGTTTGAGAGGTACAACTTTGAACAAAATTACTAGCAATACTACAGATGGCATTTTCTATTAGCTGTCTCTATGGGGCTTGAAGATCATAGAATCATAGAATAGTTAGGGTTGGAAAGGACCTTAAGATCATCTAGTTCCAACCCCCCTGCCATGGGCAGGGACACCTCCCACTAAACCATGCCACCCAAGACTCTGTCCAACCCAGCCTTAAACACCGCCAGCAATGGAGCATTCACAACTTCCCTGGGCAACCCATTCCAGTGCCTCACCACCCTTACAGTAAAGAATTTCTTCCTCATAGCCAATCTAAACTTCCCCTGTTGAAGGTTGAACGCATTACCCCTTGTCCTCTCACTACAGTCCCTCATGAAGAGTCCCTCCCCAGCATCCCTATAGGCCCCCTTCAGATACTGGAAGGCTGCTATGAGGTTTTCATGCAGCCTTCTCTTCTCCATGCTGAACAGCCCCAGCTTTCTCAGTCTGTCTTCATATGAGAGGTGCTCCAGTCCCCTGATCATCCTCGTGGCCCTCCTCTGGACTTGTTCCAACAGTTCCATGTCCTTTTTATGTTGAGGACACCAGAACTGCACACAATACTCCAAGGGAGGTCTCACAAGAGCAGAGTAGAGGGGCAGGATCACTTCCCTTGACCTGCTGGACGTTCCTTTTCATGCAGCCCAGGATACGGTTGGCTTTCTGGGCTGCAAGCACGCACTGGAGCTGGCTCATGTTCATTTTCTCATCGACCAACACCCCCAAGTCCTTCTTCCCCAGTGCTGCTCTGAATCTGAATCTCTGCCCAACCTGCAGCTGTGCCTGGGATTGCTCCAACCCAGCTATGGGACCTTGCACTTGGCATGGTTAAACTTCATCAGGTTGGCATCAGCCCACCTCACAAGTGTGTCAAGGTCCCTCTGGATGGTATTCCTTCCCTCCAACTTATCAACTGAACCACACAGCTTGGTGTTATTGACAAACTTGCTGAGGGCGCACTCAATCCCACTGTCCATGTCACCCACAAAGATGCTGAACAAGACCGGTCCCAACACCGATCCCTGAGAGACACCAGTCGTTACTGGTCTCCAGCTGGACATTGAGCCATTGAGCACAACTCTGCATGCGGCCGTCCAGCCAGTTCTTTATCCACTGAGTGGTCCACCTATCAAATTGATGTCTCTCCAACTTAGTGACAAGGATGTCGTGTGAGACAGTGTCAAATGCTTTGCACGAGTCCAGGTAGATGACATCAACTGCTCTACCCCTCTCCATCAGTTCCGTAGCCCCATCATAGAAGGCCACCTGATTGGTCAGGCAGGGTTTGCCCTTAGTGAAGCCACGCTGGCTGTCACCAACCACCTCATTGTTTTTCATATGCCTTCCAGAAGAATCTGCTCCAAGATTTTGCCAGGCACAGAGGTGAGGCTGACTGGTCTGTAGTTCCCCGGCTCATCTATTTTCCCCTTCTTGAGAATGGGGGTTATATTTCCCTTTTTCCTGTCATCAGGAACTTCACCTGACTGCCATGAGTTTTCAAATATGATGGACAGTGGCTTAGGAACTTCATTTGCCAGCTCCTTCAGGACCCACAGATGGATTTCATCAGGTCCCATGGACTTGGGTATGTTCAGGTTCCTAAGACGGTCTTGAACCAGATCCTCTCCTACAGTGGGCCCAGGGTCTTCATTCTCACTGTCCCTGCATCTGCCTTCCAAAACCTGTGGTCAGAGCATTTGCTGGTGAAGACTGAGGCGAAGAAGTCATTTAGAGCCTCAGCCTTCTTTTGATTAGTGTTTTGCATACTATAAGAGCTCTGAAATTGTCAAAAAATTATTTGGACATGCTTTTACTTTGGGTCACAGAACGCATTCAGTCTGTAGCAGCTGGGGTGGTGCAGGGGTTTTCATGATGGTGGAACTGAAGAAGGTAGGTCCATGTGACATAGAGTTCAGATGGAGCCAACTGTATCTTGGGCTTGCTTGTGATTCTCCCCCTGTACTCTCATGAGGCCCCATCTCCAGTTGGCCTCTGTTTTCAGTTCTGGGGGCCCCAGCGCAAGGGGGAGCTGTACCTGCTCAAGCGAGTCCAGAGGAGGCCACGAAGATGATCGGAGGGTGGAGCACTTCTTCTGTGGAGGCAGGCTGAAAGAGTTGGGCTTGTTCAGCCTAGAGAAGAGAAGGCTCTGGGGAAACCTTATGACAATCTCCCAATACCTAATGGGGGCCTGCAGGAAATCTGGAGAGGGACTTTTCACAAGGGCATGTAGTGACAGGGCAAGGGGAAATGGCTTTAAACTGATAGAAGAGTTAGAGTAGACATTAGGAAGAAATTCTGCACGATGAAGGTGGTGAGAGACTGGAACAGGTGTCATGGGTTCAGCAGCAGCAGTCATTTTTCTCCTTCTTGGTAGCTGGTGCAGCGCTGTGTTTTTGACTTTGGGCCTGGGACCAGCGCTGATAACACCAATGTTTATAGTTACGGCTTAGAATGTTTTGATCTGACCGAGGACTTTCTGAGTCTCATGCTCTGCCAGGGAGGAGGGGAAGCGAGGAGGAAGCAGATAGGACACATGACCCAAACTGACCAGAGGTATTCCATGCCGCAGCCCATCATGCTCAGGATGTAAAAATGGAGGGCAGAGACACGGAAGGTGGGGGTGCATTGCTTGGTCGGGCTGGGTATAGGTGGTGAGCGATTGTGTTCTTTCCTTGTATTTCCCTGGTCATTATTATTATTGGTGGTAGCAGTAGTGATCTGTGTCATACCTTAGTTACTAAACTGTTCTTATCTCAACCTGTGGGAGTTGCATTCTTTCGATTCTCCTTCCCATCCCTACGGGAGCTGGGGGGAAGAAAGAGGTGGGAGTGAGTGAGCAAAACTATGTGGCTGAGATGCTTAAACCACGACACCCAGAGAAGCTGTGGCTGCCCTGTCCTGGGCAGTGTTCGCATCCAGGCTGGGCAGGGTTTTGAGCAACCTGGTGTAGTGGAAGGTGTCCCTGCCTATGGCAGGGGGGCTGGAAGTAGGTGGGCTTTAAAGTCCCTTACAACCCAACCTATTCTATGGTTGTATGATTTTATAGGCTGTGGTTGTCTCAGTCCAGTTACATCAGCCTGATGTAGGACTGGTATAGCAGGGAACAAGCAGGACTCTACTAATGATAGTTGCTTTGCTTATGGCTCTAACTGGATTGGTTCTCCCTTAATTCTTACATCTCTGCATTATACTTCATTATGTGAAGTATCATACATTCCTCCTTATGTAGCACCCTAGCGACCTAGGGCAGGCTTCAGGGAATATTGCAGTGATAGGTCTCTGCCTTTAAAGAGAAGAAGGTTTAATTGACAGCTTAGACTAGGTGCTATTTGGGGCACTTGGCTGCTGCAAATACCTACCAGTAAGTTGGCTGCGGAGGAGTTGACTCTTTTAAAGAGTATGATGATGAGTTGAGACAGTATAGTGGGTTCAGTGCAAGACTGAAAAGTTTGCTAGTATCCATTCAAACTCGTATCATTTGAGGTACAACAAACTTGCTAAAGTGCTACAAATATAAAATTTAGATATCCCATTTCCTAGGTTATTTAGCCAGAGGAAAGTGGCTAAGAGCAGTTAAATAATTCAAGTATCCAACCTCACATTATCCACCAGAACATGCCTTTATCTGTTCATCCATGGTGGATGTCCACATCATACAGATTTTTCCTTGAACTAAAAATGGATTTTTTTTTTCTTTTTTTATCAGGTTCCTCTCATGTTGTCAACAACTTTTTTACTTTCATTAAAGAGAAATGAAAATGACGTAAGTTGACCCTAGAAGAAAATGCTAACTTTAGGTAATTTATAGACTTCTTCACAAGTAGAGTAGCAAGACCTATGACATGACTAGATAAAGCAAAAAAGGCTACAAGCAAAAACCTGCCTGGGAATAGGCATACACTATATGAGTGTCATACTTACGTCACTAAACTAATGCTCTTAATACAAAAAGCTTTCATTTAAAGATAACGGGCTTTATTCCTATGCAGTAACCTAAATTGTTGTTTGTTAAAGGAGTAGCCAGCAATTAATGCACATTCAAGATGAGTTATTCCTTTCACATGTATCAGTAAGTATTAGCAAGAAAAAAAAGTCATGAAGGTTTTTATTTTGGGAGGAGAGAAGTGAAATGGTGGGGTTGTTCCCAATTCTAAGTGTAGTCTGTAAGTGATCAGAGTCATTGTTCAAAAGCAAAGTGGTGTGTATGGTGGGTAGCAAAACCGTTCTCTAATGATTTTGAAGTTACTAGTTGTTGTTACATGTGGTAAACAACTTCTATTTTTTTTCCTGAGTAAAGTGAGGTGTGAAGAGCTATTCTAAAATGCCAACTAAAACAAATGCATTAAAGATGGCTACTTGTTCTGTTCCTGAAACTTAACTTCCCATGTCTTTAGTTTGTTATTGTGAGATCGTGTTGCTGATCATTTTCTTCCTGATCTAATTATTTTTATCTGATTCTTTTGATCAAAGCACACTTTTTTTTCTGGTCTTTAGTTATAAGACAGCTTGTCCTCAATAAAACGCACTAAAGCCAAGTTCTAGTTCTGCTTTCTCCCTTTTCAGAGCAGACAACTGACCAATTAGCAAATTTGTCAAATTAGCAAATAACAAAATTCAGCAAATTAACTGGCCAGTTGTATCTCTGGAAAATGCTGTAGAATGAGTGAAGCTAATGAACAGCAGTTGTGAAAGCATCATTATTGTATGTCCAGTGCCACAACATCACAGATACAATAGCGCAAGTATGTATCCGTGGAAACAACTAATTTTCTCCATTTGTTTACTGACAAAGCTTGCTTTACCTACTAAATGATGTTTGGAAGGATGAAGATAGGACAGTGCAAGGAACAGACGTAGTCAAGCAAATCATGTAAATGCTGTTCAGTTTGTTGTCGCTTATAGCACTGCAGGCTAAGGAATGTCTTTGAAGGCTGTCTGGCAGAACAGCACCTGTGTTTGGTTCTCAGCTGAACTAGAAAGAATAGGATACTACTTTTTTTTAATAGCATAGCTTCCTAATTTAACCTTACAAATATTTACTCTTTTGAGACTTTTCTTTACTTGTCAGATACAGAAGTTTTTTGTGTATGAAAACCGCATAGAAATTGATCTATTCGGGTGTGATTTCTGTCAATTCATAACACCGGCAACATGCAAGCTCATTTTTTTGTGTGTGCTTTAATGTACAGAAAGTGTTCATCTGTAACTTGTTAGCTTGGGAATTCCCAGGTAGTTTTCTGCTTGCATGATAGCCAGGCCCAGGTATCCTCTGTAACTTCAGAAGCTGGGCAGAACTGCATGCATTCATTTGGCATTGCTGCGTGTGATTCCCAATGTATTTAATGAAACACAGCTTGCTCATCTGCCTGGTTTTGGCATTTAGTCTGTGGGAGTTTTCTCTTAAATTTCATTCTTCACCCTTGCCACAGCAGACTTAAGCATAGGTCCACAAAGAAACCCAATGTTAATCTGGTTGTCTGTCTGCACAGACAGGGATAGAAGTGCCATTTGCAAAACCTTTGCTGGCCTAGAATGGGACTTGGGTAGAACTGAGACATAATTACAAGGCTACATTCACAAAACCTTTGTCTGATCTTCTAGGTAATTTTAGAGGTAAAAACTCCCTTCTATGTGCTTAGATTTCTGCTTCTGCGTGGGCATAAAACTACTTCCTTCTTGCCAGGACTTTGTTCAGTTTAACACTTTTTTTCATCCTGAAATCAGTAGATTAGGTGTCTAGTGTCTGCAAAGCCTGATCCCATACCTGTGGTTATAGGGTGCCTCATCTGCCTTGGTGTGAAAATCCCGCTACCTGACCTGGAACTTGGATGAGGCTGGTGGTTAAGCTGGGCTAAGGAGGTGATGGCACTTGCCTGCTTCTTGCTGAAGTTGTGCCTCACTGCAAAATGGAAGGTTCATAAAGCCTGCAAGATCCCAGGACCAGAGTACTAAGCTCCAGTCAGCTTAAAACTTTTGAATGGTGTCAGAACACCCTAAAGAAGTTCACCAGCAGAGTTGCTGTTAACCTCCTTAGGAGCCTCACTTTCCACATGTCAGGCTTTAGGGTCTTTAATTCACACTTTTCTATGAGCTTCTGTCTGTCAGTCTCTCTGTCCTTGAAAAGCAGTAGACGGGCACTGAATTGCCAGCTGCAGCTTCCAGAACGTTTTAGTGGAATGGTGATAAAATGAACATTTTCCTTGGGTCATAAACAACACTTTTGGCATGTAGGTTGCTAAGATATATTTGTGAATTGGCATCATCAGTGGTTCCAGCACAATCTTGGGACTTTTGAGCTTTGTCATTTCAGTGATTGCTCTCAAGCAACGGAGTGTGTATGTACGTGTATATATAATCACATGTGTGTTCATACACACATGCATTCTGCTTTCCAGGATCCTATGAGGAATTTTGCATCTGTACTGGGGCCCACAGTTAAAATGTTTTTCTTGATTTTGTGGACTTAGTTTTCCAAGTCAGATAATTACAATTTGAGAGTGAGAAAAGCTTCCCTCTGTCTGGGTATATGCAACTTCTGACACACCTCTTATTCTTTCAAAGACAGAAAAAATAATTCCAAAGTAAATTGTAGGTCTTAATTTAATTATGGTTGCATAAATAGGAAGCCAATAAAACCAAAACCAAACCAAACACACACCACCCAAACATCTATTTAGGCTCTTTATTGAGTTTCTTTATAACCATTTTTGCTCTGGAGTGGATACATACAACATGGCTATCTGTCTTTTACAGAAATAGTGGCACTGTACTTCTGCCATCATCATACTGTGTTTGTACAAGCTAATTTCTTTTTTTACAGATCAATAGTCCCAACTTTTTTTAGATGAGGGTACTCTCAAACTTTCTGTAAAACAGCAACAACAAGAAAAGCTAGAACCTTTTGGGATGCTCCCCAATTTTTTCATTTGCAAATGATGAAAATTTCAGCTACATTTAAAATATGCTTTTGTACCTTACTTTCTCTTGTTTTGTAAGTTTATTCACTTGCTCAGGGGATTGAGTAGGAGGGAGGGGATTTTAGGTCATTATTTGATGTCTGACTGACTTGGTGACACATGAAACATGGGGTGAGAAACTCCTCATGTGAATAAGTTGAATTGTCAGCCTATGTAACAGTACACCTACTTCCTTTAACATTAGGAAATAACAGAACTATAATTGGAATGAGAAATATAATTTTGACAATGGTAGCATCATGCGATTAATATTCTGAAGATTTTCCAGGAGTTAGTCATGGTACACAGAACAATTACTGTACAGCTTCATGTGACATTAAAACACCCCTACTGTGCTATTACAGTTTCCTTATTTAAATACTAACTTATACAAGGACAGGTGAATTAGTTTATGTTTTTTTTTTTAGTATAGCAGATAGTGCATCTAATAAACTAGTTTTAAATAGTGGCAAAGTTCTCCGAGTTGTTTCCTTTCCAAAATAGTTGTATGGTTTAAACATTGTGTGTGGCCCTGATAAGTGCTGTGAGATCCAGTGGGGAAGACAGATGGCAGAGGTACAATAGAAGAAGAGTCATATCAGGGAAGTATCCTGTAATAGTTTCTTGAAGTGTTTTTTGTTTGCTTGCCTCTTACAATGTCTGAAGTACAGCTGAATTTAAAACCATAGTTATATAGTCTTGAATGTTTGGAGAGCTGCACAACACAAAATAGTGGTATTCTAATACTTCTCCGTGGTGGTGTCCTGGAGGAATCTGAGTTGAGCCCTGCTGTCAGTGATTAAGTCAGTCCTTTGTTATTAATAGCAGGTGGTGGGAAGCTGCCTAGTCTCCACTGGGCTGAGAGCAAGGACGTTTTGCCTTGTAAAACTGCCAGGGGCCTAAGCAGGCAGAAATACCTTCTCAAATCATGAGCACCTAGTTAGCAGGTTCAGCAGCCAGCCAGCCTGTAATTGTTTAGTGCTTCCCTCGCTGGCGTCAGTGGGAATTACTGCGGTAGGAACTGCTGTAGGGGACAAATTGATCAGCTGAGAGAGGTTTAAAGATCTGAGTGTTGAGGTTACTGTCAGCAATTCATGTTTCCTGAATTAAGTAGAGGGCTACAAGATTCCCAGTTAGTTTTTATTTACCCATAGCTTGGGAAGAAGCAGTGGGATTCCCCTTTGAGCAAGAAGTCCTTTGCAAGCTCTTATGTTTCTCCTGATATTCCTGATACCATTTCAACAGGGCCCTTAAAAACCTGGGAGAGTGAGCTAGAAGCCAGGTGCTGTGCCACATAGCAACATCTGCAGCTTGCTTACGTGCTTGGTTGGCATCTTCATATGCCGATATTACACAATTGAGTATTTCAATATTTGGTGAGTCAGCTTCAGTCTTTCCCACCACCACCTTCATTAAGAATACAATCCTGCAGATGTTTCCAGGGCTCCTGCCTTCCCTTCAAGCTGTCTTCTCAGTAATGATGAAAATGCTTTTTCCTCAGTGTAGCCACTCTACCGCCAGTGTTCAATAATTCATCTCCTTGCAGGAGGTGCCCCAAAATGATTTTAGCAAACTCCAACTTTTTTGGACAGGATAATAAAAGTGATTTCACAGTAACTAAAGAAAGTCAGTTCATTGGTGAAAGCACTTAAACATAACGTACTAGCTATTCAGGAGGAGGGTTTCACTAAAAGTACAATGCATTTATGTACTAAAGTGCAGCTCAGCTCCTGAAAAATGACTACGTAAATAAGCACTTGTCACATCTTATTTTTGTTGATTTTTTTTTCTTCTTCTCCCGCTAAATTTGGGGTGTGTGTGTGTGTGTGTGTGTGCTGTTAACTGTATTGTTGTCATGATTTTAACCATGAAGTAGCCAGATCCTTGTCCTAGTGGAGTTAATTGCCAGTGAGTTACACTCGTGTTGCTGCTGATGAGGTAGTGTTACAGGCATTCATTCAAGACAGAAGGCACAAGTCAGTGTCACCCATGGCACAATCTGACCTCAGAAACCTTTTTGAGTGTGATGTTGAGATGAAAAGATCAGGCTGTGTGCCAGTTTTGTAAGTCAGGGAGAAAAATGTTAACGGAAAATACTGAGATAAGTCCACAAAATGTCTTAAACTCTTAATTTTTGCTCAATCTGACAGCATAGGTGCTAGCATCTCTAGTGGTGGGTCCAGAATCACTTCAGCTCGATTAGCCTTCGTAGCTCATCTAATTTCCTAGTTTCTTGATGTCTGCTGGGCATAGGGGCGGTTAGCACGAATAGACTTAATATTACCAATGTCCAGAGCCAAAATATAGTTTTGGGAAAATAGAGGTTAATTCAAGCAAAAATATAGCTGTAGCACTTTCCGAAATGGAGATGAAGCAGCAGCTGTGGAGGGGCTTGTAGAACACAAATTTGACTGCAGAGATCAGAATTCAAGTTACTCAAATGTGTGTCTCCTTTTATCTATTTTGGATCTGCTTGTTGGCACCTTGGTACTTGTACACAAAAAATACTTGATAGCACAATCACAAAAGCAATAAACAGCCTTATAAAGACATAGATCTAAGGTGACTCCTTCAAGTGGAATCTTGCTTTAGGCACGCTTTCAATGTCATGCATCATAATTGCACCTAATATTAGAGACCGGCTTAATGCAACACAATGTCAATGATAATATAAGATAATCATGAACAGAGAAGATAAAAATGTCTGGGGGGATGGAAGGAAGGATTACACTATAATGAAGACTTCTGTAGACTTTACAACACTTTCTTCTGAGCGTCTGGACACTTTATCTCTGTTTCTATTTTGATACTGAAATCTCTAAATGTGATTTATTTTAGGTTGTTGAGGAGGTTTTTTTGCCCTTCCATGCACTTGTGAATCTATGTACTCTATGTACTGCTAAGTGTTGAAGCTGCATGTGTAAAGCTGGCTAGAAAATTGATTAGATTACCAGCTGCTGAGAATTAAATAAGGAAGGGTTTTCTTCTTCCCCTCAGCACTCTCCCTTCCCCCAAAGAGATATGGCTTAGAAGGTGTGATGCTAGACTCTTTAGGCTCTGTCAGAGTCTAAAGGCAGAATGAAAATGTCAAACCTCTTCCTAAATGACTTGGAGTCTCTGTCAGGTTTTCTGTGGGCACTGGTTGCAGCAGCATGACCTATTTATACCACCCTAATAGCATGTAGTTGCTGGAGGCCCCCTTGGCTTGCATATGGTTCCCCGTAGCATTAGCACTTGTGATGGAGCTGTATTTCAATGCATAGTGTAACCACACAGTCTCTGGTTTGCACTGATGTGAATGCATAGGGGCATATACAGGTGCTGGAGAGGAGCAGCCTTTGCCAGTGGTGCATCCTTGATCTGCTTATGCCAGTCACAAACTAGCATCCTCATATGCTTCAGGTTTGGCTAGTGCATAATCTTTCAGCAGTGGATGCTTCTCTATTTATGCTCAGCTGACATTTTGAAGTGACAAAACTACAGGTAGTACCCTACAAAAGCCATATAACCAAAGCAAATGAAGTACCTGCAGAGGTTAAGGTGACAGTAGAAGTGAGAACACCATGAGGGCTTAGGCTCTGAAACACAGAGGCTTGCCTGGACTTTTTATAGTTATTTAAACAGCTTTTCCCAACCCCACAAAAAAACCCCAACCAGCCAACCCAGAGATCCAGACAGCATCAGTTGTACTCTGGTCTCACTGGTTTGTAGTGAAAGCCAGGTTGCTGGAGCTGAAGCTGAGGGAAGCTTTAAAGGTGACCCTACTGGAGTCTAACAACGCCTGAGTTGTCAGGAACTCTAACAATAGATATAAATCCCCTTTTTGTTTCAGTAGGCTGCAATTCTAATAATGCTTTGAATGTCAGCAGTGATAACTATTCCTAATTAGTCCTTCCACTTCTGGGAGGAAGGAAGGAAGGAATCCATAATATGAAATGAATTCTAATGAGGGACAAAACTCTCCTTATAAGAAAAAGTATTTCAAGAGCTGCAGTGACTTGCCCCATTGGGACCTAGCTGACACTTTAGCTTAACACTCAAGAGTTTAAGTGACCCTACAGAATATAAATTAGCTTATGCTACTTCAACATTAGCTGCGGAGCAGCCAGTGTTTGGGAAAGGTGACCTGTTTCCTCAGGTCAGTGTGAAGCTTAGCTGAAAAAGCACCTAGGTTTGTTGGATTGAGAGAGGAGGTGGGGAGGGCACATAATTTCATTCTGTATTGTTCAAGCCTTATTTCAAAAGCCTGTCCATGGGTGACGAAACAGAAAAAGCAGAGTGTCTGAAGTATTCTTGCTGCCTGCTGAGCTCATGGCTTGGATGAGGATTCTGAACTCCTAAGCAAATGGCTTTACAGCCCTGAAAATGAGTCTACTGATACAAGCTGATGTTACCAATAGCCCTTACTAAATATGCAAGTGTAGTCTTTTAGAGCCCAATTTAAAAGTTGAAAACACAACAACTTGAAAGCTATTAATGATGCCAATGGCTAGCCTGTGGGATTGTGCACCTAAGAAGAATGGAGCCTTAGCAAGATGGCACTTCCAAAAGGACAGCAGGATGGGAGGCAACACCATTAGTTTGCAATATTTCCCAAAATTCAGCAAAAAGTGTAAATAGAAATGCTTTAAATTATTTTTTTTAATAACTCAATGTTTCATGAAAGTATAGAGGGGAAAATGATTCCACAAAAGACAAAGGCACCTTTTCAATTAAATAAATCATCCATGCCTGGAAAAGCCACCCTCTGATTCACATTTTCCTCTACTGTATCAAGTCAGCAGAGGCTGGTAATGATTCTGATTGCAAGTATCTAGTTTTAGTTTAGTCAGTAAAAGTAAACTGAAGAATACGTGGGGTTTTTTTCCACCAACCTTTGTGCCTGCTTTTGTATCCCCTGCTTGCCCTTGTGAAAAAAGCACTGAACAGGCCTAGGCGCTCTTCATCTCCGATACCTAGTAGCCTATAGCTATAGCGATGCAGCCCAGTAGAAAGAAGGCTGCCTTGCTTTTGTTGCTTTATGAAATACTCTGCTTTTATTTTTAGGTTTTCTGCAACCAGCAAATTGCTAATGCTTCTGACTGGCAGGCAGGATTGCCTCATTGCTGCAGTTCTGCCAAGGGCTGAAGAGAATTTTTAACAGCATGAAAGACAGGCTGAATGTGACTGGGTAGATTTGGGGTTTGGTTTTTTCTTTTCTTGGACACTTTGGTTGGTTTTCTTTCATATCCTGCATTATTTCTCGGCTTGCGAGGGAGGCAAAAATACGTGTTTGTTCTTTTGGGTTTTTTGTTGTTGTGTTTTTTGGTTTTTTTTTTAATAAAAAGAGAAATTCTCTTCTGCCTTCGCACTGGATTGACGTGATGGACAGTGCTTCCAAGGGAGATGTCTCTTCAGTTTTCTTTTCTTTGTCAGCCTGCTAGGCACTTTTGTGGCGGTTCAGAAAACTTCTGTTTCCAGTTAAGCAGTGTGGCAGCAGCTGCATATATCTGGCAATTCTAATAACCCACTCCAAGTTATAAAAGGTGGAACCCACAAAAATTAAAGCCATGGTGTCTCCCATATTTCACATCATTTGAATGTGAATAATGAAATCCAGCAACTATCACTCTTGACTCTATAAAAAGTGTGTGTGAGCAGGTAAGCACTTTAAACAAGAAATACAGTGCCAAAGTAATCACTGCTATAATGTCCTCAAATTCACTGGAGTTATAGTAGGGATTAATTTGCTTCATAATGTTTGAAGATTGGAGGAAAAAATGAGTTAAAGCTTTCTGCCAGAAATTCCAATCAGCATTGAAGAGGTGAATGAATACTACTAAACATAAATTTAAAAAGGAAAACTCCTCTCTCCTGCTCAAAGGTTCAAATGGATGTTTTTAATCCATTTTTCCTCTGTGTGCACTGGCTTTGCTTTGTGAAAGTTTTACTAGCACAGTTTAGAAAAATGAACTTTATAGCCAGGCACAAGTGTTAAGAGGAAACAATTTTTTTATTCATAAATGAACATTTGCATGAACTGTGCAAATGTATATATCCACTGAGACAATGGCAATAGAAGAGCTATTGTGATTAAACTCAGCTGACATACTCTTCAGTAACTACTTGTGCAACTATGGAGTAGAAAGAGGTATTAGTGAAATAAGAAAAAAAGGAAATAGCAGCCTGTCTGCAAATATACTTTCGACAGCAAAAATAGAAACTAATTTGTACATTCGAATTATTCACTGTGAATTACTCACTTAGATTTGGCCCACTGCAATGGATAAAGAGGAACTGATATTCTAAAACATGTGCTCTCTTTGAAACATATTCCAATCAAGATGGAAGTATTTTGAATTTTTTCTAAACATGTCAATTATGAAATCTGTGGCCTGTTGTCTGATGCTAAGAAAGAAAAGGGAAACCTTGATGATTAAGCTATTTGTGTGTACAGTGCAATAAATTATTCAGCAGAACAGTTGCAACACCTATAAAGGCAGCAAGCCTTAGTGTCTGGCCTGAATGCTGTGATAAAGAAAATGCAGTCTTCTGTCTTGTCCATCTCTTGCAGCTTCCTTTTTCATAACCATAATTGAAAAAATGGCTGGGAATTGCTTCCATATTGTCTTTTCAGGATTGGGTTTTACCAATCTGCTGAATAATTTACACTGAAGTGAGTGGTTTCTCTAAATACTTTTGACCTTTAAGGTGAAATAACCCCATACATAATCTTAAATGCAAATTTTTATAGCTGCTAAACAATTTTCCAATGCAGCTGGCCATTTTTGTATCTTGAAAAACTAGTAATGATACAAACGGTTGATTATGGTTTACAATGGCAATAAACCTCTCAGTATTGGTTGTTACCAAAATAAACTGCCATTCTGTTAAATGTTAAATAACAAGTCGTAAACTGCTGAAAACAACCAATTTCTTGTGGATTATTGCCTGAATAAATTTTAGCAGGAAGTGCAGATCATGAAGTTGTGAGCCGCAGATCAGGCAGAATGAAATTTTTTTATATATATTTCAAAAGCTGAAGGACCTCCAAAATATGATGCAAATGACAACATGCATTGAACAACACAAAAATTAAATTGGCTGATTTTTTTTTTTATTTATTCTGCAAGACTACTGCTGTCTTCAGACACAAGCTCTTGCTGTTTTCCATTGTTTCTTCAGGCATTGAAAAAACCCTGTTGATGCCAGTAGGTTGACCCCACCAAGAAGGCAGAGAGAGACGAGCTTGTTTAGCTACAAAGCATCTATCTGAGAATCTGCACAGAAAGAGACGGACTGGTATCTGCATTGGGATAGTTACTATTCCTAATCTCAAAAGCAAAGAACTGCCATCAAGTATTTGTAGCACAGGCACCATCTTCCCAACAGTGAGTGACAGAAGATGTCTTCACCATAGCAACGAGTGTTATCTCCTAAGAATAACATTAACCTCCCTTGTTACTAGTTTTAAATCCTTGAGTATAAACAGTAGTTGCAAGGCATGTTTGCCTTGATTGTGCATTTTCATTACTGCGTATGTACCGAGCATGTATTAGCTATAACAAGGCTGAAAAAGACATCACCAGAAAAGGAAGCAATTAAAGGGTTGCAAATGCAATCGTTAATAATCCAGGCCTGGAAACATGATCAGGGAGAGGTCTCCTGTTCATGCTCATGAAAATCAGACTTTTCCATGGAGAAAAGCCTGGTAGAGAGTGCTCTTCAACAGCAGCATTGTCCCCCTCAATCCCCGGGTTGATTTTGAATGTTGAAAATTGGTGGGATAAGATAGCAAAAGGAGAAAGGCAGAGGGGGTTATTTCTAGTTCTCTCCTTTCCCTTTTGCACCTCCCTCCCCACACACTCTTTCCTCAGGCAAGGAAACTCGAACCAAATATTTTAGCTATTTTAAATTGCTGCATTATGCATTTTTTCAGAATGTCACCAAGGCTTTTTCGAGTAAAGCAGATGAAATCCCCCCCATAATAGCCCTGTAGGATATGGTGATATTCCTGGAATGCCATAAAAAAGCCATTAAGAGACATTTCATTTTGGCTTCCGGAGGCTCTACACTTATCTACTTTGACTTAAACTCTTTCTTCCATCTCTGCAAGAGAGGAACATGACAGAGGAGTTGCACAAAATGAACTCAGATCAGGGAAGACAGATTGTAAATCGAGACTTGCTAGAGCTAAATCATGTTCACTCTCTTGATCTGATAACTTTTATCCAAAAGGGTATTGGGGAAGTTAATTGCAACTGCTGAGATGAATCTTTCGGATATATCATTCTCCAGGGACTTCTCTCCCCTGCTCCCCAAACCCTATGCTGCAGTTTTTTCAAGGCTTCAGCTATGAAATGGTTATCTTGTGAATTTTAACCTTCTTATCCTTTCCTACAGAACTGTTCGGATGAAGAAGAAAACTGTAGCTTTTCATTTGTGAGGTTTAGGAATCCAGAGAAGCAGAGCATGAGAAGGAAGGGAAGTGGCTTTCTAAATTCACTCACTGTACTTGGCAAGATAAAGACAGATAAAAAAGAATGTTTTATGTTCAGAGGCTGAAGTGCTATAGACAGTGTCTGATTAGAAACAAGCTGAAAATCCAGTTGTAAACTTCTAATTACCTCTTGTGGCTTCTAGATACACTATCTTGCAAAGATAGTGGACTCGTGTGTACGTGTTAAGACAGCCTTAAGCACATAAAGAATAGATATTGATAAAGACTGTGGGAGACCTAGTTACTCTCTGGAAATAGATATCACAAAACTCTTGGTTGCAAAATTTTGCAACTTTCCTTTTGCCAGTAAGTATTTCAATATTCTCAGGTCACCAAACTAGCAAAAAAGCCTGTCATTACTTAATTGAAAGAGCACACGCATCAGTGGACATGTGAACATTTGAAAGAAGACACAAATGTAATCAATAGCTGTTGGGAAAGATCAGGTTATATCACACTCAAAAGGAGAGCTCTTCCCTAGCAGATAAGACAGATGAGTAGGAAGGACTTTATAGTCCATGTAATGCATTGAAAATCCTATGAGGCTGCTACTGGTTTAAAGGTGAGCAATGACTGTATCTACAATATAGATACATTGAACAGCATTAAGACAATCCAGTCCTGGCTCCTAGAATCCTCCACTACTGCTCTGCTCTGCAACAAACAGGAGGCCTGCATGCTGTGAGTTTCTAGCACTGAGGGTCTCCAGTCCTGGGGACATCGTGTTGAGGCACAACCAGAATCACCTGCACCTTGGCAGAGCTTCTCAGGCCAGCAGCAGCCAGTCAGTGAAAAAAGCAGTAGATAGCTTCTAAGCTTTCCCTCTTGAATGACTTTGCATCTGCCCCTTCTGTCATGCTGCCCCTTCTGCAAGTGATTTCAGCCTCCTCTCTGCTCTGTCCTCTGTAAGGGAAAGGAAAACCTGCACAACACATCACTGGTGTCTCTCTCCTTTGCATGGATGTATTGTGAAGTCCTGTTTGACCCATCGTGTGTGACGGGGGTTCTCCACGTAAGTTCCAGTTCTGCTACATGTAGTGTGCATCTAAAAAGTGCTTGATTGTAGCATTGCACAAAGAGCTTTGTGAAATGAGTTTTGGTTAAGCATCAATAGTAAACCCTAACAATATGCACTGGAGCGGTCAGTGTGCATGCAGTGAAGTGGGCTAAATACAGTTCATAGGAAGCAAGAGGTTCCATCTGCTTTGACACCAATGCAAGCACAAGCAGCTTCTAACATTTTGCACAATTTAAAGCAAGTAAATTACCATCTTGCAGACAACTTCAGCAGCAGCATCAAAGCTTGTGTTATCTGCTTCAAGATCCAAGTGATTTTATATTTTAATGCATCAGAGAAATGCGTAAGAGTCTGGATACTGAGCCAGCAGGAGCGTAATGATCTTGATTGCTCTGGAATATCTTGGAGCTATGGACATACAGGGAGGGAATGACATTCCCAAAACATTTCTCTTATGGGGCACCGTGAGGGGTAGAAAAAGTATTCAAAACACATCACATCCATGGAAAGACATGTAAATTGTCTGCATAGGGAAGCACACCCATTGCATCCACTCATCCCAAGCAGAGCTCTGTAAAAGTCACAGTTTTTTCCTAGGTGTCACTGTAGTTCGTATATTCACCTCCAGAATCCATTTAATCTTTGAACTCTGTTTGTACCTGGCATGGCTACTGGTGGGGCATTAAACAGTGTATTTTACTGGTGAGGCATTAAACAGTGTAATTTATTCACAGCATTGCCGGTATCCACAGCATTTTTGGGCAAGAGCATGTAACTTTTCATAAGATAGCTAGTCCATACAACCAACAATAGGTAGGGAGGGTGTGTGGGAAGCAGAGGAGGGGGTGTAAAAAGTAACCAGTGTGAAACAAGTGAGAGAAAACCCCTTTTCTGAAGACACTTTTTCTAAAGAGACAGAAGATTATCTAACCTTTGTTACAAAGAGCTTTCCTTTTGGTGTATTTATATATGCTGAGCACGATATGGTAAGATTCATGATGAAATTTAAGAGAAGCAGCAAGCTTTGATGAGAGATGCACATTATATCTTGTTTGCTTAGTGTCTCAAGAGCTGTTCTAAGACACAAGTTAGGTGTCATTAAACAAATGCAGGTTCCTCTTGTTTTGAAAACTCAATAGCACATGTATATGTTGTATTTTACACTGACTGTTTCTTCTATTCAGTATTTTGCACTGACACTTTCTTCATGCAAAGTAATCAGTACTTCGGGTGTGTGTTTCTTTAGGTGCAAGTGCAATAAAGACAAAAAACCAAAATCACAACAAATGTTTTTAGAGAGTTATATTGTGCTGCAATGCGGGCAGTAACAAGTGGGAGGAAAGCACCGGTTGGTACTAAAATGTTTCCATTTTCTGACCACTGTTTTCTTCATGTACTCTGAAGCAGATAGAAGTTGTTAAAAGGCAGGGTCGCTGAGCCAGTCATTTCCCTCTATATCTGCAAGTAGACAATAAACAGCATAGGCTGTTAGGGTTATATTTGTTTCCCACCACATTAGCAGTTTTACTGGCCACTTTGTGTTCCTTCTTCAGGGCTCACCACCCTATACTGATATGCAAAGGTGCTCCATGGTGCTGTAGTGCCATTTGTAATTCTATCTTTTACGTCCTGTCTGGGGTAGGTGGGACCCCTTGGAAACTTGCACATCCACTTAGGGACTCCTGAATGTGTAGACACAGATTGCTGATAGGGCATGTGTTCCACCAAACTGAGCCAGGGGTCCTGCCTACCCAGTCTCCGCTGATGGTACGTATGTGTCCCATGACTGGACGCCAGGCAAGGAGGCATCAGGCACTGGGGCTTTCAGTGACATCCCAGTAAGCAAAGGGCTTTGCTTTGGAAGACAAGCTTTATATTCCTTTCCTTTTTTTTTTATCCATTTGCTCTCTTTACAGCTGTTCTCATTATCTTTATGAATTCCCTATTCCAGTACTCTTCTGGATTTCAGAGCATGGCTATGGAAGAGGTCTGACATGTGCTGTGGCACGCAGCACAGGAGCAGAAATGTATCCTCAGGACCATTCCCAAATTATCCTCATTTTATGAAGCTGTCAGAAACTGCAGTAATGGCCTTGCTGTGGAAAGGGAGTTTTGAATGGCAGTTTGTTTTATGACTCTTAATTTATTTCTCCTTCAGTTGTTGGTCTCATGACTGACTCCTCCTTCCCTCTCCCACTCACGCTGTGCAGTGTTGTTCTGCAGCAGCTTTCCCTGCATTTCACTGTATGCGGCCTCATAATTTTTACCACTGTGAAATGCTTCGGCATATAGGCAGTGATGAAAAATCTGTGTAACAAACCTGATACCTTATAAATATTTTGCATGTTCCTCTGCAGAGCATAGAAAGTGTAAAAACACAGGGGAAAGTATTCAGTAAATGTATTGCTGTATGTCACATGAACGCTGTTCGAGAGTTACAGATT
Organism: Myiopsitta monachus; assembly: GCA_017639245.1. Lineage (NCBI taxonomy): Eukaryota > Metazoa > Chordata > Aves > Psittaciformes > Psittacidae > Myiopsitta > Myiopsitta monachus. Next base: position 67,044,397 of record CM029919.1, read on the forward strand.
CCTGCACAAAGCATAATAAACCACAATAAACAACTCTCCTGCTAGCAACCTACATGAAAAGCCACTGCTCAGCTGCCATGAGAGTTGAGACTTGGTAGGTAAGGAACCAGGAGGAGTGGGGGGAGACAGAGGAGCCCTCAGACCTTTCCAAGCAGATGGCATTCTGCCTTTCTCATTCCCATGCTCAGACAGTGTATGACACAGGTGTCCCTGCAAACCCTGAAATCCATGCTTGAATGAAGCTGCAAGCTGTGATGGAGGTGCTCCTGCTTGGCCTTTTCCCAGGCTTTGCCTGGAAAAAGCAGACACAGCTGATGCTGAGCCAAAGTGGGATGATACTTCTCTTGAGTTCCATCCACTCACTTCATGGTCTCCCTTATGGAGGTGCCACCGTTGCCACCCTGGGGTGGGGAAGGAGGCCTGTCTCCTACATTCCCTCCTGCTGTGACACGGTACCCATCTTTCTCTGTACCATACCTACCCAAATAGCAATTTCCTCAGGAAAGAAAGGTGGTGTGGGCAATGGCAGTAGCCATGAGCTGCTTTTGCATTAGCTGGAAGCTCTTAGCTGGTGTGCACACGTCTCGCTCTCCCATCGAATGATAGAAAGGGAGGTCAAAATAGCTCACTAGGAAACAACTGCCAAGGACAGCAAATCCTTAACAAATTAACATGCCTTGTGGGAAGGAGGAAGGCAGTGCAATTTTGATGAGAGAGGCTGCTCTCATTTTGGTCTTGCAAAGCATGCAAGGTGCTGAGTGCCTTCGGTCCTCATTCATGTTGATGGGAACTGACTGTCCTCAGGCTAACTGGCAGGCATGGTTGCTAGGTCATTTCTCATTTCCTTCTCCCCTGCACTCTGTCACTTCATGTCCTAAAGAATGTCTTACTTGATGTCTTCTGTAGCACAGGGAGTTAATGAGGTTTTCCTTCAGAGTCTTCCTATTTATCCCCAGAAAATCGGAAGTACTGATATTTCTCTCTGCTAGAAAATAAACCTGTAGGAAGATGGAGGAAAAGAACTGGTTGGATGCTTGTACCATCCATTTCCCAGAGCGGAGAGGGGTTTGGACCTGCTTTGGGTCTCTGTAAGCTATGCTGAAAATAGGGGCAGCTGTTTTGTGTCTGACTGCCCTGATGGGTTGCAGTTCTTCTTCCCTGTTTCAAAGCATTGCTAACCCTCAGGGAGCACCTCTGAGCATCAACCATGCCTGTTCCTCAAGAAATGGATGCAAGGCATGCTTAATGTAAACAGCATCTTAATCACATGGTCTTTGAAAAGCAAAAAGGCCAAGACAAGTACTTCTGTTAGTATGAGAATAATAGTATTTGATAAATAGGGACTGCATGCATCTAGTAAAGATGCTCATATGCTGAGCTGTGCAATTCATAAAATGTAAATGGGGCGCTTATCAGATGGATTATTTTCCAAAAGCACAGGCAAAATTACAGTAATTACTTTGCCTCCTGCTACATTATCTGTATTCCCAAGAAACTTTATAACTTCATGCAGAAAATAAATAAATATTTACTTAAAAGATCAGAACAGCTGAGTAAAGGTTCCCTTCACTTCCCACAAAATCAGCATTTCTCAAGAACAAAAAGTTGTTCCTGGCAGCACAAGATTTTAATGGCGGGGTCGGGGGGTGGGGATGAACAGGTAACGTCAGTGGAAACTTCTTCCAAGGAGATCACTAGATATTAATCTAAATTTCCAAGAAGCTGTAGTTTCCCTAAATTCCTACTGCCCTGACATGCCTTTGGGTGAGAAATGTTCTTTCCCTACTATTCTTCCTTCAGCAACTGAGTGCTGAGGCTCAGCTACTTAGATATAACTGCCAAGGTTATTGCCTGGGAATAATCAATACAAAGGACTCACCATTTTAACGTGAAATAAAGATTCATGTACTTTGTCAAGCCACAGCACTTTTTCTCCATTAAGCCTGCTCATATACATGCATTTGTTTATATTTTGTGATTCACAAAGAATAAATCTAAAGGGCTGGCCTTAAAATAAAAAAAAATAGAAAAAATATCTCCTAGGGCTTGTTCAGCTCATCAAACTGTGTAGATAATGATGTAATTCTGTCACCAACTGGTTCTACAGCATCTCAGAGCTCTGCAGACTTGTATCCTTTGCTACTCTAGCGTGATAGCGCCCACAGTCTTTCATGTGTTTATCCTCAAAATTTCCCCATGTGGTAGAAAGTGCTGTTTTATTATCACTGAGAAATTGAAGTGCAGAAAAGTTAGAAGACTTTTCTCATGGCCACCTGCAAAAGTCATAAAAGGCAGAGAACTCAAGCCATTAATTCAGCTGGGACCTTCTCACATCCTTTCAAGCCTGTATGTAGGGAAAACGGATCGCAGCCACTCTCACATCTCTGACCAGGGAATCATGCAGTGTCCTCATGGGGTATGTCTGGATCTGACTGTACACTGAAACAGCCTCAGTGTTCACCCCATTCATCACACTGTTTACCATGAGCTGTGAGGATGTGAGCAAGCGGCTGCATGGTGCTACATGCTTTAGCAAAAAGCCCAGGACATCTATTCCCTCAGTAGTACCACCAACATCTGAGTGTACCTCTGATTTCTAGGGCACTGCTTCAGAATCTGAACTAACCTTCTTCCCATAAAATGCAAGCATGCACCGCACATGAGAGTTAACAGAGACCTTATAATGGGAGCTATGTCATCCCCAAAACATCCATTTGAGCCTGAGTAATTAATCAACACGAAAGTTCAACCTCATCCAGTTCTGTCTGTGCCCTAAGTCCGTGGAGGTGTCATGAGAAACCCAGCTGCCCTGTAACATATGCATGCAAGTAGTCGCAAAAAAGCTCAAAAAATATCAAGTAGCTAATTGAACGTCATGACTGCACCGCTGCTTAAACTCCTTGAAAGAGCAGCAAAGGGTGAAAACTGCTGATGGCAATTTCCACAGTAGAGTAATTTAGCTCAAAGGCAAAGAGAGTGGTGAAGGAGAGAGAGAATATGTATGTCAGCGTGGGAGGGGGTGAATTCGTACAAGAGGGAGTGCATTAGAGGATGTGTCAGTGTGGAGGAGGGTTAGAAGTTACTTTCTCAAAATTAGGACATATTCTGCATTCATAGTAGACCTTGCAAAGAAGTTGCATGTATGCCTATGTGTACATAGGACACGTTTGGGCTTGTCATCTGAGGGTCCTGGGTGGTTTTTAAGACACTTCTCTGGAATATATTTCCAGTCTTGTAAGTGTAAGGAGAAAAACTCCTTGAAGGTGTGATTGAAGGCCAGCTGAAGATGCAAAACCCAGAAGCTGTGGCAGAGATTTAGAAAATACAGATATATAAAAGTAGCAGGATTCTTTTTTCAGCAAGTGGAAAGATGGAGAGGGGGAGATGCTGTGGGGAGGTGGCTGTTGCTATAATTTTCTGCTGGAAAGAGGCTAGTGCACAGGCAATATTTTTCAAAAGAGGAAATATAGGGCAGTTGAGCATCCTACCTCCATCACTGGACAGAGGAAGACATGTAGAGGGGCCTGTGTCACTGTAAATAAGGAGTAAGAGTTAAACTGGCACAGATTCCTCCTTCTTCCCTCTTTCACCACACCAGTATGTTCAGGTAGGCAAAAAGATGCTGTTTGCTGTAACTTAGGGTCATTGGATGTACACAGGAGCACACAACTTCTAAGAAACCAAAAGTTGAACCACTGAGAAATTATGTTCTACAGCAATTTTGTAGAAAATATCTCTTTATTGAGATGTGCGGTGAAGTAAATCCGAGGTCTTTATGTGCATCTTTCCAAAATATATGCCAGGCCAACAGAGTCAGATGTTTAGGCTCTGGTTCCTACTCATTGCTGGTTTCCCTGGTAATCCACTCTAGCAGTATTCCAGCTTTGAGACTCCTAAACACAAATGTTTGGGCTCATTTCCAGTCACTTATCTTTCCAGTGGGAACAGTCTATTTCTTACTTCTCCCAGTTAGGCACACCAATTTATACTTCTGATTCATGCTGTAGAGAACTGAGGGGAAGATTTTATAGTGGTAATACCAATTGTCCCCTATCCCACAATAACTTTAAAGTGCTTAGCACGAACCTCAGGAGGTGTTGGAATGTATGATAGGAAAATAGCATGTTCATGTAAGTATAAGAATTGCCCTTTACATTTCCCTTAACCCCCAGAAATCACATTTAGAAAGCCAAAGTTTCTTCTAACTGAGAAAACACCTCAGAAAGCAAGGATTTCACCTTTAAAGATGTTTCCTTTACCCCCTGTTTCTGAAAGAATCAAAGATTCTCAGTGGTATGGATCAAAATAAGTCATTGATCTCTTGGTGAGTAGCTAAAAGACTACTCTGACTGCATTAACCTATGGGTGAATCTCACTGTACATTATGTAGTCTGTATTCCCTTTTCCCTTGCAGTGATTCAGTGCAGCACTGGATAAGAATGAACAACATTTATTGGGGCAGTTTTTGTGGAATAGCTGTATTGCCCAAATTTTCCAGTTAGAAACTCCTAGCACTAGTAGCGCCTACAGCCAGTGCTCGAATCACATAAAAGATTAAGATGATCATCCCCTGTTTTCTTTCTTTTGTATCACTTACATAAGGGAAATGGAACACAATCCTGAGATTTGGGCTGGCTGCATGCTGACCTTACAGGGACAGACAAATTACTGGAGATTAATGTTTCTCTCAAGATGCTGTTTTCTATTATGGTCTTCTTTAGGAGTGGAAACCATCTGGGATTGACTGTTCAAATAGAACTTGATTTCTAGAAGCTTTCCAGCTTTTCTATGTGCATGTGGCAGTAATTACTTGCAAAATAAAGGCTGTGTGGATTGTGTTTTACGAAATGATTTAGATATTTGCGATGGGTTTCCCCCTGATTGCCAATCCACTCTATGCAGAGAAAATGTAGGAAAAGATCAACATTGTATTACTGAGGTAAACACCTCTTGATCTCCCAAAAGCTGCTTAATTGGTTCCCATTGTTGAAATGTCCTCTTGACTGTGGATTATCACAAACTCTACATATGAATTTTTAAATTGGTTCAAAGCATTAGGCCACAAGCTTCCAGCATCTCTTTAGAATAATTTAATGGTAATGAAGTTAAAGATAGCACTCAAAATAACTCCTTTAAGATGCCAAATCATTAACACACACTTGCATAAATTCTATTTCCAAATGAAAGCTGTTACAAGATTCTGAAAAGTTTTGCATGTTAGAGCCCAAGTACATTCATGCACAACTCAGAGTGATGGTGTATGAGATAAAGGAGTGATTGGAAAGTCATCATGATTCATAGGCAAAAAGCTACAAGCACTTTTTGGCTATGGATGATATTAATGTTTTTACAGACTGGAGAATAAAGTAGGAATTCTGGTTCTTACTTTCCACCTTGGCTTTGGCAAGTAGGTACTGTCCACATCAGCCTAAGCTAAATCTTATGCAGATGAACTGGTAGGTGTCTGCAATAAGGATGAGTAAGATGCTATCATAGTCCTGGTGAGTGGAGTCTGGGGAGCTACTCAGCTGGCTGGATGCAGGAGTGTGCACCTCTTTCTAAAGTGGGCATCTACGTCTGGGTAGCTAAATAGCCCTGCAGATTCTTTCAGCCTAGGTTAGTGCCTATAGTGGGAAAATAGGCAGTCTGCTCACACACCAACCTGTACTTTTGGGAGTGTAAACTGGGACCTCACCCTCTGCAAAACCTGAATATCTTTGAGCTAGGTTAGCAAATGCTTCTCTTGTGTATTTCTGACTTCCTTCTCGTACACATAGATGGCTTTGAAGATTACCTGAAAGACATTGCAGTGTGAGAGAAACTGGATGCTGTTCCATGGCCTAACTGCTCATGCACAAGGGAGCACTGGGCAGTAAGGTTCAGATCCCTGTCATGGGTTCAGCAGCAGCAGCCATTTTTCTCCTTCTTGGTAGCTGGTGCAGCGCTGTGTTTTTGATTTTGGGCCTGGGAGCAGCGCTGATAACACCAGTGTTTTCAGTTACTGCTTGGTAGTGTTTTGGTCTGAACAAGGACTTTCTGAGTCTTATGCTTTGCCAGGGAGGAGGGGAAGCCGGGAGGAAGCAGAGACAGGACACCTGACCCAAACTGACCAAAGAGGTTATTCCATACCACAGCACGTCATGTGCAGGATCTGAAAACGGAGAGCAGAGACCTGGAAGGGTGTGGTGGTGCACTGGGGGTTCACTGCTGGGGGGGGGCACTGACTGGGTCGAGCTTGGTGAGCAGTTGTATTCTCTTTCCTTGTATTTCTCTTGTATTATTATTGGTGGTAGCAGTAGTGATTTGTGTTATACTTTAGTTACTAAACTGTTCTTATCTGAACCTGTGGGAGTTGCATTCTTTTGATTCTCCTCCCCGTCCCCCCCGGGACTGGGGGAAGAAAGAGGGGGAGGGAGGGAGGGAGGGAGGGAGTGAGTGAATGAGAAAACTGCGTGGGAGAGGGCTTAAACCAGGACAGTTCTTTTTGGCACCCAAGGTGGGGCACAAAGGGTTGAGATAACGACAGGATTAATAGCTGCTTGTCACAATGCTGATTTATTGGCTCTCAATTCTCCTGAGTTCATGGTTTCAGCCTGTTGTACCTTACTTACAGCCAGTATTTGTTATCTTAGCATTTTTTGGATATGGGTTTTGGGTTATGGTTCTTGTTTCATTGTACTTTATTGGAATGGCTTGTAATACAGGCGGGCTCCAGAAGGGGAGGGGGGCGAGGGGGGGGTGAGGGGTGGATGTGGACGTAGATTTGTACCTGGCCCGTCCGGCTGCTCTTCACTGTCCTGGCCCTTGTCCTCACCTCCGTCTTCGTGAGGCTGTGGGGGGCTGAGGGGGGGCGGCCCTGGGAGCTGCCAGCAGTCGAAACGGCTGGGGAGAACGGCCCGGGGGATCAAGAGGCCGGGAAGGGGGTGGCAGAGGGGGTGACAGTCCCGGCTGAGCCCAGTCCGGCAGCTGCTGAGCCGTGGAAGGAGGCGAACCGGCCTGGAGGAGACGGCAGAGAAGCCGGGCCTCAAGCCCGAGCCGAGCCACGCAACTATGGGGGGGGGGGGGGGGGGGGGCAGGCGGCGGCCGATCCCAGCCCTTCAGCGGCCGAGAGCACTCCCCAGCAGCCGCCCGCAGAGCCCCGCGAGCCCGAGCCCCAGGAGGATGCAGGAGACCGCGCAGCACTTCCCAGCAAGGCAGAGGAGGAAGATCTGGGCTCAGACAAAGAGCAGCTGGTGGTGAGAGGGCCGGCAAGTACAGCAGCTACACCAGCCCCAGGGACAAGTACAGCAGCCTCATTTGAGAGTTCCGACGGTTTTGAATGGCCTTTAAGCACCCCTGAGACCTCCCTGCTGATTGTGATAGGGATCACCATGTTGGCATGCATACAGAGTGTGTTTTGCCCACAACCATTTTGTCTGGTCCCGAGAGTTAAGCAGAGTGGGGTGTGGGTCTTGTCTGGGGTTAGACTACAATCCAGGATGGCCATGAGATTTTCCCTGAGGCTGAACAGACAGTGGCAGGGTGTGTGGGACAGTATGGGCGAGTATCTAGTCCACTGGGCCCCTCCAGTGCTTTGGAAGCATCAGAGATGGAAGGCAGCTGTATGGAGTCCCCAGTGACAAACTGCAGAAACTGCTGGAGGGGAGGGTGAATTATTTTGAGCCTGGTGGGCCCATGACACCTCAGGCCATCGGGAGCAGAGATGCAACATACAGATGGACTCATGATTGAGGGGTGGACTTAGCAATGGGCACTATTGCCAGGTTATTCACGAGTGTGAATGCTGCACACAGCCTCTCCTGCTCTGAAAGACTGTTACAAAAGATGGAGGCCAATATCACGGACTGGATGGACTCAGCAGCTTTGTAGGGATTGGCCTGTGCACTAAGGGATGATCTCTCTCCCTCTGCATGTGTGTGTGTATCCATACATATACATGTGATGGTATATTGAAAATGTGGGATCCTTAATATGATGTGAATGGTATGGAATAAGGGGTGGATGGGTTTGCTGCTGGGGGGTGCACTGGCTGGGTCGGGCTTGGTGAGCAGTTGTATTCTCTTTCCTTGTATTTCTCTTGTATTATTACTGGTGGTAGCAATAGTGATTTGTGTTATACCTTAGTTACTAAACTGTTCTTATCTCAACCTGTGCGAGTTGCATTCTTTCGATTCTCCTCCTCATTCCCCCCCAGGCCAGGGGGAAGAAAGAGAGAGGAGTGAGTGAGTGATTGAGAAAACTTCGCGGTTGACTCAACTTAAACCACAACAATCCCGAAATCCCTTTCCAAAGAGGATGGAAGAGGCAGACCTACAAACTTCTAATCTTTGTCTCAAGGCTGCTGAGCCAGTCTATGTTTATTTTCCAGTTTGGTTTAGGCAGGATAAGCTGCTCTGCGCACATTAGTGAGCTGGACTACAGGGCAGTCCATAGACTAGCTCCAGCTCAGACCTTCAGAAGAGAGCTGAGGACTTCAGAAAGTACTGTGTCATAAAGATATTTCTCAGTTGCCCTGTGGCCCTGGCAAGACCTTTGGGAGTTTCTTCCACAGTTCTCTGGGCCTAATCTTTCAGTTTTCCTCTCTGAACTGCGATACTTGCTTCTCTATTGAGGGCAGTGCAGAAGGATACCAACTTATCTGGAGACTAAGGTCTGACCCTTGTATGCGGATATACTGAATCCTTACAGAACTGTTTTACAATTTATTGCATATTGTTATTTTGGGGAAGGAAACAGTCTATCCTGCGTGTTGGGACTAGCTCAAACAAGTGTATTGGTAATGGTTAGTTTGTGATCAGCCTATTTAGGAGGTTGATTGACACCAGTGCTGTAACATGTTTTTATATTGATCTACCATGTCTGGTTGCATGCAGACCTGCCATCAAAATCACATTAATTGATTAGAATATAGTTACATGGGATAACACTGCTGATGTTGGGTGGAAGACCTCCTTACCTTCACAAGATCGAGCCATTTAAAAAAAAAAGTATAACAACCTCTTGCCATGATGACTGAGTGAAGCAGAAGTTGCTGAAAATGACTGAAGCCTCTCTGCAGATGATATCTAAGTGCTAAGATTTGCCTCCAGACCATGCTTATTAATCTATTCTATTCTATCTAATTCTAGATAATATCTAATTCTGTCTAGATTCTATTCTACCTAATCTATCCTCAGTCTGCCTAATGAAGGTTTGATCACCACCTACTCCTTCCAGCAGCACATCATCAGCAAGTCTGCCTTCATTGGATGCAAAAAAAATCACTTGTGTAAGAGATCTTCCCCTGATATGGACAGGGCAGCTGTTCTTGGGACCTCTGCTTTTGCCAAGAAGAGCTGTACTCTATCAAGTTGTAAGGCTGCCTTGAAGCATGAATTTTGACAGCAGTTCAGTGACCAGTCATTATAGCAGATTTGGGTAGATCAACTAATTTTGAAGTCTTTTCCTCTTACAGTAAAATTGGGAAATATCAGATCAATCTGCCTGGTTTTAAACCAGACTTCTTCACAGTGAACAGTCTAGTTGTGTAACTCCTTGCTGTATAACACAGCAGATGCCAAAATTTTCCATTAGTTCCCAAAAGAAACTAAACATAAACAAGTTCAAACATAAAAATTAAGCCTACAAAGTGTAAAAGCAAGGGCAGGTAGCCTGGGAGGAATATAGAGAAATTGCTCAAGCAGCCAGTGGTCAGCTTAGGAAACCTAATGAAGAAAATTGTTTACTATAAGGGTGGTGAGACATTGGCATAGGTTGCCCAGAGAAGTTGTGGCTGCCCCATCCCTGCCAATGTTCAAGGCCAGGTTGGGCATGGATTTGAGCCACCTTCTCTAGTGGAAGCTGTCCCTGCCCATGGCAGGAGGTTTGGAACTGGCTGAGCTTTAAGATCCCTTTCCAATCCAAACAATTTTATCATTCTATGATTTTATGAAATAAAATAAATTAATGGAAGAAAAATTCATAAAGATATAATAAATACATGGGCATCTGCTCTGGAAGCCACTACTTGGTATGGGTGCTGGGATGGTTAAGACTTAGTCTAATCCACTGTGTCTGCTTTTATAATTCACCATCTTTGTCACTTTGAAAGCAATATTGTCCATAAACACAGCTTTTTGGCTTTTTAAGATTTAAAGATACACTTTTCCCAGGTTCCAATATAGCAAAAATGGACACAAGGGAACAGTGAAAAGCAGGGTGTACCTGGCTCCAGCAACACAAACCCATCTCTGCAGGGCACAGGCGAAGCAGGTGCCAGAGTGAGAATTACTCCTTCCCTGCTGACGTATCACAATTGCAGCCTGAGATTTAGATCTGTGAATGTGTGTGTGTATCCTAGTGCTATACTCTTTTCTGGGGTAACACAGAAGCAGAAAATTGCAAGAAGCTACTTAAAAAAATGCCTCACTAAATCTAAGTTTGTGTTCAAATTCCTGTTTAGCTAACTACTTTTTTCTCTCAGGGTTTCTTTGTATTTCCTGACCTGCTCCTGGAAAGAAAACACAGCTGCTGGCTGGCATTGTATTTTCATGTTTAAGTTTATTTATCTTTTATATGTCCAGGATTATCTTCGTGTATCTATCTGTGACATTTTCTCATGGGACATGAAAGCTACCTATGCCCCTTCCATATCAGTGCAGGTCTCATCATGGCTGAGATTGGTCACTTGACAGCTTTCCCTGCTTACCTTACAGCAATCCTCTTTTTCTGTCAATACTTGAGACAGGTAAATCACTTTGATAATGACTTAGATTAAGGATTGGGATGGAGCTGACAGGATTTGAGCTGGCACAGCACAGTATAGGGTCATTAAACAACGATTTTTATAAACTTTTTTTTTTAAGATGCATTTATGATGTATATCTATGTAGTTGTTTGTGCCTTAGTGTCTGAGATTGGAATCAGTATGGAAGGTCATTTTCATGTTTAAAATACTGACACATTCCCTGGGCTTATATATACCCATATATCCCCTGCAATAAATACGGAATTTGACATGGACATGGGGAAATGCTCCTCTATTAATCTGATCAAATTTTTTCTTTGTTTAGTTTTTTAATTTGTCCCTTTAGAAACATTCTTGTAACTCCTTGGACATTTTTTTTTCTTTTCCTCCTCAGAGATCCTGAGATGATATTGAGTTACTTAGGAAATTAGATTTGTCAGTTTCATTTCTGGTTGCTGTCTACATCAATTTTATAATTAAAACCCAAAGATGTGTGTCTAATATGTATGAATCCACAAAAGGCAGAAAGAGGAAGTATGTTTAAGCCCACACAAAAGTAGTTTGACACGTGTCTGTGTTACGTCTCAATGCAAGAAAGGAAATACCTTTTTGGCACCATGCTCAGAGAACATGCAGGCAAACCAAACAAAAACTCATGAATCTGAAAATTAGTCTATGAAGTGTTTGTAGTCGTAGTTTTTGCTAAAACATTCAAATACAAATTATTGGATTGGAGAGTTGGTATGCACTACAGGTTTTGCTCATTTATACATCTATTACATATGTTGCATTTTGTTTATAAGGCTTGGATAGGGAAGGAGAAAAAAGTTTAAGCAAGGAAGTCCTCTCCTAACCACATAATCTCAGCTTCATTTTCCCCTGATTATGATCATTAAATAAATTATAGGCAAGGGGAAATTTATGTTTTCCCCTCCTCTCCTTTATTCTCGGATGTTTGGCATTATTATTCACCACATACATGGTAGCAAACTATTTACTTTGTCTGCAGCACCATGACCTTTGCATGACTTGCCCCTTTGGAAGTGTTGTGAATAAATCACTGTATCAGGAGTGGTAGTGTTCTCTGCTGACTGCTCCCTTAACGGAGCGACATTGCTTTCAGGGGGCAGCAGCCACAAGGTGGTATTCTGCAGATTTAGGAGCAATCACAGTCCCTACCACTGAAATCCCTGCTTCAAGTGGCAACATTTGCAAGCTGCTCCATTGTTTCACTAAAATCAGAAGGCTCTATGGAGGCTGACAAGCTGTGGTCTAGCATTTATATTGAGCCAAGCTGAAGATGAGTCCACCAAATTCAGCAACTCCCTAATGAGGTGCTTAATGCAGAACCCTAGACTGTACTGAATGCCAGATCTGTCTGCTTGAGAGCTTAAACTGGGATGAGATAAAGTAACTGCCACTGGCAAGCTCCAGCTCTGTCGTCAGACTTTTGAGTAAGTCGTTATTGGCTGGATATTGCAACCCTTGATTTCTTAGCAGATACCTGCGGTGAACTCCAAATACACTTTCCCTGCGCTTGTTCCTCCTCAGCTAACTGCAGTATCACATGCCCTGTCATGATTCCTGAAAAACAGAGTGTTCTGAGTGAAAGGTGAAAGCTAATTCTCCTTCTTCAGCATGACCACACTGTGAAGGTAAGGTCTAACCCTGCTTATGTGGGACCTGTTGAGCAAAGGCTGGATTCTGACCCTACATGCCATATGCTGGGCAGAGGCTCTGTTGCTGCTTCCCCAGTCATACTGCAGAAGCCTTGAGTCACGCTTGCTCTCTTGAATTTAGGTGCTGTAGTAGTGTCAGTGACTGAAGCTAGGTACTAGTAATCCATGGTCTCAATCAGGCACTATAGTTCAGGTTTCTTGTTTCCCATATTTGGACAAAAATTTAAGTAACTGGTAGCTTTTGGTCCATACGGACAAAATGACTCTGAGTAGGTAGCCTTTCATGTCTCATGCATATTATTTCATACTGTACATACTATTTCATGCATGTTTTTATTCATTAATTCATAGTAAGCATTTCTATAAATCTTTATAGCTTCTCAATTGCAATTGTGTGTTCCTTATTTCTTTGTAAATTAGACAGGTTGCCATTTACATGTAGATCATTTTTCTTTTTGCGATGCCCCTCTATCCATATAGCTTCCAGTAAAATTATCAGAAATTATGAAACGAATTAAAAGATGTGATGCACTGAGGAGATAAAAAGTTGTAATCCACTTGAATGGTCATGAGACCTCACAAAGACTTATACACAAACCCACACCAATCTGTAGATAAGATGAGAGGAGATAAAGGATAGATTAAGAAGACCAGAAGAGAGGCCTCCTTAGAAGACCAGGAAGAATGTCCTATCCATCCATGTGCTATACTTCAAGGACTTGTGTTTCCATATGTTGTGCAGAATGCAAAGTGGGTGACTCTCAGGCTTTGAATTCAGAGGACCATGGTTATCAATCACAGCAACACAAACGTATGCTGCAAAAACATCTGAAGACTCTCGACAACCCAGCAGTGGCCTTAAGAGCTGAGCAATGAGGTGTGCACCTACAGCTGCAACTAGGGGATCAGTATCTCAGATACCTTCAGAACATGCTGGATGGATAAAACCTTGCACAAAGTGATGGAAACTGGGGCAGTATGGCATCTTGCTTATGCAAGAGTTGAGCAGATGAGGTGCTTACCTGGACAAGGGAAAATTAGGCTGGTTTACAGCATGAAGTGGTAAATGACTGCAATCACAAGATATTCTGTGAAGTTCGTTGGGTGGCTAACATCTCTCACATCTTTAGCTCTATGTCCACATTCTAGTGAAAATCCTGGTATTGATGTCATTTAAAAGCAAATTCTTAGTAGGAAACATGCACTGCCTGGCTGGATTTTGGAGTGTTGCTAAGTAGCTTTAGTACCAGTTTTGGTCACAGATTCCCTTGCTTGTGTATTTATCTTGTGACGGATCTCGGACTACTCTCCATAGTTTAGAAAGCCAAGGGGCTGTGGCTTAGTCCAAGTCTGTGTATCATCATGTAATACATGTGATTAACAAGAACTTTTTAGTAGTGAGCTATACTTCTATGATGTGGCACAAAATGGCAGCTTCCCAACATCTCTGCTGGGAGGAGTCTTGATCCCATGTATAGCTTTGAACTTGTCCATCTCCTGCATAGCTGCAAAACAGAGACTTTGTGTATCAAGAGTTATTTTCCTTGTTACTCAGCTCTTGATGTATGTTGTTTAGCTGGGCTCTTGTGGGATTTTTTATTGGTCTTCTTTTTTTTCAGCCTAAACATTCTCATTCAGTTTGTTTCACGATGCATCAAATAGAGTTAATGAAAACCTTGCTTTAGATTAGTTACACAGAAGAACAGTAGCATTGATCCTGGGATTGCCCACAAGAGACCTTTCTGAAACCCTCCCAAAGCTTTGAATTACTTACATGACTTAAAATCTGAACAGCTTTTGCTGTCCTCTGAATATTTTTGCATGCTTGGATTGGGGAACCTGGGACAGGCACAAGCCAAATGGGTCTGGGAGCAGAAACCTTTTTCTGGTTATTCCTGGAAATGTTTTCTCTGCTCCATCTCCTTTGGAAATTGGCAAATAAAGTAATTTCAAGGCTTTTAGGAAATTTAGAAAGAAGGTGTCCAGGTTCTTTTTTTCAATTAGGATCCACCTACTTTTGCTGCAGATAATTCATATTTTCCTGTTGACAATGGAGCTTGTTAACTGCCTGAAACAAGGCTTGAACTATCCAAAATAAACTTTTCAGAAGAAGAAACCATGTAGAAATAAATCCAGAAAAAGACAGCCCAGATGGTACCAAATCACTTAACCTGGCAGCAGTAACTAGTGTGTATTGAGCTGGATGGAGTCTGTAGAAACACAGCTATGATGTCTCTTGTGGCCAGACTAGCCTGTTCACTCTTAGTGTCACTATCTCTGCACAGTACTGTGCGACAGTCACATCACTAGTTAGCCTTTGATTAGCACTCTTTGCCCAGATCCATCCAGTTTACCCTCCATTATCTTTGACAAGGCAGTGTTATAACAGAAATCTTGTTGTTCTTGAAAGACAAACAAAAATTTGAAGTCTGAAACCTGAACATGTACAGATTTCTTGCTGGTTGCATGGCCAATATACATCACTGAAGTCTTGACCATCTGCCCATATTTTATTGTTGTAGATAAAAAGCTCTGCACTGCAGAGCTGTTGCATGAACGACTGCCCAGTTCCATTTCACCTGGGCATGCACCTCCTTGTTTTTCTTTAGACATCTGAACTGCATGGACCACAAAAATCAAAGAAAGGCTGTAAATCCAATGTTATTCATGCTCTCAACTGTAAACCTTTGAAACAGTAGGGATTTCAGCCTCCACACTGAAATGTCTTCGAAGAGGAAAAGTAGAGAAGTGCTCATAAAAGATAGCACTTTTTTGTCATTGTTGCTCCATTTTCTTGTACTAACCTTTGTTTTAGAGCACCTCACAGATATAAACTACAGAGGGTTTTCTTTAGACTTAAAAATAATCTCAAAATATTCTGTATGAACATAATATGAGCTCCTTGTCTGTGTTTCTAGGATGAACCTCTTTGCCAGCTACATACTTCCAAATCTTCTTGCTCATCATGAAGATTGAGGGGGAAGAATGGGGTCACCAGTGTATGCCTTCCATCCTCAGTAACTGGATAATTTCCTACTAAGACAGTAAGAATTCATTTTATAGATGGAAGATTAAAATACAGCCCTAAAATGAATCTTTAAAGTAGCAGAAGTTCTGTGGCTTCTGGAGATGTCTCCTTCCTCTGCAGTTTGCACAGATGAGGCGAGGACTTCATAGGGATGGAAAAGATATGACAGGTGATTTCTGTAAACCTCTGCCAGGTCAATTTTAAATGCCTTCCCTGTCCTGCCCTGTGCACAAATAAAGCGCCTGTTTCCAGAGCTGTCAATCAAGAACCTCTCAGGGTAGGAAATGTGTTTGAGAAAACTTGTGCTGTTGAGCCACCCTCGGGCTTCCTTCTTTGTTGATATGCTTTATTGTACACAATGAGCTTCCAGTATCATCCTGCAAAACAGTTCCTGACTTGCAATTCTTTATTAGACAAATCAGCCTTGGACTGATGGCATGGTGTTTATGCATGCTGTTCATCTTCTGAAGACAAAGTGTAGATTCCACCCTGATGAGTCTTCAGCTTTTTTTTCTCCATCTAAAAAAGTGAGAAGTTCTAACAAGGTGACAGCCAGTCAGAGCAGAGGGATGGAAATGACATACTGAAATGACTTTTGACTACCTGGCAAATACTTGCTTTCTATGAATGATGTATGTCCTTGCTAGCCTTCAAGGAGAAGAAAAATGGTTTTGCTAACATTTGCTAATCATTCTTTATCAACCAGTGAACTGTAGATGCATAGATGCAGATTTTTCTTGCAGGGAGGCTCCTCTGCCTTTGGAAGTTTGTATTATTTGAGTAGTTTGTATTATTTGAGTATCACTTCTAGGGTAGAGCCAACTGCAGACTGATTTTGGAAGGTTCCCCTTTACAGAGACTCAGACACAGCACCTGCTCAAGCTGACTCCATGCATAGAACCAGCTAAGAAAACTCACAAACTTTCATGCATTCAATACCACCATACTTTATAATTACTTTTACTCTGAAATCTCTTATCTCTTTCCTTCCCTGTTCCCCCTCTTAGTTTATAACAGGCTTCTGGGATGTCTTGGGATTTAAGTGGCTTTTTGATGGAATGCCAGGTTCTAACAAAATCCCTGCAGTCTCTATTTTTAATTCTATTTCATGGTTTTCTGTTGCTCCACTCCCATTCCTCTCACAAGAGTACCATGTCTCCCCTCTGTGAAATGCAAGTCAATTTTTAACGTCAGCAACCAGATCTGTGGAGTATACAAGTTTTCCAACCTCCTCCTCAGACATGAGAAGGCTAATCAGCTGTATTCAGCAAGGAGCAGTGATGGAGAGAGAAATGCACCAGTGGGTTAATTTTTAAATATAATACATCTCATACAGAAAGAGAGGAAGGTAAAAAACAAAACAAACAAACAGCAAAGAAAAATAAAAGAGAGAAAACTTACCTAGTTAAGTGTATAAAACTATTATGCAGATCTATTTCAGAGCAACTACTTGAGAATGAGTCTGTTCTGGTCTTAGAGCCTTTGCAGACAAGCTCTTGGCTAACTTACTCTAAAACTCTAAAATAGACAAACCAGTGTCAGCATCAATGCCCAAGGGCCTAACTCAGCCAGCTCTTCCCATTAAACACATTATGCTTTGTCTGCATCAGACTTTTAAAATGTAGCAGCTAATATGTGCTAATGACACGTATTTAAACCCTAGTCTAGACAAAGCCTGTGTGATTGCCCTCTGAATGCTTGATGCGATCAGCTAACATCCTGACAGCAGATCTGATTACTCCATTTTAATCATGCAAGGCTATAAACATTGGAGAATTATCCAGACTTCCTGGTAGTAAAGAGCAAACTGAAGGCTGTGCATGGAAACCAAGCTCCTGAATACCCTCATGGAGTAAGACCTTTGCCCTTGCACAAACAAGCCTATCAGCGGGGTTGGAAAAGCCAGGCTTTAGCATACAGAAACACTTCTATGCAGAGGAATCTTTTTCACCAGAAGGATAAAGAAAATGACGTAACAGTGATTAACTTGGACTACTGCTTTGACATTTGTGATTAGCTAATAGTCTGAAAGGAGTCAGGAGCAGAGGTGAGACTTCATGTCTGTATACAGCATTGATCAGACTAATTAATGTAACAGATTTTCTCTGCACATTTTAAAACAGATGTTGAAAAATTGGAAAGGATATTAAAAAACAGGATGCAATGATTTGAGAAAGAGAAGAGAAATGCTTTACAGTAAAGCACTTAAAAGCTCAATCTATTTAGTTTATGAGGAAGAATACTGAGAAGTAAATAGACTACAAAATATAAATATCTTCATGGGGAGAAAATATGCCGTACTAAAGGATTATTTAATCTTGCAGAGAAAAGCAAAACTGGCTAGAAGCAGCCAGAAAAAAAAAAAATGAAGTTAGGAAGTAAGGACACAATTTTGACAGTAATCATCTCTTCTAACAAACTATTGAGCAAAAAAAAAAAGAAAATATCATTTCCATCACCCGATAACCTTGATTACGGCTGGATGCTTTTATGGGAGATGTATTTTAATCCACCATATGCTATTGGGATCACTACAGAACTAACTGTGACATGGTTAAGATATGAGCAGTCCAAGTGGATGGGTTTTTTTTTAGGCTTCAATGTATGTGTATAAAAGTACAAAAATTGTCAAGAAGTATTTACCAGCCAGAAATATGAGCAAATGGTTATAATATGGCTGTGGTAGGATTGCAGGAATGCTCTCTGCTGGGTTTGAAGGAATACGTATTTTTTTCCTCTTGCTGCCCCACAAATATCCCCATTGAGAGGGAGTATGACATTGGAGTCAGATCATTAAGTCTGAATAGGCACAATGTTTATTACTCAGTGTGAGGCAAAACAATCAGAGGTACTCCTGAATGTATCTGTTTGATTTTGTTTATGAATTAGGATTTCCAAGAATTCAATGTAATGAGTTTATGTAGTCTGGAGTTCTGCACCTTGTAAGCATAATTTCCTGATCTGGCTGCTTTTTCCATTGACTTGGTTTTGAAACAGTTTTAAATCAGTAAGCAAATATTCACCCTTTGCAGTCCAAGTATTCTCAATGATTGTGCTCTCAGAGAGTCTGAAGTAAGAATAGCTTCTTCAGTGTTGCATCCTGCTTTACGGGCACTTAATGCTGATAAATTTAGGAAGATTTCTTTTTTCCTGAACACCTCAGCAGTTGCTTCCAAAGGAGATTGACTACAGAACGTATCCAGAAGGAATTCCCTGCAGTTTCTACTTTCTTTTTGCAGAAAAGATAAGGTAAAACAGATGCAGATCTTCCCAGGGTAACCAAAGTGACAAGTCTAGGCACAACTTGTACCCTTTCACAGGAGATGCTGAACTCTGAGATGCTTTTGTTGAGTGGACAAAGTGGACATCAGTCCTGTATTAGGTACCAGCCTGGTACTACAGGCACAAAAGAACATGATCTTTCCACTTCCTTTCCTTCTTCGTCTCCCCAAGCCTTGTTCCCCAAATCAGCTCACATCAGCGCACAACATTTCATACTAACACTGACAGTCAGAGCCATTCTGATTTTAAGTAAAACAGTGCTTGCAAGACCAGAATTTTGTCTTAAACAAGCCACCCAGAATGCTCTTATGACAAATTTCTTAGATTCCATATATTTACTGTATATGACGTGTAGGTAAATGTAACATAGCTTGATACAGGGTTTCCTCTAAATCTCAGTGTAGCGGCTCCTTAAGTGAATGTGATGCTCTGGCAGTTGTGAACGTGCAAGTTTTGCCCAAAATATGCACACTTCAATAAACAATTAAGACTCCACTGTGTGCAGTAGCATGGGGAGATATTAGAAATTTCCTTTTTAGTAATGGGAATAATGCAGTCATCATCAAACATTGCTGTCTCTTGTGGGCATAAAATGCAATTTAACAGAAAGGTTACACTCATCTCTCTCAAATGTGCAGAGTGAAACGTGCATTTGTCCAAGAGGTTTTGCACAGTGTATCTCTTAGACCTTCAAGTGGTAATCAAATACACTGCAGTAAGAGGCTTGCCCTCTAAATCAACCCTACCATGGCTCCAAGACAATTCAATGCTGACGATGAGTTTAAAAGCTCTCCTGGGAGACCAGGAGTTGAGGCCAACTGAGCTTACGACTCCCTGCAAAATACCCTGAGCATGTTTGGGCACTTAGAAACCAAATCTTCTCCTGTTCCAGTAGTCCCTATTTGAGAAGAGGTGACACAGATATGACTTTCTGCCACAATTTACAGTTGCATGTCAGACTATGCACAGTCTTACCTCTTGAGCTCATGGTTAGCCTCATGACACAGTGTCCCTTTGGCCTTTCCTTCCTTTGTTTTCTTTCCCATTACCATTGTGATGAATCCTGCTAACTGTAAACTAGTTTTGAGTTTCTGCCAAATGAGCGTCCTCCTTCAACCTGACTCAACTGAAGAAACTTGCTTCAGGTCTTGCACTGCCTCATTTCACTAAGTACACTTAGTCACCTCAATATCTTCCTTTTTCTGGGGGTGAGCATACTGACTTCTGATGCAGCTGACCAAGCCTCTGTTCCAGGCATCAGGATAAAATGATGTAGAGAAGGACTAGTCTTCTTTTCCATCAGTGACTTCTTTTATCATAGTTATGTGGCATCACCTCATGGCATTTTCACAGGCTGCTTTGCTGCAATGCCCAGCAGTGCTCACCCATAGCCATGGCTCCATGGTTCTACAGCCATCCTGCAGTGGCACATTTCATATGGAGTACATCTTTCTGGGCTATGAGGGCATCAGGTTGGCTGACAGCACTGCTCAGAGAAGCTGGCTAAAGGATGCTTTGCCAGAATTTAGCATTGGCTTGCAGAATGTCACTGTCTTCTCCATATATCAGTAACATATCTGGAGGAGATAGAATTGACTACAAACTATGTTAGTTAGAAGTGACCTACAATGATCATTTAGTCCAACTGCCTAACCACTTCACAGCTGACAAACTTAGAGCATCTTATTAAGGGTGTTGTCCAAATGGGGTACTGTCCAAATGCCTCTTAAACACAGACAGGCTTAGGGCATTGACCACCTCTCTAGCAAGTCTGTTCCAGTGTCTGACCACCTTCTCAATAAAGAAATGCTTCTTCATGTCCAGTCTAGATGTCTTTCAAAGGTGGCTTCCTTGATATTCATCCCATTTTGTCACTTCAGGATCCCCAACTTGATCCCCAAGGGATCAAGTACATTTCAGCAGCTGAGTGATGGAGCTGAGCATTTTAATCCAGTTTCCCCCAAAGCAATTGAGAACATAATGTTAAACCCAGTTCTGGGGCCCAATCTGAAACTCATAAGGATCCCCCAGGGTTTCAAGATCTCGTGAAACATTACAATATTGCAGGTTGCCTGCATGCTGCTTATGCTTAAAGTTTAGATCTTCTCTGGCGGTCTCTAATGGCCAGTGAAGGAGATTCCCTTTTAGCTTGCGGACTAAAGGACTAAATGTCACAAGGACTAAAATGTCACTTTCCTAAAGAATATAGGGTCTAGACAGACGTGAAGAACTCAGGAAGTAAAAGAGGAAAAGAAAACACAAGCACAGAAAATATGGTGATTAGGAGACAAGGTCCTGTCAGTTTTAAGATGTTCAGTGGCCATCTATGGTTGGAGTTGTTTTGTGGGAGAGGACATGAGCTAAAGAAAAGAAAAAGGAGGACATGAGAAAAGGGAGGACAGAATATCACAAAGAAGTATGGCGTGAAGAAAGCTGAGGTGAAAGTTTTCTCACATCTCTTTTCCCTAGCTTAATGCCATCCATGCACATTTATGTTGCAGTACTTAAATAAGAGCTGTCAGGCCTAACACATTTTTGCCTGAATTATTCATAAATCCGTATGATCACAAGAGAAGAAGTTATTTGGATTAAACTAATTTTCACTAACATAACTGGCATATAATTATTAGTTTCATCCAAGTAACCTACCTTAGTACAGGTTCTGCAGCAACCATAATAGACATATATGTTCTTTAAAAAAAGTTCCGCGCGTCCTGACTGAAAGCCTAATTTTCTCCTACAACAGACCTACCAAGCCTCTTTCTGTTTGCCTTTTGCACACAATTAACATTTCATTTAATATTTCTATATTCCAGGTAGATGCCAGAAGAGAAATTGGTCCTAAAGCAGTAATCACTAGCAGTCATGTAAGAGAGTTCCTTCATGACTAATTGCATTTGACACTAATTGCTGTTTATTGAAGAACCTGAGTGAAACATCACTCTGACAAGTATCTGGATACTGCCTGCATCTGTTGCAATTTTCCATATTTCCTGCTATTGGTGCCCCACTTGATAGGGCCAGCTCTCCTGTGGATGGCTCCTCTGCCTACACAGAGGTGTGACTCGGAGGAGGCTGCTGTTTCTTACCCAGCACTGTGCTAAATGCTGCACTAATTCAGTTCTTTAAAGTAGGGCTCTGGGAGGAGTGATTGCCTCCATACTCTCCCAGCTTGGTTGATACACAAACTTCTTCAGCCTTTGCTGGCTTTTACAGTAATGCTGGAGTACTGTGTGACAGTAAATCCTAACTGATAATTTACACTGATGTCATTAAGGGGCACCACCAAAAGTGAGTTATTCCTTTCCTTGGCTGGCCAAAGGCCAGAAACATTAGCTGGGAGTTAGAAGAAGCAACTAACTGGATGCATTGCAACTACCCAGCACAACAGTGAAAATGAGAATCTGAAGGTATTCATTTTTAACTTGGCTGCTTGTCTGAAAAAACAAATGAAGTCTGTTCAGGTAAACAAAGATCCATACTGGTACTTCCTCTGCCAATATTTTTAATTATTTTAATCTTAGCTAATATAGCAAGCTCTTTTTTGACTGCTAATTAACTTAACCAAATTATCTGCAATTAATAGCTTAGGTAGGAGAAAGGTGAGTGCCAGAAGACTTGCTGGATTGACAGAAACTCAAAAACATCAGAAGAAGAAGTTGTACAAACAATATGGTAGAAGTCATATTTATTGATAAAAATTAATATATCTGCTATAAAATTTGTAACAGTAATGCAACTGAATATTTATGTTGATGCATAAACCTGAATGTTACATACCAAATACAATACAGTAACACTGGTTTCCTCCTTATTTACATGTTTATGAAAATTGATATGCAATCCATGTTAAAAGAACTTGTAATGGAGAATAGTTACATTAGAAAAATAATATTCTTGATAAAGCATTCTTGAGGACTCCAATCACATTTTCAGGCCTCTTTCAATAAGGCAAATATCCCTGGTACAGCATATAACTTAATTTACAAAATACAATAACTTCAGACACATCTTCAAGTTTTCTTTTGGTATGCTTTTCCTCACTGCAAAATTACTCCATTCTCTTACTAAACAGAAAGAACTTTCAATAACAAAACTTAATGAGTTCTACTACATATTACATATACATCGCTGTAGCTTAGCGACTATAACCGGGCTGTCTTTCTCCTTAACTGTTTGCTCAATGAGCTTTTCTTAGATGTAGGACATGTAGTATTTTGAAATCATTATGACTGTGGTATCTTTCTTCAGTTTTCATAGGAAACAGATCTGTCACATTTTGAAACTTTCTTTTTTTTTAATTTTATTTTATTTTAGGAACTGGTGCACAACTACATTTCCACTCACAAGAGGACATCACAAATGTAACTAAAATCAGGCTTGGATAACTTTGAAAACATACTACTATGTGCCCAAACCCAAATTTCTGACTTTAATACTTCATAACCCTGCCATGCTCTAGGAATTTTTCTTCTGCATAGCTTCATTACTGGTCACAGTCAGATAGTTTTAATTCCTTCAAAGGCACAAAACTTCCACCTCTTTTCCAGTGTTGCTCCTACACCAGTGAATTCTTGTTTAAACATGCGTGGCAGTCTCATCAAAAGCATTTCTATCTCATTTGCAGAGATCTGAGAAATAAATAAAAGTAAAATTAAAATGAGAAAATTGTCCTATAGATTGGAAAGGGGAAATAGGGAGAACAGAAATAAAGGGACAAAGGGGGGGAATGCAGGCCAGATGAAAACAACCAAACATTTATATTTTTTTTAACCTTAGCCTGACAGGAATTTCCAGACTCCAAAGCAAGTGTAGATTCCTTGCAGAAATGCTTCTGCTTTTGTAAGTGGCTTCCCACTGTAAAAGAATGACAACTGCTATGTTGGGGCTGCTGCCCCACCCTGTGATACAAAGTCCATCTAAGAACTACAGTTGTGGATATACTTGTCAGAAGGAGGAAGCAAATGGGACCTTATTCTTCTTTCTCATCCCATGAGCTCGAGTCCTCCTCCTACTCCATAAGTTCTTCTCTTGCAAAAAAGCTGACACACAGACTTTATTTTTTAATCAGCCTACTTTTGTTACTTAAGGCTGACTATCCATGGAGCCATATTGTCCCAGTTTGAACAATTCAGCAGCTCTAGATAACTAAGCCATAAAGTACTTGACTTGGCATTACTCAGGATGTTTTTATGGTTTTGAAATCTTAATCACTGGTCACCTTTCTAATGGGAAGGATGTTCTCATAGCAGAAAACACTTTCACAAAGGCAACCTTTCTGGTATGATCAGTAGCGATGTCAAGAAATGAACAGTCACATAAAATGATGATCATAGGGCTGGAGTACCTCTCCTATGGAGAAAGGCTGAGATGAGGATTGTTCAGCCTGGAGAAGAGAAGGCTCTGGGGAGACCTTACGGCAGCCTTCCAGTGCCTAAAGGGGGGCTACAAGAAATCTGGAGATGGACTTTGTCCCTGGGCATGTAAGGGTAAGACAAGGCGGAATACCTTTCAGCTGAAAGAGGGTCGATTTAGATTAGATATAAGGAAGGACTTCTGTGAGGGTGGTGAGGTACTGGAAGAGGTTGCCCAGAGAAGCTGTGGCTGCCCCATCTGTGGCAGGATTCAAGGCCAGGTTGGGCGTGGCTTTGAGCAACCTTCTCTAGTGGAAGCTGTCGCTGCCCATTTAAGGTCTTCAAGGTCCCTTCTAACCCAAACCATTCTATGATTCTATGAAAATGAAAGATTTTATCTTACTGCTACCTCTTCTAAAGTAATGGCATGAAAAAATCAGTAAAGAAATCGATGGGTGCTGCTGTTACCCATAGGTATCTTCATGGTTTGACAGGCTTCTCTGTCAATGATAGTTCTGCTTTTTCATATTAGTAGATGCTGAAAATCAGTCTTGGAGAAATTCTAAAGCCCCAGAGTTATCAGATCCATCTTGTACATATTCTCATGGCAGTAATGGAGAGCTGGTAACCTTTGGGTAACGTATCTGAGCTCTATACTGAGCCCTCAGCCCATGTGGGCTTGCTGACCTTATCATTCCTTCTCAGGTGAAGAATGACAGGCTAACCATGGAAAGTAATTGAAATTCATCTCTGTGATTGCATCTATGGATTGCACTATTAAAAAGCAATTTGTTGCTACAAGCAGTTACTTCCAAAATAAACCAGCGAAGTCAAATTTTGCAGCTTGTGTATATTATGCAACAGCTAGGTCCAGTGGTAGTTACAGGGACTGGTATGCTGGCACCATGGTGAGATGGAGACGATGCTCCTTCCAGGAAGGCTGTGTTTGCAAGTTAAGGGTTTGATCCTGGCAGCCACAGAAAACACAAAAGTCACAGAAGCCAGCACATTACTCACATAAGTAGAAATTAAAGGACAGAGCCCACAGATGTGCACAAGGAGGGCAATGAAGGTGGTGAAGGGTTTGGACCACAAGTCGTGTGAAGAGCAACTGAAGGAACTGGGGTTGTTTAGCCTGAAGAAAAGGAAGTTCAGGGGAGACCTTATCACTCTCCACAGCTATCTGGAAGGAGGTTGTAGCAAGGTGGATGTTGGTCTCTTCACCCAGATAACAAGCAATAAGACAAGAGAAAATTGCCTCAAGATGTGCCAGGGGAGGTTTAGATTAGGTGTAAGAAAAATCTCTTCCCCAGAAGAGTTGTCAAGCATTCAAACGGGCTGTCCAGGGAAGTAGTGAAACCACCATCCCTAGAGGAATTTATGAGACATGTAGGTGTGGGGACACAGTTTACTGGTGGACTTGGCAGTGATAGGTTTACAGTTGTGCTAGTGGTCTAATGACCACTACACAAGGAGTGCCACTCACATTCTGATACCATAGCTACATTCTGACTCTGTGTTGCAAGAAGATCTGGGCAAACACTGTCACCTCCATGTCCATAGGAAGTATTGGTAGATAGGATCAGAGCTGTGGTTACCCGCAGGGTGACCCCTGCATCCGCTAAGTATTTCATGCAATCTATCATCCTGCAGAGCTCTTTAGCACTTAGAATAGCATTCACCTAATCAAAGGTGGCTATTTCACAGCTGAGCTTCTCACCCTTGACATGCTTAAATTCAGTGGAGAGGAATAGGCCCTTTTGGTGTTGATTTAATCTCATTCTACAGTAGATGTTTAAAAGTAAGTCAATGAATTTTATCCTACAGCTATGTTTTGACTATGGACTGCATGAACTGATGCATTAAAAACCACTTTGCACACTGTAGTGTGCTGGCCTCACTTCTGCTGTGTCTACATCTTTTCTGAGTTTAGCAATAAGGTCAGTCACTTCCTTTATGACGCCCTCTCCACTTCCATGTGGAGACAAAGGATATGCTTCATTGACCATTCACGTATTCATGAAAGTTCATCTTCAGTATGACTCATGCCTAACAACATTTAGAAGAATAAGGAATTGTCTCCTAATACTCTGCACAGTTTGACGGCTGTGGCTGTACCTGCCTCTTGTTCTGTTTTCTTTCTCCTCAGCTGTATTTCAGGATCATGTATCATAAAATCAGCTGCTAGTCTTAGCCATTTAAAGCTCAGTTCTTCTTTGCTGTAAAGAATAGCTCAGCAGTGTGAGGCAAAGACCTCAGCACAAACATGTGCACTGTAATTTGCAAATGAATAAAGACCGCAAACCCCCAAGCCCCATATCCCATTATCTTTCTAATGGAAGCACACTAAGAGTTTAACCTGCAGTAAAGAATAATACAATATTTCTATAGAGAAAGCAGATTTTGATTAAATTTTTTTACCCTAGAGTCCAACTGCTGCATATAAGACCAAAGATATTCTATATTGGCTCCAAAAGGGTGGACGTGGAGAAATGTGGATATGATACCTGTATGAAAAACAAATGCATACAAGTTATTGAAACTGCCTCAGAAATTATACCATTAAAATAAGCAAAATAATTCTGAATAGTCTGTTCTTTCAGGTTTTTCAGTATGAGTTATGATTCTTATTTTTCTTACACACCCCAACAATCATAACAAAATGGCACATTTTTAACACAGTCATAATAACATGGTAAACACAATAGCTCATCTTCAGGAATGACAGCAGTTAGCAAGTAAGTGACCAGGATAATATACTGATGAATAAAGGAATTTCTAAACAAAGATTTGCTGGAAACATTTCAACTACCAATTTTATGCTTGATTTACCAATATAAAATTGTGGATATTGTAATGGTAAAATTATTGCTTTTTTCCCCTTCACTGGATGCTCTGTTGTGAAAACGTTTCATATAATTGTGTCAGAAACCTCACTCCCTCAATTTTTTCTAGTAATTACGCTGATGCTCGTTATAAAAAGCGTTTAATCTGTATTACCCGTAACTGCTGCTGAAGAAAACACAAATCCTTTATGGCATATTTACGTATTTACTTTCTCTTAAAAGACAGCCAGTTATGTCTATCTTCACTGTTATTTACAGGGTCGTTGTAAAAGGTACGGGAATAAAAGTGGCTTAAAAGAAGTGAGGATCTAAGTCCAGGGATTTTTTTTCTGCAGTGTATTAATGATGACCAGAGAAAACAAGACTTGGGGCATCAGAATTGCTATTAAAAGCACTATCCAATTCTTCTCTTCTAAAGAAAGAATGAAAATACAAAATGGCATGTGTGTTACTTACTGTTCGGGGAGAGTTGAACTGTAAGAATCAGAGCAAACATTTTCAACTCTGTTTGGATGGGTTTCTTAGCTAAACCACCCTAGGGGAAGATCCTTATATTTAAAGCATAAACACCAGGATTAAAAATGCTTACAAATGACAAAAATGGGTCACTGTATCTTGTGTACTGCAGGCCATACTGCTTTCTTGATGTTGAATGAATTAGGATAATCTTGGATTTCATTTTCCCTCAAATACTGGCCATAGGAGAAAATGCTTCAGAAAATTAAACTAATTTTAGACTGTCTTTGCAAAGCGCACCTTTTTTCCTCCTTCGTTTTTCCAATAGCATGTACAAACTTCTGATCCTGCAAAGGGAGTGGCATGTGTGTAATTTTATACTATGGCAAGTCCTAGCAGCAGTTGCTTTGTTTGTGCTGTGATATAAGCATGCACGCAAGAGCCCTTGAAGCAAAAGCCAAGACCATCACATTTGGATGGGTTGACTGGAAATCCAATTTGTATTCAAATCACATTTTACCAGTGGCATTGCGTTTGTTATGTGTATTCCCAAGGCTTTTCAATTCAGGATGTTCGAAGCTAGCTCTTTCATATAATATAAATAAAAAGTAATTTGAAAATATTTTGTAGTTTTTGACTGGAATTCCATAATAACTTTTTTGTAACTGTTTTCCTTTTGAGCTCTTTTCCTCTAAGGCAATATTGAATCTTGTAAAATATAGACGAACTTAGTGAACAGATAGAGGCAAAGCTCATTTTTAACTTGCCACACCTGAACATGCCTAAAAGAAAAAGATAACATGAAATCCATCTTGAACAATCTTTTGCCTTTCAACTGTAACAATAAGCCAGTTGTGGGGGTATTATGACCAGTAATACCTGGAATGAGATTAGACTGTTTATCTGAGTGCGCCACTGAACAGCTGGTGATTGGGACCCACTTTGGGACACTGCCACCACTTGTCACAGTGAAATAATGAGTGACCTAGAAAAAAATTTTGTTATTCTATTCTTAAAATCCCACCTTTCCTACCCTTCTCACAGAAGTTACCTTTGAAAAGATCAAACACTGCAATTCAAAGTTCCACATTTT
Source organism: Myiopsitta monachus (assembly GCA_017639245.1). Taxonomy (NCBI): domain Eukaryota; kingdom Metazoa; phylum Chordata; class Aves; order Psittaciformes; family Psittacidae; genus Myiopsitta; species Myiopsitta monachus. The sequence continues at coordinate 67,072,861 of CM029919.1, forward strand.
ATTATAACAAGCAAAATAAAATCAATTCATACATTTCTGTATGTCCCACTGTTCCACATCTCACCAGTCACAGAAGTTTGTGTACTTTTAAACATTTAAATACATTCTTCACTTTGAAATGACCTTTTTGCTCTGAACTGTCTGAATCTGTGACCCAGCAATAAGCCAGCTACTTTCCTGGTGCTTAGCAGATGCAAATGAGTTGCATCTAAACAAATTAAGGTAGTTCTGGAACTATCACCTACCTGGATACTGCTGATTTTGTGAAAAGACCAAACCAAAGAAATGAAACCTGGTCTTTCAGGTCAGTATTTCTGTGAACTGCAACCATGCCATAGGGAGCACTTTGGACCATGGGACTTTAGGCTCTATGAAAGCCAAACTGAAACCAAACCCACTAAAACCCACTGAAACCAAACGCAAGATATGCATGGATATCAATGGGGCACGTTCCCTCCAAGGATCGCATGGGTACAGCCAGCATTCCTGTGTGGCTAAATGCCAGGTAGCAGTTGGCTGGCCCACTGCCTATCAGCTTTAGCTTTTATGCACTCCTCATGTCAAAAGCATAAATCTGGCTCGCTTAATACATCCAGCATACATAATTTTTGCTTGGTAGTTTATCAACATTATTTCCATTCCCTTCTTCTTCACCATTTTGTTTAATAATCAGATAATATGCTATACAAGTCTAGCCTGCTAATCTTGACGTAAATAAAGTCTTCATACATTCATGCTGCAAACCTAAATGCAGATCCTGCAATTTTCTTCCCACCTGAAAACCTTTCTTTAAACTACAGAGCTTTTCAGAACTGAACTGTTCACTTGTATTTTAGGATTTCTCACACTAAAAGCCATTATGAATACAGATGGAAATTAAAAAATATCTTTTTTTTTTACTTTTATTAGCATTAAGATGCGTGTAAACACACATACAAATGAGAAACTTCTTATTAAAAGGCATTTTGTTCTCAGAATTCTTTTTTGAGGTTATCTTACCTATTAATAGTGCCTCTTTCTCTGATTTTAAACCCGGGCTTCGTTTCTCTGAATTCTTTTCTCTGTCTTGGTTGACCAATGCTACTGTCAATACATTGATTTCCTATAAAGTTAAAAAAAACCCAAACAAAACAGGTGGTCATGTAGATTTCATTTACTTCAATTACACCTTTCTGCTTCCTTTCAACACTGTAAAAAAGACTACTACTTAAATTCACATCTAAAGACAAGACAATTATAAATAATTGATTTGTTTGCAGAATATTAAGACACTTTTTGAAGTACCCTTATGCCAAGAGCTGCCAAGAAGAGAAATTTTGCTTGTGGACTAAGTAATAACTTTGTTGTTAGTGCTTCTTCTTTATAATAGCTTGAAAGATGTGCCATAAAGTGTGAGGATGGTCAGAAAACTCACATTTTCTCACTATTAAAGCTGTAAAAAAAGACTGCCTCTAGGGAACATGGATAGAAACATTCAGCTACAGCTGTAAGAGTAAATTCAACAGTCATTAGCAATGCTTCTAGCTACTAGAGCACAACCATCTACCCTGTTGTACTCTTCAACCAGTACCTGGCATAATGTTGGCCCTTGTCCCAGACAATTCCCAGGAACATTTTGGGGTCACCACATTTCAGGGACCATTCTTAACAGGTAGTTTGCATAAACATATCTTGTTTTGAGGACTGAGAGAAAGCCTTAAGAGCAAACAAGTGAAGGATCCTGCTCTGAGCTCCTTTTTCTGCAACTAGGTGGCCTGAACCACCCAACTCTCAGCCAAGCTAGCATGCTAGGTGCTCCACCAGAAGTACCCAGGCAGTTGTGTGCCACAGACCGCTCTTCTCCTGGGTATATGTGAAGTAAACAAATTATCTCCATTTCAGAGTCAGGTAAGTGGCCTCAAAGTATATTGCACAAAATTCAAGTATATACATGGGCTGTTTCCATGGAGCAACTGATATGCAGTAATTCATTCCTTGTTTTGGCAGTGACTCACTCTGCTGCATCTGCTCTGTGAAATGCTCAGCAATTCCAAAGAAGCTTGGAGGCAAAGAGCATGGGGCTGGAGATCTGGTGGTATGAGACAGGGGCTGTGTAGGAATGGTGTTCTTTATATTCTGGTTGGGGAAGTCAAGGTAAGCAGCTGGAGGTTGCATGGGACTGGGCAGCCTTAAATGGGAGTAAATTTGCACTCTTCAGTATAACGATGTGGCCCATCTAGAACATGCACTTGGGGTGGTGCCTTGCTCCAAAATTCTTGGCAAGCATTTTTGGCAAGGAAAGAGAGACACTGGGCTTGGGTTGCCCTAGGGCATGTCTGAAGGTGTGAATAATCCATGCTAAGAAAAGGCCAAACCTTAAAATATGTCAAATGTTCCTCTTTATAGGTGACTAAAGGCTTCATAGCCTGTGGGATTGGTAAAAAGAGTCAGGCCCTGCCTCATTTCCAATTAAAAAACAATGTAAACCACCCACAACAAGACAAACAAACAAAGAAAAACAAAACACACCCCCCTCTCCCCCCAGTACTCTGTGCTTTTTATAGGCTGGCTTCAAGGAGCAGCTGCCTGATACAGCCCCCATGGCTCAGATGGCACCATGGGTTCAAATATTCCTTTGCATTGTGAAAAGGAACAAGCTGCCATGTATCAGCTAGGAAACTGCATGTGCATTTGAGTCACATACATGCATATGTGTATCCTTAGCCCCCATTAACAAGGGGCTTTGACAGACCTTAGCTGGCAATGAAGGAGGAGTGAGATCCATTGAGTCACCTGTGGGTAGTGGCTGCAGTTGTAGTGGCCAACCAAGGCATGTCTCCTGGTCAGATATCTGTGTGTAGTTGTGTACACACAAGCTAGTCAGCCTTTGCTGCCTTTTTAGTCAGTAGAAATAACATAACTTTTTAATCATATATTTTTTTTACTTCAGGTTGAAATAAATTGGACCTTTAGAGGTGCCTATTTTGTATTCCTTATTGGCTGCAAAGGGAAACTTACAGCACAGATTTAGATACCTGCAAGTAGGAAGGAACCTGCAGTTCAAGAGTTGCTGTGATCCCCTCTTAAAATACTGGTGTGCCTCAGTTCTTTGGCAGCTACATCACCTTGACACTAACACTCCTGTAGTGTTGTAATGTACAGGGCACATTATAGCAGCAGGAGTATGCTCTGAGTTGCCCGGTAATGTTGATTCCCCTCCTGATAAGCCAAAGGTTAATGCAAATACTGATCTACTGCTAGCCATGACATCCAAGAACAGCGAAAGAAAACCCAGATAAGAAACAGAAATAAGAGAAGGGTTTGCATTAATTTCTTCATAAGGGCAGCAATGACAAGGGGGTTACGGATCAGGAGAACAGAGCTGGGTGACAGATTTCATGATACTGCAGCAGAGGAGAGAAGCAGCATATGCCACTAGAGCTTGTATAGGTTCAGATGTAACTTTTGACTCCCATCAGAGATAGAAAAGCAGTCTAAAAATAACAATTCATGAGAGGGGAAGGAGAGAGCAGAGAGATGTGTATTTGATAAAGCAGGCCCCAAACACAATACACTAGCAGTTTCAGATGGGATTAGAAGTTTTGTCAAGCAGTGATGCAGAGAAAGAAACTATATTCCCATTGGGAGTAACGAACAGATGGATTCTCATTTAATGCCTAGATTTGAGCCTGTGCAGAACATTTTGTATGATTTATAGGACAGTGTAAATGGATGCTAAAGGAAGTCACATCAAGTCTTCCTTAACTGTGTGTTGGTACAGAGGATAAAAGAGTAAAAAATTGGTTATGGGAGAGCACGAGGAAACTAAGAGTGGCAAAAGACTAGCTTAAGGAGAAGGTTCTTGGAGGTCTGAAGAGGTGAGAGTTCTGCCATTCAAAACCACCTGCCTTACAGAACATCATAAATTAGACAACTCTGAAGTATTCAGCTGCCAAAATAAGCTTGCAAAGGACATGAGAAAATACAGGGTGCCCATGGTCACATAAAGGATTCAGGAATTAATAGTGATTTAAGAGAAATGTGCATAATTGTCTCTAAAAAACAAGTGTGAAATTCACCCAGAAACCTGGCTAATTATAATGCAAGTGAAAACCTTAAGTACCTGACTACACACTGCAGATAAAATCCAGTACCTATGAAGGCTCTACAACAAATCCTTACACAGTTAATTTGCACATTTTTAGAGGCCCTATTTATGCCAATCCACAGAAACAAGACTTTTAAGAGCACAAAGGTGAATGGGGCAATAACTAATTGGAAAAAAACAGTTAGGTCACATCTCTGACATGAGAAAAGAGCTACTGATCATCAGATGCCTGAGAAAAATTATTTAGTATATACTACATTACAGTATTTCCTTTCTTTCCTGGAGACCATCCTTTATTTGGCAAATTATATTTTCTGAGGTCCAAAGCAGTATTCTTCAGTCTTCCTGCATTATAAAAGGAATATTTTGTTACCATCTGTCAGGTACTACACTAAAGGACAAGAACACAGCTGAGCACATGCAAAGCAGTACTTATTAGGAGCAAAATGACCTTTCAATAACCAAATACAACATATGAAAGGCTTAATCCAGGTTAAATCACACCTGGAGATCATTAGGAACCTATTCAGTATTCACAAATTATGTCAGGCATCTGAGAACATGGAGGCCTGATTTGATGACAGCTCCAGAGCTGCTCAGCATGACTGCAACCGTTATATGTGATGCTCTCACTATTGCCAGCTTGGAGCTTTTCCCTGCAAATGACGCTTTCGTCCATCAGCAGATGATGAAAAGACATGAATATCCCTTGATGAACTCTATGATTCTGCAGACACCCCTTGGGAAAAGCATTTTGATTCGGGCCTTCCTGCTTTTGAGCCAGGAAGGGAAGGACAGAGAGAGGGTCTTTCTGGAAAACTTTCAGGAGAACTGAGGCTCAGAGGACAGCACATAACAGTTTTCCCACACAGGCTATTCATTTCCATGGGCAGCCCTCTGATACTACAACTGATGCAGAGCTGATGGCTGTGGAGGGTCATTTATGTCAGTTTCGGCACATGGATATACATCTTAGCCGTGTCCTGGCTGCAAGGTGGGACAGAAGTTGGTTTTGTGTAATTCTTTCATGTACCCTGGCTTCTTTTGGAAGCAAGTGCAGAGGCATGGGCAAGCAGATTGCTTCAAAAGATGCCTGGTCTCACTGTCCACTGTGGCCTGCCACAGAGCACCTGGGCCCAACACTGTAGACAGCAAATAATAGCGTGACTCCTGACAGCTGCATTTGCCAAAGATACACACAGAAGTCCTGAAGAGTAGAAGAGATGTGGTGACTTTCTACAGAGGACAGTCACAGATACTTTAAGAACAAATGCTAGCTTTGCACTCTAGAGGACTAGCAGATCAGAAAGCCCCAGATATTTAGGCTGGATGACTTAGGTCTTTCAGTTCTTCACTGGTTTCTTTTTTCCTCCTATGAGAAAATATCATATTAAATAAAAAGTTCTCAATCCAGACATCACTAATCCTCTACAGGTCAGTCGTGCACAAGTGCAAAAAAGCAGACAGAATATAAAATGATTGCTCTCGGGCTTCTATCTTTAGCAAAAATGGTTCTCTTTAGTCTAAAAAGTTCTGTGATCCCCTAAAAATGGGAGGAGTGATGACTTGTCATTCTCCATAAATGCTAACCAAGAGCTGAGCAGGGCTTTAACAGTAGCTGCCCTACCTGGAAACTATTCCTGCCACAGTGCAATTCAGGACGCTGCAGATGGGATTTAATGAATACGATATTGAAGACAACTGGCATATGAGCAGGATGCAAATGACAAATATCCAAAGAGCTGAAATACTCCCTTTGCTATCTGGGTAATCCAAATATTTGAAAATTACCGTTAAATCTAGAGGGAATGATGACTGCTTGCATTTTGTCTTCGAAGACCTCATTCCCTTTGTTGTAGTATATCGGATTCTGAAGAATTGTGTGGTGAGGTGGTAAAAATAATGTTGTGCCCTTTGAAAGACCAGTAAAAAAATGAATCCTACCAGACTCTGTAAGAGTTTGCAGGATATGTTGGTGTTTCCCTTATATGTACAAAGCCAACTGTCTGAGGCATTAAAACAGTAGCAGAAGAAGAAAAGACTAGACGTTGGACACAGCAGGCATATGACAGAGCAGCTACTGAATGTTGTCAGATGTAAGGGATGCACTTTCTTATCAGCCAGGAGATTTATGAGAGAAAACTAGCAGTAGGAGAAAAACTATATATCAGAATCTTAAGCAAAAATCTAGCAGGCTATTAACATCAGGCCAAAGAGATGCTGTAAGCTTGAAAAGAAAATGTAATCTTATGATTTTGATAGAAGAAAAACACATTCACATGTGATACCAAATCTGCAGTCCTTAAGATCTTGAAAAGCACACATACCTGCTCTGAGCCCACAGAACTGGTCTCTGACTTCATATATGCTTGCTCAAGTTGCTTATTGACAGCCAGGCAGGTTTGTTGATTCTACTGCAAACATGAGTAGAAACTGGCGTGTGACACAAAGACTGCACATTTTTAATTTATTTTCGTTTACCTGGGGATCTCTTAAAGTCTGATGTAGTTGTGTTTCCTTTGCAGTTTTTAATTGAAATGTACTTCAGACCCACATCTGAAAATTTAATCTTGCTGTTTTAGCCTGAACGGAGCCTAATTCAATTTCCAATCAAGATAATGGAAGCCTTGCAATAGTTTCAATGCACATCAAGTCAGGCATCTTAAATTGCTGAGGACATACGAGGTTGAGGTATAGGACAACTTCTGATAGCTTAACATGGTTGTCAGTTGAGAACAGGCTACCCTCCTTGTCTATGATCTTATCCATGGTAAATGCAAAATTATTCAATCCAAGTTGAGCTAAACTACAATGAAAGAGCTTATTTAAATTTAACTTAAATCAAATTTCCTTGCAAATTTCCTTGCAAATGTGGCAATGTATGAGTACACTCACATACAGTGATGGTGACTCAAATGATCATAGCATCACAAAATCAGGCAGGTCACCTTGGGAGAACTCTAGACCAACTTCCTGCTCCAAGCAGGATCAGCTGCTGGGGCAGAGCACATGGATGTGCAACCAGGTGCAATAGTCCAATGTCTGGATAAACCTCAGCAGTTTCTCTGCAACATTCGAGGTCTGCAGCCTCACCAAACCACATGTGGGGTGTGTCATCAATAGATGGGTGCCTCTATCCCCTGCAAAAGGGATAGTTTCAGCCACCACCAAGTGCTGCTTCCACCTGATACTTGTGATTAAAGTCCCATCTCCATGAGCACAAAGAAAGAAAGAGGCATTATCACAGATGGGGAAAGCCCAACAACCTAAACAGTCATCCCCTGACCCAGCTTTTCCCAGGGCTGTCACAGGAAAGCATCAGCCTCATGACAACTGTGTGCATGACGCCTCTCAAGAGCAGGCAACGGAAATGTTATCTGCATCATCTTACAGACTGAGGAGGCTTTGCCTATAGGGATATGGGAGTTATGGGATGTAGCGGAAGAACATCTTAAAATTGCACAAGACTTAAGTTGAGGGTCTGCCGTGGTTTAAGCCCAGCTGGCAACACAAAACCACACAGCTGCTAGCTCACTCCTCGCCCCTTCCTCCGCCTGCTGCCGAAAGGATGGGGAGGAGAATTGAAAGAATGTAACTCCCACAGGTTGAGATAAGAACAGTCCAGTAACTAAGATATAACACCAACCACTGCTGCTACCACCAATAATAATAATGAGAAGGGAAATAACAAGGGAATAGAATACAACCGCTCACCACCTGCTGACAGATACCCAGCCCGACCCCAGCAGTGATCTAACCCTTTGAGGTAACTGCCCCCATTATATATACTGGGCATGATGTGCTGTGGTATGGAACACCTATTTGGCTAGTTTGGGTCAGGTAGTCCTGTCTCTGCTTCCTCTCGGCTTCCCCTCCTCCCTGGTAGAGCATGAGACTCAGAAAGTCTTTGGTCAGAATAAACATTACTGAGCAGCAACTAAAACCATCAGTGTTATCAGCGCTGTTCCCAGGCTGAGAGTCAAAACCACAGCACTGCACCAGCTACTAAGAAGGAGAAAAATGACTGCTACTGCTGAACCCAGGACAGGGTCCTTAATAGGGAACAAAAGGCAGGAAAAGAGAGGGATCATAGTTTGGGAAGGGGATAAAGCGGCTAGTTGCATGAAAACAGATTCCTGGAACACTTGTCTGGCCATGCCATGCCCTTATCAGTGCATTACACTCATTAAACTCAATTTCTAACTCTTTTCCTGCATGAGGAACTCTGTTCTTTGTGCATGGAGGTGTGTGAGTGGGTCTGAGCACAGTAGCTTGAGTGGGACCAGATGTCAGAGGGCTGTGTCTGGAGTGCCTCAGTTAGAGAGACCAGCATGTGTGACATGTGCTGCTCTGTGACCACTGATGAGCATCAAGCCAGACTAAACACTGAGTAGGATAATAAGCTTGTGAGCCATGTATAGAAGTAGCCATAGATCTGAGATGGACATAGAAGAGACGGGAGAGACTATGCAGAGAGACCACATGTGAACAGGAAGGGATTCTATAGGTACATTGCAAATAAAAGGCAGACTAGGGACAACATGGGCCCTCTCCAGAAGCTATCGGGAGAACTGGCTACCCTGGATTTGGAGAAGACTGAGGTTCTTAATGACTTCTTTGCCTCTGTCTTCACCAGCAAATGCTCTGACCATACCACCCAAGTCTTGGAAGGCAGACACAGGGACAGTGAGAATGAAGACCCTGGGCCCACTGTAGGAGAGGATCCGGTTCAAGACCATCTTAGGAACTTCAATGTATACAAGTCCATGGGACCCGGTGAAATCCATCTGTGGGTCCTGAAGGAGCTGGTAAATGAAGTTGCTAAGCCACTGTCCATCATATTTGAAAAATCATGGCAGTCAGGTGAAGTTCCCAACAACTGGAAAAAGGGAAATATAACCCCCATTTTCAAGAAGAGGAAAATGGATGACCCAGGGAACTACAGACCAGTCAGCCTCGCCTCTGTGCCTGGTGAAATCTTGGAGTGGATTCTCCTGGAAGGCAGGCTGAGGCACATGAAAAACAACGAGGTGGTTGGTGACAGCCAGCATGGCTTCATTAAGGGGAAATCCTGTCTGACCAATCTGGTGGCCTTCTATGGTGGGGCTCTGGAACTAATGGACAGGGGTAGAGCAGCTGATGTCATCTACCTGGACTTGTGCAAAGCATTTGACACTGTCTCACACGACATCCTTGTCTCTAAGTTGGAGAGACATCAATTTGATAGGTGGACCACTCGGTGGATAAAGAACTGGCTGGATAGCCGCACGCAAAGAGTTGTGGTCAATGGCTCACTGTCCAGCTGGAGACCAGTAGAGAGTGGTGTCCCTCAGGGATCAGTGTTGGGACCGGTCTTGTTCAACATCTTTGTGGGTGACATGGACAGTGGGATTGAGTGCGCCCTCAGCAAGTTTGCCAATGACACCAAGCTGTGTGGTTCAGTTGATAAGTTGGAGGGAAGGAATGCCATCCAGAGGGACCTTGACACGCTTGTGAGGTGGGCTGATGCCAACCTGATGAAGTTTAACCATGCCAAGTGCAAGGTCCTACAGCTGGGTGGGAGCAATCCCAGGCACAGCTACAGGTTGGGCAGAGATTCAGATTCAGAGCAACCCTGTGGAGAAGGACTTGGGGGTGTTGGTCGATGATAAAATGAACATGAGCCAATGAACAATAAATCATGCAAGTGTGCACTTCCAGCCCAGAAAGCCAACCGTATCCTGGGCTGCATGAAAAGGAACGTCCAGCAGGTCAAGGGAAGTGATCCTGCCCCTCTACTCTGCTCTTGTGAGACCTCACTTGGAGTATTGTGTGCAGTTCTGGTGTCCTCAACATAAAAAAGACATGGAACTGTTGGACCAAGTCCAAAGAAGGGCCCTGAGGATGATCAAGGGACTGGAGCACCTCCCGTATGAAGATAGTTTAAGAAAGTTGGGGCTGTTCATCCTGGAGAAGAGAAGGCTGCATGGAGACCTTATAGCAGCCTTCCAGTATCTGAAGGGGGCCTATAGGGATGCTGGGGAGGGACTCTTCATGAGGGACTGTAGTGATAGGACAAGGGGTAATGCGTTTAACCTTAAAGAGGGGAAGTTTAGATTGGCTATGAGGAAGAAATTCTTTACTGTAAGGGTGGTGAGGCACTGGAATGGGTTGCCCAGGGAAGTTGTGAATGCTCCATTGCTGGTGGTGTTTAAGGCCGGGTTGGACAGAGCCTTGGGTGGCATGGTTTAGTGGGAGGTGTCCCTGCCCATGGCAGGAGGGTTGGAACTTAGATGATCTTAAGGTCCTTTCCAACCCTAACTATTCTATGATTCTATGACCTACTGGAGGGACCAGGGAGTGCAAACCAGCAACTGGGGACACTGTGGTATCTGGGGAATGACTAAAAGATCCCCTTTGTGTGTGTGTACATGTGAGGCAGGGGTCAGTTACAGAATAGGAGTCAAAGGACTGTTACTGGAGGGATCCACAGTGTATATATGTTTAAGTCTGCATATATATTTCCTACTAATAGTCCTTTATCCTGATCAGCCAGGAAGAGGAGTATGGTGAGGCCAACAGTATGTTTCTGTTTATGAATGTTGAGTCTGTGCTGATCTGTGTGGCAGGCCATGTATGTATGTATGCATGTCATGCATCTATTGCATATGTGAGTTTATGCACGTGCCTGTGGGGAATACATGCTCAGCCTTCCTGCAGGTTGGTTGCATGTAGCTACTACTACCTTGCCTCTGTTGGGCTGTAAGATTCAGTAACTCTTGACAGCAGCAATGCTTGGTTTGGGTCATATGGCTCTAATTCTTCCTTTAACTGAGTTTGTTCCCCTTCATGGGATACTACAGTGCTGTGCTGTAATGTGACATGGAAATTTGGTTGAATGTCTGAACCCTCAAACTAAGTCAAAATTCTCTAGGAACACTGTGTGTATAATACAGCTCTCCTTTCAGCATGTCCTCTTACAGTGACTGTTTCTGATTATCTGCTGACTAGTCCTCTAAAAATACTCTAATGACTAGAAAATTGCTCATAATCTTTAATTAATATAATTCTATTGTTGCTGTAAATGAATTGATCTTCTGCTAGCAAATGAACTACTTCCTAGAAACATTATATTTTATACAGTCCTGCTTCCTCACAGCCTAAGAGTTGATTTCTGTAAAGTGGCTGACATTAAGTTAGGTGGACTTGCTGACACTGCCCCTGTGTATAGAGGTTTTCTGGCCTTTTTGATGTGCACTGTAGTAACTACGTTTACAGTAAAAATTACAGTGTTGCATTACATATAAAAAGAATAAGGCAAGGAATAAGGCATCCAACTATCTCCTCAAAGCCAGAGTTCTCGCAAGCAGCCTGTGCTACTTTTAGCACCAGGTCAACAATTCAGTAAAAAGAAACCCTTACTTTGTGGTATTTTTATTTCAGGGTTTCAGAGGATCCTTCTTCCTCTGTTACCCAGTGACACAGAAGAACATATTTATCATATGCTACGCTGCTGGTGAATGCGACTGGTCTATCATTAGAAATGATACACCTTTTCATTCACATCAAGCCTAAACTGAGAACTTGTTTTGTGCTATGCAAGAAATCACTACTGGCTTTGTCAGCAACAGCACAATGAAATTGTTTTTGAAGTACACTAATATAAAAATTTACTTTTGAAGTACACTAATATAGAATTTACCAATTCAAGAGTAAATTTAAGAGTGTGCTGATATAAACAAATAAAGGGTTGAAAACTGGCTTGAGAAATTATCTGGGATTAAAATAATAGAAACAACAATGAAGAAAAATAAGAAGAGCAAACGTAAGACCTTGCAAAAAAAGCACTTCAAACACACCTCTATGGATCTAAGATTTGTTTGTCTGATTTATCCTACATGATAGAATTGTTTTCAGGAGTGAAGATTAATTGTATTATGGTGCTCTTGACATCCTACTTTTCCGATCCATTTGCCAGAGAGATGCTTTCAACTTTTTCATTACGAAGCTTTCACTATTATAACTTTCACCTGCTGAGTTTAGGCAACTAGCAATAATCTGAAAATGCCTTTCTCATTGAAACTATCTCTTTATATTGCTCTTATTGTATTTGTGCACATCTATTTTATGGTAATGTACATATACAAAATACAGATGACTAATATGAAAGTTACTTCATGCTTATTTTTAAAAGTATGATCAGGTTGCTTCATTTTCTAAATCTGGATTTATGTGTAGATTCCTGATGAGTTAACACAGATGTTTTATGTGATGTGAAGGTGGTTGTTTTGCAAGGGAAAAGGTAATTGTCATTTTGCACACCTTATGCTGGGGAATTGCAGCAAGCCCACGGTTAGCTGAACGAAAGCATCACCTGCCTACCAGCTCTGCTGAAGTCACAGTAGGAGGGGATAGTTCATGTTTACTTGAGACTGAGAACTTATGGAAGCCCTTTCAAATGGTCTTTAACACAAATATTGTTCCAGCAATCGCCTCAGGAACAATGCACTTCTAAGAAAAAGTTAAGGAGAGTAAAAAAAGGTAATTTGTTTCCTCCTGGGATGTGTAGAATTGTTTTGCAAATATCTCTGTTGAAATAAAAGGAACTACTTTTGGGAGGGGGGAAAAACCCCAACTTTAGATATTTTATGAGACTAAACAGTTTTCAGAAAGGATTTGTATTTGAAAATTATTAATTTAAGGCATATGAAACGACAGGATGACTCCCATATTCAGAAGAATCTCCACATCTGAATATACAGAAAGTACTTGAAACAAACATTTTGGAACTCTCATTCATTTAGATTGGATCATGATTAGGACCATGAACTCTTCCTAAGGAGAAGGACTTGAGGGTGCTGGCTAACAAAAAGCTCAACATGACCTGGCAGTGTGTGCTCACAGCCCAGAAAGCCAACCATATCCTGGGCTGAAGCAAAAGGAGTCAGGTCAAGGTAGATCAAGGTAGCAGACTGTCCCCCTTTCCTCTGCTCTTGTGAGATCCCACCTAGAGTATTGATTTCGGTCTGGGGCCCCCAACATAATGACATGGACCTCTTGGAGTGAGTCCAGAGGAGTACACACAGATGCTCAGAGGGCTGGAGTACCTTTCCTATGAAGACAAGCTGACAGAATTGGGCTTGTTCAGCCTGGTGGAGAGAACCTTGGTGGAGAGACCTTAGAGCAGCCTTCCAGTACATAAAGGGGGCCTGCAAGAAATCTGGAGATGGACTTTTCACAAGGGCATGTAGGAATAGGACAAAGGGAAACAGTTCTAAACTGAAAGAGGGTAGATTTAGACTAGATATTGGGAAGAAATTCTTTACTACTAGGGTGATGAGGCACTGGAAGAGGTTGTCTAGAGAAGTGTGGATGTCTCGTCCTGGAAAAGTTCAAAGCCAGGTTGGATGGGGCTTTGAGCAACCTGGTCTAGTGGAAAGTGCTTCTGCCTGTGGCAGGGGGATTGGAACTAGATGAACTGTAAGGTCCCTTCCAGCCCAAACCATTCTATGATTCTAAGAAGGGTATCTCCTTGAGATATTGAAGTTCCTTTCTTGCTTCTGTCGCTTTTTTGCTGTCCTATTCCTTGAAGGACTTTAGCAAGTTGGAGGGAACATGAATTTGGTGTACAATGCCCAGGAATGCAGCACCAGGCTTGTGGCTAAAGCAGAGGTGGCCCATCATCCTGCAGGTGGCTGCGGGGGAGCCTGAGTGCTCTGACAGCCAATCTGCCTTGTACACTGTGTGGGTTAAACACACAGCTGCATATGCATAAAGCTGAATGTTATTCCTTACTAGAAATGATGGGTTGACTCCTGTATATGTGTGCAGTATAAATACTCTGTGAAAATGGTTTGGGATGAAAGGCTGCTCATAGTGATCAGATATTATTAAAATGTCAGGTAGCTCTGGGCATTGAAGAACTGTCTCCCCTGGAGCTTATATGAAATTTAAAGTCAAAAACTTTTGTGATTTGCCGAGTGGGTGGCTGAATGGGCTTTACCATTTTGTCTCAGAGTTCTCCCTTCTCCCTCAGATGGCAGGAATTCACTCCAATCAAAAGCCAAGTTACAATGCCACTCTAGCACTTTTAATTAGGGACATGGGAAGTGGTGTGATTTCTTTCTGCACATCAACAAAGGGGTTATTGGTACAGCCCAGATCTACTTCAGATTGCACACTTTGTGTCAGAATATACTTAGGTCTGCTGTAGCCATTTGCCTCCCAGCTGAACCCATGACACTTCTATAGGCCTAGATTGTAGCTGAAACCACAGAGATTGTGATTCAGCCAGCAGAGTTTTGCGCTGCGCTAAGGAATCTATATTGCTGTCCTCCAACATGCTAAATTGGGGCTGGGACAGCCAAGGGGGGACTCAGGGGACTTGATCTATCAGTGTGTAAGAACTTCTGAAGGCTGAACAAGTTCTTTGATAACATGGTCCTAAACAGCTGGTTAAACTCGTGTTATTTTTCAGGCCTCATAGTATTGAATTCATGAGGTGGCCATTCCTTGTGCCTGCTGTGGCAAGTAGGCAAGCTGTTGATCTGCCAATGATCATAGCTGCTTGAATATTTCATACTCCACATGCCTTAAGTTTAAGGAAATGTGAAGAAATGAGTGATGGAAGGGCTACAAATAAATGCCTGAAATGAAAAAGGCAGGGAGTAGAAAGAGGCACAGACACCCCCCACCCTCTGGTGCTGGCCCCACCAGGGCAAGAATAACCTGAATACACACAGTGAACAGGTCTCTGTAATCTCTGGGGGTTTTACACCCCACTCAAATCAGGGTACAGGGTCCTTGCACCTTCTTCTAATAACAAAAATGGGCATGACAAGAAACCAAACCCCCCATCTCTCTCTCCTCAAGGGGCTATCCTCGCCCCTGCACTGCACCATTACTCCTGTTTGTCCTCTTTAGAAAACTAACTGCACTTGTTACATGAATTGATTGTTTGACTGAATACAATCTTGCAAAGGGGAGCAGTTAGAACAGAGAGGCTGAAGACAGCATATAGCCCATGCTCTTTTCTGAAAACGCCATTTGGAACCTTCTCGGGTGGAGAAAAGATGCCAACTTCTCTGTAGGAGGGGACATTACCCCTCAGCTCTTGGGTACAGAAAGGATGCCAGCACCCTCTCCCTACCCGCAAATGTACCCAGCTGTCAACACCTCACTTTCTGCACTGCCCACTCACTCCTGTGTGCTCTAGAAGAGCCTGCTGTAAGGACCCCAGTGATGTCAAGGAAGCTACTCAGTGACTCATGTCAGCTGACTGAGGTTGGGGTTCACAGCATACAAACCTGGGAAACTGGGATAGAAAAGAAACACACATTTCCTGATGTGTGCAAGCCTTGCACTGAGCTTTTCTAGCCTGTTACTTTAGGCCCAAATTGCTTTTATAATAGCATGTTAAGGATATTGTTTATCATGAGCCTATGTTGTTGGGGCAGAAGAAAGCCTTTTTAAGAGTGGGCTAGTCAGGAAATGGCTGTTATACTCACAGTGAAGTGAAGCAAAAGCATCTGTAGTCACTTGGGATCTTCATCATTAAAGGTGACCAGCTTTTCTCCTGTAGTCCCAAACCACTGGGAAGATCTGAGCAGGCACTGCACTCTTCTATCTCCTCTCATCTTCCTGTGTTCAAGGGCCCTTTTCATCTCACCTGTCTCAATGTGAGGCAGTCATACCACATAGAGGTACCCCATCCTATGGCAGGTGGGTGCTAACACATACACTGACAGGACATTCAGAGCATCGGTTGCTTCCCCTAAAGTACAAGAACTGAACTTGTACTTTCCTGTAAAAGCACAGTAAAGCACAAGAACTGAACTCATTAGAGTCTGGTGGAATTACAGGCTTCTCCAAAAATTGAAGTGGGTTAGGTTTTTAAATCTTTGCCCGCCTTGTTGGAAAAACGAGCCTCATGTAAGTCGTCTTTACTTGTCTTTAGTAGAGACCATCAGTGATTATCCTGCTATGTGAAAACAGAAGACTAGGGTGTAGTTAGGAATAATATCACTTTCAATGTAGCATGAAGTGAGCAGTTTAGTAAAACTGTTCAAATATGTCACTTAAATTAATATTTCAATTAAGGGAAGAAGACACATCAAATCTAAGATGCTTGGTTGAACTGGAGGAATGCTCTGATAACAGCTTCAAGGACTCAAATGGAAAAATGCATTCCTACTTAATATTATTGATTTCATGTCTGGAGAAAAATCCACAGAATATTGTGTCCAAGCTGCCGGAGATGCTTACTGGAGGCAGACAGACAAATGAGCTCAAAGTTATTACTTTGTTCAAACAATGAAACTCAGACAGAACAAAAAGCCAGTAAAAAACTTGTTTTGAAATCAGTTTAACTCACTGAAATATATCAGACATTTTTAGCCTGATGAGAATTTAATTATTGACTTCAACAGAGTCAGAGCTTCACCAAGCAACTGCAGTCTTAGCATTCAAAATATTTCTGTGATCATGACCCACCTCTTGCCTCAGTCTGAACTTGGAGGACTGATACTCTAGACTACCATTTTATGGCATATCTACATAGGAGTTATTCACCAGAGTTATCTAATGAAGGCAGATAACTGACAATGGAGAGTGCCAAACTCCTGGAAAAAGATCACTGAGTACTTCTAAAATAAGGCCTGGTAAAAAAGAAATCTCCTTTCTCCATTAACAACGGAAGGATACCATGGATATTAACCTTTCCACCCCTAAAACAGAGATATATTCATCAAGGCTCTACAACTTACTTGCATGCAGTGCCCTATGTATATTGAACTCAGCAGTCAGTAAAAGGAGAACTTTGATCAAAACACACAATTAACGTATATACAAAAGGCTCCACAGAAAGCTACTGACCTTGCAGAAAGAGTGGAGGAATAAATTGCCTTTATGGAGTTAGCCACAAAACATATGATCAGCATTTTCAGTTTGCAAAATGTTCTTTACTTGTGCACACCTCCCAAGCAAGGTGTTTTTTCATGTTGGGACTAATCAGCTCCCAAGACTCTGGGAACATCCTGGAAGAGGATTATATCTGAAATTATAATTGTCTGTTGGCCATTATTTTCTCTTCAGCTAAGACAGAGATGTGAATTAAGTATCATTATATGCAGCAATGAAGAGGAAATTAAAAGGGGGCAGATTAGGAGCAAGAAGCAATCTTTTCCTAACCACAGGGCTGAAGGAAATGAACACTCCATGACAGCATGACAGTTCTGGATGTTGAAGCCTCTGTTAACACCAGGCCAGGATCTCGGGCTCCACGTACCACTTGAGCCTGACATTTGGCCTTTCCTGACACAGAGTATAGCTGGGAAATGTCAACAGCCATAACAAATATTAGTGCATGTACCTGGCAAGTCATTCATGAAACACCCTTATAACTGTTTACAAAGGCTTGTAAGATGGTTTTCTTTCTGGAATAAGTGGATATACTGGCAATACACTAAAATTTCATTTTCTTTTCCCCCCAGATTTGTATGTGAACTGCCAGGGCAGGGAGGGTGACATTGCAATTGCTTCAGCCTCTTAGTTAACAGTGCTCAATTCTCCCACCAAAACAAGAGAAAAAAATAAGGTCTGGTCCATTTATAGTTTGGGCACATTTCAGGGGTGATGTTTTTCTTTTTTCCAAAGGTGTCCAGATTCTTATTTCCCTTTCAGGATAGTCTCTCATAATGGAAATGTAGAAAACATACCAGGATAGGTCTAAGTATATATTTTCATCTGTATCTGCTTTTATGAAGAAAAATATTTCCAGGTTTTATTTTAAGAAACAATATTTCCTAACATAACCCTAATGTTATATGATGCAGACCAGTGCCATTAGCAGAAAATCTGAGGACTGCAGAAAACAATATTTTTAAGACTACAGTATGGGCTTTCTTCATGTGTATGCAGTGTGCCTGAAGCTTCCACCGTACTTTCTAGGAGTCTGATTTTCTGCAGAGTAAGTAATCTAAATATGCCACAGTGTGAAGATTAGATATAGACATACGTTGCCATTTTTCCTTATGAGCACCTCCTACTATTGCTCAGCATGTAGAGGTATTTCATTTTCTGAATTCAACCTGTCAACTGTAACAAATATGTCCTAATCCCATTATATGCACCACAGTTCACTAACAACCACATAGGAGCCACAAAGCCTTTTTCTCTTTGATCAGCCCAGATTTTCACACTGGCCAAGGGCAAGAACCATGAAGTCTGCTGAGGATAGATGTGGAGAGACAACCTGCAAGGAACAACACCTGAGCACTACATATTTGATATAAATGACAATTGTTTAAAGGGCACCTCAATTTTCATTTTACAAAGTTCATTACTGGAGCAAATGCTTTAACATCACTTCTTTCCCTCTATTTCTCTACTTCCATTGTGCTGCTGTGCTTTCTCTGATTTCATGGTGGCATAATTGTTGAATGCATGGCTGCAACTGTGACTCAATAATTGCAGCTGTCTGATCTCCCTCTTCATCATAAATTTAGGTATTGACTTCTTTTCTTAGTAGTCTAATATTGCTATGAGATCATCATAGGAAAAGCTCATGGAAAAGAGAGGCAGAAAATAGTTTCTATTCTATGGAAAATTCAGGCATTTGAACAATCCTACTAGTACAAACTGGAACAAAATACTACATTTTGGAAAATTTACCATTAAACAAAGATTCTGAAATATTTTGGTTTAGACTGGGAATGATGTACTGAAACACTGACTTTACACAATCAGAATGTTTCATTTTAATGCTATTTTAACCTTCATATTATATAAAAATAAAACTTTCAGGCTCTTCTGTTTTATCCAGTTACATATGAGCCAGAATAATACCAGTTGAAGCATTTAGGTAATTTTCCTTTGTAACATTTCAATCCTGCAAAATATTGTTTCATCCACATTTTTGGAGAGGAAGCAACTTCCTTTAGAAAGTTTCTAAGTCTTACATTTGTAAATTCCTTTAGGAAACCAGCAGCCAACTGTTGTACAATGACAAATTTTAGGTAGCAAATGTGAGCATTTGAAGATCATCGGTGGATTAATGTCTTTATTTTGGTTTGCAAACAGAATCTTTCAAAGGGACAATGAGACGCCAAGCAGACAGACTGCAACTGCAGATTTGTTGGAGCTATCAGACAATATTGAATGTCTCCTGTCCAAATGCTGAGAGCTATGAGGCTCTATTGACTTCACTGCGGAAACAGACCACAATGAATGAGATTCAGGAAAGGATTAAAAAAGAGGAGACAACATTTCCTTATCACAAAGCAGCCCACAAAATTTGAGCCTTCTCTTCAGGTTTAAAATAAAACTGCTTTCCTGGCTGTGCCATTAGACAACTTATTGACTAAACCAGATGTTAAATATATTGGTGTTCAGACTGTTGCTAGTTCTCTTGGTTAGGAGGAAGATATGTATAATCAGTTTTAATTTTCATATGTTTAAGACAAAGCACAAAGCTGCATGGTTTGGATGACAAACATAGTAGGAAAGTTTTCCTTTTTTTCTCTCTCCCCTTATCCAAATTGCTGTTTTGACTGCAATCACAAATGGAATAACAGAAGCAATTTCTTTTTTGGTGGCAGGTTTGAAAAAGCCTGACCTTAACAAGTATTTTAACAGTTTTGGACAAAATAATGACTCACTGAATTAATTCAATCTTCTTGTGCAAATTAACTGTTTCCAAATTACACATGTGTATGAACCACTTCACTCAGAACTGAAACATGGCCAGACTTGCTCAGCTGCAAGGCGGCAGCCGAAAAGACAAACAGTATAACTTTGTAGCTTCAGTAATCCTGGGCAGGACGCTGAGGCAAAGCCTTTCTCTTGCAGTCGTTTCTATGGTATCTTTAACACCCACATACAGCTAGTAGGACATTGGTTGTTAAAGTCTCATCCAAATAAATCCTACAAAGTAAATTGCATGGAACCCAATTTATCTACCTTCAAATGAAGTTTGCTGGGATTTGAACCTGTGGTTTCAAGAAAAAAAAGAAATGAACACTTCAAACCTGATGTGCAAATCATTCAGCCATTCTATCAGCTTTAAGACATAAACAGTAAACTTGAGACTATATGCATGTGTATATATATAGGTGTATATATCAAAATCTATACATGGATAGCTATACCTACATTTGCTTGAGATTCATCATGCCCATTGATTTCTGCTAATTCCTTGGCGCTTTTTAACTGCAAAGAGTGAACAAAAAACAAAACAGAACAACACAAGCACGTTACTTCGGTATTTCATACAGTTATCTCTGATTTATTTGAAGGAGCATTTTACAAAGCTTCCCATGAGAAAAACAGATGGAGCATATAATTCTAATGAGTTTTTGCTCAAGCCATTTCGAAACCAACGTAGTTAAGGCTTGATAGGTTGAAAAAAAAAAAAAAAGGCAAGTAATAATACTGGGTCATTATTTTGTAAATAATAAGATTAGAAAGCAGTTTCAAGATATAAAAAGTGTACAGAATTGGGTCTCAAGAATAATAAACAATTTCATTTCCCACTCTTGTTGCTATTAATTTCAACTTTACAGTATTTGCAAGTTGCCACTACCTAAATAGTATTTTGCTAATTATTACTTTTGCACTGTTTAAGGTGCCAAAGTGTGACTGTGTTTCCTTCCTGAGGAAGCATCCAAATAAATGACACGATTCCTGGTTATGATGGAAAAGAAATGAAGAACAGCTCTTTTATGTAAACAGTGGCAGGAAGAACTGAGGACACTCTGACAATTCCAAATATATGATCTGAACCAAAACTTTATTTTTCCTCCTGAATTGGCTTTCTGGGGAAAATCCAGGATTACACTGGGGCATTGTAAAAATAACTCCCAGGATATTTAAGGAATGTTCTAGCTCGTACCTCAAAGCCACAGTGAGAGATGCAGCTGTTTATCCTGTGACTAAGCAAACACACAAAGCAGGAGACAATGCAGCTCTCCTGAGCCACTAAGCCATGGAGGTTTGTACACTTAAATGAAGGACTTGGAACTTTTTGCTCTTTTGGTAAATCTCTGAAGAGTCATGCTTTTATTCTAACTTATTTCAGAGTAGGTATCTGCGGCAGAGGGAGATAGGGAGCAATAAAAGAAACTTTCCTCTGCAGCCCTTGCGTTTTGCCAAAGAAACTGGGTTTGATGTAACCATTGATGATACAGCTGTGATCCTGAATGACAACAGTCCTAAACCCCAGATGGAATAGAACACCAGTTTGTTTCATTAGGTGTGTGAATCTGTAGCTATGGTGGACTATCACCCTAGTGTGGCTACGTTACCTCCATAATCTTTCTGCTGTGTGGTATCAATAACTAAACTGCATGTGATTCATTTCCCAGCTTCTCGGAGTTTCCAATCTAACAATTAAGGTAAAAAGGCCATAGTCTCTGAGTACCTTATTACAGAATCAGAGAATTACCTAGGTTGGAAAAGACCTCTAAGATGATCAAGTCCAACCATTACCCCAGGACTGCCAAGTTCACCACCAGACCATGTTACAAAGGGCCTTAGCTACATGGTTTGTGAATACTTCCAGGGACAGTGATTCCACCACTGCCCTGGGCAGCCTGTTACAATGCCTGAGCACCCTTTCACTGAAGAAATTTTTCCTAATATCCAGTCTAAACCTCCCCTGGCACAGCTTGAGGCCATTACCTCTTGTCCAATCACTGGTTACTTGGGAGAAGAGAGCAGCTACCTCCTCACTTCCTTTCAGGTAATTGTAGAGATATTTATTATGCAGTGCTGTTAACTGCACCAGTTCAGGAACTGCTGTTTATACCACTAAGCCCATCCTGACAGAGAGGGAAGGGGGTAACAATTCCGGATAAAGTAGTACAGAGGGCAGTTGGGGACTGCAAACTCATCGAGTCTCCTGGTTCAATTCACTGATACTTATCTTTCAATACCCCAAAAAGTTTGCAATTTATACTGACAGCATGGTGATGCATTTCCAATGAATGCTATGTGTTTTCCCTGCACTGAAAAAATAAAGATCCTGTGAAACCACCTCACTGTGAAGATGGCTGATAGGAATGAGCTGAGATAGCTACTTCAAGCCAAGCACCAGAATTAGGTATTTCTGCATCACGGTGTGACTGAAAGGCCATTTCCTGATTCTGCCAATTCTTCGTTATAGAAATTCACCTCATGTGAACAGTCCTGTTGAGTTAAGCTGAATTACTCATCTGACTATGAGGCCAGGAGAGCATGCTCAGGTATGTAAAACTGCTCTGCATGCTAATGCCATGTCCTCAGTGACTGAGGAGTGCTGTTCATTACTTACCTTTTACCTTTCCTTTTCCAGGTTTATAAAGTGCCATCAGCCCTTGGTGACTACTGGCTCATTGAGCAATGCTCTGTATGCATTCTTCTGGTGACATACCACACCCAATCAGCCACACGTGCATTTGATGGGAAAGTGAGCTAAGCCTCTAGCTTACATTGATCTGGCAGGCTTTCACCCCACCATGATTTCCCACCATCATTGCCCTGGAGCTGCTCCACTGGTTAATCTAATGCAGACAGGATGCTTGAGCCTTTCCATCTCTTTCATTGCATGCCATGCTCTGAAAGGATGCCAGAGCTCAGGCAAAGAAGGTGCTATCATCCATGTCTACATTGAGAGCACTGCAGTAGGAGGTAAGGTGAACCAGTGGAGATAATGGTGGAAAATGTATGGGTAGAAAATATTCAGCTGCATTCCCACAGACTAATGGTGTAAAGTCCCTTTTTTTTTCCAATATTGTTTCATTTTCTAAATTAAAATTTAAAATATTTTCTTCTCTTACATCCTAAATAATGAAATGTTGGAATAGGAACCTCAGAAAAAAATACAATATTGGAAAAACAGGACTTGCCTTACCCCCTAGGACAGTTCCATTGCATGTTGGTGGGGAGTGTGATGTTATCAGCAGAGAGCATGCTGAGGCAACACACTGAACTAGTGCCAGTAACAACCAAGGGCCCTCCTGAAAGGAAAGAAAAACTGAGGAGTCAGTCATTAGACATAAGTCTAATGCCAGGGTGGGGTATGTCTGACTCAAACGAGTGGGCATGAATCCATCTGACGAACCAGGGCTGACGGCCATGGGACAGATCTGATCCGAAAGCCTTTTGGATAAAGAAATGTAATATGGTGCACAAGCCAACAGGACCTCTCCCAGCAGGACATCCCAGCCTGGACACAGCTGGGTTGGTGCAACTGGATCACTCTGATATGTGCTGAGTGAGCAGACATGTTCAGGCACAGCTACACCCCTCTGCACATGTCCGTGGTGAGGCAAGGCAGTATCTCCCTGCCAGCTTGAGATGAAAAAGCAGATTTTAGCAAATGTATCACAAAACCAAGCCGTGCAATCGAGACAGGAGCCTGGTGCTATTCATTTTTGAATGAAGTGTTCGTATTTACTTGAGTCCACTGGGTGATTTTCAATACTCGTTGTGGATAAAACACACAGATGAGCTCTGGTGCTTATAAAGGAAAACTGTGAGCCTTGGCAAGTGGGGGGTCATTACTGCTAGGGCTTCTGCTGTTTGGAAAAGTTTTGGAACTGGTTCAGGGTTGTTGGAGAAGCACACTGGCTGTGTAGTACTCCTTAGGAATTCTGGCTACTTACAGTCTTGGCTTTGGGCATGTTTCAGAACTAATTCTCAGGAGAAGTGCAGATCCATCCTGCCTTTCTTCCAGCTACTGTTTCGTCTGTCTGCCTAGCATGAGCGCACATTTGATTTGCAATTAGTAAGAGTCTGCAGAGATCCAGAAAGCTGCCCTGGTGGTCCCTGCTGGGGCCTAGCATTGTGAGATCTTCCTATATGGTTTGGCAGCATTTAATTGCTACCAAGATGCAAAGTAAATTAATGAAATTTCATTGGGTTTTTTTTAAGTATTTCATAACACTGTACCTTGCATGCCATGTAAAAATGGAAACGAGATGTAATTAACTCAAGAGATCTCATGGATTTTTGTGTTTATAAAGATTCTGTCATTACCAAATCCATTCTTCCTCATGGCATTTGTGACTTACAGTCTTGTATCAGCTCTCATTTGGAAGGTTATCTCTGTAACCAGAATTGCTAAGCTCATGTATCTGAACATAAAAGCTTCATTTTTAACCCTGAATTTAAATTATTAGTTTCTAGAATATATTTGTCATTGTAGACAAATGTTAAATGTGGAACAATACACAGCTTCCATAGTAAGGATTAAAAAAATCTGAAATAAACAGTTTAATTTTCCAAATACAGACATTAAATGTATAAATCTCTCTGCAGACATATTCAGACATATATGCTGAGAAACCTTGAGCATAAGAATCATCAGCATTTTGAATCTCTGCCATCTAATCAATTCAGATCCCACAGCCTTTAAATTGCAAACACTTAACCAAGTCACCAAATATTTTATCTCAAAGTTAATATAGAAAGGATTAAAATAAGGTTGCAAAACTGTGCCTGTGCAGCAAAGGTGGGGATTTGTGATCTCAGTGTGTCCCAGCCACATGGTCTATAAACAACATGTATTTGAGCACACTGTGCTTTCACACAGTGCAATGTTCCATCTACAGATTTACAGATTGAACACCAGATTTTCTTTTTGCTTCTATGACTATCAGATATACTCAGTGTCATAAGACACCTTAGTATCAAAGAAGGCATGTTAATCAGATTTACAGAAGTTTGCTTCTCACTGCTTAAATAAGTGCATTGATAACTACTTTTTTCATGCCATTATGCTAAAGAGTTTTGTACACTCATACCTGCATGAATAACACACAACATGTGAAATTCTTTTGGTTTTCTTTTTTTTTTTTTAATACTGGTCTTAAAAGAAACAGCTGTTTTGTTTCAGGTATATTTAACTCTCTCTCTTAATTCAGACAGAGAACACACACACCACTGATATCTATGTAGAAGGATAAGAGGAAACGTTACTAAAGATATGATATTAAATACTGGATAGTATAAAATAAGGATTGCTTTTCACTGTTTTCTCAAACTCTGTATTATCCTCGGCTGTGTTCACAAACGCTAACCAGAGCAGACGCACAGGCCACATAAGGTTCTGTCTTGCTGACAGGATATTCTGTGGTCAGACTTCTACGGATTTTGGAGATGAAACCATGAGTCCTCCTTCCCCTTAGCCAGCATTTTAATCCCGCCACAAATACTCACCTGTTCCTGCAGGACTTTAAGCATCGCTTGTGTATGTGTTTGCTCTTCCTTGGCTTGCTCCAGTTCAGACTTTTTGTTATTTAATTCTTCCTGTATGCTCAGCAATTGCTGCACAAACAAAAGAAATTTCTGGTTAGCATCATCTGGATCCAAAGCGGTTTTAAATCCTCAGTTTGATAAATCCTCACTTCAAACAATGCTTTGCAGTCTGCTCCTACATTTATTGTTGTTGCATAATCTGCTGTGTCTAAATGGACCAGAGGTAAATTATTTTCACCTGCATCTCCTTCTGCAGCAGTACTCCACAAGTAATACATCTGTTAATGTGTGTTAGGATATTTGTTACGTTAAAGTAGAAACTCCTGGTACAGTATATCACCCACAGAGTGACTGTCACATTCATCTGAACCAAAATCTTATTTGTAGAAGTATATGCACTGGTTTTAATAATACTAGGGTAAACACTATAGTACATAAATAATTTCAAAGCACAGCCTTTTAATACAATTAGTCATTGGCCCACAGCCATTTTCATTCTATGCAAAGCAATATTCTGGAAAGCTTTCATACTGAGTTGCCAAGAAGACAAAAGCTTTCCTTTTTATCCCTTGTGCAGTGATGTTTTATTAAATCAGGAAGACTGACGCCCTACAATCAATATATCAGCCAGGAAGACTGCTGATCTGAACTGTCAAAACAAAAAGCTGTGACCAAAACCTATTTTTATGTAGAGAATTCTGGAATGTAGGGACATCTATAAAAGCTCATGTCCTCTGGTCTTGTCTAGATTTAGGTTCAGCAGAGATTCATTGTGACTGTCAAGAGCGGATCAGTAGATTCAGTTAATTCTGAAATAATTATATATTTTTTGCATTGATGAGACGAATGTTAGACACTGCTGAAGAGCAAGAAGGAGACAAAGACAGGATTAAAAAGGAGTTTATAGTGCTTTCTCTTAGTGATCAAGAAAGGAAACCATGATTTGCTGGGGCCACATATTGGTCGTAAGCACACTCCTTTTTAAGGACTTCTTGAATGAAGAATTTTAAGGTCCAGTTGGACAGGGCAACCTGGTCCAGTGTGAGGTGTCCCTGCCCGTGGCAGGGGGTTTGGAACTAGATGATCTTAAGGTCCTTTCCAACCCTAACCATTCTATGAATCCATGATTTTATCTAGCCATGTATCTCAGCATCTAAAGCTTAGTTTATGCTTGTGCTTAGGACTGGTAACTGACTCAAACCAGTGTTGCAGATCTTCAGCATCTTGGTAAGTTACAGACAGCAAAACTAGAAATAGTCCCTGCCCTTGTTCCACTGCCCAGGAATCAAATGACTTGTCTCCAGCATTGTTTTCAGACCTGCTTGGGAACAGATGACATTTCAGGGACTGATGGAGTTATTGATAGTGTATTTTTGTTGTACTGAACACCACTATGATGGATTAATTCAGCCACTGAAGTGGAAATGAATGTGATTATATGTCTGATTATATCTCACACGCTCCACAGTCCAACTATGTGAGCTTTTTGATGGGTCTTGCTGCCTGGAATGCTCCCTGGAAGCCTTTACGAGACATTCAGGTATGTGTATCGACTCTAGTGCAGCACAAGAGCATTTCAGAACTCAAGATTTTCCATGCAATAACAAGGTCTGTTCCACTGATGCTCTTGCCCAACCAGTTTTTGTAGGGAAGCTGTACCTTGGCATTCCCTGACAAGGGACGGATTGCCACTTCAGGCTCATGTTCATCTTGCCTGTTGGGTACTACTCCCTGTGTTTTCAGAAGAATCAAGGAATTTGTTTATACTGTCATATGTCACACATTGGTACCCATGCAGGTCCTTAGCACAGTTATAGCTTTCCAGACATTTCATAAGTTTTTAGCCCAGAAGGAACCATTTGGTCACCCCATGTAACCTCTTATTATTACAGACCATTAAGCTTTACCCGTGATAGCTCTAGGTGATCTCTGCAATTTAGAAAGAAGGGACTTCAATAGTCAGAAGAGAAGCAGAGTGTACAAGGCACCAGAAAGATAGCTTATGCCCTTTCAGGAGTCACTAGCTGAGACACCTCAGGTTTGGCAAGCAGATGTGTTGCATAATAGGGGCTGGTGAAATGTCCTGTCCTTCCCAGTTGCAATCTATTGGACCTTACACACCCGAGCATGGCAAAGGTTGTTAAGAGAAAGGCATCTTTTCCCCCCATCGCATAGTCTTCTCTGAGCAGTTATGTCTCAGCAGTGTGGTCAGCCTCTTAAGATTCAAGTATAGGAGTGAAAATGGACAAAATGATCCTCACACGAAGCCAGGAATGCATCTAGCCAATTATCTACTGGGGGGAAGCCCTTCTGTTTGTCTCCAGTCAATGTGATTTGATCGACATCATTGTCCCAGCGAGGTACTACAAGTACTAGGGAGTCTGAGGAGAACATCACTAGAGATTTAGTTTGCTCCACAGCCTCTGAAGGAAGTGAATAGCCATGCATATCCAAGAAGAAAACCACCACCAGCCAGACTTCATCCTGTTTCAGAGATTTTACTCCAGTTTCTGGGAGAAACTAGATCCCACCCCTCTGAACAATACAAACTCCCATCTGGAAGATCCCAATGGAGTTTTCAGTCCATCTCTGTCCCTGGAAAACCTTTTCACTACTGAATGACCGTTACAAATGGGAAGCCAAGTTTCACTTATTGGTTGAACTTGTTACACTTCCACGAGATCTGAAATCTCCTTCCCTACCCTACCCATCCCCTCCCCATGTTTTTATCATGGCCAAACTTCACATACTGCAGATCAGCTCACCAACTTCCACTGTTTTATTTTCATATCTCACACTGTGCTCTCCCACTGTGATTTAGTCTAATTTTATTTCCCTTCCTTTGATCCTGACTTTTTCTGTTTTGTCTTTGAGGTAATTTTTCCAAGAGTGCATGAGCATTGGAGAAAGTCGTGTGGAAGATATTCTGTGCTCTGACAATATGAGAGAATGATGTTTCCTGCTCTTTGTACTTGGCTCTGGACCAACCAGGAACAGGAATTCCAGCAAAATACCTAACATGCTTAGTTTCCCCAGGGTAAGGGTGTGCATTTTGGTTGCAGTGTGAGCTGCAAAGCACCTGATATAAAACCTTCCAGAAGTCTTAAGGGTTAAACTGTCAACTACTGCAGGCTTACTGTGTGTGCATAGGCTCTTATTTTCAAAAGCAACAAATGTGTCCTATTTTCATTGGGGAGGAAAACAGAGCATCTGCAACTAAAGTACTATATTCCCAGTCACATACAAGGTTTTATACTCAAAGAACTGGGATCCTCCCATCCAATTCCTAAAGATGTCAGAATTGCATACTTGTATTCATCCCCTGGGTTTTAAACTTTCTTTTGCTTCCTCGTATATATCTCTAAAAGCTGCAGAACCTGCTAATTTTGCATGGATCGGCTGCTGAAATTTCTTTTTCTTGATGCCGCCACCAAGAAGTTGTAATGAGGAATTATACTTGCCAAGCAGTGCATTTTTCTCTTCTAGTTCTCAGGTTGGAAAGTGAAGAAATAGATTTGATGAAAAAAAAATATCAGCCTAAGACAGACAAACAGCCTGAAAAATTTCAGCACAAACACGTGATATTTGGCAAAGTTAGAAGCAAATGGGAAGAGGATGTTGTACTGGCAGGAATGAAGCAAGTTTCGTAAACAGGGATTGCTATCATGCCCACTTATAAACAGACAGCCTCTCCATAAAGATTGTAATGAATGATGCCAAGATGATTATATTTAATTATTCAGAATTATTTTGTTTTGCACATAAATATGCTTATTAAAAATTCATCCTATAGATACTTCTTCTGCCCTTCAGGTTGCTTGCAAGTATACAGCATGATCAATTAAAACAAAACACTGTTGGTCCTGGTTTTAATGTTTGTTCTGTCTGATGCTGTTCCATCTACTTTGCCATCTCATCTAGCCTTTCTACCAGAGCTTTCTTCCCCTCCCACCTACCCATGAAGCATTTGCTATCCCACTTCCCACCTCTTATGTCCTGCTGGCCTTCTCTCACAGCTACTGCCAGCACAGCTATCAAAGTGTCCCTTCCTTCAATCTTGTCTCATCTCTCTGGTCATTTCCTTTAAGCCGTGTTGTCCCTAGCTTCGTGACACAGCCATGGCATTCAGACAGTTGCTCCTCACTTCCCCCAAAGGAAATTCTCCGTCACACAGCCAGGAAATGCCCAGCTCATTCTTCTGTCTCTTCCAGGGGTCCTCAGTGTGCAATTCTTCAGGTCCCTGTGGATCTCCTGTAAGCTATACAATGTCCTTTTCCCTGAGGAAAAATCCCAATTTCAGGAAGCAGAAAGCATCATACGGTGCTCACTGCAGCTCTGAGGATCACTGACAGAGACACCTGCACAGGCTAGAGTTTCACCAGCACCAGTCTGGAAGCTCAGCTGATCTTCATGTGACCAAAACCATTTCACACCATGGTTTACCCAAAGAGGTGAAGCCAGGAAGTAAGTCCAGGTCAGGCTGGTAGGCAACACTGATATCCTCTTACAGGGATTTTCAGAGGGGAGAGCGAAGACGACACAAAACTGCCTACATGTTGTCTCTCCAGAGATCAACCAATGTATTTTAGACCAAAAAAAAAAAAAAGGAGCAAGGCTTTCCTGTGTCTTTCCCATGGCAGCTCTGGAGCTGCTCCTTAGAGAAATGGTAACTATTGCTCTCCAGTGTTAAGCTTCCTCCATTCATGAAGAAGAAATCCTCCCTGTACATAAACGGGTAACTAATTTCTTCATATGGGGGAAGTGTGTGTGTGTGTTTTATTTTGTTGGGTGTTTTACGCATTCCCACCTCCAATGCTGAATCTCTGTCAGAGACAGTTCAGTACCGCCCATATTGCGTAGATCTCAAAAGTGCAGACAGAAAATTACCATCTTAAACCAATCTTCGCAGCTTCTGAAACATTAAATATAGATGGCATTATTGAAGCCAGCTGAATTACTCAGACTGTGTACAATGCAGTGCCAGTGTGGCCAAGAATGCTAACAACCCAACAACACGCAGTGCTCAAAATATATGAGAAGCCCTAAAGGGAAAGTAATAGCTTGCTGTTGTATACCACTGTGCAGCCATGAAATATTCCTTCTCTTTCCTCTCCTCCCTGCTCACAGTTCTTCATTGCTCCCCAAAAGGCAGTGTTACATGTTTACATTGAAACATAAATTATGGACATATCTAGAAATGTGGTCTCCCACTGAGCCTAGCAGGACAGAGAAGGGTCTCAGAAGGAAAGTGTGGTTTCCAGCATGAAACCATCAACTTATCATGCTAAGAAAAGGGAGGCAGATCAGAAGAGACCATGGGGCCTGGGGCTGTACTTAAGATACAGTAAAGCTGACAGAATAATGAAAAAGGAAAACCAGCCTTTGCCACAAGTTTAGCCATTATACTGCTGAATGGTTTTGCCCTTGCTATTTTGGCTATGGTTTTCTCTACAGCTGCTTGAAATGAAGTATGAAAAGGTTACAAAGACCTAAAGAAAGAAAAGTAAAGAAGAGAAGACAAAAGAACACCTCTGAGGTGGGAGCACTGATATTTGTCACAGGTTGTGCAGGCAGTTTCAGCAAACCCAGCCTGTTCAGCCATGGGAAGCAGGCACAGACACCCTCTCCCACTTCTGGAGTAGCTGCAGAGTGTCCAGAAAAGATCTGGGGTAAATCTTTCTGAATTGTCTGTTTCAGTCACAGAGGGGTGGTCTTACACAGCCTAACTGAGCCAACTCAGTTAATGGCCATCTTAGACACCTAGTGAACCCAGGCAAACTGAATCCTCCTATCCATATAACATTTTGGGGCAACATATTACTCTCTACTTACTACCTATAGGAAATATATCCCTATACATGAAAAATGGGAAGATGTGATTCACGAGGTGCCAAAAATGAAGGCAGAATATGCCTCAAATAGGTAGGCTGCATCCCAAATAAGGCCACCATTTTCAATCCAAATTAAATCAAGGCTTTCACACCAAACAGTAACCCCAGGAAGCAGTTCTCACTTACGCAAAAGTGTAGCCCTTTCCCTTAAAGTACACTAGAGATCTAAAAAGTATGAAATCACAGGTGTTTAAAGGACTGCGGAGTTCACGGAAAATTAAAACACTCACTCATGCTATCAGTTTCTGAGGTTTTATTCTTTTTTGTAAAGTAAAACCTTGCTGTGTCTCTTTTAACTTTATATAAAGAAAAAGAAGGTAGAATTTGCCAAATGGAAAAGGAAAAAAATCATCAATGAAAAGAAGCATTTGAAAATTCTTAGAAGCTGTTCATAAATACAGAGGAAGATGGCAAATATTTCTTTTCGGAATCCTCCCTAGATGGGAGGAAAAGAAATAACAAATCAAAATAAAATCTCAGGTACACAACTAATTGCAAAATAAGAATAAAAATCCCTCTCCCAGTAATTCCACAGACTGTCTGGAAAAGTGTCTTTTTCTTTTTGTAACACACACAAGATTTCATATCACAAATGGCCAGCACATGGCAGGCTTGAGAAATAATGAGAAAGTGACTTCCCAGCTGAGCAAATATGCATTAGTAGCAAGACGCTGATGAGGCCAGACAAATCACCAAGGAAACAGGAGAATGTGAAAGGCAAGTCAAAGAAGCTTTAGAAATGAGCCCTCATGGAAGTTAGCCATGTTGCAGCATCAGCGCAACATCCATCCATCCTAATATATGACAAGGAATTATTAAAATAAAGAGTATGATTATGGATTTTTTTCAAGAAAGTAAAAAGAAACTCTAACATCACAATGTTTCTCACCTCTCCCACCTCTTATGGTCTGCCTGTCTCACTGGAACTACACAGATGGCATTATTTGGATGGATCATGGAGTTTCAATGACTAAAGAGTCCTGGCCCTGACCCCCCTGCCCCAGTCACTGAATGTGGGCCGCACATGGGTCAACAGCTCAGCCCTTGCTTGTTGGACATCCACCTACAAAAATGAGTTTTCCTGGTTCTCTGGCCAGAGGCAAAGACCACGCTGAACATATTAGCTCCACGGATTAACCACCCCAGAGGGAGCCAGGGGGCTGGATACACACCTGATGGCTGAGTGCATTTGGGGGCACTACTGAAAAGCTCTATACAGCTGTGTCGTGGTATAAGTCCAGGTGGTAACTCAGAACCACGCAGTCTCTTTCTCATTTCCCCCCCTTTCTCCCCCCCGCCCTCCTCCCCGGAGGGATGAGAAGGAGAATCGAAAGAATATAACTCCCATGGGCTAAGATAAGAACAGTGCAGTAACTAAGGTATAACACAAACCACTGCTGCTACCACCAATAATAATAATGATAAGGGAAATAACAAGGGAAGAGAATACAACCGCTCACCACCTGCCGACTGATACCCAGCCCAACCCTTCCAGGTAACTGTCCCTAGTTATACTGGGCATGATGTGCTGTGGTATGGAATACCCCTTTTGGTATTCCAAATACCCAAATGGAATACCCCTTTGGGTCAGGTGTCCTGTCTCTGCTTCCTACTGACTTTCACTCCTTCCTGGCAAAGCATGAGACTGGGAAAATCCTTGGTCAGAGTAAGCATTACTGAGTAAGAACTAAAAACATTGGTGTTATCAGTGTTGTTCGCAGGCTGAAAGTCAAAACTAAAGCACTGCACCAGCTACTAAAAAGGAGAAAAACGACTGTTACTGCTGAACCCAGGACAGGCTGCTCCCTTGGGGAGATATTTACTGTGCTCCCCACTCCCTGGTAGTAGATTGACTGCAGAGATCCCACAGCTTTATAGCAATCAAAGCAGGAGCAGGCAAGACTGAACCAAAGAAATATGCCAAATGAAGAAACAAACAGATGGACACAGACACACTGAAACTACCTAAAGAGAGGTTACAGAGAAGATGGACTCAGACTTTTCTTAGATAAAAGCTGAGGGAGAATAGGTACATATTCAACAAGGAATAGTTCTATTAGATATAAGTAAAATATTCCACAGTGAGGGTGGCCAGCACTTGAACAAGGGCTCAGAGAAGCTGTGGAGTTCCTGTCCTCAGGGGTACTGAGAACATAGGTAGACAAGGTCCTGAGCAAAAGTGAGAAAACTCCAGAACAGCCCCTGTTTTGAGCACAGGGATGATGTTTGTGACCTCCAGACGTACTTTCTGATCTGTGTTCTGTGATTCTAAAGAATACCTGATATCAGATAACTAGCTCCCTATTCATTTATTTATTTTTTTTGTTTGTTTCTATCAGGCACAGTAATTCAGCCACAGCAGCTACAAAAGGCATCATTAGGGGTAGGACAGCAGATGAAAGGAGGACATGGATGAAGCAATGAATGACTTTAGAGCCAGTCTACAGCTTTCCTTTGCCAAATAATTTTAAGTACATCTCTTGCTCCTGGGCAAGTTCTCTTTGTCCAGATTTGGGTTTCTGCAGCAAATCAGAAAAAGACCCAAGTCCTTAAGAACCTTAGAGAATCCATCTGTCCTCTCAGAAATGAAATTCTTGCAGTTTACTAACAGATAGTTAATGCTAGCATCAGGGATTCCTCTCTAGTATCTGACTTTTACAGCACATTACACAGTCTTTGATTTTCATGGTGACCTATGAAGGGGAGAAATCTGAACAATGCCCATTGCACCTCGTCAATAAAACTCCCTCCAACCTTTGTTAAATTAGGTGATTGGTATATTACATAGTCCTTGACTTTACTGGCAATTGGTAACTGGACAGGTGGGCTTACAGTTTGCTCTGATCCTGATCAAAGGAAGAAGGCTGATACCAGATGAGTGTCATATTCCCCCTGCCCTCATATCTGTACTACGAGGCAACCAGCTGGCACCTGGTAGGATGCACAGTCAAAAATAAGACCTGATCATCCATTCATAGCAACCTCATCTCTTCCTTCCTTTCACCTGCACCTGTGCATTGTGGATACTTCCTTACCATGTAATTGCATTTGAGCTGTATGATCCCATCCCTTCTCTCATGGACTGCAAATGAGCATGATACAGCGTGCTCTTTCTCAACTGAACAAATTTGATTTTTCATATTTTGATTTCATATTCCAGAAGAAATATTTTATTTATTTTGAAGGAGAATTAAAAGACCTGACGTATTTAAATTAGAAGAAGGATATTAGGGAAGAGAATCAATTTACCCAGTGTAATTCCACTGAAACACAATCCCTAGTTGTGGAAGCAGAGTTCCTAGTAATGATAGCATCAGACAGATTTGGAAACTATGTAATCAGCAACCCATTGCTATTTAGGATCTTTTAAAACTCGTGTAAGATAACTAAACTGTAAAACTTAGGAGATTTGTTCTTTCCTACCACTAGGCTACGCAAGCATGCTAATGAAGATAATAGTTGATTTACTTTGTATTTTAAATAATATGTTCACCTGATTATTTCTTTCCAAACTGTTTGCTCTTGCTGCTAATCTCAGTTTAGCTTTACCAGTGGTATTAGGCAAAAAGATGCTATCCTCCACCATTTTACCACTAGAACACCTATCAATCAAGATTATGGTGCTTAAAGCATCTGTGGACCCTTATTTACACTTCCCCTAATATTGTTGAAGTGATGGTGGCAGAAGTGGGAAACTAAACAATACTTTCAATAAGGAAAGGTTGCTAAACACAGGGAGAACCCGTTTGGCTTGTCTGAGACCTGGTAAACAACTAGCATTTAACAGCCAGATGCTCTTTATTTTTTTTTTTCTTTTTCTTTTTTTTTTTTAATATAATCAGAAGGAGTAAGCATTTTCTGGAAGTTTAAATGTAGACAGTACTGTACAAAGCCCTGGAAAGCTGAAGGGAGCAAATATGATACTTATGGGAACATTTCTCTCTATCCTCGGAGCAAACATATTTCTTAACCAGTGTCCAAATATCAACCATTAGGTGAGAGAAGAAGAGACAGGCCTAGAAGTGAACATCTGGACTTAGGGTCCAGTCCCTCACACTCGTATCCATTCCCTAGAAATTTATCACTGCAGATCAATCTTGAACTTATTACTCCAGAGCCATTTTTATAGGAAAACAGAAAGATCTAACTGGAATACATACAGCAAGAGTAGTAATAAAAAACATTTCCAACTTAATTATTCTGTTCTGTTTATTCAGCAGGTAAAACACAAATACAAGGGATAATGGCTTTTATCTCTTTTATTTACTCTTGATTTTAATACTATATTTTGAGAAGAATCAGTTTATAGTTGTGCATAACCACACTGAGTAGATTATGTACTGAATAGATGTTTGGTAAGCAAAAGGTAGGTGGATAAAATAGACTAGAAATCTCCTCTGCATTTAGGCTATATTAATAAATATAGCCATAACATGTTCCATCTATTCAATGATGCTAATTTTAGTGCTAAACTGATACGAGAACCTGTATATTCAAATGTAAGTGGTTGTTATAATGGTCACAGCATTCACATTGGACCAGATTTGTCAATTTTCAGCCAAAAGCATGTTTCTGTGACTTCTGACATTTCAGGACATTCGTTTGTGAGAGAAAGGAATGGCTGTGACAGTTACCAACATCTGTAAAGGATCTGAGAGCTGCAGAGCAAAATGCTAGCTGAGGCTTACTGGAATTGATGGTTGACTGGTTAGAAGAATGATGTGGAAAATAGTCACACAATGGCCCTACCAGCTGTTGTAACCTCCTGGACAGAAATCTGCTTTTCTTCCCTGCTCCTACTGAAAGAGAGTGGATCATGGGAATAGTCAGTTCTTCCACTACATGTATGAAAGAAACCTACTTCTCACATAGGACAGGAGTGGGAAGGCCTGAGCAACAGTATCTCGTAGAAAAAAAATTCTGCTAACTCAGTGAGGACTTCTCAATATGGTCTAACTCTGCTCCAGTGGCTGGAAAAGGTAGAAATCCACTTCATTTCGAAGGCAGCACAGTGAGGCCAACACTAGCTACTTCTGGCTTTTCTACACAGAATGGTTAATATACATTAGAGGTATACGATCTTGCTTAAAAAGCTGAGAGATGACTCTTGTGCCATCTCGCTTAGACAAAAGGGTCCACTGAAAGCCTGAAATGATTGCTAGTCATCCAGCATTTATCAGAGCCCTTTTAAAAAACTTGTATGTGTCTCAGATGCACATGTTATTTATTTTTCATGCTAAATTATTAGTAAACCATAAAAGCTAGTCCTCAGTAAGTAGGAAATGTCAGGAGCAGTGTGGCCTTTGCATTAAGACCTTGAGTTGCATATTGAACAGCAAAGACAGGAGGGTATTGGGCAGGTGATGATTAACTGTGTACCCTCTGCCTGCAGCACTGGATGAGGAAGGGTCTCTGAGGTATTCAAAGCAAAATAGGCAGTAGCTCTGGCAATTTCTGGCTTCTGAGTGCTCAGGTTCACAATATGCATTTCTATTTGAGTGAAATTGATATTGTTTGGGGAAAAAAGGAAGACAAGACAAAAGAGGACTTTCATCATGCTGCACCAGAGTGATAGCATGTGGGTCATCAACAGGGGCAGAATGTGTTCAGTTGCCTGCTGAGACATCCTGAGCTAACAGTCAGTAGCACCCACAACAGTGTATCAGCCTTTATGTCAGCCCTGCACCTATCACAGCTGTTACTATTGTTCTGGCTTTCCACTCTGAGCACTAATTTGAGGAGAGGCACCCCTTCACGTTCCCTGCTCATGCAATAACCCTATGGCTAGTCTTTAATGCATCATTGCCAATGAACAGGAGCTTCTGCTGTCCCTGTGTGCTACGCATTTGAACCCAAGCTCAGCTAATGAATCAGGCCCCTTAGGGGACGGGGGTAATGAGGTGCCTCTTGAATGTCCCAGATATACCTCAGCATGTGGAGTAGCAGAACTGTAGGCACCTGTATACATTTCCTGGAGAAAAACATACATGGAAACATGATTTAAATGAGGATTTCTGGATGACACCCTTGCCTGCAGGAGCTTAAATTTAGCCCACCCTGATCCGGAAGCTGTGAGGGGAAAGAACATTATCATACATTTATATGATGCAATAAAGCACCATGAAGAATTACCAGTCTATTTGCAAATGAACCAGTTTGGGAATCAGTACAGCTATGCCAGCGTGGCCCCATACTTTGGTCGATTATTCCTAACGAAAAGGTAGAACTAACTTGTTCAGTCAGAGAGCCATGGTAAAGGAGGTGTGCGCTGTAGACTTAGGATGAACCTGAGGCTTAAAACATTGCATGAATGGCTGTGTTGTGGACAACCCCAGATGACCAGTAAAAATCTAAAACTTACTTGGACATATGCTAATGGTGCTATCTCCTATGTGGCAAACCAGCATTTTTCAAAGGCTTGTTAACATTATAGATTTCAGACAGATTTTATAAAATGTATGGAAACCACATCGTTAATCCAATAGAGACTCACTGTCAGACTCTGTTGTTTTGTTTCAAAGCATGAAGGTCGCCAAGTGCATTTCCTCAAGAATTTTCCTTGGTGGACAACAAAGAAGAAAAGCATAGTTTTTATGCTTTGTTCTTGGAATGCCTGAAACATTTTGATGAGACTTTTGAAAAAAAGAGTTCTGCTTGCTATTCCATGTGTAATATGCTAACCCCAATGGTTAAAATCTGGAGAAATTACATACACACTGAAAACTGAGTCTTAGAATGGCAAGTGTTAAGCACTATGAGGTGGTATTTTCTGCATTACCTATAGTCATGTACCTGGTAAAACATTCCAGAAAGAAAGACAAGATTTAAAAAACCCTTATAGCTGTGCTGTGAAGTATTGTAAAAATAGTTACAACTGAAACATCCTTCCTTGTGACTGCAGACATTGTCAGAGGATACTGAACACTGCTGGAAAGATATAGCCATTCAGAAGCGATCTGCTTGGTATGTGTGTTCTCATATAGAAAAAAATTGAAGGCAATACCACCTATGCAGCAGTGACAAGTTAATTCAATTTCCATTTCAAAATCAGGTAAAGTGAATCTCATTTGTTACCATGGATACAAGACATTATTTCCATTTGTTTGAGATCTCACAGTGGGTATGAAATTAAACTGTGACACAGCTTTATGGAGGAAGTTGACTAAAACCCCCAGAAGTTCAATGTCATTAGTCCAAAGAATTTTCTTTTTTAGACACAATAAATAAGCAAGTTGCTATTATTGCCCATAAGGTATACTCCATAAGCAAAAATCTGTGTGATTTTTGCTGATGTTACTTTGGATTGGTAGGAGTGATGGAAAAGAAAATAAACATTCATTTCATCAGTCCTGCAACTGTGAGAAGGAATATCCAGATGGTAGAAGTACATTAAAATCACACTGATGTTGTGTTACTGGCTACTGTTTGGCACCAAATATGTTTAAAAAAAAATTCTTGTTTTTGAAAATGCATGAGGAAGAATATGTTTTTTAAAGCTGACATATATGCAGGGATCAGGAACTCAATGACATTCCGTTTACTTTGTTTGAAATTAATTTTAATATATACAAAAGGATAAAAGAGAATATCAGTCTTCTTGTTAAATTATTACTACTCAAGTCCTGATATATGTTTAATATTTCATAGAAAGACTGAATTCTGCAGATGCTGAGCACCTGCTATAGTGATGGATTTCAGCTAAGGTTGTCATCTCTCGATACTTACAAAATGATGCTAGAATAAAAGAGTCTACCTAAATCAAAGAGGTTTTTCTAAATATTCATGCATCAACTGCATGAAAAGCACAAAGGTTATGGGATGCCACGATTATGGCTAATCATTGAAATCCAAAGCCATCATCCAGCTGCTTAATTGACTGATAATTTTCCACCAAATATTCTGAAATCCACCTCCTGTGCTTCTGTGTTGCTGCCCTCCTCAGCATATTGTCAGACTGGATTATCTGCAATGTCTTCTCCAGCTCCTTGGGCCATCTCTAATTATATCCCATTGGGAGTTAGTAGGTCTGACCCTGAGACGGCAAACTAGAAAAATTCAGAACCTCACCGCAAAATTGTCACGAACATAGTAACTCTCAAAGGAATAGGGACCATAGTGTCCACTGCTAGCTCCATTATTGACTTGCATTATTAACATTTGCTTGAAGTTCAATAGAAACCTATTTATATTCTACAGACTTGATTATCCTTCATCCAGCCCCCAGGTAGGAAATTATAATAACACAAAATGAGGGTTAGAGCTCTAGTGTTTTGATTTAGTAGCATTTTGTGCCCACTTTTCACTAATTTTAATGGAGAATTAGCACCAGGCTGAAATTTAGCACAATATTTATATATGCAGTTAAATTTAATGAAGCCAGTGATATTTAAGTATCCATTTATATAAGGATAAGATCATGAATAGACCTCAAGCATATCTAAAGTATACTAAACCTGAAGTATTTCTGATTAATTACTTCATTGCTAAGTTGAGGAAAGATTTTATTCCTGAATTATCAATTACTTATTTTCTATTTTTTCAAATATTTTGTTCAGCATTTTTACACTGTACCATAAATCACCCAAATTTTCTAAACCTCTGCATGCTTGAAGGTGCTTATGTTCTTATGAACACATGGTGTTAGGCAGAATTTACAGACTTGTCGGACCTGACAGGTACCGTGATAGCCATGCAATTCCTAACCCAATGAGGCAGATCATATGTAAGTGAATGTCTCCTGGGTTTTATCATAATAGAGCAACTCAGTACAATTTGGAAGTGGGTGTAACTTGTCCCATTCTGGAATCTAATAACCAGGAGTGATAGAGGAGCACGCGCTTCAGAACACAGAGGAAGGAGTCTCTGCAGTGACATCTTGAGAAGCTCTATTCTAGCTCTGAACCCAACCCAGCATGGTAGTGAGCCACTGCCCTTGCACTCTGTCATGTATCAGCTGACTACAAGAGCCTGGGAAGGAAAGATGTTATATATATGCATGTTGAATGAGGGGTGCTTATGTGTTAGTGGATGTGTCAGACGAAGCCTGGATGCGCTTGCCAAGACGTGCCCAGCACAATGTCAGCAGCGACTAACAAACAAAGGAGAATGCTTACGATAAATGCCTCCCGCTGGAGGGACACATTGCAGCTTCTCACTGACTGGAGTCAGAGAAAACGCTTTGTTGCTGCACTAACCCACTTTTAAAAAATGGGTGAATTAAAAGGTTACATCGATTGGACAGCATAAAAGATAAAAGCTCAGGAGATAAGACTGATGTTGCTATCCACTTGTAAGTTAGCAGGAGTCTAGCCTGGACAAGCTGGAGATGCCTTGGTCACCCTCAAATAAGAGCAGAAAAGAAGGCAAAACTGAGAAGCAGAGATGCATTTAAAGATGCAGATGAATGTAAATGAAGATACCACAGACTATTGTCTATGCTATAGTGGACAAACTTTCTTGAAACTTTCTGCAGAATCAGGGCCAATTGAATTAAGTGAGGAGAGCAATAGAGGATGTACTGAAGTAATTTGCTCCTAACTAGAACGTACATAAGGAGTTTTCTTGAAAGAATGGTTTACAGTTTATAACTATCCCTAAGTATGTCCCCAATTCCTCCTCCCCTCTCCTCCATCTAAAATCCATCAGATTTTGACTCTGAAAATAAATCAGGACCTTCCTGACTAGTAGTCTTAAGTACAGCACAGTCCCATGGTACTACTTTCCTAAAAAAGACCAGTTCTTTTCTTCCTCAGTAATACCTGCTGCATGCCTTGCATTGTCTGCTGTAGGAACTGCAGCTGCTGGTCCTTTGTAAGGCTTTCTTCTGTCCGAAAGAGCTGTCCTTTCTCCTGTTTCAGGAGCTCCACTTCATTCCTATAAGCATCCAGCTGCCATCGAAGACTATCGTTCTCTTCCTTCAGCGCATATGCTTGGGCAGCTAGAGCTAAGAGAAAATGAAAATATGAAGGAATCAGTAAAATGGGTTGTTTCCTTACAACTAAGGCAGAGGACATTGTCAGGGGAGATGACAATACAGCTGAAAGCCAGTGAGACATTTCAGAGCTGAGACAAGACCCAGCAGAGCTGAAAATTATTAGGTTCTGGCAAAGACTGTTGCTGGGAAGTTATTCCCTGGGATGGAAGGAGTCATAAAGCGACCCTGGATAATTTGAATGCTACTTGCAATCTGGCTGCTAAATTTAGGCTTATATTTTAGGAAGAAACTGGCATGCAGTCCAAGGGCAAAGCTTCCACCAACTTCACAGCATTTTCCCAGTGATGTTATAGGAACTGATACAGCCATTTAGTATTTATATTAGTGTAGCAGCCAGATGTTTCAATCAGATCTGTGCTAAGGAATTTTGACTACATAAAGTTGCCGGATTTAGTCCCATGAGAGAGGAAACACAGAAATTCCTCTCCAATCTTACTATGAACTACTTTGTAGCAATGGTTATGAGGAGCCATTTAGACAGAAAAAGTACGTAATAGAGTAAAATTATATAAAATGCAAATGCTCAAAAAAAGTGTTGGCACTACAAAAACATTACTACATTAAAGGCATTGAAAGATACTTAAGTCATTTCCTTAGGAAGCTCCATTTGGCCCCTTTTCAATTTAGAATGGCATTTTTATTATCATAACTGATAGCAGGTGTTTGTGAAGAAATCGATTAGTATGCAGGGATGGAAATTACATTTGCCAAATGACTTGCACAGTCTGCAATATAAGCTAAAATTTGTGTAGCAAAAGGCAGAAGGCTATAAAGCATGTACTAAGAACATTATTTAAATAAATTATCCAAGCATAAATACATATAGGGAAGCATGACATTCATTACTTTAGGGATGTGGTTATCATCCTATAGGAGAATGCATTCCTGTAATATTTATACTTGGCAGAAGTAGTGGTCATTTGGCATAGCAGAGTGCCATACTATACTGTTTTCCTTCTTGGAACCTGGTAACATAACAGCATTACAGAACAGCTGTAATTAAAAAACAACAAACTACCATAGCCAATTCTATCAACATTTGGTAACTGAAACACATAACTGATTTACATTCCTGATTAAATGATTTCAGGCTTGGTACGCAGAATTCTTTCTTGCCCACCTACAATAGCAGTATGGTTAAACTCCAAATTACAGGAAATTGTTTATTGACTCCATTTAATGTTAGGCCTTTCTTGACTAGACTTCTGCAGATAAGAGTCCCCTGTTCCCCATGATAACATCATTCAAAATGTTTGTGAAATTATATCAGCACTTAGATAGAATGTCACAATATTTCGTTACTAACAATAACATTTCATCTTTGGTAGGACAAATCTACCTTTTTCTCAGGTAATTTTTACTTATTTTAAAATAGTACAAATGCATTATCCAAAACAAAATATAGTTAGCTACTATTCAAATACAGACATGGATAGGTTTTTGTGCTTAATTTGGACAAATATTCTACATAATCTCTCTGAAAGATTTAGCAACAGCTACAGTATTGTTATATCAAATTAAATCGTTATGAAAAGCATGTAATCATCCTTCCATGACAAAAATTACCCTCAAGAAATTGAAATGATGAGTCCAACGGGCAAATAAGAGGATGAAATCCTTTTTACCATTTTTTTTTCTTGGTGAAAGTCAATAAGCTATAATAAAAGAAAGCAGATTAAAAAAAAATAAAAAAAAAGAGGTCAAGGAAATGAACACAAAAACCTCAAGTCAAAATGAAATAATTTGGTTTCGAAGGGACCTTTAAACATCATCTACTCCAACCCTCTTGCCATGGACAGGGACCTCTTTCACGAGAT
Source organism: Myiopsitta monachus (assembly GCA_017639245.1). Classification (NCBI taxonomy): domain Eukaryota; kingdom Metazoa; phylum Chordata; class Aves; order Psittaciformes; family Psittacidae; genus Myiopsitta; species Myiopsitta monachus. The sequence continues at coordinate 67,115,863 of CM029919.1, forward strand.
CAGGAGCAGTAATTCATCATCAATTAGGTAATTCCATTACCTAATCCAGCTCTTAATAAACTTCTGAGTGTAAGACCTGTGTATGTGTTAATCACCATCCCCACCGAAATGTGGGTTAGGACCGACATTCCCCAAATTTCAGGCTGCCCTACCTACACAGCTGCTGCTATGTATTTTCTGGGTCACACTACAGCTCAGTTAGAGAACTCCTTTTTGTCCTCCTAGGTGAGTTCAGGCTACTGTGCAGGGCTAGGAACAGCATGAGAAGTCTGCTACAAGGACAGTAAATTAGAGAGGATCGAAAGGGCTATGACATATTTGCAAAAGTAAGTAACTGGTATGTGATAAACCTATTTGTGCTCAAACAATAGCACATCTAAATAGAACAGGTCACAGTATATATGAACAGTGAAGGTAACTGCCCATTTTTCCTGCAGAAACACAATACAGGTTTTCACTGCTAAAAAAAAAAACAAACCACAACAGAGTTGCACCTATGAATGCCATTATTTTAAATATTATATATTTTCATTATTTTAGAATTATATTTAGTATGCCATCTTAAAACCTATATGACAGTAATTTACATTATGTTACAACCAAGTCCCATCCAAGGACGGGTGCCCTGTTATTCTATGCCAGAAGACAAAGACTGTGTTTGCAAGAGGTTATTCTCTGTCTTAGGACAAAATGGAAATATCTCAAACAACCTAAAGCAAGAGAATAAGAACACAGCAGAGACAAGTTTGTGATATTAGTCAGGATTTCCAGAGGTGTGCAATTTCTCATCAACACTCTTATACACTGGTGATCTTTCTAGCCACTCATAGTAAGCAATTAAAGCCAGAGTCCAAGGTAGAAATATGTCCTTAAATAAGGAGGATGCAATACACCATACATAGCAGCAGCGCAACAGCATATTAGATTGTCACAGGCTTTTAAGTGAATTAATTATAGATAAGAGTCCAAAACGATACACATTAAATGTACGTAGCTCCCTTGCTGTTTAATTTAAAGCTGCAAATAGCTGGTTCTTAACATGTGCAGAGTGGTTAGCAGAAAAGGAAAATAAGTCAGGAGACAGATCTTGAGTGGACCCCAGGGGCTACAGCTCATTCAACACTGGGTAACTGTTTCAAACAAAACCAGGAATGTTCTCTGTGTTGACCTAACATAATGATAAATTTAAGATATTTATATTTTAGTGCACTAAAAATAATTCTGAATTCAGACCAATGTCCTCTTTGATTCCAAACAAAATATATATATATAAAACTAATGATATTTTAAAATTATTTTTATTATAATAATTATATGTATTAACATGTACTGAATAATTCTATAAAGAGAGACACTTAATTGAACAGTAAATTAAAATCAGAGGAGAAATTGGGGGGAAGGGAATCTGCATTTTTAAAAAGCAAATATTTTGAAATTTCTACAGAAATTTTTGCTGTGATTGACAAAAGCTGATGAATGCAGTCTTAGTTGGAAAAAAACCCCAAAACATTTACTCAACTTATCTTCATGCTACTTTTTAAGCTATTTTAAGTTTGGTAGTTCAATTACTCATCTACAAGATTCCTCTCTGAGGCACGATAAAAAGTATCTTAGTATAAAAAGACAATGAATGCTGAAAGCATTTACAGAAGAACTATATACAAGAAAGCTATATCAAAAGAAAACTCTGTCAAGAATCCTGAATAGCTGCCCATGGTGCAAGCAGAAGAAAATATTCCTATCTAAACAAACGCAGCTGGAAACCAACTCAATATACACTTTACAGTGCTTTTTACTGAGGGATGCAAAATGATACCTGCCAGTCTCAGAGCAGCTGGAGGAAGATTATACATATATAAGTGGAAGAAGCCTTCACATTGATGTTTTGAGGACATCTAAAAGGTAAGAGTGGTGTCCTTGTGCTGAGGCAGAAGTGCTATATACAATTTGGCAACAGCCTCAGTGTCAAGATAGATTCGATGTAGTGGACTCAGGCTAGACCCAAATTGAAAAGACACTCTTTTCACAAGAAGTGACTGATCAGAAATCCACCGAAGTCTACGAACAAACTCATTGACTGATGCCTCAGGAAAAACTAACAACTTTATTTTTCTAGGGCATCTGTCTTGGATAGTTAGGAGTATGCTTTCTTTATGAGTAGTACTGATCTGTACCTTTTACTTTTAGCAGGTGCTCTGTTGACTACATTTAACCTAATACATAATAATGCCCACTAGAAGCAACGTAAAGTCTTCACAGGTGGTACCAGGTAACTGAAGTATTTTATGACTCACATAATGTCATAGTGGCCAGGAAATACAGTGAACATGCCACATCTCTGGATGTATCTATGTATTGAAGCTACCGGAGGGAATAAAAAATTTTCTACCAGTTCTATTAAAGCACACCTGTGCTGTGCATTTCTCATTAGATGATCATTAGATGATGCCCTAATAACATTAGAATTGCCGTCAATGGCAGACTACTAATTCACAAAAGAGGGACACTCTGAGATGAAGTGCATAAGCAGGTTATCTCAAGAGTCTGAGGTAGTCTGGAAGTAGTATTTGAAAAACAAATGAGCAAACACTAAAAACAGCAACAGAAAATTTGCTTGTAAATTCTAGAGCGGTGAATTCCCTTAGGTACTTCTAGCAGAACTTTATCCATAGATTCTTTTTTTTTTATAGATTCTTCTATACTTGTATAGAGATGGATCGTAAAGTTGCAAACTTCTGTGCTTATTTGTCTTTCTTCAGATTTTTGGTCTAAACTCTTTAGAGGCATTTCTTAGGATTTTGGAACTTCAGCCAATGCATCGATAGTGAGGCCGATGAAAGGAGATGAAGAGCATATTCCCAAACCTTCCTGCCATCTGAGTTCTACTAATGCCATTATCCTAATTTTCTGACTTGAAAATAAGGTTTTAAATTATATAATGCTCCTTTTGATAACAGCAACAAGAAAAGCATCAAAAACTGCTAAAATGATGGTTGTTATGATAATTTTTTATTTTTGTTATGGTAATCTTTTGCTCACTCCCATTTCAGAGCATTTACAATGTTAAAAAAAAAAAAAAAAGCCATCTTGCAAGAAACACCTACTTCTTCAAAGAACTTTCAGCTTGAGGGACTGAACAAATATGAAAGGACACAAAGTCTATAACTATAAATACAAACAATGAAAGCTACCCCTGGCCTCTAGCTACCTTGCTTGTTTTTCAAATAGGTGAACCGTGAATCAGTCCAACCAAGGGAAAAGCAGCTAGGAAAAATGTTTCTGAAAGGTCCAGAAGGGCATGAGGTATTTCTTGATGCTGTAGAAAACAGGGTAAGTTATACAATAACAGCACTTGTCACTCATAAGGAAGATGGTCTTAGTGGAAGTATAGCATGGACAGTGTTAGAAGATACCTTGTGTGTTATCTTGAGAAAGGGCTTAAAGAGCCCTTTAAATTTAAACTCTCAGGATACTAATTATCCTACATGTAGAGGGGTTATTGTCATTAATGTTAGTAGGAGTTAGGGCCCACACACTAGGAGGGAGATTTACTCTTTTACAAACTCTGCTTTATTCAGGTGCAGTTGCTTCAAAGTCCTTTCCTCACCATGCAGCCTATGTTCAGTGCAAAGAAGCTCATTATACCAGTTACGTTCATGATGATACCAGATGTTCAAATTGAATACTCATGAGAATTATTTTCAGGCTTCCTATTCACATAAAACTTGCTGGCGAACAATTAGTAAGTGGAAGTATGCTAAAAAAAAAAAAAAAGAAGAAGAAAAGAAAGAAAAAGGGAAAGTTGCACCATCATTTAACTGCAATTTTATCAATTCCATCCCGTACAGACAGATGTAACAGTTTGAGAAACCAAAGCATCTCTCTGAAGAGAGATTTTCTCAGTTTTCAAAACTTCTTCCTGCCTAGCAGACTTCAGCAATATCACTGTTCTTTCCTGGGTTTACCACACACGTGGCTTAGCAGTAATTTATGAAGGCTTATTATTTGTTGTGTAATGAAGCATATCTCTTTGCAAATAGCAAAGAAGGTGGAGGGAAAGGGAGGGCAGATGACAGTCCAGCTGGGCCTGGTAACAAAAGTAGCGTGCAAATGCCAGCTCTGCAGTGGACTAAGAATGCCCCAGAGAGCAGTGCTTCCAACTGCTCTGGTGTTATGATGAGTCCCATAATATCTGACATTTTATTTTAAGCCCTAGAGCAATAATTAATTAAAAAACTCCTTTAAGTTTCTGGACAAGTAGCTTCCAAACTTTCTAGACAGTGGATCAGTACCAGCTTTCCATGTTTTACCATGCTCTCGCAAACTCCAACGTTTAATTAAGCACACTAACATGACAATTTAACCTCAGCCAGTCCTAGGAATAAGATGCAGATTTCTTACTACAGTCTTACAAATGATCATTTACTCAGAAGCTCAGTTTGGGATCACTGAGCTAGACCTCATGGCTGCAGAAAACCACTCAAACAGTGAAACCACTTTCTCTAAAGGGTTCAAAACCCAGAAGTCTAATTTCCCATGTTAAGCCAATCTTTCTACCCCTCTCTTCATATTTTCCTCTCTTTTACCTCTGTACTGTTTATGTTATTTACCTCCTCCTCGAGCTCCAAATGCATGAGTCCATCTATTTGTTCATTTGTAATTCTCACTTGCCTGACATTTCCAGATGTTTCTCACTTCCCTCACTCATACTTGTTTTGCAGTATGCTCTCCAGTCCCCTCTTACCCAGTTCTGTCCCAGATAAATTTCAGTATTAAGTGTTTTGGACTTTTTCTACAAAGATGTCACATCAAATTACTGAAGTGCATATTTAGAATTTGGAAGAGATCACTTCGTTACAATAATATCAAAGCCTGTCACATTTTAGGTCTATTTTACTTGACAGCATATCTTTGGAGAACAGGAATCTACATAGCTTGTAAATTATATTTTGACAGTTGCTAGTTAATCTGCCCCATTGAGAACAGTTTCTCCAGGGCACCTCTTTAAAGCAATGAGCCCTTTTCCCCTCTCCTTTTTGGGCTGCATTTCTTCTACCACCACCCATGACACAACCACCCAACTTAGCATGTGCATAGGGTGAGACAGGAGAGGGAGAAGTTGGCTCTGCACAAATAGTTGTTAGTTAGGTTGGTTGGTGCACTGTCTTTACTGCTTGGTTCTCCTCTTGAACTAGGGGCATAGGAATCAAACTGTCATAAGAAAATATAGGGGTATAACTGACCGAAATAGCAGTTCTCAGATATTTTCATAATTCGGTAAAAATCACACCTGTTCACTTTTCAAAACTATTTGGTTTCTGATGAGGAGAATTTTTTTGATACTTTGTTTACTGATAACTGCTGCCTCAGTTAAATATAATTAACCAAGTACAGAAACACTTTCAAAGCTTCTGCTTTCTTACCTAATTGATAAATAGAACTGTTACAATGCTTTTACAGAGATTGCTCTTTAAAGATGTCAGCAAAGAAGTTACCTTTTTCTCTAATCAATGATACTAAAAAAAATTACTTTATTCCTTTAACACTAAAAGGGAACAGATGAGATAGTAGTCTTGAGGAAGAAGGAATATGGTTACTCAAGTAAGAAAAGTGCTGGTTACTAGGGAGACACCAAGTGGCATTGATGACCCTCTGCCACATCAGTAATGGAAAAATGCTACTAGTATTAATGGTACTTTGCAATTGCAACTGTAGGTACAGGTATTTGAACTCTGCATAGCACAGGAAATGCTGATGAATGTTCAGTGTTTCATATGTGTTATGTTATTCTTATGTATATTGCATAAATTGATTGTATGTATGCGTGTATACATGATACCTAAATTACTTAGGATATTCAAACTTTATTGTATGTAGATAAACATCTGTGTAGGTAGGTTACTGTTGGTTACTTAGGAGTCAAATCAATTGCTATATTTCTATTCAGATTTAAAGAATAAGCATTGGCATTTACAAAATGCATGGCTGCATTGCTGCTGTTGGCATTCAAACTAGGAATTGCATTCACACCCAGCATCACTGTGTCAACTTGAAAAAGAATCTGTAGGGCTTATAAATATGAAGAAACTGTCATTGCTACTTGGAAACAAACTTGGCAGCATGCACCTGAATCCCTCAATTTGTCGCATTCATTAGGGAAGAAAGGGCTGATCTGAGTGTTTTAAGTGACTATGGTGGTTTGAATTGTTCTGATTATAATAGGCAAATTTTGTTTGTAGACAATCTGCTTTCTAGAAATGTGAGGATAAACCACTTTTGTACAAAACTTTATTGCACTTTAAATTGCGGGAGAGCACTTATCCACCTATCTCTTTGACTTTGTACTGATTGGAATTATGAGCTAATTTTTCTTTTAAAATTATTCATAATACTGAAATACTTGCTCAGTTACTTTGGCCTTGTATAAAAATGGTTCTTAAATAGGTGAACATGGTTTTACTCCTTTCAAAGGCATAAGCACCACTCTCACTACTGTGAGGGTGGTGAGGCACTGGAACAGGCTGCCCAAGGAAGCTGTGAATGCTCCATCCCTGATGGTGTTTAAGGCCAGGTTGGATGAGGCTTTGAGCAACCTGCTCTAGTAGAAGCTGTCTGTGACCATGGCAGGGAGGTCGGAACTAGATGATCTTAAGGTCCTTTCTAACACAAACCATTCTGTGATTCTATGATCACATGAAGCTCCTAATTTCTTCACTCTCACATTCAGAGACAGCATATCTTGATCCATTTATCCCATATGTGAATGGAAGGGTGTCCAGAAGAGCTGTATGTGCAAGCAAAAACATTCTTTTCTCCCCCAGATCCTGTCTCCAGCATATTCAGTATCTGCACAGACAGGCCACTGTGCTTCTCCGCAATTTAACGTTTTGTAGGTACTTTTTCAGCTACTAAAAGAAATAAAATGTGTTGCAAACTTGCAGATGACAGGGTTCTACAGAGCTTAGTGGTGCTTCCAGACCCTTCAGAGACAGACAATTTATTGCAATTTGCAAAAAGTGCGTAACTTTGAAGATATAACTGTGAAAAACTCCTTGTAACAGGCTTTCTGGCTAAGCCACTGCTTTTAGGAGTTTGTATCTGTGGGTGTTGAGCAGAAGGTGAGTGCAAACACTCCAAGCAGCAGGCAGTAGCTTGTGGGATCAAGGTCTAACAGCACAGTCATCTCAAATCCTATCAACAAAACATGATGAAACAGATGACTACCTGATAATAGAGTGACATAGCGAGAGCTATTGCTTTTTATCATATATTTCCCCAACTATTTAAAGTGCTTGCTTGTCTCCAGAGCTTAGATATTTAAGAGGGAAGACAGCTTATATCTGACAGATGAAAAAGAAGCAGTGAAGAAACTGGTGTTGTGTTCTAGCAACCACCCAAATCTCTTCAGAAAGATATCTGGTTGACATGTGAGGTGGTCATTTGGCAGTTGTAGTTGAGCAATCGCTGGATACAAGTGCTGTAAAGACATGCTTGGCACAGTTGCGCCCAATGAAACTTGCAATGCACCAAATCTGTGGAGGGCTGAATAAACAATAAAGTTGCAACTATTTTGCCCATCAAAAGGCAAAAAAACCCAACCAACCAACCAAAACAATTAGAACTTACCATGAAAACAAAATCAAACCATTTTTAACACAGAAAAAACAATTTTTCCTTCTTTAGAGTTCTGTATGGTGGTGTTGAAGAAGACACATGGTGGAATTAGTAGAGAAATTGAATAAAAAGTTACAGTTTTGGTACAGTACCTAGTTCTTCAGTCTGTTAGTTCATATCCTAGAGGATTGTTCTTTGTTTTTTTCTCTGCCATGAATCTAAAACCAAATAAGACTAAAAGGAGATCACTCACCTCCAAGCAACTTTGAATTAATTTGGTTTTCAACTTTATGAACCAAATCCTTTAATATGTTGGTCACAAAAATGCTATACTATGCATATGTGTCAGTAGTAGGAAGCTTATTTTCTTGAGATGGCTTTTAAGCCAAAACCAAAGAGCAGGACATCATGAAAGTCCTCTGAATCTAAGATTAACTCACCACAGTAAACCAGTATCACTAGCTCATAGTAGTTTTGGGAACTTCTATGGCCATCCAGATTCAAACATGAGCTCTGGTGGGTGTGATTTTAAATCCTGGCATGCCACCACATGATAGAGCGGCAGTCAGCTGGACACACAAAGAATGAGAAGCTGCATGCTTTGAAAAGGAAGCTTTGGAAACTTCAGCCAGCCTTGCACTGCTCACGACATAAGGATGCTTCCCAAACCTGCAATAATGAATTTAGAAGCTTGTACTGATGTTGGAAAAGGCTCTGCTTTCTGTTCCTTATCTCCTCTGATACTTTAGAAATGGCTGATGTTTCTTGTATTTAACAGTGGATAAGAAGGTACCTAAATCTCCACCTTAAACAATCTCTGTAAGTTCCTCTAATGTGCTGGGGTGAAAAGGGTTTCTAAAAGCAACAGGGCATGAAGGACAGCATAATTAAGAAAACCTAAACTCAAAAGTTTAGTTTAAATGATAATAGAAACTCTCTTTCATTGGAGGTCAGAAATAGGGTTTAGGCTGAAGCCACTCTTGAAGGAATATGTTCTTTATCCTCTGTTCAGAATCAACTGTCTTCACTGTTATAAATGGGGTTCATCCTCTTGAAGTCTAAATATGAGAGTAAGAGCTCAAAAGCTTTATGTTGGAGAGGGCACTATAAGGAAGGTCACTTTATAGAAAATATGAAGTGTAATTTGGAGAAGAATGTTAGTACCAGCTATATCAGATTGTGAGGAAGCCGAAAACAGCATATGTTCTAATATTGTCTTTTATTGATTTTGCTGCCAACATCCCACTTCAACAATGTTACAGCCACACTTCAGGATCCTTAATGGAGGGGGATGGAGAAAATCAATATACAGAGCTTGCTTCTGCTCCTGTTGAAGTCAATGCAAGTTTCATTATTAACTGCAATGAGCACAGGACAGAGTTCAGACTATTTTGTTGCTTTGTGTTTATTTTTTCTTTCTGTTTTTATTTAACCTCCTAAGGGGCAATGTGTACTGTTATCCTCTGTTTTAGAAAAGTCCCATTTAAATAGAGCAATTCTCTACCAAACTGCAAGTCTACACATTCAGAAATGATGCTTTATGAATCCTAATGAAAAATTATAGCCTGTATCCTGAACTGGGAAAATTATAATAAAATACATAGGATTTGAAATAAATTCTAATAACAAAATCATTTCTTGCTTAAAAATATTTTCATTCAGTTATGGAGTAAATAAAAACAGTTTACCTCTCACTGAATTGTAGAATACTGCTTTCAATGTGCATTGTTTGCACTATTACATATAGAGGGGATGAACCCAAACTTCTCTTCACTACTATTTTAATGTTATTTACACAAAACGAAATATGTTAAAATTATCTCCAAAAATTATAAGCAACATCTTTATTCCAACAACATGCTGTTAATTTTGTTCTAGCATGAACTCAAAACATATTTTAACATGCTGTCAAAATGAGATACTAAGAATGTCAATAAAATGACACTAAAATAAATGTAAATTTAGATTGCTGTCACAAGTGGCTGCTTGGTTTTGTGAAGATGTTAGGTTGCTATAGCATTTTCCATATCGACTTTGCATCTTATTACATAAATAATCCCTTGGTGTCCTTAAAGCTTACTAAAACCAGGATTAAATCTATTCTCATATGTAATGATCCTGCATAAAATCTTATCAGTATGAAATACCCAGAAAATGTGATAAAATGTAATCTAGATAATAGTATTTCCGGCAGTTGAAACGCATCAAAGCGCAACAGAATTGTTTTGTAGTAAACAGGAAAACAGGACATCCTCCTAAAACCCATGCTAGAAAAATGCCTTTGAAGTGTCTGTTTCCACTAAAAATTAAAAGTTAGGTTAACCCCTTCACTGCTGTGTGCACAGCACCAGCACAGACCTCCACCCCAAAGTCGATGCGCTGTGCATGATCCAGAGGAACTGGCCCAGTACCTGGGAGAGGACAAGGCTGGTTTCATTCCCCAGGGAAGACAGGCTTGGCATCTACCTTCAGCCCTGATTCATCAAGTCATTTCTGCTAAATCCAGCTGCACAAGAAGCAGTATTAGAGCCAAATGGACTTAAAACCAGGGGCATAAAATTAGGTCCCTGTCTATATGCTTCCTGAATTTCAGCCTATTTTTGTAAAAGCTGTGGGAAAAATGGAATGCATTTTAAGGCACAAAATTGGAGTCTGCCTGATGATAGCAGCTGGGAACTGGCATGCTGTGAAAGACACTAGAGCAGAGTTTTCCTGGTGGAGAGGGAGTAATCATCTTGTGCTGCTTTCTAGTGATCACCCCTGATGGTCCTAGGGAGAAAAGCTGATTGTCTGCTGTGCCAGGAGCATTTCCGTTCAAAGAGAAGTTACTCCACTCAAATAGCTCAGAGGGATTGTTCAGCTGTCTTCTCAGGCCAGAGAGGGAACCCTGTCAGTACAGTGACAATTAACAGCTCCAGATTTTAAATACATTCTTTTCTTCAAGATTGCTTATAAAACCTGGCTAGTAGCTTCTGTTAACAAGGTTTATTTTCCTCTACATATGCCTTTATATGTTTATTACTGCGGGGTTGATTATGACACCAGCTGCTGATAGCTTTGAAATGGAATTGATTTATTTAGGCAAAGATCATGTTAGCCCATTAATTTCTAAAGTAAATAATTCTTTTTTTTTTATTATGGACTTATTAAGTACCAATATCATTTTCACAAAATCTGATGCAGAAGAGCTATGAGATGGAGAGGTAATGACAGAAAAATAAATCAGACTTGTGTTTAAAACAGAATCTCCCATAAATGCCAAAAATTAGACTTACAAGAAAGGAAGGGAGAAATATCTGATCCCTGGGTTCAGGAGGAGGAAGAAGATCTGACATAAGATGTGCCCATTGGAAGAAAAGGAAGAGCAAAGCTCAGCTCCCCACAGCTGGGGCTCAGCAATTTCTATTCAAAGTTGTAACAAGCTATATAAAGCTTTCCTACCAGTTTAATCCAGCTACAAAACACATTTTCCATTCCATGTGTGCATCTCTGCATTCACACAAGCCTTCGAGAAAGCAAAAAGATGACTGAATTTCAGAGAAAAGATGAATAAGTATCACACAGATGACTTTGGTGTTGCTTCAGGCTTTTCTTGAAGACTTGCCAGGCTTGCAACTTTCAAGATGAACTTTTGAACAATACCACAAAGCCTGTTTTATGCTGTGTGCACCAGGGTGCGTTTTTACAAGGACTTACAGTCTTTGGTGAGATGGACTGCATGATATTCAGCCTATCTCCTATGGTAACCTGATGCTGCAGGCAGGACAGATCAGTTCAGAAGAGCATTAAAGATCCAGGGTACTGTTCAAGACAGAAAAAGCTTCAACATTCAAATTTGGCACCTACTTTAGGTATGTTTGAAAATCCTGCCATAGAGGGTATCTTTCCTGACTTGGAAAGTATACCTATCTTACATGTTCAAACTGGGCTTCCACTACATAACTTGCAATTTATTATTGGAATGCAGTTACTAAGATGTTATGTTACTTCATCACAGGTAATACTGTGGTGGTAAAATCCTCCAGAGGTCCAGTGAGTAGGTTACTGCAATCTGTTGAGCTGGAGAGAGCCTTATACAAAGGCGCTTATCATCCACATTGACAGAAGAGGCAGTCGTTGAATGAAAGGAAGCATCCTTGTGTCCATTTGATAGTAGGGAACTAAGATAACATAAATTAATTGATTAGAACAGGCAGGGGATATACAGAAGAGCTGAGATTTGACCCAGAGCTCTGGGATCCCAGTCAAAGGCCTTAATCATGTGACTATCCTTCCTGTGTTCTTCTGCAAGCACTGTGCATTTCCTTCTTTTCCACTGTGCCAGCCGCAGTCTCCCATTGAAGTTGGAGTTGCTGGAATTAATAGCACATCACTGAGAACTGCAAAAGGAAGAGATTAACCCATCTTCCTTGAAAATAAAATTACAGGTGCCTTCTAGGCATAAACCAAACTTCAGCTCTTTTCTACAGCCCACAGCTTCACTTCACTAATTCTTAAAATTACTTTGGAGGTTTTTACTTGTGGATCCTTACTCCCAGTGCCAGCAGGTGGGAGACGAAGCATCCATAAATCCTGATCATTCTGAAGATTTTGTATATCCTTTAGACTCCTGCACTGAATCTTTTCTTTTTCCCCCACTGAGCTCATGCTTCAATAGCTGCACCTTTACTTTTAAATGTTTTAACTGAGTTGCCAATCATCATTATTATTTTCTCAGCAATCTCCCAGCTTTCAGCAATCCTCTTGTCCCTTTCAAACTTCAAAACCCATATTGCAGAAAAATCACTGTTTAAAGGCTGAATTGGGGGTGGGGTGGGGTGGGAGGGGGGTCTAAAAGAATAGCTGATCCCACAGGTGAGATTCATTCGATCTCAGGTCAGCCTTTTGACAGGTTTTCCAATAATTCAGATCACCTTTAGTCTGTGAAACCAGGAGGATTTCCTATAAAGTATGATAGTTCAGCCAACTTACTGGATTCCCTGGGGGGATCTTTAGAGTGTCCTTTCAGTGGTTGGAGATGTTTTCCAAAAGAACAAGCAGGTAATGATGCCTTCCTTCTCCTTGAAGATTCAGATTGCACATCGTAGAGTGAGATACTAATTATGCCTGGGAAGAATAACCTGTAAAACACCTGGAGGAGCAGAAGGTCTTTGTGCAGGAGGCAGTGCCCCAGCCCGACACTTCAGACTAGAGTGTGGAAGACAGGTTCAAGAGATTGGAGGTCCGAATTCTCATTCCTGCTCTGCTGCCGAGTTGCTAGTATCAGTAAATCAAGCTCATAAACAACCAGGAGAAGAGCAATTGTCAGATGAAATATGATTTGAGTCTAGAATGGAGTGATACACTTTGCAACAAGTCCCTCTGGAGCTGTTCTGTATTGTCATAAGTAGCAAGGCCAAATCTTGCCAAATAAATGGCTTCTAGTAGATTTGTAATATTTCAACTTGATCTCTTGCATGACTTACTTAGTATCTTGCACAACTTGAAGAAAAAATACCAACCATTGTTAGTAACATCTTTTTCATCACCTACCCAAATCCCCAGAATTTTCTGTCTACAAGGACCTCAGGTCACTGTAATGTTCCTCTCAAACCTACAAACCAGCACTTCTGGATAAGCATTCAGGCACTGAAGTCCTTTTGCACAGCAACCTGTTGCACTGTGTTTTCAAATGTTGTAGCTGGAATCCACCTTCTTTTTTCAGGATGATGGATAGTTTTCATTCTAGGTAGTCTAGCTGTGAAGAAATGTGACAAAGCACCATGCTATCTAGATGCTCATCTTCTTGTATTATCAGTAATGTAACTAAGTGAACTAGTGAAAAATGACCTGACACAGCTATTGAAGCCTGCTGTTCCCTGTTGTAGCTTTGGGGATGGTAACTTCCCAGGAGTATTGTTCCCACTGTTGAGTAGGACAGGCTGAAAAATAACATCCTCAAGAAAACCACTAGGATGGCAGGACGGGCAGTCCAGAATTCTGGAACAATCCAAATTGATTCATCATGTCTCATTGCCTCAGCCACTTTCAGATTTAGACTTTCAAGCCTTTATGTGTGTGCACTATCCTTGAATTGAAGTGGCACAAAATCTTCTTTGTGTTATACAAACCTTGCCCTTGCCATGGTTGAGCATTTAGACACACGCTTTAAGAAAAGGGGTTAAAAATAAAGTGCCAATGTTTTCTTACTGTGCAGAATTGTTTCTTTGTGAGAATAGATTCTTTAAAGACATTCTTTGTAGAACAGAGGTTACTGTGAATACAAATAGGTACTCCAGGAGATAAAGGGGTGGTTCTGGGATGACATACTCAAAAAAAAACAAAAAAAGAAAAAAGAGAAGGCAGCTGACACAAATAGTTTTGGGTTTGGTTTTTGTGTTTTGTTTTGTTGGGTTTTTTTTTTAAATGATAAGAGAAGGAAGGAAGAATCACTTCTCTACACATAAAAACGAAAAAATAAATGTTCTTCTCTCACTTCCTTTTCATTTACCAAGGTTTTATACTCAATAACTTCTCTGGTTTAACTTCAAGTTTCCTCTATTGTCAGTGAAAGAAGAAACAAATGCACTTGCTTCAGTTCAGAATGTAATGTTGGAAAAAGAAAGGTATAAAATTAATTTTAGAACTCGATGACTCTATGTATGCAGCAGGCCGAATGAACTACACTAAGATCAAGATGACTATGAATGGTACAATGGGCCATACAGATTCATATTGCCACATTTTGATTCAGTATGGAATACAGTACTGGGTTTGCTACTGTTGTTACTGACGGGACTCATTAGAACAACACAAATAAACTGAAGTTGTTCAGGAAGGAATGCTGTAGAAATTTCAGGTATCAAATTTTTTGATAGAAATGTCCTTTTTTTGTGAAAGAAAATCAAACATGCTTTCCTATTTCTGATGTTATAAAAAGACTGGCATAGCTCTGCCTTAAGCATGCATACGTTAAACCTAGCTGAGTTGATAAATATGACAGTTCAAAACATCATTGTTCCTCTTCTGATATGCAGGCTGTGGGTATATTAGGCTCTACCTTCCTGTTGTTAATTCTAATGACTTCCCTCCATAAGAGTGGACACAGTCAAGGCAAAATGGTTAGATATTCATAAAAATCTCTGACTGCTAGCAGTGCTTTGTCTGCAGCGACCCACCGTCTTAGCTCAAACATTCTGCTAATGGTGTTCTAATTTTCTAATTCAAATCCACCCAATTAGCCAGGCAAAATTAAGGCTGCCTTTTACAGGTTTTATTGTGGCCTCTTTCTTCCAGCAAAAGTATTAAACCTCCCTTCAAGAAAGATGTCATAGCAAAAATTTCTTTGCTAGAATGACACTCCTTTTGGTCTTTACTTCTGAGGCCATTTGGTCTTACACAGCATCTTGTCTCAGGAGGAGCCAAAGAGCTCTTCTCTGTGCAAGCTTGAATCCACACTTTTGTGCCGGCATACAAGGTCTTTAAACTATCAAACGCATGAAATTATTTGCTTTCTTAATATGGTGACTGTATGCAAAGGAGTAAATAATTATCCTCATCATCAGGCTCTCAGTTTCTTTCCACATTAATTCCCTTCTTCTTTACCTCCATAAAGCTCACTGCTGGCTGGCAATTTCCAGTCATGTTTTGGCTACAGCTTTTGCAAACTTTGTTTCCACAGATGAATGGCTAAACATGTAAACCCTTGTTAGCTACTCGCAACTTCATTAGGCAATGTCAAGAAATCAAGCAAAGCGTTCATCCAGATCATGTTACCAGTCAGTAATTCAGGCAGCTTCTGAGTCACCTCTTGCTGTCCAGCCTGGATAGCAGACTATTTGTAGAAGGCTGAAAAAACTGCTTATCTTTACTCATATTGCATGCCCCCTTGTCCTTTCTTTCATGGTAGCCACCTAACAAGTATCAAATTAATACAGCATGCAGTACCATATTGTGAACCATGTACCCTTAAAAGATAATTCCACAAAACACACAGTTAATACAGTATGGTGTATTTGGTAGAGAGTTCATACAGTATTATTTATTTGTTTGTTGAAAAGAAAGGTAAGACTTAGAGAACACTACCAAAACATAACTTCACTTGGCCTCATAATAACACATTGTTACAAGCATGGAAGGAAATACTGCCATGGAAAATTGCAGAGTGCACTAAGGAAACACAATGCTTCTGCCAAGGGCAGAATCGGAGAATTTTCATCATTACAGATCATAGCAGGTGACAGACACCTCCTAGTGACAGCTTGTATCATTCAAATAACTAATTTATGAGGGCTTAAAATAAAATACTGTGTTATATAATCAGCTATTAATGTGTCATTTCTCATATGTAAGAGTTTTTTTGCTTTAAATAAACAATAGTCACATATAATTGCTATTATAATGGGACTTGTCTTTACCTGAATCATCTACTCTCAGCTTTTTACTAGGATTGTCACCACTGTCATCATCGGACATTTCCATCTCCTCTTCCCGGCGGATTCCCATGAGCTGTTCACTGTGAGCATTTCGGAGCTCCTAAAACCCAAAATGACCTTCTGTCAGTATTAACTTCCATAAAGTCATTATGTATTATTTAGTATCTGGTTTTAATGCTGCTCTGATTTTAATTATACATCATTTATCATTGTAATCATATTTATTTGTATATGAATATTTATAACAACAGTAGCACAGGGAATTCTTCCTGTGAAAGAACAGAGTTTATCAAAGCCAACACTCAGGGAAAACAAGATAGAAAGTGAGTCTCCATGTTGAGTGATCTTTAGTTCTGCTAAACACAGGAGAATGCTTTAATAGCAGGGATGATGCTTAAAACTGTGTATAAAACAGACTGATAAAAGAGATTGTCAGCTTGCTTAAGGTATAGATAATTCTTGTTTCTGTCTGACACTTGGGGAAGGATTCACCCAGTCAAGTGTAGGTGTCTCGATTAAAGTCGTATTAACTACACCCTAAAAGTGCCTGGTTCTCTCTGCTGATGGTAAAAGCAGCTGAAAGCAGCCAGTGCAGACAGAGCACTCTGTATTGCAAGTGCCTGATGCTAGCCAAATGAATCTCACTCTCTCTCCCTATGCCCAGATCTCCTTGGATTTAAAAGACAAAGCCCCATAATGCTGTCCCAAAAATCTCTGCATCTTGATCCAAAACGAGTGCCAGGGCTGACAGCCTGGTCTCTGGGTGACAGCGTCAAGGGCAGGCAGGCAGGCTGGGAGCCCCTGCACATGTCACTAGGTAAATGATCAGCAGGCACGCTGGCTTTGTGGGAGTCTAGACGGTCTTTGTTCTGGGTAGAAAAGCCGGCACGGGTGTAGTGGCTGGCTTTTTAATGGCAGCGTTGAGAAGATTGAGAGGACTCTATTTTGTCCTAATAATCCTGTCAGGTGTAACATGGGGACGCTGCACCGTGATTAGTGTAGGCCTTGTCCGTCTGCAGACAGCTAATTTTTCTGCCAACAAAGAGCTTAATTCCCAAAGAGGTGGTTTGAAATCTCTGAAACAAGGAAGATTCGTGTGGAAGGAGGAGACAGCATTGAGGAGTCCAACCGCTGTTCCCTGCAATTAACAATAAGCTGTCAGAGAGGGACTGCATAAAAAAAGCAAAGGCGTTTCCCTTGAGCTGTACCCTTGCTTCATTGTCAGATCTCAAATATTCTGATAAATGTATACATGTCCATTAAATCCCAGCAAAGGCAAGCAGCTAATTAGCGGGCATTTTACATGTGAATAATTTCAAATTAAAAAAAGAAGTGATTAAAAAGGTAAATCGTCGACCAGTGTCTCATGCAATCAGAGGCGCCTCTGGAAGAAATTAGCACAGCATTTCTTAATTCTTTATTGGAAAAGGCCACCTGCACTTTTTCCTGGGAAGTATACTGCATACATGAGCAGACATCCGCTTACATTTACTCCCTCTTTAGGGGATAAATGTCCTTGATGCATCAATGTCTACATTAACAGCAAAGTCAATAATCTTCCACAGAAAATGCCTGCGTGTGTGAATGTTGATTTTGGTTTGGGTTTCTTAAATTCAGAAAGAAAGGAAAAGGTGATCAGTTAATTAGCAGATAATGTCATGGTTAGAAAATAGGATTTAAATCAAAGATGCGATTTGGTACATTTCTAGCTTATTTCAATCTGAAAACCAGGCATTTCTAAATATATTCCAAAATATATTGGTTTATTGAGAGCCTCCACATGTTTTGGATTGTTTTAGTTGTCCTCTTCTTAGAAAAACCAAAGGCAATGACATTTGAAAAAAAAAGAATAGTGAATTAACATTTCTGGAAAACTCAACTCTTACACATTTCAGTTTATTAAAGATTTAAGAGTCAGAAAATGAATGACACACCACATCCCTTTACAGAAAGTTAGTTTAAGAAGGGATGATCTTAATAGAATTGAAATAATCTACTAGCAGATAATATTTTCATGCTTCTCGAGAAGATAAGACAAACATCAATCCCCAACTTCCCAACTTTCAATTGAACAAAAGCTTTATCCACTACTTACATGAAATATTTGTGAGCAAAATGCAAAATACAGTTTGTACCAATAAATTATGCTAACATTTTATTTTAAGTGTCCCATTATTGTGAACTCATTTGGTATTCACCATAATAACACTGATAATAAAGAATTCATTTGGTATTCATGTGGATGTTACAGTTAGTGCCATTGGTATTCAACTGTAATTTAGCATTAGTTAATGGGCACTTAAAATGTTATCCAAATGATTTATATAGCAGCACTTTAGTGTTTCTCAAACTAAGTGTACAACACTTATTTTACAAGTGTACTACAAAATAATTAAATAAGTGCGCCTTACCTTCTAAAGTTTTTATTCTGAGACAGAGAAAATCATTTAGAGAACTGTGATAGCAACAATTAACATACTGTATTACATGAAAATAAACCAAGCGTATGTAAGTTGCTCATATTAAAAAGAAAAAACATAAAGGAAGAAGAAAGAAAGAAAACAAAGACAGCGGTACTTACTTTGTAAAATACAGGCTCATAGCGTATATACTGAATTAAAAACGAAAGCTGGATGACCAAAACACAGGATGAGGTCTAGTGCTTCCTTTGCTGCCATTCGCAGCAAGGGGAGTTAGAATTCCATTTCCTCTGCTTATGCTTATGACAGTCACACATGCATGGTCCCACACTGCTAACTCTGTGTATGATTACATTAATACTGTTTTCTTTGCAAGCATAATACTTAGAATCAATACAAGTGATGTATCTACTTTTTAGAAGTTCAGTATAAGACAAATTGAAAGGAGTATGTCATTCTTCTGGAGTTAATGTGTTTAAGTCATTACTTAGGAAAGAAATTGTCTAGTTTATTTTCAGGCAAAGTCATCTTATAATGACCATATAATGGCACAATGAGAAAAAAAAATCAGTACTACAGAATATTTCTTTAAAAAAAAAGATCACGATGACTCCTAAAATGATACTTTTCAGAAATAATTCTTAATTCTATACTTAGTTGAAAATATTGTTCCTAATTTCACTACTGCAGTTTATTATTTGAGGTAGTAAACATAATCCTCCAATGATTTACCAAATTTTGCATGAAAAATAAAAGCACATTGCTCTCTGTCTTAGTGCTATTTAATGACTATTATCATAATGAGAGCAATGGGAGAAATTCATACTGTAGATGAGATTGTATAACGGCCAGTTGATTAACAGCTAAAATGGTAGCCATAAATATTGCTGAATACACTATGTCCAGCTACAACCACACTCGTTCTGTGTCAATCCAGCTGTGAGATGATGGGTAGAAAGTAATAATAAAATCACCAACCTCAGAATGCTTTCGCCAAATGTCTATGTTCTTTCGCTGAGCTTTCGAGAAATGGTCCCAAGCTTTTTGTCTGGTAGAAGCGTTGAAAACGGCGACAATCTGCTCAACTTTGGTGAACAAGGAAGTCAAACAAGACAAGCAATTTATGTTGTGATCACTATAGAGAAGCAAAGCAAAGACACTAGGAGTCTATGGATGATGTCATTACTGAAACAACATCATCAATATCCATCCAATGATGTGTCTTTTGTACTTACATTTTATCAATGTTGGAGATGTCTCCCTTCAAGTCTGTCTCCATAACTTTAGTCTATACAACTTCTAACTATGTACCACAAACCACGCATGCAGCTGCTTCCCCGTGATGTCGGCTACAGCCCTCTGTGCAGCCACATGCTTTTGCGTGTGTGCCTGTAGGTGTGTGACTACAGATATGCCACTCAAGGCATAAACTTGACACATGTTCCCCTGAGGCAGCTGTGTGCAGATGTGCAGGCTGTACAAACCAAAGCGTGAAAGACAAGCAGGCTCTGCTTTGAAGGGTGACTAGCTGATAGTGGGAATTTGTCAGCAGATGGGAAGGGCTAAACCACACATTGATGCTGCATCCTATAACTGCAGCTGCTGCTTCTCTTTTATGTAACATAAATGGGCTCACCTGTGGTAGATCATTCTGTCCTGTGTCCACTGGCCTATGCATTTTTATGTACATGAACAGTCTCAATTTTTTTGCACATAAGATGAAGAAGAGATGTGAAATGGGCTTCCCTCATTCAGCTCTAATGAATTTGTTCTGAAGCCAGAAATCAATATTTAGGCTAATTATCTAGGACAATTCAGACCCTTAAGTTTTTAGCTACTTGTTCGTTGTAGCTCAGAACCTTTTCTCCCAACACTCTTTTCTTTCTCTTTGCATCAGCTACAAGCAACGTTGTGCTTCCACAACAGTGGCCTGCCTCAAAATGATTTGACCAAGACGTAAAGTTACCTTGGTCCCAGCACAGCTAACTGAAGGATCACCAAGAAAAACAGATTTTCTACAAATGACTTGTGCGGTCCTCCTGGGTAAACAACTGTGCTGATCTATGAAGTCAAACTGAAAAATGCTTCAACTCTTTGACAAGATCCTTAGCCGTTTACCTCTTTAGATTGTTGGGCTGAAACAATGTCCACTGTTTTGTAAAGCTGCAGCTTGCAGCACCTCCCTCCTCTCTCATTGAGAAATGGTGTTGGGAGTGCTGTAACACTCCCTCATCTAGTCTCTCATCATCAAGTTGATCAACAGCTGTTCTCCCCTCAAGCCATAGATGTAGAGGATCTTACATACATAACAACCTATCTATCTTTCCTAAAATGGTGAGCTCACCTAGTAAGTCAGTTATGTATCTTTCACCTCTAGTTCTGAAAGTTAACCTCACTTACTTGAATAGGAGCAATCTTCTATTCTGTTTTTTACCCATTTTCAGGCTGCTTTCAAATTCAGGAAGATTACAACATTTTGAGACACACATGAAAGCTTTTCACTGCAGCCATCAAGGCTGGTTAATTAAGTTCTAAATTTCTGATTTTATTTTTTAAGTTAAAATAAATGTAATCTTTTAAAATTAATATTATATATAGTTTATACTAAGGAAGGATTCCTCAAAATTACTGAGATCATCAGACCCATTTGTCCGTTCATATTTTAATAGCAGATATGATAATTTCAGTCATACCAGAAATATATTGGAACTTGCTTGGAGTGAAGGGTGGTTGTATCAAGGCAGTTATGCTGTGTATATTTACTCAATTAATTTGAAAAGAATGAAAATGCTAAAGCACTCTATTATTATGTGTATAGAAACTGAGGCTACAATTTAATTACTATCGTTGTGTTGATGACCCATGTGCTCAGAAGATCTTGCTTAATTAACAATCTGCTTTTAGTTTGCAAATGGAGGTTCAAGTAGAAACGATTCATAAGGATATGAGGAAGAGCTGGTTTGCCATTTTTCACTAATAGGTATTAATAACATCATCCAAATTTTTAAAAACATTTGAACTTTCAAGTGTTTAATTTCCATTCTGTGAACAGGTGCTAAGATTTACCAAAAGTCATTATCTGATCATTTCAGAAACTCTTCTCAATGGAAACACAAGCTAGAAGATGTCAAAGAGTTTTCTTGCATAACTGCAGTAGACAAAGTGAGTAGAAAAAGGATCTCCTTCACTTACCTAACTTTCAGAAATGAAAAAAACCTAAAAGAGGTAGGATACTGTGAGTACTAGGTGATAAAAAGTCAAGACATTTAAATAAACCTTATGCAAAGCAGCTAGGAATACTAAGAAAAGGGAAATGCAGAAGAGAATATTAATTTAGTTCATATCAAAGACCAACATCCCACTACTCTTTTCAGAGAAACTGTCAATGTACGTACAGCAATTTCATGGCAATCTAGGCTATGAAGTGTTGCAAATATCCACAGGTAACACCCAACATAAAAGGTCTCTAAGCTTTACATTAGAGCTAAGGAGCAACTGAGGTCATGCTTGATAGCACAGGAAAGTGCCTTCACATCTTTTTGTGTTGCATCAAACCCCTGCATTCACATGTCATGAGATGGCAATGCAATATAAACCTGTTCTGCCAGTTCACATTTGTTCATAGGCTACTTCATGTTTCATCAAGATTCATTTGCTCTCCCACTGATCACCTGGAAGCCTAAAGCTGGCATAACAACTCCTGTGCTCTGTGTAATTAGGAGAAACGACACAAGTACCCACATCTGATCAGGATCAAATTTGTGTGGGTAAGTGATCCGGCAGCACACAGCCCATAAGAATGGTAGATTTATCCCTAAGGGGAAGCTTTATATATAGGAGTTTATATTAGCTCAGAAACTCTCCAGTTAACTCATTTTTTCCTCCATGTCTGGGTAAGATTTGTCCAAAAAGAGGCCCCAGATTTTGGGCTGATATCTGCACAATCTGAGTGAAATGGTTGTTCCTGGACTCACTGGTGACTGTAGCTTTCAGGCTATTTCCTAACCTCCAGAAAGACGTTTTTAAAATGACATATAACAGATTATATCTATCTCTCTAAGGCACCTTGAACCCTAGAATGCACTGTACTGTCAACTGTGACTGGTAAGTAGAATTATTACGGAATATGAAATATTCATTGTCAAACATCTGTCGGTAAGTTCTATGCCATATCAAATTTTCATTGACCATATGCAAAGCTGCTGCCTTACTAAATTAGAACTCAAAAAACCCGCATTGTTCTGGAAGATTCTGTACCACGTCATTGCTTTTCCTGTCAATATAACTTACAGGATGTAAATAACTGCAAATTTCCTAATGACTTATTCTGCAGCTGGTAATTTATATGGCATGTTTCAGGTAGAAGGTTACTATCTAATTGTTTTTCTACTGAGTTGTAAACAAATAAAAAGATCCAAACAACTAAGCCTAGGGTGACACGCAAAATGTTTAACAAATGCAGTATAACTACAATGCACTTTATTAGGGGTGCCAACTCACAGTAGAGCATATTAAAAGAAAGTTTAAACCTCAGTTTCTGCTGCTATAAAACATGTTACCGGAGTAGGGTACTGTTATTAAGTATAAATGTAAAATCCATCCAGAAAAACTAGGAACAGCAACAACAAAAATCCCTTAAATGATGCCTGCAGAAGTTGCTGACATGATTGGATTAAAGAGTAAAACTAGAATATCTCCAGGGCAAGAGAATACTTGATACAGGATATTTGAAAATTATAATACCAGGGAAGAACAGAAATAAATGAAAACCGAATTATAGCCTCATCTGTAAATTAAGAGGTAGAGAGAACACTTTTACCCTCCATTACATTTATCAAGTAGGCTATTTTAAATACATGACCGACTGAAGGCTAAAATTTCTCCTTGGGTGCAGGAGACAAGAAGTACTCAATTTTTCCTTTACTTATTACATCATCAGCTGCTATCCATACATGATTATTTTTAATTTCTTGTAATAATAAAGAACACCAGCAACCAAATATTTGATAATGCCTTACAATACAAAAGACACTAAATAGAAACTGAAACATAATGTATTAAAATAAAAACAAAAGTCTTCATTGGCAGATAAATTAACCAGATTTCATGTAGAATTTCACTCCAAATTCCACCAATTAGGGGTACGGGATGAAAAGGGCTTTGCACTATATTACTGTAAGTGCAAGAGTAGAATATATGGCAATTTAGCTCAGAAAAATTCTGTGAGAGTGTGACAGTTGACATGCAGGGTAAAAGAAAAATTCCAGCCATAAAATTACAGTGTAAAGGAAACTGTTACAGTAAATGTATAACATGTTTTTCAAATATAGATTCACAGCACAGGCAGGATATAGAGTTGGCGTGGTTTGGGTCAGAAGCCTTGCTGCTGAATTCTGACTAAGCTGGAGTCTGCCAATTGATTTGGCTCCAAGCCCAGCAAACGAAGGAATTGCAGTAGTCAAGGCTAGATGCTGTAAGTGAATGAATTAGAGTCTCCAGGTCAGTCTTGGGTAGGGAAAAGAATATTTTTGTCAACAGTCCTAAAAGGCACTTGGTGGCATACTGAACAGAATCTAGCATTAAGTCCAAGGCTAAAATTGCACGTACGCAAATGACATGTGACATCAATAAGAAAAATGGTAGACAGATTGCACAGTAATGAAAGAAAAATAAGGGTTTTTTTATTAATCTGGGACAAACCCTCACTGTTCTGGTTATGATACTGTTTATTTTCAGAAAAGAATTTGCTTTTCACCCATTAACAGCTGCAAACCTACAGCCCCTTCCTGTTACCCTATTCATATGACACAGAGGGAGAAACAGACGTGATTGCCATTGGCTGGCAGAGTAGGAAAACAAAAGCTGGAAATGTCACCCTGGACAAGACAGCAGATACTGCAAGGGATGCGTCCTAAAGTAAAGCTTACTTCTGGTCATCAGCTGTGTATGTAAGCAAACACCATTACAGATTGGTTTAGCTAAGACAGATTTTGACAGCTACGCAAAATGGCTCATGTGCCACAAATAAATGGCATCCTTGTTTGGTTTGCTTTTGTTTTTGTGGGAGTTTTGTGTTTGGCCTTTTGTTTTTGTTTGCTTGATTGTTTGTTTGAATTGAAACAAAAAAACAATACAGAATTAAATCCATGGGTATTAAAAAGAAGGCAAATTGTGGCTGCAACTCCATCAGAGAAGAGGAGTCTACTGTTTGGTCTGCTTGCTGTCTGAGTGGCTGTAGGTTCCTTAAGATGAAATCTTAAGACATAGCATGGTAAATGAGAAAACCATAAGACTTCACAATTATATCCCCAAATTCTACCTTTTTGGACAGACCAAGAGAACAGTACCTTCAGTGATTTATCTCACAAATTATTTTGCTGTGTAAGAAGTCAGATTGCAAGGCTACCATTCCTCAACTTGCCCTAAAGCCAATAATGACATCCGTACTCTCAATCAAAACCAGGCAGGGGCTATTTCATTCCCTGAAACCGAGTGGCACAACATGCTGAGCGTCCATGCAGCAGCAACCCTTCTCTCTCCCCAGAAAGATCCTTTTCAGGGAAACTACTTGGCCTGCCCCAAACTCTATAAATTGTATCCACGCTTTGTGGAGAAATCCTAGCTGGCTCAGAGCATCATCTTTCTTACAGCTGAACAGTATGTACAAGCCTGCTCTAGCTCAGCTTAATTTAATCCTCTAGACAGAATCAGTGGGGTCATCTTCTACTAGCAGTGTCATCTCTTCTGCTCTCATTCCGATGCAGAGGTCTCAGTTTTGCAGAGGCATCACAAGTCTTACCAAAGGAAGAAGGATGCTTTTCTCTTTTGTCTACCATGTCTCACCTACCTGAATACTAGAAAGAATGAGAAACAAGCCTAAGTGTCCTCCCCTAAATTACACTTTATTATTTCTACATTTCCTTTGGACTATGCCTACAGTGTTTGAGATCAGCAGGAGGTGTTGATCTGGTGCCCTCCTCTTCCTTCTGACTTAGACTGGTCCTAGTCATAGAATCACAGAATAGTTAGGTTTGGAAAGGACCTTCAGATCATCTAGTTCCAACCCCCCTGCCATGGGCAGGGACACCTCACACTAAACCATGCCACCCAAGGCTCTGTCCAACCCAGCCCTGAACACTGCCATCAATGGAGCATTCACAATTTCCCTGGGCAACCCATTCCAGTGCCTCACCACCCTTACAGTAAAGAATTTCTTCCTCATATCCAATCTAAACATCCCCTGTTTAAGTTTGAACGCATTACCCCTTGTCCTATCACCACGGTCCCTAATGAAGAGTCCCTCCGCAGCATCCCTATAGGCCCTTCCTCTCAGCTTCCCTGACACCTTTCAGCCTAGTAAGGGCTTCCCGCAGCTCAGCCCCTGCTGCAGGACTTCCACCAGGGGGCACCGAGTGCAGCCCTGCCCATCGTGCACCCTCCCCTCAGGAGGGCAGCGCAGGAGCTCTCTGCACCCCGAGCTCTGCGCTCCGTCCTCCCTTCTTATCAGCCCTGCCTCGGTGCCTACGCTGGCCACCGCCGGGGCAGCCGGAGCAGAGCTCCCAGACTGGATCCTGGTCATACGGCGAGTACTCACCATCTCGCTCGCCTGCTCGTGCAAACTGCCTCGAACCTGCCCTGTTTGCCTGCCCAACATGCTTGTGTGAGTTATTAAGAAGCTGAGTGAATGTCAGTGGTCTACACCTGAGTGATGCAGATAGAAATATTTTTTCATAATACAATAAGCAGATTCTTCCACATAGATGAAGGACAACAGAAAAAATACTGCAGCACATATCATAATCCCCGTCTTCTAAAGCCAGCAAACCACAGTGTCAGCAGCTGTGGTTTTTCTTTCCTCTTGTTTGAGCTAAGAAACCCAGTGAAGAAGAATAAAAGCAGCAGCATTATGGGGATGCTGAAAGTGCCACATTTTCAGAATTTTTACTGAAAACTGAACAGTAACTTGTCTGAAGTATTTAGATCAAGAATTATTAGCTCTAGAAATGGAAGAAAACTCCTCGTTATATTTTGAAATAAAAAAAATACACTCTGATTAGAGATAGCCCAGTTTGCCCTGCAAGGGCAGAACCTGCTAGAAAATCCATCTACAAAATAAGCTTTGAAAATCTTTTAGATTATGAAACATAGTTTAATTTACAACAAAGAAACTGACAGCTTGGTGTAACAGCAAATGCTGGCACTGTGCCATGTGACAAGTCACTTGGACTCAACAAGACCACTTCACCTCCATGTCATTTCTCAACAAACAGTAACTTGACATTAGGCTAGCACAACACAGTAGGGCAGGTACAAATGTACAGTACCTTATATTACAGAACAGACTTCACAAACCTTATTTACAACCATTAAAAAACCCCAACAAATCAAGCCCCACAGAACCCACAGCCCCCAAATCCAAAGGAAGATTAAACGAATGCTACTTTCTTCATCATCTTGATAAGATTGTAAGCCATCCTGAACTCACTGCATTTAATTAGCTGTTCTCATTGTTCTTATGGTTACGAGGACCTTTTCTTCAGTTCTGAGACTTAAATATAGCAAATGTAGGAACAACTATTTTTGGTAAGGTAGTCTAAAAAAAAAGGTCCCCAAGGGAACTCTGAGATGAAGGAGCATCACAAACGTGACTCAACTCTGCCTGGTCTCATTAGCTGAACAGATTGTCTCTAAGTAATAACAGTCCAGGGATCTTGCAGATTAGAATGCTTCTAGGACATCAGGAAGGCTATTTGTTTTGGGTGTAATATGGTTTCCTTTTGCTAAAGAAAAAGAAGAGGGAGGTGGATGAGGAGGCTTCAACAGCCATAGGCTCTTCTGACAATCAAAACAAAAAATCGTCTCAAGCATAGGAACATCTTCATTTGCTGTCATACCTTGTGTTTCCTTGCCTGCCATGACTTGTCCTCATCTCTTTGTTTACTGCTTCCAGTCTTATCTTCCTTCTGTATATTTGTTCCCTCATACTGTGTATGTCCATCTTTCCCTCCCACATAGCCTACCCCTTTCAAAAGCTCTTTTCCTGACTTCATAGCATCTCTTAGTTATCACGAACTACACCATTTGGGACAAATCCAGTGATTTGACATGAAGCAACACTAGTGCCTACCGAAGGAAGTAAGTATTTCAATCAGTAATAGTTGCATAGGGCTATTCATATTCATACTCATAAGGTTTTTTCCTTCACTTATAACCAGCAAAAAGAGTTTTAGGTGTGCAGGCTAAATGATATGCACAACCAATTCAGAAAACCTTTTCGGTGAACCCTTCAACTTTCCTTCCTTGCTCTAATGTCTTACTCCCATCCCTTGCTGTTCATCTCCATACAACACTTACAATTCAGTTCTGTGAAGCATTGGACTCTTACCTCCATCTCTACTCTACCAAGCTGCTCAAAATCAAGCAGAGATTTCCATGTGATTCAAGCACACACTTATTTGCTTTCAATTTTGCTTCATCATCTAGGAAATCTTCAGGACCCATGCAAGTGGTGTGACTTGCCTTGCCAAAGTGGGGTCTCAGACTGAAACCTCTTTGGAGGCAGTGCTTTCATTTTGCTAAAAACCACCATGCATATTTAAGGGCTTAAATAAAAAAAAAAAAAAAAAAAAAGTCTTAAAAATAACAGGAGAAGAGCTTCTGTTGAAATTCTGGCCATGCCTAAATCGATACCAAGATTCCTATTGACTTTAGGGGGATTGAAGGCTACAGACAATGAAAGGAACAAAGAAATTCAAAGAAAATGAAACACAAAGGAATAAGCTATCTGAAACACAACAGGTTGCAACCTCAAAGGGTTATGCTACCAGAAAGTGGAAAGGAATTGTAAGAATGCAAGGTGAAATGGAAATGGAGTCTTTCATCTCTATTCTCTGCTACTGCAACAGCATCCTGGATAGAAATGCTTTTGAGGACATGTGTACATGAGACAGAAAATGGGAGGACAAGTAAAAAAGGATAGAGATACCCAGCTGAGCTTTACTGGGCAAATTACTGGTACAGAAGCAAGCAAAGAGCACGCTGACTAAATGAGCTAATCAAAAGGGACTGGATGGATTGTGGAGGCTATTTTGTATTTAATTTTTTTTAGAAATACATCAAGGTAGAAAGTAACAGTGGCAACTAATGACATGAATGATTAATGTTTTTATTTGTATTATAATGGCATTCTATGACACCAACTGAGATCTGGGCTGCACTGTAAAAACACATTATATGACTCAATCTCTTTCACAAAGAGCTTAATGATGACCTAAAAATTGCACATAAAGTAAGCTCATATTTTTGAATTAGTCACTGGCAAATGGAAGAAAGAGTGTAAGCCTGGACAATTAAAGAGCAGGAAAATCCTTTTAAAAGTTTTTATTAATGCAGAGCAATTGAAAGAATTCTCGGAAAGCATGAGTGTGTATGACAAGTCTGACTTCTAAGAGAATTTTAACCAGCATGCTTTCAATATCTGTAATGAAACTGGCTCCATTTTTAGTACTAGGAGAATATACTAAAAAGTGAAAGGATTACTGGGAGAAGGGACTTCAGTAATGATTGCAAAGCAAATCAGATAAGATGGTGATTTTAGTAATCACCATCATAGCAATGTAAATTCTACCTTTTCTAAAGTAAGAGAGCAACTTTTGAAGCGAGCCTGTAATAAGAAAACCAGAACTGATCTCAACCCTTTATTGAAGAAAGCTCAAAAAAGATTTTATATATTTTTTCTACCGTTTATATAAAAAAAAATCAGATCCTATCTGTGAAGGCGCTGATAATGTTAACCCAGATCAAATAATATATAGAGATTAGAGAATGAAAATAAACAAACCTGAAGAGATAATTTTAATCAGTTGGTCGAGAATGCATTTCCCTTCACAATTATTTAACTTCCTTTTTCTTTTTTTTTTTTATTTTTTTTTTGTTTTTGTTTTTTTTGGGGGGGGAGAGGGGTATTTTTAGCAAAAACCTATTAGCTATTTGATTAAAAGTCAGTGTACTTTAATACCCCACTGAAGTCCTTCAGTAGGAAGGGTGGGAAAACTCAAGGGGAATATCCTGACCTTCTCAAGGAGGGGAACATGACACACATATGGTGTGTCATAACACAAAAAGGTCTGCTCCCCAAACCTTTGATTCTTCTTAATGAACAGCCTTACTGAATCCACTCAAATGTGCACCTAGTCTCATATCCTGTGTCATGAATAAAAGGGCTAAGGATGCTTGGCAACAAGCTGAGCAGGTAAACTGCATAATCTCATAATTGCAGGTCTCTTTGGCTTCAGGACTTCTAGAAACATTTCTTTGTTTCTACTTCCATCTACACATTTGCATGCAATACAAGAACATAAGGAAGCAAACTAGCTTATTGGCAGCGGAAAAAAAAAGTGTAAGGCACCCAAGTATATTGTGCTGTGGAGTAAAAAATAGTTTTTCTTGATAGATAGTAAGAGGAGAAGAATATCTACATAATGACTGGAACTGGACTATACACTTCAGATCTTGAGAGCATTTTCAAAAAAATCAAAACAGGCCATGGCAGGTAGAGTTGTCATAAAATTCTTGCTGGTGGTGCTGTGCACTTGCTTTAGATGATGCCCTATACTCCAGTTGCCCTGGAGTTACTCCCCACTTTCTCCCTCACCCATATCAGCATAGTACAATAGTGTGCCTATGTGGGAGCTGTTAGATTTAGAGGATAGCATATCACTCTGATCACAGATCCTTGCAAAGCTGGGATACCACTCACATACAGATGCCTTTTCCTCTCCCACCTCTATGGCTTTTGTGGCAAGTGTCCATCAGTGACATTATGAAAATTGCAGTGCTCTTTCTGACCCTCTCAGAAATCAGCCTATTGTCCAGGCAAAATAGGGACTCACTCAGATGGTGTCTCTTTCCTTCCTTGAAAGAATTAATAATGGCACTTTTATCCACAGATATGAATCTTTGTATTTTAAAATGTCATAAGTGGCTAAAACCTACAAGGTTTGGCTCCCTGACCACAATTAGAACTGCCCAAGAAAAAGATCCCAACGTTTTCTTTTTAGTTAGTGGAAAAGTCTATTTTATAAATTACAAATACTCCAGCAGTACTAATGAAGATTGCATCCTGTCACTTATAAATTGTGTTAAACTTCATAACAGTTTTGCTTTTACTGTTTATTATGATGGCATAACATTTAGTATCTGAAATGAAAAGTTGTCAGTAAATAGCTTGTCCACAAGGTCCTCTGGGAATATCAGGATGGACTACTGGTATATACTGGCCCTGAATACTGAGTGCTGAGGATTGTTACACTGGATTGCCACTGCCTTAACTAGCTGCTAGGCACATTCCCTAGATGTGGATGTGCCATAGATACAGTTGTTGTCTCTGTCCAGTGTGGTGTTACAGGTGACAGGGAGGCAAAAAAAACCCTGATCTCCTGGAGAGACATCTCCCTCTAGCTGGCATTCTTTCTGGATCAGGTGCCTAAAAGCTGTCTGTCAAATACCCTAAGGAAGGTCAATACCACCTTTCAGAACACTGGATCTCACCATTTAGAGCACTCTTGAAAGAAAGGAGGCTTGAATTCAGCTCCTTCACTGGTACTCAGGGTATTTAAACACATTTTTCCAAAAGAAACATATGTTCATCATCATCATTTCCTCATCACTGTGCAGTGAACTTCACAGAAGTTCAAGGAGAGAATGAAAGTGAAGTCCACCATACAACAAGGAGGTAATCTGGCTGGGGGGCTCCATGATAAAAACACACCCTCCTACTTTCCACCACAAGCATGAGAAAGACTGGTTTATAGACCCTGATAGGGACCTTGTGCCTAAGTCCCTGTTGTGGTTTAAGCCGGCCAGCAACCCAGAACCAAGCAGCCACTTGCGCGCTCCCACCCTTTCCTTCCCCTGCTCCTGGAGGGATGGGGAGGAGAATTGAAAGAATGTGACTCCCATGTGTTGAGATAAGAACAGTCCAGTAACTAAAGTATAACACAAACCACTGCTGCTACCACCAATAATAAAAATAATAATAATAATAATGAGAAGGGAAGTAACAAGGGAAGAGAATACAACCGTTCACCACCCACCGACCGATACCCAGCCTGACCCAAGCAGTGATCTAGCCCTTCCGGGTAACTGCCCCCATTATATATACTGGGCATGATATACTGTGGTATGGAATACCTCTTTGGCTAGTTTGGGTCAGGTGTCCTGTCTCTGCTTCTTCCTGGCAGAGTGTGAGGCTCAGAAAGTCCTTGGTCAGAGTAAACATTACTGAGCAGCAACTAAAAACATTGGTGTTATCAGTGCTGTTTCCAGGCTGAAAGTCAAAAACACAGTGCTGCACCAGCTACTAAGAAAGAGAAAAATGACCTCTACTGCTGAACCCAGGACAGTCCCTTAAAGAGGCAATTTAGAATTGACAAAAATGACCAAATGAGTGTCATAAGCTGCTCGGTACCCAGCCATGGGGCACTTCTGTTCATTACACTGTGTATCTACCTACTCACATACTGGGACACTTTCATTCCCTTGTATGTCTGACTCTCAAGATATCAAATTAACTTTTGAATACATGATTTGGCATCTCCACTCACCTACAGGTACTTTTGAAAATGTTATCGTGGAGACTGCACTAAATAGTCTGAAACCTCAATAAAAGGTAGATGAAGTTACAGTGCATGGAAGAGAAAAATGAGAGAATTGCAGCTTTGGTGTAGCCTGAAAAAAACAGCCCAATGTAATGTCTCTAGGGCTTCCATTTTTCTTAAACATGAGTATCAACATCAATAAGCCTTAGGCTGAAAAGGTGGTTTGAGAGGAAATGAACAGAGATGCATGGAAAGTCAGGGAGCAGTGTCACGTATAATTGTGACATGGAAGCAAAATGGAAGAATTTGGAAATCAAACCACAAAGACAGAAACATCATGACTCCTGGAAAGCAATCATAATTTAAGCACTGATTAAGATCTTGAAAAACTAAGTGATTTAATAAAAAAGAAGAAAGTGATATTTTTCTCTCTTTATCCCTTAAATAACTGAAGAAGCACCATAACAACACTAAGAGTCCCTGCAGAACTTACATCAGGGGCTGTAAATTGGTGGTCTGACAGCAGTAATACACTTTATTTCACAGATTATCCTAGCACAAGCATCCTGGTCAGGTAATTAATTCATGTGCTGAACACTTGACCCAAATTTTAGGGGTAATCCTCTTGGTAATCTTCTAAATACCTCCAGAAAGAAATGTGTAGCAGGGATTTCAATACCTGTACTTCTTTAGTAGTTGGGCCATAAGATGAAATGTTCTGGCCACACTAATCCTCATTAATAAGAAAGCATTTTATACCGAGACCTACATTGATGTGCGTGTGTTCCAGGTGAGTGCACTTCAAGTCCATTTTCTTAATGTATTTCTTCTTTACTCCCCTCAACATTCACCGCTAGAATGCTGGCATTTTTATCTAACCCCAAGTTTTTCCCTTACACTACATCCTTCTATATCAAGACTACACACAGTAAGTGTGCTTAATCTGCCCTGCGTAAGGCATGTAAGGAGTCGGACATCTGGTTCTGATTTAGGCCCCCTGCGAATCCTCTATGGGCAGCAGAGAAATAATGGCATCTCCAACGGATGATTCATCTCACTGGAAGAGCACCATGAGGTCGGTCTGATTACTCATCCCCTGGAGATGCTTATTTTTCTCTGCTGACTGCAAAGAAAGCCCAGAATGGTCAGTTCAGAGTTGGACATCTGACCTAGTTCATGAAAGACAAATGCCACATGGTATTTTAGAAGTACTGTAATATTTATGTCGAATGGCCACATAGCTGCAGCAGTACGCTAGACTTTTGGATCCTTACTGCAGAACAGCAGAAGTGTTATTTTTGTCACTCTGCAGAATTTAATAGATCACACACACCTAGTTTGGACGTCTAGTATTTTCAAATTCTTGTTCAGAAAGCAAGTGACATATAACAGATTAGACAAGGCTGTGGGTAAACAGTGGAAAAGGTTGCATGAAAACCTCAGATCAATTCAAGTACAGGAAAATTCTTAAGAAAGGGAAGCTCATTTCACAGTCTCATGTTTAACAATCTTAGGCATATACACATGTAAAGCAAAAAACATTATCCATCTGTTTGTAGCAAGTTTGCAGAGCATTTCAATAAGACACACTAATGCTAATAATGGACAATGTTTATGATGTTTATAAAATAACCAATGTGGAGCATCTGGAAAGCTCATAAAATTTGTTCTTACAAAATCCAGAGAGCGCAACACCCTTCCCTGAGCCTGTTTTTTTGCTGACCTTGTCTTCCTAGGTCAGATCTGTCAGAAATTCTCCTCTTCCAGGCATAGCTGTGACTGTGGCACTGCAAAAGTCATGTACTGAAGCTAGACCCACTTCTGTTTTCATAAATTCGTCATTCAGCACATTATTGGAACAAACCAGAGAGCCAAAACTGCAAGTTTCCACCTGAAACTACAGGGATCTCTATTTCCATGTGACAGATGTTCTACAACAGTTGGTGACAAATGGGCTAATTTAGACTGATTTAACTAAAGTTCTGCCTGCTGACAATGGGGGATGTTTTTTAATGCAGCTGAAGAAGGCATTTCTAAGCACTAGGGCTGGCTGCCTGCTACACACAAAACTACAGAGGCCCTGGTGTGAACTGAACAGCATGGCCATGTGTGGTGCCTGTGTCTCTGCTCCTCACACTGTCTTTTAGATGCCGAGATTGAAGACGGCATTGCCTAGCAAATCACGAAGGGAATTAGCTGGTCTTTCAAATTTACTCACTGAACATACATCCTCAGTAATCAAATACCTTTGGCCCAAAATCTTTCTTCATAAATTCTAGAAGGACATTTAATTAGTGCCCTGGGGTGAGCTGGTCTTCTGGGATGCTGAGCTCTCTATCACATATGCAGGAAGCTTCCGGGGGCTCCTCTCTTAATCAAGGCAAGCCCATCCACATTAATGCTTTCAGCCCTAATTTCTGAAGGATGACCACAGAGGGACCAGAAAAAATATTGCATTAAAGCATTTAGGGCTTCAGAAATGATAGTGTAACAAACAAGTGCATTGCCCTCCATCTGGAAAATTGTCTTGGTTTTTGTTTTTAACTTGCATGCGAGAGCTGGCTTCAGGTTCCACCCTTCTGAGTATCATAAAGCCTCTTGCTTGAGCAACCAGGAGTACACATATTAAAATCCAGCAACAATGAAATTAGTTTACTTTCTCCTTCTTGTCTTTTCTTTTTTTCTCCTGTCTTCTCATATTTTCTTTTTTCTCCTCTCTCCTTTCTCCTCTCCTCTCCTGTCCTCTCTTGTCTTTCCTTCCTTTTGAAGAACGCTTCTAAGTAAGTATCCCAATGATTGTTTTATGAGAGAACCTCATAAAGGTAACTTCACTGATTATATTTCTGTACTAAGAAAATAGCTGCCAGCACTAAATATTTAAGGCAGTTTATCTGCCAAATTAATACTGGCATTATATCAGCCAAGCAGTCCCAAAGCCAGCAGCAGTACAGCATACTCTTCTATTGGGGGGGTGGCCTGTACGCTTTGAATATGCCCCTAAAAGTTGCTGAATCCTCCTTCCTTTTACCTAAAACCAGACCAAAAATATAACCTAATTGTCCTTTACCGTGTAAGTGGCCTAGTTAACTAGCTGCGACACACAGGCTTCATATCAGTTCTCTCCACATAAGCATGAACTTTGCTCAGAGCAGGAAGGCTTGAGTCTGGTCTGTTCCTGAAGCGTTATGTCTATGCAACAGTAGACATTATGCATAGAGCACGTCTTCATCTATTAATAAAAAAACTACTGAAATTTTGCTCACCTTGAGAAATAAGCTCTTAGGAATGGTCCTTGTTGCTCCAAATTGCCATAGAGTATGGAATAGGATATGAAGTAGAATATGACTGCATTACAACTACTTACCCCCAAACAAACAATAAAAAATCTACTACCACCACCACCACTATCACTACAACAACAGTGGACAAAAAGGAGTTACTTACATTGAGTGAGGATTCCTGTTAAGGCATTTTTGAAACTCTCCTTGGCTTGCTCCATTTCTTGCTCATGAGCAGCCTTTTCATTCATGAGCCGGCGGACATGGCTGTTGGCTGACTGCACCATCGAATAAAACTGGTTTGCAGAGCGACGATTCACCTCACCTCGCTCAATCCAGGTAAGCAGCACTGTGATGGCCTCTGAAAACTTGCTATCATCTAGAACAATCAAAGCACAGGTTTTAAATGCAGGCATAAATATCCTGCCGAGAACACATTTTCTGCTCTGTATCACATTAAAATCACCATAAATCCTGCTTGCAGTATATCATTTTGGGCAACTTTGGGGTCCTTTGTTCTATCAGATGTGAGAAGCCAATACTGCACATGAAGCTACATAAATGCTACATAAATCTTCCTTCAAGACTTGTCTCCTGCTTATTTTAATAGCTTTCGCACAAAAAAAAGCACCCCTTCCCCCTTTCCTGTGGCCTGACTTTTTACTTTCACAATGTCTCCCTTAAGGTCTTCAGTGATATTGAATGACCTTACAGTGGGAGTGAGGAGACCCCTATGTTACTGGACCCCATTGAAGAAATGAAATGTGTCCGCGTTAATCTGCTTGTCCAAAAGTTCAGCCTTGGAGCTTGAGCTCAGCTGTACTTTTGTCAATGGATTTCACTAACATCACATTCTTAATTAATGAACAATGACAAGGCTGAACAATTCCTCCTCAAAGCACTGATTAATTACAAGGAACTGCTTTGAACAGATGATGTGTCTGTATTTGTTTTGTATGATTTGTCTGTACTTTGGTTTACATATTTTTTTTTAAAAAGGATTCCAGCCGAATCCAGGCAAATACCTCGCTTACAGCTTTATGGTTACAGGTAACTAAAGTTATATTTCTCTGCAGAAAGATTGCCAAAACTAGTGGCTAGATTTTGTGCACCCCCTCCCCAAGTAATCTTCTTTCCTCTGACAGTGCTCTCAGCTTCCTCAGAAGGCTCTTAGTACAGCATCCATTACACTTTTGCCTTCATCAGGATTAAAAGGACACCTTTCTTTTTAAGCCCCATTCAGGATGAACTGCAAGAAAATATTATTACAACAGAGTGCCTTTCTGTGGAACCATTTTTGTATAATTTGGTCTTTTTTTTTACCCCAGGATTTTATTCTATAAAACTTCAATTTCCCAACAAATAATTTTCAGCATCTCATCTAGTCCTTCTTGGTTAGATTTCTTTATATATATTTTAGGCAGTAGGTGCGCCTTTCTATAGGAGAAGCTAACAGTTATGGTGGGGAGAAGTAGTATAGTTATAACCAGAAGACACTTAAAATGAAAATTGGAAAATACTAAACCCAACCAACTGTGTTACAGGATAAAGAAATGTGGGACACAGTTTATAAGACTCTGCTTTCCACGTACAAAGAGCAATGAAATACTAATTCTTAAGTGATGAATTGGGTTTCTATTCTGAATCAGTAATCACTTCCCTAGAAGGCAAGAAGCCTATGGTACAAAGAGAACTAGTGACATGCTCTGTGCCCACAGCCTGTGAAGCATACATTTTACATTTCCTGATCTTTAGCATCTATTAAGTGAAACATGCTTTCAGCTACAGCAATAGGCTTTGCTCTACACAGCTGGAGAGGCATGTTTGCCGAAGATCCCTGAAAAGAATTGCAAAATAAGAATATTGCACCATCCTTCCTTGTACGATGATGTAGCTGTTGTCACATTACATTAATGTATGATTCATCATCATAATTCATTAAATAATTCCCTCTGGGGAGAAAGAGTCAGACGGGCATCTTTTCTTTCCATATTGTCCCCTTGGATTAGACTCCACTTCCAAGCTTTGCTGGATATGTATGTGGCAGGTATGTAATAAGTAGCTCTGATGAGTGAGGTTGGTAGAATACGGGCCTTGGAAAAGCCGAATGTAAACAAGACTCATGCGAAACCTCTTCATTGCAAGAAAACACTAGGATAAAGGTCTTCAAAAGGCTTTGGCAAAATATTTGTCTTGCTGAAATGCATGGGAGTTGAATGTCACAGATCCAGTACAGCCAAGAACTCATCCCTGGAACATGATGTTTATTATAATTACAGTAGTCAATAAGAATAACCTGCAATGGCTTCTGGCAATGTTATCATGCAATTTCCAACATACTGTACAGTCAGGTCACTCTGTGGATGGCACCAGCCTGTTAACACCAGTGGCGTGCCTGATTGTGAATAGAGGGTAACTACAGATGAACATTCCTCTTTTTTCCTTGTAGACATCATTGTAGATCATCACATATAATTTATCACCCAACACAAAAGTACCATTTAGAGTCAATTATTCCATTCAATCTATGTCAAGGCATGAACAGCAAAGCTGGGAGAAATGATGCACATCTAGCAGCACCTCTGAAGAGGTACACTGTGACCTGTGCAGAAACAGCATGCAGCACAGCAAAAATATTTCATGGAGGTGCCTGAGGAAAATCAGTTGCAGAGAATCATTCTCTCTTTTTCTTTCTTTAATCTCTCTCCAGTATACATCTGTATGTTGTTTTGCTGTACTAAAACACCCCTCCTTTTTTTTATTGGGCAAAGTTGGTGTATGTAAGGGATATTCATAAATATGCTGTCCTTCTGCCACATAGATTCAACCCATGCTGTCATGCCCATGTTTTCAACATACTATACTTCCAGGGAGCTGCAAAGGTCTGTGGGCTTCTTATAGTTAATTCATGGCTCTGTAATAGCAGGAAAAAATCCCTTCATTGGTAAACATCAGCATCTTCATTGATTACATAATTAGAAGATGCATTAAAAAATGCTAGAGGGTAATACATGCACAACAGGAGCACATTAGTTAATAAAATCTTTTCTCTACACTTTAAAAATTTCCTTATTTCACCTTAATTTTTAAATTTTATATTTGAGTTGACTACTTAGTGACTGGCATAAGGTTACTCACTGTGAGTTAATTTTCTTCATCCAGAAAGCAGTGACTCTTTCTGAGCAATCAGAGGTTCATTTAGAAAATCAGATTCTTATACCAGATTGTTCATTTATTTTTTATTTAGTAGATAAATAGTAGGAGAAATGCAGCAATAGAATCTCATTTAAGCAGAGCATGAACCGCCTTATGATTGCAGCCATTCGTTAAAAAAATAAAACAAAACTCCTAATTCTGTTCAAAATTATTTCCTTGCAGTAGGATACACATAAACACAGAGTGTTTAAAAACATACCCTTAAAATAAATTTGCTTCTATAAAACATGCTCCCATGTGTAATTGTTCTTTTAAAATGAGTACATGACAAATTATTTTTCACACCTAAAGCTTTTTTCTTCTTCAAGTTGCAGCATGTTTTAAGCAAATCAGGCAGGATTCATCTCCTTTGTGTCAACATCTGATTTAGCAGCCCTGGGATCCTGGTACATTCAGTTGGAAGAGATGCACACTTGTTGGACAGGCTTCACCAGTCCTGTTTTAGCTGCGTATTTGAGGGTGAGATGAGCTGTACTCCAGAAGTGCCTGCTTCAACCAGCTGTAAAGGGAGCCTGGGGTGACCTGCTCATACATAGACATTTC
This sequence comes from Myiopsitta monachus, assembly GCA_017639245.1. Lineage (NCBI taxonomy): Eukaryota > Metazoa > Chordata > Aves > Psittaciformes > Psittacidae > Myiopsitta > Myiopsitta monachus. Next base: position 67,154,946 of record CM029919.1, read on the forward strand.
TGCCACAGACATATACATTTAGTCAGAGTAATCCCAATTGTTACACAAGTACACCAGATACAGCCACCTACCCTGCATTTGTGTAGCTGTGTGTCATGGTTTAAGCCAGTTCACTCACTCACTTCCCTCTCTTTCTTCCCCCAGTCCCGGGGGGATGGAGAGGAGAATCAAAAGAATGCAACTCCCACAGGTTGAGATAAGAACAGTTTAATAACTTAGGTATAATACAAATCACTACTGCTACCACAAATAATAATAATGACAAGAGAAGTACAAAGAAAGAGAATACAACTGCTCACCAAGCCCGACCCAGCCAGTGCACCCCCCAGCAGCGAACCCCCACAGTGCACCCTCACACTCTTACGAGTCTCTGCCCTCCTTTTTACATCCTGGACATGACGTGCTGTGGTATGGAATAACCTCTTTGGTCAGTTTGGGTCAGGTGTCCTGTCTCTGCTTCCTCCTGGCTTCCCCTCCTCCCTGGCAGAGCATGAGGCTCAGAAAGTCCTTGGTCAAACCAAAACACTCCCAAGCAGTAACTGAAAACACTGGTGTTATCAGCGCTGTTCCCAGGCCCAAAATCAAAAACACAGTGCTGCACCAGCTACCAAGAAGGAGAAAAATGACTGCTGCTGCTGAACCCATGACACTGTGTTAGGTTTTCAGTTTTACTGCAAGCTGTGATGTATGCTATGTTGTTTTAATATTTACCCGTCTATTGAGGATGGCTCGCTAAGTGTCTGTGGATAGATTTCCAGGTGCTGCTAGGCTCAATCACAGGTCTCTAGAGATAAGATAGTTCAAATTTCTCTGATATTAACTGAAGATATTTGGTGCTTAAATCCTAGCTCCCAACTTCAATGAAATGAAACATAAAGGAAAGAAAATGCATCCCTAAGCTGCCTGGGAAATTGTCAACAGGGATAATTCTATATTAAAAAAAAAAGGAATAATTGTTGACAAATGTTTTGCAGTTTTCTGCTTGTAATTTAAGCAAGTCCAAGTGGAATAAATTTTTAATAGAAGAAGCTATGACAAGAAATGCTACCAAATGGTGTACTGGGAAAAAGTGTTGAAAACAGAGATTTTACTTTCAGTTTATTGAGTTTCCTTGCTGTAACACAGGGCAGAATTCAGCTCAGAGTAATCTGAAATGTTGCGACTATTTGTCTCTCAGTGTTAAGCACCTCCATAAGGTATTTTCACAGCTTGGGTAATGGTGTCTAAGGCTTTAGCCATTAGACAGGAGATAGACTAATCAATCACTGTGAAGCCAGGCACTGAAACACTCATTACTATAATTTTTACATTTATAGATATATTGAAAATATAGCTAACTTTGTATTTCTGTATTTTGAGAGCGACCTTGTATCCTGGACCTCTAGATAGGACAAGATCAAACACTGGGCTAGAGCTGCTTTTAGCCTTGTTAGTATCTTCCCAATCCTGGGCTTTCTCAAATGTTTGAAGAGTATCTGAGATGATTCATACAACACTTGAGACTTCAAGTGTTGTTTGAATCAACAAATTGCAGCAATCCTTCTGCGTTGTCCTATGGTCCATGGTTTTGTCCAGAGTCAGCACATACTATCTCTGGCCCCTAATCCTGCCCCCCTAACGCAATCTCCTAGGCTTGCAAGGGGATGCTGAAAAGAGAGAGCTATTTTCCTTTATCCTAATGACCACATCTAGAAAGCTCCTATGCTGACTGCATATATTTTGGGTTGCATTAATGATATCATTTTTCTCTGTCCCTTTTAGAAGATGGGAAGTGTCTAGTGTGTCTTCATGCTAAGCTCTGGCCTGACCAATAGAAATCCAGTCAAAAAACATCCCTCAAAGATATTCTTGCGAGGACTGAGAATGACTGTGCTGCAGGGTGTGCAACAGGGGATAAGAGGCATGGGATATGTCTAATCTATTTACCTCTGATTGACAGCCTGTCCTCTGTCAGCTGTAGCTGTGCCATAGGAAGATGCTGTGTCCCCTGCCTCATCTCTAGCTACTCAGCCCTACCCCTTTGCTCATGGCTACACTGGCCTCAGGGCTGCCTCAAGCTGCTCAGCTGATCACACTCCAGTTCCAGTTTGTCAAACTAAGTGCAGTTCAGCTATTGCAGAAAAGTGGTAGAGGCCGGTTCGAGATGCAAACACCACAGAACTGCAGCCAAATATATGGCCAAGGTTACTGTTAAGCTGACCTCTGATTTGATAATTTACCATTTTATAACTAAGATTTCTGACCTGAAAAGGCTGAATTTAACACAAAAAAATAATAACTCACAGCAGATGACTGCTGAGGGTGAATCAGGTCAGGGAAAAGGTTTACTAACCTCTCTCATCAGCAGGCTTAGCGCAGCTCCCCTGTGCATCAGGAACAATTTGCTCCCCAGCACACACCAGTTCCACTGCCACGACGACAACCTATTTTTCTCTTGGCTTATGAGCTTCTCCTGTACAGAGTGCCTGCCACTGACCTAGAAACACAACTCTTCAGCCTACTACCTTCACCTTCTTTTTTCCCTGCTCAAATACTTATATAATTGTGCTATGCAACACACATATCAGTCTGGTACTTTTGGGATTAATAACATTTTTAACCCAATGACACTGCATAATAAGTGAGAATCAAGGAATAAAAATTCTTACTGCCACAGGGTTCTTTTAAAGAGTGATTAATATCCACCTTACTATTTCTTAAATAGCCTTAACTGTACTCTATAACCACAAAACTTTTCCAGTTATGTAATAAATGACTAGCTGAAACTAGATTTGAGAAAAATACGCATACGCCTTTACTAAAAGATATCTTAAAAGGTGCTTTCTTCCCCCTGTATCATCAAACTCTTCCTTCCAAATTAAATCACATGAAACACCCACCTCTGTAAGGTGGGTGTTTCATGTCAGACACAGAAATCCATTATCTTATCCTGCTGATGCCATTATTTCCAATAAAAAGTAATTATGAGGGTATTGAGTTTCCTCCCTATTTCTCAAAATCACACTACAAACTTTCAGATCAGTGAGCTGCAATTTTCCAGTTCATACTAATTAACTTGAGTCATTTTGCAGTATGGTACATTTAATCAAGTGGGTTTATATTAAAATCCTAAAATTTGCATTGATACAATTCAGAGTAGGTGAGGGAGGACACTTAGTAATACACTTAACAGTGAATGCACTTCTTGCAGGTTTTGGGAGAGTGGTGCCCAGGGAATTGGGTTACCGGGCTGCTGATAGCTGGAGCCACCTTACACTCTCCTGCAGTGCCCTCTCACTGTGCCTGCTCCCAGCCCCTGTGCAAGGCTTTTGGAGCCAGATGTATTGTGTCACAGCAGATGTCAGCAGCATATGGAAGAAGGAAGGAGAAAACGATGATCTAAAAACAGGAAGGGTGAATGAACAGATTTGACACTAAAGTGTCGCAACATGTCTGTTGTAAAGCTCTGTCCTCATATACTACTAATAAAAAAAGACTGTACTAAAAAAAAAGGGTCTGGAGTCTTTCAGCAGCAATTAAACCTGGCATTCATTGGATTTGTTCAGAGAATCTCAGCTTTGCATCCCCTTCTGACGTAGCCCTGCCCTGAATTCGATCCTTGCTGTGTAAGACTTGCCTCTCTGGATAACTGCAAAGCTTCTGCAGCACTCCACAAGTCTGGGTCTCAAGTTTTGAGTGATAATGAAAGCAGTGTGGCTTTCTTCTCATTGAAATATCCCATTTCCCAAGCAATTAAATGTTGTTTATATATCAAATGCTGTGTAAGGGTTGAGATTGTCAGGCTTGATGCTACCTGAATCTTGCACAAGATGCATCCCCAGTTAGTTCATTCCACTGTAACTGCCATCTATTTATTTAAATTTCCAATCTGTTCTCTCTTCAGGGGATAATACAGTACCTGGCAAAGAAGCAGCCTCTCAATTTTTCAAGTTATATTTTTTAAAATGGAAAGCCACATGAATAACTTCCCTGTGCTCATACAGACACACTATTTAAAAGGGAGGTAAATTCCAGGGTATTGTACATAACTTGCAGATATTTATGTCTCCTTTGCTCAAAATATTTTAAAAACCAGATATTCAAATATGAGATGTCTTTATTAGATGATGAAACTATTTAGCTACCTGCAGCAAATAAGACAAATGTAGCATTTTAAAGGAGCTTATTTGCAATAAGTGATTTCTGACGATGGTACCATTAGGTACAGATATGCTTGAATTAAGAAAATCATAGTGTTCAAAATTCTGCTTTGAAACGCAAATGTCATAAACAAGCAGATTAAAATGTTTTGTTTCAATGCACCTGACAGAGCAGTGTTCCACTTAATGATAAAAGGTTTAGACTATCTCCAGTTGTGTGATGTTCTGGGCATCACATTACTCAACCGTTTATAACGCACCCAGGAAAACAGATGTCAGAGTATGCAAATTTGATCCTAAATACCTACTGGCACACCTCACTGTGCAGTAATAACACATCTGATTTAATACTGCAGAATTAAAATCTCAAAGACACACACCAAGCAAAATGCTGCAATGAACCAGAAGACAAGAAGGTCGTGTTTTCGTAACGTAATAGCAGAAGACACAGCATTCTGCTGGTTTTGTCAGAACAAGAACTTAGGGGATATTCTCAAGGGCTGTTTAAGGAGGTAGTTCTCATTTACACTTCATTGTAAAAGACTTTGGTTTCCCAGAATTCACATCTATGAATTTATTGAGATATTTCCTCAAAGAAATAGAGATTTTTACCTAAGGCAGGAGTTGTCAGAAAGGAGGCCATAAGTTTCATTAGCCTGAGTTATGCTTAGCTGTTGTCTTATTCCATGGCAATCAGACAATGGTTTGATGAAACTATTTGCAATGGCATGACGCAGTACGGAATATTTGGATCAAAATGCGGATTTGAAGAGTACCTTTTGGAAATATGAAATTTTATCATTTTAAATAAATGGGGCCTATTTTTTATTTTGCTTTTTCTTTTCAAATGCGCTTTCGTGGTTTGGAAAGTAAAAAAACAAAAACAAAAACAAAAAAACAAACAAACAAAAAAACCCAACAAAAAATCCAAACAAAAATAGCTTGTGCAAAATTAAATGATAGTTTTGCTTTCCCCACAAGCCTGCAAAACTACACTGTGTGGTACAGACCTAAAACTGACCTGCATAGCCCTGATGAGAAGGAGCCCATGTTCTTCCCCATGTTACCTATCCAGTTTGAATGCTGGAGTTCATTTAATTCTGACAACCCAGGCTCAGGTCCTTTCTGCGTTCTTTGTGCTTGAGTCATGAAGAATGGAACTCTCTCATGGCAATGCATGGAACTAATTTAAATCAAGTATTTTGTGACAAGCCATCTTTTCATTGCAGGAAATTTCCTCTTTTATGAAGTATCAGCACCTTGGCTTCTCTTGGCTCTGGCTGGAACCAGCAGAGAACATCAGTAGTAAATTATAAATGCCGAGCAGCTCAAAATATGTTTAATCAATGAGAGTTAATAGTGTAGGCCTATATTGTTAGAGCTATGGGCTCAAATCCACGAGACCTACACCCAAGATAGCAGCAATATGCCACTGCTACATAGTGAAAGGTACCAGTAACAATTCACAATGGGTGGTTAAGGAGAGGAAAAACAGCACAGGCACTTGGAGAAAAGTGAATATACTCTTGACTAACAACATGAAAGGTGCAGGAAAAAATATCCACACTGCCAACAAGGAAAAGTTATGAAGGATTTCATTTGTTGGACCGTAACTGAGAAAACCAGGCCAAGGCAAAGCAGGCAAAGGCAAAGGGAACAGTAAAGGAAAAGGAAAATACCCATAAACCAGAATTGTCTACTACTGTCTAAAATGGAAAGTGGTGAAAAATTGCACTGGTACACAGTTTGATGGGTTTCCCTTATTCCTTCATAAATCAGGCATTCAAACCAAGTTCTCTGTAGATATAAAGAGATTTGGGATAGTCCACAGAGAGCAGGGAAAGAAGAGCAAGTCATAAACCTTCATGCTTTTTTAGGTATGCAAGGCTTCATATGCAGTGAGTTCCCAGGCCCAGTCACCAGGCAGTGCCTTCAGAGAAAGCACTTCTCTTTTAATATAAAACACCATACCAGTAGAGGCTACCTGGCTGAAATTTTATAATGAACTTTTGCTTCCAACTGGCATAAAAGATCCTCTATACTCTCCCACACCCTCTCCTCTATGGCAGTTACTGCTGTAGCAGATGAATGCTGCACATGAGAGGAATAGGAATATGCTGACAACACCGGGGTGAGAGTTCCCAGCCAAGTCTGGTACATAGACTCAATGATTTCTTTTAGTCTTATGCTGCAGTTTGCAGAAGGTGAAAATAAATAGTGTCACCTCTGCTATAGACTCAATAAATATCTAGACCACAACAGGGGACTGGTTGACGAGCCTAGTTCATCTCTGCTCACCGTCAGATTTCCTTGCTGTCAGGAATTTCCAAGGTTATTTTGACCACAAAAGTTGCTTGGATTCAGACCAAGTTGTCTACATCTGTGATTGCAAAGCAGTGTCTTGGGATGACAGATGTTTGGCTATTTTGGCTTGTTTTTCAGCTAGTGTTGCTCAGTGAACTTCTGGAGGCTCTGCAGGAGCTGAAAACTGCACATGGGGCACCTGCAGCTCTGTCTCATGAGCTGGCAACAGAGCTCAGGAGCCTTTTGAAGTGGGTACCATGGAGAGGTTATAACTTTCCTTAAGAAAAGACTGCAAAGCTCAAGACACAATCTTTCAAGGTAAATCCTGCCAAAAGCAGATATATTTTGACCCTTCTCTTCTTAATGATGAATCCACAAGGCTTTTCCAGCAATGCAAATCTGGTGATATCCAGAGACCTGAGATTTTGACCCCAAGTTTTATATATATGCGCGTGTGTGTACAAATATATATTTTTTGTGTGCTTCACTGAAGTCCATATTTGAATTGTGAATGCATGATGACAAGAACTGCTCTTTGCTAGAGTTAAAGAATTTCTTTACTGTTGCTTTACTTCTGTTTTTGGGACATCACAAAGGGCTTATGTGGTGAATTCATGTTGCCCAAGGGAGGCCAGAATGTTCTGCCTCACTGCCTTATAGATATTGGCCATAATGTCATAGGAAAAGTAAAGCAGACCAGTATAATGACTGAACCCCTCCTCTGCTCTCTACCTTCCCTAGTACAGGAGACAATTCATGACTGGTGAGAAGAGAGGGTGCTTCTTTGCATTCTCCATGCCCAGCACTCTGTACAGATCCAAAGCTGATGCCATTAATCTTGATACAAAGCAATTGCTAATTAGTGAAGTTTTTAAAGTTGCAGTATCATTTTTTGCTGGATTTTAATTATTTTTCTACCAATTAAAATAAACTTACCATTTTGGTTTCTTAATTTCTTATATTTAATTCTGTATATTTCTGAAAGTTTATCTTTATTTCCAGAGAAATAGTCATGTACGTGGTGTTGGTCTATACCGTGCAAAATATATTTCTATATTAAACTTGCGCCTACTCACCAAGTTCTTGTCAAATGTCCCTCAGGAGAACCAAAGATCTAAATGCTTGGAATAAGTTTTAATTAAGTATAGAAACTCCCAGAATGAAAAGAATAACCTTTCTAGATACAGAAATCTTAAATATCTTGCACACACAACCTCCCCCCCCCCCCCCCCCCCGAGTTGCCCCAAGCAATGGCTAGCCATACGGAAGAAATTGCCCAGACTTCTTGCATTTTTTGGCTTAGTTCAGGAAACCTCTAGGCCTTACTACATAAGGGAAAACTTCTCTATAAAAAATTAACTCCTAAAATATTCAACTGAAAACAGAGTCAGGGAACAGATGGATCTAATATTCTCTATTGTATTGTATAATGTCTAGAGGAGCTGGACTGGAAGCTAGGTAAGAATTAAATATTCTTATATTTGAGCCTCTTTCCTCTTTTTCTTCTGCTCTATCAACCTAGCTCAGTTATTTTACCAATATCCCAGTTATTTCATGAATTATTTAACAGTGTATGTGGTGACAGTATCTGTTATACAACCTAATAACAGACTGAGGTTACAGTGACAACTAACAGTGACCAATGCAGTACTTGGAGACAGTAGGGTGCATCTTTGCTCCATGCTCCAAGGATGAAACACTTCACGCTGCCCATCTTCAGCTTCCCAAACATATTTCATAGTTAGAACAGAGGCCAGTGTGTTGACAGCTAGATAGCCTAACTCTAATCTGGATAATTCTGAAACAGTGGCAAGAATCACAGTTTCTTGTGACCTGGCACACAGTAAAGTAACATGCTTGGCCAGCACATAGATAAAAAATGCCAAACCCAATTGCTAAACACTTAATGAAAACAAACAAAACTCTACAGGGTATAAGGAGTTGTTTCCTTGATCTTTAATTTCTTTACCATGAATAATGTTATTTTTTTGCTTCTTACTTTCTATGTTAACTATTAAAGTCAGGAATCCTCAAGCTGCACCCTTAAAAATATTAACTTGCTAAGTGTACCTAGAAAAAAACCAAACAAGCAAGCAAACACATACCAAAACAAGACACTATCTTGCACAAGAAATTCCAGCCCTAAAGAGGGAATGAAAGAATGGATGGTGTGTGTCAGAGATAAGTTGCAACCTCTGCCTCTGAGGGGCACATCAAAATGCAGCTCATGGGGGCAATTTAAATGCCGGGAATTTATGGCACAATCATGTGCATGTGATGTAGTAACATATCAGTCAAGGAACAAAGACATTTTAAGAATGAGGCCTTTAATATGAAGGATGTTTGTAACAGGTTGTCTTATTATGAGAGTGTGCCCAAGGTATATGATGAGAGCAACTGAACAGAAAAAAACTGTCCTGTAGTATTCGAAAGGTTGTGTTACAGTTGCTAAAGCACAGGTAGATGACAAACATTATACATTTCTAGCAGGTGGGTGAGTATCATTACTGTTGGCATAAAAATGGCAGAAGAATAGGGGAAAGCTAACAGGGCAAGTAATGAAATACAGCAGAGAGAAATCAGCTCTCCTGCTCTGACTTCTGGGTGGCTCCTGCTCTTAAGGAATAATACACTGAAAAGTATCAAATGCTGCTTACCTTTCAATTTTTCAGCCAGCAAAGCAGCTTCGTGTTCAGAATAATGCATTATTGCTGGAGGTGAAGGAGGGCGCAGTCTGTCTTCTTCCATTTTGCGTCTGTGGCGTTCTTCTCTGGCCAGCATTCTTTGTTTGCATTCCCATTCATAAAAGTCATCTCTTGCCTGAGCAAAATCAACATGAAGGCGACCTGAATCCTTTTTGTCTGTGCTAGATCCTAATCTCATGCGGTAACCTGAAATCAACAAGCAGAACTAACTGTTGCAGGACTTCTTTGCTTTTTTCTTTTTCCCCTCAAGTGCAGCTAAGTAAAAATATGCATTAACAGATTCTCACATATCTACACAGGATCTATCGATAACTGTTTTCACAGGAAGATGAACATTCATCCACTCCTTTTTCCTTGCAATTCTCTGCATCACCTGTCAACACAGAGGATGATCTGAAAAGTCAACCCAAAGTTAACAGAATCTATACTTTGGTTTAGAACTATATGTAATTTTTCTACTTGATACTCCCAACCCTTATAAATGCAAAGGCCAGGTAAGCAAAAACCAACTGCTAAAAAAGGACCTGGTTTCGTCTGAATGTAGAGTCCTTCTTCGCCTGATCTTATTGAGATCAGATACAGTTTAGTGCTTTTCTCCAGCCTGCCACAGGGATTGGAAGTAAGAGGAAAGGTTGACTTTTATAAAAATCATGACTACAGATGAACGAGGACATTCTTTTACATAAATTCCTGTACCAGAAAGAGGGAAATAATCTGGTAGCAAATATAAGCCATTTACAAATGAACTGAGTTTAGCATTCTTTAAAGTTATTTTTAAAGTACTGATGAATTTAGGAGACCTTTGCAAGGCCCCTTTCGGAATAAATAATGAAACCTTCTGTACTTATCTTTAGCCATGTTCTACATATCAATAATTTGGTATATGTATAATATGCCAAAGCTAGCAGACCGTGAAGGCTTTAAGGGGCTACACAGCAGTACAACAGGGCCCTGCTCTGAACAAAAACTTTTGACTTTTAACAGAGGACAAAAAAATCATGCCAAAGCAGAAGGAGCTTTTTGTGACTGTACTGTGGAAGAACATATTCTGGACAGCTATCTTTTGTCAAGTTTTATTCCAAGGCTGAAATATACTCTCATTTTCCCTAACATTAAGAATGCCAATTCAGGAAAAGTCTGAGAAAACACTATGTAGAAAACTGCAAACAGACCCTTCAGATGTATATAAAATTAATCACTGCACAGGGCTAGCTCTAATTTCTCAAAGCCAACCCGCTACAGTAGGCTCAGAAGCAGAGCAGCACAGCGAGACTTCTCAAGTCATGGGATGCTGCGGAGATGAATTCTGTAATGAGCTGGCATGTAAGAGGCTCTTCAGCAACACACATTACTACAATCACTGCATAGTAACTTCAGGGACAGGAAACTCCTGCTCAAAAAGGCAGGAAAAATAGTGTTACCTTCTTTTGAACAGCAATCCAAGAGAACCAACCTTTCAGTCTTTTGGTTTCCCTGTGGTTTGAAGAGTTTCAGCACCTAACTACCACAGTTAAAGCTCAGTTTTGAACTCTCCCCAGGGACAGCAAAGCTAAGACTTGTGTAGTAGATTAGGAGTATCTTTGTAGAACATGCATATCTAGGCATACTCCGTTTATTGTAAAATAGAAAATGGATGTGGAAAACATCCCGCTGTGTGAATACAAGAGACTGTCTGTACTTCAGCACATATGAGGGAGTAACTTCAGACATTGAATATTTATGCAGGCAGTGATCCTTCCAAAAAACCACAATGCGAGTACATTCGGATTTGACATTTTCCTTTCAAACATCTTGTGGAGTTCATCTAAGTAGCCTGATAGAGAAGAAGAGGTATGACTTTCATTTTCCAGCAATGAGTCCAAACCCATATGAAAAACTCGACCTAAGGATTTCAGAGATCCTTCAAAGCCAGAAGGCATCAAAAACTTCCATGGAACCTACGAAATCTGGTCTCCGAGGATCATGAGCTTGGGATGAAGTAGACTGAATATCGCAATAGGGCAAATATTGCCTGTTATTTTAAAGCCGCCTTTATTTTACTCTGCTTTCTTTTGCTTGGAGGAGTAAACACTTCTCTTCCCCCCCAGAAGGCTCTTTGTGGTCATATACTTAGCTCTAGTCACAAGGTGTTGAAAGGAAGAGTTACAGATACACCATATTTAGTGAGACATAACAGAAGAGTGTGGGTGACCTTTCAAAGCTGAGACCTAAACTAATGAGGAGCAATTATGTTTTATCCACAGAGGTGTAGGCATGAAGGGGTCATCCAAAAGGGGTCAGTAGTACAGCTACCCTGATAACAGATGTTGAAGGGTGACAAATGTTACCCCCCTCCCTGCCAGTCTGACTCGCCAGCTGCATTCCTCAAACAGTGATTGCTCTGTGCCAAAACAGCATTATCAGCAAAGTGAAAGGACACTGCCAAGGTGCCAGGTCTCATGAACCTAAAATTAGACCTCCCAGCTGGGCTGTACTTTTCAGGAAGACACAACCTCTCTTCCCCTCCCCAGCTCTTTTGCCTCTTTTGGCGGGAGCATGCTGTCATGGACACAGCAAGGAACACTGCAGGATGTAAGACTTTTGTGGACCACAAAGATCCACTTCATCTGAATAAAGAACTGATGAAATGAACCGTGCATCTACAGGTTGCTTGTGCATCATCAAAGTTGAGTTTTTTCAAGGTGGCCCTCATCTTTGAAGTAAATGGCAATAATGGCAAGAAACACAACAACGAACAGCGTAAACTGCAGTTCAAAACCCAATACCCTGTGTAGCACTGGACAAATGGTTCCCTTTAGCTAACCAGGTTACGTGACTCCAAATTAACTGATTATTGAAATTGCCCATGAATGATACTGAAAAAATCTTACTGCTTGTTTAACTCTTAAAGCTGAATGTGGTCAGCCAAACATGTACATTCCACCAGCAAAGAAACTTAGAATAACTTGGGTCAGAAGCGACCTTGGTCATCACATAGTTCAAAGCAGGGTCAACGTCAAAGTCAGATCAAGTTCCTCAGGGCTTGGCATCTTTCCCTTAACAAAAGCATAGGGACAATGGCCTCACTAATGAGCAGCAGACTCCTCAATTGGTTAATAGCCAGGAAGATGCCATGCAGCAAGGGGTGCATAACTGCAGGTCACATTGTCTATATGGGATCCTCGCATCCATCTGGGTTGGCAACTTCGAGCTGTGGGGTAGCTGGGAGGATTGCTCTTTCCCAATACCATGTCTCCTTATTGATGTTTGAGGATATTGAAATGTATGAAAGAACCACTTGCCATTGCCTCCATTTCATGCATGGGCAATGAACTGCCCTCACAGATCCTTTTCCACATCTCTTTGCTCAGGACTGCAGCTAGCACGAACTGTGTGCCTGGCTTGTCATTTTTAATTTCAGTTTTGCACACAATGGCAGAGGAAAAGACTTTGGGAACATGCCAAGATCCTCACTTTAAAGGAGCAGCAAAGGGGGAAAAAAAAATCAAACACAGTATTTCCATATCACAGGTCTATTCAAAACTCTGTGGCTTGACTTACCTTTGAGCGTTGCTAGACTGGGGACCGATCAATAGCTGCTCTCTAACTGGGGATCTAGATCAGAGTGTAGATGATGATCAGCAAGAACAAAATAAAACAAGTACATGGTACTAAATGGAAACCCAGAGGGGAAAATACCAGCATGGGAAAAATGCATACAAAAGCTTTTGGGGTGTAAATGGGTCTGTCTCAAGCCACCTGTTTGTCCCCTATTTTCAAATCCAGGGCCATCAATATTTCCCAGGGACGCTGAATTGTCAGCCACAAGAGTAAAGTACATACCGTTTGGACAAAGAGCTTTCTCAGGGACTGGTATGTCAATTTCAGAAAGTCTTTTCCTCAGGAGAGCAAAATTCGACTTTCAGGGCTAAATGATATCTGCCCTTCCTTAAGTCAAATTTTTCATCATAGTCTTCTACCCATGTCCCAGTATCCTTTTCATACAAGTTTATTTGAGCATTGAAAAAAACAGTGATTAAACAACTTGGTGAATTTTGTAATCACTTGCACTATTCTGATGATAAGCACAGGATAAATGCAAGGTTGGATGAGATTAGATTGGGTAGACAGATAAAACTGATTAGGTAGACAAAATTATCATTATATTACAGATACCAAAGGCAGGACTTTGCCCTAATATAACATGCATACTGTATTAACCACATTCTCTTTGTACATCTCTTGTCTTTTACAGGGAAAAGAGAATGCTTTAACAATATGCTTTATCCCCACCACTTCAGAATACATTATGGCTGAGAATGGAACAAAGACTGATTAAAACCACCCAGTATTTCAGTACAAATAAAACTTGCCCCTGCCTAGCGTCAGATCTCCCTGCTCTGTAGGGGTGGGGGACAATCAGGTTCACCTGCAGAGTTCAGTGCTGGTGGTAAAAAGAGGTGAAACTTGGCTGCAGCATGCCCTTTCTTTTCTTCCTCCTATCAGCTCCACTGGTCAGAGATACTAAGTACAGCACACCAGAAGAAAGAGAAGGTATGGAGGAAAAGGCAGATGGGGAGGGAAGCTACAGAGCAGATGGTAGCAGGAAGCATAGAGAGCAGTGCAACTGTGATGAAAGGAAATGGAAGAAGGAAGGATGGATCAAGAACATGAAAATTAACTGCAGAAAATTCAGGATGAGGAAGGATGAGAAAGGGAATCTGCCACCTCCGTTTCTGCTCATTTCCCTTATTCTGAATGCACACTCTAGTATGTTATGAATGAGGACAGATGGCAGCACAGGGAATTTCCTACCTCTAAACATCAAATCTGGTCCTCCAGGATTTAAGGCATATAAAAGTAAAATAAAACTTAGAGTGAAGCGAAGTCAACTGCCAAGAAGCAGGAAACTGATCTAGAGGGACAGTGGCTCTGGTTCAGCATAGCAGCCTGTAGGTTTCAGAGCTTTTCCTTGCTCTCTTCTTTGCCACTGTTTTGTTTATCATTACAGTAATACCAGCTCCTACTTAATCTGGTGTGTCCCTCTTCATCTCATCTGGAGATGGGGCCTCTTAAACAGAAGTTGGAAGCTGGGAAAAATGCTGCTGCTTCTTACTACTATGATTCCTGTAATCTGTCCTAGTGAAATACAGTGTTATGGAAGTAATGTGAATAAACAAATGAAGGATGGGAACTGGGAAGAGGAAATGAAGCAAAAATTAAAAAAAAAAAAAAAGAAACAAACAGGGTAGAATGAAGATCTAGGAGAAACCTGAAAATACAGCAATATTCAGAGAACTTTTTATATAGACCTCATAAAACTCACAATTTTCTGTAGCTCTCCAAAGAGATATTTAAAACAAGCAGCCAAGTTAGGAAAAAAGGTCCCACAAACCCAAACCCAGAAATCTTTGTGAAACAAAGGAGTTAGGTTTTTCCTGACCACGTATTTCAAAAGTTCAGATGTTTTCTTTTCTTTCTTTCCTTCATTTTAGAATGTAGTTGATGGTGATTTGAGAGGCCACCTGTTTCTAGCTGTGTAAGCTTCTTACGTACACCTACATGACATTGAGGTTACATCTTTACTGCTAGACAGAAAATGGTCAGTGTGGAAGCACAAACAAGGATTTTTCTAAGCATCAGCTGCCTCCCAAGCTCCATTTTGGATGGTTCCAGTGGGTCCCTTCAAGGTCACCCTACACAAAGTGGAGGGCTGTAAGCCAGTCTTTGTCTTGGCCAAGGAGCAGTTCCTGGCCCTTGTTTATGTAAGAATATCTTTCGCGTGGGATGAAAGCGCTACACTACACTTGCGGGGCAGAACAACATTTGTGGGTCTTCCGAGGATCCAGAAAGAGAGATGAACTAGCCTGTGAAGACAAACACGTGCAGGGGATGGGATCCAGCTCAGAAAGGTGAAGAAGGACTCAGTTAGGAAGCCAATACTCACATGAAGGAACCTGTAACCTGCAAGAGGACATCAACAGCTACACAAGCCTGATAAATGAATTTATGTTTCATTTTTCTTCTTCTTTCCTCTTCTTTCCTTTTTTATTTTTTCCTTGTGAGTTAGAGTTGTTTTGTTTGGTTTTTTTGTGGTGTTTTTTGTTTGTTTGGTTGGTTTTGGTTTTTTTTTTTTTTGTTTGTTTGGTTTGGTTTGGTTTTGTCTGTTCCTTTGTTGGAAAATAAAACAGATTCTGAAATTTTATGACTGAGTTTCTGTGGCACTCATTGTCGTGGGAGGAAACAGACATAGCCTAAACATGGGGCTCAGAATCTAACCCATGCAGCAGCGGAATACATGCATGCATACAGGCAGACTTCATTCAGACTGCACTGCAAATCTATTAAAATATGCCAATGAAATTGCCAGCCTACCATAGATATTGGCACTGGAAAACAGCAGTGTTCCTGGCCTAATGCCTTCCTCTTTCCACAACCTGTGAGCAAAACTATATAAACCTGTGTAAATAAAAAATAAGGTTGTTCTGTAGTGAATGTCAGGATCTGCTGCAGTGTCATGGGATGGCAAGATATTGCTCCAGGGTAAGCAACATACAAAACCACACACAAGTCTTGGCAAACATAGAGATACAGAATTGCCCCTTGCCACTCCAAGCCACAGCCACTGAGCTCAAGAAAGACTTGCTGAGATAAAAGCTAAGAAAATAAGCAAACATTAGCATCACAAAATACAAATGAGAAGCAAGGAATATCCGTTAAAGAATGTGAAGTACCAGAAAGGTAAATGGCTTTATCAACCATGAACTCCTCCGCAAAACGAATGTGACAAAAATTCTTCTTGCTTTTCCGAATTGCTGTTATATCTCCACACTGCTCAAAGACTTCCTGAATAATTTCCTCCGTTGCATTTTCTGGTAATCCTCCAACAAACACTGTTTTACACCCAGGAGGTCTCTCTCTTGTTGAAGGTGGTGGAAGATCTAAGTCAAAACAGAAATCATATTGGAATACAAAATTTGTCTTTTGATCCATTGGCTCTATTCATTCCCCTAATCGGTTCTGGGCAGCAACATTTATTTGACATAGCATGCAGGCGGGAGAGGGGAACAAGCAAAATAATTGACTATTGCAGAGATTGTCCAGAATTGATTACTTGAATCTAAACCTTTTAAAACTTCAGGTGGCATTTTGGAGATCCATTTCTTGCCACTGTGAGCTGTTCTCCACAAAAAGGTCTAAAAGGATCCTTCCTTTCCCTGAACCGCCACACGAAAAATAGAAAATATTCAGTTTCAAAGCAGGGGAGCTTCTGATTTGACTCCGAGCACAGATCTCAAGCCCTGGTGCAGTACATTCAAAGCCTGAACTTCTCTAAGTTGTGGATGTTCCATCCCTGGAAGTGTTCAAGGCCAGGTTGGACGTGGCTTTGAGTAACCTGCTCTAGTGGAAGGTGTCTCTGTCCATGGCAGGGGGGTTGGAACTGTATGATCTTCAAGGTCCCTTGCAATCCAAACCATTCTATTATTCTATGATTCTGTCTTTGGCTTCCACCCATCACTTGCCACAGTCACCAAGTGTGTGGGCCCTCTGCAAGCAATCCCATGCTCGGTAAACCCCGGGCACTTTGGCTGGACACTTTTCCCTGTTCTTAGCATAATTTCATTTCTGTCTCAGCATACAGGAGCACAGCAAACAGAAAAACAAAGTGGGAAACACAATGAAGTGACAGCATGATGAAAATGCTCTGCTGGTTATCTGTTTTGTCTTGTTGCCAGATAATAGAGCGGATGCCAGCACACAGGAAGGATAACCTCACTGTTTACAAGTGCTCATGAGGTGGCAAGAAACATTATTTTTATGTGTATATGTAGAGAAAATAAATACAAACTTAAATCAGAAAGCTATTAAATTTTGAAGGCTGTATAAAAATATATTCTGTCATAACACTTCAACTTGTTTATATGTAGGTGACTAGAGTATTCCTCTAAAAGTAACTTTCTAAGAAGGAATATGACTGATATGACTATTTTTTGGCCCTTTAACACAGTAAATGGGGTAAAAACCTTAAAACATACATATATGTATATACACATATTCGCACACACAGCCAGTTCAATTAAAGCATGATCTGAGTACACTGCAAATCCAGAGTAGCAAACTATTTGCTTAATTTTCTCTTTTGTCTTCACAGTGATAGTGAAAGTCCTGCTCTAATGTCCCTGAAACTAAACTCCTGGGGCTAACATGCACAAAATTAGGCTTTGTGCCTGAGCAGGCAGCTCAGTGGGAATAGTTTTCCTTTACACAAAGTCCCAGAAGGGGCAAAAGGAAGCCTGGTCTCTGCTTTCAGAGAGGAGAAGAAACTTATCTGCCAAGCTGCTCCCCCAAAATGGCAAGAGAGTAGCCAGAGATCCTCTTTCCCTCCACCTCTTCCAGGGAGGGACCACAGCTAGCCGGCATTTGGGTGCAAGGTGTTATGCTCAGGAACACGAGCCCAGACTGGGTCCATCTCACTGCAGGCACGTGAAGGGGAGCCCACAGTGAGATAGGAGATGATAAGCATTATATAGCCGTTATATTTTGTGACATTCTGGTCTACAGGAAAGACTGATTTCTACTATGAGAAGCTAGATCTTCAGGCTCTGTTAGCTTTGTTTATGTGATTATTTTTCTTTGTTGCACAAACTGTAGGTTTCTTTAACATGACCTTACAGAGAGGAGTAAGTATGGTAATACCATACCACGCTTTGCACACAGAGTAGACCTTAAAAGGAAACACCATACTAGCCTACACTCTATTAAAAATGCATCTTTTTTATTAGATATAAAATATTTCATGCAATGCATTTAAGAAAATGTCATTCTTTCATCAGATCTACTTACTTGGGTTTGGAGGGAAGAGAGTGCAGCTTTTGCAGTGAATTATTTCTTTGACTACAGGCACATCTGTTGGTGGTGGTGGCGGCACTAACCCCATACCTGGTATCATTGGATTAATTGGAGTGATTCCAGTCATCATGCTAAGGCTTGGATCAAAGCCTGGTACACAGATCGAATCTGTAAATATATAACATAAAATCCTGGCTCATAAATCTTGAAACTACTTGTTAACATTTTCTTGCACAGACAGTTTCGCTTTAGGCTTTTTTTTTTTTTCCCCCCAGCATCAAAAAAAAAAAAAAAAAAAAAAAAAAAAAGAAAAAAAGAAAAGGAAAAATGGAAAAGAATAAAGTCAGAGAAATAAGGGAGGAGAAAAGGAGAGGCAGGTGCATTTTTAGTGAAAAAAAACCCCAACTAAATATAAAGAAGGGAATGTTACATAATTTCAGATACTAATATGACTGAGTAAAACATAGCACATTAAAGCGTAAAGCCATGCACCATGAATATCTGTTATCATCTGGAATGTAATTTTCTGTTTCATAATGCTATTGGGGTGTTTACATCATCACCTTCTGATCAGAGTGTATAAAGAATATAATTTAACATTGATATGTCCTCCTCATCTAATTATCAGACAAACTTATCACAACATAGCTTTCTCACAAAAGTGACCTTGATTTATGAATAGTACAGAGAAAGATCTGTTTCTGGCTGGCTTATAGCAGTGTAGTTAGCCAAGGCTTGTAACCATTTTATGCTGGAATATAAAGTTTCAGCTGAATAGAATGGGGACTTTTTGAACCTTGGAATTAATTCCTTCTCGTCCTGTTATTTAATCGGATTAGTAGATTCTCTTCCACACATGTATTATTAAAATATAGCACTACAGCCCTATAAAGTAAAATGCACATTTGGCAAATGCCGCTCTTTCTCCTTCCTGATCTCTTTGCCAAGACTTCCATACGTATTATTTAAAGCTGAAAAATTTACTAGGGAGCACCAGTGCTCTAACACCAAGAATTGTAATAAGCAGATGTTTCAGATGAACTGGGAGCCAACTTCTGAATATTGCTTTCGTTAAAAAAAAGGCTTTGGGTTTCTTGAGGCATAATGAATAAAATATTTTGAGAGACCGATTTCTTTGTTGGCATAACACTGCTGCTATTTGGCATCATCCATTATTTAAAAGAAGAGCTACTTTGGTGTTCAACAGGTTTTCTGCTGAGTTTTCTGGCTAGCAACTGGAAAGCATTTAATGATACATATAAGCTTGGGGTTTGGTAGCTTGGGAGCATGTTTATTTTGAAGAAGCAAAGAAGAAAAAACTTCTTTTCCAGGATTATATATATATATATATATATATATATAAATTGAGTTACATTTGTTGCATAGCAGCATTTGGGTGACATGGTTTAGTGGGAGGTGTCCCTGCCCATGGCAAAGGGTTTGGAACTAGATGATATTAAGATCCTTTCCAACCCTAACTATTCTATGATTCTATGATCAATGTGACCAGAGAGGCCTGTTCCTTCGTTCTAAATCTGCTGCTGAGAACCTAAGTGACCCTGGGTCAGCTCACTGGCCTTTCCTCCCTCCTGCATGTGCAAAACAGGTGCAATAATAGTCACTTACTGGCAAGGACCAGCTCACATTTTTATAGCTCTTTGCAGGTGTAAAGCACTCTGTGGGGGCTGAAAATTAGCATTATTATTCCTGTAAAACATCCATAATCATCTTCTCCAGGAAAGACAACTGAGGATTGCGAACCTCTACTCAAATAGACCTTGTACCTACCTCAGCCGCACGCTCCCTGCTTTCCACACACTGACTGAACCTTCAATCACTTCCAGGCAGTTCTGTACAACAAGCGTAGCAAGCGCACAGCAAGCAAGGATTTGCTTTAGGCTTATTGAAGACTAGTATTAATGAAAACTCATGATATTACATTACTTTTTTTAATAAGTAGGCTTATGAAAAAGGATTTGCTCTGGGTGTGATGATTTTTTTTCCAGTATTGATGTATATGCATTGCTTTTCAGATTAAGCTTTGAAACTCAGAGCTTGTCATTTATTCCGTGAGATGCAGTGGTGGCCGTATTAAATATTCATGGTTAGCAAAGGCTGGAAGATAAAGTCAGAGGTGAAAGGGCAACATACAATTCGAAGAAGTCTTTAGGCTATGCTTATTTGCTTGATCTCATTTTTAAAAGTCGGACTTCTGACAGTCACAGTGGGCCATTCTGTGCAGCACTCTCCTGCTGTGGGTGGAAGTCCATTATTACTACTAGCTGCTAACTCAGGCAGCAGAGCCCTGCAGCACCACAATAGCACTCAACACACTGAGTCATCCCAGTCCTCTCCTAGGGTCAGGGAAAACTGGCACTAAAGAGATGCCAAGGGAGGCATCTCATTCCTCCCTTTGGACAAATGTAGGATCACTACAGTCCTAGCCAGATATTAAATTTTCTACTAAATCCAATATCCATAATAGACACACAGCTTTCTGGGCAAGGATGGAACACGTGGAAATGTACAAGAAAATGGACAGAAGGCCAAGTTCTCTTTCAGGTTCATGTGACAGCCAAGGATGAATGTCTTCATCTGATGACTGCTGCAAGTTGCATTTAACCATTGGTGTTCTCTTTAAAACAACTACTTGATACATTTTAATTTCTCTACAGGAGCAGCAAACTGAAACATTAAACTCTGCCTAAATCACAGGCATAGGCTCTCACCCAAAACAAACAGCAGGTTCAAATAAGCTACAGTTTTCCGAATGTTCATTTGGCAGTGGTGTAGATGGAGAGAACAACAAATCTAAGGGTGATAGCAACAATGAAATCATGTCCACAAACACGAAGAACATGGCCTTGAAAGGAGCTAGGAGGGGGAGCCAATACAAGGTTGCATGCCAATCAAAGCAGGTTTATGGTTTAAGGGGAAGAAAATTATTTGCCAGTTATTGCTGGCACATCCAAAGAAACGTGACTTTTTAAGTAACTTTGTTTGTGTTAGGTACATGACTTTGCCATCATTTTGTTTTACAACTGGAATGAGTTCACAAGAGCACTAGGAGAGTGCTGAGGGTCAACACTCATGACATAACCTTCTAGGTGTGCCAGGACTCCATGCCTCCAAAAGGTGACTCTGTTTAGGTATATTGAAGAGGTCTCAGTCAATAATTCTCAGACTCTAATTCCGTATCTTGCAGGCACCAATCCAAACCCTGCTAATTGACCTGCTAATGTCAGTAATAAGACTACTGAAGGTATAAACAACTTTTAAACAGGACAGGTTTACTTTCTCCTTTCTTTGATTAAGCTGCTTCAGTTCCCAGTGTGTTAATGCGATAATGCAATGTTTTCATGCATCACATGAGCACTGAGGGGATGCACAGATACCATTTGTAGAGCATCCTGGAAATGAAAATTATTCTCTGAGTACTAGAAACTATTACTGTGCACTGCAATGATGGAAAATTCAGCTGGATTTCTGAACAGTGAAGATCTTGTTTAGAAGCCTGAAGAGATTCATGGCGTTTGCATCTACAGAGAAGCTAATGCATGCTACCTGTATGTTGCTGACAAACCAAGAAGAGAGGCTACAGATATGGTGTCCAAAGGAAATACTGTTCTGCACTCTGAGGTGCAGAGAAAAGGGAACTGATAAAGTCACTGTGATGGAAAGTCAATAAATTTGCCACATCTGTGATAGGATCCAGAAAAGTCCCAAGTTTAACTATATTAAAGCTACCCAGGGGTGCAATAATAGAAGTTAGATATACAACTGTTGTCTAGGGTCAGGGGACAGTCATCCATCAGTACCACCACTGCAGTCTGCTCCACATCCTGGCATAATGCCTATTTGGAGCAGGACCAGGACACCAGAGTTAGAGCTGGAGACAACTTCTGTTGAACTTACTGGTAAATTTGTTTGTTTTCAGAATCAAAGACACTGATTGAGTTCTGCAGGATCACAAAAAATGGGAATCAACCCATCCCACACATTTTTTTAACAGATCCATTTGTATATATGATTATTAAGATATCATAAATGTGAATATGCTACACTAAATGCATAGATACATTAAATTTACATAGTACACATCTGCCAAGTTAAACAGTAATGTTTTATGCTTTCAATGATCATAGCATTATTTTTGAAGGGATCTAATCATATATTTATGCAGCCAGGTAAGGGTTTATGATCTCTTGGAATTATAAAAACCACCTTGGCAGAAGAGAGAAAGTTTATATTTGAAAAATGGTACTAAATAATTACTAAATGAAATCATTAAAATGGAAAATAATCAAGGATGATAAGAACTTTAAGAACTGAAAAGCACATGTTGATCAAGTTAAAGTCCCTGTGGGTACTGCACACAAGCCTTAAATATTCACACATTTATACAAGAAAGCAAAAGCACTGAACATCAACATTTCAAGTCCATGTTCTGCCTAAATTTGGCAAAACTAGTTAATTCTTCTTTCATATAAGTAGAAATTGGCATGGTGGAGAACAATGAAAACCTCTGAAGAATATCTGGAATTGGTAGTCAGGCAAGAAGAAAAATCTTCTTAAACACTTGAAGTAGTTTTTAAAGCTCCTTTTTCTTTTGAGTAGAATATAAGAAGAACAATACATTTCACTTTAAATCTTTGAGTCTGAAAAAATAGAACAATAAAATCCTTTTAAGGATAACTATATTCTATTAAGGATAACTATATTCTAATACAATATGTAGTATAAAATGGTTGCTTTTATTAGTCTCTATTTTGGGGGTGCAGGAACAATTTTGTCATCCATAAAAAGTGCCACACAATTTTTGAGAAGCATCCTTCTTCCTTTCTTTGGCAACATTTGCTGCTTGAATCACCTTCTGATTTTGTCATGTTATTGCTCTGCCCAAATAAAATGGATGCATACTTCTGCCAACTCTGCTTTGGGGGACTGTACTCCACCACCAGTACTAAGTTAACACCACATTTCCACCAGCCCTTACCACAAGTTATATATCTGCTCTATATTATTTTTTAAGAGCATAATGCCCCTCTATAAGTCTCAGTATTAGACTTTGGATATGTCATTTGTTTTGCGTGTAACTGCCAGTTGTTCCTGTGGTGTTTTATGACAGCTGCCAAATTGTGTTTTTGTTGGATGCATAAGAACACCCATGTGTGCAAACACAGATTTGTTTGTGTGCCCCTGCTCGCACACATGGAAGATTTCCACCACGGGCATTGTCAGCCATGTGGCTCAGACCTGCTGGCTGAACACAGAGAGATTGTGAGTGCTGAGAACAATGGCCGGAGTGCAAAACAGCTAAAAAAACCCCAAACAAATAAAAAGAAAAGAAAACACACACACACCCAAAAAAAATAAAAAAAAAAAAAAAGAAAAGAAAAGAAAAGGTTGCCACAGAATCATGGAATAGTTTGGGTTGGAAGCGACCTTCTGGTTCCAGGAACAGAGTTGTCTACCAACATGCACTGCAAGGATTAGGGCAGAAAAGGTAATAGATGTAGTCAGATGTTCGTTAAACTTTGTTTTCTGTGGAGGAAAAAAGAAAAGCTTCTTGAGACTGGAGATTTGATCATGTACTTCTGAAATACCATTGCTGAGTATTTTGAGACTTAAGATAGAGTTGATTTCTAGAAGTTGAGATTCAAGCTTTCCTGAAAAAGGCCAAATCTAATGGACTGTCTGACTCCCTTAAAACAAATACATACATATATATAAATACATACATATGTTTATATGTATTACTTGGCAGTAGCAGAGAAAGAGTAGTTAGTGTTGTGTTTTTTTTCTCTGAAATTAAGGAAGTTCCTTATTAGAATATGAAAACGGGTTTTATTCTAAAAACACATTGCATTTTTATCTGAAATTCTCCCTTAAAACTCTACAGTCTGCCATTGTGCTTATGCTCATGGTGGTCTTCTTTTTTCTGTATCAGCAATTAAGAACAGATATTCAGCTGCAGCTACAGATCAAAATGGGACCACTGGTTTCCCTGGTCATTCAAATCTTGCCATCTTTTGGGCTTCAGGAAGCTTTTGGTGGAAATGACTCATTTGGTCAGGACTAAAGGGCTTCTCTCAATGTAATAAGCCTTCCTCACTGGAAAAAAACAGCAGACAAAAGTGGGAGTGGCAGTAGGGCACCAAAGCACTGATGTTCCAAGGAGATGTGCCATTTTTATTTGGTGTTGATCCAGAGCAGGAGCCCTGTTGTGGAGCACTGTTATCAGCCTCAAAGAGCCAGACCTTGGAACAGAGCAGTGTGGCAGCCACCAGCATCTTCCAGTACATCTCCTTGTCCAGTTTGAGATGGACGTTGAGAAGTCATTAAACTTCTAGACTTCTCTGTTTCTAAAGTAGATGCTGGATTGTATGGTAAACCTCCAGACTCATTCTAATGAAAAAAAAAAAAGACAGGGAGGAAGTCTGACAGCTCTTCCATTTGACCAGCATAACCACTATCATCCTGCCTGAGAGCAAGGACCATATGATAGTGGCCAGTGATTCCCAGGGCATCAGATTAAAAAATAAGCAGGTAAAGACCAAACTATTTTTAGCCTGTATGCATTGAGTGATTACATACTGCCCATGCTGGAGATCACAGATGAACGACCCTTTCTAGCAGGCACCTGTTCCACATGACTTGATTTATACTTTTTCACTAAATCCTACTGTGCACCTATTTATATTTTGAACCTGTTGGAACCTGTTTATATCTCTGGCTTTCACAGTGTGCTGGTATCAGGGTAGTAACAGAGTTGGGAAACATGCTTCCTTTGCTTTGGCAAAACAAGGTATTTGGCAGTTCCGAGCATATATTCTAGTTCCTTCATCCTGAGAAATTGTGAAAGCTGTTCCTTATTCACCTTATCCACACGACTACAGATTTTATTTCTGCTTTTTTATTTCACCATCTGTCTGGCATGTGATCTTTGTCTCTGCAGAGCTGCTACAAAGGAATGCGGTTATAGAACCTCTGACTGAGGCCCCTTTTAAAATCCTGAGAAGGTAACTGCAAGGGAAGAGTTGTCTTTGTAAGGTGCTCATCCAGCCCTGAATTTTTGAAGAACTAAATGCTAAAGGCATGGGCAGATGCCTTTAAATAAGCACTGTGCAAACCCAACTGATGAAACTCCATACGGGCACAGGACTCCTGCACAACAGGAATAAGGCACGTAACGTCAACGTGCATGTGTGTGTGCCTGCATACGTGTTTATATTTGGAGGAGTGGAAGGGAGTGAATGAAGGAGGGGTAGGAAATCACCTCCTTCACCACCAGCTTTCTCAGCTGGCCAGGGATCCATCTTAATACCATTCAGCAAGAGCTATATTCTGTGAAATAGAGCCTGGACTGTAGCAAAAACAAGTCTCTAAGGAAATTTGGACAAAAACAGGAGGTGAGGAGGAATCTCAATGGATGTTTAAATTAATAATAAACTGAGTAATAGTTTATATGAACACTACAGTGTCTGCCAGACCCACTTCATAAACAAAGCTCTTGTAGCATAATCAAAACACTTGCCACTTGAAAATTACCTCTTTGAGACATGTATCACTAACAAAGCTTTAGGGCTGTATTATTGTACTTTTGCCTTTTTAAAAAAGATCTGTGTCTGCACATAGTTCACAGCACACAATCCCAAAACCTTAGATGCTATTCCTCAGAGCTGGTTATGCTGTAGCTGAAAGCACTAAAAGCAAATCTGGCCTCCTCTTGATCCTTGCTCACAAAATCACACAACAAACACTTTATTTAGAGCAATGTAGATGGCAAAGACAAAATTAAAGAAAACTACCTTCTCTTTTTACAAGCAGATCATGGGGTGAATCACTCTTGGTTCATTCTTTATTGCTGCACTGTTCGGCACAACAGGACCTCAATCTTGTTTAGAGCTTCTAATGCAATGCAAATAACAGGAGAGAGTAGCAAATAATAATAATACAAACTGTTACCACAGTAGATGCCACTCTCCTCCCAAGATGCAGTTTCAATGTTGTTGCATAAAGAATCTACAATGTCACTGTAATGTTATTTCCATTACTCTTTCTGCTTATGGATAGCCGTCAGTGCTATTTTGACCTCAAAGGGGTCTCAGACACTGCCTGCCCACCGGTAAATCTATTTAGTTTCCCCTTGGAACAGCTCTGCAAAGAAGTACCTGTCAGGCAAGCCTGAAAACTCAGGACTTGATGTTGAGGGAGTCTGATGACAGTTTGGCAGTTTTTCACGTCTGACAGCTGCATGCGTAAGAAGCTAAGTCAGAAAAAATTGACTAATCTTAGTCTCCATCCACAATCAGCTGCTCTTCCATGTGTAAAACCCCATTGCCATTGCGGCAAAAACTTGTGGAGGTGAAAACTGACAGGGGAAAAAAGCAGAAAAATAGGAAAGAAGGAAAAAGGTAAAGAGAAAAATCAAGAGATATGCAGGGAAGGAGATGGAGTGGGAAAGCTGAACAGACAACATTATTGCCCGGAACTCCTGTGTCACAGGCCCGTGCTTCATCCACAGGCTGTTTTGACCAGTGCCTGGATTTTGAAGGTTTTATGAGTTTATAGCACCTCATGATGGCCAGTGTCCTGACCTTCCCAAAGTCCCTGTCACTTAAGAACCACACCCTGCAACAGGAATAATAGGCTTCTTCCATCTCCTCATGAATAAATCACTTCCTCATACTGGGTCAGTCACAAGTTCATTGTGAAGAAGATAACAAGACTGCACATTCTGCACACTGCCACCTGATCCTTAGTTAATAGCTGCAAAGCTGGTTTTTTAAAAATATGGGACTGAACAGCATGCAAGGTGCAATGCAATACATCGCTTATACAATGTAAAATATGCACAGCTGTTATTTCCTGACTTTCAGAAGTCTTTGTACACTCACTATGCACTGACTGGGACAGCCCCCTCCAGTTTTGCACCTTTTCATTTGATTCCTCCAGTTTCGGACTCATCATGGTGGACTGCTCAGTAAGGCTAATCCTAGCCAAATGAAGTAGTCTCTCTAAGCTCCCTCCATTCTAAGCTGTTCAGTGTTGCCTAATGAACCTCTTCCTAAAGTAAGATTTTTCTATGTTCCTTGAAAAAGGGTCACCTTTCACCTCAAAGCTCTAGAAGATGAGAAAAGAAATAAATAAAACTTGATTGTATGGTTTAGGAACTGTTAATAAATTTTTATGTGCTTGCTATCTACAGAAGTGCTGTATTCCAGAAATTTGAGAGGCATTTGAACAGGCAGAAAAAGAAAAAAGAAAAGTTACTGGAGGATATAAGCCCTTAAGATGTAAATGAATACTGGAAAGAAGCTGGAGAAATAGGAAAATGTTCAGTTCCCAAGTTAGGCTAATACTGAAATACAACCCTTGTCATAGATGAAACATAAAAAGCCTCAATGTGTTAAAGATGGTAAAATGCCATCTTCTGGATATTAATGTGACCTCAGAGAAAATGGGGGGGAGGGGAGAGAAGGGAATGAAATTCAGACGTTCCCTCAAACATTTCCCAGATGAAAACAAAAGGGACTCATTTTTCTCATGCGTCATGAAAGAGGTTCTGGCTATTAAACTGGAGTTACCCTGTGGATCCTTCAATCTGTGGAATGCATACAAACACTCTCCTTGCCTTGCCAAGGTCACAGGAGTAACAACAGCCTTGCCAAAACTGGAAAGAAGCCGCACAGTCTAGAAAGCCATGTCACCTGCATGGGCAAGTTCTTGCAGAAACATAAGAAAACCTGAGCTTTGCTATACTGAAAGATCCTTTTAGCCCTCTAGCCCAGAAATCTGCCTCCAGCTGCAGATTTTGTTGAGTACCAGAGCAGGACAATCCTGAAGTGAAACCTCTATATAATGATCTCCCAGGCTCAAACACTCTGCAGCTCAGGGGCTTCCTAAGCCAGAGGGAGTCCTCTGCCTCCTTCAGGTTTATTTTTGGATGCAAAAACCAATGAGCTTTATTGCATGGGATGTATTTCTCTTGGTGTCATTACTAGAGATGACAGAAAGTTACCATGTGAAATCAGCTGGAAAACCTTGAGTGGCGATATTTCAAACTCTTAGCCGAGTTGCTCTATGTGCCTGCTTCTCTTTTAAAAGCCTGAGCAAACAGGCATAAGACAGACCTAAACTATAATGTTAAAAAATAGTTCTTTGTACTATTTTTCTAGTTTCTTTCATGTAAAACCATTTAAGTAGCAGAGCCTAAATTATTAAAACTATTTTGTATTTACCTCACAGAGTACTGGAAGGGGGGTAAGTATACTAGATGTAGTAAAGATTTTTTGCCTAAAAATTAATGTAGTAAGAAATCTTGCTATTTTGCATTATCCTCTACTAGAACTGTGTGACCTCCACACAGTTTATGGCAGTAACTTGTAGGACAATATTTGAATGCTCTGTGCGTGGACAGAACACCTGTTGGATTTGAATTTGATGAACTAACTGCTAAGTAAGTCATAAAGCTGTACTTGGTGAATTAATAAACTGTTTATTGGTTAAGAATTAACTAAGAATCCTACCTTGAGAAATACTATGTTACATAAAAAATGCTCTGAAAAGGGACCAGAGTTAATAGCAACAAGTAATGCTCCTGAGCGTCCATAAAAATAGCTGTCTTAATTAAACTCCAATGCTCTATGACAAAGATGTTGTCAAAGTTCTATGTTTTTTTAGATTTTGGCTTTAAAAGCCACCTAGCACCTCAGCAAACCTAAAGCTTTCCTATGTGCTTAGCTCTCACTGCAAATACAATGAATTAGTTACTAGAGTTCTTCAGGACCATGAGAAACCATTTAGCTGCTTTACAAAAGCAGGTGTCTTAGCTAATGATAGGCTCAAGACATGAGCAGCATCTCTCCATCCAAACCAGAAAGGTTTGTGAGTTCACATGAGTCTCAGCCAGGCATGGTCTGAAGTTTGGGTAACCATGTGCGGAAGAAGAGCGTGCTGTGGTCATGAGAGAGCTTGTGCATGGACATAGATGACAAAAGATGTAAAACCAGACACAGCAAGTGACTTGCAAAATAAGCATTTTGCATAAAGTAGTATGGGATGAAAGTCAGATAAACCAAGAGAATGGAAAGTACCATCCAAAGCATGATTCCTCCTACTTGCATAAGAGGAAGAATGGCAAAAAAGACCGTGGAATTGAGCCAAAGTACTTGGCGGCCATTTCTCTTTCCATTGTTACACCTGTGACTTGATCCGTGCTCTCAAATACAAAAAAATAAACAGAAAAGAATCAATAAATATAAGCTATAAGCTTCTACATGTTAGCATTGTCTGCACCTGCAGCTGGCAAGTTCATCAATTGTGCTTGAGGTAAAAGTATTTATAATGATAGTTTCAGAAACATCTCTTCTTTAGGCTAAGGCTTCCTTTGACGACTTTTCCCCTTCTCAAATTTCACAGGGTTTGAAAATTTCCTGATGCTTTGGCTGCAATTCAAGATAATGTTTCAACTTCCCTTTGCATCTACAAATCTGACTGATTGTTTTTAGAGCCTGGGCCCTCTCAGCTCTCCGAAGGGCCTACTTTAGGCAGCCATACATAATGGGCAAATGGCCAGCAATGGTACTAACTGGAGTGCTCTTCATGGCTGGTAGATAAATCCCAAATGGGATACCCCTAACTTCATAATAAAACATTTCCCCTTCTTCAACACTTATATGTGAGAAAAATAATTATTCCACTGACCAATTTAGAAGAGGATTCACATTAAAAAAGTGTTAGGAGAGTGTGTGTCACACTAAGGTAAGTAACAGTCATCCATATGTCTGAAAGCTGTTATTTCAGACTTTCAACAGACACTTCTGCATCCTTTGACATCTGGGTCACAAGCATAAAGTTTCCAGCATAAGCACAATAATTATAACATTATGACTAGCTTTTTCAGTTCATTTCCATTTCTTTCGCATCTCCCACAGAGCAGAAAACCTTTCTCTCCACCATCTGGGCTTATCTCTAGTACAAGGAAGGTCAGCAGCATCTAGAGATGCCAGAGTAGCCAGCTGCTTTGCAGGCCTCCTTCCCTGGGGCCTCAGTACCGGAGCCATTATCAATGGAACGGTGCGGACTAATAAACCTTGATTTGGCAAATAGCCCAGGGGCAGCCAGCTGGGATGGGTTAAATATTCCTGAGGTTCTTTTAAGTTACTCTGGGACCTGTGCACAGAACTAGGTTAATGCTTGTGGCCCCCAGTGACTTCTTACATCTCTCCTGTCTCTTACAGCAAGGGGAAATGCTTGTCTCAACTAATAATAAACCAACACAGAGCATGTGGAGAACACCGTGCCAAATATCAAACATCTGGGGCTCTCTGGTCAGCAATTAGCTGGCCCAATCACAGCACTGCCTGAAGTCTTCAAGAAAAGAAGTGAAAATAAGATGGGTAAAAAAGAAACTTCCAAATCAAACAGGAAAGAAAATAATCTTAGAACATTTGTATAAAGCTCTTGAGTCTTGTCAAGGACTTTGTTATGGCATAGCTTTTATTTCCCAACAAATACAAACCTCTTAGGATGCTCTTTACCAAAAAAAGGGACTAAAAGATGATAAATACTTTCAGGAGGAAGAAGGAATCTCTCCAAGAACACCTATATATCTGTACCTCTAAAATAGTTTAAAATACAGGCATTGCTCTTGGCTGTCTGTCAATGTGGTGAAAAAAATAAGGGTTATATTTTTCCTTAAAAAACAGCAATCTTGATGACATCCTGACAATGTCATATTTCATTATCCAGTTTAACAGGGAAAAGATTTTGTTTGAAAAGAAATCAGGAGTCTTTATAAATGAACAGCATACTTCAGGAAGCAGAATGTGGTACTGTGTGCACAGAATTAGTTCACCTTGTATCCCAATTAAGGAAGAATACAGGCTTTGTAGCTCTTGTGCATAACACGTTTCAATTTAGATACTATTAGTGATTGTGTGCCAAACTTGTAACTTAAAATTCTTGCAGCTTGAAAATTTAATCTGTAATTTCTGGCAGCCTTCATCAAAGGTTCACCTGCTAATATTTCAGAGCAGTGAACTACACTCATAGCAATTTCACACACACTCACACATAAAACCAACCCCATCATTCAGAAAAGAAATTAGCCTTTTTAGTATTCACAATTTATTATCAGAACATTCTACCTGTGACTCTCGTTGACAATGCTGTAAGCAAGACGCAGGTTTATAAACACTATGAACAGAAGAGACATTCATTATTTCAAGAAGTTTGGGTTTGTTTTTCAAATTAAAGCTATGTCAGACAGATTGTGTTTCAAATTCTATTGATTCTGTATAAAACTTTTCAGGAAAATGTGTCTCTTTGTAATGTTTATGGGCTATAACAAATCCCAGATGAGGCTCTTTGCAGAAGATCAGTTAAATGGCTCATACAGTAAAGATCTGGCAGTTGGCACTGCATCGAAAGGGCCACGGAAGACAATTAAATGTTAGCCTAGGTAAGAGACAAGAGGAAAAAGTATGGGGAAAAAATATTGTAAGCCTCTTAGAAAAGCCAGACTCTCACCCGGTATACCATGTTCTGAATTAGCCACCCCATCCTCCCCAAGGAATATAAAAGCACAGCAAAAATAGGACAATGAGTATCACCAGAAACATTATAAAGTAACACATAGGAATCACTGCTGAAAAAGCCTCAGATTGCTCACCAGGGAGAAGAGGCAGTTATGTCAGAGCATTATAAAGCTCATGAATTTTACAGAGGGGGTAGGTGGACAGGTTCTGTGGACTCTGCTCCATGATACAAAACTGGAGAGCATTGAGTAAAATAAATAAGGAGGTTGCAAATGAAGAACAGGTATGTGGAAACGCTTCTTAATTGCAACAAGCAATTACTCCCGTAAAACTCCATGTTATGTAAAACTTAACTGAAGGAAGACCTTATCAGTATTAAAACATAAATAAAGCAATGCAGACAGTAGCGCACACACAAATACACTGTAGACTTAGACAATAAAAGTGTTCAAAATGATAAAACAGGAGGCAGGGCTGCTAAGGTCATCTATTATTAAAATCATCTGACACTTCCTATTACAACATGCTGTTGTCAGTTGCTTTCAGCTTTGCCAATCATGAACAGTTTGGACTGAAATTTTACATGTCGAATATCTGCCTGAGGCTGGAATACTCTGGCAAATTTTAGTCCTAGCAATTCAACTACTGGACAAACAGAGTCAGAGAAAAGTATGTGTTCTTTTAATGTTAAAAAATTCAGTGTTCTGTCTTGGCAGTATAGTCCCTGCAGACTTTGGAGGGAGGATGTAACGTTTCAGAGGTGAAAAGCCTTCACATTGTAGCAATGATCTTTCCCATTTTCTTTAAATTCTACCTGACAATTCAGGCAAATTATGCCTTTCAATAAAATGATATTCACTCACACTCTGAAAAATAGATCTATTTTTGGCCTTAATAGCTGAAATCACAAAGGATTACATCTTCCATGAATGTGCTGGATTATGTTTGCACCTCCGCTTGGCAACCAGGAAAGAGTTTAAGCAGAAGGACCCCAGCTATTGTCAACATTTGAAATGACTTGTTCCAGTGTTTTATAACTTGAAACCCAAAGTTGCCTTCTACTTCTGTCCTCTTTTTGCCTTCAGACTGCAAAGTTTCCAACTTAGCCAGCAACGACAAATCTAACCTTGTGAAACTCGCTGAGATCAGAGCACCAGAGTGGTTAAATCAGAACATTGTCTGAGCAGCTTGATTCTCCTAAAGCTTGTCAGGTCTGGAGCAGCTAATTGGGTCTTGCCCCACATGTTCTGCCTGTGATTTTTTTCTAGCATCTGAACACAGAGAGCAACAGAGCCGGCAAGCAGAATTTTCCCAAGTTTTGCTATTATTGCCTCTCTCCTCATTACGGGGAAAGGCATCTTTTATGCTGATCCTAGGAGAGGTTTGCAAAGCTCTGACATTTCAGCATTTTTCATTTGCTGGATATTTCATTTGAGACATCTCTACTCCACAGGAGTTTTGAAGGGAACCAGACTTTTCAGACTATAATCTACAATAGGATACATCATGACCACACTCTGTCTAGCGCATTCTGAAGCAGCTCCTAGCTCACTGCCCAAAACCAGTTTCACCAGGGAGGCAGAAAACAAGCTTTTCAAGCAGTAAGTGAGGACCAGGCAGGTGAAGGCAGGTTCAGGCAGCTTTTTGCAGGTACCCCAGGACCAAAGAGAGAGCAGGGTAGAGCTGACGACATCATCTACCCTCCCTTGCCCTTCTCTCCATCAGGGGCAGTCAGGAAGCTACATTGCTCTACAATAAGCACAGGAAAGAACATTTGAGGGGCTGCTGGTGGGAGAGGCAGGATAGGGGCTAATGGTGCCATCAGCTTGGTTGTCATGAGTCAGATAGCTTAAAATGTTGATGCAGCCCATGCAGCTTGGTGTGATGAATTCGCTGGAGTCAGCAGATTTGGGTCTTTTTTGTGATTTTTTTTGTTTGTTTTCGTAATACCATCTGAACTTGTTTAGCTGTGAGAGCAATGTTCTCAAATGTGCTACAGCTGCATGCAGAGGAGCTTAGAGAAAAGGCCTTTAGCACCAGGGACTGCCAGTGACTGCTTTGTCCCTTGATTTGTGCTAAACTGGCCTCACAAGCAGTTTTGAGTTTTGTGGGACTGGAATACTTAACAAAGGCTGCAAATGGGCCACATGCTCAGCTGCTCTGCTTTGCGTAATCATAGAATCATAGGATAGTTTGGGTTGGAAGGGGTCATCTAATCCAACCCCTTTGCAATGAGCAGGGACATCTTCAACTAGGTCAGGTTGCCCAGAACCACATCCAGCCTGGCCATGAATGTCTCCAGGGATGGAATACTAGCTCTCAACCACATTTGCCATGCCAGTGAATTTTCAGCCTTTCACTTTTAGGCAGCTTTATAGCTTCTTTGCACTGCTGAAATGTGACAGAAGGACCAGGTTAGAAAAGGTCCTTTCTAAGTCTAGCACACATACTTAAGCCCCAACCAATAAATTTGCTGTTTGGAAGTTTCCAACTGGCTCCTTTAGTCTCCGGGTTCCAGCATTGTGAAGATTCATGTTTCATACCACTTACTGTAGGTCCAGATATTTAAATCAAGAACGTATGTATCCAAGCTTCACGGGAAAGTATGCTACTTCAGGTAGAATTAAGGGCCAGCATCTTTATCTTTTGTTGTCAGTTAAGCATTAAAACAGCTCCATGCTGCCTTGTAGATTTCTCAAAACTGTCAGGTTTCTCAGATTAAATGCCAGTCTCACATTACGAAGCAGGTTGTGTTCCTGAGAACTAAATCACAAAATAACTATGGTCCTAGACCAGAAATTCATGTGTATTATTTTTGCACTCACCTTTTCCAGCATTTTCAGCTTATAGGTTTTGTGTTATCATGAACAGCCATGGTCTCGGTACCCCTCAAAACATGAATCGACGTCATTCCAAATCACAGATGAGATATAGCCCATCCATCAAAAAACACCCAATGTGGCAGAAATAATGCAAAGCCTTTCCCACTTTATCTGCCACTTTATAAATCTGACTGCACTTGTCTGAATCTTTTTCCCCAGGGCTTGTTAAATTTCAGCAGAATTCTCCTTCATGTTGTGAACTGAATATGAAAAAGCAAAGTGACCAAACTGATACTCAGTAAAGCTAAAATGCATTGTAATACTAATTCAGAAGGTGAGCAAACCACAGCTTATTATCATGATTTTCTAAGAAAATGGGGGTGGGGGAGTAGCCTCTTCAGTGGAGAAAAAGTCTCATAATCTTACATACCTTGAAAAGGAAAAAGAGGGATAAAAGAGAGATGACTGATATAAGCAAAGATAAAAATGTAAAAGATAAAAACACCCAGCAACTCTTTCTTTGACATTCCCCTTTGAAGGCAGTCTACTGCAGAGTAGAATATTCTAAGATAAATATTTTTGAATTCACTTTGCATCCAGTTCCACCAGTGTGACTCCACCGCTACTAGCAGGACAGTGCCAGGGTCCCAGGTGGCAAGGATGAAAACAGAGACTCATTATAGAATGAGAAATGTAAGAGCACACTGGTGAGAGCACGTTCCCTGCAGAGCGCCATGCAAGTAAAAAGGACATTTAAATAATACTGGCCCTTGATCCCCTCAAAAGCTGAGAGCACATTTATTCAGCTTGAATTCCAAAATCCCAGCCACGGTTTATAAAATGTGCTTCATCCTTGTGTAAGACCCTTTGGCATTTTCTTTCAGAGAAAAAGATCTCCAGATGTTATTTTTACAGTTCATCTTAAGTAAATGTATGTGTTTAGCTAAACAGGCTTAAACACAAGAGCCACCTAAGAGAACAATGATTAAATGCTTGACTTGATTTATGGACCAACTGTCATACCCTTGTTTATGAACATCTGGCTGGGAAGGTGATTCGGAAAGTTTTTCTGTCTGTAAATATCAGCATAGTAAGCTCTTCTACTTACAGATAGCTCTAAATTGTAATTAGTGGAAAAATGGCATCAGAGTGCACTGCCTAAAGTCATGTTCAGCTTATCCCTGCACACAAATTATTCATTTTACAGCACTGCTAATATGTAATGTGCAATCATTTCCAACTTCTTAATTAACAAAATACACAAAATATCAGATTTGGAACCCAAAAGTTGCTTCTCCCACAAGCTGCACGAGAAAGCACAAGGCTCAATCTCATGACAGCCTTTCGAAGTAAACCTTCTTGACAACTTCTCAGCAAGCACCCTGGAATGGATTTGGTAGTCCAGCTTTTTCCCACACCCCCGTACCTGTTCCCTATAGCTTTATCACACAGGTCCAGCAGGAGCTCCTGGGAGAGAGAAACCTCACCCGTCCTCTACCCACCTCCATCTGTTTCTTTGCACAGTTTCGGCAGTTTCCCATGAACACAACAGCTTGCAAGGGCCTAAATGCCACAGCAACATTCCTAATTCAAAAGCTGATATCATATAAAATCTACAAAGCAAGGCAAATCCCAGGAAACTCAATTTTTTCTCTTCCCCCCCCTCCCCTGTTTTGCAACAACATAACAATTCTGAGAAGACACAATCTAGGAACGCTTTCTGTAATTCAATTCTGGTTCTGAAGCGAGTCTACTTTCATCCCAGGTCTAATCTAATATCAGGCAATAATGAGGTTTTTCTGTGAGGAATTTCTTTGTTCACTGAGAAAAAAAATAGCAGCTTTATTGTAGAAAACCACCTTCAGCTGAAATGAAGATAATGCCAACCCAGGACATCACTATAGACTCAGAGATATTCACATCACCCACACCAGAACATCTAACCATGGCACTTCAGCTGGAAGCCGTTTCATCTCCTCATATGGCCCATGGAAAAGGTGGAAGATCGGATAGAGTGATTCAGCCCACCCACAGTAATCTCTGCATCCCTCATAGGAGATTCCTATCTCTTTCCAGAAGCTATGACAGAAAACTACTGTCTTCACACTCCTTTCTTTGGCACTCTTGTTATACATCTAGTAACAGGGAGACAGAACCATGCACATGCTTCCTTGCTATAAAGATGCTGCTGGGAAATTAATGCAGTACCTCATTAAATCAAGAGCGCTTAAAAGGAATGACCTATTGAACTCAGCTTTGATGGAAAATTTACTCTGAACCATAGGAGTGACTTAAAACAGTTTCGTTTTGCTTCAGTCACATTAGAAAAAAACTGTTATCTTTTTGAGTGGCTACGCATACAAACAACAGTCACATCTACTGACAAGGATAGGATGGTCAGACATGCTTAAAACATTGAAGAGCTTCATCACATGAAAACTACACAAAAGCCATTCTCTAGGAAACTTGTGCAAAAGGGACAAGATGAAAAATGTGCCAGACTGAAATGGAATGATAGTCCATTTGGAAGGAGGCAAGAGGGATTTTGGAGATAGAGAGCACAGGAAGAGATATTGATGCTTTTTTAAGACATTGCAGTTAAAAACAATAAGAAAAGTTAAGTATGGAAGCAGCATATTTGTTTCAATTTCCAAAAGTATCTGACAAGTTTCCATAGAATAGATTAATGACTAAGAGGTACAGAACAAGAATAAAGAAATAAAAAAAAATCTTCTATGTATAAAAGTTCACTCAAATTGCTACTTTGCCCTTAGAAGAAAAGTATGCCTCTCCCACAAGAGATCTTTTCCTTACAGCCACAAATCGACTATTATCGTGTGGGTCTGGATTTGGAAGGCTACCTTAAGAATAATGCACCCATTTGTAATAGGATTGCTGTTGGTCTGAAGTCTTAAGGCAGACAAGGTTTATGGACCGATATAGTCAGGAAAGAAGCGGTGAATTTCCAAGCCAAATACAAGCAGAGAGCACATCTTTTCAGTTTAATTACATATGTTAAGTCAGGTAGACAAAAAAAAGCTGGTTGGCACTTTTAAAAGAGAAGGGGATATTAATAGGGAAGCAGTGACATGGTAGTTACTCTGTAAAGGCATAGATAGGTAAGCGTGTGGCAGATGAAAAGATTAATAAGGGGAAGAAAATTATAACTGTGCTGCAAAACTACTCCTTCCTTTGAATTTGCCTTTTCTACTGTGTGCTATAATTAAAGTTTTAGTCCCTTGGTTGCCTCAGACCATCAGAGGGTATTTTTCCAGCTACATGAGTTGCTCCAAAAAGCAATATAACTTTTACCCACAAATCTACCACTTGCAGAAGGCATACAAGTGTACAGCCTACTCCCAGAAATGCACAGCACTTGTTTCCTTGCTCTGTGAGCAAATGTCTATTGAGGAGCCCACTGTGACCCTGCCTGTTTTCCCCTTTGCACACGCAAAGCCTTATTTCCTATTCACACACACACTCTGATGTCAGGACAGCATAGGCTGTGAGTGGTCCTGGGAACTAAATGAGAAGGGTAACTGCATGTGATGGAAAAGACTTTTTCTGTTTGTTTGTTTTCTGTGTTTTCTAATCTAAAAGACAGACGAAGCCTGGTACTTTATGCTCAGATTCATTTTTCTTTATTTTACTAACACAAGGAAAATAAAATTTACAACCTCTTATTCCTGTTGGCTTTGCAGAATCATACAAGTGGAAGAGGGAAACTGGGTCCTATTCTGGTCTGTATTATTGATAGAGGGGCCCTCTCTGCCTAACCCCAGGATCACTCTCTACTCTGTGTTCATCTCTGGAACTCCAAGGGGGGACAATCAAGGCGCCAACCACAATATTAGGCCAGCACCATTTCACTACCATATTTTAGTGATGCAAGGGCTAAAACAGGTTTGTTACCCTTTAAATCCCCAAATGAGTTTGCAGAGCAGGCAGTACTTGCAAACCCGTAAACTCTATTTATATGCAGCCATCAAGCAACATGGACTTTCCTGGTATTTCCAATCTATAACATAACCGTAAAAGAAAACTATGACACGTTGTCATCTTTCGATCATAAAAGCATGGTGAGCAATAAAAAAAGTCCTCTGGAGGACTTCTTTAGTTCATGATTACTACATACATATGTGAATGGGGCATTAAATACAATATCTCAAGGCTACAGATGAAACAAATCTTGAAAGTACAACAAATAACAGCTCAGGTAATCAAGTCTAGTGAGATGTGGCTCCTGTGCAATGTGGCCCGCAGAGGTCTGATGCCATTCTGCATCAGAAAATGGGAAATAATTGAGCTGGGATAAGACAAAAACCTGATGCCTTCTAGCGATAAAAAGAGAATTACAGTATACACTAACAATGGCTAGAATATGCAGACGTGATAATGTTTCTGTTACATGATCCTTAAAATAATGGGATCCCTCTTTTATTACTTGAGGTAGCTAGGAGATGCCCGTTAGTAGATATTTTTTCCATTACAGAGATTGCACTTGAATCTACGCTCTTTGTTGATGGAAAACTAGAAATCAGGGAAAAGAGGAGGCAGGGAGGTAGGAACACAACTGCCTGTTAAGGAAACGGCAGTTAAAAAGCCCTTCACTGAGAACTCAAGTTCCCTGGATGAATAGTTGGAAGGATGCTGTCATGGGTTCAGCAGTAGCAGTCATTTTTCTCTTTCTTGGTAGCTGGTGCAGCGCTGTGTTTTTGACTTTTGGCCTGAGAACAGCGCTGATAACACCCATGTTTTCAGTAACTGCTTGGTAATGTTTTAGTCTGACCGAGGACTTTCTGAGCCTCATGCTCTCCCAGGGAGGAGGGGAAGCCGGGATGAAGCAGAGACAGGGCACCTGACCCAAACTGACCAAAGAGGTATTCCATACCACAGCATGTCATTCCCAAGGATGTAAAAAGGAGGGGCAGAGACCCAGAAAGGGTGGGGGTTTGCTACTGGGTTGGGCTTGGTATCGAGTGGTGAGCAGTAATATTCTCTTTCCTTGCATTTCCCTAGTCATTATTATTATTGGTGGCAGCAGCAGTGATTTGTGCTATACCTTAGTTACTAAACGGTTCTTATCTCAACCTGTGGGAGTTGCATTCTTTCGATTCTCCTCCCCATCTCTCCGGGAGCTAGAGGAAAGAAAGAAAGCGGAGTGAGTGAGCAAACTGCCTGAGAGGCTTAAACCATGACAGATGCTTTGCTCTCATGTCCCCAGTGAACTCAACTGCTTAGGTAAAACACTGGGAGAGGCAGTCCCTAAGGGACATCAAATGGTGTATATGAGTTATTAGTTATCATAATTTAGTTTTCATAGTACTGCACCTTTACATTTCTAAGATATGCACAGTTGCTGAGGCATATGCCACCCCATCAGGTGGTGCTGAAACTGTTACAGGGAAATATAGCTTGGGATCCCTCATGGAGATCTATGTTCCCTTTTGAGGCACACTGCTAGATACTTCCAATCATTTAAAATAGTCTCTTTGCCTTCAAGAACACAAACTTTCTCACAATGACTACATGCAAGACTCTGCATTGGATGGTTTGAGTTTATTTTATTTTAATTCTGTCTTAAATTCCAGTCAGTCACCACCAGAAGCCAAAAGAAATGTGGGCTGTTTGCTTCTCTTGAAGGGAAAACATAGGAAACATGCTTCAGAAAGCTCAGAATTAACACTTTGAATGGCAGCCAGAAATGATCTTAGTCTTGAGGCTGAAAGTCTTCATTCAGTCTTAGGAGTCAATAAATCAGTCATGACAAGCCTGAAACAGCTATGTTTTTTTATAAAATCAAGCTTGATTATCTAGTTGAGGTAATTAGACAGACAAGAACAAAAGGACACAAAGTTAAATGGCAACATATGTAGGAAGAAATGGAAGAGGTACTTTACTTTACAGAGGCTGGTGAATAGCAAGAATGAACGTGCATTTGAAATTTTTCCATATACCTAATTCTAGCTAACAACATAAAGGGACCACAATATTTATAATAAGTAACTTATTAAATCAGCTACTCTTGGAGCTGCTCAGCTGCAGATTCTCATTCCCTGCTACCAGCACATAGTCCTGAAATCCAGGTGCAGCATCTGAACTCTTTCATTTCATAACCCATGACACTTTTTGAAGTCCCTAGGGGGTTACAAAAGTATTAGAAGCACAGTGAAAAAGAAAAGGACGCTACAGCATTCATTACATTAAAGGACAACAGCACTGTGTTTGGGCATAAGCTAAATATCATGGAACACTACATATCATGGAACTAGAAGAAAATAAAATCTGGTCACTTTCTCTTTCCTGTCCTCTTAAAATTGGTGAGTTCATTGTTATTTTTAAGGAATATTTAATTAATTTATGATACAGGCTAGTCTAGCAGTTAAAGTTGTAGACATTCTACAATGTCTCAAAAATACTTCTACAAAGGATGCCTGAAGTGCCAAAATTGTTATTAAAAGGCCCTAGAAAAGAAGGTTTCAATGGCTATTCCTGGAAAGGGCTCAGTCATGAAAGTCCAAGCATAGATCAAGTCCTGAAATAGAAGGCTTCCAATAAGAGAGTTAAATAGATTTGAGAGATGTAGCTCAAAATAGCATAAAACTTCAACACTGCAATTGGTTATAATATTCCACATTTACTTCTAGTGAAATGAACTGTTTGAAATACAATTGTATCAGAAAGAAGAAAAATTGCTGGAGAAGCATACAACTTGTCCTCTCCATCTACTGCTGTCTGGACAGTCTGGTCTGAGTCTCTTCTGAAACACAGCTTGTGCTGCCAGATCTTCACAGAAAACTTAAAGAGTACAATAAGCACATTTGCGCCTTCTGCCATGGTGCAGTCTGCTCTAAATGCTCGCAAAGCTCTTTCCATTCTCTTTTCCCAATCCTTCTCTAAAAATCACAGCAGCATAGTCAGAAGATGAGCAGGTAGGGATTGTCTGCCTGTTCCTTACGTTCACAATGGAGTTTGCCCATCTGACTCAGAATATCAGATAAAAAGAGTTAAACCTGCTTTTTCACTTACCATTATATTACTGCTGTGCCAAGATACCTATAAAAAAAGCTACACAATAGGTAGGCAGCTCCATAATCACTGTTGCTTTTCATGCCAATCACTATTATCCCATTGTTTCCATCCAGTCCCTTACCTACCTGGTTTATCTAAGTGAAAGAAAACATACCATGTGCAATTTGGACTGGGACTATGTTCAGGCAGTGTTAAACTTACCAGAGCCCCCTAAGTCTTTCCTGAATAGAATAACAAATAATTACTAAATAATGTAAGCATTGTGGTCAGGAGGAGGAGATTATTTATAAAGGAAAATCATCCATGGTGAAGAGGACCATTTTTTAAGAAAAAAATATCCAAATAAGAAACATGCACATATAGGAAAGGCAGATAAAGTTGCCCTTGTTACATGAATAAACCCATTAAATTTCTGAAGCCACAGTAAAAGGATTTCTTTACTATTTGGGCAGAACACAATCGAAATACATACTGCAGAGTATTAGGACATTTTGTAAGTATTAAGTTTAATTATTTTTCACCTCCATGTCCACTAACAGAACTACTCCAGTGACCAGCTGCTTCCCATTACAGAGACATTACTCAGAGCTGGCGATGTCATGCACATTGCTTGTCACCAGCAGAGCATGGGACGGTGCAGTAAATCCACTGTTTACCTGACCAAAGTCAACATTAGCTAAGTATTATGGTACAAGCTCCCTCACACGCCCAGGGATTAGGTTTGCTGAAGCCCAACTTTCTTCTACAATGCTGACCATCAAAAGATATTTTTCCACACTGATTGTCCTCAGCTAATATTTCACAGACTCCTACAGCGATCTGGATGTGCATCTTTATGCACTTTGTGAGACCTAATTCTCATGCAACAAGCAAAGGGCATTTGAAGGACAGGTGGCAGAAAGAAAACCATGCTTATACCCTTCATCCCAAGGTAAAATGTAGAAAGCAAGCTGGTTTTGCTCTCCAGGGACCAAGCTCTATGCATTAACTTAGCCCATGCAAGCAAATAGAGAGCCTGACTAGGGAAGAACAAAAGATTTTATAGCTCTTGATTTGGGATGGCTGCCTGGGGAATAAATTCATATTCAAGTCTTCCCCTCCCAAAGAAGTCTTGCTCTGTGATTCTCTCCGGCAGTGCCTGATCACTGTGCTATCCTGGGAGCACTCTGCACACGGACTGAGTTGACAGTCCTGTTGGGACTGCTATGGCTATCTCCTGCAGACCATCTATGCAACCTGCAAACAGCTTTGCTTTAAGGGCTTCAGGTAGCATCACCTTCACCTTGCCACCTAGACACCATGATTATGCTCAGCTTTCAAATATCTGTCATTAACAAACCTTTTTTCCCATAAAAATGTATAACCTGTATTTATAACTTGTCTTTGATTAGTTAAAATAGTCAATTTGCTCTTTCTGTTGATTTCTATCCACAGTAATTCAATTTTCCCATCAGCAAACTGTATATCACACAGCGATTACCATGGATTTCCTGTGTCAGCCAAGGAACCTGAGATCTTTGGATGGGGATTGATGTGTGAAGGGAAAGCACCGCAGATAAGCTGCGCTCCAGCAGAAGTGAATAGTTAGTATCAAATGGTTCCCAACAGCCTCTTGGCTTAGTTTATGCGGTGGGATGCTCATAATTACTCACAAATTTTCTGGTCTAGAACAAACAAACACATGAAAAATAGTGGGAATTGAGGCTTTCCAAAGTAAGATAAAAGATGGGAAAAGCTTTTGCAAAAATAAAATACTTCCTTATGTTACTTTAAATAGCAACATGCTAAACAGAATTATTGGTGGTATAATTACCAACACCCAACGATTAAATAACAAAATAAAATTCCAAAGCCATCCAAACAATATGGATTCCATCAGAAGTTTATTCCAGCATATTGAGAATATTAAG
The DNA here is from genome assembly GCA_017639245.1 of Myiopsitta monachus. Taxonomy (NCBI): domain Eukaryota; kingdom Metazoa; phylum Chordata; class Aves; order Psittaciformes; family Psittacidae; genus Myiopsitta; species Myiopsitta monachus. Next base: position 67,198,231 of record CM029919.1, read on the forward strand.
AAGAGTTATGCAAATAGTAATCAGCCTATTTTCCTAAACTGCTAACTGTCCCGGACAAAATATAACAACAGAAAGAAAGATGCCATATTCCCAAAAAAGCATCCACTTCACATACAATGCAAGCTTTGCACTTAGTAATTCCCTTTATGCACACCCTCCCCCCCCCGTTCACCTCTGAGTCTTGCTTATTTGGGACATTCAGCCCCTCATACCATGTTAAAAGCACTGTTTATCTTTAAGCTCCAAGCAGATTTTAGTCATTATCTTCATCCTTGGCCTCAATTAAGGTCTAATATAGAGGAGGTACTTGAATGACCTAAGAGGCACACTTAACCCTATCATGTGTCAAAGGCACTTGGAGTTTCTGACACATTTTCTCTGGCCATCAAATCTGTCTCCTTTTTCTGTTATAAGCTAACTGTGTTTGTTCCTAGCACTTTAATGTTCCTGGTGTGAAGTCTTCTTGAATAACACTCACATGATAGAAAGTGTGTTTAACTCTGCAGGCGCTTTTCAGGTCAATGAAAAAACCTAGTTGTTACACTAATATATAATACTTCAGAGTTGTTCCCAGTGGCTCTATATACTGGGATTCCCACAGAACCTATTCTCTTCCACTCTTGCTGCTTTCCTGTGTCGCAATAATAAAAATACATCATTTTATCTGGGTACAGGCTTGACATTCATCCTTTAGAGTATGTTTCACATGTCTTTAATTATTCTGATGGCTCATTCAGGTAATTTAAATGGTAAATCTTTTCCTTTTGACTAAAATGTAATGTTTCTGTAGTGGAGACTATAAAAATAAAGGAGGAAGGAACTAGAATAAAATTAGGAGAATTATATCATTTTCCTCTGAATATGCCTTATTACATTTCTCTAGCTGCACAGGCTGGCTTGTCAACAAAACGCAATGCATAAAACAGGTTGGGAAGCTGTAACAGCTGAAAAGATGCCTTTTTGAAGATACCTTGTAACCTCAAGAGGTTTGCAAAACCTATGGAAAGCTGCAGATTTTATTAAGACTTTTTATACCTTATTTTACTGCCAGATGTCAAGTCTGCACAGCATTCAGAATAAGGGTAAACACTCTGTATGCTACTGTGCCACTGGCCTGATGAACTCTGCCAACAGCTGCTTGTGGTCTGCACCTTACAGGGGAAGGGGAACAAGAGTGTGTGGCATGCCTTCACCAGCTGCCTATGCATTTCAAGCTTGCATCTGGAATGTACTAAACTTTAGTCACAAATTATGGAGGCTGAAGGATTTTTTTCCTTTAAAAAAATGACTACTGGTCACAATATAAGTGGCTCACTTTAAAGCTTTTCAGTGGAGAGACCCGGCAATCAATTAGCAGGTCAGTATTAATTACAGAAAAGGAAGCTGTGTTTTGTTAGGCAAGTCCTGGGCAATTCAAATTATGTGCACATTGGCACATTGGTTCAGTGCCTAAGCAATGAAGTGTAGAAAAAGGAAGCTTTAACAGGTAATGGGATAGCATGGGTAAAATGAAATGAGACTGTCAGATGGCTATCAGCAGCTCCAAGCCTCCAGTAATGGAGAGAATACAGAAGGAGTACACACACGAGAGTTGGCAGAGTCTTCCTAAAGACTTTAGCACTGCCTATTGTACAGTCTTTTTCGGGGGGGGGGACGGGGGGACGGGACTGCTGAATATAATCAAATATACCTTGATTTCCTGATTTATTTGATTTTTCTTCATTAATGTTACAAAAATAGTACACAACAAGAACAATGAGGGATATGTTTACAATTTAGTCAGCGTATCATCATCTGCAGTGAGCAATAATTCATAAAGCATACCTCATCTATTTTACGGTAGAAAAACACTGACGATTAAAGGACTTCTCCATAGCCAAGGCTGAATGGTGAGAGAATTCTTAAGTTTCAGCACACCCTTGATTTTTCTTAAACAATTCCTAGGTCTTCTCCTCTGTGTAGGGATCAGCGACATCTTGAGATACTGGAGTAAGAAGTTTCTCCCTGATATGCCCATCACATGGAAAAGTGCTTGAGACTACCTGAAATCTGAATCTAATGATTGCCTTTAGTTACAGTATTCATTCTGAAGAAAGAAAGTTTGAATATTACATCTCCAAACATGTGGAGGTCTTGAGCTAATAAACTTCTAGAAGGGATATTTAACCTTGTGTCTTGGGATTTAGAAGTCTCTAGATGGAAATTTCCCCTTTTTTTCTGTTCTAAGTAGGGGGGGGGGGGGGGGTGTGCCAGAATTGCAACACTTACTGTTGCAGGGGCTGCTTCCCAAAGTGAAGTTTTGATGACTTATGACTTGGTTAGGAAATACATCCTGTAGTCTGGGGAACCCTATTCTATATATTAATGATCAAGAGGAAAGCCCATCAGAGGGAGAAGCACTTCAGCACTGATTTGCCTTGTACATCTCTCCCTGTGAAGTATCTGATACTCAACACTGCCAAAAGCACTGTCCTGAATGAGGTGACCTAATTGGAACTGACAGCTCCTATGTTCCACTGAAATCAGGTCAAAAGACAAGTGTGTGGGGAAAGCAAAGACAAATGGAGAAACAGAAAGTTTGATGTAAGTGTCTAATATTTCACAGCCTCCAGTGTCTAAAAAACACATGTTTGATGTCATAAAAATGGTGCTACTTTTTTTGTACTTTTGGGCAAGCAAGAAGCTAGGCTTCCAGCCTTCCTAGTCTCTGATTTCACTAGGAGTTTGTACAACTGGTCGAAATCTAACTTCAGAAGAAACAAGGCTAGGGACCACTGAAAATTTTAATGTCCTGAGGCTGAGGCCTGCTGGCCAGACTCCCGGGGAAAAGTATGCCTTGACAACTGTCCTGTACATAAAGTAGAAGGCATGAGTTTTCAGGCATATCCTTGACACCTGGGCAGATCTATAACTTTAATGGATGTCTGCCCTTGTGGTTTGCTATTTTTCCCTTTAAGAGCACAAGTATGCAGCACTGGGTATGAGCTTAACTATGTCTAAAAGAATTACCATTTAGGTACTACTCTTCATGTTCATTTCTGCTGAGGAACTTTTGAGATATACCATTTTTGACTAGCAAATGTTTAGGCCATCTAAGTCATACTGAAGGAAACCACCTTAAGATCGCTTCATGTTTTTTAGAGCAACCGTTCATTAGTGAAATGAGACCTAAACTGAAGCAGGGACGTAAACTTTCCTGGCAGAATTTCTTCCTTTAGAAGGCAGGTGACCTGTTGCCATTTGCTGAAACAAATGAACGTGTAAGAACACTAAATTCAGAAATGTCAAAGTTGTCTTTAAAAAGTATCAATGCAAAAGCAAAACAAAGCATTCTAAGTCAACCTGAGGTCACTGAGTTTTTCTGCTAGTTCTAAAATGTAACAAACCAGACACTCTCCAACCTTTCCAGTGTTATTCTTAACTCTGGAATGAGACGAATCATGAGAAAATTCATCCCAAAGGGCAATTTTTGGGAAAAAATTATTAAAATTATAATTTGCTGAAAGGTGAGTTTTAGAATGAAAATGCTTTTCAGCCACAACTATTTCGCATCAATCTTTAACGCTTTAACTATTGCATTATTACAGTACAATTTATTGTATGAATTATATATATATAATGTATAAATGAATGTATTAATGTATATGTTACTCAGTAGCCAAATATTATGGAAAAGGTAAGCCTAATAAACAATAATAAGTGTAAGCAAAATATATGTAGAAACAGAAGAGAAAATATACAACTATTTACAAGAATACATCTTTACAAATTAAAGGCTCTGATATTTGCCCACATCAAAAACCCAGTTCTACAACACTGGGAGATAAGGAATTAAATAGAGTGCAGATATCATCTGAACTGATATTAAAAGGTTAGCAGTGCTTAAAATTCATTAGTTACCAAGACCAGACTGCCTACATCCCAGGCTGTGACAAGAGCATTGGCCAGATGTTGCAGAAGCTTTAGCTGTCATTTTAACAAACTCTTAGCCTAGACAAGAGCTTCACAGATTGCAAAGTGGGGAGCATAACTGTTACAAGGCAGGCATCCCAGCATGTTACACAGCAGCAAAGTTAACAACAGTTGGCAAAAAGAAACCCAACCAAAAACTTTAAAAAGACTTAATAGACCATAGGGGCTCCATACCTACAAGAATCATAGAATCATAGAATAGTTAGCGTTGGAAAGGACCTTAAGATCATCTAGCTCCAACCCCCCTGCCAGGGGCAGGGACACCTCACACTACACCATGCCACCCAACACTCTGTCCAATCCAGCCTTGAACACTGCCAGCAATGGAGCATTCACAACTTCCCTGGGCAACCCATTCCAGTGCCTCACCACCCTCACAGTAAAGAATTTCTTCTTCATAGCCAATCTAAACTTCCCCTCTTTAAGGTTGAACGCGCTACCCCTTGTCCTCTCACTACAGTCCCTCATGAAGAGTCCCTCCCCAGCATCCCTATAGACCCCCTTCAGATATTGGAAGGCTGCTATGAGGTCTCCACGCAGCCTTCTCTTCTCCAGGATGAACTGCCCCAACTTTCTCAAACTATCTTCATACGGGAGGTGCTCCAGTCCGCTGATAATCCTCAGGGCCTTCCTCTGGACTTATTCCAACAGTTCCATGTCTTTTTTATGTTGAGGACACCATAACTGCACACAATACTTCAATGTGAGGTCTCACAAGAGCAGAGTAGAGGGGCAGGATCACCTCCTTCGACCTGCTGGTCAAGCTCCTTTTGATGCAGCCCAGGGTACGGTTGGCTTTCTGGGCTGTGAGCACACACTGCTGGCTCATGTTCATTTTCTCATAGACCAACACCCCCAAATCTTTCTCCACGGGGCTGCTCTGAATCTGAATCTCTGCCCAACCTGTAGCTGTGCCTGGGATTGCTCCCACCCAGCTGTAGGACCTTGCACTTGGCATGGTTAAACTTCATCAGGCTGGCATCAGCCCACCTTCACAAGCATGTCAAGGTCCCCCTGGATGGCATTCCTTCCCTCCAATATATCAACCGAACCACACAGCTTGGTGTCATTGGCAAACTTGCTGAGGGCGCACTCAATTCCACTGTCCATGTCACCCACAAAGACGACGAACAAGACTGGTCCCAACACCAATCCCTGAGGGACACCACTCGTTACAGGTCTCCAGCTGGACAGTGAGCCATTGAGCACAACTCTTTGCGTGCGGCCATCCAGTCAGTTCTTTATCCACCGAGTGGTCCACCTATCAAATTGATGTCTCTCCAACTTAGAGACAAGGATGTCAGTGTGAGACAGTGTCAAACGCTTTGCACAAGTCCAGGTAGATGACATCAAGTGCTCTAGCCCTGTCCATCAGTTCTGTAGCCCCACCATAGAAGGCCACCAGAATGGTCTGGCAGGATTTCCCCTTAGTGAAGCCGTGCTCGCTGCCACCAACCACCTTCTTGTTTTTCATGTGCCTCAGCATGCCTTCCAGGAGAATTCGCTCCAAGATTTTGCCACGCACAGAGGTGAGGCTGACTGGTCTGTAGTTCCCTGGCTCATCCATTTTCCCTTTCCAGTTGTCAGGAACTTCACCTGACTGCCATGAGTTTTCGAATATGATGGACAGTGGCTTAGCAACTTCATTTGCTAGCTCCTTCAGGACCCACGGAGGGATTTCATCAGGTCCCATGGACTTGTATATGTTCAGGTTCCTAAGATGGTCTTGAACCAGATCCTCTCCTACAGTGGGCCCAGGGTCTTCATTCTCACTGTCCCTGCATCTGCCTTCCAAGACTTGGGTGGCCAGAACATTTGCTGCTGAAGACTGAGGCAAAGAAGTCATTTAGAACCTCAGCCTTCTCCAAATCCAGGGTAGCCAGTTCTCCCGATAGCTTCTGGAGAGGGCCCACATTGTCCCTAGCCTGCCTTTTATTTGCAATGTACCTGTAGAATCCCTTCCTGTTATCCTTAACATCCTTAGCCAAGTTTAATTCTAAGTGGGCCTTAGCTTTCTTAACCTGGTCCCTAGCTTCCCAGACAACATCTCTGTATTCTTCCCAGGCTGCCTGTCCTTGCTTCCACCTTTTATAAGCCTCTTTTTCCGTTGAATTTTCCTCAGCAGCTCCTTATCCATTCAAGGAGGTCTCCTGGCCCTCCTGCAGCACTTCCTTCTACTAGGATGTATCACTCCTGAGCTTGCAGCAGGTGATCCTTGAATATCAACCAACAGCCTTGGGCCCCCCTGCCCTCTAGGGCTAAATCCCATGGAATCTTACTGAGCAGGTTCCTGAAGAGGCCAAAGACTGCTCTCTTGAAGTCCAGGGCAGTGAGCTTGCTGCATGCTCTTCTCACTGTCCTGAGGATCTCAAATTCAGCCATCTCATGATTGCTGCAATCAAGGCTGCCCTGGAGTGTCACGTTTCCAGCCAGCCCTTCCCTGTTGGTGAGCACGAGGTCAAGCATGGCACCTCTCCTTGTCGGCTCCTCTGCTACTTGCAGAAGGAAATTGTCTTCCACACAATCAAGGAACTTTCTGGGATTGCTTGTACCGGGCAGTACCATCCCTCCAACAGATATCAGGGTGGTTGAAGTCCCCCTGAGAACAAGGGCCTGTGAGCGTGAGGCTGTTCCTATCTGTCTATAGAGTGCTTCATCTCCTGAGTCCTCTTGGTCAGGCAGACTGCAACAGATCCCCACAATAATGTCTCCCATCTCTGTTCTCCCTTTAACTCTGACCCACAAACTCTCTATTGACTGCTCACCTGTCCCCAGACAGAGTTACATACTCTCCAGCCTATTCCTAACACAAATAGCAACTCCCCCTCCCCTCCTACCGGGCCTGTGTTTCCAGAAGAGCCTGTAACCTTCCATTCCAACACACCAGTCATAGGAGCCATCCCACCGTGTTTAAGTGATGTCCATGATATCATACCCCCTTAGATGTGCATACATCTCTAATTCCTCTTGTTTGTTCCCCATGCTATGGGCATTTGTATAGAGGCATCTGAGCCGAGCTCCAGTTGAAGCCGGCTCATTGACTGGAGCAGCTGGAATATCTCTATATTGCTCCAAATGTTTACTATAGGTGCTGGCCAGTGACTGGGTGCGTTGGGATGGAATGATAACCCCCTCCCCCAACACATCCAGTTTAAAGCATCCTTGACCAGCCTGGCAAGCCTCCCACCAAATCCACTCTTCCCTTTCTTTGTCAGACCAGTTCCACCAGCCCTCAGTACACCTGGCCTACTAAATTGTGTCCCATGTTCAAGGTACCCAAACCCCCAACTATAGCACCACCCTTCTAACCATTCATTAACCTGGCCAATCCTCCTAGCCTTTTTAAGGTCCTCCCCTGTATCCTGGAGAATTGACAAAAAGACAATCTGAGCTCCAGAGCCCCTAACCACCTCTCCCAGAGCTCTGTAGTCCTTTATGTTCTCCGGGGTGCAGCTACCTGTATCAGTAGCACCCACGTGGATCACTAGAAGTGGGTAATAGTCAGTGGGACCAACTAGAGCAGGCAGCTTCTCTGCAACATCCCTGATCAGAGCCCCTGGTAAGCAACACACCTCCCTTGAGCCTGAGTCAGGCTGACAGATGGGTGCCTCTGTTCCTTTCAGAGTGGAGTCCCCTACTACTATGGCCCACCGCTTTTTCCTGGCAGCACCAGTAGTGATCTTCTTTGCCAGTGCATCAGCCGGTTGTTCCTGGTGTGAGTGTGTTTCCTCATCAGCTCCCATCCCGCTCGCCTACCCGTGCAAACTGCCTCAAACCCACCCTGTTTGCCTGCATTCCTGGTTGCTTGAGCTCCCTGGGGCAGGTTTTTAACCACTTTGGGTGGTAACGGTCCTCCTGGCTCCACCCCGTCTGAGTCAGCTGCTCCTGGGTAGACCCTGTCGAGGACTTGAGGCTCCCTCTGTGCCTGTTGCAACTCCAAGTTGAAGCTCCTGGATGCCGAGCCTCCCCCCGACCTAGGTGCCAAAACACAATTTAGGATTAGGAACTGGTTAGTTTTGTGAAGCAAAAGCTGTGAATGGATAAATCCTTTGGAAACTGAAAGGTCAGAGAACCAAGAGATATGTCAGGATATAGATGAATACCATACACCAAATTTCAGACTATGGCAGGTTATGTAAAGATATCCAGGAAAGATCACACTCTCCCCAAGATTAATCTAAACTACTTATTGCTTTCCCACCTGTCATCAAGGCAGGAAAGAAAGAATAAAATAAGTTTTTAAAGACAGACAAGAAGCTAGCATTGGGACATAGATGTGTCATTTTCATCTCTGAGAAATGTCACAGATGACAGTAACAAAAGCAATACGCGACTGCTGACAAAGATGAGTTCATTACTAAGATTAATAGCGAAAAATGAAAGAAAGTCAGAAAGGGCTAAGGACTAGATATTTGGTCAGACGTCGTGATGCAAACTCTCACTGAATGCAGATACAGTAAATACATTATAGCAAAGAAGTCTGTAAGTTTTTTCATGGCAAGCTGTGGTTTTGCCACTATGGATTTGCCATGAAGAAAATGTGTCAAAAACCTATGAATCATAAGGAAATATAATGATGTGTCAAAGCACCTATTTACTTTGAAAATACAGGAGTCTCAAACAAAAGAAAGCAAAAGGAAAGAGAGAAGTGCTGCACCCATAGAGAAATCAGGCAGCACTTCAGTAATTAATATTTATTACTTATGGCACCTTTCATACATAGAAAATGCTGAACAAATACAAACTGACTTGTACAACACTCCTACAATACGTGATACACATACTTATGGAAATTACAGTAGGGAGCTGGCAATGAAATAAATTCCTGGAGATCATCCTTTGTGGGGAAATGCACTGCACGTGAGATGAGGTTGCCATGTAGGGATTGCATAGCACACCTGAGGACATGATTTACATGGAAACTAGAGAGACAAAGGAAGAGAGAAAGTCAAAAAGGTGGGTAAACCTCCAGGGGATATGCAGTAGAGATGCTTTTAAATGAAAGCAGCAGAAGCTGATTTTGACTGATGTGGCTATTTACAGGTTTGGAGGTAATCTCATTCAGGTTGAGTGAAGCACATGCAGCCAAAGCCCCACCAGAAAATGGAAAAAGCTTTTTCACCACCAACACTTAGAACCATAAAACATCCTGAGCTGGAAAGGACCCACAACAACATCATGTCCAAATCCTGACACCACACAGGACAACCTAAAAGTTAAACTATATATCAAAGAGCACTATCCAAAACCTTGTAGAACACCAACACACAATGACCTAAGGAGCGTGTTCCAGTGCCTGGCCACCCTCACATTGAAGAACTTTTTCTTAATAACCAATCTGAACATCCTCTGTCGAAGGATTAAGCCATTCCTTCACATCATACCATTGAATACCAAAAAGAAGAGATCAGCATGGCTCTTTCCACACGCTCTCATGAAGAAGTTGTAGACAGCAATAAGGTCTCCTCTCAGCCTCCTTTTCTCAGCTTTTCTCAGCTGCTCCTCTTAAGCCTTGCTATCTAGTCCTTTCACCATCATTGTTGTCTCCTTTTGAGCTTCCCATAAACCAAAAACACCTGACCCTTTTCTGCTGGGCTGCACTCCAGCCTCTTTTACCCCCAGTCCACACGTACATCCAGGAATACACCAGAATTTGGCATTTGTCTTAGTTAAACATTATATGGCTGGTGACTGCCCACTGCTCTACTCTATCCAGCTCTCTACGGTAGGCCTCTCTACCCTCAAGGTAATCCAACTGCTCCTCCTAATTTAGTATCATCAGCAAACTTAGTGTGGACTCAACTCTTGCATCCAGGTAATTAATAAAAACACTGAACGGAACTGGCTCCTGAGGAATGGGTGGTTTTGCTTGTTTTTTTAATCGGCAGTGTGGGATTAAAGCAGAGACTAAGAATCAGTTCACAGCCTCCACCAGCTGAACTCTCTGCTTGAGACTGATTCATTATAAATGAGCTTCCTTGCAGCTTAGTTTACCCACCTGTAAAACAGGTAATTCAGAGCCAGACAATCAGCTGTGATCTGGCACAGCTTCACTCAGTTCCCAGTGTCAGAAGGGGACATATTTCGCCAAAATTAAGTGTCACACATCCCTGGTGAGGCAGGCAGAGTGGTTTACACCATGACCTGCCTCGCTGCATCCATGACTACATGGACGGGCACAGACGTGACAGGACGCTGCTCTGACCCATATGTTGCACAGCTCTTCTTAAGCTGAAGTGGCAATGCAGCTTGCAGAGGGGATCTGTCATATGCTTGGCATGTGGCTTGTGTCTATAGGGCACCCACCCATATAAAGTATTTTTTCTTTACCTCACAGTAGGAATGAAAGTTTATTAATCCCAATTTACTGGGCCTCTGCTGTTGACAACAACATCTGATATGTCCAGGTTTGTCTGTGAAACACTGCTGGTTTCAAAATGTTCTTTTTATTGTTGTTAGAATAACCAATCCCCTGTAACACTCTCCCCAACTATGTTTGGGAAGTCAAATAGCAAAATCAAACAAGGGCAGCCTCTTCAAATTCAATTTATGGAGTCAGGCAGAAAGTAAACAAGCACACACCTGATAGAAAAGCATCCCCTCACTAATATCAACAGAGCATACAAATTGAACGGGCTTTGTGGTTTTCTGCCCAATTAACATAAATTCAAAATCTTTCTCCAGTCAAGAGTTCCCAGCCCAGGGTATTCCTTGGCAGAACCTCAAGACATCCTACTTGAACAGAGAAACAGAAACAAATGCTTCCCTTACGTGACTTGCCTTCTGATCTTGACCCAGCATAAGGCTTAATGGTTTAGTTGTTTAATTTCCCCAAGGAGTTTTGGCTTTTCCACAAGGTTAAAATATAATATGGATTATATACCTACTATAATAAGAGACTAATACATGGTATGCAATATTAATCACAGGTGATGTTTCCAGAATATAAAAATATAATAACTTCAGAAATCATTCCATATACTTTTAAAAGGACTCAAAGAATTCATAGACAGTACAAGAAATCTCTTTAAAAAAGAAAAATCTTACCTGTCACGAGCTGCTGTCCAGCTAGTCCTACTGGAACCATCCCTAGGTTATTCATAGCTGTAGCCCAAGCTGTCGGATCAGTAACTGACATGTTAAGTTGTGTGGTATCTATAGCTATACTTCCCAAACCATCAGCTGCTGCAAGAAAAGAAGCAAACTGTTAAGTAGAAAAGTCAACATGACAGGATCTTTAAGTAAAAGCTTAAGTAAAAATGAGATATCAAAAGCACTGCTTATTTTGGGTTTGTTTCTTAATTTTAGACCACTGATAATAGTGCTTGCTATTGTATAGCAAAACATAAAGACACTGGAAACATTCAAAAGGCATAAAATGAAACAAGAGTGATTTGGGCTGGTTATATGGAAAACTTTTTCACCATGAGGACAGTCAAGGGGTGGAACAGGCTGTGCAGGTGCCACCTCTGGCAGCTTCCTCGACTCAACTTGATAAAGCTGTAAGCAATTGCGTTGGCCCTATGGCTGACCTTGCTTTGAGCAGGAGGTTGGACTGGAGAGCTTCTGATGCCCTCCCAACCTGAATGAATTGCCCTGATATGATTTAATTGCATACAATCTGTGACAACTTGCCAGAAACCTGTGAGGAGAATCCAAGAGTTTCCCCTGGTTACTCTGTTTTCCTAAAGGTGTGGTTTTTTGTAAAAGATTTAAGAGTACATTAGCCCTTAACTAAAAAGGGGTCAAAACAAATCTATTCACTTTGGGAAATATCAGGGATTTTGTTTAAAACAAAAAGAGAATTATTAATATGGCATGGATTTCCCTGAGCTGTGTGAGGAAGAGTGGGTTGGATAGCTAAGAAATGGTATTCTTCCAATACTGAATCCCCAAACTCAAGGTGTGATCACACATTTTGTTTCACCCCTCCCCACTGACAGCTGAAATCAGCTATTTCCAGCTATTTTCTTATGACCTTTGAAGACCTGAGATATTTACCGGCAGCCATTGCTTTTCCCCAGTTCTTTTTGCTCCTGTTAGACTTCTTCAGCTAGGAATAATTAACTACTGTGTTAGCAGCATCTTGACATGGGATATCACTGAACGCAGGGCCCACACACAGCTCATTAGGCTCTGAAAGAGAAAAGATGAAATCAACTATCAAGTGCTGCAGTCAGAACATAGTTTCAAAAAAACAGATCACTTTCAGAATCCTGAAATCATAGAATGGTTTGCGTTGGAAGAAACCTTAATGATCAGCTAGTTGCAAGTATCCTACAAAACTCCCCTCTGCCCACTTAAAGCACCCCTTGTCCTGTCACTACGTGCTCTTGTAAAAAGTCCCTCTCCAGATTTTTTTGTAGGCCCTTTAGGCACTGGAAGCTCCTCTAAGGTCTCCCCAGCGCCTCCTCTTCACCAGGCTGAACAAGCCCAACTCAGCCTGTCTCCATAGGAGAGGTGCTCCAGCCCTCTGATCATCTTTGTGGCCTCTTCTGGACTCATACCAACAGGCCCACATCCTTCTTATGCTGAGGGCTGAATCAGAGCTGAATGCAGTACTGCAGGTTGGATCTCAAGAGAGCAGAGGGGGAGAATCCCTCCCTCATCTGCTGGTCACATTCCTTTGGATGCAGCCCAAGGTATGTTTGGCTTTTGGGACCATGTTGTGCTTTTCTTGCAAGCAACGCTGCTGCTGCCCACTCCCTCTAGATCACCTGCCCCAGCCTCCTTGCATGCATTTAGTGGCTACTGTAAAGGTGCTTCAGAGAGTGCTCTACTTTGCCGGCTGAACAAAGAGTGCCATGTATGAGCCTGTCAGACTGCTGAAAAGCCCTTCACAAATTAGGTCTTATCAGTAGCTTACACAGCCTCCTTGGCTTGAAGGCCTCAGCTGAAAGAACATATGAAGGTATGAATATGATTTTTTTTTCACTGTTCATAATTAACTGATGTTGCAAGTTTCAAGGAAATAGTCTCCTGTTCTGAGATGAATAGGGAAAAAAAATACACCGCAATGACTTACAGAATGGGTCTGCAGGGACATGGAAAAGTAAGAAAACCTAACAAAGCTAAGGAAGATGCCTGCTCTTTAAGTAGCACTATATCTTCGGCTCACAAAGGTTAGTTAGTTCAAAGCAAAGGTGGAGTATTTGCTTCTAGCAAAAGCACATTGCTTTCATCAGGTATCTGTCAAGCCATGAATTTTACATAACAGTAACTTCTTGCTGTTACTGTTGTTTGTGAAGCTAACAACATAAGCACATCACTGGTCAGAAAGGAGGCTGAATGACAGAATGGGCAAGGGGCATGAGCAAAGGCTGTGAGCTCCCAGAACTCATAGCAGAGGGAGAAAACACTGGGGTGAAGATGACCACAGATACATGCCCATGTTATTCTTTGTGCATTAGTTACATGTGACTGGGGGTGAAGGTGGGCTGCATTATTTTTTGGCTGGCCCAGGGGTCTGTTTGGTACTAGTGGCCAACAACTGACCACATGCTTGCAAGTGTTGGGGAGGTCATTAATGCTGTGCAGGCACACCTCAGTGACTGGTTCAGCCCTAAGATATTTGTGCTGTCTTTAATAAAGTACTTGAAAGACCTTAAGAGGTTACAGACATACAAGCCCTAAGAATTCATCTTTAGAAAAGACACAATTAACATGATTATGCTATATTTTAGCTTAGTGCCTCCTACACTCTTCTTTTTTTTTTTTTATGTGATGTGCATAAAGTACAAGCCAGAAAGTTTTATATTAGAATTCCCTGACACTGTACAGACCACTTCATAGCAACATGACCACATCAATAGCTGTGAAAATGAGGAAAGAGTCAGGATCAGACACTGCTGTCATTTTTTAGTATGCTGCAATTTTCAAATAACCAGCATGCTAGGTTAAAAAGCATTTCGTTCAAATCTACAGTGGGCTTACTTAAAAGTCAGTATTCATCAACTCTTAATACTGAATTTGTAATTCCAATTCTTATTTGATCTCCACTATTCATTATAAATAACATAAAATAATTTTATCATAAAATTAGCTTGTAAATAGCATCTATAAACACCAAACAAACATTGAACAAAAGTACTCTGCAGGGAACGTGACTAACATAAGGCAAGCCTCCCAAGATTTATGTCAAGTTTTTACAAACTGGGTGTCTTCTGTTCAGCTCCTTAAACTTGTACTTAGCTCTTTCCACTCAGGCTATAAACTTCTGACCACAAACATCTATTTCAAGGTTAGAGCTGGTTGAATTACTCCTTGTCAGTAAGTTATTTCTCATAAAGTACAACCCCCCTCGCTCTTTATGAACCATTCCCAAATCAATCTTGATTTACAAATATATGCTGAATAGCCCAGGTGAGAGTGGTTCACTTCTTCCTATGACCAACAGCCTTGATGCTCTGATGTAGGAAGATGTGTCTGAAAGCCAAGAGTGATGAAATGCCTCTTCATACCTTTCTGTGTGCTACTTGCTTGTCTGCATAATGCATCACCCTGACTACTGGGGAGGAAGGAGGTGCTGCCCCGTGGTTTTGGGGTAAAGCCATCTCAGACAGACCTGGATTATTGACACCCATTATAATGGGTGTCAAACTCTCTCTATCTCCCCCTCTGTCCCCTTGTTTTACTGCCTTGTTAAGTATATCATAGGTGACAAGGTGTGCTGCTAAACTAGGCTCTTTTTCCTCCAAACCCACATTGCACTTGCATGAGCTCTGGCAGAAATGGAAACTGGTCCATAAAGAATCAGACACAGAGTTAGACAAATGCATCTCAGCTGACTGGGAATTAACAGATGACTTTTTTTGGTATTTGCCTTCTACCAGGTTGGCCACATATTTCACACTTAACGAATACAAAAGAGCATGTGAAGAGCCTAAAGTGGAATTAGTTATATCTAACCTAGAACTGCCGTAGGCTATTTTGTCAGTGGAAGAGAGCTGAACAGCAAGCATAAGTGCACCTATGAACACTGAATAATTTGCAGTAAGGTGTAGGCAGAACTAATGGTACAGTCTGTAGAAACTAGCTCTCTTAAAAAGAAAAATACCAATTGTGAACATCCCTTCTACTGATAATTTGCTGATTACATTAACACAGAGCAACATAATACAGTTAAAGTAATCTCACAGGCGTTTCACACCTGACTTAGACTCAAACATCAGCTTTTGTTTAAAAACTTTAAAAAATTCAGATGGGGAAGGTTTCATTAATGCTTAAGATAAAATCAGATTTGGGCAAATTTCAGCAATTCTCTGTATAACACAGACATCACTATTATACCCTTCATGACACTGGAAACAAAACAAGCCAGCGAAACAAATAAACACACTCACTAGGTCGTATAAAAAGCAAAATGCTGTGTTTGATGAGAAATACATCTACTAGCAAAGATTCTTGCTTTCTTAAAAATAAGCGAAATTACTGTGATACTGGTTAAACAGGCAAGAAAGTGTAAGTTTATGCAGAGCTCCTGTGTGTCCTGAGCAGACATTAATCAATGCTATTTCACTGACATCACACCTTTAGAAAGCATTCCTGATTTATTAGGTACTCCTCCAGGCATTAATGATCTGAAGATAAATGTAGAAGAAATCCGTGTTTATAAACACTTGTGCATGGTAGTAGCTTTACTCCAGGGGAGTAATTTCTGAAGCAAATAAAGCCATAAGCCTGACTTACAGGAGAAAATGTGTAAAGTCTTCTGGGCACTGAAATTCCTTGAGGTTTGGGAGAGGCTTGGATGTTAATAGAAACTTCCTTAGTTGAGAGCTTCTGATTAGCAAAATTTCAATGCCAAACACTTTGTAAAATGATTTCATGTAACATAATGCAAGTACCAGCCCTCAAATGGCAGATTGTGGGAGACATTTAGACTTTCCTCAGACAGGTTGTCAGGAAGATAAAGCACTCTCAAGTCCATACCAATGAGCACTTCTCAGTCATAGCAGTCACAGCAGATTGTACTTAGTACACATATTTTATACCAGGCAATTAAATGCAGTTACCCAAATGAATTCAGAAGTTGGTTATATATTGTGCATCAATTATCACAGGCAATGAATGCCATGAGACAAAGAAATTAACACAACATAAAACTAATTCAATAACATAGCAGATTGCTAAGTTAAAATCCTACCCTTTAGATATCCATAACACCACAGACAATGAATTATGGCATGGAGCAAAGCTGATTAAAAGAACCACTGTAACGAGTCTCTGTGGAGGGCCCGGGTCAGCAGCCAGGCCCAGGATGCAAAGAGGAGGTTCTCCACCCAACTTTGACACTGACCTGCTGGGTGACCTTCAGTCATTTCACCTCTTTGTCTAATTTTAGTGACCATTAAATCCTGCAAGGAAAAGACTGATGCCACCAATCTTATAAAACCTGGGACTACAAATTGCAAAGATGTTAAATGTTGACTGTTCTTGAGACAACGCAGGTGGGAAGGAGTGATGTGGTATCTTTTGAACTGTAACATCTAGGCAAGTTTTTGAGTTCTTAAAAGAATGGCATGTGCAAAGTGTCACTGTGCCCTGTGATTCACAGGGCACTGGTCATTAGGTTGGTCACACTCCAACTGACCTGCCAAAGTACAGGTCATTTACCAGGGTAGCTCTAGCTACCTTCTAAAATATATCAAGCATTTTGTACTGGTTCTTTCCAATGTCCTACAGACAGGACTCCCAGTAAAGAAGAGAAAAAAGAAAGGATAGACAAGGACTTGATGTCAGTCACTATCCACTTCTGACCATCTTCTGATAAAGAAGAGACCTGGGAGTAGCTACAATGAGCATGATACTTTTCTGCCATAGCCATCACACCTGGAGCACATGAGAAAAATAGAACATCTTCAATGTGACTCTGAAGATGGCTTTTATTATCTGCATTGCATGTGAAGTATATCTTCATTTCAAGAAGAGGCATTGTCTCATACTTTTGCGTGGTTAGTGGTATATTAACACCTAGAAAAACTCACTTAGATTCTGAAATTCTAAAGGCATTGAAAGGAAAACAGACATTTCTCACAACAACTTGCAAAATCACATTTACTAATTAAATTAAAAAAAAAATTAAAAGGCACCAGACCATTTTTTTACAGTTACTTATTTTCTGTGATGACATCCTAACTTAAGTACCTAATGTATGCTTCAGCCCTCTACAGCTCTACTGAAGAGAGGCCAGTTGCTTTCCAGGGCATCCAAGGAGTTACCGTGTTTACCTGAGTTTTGTCTGTAACTATGTCCCTTTTACAAGAGGCCTTTGAAAACAAATATTGGTTCTGCAGCAACTGGCACTTTGCTTGAGAAAACACCTTCATTAGGCAGAAGCTAGTGAAAATCAGGGTCCTGCTCTTTGAGCCTCTGGGTATGTGTTCACTTACACAATCTTCAGATTTTTTGTCTTATGAATGAATTATAGCACCTTGGCTCACTCAAGATTAAGCCACTAAAAAACTCTTGTTTTATAAACTCATAAAATATATGCTGCAGCATTAAGAGATTCCACTTTTCACAGTGTACACTGAATACGTAGGTTTTTGCATAGTTGCAAAGTATCCTTTCCACCAATTTTCACTGAAAATCAGATGATGATTAAATCATGACCATATTGATAGGACTAAGAAAACTTTGAGAAGAATCACAATATATTTACAGTTCCGCCCTAAATTTAACAAAACCAATTTACACAAAACACGTTTTCTGGAAGAACCACTCATTTGAGCTGCTCCATTACTTAAATCCTCTGCCCCAGCACTTCTTGAAAATAACACACGTTACACACAAAAGCCAGATTTCCCCTGGAAAGCAGAACACTGGGAGATTTCAACAGTGAGAAAAAAATCAAACGAAGGTTTTCAAGATAAACGGGCATTCTCTTACGATGCTCCTTGAAAGGTCACCTACTCGTATTTCATGCTAAATCCTGAAATTCACTGGCATCTCAGAGCAAACACTTAACAGGTTACAAATGCACTTTTTCTTTTGTGTGTACTTTAGCAGCTCAGCCTGAATATGCTGAAGTCTATAAATAACAGAATCTGGAGGCATATTAAGGAAAGCATTATAGAAGTCCAGCTTAGCTATTGAAAAAGTATATGCAGTTCCAAAATCATCTGGAAGGGAAAAAAAACTGAAAAAGCAACCTTTCAGGCCAGCAATGCAGCACAGTCTTGATAAAAAACAGGTTTGATTATTCCTTGAACACAACATGTTGTTGCGAATTGATGATTTCATCTCTGTTTTTCACTCTGCCAAGATGGCTTGTAATTGTGAATCACTTGCTTCCCATTTAAGAGGCCAGTGGTTTGCTGACTGAATTAGTCCAATCCTTCCTTTAAGTTTCTGCATTCCAAGAATTTATGTTTAACAATGAAAAAATTGCTTCTGAAATCTTTTGATTGCTTACAGCAGCATTTTTATGGTAGGCCTTTTAGCACACTGTTTTCTACTACAGGCCACCAACCGCTTTAGATACAGGACATCCTCCCACACTACTGTATTTCAGACAACAGAGAAAGCACCCAAAGCAAGTCTTGAGGAAGCACACTTCAACAACTTCACTTGAAGGCTGAATTCTTAAGTGAGATGTGCTGGAATGCTTCCTTAGTGCCATAACATACCAGTCGTAAGTTGTCTGTACGTGTTATTGCTTATTTACTTGGGCATGAGAAAAACCTACAAAAATGCACCACACTTAACAAATACCTTCTCCCACTCTACCATACAGTGTCCTTACCTCACGTTTACTAGAGTTACTTCAAGCAGATGCAATATAAAGGGTTGTTTGGTTGGGGCTTTTTTTAAAGAAAAAAAAAAAGAGACCAATGCAAGCTGGGACACACTTCCAGAAAAAGCATTTAGCTTCCTGGCTAACCTGAAGTGAAATCACTCCCATCCACCTCCTGTAAGAATGAACAGAGTGATGGGAAAGCCCTGTCTGTTGCAGAGCCCTGGGGACAGTATCATACAGTCCATCAGAAGCAGGTGAGCCTTGTTATTGAATTTCCAAATGAACACAGGCTGCTCTCTTCTAGCCCCAGAAGACCAGGAGACAGTTAAGTATCATGTGGCAGCATTATGTATGGAAAATCTATTTTAAGAAATTTTTTAGAAGTTTCTAAAATGTGTTCATTATAATTTTTCTTCTCCTTCAGAGCCTGTATAATTGAACTCCTGGAGTTAATGCAGCCTGTCTTTTTAGGCAGAGATTCATGAGGGAAAAAAGAATCCTTGTCAATCAAACTATTTTCATATTTTTAAAACATGCTTTTATCATTGGACCAAATTGTGACAAGAGGTGACATCTAAGTGTCCTTGGTTAAGTGCCTGGGTGATCTGCAGAGCACCATTTTGCGGAGTACTGAAGTGATCTGAAATCATATTGATCAAAATTTTATGCAAGACCATCAAGTATTCTTTCAGTGACAGGTGCTAAATGAAATTCTGGTAAAAGAGGTTTAGACTTGTTCTGTTTGTTTTAATTCAAGGTTTCTGGTGACAAATTCTGCTTAAGAGAAAAACTCGCTATCTCTTCTATCAACTTACATCCGTTCTTACTCCAAAAACTGCCATCCCCTCTTAGCACATCACACTCAGGATCTTTTCTCCAGCGACAAGTTCTAAATTAGTAGTGTGTTTCCTGGTCTCATTTATCTTGTATCATCCATTCCTCTTAGTATATCTCCTATTCTTCTCCATTTACTTCACAGGACTTTTTGTTGCTTTTCTTTGTTTGTTTGGTTTTGGTTCTTTTTAATTTTCATCCATTGACTCCACACAATGGATGCACTCTTTACAATGGAGGCACAATTCTTGCCTTAATCTGCCAAGGGCCATTCCCGCATCCAAATACCTCATCACAGCCAAGACAGTATTGTTTGTTATACTGTGTTGTTTTATTAGGGGAGGGAGGGATTCATCTCACCTAACTTTAGCCAATGCAGATATCTATGCCTGAGTTTTCCTGCTGCCCTACTTGCAAATGGAGAACACGAGATACTTCTGACAGTCTGTTTCAGACACCTACGTCTACTAGGCAATGAAACACACCTTGGAGGTACCCATCTCACTTCTCTGACTAGAATTCTACACAGCAGTTTTGGATATGGACATCTGTTTTGTCAGACACCCATGGGATGACATGAGCTGGGCTGAGCAAATTGTGCCTTGGGAATGCAACTACCGCTCAGCAACCTGCATGCCGTATGAATCCCAGTGAGACACTCTATCTGAGTGACTCAGCTCCCACTCCTGTCCTTTGCCTGCTTGATAACTCCAGCACAGTGAACCTCAGGAGAACAGAAATCATGAGTCAGTTTGCAATAGCTCATAAGAATGTCCTCAAGTATAGATACATATGGATATTTAGAGAGATAATTTGCCTTCTGGTTCTATTTTTTCCCTGCCTGTCCTCTGTGAATATACCAACATATGACTATTAGTGTTTGACAACAGGAGCTCCCACTCAAAAACATTTCCTACAACTGTGATGCCCTACATCTTTCTGGTCTCCAGAGAGATAATTCATCCTGGACCTTTTCTTCCTACTTCCAAATAAATCCCATCTCCTCAGATACTTTTCTTTACCAGACACTTAACTCCCTTGCTCCTTGTAGCTCCCACTCTAAATATCAATATAGATCACACACCCCTCTCAACTACCAAAGTCCCCTATTTCTGCTCATCAGCCTAGCCCAAGATGATACTGCCTCTCTTTATCATTTTCTGCCATGCTTGGGGTCAGCATATTATTTTGATTAAGTGAAGACAGCTACAGGAAATTTCCCTCTGTCCTTTCCCTTTTCCCAGGTTGCTTGCTGTGGGTAAATAAGGAGAACAAAGATGATTTCCCACAACCCACAGGATGGAGCAGTTTTCATACTCCGTGCTCTGTCATACCCATCAGCTTTCAGCAGAGGTTGAACTAAGTTGCTAAGCAGAGCCAGGAATTTTGTCTGTTTTCTGAACAGTTCTGCATGGGATCACTAAATTACTGCAGGACTGCAAATTTAGGAACATCACATACTCTGTGGGTGTGATCTCCTTAACAGGACACTTGGACACCTTCTTTTCCATTGAGGGAGAAGCAAGTCATATTTAACACAAGGTCAGATAAGGAGAATACCAGTTGCTGCGCATCAGCTATATGTTGTGCAGACAATAAAAATGATTTTGAGGCTTCTCCCTCATAACTATCTGCCAGGGAGTCAGGGTAGAGGACGCTTGCTTTCTTCAATTTTAACTGCACTTCTTCAGGGCAGAAAATCACGTAGATTTTTCCTCAGGCAGAGCTAAAACCTACTAAAGACCTGGCACGCTTTGTCCTGTAATTGGACTGATGCTGGCTTTAGCCAGGAGCCCCCAGGGCAGGGATGCCAGTGAGACAGAGATGTTCTGAAGTCCAGGGACAAGGCCACCCGCCTTTCAGGTTTCTGCATAGCACCTTGTGCAGCCAGGCTTTTGTCCATTTTGAGACTTTAAAGATGCTACTGTGATGTAAAACTCAGAACACTGATGAAGATAGCATCGCCCTCTACACATGTAGGCCCTCCCCCCTTTCAAGAAGTTAATAACAATTTCACCCGCTATTTTACAAAGTGTTGCATGTTTGTTTGTCTTGTCTTATTTGAATTATAAGCTCTTGAGGGCAGAGTTTGCCTTTATCTATGTTGGTAAAGTACAATGTCAATTTACTGCACTATATAAATATTTTCTAATAACAAGGGCAATAACAAGAATAATGTATTTACTTTCCTGTAATATAGTATTTCCAGGCTTCAAGATATAATCAGAAACAACCCAAAGTCAACAGCAAGACCAAAAAATTTGCAGAACCTTTAGCTGCGCACCAGAAGCTATGAAGCCACTGTGTGAAGCACTAGTAAATTAGTTACTTATGTCCATAAACAGCAATTGTTACTGCAGTAAAAATCCTTGCAAATTGGCCCTCCGGAAAACATAAAGCAGAATGTAACCAGTGTAAACCAGCAGAGCACTGCTTCACATGTATATTGT
Organism: Myiopsitta monachus; assembly: GCA_017639245.1. Lineage (NCBI taxonomy): Eukaryota > Metazoa > Chordata > Aves > Psittaciformes > Psittacidae > Myiopsitta > Myiopsitta monachus. Next base: position 67,220,227 of record CM029919.1, read on the forward strand.
AAGGGTCACAAATGGCCTTCTAGTTACTTTTTAAACAAATACAATGTTAATACTTTCTCACTGTAACATTATGAATAAAGCATTTGGCCTGTAGCTACGAATATGGTAACTGATGGCTTTTGACTTGTTTATATACAGCAAACTTCGGTACCATGCTCTCCTGGGGCTAAATCTTGACTTCAACCCTTGAATGTACAGAGGACATGGCCCATGTAAAGGGCACAGGGGCGCATCAGGTTCTCTGAGCTTCCCCCAAGGTAGCTTGATGGCCACCACTCAATACCCTCCCTACAGCAGCACAGAGCTCTTCTGGCACACAGGAGGAAGAACAGACTTTCAGGGTCAGTGTCCATGCCTCTTTGGCACCATCTCTGCTCATGTTGTTAATGGTTTCTTTGCTCTTTTAAATTCCAAGGTATCAAATTAATCAAAATAATTGTGATGATGCAAGGGATTAAGCTGACAGGAATATGAACTGCCCTTGTTCATCCAGGTGATACTACAGGAGGTGCAATGCAGATGCACGCAGAGAACAAAGGCCCGTCCTTTGTATTTACAGTCTGAATAGAAAATGCTTTGTGAGACCGGTGTATTTCTGTCTAAAATATATGGTTTAATTTAAGAGTGTCTGGGTGACACTAGTGGTCAGGTTAAATGACCTCTATGTACCTTTTTGCCTGAAGCTCAGAGCAATAGCAAGTGAAGCAGTTTGAATGGGTCCCATTTATTATTATTTTAATTGCCTGCTAATATTTCTTTCAGTAGGGAAGGCTAATAGACCCTTTATCTCCAAATGTCTTCCAAACTATCCAAAATCACAGTCTAGCCAAAACAAATAAGGAGTCTTCCATTCTCTGAAAATGCAAAAGCAGATGGACAGGGATCCAGGAGATTCCTGTTTCTCATATAGCTCTGCAATAGACCTCGGGCAACTAAGTTAAACTGTCTGTGCGTTAATCCCCCACCCATGAAATAGTGTAATTCTTTTTCCCACACTTTATTAATCTTGCCTAGTCAGGCTGTTCTCTGCTTATGGGGTATGTCCAGCATCACAGGACCATGATCTGGGACTAGAGATAACACAGGACTGCATTAGGTAGAGGAATATTCTTTTTCCTAGCAAAAATCAAAACCAAAGCAGAGTCGAACAAATAAAAAGGGACAATGATCACAATTTCTTATGGAACCACTGTCTATCTGAATGTGGAGAAAATAGCAAGTTTCCTTTAAAAGGACTTGAAATGGAATTCACACTCTGTCAGGTGTAAATTACAGCCTGTAGCTCATCTTGTTCTATCTACAGCCCCTTTCTTAGTCATGCATAGCAGCAGCACACAAAAATATTTCCTGCATGTGATCAAGCGAGTATGGGCACTTAAGATGCAAATAAAATGTGAGACTCAAAAAAAATTGTTTACTGGTATCTTAAAAGAAAACTAAAAGTTTGTAATCAAGCCATTTCTCGGTCAGAGAAGTGATTTACTTGGGAACATAATTGTGCTTGGGAACACAATTCAAATAAATCAATGAAATACTTTCTTTAGGAAGTTACAGGGAACTGAGCTAAAAATAAATGGGAAAAAAAAATACAAGGAACACGATTCTACTGTGCCGACACAGATATAGTATAGCCATATATAGACACAGATATAGATCGCTTAAGTTCTGATCATAATAGAGCTGCTCAGTGGAATAGCATGGGAGAGATGCTTTTCATCTTTTCTTCCCCAGCGTTTTACACAAGACCTTCTGATTGCATATGCTTTATGACATCTAATAGATTACCTCAGGCAAATACCTATGCCATAGTAAATACTGAAGAAACCCAGTTTCATCTATGCTCATATGTGAAACAGTAAACTCCTCTCCAAGTCCCATGAGTTGGTGACACTGCAAAGAGCATCACTGGCACACAGTGAAGCTTCACCAACTTTGGGAGGAGTCACCAAATGGAGTTGCAGCACTCTGTTGTGTTAGTCCATATTTCAGGGTGCAAACAAGATTCCAGCCTTGGTAGAAATTCAATGCTGTTAATCTTCTTTAGGACAACCATGTCTAGGGGCAAAGGAGCAGTGTATTCAGTTTAATTACACAGCCAGCAACACCTGAGCTGGGAAATTCTCTCTTTAAGTTGGCAATTTCCTTTTATTCAGGAACAGTTTTAAAAATCTTTATTATTAAGCTATCTATACAAAGACTATACCTAAGCTTTACTACTGATTAGCTCTCCAAATGCATATCAGTTGGTGAAGACTTGATATCTGCCACAGCTCAGAGGAGAAGCACTAATTTTCTAGATGATAATCAAACCCTTTCTTTGGGTGCTCAAGCATTTGTTTGTTTGAATAGTGCATAAATAAAAGTTTTATGTGATTCTTCAGTGAATGAAAAGAGATGCTATACCTGCTATAAATTGCTATAGGTCCTCTGGAAAACCTTAGCCTCCTAGTAATCAACATCTGGGACAGCAAATTCAGCTTAACTGGGGTCTGTGTTTCTGAGGGGACTTTAATGGTGAAAAGAGTCATGCTTCATGTGGTACTCAGTGGTACTAAGACTCATGTATGCAGATCCATCACTGAGAATGGCTTGGCCTCTGTTATCATTAATTGAAGCATATTAAGAGACTTGGCAGAAAAAAAAATACCTAAATTTGAAATGTCAAGAGACAGATCCAGCTAGTTTCACATCCTGTTGTTATAATATACCTTAATTACAGTTAATTAGGAAATATTGTTCCTGGTGGAAGAGCATCTGACACAGTTTTTTGGGTGATTAAACATAGAACAGAATCTAATGCATCTGTTGAATGCAGGATCTATTTATTATGACTGTACAATTCAGTGTAGAGTATCATTCCTATTACATAACAAAACAAAAGAAAGTCACAGAGCAAAAATATTTGCCTTGCCTTGTGATGCTTCAGTATTCCCTGCTGTCTTCCTTAATTTTCTGCTGTTGGCCCCTTAGGACTTTAGAGCATGATACAGCTCCCACCGAAGTTAATCAGAGGCTTCTCACTTGGCTTCAGCTGAGCCACATCAGATCCTAAATGAACAGAAATAGAGGAAAAGGGTGAGGGAAAACAAGTGCTACAGGTATTGACCTCTGTGCAGTTAGACACAGTGTCAATGAGGGCTTCAACACCATTTGTGAAAGAGTAATCTGTGATTTATTGGAGGAGTGTTATTAGCTGGAATCCTTTCCTCATACAGCATAAAATATAAAAAGTGGAAACCCAGACCAAACCCATGAACTCATCTTCTGCTGGTGTAAACAAGGTTTGCTCACACTCACTGTTCTGTGGTTGTATATGACCCTGAAATATGTTTTGCTGGGCTGCCTGAGACCATTGCTCATGCTTAGAATAGAAATGGCAGGATTGGTTTTATCACTGAGAAGAAAGCAGTGCGTGCCTTCTGCCTGAAAAGTAACCAAATTACCGTTTGTGAAGTAATTTTTTTTCGCAGTTAGGGAAAGGGGGATTAAAAAAAGCATTATTGGCTAGACTGCTTGTACTAGAAAAAGCCTTGTTTTTCACATACTCTGCACAGTGTTTTCCTAAGCGCTCATTTACTCAGAACTGCAACAACTGTGATAAATCATTTGCTATTTACTCTTCTGTGCAACTACATGCTTTGGGCAAAGGTTTTTTATTATTATTTTTTTATTTTTTAAAAGTAAACCCACTTTTTTAAATGCATTGTTTCCATCTCCAGTGATGGATTTTATCTTCGATATGTGATCCAGCTATTTAACTACCTCTTACTACTTCTCCCATGAATTGTTTATACAGCAACTTGGCAGTGTAATTTGCATATCATAGGAAAGATCCCATTACATGTTCCCAGAGGTGTGGTTTCACCAGCTTTATCACTTTCTGACACCTATGCATATCCCTGGAGCAGTGTCTGGTTAATCCAGAAAGGCGTTTCTTGGCTGCCAATAGTAATTAAATATTAACGGTGCAGTTACAAAATTTTCAGTCACTCAAACCTCATCTCCCCATTGTCTTCAATAAATATAATACCTAAAAAAGATATTTATCTCTTCATAAAAATTCTCATGCCCCAGGAAGATCACAGAGTGTTACATGTATTGTGTCCTGTTCAGCTGTTGCAGACTCAGCCTAAAATAGTTAGGCATGGATCAAATGCACAAAGAAAGAACAGCTGAAATGAAGGGGAACAGAGTAACTCAATGTACAGCAGAGAAGCTGGAGAAGACTTGGGGCAGGACACAGTATTTACTTTCCAGACTCTTTATTTGGTGACTGAAGGGGACAATGGCAGTAACTGCAGGTTTCTTGGTGATGAAAAGCTCATGTTTGGGTATATTCCACATTATTCTTCACTCATTGTGTGAAAGATAATAAATTGACAGCAGCATAACTTTCACTGTGAGGAACCCTTCAAGAGCACTGTAGCAACATCATAGCATACAACCACCGGGGATCAGGAGACAGAAATTAAATGGAAGCCAGATCCACACCAAATGGCAATATATTTCCTTGCACAAATCATTGCTGCCTCCAGATGTTTTCCCAATAAGCAGACAAACAGTCTTGTGCCTTCAAATAGAATCATCCAACATACGTTGGAAGGAACAAACATTGCAGGTACCAAATCTTTCTAACTTGATCGTCCTTGTCCAAATCCGTCTTGCAGTAAAAGACTACACACATGAAATTTCAGAAATGCAGACTCAGTTTGAGTGAAATTTGGAGCCTGAGATCTAGAGTAGACTTATTAACAAAACCAGCCTTCTCAGGAAGTACCCCAGGCAACAACAGTAACAACCCTCAGTTGCAGACAGTGCATTAGCCATCCGGCACCTCTCTCTCTCAGCAATATGAGAAACCCACAAAGTCCCTAATACCATAGAAGGTTGGAAGAGAGAGAAGACATTCATTCACTGACAAAACTAAGGGGCTATTAAGTCAGTGGCCTTTGAGTCACAAAACCAACCTCCGTGAACAGTGATTGAAACTTGTTATTCTCCCATAGCCCAAAAGCGCGCTATACAGTGTGATAGCTGGCAGTCACAGTGATAGAGCAAAAGGCCGATTAAGCACAGCTGTCTCCTCAAGTCCAGGGACAGCCTGGCGGGCAGGAAGGAAAATCTGAGCTGTTTCTGTCTGTTTAAAAGACAGCATTTAGTTTTCGAGACTGTCAGCATGATCCTGTGTGAACACATTGTGTTTTACTGACATGACACCCTGACATTTTGGTTTAGTAGTACAAAAAAAATACCAACCAAAACCTAAAAGGTAAGGTTATAAAATCAAACATTATGTTTTCTGCATGTTAAAAGAAGTATTGCTTCCACAGAGACCTGGAAGCTCAAACTGCTGCAGCGCTGTTCCAGTACAAGAAAACTGAAAAATGGAACTGACCTGGGTTTCACAGTTCAAGCGTGCCGTGGCAGGGATCCCTCCACTACTCCTAAATTCAAAGCTAAATAAACACAGTTGTAGTTTCTTGAAGTGGATGCTTTTAATGTAATCTGAACAGGGTGAGAGAAAGGGCATACTCCTGAAGCCTGTATTTCTTAGGTAGAAATAATCCTGCCTGGAGAAGCCCGTCTTGTGACTGTCTGCTATTAAGACTGTAGGGAGTGTCTTTTGAGCTCACATACTTAACGTTCAGTGGTGTGTCTGCAGAGTGGCAGGAAATAAATAACAGAGAGGAGGGGTTAACCAGAGACCTGCTGGCTAAAATCTATACACCTGGAAATAGAAGGGAGAGGGCTGTATGGTCAAATATAGTTGAACTATTTCTAAGAGGGGGATCAGCCACAGAGCTATCAGGCACAAAGACACCTATCACTAACTGTACCCACTTTCCATCACGTCCCTAAACCCAAAAGAGCAGTTGTGCATGTCATGCCGGTCTTTCTGAATGGATCTAGAACTTTCTCCTAGTCCCTAGAAAGAGCATGACTGGAAAGCATCTGTACAGTAAGTAGAAAGAGAGGACAGAGAGATGCATGGATCTCCATCAGAATATCTACAGCTCCTCAATCGCACCCCAAGATATATTCTCCATCTTATTTCCCAAGAAAGCTGTTTGCCTTCTGGAGAAATGCCACCATTCTGCCAAAATTGCATTAAGAGAATCTCCAAGCAGAAGGTCAGATGCAAGCAGAAATGTCTCTGAGCTTGATCTGAGATGACAGAAAATCCCTTTACTTGGGGCCTGCCTACCAAAATTACACCAGCTTTCTAATAGATTTCCCCTTTTTTTCACAATTGACATATCAGGCAGGAAAGAGAAGCGCTTGTTGAAGACATCAGCAGTAGATGCAGACATTGGTCTGGAGCTGGGTCACAGAGCACAGCACAAGTCAGGAAGCCTAGACATGGGCAGGGCTTGAGAGGATGAGGCAGAGCAAGAGCGAGTAAAGCTGCCCATTAGGCTTGGAAATGTGCAGAGCAAGAATGAGCAAAGCTATACTTTAGAAGAGCTTCTTCAGCTGCAAATGGTAAAGGACACAGCAGACATTTTCCAGCTCTGTCACAAGCACTGACGTTGGCAGAAATCAGATAAGGCTGGTGTTTTGCTAACAATCTTCTCTGAACTTTTCTCAGAGAAAGAATTGGGGTACTGGCCCCCCTCCAAAACAAAGCCCAGCAACTCTGTAGCAGATTTACTGGACAATGGTACTGAGGAAACATTCATCATAATGGAGAAACATACTGTAAAGCATAACGTAGTATGGTGGTTGCATGCATTTTTTGCATACAGAGTATTTATAGATGATAACCTGGGCAGTTTCGTATCTCTAGGTATTTACTGGGTGCTTGTAAAATGAAATGGCATTTTTCATTCCATCTTGACTGGAAGAGAGAATACATTTAGGTTATAAATTGCTTAGAATTACTTGTTGATGCTGTCAGCTTTTCTGTATCTGCTTTTAGGAGGGACAGAAGAGGGGTGGATAATGCTTTGTTGTAAAATCACAGAGGAGAAAACCAGAAAGAAAGCTTTGTTTTCGACATGTTTAAACTGTTCAAATGACAGGAATTGGTTGCCTTGGAAGCAGATCTGCAGCTGAATGAAACCTTTCACCTGTCCAGCATATGAAATATTTATTATCTGAGGGTTACTAGAGATTAAATAAAGCCAGACACAATGCAGAAAGCAGACACTGGCTCATCACCTCCATGAATTTCACAGGTCCTGTGGCAGCCAGATTAGATTTTGCAACAGAGAGAGGAAAGTGGGCTGAGTTGCACATTGGTATAAGGAGAAATTAAACAAGAGCAAAGCAACATCTTAACTTCATACTTGATCTAACCTGGTTGGTGATGCTGATGCAAAATGCTGATGCTCCTCCTATGCTGTGCTTAGTAAAGCTGCAAAATGCTTTTGTTTCCAATTAGAGAGAAGATCCCACTCTCTTTAGATAATTATTTTTTTCCAATAAATTATTCTTGACCACTTGTATCCCCATAAAAATTGCCCAGTGTTTTTGTCTTGTAGAAGTTGGTGATGTAGAATATTTTCACCTTTCTCTTTTGCGTGGGTTGGAATTAATTTATTATAGGGCTGAAACTTGGCAGAGATCCAGACACAATGCTCTGAAAAATGTTCATACTAAAGTTCAATGATGGGATTCCTTGTTTATTTTATCTCAGAGACTCCCTGAGAATTCAGTCCTGCAAAATGGAGCACAGCTGATACACAAGTGGGCACATAATCCAGTTCACCTTATTTTTCAGGGAAAAGACTTTCTGTTTCTGCAGACACAACCCTGAGTATGAACAAAACCCTGAGCCATTATTTAAGAAAGTGGTATTTTTGCATAGTTGTTTTCAGACTGAATCACACTTTGAAAGAACCTTGACATTTTTGTCCTTTATCATATTCATTTTTTCCTCATAAAATCTGGACTTCCACGGCCTGTGGCATCCTTACTGTTGTTAAACAGGTTTAACATCTGCAATCAAAAAGTGTTGAAATTGTCTGATCAAGCTAAGAGGTAAAAGTAGAGATTAAAGACGATTGTCATCATATCCTAAATTGTACCACAATAAAGTATAATATTTCTGCTAAGTCCTGTATCTGTGTGTGAAGCGACTGAAAAGTTCTAGTACGTGAACAAACCACACCAAAATATGATCACTCCTTGCAGCTCATGCTTCCTTATCACAATCTGCTTGGCAACTGCATGAAGATTTTAGTAGTAAATATTGGATTCAGATAACATCATTTTGAGTTAGACTCTTGGGTGCTGCACAGAATGGATTCTACCCTAACAGTCGAGACGGAAGTGAGGTATGAGCAAGATGGGGAGGTGAGGAGGGGAGGAAGAAGGAAAAAGAAGGAGTAAGATAAGAAGCAGTATGGTATCTGATGATGCTATTGTATAAGCTGCTCCACCATGGTTCGAAAATGATGAATACTGCTGGAAAATGGGGATTCCTGGTTACACAGTGGCAGGTAACATTTATCTCTAGCCTCTTTTGCCACACAACATACCTTAAAATATTAACTGGTCCTCTGTTCCAGCTATGCTGTTCTGGCATAGCTAGTCCTGTGCAGTCCTATGCCTTCCTAGGGTGCACCTCAGATCCAGTGCAGGAGCACTTCACAGTCCTTACCATGTAATACTTAGCTGCATGCAGAGGAGAGCAGGCTTTTTCTAGCCTCTGCCTTCATTTTTATTGCTTCTGTCCAAATTACTTCCCCCACATATACTACGGTCTCTTCATCCTTCCACAGAGCACTGTGCTTATGCTTTCTCAAGTTCGCCAGAGAGAGGTTACTAGGCTCCAAGTGCACCAAAAAGCACAGAGCGTGCCTTCTTTCCTGCCTTTTCATATGCCTGGAATAACCCCCTCCTTTCCCATCGTGGTACATCAAGTACCTTCCCTTTCTTTTAGAAAGCTGAGAATCCATCTGCTTGGCTAAGCATTCCATCTGCAACAACAGCGAGTCCAGTGATGTGCTGCCAATATTTCAACAAAAGGCTCCTCTAAACCCATATCCCTGAGCCAGCAGCACAGCCCACGCCCCCAGGGTGGGGATGCTCACAGACAGACAGGAGGCGTGCAGGACTGGTGCACCCTATTCATTTGGTTCTCCCATTTCAACCAAATGCTTTCCCATATCCAAAGAAAGAGGAAGCAGCATTTGGAAAACACGTTTCTTTTGTCTCCTACCAGAAGTGTTCATACCTAGGTCCTGGGAAGAAAATAAAAAAAAATCAGTTTGTTGAGAAAGCTGCAAAGTGTGCAACTGGAAAAATTACAAAGGATGAATGCTATGGAGGGATTTGAATCCCTTTCGGGGACTGCAGAGGACTGTCTCTGTGTCAAGTAAATTAGGAAAATGAGTCCAGCTACAGAGAAGGAAATCAGGTTGAAGGAGGTGATCCTGCCCCTCTACTCTGCTCTTGTGAGACCTCACTTGAAGTATTGTGTGCAGTTAAGGTGTCCTCAACATAAAAAGACATGGAACGGTTGGAACAAGTCCAAAAGAGGGCCACGAGGATGATCAGCGGACTGGAGCACCTCCCGTATGAAGATAGTTTGAGAAAGTTGGGGCAGTTCATCCTGGAGAAGAGAAGGCTGCGTGGAGACCTCATAGCAGCCTTCCAATATCTGAAGGGGGTCTATAGGGATGCTGGGGAGGGACTCTTCATTAGGCACGGTGGTGATAGGACAAGGGGCAATGGGTTCAAACTTCAACAGGGGAAGTTTAGATTGGCTATGAGGAAGAAATTTTTTACTGTAAGGTTGGTGAGGCACTGGAATGGGTTGCCCAGTGAAGTTGTGAATGCTCCATTGATGGCGGTGTTCAAGGCTGGATTGGACAGAGTGTTGGGTGGCATGGTGTAGTGTGAGGTGTCCCTGCCCCTGGCAGGGCGGTTGGAACTAGATGATCTTAAGGTCCTTTCCAACCCTAACTATTCTATGATTCTATGCCACATATTCCTTTCAGCAAGATGCTGGTGAAAGGCTGAGCTTTGCAAACATAACTGGTAATTTTGAGGACAGGGGTGAGGGAAGAGAGCTCAGCAGTTGATGCAGACAGTTTTCCAGAAGGCAAGTGTACAACACTTTTGCCTTTCATACTTCTGTATCAGGTCTGAATACATACTGTACAGTGTATAAGTACATATATATATTTTGCATATATGTAGATAGGTATGTATGTATATGTGTATTAGACAGTTGCTTTTACAAGCTTTGGCTGCTGAATTTGCTTCATTGGCTATACTGTCTTGGGCATTTTAAAAGTCCAAGCTTGGTAGTTTTCCATATGTGACTTATACAAGAGTTGATACATGCGGGCCGGAATGCTTTGACTGCAAGTACTTGCATAACCCACTTTTTCTGTTGCTGTTTATCAGCTGTGCTGCATTAGGTTTTTGACAAGTTGCAACCATACGTAAGTGGTCAGCTGCTAAATTACATTCAACTCCCCGAGATGTTAAAGGTGACAAAGTAATATACTAGTTTTCTAATTTCTTTCTTTTTAAGTCAGCAATTTCTTAAAGTATTTGAGACTTTTCTCAAAAAACAGGAGAACTCTGCATTGGAACACATAAACCATAGCACTTCAACTCTCTTATCTTGATGTGCTTTTTAAATTTTACATAAGGAAAATAAAAACCCCCTTGAATTCAGCAATTCAGTATATCCTTCAGCACTTGAGTTTTGTTGGTTTTGAAGAATAAAGGACGCAATGTTACCATCAGTGGCTGCCTTGATAGCTTGATAGCATTTAGTCTATAATACATGTGCAAATGAGCACACTAAATAATCTATATTTACACATCAGGAAGCAATTTTAAAAAATATTGTCTGGCTTTGTCTACTTTGGCTGCCACATAGATAGCAAAGTCTCTTACCTAAAAATGCAAGCAGTGCTAATGTGTCTGTCCTGTAATGATTTCTTTCAGAAATACTGATCCTTATCTAGCAAAGCATAGCAATGCATTTTGGAGCTCACCCATCTCTAGCAAAGCACTCTGGAGGACGTTTATGTTTAAAGCATTTGTTGAAGAGGCAGAGATTAAGCATGTGCTCAGTTGGTCTGTTGCACTGAAGCCTGTCTTAGGCTTCCACAAGATGATCTGCAACGCTCTGAGCTGCCCTGCACAGCCACCAAGCACTGCAGGTCCTCTACAAAATAGGTATGAGGAAGATGCTATATGAAAGATAGTAAAAGCAAGTACAGCCCAAATCCCAGTACCACTGGGACTTCCCTTCCAAGCCAGACAGGACAACAGTTTTTTAAACGGAGGGCCGATATGGGCCATAAGGACTGAAGCACTGTTGACCTAAGGAATGAACACATACAGCCACTGAAATCCTACTGGCTAAGTTGGTAAGGCTGGAGAGCATGGGTGGAACATAAAGATCATTATTTTGTTTTTGCAGACAATAAAATGTGATGCAGACAAAGAAAAACTTACCTGTTAAAGATTTACTAAAGCAAAGCTATGACAGTTATTTGAAACAAATCCAGATCTGCTGAATTCTACTTTGATTCTCCAACTATTAGATCAGCATCCCTCATGGCTTTGAAATGAGCATTCAAAGCATAATTAAAGTAATTTATATGTCCATCATGTGATCGAAGCAAGGAATTAAAAACACTTTGCAGAGAACTGTCCAAAGTTACTTGTCACAGCGGAGACGAGCTGAACCAGCAAAGGTGGTGCAGGGTGTTCATCACTCACAAGAGCATTTTCCTTTTCCAAATAGGTGTAAGTTAATTGCTTTCTTATTTTTCTCTAATTTCTTCAAAATCTCGCAAATTCCAGTAATGTGTGCTGCCCAGCTTCACTTAGTTTGATCTTGGCAAAGTATCTTATCAGTCACCTCCCTACTCAGGGCTTCCAGAGTGATCATATGGCACAAAAAGCCAGTTCATTTCCCAGGCCAAGTTCTGTGTACTCTGTACAGCTCTCACCTGGTTAAAAGCATGGGAACAAGAATGCAACATCCCATGCAAAAAGCCAGCTCACCTTTCTGTTTTGGAGAGAAAAGCTCCTGCCCTCACTGATGCATGTGAGAGCAGGAACACAAAGCTGCTAGCCCTGAGCTGAAAACAGAGGGGTTGTGCTGGGCCATATGTGGTCCAGCAAGTTTGTGAGTGGGATGGTTTACACCATGCCATGACCTTGAAATATTCTGTATTTTCAGTCTTGTGAGAAGATATTAGCAACATTGGAAGCCACGTGAGATAAACCAGGCGCGTGGTGTTTCCTCTAGCATTCACTCTTCAGCTCTTCTAGCTGTTTCTGCTGCTGCACCACTTTCTGGCATCAGTGCACCAGGTCTCCACTAATCTCCATGTGGTTTTTCTCTTCACAGATGCCACAACCCTCTGCAGGAATGAAACTTGGTGATCTAGTCATGAGTTTCTACTAGGCCCCCACTGCAACATCTCCCTTTGTAAATGCCTCTTGCAAAGAGGAGGGAAAATGCCATCCAGATGCATGAGTGGAAGTATCTTGTACCAAAATCCTGTGGTGATCATCCTAGTCTGATCCTTTAAGCTGACCACAAGCCTGCAAACTGAGAACATAAGTGCTCCTGGTAGGAGCAAGTCAGTAACACAGGAAATACCCTAGTGTGAGCTATGGCAACTAAAGAGTGTCAAAATCCTTCTCTCTTTCCTTCTTCTCTCTGAGGAAAGACTTATTTCCCAAAGGATGGATCTGTTTCCAAGAGCACACATTAGCACTGAATCTGGACACCAACACTGCACAAAACTAAAGCACTGGCTGGAGCACAATTTCATCTCCAACACACATCTGAAGGACCCATTCTATCTTTTTTTGTGCAGTTCTTGAATATCCTATCACTCCAACACAATATCTTTCAGTGGAGACTACATAAACTGTCTCCAAATAAGTACACGCATGTGCACTTGCATGCAACTAACAGACCAATCAACCAGTTAACCAGCAAGCTAACACTGTAGATTTATAATTAGCCTTCATCTTGCTTGGTACCCTATTTAAAATTATCTTTCTTCAACTATTCCTCTCACATTCCCTCAAACTTTCTTACTGCTTCAACTTTGTGTACGGCTGCTGCTTCACGAGGCAATTTTATTGCTCAGTTAACTATCACATTAATCAGGTGAATGTGTCTCCCTACTATATCTAACAATTGCTCATTAAATCAGGTCTCCAATAGTGTTGAAAAATAATTAAAACCCTGTTTCCAATAAACAAGCTATAAAGGCATTAAGGATAAAATAGCGTGCAAGAAATTTATTGGAAATGCAGGGACAGAAAAATTCTGACCAGGCATAGTCTAGGCAGAATTAGCTGAATACCCAATTAATTGCGAGTAGTGTCAGGCAAATAGAAAAAAGAAAGTTATAAACATTTATTTCAAATTAACAATGAATATATTGTGTCTGAACACAAGCTCCTTTTGTGTTTGCTTCCTACAGTCATACAAAGCAAGTTTGAAGTTTGTATGCTACATGATCTGCTTCTAGAATAGGAGGTATAATTGAGACAGGATTTGCGCAGCTTGACAAAGTAAGGGAGGCTGGGCTTCCAAAATCGTTTGGAGCAAGCACGCAAAGGTAATTAAACAAACTGGTGAAGGAACTGTCTCCCCACACTTCTTTAGCTAGCACCATACACAAGAATACCTAATTGCAGTTTGTCAGCAACTGAGGTGTTGAGAGAAATTTGCCATCAGGCAATTCAAACAAATATAAACTAGAGATAATAATACTTCCACTGGAAGAGCAAGAGACTGAATTTGTTGAGTAAATGATTCACTTTGCTTTAATTGCTATACACAGAGTGAAATGTCACAATGATATCTCAGTGACCGGATAAAATATGTCATCTTCTCCCCACCCAGTAAACCATGCAGCACTGAACAGATGAGTCGCCTTCCTCTGCCTGCATTAAAGGAGAACAACTTGAAAAGATTTAAAATTCAGTTTGTAAATTAAACGATTTTAAATCAGCTCCAAGTCAATCATTCCATCTCCAAGGCAGTTACTGACAGCAGAGGCAACTTAGCAGTAATAAGCATTTATATTTTGCAATTCTTCTATATGTGTTTAGTTAGGATAGTGGTGGTTAATCTACTGTTCCACTTAATTAAATCCTGTTAAAATTATGCTTTAAGCATCATCTCACATCTTGCTACCACAATTGCAATCTATAACTCTCTGTCTTACATCAATTACTAATTTGCTGTCTGGCAGCATAATTTCTCATTGCAAAGCATTCATCTTTAACAAGTTAAGGTGTGCCAAGGTCTCCTAATGCTACAGTGGCCACACAACCCAGGGAAACTGTGGCCTCAGAATGAAGAAGCAGTAACTGTCATACTCCTGAAAGCCATGGTGTTGGAAATCATTCAGATCATCATACCAGAAGGAAACCCATGGCATGTGATAGAAATCATGTTAATGTATTCCTAAAGTATGAGCAGGCTAAGGAGGTGTGTGCTGAGGACATGCTGCCGTTCTGCAATGCACCCAGCAAACAAGTAGTGGAAACAATTTGACTATACAGAAAAGCAATGACCAGACAATAGAAAGATGATTACCAGATCCAGAGTTAGTAAATACAAAAAAGGGGGGAAACCCCACACTCACTGTAGCTGAACCTCCCCCTTCTCTAGAAAGCAGATGTTTCTTGTAAAATAGCAGAAAGAAAAGGGAAAGGAGGACAGCCTGACAAGGAAGCCATGGATAGAAGTGAGATAATTATCTTGATTTTGTGTTTGAGTGCTCTTCAGACATTTCTGTAAGGCTTAGCTCTGCATTATGAGCTTACCCAACACTCTGGGCAGCAGTAATTTCCCAGCTATGTGTGTTAAATTAGACCTTTTTCCTAGGTATTATTTTCTGTCTGCACTTCACATGCAAAGGTTTTCTCCACTGACTTTTGGATAATCCTAGACTCTTCAGAAGGCATACCTATACATAGAATCATAGAATAGTTAGGGTTGGAAAGGACCTTAAGATCATCTAGTTCCAACCCCCCTGCCAGGGGCAGGGACACCTCACACTAAACCATGCCACCCAACACTCTGTCCAGTCCAGCCTTGAACACCGCCAGCAATGGAGCATTCACAACTTCACTGGGCAACCCATTCCAGTGCCTCACCACCCTCACAGTAAAGAATTTCTTCCTCATAGCCAATCTAAACTTCCCCTGTTGAAGTTTTAATCCATCACCCCTTGTCCTATCACCACCGTGCCTAATGAAGAGTCCCTCCCCAGCATCTCTATAGGCCCCCTTCAGATATTGGAAGGCTGCTATGAGGTCTCCACACAGCCTTCTCTTCTCTGGACTGAACAGCCCCAACTTTCTCAAACTATCTTCATACGAGAGGTGCTCCAGTCCCCTGATCATCCTCGTGGCCCTCCTTTGGACTTGTTCCAACACTTCCATGTCTTTTTTATGTTGAGGACACCAGAACTGCACACAATACTTCAAGTGAGGTCTCACAAGAGCAGAGTAGAGGGGCAGGATCACTTCCCTTGACCTGCTGGACGTTCCTTTTGATGCAGCCCAGGATACGGTTGGCTTTCTGGGGTGCGAGCACACACTGCTGACTCATGATCATTTTCTCATCAACCAACACCCCCAAGTCCTTCTCCATAGGGCTGCTCTGAATCTCTTCCCTGCCCAACCTGTAGCTGTGCCTGGGATTGCTCCCACCCAGCTGTAGGACCTTGCACTTGGCATGGTTAAACTTCATCAGGTTGGCATCAGCCCACCTCACAAGTATGTCAAGGTCCCTCTGGATGGCATTCCTTCCCTCCAATGTATGAACCGAACCACACAGCTTGGTGTCTTCAGCAAACTTGCTGAGGGCGCACTCAATTCCACTGTCCATGTCACCAACAAACAGATCCCTGAGGGGCATCACTCGTTACTGGTCTCCAGCTGGACAGTGAGCCATTGAGCACAACTCTTTGCGTGCGGCCATCTAGCCAGTTCTTTATCCACTGAGTGGTCCACCTATCAAATTGATGTCTCTCCAACTTAGAGGCAAGGATGTCATGTGAGACAGTGTCAAACGCTTTGCACAAGTCCAGGTAGATGACATCAGCTGCTCTACCCCTATCCATCATTTCCATAGCCCCATCATAGAAGGCCACCAGATTGGTCTGGCAGGATTTGCCCTTAGTGAAGCCATGCTGGCTGTCACCAACCACCTTGTTTTTTTCATGTGCCTCAGCATGCCTTCCAGGAGAACCCGCTCCAAGATTCTGCCAGGCACATATATATATAAACATTATTTACGCAAACATAGCATATACTTCTACGTGCATCCATTATGAAGTTTGATATTCGTTAATATGAGGGAAAAACATTTCAAAGGGGACCTAAATACACTTCTTTTGGAAATCCCTTATGTCCTTAATGATGAATCAGTGCAAATTGCCATCTGACATAACCTGCAAGGTCTTGAGAATATTGCAATTTAAGCAATGGCTAATTATTGATTAAAGCATACAGATACCTAGTGTATTAGACATTTTAAAATGAAATAATTAATGTTGCCTGGTTTTGCTCAACAAGCAGGTAGAGGAAAAGGTATTGAAAATAAAATACAATCTAAAGCATTCCTTGTCCAAGATTAAACTCCGTGCATAAAACATCAACACTTTCATCATGAAAAGCTTTCAGAAAGGCTTAATGGAAGAAGAAAAATTGCTACAGTCTCTCCAAAATTACACTCTTGGCTGCTTACAGTTAAACTAAACAAAACGTTTTGTGAAGCCAAAGCTTTATTTCTTAAAAGCCTTATTCAGTAGACAAGAAAACCAATGTTCAAAAGGAAAGTAAGCGTGAAACTGAACCAATCTGGTCACAATTATTTCATTGTCTTTTATAAGCTTAGAATGATCTGTATATGGTACTGATAAATAGCCTTTGCTGGCTAAGACAATAATACTGAGAAATTCATCTGGCCTTTACTGTACACATTTCTTGCAAGAAACATCAGTTTTCACAAGATATTTTTTTTCCTTCTCCCTAGGACGGTGGAACTGTAAAGACCTGTCCTAAATAATACAAAGGAAAAAAAAAAGAAATAAATTACTAGTTATAAAACCAGATATTTCAACGATAATCACAGGATGGTGTGGTAGCAGAAATAACCATGTACACTGTTTATGTTAAACGGTTCTGGCTCGGTGCTAGTTTCTACTCTGTTTTCAGAGAAGCACACAAACAGTATTCATATGCAACTAGCCTTAGAAAAAAATACAGACTTCCTTCACAGTTTAATGCTTTTGATCATCACTGACTTCCCAGTTTGTTTGATATCTAAAAGCAGTATTACTAGAGTGTCTCTCATAATTGCAATCCAGTCAAATCTACAGAATTAAAAAAGTTTCAGCTTTTTCTTTTTTATCTTGATCAGACATGTTTGTCCTATTTCTGGACTTTTACTATAGAACATATCTATTGAAGAGCATTGTGCTGGTTTGGGCTGAGATACAGTTTATTTTCTTCACAGTAGCTAGTTTGAGGTTATGTTTTGGATTTGTGCTGAAAAGTTTCGATAGCACAGGGATGTTTTTGTTATTGATCAGCAGTGCTCACACAGAGCTAGGGACTTTTCTGTTCCTCATGGCACCCCACCAGCAAGTAGGCTGAGGGTGCGCAAGGATTTGGGAGAGGACATAGCTGGGAACAGCTGACCCCAATTGACCAAAGGGATGTTCCACACCATATGGCATCATATTCAACATATAAACCTGGGGAAGAATAAGGAAGGGAGGACATTGAGAGTGATGGTGTTTGTCTTCTCAAGTACCTGTTACACATGATGGAGCCCTGCTTTCCTGGAGATGGCTGAACACTTACCTGACCATGGCAAGTGGTGAATGAATTTCTTGGTTTGCTTTGCTTGTGTGTGTGGCTTTTGCTTTACCTGGTCATTACCCCATGCTGTGAGAAATTCTGACATGCAAGGTTTGCTTAACCAGCTTAAATTGGGCCAAATTTATAGACCATAATATTAAATATTTTGTTGAACTGCAAGAAGAATTTCTGTTCATAAGACATTGCATGTTGAATTTGGTTAAAAAGTTTTGAAATTCGTAAGCTTAATGTTCAAAAAATATTTAAAATAGAAATATATAACTCCTTAATTTGCAAAAGCACATCTGGGATATTCAAATGGAAAATTATTTAAAACATTGTTATATATCAAACAGGTATCAGTTTTAATTGTCAGGTTTTGACAAACGAGTTTTTAAAAGTCTTGACTCCACTAAAATACCAAAGAATATATTCCATGGCAAAGGTACTGTAAAAGTGCACTATGCAAAAGACACACTTCCACTAAAATGCAGATTAATAGAACAAGCAAGAAGAGATGCTTATATTTATATGGAAAAGCAGATCTATCTGTGGCAATAATAGCATTTATTAGACTTATTTTCAGAGTGAATGAAAGCATGTTTTGATATTCCAAAACAAGTAGACTGCTTTTATATGCTTTGCTCATTTAAAGAAAAACAAAACAAAACCAAACAACAACCAAACTAAAGAGAGAGAAGAAAACATACATATAACACACAGGAGCACCCTCCTAGGAAGACGGGCTGAGAGAGTTGGACTTGTTCAGCCTGGAGAAAAGAAGGCTCAGGGGAGACCTTAGAGCAGCTTCCAGCACTTAAAGGTCACCTACAAGAAATCTGGAGAGGGACTTTTTGCAAGGGCATGTAGGGATAGAACAAGGGGGAATGGCTTTAATCTGAAAGAATGTAGATTTAGATTAGATATGAGGAATAAATTCTGCACTGTGAGGGTGGTGAGGCACTGGCACAGGCTCCGCAGACAAGCTGTGGATGCCCCATCCCTGGAAGTGTTCAAGGCCAGGTAGGACAGGGCTTTGAGCAACCTGGTCTAGGGAAAGGTGTCCCTGCCCACAGCAAGGGGGTTGGAACTAAAATCTTTTTAGTTTTTAGTTGGAACTAAAGTCTTTTGTTCCAATCCAAACCACCCTGTGATTCTATGACATATATTATCCATGGATATAGATAGCTCATAAAAGCAGTAAGCTCTTAGCACATACTTTCTACCTGGTATTATAAACAAAATGTATAAAATGCATGGTTGCAGAGAAAAGTACATGATTTTGCAGTTCACTAAATCCTTTCTTTAACAACCTTTCCATTTTTCATTTGTGTAAGCAAATGAGAGCAAATCCAGTGGTTTCTGAAAACACAGAGGACATTTGAGATTTATTTAAGAGTTAGATGGAACCAGCAAACTATATAAAAAGACAGAATTTACAGAAGCAGAGAACCACAGAATAACACAGGCTGGAGGGCATCTTTGGCTGCCATTTGGTGCAATCCCTCACTCTAAGCATGGCCAACTTAGATCCAATTGCTCAAGACTGCCAGGTTTTAATACTTCCAAGAATGGAGAGTTCAGCCTCTGCTCCAATACTTGTCTATATAACTGTGATTTTTTTAATTTTCCTAATATCCAGCTGGGACTTCCAATGGTGCAACTTGTGTCTATTACCCTATCATTTTCCCCTTACAAGAAATGTCTGGTGTCCTCTTCCTTATATCCCCATTAGACAGCTGAAGATAACAATTCAATCCTGAAGATAACATTGACATCTTTCCTCAAAATTCTTTTCCTAAGGCCAAACAGATTCAGTTGTCTTAGTTTTGTCCTGTATTTCATGTGCTCCATCAACACTCGAGAAATCTCTGAAGTGTTTATTATAAAGGCAAAACATACAGGTGATATCCAAACAGTACCCAAGTTAGATGACAGATTATCATCTGTTTTAAAGTGATTTTCATCAGGTCCTTATTTTACGTGTGTACTGGAATGAAAAATAAGAAAGGCAGGAGGAGGGGAAATACTAATTATATTGCAGAGCTGTTCAGTTTAAGTAGCTCTGTTTTCTGTTTAAAAATTTTTTCATCAAAATTCATAACTAGAACTTAAGTTTCTCAGTTCTTATTATATCAGAGGTTATATATGTATGGCTTCAAAAATAAGTATCTGAATGTCCTGGAACATTATTTGGGTTAAAATGAAATGGTACTTTACACATATCTGTTCTACAGGAGGAGTGGATATCTTTAGATTTCATTTTTTAAGTCTTTTGCTCTTTCCTGGTTACTGCACCCAGTGACAAAAGTACACAGTGTACAAATACCTGGTAAGTGGGAAAGAGCACATTGCCACACTGCTGGCAAAACACTGATCACTGAACTTTTATTAAAGTTCTAATGTTTAGATATGTCAACTTCCAGCTTTCAGCACTGGAATTCATCTATACCTCTTCGTACCTTCATTCTTTGGACATTTGATGATTTCCCTTGTGACTGTAAGGAAAAAGATGTTTATACACCCATCAGATCCAGAAATTGATTCACTTCCCTAACAGAAGCATGAACTAATAGGACAGTGAAATTGAGAATCACATATTCTGTGGATTTAAGGAAAGCTGATAAAGCCACAAAATGAAGCTCCCTGGAGACAATGAAACCCAGCAGAGCGCATTAGCGCATATTTTCTGAATAATTTCTTATTTTATGACCAACGCAATACATGGTTTGAGTCAAACAATGCGATCACTTCTGTCATCAGCACATAGTGATTTGACTGCTTTTTAAAAAGTCACCCACTAAATAGGGAATTTGCAAGTATTTCTTCAAAAACAACACAAAACTTCCATCACCAAGCAGTGTTTCATTGTTCTCATTCCCTTGAAGCAAGAAGTGCACTCACTAGCTATTAGATATGAAGTGGCTTAAAGTCATTAGTGGTTCACTTTTTCAAGGATCTTGTTTTTATTCCTAGTGCTTTGAGGGCAGCCAGCCAGCAACATTTGCTGTGTGACAGACATCTGCAAGAAATGCGAACACATACAAAAATTCCAGCGTTCAGAGTACTCAAGCTAAATTACTAACTTGAAGTTTCAATATAAGCCTGCTCCTGTATGCAGCAAAGACACAGCACAAATAAAGGCAATCCTCTGTTATATAGATTATATTAGAAACAACTAAACCAAGCTACTATTGAAGCAGGAAGTTATCTTCTGCTGATTCCTCCATTTCTTTTACTAATCATTTCTTGAGTTTGCTGCACATTAGAATCATAGAATCAATTAGGTTGGAAAACACCTTTAAGATCATCAAGTCCAACCTTTACCCTATATTACACATTCTGCAATACTGTGTTGGAGCAAAATTTTGACTAATAAAAGGATTTAAAAGTCTCCTGTAAAAAGAAGGAGGTTCTTCTGAAATTTTGATACATGCAGATACAAGGAGGGAATAAAAAGTACATTTATTTGAATTTTAGAAACCAGAGGGTCTGGCACTTGAGACGTGGAAATTGCAATGGGAAAAGGCACATTGTGCTCTCTAGCACTCCTTCTGCATTTTGTGGATGTGATCTCATAAATATCCAGATCCAAAGGTAGATAAGACCTTGAAAGTAAGGAAGAAAAATTCTAATATGATTTCTCAGGAAGAGGGCTTCCACTGAAAGAGGAAGCTGTCAGAATGATGAGAAATACAATTATAGTACTTGCACCTTTGGTAAGCTTGCAATGAAAGACACATCCTTAGCCCTTTAAAAGCTCTTAAGACTTTTCTTAGTTAAGGCTGCATGAACTTACATCTTTGAAACAACTAGCTTTATGGGAAAGCTGACCTGGTAACTGGCCTGTAACAGACCCCCTGCCCTTTATGTAGAGAGAAATTGCAAACTGACATACCTAGAGCATGCTAAGGTAAGTTAGAGCAGGGAGTATGCTCAGAAAGGTTACTTACCAGAGACAGAATGCAAACCAGAACCATTGCAATAGATGACACGAGATAAAATAAACAAGAAGAAATAAATTTGTGAGTTAAAAGTGCAGAGATTAGAGCAGAGGCTTTCCAAACAAATGAGGTCACGATACCAGAGGTATGTAGGGAGGATCCCATGCCCTGTGGGAGCTCATCTGAAAGATGGAGTGTGAGGAGGAGAAATCCCAAATGAGATGTAAGAATGATGAGAGAAGGAGGACACAGCCGTAAAAACAAGAGAGGAGAAAGAGTCAATGAGACTGAAGTAAAATTAAAATCAGGTGCTTCTGACTATTGTTACAGCTATTATACAAATTACATGCTTTATTCACCACTTACAGAGCTGTTTCAAGAACAACTGCATTATTGAAATCAATATAAAACTATCAAGGTGCTCCACAAACACAAGCTTGGGTAATGCACCTGCCCTACAATGTTTACCATTAAACTGAGCTTGGTAAACCCCATCCATTCAGCCACAAATAATAACTGCTTAAACCTCTGCAGATTAGCACTATTTCCAAATTTCAGCTGTATTTACACACCCACAGTTAGCAGATGACAGCTCATATATGAGGGAAATTGCCTACCTCTAAAACAAAAAAAAGCTGCTGTCAGAGCTGCTCTGTTCCACATGGAAATAATTCAAAGGAGTTGTCACGAAAGAGCAGCTGTACTCAGAATAGTTACCACATGGACATTTTTACTCAACACCTATTCCAGTACTTCTGCACTATTTTGTTCAGCTACTGAGCTAGATACCAGAGGCAAGTTTTCTTTCTTTCATATTTTTTTGCTAAACTCCTCATCACTCTATGAAGATAGTAGAAAAAAAGATTGGAAGAACCAGAACAGAGTCAATGAGTCTACCATGAACCAAATTATTTCCTGAGATCCAGACAGTGCTATTAAGGCAGAATTCTAGAGATGCCCCTTGCCTACTTTATCAGTGCCCAAAAAGCATTGCCAATGCCTGAAGAGGTGAGGATGGGCCACTCTAAGCTAAGCAGTCTCACCATACCCCTGAGCACTGCAAATGTGGTGAAAAAGGATGGGCATCACTTTGTACTTCAGTAGCTGCCACCTTCACACACAGTTCTGTCTTCCCCTCTAGCAGGTCTCTCTATATTTCCTTTTTCTAAATCTTTTCTCCTCTTCCTCGCTGGGACAACCAAGAAGGTAAGGCAGCATCATTGGAGATGAATGGGGAGGACAGGCTGCCTTTCACGAGCTGGAGTAAAAATAAGATGCTGGATGATGAAAAGATAGGTCTGCAGGTGTCAGGGGATGTGAGCTCAGAGACTTATATCCCAGAGAGAGGAGGATGCAGAGGAAGAGGGATTTTTGGGATGGGGGGGGGGGGGGCAGAGAGGAGGAAAGGAAAAGCCTCAAGCACCCACTAATAGCCTGCTATAGCCTCCTGCACTTACCCCCCAGCCCCACTGCCTCTGCAAAACTCCTCTGCTCCACATTCAGTTTGCAAGTCTTTGCAGTATGACATGGCACAGGGAATGAAAGATATTAGAATACAGTCACACTTCGTGTTTTCATGGTTTTTTTCAAGGTAAATCCTTGAATAAGGTTTTTTTCAGGGTAAATCCTTTATAGTTTTGCTGTGAAGGCAATTTAAGTAACTGCTTTATTCCCTAATCTAAAGAAAGGGAATACCATAAATGTCACGGTAATTTTAGTTACTTACAAAAACATTTGTGAAGATTTTAGTATCACCTAATACAGTGTGAGCAGTATTGCCCTAAGTAAGTGAATTCATAAGAATAGGTTTTATTATAAGGTAATATTAACTTCGGTGAAATAATCAGTATTCCTGAATCACCACCAGTTTGGTTAATGGAAGTACTTCTTCCAGATAAACTTGAGATTAAAAGACAATACGCAGCATTGAAGACACTGTTTGGATTTTGGATAGTTACAGACTTTTGGATCCACTGGAAACACTACAATGAAATGAAGTATAATGATTACTTACATGCCAAATATTCTGTCTGGTTTTGTTTGGTTCACAATAACCCAAAATTCAAATACCCATTCTTCTCAAAGTAGCACCTCACTATTTCAGATAGTAAGCATGAATAACTGATGTTATGCATATATATATATATATACATATATTGCCACACCAGCTTTTGGCCTGTGCTGTGCCACAAGTTATTACAGCTGCAGAACAGGCTGGATAAACTTGAAAAGAAAACATGGACAGAAATCCTGCTTTGCTGAACAGCATGCCCAGTAATGCTCTCAGCCCTAACACATGCCAAAATTCATAGGATCTGCAAATTCCCGTCCTGCTGCTAGAGGAGTTCTGGTCAGGAAGTTGCACCCAAACTCTGCTAGCAGGACCTATCTTCTGCATATTTATTAATTAATCTGTCTGCAAATTTGATACCTCCATGGCATCCCCCTGACTATGGCAAAAAAGTAGGGTTTTTTTTCCCTCTTCCAATTTTTCAGACTCAGGGACATCACTTAAGGGGTTTGAGGACTTCCAGTCCATCTGCTTGTTATATAGGTAGTCAAGGTGGGAGAGAGGAGGGCAGACAAATTAATTTATCTCTCTATTAATTTATTTATTCTAGGCTGGCACCACTCCTTCTGCAAAGAATCCAGTGCCTGCCTTGGCTCACTCTCACAGGTTTCCTAAGCACTGATAGAATGATATGGACATAAACCTTGGCACTTTTTCCACTGCTGTCTAAAATGTTCTCAAGAGCAACGGTGAATATTGTCCAACATAATCAGACATTGAGTAATGTGAAACTAAAATAAGACAGAGACCAAACAACAATAGCCAAGGCTTCCTTCCACATATGGAGCCAGCCCATGAACTGAACCAGATGTACAAAATGCTCTCACAACCAACATCACGCATTAAATTTGCACCCTCCTCCCCATAGCTCAGGTAGGGTTTGTTGTCTGTCATGTATTCAGCAACCTTTCCCCAGATATTTAGCGCTTGTGTTCATTTTCTCCTTCAAATGACAGCTAATAATGAGAAGTGAGTATGCCCATAGTTTGTGGACATGGACACAATTTGTGTGTGCCCATGTGAGCACAATGTGAGTGGCCTTCAGCTGTCAGGAGAAAGAACCCCACTCTGTTTTAATCTATTTGGCACTCTAAAATACGCATTTCTCTGGCTGTCTTGTTCTGACCACACTCTACTCTCAGCCAAGAAACAAGCCAAGAAACACACTTTGCAGGCTGCAATTAAAAAACAAACCACACAGCATTGTTAGTACCTGGATAAACAGATATTCATTATTTAGGTGTGCATGCCAGTCCCAGTCTGCCTGGCTCTGAAAAGGGAGCCAGGACACGTATTCTGAGCACTGCTCAGAGGGGTGATGCGAGCTAGAGCCTGAAACGTCAATATTGAAGGCTAAACCAAAGTTTTTGTCAAGTTTTGAACACGGTCTGATCTGTGCTATAGTGGGGAATTTTGATCTGGGTATTTTGGAGGGTAACAGCTAAATGATGCGCATTGCCCCACATGACACCTACCATTAGAAAGATGCCTCATCATAGTACAGTTTTAGCCAGGATAGTTCTTCTCATTGCAATGTGAGCATGTAGACAAACCCTAAGATAGAACCTGTTGAAAGACACTTGGTTGCACGTGGAAACTAGGAATGAGCTGCACACCCAAGCTCATACTTGCCATCATATGAGCAGTGGTTAGGTATGAGATGTTCACATCCCTCAGGCCAGTGCTTCAACTTCCATAGCACATGCCCTTTCCTTTCTTCAGAGGCCAGGCACAGGCATGGAGCTACTGACTTAGTCCTGTTAAGTTTGACCATTCTATACAGAGCAGCATAGGAAAAAAAAAAATACAAGAGGTCAACAAGTATCACAGAATCACAGAAGTATCTGCTTTTGAAGCCTTTATCACACTTTGGCTCTTGGTTCTTCCTTTCCCCTGCTCCACTACTTTTGTAGCAGGGACTGCTGCACCTACTGAATTTGTACAGCTGCACTACAAGTGAGCTCTGTTTTCTGTAAATTAGAAAAGAGCAAGCAAGTGAACAGCTACATGTTGTCACTGTTTTGTACCTTTATCCATTTATTTTTGCCTTTATTATCAGCACAACATCTTTGTTAGAACTTCTTGATATTCATTCTAAGTCTAGCAAGTATTATAACATAGCTGAGACAAGTTGCCTCTTTCACTTAGACATTACGTCAGCATGCCTTCTCCAAAAAGGATGAAATATTTATTATGATTAATACAAAGGCATTACATACAGAGCATTTCAGGAACATCTGAACAGATTAAATTTAAAATAATAACATACCTAATAGCTTTCTCTACTTCGGTATCTGGAGACCTGTACTAAGAGTCTTTTATCATCTTGGAAATGACATTAAAAGACATTCTTACACAATTTTCATTTGGACCTAGTGCAAAATCCAAGTGAAAAGCATACTAAATTCAGATTATAGTCTTTTTAGGCTCACTATATGCAGAAAAAGTTGATGCCATGTTTCATATCAGCAAGCACTGCCTTCATAACCTGGAGCCTTGCTTTTATGTTACTGATATAATGAGAAGCAATAACCCCTTGGGAATGATCAGCAGTCATTTCAGTCCTGCTTGATCCATGCTTCTCCCCTAAACAGCTCAGCATCTGCTTATCCGCCCTCTTGGTTCCCCTGGCTCTGCAGAGCAGCCTTGGCTCAGGGAGGTGTGGAGATACCCCATATTTCCTATATTATCCATATACCTGTAACACCTTAGAAAGACTTTACTCATCTCTTTTTTCCCCTCGGTAAGGGCAGCATTTTATCAGCCTAACACTTTCTGGAAGGCTGGACTAAAAAATACCAAATGTATCTACCTCTTGAATTAAGTGGTTTTACACAATCCAGTGAAATCTTTGATTTCCCCAGGCTGACTGAGAAATAAAGCCAGACTGCAGCCACAGCCCTCAGCATGGATAGCTGTTTGATGGACAGAAAAAACAAGGTCTTCCCACAGCTTGTCCTGGTGAGACTGAAGGAGCCTGGGCCATTTTGGAAGCAAGGCTGTGCAAGATAAACTGGGTGATATCTGTTCCAGACCACAAATACACTGAAGAAAATGCTGATGAGGGATTAAGCATCTGTTTATCCGGCGTAACAGAGAAATCTGAATTACCACGGAGGACTCCAGTTTCAATAGCATATGCTGGAGGCTTTGTACTGCCTTGAAATAAATAAGAAAAATTAAAAAAAATTCTCCATAAGGACATTTTTTGAACTCAGTCAGAATTGCCTTTTGCTAGCAGGAATTTTGTATTCTACCTAAACTTGAAAGACAACATAAAATTTACTAGAGAACTAAAAATTAGCAGTTGCTTCTTTATGAATGACACCATTTGCTCATTATGTTTCTTGTTCACAAACAGTATAACATGAAAACAAATATACCTGTGCCTTAAAAGGATTCATTTTGCAATCCTGAGAACAATTAAGAGAAAATTCAGCTGGGAGAAATAGTTTATTTGGGAAAAAGATGAAAGCTGGGACCTGTTTAAAAACATTTTACCAGAGACTAAAAAAAGCCATTAAGAATGAGAAAAAAGAAATATTTGCTTGCATTTTTACACTGGCTTATTGAAGTAAAAAGAGCTATAAAAAGTAATCTACACTGAGGACCAAAGGAAAATGGATTGCAATTAACATACATTAGGTGATTAAGAAAAAAATGATAGAAGAAAGAGAAAAAAAAATCAATATTATGCAGACTAAGGGACAGTAACAACTTTCTAAGCATGGCAAGCAGACTAGGAATCTCAACAATGACACTGGTCCTTTTCTGGACAAAAATGACAGAAATGCCAATAATAATGTAGGAAAGCTCAACATGCTCAATAAATTGATCAGTTCTGTCTTTGGGGGTGGGAAGAAGCTCCTCTGAAGTTTACCCTTCCACACCAAATATGCCTCTCTGCCAATTCACTTCTTTATTCTACTTTTGTGCGGGACCATTTGGACTATCAAGTGTTAATTTGATGGTCAGCATTTCTTTTACTATTGCCCTATACAGTGTTTCCTTAGATTGAGGTTTCCTTCTCTGTGATAAGTGAACCTGAAATAACTCTACAGAGAAGTCATATAGGTGTCATTCTTAGGAGATGCCTGAAATCCCTCCACTGCTGCCCTTGACCCATTATACATGCCATGATACCCCTGCCATGATACATGGGTGCAGTTTACCTAGTGTCTTTGGTGTTTTAATTCATGCTCAGTTATGACAAATGCTTTCTTTGCTGTTGCTGGCATGTAAGTGTATTAAACACAAGCTGTATCAGCACTTTTGTATAAAAAGCTGGCTTAGGAAGTTTTGAAACACCAACATTGATTTTCAATTAATCTTAGGCTACCAGAGAAATTCTGGAACAGTGGAAGAAAGCTAAAACTATGTCAGTTTTTGTAAAACGTAAATAGGATGGCTGAGGTCTGCGCAGCCCTTTGAGCCCTTCATCAATCCCAAACAAAAAACCAGAGTGCTTGCTATGAGGTTTCATGTCATAAAGCTATTGTTAATCTTGCCTAAACAAGCTTCACAGATGACAGGGATTTCCTGAACAGGACCACAGAAAAATCCAAACGGATTTGGTTGAAGAAAAAGCCATCCCGGAGCTTGCACCGATTAGAAAAAGGGAGAAAACAACCACCAGACTTTGCAAAAGAAGTAAAGAAACCCCCATGTAGTCTTATCCTTACCAATTTTTTTGTGTTCCAGCCTCAACATTACAGTGCTTTTTTAATTTAGATTTAAGTATATTAAAACAATAAAGAAGCTTAAGTGATTAATTACAAAGCAAAAAAAATCCCATTT
Organism: Myiopsitta monachus; assembly: GCA_017639245.1. Taxonomy (NCBI): domain Eukaryota; kingdom Metazoa; phylum Chordata; class Aves; order Psittaciformes; family Psittacidae; genus Myiopsitta; species Myiopsitta monachus. Next base: position 67,248,865 of record CM029919.1, read on the forward strand.
GATGTAGCATGGTGCCTTCTAGACACTTTTTATTTTTAAAGTATTTTTATATGTGCTGAATACTTTGGACACCTTTGAGTTTCCTTTCTCTTTAGGATCAACAAGTAAAATGTAAATAATACATGGAAGAAAACAAGCTTGTTTTTATTAAACCTTAGATCTTCATGAAGTCCAGAGCTTTTAGACGTAGCAGAGTAAAAGGAAATTTTGCATATTTCCTCTCAGATTGCTTTTATGTACTTGTTGTACATATTTCGTAGTGAACTAAGGAGCCCTAAAAATATCAAAGTAATGAAGATAAAAAAAAGATAAACTTTCAAAAAGTATTTTTGGAGGGAATATTTGGGTGTATAATGTCATTATTTGTTTGCTGAGGTTTTTCTTAGGAAAACGTGAAACTCGTTGCAAGAAAGGAAGTTTCACAACAACAAATACTGTATGGGGTGTTACTCATGGTTATAATAAGCTTTTGCAACATATATCTACATTTAGATAGACCATAACTCAGTTAACAAACATGCAAGATGAGTTATCGTTTGGCATCCTATGTTTCAGTATGCTGAATATTATTTTCTTTCCCAGCTGAAATTATCTGGCTCCTATTTATCAGTCATTCAAAAAAGGTGACTCTCACCATGTCCAAAGGCTGTATTTAGGAAGTATTATTTGTCCATAAGTGTCACAGACCACTAAGCAGATTTATAACCTTGTATGTAAGTTATCCTCACTAACATTTGCTTAAGAGTAAGCTGAGTCTGATACGACACCTAAGCAGCTTTTGGTACTGTACTAAGTTACGCTTCATCGCTCCTAGTAGTATTTTTTTTTCTGCTAAATGATCAATCCCAGTTTAGCTATTAGGGGGAAAAGACAGATGAAAGAGGATAGAGAGAAGGCAGCCCTAGTCTTCACCTGATTTTCTGTAAAGCACTGCAATTTCCTGACCCACTGATGGTTTCTGTATTGAACTAGGCTGCAGAAAAGTTCAAGAGCCTTGCACATAAAGGACTTGAACAGGGAGAGATTAACCATTTACTTTGCAGAAAAATGACTCTTGTGGATAACAGCACAATACATTTATCAATCATACACTTCAAAGCATCTAAGAAACTACCCCATAGCTGTAGAAGTCACTGAAATTAGATTACTTCTAATAAAAGATTTTACAGTCTTTAATTACTCTTCACAACTTCTCTTTTACAGAAAGGAAATACAAAGCATCAAATTCAACTTACCTGTTACTAAGTCTGTATGATTTGCAGAAATAGGAAACGAAATTTCTGCACTGACTGGTCAATAAATCGAATTACAGTTGGCCTCTCTGTCAGGAAGCTTAGACTGCTACTCTTACCAAGATATAAAAAAAAGGGAAAAGTGTTAGCTTATTAATTCTAAAAGAATCCTGCTCCTTATAGAAGGAAACAAAATAAACTAAATCACCTCCCTATCCATAGCCACTCAGGCAAAAAGGTAGACTATATAGAAGAAGCCTTCCCATCTGGAGCAAACCTGAGCTGTCTCAGGACAGTGAGGCTCAACTCTTAAAGCAGAAAGTCCTCCCTAGTAACACTCCGTCTCCAGGCGTGAGCTGTACAGATCCAGGACCAGCTGGCAAGAGTACAACTGGCTGTTCCACAGCCTGTGCTAGCACGCAGGGAAGGAGCAGCTATCTAAATTAGATACAGTACCACTTTTTCAGCTCTCCCTGTATAACATTCAGCATTTTTTTAAATTGTATACCACTGGAAGTTTATTCTGCATAATACAATCATCCTTTATTCAGTTGCAAATGTACATGCAACCTGACAGTTGGTGGTGGACCTGCCAAACTCTTGTCCCACCAGCGAGCATTTGACACGCTGTGAAGATAGACCTGAAAGTCAGATCTGCTGTGCTGCTTGGCTTGCTGATAACTGATCTATAGGAGATAGCATGACAAAATGTGAACAATAATGCTTGACATCCCACATGCTATCATAAGCCAGAATGTTTGGGGGGTGGAACAGAATGACATAAAAAGAAATTATGTGTAGCATACTTTTCTTTCCATGCCAGGCAAGTGACATTGTTTTGGCAGCTCAGTCTGACACAGTAAGTACAGTATCCTATGTACTTTCTAACTTGAAGAGATACGCTAATCTGACAGAAAAGTATTGACTTCCTTTTATTTCAGTTTGAGTTGCATACATTTAAATGCAAAGTACACATAATTTATGTGTCTGATTATATATGATCTCATAGACTAAAGCAGACTATCACACTTGTTTCTTTAAACAAGGTAGACTTCACCCCCTCCACCAAAAATTTTCTCAGCAGATTTAAAATCAGCATGTATTAAAGCAAGAATATGTAAAATTTCATTTTTTTTTCATAAAAACTACAATTGATGAACACAGAGCTTATTCCAAACCAACAATCATTAGCACTCTGCAGCATCTCAGAGAAATAAGTGGCTAAAGCACAGACATTGCAAAGTCTCATTTGCCAGTGATCAATAGCCCTGAGATATGGCTTATACACACAAAAAGCTTGGCTTACCTCTCCATTAGACACATGCCTACTTTAACAGTTAGACCACTGAGGAGAGTGGTGGGGAAACAGGACACAGACGTCCTTTTCTATAAAGAAAAAAGTTTAGTTTTCCTTGACAGAGTTAAATCCTCCTTTCTCTCCCCTCTTCCCCCCCCCCCCCCCCAACCCCCAGCATTTCTCAGGTTTTAATTGTTTCGGGTTTGTTTTGTTTCGTTCTTCTTCCCACTTCTTTCCAGCTCCAACCTCAGTCTGGAAAAATCTACAATTCCACTCAAATTGCTAATTCCCTATATAAACATACTCAGGTTTGCCTTTGTCAGAATTTTTTGTTTCATGCATTCCTCTCTGTGTTTTCCCAAGGAGTCCCTATTCCATTTTACACCTTGTAGGAAATAAATAGCTCAAAATGGAGAACATCATGAGGGCTTCTTAGCTGATGCTGCCAACATACAGACTGTGTGCCACCCATGACTGAGTTATGACTGTATTCCCTTGCTTTTTGTCAGCAGAAATAACAGCCATTTAACCCTTTGCCATACACCTGCCTTTTTACCTACACAATCTTACGTCCAAACACCATCCTAACGAGACGTTGCAATGGACGAGCTGTGTACGCACTAACTCAGGAAGTCGTTTGGTAAAATTAACATTTAGAAGCAGGCACCAGTAGTTATTTCACACATTATTAACTTATATTACAATTCAAACAAGCTTACAGCTGGCAAAAAAAGTCTCTTCTGTAAAGTGATCTCAAACATAATAGGCTTAATCAGAGATAAATTAAATTAGTCAGTCATGCATACTACAGCATATTAGCACTGAGTAGTTATTAAATACATTTTCTGTTATCAGTTGTCCAGGCAATATTGTAGCAAACAAAGTGCAGGAAAAACCAGTAAATAAACTTTATGTTTGGGAGGCTACATGTTTGACATTTTCTGGGTTTTATCAGAACGTTACACAATCTTTACTGCTATAACTGGCACCAGGTTAAGTCCTCATAAACGATTCAACTTCACTCCCAGGCAATTAGCCAAAAGCAGAGCAGACAGAACTAATGAATACCTAGACAGCAGATGTTCATCGTGGTTTTGTGTTTCGGATGGGATTTCTTCCATGGAAGAAAAAAAAGCATGCACGGCTGAGTCATAGCTGGTACACAATTGATAAAGAGGAGACAGGCAACATTTCTATTTGTTACAAAATTAATCTTTGTGTTTAGGGCTTTCAAAATATATTTTCTCCTTTGCTTTCACTACAACAGTTTGAAAAGGTCAGGTAATTGTGTGCAAATATTGAAAAGCATTGCTCTTGCCTTGCTGCTATCATATCTTCCTTTTGTATTGCTGCTATAGCAGCCAGCAGCATCACCTTAATCTCCAGCTAAAAATTTGTGTGAAAAAGAAGACAACACAAAATCACTCACACTTCCTTTACAAAAGGAACTGTTACTTTCATGATAGGATCCTAAAATTATGCTTGTTCTTTCATCCATCTTTCAGAAACCTATCAGTACAGCACCTGTACGCATCATAATTTGTGGAGCCTGACCCAGAAGACTTGGGAGCACATCTGACATTCTCTTACACTCTCCACATTTAAAACTCAATGTAAGGTGACAAGAACATTAAGCTGCCCACAGAGCAAAATGTGAAACTAATCAGTATCTGTTCTGAGCCACAGGTACAATAATTGGAAAATTAAAATGCCTGTGAACTGCTAGGGCTGGCTGCATCAAAAAGCAACATCTTGAAATGATTAATGAAGACAAATGTATACAACTATTTCTATTGACAACAACTTCAGATGACTGCAGACTAAAAGAATAACACTATAGTTCTTATTTATTTTCTCTAAAGCTCTCCCTTTCTAAAAATCTCCTGTAAGGAAACCTGTAAGCACTCACTGGTGAAAAAGAGTTTTAACTAGAAGCTCTGCTAACTCAGATGTGGAAAACAGAGGTACTTTGCTGCATCTCTGTAAGGATCTCCTGCTCCAGCTGCAGTATGGAGGACATGACTCATGACAGAAAGACTCAACATCAGGCCTTCTACCTGACAATGTTAAGATGACCTGTAAAAGTAAAATGACTCAACTAATATGTGATGGCAGTGCTCAACAGACCTCTTTGGTCTGAGCACCTGAAGAGCAGCACAAAGGAATTCTAGCCATACCAGCCAGTAAGTCTGCTTTCATGGGAACTGTCCTGGTTTAAGCCCAGCTGTAACTCGTGCAGTTGCTCTCTCACTCCTCCCTCTTTCTTCCCCCGCCCCTGCTCCCCAGGGGGGATGGAGAGGAGAATCGAAAGAATGTAACTCCCACAGGTTGAGATAAGAACAGTGCAGTAACTCAGGTATAACACAAATCACTGCTGCTGCCACCAATAATAATAATGATAAGGGAAATAACAAGGAAAGAGAATACAACTGCTCACTGCCTGACACCAAGCCCAATCCGGCTGTGAACCAACCCTTCCGGGTCCCTGCCCCCAGTTTTTGCATCCTGGGCATGACATGCTGTGGTATGGAATACCTCTTTGGCTAGTTTGGGTCAGGTGTCCTGTCTCTGCTTCCTTCCGGCTTCCCCTCCTCCCTGGCAGAGCATGAGACTCAGAAAGTCCTTGGTCAGACTAAACATTTGAGCAATAGCTAAAAACATCGGTGTTATCAGCCCTTTTCCCAGGCCAGAAGTCAAAAAACACAGTGCTGCAGCAGCTACCAAGAAGGAGAAAAGTGAACTCTACTGCTGAACCCAGGACAGGAGCCCAGCTTAAATGACTTTATGCAAACACATGTAGCATGGGAAATAAAAAGAGGACTTATAGACATGTACATGCCTGAAGGACTTACGATATTATTGGCATCACTGAGATGTGGTGTGATGGCTCCTCTGACTGGAGCATTGGAATGGAAGTATACAGGCTCTTTAGGAAGGACAGGCAGAGGAGACAGACAAGGGGTGTCACTGTCTACATCAATGACCAGCTGGAGTGCATGGAGCTGCACCTGGGTATGGATGAGGAGCCAACTGAGAGTTTATGGGTCAGGATTAAAGGGAGGGCAGGGACAGGTGACATTATAGTGGGGGGTCTGCTATAGGCCACCTGACCAGGAAGACCAAGTGACTGAGGTCCTCTATAGACAGGTAGGAGCTGCCTCTCATTCACAAGGCCTGCTCCTCGTGGGGGATTTCAACCATCCCAATATCTGTTGGAGGGACAACACAGCAGGGCATAAGCAATCTAGGAGGTTCCTGGAATGTGTTGATGATAAATTCCTTCTCCAAGTGGTAGAGGAACAATGAGGAGAGATACTATGCTTGACTTCATTTTCATCAACAGGGAGGGACTGCTGGGAATGTGAAGTTCAAGGACAGCGTTGGGTGCAGCAACCGTGAAATGGTGGAGCTCAAAATCCTCAGGGCAGTGAGGAGGGTACACAGAAAGCTCACTATCCTGGACAACAGGAGAGGAGACTTTGATCTCTTCAGGTTTCTGCTTGGTAGAGTACCATGGGGTAAAGCCCTGGAGGGAAAAGGGGCCCAAGAAAGATGAAAACTTTCTAGTTTCTAAAGGGACTAAACTCTCTAAAAAAGTAAATGGTAGAGATACACACACACAGGCACACACACACATGCACATCTATACATATAAAAATCAATGTGAATTTTTCAGGGCTACTGCCCTCCCCTGAAAGTACTGATTAAACAAACAAACAAACAAACAAACAAATAAATAAATAAATAAGTTCTTTGAGTCCCCTAGGACATCAGAATTGAGTCCCAAGTAGGAAAGATTAAAGAGTATCTATTTTAAAGGGAACTTACTGAATCTTATTGAGAGAATCATCACTCCCAAGGCAAGCAGGGTGTCCACAGTGTTTCTTAGGACAAAGCATGTCACACGCTTGGGAGTGACATTGGAAAGAAAATTAGCTCTTACAGGCAGTAAGTATCAGTCAGGTTTAGAGAAGAAAGGTTTCACCACTTCGAAGGCAATCTAAAATACAAATGATCAGTCCTGTATTCAGAGTATGTTATAGCTATGCAATTACACATACATTCAGAAGCTAGAAAATGCAACTAAATGTTGTGCCTTTATTGTTCATGAACATGTGTGTTTGTACTACCTACGGAGCTGTGTCCACTTCTACACTCCCTCCCCAGACATCACCTTTTCTTATCAAGGTTGTGCTCAATCTGTTTCAGCAAATTCCTCCTCAGGCGAGGCTTTTAACAGAAGCAGTAAGAATGGTTTGCAGCAGACAAGCAGCATTTCCTCAAGTTTGTTTATTTCTATTTCCATTAGAAGCGGTATTTTCAATGAAAACACACTTGTGATGATGCAGCTGTCGGAAGGATGTTCTCACGGATTACGTTTTCTGTCCTTTTCAGTTACCCACAATGGAAAAATACAAAGGGTCATTAAAAAATCATACATATATTTAAAATACAATGGGAAAAAAGAGGCCGCGGCAAAGAAAAGTCTCTGTGCAGATATAAGTCTAAGTTATAATGTTGGCCAGTAAATGTAGTAGGCGCAGGAAATTTAATTTAACATCTAAAATACATGAAAACTGGTTTTATCCTGCAGCTCTTCAAGAATTTCTTGCATGACCTTGGACAATCTTTGAGGTAAACCAGACAAACCTCCTCATGATTTTGCATACCACCACATATTCAGGGAAATCTTGAGCCACTGTGAGAAACTTTGCACAGAATTTCTAAGGATCCTGAGAATAGAGGTTAGAAATATTTGGTGGCCTGAAAACTGACTGAATGGCTGAGCCTAGAGGACTGTGATCAGTGGCACAAAGTCCAGCTGGAGGCTGGTCACTTGTGGGGAACCCCAGGGGTTGGTATTGAGGCCAATACTGCTCAGCATCTTCATTAATGACCTGGATGATGGCGCACTCTTAGCAAGTTTGCAGAGGATACAGAGAGCTAGTACACCAGAGGGTTGGTCTGTCATCTAGAAGGACCTGAACAGGCTGGAGAAATGGACTGACAGGTACCTCATGCATTTCAACTAAGGAAGATGTCAAGTCATGCCCCTGGGGAGGAATAATGCTAAGCACCAATGTATGCTGAAGCCATGAGTAGCTGGGAAGAGGCTTTGCAGAAAAGAACCTGTGGGACCTGTGGGATGGGTTGACTGTGAGCCAGTGTCCTGAGTTTGACTGAGATAGAGTTAATTTTCTTCCTAGCAGCTGTACGGTGCTGTGTTTTGTCTTTAGTCTGAAGATAATGCTGATAACACATCAATGTTTTAGTTGTTGCTAAGTAGTGCTTACCCTGATCAAGGACTTGTCAGTCTCTCATCCTTGCAGTGAGAAGGGGCACAAGAAGCTGGGAGGGAGATAGGACACCTGACCAAAATTAGCCAAAGGGGTATTCCATACCACGGCACATAGTGCCCAGTATATAAACTGGGGGGAGTCACCCAGAAGGGACTGATCAGCGCTTGGGCTGGGCTGGGTATTGGTCAGCAAGCAATGAACAAAACTGTTGCTTACTGGGGTTCTTTTCCTTCACCCTTTAGTTTTATATCTCTCTCCTTGCTATTCCCCATATTAAAATTATATTGTACTTTTAGTTATTAAACTGTTCCTATCTCAACCCAAGTATTTTAGATTATTTTGATTCTCCTCCTCATCGCACCCAGGGAGGGGTGAAGTGGAGCTTTTATCACACTCTTCCTAGAGTATTCACATAACAAATAGGTATTCTGAGGTGCAATTTCATAAGGTCCGTCAGATGCATTAGATTCACAAAATCATGATATGCGTAGTTTATTCATCATTCCTTTCGAAAGCTCTGTAAAAGAGGGCACTTTCACAAGTACACAGACAGAACCTCCCAGCCATTGCAGCCACATGGCTTCCATCAAGTTGCATATGAATAAAAAATCTAACCATAGAAAAAGAAATCCTTGTCCCTCAAAATTCATCCTGAAGCTCACACCCCATCATCACTACAGTTCAAATGTCCTACTCAGAGTTAAATAAGTACTAGGTTAAAAAGCTCTGAATATGCACTTGATATCCTGCTCTTCCAATGTTTTTCTGCACTCCCTCTACTTTCTTCCAATCCTTACTCATAGGATAAGACTTACAGGAAGACATTCTTCTCCCACACAGATATTGAAAACCTGACAATCTGATTTCCATTATTCAGTTTGATTCCAGTCGCCTCTCTCCATCCATCCTCACTGAAACATACATTTCTTAACATCCATTCCCCAAATGTAATTCCCTCATTATTCACAAGCATATTGCTGATTTCATTTTGCACATGTTCTTTTTCTCCTGTCCTACCTAAAACCTCTTTTAAAGAATATCTTCACTTCTCACTCCTTAATTTTTTTCTTTACCCTAGAGCAGCATTTCTTGTTATTAGCTATGATATATTTTTCAAAATAACCTGAAATCCTCCTCAAAACCTCAGGTTCCACACTTCCTATTTTATGTCTGACATGCCTCTACTCTTGAATTCAAGAATTATAGAGTACCCCAGGGTTCAGATAAGAAGCATTCAGTGAAATACTGTACGAATACTGAAAGATAAAAAATCCACTATATAAACAGGGCCTGGATAGTTCATCAAAACTATAACAATTGTGCATTCTCCTAACATAAACAGTAAGTAAACTGCCCTATGCATGCAAGTTTTATTGTCTGCTTCCAATTACTCTTATTTTCACTATCAATAAAAAATATAGATTTGGGGAGGCATAAAGTGAGTTTAATGAAGAATTTTTAAACCTCTCATAAAATGACGGATCCACTAAGCAAATACATTGATTTTGAATGCAGTGAACTAGTGAACATCACTACAATGCCCACAAGCATGTAGGTAGGCGAAGGTAATGCCAAGATTTCCCCTAACAACCTCTGTTTTCCACTGGTTTCAGAATTTGGCCTCCAGACTCTCACTGTGAGCTACATTTGCCAAAGAACAGTTCAGCCTGAGAGTATATTTGCACCAAAAATAAATTCTCCAAACAAATTAAGTCTGGGTCATTTTTCTGTGGTTAACAATGCAAAGGACACTTTTTATGCTTGTTAGTGGTCTTCAAAAAAAGGGCTTTGATTTTTAAAAGTATGAAACTTGGCAAGTGATAAATCCATAGAACTGCACTTGAGGTATTCTGAAGGCAGACTCAGTTAAAAATAAAGAGTTTGACTTAGCCACCTTCTTGGGTTTTAAAGCAATATATACAGTTCTTTTTCTATGGAAGGCTTTCCAAAGTTATCCCTGTTCTCCAAAAGAGATTGAAAGCATGGTTTGGCACACTTTTTAACATACAGTCCTTCAACAATGCAAAGATTGTAATGGTGCATTGGAGTGATGACACTGGAGAAGAAAGACTCAACATTTCAGCCATTGCCTTGCTAATCTGCATTGACAAACCCAGTTTCGACCCATTTTTAGTACTAAGAAAGGAACACTAACATCTATATTTAGGCTCACTCCTGCTGTCTACCAGTGGCTTCACATGACCTGTGTCATGTTAACTGCAAAAAAAAAAAAAGCAAAAGGATTAATTCCTAGCTCTGAGTAATCACACTGGGACCTGAAAAGGAGATGGACATTTATCTATCTGCATCTTTAGTAGCATTAAAGGACTGGCAAACAAAATCAGGACACTATTTATACTTCTGCTACCCTGCTGATTTCAAAACCTCTAGTCTCTTTGACAGCTGCACAGACTTTTGCATAGGTGATAATGATTTAAATGTAATAAATGATTTGTTGCTATTATAAGAAAGGAAAGAGAATCCAGTTTCCTCTCCTGTTTCTCCCCTCCCTCTGTGTACTCTGTAAGAACAAAATCCCTGAATTTACTGTAGACACTGAAGTGGATTGGATGTGACTCTAGAGAAACAGGGAAAAGCCCTCTCATAAGATATATTATTTTACTAGTTGGCATTTGAAACACAGATAGACATCCATACCTACAGCTCTTGTGTGCAAAAGGTAGGCTGATTCTGCATACTACTGCTGTTTACTGTCCTTTGTTTCTGCCGGGCTCTGTAACAGAGGTAGCAGAAGGGGACATGTGCCTATATTCCATTTACTCAATACCCATCCTACCCATAATATCACATAACCACATCTTCTGTTGGTACAAGCTAAAATGCCAACCTCTGTGTTGAGACTTAACAGGTATAAGCACATGATCCCTCTTCTGCTACTCTTCACTCAAAGGGCAGTGACCTCAGAGAATTATTATTGAATTACCAAGCAAAAATTCAATATTGTAAGGTCTTAAAGTGCTGCAAATTAGACCTACCAGAGCTTATCTGTCTGCAAGGCCTGAACTCTGGAGACTTTTGTAAGGACGGCTTTTAAGAAAGTATATTAATTCTGCCTGCAGCTATGGAAAGAGTATCCAAGTGCAGCTGTGTTTGCATTTAAGTAGATGGGTGGGTATGTGCCAAACTGGATGTCATCATGAGGAGAATGTGATACTAGGGAGGGTTCTAGCAGCATTGAGGACCTACAGCGATCACCAGACACCTGTTTTCATTAAGATCTGTCTATCTGTTTGATTCTATAGTGCAGGTGATGGATGGATGGATGGATGGATGGATGGATGGATGGATGGATGGATGGATGGATGGATGGATGGACGGACATACAGACAAAGTTTTGTGAGATTCTGGGACAGCTCTGATGGCTAAAAGGACAGATACATGTGGTTAAAGAAAAACACCTTGCACAAAAGGTGTTTGCATCTCCAAGTGGATTCTCTGGTGGCTTCTAGTCAAATATTTAATTGATGACCTTAAGAATAAGAACTGTCTCTCAGTACAGAAATGGGGTACATGTGGAGTATTTTGGAAGAGCTGGTGGCCATGCCTTTTGAAAAAGCCAGGTGTTTAGGAAGATGGCTACTGCTGACTTGTTTTTCAGTGTCACACGGAGGATTAATCTTTCTGGCTAGGTTGGACTGGATTAGGTGGTTTGTTCAGGGTTGGCAGGAGTGATTTTGCAACCCGTGCCAAGGCTGGAATCAATTGGAACACAGCTATACTGAAATGAATAAAAATGCTCAGATATTCAGGATTTCCAACAGGCTTCTGGGGTTCATGTTATCACAAAAAAAAATTACTTCAGAGACAATTTTTCCAAGCATTAGGTCAAAAAGCTTTGAGCATAGGCCTTTCTGAATGTATGTAGAATAACAGCATTTAGCTGTTACACTTTAGGCTGTATTGAGCTTTATTTGATACTTCTACTGTAACAGAAGGGCTGATTTGGAAAGTGCTATTTCATTATGACAAGTAGTACAAACATATGAGGAATTGCATGTAATGCAATGAACTGTCATACAAGGACTCTTTACAGCCTTTTGAGACTCAAATTATTTCTACAGTAACTCTGTTGTTTTGTTCTTTGGGATTTTTTTATCAATTCATACTAACAGTGCTTATACCATTAATGTGTGATCTGGTGCATATTTACAGATGCATTAATTACTTGGAATAAGTGATCTAAATTTCTAGAATAAAAACTTAGTAGTATGATCTTCAAAGGGGTGCCAATTACTTGCAGCTCTCATAAACTTCAGTATGGAAACGTGGAAGTTAAACACCTGGAGAAGGCAGGGAATAGTGCTTTGGGCGGTTAGTTATGGTGTTCATATATCCATATGAATTGAAAAATGAGGACAGACAACTAAAAACACCTTAATATAGCACAGTGGCAAAAACAATGAGACAGAAACATTTTTCTGGTGAGATTACAGTAATTTAAAAGGAATAGTTTAAAAAGTAGAAAGAAATTAATGATTGCAGGTAAGTTATGTTGCAAATGTGCTTTTCCTTAGCAAGCTATCACTGTGTACAGGGGTGAAATATATACCTGCAAGTAAAGAAAATATATGCCTATATTTTTAAATATTATGTTTATGTTTTATTATGTCATATTTTTCAAATGCTGTTAAAATTATCTAGCATAAAACTAATATTTATTCCTCTATTATGAGAACCAAAGTACTCTGCAAACCCAGGACTTACAGCTAAACAAACACATCTTATTTCATGTACACAAGGAGAAATATGCCTTCTTGATACTTGTTGGGAATGCAGTCCAAGTGTGTGGTCATCAAGCTTTAAATCGGAGGTTAAAGTGAGAATGTATGTAAACCATTTAATCTTCTATTATTATTTCTTAAATTATTTGTCAGCAGCCTTTTTTTTTTTTTTTCTCCCCACTTATGATATTCTGCCACTTGTGAAGGTGCACTGCTTTTTGCTCAGTTATTTTTTAAAGTAAATAAATAAGCAAATAAATAAAAGGTCACTCTAGAAGTGGTGGTATGTTAGGAGAGACAGAATATACCCAAAAGAGAAAGGCTGCAGAACATCCGTTGTCTCCATAATGAATCTCCAGATACTAAGCAATCGCATTACAGTACCTTCTGTTGCTATTGATACCTTTTATAGTCCATGGCATGTAAAGAGACTCCTAGAAGATTTGATATTGTAAAAGCAAAGCAGGCTGGATTGAAAATGGAAGCAAGTTGAAAAGCCTGATATTTCTGGTTGCCTCTCTTCAGAAAAAACTTTCAATACATCGAGCTATGAAGAACACAGGGAAAGTAAATTATGACAGTGGGCTGGTTATACTGATAAAAACAGTCCCACTTGAAAATAGAGATTGCATCTTTACACCTTGAATTGCAATGAAAGAAACCTATAATTAAACATTCAACTTAAACCACTCTAGTGACATGCATTAAGATTTAATAACACTGTAGAACCATAATTGTAGTTTAGAACTTCACCAGCTATGAAGGCTGAAGTTTTTCACCTAAAGTATCTGCCTCAGACTGTTCTCCCTTGCCTATGCTCTCCTGTCACCCTGCTCTCAGCAGATCAAGAATTAAAATCAACTTGTACAAGTTCATCTAAACAATTGAGCTGCTCCTGAAAGCAAGACTGACAGAGGTTTATTTTTTCTGCATTTTTTTTTTCGGTAAAATGTTCCGCTGCCTCCAGAAAAACATGAATATTGAGCAGGGTTAAGCAAGGCTGCATTTGCTATGTTTGTGAGAGTACATTCAAATCTGTGCAAAGAGCAGGATCTGAGAAATGTTCTTTGCCTGTCCTTGGCAGAGAATTCACATGCACAGACTTTTGGTAGCACCAAAGTCTCCATAGATGAGGTCTGCTCTTGAGTGTGCCCTAGCCCATAAAGCTCCAGTTCTTCAACTGTATCTTCGCATATTAAACTCAGCTTAGCCCAGGACTGCTCCTGTCGATCATGAGCACCACCTCCAAGACTACGAAGGATCTTTATATACGTGCCCACTCTTTTCCCTGCAGTAACGTCCAGTTGCCATAGGAGAAAAGGAAGCTCTAGAGAGGATTCATGTATCCTAGCTTTTGCTTTGTAAAAAAATGAGACATTTAAACCTGAATAGACTCTTTACAGTCAGTAGAAACAAGAGGCACTTGAGGGCTATCTAATCTTAGATGCCTATTTTAGATCTAACTGATCTTAGCTGCATATTTGATGATGGCATGAGTTGCCTCCCAAAAGGCTTACTTCTCTCTGGAGAATATAGAGGAAGCTCTGAGAAACTACCTCAAATTCAACGTCTAGGTTTCAGATGACTCAAACAGGGTAGATTAAACCTACTCATTCTGATTGTGCGCAGAGAAGTGGGTGGAAGAGGGGCCAAAGCTAATATAAGATGTAAGAAGAGGAATGGTACAGAAAGGACAAATAATTTAAAAAAAAAAAAAAAAAAAGAAAAGGATGGAAAAAAGGATAGAGGTTAGGGTGAAAATGTCTGAGTGGCAGAATAACCATCAGCTTGGAAGGTATAAAAGATAAATGAGACTGTAAGTAATGGTTACATGGCTCTGTTCAAAGCCTGGAATTGATCCTAGAAAGCTTGACTTCCCATATTTTTCTGTTTTTACAAAATAACTCTGAAATCCACAAGGATGATGACTGTCAGACCTCCTTTAATGTCTGGTCTCCTTAGGGGTCAGAGAGCTTATTATTACCATCAGCTGCTCCACTAACTCAGTCGCTCTACTAACTCAATTGTGAGAGGTACAAGCTATGAATCCAAACATTTCAACCTATGGTTAGCCTGTGAGCGGTAACATGTAAACCAGCTTTTCTTAGTTTGCATTTTAAAAGACGATACACTAAAAGAGTCTTAACTCAGGCTCCCAGGAGGTAAGCAGTACCCCAATGTAGGCATGTTTTATTAGAACATCTATAATTATGATACAGATTATGCATGGGATTATATGCTAACGTCTGCTGCATTCAGAAGTTCAGTATAGGTTATTTTTATTAACTAGGTTTAGGCTCCAAAGTGAGAACACTTTATTTCCTCCAGGACTCTAGGTAAGATAGCTAGTTAGCTGCAGAAAACCAAAGGAATTTGGGGAAGTACAACAAAAAGACCATATGTAGAAGCAGTGGGATTTCAGTAGGGAGAGCCAGTTTCTGCATTTGTCAGTTATAAGTCATCTCTGGGGTACTGGATGAGCTATGCAAATCAAACAATTTCGTTTTGAGTTTGGGGTAACATGGGAGGTGCACAGCTGTAGAATGAAATCATCATCCATTGTATTTGGAACATATAAAATGTTATGAAAATGTCCGGTACTCTAAAATATCAAAAATACCCTGAAAAATCAATATCCCAACCTGGACACCAAAAATAGGTCAATGTATTTGGTAAAGCTCAACTGGGACAGTGCTGGGAATTTCAGTGTTCCAGCCCTCCCATTAACCTGAGGAATGGTTAATTTCCTGATGACCTGAACCTGATTTAACCTCTCTTAACCATGCCTCTATCTGTGCAAAAGAGAGATAAAACCTCACCCTTTGTTCTACTCTTTTCTTCTGTGTCTTGATCTGACAGTGGTTTTTTTTTTAAAGCAGGAACTTCGAGCAGCACTTAACACCTCTCCTATTGCTTAATGTGCTTTGCTAGTCACTATCTGTAGGACAGTGCCTGGTTCATCTTGCTGAACACTGGACATTGGGAAAACAGACATTTACATTACAGGTACTCGACTGACACTCTTCGTACAGGCACAAGAGAGGGTTTTGGAAGTTCATCTGACCTATTTTAGACATGCCTGTTTCTCTCCTCTAGCTATACCAAGAACGTCAGGGAAGTACTGCTATTGTAGACCTGTGCATTGGAGGGGTCCAAATGCATGCAAAATGAAACCCACCTGTCACTTACCCTTTCAAATACAGAGGCCAAAATCACTGAAATTAAACAGATCAACACAGAAGTACATTTGTCTCAGGGTTTTAGCATTTTCATACACCTTACAATTTTCTACTCATTTTTCCTTCTTGTCCTTATCTTAGACAGATTTAGGATATTGAACGTGTACAGATAAGCCTCCATGACCACCTACTTTGACAGATACGCAGATAAGAACGAACTGTTAAAGTGATTCAGCAAGGTTGGGGCATTTACGAACAGCTTTAAAGACCCTTCTAAAGTGATTTAGTATCACAAAGGCATCATTAGAGCATTAATAGCTTTTTCTGCTTCTTAAGGGGGTAGAAAAGAAAGAAAGGAAGCCAAGAAGAAAGAAAGGGGATAGAAATGTAAACCCTCAATTAACTCAATGCCAAAAAATAAGAAATTAAGCATGGGAGTATGCCCAGGAAATTTCCAGTGTCATTATTATTAATACACATCTATAATTTCTATAATAGCAATTTCTTTTTCTAGTATAATTTATTTTTTATTATCTTTCTTCTTAAACCTAATCCCTTGAACTTTCTATTATTTTCTGTATACCATGAAGAGGTTTGTGCAACCTAGAGAATGAAATGTTGAAAAATACTTTATTTTTTCATTGCCTTCCTGAGCGATTGAACTGTCACCACAACTGCTATATCAGTAAAGACTGGGGATCTTGAGATGTAAGTTGTCTACACACGCAAAACCAAAAATCCCACCCAACAAAAAGAAACAAACCAGGACTGCATATTATTAAAAAGAAATCTCAAAAGTGAGATAGAGCTTTGCAAATAAATATTAGTTTCTCCTTTTTTAAGGACCAAGCTGTTCTGACTTCGCAGTGTTTTCATTTTATTAAACTTCCAAGGACACACAGACTCTACATATTCTCATTATTTCACTTTATCCTCTGGATAAAGAAGGCCTCTTGCTTCTTTCTTCAGTCACTGTTATCTGCTGAGAGAGCTTACAGGTGGGCCACTTAAGGCCAGACTTACAAAGCAGCTTTCCATACACCATTCAGTGCACTGTACTTTTACTGAGCCTTATCATTTCAAACAGAGAACACTGTACAATGCAAAACTGAAAAGAGATGTTCCTTTGTTTCTGCTGAAGAGCACCCTCAAGGCTTCTCCTGTCGCATGACCTCTGCAAATTAGCTGCCATAAAGGATAGTCTGAAAAATGCATATGGCTTACATGAATACATCTACTAGGTACTGGCACATCTAATATGATTTTATTGCAGTATTTATTGTGCTTTTTTAAGTTCTCTTTATGTCAAAAGTCTTTGTCCAGGCAAGAAGTTAAAAAGGTCTAGCAAACTGGAGCTGGTCTAAATTTTCTGATAAAATATCTTTTATTTAATCCACAGCAAATCTGCTGCTCAGCTGGAGAAGATGAATCAGATACTAAACACAATTACATTCCCAGCTAAAGTATTTGTCTTTATTTTCTAAAGACACCCCCATCAAATTGTAGAAAACAGCTTTTTCCAATTTGTTATTATTTTTTAATTCCCATAGAAGTATGCAACTTGTATTCACTTAGAAACCACTTCTGTGCAAGACATGCAGCATTTGAAGCAGTAACTTCAAGTAATTGATACTCCGTTACATGTATATAAATTATTCTTGCAAATTTCCAGATGTCAAATTCCTAATCTAACCACTGTCAGTGTCTTAACTACAAAAGATTCAAGAAGAATCTGTAAAATCTTTCATAATAAAGGCTGAAATCCTTCAAAAACTTAAAAATATTAGCCCCTCAGGTGAAATATAAATCTGAGTGCCATAAGGTTTCATTGTGCAAAGTTATGGCTATGCAGATCTGATGCACCTACATAAAAGATGCTTATAAGAGAAAAAAGTGGATCTTCTGTTATTCCTGAAAATGTGATTACATTTACTACATGAGTGACGGTGACTGTATGGTCAAGATTTTCATCTGTTCTAAGAGACTAGTCTAACTAGTCACTGGTGATGTAAAAGTCAACATTTATCTTTACAGGCTACCAGAAATTGTATACTAATTCATATATAGGAAACATAAAAGTTACGCTTAGAATTTATCTCTTTCACTGTAAAACTAGGGTAAAATTATTTTTTTTATTTGATGATTGGAGTTATTAATTTTTTTCTATAACATTGCAGGAAAAAGGTACAGACACGGTTCATAAAAATTTAATGAATAATCTTATTTACACTGTGCTTAAAAAGAAACAACATCTGTGACTGCTTTATAGTTTCTTGTTTGCAGACTAAATTTATCTGATTTACAGGTTCCTTCTGAAAAACAGCTGAAATATAAAATTCATCACATCATTGTGTTCAGTATTTGCTCTTTTGCCAATACACACTTAGGCTGCAGTTGAGGAGGATTGTAGTTCTTCATAACAGTAGCAGAAAAGCATGGAGACAAGATGTAAAATGTGAGAAAATTAATTTCCATAATACAGCTGACAATAAAAGGTAGTTAATTCCTTGTGCAGAGGCTGCAGTTCCTAAAGAAATATTGTGTGAGTAATTCCTTGGTTGCTGTGCGGGAGGTCTCAGACCACTGCAGCAGTGTCCTTCATGCTCTTGGAGTTCCTAAACCGGTGATGAACAAGGCTGGACTAATCAAGCCATCCATAAAAAAATCCTAATATCATTTAGCTCCAGCACAGTGCAGGATTAGACTAAGAGGCCACAGATGTGTGTGTGCAGCATGGGTCAAAGAACTGTGCCAGCTCTGCAAAAAGCCAGCGTTCTGCATGTCGACGCATGCACACACATGCATGTACATATACACACACTAGTGCTTGGATCTCCCGAGTAGTAAATCCTTGTTAAAAACACCATTTAAATTGCGTCGGCACTGCAGTTGGGCCCCACTTCACTTCGCTCTTTCATGCTGTAGCACAGTAACAGGTAAATGGGACAACTTGAGTACTTCAATCAATTTGTTACCAAGAGGTACATTTCTGGAAGAAACTACTTAAGCAGCCTGAAACCTTATCAAACTTTCTCCTTGATGCTCCAGCTCACAGTGTATTTTGAATCATGAAGAAAGCCACTTTGTGTTATGTTTTTCAGTTGCAATATTTACCTGTGTATTCAGAAAGGTTTCAGACATGTTGCGAAATATCCAGGTGCCTAGAAAGCCTAAGAACAAGAAGCACCAACAGATGATGACACATGTATTCTCCTGAAAGACTTGACATTCAGAGTAAAAGGGCAATACAGGTTGGGAAAGAGACAAATATAAAATGGCACAACTCATCTTTGCATTTAGGTGAGCTGTCAAACCCGATGCACTGAAGCCACAGGAGACAGATGACAACATGAGGTCTACTGCCCTGTAAAAATGATTTTTGCTCTTGATGAGGTTCTGGTGTATATTGTTTCTGAAAGAGAGAGGGTGTATATACACCCCTAGAAAGCTGATGGCTGCACTGAGGTGCATAGTTTGCTTAGCACTAGACAATCTGGAAGGCCAAAAATTGCCAGTTGTACTTCTTTTGGTGTTCCAGAGGAGTAAAGCCAAAACGATCTGTGCATGGCAATGGATGTCACTCAAGCCTAGAACTGTGCTGCTTCATTCCAGGATGCCCACAATGATGTTCTACTACAAACCTTTGCAACAAGGGACATGAACTCTTCTCTCAGGACTCTGGCAAGTTTTCAATGGGTTTTGACATGGTATGCCAATTAATAAAATCATATTTTACCACTAAGGGTGGTTCAATATCTTTATTTGCAAATTCCAGGGAAATTTCTTTTCCTGCCAATGGGCTTCATTTCCGAAGTCTCTTTACTTCCACTATTGATCTTATTTCCTCTTGAAGAATATCCTTATTCACCCCCATTAACACAGGCTGGGTTAAAAACCTTTTATACTTTTGGTACTAATGGTAGCATGTGCAATGTTTTTGCTAGGACAGCATCCCAGGGCAATCCAGGAATTTGTATAGCTGCATCTTGAAAATGGACTCCTCTCTTTGCCTGCCCCTGGAAATCTTCAGTTGCCTGGTATGGATGCATTTTAGTCCCGCGTTATCAGGAGGGGAAGAAGCAGCATGAACTTCTGCGAACACAGAATCACATTCAATATCAGGCATTTAGTATCTCCACCTTCCCTGCGTCCTCTGTCACCCAGAGTTGCTGCTCTATTCAGTAGCGGACCCATATTTTCCCTGCTTTTCCTCTTATTATTGATCTGTTTGAAGAAGCCCATCTTGTTGTCCTTGACATCCTTGGCAGACACAATTCCAAATGGGCCTTGGCTCTCTTTATTGCTTTTCTGCATACTCTGACACTTTTGTTTTGCTTCCTTATCTGATAGCACAAAACCATTCTTTTAATAGTGTCAATATTATTACCTTGTGTAGACTTTAACTGAACATGTCAATTCAGCAGCTTAGGAAATAACACAAAAATCTTCCTTGCTTTCCTGTTTCTCAGAGATAGAGTGCTTCATATTCAGTATGCCAAGTTCTGCATCTTTGTTGTTTAACTCCCAGATAAGTCCATGGCAACAGGACTAGTAAGATTTCTAGACCAGTGCTTAACTTACTGGATGATTCCCATGTGTTGCTCTCAGACATACTCATTGTATTATTCTCCTTTAAGCACACTCTTATCATGATCACATACATGTTCAAACACTTTGGAACACAGTAGGGTTTGCTTGGCGTCCATGTCTCTGTAATGGAGTCAGAAATTATGACACGTTTCTGAGCTCCTTGATTCTGCACTTCTTGGCCTGGAAATGTGGAAATCCTGCTATAGCTCATGGCACTATAGCCACAAACCAGGACAGAACTGTCCTCAGTTGGACTGTTTCTAAAGATGCCCAAATCCCACGTGTTCCAGATGAAATATTTCCAGTTCACCAAACTGGCATTTTTTAGACTGGTTGAAAACTTTCAGGCTAGTTCTGAATTAAACAGTAATTGTGTAAGTCCAATTTGCCCCCTTGTGTCCTTTCCACTGGAGAATGATTCTGGCTTTGTAAACAGAACATGCAGAACTACTCTGTTGACAGGTGAAAAGGAATAGAGAGCTCACATTTAGCAATGTCAACTCTGCTGTGCTCACACAAATAAAATACAAGGGAGAAAACCCCTTTATCTTTATTGTTAGCATTTAAAGATGGCATACTGAATACACTCTGGGATTAGATCTCCTGAGTCAAATAGTGTTGTATTTACCAACACTTTTCAGAGAAGAATAGCCTTCTAAATGACACTTAGCAACATGCATCCTGCGTTCTTTTCTATTAGTTTTAACACTTTTCATGTTTACCTTACACTTGGAGTGCAAAATATACAGGAGAAGAATTTCATTCATACTCGGAACGCCTGCATTTTCAAATGTACAGTAGTAGGCACAGGAAGCCCTTCTACAACTCTGACATCCTGTTCAAAGTCTGTCTGGACCAAAACTCAAAGCCTCCTAACCCCACAATTGATATTAATCACCTTTACATGAACATGCTTTTCATTGTTATTAGTTAGCTTCCACTTTGCCCAGAAACAAATGGCTGTCAGACTGCAGGATGGGCAACAAACTTCCAAAGACTACGATGAAGCGCAGTCTATGAAGTGTTGCACACCCACGTGTCCCACAGAAGTAGAGAAAGCTGTGCTGATCAAAGTCTCTTACAACTGAATTTGTACTTACTGGACTTCAGAAACGTAAGAAGGAACATGAGGCTTAATCTCACAAAAAGCTGATCGCATCTAGCTAAGGCACTTGTACCTATAAATGGAGGGAGTTCTGTACCCTCACAAAGTAGGTTTAGACTATTTAGACTATATTTGGGCCTTTAGTAAGTAAATAGCAATCACTGAGCCATTGCTTCTTATTCTAGAGCTCTTCTGTGGAGCTTGAGCAGTCAAAATTTTCATCCCACCCTATTCTGATTTAAATGTAGGTATTGAATATATATTTATGTTTGTATCAGATATTAGATGTACAATGGAAAGGAATCAGAGAAGTAGAAGAAAGCCTTTTTCTGTTCAGAGGCTAGTCTGCACACATAGCGACAGAGGACACCATGGATTTATACCATGGAAAGGTAAAAACAAAATTCCCCTTCTGTTGAAGTTTCAAATATTTTCATTTTTATTCCTTACTATATAACTTGACTTGTGGTATTGCAAACTATGTTTATTAGGACTCTCATGTGTCTGCTGTATGTTTTAATACAATTCTCTACCAGATACACTAAAAAGTCAACTACTTTGATCAGGATTACACCATGAAATCAGAGTTCACACATAATACTTAACCTAAGTAAAGAATTCATGGGAAACAGAATCTTGCTATCATAATATTTATGGGAAAGGAATACAGGAAGAAAAAATCCATACGTGCTTCTCAGGAAAGCATAATTTCCCAGTGGATACTGTTCTATTCGACTTGAATCTAAACTAACACTGTAGATTCTAATAGCACTTGGCAAGTTGCAGACACATCATTTTTTAACTTAGGTTTACGTTTGAATTACCTGGAACTCAAATTTCCAATGTGACCTTTTCAGGGCTTTGTTTATGAACAAAAAGAGTTCTCACTAGAGATTGAAAATACCTTTTAGAGAACAAGATATATTGTTGAGGGTGGAGGCTAAAATAATATGGTGCTGCTGCCAGTGTAGAATTAGAGAAAACAGTGACTATGTATGTAAGCTTTGTTACCTTCCACTGACAAAAAGGAACATCATTTTTTACATTTAAAAGCAAGTTTCTGATCTTTTGTACTGTGCTTTCAAGTACGTATTTATTCCCCCTATGCCTGAAGCTTATAAAATGCAGTAAGGTGGGTTTTTTTCTGCCTACAATAAGGGACACACTAAAGATGTACATGCCAAACAGAATGTTTTTATTTGTGTGTTAAATTCTGCAATGTGCTCTGCAGCAAAACTTCAGGAGAGCCAAAGCATTTCTCACCTCTCAAAACAGACACTGTTTGACTACATACCCTTTAATGACTATCTAAAATTCCAGCATATTAAGATCTCACTAGATTTTTTTATTTTTCTTTCCCCTAAGGTCTGCTTATGGGAGAAATGCAGAAAATCTGACCTGAAAAGTGCAATATCCTGTTCTGCTGTGTAACCACATCTATACTGAAGCGATAGACTGTTTTTGCTCCTCATTTCCTTTATCCTCTGCTAAGCTGCATAGACTGGCTTTTAAATGGCCTTTTCACTGCCAAGCTCAGGAATATACAACAGGAAATTTCAACTGCATATTTACATAAAAGAAAGAAGAAAACATGGGAGAGACAAACACAGCTTTGAGTCTTTTTGTAGTGTGCTCAAAGCCACAAGTGGGGAAAAAAAGCCAAAATAGATATGGCATCTAGCTGCTAAATATTTACTTAATGCAATCATCATTTATTGAGGAAAAATAAGATGAAGAAGAAGAGTTCAAATATTTACTACCAATTGCAGTATTATTTACTATAGATGGGGTTTAGCATTAATTCTTGGTGTAGAGGACTGCTATGTCAGATAAAGATCAGTTTACATTATTTGAACTGGTTATGCCTTTAATTTTCCACAAAGGCACATTTCAAAATGCAGCATAGAATTAAAGAGCTCTTCCTCTGAACTAGCCCTTGCCATTTTGTTATTTTTCTGCCTGTTTTATTTCTGGATCCAATGCCTGAGTGGTTGACCGTTCAACATGTGTCATTCTGACCCAAATGACAAAAGACAGGTTAATACATTCTTTCCTCTATTGAATGAGCAAAGACATGATAAAAGGGCAGAAAGAATCACTGTGGTCAGATTCACACTCCCTAGCACCTATAAGCCTGAAAACTGTTCTGCATAGAGATGGAGCAAGTAGAAACTGCAACGGGTAGAGATCCCTCTCCTCTCTGGACACCTGATGGAATCTGGTTGGAAACCCATGCAGGCAAGAAAACCATCCTCCTCAGAAAGAAGCTGAATGACCCTTGGGGTTTTGAAAATATATTTTTTTTTCCAATCTATGGAGGCTATACCTGGGGAGGGAAAATTGGAGTAGGTGTGCTATTCATAACACAAGGCACGCGGTATGGAAAAATTTGGAAAATGAAGGTGAGCTACCAGCATGTGCTCCAAGTAGCTGCAGGAATTAGCCAACGTACCAATTAGTACTGGTTGCCTACAAAACATCACTTTCGTCCTGTTTAATGGATCTAATTTGTATGAAGTGTATTCAAAACATCACTTAAGGTTATTACCACATCTCTGAAATCATTTCATTCAACTGAATAACTGAAACGCTTTATGTACCTTTTATTAATGCATAAACATGATTAACTTGCACTTTACCCATCTGAAATATTAAAACATTAAAAGGAGCATAAAACCAGAAAATTACTGGACATTTCCTGGTTGTTGCTGAGTGAGATAGGCAGGTAGAATGAACCATGACCAACCTGTGACCCTTTCCTTCAATACTAATGCCTCTAATGAAAACTGATGTCAGTCAGAAACATTCATCAAAATGGCCTGAACATTTGCCATCAGCCCCTTAGGACAGTGTAACAAACTGAAAATAATAGGAAAGAAGTGTTTTGTTAAAGATTGTCCCAGTGGAGTGGCTACCTTAATTATTTATGTCCAACTTATATGGCTAATGCTGCACCTGCTTTTCTTTGACTACAGCCAGATTAAATTTAGCTCTAACATGACATATATACTGCTATACAGTCAACTCCAGCTGAGATTCCATGCAGCATTGTCAGAAATAGACTATTTTTCCAAAGGTGCAGTGTGAAGGCAATGTTATAATGCTCTAATACAACTGAAACTTCTCTTTCCCTTCCCAATAATATTTTCCAACACTGTGTTAACATGAATCACACAAATCCTCTATGGTTCAGAACAGAGCGACTGAAGAATGAGTAGTATGAACTCAAGAATTCTGCTCCAAATAATTAAAAGAAACAAAAAGCAGTGGGTTTCTTTTTGAATGTTTGGTTGTTTTCCTGAATGGCTTAATTTGGCAAGAAAAGAGAAATGATAGACCAGAAGAGACGGAAAAATTTGGGGAGGGAAAAAATTATTGCAAACAATTTGGGAGAAAAAAAAAGTAAATTTTATACTAGTATTTATGGGGCCATGACACAGCTAAGCAGGTCCTCATCTGGAGGCTCTGAGATTATATTGTTCCAATTTTTGTAGGCTCTTAACTGTTCCCTTGTTTGATGGAATACAAATGCTCTTTGATTTACTGCTGCTTCACCTCTTATATGCTTTTCAGTACGTGATATACTCACAACTATATGCAAGCTGCTCATCAGCAGATCACAGATTTGTTATTTGACCACGTAAATTCTTTTAAAATAGCAACATAAACATGTTTACATGACGTATGCTGCTCTATGGCAGTAGCAGTGTTCATATAGGACACAGATCCCTTCAAGTTCCTAGAAAGAGAAACTAGATTCAGTCTGATTGCAGAAAACATCAACCACTGTGACAAAGGAATCCAGGGCTGAAGATAAAGCTTCCTGTGAAAGGAAATGAAGTTGCTAATATCTAAACCCCACAGTCATATCTAAATTATTCTCTCATTTAGAGACTTTCATATCTCCACAATCTTGATTTCACATCTGATGTTTTACCAATTTGCTGGTTCTTAGTCTTTCTCTGCTCTAATTCTTTGGCAGTGCCAGACCAAGAGTCACTGTTCCAGGCTCGCTTCTGCAGAAAACCAGCATCAGCTGCTTTCAGGCTGAGTGACATTGCTACAGACTTGCCTTCTTTAAAGAATAGGAAAACCACAGATATTTAATCTCAATAGAGTATCCAGAGAATAGTACTGTGTTTAACAGCTGCCAGCTCAGGAGACGCTGTGGGCTTCTGAATGCTGATGGTGAGAAGTAACCACCAGTCTGCAAACAGATTTTGATGTGCAGTTGTCTCTAGAATATTCCTGGGCATCTGTGCCAGGAACTGCTAAAGCAATGGACAAATCCTGTTCCATGCTAACAGCAGATAGGACAGGTGTGCCTCAAAGGCTGTGATTGAACACCCTGCTGTGAATTGAGAGGGGAGAAAAGCAGGCACACTCAGTTTCCACAATCTAAACTGAACAAGAGCTACTGTTAATGCAAGCAGGGAGTAAGCAGACAAGGTCTCTCTCATCGACACCCTATGTGTGGTAGCTACTTGAAAGGGTCAGTGGCTCAGTGGAGTCCTGTCTCAGCCACTCTATGAATATCTACAAGAAGATCACAGAGAATAGCAGGTGCCAAACCCTGTTTGCACAGTAAGAGAGATGTGGGGGTAGCATACCTTCTGCCCACTGACAGCACGTCTGCGATCCCCTTCAAGCACACGCCCTCTGAATTCTGTCCAAGCATTGCTGCATTGTCTCTGCAGCACAGACTTCGGTTTAAAAGTCATCTTCTGGCACTCAATTTGAGAATAGCTGGCTGTTTGGCACCCTCTGCACCAGATGTTATCTTGTAAACTAAATGCACGAATGCTTATTCCATTCTCACCGTAAAAGAATAATTAGGGTTAGCACTTAATTCTGTGATTTGAAGTTAATAATATTTAAGATTTATAAATATGTAACAGAAGTATGTTAATTCCATAACTGTGTTGAAAAAAAGGCAGCAGCTCAGGAATGAAGCAAAATGTGTCATAAATATGCCTAACAATAAGGATTTAATTTATTAACAGTTTTGGCAGAACAACTGCATAGAAGATTGCGGTTGTGAAGCACGTTTGTCATTTAACAAAGGAGAGGCTATTACTCAATGTAAAAACAATACAAGGTTTATTTTCTGTTAAGTATTCAAAATTATCTCCCTGAAAGATTCTCCAGATTAGATTGTCTCTAATCTCAAGGTGGATTTCACATCAGTAGTTAAAAGAGTTTAACAGACTGAACACCAAGGAGCACTGCATCACAGAGCCTGTTATAGGCGGCCAGTTACAGCTTTGCAGTAATCAGGAGTTTCTTGGGAAAAGGAGTTCTCAGACCCCTGTTTCATAAAAGGATGACTAGAGCACTTTCCTTTCCTTTACTGCTCCACCACGGCTACTTCTATCCAAGGGTTCTACCTGAGGTGTGATAGATGGCAAAAACCAGACACGAAACTGTAAAAGGTTAAATTAATTGTAAATCATTACACACCACCCGTTTACGTATTTATCCTACTCTGTGTACCTAAAGTCAAATAAAATGCCTGGAGGTTTTTGGTTGAGCAGACTGAAGTAATGAAAACAATTTCCTAAAATAAAATATAAGCATTGTCAAGAGTTCTTAAATAGAAGTCCAGCAAGATTAGTTTCCATCTCAAAAAGAGCAGAAAATTGGTTTCTTCAGATCCCAAATCAAATGCGCCAATAAGTGAAATTTTGCCTATTGAAATGGAAAAACAGAGTACTGAGAAATGTGATAATCCTGCAAGCTGAAAAGGTTTTATATCATAATCACTGCTGTCACCACAAGGTTAGTGATACAATTTATATTAACTACACCAGCTTCATAGAAACATAGAATCACAGAATCAACTACATTGGAAAAGACCTTTAAGATCATCAAGACCAACCATTACCCCAAGACTGCTAAGTCCTCCACTAAACTATGTCACTAAGGGCCTAATCTACATGGTTTTTGAACACTTCCAGGGACAGGGACTCCACCACTGCCCTGGGCAGCCTGTTCAAATGCCTGAGCACCCTTTCAGTGAAGAAATTTTTCCTAATACCCAATCTAAACCTTCCCAGCTCAGCTTGAGGCTGTTTCCTCTTGTCCTGTCACTTGTTACTTGGGAGAACAGACCAACCCCCACCTCATTACAACCTCCTTTCAACTAGCTGCAGAGAGCAATAATGTCTCCCCTAGCCTTCTCTTCTCCAGACTAAACCCCCAGTTCCCTCAGCCATTCTTTGTAAGACCTGTGGTTCAGATCTTTTATCAGTTTTGCTGCCTTTCTCTGGATCCACTCCAGCACCTCAATGTCTCTCTGGTAGTGAGGGGCCCAGAACTGAACACAGGATTCGAGGTGCAGCCTGACCAGTGCCAGTACAGGGGGACGATCACTGCCCTGGCTCTGCCGGCCACACTATTTCTGATACAGGCCAGGATGCCACTGGCTTTCTCAGCTGCCTGGGCACCAGCTGGCTCATGTTCAGCTGTCAGTCAGTACACCCAGGTCCTTTTCCACTGAGCAGCTTTCCAGCCACTCTTCCCCAAGCCTGTAGAATTGCACGGGGATGTTGTGGCCCAACAACTGCAACCAGCATTTTGCCTTATTGAACCTTATACCATTGACCACTGCTCATTGATCCACCTCGTCCAGATACAGCCTTCCTACCCTCCAACAAATCAATACTCCCAGCCAACTTGGTGTCATCTGCAAATTTACCTAGGGTGCACTCAATCCCCTCATCCTGATCATAAATGAAGATATTAAACACTGGCCCTAACACTGAGCCCTGAGGGACAACACTAGTGACCGATTGCCAACTAGATGTGATGCCATTTACCACCACTCTTTGGGCTTGGCCAGCCAGCCAGCTTCCAACCATGAAGAATCCACCTATCCAGGCCGTGAGCAGCCAATTTGTCCAGAACACTGCGGAGACACTTTCAAATGCTTTACTGAAGTCCGAATAGACAATGTCCACAGCCTTTTCCTCATCATCCAGGTGGGTCACCTTATCACCCAGGTGGGTCACCTTATCGTAGAAGGAGATCAGGTTGGTCAAGCAGGACCTGCCCTTCGTGAACCCATGCTGACTGGGCCTGATCCCTCTGTTTTCCTGCATGTGCTTTATGATCTCACCTAGGACCATCTGCTCCATGACCTTCCCTGGCACTGAGCTCAAGCTGACAGGCCTGTAGTTCCCAGGGTTTTTCTTCCTACCCTTTTTGTAGAGAGGAGTCACATTAGCCGACCTCCAATCCTCTGGGACCTGCCATCTAAACCAGGACTGCTGACAGATGATGGAGAGTGGCTTAGCAAGCTCCTCTGCCAGCTCCTTCAGCACTCTTATATGTAACCCATTCAGCCCCATAGACTTGTATATGTTTAAGTGGAGCAGGAGGTCACTAACCATTTCTTCGTGAATTACGGAGACTTCAATCAGCTCCCCATCTCTGCCATTCAACTCAGGGAACTGAGCAGCCTGAGGATGGCTGATATGGCTATTAAAGTCTGAGGCAAAGGCAGCAGTAAGTACCTCATCCTTTTCTTCAATCCTCAGTCACTAGGTTTCCCCCAGTATCCAGTAGAGGATGGAGGTTCTTCTTAGCCCTCCTTTTATTGCTAATATATTTGTAAAAATACATTTTATTATGATTTATGGCAGTGGCCAGATTTAATTGCCTCTGTGCCTTCGCCATTCTAACTTTTTTCTATATAACCTAACAACATCCTTGTACTTTTCATGGGGTGACAGTCCCTTCTTCCACAGGTGATAAAGTGTCTTTTTTTTCCCCAAGTTCAAGCATTATCTCCCTATTCAGCCAGGCTAGTTTTTTTCTCTGTCAGTTTGATTTTCAGCACATAGGGACTGTCTGTACAGCTTGTTCACCACCCCTCAACATCATTTCATTTGAGACCAGCCCCTGTTTTTATTACCTAGTAATCAAATGCGGAAGATCAGTTATTGATTATGCCAATTTTCAAGGATATACCATTCTCCCAAACTCATGTACTTCCCTTC
Organism: Myiopsitta monachus; assembly: GCA_017639245.1. Classification (NCBI taxonomy): domain Eukaryota; kingdom Metazoa; phylum Chordata; class Aves; order Psittaciformes; family Psittacidae; genus Myiopsitta; species Myiopsitta monachus. The sequence continues at coordinate 67,278,310 of CM029919.1, forward strand.
CTTACTTTTGGCAACTTCTCTTTCATTGAAAAAGAATAATACAAAGCAGATACTGAAATATTCATCCCAAGTATTCAAATTCACAGAACAAGTATAGGAAACAGCCAAGTTTTTATTTTATTATTTTTTAATTAAAGAAAGACTCACAGTATTAGTCATCATAGCAGAAGAGAGCTGGTAAGAAATATAAGAAGATCTAGAAGGAAAATGCATTCCTACACAGTGATGTTGGATTAATATCTTGACCACAACATTGCATATTTGCTATTAAAAGAAGTAGCTTTTTTTTTAACACACCTTTTCCTACTGCAAGTTAGTAATGAGTTTAGGGGAAGTGGAATGCACACCCCCCTGCATACCTTGTAGTCTCAAGTGCTTCAAATGCTCATGGGGACTGCTGATGTCTAGCACAAACCATAACCTCATAGCAGCTTTCCAGTACCTGAAAAGGGCCTATAGGGAAGCTGGGGAGGGACTCTTCATGAGGGACTGTAGTGATAGGAGAAGGGGTAATGGGTTCAAACTCAAAGAGGGGAAGTTTAGGTTGGATATGAGGAAGAAATTCTTTACTATAAGGGTGGTGAGGCACTGGAATGGGTTGCCCAGGGAAGCTGTGAATGCTCCATCGCTGGCAGTGTTCAAGGCCAGGCTGGATATAGCCTTGGGTGGCATGGTTTAGTGTGAGGTGTCCCTGCCCATGGCAGTGGGTTTGGAACTAGATGATCTGAAGGTCCTTTCCAACCCTAACTATTCTATGATTCTATGATTCTATAACAACCTTCGTGCTGCTCTAATGTGAGCCAGAAGATAATACTGCCACACAATGGGACATGGGGAATGAAAATCCCACTTCTCTACTAGATATTCTCTGCTGCACTGTGCTTGATGGCTGAAGCTGAGGTTCACATCCAACTTCCTGAGGACACCTCCCAGAAATTAACAACTGAAAGTCTTCTGACATTTGTTTAGATAACTGAAGAAAAATTGCATGTTCTAGTTGCCAGAAAAGTGAAAACACATGAACAGAAAGTAATTCCCAGATGACAGGGCCACAGACTAATAGGGTGTAAAAGGAACATTCAGAACAGCAGAAAAACTAATTCACGTTTTATTCATCTACACTCACTGTGGAGGAATATCAGGAAGCTCTTATGGTGGAAATTTTCTAACAACACACTCAAAGGATCTGTCCCCAGAAAACATGCTAGTAAAAGATATTATGGAGCAAATAGACAGAAATACCAGCAACTAGAATCTGGTATTCAACCATGAGTTAAAAAGGCAATGAAAGGTAAAGTGGCACAACTATTCATGAAGCACGTAAGTCTGTACTGAAGACCACTCTGGTACCAAAGAACTGAACTGTGCAAAAGAGAAGGCCATTTTTTCAAAGGATTTGACAAGGGATCTTGGGAACTATCTGTCCAAAATTACAAGATGATAAAGACTGCAAAAGAGAATTGGCTTAGTTGGTACATGGACAAAAATTAACAGAGTCAACACAGGTTTTGTAAAGATGAAGTCATACCTCACTGTTGCACTGGCAGTCCTTGAAGGAACTATTGTGCATATGGATATGGCAAATTTGGCTAATATAGTCAGGTATTCAGCAAAACCACTTGCCCAAAGGGTTTCAAAAAATCCAAACACCTACAGGCAAAGATTTAAGTCCTCAAAATATTTCAAGTTTGACTTAAAGAAAGGAAACAGAAGGTACATATCAATTTTCATAATGAAGAGAGGTCACCAGTGATGTTAGGAGGGGAGCAGTGTGGCAACCCCAGATACTGAGCATATTTATTTAATGAAGTTGAAAAGCAGTAACCAGAATGGTTGTAAAGCTTGCAGATGACGCTAATTTGCTCTGGAGAATAAAGATGAGGGCAACTTATTAAGTACTTCAATAGGACTTAAAGTCACGTCAAAACTAGGAAGAGAGAAGGATCGATAGGAGCAGATCTGTACAGTGAAATGGTTCCGACTGATGACCACACATGATCCAAGTTTCAGGATTTATTTATTTATTTTTTTTTTAATTTGGACTCATTCCAGTCTGCTTCCATGGACTGAATGTCTGGGGACCGGACAGTGAAGTTATAATTCTGGAGCTTATCTTTCAGTTTAATTACATCTGAAAGGAGTCAAGTCTATGGGCTATGGGCTCTCAGATCATCTTCAATGCGTACAAATGGACAATAAGTGCAGATAACCTGGAGATTTGCTTCAAAAGCATGCTTCTGCTCCTGCACCACCAATAGAGGTGTACTCTAGGAGGCTCAGGGACCAAGCAATAAAATAGCAAGTAGAAATGAAGACAGACAAATTTAGAGTGCTGGATGTATAGAAAAAGCAAACAATCATGATTTTATACATGGGGTAATGAATTCTGGGTAGACTATTATTAGGCACAAAAGAGATTTCAAGAGTCACAATAGTCAGTCCTAAGAACAGCTCAGCTCAGTGCTTAAGAAAGTAAATCAAATTACTAGGAAAGGAAAAGAAAACAAACAGAAATATTCTCTCATTGTAAAATTTTCAGTCTTATTGTCTTATCTTCTGCTTTCTCCACCCTAAAAAGGCATGGTCAAATTGAATAGACCAATAGTCAAGCACATTCAAAGGCACGGTGCAACCTCCAGGTGAAAATAACTAAGCAGAGATTTTCAGCCTGGGAAAGACATGGCTGAGGATAGGATGTGACAGACATTCACAGAATCATTAGAGAAATGCAGAGGGTGGAAAGGAACAACTAACTGTTCACTCTGTCTGAAGATACAGAGAAGAACTGAGGTATATCGCATGAAACTAGCATGTAGTAGATTCAGAACTAGCAAAAAAAATGTGGCTCTTTATACAACACATTGATAAGTTGCATGCAAGTCCTTGCCATGGGAAGCTGTGACTGCTAGAAGTTTTACATGGACTGAAAAACTGACTGGATCAAGACATAGGAATGATAACCTGCCAAAGACTATCAGGTCTGGCTCAGCTAGTCTTTGAGCACTGAAGTGTGGAAATACAGAGTGTTTTTTGGAAATAACCATACCTGCCTGCCTGCTTCTTGTAGTCTTTCCCAGGCATTAATTTCAGAGCTGAAGACAGGGTACTGGGTTAGACTGACTTTTGATCTGGCCCAGCGTGGCTGGCCCTGAGTTTCTATTAGCCTTTCAGTCACTAGTCAATGGGACTAGTCCACTAAATAAAAAGTCAAAAGTTGACTCTAAACAGAAAAAAAAATACAAAAAAAGAGAAAAACAGGTTGGCTCAACAGAAATTTGTTGTTTTGTTTTGTTTTGTTTACTCTGGAACATGATATTAGAGACTTAGATTTATAACCCAAATCTGTGCTGTGAAAAGGATTTACACATCACAGCCCTACATGAAGATGATGGAAAACAGTGAAAGTCACAGAAAATACATTTCTGCAAGACTAAATTGTCTTTCAGCATTCAGAATTGTAATTTTTCAATGTATTCATTCTTTCCCAATGAAATTTCCTAACAAATGATCATGCTTTTAGTATGCTGAGATCAATTCGATTAAAATTTCATATACATGGCAGAAAAAAAATATGTCAGTAAAGCATGTCAGTTATTAACGACAAACTAAATTATGGTAGGCTGAACATTCTCAGCAGGCTGGAGGATTTGATTGTAGTGTTTTGAGTCTGTCTCACAGAATTGCACATTTTGCCTTTTGGACAATATTTATTATGCCTCAGAGAACAAAGCCAAATACTTTCACCAAAAAAAAAAAAAAATCATTTACAGTAGTTACTCTTTTTTTTACTTTCTTTTTCTTTTTTTCTTTTTTATTCTTTACAAATGTTGCCCTGTTTTGAATCTTTCCCTTTTCCTTTCTTCTATCAAAGGTGAATTTGGGAACAGTTTGGAAAATTCCTGTTTTTCCTTCACCCCTTGAAATCCACATGCTAATTAGACTAATCTAAAACTACCCAGTTTTGTAATGTTTCTATTTACAGCTTCAAATAAAACATTGATATTTGGTGCCAGGGATGAGTTACTGTAAAAAACATTTGGTCCCTGCATTTTGCGAACTGTGATTTTGCCATATTTATAATGGAGTCCAAAAGACTGCATATGTTGGCTGGATGTCACTAATGATAATAACTATTGCTCCCAGCTGTTTTCTCTTTAAATACAGGACACAGCTGAAATAAGATCTGCATCTGTCACAATTTGGCTTCCCTACCTTTGAGAGGGAATCATATACATCCTGATCAACTGTGAACATGATTACTTAATTCAACAAGACCCATACAGAAACCAGCAAAACATAATTAAAAAATGATGATCTTGATGAAAGTGGTTATTAGAAGTAAACTGGGACCTCCTGGGCTTTTCTTCCCTACCTTCTTTCACCATTAGTACTAACTAAAATTCTAGTTCCGTAATGTTGCTATGAACAAGCAGTTAATAAGGCAGCTGTCTATGGCTTCAGCTGCTCTATGTAAACTAAGCTATTATTTTGGAAGTGATGACATAACTCACAAGGAAAAGGTGATTAATCCATCACATTAAGTAGGACACTTCAGACTATGAGTATAAATGTGCATTATTCATTTGATCCAATTATTGTTCCAGGCATTTTGCTACTGCAAAGACTTTCAATTTTATTTTTTTTTTTTTCCAATCTGGAATGTAAAGCTTTACAGGAAAAAAAAGAAGGAAAATAAGAGAAAAAGTTAGAAAAAGAAAACAAATCAGAGGTGCAGTTAGATTATAGAAAGTAACTCTGAAGTGGCATGATGGGTGCAACAAAATAATGTGCCTCAGTAGCTTTGTTAGCTGTGGAACATACACATACCATCAAACAAATGAAATTAACAACTACAGCTTAGACCTTGCTCAACCACAAGAAAAGATCAAGTCATGGCCAGCATTAGACTCAAACTTGCTAATTCCTAAGGAGAGGTTTCTATATTTACCTGTGGGATACCCCAATCCCACACTCAGTTGATACGCTGTCCTGACTTGGTTCTTGGACTATAAATGCTGCTGTGGCAGCAGTTTTGGGCCCCAAAGATGTCTCGTGCTGCAGTAAGCCCACTTCCTTATGCCCTGAGGCATTCTTTGGGCTAGGCTTCTGCAAGGGAAGACACCTGGCCTGCTTGCTGTAGTCTAGATAAGGAAATTAGCATTATTTTACCTTCAGCATCGCTCCTATCATTGACTAGGTGCAAATAAATGGTTTAGGCCCAAACAAATAATTGAAGTGACATTGTGTCAGTGATCTAATTGCTTTGTACCCCAAAGCAAGACCTGAAGCATAGTAAGACTTCTGTAGTGAGTCTATAGGTGCAAGTATCACACTGCCAAGAAGCAGCCAGCCATTCATAACTGTGAGGGCAGTCATGACGGCATAAAAGGATTAAATATCCTGAACATATTCCAGCATACTAGAAATCCTGTGTCAACCAGGCTCCCTGTGTTACCCAGGAACTCTACTAGGGCTATAATTTTCTATGAGACATTGAAAAGAGGCCCCTGAAAAAACAAGAAGTTTTTTCTTCTAACTAGAAGAAAATTATAACTTCTAAAATTCTAACTTCTAAACTTCAAACTAGAAGCCTGAATTAATCACTTTACCACTTTGGAACAGCAAATCTTGTACTTGTTTTGAAGCTGGAAATGATATCTCAGGCACAATCAAAAGTAAAGTGTGAAAAATCAAAGAAGTCTTTAAATACATACATTGTCCCAGCTTTTCCTAAGCATCCAGTTGCAGAGGATTCATTGTTAAAGCATGAATTTCTTAAATATACTTGGTATTTAAATTTCACAAAAAATGGATTTGGAGTTTTGTTCATATCAAAAGAATTATAACAAAGAAGCGGGAGACTGAATTTACGATTGAGAAAAGCAGACACATTAATTTTCTTTTCCAAAGCAAATCACCATAAGAAAACCACACTACAGCTGCTGAAGTTATTCAGTGATGAAGAGTTTAGATTAGCATGCAAACAAGAAAATGTTTGACTATATAAAAGATAACCTGAGCACTAGGACTATATTTTATGCAGAAACTAGTTATAAAACTGCTGCATAAATGATCCCCATAGGAATAATTTAAAGAAAATAATCTGATATATTTACGTACCTGACAAACAGTCAAGACTCTGGGAGATTATTCTGTTGTTTATACGCCCATCATCTAAGTTTCTAATGTTTGCCTGTGATATCCAAGGTCAGGCTGACCATAGCAGTCAGCCCTCGTACTGGGAACAAGCTGGCTATGTGAGAAGGGCCAATCGGCCCAGGTGGAATATCACATTAAAACAACCTCTCAGCACCACGTTTAGTGTGCTCACACAGCTCAGGTGTTACTGCAGTCTGCCACATAGGCACATCATAGGGTGCTAAAGCTAGCAGGACAGCTGGCCTCCAGACTACGTGCATAAATATTTCATCTGATCAATGGTCTATGAGCCCACTGCAAAACATTCACAGCCCAAAGGATGCATCTCTCTCACCTTCACATTTTGTGCTCTACAGCCTCTCTAAAACTATTGCTTCAACCTTACCAGCCTCCCTCCTTCCCTTCCATTGTACATCTCTCTGCTGAAATACCATGTCCTACCTTGCTCCTGCATCCTCGGTCAGGAGGTTCTGTAGACACAGTGGAATGCACAGCAGAGCTGGAAGCTGCTGTTTCATACTAGAAGGACCACATGAACATTATACATTGATACTGTGCCTATTTATTCTGTTTTCCTCCCTTGTCGTGCTGGCAAGACACTTCACTTGCATTTTGGGCAGCAGCACTAACACTGAATAATCAGCAAAAGAGACACATTATAAGAGCTTATGAGCCACATGCATTTTGCAAGCTGGAGTTTGGCCAGTTATTACTAAATGAAAATGGACCAGGTGTAGAAAAAGGCTGCAAAAATCGGTTTTGAGAGAGCTTCTTTTTTTTTATTTTTTAAGGGAAATTAGAGGAGCTTAGATTGTTTAGTAAAATGAAGAGGAACAGTTAAGGGGAAAGGTAATGGAGGATATATTTGCTCTCTATTAAATATTTATTAATACTCTATTAATAATTAATAAAGAACTATTCAAGATAAAAGGTAATAGTGTCACAAAACAAATGGATAAAGGTTGTTCATGAATATATTTAGGCTAGGAATGCAAATAGAATTCCTAGCTATTGGTTGGGTTTGGAATCAGCTTCCAATGGGAAAAGCAGAATGAAAAGGCCTTGAACACTTCTAAAATGATGCCTGTATGAAGAAAATGTATGTCCCTGAACTCCATGCACCAAGACATGGTTCAAGTCTTATATCCCAAATCTGTTCTTTTTTTATCTTCCTGCTAAGCAAAGATGCTAAACCCTTGTTTTTAATGTCCTTTCCTATATCTTGGGTAAAGACAAAGTCAGAGAATTTTCTTTTCTAAACACAGGAAGAAAAACATAGTCTCACAGAATTGTTGATAACTGCCATTTGTGTTTTATATGACGAAGTCCACTTTCGGTATGAGCTGGAATGGGACCTCTATCTGGTCATCTGTCCTGCTGTCAGACATTTATGGCACTTCCCAGATACCGCCTTGGCCTGACTTTGAACTAGTAGACTCTGAAGCTTATTTTCAATCTCTGCAGCTGCACAGGTCTCCTAAGATCTGCCTCAAATCCATGGATCCATCACCAGGAGCATAAAATATGTGGTTACAGCGGCAGTGGGGGATACTCTGAATGAAGTTTTCAAGAAAAAATTGTTTAAGTCTCAAATGTAGTACTACACTGACTACCTGGCCTATTGAAAAGTACTGTGGTCAGTGCTCTGTCATGAACACACAACTGATATCTATAATACAGAGGTGACATATTAATATTTATACAAAAATATATACGTTACAAAAAAAGTTGTTTCCTGATATGAGTTATCTAGCATGAAGTAAGGATTTGGGTCAAATACACTGGGCAATATCATCACATCAAAACACACAGCTTTCACTTCTGTTCTTCTCTGTTGGTATACTATTTAATTTCGGTGTGAGAAGTAAGACAGAGTAGAGAAGTCAAAGACATTTGTCATAGAAGGGAGAAGTACACATAAAGATCAAAAAAAGAGAATAGAAAGAAAAGGCAAGTTTTCACCAATAATATAAAGAAGATTGTGAAAAAAAAATGTATCTTAAGATAATAAATGTATGTTAAGAAAATAAATGTATTTTAAGATAATAAATGTATGTTAAGAAAATAAATGTATAGATGTACAGAAAATGGTCTGTGACAGTTTAAGGAATGTAGGGAAGCTTTAAAGGCTGAGTCTGGGATTTAATCCCACTTAGAAAAAATATTTCTGTCTAACAGCAGTTTTATAAACTTCTTAGAAGTTTTAGTACAGTTCCCAGTGAGAAAAGAATCCACAGAATGACCGAATATGAGGCATTTATATGACAGCATTATCAAAAGACTCATACACTAAGAGAAAGCTTTGCAATTGCAGCTACTCCATCTCCAGCAAGTGGTTCTTTCAAAACAGGATTGAGGCACATCATTTTGCAGTCAAGCATAATTTGGCCAAATCCTTCCTTCCCTTGAGTTGCATTGAGATTCTGGTTCAGCGAGTGATTACAAAACATACATAAAATTTAAACGTACTACAGAAACTCCACAAACAAATCCTGGCTTCCCAGGTTAGCCACACTGACTCCTTGCTTGTCAGTTGTTATGACTTAAATTCAGCTCAGTCATCCCACTTTCAAGGCAGTCGAATAGCCAAAAGAATTTCCATATTTTTTTCCCACTGAAATACTTTCTTCTATATTTTCTTTGGTCTACAGGCATATAAAAGTAGTTATACAGGGTCACTAGCCAGGATTAGTGTGATACTAGTCTTGTCTGTGGAATCAGAACTGTCAGTCTCTATCTCTTGGTATTGCTGCCTGGTGTCCAGCAATTTCAACAGGTGTAACAGGAAGTTTTATGGAACAACCAATGAAACCACATAATAGCAGAAAACGTATAAACTATTCCAGTTTCATCATTTTCAGGGCTTGCTTGATTTTGGTTTTGGTTGTTTTTTTTTTTTTTGGTTTGCATTTGTGTCGTGGTTTAAGTCTCTAAAACTCACGAAAGTCGCTCGCTCACTCACTCCCCCTCTTTCTACCCCCAGTCCTGGGGGGATGGGGAGGAGAATCAAAAGAATGCAACTCCCACAGGTTGAGATAAGAACAGTTTAGTAACTAAGGTATAAGTAACTAAGGTATAACACAAATCACTACTGCTACCACCAGTAACAATACAAGAGAAATACAAGGAAAGAGAATACAACTGCTCACCAAGCCTGACTCAGCCAGTGCACCCCCCAGCAATGAACCCCCCATTACCAAAAACCTGATCATGCCGTGCACCCCCAGTCCACCTCCACACCCTTCCGGGTCTCTGCCCTCTGGTTGCAGATCCTGGACATGACGTGCTGTGGTATGGATACTCTTTGGTCAGTTTGGGTCAGGTGCCCTGTCTCTGCTTCCTCCCGGCTCCCCCTCCTCCCTGGCATAGCATGAGACTCAGAAAGTCTTTGGCCAGACCAAAACATTGCCAAGCAGTAACCAAAAACACTGGTGTTATCAGCACAGTTCCCAGGCCCAAAATCAAAAACACAGTGCTGCACCAGCTACCAAGAAGGAGAAAAAACAACTGCTACTGCTGAACCCATGACAATTTGTTCTGTGTATAGGTCCTATGGGAATATTAGTCATTATAAATAAGGAAAAACTAACCTCTGCTTCTAAACCAGCATTTCTGTACTGGGATTTCTAACTGCAAAAGATGACGGGAGTACAAAATGAATGGAGCACATTTCTAATCTCTGCTTACAAACCTGCTCTCCACAGAAACCACGAATGTGTATTGAGATGGGCAGATCCAACAGAAAGGATAGAAATCCAGTGGTCTGTAGAGCCTTCATATATTCTATCGATCACATGTACATATGACTGAAGTGTATTAGACTTAACCCATTCAATATTTGTCTCTGTTGAAGTCTGATTTGTTGCTATACAGAACAGGGTAAGGCAGGATTTTTCACCTTGTGAAGAAAACTGAGGTTAAGACAACAGCTTTACTACACTAGCAAGGAATACTATAAGGAATACTGATTGCTAGAACCATCAGTTGATTTTGTTTATTTGTTCTTTTTTAATTATCCTTCTTTGGATGCCTGATTGTGATTTAATGTCAAGGTACACAGCAATTAATGCAATGATCTCATTGTGCACTCTCATATACAGTTATTAGCACTGGGAAGGAACTGAGAAACAAAAGAGAAAAGGCAAAAAGAAAGAGCTGCTGTAGTGAGATAAACAGAGCAGGCCATGATCTTCCAAGGAGCTGAGCACCTCACAATGGAAACTGGCTCACTTGGCAAACTGGCAGCAGAGGCAGCTCACCAGTTTAGCACCTACCCCAAACCAAAAAGGTTTATTTAGCCATCTGCCAAATATTTCTGACAGCCTCTAGAATCATAGAAAGGTTTGGGTTGGAAAGGCTCTTAAAGACCATCCAGTTCCAACAGCCCTGCCATGGGCAGGGACACCTTCCACTAGACCAGGATGCTCAAGGCCCTGTTCAGCCTGGCCTTGACCACTGGCAGGGATGGGGCATCCACAGCTTCTCTGGGCAACCTGTGCCAGTGTTTACTCACAAATTAAAGAATCTATTGCTTATATGTAACCTGAATCTCCCCTGTTAAAGTTTGAAGCCATTACCCCTTGTCTTATCACTACAGTTCCTGATGAAGAATCCCTCTCTGGAATGCTTGTAGGCCCCCTTCAGATACTGGAGGGCTATTACGAGGTCTCCACGCAGACTCTCCAGGCTGAACAGCCCAAATTTTCCCAGCCTCTCTTCCTATGGGAGGTGCTCCGGCCCCCTTATTATCCTCATGGACCTCCTCTGGACTTGCTCCTTATTTAGAAATCTTATTTATCTAAGTTAAACAGCATTATAGTATCCAGAAGAGTTTCAAGTCAGGAATGAATGTAATTGCAAACTGGCTACTGTTTGTTTTTAAATTACTATAATGGCAAAGTAATCTCAGGAAGTCCTCTGGAAAATGGGATTTAAAATGAAAAATATTCGCTGACCCACAGAAAAACTAAAGTACAGTTTGCATTCCCATTTGTCTTTTATGGTGCTTGACAAATTGACACACAATTGTTAATTATGGGCACTGAGCACCACATGATTATGCATAAAAATATTCCAGCTGATTGGAGTTTAAGTCCAACAGCACTTGCAGGAAATTAAGTAGCATTCTTATAGATACTGAAGCCTATGAATTTTGAATCATGATATAATTGAGTTTCTGAAGCAGATATTTGAAATGTTCTTGATTTTTAGTTAGCATTTAACTGTATTGCAGCCTGAAAGTATTCTCTGAAGAAATGTTTTGAATGCAGATTTTATCAGGCACTGTGTGACACAAATCTGCAGATTACTGAAAATTATTCAAAAGAGTCTAATCTTTGATATTTATTTGTGTAGCGTATTTTCTGAAATTTTGTCTAAAATGGAGAAAAGAGAATAGTTGTTTTCACTTTGGAGGTGCCAAAAAAAAAATGGGAGAAAAGCCAGTATCTCCTTAAATGTCCACTGTAATCATTCAAGACCACGTTGGACAGGGCTTTGAACAACTTGGTCTAGTGGAAGGTATCTTTGCCATGGCAGGGGATTGGATCTAGATGATCTTTAAGGTCTCTTCCAACCCAAAGCATTCTATGATTCTATGAGTCTATGATTCTATGATACTTTATGGATGAAACTGCTGTCCAAGTGTGTGTGGCTACTATGAAACAGCAGAGTAGCCAGAAGTGGAGAAGGTCATAATAATTTTTTCGCCTTTCTAAAACCTTTGGGAACGTAGAATCATAGAATCATAGAATAGTTAGGGTTGGAAAGGACCTTAGGATCATCTAGTTCCAACCCCCCTGCCAGGGGCAGGGACACCTCAACACTAAACCATGCCACCCAACACTCTGTCCAACCCGGCCTTGAACATCGCCATCAATGGAGCATTCGCAGCTTCCCTGGGCAACCCATTCCAGTGCCTCACCAACCTTACAGTAAAGAATTTCTTCCTCATAGCCAATCTAAACTTCCCCTGTTGAAGTTTGAATCCGTTACCCCTTGTCCTATCACCACCGTGCCTAATGAAGAGTCCCTCCCCAGCATCTCTATAGGCCCCCTTCAGATATTGGAAGGCTGCTATGAGGTCTCCACGCATCCTTTTCTTCTCCAGGATGAACAGCCCCAACTTTCTCAGCCTAGCTTCATACGGGAGGTGCTCCAGTCCCCTGATCATCCTCATGGCCCTCCTCTGGACTTGTTCCAACAGTTCCATGTCCTTCTTAGGTTGAGGACACCAGAACTGCACACAGTACTCCAAGGGAGGTCTCACAAAAGCAGGGTAGAGAGACAGGATCACCTCCTTTGACCTGCCAGTCACACTCCCTTTGATGCAGCCCAGGATACAGTTGGCTTTCTGGGCTGCAAGCAAAAACTGCCAGCTCATGTTCATTTTCTCATCGACCAACACCTCCAAGTCCTTCTCCGCAGGGCTGCTCTGAATCTGAATCTCTGCCCAACCTGTAGCTGTGCTTGGGATTGCTCCGACCCAGCTGTAGGACCCTGCACTTGGCATGGTTAAACTTCATCAGGTTGGCATCAGCCCACCTCACAAGCATGTCAAGGTCCCTCTGGATTGCATTCCTTCCCTCCAATGTATGAACCGAACCACACAGCTTGGTGTCAACATGTCCATGTCCTCCTCTTCCTCACCAGAGCCATGCTGGACTTGTGTCCTTTCCCTGGACAGGTCCATTTTTTTTTACTGGCGTCATCTGCTCCCAGGCAGAATAAGGATGGAGAGGATGGCCTGCAGGTGTGATGCTTAGTGTGGAAAGAGCTCACTGGCACTGCATTTTCTATCTCCACCTCCTATGCAGTGCAGCTCTACATGTCAGGAGTAGCAAAGTTTAAAAGAGAGATAGTTCAAAATCTATTATGCACACAAAGCCATAACAAAATTCAAGATACATCAAACCTCAAAATTTGTATTGTAACTTTAAAAGAAAATTGTTTGTGAGCCAGACATTGCCAGGCAGATAAAATGGTGCCCTGGAAAGTCTATGCCTCAGAAAGTCACCTGAATTCCACTATTTTTCTAGTTTCTTACTCAAGAAACTGGGATAACAGCACCTGCCTGTTCCAGAAGGCTGTTGCAGAAATATGTCAGCGGCCACCAAACCATTTAGGTCTAAGAAGTACAAACGAGGATGACTATTCCTCCAGAAATGTGCATACTGGCTTGCTTGTCTGGTGTTGCTGAGCTCTGAGAAGTAAGCAACTCTGCTAACAAAACATTTTCAAGAGAACAAATAAAGATAAGCTGCTCAACACAGTCAAGGGCGTTATATTCAGTGCAGTACATGTTTGTAGTTCAGACTGAAGATTTAATTCAACAGTGTTAAGAAAACTCTCGCACAGATGCAAGTATTTTAATATTCAACTGTAGATAATGCTCCTTGAGACACTTTCAAAGGATCCTCAGCAGGTTCCCTTTGTACCGAGAGCTGCCTATGCTACTGAACAGCTGTGGCCCTAATGGCTTGATCTTGCTGAAGCACAAAGATTTTCAGTGCACACCAAGAGATGTGGGAGAGGGTGAGCTTCTTAAAATGACTGGAAATCCTCCAAAATAAACCACAGAGGAACAAAGGTACCTCCACTCTGTACTTATTCCCTTCCATGGAGGCTTCATGCCCATCACAATGCTGATAAAGCATTTCACTACTCAGCATCACATTCTCAGGTGCTCATCACCCACAAACACATGCTTTCAAAACAGCTTAGTTCCTTCCTCATTGCATTTTCCACATGTTAGTAACATCTTTCAACACAGCAGAGTTCCCCACAGCTCTCTCATCAATATTTATAGTGAGGATTTCTGGATAGCTTAACCTTCTTTGCTACATCCTTTTGAAACCCCCAGGTGTGTGCTTGGGATGCGGGCTGGAATCTGAACCTTTCTGAAAAATGCCTCCTACTGTGACCTCTGGGCATATTTGAAAACAGGCAAGTAATCAGATACCTCTTCATTGAAACCAAGTGGCAGCACTGCCATCTATTTCAGTAGAGGTAAGATATGGAAAGCAATGAGTGTTTGGGTGGAAGAAAAAACTAATGTTCCAAAGAGCTTGGTTTCAGCAGATAATTGAAGGATTTTAACAGCTACCTGCAAGCATTTTTGAAATACAGTGTAAAGCACTGGATACATTATAAGCTATATTACGTAGTATCTGTAGTGTCCTATTAACAGCACTTGAGCAGATAACTAATGTTTAGGAGGAGAACATTAGAAGGACAAAGTGCAAAATAGACATAAGCTGGGAGGAGGAGGCAGAAGGAAGAAGACCCTCCACGCCTCGGGGTGCTTGGTAGGGAAAGAGGAGAAGGATGAAGGAATGAGAGAGCACATGAGAAGTGGGTGACACAGGACTAAAGATCAAAACATGGGGTTTGGCCAATAGTTCAGAAAAATTAAAAAGTGCTAATGCTTTTATTTTACACCCCACCCCCACCTCCCCCAACCCTTTCTTTTTTCCCAGCTCTATTTCAGAACTTCGAATTACTACAATAAAAAGACTTGTAAAAACAGCCTGCAGCCAGTTTAGACCCCTGAATGGCTCATCTATTCAGGGTGCTGAAGGTGTTAGTGAGTGGTTTGCAAAACACTGTATCAGCTTGTGAGCACAGTTTTAGAGGGAATTGGGCTCAAGAACCGCATGAGCACCCGTATGAACACCTGCCCAGTGAGCACTTCCACTCTGTCCTGCGTCTAGAATTAAATTCTGGTAACATTTAATCCGTCGAATTTACTTTGTCAGAGTCAGATTTTCTAATCTGCAGCTATTTTAAAATGAATGTATACAGCTGAAGGAATTCTCGGCGTGAAATACAAATATTTATAAACAAAAGCCATGCTGTCTCCATGTCCCAGTTCATTTTTCACTGTAATTTTGCCAACCATGAGAAACATTTTATCTATTTGTAGCAAACTCGGGGGCTTTTTTTTTTTTTTGCCTTTTTTTTTTTTTCTTTTTTTTTTTTTTTTTTTTTTTCCCTGCATCCAGTTTAACATGGCTTCATTTTCTCTCATCCTACAGGGCTGGATTAAAACCAAATCCATCATTCCTCTACCTGCTGCTAGAGTGAAGAAGAAAAACCTCCAAAAAAGCCATCAATCCTCAGCCCATTTCCAAGGACAGAGTTCTGTGATTCCTGTTCAGTATGAGAGATCTTTTGATTTGGAGCCTTTCTCCCCCAGCTAACAAACACAGCACTTCAGTGCTAGCCTGAATGACAGACCCACAGGGGTCTGAAGCCAAGGAGAAGACTCTGATTCAGCTAACCCCCCACCCCAGTCAGTCATGTAGACATGAGAGAAATAATTGCTCTGTGTGCAGAGGAAATCTCAGCAAATTGAAAGTGAAATAGGTGAAGCACAGGGTAAAACAAAAAAAAAAAGACCTTTACAGAAGAGAATTTAACTTTTTTCTCCAATCTACTGGGTAAAATCTCATAATAAGTTTGCTTTTACCTTTTAGTCTGCTTCTCCCGAAGGTTAACTACATCTTTGCCACATGAGGTTCTACCTCAGCATATCACATACTTATTTCCTGCTGCTGCTGCCCAGACAGTCTCAACGAACATCTGTCACTGTGGGATCCGCACGCTCTTTGGTCCATCATGGGAAATGGCATTTATGAAAGGCACTGTGGCTTTCTACCATGAAAATGTCTACAGCACTGCATACAGTAGAATTACGACTTCTATAAAGAACAGGGAAAAAAATAACCCAGACAGGATATGAGGAACATCTGTTTATATGAACACCCTTAGGATCTGCAGCCTGAGCATAAGAACGCAAAATATCTAGCAGACAAAAGGATAGGCACTCAGAGCACAGGTAAAGAAATGAGACCTGAAAGGTAACATTTTTAAGTAAATGTTTCTTCTTAGACCTGAATTAAACCCAGCTGATTACTTTAAGTTAATATAGCAACATCATGTAAAAATGATTCATCCTTTAATTGCCACAATATTATCATTTACAAAAACTACAAATGATTGGTAAATCAGATTTTGTGTACATCCTGAACAATCCAATTAGTACAGAGACTATCTCTTGCAATCACTCTCTAGCCAATTGCTTCCTATCACTTTTTGCCACAAAAGTCCTCTGTACTTATGCTTCGTAATGAAGCAGGTAACCAGTTTTGCATTTCGGTAATTTGGTTCCTTCAGTTAGCAAAGTTTGCACATTTCAGTTCACCCAATCTTCTGCTGATTTATTTCCATGCACATTAAAATATAAATTTTACTAAACCATGTTTATTGCTAGGAGAATAGGCACTTAATATGCACATGGCATTTAGACATGAGCGAAAAGTAGAACACTGTTTACAGACAGTATCAATAAAACCCTCTTGTTTTAACTTTAAAACTGCTATAAAGCACAATCATTACACTTGTGATCATATCTGCTGACAAAGATGGCTAAATCCCTAATAGAAATTGTCAGAATAATCATGATTCTCCACACATTTGTCTGAAAGCAAGTAAATAAATTTATTTTTACTGTTTCACTAATTTCTTTCCAGTCCATTCCCCACATCTTTAAAAATTAATTCTGTGGCTGGAATTCTAAAAATGATTCCGCAGAAGTCTGATAGAAAATACATTTTGATTTGGGCACATCATTCCAGAAGTCACTAAAACTAATTTAGCTAGGATACTGAAACCAGTATCACATACCCAATTAAAAGAGCAAGACCAATAAGCTTTGAATATGTTGTGTAAGTGGTAGTATAAGTGATCAAAGTTCATGAGAAATTCAGCAGTCACATTTGCTTATTTATGTTTTCATGTGTCCAATTCTGAAAAACAAACAGCACTGCTGAAATTGGGATCTGTTCACACATAAATGACAGAGCAGAACTAGGGCCAACCTAATAAATTATTTGTTCACTGCATATAATTCACCCTCTTCTGCCGCGTCCTCAAGCAAATACCACATCACTTTCAGTCTGTGGAACAGCTGTTGAACTGCCTCCTGGCTGTTTGCAGGAAGTTTGTTCGAATGAAGAACAGGAATTCAGGACAAATTTCAAAACAAGAGGAAAAAAAGTAACTAATTCACTCTTTAAAAAATACTGGACTCATTTTAATAAACTCCAATAAATCACTTTTTCTTTGCATGGTGAATCTTCAATTTATGAAATGCTCCATTTAGCATTATTATGAAAATAGACTTCATGGTTTTTAATTGGTTTCCTTATCAGACCCAGAAAAACAGTTTTTAATAAACTGGGAATGGACTAACTCATTCTGCTAATTTCAAACCCATGCTTTGCAGAGTAGAACTCAGATATAACATGGCTTCTTCAGCTTAGGCATGAATGAGGGACACAGAAGAGAGGGAAAATAAATGCAAAGAAATAAAAAGAAGCTAAAAGAAAAGGAATCTTACCAAAAATACAAACAGCCTGAAAAGGGGACAAAACTGTACCAACTTCTTCATGCAGAACAATGTCTCAGGGACATTTGGGATTGTGGTTGGAGTCCTAGAGGATTCAAGACCACAAGCAAAGCTGTGGGTTTGTGGGCAGCACCTCAGCAGGGGAAACACAGATGAAACCTGACTGAGGAGGGAGAGCAGAGTAATGAGAGACATTAGGATTAGCTCAATCCCTGCCATTATGTGCCTTGCACCAGCAGGAGTGACACCTCTGCTCTGGGACATGCTGGAGATGAAACTGCAACTATTCACACTGGCTGGGGTGATTTCAGGCAGGGATGGCACTTTGACCCTTGCAATCGTTTCATATTCATCTCCTCTCCCATCCATGCTCTGTCATGTCAGCAAGGAGGTAAATATAGCTCTCTGTTGGTTTTCCTCCCTGGCCATGAGTAATTTCTGGAGACCAGGGCCTCTGTACTCACTACACTGAGCTGTGTACCTTCAATCACACTCCTGCTCTCAGCATTTTGGGGGAAACCAGTCAGTAAAACCACAAGGATCCAGACCTTGCTAAGTCCTACCTTGTGTTATTCAAGCCTGTCAGCAGGATCCGTGCCTGCATTCACATTCAGGCACTATGCAATGAGCTGTATAATAGCCAATTCCTTCTTTGAAAGTCTCACTGATTGATATATTCTATGTACTCACACCAACGGGATTTTGTTTGGGAGAGGAGATGGCAGTGGGGAGTAGAACTTGCTGAATGTAATTTTTGAAAGCTGTGACAAGAATCAGAGCATAACAGCATGGTCCTGGCTCCAAGCATGCTGCAAGCAGACCCTGAAATGGGTCTGGCATGTAGAAGCTGCAATTCTGCAAACCTGGATACTTAGGGTATCCCCTGTATTACCCAGGCGTGAGGATAACTGGCTTTTTTTGAAGCAATTGTCCTTCACGTTTTCATCCATTCAAAAATACTGCATCAAAATATAACAGATTTCCAAACAACAGGAAGGGTCCCACTCTGCTAGCCCTATTTTCTTGCACTGCAGCATTTTAATGTGCCTACCTGGGACTAGATGGCCCCTGTTAACAGAGTTTAGGGCCCTTGTTAACATACTTACAGTTTTACCAATTATTTTCAACTCTGCCTTGAAAGTATGGAGTACAAGGTCCAGCCTTTGTTTACCAAGGTATTAAACCAGTTCAAGACCTGGATATTTAGGAAATCTATGATGCTGCTACCTATTCCAGTAGATAAAAGCCCATGGTTATTATTAATGAGAAGTTTCTGGGCTCTATATTCTTCAGTATAATTTATCATATTTTTCTGGGTCATGAGCATGGACTCAAAAGATAAGGACTCTATAATTTGGCAGTCTTCTGGCTTTTGTAGGTGTTCTTTGTTCAGTTTTGGTTTAAGTCATGCTTGGCTTTCAATGTTTATACTTGTTTCCTTCAGCCTGGATAATGCTTCCCTCAGCTACAGGCATGCCGTCACCTTTATTCAGAGTATCTGCACGAGTTCACTTTTTTTTTGAGTTCAATTCCTCTGAGAACTCAGCTTTCTCTCTTTATGGAGGATCCCAAAAAGACACGTGGGAAAAGTGGGAAGAGGTGTGAAAAACTATTTGTTTTTCTCAGAAGAGACCTATACCAGATTCCTACTGCGTTTCTGGCTTCTTTACACTAACAAAAGGCACAAATACGACGCAACAGGGATCAGATACCTTTAGGAAAGACTGTCCCACACTGAGGCACTGGGGAGATTTCCACAATGCTGGTGTTTGAGGCACGGTGGGCTGGACCCACCAGTGCCATGTCCTGTTTGGAATCCAGCTAGCAGAGGACAGGAAATACACTAGTGTAATTTAAAAAACACTTTCGGGCTCAGTTCCAGCAGACAGCAATTAATTCCCCAGAGCAACTCAAAGCAGACAGCACATCAGTTCCCAAGCGGACTGCAGATGATGTACTTTACCGAAGAGCTTTACCCACTCTTTCCATTCTTTCTTGCTAACAAAATATCAAACCCAACCAAAATATCAAAAGCTGTAAAACAAATACACATTTTACCAAGAGTAGCATAGCAAATAAATGACATAATCCAGTCATCAAAACGTGTGCATGTGTAGGCCAACCATATACACTTGTTTTTTCTAGCCTGCTAAATGAAATGGCATAGGACAAGTCTAGCAGAATGAAATTTAATTTTTCCCTGACATGGAAAGCTGCCAGAGTTTAAGACAAATAATCCCACTTGGTGACATCTGACTCTTAGTTTGGAATGATACATTGCAAAGAATTTATCAGACTTCGTCCTGTACTTGGTTTGGATTTCCTTATTTCCTTTTTTTCTTTAAGACTTAGGGCAAAATCAAATGCTGCTGAGTCTTAGCTATAAAAAATTAAAATGTCAAGGTTGAGAGTGAAGTCTGCGTCTATTGCCAAAGTTTCAGAACTGTAGGGCAAAAGAGAAATATAAAAAAGAAATATAGAAACAATATCCTGAAGCAGAAACACCAAACACCTTCCCCCTAAAATACTACCCCCAAAAAGAGTTGGGGTCTCTGCTTTTAAAGCAGAAAGCTCTGCATTGGCTGCATGTGAATTTCACTGTAATCCATCTATGTTATCAACTGAAATTGCATCACCCTGGTGGTTGATGCAATTTCATCATATTCATGAAATTCCATAGCTCAGGGATTAGAAATTGCTTTAATTGTATGTTTCTTATAGGATAGACACTCTGGTAAGTATTAATGAGAAAAATTATTTGGTGTCCTCCACCTCCTTTCCACTGACATGTACTTGTAACACAGGAAGAAATCATGGTTCAAGAACTGAACAGCCAGGGGATCTGGTTATCATCTCACATTAGAGCGAATTTCCCTGCATAAGATTTTAACACGTTGCTGAGCGTTAATGCAAAATATGCACTGCATTACCCAGACTGGACTAAAGCAAACAGCCTGACAAACTACCTATTACAAGGATTTCTCTGCTTCAGTAAAAAGCTCCATGTCAGCATCATGATAAGAGGGAAAATGGTTCATCCAAGGCACTAGTCTTAAAACCAGATAACATCTGTGATCCCACCCACTACTGCAAACATCCTCTCCCTAAGTCACCAACAAATGTTACAGTGTCACAGCAGATTAATTTGAGTTAAAATGTCACATGTGACATTTCTCACGCTGCTGCATCCCTCTGCTCCCACTGATTTCTTTCCTACTTGCTCACTTTGAAAGGTATTAGAGCACAAGCTTTATTATGGCTCCCTAGAAACTGTACTTAAAGTACCAAGGTTAATTCAAAGTTTCCAGACTTCTTTGAAAAATAATCCACAGCAGATGTTGTAAAGAATTTCTGAACAGTGATTTTTCCCTATGAGTAATCCACTGCTTGATTCATACATCTAAAGTTTATACCTTTGTAAAAATCCTCATCTTTGGCAGGTGTGTCACATATGTGCCAAAGAATGTAAAATCACTCCTATGCCACTATAAACAAAAACAAATATTAACCCCAGGGCTGTATTTATGTTCTGTTGTTGTAAGGCAGAACTTGTTCCTTTACAGATGCAGCTTTTCCCTGTCAGAGGAGGGATCCACCAGGATTTCAGCTGGTGTGGCAGGTAAAGCTCAGCCCTGCACACCTTGAAGCTAAATGACTTAAAGTTGTTTTCAGCACTCATGCTTCCGATGTGGGTAGGCTTGTGTTTCCCCACAAAGCACTGTGCCGCTGATATGAAAATGCAACAGATTGGCCTCTGGAAAGGGCATGTGACAGATTTTAATGAGATAAGTGACTTGGAAAGAAGACTTGGAGCTAAATTACAGCTACTGGGAAACAGTGACTGCATTATACTGTGCTCCTTCCCCTCTGCTTCCTGCTCTAACATCCTACAGAACTGTGACCAATTTTTCCACCTTTGGAGTATTTTGGTTGACTTTACTGTTTACTTTGGGGAGATGAAGTTGTTTGGGTTTTGCTTCTTGATTTCCTGCACACAGTTCTTCAACTGGCCAAATTGTGTCTTCTTCCAGAACTTGTAAACATCCCTAAGTTTTCAGTATGCTTCAGTATTTACCAGTGCTAGTGACTACAGTATCAAAACAAAGAAGGAATGTACAGGAATCAATGAGATCTGAGAATCTGCTAACCCCATGAACCGGAAACTCCCATCTACTCATGTGCACATGGCCCACAGAGGCAAAGAGAAAAAAAAACAACCAAAGATAGGAACAATTTCTTAAGAGTTTTAGAAATATCCTCCCCCTCCCCCCCCACCCGAGATGTGGAGCATAAGCAGAAGGAGTAGTGAAATCCAGTGGCATCAATATCTGAAGTCATGACAGCCTTTTTGAGTACAGCTAGCCCACATCAAAGTCCGTGTCACCACAACTTCACTGCTTCTGTTTGCTGGGCAATCCAGAGTGAACCTTCTGCAGGCTGATCCATAAGAAACCTGCCTGCTCCACAGACGTACCTAGCATTTTGCATATTCCTTCCAATTAACATCTCTCAGATGCACCTTTCACTCCCAGCCATGCTGTTATATTCTTATCTAGACTCTTATCGCCTCATGTCTCAATTACTGCAACATCCTTTTTCCTGGTCACTGACAAACTCAGTCCTGCCCTGATGGTGTATTGATCCACAGTGCTGCTTCAGAGATCATTCTCCAGCCTCACACTTTCTTTTTGCTCATCTTCCTGGCTCCTTTTCTCTGTCATATCAATCAACCAGCCTTCACTTTCAAGGACTTCTCCACCTTATTGCCTATTTTATTCGTCATCAAAATGTCAGCTTGCACACCTGAACAGCCTGTAGTCCCTGCTTCCAGTCATCATTTGACAGCTTTGCAATTAGGTGCCTTTGTAGTGTCTCTTGAGACTCTGCACATTTGTGAGAAAGTATCTATAGAACTGTAAGACTATTTTGTTGCAGCCTCTGAACCTCTCTTCAGAAGTACCTTCTGGCCAAAAAATGTCTTGCCAGCAGTTATGCTGCAGGTGGGCTCAAGTGGCTGTGACATCCTTTGTTAAGGCTAATGTTGCACGAAAGGAGATGCCATAACGTCAAAAACTTCCAGAAATACCACATGAAGTCTCTTCTCAAAGCAATCAGGCACAGGTTGAGATATGCGGACTCACAATAGTTAGTCTCAACACAGGTCTCTCTGTGAGGTCTTTGAGGTGGTTACCAACTTTTCATCCTCTGTTTCTGCAGCATCTCCAGCATCTTTTCCTTCCCTATAACTGATATCTTACAATAAGGCAGCCGACCACCTCCAACGGATTTCTTATAAGTTGCAATACAAGAAGCTAATAGAGAAACTAACCAGCCATAGATGACTGAAGCACAATGTCATAGATGAAAAACTGGGCAGGAGACAGAATAAAAGGAATAGTGTTTAATTGCTAGCTTCCATCTTGAAAAACAAAGCAAAACAATTCTTTTGAGATTTCCTCTTGTCTAATGATAGCCCATAAATATACAACAGAACAGGAAAGCATGTGTGTAGTGAGGACTGTAAGATAATGAAAGTTGTGGATAACTTACATATATCATCTGGGAGGTTTGTGAGAAACTTTAGAGAGACCTAAACTAAGGTATCGTAACAAAACAATAAACGTCAATGCTAGTGAATTCCAAGCAATGCATACTGGATGACACAGAGTACCCCAGCACACACTATGTGGTTCAGCATTAAGTGGGTCAGCTCTCAGACCAAGGGAAGTGGTTGTAGACCTCCATTTGGCCCCTGTAAGGTCATATCATGGTTGACGTGTCCAGCTTTGAGCTTTCCAATACAAGAAAGATATTGGCAAACTGGAGTGATTCCAGTGGAAAGTAACTATGAGAGTACAAGGTGGAGTGCATGGCTCACAATGAGAGGTTGCAGCAGCTGGGTTAGAGCAAGAGTGAAGCTAGAGCCTTCTTGGGGTCCACAGTGAAAGGACGAAAGCCAGCAATCATGACTTGTACCAAGGGAAATGCCAGCTGGACACACATAAAATTTCCTCTATGATAAGAGTGATGCAGCATTGCCACAGGGGCCTGAAAAGGCTGTGGAATCACCATCCTGAAAGAGTTCATGAATTCAAAGGGATATTAGCCTGAAGGACCTGTACTAACTTACAAGGCTGGCCCTGCTTTGACTGAGGCATTGGACTGGATCCTCAAGTCCCTTCCCATGTCAATTATTACAAGTCTGAGCTCTCTATACCACTTTGCACAGGTGGATGTAAACCTCCACCATTCACAACTAACATGAAAAGGTTAAAAGAGTCCTGAGATAGGTAAGTCTGAAGTGGCCAACTGTTGTGTGTCCAGTGTACCTGACCATGCCCAACCCCTGGGGCAAAAGAGACATGAAGTTACTGGAGTGAGTCCAGAGAAGGGCCATAAAGATGATGAAGGGACTGGAGCATCTAGCTTTTGAGGAAAGCCTGAGAGAGCTGGACTTTTCAGCCTGGAGAAGAACAGGGTCAAGGGATCCTACCCATCTGCATAAATACCTGAGGCAGGTAAAGAAAGTGGAGCTAGACTCCCCTCAGTGGCACCCAGGAACAGTACAAGGAGCAAAGAGCACAGACTGAAATACAGGGAAAAACCTAAAACCAACCTTTTTACTGTACATGTGGCTGAACACTAGCATCGTTTACCCAGAGAGGTTTACGGAGTTTCCATCCTTGGAGGTATTCAAAACCTGACTGTATGTGACTGTACTTTGAGTAATGGGGCTGGACTAGATGATCTCCTTGGTGCTTCCAGTCTCCACCCTTCTGTGATTTTGTGACTCTGTATATATTAAAGAATGAGACTGTGTAATTTTGAAACAAAATTGATGAACTTTGAAACAGAAATACATAAAACCTCATTCCTCCAGGGTTTCTGATGAAATCCAGCAGGAGATTTCTTAGTTCCTTTCTGACTTGCTTCACCTTTTTTTCTCAGCTATTTTTACAACCAGTATAGAACTCAAGAGCACCTAAATTATGTGTCAGTTCCTGTGATTCTACAAAAATACCTTCTTTTTCTCCTCTCCAGATAGTTGTGCAAGGTTCAGCCTGGGCAGGCAGACATCTGGGATCCAGAGACTTCCCATCAACAGGATTCCCAAAGATGTGGACAACATAACAACAGAGAACCTTTAATGTCCCACTCACAGTCATGCAGCTTTCTGCATTTCTTGTTCCCTGTCATAGCAACTGCTCATATGGAAAAACAGCTCTCAAGGAAGAACCTAATTTCAATAAATATATTGCTGCAAATTCAAGGTCAGAACAGTGTTCTCAGCCATCTTGCTATCCTCTCCGACAAATTTCTTCATGCACTAAGAAAGAACACGGCAAGATTGCACATGCCTGAATTAATAGATTATGATAGGAAATGCCGTCTTATCTTCTGCTTTACAGCAACACACATTACAAATTGTCTGGCAGCAATTCACTCATTCACTTTCTCTGTAAATAACTGTTCAGTAAAATCTGATGGAACTGTGCAAGTCACCAAAGTCTCACTGGGATTTTTCTGCACACACAGAAACTGCCAGGCTGGAAAATCGATGAGCCTCAAGGGCAAATTGCACGCAGGTGGGGAGAGGCTGGTAGGACCTCCTAAAAGTCCACTGAGTCCTGGTCAAGCAAGATTTGTCTGTTCGCTTGCTGTATGTGCTTTCATTATTATTATGTCCCCTTAAGTGACTGGTGCATCTGTGTTGCTGACACATAAACCAGCTCTGTATCTCCTGGACTGCTGTGCAGTAGAACAGGTCAGGACTGCACTGAGGGAAGGATGTGTGGCTCCTCTCGTAAAACCTTGGCTTTGCTCCAGACCTGCAAAAGCTCCTCGCCCAGTCACTGGGAATGCTGATGCCCCTGAGATTGCAAGAGAAACCTCTGCCTTTTTGCTCGCTTTCATACAGGGAAGTCATTTGTCCCAAAGCCCAGAACTTGAGGCTATCTCTGGTGTATTCAGTTCTATTAGAGAATGTGTTAATTACAGCAATAATGAAACTAATATGGCTTAGAGAAGCAAGTCTCAAATGGTGCTTATGATTTCCTGCTTTTCCTTTGTGTGCTGCCTAAACAGATAGTTGATTAGAAATCAGCAGAAATTTAGGTATTTATGTAGTTAATTTTTGTTAAGTGGCCAGTTACATTTCATGTGTCTGCAATTTTTTCTCTTTAGCACTCTTTTTTTCTATCTGGGAAAAGGGATAAGGTAATCTGACACCTGTAATTTTCTGGGTTTAATGAAGCATTTTGGATTGTGTCGTAATTACACATATTTTCTAATAATAAAATCAAAATTTAGGAAAATACCTCTTATGGTAGGGTAGAAAAACAACTGGATATCCAAAGTTGCCTGTCACTTTTAAAAACAATAATAGAGTTGTTCCCTCATTCTTAAATCACTGTTCTGTGCTGCTGACCTGAAGGTGACATCTGCTGCCTTTTCTCCCTGTGAATCTCACGCTCAAGAACAATTTTTTTGTCAAGCTTTTTCTCACTTTCCCACTCTCATCTCCTTTTTTACAGTAGCCAGGAGAAGAGTCAGAAGACAGTTATTGTAGTTATAGCAGCAAGAAAGCAATTGTGTCTGTAGTCACCTCCAGCAAACACAAAGCCCCTCCTCTGTAGATGAAAAAGGACTAAGAATAGATCTCATCCTGGAAAATTAAACATTGCCATCATGATCTCTTACACTTCCTTGTCTAAGGCAGGGACTTAGAAAGCATGCACTTGACACTGTTTCATGGTGGTTGAAAGGGTAAGAAGTGACAAGAAACTACAGGAGTTTAGAATTAATGTCCATGCAGTGCAAAGGTGCAAAGAGATGCTAGGAATGAGAAAAAGAGCAATTCAGATTCTCAGAGAAGGGCAACTCCCCCAGCAGAACAATATATTTCTTAACCATTGACCTTCTTTTCTTTAGCCTATAAATCTTGCCAACTACCATGACCCACTGAGACCTTTGATGGAAATACAGTAATTTAATTCAGACATAATCCATTCTTTAATGATAAAGCATGCAGGAAAATCTGAAATGGTCTTGCCTGTACATGCAATTAGTAGATCAGAAGGATAAAAATTAATTTCTCTCTGACCAGCTCAAGGAGATAAATGTTTATTTAATCTAAATTGAAAAGTTAAAATATTTCTTTTTTTTTTTTTTTGCATTTTCTTTCTTCTTTTAGCCCAAACGTTGGCATATGATTACAGCTGGGCAAGAAGCAGTACTCATAGCCCACAAAAGCCTGCTAACTAGAAGAGAACAAAAGGAATCTGCAGTGGGGGTGAAAATACCAGTTTCAGTTGTTGAAGATTTTTGTGGAGAAGTTTTCATTGAAATCTGTAACCTGATAGGTTGAAATTGCAACCTACTCAGGTGAGTGCCATGTACCTAAGTGCAAATTAGCCAGAGCTCCCAGGACAGGCATTTACTCATGGGCTGTGACCAGAAATTCCATCCTGGATTAGACAGATCTTTCTACAATGGAAATTTTATGACAGCTGCTATGTTTTTCCATCTCTTTTTCCTTTCCTCTGAGGAAAACATCTGTTTCTAGCAAATTGAGAGGTGAATGAGGCTCCCATCTGGCCAAGAGGACCGGGCAGCTGTGATTATGTCAGCGGTACAAGACCGTCCCCCTCTCCAGACAGTGCACAGGGAGGATACAGGAGGAGACGAAGTCCTTGTGGAACCTGGTAAATACATGTCGAACTGATGGCAACGAGAATTTTCTGATGAGTAACTCATTTCTCACACTGCCCTGTTCTAAAAGTCACCTTTAAATGTTAAGAGATAAAACAACACCGTAGGAAGTTACAGTCTCTTCACCTTGCATGAATCTTAAATTTGTTCTTCTTCCAAAAAAATAAGGGGGGGAGGGGGGGAACGGGACCTGTCAGCATTTAAAGCATTATGTTGGGAATCTGTGTCACACATTCCAGGGATCTTGGAACAGCCATGAATGTCAGGGAAGGAACAAGAGAGATGGATGATTTTTTGTAGAGGTAGAACATCACTTAAAAAATTAAACAAAATAGCACAAAGCATATCTGAATGCAAAAAAGGCTTGGGTGGTGCTGCACCTGGAAAGCCCCACTGCAAGTGAAATGCAAAGAAATATCTTCTAGCCATTTTAGGCAGCAGCTGACAGGTAGGATTTCCTGTAAAAGATACGACAACACTGACCTTTAGAAAATTATCACCAGATAGCAGAGAAAAGCTTTCCTCTGTTTATCCTTGGGGGACTGGGAGCTGCACACAGACAGGATGCCAAAACAAGGACAAAAAAACTTCTGGTATTTTTGAATGTGCTGGGGAGCTACACTGCACTCTGAGACAACCAGCTTCAAAATAAAGCTCTAGGAACATAGAAATAATATGCTCATGAAATGTCACAATTATAACAAACACCAGCACTCTGGGCAGAACCATGCCTACAGAAAGGGCTCCACTAATTCCTGTTAATGGAGTTGCCTCTCTCCAAAGGTGATTTTCAGGCAGACTGAAAAATTAAAAGGGAGGTTTGTCCCTTGACAACAGGAACTTTTGCCACCTGCTCACAAAATAACCAGGAGAGAAGCATCCTAAAATTACACCCTGTGGTAAACTCTTTCAACAATAGGCAGGCAGGCATGTGGATTTCAGGAAAAATTATATTAAATACTTATACAGATTCAACTTCATGGATGAATTAACAATTTACTGTTATGATATCTGCAGGTCTGGCAATCCTCATGGCCATTAAGACACAGACTCTGAAGCGATGTTAGACAAGCATCCCACATCAGCAAAGAGCAGTGAAGTCCCAACTCACACAGGGATGTCACAACCAACTTCTGACATCTGGCTACCTGACTAATGAAAGGAAATAAGTTCTTAAAAATTTCTCATTTATCTGTTTTGCCCCTTTTCTTTGTAGGTAACTTCTGAAGAGTAAGAACGCCTTTTTCTTCTTTACTCCTTTTGATGAGAGGCTCCTCTATACCTGCCCTTTACAGAAGCATGGCAGAAACTAGTTGCTACGTGCACTGGTACCAGTGACCCCTTGTGGAAGCAGATTATCTTCTCCTGGTTCATAAATCTACCTGTCAACCCTACTTGGAGAGCGGACAACTCATCAGTATGGATTACTGAAACCGCCTGCTGTAGAAATAAAGCTACAGCAAGATAGATTAAAAAATAAAACAAAGATTCCCCTTGGGATGTGGCAATTCCTTAACCCCCGCCTCAGAAAAAAAAACCAAACTTGAAATGGAGAAAAGTGATCTGTAGAACCAGATGCTGAGAAGAGAAACGCAGAAAAATGGCAAAGGAGCTTCAGCAACGATGCTTGATCCAATCTGGTTCAGAGCACAGGTTTTTCTTTATGGCTCATATTTATCACAGCCAAGAGTGCTGAAACTGTACATTTCAAGGTTGCATCTACATTTCAATTTACAAATCCCTATGGTTAGGGGATTTAAAATTCCCCTATGAAATCTTGGCCACTATGACTACAGGCCAAGGGCACTTCTCTTCCTTCAATGTAATAATGAAATATCTTGCTTCTGGTACTGGTGACTTATAAATGGATTGAAATAAGAACCTCAGAAAGAAGAAAAGAAAACAAAACAAAATAAAAACCAAAACAAACCAACAAACCACACAGGAATGGTTTCCAATGTCATCTACAAACTCAAAGCTGCATGCCCAGTTTGTTAGTAAAAAACAGCTTTCATGCATGACATGATACAGTGAACGAGGTTACATATGTCAGGTTAGAAGCATCTTTAATTTATTTCTTCTGAGGTTTTTTTTTTTGTTCCTGAACAGTATTACAACTCATAGCTCTGCAGTCCTTTAATGGAGAAATTAATCTAGTCCTGCTCCACCAGAAGAACAATGGGCAATTAAAGAGCCAACTCTTTTGGAAAGACAATAGATTTATAAACACAAAGGTTGGTCCACATCTGTGATCTGGGCATGTCCATTTGGCCCTGCCTGTCCACCTAAAGCTGGTGAGCAGAGAAGCTCACTAGGAAGACTCCAGTCTTCCTCTACATTCAAGTTGACATTTCCCCAGCAGAACATGTCCCAAGATGCATAAAAATGAATTTTTAGCATATTCATTAACCAAAAATGGTTAAATATATAGCTCCAAGGCTGCATGTGCTAAGTCAGCACAAGCCCGTCCCCTTTCATAGGCTGGTTAACTCGCCTAAGCCAGCATTACAGCCTGTAACATTACAGACAATCTTGAATTTCCTGACCTTTTCAGTTGGTGTGATAAAGTTAAAATAAACTTAAAGGAACTGTCTCTTTCTGAAAACTCTTTTTCTCCTTGGATTGCAGGATCTTGAATCACAGGAAAACAAAGGCAGATTTCTCAATTGCCTATAAGAAAATGACACCTGAGGCCAGCCTGATGTAAACAGGGACATATTTCTATTATACCCAAAGGGGAGTATATTACTCTGAGGGCTGATAAATTACAAGTCTAGCTTAAGGAAACTGAAGGATTTCTTTTACCTGTATTAGACTTCTTAAAAGGAAAGTTTGGAAAGGGTTTTCTTTTTTCTTTTTTTTTTTTTAAATAAATATTAGTGTCATTTAGACTGTTTTCAGTATGTTCAGTGACTTGTCCATGATTCTTGAGCTCCCTAACACTCACAAATTCATGCCTGGGTTAAGTTCTGTTTGGTGGATAGTGATTCTTTTTGCCTCATTTTACAGAACTGGAGTACACCAAGGGTTAAACCACTTGCAAAGGACCACAGTGTCAAAACAATGAACGGAAAAATGCAACCAAATGCTGCTGAGCTCCACTGACCCCTTTACACCTTATCAGCATCTCTGCAGAAACCCAAACACGTATACACTCCTGAATGACAGTGTTAAATGACTGGTGATCATGCAGAGAGCAAGGACATAAATAAACCTCATTAGAGAAACTTAGGGTTAGAATTACCTGTGTATCTGCTGCTGTTGTACCAGCTCAAATTATATCCTTGCCCCACAGTAAAGAAACCCCAAAGCCTTTTGCTGTTTCACTGAGGAGCCAGCTACTCCAAACTGCTTTCATATACTGGGAGGTGATGCTGTGCAGAGATCATATTTTGCCCTGCAGACATATGTTTGCTGAAATACATTCCGGAATGGTAGCTGTTTGCCACTACAATTTAAGTGCCACCTTGCAGTGTTTGCTTTTTAAAAACAGAAATTTTATTGAAACAGCTCACTCAGTATAATGTCATAACCTTTACTTAATCTCATTTTTAAGTGGTTAACCTTAAATTCAGATCAACCCTGAAATCAAAGGCCTCTGGCAGAGATGTTTGCATGTGGTTCACACAAAAGAAGGAGCACGTAAGCCAAGAATGGCAAAACAGATATCAACAGGATGTTCTTGCTTTGAAAATGTTATCCCTAATGAAAAGTGCACAGATGCACAGATGCACTTCTATCTACAGTCATCTTTTCTAAGGGATCCATCTTAAAAGCCTTCCTTTTACAAGCAGCCTCACAAGCTCATTGGAAAAGCCTGTGAGTATAAAGATACCTTATGAACAGAGGTTGGAAGACTGGGCATTTATACATTATGATCTTGGTCTATAAGCACAACAGTACATATCCAATGCATCTTAACTCCTACACTAATACTAGACAAATAACATGACCAGTTAAGTGAAGGGATTGATACCCATACACCAGTACCTCTCAAGCCCATTATTTCTCCTGCAGGGGCCACCCCTGGATAGCTTTATTTATATTTGGCAGTACTGCGCATCAGCGTAAACAGGGCATCTGGCGAACTGAGGTACACCCCCATGCAAGCTTGGCTATCAGAAATCAGCTCCGTGTGGGAACGCTGAGGACCCTGAGGCCCATGCTATCAGGGATTAGGGTTAGTGAGCAATGCATTAAAGCCAGTGCTGCTAGCCCCGCAGGCCAAATGTACTAAGTCCTGCCTAAAAGCCTTCATGGCTGCCTGAGTCCATTTAAAATAGAAGAAGCATAACAACCACTTTTTCCTTTACAAGGGAAACCGACTAATCTCTCCAGGTCAATTCCAAATGACAGAGAACAATCTCATTTTACCCAAATGCAAGCAGTACCTCCAGACTTCCCTAAGGTTCTCTCCCCATTACTTACAGCATATAGAAAGGGCAATTTAAACTGAAGGAGTTTATATTTGGGGCTTTTTTCATCACTGTTTCCAGAAAATAGCAGATGTTGGTTAATGATCTTTAGACATCAGATCATAAACCACACTCATTTCAAGCACTGCAATTGGAGTGATTATTTGTATATCATTAAGCAAAATCCTTAGAGCAAGCTCAGTATATTTCCTTCTTGTTTTATTTAAATACAAAAAAATATAGATAACCTTTTAATTTCTATTTTTAAATAGAAAAGCTATCAGCAAGGTTCTTACCTTCCCTTTATTCCCTCTTCTCAGTGAAGCAATAGATAAGCACAATGTCATTACAAAGTGCAACATTTCTTCAGTCTCACAATACACAGACACAAGGCAGATGACATTTGTCCACACTGAGACACAAGATGAACATTAAACTGAATCTTATGAGTTTCCTTCTTTACAGAGTTACACAGCACACTGGGCCCCATAAGGAGAACGATCTATTTTAAACTCCAGAAATAGAATCAGATTGTTTATTGGAATTTGAAGATAGATGGGTTTGAGTTACACTGCTGTGGATATATCTTGGTTTATTTAGTAATAAAACAATTGTCTATACTTTCAAGTGCATAAAATATGTATATCTATAAATGCAACATGTATGTCTATATGGAGAGAGTCTTACATGCACTGACATATATATGCATGCATTTCTATGTGTATATGCCCATCTATGTGTAGGTATCTATAATTGCTTACATATATAACAGTATGTGCTAAATAAGATTACACACATCTACACATAGACACATATAAACTAAGATTCTATCTCCTAACATGAACTTCCATTAGTTTTTATCTAAATATCTACTGGAAATATTAGCTAGAATTCTGATTCACTAGAAATAAACTTTAAAAAAATTAATTACATGATATATGCTGAGAAATGCCTAGATACATGACAAATTAATTGGTTTCATTTGAAAACATGTAGTGTATGAAAAAATTAATCCATAAACATTGTGGCTCTCATCCCGCAAAAGCATATGTGAGTCCCAGTGAGTTCAGCTGTAATAACTAAAATTATTCATGGGCAAAAGTGTTTGTAGATCAAGGCTATATATGCGATTTGGTTGTTACATTATGCTAATTTTGGATCTACTATTTCACCATAAAATCTGACAAGGCAGAGTCATTTATGAGACATAAATATGGAGAATTGAATTATAGAGAGTCCTCTACATACATAACGAGATTAATTATTAATTAACATTTGGAGACGAAGATATGTTGCTATAGAGAAATTACTTAAGGGTATCTATTGACAACATTGGCCATGGAATGGGGTCATAGAATCACAGAATCATAGAATGGCTTGGGTTGGAAGGGACCTTAAAGAAATTATCTAATTTCAAGCCCCCTGCCATGGGCAGGGACATCTTCCACTAGACCAGGTTGCTTAAAGCCCCATCCAACCTGGCCTTGAACACATCCAGTAATGGGGCATTCAGAGCTTCTCTGGACAATCTGTTCCAGTGCCTCACCACCCTCACGGTGAAGAATTTCTTCCTAATATCTGATACAAATCAATCCTCTTTCAGCTTAAAGCCATTCTGCCTTGTCCTGGAACTACATGCTCTTGTAAAAAGTCCCTCTCCAGATTTCTTGTAGGCCACCTTTAGGTATTGGAAGGCTGTTCTAATGTCTCTGTGGAGCCTTCTCTTCTGAGACTAAACAGAATCCTCCATGTTCCCTGCATATGGGCCTCTGTGACTTAAACACAACAAGAGCAGCCATGCCCTAGGTACAACGTATCCATTTGCAGGAACTGCAAAGGGGATTCCTCCTTCCCCTTGGTCCTCCCACCACAGTTACAGCAACTTATTGTAGCTGGAACAAAGCTAACCCATGTCTCATATCATTTAACTGTTTAACTGTTCACTGCTACTGTAATTCAGATAGTGAATTACTTTTCTGAGGACCAGATCTTGCGCTGATGTAGTTAGGAGAGTTCACTGGCATTAATAGATCTGTACAGGTTTACATCCATAAGAACCCCATCTCCTACACCCAAACCAGTTCCAGATCAGGAGTAACCCAGCACATCGGACATATGGGGTAGACCTCAGCTAACTTAGACAATCTAAACCACTGGGATTGAATATGAACATGCTATCTAGGCTTTCTCAGTAATATCTTTTCTCCTTCAGGTGACTTAGAGAGGGTAATTCATCCTATGTATCACATCACCATAGGTTCATCTCACTGAACTGTGGATACCTCCCTCTGAGCTAGTCATTCCCATCTCCTTTCACTGTTTACAGAGGAAAACACTTTTAGGGTGCAATGAATCTGATTTATTTTGCATGTCTATCTAAAGCTGAGATGATTCCTGTCCTAGAAATGCCTGCTTGTCTTCACTGACTATGGAGGGTGACTAGCTCACGTGCAGGTGACAAAAGTCACCTCACCTGTGTGACAGCTTCCTTAGTAACAATGCTTACACTGAGGAAAAAAAAAAAAAGGCTACTAAATGTTAACTAAAACCAAATTTTGAACGGACTTGCATATTTAGAGATACAGATCTCAATGCAAGACAACATCAATACTGATACTCCATGCTTTCAGGTCAGAGTTTAGGGCTTTATGATTCCACAGAAACAAGGGACACTTACGAACAACAGCAAAATTTGCTCCATGATCTGTCTTCAACAGCCTTTGCTGGAGGAAATCTTTCAAAGGACTACAAAAAAAAAATCCCCAAACAACTTTTTGTAATCTTCCATACACAGTCAAAGTCTTTCTGACCCTAAATAGCCAGAAATTAGCTGCAACTGTGAAGCATAAAAATTAACATTCCTTTGCTAATGTGTTTTCACTAACTGTTATAACTCTGGCACACAAATCTATGGACGTCCCTACCTTATCTGAATCCAGGCAGACAAGATATTGATCAGACAATACTTTGAAACAGTGAGTCCCCAAGTCTTATGAGGAAGAATTTCCTTTAAATTAGCATTAAGTGAATGACTCAAGTTTGCCATTCCTCAATCCGAGTGTTTGTGCCTGAATTACAGGAAGGGTAATGAAGACAGGGTAAAGTAGAGGAAACTGTTTTCCCTGACGCTGTGTCCACAGTCTTAAAAAGCTCATTGGAGACAGCAGTGACGTGGTCTCCGAGTGATCAGTTCATGTCCGTCTCCAATGTCCAGGCTTCATTTTGGTGAACAAGACTGTCTTGTGCATTTTCCATACAACTGCCCCTTATTCCCTTTCCTCATTTGTGGCTACCTTAGGAATAATTCACTTTCCAAGGCTGATAACACAAACTGCAGAAGGAATCAATTCCAAATGGGTTACAAAATTAATGCCTTCACCACTACCTTTCAGGTATTAATATTAGACAGCTTTCTCAAGGAAGTGGAGGTTAGGATAGATGAAGGAGAGCAGAGTGGAAAATGTCAATGAAATGTAAGCATAAATGCCATTAATAAATCACAGTCCCAGCACATAACTCCACATAGTAATTCCCAGAAAGACATTGCTAATCGATAATGTATACATAACTCCCCTGAATTTGTTAATTTGTTTTTGAACAGGATGAAACCACTCCCTATTTTAAAGTCCTGTCCAATAACACTTTGTACTATGTAAAGTACACATTTGAACATTTTCACTTCTCTAATTAGTCTATAAATACTTGACTTTTACCCACTGCTTTGGTAAGTGTGATAATTGCTGGGGAAAGGCCAAAGCATTTATGGTCAATCAGATGATGAGAAAAGGAATATGGCCCTTTCAGTAAGTAAAATGTAAGCATTCTGTGGCAAGGCAGAAGCTATTAGCAGGATCAATATTTCTCCTAGTACCTTAATAAATCATTATATCAAAGAACAGTTGCAGGATGAAGAAAACCTCATTCTATCAACAAGGATGCTT
The DNA here is from genome assembly GCA_017639245.1 of Myiopsitta monachus. Classification (NCBI taxonomy): domain Eukaryota; kingdom Metazoa; phylum Chordata; class Aves; order Psittaciformes; family Psittacidae; genus Myiopsitta; species Myiopsitta monachus. The sequence continues at coordinate 67,313,946 of CM029919.1, forward strand.
CCAAATCAGCAAATAAAGCATCATTTAAGTTCCAAAGACCTAATTGGTGTACAAAGGCAAGCAGCAAGCATAGAATACAGCCCTCTGATGCTAGGCATGTAAGCATTTCAAATCATCAGTGAAGGAAGAAAAGTAGAAAGACAAAGAAACAGCTATGCTAAGAGCTCCGCATGCCTAATTTGCAAATTGGTAAATATGTATGAACCCACCGTGCTGTAGCTGACTGATGACACCATGTTTGGTGTAGATATCATAGGAGGCAGAAACAGAAGAGCACCTGGAAAATAGGATGGCCTTTGGTGTCTTTACTATTGTAGTGAAAAGAATCCCCTTGTGGTTATTTACACTGAGGCTTTTTCGTACTCTTCACCTTAGCTATCTAAGAAAAAGCAAAGATTTGTAAACATTGCAGTAGGGGAAGGGAAGAAATATTCTAATGGCTGCTTTCAGACAAGGAAGCTTCTCTCAGCAGGCACTGCATATAACCATTTACCCAACACAGATATCATCACAAGTAGCCATATAGCTTTCTTGGCCACATGACCAAGAATGTAGCTCTTAGTAGAGTTAATTGGAGTTCTGCCCAAGTAAGGATTGAGAGACCATGATCATGAACTTGCCCTGCCCAGTAGGTAACCTTCCTGGTATACATATATAGCTGTGAGAAGAAGATAAAGGCATGCCAAGCCACTTCATATGATGCTGCAAACCTACATGTTGCTACAGAGTGCACTAGCACACAGTTTGTGAGCAGCCACCACTACCTTTCTTGGAAATACCAATGCACAGGACACTTGCGTTTTATAGTGCTAACTTTCAACCCAATAGAGAAATGATGAAATGTATTGGGGAAAGAGCCACTAGAGTAATAACTGCATGAGTTCCCACCAGGGGAAAAATGTAATATACTCTTGTAGCCAGTACTCTAGTTAATTCTTTTGTATGAATAGTCTGGATTTAACTCTTTACTGAAGAGTTATTACAAAAAAGTAAAGGTTTCTCAGTTGTTTAGTCACTACTTTTGATCCCTGCCACAGACTATGGAAACTTGTTCCTAATTTAATCAGACGCAGCAGCAGCTGACTTTGTAAAGGAAAGTCAATTGTTGAAGGAATTTTAGTGTGGAAGTCAAAGTGGGTAGTCTTTGGTTCTCATATGCTTTTAATTCCGTATAGCTGACACTTTAGAAGGTCAACTATCATATGGCTGGAAAGCTGACATCTCAAAGAAAGCAAACAATGCCTGAAGAGGAAAGGAGGAGGAGCATCCTGTTGCTATGTGATAGCTCCTCTCCCCACTCTGGGCTGGCAGAGATCTTACCCACCTGTCAAAATTTTCTCTGTAAAGGCAGAGTTTTGGCCATGCAGTAATTGACCTTATTGCGTGTTGGTCATATAGGTTTCCACCATATGTCTGCATCTTTGACTTAAATGCATGCATAAAAATGAAGAATGCCTGAATGGTTAATGCTCTGAACTCTCTCTCTAGATGTATTTTCTCAAACTGTAATTTATTCCAAAAAGTAAGGTGGATCAGCCTCTCCATAAGTTACACCTTGAATCGATTTGTTGGCTGGTACTTCTGTTGCAGAAAACATATCAATCCTGATTTACAGAGCATAATATGCCAACTTTAGTAGTAAGGAAACTGCTATAGTTTATATACTTAACTGCTTATAGGCCTCCCAAGGGTTCTTCTTCTCTTTCCAGGGAGAATATGTATTCTTCCCCTCATCGCATGCCTACTAACACATATCAACATAATATCTCTGCTAGCAACCCATGACTATTTTAAAAAGCAATTGGAAACATCCTTTTGCCTTCACCCCATAGAGTTACTTTTTGCTTGGCATGTATCAGCTTTGTAGAGTATAAGCCCCTGGAGGCAGGGTCAATTCCTATTTGTTTATGTCCTTAATGGCCTAAAGGCATTAACTGCTTTATTCATCAAATTATCAGCAGCAGAGGGGATCATTGAGAGCACAACCCAAACTTTAGTGATCATGCCCAATGGGATCACAGGGGTAAGGCTAATGGAGCCCATGCACCCTTTTAATTCTACTATCATAAAACCTCTTTTTTTTTTTCCCCATTACAGTAAAAAGATGCACAAACTCTTCAAACAAATAACCAAGCGCTATTGGGATGGTAGCAAATGGATTCAGCAAAGACTCAGGATTTTCTTATTCTAGTCAGCCTGAACAATTAATTAACAACCTCCTTATTTATCATTAATTTTGTTGCCATAGTAGCCTCTATTAATGATTTCTAACAAACAAGGAAGATTTATCTATCTCACTCTGAACTGATCAGAAAACAAATGATTTAGCATTCATTTTTGTTTCATAATGACAGGTAAAGCAAGTGAATCATTACAATGTGATCTGAGAAGGATAAGGTGTCAGTTATCTTGAAAAGCAATCTTAAAAAGCAGATTCAGAGATTAAAAGGGAAGCTGCCACCTCCATGCAAACAAAAATACCGGCTCCAAAAGGAACATTAAAAAATGCCAACAATTTATAAATAATGAATAAAGTTTCTTGATTTTTTTTTTTTTAAACTCCAGTTAAGCATGCTTTTCTTGGATATAAATACTTTGCATGCACTATTTTTTGCTCCAAATTCACAGCTGGTGAGCGACCACAGAGGGAAAATATCGTAAGAAAATTTCATAAAGAACAGAGTTAAAATTCATTAGTTGAAAGAGAGGAATTTTTCTTCCACTTCAGGTTGCTTGGATTGTAAAGAGAACAGCAGCCCACAAGGGAGAAAGAAGGGGAAGATACACTGTCTGCAAACTAAATGCAAAGTAAGTCCTGGCCATCATCATGTGCTAGGGATTTGGACATGTTTAGAGAACTACAGGCTGCAACCTGCAAATTGGATCAATATGTTTTTTGCCCGATAAATTCCAGGAGGGAGATAACAGGTCCATTATTGGAAAAGACTGTTGTTGCCTTTCTTCTAGAGGACAAGGTGACAGATTCTCTTAAAGCAGTAACTGCTCTTCGCTCCTTCACAAAACCATGCTTTGAAAATGAGAGTCATTTCAAACCCTGTCCAATCTATAATCTGTCTCAGCTGAAGTGGGTAGCAGGGATGACTTAGAGCATAGCAACGTAGCCAAAGTACTCAGACTTCCTTGATTAGATGGTAATAATCCCAGGTACGAAATGCTCTAGTCACATCTGTCAACTCTTTCCACCAAGGAAAACAAAACAAACATGAGGGCGATGGGACTAATGTTCCTCATCATATTAGTGATTTCCAAAAGCCAAATACGAATTCGCTGATTATTTTCTTATATTTTTGGTACCTAAAGTAGCTGGCTCAGCTACAGACCATGGTGCAGTTAAACTTCATTGAGATCAAATTGTTTTGTTCTTTCTCTCACCTCTTGAAAGGGCAAGTTTTTGGCCATCTCCCATAATGCCCAAGGAATATGAACACCAATCATGCAACCATGAAAGCTGCACTGCCAGAAATAGAGTGACATAAAGAACATGAGAAACTCACAATTTTTTAGTTGCAATGGTTCCAATGGTTTACAAATTCACTTTTTTATTGTTTAATTTGGGGCTGATAGGGCAGTTTTTCTACTGGGACAAGGTCCAATAAGCTACCAAACTGTGGCGATAAAACATGTAGAAATAAGGGAACTAGGGAGCAGAGATTTACCTCTTTGATAACAGCACTGCAGTGAGGGTTATAAAGCCCTAGATGTTGGTGAATACACCATTCACCACTGTTCGTGCCCCGTTCTCCCTTCCACCACATCCTTTCAGTTGTCTCAATTCAAGCATCTGCCTGGCCTTGCCCAAAACCATAAATTAAAAAAAATAATAATAATAATTTAAAAAAGGTTCTTTCAACATGAATAATTTCTCAGATCCAATTTAGAAAGAAGTTGCTGAGACACTCAGCCTAGCCGAAGGGAGGGTAACCTCTCATGATGAGTGTGGAAATGAGAGCTTGAAGGCAGTATGCTCCAAGATCAGATCTGTATAATACAGTATCAAAATAATATAAAAATGGAGCCCAAGAGCAAAGAGTAGGTACAATTTTCATTATCTCTGGTTATTTTTAACTGAACCTCTGCCTGTTCATCTATTACACCTTCACTGGCAGAGCTGGGGCAGTAGCAAATTTGAACCCACTTTCAAGCCAGAGTAAAAGTTGGAGAGAAATCACAAGAGGTAATTTCATTACTAGAAGTTTAATGAAAACCAGCAGCCAGACAGTGAGGCAGCACACAAATTGCTGCCTACAGATAGGAAGGCAGGCAGAGCAGCCAGCTTAAACTCTGCCTGGAAAAGGCCATTGGGAAGGTGTGGGCAGATCTGCTCGCTGGCATGGATGTGCCTCCACAGCGTGGGCTGCCCTTGCCTGCAGGGACATGAGAGGTAGCCAGAAAACTGAGCTGGGAGTTTTAGAGGACAGGGGACTAGGGGACTAATACATGAAGAGAGGCTTCTCCACTACTCACAGAGCAATTTTTTCCAGGGATCTATTGTGCTTTAAGTATTGGGCAAAGCCTACCACAACATGTGCCTGCACAGTCTGGGTGTTGACACCAGCCTGGTTGGCCCATGCTGACCAAAGTTGGGATTGTTCTGCTCAGGGTAGGAGACAACTGGAAGACACGAAGTTACTAGCAGTGTGGAGGCCAAGCTAACTGCACTGAGTCACAGCTAATAAACTATGTCAGTCATGGTAATTTATTAGTTTGTACTCAGCATCACGCCGGCTATGCTACACAGCTTCTGGTTGGCTTGCAAAATGTGCAGAGGCAACTCCTACCCAAACTGTGTAGATGTAAACCCTTATCTGTAGGTCTGTGGACTCTCAATGAGCACCTGAATCCTGGTGAATAAATATAAACTGAGCACTCCGAACTTCTGGGGAAATTTTGCAGGAGGGAGCACAGAAAGAGAACTAAGGGAGTGAGGAACTGACCCTCGACCAAAGGCCATAGTAGCTGCTGAGTTACAGCTCCTTATTGGGAGTGCCAGGCAAAAAGTCTGTAGCCTGACCATATGCTGGGGGAAGGCTGCGATTGCAGAGCACAGTCCAGATTTGATTCAAGCTCCACAGTCTTAAGCACATCATGCATTCAGTGGTGAGACTGTCAGCAGTCCAGTAAATGCTCAGCATGTGCAGTGAAATGCCTTCAAAGAAGCAAACAAAATGCTGTCATAAAGGACACCCATGCAGACTTGTGGTTTTGTTATTATACCTTAAAACCTTAAAACAGCATGTTGTATTTGGCTATTAAACACTGACTTTTTTTCTGAAAGCACTGCAAGCTGCCTGCTGGCTGTATGGCTCTTGACAGAGACAAACTTCCCAACAGAAATCTCCACTCACTTGAACCTACAGAGATGGAAAAATCAAAGATGCATTAATGGAGGAAGGATTGCAGGACTGACCATTATAAAATCTGGAGGCAAAGGTCTCTAGAATTAGACAGGAATACTCCTGGAGGGATTATAGAAAGACCAGAAGTTCAAAATACTCTGTGCCCCAGAGCAAGAGGACAACCAGCTCTCTGTGTATATCTACACTTTTTTGGGACTGGAGAGTGCATTTGATAGATCTCACTCATGTGTGACTGCCATGAGAACCTGTCAGCAACTGGTCTGTAGAACTTTGGCCCGGATTTCGGAGATGTTACTGAATAGCTCACAGACACACAAAAAACTCCAACAAAACAAAGGAATATTTGACAACAATATTAGAACTCATTGCAGAAGATGCTATGTCGTTATTATTCTGTAATCACCTCCTTTCTCTTCTCTTGTTTATTTGTCACCTTAAAATAGTAAAAAGGCTGTGTGAAGACAGAAGAATCAAATATAAGAACACTTGGTATGTTTTCATCGAGTAAAACAGAGCATTGTGATTAACTGTATAAGTGAATTGGTGGCTTTCAAAGATTAGAAGAACAGCATAATGAAGAAATTAAGTCTTCTTTAAGCAAAACACATGATGCCAGTCAATTTTATTAGCAAGAAGTGTATTTCAGACTAACCTTTCTCCTGGATTTAACATATGACCTTTGCTTTGAAGATCCTTTTCTATGTTTTTTCTTCATTCTCTTTGGTGCTGCTTCCTTGTTATTAATTAGATCGAGTCAGGTTTCCACTGAGATTATAAGCATAGGGACATCTGTGTTTTACCTGTCAAGTACTGCTATAACTGTCTTCAATTGCTCTTGTAAATCTAGTGCCTCTGTGGAGTCCCATATTATGAAAATTGTAAGTGGTCTTTCAAAGCCCTTCCTCTAGTCTGTGTAACATTGCAACGTACTTTTGGTAAGGGGATGTAAAAGTAGAACACATTCCAAAGAAAACAGCTAAGTGCAATATTAAGAATACCACTATTAGCAATAGTAAGAAGAGTTGTCTTGCTACTCAGTGGGAGGGAAAGCTGTTTGAAGGATCAGCTGTGGTCAGAAAGTCAGAATAGCTAACACTGAAGACAAAGGACTAGAAATTCTGGTCACAATAAGAAATAGTAGATTAGAGAAAACTGAGATAAGTTAAAATTTTTCAAATTGAAATTATGAATTTCACCTTAAAATACGTAGATAACTGACTGAGGGAATCTTAGTGCTCATGGCAGTTATCTTTGAGAGGTGAGATCAGAAACAGTCAAGTCAGCAAACACTCAGTAGGAAATAGCCAAGTAGTTTAAATCTTGCTAAGAAAGATCTGAGGTTATCCAGTGGATCACAAACTTCAACAGCCTCACTGTCACATTTGTATGAATGTCAAATTGGAAATCTAAAGGACAATCCTACCAACGAGACACATGAGGGAATTTTCGTTTATTGCTTCACAGTGGAAAGAATTCAACCATAACCTTAGATGCGGTGCTGGGTGCCACATTTTAAGGAGGATGTGACTTAATGAAAATGAGCACTCTACAAAACACAACAAAAAGTGACGGAATAAATTGTTAGTTTAATTTAAAGAAGACAAGATTTGAGGAAACATGACAAAAGACCCTGAGAATATTAGAGATGGTTGCAAGCAAAAAGGAATAACTTATTCTTGCTCGTTGTGGGTAGGACAGAAGTAACAGAACAGAACAGGAGAGAAGTAACTTGCAGGTTAAGAAAAGAAAAAAAGGCAATGAGGAAAATTTGGCCTTGGAATGAATTGCTCAGAGAATCTCCATCAGTGGATGCCGTTAGAAACACGTCAGCCACAGCTCTGATGGGAAGAGTGTCAGTACAGCTGACACAACTGCAAGGCCCTCAAGCTATTTGCTAATCTTCTATGACTCTAGGGAAAAAAAAAACTGTGGCCAGTTAGCTGGAAAATATATTTCGAGTTCCAGGATATTTTGGGCAATAGCATGTATTACCTTTTTCCTGGTTAATTTTTAGTAGTATTCTGAAAGCTCAAAGTTTAAGAGTGGCTAGACCCAAGATATTCTTTCATCTTGCTACTTTCATTTTTGCTATTTGAGCAAACTGCTCGGTCGAGATTTCCTCTGATTCGTATAAAGGCTCTTGAACACAATATTCATTGGTCTTTTCTTTTTTTCCCCAGATGTGGAATCGATGACATTAAGTAGGAACACACTATTTCCTGAGTGGTTGACTACAGCCAACCTTGGATAATTTTTTCTATAGATTCAACCAACTCATATTAATGCTGTGGTTTCATTTCAGTTTTGCTTTGGTGTTGCTTTCTTTTTTCACTATTATCTAATAATAAATTTCTCTATATTATCCCTATTTTGAAACAATAATTGACCTTAGAAATCCGAATCATTCTGGAGCAGTATATGTTAGAACTCTCAATGTCAAAGTGCTGCTACACTTCAGCATAGAAAGAAGGCTGAAATATTATCACAATGAAGGTTTTGCCTTACTATTACTTATGAAATTGATTGAAATTTGCTCAGGTTTGAGTTCTGACAATGAACAAAGTTGCTCCCAAATGAAACGGATGTTAAAGAGTTTTTACCAGCAGCTTCTGAAAGTGATAGCATTGTGAATATACTCATTGCAGGATCAAACTCACCAGCATTCAGAAAGAATGTGGCAAGCAGGGCCAGGGCAGTGATTATCCTCTTGTACTGCCCTGATGAGGCTGCATCTCAAAGGCTATGTTCAGTTTTGGACCCCTCACCACAAGAGAGATATTGAGGTGCTAGTGTGGGTCCAGAGATGGGCAACAAAGCTGGTAAAGGGTCTGGAGCACAAGTGTTATGAGGAATGGCTGAGGGAACTGGGGGTGTTTAGCCTGGAGAAAAGGAGGCCCAGAGGAGACCTTATTGCTCTCTACAACTACCTGTAAGGAGGTGAGGTGGGGCTTGGTCTCTTTTCTCAAGTAACAAGTGATAGGACAAGAACTGCCAGCCTCAAGCTGCGCCAAGGAAGGTTTAGATTGAATATTATGAAAGATTTCTTCACTGAAAGGGCTGTCAAGCATTGGAACAGGCTGCCCTGGGAAATGGTGGAGTCACCATCACTGGAGGTATTTAAAAGACATATAGATGTGATGCTTAGGGACATGGTTTAGTGGTGGACTTGGCAGTGTTAGCGGTTGGACTTGATGATCTTAAAGGTCATTTCCAACCGAAATGATACTACAATTTTATGATTCTCTCTCATGTACACAAATCAAAGACCAGTCCGTTATGATTACCATTTGAACCGTTTCCCTTTCTGCACACTTTAGCTAAAAAGCATGGGAGAAAGGACATAAACTTGCCAACATTGTGCTGCACTATGGTAGGAAGAAGAAAGGACTTTTTTTTGTAACTGTTCATTTTGGCTGGCATTTTGCCATCTGAACACTCCTTAGGATTTTTAAGTAACAAGCTCTGCAAGTTTCACTGCTGTTTCTGGAGACTTGGACAGTAGCAGTGACAGTGGATTTCTCTTTCACTGGAGAAGGTGTTTTAACTGCCTTTCAGAAGTGAAATCAATTCCTATCTTTCTGTCTATTGCAAGCAGACTCTTGCTGCAGCTATAGCTTATGATTTTTATCTTGTTGTCACACCTGTTTTGGTCATGGGGATTACTGATTACTCCTCCTGGAAGGTGTCAATACTGATCATGTTCAGTCGAGCAGCTGTCCTCCCTCTTCTATTATTATTATTCATGATGTGTGACTGACTCTTCTGAGGGCCTTAGTGGTAGAAAACTTAGCAGTTCTTTATTGTCCTTCTTTTAAAGGGACCTGAATGGACAATTATTGTTTCTGAAATGTGCTACAGTCACCATTTCACCTCATCTATGGCTCAGATATCTCTGTGCAGCCAGAATGTGGGCAATAAAAAAGGTGCAAGATGTGTCATTATCCATATGCTGGACAATAAGTTGCACACTTACTGTCTCTCCAACGTCATTCATTACCTACTATCATACTGAGAAGAGTTTAAAAGATTGAAGAGAGAGAAGAGCAGTGATTCCACTTAGACAAAGCTGAGGTAAAATATGGATCAGAGTAATTTTAATTAAGGGTATGTCTTCATAATTTATTATTGAGCTCCTAAATTCTGGGGTTATTTTATATATTTTGTATCCATCTGAAAGTCTTATTCAGCTTCTTAATGCTGGCACTTGAGTCAACAATACATGGGGGATGCAGGCACATGGGAGGATAGCAAAAAAAATAGTTTTGGAATGTGACCTACAGAATCTGCAAATGTTTATTCTGAAAAATAGATAAACAAATGAAATCAACTACAGTGTAAAGTCATTGGCCTTTCTAATATCTGACAGATCACCAGAAAGGAACTGATGTTCAACTGTTCTCTATCTTCACTATAAATAAGGCACCAAAAGGTTTCCTATGGAGCAAATAAAGCATAACATTAATTTTAGAAATACCCCCTAAGTCTTGTGTAGCTGTAGAAGAGACTACATGTGGTGACACTGAAATCTTCCTCACTGTAAGATTAGACAAACATCTCTCACAGATTATCTAGACACCTTTGCTCTTTTGTAGGTAACACAGTCAAATGACCCAAATTATCTTTGGTGTCCCTGAGGTGTTCTTGCCTATTGACAAAAAAGATCTCCCTTTTTTTTTTTATGTAATGTAGTGTCTCAGGAGTTGAGATCAGCAAAGATCATCATCTAATTGCCACTTTGGAACAGAAGACGATGGCCACTGATGTAAGGCTAGTAAAAAGCCTTACTCCTGAGCCTATGGACACTGGAAAGTTTGCAGGAGTCTCTCAGCTGTTTTCCTATTCTGAGGTCCTTTCCAACACTAAGCATTCTATGATTCCATGATTTTTTTCTGGGAAATAGCTATGACTAGCAGGCAGGTATTTAAAGATGCTTCTGGGTTGTTCCTCCAGCAAAGGAAGAACTTAACACCATTCCTAGGAATTATAGAATCATAGAATCGTTAGGGTTGAAAAGGACCTTAAGATCATCTAGTTACAACCCCCCTGCCAGGGGCAGGGACACCTCACACTAAACCATGCCACCCAAGGCTGTGTCCAGCCCTGGCCTTGAACGCCGCCAGCAATGGAGCATTCGCAGCTTCCCTGAGCAACCCATTCCAGTGCCTCATCACCCTCACAGTAAAGAACTTCCTCCTTATATCCAATCTAAACTTCCCCTGTTTAAGTTTGAACCCATTACCCCTTCTCCTATCACTACAGTCCCAGATGAAGAGTCCCTCCTCAGCTTCCCTATAGGCCCCCTTCAGATACTGGAAGGCTGCTATGAGGTCTCCATGCAGCCTTCTCTTCTCCAGGCTCAATAGCCCTGACTTTCTCAGCCTAGCTTCATACGGGAGGTGCTCCAGGACCTGATCATCCTCAGGGCCCTCCTCTGGACTTTTTCCAATACTTCCATGTCCTTTTTATGTTGAGAACGCCAGAATGCACACAATACTTCAAGTGAGGTCTCACGAGAGCAGAGTAGAGGGGCAGGATCACCTCCCTTGACCTGCTGGTCACACTCCTTTTGATGCAGCCCAGGATACGGTTGGCTTTCTGGGCTGCAAGCACACATTGCAACCAGCTCATGTTCATTTTCTCATCGACCAACACCCCCAAGTCCTTCTCTGCAGGGCTTCTCTGAATCTCTTCCCTGCCCAACCTGTAGCTGTAACTGGGATTGCTCTGACCCAGGTGTAGGACCATACACTTGTCATGGTTAAACTTCATCAGGTTGGCATCAGTCCACCTCACAAGTGTGTCAAGGTCCCTCTGGATGGCATTCCTTCCCTCCAGTGTATCAACCAAGCCACACAGCTTGGTGTCATTGGCAAACTTGCTGAGGGAGCACTCCATACCACTGTCCATGTCACTGACAAAGATTCCTTCCAAACTACAAGAATTCCTTGTAAACTACTCAAAATATAAAAGCCAATTGGAGGTCAGAGTGCTTGCTAGGTTAGTTGGTTCATTTTCCCAGTATTCATATTCATTTCAGTCTCTTGCAGAACTCCTGCTCTTTCCACAGCTCTTACTCAGGTGAGCAAATTGTAATTTTATTTCTTCTAATAATCACTTGCTCCTTGTCTTGCCTGTGGGCAATAAAATACAGAGTTGTACAGTGACAGACCCTCTGAACAATCACTCGAAAATAAGAAATACATGCATGTGTTTATATTAGCTTGCACAACCATGATTTGGACACAACAGTCTTTACAAACTCACAGTTTTGGTTTTATTTCTTTTGTAATAAAATGCAACTGTCCCTCCATGGAAGCTTTGTGAGATTTACTTCCCCCACCCTCCCTTTTTATTCTGCCACATTTCTTTTGAGCATCTAGCTTATACATTTTCTGCGCTACCAGGCTATTTGGTTTTCATCTGTTCAATAATTCAAATATATGCATCAAATACACACATGGCACATTTCCAGGTAGTAGCATCCTCTTTCCTTTCAGCTTTTTCTTAGCCAGGTAATCTGCATATAGGGTGCACAAAGATAACATGCTCCCCCACAGTTCTGGTCTATGCATCAGCCCTCCCTGCTTCCTCTTTGACAACCTCCATGCATTGCATGCAAGCAGCTACTTCATTGCCTTCACAGCCTCTGGTGGGTCAGCTGAGCTGTGAGCAAAGCCTGGTGGCATTGAGGGCTTGGCCTCTCTGGCAGCATGGCATTAAGGCAGGCATGTGTACCTCATACAGCAGCAGCAGGGCTCTTCGGGTTCACATGCAGTGTTGGTACAGAGATCAAAGGTACGGTTGCCATGCTTACATGCTCCCATGGAAAAGTGCTCTCCCTAGGCTCTTCCCCTCCTTTCTCCCCCCCACCCCCCAACATGACTTTTGACAGATTGGCATTTTGCCAGTTGTGTTTTCATTACTGAAGAAGCAGCAAGACAATGGAGTAGCACTTCCTCCACCAAAACCCACCTAGGATTCAGACCTGGGCTGATAGTGTGCCCAGGAGGCTGTAACAGGAGGATGGGGCAGACAGCTAAGCCCCTGGAGATGGGGGACTCCCATCCAAAGCAGAAGCCATGAGCTGTTTTCATTGCCTTGATTTTCTCTGCTACCCCTAAAACCAAGGAAGCTGTTTCACCATAAGGGTGCCAAGAGCAAAGGTTTGAGGAGATCCCAAGAGGTGTTTGGAGGGACACATCATTTAGTGACCCCAAAAGAAAAATTTAGGAAAAACCACCAATAAATGAATAAAGCTCCAACAAAGCAAGAACAAGTAACAGAGATGTCAGAGGAAAGGAGGCTTCTCTGGTGAATGGGTGAGGGATTGTAGGCAGGACATTAAGGAGAGATTAAGAAATAAGAACTGTGCAAGAGGAGGAGAAAAAAAAAACATTAAATTCGCAGTGGAAAACGTGGGATAAATGGAAAAAACTGACCTGGATTAAGCTAACTATTTGATTAGATCAGTATCCTGGTTTTCTTCAATGTCAACACCAGATGCTACAGAGAAGAGGTACAAGAGATACCTACACAGCTACAGAAGAAGCTTCACTCAATCAGTGAGTTCAGCCTTCAGTGTAAGCTGTGCAATTGCTTTATAACTGTATAATATGAAAAATAAAACTGTGATGGCATTCTTATTGATGTAAATATCTATTTCTTGCAAAGGTTCAATACAATACCTTTTGATAATACCTTGGGGCAATATTTTCCAGGGGGAAGTCACACCTTCTGTCCCCTTTTCTGTAGAAATATCTTGCCTTTTAATTTAATTGGCTTTTCTTTGATTCTGCATTATAGCGAAGGCACAGCAGAGCCATACCAAAACTACTTTATGCCACTTAGTATACATATATCTAATATGTACATACATCAAATTAATTTCATATCTATCCTCATTTTAAACAACACAATACAAGTTTGCATGTGTATCACAAAGCCATTATTCTTCAGTAATCAGACTTGTGAACAAGGAAACTTGTAAAACGTGTTTTAGACAAATGACTTGCCTAAGCTTTTTTTGTGGAACTGTTGACTGCATTTGCATCAAATTCATTAGGACACATGCCCAACCATACTTTGCTTCAGTAAATTTGCAGCATCTCTTGGAAGTCTTTGTTGAGCCATGATTCAAACAACACTCAAAGACAGGTCTGGAAAAGAAGATTTTATGAAACTGCTGCTGCTAGTAAAGGATTTACAATCCAAATGCCAACATGTGCAATAAGTTTTCTCCCTTATACTAACTGTCTTTCAGTGTTTGCATTTCTTTCTCCCCCCCACCCACCAAAGAAAAACACAAATTTTCCCCCCAGGAATATCATCATTAAAGAAAGAAACAGGCAGTCAAAGCTTTAGCCTGACACAGATGATTCAACGGTTGTGCAATTACTATGAAAAGCTACTTATTTTCAAACACAGAGCTTTCACTCCACACAGGCCTGAGGCATCAATCAGATCTGTATCTACAGTATCGCAGCCTGATCTAGGGCTTTTGCTCATTAAGGAAGCTGTAGCCTTTTGTGAGGTTTACACCTAGGTTCAAGTTGTTTCTAAAGCATCCTGGAGCAGGGTTAGCTTTAAAAATTATTACTAAATCATAATTTCCAAGAACAGATTAAGAGTGGTTTTGGCTACCTCTCCTCCCCTAAATCCACCTGGTTTTCTTTTTGCTTAAGGTTTACAAGCCACTTTACCTGCAGAATTCCTACAGGCTAATGGAATAGTAAGTGACTACAGAGGCAAAACCGAAAGCAATAATACAAGAAGTGCTCTCGGGTAAACCAAGCGAACGAAAGAGAGCATATTCCAAACATGAACATTCTTGAGAATTATTATTTAGGGCCATATACAACTCCCACAGACCCCGAGTGTGTTCTGATAGCAGGGTATGACCATCTAGATGGAAAAGTTGATTCCCATTGGTTTTTCTGAGCAGATTTCTATAAAAATGTTGTTCAGTGCTACCTTTGAAAGCAGTAAGAAATCAAATTTTTCGGTTATATAGCTGCATAGAAAAACATATTGAAATGCAGGGGAGTATTTTCTACCCTTTAAATCATTGCGATCGTGGGCCACAGTGCTTATAGCACTATCATTCTGGCTGACAAGGGCACAGCATTAGCTACAGGCTCCTCACCACTCCTGGCCGTGCTGACACTACAGAAGTCAAGCCATTATCAGTTCTGGCCTTTTTACAGTTTCTTAAATACCAACCTTCCTTTTTTCTTATTTTAATATTCTTAAACTTTCCATGAACCTGAGCTCCTTCTGACCCAGAAGCCCCAGAAGTTCTGCTGACTCTTTGCTAAGTGTGCTTCTTGAAACATCCGCAGCTATAGCTGTGGGATAGCCACTCACATGTTATCAACCTAGGTGGGAGCAATTGATTGCAGGACCTTTTAGGGTAATGCAATTTCAACACACACTGAAAGACATTCGCGGTGAGTTGAAAATGACTTACAGGCCCAGTTCCTTTCTGCAGTTCAACTCTATATACTGCAATAATTCACTTCAAAGGAAAAAGAAATGGGTTGCTCTACATTTATATAACTATAACAGAACAGAGTTATGTCCTGAACATTTTGTAAGAAACAAAAATAATTTTCCACAACTCTTGCTCCAGAATAGAATTAGATTTTAATTTGGTTAGCAAGCATTCCAGATAAAAAAAAGATAACAAGTGGAGACGGGAAATAGTCAGAATGCAATAGAGTCTACAGACCTGTACGAACGAAGCTGTCTTCTCAGCAGCCCCATCATGGTATTTCCAAAGGAATGTTGCAAATTCTCATGGCCAGTCCTGCAAGAAGTGGACAGAATAATTAAAACTAGGAGTTTCCAACAGACAAGCAAATAAGATCAGCTGTCTCCTTGGATATACAATGCTAAAAATCAGCATAGAATTGGTTTAGAGGATGTTAGACATTTTAAACTACGGAAGCAACAAGATCATAACAATTACTTAAATATAACAAAGTCCAAGTTACATAAAATACAAAATGGTAAGTTGTTTTTAAAGACATGTTATTGAAAACAGTCTTGATAAAAATGCAATAAATATGTGGGACTGGTTTGAAAAGAAAAGAAGAAAGAGAGAATACTGCATCAATTTATATTCTCTTTGAACTGTCTGTAATACAGACCTTAAAGTGCATATTCAAACATATAGCATATCAAAGAAGCAGACATTTATTTCTAGCCATGGCACTTCTAGGCTTTTGGTAAATGAAAGCAGAAATAGTCTAGTGGAACTGTGCTGTGTGACAAAGCATGTACTGATGGGCTCTGCCCAACACTGGTAAACAATTGTTTTTTCCTTTAAATGAAGGAAAGAATTTCAGCAGTAAACAAATGCCTCACGTCTTGCATGAATTCTTCAACAGAGTCAAAGCAAACCTGTCTTTTCACACCTCCTGCATGTGCTATTCTAAGTCAAAATATGAGTTATATTCCCAGAGATCTATCAGTTGTTATGTTTTCAATTATGACAACCATGATACACAAGGGATGATGATACACAAGAAACTAAAGCTTTCTGCTATAATCCCATTGGAATCCACACCCGTTGTTGTAAGGATAATTATCTGGCTATCCCCGAGGCCAAATTTTGCAGTTTTCATATAAAAATCACCTCTTGCATAAGACATGAAATTTAAAATCATCCCCTTCACAGATATCATTGAGTCACTCCATTACCTCTGGGACACATATAAATTATGCATTCTTTGGTTCTCTTTAAAATTTTAGAAGCACAAGGGGACAGAGAAGCATCTAAATGGTACTAAAAATATAAGGCATTCAAGAAAGAAACAATAAGTTGCATGGTATTAACTGCTACAGTGCTCCAAAGGCTCCCTGCCTGGTCAAGAAAAACATATAAAGCGCTGAAATATAACAGTAGGCTTGCATGCTAATGGCTGCTAGTGACAAGGACTCGTTGAATGTCACTGCTTCACATACTGTGTACTGTTCATTTCTCTTATCTATGTGACCTCTGCTTTGAAATGACTGATGAAACTGCCCTGAATTAGCATCTCCGTTTCTGGGCATTTGCCACCAAGAAGGCATTCAGTAACATCTCTACTAAAATACAAAAATAAAGCAAAGGAAAGAAAATTATAATCTTAACAAAAAATAGCCACTATGTCTGTTAAAGGATACCCAGCGTGTACTGCAAAAGGACTGCTTCTCTGAAGCTTCCTCGTTAGGCTAGCTCTTGCCTTCATGCCCTTTAAGAGTACTGGCTTGTCACAATACATGCATTCAGCATTTCAGACTTGGCTACCATTTTCATAATTGGTACGTATAAAAGGGAATAGCTATTACTGCAAGAAAAAAGGAAAAAGGGAAACGTGTCTGTTCTGACACCCTGCTGCTATGATGACCTATTTCACACTAGCATCTGTTCTCTTCTGATCAACCACTCCAGATGTAAGCTGGCAAAACAGCACTGCAAGTATGTTACCCAGACGTCCACTGAGTGCTGCAGATGCTTTCTTCCATGCTTCGCATTTAATGTGTGCCTGATTAATTTTTTTTTTATTATTTTGACTACTTGGCCCACAGAATTTCCTATGATGTTCACAGAATCTGGGATACAATCCGCAGCCATAAGGAGCAGCTCCCCTTGTGTGAGCAGATTCATTAATGTCTGGAATAACCAGCCAAAATCGCTTTGGTCTGAATTGCCAAAAGAAACACAAACTTCAGTAATACATTATGGTTTAACATTATTTGCCTGAGGATTTAACACAACACTCATTTCAATTTCAAAATTACAGATATTTGTAATATTCAGATGTATCAGTCTGACCAAAAATATTATGCCTGTTCTCTGCCTCAAGCCCTTGACCTGAATGAGGTTAGTGACAGGGATATGAATGACTTGAGCGGAAAATGAAACACAAAAGTAGTTTTATCGTGAAGTACAATATTTCTTCTGTCACAACCGTTTTTTTTTTCCTCTCAAAATTACAGGCTGGACTGCAAATCTTCAAGGCTAGCAGCCACTATGACAGGCTAAGTGCCATTTAAAAGAATAATAATTTATGAGATGCTTGGTAGAATAGCAAAGGTCACAGAGAAGACTCCCCAGGGAGGTGAGGATGACAAAGGTTACAGAGATAACTAAAGACTTGCCTACAGGAAGGGATTTTCTTAGAAAGAAGATGTTTTGTTGGTACAGCTTCATCCTGCCTAACACACAATCACCTCATCCAAATGAAAAGTTCACCTTTAAGCTAGGTGTAAGGCATTGCTTACAAAATATGGTTCTGAAATTCATGGTTTAGCACCCATTGAGGTGCTGCCGAGATGAAGGACACTGTGGGTCTGTCTCATAGGATACAAGGGTGATGGATTTGATCCCACCTGGGGGATCGAATTTGAAAAATCTTCGGAGTCTTTGCAAGCCAATCTCCAAACAGATGCCACTTTCAGGGCAGCCAATACCATTTGAGAGCTCTAACAGAACATCACAGACTACTGCTTTTTCTCTTAGAAGCAGGTTGCTATATGAGGAGCCTAAGACACGTGGTTGACACATTGCTCCCAGGCAGTTGTAAATCTGCACACCAGCCATCACGATACACAGCAGTTTGGGCTGCTTTTTCTTGCCACAACTACAGCATTCCCCCTGCTTCAGCTACTGCAAGTACAAAAAAACCCGAAGATAAGGATGAAGACAAGCAGGAACAACTCTTCTTGGCACAGCTCCACTATCCGCAGCATCACCTCTGGGCTCATAAAATACACATTAACTGGTGGGAGAAGCTGGTACTGCAAACCTGAGGGTAACTGGCAGTGTCGGCAGAACATCAGAGCGATAATGAAAAGCTTAACCTGAAGCCAGCACACAAAACAAGACAACTCTGATCTCTCCAGAAATGTGCAGCCATAATAATTTTGAAAACTGACAGTTTCCAACTGCTCCCAATTGGTTGTGTGAATTTCCCGCAGCCAGATCAATGGCTTGCACTCGTGGAGGAGGTCTGGATGGCCCTGAAGGATACAGATGTAGCATGAACCGGTCAAGAAGAGGTTATTGATCACTTTGAATATAAATGATTATGTTTAATCGCAGTAAGACAACTGCTAGAGCCCATCTTCCTGGTACTTGATCTCCATGCCAGGCCTCCCATTTCATAAAGATGTACCTGACAGACAGGTAACTGCTTCATGCATTTACCCAAGGCAATATTTGGTCACTGTCATCTATTTTCTATACTAAAACACAGCAGTTTGCGGAAGTGGACTAAGGCCATGGACATTCATAGTATCTGCATTCCCTCACTCCAGGCAGTCCCTGGTCCATCACCATAGCCAGTGAAGCCTTTGGCTGGCTATTCAGATCACAGAACATTTCTAAAGTCCTATAACTGCATGCCAACGACAGCTGAGTGTGCCTTTGGGAGAGGAAGGGCATAAGGCAAGCAGAAGGCGAGATGCAGCTGAGCAGGCTTCTTATAGTAACAGCATCTTTTATCCTGCATATCACCTGCAGGAAGAAGGGAATGACAAAAGAACACAACAAATACTGCAAGCAATGCTCACTCCCGAGTTACAAATCCACCAGGCACACTGCCAGGTGGATTTGTGCCAGAGAGCCCTCCTGAACCTGGCCAAGAAAGCGAATCGTCATTTCCAACGCATGCTTTGCCTAATGCTTTGAGCTGCTTACTCCAGCACAGCAGCTCCTTCACAGTGCTCAGCCTTGGTGGGCTCTACATGTGGGGCTTTATACTCTCCTGTGTCAGTTTTGTGTGCTCTGTCTTCCTTTATTAGTTTTACACAGACTGGGGGGGATGTAAATTCATTGCTGGGGGTGCGTCAGTGTTTGCTCAACATGCTCTATACACCTGTATTAATTTTGTATTGGATGGTGGATGTGACTTCACTTGGGTGAAATTGGGGATAGTGAAAGGTTTTTCCCACAGCAGGGCAGAAGTGGGAAGGGGAGGTGATTTCTGTATGGGTTTGTTTTGAGTGATTTTTGTGCTTTCATGGGTTTCTAAAGCTGAGGAACTTGTGCTTTCATGAACAGGCAGTTTCAGTGCCATAACCTACTGATCTGAAGAGGTTGATTAACTTAATGTAGCTTTTGTTATGCAAGTCTTACAGCTTACAGTACATTTTAAAAGCAGCAGATGATGCCTTTTTATAGTGCAAGAACAATATGTAAAGGGGGAAATTAAAAGCTCTCAAAATTAAGACTTTCACTCCCAGTAATTCTGCATCACATAATTAAGCATGCCAGAATTCACACAATGTGGTGTCCTGATGGGTCTGGACCTTTCACGTGTGATAGCCAAAAGGCAAGGAAAATACAGATGCTGTTTATTGTTCAGTGTTTCATTGCAAAAAAATAATGTATTTTTCGCCCACAATTCTACAATGCCAGGTACAGAGCCTGTTTCCACTTCTGCACACCATAGGTCTCTTTTCCTCTACTTCTCCTACTGACTTTCAGAGCACAGAATCTGGGAGTTAGTAGCTCCTCTCCAGCTTCTCCAGCACCTGGATGATGGAAGCCAGCCTTATGTTTACTGCAGAGGGCAATCTGGATTGGTATTCCTCTGCACATTTGACTGCTCTGTGACTCCTCTACCCAGGGACCTGTTGCAGGAAGGGGCCCATGGGGCGAAGATATCAACGAACAGCAATTTAGGGACAGTTTGCTGCATGAGGAAAGGAGGTGAAGGTGAATATTCACATGGGTAGTCTAACACTTTGTTTACTCTTCCCCAGGCAGCTGTGACATGAAGGACATCTGAACAGACAGCAGAAGAGCTGTTCTACTGATCAGAAGATGCCACAGTAAGATGTATAATTATAAATAAGGACTTCCTAGGATTTATGCTGCTGAACAGTGCCTTACTGAGATTACTGCTCATAACAAATGTGAAATGGTAAATTGAATTAATTACTTGCTTGAGCAAAACCTGTTACAGACTTGAAAACTGAATTATGGACTAGCTGGCTTTCACTACACTCTTTTATGGTACAAGTCATTCTTTACTTAACCTGGTGCAGCTGGCACGTGAACTCCTTGCATGACTGATGGCAGGGGCAGCAAGTTTCTGCACTGAGAAGCACAGTTCCCGTTTTGAGCATCAGAAAGAGTGGAACTGCTTCAACTGAAAAATGAGCAAGGGAAACCAGAAAGTGGGGGGGCAAGGGACTGCAGCTGGCTGTCATGAGCTCTGTAGGTCAGCACTTTTATACTTGCTGAATACGGTTGGATTTTGAACAAGCAGGAAGGAAAGAGGAAGGGCAGGATTTGGAAACTGGCTCACATCCATCTAAGACGGTAACATGCAACCCAGGGAAAAAGCAATAAATACCAGGTACATGTCACAGCACACATTATTAACAGCCTTTACTAAAGGCTAATGCAATGATACTCACCAGCCTTCTTGCTGCACTGCCAGCAGCCTGAGTGTTCCCAGAGACTAAAGGCAGGCAGGTGGGCATGGAGCAAAGGAAGTCCAGGAGCCCTGCCTAGGTGTGAGTGCTTTGTTCAAGATCCTGCTTACTGCCCCACGCAGGGGAACAGGAGTGAGCCAGTGCTCAATCGCATTTGTTTATTACCTGCGTCCTGGACAGACCACAGGTCAACAGTAGTATCCTTTGCCAAATTCCTCTCCAAGTCCTCCAAAAATAGAAGAGGAACTGGCTAGAGTTCTGGTCCCTGTTCTTCACCTTCCTGAGAGCCATCTTGCTCTCCTCTCTTTCAGTTCCAGTGTTTATGAAAATCTGGAGGGGAGTTTTATTTAGCCATTGCATCTCTTCATCAGGAAGAAAAGAAGGCTCAGGGGGGTCTCATCACAGTATTCCAGTACTTAAAGGGTGGCTAAAAGAGGATGGAGGTTCTCATTTCATGAGGAACCACATGGAAAATACAAAGGGCAACAGGTACAAATTGCACTAGCAGAAATTTCATACCGATATAAGAAACAATTTTTTTGCAGTGAGAACAATCAGCCGCTGGAACAACCACCCTAGGGAGGTGGTAAAAGTCTCCATCACTGAAGGTTTTCAAGATGCAATTGGACAAGGTACTAGATAATCTCATCCAGGCTCCCTTTCCCAAGAAAGGTTAGGTAGACAGTCTTTAAAGATCTCTTCCTACCTTGGCTGTTCTATGATTCTATTCACCCCAAATTCTATTTCTCTGCAGACTGATTTCCAGAGCTTCCCATCTATATAATCTACTCTTTCCCTCTGAGGATAAGGTTGTCATAGAATAATTAAAATTGGAAGGGACCCTTGGAGGTCATCTGGTCCAACCTGCTGCTCAAAGCAGGCTGCTCAGGGTCTTCTCCAGTCAAGTTTTCATTATCTGTGAGGGTGGAGATTTTACATCCTCTCCGGACAATTTGTACCAGTGTTTGATCATACCCATGGTGAATTCTTTTCCCCAAAATATATATAAGCAGAATTTCATATGCTCCAAACGGTGTCTGTTGCTTCTTCTCCTGTCACAATGCACCTTTAATAAGAGTCTGGCCCATTAGGAAGTCATAGACAGCAGTAAGATCCCCCAATGACCTTCTTTTCATCTGAACAGTCCCAGATCTCTTCACTTCTTCTTGTACATCCTCTGTTCCAGCTTGCGGTGCATCTTGGTGGCCCTCCAGGGTAATTGCACAAGTATGCCCATGCCTATCCTGAACTGGGGACCCCAAAACCAGACACAGTACTTCAGATGTGGTCCCATGTGTGCTGAATGGAGGGCAATAATCACTTTCCTAGCTAAGCTAGGTCCAGCTGAAAGCATCCAGGAGGCTGCAGAGCACAGAGCTAGATCAAAATGCCCTAGAAATGCGTGTCCAATTGTGAGCAAAATATACAGATCTTTTGCTATGAGTGGACTAGCACTGAAATAAGGAAGTGAGAGTCAGCCACCTGAGCCCAGAGCAGTAGCAGGCACACAGGGAAGCCAGACCAGCCAGTTGAGCGAGACTGCATAGAAATGAGGGGAGAAAGTTAGAGAACACCATAATATTTCAGAGCACATAACTACTTGAATATTAGTTTGAAGCAGCTACAACTGAGTTTAAATTACTGCTGATCCTAACAGGAATAAAACCAGCAGTAATGTGCCCATTATAGCATAATAAGGAACTGTATCACCAAACACAGATTTTCCTAATATCAATGTAGCGTGATTAAATGCTGTATAACGCCAACATGAGATGACCATAAGATGGGCCAAAAGTGGTATAAACCAATTGACTGCAGGGGAGGAGAGGGAGAGAATAAGACTGGAATCCATTCAGTCCTTGTCAAGAAATTACATATTTGCATCTTCTATTTGCATCAAATATTATATATTTGCAGACCAATGGTATTCTGCAAATAAACCATTCATTCTCCTGCAAAGCTGCATCTCCACTATACAATATTCCGTACACCTACAAATGAGACCACTGACAAGAGGAGGGAAGAATGTCCAAGTGATACCAGAAAGGAAGTGCCGCATGCGTGTGGGAGGAAAAATTGTGATGCGTCTACCACCTTTGTGAGTAGCTCCCTCAGCATTTTAGAATTAACACCATGAAGTCCACCTGAGACACAGTAGTGGCAGTAACTCTACAGAAAACAACAGCCTGGAAGAGAATGCTTTTATCAAGACTGCAAATGCTGGCTCAACTAAAAAAAAGCAACTTTGCATTATCATAAGTCATGTATGGTGGAAACAGCAGCATAATTTGAGTTCATACCCAGAGCTGATCATAAGGAGCAATGGAAAAGCAAAACTTGGGTTTGTTCTTATTTTTTAACAGAGGAAAAGAATGAGAATGAAGGAGGCTCTTATGTCGGGAATAGTGCTCAAAGCACTGGAGCAGCTGGCAAAAGTTCAAGATCAGTGCAATGATTTGAGAAATATGCACATGAAATACAAATTCTAGTTAATATTTAAAATCTTATTCAGATGAGTAACTCTCTGTCATGGATACTTTTCTGCTAACATGGATTTACTATATGGACAAAACTTTCAAAAAGTCCCTCTAGATCAGAAACATCACCCACTTCTTCCCTTTTCCTGGAAGGAAGGCATGAAAATGTCAGACATTAATGAGTTATACAAACTTACTCTTTATTTATTTATTTATTTCGCTTTAACTTTGCCCTCTCTTGCAAAAGGCTTATTCTGATTTCTTTTGATACTGGTTCCTTATAAAGATGTACTTATGATAAGGTCTTGTCCTTGACCCTGAAAAATTTATGCATTGATGGTGTCAGACAATCACTCTTTCTGCAAAGAGAGCTGTGGTCCTTTGAACTGAACTGCCTTCTCTAAAACCAAGGTCCATGACTTTAAATACAGTTGCAAACTCCTTCTAGCAGGTGTAGAAGCACTTGACATGTTTGTATTTATTTAAAATAACCTCATGGGACTGGGGCCACAAAGTAATTTTTGTGGTTGGAAGGGGTTAATAGCACAACTAAGGCTGAAAAATACTGTCAAAGTATCATAGAATACTTAGGGTTGGAAAGGACCTTAAGATCATCTAATTCCAACCCACCTGCCATGGGCAGAGGCACTGTCTTCAAAATATTCAGAGAAAAACAAAGCCATGACTTGGAAATACATTCTTTTTTTTTTTTTTTTTTTTTGTTACTACAGAGCAGAGGAATGAGCAGTGCTTGTGGGGTTCCTAAAGGCCATTTCTTCCTAGATAAATTGTTGGGATGGAGATTTGCTGGAGCTTCTTGCTGACCTCCACTTTCACTCCCAGTCACGTGTCACATAATTAAGTCTGGAGGGGATACGTGAGTGTCTCACCATGTCACCGTTCGCATACAACAGGTTCTGCTGGCAGTGAGAGGATGCTTTCTGGCTATCTATCAGCGAGAATCAGCGAGGACACCTGAGGGATTCTGCAACTCCATACCACCGCAGTAACAAGCAGGCAGATGCCCTTGATGGAAGGGTCATCATTTTTCCAAACAGCTTCCCTACCGCACCTTCAGCCTGCTTGCTTCCAGTTTAGCAAGCTGCTCTTCAGGCAGAAATCAGCCTGACAGAGACTTTAAGAAACAAAAGTATAACTAGGATCTGGTAGATTTGGGACCTGCCTTTGCCATGTTACCACTGATTTTGAAGTCTGCTACTACTGGAAAAAAGGTTTTCAGCAAAGAAAAACTTGACTGAAATAAACAACCCCCTAAAAACCAGCAATCATGTATCAGGAGGTGTCTTCCCAGGGAGAACCTTAATGGCATCCTCTTGCATCTCTACAGTCTTACATATGGGGAGTTTTTGCAAAACCAGCCTGTATCCACTGAACACTAAAGAGCAGCAATAATACTGCATTGAAACAAAGTCTTAAAGCACTTATTCTTGCACAAACACTAAAACTGCAAAGTGCACTCAGCAACTATGGCCATGCGAATTAAGGTCATGCTTTGAACATAAACATAATGCTCTTGTGCCTAAAAGTGGGAGTTTTCTCTGAAATACATATACATGCTTTCCAGTTAGAGTGAAATACTTCAATCCAGGTTTTTAAGCTTTTGAATAGAACCTGTTAAAAATTAGAATGGGATTTCCGCAACACAGAGAAAGCCTGAGCCTATTTTGAGAATTAGCTCAACAAAAGAAATCTCTACACATCGTTGACTGACTAGAAGTTTGCAAAAACATGTATCTGGATTTCTGAAAAGGTCATTTCAGGTAAAGTTTTGAAATTCATACTGTTTCTTTAGATATCCAGGTGTACATCCAGTGGGAATTAGAATAGGAAGAAAATCAGGATTGTTTTGTTTGCCTGGAATCTGCCGCCTCTAAAACCAGCTTGCTAAAAACACCAGTTTCCATCCACCAATAGCACCACAGCATATATATAGTGCTTTAATGCAGAAGAGGATATGAAATCCCTTTAGAAAATGCATGCTATTCTGTTTAGGACATCTTTCGATGATATTTCCTGCAAGTTTCCAAGTGATGGCTGCATTAGCAAGCTCTGGCACAAAGCAGCAGACAGCTGGGTGTGGACCACACAGCAATGTGGACAGGAGTCAGACTAAGGACAGCACTTGAGCCAGAATGGTTGTTTCTGCACTGGAAATGAGGCTCTAATTTCTAAAGCATCTGCAGGATACTCCCCCTCAAAGAAAAGATAAAAAAAAAGGAACATAACAACCAAAAAAACCCCACTTGATTTTAAAATACAGTCTTTAAATCTAGTTTACTCAGACTTACATTGTAAGAGGATTTATGACTAAGATAGGAAGAAAAAAAAAGCTTCTAAATTATTACCTGCAATTTTGAGGAGGACATCACAGAAACTATGTTTAAAAGTCCAATCCCGGCAGCCCACATGCATGTTAATTCTTCTGTACAGCTCAGTAGCACCCACTTTCATAAACAAGGACATGTGGCTAGAGACAGGCTTACAAGTTTAAATTGGTTACTTCATTTGTGGCATTAATTTCCTCCAATTAGTCAGACAGATGGAAATGCCCTGCTTCAAATAAAACCCAAGACCACATAATAGTTACTATGTAGGGCAGCCTGAAAAACTCTTATGAAAAAATGTATTTAAAAATTCTTTTCCCCTCTGAACAGCTCAGAGCAGTGTGTCCCTGAGAAAGACCCATAAGGGGCAAAACTACTGGTTATTTGTTCTCTTTTGCTTTTTACAAATTAAGCAAAATACAGTTAATACATTATGCATGTATTTGAGAATACTTTTATTTAGCCTGTTTTGGTTTGCTGTGAATTGGGAACTTTCACTTTGTTTTGTTATGCCTTGGGAATTTTGATTTTATTTTGTTTTTCTGGTTAATAATAAAATTGAGGCATTAGGGCAGGACATCAACCAATCTACAGCACAAGAGATTTGTTTAAGTTTCAATGAAATGGCCTCTCAACATCTCTTTTCCATTCCCTTATCTTATCAGTTAACAAACCACTCTCAACAAGCTGGCCTGTCACAGAAGCAGCACAAGCCAGTTGCTATTAGTCATTTCATTTCCCGTTAAGAAGATCTGTTGTTTCACTCGCAGGAATAAGATAAACTTTTCGAATAACATGCTATAGGATCTCAGTACTGTACAGTTTGGGTACAGAAACTAACTACTTTGTGCCTTGTACTTTTAGAATTGCCAGTAAGGCAATGCTTAAAACAGATAGGCACATGAAACAACCAAAAGGCAATCCTGTTGCAAGGAATTTAATCCAATGCATAAGTGAAAGAGTGAGAGTCAACAGCAAAGCCTAAGGAAGAAAGAAAGGGAAGAGAGAACAATCGTCACAAGATGAGACAGTTAATTACAGCCACTACATCCACATAGAATTATAGAATCACAGAATAGTTTGGGTTGGAAGGGATCTTCCAAAGGTGACCTTGTTCCAACCCCCCTGCAATGAGAAGGGACATCTTCAACTAGATCAGGTTGCCCAGAACCACATCCAGTCTGGCCTTAAATATTTCCAGGGATGGTGCATCCACCACCTCTCTGGGCAACCTGCGCCAGTATTTTACTATCCTCACTGTAAAAAATATCTTCTTCACGTCCAGCCTGATGTTACTTATTTATATTGTGATGGCATTTTGCAGCAATTTATGCTCCCCTGGGAACATACGGGAAAGGTGAGGAGTAACACTAGATTAAGTAAAGTAAGGACCAAAGAGATGGGAAGGAGGGCAATGGCTGAAGTGTTTTAGTGGTGCCGAAAGTGAAGTTCAGACTAAGTAACGAACAGAGCAAGGCAGAGCATGAAAGAAAAACCATTAGAAATGAAGGTTTGCAAGGACAGGAGTACAGGAATAAGCGGTCACACAGGAGGGCTGAGGAGCAGGCAGGCTTTCTCCTTCGCAGAATTTGTCTTTGTCATGCTCTACCCCAACGGCTAGAGGGCAGCATCCATACACCACTGCTACAATAAATTGGTATTCTTGGGTTGCTAATTTCCCCCTTCCTCTTATCGCAAGGCCATATCCTCAGTCAGTCCCTAACTGTCCCAAAAGACTTCCAACTTGGATCAAAGAAGAAACAGTGCCCCCCTGTATGTAGGTGCCTTCTGGAGGGGCAGTTTCAACACTGTTGTTCTGTTCGTGTAGGCAATGTACAAATGCGCTGTCCCCCTTTTTGTACAGCTGCAGGGCAATTTGACTGAACCAGCCCTGTTCCTGGTTCTTCAAGGCATCAAAGGTCCCATGCAACAAAACCAGTTATTCTGAAACTCTCAGCTGAGAGATTGTTCCAATCCTTCACAAGGTGGTGGAAGACTGTTTCAGGATGTCATCCTCCTCTGTTCTCTTGTTTGAGCAACAAATCAATGGAGCTCCTCTACTGTGAACTTCACCAAAGGGTGGAAATGATTTGTTATGGAGCAAAAATTTGCCGTTTCTCCTATATGTGACCCACTTACAAGCAAGCACTCCTTCTTACCACTGATTCTGTTTTTCTGCTGGTAATTTTGGTTTGTTTCATTTGTTAAGATTTTTTTATTCATGTATGGATGTATGTATTTATTTATTTCTCCTGGGTCTGGTGGAACCCTGAAAAGGTGCAAATTAAGTGCTGAAGAGAAGCTCCTCAGATGCAAGCTGAAGGAACTGTCTGGCTGCCCAGGTGAGGGAGAAGGGAAGGGCTTCAGTGTCTCACAATTAAACTGTCTATTCCTACTGGTCCCTATCCTCCCCCTCTCCCAGCACTCTTCTCAGCTGTACTTGGCTGTACAGTTGTACTCTCACCGTGAGGCATCCCCCGGACACAGCTAACATATCTGGGAATCACACTCTGGTATGCTTGAACTGAGCAGGAACTTTCCTGGCTCACAGCCTGGGAATGAGCTGAAAAGGGCTAAGAAGCTGGTATGGAAACCCTCGGTGGCAATTCCCACTGGCATCTTGGTATCCCTCATCTGATAAAGCTTCCCAGGGTATCTCAGATGGTTCCTACAAGATCCACAGCCAATTTAAGATACAATTGCTAAAGAGGGACTGAAATGCAAGCCTCTGAACTGTCTTTTGGTGATGATACTTGTTCTTGGGCCTGATAATTCTCATCAGCAAATGCTAACAGCCAAGGCCAGGCTGGTAAACCCAGGTCTGAAGGACATCCGGCAGAACGGCTCAGGTTAACCCCAGGCTGCCCTCCACAGTGTGAATCTTCAAGTGAGGATTGAAAGTGTCTGTCAGGCATAGAGCAACAGCAAAAAGGAAAAATCAATAATGGAAGCCCCTGGTAGAAAAGTGCACCTTTTGGTGGTCCTGAAAAAAAGTGCCTTTTGGCTGCTTTAGTCCTAAACCTTGCTAGTGACACACGATTTTTGAGACCAAAAGGTATAAGCTGTCTGACCAACAGGCCCTGAAGCTGACAGCATTGTGCAGACATCAGCTGGCTGCCCTCTAAAAGGGTTAGCCAGAAGCCAAAATCAGGGCTTGGCTGACAACCTGGGGCCGCATCAGCTCTTCAAACTTCACCGCTGCAGCAAAGCATGGGACAACATTGCTAACAGCTGGGCTGCCAAGAGCTGATCTTGTGCTTTGTGATGCTGGCTACAAAAAGAAAAATCTCAGGATGTCTTTCTGCTGCTCCTTTTGCATTAAAGACAGAGGATTTTAATGAAATAAAAATGGTGTAGTCAGTATTAAACTACTCACCTGGCCAAAAACCTATGCCCATACTTAGATAAGAGAGAATTTCTCACTTGTCCCAGCTTCCCTGCTAACTTAAAAGGATTATAATTCCTTTGGGGAAACAACCATCCTTTTCCCCTTTCCTTTTCTGCTGAACCCAGCATCTGACATCTGGATGTGTTTCCTCTCCTCCTTCCTGCTAACTGGAATCCATTCTTGTTGGTCCTCTTATACAGGCTTTTGGAAGTCTAACTCCACCATACTCACCAGTGCCTTTCCGCAGCTAAGTAGACATGAGATAAATCAACCACCTTGGTGTCTGATACACAGCCTTAGCATAACCTCTCCTAACTCCGAACAAGCTGCCATGCTCACAGGGAACAGTGCCACACCGGCTTAACTTGGGCCCTGCTCATTTGCATCAGTGTACCACTGCACCTCATAGCATTAGCTCTGTCTCTTAACAAGTCTGATGAGCCTGTGAATGGCAGCACCCTGCCATGGAGACACTGTCTCAGGTCGGGAAAGATCAGGGCAGTTGTGAGTCCTCTTTACTCTGCTGCTATACTTGGGATGTATAAGCACAAAGGTAAGCCCAGAAGTAACTGCTCTGGCTCTGCCACTCTTCCAGTTCCTCCTTTATACCTCAGCGTGTAGTCTCTTGCCTTAATGGAATAAAACCCAATTCAACCTTTCCAGGCTATTCTACCAGGGGAAAGAAAACCCTCTTAAAAAGCAATATTGCATAAAGCACTACTGTGTGTTACACTTTCATCAGCTTTAACTTCACACACTCAATACTTCTCAGCATCCTCTTTTCCAGCAAGTAACACAGTGATCACATGCTTATGCTAATAAAGCACATGCAATACCCTCTTCCACCCTGTTTTCTTTTCTCTCAAGAGTCCATATATTAGAAAAGGCTTTCTCGTAATGGTGTTTAGAAAAGCTTCCAACTATTTCCATTTGCCTTCCTTTATCACTGTGCTGAGGTTGCACACAGCTGATAGAGAGGTTCAGTTTTTCCAGCTGGGAATCAGACTGAGACACAGCAGTAGAAACAGCAGTCGCATCCCACCGGCAAGACATAGATTTTCAAAGTTGTTTTGAGCATGAACTCATTTAAAAATCATTTAAGAACCATATAAATTAATTACAAAAAAAGAGTAAGAAAGCTTACCTCACTAAGAGCTTTAGGGTCTGTACTGTATCTCATCTCTCAGCCTGGATCCCAGATGGTCAAAAAATCAAATTGCTATTTGAATTTTAATTATTCATCTCATTATAGTCAAGATATGTCTGGAGATGAATTACGAAGCTCCTTATGAGTGTCCAGGACGTAGGCACACATAAAGAACACCAAAGGCCTTGTCATACCTTGTGTTGTGGCAAGGAACAGGTCACCAAACTGTCCCATGCAGATTTTTTCTAATCCATAACAGGATTAGAAAAGCTGAAGGAAAAAAAAGCATCTGAAAAGTCTGCCCAGCTAACATCCATGCTTCATGCTCCCTACAAGAGATGCTTCTGGGTTTCTGGGATTTGTGTTTGCTTGCAACACTTTTCAAATACTTGTAAAGGTTTTCAAGCTGGCCAGTTATGGCCACAGAAGAATATGGCTAATGAGCTGAGTAGAGATGCTGGCTTGAGTCTTAGGTACCATTCTACTTCACTTTACCCACATGAAGTGAGCTAAGCACAGAGCAATTATCCTGCAGATGGCATACAGGATGAAATGCTGGTTCCTGCCATTCCTCCATCCCTGAACTTCATCCCATGCTCACAACCCCAGCATGATTAAGACCATTCATGCACCAAGCTGGTGCAGGATGCATCAGGGCTGGTAAAATCAGTCATCTCTGAGGAGAGAAACGGCAGCTTGAACTGTTGGTAAAGTGGAGACCCTTTAGTAGCTTTCCAGTACCTAAAAGGATCTACAAGAAATATAGAGAGGGACTTTTTACAAAGGAAAGTAGTCATATGACAAGGGGAATGGCTTGAAACTAAAAGAGGTATGTTTTAGGAAGAAATTTGTTACTGTGAGGGTGATGAGGCCCTGGAAAGGTTGCCCAGAGAAGCTGTGGCTGCCCCATCAGTGGCAGTGTTTGAGGCCAGATTGGATGGGGCTTGGAGCAAACTGGTCTACTGGAAGGTGTCCTCACCCATAGCAAAGGGTTTGGAACTAGATGGTCTTTAAGATCCCTTCCAACCCAAACCATCCTGTGATTCTGTGATTCTATAATTAATTCATGCATCCTTCATGCATCATTGCCTTAGAGTTGCATAGAGCCTAAACATATATTAAAACCACTGCAATTGCATAAGTAGCTCATTAAAATGGTTATAAAATTGGGCCTATAAACCCAAAATAAACAAATCTAAACCAAGGGTAGAATGTCCTTAAAATTAGAGACTTATGCTTGACTGGAGAAAACAAATGAGAGACAGTTCCCTCATTTCAGCCCTACAGATGTGCCTACCCAACTGTATATCCTGTAACAATTTAAAAGGCATTGTGATTCCTCTGTAGGAAACACTAATCTCCTTACCTTCACAGACAACTGAAAATAAATGGAAGTTGAATATTTGGTAGTTTAGTTAGATTATTCCAAACAGACTCTATTTTCCCTAATTGCACAAAATAGATCACTTTAAGGATATGTTTATCGGCTCAGCGGTTGTCCTGAGCCTCATCTGCCCATTATTTAACCTGCAAAATTTGAGGTAGAGGCAGATCCACACTACAAAAAAACACCAATTTGGCATTTTGCTGTAAGACTGCATCGATGCTAAACAAGTCTGCCTTGAGGAAAACAATTTTTGTAACTTACTGGGCATATAGATCATAGATTCATCGCAGTGTGATAGAATGGTTTGGATTGGAAGGGATCTTAAAGATCATCCAGTTTCAAACCCTCTGCCATGGCAGGGAAACCTTCCACTACACCAGGTTGCTCAAAGCCCCATCCAACCGGGCCTTGAACGCTGCCAGGGATAGGACAGCCACAAATTACAGCTTCTCTGGACAGCCTATGACAGTGTCCCACCACTCTCACAGTAATAAACTTCTTCCAAATGTCTAATCTAAAAGTGCCGCTTTCAGTTTAAAGCCATTCCCCCTTGTTGTATGACTACTTTGCCTTATAAAAAGTCTCTCTCCAGATTTCCTGTAGGCCCCCTTTAGGCACTGTAAGACTGCTATATGGTGTTTCTGGAGCCTTCTCTTCTCAAGGCTCAGCTCTCAGCCTGTCTTCACAGGAGAGGTGTTCCAGATCTCTGATCATCTTTGTGGCCTCCTCTGGACTTGCTCAAACAGATCCACATCCTTCTTACGTTAGCGGTCCCAGAGCCAAACACATTACTCAATATTACAAAAAAATCTCTGAGACTGTGTTTCACAGCTTCAGTGCAACTGAAGTGACCTGGATTTTACAGCAGCATTCACTTCAAAACACATAGGTGTGGAAGCATTTTGAAGTGTTCAGGATACCACCATAAGAGACTGACCTGCTCCTCTGCCCACGAGGATTACAAATACAGGATTTGATTTTCTCAGAGTATTTTAAAAAAAAATGAATTTGTAACTAAACTTACAGATCACAATTAACAGATAAATTACTTAGCCAAAATAAAAACCATTTAATGCAGCAAGTTCAATATTACACTTAATGCTTGAAAATCTTCCTTTCTACCTGGCAGCCATGGTCAACATTTGCCTATTCATCTTTTTAGAACAACAAACAGACCAGTCTGAGGCATCATATTATATCATTATGGGACTCGTTATCAAAAAGTATGTGGCAACAATAAAAATTCAGAGTATTTACTGCTTAATACGCTAGAGATCCAGCACTTTCCAGCTTGATGCATTATTACTAGGAACACTAGTTTCAACATCTAATTTCCAAGGGACATGAAATGTTGAAACGCAAGTGGAAGAGAAAATGAACAAGTCCAAACCATGAAATTTTGAATATCAGTTTTAAATAACAGGCTTTGGATTCTATTCTATAATGTCTATGCACAGTATCCATGATTCTGAAACAAATTCCTGCATTTTGCCTTCCATTCTCTTAATCATTATACCATTTTGGAAAAGATGCATCACAACAATATTTTCTATGACGTCATAAGAAATAAACAATTTTTAGACATTTTAATAGTGTCACCATTAAGAGTCAAATTTCACACCACCTATAATATGATAAATTATCATTTGATTCTCCCCATTTTTTTTAAATCTCTTTTCTATTAGAACCCTTAGCAAACCACAGTTCTTTCACTTAAGGGTGAGACACCAAACATAAGAGAAGGAGCAGGAGTTTCCCAGCTCTGTAGCACTGGCATGAATCACAAGGGGAATTTTACACCTCCCTCCAAACAGATGTCATGGCAGAAGAAGCAGACACACCCTCAGCAGATGGATCTTCAAATGTCTTGATGCTGACAAAACATGTTTCCATGAAATTTTGTCTGGAATGACCCACTTTCTTTTCTCATACAACTGATGCAGCATCCCAGCAAAGGCCCTTTAACTGGTGTCAGCTTTATGGAACTGGAAAAGACTGTTGGGTCAAAATGACCTCAGCAGTTATCTACCAGTTCAGTGCTCTTCACAGAAGAAATTCTTCAAACACTGCTACTGTAAAAAGGGATGTTTTCACACTTGTGTGCTGCTTTCAATCTGAACTACATGTGGCAGGTAACAGAGGATTATCTATTACCATAGTCAGCACTGCTATTAGAAAATACACTGCTCTAAACATCGGAAGCTTGTCCTCCCCAGTGGTACCTTTTGGTTTTGTGTTTTTTTTTTTCATGGGAGACCTAAACAAAACTACTCTTGGTTAGACACTCTCTCAGAAATCTGCTACAAGTCTCAAGTCCTGTGGTACGTTCATGCCACTGAACTAACACTCCTGCTGGCGTAAAGGGGAGCAATTCCATTGATATCAAGGATGTTTCATCCCTTCATAGCTGAGACACCAGTGCCATAATTTTCTTAGTCTATTATGCCCACCCCCCAGCTTTAGCACAGAAATTTGACCAGTTTTGGAGGTGGTTGGTGTTTATAGTGTTAACTTACCATACCATGGAAAAGCAGAACCATGGTACACGTGGTAAGTGTTCTATAATGTCTACCTTGACCTCTCACAAACTAGATCCACTGTAGCTGCTGTCTTCAGAAGAGCTGAGACCTCACAATGCAGCTCATATGTAAAAATTTCATGAGGTTCCTACAGTTAATAAAACACCACTACAAAAATTAGGTTGTTTCTGGCTGCCTGTGGATAATTTAACAAAATGGAAAAGAATACCCTTCAGCCCACCTGTGAAACACACATGTTTCCTCTGTCGATAACCCCCACTGATAGCCTATGTTTTCTTCCATTCTTTCACTCTTCCACAGCTTGAGAAGATTTGTGCCACTCTTACTGCCTAGACTCCGTTCGAAGAAAAATACTTCTCATGTTGCATGAGTTAAAGATCGTCAACTTTAAGACAAACCAATCTACCTCTAGCCACTCTGTGTGCCAAACTGCATACTTGGCAGCATGATGTTAAGCGTACTGAGCTATTAGTTCATGGTCCTCCACAGCTTCTATTAAGGGAAAATTCATATTCTACCAGATAAAGGTAATTACAGGGGGGAGAGGGGAACGAAACAAAATAACACCTGTAGCACACATCTACACCGGTAGAAGTCATTCAATTATTACACTCTCATTTGGCATAAAACCCCCAAATATCCAGAAAATTGTGATCAACTTCTACTTCATGTAATACATCTGCTGCATAATCTGCTGGTTAGGTCTTTGATGTTCTGAAAAACACTAGTAACTGTCATAATGAAATCCTCTCTAGTTGTTCAGCTGCATAGCTCGACTAACATTTCACACAATACTATCAGGAGGAAAGCCCACTGATTCTCTGACCTGCTAGTATAATTGGAATAAATTATTACTTTTGAAGGGAACTACAACTTGAAGTTTGGTGTATTGTGTGCGTTTCCATCCTTCCCTTCACTCACCAGACAGATCTCCTGGCCAAGGAACATTTGTCTTTTGTGACAAAGGCACATCCACATTATAATCTTGCTTAGTAATAGTAACCTTGTATGAAGTCTGAAGTGCTGCTTTAGGTCTGGGGAATAATTTGTCTGGATAAATAGAATCTATAAAGCAATATGGAGAAACATCATATCAAGGACAAATGTGTTCTTGTGGGTTGTTTTAGACTAGTACTAATTCCTTCCATATTCTTTTCTTCCATGGCCCCAAAAGAGGAGTTTGAAATGATGTTATTAAGTTCTACATTTGTGCTTATATGATGGAAGTCAGAAGCCACTGTTTCACATCTGCTGTTTTTCATTTTGTGGTTTCCAATCCCAAGGCTTCTCACTGAGTGCGGAGCACCCAGTGCCTCCTGCTTTCCCTTCCCTTCCTCTCTACCAAAAATAGGGAAAAAGCCAACCCACATCAATCCATGTTAAACTATATTTAGCTTACTCTACTTTGCAAAAGCTCCTTAACATTTTGAAAGCCCTTTAAAAATTGCAAAATTTTATACCTTGAGTTTTTTCTTTTCCAATTCGCCCCTTGGACACAATACACTGAAACATACAGTTATTTTTTAAACAACCCTCTGTTGTGGGTGGCAAATATTTAAACAGCGTCTTTTGCCAGATTCTCTGCCAATGGGAACTGCCTGGCTCCTTCCCATGGGGTTTAAAACCGCAAAAGTGTACTCACCCACAAATGGTGGGGAAAAAAGTTAATATAATTGATAAGTTAAAAGGTAAACATGCAAGATCAATATCACTTATGATATAGCTGGCATCCTTTGGTATGACTCACATTAAGCCAACACAGACTATACACAGTACTTTCTTCCTGAAGAAGTTATAGCATTTGCAGTCCTAACAACTTTTATAGCATGTCCTTGAAGTGTCTTGTTCCTTTCATCACTGCTGAGAAAATATCACAATCCCTTTATATTTTCTACCCATAATGGTAGGGTGAGCAGTGCTGAGGAAAAAAATGTAATCAGAATAACAGAGGAAAAAACCATGATTCATGGGCATAGAAAATAAATCACTAGGAAAGCCTGTCCTGTCTCCTTTTTATTTTGCTCATAGGTCAAGCAATCTTAATGAAGCCTCCTCCACATGCGCTTTATTGTTTGCTCTTACATACACCACAGTTATTTCAAACTCCTTAGTTATTTTTAAAAGCTATACTGAAAGTCCTGCATGGGATACACTGGATGTTTGCTGAAGAAGTGCTACATTTACAAGTATCAAAGCCAGAGGACAGCACCAGGCCCTGCTCCATGATTTACCTGCCAGTATCAGGTACAGTTGCCGGTGGAAAACTATGAATGACAATTATTTCCTTCTAAGTAATTCACGTCAGACAAGGAAATGTGCAGTTAGCTAACTGCCTAACTTGCCTCTAACTTTCATCATACAAGAAGGTTGTTAGCCGCCTGCAATTTCATCTGTTTACCTGAATAAAGGTGAAAAATTACTCTATTACATTTTCATAAACAAATTTGAAGCTGGATTGAAGTCTGGTCAAGAATTTGCTTTAACGAGCCTTGCTTGCTACACATTTAATCAGGGACCCTTATCTGATAGATGAAGTGGAGGAGAAAAGCTTTTGGGACAATGGTAAGGAAAGAAGGAGTCAACAAAGGTGCATCTGCAGCATAGAGACATTACTGTGTTACCTTAATCTGTCTTTCCTGGCTGGTCACGGTTGTTAAAGGAAACAAATGTCAGCTTGACAGCATCCAAAATACATTCCTAGGATCCCTCAACAGCCAAGCTGAAGTCTTTGCCTTGTATCTTTGTTACTACTACCTGAAGCTCCCCAGACCAGGTAGACGTAACTGCTAGCCTGGAGAAAGCTGCCTTTAAGTGCAGAGCACATTTATGCACAGTGCCTGGCAGGGGCTTTACCACATTTCCTCTGGGCTATTTTCTCCAGCTCCTGGCAAACTTGTTTCACCAGCTTTCCCTACTTTGATCCATACTATGCTTTTCTACCTATCCCTTTGGTTTCTTTTTCCTTCTGAGTGATCTTTCCCTCTCTTTCTTGCTGCCCTTCATTCAAAGCATAATGCTGATGAACAGGAAACAACTGCTGCATCTGAACATCATTTACTAACTCATTCCCTCCTTCACGCTATTGACAAGGCTAAAGCCCAATCCCATCCCCTCCCCGACACCTCAACTTCTTTCTCGTCTCCTGAGCCACTAGAGTTGAATAGGGAGCCCACTTACAGCCATACACAAACAGAACAGATCAGCAAAGAAATGTGGGGGTTTGAAACAGAAACTACTAACACGAATTGCTCAGCAATTTTTTTCAGCCAGAGATAGTTCAGAGTTCCCAAATACGATGTCAGTATGCAAATCTGACCAAGAAGCAAACTTGAAATCTTATCCTCAAATAGGCATACTTATTTCCCATCTAGTCAGTGTCTGGATGAAAAATAACTCAATGTCGGAGTAATCTAATAACAACCAGCAAGACCTTTTTGCCTGATGTCCGAAAGCAACTGAACAATGGGGGTTCTCTGCTGAAACCCTGTCTTTGTTCGATATCATCTTAAGTGATGTCAAAGCACCTGGCCTCATACAGCTGTGTGCAAAAGAAATAGTTCATACTAACCTATAAGATCTACAAAGTGAATGCACTCCCTTAGTAAAATCCCTAACAGCTGAAGCTAAATTGCTTAAGTGTATTGATTTTATGCAGACCTTTTTTTATGTGGTAGTGAAACTCCTACAGAAGTTCTAGTACTCAATGCTATTTTTGCTTTTGTATCTTTTCCTGTTTATGGAGCTATCTATCGACAATGGACAGGTATAGTCCATTAAATTTTTACTTTACCTTTTTTGCTGGAATATATGTTTAATACAACAGCAAAAAAAAAAAAAAAAACCAAACCAAAAACAACCCCACAACAACCAAAACCAGCCAACCAAACAAGCAAAAAAACCCCAACAAAACAACAAAAATATCAGAACCCAAACAAACATAACTCGAATTTTATTTGGCTGGTTTGGAGAGTAGATGTGGAACTAAAAGTACAATATGCCTTTCTCTGATGTATTCAGGCATGCTCTTATAAAACTGAGTTTTCTTGTGTCTATTCAAACCACCTCCATCCTGACCACCAGAAAGAAACTCAAAACCAACAGTTTCTTCTCCCACACACAACTGCTTCATTTCTACAATGCTACTGGAAAAAAAAAAAAAAAATTAAAACCAAAAATGTGGTTTCTCATATTTCTGTTCCAGACCAAAAGCCTTGCAGTATCCTAAAAGGACACGCAGAATACAGAAGTGGATGGATACAAATATATGCCAGAACACTAATAATGGAGAGTTACAGTGGCAGCTTGTCAGATAGTATCGGTTACGTTAACAGGAATAGACCATTGTGGTGTTTCCCCAGAATTCTGTTAAAAAGCCCACTGGCATTTAGAACCATTTAAAGATATTTATTTGTTGACAAATAGAATACTTCCTATATAAACCCTGCAAAGTTTCCAACAGCACTAGACAAAAACCACATCTGTTTTCTTTGAACCTGTTAAAAATAGATGCCTTGAGGTAAATAATTGCACCTCTGTTTGCTTTTTATTATTAATTTCTTTTTTAATCTTTCTGTAGTCTTGAGATTATATGAGCATCTGCTTCATACTTCCCTGGAACTACTTTTCGAATAAATACTCAGTGACAGCTCTTGCCAAGTCACTCCAGACTATTAAGGACACATCAAGTATTTCTGGACTTCATTGGAAGGGAAAGTGCGGCTAATGCACCCAGAATCAGCAAGGGCTCTGAGCACATTTCCGTCACCTCCGGAAAAGCTGAGTTTGTTGCTATTTCTTTATCTGTTGAGTTCCTGCTTGTTCCATTCTTGGCAGATGGAGTTGTACAGCACACAGGCTTTTGCAGACAGGATTCTTCTTATTTAAAACTTACTTTCAGCTATATTTCATTCGAGAGTTTTAGCCATTTTCTACCCTCCTGCCATCATCAGGGACCATTTTTTTAACAATCAGATACTTTGCAAAACCAGAATGTTTCCAGCAGCGTGAAACTTTGCCCAGAGTCTTACAGGGTCAACCTCTGGCACTTATCTACTCCTTGTCAAGATCTGCAGCAGTGCAATATGTCTTTCCAGCTCATTACTTCAGATCACAATGGACAGAATACAAGTTGTTTCAAGTTTTACAAAGATTTTTCCTTTTGATTTTTTTGTTCTTCTTATGCACATTTAAGAAATTGTATTTCTTAGGTAGGGTGGATCTAAGAAACCCTAGATACCCAGCTTGCTTTCTATAACTGCCTGTGGGCAGATACAATGGGTGCCAATTGCATTTGGAAGTATTGTTACAGGCAGCAATAGATTCAAAGAGAATGGGGCCCACATCCAGTCAAAGCAAAGGGCTCTTGAGAGAAAGAATGTTATTTTCCATCCTCAGAAAGACTCCAGCTCTCTGGTCTCCTTGCTGTGTAATGTTACTCCTGCCATTTCTGACAGCTCCAGGGTTCCTTTCACACCCCGTCCCACCCTCTTCCAGAGCTGGGGGTTCGGGATTTTATTCCAATTCACTTGTGCTCTCTTCCTTAAATGTATCACTAAAGAACCTATGTGGGAGAAGCCCTATTTAAATCCATCCATGTTCAACAATGGCAATAAAAAAATGATTGCATGGTTAAGCTTTTAGAAAGCCAAGCACAAGACCTGGGCCAGTATTCTTTTAATCAAATAATTGCTATTCAGGCGAGACTTTCTGTGCAACAATTATTTCTTTTAAAAAGCCCCCAAAATACTTGAACTAACTCAAGCACTTCAATGACTTTATTTAATGCCCATCATAATATTATATTATAAATACAGTGGAATATTTCTTTAGCTTTGTATATATTTTCTTTGCTAATCATACCACTAGAAAAATAATACTACACTCCAGGATAAAAGAAAAACACTGTTATTGGAAAGAAGCTTCTTCTTTAGCTTGCCAAGCAGCCACCAGCCTTCCAAGCAGCAGAAATGGCATACAGTAGGGTTGCTTTACAATATAATCAGTGGGACTTGGAGAATTGCTTTGCCATTTCCAAACGTATAATGACTATTCTGAAACAACCATGTTTTGCATGAGAAGGATTTGAAGGGAAGCAGGTGGCTACTAACAGTAAACACTATGCTGCTGTTAGGGGTGGGGTAGGAGGAGGGCAAGAGCCTGATGGCAGAGTATTTTGTTTCCTTGTGACCATTCAGACAAGGACTTGCAGGGGGAAGAGACTGCTCTGCTGTGACACATTATCAGTCCACTGAAACTCTAGTCTCTGTTGGTTTTTACCTTTTTGAAACATGGTAATAACTATCTGGCCAGATTGATTTCTTGTTTTCCACTGATGATTTTATTGTAATAAAATTTCACACTGAGCAGCACTACGTGTGAAGGGTCACCAAAGAGTTTTGGAAGAACTCATTGTCAAAATTGAGGCACTACAGAGGAAAGAAAAGGAGAGGTAGGGGGAGAGAGAAGGAAGGAGAGAGGGAGGGAGAAAGGGAGGGAGAAAGGAAGGAAGAAGCAAGGAAGCAAGGAAGGAAAAGATTTGAGGCTATTTACTTTAATAGGCTTTGATTATAAAGAAATCTATCAGACTACCTAGATATGACAGTGCCTACGTTTCATCAAAATATTTGTAAACAGCAGCCTCTTTTATCTATAGAATGGATCAAATTCTACTCGAATGCTACATTAGATAATTTCAAAAGAATTTTCTAGAAAAAGGATGTCCTCAGATTCCACAAAATACAGCTCGTCCGCTCTGCTCGCATTTCGGGTTACCCAGTCTAAATATTATCAATAAAATCAAATATATATATACAAACACATATATTTCCTTTGGGAAGATAGAATTGCAGTAGCCTGGCTCTGTTGACTAAGAGGGATTTCCTGGCAAAATCCCACTAATTCTAACTCCCACCACCAAAACCCTGCCCTTACCAAAAGGAAGAACTGCAGGATTGGGAAATAATTCACAAAGTCAAGCACACAGTCGGTAGGAGGTGAGCTGCATGCTCTCCCACCAACACGCCAGTGTGGTTCCTTTGTTTAATTAACGTATGCCTGCTGTCATTTTTCTGGGGATTGTGCCCATTTGTGCAGACCACCAAGATTACAGAACAGCACAAATGCATCCAGCAAAGTGCCCTTAACAGGCATTTGTTTGCCAAAGGAGAACTACTTCTATTCTTTGTTAGTGTTAAGAGAAAGCATTTGAGTTTAAATGGGAAATCATATTAACAGCTTCCCTGTTTCTCCCCCTCTGCAGGCTAATGTACTCCAGAAGATGGATTTTTTTATCCAAAAGAGTAGGACTATATCTGGAAGAGCTCCTTGTTAAACTACTGGCTACACACAGATAATACCGTTCTGGGATTGATTTTTTCCTGCTACTTCTAATGTGAAGTAGCATTTTCAATATAATTTTGTCAGGCAGCTCTTCCATGCAGGAAGGGCTTGAATTCTTATGGCCCTGAAGTAACAGTAATATTCCCTTTCCTGTAGAGCCAGTTCTGCAAGATATTAAATGTCCTTGGCTTTCATTATTTAAAAGTGTGCCTTTCCTGGTAGGATTTTACACTAAAACCAATCCCTTTAGGAATGCAGAGGACCAAGTCAGAATCCAGAGCTGATATTAGTAATGAATGTTAGAAATAATTTTAATAATGAGTAGTTTATTAAGCTTTGCAGAATTCTACTTCACAAAAGATGTCTCATGTCTCATCTTACATAGCACAGCAACTACACTTCAGCCCTGAAGTGATCGAGCAGTTGGATTAGAAGACCACTGTAGGTGCCTTCCAACTGAACTATTTTATTCTAGTACATAAGCAATCATAATCAGTGCTCCTATTTATGAGATAAGGAAACCAGAATACAGGCCAATATCATCATCATCCAGTGCAAAGTCAGAGGATGAGTTGGTGGTAGAGTGAGGAACAAATGTGCAAACACTTGAACTCTAGGTTTTAGTTAGTAGACCAGTGTGCTTCCATACCAAAACACAAGACTCCAAGTGTTTTTGCGCAGCAGCGAGAAAAGAGGGCCTCAGTCGTATGAGAAGGCAATACAGTAGGAAGAGCAACAGAACTAGTGGTGCAAAATTGCTCTAGAGAAATCTTGGCCTGTCAAAAGGATAATTAGCAGGCAGGAATCTCTGGACACACTCGGTTGGCCTTATCTTATCATCACTGTCCAGACCAAAGCCAGTCTGCTCAGGCTCCTTTCATAATAATTAGACAGAAACTGGCACATGTTGATGTTAAGTGCTTGGTCAAGAGCACACATCCTTTTATCCCAAGGCAGAAATCTCCTCTTAACGCAGTTTGTGAAACTACACCTCCCCATAAGCAGACATCTACAGTCCTTCAGCAGGCAGCCAATATAGACTAGCAAAATGTAGATGAAGACCTCAAGTGTCAGCTGGGATATACAGCATCTCCTATTTGAAGGCCAATGCTGCTATTTTGCAAATAGCAGTTGTTCCATCAGCTGATGCAGGGCAAAGATTGGCAAATGAGGGAAGAGTTCCCAATTACTTTTTCTTACGCATTCAAATATGCTAATACAGCTAGTTTACAGCATGTTGCCTTTTAGCTGTTTGGACTGTTTTGTTTCTCTTCTGTTTTTTGTATGCTCCCATTGTACATTGCAGAGAAATCATGTATTC
This sequence comes from Myiopsitta monachus, assembly GCA_017639245.1. Lineage (NCBI taxonomy): Eukaryota > Metazoa > Chordata > Aves > Psittaciformes > Psittacidae > Myiopsitta > Myiopsitta monachus. The sequence continues at coordinate 67,356,696 of CM029919.1, forward strand.
AGTGAGGGGGAGAGTGATAAATTGCCATTATAATAGAACACACGAGCCCAGAATACTTCATGTTAAGCATAGAGAGAAATTTGTTTTCTGATAAGAAATAAACCAGACCTTTGAACTCGAAAGTCAATGGCACAAAAAAAACCCCACAAACCCAAACATCAAACCATAAAGATATGATTCATTGTTCTAAAAGAAAGCTATTCAGGAGTCAATAATTTTTCAAAAGGATTAACAGAGCATATGCAGCATTATCCATAATGAGGCAGGATGAGTATGGGAAGCTCAATTTGCATGCTATTTAGATTCAACAGATAGTTAAACTGTTGATATCTAAAGTGCGGTTGTTTTCACAGTAAAGGTAGAGGTCTTGTACATCCTCTGAAAATTAATACAGTTCACAGAAAATGGTAAAAATTGCAACCCTTTCAGTATCTAGTGGGATTTAAACTATACATGAAGGATGGTGCTTTAGACGACTAAATTTCCTTTTCATCATCAGGTCACGGGGGCTGGCTAAAAAAGGCATCAAAGTAACTTTTTGAATTCCAATCTATCTACCTCTGGGATTCAACCAGGAATTTAATACCAAATGGAAAACAGTAGGTAAGCATGAAAGCTGAAGTAATTTATCACTGCTATCTTTTCAACAGATAAGCATTTCTTTCTTTGAACAAATACACATTACAGTACATGAAAACAAAAATGTTCTGAACAGCATGGCTTCCATAGGGCTTCCACATAATGAAATTTCAGAAAACATTCTGTATAAAAGTTTTGGTTCACAAGGAAGATTATTAATTTTCCTTCCATATGACAAATAGATAAATACCTTTATGCTAAATGCAATTTCAAGTACCATACACTATCCGGGCTCATACTTTTCAATGCTTCAGAAAGCGTGAAGAGGTGTACTTAAATTATTAATTTCTCAGTGTATAGTTAAAAAAGCCCAAACAATTCTATTGAAAACCAGTTCAGTTGATAAATAACTGGTTTTCCCCAGACTGCTGCGTACAAAGCCAACATTGCTTCTGACTCAAAATGTTTTCTTTCCATCTCATACATCATTACTAGTTATAATGATTCCTCAGATACTCCTGCTGCAACCTCACTGTCTGGTATTTGTGCTGTCAGCAGCAGCCATATCACCAATCTATGCTTCCTTTTTGGTCATCTCAGTGATTGATCGATCAGAATTTAGTGCATGGCTCCTTGGATGGTGCATGCCCCATTCTAACTGCTTTGGCTCAGCAAGATAAAGAAGAATAAAGAGCTATATAGTCCTTTCTCCTCCCTTAATGCATATAAGGGAAAAATGCAATTACAAATGAGATATAAAATCTAGCCACCATGAACAACAGGATGCAAAAAAAAAAAAAAGCTGGTTGTATTTGTACCCATCAGACAAAATGTACGAGATTCTAATACATGGTCAGATGGTTTTTAAAAGCTGATAAAGACGATTGGAATCTGGAAGCATTAGTATTAGAGGAAATAAATTAGTATGTGGGTTTTCTCTTGTTTTCTCTTCTGTGTGATTAATTAAAGGGAGCCAGGAATCTAATGTGTTTTGACACTTGTGTCAGATGTGACTGCTGATACACTTACTCAACAGTCTATCAAAATGGAGGGGGAAAAAAGAAGGTCTAAGTAGAACTAGAGCTTATAGCAAATCACAACCATTGTACCAAATGTACCTGACCCCACAAATCTGCAGAAAGACAGAAAGGGGTTTGAATGATTAACCCATTGCCTGCCACAGATAGTGGCTACTAGAAGGAAAAGGAAAGATGGATTCTCTTAAGTGTAAAATCAAGCACAGAAAATAAGAAAGAAAAATGGAAGACTTTCTTTAGGCAATCTACCAGGGAAGAAAAGTCAACAGAAGGGATCCTAGAGGTTCTTCACTGCATTGCTGAATATTCAAGAAAGAGAAAGGACTTACAAAGAATAAAGACAATTTGTCCCTGCCCATGGCAAGGGGGTTGGAACTAGGTGATCTTTAGGTCCTTTCCAACCCTAACTATTGTATGATTTTATGATTCTAAAGACAATGCCTTTTGGAGAAAGGATAGCCTTAACAATGGGAAGGAAGCCCCGGGGAAGAATGGGAGCTAAATGTGGAAGCCAGATACAAATGAAGCTAAATCAGTGAGAGGAGAAGCTGCAGAAATGCATGGTGTCACCTCTGTTTTATTTCTATGTCCATGAAAGCAAAGTGGAAAGATACTTTGCTTTAAACAAGTAAAGGTCTAGTCCAGGCTAACAGCCCTTTGCACATCTCAGATGGTGCTAACTTCCCTTTTGCCCTGGGCCTCTAAAACTACTTGACGCTTGTATTTAAACTTATGGCTAGAAGCAGATCACTGAAGACCGTTCCTTTTGCAGCCCTTTTAAGGTTTCTTGACCAGAGAACACCTTTCCTGTGTGCTTAAGATCTTATAGGATTCATAATTGAGCTTTTAGCTTATGCCCTCCAGAACATGCAGGATTCAAGAAATCAAACCAATGGGCTGGCAAGTTTGTCCTATGCTTCTTGAGATATTCACTGCTTTACGAGTGTGATGAAGTGTACATTCTTCCATGGATGATAAGCCCTTGCTCCTCGGGGAAAGATGGTGAGAAGACAGATTTTGGCCTAACATGACTAGCTCTGCACATCTGATCAGGCAAAGCCTGGCACAATCCCAAACCAGTCTGCAAAGAGGTGGGAACAGTGCCGGAAAGAAACCTTCACCGAAGAGCAATCTAGGAATGATAGATGGATGGATCTATAGCTGGGTCACATCCACACTAGAAGTAAGACGCTCTCAACAATTTTGTCCCTTTCAGATTTTTCAAATGGATAATGTAAAAATTAATGTCTGCTGGACTAGAGGCCAGGAGAACTGCAAGAAAGATGATGATGAGGCATAATGAGATTACAAACCAGGCAACAATAAGTCTGCAGTGTAAGAAAGTTACATAACCATTTCTGAGTTGCCTGTATCGATTCAGAAAGAAATCTAGTCTCCACCAAGAGAACATACTGCAGAACATCCCCTTGCTGATTTAGGATGGCAGCATTTACCTTTCCTTATAAGCCATCAGAGATACGACTGTATATTGTGTAAATACAGTGGGGACATGGATTAATTTCAAACCTATCACATAATCTGATGAGATTTCCCTTGAGACCTCCTAACACTTTGCAGAACTGTGAGTCATTATTTCCATAGTTATTGGAAATAACGTCTGAGCCCAGGCAAGGCACAATATTCCCACTGAGAGTTGTCATGACGGGAATAGAATTAATTTTTACTGTCACTGTACACACCAAGGGTCTTTTTGGCATTATTAGCATGTACCCCAAATAGTATTTAAATCCGTGATGATACAGTATACTATACAACAATATCATTTGGGGCCTTCTCAGTTTGGATGCGTGTTCCTTGCTACATGCACTGAATGTAAGTCAGATTTCACCTGCATTTACATAAGCCTGGTGCAGCTCCATCATCTTCAGTGGTCAAGATAATGACTCATGCTATTATGTAATCAGAACTGGATCTGTCACATAACAGAAGAATTCAAGATCCTTTTAAGGTGCAACTTATTAAGGAGATAGACATTAATCACAGTGATCTGTGATGCTGGTTGCCATAGTTCAGAAGATAAGCAAGAAGCTTTATTTTTCTAACTGCAGTTTAATTCATTCACTCTTACTATGGAGTTACTTCTCTATTTTAAGTGCTCTCTTGATGGTTTCTGTTACAAGTTGCGGACAGATCCTTTTGTGCTTCACTGTGAGACTAGCCATGCTGCCATCTTTGGATGTACTGAAGACTCAGCTATATTAAAACATTTTTTTTATATTTACAAGCCATTCTCCTGAAAAACTTTACCAAATATTTCTGGTTTACTTTTGCAAGCAAACTTTTTTATTTCCTTACCTGATTCATACAAGCATGCCTGTACCAATGCAATTTGTCACTACAGAAACAAACGTTCGATCACCACAACTGATGTCACTGAATGAATCACGTAAGAAAATCATGGAAATTAAAATCAACCAGCCAACCTTCTAAACAAATTCAGTAACAGTTCTGAACAACCTGGAAAGAAATTCAATTGAATGTGATGATTTCATTTCAGTTTTCAAAATTGCAGAGGTTTTTAAACTTTTTGTGTTACTCTGTGGGTGGAAGACACTAAGTAAAATGCAGTAAAACGGGTTCTCGCAAGCCCATTCTGTAACCAGCACTACACCTCACAATGAGATTGCTGCAGCTTCAAACCCATTTCTGCCAAAACTTTCATGAGAAGCTGAGGCATGGCAGTCTTCTCCCTAAGGGCATACAGAGACCTGACTTGTCCATTTAATTAGCCACTTAAACATTCCTGCCAAAAAGGCTGGACACACAGTTGTCCACAAACAGCCTGCCATTGCCCAGCAGCTTCAATTACGTGTTATATATATATAATATCTACCTCAATTTTCTGGACAGAAAATAACTCCAGGCCAGAAATCTTTTCAGCTGTTCTGCCCTACCCATATCAATGTTACAGTGGTGTCTATTTTATGGATCAATGCTGATTTTCATCCAGGATTCTATAAAGCTTTAGGGGGAAAACCTTGGAAATGGAAACAGCAATACTATTTCATAATCCAGGGCAGCCTTTGGAAGATTTACCTGTAACTCAAGTACAAATGCAGGATGACCACACTTTCATTCAAATAATATATTCCTGTATTTAGCGGGAAAGTAGATAAACCCATTTAGGATTTTTGCTAACTTACAAATTTCTTATGTATATGTTATACCTACTTGCAAAACACAGATAAAAATACCATTCCAAGGAGATTCTAACTTTAGAAATAATAATAAATCATATTTTCTATATGATCTTAATGTTTAAAAGCTTTATAAATTTGTCACATTTTGCTTTAAAAGATATCATCAACTCTATTTAATAGTATCATAGACGCTGATTTAGAGGCAGCCACTTTCATCACTACCACATGTGAAATTTCTGGGGGATTAAACTTCAGGAGACTATTATAAAAAACCAAGCACCTCTTTTATAGCCTTGTTAAGTAAATGTAATTAATTTACCAGCAACCTGGAATTGCAGGTATTATAAAAAAAAATAAAATCTCCAAGCTCTTTTGCTCTGCATGTGCTAAATGCTACAATCACTATTCTTTTTCAGGGAAAATACAGAAGAAATAGTATTAGGTGACAGTGAGGTTCATCACAGCAGGTCGATTGAGATTGTCAGGATTCATTAGCGTGTGTGTGACTGGTAAATAATTGAGTTAATTTTAGGTTGAGTGACATATTTAGAAAACTCCGAATCACCTTATTCTATGAATTTAATCAACCTTTGCTCTTCCCCAGATAGTTCAGCGCACATCTGCAATATTAAGTTGAACTGATACTTCAACTCTGCAGCCCTCACAAATACCAGCAGTTTGCAAACTTTCAAAAGCATCAAATGGATTAAACACTGGCCTCCAGCAAGGAGATCCACACAAATAAAGCATCAGAATGACAGAGAAAACAAAAAATTAAAAGAAAAAAAATAAAAAACAAACAAGGAAGCTGAAGAAGAGGCTTTCTTTAACTGGAGTTTAAGCCACATTTATGCTGAAATCTCAATTTGCTTTGTCCTGAAGAATAAAAATACTCAAGTCCGCAAGATACCCATGCAGAAAGATTATTTTTCTGGAAGCTTTCCAGAAAAACAGCTCCTGCTTGAAAAATTTAGACAATCCTCGAATGCTTCCTTGTGACACTCTGTTGACCCAATTAAATCACATTACGAAACAAAAAAATTGTACTGCATTGTGGATCTTCCAGCTTTGGCTTCTGAAAAATGCTATTTTCAAAGGCAGGAAACATCTTTTTCAAAGCTTAGAGTTATTTGGAAATAAGTTACAACTCCTAGCTAATGTGAGCTATTCATTTATTTTTCATTGGATGTCTTCTAATCTCTTTGTACAAACTTTCCCTTCATTTCCAAAAGACGTTCTTTTAGCATAAGATTTGATATTGAACATGACAATATTTAGGTAACACAATGAGCTTTTCTATGTAAAATGCAAGCTGCGAATATATGAGCTTGCAAAAAGGGCATTACTCTTCAGTTTCGTACTTTGAATATGCAAACAAATTTCTTATGGATTACTGGCAGCTACAGCTTGGGGTCTGACACTTAACTGTGTGTTAATAATATGCAAAGCAATTAATGTAATTATAAATATGGAAAAAAAAATAGCAACGCTATTTACATTAGTTCGTTACTAGCAGGTAAAATACTTTGTCAGCTGTAACACAATACAAATTGCTGCAAAGTGTTTAATACAATTATAGCATGCATATATTCAAACCACTACAGTTTATATTCTAGGTCTGTCCTCCTGGGATCAATTTATGATATTCTATCCTGGGCATCTTGTCTTGACAAAATAATGATACTTCGTTCCCGTGTTGCTACATTTGGCTATCACACACTTCATATATGGGTAGGATTAGAGACGTAATCATTGTACAGTGAATAGCATCACCAGGATGCATGCGGATGGGAAGGAGAAGGCTGATTAGTGCCTATACAGAAAGCACCACACGAGTGTGCACCTGCCTCTCCAATTCAGAAATATTTTCCTCAAGCAAACACAGTAAAAAAGCACAGCAGAATCAACAGCAGATCATATCCACTTCTCCACTGTTGGCACTGGTTTCTTGAGTGTTCATATTAAAAAATGCACTCCGACATTTACCATCTCCACACGCATGGTATGTAGTGACAGGCAGCAACTCTGCAGTGGAGGTTCAGGAGGTCTACAGGAATTAATCTTGCAGGTGACAGCCTGCTAGGTGAATACTGTAAGGAGGATAAACACATCATAAGGAGACTACCACTTTCTTAAATACTCAGAAGTCATGAATCCATTCAAGCAGAAAGACTGCCTTCATTTTCTTGCATTTGTAAATAAATTTGTGTTCAGAATTATCATCATGAACAGCAACCATTCTTAAACAAGACTATTCCAAAGCTCCTTATTAGTGCTTTAAGTCTGACAGTCAAGTAACACATCCCTGGCATCCTCAATTAATAACACTGTGTGTTGCTCAGGAACATGTGGCATGTGTAGCAGCGTGACTCAGCTACAGCCATTCCAGTGAATCAGAAGACACTACTCACAGGTACCAAAGTAGCATCCTTGTAACCACCTATTGTAAACACGCATTTTCTAGCACTTGAAAGGGAGACAAACAGTGGCAACACCAAGCCAATTCAGAAAAGGGAAATAGTTCTAATGTGTAACTTCTTTGCATAACCTTGATAAATAGAGGGGACAGCACAGCAGAGATGCACATTACTAAATACAACACAGTGCATAGATGGGGAAGCAAATTAAAAATGAACATGGAGCTGCTAAAAGCTGACACTTTCTCTAACCAAACCAAATTGCTACTGCCCAGTTGCTACTGGCTGAAGCACAGTCCTGCTTTATTTCCCAGATGCTCCATGGGACTGATCCAAAGCTCACCAAGAGCAACACATTCCCTTTTGGATGAAGCCTCTATTAAGAACAAGAACAGACCAAACATCTGCATGTAACTCCTGGCTCAGGGCTGGCTGATGGCTGTTACAGTCCCAGTTTATTGGCTGGAGCAGCTTCAAGGCTGTTCTGATTCTAACCCCTGCAGGCCATGGCACTGAGGAGCAAACAGCGGTTAGAGCCCACATTCGCCTCTCCTCTGAACAGAGTTCCTTTGCTCAAGCACTCCAGCAAGGAGCTGTTTGAGGGAACAGCCATCCCAACCTGGCAGAGTCTCCTATGGCGTACAACCTTTCTGGTTATAAGGGGAGGGAAACAGCCGCCCTGCACATCTGGAGGGGTCTTGTGAGCCATACACACCTGCAAGAGTATCAACCACCCTCCTCCCCACTATGTCAGGCTGTGCAACACCCTGAGTGACCCAGCTGCAGGGGACAGCCAGGGTACTGTCACCCCCCCCCACGCATGTCCACTGCCCACTGTTAACAGCGATGCCCATACAGCAGTGCTGAAGGGCCCTGTGCAGAAGCTTTGCTCTATGGACAGGGGAGACGCAACCCTTCCAGCTGAACTCCCCAGCTTCTGCCTGTTTGTCACAATTTAACATTATTTTCCATGTTTGATGTTTCATATTTGCATGTATTTTAAAAAAATATAAAAATCTGGAGCATGCCACTTATTTCCCTGATGTTTAAGAACACAAACATTGCAGTTCTGCTGTTTGGCATAGGCTGGCACAGATGGAAGACAGATATCTGGCCACCAACACTTAAAGAGGACCAGATTACATCTTTAGAAATTTTAGCTGTTTAGTACTTGTACTCATGCAATCAGCCAGACCAAACCTTCTCTCCATAACAAGTGCATACACAAAGAGAGACCATGGCCTTCATGCATGCAAAGACATCTGGGGCGCATTGGGACTGCCTTGATGGTTAGTTTTGGAAAGAAATGGGATAATGTTTTCTAACCTGGCATGGAAAGCTCTGAACATCATGCACCTTTCTGCCAGAAGGGATCTCATTTACTGGAAGGGAAGGAAAACAAGATTACCCAGTAGCCATTTCAGTTAATGTCAGCTGGGAAGATCCGTTATTTCTGAGTCCTTCAACCCATATTGAATTTGGTGCATGCTTTTGCTAAATCAGCTGTGCTCCTTTCCCAGCTGATCTCTGCCTATTTACTCTGACCTCAAATCTTCCAGCTCTCTCACCCCAGAGTTACAGTCATTCTCTGCTATTACGCCTGATCTTTCACAAAAGTTTCCACATCTTCCAGGCTCGTCACAACAACCCTTGGAGCATAAGCCAAAGCCAACTTGACACAACAGATTTGGGTTTTCTCTCGGAGGCACCCATATGCCTCAAAGACTGCAGTTCATCACCTACACTTATCAAATGTTGCTGAGCACACTCGTGGGACGGTGCTTTTGCAAACAGGGCAGAGCTGCCTCTTGTTTTTCTTCACCCCTTTCTTTTTTTTCTCTTGAAGTAAAAAGTTGGTTAAGCAAGTCTGAGATTAAGTTCACAATTTCTGCACAATGAGCTGTCTTGTACTGTGTCCAAAACCAGCAGAGAAATATTGTCACCTTTTTCTGGAACCCTGTGTGCAGCCTGGGGAATGGGGCTTCCTTTTCTGCTCCAACATTCCTTGAGTCTCAGTATTTCGGGGCTTGAAGTTTTCTTCCTTATGCAGAAGGGAGGTGCTACTGGGTGGTGCCTGCATGACTGTATGCATACAGGGAGAAGTTTCCATGAGCAATGGAAAGTAAGCTATGCCATCAAAGCAGTACAGTGCTTATTCCTTTCTTCCTTTCTGCATGACAACTTGGGAAAAAATCAGGGAGAAAATGAATGCTGACAACTGACAGGCATTAGGCAGTGTCTTGAGGAAAGCAGGGAAACATGCTACCTGCATGGATAAGGGCACACAGGTGGTGGGAAGGGAGAGGCTGGTTTGCTCCCAGATGGGGATTAGAAGTCACACAGGTGAAGCAAGTCCACGTGCCCTACTAATAGCAGCAGCTTCCTGCTCAAAATAGGAAGCAGCTTCACACATTTGTTCTCCAATTGGGTTCAGACATAAGCTGTAACACAGATGTTCACAGGGCACAAAGGGGACGCCCAGCAGAGCTGGCTGCAAAAGAAAATTTACAAGAATGACAGCAAGTTGCCTTTTACAGCAGGCTCTCCAGAGAGGCAGTAAAAGGGAAGCTCATTCTGCGATGTTTTTTTTCCTGAAGCTCCTCCTTGTGTATGATCCCACTGCTGCCAATCTCCAGAGGCTGCAAATGAATTAAAAAGAGGAGGAAAAGGCAAAAAATATGGGAAAGCAAAACAAAGGAGCAAAGCAGAAAATAAAACAGAACAAACAAGACTGAATAAATTCGCCACAAAAAAGAGAATAGATGAAAATGAGAGAAAGCACATAAACAGATATGAGAAATATTAGGGAAATGTAATCATCAGAAGCAATGTTGAGAACTTTTGTGCACACTCTGAAAACACCATCAGACATAGGATCCTCTGACAGACCGGAACATGTGTCTGAACATCCAGGAGATGCAGCAGGAGAGCAATGACACATTAAGTGACCCAGACAGGTACCTGACCCCTACATAAAATGGAGACATTTGGCTCTTTTTTTTTGGCCAAACAGGTCTGACAAACAGACCTGTAGGTCTTGGGACCTCAGGTAAAGCTGGCTATGGCAACATTTTGCATTCTGATTCTTACAGAACCAGCAACTTACTGTGAAAACCCATTTTTGTGGAGGGGTCCTCTGCACAAAAAACTGGTTCTGGATATTATTCATCAGAAAAATTCAACCTCTCCCACACTAAAAATCTCTCATACAGATCAAGGCAAGTTCAGCTGCTACATCCACATATTCAAAGAAACCTCTTCTTCTTTAGTGCTGAGACTGAAAAAATTGACTAGGTCTATAAAGTCTTCTGAAATAAAGCCTTCTTGTTTCTTTCTCCACTGCTAGGAGCTCAACAGAGTTTCAAGCATCATAAAGTGTGACCTGACTCTTAAAAAAGAAATCACATAGAAATTGCTTTGCTATATGCAAGAATGTTTTTGTGAAATTGCCTGAATATTTTCTGTTAATGTTCCAAGTGCGATATTAGCTTCACTGAAATACTTGAGAAAATTTCCAGGAACTTCAGCGTAACCAAGATTTCAAATTTTATGGCCATATTCTTCCAGTATTTAGTCACGTTCATACCTTTACTACCTTTAACAGATGCAAAGAAAACCAAAGAAAACAGATGAAAATCCAGTTACAACAAAGCCTGAAGTGAAGTACTGGGGGGGATCAAGAGTACATCTATGTTTTCTGACTCACTGATTTTGCCTTCAAAACTTCTTACTCATTCATGGAGACTCACTTTTTTGTTCAGTCTGAAGCTAAATTTGTAAGTTTGGCCACACATTTCTCTCTGAGTAACTGTGAGCATCATACCCTTCCCCGGCTTCTGCCATACAAATACCCCATGTTCTACTGAAAATTCAGCCTGCAAAGATCCATCATACTGTCCCATTCATGGCAGGTGAGATTTATCAAGAGCTTTAAGATGTTTAGCATTAGACTGTCAACAAAACTCACACACACTCTAAATCATCCAATATAAAGCATGAATGTATCCATTACACATACCCATTTGTTGCAGATACTCTCCAAGTTTCAAGAAACATATAACCAAGAATTACATCAAGTTCAGAGTCCAAGATCTGAAAAGGAGATCATATATATTTGTAAAAGTCAGTAAAAGTATATGGTGTAAGCATATAAAAGAAAAAAATCTACAGTGAAAAATTACTTCTTTAAAATGAGTTTATGAGATAGTCCTTCTAAAGTTGTTCATCACCGGAGAAATGTTGTGGGTAATAGCAATGATGGTACAATAATTTATAGGGTATTAAATTTAAGATATATAATATTGCATAGATTCTTAGTCAACTTCTACATGCAAGCTCAAAATTAGTAGAAAACTCCAAGAACACACCAAATTTTCAATTAGCAATTTTGCTACAATTATTTCTAATGAAAGAAAAAACCAAACATATTAAATATGCAAAACTTCCAGTGGCATATCAGAAAATATAAATGATTTAGGAAACCACAAGCATCCCTACATACATTTAAGCAATATTCTGCCTTTAGTTTGCAATAAGACCACCTCATGAATACAGAAACTACATGAAAAATCATGGATATTTTTATGCACATTACCTCTTTATTGTCTAAAAATGCTGAACATGGCAGTTCTGCTACAGGTGTGAAATTCTAGGTGTACATTTTTGTAATCATATGTATAACATCTAATCATCATTATTCCCAGAGTCTCTGTAAATTTTCTTGGTGATTCTCTTACGGTGACCCTAAGTGCCATGCATTTGGTAAGTCTAATGTGCTTAAGAAATCAGAAAAGAGGGAGAGGATGCATCAGGAGAAAGAAACTGGCTCTGTGGACCAAGGCAAGACACGAAGGAGGATAAAAAGAGAGGAAAAAAAATAGTTCACAAGTCCAAATGCACTTGGTCCAATCTTTGTTTTGGACAATGATTTCTGAGACGACCACATCAGCTTCATCATCATGAGTACATGCTCTGTTGAGTATTCCCGTAGCACCATTAGCATTTCTGAATTCTGTAGCAGGAAAAACTGTTTCACACAGTGCTGCCATACAGCCACAACTCTTAAAAAAATAATTGTCTGCTTCCTTTCCCCACAGCTTTGCCTGAGCTTTTGCCTGAAGCTGCATTATTGGTGCCCACCACATGATTCCCTGTGTAGGCAAATTGAATCACCCCACGAGAGTTAAGACAAATCAGTTACAGAGCAGCCTATACCCACTTTGCATCAATGATCACAGGGCTGGAAGCACGTATGTGGTCCAGCTGAAGAGCAGGCATGTTACTCTCCAAAGTCTTGGCCCGTCAAAGGAGTCCTAGACTCCCTCTGTTCCTTTCTGTGAGCTGATAATTTTCAAGCAGAGACAAAATGTAAATATCTGCATGGGTAATTATTTCACTGCTCATTTTTTGCAAGATAATCAGAAAGAAAGTTAAGGCTTGCTCTGAGAAACAGAAGCAGTAGAAATGTTTATGCAGCAACTGCATGAAAGATTCTGCCAATTCTTCTTAAAAAGCAACAGTTCATTGATTTGTAGCTGCTGCCTACTTTCATGTGCAAGAACAACAACTACAGAAATCCCTCACTGGTCTTCTCTATATATTTCCAGGCAATCCCTATAAGCATGACAACCTCTAGGACTATTTTTCCTAGACTGTTTAACCTAGATTGTTTAACCTCAGCAGGCAACTAAGTATCTCACAGCTGCCGGTACACCCTCAGCCCTACCATGGATGGGGAGGAGAATTGGAAAAAAAGACAAAACCCATAGGATTTTAAACAGTTTGATAAGTTTCTTATCTCCTGCTTGAACAGTTTAATAATTGAAATAAAATTTAAGAGTAACATCAATAATATCAATAATAATAACAATAATAATAGGAAAAAAAAAAAGAAAGAGATAAACCCCAAGACAGACAAGTGACACACAATACAATTGCTCACCACCCCCTGACTGATGTCCAGCCTGCCCCCAAGCCACAATCACCCCCACCCCATCAACTGCTTGGAAGGCAGCTATGCTCACCACTACACCACCAATGCCTAAGAAAGCTTGTGTTTCCTTTTTAGTAGTTAGTGGAGACATATTCCTTATTTTATTCATCACATCCACTGGGATCTGTTGATGTCCATCTTGCCATCTTTGGCAATGTTTTTGGCTATGTTTTTGGCTTGTCATAAGAGGCTCCATACAGTCACAAGAGCTATAAGTAATTCACCCTTATGCTGTCAATCCAGATCCACCTAAGCCACTTCAATTTTAGCAGCCTGATTCACCTGTTGGTTGTTTTGATGTTCTTAAGTGACCTGAGTCTTGGGTAAGCTCTCATCTATGTGAGGTAGCTTCACAAATAGGCTCTCCTCTCAGGTAGCAGTATCTTGCCACAGTGCAGCAGCTCCTACAGATTTACGCCTGTGCTGCCAGTTGTTGCCATTCCTGCTATTGAGGTCAACTACTGACAAGCCAGGCTCAAAGCTCAGATTCCATCAAAGGCATGAGTAACACTGCTACACCTCTGCCCTTTGCACCTCCTACTCAATTCCCCAAGAGATTTTCACAATAAGGCATAGAGAAATCACAAAGAGAATGCCATCAAAGTAAGTGTGAAAATCAGTCAAATATTACCTCTAAAAGGAGTGGATTTACTAGGTAATACCAATGAAAATCTGCAAGATTGGAGATTGGCCAAAATTTACCCTTTATTTTCTGCAGTAATGTCCTCCATTTTTTCTGTGCATCCTTCTTCATCAGTTAACCCTGTAACACCTTTTCCACTAGTATCACAGAATATCTCAAGTTGGAAGGGAGCTATAAAGATTATAAAGTCCAGCTCCCTCCTCCTTGCCGGACTACCTAAAACTAAACTGGTTTAGGAAAGCCTGCTCCAGTGACCAGCCACCATCCCAGTGAAGAACCTTTTCCTAATATCCAATCAGAACTTCCCCAGGTGCATTAAATTTCCTTGTTGTCCTGTTGCCAGTCACCAGAGTGGAGCTCAGCACCTCTACCTCTACTGCCCCTCTTGAGGCATTCTCTAGACTACTCTCGTCCCTCTTATCCTTCTCATCTCTGGCTGCCTGTCTTATCTTCACTTGCAAGGACCATACAGGCACTCCTTGTAGTCAACTGTTACCACCCATCTCTTGAGGCACATTTACCACCTAAATGTATGCTGCTCCCTGGCTGTAACATCTTCAGCCAAGTGACCTTCACAACAAGTAGTAGATTCCAGGGGCTGAACTGAAGTCCAGCAAAACTTGTGTCATAAAGGTAACCTTCAAAACACCAACCGGGTGTAAAATTCTACTAATGCTATAACGCATGAAATGATATTGCTCAAAGACAAGTCTCAAGGGATTGTTGACCTGAGAATTGCTTGTGACATATTTATAGAGAAACATTATGAATTATTGCATGGCTGAGAGAGCTCTGTAACAGAATGTTTGCAGCCAAAGAAAAGAACAATTGTATGTAAGTATAAGCACATGATTTGCTATGCATTACATTAGATGTGTTTATTTTAGAAATGGCCACTCATCTGACTGTTCCAAAAACCCTTAAGGAATTGCTAAAAGATGCCAGGGAAAGTTTTTACTTGTAGCACACTTTCTATCTTTAATAACACCAGCTGTCGCTTTACAAATCATGCCCTTCACAGTTATCCCATATTCTGCAAACACCAAAAAAACCCCAAACCCTCCCACAGTTATTAACATCTGCTTCATTTACTGATTCTGACAAACTCAAGGACAAAGGCATGATTTAACAGATTGCTCTGCGTAAAGAAAGAACATAGTCCACGAAAGGATTCATCAAATGCCCCTGTCAGAAAGCTTTATAAAGCACAGCTTAATGAACACATGCAAATTGCTGTAATATATAAAAAGCCTGATACCACTTCAACAAGTAATGTTCTTATGAAATCTACGGAGAATGGTAAGATAGATCAATCTAATTTGTCTTTGAAATAAAGTGATTTGGTTTCCTCCAGATAATTTCAATCTCTTTTTTTTTTTAATGCCTTGTGGCATGACAGCAATGCATTACATACAATGAACCACCTCTTTAGACCCTAGAAGATGTGATTATTCAATAGAAAAAGCATTCAGCAACAGACAAACTGGAAGCACAGTGGTACACTTCAGTATTTTCCTTCAATATTTTGACATGCTGGCAATTTTAAAAAATTGATATTTCCAAGCCTTGCTGCATTTAAACAGCCCTTATTTTTTTCATTGTTGCTCGATGTGGTGTTGAAGCCTGAGTGCAAGTCAGGCTGATATTTACAGAATAAGGAACTGCTCAGATATGAAAGCACATCACAAAACAACATGCATCCAGGATTATCGCTGCTGTTGATGTTTTCAGCATTATTGATCTAGAGATCTGACCATCTGCTTTTCGTCAAGATAAGGAAAGAATAGCTTATGAGCTAAAATGACTTTTGATTAAAAATACCCAACACTTTCTACAACATTTTCTCCCTGACAACTGAAATTTCTTTCCACCAACTTACTTAAATAAAAAACTAATGCATTTTCAGTGTTTTGTCAAAGAAGCTAAATCCCACAATCACCCTTTATGAATTTATGGGAAAATAAATAAAACTTCTCTGATTTTTTACTCAGAAAAAAAAACATAGAAAAGAACACAGCATAGTAAGCGCATCAGAAACTAGAAGATGCAGAGTTTCTGAATCTTGGCTTTACTATTTGGGCTGGGCAGGTGGGAAAGAGAAAGAGGACTGTGAAATAGCATGATTATTCCCTTTTAAAAACTTTTTTTCTCTGAAGAGTTCTGTCAGAGGAGCCTAGGTACAGCTAGTGATGCCTTGGGGCTCAGAGGGATTGTACCACTGTTTCTGCACTCTACTTTTCAGAAGAGGTGCTACTCACCCATTAAAAAATTTGTTAGACCATCATATGTACTAACATAAAACTGATCCCTTGATAATTTTCGACCACCTTACACCTTCAGCCCGCCAGTCATCCACAGACTATGGATATAGAACACAAACTGTCTGGCTTCTTCATCTTCCCTTCAGTATTACTCTGGAGTCTGTGATGGACAAGGTCTGAGGTGCAGTTTACCAGTTCTTTTGCATGCCATTTATTAGGCCTACAACTCTCCAGCTGGAGGGTGTCCATCCCATTCTACAGAATTCAAGTTTTCATAGGACATCAAAAGAGCTCTCACACTGAACTGCAAAAGGAAAACAAACACTTCCTAAGTAACACTTTCTTGGGTGGCTCTTGGTTACATTATGCTAGAAGAAGAATCCTCACTATAGTAGTCTAATAGATAAACAGTTTCAACTCCTATTTTATACCATCCATTGCATGTTCCACGTTACTACAGAAGTAATTGCTGTTATTGTCAAAGCAAGACACAAGTTTTGCTCAGTGCCTTAGGCAAAATGGCAAAGTTGGACAGTACTTGCTGCAGGATTCTCAAATCTCTGCATCATGGGACTGCAGTTTCTCATTAAGAATTAACAAAACTGTTAAATAAGAGCTTCAGGTTGAAACACTATGTCAGAAATATATTGTGATCTTCTCATTTTAAAGGCATTAACTTGTAAAATCTCTATGTAAATTCTGTTACACCGAATATTCAGTATGTGCCAGGCACTATGGAAAACGTTTTTATTTCTCTGCAAATGAATATACATTAGAGTGAGTGTGTATAGTATTTTCCTAGAATTGGGTTTGTATCTCTGAAAATTAAGGGGTCATATCTTTAGCACTCTGTACCACTTTTAGATGCTAGTGAACAATATTTAACAAAGCAGGCTATTCTCGGTTTTTCAGATTTGCAAGACGGTGGGTTCTCTGGCTTTTCATTCATTCAAAGACTGAAATCTGGGAATAAATGAGCACAATAAGCCTTTCTTTATTATACCTCATTTCTCAAAGTAACTCTTTCAGGTTCCATCATTACCATGCCTATTTTGAATCTGTTCTTTTTAACATAAATCTACAAGTACAGAAAAATATTGCCCCTTTTGACTGTACATCCAGGCCAACAGATTCACAGTCGATACAGCTAATAAAGGTAAATTGCAGAAGCTCCATCACACACCTTCTCTTTTATCTTCTAAGCCCACATGAAATTATATTAATTATCCTAAGTAAAATTAAACATTCTAACTGTTTCCTGAAATAGGGAGGAAATTATTATTCTTGGGAGTCAATCTTCTTACAGATGCTTTAAGATGCAACATCCAACAGATTTCAGGGTTAAAAAGAGCCTCAGGTTAATGGGTTCAGACTTCAACAGGGGAAGTTCAGATTGGATATAAGGAAGAAGTTCATTACTGTGAGGGTGCTGAGACACTGAAAGAGCTTGCCCAAAGAAGCTGTAAATGCTCTATCCCTGGCAGTGCTTCAAGGCCAGGCTGGGCAAAGTCTTGGGCAACATGGTCTAGTGTAAGGCATCCCTGATCATGGCAGAGGGGTTGGAACCGGATGATCTTAAGGTCCTTTTCAACCCAAACCATTCTATGATACTGTGATTTCAGTTTTAGTCTAATAAAACAGCTTCAAAAAGTACATTAACCTCCACACCATCATCAACAAACTTACAGTCACACTGTGTGCAATGGAGTGTGCTACATGATAATGCAATAAGACTTTTTTTTAACCTGTTGCTTTGGGGTTTTTTCTATTGGGGTCATAAGTGTTTAAAGTCAGGGAGCATTGCTTTAATAAAATAGGCAGGAAGCAGAGCCAATTTCCCCAGTCCCACACAGAATCACAGAATCAGCTAGGTTGGAAAACACTTTTAAGGTCATAAAGTCCAACCGTTATGTGAGGACTGCCAAGCTCACCACTAAACTATGTCACTAAGGGTTTCATCTACATGGTTTTTGAACACTTCCAGGGACAGTCACACCACCACTGCCCTGAGCAGCCTGTTCCAAGGCCTGATTAACCTCTCTATGACTGAAATTATTCCTAATTCCTAATCTAAACCTTCCCAGCACAGCTTGAGGCCATTATCTCTTGTCCTATTACTGGTTATTTGGGAGAACAGACCAACACACACACCCCACACCCCCCCCCCCATTACAACCTCCTTTCAGGTAGTTGTAAAGAGTGATAAGGTCCCCTTGAGCTTTCTCTTCTCCAGACCAAACACCCCCAGGTCCCTCAGCCATTCCTCAGCACACTTGGGCTCCAGACCCTTCACCAGCTTCGTTACCCTTGTCTGGACCTGCTCCAGCACCTCAATATCTCTCCTGTAGAGAGGGGCCCAGAACTGAACAGAATTTGAGATGCAGCCTCACCAGTGTTCAGTACAGGGAGATGATCACTGCCCTGGCCCTGCTGGCCACACTATTTCTGATACAGGCCAGGATGACACTGTCCTTCTTGGCTGCCTGGGCACAAGGTGGTTCATGTTCAGCTGCATCAGTCAGCACCTCCAGGTACTTTTCCACTGAACAGCTTTCCAGCTACTCTTCCCCAAGCCTACTAGTCCCTAGTCCCTACTCTCTAACAGATTCTTGCCACTCATCACAGCAGGGGTATTCACCTACCACTGTTATGGACAAAGTAACCTATACTGGACAGCAGTCTAATCAATAACAGCAAATGGCTCTGGGGATATCCTGAACTGACAGTGAAATAGACCAGAAAGTGAAATTCTTCCTTTTATTAGCTTTTTGGCAAGCTAGTACAAACTCATGTTCATTGTTGAACAAAGGAAAATGGGGAGGTCTGTACAAATACAGACCTTTTCCTACTCAAATGGGAGCTGAAAATGACCTCTTCCCCTGAGGTGTGGGAATATGAGAGAAAGGACTTACTGCTCTTAAGTCTGTCTCAACAGTAGTGTCCAAGGTGCAAAAACTCCCAACCTGAAATATTTCCATGAAAGTACAAGGTATTGAGCAAATTTACTGTGACAAGCACTTTCTGAAGGTAAAGAGTTTCACAATGTGCAGCCTACCCAACCTTGCTGCATCTCTACAGAGGTCTGGGATATGCAGAAATGTGTTGCCATCATTGCAGTCTAGAGGTTAGAACAGAAACTCCATAAGGAAATAGATTTTTTTTTCCCTTTTCTTTTAAAAGCAAGGAAGAAGCACTAAGCTGCATTACTTAATCCCAGTGAAAGACTGAGTAAGCAGCTGAATGCAATAGATGCAATAAATCTCTAATCCTTCTCTTTTTTAACTACAGTGACAACTGTTGGGAAAACCCTGTTCAAATAATCACAAATAATGTAAAAAGGGTTCCCGTAAGTTGAATATAGATCATGTTTTTTACAAGTAAGATCTATGAGAACAACGTGGGTAAGTTCGGCGTGCTCATGACATGTAGTTGTCATAACAACATCTAGCACCACAATATCGAACGACCATGTTTCCTCATTCCTGCTTAAGAGGACTCATTTAGAACTAGCCACCAGTAACATCCAGTCTCAGAAATAACAGGTGATTCAAAAAGATCCACAGAAGAAACAAGAGGTCCATTATGTCCTCCTTGAAATGGTAGTGGGGGCTAGCTGCAATCCACAGGTTTTTTCTAACATTATTTTTACCATTAACCAGAAGCAAGGCCAATGTTCCCTCTTGTCTCAGAAGCAAATATGGAAGCTGGAGCTGTAAAGAGAAGCAGGATCAAACAGCTTGAGAGGAGTGTAGGAAGTCCTTTTAGTCAGTCAGTCATATCTCCTGCTAAAAGTGGAGGACAAGCACCAAGATGCCATTCCCTGCAGAGTCAGATATAATGAGGAAAATCTTATCAAGATAAGGATTCTTAGCAGACAAGCTAGTGGCAGAATCAATTCACCACAGTGATGATAAAACAGTATTAAGAAAGCTGAGCAGTTTTAAGGAAAGGGAGCTAAAAATAACTACACAATGCACACTCCTCTAAGTCCTTGTTTTCACTATGGTGATGCTTCAAAGTTAACTGTCCAAAAGACAACTCTGTACTCTGTATGCTAGAGTCAAGATGAAGCATGGTAGGCTGTGGTGGGCCTGTAGTTTCCAGGGATTGTGTATCTGTATGAATTACAAAGATAGCTGCATTTTGTTCCAGTTACTGTGTATTAGGAGCAGAACCCTGCTGTTTGGTAAGCTTTCAGCATAAGCTTCAGCTAGGAAAAGGCTGGGTACAGTGCTTGTGCTGTATTATTGAAAGAATATACTACTCAGAAGGACAAACTGGGTCTTGCCTAGTTTTCTGATCTTGCTTTCTTCAGGAGGACTGACCACACACTATCTGTTACACAGACACACGCATACCACTTCCTAACAGCACAGTAAAAGATCCAGACCCATGTTCCAAATGGTTTTGGTGAAGGCAGCTGACATCCTCAACCCCAAGGGTCTTGAAGGAGCAAGGAGTTTCTTACATTAACCTTAGATTGGGATCTTCTGGTATCTGTTAGCAAGCACATGAGCAGTAGCCATTTTCCTTTCTAGGCCCTTTGGGAACACTATGACTTCATATTGTATGCTTAATTATTTTTATTAACCTTCCATAAATGCTTTTATGCATCCTCACAAAAACTTCCCTAAATTTACCAAATACTGCTGTTCCAGATATTTTTGTTTTCTACTCAAGTAATGCACTTGGAGTTTATTCCAGAACTTGACCTCTTGGGATATTTGAAAAAATTCTTTTAATCTTTAGTCTAAATTCATTCAGGACTAATTAATAAACATATTATCTTGTGCTGGTATTATCCTTCAATTTCAACAGCTCTCCTCCTTCCCCGATGTTTGCCCTTCAAAGGTATTTAGAACAAAGCGTTTTACTGGATATTATACACAAATTATAGGGAATGGAGGCTCAGTATATTTTGTCACAAAATCTGACAGAAGGTAACCATCCACAGGGAAAACTTACCTAGCTTATTTTTTTGCTAACTGATGAAAAGGCAGACACTTAGTCTAGTTACTCCAGTATAAATCAGGAATAATTATACCTGCATGGAGAGCAAACTATAACCTATAGCTAGCCAAGAGGCAAGAATTGCACCTGAGCAGCATCTGCCTGGGGCTGCAGTGGGGACTGTGAGCACTGAGTTGTCAGTGGAGAACAAATACCTGATAGAGCAGGAGTTAGCAGTAGGCTTCTGTCATGTAAGAGCCATCATTAAATTTACCTCAGACTAAACCAGGACACCATCACAGTTCTGTACTGAATTCAACACCATTCAATATGTTTGGAATGGTGTCAGGAGACACAATGTATCAAGCCTCTCTGAATGCCAAAACACCCTGGTGCTGTTTCCAGCCTGTGGTTGTAATGCCATGGACAGCAGTGAGACTTCTTACTTCTTAAACCATGATGTCTGAACATGCACAGACCCTATATTTAAATACCCAAGGAAGTCTGAGGCCCATGAAAGAGATCCGAGACAGACAAATATTTGCCCCTAGGGCTCAAATCCTCCCATCCTAATGTGGATATCTAAAACAGCTTAGACAAACTGCGCCCAACTACAGGGTCCAATGATTGTAAAAGGAACCTAGGGAGAGTAGCTTTGATGCAAGCAATTATGCAGTAGGTAACTCAGGGTAGCCGAGACAAATCTTACTGCTGAAGTCTGCCTCAGGAGCGCAAACATTCAGACAGATCTGAAGTCACAAACAGGAGTTCAAAGGATGGGTTTTCAATGGCACCATGTTGTAGTCTTTAAGTCTTTATTCAGTACAGCCTTTTCTTGTTGAATTTTAAACAGAAGAATTTGAGATTTGGCTCAATGATAACAGCAATAAAAGTCATCATGAACACGAATTTATGAGAAAATATTAAAATAACTAAATATGTATAGCTTGACTAAAGCCACTATTGAAAATTAAATATGATAATTATCTACAAGCTCTGGAAGGATACACACACTAAGGATTTCTTTTCTTAATAGGGATTTTCAGGAAACTATAGCTAAGAGTAATGTGATTATACTGAGCAAGGTAAAATTTAGGCTGACAGGGAAAAAATCCTAATAATGAAAGTGTATTCTATTGTAGAATAACCTTCCAGAGGAAATTGGCTGAAGTCCAATCACATCTAAAGGCAACTGGACAAAGATATGCAGAGAACAATCCTGCATTAGCTGCAAGATGGACTAGATGACTCAACAGCACTTTTTCATTTTTAAATTCCTATCATTCCGCTGCATAAAATAATCCAATAACCCAAAGGGAAGAGGGAAATAGGCTTAGCAACAACAGCACAGCTGTCTCTTCTTCGAGGTCTGCACGCTGCAATCAGTGCGCTTTGTACTGATTGCACTGAGGGAGGAAACATCTGTATGTGTCAGAGCACTGTGTTAATTTGGTACTACAAAGTCATATGTCTGATGTTCCCTTCTCCCTCTTGCTCCACTCCTTAATAAAATAACATTACCAGAAGAATCGACCCTGTGTTGTGAATGTATCAATCATGATTTTTGCTGCACCAGCTACTCATAATTGGTTTAAGTTTTCCTGATCTCAAATGCCAATTGGAGTTAAACAAAACACAAAAAATGAATAGCCTCTAGGCACATGGAAACAATCTTGCCACCTGGTGATCTACAAGGAATACAGTAACAATGCTTTTCTAAAGCTATGATACACATGTTTAAAGCTGTGCAATAGTTCACTCTTCAGTTTTGAAGAGACTTTGACATTTTCTAGCTAAAAAATCTTGCTGGGAGTCTGTGTTAACATACTGTCTGGTTTCTGTTATGCTTAACCTACAAGTTAACAGAAGTCTTCTTAAAGAATGACTATTCAAGTTAATTGAGGATTTGGTTTCCCTTCTCCAGAGAATACAAGATGGTCTTAACACTATATATATGCATATAAATACAAAAATATTTTCTGGAGAAAGTGCTTTCAAGTGTAACATTAGCTTTCTACAACCCACCACAACTCTGCTCTTCCCACAGCAGTTGCACTCTGTAATGCTGACCAAACCTCTTTGTATCCACTTCATGGAGAGGTCTGATATTTCCAGGAATGTATTTGGGATATATAGCAGGGACAGCTTCTCTAAAAAAAATACTTTAAAAGAACATTATCATCATCTGAAAAATAGATCTGCATGCCATAGGGGTATTGGGTTGGTTTGCCTTAGGGGGTTCATGTTTTTGTTGTGGTTTGTTGGGGTGCTTTTGCCTCCAGTGCTCAACTAATCATACAACAACAGAAACAGGATTTGTGCTTTTCAAAAACAGCAATATTAATGGAAACCTGCATCTGCATAGCAGAACAGTGATCAATGGCTCACAGCTTACACCACTGATTCTGTATTATTCACACAATTTCTTCTTGATTTCTTTCCTTTTTCCAAAGAACTTTTCAAATCAGAACCCAAATTACTATTTCCTCCTTTTTTTCTTTTGTCAAAGGAGTTAAGAAAAGGCGAGTATTGGAATTGTACCCCACACAATCCTAAAATTCTTATACATTTGAGATTTTTCCTGCTCTCTTAAGACAATACGAGACATAAAACATGAGTTACCCTTTAACTGATACAGCTGCAAATTCCCACTCCTGGGGATAGCAGTAAAGCAATAAAGTGGCAGCTGTGACCCTGCAGTCTACCTGCACCTGAAACTGAGGCTGCTTTAGCAGAAGCGACCCACTGCTTTTAATTTGTCTGAATACTTGCTGAGAGAAAAACCGGCTGCCGCGTTACAGCTCACAGGGGTTGGACACTGCTGTGGGACAGTGCTCAAAGACCGGCTTGAGATGCCATAAAAGACAGAAGATAATCAGCAGGAAGGCACTGGGGTCCAACAGGAAGGTCTACAGACCTCAGAGTTGGAGGCACACAACAGGAGGAGGAAACGGAGAAGATGGGGAAGGGGCCCATATGAAGCAGCATTTTATCATCTCCAGAATGACCATGAGGCAGAAGGCACTGCCTACCAGAAAGCCTTAAAGATATGAGGAGTTCCTTGTACCCTGCAGTTTTCTGGGCAACCAGGGCAGAGTTCTGCATGCAAACTCCGCCACAAAAATCTCTGCTGCTGCCCTTCGGATTCTTTTCCACTTGTTGCCTAAGCAAAGAAAAATCAAAACACAAATACCAATTCCAGGGTATGATGAGACAGAGGAATGGAAAAGTTGAATGAAGCATTTTCCAAGTCCCGCACAGAAAGGCAGATCATGAAAGAAGTGGAAGGAGTATTTTTTATATTTTCTAATTAGCTTTAGGAAATTATCAGTAGGAAATTGGTTGTATTATACTTAACTCAGCTATTTCTAATGAGGATGCTGTGACCAAAAACTAACCTTGCTGCAATTTTTCAACTACTTACAATGTTGGAAGTATTGGGGGGGGGGGGGGGGGGAAGAGAGAGAGAATATTCTATTTCTGTTCTAACTAAACGGGTGAGAATCAATCATTGAAAACTAATCTCACATAAAGACTACATAAAGCTCAGCTTGAAGGATGGCTTTATCCAGTAGTCAGCAGGACTGTCAACATAGAAAAGGTGCTATGCCATGAAAATACCTTCACAGCTTTACAGCAGGGTAACTACTTGATTTCTTTGTCCAGTTTTGCTTTGCTCTGTTAGAGGATGTGTGGCTGGGCAGCAGCCATGAAGACCACATAATTTGCTATTGCAGGAAATATCTGGAAAGAGGGATGATTTAATGATGGAGAAAGTTCAGATACAGAGAGTTTCTCAAGGGTGGTCAGGACAGGGGGAGAGAGACAGCCATTCCTGCAGTGATAAGTGGGGAGCAAACGCAAAGCAAAGCTCCAGAGGTGTCAGAAAGAAAAGGGCTTTGCTCATGGAGATCTTCCAGTGAGAATTTCATAGTATCTGTGGTTAAACGTGAGAGCTGCAGGCTGGAAAGAATGACTAAAGGAAAAGACTATCCCAAGGAGATCATCTACAGGGGGACAGACCTCTTTTCAGTCCCTTTATTTCAGGATGTCTTTCATTGCAAGTCACAGTTTTCTCTATTAAGAATAATTTTGCACTAGTTTAGTATCATGCACTATAACACTCAGCATTAGGTACCTGAAGGTTTTGGGGTCAGTGATTCAGTGTGCTCACTTTTAGGAAACCAAAACTGCCTTGTTTCAGGGTAAGCAAAAGGAAACCTTCAGCTGAAGAAAGCAAAGAAAGATCTGAATTAAAATGTTCACTTTTCATTATCAAATTATTTTCCACATCCTCACATTCACAAGTGAGAGAAGTTGAGGGAAATTAAAATGCATGAAGAGTGGAGGGAAAAAAGCTTTTGCTGTTTTTAGAATCTTCTAATTTGTGGGCCTGACTTTTAAGCTTAAGTTGCTATCAGCGGCACCTCTCTTGTTTTGCTTTCAGGTGCATAGTGAGGACTCTTGCAAGGATTTGTTTGGATGGTTTTGAGTTGTGAGGACGAGGGGGGCAAAAGGGAGTGCAAGGGAATAATAATATTTAGAAAGAATACATATATTTTTTCAACATGGCCCAAGAGATTTTGGGGATTAAGGCCTTTTGTGTCGAGCAGGTGACACACTCAGATCCTTGCAAAGCCAAAATGCTCCTGGGCTCCCCCTCCACTGTGTAACATCACGCTGAGCAAATATAACAATTACAGGGCTTTTTAAAATAATGAACACTTACAAAAAGATACCAAAATTTGCATTCTGGATTAGAAGCAAAGGAGACTAATTCATTACAAATGAGATTCTTAAGTGTACTGTAACTACACACAAAAATCTAGCAAGTTTACATGCTTTAATTGTTGCCACAATGTTGAAGTGTCTGTGAGTGCAATTGCATTACCCAATTAAGACTCAAAGTGTCACATTTATTCATGCAGTGCAGGCACATAATATTTTAAAATGATCCCAATCAGATAATACTCCCTTTCTACACATAAACCCATTCAACATTTGAAAGAAAAATATCTTTACAGTTTTCCATTAGATCTCAGGTGGGTTGGATTTTTCATCTTAAACCTCCCTAAAGCACAGAGGAGTAAATACTGAAAGCATTGTACAGGTTTCATAATTCAGAAAACGTGGGTATAGAGGCACATATCCCACAACTTCATCCAGATTGAAAGCCTAGATTCTTTAACCACCATCCCCACTACAGTCTTAAAACATCATGTTAGGGTCCTCCTGTATTAGATTCCTCTATGGGTTCAGGCAAAGGGAAACCAGTTGTCCACAAACTGTGAAATTTAAAATGCATGTAACTAATCAAGACTAATTGTAAATACAAAGACTAAAGAGCCCCATCTTTCACTTAAGAAAGCAAGTCACACTCTAGCACACCAGCTTTTGAAGGATTTACATTCCAAGCATAGGATCATGAGGTCTGCTGTTTACACAGTGTTTTCACATGACTGGAAGAATTTTTTCTTGTCACTAGTAACACCAGTTTAAATGTTAATGGAGCTGACCTTAAGAAAAATAATTAATATATGGTTGACTTCCCATATATTAGAAAAAACAATAACAATGACTAAATCAGTATCTTCTGTATAATTTCAGCTGTCTTAGCCATGATGAGTTGTGTGGCTGACTATTCTCACAGACTTGCATCACATAATGGCAATGAACACAAATTGTTTGCAATGTCAAGGATTAGATTTTACCTACAACAGAGGACATAGGACCATATTATGAGGGACTACCCAGAAAGCAGCAGCCAGCCGACCATTGCCTCTCTGAGTCACAGAAAATCCCTGACAGGTGGTTAATTGATAATATGATATCACGAGGCAATGCCTACACTGTTGTCTTGATTGCTATGCTTCAAGTGAGGGCACGTCTTCTTTGGCTTTGTGCAGTACCTGATTTCAAGGTTTCATTCTGAATGCATGACTTACAAGCCCCAGATCCCTGCAGAGTTAAATCCTTGTAAGAAATCTGAATCTGCTACAAAAGGGGCTCAAAGCAATCCCAACCTTTATCAACGCCATAGAAAACTTCTTGGGATGCTGTCGTATCGCCCATGGACACCAATACAACACTAGTAGTTATCACAGAGAAATCAGGACACAGAATCTATCTGACAAGCTCTTGTCAGGACCTGCTAGATGCTGCTTAGGGGTGCTAGCTGGAATAAACAAAATAGGGAAATGATTAATGGCATTGAGTCTGGCAGGTGGGTTTTTATACAGGCAGACTCTTGGCAGACTGTGGGTTTGACTTAGTCATAAAAGAAGGATGTGGAGAAGCCACAGCAGATAACAAAACATTCTGCAAAACACATGCCTCTACTTGGAATCCTATTTATTAACACAACCATTCAAGCAGTCTTATTCTTAGAACAAGAATTAAAATAAACAGAACAATCCCAGCTGTCAGAGTACCACCGATTAATCACAAGGTTTCCTGTATTTCAAGAAAAACAGAGAGGGATCTGCACTGCCATCCACCCCTTGTCTAGGTTGCCCTCTATATTCACTGGAGAAAAACAAGGAGCTTCTGGCAACTGGGCTCCTGGCTGAGATGGCCGGTTAAGGACCAGTGCATAGAGTAAATCCAAGCTCTTTCTGTATCTGTTTTCCATACAGTGTGGGGAGAGATAGGTAATGCCTAAATACAATGCAAAACATAGGTGGGCTGAATCACTCTCTGAAGCTGTCCTCTTGGCTGCATGAGAAGAACAAGCACCTAACTAAAATCCATAGGATCAGATCTGGATTCATCCCTCCTCCACAGTGGCACAGCAGACTCTCTATACAAATTCAGCACGCCAAAGGATTAATATACCCATCATTTAACTCAGAGGTCCATACAATGATTTCTGGGGCTGAGAAAATGTGAGTGGTGTGGTAGACAAACTCCTGCTTCCATCAATCAGCTTTTCATTAACATCATTCGTCCTATCCTCTTGATTCTGAATAAAACCTGCTTTCTGTCTTTATCATGCACTTATCTCTTCCATAACAAATGCAATGACACGATCTCCTATGAAGACAAGCTGAGAGAGTTGGTCTTGTTCAGCCTAGAGAAGAGAAGGCTCCACAGAGATCTTAGAGCAGCTTCTTGTAGTACCTAAAGAGAGCCTACAAGAAATCTGGAGAGGGACTTTTTACAAGGACATTTAGGAATAGGAAAAGGGGGAATGGTTCTAAACTGAAAGAGGGTAGATTTACATTGGACATTGGGAAGAAATTCTTCACTATGAGGGTGTTTAGACACTGGCACGGGTTGCCCAGACAGGCTGCGACTGCCCCATCCCCAGCAACGTTCAAGGCCAGGTTGGAAAGGGCTTAGGGCAACCTGGTCTAGTGGAGGTATTCATACACATTGCAGAGGGGTTGGAACTAGATGATCTTAAAGGTACCTTCCAACCCAAACCATCCTATGGTTCTATGAAATCCTCCAGTGGCCCTTTTTCCTTTCAGGGAAACTGTCTCTGCACTGCTTTATGCTTAAAAGATTTTTCAGACCTCAGCACATGCATTAACTGTAGTATTTCCTTCCTGTGCAAGCACATCCAAAGATTGCTTTTTTAATTTTCTCCCTGATAAGGAAAGGTATTGACATTGAAGATCCTAAACTCTACCCGTTGGGTTGTGAATCTCTGAACAGATGAAAGCTCCTCCTAGGATTGTCCTAGTTAGGAGAAATGCAACTTAGATCTCCCTCTAAAATGAGTAAGATGTGAATGGTGTGTTTTTTCAGGTTGGTTTGTTTGTTTGTTTATTTGAAACTGTATAAAAAGAGGAAACCACAAACTGTTTTCTTCTAGATGTTCTGCCACATACAGGAAATGTGATCCTCTTTTCTCCTCTTGGAAAGTGGGTGAAGTTCAAGAATAAAATCCAAGCTTGGACCCGGTTCTAATTTTCATTCATCCATTCTCAAACAATTTGTCTGTACACTGAAGAAAACACTAAAAATCTCTGTGTGTGAAAGCAACCATCTGTAAGCAAAAGGACATTATCTAACAAAGAAAAGGCGACAGGAGGATCTGCTTCTCTAGTAATTACTGTCTGCTGTAACTGTGTAATTTTGCGCTGTCAAAACTTGGGACCTAAAATAACTTCCTTCACGTTTTCTTCCAGGCTTTTCTGTGTCCAACTACTTCTCTTCTGAATTATCTTCATAAATTCATATTCCTGAACAGCCTTTTTACTGACTTTCAGGGAAAATATTTTATGCCAGATAGCCAGATTTTTATATGCAGCTCCAAGACAGTTCTTTATTGTGCATTATTACCTCCTCTACCGCAAGAATGCTGATTCTCCTGGAAAGAATTGACTTCCTTACTTATCAACACCTTCCTCTGCACATCAGCGTGTTTCCTCTCACCCTCCTTCAGTCATATAGTGCAAAAATCCTAGAAAAAGTGAAGTGTTGCATGTGTAAATGAAAGGTTGATTAGGAATTGACTGCTAATGACATAGATGCTGCATCCCATATTGCCATGGGATTTTCTACCAACTACCAAGCCAGAGCACGTGTGCACAAGTAGCAAATATACCATGGAGAGGCACTTGTGCACCTCGTTATTAGCCTGAAACAGATTTTCCAGCATCTGAGCAGTGACCTGTTAATAGCTTACATAATGAAAAACAGCACTGAAATGAGTCAGTGTGCTTGGCAAATTCAGATCATTAACCATGAGAAAGCACTTCAAGTGGATCAAGGGAGAAACACATACCCCAGAGAACATTAAATAGAGAAGTCTTATTAGTGATAAGTAAACAGGTGCAATATTCATCTAGAAATGGTGGGGTGGAATCCTTCATTTCCCATAGAAAATTCCTCTCTGAAAGACTAGGTCCCACCTTTCACAACAGAATACAAGCTGGGCTCTTGACACCCCTTTCCCAGTTATCTACTTGCCAAAAGGGCACTCT
Source organism: Myiopsitta monachus (assembly GCA_017639245.1). NCBI lineage: Eukaryota > Metazoa > Chordata > Aves > Psittaciformes > Psittacidae > Myiopsitta > Myiopsitta monachus. Next base: position 67,386,669 of record CM029919.1, read on the forward strand.
GTAAGAAATAGGCAGAAAGATAAAGCACATGGCTCCTACAACTGCTGACACCACTGTGGAAACACAGCAGGAGCAGGCAGAAACCTAGAAGCAATCCATACACAGATCCATACTGTACACAATGTGATAAGGAAAGACAAGGGACCTCTGGGAGTCATTCCAGCAGCCTATAAGCCAACTAGGAACCAAACAGAAAATCTTGACACTACAGACAAATCATTGCAGTTAACAGTGTCACCAGAAAGAAACTGAGAAACAAAATTCAGACAAATAAAAACCAGGGCTGTAACTGTTTCTCTTGAGTAGTTTCTCCATTAGCGGTGACAACTCACGGCCAATACATGTGTACGGAGGTGGTTGTTGCAATGGTGGCCTTGTACCAGCCTGAAATATTCAGAAATGCACTTACAACCACAGTTTTGGGAAGCCTGGTCTAAACATTTTGACCATTTCAACAAGATATTTCAAACACTATTTTTTTTTTAATTGATTTTTAAAAGGCTGACAAAATGCAAGACAAAAATGCAGGTTTCCACTCACCCAAACTGGTATTTATCATGTTCTATGTGAAAATGCAAATCAATGAAGATTTCATGTTAATGCAAAATGGCTTTGTTGTTCTAAAGCACGGCAAAAGGAGTTTTTTGAGAAGTTGCATTCCAGTGTAAAGGATCACAGCACATGAACAGCACACTTTGTTCTATATGAAGCAGTTTAAATCCTAGCATTTCCAGAGACACGGTCTCCAGTATATACTGATGCTGCTCGAAGATCTCACGTGTTTTGTACTTTCAGCAATCCTCCACTTCTGCTCAGGTTTCTCAGCCCCAGGCTTTATCCTAGAGATATGACGTATAAATAGCCGTTCCTCTTACTTCATTTCTATGAAATTGAAGTGACTCCTTTGATGCAAAATATGTCATTTCTTCTCATAAAAGGCCAATACAAGATTCATTTGACAGGACAGGATGTTGTACTAATGTTTGAGATGCCTACCTCTGCAAGCAAGTCTGGCGCTATACACAATGCTCACTTGGCTTCATTTCCTTATCTATTTTATGTGCAGGAACAGCTGGAGATGAACGTACAGAGGCTGTAACCTTCTGTGGCACATCTCAAAGAATACACTACCAAAATCTATACAGCTGTGAATGCCAGAAAGCCATCTGTATACAAGTTAATTGCTTTTGGTTTGAATAGTTTCCATTTTTATCCTGCCATCTACATTTGTACCTATTCAGCGGTTCAGTTTGGACACAGCAGGGAAACACAAGCCATGTTCCAACCCAGCTCTTCCATCTTTCAGGCCTGCTTTGCTGCAAGCCTTCCCTCAAAATCATTCCCTACCTTCAGCATTTTTTATTTGCCTCAGAAGCCAACTGAGAAAACTTAAGGAGTGTTATTTTCACCAGCACTTCTGTGGAGTGAATTACCAGACTGAGTGGATGACAGGAGCAAAGCATGGGCTTATTTTCTGGTTTCCCAACCCCACTTATTCTACAGTGACAAACTCAAGTTGCCCAGAAGCAGCAAATTTAGCTCCAAGCAAAAGGAATAGCAATGCCAACCTACGAAGCACCTTTAACTGATTGCTTTGAACGACAACTAGCTGTTCCTTTTGTTCATTAAATCTGTAAATACACACGTATGCATATATAGTAAATTAACAATGCAAATCATGTGCCAAAAAAAATCTCCAACATCTACTTTAAATCTTTCTACTAATTACAGATGTGATTCAGACCAGTGATGTATTTCTAATTAGCAAAAATAATCAGCCCTGCTTTCCTTGGAGAAACTGAGTGTGGCCTAACTAGCAAAAATAAAACTAGAGTTAACACTAAACTCTTCAGCTTTTTAACTTCTGAACTGCTTTTGTTAGCTCTGTCAGATCTTTATTAATGACCCTATGAAAGCATCAATGTTATCTAAGCAAATTCACTATTTTCTACAAATATCATCACCTGTAGATCTCATCTCAGAATGCAGTTTCTGTCAGAGATTGCATGTGAAGACAGAAGTTGTTTTATAGGCAGGCTTAAGCTTGCAGTATTTACTGAAACCAAAACAAGTATGTGGAAACGCTGCTAAAGAAACATGAACAGCAATTTTTCTATATTTACAGAAAGCATCATTGAAAAAAAACAGAGCCATGTAATCCAGATCTGTCCCTCTATAAATATATAAAGTCTTCTAAATGTTGCTCACTAGCTGTAGGAACAATAACAATAAAAATGCCTGCAGTGAGTCACTATGGTCTTCTAGGAATAATTAAACTGAAATACTACTTATTGTAACCTTTCCCATTTACTTTACAGTTACTGGTCAAAAGTACAGTGTCACCCTGTGGACACACATTATCTATTTTCCATTCTAATTGAGAAATGGAGCTGTTAATGTCAAGAAACATTAAAAAAAGCTGCTCCATTGAACTTGCTCTGTCTAGCTACCTGGTTCTGTGATTAAAAAAAAAAAAACACTCTGCACACACCTGAAGAAGCATGGGGGAATTTGGTGGTGGGGACCCAAATCCATCTCCTGCCCTGCTCCCCCCATTGGAGCCCACCATTGGATTCAATGCATCTGCAGAACATGGGGAGTCCAGAGGCATTGTAGAAGCTTGGGGAGCCTCAGTAACTCCTGGGAGACACAAGCCAGACCCCCCAAGGGAGCCTTCGCCTCGGGGACCAGGTCATGACATGGGAGATGTTATTTGGGTCACCCCATAGCTTCTCAGTGGTGACAGACAGGGAGCATGAGGCACACTGAAGGGTGCAGGGGAAGGGCATTTTGGGATTGTATAAGACCTCAATGTCTAAGGAGGAACTAAAAGTAGGGAGAAGGAGAAATCGAGGTGATTTTGGGAGGAACAATCATGGGAAAACAGAGGGATAAGGGGATAAAAGAGGCTGGTTTCATGCGAACAGGCTTATCACCATACTTGTCTGGCCATGCCCTGCCTTGATCAGCACAGTCTGTCCTGTCTCCTCATTAAACACCACTTTCCCCCAGGACAAGGGGCCCTTTCCAGTGCACAGGGGCTGGGGGCTCTCAGTAACTGCCTTTGGTGGCTCCTATGTCCAGGTGCCAGCACCATCGGAGACTGGATATCTAGGGCCAGATGCTGGGGACAGGGACTGTTTAAGCCCAGCTGCTGGAGGGATCCATACTGCACACATATATACCTTATATATCCCCACTAACAGGACTTAATCCTGAGCAGCCAGCAAGCAGAGAAGCATATGTGGATGGGGCTTTCAGCAACCTGGTCTGGTAGGTGGTGTTCCTGCCTATGGCAGGAGAGGTGGAACCAGATGATCTTTAAGCTCCCTTCCAACCCAAACCATTCTATATGGTCATTGCTGGTGCTCATGTTTGCATGAGTACTGAGCGTATCTGTTGATCTGTGTGCCTGGTCATATATATGTTGCATATGTGTGTCTCTGTGTGTGCCTACTGGCACACCACTGTAGGAATACAGCCTCCAGCCTTTTGGACACCAGGACAAGGGAGCTGCTGCAGCCTCATCTTGACTAGGATGCTGGATTCAGCCTCCCCATAACATATAGAAGTTTCCAAGGAAGGTGTGATTCATCATGGACGAACTGACATTTATTTGGAAATAAAGGGGTGTGACTGAACCGGCCATTCCCTGCCAACTGCCGTGGTCATGATCATCTCACAGCAGCTGTGGCACAGACAGAAAGCCCAGACAGAAAGATTGTCATGGCAGTTTCAGAAAGATCTTCTGTTTAGAAACAAATGATTGGGGGAGGGGGGAGGGCTGGGCAAAAAAAGTATGACAATTGTCCAGCATCTGCTTTTGCAGTCTTATGCCATTTACACTGTCTACACGCAACAGCACATTCTTCAAATCAGCACCAAAAAGGAAAAGTTTCAGGTCACATCACTGCACCACATCACCAACCTGTAGTTTACTTATTTTTCCCAGTTAAAACTGTGCTTCAGGATATACAGATATGTAAGGAAATATGCTCTCCTATGTAAGAATACTGGATGATTTTAACATAATTTATGTCCTACCCCATCTCTCCTGTCTCTTGACTGCAGTAACAGAGAACTGTAAGAGCCAAAGGTCATTGGGGTCTAATATTTAGGGTCATCTCAAAGACAGATAAGCTGATCTGCCTCACAATAGCCTTATGCTTTTCTTACTTCAACAGAGCTAGGTCTAATTTGTACCAAAACAAGATCAGCATCAGGTCCCTGGTTTCCAGTAACAAAACATCCCACAGCACCAAAACATTAGGAAGTGTTGTATACCACATACACTTGAGGCAATCAAAGTCCTTCCACTAAGTAACAAGCATTTCCACTCTATGGAAAAAATATCTCTTTCTTTTTTTTTGAATGTGGGCAGTACATATGTACAGCCCCCACTCCCCACCCCCTCCCCAAGACAGGAGGAGAGATATTTCCGCACCATGGAAAACAGCAGCACTGGCTGTATAAGGAGAGTCTTACAAAGACATCATGAATTAGCAGAAAACTAGTTTGGAAAGATAAGATACTGAACAATTTCTGCGGGGAATAAGAACACAGGAGATTATTTACTTTGCTTTAATTACTTTGGCACACTGCTAGATTAGTTTTTGTACGCTACTAGATTTTCATACCATCATTTTACAAATACAAAGATGCAAGTTCATGTTCTGAATATTTAAAGTTCACCATATCCATATTATCTTGTCCTGTGCTGGAGTTTCTGCCACTCAATTCACAAGTAAATATGAGGGTTACAGCTTCAGTTTTAAAATTATTATTATTACAGTGATGCAAGCAGGAACCTTAATTTCTAGGTATGTCTTTCTGGCTTGCCTTTCATCAACCAACGTGTTTTGAGAAGAATCCACTGGTAACACGTATTGTATCAAAACAAGGATAATCATCAAGTTTCACTGATGCTTTTGATCTAGATCACATTAGGTCACCCTCCACTTTCCTGAAACACTTTGCTTTGATGGAAAACTGATAATAAGCCAATTTCCAGAGGGTTATAACTTATAAAAATACAGGGTAGCATTTGAAGAAGTTTCCCTGAAGAATTTATGAAGCGTTTAATAGGCTATATAGTTATGGACCATATTACTGCACAACACTAATAAAATATCAGTTTTAGACTCCATTAAGCAGAGCACAAAGAAACTTGTGATTAAAAAAAAATAAAAACCCCACGTGTCCCACTGTTTTGATACTAATACGAGATTTATGAGAGCCTGTGAGAAAGATTTACTTGGCTGAAATAAAGATCCTCTCTTCTCTTTGACTCTTTCCTATTACAAACAATTTTAAGAATGCCATTTACAAGAAATCCCAAGTTTTCCTGTCTTGAAAAGAGCTGTCTATACCTAAACCAACTGCAAACAATACCATTTCCATACATCTAAACAAGCAACAGTCTATTCAAGAAACAAAGCTCTGTAATCAACAGGATTTTGATCTGAAAATTCCTCAAACTAATTTGACACATTTTGTTTCACATTAGGAGGTTTGAACATGAGTACTGATAAAGAGATTTGGACTTCCGTGCAGCACAGTCAGAGCAGGGATTTTGCTTTTTATTCTCTGTGTGTGCAGTATCTAAGACAATAAAGCCCCCTATTAAGGCTCCTCCACAAACATGGAATCCCCAAAATAATGAATACTATAATAGTAAAATAAATACTGACCAAACAATAAATACCCATGCACTTATGAGCAATTTAAATTGTAGTGTACCCCACAGATGCCTGAAGGATTACTCCACACAATATGACAACGGAGCTAATTTAAAGCCAACTGGGAAAAATTAAAAGGCTCAGATTAATTATTGCTTTACAGCTGGGCTGGAGGCATGAAAAACAGAGCAAATGAGAAGAGTGTGGAGATAAGCAATGGCAGTTTCAGTTTGTCTCCTCCCTACTCCTCATCTGCTCTCAGGCAGGGCACCATGACAGGGCTCTTCAGTAAGCAAAGAGGCCACTTCAGAACTTCCTCTCTTCCAACAGCTCTACTCTTTGCTGTACTTTTCATGCCCAATTTCCAACGTGCCTGTCCTTCATGGCACAACCTGAAGAGGGGGCCTCACAAAGCAAGTGGTTGAGAGCCTTCACTGCGACTGCCATCAAAGTGAAGGAGAATGTAAAACTAGGTAAAAGTAGTAAAAAACCAAGGCAGGATTATAAAAGTGGCAATTTGTAAAGATGATGTTCAGGAAGATGGTTCCTTGTCAAGGTAAAGGAAAACAGCAAAGATAGACAAAGGCTCTGGGAGATGGGTATTTATAGAGTTCTTAAAAAGCTTGAGCTTTGCAGCATTCAGTGATAGAAACATAAAACAAAACTGCGTTTTTACTGGTCTACAGCAAGCAAAGTGGGAAAGAATGAGCTCAGAAAGATGGGTCATATACACAGGTTTTAATATATTCCTATATAGCTGGGTATCAGGACTCTGAAAATGATAGCTATAGTTAAAAACTCGTTACATATCACTAAAAGGATAATACTTGCTGTAAACATGCAAATATTTGTTTGACCTGATATGTAGGAAACAGGCATCTTACCAGAGACATTTTTAAATTTTAATGTAAAAGGATCCCAAATTTTCACACTGAAAGTATTTTCACTGGGCACCACAGCAGGGTATCCTCTCCAACAAAGTTTAAGAACTCAGGAGAGGATTAGAAAAACTTTTTAGTATAAATTAGAAATTTAGTATCAGAAATACTCTTTTTAGTGAGAGCTAGAAGACAGAGTAGCCAGCACACAGAAAGTTCCTTCCAAGTAGGAGAACAAGAAAAACCAACATAATTTGTAAATAAGCAGTTCATCCTGCAGAAATCAGTGGATGCGAGACCCAGATACTTCCTTGCTAAGAAAGCGGGTAACTCAGTTACCAGTCAGGCACCTCTGAATTAGCAGTGATGCTCTGTGGTCCAGTGGTAGATTGTATCCAGCCCACAGTTTGGATACAATCTACCACTTAGTATCTCCTGGGAAGCATGCGTATTCTGTACCTCCCTTGGTCGGGGGCCCAGAGGAGTAACTGACAAGTCAAAGACCAGGATAAAATTGAGGGGAATATCCTTTTCCAGGAACTCAGAAAGAACAGGAGGAAAAGGTTTCTGGAGCTGGCATTCTGCTAAGATCAGGGAACTGTGAGTTTGTGTGTTAACTGCTGGCTTTTTCATATTCAAGTAATAAACTCTGTGCCAAAATCAAGGGCTTCAAGGACAGCATCAATTACTGTCTTCTCTGACAAACCATTAGTTTACAAGGCCTTACTGGAAGGCAGCCTAAAGGTTCTGTTACCTGAACATAGAAAACAATAGCATCCATGTTCAAAGTGAAATTTAAAGTCTCTATAATCTCTAATTTAAATCTAGCAGAGCTGTGTGATGCTATGCAGCATGGTCTCCTGCTCACTATCAGTCAGGTTTGGTGAAGGCAGAATTCCGCCTTTTTGTTGACAACAAATGATCCAGAGTTGGGCAGGAGTTGCCAAGGAGCATAGCAATTTTTCATTGCTACTCCCAACAGTAATGCTGAGACTCTGATTAGCTCTCAGAGGAATCTGGTTAAGGATCGTGTCTTCCAGGCTGAACAGAAGAAATCAACAGGTGATGACACACTTTTAATGAGACAAAACTTCAAGAACAGAACTATTTTCCCTCTCATGTCATGCTGTTGAAGATATACAGACGAATATAACATATTACTATGGGGTTCCATCTGATATTATTTTTATGTTGTTTTTTTTTTTAAAAAAAAAGGTTGTAAAATCCTGTAGAATTATCAAGCTCCACACACAGTAATCCAAACTTTAAAAACATGCAATAACATAAATGTTCTGCAAAACCAAATAAGGGCATACAACAGTGATCTACAATTGCCGACCAAACTATCTCACAAAGTACTCTCTCTCAAAGTACACATATGTTACATTTGAGGATTTCTTTTGCACTTTTCAAAATAAAATAAAATTTTAAAGTTGCATTAGAGTATTCTTTTGTCCCAGGAACTAATGAATCTCTGGAGAAAATGACATACAAGATGAGGCTGAACAATTCATTTTTTTTTTTTGCTTCTTTAAGAAGAGAGATTTTACTGCTGCCTATAGCTACCTAACTGGAGAGTATAGAGAAGACAAGCCAAACTCTTTCCAAAGATGAACAGTGATAACACAGAAGGCAAGAAACACAATGTACAATAAGGGACATTCTCTGAACCCCACAGGAGGAAAAATGTCACGAGGGCAGTCATAGAGTGTAATGTGTAGCAACAGAAGTTGGGAGCTCAATCCTTGGAGATGCTCAAAATCCAACTGGGCAATGCTTTGAGCAACTTGATCTAGTTGGTCCTACTTTGAGCAGTTTTTGAACCAGATGGCCTCCAGAGATCCACTCCAGCCTAAAATAGTTCTGATTCTATGATTCTGTGAGCAGAAAAAAGAAACTTATAGTAAAAAGACTGTTCAAAGAGCCCGATCTTTAGTGGCATCTCTTTTTTATCTGTGGAAAAAAAAAAATAAAAGTATAAATACAGCAGTTTACTGCTGCTAATACCTTTCTGCACCTACTATAATAGAAATGTGCCTCTATTGCATACTTACATAACACTAGGTCTTTAACACAGCGAACACCAGAGAATGACAGGAAAGTCATTCTTCAGGCTGTTATTAATAGGAATCAAAACCACAGTGTGCATCCTCCCACTAATTCCATTTGATTAGATGTGTCATAAGCACACACAGGCCCTTTGAGCCGTGGAGAGGGAAAGGCCCCCACTTTGCACATCTCTTCCTACCACTGCTGAACTAAGCAATTCAAAGGGAAAAATGATACAATTTCACAACTTGAGACTCCCAAATAATGGATAACACCCAAGACTGAGACAGAGCTTTTGGAACTAAAAGTTGTAGTGCTAGAAATGAGCTAAAGGGCAGGACTTTATATATATAAGAAAGAAGATTAAAGCAGTTTAAAACTGCTTGGGCATCATGTCCAGAAAAACACATTAAATATATATTTACTCATAGTTTACAATTTCACTTCTGATTTACCCAGCTTTCAGGAAAAATCCTCATCTAAAGTAACTTGGCTATATACAAAGGGCCTGAACGTCTTGGCTGTGGTCCCATCTTGCCATCATGGAGGTCCATGCTCAAAGCTCTGCTCCTCTCTTTAGAGGGTCACATCAGAGAAGTAACTCCAGCTGTCCTAAATGTCAGCATTGTTAACTATTTCACTGCTGCTTACAATAGATACCCTGGTATTTCCCACATGTCTGCTGGCAAGCCAAAAGCCACAGCTGCCAAAACCACAAGGTTCAAACCCTCCCAGTGCAGTGGAATTTCTTTAGCACAACACCCACTTCTCATAAGATCAAGCAAACCTAAAGTCTGGCGCTGTGACCTTATCAGAACAATGTAAAATGAATTTATTTGAATGGAAAATAACTACTTGGAGATCAAGTATCGTAGCTGTAACACCACACCTTATATTTATGAAGCCCTGCTATCATCAAATTCTAAAATGAGACACAATTCTCAGTCTGCCACATCAAAGCATAGCTAATTTCTACACCCCTGATGAGGAAACCAGTTTGAGCACAAGGAGCCTGGGTTAAGAGTTTCAGGTCTCTTATTTGTGTTCTTACAAGTGCTGACAGAAATTGTCTGTGCTGAAATAGAACTGAAAGATCAAAGAAGTAAGTTTTATAGCGAAATCTGAAAGGCAGCATTCCACTCCTGTGCAATACGCAAAGTGGCTGGGAAAGTCTCAGCTCCAACACAAACAGGCTCCAGGTTAAAAGCACTAAGGAGCAGAAACACAGTGGATGATGCCAACTTGCTGTTACAGCTACCACTGTCAGCTTCATCAGTGCAGCAGCAGTGAAAGAACTTGCTAGGTCTATTAACAAAAAGACTTTTCTCTCTTCCTATTTCTGATGAGACATTTTTCTATTTTAGACTTTGAAGATGCTGAGGAATTTTGGCTTCCTTAGCAAGTGCTGTGTAAGCAAACGGATGGGAGTGGAGCTTCTCTTGTGAAACAGAAGAATACATCTTTACACACTCATCTATTATGCTAACTGAAAAATACTTTAAGTCAGGATTGGTGTGGAGCAGAGAGAAATAACAAAAGCCTGAGCCTATGCATTAGGAAGAATGATCTAAAGAAGGGTCTAAAAGCTACTTGAAATAAAATAATTAGGAAGAACATAAAGAAAGAACAGTAAATGAGTCTACTGAAGTTCTGTATGACCGCAGTATAGTATTGGAAACAAATTGAAGAAGCCAAATCTCTAAAGAGAACACTATTCAACTGGAGTAAAAAAACTTGGATAACCCATGTGTCTAAAATATGAATATAAAGAGGTACTGCTCTTTCAAAAGGATTGGCAGTGTCAAAAGGATATTGCATTGTGCATCAAGAACATATGCAACTGATGTAATTCCAGGCCATAAGGAAATTCATATCTTAGGGAAACTTCCATGTAATGATTATAAAGTTAGATATTAAAAAAGCAGGGATACTCCCATGGTGGAGATCTATTGCAAACCATCAAGCCAGGGAAATCAGGGAGAAAAGAGTTTTTCAAACAGCTGGCAGAATCATGCAAAGTACAGGATTGGAATAACATGTATTTTAACTACTCCCACATCTGGGAGTAGTTGAGAAAGAAATACATCAGGACATTTTGTTCAGCAAAAACTCAGAATAATCTTAAGTCAGCTTTTGATATAGAAGGTATAGAGAGCAGCTAGTAAAGGGAGGAGGGAACAGGATGGCTATTCTAATGTCACTGAAAAGTAACAGAGTTCATAATCCTGAGGATGCAAAACCACAAAACAGCAAAGCATTTTTCAACAGCAGGCTTAAATAAATTATTAAAGTACTAACATGGGTGCTGTCTAGTTGAAGAAATGCTCAGAAAACAATCACAACCACAAAGGAGCAGCATGTTCCATAGGGTTCCATAGGGTTGTGTTTCAGGTCCAATGTCATTCAATATTTATATCAATGGCTTCAACAGTGGAATAGAAGGTATGTTTATGAAATTCACAGACAATACAGGGCTCTAAGGGTCTGCAAGCATCTTTGAAGGCTGGATTAGAATTCAAAATTATATGGGTAAATTAGAGAGATGGAATGGGATTCAGGTCCAGGTTGTAAACAAATTATTTTTACAGTTAATGGAGGACAAGTCAATACAGCCACTGGTGTTTGTGGACTTTAATGAGTCTCTTCAATTGACCCTCAGTAAGGCAGGTCCAATTGGCAAGGCTCCATTGACTAAATTGGGAATTTAGTGACCCAGCTAGCATACAGTGCACATTTAGGCACCTACATTCAAATGTTTATAACCTGAAACTGGATCCAATCTACAGTTTGAGGGCAGCATAGGAGTCAATCAGTAGGAACACATGCAAGATATTTGCGTATCTTGATTAATTAATTTTATGATGAACTGCATAAATTATGAACTTTATAAATGCAGGAGAATTAACCACTTCTTCAGTTGTTTTTCTGAGGATAGGATCTCAAGTAAAGAATATGTATCTTACTGTTGTATAAATATAAAACACCATAACAGAATTATGGCATATAGGCAGAGAAATAGTGAAATAATCCTCTCTAAACAGAGCTGTCTTATGTTCAGTTTGGGACATCACACTCCAAGAAACATGCATAACAACTGCAGAGACAAGCTGCTAGAAAACACAACCACTGAGGAAACATGGACAGAATGAGCATTGTTTAATGTATGAAAAGGGACACCAAGAAGGAGCTCTGTAAGTTGCTATATACCAAACTGGCTGCTAAAAACAGGAGGATACATCCATGAAAGACAGGTTGATATGTGATGTGCTCAAATTGCAAGGAAGATTTTTACTTTCAGTAAGAACAGTGCAAGAAGTAGAAGATTTTTAAGAACAAACTAGAGATCTGCCATAATATAACTGATCCTGGCTTGAGATACCAGGATAGCCCAGGAGATGGCTGGATTCAGAGTTACTGATCCTTGAGTCGGACGCATAATCGTGTGTGCCAATGGTGTTCTGTAATTCCCAGGGTCAGTTAACAGAGGAACATGTGTCTGATTCATAAGGGTTAGAACTCGTGGCAATCACACAGTGACTGCCACATCTCCACACAGAGCGTCTTCTTGGTGTCCCAACACAGACCTCCAGAACCATCAGTAACAGCAAAGGAGATGGGTGGAGCTCCACCAATCTCCCTTATGACTTCCTGCAAAGGTAGAGGAGAAATGATATGAGTATTGGCCAAAACCATACTCATGTGGTCCCTCTGTCTTACACTTATTGACCAACAAAATCTGCCACAAGACAAAGTTTGTCTGAGTGTTTTCATGATTACCAATACACTTACAAAAAGAAAATATAGGCAAATTATCTTTTCTGTGATATCCACTATATGTACTTTAAATTTTACTGCAGGTGTCCACACCGTACTTTCATGGGCAATAAAAATATTGGAAAGGAATTCAATCCAACTAGCCAGAGTTGCTGGTTTTGCCAAATACCTGCCCTGAAGTAAAACTGTAACTTCTTATTTAGTAACAAACTCACCTACTTAATACTAGAGAATGCAAATGTCACCATAAAAATTTTACCTCTTCTTAAAACCAAGGGTAATGCTGGAACAGGAAAGAAAAGCTTTAATAATGTTTTTTTTTAAATGCCATATTTTACGCAGACTGCTTCTGAGGAAACCATCCTAACAAATCTCATTTGGTCTTCATAAACCCTCTCGGATGCAATTCAAGAATGCTTGAAAAAAATAATCAGTTAAATTTCCACATAACAAAGACAGATGACCACATGCTGAAAGATGTGGATCAAACAGAGTGTAGAGATAACTGCACTTGTCCTCACCCCAACTGTTCATAAAACGCAGGACCTAATAATTTACTCTCTTTTATTTTTATGTATAAGCAAAATCTTTAAAGGCTCCTCAGTATTTACATTTCAGAATGGCAAACAGGGTCTTCTTCATTGACCTTATTTATTCTAAATTATTCACTGCACTTCAAATGCTCCAGGATATTCCTGCTAAAGTTAAGTGGCTGAAATTTCTAAGGCTCCATATAAAGACATTGAAATGCCTCATTAACTCTTTTTCCTCCTCAGGAATGTTCTCTCCAATAGCTATATATGTTTCTATACATATCTATCTATATATAGTTGAGACTTTATTTTCAGTTTTCTTAGAATTAATTCAGCTCATTAACTTCTGAACATCTCACACAAGCCCCTGAAACCTGCCTAAGTCCTTGTAATTTGATGAAACTCATGCACTAAGGACACAGCAGGAGGTGACTGTGTTCAGGTGAATTTCACTGCCTTATCATAAGGGTAATGTCTGGCAGTGAAAATGTAAAGTAACGTCTCGATCCCAATCAACTATCCAGTGTAGTTCCTTTTGCCTTCGTGTCCTGGGTTCAGCACTAGCAGTCATTTTTCTCCTTCTTGGTAGCTGCTGCAGAGCTGTGTTTTTGACTTTCAGCCTGGGAACTGCGCTGATAACACCGATGTTTTCAATTACTGCTCAGTAATGTTTTGGTCTGACCAAAGGCTTTCTGAGTCTCATGCTCTGCCAGGGAGAAGGGAAAGGTGGGAGGAAGCAGAGACAGTGCAACTGACCCAAACTGACCAAAGAGATATTCCATACCCCAGCACATCATGCCCAGGACATAAAAATGGAGGGCAGAGACCCGAAAGGGGTGGAGGTTCAGTGCGTAGGCAGGCTTGGTATCGGGTGGTGAGCAATTGCTTTCTTTCCCCTTGTATTTCTCTTGACATTATTATTACTGGTAGTAGCAGTAGTGGTTTGTGTTATACCTTAGTTACTAAACTGTTCTTATCTCAACCTGTGGGAGTTGCATTCTTTTGATTCTCCTCCCCATCCCTCCAGGAGCAGGGGGAAGAAAGAGGGGGAAACAAGTGAGCAAACTGCATGGCTGAGAGGTTTAAACCATGACACTTCCCCAGTCCCATATTTTCAAACAGGAGTTACTGGATGATCAAAGATGAAGATCCTGGTAAAAGGTAAAAAGTCCTGAGAACAAAGAGAAGGAGACAGACTTCACGTGATACAGGAAGGATATCTTCACAAACAGGCTTGCTACCAAGTGGAGAAAGCTTTAAGCTAGGTTCTTGAGAGGATAGTGTCTGAATAGAGAAGTGAGGAAGCAGAGCAGGTAAAGGAGAAATACATGCTGGAGAAGGTAATCAAACAGAGGGCATTCAGGCTTCTCAAACAACTTTACACCACTGCACACAGCTTGGGCAAAAAAGAGGCAGAAGTGGAAGTCGGTGTGTGATAGCAGAGCTATGGCATGATCAAAATCACAGACCTGGAGAAATGTGCATGATCGAAGCATTTTCATGGATGCAGGCCGTTTGAGAAGGAAAAAGAGAGAGGGAGCTGTATTTTCTGTAAAAAGCTTCCTTGACTTCACAATGTTCCAGTGTATGAAGCCATCTTATCAATGTTATCAATGAAAGCCTGGCTGACCTGAAGTAGTGTTAGTAATAGTCCTGCTTTTAGCAGGAAATTTGACTACAAGCCTCCAGAGGTCGCTGACCATTAGCATTAACTAGGAAGCTATGGGGATACTCAGTCTGTTGATTTTGCCAGCAATATCCATGAATTTTAAACTCTCCTTTCTTTTGGTTTTGCGAGAAGTTTGTTTTTTTTTTTTAATTTCTTTTTTCTCATTGTTTCCTTATTTTTATATATTGCCTAATCTCTGAGTGTAAGATTGAATCATTCTGGCTGCACTGCAGGTGAGTTCAGTCAATGGAGCAGAGAGAAGGTAAAAGAGGATGTTAAGCCACCTGGAGATCCTTCCTTGTGAAGTTAGGCTGAGGGAGACATCCGGCAGAAAGCCTGAAGTGCCAGCTTTAGCCCGCTGATGGTCCCCTGCAGACTGTAAGTTCTCAGCTCTCCCTTCAGACCAAATTCAAAGAGCCCTTTAGTACTTTTCTGCAGTACTGAGCAAGGTTTGGTCCTTCACAGCAATCACTAATAATTCAAAATCTCTGGTACAAAAAAAAATGAGATAAAACAAATACATGGAACAAAATAAAAGTCTCTGCATAACCCTTCTGACTCAAAGATTTCAGTTATTCAATTTTTTTAATTAAAAATTATGCTACATTCACCAGTGTACTATTAAAGCGGAAGTTATAAAAAAGTAGAAGAACAGCTGTATACAGAATATGGACTCATATTCTTTAACAAAAGATGCAGAGGTTCTTTTACTCAACTCAAAATAGTCATTTATCTTCCACAGATAACTAAGATTTGGCATAAATTCTATTTGGGATTCAGGGTTTGGTGGGTTTTTTTCAGAAATTTTATGCTTTTATTTTTACTTAATGACAAAAATTCTTTAAAAGCATCAGTGGAGACATCACTTGAGATTTTCTCAACATACGGAGGTGCCATTTTATGAATTAGAGTACTGAACAGAATTTGCGCCCTTAGTCTAGCCATACTCAAGTCTGGGACTACAACAAATGGCTAATCTTGTGCCTTAAGTTATTATTCTACTTACTTGTTTTGAGATGTCACTTGGGACCTTATGCACACGCACACACACAAGATACTTAAATATAAGTCTCACACAACAAAAGAAATTCTCTGAGCAACTTGAAACAATACTCGGTTTGTTTTTTAACATGCATTCTACTCCAAACACACTCTTTAATGTATATAATCAGTTCTTTGGTGCTCCTCATTTTAACAGCTTTGTGCCAATTTACACAAACTGACAGTCTAGATCCTAGAAACCAGTGAAATCTAAAAATTCTAATTTACTCCTTGCCTTCCTGAATATGGCTGAAATCCCAAGGGAGGCTGTGGTCTTTTCCCTTGTTTTCAAAGTCTGCATCGTAGAAATCAGCATTCAAGAGAGGAAAGAACAATTATTCAACACCTCTAAAACACATATTTACTCAGCTACCAGTATGATTTACTCAAAAATTCTGATCTATGGTTAATTTCAGTACAGGATGAATGTCATTTTATTTGGTTCCCATGGTTGTCTTCAAAAAGAGCCTATTCTCACCTAAAGCGCAGCACCCCAACAAGTTTGTAATCTTCTGAGAGAGCCATCATTGCTCCCTAAAGCCCATGATACTCCAAATCAGTTTTCAGCAGTCCTTTAAAAGTTGCCTCAATCCAAATGTTTTTGGCAATAAAGGCAGCCGTCTTTGAAAATTATCCCAAATATACTATATATCCTAGGGTCTTGTGTTGTAGATACATTATAAAATATCAATGAAAGCTTCATGGGTATATTATCCTGAAAATCCTTCTTAATCCAACAAATGCCAAATTTCAAGTCACCTCATCCTTCTCCACCAGCTTCCTGTGAGGAACTCAAAGCAGCTCTGCCTTTAATCTCCTTCCATCCATGCCTTATCTCTGCACATCATCAGCAAACAGAAATTCCCAGTGGATAAACCACAAATCTACCACTTCTGCTCTTGCCTTTCTTTTTTCTGTCCCCGTTAAACCCTCTTCCTCTATTGCTAACATCCCCCTTGCAGTCCTTCTCCCTGTTCCCCCCCTGCTTCAGAACAGAATGAGTAAAATAAAGCAGGGAACTTCTTCCCCTGTCTTAGCTCTCCACATCCTTCTCTAATCACTCTGGACAACATCATTGTCCTGCCTGTCATGCAAGCCATAACATGGATGATATTTTCAATTCAGATAGTCTTTCAAATCCAAATTATGTTTCAGTTCAGTGGATTTGTTCTACATAACCTCTCTATTATATGGCCTCTCCTATCCATTCACACAGCTTGTGTTCCTGGCCAAAGCTCTCATCAGATCCATCATTACAGGCATCCTCCTCTCTATAGTTGACACACGTCTGTTTGCAAAGGTTGTTTTGTTTTGTAATTCACTTTAACTATGTTGCTGGTCTTTGCTTTTGGCACATCCAATACAATTTGTTCTCACTTTTAAGGCTCTTTATTCATCATCTCATACCTGATATGTTTTCTCACTTTTTATGGTGATCTCAGCTCTTCCAACAATACCAGCTTCCACTGCCTACTAGCTAAATAGTGTCCAAGACCATGCAGACTCCACTAAAATATGCTTTGTCAAGATGCCTCCAAAATACTTTTTTTCTCACTGTGCTGACTGTGGAAACTACTGTTTACCATGCTGGTCAATACTGTCTCATCATTCCCTTGTACTCCTCCAATCTGTCCATAGCCATCCGTTATCTCTCACCTCACGCTCCTTTGGTTGCTTTCCTAAATGGCTTACATACATTTCAGTTTTGTCTTCACACAAGAAAGGTCCTTCATTCACGATTCACACCTTGAGACTTTACTGGCCTTAGTATCAAGACTATTGGTAGTCTATGAGATTTCATACATATGATAAGGAAATGAGGATTACTATGTTTAAAACACCAAGAAGCAACCAGATTATAATAGTGTCAAAAGAAGAGAATGCTTCTGTTGATACTCTTCTCAAAGTCAACCAAATATTTTTCTTGGTGACATGAAAAGACACAAAACTGAAACTCAGGCCAGAGCAAGGGAAGTATGTATTACCTAGACTGCAGTATTTTATAAAATACATATACTTTACACATATACCTACATATCTAGATACATTTTTGTGGCTACATAGATATGTAATCTCAGAAAAAAAAATCCTAATAGATTTAAAGTGTACTCTTACTTTACACTTGAGCATATCTTTTACAGATGGCAACACACTTTCAAATCTCAGAAAGTACAAAATTATCTCTGTATTCAGTATCATTTCAGATAAGCTCAGTCGCAGCTGAAAGATTGACCATCAGTGATTCACCACTTATGAACCAGCAGAAACTGTAGGGAGGCTAAAGAACTTTATATCACTATTTCATCCAAGACTAATTTTAAAACATTATTAACCAGACTAAGTCTCATTAATTGCCCACTTGACAGGTCCTTCTTAAGGCAAGAAGTTTAATGACTGGTCAAGGACCTTGTAAGAGTTACCAGAGCTGACTTCTATGCCCTTGGAAATGGCAAGCAGACAACATGATCTTTAACTTCACCTTACAGCCTCAGCTTTAACGATTCTGTCTTACACCTGTGTATAGATGTAGGTCTTTTTTCTTCATTTTCAGGTTGCACTGAATGTGTCACAGTCTGAGCCCAGGTCACGAAGCATGAAAGACACATGCTACGGACATAAATTGCATTTAACTGCACAGGGGCATGCATGCATAGCAAAAGACAGAATACACTTAATTGGCTGTGTAAAATAGCTTAACTCTTTGCTTCATGAACTCCTCCTCTGTGAGGTACGAAGAAGCCTTCCAGTCTCCCCTTTCTAAAGTCCGTTCTAAACAGCCATTCTATATATGAGAAGGGGGAAGAAGAAAAAACGCCAAGCAAAACCAGGAAAAAATAAAGAGTTTGGAATAATAATGGAAAAGAATGAGAACAGGAACAAAAGGCTGTTCAGTTTGTGTTCTCCCTCAAGAAGACCCAACACAGAGAAAGAGTATTTGAAATACTGAGCTAAATCCTGCACTAAAAGCCTTTAATGTTTTAGAGGTTACAGGTCATTCTCTGCCATAGTGTGCACAGCATGTCTACACATAACACGTGTATGCCCAAATGAACTACTATGAAATATTCAAAACACTGCTCCAAAAATACACAACCACCACATAAAAATGCCTCTGGTCAGACACATACATCCTGAGCATTTACAGACCTACTCAAACATGCAGGTAGTTGTTTCACTTCCCTCCATTTTATTGGAATCCCAAGAGAATGCCAGAAGGCAAACGGCTTTCAGACATAGTGTTTCTTTTTGTTAAATCACTGCCACTGGGTTAAGGCCTGGTTTTTGGTATAAAGTACATCAGTCACATTTATAAACAGAAAACAGAGATCAACTATATGTATTCTCAAAATTGGCTGATGATATCAAAGTAGCAAGGTACAGACATAGGAAGAATACTAAAGTTCAGTTTCTTCTGAATTAAATTACTTTTCCAGTCTCCAAAACTCATTTAGCAAAGTGCTCTGCTTTACCAATTATATATCTAGATATGAAGTGGATAAACATATTGGAAAGCATGACATTTAAGATTATTGTCTGGTAAAAAGATGACCTTTATAGAACAGTTACACAGCAGAAGGTAGAGTTACTGAACAGAAAATAAAAAAAGAGATTTTTACCATACAGTCCCAGTGTAATTAATAACACACATTACCAGCATTCAAAAAAGAGAAGCAAATAGTTGCATTTGTACCAATCACTTTAACATGCTGTTTTCTTTAAAGAAGAATCAAAACTGGAGACAAACTGCAGTTAGCAGGAAACATTTCTGCTATTGAAGATGACAGGGAAATAAAGCATGCCCAGAAATTAAAAAAAAAATAAAAATCACTAAGAGAAAAATCTACATTTAAGTATTACTAGTTCAACACAAGTCTGCAACTAGGCAAAGGAAGGGCAATGACAAACACTACATCTGACACTCTGTCCTCAACTAACCCTGTTATGCCTAAGGACTATAGCATGCGTAATATACAAGATCACACATTTTCTTGGACACTAATGTAATCACCAACAACAAAATGAGGTGAATAGTTAATCATAAGATCCAGCTTTCAACCTGAACTCCTCCTTTGCTTTTCTGAGTTTAGCCAAAGCTGCAATGCTGGTTGTAACTACTTTTCCTACCTATAGTTTTTGGAGAACAGAATAAAAGTAAAGAAGATAAAAACCGCACAGTACAACTGAAAGAAAACAAAACAAACCACCTAAAGTATTTGGTTGGATTCAACTGTGGGTTTAGGGACTTTTAATTAATATTGAGCATATTCACAGCAGATAGACGTACAGACGAGAACGACATGCAAAGTTGGATGTATTTTGGAGCAGATTTCTGGGAGACATGCACATCTACTCAGTAGAAATTAAGGACCCAACAATTTGGTTTTGGGACCCTCATGACTTCAGATTCTCCAGCACAGGATTGCTTTGGTACAGAGTACCATTTGCTATAAAAAGGGACAGAAAGGCTACCAGTGAAGAATGAGGAAATCACCACCCTAAGCAGGAGGAAATGTTTGTGGCAGAGATTGGAATTCCCTGTGCCTATGCTCTTGCTCACACTCCTGCCAGCTCAATGAACCACAGAAGCACCAGGTTGCTCTATCCAAGCTCTTCGATAAACCCACATCTCTGAGGCATCACGAAAATAGTCTGACGCTGCCTGAAAAACTTTCTGAAGTGCCACCTCATGTGAAGTTCATTGAAGCCAGAAGACTGGATGTTTAAAAAAAATTTACCAAAATCTCTAATAGGACCTTATTGGATATAGTTCATTTGCTACCTGAGGCTTGTCACTGATTGTGTCTAGAACTAGCAATTAGCCTCCATGTTTGCTGAACTGAAGTCCAAGTCATAACAAATCCATGAATAAAAGCAGAAACATGACCTTATTAATCCTTTGAATCCTCAGAAAAGCAGGTCTGAGCTTTGGTCTTCAATGAAAACTAACCAAACCCATTTAAAAATCCCAATCCTCGGTTTACATAGACACATTTCCTCCTGACTCTTTGTTACAAAGCCCTAGACTTTGTGCCTTTCGTAAGGTAATACGTATACAAGCCCCAGAAATCTTAGATTCTAGAGGCCAGAAGTGAGAACCTGGGCAGCTTCATGGGTTTGTCTACAGACAGTGTCTGCTGGGCTTGCTCTCCCCTCATCATTACTCATGCTCTGGCTGAGGTAAAAGAAACATTTTTAAATAGTTGGATCTACACATCTGGCTTCCACCAGCTTTCCACTGAACTCGCAGCTATGAACCACATTGGTTAACCAGGTAATTCCCCAGATTTTTTCCTAACATTCACAGACAGCTTTTTCTTTGCGGGTCATTGCAGCATTTTCAAACTTACACAAACCACTGTGGAGGAAATACTACGTTCACCTCCCCTTCTAGTCACTAACACATTACATTTGCAACAAGCCACACAGCTATGGCAGAAGCCACAAGGTTTCCTACCTCCTCTAGACAAAGGAGTACAAGAAGAGGACGAGATGAACATTTCCTGGCACAGCTTCTTTCAAAAAACTGTTGCTTCCAGGTTGAGAAAACTTAAGCTGACCATTGAGAAACAGAGGCTGCATTTCCCTTGTCCTTCAGCAGCTGTATATTGAGGCCAAAATTAATTTGGAGGGTTGTGTGTTAAACAGTGGAAATGAGCGATGCACTAAGAATAACTGCTTCTGGGTACCTGTGCAGATATTACCTCAGAACTGTGGTGGGAGGGAAGAAATTCTCTTTCAATAGGGATAAATTATTCCTCTAAAAGCTTTCTACTCTAATCTCTGAGTGACAGGCCTGGTCAGAAGCTATACATCCTGGTGCTGGAACTGTTCTCCTCAAGAGATGATTTGCAGTAAAGAAAATATCACTGCCACCAGTCACAAA
This sequence comes from Myiopsitta monachus, assembly GCA_017639245.1. Classification (NCBI taxonomy): domain Eukaryota; kingdom Metazoa; phylum Chordata; class Aves; order Psittaciformes; family Psittacidae; genus Myiopsitta; species Myiopsitta monachus. The sequence continues at coordinate 67,408,175 of CM029919.1, forward strand.
ATGCCAAAAGTTTTAGGTTACTAGAGAATTGGTGGGGAGAGGATGGGGGGGGGGGTGGGGGGGTGTGTGGCTCCTGAGGTCACTGGTGTGCCATGAGATGCTTTTTGTGGCTAACACCATTATTACTATTATCCCACCATGTTCTCTCATACTCACATAGGCTGGACACATCCATGAGTGCTAGGATATATTTTTTCTTTCTTTTTTTCCCCTCAAAAAACTAAAAACCAAAACAAAAACACCCCCCCCCAAAAAAAAAGAAACAACAAAAAAACCACCCCAAATAAAAACAAACAGAAAAAAACACCCAAAAAAAACCCCAATCCCTCACAACTGTTACCCTTTTATCAGTACAGCTAGACACACAACCCTTCACTTTCAGAAAACTTAATTTATTCCTCCAAATTTTAGTGGAATCATTGGCTAGGCTTTTTTGGATACAAGAAAAAAAAAACCTGTTCTGGATTCTACTTGACATTCACATCTACCCTGAGCAGCCACAGAATGAGATATGAGCTCGTCTGCAAAGCTGAGAAGGAAATGGTGCAGCCTTGTAAAATTAGCAGTTGCTGACCCATAACTAATTCACTATAGCAGCATTTTTCAACCTCGTTAATGAAGTAGGATATAGAAAAATAAGATACTGCACACACAAAAAATGTTAAATACAGCAAAGGCAACTTCCTAAGCAAATTATCAGGGCCCTGTTATGGATGCCCTGTCTAGAAACTTTGCAACAGACTGAAAGAACTGAAATGAAAACTTGCATTATGAAGCCTGGTAGATTTTCATTACTTTCTGTGTACATCTCTTCAGTACTAACTTACTAAAAGGACATTTTATTATAAGTTGATGGGTCATTTTGTAAAGCTGTGGCACTTTACTGCAAAATAATTCCCTGAAGAAACCTCATGAGTAATAAAGCCACTTCCTGCACAAGTATGTGGAGATTTCTCCTGTACTAACTAACCACATCACAAGGTAGTTCAGACTTCATCACGCATATATAGACTGTCAGACTTTAAAATGTTGTTCGTGATTGTGCTCTTTGATCATGAGCATCTGTAAGTATAGGATTTTTGACTGCTAATTTTTCCTTAGGGTAGTGAGCAGTACTGTCAGAAGCCAATCATTACTAGCTCTGAGCATCAAATGTTGAAAGTATTGCACATCTGCTCTAAACCTTGAACAGCCATTGACTTGTTATGATCATTGCTTTGTAGAAACTGCAGGACATGGCTATACCAGTGCTGGATCCCACTCACATGCACACCACCAGTTCTGTTCTTCTCTGCACAACTCCAAGAGCTGCTTCTGCATGCTGATGCCTGTTTTGTACTGTTCCTGCTCTTCTCTGTCTCTGCAAAGACAGTTCCTCTGTCTTTTTGCCACTTTATGGAAGGTTTTCTTTCCTTTCTGTATTGACATGGAGTTAACTCTACCCACAGCAGCCCTGACAGTGCTGTGCTTTGCACTTGTGTTGATAGCAGACGCATGTGTTGCCTGCTGCTCAGCAACACTCACACAGCACCAGAACTCTTTCTCCAACACCCACCAAAGGCTGGCAGGCTGGGAATGGGCAAGAGATTGGGAGTGGACGCAGCCAGGACAGCTGACCCCAGCTGACCTAGGGGATACCCCATACCATACAATTTGCTCAGCAATAAAAGCTAAGAGAAAGGAGGAGGAGCAGGAGCATACATTATTAAGGTATGTCTTCTGAAGCAGCTGTTATGTGTTCTGCTTCCCCCCAAGTGGATGGACACTGCCTGCTGATGATAAGTAGGGAACACATCTTCCTGCTTTGCTTCTGCATGTAGCTTTTGCTTTTCTTCATTAAACTGCCTTTATCTCAATGCGTGAGGTTTTCCATCTTATTTTCTCACCCTGTCCTGCTGAGTAGGGGCAGTGAGAGCAGCTGGGTTAGTGTCTGGGCATTGCAACTTTCTCTTCATCTGTCTTTACAGATGAGTTTAGATCCAGGAAGGCTCCCTCTGTAATGCCACCAAGAGGCCGCTAAAGATTTAATTGTTGGAACTTCTCCACTTGTCCCAGCGATATGTCACACATTTTACAGCTTATAATGTTCTCTCCCCTGTGTGCTCTGGATGTTAAGTGTAAAGGCTGTGGAAAAGGGCAAACAGCTGCTGTACTGCTGCCAATATTGTGGTAGCACTGATAAAGCACTGCTTTTCTAAACAGTGGAAGAATCATCGCTTTGTTCTCAGTGTTGCATACACTTGGAGATCATCCTAAAACATACCCTACTTCACCTTTCTTTACAGTCTGTTCTAATCCTAAAGTGTTAGAGACAGACCAGTAGGCTAATAAGTTGCATCGTTCTATTTTATGGCAGTCCTTAGGCAGTACATGATACCAAGCACAAGGAACTTGTTCAAAGAATTTACCAAACAGATCACATATGTAACTGCTGATTTGTTTTCTCAGAGATTATGAAAATATCAATGCCTGAGTACAAGTTGCTTGGAGAAAGCTTCTGCACCTTGCAACATTCATGCCAGATTTATGCCAGAAGTATGATTACTGCTTAACAATATGCTTTATCATCTCAGTGTATCTTTTAAAAAACATCTAATTCTAGAAAATGTCCCCCACAAAATATTGTCAGATGATTTAATTTGCTTTTTTCCTTTACTTGATGATTCAAAATTATGGTTTTAAATATAATTTTGAACATTATCACGCTCCTTTCAAGGAAAAAGTAGGCAACTGTGGTACCATTAATCTGACCTTGTGAAACAGGAGGGACAGTTTTCTCAGCAGAGGGAAGGCTGGGATGCACAATGAGATTAAAAGAGGAAGCTGCAATGGGTCTTTCATGGAGAGGATCTAAAATTTGTAAGGAGACAGTTGTCACTGTGCTGAAATTGCCTGGTACAGACAAATGTCACTTGGTGAACACAGAGGCTGAGAAAAGTAGAGGGCCCCAGAAAAACAATAACAATGAAAAACTTTTGTTTCTTTCTGTGCAAAAAGTCAGATGCCACTGGGTATTTAAAACAAATTTTGTAGATCTCTCCATACACTCCTGCTGCGTTATCATGTATAAGGGCTTTATTTGCAGAAGTGCCCTTGACCGTGCTGCTGCATTGTGTTCCTGCTGGGTATCAGGGTCTCTCTGCTCCCTAAAGTGGAGCCAGAGGAACCGTAGGCTTTTTGGTGACACAAAGATCTTGTACTCTGTTCAATGGTGCTTAGAGACCATTGCATCTTTAGTGCTTTCATAGTGCCAACAACATACTGATCTTTACCAGTGCTGCCTTAGAAAATCTTTTAAGCTCTTGGCAGCTCCCCACACGAGGAAAGTTCTTAGAGTTTTAGCAGTGTGCACAAAGTCCTCTGCTCTGCTCAGCGTGGCTAATATGATGCTAACATAAGTATGCAATTCCAGATGCACCATTTTCACTTCTCCAATAAGAGATATTTTTCAAAAGAAATAGATTTTTTACCCGCATGAACATGGAATTACCACAGAAAAGAAAAAAATCCTTGATAAGCTGTTTTTCGGTTGCGAGAAAATCAGTGAAAACCAACAAAAATGCCCAAATTCCATCACAGTATGCAGAAAATGTTGCTTTTGCAGATATTACTGAGAACTCTTTGTATGTCCTGGGCAATGCACAGCAGTTGGCTTTATTTTGTTATTTTCTTTCTTTTCCTGCTTCATTGTGGTCTTTTCCCCCCTCACCTCACATATGGATATTTTTATTCCCTGAGCTCTATTAAGTCTTCCCCTTGATTTTCAAAGTTTCTATTTTGTTTTTTCTTCTTTCTCTCTGAACAACCCGATTTGTCTTTATTTTTTAATGTCTTTGCTTCCAGAAACACCCAGAGATCCTACTAAAAGGAGCTCCAACGCCTTTGAAAATATGAAGCAACATCACTAGTAATTCTCTGTTGAAATTAATAAAGCTTCCCTGTGGACAAAAGGAGATGGGGGAGAGGAATCACCTTCTCAGAAGAAAATCTTCAGTAATTAATAAGAACGTTTAATGGGCAATATTATAATTAAGGAGTTACATCAGATAGCTACTAAAACATAGTATCATATATTAAAACCTCTTATTAGGTAGCGTGATTTACTAACCAAAAAAAGCTGATCATTACAGATGAACCATCAAATTTAAGCAGCTAGATTTTGTTAATTCTTCTGTTGCTGTCTACTGTGGATAGAAGGGGCATCAGCTGTGAAATGGACCACAAACAGCATCTTTCAAACTGCCAGTTTCGTCTAGCTGGGAGACCTTGCTTCCCTCTAAATTTTTTTCTATTCATTCACTTAAAAGAATATACACCCCTACTTTGGTAAACCACAGTCTGGAAAGAAAGAATTTCATAGGCAGGTGAGGCAAACCTAAACCGAACTAATAGTGCACTTATTGCCTAGAAACTCCTATTCATTCCTCTAACTCTGAAAACAGACTCATCAAGTTTAGCAGAGTTGCCTCCATGCTTTAAATATCTGTCCATGTGTTCATAGATCTAAACTGTGCACTGCTTTCAGCATAATCAAAACTGATGTACAGCAAATCTTTTCTATGCTTATTTAATGTTCTGACTTCCCAGGAAAAGTGCTAGGTGAAACAACAAAGCCAGAACTGCAACAAGAACAAACTCACCACTATGAAATGATATAAATAATTAAAATAAGCCAGATCACTTAAGGACATATGAAATAACAAACACCTAAATATAAATCGTAGAGTGGTTTGGTTTGGAAGGGGCATTAAAAAGATCATCCAGTTCCAACCCCCCGTGCCATGGGAAGGGACACCCTCCTAGTCAAGTAAACTAGATCAGATTGCTCCAAGCCCCATCTGACCTGGCCTTGAACACTTCCAGGGATGGAGCAGCCACTGCTTCTCTAGGCAGCCTGTGCCAGTGCCTCACCACCCTCATAGCGAATAATTTCTTCCTAGTATCTAATCTAAAGTTATATCAAAGGGATTTTACCATCCCTACTAAGTGACCAAAACCACACATAACACAGCAGTTTCTGTTGCTTTAAAAGAAAAACTTAATTAAAATGCCAATATTCTAATTGCAGTTGACTACAGATCTTCTGAAATATAAAGTACATATCAAATAGTCTTCTACTAAAAAAATAAATACTAATGGAAGTATACCCTGTACGCAAGCCTGAAAACCCACTTTAAGGTCCATTTCCCACTTATTTTCTTGTATTCAGAAATGTTCATTCTGGGCTAAATCCAAGATAGTTACAATATGCCAATTGACAGATTTGGCTAAGTTTGCGGCTCTTTTAATGAGATTCTGTGCCTCTGGGTGGGTGCTCAAATTCACATCTCTACACTTGGACACCTCACTTGTAGATAGTGGCTACAAATATCTTTTCTTCATTACCTGATAGAACTTCATCTGCGCCACCCAAATGCAGACCTAACCACAGTGAACCATTCCACCATCACTTCCATAATGTTTTCTACTTATGGCTGACAATGGAAGCTACAGCTTGTAAAACATGCAGCCATGTGTCTCCATATTGGAGCTAGAGAATATGGAATGAGTAAAAACATATGCATTATACTTTTCATATATATATAAAAAAAATCACCTTTGCCTTGCATGCTGTAGAATTCGTCTGTAGCTGGTAGAGAATTAGGGTCTGACTATCCTATAAAATTGTCTTCACACAGCACTAGTGTTGATGACCCTGGTAAAACAGCTTAAAGTACCTAACCTCAAGCTGTCGAGCTGGGGCACTTCTATGGAAGACAGACGGAATATCAGAGTCAGAATCCCCTTCTTTAAGAAGCAACATGAGATACCTTCTTTGCCATAACAGAAGCCACAATCTCATCACAATCATAATAGTTAGAAAGTTCACCTCCTTCTGCAACTTACCTCTTGGTGGGCAAACATGGTCAGTGCATGACGGTCTCTGCATAGGGAACAGAAATCATGGTCCTAAAGGAGAGCCTTGTGTACACACCTTCTAGACTAACATGCTGAAGACGTATGTATAGACAAACCTCACCTGTTATGAATGAATATGAGGAAGCTGCAGCCTGAACTCCAGCTATAAATCACAAGTAAATCTACAATATTCTACGTTAAGCCCCTGAATCTAAGCCAGCAAAGAAAAGAAATCTAGAGCTCACTTTTAACTACAGACATAAACGTGTTCATGCCAGCCAGCCCAAATCAGTAACTGGCAGTCAGTAGCCTACAACAGCTGACATTTCTTTCTCTCTTCTTAAGTGGTTTGCAAAGATACAGTCATGGCTAAGCCACTGCAACAAGCAGTACCAAGACTGCAACAAGACTGTACCAAGTGGTAATACGCACAATGATAGTAAGATCCATCTTCACAAAAAAAGCATTTGCAATCATGAAAAACAATGGAACAGGCATTTGTGACCAGTGTCCATGAGGACTCCAAAAAGCACGCACAAAATGAACACCCTCTGGGTGAACTGTGGAGAGGACGGGTGAGACAAGACAGAAAGAAACTCCCTCTCTCTTTGCCAAGCCTTCTACTTGTTTTAACAAATGAGCCATTAGCATCTCCAAATTATCTGGCCCGAGCTACAGCCAGCTCCCTTTCATCCAAGCCCAGACCCCAGCCAAACATTAGGATATTACCAGCTGCGTCCAGCACGAAAGCTGCAGGCCTGCATATCATCAGCATCACAGCATCAATGAATCCCCAGGCTGCACTCTCCTTCACTACATTTGTCTATACATTAAATGTCCATGGTTGTGAAAAGAAACCTACTTGCCTGAACCACTCACTGCAAACCCTGAAGGTCAATTATTACCCACTGGCATTTTCTGAAGGACCTGAGGAGCAGAGAGAGAGATTCTTAACTGTAATTCTAGGTACCCTTGCAAGAATTGTACAAGCACACTGAAGGAGAGATCTGCATTACTCATTGAATCAGCATGAACATCAGCATGGTATTGTCTAAAAGAAGTCCAGAAAATAGGCAAGAACAGCCTCTGTGGCTGCACTTCACACAGATGTGAACTTAATTAACATAGAACCAAGAAATTGTATCTCTTTGTATCAGAAAGTAGAGACAGGACAATTAATTCTAATGATACATTAGTCTACCTGTTAACTAAGTGATGCAATAACCAAGAAGACATACAAGAAATTCTCTTTCAAAAGATGAAAAAAAATGAATATGAAAGTACATCTTAATGCTTCTTAAGCTTCTGCTCACTTAGACAGCCTTAGACATCTCAGTAACGTCTCACAGACATTAAATGTGGTGACTTCCTACATTTCAGGAAGGTAAGGGGAAAAAAAGGACATATTCATACACAGTGCAGTATTCCAGCTGAGAACTTCAGATTTTCAAAGTTACAAGGCAGTCAGCATTACTTAGCTGTAGAGTTGCATACCTTTTATGACACTGCAGAGTACATAGGGCCCAGGGCAAAAGAAGCCCTCGCATTAAAAACAATCAGATTAGCATAACAGGAGAAGAAAGCAAAGCTGCAGGAACATTTGGGGAGATTTTAATTTTTTTTTTTTCCCTTTAAAGCATTTCAGTTCCTGCAGCCAAAGTAAACACATCCCAGATTAGTTCTCAGAAGTGCCCTCAGCCCAAAAGTTAGTTATTGTAATATGGAAATGATACTGGGAGCTAAGCTAAGCTTAATAGCCTCCATGGCATATAATGGATGTGGGATGCTCAGAACACAGACTGCAACAAGCACATGTTAAAGTTTTCAGACCTAATAAAAGCATTCAAAATACAGTGAGCTAGCTAGAATACCAATAATGCATAACACTTTTACTGCCATGATTGTATTAAGAATGCATGATGCTAGCTTTCACTCATACAATTCTGGTTGTAGAAAAGGCCCCCAATGAAGCAGAGGCCCCCTTGAAACCACTTCACTCTCCCTGTTGCTGAAGAGACAAAGAAATCCAGTGTGTCAGCATCTTGGGATACTCATCAGAGCCAGGCAACATCCTGCCATTTACAAATGATCAAAATATTACAAGCCCCAGCTGTTGAAAAATAGTGGCTTCTTTGCAAAGAGATTTACAAGAGAGGAAAACAGGAAAAAGCTCTCTCAAATTCATTTCAGTTTGGAACAGAGCTTAATATTTCATTTTTTAGTATTGATTCTTATGGATTTTTCCAATTCTGCAACTTAACAACGCACCAGAATTGCTATGCAGGACTAGACCAATAATATCGCTCTGCCACAAATCAAACAACAAAGGAAAATATGCAGATGAAGCAGTTAAAGGATAATCTGTCTGCTTGAAGTTAAGAGGACAATATTTATAGATGTTACACCCTCAGGCACAGTCTGAGCCTGATCATGGCAGCTCTCTGACCTTAGGGCACCCCTGTCCCCCAGCCTGTTCCTCCTGAGTCCTGGAACTCACACCTCAGTGAGCTGCCCCTGAGCATGATGCAGGCTGACAGCATCAGCACCATACTGCCTCTTTACCCATCTACACTTCTTCCAGGCCAGTGAAAAGATAACTCCGATTTCCAGAAAGGTCCTGCTCTGCCTGCGACTAGGACAGCAGAAACTGTACCTGGTAAAAGAAGTGCTTGCTCATCTCCAGTTGTCAGAGAAGGGCCTTCAAAGTCATTCCTAAATATCAGTGTAAGATGTATTAAGCTAAAATAGGGGCGATTCAGGCTGGACTTGAAGAAAGTTTTTACAGTGAGGGTAGTAAAATACTGGCACAGGTTGCCCAGAGAGGTGGTAGATGCGTCATCCCTGGAGACATTCAAAGCCAGACTGGATGTGGTTCTGGAAAATCTGATCTAGTTGAAGACGTCCCTGCTCATTGAAGGGTGGTTGGACTAGATGACTTTTGAAGGTCCCTTCCAACCAAAACCATTACATGATTCCATGTATCTCAGAGGCAATTTTCTGCAGCTTAAATTAAAATAGTTGAACCAATACCTACCTCCTAGCTGCCTAACACTCATCAGAGTTCTGGACGAGCAGTGTTTGGTTTCTGACCCATTTATTTTTCCTTGTGGTTTTCTCCAATGAACTCTAAATTACTCAGAAATAATCTTGAGTTGAATTAACACCTGCAAGCAAAGACAAAGGAGGCCAGACGCTTTAGAAGAAAGAACTACCCGAGAGTCTGAACTTGTGGACATAAGCTACTAGAAGTCTGTCTCAGGGAAGTTCCCCAGAGACACCGGGCCCTATGAATGTTACTAACTTCTAGTTTAACGATTTCCAGTTCCCATACCCGATATTACTCAGGAGGAACAGAAAAGTAGGGAAGAAGCATGGAAGGCATGTGCTCATGTGATCACAACCAATGGCATTCCACTCAGTGAACTGCAGGCATTAAAGTAATGCTTATTCTGTGTTTTAAGCAGTGATTATATGAATTAATTGTTAATCACATATGAGTACTGCCCAGTTCACTTACAGTTAGTGAATAATGTTCTTTAATAAAATATTAGGAGTTAAATGATCAAAAGTGTAATTTGCTTAACTTATAATAAAGTTTCTAATGAGCTCTTTTAAAAAATTCCAATTTGCCACAATATGAAACATGAATAGTACTGATCCCTCTGTAGAGTTACACACAAATTCTTACCTGAATGTCCAGCAAAGGTACCCCTTTTTTTTTTTTCCATGTATTCCCCTTTATTAAAGTGCACCTTTGAGTGCACTCAGAAGGTAACTTACCTCTTTGGACTGAAACAAATCACTGACAATGTCATTCTCTCCTCTCTCTCAAAATGGAGAATTCTCTTCCATTAGAACTGGGCAGACCTAAAACACCTGAGCATGAGCATGAGCATATCATTCTTCAGCCCTTAAAATCATTCTCCAAAGTTGCCTAGCAAGCTTACACTGAAGTAGTCATTTCACTGCTCAGGTCTCAGCTGTCTTTCCTCCTCTGTACCTTTAAAGATTGTCAGAAAGTATGGATTCATTGGAGCCTCTCCCTTTTCTTTCATGATACTTGCAATATGCTCTGGGCGGTCAGCATTTCTTCAGACACCCACCTATTCCTTTTGTCAACACAGCTGAAGATTAATCATCAGCTATCTCAGTTATATAGGTAGCCCATCTATTTTAAGTTACTGCACAACGGTATAGAGTTGGTGAAGAAAGGCAGGACAGAAGGTGCTGTTCACAAATCCCACACTATCAAAGATAGATTCCACCTAAAGGTTGTTCCCAGATGAAGGACCTGAATTGAGTGCGCAATCCTCCTTCACTCTTTGTCCAGTCAATGCAGAGAAATAAGTATCTCTAGAAGATGTCAGCCACACTAAGACCAAAATCTACATCTACAGATACAGACCTATAAAGCTATCTGCCACTCTTCATTCAAAGGAAAGTTGAGTGACATGTTTCTAGAACAGATGGCCTTGTTAAACACTTTAGAAGTTACCTAGGACGAATTCAGGCTACTCTTTCTCAAGATACAAACTACTTCCTCATTTCCTAAGCAACATCAAGGGCATCAAGAGTGTGTAGGACACATAAGCTTTTTGGTCATGCAGTATAGTAGATATCTAAGAGATTGACACATCCGACAGAAAAAAAAAAAGAAAAAAAGAAAAAAAACCAAGAAAAATATGAAGTCTGTTGTGACATCTCCACACACAGACACTCTCAGTAAATACACTGCCTCTTTTTTACCTCCTCTAATTCTACAGAATGCCAGTCTAGATTTTGATGCCCTGTTAGCTCTGCTGCACACTGCAGATACACAAGCAGATGATTGATGGGTTTTACACAATGGAAGCCCTACTTGTTGGCAAATGCACACTTGAGAAAGGATTCCAGATCTCTGAGCCACTAAAATGTTCTGCAGACCATTTGTTTCAGATTTACATCAAGTATATGACAAACACAGCTATCCTTCTATCTAGTTCTTGATTTGAAGAACAGCTTTGGACATTATCCACCTGGATTTCTCCAAGGCTTTCAATATGGCCTCCTCCTAGAGAAATGGATGTGTTATGGTCTAGACATGTGATCTGTGAAGTGGGTAGGTAACTGGCTGATCAGCTGCACCCAGGGGGTGGTGGTGAATCGCTCCTTTTCCAGCCAGTGACCCATCACTAGTGGCATCCCCAGGGATGAATATTGGGCCGAACACTATCTTCATAAATTATCTGGAAGATGGGATCAAGTGTACCCTGAGCAACTTTGCCAACAATACCAAACTGAGTGGGGAAGTAGACACTACAGAAGGGAGAGCCACCCTGCAGGAAGATCTGGATAGACTGAAAGAGTGGTCTAACAAGAACCTTATGAAGTTCAACAGGACAAGTGTAAGGTCTTGCACCTGGGTAAACAATACAGGACTGCAGCAGAGGCTGTGATCAACCCAGCTGGGGAGCAGCTCTGTGGAAAGGGACCTGGGGGCTCAACATGAGTGAACAGTATGCAGCTGCAGCAAAGAAAGCCAACAGGATGCTGGGTTACCTCAACAAGGGCATTACCAATAGAGATAAAGAAACCACTATCCCACTCAGTGCTTGTCAGGCCACACCTGGAATATTTGGTGGTTTTGGCCCCTACTATACAAAAAAGATGCAGACAGGCTGGAGATGGTCCCAAGGTGATCCAAGGACTGGGAAGACTGCCATATGAGAAGAGGTTGAGAGAACTGTATTTGTTCAGCCTGGAAAAAAGAAGGCTCAAGGGAGACCTTATCACTCTGTTTCTGTATTTAAATGGTGTCTACAAAGAAGACGGAGACTCCCTCTTTACAAGGAGACACATGGAAAAGATGAGGAGTAATGGGCACAATGTACTCCCAGGGGGCCTCAAGAAGATTTTTCACAATGGAAACAATCAGCCATCAGAATAATCTCCTCTGGGAAGCAGTGGATTCTCCAGTGCTGGACACTTTCTAGATTCAGCTGGACAGGGTGCTGACACATCTTGTCTAGACTGTGCTTCTGCCAAGAAAGGTTGAACCAGATAATCCTTGAGGAATTCCAACCTGGTATTCAATTTGTATCATTCAAGACATGATTTGCAGTAAAATGCCCTAGCTTTTTCTATGGAAATTAATCTGAACTGGACAGCATATTTTCACACGTTTTCATAAAGCTCAGGAAGGGTTTCCCAGCTAGACATTCAGTAAACTGAATGCATTCAAGTCCCAACAGATTCAGCCAGGGTGCCCAGGGGCAGCCTTTAGCAGGAAGTGTTTGCTCTTTACCTGTCCCATGTGACTCATATTTTGGACAGTCCTCCCATCCTTTACCTTCTCAAAGAAATGTGATCTGGGCATGCAAAGATACTAAAGAACCCCATGCTAGTTAAATCATAGTCTTTCCCAGAAATGTGTTCCTACAAACACTCAGGCTTTAGAGTTCAGAGCTAATATAGATTTACCTTATGCATTTATATTTTTCTGCTTTCTTTTCTTAAATCATGTTTACACTGAAACCTAAAAGGAATATGGGATCATTTTTGCCTCGTATATGTGAATCCCATCACTTTGCCCTATCACTCATACAGAGCATTTCCTTCTTCCTAAGGCTGATCAGTCAAGCAAAGCAAACTTCTCTCCTGCAAAAGTCAGCCTAGCTTCCTGAAGTCCGGCAAGTTCCCCAGGGTCTTGTTTATAAACTTTCTTTGTTCTGCTTCTGGAAAAGATACTGAATGTTCCCACTGCTTTCCCTGCAGGGTAATTTGGCCAAAGCCTCTTTTTCTAAGACTCCAGCACCAGTTGTTCCCACTTCAGTGGGCACCATCAAGGCTAATGGTCATCTATCACTCCTGCTCTGGGCCCCAACAGCGTATTGCCTGAGGCATTGCATGATAAAGCAACTGAACCAGAATTCATAAGCAGAATGCTGAGATTCCATAAATACAACAGTTTCCAAACCAACTCTCACTCCTTGCTCAAGGTGTTTTTGAAAAATCAAACAAGTCCCTTGGTGAACTCAGAAATTAGCAACTCCAAAATGAAAAAAGGCTTGTGTTCATGGCATGTAATTGTATCAAGAGGATAGTGAGCTAGCATTAACAAAACTTGCTTTCTTGTAACAGAGGATTCATTCTTGGGTTTTTCCACCCCAGATGAAGTTGCATTGAGTAAATGGCTAAACTAATGCAGAACCTAGGCAATTCTCATCAGCAGGGGTGATCTAGTAATTAGATCACCAGATTTCATTCTTCTCTGTATGGAAAAAGATTCCATCCAACCCAGAATTCTGTAGTTTGGATCTAACCTTGAAATAAAACACAACCAAAGCCTTCCTTTCCTTCAGTTCTTCCTAAATCCCCCCCAACTAAGAAACCAAATTCCATTTTCAAATTTCTTGCCTCCAATGCCAATGGCATTATACAGAAATACGATAACATGTAAAATTAAGGCAAGTATGCTGTTCTTCATGAGGGTTTTTTTTTTTTACTTCTTGCTCTAAACTGGTCTAAAATTCCTGTCAGATGCCGCAATAAGATCTACACTTCTTTCTAGGAAGAAATTGCACCAAAGCACAATAATATCCTCCGTGATATGTATATGACATACAAGTTTGTGCAGTCAAGCAAATAAGATCGGAAATCAAACCTTACTCAATTATATTCTTATCACAATAAAGCAGCAGTCTGAAGATAAACTACACATTTTTTTTCCTCCCCTCAGATGTGTTTTCCTAAGAGCTTGTGAGAAGACCAACACTTTTGATGAAAAGAACATTGAAGGTGTAATCAAAATACCTAAAATTTGACAACAAAAGATTTAAATAGAAAAAAAAAATAAGTACCTTGCTATACACAGAGGAAAGTGTTTGGACTTCAGAGTTCTTATGAATGCTACTGAGCTTTCCTCAGCCTTCACTACATGAAAGGAGCTCTTGTCCATAACCGGGGGGGGGAGTGATGAAGAGGTGAAAATGGAGGGTTTGAGACAGGAAATAAAGAGCTGAAGTTGGAAAAAAAAAATAATTAGAAAGGACTTTCCTCCTTCTTTCCTTCTTTCACTTCTACTGAAAACTGCTTCTGTGCAAAGTTATTTTCTACCATGCATGCTTCTTGTTGTCACTTTTGTGTCCCCTAGACACAAATCTGTGGAAAATGAATACTCAAGATATATTTGAACAAATCCCCTCCAAAACGATAAACAGCAATTATCAACAACCTTTCCAGAGAGAAGGATCATAACAGACATCCACTGGGATAATTCTTCTGTTCATATCATTTAAGGGAATGACACCACATACAGCACACAGAAGTGAAGTTTCACTATACATCTCTTTTCTGTCACTGTAATGACAACCCAGAGGAGTGTGTTGATCCTGCGAATGTTCTTATCTTGATCCTGTTATTTCTGAAATGAAAGTAGAAAAACGAAGGACACTTTCCAACACTAACTCAAACACTACCATATTTGTAGCTTTTAAAAAATAATAACTTCTGTGGCATAAACAGGAAAAAAAACATCAAGAAGGTTTCATAAACTAAATAGTAAAACTAAACAAAGAGAGCTCCACTATCCCCAGGCAAGTTTCTTAGCAAGAAAAATGCTATATAATCTAGAGCCTGGGACTGTACTCTGATTTACATCCGAAAATGGCAGAAGGAACTGTATCACATGAAATTAAATACTACCCACCTTGACAACTACAGATCTGTCCTGGTTAGGTATGCACGGTGAACATTCCTGAACCTTTTATTTGGGAATATTTGGTGTGACCCTCAGAATGGTTGAGGGTTTCTCAAAGACCAATCACTTCTGGAAGCAGGCCAGACCTGTCTTCTTACAGGAAGACAAGCAGCTTCAAGCAGCTTCACTGCTGTTCTGAATTTAATCACTCTTTGTGCGGTTGTGTATTCTTTTATCTTAACTGTTTCCTCAAAGTGTTCTGTTTATGCTGGGATACACTGGGTTTTTTGGAGGCCTTGGGGGTATGATCCAGAGATCATCTCCCTGCACAATCCCTGGCAGGGTACTGAAGCACAGTAGGGTAAAATTTGTTCAATGGGAAAGATCAAAGGAGACTTTAAGATGGATTGAACACATGGCTGACAGTTAGCTGACATAATGCAAAAGTCATAAACCAATGCCACTGCATTGGGTAACTTTCTTCTTTGACTCCTTGCTTATATACTTGTATAGCAAAAACCACTCCCACCTCATACCATGAAAAAAGATGAGAATGTCCAGCTGCAGGAAGCAACACAGAAGTTCTCACTGAGGCAAATCTTGCCTTTTTCCTCCCCCACCCAAGGAACATAGTGAAAAGTTAAAATAATGAGAATAATGGCAAGGATTTCATTAGCTGGCAAATCTCACAGAGCGCATGCAGAGATAATGGATTCATAACGCACCTTAATATGGGCATCCTCTTTTGGGGTGTACCTGCATGGCAGCTACAGACACTACAAACTTCAGGATCCCACCTCCATGGGCCAAACAAAAACTTACATATGTGCTTTAAAATTTGAGCTCTCTTCTTCTTCACTGTGAGAGTGGTGAGACATTGGCACAGGCTGCCCAGGGAAGTCATGGCTACACCATTCCTGGCAGTGTTCAAGGCCAGGTTGGATGGGGCTTTGAGCAACCTGGTCTAGTGGAAGGTGTCCCTGCCCATGGCAGGGGGTTTAGAACTAGATGAGCTTTGAGGTCCCTTCCAACCTGTACCATTCTATGGTTATTAGGAGCAAATGTGTTAAGTGCAGTAAGTTTTGAAAACTGTTTTTATACAGTTAAATGATGCCAAGTCACTTTCTACTACTTCTTGATATGCAAAAAAAAAAAAAAAAATATCCCCATCCATCTCCCTCAAAGAGATGCTTTTATATATTTCCAGAAACACATAGGTGATAAGTGTAAACTGATGCTAAGATAAAAAGCAAGCTTCCAAGCCAAGACTACAAATAATGTTTACTACTGAGCAAACCAAAGCAAGACAATGCTTGCATAAATCTTCCAACTATGCTCATCACTCTGCTTCAGCTACATGCATACTGGTCTTAACATTATTGAGATTTAGAATTAATGATCCACTAAGACTTATAGGGCTAATTACACCTCTAAGCATTACCACTTTGGGAGCCTCTACGACCTTAAACAGACATTAGAAGGTGACTCAGAAAACTCTCATTAAGTTCAACAGACTTCAGATAGGGCCCTTTACCTAAACAAAACAAAAAAGATAACTCTTAATAAGACATGCTTTAAGAAATTCCCACCTTTATCAGTATTTCTATAAAACTCACTGTTTCAGATTTTTTAGGTTTTTTTTGAGGGAGCTGCTTATTTGCTACTTGAGTCCAGTTGGATCCTTCAGTTTTTAACATGTCTTCCAAAACTGTGGAATAAATACAACTGGATCTAGTACTAGTCATTATGCAGTGGGAAATAACAGAATAGTTTATGTGTATTAATGCAAGTGTGACAGATACCAGTACTGCCTGATGTCTAGAGGGACTGCCCAGTGTTTGTAGAACTGTCAGGAATTCACTTGGCAACATCCTTAGTAAGCAAGAAGTCCCTAAATTAATATTGCCCAGTTGTGGTAAGTGAGCTGACTGAAATCGTCTTTGCTCATAGGCAGCATTGCATACAGATTGCTCAATGCAGACAGTTCCATACGTTTCTGTGTTTTCTTTCCCCTTTTCACTGGCATGGCTTTCTCTGAGCAACCCGAAGTGCTGAGATTGATGCAAGTCACTGAACAGCAATCACTCATGTTGCACAACAAAAGAAAGTTTTGAACTGAAGGAAAAGCATAACTTTATCTATATATAGATTGATAGATAAATAAATGATAGACAAACAGATGTGATCAAAGAAGTTCTGACCTCAAAACTGTTTCCTTCACTTAAGGATTTTTAATAAAAGGAAAAGAAATTACTAAGGAGATAGCTAGCCAGACTTCTGCCTGGCATGAATTAAGTCATTCAAGCAGACACAATTTATAATATAAATACCAACAAGCATCTTTAACTAAAGCACCGCTGCCAAATGCCACCATAATAAGGCTAGAAATGCTGTGCTTTTAGTCATAAATAGGATGTTCTCAGCCTTGTTTTCTATGTAGAATCATGCCATCCAAGCGCAGGCAGCAACATCTATTGAGAAATTCACTGAAAGATAACAACTGATTTAAAAGGGGTTCATGTAAGTTTAGTTAAGGAGCAACTTTGGACATTATTTTCAATTACTGAGATAAAATCATGGCTTCTCTCAGGAGGAAAAAAGGAATTTTTTTTTCTATACACTATATAAAGCATATGAAAGCTTTAAGAACAGTCTGATTTCACAAACAGTAGCAGCCTCCTACTAATATTCCTTAACTCAGTTTTTCCCTCCCTCAAGTCATTTTCCCAATTATTTTTAACATTTTCTTGATTGATTAATAAAAAGCAGCTTTCCTGCTACAGACAACAGGTCATAGAAATCTCTCTTACATTTACACTGTTGAGAATACTAACAGTTTTATTTTCTTTCACCATATCTGCAGGGCTCTGCCCAAGCATTGACTTTTTCTGCATTGAACTCCTCATTGATCTCAGAGAGCATGAAGATGACAGCAGGACATAAGCACTAAGTTCCAGTCCTTCTAAACTTGCATGAGGATCTGTAGTTAATAAACCAGAAAGCCTCTGTTAACTTGCATTAAAAAACAGCTTTACCAGCTTGTCTTGAAAGGCTGCAGATCTGGAAAAAAATACCATCTTCAGCTCTTCTGAATTCACTAACCGGTTTGCATCCTTATTTAATAAGTAACACATAGCATCCGTATCTGATGCAGAGGAGATACATCCACACTGTCTACTTTAGACATGTAACTACACTGTGACTTAATCTTGTAATTCTAGGATTTCTGTACTCTCAGCAGATACTCAGACACCTGAAGCAAGCAATTCAGAGCCCAAGAGGCTGCACTACATATACTGTGAAGGCTCCTAATTCAGGTACTTGTGTTACATGCCCAAAGCAAGCCTGCGCAGTCCCCACACTCATCTTAGCACACTACCACTCTTTATGCGCACCATACATATGAACCAGTGTCCGTTTGCTATTTCAGCCTTGACACGTCATGTCATTATTTGCACCTCCATGAGTAAGCAAAAGAAACCTATATATGCAATACGCCTCTTTGGCCAATAGTAAACCTCAGGAGTTAAAGGACAAGATGTACACAGAAATAAAGAACTGACATCTCTTCGGCACAGAAACCTGAAGACATGTCATGAACATATATTATCCCTCTTAAGATAACTACTCAAGATCCTGATGGAGTTGACAGTGCAATCTTCTCACTCTCCCATCAGACCACCATCAGGCTCATGCACAGCAGATCTCCAGCTCCAGAGCAGTCTAGCCCTTCATACATTCCATCCATCTTCCAAATATTTTTTATTAGTTTAAGAAGAAAAATAAACTAATCCGTATTCCAAATAATAGAGTTACTAAGACAATACAGATCTTTGGGAGATAAAACAGGAAAGCAGGTACGGCAGAACATTTAAGGCCTTACTAAACTGGGAAAAAAGCCCACTTCTGTTGACAAGGTACTGCCATTCTTATGCCTTCAAAGACCAAAACAAAGGCTTTGTAGTCATAAGCCATCACAAAATTATTGGCTGATCACCTGCTGCCTTGCATGCACCTCAAGCTGTTTTTCCAGCAAGATTTGTTCACTTAGATTGCCCAAATGAATGTGGCTCTTAAAAAAAAAAAAAAAAAGAAAGTAAAAATTATCCTGTTGAAAATAACTCCTTAATCTGCCATCCTTTCAATAGGACTGAAGTGCTCTTCACACACATAGTACACAAGCATCTTGAATTAGCAGGGAACTATTTTTAAATACATGAAGGGTAAGATACGAAATTAGTTTCATGGGGAATGAGAACCTTGGAGATTATTTACTTTCCCTTAATTACTTTGACTCACCACTCATTTAGCTTTTCAATAGTACTACCTCTTTCACACTCAAATTTTGATACTATAGACAAGTAAGTGTGGCTTTCGAACATTCATTTAAGATTATGGACCATAACGATACATAACCACATTTCTCAAAATTAATTAACTACATAAAAAGATAATTAAAAGTCCTGTATGGTACAAATATTCTTTTCTGTGGAACAACTGCCTCAAAGTAAGGATCCCTACATAAAAGCAAGCACCTTTCTTAAAGGAAGAGCATGAAAAGTCTGACAGCGATACATAACCATTACACTGGGAGCAGGCAGCCTCTTATACTACTAATCTTCTATAATTTGAGGAGCAAAATGAAGGTTATTATTCAGAAAATGTTTTTGAGATCAAGGAACTCAGGTGACAGGACAGCCTACCCCAGTCCTGAGCCTGAGAGAGAAGCTCAAGTTTCTAAGCCTTTGAAGGAGAAGAAATTGAGTGTGGCCATACAGCACTGATGGGCTATATCCACTACCCATCTTTACTTTGTATGACACAGACACATTTCTGTCACATGCACAAAAAAAAAAAGTTATAGGAGATGAAAAGGTATTCCAGAGAGAAAGCACCTGTGTCAAATTTCAAATATAAAATTAAACAAAAATAGTAATAAAAAAATAAGGTCTACATTCTTATCCCTGTAGAAATAAATTAATTAGGTTCCTTACGACAGAGCCTCATAATATAAAAAAGTGGGAAAAGTAAATAGAAAGGATGAAAGGAGCAAAGAAAAGGAAAGTAATAAAAAGAACACTACATTAAACAGAAGATAGCAAGTTCAAAATATGAAAGAAATTGAGATCGCAGTAAAAAGTCATGGGACAGACAGATACAAAGATAAAGAGATAAAAGGGTTATCAAAATGAACGGAGAGAAGCTACTTTAAATGATAAATACGTACATAGGTAGGTCGTCGGTACACACGTACGTAGACAAATAAATGGACAGAAAAATAAAATGCAACCACATGAACTACCACAACTCCACATTCCTCCTCAGAAATTATTCTAGAAACCAGAGCTGGAAGCAAAGCAAGTGACATTTACTTCATTGGCTAACAAAGGTTCATTTAATGCTGATGGCTCAGGGTCAGTCCTATCTCTGTCCAGCAGCGGGACTGTTTTCCAGAACTTCTCAGCTCCCATGGGATTAAGGCTGAGCTAAAACAGCGCCTGAATGATTTTCTGCACTTAAACACCCAAGACATTGCATACCATAGCATCAGCTCTGGATTTTTTAGGATAACTAGTCTTTACTATATAAAAGAATTAAAAGGCATAAAAACCATCATGGTACTACATGTTGTAGTTAATACTACTGCCACCATGTAGCTGAAATTATGAGTTCTCTCATTATCAAACCATTTATCTTGTTGTAAAGTACTAATAATTCTTCTATCAGCTGCCAATGATTAATTAATCAAAATTAAAAAAAAAATAAAAATGGGCTGTTAAAGCAATTAGCAAAGGAATCACCATAAAATAAAGTGGATTTTCTGAAGGCTTTCCAGAGATACATGGTACGAAAGAAGCTTTGGGTTCTACTTTCCACAAGTGAATATTGTACCATTCCAACAAAACAACAAAACAGTTGAGAGAAAGGAAAGACCCTGAAAAGAATTTTGCAAATTGCTTATTAGAATATAATGAATATAAACAATAGACAGAACAAGTTCTCTTGAGAATGAAGTATTGCTGGGGTTTGGATCCCTTCTCCTAGGCTGCTAAGGTTGCTAGGGAATTTCACAGTTAATGGTGTATTTCCATATGAATGTTTGAAGAAGGGGGAAGGGTTTGCAAAACTGAATCTTAAGCATAGAGTTTTCTTTGTGCTTCAGAGAGAAAAATGTGATGCTCTTGTAAAGCTGAAATAGCACTCTTTCAAACTTAACTATACATTAGCAAAGACTTTTTTAACGAAAAATTTACACAGAAAATGTTTAAAGAGGCGTTGTGAAGAAGAGCTTGCTTCTCTTATTGTGGTCAGTAGCGATGCACCAGACTTGCCATTATACACACTCTAAGGACAACAAGCAGTTTACAAACCATAGCAGCTTCGTTTTGCTTTAAGAGATAAAAGCAACAAGTTTATTTTGTTTTAAACAGATTTTATGTCCATTTTTCATAGATCATTTAGGAAGCACATTGCTGTGGGCTTCCCAAAGACAAATACACTGAGGCACCAGCAAGTGACAGCACACTTTGTACTCCTTGACATGGATGAAAGAATTCAATTCAACTTCTTTTTTTTTTTTCTATCTGAAAGAGAAATGTCTGCACAAAATATGTTTTAGCCCTATTTTCTGAGAATGAAGCTTAAACAATGCTCTATCTGCATTTTCATCTGTTTCTCTTTCCTTCTCTTCAATAACTTTGGGTGACATTGGTCAAGAGCAACCAAAACTGACAGAGGGCAGAGTCTCCTCATTTTCATGAAAATAAGGGGCTGAATAATAGAGAAAAATGAAATGCTCCTTGGTTTGAATGGTAGGTACTCAACTTTGCATCAGAAAATCCACAGAGCAATCACCACCAAAGGAGAACCTGCAGAGAACATGCTGTCTCCACGCTCACACAACCACCACAATTTATCTGGTTATTCTACTCATTCTTTCTAGTATTTATTCTTCTAGTATTCAAAACACCCAAACTCAGGCAACTCTTATTTACTGCAGTATACAGTAAACACAGACATGCTTTCATTGGCAGCTGCTGTGACAGTTGATCTTCACACCACAATATTATAGAATCATAGAATAGAATAGTTAGGGTTGAAAAGGACCTCAAGATCATCTAGTTCCAACTGCCCTGCCATGGGCAGGGACACCTCACACTACACCACGTCACCCAAGGCTCTGTCCAACCCAGCCTTGAACACTGCTAGCAATGGAGCATTCACAGCTTCCCTGGGCAAACCCATTCCAGTATCTCACCACCTTTACAGTTTCTTTACAATTTCTTCCTCATATCCAATCTAAACTTCCCCTGTTTAAGGTTGAACCCGTTACACCTTGTCCTATCACTACAGTCCCTCATGAAGAGTCCCTCCTCCGTATCCCTATAGGCCCCCTTCAGATATGGGAAGGCTGCTATGAGGTCTCCATGCAGCCTTCTCTTCTCCAGGCTGAACAGCCCCAACTTTCTCGGCCTATCTTCATACAGGAGGCGTTCCAGTCCCCTGATCATCCTCATGGCCCTCCTTTGGACTTGTTATCTTAATAAACTGTCTCGGTCCCCAGGATCTTTGTTCTCATAGAAGTGACCTACAAATGGTCACCCTGGATCTCATACAAAGCATGACGAGTACAGAGGTTATATGAGTTAATTGCACAGTGACTGCAAAAACAATGTGCTTTCTTCCTTTCAGCAATGTGGCCTTTCTCTACTGAAAACAACTGGAGTTACACTGTAATTCAAGTTAATGATAGAACTATATATTTGGGTAACTCTATCATTATTTAATATTACCACCATATTAGCTTGTCAGTACGGTATTTGACAACAAAATTCAAGTTAAGCAGCCTCCTCCAGAATGAAGACAGTATTGGATTAATTAGGTAACTTGCTACACATGTAGAAAACAAAGATGAATATCCTTTTTATAAACATATTTAAATCCCACAAATAAGAACCAGATTGTAATCTGTTTTTGTAATGCAAATCATAAGTATCTCTTGAATTACTCAAAATTTAAATAACTGGAGATCAGAATATAGCCCCATACATCTTGACAGAATATTTGACTCATCACTCAGGTAGAAAGGATGCAATCACCATCAACACATAATGCAGAGGAACCAAATTGTTTTCTAGGAGAGTTCAAAATTCTCTACCGAAAGAACTCATACTCTGGTACTCTTAACATATGATGTTATTTTTATTGGGCTACATGCTCCTTTGGCTACTAGCTATGGAGTGAATTTCTGCAGAAAAGCAGAACCTGGTGTCTAATGGACCCTCCGTCTTTTCCCCACACACTTGTCAAAACGTGGGCAGCTTTCTTCCTCTGACCAAAGACAGACACTAGAAATACTGTAAGAGCCTATAAAGCTTTTGCTAGCTAAAACAAACCACAGACTACTGAACTCATTTTGTAACAGGAGTATTCCTCCAACATGGTCCAAAGCTGAAAGCAGGGAACTCTAAATAAAACACACCAAAACCCAAATGTCATGGCTGAATCACAAGTCTCTAAACTACCTGGTCTGCCATCCTTTTAATGCATTTTTAGTTGTGCTTTAACAAGTTGGGATATGTCTATATAAGCTTTCTGAAGACAGATTAGTTTTCTCTCTACCTTTATCATGGTTTTGCACTATCAGGGCTGAACCTCAAGTTGTGTTAGCAAGGAATCAGGCATGAAAAAGTGAATTTATCAAAATGTTTCAAGCCTAACTAACATTTCAACATGGCAAAATGCTCCATATTGAGCTGGGCAGGGAAGAAAATACTTTCAAATCTGAAACATTCATGTTTAACTGCCAGTGTCTCCTGTAATCTGTCTGCTAGATATTCCACTGTTCTGACACAAACAGACTGATCATCTGTATTTCAGCTTAAGTTATGAAACCACGCTCCTTCTGACTGTCCCACTTCCTTTCATCCCACTCACTGTAAGGCTTAGTGAGAATCACAGGCAAATACAGCTGGAAACCACTATGCAACAGCATCGGCTGCATCCTTTAAAGACAACACAGTTAAATCTACAACCCTCTTGAAGACTTCAACTGGCAAAGACCCATAGCATTCATACATTCCATCCTAGGACCCCTCTGCATCCTTAGCATTAGAAAACTTTTCCTAAACTTGCTATTTCTTGCAACATATTCAGCCTGTTAAGTTTACTCACTGAGGACATTGCAGATTTTTTTGCTCATATGTCAGAGTTCTTCCTGGTCTTCATCTTCATTCAAAGCAGTAATCTTGCCATTCAGTTTCTACAGCTGCTGAGGCCTCCTTCAATATTTTTCTTAAATATTTGGTGTTATTTATTTGCAAGTTAAAGGAAGAAAATTTCCATGTGATCATGGAAATTTTCCAGTCATCAGGGCTGTAGCTGGTCAAAATCCTTCTGAAACCATCATCAGGTACCTTCACAAGATTACAGATTCTCTGGGGAGTATCTTCCCATACAAAATTTTTTTACAAAATACACATTCAACTTCAGTTTAGGTAAACCGGCATTATTGAGGGTCACAGAGTCGAGGCAAAAATAAAGAAGTATCTTACTTACAGGACATCCAAGAGTAACTGAAAAAAGGAACTCCTTCTTCCAGCCAACTCCTAATTATACAGATGGTTCTTTCTAACCAAGATGAACTCAGCATCAGGACAAACCTGCTTCAGAAGTTCTCATTTCAATTTGCTCCTGCCTCTACTGCACTTGCTCCTCAGGCACTTGCAGAACATCTCCTTGTTGTACAATCATCCTATGGCATCCCTTAGAGACATGGCTGAGAGTGTTACAAAGGTCTGCATTTGTCCTTGAATAGATGCTTAGAGCCACTCCCTGAACACTTCTCATATTCACTGAACCACCTTACTTTAATAGATGTGCTGTTTATTTTAGGTTTGTGGTTTTAGTTCTGCATTTCCCTTTTCCTTCACCTGTTTAACAACAAACTAGTGAATCTAAGTGTCTTTAAAAGGGCAGTACACACAGGCTTACCTCAGGCTTAAACCACAGTACATCTTACTCTATACTGTTCACTTTGTGTTATGCCAACAGCCGTGTCAGCATGAAAAGAAGTTTCTTACCACGTCTGTAGCCATCATTTTCCTAGTGTTCAAGATAAGAATGGCTTTTACTTTTTGTCCTCCCTGACAACAAAGACAAACTGATTCCTCTAGCACAAAATGGTGCTGAAGCCACTGAAGCAACTTAGAACAGTGACTGCAGTGATCATCACAGCTATAGTTCAATGATGACAGGGTTGTCAAAGCATCTCATCTTCAGGATTATCAAATTCAACCTTCTGCTTTCAATTCAACATTCAGCTTCACCTAACAGCCTGTCTGACATTGAAGAACCAAGAGAAATGGATTTTTTCTGCATGATTTCAAGATGACCACTAGTCTTTTCTGTCTAGCTACTCATGCAACATTTATAGTCTAGGTATAGAAGAACTGTTTCATCACAGTGGGTTGACTGATTCACTTCACACTACTCCCTCCATTCTTGGGCAAGATGAGCCTGAAAATTATTACTTTTATCATTTATATTTTATTTGTAGTGTGTGGTACTGAACAGAATCAATTTTGTTATTACAGAAAAGGTAAACCTAGGTGTGAAACTGGCCTTGGACGAAGCTGCCCTGCCAGATGTGCTGTCTGCTTCCAGATTTGAACAAATGAAGCCTGCTCTGACCACACAGTTCTCCACGCTCTTCCTTCTCATTGCCATCCATGGAGAGCAGATTACATTAAGCAGCTACTCTGTTCTTTCCTTATCAACGAGCCTTCTCTTTCCTTTTCCCTAGACACTTTATGCAGTTACATAATCTCCCTTAATATTTTCCAAGAAACTTGAAAAGTAATGCCTACTTTTCAGCCTTTCTCTTTTACTTGAAAAATGTCAATAGTTTCCTTCCTAGGCTGAAATTACAGCTGCCTTCTATTTTGCAAAGGAAACAATATAAACTACACATTACATACCTTCTGCAAAATGATACAGAAGTTAAACAAACGCATCATGAAAAATAAAACTGCAAGACCCAACTAATGACATACGCACCGCACCTGGTTTCACATGTTTTCCTGTAATAGTATTAACTTTGCACAATTGGCAAGAAACTGGATAACTAAGTAGATTGGCAACCGTACACCAAGGCTTTCACCTCGAGTGTATCAGCTCAAGTTTAGCTCAGCTCTCTGTAGGAACTGAAAATGCATGCTCTCTCACATGCTGACAATGAAAGAAGATGGTAATGGCTATCTGGTTCATACGAAATGGGAGGTGACATTGCAGAAAGAGAGTCATCAGCATAAATTCTATTTTCTCTTACTGTTAAGATATGAATAACCTTGAACCAAAAAACTGGCCAGGGGTGCCTTCATTTGCTACAATGAAATTAACCTAAGAGATTGTCATTTTAGGTTTGCTAAGGGAAAGGCAACATAGAGAAGTTTCTAAATCAAATGTACTTCCCAGGACCTTTAATTCTTCAGCTTTCACACATAACAGCCTGCCACCAACACCTCTGTTTACAGATGGTGGAAGCCAGATATGCACGTGCAGAGGAGGCCTGAGCATGCATGAATAGACCACCCATTTACAGCTAGTAATTCTGCACAGAGTACTTGTTCTCATCTCATCCAGGTGCCTGACATCTTTATTTGCCAGCAGAGGACCATAAACACACAACTTTTTGATGCATCTATAACTGCACTACCCTGGGCTGCAATCTTAGCCGATTCACTGCTAAGCAAGGGTCACACCTTCAAAACTCTCAATAAACTAAGTGGATCACTTATTCAGAAAATGCTTTTCTGAAACTCTTTTTTCTGACTCAGTGTTGAAGTAATGCCAGCATCCATCGTGAGTGATCAGAAGAGATTAATCCATGGATCTTTGCCACCAAACTACAGGCCTCTATCACTGCAGAATGAAGGGGAATTGCTTCAGTTGGTAGAAAATAGCAAGCTCTTATTCTATATGCAGAGGAGCCACTGAATTAGGATATAACACAATTTCACAGAATGTCAGACCAGCAAAATATTAGGAAGCAATCTGCTACTTTCAGATGAAGCAAACTTATCTGTCATTGCTGAAATACTTCTTATAAGTGCACAAGTACCAGTGCCTATTCTAACAGCATGCTTTCATTCTGGTCATTGCATTCCACCTCCCTAAATTCACCCCACACCTTTATCAGCTACTTCTATTTCATTTCTCTTTTGCTTCCCTGAAAGAGTGCTTCCTAACAGGAATGGGTAAGTCTAAACACAGTTGTAAAAAATACTGTTAAACTTCACTGTATTCTACCCGAGTTGTTATGCCCTGAAGCATTTTTACGCTGTGTGTAGGACACTTTAAAATTTACATAAAGCCAACTTGTCATACCAAACTAGTTGCATGTTATCCATTCTGGCCATGGAGGAACTGTTCCTCATCATGTATTGATGAGATCTAGTCTACAAAACCCTACATTCTAATTGCCAACACTATGTTAAAAGTACCTGTATAAAAATGCTTTTAAGCCTCATTTAACTTAATTCTAAAAATAAAGGTCTATTAACAGAAACAAATTGTAATTAAGATTGTTGTTGACCTAGCTTCTCTCTGCAAAGGCATCAGAATAACAATCTTACATTTACACAGTATCTTTCAGTCTAAAGGATTCCATCCAACAAGACTGAACTTAGACATACTTACACAGAAGAGTGTTATTAACATACACAAGTAAACCTAAGTAAACCAGTCTATCCCATTTCATTACCAGCAACTACCAAGCTTAAGCCACACAATTGCATAGGTTCCTGTTATCTACCTTATCCATCCATCAACAAATTATCCACCCATCAAAAACAAGTCCCTCAAACATCAGCAATGCATTAGCAGGAACTTCTGTCTTAATCTTTGTGTTCTGCCTAAGAAAAAAACACCAGACCTTCTTCCAGCTTCCTTCAATCTCCTTCTCAGATCTCCATCACCAACTCTGTCAACCACCTCTTGGAGACAAACACAAGGGCTGAACCTGGCTTACCTGTCAGAGGACTTTGTTCTTAAGCAGTCACCTGGAGTGTATTGTGCGTGTACTGTTTTTCAATAGACAGACCAACTTTTTCTGCCTTATTCTGTGCACAGAAGACCTAAACCTGGCTTCCACAACTTTCAAAATACCCCTTTCTTGCACCATCAAATACTTAAACCAAAATTCAGTCTTACCAGCCAGCTCTACCCCAGATCAGTTTTCCTTTGTATGTGATACTCCTGCAAGAGCACTGTTTTAATCATTATCACGCAAGGAAGGGTTATTCTGAATCACCTGGTTTTACCTGATGGCTGCCAAAATAGGCCTTGTTTGAACAACTGGCTCTCAGGTATCCACAAAGTATGGCAGAGGAAAATCCACCTCCTCCTCTGCAATTGGCATGGCTCTTGGAAAACATTCCCTGATGAGATCAGTCTGCACAACAATTTTTTTCCTGAATAACTGCTTCACATAAAATGAATTGCAGGCAACCAGTGTAATAATACCATTCCAGGCAGGGGTTCATCAATTAAACTGCCATTACACCTTAAACCTGCACCCTTCCTGGCTAAGTCTTCTCTCAGTCAACATGGATGACAAAGACATTTAAAGCAATGCACCCTAGGAAAGATAGTCCATATGTCTCTCCTCCTGTCTCAGCCTCTTCCAGAAAACATGTCACTGATGGCAGTTGTCATCTGGACTTCCACTGCACACAGACCAGCCAGATCACAGTGGACAGCTGCTATAATATCAGGGTATCATGATGGGGATACGGGAAGGAAGCAGTTGTACCTGCTATCCATCATTGCTACCTGATGGCAGTCAGCTTCCTTAGACGATCAAACAAAATGCTGCAGAAACTGTCAACAAACAAGAAGTTGCCACCTCTGTGCCCGTTACACCACCCTCTGTGCTCATTGTTTTCAAAAGGGAAAACAAACATGAATAAACCAGAGCAATTTACTAAAAAATCTACTGTAGCAGATGCTTTCGCATCCACCATCCCAGCATCGACACAACCTGAGCCTACATGATGACTCTGTTCCTAATCGTGCATTTATAAAAGTGTAAAAGTCAACTGTCTTGGCACTGGAAACCACTTGGCCAAAGGTACGAACATTCCAATTTGAGAAAAATAAAGTCAAGGATAGTTGGCTGAGTATCTGACCTAGTTTCTCTTGCAACCTTCAGCTGAAACTAACCAAAACATAGACATGAAAAAAGGCTGATGGATCTTGTACTCTGTCTCCTTGAAAACACAGAATTGCTTCTTCCAGTTATGTGCTAGCGACTTGCCTACTCTTATTTTAGAGATCTTAAGAGGCACTGGGGGCTCTCACTACACCGGGACTAACACAGGCACCAATATATTTTTCTGTTATTAACATTTTGCCCAGAATTTATCTTAAACTTTCATTTCCTCAATTTCACCATTTAGTCCCAGCTAAATTATTCTCTTATTATTCTCTCATGTAATGCACCAAAAAAAAAAAAAAAAAAAAAAAAAAGATTCCTTTGACTAAAATGCATTTCAAATATCTGCATTTTGTTAACCTATCTCCCCAAATTCAGTGCCAGACTAGAAATACGTCTATTTCTCAGTATTTCCCTTCAAGCTAGTTCCTCCAGACCCCAAGTTATTTTGTTGCTCTTCTTTGAGCTTCACTCAAGTTGTCGACACCTTCCTGCTATAACATTCAGTTTTCAGATGTGTTCATGTGTATAAAATGAGAAACCCACCCCTGTGTTCACAGACATGGTCTTTTCCTTGTCAGCTCAAGCACAAACTGTGCTGTTCTGTAATCAATTCAAACTGCAGACTCATGTATTACTTCCTGATGGATCTTAATTCTAGATCCCTTCCAGCACTGCTATTACCTGTCAGTAAGTTCCCAATTTGATAGCACTTGCCCTGTGAACTTGCCTTTTCCTCAGATTTGTTCCCTTCTCTCTACTATCTTGTATGAAGTCTCCTGAAGTTGTTTACTCCAAAGCCAAGACATTAGTTTCAAAGGTTATAGGTTTTGTTTAAGCCCCCTATTCAACAGAGCATTTGATTACATGCCTAGCCTTAACCACATGCTTAAATCCACTTGATCTCAGCAAGCAGAGATGAGACTAAGCATACATTTAAAAAACAAACAAAAACCCCCAGGAAGTTAGGCATGCAAGTCAGTGTTTTGCTGAAGCAAATCCTCAGTTTCTGTAATCACTTGGATGGTTTGTTTTCCATATTTGGCAAGAATTGACAGCTCAATGCTTTTATGTTACAGGATTTAAAAATGAAGCTTCAAGACAGTCCAAAGCTGACATCATGCTTTTGTTCCTTTCTTGAAATAAGAAAAGGAAATAAATAAGTAAATATGCAACTGTACGGTAATTGTTACGACTATAGGATTGAAACGTGCTAAGTAACTCTATGTTCTTGTTATTGTAGTACCCTTTCTCAAAAAAATATGTAAAAAGCCAAATTTGAAAAAGCATATGTATCCCAGCAAGGTATGGAGCACATTCCCAGGTAGCTCATTACCCACAACCATCACTAAGTAGTGACAACAAAGCTGTCCATTTCTTAATTCTTATCTACCAAATGCCTTTAAATGCAATGGGCTTCACTCACTGTTCCATAAAAGATGGATTTTTAGGGGGAAGAGGGTACTAGCCTTTTGTTTTACTCGTGGGTTGACTATTTCCATCAGTAGCCAACACACATGGCAGCAGATGTAAGATTTTAAGTTCACCATCAGCATCAAATGCAGTTCACATAACAGGAATTTCTTGGAGAGTATTTAAAATAATTTCCAAATGTGTTCCATGGTTTACATGCAGAATACTACACAACCTTTCTCTCCCCCTTGTTTTTGTTTTTACTTTTTGTCTCCTTTGCCTTCCCTCATTCTGCTGCCTGGTAAACACAGCAGAGGCTAAATGGGGCGGGCAATTAGGCAGCCATACCAAGCTTAATCTGCAGGCTACCTAACTGTGAGATTCAAGGTTTGGAAGGAATGCCATCCGAGAAAGAAAAGGAGAAGAAAAATTGGAAAATGACTACTTCCTCTCCATCCATAGAGGCTTCCAAAGTTCAATTAACATGTTCTAAACTAAACCATCCACACATGCTATGGCACTAAAATGGGTGATATCAAATACAGACAAAACCACAGTTGCTCATTGATATTTATCAGAACTATAATACTCCAACTATTCCACTTCCGCCTTTCTTGTTGAAGTGGCATTTGACATAACACTTTTATACCTCAGTACTTGAGATGAACCAGAAAATACCTATAGGCAACATAAATGAACTGTATGTGGCTGTGCATTGGTTCTGTTAAACAATGCTGTGAACCCCAAAGTTGCTCAGAAAATGCTGTTCCCACACCTAGTATAAACACTGTTGTTTAATAATGCATACATGTTCACTGCCGTCCCCACAGAAAATTTTTCTTGTGATATTATAGTTTTCCAGATGGAAATACCTTAATTTTTACTGATTCACCAGTGTAACCAATAGGAAAACTATCACCGGTTTTTATTTGCTGTGTGATGGATGCAAATACCACTGGATAGCAAAGACTTGTAGGTAAAACTCTGTGAACAACTTTTTGCCACTTTCTCCTACATAGGGAGGAAAGGTGGCAAGGAGACAAAAGTATAGAAACTCCTTTGCTGCACTGTAGATACAACTACTTCATCTGTGCCTACACACCTCCTTTCCCCACTGCTGTTCAGCATCCCCAGCAGACTCAAAGCACTAACGCCAGCTGGAAGGATCAAACCCGCTGGGCAGTAAGCACCGATACTGGGTTAGATCCACAGCTTGCACTAATGGATTTTGTTTTTCAGATAGGTGGCAGTGCACAAAGTGCATCTGAGATTGGTCCAGGGTTGAGATGCCATTTCAATGCTCAGACACTTTAACTAAGGGATTACTGCATTATCAAAAGCACTTTTTAGAAAGATCATGCCTTAGGACCCGATCCTGCTGTGCTGCGATAGCTCTAGTCCTTTGAAGGGGTGAAGCTAGATGCCAAGAACATAAATATAGCAAAGCAGCACGTAGGATTTATTTCCTGTTCCTGTGAGAGGCAAAGGATATTTCTTTCAATACATTCAACTAATGTAGTTTAAACACAAAACTAAAGGATGACTAACACAACAAAGTCCAAAAAGATACTGCATTCTGGGTACCGGAGATGAGAAATCTGATTTTCAAGGGTCTGTAATAGCACAGATTTAGAAATAGTCCAGCAACAAGAACAGGATATTTCAAATCACTCTTATTGGTAAAAAATTCTACAGTTACTACTTAGATTTTGTGCCCCCTTCATTCTAACAGACACCGGTAGAAAGCTAAGAGAGCAGAGTGAAATTTTAACCATGTAACTGCACTTACCCTAGCAAATCCCTTTCTCACAAAAGGAGACTATTACTATAGCAGCTGAAACAAATAGGAGCAAATCTCACTGCACAATTAGTAGTTCTGTACCTGGAGGTTTGACACATAGCTATCATGATGTGGAAGCATCCACCATCGTTTTGTTTTCTGTTTGCAGTAGGGGGTTGCTAGGAAACAAAATACTATTGTCTGATTTCATGATCTATCGCCTGGTTTGCCTGGCAATAGAGTACTTCTAAATCTATTACTGGATTATTTTCTGTTTTACAGAGAGATTAAAACTAGCATCAAAACACATGCACACGGAGAGGAACCGCAAAAAACACCTCAAAATTCAGGGGAAAGGATGGATAAATTCCAGGCTAAGGAAGACAAACTATCCTGAGGAAAAGGGAACTTAAGCAGGCTGGTGATATTTATATATGCATACATTCACACGTGTATCAACGTTCCTCAACTGTGTCTATAGTTTTGTCAACTTGTCAAAGACTCTTGCTCCTGAGGATACAAAACGTCCTCCTACTACTCGAGAGCTACTGTGCACCGCAAGTTCTGTAAATATACCACATGCTGCAGAATGCCTGGTGTGGGCAAGCACACACGCTGGAATCATTTTTGTTCTTGGAATTCAGCTCAGGGTTGTTTCAGTGCTTTATTTCTTTATGCATTCATATATGTTTTGCACATTTGGACAGAGAGAAGAGTTGGAGACAATTCCCTCCTCCCCCTTCTCTCCCCCCCCCCCCCCCCAGTTATATCATACATAAATAAATAAATAAACAAATAAAATCATCAGGAAAAGAGATCTTAAAAAAACCACCATAATAAATTTCATGTCTTTTTTACAGCATCAAGTCTTTGTAAAGAAAGAGATTAAAAGATCACTAAAACCAGGCTAATGTGTGTGCCTGTCAAGGCATCCCCACAACACAACAGGAGACCTCAACAAACAAAAACACCATCATACTTAAAAGCTGAGAGACAGATGAAGAGAGTTCAGCACAAAGCCACAGAGAAAAAGCTTTTTAAATAAAACCTGCAGAATAGTTGCTACTCTTTTATGTATATCTACAATTTCACACCATGCACTATTTCAAAGTCCTTTCAACTTATTTGTTAATGTCTCTGCAGTTTATTGCTCCATTTTAATTTTGAGGGGGAAAAGAAAGAAGAGGTACATTGCAAAGGACATCAAAGCTTTTGACACATTAGAGCAGAACTTCCAGGGATTTAAAAAAAAAAAAAAAAAAAAAAAAAGAACTAATAACACACAACATAGAAAATACACAATTCTTGGGAAGGACCTGAAAGCCTCTTGTCTCTCTTGCCCAGGGATGGATTCATTCAGGCTCTAACCTTCCTCTCAGAAACCAGGAGCCCTCACCAAAGCCATACTTAGAATTAAAGAACAAAAGAGTAAACGGCGAGAGAAACGGCGAGAGAGCTTCCTCCACCCCAGACAACAGCAAGCTACTCCTAGCGATTCTAGATCAAAGCACAGAGAGATAAACACGATCCACAAGCAAACCCAGCCTTCGCCAAGGCAGGACAAGGCTATTCCACAGCTGGTAACCCACGACAACACCACTTCCAGCTACCAACCGATGCCCAGCGGTTCCCCTGTCCCTCACCGGCGGCACACCGAGGTCCTGTCATCTCCAGCTCCGCTGAAACCTGGCTTAAAGCCCTCGCTCAGGAAGAGGGGAGGAAGAGGAGGAGAGGGATGGGACAGCCGCCTCCCCAGCTGCCATGAGGAACTGTTGGGCAAACTGCAGCGGTGCTGCCGGGGACCCACCGAACTCTCGGCGGGGAAGCGGGGCTCGCAAGTGGGAGGAAGCCCCGGGCCAGAC
This sequence comes from Myiopsitta monachus, assembly GCA_017639245.1. NCBI lineage: Eukaryota > Metazoa > Chordata > Aves > Psittaciformes > Psittacidae > Myiopsitta > Myiopsitta monachus. The sequence continues at coordinate 67,442,020 of CM029919.1, forward strand.
CCCGGCTGCCCAGGGTGCTCTGCGCTGGTGCCCTGGGGGGGGCTGCCCGGTGCGGCGGGGCAGCGGCTAGCGCAGAGCCCCGTCCTCCCGCTGCAGCAACAACTGCAATTAAAACAATAACCATAAAAAGGGGGCGGAGGGGCTGGTCAAAATAAATAAATAAATAAATAAATAGCCCGCTAGCGGGAATGGGAGAATAAAACCCACCCTAAACAGGCGGACCACAAACAACAACACAACCCGGCCGCCCAGGAGAGCAAACTTTCTGACTCACCGGGGAGAGCCGGTGCCCGGGTGGCGGCCGGGACTACGCTCGGCCCCACGGAGCCGGGAAGCAGAGCCGAAGCCGGGCGAGGCTTGCGCCGCCGGCGGGGCACGGGCAACGCGTCTCTCCCGGCTCCCGCTGCCCTCCCCTTCCTCCCTCCCTCCCTCCTCTCCTCTCCCTCTCTGCAGTGCCAGCCCGGCCTTCCCCGGCCGGGAGCCGCCCGCGGCGGGCAGCCACCGCGGGACCGCCGTACCTACCGGCTGCCGGTGCGGGGCCGCGGAGCAGCGGGAGCCGCCGCCGCCCCCCTCCGGCGGCTGCCGGGTCCAGCGGCGCTGCAGCAGGCAGAGGACGCCCCGCGGCGGCGGGGACAGCGCGGAGCCGGGGCGCTGGGGGCCGGGGTGGCGGCGGCCGCCGATGCACAGGCAGCGCGGTGCCTCTGTGCGTGTGTGTGAGTGTGCCGGAGAGGGATGCTGCAAGGGACCGAGGGAAAATTCTCCCCTCCTAGCAAAGCCGCCGACAAATGCAAGGCAGGTGTGCAGGGGAGGCACTGCTCCCGGAGGAGGAGTAGGGGGGAGGAGGAAGGGGAGAGGGGCGGTGAGGAGGGCGGGGAGCGTGCGGCGCACAGCCCGGCGGCGGGAGCGGCCGCGGGGCCTCACGGCATCCCGGGAACAGCGGCCCCGCCGAGGAGGCCCCGAGTGCCTCTGCTGGGGCAGCTGTGGGGCCGCAAAAAGCGGGGCGAAGCCCCGCCGATGCCGGGGGCAGTGCGCCCCACTCCGCTGGTGGGGTGGGAGAGTCGGCGGTGAGCAGCGGGGAGCTGTCCCGCAGAGCCGCGGAGGGACGGGATCCCTCGGAGCAGGGAGTGCGCCAGGCGGGACTCCCGGCAGAGCATCCTGACGCAAGTCTTGCCCGAGGCCACCCCTCAAGCACACCCGGCCGCTGTTCTCAGTGCCCAGTGTAGCTCTGGGAGCTACACAATATCCGATGGGACTGGTGCTTCCTCTGGAAACTCTCCCGTGAGAAGTACTTGCACATCTTATCCGCAGAGGCTCCCACCTCCCAGTTAGCCCTGTCTTAAAACCATTACCCTTCAGAGGAAGACTTTGCTGCAGGTCTGATTTCTTTCTTTATTCATTTCCTAGGTAGGAGACACCTCTCAAGTGTGGCAAGGGTACCCGACTTCACCTTTTGTCCCCAAAGCCGTGCAGCAGGTGTCCAAGGACAGCCCTTCCCAGAGTAAAGTGCTGGGCCCAGGGGCTGGTGGCAACAAGTGCTCTCCCAAAGCCAAGTGCTGCTCCTATAGATGCTGCCCAACGACTTGTCAGAGAAGGGAGTTAGCAAAGGCTTTTGTGGCTGCATCTCTGCTCCCTTCTGCAGAAGGTGCTGTCTAATCTGAACTCTTCCTGCTATTTGAAAGGGAAAAGCCTGCTCTTCTCCTGGCCTGAATTACCATGCAGGGCTGCTGTAAGCAGTCCCTTTCCTCTGGAGAGATGGTTGTGATTTAATGCTGGAGAGAGCTTTTATATGCCCATTTATAATACGTTTCAGCACACTTCTAGATGACGATTAGTCGGTAAGTGAAAAGTGGCTGAGGCTGAAAGGTGGAAACTAACATCAGATACTGAATATTGCACACGGCAGCTATGATTTCTAGTGGTAGGAAGAAAATCTGATGGAAAAATCTCCTGCCTCTCTTTTTTCACTGTACTTTTTTGCCAAAGCAGTACTAAATTACATCCACAGGTACCAGGCTAATTACACATGCCCAACCAGCCCCTCGGTTTGGGTTTACCAGCAAGCACACTTATGCAACAGAAGCAATTTCCACACCACTGGGCTCATCTGATTTAAACAATACTGGCTTGCATTGCCTCTGTGTGTAGCTTTTCTCCCTTGGCTGGCAGGGTTAGTGTCACAGCTTCAGTTTGAGAAGCGACAACAAATAAAGCTGACACAAATTCTACTGAGTGACACAAGGACACGCATGGAGGATGAAACACAGGAATGGCTTAGGTAAGTGTTAACTACCTTTGCTGGGAAGCAGGAGCTGCTCTTGGCCCAGCCATGCAGATGTGGATTGCTGATTTCCTGGTTATCCCTTCGCTTTTCAATAGTGATACAGATAGCTGAATAAAGGAAAAGTTGCTGGAGTGTTTCTGTTAGGGTAGACCTGATGAAAGTAAGACATAATTATAACCTGGGAATCCTTTCCTATATTATTTACAGTAAAACACCTCTGTTCAGTCTTCTCAAGCACAGGCCTTAAGCCTGTTCATTCCTGAGTGAACACCTTTTTACAACGCACAGAGAAAACTTGCAGGGAAATTCATGCACAAGTCATACTTCATGTGTAGTGTAAACCAGCTTGTGAAATCAAGGACTGCTTAAAAAAAAATCACACAAACTCCAGTATCTGAATATATTTCCCTTATTTGTATTAAATTTGCATCTTCATCTTTCTCCTAACACTGAATGCAATTGCGCTCAGAAACACTGACACACACATACACCACCACAACAGAGTTTAAGCACGCTCCTCTTGACTGTTGCATAATCCTTGCTCGATATAAAACAGAGGTAAAAGAAAATGTCTCTGCCAGTGTTAGTCTTGTTTTATGTAACTGACAGAGGCACGAGAACACTTGATAAAGTTATTTCATTATGACAATTTTGGATTGTTCCCTCCTTCCCTCCCACTGCCTGGAGCAGTGGATGCATACACATACACATGCACAGATCTGTAGCAGAAGAGGTTGCCCTCTTTGCAGTGATTTTCACTGAACACTTTCAGCATTTATTTGCCATTTATAGGTTGGTACAGTACCTGGTTCCAGCCAAGGCCTCACACTGTTACATTCTGAATAGCTCTTGGGAAGTTGCTGGCTTGACCCTGAAGACTTTATAGTCTCATTTTTTAATAACTGAAGGATTATTTTGTTTAATTTAAAAGAGGACTCATTTTTGCTGTAACATAACTATGCATTATACCCCAAGACTTCAGTCAGAGCTGCACAGACACATCTGAGAACACAATTAGGCCCTCTGGACCTTTTAAAGCTTCAGAAATAGTCATGTGTAATTCCTTCTTCTATGGATCCTGCAAGCTTTAAGAGAATTTTTGAAAGCTGTAAATTCCTATTTATCCACTAAGAGGCTCACAGGCAATCTTCCCATAATGGAAATAGAGCTGTAAAGCTGAAATATTAACATACACAATATGATACATTATGCAGGGATGGACCCATCAGAGCCAACGAGAGGGCATGGTGGCCGTGGCACTACAGAGCTGGCACCAAGCAGGGTTGCTGTGCTTTCTCACCTTCCTGCGCACGGGTTTCCCCATGTGGTTTATATTAGCAATGTATGGTTCTATCTTTAAAAAAAAATAATTAAAGAATACATCTGACCTTTGAATCCTTCATGTGCATTGGCTGGCAGATGGCAGCAGCGAATCAGGGGGCACAGTTTGTGCTAAATACGAGACAGCTTCAATAACTGTGCTGTGAATATGCAAATCTCAGTCCTCTGTCGACTGTAATCCCCTGCCTCTGATTGGCCTTGGTGATTAAAAAACCTCAGGTTGTTCATTAGCAGGCAAAATACGCTCTTCAGGTTCCCCCTTAAGATGAAGCGTTATAAAGCCTCAAGATTGTACATGCTGGAAAAAACAGTGAAGGAAAACAAAAAAGAAGCCAAGAAAATGGGATTAGAAACATGATAAAAGGGGAAACTGCATTTAAAAATTCTCCTGCTTCCCATTTTCTTCCTGGCTTTTTCTCAGGAGTTTTGCCAGTGACTGCAGATGGGTCAGTTTTGTTGATTTTGTTTTCAGCCCTTGCCTTCTACATGCAATGGTGTGCTCAAGTTAGCAACCCAAGACTTGAATTCATACTGAGAATATAATTTCTCTTCTGGAAGACATTTACGCATATGACTTCATGGGTCAGCTTTGCTGGCCTGCAAAAAGAATGCTAGGAAGAAATATATCAATATGCATCCATAAATATCTTGATATCAAAAAGCTGGATTTAGCAACTGAGCAAACACCAATCTATGGCTCAACTCTTTAAAAACTCATTGCAAAAAACAATCATCAATCTTGACAAACTCTTCACAGAGGGCCAGACTTAGCTAGCCACTGCACTTAGCAGGATGTGTTCTCCATTGCACAGTATAAGAATTAAATAGTTTAATCAATTCTGGTAGTGCTAAATTCTGAGGAACCTTTACAGAGCTGGGTTGGGCTCAAGGATCTCTAACATGGATGTGCAGCTGCACTGTTCCTCCCTCTTTGGCTTTATTCCGTAAATTTTCCTTTGTTCTTGCAATTTGCCTTTCCTGAAACAAAGCACCTGACAAGCTGCACCATCTTTATCCCTTCTACAGAAGCAGCCAGCTCTCCTGCTTCCTTCACTGAAGTGGCAGATGAGATCAAGCTGGTTATTTCTTAGATCTAGGTATCTGGGCTGAAATCGCGGCCCCAGTGAAATCAGTTTGAATTTTATCATTGATCCTTTTATCACAGCTGTGATTTTGCTTCTCACTACTGGCAGCAGGGTCTTGGTGAAGGACTGGACATTGATTGTAATTGCCAGATAAGATGAAGGTGGCCAAGTGCTGTTAGCCTATGAGCGACCCTTCTCTTTCCTCAGGCTTTTTGCTAAGGGGAAGCTAGATTATTTTGGGTTGATAGACAAACCATCTGATTAAAAAGAAGCAGAGTTCTGAGAAGCAAAGTATCTTCCACAAAGCACGTAGCTCCTTGTGCAAATTACTAAATACAGAGTGAAGCATGTGCACCTGTGAGGAGCCTGCATTAAGAGCAAGATAGGGTTACCTGAAAGCCCTTGGACACCTTGAAAGTCTGGAAGGCTGTGTTCAGAGGGGACTTCACACAGGGCTTTTGATTAATTTGTCATGAAGGGAGAAGTTGTAAAGAAAGACAGCTATGTCACAGAGCTGCTTTCCTTTTTTGTCTTGCGTGTTTCAGAGACAAAGATAATAGGGACAGCACAAACAGAAACACGGGCAGATATCTGAAACTAAAGGTTAGAATGAAAAGATTTTGACAAGAACCACAGTCATCCCACAGCAAAGGTCAAACAGTGACCTCCACACAAATTAATACCACTTCAGCTACTATAAATGTACTTAAATATTTCAGTTTCAGTAAAAAGCCTGAAAAACACATGCAACCAATTAATTCTCGTGTTTTCTTTTGTTTTGTTCTTTCCCCAAGTGGTATGACCATCTCCTTCAAATACATACGAATATTGTCATTTAATAAATAATAATAAAGCTAGGTAATAATTAACTCTTAAATGTGCTCTCCATGGTCTTGCTCTAGGGAAAAAAAGAGCCTACATGCTTCAGCAGTCAGAGCTACAAGCACATCCAACCAGATAATTGACACAGCCATTGAGCCAGCACAGTGCTAACTCTGTTTTAAGCTTCCTCAAATCACCTAGCTTTAGGAACCATGTAACTTAATTGGATTGCTACAGACCTGACAGTTCCCTGTGTATGCCAGCGGATTGCATAGTTACTGTATGATTTGATACACAAGCTAATGCTGTCAGTCCTGAGAACTGTCACCAGGCCTGAAGCTCTTTATTCATCCTCCAATCACCATCAGAAAATTAAAACAATTGTGTTTTTATCTGAAAAATAAAATTTGAATGAATTTAAAACAATCACATACCGGAAGTGGAAAACTCGGGGCAAACCTCGCATCCTTGGTCACACAGGTGATTCTTTGCTATGTGACATGCTGGTTGCACTGAAACTCCAGTTAACGCAAGCAGGGTCACCAGAATAATCACTCTTAGATCAGGAAGAGTCTGCTTCATGAGGTCTTCGTATTCCCGAAAGAGAAAACCTGAAGACAGTTTACAAGGCAACACTACGTATGCTCGGCAAAACCAGATAGAAATAGTGTGCATAATGCAAGCTAAATAGCGAATGATAAATTCTAAAATGCAGTTTCTGCTTCCACCTTAATGAAGCAAAAACCAGCAATATTTGTAAGCTGGAGATATCCCCAAGGCATAAGTGACAGGTAGGTGCCTAATCATCATAAAAAGCCTGTGAGAAGTAGGTATCTCTCTGTCATTTGAGTCAGCACACACCTCCTTGGCTTCAAAGAGCTTTTGAAAGAGAAGGTTGGCGGCTTGACCATTACGTGGTAGCTTTGCTGCTGATTTCCTGAATGTCCATTGTACTTTATCACTATTCCACTCATTTTGTAACACAAGTTTCATTTTTATTTAGAAGTCACACAAAGTAAGTACTATCCCTGTTCTTAACTCTGACATGGGCTATCCATATATTATTGCCCCATTCTGAAGGTCAGGGGCACGCACTGAAATCACAGAGTTGCTCAATCTTTCTCATGTCAATGTCAATAAATGCTGCATTAAGCCGCTACTGATTCTTTTCTAGACAAATGTCTGGTTTTTACAACAACACCATAGTCAGTTTTCAAAGCAGACAGAAGTAAACATGGTGGAAGAACCTGCTCCAGAAGATTAGTTGGGTTTTTTTTTGTTTTGGTTTGGGGTTTTTTTTGGGTGTGTGTATCTTTATTTTAAACCATTCATAATGACAGCTATGCAGAAAACGGTGTACAAAGTCACCATTTCCAGCCACTCTTTCCTGAGGGCACAATCACTGCAATATCACCACTTTTTCAGCACTGTCCCTCTTCTTTTTGCCTTAGAGGATGAGTAGTCCTTGTGCAAATCTATCAGATAGGCTGTTAAAGGACTACTTTTCCCAAGTTAGTCTACTCTATAAGTCAAAGACTCTGCCTGTCCTACCTTGCTTCTGAAGATCTTGCTGAGTGAAACTGCAAAATCTTGCCGCTGTTCTTTGTCATAGCCACATCACTGTGCAAAGGTGCTAGAAGCCATTAAGTATCTATACAGTCCATCCATACTTTCCATGCATACTTTCACCAAGTAATCCGTAATTCAAGCAACTCTCACCCTCACCACTGCACTTTGTAAATAGTCTAGAATTTTACTAGGAGGGGAGATCCTGATTTTTTTCCTTAGTTCAGTGATCACTAAAATGCAGCCACATCTGGGGTGGCTCTTTAGCAACATGCAGCAGTGCTATATAGTACGATGATCAAGAGCGGAAAATGAAGGCTAATGTATTCAGCTGAAACGGCAACTGAAATTTCCATAGGCAGAATATAATTACCTGGGCTGGCATTCTGCCAAAACACTGGAGTTAACATTATTACTTCTACAATACTCCCATTTATGGGCGATGGGGAGAAAAAGTAACAACACGATATTTTAATTGAACCAGTGTGAACCCACCTACAGTAGGGTGCAGTCCAATTAAAACTGACAGCCCAGTGAAATGGTTACACATGAAACACAGATAAATATAGAAATGCCGAGTTGTTATCTTTTTCTTTGTCCTATCCTCTTGGAGGTTGGTTTTGTGGGTTTTGGTTTGGTTTCGGGGTTTTTTTTGGGGGGGTAGTGGAGGTTGATTGTGGTTTTTTGGGTTGATTTTTTTGTTGTTGGTTTTTTTCCGGGATATTTTGTTTCAGTTGCTTAATCTTTTGATGCCAGGAAACTATCATTGACTGGAAACACTTACTAGCTTTTTGCAGCCAGTTTTCATAACTTAAAATAAAGATGGAAAAATATATCCTGTTAAATGTTTCAGCATTGCTTTTCTTTCCTTTCCTACAGCACACAGTATTAAAATTACATTGGCTGTGCTGCAGGAGATTAGAAAGAGCAAGTGCTTTTAACCTTTAATAGTAAATGATGCTGAAGTCACTAAATCTGTCTTAGAAGCACACACTGTGCAGGCACTACCACTTGGAAACTTTTAGCTACCTACAAGCAAGCAATCTGATCCCCTACCAAAAACACTGCAGCTGCTTTTGCCAACTCCTGAAAGGCAAAACTACTTTCTTTTTTTTTTTCTTTCAGCAAAAAATAAAGGCTTGTAATGGCATTAAATATAGCGCTGTTATATATAACAGTGTTTATATTAAATATAAACACTGTTTGCTCCTGGTTCTCTATTCTTTACTCACATGAGTATCTCTTTCTCAGGTACATAGAACCACAAAAGCACCCACTGGGGTCAATGGAAGTCCTGGGGAATTAATATTCCTTATCTGACAAGGGGTGTTGTGAGGCACACTTCATTAGTGTTCTGAAGCACTCAGAGAGCCCTAGATAATGGCTGGTATACGTTGTAAGAAAATACTACTATTCATTATTACAGAAGAGCTAAACCATGTTTGTCATTGACCATTGCCTGAATCTTTTCTGAAGTTATTGGGTTTGGAGATATGCCTCAAAGCAAATCTGTTGTTTAATAGAATCAAGAAAGTAAAGCAGCAACGGAGTATGTTTTAAGAGCAAAACAGAAGAAAGCTCCCCTGGGCTGTATCCTATTGACCTCTAGTTCCATTATTGTTTCTAAAATGCTTTTCCATTTAAGGCATTGCCACTGAATCCTTCCCAGGAAGCTCTGGGAGAGGATATAAAGTGAGGTCTCTACTAAGCTTCTAAGTAACATCTCTAAAAATGGAGAGTTGATTTATGTTTCGCAGAAAGCCAGGTTTAAGGGGGAAAAACCCTCCATGCTTTGGCTATGAATCTTCTATAATATAATAAATGGTGCCATCTACTGGCTTTCTTTTGCTTTTGATCAGTGTCAAGGTTAGATTGTACTGCACAGCTTCTGCAAGTAGCATTAAACCACCACAGAAATCAAGCCAATATGACTGTAGCTAGCATACTTCCTGACAACAGATCTTGGAATGATTTACAGGCGTTTCCGTAAAGCAAACAAGCCTACAAAGAAATAAGAATAGTAGGAGAAAGAAAAATGGCAAGATGCAAGCAAGGGAGAAAAGGCAGAGTGCCAGCAGACATGTGAAACTGGATGAAGGGTTGATGCTGAAGACACATACAGCTAAACTGCACCAGATGCAGATTTCCCATAGGACAAATCAGTGATGAAACTCCTCAGAGAGAAGAGCAGAGATTCTCCAATCCCTCCCAATTAATTTTCTGTTAGAAAAAGAATAGCCAATCCTGCTGTTTTTTCCCTTCCACCCACTCCAGTTTCCACTATTACACAAAGAAGTAAATGTGAACAGCCCTGACAGAAGAAATATACAGATAGACGGAGAAGTTATGGGTCAATTTCTTTCTCAAAGCTCAATATTTTTCTGTGATTTACACCAGAAGCAAGATCTGCCTCTCTGAATTATGCTTCATGAAGTGTGCCGTGTTCTACTCTTAGGTACATTAAGCAATCTTGGCACCTTTTCTGGGGCCCAACTGGGCTCACTGAGTGAAGGAACTCCTACAGAATATTTTGTTGCTGTTGCTTTTAATGTATCTAGGATAATTTGCTTGAATAGACAAAATCAGCTGTAGAGCTATTTTAGTCTGATTTACTAAGAAAAAGAGACCAGTGCCATCACAGCAGCTGGCGAAGGGGAAACAGTCTCAAAAATACACAATTTTGTCAAATGCTTCACAAAAAGCAGGGTGATAGCACTCCTTCAGAGGAAACAGCACAAGCAAAAGCTCATCTTAGACATCAGGTAGCCCCACCAAATGCAAATCCATAGGAAGGTGCTTTCCTTCACTTCAGTTTTTCATAAAATATGTTTGTCATGATGGGCTTCACCTGGTAGAAACAGATAAGTAGGATGTGCTGGAAATGCACGTTACCAGGATTTGTGTTGCTACAAATGGGACCTGCATCAGAGAAGTTATACCCTTTTGGGCTTCAGCTTCACGTCCTGTCAGGGAAGATTATGTTTATCTGTGCCTCATGGAGTGCTTTTAGAATCTAAAAGTACAGGAGTTCATGGAAACTGTGTCTTGACACAGATGTAAATCTCTCCATGCCTTAATCAGAAGTACAAAGAGAGTCAGCACCTCTCACAGCAAACTCCCATCTCCACTCCCAGACCCCAAGTTAAGATTTTTATATAGCCCTCAGGAGTGCAAGTTTTGGCAGCAGTCACAGTTGTATTTCAGGCAATACAACTCCATTTGGATTTGTGCTGGAATGGACTCAGAACACTGGTGTTGCTCTGGAAAGCCTTGCATTCAGCCCTTAAAATGAAAGGCTTCTGGAAGGCAAAACGACAGAACACAGGCTGAAAACCCTACAGTCACATGTGTATTTCACCTAATGAAGAGGATATTCAGCACACTGATTCCTTCCCACCAGGCAGGGCAGTTATTGTCCCAGTGTTAGTGCAAAACTGTAGGAGCTCTCTTTTGGCATAAACTCTAACCTTTTGTCTTAAAAGTACCCAAACTAGTCTGTAGTGGTCTCTTGAACATCATTTGGGTTTAAAAAGAGGCCTAGCTCCTGTAAGTAAGGCGCTGACAGTACGTCCATTCTCCAGCTCCTATAGGAAGTTCTCCAGATAAAGGGTAGCACTGGAGAAAAAGGCTACTACTGTTGCACATGAAACCCATAGCTTCCAGTTCAATTCTTGGCTTCAGAAACAGCCAGGAAGCAAGCATGAGCCTAGGCAGCAGATGGGGACATTGCTAATTGGTCTGTTTTGATTCTGGGCTGTCCTCTGACAGACACTTTGCACTTCTTTCTTAGCAGTGATTTGCCATGTCAAAGAGCTACAGATATGGGAATGGCAACAAAGAAAGTGAAAACAGCAATCACTTCAGTGCAGGCAATCATTCTTCCTCAACTGTGCTAAACAAATTTGCTGCAGAATGTTGTGAGGAAGCTTGGACTTGGCAGACTTCACAGACCAGAAGATGTGATTTGTCCTTCTCACAGTGTCAAGTGGCAGCAATGTTATGTGAGAGCTGTCAGCTCTAATGCATTTTTGCTGCTTTCTTAAAAAGCCTGGTAATTATTATAAAAGAAGAAAAGCAGAACAGCCTATCATGTCTGTAAAAAAGTATGCTGGGTGAAAACTACCAGGAGAGCAGTGGTTCATAAACAGGGGATCAGAACTCAGTAAGATTTGTGATGCAACAGAAGTTTTATTGCAAAAAGCAGGATTCACAACCAGAAGCACGAATGAAAGACTGCAGTTGAAACTGGAAGAGAATTCAGGAGCATGCTGGAGCCAGTAGAAAAGTCTGGGAGCTGTTCCATCAAACTCTTCCAGTTTAAAGAATGGCAGCACATTACAATCTTTATACCACGTAAAGCTACTTTGGCACTTTCTTCTTTTCCAGAGATTGCTGGCTACAAATCTGAGTATTTTTGAAGTCACAATTATGGCTTTGTGTTCTGTAATGTCCTTGCCATATTTAACAGGTACTGGGACAGTAGATGACAGTGATTATACTGCTTTGAGGGAGGTACGATACCAGTGATTCTGTCTGTCTTCACTTTTGAACAGAGTTGCTAAGTTCTCTGTGGTTTTTAAGGGTTTTTTCTGTTTTTTATTAAAATGAAAGAAACTTGAAATACCACACTCATTACAGATCAGCCATTTGCAATGCAGTAAAAGCAAAATTTTTTTTGAATGGAAGAGATATAAAATGTCTTCTCAAAACAGTGCCCGAACAGAAGGAATTTTACTGTCCATGTGGATCTGTTTAATTATCTCACATGGAAAAAATGTCACCCTCTAAAGGGCCAAGTTCTATTCTTTCATTGTGGATGGAGCTGTATATTTCTAAATAGAAGAGATTGCAGTGGGAAATACTGGCAGAACCATTATTGGAGTACCTCAACACAAAAGGTAATGTGAACTTTAAAAGCAGCTATTGTGACTTGATTTTTTTTAATGTTGCTACTCTATCCTACACAAACACAGGAAGAAAGACTTTTCTGTGTTTCTTTCAACAGTAAGTGACCAGAAGTTACTTAAACTAAGTGGTGAAGATAGGCTAAGTGAAAACAGTGCCCTCATTTAAACCAGACACACAGATTTTACATGGCTAAAAGTTGCGTCTGTGTTGTATTTTAGCTGAAAAAGTCTGAAATCCAGCTGAAGCTAACTCTGTTGTTTCCTTCTGTAGCACATACGAGTCATATCCACAGAGTGATTCATGCTACCTCTAGCAGGCATCAGTTTTAGTATGTACACTGGATATGCTTCTCAGTCCAAGAAGCCTAGATGATTAGCTTATATTACCTAATGCTTAAATGGCTAAATATTAGACAAGACAAATCCCAGCACAGCCAAATGGAACATCTCTAGTGAAGGACATCACTGTCAGACAATTCTGCTTTCTTAGAGCAATTGATTTCACCAAAACACTTATTTGAGTAAAGGGTGAATCACCTTCTTAAGGTACCTCTTTTTCACACCTAGCTCATTCATTTGCATCCTTGGTACAGCTAAGGTTAAGAAAGAAGTGTCCTACACAGATTCATCAAGCTTCACTACAAGTGGTCTTCTGCCTTGCTGTCCACTCCACTCTTAGAAGTCTCTTTGCTATACTGGAGACGGGCTTTTCAGCTAACACAACATCCCAGTTCAGGCTGTGGGGAAAGATGTTTTGCAGATAAATTACTTGGAATTCCAGCCCTGAAGAACTACACTACTGTATCTGCTAAGGAATATCATTCCCAGTTGGAGTTTATTAGGCACAGCTGCAAAAGTAGTACAATTAATGGCTGTGAAACAGAACATTTGCTTTCATGACCACTAAATCCCCACTGAAAAGACACTCCCACATGGCTATTGATTCAAACTGTTAGGCTAAACAAACATGTCTAGAACTCTGCCCTAAAGATGACTGTCATATACGAATGAGGAAGAAATAAAGTGGACACATATTTCACACTGGTAATTTGGACTCAATACCCCAAAATTCCCTTTTGTTCTTCCTAGCAAGTATGCTTCATTTTTCTCTCAGGAGAGAAAAAAAATCTGTCTGAATGCATTTCCAAACAAATATTTCATTAGAATTCTCTGCTTTTGTCTTGCATGATTCCGAACTTTTAATTTTAGTATACTAGCACATGTTTTCTATTAACAAATCTTCTTTTTCTCATTTATACTTGACCTTCTATACATCATTAGTTAAAGTTGTTAGCATCACAATATATCAGCTCTTTTTTTGTTCCATTGCTGCTAAAAACAATATTGCATTGCTGTTTTTCTCATCAGTTGCTCTTTTATGCTTTTATGACAGCTTTTGTGTTGTTTGTTTCCCCATGTACAGTATTTTCCACACTTATACATTAAAACCAAACATAATTATACTAAATGGTGTCAGAAAATTAAAGCAGTTGGAAACACACTAATGAAAGTTCAACTCTCCCTTTGTTCAAGAAAATTAGCACTCTTTGAGGTCTAATAAGCACACTTAAGAATGTCCCTGGCACTAATAACCTAAAAAGTAGTCAAAATCCCCTGTGCCATCAGGTAGTAATGTAATGTAACACCAAGAAAAAAGCCACGAACAGCAAGTACTGAGAAAAACAAAGTAAACATTGCAAAACCCTTCAGACGGAAAGCAAGCCATCTGCAGCTGCCTGGGCAATATGAAGGCAAAGTGAGTTAGATTGAGTTTTCAAAGTGACAACTAAACTACCTACAGGTGTAACTGCCAACGTATGGTTCCTTTCTCAACTCCGAGACTTACTGAAGTGAGTGGAGTTAGGCTAGACAAGAGCTGCAGTAAATCAGCACAGAGCTGCAGTAAATCAGCAAGTAGTTCCTACTTGTCAACAGAAAACCAAAAAGGCTTTGAAATTCTTAACTGCTGTATTTCTGAAAATGGAGTAAGCATGCTCTGTAGCTTCTTTTTAGGTATAAAAGGAAAGGAGTCAAAACCACCAAAAACATTGTGATCGCTACTGTAAGAACTGAAGTGGTGTTATTGCAATGATTTACTTTTGTAATGAGTTACTTTTGATTTCCTACTTTGATCCCTCTTTGAGTACTTAGGTGTTTCTTTGTTGTTTTGTGAGTGCTAATTGCTGTAGTGCAGTGTTAAATCATTGTTATGCTGGTTTTTTTGAACAGCACAATGAATAATTGAATAATTAAAGGAGAAGTTCATTAAAATGGGTATGGCTATGGAAATGAGATTCTCTAGCAATTCAGTGAGAGGTTGGTGTGGAGCTATACAAACAGTTTGTTGAAAAACAATCTTTTCCTATCTAGAAGAACAAATATTTTGTTCATACTGCTTCTTTCAAAAGCAGACCAGGAAATCACAGCTGCGCTATGAGACTGTCTTCTCTACATGCTACTGTGAGAATCCGTGATCCTGGTATGGCTCGAAGTTCAGCCATAACTCTTATTATAGGCAACTCACTGAAATTCAAATTCTGCACATAAAAACAGATCTCAAGTGTGTTAGAAGTGTAGGAACTAACTACAGCACTGCTGAAGAGCCTGCAGAATAACACAGAACATCAATCTCTTCCACATTGGACTTTCAAGCCATTTCTTTTCTAGTGGAAAAGAAAGCAAAATGTTGGGTTCCACAATGGTGGAATACACCTGAGCCACTAACTCACACAGTGAGCAGATGCAGTATTGAGCTGCAACAGGATCTAGGTGCTACTTCTCCAGCTGTCATACTTACTACCGTAAAAGATTTAAGCAGCTCTTGCATATTGTGAGGAAGCACTGAAGATGCCATGAGGAATTAGAAAGACGTTCTATGGGAAACTGAGCATCAAACAAACATCATAACTCAGTTCAAAAAATGAGTTTAAAAAAGTAACCTTGTGAGATTTGTACTGGTACTCAGAGACAACATCAGGATTAGTACTTTAGATCTTTAGTGCAGGTCTCTGTCACATGAGCTAATGGATGCTGACAGTAATGTAGACTGTGATTCCCCTGCAGCTGGAGCACGATGAGATTATCTGCTGACTGTGGAGGATTCTTCAGATTTAGGAACCTCACGTTCCACTACAGGCTCTGTACTATAAAATAAACACAGTCACTGTTCTCCTTTCCCCAATTCCTTTTCCACTCATTGCAGTCTGTGTCTCCCATTCACACACCCTTGCTATTCTTGTTGAAGTTTATTACCTACATTTCCAAATTCATCCTCATTTCATCCTCAGCTTTTTCTGGTCATTAGGCACTAACATTAAATGTTGAGGTTACACAGAACAGACTGGAAATTCTCACTGATGTATTACTGGTAACTGGTGAGAGAGTTCACATGACTCAAATGCTAAAGATCTTTAGATAAAACTTATTTAGGGGACGAGGTGAAAATAGTCAATGGTGTAGTGGTAGAAGTACAAAGGCACTTCGAGCTGGTCTCCATATCATGATAAATCAGAAACTAATTGTCAGTGTACTAAAACACAAAAGACAAGAAGAGAATACAGCAGAGTGGGAAGGAGGGAGAGTCTTTATAGACCATGAAACCATACCAGAATTATTTCTTATGACTTGATTGCAGTGAGAGGCAGACTGCGGGGGAGCAATTGTCTTGCCATGGGAGAATTCAATTTCAGAAATGTAGCATGGAGGTCACACAACTTATTAGAGTTTCTAAAATTATTCCTTGTGATCCTTTAACACAGAAAGTATTACTGCTCTCAGTACAGGGTAACTCAATTATGGTCTCACTACGATGGATAGAGCTGTATTAATTCCTGGCCTGGAGTCAGTGAGGGATAACTGGAGATGATAGGTGGGATTTATGTCATGCAATTTTAATCACCTGCTGTGAGTTTAAAACTAGTTGCCCTGGACTCCTTCTGCAGGCAACAGAGGGAAATAGGCACTGCTAGAAAGCAAATCATGCCACCTCTCTTAGAGCCCTATGATGTTTCATCTCATTTCATGTTAGTTATCCAAAAGGCTTTTCCCTGCCCATTTTGAGAAGGGAATCCCATCCCAGTCTTCCCATCCATATCCCCTGCACGGCCAAATGCAAAGCGCAAGGCACCATCAGAATGTGAGTTATTAAGTTCTAAATAGGTGTCTGAGGCAGGCAAGGTGAATCCCCTGCACAGTAGCTGATGCTACAGCTTAATGATAGAATCATAGAATAGTTAGGGTTGGAAAGGACCTTAAGATCATTTAGTTCCAACCCCCTTGGGCATCTTGATTAATTTACCCTTGTTGATGAAAACTGTGAATGAAGCAGATAGAAAAAAGCAAATGAAAAACCAGAGTTCTGTGACAGAAAATAAAAGATGCTTTAAAAACAAAGAGTACTCCACCAAGGAAGAGGGAATCTTTAGCTAAAAGCCTACTCTGGTTCACTGGCAAATAGAAGTAGCTGTTAGAACCAGCCTCCCACTGCTCCTCAATGCAACATATGGAAAACATGACATTGAATGTAATACATAAATGAGAAGCTTACAGCTCAGGAATTCAATAGGGAAAGCTAAAGAAATATGAAGAAAAATATGTTGCCAGTAATAAGGCAATAAAGGAAAATAAAGTAAAAAAAAAAAAAAAAAAGAAATTTTGAGCATTTACTATTGATGCTGTTGTGGCTGTGGTGGCTCAAGGATATAGGGCTTGGAGACATCTGATTTAATTTTAGACATCAGAAGATAGTTATTTACATTTGAGCTATTGACCCTTCACTCCTTTTACAGTGAATTGAGAGAAATAGGACTTTTTAGGACACAATTCCTGCCATCCTCATGCAACCATATAAGGCAGTTCAGGTGAAACATTCCTTAGAAGTGTTTCTTTCCCTCCACGATTGCAAAGGAAGAACCAACCAACATAACTGGGAAAAAACCTGAGATACCCAAGCTCTCCACTGCTAAAATGTTTGTTTTTCCAACTGCATCAATTAACTGAATACAAATACATTAGCAATTAAAGAAATCTTAGCAATAGTATGAACTCATGATTTGAGAGGTGGTAATGATTTCAGTAGAGATGTACAAAAGGTAGATAGCGTATCTGTACTGCGCAGGAGTAGGGTGTTCCATCCCTTAGTAGCTGTGACATATCTGACAAAACCTGAAGGTAACATCTGAATTGTGAGAATCAGATAACCTTTATCCAAACTGGTTGAGAAGACTGCTGGTCTGCTGACGTAAATTATATATGAATGTCACAAAGTCAGGATTCAATGGATTAGAATTCTGTGACCGAGGGAGCCTCAAGCTCCTCGACAGGGCTCGTCTAGGAGCCGGGAGCTCTGCGGACGAGAGGAGCCGACTCAACGGGGCGGTGCCAGGAGGAGCGGCACCAGCCCTGAGTGGTTAAAAACCTGCCCCAGGGAGCGCGATCGACCGGGAGCGTGGCATGCAGGGTGGGTTCGAGGCAGTTTGCGCGGGCAGGGGAGCGGGATGGTGAGCGGGATGGTGAGCGGAATGGTGAGCACTCGCCGTATGATCAGGGCTCTGTTTGGGAGCAGTGCTCTGGCTGCCCCGGCGGTGGCCAGCGTAGGCGCCCAGACAGAGCCGATGAGAGGGAAGGCTGCAGTGCAGAGCTCAGGGTGTAGAGAGTGCCTGCGCTGCCCTCCTGAGAGAAGGGGGCGCAATGGGCACGGTTGCACTCTGTGCTCCCTGGTGGAGGTCCTTCTGCAGCAGGTGACTGAGCTGTGGGAAGCTGTTGCAAGGCTAAAAGGTGTCAGGGAAACTGAGGGGAAGCAGCGCTGCTTGCTCCAGGACCAGACTGTGCAGGGGCCTCAAGCGCCTACTGTCACTCATGCAGGAAAGGAGGCCGCTAACCCGGAAGCTGGGAAACAGTGACAGAAAAAAAAAACAACAAAAAAAGGGGAAGAGGACAATTAAAAGCAAAGGACTTCCTCCTAAATCTGTTGTCCCCACCCAGAATCGCTTTGCTGTCCTGCAGGGGGCTGATGAGGAAACACACTCCCACCAGAACAACCGGCTGATGCACTGGCAAAGAAGATCACTACTGGTGCTGCCAGGAAAAAGTGGCGGGCCTTAGTAGTAGGGACTCTACTCTGAAAGGAGCAGAGGCACCCATTTGTTGGCCTGACCCAGTCTCAAGGGAGGTGTGTTGCTTACCAGGGGCTCAGATCAAGGATGTTGCAGAGAAGCTGCCTGCTCTAGTCGGTCCCACTGACTATTACCCACTTCTAGTGATCCACGTGGGTGCTACTGATACAGGTAGCTGCACCCCGGAGAACATAAAGAGGGACTACAGAGCTCTGGGAGAGGTGGTTAGGGGCTCTGGAGCTCAGATTGTCTTTTTGTCAATTCTCCAGGATACAGGGCAGGAGCTTAAAAAGGCTAGGAGGATTGGCCAGGTTAATGAATGGTTAGAAGGGTAGGGCTGTAGTCAGGGGTTTGGGTACCTTGAACATGGGACACAATTTAATAGGTCAGGTCTACTGAGGGCTGGTGGAACTGGTCTGACAAAGAAAGGGAAGAGTGGATTTGGTAGGAGGCTTGCCAGACTGGTCAAGGATACTTTAAACTGGATGGGGGGGTGGGGGGGGAGTGTGCATCATTCCATCCCAACGCACCCAGTCACTGGCCAGTACCTACAGTAAACGTTTGGAGCAATGTAGAGATATTCCAGCTGCTCCAGCCAATGAGCCAGCTTCAATTGGAGCTTGGCTCAGATGCCTCTATACAAATGCCCATAGCATGGGGAACAAAGAAGAGGAATTAGAGATGTGTGCATGTCTACGGGGGTATGGTATCATAGGCATCACAGAAACACGGTGGGATGGCTCCTATGACTGGTGTGTTGGAATGGAAGGTTACAGGCTCTTTTGGAAACACAGGCCCGGTAGGAGGAGAGGGGGAGTTGCTATTTATGTTAGGGATAGGCTGGAGAGTATGGAACTCTGTCTGGGGACAGGTGAGCAGTCAATAGAGAGTTTGTGGGTCAGAGTTAAAGGGAGAACAGAGATGGGAGACATTATTGTGGGGATCTGTTGCAGTCTGCCTGACCAAGAGGACTCAGGAGATGAAGCACTCTATAGACAGATAGGAACAGCCTCACGCTCACAGGCCCTTGTTCTCAGGGGGACTTCAACCACCCTGATATCTGTTGGAGGGATGGTACTGCCCGGTACAAGCAATCCAGGAAGTTCCTTGATTGTGTGGAAGACAATTTCCTTCTGCAAGTAGCAGAGGAGCCGACAAGGAGAGGTGCCATGCTTGACCTCATGCTCACCAACAGGGAAGGGCTGGCTGGAAACGTGACACTCCAGGGCAGCCTTGATTGCAGCGATCATGAGATGGTCGAATTTGAGATCCTCAGGACAGTGAGAAGAGCATGAAGCAAGCTCACTGCCCTGGACTTCAAGAGAGCAGTCTTTGGCCTCTTCAGGAACCTGCTCAGTAAGGTTCCATGGGATATAGCCCTAGAGGGCAGGGGGGCCCAAGGCTGTTGGTTGATATTCAAGGGTCACCTGCTGCAAGCTCAGGAGTGATACATCCCTAGTAGAAGGAAGTGCTGCAGGAGGGCCAGGAGACCTGAGGAAAATTTGAAGGAAAAAAGAGGTTTAAAAGAAGGTAGAAGCAAGGACAGGCAGCCTGGGAAGAATACAGAGATGTTGTCTGGGAAGCTAGGGACCAGGTTAGGAAAGCTAAGGCCCACTTAGAATTAAACATGGCTAAGGATGTTAAGGATAACAGGAAGGGATTGTACAGGAACACTGCAAATAAAAGGCAGGCTAGGAACAACGTGGGCCCCCTCAGGAAGCTATTGGGAGAACTGGCTACCCTGGATTTGAAGAAGGCTGAGGTTCTTAATGACTTCTTTGCCTCAGTCTTCAGCAGCAAATACTCTGACCACACCACCCAAGTCTTGGAAGGCAGATGCAGGGACAGTGAGAATGAAGACCCTGGGCCCACTGTAGGAGAAGATAAGGCTCAAGATCATCTTAGGAACCTGAACATATACAAGTCCATGGGACCTGATGAAATCCCTCCGTGGGTCCTGAAGGAGCTGGCAAATGAAGTTGCTAAGCCACTGTCCATCATATTCGAAAACTCATGGCAGTCAGGTGAAGTTCCCGACGACTGGAAAAAGGGAAATATAACCCCCATTTTCAAGAACGGGAAAATAGATGACTCAGGGAACTACAGACCAGTCAGCCTCACCTCTGTGCGTGGCAAAATCTTGGAGCGAATTCTCCTGAAAGGCATGCTGAGGCACATGAAAAACAACAAGGTGGTTGGTGACAGCCAGCATGGCTTCACTGAGGGGAAATCCTGCCTGACCATTCTGGTGGCCTTCTATGGTGGGGCTACGGAACTGATGGAGAGGGGTAGAGTAGTTGATGTCATCTACCTGGACTTGTGCAAAGCGTTTGACACTGTCTCACACGACATCCTTGTCTCTAAGTTGGAGAGACATCAATTTGAGGGGTGGACCTCTTGGTGGATAAAGAAGTGGCTGGATGGCCGCACACAAAGAGTTGTGCTCAATGGCTCACTGTCCAGCTGGAGACCAGTAACGAGTGGTGTCCCTCAGGGATTGGTGTTGGGACCGGTCTTGTTCAACATCTTTGTGGGTGACATGGACAGTGCGATTGAGTGCGCCCTCAGCAAGTCTGCCAATGACACCAAGCTGTGTGGTTCGGTTGATACACTGGAGGGAAGGAATGCCATCCAGAGGGACCTTGACACACTTGTGAGGTGGACTGATGCCAACCTGATGGAGCTTAACCATGCCAAGTGCAAGGTCCTACAGCTGGGTGGGAGCAATCCCAGGCACAGCTACAGGTTGGGCAGAGAAAAGATTCAGAGCAGCCCTGTGGAGCAGGACTTGGGGGTGTTGGTCTATGAGAAAATGAACATGAGCTGGCTGCAGTGTGCGCTCGCAGCCCAGAAAGCCAACCGTATCCTGGGCTGCATCAAAAGGAGAGTGACCAGCAGGTCAAGGGAGGTGATCCTGCCCCTCTACTCTGCTCTCGTGAGACCTCCCTTGGAGTACTGTGTGCAGTTCTGGTGTCCTCAACATAAAAAGGACATGGAAGTGTTGGAACAAGTCCAGAGGAGGGCCATGAGGATGATCAGGGGACTGGAGCACCTCCTGTATGAAGATAGGATGAGAAAGTCAGGGCTATTGAGCCTGGAGAAGAGAAGGCTGCATGGAGACCTCATAGCAGCCTTCCAATATCTGAAGGGGGCCTATAGGGATGCTGGGGAGGGACTCTTCATCTGGGACTGCAGTGATAGGACAAGGGGTACCGGATTCAGACTTCAACAGGGGAAGTTTAGATTGGATATGAGGAAGAAATTCTTTACTGTAAGGGTGGTGAGGCACTGGAATGGGTTGCCCAGGGAAGTTGTGAATGCTCCATGGCCTGGCAGTGTTCAAGGCCGGGTTGGACATAGCCTTGGGTGGCATGGTTTAGTGTGAGGTGTCCCTGCCCCTGGCAGGGGTGTTGAAACTAGATGATCTTAAGGTCCTTTCCAACCCTAACTATTCTATGATTCTGTGATTCTATGATTACAGGATGGTTAGCCTGAAACCATCTTCCCTCTCATCTCAAAATCCCCCGTCAATGTTCAATCATATGCTTCAGAGTACATAGCCATAAAAGAAACCTTTAAATATGGGTAAACAACAGACTGACTGTGCTATTTTTGGGCTTATATCACACAAAATAGGTGTTTAATTAAGTCTTTTAAATTATGGGTAGTTGCTCTAGGCCTCCTTTGTAGTGACTGGAAAGAGACAGACTCTGCCATTAGGCACGCAAGACCTGAATCGGCTGCAGGATGCCTTTTTCTTGTCAAGTATATTGGGAGCCTCAAGCGATGACATTCATATCTTATGTTCAAGCTTTCCAGAACACTGACCTTGAGACAGAAGTGCAGTTTCAGGCCAAAAGATTCAGCTGAGGCAGGTTATTTAAGAAGTCTGAAAACATGGGTTTATACATATTGTAGGTCCATAACTGCCAGCTACCATCAGGTTTAGTCATCTATAAGTCTGACCTGATCTTTTGAAATATATTCTTTAGAAAATAGTAGGAAGCCAATGACGTTCAACAGAATAGTTCTTACTAAGAAAAAAGTGACCTAAGTAAAAGTAAGTATAGAGTTGGAGTTGTTCAGCCTGGTGAAGGGTAGGTTCCGAGGAGACCTGGGGAGACCTTAGAGAAGTCAGTAGCTAAAGGGAGCCTACAAGAAATCTGGAGAGGGACTTTTTATAAGGGCATGTAGTGATAGAACAAAGGGGAATGGCTTTAAGTGTACAGAGGGGAGTTTCATTAGAGATATTAGGAAGAGGGTGAGGATGTTGAGGCACTGCTACAGGTTGCCCAGAGAAGTTGTGGATGGCCCATCCCTGGAAATGTTCAAAGCCAGGTTGTATGGAAGATGTCCCTGCCTATGGCAGGTGGGTTGGATCTAGATGATCTTTAAGATCCCTTCCAACCCAAACCATTCCATGATCCTATGTAAAAAAATGGTTTTAGTTCATAATAAACCATTTTTTGGAAGTATTTTTAAGCAAAAATACAAAGTCCTTATAGTTGTAATAGAATTTTCATTATAACTCAGATTAGAACAAAAGGTGGGAGGAAATTTTCCAAATTCTTCCTCTTTTAAAAACAGATCAACAATTTAGAATAAATAAATTGAATCATCCAGTTGTCATTCGCACTTGTAAGAGAATACTCAGTATCTCCTTTTCATCCTGCCTTTTTTTAGAAATAAAATAGGAGTATTCATCATGTTCTTTAGAAATACTAACTATTCTCACGATAAGTATTTATCTTCAAATCGAAACAAGAGGCGCCTTTACCATGTAGAAAGACATTTCACCACTAGAGGGAACTAGTAGACTTTATTGCCAGAGGGTTAAAAAAAACAACTGCATGTTTTTTTGCTAGTTCCCCTTCAGAAAAGTCTTCGTGACTTCGTGGAAAACACTGCAGGTGGTATATTGTGTTAATTAATATATAGTGTAGAATATAGGATAATACTGAAGCTTTTATGTAACATTTATTCAGTAAGTATAGAATATATGGTATACCCATGACAAGTATTTATAATCAAATGAGATATTAAGAAGCTTGCTCCTCTTGCAAAAATGTATAATTACATTGAATTATGTAAAACTAGACTTTTTTAAATTAAGAAGCTACTGTAAAATGTATAAACACTCCCATAATTTCCTAACAGAAGAAATCGCTGTTCAACAGAGAGCACTGTCTTTTGCTCATTATTGTAGCAACCATATTTAACCAGCATTATATTTAGGGACATGATGAAGCTGTTTCCTCTGTCTGCTTTCTTCCAGATGGGGAACATGCAGCGCAATTATCTTTCTTTTGGGGGGTAGAGATTTTTTTTTGTTTATCTTCCTTTGTTGTTTACAGTCTGTGGGTTTCATTTTGATAGGTTGCTACAAGTTGCTTCCTCTAAATGCTAGAAAAGGCCAAGGGAAATAACTGAGTATGGTACTTTACATAGGCTGTGAATTGGTTTTGCTCAATCCACATTTCTGAGGGAGTTCATTGCACTGCCTTAACCCTGACCCTGAAAAAGTGTTTGCCTCCTGCAAAGTAGGCCATTAAAAGAAAAATATTTCAGTATTGCTTGGAATTCCTCAACAAGTCACTGCCTCAACATGATGCAGGGCTACATGTTGCAGCTCCATCTCAACAAAGGATCTAACAATTAATTGACAACACTATATTAACACATCTCAGAAAAATGGGTAAGAGTTCTGAAAGTGGGTTTTTTTCACCCTCAGCAGCATAACATACCATCAATGCATGGTCTGGCCATGATTTCTTCTTCCTCTGAAGCATCATGCATGAACCATAGTAGAATAGCATGCATTACTTACTGTCACATTCATGTACATAGATTTCTGCAAGTGAGTTTCCTGAGGGCCAAAGCAAACTGCAGCAGAGCCAAACACCATAACACTGGTGCCTAGCCCCAGCCCACCTTCCCTCCTCTGTTGTGTATTGCAGGTAGCATTGATGAGAGCAAGATCTTAGCAGGTATGTCTCTATTATCTGACACATTTCCTCTGCTGCAGCATCTGAAGTTTTGGGGTCATATGAAAGGATTTAATGTGGAACATCAGCTTACAGCAAGGGGAAGTCCTTCCCTTCAGCACTCACCAGTACATTTGTGGCATCATATGATGTAATCCAGTGGCTCTATTGTTTCCCTGTCAAGTGTGGATTTTCTCCAGTATGTTCTTACTCATACTATATTTCTGGAACAAATCCAGTTTCCTGTGCTCCAAACTTTTGTTAAGCAGTGGGTAGGACTGGTTGGTTGATAAGTTTTTCCGCTCTTATTTACTTACATGCTTTGCTGTTCAGCATGAGCAGTCTCTTCCACTCTTCTTCCCACCACCTGCAGAGTCCTGAAGCCAGAAGTTCTTCCCTTAGCCCCACACCCATCCTCAGAAAGACTGATAAGTGTTTGGCAGCTTCTCCTCTGGGAGTTGTGTGAGCCCCATGTAATAAGAACACAAAATGCATTCACTGAGTTATTTCCCGAAAATCATAAATCATTCTCCTACTGTCTGTGCTTGCTTGCTAAGGAAAATAAAATGCCCTGAGATCAACCTACTGCTGTTCAACATCGTACCAAGAAAAATCAGCCTCATGAGGTTACTAGGATTTGTTGGAATTAGACATTTTTATAAAATGCTGCATACATTTCTTTTTTCATGTGTTGCATAGAATGCTGATAGTTTAGAGAAGGCAGTAATTTGCACTTCCTTGTTTTGGCTGACTTTTTTTCCCCAACGAGGTTTTTTCCCGATTAAGAGTGATTCACTAGTAAAATATTTATGCCTTTCATGTATTTATTATCTGTTAAATAATGAATGTTAAATTTTAAATGCTGCACCTGGGAAAATATGTAAATACGGCATGATATGAAGTTCTGCTTAATCAGAAGTGTGCAAAATGTATTTGATCCTGTAAAATGTGGTGTTTACCACATCAAACAGCTGAATACAGATTTCAGGTGTACTCAGTGACTAAACTTCTACAAGTTTGGTGGAGACCTGAGGACAATCAAAGCTTTAAAAGTCAGAGATGAATCAACTCAGGTGCCAAGGTAGTTTGAGTTAAACACACAGATTCATATGTTTGTCTGGAATGAGAGACTGTAATTGTGGCATTGAACTGAGGCAGTGATGTGGGCCTCTGTGTAGGAGAAGGGAACATTTCCTCTAGCACTAACAGGAGTATTATGTACACCTATTTGTATTCACCTTTACTGAATTATATTGAGCTATTTCAAAACATGTAAAAAGACCATAAGAGTAATGTGAGATACTGAAACTTACTGAGATTTATGAAAAGGAACAAGGAAAATGTAGGTCCAAGGTTCTTTTTTGTTATGAGTGAATCATGTTGCATATGTGTTGATGCATAGAAACTGCCCTAATACCCAGAGAAGTAATGGTGAACAACTTAATCTAGTCAGAAAAACAAAGGTGTGATATTTTTTTTACACCAGAAGGTTTGGATTGTTTGCTGGAGTTGTTTTCAATTCGTAATAAAGTGCAAGGTTAAACTGCGATGTTATAACCATGGTAATAAGTATCAGCATAAATTTGGTTGAAGTAATTTGTGCAGCTGATACAAAATGTATTTTAATGTATTAATTGTTCTGCTTCAGAAACAATTAGAAACTAAATACGAAAACAAGACAGTATCAGTAGTAAAAGGCACATTTAAGGGCAGTCTTAATGCCCAGAGAATTTTGGATGTTGTACCACTTTTAGGAGGATACAGTAAGCTAAAGCTCTCAGTCAGACCTGACAGTCAACAACTTTGGAAGGCTTGATCCGTTCAATTCAGCAAGAAGACAGTGCATAAGTATTTTTATGGAGAGATGTAAAGTACACTCAGTTCACTGGATAGCTGAATAAATTGAAATTAGAAATTATGCAAAAGAAAAGAAGAGCAGATAATCACTGAAACTACCAATAACACACAGTAAATTCTCCAAATGTTCAAGTCTGTATCCCTTTCTAAAAGATACACATGCATAAAATGCAAGCTGTTCTGATGTGTGTGTGGATAAACAGTTGTAACGTTACAGTTATGAACTATATACTTGATAAGATGCAATGTTCTGTTATTAATTTTAAGATGCCTTTGTCTTCTTTTAAAAAAAAAATCAGGTTAGAAGAATTCTAACCCAGAAAATTATTTGTA
Organism: Myiopsitta monachus; assembly: GCA_017639245.1. NCBI lineage: Eukaryota > Metazoa > Chordata > Aves > Psittaciformes > Psittacidae > Myiopsitta > Myiopsitta monachus. Next base: position 67,468,309 of record CM029919.1, read on the forward strand.
TCACATTATTGTTACTATAGCACAGCATATTGTGGTTTTAATTCCTATATTATTTTTTTAACAGAAGTAGACTTGTTGATAATATTGCAAAGGAAGAAGACCAAGCCAAAACCAAACTTGAGAGTCTAACAAAGCTGAGAGAGTCTTCATGAGTCAGCATATTGTTTAAAATAACTTTATATTAAGTGAAATAACATACTAAGGGAAATGTAAATATACAGGGGTATATGAATGTTCTAACACAAGTAATAACAGTATTGCATCTTTAGCTTTTCTTTCCTCAGCTAAGTATTTATAGGCAGTTTAACATTTTCCACAGTAAATGCTCAATTTGCTTAAATCTTCATTTTATATTCAGGAGTAAAGATAAATCTAAATTATTCAAAACAACACCCGAAATAAAAAGCTACTTCCATAGAACAGATAAATGTTACAGGTTATGTTCAGTCAGAGCTACTACCTTAAGTGTAAGAACAGAGAAAGTACTGTAAATTCCCCAAATGCCAAGCACATCATGAAAAGAAGGCAAAGAAAAAAGCCTACTGTTCATTTCCATTTTAACAAGAACTTTAAATAGGTCATCATTTCTGTTAAGAACCACCTTACTGAACATTAAGCACTTAGATATCAGATGGCTAGTATTAGTTAGTTAAAATCCAGTAAGTTAAAACACAGTAAGTTCCTCCACAATCAATCATCAATAATTAATGCATTCTTATTTCTAGACAGTGAGCTGTTCCCTTTTAAAGGCAGGCCATATACAGTATTCTTTTTACTTACTCATCCCACTTTGCTATCATATATTAGATGTGTTGAACTCAGATTATTTGAAGCCCAGTTTTGAGCATACTTGTTCCTAAGCCTTTTATAGCAGGACAGCCTATGTACCCCTTGTCCCCCAGGTTAGGACATCCTGGCAGACCCATCATCTGTATGAAGTTCCCACACAGCAAAATACAGGCCATCAGAGCTTTCAGACTTCTTAGTAAGTTGCAATAATGAGGGATCTAGAGCTTTGGTATCTCAAAAATGCAAATATACACAGATACTAAGTTCTCTGTAGGAGAAAATGTAGATCTCAAAGGGAGCATAAATAAAAAAATAAATAGGAACTCCTTAAATAAAAAATAAAAAGGAATAAAAGGAATAAAAAGGAGTAAAAGGCAATAAAAAGGAACTTCTTAAATCTTATTTGATTGACTTCAAATTACTTTTGAGATAAAATTGGTACATATTTTGAAAGCACCTGGAAATGTTAACAATTTTCTTCTTGAAGAGCCTCTGGCTATAGGAAGAAATAATAAAAAAAGCAAAGTTACTGCAAAGCACTACAAATTGAGCGCAAGCTAGTTCTGGTCACAGAATGAAGGGGAAAAAAACTTTAAAGATAAATAAATCACTGAGCTTGGCCCAGCTACCAGATTACTTAATAGGTCTAGTATTTAAAAAAAAAAAAAGAGAGGAAAAAAAGAGAAAACCCCTCAACCCTTCCCTGCCTGGAAAAGATTACCCACATTGCAGCTTTGGTAAGGTTTGTTTTACATGCTACTTTGTAACGCTGCTACTCCAAGACACTTCCTTAGTTCTGCTGCCCTCTTTTCCAAATGCTGAATGTTCCAGTGCCATTGTCTTTTATTTGAATGGAGTTTGTTCAGCTGGCAATGCAGACGTTTTAGAATAGCATCATATCTTTTATTCTGTACCTAATAAAATGGAATAAAGTTCGCTTCAAAATCTATTCAAATGAAACTACTTACAGAGGCGAGTCCAGCTCACCTAAGTGTAGATTCTGACATTTGACCAAGTCATTCCATGTTCACCTTACAGCTACTGAGGAGATACACACATCTAGGAAGCCATTCATTAGTTATTGCAGATATCTGCTTTAGGACAATATTAATCATGCCTCTCCCACTAAGGGAAGAAAAGCTCTGTCCTGCTAAGAGCTTAAGTGAGGAGTTCGAATGTGGGTATCTGCTCTGGAGATGTCTGAAATTTAACAAAGTAAATCCCACCCAAAGAGTCAGCAACTCACAGCTGTGGCAAAATTTCTACATGGAAAATTTCAGGCTGTGGAGTTAGAGGTGAGAAAGGAAGACATTTTCATTCTTTGACAAGTGTGTTTGGGGGATAAATTAGAATACAAGTGAGGTAACCTAGATGGCTGTAGTAACACCTTCACTGTTGCGCTGCGTTTAGAAATCTAGTTTTTCTTAGAAAGGGAATACTGTGGCAATGAAGTACTGTATCAATTTTGCCTTCATTGCTGCCTTATGTAGAGAAGGATGGTCACAGAAGACCCTCTGATGATTTGCATTCTGAAGTGTAAAAGCATGAAACACTCATCATAATAAAATAGAAAAAATGCGCCTTCACTCAGTGAAAATTTGGGCTTACTTACCCTAGCTGGAATGGCATATAAGCCACAGTGTATAATTACTCTTATGTCTGCTTATTGTAACATTGTTAAACTGTATTTAACATACACATGATAGTATCCAGCTGCATCAGAAGTACAACACTGCCAGTGACTTCTGCAACTCTCTAACTCATGTTTTATAAACTACACTGGTGATGGGTTGTCTTCCTTCATGTTGCCTGGCTCTCCACTATAAATCTCCACAACTTTCTGAGGGAAGCTGTCAGATTCACTCATTTTGAATACATGCTTGCAGTACGTGAACAACACTAGGGGTTGTATGACACTGAAACATTATGATCAATATTATCTACTTTTTTTAGGAATGTGTTTCTAACATCATTATTGGGAACTGTCTGGCACATCTGCTGAGGCAGGGGGTACTAATATGCTTATCAGACATAGAATCACAGAATCACAGAATGGTAGAATGGTTCGGGCTGGAGGAGACCTTAAAGATCATCTAGTTCCAGCTCCTCTGCCATGTGCAGGGACACCTTCCACTCGATCCGGTTGCTCAAAGGCTGTCCAACCTGACTTTGAAAACTGCCAGGGATGGGGCAGTCACAGCTTCTCTGGGCAACCTGTGCCAGTGTCTCACCATAAGCGATTTTGGGTACCTGTCAGACTCATGTGTAGTCACTCTTATCAACCAACCAAATTTAGATGTCAGCAATCTGCAGCTGAATCCCACCACTGCAGCTCAATGGAACCTCATCCATGTGTCCTAGTATCTCACTCTGTTTTTGTGCTTATCTATCTGGAGTATTCTTTCCTCAGTCATGCTGCTGACTGCTGGGTATTAATGTCTCTGACTGTTGACTGTCAGTTTTTATATTAAAAATCAGATTGCTTTCCAGAAAGTACTTAACTAAAAAAATAATACCATGAAAGATTCAATTTGTAAACCTGCTTCTTTTTGAGACAAAAAGGTCGTATAAGCCAAACAACTGAAGAACAGGTTAACCTTCACTGTTTAATTAAATTTGACAACAGAACATTATTTTTAGGCTAATTTCATTTTTGGGGTAAAGAACTTTCTTAGGAGGATATTGCCTTGATAATAAAATATTTTCTCATATGCTGAATAGCATAGACCTAAAGTGGCTGTGCTTTGCTTTAACTTTTAAAAATTCTCTGCTGTTCCCTATCACATGAAAAATGATTCCTTTTACCTCCTACACTTTACAACAGGCAATGGAACTAACCTTACCTCAGTTAATCTCTGTATTTTCAAGCTTTGCTCATTAAATCTTGCAGCATTTATTTGAATTCACAAGATAAATGATGTGAAACTTCCAAACTGAAAACTATCTAGGCATACAAAGTATTTCAGTAAGGAACAAAATATAAAATATGGTTCAATTATTTAAAAAGAGAAGGTTTAAACTATTTATCAGAATTTTATCTTGGCAGCTAATTAGGAGCTGCTGTGTTATCCCTCATTTAATCTCAGCTCAAATTAGGTTGATTCATGGGAAGTCCATTTTCTTGGTGCAATTGATTCTCTCATTGATGAGTTATCAGGAACCATGAGACAAGTCATGAATAATCAAGTCAGCAGTGGAATTTAAAATATTTCTAAAGTATTACAGAAATAAAAACCTGTGCATTTTGCTTTACTATTGTTCAGTGACCTCTTTCTTTTCAGGACATCATTTCAAAGGTTCACAGCTGAATTCCTTCTTTAAGACTCAAGAAAAAAGGTTCTTAACATCATTTTTTCTCATGATAGCAATTGAGTTCTGAATTTTAGAAATACTATCAGTATAAAGAATTTAAGACAGCATGGTTATTGTACGTACTTGAATAATGCAGGGCCAGCAACAGTGTGCAAATACTTAAAAATTCATTTGCACTACCTACATTCTGTCAGATGAACAGAATGTAATTATGTTTTATACAAATGACTCACCTCGATTTCTTTCCTAAGCTTAGTATGTATTTTTCTCTCTTTGTCAAGCAAATCTGCTTTATTACTGATGAACTCTTTCAATGTCATGATTTCCCTTTGTAAAAGCATAATTTCTTCCTGCAGATACAAGTCAAGATACAGAATTCCGCTTCTTAAAAAGTTGCAGTGCATCTATTAAACTAATGTAAAATGTCACATTTTAGTAGTCTTGCTTCAGTAATATAGATGAGATAAAGATGTATAATAAACAGTTTCACATTAACATAATTAATAATAATTAATAAATTACTATTTGCAATTTAAAATAATAATTAAAACAATTCATAACATGGCTTACAAAGGTGCACATAATTAGAAAGATATACCCTTGATCTGAAATATGTAAACAACTACAACAATACAGGAATTTGAACTCATTTTGGTTGTCTTAATTTTGTATAAAATGTAATTTATTGGAAAATCAAAGAATATTTAATGTAATCATGTAATATTTGAGATAGATTTTTCTTTCTTATGGGGAAGTACAATGTTAATGAGTCTCTATTTAATCATTATTTAAATATTTGCTTGCACAACCAAATTTTCAGCAATTTACATGAGAAGAGTAACACCCAATTTTCAGTAATGCTCATCGTGTCAGAGTTTCAATCTGTGATCCCATTCCAACTTCATAATTGGTTTTGTTCACATAATAGTGAAGCTTTATGTTGAAAAATTCTTACATGGTAGTTTTAATAAGTATTGTAATTAGGATCAAGTAAAAACAGCAGTGCAGGCCTAGAATACCAAAACAAATATCTTTTCCTTCTCTCCTCTTTTCCATTTCCATCTCATCAAACCTACCTCCTGTTGGCAAATAGCTCAAGTGTAGTTTGTTACCTGACAGCAACAGTAAAACACTGTGCTCTTGCATGAAAAATGAAACAATGTGGCAATCTTCCACAGAATTCTAAAAAGCATCAATTTAAGTTTCACCAACAACCCAAAAAAGGCCACAAATAGTTTGGCACTCATATAGTTTAATCATATAGTTTATAGTTTACAGCTCTGTAATTTTTTCATAGCTGAGTTCATTTGATCACATAGAATGAACCTGACTTTCACAACAATATACAGGTAACAATGGCTTATGATTTTTTTTTACTGCATACATGTCAAACATTTTTCAAATAATGTAGCATTATAAACTATCTATAGTCTCCACAGTCAGTGCCTCATGAAGCATAAATACATTAGACAAAATAATATTAGCTACAGTATGCCAAAATTGTTTCATGCTAAAGGAAAAGAATCAAAGAGGAAATATAGTACCTGCACTTGTTTTATAACAGATCCTTCTGGATTCTGGAGATCATGCATTAACTCCTCTTTCTTTGTCTTTAATTCTTGAACAACAGCTTTCTTTTTAGCAAGCTCAATCATAACTGGCATTTTACTTTCCGTCTCCCAAAGGAGATGTTTATGAGCCTTTATTTTTTCCCTATATTCATTATTTCTTGAAAACGCCATCTCAAACTCTTCTTGTACTGCTTCTGCATCGAGCCTCAGCTTCAAATTTTCAGAATATAGGGCTCTAACTTCAGCCTCCAGGTTTTCACAGTGGTGTTTTGTCATTTCTATGGCATCATCTTGCAGATATATTTCCCTTTCTGTTGTCCTTGTTTCTAACAGAATTGAACCCTTTTCTTTTTCTAGTTCCTGGAATTTTGCCTGTAAAAAATTTCAGTTTCTTTTTTTAGTTAAACACTATAATTTATATTTATTTAAAACAGTCTTCTTTTCCACTTGTTACCGGGGCTTGAATAGAAGACAGAATTCCATCTCCTAAAATTGTCACCTTAGAAGCACAATGCAAGAATATCGGTTTAGATTTCTTCCCTTAGATTGAGTTTAAATATGAAACAAAGTACCCCAGAAATTAATCTGAATTCCTTGTATTTGCAAAACACATAGGATGTGACAGATCAAGCTCAGTCCTAATGCTTGTTTAGAGCTGAAATATGGTTAAGTTCTAATCAGACCAAAAGTAACTAACCATGTCAAAAATCACCAACAAACCCACACAAGCACACAGATGGGTGTTTGGGGTGATGGAGCTTCCTAGCCTGTTCTGCTGAAGTTTTTAATCCCACCTTTGTCACAGTAGCACTTTATCATTGGATTAATCACAGCTAGTTTTATTCGTCCTCCCCCTTCTCCCTCCCACCAAGAAATATGCATCTAGTCCTAAAAAGGCCTCTGTATCTTCTCATTGATAAGAACTGAATGACTCCAGGAAGCAGTACCATCATAAGAAATCACAGACTCATAAAATCATTTTAGTTGGAAAAGACCTTTAAGATCATCAGCTCCAGCTGTTAACCTAACACTGCCAAGTCCACCACTAAACCATGTCTCTAAGTGCCATGTTTACATGTACATCTAAGATGGGAGGCTTCAATTTCTCTCTCTGAAAAGGTTTTTCCCTCTTTGATGAGTACCAAGGGAGCCTAGATGACTAACACAGGCTTAGTATCTGACCTGTAGGTGATGTAAGACAGCTAGAATGAATCCCACGCAACATAACAGCCAGCACTAGCACATTAAGAGAATTAGTATCGTGATTTATGTCACCTATTATCTTCTCCCTAATGGAACCATTATGAGTACTGCAAAATCTCTTACTCAATGTCTCGAACAGATTAAGACATTATTAACTGTTGAGAATAAAAAGTTTCTGTGTAATTTTTAATTTGGAAATCTTGGGCCAAAATTTTAGCAGTATTTCGATCACAGCCAGACACCATTTACTGTGGACAGGAAAGCGAAAGATGCTAATGGCAAAGATCTTCAGTTCTGGAAAGGAAACTACTGTTTTGCATGTCTTCCATGGCATGCACACAACAAAATAGATACAAAGATGAAAAAAAAAAAAAAACAGTTCTGCATTCCGACTTTAAGTTCCTAATTATTTAACTTTGTATGAAATTTCCTATGGTTTGGACTTTTTTGAAAGAAGTGTGTGGAAGACAAAGCACATAAATGAGCTAAATGACCTGGGCTCTAAAGTCCTGTGGGTTTTTCTGAGAATAGACACCCTTGTTTAAATCGTTTGATCACAACTAAACTGTTGCAGCATCATCATACTACATTACAGGATGGTATATACTTAGGAGAAAGCTTCTTCCAAAATGTGGCCAGTCAATTGACAATCCTAAGCAGTTTTCGCTGCTCTTTCAGAGAAGCTGTATCTTCATGCAAAATTTCAAACATCAAGTGTTTCAGTTGAAAGGCTAGGTTACAGGTGTTATAATTATTTCCATCTGCATTCTCCCATGCTCAAAAATGCCTGAATACTATTGGGTCTTCCTTCAGAATTAAAGGTAAGTTTCTCAATGAAAATTTTATCTCAAAGGTTAAATAATAATTGAAAGCTTAATAAATTCTGTGAGAGATTAGAACAGAAATTATTACAGTCTCCACAAAACGTACATGTATCTAGTGTTCTACAAAATATTACTAAATAAAACCAGTATTAATGACTATCTAAGATGCTTAATTCAAATGCACAGAAAAAAAAGTACTTTGTATTAAAAGCATGCTAAGAAAAAATGGCAAAGTCTGGTGAAAATCTACCAAAAAAAAAAAAAAAGGATGCTTTTAATATCCTTCCCCCCCCCCCCCCAGTTAATTTCTTAGGAAATCACAATAAAAATTTCAAAAAGTCCTAGCTTTGTATTGAGTTTCTCTGGGTTTTCTTTGTAGGGGTTGCTTAGTGGTTTTTTTGGGTGTGGCTTCATTTTGGTTTTATTTTTTTCCAAATATAAAATAAAAGCTTCTATTAAAAGCTGCAATAATGAAATCTTACTTGTGTTGCAACTTCACTACTAACATCAGTCATACAGAGTTTTGGGTAAGCCTAAATGCCACACACAGGAACAGAATAGCTGCCTTACACTTAAACGCAAACACCCAGGAAAAAAAAACAAAACAAAATACCATCAGATTCTTTTTTCATAGGAATACTTCCTCATCTAATGAAAAAAAAAGAAATTAATTAGGCTACTCTAAGCAAGGTTTATTACCTGTAATTGGAAAAGAACCGTTTTGTTTTTTTCTATCTCTGTCACCTGGGAATGCTGCTGCTCTGCAACTTGTTTTACAACTTGAATTAGTGAAGGAGAATTTTGCTTGGCCATTTTAGGCAAAAGTGCAGGACATGAAAAAAGTGAATTGTTTTATCTTCATTTATTTAATTCCTGTTAATGAAAGAGAATAAAATTAAGGGCTTTCCTGCAGGATACCAGATCGATACATTACTTCATTTGGTTCACTTTTTATTAACAAGAACAGATTACTAATGGGTAGCTGCTGCTAAGGCAGTGATTGACAATTAGAACTTTCTTGCTGAATTTTATAAAAATAACTATTGCAATGTTCTTCTGGCATGTCTCCAGGACAGATCCTCAGTTTGTGAGTACAGCCATAGCCTTTAAAAGCATCTTAAGAGCATCTTAAAGTCACGAGAGCATACTCTCACATTTAGCCCGAATATTGAAGCTATTTGGGCTACCATACTGCAACTGCCTGCTGTATTATTAAACTATCCTTCAGATAAACTACAAATTGAGAAAGCTGTCACAGTGGAAAGTCACAAACTAGTATCATTGTAGAGATGCTCCCCAGTGATAAGAAAATAATTAGTATTATTTTTGTATCTTTTTGGATAGAATAATTAAGAAATTCCTTATTAATATAAAAATCTGCAATATTATATAAAGTGACAGCAAACTCTCAAGAAAATGGACTGAGTCTGGCACAAGTACATCCTCAGGGCAAGTATTTATTAAACGGTGCTCAGACGACCCACAAACTGTGCCTGAAGGTTGCTCGCCTTGACTGAGAGGCGGGCACTGCAGAGCCAGGCGCCCGGAACAAGGCCTACGAAGCGAGCAGCGACAGCCTCCCGCTCACGGCCACAGCCGCCCCGCCTCAGGGCCCTCCAGCAGCCGGCTAGGGAGCGTTGGCCAAGGCCTCCTCAGCTGCGCGGCGTTCGGGGCTTAGGGAGCGTCGGAGAACAGCAGCGACCAGCGAGGAGGCGTGAGGGGAGCTCGGCCGTTAGCGGCTGCCAGTGGGCGCTGAGAGGCAGGGAGAGGGGCTGGAGAAAGTGATCCTTCGTGGAAGGAGACGGGGAAAGGGCGAGGGGGGGGTGTGGGAGCAAAGCCTGCGAGGAGCGGGTGAGCGCGCTGCAGTGGGGCCTGTCGCGGGCTGAGCAGCCTGGCTCGGCCTGTGACTGAGGTATTTTTGCTTAGCTTCATCTCCCTTCCAAGTTCCCGAAGATACCTTATTCATTGTATTAACAGCATTTTCTGTCATAATTTGCTAGTGTTTGATATAATCTCTGCATACAATCTGTTTCATCCCTGTTTTGAAATGGCAGGAGCTGAGTATAATACTTCAGCTGGAGACGTTTCAATACTGTTCTGTATGATGGATATTTTCTGACCTTTTCCTTACCCTTTCTCAGCATTCTGCACCAAAAATAACCCCAGTAATTATTTTATCTTCCTTAGCCTGGTTGAAGGGAAGAAAATGGTTGTGTTGGTCTCTCTTCATCAAGTCCCGGTGTTAATTTTTAAAGATCTACCTCAGCCCTGTTAGGCAGTGGCATGGAAAGCCTCAGAGAGACCTGATTTCTGCAAGTTTCATCAAAATAGGTGCCTGGGTGGGGAAGGACAAGACACTGACATCTCTTCTCTTTGGGAGGAAGAGCCAGGAGGATTTATCTGTCATCCCTCTGCCCAGTGATGGCTGGAAGAGAAAGCAGGACGGGGAATGGTGGGGGAGTCCCAAGGTGTGTTCTGGACCTGGGAGAAATGTAGGTTTGCTGCAGGAAGAGGAGACAGAGAACAGCAATTTACAGGAAATCACATTGTATGAATTATCCTCTGTTAATGAAAAAGAAACCCTTTAATTTTCTTGTCTCTTTCTTCAGTTGTCAATGCACTTATCTGTCATGACTATGATTTTAGCACAGCTGAGATGTGTTTATTATCATTCAATTCTTGGACAAAGCCTGATAAAATCCCTCATCCCTCCCCCCCTTGCCTTTTGACTGTTGGCCTGTTAAAACATTATTTTTTTCACAGAGGCCTACAAAATTTGTGGCTGCTCAGGAATTGAATTCCTGTTTTGGGCCCGTGGCCCTGAACACTGGCCTCGTAACCTCTTTATCAGGGTTCTTCTGAATGTGCTTTTTCTTGACTGACTGCCAAATTTTTCACTGGAAGGTGCTCAGAAAAGGAGACTCTTTCAATCTGCACAAGTTTAACCTCTTTGTGTTCTCGCTCTGTTTTGCTGTGCTGTATGTTTCTGAATCTGAGATTATGCAAAGCGGATGCATTGGAATGTATGATGACAGCAGTGAGTTACATGACAGGGTTAATGATGCTTCCGGGTTTAACACTACCCAGGCACTTAATCATATTGGTGCCTTTCAGTACAGTCTGTTATTTCCTGTTGATACTGACAGCAGCAAAGGAGGGTCTCGTCATAAAGCAGAAATACAGGTTCCCACTACTATCTTACCTAGAATAGGAATTTCCATCTTGTACAAATCAAGACTGACTGAGAAGTGAGATATATAAAGCTGGCGGTGTGTGCTTATACCAGATGAGATCCTTCTAGAGTTTAAGAGAGCTGTACTCCTGTGTAAGTAAATTCCTGTGTTTTAAACTTTGAGTTTGTTTATGAAAGCTGCATGTACTTCAATATTTTCATTGTAAGTACCCAGTTGTGTTTCTTCAACCTTGCCTAAATACATGCAAGTTAAGAGAGACTGAATGTTTAATTTTAATCCTGTTTAAGACATTTTTACGGGTTTCTTTTTCCTCCCACTTTTTTTGTCTTTGCTGAAATTTTGTTACAAATGTGCTCTTATCCCTGCTGCTTGGGCTGCTTTAATGATCTCTTTTCTTTGGGCATCTCTCTCTGGCAGATGTGAAGTATTTCTTGCTTTTCTGAATGTCTGTAAGGTGACAATAGGATTCAAAGGTTTAGGAAATTGCCAGCAGTCTTGTGGTGATCAACGGGGAGGTTTTAGAATTAGATTTTCACGGTATTTGAAAGTCGCATTTTGGATCTTTTTTCTACCCTGGGCTGTCTCTTCTCTGCAGCCTGGTTTTATTTCTTTCATTGTTTCTTTTTCTATGTTCACTTTGCTTTTCTCCTTTTCACTATTGTTACCTTCCTCACTTCTCTCTTCTCATTAACTATCGTTTTCTTTGATTTTCTTGATGTCTGTGCAACAGAATCTTTTTACCCTTCAACTGTTTGGACTGACAAGAGTTTCAGGGAGTGAGTGAAACAGCTAATGGGTGATCTTGGCTTCAAGTTTGTGCAAGTATTTGTCTTGCATTTTGGACTGAAATGAGCAAATGCACGTAATCTTTTCTGATGCAGGTACGTGCAGTGAGGCTTCCCATGGAGCACTGGGACTGTAGAGCATGTTACTTTAACCCTGAATAACCGTGAATGCATTTCTCGTAAGCTAAAACACCGCTGTGCTTGGCAAGCCTCTGTTTTGAGGAGGGATTTGTTGGGGAACTTAGAAAGCAGTCAAACAGTTTTATTATGAGTGTAAGCAGTTTTACTTCTGACACCATTGACCTCACTAGGACTCTGTGATGCAAAACTGAAAGGTGAATCAGTCCCATTGTTTCTTTGTGTACATCCCAATAATTGCCCCAGTGGACTTTTTGCAATACGCACACAGGTTAATAACAGAGGCAATTGCCTCTCCCTCTTCAAACACTTTCCTTCCATCCTTTCTTTGGTGGTACTTTTCTGGGCAAGTATGAGAACAGCAATGAAATATACTTCTCTTCCACTATTGACGCATCTCAAGTGGAGTAATGATTTGCTTTCCCACTACAGCCCTCTGTTGTAGTGTCTTTGCTGGGGCTAGTAGCTTGTGCCTAGATAGGGATCATGTTGTATTCATACAGGCCTCCCACAGAGAGTGTCAGGGTAGAGGAGGAAATATCCTGATTTCCCAAGTCATGGTCTTTGACATGAGTCTGTTTTGACAATGTTTTCTTAGCAAGCTCTTGTCTCTAAAACCTATTATCAGCTGTGTGTAAATTGTACTCTGAGCAAAATCAAGAATCATAAATTCCTTGGCAGATGCTTTTATCTGCTGTCACATTTTGATACTTTCAGTTCACCTGTTTTGATAGTCACTAATTTATCTTTGTAAGTGTTCAACTTGCAGAAAGAAAAACATCATTTTCAGTCAGGAATATTTTTCTTCCAGTCTGGGGGAAAGAACAATTAAGAAAATAGAGAATGTTTTCTGTAAAGCCTGCTCTGAGTAAACAATCCATTAAAACCAGAAAGGTCTTTGATCTCTCATTTGGGTGTAGAAACCAGGAATCCATTGTCAGCCGTAAAATGCCAAGAAGGACACCAAGTCCACCATAGCGGTAGGCCTCAAGTACACACAGAAGTGGTACTTTTGCAGAATAATGAAGTGTTGGGAAGCCAGAGCATGCATTTAGTTACAGGTAAATGAGGACCTGGGACAGGAGCATTATGCCAGACATTATCTGGTATGGTTAGCTCTGGTAGCAGAGCATGATTTCAAAGACTTAAAAGATTCTTGAGCCCTTTGTTGTTGCAAAGATATTAATCTTCCTGCAAAGGAATTAGTATTCATGCACAATTTGTTACTGTACAAAAAAAATTGTGGTGTTAAAGAATATTCTTAAATGTTTATGAGGTCTTACAACTGGTAATAAAGCTGCATGTAATCCTTCTGTATCAAGCACTGCGCTTAGTCATGAAATCCAAGTTGTCTGTTCAAGCTTCCCAAAGCCGAGAGATCTAGTCTTTTGCTCAGAAAGTCTGGAGGCTTGCACTGGAAACTGAAAAATTATTGCAGAAAATAAAATAAAACACTTCTGAAAGTGTATGTAAAATAGGCTATCATAGTAACAGAGAGAGGGAGAGAGAGAAGGATGAGTATCCACAGGCAGGCCTAGCTGGGCTTGGATCAACAAAGGTCAGAAAAGGGACACCCCCCCCCAAACTGGAATTACACTATGGGCCACACGAAAAGCCCTGAACTATGGAATTATTTTGGATAAGCTTAACATGTCTTGATTTCAGAATAGAGTGCAGCTAGCACAATGAAAATGCTGAGGCAGGAAGTTGGGTATGTATGTCAATGTACGCATACTATATTATTTTCATGTAGTTATGCATGCTTCTTTCATTAGTAGGTAAAGTTTCAGGTAACCTGTGCTGACTTCCTGCACGTGTTTGCATGTTGAAAAGAACTATACCAATCATATGCCCTGCCACATAGAAGTCAGAAATTAGCAAGTCAATACTTTTGATATCAGCAAAGGGAGAAGTGAAAAGAGTCTTGTCAAGGCCTGTGGGAAAGAAGACCTTGCCCTCACAGCCCACCAACCATGCTCCCAGGAGCAGTAGCAGACATAGGCTCGCCCTCAGCCATAAGTGTGTAAAATGCCTAAAAAAAAAATTGTTACAGAAGCTTCTCTAGTCCCAGCAAGCTGAGGGACCTCTGTATACAGTCCCTCTCATGGGAACTTGAGGAGGGCCCAACAGTCAGAGGTCAAGAAGACCCATCAGGCTAATGTGGGTTAATTGTTTCAATAAATCTAATATGTGTCATCCCAGACCTGGGAAAAACCTGAGGTAGGCAAGGTGGAATGGAAATATCTAAATACCTTAATACATACACAGTAATTCCTATTCCTGCTACTTTTCTCTTGCTGCAATTTCTTTTGATAAGTGAGGAAATCCTAAGACAGTAATTACTGCTGTGCTGTCTTCTCTATACAGTATCAGGTAATGATTTGCCTTAATAACATAATTCTGTTTTGGACTAATGATGCTGTCTTGCCTTTTTTGTTTTTTCATGTTTTGTTACTGACTACTTGACAGTTGTGAGAATCTTTAAGTATCCTGCAGTATGGTGGAAGCAGTACTGGTAGATCTGTTCAGCCTACCAGCCAACTTGCAGGACAACATCCAAGGACTGCTATGTAGCGCAGTGGAAACTACTGAGAAATGTTCTTCCATGCCTGCTCCATTTGTTTATGTCATGTGTTGCCAGAGGCAAGGAAGTGAAAGGAATGATGAAAAAGAGTCCTTGCTTCCAGCTCTGAGTGTTTTTCAGAGTCTGAAGAAAAGACTGGAGGTGGTACATGCCCCGAGTACAACTGCTGCTTTGTACACCATCAAACAAAGCCTGGATGAAAAAGACCTAAGCATTATTAAAGTTATTGTACCTACCTTAAGAAAAGCCTTAATGAAAGTGTATATAGATCATCTCTTTACAGCAGTCTACCAGTTTGAATTTGAGGATTTACAGGTGGCATATGATTGTGAAAACCTGAAGATAGGCTGAACCTCAGAGTGAAGGGCAAATGCTTCCTATACAGGACATGGCACTCATACAAAGTGAGATTCAGATGTACTTGGAAAGCCTGCCGAGCCTGAAAGGAGAACTCACCATCCTCAGATCTTCTCTCATCCCAGGTAAAGAGGATCCCAGCTAACAGATTTTAGAGGGACTGTTTCAAAGCATACTTCTTCAAGGGAATTGCAAAATGGGTAAGATTTGGAAATGTTTTCAGGCAGCAAATAACTCTAGGTGATGTTGTAATAGTATATCTTGCCTGTAAGAGGGGGAAGTGCCAACAGAGATACAGCAAAAGACTGGCAAGGCCTGGGGCATGATCTGAGGAAAGAGAGGTCCAGGTTTAGTGAGAGCATTACTGCATACAATAAAATCTCCTTCCTTCTGTGGGAATTAGACACTTTGAGAGCTGACATTATCTTCTGGAAAGGCTGGACAGGAGTTTCTCCTGATCTACAGCCTCAAGCATGCCTTGTTAATCGGACTGGTGTCTCAGTGTCCCTGCCATGGCATGACTTTTTAGTGCAGCATGTCTCTAAAGTGGTGTGATTTTCGGGTCTCATCTCATACTTCAGAGTATCAGGGGAAAGCTGAGGTTTGCTACTGCAAAAATTTGGAACTGTCTTTCCCAAAAAATATGTCTGAAATGATCCATAACCTGAAAGGAACATGTGTTACTTAAAGTCATCTCTGCCTTCACTGTACTTCAAGGTTTTCACTGTGACTTTGAAAGGATTGTACTGTGTAAGAGATTTTTAATCTTAACTCTGGTTATGTCACTAAGCTGGTCAGCTGTTTAGATAGCAAAAATACCAGTTGTGGGACTATCTTCTGTGTTCAGATTTGCCACACAAACCCCATCCTCCCCATCACCCTGCACAGCAGGGATTGCATTTGGTACATGAAACCACGCTTAATAATCCACATGGTAAAAACAGGGTTTTTCAATAGCACTATAAGTTCTTGCTGGTTTTAGTGTGCCTTAGAAAGATGTTTGAGATTCTGTGAAGTCTTGAGGACTAGTACTTCATTTGCCAACAAAGTTTGGAGATTACACCTTAGAACATTTGTTTAAAAATCTTAAAATGTTTCATTTTCCTCAGTGAGTTACACCTTCAAGTCTAGGGTTTGCACTACAACTCTGCAAAAAGCCAGGCTAAATCTGCCAGGATTCCTTCTTGCTGAAACCCCTCTAATCTGGCCTCAGAGGATTATGATTATGAGCAAAAAGGAAACATAGAATCCTTAAATTTAAATGTGATATCAAAATACATGGTAATGCAATACTTGACTGGCTGATTTCAGGTCTTTTCAGTATAAACCCATGTAATATCTAGAGTGGTCTTGTGTTGAAAGTGATGGTTTGTTGTCCTTTTTGCCTTGCCAGATGATATCTTTCTACATGGATTCACCACAAGGGCAGGTGGGATCTCCTACATACCAACTCTAAGCTCCTGCAATCTCTTCAGCAGTTCCAAGCGGAGGGACCCACAAGTTGTTGTTAAAGAAAATCTCCGCCGGCTAGCTAATGCTGCAGGATTTGACCCAGAGACTTTTCACAGAGTCAAGGTCTTATCAAACAGCGGATTTCTGTAAATAGATCAGATCTTCCTTCATGTATCACTGGCTGAAGCTGTAGGCATTATTCTTATCTTTCTCAGCAAGAACTTGTGAGAAGCAGGACAACTAAAATATCTATGCTGGTAGTTTATCTGTGGGAATAGCCATCCAAGCATCAGCCATTTGGCACTATATGGAGAAGCAGCACTGTTTCTTCCAAGTACATTCTAACATTTATGTTACCATAGACTAGAAAAATCAGATAAATGATCAGAGCAGTTTCTCTTAAAAGAAAAATGAATCACTCCTATGATGCCTTTCTATTGATACAGCTGCATGGCATTTGAACAAAGGAGTGCCTGATTTCCACACATAATCTGTTGGTGCAGAAATTTTTCATGCCAAAGAAAAATCTTTGCATTAGTCAGAACTGCGGGGTGGTTTTTTTTTGCTGACATATTACTATCCATGTTCTGGTTTTGTCTTGACAGGTTGATCATGCTAATGCTGTGTGTGTTATGGGAAAGACAGAGCCTGAAAGCTATGATGGAATAGTTACAAATCAGAAAGGCGTTACGATAGCAGCTCCAGGTGCTGATTGCATACCTGTGCTCTTTGCTGATCCCGTCAGAAAAGCCTGTGGTACTGCTCATTCTGGTAGGAATTTTAAATCACAGAGATCAAAATAACTGGGAGACCACTGGGAGAAAGAGAGTTATAGGACTAAGGATTAGAAATCAACCAAAGGAGCACTGAGTGAAATGAATAAATGCAAGATCACATAGCAGTGTAGACCCTTACTTGCTAAGCCTGCACCCTGCCAAAACAAGATTAGTCTTGAGAATAGTTTGTTTCCCAAGCTATGCATTTTAAAAGTATTTTGTAACTGTAATAATTATTATTTATATATTTAAACATTTATTTTTCTGATCCAGTAGCCAAAACAAAGTAATTTTTCTTTGTGACCTCTCTTACTTCCTATGTGAAAAATATCTCTAAAGCAAATGGCCCAGCAATCATTTTGGATCAGAAGAAATTCTTGTCTGTAAAACCTAATGAGAGTAAAACTAAAGCAAGGATGGTTAGCACAACCTGGGGTTATGTCTGATTTCAGAAGATGTCCCAGCTGTTAGGTGAGAACACATGGGGAGATTTTCCTGTTGGGGCTGTTTCATTTTTATAAAAAGTCTGTATTTATAAGGTGAAGGAGACTGCACAGCTGAGAGTTTCTCCTCAGCTTTGATGCCAGTGCACCCCTTGATATGGCAGGAAGCCTCACCTCTGGCCTAGATTTGTGAATACCACCTAATTCATACAATTCTTCATGCATTCAGTAAATCAGCCAAAATAAATTCAGACTTCTGAGTCATCGTTAGATGATCAAAACTTTGACTTCAGTAAGGTTGGGTGGGGGTGGGGGTGTCCCACCCCTTGCCTAGAAAGCTTAAGTTAGAGAAGGTGAGAGGACTGAGAATTGTGGCCTGTGTCTGGGAGGGGAGGGGCTTTTGTAGTCTTTAATGGAAGGAAAAAATGGAAGAAAAAAAATGGGAGGGATAAAAAGACCTTTATCTGCTCTTGGAAGTTTTAAGAGTTTTACTTTGTAAGTGTTCAAACCTAATTATTGTTAAATACTTTAATCTGTAGTTGCTCCTTTCTCTGCTGCCTCTTCATTTGTCTAGTCCCTGACACACTACACTGTTTCCCCAGCCCACACCACTGCTTTTTCCGAGCATACCTCCCACATCTAGCCTGAATTCCTGCCTTGCATCTCCCAAGTTTTGGCCTTCATTCCCACATCACATTCTTGCCAGGCTTCCAAGTTATCTTAGGTCCTTTCCTGCCTGTCCAACCCCAGCTCAGTTCATGTTTAACTTGAACACATGTTGCTATATATACAAATAAAAGACAATTTGGTATAAGGTCACTCAGTCTTTGGATGTGGAAAAGCAGAGGGAAAGTTATTAGCATATGCTGTCCTTCATTATGACACACTCCCTGTGCAATGCAAGGCTTCCTGGGAATCAAACTGAGATACAAGAACTCAAAGCTGGGCTTTCTTCTATCCCAAACAGTGGCATAGTGCAAAGCTGGACTGTCTTCTATCTGTGCCAAACAATATCTCTAGCTTAAGCTTCTTGGTTTTTTTTTTCTCTAAAATAACACTAAAACCATTTTCACCATATCACCATAAGAATAAGCTTCTGACTGTAACATATTTCTGTTGTCATATTCCCATTTCAATGTTTCAAGCACAGAAGAGCTGTCAGTTATGTTCTAATTGCCCAAACCGGGACACTGGGAAAATGGAATTCTGGAATCCTAATCTAAACTCTTCTCTCTAGCTTCCATCTCCACTAAATTATATCAGCAAAATGAAAGTTAATGTGTTGTGGTTTTTAAAAAAAATATTTGTTATTAGATATATTTATTTCAGATGTAAAGATATCTGTTGGTTTCTACTTTTAATAATAGCATATATTTTCAATACTATAAAAATTAAAGAGACAATTTATACAATTTTTTTCTCAACCTCTTATTTCTCACAGGATGGAAAGGCACATTGTTAGGAGTTTCTATGGCCACAGTAAATGCTATGGTATCTGCATATGGCTGTAACTTGAAAGATATCCTTGTGGTGCTGGGCCCATCTGTAGGACCTTGCTGCTATAAACTTCCTCACGAGTCAGCAACAGAATTCCACAGAATTGATCCAAAGTGTGTGAGACTATTTGACTCTGCAAATCCTTATATTGATATTAGAAGAGCAACACGGTAAGCCTACTGCATGAACAAAGACTATTTCCACATTAGTTATCAATAACAATTTTGATATTGTATTATCCAGCACTATTATGGTGAGGGTCCTCACCATCTTAAAGTACTCTCTAGTATTTTGCAGATCAACAAATGATACCTTTGAATGAATGGTGTCCTGCTCTCTTTTGCTGGGTTTCAACAATAATTTTTCCTTTTTACTCTTAGTTTATGGATTATAGACAAATATTCAAATTAAACGTGTTTTACTGGCTGCAGAAAATCAGTTATTCTAGTCTAATACTGGAAAAAAGAAAAAAAGCCAATGAAAGACCAATCACAATATTAGCACACTTTGTTCAATTGGTACTTGCAGTGCTGTCTGAATGATAGTGTGTCATGGGTTCAGCAGCAGCAGTCATTTTTCTCCTTCTTGGTAGCTGGTGCAGTACTGTGTTTTTAATTTCGTGCCTGGGAGCAGCGCTGATAACACCAGTGTTTTCAGTTACTGCTTGACAATGTTTTGGTCTGGCCAAGGACTTTGAGTCTCATGCTATGCCAGGGAGGAGGGGAAGCCGGGAGGAAGCAGAGACTGAACACCTGACCCAAACTGACCAAAGAGGTTATTCCATACCACAGCACGTCATGTCCAGGATGGGAAGACGGAGGGCAGAGACCCGGAAGGGTGTGGTGGTGGTGGACTGGGGTGCACAGCATGGCCAGGTTTTTGGTACTGCCGGGGGGTGCCCTGGCTGGGTCGGGCTTGGTGAGCAGTTGTATTCTCTTTCCTTGTATTTCTCTTGTATTATTACTGGTGATAACAATAGTGATTTGTGTTATACCTTAGTTACTAAACTGTTCTTATCTCAACCTGTGCGAGTTGAATTCTTTTGATTCTCCTCCCGATCCCCCCCGGGACTGGGGGAAGAAAGAGGGGGAGTGAGTGAGTGAGTAAAACTGCGTGGGTGGGGGGCTTAAACCATGACATAATGTCTTAAGGAATGTGACAGTGTACAAAAAATACTATTTTCTGTTTGTCTTTCTTCCTTCAAGGATTCTTCTTGAGAGGGGTGGGATTCTTCCTGAGAACATCCAAGATGATTCTGTCACAGACCAGAACCAAAATATCACTTTCTGTACTGCATGCCACCCTGATAAATTTTACTCACACTTTCGTGATGGAACTAACTTTGGGACACAGATTGGCTTCATATCAATCAAAGACTGAGATGGTAACTCTTACTCTTGAATAGCATTTAGACAATAAGTCTGGTGCATTGTCTGGCATCCCTCTCTTCTCATAGCTCTTCCTCCTTCCTTTCCCAGACCTGCAATGAGGAATAATAGATCTTAAGATTCTCCTGCTTCTTTCCTTCCATGCCATTCTGAGGCAAGAATAAATGTCTGAGGTGTGGGGGCAATAATTCTTGTCTGAGACAGGGTGCAAAGGAATCAAGGGCAAAGCACTTCTGCAAGGCCAGATGCAAGTTCCAATGTTTTTGAGCCTCCTTGACCAAATATTCCCCAGAAATCTCACTGACTTACAGTGGTGAGAGTACAAAACCCCAGCCTTCGTTAGCTTTCTGGTGAGAGCCTGAAAAAAGTGAAAGAACTATGACATACTGAAAGAAGCATGACATTACTGATATAGGAAGGGAAATCTCTATTGCACATGAACCGTTAGAGAACACCCAACTTCGGTAGTTTCAGCAGAAGGTTATTTTGGAATTATGTGCCTGGGCTTGTTTTGGGTTTTGGTTTTTGGGGTTATTTTTTGATTGCTTTTTTTTCCTTTGGATTAGTTTAAAGAAGACATCCAAAACACTTGTATTATTTTTCCTATGGATAATAACTTGAAAGTGAGAATCAAGGAGATACGGGGGGAGGGGGGAAGGGAGAGATATTGAAAAAAATTAACCCTTACCATTGTGTATTTTTTGATTGTAGGAAAAGTACGACTAAGACTTAATATTATATGACATGTATGTTCATGTTTCCGTAGCATTTTTTCATTTTAATTATTGGTGCTCTGCTAAAGTCCATTGAGACAGTCTTAATAATGCCAAGTTATTTAATATCTAAAAAGGGGAGTGGATGTAATTTCAGTTAATTTTCCTAACCAAACAGCTGTTTTCTGGAAGGTGAAAGGCTAAGGCAAAGCTTCATACTGCTGTAATGCTACAGCTTTGGAGTTACTAAATTGATAAAAATGCCCCACCATAAGAAATTACCCTGATGCTGCTTAAACACAGCCTGAACTGAAGGACTTAATCCCTGACAACGTTCAAGGCCAGGTTGGATGGCGCTTTGAGCTACCTGGTCTAGTGGAAGGTGTCCCTGCCCATGGCAGAGGGGTTGGAACTGGATGATCTTTAAGGTGCCTTCCAACCCCAAACCATTCTATAATTCTAGGATTCTGTCCGTTTTACTAAGCAAATTCTAAGTGTGTACTGTTTTCTTTTGGCGATAAAAAAATTGCCTCTGGATGTTGCAATAGATATGATAATTCCTTATACACAGACAGTGAGAGATTCCTAACAGTAAACCGTTGCTGACTGTAGCTTGCCAAGTTGCCAAGCACAAGCCTCGGGATGAACTGTCCGCATGACGTATTTTCTATTTTGAATTCAACGGTCTCGATCAGTTCTAGACTTTCTATGTCCACTAGAGGTCAGTGCTCGCTCACGCTGCGTTTCCAGCCCTGGCTTCCCTGCACGTAGAGGTTTTCAAACCACGCATTTTGAAAAGCACTGTGCAGCATATGCTACTGCTTTTGCCTATATAAGCATCTGCCGACTTATTCTGGCATCACTGCTTGAAGCGTAATCTATTTTTCATCTTGTTGAGCTGTGATTTAGAGCTGACCAAATTGTAACTTTCCTTGTCCTCTGAGAGAACAGACATTTTAAATAACTTCCTTTTACCTATGAATGGTATTTCCCCAGAGGAGAGCCTGGTTCCGAGTATGTTACCTTCTGACTGTAACCCTGTAACCACCAGCCAAAACAAAACTTCTTTCAACTCTCTTCTTCAGAAATATCATTCCTCTTCTGCTGTAGCACTGCAGGCCTTGAGAGTAAAAATTCCTACATTTTCAGTTACCACTTAAAAACCTCACTGTTGTTTTCATCATTCTCAGTTCCTTTTGTATCACTGTGGTGATGTTCACAGCTGGGTTCAAACTAGAGGTTCCATGCTCCAGTAGGGGCAACACTCACACTCCTCAACTTAAGGCTGCCAAGCACATTACTGCACACTACTTGATGGTGTGTGTGGTATGTATATATACGATGTGTATTAATGACTTATTCCAAATATAGGATAATCTAATTGTATGGACATTGACAGGTTTATCTTGCTGAACTAGGTGAAAAAAACACAACAACCTACCTTCATCTTTCAATTCTGTCCCTTTACCCTGGTTGGCATCTAAGTGTGAACCACTTTACAAGCATCGATGGCTGTAGCAGTGAAGTGAGTAAGGTGTCTCCTTCTGCTGTTCCTGCTGTGGCAGCAGTAGCACCACATAATCTTCAGTCCCTGCACCTGAAGTTCTGCCTAAGCTCATCTGTCAGTGCTGTTTGCTTAGCCTTCTTCCCTTGTGGATCAAGAGCATGCCATCAAAAGCAGCTGAGTTACTCAGTTTTGCAAGGTACTGCTTGACAGCTAAAGCATCATAGAATCACAGAATGCCAGGTTGGAAGAGACCTCAAGGATCATCTGGTTTAACCTGTCTTGGCAAAAGCACAGTCTAGACAAGATGTCCCAGCACCCGTTTCCTGCTGCATCCTGAAAGTGTCCAACTCTGGGGAAGTGCCACTTCCTGGGGGAGATTATTCAAATGGCTGGTTGTTCTTGTTGTGAAAAATTTTTCTCTTGTGTCCAGCCAGAATCTCCCCAGGAGTAAGTTGTGCCCATTGTCCCTTGTCTTTTCCATTTGACTCCTTGTAAAAAGGGCGTCTTCATCTTCTTTGTAGCCACCCTTTAAATATTGGAACATGGTGACAAGGTCTCCCCTGAGCCTTCTTTTGTCAAGGCTGAACAAACCCAGTTCTCTAAGCCTTTCCTCAGTATGGCAGGCTTCCCAGTCCTTGGATCCCCTCTGTGACCTTAGCTGCCCATATGCCTGCTGTTAGCCCATCTCACCTCAAGGATGGTTTTAAACTAATGCATTTAACTTTGCAGCAAGTAGAAAGACCTTGCAGCCATGCTACTACAGTTCAAATGCTCAACAGTATGTTAAAGTCACAGTAACATGATACTGACAGTAAGCCTGGGTTTGTTCATGCCTGCTCAAGAATGACAGCAGTGACTTTCTGTTTAGAAAAATACCAGCTTACAGGTTGTGGTAGCACTGTAGCAAGCTGGACAGCATGTCAGAATGGGCAGAAACACCTAAGACTTTACATTTAGAAGACAAATTGTTACCACAGTCCTTGTTCATTATTTCTTTTATAGTGAATTACCTAGAGTGTAAACCTGGCAAGACAGGAAGCAGCCTTTTTTATATGGATTACTGCAGTAGAGAACTCCAGGACAATAAGAAAATAATAATAATGTTCAGTCTCCAAACAGGCTAGGCTGTGTATCATGCAGACTTTCTTTCAGAATTCCTCTCTACAAGGCATTTTAATTCTGGTATTAAAAAAAAAAAAAAAGAAGTTTAGAGGAAGGGCATGATATAAAGGAGACAAGACTGTTTTGCATTTCTGTTTATTCACTTTTCATTCCTGTTGCTCACTAAAGGAGCCAAGCAAAGCAGACCAGCCCTGATTCACCACCTCTAGGGAAGCTCTTAAATGCTTCATAAATTGTACAGCTGTACCTACCTAATGATAAGATCCCATTTATTAACCTTGCCCATAAATTTATAAGCTGTATTTGACCTATATTTTTATTAAATAACATTATCAATTATGATTGTGATATGCCCTGAGGTAATCACAAGACATGATTGCATTGAATTTTGCTTTTGATAGCTATTACTGTGCAGTTAGCAGTTTGTTACTATTGTAGACTCTGAATATAGGTCTCTTTATTTACATTTATATATTTTTGAATGTAGTGTACCAAAACACGTCTGAGAAAAGCTTTATTCACTATTGCAGTAAAACAGGGCAGCTCCAACACAGACTTCTGGTTCCAGTGCTTGGGAAGCAGTGTGCAACTTCAGAAGCATAGATTAAAGCCTGAGATCATTCGTGAAATGTTCATCCAAACTGTGGCACTTACTGCTACAGGTATTGCACAGGTGAAAAATATTAAGGGGGTGAGATGAAAAATGTGTTTAATATATTTGTAAAGGTTCAGTCCATTGATGACTGCTAGTCTTTCCTACTGACAACCTGAGGAAGCAGACTGGGGACTGTACAGCTGTTAGTCTGAGGTTCTGCAGTTGATGTCTGCATTTCTGAGCAGCTGCAAACTCAGAAGCTGTGGGCACAGACCTTCAGTAAAACATTTGGGCACATCTCAATGCACAGAAAGTGTATCATTCCTCCCAAATTACAAGCATTCAATTACAGGAAGGTGTTTTCCTTTCCCCAGCAGTAACCAAGTTTGCAGAGTGGTTGTCTTTGCTTTCAGTCTTTCCTCATGTTTATCTCCTGTGCATTGCTTTTTCCATCCAGCACCACTTACAATTGCCATAACAAGACTTGTGTTGTTGGAGGAAACAGATGCCATTCTCCACAGAGCAGCAGCGGTGTTGCTTGCTTTTGTATGCATGTGCCTTTTTTTTTCTTTTTTTTTCAGCGTTGTTCCCAGGCTGAAAGTCAAAATCACAGCACTGCACCAGCTACTAAGAAGGAGAAAAATGACTGCTACTGCTGAACCCAGGACAGCAGCCATGTGAAACTTCTTGTCCTCAGCACAGGATCTTTATTAGTATCCTTCAACCCATTCCCATTTTACAGATTTCTGCAAAAGCTCCAGGAGTCCAGGCTACACAGCAAAGAAGTCAATATTCCTGGATTCCCTCACTGCTGTCCTCTTTTCCACTCCATGCTTAATTTGCTGCTGGGTGATGCAAAGAGGGAGATGAACTGCGCATACTTGTCCTGAGGCTCAGAGTGGGTTTGGTGTGCTGCTCGCCTTGATGTCATATGTGTGAAGCTTTTGTTCTCCGAGTACCAAAGCCCTCCCTGAACTCCAGCCTCTTGTGCAACAATATAATAGGACAGTGCACTAATGGGACCAGTAAATCCTATATGTGACAGAGGAAATAATGTATTGACCTGCTGAGGGATTTACATACCTCTAAAGACTGACAGCAAGCTCTGCCTGTAAGGCTGACTTGTTCTACTTTCCATTTCCAGTAGATACTGTCCTGTCTTTCCAGATGAATGATTCAGATAGAAATGTATATATGTTTAAAAACTGTCCTAATTGGGTATATTCTTATATCCAGGATGTTGCTAATATTTATTCAGTGCCACACCTTTTTATAAGACTAACAGATTTTGCTTCTCTGCTTGCTTTGAATACACAGTGCCTGTGGTTGTGCTGCTAAAAAGCATGATTATGGATTTCCCAAAGGCATGCAGAGAAACAGGAAGTTAGCTTTTTTAAATGATCTCTCTGATCTTTCATTAGTAATCATTTAATTTACAGTAGCATCTCACATTACAAATGCTTGGCTGGCTCTCTTTGTCTATGAGCTCTCAGGGTCAAAAGAGGCCCATGGAAGAATTTCTGGAGCGTGGTCCCTGGAGAACAGCAGGGCTGAGGTCTCTCTCTTCCCCTTCTGCGAATATGGCATTATATCTCCAGGGCAACCTGAATTCTGGCAGTCATGGGAGCAAGGACACAGCATGGATTTCCATTTGATTCCTGCAACAGAAAAGAGACCTGAGAAAAAAAATCAATATATGACTAAAATATGAGAGTTCATTTTCACAATTAATTTTATCTAAGGGTTCGTTTCCTCTCTTCTTGTGCAAATGTAATTCACAACTTGCTGACTGCTCCATTTGTTTTTCTGGTGTTGCCTTTTCTACACATAGTGAAGGCCTAAACATCTGAAATAAATAATTGCAGCTTAAAAATTTGGGGTCTACATACCATAAAACCAAACAAGCATTTTATAAGGAGGCTGAAAACAATGTTTGCATTTCAAGATCTATAATTTAACTATTACTCATGTGATACAAAATTTTTAGGCAGCGATTCATAGTTCTGGTCAGATGTTTCAGTTCAAAGGGATTTTATCAGTGATAACTATAGAAAACCCTGCCTATCTGAAATAAATATCTGAGCATTTCTCTTTGAGGCACTGAGCTCAACCTTAAAGGAATATTCAAACATACCTTTCTGCTAAAGGAAAACATTTCGGTTCCGCTTTGGTTTTCTTTGTTTGAAAGCTGTAATCTTGATTTTGCCTGCACAAGAATGAATCACAAAAAACTCAGTTGTGAAAATAAAGTTGTGACAGGTGGCTCAAACACTTTTGGCTGGTTTTAATAGGTGTTTTTAGTAAGTGCTTCGTAAAATTAGTATTAAATAAAACAGGGTTATGCAGGCAATTTTGTTCAACTCTCTGCTGTCTGTCTTCTTTATATCATTCCCTGAAAAAGCTTTCAGAACATGAAAGGTGAACAGAGCAAGATGCTCGTTAGAGAGGCTTCTTTAGGCTTGTGGATGTTTGTTGCTATATTTGATGCTTAGATCTTTTCAGTTCCCTCGATTACCATGCAACTTTGATCCTTAAGCTCCCCAAGCACTAAAACACCCTAGCTCACGTAATTCCATGCTAGCTATGGCAGAAAAAAAAGTGTAGACTTGATAATATCATTTCTTCAGCCTATCTAGTGTTGCCATAAATGACATTATGATAAAATATCACACCACAACGTCAAGATATTTGGAGACAAATTTCCTGAGCAGCCCTTCATTTGCTTGAGATTTTAGGGATTAAAAGTCAGTAGCATTTTTTTTTTCTTTTCACAAACTAGGGAAGTTGAAGATAACTTTGCATGCTCTTCTTATCTAGCACGTCTTCATCAGACCAACATGGGTCAGGTTTTAGAGTCTTGTCCATTGTACAATTATATTTCTGTAATTTGCTTTAAGAATGGCTTCTTAAGAAGAGACTTGATTGCATATGCATTGGCCAGGAAATGCAAAATGCAGCTGACTTCTCTTCATTATTTTGTATTACTATTTAACAGAAAGTCTGTCAGAAAAGGCAGGCACCATAACATGGGAAAATCAGACTGCTTGAGCTAAAATGTTCTCATAGGAGAAGTGTAAGGATTCAGACCAAGCTAATGGCTAGTTTCAACGTTTTTGTGATGACACGTTTCAATCTGTCTTTTGGAACAACTCCTCATTTCCTGTTTTGAATATTAAGAGCAATCTGAAATAAAGCATTTAAAACTGAAGAAGTGCCATTACAAATTAAAACAAATACTGAAATCTCAATTCATGCTGAAAAGAGCGAGTCTGTCTTCCATCAGGCTCATCTTTCTATTTATATATATCTGCATGAGCAAATCCTCTTATTTCTTCAGTAAATATTTCCTCTGTAGATTGTAGATTGTTATGTTCCCTTCAGTAAATGTTTAGCTAAGTTCTACATGCAATATTTAGCTCCACTAATCTTTCCTAAGATGATCTGTCCAGCTTGTAATTCTCTAAATTCTGCCCTATTAACGTCCATTTGGTGACAAAGAGTTTTCACTTACACGCTCTTTTAGAAGGAGGATGACATTTGAACTTTGTAGAGGGACCATTTTTCTGGTAGGCTTGCAAAGTTGTGCATCTCAGTACAAACAAAACTTGAAGCAGCCTTAGCTGAATAATGTTGATGTCCCTCAATTCCCTCCTTTTCTAAAGAGTCATAGTCTATTGCACTTCAATTAGGATCTGTTTTAGGCTTCTTAGCTGTAAATCACAATCCATCACAATGTTTCAGAAGCAATCTTCATGATGGAGGCTCAAAACAGAAAATGAAAAATAGTTGGTGTGTTTAAGGCTGACACAAGATTTATGGTAGGAGGACATTTTTAACCTAAGCAAAAACTTTTTAAAAATCTGATGTTGGAAAGCTGACACTGAGGAAACTAAAATACAAAAATAATTCCACAGCTTTTGTGGGGAAGGGGAAAAGTTTAACAATGTGTGAAACTGAATATTCATCCCTTAAATTATACCCACCACAGGACTGGGTGCCTTTGTATGTAATGATTTATCCCCAGTCAACTGGGCTGAGGCTGGAAGAAGAGTGAGGTTTTTGCTGAGGTTCTTTGCCCACTGTAATGAATGGTACCAGAAAGGAGGGATACAGCCACATTCCTTTTAGCAAATGAGTTAAAGAGTGCTCAGGCTAATGATGAACCATTTTCTACTGAGCCAATATCTGAGACTGAAAAAACAACCAGTCATTCCTTGGCTCTGCAGCAGTCTTGGAGGCTGTTATAAAGAAACAGAAGCAGGGAACAGAAATCTCCTTTGGGATGCAGTTAGCCTGAAACAGATATCCATGGTGAGGCAGTGTTGGATAGAAGAGGCAGAAAAAGACAGCACCATGATGATGAAGACATTTCTACACCTGCTTATTAAAGTTCTAGTGCAAGACAAGAGTTTATCCATGTGGAAACATGGCCCCCCTACCATATTGTCTGAGTAATGCTGCCAAGCATAATCCTATATGTAGTTATTTGCCACAGTTGCTAAAGCTATCAAGGTTATTTGTGTGGTCAGGATTTTTCTCCAGAACTTGGAAAGATTGGAATACTGAATGCTTATGGACATGTCCCAGTTCTCCTCTCTCTTTATCCCTTATTTAAGCCCTGCTATAGGCATATCATGTACTCACAAGCTTCCAATCTATGCTAACAGGGGAAGCACCAAAGTTAATTGTGTGGAGGCAGAAGATAACCACTGTATATATCATGTACATGCAGGACTCCGGGACTTCACTGAGTCCAGAATAATTCCAGTGAGGGGCAAATCTGCCCTTGCCCACTGCAGATGCATTTCTTTACTGAAACTATGGAAGAGAAGCTGCTTTTTGAAATTTCACTCAGCTTGGCTAACAGCCCAATTCTGCAGACTTGAAAGATTTTCTATCCTAGTATTTCTCTGAAGCTAGCTGTGAGAATAAATGGCATGAGGTATGTTTGGCTCAAGAGCTGAGAGTTTCAAAATTTTGAAGAATCTTGTCTTGTTTATTATGGAACAAATCCCAAACTTCTTGCTTAGAAGTCCAAGCTCCCTGCTGCTATGGGGCCCCATCTGAACAGCTTGGCTTAAAGGGAGCAGCACTCTCCTGTGTGAATACTTACATTAACATTTCTACTCTCAATCATGCTAATTATTACAGCAGAAATAATTTCACAGTGGACAAGGCAGATTGACCTCCTGATCAGCCCTGGGTGGGCAGACAGGATAAGGGTGCTAAATATGGTGAAACTACTTCTTACTTGTGTGGCAGCCATCTAAGACTCTGGGCAAGGCTGTGGTGCTGGGAAGAGACAGATCGTGAAGAGGAATAAGCCTGTTATTTTGGGTTCTGCTAGAAACACATGGAATAGCTCAAAGAAGAATTTTTTGCACACTACCTACTGTGTATTTTGCTCCAGTCTGCCCAATGGGAATTTACGGAGCATCTTGAGTACTATTTCTTTTGGCGCAATAGTTATTTCTGGTACCCTTGATCCTACCTAGCCCCTGGGGAGAGGCTCCGACATTGGTACAAGTAGATCCTTCGATATTTGGAGTGACCAGTTGAATATCCAATTATTAACACACTTCTCATGAAAAAGCATGAAGAGAAACTTCTAGTTTGTGAATTTACAGTGGTTTTATTATTCTGTGTGGGTAACGCCACTATTAGGGACAGTAGTGCCATGAGCATAGCTGACAAGATGGGCAACTGTGAAGACATAGCACACAGATCTGAAGGGATCCTCTTCTAGATATGTAAGATCTATAGACCAAGAGAACTGTAGGGTTGTGCCAAACTTTCAGGCCCTGAAAGCATCATCCCAATATTTTGGAGCTGTGACACTCATACCAGATGTTCTCAAAGCTAGGGAAGGAGAGGGGGAGATTTCTAGGAGACATCCAAAGAACAAAAATCCCATGGCTTTGACTAAGATGTGTTTGTGTGACATCTGCAGCTGCCATATCCCATCTGCCATAGGGCACCCCAAAAGCACAACATCTGCAATGAAAAAGCGACCCCTTTTCGTAAGTTGTGGGTCACAGAGTTGTTCTGGGAGCTGTGATGTAAT
Organism: Myiopsitta monachus; assembly: GCA_017639245.1. Lineage (NCBI taxonomy): Eukaryota > Metazoa > Chordata > Aves > Psittaciformes > Psittacidae > Myiopsitta > Myiopsitta monachus. The sequence continues at coordinate 67,498,623 of CM029919.1, forward strand.
GCCCTTTTATATTTTAAGACTGGCGCTGGCTGCTGTTAGAAGGCCTGCTGTGTGAAGTGCACACTTTTTTAAGGGATAGGAATGTCAGAACACATTTTTGCTCTAGCAGGAAGCATGCTATAAAATATTTCTTCTGTAAGCAGTCAAAATTTCCAGGCATAGGTAAGGCCCTTTGTTTCAATAAAAATCAGTGTTGTTGCAGTAATGTAGTAATTACATTCTGAGTTACCGCTTTGACAAAACCAACTTTGACCATTTTGTTCTCAAATTCTGCCAGAGTACGCAGTTTCTACAGATCATCTCAGGAAATTTTGGACTGTTTCCTACTGTCTGCCTTATCCACTGTGGGAAGCAGCATTTTTATTCTGATTTATTTAAGAAATGAACAGAGGGAACAATTTGAAATTGCTGAAGATTTTTTTTTCTCCTGTTTGCAGATTGCAGTTTTCATAGCTTGTGTTTTGAGTTGGACAGTAGTTACAGTTTTCAGCTTTGAGGACATAAGCACAAGCAAATATTTTGTGGAGGTCATTGCGTTTCAGATTTACTGATCAGCTGTGATTAATCAGATTAGCCCTTCGATTGAAGGAGTGAGAGTTAACTTTCCCCATGTGCAGCTGCTTAGGAACTGGAAGTGTGATTATGGTCATGAGTTCAAAATCCTCTTGATAGGAGTATAAGCGCCAACAAAAAATGAATAAAAAAATTATGAAAACAAGAATATAAAGGGTAAAAACATTACTAAAGAGAGTGTTGAAGTGAATAGTCCCAGATAACTTGGAGTGGAAAATTCACTTTGTTTTTAGAGAGTGCATCTACCTGCTGTAAAAGCAGGAGGAGTATGAAGTCATTGTTAGCCAAAGCCTAGTGGTGGCCTGAGGACCACACAAGAGAAGGGCAGTGCTCTGCCTTGTTCCAATGTGGGTTTGCACAAAGCACAAAGACCACAAAATGCAAAGGGCCATTTCCTTTCTCCCTCCATGCAAAGCCTCATCTTGCTAAGAAGTGGAAGAGAGCACCTGTAGTACACTTGATCCAAAAAGTGTGGGGATTGTATTCTGGTTGAACTTGGAGGGCAGCATACACTCTCTTAAGGTACCCCAGCTTGCCCAATGCTGCCTCCTTCTGCAGGAAACACAAAGACTCAATAAGATTCCTTGGGTAGGTGGTGCAAATGTGGCAGTTTTTTTACTAAATGGGGAAGAAATGGAACTATATTGGACTAAAGGCTGGTAGTTGATGACTGCAAAGCATTATAATTAAATCATCAGGTTCTGATCTTTCAGCTGCCATACAGGATGTATAAACTGAGTTCTTCGGTGTGTTGGCTGAAGATTGGAGTTCGTCACTTCCCATGGGAGACCTAATTAGACTGATGGCCATGAGGGACTTGTAAAAGGACTAGAGGAGGAGAAGCTACAAAATGAAGTGTGGACTAAAAGACAGAAGCCACCTTCTGGATACTATCCTACTGAGTTTGGCTAGTGACCTGTTGGAAACAGAGATAACTTGGACACTCTTAAACACTTTTTTCTGCCTTCAAGGGTTATCCAGAAGGATTCACAGGTTGACATGACTATTAAAGATGAGATTCTGATAAAAGCTTACCCTGATTTATCATTTTTATTGTAGGACTGCTGCACTGCAACTACTTGGGAAATTGCTTCATACTGTTAATTTAATGAAAGAAGCTTCCTTTGTTTCCTAACGCCTGCATGTCTAGATCAATATTTAGCTTCAAGTCAATGTACTTCTTTGTTTGAGAGCAAAGAACTCCGACGTTTCTTCCATTTTTGTTTTACAGTGTCCTCAGTATTCTTATCTGTTAAGACAAATTAACCAATTAGTCCTTCAGTGCCCCTGAACATGCCTGTATTCACAATTTGGCCTGCAGAACTGACACTAATAATTACAGTGTTTTATTCAGAGTTGAGCTTTGCCAGTGTTTCTGATCTTTTCTGACTGGAAACTCCAGCACATCACTCTGTTACATTTCTTTAACATTGTCAAGTGCTTTTTTTTTTTTTTTCCAGCAAGTGATCACAAACAAATCTCCCATGGCCTCTCTCTTGTTATTTCTTACTTTAATGATGTGCACTGCAGTCTTCATTCTCCATTATCTAACATTCAACTCTATTTTTTCAGCCTATCTGGTAAAACTAAGATGATACTGTGATGCTGATGGTACAATTAATGCCTCTACACTGGGAACTTGGCCTGGATTTTGAAGGCTGCTTTGTGAGATGGACCTGAAAAACTTTTGATTTCATCAGTTTATAGAAGGGCATCTTCAAGTGGCCAAACTCTATTCCATACTGATTACCTTAGATTGTTAATACCAGAAATTAATCATGAATGAAAACAAATATTAGTACTTTTGTGAAAGAATACGGTGGTAAGACTATATTCATGAGAAATATTTTGAGTTCATGGGAAATGTTTTGAAGGGGAGCATAGAATTATTGGCAGAAAATGTGAAACATAGCAATGAAGTTGAAGGTCTCCATTATCTCAGAAGAGTTTGTTCTGTGCTTGAGAATATGCAGACAAGTCCAGGAAAAAAGATTACTGGAATTCAAAGGAGTCATGGAACATACAGATTTCTCTGCTCTTTGAATAGAAGTGCCAGCTTATTTGAATGCATATGCTTCCATCCATATTTTTATCACTTATTTACATGCATAGGCACACACTTTCAACTATGTATCTGTGTTTGAAAATGCACACAAGAGCCATGCATGACTCTGAGCTTGGTTTTGTTAATATATATATCAGGCCAGACAGACAAATAGCAATAATATTTCTCGTGCTTGCTCATTCTTGGATTGCTCATTTGCATATTTATGCAGCTCCTATTTTCTCTTTAAAATAACCCCCTGTGAAATGATCTGCCTAGGCTTTCACAAGGACACAAATCACCGAGCTTCTGCTTTTTTGATTAATTCTACCCACTTCATTTTTGCAGTTGTGGACTTTCCTGAATGTGAGGCTATGCCATCATTCATTTGCCTTCAGCAGAGGCACAATGGTTCCAGAATGAACTCTTAATTATGCTCAGCATTTCAATACCATCCATAACAACACCAAACTTGGTTGAATATCAACTTTTTTTTTATTTACCTTGTAAAGCTGACTTACAGAACTGTCACTTACCTAACAGAAACAGGAATAAAATAGGATGAGTTTTAAATTGGTTTTATTTATTTATTAATTTTCTTTATAACAACAGGCATCACAAAACTGCTAGAAGAAGAAAAGAAATGGAACTAATCAAAACAGGCTGCAACTTAAAACATAAGTACATTCACAGGATTCATTACACAGTCACATAGCCATGCAGTTGTGAACTATCTGATCTTTCTATCTGCTTTGTACTCAGTTATGCTTGTGCTTTATATAGACTGAAAGACCTACAAGAAGAGAGTTATATCCCGGATTGTGGGACAGCCTTTGTACTGTGCTTCCACCAGCAAAACACATGCTTGTAGCAACATCAGATTATACCAAGAGGTGTAAATCCAGCTCAGCTATCAAAGGATAAACCCAAAATAGAAAATAAATTAGTGGCCTAGCGTAAATCTTCCCACTTCAGCACTAGTGCTGGATATAAATTTTCTGATGGAGAAAAAAGCTTTTCTGGGAAATCCCAGCATTTGAACATGCAGTACTTAATCTGAAACATCTAGGGGTTTGTTGAGTTACCAAAGAATACATAGATGGTTGTTGCCCCATGACCAGGGAACCAAAGACAGGATATACTCCCTCCTTCATAACCCTCCCTGATGGAAGATTACAGGGAAAGACAGAGCCAGACTAACCTGGAGTGAAAGAATCTCATGCTCCACAGTGAAGGAACAAGGAGCAGCAGTTTGCACTTATATAAAGGGAAATTCTGTAGACTTTTTTCCTTCCCAGTAAGGGTGTTGCCCAGAGATGCAATGATATCTCCAGCCATGGATATTTCAAAACTCATCTGGACAAGGACCTCAGTAACCTAACTTTGAAATTAGCCCTGTTTTGAGTAGGGTTTTGGGGCTCCAGACTAATCTAAGTAATTCTGCAACTCCTTGACTTCAGACATATGAAACATTGATATTTTACTTGATTTAGTCAACCAAGACCTCCTTTATAGTCATGAGAGAGAACCTGGCTGCTGCTCATTTTCATCCTAAGCTATTTATGTCCAAGAAGTTGCACCCAACAGGGACTGTTTCTTTCCATTGGCTACAAAAGGCATCTAAGCCACCTAGCTTAGAGATGGGCAACTATGTGGTAGACAACTGCATTTAGATAAGAGGAACAGCACCTCCTTTACCTCCTGAGAAGTTGTTTTTGCAATGGGGATCCAGAACTCACAGCCTGCTTGACCTCAGTGGAACTTGGTGGGATGTGGGAACCATGGAAGCCTTCAGCAAATGCTCAGTGAAATTCATATTCTCACTTAGATATTCTGACTATTCTTTTTTTATATATATATCTATATCACGATAGATCCTGAAGGGCTTTGCAAAAGTCCTTTTATAGTATGAATTCAACTAAAACTGATTTAACAGTTTGAGTGAGCTGGTACGTCCTCTGAGGAGTTTCCAGTTTGGTTTCAGTCACAATCAAACAAAAGAAGTTTTAGAACAAAGTTCTCATGCAGTTCTACTCCTCGGGAAAGCTGCAGTGCCCAAGTGAGGGTTGAATGCTGAAAGCAGGTTCTTGAAGCTGTTATATTGATATTCGAATGAGATGGTCACTATGTTAGTCCTGCTACTGTGTCTGTAATAAAGGGAAACTGAGAATGAGAAATATTTGCATGGTAGTCAGTTTGTGAGCCTGACTAAGAACATAGAAGGATCACCCTGATTTGTCCATGGTTGAAAAAAGTCATTATATGTAAAGAGATATTTCCAGAATAATGAAAAGAAGGGTAGAGTGTGGGTACCTAACAAATACCATGCTGAATGTCTGACCTACGTCTGTTACCTCCAAAAGGCTGGGTTTTCTTACTAAGCTGGTTGTGAAAGCTAAGGTTATTTTCTGCAGCCAAGGGACACTCTGCCAAGAGTAGGCAGAGTCCTTTTACTGCCTTTCCTCTGAACTCTGTTTTGACTGACAGGAGACTCAGTATTCACTAGCACAAGTAACAGACATTTCTTGTCAGCACCTGGGAGCAAAGCCATTAAGATCCTTCTTTTTTTTTCTAGGAGGTACTGGTATGTCTCCCACAACTGTACACACAGTTTTAATTAAGATGTGATGTTTACTACCATCTTTCTGAGCCAGAACAGATGTTGCACTTCAGCAAAAGGCTCTTCCAAGGCAACTGGAGAAGCCAGTGACATATGGAAATTAATGGGATTTTTGTGGTCAAATTTATCTCAGTATCGCTTGCCACGAGGAGGTCTTGATTCCTTAGTGCAGCCTTTGGGGAACTTCTGTAATCAGTCCAATGTAATTACTAAAAGTAATGATAAAACCGCTTCTCTCAAGGTGCTTAGAAACATTAATGACTATAAATAACACCTCTGAGTGGTGAAAAAAGCATCTTTATGTGAACTCTTTTTCTCCTAAGTGAACAGAGAGAAGTTAACTTGCCCAAAGTGCCAGAACAAACTAGTAGGAGCAGCGGAAATAGTCTTGACAAGCATTGGAGCATGGGTGGATGCCAAACCATGCACTTGCTTGGTGGATGGTCTGAGACCTCCATGAGAAGCCAAGGCACCATGCTGTGCTGGGCTCTGTATCCTTTGCTCCCTACACGGTTATCCCACACTGAAAAGCATACTCCTTAGCTCAGCCTGGCAGTCTCTGTGTTATTAGGACTAGTGCCAGCTGTGATCTAAAACCTGGGGACTGTGTCCACCTGGCACTAAGCCCTCGCTCCCCCATCCTGCCTGCCAGCAGGACTCCTGGGGCTGCATGTCCCCCAGATACGTGGGTTGGAATCTCCCCGAGCATGATTAGCATCACCACGCATGCACAACATGCCATGCACCCATATCTTGCGGAAACCAGCCTCTTCTCTGTGTGGACTGTGAGCTGAAGGAGAAAACATTTTATGTTATTAATAAGAACAGAGTTTGGTTCATTGGTTCTGAAGCAGACAAATGTCAAATGTGTAAAACTAAAGGAGCACTTGTTTTGAAGACAGATCAGCTGCAAAAATGAATTGGCTTTGCTTTCCAGATCCTCCTACGAGTCCCCAGAATAGTTGGTGTGGTTTGCAGTTACAGCACCCTATTTCTGAGCATGTTTTCCTCTCTTGTGCTAGGAAAGAGAAAAAAAAGAAGTCCTTCTCTGCGACAAGAGAAACAAGAGGCTTCCTACATTTCATGTGGGGAAAATCAAAAGGTATTATATGCAGGTACGACTGCTTTCACAGCTACATGCATCTCCATCACAGGATGAAGAGGGGGTTTGTCAATAGCCTGGTGTGCCTGTATTGACATTTCCTCTGCGGGCAGTGCTCCGGCTTTGTGCAGGCGCCTGGCACTTGCACACAGCTCTGCTCTGTTATGGAAAGCCAGGCATGCGTGAGCTGATTGCTGGAGACAAGCGAGGAAAAGGGGGACCTTGGTGAAGACGAGTCAGTTGGGGACAGGGAACACTGTGTCTTTCGTGGAGCGGTATTAAGAGGGAGAGGGAGGGCACAGCGATGTTTGCACGGCATCCCCAGAGGCAGACCTGCTGGATCACGGCAAAACCGTGCAGCAAGAAAATGAAAGCCTTGGGGTGAAATACAACTCCCTTGCAATTGTGGAATACAAGTTCTGGGGAGGAAGGGGGGGTGGGGTGGGGGTGGAAATCATGTCGTTGCTGCTATGGAAACCAAATCCTCCCCATCACAGGGAGGAGATGTGCCAAAGTTCTGGGCAGCCTGGCTGCTGTTCACATCACAAGCCAGACCCCCCCTGCCCCCACCTTTCTGCTCTCTCCTAAGACATTAACAGTTTCAAGGCCCTGTGTACAGAAATGAAGGGTTATGAAGCAGTGTTCAACCAACCTTCTTCACAGAATATATTCAGTCTTTCTCTGAGACATGCCAGAGGCTTTCTAGTTATTACTTTCCATTACAGGAATGTGCATATATTTTTGCACCCTCCTGAATCGGGTTGAGGGGGAAAAGGTGTTTAGAAGCATCACCTGTGTTTCATGTCTCCCTCTGGGGCTTTTTCCACTGCTGAGGCGGGATGAGAGATACTGGCTGGAGAATTCAGTTTGGAGTGGGGCTCCTGGGTGCGAGTAATCTAGCAGAGGAAAACATGCTTCCTATTTCTTCTGCATCCATGTCAGAAGAAATGAGAGCAGGATTTTACTGGCAGAGGTGATGGGGAGTGAGCTTCAAGAGAAAGGAAAAGTCTGATAAGGGCTAAGCAGGCCTCCCATTAGCAAATCTTGCTCTGTGCCTGCACCAAGCTGTGGGGTATGAGAAGTGATTGCTCTCCAAGCCCTGGATATAGAAATTTCTTGTTGGGATTTTTTGTTTGTTTGTTGATGTCATTTTGAACAGCAGCTGTGTTCACTGCAGCATGTGTGCTCATGGCCGTTTTGTATTCATCAGTTGTCTTATACCAGAGCCAGAGGCATGTTGCTCAGTGGGTTACTGCAGACAGGAAAAGCTGGTAGCTATATATTTGCTGCACCATCCACATACAAACACTTTATTTCTGAGAAACCTCTTAAACAGACTAATCTGCAAGTATAAGTAAAGTAGAGCCCATGGCATAAAATGGTCATAGCTGAGTTTGAGACCCCTGCTTGGAGGGAGCCCTGGTATCTGCTGGGATGACAAGAATGTCTGCTGAATTCCTAAGGAGGTAAAAGGACATTCCCAATATTAGGAGCCAAAAAGCCAGGTTCTGTGCCAGTAGCATGGGACGTTACTAGAAACTGGGAAAACACGTCAGGGAGGCACATCTACCCTATTCTTTTATTGTGCCCTTTGTATCCGTAATTAGCGGCTGAAAAGACTGAGGTACAGTTATTCTGCTAGTCTAACATGATTCTACGAGGAATAGTCCCACCGAATTAAATTGCACCAGTCATGGGTATATTATTATGAATTACCAGCAAATATTTACAGGATTTTGACTTCATTGAGGTTTGCAGGGCTTCTGTATTTGTCTAGCTCTTTGGATATCAGCAGAGGTAACCCATGTATGTGATTGTGAATGTCAGTATCAACCCTGCTTGCTGCTACCAAAAGTTTTTGGGAGCACACTGGCAGGCCTGTGGTACATGTTATAAGGCTGCAGCATATTTTAACCATATCTAAAAGGAAAAAAAAAGCATCTGAAGACAGAAAGAGAGACCTGGCTGAGTCCCAAGAGAGGGGCTGGAGCTGGGAGGAATTTCACTGCTCTAATGATCAGCGTCTTCTGCAAAGGCAGCAGCAGGAAGAATGTGAAGCATTTGTCCTATCTGCATTGTTCCATGACAAGAGATTCCCCCTCTGTTATGAGCCCATTTTGGTTACAGTAAAACTCCTGCATGCTTCACTTCAGTGATTTTCAGTGAAAGGTCAGGAGGGGGTGGGTGCTGGAGCAGCTAATTCAGCAATTGTACAGTGCCTGCTCTTAGGTTCTTGGGGTTTTATTCTGTATTAAAAATAAGAAGCTGTTGTTTACTCCGAGATTACTGAATGTCCTCTGTTCCCATGATACCTAGCGGAGGCTGACAATTATTCTCCCTGGGTTCTCCCTGCAGCGATTTTCTTTGCTGGCGGGGAGGAAATTGTTCGTGTTTCATTTACGCTACCGTTGTTCCAGCTGCCAGAGCAGAGATGTTTGTCCGCCAGCCTTCATCAGTGGCAGAGGCTCCCCTTCAGACCTGCCATCTGTTAGCGTCATTCCTATTATCATCTGAGCATTGGCAGTGCCTAGATGCATGTCCCTCTCTGCTAGACACTGCTCCAGCATGTAAGGAATGGCAGAGGGGACACAGTAGAAACAGCTAAGGGACACAAGGGGCTGGAGAGGGGGACTCAGTCCTGTTCCAACTCTCTAGGCAAGCTGGGAGTGGAGCATTGAGCTAGCTGCACCCTCCTGTCTCTAGCCTCTCTTGTCTTTTACCTCCTTAATATCCACTGGAAGTGTTCACGGCCAGGTTGGATGAAAATGCCCTATCCTTGGAGGTGTTCAGTGCCAGGCTGGATAGGGCTTTGAGCAACCTGGTCTAGTGCAAGTCGTCCCTGTCCACAGCAGGGGGGTTGGAATTAGATTATTTTTAGGGTCCCTTCCAAACCAAACCATTTTAGGATTCTATGATTCTGTCTGTCTTACTAAGCAAATTCTAAGTGTGCATTGTTTTCTTTTGGCCATAAATAACAGCTACAGCAAAACACAGGGGTCTGCTAGTCCTCAGTTTACAAAACTAAGCTTCTTATAAACATCCTCATTCTGAATCCTTGTATCATCTGGCAAGATAAAAATAAAGGACAGTAATTTTCATTTAGTTTCACCCAGCTCTTAGCCAGCTGGGATTCTCTGTAACATGAGGTACTCACTCCTCTATAGGGTATTTTTTGGTTGACTATTCATAGAGTCCACATGAGCCCTTTCAGTCCTGGATGTTCAGATGCTACAGCCTCAGCTTGGGCCTCATCTTGCTGAGCCCCTGTTGTACCAAATGAAACCCATCGCTGCTCCGACCAGCCCTGTGCTCGGATGCATTCCTTGCGCCTGACCGCGCTGAAACCCCAGCGCGGAGGGAGCACCGTCATTTCCTCACCGGCCGTTCCCGTTCCCTTTGTCCGGAGCTACCAGCTTCCTCCCGCAGAGCCTGCAGTGCCGGCACTGCACCGCTGAGCGGCACCGTCTGCCCGGCCACGCCAGGCCCGCCTGGACCCGCTGCTCCCGCCGCCCCGACGGGGGTCGCACACATGAAAACAGCTTTCCCCCCCCCCCCAAGTTCAGCCACGAAAGCCAAGGGGCTGTGAATTCGAAGGGCACACAGAGGTCTGCGAAACACGAGTGCGTGCATCACCGATGTTTGCGAAGGTGGGATTGATAAAGCACTGCCAAGCACCCAAACACGGTGTCCCAACGGCTCTGCTCCCAAGGAGTATTTCATCATTCACAGGAGTATTCTACGACTCTGTGATTTACAGCATTTGGGTTTGGTAGGAAGTGTTTTTTGTTTTGTTGCGGTTCGTTTGGGTGTTTTTGTTTGGTTTGGTTTGGTTTTTGGTTTGTTTGGGTTTTTTTTTTTTTTCCCATCCTATCTTGTTTTCGCAAAATCACAGAATGGTTTGAGTTGGGAGAGAACTTAAAGATCATCCAGTTCCAATCCCCTAGGGGCACCTTCCACTAGAGCAGATTGCTCAAAGCCCCATCCAACCTACCTTGAACACTGCCAGGGATGGGTAATTTTCATTTTTGGAGTGACATTTGTGCCTCCAGATGTTCAAATAATTCAATATTAAAATGTTCTCAACAGTGCTGTCTTTAGCCCCTTGGGTTTTTTTATTTTTCTTTTCTCAAGATGAAACTTGCCAGCAAAAGTTTTCAGCTCTGAAATAGTTCAGTGTCTGCTGTTTGCCATGCTATGAGCAATATTTCTAGCAAATGCCTTTATACAGGTAGATCTCTACATCATGTCTGTTTTAACTTTCTGAAAACTATGGCTGGTTTTCTAACCTGGAAATGTGGGTATTTGATGACCAGTAGTTATGTTTTTAAGTTAATTTAATAAGTCTTAGGAAGGATATAAAAATAAACTGGTATAAAAACCCCACATTTCAAATCCTGTCAAACAGAAACGGGGTCTGTACTTTCCATTAGTTCTGCTCCCTCATTTTATGACCGCACATCATCCCAAAAGCCCTCCCATTCCTGATCTAAGCACCGCAGTGGCTGCTGTGGGGGTACTTGAGGCTATGTAGGTAGACATAGGTATGTAGGTAGAGTCAGTGTCCTGACCCCCACATTGTGCAGCCAAGGGACCCACCTTCAGGACACCACATCTCCTTTCCAGAGGAGGCTGTGGTGACAGGAATGACTGCGGGGGTGCTCCTCCATCTCACCGTGGTCAGCCATGTGTGAGTGGAACTGGGAGTCTTCCCAATTTACCAGTTTCTGCGTGGCCACTCTGTCTGCTCTTCCTGGCAGAGCCACTTCCCTCCTCCGCCTTTCCCAGCCCAGAAGTGCAATTTCTGTCTTCATTTCCCTGTGTGTGTGTTTTGGAGCAGTCAGGTGGGTGCAGAGCTTTGCCATTTCGGACAACAGGCTTGCTCCTGCAGTCTAGCTCATCTCTGGTGCCTTTTTAAACAAAGAACTGTTAGTCCTTCAAGCAAGAGTGAAGAGGATTTGACAGTCCCTTTGTAAAAAAGTGGTTTTACTTTACATACATTTGAAGAAGATAGATCTGTTGTTGACAACCAGAGCTAGAATAAGCCTGAGGAATGAGTAGTTTTCGTTGCTGGATGACTTGATATATGATACACACACCACTAATCAATACCTATAAGTCAGACAGAGTGCTTGGAGGAAGGACTCAGAGCTACATCATCCTGGGGCCACCCCCAGCCACAGCTTCCCAAAGTTATGCAGGCTACCCATTGAATTCACTACCATTACATACTCTGTGGAGACCTTGCAGGAAGACCAGCTACAATGTTTTGTTTTCGATCCATGTTTCATCAAGTTAAAGGTGGACTGGGCCAGACTGACCCTAGCAGTTATGATCTGGATGGACATCCCATGGGCACGTATGGGAGTCGGTGGCTGCACATCCCTGCTGTATAATAATGTACATTGTTTTCTCTGCCTTATGTGTTTTAAGGAAAAACAAAACAAAACAGGACTGTGGCCTGCTTTCCCTCTCTTGTAATTTCTCGTAGCTCTGCTTTTCTTCCCTCAAAGGCCCTTGCTCCAAGACTGGTGGCACAACAAACAAGGCTTTTCTAAAGAAAAACAGACAGCAGAGTCCTTTAGCCAGTTGCATCTTTTCACTGGCTTTGTATCCACAAAGGCTGATCCCTAACAGTTGTCCTGCCAAGCCTAAATGAGCTGTGTCAGCTTGGTTTTGGATGCTTTCCCTCTTGGTCCTGGGCATTTTCTTCTGCAATCACTGCAGGGCACAGGCAAACCAGGCAGCTGCTGAGGGGAGCTGATGTCCAGACCTAAAGACTGGACCATCACCAGCGGCTTTGGCAAGGCTGCAGAACCAGGTGTCCCATTGCAGACAAGGCTGTGGTGATGAGGGCTGTGTTTGCACAAGGAAGGAGAGGCAGCCCCTTCACACATGGCCTCTCATGCCCCACAGAGCTTCCAGGAGCAACCACTCTCACCAGCTGTGCTCCTTGTTACTGTCAGAAAAGCCAAATGAAGCCTCATCTAATTTCTGACCAGCCTTGAGCTTGATATCCCAGAGGGGACATTGGTCCCTGTGACACACCACACTGTCTCAGAAATAGAGCGGTGCATATGGACACCCCTGGCTTAGGAAAAGAGCTGCCTTTTTTCCTCTGTGGTCTGAGCAATATGAAAGCAAGGGCCATGGTGTCAGCATGAAAACAGCAACTGGCTGCAAAAGCTTTACTTGCGCAGGGATACTGGTGCAAGAGCTGGGGAGTGACTGAAAGAGCTCCCCAGCCCCATCATGCTCCAGCTGTCCATGAGGAAGGTGTGGAATCACCTCCCACACCCTAGCAGCTTGCTGGTAATGACGTATTTGTTCCTTCTGCCCTTATATCCCGCATCTCAAGGGCTTTCTCCCAGATGCAAATAGAGGGCAAGGGAATGACATAGCTGTCTGTCCAAAATTACTTGGGAGAGGACAAGACCTTTATGTGCACTGTGGGTTTTAGGATTTCCTTTGCATGTGTGTTTCTACCATGACTGGACAGCCCATTTGAGGATATATTAGGGACTGTGCCAGTACTTCATAAAAAGCTGAATGTGTCCTGAGGAGCCTCCCTGGAGGTAATGACAAGTGATGCAAATTGACAAGAGCATAGACAGCATGTCTAATAAAGCACACTAAAATGAACATCTGCTTTTTGGCAGGAGCTTTAATGTAAATAAAGTAAACCTCGGTTACCTCTGATTTCTGCACGGTCATTGTTTCTTTCACATATCACAGCTGAGAAGGTAATTTGAGAAGGGGGGAAGAGCTCACTCCCAATACTGCACTGAAACACAGCAGTAATAGTAGAAAAGGATTTTCTGTCTTCTTAAATTTTCAGGTTCTGACTTGCTATCTTCTCAAAAGCCCAGTGCAAGTCATTTCAAGGCTCACCTGGAATTGCACAATCATGGGATAATTCAGGTTGAAAGTGACCTCACCAGGTCTCCATCTAGTCCAACCCGCTGCTCAAAGCAGCATAAGCTACATTGGCTTGCTCAGAACTGTGTCCAGTCAAGTTCTGAGTATTTCCAAAGAGGAGATACCACATGGAACACCTATGACAATATTTTACCACCCTCAGAATTACTTTTTTCCCCTGGTATATAGTCAGAACATAATATGTCACAGCATGTCCTTTTCCTGCTTATGTGCAGCTCTAAGTCTTCTCTATACCTTCCTCTTAGGTAGCTGTAGCCAACCATAACAATAATTTCCCCACAACAAATCTCAGCCTTCTGTCATATGCTGTGTGCTCCAGCCCCCTGACCATCTTGCTTGCCCTCTTCTGGTCTCAGTCTCAAAACTGGAGACAGTACTCTGGATGTGGTCTCACCAGGCTCTGAACAGAGGGCATTGACCACTGCCACTGACCTGGCTACTACACTTCTTTTGAAGTCCCAGTGTGTAGCTGGCCGTCTTTGCAAAAAGGGCGCATTGTTGGCTCATATTCAACCTGATGTCCAACAAATCACCGCCATCCTTCTCTGATGAATCTGCTGAGAGTGCACTCCATCCTGCAATTCAGGTCATTGATAAAGACATTAAACACTCCTGTCTAGCCCAGAGGGGCACTGCTGTTCCATGGCTTGGCTGCCAGATGGAGTTTGGATGACTCTTCACAAGCCTTGGAACCCAAACATCCAGCCAAATTTTAGCCCACATTATTGTCCTTATTGTAAGGATGCTATAGGATACTGTGTCAAAAGTCTTTCTAAAGTCAACATCCATTGTTCTATCATTGCCCCCTGAGCCAATCGTCTCATTATAAAGGAAAACCGGGTGGGTGAAGCATGATCTGCCCTTGGTAAATCCATGCTGGCTGTTCCAAATCACTTTGTTCTTTTGTGTGACTGGAAATGTTCTCCATAACCTTTTCAGGAACTGAAAGGTGAGATGTATTGACTTGTAACTCCCTGGATGTTCCTTCTTGACTTCCTTCAAGAACATATTTGTGTCACTTTTTACAGTCACCAGGAGAGTTCCCTGATTACCATGACCTCTGAAAGATAATAAGAAATGAACTTGCAGTAACACTGACCACCTCTCAGCCCCATCTGATGAATCACATATTATCCTATGGACTTGTGCATGTCTGTTTGACTTAGGTGCTCCCTTTTGCTGAAGGTTCTGCTGCCAGAACTTTGCCACATTAGTTAACTCCATAGACTGAAACCAGCAGCTGCTGCCTACCAACACCATAGTCATGTTAGCATGCTACTAAAGTCAGTGTAATTTCTCATCATCAGACAAAACTTGTTGTCTTACAAGTTTTTTGATGTCCAATCAGGAGCAGAAGTTCAGTTATAGATAGCAGTGGGGAGTGTTTGAATGTTTGCTTCCCAAAACTATTCTGTGACCTGGTCTTCATTGTTTGTTAACTGGTGTCCCAGCTTTATTTTTTTTCCCCTGCAAAAAAACAGAAAACTGGTTAAATATCTTAGGACCATGGGATGCAAAATACATCCAACTCCTGGCTGAGTAAGGAGACTCTTTGCCAGCTCCAGGCCTTCTATCATGTCATTCAGATGCTCTTTGCAAGTGCCCGCAACCTTCATTGTCCTCTCACCCTGAAAATTGAATAATTCTGGTGCCAGTGTGCTGGTTTTGAGTTACTATGTGGTGATGACTGCAGAACAGGAGCAAATGGCTGATAAAAGCAGAGTTATACTCAAGAAAAGAAATTAGTTGTGAGTTGTTATCAAATACACACACATGAGATCACTTGGAATGCTCAGAAGAATACATGTTGCTTTCCTCAGATTGAACGGTTCTTAAATCCATACAAGATAGGACTCAGTAACACCATATGGTCTTGGTTAAAATTAGTTTATATTGTAACAAAAGTGAAACCATCCCACTGAAAGCAGCCCTTGGACCAGTCATCTGAGTGTTGCTGAGGGAGTGAGAAACCTGAATTTGATTTCCTGACCCACCACAGTGCGAGTCACTTTGTCAAGATACCTTATCTCTGTACCTTAATAGCTTTGAGAATTTGGGCTTTCACTTACTCATCTGCAAAATCATGATGTTGGCAATAACACCTCTGTGCTGTGAACTACTTGGATACTGTGCTACTGGGGAACCTATCAGTATCATAATAGAAATTAAATAGAAATGAAATTGCTTTACTTCAAACTGTTTTATCCTAATCTAAATGCAACCCTTACAATCAATAGCTATCCTTGCTCTTTTTTAATGTACAGTCTCCTACTCCATAGTTGTTTGGGTTTTTTCCTTCTTCCAGTAAGTACTGCCAGAAAGGTCACCTTAAAGAACCAGTTTCTTTAATTCGGAGGGAAACAAGACTTATCCTTCTGCTCCCTGACTTTTCCACTTCAAGAACTATTTGGACTAAATCCATGTAGATTAATACAGCCTCTTAATACATGCCAGTGAAATATTATATTAATTTATATCACAGCTCAATGTCTTGACTGTATTTTGCCATCAGGAGCATAAGTCTTTGTTCTGAAAATCAATTTCCAAAATTATAGCCATGGTACTGTTTGCCATGGCTGGCTATTAGCCATGACCATTGCTTGGCTTTTGAACAGGATGGGAACTATGCCAGGGAAGTACTTATTGCAAGTAAAGAACTTGGCTATTTAGAAGAACAGTTCCTATTGTAAAACTGCATCTAATATTTCTATGCTGCTATAATTGTGTAATGCAAAATCAATGGCGTGGGATAGATGGAATAGAGGACCAGCGCTCAGAACATCTGGTTTCTGTTCCTGGGTGTGGTGTCCCTTTCTTCAGCTCCAGCATGAGTGATCACTGTCAGTTTGTCTCCTCGGAGAGATGTTTTTTGATTACCTGAGGGTGATACTCTGGATGATGTGTGGAATCAGCGCTGAGGTACTTGATAAAAAACAGGCATTTTTTTTCTCTTATTGAGGCCTGTTTCAATCTTTACAAAACCAAAGATGCATCTGGAAGCATGGTTTATAACCAAAGGTTGAACACTGCTTGATTAGACTAGTTGGAGAGCTATTCCTGTTATTAGAAGGGATTTTCAGAAGCCATTCCCAAGCCTAAATCCACTCCTAATATGGGGCTTCATGCTTCTGAGTGAAGAACACCAAGATGGATAAGGCATTATAAAGTCTATTTTTTATTCTCAGCCATAACTTCAGTGCAAACAGATTGCAGCACTTTGCATGGGGAGGAGCACAAGCTTCAAGAGCTGGTGAGCCATCACAGATGATAATTGGAGTTTCTGGCTGTGGACAGTCACACATACACACACAGATCCCCAATGCAAACAGGGTACAGCCTGAGCTGCAAATATGAACGTCATTGCTCCATGCTCATTTTCATTTCTAGCCAGTAAAATAATTCACTATGTCAATAGTACATGGGAGGCATGGATGCTGATTTACATTCCTTTGTAAAGGGTTTCAGATGATTATACTTCCCTCACAGCCAATCCTATGCTAATGGCAACTCTGACTCCAAAACACTGCCAGGATTAATGTTCGTGGACTCTGCACTGGGATAAATGACCTGTGGCATAGCTTTAATTAAGGAAGACAGCCACATAATTAGAATAACAACAGCTTACTATCAATTTCTGCAGGAAGTCTCAGCCCCTGGGTGATACATCATTTGTGTGCACCGCCTGCATGTGGGTGGACTACTACATGAAAGGTCCAGAAAAGAAAGCTTTGTCATTTCTAAATGGATATTACATAAACTGCACCCTTTGTAGAATCCCTGAAGCAGCAGTTGCAGCTTATTATTGCAAGAAGAGGAGCAGAAACCAGCATTGCACAACACAGAGCTGGGGAGAGATTTGTATGAACTTATCCCCACTCTTTTAGCCTGCCTTTCTGAGCAGGCGTAGTAAAAGATTTGGTGATGTTTCAGATCAGGAGCTGGCAGCTCTCTGGAGAGAGAGCTACACATCAAAATATTTGGGTGCCTGACCCCCTCCCCTCCTCTATACTTGTATGGCATGTTTTGCAGTGACAGAGCCTGTCTTGGGTATTTTAGGCTTTTTACTTGCCAGCTATAAAAATTCCTGTGTGAGCAGAGAGCTGTTTAGAAAAACAAGTCACCATTATCCATTAACCATTGTGCTTTCCAGATAAAGCTTTGTATGAGGGTGACTGGCTTTCAGCAGCCTTGTAGTGAAGAAATTTGATGTCAACCATCTCTGGCAGTGACTAGCTTCCTTTCGTGTGCTTGCACCATGGTCAGATAAAGGCATGCTCTTCAAATATAGCCTGTGGACTCAAATTCTTTTACAATACAGATTCTTTAAAGCTGCATTTTAGAAACACTCCCCCAAGCCCCAAATTGGGTCCCATAGAAGCTCCTGTGCTCCTTTGCTGTCACTTAACCTCTTCTGACGTATCATGACTGCAACCTCCTGCCAGCTCCTGTCCCGGTGACCCTAGACAACTCTACCGTTCTTCTGACCCTCACCCATCATCTCAGAATATATCTGTTTCACTGCCTTGACAGCCTGCCCAGCTATCCCGTACAGTCATGAAGCAGAAGGAACCTTTTAGGGTCATCTAATCTTATAACACAGCAGGATCCACAATGATGGCAGATGTCTAACTTGCTCAGAACAAACTTTATCTGCAGCCTTCCTAGAAAGTCTGTTCCCTTGCTTCACTGTCCTTGCAATTAGAAAGTTTTTTCTTCATGTTTCAACTAAATCTTTGCTGCTGCATGATAAAACTTGCCCTACCCAATGTGAATAGTGGAGGAAAGATTGATTCCCTTCTTATTTGCAGCAGTCTTTCATGTGCTGGAAAATAGTTACAATGTCTCTTCTCAGATGTTTGGTCCTTCTGTTTGGTCTACTTGATGCCCCTACAGCGGATTCATGTATTTTCTGAAGTGTGCTTTATCTGCTTTTGTTGCTTTTGACTTCAGCTTCAGGTTTCCTTGGATTTTAGATTTATTCTTTTTTCTGTCTACACACACAGGATCTTGTAGACTCTACAGAAATAAAAAGTTGCTACAATTATAGCACAGTATAGTAACAAAGACAAAAATAATTATAGCAGCATCTTAGCTGTACAATGACCTTTCAGTGAATAAGGTGGTACAGGCATAAATGGAAGCAGTCAGGCTTTTCATGTGATATCCAGATGAGTTGACTTATTGTCAGGCCTTCGAACCTTAAAAAATAACATTTCAGAGATCTGGTTACAACATGACACAAGGCTGACTGATGTTCTAATTAGACTGGTGGACAACAGACTTGTTTCTACAGAGCAGGAAGCTAATTATTTTTGTTCATAATAAACTCTATGGATTTCAGTATTAACATCTGCTCTTTAGCACTGGCACAAGCACAACACACAGAGACAATGAATAATTATGTTAACACCCCAGCGTTACCAGAAGCGGGGTTTTATTCTAGGGTAAGACTACATTAGACAAGATCCTAATAAAGAACAAAGAGTTAAGTGCAGTAAACTCAATTATGAGTTGTGTAACTGTGATTGCTTCATACGGAAATTCAGGGAACCTGTAGCTGGCTTTCCTGATCCTCTGTGACTGGGACAGTGTTTCTGCTTGAGTGGGAGAGGTCTTCACTACAGAGACAGGTCCAAACCCTCAATGTCTTCTTGGTCTGTTTGTGTATCTAGTGTGTAGAAAGCAAAACTGTGTTATGATATAGCAATATAGACTAACAAATAAGTTTTTCCTAAATGGCATATTGCTGTGTATGAGCTCCTTAGTACTTAATACCCTCTGTCAGGCAGTTACTCTAAGCCAAAGTAAGCAGTTTCATGACCTCAGGCAGTCTTGCGGGCAGTGATGTTTAAAAGAAAGGATACAGAAAACTACCACAGGTGACAGTGTACTCATCCCCTTACTTGTATGTCTGTAATGGAAGTTAAGATTAATTTCCATGACTAGGTGTGAGTTAGAGACAGAGCTCTGCTTAGTTGAACTCATTTCCTTTTCAGATCACTCGGGTGATGACATTCCTGCTTATTCGCTCTCACAGATGACAGGCAACTTCTCCCACAACTGCCTGTAAAGGACTCCTAGAGGAGTGGTTTCCAAATGTTTGAACCAGCATATCACCAATAGCCTCCAAGCTTTCCATGGATCTGTGGCCCATCCAGTAGGAAAATTAATAATATTTACTATTAAGCATCATTCAGCAGATCAGTTGCATGCCTTATGGGCCCATACTGTCATCTGCTCAGTTTGTGAGCCAGCACTTCTAACCTCCCAGGACAAAAATCTTTGGGACATGCCTTGGACGCATATGCACAAGGACAAAAGCATTGAAGATAAGAGAGAGAAGGCTGGTTGCCACAGCCATGCTCACCCCTGCATTATGCTATATTAGATGCGAGCAACCACTGCCCCAGTTAAGCAACTAAAAACATACGCACTGTTAACATGGGGGGAAAAGGTAAATGTTCAGTTCTTTGCGTACTTCTTACACCAGCACAAACTGCCCTTCCCAAAGTGAAGTTCTGGCTTTTCTTTATTGGGGTGTGTGTACTTGCGCCTCTCCTCTCTTTGGGATTCCCCAGCTTTCATCTTTGCTTCTTCCTTGCTTTAGGCCATATGCATGACTAACCTGTCCTTCCAGCTTAGATACGTTAGACATGACTCCTCCCTGACACAATCAGCTGCAGTCCTGAGACCTGCCAGGTCATGTGTGTTTCAGGATGAAGGTCCCACCTGGCTTCCTCCCTATCCACCTTTGCTTAACGGATTTACAATGCAGATCAGTGGTGTCTCTCCCATCCCATGATATGCCATGCCGGTCAGGGGATCCTCTGATTTTCTGACAGCTGGGGTAGGTAAGGCAGGTTGTCCAGGTACTGCGCTGTTGTCCTGACTGCACCCTCTTCAAAGGAGCCCTCCTAGGGTGCACATGGTCCATGAAGAACATCAGGAGATCCTCACCATCCTGTGACCCTGTGTGCCAACCAGATGAGATGGGCTGCAATGTCACCTCAGCTTCCTGAAGTTCAGACATGTGGCAAGTCAGATTTTGAGGTGGAAGGGGTGGCAGGTTAATGGATAAGCACATTCAGCCACTTTGGTAAGCAGAGTTCACTGCCCCTGCAGTGCTTCTGGGCAGGGACAGCAACATGGATAGGCATTTGGGCAGGATATTGAAGTATGGATCTCATTTATAGACACATGACCCTGTCAGCAGGCTCCTTCAGTGCTAATTTATGATGTAGGATACTATATTCAATGGATTATCTAAAAAATGTTGCTTTGTGAAAGAAGCTGTCTAATAAAGTAAAATTTATCTTCTCTTTGCTGGGATACTTTCTAGGAGATTGAATTTATTGGGCATTCGCTACAGGTCTATGAAATGTTTCACCTTGTGAGGATTAGAAAGTAATCACCATAGCTGAAAGACACTGAAAGTTCAATTTGTCTCAGCCTGCAGAAATCATTTACAACAGATCAGGTGAACAATGGCTTGGAAGTTTCCCTTCCTGTCCATTAACTATAAAGGGAGCTTAGTGTGACTGGCTTACATATGTATGCTAGAACTTAAATAAACCAAATCTGACACGAAAAGTGCAATAAACAGAGCTAAATGTAGGATATGGATGTTCCTATGTCTCTCACTGCTGAATGAAGTGATGAGATCCTTGTGTTGTGGGGTATGTCTATAAATACAGACCCATTTTCCAGTACTGTCTTTTTATTCTGCTCCCCATTAGAAATCCATATCCCTTTATTCCTCCATCTCCAGATGCCCTGGGTTGTTATGGAGCACCGTACCAGAAACCTGTCTCTGACCTCCTGGGAAAGCAGAAGGTCCCCACGTGTGACAGACATTTCCCAAGCAGGTGACTCGCTCAGCCCCAAGCCCACCAGCCGGAGGACCCTTGTTTCGCTGAATTCCTCAGGAGCTTGCTGTGGACACGCAAAAGGAAAGGGTAATGCCTTTGGGCTACTCCCCCCATGCACAATAGGGAAAGCATTGAGGAAGAAAAGTTCATGGCACCTGTTTTGGAGATAGATGATACCCAGATTAAATGAAAAAGCCCAAATGTCATGAGGCTGTTGTGTGTTTGTACATTTTAGAGCCAAGACAATGTCTATTTGAACGCATTTGTTTGAACATAGTGTGTTTGCTGTTGGTCCTCTGTTCTCAGGTCCGCAGGGAGTGCAGCCACATATCCCAGCATGGGCTGGCATTAAATGTCACTGGATCATGGGGGAAGCATCTCTCCCCCACTTTGCCCTGGGGTGGATGACTGCCACAGGGGTGAGGAGAGGAAGAAAGGGCCCCTTGGGCTTTTGCAGTGCTCCCATGGTTGACTCTGCTCTCGGCCTGAGGAACAAAACACTGACTGGGCTGTGCTCGTATAGATGAAGTGAACTGACTGACCTCCACCATAACGAGACAGCTGCATGATTCCCACAGCTTGGCAGGATACTGTTTACTCTGAATCAGAGAAGATTCTGGTCTGAAGTAATTGCTTCATGGGGAGCCGCAAAATCAGGTGAGGAATACACATTACCGAAGGAGGAGGATAAACTATGCTGGTAGAGATTGTCTTTGCCCTGATTTTGTTGATTCACAACAAAATGAATTGCCTACCACATCAGTAAGAAAATCACTTTCCCTTTCCCTAAAGAAGTTAATCTGATACTATGGTATGTGTGTACCAGGATCTGCTCCGAGGTAACACTGGAGAGGATTGTTGGACTTTGTGATTTGTGAATCTGCATTTGGTACATGGTGTCTTGTTTTAAACAGGCACTTTTTAGCAAACATATGTATGTCTATTTATTTTTACCCACAAATAGAAAAAAAAAGAAAACATGGGGGAAAAAGAAAAAAGACATCAATCCTTAAGAACACCAAAAAATCTAAATATATGCAGGTGGAACCGATCCTTGTACCTATTCTCTTTCCGACTATATGATATTGCTGAAAGACACCATTTCAACCATCCAATCCAGAGAAATGTGGTGGGAAGATTTCAGGCTTTTTTGCTCCGCAAGGTAGGTGAACGCACTTGGGTAGGTGGTTTTCAGGAATTAAAGCCCCTGGGAAATGGCAACCAGTGTAAGCCATTTTGAAGATTGTGTGCTTGTGCCCTGAGATGGAGTCAGGCAAAACCCTTTCTTCCTCAGTGGCTGCTTTTCTCTAAGCTGAACTGGCAGTGATATGAGCGACAAGTCAGAACCAAACTGGAGATAAACTGGATGGAGAGTGTTTGTTTTTTTTAGTTTCTATTGTTGCCAGGATACGTGAACATCTTTGGTCTTCACTTTGTCATGTAGAATAGTGCAAAGAACTCTGAAAACAGGTAGGAACTCTGTCAAACCAGAGTGATGTTTTTTCTCTCTCATTAATAAATCAGCCCACACAGAAGCAGGGCAACAAAGAAGTGGTACCACTTTCTAAATATATTATTTTTTCTCCTTTATCTTGCATTGAATGAGAAGCAATTTTGCTGCCTTTCAGGATGGTAAGAGTGCTGGTGCGATTAGCCTTCAGTCTAGCACCCTCCTGGTTTTTCTCTTTCCTTGGAACAGGTTACAGTGCCAAAGTAATCTCTTTTAGAAGAACAAAGAACAGAATGATAAGCAATTTATGTTATGAGTACTTTAGCAATGCTTTCTCATCCCAGTTCCCGACATCCCCACATGACTCATTCTGCCTTCCTGCTGGGAGTGCTACTGGTCCTACATGTGAAATTAAACTTTGGAAAACATTTCACAGCAAGAGGGGTTTGCTGTTTGGATTCAAGCTCTTCCTTTTGTAAGGAGGCATGTGTTTATTTTGTGTTTAAAGGCTAACCGGTTTCACTTGCTAAACCTGCTCTTATTTATAAGCAAAGCTGCCCTTGCAAAATCTGAATCATCAAAGCTCAGGGACTGAAAGGGTAGATGAGGTTACCCACTCCACTCTTCTGCCAAGGCAAGCTCATACACAGCTGTCTGTTCTGTGTCCGGTGTAGTAAACATCTGAAGCAATCGGATATCCAACATATCTTTCGGAGACTTTTGGCTGAAGAAGCAGTTACCTCAGTCACATTTCTCATAGTTCTACCTTTTCAGATCGTGTAGCATCTGTGTAAGCAAAACTTGACTTCGAACCAGCATAAATACAAAGCTTGCAAAGAAGAGAAAAACAAATGGCTCAACAAGCAGCAGGCACTGTGTTAGGTGTAGTGAAATGGCTGAAAAGGCTGTTTTTTTCTGGAATCTACACTAACCTCTTATCCACTTAGACCTCCCAGTCATTCATCCATCTGCAGCATTCACTGTAGTTTGTTAAAATTAAATCAAGGGGTTTGTTCCTGTGGTCTATCCATGAGGTTTTTCCTTCTCCTCTTAAATCAAATCTAACAGAGAACTCATTTTACTTACACTCAGATCAAATTCTCCTTGAGAAAAGACTGTCTATTTTCAGTACCACTAATGTGGGCTTCAATTTGCTTTTGTTCTGCTTTGGACGCATTGGATTCTCTCTCTTTCAATGCAGCTGATTCAATCTCCTTCTCTTCCCTGCTTGAAGCATCTGGGAGCAATTGGAGTGAATTTATACTCCTCTTTGGTTTCACACATTTACCTCATTTCTGATGATGGCTAGACAGATGGAGAGTTTTGGGTTTTGAGGGTTTTTTTTCTTAGAGTTCTTAGCATGGTGACAGCTTCAATTTTTGTGTGATTTAGGAGTTTTTGATGTGATTTAGGAGTTTTTTCACCTATTGGCTGTCAGTGTCAATCTTTTCCCTGCGCCAGAAATGTTCCCTTCCTCCTATGACATTAGTTGTAATATATGTCACAGTTTGCATATTATTTAGAACTGTGCTACAGCTTCATTCTGACTTGCTATGAAAACTCAAGTTACTGTATCATGCTTTACAACTTCATTGAGCCAAGCTCTTACATGTAGATGTAGATTTAAATATATGGTTACATTTGGGTAAAACAAATGGTCTCAAACATATGTTTAAATATACAGGTAAAGAAGCTTCGCAGAGTTGAGACTAGACCCTGCAGTGACAATAAAGTTTAAAACACAGGACTATGAACCTCATTTGTGTTTTTCTTGTCCCAAGGCCCTTTCACAAAACAGGGTCACCACAAATTAGAATTTTCAATCTGTCATTTATCTTGACCATAATAGAAAGACTCAGAACAAGAAAATCAACCTCAGACATCCTGGGCAATAGAGATGTACAAAACAGCACTGGTGAGACAGCACCAGGTGTAGTTTATTAAACTGTGACTTCTCATTGAGCTCTGGAGCAATTAGGTGCTCTCAGCAGACAGGCAGGGCTGGAGGGGTTTTCTTAGATGATTTTTTTTTCTGTGCTGTTTATTAAATCATAAATCGACTGACTGGGAGCATAGAAACACGTACAGCTTTCACCACATTCACTGTCTTTTGGTTTGCAAGGGACAGTCACTTATAACTCTTTCACACAGAATTTCATTATACAAGAATATATGTTACTAAATGTATTCGGACAACATCTTAAAGCAATTTGCACTAAGAAAAAAGCATGCCTACAGTAACACGACTACAGAAATACATATATGCAGTAAACATACGCAAGCATATATATAAGTCTCATAATGCCTTCAGAACCAGTCTGTATCCTTCTGTTCTGTTGATGTATGAGAAATGTAAGTCACATTTAAGAAAGGCTGATGTGTCCATTTTTGGCCATATTGGATTTCATAGCATCCTGCAGACATAGATGGGTTAGTGTTGGATCTCATCCTGTTTTCTAAGTGGCACTGGCAATCTGTACTATAAATTCATGTGGTGCCTGGAGGGTCTTCATTTTATTCAACTGCGTTTCCCACTAGCAGCTCTGGTTCAAGCTAAAAACCTGCAAAGCAAGCCAATTTGTTACCTAGACAAATTGCAGAACTAGCATCCCACAAAAGGAG
This sequence comes from Myiopsitta monachus, assembly GCA_017639245.1. Lineage (NCBI taxonomy): Eukaryota > Metazoa > Chordata > Aves > Psittaciformes > Psittacidae > Myiopsitta > Myiopsitta monachus. The sequence goes on from CM029919.1 coordinate 67,523,838, forward strand.
CCCGAGAGATAGTGAACATATTCTGAAGCACTGAAATTAACAGAAGGGCAAAGAAAGAAAACAGGCTTAAAAGAAAAAAAGAAAAAGTATGCATTTTTAGTTTCTTTTAGTGCTATGTATCTTTGAATGGAGCCATCCCACAGCTAAAACAAAACCATCAGAAACAATTACTTCCACAATAGGGGATACCATTTGTCTGCAACTCTTAAAGGTTAGAAACATGCCTCTGCCTTGAAACAGATCAGGACAGAGCCATGATATTCATTGGGAGGTTGTGTAGGTAAATAAGCACATACATGCCTACATGTGTGTATGTGTATGAGTGAAAATGGATGTGTGTGTATGCATGAGTTTATAAATGTAGATGGTGTTTCCTGACATGTATGTTTATATATCTAAGCCAAGTAAAATAAATTTGTGTGTGTATATGAAATCCAAATACATAATTGCATATATGAAATCCAAATACATAATTGCATATATAATTGCTCTTACTCTCCCTGTGGACATTTCTACACTTATTTTCCAAGGTACAGTGCCAGTTAAAATTATAAAAGTTGTTTCTTCTTCTCTTGGAAGTAGGACCAATAACTTGATGCTGGCTCTGATGCCCTGTGACAAATGTGGTAGTACATCTGTTGAGGAAGCACTACAAACTCTGGCGTGTGCAATAAAGAACAAGCAAAGGTACCACCAAACAAAAGTGCAGCAAACACCGTCCTATCAATCCGACAAATGTGCCACAAAATGATGGCAGCTCAGAACAGGCATAGCTCTCTGTCCACCCTCCAGCATACCTGTACAGCTGGGTTAGCAAAACAAAAGCTGTGTAACATAAATTCTACTTCCTTCCTTCCTTCAGTACAGCCACCCTGGGTAGTTGTCCAGACCAGCTTAGTCCTGCATGGAGGACTTCCCACCCTTCCACAGGCACAATTGCTTCTCAAAATCACTCTTTTATGCATTGTCCTCCCATTCACAGCGTGAGGAGGTCCAGAAAGAGCACACTTCCAGCCCCATCTTCACATTCAGTTAGCTAAGGTGTTTGCCAGGCTTACTCAATTGTAGAGGAGAGAGCTGGCTACAGGAGCTAACAGCAGAATTACCAGGGAGTTTCAGAACACGTAATTTACACGTGAGTTTACAGGGCTTCAGGAAGAGGAGAAGTTGTTCTCTATAGCCACAACCAGATTTTTGTCATGACACTTAGCTAGAAATAGAGTAACAGCATAGATGTGACCAGGAGCTACCAAAGGATTAGCAATAGCTCACACACAGCCTCAAACTCCCTGTGCAAGTACAAGCTCTGGGTACAGGAGATAACACCAGCAATATTTTTCATTTTAAAATGGCCTTGGTGGCATGACAGAAATTTTCACGGGTAGATAGTGCTGGTGTGCAATGGTACTCTCTGACATTACTAGCAGGGAATTTGATGGGCAAAAAAAAAACCCCATTTTGAAGCACTGCCATTAATCTCCCAACTGTAAGGGCCCATCTAATGATTAATCTCTCACCTGGAGTTGTTCTGTAAGCGCTAACACACTCCTGGAATATGCAGCTGTGGCTCAGCTCCACTCAGATACTGAATGAGCATCGGCATATTGGAAGGAGAATCTGGTTGGTATAATAACTCAACAAAAGAAGATTTTCTCCTGTGAAAAACTAGGCTGCAGGATAAACTAAAGTGTATTTAAAAATGACATCCAGAGGAAAGCAAGGCAGCCAGGTGAAAGTCTCAAACTCTTGAATGAAAATCAAGTCTCAGAAGGCAGGAATAAATAGTGTCGCAGGTGAAATCTCCAAGGGATAGTCATTACAGTAATTGTGTAGGTAAGAGATGGACGGATAGCTGCATACTGGACAATCTCTTTCTACTAAATACCCTTTCCCAATACTGGGACAAAGTCCATTAACATCAATGGAAAATTTCTTATTGACACAATGAGCCTCAGAACAGGCTTATCATTACTATCTATGGACAAGAATTAAAATTCAAGCCTTCAATAATAGTAAAGAGATGGTACAGCTTTCTACACTGATGTACATTAAATCAGACATCCCAAGAGTCCAAAGAACCATGGATTCTTTGCAATGGTTCTCTCTCCCAGTAGAAACTGGTTTCATTTTATGAAATATCCTTCAAAGAGAGAATCCTGGGGGTCTGTTTAATCAGGTCTCATGGATTTCTAGGGAATATGAAACTACATGGAAGACAGAATAGTCTTGCAACTGGTTTCTAAGACATAACTCAGAGGATCAGCTTTGCTGAGTACTAGCAGAGCTCAGTACCACTCCACTCCAGTTTTTGTGGCAGTACAGAAATCTGCTCCATTGCCATGCAACTGAGGGTAGGCAGAAGTGAGAAAGGCATTCCCAGTCCTTTCTCAGTAAAAGTTCAGCCCATCTTTATTTTTAATGATTCGATCAACCTTCTTTGCCCTTTTGGAGTCCCTGGTTTCAGGAAATGAAAGCAGAAGTTGCTGTCTCTTCTGAGCCATTTGTCCTTCATGGCCTTCAATCCATTCGTGGCTCTTAACACACAGTCCCTTCTACCAGTGCCAAATATTGGCTACTGTGAAAGATCAAGTCAAGGTGAGATCAGACACCCAGGCTTAATTGCTGCTCCAGCTTTGCAAAGGTTTTCCTTACAATCGTATGACTTGTTTCTAAAGGAGGAGAGTAGCTAGGAAGAAGGACTCTCCAATTAATTTTCAGGAAACAGATGGAGAACAGGGCTTATTCCTGACTAAATGGTACAGGATGCTGCTGAATGCTCAGTTCATGGACTGTATTAGCCTTGATAAATAGCTCTTCCTAGCAGATGATAATGCAGCATTTAGCATCCCTACTGTGCTTTGCTAGATCACTTCTTCAGGATGGGTTGAAACCCAGGAGAGCTGCAGCAAGGTCTTGATGTCCAAGGAGTGCTCAAGGCTGCCATCCACACCACAGTGCAGGCACACAGGGCTATACAGCCTCCCCATGCTGAAGCACGCCTGAGGGCAGGACCTTTGTCTTGGCATAGAATCACAGAATGGCTTGGGTTGGAAGGGATCTTAAAGATCATCCAGTTCCAACCCCCTGCCACAGGCAGGGACACCTTCCACTGGACCAGGTTTCTCAAAGCCCTGCCTGAAGTGGTCTTGAACACTTGTAGGCAGTGAGGGACAGAGAGGAACAGCAGTGCATGTGTCACCCTTATCCTCTGCTGTGTGGTTTCTTCCTGTGGTTATAGAGGATGATTTTGTCTCTTATCATAAGAGAGGGTGGAGACACTTTTGAGATAGACAGAAGGTTGTTGTTTTTTAGGTCAGGTAAGAGGTCCAAATTACATCTGGGCCCCTGTTGGCAGTATCAGTGCAAAGGGACAAGACAGCACCTGCCCAAAGTTTATGGTATCTGTGACAGTTAGAGGCTGCGTGGAAGAAAGGCTGGTGAGCAGAGGCACAAATATCTGCTGGGAACCTCATGCTCCAGGTTTCCTTTCATTGGAAACTGGGATGTGGGAGTAGAGAAAGGGAGAAGGATGTGGGGACCTGTGCCCCATCAGAAAGTGGTGCACAGCTTGGAGCTCACCTGGAAACAGAAGCCCTCCTAGATCCTCCCTCTTCTAAGGAAATAGAGTACAAGGGAGCTGCCTCAGGGGCTGGACCTGACTCAGCTGGCCCTGGTCATTTAGTGGTACCCAGCCCTTGTAGTGGTGCTTCCAGGGGTTTCCCCATAGTTGCTACAGGGGTGTGCCCTTTACAGCTCATATTCCCCATCTTGCCAGGTAGTTAAAAATGCTCACGTCTAAACTGGCAGTAGTATATCCTCATCCCGTCATCAGGATATCTGAGAGTTTCAGCCCTTATTTGACACTATTTGTTGTGACAATTTAATAAAACACTGCTGTACATTTTTATACATTTTTAATGCTTTTGTTAATGTTAAACTGAGCACAATTGAGAAAACCAAGACATGAACTCAGAGGAAAAGTTCAGAGGCTAAGAGCAGCTTTTAAGCCTTAGGAAATGCTGAAATGGAAACAAAGCAGGAATTGTTAAATGTATAGGAAATAATTTCTGCTTCAAATTCATTGAAGACGTTGGAATTATTCCAAAGAAGAGCTGGTCCATTAAATCGCGTATGTGGCTGCACTGAGTCAGATAAAAAGCCCATCAAGACAGTATCATGTCTTTGACAATTATTGGTAGCAGCTGCTTAAAAGGAATAAAAGAAACAGCACAAGGAGAGGGACCTGCCTAACCTCTAATAGAATCTGTGTGTTAGGGAACTTGTGGAGCTATTCTCCACACTCAGTGAGTCTACCTTATCCTTTCAGGCCCAATGCTCATAGTCTCATTCAGTGACCTATTTGTACTTTTGGCATTCCAAAAGTTTATGGTGGTGAATTTATGGCAGTGAAAAATTTATGGCAGTGAGTCTCCTTGCTGAATTATGGACTGTGTGAAAGCATGTTCACTTTAGTCTGCTTGAAATGTTTTGCCTGTCCATTTAATTCAATGTCCTCTGCTCCTCCCCTGCAGTGGGCAATTCCACTACTTTCTGGCCAATCTGGAAGGCTGCATGACTTTAGATTTCACCTCATTCTCTTTTTCAGACAGAAGAATCCCCACCTATTTACTTTCCCTGTAAATAGGAGCAGATCACCTTTTTGTCTCCATAGAGTCATAGAATCGTAGAATGATTAGGGTTGTGAAGGACCTTAAGATCATCCAGTTTCAACCCCCCTACCATCTGTGCCTTTTCTGTAGCTTGACTGTAAGGCTCTCAAGAATGGAACAGAATCCTGCCTCATCCATATAAAGCACATTGCATGTGAGCATACCTTCTTCTGACCGAGCTGACATTAGAGACAGTCACAGGAAAGCAGATGCAGAATTTCTGTCAGTGGAATTTATGCAAATGGGTACAGTTTCTGCATTACTGACTGGAAAAAAGATAATTTTGCCATCTCTGCCACTCCACCAGTGTGGTACCTATTTCTAGGTACCACAGGCAATGCAGCAGCATGGTGACATTGCATTGTTCAAGGTTGGACAAGGCAGAATTAATAGCAGGAGGTACTTTAATGAAAACCGAACACCAGGAAAGGGGTGATGGGTTTGGATTTGCTTTATAGCCTACGATGCAACGCAGGTAGGAATATCCTGGACCAATTCCAGCTACATTGCACAGCAGTGTCCAAAGATATCAGCACTAAAGAGCCCTTCTTTTATTCTCTGAGCCATGCCTCAGTAGTCAGGAGAACTTGTTCCATGGGCCTGAAGCCAAAAAGGCTCAGCCACGTGACTTTCCGAAGCTGATGTTTACTGCCCCTTGTATCACAAAGCTGCTGCCTGGAGAGCAGCTGGCCGGAGGTGTCTGCAACAATCCCAGCCACCATTTCATAAGAGACTCTTTCTACGTCTCTGCTTTCCCACAAGGGCTCATGTTTTATGATTGCTGGTGGGCAGAAGGCTGATGAAATGCATAGCCGATCTGAGCACATAAAAGGGCAAGACGCAAGACTTAAAAATCATACCAGTCATGGTTAGGCCTGTGAAATAAATAACACACACAGTCATTGTGCAAGGAGGAACAACAAATTCACTGCCCCTTCACCGCTGGTTTCCTGTCTGTGGTGTAATGGGTGGGAGTCTGGGTGGTAAATTTACGCCTCACTAAAAAACAGATTATAAATTCATTGTCCTCTCCTTTCCTCTCCAGAATTAAGGGCTGGATTATACCAGAATTGTTTTAACTATGCATTAATTTTTTTTTAAAGCCTCAAACTTCACTTTCTTGTGCCTGAGAGCTGAGGTTTTCTGAAACAGAATACCCCTTTGAATCAGAAATAGGGTGAAACGCAGTAAAATGCAGTAGCGTCGGCTTTGACACCCTGGAAAACTTTAAACTGAGACCTCTCTTCTGGTGGTCCCCAGTTTGTGCAGAGGAGCTCAGGAGTGAAACCAAATGAGCCAACACCTTGCTGGTTCGCAGTCCCCATACAGAAATGTGGGATTGGGATCTCCCGTGGTCTCAGCCTCGCAAACACCCTCCCAAAACAAACTGAAAAGCAATGAAAGCTGATTACTCAGTAATTACACATTCCTGTCAACATCAGCCACATGCATGCTGTGTGCTGCTGTCTCTGTGCCACCTCCTTTGCTCATAGGTTACTAGTCAGGGGGCCTCCTGGAGAGCTGTAGACGTGCTGTGCAGCCCTTTTACCTCTACATATGATGGTAGTCACCATCATATGTGCTCTGTAGCCCACCTGCATGGATCTGTCTCAGGATGAATACCATGGCTCCCCCTTCTATCTACAATGTGTTGGTAACATTGCCTGGGGGTCTCTAGTGCTCAGGCATCATCTTGAGGCTGACCTGAAGAAAAGCACATTACAAAGGTGGTTTCAAAAGCTGTGTTGTGAATGAAAGTCCAAGTCCTTCCCCTCTGACTCTCCTCTGATACTCACAGCCCATGCCAGTAAAAATAAAGTCATTGCTTAGGGTCTGAGTCCCAGTTGTACAAAGGCCAGTTTATCCCAATCAGTTTGTTGAGGATGCCTCACCTTGCTATGATCTGAGCACCAAAAATCTTAGAATGCTCTAGTGCCACGGGTTGCCTAATACATTTCTTGGGGGGCCAACAGGAAGGGAGAGGGATGGCAGGGGCCCCATTTGCTTTTTGAAACTTTAGAGTTATGTAGGTAAGGGACAGAGATGTTGCATTTCTGCTTCTCTTCACCATAGGACATGTAGAAGACCCAGCAGCCCCATCACAAGGTGAAGGTATTTCTATGGAGCATGCTCAGCTTGGGAGGTTGGTCTCAGCTGCTTGTGAGCCACCCTCACCTGATGACCATATTCTAGCAGATGAAAAATGGACTTTAGCATAAACAAGACCAATGTCTCATTTTGCCAGAAAGATTTCCTCAAAACCCCCGAAATATGAGGAAATAGTTCAAATGGGGAAACATGAGAGTTTAGAACAACTCTGGGCTACCTCAGCTACCTGAATATTACTGCACATTGCAGTGCTGAGACAGCTACCAACAGAATTGCTCCTCAGAGACAAACAGAGGCAACAGTGTTTATTTCAGTTGTTATGGGGGCAGCCTGTATATGTGATTCATGACAGATATGCTTATCTACTGGGAACTTCTTTGAGTAGCTAAATTCATTCCAGTTGATATGTTCACTGGTGATGATAAGTGTAAAGGGAAACCAAGTGCACTATATTTATTGCTGTCTCAGTACTAGTGTTTTCCGCATAAAGAGACATGAAGATGCTGCTTTGCAGCCTTCTCTTCTCCTGGGGACTAAAGGGAAGTACAGTTCGAATCATAGAATCACAGAATAGTCAGTGTTGGAAAGGACCTTAAGATTATCTAGTTCCAACTCCCCTGCCATGGGCAGGGACACCTCACACTAAACCATGCCACCCAAGGCTCTGTCCAACATGGCCTTGAACACTGCCAGCCATGGAGCATTCACAACTTCCCTGGGCAACCCATTCCAGTGCCTCACCACCCTCACAGTAAAGAATTTCTTCCTCATAGCTAATCTAAACTTCCCCTGTTGAAGTCTGAATCCGGTACCCCTTGTCCTATCACTACAGTCCCTAATGAAGAGTCCCTCCCCAGCATCCCTATAGATCCCCTTCAGATACCGGAAGGCTGCTGTGACATCTTCACGCAGCCTTTTCTTCTCCAGGCTGAACAGCCCCAACTTTCTCACACTATCTTCATATGGGAGGTGCTCCAGTCCCCTGATCATCCTCGTGGCCCTCCTCTGGACTTGTTTCAACACTTCCATGTCCTTTTTATGTTGAGGACACCAGAACTGCACACAATACTCCAAGGGAGGTCTCACAAGAGCAGAGTAGAGGGGCAGGATCACCTCCTTTGACCTGCTCGCTCTTTTTGATGCAGCCCAGGATACGGTTGGCTTTCTGGGCTGCAAGCGCACACTGCAGCCAGCTCATGTACATTTTCTCATAGACCAACACCCCCAAGTCCTTCTCCACTATGGCTGCTCTGAATCTCATCTCTGCCCAACCTGTAGCTCTGCCTGGGATTGCTCCAACCCAGGTGTAGGACCTTGCACTTGGCATGGTTAAACTTCATCAGGTTGGCATCAGCCCACCTCACAAGCATGTCAATGTCTCTCTGAATGTCATTCCTTCCCTCCAGCATATCAACCGAACCACACAGCTTGGTGTCATCGGCAAACTTGCTGAGGGCGCACTCAATCGCACTGTCCATGTCACCAACAAAGATGTTGAACAAGACCGGTCCCAACACCAATCCCTGAGGGACACCACTCGTTACTGGTCTCCAGCTGGACACTGAGCCATTGAGCACAACTCTTTGCGTGCAGCCATCCAGCCAGTTCTTTATCCACCGAGTGGTCCACCTATCAAATTGATGTCTCTCCAGTTAGAGACAAGGATGTCGTGTGAGACAGTGTCAAACGCTTTGCACAAGTCCAGGTAGATGACATTAACTGCTCTACCCCTGTCCATCATTTCCGTAACCCCACCATAGAAGGCCACCAGATTGGACAGGTGGGATTTCCCCTTAGTAAAGCCATGCTGGCTGTCACCAACCACCTTGTTGTTTTCCATGTGCCTCAGCATGCCTTCCAGGAGAATCCGCTCCAAGATTTTGCCAGGCACAGAGGTGAGACTGACAGGTCTGTAGTTCCCTCAGTCATCTATTTTCCCCTTCTTGAAAATGGGGTTATATTTCCCTTTTTCCAGTCGTCGGGAACTTCACCTGACTGCCATGAGTTTTTGAATATGATGGACAGTGGCTTAGCAACTTCATTTGCCAGCTCCTTCAGGACCCACGGAGGGATTTCATCAGGTCCCATGGACTTGTATATGTTCAGGTTCCTAAGATGGTCTCGAACCAGATCCTCTCCTACAGTGGGCCCAGGGTCTTCATTCTCACTGTCCCTGTGTCTGCCTTCCAAGACTTGGGTGGTGTGGTCAGAGCATTTGCCAGTGAAGACTGAGACAAAAAAGTCATAGAATCAAGTAATTAAGAACCTCAGCCTTCTTCAAATCCAGGGTAGCCAGTTCTTCCGATAGCTTCTGGAGAGGGCCCACTTTGTCCCTAGTCCTGTCTTTTATTTGCAATGCACCTCTAGAATCCCTTTCTGTTACCTTTAACATGCCTACCCCTTGCTTTTAATCAAATAAGCCATTGTCATTGCACAGTCCACAAGTCTCAAGCTACCCTGGCAAGCATCCAGACAAACAAGATTGCTCTGTCTTGAGCCTCAAGTGTCATTGAAGTGTGACATATCTGCAAGAATAGCCTTGGATGGAAAATACACCTTGACCTGTGACTCATCAAGCTGGGGAGCAGAAGTCTCTGTCTGTCTTCTCATTTTTACAGTCTGGGAGAATCTCTGCTTATGATTGTATGGACCTCATCACAGCAATGAAATTGCTTTCTGAGCAGCCTCCCTAATTACAGCACATACGGCCCTCTGCTCCCTTTCACTGGTAATCACCCAAGAACCTTGTGGCTAACAACCAGATGCAGCTTTTGCTGCCGTTAGAGAACTACCAACATATTTGACGTTCTGTAATATAATGGGGGGGTTTATTGTTCTTTGCATGAAGTTGACCATGGATGTCTGCTTTTTATTTTGTATTCCATTTCAGCCCACCCATCTGTTCTCCTTTGCAGTGCAAATAAATGAGGTAGGTTGGCACCTGATTAGCCAGCGCTGGCTCATTTCTAGATTCAAGATTTTTATTCCTGTACACAACCTTCAGATAAGTTTGATGCTATTACATTATGCTGTTCTGTTCCATTCCACTCTATTCTATTCCACTCCAGTCTAGTCTGTTCTGTTATATTGTATTCTGTCCTATGATATTCTATTCTTCTCTATTCTATTATACTCTGTTCTAATTTCCTCACCCTTCTCTTTATGTTAGGTCAGATGATGTGTACTTCAGACCCTACGAATCAGATAAATCAGATGTCTTTAAATCAAATATTCTATAAATGTGTTCACCATGGAAAAAAGCCTCCTCTTTCCCACCTCTGTATTAAGGTCTCATCTGGAGCCCTCATTGCTGCCATGGGGATGCATGCAGAGTCCCTTCCAGCTGGTGTGCTGCTGATTCAGTGGTACTTACAGGAGCTGCACCACTCATTGCCAACTGTTCTGTGGATTAGATACGCAGGAATTGCCATGCCAGAACAGGCTGCTGGTCCATCTAGTGGCTAATGTAAGATTTTTAGAGAATGACATAAAAGGCTTGTAACGAATCCAATTAGTCAATATTATACCAGTGGGGGATATTTCTCCCTGACCTCAGCTGGTTATCAGATTATGTACCCTGAAGCATGAGGATTGATAGCTCTTGCCATTTCAGTGTATCTGGAGTAGCTGAAGATGCTCTGTTTACTCATATTTATGTTTAGGAACACATTGATGCAGCTCCTCTGGTTTCAGTGGTGTCAAAGTAGCAGTGAACCAGATAAATCTATTGATTAAAGACATGTCTTTGAACATGGAAGAGTAATGTCAAGCTTTGATTTTTTTTCACCACACTAGAGAACAGATCTGTTCCTAGAGAAGAGCATTGCTTACACAGCAATATTCTCAGCATATTTTTATAATGTGGGCACAGCAATTAAAAAAACCAGACCCAAAACAACAACAAAAAACCAAACAGCTGGCGTTTTCTGAGGCACACTTTACACAGGAGCAAGATCAATCTTAGGAAAGTCCATCTCAAGTGCCTACTATAATATTGATATGCTTCTCAGACTCAAGTGGTTTTTAATGCATTTTTAATGAAGAAATGCTGTTTAGAAACAGTGTACCTCTTTAAAATGTTGCCATGATATTTTCAGCTGAATTCACCTGGCATTAAAGAGTAATGCAATAGCAATGGAGATAGATCTAAATTTCCTCCCAAATCCCAATATTTATTATGAATGTGACTTCCATTTGTGAGAAGGGGTAGTATATGTGAGTATGTGTTTCATGGATTTACAGGTCTGGCATCAACTTGGTCTACTGTTTACAATGAGAGATTGCCAAGAGCTGTATACAGGGACCAGTTTCTATGATGAATTCAATCAGCTCTCTTTGTGGTGTTTCGGGTGACTCACTGGCAGGTGTGTAGGAACATAATCCTGCATATTTCTCCCAGGTTTTGCTCAGATGATTACCTTAAGTGTTCACTGCTTTACAAACAAGGTCCTCTAGTGGCCGTCTAAACCATGTGGCTTTACGTCTGTTCCCTGATGGGGACTAACCCAAATCTTTTGACATGGTTTAGTGGTGGACTTGGCAGTCCTGAGCTAATGGCTGGACTTGATGATCTTAAAGGCCTTTTCCAACCTAAATGATTCTATGATTCTATGATTTTAAGTCATTCAGGGGCTTTCAGGAGAAATGCATGTATAATATGCGTTGCTATTTTGGGAGAATATCCATTTTTAAAAGTAGTGCAGAGTATGTTTTTTGCATTACTGACACATTCATTTTCTAAAAGATATAGAGGCATGAGAAGTGTTGTGTGAATCAGAAGATGAAGTGTTTGCTATAGAAACTACCTCTCATGCAATTAATAGTGAAACATTAGTTAATATCTGATGAACACCTGCATATACTATTCCTAAGAATAACATTTAATTCCAGTTTCTCCAGGAGAAACATTACAGAACCATGTCCTCTTTCCTATGATGTGGTACATTTGGGAAAAAAAAAAAAAGGTCTGGTGCTTGGAAGAGTTTCTAAAACTTTCCTAATTCATCATTTGTCCTTCTTTAATGTCTCTGAGTTCCATTTGTCCTTCTTTAATGCCTTGAGTTCATTACCCTGATATGTAATTGTGTTGCAATGCTTTCCTGCAGCTGTGTGTCCCCCCCTTCATGCAGGGCCTTTCTTCTAAGGCCCCTTGTAGGGCTTCAGATGGTCATTTACACTTGTGCCAAGGGGGTGCACAAGGTGGATATTTGCATCATCTGCCATTACTACAGTGTCCTCAGAATCCCTTTCCCTGCTGGAGAAGGAGGAGGAGGAGAGACTATTCAAGAAACCAGATCAGAGGCCAGACCTCTCCATGGGTGCACACAATAGCATGTCCTACTTAGATGCATCCACCTCCCTCATTCGGGAACTGTTCGCAGCAGGTCATCTGGTTTGGGTTGCCTCTCTGTGGAAAGCTGGGTGACAGAAAAGCTCAGAGTTTGTTGAGCACCTGGACTAGGACATGTCTGGAGTGCCTCCAGATGAGGAACTTGGAAGTGTGCCCACAAAGAGTAATAGAGATACAACTGCAGAGAATCTAAGTTAAGCTCCTCTTCTGAACTACCATCTGGAGGAAAGTCTCTCCTCCTGTGCTGCAAATTAAACCTAAATGCTGCAGACAAACAAAACCAGCCCACTATAACCTAGCTATGAGGATAAGTGCGACTTGCTGGAGGTTCGGACGCACTTCCCGTTGGTGTTGTGCTGGGAAAATAATCAATGTCTGGGATGCCCTTTCATCCTACGGCTCAGCTGTGCTGAATCCTCCTACTCTAAAAACTGGATGAACAATCAAAATGTGGACTGAAAATCAAAGATGATACAGGATGGTGTCTGTATCCTTCTCACAAGCATCCACCTTCATGTGCTTTCAAAGTGTTTTGGCACATATTACCCTGAAATGTTTGTTTCAGCTCCAGCAGTTAATGAAAACTCATCAAATGCAGAATTATATTGACTCTCAGATGCATGCTATCTCTGTTAGTTGTCCTTCTCTATTTGTTTTCATTAATATAAAAGTTGAGGAGCAGGAGCCTTGGTTTCTGATTTACGTACTGCCTGTTCCAAGCACAAGGATTCCTGTAGAGGACAAGTTTCAGCAAAAGAATACTGAGCAGAGTGCCAGTGAAGCTACTGGAGTGACCCCAGACACGAATTCGTTTCCCCTCCTTATCTACTTTGACTTTTTGCCTATGTACAAAGGATTCGGCTGAAAAAGCCCTTGGCTTGAGTATGTCTAAAGTTCAGTTTATTTTTACTGACTTGGGTCCTGCAGGGCTCCTAAGGATTGCAGGCACCAGACAGCTGTGTTTAGCCTTTTCTGTTACAGTAACGTCAAGGAAACCTATCATAACTGGCAAGCCTTCTGAAAACATGAGTGCTCATGGATTACAAAAGGAGAAAACAGTCAGATTAAAATAAACTGTTACCAGACAAAAGGACACCCACCCTTTCCCCCTAGAACTCCTTTAAAAACCAGGGAATTTGCTTTGATCAGACTTTAAGGTGAGAGCTGATCTCCTGGAAGTTATCTCCAAGCTAACAAAACAGTGATAAGCAAAGGAGGAAATGGAGCTAAGATATGGTATATTTGTTAAAAGACAAAAATCTGGCCATTGTGGCAATCTCTTCCAAGATCTCTCAGAGGTGACGTTACAGAAAGAGCCTTGCTTAGCCCTGAACAGGATTTGCATTCTTGCACAGTTGGTCTGTTTGTGTGGCTTTGGGATTACATGGAAATATTCCCTGGAGGAGACGCAAAGAGGCTTGAAAATTCAGCCGCCTCTAGTTGGCTTTCCCCTTGCTGGGACAGAGTCAAGTACAGAGTGCCAGTGAAAAAAAAATTCCCAAACAAAACCCCAAACCACCAAACCAACCAAACAAAAAAAACCCCACAACCCCAACAAAAAGACAGACAAACCCCTCCTACGCTCGCTACTGGTATCTATTGAGGATTTGAGCCACTGAGGTTTTGCAAAGCTGACACATGCCCATGCCCATGCCCATGCCCAAACTACTTGAGACACCAGAACAATAAGCTTCCCAAGGGAACACTGCATGCCATGGAAAAAAAGCTATGAAAAACAGAGTGTGGGGAACTTGGCCCACTTGGACAATGTTACACTGCTGCAAATTGCTTTACCAGGCCAGGCTGGACAGCCTGCTCAGCTGGAGTCAGGCTGCTATAAACCTAGCTTCACCATTCAGTCGACAGAGGGTTTGTGTTAAGCAGCTGGAAGACCCCTGTGAAAGCAAGCTTTTTACAATGATTCCAGGCTTAAAATGGAGTGAGACGAGAACCTGTAGCGAAAGAGCATGGCTCCATCATCCAGCAACCAGCAGGAGAAATGGAATGTCTCCCTGCCACCTCCGAGAGTGGGTAATCCCATCCATAAAAAGGTGCCTAGGAGAGGTGGTATGAATCACCCTTGTGGAGTCCCTCCCTCTTTCTGTAGACTGCAGGAGAAGCACATGAATGCTTTTGACTGTTTACTCAACTTTTATACCCCTAAAATCTGAGTCTGGTGGAACTCAAGGAAAATGCCTTATTGGCCCTGCACTTTCTGAGGTTGTGGCGCAGATAAGCAGAGGACTCCACTGTGTTATCGGTCAGGGCTCCTCCACACAGCTATATTTAGTGAAGAAGCCCAACAGCACAAACAGGATTTGCGTGTGTGGTTATCTTGTTTGTCTGGATTTTGAGTAGCAGCAAATTGCCTGATAGGACATTCAGAGGAAGGTGAAGGCAAACAGCATCCATCTGGAGTTTCTCTGGTAGAACAAGTTTTTTAATCTCAGAACCCTGCATAACCTAAAGTCACACGGAGAAAAGGTCAGAAGTGGTCATGACTCTGAAAGAAATCAGATGCTTGTAAGCTGCTCATCAGCAAGGACTTCTGCTGAGCACATGATTTCCCCAGTGCAAATTTTGTCCTAGCTGTGTTAGATATCATGCTGTCCTGGGTTCAGCAGCAGCAGCTGTTTTTTCTCCTTCTTGGTAGCTGGTGCAGCTCTGTTTTTGATTTTGGGCCTGGGAGCAGCGCTGATAACACCAGTGAGTGTTTTCAGTTACTGCTTGGGAATGTTTTGGTCTGGCCAAGGGCTTTCTGAGCCTCATGCTCTGCCAGGGAGGAGGGGGAGCCGGGAGGAAGCAGAGACAGGACACCTGACCCAAACTGACCAAAGAGCTTATTCCATACCACAGCACGTCATGTCCAGGATGTGAAACCGGAGGGCAGAGACCCGGAAGGGTGTGGTGGGGGGAGGACTGGGGGTGCACAGCATGGTCAGGTTTTTGGGAGTGGGGCGTTTGCTACTGGGGAGTGCACTGGCTGGGTCAGGCTTGGTGAGCAGTTGTATTCTCTTTGTACTTCTCCTGTCATTATTATTACTGGTGATAGCAGTAGTGATTTGTGTTATACGTTAGTTACTAGACTGTTCTTATCTCAACCTGTGCGAGTTGAATTCTTTTGATTCTCTTCCCCATTCCCCCAGGACTGGGGGAAGAAAGAGGGGAACTGAGTGAGTGAGAAAACTGGGGGGGGGGTTGGAGACTTAAGCTATGACACATGCTTAGATAAGAGCTGCAAAATGTAGATAGTAAAAGGACTTTCTGTTTGAACCTGTGGCAGATACGCTAAGGATAACTCAGTTCTTCTCTTCTGTATTCAGGATAAGGAAGAGAGTAAATGCCAGGCTACCACGCTACCCTGAAACCATTTAAAAGACAGGGAGACATTCCTGCAAGTAGTTTGCCATGTGTCCTGAGCCCCAGGATTCCTTGGATGATGTCAGTGTTCAGAAGATGGCCTGACCCTTTCAAAGCTTGCTGTTTATTGGGTCTGATCCCTATGTGCAATTGTGAATTAGTATTCTCTAAGTTTCTCCCACTCCTACTTAAAAGGTGTTTTTCTCAAATTCCAGACAATGTCTTGCAGCTCCTGGATCTTGGGATAATGTAAAGAAGGGAATTTTAATGGTGCCATTTAGTACTTTTTGAATGTTATGTCAGGTTTTGGCTTTGCTTCCCCCAGCTTGGCAGCAGGACTGTTTTGCTTCATTCCTGATTTCTCTCAAGGCCTTACGAGGCACTGAGTCTGCGCTGTCAAGGAAGGCAAGACAGGGAAGTACCAAGAGTTGTCATAGTCCTTGTCATGGTGCACCATGGCTTCATCACCACTTCAGAGCAGGAGTAGGAGCAAAAAGGAAGCATGGGCAGCATGCACATTGTAGAAAGCAGCGAAACAAAGCTCTTCATAGAGCCAAGGACCACAACTAGTTAGGAAACAAGGGCAGTCCTTACTTTCTTTTGCAATCCAATTGTCTGCACAGGCATCTTGCAGCTCTTGCTATGATTTTCCAGTTGAATGTTCCTCCTTACATTGCTACATCCTTGCCCTTCAGATCTTTCCCCATCCCATCCCATCCCATCCATCCATCCATCCCATTCCATCCCTGCCAACTGGCCCCAGGCAACTCAAATGACAGGCTCAGGAAGGAGAGCTTCTCCCCATCCAGGTGCAAAGCAGCTGCTGTTCCCTCACCTTTCCTAGCCAACCATCACACCCACATCCCACTGCTGCTAAGCAAAGCAGCACAAAGCCAGTGGATTTGCATACATCTGTGCAAGCTTTCTGTGAGGTCTGGGGGGCTGGGTTTCACTTTGGGTTTCGGGTTAATGTGGAGCCAGACAGTGGTGGATATCAGCAAGTCTGTGGAAGTGATGTGTTTAGCCACTTTTGCTTGCCAGGCTGGGAATTCCTCTGTTGAATAATTCGCTGGCTACTTACAGAGATTCGAAGGTTCCCTTTAGTGGACTAAAACTGTTGTCAAGACTTTGCTGCTTTTGGCACTGATACCTATGAGGGAAGTCTCTGGGATGGCTTAGTCTATGGGAGAAATGACCAAGGTGGTGGTGAAGGAGGTGGTGGTGTGGTGTACTACCACTTTTCAAATAGAATAAGCATTACTTATTCTCCATGTCCTTGGAGGACAAGACGAAATGGAAGGGGCTTATATTATCAAAAGAGAGGTTTTGCCCAGGTACTAGGGAAAGTTTTCTCATGGTAAAGATGACAGTGGGGCCTTGGAATAGATTATTAGAGAAAACTGTGTAGCATCCATCATGGTGCTGGAGCAGGAGGTGGTGGAGGTCCAGAACAGAGTAGGTCAGTATCTGACTCTGTTGTTCGACTGTGGAACAGGCAAATAGATGGACCAGGTAACCTCTCAAATTCTCTTCTAGCTTTGTTTTCTCTGACTCATTAATAATAAGTAAATACATTGAATATTTTGCAGCCCCTATCAGATGGTTTCAGAACTTCTTGTTCTGCCTTTCAGAGGACAAGATAATACTTCAAATCCCTTATCAACTCGTAGCACAGAAGGTTTTGCTCAGATAACCCCAATATCAGATTTCCAGGTGATGCAGAGGAGCCCAAGAGCTAAGGCAGACATCAGCCTGGTCTGATGAAACCACACAGTTCTGTCTTTGTCCCTCTTCCCTTTTCACCATGGGAGAGCAACTGGCTGATCATCTGTAAGCTGAAATCCCAAACCTCATTGGAGCCTGGTTTCACTGTGAAGGAACTGATGAAGAGCCAGGCTGCAGCAGCAGCTGCAAAATAACTGAGGCTGCTCCTTCAGTTTCATTTGTGGAGCTGGGAGCATTTCATTAATTACAGAAAATAATATTTATAATATAATAGCATATTATATGAATCCTTTGATCTTGATCTTTTTGTGCTCTAAGTCACAGGCACTACCTGAGGAACTTCCACAGGCTCAGAAGGAGCTGTCATGTTTGACGCTTGAGTTTGGAGCACAAAAACACAACACACATGCACAGCCACGTGTGCAGAGGTAAGCACGCCTGTCCCTGGTCATTCCCTGTCAGCAGGAGTGGCTGTTATCCCAGGGTAATGTTATCTCCTGGTTCTGGTGAAGATGGTGTGTGGGCTGGTAGGAAGTGTGAAACAGGGATCCTGCCTCCAGTGTTTTATTTCCCCATTCTCAAGACAAGCAGTGTCCAGTCCCATGATTACTGTGGGGATTTAGAGGTAAGTCACGCTTCTGGCCATGCTGGAGAGCCTCAGCAATGTGGCAGCAGGGCTGCAGGAGCCTCAGCATCCTCTTTGACAGCATCTGCTCCACCAGCACAGTGGGAGGAGGGTGCTGGCAGGTAGCACAGCACGGCTGACACAGTGCACCAAACATCCACAGCCTGGCAGGTGGATGGGCTCAGCCGGACTCCCTGCAAGCCAGCAAACAAATCAAGTGCACTCAACAGTGTCTGCAGGCAGCTCGGCTCCTGCAAGCTCTGGGTGTATTTCCAGTATCACGGGAGCAGTGCTGAGGCTCTGCAGGCAGAAAGGGGAAAGGGCAGCTTGCTTGTTCACTCTGATTTCTTATAGAGACATCAAAATAGCCTTACCCAGCACTGGATTGTCTTCTGTGTGAAGAAAGCAGAAGCAGCCTAATTCAGGAGTCATGTTGATAGATTTTTTTCTTTTTTTCTTTCTAGGAATTAATCTGACTCACCAAACACAGGTGTACAGTCATGTGCTCCTTACAGACCAGCTTGTCTCTCTTTACCCATTGCAGCAAGCAGCTCTGCACTCTCCTCTGGCTGTGAAACCACAGCACTAGCTTGATCTTCATGACTTTTCAGGATCTCCACCAGCCATCATGGAGCTTCCTCAAAGGGACACGTTCCCTCCCCAGCGGGCTCACTGTAAGGAGCCCGCTGCTCTTGGTCCAGCTGCTCTGCATTTACACTGGGAAGCCCAAGATGTCTGGAATAAACTCTATTTGGCAACGACTGGTATTTCTGCTTTAGGGGGCAGTGGTGGCACTCCCTGGGGGATCTCAAAGACTGGGGGAAGGCAGGGTATCTTCCCATCTAGCTGCTGTTTGCCATTTGGTATTTATTAGTGGCAATAAATAACAGGGAGAACTAAGTCCATCCTGTCCCCTGGGAGCCACTTGGTGTTATTTAAAATAGCAGAACAACTAAACCAAAACACGGAACAGACTCTTAAGGGTATCATCCCTCTCAGAAACAGCACCACAGTAATCCTCAAGCTTTGCAAATAACCTTCAGCATTGTACATCAACCTGTTTCAGTGAACAGTCACCCTCACAGCATGCCCCAAAGAGCACTAATCTCTGGTTACTTCCAGTAGTAAAAGTGTTTAATAGAAGTCCCTCGGCACAAAGGGAAGCTTGCAGACACAATATCTTGAGGCTAGAAATTAATCTGATTGGGAAGCCTTTGACCCACCACAAGGTGGTGGACGAATCGGCTTCCGAGGAGGTAACAGATTGTGTCCCAGAAACTCCCACAAGTACCTTTGTGCAGAGGATGGAAATGAATCATCCCACAAGTCCATATGGACTACAAATGGGAAGTTGGTATCAATGCAATAAAATCTACACATTATGTGTGAATTTCCCCTTCTGCTGCTCAGCTCACCAGGGGTTTCATGTCATCCAGAAGGGAAGGCCCAATCAAAGGCAGGTTGGTGTTGATGGCTTTAGCAGAACACCACTGACATTTCATAGGAAATACACAAGACTTGACCTGAAGTCTCTTAAGAAAGAAGGGCAATGACATCTGTCTATGTTTTCCCTAACTAGTGAATACAAACCCTGCATGCGACCTAGAGACCATCAGATGCAGTCAGTCGTTGCAATGGACTAAGCACTGAGTGCTCTCAATGCTTCTCACCTGGATGCTTAGTGAAACACATGCAATGGCCTGTGGGGTGAAGCTGCGCCTGGTTGCAGTTCTCCACAAACAAGCTATCAATGTGTAATTGCTTCAGACGTGCCCTGCATGGTGGCAGGGCTGTGCAGGGCAGCTGGTAACCAGCAATGGATGAATGTTCGTGTGCAGCACCATCTGGCATAGCTGGAGCTGGCCTAGCCATTTGTTACTCTGAAAGAAACCCCAGGAAAATATGGAGCCCTCTGTGTTTCACTGATCCACCAGGAAAAATGAATTGACAAGCTGGGAGCATCTCACCTAAAGATACAACAAAATAGACTTTGGGTCAATGGCTTGATTGCTAAGGCCAGTATGCTTCTACATAACTTCAGAAAGGTTGTGCAGTTTTTTACAGTGGCTGAGCTGACCAAAGATTTTATTATCGTTATTACTACCTGACATACCTGAGAAGTCATCTAAGCTCTAGCAGCACCAGTTTCCAGATCCGGGCATAAATGATAATTACGATACAATTATAAGAATGTCAAAGTTGTTAAGGTGTGATCCAATTTCAGGCCACCATGTAGAGAAAAATCCACATTACTTGTGTCTAATTAAAGATATTCACTTGGATACAGATGAAAAGAAAATTATAGGTGATAATAGTATCGACACACTTCAAGAAGAAGGGGCAGGAACAGTTCAAGCTGGCATTCACTGCAGAGAAATATCTGTTAAATCTCAGCTGAAGTATTTGTCAGTGTTGAACCAGTTGCTGCAGTAGTAACACCTTCTTGAGGGGTGCTAATGAAAGTTATTAAAATAGAAAGTAAATATTTACAAATGTCATTTCCATAACCAGGCAAGATGAATGCACATGTAAAAACTTGTTTGGGTGAAAACAGTGAGTACCTGCAGACACAGAGCAGCTGCTGGTACATGTGAGTAGCTGCTGGAATTTACCTTGAACACAAAAATATTCCTTTGCATGGTTAAATGTTGGCTTCAAGCAAGCACCTGGATTTGATGCAATTAATGGATCTGGTGGGTGCTATTGCTGTCACCCAAACACTCACAAGGCAGACCTACAAAGTAACTGAAAAGGCTTAGTAAAGGGTTTTCTTCCCAGTGAGTTTTATGGTTTTATTTTCCATCTCATTTTAGAGCTTTTCTGGATTATATGGTCATGTTTCTAACTCTTCAGCAAACCCACAGGAGTTCCAACTTCTCCTTTTTGGTAATTAGAATTTGCAATTCCATAGTAGTCATTTTTGCAGAGAAACTAGGTTTTCAGGTCTGCTTGGTTCAGGGTCTAATGAGGCTGGAGAGGACCAGCAGCCACCATATCATTACTTCTTTGGGAAACACTGGGAGTAAAGCAGAGCAGGACAGTCCCTTCTTCCCCCCGTGTGCTGGCAGGAGACCTGACCAGCTCTCTGTATGGCTCAGGGTGAGAAGCCAGTGTATGACCAGGGATTATGCATCATTCTGGCTCTTCAGCCAGGTTATGCCCTTCTGCTAGAGTCTTAGTCTTAAAGGTACAGCAGTTAAAACAGTGGTGTTAGCTTCCTGCCTTGCAATACTGGTTTCCACACCACACAGAATGTTGCAGTTAATTGCTGTAAAGAAACAAAATTAAATTCTGGAACATAAACTCTTTTCCTCAGGTCTATCTTGCCTGGCAAAGATTGCATGTATTATCTTCTGAAAAGGTGATTGCCAGCCACTGAAACAAGTTACCACACATCTTTCCCCTCTCCACACCCCTCTCCTCTGCAGGCATAATCATAGTGGCTTGATACTGAGGTTCTGAGGAGCTTGATAATGAAGATTTATTTGGGCTGAACAATGTCTGCCATTTCACTAACAAGCTCAGTCAGCATCTATTGAGCACTCTTTGGAAAATGCCACTGGAAACCAGGAAAAATCTACCATATGCAAGCGATATCAGGAAATCTTACAGTCTTTCCTTTATTTCTGTCCATGACAAATTGTTACAGAGAGACACTATAGAAGGAGTCGATGAATCATCTTCTGCTTTTGCTGTTGTCCCAGACACAGAGATAGTCTGCAATAAACAATGGCTTCCTTTTGAGGACTTAAAGAGATGAATTAAGTTTTAATGGAGTATAAGCTCCAGCAATAGTCATGGAAAGAAAAATTCCCACGCCTTGGAAATAGGACGCTGTATGGGTAACCATATGGGTAACCCAGTAGGGGTACACTTTAAGGAGCTACTAATTCTCTCATCAAACACAGAAATCCCACCTCAACTGCATTTCTCAAGCCTGGAGAAATCCCAGCAGTTGAAGTGTTCTAAGACCTGGGACTCAAATGCTGCCCAGATGTGGGCAATATTAGTGGAAAGAAGCTGAATTCTGTCTTCCAGGAATGGAGTTGGCAGCAGAACTGGGCAGCACACGCATTTCTGGGGGAAGAACCCGGTGCTTTTCGGCACTTGGAGGCTCTGGAAGGTGCTAGTTGAATTTAGCTTCCAAAAAGTATTTTGTAACACTAGATTCACACTTGCACCACATGTAAATCCTGAGTTTCCCTGTTAGCAGATCATAATCCACAACTGCATGTACACGGCTGGCAGGCTCTTCAGAGTCCTTCTGATTGCAGGGCCCAATGCCATTGGTACTGGGGTGAAGTGTTGCAGGTGAATGTTAGATACAAAACAAACTGCTACAGTTGCATAATCACTGTCTAAGTCAGTCATGTGCACATAACCTGGAATCACAGAATCACAGAATCATAGAATAGTTAGGGTTGGAAAGGACCTTAAGATCATCCAGTTCCAACTCCCCTGCCATGGGCAGGGATACCTCACACTAAACTATGCCACCCAAGGCTCTGTCCAACCTGGCCTTGAACACCGCCAGGGACGGAGCATTCACAACTTCCCTGGGCAACCCATTCCAGTGCCTCACCACCCTCACAGTAAAGAATTTCTTCCTCATAGCCTATCTAAACTTCCCCTGCTGAAGTCTGAACCCAGTACCCCTTCTCCTATCACTACAGTCCCTAATGAAGAGTCCCTCCCCATCATCCTTATAGGCCCCTTTCAGATACCGGAAGGCTGCTATGAGGTCTCCACGCAGCCTTCTCTTCTCCAGGATGAACTGCCCCAACTTTCTCAAACTATCTTCATACGGGAGGTGCTCCAGTCCCCTGATCATCCTCATGGCCCTCCTCTGGACTTGTTCCAACAGTTCCACGTCCTTTTTATGTTGAGGACACCAGAACTGCACACAATACTCCAAGGGAGGTCTCACAAGAGCAGAGTAGAGGGGCAGGATCACCTCCTTTGACCTGCTGGTCACGCTTTTTTTGATGCAGCCCAGGATATGGTTGGCTTTCTGGGCTGCAAGCACACACTGCAGCTGGCTCATGTTCATTTTCTCATCAATCAACAGCCCCAAGTCCTTCTCCACATGGCTGCTCTGAGTCTTTTCTCTGCCCATACCTGTGGGTTCATATACCATCAGGGATGGAGGGATGGTCATATCTCCTTTTGGAGTGACCAGGTGGCATCTACACAGCACAGTGCCACGAGCACTCCATAAACTCAAGGTATATCGGCAGGTATGACCTTCCTCAAAGCCAGAGGATTTGGGCTGTCATGAAGTTCCATCTCCAGGATAAGCATGGCTTTCTGTTTTCTTCATCACTCTTATGATCCTGCAGATCCAAACCTGTTTTCTCTCCACTTGCTCTCAAAAGAAATAATGTTTACTCTGCTCTGTTATCTTCAATGCTCATCATGCTCCAGGTTCCCATTTTGTGCCAGTCAAGAAGTAAACAGTCTGGGAAATGTCTTAGAAGCATCACTAGGCCTTAACAGGTTGCTCCCTGGGAATGTGTACAAAAAATTTTGAAGGATGAAAACTACTAGTAGTAGAAAAAGATGAAAAATAGTTAGAAGAAAAAGCTTAGAGTCCCACAAATATGTAGTTTTTTAAAATGCTTAAAACAAGGGGGCCTTCTAGAGCACAGGGGAGCCAAGAGCTGAAAATGGATTGACATTTCTGTGTTTCTTTTTTGACACTGCTAGAGTTGATTAAGTGATAATTAGGCTAGAGATTGTGCCAATAATCACTGCTTCATGCTGCTCCTTTACCCCCTCAGGACTTGTCACCATTGAACAGAGGGTAGAAATGATATTAGAAATGCCTACAGTTTTGAGACTGTGTAAATTAAGAAGGTTGTGCTTTTTGATATTTTATGGCTGATTTTCCAGACTGGTGGATTTCTTTTTTTTTTTCCCTCAGAAATGAAAGGGGATTGGGTTACATTCTCTTTTCTGGTAGGATTCAGAGTCCACAGAGCTGGTGCATGGATCTTAGTTGTGTCTCAGTTTCTGTAGACTTAGTAGTGGAGGTACATAGATATTCTCCACACACAGAGTGCAAAACAAGAACAAATGTCAGTGTATAACTGTCGTGGTTTAAGCCCCCCACCCACGCAGTTTTACTCACTCACTCACTCACTCACTCACTCACTCACTCACTCACTCACTCCCCTCTTTCTTCCCCCAGTCCCGGGGGGATGGGGAGGAGAATCAAAAGAATGCAACTCCCACAGGTTGAGATAAGAACAGTTTAGTAACTAAGGTATAACACAAATCACTACTGCTACCACCAGTAATAATACAAGAGAAATACAAGGAAAGAGAATACAACTGCTCACCAAGCCCGACCCAGACAGTGCACCCCCCAGCAGCGAACTCCCCAGTACCAAAAACCTGACCATGCCATGCACCCTCAGTCCTCCCCCACCACACCCTTCCGGGTCTCTGCTCTCCGTGTTCACATCCTGCACATGACGTGCTGTGGTATGGAATAAACTCTTTGGTCAGTTTGGGTCAGGTGTTCAGTCTCTGCTTCCTCCTGGGGCTTCCCCTCCTCCCTGGCATAGCATGAGGCTCAGAAAGCCCTTGGTCAGACCAAAACACTCCCAAGCAGTGAACTGAAAACACTGGTGTTATCAGCGCTGCTCCCAGGCCCAAAATCGAAAACACAGCGCTGCACCAGCTACCAAGGAGAAAAAACAACTGCTACTGCTGAACCCATGACAATAACACTACCTCTCCCAGAGGGCAGACAGTGAATAATACAATACTGACAATATCACAAAGTATTTTTCAGTGAATCCTCTGCTGCACAGTCAGGATTTCCAATCTGGGGTTGGGGGACAGTCAAATTTTAACTCTTTTGTTCTGATTCAGAAAAAAACAAATCTTTTTTTGTAAAAATCTCACAAAAAGAAAATTTCATTAAAGATGAAGTTTAAGCATGACAAGTGCAAGGTCCTACACCTGGGTTGGAGCAATCCCAGCACAGCTACAGGGTGGGCAGGGAAGAGATTCAGAGCAGCCATGTGGAGAAGGACTTAGGGCTGTTGATTGATGAGAAAATGAACATGAGCTGGCTGCAGTGTGCGCTCGCAGCCCAGAAAGCCAACCGTACCCTGGGCTGCATCAAAAAGGAGCGTGACCAGCAGGTCAAGGGAGGTGATCCTGCCCCTCTACTCTGCTCTTGTGAGACCTCCCTTGGAGTATTATGTGCAGTTCTGGTGTCCTCAACATAAAAAGGACGTGGAACTGTTGGAACAAGTCCAGAGGAGGGCCATGAGGATGGTCAGGGGACTGGAGCACCTCCTGTATGAAGATAGGCTGAGAAAGTTGGGGCTGCTCAGCCTGGAGAAGAGAAGGCTGCGTGGAGACCTCATAGCAGCCTTCCGGTATCTGAAAGGGGCCTATAAGGATGATGGGGAGGGACTCTTCATTAGGGACTGTAGTGATAGGAGAAGGGGTACCGGGTTCAAACTTCAACAGGGGAAGTTTAGATTGGATATGAGGAAGAAGTTCTTTACTGTAAGGGTGGTGAGGCACTGGAATGGGTTGCCCAGGGAAGTTGTGAATGCTCCATGGCTGGCAGTGTTCAAGGCCAGGTTGGACAGAGCCTTGGGTGGCATGGTTTAGTGTGAGGTGTCCCTGCCCATGGCAGGGGAGTTGGAACTGGATGATCTTAAGGTCCTTTCCAACCCTAACTATTCTATGATTCTATAATTGGATGTCCCCCACTGGTTGGAGAAATGCAGAGTTTAGAAAAATTTTGAATAACCATCTAAAAATTCCGTAACCAATTCACTTGATTTCCAAGTGAATTTAACTTTATTTTAACTTAATTTCAGGTTCTTTCATAAGGTTGTTAACATATTACTTCTAATTTTGTGACAGTTTATGTGCAAAGCAAACACTTTCTTAGAAACAGTTATTTGGATAACAACTTATTTTATAGCAGTCAAAATACTATAAAATATTCAGAGTGTAAATAACTATGAATGAATAAAAGCAACCTTACATTTTAGAAGTCAGAGTCTCTTGTTGATTTGCAAAGAAATAATTTATTGCATTGCTCAGGGAATGATAAGCTCTGAGCATATCTACAAGGGTTTTAATTAAAATATGAGTTAGGTGCATGAATATGAATTATGTGAGTATGTCTGGTAGCAGCTATTTCCAATTTCATAACATTTGCTTGCTACCATTACCCATATAGCTTAGATAATGCCATAAGCTCCCAGGCCATTTTTTCCCTGTCTTTTTCAGGTAAATTCTATGAAAAAAATAAAATTGGTACTCCCTTTATAGTTTCTGGGACAGAAGAACGTGGGAATGGCAAACAGAACAGAGTATGAGTGTGGCCTAACTAAAGACATGATAAAATTCGAGCAAATATTTGCTGGAAGGTGCTAGTGTACATATCTGACTCTATTTATGCCCCATTCCTGGAACATTCAAGGCCAGGTTGGATGAGAGACTGAGCAACCTGATCCAGTGCAAGATGTTCCTGCTTATTTCAGTGGGATTGGACTAGATAACCTTTAAAGATCCCTTCCAATCCAAACTGCTCTATGATTCATTCTATTAGAAAACATGGCCAATTCACCACTCATTAAATTGAGTTTCATTTTTTTAATATACTTGTGATTAACACAGGCTTTGTTTACATGATAAAAGCTAAGAAATATTTCTTAAGACCAAGCCAGAAGTACCAAGAGCCTGATTCCTTTTTATCCTCAGCTCCCACTGATTTTGAATTGTCAGTTTTCAGCTACCAGCTTCAAGCTGACCTTTGCTTATATGTCACATTGCCCATGAACAGGTGGCTTGGGACTTGTCTCACCTGATTTCTGATATCTACAGTACAGGATTTCATCCCCAGGGTGACCAGTGAGTTTTCTTAGAGATGATGGAGAAAACCAGCTACGTCTGAAGTGCATTTTGGTTCTCCTGCCTGCATTTACAGTCCCCTGCTCTTAAGGTGCTTTGTTCCTGAGTAACGAATGTAAAACACAGCCGTGCAGATGCTGCACGTTTCTTCCTAACATCTGAAAGACAAGTAATACAGCCTCAGCTGCAGAGCCTTGGCTGCTACCTCAAGCTGTATTATTTGGTGTCGTTTTGCCTGAGAGGTTATCTGATTCAATACCATGTACATCAGGCAGGACAACAGCCCACAAGTGCCCTCAATTCAGCTTGCAGCTGAATGCTGCCCCACCAGGCTAGAGAAGCTCATGAGAGTTGAGGGAAGACATGGTGCTTTAGGAGCCTCCTAAAAGTGCCTGTAGCTACCAAAGGGCATGCATAGCACTTGATGCCTTTGCTTTATTTAACAGGCCTTGTAAATCAACAGACCCTCAGGAGGCTTTTTCATTTATTTCCCCTACTCTATTCAATTGTGAATTTCAGCATTACGCTATTATCATGCTGAAATGTAAAAAATATAGCTAAGAGGTACCTTTAGCTACTGTAGCTGTTGGCTTACTCCTGGGAGAGGCAGGACTGCATAATTTATCTGATGTTTCTCCTGAGAAATAAGAGCATATTTTCAAAATCAAAACTCAAGATAGGTTTGTGGTAACAGTGTTGAGATTCCAGAGATAGTTCTGCGCTAGTGCCATGACCGCCTGTCTGATAAACCCTGCTAATGTTGCTCTTGGCACCCTTCAGCGGGCTGGCAAGTGGGTATAGTCTCTCAACATAGCGTTTTTCCAGTACCAGAGCTGAACTGGAAAATGAACCGGGGGGCACAATTCAGCAGCCGAGAGCCTGTGGAATGCAAAAGGAATCCAGACATTTAATTCCCTGGTAGCTCTCTGGAAAATCCCTGCCTTGCTGCTTTCAGTAGCTACAGCACGTAATCCTGAGCAGCTGGCATGGCCAACAAGCACCAGAACAGCTGGGAGGGTGCACACTCATGGGGCTTTTCTCTTTGCAAATGCTTTGTCATGCAGCAGAAGTGCTGCTCCAGGAACCTGCTATTTTTCTGGCAAACCTGTGGTGAACAACACTGGTCTCAGAACTCATGAAAAGAATGAAATACATAAATATAAAAATAAATAAATGAAAATAATTAGAGATAGAATAAAAATGGAGGGATACAGTTCATTAAATGCTCTGTAAAAAATCTTGGCCATTTTAGCATGCATGACATGTTGGGTTATGATCCCTCCTTTCGGTACCTCACAAAACAGGCAAGAAACACATGTCTCTGTGAGTAGCTGTCTCTCTGACATTGCCAGTAAAACCCTTTATACAATCCACAGGGATCCCTCAAAGGGCAGTTCACCCCATCAGGACATAGTATCTAGGAGTAGCAGACTGAATCACTCTACCAGGCCTTGTCTTAGATGCTGACAAGGAAGGAGCCAACACCTGACTTTAAATGACCACATTTGGGTGAGAGGAACCCACCCTCCCATGCATATAAACATTTAGCTCACATGGTTGAAGCATATGGACTGTTGTTTTTATAACTTCAGTTCTCACCATACACCAAATGAGGCAAGTCTAGTTAAAATATACAGAGCAAAAAGGGATCTTTCTCCTCATGTCACCACCCTTCTTCATCACCACTGCAAACACCACAGATATCACTGCATACAAGCAGCTCAAGTGGCCCCAAGATGTTGAAGATTTACTCTCACTTTAGCTAAAGAGTATTAGATCAGCAGCCATGCCTCTAAAGTGAAGGTTAACAATCACTCAGTAAGCTTTTGATGGGTGCCAGTGGCTTCTAAACCAATAGTTTCCTCAAAGAAAATTAAACTCTTTTAGGAACATGCAACTCTCATGTCAGCTGATGCTCAACCAGTACACAGACAGACGCTAATGACTTCTAGAAGAGAGAGGAGTGTCAGACTCAAAAAGCCCCTAAATTTCTGGACTTATATGAGATCAGTTTCATCACAGATCACCAATAACACCCAAAATAACACTTACTGTCATGTATAGGACTGGTAAGGAGACTTAGCCATTTAAGCTGTTAATGTTCTTTCTGTATAAAGCATGATTGTTCGTGTGCGTGTTGCAGGTAATGGCTTTTTTACTGAACAAATTGCAATGTGAGATTGGAGTATGACTTCACCAGGTGGAAAAGCATTTTCTCCTAACAAAGGTTAATGACTTGCTGGTAGTTCAGCCAACTCATTATCAGCAATATCTGATTGCTACCAGGATAGCAAAGGACAGCCCCTGCCCACCAAAAAAGCCATCAGCATCCCTGAAGAGTTGAAGGCAGACACTAGCCTTGGGGCAGGAGTGTGGAAAATGCTTCCCGAAAAAATTAATTCAGATAATCCCAGGAGTGAAGAGTGACTTGAAGAGAAGCCCAGGGGACCCCAGGGAAGGGGAAGCAAATGAAATAAGGTTTTCTGTCAAGAAAGTGTATTAAAGACATAAAGCTTAGGTAAGAAGAAGGTCCTTAAGTATGGCTCATTACCTGGGAGTGAAAGAAAATCTTGGAGCTGATCTTCAGATAAGCAAATAACTGCTTGTCCTTTTGTCTTCTTTCCCCATCTCTATGTCTCTTCAGGGTCATGTTTGCATTTAGGCTCTGTAAATAAGCACAAGTGTCAGCCATGTGTGAGGCCGGTGTTAAGGATGAGGATGTGTCTGAGGCACCTGGCAAACAGCAAGCCATTCCCTACTGCATGGCTGTTGAAATCCTTAACCTTACACACTGGTGCCCCAGCTATGTGCTGAAATTAATTTCTGTGGGGTTTAGATGGAAAAAGAGGGCTTCCCTCATATAAGTGCAGAGGCTGCACACTTAGGAATGAGATGCAGGAGGATTTGTTCGGAAGAAAAGCTTTCCAATGACCTGTATTAGTTGGGAAAGCACATAGCTCTCCAGCAAAACAGTGAGAGTGTCCATACCCCCAGGATTTTAGTAACAGACATATGTTAGCAAATAACTGCATTTCAAGTAACAAGACTGCAATGAAATGAATAATCATGTAAAAGTGGAAGTTTGGCTGATTTCCTTTCTCTATGGCAATTTTACAGACAACAGTTCTGCACGTTGCCATGGTTTAGCTCATCAAGTGTATGACAACATCCTTAAGGTGCGCATGACTTCCTAAGTCTGTAAGAATGTCTCTAAATAAGAGTACCCCCATTTGCAGACATGAGGAGTACATATAGCTCACGTGGAAATGCCTTGGAAAAAAATACAACTGTTCATACGTGTATTGTGAGTTTGTGTGATATTATACTGACATCTTGATCCCAGACAGCCAAAACTTCAAATTAATCATAATTCCTTTCCATCTCTTCTGGCTGGGACACATCAACATGTGTCAAATGAAGCTGTACCACATGAAACCCAGGTAGTGGGTCTGGCTGGGATGGGGTTAACTTTCCCTGTAGAATCCCAATATACTGCTGTCCTTTGAACCTGTTGCTAGGGGGTAATGAACACTCATGTGCACCATCTTTGTATCTCCAGCACCCTATCGAAGGCCCAGTAGTCTGGGGATGGGCAAGAGTTTGGGAGGTAACACAGCCGAGACAGCTGACCCCTGCTGACCAAGGGGATATCCCATACCCTATGACATTGTGCTTCACAATGGAGGTAAGAGAAAGTGGGGGGATGAGGATGATTAATTATTGAGGCACTTGTCTTCTGAAGCAACTGCTATGTATACTGAAGCCCTGGTTTCCAGGAAGTGTCTGGACATCACCTGCTGTTGGGAAATAAGAGCATACATCTCCTTTGTTTTTCCTTTGTTTCTGCACACAGACTTTGCTTTTTTTCATTAAACTACCTTTATCTCAACCCATGAGTTTTCTACATCTTATTTTGTCCCCATCCTTCTGAGGACAGGGAGTGAGAGAGCAGCTGGGTGAGCATTTGACAGCCAACTAAGGTCAGGCCACCACACCAATTATGGTATATCTGATCCTGAATGAATGTGTGGTTTTCATCATGTTCCCAGATGAGTGAACCGTCCTTATTCAGAAAGCTAGCTTACAGGTGTTTAAAACTTAAAACGTCTTCATGGCAGAGAGAGAACATCCATTCTGTGTTCAGTGGAGCAAGACTGCCTATATAAGCTTGTATCAGAGTGCCATTTGACTGCATTACCCCCTGATTTCTTACAACAACAGTGGGTATAGCCTTTTGTGCTATGAGGGCAGCCAGAGGAGTGACCTGAGAGGGAGCCATCCCCTCCTGCAGACCTTTTCTTGTGACTCCATCAGAATTCTGGAGCATCCCACCATGTGTATTTGTCCTGACCAAAAATATGAAGAACATAATGAGATCCATTTTTAGCTCAGTGCAACTGAAGCTATGTAAATCTAATACTGCTAGTGGCAGTATTTAGTACAGGGACTTGAAAACCCAATCCAAATATGTCCTTTTGTTGTAGGTTGTTTCGGAATTTTTTTGCTTTTTATAATGCAGCTTCTTTAATGCAGATGTTGTATGATTGAGGGATCTGCTCAGAGACAGCAGCTGAGAAATCTGCCCAGAACGTAGATAGGTGATGTGCAATTAACTGAAGAATTTTAACATCCTAGTTGCTCATGTTCTTTATTAATTCAGAGATGATATTTTCCTCTTCCTCAACGGGTGGTGCATAAAATGCTGGGAACACCCTCAATGACCTTTGATGATTTCAGCTGCTGTAAAAATCAAAGTATTAATGGAGCCTTGACATTTTGGCTCAACCGAATGAATGACTTAAAAAAAAACAACATTAGAAAGTGCACGTTCCAGGTTTTGATTTAAACTTAAGGTCTACGTTAAAGATCCATTGGTCTTATTGGTGATTTTTCTTTTCACTCAGTGGGATTGACTCCATATGCCTTGTACTCTTTTAGCTGCTATCACAGGCTGGAGGAGTTGCTGCTCTCACCGCTTTGCCATAAATATGTAGCTGGAGCCTGCTTGTGAGGTCCTTGGCTGCCTAGCAAGCCTGCAAAATGAGGAGGGCACACTGGAGGAGTGTAGTTTCTTCCTTGCTCTCTTATGTTGCCTTGTCTGTTTGGATTCCCACAGCAGAAACGCCGGGGGTTACAGAGTTTTTCTCTAGTACAGTGGTCCTCCCAAATGCTGAAAGACACTGGCTGCCTGCCTGTGAGTCTGCGGTGGTGAGCCTCACCCCCGCTCCTCAACTCTCTAGACTTTTCGTGCTCATGGAGGGTAAAACCCAAAACACAACAGCACTTTGGAAATGAGGTTTCAAACCAAATATGCAAAAAGTAACTGGCCTTCTCTGCTTAAAAGGCAGCAAAAACACTGAAGAAGCTCGGCTCTGATCTCAGACCACGCGTCTCAGGCTTGCTGTGGTGAGATAAGTCATTTAAACATGCACAGCCTTAGAGTAACTAAGTGTTACTCCCTGTGTTGCAGCTCTGGGTGCCTGTTGGTTTCAATGTCAGAACCAGAAAAGGTTTATTAAAAGACATGATGTAGTCCATTTGTTTTGGTTGGGAGTTTTCAGCCATGCAACTTCATTTGCCTGTGGGTGGCAGGTTATACTGGACATATACTGTGGGTGACATATAGTGGACATGTACTAGTTATTCAGCCTCGCTCTTCTAATGTTGTAGATCACAGCCTTATCTTGTCTATTCCAGAGCCCTCCTCCCAGTTCACCCTCCTGCACTAGGATACAGTTGCTTTATTTTTAGATAATTAACCTATTCTTTTGTCAGCAATAGATGAAGTGCAGGGCTTCGAAATTGATGTGCTGTTGTCTCTGACTTCTCTACATCCCCATGGGGGCTTTCAATCACTGTTAGAGCTGAAGTCTCAGTCTGAATCCATGACACAAAGTTACCTTGTTATTTACTCTGAGTAGAAATGCAGCAGAAATCAATGAAATGAACAATTATTATTACCCTGAACTGACTGGAATTCAGATGCTGAATGATACGTCCAAATGAATTTTTAAAAAGGCAGAGGTGCACGGCAGCTGCATAATGCCAAGTTGCACTTGAAGGCACAGCTCTCATTAGGAGGTGAACGTCTGACTGTAACTCAATTTCCATTGCCTAGTTAACAGGAAAATGCATGAGACTTTATTGACTAAAAAAATTCTCAGGAAGCATGTTAGTTAAAGCAGCACCTAAATACTGAAGTAGAAGGCAATTCCCAAGTCTTCAAATAGAGCCAAGAAGATAAGCCATGTCCTAAGGAGGTCCTGTCCTCCGTGCCTAATTTCAACAAGCATCCCCGGCTGCCTGCACCAGCCCGTCTCAGTGGCAACACATGGTGACAGGGAGCAACAGTGCTAATGGAAAGGGGGAGAGAGGCCATAGCCTCAGCCTTGGTCTCTATGGCCCTGTCTGGACTTTCACTGAGCCATCCAGAAGCACGCCTGCCTACACTGAGTAATTGCATTTTGTTGTGGCTGTTTTAAAATACATTGGAAACATGTGTGCCTAGAAGGACACATTAAATTCCTGCATCTCAGTGTGTATTTTTTTGTTTTATTTCGATTTAACAGGCCAAATGAGACATTTCGATGAGGAGCTGCGGCTCTCTTCTAGTTTTTCTGTTTTCTTCAATGGGCTGCAGCATGCGCATTAGGGAGGGAACAAACTCCTGGCTGCCACAGGTTAAAAGAGAGGGGTTTGGTCTGACTAGATCACCCCGATGTCAATCCAGAGTATCATCCCCTCCCTCTAGGACATTTTCCAGCAGCTCACGAAAAGGAGTTTCATCTCTAGGGGAGAATTAGGTGTCAGGGCAATACCTGATGGGAAACAGCAGTCTTTCTCAGCAGCACTTTGTCCATATTGTATCCATTAAAGTCACATTCCCGTTGCTACTCACGAGACAAGCTTGCTGCATTGCTCAAGGCTCCTGTCTATTTATCTGAGTGGGTATCTCTTTGTCATTGGCAGTGCATTTAAGGCCTGATTCTATATAAAGCACCTAGGAGCTACCTGAGGTGTTGTAGGATCAGTCCCTGGGTTTATGGACAGGTTCCATTTCGCCTTTGTTGGGTTCCTCTTTGTGCAGCCCTGCAGTCAGGTAAAGCAGCCCCTGATCAAGGAAAGCAATGCGATATGTCAGGTCTCATTATCACCCAATCCAGTTCCTGATAAAAAATTGGTATTGAGCAGCCCAGTTCTCACAGTTTTCAGCTTTCGTTGGCCTTTGTGCAACAAACAGTGTTTAAAATGTTGCTATGACTCTCCCCTGCAAATAAGAGACTTCTGTGCCTCCAGCAGAAGATATGAAGTACTTTGTTTATTCAGGGATAGATAGCAATCAGGAATGTTAGGCTGGGTTTAAAAGCCTTGGACTTTATTAGGGAAATTTACTTCAGTTTAATAGGAAAGAAGGGGAGTGGTGGAAAGGGTGAGAGGAATGAAAAGGAAATTTCAAACAAAAATGTTCCAGGACCTCTTATTCATGACTTTCGCTTTCGCCTGTTTAGCTTAAACAACTTTCCATTAACATTCCTTATTGAGTACTGTAAATGGAAAAAGCAAATAAACATTAGTCCTTGGCCCGATGTGTTGTCAGTGATGCTGTTCATGATATTTTTTTCACTCTGTCAGTGAGAGGAAGGGTGCCAGCAGTGCAGCCAGTTGCCAGCCTAGTCAGGCTGCGCTGTATCTGTGTACAAAGCAGGCAAGAGAAAAAGCTTTGTTTCACCTCCATCCTGTCTAGATGTAGGGGCTCATAAAATGCACTCTAAAGTGAAGAAATGGTTGTCAAAGGCAAGCCTTCTGCCATCACATCCTACACTCCCTTTCCTGAGCTGGTCAAGCTCTGTTTTGCAAAGTCAGTAGGGTTTCCTGGGGTCCATTATTCTCATCTGAAGATCTTCACAGCTGTAATGAGCAAGAATATCTCTTTAATTCCCAGTCTGCATTTTACTGACCTGCTTGTTCTTATGCCAGAATTCTCCATAGTAGTTCCTTTATCTATCTTCTTTTTCACGTTTCCCCCCCCCCCCCCCGCCCCCCCTTCCTGGCTTGAAATGCATGGACATGAGTTATAACCCCTTTCAAGACATTACACTGAACTAGCTAAACTCTACTAGACTCTTCTTATAAAAGAATGTCTCATCACCACACCCAACTCCTGAGCAGGACTCGGCAAGCTCATTTCACTAACTGTTTACCCACTGTTCTCATAAATATGTGTATTCTTCTCTCTGCTGTGTATTTGTCCTACTATTGGCATTACTTTTTCCATTGTTGTATGTTCCCTTGCCTCGCTTTCCTCTCTTGGTTTGATCAAAATTACCGGCAGGAAAGATACTTCCAGTCTTACCCTTATGCTTTTTCTGTGTCAGGCTATCTGGAGGGAACTCTTTTCTCAGCATAGACTTGGAGAATCATATCAGTGCTGGCTGTAGTTAACACAGGATCAGCTACATGCTGTAAGTATTACTTGGACACAGAACACACCATCCTACCATGGGGTGAGGCCAGAGCACCTGGAGCTTGCGTGAAGTGCATCATTAACACTCAGATGATCTTTCCATATCTCTTTTCAAATGCCAACACACAAATGACCAGTCAGGCCAGCACATCTTTCTGTACTTTTGTGATTTTCAGTTGATTTTTTGTCCCTGGCTCGTAAGGTACTCCAGTAATGGATTCATATAGAACTTTCCCTCTGATAAAACTCTCACTCAAGATTCAGGGCAGGAGAGGGAAAGAACAAGAGAATCTCTCTTTTCCTGATCATAACCCAAAGGAATCACAGTACTCAGCAAGTAAAGTATGTGTGCCTTTGCTGGAAATTATTATACTTCGTATAATCCTGCTCTGCATTGTTTAACAGAGTTTCTTTTTTAATTGTTTCTACCCAGTGGGGAATTATCATCTGAATCCAAGCTTCTTAATTGGAGATGGAAGTCCTCTCTAGACTCTTGACATTGAAGTTTAGGCATATGAATGTAGGTGTCTTCCTGAGCACAAGGTGACAAGGCTCCCTATATATTTAATGGAAAGTCAGAGTTTGATTCAGTTGCTTAAGTGTCTGGTACTGTTTATATTGCCAGAGGTCATCTAAGACACCTGCACTAAGCTTGCAGATATGACACTGGGCCTACAAGAGACCCACACCTTTCTGGAAAAGCGTCTAAAAGGTAGACGACATCCTCAAGGGCGTCTCAGCGATGCTGGATGCCTACACTTCAGTAACAGAATAAGAGTGGAAGAGTGCAGAGCTATTCAGGTCACCTACACCAGGCATCTACACCTGTCCTCCAAATAGATCTGCAGACTCCACTGGCTGTATTAATGAGCAACAGGAGCTGTTGTATTGGCAACAGCAGGAGTTTGGACACCCAGCTCCCATATACACATGCATGTTAAAGGCACCTAAATAACCTGTGCCTGGGGCTGAATGCCAGTGTATGTGCTTAGTTTAGGATGGAGTTGAGGAGGTGGTTCACAGCATCCATTAACTGGGTAAAAAATATCTGCTGTTGAAATCAGATACTTCCAGTGAGATAGCATTTCTATGGAGGAGTGAATGAGGAGAGGCGGAAGACAGAAGAAAGTAGGAATGGAGCTGTTGTATGGGATCTTGGGTAATTATAGCACAGCTGGTCATGGCAAATATTTGTGATGAATTCTGAGTCAGATATATTTCAATTAAGTGGCAGTATAGGCAACGGTAGGCTGGTAAGTAATATTTTAAAATTTATTTATTTATTCCAAAAGAGGAAGCTTTGATGAATTGAGGGAACTAACTAGCAACGACAGCTGATATCAGGATTCAAATGTGTTTGCATTAATTAGAACCAACTACAGAATATATCCTAAACTTCTATTCCAAGGAAGAAGAAAGAAAAACAAGTAGAGAAGGACTGCAAACATAACTGGATGAATAACCCAGGGATAAAGAATCCTAGGGGAAAAAAACCCTCAAAAACCCAGGGAACAGAGAATGAAAAACAGAAATGGAAGAAAGTCAACTCTTAAAAAGTTACAGAGCAAGATTTTGCAATCTCCAAGTGAGGTACAGGCTGCAAAGTTTGTGAGAAAAGGATGAAACCTTCACTGGCTGTATAAAAAAACTGAAGAAGTAAGGAAGCTGAGCTTTGTGGAGTGAACATTAAAGATACTACAACTTCGTTTCCAAAATCTAAGTGAATATATTGTTGCCTCTGTTCAAGAACACGGGGAGAATGGCAGTGGTTACTGCAAATGAGATTATCTGCACAGACTTCATGTGCTTATGAAATGATGAACAGATAACCTCCATCGAAGGACTGTGAAAGAACTGTCATTCAGCAGGATTGGAAGCAAAGTTTTTCAATTAAATTCTCATGCTAGAGGTGATATTGCAGAAATGGAGAACAGCAAAGGTATTACCTTTGTTTCAGAAACATGAAAAACATGACATAGGAAACCACAGGCTTGTTAATCTGATCTCAGTCAACCACAGGCCCTTAGAATAAAATAAAAAGATGTGGATAACATGTAAATGAGACAAATGCATCATACCAGACTAAACTGACCTTTCCTTGATAGGATAATTCATTTTCTGAGACAAAGGAAATTAAGTAAATAATACCTACCTAAACTTAAGTGGAACATTTGAGAGGGGCCTAAGTGGGCAATAATTAGGCGAGTTGGGGAAGGGAATTAGCAGAAGAAATGTCACAGAGAATGAGATAAAGGTAAGACATAAATGGGGCTGGTATTGAAACTAGAGACATTGTAAGGGAGGTATTCTCTCTGATATGGCTGGTGATTTAAATATTTTTTGCCAATGCAGAGGGAGTTCAGCATATCTGAATTAAACAGGATGCGGTTCAAGGGTACTTAGGTTCTAATGACAAGAGTTTCTGATGTCAGCTGAGAGCTTTTCTGAAGCAAATGGCTGAAAGGCCAGCTGACCAGAAGCCACTGAAGTGAAGAAGCTGTGAAAAAGCCATGGAAAAGGCAAACATGATGAATGTGATCTTAAAAATATCAATATCAATATGTCCAATAAAAATGGGAAAAAAAACATGCCATTGTAGAAGACACTGGCGAAATTCAGGCGCAATATCTCAATTAGCTACAATTAGATTTATATTTTTTTAGCTTAGTTACAGCAGGTGACCAGGATGCTTTACAGTATGTTAGGTTTGTTTGTTCAACCAGCAGTGGTTTTGCTCACCCTGGTTTTCTTCACATGACTCAGATTATATCCTTCACACACACATCCCAGTAACCCCTGCTGGCACTGCCTGGCAATAGTCTGTCACTCTTGTCTCACCTCTGCTTTCTACATGATTTTATGTCCCAGATAACAACCATAACTTGGCTGCCTAATGGTAAGTCATAACTGTAGAGTGACACATCATATCTGTGACTGCAGTGACAGTTACTTTAAAAGCACCCCTGACTCTCCCATGCATTGCATTGCAGAAGGAGTGCAGATTACAATACATCCTAGTCACGCTAGCTACACTGGGCTTGTCTGGTTCCCACTCAGGCTTTTGCCCTTTTCCTTTTCTCTTGCTCACCCATCATGCCCTGATATGACACTGCAGGACAAAAAAATCCACCTTGGCTGGCTTTGCAGACCATTTGACTTGATGGTATGTCATCATAAAACACTCCTAGAACATTTGCTAACAAAGGCCAGTGTGAGAATTTGTGTTAGCTGTTCCTGGATAACTTCATAGAAGAAAAAGACAAAGAATGTTTTCAGGTTTTATACCTTAAATTGAGATTTTTGAGATCAGGCCAGAAATAGCTATGAAATCAACTACAGATTAAATTAACGGCTGGCACAAGGTTTGGTGTAAAGGTAAATCACAGGAGATTTAGCTGCAGAGATCTGGGTCTCCTGGTACATCAGGCTTCTTCAAACAAAAAGCATTAGAATAGAAGCCAAGAGCAAAACTTGGCAGAATTTAGCTACAAGAAACACAGGCCCCACCTAAGAAATAGAGGGCTGTCTCTTGAAAGCAGTGATGAGCTCCCATTGCAAGTACTTGGTTAGGAGAGCTAAAAATGTAATTCTTGCTTGTATGAACAGGCAGGTGATGAGTAAGGAACATGGTTCACCCCTGTAGAAACATATCCGGTGCTGCTAGTCACAACTTCAGCGTAGATGTCATAAGGGAGGAGATAATGAAGAAAAGCATAAAAAATACTCAAGTGCTGGGAAAAAATGCCTGAAAACAAGAGGTTGAAAGTTTAGCAAAGAAAGAACTGGGAATTGCCTGCACTAGAGTATGCAATTACATGAGGTCAGTAAAAGGTGCGTCCATCTGGTTGCAACACAAAATGGGAAAAGATACTCCAGAGAAGTGCAGGTCCCTGACCCCAGTGTCAGCGCATATGGGTGAACTGGTGCCTACCTAGAGGCGGACCAACTGCATAAGCAGTGGTTCCTCTTAGTCCTAAATTCTGTGAATCTTTGAATCATACTGCAAAGACCTTCTTTCTTTCAGGGTTTCCATCCCTCGCCAGAAGACAGAGCAGTTGACAGCCTCTGGAAGGCTGTCAACTCACTTTAGGGGCTGTGGGCCAGGGCTACAACATAGCAGTGACATACAGAGGGAAGTAGTAACTCTTTAGAGAATTATCAAATAGCAGCAGTGACTCGAAAGGATCTGTCCTCCTAGGGCTGTGAAGTTAAGATTGTGAAAGACAGATCAGTGCTGCCTTTCCAACCAAACAAGGTTCAGAAACCTCATCCCACCTATGGCAGCCCTTATAGATACTGTATGGCATGATGAGGCTCTGCTGACAAGGCTATCAGCATCTCTGAGGGAATTAGCTTTTCACGTTAATTTTCTGTCAGGCAGCTTAGGACCAATCTATTCTATGCACTACCTTTGATCTGCAATTTCATTATTTTGCCAGGGCTTAGCTCCCTGCATTGCCATTTCCTCAGGTAAAACCATGTGGGCTCTGTTGTGCTGCACAGCTGAGGAATTGTGCTTCCCCTCTCAGCCCTTGCACAAAGCCTGAAGGTCAAAGCAGTTATGAGCTGCTCACTGGGACTGACTTGCTAATTGTCAACTTCAATTTCATGTACTGTTTTGATCCATTTTGCTTCTGAAGAAAAACTTTGATGCTGTATTTAACAGAAAAAATCCAGTTCATGCTCACCGACTCTTCAAATCTCCTTTGCCACAAGGGAAGAGATGCATTTGTTCAGGAGGCAGGTCTGTGCTGAGCTGTTGCATTCACTGTTAGGTGCTATAGCAGCAAGAGTAGATTGCGTCTTTCACTGCCAGGGCTTTAAAACAGTCAGATACCTCTACCTGCTACAATTCACTTGTGCCACAGTAAAAGGATAAGGAAAAGACCCAGAGTTCAAGCCCTACACCACAGTGGGACATGTAAGCCAGGCAAAGTGGCACAAAGCTCCTGCTGTGGTCACCGGTGAGAGGTGACAAGGGAGGATGCCTTCTGGAGATCTCTCACTCTCCACAGCCATGGTGGCTTTTAAACTGACATGCCAAATTTGGGCAATTGCACCAGGTGTTAGAGATAAGTTGGTGAATCATGTGAGGACAAGAGCTGCTCCAAGAGTCTGGTATACTCCCAACCCATCAATTACACCAGAATTTCATCAGTTTTGTTTCTTTCAAGACTGTCATAGGACCATGCATATGACAAGACAGACTGTTCAATCCTAAATGTGTAGATCTTTTAGCCTTCTTTCCTGCATGTGCTGCAGAGAGAGAATCAATTCCCTGCAGCACTTTGGTGGATGCTGGCCAAGAAAGATCATAGGTAACCTCTGGCAGTGATCACCATCCAGGCTTGTGACCCTGATTTTCCTTAATTATGTCATCAGGATGATTTCCCCCCGCCCATTCTGCCTGAAGACACATTTTAGATCCAATCTATCTCAGCTGAAACAGCTCAGCTTGGTCTGGCAAAGACCAGCCAGAGGATTCCATTACACTGGATGTTTAACTCTGATGTTGAGTATCTGTATGAACCCCTCCTTTCTCTTTGTGTCTCTAAACATGATGCAACCTCTTTAATACCATTCTCTACTTCCTCAACACACCACTGCAGGAGACCCCCTTGCTAACATCATCATCAGCTGCTAGTGGGAAAATATCCATGGGATTCCTCCAAATCAAGAATATGAAGGGGCAGAGAGGCTCCTGCTGCTGCCAGGAAGAGCTCCTCAGATGCTGGTGCATCCAGAGGTTGAGATGTCCAAGTGCCAGCATGGGACGGAGCTGGGCTTGGAGCTGCACATCTGGCACAACGATGTCATCTCTCTCTGGTGGGTGGTCTTCACTGGGGTTCTTCACAAAGAAACTAAACAAAAAGCATCCAGGTTTTGTCCCTTTCTGACCCTTGCTGCAGAGAAAAGGGTCAAGAAGCACATAGAGAGATAAAATAGCTGAGTATGAAGGCATCTGTGGTTTCTTTTTTTTTTTTTTAACCAAACCTCCAGGCTTTTGAGACCTCAGTCAATTCCTCCTATTTCAGCATCATTTCACAGCAAAAGTAAGAGTCCTAGGGCTTACCGATGACCTAAGTGCTCAAAAGTGCAATTCCGTTTCCCTTAAAACTCAGACTAAACAGTTTCAAGCCTCTAGAGAATTTACCTAAGCTTTGCCAGGTTCTGAATTAATCATGTTTAAAAAAAGGTAAATCATATTTACTGAAATGCCTACCCATGCTAGTGCCTGAAAAAGAGGTGTTACAAGGGGCAACTAAAAGCAGAGGCATTGTTGCCTTGGGGTAGTACCCCCTTGACACCCCACAGAGCACCTTTCCCTACCCCACTGAGTACCACTATTTGAGAGTCTATTGCATTCTTATTTTGTGTGTATTCTACTGGGAATAAAGGATGAAGGAGAGGCAAAGTGTGACAAACTGCTCCTGAAGGTGAGAACTGAAACTGCAGTCAATCTGCTGCAGCCCATCTCCCACCCGGACCTGCAGCAAGGGTTAACAAAATCAGAGTCGATCACTGCAGTCCTCCGGAGCACAGTGCCTGCGTGCTGCCATTCAGCAGCTGTGGCCCGTGAAAGAGGTCTGAAGCTTTTACTGCGACAAGAAAACCTCCCCCACAAGGAAAACACAGTAGCAAAATGGTGAGACCATAAACTTTGACACCAGTGACTGGGAGCCATGTCTCAATAAGGAAGGCAGAGTGTCTGGCCAGCATGCTATTCAGAGGTGATCTCAAGTATTGATCTATTTCCAAGAAACCTTAATTGCATTGTTCAAAGTCTTGAAAAAGAACGATGATCTTGGAGTTATCAGCAGCCTGAGACCAGGCAGTAGGTAACAAAATCCATCAGTGATTCTGAGCTGTTTTAATACACTTCTTGATGTGCTTCTCAGGAAAAAACAGAAGACAATAATCACCAGATATGCTATTTTAATCTAACTAACCAGCACTGCATGCTGGCATCCAGCTTGTTCCATTACCTCCTCACATGGCTGAAGCTTTCTGCTTCACTTATCTGAAAAGATGAGCAGATAGCCTCTACTTCCAGAACATCCTTTGGATTTTTACGGTGTTTTGAATTAGTGATGCAAATCTAATTCTGCTGAAACAGACCTAGACTCCATTACTGAAGGAGCACTTTCTATTTGGATTAACAAGGCTGCATTGTGTCACTACCTGATGTAAGGTGCAGAAGTGCCCAATTTATCAGAATATTAAATGCAAGAGCCTGTTGTGTTTTCTCTCTAGCCTACAGAATGTACATTTGCAGGTCTCCAGCTGAACTCCTTTCATCAAACACCTCATTACCTTGGCAAAGTGAAGGGAAATAGCAACTTAAATACTTCAGGAATATGCTGGTTATACATTAACCCTTGAGTCTGTAGCCATAGGAATCAGACAAGCATCACAGCGTATCTTTTGTTCAATACAAAATTAAACCAGAAAAAAAAAATATATATATACTCCTGTCGAGTTTGGGATGTTGGTCTTGACAGAAATGTGTGTGAGAGAGAAGGAATGATGTTGGCAAGAGATTCAACTGATATCTATACTGGTGTACCTGAGAGCATTTCTGAGGTGTATGCTCCCACTCCGTGTTGAAATGAGACACGGGCATGTGCACCCACGTCTTCCAGGGTCTCGTGTCCCCAGTGAGTATGTGAGCTGGACAAAAGCTCTGGCATAGGCTGAAAAAGTCTCTCATCAGCAGTTCCAAGGGATACGATCCCACAGTATCCCACATACTTTCCCGCTGGCCAATTTAAACAGAGACTGAGAAATCAAGGTGCTCTTTCTGTCTGAGTAAAAGCCTTGCAAGTAGCCTTGTACAGTTATTTGTTCCTTTGTGGCTGGTTTATCTTATACAAATCAATGTGGATAATTTTTATCTACTTGGCAAATGCACTTGAGGTGGAAGGAACACTTGGAAATTACAGATGGATATTCCAGTTGGAGGAAACACTTAAATACACAGGAGCAAACTTTGGGGTCTTGCAAACTAACATGCCATCCCTTGTGAGTCTCTGTCCATTTGCAGTGGGATTGCCAAAGAAGAGAGAACTAAATTACAAAATACCTCTGTGCAGTGGGGAAAATACATACTCTCCTTGGCACAGGAGACAAGGAACAGGATACAGGTCTCTTGAGGGTTCAAAACTGGTGTTCTAGCTGTAAGCCCTCCTCTTCCTCAGAGGGATCATTACACAGAAATTCTACGCACCTCAGAACACAAAATGCTCCCAAATTTATCTGAAAAACCTTTGTTATTGTTAATATTTTCACTGTGACAAACAGGGAACGGTTGTCAACAATCAGCTGAGCAGCTTCCCCACTGACTGAAAAAGCTGGGTAGGATGGCAAGCTCTGAGTTGGTGGCTCACATGCTGTAAAGCTCTGGTGGGTTCAGGGTTGATATACAATGCGTGGGAAATAACAGTGCAGTGGACTGCTGTGTGCAAACCTAGAGCTGTTATGCAAGACTTACTTTTCCGGAAGAATTGTAAACTTCAGTGAACTGTGTATCTTCTCTGTCTGTTGTTGTTTATGTGTCTATTGATTTATCTCTTCATCCATCCACCAAAAGTAACTCACAATTAGAGTCTTCTCAAATACTGTACAAGTGTTTCCATGTCCCTATTTTCATTCTCCCAGGAGTTATTATTCTGGCAGTTCACAAAACTCTGTCCGTCTACTATAAAGAACTTAATTGTGCAAAACAGATAATTATTTGCTGATGGCACTCTGCCTACTGGTTATGAAGATGGCCAAAAATCACCAAAAATTTACTTTTGGGGTAAAGTTTGCAACACGAACTGTGGATTTTTATTTCACTGGAACAAAAGTCACTGCATTTTCAAAATGTGTCTTCATTTGGATGTATTGCTGATCACCCATGTAAATAAAGGGGACAGCTATTGCAGCAAATAGTATGGGCCTATAAACAACAGGAAGGAAATGGGTTGACTTTTACAGAAGTAATGGGAGCAGATATAGGTCAAGGCCCTTTCTTGCTTCTAGTCTGCCCTACAGCAGACTCTATAGGCATGAAAGAAGCAGAGGGACTCTTCAAAGACATCCAAATCCCAGTTTAAATCCCTTAGAAGTTCCTTACCAGTGCAGAAACACTTAAGCATCACAGGAAGTCCTGCCTGTGCAAGAAAGCCTTGGAGCCCTGACCTCGAAGGCTCTTCG
Source organism: Myiopsitta monachus (assembly GCA_017639245.1). NCBI lineage: Eukaryota > Metazoa > Chordata > Aves > Psittaciformes > Psittacidae > Myiopsitta > Myiopsitta monachus. The sequence goes on from CM029919.1 coordinate 67,568,228, forward strand.
CCCAGATCCTTAGACACATATAACTCCCACTAATATGGGACTAAACAGGAGTTAGGGCCGCGATGAAGTGAAACTCTGGCATCAGTTCCTCATCTTTAGTGTCTAACCCAAAAAGGTATGGGGACAGAAAATTGGGGCACTACCAATCACAATCATTGGAGGCCAAACCTAATGTAGGCACTCAAAGAGAGTAGGCAATAAAATTCGCTTGATCTTTGAAGGCATTATAAGCTCATACACTTGCATAAAAAGGCATCTTAAAGGGCTGTAGTTATTTTAATGATGTCCCTAAACTGGATCTAGGCAAGTGCAAGTGGCAAAGTTGTATTTCTGCAAAAGCTTAGGGCATTCAAAGTAATAGATTTTTTGAATTTGTGTTTATCCTGAGAACATTAACTCAGTTGGCATCCTGGCAGATTGGACCTGAGTAGAGTAAAATCTAATGACTGTGGAGGTAGATCAAAGCAGTTAGTGACTTCTGCTTAAAGAAAGGAGCCCATGAAAAGATGCAGCCCCTTTTTTGTTGGTGGCTACAGATGTATGCAAGCCTTAGCCAGGCTTAATCTGCCTGTCTGGAAGATTTCCCTCAAGGCAAGTTTGTATTATGCAGAATTGACTAAGTATGAACTGACTCCTCCTTTTGTTCCTGATGTGATTCCCATTTGTATCTATCCTGGACAGAAGTACAAGACTATCCAAGCAGCAGCATAGCTTTTCTTCACTTGCTTTGTCAAATGAGTGAAAATGATTGTATGAAATAAAAAGTCAAAAGAGTTAGGCCTTATATCATAGTGTTAAGGCTCTGAAGAATAAATAAACATTGTGTTTTCTGAAACCATGACTCTAATCTCAAATGACCAAGATGAATTTCTCTGTTCCTTTCCTTCCTCCCTTACAGCTTGCTGGGCTCAACTGCCTGAAATGTTTCTTATCTCTGTTCCTAAAATGGACCGTATCTCCTTCCCGTCTCCTCTTTTCCACAAGCGCTCGCACAGCTGTCCCCCTGCATGGCAGGAAGCCCCAGAGGGGTCTGGCCTCATGATGATTGGCAAAAGAATCAGGTGGTTTAACTTCTGGTCTGAATTCACTGCTGACCCTGCTTTGATGATCTCTTGGGGTTCCTTCCAACCAGAATCGTTCTCTGAGATGACAATTCACATGCTATGAGGAGAAGCTCTGAGGTACTGACTGGCATGTCTGTGGGGAAGTAGTTACTTCACAATCTGCAGTCACTCTCCAGCATTAACCCAAACCGTGTATGCCGATCATAGCACGCTGAAAGTGGAGGCAGAGACACAGCTGCCCAAAACCTGTCTTTTGCAAAGGCAATAGTGTCAGCCCTGAGAGAAGTGTTGCCTGGAATATTGCTCTTGTCAGTTCTTTAAACACTGAGGGAGCTGCCTCCTTTGGAGTCCTGGGAGAGTGGCAAGGTGGAAAGACATACAGGACTTCTCTGAAGTCAGCTACATGTGGATTTTACTACCATACAAAAATCAGGGAGCTGTGCTGGGTGCTGTAGCATGTGTGCTAGAAAAGTAGCTGAAGGAAACAGTCCACTTGTAAACACAACGCCCCTGTATCCAAACCAGTCAGGAACACATGCACAGAAACCACTTACGCTGTGGAAAGGAAAGGAACAAAACCAAATATCCTCAGGGCTTCTTTTCATACAATTTCGAAACAGACTTCCTGTGTGATAAACTCCCATGGAGTTTACAGTTCGATCCTGAGCTCCTCATACCTCCTGGTAACCTCAGCGGCGATTTGCAGAAAGGACCAGCTACTGTGCCCTGGCCCAGGTGCCTACAACTGCGTTATGTTAAGCAATGCAACCAGCGCTGAGATGTTCTTCAATCACCTGTCTTGCTGCTGACATAAATATTGTCAGAAGCGGAAAGGCACCAAATTAGCTAAGTAGTTCCCTTCATTTGAAGATGACCTGTGATTCCCACTCCTGTGAGAAAATAAGTCGTTCGTCGAAGACTGAGAAACAAGGTTATACCAAATAATTTTGCTAAAACCCTTTTAAACTCCTGTTAATACTTAGAACAGAGAAGCCAACTTAAATTTGTCCCATTTCACCCACTGCTAATTTTATTTATGCTGCAATTCTTTCAAATAATATTTAACTGGCATGCAAGCAATAGATGTGCAGATGGTAGGTGGGTAGGAGGATAATTTATGACCCAGAGCAAAGTATAAGCCAGCTTTACCAGCTGTAAATGATGCCCTGTGTGTTTCAGACCTTTGACACTTTAAACTCTAGTTAACATATACGGTGATTAGCCCACAAACCAATTCCACCCTGAAACAATACACTTTCTTGATTAAAGGGTTTCTTAAGGAAATATTTAATGTATCATATAACAGAAAAATTCTTTTGCTTAGCAAATAATTCCATATTTCCAAAACTGCGCCAAACCAAGGTTATACTGGCAATCCCATATCTGCTTCATATGAACCATATTTCTCCTTTATAAAGTGGATTTTTTTAAAAGTAATAATAAAATATTGGAAATGTAAAGAGTGCATGGAATAAAAATATTCAAGCCTTCCTTGGAAAAAAGAAGACGACCATATAAGTAGCTGGACATATTTTCAGGTATGTGGATCCATGCCATTATTTCATGGAAACCAGTATCTGGAAGGGATCTCAAGATATTTTTGGGGCTGGGTGTTCCCAGACTGTGGGACATTTATCACTGATGATATATAAAGCCATTTCTAGGATGTTCATGAAGGCAGCTCACCTATTTCTTGAGATTAACCTACCCATGTAGGCAACTGTGACAAAACCAGCAACTAGTGCTGAAAAATTGGACAACATTTAAGATACCAGGAGTGTGGGAGAGTGGTGGAAAACCAGAGAGCATGGCACTAGGAACTTAATTTGAATTGGGTGGGTACATGTGATAAGAAGAGAATAAAAGTCCAGTGGCAACTCTCTTGCTCATGGTACTATTGTGGCTTCAGCAAACTCACTCAAAAATCTCTTAAGAGGCTGGTCCCTAATCAGTTCTTAGAAAACTCAGTGAGGGTGATTGCTGTATTACCTTAGTCTTTTCCTTTCCAGTACATTTCCTGCTGATGTCCTGTTTCTTAGGACCTTGATGTAGCAAAGTGTGATGCAGGGGATTCACACAGGTTTCTCTGCAAGAGCCTACCTAAACAGCAATAGTTTTCCTGGCTCTGCTCATGTGTCTGTGAGCAACTGAGTGCAGCTGGTTTGGTCTCTGCGCAATGACAGAAATGGAGGTCTCCTGTCCAGCCCATGGCATGGCTCTCCCCTGCTCTCCCTATTCTTTGTCCCAGGTTCCTGTAGGCTCTGATTCAGTGACATCAGTGAGGTCAATGCTTACTATTCTCAGAGCTAGGAAACTACTTCAGGTCAGTGTGTCCCCTGAGGTTCCTCAATTTACACCTGGGTATAGTGATGTTTAAATGCTCTTATGTGAAACAGCGGCTCTGTGCAGTGGCTCTGCTTGCAGAGGAGGTACTAGGCAGAGTGACAAGCTCAAAGAAGCCTTTGCCACAGGTGTGTAATGGCAGCATCACCCCAGGCCTTAGTGGGTGCTTCGAGTAACTCATGGCATGCTACCTTTTCACTCAGAAAGCTGTGAGATATGACACACGTCTGTGTTAAGAAACAGGGCTAACCACCATAAAGATAGACATAGCAAGAGGTCAGCTTTGTTATTCAAACTAGATACAAATGTTTTCTAACCACTGTCTCTTTCTCATTTTATTCTTCCTGCATTTACAAACTCCTGATGTCTTTTTCTGTTATTACAGTCACCTTCAATGTCTACATTTTGTTTAAGCACCTAATAGTGCCTGATTGGTGCTGGGCGCTCCGTGTACCTGAGGAAGGTTGGCATCAGCTCTCTCCATGAGTCAGCCTTGCTGGAAATGATGGCCAGGCTCTTACCTTGTCCTCCCTGTGACACAGCAATCCGGGAGGCATAAAAGCCAGCATCACTCATAAGCCCATGTTCGCTGCGCCCATCCTCAAGGGGTTGGCAGAGATGAGATTGGTCAGCACAGCAGCTGCCTGTTTTTTCCTGCCAAGTGGAAATAGCTCCAATGGCTTTCAAGCAGACAGGCTTTACCTTCGCTATGTCCCTTTAAATCTAAGCACTTGCAATTCAGTAAAAGCAAAGTAAAAGTGCAGTGAAAGCCAGGAGTTCCTTTCAATATGGAAATGTTTCCCCAAGTGGCTCAAATTAAATTTCATAAGAAGAAATCCATAGTTCCATGAAATTTATAGATGCATTATAAAAAAGTATATTGCAGGTTACTTGATTTACTGTTGACTCTTTGGGCAGCACTCAGCAGAGTAAAAGAGGAATGTGATTTGGAAATACACTGGAGGGGATTCAGCAGTATGCTGGCAGCATCAAGTTTCATCCAATTTGAGGGGATTTTCACTCTCCTTGGATACTGTAACTAGCTGGGCTTACTATCGAATTACATTTTGCTGGAAGTCCTGTAAATCCGAGAACTAGAGAAAATAAATGCATGTGTAAGTGACTTTTGCCTCATTTGTGCTTCCATTAAGCTTTCAGTTATTCTGACACAATTTGTTCCTCTTTTACTGTGTCTATTTTTATTGGTTGTGTTTGGAGACCGAAGCTTCTATACTGTGGGAGGGGACATACAAGGGTCCATAGGGGAGAAATCAGAGGAGCAACATTAGCTGGATTTCACATGGAGCCTTTTTTCTGCGACCTGTTACTGGATCTGTGCATGCATGTGGGTGAAGCTGAACTTAGGTGTTAGGCTATGCAAGGCTATGGGAGTTTTGAGTGTATCCAGCCCCTTAGTCGACACCTTGCATTTGAAACCAGCACATCCCCACCTAGAAGCTGCAACAGATTCGCAAGTCCTGTGTGCTAGGCACAGCGTCGGATGCAAGGACTGGCAGGTTACATGGTAGGTATTGCATATAGTGTAAATTGGCATTAGAGATAGACAGTGGGTGCCTGAGTGACTCTTTCTGCCCACTGTGGTTGATGTGTTCAGGACGGGAGGGGGAAGAAAAGAGAACATTCCTCATTCATGGAAGGTACCTGAAGGTACTCTGTGTGAAGAGTGAGAGTTATGGACAAAAGGTCCTTAGAAACTGGTACTGTCCAAAGTTATGTCCGCAAAAATGGTGCAGATAGTTGAGCCTCTTTCCCTAATACAGAGTGTATGGACTAGTGCTCCTTGTGAGCTCACCACCACATTAATTTGTATGTAAATATCCACCAACCTGGAGCAGATGTGTATTAGCTAGCTTGGGTAGAAGGAGCAAGTGACCATCTTCACTTGTCTGTCCAGACACATCCTTCATTTTCCCTTCAGCCAGCCAGAGACTTCTCCAAGCTTTGCAAACCAAGGTCACAGCAGGTCCCCTGTTTTATCTTTTCCACTCTGCAGGTATTGTAATGATGATGTTTTTGCGTAGCCACTTGGACCACCTCTCCTGCACATCCACAGCTAGCTCCATGGGAAGCAGACAAACTGGTGGGAATGACACTGTCAGTATAGAAGGTGTGGTTACAGTCTCCCAATTATCTTCCAGGATCCAAGGATCTTTCTATCATAGAAAACATAGAAATCATCAAATGGTTTGGGTTGGAAAGGACCTAAAGCTCATCTAGTTCCAATCCCCTGACATGGGCAGATACACCTTCCTCTAGACCAGGTTGCTCAAGGCCCTGTCCAACCTGGCCTTGAACACTGCTTCAGATTGGAAACTACTCATTCTTTGGAGGCAACTACAACCACAGGAATGTCAAGCTTCTATTTTGCCTCTACAGAGTTCCTCAATGAAAGTCAGATTTACGTGAGCTCCTTTCTGGAAGAGTAAATATGGGTCTGTCTGTACTCCATTTTCATTTAAAAAATGTCCTGCAACATCATCTGCAAACAGAGAATGGGTGATAAACTGCACTTTAGAGGTTCAAAACATATGATCAGCAAAGTGGACAGAAGCATGTGAAGCACTGTGAAGGCAAAAGACCAGCTAGGCTGCAAAAGATGGTGAGACCATGAAACCAGTGGCTGCCTTTGTTAGAAAGAAAAGATGACTCTCCGAAGGATCCTTACCCTAGTAATCGTACACGGCTGTGTTTGCTTAACATAGCATGAAAAAAAAAAGTACAAAAGCAAACCATGAAGCCTGCCTCAGACATATCAGTAAGCAGACACTTGAAAAGGGTGGGTGCTTGTTAATGTTTAACAAGCGAGTCCTCATCTGACTCAGTGGTGTTGAGCTTTATCTATCTAATCCTTCTATTCACCAAGGGAAAAAGAACCCTATTAGCCTACAATAAATAAGTAAAGAGGAGGACCTGGAAGATCTTGCTGAATTTATTCTGTTTAATAGTAAAAGAGCCTGTTGTACAAAGGCTTTCTTTTAAGAGATGAAGCAATATTTTAAAGTGATTTAAGCAAGTCTTCGTAACTCAAATATGATGCTGAAAGAGGTAAGATTTGTCTATCTTGGGGTTTGCAACTAGATTTGAAAACTGTCTTCAAATCATCATTTCTGATAGACTCGTTGGTGGTGGTAGAACCTGGGGACAAGTGAAGAGGCACCCTTTTGAGGCAGTTCGTTCAATTTTGAACAGAAACTCATAGTTCAAATCTAAGGCCAAGCCATGCCTTAATGGAATATTGCTGTGGGAAATTTGAAGCTTTTCTAGCTACCTTTTAAAAATCAGACTTCTGTCCTATTCTGTGGATGATATAGGCTTATCCCTTCTATTGAAAATACCTTTGTAGAATTCTACTTGTTTGTTCTCCCAATTTGGGCAGCAGGGCAAACTCTCCATGTGGGATGACACCAGAACCCTGCCTGACCAAAGAGCTTCTTCCAAACTGGTTCAGACAATGAGCCTCAACCAAGCCTACTGGAGTAGGATCTAAAGTGTTGTATTCAGGGCTCCAATTTTCGGGCTTATTTGAAGTCTCACTTTCATTGCCCAGCTCAGGAAAAACAAGTGTCACAGCTGTTCATAGCCATATTTCATGAAACCCATGTCAAAACTGGGACCACAAATGCTCTTCCTTGGAAGCAGTCTGTGCTGTGGGACACAATCTCCTTAGAAGCAGGATAGAAAAACACTACCCCTGTGAGAGGGAGAGCTCTCCATTCCTGATATTTGCTTTAACGAAGGTTTATAAAAGCCATTGCACTTAATGACGTTGAGGGTGCTATTTTTAGGCTATGGCACTAGGGATTCTGTTAGGTTTGTTAAATACAGAACAGTCATTTCCTTTAGAAGTCTGTGCATGGTTTTGCAATTTGACTGCCCATCCATACCACAGCTAACGTTTTTGGGGTTTTTTTTTGGGTTCTGACTTTCGTCTTTTCTGGTTGCCATGGTGATAGCAATACAAACTACCTCTAAAGGATGAGCTACTTCCCTTGGAGGAAGAACATCCTACTGTATGCACCAGGACTGCAGAAATGTTTAATGTAATTTTGACCACATGGTAAGCTAGCTTGGTGGGTCATAAAGCAGAAAACACCATCCAGGGCCAAAGTAATGTCAGCTCCATCGAGGGAACATTTTATTTTATTCTTTTCCATTCAGAAGACCACATTTTGTTTCTCACTCAGGTCAAATCAGGGGTATAACTTATGAAGAGAATTTTGCAACCTGAATAGCTATTTATAGATTGAGTAATCAGAATATTGCCAGAAGAAGTTTCTCTTCAGATTCAAATCTAAACCACCTTGATTATATGCTTTCAGAAGCATGTTCCAGCCCTTTATCTTCCTGTTCCTAGTGTTTTCCACACAGGAGGTTGAACAAAACTTCTGAGCCCCTCTGAAGAGGACTGGTAGGTGTTAGCACACACTGTAAATGCAGTTCCACATCTGATGAAACTGGGTGAGACAGTGAAAATAACTTGATCAAAGTGTAGGCAGAAGATGAGTGCCGGAGCCCAGAGAGGGCCCCTGCATGGATCACTTGGTGCCCGGTCCCGAGTTCAGACTGCTTCAACATGATACTTTCTGACAGCAAATGTGTCATTCATTTCTGGTTTCCAAAGCTGCTCTAACATGATCAATAAGCATCTTCCTGTCAACAAGTGCTCCTGTCTGGGAATAGCATGTCAGTACTGGGTACTGGATGGTATAAAACAACCTTCCTGCCCCAGGAGTCTTTGTAGGGGTAACAAATCTCAAATTATGCTTGGGGATGGGTTTGTTGTGGGGGTTCTACATTATCTTGCTGTGGAAAAGAATTGTTGAACTATAGTTATACCTGGGAATAAAAAAAAAGTGTTTGCTAAGCTAGATATTCAGGTTGCAGTCAGGAGAAAAATCCTTGCAATACAAAGAGAGGCAATCTCATCTATTGTAATATGGAGTCAAACCCAGGATGCTATAACATATCTTTTTCAGCATGCAAAGAGTTAAAGCAATATACTTTCAAATGCCCCTAGCTGGAGTCTCACATCCTCCCACTCCGGGTCCCTTGCCCTATATTCTGGCACTGTAACTGGTAACAAAGACTCTCAAGGAAAACAGAAAGAGCATTATTTAGTAGCATTTGGAAAATGTAAGAATAAACTTTGTTCCCTTAGGGAATCACTTGAGTGACACAATGGAAAAAAGCCTGGGGGCATGTCTTCCTGCACCCTCTGCCTCTACCACCAGTGCAAAGGCCCCTAGGTTTCTAGGGGAATTAAGTTTACATTTCATGTTGCATGAGCAGGGCACATCTTGAAGAGATTTTTCTTAGCCATGAATATGTCCCCAGTCCACCTGGTGCTGTTCAGTAGTATGTAAGTAAGTCCACCCTGAACCCAGTTTAGCAGCAAATATTCTTCATTTATCTCTGCAGTTCTTAGTTTTGCAATTTTATTATAAATTCTAAAAAAAGCCCTCTAAGATTTAAATATCTTATTCAGTGTAATTTCCAAGATAAGGAAAACACCTGAAACAACATTCTTGGATATATGTACATTCAAGCATAGACTTGTATATACCTTAATAATATACTAATAAGTATATTGCTAATAGATTTACTTTCTGTATCATTTCAAGGCAGAAATATAGGGTAAAAAAAGATCATGTTATTCAAAAGTTTACACCATTTTGAAAATAACTATAAAGGTAGCTCCAAGAATGTTTCAATTTGGCATTGCAGTAATTGTATATTTGCAATAATGGCAGTCATAAGGTAGCTTTTTTTAAATCTCCTTGGCAAAAATTTTAATAGCAGCAGCTGTCCAAACACGCTGCAAGACCCCTTTATATAAATACACAATACCTACTGATTGTTTTTTTATTGGTACTTTATTTACCAGCAAATGCAGTTGCACTTGCACTCTAGTCACATACTGAATTTTACAGACGGTTGGCTTTTCTGTTTTAAAGAGCTTTGGCATTTCTCAGAAAGCGAATGGCAAGACTGAAGTAGAAAAGAGAAAATTGATGAGCTTGTGTTCAACACAGCAGTTTTTGTAATTACCATTAGTTCACTGTTCTTTAAAGAGCCACAAGAGAACTAATGCAGAGTGCATAGCAGTTCAGGGCAGAGAAGTTACTTTGATTTTGCATGCATGCAAATATCTGAGAGCTGTGTTACAACAGTGCCCCTTGTGACTGTCCCCAGTTTAACTACACCAAAGGACACCTTCGGCATCAATCGCTGCCCATTGGTCCTCATCAGCTTTCATGGCCCCAGACACAGGAAGCAGCACCCCACGGCCTAGGGCATCATGGTGAGATAGCCCTGCACAGGGGCTCCTGCTGCATACTCATCCCTGATACAAACTGTGTTTCCCCTTCTCTGGACAGCTCTCCTTTGCCACCATTAATTTGAGGGAGGTGAGAGGGGCCAAGCCATTAGCACCTTGTCTTTGATGGGCTCCTCACCCCTAGCTTTGCCAATGGGGAGCACAAGGTACTGGCAGATTGAGATAACTAACTCTGATGACATCTAGACCTATTAGGAGTTAGTGCATCTTTGTGAGCCTTCCGGGACAGAGAGGATCCTTATTTAATCCATGCTTCAGTAAGGCTTTGTGATATGGCTGGACATGTGCAAGCCGTCACTGAGACTATGCCCTTCACACTGCTGCTGAGACATTCTGAAGGAAGGCAGACTATCACAGTCTCAGTAGTACTGGAGTACTCATGCTGCCTAGAAAGAACTCCAGACTGTTCTGAGAAACTGGCTCTGGGAATCAGCTAGTTTTGACACATAAAGATGATCAAAATAATTCCCTCTGATATTCACATTTCTGTCTCTCACACAAATGCTGGCTTTGGCAGATCTTTTTTCAGGCCTTAAACTTTCATCTCAGCAAGATGTATGAACCTGATGGGAACATTTTGCACCTGCTGGGGTAAGCAATGACTAACACCAGCCATACTGCAAATAAGCACCATGAAAAAATCCCTGCTGCTTCTCTGGTGCTGTTATTTCTATCCATCGACTGGATGGAAAGGGACAGAGTGGGTAAGTCACCCTGTCCTTTCACAGATAAGGGCCCTTAGGTTTCCATGGTGTGACCCTTTGGCAGCTGGAAATGCTCTGTCTCTCACAGCCCCCTGTACAATGGTCTGCAGAATCAATGAGGACCCCTTTTTAGAAGAGCTGGCTGGTGTACAGATACTCCTGTGCATGCAAAAGGAGGGCCTATGCTCAGGCATCTCCCAAAGGATCCATGGAGTTAGATGAGGTTTGAAAGAGACTCTGGTTCTTATACAAATGTAATAAGAAAATAACCAGGCTATTCCCCCATTTTCTGAGGGGCTCCACTGAATCAGCAAGACCACACACAACTATTCGATAACCACTAAGAACATAATTGCTTTAGGAATAACAGAAACTTCAACAGGGAGAGGGGGAAGCAGAAATGTTTCCAGAAAAAACAGGAAGAGAACAAAGCACTGAACTCTGTAAAGCGAAGATGAAACAAGTGAGCCAGAATCACACAAACATCAGTCAGTCTATTGCTGAGAAACTGAGAATACGTCTGGCCTAATTCCCACTAGACATGAGTAGTGGGCTTCACAGAAGGAATGAAAGCTCAGTAAGAAGCAGCACTAGGTTTAAATTTTCAGATGGAATTAAAATTAGAGTATTGAATCGTCTCCCAAAATGTCATTTTGTCCCCATACCACTACATTGCCTTCACTGTTGTCCAAGTTTTTTCTTCTATGAAAGCAAGAGCTGTTTGAAGACCACCAGATAGTCATTGATAGTCAAATGGTGGCACTTGAACATAGACTAAAAGTAAGCCTTCACAAACTTTTCTTATCCATGGAGCTGAGACTCAACACTTTCAAGGAAATAAAAAGACTTGCAAGTTAGACATCAATGTACGTTCCCACTCAGGTAGCCCCACGTTCCCTCTCAGCCCTGTCTTGGCTCAGACGCCTTGGAGAACAGCATCGAGGAGGTAACCATAGTGACAAGTGCCTTAAAATGGTTCTAGTCACGATCATGTAAAACAAACAGCTGTGAAAGTCTGGCCTAATCCTGACGAAATCCTCCCAAGTCTGGCGAACTAAAGATAGAAAGACACAAAAAAAAGAACAAACAAAAAAAAGCCAGCCACCCCCTCAGAATTTGTTCTGCCTCAAAGAGAGGAGAATTTGTGCTTTCCAGCTAGATCTGAATTCTGCTTCTCCAGGAGACAGGGCTTTTGTGTCACAAGTTCACTGTTATATCTTTAGACCCAGACACTGAAAGGTGGGGCCCGAATATAAACCTCATTGTACTTTGTCAGCAAAGAGGAAGCAAATGATACCTTTCGGAGGTCAAGCTCTATTCGAGTTCTCTCGAAGGCTGGGGTTTGTTCATTTGCCTGTTTTGCTTTTCCCAGACATTACAGTTTTCTCAGTACCTTCCTTCACAGGAAGTTCTTAATAGCTCTTCATGTGGCTATTATGATAGTCACAGTGTGGAGGGACTTAAAGGCTTCAAGTGATTTTCTGGAAGGGCATCAAGGTTTGGTTAAATAACAACTCTGCTAATTTAACCTGAGCCTTCTGCTACTGCAAGCCCAAAGTCATCCTTTGTGGGTCAAAATGTCAATATTTGCAGCTGCACTTTGCTTCTGAGAAAGGCGCTTCCATGCCTGTCAGCCCTTGCTGTGATGAAAAAGAGATGTACGATACAAATAGGAGGGATGACGCAAGGTTTAGATCAGGAATTTGTGTGCAAGACCAGCTCCTCCCGACCACTGGTAGTACATGCCTCTGGCTATCTAAGGACCTGTGCTTGTGAAGGTATAGTGTGCTGTGCACCTAGGATCTCGCCAGGATCCATCCTCTTTCCACCTCCTGGTTCCATTTACATATTTCTTATGCTTGAGCATATAAGAGGACTTACAACATTCTACGTGTGAAAAACAGCCACTATAAAGAGGTGTTGATATGTTTGGAGCACTACCTGCTACTATAATAGGAACGATTAACAGTGATAGAACATTTTCCACACCCACATACATAACGACATCTCTCCTGGGATGGCTGACAATCTAATTGTGGCAGAATGCAGGGAGGCCTGAAGCACATTTCATTAGTCGCTATTGACTGGGGCACTTTGTCTCGCCCTTCAGGAAAAATAAAAACAGCACAAAAACCACCTGACAGGAAAAAGGAAAAGCGTGCGCAGTACTTTTAAAACTAGCACAGACATAATTAAGGATAACAATGCAAGTCGGCGCAGTCGATGGGCATTCTCCTGTTCCACCATGCACAACAACAAGTTTTCCCCAAGAGACATCTTTTGAGGTGCAAAAGTTCACCTGCAGCCTGGTAATTCACTTTGAGATGGGACTGTGATCACTTAATGGATTCTTCTGGTGCTGGCTGCTATGGTAACTGCTGCATCATGCTCTCCATCGGCTTGTTTTTGGGGGAGAGTGTACACTGTGAGTGCAAATCTCAGATGAGTTTGTTACTGGAATTGAAATCCCAGGGTGGATTTGCAAGACTACACATGGTCTTGGCCCACTGTGCTCTCCTTTTATGGACATGTTTCCTCATTTGGCTTAATTTTAATCCCCGTCCTTCTGTATTGTGTGCTCAAAAACACTTCTGAGAATTGAAGTCTTTGGGGTTTGGGCTGGGTTGAAGGCACGTGTGGGAAGCGTAAAAAAAAAAAATCACAAGGAAAATCCTAAAAGGTGAGACAAATAGAGATCGGTTAAAACATTCAGACCATCTGGCCTGGTCATCAAGCTCAAGGGCTGCAGAAGCAAAGCCCTTTCCAAAAACAAGCAAAGAAATGACCTCGGGAACTGGGAAAAAGTGCTACCAAGTCTTAACCAAATGTAACCAAAGCAGGGGAGAATGAGCAAACGGTCTGGAGCAATGATTCAGAGACCTGGGGTGGAGATTCCTGACCCATCTCTTTGGTGCCAGCTTTGTCGTGAGAGGTAATATTTCCCATTCCCTGGATGATCTGCCTGCAGAGCGTGTCAAGGCTGGGTGTCAGGTCTGAGGCAGGATGGAGGACTGCAGCAAGTGGGAAGAGGGAAAGTGCAAGGGGAAAGAAAGGGAAAAAGGCAAGAGGAAAAGTGACAAGAGAAAGAGGCAGAACACTGAAGGTGGATTTCAGCAATCTGCTAGAAGCTGGCATGCATGCTCCTGCAAAAGGATGGCTGAGACTGGGCTGAAGTCAGACCTTGAGAGACACACAGGATATAGGTAATAGCAGAGGATGCAGGTTCATGTCTGGGCAGGAAGCTGACCTTAGAGCTGGAAGGGGCCTCAAGAAATGAAGGAGGCTATTCCTCTGCCCCCAGCAGGACTCTGCATGTCAGGGTTATTTCTCCCAGATGCATGTCTGACCTGTTCTTAAAGATCTCCAGCAGCAGATGCTCCAGGACTTTTCCAGACCTTCCAGTTGTTCACCCTTCTCTTCATTGATATGTTTTTCAGAGCTAGTGTTGAACCTTCCCATTCTTTCACAGATGGATAAGAACAGATTGATCGTATCTTCTTTTCAGAAGTGTTTGAAGATGATTCAGCCTATTTCCCTGAGTTCTTCTCTAGGATTTCTTAAAATATAATGCTGAAGTGTGCCAGCTGATGCCTTACCAGTGAGCTTCAGTAGGATTATTTCATGCAAGCTATATTCTTCTCAAGTGATTTCAGTATTATGCCATGCTTTTTCATAGGAACATGATGTTCCTGACCCATGATCAGTTTGTGATCCACCATTACATTCATACGTTACTCTCCAACTATACCAGCTATATCACATAGTTGATTATTCTTCCTGAGTACAGTACCTTTTGTATCTGATGAATACCATTTGGACTTTTCAGACCATTTCTTCAATTTGTTAATGTAATTTTGAATTTTAAAGAAAAAATTAACTCTTTCTTTAATAGTATGTCCCATCACTTTGATCTCAAAAGTTAATGTATGACCTTTCTAGACAGTCATCTATTTTGTTAAAGAAAGCACCGAATAGACATGATTCAGGACAGCACCTTACAAAGCCCTATCGAATCCTTTCCCTTTAACATGGGTCTAAGGATAACTTCTTCCTGGAAATCTGCAGAAGAGGTAGGAGAATGAAGAAGAAAGTGGGAGTAGGTGGTTGAAGTCAAAAATCTTGAGTGGGCTAGTAAAGCTAAATACATAAGAAAATAGACTATAGTGGGATACTACTCCTTAAAGCCATAAGGTAAGATACAGAAGTGAGTGAAAGGACTAAATCAAACAGGCTGAAAATCAAGGGGGCCATGGAATGGAGAGTTCTCAAAACATTTGATAAAATCAGTGAATCAGATGAATTTTTAAAAAGTCAATAGAACCAAAATGCAGACATGTATGTGGTGACTGATGCATCAATCCAAAGGAAAGCACTGTTTAAGAATAGGCAGACAGGTGGTGGTGGACTAGTCCCACAACCAGGTCAGAGACATCTGGCAAGGGTAAGAGTGCTGGTTCAGGCAGGACTGGGTTGTGCTGTTCTCTGGCGTCTGCATCTGCAAATGACTCCAGCTATGTCCACAGGAAGAGACCAAGGAGAAGGCAGCATGGTCTGAGTAAGTATCCAGTAGAACACAGACCAGGAGAGTGAATTATAGAATCACAGAATGGTTTGGGTTGGAAGGGACCCCAAAGACCATCCAGTTCCAACCCCCTTGCTGTGGGCAGGGACACCTCCCACTAGAGTAACTTGCTCAGAGCCCATCCAACCTGGCCTTGAACACTTCCAGGGATGGGGCAGCCACAACATCTCTAGGTAACCAGTGACTGAAAGTGATCTGTTACAAGGAATCAGCATAAAATGATGAGGATCTGGTTTTCTTCTGGCTGCTGCCCCTCTGCAACCTGCCGTGAGTAAAAGCAGGGTTTTCAAACCAGGATCAGTGTGCATAGCCCTGAGGAAGACAGGCAATGAAGAGATAAGATGTTATACCTCACATGCTGCCCTCTGCAGCTGCCCTTTTCCCGGCTGAGGCTGTCGGCTCCTGGGTCTGCTGTGGGTTTGAACAGCAGGCTTTAGCTAAGCTGATGTCCTGACTGTCCTCATCACATGGCGTGAGGTATTTAGGCTTTCTGCCCTCTGGCCTATAATAACTTATGAGGTGCAAGAATGGCAGAGATAGCGGACTGGCAGGGATGGACCACCACGATGAGGTGGGGTGTGTCATCACATCTGTCACTGGGATGCTGTAATGACAGGTCACCAGACAGGCATTAAGGTCATGGGTGGGGAAATGACCACCCCAGTATTCCCAGTAACATGCATCTGCTCCTGACTATTCCAAAACGTGTGATAACTCAGCAAGGACAGACCTCAGTCCCTTGGGATTGGCCCCACACCACAGTCACTGATGGCGATTCACATGCTGAGCTCCTGTTGCTCACAGCACACATGGGTCTTGTTCTGACGCACAGTACCCAAAATAGAAAGTCCTCCTTAGCAACATGGTTGTCTCTGGAGTCACGTTTGGGCCTCCCTCAGCCACGAGACTGTAGGCTCACCCTCCTTGGAGACACAGAGCTCCTCTTCCTCAGCCCACAGGTGCTGCCAGCATCCTGGGAAGCTTTCAGTCATACAGAGCAGACACGCTGTGACAACACCTTCTTCCTGCCTATTCTGCCAATTGGCAGCTCTTCCCGGATGCCACCAGCACTGGTTTTGCTGCCATGTCATCCCTCTTTGGGAGCTCTCCTGGTGTGGCACGGCAGGAGATGTGCCTGTGTTCTGGTCTGCAGCTGCAGGGGAGTCAGTTGGTGCAAGAGGTGATGTGGAACATGAGAATGCTGAGCAGCCACCTTCTGTGGTAGTGAAAGACAGCACCCTCACACTGCAGTCCTGCATGGACTGTGCTGCTTTATGCCCTTCCAGATGAACATACAGAGAGGGACCCCTTTGCTCTGGATTATGCTGGCAACTGCCCACCACCATAAAGAAATCTTATACCTGTTTCTTCAGAGACCTTGAACTTTCTATCATCCACTATCCTCCAAAATAAAGAGCATATATGATTATGAAAACAAACAAGGAGTAAGCTTTTTCAGTCTGTCCTATGCTTTTATGTATGTGTTACACCTCAGTGTATGAAACAGACAAATCAGCCTGAAGGGTCCATTTTTCAAGATACCTGGGCACAGTTTTCTGCAAGAGAATTATGAGCCTGAAGCCATCTGTTATTTCCTGTGAAATATCTCCCCTGTCTGACAGGGCTGACTGCTGCACTTCTTACTTCCTTTACAGATGCAGAGGGAGAAAAGGCAGCTCATGGCCACCCGCACTTTCAGCTCTGTTTACTGATCCCCACGGTTTCCTCGTGAGACTCTGCCAGAAAGGCAGTTTAGCTGACTACAGGCACTTCTCACTAATCTCCCCTCTCTGAAACAAGATGCAGAATAGAAAATCGCAAAGCAGGAAAAGCAGCAAATTGCATCAAAGCAGCATTTTAGGAAACCTAAGCAAGACACTTTCTGCAGCACGCCCCCAGTGATAAACAGTTGTTTCTAACAAACTGCTTCTTGCCAGTCCAGAGCACAGGCATTTGTTTGCCTGTAAGGCCACTTGTAACATCTCTGCAAGGGCACTTCCTTCCTTCCTTCCTTCCGTGTCCCTGCTGCCTTTTGATAGTCTCCACTGCATTCAGAACATCATTAATTAGCTGACTAAGGGCACTGACCCTTCTTCTCTATGCCTTATTTAAATTGTTTGTGTTTCAGAGGACCTAATGAAAGGCAACAGTGGCAATGGTGTAAGCCTGAGTGAAGCTATGACATTGCTACTGCACTCCTTAATGACTCCTTTTGGCTGCTCTTGTGCTCGAAAGCACTGCTAGATAGATGGGAGGGCCTTTTTCCTTCTCCATTGCCCTTAGCTAACACTACTGTGGGGGAAACCTTCATCTCAGTCAGTTGGGGAGCTGGTTTATGGACCTGTTTGTATGACTTATGGGTGGGGTAATGTAGACGAAGCATGTTGTGGCTGCTACATTGCACAGGCAGCCTGGAGAGCAGGCTGGGCTTCTGCCCTGTGGGAGGTGAAAGAGCTGGCAGACCCCTGGGCAGGTACCCCCTAAATGATCATCTTCTACTGACCACCATGGAAAGGAGGACTCTCCCCTTTGTGGAGGTGTGGTAGCAAATCTGGAGTCTGGTTCCCTTTAATGGGATCACAGGATAAGACCTGAGGTTGGCAGAGACCTCTGCTGAGAGCAGGGTCAGCTACAGCAGGTTTCCCAGGGCTGTGTCAAGTCAGGTTTGAATATCTCCAAAGCTGGAGATGCCACAACCTCTCTGGACAGCCAGTGATCAACCATCTTCATAGTAAAAGAGCTTGCTAGCCACGAGAGTTTCCTGTATTTTGGTTTGTGCCCATTGCCTCTTGTCCTGTCACTCAACACCACTGAGGACAGGCTGGTCCTGACTTCCTTAGTCCACTGTCAGGTATTTATGCATATGGATAAGATCCTCCTTGAGCCTTCTCTCCTGTGGTCTGAGCAGTCCCAGCTGACTCATCCTTTCCTTGTATGAAGATATTCCAGTGCCTTCATCATCTTCATGACCCTTCATGAGACACTGCTAATGAGGCTGCTGGTGACTGGCAGATCAGAGTTCTCTGTATTCTGCATTCTGATCTGCTCTTCTTTTGCTATAACCGCTTTGTCAGGCTCTGGAGGAGCCCAGCTGGAAATTGCTCATATGCTGATGTCTGTATGAAAGGTCTCCCAGCCCATACTCATGACACTTCCTTGATAGCATGCCAGAGCCAGATCACTCTACTTGCTTTTTGTTTTCCTTTTTCTGCCAAACTCACAGACTCAGCAGCCACAGAAATAGAACCTCCAAGGCATGAAGTCAAGTTTTTGGTAAAGACACAGTAATCAACGTTAATTTCTTTATTCTTGTTTTGGCAAGTGACGTACCCATTGCTCATATCCCCTACTACCTGTCTCCACTGGCAGTATAACGAGCAGGGAGCTGGCTCCCTAGAAATTCATTCCTTTTTTGAGCTTAAGTGCTGTAATCACTGAATCACCTGAGTCAAGCAGTTCTTGTAGATGGCCTGGAAACAAGTGGGTGGTCTTTCCATGCTTCATTTCAATAGAGGTAACCATACTTCTTTCTCCTTTACCTTTCTTGCCTTTTTTAGGTTGTAGTTTCTTCCAGAAACTGTCTTCTACTCGGTGTTAGCCTAACATAATAACAAAAAAAATCTATGGTGATATACTATAGGATATACATGTTATATTAGAAAGATAGACAGTTACATACTTACATACATGTACATATGCACTATGAAGATTAACAACCAAAATAGAGGTTCTTTTTCCCTTAAGATATTCCTATTAGGGGCACTCAGAGTGACTTATTCCTGCCTTTTCTTAGATGAAATTACTAAAGGAGGCGTCCGTACTTGTTGCCTGTACAGAATAATGTTCATGAATCAGGGGCAGCTTCAGGACCTTCCAAGCTTCCTGTAAGCCATATCTGCACTGGTTGCAACAGCATCCATAAATGTAGGTGTGCAAGAAAAGGGGTGGGTTAAAGTTGCACCTTACTGGAAGCCCAAAGTGAAGTCAGACTGATTTTCCAGGAGGATGCAATTTCATGTCATTCATGTTTCAAAGCTTTCAGGCAAAAGAAGACTTGGTAGTTTGGTAAATAGCATAATAGCTCTGTGAAACACGGATAGATTTTCCCCAGCTTAGGCAAAAAGGGAGACCGGAGTGGTTAGTTCAAGTAGAAAGTAAATCCCTTACTAGTCAATCTTTGTGATGGGAAAGGAAATTATTATAAAGACCTGGCCAGGGATGATCACATATCTGTCAGAATAACTCCTGTGGGCAGATACCCACAAACCTACAGCATGAAGGGACAGAGGAAGAGACCACCATGCCCACTGGAAAGATTACAGGTCCACTGCTTTATAGCAATATGCTGCTTTGCCAACCCATCTGAAGTTACAGCATTTCCGTCATCCTGTGTAATATACTGAAGAGATATTAAGTTTGAGTAAACCAAACACCAGTGGGTGTAACAGCCATGTGGTAAGTGCTTGACTCAGATGTCTGCCACAGAACTTAAGATTCTCATATATTTCTGTCCTCCTCAGTGAGGACAGCAAGCAAGACTGGAACTTATTGGTCAAGGCACTGTGTCAGAATGACTAAACACTTGTCCAGGCTGTGGCACCAATCCCTGACTAATCTGTCCATGCTTGAGGTTTCAGTCTTTCCAATTGCTTTGTTCTCAGGAATCGCTCACAGCAGGAGAAGAGTAATATTTTTTCTGGAATAATGCCCTTACATTGCAATTGATCCAAGATTCAGCTAAATGTGTCGTAAGTGATACAGTGATACAAAAACATGAGGAAGTTGGTTAAAATTGCTTCAAACATCTGCTGTCTGCAGCCTGGGTATGCTGACAGGGTTCAGCACAGTTTCTGATAGGATGGATTGGATGCGTCCTCTCATTCTGCAGATCCTAGGTCAACAAGTCTTATCAATAAGTGACACATGTTTAGCTGTTTTCAGGAGCTAGATCTTAAATGTGATACTGGAAATTCTCAGATGGTTGCACTATTATGTGGAGCATTACTAAACAATGAACTTCATGAAGAAGTCCAGAGACTTTGGAGAAAGAGTGAAACAGCACAAAACCAGTCTTGGATGCCCTGCTGCTTATAGACTGTGTTCTTTCAAGCACAGCGAAGCCTCTCTCCCTGGGGTAACTGTTATTCTTTAAGGTCTCTGGTGTTACTTGGCTTTAATTATTAACTCCACTTATTTATATAGCTGCTTTTGGTTTATTTACTTTAAAAATAGGGGATTTTTCAGATGCTTCTTGGAATAGCAGTTCTCTGCTCAGTAAAGCATAGGAGAGCTGTTAGTTTCCAGCTAAATGGGCTCTGAGCTTTGACCAACTGTTCAGGGACACTTTGCCATGCAAGTAACAGCAGAATATGTGTGTTGTTTGTAGGCTCACTAGTCTCCATTTTACATAATGAAGGTTGTTGGCTGACACTTCCAAAGCTGTGGCAGTAGGAGTTGCGTGCAGATAGTGTGCTCAATAAAGTAGGACCCAAATTTACCTGTTAAAGTACACAAGCTAAGTACCCTAAAAGTAACTAAACCTCATTCTATTTCAGACCAAAAGAAAGGCATTTAAGCCAAACAAGACTTTCCAAATGAAAATTGTCTTAACAGAAGATGTGACTGCTCTCTATAAATATTGTCTGTGTTTTGGATGATCGCAGCCGTAATAACTCTACTAATAAACTTCATTTTGCATTGTAAACTACAGTGTCAATTTAGATCTTGAACTGAGATGCAAATCCTGGAGTGAGTTGAATGTTAGCTAACATAGGGAATATCCCATAATGAACTAATGACTATCAGTAGCAGTGGCTACTGATTTAGCCATATGATTAGCTACAGTCTCTGAGGAACTACCTTTCAGTAAGACACTAGAAAGAGGATTTGAACCTTTGTTTGTGGTATGTTTAGCTATTATGCCCTAAGGTTTTTGATCTTCCTCCCCCTTAGCAAATATCACCCTGAACAAGCATTACTTTGACAGCTGCTTATTTTTTTGCACTGCCTTTCAGCACACAACTGGAATGATAGGGTTAAAGAACAGCAGTAGTACAGAGGGAGCTGTTATGCTTACTTTGTTCATAAGAATTCTCTTATATTCTTAATGAGATAAGAAGAAATACTGAAATAAGAAGCAAAATTCTTCCAAATACATTCCCCTATGCAGGTCCCCCTAGATTCCTCCTGCAATATGGGAATGTAAGGAAGACACTGAGTCTGTGCCATCAGACACCATTATGCTCCTCTGTTATGCAAGAAAATGATTGCAAGGCATGTTCGTAAGATCATCATTATACAATTAAAGTGAAACTAAGCTGGTGTTTGGGAGCATTTAAGCTGCCATTAGAAACTGAAGCTCAAGCTAATATCATATTTCAGCAATGCTCTGATACAAGCCCTGAAGAAAATTGCCCTAAGTGAGTCTTGCCTGGATTTATATGCTGGGGTATACAATAGAGCTGATTCCTGGCATTGCAAAGATGCAATGCCAATTACATATACAGGAGAAGAGTATCTCTGTAACCCAGATACTTCTTCCATTTGATCCTCCAGGCCTGCTCTACCTACCTTGCAGTAATTTCCAGCCTAAGCTGTATCAGGCACAAGCAAGTGAGCATCCTGCAGTCACTCTAGCTTGAAGCAAAGAACATTTTTCTGAAAACCAATCCAATCTTGATTTGGAAATTGCCAGTGATGGAAGAATCAACCACAAGCCTGGATAAGTGTTTCCAATGGTTGATAATCTCTGTGGTTAAAAACATTCCTCACCTGTAGTCCGAATTTCCCCAACTTCCACTTTCAATTAGTGGGTATCATTATATCATTATCAACTATGAGGCCATTTTCATATTTATCTTATCCATGTATGCTTCACAGGTGGGATTTGACCTATTTAGCTTTAGCTGTCAAGCACTCACTGAATTATCTAAATTAGTTCAATAGATTCCTTTGCACTCAGTGCAGAGAGACAGCCATCTCTCATCCTCACCCTTTGCAGCTGGCAGGCACAACTTCATGTGACATAGCTGGGTGTTGATGCACCTTCCCTCTGCTCCTGTTTGACATCATATGTGGATTTTGTGGCTGGACAACTCTTGCTGTGACTACTGTGAATAGTAGTACCACAGCAAGAAGAAATAACTGAGTGACAAGAACTTGAAATTTTCTACCACCTGTATTTTTAGGCTGATGTGGACCATTCATACTTTAAGTCTCAGAGATCCAGCAAAACATTGGAGCAAAAATATCTTTATGTAGGGAAGGATCTTCAGCCCAGGAGTGAAAAAGATTAGCTGAGGTTTGAGTCCTTGTGAATAAATGGAGTCAGGTGTTTGAAACACTGGTGTGGTAACATCATGCTTCACGCAGTGACTAATGGCAGGGATTTCCACTGTAGTGGCAATGGGGTCCTTGAGACTCCATTGGAAATGTGTCGCTGTTGACAGAGCAAATCATCCTGTATCAGTGAGTGTGCTTCTGTTTATGTGTGTGTGATCACAGGCACAGCTCATGATGGCTATCACATTAGCAGAGTTGTTTCACTGCTCATAGAAGCACAGATGTGCCAAAAGCTGCGATCCAGAAGGAACACGTCAAAGGCTGAGTGAGAACAGTTAATCCTTCATGTCTATCCCATCTTTTCCACTGTAATTACCTGGAAGAATGCTACCTATCACCAGCTGTGGCAGTGTGTGTAGGCGAAAACTGAGCTGGGGATTCCAGATCACTACAACTCCCTCTGTGAAAGTTACCGCACTGTGATGGTAACATCCTGCAGTTGATGCCAGCCCAGCCTGGATTTGCATCATGGTCAGATACTGTGTGCATAATTTGTGACAAATCTCCATCCCTGTTTCCCAAACAAGTCAGAGCCTCTGCCCTGATGCCCGCAGGATAGCGTCCTTCTGAGCAGCATCATTTTTTAGTGGTAGTTCCCTGGTTTAGAGGAGTTAAAACATATCACCCTGTCTAGTCTGACACGTAAGACATGTAAGTCCACTGGAACTGGGATTTAGGAAGACTTTTGGAGAAAAGTTGAATATGGCTGTTAGACCTAAACCTCTTCTACTTGATCTTCATGGCTTCATACTGAAAGGCAATACACGGTGCAGAGAGTTTCCCTCTTCACGTAGGAATCAGAATTATGGGTCTGTCCTCTCCTCACAAGAGCACTTATGCTTCATATTTCTCCAGAACAGCTTCGTAGCTTACAAATAAATACTTGCACATGATGAAGCTGAGATAAGACTTCTGAAGATTTGTAAATAATTTTGGCAGATAATTCTCATTCATTTAATGTAATTCTCTAGGAAGCATTAAAAAAAAGTCCAAGTCATGATTTTTAGGAGAAATTTCTTTCTGTGCCAGAAAAACCTTTACATAGCTACTGCCAACACTAACGTGGAAATAATAACACTGTAAGATTTCAAAATCGTGTTTATAATCAGGAGCCGCTATGGTTCAGAAAACTCCAGTGATTCACCAGCACTGTTGTTATGGTTAATTTTCCTGGAAGAGTACATTATTGCAACAATTCCTCTTTTTTGTCATCACAGTGTTTATTTCATTATCTGTTTGTTTTTACTGCTGGATCTTAGTTCGGCACAGAGACCCTTGCATCTAAAAAGGATTTTAAAAACCATCAGCATCTTGAAGCATATACAAATTGCCAGGGGATTTTATTTTTGGCTTTTTGAATAACATTGTTTTTTTGTACTTTTTAACAGCAATGAGCAATCCTCCCTCTCAAATAGCAGTGTTTTTAAGTGACGTTTCAACTTCTGTGGCTGTGGTCCACTCTTTTATAATGTGGGAAATGCCCTGCCTCTGAACTGTAAGCTACATGTCACATTCTCCACAAGTCTGCAATTTAGCAGAAAGGAGTAAACACCTCTGAGATCCTCAGGACATGTTTTTGAAACAGTCTCTGGTACTTACAAGGATTGCGATAGCTATAGCTGAGGGGTTAGCAGAGAGAAAACACCAGGTCAGGAGAGAGTTGCTGAGGACAGGTCAAGAGGAGAATCTTGAAGTAACAGCATGAAATGGAGCAATGGAAAATTACAGCTTAATTGCCCAGAAGCTGCTAGATTGCCAACTAAGTGCCCGGGGGAGATGAGAGTCCCAGAGGATGAGTGGTAAACATGGGCCTGGATGAAACACTGGAAAATGTGCTGCTTGCTCTTGCAACTCCAGCATAGGATAGGATAGGATAGGATAGGATAGGATAGGATAGGATAGGTGGCCTAAACCATCTCAAAAGTTATCCGTGAAGCATCTTCTGAGGCAGACAATGAGCAGGAGATAGTGGCTAGTCACTTCAGCCCCTCTTGCTGCTCCAGCTGGACCTTTCTCCCCTTTTCCCTTTCTTCTTCCTGTTGCTCACTTCTCCACTCCCCTCCTACTTTCTCCTGTAAGACCCCTCTTAAGCAGCTATCTATGTTGTTACTCCAAGAATCTTGATAGCATGACAACAGCCTGGGCTTTCAAAGTACACAGGAGCTATCGAGACCACTCATATCACCATCACTCAATGACATTGGCTGTCATGGCCCTTCATCAGCTGCAACTTGTAAGATAGCCACAGCTCAGCTTAAGGTTTTCCTAAGAGAAAATGGGGATGGACATTTGGAGGAGGGAGCTGCCATCATAGGATGGACAAGACACATGGGTGCAGCATGCTCATACCCTCCTCATTCCATGCATCTCTATCTATGCTCATGGGTAATGCAGCCCAGAGTTTTCTGTTTTGTGATGGATGTTTTCAGACATCCATCAGAAGGTTGGTCACACATGACATGGACACCTGGGGAGCTTGGAATGAGGAAAGGTTCAGGATAAACATCCTTCTTTTCCATAACGAATAAGGAAGGTGGAAAGAAGTGGTTTAAGAGTGACGTCAAAGCTTTCTCACCCAAAGGAAATCTCTCTAGGCCAGATTCCTCTGAACAAATAAAGACATCTTTAGCTAGACATCCTAGGTATCTCAGCATCAGCAGGAATAATGAAGCAAAACTAAAGGTGGACATCTCATCTGTAAGTAGACCTTTCAAATGTGCCATATATTTCTTCTCATTGACTCAGCAGGGATTCAAGAGTGATTAGCTCAGTTGTAAGTAGTTGTGTTGTAGACATACAGTGACAGATGACATGGATCCTGCCTTCATGCCTGGGTGGGCAGCATCAGGGCTTAACACCGCTCCCACTTCAACTGTTAATTTCCCTTTGTCTTTCAGCCCATTTTTGATTCATGCCTGGACTTCATGACTTCTTCCATGCCACTCCCTATATGCAGAGCATTCCTCCAGCTGAGGTTTGACAAACATCTTGATTCTTAAAACAGCTCAGAGCACACCTGCTCTGTGAAATACTGAAGCTGCAGTCACTCCACCCTGAGCTGGGTTTGCTCAGTCCTATAGTTCACTGTTGGCACTGCCAAGGGACGACCTCCTCTCACTCCTCTATCACCAGGTCCTAGTTCAAGGAGATGCTGGATCCACCTCTCCAAAACTGAGAAGGTGAACTAATTCCTTCATACAGAGTGGAACACAGGAGAAGTTGAAAGGAGACACGAGAACTGTCTCATGACTGTCATTAAGTGAATTACTTTTGCCAAACTAGGGGAATAATTTGCGCTCTTTGGCCACAGAGGGTAAGATGAGAAGCAATGGACCAAAATTGCAGCAAAGGTTAGCTGTTAGGGTAAGGCTGCTGAAGGAAAAGATAGTGGATGTCTGAAGCACATTAGCTAGATGGCAGACACTCTATTTCAGTTGATATGAAGATTGAGCTTGAGAAACATGTTGCACTGCAGTAATAGCTAAGGAGCAGAGTGATGGGTTACATGGCTGTCCAGGACCAGTTTCCCACGAGTAGATATATATCCAAATGTGATGAATCACAGGGTAGGAATCCCAGCTCATCCTGGGGCAGGACAGGGGCAGAGGGGTAAGGTTAGCATTTGGGGATGTAGTTTTGTTGCCCTGAGGAAGGTGGTTGTTGGGGTCATGCCCCTGTTAAGTTTTTAGTGAAGTTGCTTAATTCTGCAGAGCTCACAGAGAAAAATCCCGCTGAGATTAACAGCAGTTGAAGATCGAGAGAGGGTACAGAGCTGGTGAAAGTGTCAAAAAACATTCAGATGTGTCTGTTGCTCCTACATCTTGATCCAAGATGACACTTGAAAATACACATCTACCAGGTGATTCTCTGTCCTGGGTTCAGCATTCTCTTCAACATTCTCTTATTCACAGAACAGAGTTTTCTAAGTATTCTTTCTGTAGTTATGAGTCACATCCCATTCTTATATGCCAAAGAGCTGCCATTTGAACAGCCTTGTAGGTAGACTGGAGAAGTGTCTGTTTTTTCCTGAGGAACCCTGGTCTAAGGTAAGCACAGGAGGTGAGATGTTATCAGAGCTGTAGTAAAAGCTACATCTCTAAGGCAGAATGGTTCCCTTGGTCTCCGTCAAAAGATAAGGTGAGTGCTGTCTCAAACTTTTTCCCACTCACAGCCCAGGAACCACTGCAAGCAGCAGTTCTTTTCATCTCTTTCCTGTTTCCTCAGACTCATACAAATTCCTAGGTAGGTTCCAAAGCTCTGTCAGGCCCTGATACCCTTCCTGACCTGATCTACAAAAGCAAATAACATTTTCATCTTCTCCAGTAGCTTCTGTAACCTGCCCCAAGCAACATACTGCCACAGCTAAAGGGGTAACAGTACAAAAGCCAGGTGGGACCACATAATCTCAGATTTATCTCCATGGACTTCAGTTACAACCATTTGGAGATATGGATAGTTTACCATGGCCACACACAATGCTCTTACCAGGTGTCTTAGATATGGTTTGTGTCCCTGTATTATCCCAATGAAGACTTAATGAGTACTTTTTCTGTGACAATAGGAACTTGATGACAGAAAGAAAAGAAATCGTTTCCATTCCCATTTTCCTCAGGGACCTTCAAGACCCCTTAGATGTCTACCTGATGGGGTAAGCATGTAGGAGACATCTCACACTTCTGGTTCACTCCAATCATTAAGACCAGGAGAACTTTTGAACACATCCTAACCCCCTTCTAGCA
Organism: Myiopsitta monachus; assembly: GCA_017639245.1. Classification (NCBI taxonomy): domain Eukaryota; kingdom Metazoa; phylum Chordata; class Aves; order Psittaciformes; family Psittacidae; genus Myiopsitta; species Myiopsitta monachus. The sequence continues at coordinate 67,595,359 of CM029919.1, forward strand.
TATGCACAGCTTCTTTCCATGGAAACACCTTTGCTGAGTCATATCCTTGTGATGAGTTGGGATTTGGCCAGGAGACACACCTGGAAACATGAGCTGAGAAACATGCAAGGATGCTGACCCAGCAAGCATGCTTTAGTTGCCTCCTGAGGCTCAGAAGGTGACATGGAAATACTCTGTGTGTTGCCCTGTTGCAGTAACCACACTGCCAAGAGGAAGCATTGCCCTGAGGGAAACAAAGGCCTTGGGACTGGCTGGAACAAAGGGGAGGGAGGCATGTCCTTAGGCTGGACTGCTGCTTTGTCCTTACACATCAGGGCATACACATCCTTGGAACAGTCCAGTCAAGCTTATCCACATCAATCAACAAAACCTCTTAAGTTAGTGAGCTGTAAAGATCCCAGGGACACACTCCTTCACATCACTTCTTCTTGGGTATGATCTCCTGCATAGAGGTCTGAAGCTAGGTAAGTAGAAATAGGACTTGTTTCTGCCGTGTGTAGAGACAAGCCCACCTTTGCTGAAATTCATAGACCTGGGCAGGTTCAAGCACTACTGTAACAATGCACCCTGCCAGCACTGGCAGCAGAAAACCCTCTGAGAAGGGGGTATGAAGCAGCCTCAGGAGAGGTGGAAGGAGACTGGAGGACTAGCTAGGGAGTTGGCTGAGCCAGGCAAACCGGGTGAAGTGATGAATCAATGCATCATTCCCTGAGCAACCACCAGAAAACTCGCCAAGTGATTGCCCTTCCCAGTCAGGAGCGTGTGCCTGAACAACGTATATGGATTGCTGCTGGGGGTGAATCCCCAATCAGGACCCAGTGGATGAGTCAAAGATGACTCAGATCTCTGCAGTCCTCCTTGCTCAAGTGGTACTGGGTAGAGGAGGCAAAATATGAAGCCTGTTTGTATTTTTATGTGTGACTGCTAGTACTGCTATAAGCTGTAAAAACTGCACCAGGGCATTTTTGCTGGACAAGTTTGCCTGCTGGGTGCACGCATTAGGCTGTAAGATCAGTCTTTCATAGAAGAAAACAGTTTCATTTATAAGTGTCCCATTAAGCAAGAGCATGCTTCATTATTTGTGGGGAAACCATTCTCCTGCCCACATGTTGAGGTATCTTGGAAGCAGTATGTAGACCTTTGAGGACCTATTATTAATTTGATTTTATTGAGTGCTGACAGACGTGCTTGATGCTTTACGTCCACATAAGGGAACCCTTGTGGCTGCAGCGTTTCAAGAGAAAACTCCCTTGAAAGTGTGGAAGCCTTTTTGACTTAAGGAGGCTGAAAGACACTATTGTAGTTTTTGAAATACTGGCCTCAGCAGCACTCTGTGGCATAGGGCTGACAAACACTGATGGGAGTAAACAGGGACTTCTCCCCTTTGCAATAGGCTAGATAATATTTACTACACTGATCCTGTCTGCCTGAGCGATATCAGAGGATCATGAAGATACTGGGTATATAGAAATCAAATTTGGTTTGTTTTCACCTGTGCAACCATGAGAAGACTTAACTTCTCATTCTGAAGCCAGTTTTTGGGTTGCAGGATTTCTTTGGTTTTCTGCATTGTGTTCTCCCATAACCCTGTCCTTCCAAAGGGAATGGCATCTCCTGCGGGTCTGAGGTTGCTAAATAAGGTGTAGTAATAGAGGAAAAAACAAATTTCCTAAGATACTTCATTTTTAATGATACTTCTAACACTCTTTTTCAGCAGTCCTGAGTCATAATACAGCTAATGGAAGGACATTTGATTATAAAAGTCTGGGTCTAGGTTTGACACTGCAGAGTAGTAGACCACACAGACTCATGCAATGTAGTACTATTTCTCTTCTTTAAAACAAAATTGACTGCTCTATGTGAGTAGATACGTTTGGGTTTCCATGTTCATGAGACTTTTTTGTAGCTTCACAAAGTGAAATCTCACCAAACTTTTTAACTTGTGACGATGGCCTTGAGATACTGACAATACTTAACCAGTTGTAGATGCAAAGAGTGAACAGACATGTTCTCTTCTTGCTGTCAATAGCAGGATTGGTGAGGCCTAAAAGGCCTACACATATGTATGCTCTTTAAAGCTAGCGAGTCATTGACATATGGGATGGAGTCCGGAAAACCATCCTGCTAACCTTTTCCAGGTTCTTCAGCATGGTGTGTAATGGTGAGGGTGATAATGATTAAAAGAAGAATCTATTATGTTTGGGGAGGTGACATGGCAAAACACTGTTGTTTCATCTTTCCCCTCCCACAAGTTAGATTACACTATAGAGAAAGAATTTACCCAAAGGCAGATAATGCTTAAACCATTTAGAAATAATTAATAGACATTAGAGCCATTGCATACTACAGAAAACTGTATCCTGAAAGGCTAAACAGTAACTTTCCTTGTTAGAGTAAAGAATGTTTGTTTAGGCTTAGTTGGTGCTTCTGACTACCTAATTACCCAGAAATGAGGTAGCTGTGCTCTTAAGGAAGTCAGAAACACACACTGATGAGTGCTGGGCAGCACAGGCCACACAGTTTTCACAAAATATTGTGCAGATATGTTGGCAAATTAGTTTTGCAGGTGGGGAACTGGGTCTGTTCGCTTCTTTAAGTGTCTTGTGTTTTCTAAAAGGTCAAAATAGCTTTGCATTTCATCTGCAGAATCAATTCCTTCCTTTTGTGTCATCATGCATTAAAGTAGCACCTTTGAGACAGCTGGTGTCTCTGGGATCATCCTCCTAGCCATGGCCAGCAACAGGACATCCCTTGTTACTCACAGGTAATCAATGTGCCTCCAAAGAGGACTATAGGAGCAACAGGAAAGGGTGGATGCTTTCCAAACACCAACTGCACAGACCCATAAAACACAAGAAGTCACAGAATCACAGAATCATTTAAGTTGGAAAAGACCTCTAAAATCATCAAGACATCTGTTAACCGAACACTGCCAACTCTACATCTAAACCACGTCCCTAAGCACCTCATCTACATGTCTTTTAAATACCTCCAGGAATGGTGACCCAACCACTTCTTTGGGCAGCCTGTTCCAATGCCTGACAGTCTTTTTGGTAAAGAAATTTTTCTGACATCCAATCTAAACATCCCTAACTTTTCTTTTTTCCATTTTCTCTTTTCCTATCACCTGTTACCTGGGAGAAGAGAAAATCCCCACCTTACTACAACCTTCTTTCAGGTAGTGGTAGAGAGTGATAAGGTCTCTCCTCAGCCCCTGTTTCTCTAGACTAAACAACCCCAGTTCCCTCAGCCGTTCTTCGTCAGACTTGTGCTCCAGGCCTTCACCAGCTTCATTACTCTTTTTTGGATGCACTCCAGCATCTCAATGTCTCTCTTGCAGTGAGGGGTCCAGAACTGAACACACTACTTGAGGTGTGGTCCCACCAGTACTGAGTACAGGGTGAGAATCCCATGTCCTGACCCATGCCTCAGGCTCCTTTTGGCTGCCCATTCTCCCAGGGCATGGGAAGTGCCGCTGCTCAGCTGCTGGCAACCCTTGCACCCTAGAGGCAGTGCAGCTGGCAGAAAGAGAAGCTAAACCAGCCCCAGCTCCTTCGTTTGTTAAACAGCACCATGGGGGAGGAAGGGGATACATCCGCTCTGGAGGCTTTGCAGAGGAGGTTGGGAAACATCCCTCTTCCCGTGGGACCCCTTGCAGCTACAATTCCACCATGTCCCACGCTGACAGCACAGCACAGCCGAGCAACTTTCTGATCTGATGGTGCCACTTCCTACCTCATGCTGCTCACAGCTCTGGCACACAAGTCTCGGTTTGGCTTGAAATGGGAAAGGTCTTTCCCACTGAGCTGGGATATAAACGGGGGCTTAGATATACAGGAGCTGGAAGCCAGCTTTCTGGATTTGCTCCTGTTGTTTGCCAAATATTCTCTATTCACAGGAAGATGATGAAAAGCATTTCCGTAGGTTTGTGGCTGTCTAGTTCCTAGCAAGCTGTTAATATGAGGGAGGGGAGGAAAACCCAACCCCAAAGCCTAAAAACCTGGAGAGCTTACAAACCTTCTCTATAGCTTAAATCGAGGGTTGGTCTAATACCTCTAACTGGCTGGAGCAGCTCTCACCATTTCCCAGACTGTTAGTTATGTGCATGTAACCACTCTAACTGCTTATGCTTATTATTGTGCTGCGTTCCTTTCCTCCTGGCTAACATGGAGCAATGAAACTACCCAGGTTTGACATTATAAACCAGGACACTGAAGCCACAGCATGAATGCAAAAGGTAATACCCTACTAATCTCTCCAGCAACACAGAAGCAATAGCAGGAACTCTTTGCTCCAGAAAACTCAAGATGGTGTTTATTAAGGTTTTTTTATTCTTTGAGTTCACATCATTCTGGTTTTCAAATACACACATCCATGTGGGCCCAAATGGTTCATACTGCTATACAGTAGAACCCTATCTTTTTCCTTGAACCCCAGGTCTGTGATTGCTTGTGCCTCTTACATGTCACTTAATATCTCTTTGCAATTAAAGCCCCCATCTGTGAAATAAGATGACACACTGTATTGAATTCTGGTTGTTTAGACTACTAGCTTCTTCAGTGTTAAAGAACTACTTTTCTATGGTATCCAACATAGTGACCTCCAAGCTTTCTTTGGGTCTCTGAAGGAAAATGGAATACAGAGCTGCAGAGCTCCCATAAAGTTGTGCTCCCCAAGAGAAAATCAAGCACTTCACCAGTCAGTTGTTAGGAAAGTAGCAAATGTTGTCTCTATTCTCTTAAAAATGCCCATTTTTACAATTAATGCAGTTTAATATTTAGTATTTTATATTCAGCGTGTCCTCAGCCCCCTCAAGTACTCTTATCAACCTCAGTAAACCTTCATCTCTTCAGCAGAAGGCAAATCAGTGATACTGAGGCAGTATTTTCATTCTCACACCACTTGAGCAGCTTCCCAGTTGTCCAAAAGAAGGTGTCAAGCCAGGTTTCACCTTGCTGGCCCAGGCATCACAGAAAACACAGACCACTCGGTGAGGGAATCAGAAGGAAAATCTGCGTGATAGTCTCAACCCTGATCACTACAATGCCAAATTGCTTTCTCTACAGATCTAGCTTTGTGATTTCCAGACACAAAGCAGTACTGCCAAGTAGGATTTAGCCACATCCATCTCACTCAGAGCAAGGCCCTTTCCTTCAGTGATTCTCCAGGAGGTGATTCAGATCTCTGATATGAGGTTCAGATGCTCCTCTCTCACTCCTTTGCATTATAGGTAATATGGAAGCTCCTACCTTTGGCATCTCAGCTAGCTTAGGTGACTTTGGCAGATGACTTCTTATCCCTCCCTTTCCTTTCCCTTCCTCTCCTTTACTGTTCACAGCAAGGATGTCATAATTTACCTCATTACAATGATTTACTGGTTTTCACCTTTTCCCACTGGTTTCTCTTTTATATATTTGAGGCATTTATTTACTTACAGCTGCATTTAGATGAGAAACAACAAAAGGCTGCCAGTAGTTTATTCGAGGAACTTACATCAGGAGCTTATACATACATTTAAAGAGAGATCAGGTATCTGTTTCTTATGCTCCTGTAGCAAATCAGATCTGTTTTCAAACTACTTTTATTGACATCTTGTAATGAAGATATGTGGTCTCAGGGCATTCCTTGTAGCATGGCACTTTGGTAGCAGAACCAGAAATGTTTGCTTCCCCAGCACCCCTCAAAAAGTTGATCACTCTGAATAACCCCTCTGCTTCTAGGCCATCCAGCTAACCACTGATGGAGACCCCAAGCACCCTACTTACTAAGCAGCTTTCAGCACCATAGCTATGCTCTTTTCACAGTGAATATTTACCACGCTGTGGCTGGGGTCCAGGTCCTGCTCTTTGTGCCCATCTGAGCAGCACGGCATCCCCCCTTCCCATCCTGCTGCGTCCTGGGGCAGGAGCCTAGACTAAACACTTGCCTGGCAAAGGAAACAGGTGGGGTGTCCTGTCGTCTGCTGCTTGTCCAGAGCACGCATGCTTGTGTATAAACACAGCGCTTACTCATGTTGCCTGCCCTCCTGCCCTTCCTACACTGACATCTTCATTCTCTCCTCCAGAGCTTTCAGAAATGGAAAACAAAGATTCAGGCCATCTTGGATCCAGGCACAGGAGCACAGCAGGATGACATCTGTAAACATCCAGAAAATAATGGAATCATTTAACTTTCATCAGAGGGCTTATTTATCTCTGAAGAGATTAACACCAAGTGTTTCCATGCAAAGCAGAGCAATGGAGTAGATGTAAATCCATGACAGGAAACCTTTTATACACGAAAAGGGATTGTAGATTTCTGGCCTAAAGTTATGGATTACATTCATGAGGCAGTAAGTCAGATGGTTCTGTTTTACATCCCCTAGGGATTTGCCCTTTACAACCATGCTTACACAGACTGGCAAAAGAAAGCTGGGGAGAGCAGCATGCTCTCTCTCCACAAGAGCCAGACGGTGTCAAGGGGTATTGGCAGGAAAGCCCTGCCAAGAAGCCCAGCTTGTCATCCTGGGAGGTGCACCCATGACCGAGCACAGCACCTCAGGAGCAAGCAACAATGCCTGCGTGTATCCTGGCTGCACTGTGGGAGCTGTTGTGGACTCTGTAGCTAATTCTGTATCCCAGAATAAAGATCAGGATCAAGAGAAAACCTAAATTAACTGAGCCTGGGGCTGCAGATGGTACTCTGGTATGTGCGTGCGTGCTAGGCACGTGGAAGATCAGCAGCTCTGAACTGGGGAATGGCCTGGCAGAGCAGATGCACCCTTGCCCCAGGCATGGTGAAGGTCTTCAGGCAGAAGATGTGGAAGGTGGATAACCTTCAGGATATAAAGTTTGATTCTCATCCCATTTGCTGCAGTCTGTTAGCAGCAGGACATGGCCCCAAGAAGCCTTGTCACACAGAGAGTGCCCCAAACCAGTGAGGAACCTGTCCCCAACCTCCTGCTCCAACACAAAGGTACTGACACTACACCAGCAACTACTAGGGTTTTTTTCTGACAGAGGGGGGGGCCTTCTGTGTCAACATGTAAAAGCAATGCCCGGACAACCCTGCTATTAAAAATTAATCAAACAGATTGACCAGGGAATATTATAAATGCCCCAAACATAGGAATGGACCAAGAGAAGTGCATTGCAAGTCCCTCCTGCTCCTTTCCCTAATATGACTTCCATTCTCATGCAGTAGCAGCAAAATCCCATCTCCTGCCTTTGGGCTTCATGCATATTTGTGGGACATTTCTGAGCTCAAACCACCCAATACTTGTGTTTGGGGCGGTAAAAAAAGCAAAACCAAAAATTAACAAAGTGCCTGAGCAGGCAATAAGACATATTCTCTGTCCTAAAGAAGAAAGGCACATGGCACAGTGAGGGTTGAACTCTTTGCTGGATGAAGGCCAGGTGTGCCCACTCAACCAAAGGACGTGGTGTATTTGGGGTAGAAGAGAGCCCTGCTGCTCCCCTAGCAGTAGTACACAGCTATAGCCTCCAATGCGTCCATAGAGAAACTCCATGGCTGAAGCAGTATCTGGTCTCTAAACTCCTCTGCAGCAGACGAGTCTGGAGTCACATCTTCATGCATCTCTGTACAGGCAGTTTTAGTACCTGCTTACTGGGGAAGAAATGGGTGTATCCAAATACTTTAATTGAGATATTGCTATCAAGCTGAAACTATACATCTACAGACACCCCCAGTCACATATCAGTGCTGTACCCAAGCAATACAAGTGACTTGAGACTTCCAGGCCACCCTCAATTTAGTGATGGTTTAGCAGCCCTGAATTACAATGTGGGAAATGAAGGTCCAGGAGGGAAAATGAATACTTTCAAAAGCCATCTGAAGCTAAGCGGGGTCCTTCTCTCATCCGCTTTGCACTGTGGGTTATTTCCCCAGGCCTTTGGGGTAATACCACGCATGTTTTTTCAGTACAGGGCAAAAGCAAGCTTTGCCCTCCTTACCTCCATGGCAGACAAGTTGTGTAGAGATTAGGGACCACAACTCTTACTTAGGCAGGTGTGAGCCAGTGCAGTCACCAGGAAGTGACTTGGGTCTTGGCGCTGCTGTGGTTTCCTCTGTGTGCAAATGGGATCCCAGTACACAGCAGGCTTCCCACTCCTTATTCAGTTAGTGGTTTGTCCTGGGCTGACCTGGATGTAGCAAGTGAGAAAAATACTGCATGAGGCCTCGTTTAATCCTAGGTTCTCTTTTAACTACTAACCAAACCGCCTCTGTACCAGTGTGTCACGTTGAGAGGATGTGGACAAATATATCCATGCTGAGGAGTGGCAGAGGCTGTAGTCTGCATTTAGAAATGCTGAGCAGCATGTTTTTCTAAGCTGGCTAATTAGTATGGGCTTGAAACTAATGGCTGCTTTTAACTGACAAGGCAATATGCCCTTCACCCATCCCTCAAGATGTCAGGAGAATTATTTCTTTTGGAAAGCGTGACCGTTAACCCATTTCTCTCTATCCTCTTTGATCTTTTCAACATAATCCTTTCCCTCTGCACTTCTTTTCTTCATAAGGAGGAGACCATGAAAGTAAATCATACTGGTTTGCAACCTTCTCTTCCTCCCTTGTTCACTGAGTTGCATGCCTGGGTCTTCTGCGCCAGTGGCAGCAGACAGGGCATTTCTACCACCCTGATCTCATCAGAGGAGCTGGGGAAAAGACAACACTCTGGTCTTAAAGTGTTAGCACTGATGCAACCACAAAAAGATGCTGTTAGAGAAACTGGACTGCTGCAGATGCCTCTGTGCTTCTCCAAGGCAGCAGGGAGGTCAGGAAGGGGCAATGATTCAGGAAGTCACAATTTTCCTGCCAGGTTGTTCCCTTGGGTTCTGGATTAAACTAAAAATTGATGGCCTGGCCTTTAAATAGGAAGGAGAATTGAGTTTTCTTACAGATCTCATTCAGATCCAAGTACTGTGCAATTCCAGGGCCGTATACACCCATACACCCAGCTGCTTGTGATGTTTCCCCACACAAAGGTGCTTGTTAATACTTGACAAAAGCAGGTCAGAGTCTAAAGGTAAATAGTATTTGGTGGGGGAAAAAAAAAAAGGGAATATAACAATAAACATACACTGTTGTTTAGGGCCAAATCTTGACCTTAATTTGAAGGGTTCTGTACAAAGTTAGGAAATGTTTCATATATCCAAAGTTGGATATAAGGTTCCATGTATCCAAGAATGGAGAAGTTAATTTCCAAATTGGCAAATAGTGCACTTCTCAGTAGTGCTAGCAGGGGGAAATCTGGCCTTACATAGGAGTCAGAAGAGATTTCAATGTTTAGGTTGCCCTTGAGACATGACAGGCATCATTTTGCTAGGTAAAGGTTTATCTCCTGCATCTGCAGAAATATGTTTGAAGAGACTGTCCTGCCTCCCACAAGGGTCTGTTTGACGCTTGAAGAGCCTTGCTAGCATTGCATTTCCAAATAGGGATGCCTCTATTTTGGCTTCCACATTCAAGGAACGGGCTAACAGTAGCCGTATTCCAGGAGTCCTGAGCACTTCTCCACATTATTTACTGTTACTGTAAGCTGCAGATCTTTAGAACTTCACAAGGTCAAGTCACCAGGACTTAAATCACTGCAGCATGGAATTACAGTCCTATTTTGAGCCACCAACATTTTAAAGTTTTGCTCCAAGCCAGCAATTGCCTGCAGTATCATACCAAATTAAAAACAAAACAAAAAAGGCAGAAAAAGGGTAAGGAAGTAAGGGAGGTTTGGCTGAGAATAACATTATTATAGATCATGCACCAAAAGGAGATGACTTCAGGGATAAATGACCCTTGTGACTGACTTCCCCAAGTCACAGGATGTCAGTTTGTGTTTTGAAGGCACCTACTATGTATTGCAAAGGACTGATGTGAAAAACTGCATGCTGTCCCCAGACTAAATAAGCAACGCTTTGTTTTCAACTTAAAAAAGACAGAAAGAGGGAAGGGAAGGGAGGAAGAGAGAAAGCATGGCACAGATGAAAGCACGTTCTCATAGGTCACGCCAGAGTGTTCTTACCTCAGCAAATGCTCTGGCTTAACCTCGTAACTGAATAATCCTGCCATCTGATACTGCCTGAGAAATAAACACTGTTCTTTAAAGCTCTTGCCCATTTCACAGCACTTCCCTGTAACACTGCAATAAAGTAGGTTGCAGCAAGTATCCTGCATGCTATGCCTCCAAATGTACCAATTAATTACGGAGCCCTTTAAACCTGCTAACAAGACAAGCCTTGTTCTTTCAACCTATTGCTTTTTGCCAAAAAAGAAGTAAAAAAAAAGTCTGTTGGGCAAATAAATCTTTCCAGAGAAAACAGATTTGTTTCCAAATCAGTCAACTGTGCTGAACTAGAAAGGAAGAAATGTTATTTTTTCCAGGATGAAAGGAAAACAAGATCTCTCCCTGTTTACCCTGTCTCACCCATTTCTAAAGAAGGTCAGTTTAATTCCTTCATTACTTTTTCCTGCTGTCTTATTTATCTTGAAGTCTTCTAGTCTTTTTCAACTTCACTGGCAAAGCCCAGCCTAGTTGGTCCAACATAGGAGCGCACTGTGCTTTGCTCTTTACAGCCATGCGAAGATGATGAATAAAGCCGGGTGAGCTGTAAATCTCCAGAGTTTTTCCTTTCTTCCCAATTTTCTCTAGTAAAAAAAAAAAAACCATAAATCTCAAGCCCTTATTGTTGATGTGTTTTCCTTTTAACATCTTGTTCATTACAGATGCTCCTAAGCCTGTGAAAACAATCACAAATTCAGACTGCTCCAGTCCTGTATGTTGTGCCATGCTGAAATACAAACCCTTGTACTTTAAGCATCCTTTAATATTGATGCCTGGGCCTGAGTCTGGAAGGAAGGAATGGCAGTAGAGATATAAGACAATGCAATAACCCAGAGAAAAGAGCTTTGCTATCTCCATAAAAGGTAGCTTTTAAGCTTTAACTCAGGAGTTTTAGGCAACTCTAGGGGTTGACTACAGTTCAGCCACAGTCAGTAGAGGCCATCAGGTTTGCTTACAGCAGCCCAATAAGCAGGCAAGATGCGTTTTGCATGCTGGAGAGACAAAAGGCAGAACTAGATGTATATTCATTTAATAGTCATGGACTGTAAGAAAAGGTCATTAGATCAGTTAGTCTGATCTCCTAGATGACATCTTAACTAAAGGAAAATGCACCTTTCTGAATTCTTCTGTAAGTGCTCTTATTGTGCTGGGTTGGTTACACCAGTTTAACCTCTTCTGCCCTCACGTACACCTCATTGACTTTAGAGCATCAGCATCAACAAAACTGCCTGAAGGGAGGTATATGTTACCTGCCTTTATGCAGGTTTTAGTGTAAAAGACTCAGACACCTGATGAAGTGCCTAAGCCTTATCTTCAGCTTCTTCTGCTGTTGAATTACCTCACTCATGCCTCAGGCGCTGAGCGTGCAGATGCAGCTACAGCAGTTTCCCTAGGACCAGGGAGCTGTGAAGTGATGACTAAGGCACCATAACCCGATCAGGTGCCTGTGCCCTGAATGCAGTTGGGCAAGTGTAGAGCCAACCTGGGCTCATATGGTGCCCAGACCAAAGAAGCTGGAAGAGTTATCATGGCTAAAGGCTCCGTGTGAAATTCTTCAGTGGTATGTTGAACCCATAGCTGCACCTGGTTCTCAACTTGGCTTATACACTGTCATGGTTTAAGCCCAGCCTGTCACGTAGCTCGCTCGCTCACTCCTCCTGCTCCCTCCCCCTCCCTGCTCCTGGAAGGATGGGGAGGAGAATCGAAAGAATGCAACTCCCACAGGCTGAGACAAGAACAATCCAGTAACTAAGGTATAACACAAAGCACTGCTGCTACTACCAATAATAATAATGACAAAGGAAACAACAAGGGAAGAGAACACAACCGCTCACCACCCACCGACCGATACCCAGCCCGACCCGAGCAGTGATCCAGCCCTTCCAGGTAACTGCCCCCAGTTTATATAGTGGGCATGATGTGCTGGTTAGTTTGGGTCAGGTTTCCTGTCTCTGCTTCCTCACGGCTTCCCCTCCTCCCTGCAGAGCATGAGGCTCAGAAAGTCCTTGGTCAGACTAAACATTACTAAGCAGTAGCTAAAACCATTGGTGTTATCAGTTCTGTTCCTAGACCAAAAGTCAGAACCACAGCACTACACCAGCTACTAAGAAGGAGAAAAATGACTGCTACTGATGAACCCAGGACAGTATCCACCCCTTATTCTATATCATTCACGTCATGCTCAGATCCCGCATTTCCAATATGCCATTACTCTTATTTCATATATATATATATATATATATATATATATACATCCACAAACAGAGGGAGAGAGAGATAATTCCTTAGTGCATGGACCAATCCCTATAAAGCTGCTGAATCCATCTGGTCCATGATATCAGGCTCCATCTCTTGTAACAGTCTTTCAGAGCAGGGGAGGCTGTGTGCAGTGTTCACACTCGTGAATAACCTGGGCAATAGTGCCCATTGCTAAGTCCACCCCTCGATCATGAGTCCATCTGTATGTTGCATCTCTGCCCCGATGGCCTGAGGTGTCATGGGCCCACCAGGCTCAAAATAATTCACTCTCCCCTTCAGCAGTTTCTGCAGCTGGTCCCTGGGGACTCCATACAGATGCCTTCCATCTCCGGCGCTTCTAAAATACTGGCAGGGGCCCAATGGACTACATATTTGTCCATATTGTCCCACACACCCTGGCACTCATGACTGTCCAGCCTTGGGGAAAATCTCTTGGTCTTCCTATATCATCGTCTAACCCTAGACAACTCCCAAACAAGACTCTGCTTTACTCTCGGGACCAGATGAAAGGGCCATGGGTAAAATATACTCTGTATATGTGCCAACATTCTCCTTCCCATCCCTCCGGGAATGGGGGGAGGAAATGAGGGGAGTGAACTAACGACTGCATGGCTGTTTTACGGCTGGGCTTAAACCACAACATACACTCAATGTCACAGCCCTGTTGAACCATAAAATGTCCTAAACCAGAAAAGAATAGGATATGATATATGGCAGGTGACTACACGGTTCCATAGCTTTGCTAACAAAATGAGCAGTAATTTCACATCTTCCAGGGCAACTCCAGTTCAAATGCCAATGTTAAGTGCAGCAGCCCTTGCAAAACAAACTAGCACTCCTTCATGGTCCCCTTTGGTCAGATTTTATCCACTGTCTTGGAGTTTCCAGTGGTTTTATTTCACTGTGTTGTCCTTCATCTACCCAGACATTAGAAGTTTGGTCAAGCATTTTGCTCTTTTCTGACTGTGGTGTCACAGAAGTCAGATCTTCTGTTATGCACTGCCCAATCTGAATTTTTGTACTTGCTTTATTGTTTGGCCTTTTCAGAGGTGGTACAGGGCTTTCTGAAGTTGCCTATGTGCTCCTGCTGGAGGGAGAGCCTTACAGGATGAGGTCACCTGCTCATTTCCAGAGAAGATGACAACCCAGGAAGAAAAAGTAATCTTTCTTGGAGTGCTGCATTTCCCAAGGGCAACACCTTTGGAAAGGAGGGGCACAACAGTTCATACACACCCCTGGCACGCTGGTTTCTGTTAGAAGTAATTGCCTTGGTAGCAATTTCTCCACACTGGATTCTGTCATGAGAACAACTGATTCCATAGCACCAAAGCCATTTAGAAAATGCTACCTCCCTCATCTTAGCTTAGGCACCTACTACTGGGATATACAAACAGTTCTTAAATGCCAACTGATCTACTCTGCTTTCATGGGATTGTATCCATGTTCCATCATCAGTGTTTAGTTCTCTTCACCCCCTTAGACTTCTGGGGGTTGTCATTTTGAGTCATTGTTAATATAAAAGAAAGTATTTCCAAACCAAATAGAGTGGCTGTGAAAATCATCACACTGTCATTGAAGTCAACAGGAGTTATTTGAGTGGGAGCAGATGGCACCTGCTTTTTCTTTATAGCCAGTGTTTGTTCACTGACTCTAGATGCTCCTAAAATCTTTACACTGTCAGCCCTTCTCTACATAGATCTAATCCAGCCTGCGTGAAGGCAACATTTGCCAGCTGACCTTCCAAGATATTACACTGTGAAAATAACTACCCTAGAGGAGAACCACTTTGGCAGCAACTACCTGAGTACTGAAGAAATGCAAGTAGTTAAAGGGCAAGGCTTTGAAGGGTGCTGCCATAAACTATCTGGTGGAACGTATTAGGGAGACATTCAGCAAAGGTGACTGAGACCTCTGATTCTCTGCCAGCTGTCAGGTTTGGAATTACAGTCATAACAACTAGCCATGATTACTTCCCGATGTTGTTAAGTACAGTGCAAAGATCACCAGTTGGAGTAGTTTCTTTCTCTGATATTTAAGTTTGGTGCCAAAGAAGAGTATCAGATCTCACAGCTGACGACTAAGTGATGGATTGGCAGGTGTGCTCAGGAAAGAGACAGGAGGATCAATATTTACTGTTTATGCTTAGCAGGTGTCCCTCCAGAAATGTACAGGCAGTATCTGTTAAAACACAGACACTATTACAAGGACGAAGATAATAACATCCCCAAGTAGCGCCGTAGAGGTTACAGCATTATCCCATGACCACAGTAGTCTAGGTAGAGGCCGTGTAGTTTGATCTAGCCAACCTTAAGCTATTCCCTGATCAAAAGCATGAAGAAAAGATCCATTCTGTTCCATGGCTGAAAGTATCAAATGTTTATAAATTATTGGGCTTTAGCTAGAACTCATGTCCACCATTGGAAGGCCACTGATCTAGCCTCCTAAGATCTTATAGGCAAAAGTGATGAGCAAATGCCAGAAGTGGAGACCTTCTGTATGGGCACCTTTGATGCCAGGTGATGAAAGAAGTGTTCCCAGCTGAGTTCCTCCAGTGATCATAGCCAAATCTGGGACAGAGCACCTCTCTAGGCAGCGTGAGATACTGGTTACTAGCTGCATTCATTGATAGTATCTGATAGCATACCCTAGACAAAAGTATTCATATTTGAAGAAGGATTAAACAAAATATTCTAAGCTTGATATACTTTAATATTGTATCTGAGGTTTATACTTTCAGTGAGTATAGGATGAGTGCTATTTACTCTGAAGGAATTGCACAACCTCACCACAGCCACTCCTTTCCATCTTCATTTAAATTCTCCCATAATCTTACCTCATATCCTCAAGGCTTTCCTGAAAAATTTGGAGAGTGGAGTGAAGATGGGGTTCGTGTAGAGAGATGAATCAGTTCATCAGACCAGCTCGGAAGACTGCCTTATCCTTGTTGACCTCAAAACCAGGTATAATGTGAAAGGGTTCACCTAGAAATGCTATGACTTCAGTCATTCCCAGTTTGTGAAGTCTAAAGTTGAGGTGTTTGAGCCTAGGCTGTTGTGGTCTGTAAGAACTGTTGGTCTGTAAAAACAGTTGATGCACACAAAATTACTATATTAAGACCCAGCCAAATAATGTACCATAAGTAACTAATTCAATGCCTTCTTGAGTACCTACATGCTAATCACCATGTCCTAATCAGTGCGTAGTTCCTAGCTTGGCTGCTGGGCACCTTCTAGCCAAGAGGTGTGATGGGGAACTGTTCCGTTCCAAGCAATTATGGGAGGCAAAATTATTGTTTACTCTCCCTGACAGAACCAAATACGACTCTTACAATCAGACTTTGGTTAAATGCCTAAAGAAAGAGAATTTCTGCCAGATCAAACGAATGCCCATGGAAACCAACTGTGGCAGAAATTAGTTTAGTTAAACATTTGAACTAATCCTCTCTGAAATTCTTTTGGCAATGTTTATTCAGCTTTAATTGTTTCATGAACACACACAATTTAAGCAGGCATTAGAACCTACATCAAGCCCATATGGTTCATTTGGTACAGTTTAATTTGACCACTTGAGAGGCATAAACATTCTCAACTTGTGAATTAGAGATGTCTCTGGAAGGCATTCAGTTTTTCACTAAATGTTGTTAAGAAGTAGTCAGAAGCCAAACACAGCACTGTTATAGAGAGTCAGTAATCTGATATTCTGCTATCATTACCATGAAGCTCTTTTTCACAGTAAAAAACACCTTAGGCCTGAGATTCCAGGAAGAGGCGATTTTTTTTTAATATGAAAGAGTGGATGCTTTGTTCTTCTATAATTAATGGAAAAAAATCTTGCTGAAGTTTGCATAAGTTTAAACTATACAAGATCTGGTGTAATGCTGCTCCCTTACAGGCACAACCTGGTAAGTAGTTATTGTTTCCAATTTTGCTAAGAATTTTGTGATTGTGTAAGCTTGCCAAGTATACAGCAAACTGATTTTATGTCTTCTCTGGAGACAGTGGAAATCTGTGGGTAAAAAAATAACCCTCAAATATTCCCTCAGCTCAAGCAGGAACCTTTTAACTCCACATCAAGGTGGAGGCTCAAATTTTCATAAAGTTATATTGAAGTCAACAGCTTCAAAGACATCTCTGATGCTTTATTGTCCAGGAAGAAGTAAACGGTGTCCAATGGCTGCCCAGCAAAGTTTGTCTTAAGGGAGGAGTGGGCACGCACAGCTTGGGGCAAAAGCCTTGTGCACATGACCACATTCACAGAGATAGCACTGCCTCCAGGTCCCTGAATTCGTCTTCGTTTGTCGCTGGTAACAAATATACGGCTGCCTCCAAAAATCCCAAGCACCTGCAAAGTGGATGTGCCAGACAGTACTGATGTTTATAGGGTGTGAAGGCACCTGAGGTCCAGCCTCATTGAGAGTTCTGGACCTGCTGAGGAGAAAGATCTTGGGTGGAGGGAAAGCACCATGCAGCAAAATGCATCTTGTACTTTTGGCCTTGGGTAGATTTGGGTCTGGGAGAAGAGTAATATCAACACCTCTAAAGGTGTTTCAGCCCAAGATAAAGTGCTCCCAGAGCTCCCAAAAGTACTTGTCCTCTTCCAGTGTTTAGTGGAGGCACCTAAAGGCAATTAGACTACTGACTTAAGTACCTCAGCACAGGCTGAAAGACAGGATGAATCTTGGTTCCAGAGTCCACAAAAATACTTATGTAAGCCCGTGGTTACCACTTTGATTTATTATGCAAAGACAAAGAGAGAGGAGAAAAAGAGGAAAGAAGAATGATCTGCCTTCTGAGCTACTTAAAGTAAAAGTGAAAGGACATTTGTCAGTCAGGCTTTTCAAGAGCAAACTCAGCATGGTTAAAAAAACCCTGTTCTTGTGTTCATCCCTTCAGCTGCTGCTCTCTTCTAAAGATCTTTTTCATGCCTACTCTGGAGTGACAGGTGACCTACAGTTTGCTACCAAAAGACACCAGGTGGGTGACAGCAGTGCAATTTGTCCACAGAAAGGTGACTGTGGAGATGCTCCAATACAGTCCAGATATTCTAGAGCTTATCTAAACACACAATGACAACTAAATCTTGATATAGCACTAACTGGCTTTAAGCTGAAAGAGGGTAGATTTAGATTAGGTATTAGGAAAAATATTTTTCCTTAGTGAGGGAGGTGAGGCACTGGCACAGGTTGCCCAGAGAAGTTGTGGCTGCCCCATCCCTGGCAGTATCCAAGCCAGGTTGGACGGGGCTTTGAGCAACCTGGTCTAGTGGAAGATGTCCCTTCCTGTGGCAAGGGGATTGGAATGAGATGATCTTTAAGGTCCCTACCAGCCCAAACTATTCTGTGATTCCATGATCCTCAATCCCAGACTAAGGTCACCCCTTTTTACCCAGACATGTTCTCTTTTGCAGTAGGTCTGGCCAGGTAGATTTCTATCCCTAGGAAAACCAGGTAAAGGTGAAAAGTGACACTTGTCTACTTTGGCCAAGGGGACAGAAACAATGGAGTCCTTCAAGGATAGGTACAGTGTGGAGATAGAGGGATGGATGTCAGGGGGCTCCAGAACATATGAAGACTCTAACTTTGAGGGTCTGGGACAGTCACAGTTGGAGGGGGTAGACAGAAGTAGTAGGAACTGAATGGAATAATAAAGTTACAGAGTCTTGGGAGGGGGTGATACAGCAAAAGTAGAATTTAACAAACTCTGAGACATGTTGGAAAGGGCAGATAGGGATGAGAACAGCAGGTCAAGAAGCTGCAAGTTGTTGCTGGGACTAGAGGAAAAGGTATAGAAAAGTGAAGTGTTCTAAGGGTCTCAGAGGCGAGAAGCTGAGGATAAGGAAATTAAAGAGTAGTTGTCTCCTCCCCCAGCTTTAACAAGAATACTTTTTATGAGCAGAATGACATACGAATGCATAGGACCTCTCTATTCTTTCCAAACTCAGGACAGAGGGATGCCCACCTACAGTCTCTTTTTAATTTGACCAGTGTGCTAACAATACTTTAAGTCTCAAATGACTTCACAGGTGAGCAGTATTACTATTGGCCTAGAGGAGCAACAAGACTAGCCAGAAGTATTTATCAATTGTTAAGGGTAGGTCTGCTCTACAGACACCTCTGAGACTGCAGGGGATATGTGCTTGCTGCTGTTAACTGCAAACTCACTCAGCAACAAAAGCATAAAGCTCAGTTCAGGCTGCAAAAACTCAAATGAGAGCTTGAGCAACTGGACCACCTTGCAGCACAGACTTCTAGGGGGTCTTGTTCTTTAAACGCAGATTTCTAGTGCCATTTCATATCTCTAAGGTACCCAAGAAATCTCTGCAGCCTGCCAGATACCACAGAGGTCTTACGTGCAACTTTTCCCTTTGGAAGGAACAGGTGAAAGCCATACAGGTTATGTTTTGGTACCTCAGATAGCACTAGATGCCTCTGCATGAGTAAGATGTCCTCATAGTCTCAATCAGACTGCAGTTCTACTCCTAAAAAAGAGAAGGCAAACACTGCTACCAAGGCCAAGCAGCATATACTGACTCCTGCCCGTAGTGCTTAGGGCTTGTGCCCTCCTGCCTGTACTGCTTGGTTTTGTATCAACTCTGAAGCCCATGTGGCCTTCCTGTGACCTTGAGAGAAACACTTGTTTGTGCTTGGTGTCTTTTTCGGTTGGAAGTCTGCGGGATACGCTGATGGCTGTGCCTCAGTTCACCTAACTGATATCTTTACAGAATGCCTGCAAACATTCATTGCATGCCTGGATGTTTGCTGTTAGAGCATTAGTGTGAAGACACAAAGGCTGTTGGGAGTGGTGGAGGGCTGTTTTGGGTAAAGGGAACCAAACCTGGTGCATTCTTATCCATAATGCACTTGGGAGAGGTCCACAGGGTTTTCTTCAGTGCAACATATAGCTGTGATCACCATGTACATGACCATTGGTCAGCAGATACTGGCCACCGCTAAGATCAGATGAAATTTTTAGCTTCAAATGAGTCACTGCAATTGCTGTCCACAGTTTTCCTATTGCAATCAGTCTCACTAAATAAGCACTCAGATCATTTGGTTAATTGAGTAGCAAAAAAAAAAAAAAAAAAAGGAAAAAACACCTAAAATTAAGTTGCTTAAGAGCTGCTGCTTTTTTTTAAGAGCTTGGGATTTCCACTGCTTTTTTTCTGGTCAGCAAGACCTGCTAAGCAGAACCAGAAGGCTGCAGGCCCTGTGTGATGCTGTCATTTTGCGTTGGAACATGCTACCTTGGCGTGTGCAACCCAACCATGAGAACAAGCCTTGCTGCCCTGCAAACCCTGCCGAGCCTGCATTTTAATGCTTACTGTAATTCTTGGCCCACTGTCATTTTGGCAGCACTTGGACTACAGACATCAATTTAACACAATTATTAAATTTAAGACACATACCATGTAGGATATATTAGTCGTCAAATCCTAGGCTAGAGGTCTGGATCTCAAGAGGCTATGTTGCTAGTCCTCGTGCTCAGAGAGTCAAACACACTCCACGCTACCCCAGGTGATATTTGTGCAGCTTATACTTAAAAACCTCCAGCCACAGAAGGAGCTTTCGCAGCTCTGTATGTCCCAGTCCACAGCAACGATGAAGTGAGCCACAGTGCCCCTGTACTTAGAAGGTGTTGATCTGGGAATCAGGAGAACTAGGCATGGCTTCTCAGTTGTCTCGCTGACCTATATGGTGACCTTTCAAGACTTCCCAGACTTATGAAGAAAGAAATTATGATATTGACTTTACCTGGCAAAGTGCTTGGTTGAAAAGTACTTCTGATAAAGATCTACAGACTAAAAAGCCCTTAATATTATTAGCATTTAATAGCATTATTAATAATCTAAAATAATCACTATTATGAAAATCAGATAATAACTCATTTTAACATGCTTGGAAAACAAAGCTGCATCTAATGATATTATTTTTTTGCCTTTGAAAAGGGAACAATTTATGGGACTGATCCCCTTTCCTTGACACCCATAAGATTTGGGCTGCAGGTTGCTGGATGGTGAGGGAGGAAATTTGTGCTCAGTAGTATGGTTTCAGCCCATCTGTGCTGGACATTAGCAAGAAAGCAAACAGCTTCCTCTCATAATCATCTTACTAAACTCACCCTCTGATGGAGAGCCTGTAGCAAACTGTCTCCAGATAAAAACCAATGAACATGGTGGGAGCACAGGGTCATCATACACATAGTCCTTTGCCTTTCAGACTTGGCAGTTTTGCATGGCCCTGGGGATCCTAGGGGTGTTTTTAGAAGGGAGGCTTCAAATGCATTCCTGACTCCTTTTTTGAGAGCAGACCACAATTACATGGGGAAAGTATAGCGGAGGTATTTGATTGCCAGGCGCTGGAGAGAAGATCTGCAGGAACACTTCTGTTTGCCTAGTGTGGGTTATTTAATCTGGAATGTCCTTTGACTTGACTCCCCTGCCCTCCTCTCCTCCAGCACACACAGAAGAATGGGGCTCTTGGGGGATTTTAATCTCTTCCATACAAGAATTTTGCCTCTGACATGTATGAGGAGTAGGAACAGGACTGCAGCAATAAATAAATACCAACGTGATTAAAAACAAAAGTATGAAGCGTTATTAATGATACACTGGAGAGAATGGAAGCATGCTATGCCAGAAACACCTTCAGGATCTGAACAATATCAGGGGCTAACCAGCCTGATGCTCAGGCAGCAGAAGGGGGCAAAGCAGTGATTTCCTATACAAATGGCAGTATCTGAGCCCGCAGCTGGATGTTTCCTGTTTGATTTGTTGAGTTGTTCTGAACTAGAAGGACAGATCAGACACAGGCCTGGGCAGGTAACCTGCCTCTGACAACAGGAACTGCCATGTTTTCTCTTGTTTTCATTATACAGCACACCACACACCCCCCTCCAACTTCCAGCAGGCTTTCTATGCTCACAGCTCTCAGAGAAGTTTTGACAACCTGCAGCCCATATGCCCCTGCTTAGAAGAGAAAGACAGCTGGATTGCCTGGATGCCCAGCAAACTGTTGCACAGGAAGGAGGCTGAGATTTTGGTGATAGAGGAGGGCTCTCACCTTGGAAGCACAGCTCTTTTCCAGCATTTTCCCCATTTTTGACACTGATGCATTTGAAATACAACCACCTGATGCAGTGCTTTACTCCAGCAAGTAATTATCTGGCAGCTCCTATTCTGAGCACTCATGCAACCACGTGTAGATGGAGAAGGAAACAACTCATTTGCATACAGAGCAAATATTTTGTCATCACCTGCTGTTCATCCTAATGAGATTTTGCCAGACTCATTAGAATGATTCCACGCTTCTTAATACCCACTGGGATTGCTTTATTATTTGATAGAGTCAACAGCTGGCATATGCCACAGTGTCTTTGTATTCAGGTCCCTTGAAACCTCCAAAGGCAGCTAAACAAAGGCAGTGAGTAACCAGTTATGTTTCTCTCTTTCTCCCAGGATGTCTTAACGCTGACACCAGTGACTTGTAAGTATCTCAGTTAAAGGGATCTCTTTATCAGCCCATTCCCACCGGCTTCTGGATGGAGTTGGCATCTTTTCATTAGGGACTGGCTTGTCTCTGTGTGGCTGAAGGCAAGGACCCTCAGGGTACCTGCTCCCTGCAGAGGATTGATGGGGATTTCTGTTTTTCTACTTCTCCTGCTAGTTTCAAAAATCTTGTTTCGAAACCCATTGATGGTGTTCTTTTTCTCTCATGTTGCTCTACCAAAAAGCTGTATAAGCAGCAGGAAAGAACCCTAATGCACAGATAGGGAAGTGATGAAATCAAAAAAATAAAAAAAAATCAGCTGTTTATACTTTCACTTCAATAAGAAACTACAGAAGACTTGGGCATGGCCTAAATTTACATGGCACTTTTTGTGTGTCAGCTTTCCATATGAGTTGGTGATCATGGACGGAGTGCTATCAACTGCAATAAAAACAAGCCAAAAATACAGAGAAGTACTTTTTCTCTAGTCTGTCAGCTGTAATAATCTGAGGTGTTCCAATCACATTAGTGGGATATAATTGGTTTAGGTGTTACTTATTACAACATGGAGTAAAAAGAAAATCCTGAAGTGTGATATTTAAGTTGACAGTGTCACTTTAAACAAATCCACTTTAGATGATTTTTGCTTTGGGAATCTCCTTTTACAAACAGACCTTGCCAAGAGCCAGAGTAAACATTATGCTAATCTTAGATCAGCCTTTAATTTCTCCTACTTCCTTTCCTTTTGCCTTTCCTTTCTATTTCCTTCCAAGACAATAATATTATAGGCAATTTAAATCAGACATGTCCGTAGCTGAACAAAATCACCAATAGAGGACAATAAGAACGGCAATAAACTCAGTATAGTAATTATTTCCCCGTCACACCAGCAATTACAAAGGCAAAGAAAGAACAACTAAATGCTCTTAACCTGATAGTGATCATTTAATTTTCTCGTACCATGTAATATTAAACAGGCTTATGCTACTACAGGGAACCCTGGCAACAATGAAGAGCAGACATGAAAAAGTCAGACTTATTGCAGGCTTGAGCAAAAGGGATAACTTTTTTTTATGCCAATGGTAATAATTATGTCCAATGGAAATAGTGAAATTAAAGACAGGTTAATACCTAGACACATATTCACAGTTTCAGTGAGGTTCGTATCTGGTCCAATTCCTGCTGTGTTTGTGTTCACATGATAAACACTGCTTACTCACAGCTCTTGTAAGGCCAGCCTATTGGTCAATGATTGGCATAGGCTAATTGGGAATTGTAGCTTCTGTCTACACAGTGAAGAATGAACTTGGCAACACATTCACTCACACGCATTAAGACTCACATGCTTTTCATTCATGCCATGTGCTGAAACCTCATCGTAGCTAACACAGGAAGACCCAAGTTTGAGGTGTTTGCAGTTGTGCTGATTTTAAACCTGAATCAGCTGTTGTTCAGTCCACAGAGCATGTGCTCGTCTTTAGATTTGTTTGCAAAACATAGGTGCCGGTTGCCTTTCTAACCTACCTGATGCCTAGCTATTCCTTCTGGAAGTTATTAATCTCCTATTAGGTCAAATCATATCTGCCAGTCCTGTGTGAATACTTTAAATATAGGAGGATATCTCAAAAGAATATTGATACCTGTGTTTAAGCAACTGAGTTGTACCTCAGCATTTGGTTCCCAGAATAGCTCTTCAGTCACTGGTGACTGCACTAACTGAGATTTCAGTTGACTACATTGGATGCTTACACACCTGGCTAACCTGTAGACATAGAATCATAGAATAGTTAGGGTTGGAAAAGACCTTAAGATCATCTAGTTCTAACTCCCCTGCCATGGACAGGGACACCTCACACTAAACCATGCCACCCGAGGCTCTGTCCAACCTGGCCTTGAAAACCGCCAGCGATGGAGCATTCACAACTTCCCTGGGCAACCCATTCCAGTGCCTCACCACCCTTACAGTAAAGAATTTCTTCCTTTTATCCAATCTAAACTTCCCCTGTTGAAGTTTGAACCCGTTACCCCTTGTCCTATCACTACAGTCCCTAACAAAGAGTCCCTCCCCAATATCAAATGTATGCTACTGTTTCCGACTCACTGGACATTGGAGTTATCCTGCAGTAGTACGGCTGGCCTACAGTTGCCTCTCCAGGTGGACATGTGCCTGCTATAGGTGTTCTGCCATATCTGTCAACCCAGCCTGGGTACCTCAGCTATCTCATGGCATCTTAGATGGCTCTTGGTATCTACGTGTGAGCAACTTAAGTGACCTCATGGAGTAATTTCAATAAATATCCAAACAAGGTGACCTGCCAGTGCTGGCCTTGAGGCTCATACCATGAATGATAGACAAGTCTGCGTATGAGAGCAAACTCAGACCTGTGTTTAATCAAAAGCACAAATAAAACAACAAAGACTCACCATGGGAGAAAGAATGGTGAACAGACCCTGCAGGGTGAGGTTTTCTTCTCCATGCTTTCATGCTGGGTGTAGTAGCGGCTCCTCAGATGTATTCTTGCTGGAAGAACTCTGTCAGATACAGAGGAAGTACCAAATTTGAACCATATGTAGGGGCCCTGCACAATGCAATCCCATTTACAGCTCCATTAATTATAGTTTCTGATATTTCATTTGTACCACTTTAATCTCTGCAGTCAAATTATCATCGAAGTCCTACCCAAATTAGCAGAAAGCTGAATTTTTCCTTTCTTGATTTATGTCAGGGATGACAGTCCTGATTCAGACAGGTTAAGAAAGTACCTCAAAACTTCCGTTACTTCTGCAAGACTTTAAAGAGAGTTTAGAATGTTTGGATAGGTTTGCTTTTTCCATTTCCTGAGGGAAGCTGGAGTTGTTGATGCTTGCAGTATTTCTGACCATCCCTAAATCCTCTAGCCACTGAAGGGAAAGAAGGAGAGAGACGGGTCAGATAGTCAGACATTCGCTCCAGGAAAGGATTATTAGTGAAAAATAAATGGATTCTAGTGATGAACACATGGTCTTTTAGGGGGTAAGCATGGAAAGGTCTGATACTGAAATTTTTTATTACTCCTTTTATTTTTCCTAGTCTCTGTATAGATCCCACCATTGGAATTGTCAGTTGCACAAAACATGGACAGAAGTTATAGAAAACATAAAAACATAAAAATAGAAAAACATAAACATAAAAAAGCATGCCTTTTAGGAATTCCTGCAAATGCAGATCCTGCCTATGGAAAAAAGGGAAAATAATGCAAGTGGAAATATTTTTTCCTTTAAATTAGAATTTGGTTTATTTAAAAAAATGAGCCTATCTAAAGTTGCAGCCTAACTTTGCTACATTTAATGGAACAATTTGAGTTATAGTGAAATAATATTTTTTGTATTAAGCATTCTAACTTCAGTTACTAAGTTTTGAGGAAAAGCGAAGAACACTGCATTTGTCAAAGTCATTGATTAAGCAGAATCTATGGGTGTGTTCAACAGGCTTTTGAAACAAAACTGTTTGCTTTGTTTGTCCAGCTTGAGCGTCCTCCACATTATCTGTGTACTGCAATGAGGATGTTCTGAATCACAATAATAATGACGATAATGATGACAACAGTGAAAGATGCTACCAGAATGTGCCCTCCAGAAGAGAGTACACCCTGGAGCGTATGGCGTGGGACACTTGGGCATCTCTCTATGGAGCCATGCTGGGCCCCACAGAGTTTATTAGCTTAGGCTCAGGACTGTTCAAACACAATTATATACCTCCTTGACCTTAAAATCCTAATGCTGTCTTCACATATCACTGTACCCAAACTGATAAACCACATTGCACTAAGCCAGCTTAGGCTCTACATCCATTGCACTGTTAATATGCAGCCCAGATACTAACCATGGGTATTTGACAGATGAACGGAGTTCAGTTCAATATCTTATTCACTTCCAGCTGAGAGTATATTTAAGAGTTGGAGAACCAGAAGAACTTTTTTCTGTCTTCTAGTCTCTGTGATGAGAGGATGAGCCATATTCATCCAAAAGTTTGAAAACACAGGCAACCAGATCAGTTCAATTGCCTCATTTTCACAAATGTATCTTTTTAAAATAAATATATTTTAGGAATTCTGTCCTTTTCACTTTTCATTTAATTCTAGTTTTTGTGGGAATAGAATCTGACACAAACTGAATAATAAAGATTCCTGCTCTAATAAAAATGATAAAAGTTACATTTCCAAATAAACACATTATGCTACATGACTGTTTAAATCAGGAGCCTCCCATGCTGTGTATCCTCTAGTAACTCTTACGCTTCTGATTAACATTTACAAAAAGAACAAAATGTAGTTTAAAAGAGCCATGCCCTATTTAAGATATGTAATTTAGTATTTACTAGGCAATGAGAATATATACCCCTTAAAGAAAACAAACAAACATGAAAGCAAAACAAGATTAAAGCAGATACTCTAAACCCAGGTTCCTGCTGATTTAAAACATACCCACAGTCATATATCTTATTCTAAGTCTATTAATTCTGAAAGCCATCCACATAGGTTCAGTCACAGGATTTCTTAATGCTTCCTTACTGTGAGCCATGGATGATCTTGTCAGCCTTGAACATCTCTATTACCCATCAGTGTCAGCTTGCTCCTTGGAGAAAACTATCTCCATCCATATGACATTTCAGGAAAGAAGGCTCCATACAGGCTCTTCATTGACCAATAAGTCAGTGCTCTCTGCCTCCCAATTCAACCCTTCTACACAAAAGAAGTATGGGAGAGCCTCCAATGAGACTCTCCATTGCAGTTGTCCCTTTCTATTTTGTCCAGGAAAAAAGGAAGTCAAAGCAACCTCACAGAGATCATTCAAGCTTTCTTCCAGAAGAGACATTAAAACTCCACCTAAAGCTTATTATTGTCATCATATTGTTGGTTTATGCAAGCAAATTCTTTCACTGTAACCCATTATCTGATCTCTCCCTCCTTGAACATGATAAAAGCCCTTGAGAAGGGCTGGTTCTATCTCCATCTTAACCCTGCAAAGATCCTGGACTTCTTCCAGTTCTGTATCTAGCTGGCATGTAAAATGGAAACACCACTAGTGACAGTGATGAATGATTCACTCTTGGCCGTTGCCTGCTTTCACACTGCTGGATATCCCTACAGCATTTGACTGCATAAACCATGAAATCCTTTTGTCCACATTAGGATGTTTGGTCAGCATTAGCAGATCTAAATAACAATCTCTACAGAGCAAACTGGTGAACTTGTGCCCAGAGCAAGCAGACAGTATGCAGAATAAGTCCATTTGTTGACTGAACTCACCTCTCTCTCAGGACTATGGCAATCACAGTTGTGGAATTATTTAAACTCAATTAATAATAAAAAAAAAGGAAAGAACTTAGCAGATACTTTTGGCAGCTATTGTTTAGCTTACTTGTTAGGTAATTGAAATTGTACAAGCAATTAAAGGGCAATTATAATCAGCAAGTGAGAGAGTTGTGGAAAAATGAGATGTGGAAAGACAGCAAGGCTATGGATAATTCACTGTCTTAAACAGCCGTTTCTCTCAGTGGTTCCTTCAGCCAGAGATAAGCTGAATTACAGTGCAGTGCCTGGGGGAAGAGAAACCACCAGCTCCCCAAACCAGGTGAGTTTCAGGGATGTGGATACCTGGAGACCCGCAGATGCAGCAGGCAGAGGAGGTCAGAGCTGCGCTACAAGGGCCTCACATTCTGAGCAGTGGCCACAGCTTCCTCAAGACCCAAAGCTAATGCCAGTTGTTCCCAAGCTACTTTTCCCCTATTTCTATACCAGGTTCTCCCTTTCCCACCCCCCTCCACCACGACATGGGGCAAGGAGAGCTCTTGAACCAGAGCTCTCCCTCAAAGGCTGTGCTGTATTTGTAAACCCATCTGATGTCTATCACAACACAAGTCCACGTACACAAGTCAACCTTCCTAAAAAACTTTCCTATTTTTAGGAAAGGAGAGCAAACAAGCAAACAGATGCAAACCCTTCCCCTTTCTGCATGTAATACCTTTTTATCTGCTTGCCATCACACATATTTTGAAGCCTCAAAATTCCGCATCAAAGAGATGGATCATCTCTGCATGTCAGGCTTGCCTCTCCAATGCATGAGCTGTGTGTTTGACCTCTCAGTCGGCAACATGGCAGAGGGGGCTATACCCAAATGCAGCCTGATGCAAGCACATCATCTTCCCTGCAGGGCCAGAAAAATGCAGAATGACCTATGTATGTTCCCTTGAAAACAAGGGTAGGGAGCATGGAAAGCCTTCCAATAACAAACGGTGAAAATCAGAGCAGAAGGAATCTGAGCTTGTATAAAAGTTGGTGGGTTTTTTATACCCTGCACATCTCATGTTACAGGCTCATGTTCATCAGTAGCTCCAGGCAGCCATTTTAATAAGAAAAACTAGGCAAAGTTTAGGGAAGGCATAGAGAAAGAGATGCATGTGTGTGCATGCTTTACCAGTGCTGTTGCTGACAAACTGAGTTGATAAAGTAAATTTCTTGCTTGGGGGGACCCCCTAGCTCTCTCCCTTTTGCCACTGCAGAAAGAAAACAAAAGATGTGTCTACAAAGCCACAAGAAAAACATGCTAATATATCAGGGGGCCTTTTGTTGCACTTCAGACTCGGAGAATCTGCCTGCAAACACCCTTCAGTAACTTCAGCATGAAGGTTCCCAGGTGAATTACCCTAGATAACACTGGAAGGGGTTAAGGATGAAAAAACCCAGATGTTACCCCAGCTTTAAACCTGCCTGTTTAATTTGGTCCTGGATGCCTAAGCACATGTGCCAGGTATTTTTCTGTGCTTCTGGGCTTGGATCAGCGAAACATCTCTGTTCCAGAAGGCTCCCGTTTGCATTCTCACCCCCTCCTCCACTGCACCATTTTGTTCTCTCACTATTTCTCCAGACCATCTCTTCAGTGTTCTTAGTGGGGAGCAGGAACATCTAATCTACTCTTGCTGGGCCAGGTATGTGGGAAGGCCTTTTTTTCCTGTAGAAAATCAGGAAGCCTGTGTGGAGGAAAGCAGTCTGTTGTGATTAGAAAGCAGGCAACAAACAGAAAGGCAGAAGCCTTCTGGACAAAGTTACTCCAGGGAGTTGCTACAAGCCACAGACCCACTGAGATGTTGCTCTGTATTTAGAATCATAGAATCAGAGATCATTTATGTTGGAAAGGACCTTTAAGATCATCAAGTCCAACTGTTAACTTAGCAACCCCAAGTCCACCACTAAGCCATGTCCCTAAGCACCACATCTACAGTTTCTCCACAGGCACCAGTGTATGTTTCTCTGCTCTTGTCAGAGTGAACAATAACCAGGCTGTATTTTACTCCATCCACAACCTATCTTTAGGGCTTCACTTGCTATTAACCCTCTGCAGAAGAGTGCACACCCATCTCAGCACATATATGGGAAAGGCGCATCCAGCATCCCAGCCCTGAGGATGCCTGCAGACAGGAAAGCCAGTAGCACCAGAAACCTTAAATTTTCCTTCCCATGATGGAAACAGGAACATCACCCCACTGACACACTCCCCATTCCTGCCTGTGCAGGCAGCATAGGGCTGGGGCTGGTAACTGCAGCCTGTATGGGGCAAAGCATGCCTGTCTTGATAGGTGATGTCGTTACTATGACCACGATAGGGACCTTCCTCTCAGAATCTGCAAAAATAAGTCTTTGATTTACTTTAGCTTTTTACTTCTATTTTAGCTTTTGATAAAAGCTAAGTCAGGAAAGACTGCTTCTGCCCCTGAAACGCTGCCCAAGGAGTAGACAATAACAAGTAGCATTGATTTATTGCTGCAGAGGAGATAGAGAAAGAGGAATGTAATAAATGCTGAGGAGATGAGAAATGCACCCATTCACTCACCCCCTACACACACACTCACAGGCGCTCTAGAGAGGGAGAGGAGGTTATCTGCCATGAACCAGCACATTGCTGAAATTCTAATGAAACAAGAGCCAAAGCAGGTAGGTGGTGGCAAGAAATGCTGAGCTTGATGCACATTTATCATCTTCAAACACTGAACACAACTTGATGAGGAATGTCATAAGAAGGGCACCCTACCAATTGAAAAAATACTTTGTAAGAAAGATAGAACTGGCTATTTCCTACACAGAATTAGAATAACTACGCTTTATTCCAAAACAAATCAGAGACCCACTTTGAAGGAATACTAATAATCTTGGCAGAACAAGCACACAAATGTTAGAAAATGTTAATTTAAAATTACGTTTGCTAAATTAATTCATCTCCCATGCATACATGTATTATGCATACATGGTTTGTACTGTCTGATCAGACAGTGTTTTTCCACACCGCTCCTTCCTCTGTACCCAAATTAGACCTCCTCTGTGGCTATGGCAGCATCTCTACTTCATGCTACTACAAAAGCTAGAAGTAAATGAGGACTGGGACTGCAGGGAAGAGAAAGTACAAAATTACATCCTTGGATCCTATCCCTTCCTTTGTTCCAGAGGGCTTGGAAACATTGTTCAGCCAAGCTTTTCATAGACGGGCTCTAATTGTGTCTTTTTCACTTTCTAGGTGCCTGAATTCCAAGCCCAGAGGTTTGGTTTGCAGAAGTGCTGAGTTCTCAGCCTCAGCTGAGTCAGGGAGAGCGATGCTTCGGTAATTCACAGCATCCTATCCTATAGTAAGAGCTCTGAAAAATCAAGTCCCAGTGGATTTAAACTGGGCAGCTGCAGTGCTGACTTAGCTGCCCATTTGCCAAATGACAATATCATGATATCTCATCACAAAGAAGTTTTGCTAAAATGAAGAAACTAATATTTGGGGAACTCTTGTACTGCAGTTGTGAGCACCATAGGAAGCCCCATAAGGAAGATATATTCCAGGATTCAAAGAGCATAGTATAAATCAGGAATATACTGGAAAATAACATATTGAATAGGTGCTTGCTAGCTGAGACATGTCCTTTTAGTGCACAGCATGAGACTAAAGGATTTTGGATACATGAAGAAACACCAAGTGCAATTAAAAACAAAATTAAAGGGAGTTAAGTAAGGTTGCATGACATCCACATGACTTATCAGTAGGGTAAACATCACGGTGTTCAGATCTGCCGAGGCAGCTGAAGGACCACACCTGTAGGGTAAGAGTCTGCTCTAACAGTATGTGAGAGAGGAAACGTGCTGTCAGCAGTGGTTTCACACAAAAGCACTGACATCAATGTACTGGGAGATGTAGGAACAGATCCAGTCCAGGCTGTGGACTAGTGTCTTCTCTTGGGTGCAAAACTTTAAATGGTTACCGTTGTCCTAACCAACTTCTGCCTCACCCCTTAGGACTTGCCCCACTGTAAACTTTTGCCAATCTCAGCAATTCCATCCCATTCTACAAAACCTGTGGGTTTTGAGCTCATCCTCCCAGTTTTAGTCATGGTAGACTGCCTGTGCTTGTTCACCCCATCCAGGTCCTCCACCCCTCTCCCCACAATAGCTATCAACCTGAGTTGTCCCCATAGAGCCCAATTCCTTGTCTGCTCTATTTTCCTTTCCCTTACAGAACTATCTTTTCATCCACAGAGCAGTGGAGAGTTTCAAAGGGTAAGTCACAACATTTTTTAGATAGCCTTTTTCCTCAGCCTGAGTCCTGGTCATGAGAAACAGCTCTAAATGAAATTCCCTCCACCCCCACCCCCATCTGAGATAATTCAGCCTGAGGCAAACACCTGGATCGGAAAAATTTATTCCAATGGTCAAATCCTGGCAAAACTGTAAATGACTGAAAAATAAGAAATCTTAATAAAATGCAGAAATGTCAGAGCTACCTATAAAAACCTTGAACTTGAGACAGGGTTGAGCTGTCCTGGTGTCCCCTGATATATGTCCTGGCCATGTCTCGTAGACAGCTCAGAGCTGGGTACGCATCAGCAGCCACTATAGCTCTGTCACCTCTGTTTCCACCAAAAGGAAAGCTATCTGTAAGTTGCAGTGTGACCTGGATGACTGCGGGACAAACACCTCTCTGGGAGCAGATGGCTCTGCTCTCTAAGTTGGGTACACATGGACCCCAAGAGCTCCTCCTAGACCCCTGAGAGACCCAGCAACGTGTCCCAGTGGGGATAGCAGTGGAGCCACAAACCTCTCATCCCCATTCCAAAGCAGCCCCACAAGCAGGCAGGAGATGGTCCCTCACCCCCAAAGGGACCTACTATCCCAGTGAGTCGCCAGGATGACCAACATGCTCAGCAAGGACTTGCTTCACTGTAGGCGTGTTGTCTTTTACTCTCCAAAACTTGCGTCCATCCACTTCTGACAATGTGAACACCTAGTGCTGTCGTGCCTTCAGCGCA
Source organism: Myiopsitta monachus (assembly GCA_017639245.1). Classification (NCBI taxonomy): domain Eukaryota; kingdom Metazoa; phylum Chordata; class Aves; order Psittaciformes; family Psittacidae; genus Myiopsitta; species Myiopsitta monachus. The sequence continues at coordinate 67,627,477 of CM029919.1, forward strand.
CTGTTAAATGTTAATGTTAAACATTAAACAGCAATAAAAGATGGTCTCCAGCACAATCCGCCAGCTCTTTCTCCTTGCTGCAGATCTACTCTCTGGCCTTGAGCAAACTGCTAAATCTTTCTGGGAACCAATTTCCTCAGTTAATAAACTCGGTGGTGGGATGCAGTGAAGATCGATTTATTAATGTTTGTGTAGCATGGGAAGGTCCTTGAGGGGAAAACTCATGGAAAAGCAGCATTGTTACTCTTATCTTCCCAGAGTTAGCATCTAACACATCTGCTCAGGGTGACTCAGTCCCACGTCTAGCCTATTGCTTACTAGGAAGTACAGCAGAGTTTCTATGGTACAATGAAGCATTGGAGACAGGGATTTATAGCTGCATTTTCTTGCAGTGTGTTATAATAGCCAGCATTATTTAATCATGGAAACATGATCTGGCCAGAGCTAACTAGCTTTGCTCAGGTGTGCTTGTAAATTTAATTTGAGTTCTTCTACCTTGTGCAGAAGTTGAATGCAGGCTAATGTGTGTGCTGGAAAAATAACAAATTGTATTATGGTATAGAACAGGAAGCCTTCTATAGTTGCACAATAAAATAGTAAAATTCTGTGCATGCAGTATTTATATAGCACCATTCAGAAATGTATTTCAAGGCTTTATGTAAGCAACTTGCACGCTACACCAGAGCCAACATGTCAAATCCTATTAAACAGAAGAAAGCCATTGTAAAAATAAGTTTTCAATATAGGTTTAAACGAAGCATTCATTGGAAGAAGAATCCACTAACAAATGGACATAGGTATTATTAATACAGGTCCCGATAGGAAACTGAATCCACAATATAAAACATTTTCCCATGATGCTCTCTGCATTAAAGTTGTTACAGTTTTTTCATTTAAAAAATACAGGGCCTATGTGTCTGAAAACCAGACTGGATGGGTCTGGATGCTCTTTTTCACTTGCATTATCCCAGCAATTAATAAGTAAGTGAAGGAAAGGAGTGAGGAGAACGTGGTACAGAAGTGAAACATAATGAACTGAAATCCTCCACTCCACTCCCTATTTTTTTTCCATGGTATTTCCAGGCTTGCTGCTTACTTCATTATGTTCTTCTCACCCACCTACTGTCACACATGTCATTAATCACACATGTAGGTTTAAGTACTTCTAATCCCCCTGCGCTGCTAGCTTCTAGAATGAAGCTGAGGCATCCACCACTGTATTAGGTCATGTGGAAGGAGGAAGCATGTTTTTGGGCCATGCATATCCATCTGCATCAGTTATTGGGTCTGAAAGACCCTTCATGGGTCACTTAGTGGGACAGAGGTGCCTGTTCATGAGGATGGAGGAGTGACTGCTGTTGTGGAGCTTTGGTTGGGAAAGACACAGGTTCTCTGGCCACTGCATGATGTGGGCTTTGCCCTTCTGCCTTGGGAACTCATCTGTGGGAGGAAACACAGGGGACAGACCAGAGAGAGACCACTATACTGGGAATGTGCTGTTTGCTGGTATTGTCAGCTGCAAGGAGAGGAGAGGACAAAAAACTTCCCTTGAAGTCCCATTTTGACTTGGTATTAGGCAGTCTTGCTGCTGCCTTCAGAAATATTTTTGCAGTCCAAAATGGCTAGAGTATACCTGTGTTGGATTTACCTGAAAAACTCAACAGAATGTGCAAAAATAGTATGTCTAGCCCTGGAAACAAAAATTATTAAGCTTTTCACCGATTAAGAAGTTGGTGAATAGTAGGCAAATGTTAAGTATTGCTGACTTTCTTTCAGATACACCTTATGAGTAAGACTCTGGATGCTGGTTTATTTGGGTTCCTGGAAAATCTGCTTATCTCTAAACTGTAATGTAGAATTAATACACTGAAGGAATTTTTAACATGTGCTTCTCAGTGCTTGTTTAAGAGCTTGATCGTTTTCCAGCAATATTTTGTCATTGACTACTTCACACCAGCTTTATCTTAAAACTAATACCAAGAGCTAGTTGTTCCAGACAACTGAAATGTGCAATACATGGAGCCAACACGCCGGCTCCCACGTCATATGCATTTCGAATTACACAAGAAGCGGTGCTTATTGCGCAGAAGACCACATAGTCAGCTCTGGTGATCTCCAAGATGACTCACCTACTCTCACACTGCTAAACAATGCTAACTTTGCTGTATATACCCTGTATCTATGTGGATATCCAGATTCATCATCTCAAACTTTGACCTTTTTGGCTGAGATCCCTAAACAAAAGGCTGTCTTTGCTTTAGGTTCTTCCTACAGTCAGAGGAGGGGAGCATGCACCTTGGGAAGGTGGCTCTGCTTTTCAATGGTCTGAGTCACTGTAGGTAGGCTGCTCCCCTGGCTGCTCCAGTGACTGGGGGAAGGAGCCTCCCGTAGGGCTGGCAAGCCTACAGTGCAGCGTCCCAACCAGCCTGCCCTGCCACTGCCGGTGGGCTGAGAGGAGACCTTGCAAGGTGTGAAAAGCTTACCAACACTCCTCTGGGGTGACTCAGCTCCTGGCTTAGGTAATTCACTTAAATAACTACATTTACACAGCCAAGCCCACAGTGGCTGAGGTGGCAGCCCCGCTCTGTGTTGGAGACGTGCCCCACCAAACCCCAGTGGCTGCACTCAGGCTTTCCCAACCTGCAGTGGTGTGATGGCTGAGGCACCCTGACAGTGCTAACCAAAGTGCCCCTGCCTCCATGCAGGACTGACTGTCCCCAGGCTGTTTCCACTGATAGCCCTCATTTCCCCCCTCCTTCCATCACCATGTTTTGCCTTTTCTCATTTCCAGCGTTCCTTCCCAAGCACTTACCACCTCCCTGCTGCCTGTTTCCGCAGCTGCTGCCTCACACATGCTTCCTCCACTGCTCTCCGGGTACACCCTCTCCCTCGAGCATTTCTCTCCCGCAGAGCTGCTGCTCTTTCCCACCAAGCGCGGTTTCTCCCCTGAGTTTCAGACAGCACTGCAGACATTCACCAGACTCCAGTCCTCCAGGGCTGTGTCCTGCAGTAAACAACCACTGTCCCCAGGGACCTCAAGTCCCTTCTCAGTCATGGGGAAGATGAGAATTAATCACAGAGCTGCAGCACTCACTTTTGATTCCAGCCACAGACCAGCAGGGGAAAGGGACTGGAGCAGCCCAAGGGTGTTATGGATGTCTTAACAGAGTAACAGGTCCCTAGTGCCCTGATGTACAAAGTTAGCTTCTCTAAACCTGCTAAACATCTGATCTGCCCTGTTCCCCTATAATGCATCTCTCGGGTGAGAGGTAGAAATCATCTTCCGTACGTTTAAATGTCTTTAAAATGAAATAACTTGTACTTTAGACATGCCTGCTTGTCACCATAGTTATAGACAGGGTCTAGGGGTATGGTTTCTTGTGTAGGTGTGCATGCTGCTTTGCGGGAGGTATATGATCCTAAAATGACAGACAGTTCGTGGGATGACATGATGAGTGTGATGGTCCACAGGGTCTGGGGCACACTTAGTCTAGCTACAAGCATGTAAGAGCCTGGTTGCTTGGGCCTGGGATTCAGCAGGTCCCGTTCAACAGAAACAACAAACCAAACCTTGTTCCTTCCACCCCAATCCTTTCCCCTCATGCCCATCATCAAGCCTGGAGCAAGACAGATGCTCTAGGGGCAACCTCCTGTCCACATTAGGGCTGAGTATAGAGTCTCAGCATTATTTCTTTCTTATAGTCTCTTCATTCTAGAAATGAAGAGCAGGATTTCTGTCTTCTAGTCTGAGGAGACTAGAGTAAGACTTTTCATCGTTTCTGATGAGTCACCTACTGTAACAAGGCACCACAATTGAGTTATTAAAGTTACAGAGTAGGAACAAGAGCTTGAATATCTGAAGAGCATTGCTCTTCGGACTACAAAGAGCTCTGCGTGGCCTATTAATAGATTTGGTCATGGCCCAATGGAGCTGTAGGCCCACTGAGTGGGACAGTACGTCCTAGTGGTGTTTAGTTGGCTGATCACACTCTCAACTCTTTATTTTTCACCCTACATTACTACTTCATTTCCCTCCTGCTGTTTCAAGCTGCTGATTGATCCAGAGCCGCGGGTAGGGGAGAGAAATGTATTTATATTACAGTATAACTACTCTATATTGCCAAGTTAAAGGCATGTAATCGAGCAGTGCTGCAGACGGAGGGCAGGTGTATTTCACAGCTGCTCTATCTCCATTCCTCTGCTCCAACAAGGAGTGAAGCAGTGCACGTGGGTGCATTGGGGAGTGGGAAGGAGCGGGTCAAAGCAACTCTTTGTGTGGAATATCAATGTGGGGCAGCCTGCTCTGGCATTTGTGTCGCAACCACAGACTGTCAGGAGCACCACAGCCTGAATGAAAACCCCCTATAACATAACTATTTCAGCATTAGTAAGGCAAACACATATGTATGACACTTAACACCTCATATAGCAGAGGAAAAGTAAAGTTTCTTACTGATAACAAATAAAACCAGACAGCGCAGTTATTAGTCCTGAATATGGCCTAACATGGCAGATCCTCAGTTATCCTGGTTTGTCAGAAGTATGTAAGCCTTCCTCCCTTCACCCCCAACCTAGCTTTCCAAGCTTGGAAGGTCTCTCTATGCCAAAGACATAAGGCCAACCTCACCTGACCTGTGCAGAGTGTGTTGAACAGCCAACACCACCACTGCAGAGCTGTGGGGCTCAGGCTGGAGTGGCTTAGCTGTTGGTGGTGCAAACAGAGGGTGAATCCAGTCTTGCAAGGAGGCTTGGGCCCACAATTAACCATCAGTGTAGGCCAATGCTTTGTGCTGGTTTGGGTCAACTCCTTGCACAGGCAGACCCAAGCAATGAAAGTATCTCTCAGTTCAGAGGAGCACCCAGGGTCATGCAGAGCTGTGTCTGGCTCACATTCAGTGTTGCAGGCTCTGTAATTTTCCTTGTGTTTCAGGACAATTTCAAGAACCTCTGACTCAGGTTTCATCATCCTTGTACTGAATGTGATCCTTAGGAAAACAGTGCTTTGTTTTGATCCCAAAACTGAGAGGTTTCAATCCACGCACCTACACTCTTCTGATAGCTGTGCTCATGGTGCAAAGAGCTGCAGCGCCCAACAGTTACCTTCTTAACTACTTCTTACGTGTTTTGAGTAGCATCAGCATCAGGTCATGATAAAATTTTGAAGAGCAGCTCCAAGCTCCTTTTGCATCTTCAGAGCTAAAGGAGGAGGTAGAGCAAGGAAGTCGGAAAGCCATGGCAACAGCAGAAATGCATGGTGCTGCTGTGGTCCTGCAGTCACAGAGGCACTAAGGTGTATGGCAACTATCTGGCTCCAGCACAACACCATCAGCAAAGCAAGAAGAGCTTCCAGCAGGACAGCCAGGATGTGGCAACTCTGTGCACTAGCCAAGCTGCGATAACTCTGTAGACTCACACTCCCACCCTAAGATAAACGTAAAACAGTTTGTCGGTGGACATGGGATAAGCTGCCTCACATTTTCCATGGAGTAAGAGCAGGACACCCAGCAGTCATGCTGGGAGCTGCTGCTGTTTTATAAGGTCACACCCAAGTTTGCCACAAGGTCACTTTTTCACATTGCCAAGCCCACACAGGGGACAGGAGCCAACCCAAACTGACTGAAGAATGCAAACAGAGAGTCTCAGCCTGGGCGTCCTCGTAGCCACCTCAGCATAACCCCGCGGGTGAAGAGTGACTGAGAAATGAAAAAGGAAAGGCAGAGAGAAAGTCTTCTGTAAAGCAGGAAGGAGAAAACACTTGGGGTTTTTTGAGCTGTTGCTTTACTTTTTTTTTTTAAAGATAGTTATTTTTAAAATACAGCTCTGCAGCATGAGATAAATGCCCTGTTGTTCCTGTGGGATATTTAGAAGTGACTCATTAAACATTTCAATAGCAATGTATTGTTCCTGAGATGGAAGGATTGACAGTGAAAGAAAGCCATTGCTAAAAAATGAGGAACAGGCAGCAGTGTGACCGAAAATGCTATTCCGCACCCCAGTAGGCATCTGCAAATGTAGCTGATACAAGTTTTCAAAAGCTTGGCTTTATTTGCTGGTATAAGTTGGCGGTTGCCTCTTGATTTCCAGTGAAGTAGACTGGTTGACACTGGAAGAAGGAATGAATTTAATTATGTGCATTAAAAAGAAAAAAGAAAAAGTGGGAGTTTTGATGTGGAAAATGTCTTCTCATCGACACTAAGAAATACCGTAACACTGCCCCTCCCTGTAATTCCTGTACCAAGACCACAGTTTGTATTTCAGGTGTAGCATGAGGCTTGGAAAGACAAAGTTCAGAGACTTCAAGAAGTGAAGAATTCATCATATCCCCTCAGGAGTTATTTCAGTGCTTAATTAGTCACTGTTAAGATGTGCACCTTATTGCTAGCTGAAACATAGCTAGCTTCAGCCTCCAGCCATGGGATCTATTACATGTTGCCTGGTAGATTAAAGAGTCTCCACTATAACAATCTATGAAAAAAAATCACTTGCTGCAGAATAAAATTGGGTGAGGCATATCAAATTGCAGGTTTATAGGTCATGAGAAGGTTTGCCGATAATTCTGTGCTGGTTGCTCCTAACAAATGCTGACACTACATTTAGAGAAGAATGATAGTTCTTCCTCTCGGTAATTAGGGAAGCCTGAAGGGTCTGAATATGATTACGGTTTCAGAGGGACTGTAATCCTCACATTCAGAGGATAGTTTCCAGCACTGTAGTTTTGTTCTTCTGGGTTTCTTATCTTCTTTGCCAGGTGAGTCACTTCCAGTGAAAAGTACAATAGTTGCAAAGAGCTCAAAGAGAATAAACAGAATGAATGAGCTTGTTCTCCTCTCCCTAAAATAAGCTAAAATCACAGCCTTTGCCTGGTTAGGGTTTGGACATATTTGGAACATATTCACTCCTCACACTCTGATTTCTTCTTGCAAATAATACATAATTACAAAAGACATAGCCCCAAGTGGAAAAGGCTGTTTACACAGGCTATCTACATACAGACAATAATACTTTTTACATGCCTGCTTCAGAGATATTTAACAAGTTAATTTCTTTTTGTTTCACTGGAGGTCTGTCCCAGCACGCTAATATCTGGGCTCTAAATTGCTGCCTTACAGATATTTCCAACACCATCTTGCTTTCTATTATTGATGTTCTCTGAATCTCCTCCAGTTTACAGATGTCTCTCTTGTACTGAGGCATCAAAACAGCCACGTAAAGAAAACCAGTAACAGGGTTAATCACTGTGCATCATGACTGCTTACAATTCCTGATGCAGAGAAGAGCAAAGCCAAATAATAGAATACAGAATAGCCTGGGTTGGAAGGGACCCTCAAAGATCATCTGTTTCAATCCCCCTGCAATGAGCAGGGACATCTTCAACTAGATCAGGTTTCCCAGAACCACATCCAGCCTGGCCTTGAGTGTCTCCAGGGGTGGTGCATCCACCACCTCTCTGAGCAACATGTGCCAATGTTTTACCACCCTCATTGTAAAGAATATTTTCCTCACATCCAGCCTGAATCGCCCATCTTTTAGTTTAAAACCATTACCCCTCATACTATCACAACAGTCCCTGCTAAAAAGTCTCTCTCCATCTTTCTTATAAGCCCCTTTTAAGAACTGAAAAACCACAATAAGTTCTCCCCTGAGCCTTCTCCAGGCTGAACAAGCCCAACTCTCTCAACCTATTTCCATAGGAGAGGTGCTCTTGCCCTGTTATCATTTTTGTGGCCCTCCTTTGGACTCTCTCCAACAGGTCCAATGCTCCTGAGTTGGATGCAGTACTCCAGGATAGGATAGGATGCGTGAAGCCTCCATCGGCCAGAAAGAAGAGGTAACTCATAGTCTACCTGTCTCCTTTGAGCTCTGCACCCCATGGGGAGGAAACCAGCTTCTGGTTCACCACCATCCCAGGAACATGTCTCTATCCCTAAGCACCACAGTCTGAATTCAGGGCTGATGCCTTCCTCACGTGCTAACTGCTCTCTGGGTGAGAAGGCAAGGCTCACAGAGCTGCTGAGAGACAGCAACCAAGCTGGGGAGGAGCTGTGTGATAGGAGGGGAGTTCCTGCCCTGGGAAAAGAGGAGTGCCTGGGACAACTCACGCAGGTTACATCATTAGGTAAACCAAATAAATAGTGTTTAAAGCAAGGAGGGGAGTTGGTTTGGCTTAGGTGTTGGCATGCATAGGTCTTGTCTCTTTAAAAATGGGAACAAGGTACTTTCCTCCCTAAGGATCGCAAGGTGGATTCCGGCATTAAAAACTCCAAGATACACCATGTCCACCTCACAGGAAGCTCTGTGCAGACACCTGAGTTGGCACAGATGAGATGCAACCAGCATCACTAATTTGGATCTGGATAGAAAGGATCTCTGTGACTCTGTGACAGAATCTGAACTCATAAATCCTGGCCTGTGGTTTGGTTTATTAGCATAGGCAGAGAGCTGCCCTGACATCACACCAACAAGGCCATTCTGCAGAAACTGGGGATTCCCAAGCCACACTCCTTTTGTGCTGGCTTGCTCAAGCAGGACAAGCTCAGATCTGCCGAGAAAGGTCATTACAGGTGACTGCTATAAGGTGTGCTCCATAGCTGGGAAACAGCCAGGTGGCAATTCTGGTAGGCAAGCCCCCAGATACCTTATAGGTGATGGAACCTTGAAATGAAAGTCTAACTAAATGCTAAAAACACCTGTTGGGACTTTTGGCCTGGCAAAACTACCTCTTTGGCTATGTCCTGCTCATCTACATGAAGATACAACAGCAAGAAAAAGAGAAGGCACTCCTGTGACTCAGTCTGAGGAGAAGCTGATGCATGGAGCAACCTGCAATGAGTGCCTTTGAAAAAACACCGTGATTTAAGAAGGATATATCTGTCAAGCTGCTGTCAATACTGCGGACACTATCCATAACATATAAAGACCGACACTGAAGACTCTACAGTCGTCTACTCCTGATTTCTGACTCTCCCAGAGTTCATGTGTTAGGATATGTTGGATATCTATGGTTGTACCCCACAAAACACACGAAAGCGGGCACAATAACTTAAATGTTAAATAGAGTGCTGCTGTTAAAGAGACTTTGGAAAACTTCAATGGCTTTTTAAGTGCAGTTGAGCCTTCTCCAATGGGATCAGTGCTTAGAGTTGCTCAGGTTGGTACTCAGCTGTTCTTCAGTTCCAGTTCATGAACTCTGAATCTCCTGAGTTTGCAAAGCCAAGGCTGAAAATCCCAGTAGAATGGGTTTTCATGCAGAGCTAAACACCCCTAGTTTTCAGGCCAGCCTAGGCTGCACAGGAGTTGTAGCTTCTTGTAGCACAGGTTTAACATGGATTCATCAAGGGCTTTAGGAACACCCACTGATTATGATAATCTGAATATACAGATCTGAAAAGACAGCAGGTACCTGGGAAGGAGAATTAATCTTTTCTAAACATCATCAAAAGCATGACCACCTGCCAGCCTTTACATGAAGAAAATTCTGGGCTAGCATGGGAAACTATCCTGTGTAAAATGGCATCCTTACTAGCATGCCATTTTTAATGAAGCCACCAAGATCGGTATTCTGTGCCCATGATTAAAAACCAGAAAGTATGTTATTGAGCAATTTGCAGTCAGCCAGATTGGGAGGGAGAATGTATAAACACTACAGGGACTCTGCAATAATGCCATACCTGCTCTGAAGCATAATGTTCACACCTAGCCAGGTAGTGTTAGCATTTACATGGTGGACACACAGGGGAGGCAGTGATAAAACTGCTCGGCTCTCCCTCATACACAGATGTCTATTAGCTCTGCCTCTATATAAAGAGAGGAGTCTCAGTAAATGCAAAAATAAACAAATTGCTCCTGAAGAGAAATAGAAGAGAGACAGCAGCAAGGGGTACACAAAACATCTGAAAAGTAAAAGAAAACTTGAGATGATGCTCTACTGAAGATGGTCTGGTTTTTAAGGCTTTTGAACTCCAAGTCTCCCTTCCTGACCTTTTATGAACAGATCATGACCTTCTTTGGAAGCACTATGGGAGGATGCTTAAGTCCTCTTTGCCTTTCTGCTGACAGCCTTTAACAGCAGGCTTATCAGCTTGTGCTAAGTGGGATTTAATGACATGCCAATAACCGCACCAATTAAAGGAGGAGATAAGCCATGTTTCAGAACAGAACCTGCAATTTGGAAGCAATATGCTGTTTTGAAAACAGGGGATGTCTTGTCCTACCCTTGCCTACAAGTCATGTCAGGTAAATAAAGCTCTTGTCTCCTAGACTACCAGGATATCCACAACAAACCTTACCTGACTTATCTAATATCTTTGCTACTGTGTCTGTGTGATTAGGCAGAGAAACAGGAATGCCAGGGGAACACATCCTGACTCATCAAACACCACATATCCCCTTATTTCTTTTTCCCTGAGAGGCCGCAGGATTTTGAAAGACACAGCAATGCTTGAGCCACTGATACCTGTTCTCAGTGCTCAAGTCAGCTCATGTTCTCCACCAGAAACCCCTGTCAGATAGGATTGCACACTCTCTGTTTGGTTTTCAGAGGAAAAGGACAAGTAGGTTTACATAGGTGTAGCTGGGATTATGGGACATGCTGCTTTGCCCGTGTGAGAGAGTGAGCTCATTTTTCTCTTCAGTGAATAAGGAGCCACCAGTATATTTTCAGAGGAACCACTGCAGTCCCTGTTTCCCTTCTGGTACAGAGTCAGTCATCACACAATCACATAATCACAGAATAGTTTGGTTTGGAAAGAACCTTAAAGTCCATCCAGTTCCAACCTCCTGCCGCAGGCAGGGACACCTTACACTAGACCAGGTTGCTCCAAGCTGTGTGCAACCTGGCCTTGAACACTGCCAGGGATGGGGCAGCCACAGCTTCTCTGGGCAACCTGTGCCAGTGCCTCACCACCCTCACAGAGAAGAATTTTTTCCTAATGTCTAATTGAAATTTCTCCTCTGTCAGTTTAAAGCCATTTGTCCTTGTCCTACCACTACATGCCCTTGAAAAAGTCCCTCTCCCATACCACAACCTGGCAGCCAGCAAAGGTGTAACTTGAAGGGAATGCTTATGGCATCACTGTAGGTATGCGATAACCCAAGGTTAGTAGCAAGCTTAAGATAACTGGAGTTCAAGACCCAGCCTTCTGAAATACTAAGGAAAGCTTACTCATGGCTCATTACAGAAAGTATAAGCATAACTTCTCCCTTAACAGTCCAGAGATCAGAACCACTGTCTGCAGCAGGAAAATGTACTGTTGAGGGTAATGTGTTACACCACCAAACTAACGGGAAAAATCAGGAGCAGGCAGGGGTTGAACTACCCTGATACCCTTTTTCCCTCCTTATTGGGCTGGGTGTGCACTCACGAAAGTGTCAGGCAACGTGGCTGTGGGTGCGGTGGGGACAGCAGACATGCTGTTTGTGGGCCAGGCTTCCGAAGTCAATAATGTAAATACTGCTCTGCTCCCTGCAACGATGTTTCAGCTGACCCAGACATCACTGCTCCCGCCGCATCCCTCGGGAGCTGCCCTTGCAGCCTGCTAGGTACTGCGAAGGGTATTCAGTTTATGCTTTGCTTTGTTCAACTTAATCTAATCGCTCTTGGCCATAAAAATCCTTTAACCACACTAAACAATTCCTCTTCCTCACTGGAGTTTACACCCATCAAATACTCGTAGATGGCTATCAAGCTTCCTTTAGTCATTGTTTAGCTGAGAAATACAAGTCTAATCCAACTCCTGCTGGTGTAATGTTGGACATGGGAGGAATAAATCCTGCCTAATGGAGAACATAAGGCCGGCTACTTCAGCATGCAGATTTTAAGGACTTCCCTCTGGCAGATAGTTTATAGCTGGCCTCGAAAGAGGCGTTATTAGCCAGGAGGAGGGCAAGGCAAGAAGAGCTAGAAGATGGTCTTATTTAGGGCTTTGTCAGTCAGGTTTTAGTGATTGGGATGATACGAGACAGATTCAAGTGTTCCTCAGGTTGAGCTCTTTTAAGCCCAGATCAGTGTTGGGAGTGTGTTAACCATCTGCTAAATGTGTTATGCACTGCCTGGAAGAGTGCAAGCTGGACCAGGCCAAGAAAGTATTAAGGACTGTGTCCATAATTTGTGGTATGAATAAACATGGGACACTATTCAGGCTCATATCCTGAGCATTTTCAGTTTACAAATACTCACGCAGCTTCCACCTTGTTTGAGGCTACCCTGACTGAGCAGAGGGCTCACAGGAGACCTGTAGTTGACACTCCCTATCAGCATGCTTGCCCCTGTGGGCTCTAGATACTGGAGTTTGGAGTACTGGTCTGGGGGACATAGTCAGGCTTCAGCCACTGTACACAGGTACCCATAGAACTTCATATCATTTTAGTTTCTTGCCCATGTTCTCACCCCATTTTCTGCCTTTTCCTTTTTTTGTTTTGTTTTCTTTTGTTAACTGCCAGCCCCTGCACTGCTCCGAATGCATTTCAAATGATCAGTCTCTGAATACATGTGATTAATTTTTGCCATAGTAGGAACAGCACAAAACCGCAGAAGCAGGACACAGAAAGACAGGACTAAATGGTTCCAGGACAGTCTGGTGCAATGTAGAAGAACCCCTTTTCACCAGATTGCAGCACTTTTGGTTTGTACATCAAGTTTGCTTTACAGTACATCAGTTTGCTCTGGTACTTCTTGCTAGCAAAAATTAAGCCTGACTGGACTTGTTATATCTGAGCTTCCCCACCCATTGAAGTACATGGTCATCAGCGCATTCAAGGTAAATACATGTTCTGCATACATTTTTTAGTTTTGCCAGGATGCAGCTGGGGCCAGGTTGGTCCTACTTTGCACATTCCACTCTCTGGATGGGTACAGTAGTTAGCCCTGCACTGTTCATGTGCCATCTGTTCTGCTGGCAGCAAGCTAGACCTATGGAGACACTGTGAGCTCCAGTAGCAGCAGATTTCTCCTCTGGGCTTCTGGACAGCAGCATGAGCATCAATGTTTCCAGCAGCAGAGTGTGAGCAAGTCAGGTATCTTCCTTGCAGTCTCCCTCTGCCAGAGTTGAACATGGCTTGTGAGCATAATGTCATATTTCAAGATGCACAGAGCACCGGCTCAGTGCTGGAAGGGTTTGTAGGGCAGTCAGGCTTGGTATATCATCCTTAGTGCCTTCCAGGAGCAATGCCTAGAGTGAACAATCCTCATAGCTATACCTGAAGTTTCAGAGAAAACCAGCTTGTTCTTTTCAAAGCAGGCCTGAGGTGAAATGCCAGTAATGCAAAGTGAACCACTGGAAGGACTTTGACCAGCGGTAGTACTGAGGACCTGCCTTTCACAAAATCATTACATATTGCCCTTGAGAGGCACCTAAAACCAAGAAATATTCAAACATTGGCTTCTGTGGACGCTGCTGTGCTTCTCATCCCCTTTTTGGATAGCACTTCAAGGTAAATATGGTGAGCTTCTTCAAGTAGAGAGCAGTTCACTTCACTGTGCCCAGGGCAGTTATTTACGTAGGGCCCAACCATTATTTCTTCTATGGAGGTCAGTTGTCAATGTCCATATTTTGCAGTGGGTCTTCAGATGTGCTGCTTGGACTCTTGCACAAAGACACCCTAACCCCAATGAAGCTCAACAGGGAATCAATAAGCTCAATCCCTGATCACACAGAGGCCCTCCCTCATATCCCTCTTGTATAGCCAGGAACAAAGATACTTGGAGAGAGATGAAGTGACATGACCAAAGCTCCTGCATATTCCACTCCTCACCAGCTTCTGGCTTGGGTCACTGGTGTCAATTAGGCTTGGTAAAGCACAGGTATGGCTCTAGAATTGTGTCAAGTAGTCCTTGTATCTCCCATGGGCCTGGTCCTTTATATCCACCACTTTCCTCTCCTTGGCTGGCTTGGGCTGTTCTGTCCCAGAAAAACATCACTTGTGCTTGGCTTGCTTTAGCCCTTATAAATCTGAGCTGTTTATTGCACATGATTTCATATTTGTCTCAAACGGCTCCTTATTTGTCTGGATACTCTTTTTCATTCATGCTCCTTAATAGTTTCCCCAAACATTTTCCTGACTTCTATTTTTCGGGCATGACTGTGTTAGGAATAGGAAGAAAGAGGAATAGTTTGCTCTGTCTACAGATGTACTGGCTTATCCAGAAGTAATCTTGGTAGGAGCCTGCCAACAGGAGATGCTTGAGCCAGAGCTTTTCATGCTGTCTGCTGATTTTTCTCCAGAGTGTCATTTTTCTAGGCAGTGTGCTGGATGTGTTCATCCTGCCCAGAGGGCATACACAGGTTTGCAGTAAGAAGGGGAGAGGGAAGGTGCTGTCCTGCACTGCACCAGCCCTCTTCCTGCAGAGCCAGCAAAAAGTCTCTATTTTGATGTTTTTATGCAGACAAATGTTCCTGGAAACTGTTGAGATCCTCGTCTTGTTCATAACCACATTGTACGTACTGGAGAGCTCCTAATAATGTAAATCCATTAGGCTTAAATGATAAAAGCAGAAAATAACATCGTAAGACAGAAATGAGAAAAAGGCTGGCTATTATGGGTTAGATCTATATTTAGCACCTTGGACTCAAAAGCACTATAGAATCGTGGAAATTAAAAACAGACAAGAGCATCCACTCCATACAAATGCAAGAGGTAATGCAGAAGGCAGAACAAACTTTTTCTTTTTTCCAGAATCCTTCAAACACAGAGGGAGCTGGGGATAGGGGGCAAACGGGACGGTAAGCAGTAAGTCCAAACTGAAGTGAGACCTCGGGAGGCAAGGGGAGATCAAATATGAACTGTCTAGTTGTGTGTGCAGGGAGAGATACCTTGGACAAAGCAGCCTTGCTTACCGCTCTGGCTCTGAGGCATATGGTGAGTAAATAAGTCATTTAATAACTCACAATACCCAGTCTGTTACCATCTATTTGTATCAAACAATGCTCAGGAAGGAACTGTGTAAATTAAAAGCACAGTACTCTTCAATTACAACAATAATGTGAGGACACTCTGCCTCTCTTGCATAATATAACAGCCAAGGTAATATAAGAAACTCATAACGCGATCAGTCCCTTGTGTCATATTCTCCAGATGCCCCTACATAAAAAATATATGTCTATTTTCTTTTTTTATCTATATACCTGTTTCTTTGTGTAGCATGGTAACATGTACGGACCCTCAGCCACACACAGGGGACAGACCTGGTGTCTCTTCCAAGTCCACCTCTGAAGCAGCAGGCTCAGGAGCTGGCTGTGTGCCGTGCAGGTGGGGTTTCAGGGCCACCTCATCACTCTTGCGTGCGGTGACAAGCTTTACCTTTGCAGCTGTTCAGCAGCTGGCAGACTAGGGGATCTGGAATCCTCCAGAGGCTTGGAGGTTTCTTCACCACGCAAGTCCTTGATGTATTTCCAGAGGGTTTGCCTCTCCACTTAGATCAGAGGGCAATAACTGACGGCTTTTGCCCAGGACGTTGCTCCCTCTCTTGCTGCAGGTGCTTCCAGTGACCAGAACCACTGTGGAGATGTCTACAAAAAGAAATGATGTCCAGGATAATCCGAGGAGCCAAAGTTATTTAAAATTAGCATTTTTAAAGAGTTAAAAATCACCAAAGAGCCACGGATGACTAAACCAGACTCCGACAAGATTCAGAAGAGTCCAAATCACCAAGGATGAGTTAAAGCACTGAGCTGTATTTTTGTAGTTTCTATAAGTAGGATAAATTCCTCCTATTAATTAGGAACATTCAGTTTCTCTGCCTGAGTTGAATGATGCTCCCTTTGCTAAAGAGGAATGTTCTCCTCCTCCTCCCCACTCTCCTTCTAGGAGTTTATCCCAGTAACAAGTATCTCAATTATACCCGTGCATAGAGAAACATCTGAGCTTGTACAAGAAATCTTATTTATTGAAAGTGCTTAAAGCCTGAACATATGGGGAAAGAGAAATAAAGCAAACTTGCAAATGGCAGTGCTGGGTCTCCAAATTCACGTGCTTAAGCTCAAGGGTCATCATTCGGTTTAGCTGTGCATTGTACTTTGCAAAGTTCTTCCGTTGTGTCCCACTGGTTAATTAGAAAATTTTAAGCCCGAAAAAAATTTGGGCTGGTCTATATTAAAGTCCAAAAGGACAAGGAAGTAAACATGCTTCTGTATTGACCTATTAAAAAACAGGGGTGGGGATGGAAAGGGAGAGAACAGCAAGTGAGTAGTGTTTCTGTACCCTTGGGATGCAGACAAGCATCTGGGGAAATAACAATGGCATCTGCAGATGGTTTTGAGTCATAGGCTTGAATCATGAACTGCTTACCTGTACAAAGAGGATTCCTAGAGACAAGGCTTCATGTGCAGTTCAAGGTAGATTTCTTGGCAAAGATCATGTGAAAAGGGTGGTTGTGGCAGCGTCTGGCTTGCCCCATATTAATATATATGCATATATATAAAATTACAGTTTGTTGAAACAAAAAAAGTAAGTCTTAACCCCATCAAGTGACACACCTGTAACACTGTGCCTGGCAGTACAACACGGTCTGCATTGATAACCCTTCCCTGAATGGCATGCACCTTCTTCAGCATACAGGTGCATTTACTAAAAAGGCAAATGTTTAGACTGTTCCCTCTTCATTCTCATCTAAAGCAGATCGTTTTCCAACAGCTCCTTCATTCTTTGCCCAGGCACCCCCTGCATCTTCCCTGCTACAGCCTGACATCCCCCCAGGAGTTCACTTGTGCTGAAGGAGAGACTCAACTAGGTTGAAAGGTTTGGAGTGACCTTTCCCAGTGTGGTGCCTGATGCTACATGGCTCAGGCTGTGCAGTCTCATAAGACGGAGTCCACAGCAGCAGGATGAGATTTTCCTTACTGACTCACCTTCTCACCCCTCTTCCTCCAGGTTTTTTCTTCCCTGTCAGCATTATTAGCGGCAGGACCAGACTGGGAAATTGATCCAGCTTTAAAAAAAGAGGAGGAGGAAGGGTTTTGGCAGATGTTTCTTTAAGCCCGATCAATTCCTTAGTTCAGTTCACTGTGTCAAGCAAAGTGCACCAAGGAGCCAGAGGACTGCAGTGCCATGCACAGGAACAGGGCAAATGCAGATATTATGCATGAGGAATACCTTATGTCAGCATGGATGCTGAAGACTTTGTCTTGTGAAGCAACATTATGGATTTAGGCACCAGAGCAAGAAGTGTGATTACTTGGAGGTGCCATTGACTCTCACAAAAGAGTTTTAAGCAACGTGGCTTGAAACAGCTTATTTAAAACCACCTTGAATATAAATTTAAAAAAATTTATATTCTGCTTCTTCAGCTTGTACTTTATCACCTCCTGATGTAGACAGTCAGCATACATGGGGGTGATTTGTTTTTCATTGCAAGTAAGGGTTAGTCATTAACAACAAAAAAAAAGTTTATCGCTTGTGACAAAAACTATTGTCAGAGATTTGAGAAACGACAGGCACGTTACAGGTATACTTCTTTTGATGCAGCACGGGATACGGTTGGCTTTCTGGGCTGCAAAAGAACATTGCAGGCTTATGTTGAGCTCCTCATGAACCAACACCCCCAGGTCCTTCTCTGCAGGGCTGCTCTCAATCTCTTCTCTGCCCAACCTGGAGCTGTGCCTGGGATTGCTCTCACCCAGGTGTAGGACCTTGCACTTGGCATGGTTCAACTTCATCAGGTTGGCATCAGCCTACCTCACAAGCGTGTCAAGGTCCCTCTGGATAGCATTCCTTCCCTCCAACGTATCAACCGAACCACACAGCTTGGTGTCATCAGCAAACTTGCTGAGGGTGTCCCTGCCCTTGGCAGGGAGTTGGAACTTCATGAGCTTTAAGGTCCCTTCCGACCCAAGCCATTCTATGATTCTTCCCTTGCACACCAACACTGTATCCCCATTATAGATGGCCACCAAATTTTTCAGGCACAATTTGCCCTTAGTGAAGCCATGTTGGTTGTCATCAATCACCTCATTTTCCATGTGCCTCAGCATATCTTCCAGAAGGATCTGCTCTAAGAGCTTGCCAGGCACACAGCTGTGTCTGACTGGCCTCTAGCTCCTCCTTTGTTGCTTTTTATTCTTTTTAAATATGGGGGTGATGTTTACTTTTTTCAGTCAGTGGGAACTTCACCGGACTGCAACGACATCTCAAATATGATGGATAGTGTCTTATTAATGAAGAAGGAAGGAGGATGATACACGTTTTATACAGTTTTATTACTACATTTATATTTGCTGCCACAGAGCTCAAGAGGCTTCTGAGCATAAAAATATTCAATGTATATGAATCAACAACAATGATAATTTAGAAACCTTCGCAGTGTAGTCCTCATGTCCTAGTACTGCCCGTGGCACCACTCAGAGCTTTGCTTGCCTGGGGGACATCCCAGCTAGGTTTCTTCGAGCTTAATAAAAAGCTCTCCATACAAAGCTGAATTAACAGCTTTTTTTTATTTAACCTGAAACAAAAGGGTAAAATCCCACCCAGTTTTCAAGGCAGCTGGTTGATAACAGAGTGGGTTCTGCTCTGACCCAAACAGTGGCCTCGCTAACTGTGCTGGCCAGCAGCACTCTCATTAAGCCTTCCTAATTAGATTAGCTGCCTCTCTGCTGCTGCATGGGCACCAGCCAGGAAAGGTATAGTGACAGAAATGATTCTCAAGAAGAACCCTCTAAATGAACTGCATATGTAATACAGCTCAGTCACCCTGATAAGTGATCAAACAGAGCCCTGCTGAAAACTTCTGCCTCCCTCTGACCAGTGCTCAACGTTGGGCTGCAGTCCCTGTCTCTCCCCACACCTGCAGCAAATGAAGTTAATGGCAGGAGAGAGAAAAAGAGCTCCATGTCACAGGCATCATGATAAAACAGGTGCTGGGAACTTGTTACAGGATGTGGCACTGACGGGCAGAGAGGAGTGACTCACATCCCAGGCAGGAGTCCCTAATAACGGGGTGACATGAGTTGACCAGGCTGAGAACTGTGTTCTGGGGTCAGGCCACAGCAGAGACAGACATCTGCTTGAGCAGCAATAGGTATCCATAACTTTTCAGGTCAATATGCCCAAGCCACACACATCCCACCTGCACTGGACTGTGGGCTCATCCAGCAGCTTCCCCTCCCCTCAAGATGCCCAGGACCACAGTTTCTCCCGGGATTCTGCACAGGGATCAGCACATCCATCAGTACATGGATCCACTAACACACACTCGCTCACTGTGCTGCTATCCCGAGCTGGCCAAGCATAAGCCACGTCCTCAACAGCAGTATCTCCTCATTAGCGTGCTGGTGCCATGCTGGGGTGAGTAATGTCTGCTGGAGCTAATGAGTGCTGCACCCACAGACACAGACACACCTGCACCCGATTCAGGGTGACAGGACAGGGTGGCGAGGAATGAATGTCTGTGTCAAAGAGCCTGGTCCCAAAGTTATATGGTAGATGTGTCTCCCATTTCCTAGACCTGGAAAAGCAGAGCATGCAGAGACAGACACCCCCTTACAATGATCCTGCAAAGGTCCCCCAGAACTGACCAGGGCTCCATTCAGCCACAGGCACAGGTGCCCCCTGGATCTGGTCATATCACCAGCCATTTCAAAAACTCAGGAGCATCTTGGATGGTATGATATTTGTGCAGCTGAGCAAAGCCCCAGGTGCTCATTAGCCACAACAGAAGCTCAGACACATGTAGACATCCAAATACATCTGAGTGGCCCCTTGGTCTCTGGGAGCAGGCTTGGTCCTGTGCCTATGTTCTCTTCAGGATGCATGTCTTGAGGAAAATCCTCTCCTAACTGCATTTCTCTTGTGCGAATACCAGTACCTGGAACCAAAGTGCTTTAAAAATGAGCAGCCCACATCCTCCAGTTGTGTGGTATGGATGAAGGCCCAGAAGTGATGCGCCATGCTCATGGCATTGTGACTAAGGCCTGAGAAAGTTTTGCTTGTCTCAGAGCCGTCCATGAGTTCCAGCATGGTCCAGCCTGGCTCCAGGGCAGATAATAACACTATGCACCTGTGAGGCAGCAGCAAAGCCAAGAGCACCCACCCAGACTCACAGTACCATTGCAGCAGGGGTGACATCAGCCTCTACACAGTTTTCTGCTTAAAAGGAAAATAGAAATGGGAGAAGTCAAGACAACATGTCCTTCACCCAGCAGTTAATCATCACTTTCCAGGAAGGGTACCCAGGGCCAGGAAATGGTACCTTATCAAGCAAGTGTGTGAACCATCATCCTGGCAGGGATCCAGCTGCTTATCTTTGCTCTGACTCATCAGCAAAACATGTTCATCCTATGCAAGCTGTTGGTGTTGACACAGCTCTGAGGATCCTTGGACATGGACATGGGGCTGTTTGGGTGAAGGTCTGGATCTCCCAGTGTTTTGTTCAGGGGAGGTTAATAGTTAAATCCAATGGGTAGACTGCGTGAATTGGCATCAAACCTTGTTTTCTTGCTCCAGTGATCCTGATCAGGTTGGCTCTTTGCAGGTCTTGCAGAGGGTAGACAAGCAAGTTACAGCCATAGTCTAGCTGAAGTGGCGGTTGTCGTGTAGAGGTCCTTGCGCTGGCTCCATAGGCAGTGCTCAGTGTGGTAAATTCCTCTCGGGGAAGTTCTGCGCAAGCCATGGCTAACCTGCTTCTTCAAACTGAGCTAGGGACAAGTGAGCCAGCTGGAGTTTGAATGCACAGGTGATGCTGCAAAGGATGAGAAGTCAGGAGGCATGATTTGCTCTTGACATTTCTACAGCACATGGAATCCTGGGAAGTATGCAGGGATGTAGCACAAGACAGCTGCGAGCCGTGCTGTGTAAAGGACATAGATTCAGGCAGGAGAAAGAGGTAGGCAGGGAGAGAGATCTGAAAAAAGAAGCCCTAATGGCTGTAGGAAAGTGGATGAGATTTGGGGGCAGGAGGGAGGGAGCTCTGAGCCATTCCTCCAGGTGACACAAGACCATCCAAGCCAGCTGACGCTGCATGCCCACTGCTGGTCCTGGTGTCTTCTGCCCCTCCCTGCAGCGGGGCTCAGCTAAGGATTGCTCCACCCACAGCCAGGATCAACCCCCTGACACCCCCAGGCCTTTGCCTCAGCTTTGGAAATGGTGGCTTGACCTGGGATCTTTGCAGATGGATTAGCTTCACTCCCTGGATCCTGAAACTCAGCGTCTGATTTAGCCCTGATCTGCCCTGTGCACCAATCCTCTAATAATGCAGTTGTACATAGAATCATAGACTCATAG
The DNA here is from genome assembly GCA_017639245.1 of Myiopsitta monachus. Lineage (NCBI taxonomy): Eukaryota > Metazoa > Chordata > Aves > Psittaciformes > Psittacidae > Myiopsitta > Myiopsitta monachus. The sequence continues at coordinate 67,648,684 of CM029919.1, forward strand.
AATGGTTTGGGTTGGAAAGGGCCTTAAGATCATCTAGTTCTAACCCCACTACCATGGGCAGGGGCACCTCACCCTAGGCCATGTCACCCAAGGCTCTGTCCAGCCTGGCCTTCAACACTGCCAGGGATGTAGCATTTACCACTTCTCTGGGCGGCCTGTGCCAGTGCCTCACCACCCTCACAGTAATTGAATCAAAATGTATTTATTATTTTCATATGTATGAATCAAACTGCTATTATTTCATGAACAGAGGTTCTCTGGATTTCCTGCAGGAGTGCGCTGAGTCTTGGTGAGATGGAAAAACACAGAAACATTTATAACTACATCTGACTGACAATACTGATTTACCAGAAAGGAAGAAAGAGAATAAATATAATTAGGACTGCCAAAGACACTCAGCTGAAAGTTGTCTCTGTCCACAAAATGAGGTGTTTACCAAATGTTTATTGGAAAAGGTTTAATTTTGAGTAACTGAGAAATTTTGGACTAGAAATAGATTTTAATTTCATGTAATCAAAATTTCAGATTTTCTTCTCAAATTCTCCTTCCAAAACTAAAGTTTGTTTCCTCCCCACGTGATCTACATAACTTCCACACAAAAAGGAGAAAGGACTAATGCCTAAGGAGGAGGTAGAGGAAAATGTCTCTCCAACCTTTTCAAAATTGAAGGAAAATATGGGAAAAGGAGGGAACAAAACCCTGGGAACAGGGTTTTGAGGGAACAAAATACTTATTCCTTTAAGCCTTCAACAAAAGTAGGAAAAGAAAGGATGAAGAAAACCCAGGTAAGAAATAGTTTGTATTTTCAATTGCATTATTTTAGCTACAATCAAAACAACTTTTAGATTTTTATACCCAGAAGAATTTCACTGCAGAAGATGGTTTTAAGAACTGTTTCATCTTAATGTAATGACAAGGACTAGACAGAGAGGTGCTTTCAGGTGTCAGGGAAGTTTATAAGCCCATAGTAAGAAGATAATGTGGAAAGCTTTGCTAGAATAGTAGCTGTGCAGTTGTATGGGACTCTTTTAAAGTTGAGCATAAATCCGTAACATAGATCAATTCCCTGATATTAGCAACGGGTACTAGCATCAATGTATTTCTCTTACTTAAAAATACAATGTCTCTACTTGCTGAAGGAATAACTGACATCAGCTTCCTGCATTTCACATCAGAAGAGGAATAAAACAGTAATGGGAGTTAGAAGAGAAAGTCTGGGAATTTGTGCACCTTCACACCATGATGACGGGCCCATACATGAGTGGTTTGCATCTGCAATTGTATGATAAATGTGAAAAAAATAAATACTGTAAAACGATCCAAAAAAAGCAGACCAGAAAAGAAAAACAACCATCAGATGCAAGGGCATACAAATCAGGGGAAAGCCAGACTTGCAGGAGGGAAAGTCTGTATATCAATACCATCAGGTATTGATATACATCTTCAAGATCAGACTGAAGCTCCCAGGAACAGTTCCAGCCTCTCCTCGTACCAAAGATGCTTCAGTTCCCTGTCGTCTTCATGGCCCTTTGCTGGACTCACTCCAGTATGTCCATGTCTGTCCTGCACTGGGCAGTCCAGCACTGGACCCAGCACTCCAGATGTGCCTCACCGGTGCTGAGAAGAAGGGGAACATCACCTCCCTTAACCTGCTGGTGGCCTTCTGCCTAATGCAGCATTGCTGCCCATGGTGCCCACCAGGACTTCTGGGGCCATTTCACACAGAGGATCAGCACTGCTGTGGCTCACCTGGTGTGCCGTGGTAGGCACCTGTCGTGGTTTAAGTCTCTAAAACTCGCGAAAATTGCTCACTCGCTCAGTTACTCACTCACTCCCCCTCTTTCTTCCCCCAGTCCCGGGGGGAATGGGGAGGAGAATCAAAAGAATGCAACTCCCAAAGGTTGAGATAAGAACAGTTTAGTAACTAAGGTATAACACAAATCACTACTGCTACCACCGGTAACAATACAAGGGAAATACAAGGAAAGAGAATACAACTGCTCACCAAGCCCGACCCAGCCAGTGCACCCCAGCAGCGAACTCCCCAATCCCAAAAACCTGACCATGTCGTGCACCCCAAGTCCACCACCACACCCTTCCGGGTCTCTGTTCTCCGTTTTCACATCCTGGACATGACGTGCTGTGGTATGGAATAACCTCTTTGGTCAGTTCGGGTCAGGTGCCCTGTCTCTGCTTCCTCCCGGCTCCCCCTCCTCCCTGGCATAGCATGAGACTCAGAAAGTCCTTGGCCAGACAAAACACTGGTGTTATCAGCACAGCTCCAAGGTCCAAAAATCAAGAACACAATGCTGCACCAACTACCAAGAAGGAGAAAAATGACTGCTACTGCTGAACACATGACAGCACCCCGAGCCCTGCACTGAGCTGGTGTCACGATTGAGACAGACAAACGACATGTGACATGCCTCTTTGGTGATTTAGTAGAAGTTCCTTCTTTACTATTACAAACCCTCGCTTATATACAGTTTCTAGCATACATGCGTCTTTTAGCCATTGATTACATCAGTTAGCAACAGCATGTTATTGGATGACCCTTTACCACATTACTGAAGTCTGTTACTTTGCAAAGCTCTTGTTCTGCAGTTAGTTACTCCTTTGACCCCCTCGCTCCTCCAGATGCCTTCTGCTTTCCCATCCGGATTCTTTTGGTGCCTCATTCTTCATGGATAAGCTTTGATATCTTCAAGGCTAAGTCATGTAGTCATGACTAAGGCCCTCAATCATGTAGTCCCCCACAAGCTGGGGGTCAGTAATCCCAAATCACTTGGCATGTGGCAAGTGGAGGCCAGCGTGAGTCCTCATTCCTGCCCCATGAAGGCACCTTCTCTTTTCCCAACCCAGCTCATGAAGGAAGGCATGTTCTCCATTCCTTCCCAAAACATCAGGTCTCCCTCTCTTCTCCTAGCTGCTGAGGGCTGTGGAAGGGTGGCCATCCTTTCACAGAAGCTGCAGTCCCCAGTCACAACGCCCTCTCTTGCTCCCCTTTGTAGGTCTTCCTCCCACTGCCTCTGCCAATCCTCCCCTTCTTCAGCCAGAAGCCAGTTTTAATTTCTGCAGTCCTGGCAGGTCACAGAGAGTTGTCTGTGCCATCTGGTCAGATGGCCCCATGTGAACTCCCCCAGAGGTTGGCTTTGGTTTCCTGCCCCCAGGGAATCAACTGAAAGTAAGGCTGGGGACCAGATTCCTCCCTCCATCAGCCAGAGCAGGTCTTATGCTCCCCTGTAGAAATGGGAGTGGCATTCCAAGCACACATGAGAATATGTGGGGCTTGTTTTAGAGAGGTGTTTCCCTGTCTCCTTAGAGGAGCCAGCAAAATTCCCCTAGACAGAATGGACACTTCAGTCTCAGCTCAGCATTGTGGCAGGGAGAAATTTAACAGTGCAAACAGGAGGAGAACTGCTGCACTAATTGAAAATTACTTAGGGGAATATAGGTCAACAGAGCATAATCTGTCCTCCAGTTCGGCCAGGATACAAAAGCTTGTACCTCTGCCACAAACACTGCCACGAGAGGTTCATGGGTTGTGCGTGGTTAAAACAGAGGATTATGTCTCATCCTGAAAGGGCAGGAGCCGTGCTCGCAGCCAGAGTTAATAGTGGGAGCCGGATGCTCGCCCACCTCCCATGCCTTCTCCCCAGAAAACAGGATGCCTTTCTTGTCTGCCACTCGCTGTTCCCAGCACCGGCTGATAAGGCATCTCTTTCTTCCCCAGTTGGTACTAAATAGGCAGCAGTCTTCCAGGAAAGGCACAAATCTGCTTTGACAAGCAGTGATATTAACAGGGATTAGGGAATGCAAGAGCCACTGACAGCATTGACCAAAGGATGCAGCCCAGGCTGCCCAGCCCTGGAATTGTTTTAATCAAGATTAGGGGTTACATGGAGGATGGGGCTGTATTTTTAACCATTTCAACATTCGGAACAGGGGCTTCTGAGCAACTGGCAGCTTGTGACATATTGGGGCTCACACCAACATCAGCTCTCCCTAATCTCAGGAACAGGGTCCAGTTTTGGAAACGGAGCATAACTGGCTGGCAAGACAGCTTGTGGAGGCACCACTACAGCTGGCTTGTATTGCTTCCCAAGATTAGGTGGGATCACAGCAGAAAATATTCTCCTATCAGAGTTCCCTTAGCACATGGGTGGCTGGCAGAGCTACACCTTGCCTTCAAACCCCATGGAAACCTCTTTGTCAGGCAAAGGTTTTCCACTTTCTCACAGGCAGTGAGTTTGGTGACTTGCAAAGCGCATCCATCCACACCTCCTCACCTCCACCCATGTTCTCTAGCAGCATGTCCCCATCGCATCCCCAGGTTTAGGTCTGGACCTACACAGGCAGTGAAAGCACCTGTAAATAGTAAAATCTCACATCAGTGGAATTTGTATTTCTCAGTGTTTTACCAAGATTATTTTCTAGAGGCATTCAATATATTTTTTCTTATATTTGATGATTTTTACTTTTAAAAGACCATCGGGAAGATTTGCCAGCAATCTGTTTATGGGATAAGACATGATGGATTGCTAACTCTTTAGTAACAGCTGCTGTGTGAGTATCATGATCACACATGGAGCTTGGACAAAACACTTGTGACATCTAATGCTGAAGTTTTGATTTCTTGAAGTCATGAATCTGTTAACACACTCACAAAATCTTATTAAAAATAGTTAGAAAAGGCTAAATTTATAGCTTTTGTGAGGAGTTGAAGAATTTATCTGACTGCCAAATGATTAGAGAATCACAAAATGGTTTGGGTGGGAAGGGACCTTAAAGGCCATCTAGTTCCAACCCGGTGCCATGGGCAGGGACACCTTCCACTAGACCAGGTTGCTCAAAGCCCCATCCCATAGTGTAAATAAACTCTTTAAAACAGGCAGCTCAAGTGCCATTTGAGCTGTGACAAACTGTGTCTTGGCACAGGGGGTAAAGCCCATATGGGAGCTGACAAAATATTCAGGCTGAGTTTTCTTCACCACAGCTGGGCTGCTGCTGGCACCACGGCTGAACTAGCTGCAGTGTAAAGTAAGTGTATACTTCTAGGTGTGCATACGTGTACACACATTACCATACCTCTGATTGTGATCCTCTGTGCATTTTACAATGCCACCCATCCATGTGATACGCTAAACGATGAAAGCAGTAGCACATGAAGTTACATGCTGACTCTTGTCTGGATCTGAAGCTGGTTACACCCAGCCTTTGGTTTCATGCGGTTTCAAATGAAGGTTTTCTTCCTCCTCCTTAGAAGTGCCTCTGTAGTCAAACAGAAAGGAGGAGAGGGAACGGAAACACAAACAAAAAGAGAGGTGATTCAAGGCACCCACCAAACTCAGTCAGCTCTGGTTATTAGGTGCCTGTTACACTGTATCAGTGATATGTAGACAGCCATTAAGGACATGTGTGAATAATCACAACTGCTGATCCCTTCATGGATTTTAGCAAGAAGAATTGCCTGTGTGAAATTGCCACAGGATGTGCCTTATTCTTTGGTCTGTATTCACTATTTGCTTGTATAAAAATTTCATTTACGTAGTCAGAAACAATGCCATGAGATCTAAGCCAGCAACCGCACACCCTAACTAACAGGGAAGAAAAGCCAAAGCAAATATTCCTGGATTCTGCAATACACAGTACACACTGGATAATTGTCCACCCAAAATACTCAGAGAATAACAAATATAGTATTAAAAAATAAAATAACGATGCCAGATTGGCCCATGAGCCTTTCAGCAGCCAAATGTTGAACTAACAGATTAGGATTTTGAATGCATCGCTCTCAGGGGTCTATTCAGCGCTGTGGAGGCTGTGGGTCCTGCCAGAGGGGTGGTGGGCGGCAGAGCAGAACGCCCTTCCCACCAGTGCTTGATAGCCACGCAGCTCATTGCAGCACAGCTTACAGTGCACAGAGCTCTGAAACCCCAGCACTGAGGATGGCAGATGCCCTGGAAACCCCGAGCTGTCACCCTGAAAAGCAGCACCTGGGCTTGTGCCAGCCACATAGTGCTGGACCCGCTCCCATATGCGTGTGGACTCACTTCCTTCAGTGCAGTACATTTGGTCCCTCCTCGGCATGCTGATATAAATAAGGTCACTTGCACACACACCCTGTTTATCTTCCTCACTGCCACCAGCTCTCACCCTCTCTAAATATGATCACTATGTCCCTGCTCACGTGCCCTGCTCCGTCATCCCCCTTCTGGTCTTCCTTCTGGGCTGAGCAATGTTGGCTTTGCATTGCAGTCAAAATGAATTCCAAGAAGTGGCCTTGCAGCTGGTGAGAAATGAAATGTCATGATGACTTGAAGGCTTAAGAGAGGGCAAGGGTCAAGTGGATTATCCTCCTCATATAGCTCACAGGTTTTCTATTAGGAAAATCCCCCTTCAGTTATCAGTAAAGCAAGTTCCAGAGATTACAAAGACAGTTTCTGCTCAATCAGCACCTCCCACCTCCTCCCTCTGTCCCTACTTTCTGCTGGCTTCCACCAGTAAAATCCTCTGTGTAGCTTACTTCAGAGGAAGTTGCAATTTCTGACACCAGTGTAATTTAAATAGGGAGTGAGATTTGCTCTTATGTGGTGGAGGTTATAAATAACGTGATCTGAGCAACACTATCACGTAAGCAGACATGGTTGTCTCTGGTTTACCTTCGAGAAAATAAGGGTGCAAAGGCATTTCTCCAAGATATGCGCTTGAGTGAATGGAAAAGACATCATCTAGATCCTTTATTCCACGGTCCTGTGCTTTAAACATAGTAGCCTGCTAACATATATGCTGATCTTAAAAAAAAACAAACCAGAAACAAACGAAAGACCAAAACAAACCACAATTCAAAACCAATGAAAGACAACCATCCAAGCCCTAGATCTCATTACTTCAATGCATCCCAGCATTGAGATTTCGGCATCCCAATACAAAATCTTCATTGCCAATTCTTCCATTTTCGAATGGTCTTCCCTGTACTATAATTACTTTATACCACCATTACTACAGAAGAAAATCTATTACCAGCAATAAAAGAAAAAAAAGTGGAAATTATTTGAAGCAAAAAGAATTCTCTCTAGCATTTTTCTCACTAAATTCTGACACGAAATCTTAGATAGCTGCTCTGAAGCCACTACCATTGATAAAAATGGAAGCTGCCAGTGGATAGACATGAGTGCCTTTGGTCTTTGAAGCACATGATCTGTCCAATGTAGAGAAGCATATTTCATAAAGCACTGTAATGACTTGTATTTAACACTCCAGAGTAGCCCATCAGGCATCCTGTAGCAAAAAGAAAGGAGAATAAGAACTGACATGACAGCAGAAGATAATTTTTTCCTGAGGCAGGCATAAATCTAATACAGCACATCAATCAAGGGCTACTAACTGGCCACACTTGCACTCATAATATTTGCACTGATATAATTAAAGGAATCTTTCAGCTCAGGTTAGCCTTTTAACAGACCTGGGATGTGCAGGTTTTTTTTACCTACAAACTTCCTGGCAAGGAATATGTTGTGAAGAGATTTTGTTTGTGTGCATTGCTGTTGTAATGTTCTGCTGGGCTTTGTTTTGCTAGTATACAGAGTAAAACTTCCCTACAGTCTGGCATGATTCCATTTCTCAGTTTTCCTCCTCTGGTAGCAGTTTTGCACTCAGGCAGTCTATGGTTATGTCTGATTTTCTTACCTTGCTGTTGTGCAGGGATGTGCTTGTCCCTAGTCACTGAGAGAAACCCATGCTTTGAAACAGGAGTATGGACTAGGATTCATCCATCTCCATCAACAAGGACATCTGGAGGAGAAAAAAAGCAGGATTCAGCTACAGAACCTTATCCAGAACCACCTTCTTGAGCCAGTTTCACAGCAGATGAAAGACCTCTGAAATGGGTGCAATTCCACTGTTCAAAATTGGCATAAAGCTGCTGGGTACCCACCTCACAGTAACCCAGCTGAGGGCTCTTCTAGCACAAACACCATGAAATGTCCACATAGGGAATGACAGATCACAGTACCACAACTTCCAGTAATAGGAGTAAACGACAAATCAAAGGCGGCTCCTTAATCTGTTTTGATCTGGCTGTTCACAAGGGGTACTTCATGTGCATGGCTGGAGGGAGGCGACTATTCAGATTTTGTGCTTTTATTGTCCGTAAGACTTAGTCTCCAACATGAGTTTAGTCCAACACGCATTTTACCATCTGCTCTATTTCCTATATGCCTATGAGATCATTTCTCTACACGTAAAATTATAAAGTGAAGATTCACATATGCTTACACAGCTTACTTCTATTATTATTTGTTAAACACTGAGAATCTCCTTGGCACAATACAGGGCCCAGAATGAAGACATATCGAGCCCTGAAGCTGTGCTTCATGTGAAATACACCCAAAACGGCTATTCTGGCTGAAAAAGCAGTGTTAGGAATTTCAAACCGCTTCCCTTCCTTGGAGTTCTGAGCAGATTCATGACATTTCTGGCCATGCAGCTTAAAGAACCATTCACAGAAATGTGTGCTGCTGTCATCACAAAAGCCTCTTTCCCCCCCTCCCCCTTGCAAAACCCCTGATTTTAGTGTAAAATATACATTTCAGCAAATTTAAGATTGCCCATAAAGATTTTGGAATGCAATTCCAGAAAAAAAACAGTAATGAGAAAAAGTCGCTATTCTTGCTTTGGTTGATAATGCTAATAATATCAGTTGTTCATGAAGAAGCTCACTTCAGCAAAATCTTTTAAAATTCATTTTTCTGTTTCTATTTCCTTGTGTTATTCTGCTCAGCCTATGTCTCCCGCACTACTTACAGCAGCTTTTAGTGGAAGCTGAAGCATAATATGGCTGAAGCGAATCTTCCTGTCCTCTTCCCCCCCTCTTCCTTTCTTGGTTTCCATCCTCTGTCTCTCTGGTTCCTTGTCGCTCTCAGAGACAAGGATGGCTGGTGACTGGGTGCTCTCCCAGATTTGGATGATGCTGTGTGGCCATGCACCATGCATATCGTCTCTCATAGTTCCAGTACACGTGCAAAGAAGGATTTGTTTCACCTCCTTTGGCATGTCTAAAATACAGAGGTCTGTATCTGTACTATGTGTCCGAAGATCCTCTTGGAATCAGTAGGAAGAAACAGGCATGTATAAAGGGTAATTAATCTCATTCTAGGTAGGTTAGAGTCCAAAATAGGTCAGATGAATCATGCCTTCAAAGTCTCATACTCCACTGACCACAAAGAGCCAAGATGACTAAATGTTTAATGTTAGTTGAGACGGATCCTGTCCTCAGCATCTTTCCTTTATGCCATTGTCCTGCCTATTCCCCTGTGCTCACAGCACACATTATCCTCCTGAAACATCTTTCATCTAGCTTCCCTTCTCATGAGAGTGGCAGTGCTCAAAGAAATGGTATCTTTCCCCCAGCTGCTACTCCAGAGCAATTTCCCAGCCTGGGCTTTCTTCTGAGATATCTCAATGCTGTGGTATTTCATGGAGTGCCTTCCACAAATCATTTGTGAAAGCTCCTAGCTTATATTTCACATCTCTTCTCAAAACTCACCTCTACCAGGATGCATGCATACACTATAGCTTGCCTATTGCTAATAGCTAAGTGGGTGGTCTATTGGGACTCATTAAAATTCTTACTCTTGTACATTAACACCCCCCTCCCTCCACCCCCCCCAAAATAAAGAACTTTTAGGAGTGAAATCTGCTATTGTCCTATCACCAGTATTCTAGTGCTGGCAGACCCATGGACTAGAGCCCCTCAAGCCTACAGGGTGGGTTTACAACGGTTTACAATAGCTTTCTGACACTGTGTGAATGGCAGCATAAATTACAGTGCAGAAATAGATCAACAAGCTAAAGTGGCTTTACTTCTTTAAATAGCTCTTACAGGCACCAATGCTTCTCTACGGATTTAAAGGAGTCTTTTCTTCTTACTCCTCCACCTTCCTCATTTTAAGCAGGCTGCAGTGAATGGAATAGCGCATTGTGAAACACCATTGTCAGGTTACAGCACTAGAGAAAAAATGAAAATTCAAGTGAAAATCACTCATGTTTCCAGTTTCACACTGTCTTAGACTTCCCTGTAATAGCTGAAAGGGATTAAGGTCTTAAATAACTTGCTGACAAAACCACTGTACAATAGGACCAATTGGTAACATTGGGAGGAGATGTTCAGCTTTGTTTTTCTTCAGGTTTGTAGAGAGTCTGAATAAAATGCAACTATTCTCTTAGCCCATAATAAATGCAAAGCCTGATGCAGTTGCAGGAGCCATGAGTACACAGTTGAGACTTGTAAGAGGCTGATTTCTGGAATCAGCTCTTCTCATGTGGGCACAGAGGGTGCAAGCAAATACCTACTTTGTTAATCTGAAGTGTAGAGTGCACACACATCTCGTAGCAATCCATGGGAGCAGGGAAGATCTTTGCCTTTGGGAGTCAGCCTGTTAGTAGCATGTTCCTGCAAGAGCCTGAGGGCTCACAGAGAAGTTGCTTAGTGCTTTCATCTCCCATAAAATCGCAAAAATAGAGGTCCAGTATTATGAATGTCATCCTATTGCTGCAGCCTAGGCATTCCAGATGGCATCAGGATATGGTTATGAGCAACTGGTAGAAGTCCCAAATCAGAGTAAGAATGAAGGATCAAACATGAAGCTGAAATAGTGCTGAAAGTATCAAGAGGCAGGACAGCAAAAGCATGAAGACCTGCACTACTGCCTTTGTATTTTAACATGGTACAGACTACAGGGAGAATATGCTCTAAGAGAAGAAAACCAACTCAAATTTTGTATACAAGAGGTGGAAGCAAGTAATTATAGGAGAGGGATTAAACTGCCTCCCTACTGGTCTTCAAGAGTAAAAAGTATCTCAAGAAATCACTCAGAATATCCCTTAACATCAGCATGTTGCTGTTGCTCAGTACAACCTGGTGCAAACTACTAAAGAAAAATCACTGCAACTGCTTACCAGTTGCATTTCTGCTGCAATCTGGAAAGCCAAGATCAGTTCCATAGCAGGATTAACTAGTACAAGCCAAGGACCAGCATCCATTGCTCTTATCTGTAGCTCGTTCTGCAGGTTTCCTTGCCACATTGGGTAGTAATAATCATCTGGTCTCACTTAGACATTTATGGGAAGCACAGTCCAGACCAGAACAAGTTGTTTCCAGGATATTTTTCTAATTGAGAAGGAGAAAGAGGTAGCTCCAGAGGGAAAGCCATCACATCCTAAGATAAGGTCAGCCAAAGAACCTTGCTCTCCATGGATGGTAAGAAGAAGCTCAGACTTCACCATCCAGTAAGTGGTATAATAAATCCCATTCATAGTACCCAAGCCTTCCACACCTTCCCAGCATCACTGCTGATCCTATTAAGTATAGTTGTTACCGCAGTTCAGAAACTACAACCCAAACAGATGAGATTCCCAACATCAGCATTTTCCCTACATAACTAGCCTCCCATGACTATGCTCAGGTTCATTTTAGAACCAAAACCCTATTTCTGCTTCAGCTTCAGAGGTCTGGCACCATTTTGTGTGGTTATTCTGGTGCACACCCTGTCCTAGATGAAGAGGCCCAACCCTGGCATCAAAGATGAATGGTGTCCATATGAGATGCTGCCCTCAGCCTGCCCCTTACTCTTCTCTCCGGTCAGACTGTCTGGTGGCTTCTGCAGAGACTACAGCCATAAGGCTCAATTTAAAACATCACCCCCCCAAGGTTGATGTGTGCCTTCAATCCTACCCACAGCTCAGCATGTGGCCTTAAAAACTGTATTGCAATCACACACGTCACCTGAGACTTCAAGCTTCTCTTGCTGGAGTCTCATTAAGCTACAAGGTGGTAACAGTTAGTGATAGCAACTGTGAAATCCACAGAGACCTGATGCATCTGGAGTCAGTGGCTTCTTGTGAAATACTTTTGCCTGTGGCCTTATGCTACCTGCATGGAAACATTAGATTAAAATAAACAGAAGAGCAAGAAAGTGTCATTACCAGGCAGACACTGAGCAGAGAGTGCCTTTTCCCTGTGATAATTAACTCTGCAGTTTTGAGGTTTGTTAGTCAGTTTGGGGTCATGTTGTTTCAATGTCTTTTCCCCAAGAATAAATACAGTATGAAAAGTCTCCTAATGGACCCCTGTAGACAGAATCTAACTCCGGGTCATGGAAGCAGCTGGTAAACACACTCACAAGCTATAATGTCCACATGACAAACCTCGTTACACACTCACACCCCATTAGTATCACAGTCAGCATTCACCCTGTGCTTTCCACAGCATTGGTGAGGGACCCTAGGGAGCCAGGGTCCCTTCTGGGACTGGGGCTGGGGGGCAACCTGCAAGCAGCGGGACCTCTCAACCCTGTGCAGAGGCTAAATCCAGCACTGGGCATTTAGAATTACAGAATCATGGAATCATTATGTTGAAAATGACCCTTAAGATCATTAACGTAGCACTGCCAAGTCCACCACTAAACCATGTCCTGAAGCGACACATCTACATTGTCTTTTAAGTACCTCCAGGCATGATGATACTGTTCAGCGCCTGACAACCCTTTCAGTGAAGAAACTTTTTCTAATTTCCAACCTAAACCTCCATTGGAACAACTTGAGGCCGTTTCCTCTTGTTCTATTGCTTATTACTTGGGACAAGAGGCCAACAGTGATGTTGCTACAACCTCCTTTCAAGTAGTCATAGAAAGTGATAAGAGCTTCTGAGTCTCTAGGCTAAACAGCCCCAGTTCCTTCAGCCATTCCTCATCAGACTTGTTCTCCAGACCCTTCACCAGCTTCATTGTTCTTTGGACACAGTCCAGCACCTGTGTGTCTCTCTTGTAAGGAGGGGCCCAGAACTGAACACAGGATTCAAGCTGCAGCCTCACCAGTGCTGAGTACAGGGGGATGATTACTGCCCTGGCCCTGCTGGCCACACTATTGCTGACAGAGGCCAGGATGCTGTTGGCCTTCTTGGTCACCGAGGCACAAGCTGGCTTATGTTCAGTTCTGTCAATCAGCAACCCCAGGTCCTTTTCCTGCCACTCTTTCCCAGTCTGTAGCTTTGCATGGGGTTGTTGTGGTACAAATGCAGGACCCGGCACTTTGCCTTGTTGAACCTCGTACCACTGGCCACAGCCTTTTGGTCCAGTCTGTCCAGATCCCCCTGCAGAGCCTTCCTACCCTCTAGCAGATCAACACTCCTAGCCAACTTGGTATCATCCACAGACTTACTGAAGGTGCACTCAATACCTTCATCCATATCATTGATAAAGATATTAAACAGAACTGGTCCAAATACTGAGCCCTGGGGAACACCACTTGTGAACAGCCACCAGTTCAATTTATGATCACTTTCTAGGCTTGGCAATTGAAAATACTGTCATTTCATGATGGCTATGCCCAAGACGGCCTCCAGCCATCACATCACCCACAAGTCCCTCTCTGTTCACAAAAACAAGTCCAGCAGGACACCTTCTCTAGTGTGGCTCACTCACCACCTGCCTCAGGAAGTTACCTTCCACACACACCAGGAACCTCCTAAACCATTTCTCCTTTGCTGTGTTGTATTTCCAGCAGGTAGCTGGTAAGTTGAAGTCTCCCTATGAGAACAAGGTCTAGCAATTGCAAGATTTCTCCCAGCTGCTTATAGAATATTTCTTCTGTCTCTTCGTCCTGGTTGGGTGGCTTATGACAGACTCCCATCATGATATCTGCCTTGTTGGCTTTTCCTCTGATTCTTACCCATAAACACTCAACCCTGCCATCACCATCATTAAGCTCTAGGCAGAGAAAAGAGACAAGGAGAGCCTAGGACTGATGCTGGTATTATAAACTGCAAGAATAGGTCAAGCTGTCAGCTGTTATTAACCTTAGCAAAACCTCTGTCTTCCAGTTCAGCCTCAATCAATTCACATGGTGTTTGTTTGAGAGCCTTCTTATTCACTGTGGAATTACTGGCCCTATCTCCAGCCTGGTGTTTCCTCCTGCACCATTTAAATGTCAGTTATATTTTTGTGGTTGACTGGTTAGTGAAAGGATGGATGATTAAGTGTTTGCGCTAACTGATGTACATGAAGATGCCTCATTAAGCAGAAATGGACATGGGATGATATGTTTTTGATGTGGCCTTGGCCTGCTTTTGAAAACATGTTTTTTGGTAGTGAAGAGGCGAGAAACATGAGACACTAAGTTTGATCCTGTTCTCCCAATTTTGAGCCTTTTGTCTGAAGTGTCAGAAAAGAAGCACTTCAGAAACCAGAGTTATGGAACGTTTCAAAGAGACAAATCCCTTTATTTATGGTGACCAGCATGGTGCAAGCAAATCATTTCAGCTCATTACTGAATGGCACTGGGCTTTTATGTGAAATCTATTCCCTTGCTTCATCAAGAATAAGAGGACTCTGGAACACAGATATGCTTGAGTCTAGTATTAACTAAGATGGTACCAGGGCCAGGCACCAGGGAACAGGCACACCAGGCCATGCTAGCATTGCAATGCCCTGTTCCTCCTCATCCCAGTGCTGCCTAGTGAATCCTCAGTCCTCAGCCAAGAAACCAGGCTCTGTCTGGTAACTAGCCCAAGGTAAGACCAAGAAAATATCCCCCTTTGCTTGGATCCTACAACACAGGTGTGGAGAAAGCCCAAGCTTAAATGTTTCTTGCTGCTTGAGTCAGAGCAGAGGCTTGACATGTCTCTGAAGTCTCCATCAGTCATTACACAGCCATGTGCTAGGATGGGGGAGAATGGCTCCAAATCTCTCTTGTTGGTGTTGTCTGACTTTGTATACACAATTAAATATTCATTGGACCAGAGAGGAAGATCAAATATTTGAGGAAATGGGAATGAGAACTGAAGCTGATTTAAGCTGGGGGGATATGGATCCAGATGTGCACTTTGGCCATATTCCAGGCAAGTTTCTGTCGAAAACCTGCCCTTTTTCCTGCCATCCACAGAAGGAAAATCTGGGTCTCTAGGCCATGCAGCTCATCACAGACTTTGACCAGAATCCTGCTGATAACAAATGATAACGTCTAGATCAACAGCTCAGCATAGACTGAGGTCTGCAACTCCCACTTGAAATCAATCAGAAAGGAGATTTCAACATGAATCAGCCAGAACCAGCAGGATTGCTTGAGGTAACCAGCTGTTCTGAACAGGCAGATATAACAGCACATGCACACACATGGATGTTGAGGACCTGCATTTGCTTTCCCTAAAATATAATTAGCAACACAAGTAAGTTGGAATTTCAGAAACAACTGTCTCAATAGCAGCCCAGTGTCAATAGGCACTGAGAGGACTCCTTCCTTTTCTCCTGTTGTTGTGGGATGTCTGCCTCAAGCCTCCTCTGAAAACGGGCCCAAGCAGATGGCTTTTGCAGCTCACACAAGTGACCATATTTCAGTTCTTTCAGCCCAAGAAATGGAGAAACTTCTCAGGGTCTGTCTGGAAACTTCCCACAAAAGGAAAATAAGATACTTCCAGCACTTCTGAAAAAAAAAGGAATACCCACTCTCATCCAGGCAAAAAAACGTGTTGACTTGCATGAGAAGGAATGGGAAAAGCCTTCAGGAAATAGCTAACAGTTTCCAAGTCTTTCCCTTGTTCATTTTCACAGACTCTGGCTTTCTTCAAGGGAAAATTCTTTTTAAATGTGCCTGACCCTGGGCTCTGTTCCTACGAACACTGATTCAGGGAGGTACTTTGTTGTTATTTATTCTCCATTAATGACTGAACTGGCACAGCTCTGAAGAAAGAGTATCCCAAAAGCCCAGTGTCTGCAGGCATTCCTGTTCCCTGCCCATATTTTCCTGCCACTGTCTAATAGTGAATTGCCACATAATCTCCATTTTGGCTTAGATGGGGTAAAAGCAGAACCAAAACTCTGTGGGCCATACATCTCTTCTTTCTGTGTGCTCTCAGGTGAAATGTATGAGTTTGCTCCTTCATGTATGGCACTAAAATCCAAACAGATTACAAGGCATTACCTAGCTGTATATGTCTAGTAAATATGGCTACCTGTGTTTATCTCTCTCTCTGTCTCTATCTAGATCTATATATCTATCTATATACACATATGTTTGTGTATACCTCTGGGTTTCCAGTACACTGAACATGCCCACACAAGCTGTCTGGCACCGAAGGCATCCTGCACAGGAAAGCTTGTAACATCCCCTTAAACTCCTGCACACTCTTGTCTAGGCACTCTCTGTGAGGGTGATAATTCATGCAGGCTCCACCACTCCCAACTGCTGGACCAGTCCAACAGTTCTACAGAACAGACGGTCATGCTCCAACGTCCAAAGTAGACCAAGGCTTTGTTTAATTTACCAGTCTAGGGACAACCTGTGAGATCCAAATCACAACCGACTCCTAACTGAATTGAATCCAAAGTTCAATATAGCTGAAGGAGCCAAGAAGACTTCCCTCAAGAGACTGGTGCCATTCGTTAGAGTGAGAAATAGGGGTTCTCAGCTTTTTGGATGCTCAAGCTCAGCACAGGCTGCAGCAGAGCTTTACTGTTGATGTAGTTTTCACACTTGCAGCTCAACACGTGGCTGCATATGTTTATGGCTAAAAATGTGCTTTCTCCATAATAAAACTGGAATCAATAACCAATCAAGCCAGTATGTGCTTCTGTGGAACAGCTTAAAATAGGGTTTCTTTCTTTCTTTCTTAGCAACTGCTTGCAGAGAGCGCAACCTTTCATTTCTTCCATAGAGCTGAAAAGAGCTCTGTGATCACATCATTGCAGCACAAGGCAGTCACAAATATTCCACATCTTATAAAGCCAGAAAAGTACAGGGAGCTGAAAGGCAGCAAACCACTCTATAGAATAGGAAAAAAGAACCCAAACCTTGTATCCATAGAGCAGCAGCAGAATTACCAAGCTGAGCTCTGCAGAAGTAAGGCATGTGTAAATTAAGGTTGTTTGTGTAATATTACTTCATTCCCCCACCTCCCTCTGTACATATGCATCCTGAAACAGCCTTTAATTTTAAGAACTGCATGCTATTTTTTACCATTGTACCCCTCTCTCTGTTCCCAGCAGTTGATTAATGAACAGCTATTCAATATCTTGTTTTCTTCTCCAATACATGGTCTTATGCTTCATCTTTACTGCTCAAACCCTAATCTGGCCTCAGAAGTCTCCAAGGACATGTAGGGATGGACATTTTTATAGACGTTTATTGCTTTGCCAAATTTGGGAAGGTTTTCCAGAGGAGATGGAAAGGTTGGGTGTGCAACACAAGCTTGCTGACCCCAGTTCCCTGCTCCAGATTGTAATGGCATGAGCAGTCCTCAGCAAAAGGCAGCAGCACTTTTCCCTGAGGACAACACAACTTATTTTTCTTCTGAGATGTGCATAAGGTCAGCCCAAGGGATTCTTCTGGGAGGGTCTGACCCTGGTGGGTCAGATAGAAATGCTGAATTTTAAATGTACCCCTGTGGCTTGCTCCCTGCCAAAGCTGAATGTGCCATCACACGTCCAGCTCCTGTTGGGTAAGGTGGTACTGGTGTGCTCATGGCTGTTCTCATTAGAAAACTGCTTCACAGTCCTGCCTGCAGACACAGGTTGTAACACTCTCAGTAGAGGAGGCAGAAGAGTTTGAAACAGAAGGAAAAATGTGCACTGAAATCCAAATATGTTTAACAGCACTGGCTATTTTTGAAACTAACCAAAAAGAAATTGCTTTCATTTTACTCGGGAGAAAGAGACTGTTTATAAAAAGTTCCCTTCATTAAACCTTTACTTTATAGCATGGTTGTGTCAAACATCAACGTTCAATGATATTACTTGTGAAAAGGGAAAAAACAAAATCAAACCAGTCACGATAATCGGGGGATCATCAAATAACCACTTGATGGATGAAAAGGAGAAATGGAAATGCCATCTGCATTTCCAGCATTCCACAATTGATCAGGCCATTAGGAAATAACAAGGGAAAAGGATTCTTTATTCTCTCTGTGTCTGCGAATCACTATTACACACCAAATTTTGCAGGAGATCAATACTCCTTTAACGATTCTGCCACAGATGCCAGAGCTCATTAGTAGGATGTGAATAACTAAGGAGGTTGAAAATCCTATTTTACTTGTCTGTCTGAAGGATTTTGGTTTCTTATCAGCTTAGCTGAGGATTTCATGACCGATTTTCCAGTCTATGTTGAGCTCTTACTCAGGTAAAATTTCCTTATCTAAAAGGCGAGTTTTTCCCCAGCTGACTCAGCTGGAGTCTCAGAGTCCTTTCTTCATTAGTTATTACCATTCCACACTGAATAAGTTGCACAGGGGAGAAAACCAATGTGTCCAGAGCTACTGGTGTCACTATTCTGATGTTGAGACCTGCTTATTCTGATCATCCAGAATTCCATCTTATCTTTAAAAGTTCTCTCCCCCCCCAAAAAAAAAACCCACAAAAAATCCCCAAACCCAAACAAAACCTAGTCACATTGGAAAATAAAAATTGAGGAGTGAAAACAAATTCTATTTGTGCGTTCTTGGTATTTGAACTATTTCTTTGCGGTTATGCAGATTTCTCCCTTCTGTCCCTTGTGAATGCAGATTTCACAAAAGTCATGTCATTCTGGCTTGCATCCTTGGTTCAGCTCTCAAGAGGAAATCTATTTCAGAAGCCAGTATGGTCCCAGAAGGACTATGAATAGGATTTCTCTCAAATCTGGTGTAAAAAACATGAAACTTCTCCCTTCACTACCGTGCTCATCTGCCCTTTAGCTCTGGTTTTGAAGGAGCTTTGAAAGGAATGTGTAGAACATTCAGTTAAACTAGTGAGTTGATGCTAATCAGTCCATTTGCACAGCAAGGCTGCTTGGACAGGACCCTGCAGGATGCTGAGCTCACTGTAGTGCAACCCAAGCCAGCAACAGACTGGGCCTTCCACAGAATGGTTCAGATCCACTATTTGGTCATTTCATGACACAACATTCATACTGAGCACCACGCAGTACCCTGATGTCACCAATTCAGCCAAGGTACTCGCACAGGGCTGTGGCTATGTCTTGGTTAATCTGTTTGAGAGTGGTGTTTAATTCAACTGCAGCGTTCCTAAACACAACAGCTTGCAACAGAGATGACAGAAGGATATTACTGCAATGTGCCATCATTTTGCAATGGCTGGGAGCATTCTCTCCTGAGGCATGGCTGCCTGTGCCGATACTGGAGAAAGGGCCTTTCTCCATTACTGGTTTTTGGAGTCTTTATGCAATTACTGGAGTTTTGCACTTCATTCAAAATGTCCGCAATGTTTTTCTGTCCCTGTTAATAAGTGGGCTTTCCAGGCTCTTCCCTGGAAAACAGAGCACAGAGGCTCTGGAAGAATCTGGTGGTAAAATCGCCCATCATTAGTGTCTCCAGAAATTCACACTGGGCATGTGCATGCATTTCTGGCCTGTAAACACTCTTAATATGAATGCTGGGGTTGCGTGACAAAATGTTTTCATGAGAAAATCAGACTGACCTAGTTTCATAATTATTAGTAAAATGCTTATAAAATGGAATAAAATAAAATGGAATAAAATAAAATATAAAGGGGTGGTGATTTAATGGAGAAACCTCGATAAATCCATCCATACAGATAAGAATGATCCAAATAATGAATTTTAGACAGTAAGCCGTGCAAAACCTTCACTCAAACACACACATTCGCTTTAAGGGAATGGGATGTTTTAATCACAGAGGAGAGCAGATAATCTGAATTTGTAACTACTTGGTGGTTTTCCTGCTCTGCATTAAAGGGGATGAGAAAGGGTAGATACTAAAGGGTAGATTTTCAAGGACATATTGGCATTATTTGTGACTTCGGAAATTTTCACCTAGATGCATTTTAAAATCCTGGGATAGACTCTGCAAGTCCTGGGTCTTAAACTCTCTTCAGAATCCAAATTTCAATTTCCTGGTTTCATAAATTTAATACCTATTTTTTAATTTAGATGAGGAGTTTTCAAATGCTTCTGAAGGATTTAAGAGCAAAAGCTCTAGGGAAAATCATGAGGTTGCGTTAACCTAAAGATCTTACATTTTGAAAAGCTCCTGCCCTGCTAAACAGTTTCAAATGCTGGGGCGTTTTGACCACACCAGTACAAATCTTCTCCTCTTGGACTTCAAAAGCTTCAAGAGGATTTTATTTGATAATAGACTTTTCAAATATTTTGTATAAACCTGTCTAGAGACTTGAAGAAGCGTGCTTTTACGAGACCTCATGTGAAGGAGTGTTTTAGCACAAGTATTCCTGTCTCTGAGGCTGGGATTCATTTAATGTAATTTTAGCCATCTGAAAGTTAGGTCAGCAGACTCAGCTAATCACTTGTGTAGCTCCACTGTTGGGAAATGGCACCTGTGGAGTTGTCTCGTGTACTGCAGGCATGGGATCAGTTTCTTTTGGCTAGTCCTACCCAACTCTTTTTCTAAGCTGACTATAGGAACAGCCCAGCTGATTAACCTAACGGGATGCTTAGCTTTCATGTGGCTAATATTAAAGTGGATGGAGGTCTTCCCTGGCGTACTGTGCTATGTTATTTGTAAAGCATGCTGCAACTTCACATCACTGAGATCTCCAAACGTGTAGGAAGTTCCCAGAAGTTCCTGCCATAAACAAAACATTAAGTCAGTGACCACTGCCTGGATTTAATGTCCTCTCTACAGAGCTGGTATCACCACCATCTTCTCAAGAGCGCTGTGCCTGTAGGTATCAGCTCATAACGGTCTGTTTTGTTCACCATACGGTTTAGGAAGAAACTTTGGTCTGAACCAAAATCTGAAGCTCCACACAATGTCTGAAAAGAGGCAAAGCTCAGGTAACAAGTCTGGAAAAGATTGCTCCATCAGTGAGTGAGATTATTGGAACAACAAACATGCATTTGAAAGTCTAAGAACAGGGAAGCTCTGCATTGACAGGTGGGTATTTGAGGGTCTGATACATTCATTCTGATTCATCCAGGAGTAAATTTGTCATTCTTGGGGCAGAACCAAACTGACTGCAGGAGTTTTATCATATGTTCACAACATCTTTTATTTTCATCAGTCGCAGTTTGGCTTGCCGCAAGTTCATGTGCTCATGCATTTGGTCAGGATTTTTTTCTATTTGGGCTATTTTAGCGCCATCCAAAAAATGCTAAAAATCATTTTGGAAAAGAGAAACCAGTATAAACCCTGTATTTATATTTGTGCTGGTGCAGCACATTCAAATCTCTCAGAAAAATCTTCAGTTGCCAAAACTGTGAAGAAAGTTGCGTGACCTTCTGCTACATTTCCCACGTTTGTTGTCTTAATTAAACTTGTCATTAGTCATGTTTACAACACCCAACTTACTTACCGTGGCCATATAACAAACAAAGGCATTCAGCCCCTGGTGTGCGTGTCCAAATTCACTGGGGATTACCGCTGCCATTTTCATCACTTCCTGTACATGGAGAACACAAAGGCCATATTTAGAAACAGATCACAAGTCTCTGGTCAGGTTGTTTCCAAGAAGGCCAATGAAATCTGCTTTCTTATTTAGCTTAAACCTGTCTTCCCAAGCATTATCTTCCTGGAGACTTTCAGGCCTGCTTCCGTCCCTAAGCTGTTAACTCCTGCAGTATTAGGACAAAATTAAATGCAAACCTTGCTTGGGGGCAGGAAAACAGATGCGAGAGCATAGCTGCCATTTTATAGCAGGGATCTTATGCACATGAAACCCAATAGGGCTTTTTTTGCAGACTTAAATCTAGGAAAGAAAAAATAAAGCAAGGTATGCTTATTATCATAATAACATTAAGAGTTTGAAAGACTCACTACCACTCACGTAGTGCTTTAATTTGTGCATCTTACTACCTTCAAACTTAAAACCATTAACACGATTAAAACTGGACCAAAAAGCAATAATTTCTTTACTATTTGGTCAAAAGCCCATTTAGCTCCTTTTGAGTTAGGAAGCCTGCAGTCAACAGATGCTTCAGATTGTAAGGTCAACTACTTTTTAAAGACACACTTAACAGCAGTATATGGGGGGAAAACAAGTGGGACAAAGTGCAAAAAGAACACTCAAAAAAATGACAGATATCATCAAGGAGTAAGAAGTGTCATTAGCCTGGGCATTGCTATGATTGGTAAAGCCCTGGAGATGGTCTTTCAATGCACAAGACACAAAGTAAAACCAGCTGCTGTCCTGAAGAACATTAGCCTCCACATCAAGAAAAGAAGGAAAAAAAGTCTGAGAAGGCACATGAATGGGATGTTAATTCTTATTGCTTTGCTTTTTAAATCCTATTTTTAAATGTCCTTTATTTTAATGGTTATTTTATTAGCATTCTTTTCCTTTTTTTCTTTTTTTTTTTAACTAATGTGTCTTAATCTTATTTTTAACTCCAGGAGGTGATCCTACCCCTCTACACTGCTCTCATGAGACCTCACTTGGAGCATTGTGTGCAGTTCTGGTGTCCTCAACATAAAAAGGACATGGAAGTGTTGGAACAAGAGCAGAGGAGGGCCACGAGGATGGTCAGGGGACTGGAGCACCTCCTGTATGAAGATAGTGTGAGAAAGTTGGGGCTGTTCAGCCTGGAGAAGAGAAGGCTGCGTGGAGACCTCATAGCAGCCTTCCAGGATCTGAAGGGGGCCTATAGGGATGCTGGGGAGGGACTCTTCATGAGGGACTGTAGTGATAGGACAAGGGGTAATGGGTTCAAACGTAAACAGGGGAAGTTTAGATTGGATATAAGGAGAAAGTTCTTTACTGTAAGGGTGGTGAGGCACTGGAATGGGTTGCCCAGGGAAGTTGTGAATGCTCCATTGCTGGTGGTGTTCAAGGCTGGGTTGGACAGAGCCTTGGGTGGCATGGTTTAGTGTGAGGTGTCCCTGCCCCTGGCAGGGGGGTTGGAACTTAATGATCTTAAGGTCCTTTCCAACCCTAACTATTCTATGATTCTATGATTCTGCCTTTGCTCTGGAGGATGGTCTGGTGCTGGGAATGGGCACGAGTGAAGCGCAGGGAAGGAGTGCCCTTCCTTTGCAGCCACCCCTGGAGGATCCTACTTCAGTTTTGCTCCACCAGCTGCATCTTGCAGGGATGCATGTAAGCTGCAGGGCTCTGAGCCAGGCAGAGGATCCGCCAGGCATCTCCAGCCCATGCCTGCAGCCAGCATAGGAAATGCTGGCGAGACCAGACCCTCCCTCACTTCCTCCAGGGGCCTGGCACCAGTCACCGGCAAATCCTCCCACTTCCCAAGATCTTTATGTCAGTCTGCAGCTCCTATTTTTGAACCGATGTACCCTAGGCTTAATCCACTTAGCCTGTGACCACCTTCATCCGCTTCCCACAAGCACAACCCAAGGCTGTGAGATCCTCCCTGCTGCACTTGCCATCCCTCCCCACTGCCTCTTTGCTCCTCTCGGGAGCATGCATTTACAAAGAGGTAGATTAGGAACATTACCAGGCAGGTCACAGGGTGTCAAGCTGCTCTTTCAGGACTTAAAATCTAAGGCTCACTCAAGAGGGAGGACAGCCATTTCGAAAACTGCTGTGTTGTACTTGCAATTTACTCCATTAACAGCACTGGTACTTTGGGCTGGAGCATTTAGAGACACCATTCCTGTAAACAAAGCAATCAGATGGTGTAAAAATGGTTTACTTTAATTTTCCTTTTTTCATGTGGGGAAAAATAATTAAAGTGCAATAAATTTGCCCAGGGAAGTTGTGAATGCTCTATCGCTGGTAGTGTTCAAGGCTGGGGCTGGACATAGCCTTGGGTGACATGGTTTAGTGTGAGGTGTCCCTGCCCATGGCAGGGGGTTGGAACTAGATGATCCTCAGGTCCTTTCCATCCCTAACTATTCTATGATTCTAAATGAAATTCATAGCTGGTGCAAATCCACCTTGCTCCACTGCTGCCAGTGAACACTGGCTGATTTATACCTGCTACATACCCCAGCCCATAATCCCCTCTGAGCCAGCCAGATCTTCAGTGCCATCTGATCAGTGGAGAGAAACATGGTGCCCATAGCACTGCCACCCAGGTCACCTCATGGGAAGCAGGGCTAAACACCTACCAGCCCCTTGGTGCCTCTAGGTCTGCTGTGGTGACAACCCAGTGCCTGAAACCAGGCACAAGACACTGGGTATGGTCAAAAGGAAGTCAGACAAAGCTCTGGCTGCAGACTGTGATATGTGTTTGGGTTGGACCCATGTCTTGGAAGAAACGGTCCACCTCCACACAGGGTTCTTGCAGCTTGTAAATCAGAGACAGCCACTCCCTCAGGGTGTGCTGCAGGGATCGGCATGAGGGCAAATCCAGAGTGCTTCATCATCCTGCTGAGCTCTAATCCCATCAGCGTCTCCAGCCACTCCATCAATCGGATTAAAATGTGCCTGAAAGTCATAACACAAATGACTTGCCCACTGGGGGTGAGCCCTGCATGTGCAGACACAGCCATTCCTGCTCAGCCAAGTGCCTCCCTGCTTCAAGCCCACAAGGCTTTCACCTTGGCAGGGTTTAGGGTTGGCAGTAGCTGCAGAAAGGCAGCCCATGTTCAGCATCACCACAGAGAGACAGGGGCTGTGCCTTCAGCCTCCTCTCACCCCTCCAGAGCCTCTGTGCTTTTAATGGATGAAGTAACTGTAGCATTTCTGTCAGAGTTTTTCACATTCGTACCGAAAGTTTGCCAAAAATGTTCCAACAGAAAATATTTTCCATGAGAAAATGCTGCTTTAACAGAATCTAACCCTCCTGGTGGAAACCTGTCAGCTCTGCTGTACCCTGTGGTAGAAACCGGATGGGTATGTATAAGCATCCTGCCTTTACACTTGAACCACGGCAACAAAAATGAAGATCCATTCAAGGTCTCTCTCTTACCTTTTCTCCCTTTCTTCAACTATGAAAATAACTTCATTTTTAAAACTTCCTCTCCTATTTTGGAAAGCTTTTTACTTCCTTCTGCTATCCTAAGAAAAGTACAACATAGGTGGGAAGGGGATTTTGCTTCCAGCAGCTCATTTTGTGGTCCAGATGAGCACATCCTTTCCCTCTCAGTGAGGCAACAGGTCCATGACCACATACCAGCTTCACCAGCATGGCTCAAACAAGGACTGTTGGGTTGGATTTGATCCTGAATACAGCTCAAAGTGGCCAGCTGGCTTTGTTTCAGTAGTCCTTGAGAATGCATACCTCATCATACCCAAACACATAAAATAGGTCTCCAGGGCTGCCACATCTGCCTGATGCAGGATGGGCGGTCACACAGTCTCACCTCTGTGCCTGAGAGGATCTTGGAACAGATTCTCCTGGAAGGCATGCTAAGGCACATGGAAAACAACAAGGTGGTTGGTGACAGCCAGCATGGCTTCGCTAAGCGCAAACCCTGCCTGACCAATCTGGTGGCCTTCTATGATGGGGCTATGGAACTGATGAACAGGGGTAGAGTGGTTGATGTCATCTACCTGGACTTGTGCAAAGCGTTTGACACTGTCCCACATGACATCCTTGTCTCTAAGTTTGAAAGACATCGATTTGATAGGTGGACCACTCAGTGGATAAAGAACTGGCTGGATGGCCGCATGCAGAGTTGTGCTCAATGGCTCACTGTCCAGATGGAGACCAGTAGAGAGTGGTGTCCCTCAGGGATTGGTGTTGGGACGGATCTTGTTCAACATCTTTGTTGGTGACATGGACAGTGGGATTGAGTGCGCCCTCAGCAAGTTTGTCAATGACACCAAGCTGTGTGGTTCAGTTGATACGCTGGAGGGAAGGAATGCCATCCAGAGGGACCTTGACACACTTGTGAGGTGGGCTGTTGCCAACCTGATGAAGTTTAAGCATGCTAAGTGCAAGGTGTCTACAGCTGGGTGGGAGCAATCCTAGTTACAGCTACAGGTTGGGCAGGGAAGAGATTCAGAGCAGCCCTGCAGAGAAGGACTTGGGGGTGTTGGTTGATGAGAAAATGAACATGAGCTGGCTGCAGTGTGTGCTCGCATCCCAGAAAGCCAACCGTATCCTGGGCTGCATCAAAAGGAGTGTGACCAGCAGGTCGAGGGAGGTGATCCTGCCCCTCTACTCTGCTCTTGTGAGACCTCCCTTGGAGTATTGTGTGCAGTTCTGGTGTCCTCAACATAAAAAGGACATGGAAGTGTTGGAACAAGAGCAGAGGAGGGCCACGAGGATGGTCAGGGGACTGGAGCACCTCCAGCATGAAAATAGGATGAGGAAGTTGGGGCTGTTCAGCCTGGAGGAGAGAAGGCTGCAGTGGAGACCTCATAGCAACCTTCCAGTATCTGAAGGGGGCCTATAGGGATGCTCGGATGGATCCTTCATTAGGGACTGTAGTGATAGGACAAGGGGTAATGGGTTCAAACTTAAACAGGGGAAGTTTAGATTGGATATAAGGAGAAAGTTCTTTACTGTGAGGGTGGTGAGGCAGTGGAATGGGTTGCCCAGGGAAGTTGTGAATACTCCATTGCTGGTGGTGTTCAAGGCTGGGTTGGACAGAGCCTTGCGTGACATCGTTTAGTGTGAGATGCCCCTGCCCATGGCAGGGGGGTCGGAACCTGATGATCTGAAGAACCTTTCCAACCCAAACCATTCTATGATTCAATGATTCTATGCACAAAGAAGGGCCTGATACAAGACTCAAGTCCCATCATCCCAGAACACCAGCATGAGCCCACCTACTTTAAGCTTTCCTGAGGGTTTGGAAGATCATCTGGGGCCAAAACTGACCTCCCACCCATGAACACTAAAGCTGAGACCACTCTCATTTTACCAGCTCCCAAGTGAACACCATATGGAAGCCTGCCAGCCCTGAGAAGCTTGGAGGATCTCTGGAGCAAAATCCTGTCTATCTTGAAAAGTTATTTTGAAACTTCATATTTTCTGTGAGTACTCAGTGGCTAAGGAGGAACCGATATCCACCATGTTCATGGGGGATAGTCCTTGCTTTTGAGCAAAAGTACATAAAGGCAAGTTTAAGTGAGCCAAACCATCAGCTCTTCATGACTCAGTGAGTTTAGAGACACTTGCTCTTTCTGTTTATAAAAGCACAGACTTGGAAATAGAAAAGGGATAGCTGGCTTCATCTTTACATTTGCTGGGTCTGTCAGAATGCAGCCCTCCTACCTTTCCACTGCACTTTCCCTCCAGAAATCAGCTTAAACTTCCCACCCGTTTGTGGCTTTTTCTTTCATTTACTTCCCTGATATATAATTGCTCACAGAAACCTCAGGAAATAAAAAGCTGGGGGGCTTCTTAGGATGCTATCTAAACCATAGCTTTTTCCAAAAATGCCCGGAGTCTACCATTATCCACATGCACTCATCAGCCCCTTACTACTAGCAGTAGTCTAGGGCTTTGAGGACTGGGCTGCCTACACGGCATGTATGGTGACACCCTGGCCAATGTGGGAAAATCAGACACATCCCTCTTTTCCTATTTTATTTATGGCAACATATAAAATTAGAGAGTGTAACTGAAAGGAGAGTTTTCCATAGCCCTGTGAACAAGCCTGGACTTCACTTGCAGGGAAAGAAATTCTATATGAATATATTCCATAGGTTGATTCAAAAGCTGTATTAAACAGATGATCAAAGCGTATTACAGATTATGAATCATTCTATCCAAACTCCAGATGTTATATTCTCTATTATTCCTAATTTGTCTGAAGTTTCCCTATCCCATCCCTTCCCCTCTCATTTAAGAGGCCTTTCACTGTGTAAAATACTCCTTTACAGCTCTTGCTCGTACATAGAGGAGGAGTCACCAAATGTATCGGTAGCAGCACTGCAGCTGACATAAGCTCGCTGGTTAAGGTCTGACACCAACCCCTGATGCGGAGCCACTCCAGTTTCTTGCTTATCAGGGAAAAGCAGCACAAATGTGTTTGATTTGCAACTTTATAAGAACTTTCACACTGAGGTTTACGTTTCTTTTATTAGTAGACTTTAGAGGAGGGCTCCATTAACACATAACAAAGGAGGCAGAACAGAACTATTAACCATAACAGCAATGTTTAAAAAAACCCACTACTTAGAGGTTTATAAGGTTCCTTTGAAAGATTATTGCAGGAGCCACAAAATGGAAACAGAAGAGAGAGTTTCTCAGCTGCATCGTGCTTTCAGCCCTTCACTGAGAGACGTGCTTGGTCTAAACACAACTGTACCCTCTCTTAAGCAACGTCCTTCGCTTGGGGCCACCCAGGACTTTCCCTTCACCAGGAGGATTCCCTGGCAAAATTTAAGACCCCATTGTACCTTTGGAGCAACTCAGGAGGGCCTTTAAGCAGTAAAACTGAAGGAATAATTTACCTACTGAAACAACCACTTTTCATCTCCCAACAGCCTTGTATCAAACAAGACTCTGTTCAGCCTGGGTTTTATTTTCTGTTTCACTTTTCATGTTTTATTTTTCTAGGTATTTTGAATGAGGGGTACCCTGGTCCTGAAAATTCTCCAAGCAAAACATCACAGTGTTTCAACACAAGATGCCTAAACTAAATGCTGTGTCTCTTCTAACGCCTTCATATTTGCTTATTTGGGTCACATCTAGAATTGAATTTCCAAATCCTTCTGGTTGCCCACAGAGACGCCTGTAAGGGTACTCCCCATCAGAAGAAGAGCTCACAGCTTCATTTATCTGATTCAAGGTCCACACACTCCTAGACACCCATACTATAAAGATGTCATTAAAAGCTCTAAGTATGTGTTATTTCAAGACATTTCCTTATAAAGCAGTGACACTGTGCGTTAGCAGCCTTTATTCTCTGCAGATCCTTGTCTCAGCTGCAGAGGAAGGAAAGGCCTGGCTGGTCCAGGAGAAGGAACATGGCTGAATCTCCCTTAATTCCTATCAAAGAACATCCTCACGCCTGCACATCCAGCATGAGGCCATCCTCACCAGGGCTTTCCTTCCGCTCTTCCACCTTGCCAGCGAAATCTGGCACTCCTTCGGGGTGCTGTGCGAGAGTTCCCTCCCCACTTAGTCCAGCAGTGCTGGAGATGGGGCAGAACTGAAGATTGGAGGGGATGAGTGACCGTCCATTGGTCAGTAGTTGCCTTGCTTCTTCCCAATGAGAGTCATTGCTCCAAGGCAGCATCCCTGTGGGCAGTCCAGCCTATCAAACTGACTTTTTCCTTCATCACCTGTATTTTCTCTTTTTTAATTGTTTTAAGATTTGCCTTAGCACAGCATGACTCAATCCACTGCTTTTGATGCTCTAATAGATTCCACTCCTCAGACCTCTCTCCATGACCTCACTGCTTGACTTTCTCCTGTTTGCCTGGTCTTCGTCTGACAAAGAAAACATCCCTTTCTCAGCCCTCTGTCACCCTTGCATTGTCTTTCCACCACCCCACATCCCCAAACTGATTCAGCAGAAAACCCAATGTCTTCTTGCAGATACAGGGCATTACCCCTCCTGGCTCCCCCAGCACAGGGAAGGACCACAACTCATGTCTTCTGGCCGAAGGGAAAGCTGTCTGGAACGTGAGCTCATGTTTTCCTAAAATAACCGGCAGCCATGCGCTTAAACTCAACACCTGAGGCAAAGTGGGAGTTGCTGTTAACACTGTTCAGCATCCAAAGCAATCCTTAAATGTGGCACGGCATGGCATGGTGTGAGCCAGAAGTGCTGAACAGCCAGCAGCCTTCCAATGGTGACTAATGCCCTGCTGCTAAAAACAGCTTCCAAGGGTTTTCCATGAGCAAATCTCGCTACAGGTCAAGTACTGACTTTTCACCTGCTAAATACAAGAACTTCACTATAACATCCACACTGATGGGTTTATTTTTTTACCAGCACATACCACAGCTGGTAAAAGAAACCTAGCTCTTTCGTAAGTGATGGCAACATCTGATCCTTGTTAACACCCCTCTCAAATGCCAAAAACACACCCTTCTAGTAGATTATGTGGGAGTGTGGAAATGAGGATGTGTGGTAGACATGGAAGAGAAGACGGAAACATAAAGCATATTGCATGCACGGACATAAATGTCCAAGGTCCAAAGAAAAGGTATAGAAAATAACATGCTGATATGGGTGTTCAGAGAAGCATGACATTACATTAAAATAGGTGGTTGTGTCAAAAATGCAGGTCTTGCTGCTCCTCTTCTCTCAGGCCACCGGGCCTCCACGTCCTTTCAGCACCTCTTCTTCCGTGTGAATAAGAGCCACATCTCCAAGAAAACTGAATGAACACATGGCTCAGCTCACTGTGGGAAGACATGTATATACAGTGTGAATTTCTGAACTTGCTCTATTAACATCTTGCCTAAACAGATTCCAGCACAATGTTTTCCTGCATATTTGCAGTTTGCAGTTTGCAGTTGAACTGTATAATCCACCGCCTGAGACATGACATATTGTTTGCCAGCCCCGACTGTCCCTGACAGGTTGACTCATCTTATAAATCATTTGGGCTTCCAAATGAAATATAGATTGGTTTCATTTTGCTTATTCTATTTTAGGAGCAAGCAACCCACAGGTGGGTGTGTCCAAGTGCCTTCCCAATACTGCTCCTTGGAACAATACCATCCTTGCACAAATATTAATGTAAAGTAGAGAGCTGTGCATTTGCAATTGAAATAAGACTACCTCGAGAAGTTGCCAAAATATCTTTGAATAAATTTCCCCATTAGCAATGTTATAACAGCTGCTGAATTTTGTGGGAAACACATATACATATAGAATCGTAGAATCATAGAATGGTCAGAGTTGGAAAGGTCTTCTTTCCACTTTAGGGAATCCACCTTTCCACCTTAGAACTTCTTATACTTCTGTTCAATATCCAAACACCATCCAAGTCAATTTGAGCACAACAGCAGGAACCACAGATCTTCTCCTAAGAGGCTTCATTTTATTCATGCTGCTGCAAAGGTTATGAAGAAGCAGTACAAGATGCACCATTTGGCAGTGCAAGGGGAATGGATTGGCATGGGGCAGCTCACTGTGGCCCAGGTCTTTGAGGAGATGACCAAGCTTTGAAGACACTAGGTATCTCCATCCTGAGGACTCTGCAGCAGCTCAGTGTGAAAAGGACGTGCCCTATGGGGTGGCTCTGTCCTCATCTGAGATTAGGAATAAGATTAATCTTCTAAACAGGTTTTGACTCCAGAGAAGGGTCAAACAGCCCAGTACGGCAGAGACAAGGCTTCGACACTTTGAGACGATTAATTTTAGTGTACCCAAGAGGGAAGAGACTGCCTTCAACTTACTTCTAATTAATTTACAAATTAGCCTGCTGGCCCATAAAGAGCATCATGCACTAATTAAGCCCAGCTGCTTTATGGGAAGAACTACAAAGTAATCTGTAGATTTCTGGTACCAAAAGGAAATGCCCTATCAGCATGTTACTTAACTAGCACTCATTGCCCCTGGATGTTGTTAAAGCTAAACACATGTTCAGTCACAAAGAACTAAGCATTTATATTAGATCCTGAGGATATACAAAGTTATAATCAATAGGAAAAAGAGATAGTGCCATTAGTGCCAGTGGCTACTTCGGATTTGCATCTCATGTTGATGGAGAGCCATGGTTTAAGCTTTTCCCACAGTTGGAACCCTTATAAGATTGCTCTCCCATGTGATTTCTCTGGTTTCTAATGAGGTGTAAGCTCATCCTGAGCTGGCATGATTACCTATCTCTCCTCTCTGGGGAGCAGCTTTTATTCATGAAACCTGTAGGAACTTAACTATTTGTGAGACCTTCTTTCCCGTGCTCCACACAGCAGAGATTGGGTGTGTTCAGAGGCTGCTGGAGGCAGGAAAGTAGGCAGGGAGGAAGGGAGAGAGCCAGAGATCTGCAGAGCCAGGCAGTGCACTTGGTTGCATAAGCTCTGTGTCTGTGGGAAATCAGACTAAAACCTTTTCAAAAGCAATATAAACATGTAGCCTTTTAGGACTAAAGTCGTTTATGCAGAAATTTCCCCTATGGTCAGACTATTTCATAATTATCCACACTGGGATGTCTTGAATTTTGCTTTGAAGCATCTGGTTCTCGGCATGTCACCATTAGTTTGATCTAGCAGTTCCTATCCTTATATGAGAGCGAACTGTTTCATGCCTATTTCACACAAAATGTCTCTCTTTCTGCCCACTAAATGACCTGGAACTAGAACGCAAACATTCTGTTTGCACAGTTTTACATAACATTTGCCATAGTTTTCACACAACACTATTAAAGACTAATTTGTTCTGTTCCCAGGCTGATGGAAAGCAGTTCTTTTGGTAGCTCTATTGCGTCAGTGTTCTTTGAAAATGTAAATAAAGATACTGAGATAAGACCTGTCCAGCTACAGAGCCCTTTTTCTCTTTATGTTTACCAGATACTTCAAGCTAAATAAAATTACTCTTTGCACTTGATCTGCTTAGGAACATGCTCAACAAATTGATAATCAAATTTTCTTGGGTATCGCAACCCCTCCCCTGTATACTGTGGTCACAAGCACCATCTAAGAGGATCTACGATGACATTTTTTCAAAAAGGCATTCTGAAAAATGGCTTAGGGTCCCAAAAACCATTTTGAAAAGCAACTCCTGTGGAATGGGGTTTTCAGGGAACTTTAGATTCTGGAGCATTTCATGGCCACCTTGGAAAAAAGAGCTTCTACTTCGCGGACTCTTTGAAAGTATTGCCTTGCCAGCTGCTATTGATCCTGATGGAAATGCATTACCTGTTTGCATCTGACAAACTCATTGAGCTCTCACTGTCATCTTCGTTGGTACAGAGCACCTTTGCAATGTGACTTAAAGATGCTTTTCCAAACTGTCTTCAAATCTTTCTTGCTAGGCAAAGGACAGAAATATTTTCTCTGCCTTTTGGGATGGTGACTTGGAGGTCGTTTCCTTGGTAAGATTGTCTGAATTGTCTGAATTTCCAATAAAGACAGATGGTTTGGGAACAAAATTTTGCAAAACTGACCTTAGTCTATTTTTAAAAGATGGAGATCTAACATGCCCAACATGTGAACATCCAGAGATGGCCAGTTTTGAAAGACTAGGGAAACTAGTCAGCTGCATGTTCAGCTTGGATGCTCCAGGTATAAGATGAATCCAGCCCCAGAGTTCGGATGTGTAGCCTCAAATATGTAAATACACTTAACAGAACAGCTCGAATCAGCTCACCAAGTGTTGGAGCCATGGAGCAGGTGTGGTGGTAGAAGGTGCCTACTGTTAAATGGAAAAAGACACTGGTTCTTTCTGTCTTCATTTTTGTCTCTGCCTCCTTTGCTGGCTTCTTTCCTCCTGGACTTTATTTCACCAGATAGATACTACACAAGGATCTTCTGGTCGCTGAAGCAGGGAAATCACCACCTAATACAAATAAATGATGATGATGCATTAATTTTGCTGTGGTTGATGTTTAAAGAACTGCTGCAGTTGTTAGTTTTTTATGTAACCTTCCAAATAAGTAATGTCAAGAATCATGAAGTGTAAAAAGAAGTGAGAAGAAAAACAAGAAATGCAGGAGGCAGAAAACAATTAAGATTACATCAGGCTTTTATAAAGGCTGAACACAAGGCATGTACCAAAGTTACACAAATGAATTAGCCTTCAGAAGGGTACATGAGTTATCTGCTGTTTATGGTACAGTGTGAAACTGCAAACCCATATTTCAAAGGGTAAAGTTCTGTTACTACATAGAGTAATAGAACTTTACTTGCCCAGTCAATTCTTCTTCTGACACTTCTTGTGGGTTTTTTTTGCTGTGTATTTTGATAAGCCTAAAGAAATGTCATTGATTTGGAATTGCCACTTTACTACCAGATCCAACAAATTACATTAGTCATTGTTACAGGAACAAGGCCACAGACAAGGTCAGAATATTTCAGGAGCCACAGAAATTCCCCCTAAACAACTCAGAATCACATCCAACAGTGCACAACAAGAGTTTCTGGAAGCAGAATGCCCCAGAGAAGTGTTTTGCTCCCACCATGTCTAAGAAGCTGCTTGAAGCAACAGCCAGCCATAGCTATTACCCAGCACTAGATGCTGATGGAAATGTATCTAGAGGAGCTGAGAGCTCACCAAACCTTTCCCAGGGCACTGCCACTTCAGTATACAAAAAAAAACGAAAAACCACCAAAGTTGCAACTGCTTAAAAACATTTTGATTCGAAACTCCCTTTGACATCAGTGGACATTATGCAGAGCTCAGAACTGCCCAAGCCTATCCCAGAGCTGCTCTGCCCTGTCTGCTGCATGAGATATAGAAAGTGCACATGCCCTGTAAGGGACACGGATGGGTCAAGGAGATGAGTGGCTGTTCCCTTCTCATCTGTTTCCCCCCGGAACTGCCTGAAAACACCACCAAGCACCCAGCAGCAGAAGTCATGCGTTGCGTTAGGAATCCTGCACACTTTTTCCTCTTCTTTCTGTGTTCAACTCTGGGGTCCCCAACACAAGAGGGGCATGGACCTGTTGAAACAAGTCCAGAGGAGAGCCATGAAGATGATCAGAGGTCTGAAGCACCTCTGTATGAAGACAGACTGAGACAGTTGGGCTTGTTCAGCCTGGGGAAGAGAAGGCTGTCCTGGTTTAGGCCCCTCAAGCAGTTCACTCGCTCGCTCACTGACTCTCCCCTCTCTCTTCCCCCAGTCCCGGAAGGATGGGGAGGAGAATCGAAAGAATGCAACTCCCACAGGTTGAGATAAGAACAGTTTAGTAACTAAGGTATAACACAAATCACTACTGCTACCACCAGTAATAATAATGACCAGGGAAATACAAGGAAAGAGAATACAACTGCTCACCACCTAATACCCAGCCACGAACCCCCATGCTTCCGGGCCTCTGCCCCCAGTTTTTGCATCCTAGGCATGACATGCTGTGGTATGGAATACCTCTTTGGTCAGTTTGGGTCAGGTGCACTGTCTCTGCTTCCTCCCAGCTTCCCCTCCTCCCTAGCAGAGCATGGGACTCAGAAAGTCCTTGGCCAGACCAAAACATTACCAAGCAGTAACCGAAAACATGGGCGTTATCAGCGCTGTTCCCAGGCAGAAAGGTCAAAAACACAGCACTGCATCAGCTACCAAGAAGGAGAAAAATGAATGCTACTGCTGAACCCATGACAAAGGCTCAGGGGAGAACTTATTGAGGCTTTTCAGTGCTTAAAAAGGGCCTGTAAGAAAGATGAGGAGAGACATTTTAGCAGGGACCTGTAATGATAGGGTAAGGGGTAATGGTTTTAAACTAAAAGGGGAGATTCAGGCTGGATGTAAGGAAGAAGTTTTTTACAGTGAGGGTTGTAAAATACTGGCAGAGGTTGCCCAGAGAGGTGGTGGATTCACCATCCCTGGAGACATTAAAGGCCAGGCTGGATGAACGATGCTCTGGGCAACCTGATTTAGTTGAAGATGACCCTGCCCATTGCAGGGGGGTTGGACTTGTTCTTGGCTGCTCTTCAAAGTTCCCTTCCAACCCAAACTATACTATGATTCTATGATTCTATGAATCTTTTCCTTGAAGGCAACAGGAGGGAGTGGAGTACACATCACTCCCACCATCCTCTGGGTCTCAGCCACCCCTTCCCAAGCATCTCCACATGCACTGTGCATCTTGCTGGGCAGGAAAGCATGGCATCTGAGATCTGAAGCATCTCCCACTGGCACAGGCCCCAGGCAGAAGCAGCAACAATCCTCACTATGACAGCTCAGCTTTATCTCCATGTTTAACAAGAGCCAAACATCTGCTTGATGATAACAGCTGGGACAAAAGTACTAGGCATTCTGAGCATGATTTAGCAATGTCTGTGACCTCAAACAGTTTATTGTTTCTTTAGCACGTGCAGAGGCTGACCCCACTCCTATCTTCTAAATCCTTCTGCTCTCTTCTTTTCTGTCCCAAAAAAGGCCACAGTATTTAAAAAAACAATAATATCCAAGGGGAGCTGGTATTAAATTGCAAGTAGCAACAAGCAGGCGCTTCATCAGCGTGAACACGGTATTCATAAATCTTTATCACCGGCAATTTTCTTACATCTCTGGAATCCACTATACTGCAAATTAATCCCATTTGTCCACTCAGTGCTAATGCCATTAAAATCAACCTCATTTGCCAAAGCACGAGTCCAGAAATCCCCAGACTTGTTAATTTTTCCATTTAAAAAAGTAATCTTGATTCCTAAACTAAACTTTATGGAAAGATATCTCATTGTAGTTGGAAACGACACCCTTGTAACTCAGAGGAAAATTAAGAGCAGACCACCCTTTGTTTGGGTTGGCAGTGGAGGGCACTTTAACACCTGTGTTACTTTCTTATACCCTGAGAGCAGCCACTCATTCCTTTCCACTCCAACCTAGTATTTTTCCCCTCTGCCTGCGGTTGCCACAGAAATGTCAGCATGGATGGAGTGACAGAATATATGATTTCTCACAGTTTCCCAGAGACTGTTCTGATAAAAGGAGATACTTTTCTTTTCCCCAGAAAGGTAACCTTGAGTGTGGGCAAAATAGTCTGAAAACTCAGCAAATCGGGCCAATAGATTTCCTGAAGTTCATTATTTTCTTTCCGGATTTTTTTTTCACTAATCACACCACCTCTTAATACTTTGCCACTAAGTGCCTTCCTAATGAAATCTAACTTCACTTTCCATCTTTTTAAATAACTTCATAAAAATTGTCTTAGCTGCCTATAACCGAACTGCTAAAAAGTTCAGCTCTTCACCAGTGGGTTCCTACAGGAGAAGATGAATACAAGACTCACTTGGGTATAGAGAGATCATGTGAGCAGATATTAATGGTAAAGGCTGCCTACTGCATAAGTGAGAGTGTATACTTTCGAAACAGGGAATGCAAAAATATACATGCTGAAACTAAATAAAAGACAAGAAAAGAATAAGCAAAACCAAAGCAGTGCACCATTTTCCATCTATTCTGCATCTTGTTTGGAAAAGAAAACTCTGCAGTGTCATTCAAGAAGCCTTAAAATGGATAATGATCGCAGATGCGATGCAGCCAAAAGACAGAGCTTTGATAATGGAGCATTTCACAGCTTCCTGTTGTGTTTTAAGAGGCAATACAGCTGTCACAGATCTATGAGGATGCTGTCAGGTGGGTGAGATGTGTACAGCTCATGAAAACAAGCACATTTTAGTTCAGGCAAGAAAACACCTCTTGAAAAATGAACCATGGCAGGGTGGTTAGAACTAGTTGATCTACAGGTCCTTTCCAACCCAAACCATTGTATGATTCTATGATATAGTATGAATCTGCATCAGGTTCATTCTATAACTAGCCCTGCCCTCACGCAGCTCCAAGCCAAACATCCTCTCTGTAAGTCTGTGCCAGTATTTGGTATCCCACTGAAGTGCAATTTGCCTTAAACAGGTTTTGGCTTGCTGCTCTGTGACTACAAGGTGCTATGGAAGACGGGAGGATGACCCAAAGGGCCAAGGCCACAGCTCACAAACACCACTCCAAGGCCCCTCCCTCCAATGCTGCATGGGCAGTACATCTCCCATCCCCGCTGCGGGCAGCTCACCATCCCTCCAAGCACTGAGCATTACTCAGCATTGCTCGTGCTCCACCTCCCTCCCACGATGCCTTTGTGGGCAGCGACAGTGGGGAGGGCAGCTGGCAGGCAGATGGGGGCAGGAGGCTTCAAAGGAGCTGCCAGCCACTTCCCGGGGACAGAGACACTGCCGTAGCCCACCACGGGTGTCAAAATGGGTGGGTTTCCCAAGCCCCACTGCTGTGTCACCCTCCGGGTCTCAGCCTCCACTTCTCCTCCTGCCCCTGCCAGGGCCGATGTGGAGAGAAGCCCCTGCCAGAGCTGACCCCTCCAGGCAGTGTCATGCAAAATACAGGATAGTGAGAGGACCAGCTGGGGCCGATGGTGGTGGGATGCAAACAGGTATGTATATTACCTTTTGATTCATACAAGCAGGGGAGCGCAAAAATGAGGCCAGGACTGCAGGGATGCGAAGAGGAGAGAACACCTGAGTGAGAACACATCTTCTGCAGTCACCTGGAGATATGTGTTCACTAACACCTGGGTGAGATGGAGGAGAGCTGCCTACCCATGAAAGCATGGTGGGAGGAAATGTAGTGGACAGATGGGTGGGCTTGTCATGGTCCCATCCATTGGGTCATCACCTGGGGCAGCCTGAGCAGGGCACACTGTGCTGCAACATCACTGCTGCTTTTTCCTGTAACTACCCCAGCCCACCCAGCCAGCATCTCCTCAGGGTGCTGAGCCACCACCACCTGGGTCAGCTGCACTGGGTGTCTCTGGGACAGCCTGACCTGGCTGCTGCTCTCAGCCTATGCCACCCCAGAGCCGCCCGCTTCACAGTGCATTTCGCTGCTGTGCTTGAAGGGCCATGTCTTTCAGAAGTATTTTTGCAGCAATAAAGCAGCATTTTCCCTGGGCAAAGCTACATTTTAATAGTAAGAGGAGAGGGCTGTTGAAAGCTGCAGCAGGCCCCGTTTGGCGCCAGTCATTGGGTTTTTTTCCCTTCCATATGTATCCCATATGCAAGTACAGCTGAGGAGCTGACATAGAAACATAGAATTTTTTTAGGAGGGAAATGTCTGAAGCTGCCCTGAGAAGGATGTTCTGGGCTTTTTAACTCTGCTTTTGCAAGAGCTGTGCAGAGCTCAGGGATCTCTTATGTCTGCACTTTTGAATACCCTCCTTACAGGTAATTATTAAAATGGATAATTGAGATGGGGGTGTAGGCGAGAGACCTTTCCGCTCCTTACGCCCTCTCCACAGCCCAGCTGCTATTCAGTGTTTTCGTCATGTGCCATGAGAACACCTCCATGGCTGACACAGCATAGGTAGGGGGGTCATCATATTACCTACCCACTACTTTGCACAGCTTTGCATGGCTGTGATGGATGTGGGATGGCCAAGATGGGCCCATGATGGGTCTTCCATCTCAGCCTCTCCTACAATCCCTCTATATGCCTCCAGGGCATCCAACATTGCCTGATGTACCAAGCTACTCTCATCTCAGGAGTTCCTCCTAGCACATAGCAGGGGTCACCCAGAACCAAAACTCGCCTCCAGGGTGGTTTTATGACCCACTTTTAGCTGCAGAGGAGTCCCCTGCTCTGTCAATGGGAAAGTCATGCTCACAAACTCATTCTTTAGTTTCAGCTGAAGAATTCGCTGCCCTTGCATTTATGGGTTGCATGTGGATGGGCTTGCCTGCGTCCCTTGTTCCCTGCTCCTCATAGGCAATATTAAACAGCTTCCCTTCTTCATATACCCATGTGAAATATGACAAGAAATAAGAGGCATGAAATAATCTCTACACAAGTACAAACACTGTTTGGACTCCTTCCTTCCAGGCCCTGAACCACCCTCTAATGCTCACAGGAGTCACCTTGGATTTGAAGCCAAAATATATTCTTTAATCAAGCAGCATGAGAAATACATGCATCTGGGGGAACAGGGAAATCCATATCCTTGCCTTTGTTTTAGTTTTTCTCATCATTCTGGACAACTCTTTGGGATCAATTGAGAGTCCCTGCAGGCATCCAAAATTTTTCTTTTGAACATCTGTGTGCTCTGACTCACTTTGTGCTGCTAATGGTGATGCCGCTAAAGACAGCATCATTCTTGCTGTGACAGGGAAGCCTCTCTCTCATAACTTCCTGCAGGGCAGTCATGGCCATACATGTAATTTCCGTGTGGTTACTCCCCAGAGGGTGCCCTGTGGAGGCTTCTGCTCAAATGTCCTTCCTGAGAGCAAGTGGAGGAGAGACCTGTTCTTGCATGCATTTGGAGAAATGGAGGGCATATTCCCAAAACTAAATACATCAAGCTTGCCAGAAGGGGTTTTACAGGTGGACAGACCCCATCATACTATTCCTTATTTATAATATTTGTCATACGTACTTTAGCATAGAGAAGTCTGCAACTAACACATTCACAGCCTTTTCCTTGCCCACTTCCTGGACACAGATTTCCTTTTGTTTGCTGTGTCCTTCAGCTTCTTCAGCTCCTCTAGCTTGGTCTTGCAAGTAATTTGGTATTGCTTGTATTTCAGTGGTGGTCAGCACCGTCTGTGCTAGACACTGTCTAACTAGACCAATCAGAAAAAACAAGGGCAGATATAATGTTTCTACCCCCATTTTACAGGCTACAGCTAGTCCAAGAGGAATTATGGGGAGATCTTAGTATGCCACTTAAAAGGACCCAAACTGCAGCATGAAAAGCCATTTGTGAACTGCTCAAGCTCCTGGGTGGCCACAGTGCCTGTGTTTCCAAAGCAAACATCCGCTTTTTTTGAAGTTCTGGCCCTTGTTCCCACATGGACCACAGGGTTTGTGACCCTTTCAGTGCCACACATGAGTGAATGAGGGAGCAAGCTTCCATAGGCTCCCCATGACCCCTCTCAGCTGGTCCCTAACCACCAAGGAGGCCTTCTACCCCAGCTGAAACCCTAGCTTCCCATTTCCAAGTGCTCCATAGCGGCAGTGCCTGGCTCCCAGCAACAAGCCCATGATGGGGCCTCCAAAGGACCAGTCACCCTCTCCCAGCAGTAAGATGGAGAAGAGAAGCAGACAAGAAAATATGCATGGCAGGGAGTACAGATGAGGAATGATGGATTTAGGCAATGGACTGCAGCAGGGAAAGGTATTTTTTTTATATTACCTACCGAAAAAGATAATTTTTAGTCCTATTTTGGCCTCTTCTTACATTTCAGTAGAGCAGAGAAGAACACAGTATATGGTTCTATTACAGAGAACACATTTTCTCTATTCAGACCCTACAGTCTAATAAACACAATGCTTGATGGTACTTAGGTCAATTTTCTATGGGGGATTTCAGGCATAAAATGGATATATTATATATCCATTTATATATATATATAAATATATAATTATATATAAATTATATATATATATAAATATATAATTATATATAAATTATATTATATAAATATATAATTATATATAAATTATATATATATAAAAATATATAATTATATATAAATATATATATTATATATCCATTTATATATAATATATCCTATGGCAATGGATATATTTTCCATAGCTTTTAGGAGTTATCCTTGAACAGAGACACAATTCACTGGAATATCCTATCAGGCAGAAAAGGTAAGAATTGTTATTTTCTTTTGAAATCTTTAGGATATTTTCTGCAAAACCTCTTTAAAAAA
Organism: Myiopsitta monachus; assembly: GCA_017639245.1. Classification (NCBI taxonomy): domain Eukaryota; kingdom Metazoa; phylum Chordata; class Aves; order Psittaciformes; family Psittacidae; genus Myiopsitta; species Myiopsitta monachus. The sequence continues at coordinate 67,689,785 of CM029919.1, forward strand.
ATTAATCTTTAGGAGGTCTGAATGCTTCTGAGTTTTGTTCTACCTCCTGGAGTGTTGTTTTAGAACCACTTCAGCCCTGTTAATGTGTGTCTGCCAGACAATGCAGCTGATATGAATTCGCCATTAATTGGAGAGTGCGGCTTCGCGTGTACCAGACTAAGTGCTTTACTTTCAAAGTGCTGTTATTACAGTTGTAGACTGCATTTGGTTGCTTAGAAACCATCCTTATCGATGATTCAAGTTTTCTCCTGATAGTATGGTGAACAGATAGATAGCACCTTTATTTTTCTCTCAGCAGTTGTCAGGAGGAACTACTTTATAAGTGCTGCTGCAAAAGGCAGTATCCCTCCATGGATAGGCGACAGTGTAGCTGGTATATTGATCTAGGCCCAAGAAGCACATTATTCCAAAGGAGAAAAAGTTATCCTATAAAACAGTATTTGGCAGCACAGTGCTCAGAAACCTGTTGTTCAGCTGGGGGAAGAGGAAGAAGAAACCCCTCCCATCTAGTGGGAAGACTTATCTGACAAACAGCATATCTAACAAGCAACAAATACTAAGAAGGTCTCTGTAATGTTTCATTTAAACCACAGACACATTACTGATGTGGACTTCAGGCTGCAACTCATTAGTAAATGAATTCTATCTGTGACAACCTTGTCAAACCCAGGCTTTACTGATTACATTTGGCTTTTAGGCAGTAATCCCCAGGGGAAGTGATTTATTTCAGCACTTGATGAGTTATTCCATTGATGGTAGTGATAATGACATTATCTTGACATAGGTTAGCGTTTATAGGCCTCTTAGAAGGAATGAGTGTTCAAGGGGTATTTAAATGAAGACAGGAGGGAAGCCAAGCTCAACAGCACAAGAATAGTTAGATATGTTTGGAAAGCACAGCCCACCTGTAATAGCAAAGGTTTTACAAAGCTGGGCCAAAGCAGAGCGCTGAGATTAAATGACCCACACTTCTGACAACAAGCCCATAGCAGAGGGGGACCATAGGCTGCCCACCACACTCCCTCCCTTCCCAGCCCAGTGCCCTGCTGTCGTACAGGGGCTGAGCAAAGCTTTGTCTCCTCTTGTCTCACAGCTAAACCGGGAGCTGCAGCAGGGAATGAAACTCTCCTTATGTCCTGCTCCCAACAGGAAAGTTTTTGCAGGTGTAACAAGGTAATTAAGTTGAATGTGTGATTACCAGGGAATAATGATGTGCAAAATCAGAGAGAGATAGGCACAAATGCAGAGCACTGAGTCAGGATGCTGTGAGGAGCAGAAACAGGGTGTTAATGGTAAAGACTAATGCTTATATGCTTTCTTAGTAGTCAATAAAGAGAGAAAGGGGAGGGAAGAGAGATTCCCTCTGATTCCCATTTAGAATGTCCTTTTGTCCTCCCACTGTCCTTGGATCAACAGAGAGACATTGGGATCTTTAAGATCAAGAGAAAACCCTCTTGAGGTCTAGGCATTAATTCCTATCATGCAATACAGACCCAGTGGCCTAAACAATAAACAACTATCCTAACTAGCAAGATGTGGAATGTCTTGCTCCAGGAGAAATCAGAGCTGCCTTTGAGATATGTCCTATGTAGGTACCACAGGTGAGCTTGCTCCCCAGGATCCCAGGTACTGCCAGTCTGAGCTATGATGCTCTCTGCAATGAAGGGGATGATACCTGACCCCAGCCAAGGCCAGGAACCAAGGCTGTATCAGCAGTAGCTCTTTGGAGCTACTTTTTGGAGCAGTAGCAGCCCCTTTGCTTGAGAAGCTTTTTCCAGCTTAGAAGAAATCAAACAGGGATCTGCAGTTACTTGACACTGCTTTAGCAGATCCAAAGTGTGCCTATTGAGGTTTCTCTTGTCATCCAGCTGGCCGAGTAAGGCTCCTTCTCTATGAGGAAATGCACAGCAAGCCACCCTGGGGGGTATGCCATGGACATGAAATAGAAGCACTACCACATTAGAGGATTGATGCATTTGTGATCTCTAAAACACCACCACAACCTCAGTTCTTCACAGAAAATACTGCGAAGCTCACTCTGCAGCAGCAGCATCTCAGCCCTTGTGCAAATTCAGGAGAAGGTTTTATGTCTGCTGAAATTGTTCTGTCAATTTTCACTCAAGAATACGTCTCTCCAAGTGCAGTGAGCGTGTACCATGTCATTCTGATCTAGTATCGCCCCAGCCGTAACAGCGAAAGCAAGAACAGCTTATCTGTTTCAGTAATTAACTCTAATCTGAGAAGACATGGGTCACTAATTGCAAGAATAAAGGCTATTGCACTCCCAGAAATAAAATTTAATCTGCTTTTACTTTCAGCCCCAGTGTTCAGCTGCACCATAAAGTTACTTCTGTTGCAAATCAGAAATGTGATATGATTAAATAGCAAATCTGCTATTACTGTTTTACAGGCAATAATATCCTAAGCACCATCACATCAAGCAAGTTTGAGACAGGACCTGAAAAATTCAATTACGGTTTTGGAGAGGGAGTCTACACCACAGGTAGCAAATAGCTGCAATCTAGAAAAATATATTTTCTTATTTAGGGAAAAAGGGGCAGAATATCAGCAAATACATAGTCCTGAGAGGCTTTTTCAATATTTAAAAACATGCATTTTAAGTCTTTCGCTGGGTTAGTGTCAAGCATTGCAAAAGGAAATGAGTGGACTTCAGTTTGCCAAGTGACCACTGTATAAGTGGTAATGAATCATTGCCTCAGAGCGATTGTTACTAAAGGGGAATTATGGAGAAACTGCAGGAGGAGATGAAGAACTGATGAGATGCTTCCTCTGACACACCTGGCTCCGACTTGTATCAAGGACAGCATGCGGGCAAACCCCTACAGGGCTCCTAAATTCGCAAGAACACTGCCTAGAGAACAGCTCAGCTTATGAAGCAGTTGGAAGTGCTGTGTGTGAATCAGAATAAAAACTATAAGGCAAAAAGAAGTGAATTGCTTAGCTGTAAGGCTAAATTACTGGATAATGCAGAGGATAATACTTTTCACCATGTAGCCATATTAATTTCCGTACACACCAGTGAGTTTTGAAAGCAACATGGGTCAGAACCACTGGCAATACGTGGCTGCTGAGCTGTTCCAAAAGGCCTGTATGCGCTGAGGACAATGCGAAATATGATTTTATTAATCTTTCATTTTAATTGCATGGCACTCAGCAGTGTTTGTGACTGCTCACAATGACAGGCACCAATCCAGAGCCTGTGCTGGCACAAGCTAGGTTTGTTCCATTGTCCCCAGCAGAGCCATACTGATTTACACCAGCTGAAATCTGGCCCATGATTTCTGCCTCTGAAGGTTTAAACTTAATTACTGCTTTATGTTCAACCCACAGCACAGGGATATCCCAGCATCACAAACCCAACATCTCTCCTGTTGGCTGTAGTAAACACCCCCATTCAAGACAATCTCATGACGGCTGTCTAGCAAGAAGCAGAAATTGTGCTGTGGCACCAGACCCATTGACTAGTTGTTTGGTTTGGCCATGAGCAGTCACAAACCAGGGTTTTCGAAGCTGTGGGGGGCTCCCAATGACTGCCCTGGCAGAGGCGGTTTTCAAGACCAGCCCCACTGGGCTGCGATTCCTGATAACTGGCTTCTGAGACCTCCCACACAGGGAAGAGCCCTTCCAAGGATTCCCCTCTGTGCTTGGTCTGGAGATGCCCTTGAGTTGCTTTAGTCTGGCAATACTAGAGAAGAGTGAGTCAGGGGGCCTTGCAGCACCACACTGTTTTGCCTGCCACTGCTCCATCCATGCTGGCTGTCTCTGCCTCCCTGGTTTTCTACCAATGTATTACCCTTCTTGGAAGCTAAGATGGAGCAGCAGACTCATGCGTAACTGCAGGTTTTGCAGTATGCCCTGGAAGTTTCCAAATATTGGGCCAGAGCACTTTCCAGGGGACAATTTAGCCCCCAGGTCCTGCCTCCAGGACAGTGCTCCTGCTTGTGATGCCCACAGGCAGAGACACTTCATGCAGGCCCTCTGATGATGTCGGAAGCCAAATCTTGGGACTGCAGAGGTTAAAACACAAGCACCTTAGATTGTTTCCTTGTGCCAGAATCAAGCAGCGGCCCTGCCCAGGTTACCCAGCATGATCCATCACTCATGGGAACTGCAGCTGAATGAGGACACGTTGCCACACTGTCCTGTGCTTACTGCAGTTTGACAAATGCTTATAAGCAGCATCTTACATAGAGCCCATTGTAGTGATCGTGCCTTAGGGCTGCTGTCATTTCATCCCAAGCAGAAGAGGTTGAAAGCATGCATGGAAACTATTTCTCACTGGGCATATTGGTACAGAGAAACCCAACAGCCTTTTTCCCCCATGCTTCTCTCCCTGCACGCCCTCACTCACGCTCCTCACAGCATTCTGGTTTATGCAACTTTCAGGACAGTTTAGGGCACGAGCTGGTGAACAATTTGCGATAGGGGACTATTTTCTGGTCCCTAGTTAAAGAGGCTCCCTGGTGATGGGACTACAGAAGGGAAAAAAACATAGAATGGTTTGGGTTGGAAGGGACCTTAAAAATCGTTTGGTTCCAACCCTGTGCCATGGGCAGGGGCACCTTCCACTAGACCAGGTTGCTCAAAGCCCCATCCAACCTGGCCCTGAACACTGTCCAGGGATGGGGCAGCCACAGCTTCTCTGGACAGCCTGTGCCAGTGCCTCACCACCCTCATAGTAAAGAACTTCTAATAGCTCCTCTGAATCTCCCCCTCTACCAGCTTAAAGCCATTCTCCACCCCTTCTCCCATCACTACACGCCCTTGTAAAAAGTCCCACTCCAGCTTTCATGTAGGACCCCTTGAGGGACAAGAAGTTGCTTTAAGGTCACCCCTGACTCTTCTCCTGGCTGAACAACCCCAGCTCTCTCTGGCTGTTTTCACAGGAGAGGTGCTCCAGCCACTTAATCATCTTTGTGGCCCTCCTCTGGACTCGCTCAAACAGATCCATGTCCTTCTTATGTTGTGGGCTCCAGAACTGCACACAGTGGGCTTCACATGAGTGAAGTAGAGGGGCAGAATAACCTCTTGACCACATGCAACACTGCAACACAAAACGCATGGTGTTGCCCCCTCCACAACCCAAGACAAGGCATTATGCTATGGAAAGCCTAGCTCTGATAAAGGTAATGGTTGTCTGCTCTAACAGCCGTAGGATTTTGCTTCAAATTATTTTTATTTCTTTTCTGTACAGAACTGAGCAATCTGTTATGAGAGGAACAGTGGCTGGGTTTGTTTTGCAAAGCATAGCTGGGAATGTCACGATGCCTGCCTTCCATGTGCCTGCCTTCCATGTAGGCACAAACAAATGGCTTGAGTACAATCATTTAAGAAACTCCTGTTACTAAGCTGTACCTATGTGGAGTTGATTTCACTGTGTCACTTCACTTGAAGACTTGCTGAAATGCAGCTCTTTACCCTAAGGAATATCTCCTTACATCTCTGAAGAGTACACACTGGTTCGTTAATTTTGCCATTTCATCTGGGAAAGATCAAATCTGGAAACTTTTTCTTTCTATTTTTTTCTGTCCTCTTTAACTCAGTAATTACACTGTCTGTGAGAAAACAGAGCAGAAAGGAAATTGCTTCTAAAGGACACGGTAATAAATGTGTCACGTATATCACTTAGCTGGCTTGTGTTTATTATTAACTTGGAACGGGAGAAGACTCAAGCCGCGGCGCAGGAGCATGAAGGACTGGCTCTCCCTGGAGTGCAATTCCAGACCATGCTGATTATCCCACATTTGCACCGAAGGGACCCAGCCCATGCAGTGCACCTCATTAGCCGAGCAAGGGACCTGGGAATCCAACTGCTGCATACATTTCTCCACAGTTCAGCAGCAAGGAATTCCCCTCTTTGCTAATTTCCACTAACTGAGGATCTCACTAAGTTTAATTAAAGCAGTATGCACTGAGAATGACTCCTCTGACTTCCTGCTAATGCCACGCAACAGTGACAAGAACCTGCCTTGGAGTGCCTCCTCCTTGGCAGTTGTCAACTCAATGAGCTTCAGCTGTGATTAACTGAGTTCTGGCACTTTGTGGACTTGTCGGTGCTGGGGTAACGGTTGGACTTGATGATCTTAAGGGCTTTTCCAACCTAGCTGATTCTGTGATTCTATGATTGTAGAAAGGAAGCTAAAGATGGCGGCTCGACGATGAATCTCAGATAGGATTCCCAAGCTAGTGCATTGCAAAATCCTAGGAAAAGTCTCATAAATTTCACTGTAAATAAGATTTCACATTTATTTCTACAGAATGCATGTACTCAGGTTAGATTTGCTTTAGATCACTCCCAAGCTGTAAAATGCAGTTAAATCTAATAAACATGTAGGCATTTAACTTGAGTTTACTGCTGCTTTGCATAAGTGAAACGGCAAAAAGCAGCTCACATGTGTAGCTGAATCTGGCCAAAGCTTGCCCAGATTTTTCTGTTGGAATAATTCCTTGATTAGAAAGACCATCGATGGGCAACCAAGTAGGTATCACAGATTGGCTTTTGGCTAATGCTGGAGCTAGAGAAATGGTTTGAGCACTCAGCTGCATTGCGGAGCTCCTTTGGTTTATAGTAAAACCAGTGGTAGATCTGCTTGGAGGTGTGAAAGTGGGGCAGCTGCACCAGAGACCCCAGGGCAGAGACCCCCAGCTTTGAAAATGGCAGGAGATAGGAACAACCTCGCCGTGGTACAAGCTGGGAGCTCAAAGCCATCCCAATACAACAAAATAGCACTCATATTTAGGGAGGACATTCAGATTAGCTGGGTTTGGGTCGCTTCATGTGGGTGCACAGGAGCAATGCTCGATGAGGAAATGGGTGCTTTAGTGGGGGCCAGGTCATGGTGATGTCCAGATCAAATGGGGCCAGTTTAGTTCTCTGTAGCCAGCCAAAGAAAAACACTCATGTATCCTCAGCCCCTGTTACATGAAGTGCATTTCTCAGGGCACATAATTTGAAAGATGTACATTGGCCTTTGGTATTTTCAGGAAATTAAAAAGGTGGCAACCACCCCTAGAAATTGTTTCTGCCCAATTTAAGTTAATAAGCTCCACCAAGACAGCAATTATTCTCTTGTTTGGCTGCTGCCTCTATTCGTTATGTGTGTGCATATTATTGTTATTTATCAGTGATCTCCTTGCAGCTATACAATGACACAAGATTGTGACATTCACTGCTCCCAGAGCCTGCTATACCAAATACAAACAAATGATCAGCAAGAACCATTACAACCGGTCTGCTGATCTGAGCCAATCTTTGATATGTGGTTGGGGATTCAAGGAATCAAAACATGGTGCCTCAGATTGCCAGGACCTTGAGTTTTTATATGATCCATCAGAACAAATGAGGACTTTGGGTAGGGCACATTCAATGGACATTCTTTAGAGGATGCTAGGACTTTTTCCTTGGTTTGGGATTTTTTTTCCCCACACATGGCACCGGTTTGAAAGCATTTAAGTGGTGATTATCCCTCATTTTCCTACTTTATTGGCAACAGTGAACTGTGGGGATAAGCAGAATATATGCAATGGTGAAAATAAATAATAAAGGCACATTTCTGAGTTAAGAAAATGAACTGTGGAGCAAAGACCACAAGCTTATTCACTGATGGAAATAAGTGCTGGGGCACGCAATTATTTCCAGATCTTACCATGCAAGAAAGGCAAACTGTTTGCTGGAGAGCATTCATGAGGGTCAGATGATGGAGGGAAAGGCCAAAAAGACAAGAAGGAAAGCTTTCACATCGCTTTTTCAAGCTGTCACATGAAAGAAATGCCTGCAGTAACAGTCAATGAATGTGAACAGGGGGATGTTCACAAACTGCCAAAACGTCCCTCAGCAGGGGCGGAGAGGGGAGGGAGGAGAAAATTATCATGAAACGAAACAATGAGAGAATTGCTGCCATTTCATGTTATTTTTGTCATCCAGATCTGAGGAAAGAGAAATGAGTTGTGCCCATCTGGTTCATGCTACCATATGCTATAGGTACTTCTCATGTGCTGGTAGTGTGGGGCAACTCTGCGCAGGCACTGGTTATACACCTTTAGGTATTTAAGGGCAACCAGGAGGAACCCATCACAGCAAGAGTCAATAAAGGTCCTGGACTTGACTCATCAGCACATGAGAAAAACAGTAGTACTAAAAGCATGTGTCCCAAGCCCTGTCCCAGCTGCAAAGTCACCCGGGCTTGTTCAGAAACTATACTGATCCCAGTAGCATGTTTGCATACACCCAATACACCACATGTATTTATAGACTTGTGCTGAGCAGGGACTGTTCCTATTTGCTGTTCATCCCTAGATGATGAGCATTTGCCCTAGATGGTGGACAGAGATCAGCCCTTTGGAAGGTCCAGAGTTGCCCTCTCTTCCCTCGGCCACAGAGGGAACCCAAAACATACGTGCTTCTACAAAAGACACCAGAGCAGTGGGGTCACTTTGGACCTGTAGGCACATGTACAGCCATCCCAAGCAACAGGCAACCTGGGACCAGCACACCCTTTCCTGCAGCACACCAGCTCCATTAGCTCAGGACAAAGTGATGCTGCAGAGAACGCTCCTCGGGAAACACAGCTGCCTGGGCATAAGAAAGGTGGGACCTGCTATCTATAGATAAGGGGCTGAAAAACAGGAAATGGAGGTCAGGAGCAGGCAGCCAGCTCTCAGAACAGTAGCATGATAGCAGTGACCTTCCACTGGGGTCTGCATAGCGACCTCAGCTGCTCAGTGGCTTCATAAATGGCCTGGAAAAGGGGTGAGGAGTGAGGTGAGAGAGTTTGCCACTGATAAGAAGTTATCTGAGGACAAGGACATGCTGTGAGAGCTGCAGACAGGGCAAGTGGTCAAAGGGCAGCTGAAATTCAACATGCACAGCTGCAAAACTGGGTCTATGAAGAGGGAAAAGAGAGTCCTATATTCAAGCTGGCACTGCACAGACCACTGCTGGTCAGGACCTGGGTCTTGTGTTCAGTGTCCACCAAGGCGCTATCTCAGCCCTTGGCAGCACTCAGGGAAGGGAACAGACACCTCAGAGGCTGGCAGGGAAAGCAACACAAGCCCTGTCCTCCCTCCTCCCCAGCCATCTGACACTGGGCTGGATGCAAAGCCAGTTTAACCCATTCAGCCAAGCCTTGTCCTTTGGCCATGGTGTCGCCTCAGTACATAAGCAGGGCAGGAGGTCTCTGCACCACTCAGTGTCACAGGCACAGGCTTCCGCTCTCTCCATGCCCAGTAAATTGGGAAGATATGCAAACAGTAAGAAAATGAGGCTCCTCTGCCTTTCATGAAGACAGCGCAGCCCTGGTCAACGAGTGAATTTCTTCCCAGCCCTTAACAATGGGGTACAAAATCTGGATACCCAAAGCAAACACCACAATCCCGGCCTTGGGAAGGTCCGTGATGTTGTTTTGTCAGCCACAGATTGGCTTAAAATGCATGTAGCAGTAGGTTTATTGTTTTCTGGTTGTTAATAACAACCTACATTGTCAGGAATTGCCTGGCCATGTATAGGCCATGTATGTGCTATGTTGTGGGGTACCATCTCTTTTGCCACACATGGCCATACTTATGATTCAGGTCTTGTTGCAGGGCTACTGCAAGCATCTGGACAGTTTGCCGTGTGTTTTCCCTGCTGCAGCTTGAAATAATCCCTGGGGACATGTTATATCCTGAAAGCTGAGACAGTCCTGGACCAAAGGAGCCGGAGAGCCACCTGCACTCTCATTGTGAGAGCTGGCTGGTGTGTCACAAGCAGGCAAGTTATACCAAAACACTTAAGTTTCAGACCTGGATTGCTCCCCTAGATGAATGACTATACTCCTATGGGCTTGAAAGAAGCAGTGCTCATCAGAGGGTGATAACATGAGTCACAAGAGGAAAGGAGGCTTTGCTGTCATCTCAGGTGGCATCCTTGCTGCTGTGGGAGCTGCATCTCCCACAAACGGAAAGTGCCACCTCAGGGCTTGGTGGCACATTGAACCGAGGTGTCAGCGGCCTTTCTGCCCCAGGGACAGCAAGAGATGGGGCAGCAGGGAGAGCTGGTGGGTGACACCAAGCCGGAGTGTAGGGGACAGGCACAGAGGCATGGTGGGATCCGAATTGAAGACCACTGGGGACGTGCAGAGGTTTGGTGGGATATGTAGTGTCGGGGGGCACTCATGGCACATAGGGACACTCATGAAGGTGCAGAAGGACATGTGGGACACATTGGGGGTGCATGTGGGGGCGCGAGAGATACTTGAGGGTGAAGAGGAACACATGGGGGTGTGGTGGGACACATGGGGATGCAGAGGTGTAAGGACCAGGCACTGGCGGGGCATGGTGGCAGGATGCATGGGATGACACAGTGGGGACATATTGAGGATAGGGGTGGGGGAACACAAGAGCGTTTTCTGGGCAGGTGTTCCCACCACCCAGAGGGTCCCACATGTATCTCAGTACCACAGCCTGTGGTGGGCAAGGGGGCTCACGAGGGTGTGCACACCTTGGGGGGCCAGAGCAATGGGCACCAGCAGCCCCAGCTGCACCACAACCCCATAAAAAAAATATATGTGTGATAGAATTATAGATATCAGACATATGTAGTATGTATATAATTATATGTGTTATATACTTAATATATATAAAGTAAGAAACCAATGATGGCTAAACTAATGATGGCAAGCATGAAGCACAGTGAAACCCACACCCACCAGAGAGGAAAGGTAACCCAGCCCCAGTAAGGCGATGGTGGGGTGGTGCAGGGCATGGGGGCATTAGTGGGGCTCTTTGGGGGGACACCTCAGGTACGCTGCCCCAGAGCAGGCAGGGTTTCTTTTTCTCTTGCAACCCTTTCCAAAGAGGGGAAAGCCCTGCCCTGCTCACCCAAAGCGTGCCTCTGCCCCCGCGACACAGCAGAGGAAGCGTCAGACCCCACCCTGCAGAGAACAACCGCACGTGGGAGCGCTACACACGCCTCTGCACGCAGATGGCCCAGGGGAGCGGTGGCTTTGTGGCCAAAGAGAGCCGACAAGACTCCTGCACAGCCGTGGTGGCTGTGCCCTGGCACTGGCTCCAGCGCCACTCCACCGGCTGGGCACAGCCTGCACCAGTGCTGCCCACCCACCGATGCCTGGGCTGATGGAGCTGACAATAGCCACAAGCTGCCTTATGAAACAGAGCTTTTCATTTAAGCCTCGCCTGCCTTTATTTAAAATTCATTTACAGCTCTTGCTTGGCCTAAATCCACCAACTAAAGGAGATTGGCGGAGGGTGAAGCGTGGATGGACTCCTTTTCCTGCTCTCCATCCCAGTGGCACAGCTTATCCAGGAAGGGATGGGGTGATTTCCTGGTGTCCCAAGGGGGGAGGAGGAAGACCCGTAGCCATGAGTCTCGGGTGGCTGGGCAGAGCAACCCACTCCACCTTGTCAGTGGGACTCCTCAGCTGTGTTTGGCCACAGTCCAGGTTTAGTGTTGAATCACACGTCACTGAAGATTAACTTTAAAGGTATTACATCTCAATGTTTTCCAGTCCTTGGGAAAAACAGGTGGATTTGCTGTCCTTCCAAAGAGGCGCAACTCGAAGTCAGCTGTTACGAGGTAATTTCAAACACAGTGTTTCTATAGCCCAGTGCCTTTCTGGTAACAAGAAGTGAGGGTTTGGTTGGATTATGTTTTGTTCATGCTCACTTTAAATCAAGTCAATCTGTTATTCTCTTTCACTCCTGACACCTGTTGATGTGCAAAGCAGTGTTGGTGCTCGGAGCACCGGTGGCTAACAGCAGGAGTTACTGCTTGCAGCGTAAACAGCCCGAGGTTCTCTGACGCCTCCTCTGCCCACAGCCTCGTGCAGCCCCAGGTCTCACCCCTTGGGGATGTTCCCACCGAGCTGTGTTGTGCCACTGGCAGGATTTTGCACTTTCTGCCCCAAAATTGTGTTTGAAGCTCGGTTGTCGCGCTTGGCACCAAGTGGGTGCATGGCCCCGGGTGGGACAGGAACTGGTCTGGATGAGACCCCTCAGGTTGACTGCTCTGAGCTTCCCCTTTGCTCAGTGGCTGCCATACGGATGAGGAGCTCCCCCCCAGCACCAGCAGGGACCTGTTTCAGGACTTCCATGGGGTGCGTCCCCAGAGCAGGGGGAGACTGACATGGGGGCTGCTGGCAGACACTAACAGCGCTGAAATTGATAATGGGAAGTAAAAGGAAGGGAACAGGGAAGCTGAAGCAGAAATTGAGTTACTCCTCAGAGCCAGGGGAAGCAGTCAGCCTGTTACACAGCCTTTACTCCGCTGCTGCTGAGCTCTATCCACTGAACAAGTCTAATGAGTAATTATCAGTACGTGGCAGCTGTTACTTCAGTCCTGGCAACATCTACATTTAGAAAACATCTGTTTTTTCTCTGAAGCTGTGAGTGCTATCGTTAACATATCAGTACTTGATTCTTCCTTTTTGCTTGTAAATCTTCAACCTGTTCCATGAGTACTGTCCTAGTGGTACACACAAAAATGAAACTCAGCGGCCCAAAATTACTGTAGATGAATTAACTTCTCCTTCCCATGTTCCTCCCCAGCCCCCGAGCCCTGCATTGCCCTGCTTCATTGTACTGACTCAAAGTAAACTGAATAGGAATTGCAACATCTTCGCACATTTCACATAAGGGTATGCCTGGCACATGCTGAAAAGCTTTTCTTTTAATGGGATTTTGGGAGGAGATGCCTGTGTCAATAGTGAGTGGGACATCTCATCAAGAGAAAAAGAAGACAAAACCTCCTGGGAAGAGATGCAATTGGCTTGTTGAAGCTTTCAGATCTCAGAGCATCCTCTATTTTATTTACAGCTCCTCTGTGACTAAATACTCCTTGCCAATTACTATGCTGTGTTCTTTTCGGTTGGGCTCCTTATCCTTTCTTCTAAGCAATGTAGGCACATAGCAAACTGTTTTTGAGGAGCGTTTGCTGTTTGAGGTTAGAAGCTGAAACCACAGAGTTCTTTATCGTGTCTTTACGCAGCTGTTTTTACATGAGTTAGCAGGGCAAAACAGCGAAGCACTAACAACCAAAATCTCCTCTTTCCCCTCTCCCCACCCTTATTTTCAAGGCCACAGGAGGAGAAGTCTCCTACAGGACGCAGGTGCTGGCTGTCTTTGGGTTTATTGTCCGCAGACCAGGTATGAATGTGCTTCTGAAGGGCGGGCAGGGACCGGAAGCAGGGGGCTGAACTGGGAGGTGGAAAGCAGTCACCAGCCTGGTGTGGTTCCTCCTGAAACCTGTGTTTGTGGCTCAGGAAAGAGCTCTGGAAAACGCACAAGCGTGCTACCTTCCTTCCCCAAACTTCAGCTTCCACTATTTAAGGCCTGCTAAGTCTTCCCAGAAAATGTGTCTAGATGTCAAAGGTGGTGGGAGTCTTGCTCAGAACCTGGGGCACCCAGCAGCATGGGGGGTGGTTGGGGTCTCTTCTCGTGGGCTGCAGGTTGGCATCTGGTGTGTAAGGATAGCGACCGTCCCTGCTGCCATCTGAAGCAGCTTTAGTAACTCCCAAGGGAAGACCTTTGGGTGAGCCCAGGTGACAAAATCTGCTCCTGTGGCTCAGTTTTAGGTTACAAGCTTACTGGAGACTTCTACCTGGGACAAACAAGGCAGGGACGGGAGATCCTGGTGGACTGCAAACATCTGATACCTGTGCTGCACCATGCTCTGTTGGCACCTAGAGGCCTTTCAAACCCACTCAAGCTTTCACAAACCTTGAAGTGCATTTTGAAGGTATTTGACTTTCACATGACCCAGTGGTGATGTTGGGTGCATCCCAACATGATGTTTTTATACAGGCATTCTGGTACAAACCATTCTGTAAAGCACTCTCCTTGCAGCCTCCCAGAATTGCACAGGTTCAACAAAGTCTGCTCCAGCTGGGTTTGGTACTTAGTCCTGATCTTTAACAACAGCCGCACCGGGCCTCTGTCTTTTTGACTCTCTGATGTTTAATTAAGATAGGAAAAGATTAAAGAGAAAACTAAAATACAAAAGATAAACAGCTGCTTAGATGTATCTGATACATCATTATTATTGCCTCCACAGTCGTTCCTTGCTGTGACAAGGTACCCAGCCATTGCAGGCATCCTCAGGGAGACAGCGCAAATGCTGCCTCCTGTGCTCTCTCCCCACATGTTCATCACATTAAACCAGCCCTGTAGGAATAAATGGCACAAAATCAGCCCTGGAGTACTGGGAGGCAGCGGAGGAGGAGGCAGTGAGCACTGGAGCTGCAGCGTGTTGTGATCAAGAGCAAGTCAACAGCTCACAGCTGACCAGGAAGCCTCGTCTCCTAGGTTCAGGTGACATAATGTTTCTAGCAGTAAGTGATCTCCTCAATTGACAGATTGATATCTGAGCAAAAACATTCGTGGTATTGAACCACAACTGGTGTTCATTATTTGCACTCAGCAGTCAGCAAATTGCGTGAAGATTTGTTTCTCACCTGAGAAACAGAATTAGCTGCAGTATCTGGAGACCCATCTTGAACACACAGCACTCAAACTGACCCGGGTTTAGTGCTGGCTCTCAGAAACTCCACATTTGTCCTCGAATAAGACGGCCAGAGAGGCTGTGTTTAGACAAACGCTTCCTCCTGGCAGAAGCTGTTTCTGGATTGATTCTTGAGCTCCATGTGAGCCCAGGCAGCTTCACCTCAGTGGGTGACTCCTCTCAGTTGCTCAGCCCTTATGTCAAAGTCTAATGTGAACCCTGCTTCTCCTTCAGCTTCAGATCATTACTCCTCGCCTGCCACCTCTAAGAGCACAGCAACAGCCTTCCTTCGCTTCTGTACTGGTACCTGTCACTAAAGCTGTTCCCATCCTCTCCCTATTCACTTCTTCACAAGAAGGGCCCTTAGTGACTCCAGAAGTTACATGCACATCACCTAAGTAGTACTTAGGTATATTCTATGTATTAGAGCTAGGGTTTTTATGTCTTTCCTAAACACTGAAGGTCAAAATCACAAACTGCATCTCAGGTTGGCCTCTACAGCTTCAGTAACCTCAAAGCTTTTACCCATAAACAACCCTCTTTGGCAAGGTCCTCACAGCAGAACGGTCCCAGCCAGGGTGTGATTGTAGAATGCTATGGCATTGCCTTCTCACCACATGTGACTGGAAACCTTTCCTAACGGAAGGTGCATGACACTCTGTGGCACATCTGAAAGGGCATCTTCTCAATAGCTACTTCATCTACTAGACAGAGCAAGGCCTGTTCTGTCTTAGACATGAGGATGTGGAGTCATTCTTTCCCTTCTCCTTCATTCATTTCCTTCTACAGACAGTAGAAGCCAACAGCACCCAGGCTGGGTGCTGCTTGTCTGGAGCTACCTGGTGGCCAGGGCTACAGAGGGAATGGGAGACTGAATGGCACCTCAATGGCGTTGGTGTGAGTGGTGTCCCTCATCCAGGACATCCTGATGTGCAGCATCCCTGCCTCAGTGCCAGCCCAGGTACTGGCTTCACTAAGAGGGCAACATGCGTCATCCAGAGGCAACATAATCCAGGTCAGGAGGCAATTGTTTCTTCCTTCCCACAGGGAAGGAGGTAGCCTGCTCAGCTCTAGACGATTGTTAAATACCTACAACTAAAACCTGTATATCTCACTCAGGGTTAAATTAAGGTTTGCAAAGTGTCCAGGAGGGAAAGTCATCCTGTGGATGCACAATGTCACCGCTGCTGAAGGTGTCCTACTCTGCCTGCACAGCAGTGGGACACTGAAGCGTATTTCCATGAACTGGTGCTAGGTTAAAGGACACAGTGGATTCTCTTTTTCCATATTCTTTTTTCCCCCAATTCCTCTGTTGCACAAAGGCAGGGATTTGGAGATCTTGCAGCATGTTCCGAATCACAGGTTGAGAGCATCCTTCTCCAGATGCTTGCAGGAGGACATTTGGGTGCTGCAGGAGGCAGGCCAAGCATCCTTCACCCACACTTCTTGCACCTTCTCCCTGTTTCACCCTTAGTGGGTTGGTGGCAGAGCTGATGGAATTGCTTTTGCTGGTGCCCAGGGGACATTTCACTACCCAACCCCATCCGCATTCCCACTGTGTCTCTGGGAACACCCAAAATCCTGTGCTGGCCAGAAGCTCATGCATAGAGGTGAGCTCAGCCCTCCAGCCTCGCTGGAGGCTGAAAGCCTCCCTCTATGTGCCCTCCTTGCCTTGGCCTATCTCACTCCTTTTCTCTGCTTTATTTCCTGTGACAAATTTGCCATGCCGGGTCTGTGGAACGCAGCTAGACGGGATTCATGCCTGCAGTGTTTTTCTCCTTCTTTATGCCCCTCAGCATGCTTGGAGCCATTCAAACCTCCCTTTCTTTTTCTTTGCTTCTTCTTTTCAGTGCAGCTTCCTACTATTTCAGCGTCTTGGCTGACTTAGGGCTTGAAATCTTCCCCTGTGCTTGCTCCTACAGTAACCCTTTAAGATGTGTTATGAAGAGCACAGTGGAAAGCTGCTTCCATTGCCCCCCGATGACCCCCTTAACCAGTTGGAGGTGGCAGGGGCATTGGCTGCTTCACCCTGCAGACAGTGATACATGAGGGAAGAGCACCATGGCACCATGCCTCCAGCATCTGTGCACCTCCACACCTTCCCATGGGCTTTTCTAGTATAAAGTGATTGTGATCCCTGTGGCACAGCTGTCAGGACATGGGGTCTGCCTCCCTTCCAGCCCTCCTCGTGTTTTGGGTTTGTCATGAAGTTACCAGCATCTGCTCTGTGTGACGGTACACCTCCGAAGCCATCGGTGAAGCCTGATGCCCCACTTTCACACCATTCCCTTTCAATGTCCCACTCTCTCCCTCTTTTCTTTGTTTGTTCTTCTAATATTATAGGCAACACCAAACAAAGCCACATATAAGGAATGCTGTGGTGAAAAGTTTTCAGGGCACACAGCAGACTGTGCTAGCTCCATCCTGCAGATGGTACCCATCCTGCTCTGCGGATGGCTAAGGCGGATAGATACCCAGCATCTTGAGCACCTTTGCTCTGAAGACAGGCTGAGAGAGTTGGGGTTGTTCAGCCTGGAGAAGAGAAGGCTCTGGGGAGATCTTAGAGCATCTTCTAGTGACTAAAAGGGGCTACAAGAAACCTGGAGAGGGACTTTTTACAAGGGCCTGTAGTGACAAAACAAGGGGGAATGGCTTTTAATTGAAAGAAGGGAGATTCAGAAGGAATATTGGAAATTCTTTCCTGTGAGGGTGCTGAGGCACTGGCACAGGTTGCCCAGAGAAGCTGTGGCTGCCCCATCCCCGGCAGTGTTCAAGGTCAGGTTGGACGGGACTTTGAGCAACCTGGTCTAACGGAAGGTGTCCCTGCCCACAGCAGGGGGTAGGAACTGGGTGGGCTTTAAGGACCATTCCAACCCAAACATGTATGATTCTGTGATCTTGGCACGCAGGAGGATTGCAGGATCAGGCCCGTAGGGACATTTGGCAGCACAGCCACTCTGTGTCGGAGTTGCCTCTCCTGATGCAGCAGCTGTGTTACAGTCTTGGACACCTCCAGTTCTGGTGGCATAAATGCAAACACATTTCTGGCCACCTCGTGTCTTCTGGAGAACCACCACAGTCTGACCCAGGAAGGCCTGCAGTCAGCTGCCCTCCCATGTGGGAGCTGCCTGTGCAGCTGAGAGCCCGGTAGGATGCTCCACCACCAGCAGCTGCCAACACATGGATATAGGTACCCACAAGCTCAGCTGTTGCTGTATCAGCAGTGATGGTTTCACATTATTAGATAACAGTTAAAATAGGGCAGGATGAGTTATGGGAGGGGAATGGGAACCTTCGATGCGCTTTTACCAACCAACCTAACAGCACGTTGCTGCAACAGAGAAGGAGATTTTTGCTTTTAACCATATTTTAACCATATCGGTGAGCTGGCCCAGAGACGCTCTTCTGACTTCCCTCTGCTCTCCTGGGGTATATCTGTGTGATGACTGTGTGCATGTTTGTTTCTGGATGCCTTAAGCTGTGTGTGCACTATTATACAGTTCTCTTTGATGCTGGTACTTTAAAAAATGTTATTATTACTACAAACTAATGCTTGCGCACAACAGTGTGATGTTGGCTCCTGCATCCCAAATAGATGGTGCTTGATGGTTTGAGTCACACGAGGTGCTCAGCGGCCGATTCCTGGGGCAGATCCCAGGTACCACTGGTAACCCTCGCAAGCTTATGCTCCAGACCAGGCAGTTCTTTTGGGTTTTGTTTTTATTTCAGAAATGTATTCACCAAAAAATACACTCTTGTTCATGTGGATATTTTTGGACATTAAATAACCCAATGGCAACCATGCAAGAACCATCCTTGTTGGACTGGTCAACCTCATCCCTCTGTTTCAACAAGACAGGTGTTCCCAGATCACAACCCTGCCGGCTCCAGGCTCCCACCCCAGCAGCAGCATGCAGGACAGGCCCAGCACTCAGCAAACCCAGCCTAGTCAAAAGACAGCGGCAAAGGAAAGCTTCCCACCAAAACCAAGTCTCTCTCCAGAGATACTCTTTCCTACTTTTGCTTCACTTTTTCTCTGTGTTTTGTCACTTAAGGTTTTTTTTTTAATATGATTTCATGGCATTTCATTAGTGCTGCACATGATATAAGAATATCTCAGTACTTTTTATTCTGTTTCATTTTAAAACTATTAAAACCATCTGCCACTTAGTAAGCACCAACATATTTTCTTTTCTAGATCAAAGTGTCTCCTGCCTGTGTTGTATTGAAGTTTGACATTATTTTTTTTACAAGACAGGCAGGAGGCACTTTGATCAGGTGCCAAACTGTTTCCCTACAACAAACAGGCAACACTCTGAGCTAGAAATGATAAGATGTTATAATGCGCCATGATGATTTCACGACATGTCAGCCGTAATGTTAAAAAAACCTCTACAGAACACATAACATCAGAAATATCAGTGTGAAATTCCAGGGTTTTTAAAAAGTGAACAATTTATGAGTTCAAAGCACTCCTGTCCTGGTTTCCCTCAACAGAACTGTGACTCTTTGTGGAATTTTTTGACTATTTTTTGTAAACCTTTTGATTTCAACGAATCAGTATCTTGTCAAAAACACTCCATTGAAACAATTTGCATGAACTCAACTTAAAAAGCTTTTCTTGAATACCTTTTCAATATACAAAAGATGATGGTTCCTGTCAGAGAACCTGTCAGAGAACAGAAGAATCACCTGCTGTCTTTTCTGTCATTCCTAAATACAGCAATTGCTTGAGGATTATTTCATCCACGTTTCTCAAACATGCTGCTCCCCACCGCTCCCACCAGCCCCCATACATATATATGCCTTTTATCCTGGGATGCAGGATGCCTCTACGGAGAGCCTCAGCTTTCCTGTAACACAAAGACCGCAGCTACATGCTAGGGGAAAACAGAACAACCATGCACTTTGTGATTATTGTCTTAGTTTGCATGATGAGGAGAAGGGCTCTGCAATAGCCATCTAGGCTAAGTACATGGGCACCAAAGAGGGGCTGAACAAGAGTGTGCAACCCGTGAACATGAGAGACGCAGGTGGAGCTGATGAAGACAACCAGCCCCTCTTCCTCCCTCTGAAAGTGGGTCTACTGCTTTGGCAAAGAAAAGCTTTCCATGTGGACAGCCACAGTTGAGAAAGGGTTAGCTATATCCAATGGGCACTGCAGCTGGAGGGGGTGTCCACAGCCCAGAATAACAGGCAGCCGAAGGGCAGCAGCATGCACGAGATGGGCACACTTCATCTGAAACTTGCAATTTATCTGACCCTGAAAGAGGTGAGACACTTCAGGGGCTCAAAGTGTGGTTCTCTACAATGACTATAAATGAATCAAGGATGGCTCTGCTGTAGAAAGCAGACAAAAGTTGAACCAAAGAAAGGTATGACTGGGTATTGGGGGGAAAAAACCCATTGCAAAAACTGGAAGAGGTTGCCCAGAGGGGCTGTGGGATTTTAATCCTTGAAGGTTTCAAAAAACCAACTGGACACAGCCCTGAGTGACCTGCTTTAATGCCAAAATTAGCCCTGCTTTGATGAGGAGTTGGATCAGATGACTCCACAGATCCCTTAAAGGTTCAGTCATTCTACATCCATATCACAACATCCCTAAAATCATGTGAGATGAATCCCAGCTCAGGAGATAACGAGTCTCAGGTCTGCCTGAACCTAGTCTGTGTCCTTGCCTGCAGCCCAGTGCAGTGATAGCATTTACCGTGCTGGTGCAGATGACCATCTCCCATGGGGACATATGCCATTAGAGCCACAGCACTCACCCTTCCAAGAGAAAGCATTTGGCTTCCCAGGTAACTTCATTTCAAAGCATGCCTTGGACCGGTCTGTGGCTGAAGGACTGTATCACACTGCCCAAAATCAGGAGCAGACCCCAGGCAGCGTCGGTCTGCTGGTGTTCCGGCACAGGGAGTTGTCTGTAGCAGTAGAGCCACATGCTGCTGCAGCATCAACACACAGAGCACGTCTGAGCACAGCCCAGGCCACTGCACACGGGGGTTTGTGTCAGTATGCGCAGCACAAACAGACACCACTTCACATTTAGGTCTGCTTTCCTCCCCTGGTGCTTCGGGTCAGAGGGTGTCCCTGTCCTGAGAATGACTTCCCAGCATCAGTGGAGCAAAGGCTGCTCAAGAAACAATTGAGCCTTAGCTTATCTTCTCCCCTTTTAAACACAGGTTGTTTAGAAACAAAAGCCACAGGATTGTGTACGTTTGTCATTTCAACCCAGCAGTAAGTATTCTAACACACAATAACTCGTTATTGAGAGAAAAGGTCAGAAACCCAGAGCCTGGGAGGCTAGAGGTGTGGGTTGGACATTGCAAGCCAACCAACAGGAATAAAAGGCAGGTATTTAAGTCACTAGGTCTCCCCAAAATTCACAGCTTTCATGTTTTTTTTCCCGAAAGACTGCCTTCAGGCTGTGTCAGCACAAGGCAAAGTTGGATTATCCTGGGAAGTTGAGAATTTGGGAGTTTCTTCCCTATAAGAAAGGAACCTGTTTTCCACAGGTTGCTTATTGCTTATTAACAAGCTCTCCGATACTTTTCTACCCAATGTCCCCTTTTTCACACATTCAGAAGTAGCTGCTTTTGAGTTTTGATGGAAACATAAATCACCAAGAAACTAACATTCAACGCAGTTTTATGTCACGGCAGTCTGTAGGATGTAGTGGAGACAAGCTCATAGTCACATGTTTCTATATACTACAGGTTCAGACACATGTAGAATTACAAGTAGCGGTTTTGCAAATCACTTTCTGTAAGATAAATATAGGTATGGGCAGCTACGGGAGCACGCTCCTGAGGGAGGTGGTCACGGCACCAAGCCTGTCAGAGTGCAAGGAGTGCCTGGACAATGCTCTTAGTCATATGGCTTAGTTTTAGGTAGTTCTCTGAGGAGCAGGGAGTTGGATTCGACAATCCTCATGGATCCCTTCCAGCTTGAGATATTCTATGATTCTATGATTATTGCTTGTTGTCTGCTAGCTCATCTTCCCCTTTTTTGCCCTCTCCAAGCAAAATCAAAGCCTTTCCTACCACCTGCAGTGCTCTAGTATCCCACAGGGTTAGCAATTGGCTTGTGCCCGTTCCTCCACTCCCCATGTTGCGGACAACCCAGCCGACCACACAGCGCAGCATGCCTGAGGGCTTCCCTCCTCACCAAGAGAGCAAAACCACCAGGAAGTGTCAACCACAACTCCCACAGAGCCCATCTCGTCCCAGATGAAAATATTATGGAGCTGTAGCCTAAATACAGCAGCTGTTCACCAAGAAGTCAGAAGCACCTACAGAAACCTCTCTTCTGGTCCAGCACAAGGACCACCTGGCATCCTGAAGCAGATGAATGCCACACAGCACTGTGAGCCAGTCCTGCTGCAGGACACTCCATCAGCCATGCCCATTCATCTCAGTGAAGAAGAACTTCGATTTGGGC
Source organism: Myiopsitta monachus (assembly GCA_017639245.1). Lineage (NCBI taxonomy): Eukaryota > Metazoa > Chordata > Aves > Psittaciformes > Psittacidae > Myiopsitta > Myiopsitta monachus. The sequence goes on from CM029919.1 coordinate 67,711,740, forward strand.
TAACAAAGGGGCTAGGAGTGATGCATTCCAGGATAAACACAGCTCATGGGTCACAGCAGAGACCGTTGGAGAAGTGTGGCATAGCCTTCAGTCACAGCATTTGACAGCTCACTAGGCTGCACTGGGCAGTTACTGCCATGCTGGTAGTGCCTGTAGAGCAGGCAGTAAATACCCACCCTTCACTAGCAGGAAGAATGTGAAGATCAGCAGGGTACCACGCTGAGGTGCACTATGTACTTACAGTTCAGGTCCCAAATGTGTAATTTCATAGAATTGCAGGATGCTTTGGGTTGGAAGGGACCTTAAAGCTCATCCAGATCCAACCCCCCTGCCTAGAGCAGGTTGCTCCAAACCCCATCCAGCCTGGCCTTGAACACTGCCAGGGATAGGGCAGCCACAGCTTCTCTGGGCAATCTATGCCAGTGTCTCATCACCCTCACAGGAAAGAATTTTTTCCTACTGCCTAATGAACTCTACCCTCTCTCAGTTTAAAGCCATTCCCCTTTGTCCTGTCACTATTTTCCCTCATAAAAAGTCCCTCACCAGGTTTCCTGTAGGCCCCTTTAAAGTATCAGAAGCTGCTCTAAGGTCTCCCCAGAGCCTTCTCTTCTCCAGGCTGAGCAACCCCAGCTTTCTCAGCCTGTCTCCCTAGGTGAGGTGCCCCAGCTCTCTAAGCGTCTGCATAGCCCTTATTATTGCTGATTTTGCCTCATCAGTTCCTTAAGCACATTTTTGATAGGTGTTCGTGCCTCTCCCAGCACCCAAGACATCACCGGAAGGATTGATCTATTTTCCCACTGCCCCTCTTTGAAGCTCCTTACCCCCACTAAGTAAAGAGTGCAGAAAACCCCTCATAAGTACTGCTCCAGAGAAGCCGTTTGCTTTAACCTTGTCAGAATGCATCTGCTAGAGCAACAACATACTCCATACTGTGTCTTTCTCTATTTGCATGGGCCAAGGAACCAGGCTGCCTACAGAGCCATCTTCCCAATGGAGCAGTCCCATCCGCATCCAGCCCTTTGTTAGCAGCTGCCAGACTTGAGTGGTACATGAGAAATGCCTTAACGTGTAATTATAGGGCTGCAGTGTTTTAATTGTTTGGCTGACAGCAGAATACAGCTGTTGAAGGAACTGCCCCCTTGGAAACATCCCTGTCCGCACGTTTCAGGACACTCAGAGTAAACCCCCCAGCAGGCTCAGGGCAGACATAGTTTCACAAGGGCTGGGGGAGAAAAAGGTTGAACTTTTCAAAGAACAGCTCTCTCCTTTGCTACACTCCTGATAGAGTTCAGCAGGGACAACAGCACACGTAGGGGACTGCAGATGGGATTGTTACTGTGGTTGGTTATTTGTGTTGGAAACGGATCTTGCTATGTTTCAGTCTAGATGGCGGTTTCCAGAAAGCAAAACAGTCAGTACTGTCTCTTGATCCTTCATTGTAAAACTCAGCCTGAGCTTCAGGAAGCTTGCTGCTGGTTCCCATTCCTCAGACCTACCCTCACCACCTGGGACCACCATGGGAAAATGCTGGTGGTTGGAGGGTGGCCGTAACCCCAGGCACTGAAGGGCACCAGCCCTGGGTGCCTGGGCACAGCCTGTGAGAGCCCCTTCTCCAAGGCAGCTATTTACTACAGAGCAGCTGGTGCCACGCAGTGCCCAGGTTATAGATGTTCTAATGAAAGCACTCCAGAGCATCTGTTGGTGTGAATGATGAAGGAACACCATTGCTTTGGAAGCACTCTCTTAATTTTGAGAGGCTCAGTAGAGCTGCAGCATTGTGCAACACAATGTGAACGCTGCTTCCCCTCACCTGTTTGCACAGCTAAAAGCGAGAAGCCTTTTGCCTTCTCTGATTTTGCAGGCAAGGTTGCAACCTTTATTCCTGCCTTAAGGAATTAACAGATTGAATTGCTTTTGATGATCCAGAACAGTGTCATCCTTTATTCCCTCTCCCAAAGCAATTAGTCTTTCAGCTTGGTTATTTGCATACAATATGAGTCTCCAGACAAAATCCTATGGGCACAAAAATGCTCCTTGATGGAGAAATCAATAAAAGTTATTTAAGACTAAAGACCCAACATACGCTGAACTATCATCAAAATGTCACATGTCAAGCAAAAATTCAGTTCCACTTTGCGAACCAGGAAGATTAGTCCCATGTTTCTGTTTAACCCCAGAACCTTAATTAATCTGCTGAAGGATCAGGGCACTGTAACACCAAAGGCAGCTTGTGCTGTCAGAGCACAAGAACAAGTTGGCTCCAACACAATTTCAGGGCTGTCAAAGCATCCAAAAGCCTCCTAAGTGAGGCCCAAATGTGTCATTTCATCTTAAGAGATAATCTGGGATATTTTCTCTATTATTTCTTTTCTGATTTCTAAATTCTTGCTGATATTTTCAGCTCTTTGCCTCAGAAGCAGGAAGGCTGGAAGCTGACTCATTCTTAATAGAAAGTGTAAGTCTCTTAGGAGCAGCATGATTTCAGTAGCTCAGATTTTAATGGGTACATCAAATCTATCTGGCATTACAGTAAGGTCATCAGAAATTAGCAATACTGAGGGTGGATCCTGAGTTTGCTTCTAACATAGCTCATAGCTGATGTATACTTATGTCTGTACTAACGTTGCCAAGCAGCCTTACTGGGAAACTGTAAGGTTTAGCATAGTGAGAAATAGAGTTTTGTGACAATTTAGACCAAAAGTAAAGATTGGTTTTGCTTTCACTCTGTTTCAAAAGTAAAAGGAAATTGATGTCTATAAGCTCTCATACGCAACATCTCAAAAGGGTGGATGTGCTTCCCTTAGCTGGGTTGGCCTCAGCAAGATGACATCCTCATTGTAAAAAAAGAAAGCAAAACTGCACAGAAACCACAGTGAGATGTTTAATGATGTCATGCCTAATGAAAAGCACATAAAAATCAATGCTAACAAGGGTTAGCAACACACAAAGTCCTCTCCTTTTGTGAAAGCAGACAACTACCTAAGTATCCAAGTAGGCAGCGAGGCTGGTGAAGGTGAGAAGACATGGTCTGCAGAGGACACCATGTTAGACATGCGAGCCTATCTGAAACTTCAAAGCCAAGGACTTGCTGAGGAGCTAACACTGAGTGCCAGGCAACTCATCCAGATTCCATGTCCAAAGTGATGCTTGTAGGCTAACACCACAGACCGGGGCCAGAGCTGGGCTCCAGGCATGCTGCTACCATGAAGAGCAAGCACAAGCACTGCGGAGACAGGCTAGAAAGGGACAACTGGGGAAGAGTTGCTCTTGCAGAGTGAGCAAAAGGATGGAAATGAATTTAAACACATCCCTGGAGGACACGTCCAAGAGCAACTCTGAAACATGGGTGTCAGCTGCAGCCTCCAGCTTGGGCGTCCCTACGCTGTTGGCTGCTGGAAGGTGAGAAGATGCTCAAGGACAAGAACAGCTCCACACCTAATCCTATGTGTACGCTGCTAGCCACAGCCAGTCAGAGGGGCTGGGTCAGCCCTCACCAACAGCCCTAGCAAGGCCATTATGGATGGGTAACAAGCTGCTCAATTTATACTGAGCAGAAAGCATCACTTTCAGTGTAGCAACACCAGTATCACAGAACTTACGCTGGACAGATCAGTAGGAATAGCCTCTGCTAAAATACAGTCCTGCTCACACTAGGAGGCCCCACGACCCCAGCAACAGGCTTGACTTCTAACAGAAACCCCTACCTCTAAGAACATAACCATATTTTGAGGGGCAGTGCTTTGGCAATGGCTTTTAAGGGACAAGTTGGTGAGCAGTGTTCCAGTACTGGGTGCAGTATTTTGATGCCAGGCCCTTCACTAAGAGGTGTGTTTTCTACTCATGCCCTGGGTGCTGCAGCACCCATTGGATCAGGCAGGAAACTTGAAGGGTAATGAGCTGCCAGGCTGTGCACACATATCTGTTCTGCCAAACCCCAGAACATCCAGGAGCAACTATAGGCACTGCAGACATTGAGGATGGTACCTGCTCCCAGACCTTGCTAGCTACCAAGGCCACCAAAGCAGCCTTAGCCTGGGGAAAAATCACTGCCTAGATCTTACATTTCCATTGGCATCCAACAGGCCACATCAGAACACGGCCTCTCCCATCATCTCCCTCTAACTCTAGACCTACCCAAGCACCCACAGCCCTGACTTGTGTCCTATTGTTGGTCGGAGCTGCTCTGGTTTTCTCCATGCACCCTGCTGTTCCTTAGAAAGCCCAAGTACTTGCATGGCACTTAAGTAGTAAATAGGAGTAATTGTGTTCTGAGCAAACAGGCTGTCCTGGCTCAGATCCTCCACACGAACCCATTAAATGGGAGCTGCTGTTCATTAAGAGCATGACTGAACTTGATCCACAACCACTGCTGACTGGATTTAAAGTTAATGCTGACGAAGATGGGTCTTTTTCCTCTGCCACCTAAGAGTATATACACTTCCATCCTCTTGTCACCTCCCTTGACAGACCCTAGTGCTTTCGTTGTCCCTGTTGGTGTGAATCCCTTGTGAATGGCAAATGAAGAAAGCCGATGGCTGTAGGGTGCTTAGCAAGGCTTTGCTAAATCCTACACTTAGGGGTATGGACCCACACAGCAACCCTACTCACTGGGGCCATACTCAGGTTCATTACGCTGATACCCATCTACTTTCCTCCCATCCCATCCCAGCATTAAATCTGCCCCTCTATCAACTAGAAGCTGCTGCTCCCTGAAGGCACTCCCTGCACTCACCTTCACTTCTCTTCGGGTTTGGGGTTTTTGTCAACTGCATCTTTTTTGCAAAGCAGCCCACACAAACCTCCCTTCTGACTGCTTTCACTGGAGATTTTGCACGACCATCGGAGCACTGTGTAACATCCTTCTGGAGCAAGGTCGTGGCATGCGTCAGGGACCAGCCTGTACATCACTTGGAGGTCACCTTTACCTCTAGGGTCATGGAAATACTTTGAAAGAGCAGTTCCTCACAGAGGCTGGTGGTCTGGCCTGCCCAGGAAGTGTTTGGATCTTGCATCGATCACCCTATAAGGCTACTGCAAGTAAGAACGGTGACCCTTGAGCAGCTGACACCAGGGAATATGCACTTACAGCACTGGAGACTGAAGTAAGTCTGTGAAAATAAAGATCTTCATTGGGTATAGACATTCCTATCAATCCATTGTGCTTCCATGCCCATGAAAAGGTGCAATAATTTACCCCTGGATCACCTTCAGAAAGCTCCTTCACCCCACCTCCCAAGGCAGAAATACACTACTGTGCAGCATCCCCTTTCCCTATGTTATAAAGGAGATTGTGTGGCTCCTGAGTGGTGCCAAGTTTCCGGGTTCTCCCCTGCTTTGCAAGGAAGGAGAAATAAAGTCCTCCAGCATCTTATGAGGAGCTGGTGCTCATTTCAGGCTGCAGCGGGGCAGGAGGCAGCAGTGCCAGGGCAGAGCCCCGCAGGCTGCAGCCCCAGCGCGGAGAGCACTCTGTTCCGGCAGCGGCCAGTTGCACAGAGATCGTGAGTTTAAGCACATATCTAATTGAATTGCAGATGTCTTTCCTGATGGCTACCTGGTAGCAAAGCTTCGGCTGCAGCAGCCACAGAAAGGCAGAACAGGCTGGTTCTCAGCAATAAAACTAATGGAAGGAGGAATGACCATTTACTGCGGCCTCCACAGGGAGCGTGATGCAGGCAGATGCTTTAAGCAAGATTTTGCGGGGGGAGATGTGATAGCTTAGACACCCAGCTCCCAGTGATCCTGGATGTATGCTGGACTGGAAAGCAGCTGACAGCAATTTAAGTAATCCACAAGCAAGCTCATCTCCCTCCCTTCCCATGCTCCCTGATGAACAACAGATCTGCTTTCCTTTCTGAAGGCCACAGGGGTTTGTTCTTCTTGACTGTTAAAGGCTGACAAATGTTATTTGCTGCCTTTTTGTCACTTGCCAGATTCAGGTGGATTTACCTTGAGCTTGCACTCATCACATCTAGACTTCTCACTGTTTTATGGTGTTTTTAGAGCTCCAAAGGAAGAGAACTTCGCAGAGCTCTCAATCCACCCAAACCAGAAGACTGTAAACCAGAGAACGGGAGTGTTATGTCCTTCTCTGCCTTTTCTTTTTTGCCTGTAGCCACTTTCTCATGATGACTTGAACCACATCCAACACACATTACCACATGCACAGCACTGAAAACCACCCCCACCCAGTGCAGCTGAAGAGTCAAAGTTAAGCTTTAAGATGATCTAAGACCCAGGCTTAGCTCAGGAACAAGGTTTCTGAGGACTGTTTTCCCTTTCCTCAGCTAGCTGTTATGCTGTACCAGATTCCCATTGTGCTACCCCCTGGAGCCCCCTTGGCTATGTCCTACCCAAACCTCTTGCCTCTCGGCACAGCACAACTTACCTGGGGGCACCTCAATGAACAACCACCACCTGGAACTCAACTTCAAGGAAAGTCAGTGCAGCTTTGCTCGCTTTCCCTTTCGAACTGTTGCCCTTTCCTGACTTCTTTACAATGTAAGGAAGTCAGTTTGCTCATGGCTTTTAACTTCAGTGTTGAGCTTGGCTTTGCTCCTGTTGGAAATTGGACCCCGATTGGGGAGGGTGGTTGCCAGTGTCTGCTTGGAAATTCCTTGCCATGGGGTTTTCAAACATGCTGTGTGTTGGCCTAGCTCAGCACATACTGAGTGAAGTCAGGAGAGGCTGCTTCCTCATGGCAGGAAAAGGATCAGGCCAGTGGCAGGTGTTTTCAGTGTATCCTCAAACAAGTATTGCAAATGCCTAAACCCATGCCAGACTTCCCGGGAGCTCCCTCCAGCAACCAGCCTCCATTTAGTTTCATACATATGAAGTTACACTGACGAGCAGCAGTTGGGATTGGGCTGATTTCCCACTTGGATTTGTAACTTGTTTCAGGTTCAGCCAGTTTAGAAAACCTCTCTAGAAAGATAAAATGCACAATCACAGATTGAGAGAACAGCAAGAGCTAACGCAGCGTCTGCAGGATGTGAATTGTTACTAAAGTATTCAAGACGCTCAAGAGGTTATGCAAATGGCACATGCTAAGCTAAGCCTTCAGTCAGCAAGCTCGAGTACTGCTATTTCACCCGATGGGGAATAAATAATAATTAAAATGCTTTTTATTGAGATAAATACATTCACTGTAGCTAAAGGAATCAAGGGTGGTAATTCCCAAATAACATCGCTGGGTTCTTTCTCCAGTTGAAAGACAGGAAGCTGCCTCCCAGGCATGGATTTATTCCATAAGAATTAGGGACAGGCATCTCTAAGGCACTGCATTTACTCCCACTGCTGCTGGGAGGTTCCGCCTGGACTCTCTCCAGTTTTCAGGCACGTTATTGAAGAACATTTCTCTTCCCCAGTGTGGTGCTTTAACCCCAGCCAGCAACTAAGCCCTACACAGCCGCTCGCTCACTCCTCCACAGTGGGATGGGGAGAGAATCGGAACAGCGAGAAAACTCGTGGGCTGAGATAAAGCAAAAGCCATGCACAAGTAAAGCAAACCAAGGAATTCATTCACCACTTCCCATGGTCAGGCAGATGTTCAGCAACCCCCGGGAAAGCAGGGCTCCATCATGTTTAACAGGTACTTGGGAAGACAAACACCATCATTCTGAATGCCCTCCCCTTCTTTCTTCCCCCTGCTTTACACACTGAGTATGACATAACTCTATGGACCACCCCTGTGAAATATCTGTAGAATATCCACCGAGTTCATTTATTCCATGACTTTGGGCTCAATCTGTTATGGTGGTCTCTCAGGACAGGAATGGTGGTATGTTGTGTGGTGCTTCTGGGCACCAAAGCCAGCTCTGGTCAGGTCACTGCTGCATTTGTGCTGCTTCTTGTAAGGACTGTCCTCAGTTCAGGTCATTCCTGCTACAGCAATTCCTGTAACATGCAACTCAAATCATGAGTTACCAAAGGTTTTAACATTGCAGAGAACTTCTCCCCCTGTTCCTGCTCTGGCTTGGACTTACCCACAGACTGGGGTTCCCTTAGGGGTGTACCTGCTCCACAAGGAGCTTTAACTATGAACTCTCTTACCTATGTCTCTCCAGTGATATAACTGCTGCAGCATACGGTTACCCACAGCCATAGTTACTTTGAGGTCACTTGTTCCAGAGTGGCTTTATCCATGGACCACAATACTTTCAGAGATACACACCCGCTCCAGCGCAGCTTTACCCAGGGCTGCATTCTTTCAAAGGATGTACCTGACGTGTTACGGGCTTATCCACAGCCATACGTTTTGAGGTATGACCTCATGCACAGCCACTGACCCTTCAAAGTGTACCTGCTGCAGCAGGGACTTACCCACAGACACAGACGCTTTGAGGTAAGCTTTCTCCAGCATGGACTTATCCATGGGCCACAATCCTTTTAGAGGTATACCTGCTGTGGCACAGACATAACCAGGGCCCCGGATGCATTCGGATGTACCTGCTATGTCATAGGCTTATCCACAGCCACAGACACTTTGGGGTGTCCTGCTCCTGCATAGACTCATCCACAGGTCACAGACCCTTTGACTCGAAGCTCACACTAGAGTTCCAGCCTGTCTAGTTCCGCAGCACAGAAGTAGCAGCAATGCCCTGGACACCTTCCAGCCCAGGCGCATGGCCATTGCTGTTATCAGAACGTTCCCAGGCACAGCACAGTAAGATGATAAGCAGTACAGCAGCACAGCAAGCAGCAAAAGCAAAAAGCAGCCACAAACAAGCACTAGACCCTAATATACAGTAAGGCAAGCAAGTCCCATGGCAAGCCTGACAATTAATAGCTAAACAGCAATTTCAGCTATAAATTCAATTTAGCACATTCCAATCAACTCTGTCATTATCTCAAGCCCTTCAAGTGCCGCATGGGGCATCAAGGACTGTTGTAGTTTAGCTCCAGCCAGCAACTAAAGCCTCACACTCCTCTACAGTGGAATGGGTAGAGAATCAGAGAAGTGAGAAAACTCATGGGCTGAGATAAAGAAAACGCCACACACACAGGCAAAGCAAAACAAGGAATTCATTCACCACTTCCCATGGTCAGGCAGGTGTTCAGCCATCCCCAGGAAAGCAGGGCTCCACTGTGTATAGCAGTTACTTGGGAAGACAAACACCATCACTCCAGACACTCCCCCTTTCCTTCTTCCCCCAGCTTTACATGCTGACCATGATGCCATATGGTGCGGGATATCTCTCTGGTCAGTTGGGGTCAGCTGGCCCGGCCGAGTTCTCTCCTGATTCCTTGTGCCTACTCACTGGTGGGGTGTTGTGAGGAGCAGAAAAGGCTTTGGCTCTGTGTAAGCACTGCTCAGTGATAACAAAAACATCCCTGTGTTATTAACACTGCTTTCACCATAAATCCAAAACACAGCCCCGTACCAGCTACTGTGAAGAAAATTAACTGTACACCAACCAAAACCAGCACACCCAAGTATTTACAGAGCCCCCAGAAACTGCACAATCTGAACCTGCCTTAGCATTATTTGCCAAAAATTGTAGGTTAAACAAAACCCCTTTTGAATATAACCTGAAGAGTTATTGGAGATATCCAAAGAATAAAAAGCCCAACATATAGAAGGTAGATTACATTTAAATCAATTCTCCCCTGTGGATGAAGACCTGAGCATCTCAGACTTCGTACAAAGAAAAACTCCGGTGGAACTCCTGACTATTGATAACACTTGATCTTAAAGTGCTCTGAAAAATTATTTGTTCTAGAACAAAAACAAAAATCAAAACAATTCATTCCAGAAGTGTTACAACACAACCGACTGGAACATCTACGCTTTGGTTGGGTCTCAACTGCAATTTTAGTCAATTTGAATCAGTTTCATGGAGAAGAGGGTGCAGTTTTGCCAAATCTATTGCTAAAATCATCTCAGCTGCAAAACATTGCCCTGCCTAACTTTGGCAATTAATGAGCAGCTCCAAAACCCAGCTCCATGGTTCTAAAACTATTTACTACCTAAATGATTGAATTTACCAGCATTGAAGCAGAGTACTAAAATGTGCTACCTATCCAAAAACCTTCAGACTTCAGACACACTACTAGATAGCAGTTAAAAATAAGTAAATCTTAGATTTAGACTATGCTCAAGCTGTTCATCAAACAAAACAATAGGAATAAACCCAGAGGGAAATATGCTCTTTTAAAGAAAAATAATTCTTTGTGAATTTTGGTAAGGAAGCAGGTGAAAAGCCGATCTGCATGTTAAGATTGACTTTTTTATATACTCAGTGTTATGGCCTGGAAGTGCTAAAGAGACATTCAGAATATAAAGGCAACTGGAGACAATCAAGCCATTTAAAAAGCACCAAAATTAGCATTCCTTTTGTCAGATCCCAATAATTCAAGTGCTGTTCTGCCTCAAAGGCTATCATCAATTTCTAATTTTAGCTTAATCCATGAAAAAAAAAAAAAAAACACCACAAAAACCATGTCGCATTTCTCCCTGGCGTTTCCTCATTAAGAGCCCTCTTAAATTGTATACTGAAATCTCAAGAACACAAACTACAAATGAAAGTTCACACTCCCACAGAGACACGCACGCACTTTGATATACTAATCACAGTAACAATAACGCAGCTACTTGTGCTGTGATACAGCCAAGCAGTGCCTGAATGGCTGTGATGAGTAACTAAGAGCAAGAAGTTGGCTCTAAATCCCACAAAAAGGTGATCAGTTCTGCCTTTGAACCCTCAGCCTTTCCTTTCCTCTGCCACACCTGATTACTCTCAGCAACAAAGATTCAAGGCTAGGCTGGACAAGGCTTTGAGGAACCTGGTTTAGTGGAAGGTGTCCCTGCCCATTAGTAGGGGGTTGGAACTGGATGTTCTTAAAGGTCCCATCCAACCCAAACCCAGCCCAAGCCCATACCTTCTGTGATTGTATCGCGCTATGAAGCTGCACAAAAATTCTGCCTCCTGATCCTCAACAAGGAGTAAGTGGTCATGCAAAACCCCATGAAAAACTTTGTAATTAACCTTTATAATTTAAGTCAAATTAATCGTTGTATTCAAATTTTAGTAGACAGCTTTCACAATCAAAGTACTGTCCCAATACTCAGAGTACTAACCACTGCATTTTATTGCCAATTCTCGGACCATCCAAGAGTCCCATCCTCAACACAAACACAGCCCACTATAAAACTGCAAATTCCTTCACTCCCATGGTTGTACCCTGTCAATCACACTAGAAATCTATAGTCATTCACCCAGAAATCTGTAGGTTTAGATTCAGTTGTATTTCAATCGTCATTACTAAGGAGGAAAGAAGTACTGTTTTTCAAACTGAAGGGAAGGTTTTGTTTTCACTCAGAACTGGCAACCTTCCTCAACAGTTTCAGAAAGCAGCATTAATACTACATGCCAAGCTCACATGATTCCAATTCACAAAATAAGTATGGAACGATCAAAGCAAGAGCTGTGGGGGTGAGTCTTGGGATACCAAGATTGCAGCCTGGTCTCACCACTGGAAGTTTCTGAGACTGACCTGCTGGGGAAGCTGCAATGCTCCCTGCCTTCATCACCCCAAATTGAGGGTGCTGGAGCTGCTGCCCACACTGTGTGACCCATGCCCAAGCAAGAGCACAGTTTGCCACTAGGAAACAGCTGCTACATGAGATTTATACCTTTGTGGCCCATCATACAGTAGATGGCTGTGCTTCTGCTGATATGCTAATATATAGAAGGCACCCAACAGTTCTGATGATGCAGGATTGGACCAGAACAAGCTTTGCTTAGTCAAGCCCCCTACTCCCGCCTCCTCCATTTGCCTTCACGCTCACTATGATCTTATGAAACTATGGAAAGCAGGAGCTGCATTTTCAGCTGGCACTAAAGCCAATGGGCAGGGTCTTGCTCTGCTTCCTGACCTCACTGCTCATGCAAAACTGCACTGCAACATGCTGGAAGTGATTGCAGTTAACATTAGTACAATATACAAACAGGGATTTATCAACATTGTATGCTTTATTGAAAGTTGACAAGTGCAACAGTTAAATACAATGACGTGTTACAACTGTTTAGAGAACATGCACAAAAACATATGCATACTACTATACAGATCATATGCAAAAAATCCATACTGGGAAACCCAATTCCTTTTTTTTTTTTTGGTTTTTTTTTTTAATATATATTTTTTTTAAATTCTTTGCTAGCAGGGTTTGATATTTTTGGAGTGGTTTTTCCTGTCCTGAACCAAACTACAATGAACAAAGATTTACTTCAAGATAATCAGCAGCCAGGGAACTTCAGAAGTTACACAAACAGCATAAATCTGCCAAATTCTGAACAGTTGCGTAGGTGCATTCTTATTTATGTAGCATAAAAAAAAAGAAAAAGAGACTTTCCAAACTTCTTCAGATCAGCCAATGAAACAACTAAACTTCAATCTGTACAACCTAAATAGTTACAGTTTTCTATTTTACAAAGTAATTACACTAAATACACAAATATACAGTAGGCAAATAACCTTCATTGTAATTACCCTATGACCCAACTGTACGTCACCTACCTGCTTTCTATATATAATACAGCTTTATGCACCTGTCCACTGCTTCAGAAAACGGTGCAAGTATTTGCACTTAAGGTTTCAGGTGACAATTTAAGTGTTAAAACACTGAATTTACCTTTCTCCCTCTTCCTCTTAGATCCTATGCACCAGTCCTCACTTTGGAACCCCAGGGCACTACGGGGGATTGAGCCACCTCTTTTTACTCCAGTCTATTTCTTCATATTTCCAAGCTGGAAAAGCACTTGTATCAGTTATGTCACTGGATGAGCAGAAGATTTTAAAACAAACCAAAAAAATTCAGGCATGCAGCTTCGTTTCTCAGCCATTTGCAGAAGCTGCTCAAGTCCCCAGTGTACTTGTGCTAATTCTCTGGAAGAAGTTTATGTTATTCAATCAACCTAAGAACAAAGACTCCTTCAAGCCAAAGGGGGAAGGGAGGGAAGAGAGAGACAGATGAGTGTGTAATACGGGGGCGGGGGGAAGAAGCCTCTCCTGATGTGTGCAGGGCATGGAGTCCTCAGTCTGGGTTGCAATGTGCATTGAAATGGATGAAGGGTGGCTGTGGCGGATTCCTGTTAGCCCTTCTTACTCTGGGCAGTCCAGAGGCCAGCGATCACGATGGCAATGGCATCCTGAACTACGCTGAAGGCCCTGACCCCTGTGACGCCGGCTGAGCAGGCTGCTGTGTTGTCCCTTGTGACTGGGAAGAGGAAGGCGGGGAACCAGTTTGCAGCTGCGCTTGGAACTGGGCAAGCTGCTCCGGGCTGGCGAGTGTTTTTAGCAGAGTGTTTTCTTGCTCCAGCTGGGAGTTCTTCTCTATCAGCTCTTTGATTTGCTCTTTGAGAACCTCCACTTCCTCCCTTACCGCATACATCAAGTGACTCTTCACCAGATCCTGAAACGCAGAGGAGACTGTGCATTAGGAAAGCAGCGCAGTGCCAGCCCCGGGCTCGCACCCAGCAGATCTACCATCGCAGAGGAGCGGTGTGGTCCCGGCTCTGCCCGGGCAGAGGAGAGCATCCCGGCGATAGCCACAAGTGCCCCGCTCACCCCCGCGGGGCCAGCCCATGGCCAGCATCCCTTCTGCACACAGGGCACCACGACGGAGGGAAAGGCGGGCGGCGCGGGCTGCGTGTGTCAGACCCGCACACGTGCGGCGCCGCGCGGGCAGAGCCCCGCCCCCCGCGCACCGGCTGCAGCCAGTTCTCAGCGCAGGTTGCCGCATTTCCCTCCCTCCCTCCCGCCGGCCGCGCGCGGCCGCGGGTGACGTCAGAGCGCGCCGCGGCCAATGAGCTCCCGAGTTATTTATAGCCGGGAGTTAAAGGCTCGGAGTTTGCCTAGCAACAGCGGGCAGGGGCTCCCGTGAGAGCGGCTCCCGGTTCCGCGCCGCTAACAAAGGGCGGACGGGCCCCAGGCGCGGCGGGGCAGACCCCGGTCCCGGCACCCGCGGTGCCCGCGCCGACAGCGGGTGCCTCGGCTGCAGCGCGCGGGGGGCGCCGCGCGGCGGGATGCGCCTGCAGGGGAGTTGAGAAATCAAAGGAGAAGCCCCAAAAACATCCCTTCTTGGGAACGGGCATGGGGGGGTTAACCCCCAAACAGCTGCCGCGTTCTGCCCGGCAGCGCCCCTCCCCCGCCAACGCACGGGGCCGGGATCGATCGCTTCGGGAGGCAGGAGCCAGAAGCGATGCCGTCATTGCTCCCCGGCATCGCTCCCCGGCATCGCTCCCCGGCATCGACGGGGAACGTGCGCCTTCCTCCCCCCGGGAAGCCTTTCATCAGTAAAACAGCCACCACAGCCAACAGAAAAAACCCCAAAGTCCCCCGCACCAAACCGAACCCGTGCCTCCTCCTCCTTGCCCGGCCCCGTTATAAAACGGCGTCCGCGTATGGGTTAACCCCCAGCGCCCACCGCATCCCCATATTGTTTACTGCTTTGGACACGAACAAGGCACTATGCCTCAATCGGTACGTACCATCGCCTGCTCAATTTTGTTGTCGATCGCTACCACGCTTGCACCAGAGGAGCTGCAAGAGAGAAAGAAAAAGAAAAAGAGGGAAAAAAATATCAACATTAGCAGTGGCTGAATTATTTACGAGCCGAGAGATGCAGGCATTGGCAGCCAGCTGGCTGGGAAAGGCATCCTCACGCTGCCCCACTGGGATGGGATGCTCCAATGCAGCAAAGCAACCTGTGAAGCCGCCCCGAGCCCCCCGCCCGCAGCCGGGTCACATATCCCGACATCTCCCCCCTCCCCAGCAGACCACAAAGATGGAGTTTAACCGTGAGCTGCAGCAGAAGCGCTCCGCGCAGGGGAGGGCAGCCCCGCCAGGGAACCGAAGGAAGGCGGGCGGGCAATCGGCGCTGCCGCCGCTGCTGCGGCTCCCCCGGACAAAGGAGGCCGCCCGGCATCCACCGGCAGAGCCCCTCGGACACAACACTTATTTACCTACTGTCGAGCCTCAGGGACGAGTTGTCGGTACCCAGCAAGGACGATAAGAAAGAAATTGAGAAGTGTCTTAGTTGATAAACTCCTAGATCCATTGCCACTGGTCTACAACATTGGGCATTCATGCAACCGCGGCCAGAAACGCTCCCCGGAGAAATGCGGTCTCCCCGTGTCCAGACGCGGGCGGCGGGCGACGGGACCCTGCGGGGCGCGGGGCTGCGCGCGGCCAGCTCCGAGGTCAGCGCTCCGCCGCGCCGCACAAAACCTGGACATCCCGGCCCCCCCCATAATTTATGCGCCGCCGCCGCCGCCCATTGGCTGCGCCGCCGCCGTGGCCACGCCCCGTTTCCCCGCTCCGCCGCATCTCATTAGGAGCCTGCCCCCCCCACCCCACCCGCCGCGCGGCCCCCCGAGCCGGCAGCGCCCCGCCTGCCCCGACCCGCGGGTGCCGAGCGCTCACCCAGCCGATCTCCGCCCGCGGGGACGGAGCAGGGATTAGGCGATATAACACAACCACCGCCGGCGAGGGGCTCGGAGCGGCGGGGAAGCCCAGCGCGGCCAGGCGGACTGCCAGCCGCCGCCACCGGGAGCGCGGACCGCGCCGCCGAGGGGCCGCCCGTCGCCGCGCCGACACCGCCACCTATTGGTGCCGGCTGCCGGGAGACACGGCAGGCCGGGACACCGGCCCCTGCCACCGCAAATGGCAGCCCCGCGGGACAAACCCACAGCCTAAAGCCCTGCCCGCTTCAGCGGCAACAGCGGGATGAGCAGCACACGGATGCGCACACTGATGCGCGCTGTAGCTAACTGCTCTGAACTCCTACAAGACCTGATGAAGCAGCAGCAGGAATCCCTCTTTATCCCTTACACGGGCCTTATTAGGCCATAAAGCCATTTATGAAAGAAATATTCACCCATCAGCTCATCCAAAAAAAGGGCACACAGCACAAACCTGCAGATTTCTAATAACCCAGCTGATATTCTTCTACAATAACAGGGAAAAGGCCTATTCACATCTTTAGATTGTACCCTATGACTTAATTTAGGAAGCATACTTCTGCCACCCAGCTGTGGTGTATTTCTCAACAGATGTACACCGCCACATGTCCTGAATATAGACACTACGGTCACAGCCTGTCCCAGCAATCCTCCCTACCAGTAACAGGTTAGGATACAACCCAGGGCTGAAATAGACCAGCACAAAACACTGTAACAAGAAAGAACACTATTTCTAGATCTGCGCTTTATGAGGCATTACACGACTTAACAGCACAAAAATAAAGTAAAAAACCAACTCAGTTCTCTATAGCAAACTTTTCCAGAACTACCAGCAGCAGACATGTCACAGGTGCTACTCCCAGCAAAGCAGGAAAGCCAGGAGGCACAGGATAATCATCTTAAAGCTAAATTTACCATTTGCGTATCTGCATCATCCTTCTTAGTTTATTTATGTTGTCCTAGCCTACTATTCCTTCATTCAGTAATGCCAGCAGAGTAGTACAAACTAATCCTATTCACAAGGGAGGTCACATTTAAGAACTGAGCTCCTCCCAGCCACTCTCCTGCCACACAATGCACATCCCACAAGGGCACAGCTCTCACCCTTGGGATGAGGGTACCTGGGGAAGTTGCACAGGACAGCACCTCACATGCTGAAAATTAAAGCCAGTTTTTAAAACAAAACCCCGGCCTGTATTGACTTGAAAACTTAATAGCAAGTAAACTAGAAGCAATACATTAAACTATACACATCAGGCTCCAGCTTCCTTCCTCCCAACAGACCAACACCCGTAACCATAAACTTCAGCTAACCCCTTTCTTTGCAGGGGTTACTTAATACACACAATGGTACTTGCAGAATCAGTTAGGTTGGAAAAGACCTTTAAGACCATCAAGTCCAACTGTTACCCCAGCACTGTCAAGTCCACCACCAAAACATGTCATTAAGGATCTCATCTACACGGTTTTTGAACACTTGCAGGGACTAGTGACTCCACCACTGCCCTGGGCAGCCTGTTCCAAGACCTGAGCACTCTGTTAGTGAAGAAATTTTTCCCAATATCCAATCTAAACCTCCCCTGACACAGCTTGAGGCCATTACCTCTTCTTCTATCACTTGTTACTAGGGAGAAGAGAGCAGCCACCTCCTCACTCCATCCTCCTTCCAGACAGTTACAGAGAGTAAGCCACGGCACTCAGTGACTAAGTGAGCTGTTTAAACAGCTCCGAAAGCACATCATCTGTACTGGAATCTGTAACAACTCTTGCCCTAGACTTGATCTAAATTAATGTTTTATGAAGGGTTGGGCTAGAAAATCAGCAATGTCTCAAATGACTCCTCCCCTTAGCAGTTACTCAGGACAATTAAAACTGAAGCTGGACAGAAGCTCAGGGGCAATCTCTATCCCCTGAAGCTCTTAGAACAGGGCAGAGTAGGTGTGAAAACCAAGTCCTATCCTTGTTAATCAAGTCCTTATAAAGTAACTCCCTTGAAGATAGCACACTCACACGCCTGACAGGCACTGGAATGCCTCTCCGCTGTTGCAGGATGGATATTTGTACATATTTTCATTGGTACATGTAAAAATAAAGTCATGGATGCATTCCAAGATGACTGTTGCTGCTGCCATAACGACTGGTAATTATTAAATGCCATCATTCCACCTATGACAAAAAAGGTATGCTTCTCAGACAAAATTAACAGTAAATAACACTGCCCTCTTTAATCTATATGAATGCATCTTCATTAAGAGATACAGGTATCATCCTAAATCCAATTCCCACTAAACTCTCTAACCATCCTCCATTAGCTTCAGTGAGCTTTCAGCAAATTCCTGCATTTATTTTTAGATGCCTACAAGCAGAGCTGTGATTCAACAGAAAGCTGTCAGCTGCGTAAGTAGGACTGCATGTTAATGTGCATGCTGCCATGCCCACCCCATAAAAAAGCAAACCAAAAGTGTCCCTTTCATGGCTGAGAAAGCTCTGAGCTTTCCAATCTAGCAAACAAACCCCATGTTTTTCACCCCTAAAACTGGGGGGAAGCCCCACTAATCTCTGGTTTTCTCACCTCCACACCCCATCCTCTGCCGTGATGAGGACAGAGACTGACCTCCAGTTTTAAAGGTCAGGGTTTTGCTGCTGCTTTTAAAAAATATACATTATTTGTGAAATCAAACAATCTATGGAAGATCTAAAGAAAATAACCATCCAAAGTCCCTTTCCCCTTGCTTGCTCATCGATTTGTCTTCTCTCCTGCCTCCTCCACCAAGACATTCCACAAGCACTTCACACAGATCATGCCTTGTCCCTTACAGCACTAGAAGGGGCCCAGGATGACTACTGTGTTACTCAAAACCTTCTAACCATCTCTTTTAACACCTCATTAACAGGTACTACACGACATTAGACTCCTGCAAAAGTTTCCAGTTTTGCATTCCTGGTAGAAGAGGTGAGAAAGACTGCAGAATTCCTCACTTCTGTACAGCCTTCTGGCTCTTCCCTAGCCTGGACCGCTTCATACCCCTGTCAGCCCTGGACAGGAGATGAGGGACATCAGTTGAGAATCCTCGAATCACACACATCTATAGAGCACCCCATGTGTTCACAAACTGCATGAAGTAATAAAGAAAGACTCAAGATGCACTAGAGAGAAACATGCAAGGCAGAATACAATGTACTGCTGAACAAGCAGCCCACCATCATCTTTGATCCTCATATAAATTAACTGCTGAAGTCAAAGACTTTTTAGAAGGCTTCACCTTTCGTAGTGCTTCAGTTCTGAAACAGTTTCTCCCACTAAATATTTTCCTCTTGTCTCAATTTAATTATGCTAAGCACTTGGAAAAAGTGCCTTTTATCTTAAGCACATAATGAGGTAAGCTGCAGCACGGAATCATTTTGTCTCTATTCAAGTCTGGACTGGCACATTTCAGTGTGCCTGCTAAATTATTTCACTTAAAAAAATAATCTTTCAAGTACCTTGTCAACGTACGTGCCCTTTAGATGTCAGCCTTTAAAGCCCTAGACAAGCACCTCCTGAACTTAAAATACATCTCGTCTTTTGACTGTGTTGCAAAGAGACCACACCAGAAGCTGTATCAGAAATGGCAATTTCTGTCACAGCACGGTTTCATCTGACACTACAGACATGCTCAGATCCTGTGAACTCCCAACTGCAGATTTCAACTACAAAATAAGAGTAATTAAGAGGTTAACAGATAATCATCTGTTATTTACTCAAGATTACAGTAATTAAGATCTTACATGACATCTGACTTTACATTTCACTTGGCATCTAAAAATGCCTTAAAATTAATAAATGTAAAACTGTTTGTGTGTTGACAGCAACGTCTCCCCCCAGTATCAAACTCATGCAAAATTGCTCCAAACTAACAACCTGAAGAGGAAACTGGCTGCAGTTGACATCAAGGACTAAAGGATTACTTGTTTCAACAGGCTTTAATTTCTTTATCTCAGTAAAGGTACAAGACAGGCTGGAGAAGCTGTCCAATGAATGTTTTTCCCTACAGTACGTAATAATAATTTTGGTTTTTAACAGATTAAGGACTGAAAATTCACATTCAGATAGTCTAAATAAAGACCACAGAATTTCAGCCAACTTCCTTTTCCAGCACCAAACCTGTAGCTGGGATCTTGGTTTAAAGGAACAACTGAGAACTTATTGCTCAGCTTCAAATGCTAACACGTATTTCATTTCTAGTTTGAATTTTGCAGATTTCAATTTACATACCTCTGCTAAATTGAAGAACCTCTTGTTACCAGATATTACTCTATGAGTTTCCCCTAAATGTGCACTTCTCCTCCCTCACAGTGAAGTTATTTGCGTCTATAATTTGCTCTGCTAGGAACTGGGTTTTAGTTCCATGAAAAGCAGATAAAAGGGAAAGCTATAGAAGATGCTAGTGAAATGAAGTGCTATATTCGTAAATGTGTTTAGGTTGTTGGTTTTTTTTACAGAGGTACAAGCATAACTAAACAAACATTCAGTGGAAAGAATACATACACCCTACTGGGGCTCTGGAAATAAGCTGACAGTATCTCTGATCACAAGGCATACGCAGAAGTATCATGCTGTGCGTTCTGCACAGAAGACAGAAGGCTGCGTTTTAAAGCAAGAAGATAACCATGTAAGATCAAAAGACAAACATGGAGCAGTTCTCACTAGCTCCTCTGAGGATATCCTCTCTCTTTTACAGGCAACTACTTTCTAAGTCAACCCCATTAAAAACAATTTAATGAGATTTATAATGATTCTACCAGTTTTAATGTTAACAGAATAAAACTTAAGGGTTATGTAACATCAAGTACCTCAATACAGACAGAGATAACCCGTTCTCTACCAAAGAGAACTCTGCAAGCATGAGACATCTTACAGCTGTTTTGATGCTTGGAGAGGGGAATGTGACACCCCTTTCCTGAGACTATCCACAGCTGACCATCTAGCAATGCAGCTGGGATGCAGCACTCTGTTTTGTGCACATCCCTCAAGTTTCAAAGTCTCCTCAGAGTCAGGCGAGGTCTATCGTAACTGAAAACCTGAAATTGTGTCCAGATGCTATACCACCTAAATTTAAGGAGCTATAAATTTGCAAGTGACATCTAGTTTGGAAATCACAGGCATTGCTAACTTTATATCCAAGATTAAAGTGAGTGAAAAATTTAACATTATCGGAAGTGAAAGCCCTCCTCAGTATCCCATAAACTGCCCTTGACCAAGGTCTGCAAGTGGGAAAAGATCCACCAACCGTGTTAGCATCCTGAAAGTTTTAAGTGAGACATCTGAGCCAGGAATTGATTTTCTTTCCTCCAGAAAGCTGCCCACAACGTCACTCTGCATGCTGGCACTGTCCCCAGGATGGAAGGGGAGAAAAAGAAACGTTTAGTGCCATAAAGCAGCATATGTAGAAAAGGAATAAAACGTTACAATCTAAGTTTCACTACCCGTAGCATGGAGCTGAAAGTAATTCTTCCTTTATGTGAAATTTGGTTTAAATAATTTTAGACTTAACTCATAAGAAGAGGTTGAATTCCCTGGTCTTAAGCATAGCTTTCACATGCAATGCTTTTCTTAAAGCCAAGGAGAACACATCGAGGTAAAAAACACTTACACCAGCATTTAATCCCACTTGTTCTAACTGTACAACAGACTTTTCAACCACATACTCCAAAAATGAAGAAGGGAGGAAAGAAAGTCACTGGAGCATTTTAAGTTGCACCTAACACAACAAAAGAGACACAGCAAATACAGGAAGTGGTTTGGCACAGTGACATGTTTGGAAAGCTGAAGTTCTCTATATTAAACAGCATCTCTGACCCAGGAGGGTCTCTGGGACAATGGCTGACACCCATCCACCCCACCCTGACTTGATGGCACACAGTGGGGTTCAGTCATCAAATTAAAAACCGCTCAGCTTAACCTGGAACTGAAAAGGGTCACCTTTGACTGTTTGGTGGGTTTTTTTTGGTTGTGTTTTTTTTTTTTTTAACTTTTAATATCTTCTATTTCCTTAAGGCCGCAGAAAAGTCACACCACGTCACGCAAAATGGGAATACTGCCTTACTGACCTGGTGCTGACTGTGGAAGTGGGAGTTGGAGGACCTGTACATCCCTCCATTTCCCCTGTCTCCAGCCCCCTGCAAAGCTTACGCCCTTTACACTTTAACTACTTAATCCTTTCTTTTCTCTTTTCCCACCTCCTCCCCTTTTTCTAATTGTTCCCCTTGAAAATCTTGGATCGGTTAATAATTTAGCCACACTTACTAAGAAATCATTTATATGGTGTAACAGCTGGCCTACACTTCTCACACAATATCATTTTCCCTTTGACAGCCATTTTTTGATGCAACACTTGAAATTAAGCCTGTGTTTCCCACAGAAGTATATCACACTAGAAGCCAACTCAGAGTCGCTAGGAACAAAGCCAAAATCCCTGCAATTAACCAGCGTTGTCATATGGTCTTCAGGAAGTTTGGAATGAAGTTCCTTACTCCAGTGTCTACAGAAAATAATAAAAACAGTCAACGATGATCAAAGGAAAAAGTACAGAAACAAAAGGTAAGGTAAGACCACTGCATGAGAACAGAGCACCTGGGAAGTGGAATCCAATCTGGCATGAATGAGGATGAAGATTCACCACTGCTCAGCTTCTGATGAGACAGATCACTCACTACTATCCTGTTGAGCAGAGTCGTTTTTAAGGCCATTCTGTTAAATAAGAACAACCTCCCAAAACCACAGTTACTTTACAACCGTAGTAGAATAGAGACAATAAGATGAGAGTTCAGTGCCACTTTTCTTCCTCAGCAAATACACTAAGACCTCTCTCTACCCAGTCAGTTATCCATTGAAACTCCTACGATTTCAGTCTCTGCAATCACTGGCAAATGGCTTCAAAGGCATTAGCAGTATCAATAAATAAGTAGATGAATGACTTGTAGATTAACTCTCCTGACTCTAACGCGTGCATATTACACAAATCTGTAATACCCGATTTCCTAATTTCTAAGTGGTCAAACACACCACAACAGTTGTGCCTCAACTCACAGCTTATCATCATTTGGCAGCTCCCTAAAATATCGAGAGAAAATTCAAGACCTGCTGTCCCATCCAAGCAGGAGTGTACTTTAACAGGCTGAATTCACTCCAATGTATTTAAAGTCATTCCATTCTGAACGGAAGCTTGCATATATAGGAATTATAGAAATCACCTCCACCTATTCAGGAAGCATGGGGGCAATTTCCAGAAACCCCTTAAGAATGTGACCTGATTTACCAGATTTATTGCACAGTCAGTGTATCCCAAAATCTTGCTTCCCTTTATCAGCCACCACGTTGGGCACTTCCTAGACCACTTCCTGCCCAGCCTGTGCTTCCCCTTCACTTCCTTGAGGATATTAGAGAAAACATGAGCATATACCTGATTCAACTCAGTACAGCACTGAGAAGCAGGTATAGCTAGACTCTGGAGTAGGAAGGTACTCCTAGGCTTCTTAATCCAGGGACAGGGTCAGTGACTAAAGAGACACAAATTCTGCTGACTCACAATTGCAGAAATCCCAACAGAATTATCTCCACACAAAGCACTCACACTCTCATGCTGAAGGAAGGGATTGTAGAGCAATACTGATTTGAAATAGAATGAAAAGTACCTGGGAAACTACCTAATACTATGAAATGAGGTGTGCTTAAAAATGACTAACATTACCTAGAGACAGATAAATAGAAGTTTTAATCTGACCTGACTGTGCCTTATGGCTTTAGAGAGGTAGTGCCCACTGTAGCACAACACCTTGTTCCTGCAATCCTGCCACACTGCAAACCAAAGAGAACAGTCAGAACACAGATGTGCACCAGCTCAGCATATTCTGAATGTGTCCTTGGAGCACCTTCTGGGCCAGAGACTGCAAATGGCTGGCTCAGGTCTACATCATCTACCGAAGGCACATCTATCCTGAAGTCCTAGTTCTCCTTCAGGTGGGATTCAGCCTTCCTCAGTACCTTACTGCTCCTCTAAAGGAACCCCAGGCAGCAGGAAGCCCTCATGCTCCACACAGGGCTTCAGCTTCTGGCTTACAGAGATCTTGAGACTACCAGCTCCCTGGTGGCCACACGGGGCAGACACCACTGACATTTAGCCACCGCTGAGCCAGGCATTCTGCAAACAGCAGAACATACAAACTTAACCTTTTAATGCACCATGTGCAAAGGAAAGATTACACCACATTATTTTATACCTATCCAGTATATCTAATCATCTTCATGCAGAGTTGGTTAAATTTATGAGTGGCATTCTGTTTATGAAGCAGTCCTGTCCACTCCCTAACACTGCTGATGGCTGTTTTCTGGTGCATATCCACCTAAAACAGGTTTCATTAACTGTTCCAAGAGTCTTTCATACAAACCAAGGTCTGATCACATGTATACACTGTGTCAGGCACCTAACGCTTCTTGGAAACAACTACCTCATCCTCCAAAACATCCTTCATTAAGATGACTCCTTGAACCTTAGTGGCTAAAAAAAAAAGCCTCAAAACAAAACAAACCCTCCACAAAAAGAAACCTCAACCAACTCCAGTATCAGAAGTCTGAGATGAGTAACCTACTTAGTAACACATGAGAGTCAAAAACATCTCCCAGGTCCATTTCCTTATTCTCACATAGGGTGTTTACCCAGATGCCCAGTGACCACTCTTCTGCAGCATCAACACCATGAGCTGCCACGCTGCTGTCAAGTGACAGGAAGGGGAGAAAACCCCTGCTGCAAGCAAGACAGGATCGAAAGCGCCTCTTGCAGTTCCTCCAGTGGAGCCAGGGAACCACTGCTGCCAGTCCCACCTAGCACAGAGGACAAATCCACCAAAAACCACCCTAGGCAGCCTCCCATCAAGGAAGGCATGCCTGCTCCCACACGAGGTACAGAACAGGGGAATTCCTCTCTGTCTCTTCCCAGCTACTACTGCTAATTGCTAGAGGCCCTGGGCAGGCAGACAGCAACATAAATCAGCAGCTCAAGTACAAGCAATCATGACAGCTATAAACAAAAATATTTGTAAGTGAACGTTTGAGTCACAGGGTAGCACTGCTGCAACTCAGATAGGCTCCTGCCTTTAATTAGTTTGCCCAAACCAGTTTTTCAACCCTATTTGTGAAGAACTCAGCACTTTAAAACAAGCGGCTGATAAACTGAACTGGGTAGAAAAGAACCACTGAACCGATTCAGAGATTGGGGATGGGGCAATTTACTTGGATACTGATAGACAGAAAGATGTCAAGGTACTTGACAATCTTTGAAATCCTTGGAAGCACTGAAACATGACTTGAGGAAAAAAATACCTTTAAATGGGAAAATACCAGGTGTCGGGGCTGACAGATTTTGTTTCATTTGTTTGTATTAGAGTACCTTTATTTAGTATTTGCCTAATGATGAACTAAAGCCTTTTAAAAACAGTAAGAAGAACTAGCTCAAATGTAGTGGGTTTTCTATTCAGGTAGAGACTGGATGCCCTTCACTAAGGTATATTTTAAACAAACTGAAGGTACTTAAGTTTAGATAGGGATGACCTGGATATAATAGCACAAGATACTTTTTTGTCCCTGCCTTCAGTATTGTTCACATATTTTAACTGAGTACAGCCCACCTTAGCCGTTCCAAGAGTTAGCAGGTGCACCCACTGCTGCCTTCTTCCAGCTGATGCCATAACCAAGCACCTTCTGACTTGGTTTCTTTTTCCCCTCCAGGCTCACATCTCCTGCGTTTCCAAGTAAGTTTCAAAAAGAAATAAGGATGTTGCCATAAAACTGGATATTCAGCAGGAATATGGAGAGCTGCTGATACACACCAGGTCTCAAGCAGACACAGTGGTGTCTGTGGTCCAACCCTACGAGAGAAGTAGATGCTCCTGGACACCCATATGATCACCATTTCCAGCCGCCTGGTGCTAGACAGCTTCCCATAGGACAAAGCATTAGGGATCACTTTTCCAAAGCACCCTGGCAGAGCTCCAGAGCCTAAACTCTAAATCTTGGACTTCATTCTGGCAGCCAAACTTAAAATGGAAAAAGTATAAAGTGCTTTATTTTATTAAGAGAAACAGCTCTTCTCAGTGTGCTATCAACTGCCCTTGACCAAAGCTGCAAGTGGGAAAAGATCCACCAACTGTGTCAGTGTCCTGACAGATTTAAGTCAGATGCCTGACCTGGGAATCACTCTTACTTCCTTCAGAACGCTGCACACAACTGCACACTCTCGCAAAAGAGATTCTGCCTGGAGACGGGCAAATGCTTCAGTGGATTTGGCCCACGCGTTCAGTAGAGTCAGTTCAGGAAAGAAAATACAACCACATGCAACTAGCCAAGAATAGCTGCAAGACAGGTCGAAGTTTGTTCTTTGTATGCAGTGTATGGTGACATGACAGTCAGCCTTAATTCACAGAAAAACAACTAGGACAAGGCCAGCACCTCTGCAAGAGAAACTAGAAGAAAACCAAAGGAAATGAGAAGTAAACAGGAAGCAGCTTGCTGAGTAGGAATACAGGAGAAATCACCCCAATTTTCTGTATAATGTAAACAGATGCAGATTGTGGTTTATGACTAGAGGTGCTGCAACACTCTGCTATGTGTATCAGTAAAAATCCACTACAGCAAAGCCTCTTCATAATGCAGAAAGGTTAAAGAAAATTACATATCTACTCCATCACACTTTTTTCATTATACATTTTGTGGAACAGACTGGTTTGTGGTAAGAAACAATCTTCTCAATATTACCTTTCTTGTTCGGTAATATGGAATGACACAGGTCATTGCTGTATAGACACACTGCTCACGCATAACATACCTTTTGTCATTATATTTCGAACAGCTATTATAAAAGTCTTCCATTACACTGGTTCCTCAGGCATTCAGATGAATTAATTTAGTATCATTTTTAACATTCATCTGAAAGTTCAAGCATGTTTTCAGAAATTAAAAACCAGGGTTTTTAAAGCTTTTCAACTTGTAAGTTCATATTCTTTAAAGAGGCACCATTCAGAGAGGAAAGCTATCCTCCACAGGCAATACCACAAATACAACATGACAAGAGTACTAAGTGGAATGTATTAACTGGTATTTGTCAGAACTTATCATGTAAGAGCAAGGTTTGGGGATTTGAAGGGTGTGGTGTAACAAAAGCATCAGTCCAGAGATCAGAAGTTATGCAGAACACATTCTGTGCTCCTCCCACAGAAGGGTATTTGTCTTTGTTACACAGAAAAACAGCAACTCTGGAACATGAAGAGCCAGGGCATTTTCCCCCTCACTGTCATATATTTTAACTCAGTAAAATAATTCTTCCCATTCACAGAGCTACTCAGTATTTCTTTGTAACACTAGAAAGGAACCAGCTCAAACCCATGCATTTCATATTTCACTGTTTCTATGGAAAAGGAGGCTAATAACTGTAACTCGTAAAAGACCAAGGTGTATTTCAATGCCTCTACCAACATTTAGCAAGACTGATTTACCAAGGTTCTCTTTACACACCTAACAAGATAGAAGAGAGCATGTATTACGTAGGAAAAATATTTGAATGAATACAAACTTGTTTGATAAGTTTCAATCCATGTTAAAATTCTCTTCTTTTGCTTAGCATTATGTCACCTCAGACTTGGAAAATTAGGAGTAACATCTTACTGAAAAAAGTACTGTAATGGTAAACATTTTATAGTATGGATTAAATATTGTAGCAAACTTATTTAAGGACATGAAGTTTTTTCAGTGAATAAGTAAACCGCTCCATATGACACAGTACTCTCAACAAGTACAATACGCCCAGCTTGAAACAGTTTGAAATAGCTTTAACAAGTGCCAAGCACCTTGGTTTAGGAGAAGAATTTTTAAGGACTTGCTCAAACAAAATAGTTTAAGAAACCATTAAAAAAAAGAAGGCAAGTAAATCAAGCATCTAAAAACTAAAACCTTTATAAATACCTCTTTAGATGTTGCTCCAGTTCCAAGAATAACACTTTCATGGCTATTCGGTCAGAGCCTTGTTTCTGGAGAAGTGTCACTTTCATTGATGTATCTATTTAGTACCTGCTGATTAGATACCCTGAGATGGAGGGTTGGAAGAAACACCTCTCCTTCTCTTGGCAGCAGTGAGATTAGCATTAGCATTCCACTCTTAACCATGGGTCCTGAACTCTGCAGCACATTCAAGAATCACAAAGCCTCACCCGTTAAAGATTACCCACTTGCTTCTATTCAAAGCTTGACGAGTTTAGTAGTGGTTGGTCATGATCAACAAAAACAAGAAGGGCGAAGGGTGACGACACTACAGATCCTGTGATCACATGGTGTGCTGTTACATAAAGCATCAAGAGAGATTAAAGTCTCTACAATTAGGTTTTCAGATCTCAGACAAATGCATCTTCTTTCAGCGGTGCCAAATTCGCCACCTTTTGAGCTGATTCAGCCTGCTCCCACTTTTTGTAAAGCACACAGTAATTGCTACAGGTAGCTAATTCTGCTTAGAGAAAGGCAGCTGAGCTGTACTGTTTCTCAAATCAAAGTTCTAGTGCTTAATGGCAACTGTAATTAGACACAAAATCAACCATACCTAGTTTGCCAAGAAATATTTTACAGAGGTAAATCCTATCCCTGACTGCTATCATAACAAGAACCAGTGATAAGATATGCATCGGGTCAGTTTTTTGCAGACCAGATATCTTCTCATGCATCAAGCCAAAACTCAAGCACACATTGGTTATCCTTCCTCAAAGAAACACAGATCACCATAAGGAATTTTTGGTGCCTTGTAGTAGATCCATACCACATAACTAGGAGCCTACCTGCACAGGCACCATTATCCAGCATTGCTTCAATGTAAACTTGCTCCTTCCTCTATCATGGTGAACACTTTTCAGTGCAAACGAAAGGTGACTGCCCACAGTACACTGTGGAGAAGTGAGCAAGATTCACTTCCTTAGTCTACATGCAAGCTGGAGACATCCCCTCACCATGGAAATTGCAGACTACTTGCAGCACCTGTACAGGAATCCCTACAACAAACCCAAGAGAGCACAGGCATTGATGTTACACTCTTCCATCAGACTGATTACAGAAATACAGCGACAGAACCAGACATCAAACCTAGCAAATGCCACTCAGCCGTACTTCTGACTGCTAAATCAGTAGCAGATGTGTTTCCTCAAGTTGATTGCTCCTAAGACTATATAGGAAACTTGACGAATGGAAGGGCCAAAAAAGTTGGCTCAGAGCATGGCTATCTACTATTTAGCTGCATTTATTGCACCTTGTCTTTGACAAGGCATTAGAGAGGTGACTAATAGCAACAGAAACAGATACTACATGATAACAAGAAACAGTCTGGTGTGAGGGAGGGATAAACCCAACCCTACTTATTAGAACCAGCAAAGGGAGTAAGCATTTTGGTTAGGAGGTAGAAAGGAAGAAATAAACAAAAAAATGCATTAATTCTTTGCTTGTTTCTTTTCTTTCTGGGGTGATGGGTGCACCCCAGATATGTTAGATAACTAATACCAGAATGGGATTAGTTCCCCATTCCCAGAGCAAAGAGGGAACTCAGACAGTTTAATCTGGGCATCAGAGTTACTAACTGTGAAGCAGTGCTCAATATTACTACATGGGTTTCCCAGAGTCTGGTACACTCGGGTGGCAGGACAGAGCACCCCGTTCTTTTAAAGCACACCAGGGAGACCGAAGCAAACAAGTTACACTTCACAGTAAGTGTTTCTCTCATTACCTCAAGTCCACCTCCCTCAGCACAGCATGGAAACTGGTAACAGCCATGGCTCATTCGAGTGTCCTCCTCTCACTCCCACTGAAAAGCCATGGACACGGAACTACACAGATGTGCTCCAGGACATTGGAACCTGGAGAAGGGGCAGACAGGTCTAACAGCCCTGTGAGATGGGCACTTGCTTTGAAAGCAAAGCTACTTTTGAAAGCTTCAAGGGGAGACCAATGTGGTATAACCACATATAAAAGAGAGGAATGACTTGTGGAAGGAAGTGGACTTTCAACAGGCTTCCAAGGAACAATAACCTAAGAACAAAAGGATTAACAGTAATAACAATCAGCAACTATTAAGATGAAGTCTGACCCACTATTACTAAATAACTTAAATATTCAAGATGAAAAATTGCTTATAGCAAGGAATCTTACTAACTCTAAAGAGCTGAAACATCAAGCTGACTGGAGAAATGCTCACTTCCAGAAAGCAGAAATTATAATTCGAGTTGCATCCTTACATACCCTTTCATAGTTGGAGACTTAGCACAATAATAATCCCTAATGAATCCCATTGGTTACAGTATCTTACATAGCGCATCTCCTACAGCCTCCCTTAGGCTGTTCTACAAACTACACTGCTGACTCATGGCAGCTAGGCTTAGCAGAGCCTGCATCCCACAGAACTGCATCAACAGAGCTTATGGCTTCAGATTGTAAAGTGCTCTTCTTCTAACCCTCTAACATCCTTCTTACCTTCCCTCTTGCCTGCATCCCCCTCTGTAAATCTGCATGGCTGACATCAGCTAGGAAGACAATCTTTCTCTATACCTGTTGTGCATACAGTACACACACTAGCATGTTTTCCAGGATACCTAGAACAATGAGTACACACTGGAGTAGAAAAGGGAAGAAAGCAACGATGTTAAACTTCCCCATGGACAGTCTTTACTTTCTCCTTTCCTATTCCAGGATGCCCTCTGAACAGGAGCTCCATCACACTAAAGCTGTGTCAAGACAGTTGAGAACAAGGTTCAGGAAGTTATGCACATCTGACCAATATGTCGCTCAGCTCCAGCACTGCTCTGACTCAATACTGGGTTTCCTTTATAGCCAGAACAATCATTAAATTTTATTTATATATATATATACATATATACACACACACACACACACAAATGATGCAGGACTATTGAATATATTCAGCTGCTTCATTCTTTAGAGAAGCAAGCACAATGAGAGCCTCACAAAGAAAAGCCTTAGGCAGCGCCAGCTCTGGTGACACTTAATCAGGTTTCCTGATGCTTCAGCCCCAGTTCTGGGGACGACTTTACAGTAATGCAACACTCACAGGCTTCATTTGATGATAATTCTCCAGTTATAACACATAAAACTGGTTTCTGTGTCACTGATCTAAAAGCTCCTAATTCCAATTCATCACCTTTTTATTTGGGGGGGTGGGGTGTCTGTGCCTCAGAGGAATCTTATCAGTTCCATTTATCACCTTCAAGAAAAACAGCTAAGGATTTGCTTTGTCAGTTACCAGACTGAAACCAGATTAAATGTTAAACCCTAACTGCTCCAGAGGCAGGTATTCGAAGAACTACATTGTACTTCTTGTAAGCATTCCCATAAACTTGACAACTCTGGTTACAGTGCAATCACTTAATTAAAAGTATTACTCAGGTAACAGAAACCACAAAGAAATTGGAAGTCAACAGGATTAATTAAGCCATCAAACATTCTTACTGCTTTGAAAAACAGCCTCTAGCTGCAACTGAAAAATGCCTGGAGTACCAGATCTTCCTTCTATCACATTCAAGAATTCAGCACCAAGCTATTCTTTTCTTCCTTTGTCCTGAACCATTCTGGCTCTTACATAAAGTGACAGATTGTGCACAGATGAATTATCACTGTGGGCACACTAGGATGTCAGATATGGGTAAGTTCAAGCATTTAATGAAACAAAAAGCAACAGGATTTCATGCATGAGAGCATCAGGGTACCTAGGTTCCCCCTCGCCCCAAGCTCTCATGCCCAAATGGGAGGAGGGAGCCTATTTCAAGATATTTGTAGTACTCCTTGACAGTTTTGCTTTGAAGAAAAACACTGAATACATCAGCCCATGTTTAGATTTAACCTGGTAAGTGAATGAATCTGGCATTCAGCCAGTAGAATTTACAGTTTATGTCAGCCTGAATGAAGTGCAGCACTCGAGCCCAAATTCCTCAGCGTGTCACACATCACTGCCATACCTTCACAGGGTAAACATTTAGCAGGTTCGCTTTCCACATGCTATAGAGGACTTAAGCAGCTTGACTAATCCAGACTTTACCATAAAAAAGGCAGAAAATAAAGCACAAGCCAATTTTCAGATGACATAAGCAGCCCTGTGGTAACAGTGTCAATTTTGATGTGGTGTAACGAACTAAGAATAAATTTAGAATTCTGATGTGCATGTGAGTGCTTGATAAAGCTGAAAATATACTCAACAAACATTCAAGCTCTTCTAGAAGTGTTACAGTTACAAACATGCAAACCTTAGATATTTAAGCCAGGTTGGACAGGGCTTTGGGCAACATGGTCTAGTGTAAGGTGTCCTTGCCCACAGCAGGGGGTTGGACTGGATGATCTTTAAGGTCCCTTCCAACCCAAACTATTCTGTGATTGTATGATTTAAGGGCTAAAATATTACTACAATAATGATCACAGATTTGTGTAAGACAGTGGTATCCAGGATTTCCAAAGTTTGGTTGAGATTACAGCACAGTCTTCAAGATTTTAGGGGCTCAAAATCAGCAAACATTTATGTGGAGTTGCAGTTCTTGTTGTTATGGGAGATGCCCCATATACCATTTGCATAACAGCTTATGGGGTTTTTAATGCTTTGGTCCCATCCCACTGTCCCATCTTAAATCAATCTTTATGGAGTACTTTGGCACAAAGTGTTTTGCAAGGCTATGAGTCAGCAACAGCAGTGCACAAAACCCAACTCTGACACTTATTAGAACTCCTCAGTGAAGCAATGCACGCTGGATTACCAAAAGAAATAAATCTGACAATGAGGAAAGATAAAAAGGACAAAAAGCTGTACAAAGACATCTACACCATAATGAAAACCAAAGCACTGAAGTGAAAGACAAGTGTGTGGATGCCAGGTTGGGAAGTA
The DNA here is from genome assembly GCA_017639245.1 of Myiopsitta monachus. Lineage (NCBI taxonomy): Eukaryota > Metazoa > Chordata > Aves > Psittaciformes > Psittacidae > Myiopsitta > Myiopsitta monachus. The sequence goes on from CM029919.1 coordinate 67,744,144, forward strand.
CCTCATTCCCAAATGCTAGCAGCAGAAATCACTGCTGTACCTTTGCTATTGTCATATTTTGAGCAGCTGTAACGAGGTGCAGTTAGAGAAGATAGCTTTATTTCAGTCCATCATTAAGCAACTAAAAAAGCCAAACGAAATGTGTCTTTAGCTATAAACACCTTAATTGAACATCTGAGGAATATTCTCATACATTCTTCATAGTCATCACTAAGTGATAACTAAGGTGTTTCAGTTACACAAAGAGCAGCATTACAGCTGCACAGAATAAGCCTATTTTACACTTAATTTTGATTTTCATCTCAGTACCACAATGTAATACTGACAAAAAGCACATCCTCCTTGTGTGAAAGATCAACAAACTGCATACAGGAGAGATCTTACTGGGTCTGAAACAGCCATCTAGCTCAGGAGCCACCTCTAGGCATGGCCAGCAGCAGAGGCTGGAGGAGGAACCCAAAAAGGCAGGCAGATAAATGCAACTTTCCTACAGTATCCTCCTACCTGTGAGCAATCAGCAGCTGAGGAGCTCCTGCGCAAGGAATAACTTAGTATTTAGTAACTCAAGAGACTTTTTTTCCAAGAACTGGTCTACTTTTCTTTTAAAGAAATCACCACACGTTGCTCTGAAACTCTGAAAAACAGCGTGTTTAATTCCAAGTTAATTACCCGGGGAAGATAAAGTTTCCAAACAATCAAATACGAAGCATCAACCACCCTGGCTGCTAAACAGATATGAATCTAAATCTCAAGAGCCGACCTGATATAAGAACATGTTAGGAACACCTGGAAGCCACCACAAGCATGAAACTGCAGCTTCAGGGAGTCAATCTTCTCCAGGAACCACAGTGAACCATCTGCAAGCGAGTGCATTACATTCCACTAAATGGAAGTCACTGAACTTCTATCATTTAATCATGCAGGAGAACAAATGTTTTCAAGACATGGAGCTATGTTAGTATCAGGACAAAGAAATGTGTTAAAAATTCAGTAAAATGTCTTGCGGGGTAGAGAAGCAGAGAAGTAATTTGGGGCATGGGTATGAATAGACAATTAGAATGCTTCCTGTTTGCTGCTTTTTGTGCTGCGGAGATAAATCAGATTAAGCTTACAAAAGCAAGCGTAGTATCTCTTCTAGACATAAGGCTTCTCTGTACCCTGGCTGTTCTATGCTAGCTTCAAGCATGTGCTCCTTTCCTTCACTGTGGGAACTGTGAAATCCAAGCCAGCAGAACCTCTGATTAACAAGGAGCCTGATTTTCACGGCCTGACACAGCACAATAACAGCAGCTCAGCATTTTTTGCTGCAAGGGATTGTCAATTTATTTTTCATGTTACTGCAGCTGAATACAGAATTAATGATGAAGGATTTACAGGCATTCAGCTAGAATGGAGGGGAATGAACCTACACACACACTCGTGTTTGGTTGTGTTGGGGTCTTTTTACCTATGCATGCAAGAGAATACTTGAGTACTATGAAGTCGCCAGTCATATAGTCCATGAAATGGAGCTTCACAGTTAAGGGTAAATGAACTCCAACAGACAACTGAAACAAAGGAGGACTCACAGGCCTTCGCTATTAAGGAGGACCATCCAAAACCTTCACAGGCCAATTCCAAAACAAATCTGCGTCCTGCCCAACCTCCAAACCGAGACTCATCACTAGGTGTGGGCTAACAGGAACCCAGCTATTCTTGGATATCTGAAACTCCTCAGAAATACAGGAAATACATGAGACTAAACTGCAGCTGACACTCCTAGGGCATTTGGTGGCATCCATACAACAGAAATAAGTTAGAAATTTACAATAGTGTAGTTCTCAGTATTATCAAGATAGAATTCATAACTCTACAACTCTCTTCCCCCTCATTTTTTCCTTTCTTTCAGATTCCAGACAGCATCCTGCACTTAAGCAGCAGTTCAAGCCCAAATGTCTTCAGGCTCTGGGAGGCTTACTCTTCTTAAATCAACTTGTTTCAAAAAGGAGGCAAGTAGAACAATGCAGCATCACATCTGAGATGCCGCACAAGCACAAATTCATACAGGAATAACCAACCCCTTCCAGTACCATGAGCACAGAAGCTGTAATGTGACCTTCAATGCTCTAAAACAAGCTACAGAGACCAGAGACTGGGTTTCTCTGCCATGTCCAAAGCAAAACTTCAGCATCCTGATTCTCTTTTTCAATTAGGCAATACACTCTGCAAGGTGAGATCTAGCTAAAAAGCAATTCTCTGATGTCTAAAACAGAACAAAGCCCCTCAAGAACCCACTGCTACAAATGGGAAGGCCACTCCACCAGGCCCAAGCATTCAGCTCCTGGACCACCAAGACTGGAGGTATTGCAGCAGAACCTCTCACAAGGCAGGCACTGTGCGTGCAGAAGGAAGAAGGGGGTAATTTGCTGCTGAAACCGAATCTTTGGGGCCTGACAAGTCCTCTGTGCACTGTTTTCATACAAATAATTTGTTTGCTGTGAAGCCTGCTCAAATAGACTGATTTCTGTGAATATACAGAAGTACTTAGAGATCTGACAGGCAAAGAGTAGCAACCCCAGGCAGCAAACTGAATACCTTACCATTCTGAGCCACTGATACCATAGGGGTTTTCCTGTAATGAATGCTATCAGTGGCCCACCATAAATGATTCAGGCACATTAGTTCAAGTAGTTCAAATATCAACAATACACTAAACTTTCAGCAGTTAGTTCCTTAAGCAGCCACTGGAAGACAGCACTAATCCCATACTTGATTATTTTCACTGTTAACATTCAACAGTTATGCAGCTCTTACCTGGATCTATTTTGGTATTCTCCTCAATTGATTGCATTTGGCAATGTTTATTTCAGAGAAGACTGAAAGTCACAACCTTCAATTTTCTTACCTGGCTGTGTAAAACCAGCAAGCAATTCTGAAATTAGCTACTTCTGACAAAGCATTTTCTTCTGAGACCTACTGACTACATTTTCATTTTTTCCCACATCAGTAAGAAGCACAGAATGTCACATCATTGCAGATGTGCTGAAATGACCCTCTTAGACCAGAAACTAGGACTTCAGTTCCATAACCAGTAATTATCAGTCATTTTCTTGAACATGAATTGCTCTGATCACTTAACTTGAAGCAATGGAGGTTATTTGGGAGACCAAAACAGCAGTTTGGAAGAATACTACTGCATCTCACAGAAGAGGGATTTTTATACACACTTACTGAGTAATGTATTTATCATTAAATTAAATATTTACAGAATCCTAGGAAAGCCATCTAACTCCAGATTTGGAAACTAAAAAACACATCAGTGAGCTAAAGAAAGATACTATGAGAAGGAAAGACCAGAAATAAAAGGCAAGTGGAAGCAGGGAAGGAACAGGGCAAAAAAAAGTAGTCAGGACAAGCAAAACAGCAAGGAGAGCAAGGCATTAAAGAGAGAAGGGTCAGGCACCACATGAGGGAGTGAAGAGGATAAAGGAATTATGGGCTAAAAATACCCAAAAGAAAGGTAACAGCAGATGGGGTTATTTTGGTACATTTAATACAACTGAACAACAAAAGGAGCATTTCTGGAAGTATCAGAGTTTTCTGGAAAAAGAGAACTATAGGAAGGAAAAGCTTAAGAAACTGGATCTATAGTGAGCAGCTGCCAAAGCCCTGCTATTTCCCTTGGCAGACCTGCACTTTGATTCATACCCCAATGCCATCACATCACTGCCTTATGATGACAGCTTTTGGCATAGTGGGGGAAAACAGAATCAAGTTTCAAACTCTCTCTTCTCTGTGAACCCAGCCTATGAAGAGTCTCTTGTTAGCTCATGCTCCAAGTACAATGTACTAGAGAAATACTTCAACCTAAGGTACCAGAAGTAAAACAGGAATGTTAGCCAAGATCTTTATGTGGCTCAGCTTACCCCATGGGAAAGGGCTATGGTGACAATGCAGGGGTAGCTCATTCCAAAACAACTCATACTTCCTTGAACTGCCCTGTGTTCTGTAGCCATGCACAAAAGCCTCTCTCTCCTGCCGGCAGCACTGCGGTTCCATAACCAGCAGCCCTTGGTTTAACCAGCACAGCAGCTCCCTTCAGTGGAGGTGGGTTAGAAGGTGCAGCAGTTAAAAGCAAAATCCAGCTAACACCTGTCTTTCTACAATCAACTGATTCAGTCACTGCAAGCAAGATGATTTCTTAAGACAGCAGCACTCTGAGTGAGCCCTACGCAATACGATGCTGTTTCCACTCCTCAGAGCACAGAGAGCAAGAGATGAAGGGTGCACGAGCAGGTATTTTCAGTGGGGCAGGCAGATAGGTGGACATAAAGCTAGTCTCTTGACCTATCTGCATTTCAGATGCGGTTAATAATGGCTAACACTTCACATTGTTCACAGAAAAATGCATCAGAAGTGTTAAGGATGATGGGTTTTAAGTTTATTCTAAAAAGCCTCTGTATTTCTGGCTTCTGAACATAAATTTATCATAAGAACAGAGAGTTCTTGTTTCCACGGTGCCTGAAAAAACCTCAACATTTATTACTTTCTCCTTCAGTGAACAGTTCAATAATCCATTAAACATTTGCAGTGATCCTTACTGGTACATACGTGCTGATCCAAGTCCAGAGATGTAAGCAATCTACTCAGGCATTCATGGCAACAGGCTTTCTGTTGACAAAGGCTGAACTTCCATGTTTTAATAAAAGGCACAAACACAGCTAACAAGACAAGTTAAATAACACTCTTTTCCTCTCACTCCATTAGACATACTCCACTATTTTATTTCACAATGGGCTCCAACTAACTGCCACGAAAGGTTCTCCTACTTCATCCTGCCCACATGTTCTTGCCTTCTCCTTTGCATTGGATCTGATGGAAAATGAAAAACTATTACCTGCTACACCATGTGAACAATATGCAAAAGCAAAGGCAGAAATGGCTGACTGGTAGAGGGGGAAAATTGAGAATAGATAAGCATTTTTCACTCTAGGCTGCTTTCCCCTTCCTTACACACAACATGCCAACTCCACTATCAGCATAAGGTCTTCCTGGAAACCCCAGACAGAAGCATTACCACCAAAGAGAAAACATGGGATTTTGTTGTTATCTTCTATCTGGATGTTTTGTTCTTGTTAAAGGGAAGGAATAAGAAAAGCAGGTAAGGAAGAAAATATTCAGGCCATTTTCCTGGCTAATCACTTTTCCTAACAATGCCCATGGTGGCAGTAGGATTTCCCTTCCCCAGTCCACAGGTAAGCGTGTGGCATGTCTGATTCAAGACTCACAGCAAGCTGCCAAGCAGAGGGCATGCTCAGTAAATACAGATACAAACAGACTGATATTTACCTGTGTCAGAAGTTTATCAGAGTAGTTGAAGAACCACATTCCAAAGAAGATAAGCAGCCAGGCAGAAAGGACAGCAGAGAAGAGAGGGAAGAAAAAAAAAAAATCTAGATTATAATCAAAGCTATCATATTAAGAGATACACAACAGCAAGTACAATTAACATTAAACCTGTTACTTCAAGGTTACTTCAGAAGTGACAGAATCATTTATACCTAGAAGCAAGGTATTGACACAGCTACAGCACTATCCAATTATTTTACTAAAAAAAAAAAAACAACCCCAACCAACCAAACTATAGTTAAGTCATGGATTTGTCACCTGTGACAGTGTCTGGTCCATTCAAAGAAACCTTTCCAGATAAGCACATGGTTGAAGTCTGTTTGCAACCTTACTGGAAGCAATGCACATATTGATATCAAGCTTGAAGCTCCCTTTAGCATAGGCAAGGTTAGATGTCTGGAAGATAGCACCCAGCCTAAGGCCCACTGTCCCTGCCTTTATCTACACTTATCACAGAAACAGCCCAACACAACAACCCTCCTGCACTAAGGTTAGCCTTTATATATACCCTCTCCTCTTATAAGCAGTTTTCCCCAGTGGCAAGCATAAGCCAACCTCCAAAAGGGAAGCTCGTAACAAATAAACAAAACATTCACACACACATACACACACACACACAATCAATTCAGGGGACTAAGAATTCTAGTAGCTAAAAGCCATTAGGCACAGCACCTAATGGAACTCTGACATCATAAGGTTACCCAAGCTGAGGCTTTTACTGTCAAGGAACTTACTATCAGCTTTCCTGCTCCTGTGTTTCCTTCTCCTGGCTTCTGAGCCCAACACTTCTCCTTCCCCACCTCTCCTGTGTTACTTTCTCTGTCCTTCCTGGTACTTCTCCTTTCGGGTTAGTGAACTGGCACATAATAACCTTCCAGGGATTCTCCTCTCCCCCCTGAAGACAAAGTTGGCAATGAAGTTCCAAGCATAAGGGAAGCGTAAGATGTGCAGAGAGCGAAGGCAAAAGATACCAAGCATGCATAATTCATCTGAGCTACAGCTGTTACTGCAGAGCATGGATTAAAACGTTTCTTCTAGCACACCACACTGTGAGGAAAGCTGAGATCTACAGCATATAAAAAAAAGATCAATCTGGCACCTTTAACAAAGCCAAAGGTTACATGGGAAAAAAACAGGAGGAAAAAACCCATTATGTATTACCCTAAACTGCACAGACTAACCCTAAAAACGTTCTAGGTTCAGGTATTTTTACATTTAGTTCAACAGCTAGCAAAAAGCGCTCAGAATGCGGCAACTCCCACTGCTCTCCAGAGGAATAGCTGGGTTATGCTTTTAAAGACCTTAACCTTTGTTCAATCGCACAGCAAAAGGTAATGGAAGAAACTGAAACGTTATCATCCTAACTGTGTTTTATCATGTGTCCCTATTTTCTTGCCAACCTGAATTAAGAGAAAATTAGATAGTTTTCAGTCTCAAATTGCTGCTCAAGCACAAAAGCAAGTTTTTACTAGAAATAAAAATTATTCCACATAGCAAAATTTGGGTTTTAAAGCAAGTGGTTTCTCATGCTGACTTCAGACTCCATTCACCAATTAGGTGGCTGCTTTTTATTCAAGGCCCCTATTGTATGTATAGGGCTGCCTACAAAACATTCACAGGTTTCCATGCAATAGGTTTGAAAGACAAATTATCTATTTTTGATACACTCATTCCTCTAAATGCACAAAGGCAGCTTTTCCTGGTTTTACTTCTGCACTGACTTACAGCAAGGTGAAAACATCACTGATACCAGCACCAGAAACAGGCACCCAGAATAGCAATGCAGCTTCTTTAAAAAAAGAACAAAAAGCTATGCTGTGACCACGTACACGATGTTTGAGGAAAACGAGGTCTTCTGTATTTTTAACCTTCTCATACAGCACACGGCACACAGAAATAGGCATCAGGAGCGCACAGTGCTTGTGTGACCAGAAAGTACCCAGCCTCACTGCAGGAAATATACAAAGTACAGGTATAGACCACTCACTGTTTTTCTCCTGAGAGACATACAATTCAAGAGTTATTTAACCACATGAAGGATGCCTTGAGAGTGCCATACCTGAGCAAACTCTGTTCCAATGCACATCACTGACACCACAGCCTCAGCTGCCCATAACGCAGCTCTGGCAGTTTGAGGTTTTTCTGCCTTTCCTTACAGTAACTCCCCCAAATCAATAGCTCAGAATGTGAACATCTCATGGGGGAATTCCAAGCCCATGAATTGTGCAAATTCATAGAAACACAGAATCACCTAGGTTGGAAAAGACCTTTAAGATCATCAAGCCCAACCACTCCCCAGCACGGCCAAGCCCACCACTAACCCACGTCACTGAGGGCCTCATCTACACAGTTTGTGAACACTTCCAGGGACGGTGACCCCACCACTGCCCTGGGCAGCCTGTTCCAAGGCCTGAGCACCCTCTTGGGGAAGAAAGTTTTCCCAATATCCAATCCTGTGTTCTGCCCACTTTGTTCACTCTCTCCTTGTCAACACTGAAGCGCACCACTAGCTTTCCAAGGAAGGGAGGACTGACCACCTTTTCCCCTTGACCAGCCGTCTTCCCCGATACCCCATTCGGTTGCAGCTGCGCTCCCTGAGATTAAGCCTCCGCTAAGGAAACCCCCGAGTTACAGCCAGCTTCTCACACCCCCCGAGGACGCTACCCCCTTCCGCCACCCCAGCGCCGCGGCTGCCGCACACGGCTATCCACCGGGCCAGCGTTACCCGGGTAGAAGCCGGAGAGCCCGAGGCCAAACCGCGCCGCCGGGACCGGCTGCTGAGCGGCGGCGGCGCGGCGCAAGCGCGCCACCTGGCGGCCCCGCCGAGCGCAGCCCTGCCCGCAGCCCAGCCGCGGCCGCTAGGGGTCGCTGCGGGCTCGGCCGCCGCGGCACGGTTCCTCCCGCCCCGCAGCGCTCCGACCGCCGCTCGACACCTGCCACGGGGAAAACACACCGCATGCACGGGATACAGCAGGTCACGATACACCTCATTCGCCTCCCTGAAGAGGGCGTGAAAACCAGACAGGTCAGTTGTGCCCGCATTTACACAGGTAATGGCTGAGAACACAGGCACAGAAGTGACTCACTGTTACACAGAGGCGGAGTATCACAAATGAAACCAATCCCAGCCCAGCAATGGCACTCAGAGGCTGCTGCACACCAAACCCGAGTTGCAGCAGAAAAGAAGGTTTTCAGATGGCAACAGAGCACAGCCCAGAGAAAGGAAATTTGGACCTGGTGGCACATCTGTCCCAAGCTGCTATGTAACCCCCAGATGCGGGCCACACACCTCCTGCCTGTTTAACATAGAATGATTTGGGTTGGGAGGGACCTTATAGCTCATACAGTTCCAACCCTTCACCACGGGCAGGAAACATCTTCCACTAGACCAGGTTGCTCAAAGCCCCAGTCCAGCCTGCCTTTGAACAGTGCCAGGGACGGGGCATCCTCCCCTTTTAATTGTACTTTACCACAGAGTCAGTGCACGAAGAATGCGCCCAGGGCAATGTCACAGAGTCCTAGAGAGAACCTGACAAACCCTTTGCCTGGGCTGCGTTCCCACCAGCATCTCCTCTCACTCACCGAGAAAAGAGTGACCCCAGGATGCAGTACCAACCGCACCAGCAGCCCTCTCCCCACGGCATCCCTCAGAGTCACTCGCCATACTTTCAGGTCCCAGAAGAGCTCAGGGCCAAAACCTGTGTTGGTTTTCCCTCTGAGTAAATACTGAAGGCTGTGTGTGTGCAGAAGCCCAGATAAACCTGCCCCATGTTCCATGTACGGGAAGCCAGCACTGCTTTGAGCACTAGAGCCTGCTTGAGAGTGAGGGCAGAGAGGCAGTGATCTCACTCAGACTGGGAGCACACCATGTTTTTCTTGGGAGAGTTAACCTCCATGGCATATAGACTGCAGCACACCACACGCACCAACTCAAGAGAAGCTAAAACAACACTCCCTTCCCTGAGCCCTCTCCTCACCAACAAAGCCACAGATGAGGTGAGCAAGTCAGTGGTGTCACATCAGAACATCCACACCTGATGAGAAAGGGAAAAAAGAACATTTCAACTTATGGAGGCACAATGAGACACCTTTTTTTTCACCTTTAAAAACACTGAACTGCCAACAGATTTATAAATCCTTTTCCTCTCCCCACTGCAAAGCTAATGTCACTTCTCAGACTTAAGTAGTCCTTGTATTACCTGGATTACTAGATTCCCTCCAGTGCCTTGCTGAAAACTTCCCTAAATTTACTGTTTTCCATTACTAGGAGCACATCAGTTTACCAACAACAAACACATGTCCATGACACTGAAGCTTTAAGACCCTTATCCTTTGTTCCAGCCTCACTGCATGCAACAGGGGAAAAACAATCCAAAGTGTTGGTTTAGTCAGAGATGCCAAAGGGTCATCACACTCTACCCCCAACCCAACCCAAGTTTGCTCACTGGCACTTGCCTTTGGGCAAGCACTAAAGCAGCAAGAAGCTGCACACCTGAATGCTGCCACTATTCCCAGGGATACTATGAGGAAGAAACAATTCCTTGCTGCACCTAGCTTAAGAAAACACACACAAATACATGCATACATGTGTGCACAAAAGTGAGGCTGGTAGGTCAGAACACACAGATTTTAGAGTCAATTTCCAGAACTTTTTACTGCTAGAATATACTTTTAAAAATTAAATTCTGATTTTTTTAAATGTTTCTTTACAAAAAAAAAATGGGAAGATTAAAAATATAGTGTACTCCACCATGCAGTCATTGTCAGTGGTGGTGAACATGTAATTCAGTGTTTTCCCTTTTTATTAACACCCAAACACTTGAAGGTATTGTTTTTTGTGTTTTTCTCTTCCTGTTTTTTTTCTGTTTGTTTGTTTTAACAGAGCACCAGCCAACATGGCAAAGGCTTATTCTTCAACTGCCAAAAGCAACACTAGCATAAAAGTGATGTCAGCACTGTTTTGTTAGTAACACTGGCCTTCCCTCTGAAGAGGCAGAACATACACATTGCCAGGTCAAGCATTAATGGAAACCATTGTTAGTTTACTTAGCCCAGAAGCCTGAATGCTCCTCCACCAAGACATCATCAAGAGATCACCTCAATCACTCCCACTCACTCCTTCCAAAGACCCATATGCTCAGAAATCCAAGCAACTGAGGACATGGGAGAGGCCACCACAAATAAGGGATTAAGCCTTGACTTCTTTGCATTCCTCCACCTCACCTTCCCCCTTGCTGACTTACCTACACATGCACTGGAATACAGTATTCTGCAGAAAGATGTGCCTACAAGACTGTGAACTCGATGAAAAACAGGCTGTTCAGGCAGTCTACCCTTCCAAATTTAGTAATGAATCAACTGTCATAACAGGATTTGACACAAGAATCTGAATCTTTTGTTACTGTGCCAAGCTAGACTTTTGTCTACTACTGTAGTTTCAATACAGCACGTAGACTCCATGAGTTATCTGATCAAAACCATATTTATATTTTTAATTATCAAAGCAATGTTATATACGGTTATTTCAGTGAATTGCCTTAGTTTTCCTGGTTACTTTTGTAAGCAGAAGAGTTTTCTACTGTCTACTTTGCATGAAATTATGAGAAAACTCCCTGAAAATGGACCTTGACCGAAATGCACAGGATGAAGAATACTGAAGGGCAATTATTCTCTAACTGACCAAATGTCTTTTGCTACAGGTTATACAAGTTAGAGATTTGAAAGTTTATACCTTCAACATATGGGAATAAGTAACAACACAGCAGGTCCAGTAAAAAGAAAAAATCAATCAAGAAAAGTAGCTGAAAATGGAAGCCTTCGAAACCCCTTAGTGAAGTATGATACATGTGCTACCCACCACAGACTAATAGAATAGATTAGAAGGGATCTTCTTTGGCTTTCATCTAGATCAAACCCCTGCTGAAATGAGGGCTAGCTTTAAATTTATGTCAGGTTGCTTTCTGAAGCACTTAAACAAGAACAGACAGAGCTCCATGTTCATGAGCACTACTACCCTGACAGACTACTGCAGGTTGGAAGATGCTGCCTGGAAGACTCAGCCTCCGAAATGCTGAGGAGCAGTAAACAAAAATGGTGCAGACTTCATGTGGACTTTGCAATTCAGAAAGGCCATGCATCTGTGATCCCCCACCCTCAACTAAACCAGCACAAGTTATTTCCCAAAACAGCAGAAAGGAAAAGCATGGAGCATCAGAAGAACCAGCAATTGGTTCCCAAAATACTGCATCCCTAGGATATGAGAACCCAGAAAAAACACATGGCTCATCAAAAGCACTGTTACAAACGTACAGCAGGCAACTGCTCAGAACGTACCTTATATTAAGCTGTATTTTAAAAATTACTTCACCTTATTTGGCTTCTGCACTCCTGGTTGGAGGCCAAACCAGCATCTCAGCTCTCCAATAGCAGCAGCCTTTAGTACATTGTACACATTTGCTTGCAACAGCTTAAGCTAAGAGATCAGTCCAGCCTGAAAAATATGAAGTATAAATAACTCTTCTCCCTCCTGGATGTTTTTAAGGAGAAAAGTCACAGTCCTTCAGTCTTCCACTGGTGAGTGTAAACAAGGCAGCAGCTGAGGAGAGCCCACAAAACCTTTTTGGAAATGCCCAAATTAAATTTGAACATTGGTGGGTGGGGAGGGAATCAGAAAGTGACAATGAAAAGATACTAGATACCTCAGTCATGCTGAAGGCAACTGGGTTTGTAGTACTGTCCCAGCCAAAACCCTGCGCACTTGCCTTGCAAACGTAACCACGACCAGGCTGTAGCTCCGAAGCACCCAGAAACCTCACAAACTCCACACAGTGTAGTTGTACCACCAGATCATGTTAATAAGATTCAATTATGCATCTAAAAGCAATGGTCACAAACTGTGTTGTAATAGGGTATGATGTCATGATCTGGGGTGCAGACAGCATTGAAAGAAGGCTGTATCTAAACTGGCAAGAGAGATCCTATCTAAAAAAACAACACTAAGACTCATCCAAAATGTTAATGCTCTTAAGACTGCAGACTTAAGACTAAGTAGAATCCATTTTAAAGATGCCAAGTCTGTTTAACAGACAGCTATGGATAATACTAAAAGAAGGCTGGCAAAAAATAGAATAGCTTGGTATTTATGTTAAAGATCTGCCTATGAATCTGGATGAGCTTTTTAAACTCTGGTGCTGTTCTGGAACACTCAAACGGCGGCTTCTACAAAGTTCAACACTTGTGTAACATTGCGATTATTTCCTTCATAATGTATCACTCTGAGCTACTGTTTCAGTCCAAGTACTTAGATGAATGCTGCCTGAACTAAACTACCATTAAGTGTGTTAAAGTGAAAGGATACATACTTGATTAGTAGCTCAGTGAGAACTGCTCCGTACAGTCATTCATTCCCCAGAACTCAAAAGCAAAATAGAGCAGAGAGAAGAAGAGAAACTTTGACATTAAGAAATGCAAAACAGAATTTAAGAGATGTAGAAATGAATGTTATGGATGTCTACAGTTTAGAGAAAAAAACCACAGAAACAGCAAGGTACACAAAGCATTAAGCTCATATAAATGAAGTGGAGACATATCTTAACCCTATATCATCCCATTTAACATTATTCTCAAAACAGCTGTGTCGCACGAACTACAATTTGAAGTATTTCTGAAGTCCTATTAAGAGCCAGTTACTTTCCAAGTCCTAAGCACTCCTGCCTGCACTGACTGCCGGTAGTAACCACATGCTTACCCAATGTCTTTCAAGAGCTTCTACTAGTTAAAAATTTCTACTGTTTCAACAACTTGGTCACAAAGTTACGATGGAATTTTCCTTTTTTTCCCTTGGTAGAAGTTGTAGCCCACACTGAGCTCTAACAGCAAGGTTACAGACACGCTAGAAATGTTTGCAATACATGTTTGCTGAGGTTAAGAATAGCCCAAAGATAAGCAGTTGCCTAAACTTGGCAGTTATGAACTGGGACTCTACACAGGCACAAAACATTCTTCTGATGCTCAGACTCATTTGTTCTCAAACACTGACTGTCCTGGCTCCAAAGCCACACAAAAGTTTAATGAGGTGACAATCCCCTACTGTCACAGAGTTTGGAGAGATTCAGGTCACAGCAAAAAAAAACCAACCCACGGTTGATTTGACACAACAGGAACTCACTGAAGAGAGTTAGATAATAGGTGCTGGGAGTTGGGTTTTCCCATCCTTAAGACTGAAAATCCTACTTCTTTCCCAACATTAAAAGAGAAGGCTTACACTTGGTATCAGAAAATGTGTTTATATTTGATATACTTGACTCTTGGGGAGGATTTAAAGAAAATCTCTGATAAACCCATTCTTTCCAAAGGAGTCACTATTCAAAATCATTTCTTTCCCAAAGCTCTCAGAAGCTTGAAACATCTTAAGACAGTCTTACTTTCGTATGTATCCACATTAAAAACTAAACTTGAAGGAGCAAGTTAGCAGGGAAAGGAGAGGTGTGGCAAGGCATACAACACTGTCCATGGCGATTGAGTAAGCAAGCCTGCCTTTCATCAGCAAGAGCTCTACACTGAAGTTATCTCCATTAACAGCACAAAATTTCCCAATACAATTTGTGGGAAATACCAATTTTGTAAAATCAGCATTATTTGATCTCACATGCCATCTATACTACATCTTCTGAAGCCACTGTAATCTCATAGTTACTGGAATAACAATTTAAAGCCATGGCAGCAATCTTTTATTTTACATTCAACTTTAAAAAATAAAGTATACTTAAGGTCTTGCTTCTACGAGTAGAGCACAACAGATGCATTATTTCTATTTAAAATTTGATGTAAGAATGCTCATAAAGCCCATCTTACACACCAACAGTAACTTCAGAATAATTGTACCTGCCTGCTCTGTATTATTTTTTTCACCAGTTAGCTCAACATGTAAGGATCCATTAAGTTCAAATGCTTTCATATTATAAAGCTGCACTGAACCATTTTTCAACTGACTGTAATTAAACAGGACTTTCTCTAGAATTAGTGATCTGCTTCTGAAAGCAGATCATGCAAACTGGACAGATTCTTCACATAAATTAGTCAGACAATATTCTTCTCCTTTTTTTCATGGTTTATTATTAGGAAGTATACAGGTTCCTAGTTAATTTCAAAAGCAAAACCAGTAACAATGGCATTCTGATGTCTGAAAATATAAGACAGGTTCTATTTGCAGTGTAACCGCACTGTTTCACACCAATATGCAAGATCATCGTATTTCACAACAATTAAGAAAACTGAAGTTCCAGATTAACAAAGGGCAGACAATAATCTGGCTATTTCTTCATGTAATGGACAAAATTTACAACAATCACAATTTAGACTCAAGCTTTACTTCAGTAACTGTCCTGTCTGCACACAGACTACTTTTCATTCTTCTCTAAAATAGTCTCAGCTCCAAATTAGCTTTAAATGGCAAGATAACTAGCTAGTGATGGTTGCTATCACTATAAGCATCCACTACAGCACTGTTTCACTGACTGGAAACAGTGTTGATTAAATTGTTCAGCTAAACTGAAGACTCATTTTCTCTCAGACTGACTCTCAAACACACTACAGTCATAATCAACAGTATGATCCTCAAATATTAGCCAATAAGAATACCAACAAAACCCATGAGAATTAAAGAAAAAAGTTAGCAGTCATAAAGGCGGAGCAATACTCAACATATACCAAAGCACAGGAAAGCATCATCAGCACAACAGTCATTACGCATGCAGCATAAAGAATCTCCAAGATTTGTATTCATTTCTTACCCTAAAGAGCATATAAAAGAGAATCTCATTAAGTTTCTCTCCCCACATATCATGGGTTACAAGTTTCATGTTTTGTCTTTTTTGAATAACAGTGTCACCTATTTCCAAGTGAAACCAATGCATTTATTAACTTAAGCAAGAAGGATTTGGGCTTTAAGTCATTTAAGTATTTCAGAAATATAGGTTAGCCTATCTATAATTAGCATTCCTGATGATTTAAACATGGCTTGATGATTACTAAATTCATCATCTTTAAATATACACTTCTGACTCAGCATCAGCAGAATAGAGACATTTTCAACAACTAATTTAGCTTAAGACTTCTTGGCAAGCAAGAATAGGAAAGAACCAATAGCTTTTATAAGATGAGGGAAGGCAGGAATAGGCATGCAAGTATGTTAACAAGTAAAAGGGAAAATATTATTATGAAACTGAATCCAGCATCATCACAGACAATTGTTCCCATACTCCAATGTTTGGCATTTTAAAGTGAGCAATCAGTAAGCAGACACCTCATAGACAAAAAAAAGTCCTTATCTATATTCAGGTGAGGAACCAACCGTTCTTCTATTATGATTAAATATTAACGTGCTTTTGAAGTCAAGTCATATCTTGCAGAAGATAACAGAATATAAAATGGAAAACATTTATTTCAGTACTTAGTGGTCAAAGAAGATGAAGCTAATGACTTCTGAACCAAAGATTTAATCCTATAATGGACCCACAGTGTTCAACTGCCAACGATGAGCAGGAGTCATCTCAGCAAGTCACCTGCTAAGCAAGCCAGGAAACAATACGGAAATAAAAAGCACGCTATGTATCCATAGTGGATGAGCATACAGAGACTGAAAGGACAGGTGCCCACTAAGATCCTCGGCGAACAACAAAAACCCAAATCAGGTATCAGATTTATTTCATCAGTTCATTATTGCCCAGAATCGAGATCTTCCCACCCAAGCTCTCAAAGATCTGACCCATATTCAAAGACAAGATCCAGAACTTTACAGGTCCTCTGAAGCACAAAAACCCTTGTTTCCAATACATTGGTGTCACAAAAGGCTGACTCAATCTTTCTAAACACTCATAAAAAGATTTTTTCAAAGATTCATCTAATCCTTTATACCAGTTTACTGATAATACTAACACACTCCAATAATTGCACTAGGACACAAGCCATTTTGCATTATCAAGATTTAAAGTCTGTTTTGTCTACAGACTCCCTGGAAACTTGGTTTGCGTAACACATTCTTTCCAAAAGGCTCCTCTGCTGAAATTAATCTCTTTCTTCTTCCCCTAAAGATGAGGCACTTCTAGTTTCAAAAACTCATTCTGATTTTTAATCTTAAATTTAGCCGAGGACCTTTCTCCCATCTTCATGAGGCAAGCATTCCACCCTACAGAGTTTAAATGAAATCAGTTCTTTCCAGATTCACTAACCTCAGCTTTTACATACTGCATTGACTTTATTCCACATTGCACGTTAAGATATCAGAGACCTTTAATTCTCTTTCCTAACGTGTTACATCAGTCTTCAGCTACTAAGCTTGCATACCATGCCTCAAATAGCACAAGTCATTCACATTTTTTAGCAGTAAATACACATAAAGCAAACCATTCCTCATTTTCCCCCTACATCAGTTGCTTTAAAATAGATGAGACTTTGAAGTGATGCTGAGTGTCTAATGCAAGCTTCTCCAGAGGCCTGACCATAATTGAAAAATGAAATAAAAAGGTGACATGTGTTGTCTGCACTGGGTACGAGAATATGGCTGAATACAACAGCAACCTATTTACGCAGCTCCTGTGACATTTTGAAACAGCCTTGCAGCAAGGCTCTACAGAGCACAACAGCATCATTTACTTGCTTACTGCAAGTAGCTTTCCTCTTCTCCTGTTTTGTTGTCTTTTCTTTTGTCTGGTGGTTTTGTCCTTCAGCCAAATAGGTGGCTGAGAGAACTGACCAAAGCAAACCATTTTTTTAAAAGCTGTCAACTTGCAGATCAGACAACGTTCTTATTAAAGAATAGCTTAAGTATCTAAAAGGTTTTATGAATGACGGCTTTTGTTCAGGTGAAGGGGGGTTTTACATCATTACAGAGAAACTTGTTACAGGTTTAATATGATTTGTAACCCTCACTAAACCAAAACAGAGGACTATCCCAGAAACTGGAGACACTGGGTTGTTCTTTAGGGGACATGTGCAGGGAGAAGGCTCCAAGGTCAGCGTTAGGACCAGAAATTTTGCTTAGGTAGTCTAAAAAAAGAAGTGTAACGATAATAAATAAACAACAATATGCTACCAACAGTT
Organism: Myiopsitta monachus; assembly: GCA_017639245.1. Taxonomy (NCBI): domain Eukaryota; kingdom Metazoa; phylum Chordata; class Aves; order Psittaciformes; family Psittacidae; genus Myiopsitta; species Myiopsitta monachus. Next base: position 67,761,631 of record CM029919.1, read on the forward strand.
TGAAAACCCAATTAGTCGAGGCCTAGCAAGGGAACAACACTGTCAAACAGTATGCCCACTTAACATTTTATTTTAAACCAAACTGAATATAAGCAATTTGGAAGATAAAAAGTCACAAATTGTGCAATCAGACTTCTGACTTTAAGCCACAGCACCTGTAGATCTTTACATTAGTTTTCCATGACTCCCTTACACTACTTTAGTCTTATTCTTTCCATCAGCACAGTACATTTGAAAACAGGATTTACTATCTCCCAAAGTAGATCTCCTTATTAAAGCTCAAATTGAACATCCGAGACTGATGTTAATAAGGAGAGATTTTTCAAAGAGCCTCAGCATCTCTTCTCAGACCCACTCCCTTTATTAGTAGCTGCCAAATCCAGTAGCAGTGACACAGTCCTATGTCCCTGGCCCAAGATCCAGCCCAGTTCCAAGGCTAAGCACATTTTCCACATAGGCATGCACACAGACACAGGTGCACACAGCACATGCATACACAGCTGGTCACATATGTCAACACAAACTCAGCACTTCGGTAAACACAAGCAGCAACAACAGCCTCCTCTGCTCCTCTCTGATCAGGCAGAAAGTCCATTAGGAGAACATATATGTATGCGTGCTGACACAGACAGTATGGATGCTCTGGGCTTGTTCTCAGTCTCTTTGGCAGTTGTCCCCACACTCTCAGTCTCCTCAGCTGCCACACAAGCCCCTGTGGTCCCAGTCCGGTTGCCGATAGCCAGAAAACCTTGAAAACATGTAGGCACACTCACTACAGACCCCTCTATGATCTGGCCTTGGGCTCTTGGTCTACCCAGCTGGTTCCCAAAAGCCTCTTGCCTCTGGTTACTTCATGCACAGATACACAAATGGGGGCTTGGCCAGACTCTGGAGTCTCCCCAGCAGTTAGCCCAGACTCCCAATTCCCCCAGTAACCACCCCTCCAGGCTGTTTCATGCAGATGTATGCACATTTTGCCTGGACTCCTCTGCCACTCACAAGTCTCTAAGCAGGGGCTATGAAGTAGGACCAGCCTAATGATGACATACCAACACATGCACCTGCACTTGACTCTGCCACATGGGCCCTTATCACCCATGGTCTGACTTGAGTTGCTGGCACCAAGGCTCCCATAGGCACACATAGGGCATAGCCCCTTCCCCAAAAAAAACTTATCAGAAACATAGTTCAATGAGGAGACAGGCCAGACAGCCCTGGTAAGGACAGGGCACAGCCAGACAAACATACTGTTCAGCCACCTGATTACACACAACCAGCTCACTTTATCCCTTTGCCCTTCTGTTTTCCCTACAATTGTTTTTTTCCAAAACATCACCCTTTCCCCAACCTTGGTCCCTCCCTTAGGCATCCCATGCCGAGTTGTGTACAATCCCAAAATGTTCTTCCCTGTGTCTCACAGTGACTCTACCCCCCCAGCCTGCAGGCTGACCCAGCAGAGCCTTTCCATCTACTCATCCAGTGCCTGGCCCCAGGTCCCCAGAGACTGACAACCTCCAGTGACAGCCCTGGCAGGAGCCAGGTCAGGGGGCTTGTTTCTGTGATAAGGTTACTGGGGTTCCCCTGCATGCTGCTGTGCCTCAGGCCTTTGCTGTGCGCATGGAGACAAGCCTTTTCATTACATAACCTATCGCCCTTCATACTTCCCGGCTGAACATCTGAAGCCAATTCCAAGAGTATTTATCAAAGCCTTGAAAATAACATTTCAAAGTTCAAAGCTAATGTGTTTGGAAAGTCATCATGTTCACCACTTGTTTTAAGTTGTGGGGTTTAAGATTAAAAAACACAAGCATATCATTTATCAGATTTTTACTTACTCAAGTTGTTGCTCTTAAGTGTCAGGTGCTTGCTCATGTGTAATCCTAATAAACGTTTTCCAACGGTTATCAGGACACTTAAGTAATACAAAAAGCACCACATACCTTGTTGACCATATCGTATTATATTTGCTTTATAAACACTTATGACTGTTAATGTTATTGCTAAGCAACTGGACTATCTACCATACAGTATTTACAAAGCACTGTCTATCAGCAAACAACCGATTTTAAACTTTTTTAGTTCACATTTCACAGAATTACACATCTAACTAACACTGAACAGATTTTTTTAAACTTCTGATAGATTACCCAAACCATTGTACAAAAAACCTCATCAACATTAGCATTTGAAAGACTTGGAACTACAGAGACTGAAAAATGGGGAACATTCGGGTTGTACAGGACATGATGGGAAAGCTGAAGCTTTAATTACACAGCAGCTCCGTAAGGTAGAGGTAGAGGAAGTAAAACTAAAGACTATCTGGCATTTGTGAAGAACCATTTTATGCCTAGAAGGTGAGGGAACTCATCTTTCCTTACCTAGCTGTTACAGTAACTGCAAAGATGCAAATCTGTTCATGCACAGATGAAAAAGAATTAGGCAGAAAATGGAAGAGGAACAAAGAGGAACCAGGGCTACATTTTTTACGGTATAACTGAAAACCTGCCCCTTTCCATTGCCTCCCACGTATTACCTTCCCCAGTAAACACAACTGTGTCTTTACCTACGAACATGTTGGGTGACAGCTCTTTCAGATATCCGTTTTCTCTGAAAAGCAGAGGTTTATTTTTATTTGAGTTAAAACCTCAGTGTTTCCAAATTATTTCATCCCAGTGACATAATTTACATTCTGGCAAAACAGCTACTATTACTGAATAACACTCTAATGCCCCCTTCCTGAGTTTCACTGTGAAATGGTATATTCCCTTGTGCAAACAATTCTACAAAAATTCATATTCCAAGAGAGCAGTGAGCTTGGCCAGAAAAGCTGCGTGAGGGGACATGGCTGGGCAGCAAAGGGCAAGCAAAGCAGGTTTTTGCAGGGTTTATACAAGGAGCAAGATATTAATGGCTGAATTTCACAGAATCATAGAATGGTTTGGGTTGGAAGGGACCTTAAAGCTCATCCAGTTCCAACCCCCTGCCACAAGCAGGGACACCTCACAACAGACCAGGTTGCTCAAAGTCCCATCCAATCTGGCCTTGAACATTGCTAGGAATGGGGCAGCCACAGCTTCTCTGGGCAACCTGTGCCAGTGCCTCACCACCCTCATAGTGAAGAATTTCAATGCAATGCAACCTGACATAACAGAGAAGTTGTGCTCTCAGCACTGCAATGGTGAACTGAAACCCTGCTGGTCCCTGCTATGGAAAGGTCAAACATACAGCAAGAGACAGCAGATCATCTTAAATGCACCACTCTTCCACTCAGAAGCATCACCTCAGTTGAATGGCATTAGCAGCCAGACACCGGCTGAACAGCAGCATGAGGAACTCAAATATTCCTATTACCGTCAGGTCAAAACACTGAGTAATTTTAGAAGTACTACACAAGAGACATGCTTAAAATAGACAGATGAATGATAGGAATTTGGAATGGTGGGCGAGACTACAAAAATTCTGATTATCAAGCGTGTGGAACTGAATGCTCTACAAGCTAGAGATTAACCCAAATATTAGTTAGGCAGGAGCTTCAGAAAGTTTATGGCACCCACACAGCCATATGCTTAGGTTATACCAGACATTCCCAACATAAACTGCCTTTTTGGTTTGATCCTTCCCTCATCATTATCGATTCCTCACCTGTACTATCACAGGGGAAGCTGTGGCACCACTGCTAGCACCCTGCAGTTCAACACAGACATCAGCGCAAAGAATTACACACAAGTGGATATACAATGGATTTAAGCCATTTCAGTGCAAACACTGACCTGTTAGCATAGTCTGTGAAGTTTCTAGGACAAAGAATGCATCTTTCCTATGTTGAACATGAGAAGGGAAGCTTCAGTTTGCTTGTAAAGTCAACATTACAACAGCTGGGGCAGCAGGAGAAAGAAGTGGCCAGGACGATGTCAGTACCCACCAACTGCAAGTGGGGAGCCAAACAAAAGAATATTGCTACTCTCTTAAAAAGGAGAAAAAAAAAAATCTCCAAATCTTCCAAGGCAATGCTCTTGATTTTAAAGTGTACGGCTAACAACAAGCATTAGAACCAGACAGAGCAAGGCTGGTAAGAAAGGACACAATTGCCTACCTCTCCAACCCTACAACATCTACTTAACACGCACATGCGTTAGTAAAAACATGTTTCCAGTTGAAGAATTAATTTAAATAATTGCTTCCTCAGGGCAAATAGTTTAATGAAACAATACACATTCAATATTTATACAATGACAGTACCTGGCATCATACAGGCCTGAATCCTCTGTGGATGACGGACTACATATCAACTCCTGTCTTCACATTAAAATGTAAAGTGTTCTGGAGACTACATCCCTGATTTTTTCCAGGGAGAGCTGGAGAATACAGGAGGAAGTGGTACAAGGAGACAGATCCTTCTAAATACACTGCATATGCTTACTCAGAACAGTCATAGGTTTTAAAATCATATCTAAGAGCCACATTATTTTTCACTATGACAAAAGAGAAAGGAAACACCATCAGTGTCAATGGAGAACTACTCATATACTGATATACTGGGATAATTTTAGTATTGGAATATAATTGTGCCAAATTTGTACTGGTTTAATTCCATTATCAAAGTAACAAGTTGGACCAAATTTAACACTACGTCCTGTCACATCCAGTTCTGCTAGAATGTGGATATCACAGTGATAACAGTATGAAGGCATGGAAAGAGGCCTTTCAAGAAGTTATCTTTAGATACATATAACAGCCACATACAGCCTAAAATTCTCAGAAGGAAATATTACAAAAAGACTAAAGAGAATTTTATAAATTTCAATCTCGCTGGTCAGAGAAACACAAATTTAAAAATCCCCAGCCAAACTGTTATGACTTCACGACTCGGGTTACAGAGGAATGACTAACTTAACATCACCAAGTGTCTGTTAAACTTACATCAACATTATTTTAACTGTTCTGTGTGCAGATCCTCCTTCCATGTAAAATCACAAGGGCAGTACTTTGTAACAAAGTTTACATATGACAGAAGGAAAACAAAACCTTCATGGCTCAGCAAAGGCCATTTCCTATTGTCACTTACACTATCAGTCCTATTTTAAAAGACAGGCAACAAGACTTCAGTAAATCACATCAGTAAATTTTGGTTCCTTTATTGTAACAACTACTCTGCAAAGAACAATTTTTATTTGGTCTATGTAACATCAGAATAAGCTCTAGAAAAAGGATTGGTAGAGAACAAGAATTCCAGCCTCAGATTTATGTAAGCACAGTTAAAAAGTTCATATCTTACACAGCTTGGTTGTAAGTCATGTACCTGTACAAGCAGAAATCATTCATTTCTGCATGTGAAGCACCATCTGCAAGCAATAAACTTCTCTATCTTGTTCTGGCCTCCAGGAATGTGAATAATGGCATCTCACACTAAAGTTACACAGAAGGAGGGGGTGCAAAGATAAACCTGGTGTACTTGTGTTTACTGTACGAAGTCCTACACAATTGTTAAGAGTTCCCGTGAATAGCCTCTCCTGGAAGCCTACATCTTGCTTCTCCCTGCACATGCCCCAAACTACACCACCTATTCTGACATGCTGTTACAAATACGTTTAGTATAACCCAACAGCTGCTAATATGCCATAGGAACAAGACCCTAGACCTCCTAGCGAGATGGTCAGAACAGACCCTCTTAACAGCACTCACAGGACTACTTAATACAGTGTATGGTGAAAAAGCAGTGCCCTATGCACCGTCATCTTCAAAGCAACAGTGATGTCAAATATGAATGTTTTAGAGACAGAAGGTACCCCATAATTTGCAAGACAAATATAACAGGCAACTGTATCTACCAGAAATACCAACGTACTCTTCAAGGGCACATCAGCTCACAGAGCATGAATCAAGACAAAGATTCCTCAAAGATAAGATACCACAAGCTGGTAACAGAGTGAGATAGCATCTGTCTGTCCATAAGGATCACAGTACCTCTGAAAATTCAAGAGCCACCTCCAAGAGAGGCCACAATGCACTGACAGTTCCTCTGCTAATGCCATACAGATTCCTTGTGACTTCCCCACAAATGTAAAATTAGTCTTAATGAATCCTCAAGTTCTTAAAGATATTTTTGTGAAAAATCTTTTTACAGATGGCCTCAGGACACAATAGCAGCTCCTCAAAACAGAAGTCTGTGGTTCATACTCTGGTAAACACAACTAAAGTATGAGAGCAACCTCAGCATTCAAATCAGCTTTTAAAGCAAAAGGATTTAAATAGGGCTTTTTTTTTCCTTCCAGTGGGACCTTTGGTCTTATATGCTGCTATGGTCATGACTGAGAAATGCTCAAGTCCACCGTATTTGAGTTTAGACAGTACTGAAAAATTAAGTTGCAGGTCATGTTATTTCATTACCATTTCTAAAGGACACAATTCTCACCTTCCTCAAGCCCTAGCCCACTTTATTACATGTTTCACTGAGATAGCTACTCAGATACTAAGCCAAAGGAGTGGCAAAACCACCCCTTAATAAGTATATCTAGTGTTGTTTTATGACACAAGGAAAACTCTTCAAAAAAAACCCACACTCACAAATACTTGTCCTACACCATGCTTGCACACTTCATATTAACTTACAACCTCCATCTTTAGGTTAGTAAAATACCTGCTCTTCATCATTGCAATAGCTACCAGAAGCAGATCAGCACCTTATTTCTTCAAACTTCACACTTACGGATTAAGAACTAAAACCACCGAACACCACAAATGTTTTAAAAATCCATGCTGCTTACGTAAGCCATCTCTGTTACTCAAAATGCAAATCAGAGATCACTAAAAACTGTGTTAATACTTCACTTAAACATGAAAGAATTAACTGACTTAATGCCTTATTAATCAGTCTGAGCTCAGCATTTAAACCCCACTGCCCTTACAGGCAAGAGCATTCAGGTCAAGTCAAAAAAGCAGCCTACAGCCTAGCAAAACAAACAGATGGCAAAAAAAGGCTTCCTACAGCCCTATCTAGTGACAGGGGAGCACCACTGACCGGATCACTGCTCCTCATGGAGCCAAAACCATTCAATGACACATTAGTGCAAAATCGTCAATAACTGGATAAATGTATGATAATAACATTGTTTTGGAAGTCTGGGGAAAGGCTATTTTAATGCTCTTATCTATTTAATTTTTAGGTGTTGGGTTTGATGGACTTGCAAGTCAAAAAGAAGAAATTCAGATTTTCAGATGCTGGGCTTGATGGACTTAAAAGGGAGATATTCAAGTTCTGAGTCCTCAAAGCTGCTTGCAGAAGTGATATTCTGCACCAACACACTACATCTATCTACAGAAATATATAGACATATCTATATGTGTTTATATAGATACAAACATATAATTTCACTTCCACAGAAAAATATACCTGATAGTCCAACATGCTCTTACAGACTGTGGGAGTTTAGAGTCGATACAAAATCATGCTTTTAACTTACAGAACACTTAAAAAGATACCAAGAGTAATTAAAGGCTTTGAAGCTGGAGAAAATCATCTCCTCTCTCACCGAATGCCCTCACTTCAAAAATAGTCATCTGCATCCTTAACCCATCCTCCTTACAACCAGAGGAACAGCCTTTCCTGGAATCCTCACAGAACTCATCACCTTAGTCTGCCTTCTGTGGGCAATCACGTTAGTTGCTTTAGTTTGAGCTTATTTTGGGTTTAGCTTTCATTTTAAAGGTCAGCATGAGGGTCTAGTGCAATGAAGCAGCTCTTTTAAGACGCAAGAATATATAACTTTTTTTTTCACCCTTCAATATAAATGTCATATAATACACAGTACCACCTCCAAAACTCTTCTTCAGTGTAAAAAAATACACAACACATATTAACTATTTAACAGGTTCCTTTGTAACCCAACATACACATATTTGTGTATATACATGCACATCCCCCTACAGATAATACTTATGGGTTGGAAAGATACTATTTTGATTTGTTCTGTAGACAAAACCATACAATTTTATAAAAAGTACTAAATATATATTTAGTTTCCTTACCTGTAAGAATGCTTTAGTTTAGCAAGAGGCTAACAAACTCACAGCTGAAGTTGTCACTAACAGCACAGTAGACGAGAAAAAACCCCAACAAAAAATTCTAAATGTTTAGCTAAAACTAATAATCTTTGTGCTGTCTTTACAGGAGGAAAGCACTACTACAAGACCAGCCAAAACCAAAAAAAGTCAATGTGTTAAAGACAGGAACTAGGCAACAGGCGTAGAGTACTTACTAAAAACAGAAGGTCTTCACTAGCAAAACCTCACAGGACTCACAAGTATGAATTACTCCATTCTAAAACAACTCAAATCTGTGGGGTAAAAACAACCCTAACTCAAAACAGGGTAGAAACCCCAGTCTTTGAACGTAATTATTTTTGTGTCATGTTAAATAGAAACACTGTATCATCTATTATATAGTACTTAATATTACAGGTATGGAAACTACCTTAGTGGGGTTTTTGTCTTAAAATCCTTGTATGACTGCCTCTGCTTAAGTTGGAAGTTTGAGGGAGTAAGTTTCAACTTTGGGTGCAAATGAGGAAATTCAAGTTCATCTGGGGTCGTAGATAAAATCTTTAGAAAAGCCTTAGAAACCAAGCTAATTAATGTTTGTGCTGAAATACCATCCACGCGTCTCATTTAATAAGCAAAGTCTCCTTAGCATAGAGAGAAAAAGGGGAGGAAAATGCATCCTGCATTATTTCATACAGACTACGCTGAAGTTTAGATTTCAGGGTGGAGATGGAAACAGCATTCAGTGCACATTACAGACACTATAATTCTAGGTTAAAAGGTAAATTCCTGCATTTTGATACAGGTCAAAGCTTCTTTAAGTATCTATATTAATGTGTTTAATAAATCAGATTATGGATCACTTTAACCTAGAAAATTCATTGCTTTCACCTAACCTGCAAGGATTCTCTCAAGGTTGGGGGGAGTTTGCTAAGTAAATAAACTCTCTTCCTTGTGCCAGAAATTAAAGAGGCAACACAGGAGTGAAGAAGGGGGAAAGAAATATGGGAGCCTGGTAGTTATAAATGTACTTGCTTTTAGCTGGAGCAGAAAGAAGTTCCTTCAGGCAACAAGAACACCTGCCTTGCAGAAAGCCAGTCACAACATGATTTACTCCGGTGCAATCCACAAAAAAATGTTCCAAGAAGTTTCCCAGGAATAACTGAGTATGACATGCCAATCAAACTAGTGAGACCATTCACTGAACCAAGGCTTTACACAGCGCGGCTCTCAAATAGCTCCCGTCTATAATTCTGCCCTCTGTGCAAAGAAACGGATATGAACAGCTAGCCAAATCGTATCGCTTACAGCTGAAGAGGTGGATGTAGAGGGGACCGTAGAAGATGACTTGGGTAAAAGCAGAGAAGGGTCCCGAACAGATGATGAAGTTGTTCAGAGAGAACAAGAAGCTATCCAACTAGATGGCCTAAATGCATCCCAGATCAAAGAAATCCGAGAAAAATCTGAGAAGTTTGCATTCCAAGCAGAAGTCAACAGAATGATGAAACTTATTATCAATTCTCTGTATAAAAATAAAGAGATTTTCCTCAGGGAACTTATTTCAAATGCTTCGGATGCTTTAGATAAGATACGGTTAATATCCTTAACTGATGAAAATGCTCTGGCTGGTAATGAGGAACTTGCTGTCAAAATCAAGTGTGATAAAGAGAAGAACATGCTTCATGTTACAGATACGGGTATTGGCATGACAAAAGAGGAGCTGGTTAAAAACCTGGGTACCATTGCAAAGTCCGGTACAAGTGAATTCTGAAACAAGATGAATGAAATGCAGGATGATAGCCAGTCAACATGAGTTAATTGGCCAGTTTGGTGTTGGCTTTTATTCTGCTTTCTTAGTAGCAGAAAGAGTTATTGTCACATCAAAATACAACAATGATACTCAACATATTTGGGAATCTGATTCAAATGAATTCTCTGTGATTGATGACTCAAGAGGAAACACTTTAGGACGTGGCACAACCATAACCCTTGTTTTGAAGGAGGAAGCATCTGATTATCTTGAGCTGGATACTGTTAAAAATCTAGTAAAGAAATACTCACAGTTCATAAACTTCCCCATATATGTGTGGAGCAGCAAGACGGAGACTGTTGAAGAATCCATTGAAGAGGAGGAAGCAAAGGAGAAAGAAGAAACAGATGATGATGAAGCTGCAGTTGAAGAAGAGGAACAAGAAAAGAAACCGAAGACTAAGAAGGTTGAAAAGACTGTCTGGGATTGGGAGCTCATGAATGACATAAAACCAATCTGGCAGAGACCATCTAAAGAAGTTGAAGATGAATACAAAGCTTTTTACGTATCTTGCATATACTTCAGTATTTACATAAAGGCAGAAAGGAGTCTCTCTATAAAATGCACTGAATCATGGAGTCGCCAGATTTTGTAAGAGTAGGTGCTCCAAGAAGGACACAAAACAGATGGTAAATCTGGGTGACACAACATGGCAATATAAACCATTCACTACTGAAGTGTAAAGGCAAGTGAAGATCAGTGATTTCTCTCATCCATTCATAAATGGTTTTAAAGCCCTTACAAAAAGTTGTAAGAACAGGCAAAAAGCCCAGCCCTTTGATCATTATTAGACTGTCACCAAGACTTACAATTTTTAAGTCTTTTAAGGAGGCAGAAAATTAATTCAAAATAGTAACTTAGGTTCAACTACAAGCAGGAATTTGGGTGTTTAAAGATTACCTGAAGAGACAAGCAAAACGCCCTGCAGCTTTCAAAGTACTGTCACATTAGAAGCACTGGCTTAACTGCTGTATTTGAGTCTTCCAAGTAATATGTATTTTTGGAGAGCAATGTGAGGAGTGAGACAGGGACAAAAGTTCCCTTGATTTTTTTTTCTTAAACATTTACTCTCTGAACAAGCCTGGTATTACTGTTCCTCTCTCATTTGCAAAACTGCTCTATTCAAAAAACAGTTCTGAGCTAGTTAAATAGAAGTATTGTAGAGACCTGACTAATGTACTCCTTTAACAGGAATAGATGGGAAAAGTGTCCAAAGCAACCAATCAAAAATCATTAAAATTTTGCATTAATAGAAGGTAACAGATACTTAAAAGATTTAACACCCACACAACAAAAATGGGAATGAAAACATCAAAAAAGAAATCACTTCTTGGAACACTTTTCAGCATAATACATAACAGAAAAAAGCTTATTGTTCTCTAAAATACTCGAATCATTTCATCAGCTGCTTTGTAAATACTGTTTTAAAAACATCAGGGATCAGTTAAGCAACATATGAAAAACATGAGTTGCACTCTAGGATACTGTAGAGGTAAAACTGAGAAGAGATTAACACATGAAAAACTAAGAAGTTTGCTACAGCACATTCTCCTATTTACAACTACTTTTAATTTATCAGGGAAGAAGTTCTGTCCATAAATGTCCCTGTTCTGATGTCCTTATCAATTTTTTTAACCCATTTCTAATTTCAACTAGAACCAACGGAAGGTTATAGCTTCCAAAGATACACAATCTCTTAAAAAAAGCCAAATGGACAAGTCCAGAAGCCCTTCTAACTCCTCTACTTTTCCCTTAAAAAAATGTGCAGCATTAACTCAACTGTATTAGACACCATTAGGTGCTAAACATAGCCACTGACCAAGGCACAAAGCAGCTTCAGATAAGCGCTTGTACTTCATTAGACACCAGAACACCTAACTGCTCCAGCTTACAGATCTATTGGAGTCCAGACTTCATTGGTAGCATTGCTAATTGGGGTGAGATGGAAGGGAAGCTTAGCTGCTACAAGTGATTCTCTGTCAAGTCCACTGCCCGTTAAGGGAGAGTTTCTATATTAGCTGGTTGCTAGTTAACTATAGTTCCAGAGATGTTCCAGTATCCAGCTCAACCACAATTTCTCTGTAGTCCTGAAGTCACGCAGGAACATCCCATCTGTACACAGCAATTGTGCTGAAGTCAGCTGTTCATTTACTCTTACATGCTGCAGCCTGATTTCATCTCTCCATCACTTACACACTCCTCACAGATCTTGCAAATTAATTTTTCCAGCTGCCTCACCTTATGCAGAGTGCTACCAGAGATCAGGAAGACTGTTCTAGAGTATTTCACATTTCGCTATCCTGAAAAGTTCTAAAACATTTGCCAGCGACAGCCGTGCAAAAACTCCCCTGGAACACTTGCATGATAGGGATACTTTCCCAAGTCACAGCTTCCATGTGTTCAAGGTAACTTCCAACATTTTTCAGAGATTCATGTTTCGCATTCACATGCTACTACACTTACACTCCACATTAAGCAGTATTTCCTAGCCTTCCTTAATACCCTCCCCTCACTCAAAAACGCCTGGATATACAACTGTAGGTCAACATAACAAATGAGAACAGAATTAAAGTTCTACCTTAAGGAGCTGAGATTTCCCAATTTTATACCTTAACCTTCCCCTAGCTATAGGGAACGAAGCTTTGGACAAATAGTAAAAATCTGTCACTTGTCAGTAATTTCTGCAAAGAGACTTTGGTAGTCCAGTCTTTCCATTCTTTCACCATGTGAAGAGTACAGAACAATGTATTTCACCTTGCCCTTTTAATAAAGGTTTCCTACCACAAGGAGCAAAAAGTTTGCAAGCTCATGCTGCCTAGGCAGTTAAACCGTTTTTAACCAAAGTAATAAAGACTGCATAAGCTGAAGAATACATTTTTACTAGTATTAAGACTATGAAAATATCTCCCCTTTAGCCTACAGATTCTCTGTAGCACTGTTGGAAGAGTCTTTTCACTTTTCACCAAAAAAGCTGAAATCAAAGCATGAGACAGGTAATTCACCCAAATGCCATACCAGTAATTCAAAAGATTATGTAAAGTGATACTAATATTTAAAGAATGCTTCTCCTGATTAGCAGTTTACAGTTGCTGGCAATCTGCCTGCATTATTGTTATCACACTTTTAACGTGGGCTCTAAATGAGGTAATTCCACCTGATGAATAAAACTCGTTCCAAGTCAGCACTAAGCTAAATTCGGGGACAGGACCAAACAAACAAACAAAAAAAAGAAACAAAACCAAAAAAACCCTATCTAAATCACATTGCAATCTTCAATAGTCAGTGGTGATCACATTAAATACATTTATGATCATAAACATCTTGTTATTTGTTCAAATTGCTATTGACAATTTTTTTCTTTATCTGAATTTGGCAAGAGGGGGACACATACTGGTAAGGCTGAAATTGTTGAAGTATCTACTTAGAAGAAAACTACTCAAGTCACACGCACCTCTGCAATCTCTTACAGCCATCCACCAGGACAAATAAAACTCTCTTGCCTCATAAAATTAATACCTATTTGTGAAAGATTTCTTCATTTACTGTCCTGTAACAGAAGCCTAAACCCCACAGATTTTCCTGACTTCCATAAAGTAGGAAACACGAGTTTCTACCAGGGAGAAAAAAAAAAGGAAAGCCACCCATGTGCAAGAGTGGATCAAGTAAACAAAACAATACAGGACTGTATTCATAAAAATCACAGAAGGGTTTGGGTTGGAAGGGAACTTAAAGCTCATTTAGTTCCAACCCCTCTGCCATGGGCAGGGGCATCTTCCACTAGACCAGGTTGCTCCAAGTCCCATCCAATCTGGCCTTGAACACTGCCAGGGATGGGACAGCCACAGCTTCTCTGGGCAAAACAGTATTACAACAGTAATTTCACAGTCTTTAAAAAAATTGTCAAGTGATCAACAAAGTGTCATTATCATCAGTAAATGCCATTTAGAGACAACCCAGTTTAAGTAGCAAAACCCAGCAATTCCTGAAACAACCCACCAACTCACCTCATGTTGCTGATAATTAACTTACAGACCTGGCTCAGGAGCTGGGCACCAATTCTTCATAAAGTCCAAGCAAGAAATTAAACTGCAACATTTGTTACCATTGCTTTCAAAAGAATGCTTTTTCTCCAGTTTTCAATTAAAGCCACTTTTCTAAATTAACACCTAAAATCCCATTCATTCTTTCAGGGATCAATAACAGAGGTCTGGCAAAACGAGGTAGCAATCTTTCTTCAATCAAAACAAACAACAAAAAAAAAAAAAACACAAAAAAATCAAAAACAGCTGAAAAAGCCTTTTTGCCACTGTTACCTGGTGAAATCCCAATGCCCTGAAAACAGGACTGGAGAAATGAAATCCAGCTTACAACACACCACTGCTGATGGAACCAGTCTGGCTTTCAGAAACTGAAGGAAAACTGTTACTCATCTTCCTCACTGTAAAAGGGCAAGGGACCACAAACACCCCAGAACCTATGGTTTTTGTTCTCATTTCTCATTTATAAAATCAACACTGTCTTCTGGTTTACGAAAGGGGCACATTTTTTGATACATCTCCCTCCCTTAAACTACTCTAAACTGACAAAGTATCTCTCTCACAAGTGACAGATTTAGCTCCACCTGAAGAACAACTTTAGCAAGATTTTCTCCCAGATTTCCTGATCAGAATACCTCCTCATTCTCAAGGCACCCCATAACAGAGAAAGAGTTGCAACATCAGTTGCACAGAGGGTGGATAGAAGGTGGAAAGAAGAAAGCAAGTCTTTCAGGTTAAACAAGATAGCTCTTCTGGGACAGGAAAAAGGGAGCTGTCAACAGCCAGGATTTTACTGCCTGGCTATGAAACAATTAGGAGGAGCTGGCATCTGGTCAAGAAGACGTAAAGGATTACATGAAGTAAGTTCGGTAGCTCAAATGCTCAAGGAATCTTAAAGGGAATAGAGGAAAAACAGTAATGCTGCCTGTTTTATGAAATTCTGTTAGTACTGGGGATTAAAAACCTCTAAGATCATTGTGTTTCCTGGCATTCTGGAGTCAGTCAGAAAAGTCATTCAGTATTCATACAATTATGTTAAGTACAATATAAACAAGAAGAAAATGGTTTCAGATATCTTTATTTTTTAATAACACAAAGGCAGGAGTTATCGCTCTAAAGATGTATCAAGAACCCAGGATTCCAGCTGCAGAACTCAGAGCATAATAGTAACACACTAGCACAATAGTAATAGACAAGAAGTATCAAAATACTGACTGTAGAACAGCAACAGGCTTTTTGGCTTGTTTGGGGTTCTCTTCCTTATTGTGATGTGGGGGTTAAAGTCATTTTAGCAACTGAGACAATAACATTAGAAACCGTTTTCAGCGCTCCTGTTAAGTATTTGATGGTCTTAAATTACCTTATTCTACAGAACAAAATGATCAACAACTGTGGCTGAGGCAAGTACACCTTTTAAGGAAGGTAAAAAAAGATACCAGACTTTAAATGGGCAAGAAGTTAGAAAAACAGGTATTTTCAACTAAAAGCACTGCTGGCACAGATCTCTCCCACAGACAGCAGCATTTATTTCCAAGACTCACATATCTCCAGCTTCTAACTTCTAGATCACTCATGCTCAGCACACAATCCATGTCCATACCTGTAACAACTACGCAGTTTTAAGATCATCACAAACATATTTCCACATATTAAAAAAAAGTATTGAATTTGATACATTAAAGTGATTTCTCTTTAAACTTCAAAGCTCACAAGCGTTACTGTGGTTTCATAGTTTAACACATACATCCGACTATCAGTTTTCTAAAAATACCGGGTTATAAATTTAGCATTTTACTCGATAACCACAGAAGCATCAAGACAAAGTTGGATATTCACAGGGCATTAAAAAAAAAAAAAAAAAAGGGGTATTAAAAAGCCATCCAACAGAGCCCAAATTTCAAAAAAGTCCAGTGAAAATGGCTCACTACATAAGTATGTACTTAAATGGCACCATCTGAACAATTATTTTTAGAATGTACTAAGACTGCAATGCATTCCAGCATAGTAAGAAGTCACAACTGCCATGAAGCAGTAGCCTCAGGGCTATGTTAAGACTGCTCAGCAATTTAAATAGGCTGGTGCATTTAATGAAAGATCTCGGCATTAGTTAAAAAACAATGTTTTGTGGTAACTGATTTAGGAAATTAATTGGATTCAAGCACAAGCATCTGACTAGTTTACTCCAACTGCCAGAAGCAGAAAACAGGAAAACAAAAGTTCTCTTTACCTACTACCACTGGGTCCAGTTCACCCTCCTGCCACCCCTTCTCACACTCAGCTTCAGAAAAAAGCTTTCCCCTTTCCTAGTCTGAACATTAAAAGTCAGTCCTATTCTTCAAAACTTATTTCCTACGGCAAAAAGAACAAAAACAACATGGGCATGCGTGTGTCTGTTGCTCACTACTGCCAAACATAAGGTTTTTATTTGAGATCTTGCAAGACCATTTGAATACAGAATCCCTTAGAGGGGGGAAATTAAAAGCTTTCTGCTTTCTAACAAATAGCTTTTCACTCAAAGCAAAATCTAAGTTTTTTCCACTTTCACAACTCTCGACACTTTCAACATACCTTCTCTTGACACAAACCCACAGGAAACCTCAGAAGATGCAGTACTTCCCATATTGCCCATTATGTCATTTTTGGCTCACTTGTTTTTAAATAAACTTGGAGAGTTTGAGGCCTAATTAAATACCATTTTCACAAGAAGCTTTTTATTATTTCTAATAATTTAAATGGACTGTAAGTAGAAAAGGCTTTACAGATATAACACTCTGAACCACAGTAGAACCCTGTTTCACAGATTCATAGCGCATCTCCTATGTAGGAGACAGCATGCTCTGACCGCATTAGACCTGTAAACTCTTAAAGTTGGATTTATTGACTGGATCTTCAGATAGGAAGATGCCAGGTTTAGGTTTTATAAAAGACATCTTTATGACATGGAAACAGGAGGACTGTGGAAGGCCAAACAAATCTCCTAAGGAATGATGCATTAGAAGTAATTTTCTGCCTAGGCCTCCATTTCTAGGGCGGCTCTGTGTGATGGAAAAAGGAGTCATTTCTTTCCCAATCCCATTTTTGTCAGAAGATCCTGCTTAAGGAAGGCCAAGATCCAAACCCAGTCATCTTCCAGCAACATAAATGGCTCTCAAGATCTTCTGCTGAAGGCTTGTGATGCAGTATAAAGGTTAGAAGATGTCCTGAAGCAATTCGGAGGGAATGAAGAAGGAGAGAAGAGTCACAAGATGCACCAAAGTAATAATGCATGTAACATAGTTCCAAATGACTTCAATTCAGTATGAAAGAAAAACCGGCAAAATCTCGTTAGAATCTCACTGCCAGTTTTCAAGTGATTCCTTTTGCTAAAAATCAAAAAGAAATTTAGAATGAAACTTCCTGTGCCAGCAATGACATAGCTGGATAAAGAAAGGTCTGACTGCAGGCTACCGATGTTTGCAAGGAAGAGGCTGTTGCTCTGCACAGCAATGAAGCAAGAAAGGCAGAATTTACCTGAGCTGATTCTACTGATTCCCCTTCTCTGGGCCAGAGGGATTGCTGATCATGTGGGTTAGCAGCACATCCCCTTTAATCAGGATGTTTCAGTCTATTCATATGGACAAAGAAAGGGGACTTAACCCACCAGCCATAAGGCTCCACTGAAGCAAGAACGTATTTACATGGTTAGAACTGGGGACCTTTTTTAGTGCTGGGAATCAAGTTGGATTTCAAACCCATTTGGCAGCCTCCACCTTTTGCACATTCAAACCTAGCACTGGTGTGAAGAGACAGGGAGGAGATGAAACCTGTGTGGCTAAGGGCCATGTACAATCACTGGCCTTACCTTGGCCCCAGCCACCGTTTTCTGCTCTTGACTTTGTTTCCTGTCTAGAAAAGGGTCAGACAAAGAATGTCATTAGTCCTTCAAAGAAGTGAAGCACAAATATGACCCACAGACAGGAAGCTTATACAGAGGCTTAAAAAAAAAATTCTTTCCATGTGCTCAGGATATGTTTTTCTCCTCTCTCTCCCCCACGTTTTCTCATTAAACTACTCATACTCTTTCCCTCTCTCAGCCTAGAGAAGTGGAAGACAACATCAACAGGAAAAGAAAAAAAAAGCATAGAGAAACAGCATAAAGTCCATCCTTCACACCTGAGTGGATGGCGGTTCAAAGGGGCCCTACCTACCTGCAACCCTGTTGTTTGCTTCAAGAACTCTGTTTGCCCAAGGAAAAAGAGACGAGCAAATCCTGGAAGCAGATCCTTCCCCAAAGGAAGTTTCTTTCTGAGTCTGCAACCTGGAGCTTTTGCTTGAGACTCAGTCCTCTGAGCGGATTCTTTCTTCAAACTCTCACACTGGTTCTTTACTTTTGTGGGCAGCTGGAAAAAGAATGAAGCCGTAGGCTGAGGCAGGGACTCCATACTTCCAGGATAGGGAGGCAGAAAGACTGGAGGGGAAGGAAAAGTGCTAGTTGGTAACTTCTTGAATAGTGATCTGCATTCCCTCATTTCCTGCCACACAGAGACATACACATAGTCACTGCAATAGGGGAGGATGACAAGGAATGAGTACTAGACATGCAGTTTTTTCATGCTCTGATGCCAAAAAAATAAAACCCAAAGTGTTGAGCTGTGAACTTTCAAGACTTTTAAGACATCTACCAATAGATGAGAGCAATCATAAGATGTTTTGTCCAGAAAGTTCTCTCAGTTTGTTACAAGTAGATGTAGGTGGGGGGGGAATTAAGTGCTCATTTCTTTAAAAAAAAAAAAAAAAAAAAAAAAAGAAGAAGAAAAGAAATTTCAAATCTCTCCTCTGTTCACCTGCACTCAAGTGAATTAAAAATGGCATCTATTGGAATGCAGTGAACATCTCCCCATAATCTCCTTAAGAAGAAAGGATTGTACTTACCTGGATGTTTCCCTTATGACTTCCTAATCCCACCCCCAACTCTTCTGCAAAGGCCTTACTCCAATTTCAGGTCTTCTACTCTAGTCAAAAAATCAGACTGATTAAACACCAACAGCAGTTTAATGCTATTGCGACAACCTCTGAACCTAACCTAGGCACATTATCATTGCTGTGGAAGCTAAGAACCTACCCAACTTCCTGGATCAAGTTTCTGGAATATTTCTCTTTTTCCTAGATGATCTTGTAGTTAATTGTCATTACTTGAACAACAAAAATATAATGCCCAAGAGCTGAAATTTTCTTCACAGATCCTGACAGCTGACAGATTCATGTCAAATTTTATCAGTAGAAGGGAGCCAACATGCAACAAAAAAGAACTAGTCACTGGACCCAAAACACAGTTATATGCATAGCCTCTCATGTATGTGCTTACTTATTATTACCCATTACAATACCTTACGCACAACAGCAGCAGTGGCTAGTGTTTGCATGTAGGACAGCTGTTGAGCTGTATTCATCATATGAGGCACTATCGTTTCGCCTTCATTGCTCTGAAGACACCACTTAGAGTAAGATCCAATAGTTAAGCAAGAAGGTATGCTCCTCATTATGCAATTTCACCCAATTCATTTGGGGGCAATTCTGATGGGGTTTCTTCATCCTCTCCTTTAGAGCACACACCTGAATGAAACAGTCTTATAGTTAGGTATCTTGCATGTCTTTTAATTATCAGCTTTCCCCTCCTCAAAAACAACTTCCCTTCATTGCAGTCCAAACAATAGAAGGAGACGTTGGGGCGAAAAAAGCTAGGTTCTGCCATTAAAACCACATCAATAATAATTTTCTTTAAATGCATTTTTAATTTCTGCTGTTAGAGTAGTAGGCAGGAAAACTTCTTTTTTTTTTTTTTCCAAACAGGTGACAGATAAAGCCTTCAAGGACAGAACCTGATATCCTACAGTAATTAAAACAGAAAAATCAGCAAGTTTCTTCCAAAGAAACTGCTTGGGCGTGCAGAAATATACTCTGCTTCTTGGTTCCTCTGGGGACATCACATACAGTGACAATGCCTCAATCTAAGGTAAGAAGTTTTGCTCTAAATAGCACGACTATTTTATAGAAATAGGATTATTTCTCTTAATGGAATTCTATGACTTTTCAACAACATGAGACCTTTCAATTTGATGAAACACTGTCTTTTTGATTCAGATCAACTTTCAACAGTTAAAGAAAGGTCAAAGAGTCAGGTTCTGTCTTTTCACCCTATGTGCACACCCCACATGTTTTTCTGAAGGAAGGTCTTCCTGTTCAGAGAGAATTAACTGACCAACACACACTTAAATGTACTTGGCCAACAGATGTCTCCAGGATGACGTTTATATTCCCCTTTCCTAGTAAGGTAGAGGATAAATGATAAAAAAAGAGAAAATAAAATAAACAGAACATGTTCAATGCAAATTTCTACTGCTCTGTACTTGCTGGCTAAAGAACTATCATAAAATGAGAGTACAATTAAAAGCACATTTCTCCTTAACATTCCCATGTGAATGGAAGATTCTTTCTACCAGGTAACTTGCAATATCTTGAATCTCATGAATTAACATTTGTTACTTAAAAGTCACAACTACAATGCCATATACAGTATTATAAGCTTCATTTCAGGTGATATGTTGAAGCCTACAAACACTACTAACACTTCCAAAGTCAATATTCTCTTCCAGCTCAAAGCAATAGAGGGTATTGGAGCAAATCAACCCAGATGAAGCAGCATGATCTGTAATATCAAGATAAGGCTGCCTTCGAGAAATTCTCTTTTACCAGGCAAAGATCCTATTCACTGGAAAAAGTCTCCAGATCACCTACTGAAATTTCTGGGGTGTAGATGAGAGGTTATTTGGTCTTATTCCTTTCATGTAGCAGTTCAGTAGAAGAGACAAAGATCCAGTGTCTGAATTGTGAGAAAAGCAAAAAAAAAAAATCGTAATGACTTTGTCTATTGGCATTTTCCTTATGGAAATAGCTGAACAACAAAACAGTTTCTGGAAGATCAATCTGAAACATCCTGTTAGGAATAACGTGTTTTTAAATTCCTTCCCTTACGTCAAGGTCATAGCATTGCTCCTTTTTCAAGCAAGGGAGAACCCTTTACTTACTAATTTTTATCCTTTCATACATCTTTCTTCCCTTAAAAGACTTGTTTTGAACTCTGAAGAAAGAGGTTGGTAATTTTGGTGTTCTAGCTATCGAAAATACTAGCCTGATTCCTGCATAGATACGTATTTCAGGCTGAAACAACTACATCTTTCTGCATTCTGAGGTAAGTAATGCTAATAAATACTCCTTTACCTTTCTTTTAAATCTTTAGAAAAGCAAAGAGGTCTAGAATAGACCTTCTAAAGTACCCAAATCCCTCTCCTACAGGAAAAGCTTTTTGGTGCCTCCCATCAATTGGCAGAAATTATTCACTCTACTGAGATGGCATGTTGGGCCAGCAACAGCTTCTCTGTCACTGAATTGTAGAGTTTGCCGATTTACCTCAAGTACAGGCTATGATGAGATTCTTCTAGTTGGAGCAGGTAGAAATTACAGCTGTGATGACACAAGAACAATGTATGTTGATGAT
Organism: Myiopsitta monachus; assembly: GCA_017639245.1. Taxonomy (NCBI): domain Eukaryota; kingdom Metazoa; phylum Chordata; class Aves; order Psittaciformes; family Psittacidae; genus Myiopsitta; species Myiopsitta monachus. The sequence continues at coordinate 67,783,049 of CM029919.1, forward strand.
CTTCAGCTATACATGAAGTCAGGAAAGGCACTGTTAGTTCTACTTGTGAGCACACAGAAGACAGTAAGGAATCCTATAATCGATGTTCTCATCACCTTTGGGCAAATAAAGGAATCTCTGCAATGTATTTCCACAGTGACCTGAGTGCTGTGAGGAAAACTCCCTTTAGTGCTTTCTTCTGCCTTCCTTCTCTATATAGCAGGTTTCATGACCACCAGTTCAAAAGCCAGTGAGAATATGATCCCTGTTCTTCTGCATCAGTAAGCAGAAGCTCAATAGCCAGTAAAGTTTAAACAACTGCAAATTCTACATAATGTCATCAGCAAAATAAGTAAAAAATTGAATCTATGTAATTGGAAAGTGGCACAGAATATAAGCAACAATACTTTTTTTTATTTCTAACACTGCAGCTCCAACAGCTACAGGATCCGAGTGAAAAAACATGGAAACAAAATGCAACCTGCCGCAGCAGATTCAAGTTACCTGCAGCTAGATCAACTGTTTCTCAACCCAAACTGAAAATTTAAAGCATCATGCAGTTATTTTAAAGTGCAATCAGCAATGTGGAATACTTGCAGCTCCTAAAGTAAAACTGGTTCTAGGTTAATTAGTTGTGGCCCTGCTACCAGCAGTCATACCTCCAGAAACATGTGCAGGCTGCAAACCCACTGCAGGATCTATGCACCAGCATCCAGTTGAACTGTTATTCAAAATAAATATCACAAGAACAACAAATTTTAGTAAAGTATCTTTCTCCTGCAAACTAGCACCAACATGACAGGCACATTACAGCATCAACAGGAGCAACGTAAGGCTGACTTCAAATCCACACTACCAACACTGTAAAAAAAAAAAAAAATCAGTTGCCCAAAACTTACAGGTTTGTCTTTTTATTTATTTATTTTTTGAGGGGAGAAATGGGGAGGGGGGGGGCAGGGAGAAGGGGGAGTGAAAGGGCAGAGAGGACTTGATAGGATAGCAGGGAAGAAGTCACTGAGCATTCATTTCATATTAGGAAAAATTTCTTCACTGGTAGGGTGCTGAGGCACTGACACAGGTTGCCCAGAGAAGCTGTGGCTGCCCCATCCCTGGCAGTGTTCAAGGCCAGGCTGGACAGGGCTTGGAGCAACTTGGTCTAGTGCAAAGTTCTCCTGCCTGTGGCAGACAGTTGGAACTGGATGAGCTTTAAGGTCCCTTGCAACCCAAACCATTCATGTCTATGATTACAACAGCTACACTAGATAATGTTATCAAGTCCCAAAATGCAGAAAAGGCATCAAAATCATTGATCAAAGTGCTGATGCTAAAAGAGTAAGTTTCATACAACCCATCATTAAAAGCTAAATTTGCAGACAAACAGAATGGTAGGAATCTTGACTTTCTGAATTTTAGACATTGCATCTGGCCTCCCTCCAGAATGGTTTGTGCTCAGCTTCTTTAAAGGCCTATGAAAAACCAGAGAGGGCCATGGCACCATCTAGATTAACAAACAAGGTGTCAGACAATACCTGCCCGAGACTAGCATATGTACCAGTTCCTGAAAGGCCCTTCCTAGGAGTGGTAAAAAGCTACGGGCTACGGCTTTTCTGAACTTAGCATGATGGAGAATTCCGAAACTGTATATAGCTGTCACAGCAACGCACACTTGAGAAACACAGCCAGTGTTTCTTGGCACATACCCAACAGCAGGAAAACACATGGGGTATGAAATTCAATGTTAACTTAATTATAGAAAACACTACCTTGTAAAAATAATTCCCATTAATAGGTGCATCAATTTTATAAGATTTAAGAAATGAGTATATTTGTTAAATAATGTTATAATTATTTTTTCATTTTTAAAACTTCACATTGCAAGCATATTTCTGGATGTCTTTATTAACATGCTTTTTGTTTCTTGTCAGCTTTGTATGCCAAGTACAGTTGAGAGCAAGCCTTTTTCTGGCCTAACTAAACCACATGTTAAATCACATTAACAGACTTTACTGGCACCAATATGCATTTCTGTCATAAAGACAGACCTTCATTTAACCTTAAAGAGAAATTCTGTGCTTCTGGGCAGAGTACATGAGCCAATATTTAAAAATATTTTTTATTTTTAAAAAAAGTCCATGTTTTTAAGACATCATATGACTGGCTTGCTTTTGTTGTTTGCTTTTTTCCTCTAAGTCCACTAGAGCGAAGGTTACAGTATTTATGTATACCTTGAACTTACTTGACGAAATTACATAAAACCTGTAGTGTCTACACTTTCCTTTTTAGCTCTTAATGCATGGCTTGCCTATTGAGTTCAATCATTTACATGCAATTAGCTTTCATAAATTTCTTATTAATTTTTTTTTTAAAGCATCACTGTTTTTACCGAGTTCTCAATCTTCAAGCAATTCCTACACTTCTCTGGTCAAGGTCTTTCAACCAGTTTATCTGCAGAACATGGAAGCTGAGATACTGCACATACATAGTGCTAAGGAGCGATTCCCGTACTGCTCAGCAGCCACACCAGACCAGATGCCTGTGATTTGGGAGTTTTTGCAGGAGTCAGACAGAGGTCCAAGCCACATTGTCATTTGAGAATAGCCCAAAGCTTTTTTCTGCAGGTTTTGACCCTTGACCATCTCCTTCATGAGTTTTCATCTGGTGTCTGGGACCTCTGGAGAACTCAAATACAGTAAAAATGTCTGTTTCATACAATAGTCAGTCATATTTTATTTACATCTATTTAATATTACTCAGTATTTCATTTATATCTATTTAATAGATTAATTTTATTGAAGGTCAACATGGATAACTTGAAAACAAGAGCTAAACAAATTGGTTGCCTTTCTAAACTCAGCAGTTTTAAGAAGTTCTGCTTTGGAAAGAATTCAAAATGCACATTTCAGAATTGAGCACTTAATATGTTATTTTCCATATCAAATACTAATTTCTTTTGTTAAGTGAACTTTCTGACTCTGGAGCTTACAAATTTAGCATGCAACCTGGCCAAAAGGCTTGATTCTTTCCTCGTTTTCAGTAGTAATAAGAACTCTATAGTTAAAACTGGACTGAGTTTTCTAGTAACTTACCGCCAAGACACAAAAGGGATGTCAAATGCTATTGTAAGCTGTGAGTTTTCCAGCACCACAAAGCATGCAATGTAACTAAAGCTTATTTTTGTCTTAACACAAACTAGTGACTGTGGAGACAGAAACCAGTTCAGACTTGAAACCTAAAAATGATGTGCAAGCAAACCATGATACCTCTGCAATCTATAGTCTGACTCTATGGGTTCCAGATTCAAGTTTTAAGGAATCATGTACAGTCAGTTATGCTCTACATTACCTTTTTTTTTTTTTAATTTTACCCACTAGGTGTTAACAGTACGTGGAAAAACACATTCCAGATTATCCCATACCACTGTCACCACACAATATGCTGTCTTTCATTAGTTAATTAAATGCTTTCTGAAGATTCAATGACTTGATTTTTCTTACTGGACTACTGCCTCAAATTCAGCCATATTTTACAGTATCAAATTAAAACTGTGTCATTCAACTTGGAGTAAGATCACCACAAGTCTTATTATAAAAATTCTCACAAGTCAGGTGAGGTGAAGGCCATTTGAAATGTATCATTCGGCTCTGCTTAAGTAGAACTGCTTGCACTGAGTTGTTCCTATATCTTCTCATCATGCAAGCACCTTCACACCTACCAGATCAGCCAGAACTCGCAGCTTTTGCACTAGACACAATTAACTTTGGCAGTGCCTCTTCACAGGCATACCAGTGTGCAGTGTTTGACTGTCATTCTGTATCTGTTGAAATATTAGCACTTGGTTTAGGTGGCATTCGAGCAAAAGCAAACAGTATTGTGTAATAAATAAAAAAATACATATGCAAACACATGAAGCTCTATTTCTAGCCTAGGCTTACTGCTTTACAAAGTCCTTCAGAGCAGGGAAAAAGACACACATCAACCATCCATACCAAAATAGAAACTCACCCCACTGACTGATCTGGGGTGGCAAATGTTTAACCATACACTGAAACTCACAGGACCCTCTTTCCTTCATTTGAGTCAAGAATTCATTGATAAAAATAAACATAATCCAGGGCAGATAAAAAAGAGCTTCCCACAAACTCAGGCAAACACACAAGATACTATGAACCCACTTGAAAAAAAACACCATTTGAATCACTACTGAACACTTCTGCATATGATTAGTATCTACAATATGCACAGTTTAATTTGAAGCAAGCCTGACAGTAACACACACTGGAGATATTCTTGACACTACTCTTTTGTAGCACAAGATTAGTCACCTGATCTCAGAGTTCTGGGCCAAAACGTAAAGGCCAGTGTTTCCTCAAAAAACAGTTGTTATATTTAATAAAATGCTTCTGCCTGCAAGCTTGGCAGATCAGCTCACTTATAAAAGACCAGCAACACTCCTTTCTTTCCTTCCATTTTCTTTTTAAGGCAAGACTCTAAAATTAGTCTGCAGCAGAATCAAGAGCGTTCTGCATTAAAGTTTCTCAGACTTCAGCTGCATATTATATGCAAACTCGTGTTTTCCACCTAATGGCTTTCTAGCTGCCAATAAAAAAGGTTAAAAAACAAAAAAACAAAAAAGACCAAAAAAAAAAAAACCACCTCACAAGCATTCTGTGCTGCCATTACTTCTACGTGCTAAAAAGCCTGCATTAGAAAACTACCTTACACGCTCTTAACTAAAACTCCATCTTCCAGTTTACTGAAATGCACAAGGAAAGCAGAGCACACATAACACAGCCAACAAAGAAAACTTCAACGTAAAATGCCTGATCAAGTAGAAGTCCTTCATTGCTGGTTGGCATATATCCAAAATCCATTCTCTACAGGCTACAGAGTTAAGAATTACATTATATAGAATTCAACCGAGAATAAGCTTGCATTTAAGTGCAGTTACTCTTCCAAATAGCTGTTTCCCCAAGTACAAAATTATTCTTAATACATAGTTTAATACCTGCATAACTGAAATCCCCATAAGCATTCTGCAGACTAGACAGAGTTTACCACTGTACAACTTTTTTTTGCTCCTGCTCTTTGCTGGACAAGCATTATATTGAGTATTCATGTATATAATTTCATATGTGTACATCACATAGTTTTCTGCTCTTTTATTTCTTCAGTCCAACAGAAAAATTCTGCAGACAGAACTGCCAACTTTATGCTTTCATTTGTGACTTACTGTAACAGTCAGCTATTCCTAGCCTGGCCAATCTTTTAATTTTCTTTTTCCAAGTCATCAGGGAATAACCATTTACCAGTCAAGTTCTCTCATTCTATTTTATAAAGTAAAGCGTACATATATATTTAAGCAGCCTGCATGACAGCAGAATCATATATGATACTCAGTAAAATGCATTCTAATGGTACTTGCATAGGCAACTGCAAGTTGTTGGAGAGAAAGCTATAGGACGTATTTGGGTGAACACTATGGCACACTACAATACAGCACACTACAATACAGCATCAAAACCTTTCTCCCTTCTATACGAACTGAATGCAGGTTTCAGAAATGCAGCATATTCAAGATTATCCTGGTCAAAAGTTTTCTTTCCAGCAATGTATCTAATATTATAATTCAATATTTTCATTAATTGTTTTCATTTCTTGTACATTTAAAATATGCAGACAAAAAAAAAGCAGTGCAGTAGGAAAACCCAAAAGAACTAAAAATATCAGGAGTCTCCTTACTACAGTCAAGTAATAATTTGCTTTCGTACTTCACCACAGCTTATTACAAAAACATGCAATGAAACATCTGCATTTAACAGAACTATATGGAAGATGCTTCTGTCTCCAAAGTGGAAACAGAGAACACTGGAGGGAGGAGGACATGGGGAAGTGTATACTCCACAACTCCTGAAGAATTACCTAAATACCTGTTAAGAGCATGTACATTGGCAGACTGCTCTCAAAGAGCCAATCATTTAACCATGATAACCTTGGCCTCTAAGGAAATGAATCATTAACTGGCCCACACAGATTTTTGAGCTCCACCATATCTAGAGCTCAAAATAATACTGAGTATAGACTAAAAAAAAGAGTGCAAACACATGATGAATCTTTAACTGCAGCTTAATACACAGAGGTAAAAGGCATTATCGAGAAAGGGAAGAATTTTACAAGGAAAGGAGACAAAATGTAAATCTTCACACTCTTGTCACTTCAGACAACCACTTGATGTCTTCTTTCCTCAGCAATTCCCCAGCATGCATTAACACCACACATATTCCTTCCCTCTTCTTTACCACTTAAATCAGAGGAAATGGTTATTCTGAGCAGTGCCCTAAATGTTAATTTCAAAAAAAAAAAAAAAAAAAAAAAAGGAAGCCTACTTGGCAGCTAGCAATCATAGAAGTCAGTGTCATCTGACTACACTGTTTGCCATCAATCTTAAGGCAAGCTTAAACTACTACTACATGTTCATTTGCAGCATATAGTGTCAACAAAGTCAATCTGAAGTAAAAACATGACACTATGGACAAGAACATCAGTAATCCATCTCCACATGACCTAGTCATAAAGTACACAATGCAAAGGGAGAAACCAAGGTTACTATGAGAAAACCAAATTCACAGAAGCTTAACAATCCATTTCAGAATTGTAACCCACATTAAACACAAAAAATTACATGCTACAGGAAAAGAGGGCTCATAGCTATTGTAACAACACTCATCTCCATGACTTATTAGAATTAGTCATTTTGTTCGGTAGATGACTAAAAGTTACTAGCTTAGTTAGCTTACATACACAGTTTAAAACTCCATAAACTTGCAAATTTCTATTTGCTACGCTTGAATGGTTTGCAGTGATAACTCAGACTCTAGTTACGTTAGTTATGTTAGTTATATTAGACTCAATATTATTATATTAGACTCTAGACTAGTGCCCACTACACATACTTCTACCTCAATTTTGATCAGGTCTTCAAAAGAACATGACATACCAAATATTTCTGCTGCATGCTCCCTACAAACTTACTTCTGAAGCCACTGTTCAATTTAAATCCAGTCTGACACCTCAAGGAACAGAAAGTGTTGTAACACAATGGAGTAGATGAGTATGGTCCTATTTCTCCCACCACAAACACAAGGCAAGGGACGGCAAGGACAAGAGGCAGCCCCAACATTACTCATCTTGATGGATGACAACCAGAGATCCAGGTAGCACACCTCAAGCTGAGAGCACAGCAGCCCAGCCTGTGTTTTTGAAGAGAGCCAGCAAGCCAAAAGACACAAAGCAAAAGGAAAACTACAGTGGGGAAGGCAGAGGAAAGACATGAGAGAAAAACTTAAACTACAGGGGGCAAATGCAAGAGCAGTACGGCAGTAAGTAAATCGTAACTGCCGTACCATAGTCAGGGAGACTTCTGATAAATGTCCTTGGAAACGTCAACACACAGTCATCCCTGTCCCTGTCGTCAGTCCATCCGTCCATGTCCCCCCATTTTAAATATTTTTTGGTAACTCCAGTACTCATAAAACCCTTTGGCTGTTTCTTAAATAACAAAAATACCCAGGCAGTGGAGAACAGACTTGAAAGTCAAATCTTTTGGTGATTGGTTGCTGCATTCTACACTCCCCTGTAGCAGAACCACTCAGTGGACTGAACTGCACCGACTTGAATGCTCTGGCAGCATTAACTTGCTTCATTTATGAAGCCATTGGCAGGACTGGAGCCAATGTTATGGGTATAATGCTTAGACTTCAACATTAGCCTCACTATTGCATCAGCCATGCTATTTTTAAGTACAGTTCAGCTTTTCTTTCACGATCTGACGCAAGCCTATATGGGGTTTTGTTTTAAACACTGTTCAAACACAGTTTGTTCAACACCTTTTTTGCTAAATATTTAACAGCCATTCTAAGACCGTACAACATCTACTGGTGTGAACATTTATTAAAAGCAGTGAGGGCTATGCTTGGCAAGAGAGCTGCTAAAATTGATCCTTCTAAACATGTAAAGCTGAAAAAACATTGTTATTACTTCCAATTACTACTTTAGGCTGTTAAGACAGTACCAAAATGTTTGGCATCGCTGTGCAGAACAGTTAAGTGACATCACAGATTCTAAACCAAAGTTTTTCTAACAGAGAGGCAAACATTAGAGCAAATGAAAAGCAGGACAATTTACAATGGAAATTTTGCAAAATGACATTATCAAGTTTTAAACAACCAAAGTAGGATTCTCAGAAAGACAACTTGCAGGCTTCAGAACTTACAACCAATATACATTCTTACTTGTGCTGTATTGCAAAGAGTATAATCAGCTGAATTTACAGCTCCAAATTTCAATGCAATGTGAACTTGAAATTTGAACATGCAGTTTTATTTTGGATGATCAACGCACACTTTACACTTACCAGAGCTGGCAGTCAAGCATTTAGAAAAAAATTAGGCCCTGTCCAGGATATTTTGCAATAGATATAATTGTTCTTCCCCACACTTCTTTTAATTGCCAGAACTACAGGAGAAGAACATTAAGTTCCCAGTTTTTAAGTATCCACTATTTTAGAAATGCCTCTCTCTTTAACCAACCAAAGCACGGACAAATGTTTTGAAAGTGTTCTCCAACTGCAAATGGATTTGAGTACCCAGTTTGAAGTATCCTTGGATGAGTTTCAGGAGCATTCTTCCTTTGAGACCACCAATACAAGCATGTTTTAGAAAAATATGAAGTGAGATCAGTTGGTGCTGGAATAAATACCATCCAAGAGACAGCATGAAATAAAGAATCAACAAAAACTAAAAAGACGTTTTATTAGAACATGAAGCTGCAATAAAATGGATTTAAACAGATGAGTCAAGAATATACGAGAACTACACTGGGGCAGGGGAGCGGAGGGGAGAGGGGAAGGGAACGTCTCTTCCCAATCTTCTGGGGTTGGGGAGGAACAAGTGCCCTTCACTATGTATTACCAGATTTTTGGTTTACCAAAAAGTAAAATAAAAAAAATATTTCCATAGAAAGAAAACCACATTTATGTAACATTTATAGAAGGTAGTGTTCTCTCTTAGAACAAATTCAGCATAAAAAAAAGCTAAGCTAAAATGCTAATTGAAAGGAAGAGTTACCAACCTAAGACTGCAGCAGAAGCCCAACAGAATTCTTTAAGCAGTTTTGGTGAGCTGTTGCCAGTTCCTACCCTGTGTATCTAAACAAGCACCTCCCTACAGTTTTCAGATAGTTCACAATCTCAGGGGGGGAAAAAAAAAAAAAAACAAAACCCACCAATCCAAAAACATCAAGTCTGATTTATAATGTAATTTAATGAAGAGCTTACAATCACCAGTTTACTTCTCGTGCTGACTTTGTTCTTGGACTTGCTTTTATTTTCATCAAGGTAACATTCAGGATGTCATTTGAAATACTGGCAATTTCTCAGGCATACCACATCCCAAAACTGCATCATGGCAAACCAAGATACCTGCTCTCTCCTATCTCCTTTAACATCCCAACTTTTTGAAAAAATTTCACAGCTCTTCATGAAAAAGTAACCATCAGGCTCAAGACAGGGTGCTTGAAGAGGAACATGCACTTGTAAATTCCTCTACCTTCCTTTTGCATCAAGTTATCTACCAAAGTCATTCAAATCAAACAGTGGAAAAAAAAATAGTTTGAATAGATCTGAACAAGGATTCAAAAGCACATTCCATTTTCTTGGCTCTAATACGCCCACCCTGGTCTGCTCATCAGCCAAAGTAAAACCACAGAAAAATCTAACAAGTTCTGAATTACTAGTATAACCGAAGTCTGAGCATGTTGTTTTCACTCCATCATGCACTCAGGCCACATTCTCTACTAGTTCAGAAGACACAAAATGAAGAAGGGAAAGTGATAAACTGAAACTCTTCAATACTAGAGTATCTGGAAACAATAGCACTGAAGTACCTTGCTAGGACTAGTGAACCCTTGAGACTTACTGAGATACATGTGACAAGCCCATGTTTATCTGGTTGTGTTATGACCTACTCCTGCCCAGCTGCTGCTTCCTCTAGAAGGAATTTCAGATCCCATCTAGAAGCTTGTAGGATGCTGACCAGAGCAATGGGGAAGAACTGGCAAACATAACGGCAGGTCAGGAGGTTCTCCCACAATACTCTGGCAAGCTTTATAGGTCTTTACTTCAAGCTTCTGCTTTCTTCCACAAGCACCAGTGAAAAAGAATTCAGAACACAAGAACAAAACCAAGACTTTCTTTTTCCTTAGAAGCCTCACAGAAAAGAATTCATGATATAAAATTCTTCAATCCCAAAGGGTCGAGCTCAGGGCAGTGTTGCTGACTGCACTGTGGATTCTAAGACTAAAGGAGCCATGAAAGGGGACATGATATGGCTGCAAGGCAACAAAGGGCGAAACGGGCAAGCATTAGTTACATACCACAGAAGAAACAGTAAGTTTCCTTGTGGCCCTTCTAGAAACATTACTTTCCAGAAAGCTGCATGTTCTCTCAAACCAGTGTTGGAAATTTATTAAAAATAAATATTCACCATAACAACACTTAAGATAGAAAATTGTACATAAAATCCATAGCTTCCTAGAACTCACTACTTTTAAGTTAAACTGACAATCAAACAATGCATTACAATAACTACGGAAAATAAACAGTGCCAGAACTGTGGGCTTAGAGATAAAATACTACAGTGGATTCACCTCACCTCCTTTCTTTTTCCCTTCCCTAACATCCCATCTGAAGCTTTCAAATAAAGGAAGTTAACAGGTCAGGGAGGAAAGCAGACAGCAAACAGAGAAAGGTAAAGGGACATCAGGAAGGAAGCGAGCTGCTAGAAACAAGCCAGCCACAGGAATTCACAGCAGTATGTACATGAAGTTTCTTGAAAAACGTTGCTGGGACAAGGGGGAGGGAGGAATCAAAAAAAAAAAATAAATGCAGGTTTGTGTCAGAAATAAAGGTGTTCTAGAGAAGCAAGACTTAAGTGCAAGCTTAAGACTAACACAAGTCAGGCTTGCAGTCCGCATATCAGCCTAAGATATTTAAGGTCTTCAGTTTCAGCCCTGCAATGGAGGAAGAACGTTATCTCTGTTTTAGCGAAGCACCACCTTCAGTTCCTATTTTATCAAAGGTCCCAATTTTAGGTTCATTTCTTAAAACAAAACCAAAACCAAACAACAGAATCACTAAACAAGTACCCATGCTTCCTTGTTGCATAAGTAATATAAAAGAACAAGTGTATTGAGTTTCTTCCAGGATCACCAGCTAGTTGAGGCTGCGAGGAATCTCTGGAGACCACCTAGTCCAACCCCACTGCTGAAAGCAGGGCAAGCTGGCAGAAAGAACTAACAAGCTACAAAGCTGAAATTCCTGAGACTCAGAAGCAAATGGGGCTAGGAATCAGCAGACCAGCTTCCCCTCCTCCTACCCATCTTTTAAGATGTGGGTAGCAACAGTACTTCATTATGGGCAAGAGAAGCTGCATTTAAGAGACCTGTATACTGATTTTTGGAAAAACAGACTTTTTCTTTACAGGAACTGCCACGTATTCAGTGAAGCACAGTGTGCCACAAGGCCATCAATGTAACTATATTTAACATATTATTCTGACACCTCATTATCAAATTAGTAAACTTTCCTGTTTAAAACTTTAAACTTTTCCTTTTTAAACTTTCACCATTTGGTATTTCCCAATTTAGGGGAGGCCTTTCCTCTAGTTGTTGAGAGCCTCTTCCAGTATACCATACCTTCACTGACAGGCAGTGTTACTGATTCCTAACTAAAAATCTATACCCAAACTAGGGTATCACGTAAAAAGCTTGCATTACTTAAAGCTTTAGTTTCAAGACTGCAAAACATTTAGCAAAGATCGCAAATTCGTCTCCAAGTGATGCAGCCCTGAATCTGTGCAATAACTGTATTTAATTTGTAACTACTTGCTTTGAAACAGAAGAGCCAAGAGACAGCTACAGAAAATGTGTGAATTTTCTTTTATCTTTCTGTATGACTTAACCCAGGAAACACCAGGAAACATGAAAAAGGAAAGCGTGAACAGAAACAGAAGCTTCAAAGAGCTGGTTCCAGAAAAAGCGAAGATAGCAAGCAATATTCAGAGGTACTTTTTTTTTCCATTGACTTCAAGAGAATTTCACCAGGATGCTTTGGGACACATTGCATTTGAAGAGAGCCCATGCCAAGACTACTAAATAAACCAAAAGAGCAAGAAAGCAAATAATTTAACCCTCTTGAAGCATGAATATTAGCATGAGGTTGGTTGAGTTTTAAGTGTTGAGCTGTATTAACTCAAGCCCCACAAGCAGAAGTAAGGAGACAAAAATGCTCCTCCTACAGTCACTCGGGACCCTTTAAAACCAGTTATTTATTTAAACTGGGCCAAAGATTTTGAAATTATCATGAGCATTTCATATTGCCTTTCTATATTATGTATTACAGAATAAAGTTTTAAACATCAAAGGTTTGGAGATTTTTAAAGCAAAGATGTCTGTTCTACTTTCTATAAACTAATAGCCACATTAATGATGAAGAAAACACTAAACTGCAAACAGCAGATGTAACATGACACTGAATAATCCCACTGGCTTCAAAAAGAACTCTTAAGTATATGTACGCTTTAAGCTAAAGCTACATTATTGATAACCTTCAGGGCATATAAAGTTTCAGAAACCACTCAGAAGTCAAAGTTGTGAAAAATCAAAATTCTCAAGGGGAAGATATCCAGATTCCCATTTTGAGGGTTCACTGGTGCAAGTTAGATGACATGTTCAAAGAACCAAGACAGTCAACTGTCAAACTACGGCAATTCACATTTCTCCCCCTCTTGCTAATGTTCCCTTAGAGAGCCATTCAGAGGAAAAAAAAAAAAAAAAGATCATAAATAAGCAGTTGCAGTACAAAAATCTCAATGAATTTTTAGACAACTATAAGTAAATTCCAACAGAAAATTCTTCCCTGGCTACATCACTCATCCTTTTCCTCCAGGCAGAAACAGGTTCCAGATAGCTAGAAACAATAACCATTTGTCAAAGGCTTTGAAATGAATCCTGCCTAGATACAGCACAGAGTAACTTTAACATCATAAATGCTAAATATTTTTAGAATCCTTTTCCTAGTTCTAATCAGGATCACAAGAATGATCAAGCATCAGTTAAAGAGTTAAGGAAAAGATCTGTTTGTCCATTGCCCTCCACAGCTGGGACTTCCATGAATTAAGCCTCAGGTGTTGGGACTTCTTTAATTAAGTAGGCTTTCTATTATACAGCTAAGTATTTGAACTGATTATATTAACCTTTAGAGGATGGAAACTATCAGCACAAACAAAAGCATTTAAGAGCTTGTTTTGATGTCAGAATGCAATGTAAGGTTGTTTTGTGTGAAAAGCTTAAAAAACATGTGGGATCAGATCATCCAAGCCAAAATAGAAAATCAGCATTACACAGTATCTGAATCAGGTTTACAGCCCTCAGAACGGTTCATCTTTTTCATATGAACTTTAAACAATGCAAACATTCTTGCATTTCAGTCTCATTCCAATGAATAATACATTTATCAGTAAACATTATCACTGAATTTCTACTTTTCCATCTAGTATCTGGCTCCTGGATTTTAGCAGTTTCTATTTTAAAAGTCATCACTAAAATAAGTAGTGATTTTTCCAGCAGAGATCTGTATTACATGCAAGCGTTTCTGCTCTCTTTTGCCTTTTTTAAGGGCACGACATCAGGAGTCACTGATTTCAAAGCAATTTACACAGTACAAATTACGCACCAAGCTCTTCTGGCTTCCTTATATTTTCCTCTGAGCTTTGCCTTCATTCTCACTCTGCTTATACGATTCATTTTTTACTTAAAAGAATTTTGACACCATTTTGGTATACAGTTTTAAAAAGCATTTAAGCCACATCAATTAACCAAACCAAAGTATCTAAATACTCAGCAGTACTAGAAACTTGACAATCCACTTCATCACTGTCTTCTATTAGTCTCAAACCCCTAATTACAAAAGCATGATCATTTCCAAAACACAAACAGCAGTGACAATTCTTTTCAAAGGCAAAATAGAGTCAACACTTAACTCCTTTTATTAATTGCTTAAAACTAAGTAGCATAGCAGGAACACCTTATCTTAAGCCCTGATCCAGCAGCAATACCATTCCATCCATCCCCACAGCCTATTAACCAATATTGCATTCTTCAAAACACTTACACTGAAATCATCACAGATTGCATAACAGTTTTGCAAAAGGTACATATTAAAGTTGCTGGCATTAAGTTATTAGACTAATTAGATTTATAAACTTATCCAACCCAGCAGCCAGTGTCCTACAGAATTACGTGGGTTGTTCAGTTTAGCTTCTTATACTGTTGAATTGTTCATCATAGACATATACTATTGCATGCAGGAAGCAGCACAATACATGTAGAATTCTTACACACAGTACCATAAATATGGAAGATAAAAAGACAAGATTAATGCTTAGAAGATCAGCAAAAAAGCCCTAGTCAATGACAGTGTGGAAAACGTTTCTGAAAAAGGAGCTTGACACTCTAATTAGACAAACTTGAACAGACCAAATACAGCAGCTTAACATAAAGGGCTAAACCAAACACATACTATTACACACTAGTATCTGGAGGAAGAAGATATATTTACAGTCAGTGGATTTGGCTTTATTTTCCTACCTGCCTCTCCTCACCCACAAGTGTTTATAAACATTCCTCACCAGAATATTTCTTTCATAGGAACATATTCCTTTTAGTTTTGATTATCAGCACCCCTTCCTTGTCCTGTAGTTTGGCTACTTAACCACCTTCATGAGCATAGGAAATTTCCTCCGCAGCTAAGCTTCTAGTCCTGATCTTCGAAGGCCCTGCTGTCCTGCATTGCTCAGCAATATACAAATAGCTGTCTTTATCATGATACAGATCAAGTGCAAAACAAACCCCAAAGATCAATGAAGTCACTAACTTCTTCAGACCACCATCTCTGTAAAGCATCCTATCAGAAGAAGTTGTATTAGAGACAGTCATGTACAAAGAGTAAAGAGTAAAGCCGCACATAAGTAGTTTTTTTACTCTTTTTTACAAGAGTAAAGCCACACATAAGTAGTTTTTCCATGTGTTTGCATTCCCCTCCCCAATTTTTAGCACACAGTTTATCTTCCAAGAATGTAAGATACTCATGTCTGTTCTCTTCTTATATACATGAGGAAGATATGGCACATGGCAAGCACTAACATTTATTTCTTTACAGGTATTTCATTCCACTTCCAACAATGTTGCGCCCATTCCCAGAGAAGTGCAAGATACTCGAAACTAACTGAACAACTAATTCATGACCTTTGTGTTCCCATAAACACAGCATTTTACATTATCACCTACACAACAACATGATGCAAATTTCAAACACATCTAGCATCAGAAAGAAATAAGTTTCATGAACAGTAGTAAAGTATAAACAGAACACTTGGCTAATCCTATTTTAGTGCTATGCAGCAGTTTATAATCTCATATTCAAGATGCTTCATCAAGGCAAAGGAAAGATAAGTCTAGATGAACTTACTACATAAATCAGGTTACAGACAGGAAAATGGATTAAATACAGAAATTCATGCCAAGGCACTAACACTAAGCAAACCCACATTTGCTAACTGGTCTTATACATTAGACATGCTGCACAATGACTTGGAGTGTACTACACTCTTTTTTGAATTTTGTATTTTAAGCCAAGCATAGTAATACCCTCCAATGCTACCTGATGCTGCAGCCAATGAGGAACATATGAGACAGTTTGTATCTGATAGCTTGAAAATGTTAAGAGTTATTTGCCTTAGTAACTGTGATTAATTTGAGAATTAAAAAGAGTAAGCTTTGCCAAACTTCTCGTGTTTAAAACAAGATCAACAGGCTTCCTGCATTTATTACTCATTCCACTGCTAACCTGAAACATACTTGCAGTATTGTATAATCCACATCACACTGCTTTAAAATCTAATCAAACATCCTCTCCAAAGACCAAGTACAACCCCTGGAAAGTCTGCAGACTCCCTCAGCTTCTGAAATAGGATTCCTGTATTTGCTGTAGATCAATTACAACACTAATGGTCAGCCAACAGCCATGTGATAAAAGGAGAGAAACAGACAGATATGGTACCTGGGGCTTGTCTTACTCCAAGTTTTGACTGAAGTCCTTCCCATAAGGAAAAGCTCGTTAAGTAAAACATTTATTTTCAGATTGCACAAGATATACACATTTTATTCTGCTGCTGGATGGATTAACACAGAAATACAAAGTAAGCTATTTTCAATATATTACAAACCAGAAGTTCTAAATAAAGTCAGAAAAAATACCCTAAGTAGATTACTTGTCTCCTTTAGGGTTTAGTGACCTCCGATCTTGCTGATCTGCACTCAGATACACCACCAACTGCAGAAATCTCAAAGTCCTGAAACATATGCTCCAGAATTTAGTTGTAGCATAAAGTCAAATTCCTCATCAGTGCTACTTACTTAATGTACTGTGATGGGGGAGTGTTTCAAAAATAATACGTCAGACCTTGGAGTCCTTGTAACACTTCACAGTAACTATTAATGCCCTGGTTGCAAATGTACCCACACAGGCATGAATTGAGCCAAAGTATCCTGTCTCTTTTCGGGTTGTTTTTTTTTTGTTTGTTTGGTTGGTTTTGGTTTGGTTTTTTTACTGTGAAGACAGTTCAGAGCAACTTTAATAGCAGCATTTATCTGAAAATTGGAAGGAGCAGCTCAGGAAGCATTTCAAATCTTTTATCCAAAGTCCTTTGCAGCAGAAGTAAAATTGAGAAGCTGGTAATTTTAAGTGCTTGCTACTTGCCTATTTATTCATTAGCAAGAACTAATGGAGTTATCCACAGATACTCTAAGAGGTTATCACAACAGAAGGCATCTTCCCTCCCCTGAGGCAGGATGTAACTACTAGGGGTACCTCCTGGCAGAAGCAGACAAAGAAGCTGCTAAAGTCCATACCTCCTCCTCCTACCTGCAGTATCCTGTGAAAAGACAAACAACATACTTCAATTCCATCACAAACACATAAATGTATTTAGTTGTTATGAAGAACTGACCTAGAAAGGCCTACAGTATATCCTGACATACAACCAAGCATTTGAAAAATACACAAGCAGGGAGAAGAGGAAAAGCCAACTGTTTAAGTTTCTTTCTTTTTACCTCACTGGTGCAGCTACCACTATACTCCGTACAAATCCAGTTATTCTTCACAACTAGCTGTCCTACATGTGTTCCTATATTTAATTATTTTGTGTTGCCAGTAAGAATTGTTGCTAGCTAGTGTGTCTTGATGGGACTTCTAGTTCACTCTCCAGTATCTTGTTAAATAGGCATACCATTTATATATAAATTCTAGAAAGCATAGCCATCAGAAGCTGCCTTTTGAAGCTTTGCTTAACATTTAACGCATTTTGCTTCTTTTACAAGCCTCCTGGATGTTTGCCAATGGGACTCTAATGCCAGTGCTATAGCATCCAAAGTGCTCTTTTCAGCCATTGCTGTGCTGTCCATTATATTTTTCAAGCACAAGAACAGCTTCCTGAAAAATAACAATTGCAAGTGGTTTTTTTGTTAATGAAACCGTAAATATCCTGTTTCTGCTTACATGACATCTTAATTTCTGACCTGTGCTTTGCTAGAGTAGGGCAGTTTTTACACCTTTCCCTACTTTAAAGATGCAAAAACCTCTAAACTTTTGCTACTCCATAAAGTCATGACCCATCACTGTATCACAGCTTACTTTTAGCAGCCATGGGATCAATTGCTATCATTCACATTTCTAGAAGCAACTCCCAAGGTATGTATGGCCACCTTCTGCACCTGTTTTTCCATTTGACTCAGTTTCCTCTCCTGCCCTCATACTTCAATACTATTTTCAGTAAAGTTAAATACAAAGAAACTTAAGTTGTAGTTGATTTCTGTTTGGAAGAAGATGGTACGGTGCAGTATCCTCACTTCAACAGTTGCCAGCACCAAGTACACTACAAGTTACTGAAAAAAAGATAAAAGCAGCAGCTACAGCATATCTAGCTCAAAGACATACTTGCTTTCCCTGATTTAACTAGAAGTAGTCACAAAAGCTAAAGAAAAAAAGCATTTAATTTTTCATGTACTATCAATTCTGTATAATTTCCTACATAATCATACACACACACATTTTTTTCTTTAAGTGCTGCTAATTTCTAGGCCTCCACAGGATTTTGTGGCAATACATTCCACAGACAAAACCTGTTTTAAAATTAGCCAAGGCAATTTTACTCATGCCCTCCTGTTCCCAAATAATTTGAGGGCACATAAGGTCCAGATCTTGTTCTTGACTCGTTCTCATTTATAATTTAAAGTACAAAAAAAGTGGGTATGTTATCACAGCCTTGGGCTCCTTCTGAGTCACTGTCTCAATTGGAAGTCTGATGTAGGTTTATCATTCTGCATTAGAGATTTGTTTCTTGATTTAGGTATTACTTTGAATTCCTTCTAATCCCTGTAGATCACCTTCAGTCATTTAAAAAAAAAAAAAAAAACAACAACAAAAAACCACCACCACAATTGAATTCTGAGATGTTGTCGGACAGGCTCCAGCAACACAGCAGGCCTTAACTCATTAGCTTTTTGTTCTTAAAGTCTCGAGTTAAAAGTACTTATTTAATTTACAAAATGGACATTCTGGGCTTTGTATCTGCTGTCCACACCAAAACTAAATGACCATTGCGGCACATTTGGCAACAGATTTCTAACTCAAACATATTAATTCACCACAGTAACAGCAGGTACGAGTGGAAAATCCATAGGAAGGCAAAAGTGACCAGAAAAAGACAATTAGCAGTACCTGAAGATATGTGTGAAGTAAGAGAAAAGGAAAGCCACTGGCCCTAACACTGGCTCCACTTCCTCCTAGCACCAAACACTAAAAGGAAGCAAACCTAGCCTAAAACACAAAGGGCTTCTGGATAAGAAAGAGTGACTCTCCAGGAAAATAAAGAAGGTAAAATAACACATATGGAGGTCCTCCCACATTCTGACAAGTGGAATTAGCAGCACCCAAACTTAGTTAAAAACCTTAATGGCTCATTACCATCCTTTTTCTTACCCCCTTTCATTGCTTCTCACTCACCAACAGCCAGCCTCATTTTCCTGAACCAAAGGATTTACAATTCATCAACAGTTGTTAGACAAAGAATGGCAGATGCCAAGCCAAACCAGAAAAATGAAAAATGCAAACAGCACAGCGCTAAAGCAGGAATACTGCAAGACAAATTCTGAGGTTTAGAAACACAATGCATTAATTCAAGTAGCAGAACCCTGCAACACTTGCACAGCTTTTTGCCAACATTATCCAGAAAGGAGCAGAACAAACTTTTGAAACAGTAATACGGTGAAGCTACAACACAAACAGTTCACATCAAGAAAAGCAAATACACTAGGAAATGTTAAAATGCTATCTGCACACACATAAAACGTTAACCTCAGAAATCCACAATTAACATCAACCAATTGCTTCTATTACTTCTGGGAGGTGCTGGCCTCAATAGTTAAGCATAAATTAAAACAGTCACTTCCAAGGATATGCAGCATCCCAACAACACTGTGTCATACCAGCCACTCTGCAAAACCCACTCCAGGTGGTCAAATGCTTCTCCACTAGTCACTACTTCCAATGCAGTGGACCTCAAGCCATAAGCCATCAAGATGGAACAGAGAGAAGCTCTTCCATGTCTTCCCAACAATTTGCATAGATGGTAAGAGTAGCACATATGTTTCTAAATACTTTTCTTGTAGAAAGCTAAAGATTCAGAATCTCCACTATAAACTGATCCAAACCATAATTCAGGATTTTTGAGTTCTCCACAGGGAGAACTCAGCCTCCTTCTTCAGCAGCTCACTCTGTTATTGTTATCTATCACTTAAGTAGATGAATTAACACAAGTATGTCCCTTCAAGATCAAGCTGCCAAGGCAAAGAACAGCCATCCTGGCTTTTTAGAGGTTCACTGGCATGTTTTATATATGACTTTCGTTTTATTTTTCACAAAAGCCAGAACTGAAGAGAGTCTTAATTTTCACATTTCATGCCTCTGCAATCTTAATTCAACTCACTAACATCAATATCCAGAGAGAAAAGCTGCTTTTGTCACCAGAAAAAAATTGCAAATCTCTTTTCAGATACTGCATTTCAAACCATTTCTTACCAGTTTGAGATTACAAACAACCTTTGTTTATCACTTAAGGACAATCTTACAGAAACTAGTCACATTCACTGACAGATACTATAACTAAATAGTATTGAGACATGGCTAGATCTTCTTTTATAAAGAAAAAAAGCCTGCTTTTCCCAGCAGGAAAAAATGTTTTTTTTGTTTTTTTTTTTTTTTTTTATGTTTGATACATTTCTTTTGTGGTCACTTTAGGCAGATTAGACTACCAGTAATTACTTCTTTTAACTCTACTTCTGAGGCAAAATGCAGATCTTTCTGGCAACCTCATGATTTCTGTAAGGGCTTTGTTTTTACATCTTGCCTCTTTCAATAGAAGCAGAAAATATAAATCAGTGGCTGAAAAACATGCAACTTCTTAACAAAAATTGTGCAAACCCACATGGCAGTATTATTTGATGAATGCAATCTGTATGACTGGTCTAGTGATCACAGGAACAAAAGCATAGGAAGGTTAATCTGCATCCACAAAGGCCATAGGCTTAAACCAGAAGATACCAACCTTCTCTTAAGTCACAGACAGTAGGTCTAGTGCCTAAAAAGTACTTTTGTTCCAGAGCTATCTGAGTCAAAGAGCAACTTTGAGGAAGGAATTCTAAAGAGTACCTGTAAATTCACCAAATAAAAGGATTTTTAAAGCCGATGCAGAAGCACTAAAGAAAGGGTATTTGCGACTTTGGGCAACTGCATGGCTACATTGATCTGACTTGATCATCCATCTAACACAACATCCATTATTTAAGAAGACATCCCAGTGTTCGGTGTTTTTTGGTTTGTTTTTTTTTTTCTTGCAACATAAACATGAGTAAGACATTTTACATATTTGTAAAATATAGATGTTCCTGGAACATTCAGAATGGTTTACCATATTCTGAGATTGGAAAAAGCAAGCTTCCTTAAACATCTCCCCAGTTCAGAAGTATTAAGAGGGAGGTTTGCATGGCTTAATTTTTACATCAGTAAATATCAAGACAAAACTCTACTTGGAAATACCTACAAATGCTTCACACAATTTCAACATCCTTTACAGAATTTTTTGGAGGACTGCTTGTAATACTTTAAGAGAAAACACTTCTATCCAGGAACTTCACAGGCACTAAAAAGCATGTTCTAAATATTTTGAGTATTTATACAGTAAATATACATATTAAACATTCCCAGAGACTGGATTCTGGTCAGGAAAATGCAAAAAGTAAAGATAAGTACTGCTAGCCACAATGGCCTGCTATAACTTGTTATTACTTATTTTCCCCCTTCCACAGATCACAGAACTCTCTGGAAGCTATAAAATATCTTCATGCAAGCCATCATCTTCCATTCACATGTTAATTTCCAATGAAATAAAAAGACTGCTCATTTACTTCACCATGCTCCAGCATAAACAAGCAGCACTAAGAATCTACACATCCCAAGAGCAGAGCCTGTAAAACCTTACAAAAGAGATTAACCCATGCTTTCATGACAGAACAGTGACTCAATTTTCAATGCAGCAGTATTCCAGAGATGGTATACTTCATTATTAACAGGGTACATTTCTACAAGAATAGGCAGACTACCTTGCTTTGCTACTCTGGTTTTTCAGAATCCATTAAAAACATTAAAGATTTTGCCTGCTTTAAAGCATCACTGTCTCAAAATCAATTCAGAAATGATATGGACTTCAAACAGCAAGTCCTTTAGGATTGCCTTTTCTGCTCTTTGTTATTAACCAGCCAGAAAAGCAGAGCCCCAGTTCACAACCAGGCCTTTTAGCTACCAGCTCATAAATAAGAAGACGCTGTCTTGCCAAGAACTGCATATACTTGGCTCTGATACCATTTCAAAAATTAAAATCCCTTTCTCTACCAGAAAAAGAATGAAGAAAACCAAAATCACCATCATAAACATTTCACACTTTCATTCCTCCCACCTCTTCCTCCAATCAAGTACATGCTTGGGAACTCCTCCCTTTCACAAGCAATTATGGAACTGGAAAGAGCATCACAAACTTGGAAAGAAAGAACAGAACATGCAGGCATATGCACATCCTGCACCAGTCCCTGAACATTTATGAGTAACTTGCCATTTCACCCAATTTAGGATATTAGGCCCACTAAAGAAACACTTGGCAGTGCAATATGCTGATCCATTCTTAACATAATAACCTCATTCAATAGATTAAAGAGGTACATTTATACCTCAAATTCATTTGAGTGCTACAGTAAATTATTTAACAAATACTTAAAATACATAGTCATTAACTCATGGTTCCTTCTATTTTATTTTTACTTGATCTTATTTTGTATGAATGCAAGAACTGAAACCATACATAAGAGCAGCAATTGCTCCTCCTCTCACCAGCAAGTTTGTTCAGTTGTTTTGGGTTTGGTTTTTTTAAAGAACTAAGCCTTGTATGTTCTCATATACATGTACACAGATAGGCAGCATTCAGAATTTTAGACCAAATAATATACCAAGAAATTAATCAAGATGTTCAGCAGACATTTCAAGTTAAGGCCAGGTCAAAATTTTCACTAAACAGCTTATAACAAGGAAACAAGAATGCTGAATAGAAACTAATTCTTATTAAAAAAATCCTTGCTAGATTTCAGGGATGCTCAGTTTGAGAATCCCATACTGCAAGTGACCAAGGGACAATGACAACTAACACCATGCACAAATTTCTACACACACAACAATCATGAAACATCCCAAGTTTAGCGTGAAGTGTTCCTGCCCATGGCAGGCAGGTCAGAACTAGATGATCTTAAGATCCTTTCCAATCCTAACTATTCTATGATTCTAAGTTGTTCTGCTTCCCCTTACGTGCCTTTCTATAGGGCAGGCATTGCTGCATGAAGCCTCATGAAACCCTAGAGGAAACAAAAACATTCCACTTCTGTCAGAGTCAACCTAGAGGTAAGAATTAAAATGTTGTTTATAGTCCACAGACAAGCTTCCTCAGAGACATATGGAATCCTTCCACATGGTACAAAAAACACATCATGATACTTTGACATATATATGCAGTAAAATTACCAAGCTGAAAATAATCTTCCAGAAAATTTAGAGAAGTTATTTTTATTACTATGCTTACCCCAACTCAGTGGCAATATAATGCCAAACAAGTCACTCACAATTCAGATTCTGCCAGAGAAGTTTTTGCTTGTGCCTCTTTAAAAAGAGAAATCTCTCAAAATTGCAGTCACAATAGGAAGTGAAAACAACTATACATGAGTTACCAGGTTAATTTTTAATCACTACCTCCATTACAAGCTGTAACAGCACTAAATATATAGAAATATAAATTTAGTATGGTTGAATTTTTAATTACTTGATTTCTACAGTTTCTTATATGTAAATTATGTCTGCCAGACATTACCTCTGTCTTCTATACACAACTGTGATGGAGTTGGGTGAAGCAAAGGTCAGAGGAAGCTTAAAAGACATTTAAGTTTCCTCTCCTCTTGACAGGGATTTCATCCCTCTACATTGCACAGGGAGGTCAAAGTTACTGGAATAACCTTAGAAGTTATTTCCATACCCTACATTTGTTTACAAATTAAAGAAAAATACCATTTCTAAACCAAACACAATCAACTCTCAACAGAGCTAAATTCAGAAACTTAGCCCTATGCAATTAAAAGGACTACTGACTAGATACACAAGCACCGAAGAAGATTAACACTCAGTTACAAGTAACTAGGACTGTTATTGTAATCTATAGTCTCATGGGTCAAATAAAAGATCAACAGTGTCTGCAAACAAATGGTGCAACTTACATTTGACTTGCACCTTCTGATCTTATAGGAATGCACCAAGTGTAACAAAAATAAGCATACACTAATAGCACCACAAGCTGAAATTACCTTACCTGCATAATTCATCTTTAACAACTACACTGCGGTGTAGTGGTAAAAAAAGCTGCGACACTAAGACTATTGTGGAACATGAATCCACATTCTCAGCAGCTTTCAGTACTGTCCCCAGTGCTTAGCACACTACTTTGATACTGTTGCTTAAGTGACTACTGGAGAAGTTCAAATCTTGATTACACACGAAGAAATCAGAGTCCTGAAAAGTTCCTGCTGGACATCCATGCTAATTAGAACAACCCCACACACACCCAAAAAAAGGCATACAAACAGGAGGCTGGACAAGTACTTAAATCACACAAGCTCAAACAATCTGCCCAGCCAAGTGGTTTAGCACACTTAAGCAGGACATTATAAAACACTCTACAACCAGCTTCCAGATGCTAACAAATCTATACCTCAACAAAACTACTGTCTATAAATAATTAACAGGCTGTGGGCCCTTCCATATCTTTGCTATGTCTAAAACAGGCTGTGGGCCCTTCCAAATCTTTGTTATGTCTAAGCTTCTGGGATCTTCTGCTGCTTGTTTTAGCAATTTATAAAACTGTACTCCTCCACTGTACTCAAACGAATGGGTTATTCAGAAGTATATAAACAGCTGATCAAGATACCCTATAAGTTTTATTAAATATGAAGCACAGCTTTCTCAGAGTTTCATTTTAAAAAAAACAAGCATCAGTGGTACCCACATTTGTTGCTCTTCAAAGATTACAATCAGCTTAAAAGATTTGTTAAATGTTAAAATATATTGGATTTCTAATCCTTGATGATAAACAAAACCTCAAACTGCTTTACTTCTTCCTACTCTGTACCCATTGCAGTTTGTACAACCCCAGCAAGGAAGGCTAATTGTAGAGTGGTTTGTTTAGGTAGCCATTCTCTGTCCAGCAACAGAGCTTAAACTGTTCTGGACCATCCCTAACCCCACACTGCAAGAAGAAACAAACAGGCATAATAACTTCAAGCCTGAATGCCTATGATACTTAAAACATGTGTCCTGACTGTCAAAGGTACTTAATATATGAAGCTTCACCAACACTAAACACCTCAAAAACAGTACTATGAACACAAATACAAAGAAAAAACATGACAACACACATAGGCCTAAGTGCCCAAATACAGACATACATGTGAGTTTTTCACACATAGTTCAGTAGTGAATGTTTGGCTTCATATATGAAGCACATATGGAGCAACACTCAAACTGAAACATATTCCTGCTTTTATACAGCCCCATTTAAAAGGTTTTCTTGTTGTTGTGGTCGGGTTTTTTTAATACTCTGTATAGCATTATTTTAAATATACAGTAGTAATGTTTAGGCTCAACGTACATTTTAACTTAAAATATTATGATAAAAAGACTTCTGAAAAGTCTGGAAAATTACCAACTGATTTAAAAAAAAAAAAAAAAAGGTTAAAACAACCTAGGTGAAGTCAAGATCCATAAGTGTAACTTAAGACTAGAGTAGGGGGAAAAAAAAAAATAAGAGTAATTCCTGACATACAAAAAAATAACACCAAAATAATTTAAAGAAATTGTAAAGAAAAATGGTGAACAAGTTTAGTGTGACTTTTTTACCCTAACAAGTGCTCAATATTTTATTTTGCAAGTGCAAAGAAAATTAGATTTCATTTAGTTATTAAAGCAGAATAATGCATCTGAACTATTATGAGCACCATTCTTGACCTCTGCACAGCACCCAAGACAGAAATCCTCATTCAGTAGGTACCAACAAATCCATGAGGTAACCAACATTGAACTATCACAGGCAATACTCTAGCATTTGCACGTACGGGATCATTAAAATTCCTGCCTGCCAAACTTTTATAACCTCTAAATCTCTCTCTTGAGAAAGTCTATCCAGCTTCAGTGGAAAATGAAGACTGCCCCATATAACTGCAACCACAAACCAAATCCTGTGTCAGACACCAATAATGCACTATAGGTGCTTGGAGGCTTGCACAAAATGAGCTGATAAGGGTTTCCACACCACAGCTGACTGTGGAACATTTACTATCTTTGTTAGCAAATTCTAAAGGCACAGCAAGAGTTAAAGCGTTGCGAGACGTTAAAGCCAGAAGGATGATCAGGTGCTCCAGTTTGATACTATAATTATACTGTACTTCCATCATGCAATTCCTAGCTGTGCATGCTTTAGAACAGGCTAAAAGAAATAAAGTGATATCTCTAGTCACTCAAGAGTTCCTTCCATCTTAGCTTTAGGCTATGGTTTCTGGTACAATCACACTGAGAATAAACTAGTTCCTTATTTACGGTGATCATTACCATGAAATAATTTACTGAAGAATCTTACTCTTAGTCCCTGCTTAGTCTGCTGTTAAAGCATGCTCTTCCTTAATAGCATTGCCTTTGGTGGCCTGAGTGCAGTAAATGAAAAGTATAGGCCCATTTCAAAAAAATGTTTTCAGTCATTTGTTGAAATACAATACATATTGTATATAGCACATGTTTGTCTCATAAATTAATCAAGAAGAGAACCAGTGTATTAAATCAATGATAACAGACACACCGTTCTCTTCTGGTTTTTTACATTTCACCTACACCAATCTGCAAATCCAGATCAGAAATTATTCCCAAAAAGGTCATGGCAAGGATACACTTGCTATGATATCCAGGTACGTGTAGTCCTTTCTTCTAAAGGACTTTACTAGCAATATTATTGTTTACAACTTGATCTACTTCCTAAACTGATAGAGACAGATCTGAAGAGACATTTATTTTATTATCCTCTGTGAAGTGCTCAGCATTATTATAGGTGGGGTTTTGTAGCACAGGTATGCTATCCATATGTCTACCTACACTTAAGCAAGATATATTAACATTTCGGGGGGGGGGGGGTGTTATCGGGGATGGAGGTAGTATTGTTTTCCCCTCCCATCCTCAAAACTTTGCTAGCTTCCCACTGACTGGTACAGTTATTACTCTGTTGCGGCATTATCTAGATCACAGTAATTTCTAAAGGCTGGAACACTTCACTACCAATAAACAGGCTAACAAAGAGATAATTCTGATTTCCAGATTAGCCTGTAAAGAATGCAAATCTTAAAATGGTAACAAAGATCGCTTTTCAACATGAAATATTTTTAAACCTTTTGTTTTTACATACACATACATAGATGATTTAGTCTGCTTATACACTGACCATTTCCAAAGAGCAGCCACAGCCATAGTGCTAAGGAACATTTTCTGAAAATCACGTTGTCACCTGGAGAGATAAATTTCTCAGCATCTCCAACAATCTGCCTTAAGTGCTAAATTACTGCTTTTATAACCCCCTGAAATCTGAATTCTTCCTGTCTTTAAAAGACAATAAAATACCAAGCAGTGTAGCAATCCTCAGTTCAAGGCACACCATGGCAAGCAGAGAACGCACCTGTAAAAGATGCCAGAAAAAGGTCCATCCAAACAGTTATTGGCACCTACATCTGGCCAGCAGATACACAAGGTGCAGGCCCTAAATTCTATATTGGTCTTTACTTGGAGCAGAGAGCTGAAAGTCGATTCCACCAACAGCGGGTATTTTATTTCATCAGATGAAATGAGAAGCTGGACTTCTCAAGATGACACAACAGCAACCACATTTTCTTTGCCAAAGCACTCTCTTTTTATTCATGGGACTTGTCATTACTGAGGGTAACTATGTTTTCAACTTCCATAAATAGCCAAATTGAAGATACGAAGAGACTTTTTAAGTCAACTTATGCAACTTTCAAATTGGTGGCACGACTCTGAAGCAAGTTTAAAATCTGAAAAATGGAGAACAGCAACACTGCCCCTAGGATGCAGGTCCAGAAACACCTCCATCTATGCTAAGCCACCATAAATCCTCTGTTTTGAAGTATCTTCTAGAAGTATCTCCCTTTTTCATCTTATATACAGAAGCAAGACCTACAGCAAACAGAAAGCCCATATGAACAGCTTGGGAAAAAAAAAAATAGTACATCAAAAATAACATTCAACTGAAATTTCCAGTTCTACTTTAATAGGTTCGCCACATCTTATTAACATCTTCAGAAAGTACTCAGTTACAGCTGTAAAAATCTCATCTGCACCTGTTCACCCTTCCTACTACTCACATACATGATGAAAATTGATCCACTTTCCTGACTGTATTCTTGCTTTACAAGTTAGAATACTACTACTTACTACTACTAGAGATTCTCAAAGACTTCACAGAAGTCTTTCAATTCTCACATTCAGCTTTAGTTTTCCAGCCCTTCCACAGACTTAGTAACAAGCTAAAACATACATCCTATACAGAAAACATTCCCTCCACTCTTTTATTCCTTCATCTAGCTGTAAAGGGATCTTCAAATAAAAATTTCTCTTGAAAAATAAAATTGTGAGATTGTCAGATAATAAAGAATATCTCTACGATGGTTTTCTGTGTTTATCATCACCTTTTCCTCCTTTCTATTTTGCTTCACTGTTGGATGAAATGCACAAACAGGTGAAAAAAATCTTGCATCAGACTAAAGAATGAATGCAACTCCATGGAAAATGCTGTCAAGGACAGGGAGGCAGTTATTAGCTCTCTTATCCTTCACTCACGACATCTGCTTTTGAGTAATGGTAAACATTTGAGATTAAGTTAAAATAATTCAGTTAGAGCAGCCTTTATAAATACTGCAAAATACATTGTTTTTTTAAGTTTTAGCACACAGGTAATTTAAGACTTATACAAGTCTGTATAAAATCTCACTGCAAGCATCCAAAGCATAATGAAGTATAGTCTAGGAGAGACGTAAAACTGATTTTGAAACGCTAATTATAAATATATGAAAGAATTCACTGTAATAAGTATTTCCCCATACTTAAGTTTCAAAAGCATAAAAAAATCCTTTTCTTCAGTTATAGAGAGGAAATACAAAGCTCAAAAGACCATATCTAAAATTGACAGGATTTAATAACTGAACTAATAAATCAAGGTAACTAACACAAACCCAAGAAACTATATGAGAATCACACACTAAAATGAGTCCACACCATGATTCAAGCTAAGAAAATAGAAAATGACCTGCATTTTTTGTAGATGGAAATATTAGAAGAGAGGATGAATCTACAAACGTACAAATATTTATGACATACCCCAGAAGCTGACAACAGACTAGTCAGGAGAACTAGGGGTGGGTGTTTTCTTTGCATTTGTTTTTTGGTTGGGTTGTTTTGCTTTGTTTTTTAAATACAGAAACTAACAGTAGTATTTGTATCCTCCCTTTAATAAAGTTTGTAAATTAATTTTCCATACAGCATTCTGCCAAGCAGCTCCTTTTTTGTTAATCTTTACTATGACTTACAATAAAGAGATATTAAAGGAATCATTCATACCGGGGAAATAAAGGTTACAATTTTCAAGGAGGATACTCTCTACACTGTTTATATTAAAAGGCTGATATGCCCCGATAACAGGCACAGAAAGAGCTGCAAATAGGTGTTCTAAAAACTGAACAGGGCTAAAGTCTTAAAGATACTGGCACATCTTTAAACACAATTATGTGCAGGTTTAAGGAAAGCTGGGAGCTAATCTAAACAGGGCATTACATGGGTCAGCTGTTTTTTCAAAGGCACACTATATGGAATTTTACAGCTTCTTCACTGGCCCAATTATGTCATCACTTACTTCTTTCTTCTGCCTTCTCCCTTGCCAGGTTTACAATCACTGGGGATGTATTGATATAGATCTTCAGTGATGTATATATGAGACAGAGAAATGAGGATTTTACACGTTTACAGTATACCTGCTTCTTAAATGTTCATGTACTTTTACAACACACTACCCTTTATCTCCTGTAAAAAAGGGAATAATCTAACAGACAAAAAAAAAAAAAAAACTTTCTGGAGAACTCTAGTTAGAGAAATCCAGCAGCCAGAGAAGTGAGAGGCCAGGCAGAACAGCATAGGCTTGCGCTACCTTTAATGAGCAATGAGGTCTAAGCTCCAGACCAAAAGAAATTCCAGTCAAGATCACAATACAATTAATACCTCGCCCTGTCATCCCATGGAACAAGAAACAGAAGCAATGGTAGTAAGTTTTTAATGTAATACATATACAGGGGGAACTGCTGCTGTAAATTACCTGATTATACACAAGTGACCTGACCACTACTGCCATGCAAAAAAAACACAATTATTTTTGGTCTCCATTTAATAGAGTCATATCCTGCTCTGTGTAAAGAATCTAAATGATTTTCCAACAGCAGCTAAAAAAAAGTGTAGTCTACCTGGAGATGACAGATTGAACAAAGACCCAACATGCATGGAAGAAGAAAGGATATGATCTTTGGCTAGCTAAATAACAGAGGAAGAAGGTATTTCTGGCTATTGTTACCCTGAGGGATTTAAGTATTCTGGAAAAACTACCAATCGCGACAAACAGCTAACATATGCTCTTAAAATCAGGATACAGTCACATGCTAGATGTCATTTTCCAAAACACTGAGTATCAATGAGCTTATGATCCTCTTACTCAACCCTGAAAGCTTAAGGAGCTTTGGTTGGATATTTGGTTAGAAAAAAGCAGCAACACACAAAACACCACCAAACACAAACAGGACCCACAAAGAGCAAAGGAAGGAAAATGAAAAAACATTTGAGAAAATTCACTGCTAGTAGCATACTGGTGATACTGTGGGCTTTAACACCTCAATCTGTCTTCTACCACCTTCATGTACTTATTGACTAAAAACCAATCAGAATGAAATAGTGTTGGAACTTGTCTTCTAGCACTTCTGGAAGACAAGCTGCTACTCATTATAGCTCTCTGGAATCTTAGAAATACATGATGAAAGCCACTAAGGCAGTCAACACCTCATGATCAACATAATCAGAGACTGCTGATAGAATGAGTATTTTCAACATTAAGAAACAAGCCTCTCCCAGCAACCTGTTCTGTTTTGCCTTTTTTTTTTTTAAATAATATTTGACCACTGATATTACTCCTGATTTAAGATATGGCACCAAGATGACATTTAAGAAGCACTTCACCTCCCATTGCTACCACATTTTCCCCCCATGTAGGTGTTTACCACCCCCCACACACACACATTCTCAAGACAAGTTGCTTATCTTAAAGTTACTTCTATTAAAGTAGCTGCTGCTTAGACACGAAGTTCTCTGGGAGAACCGCAACAGTACTGCTGTCCATTTGTAAATGCGTGTCATAAGAGATCCTCAATACAGCAAGGAATTTCCAAACATAGTTAGTATCAAAGAATTGCACTTTAGAACCACTGTTCAGATCACTTCAGCCTGCACATGCATGGGCCTTTCACAGCTGACACAGCTTCTCTGCAAACTCTGCCAAAGAAATAAGACTATTCACATGCACATACTATTAGGACCAGCCAATGGTCTCATCTGAAAAGGTGCAAGTGGGAGAACGTGTACAGTTTCTTACTGTGACCGCAGAGAATCAGTGCACCAGATTCAAAGGCTCACCACTCCTCCACAGGCCTAAGCAGCTCTCACAATGGATTAATGCTTTGAAGCAAAACCACCACGACCAAAAGTGCCCCAAGTTCAATTTAAAGAGCCACAGCAGTGTGGCTGAAGCTCCCCTTTCCCACCATACTCATTTGCCTAAAGCGTCGCTTGGCTGTCAAAGAGAAGGTTTCTACATACACCACAGACTCACAACTGGTTCAACCTGAGTAAAGGCAATACTTGAAAAAGAGAAGCTGAAGCAGGATGAAGTCCAGGCTTGTTAAAAAAAAAAAAAAACAGCTAAGAATAAATATTATTTCAATATAATAATCTAAACTACAATCACTACTAGCATACCCACATTCCACAGTATTCTTTTGTCTTCCTCTATACAATGGGAATATACACACTGTCACAGATTGTTAAACACAATTTACCCACGCAGTAGTTTCAGAGCATAATCAATACAACCCACCCCCTCAAGAGAAAAACAAGTCTTTTAATATAATACCTACATGCACTGGGACCTGAGAGATAATATTTCTAATTAGACACAAACATCACACTGCTTCATTTCACAGAATGGCTGTAACGAGACCTGCAAGTTAGCGCAAATCAAACTATCAGGCAATCTATCTTTAATAAAGTTACAAGCAGTCTTACCTTTCATCCTCACCATCTACTAGAGGTGTCGTCAACGGCAGCACCTTCAGTGGAAAGAGGGAAGCGGAGGATGGCAAGCTGCTGCTACCGCCATCCGAAACAGCAGATGCTCCAACACCACTCTCGCCACTGGCAGCTTGAGGTAAACCCACCAAGGAAGGTTCTGTAGAGCGTCTGCCATCTTCAATTTGGCTTACAACAGACTGAGCTAGTGATTGTGCAGGGAACTGGGTAGAGCTTAGTGGCATCTGCTGTGGCATACTCTGTGCCACTGGCATACCTATACTTGTTGATATCAAGGGAGGCTGACTAACACTTTGAGACAAATTCCCATTCTGCACAGCTGAAGCTTGTGCTATGTTCTGTGGCTGTCCCAAACCTATAGAAGCAGAAGGTATGCCAGGAGGCACAGCTGAACCAGCTTGACTTGGTGCAGGAACAGTACTAGCAGAAGGTATAGGGCTAACTGCAGGCAGCTGCTGGCCAGTCATTCCTTGGACAACAGATTCCACTCCTTGTGCCTGTGGCTGTACAGGTAACAAAGTGCTTTGCTGAGCAATGACCATTTGCTGAGGAAGGCCTGAAGCGCTAGCCTGTAATCCCTGCTGCATTATTCCTGTCTGCACAGGCTGCACTACTTGTGAAGATGGAGGAGCAGCCGTTGACGGCATAACTGGAGGTGGAATTTGGTTTGCAGCAGATGGTGGTTGCACCACAGCAGCTACACTTCCTTGCTGCCCAACATTCAGCATTTGACCACTGGTACCTACACCTGGTATTGCTCCTGGAGCATGTGCAACAGGCTGAGCTGGGGCAGCGGCTGGATGTGCTTGCACTGAAGGCTGCATGCCCTGTGCCTGGGCAACGGGAACCGGCTGCCCTGCTCCTACTCCTGTAGAACTAGGCTGCATGGCAGGGGCTGGAGTCTGAAGGATCTGCTGATGCTGAATGTAGTCTGGCATAGCCCCCGTCACAGAATTTTGGTTCATCGACTTAACATGACCTGCAGCCATCTGTGTAGGAACTGTCTGTTGCTGCTGTTGTCCATACTGCAACTGCTGCACAACTGGCAAAGTCTGCGCAGGCGGTGCCGGCTGAGAATACGGTAGCTGCTGTTGAGCCATACTTTGAATGCCAGGTTGCTGGTGGCCCATAGATGGGGATACACCTAGTATATTAACTGGGGCTGGCTGAACCCCAGTAACAGTGGTTAGACTGGCCTGTGCAGGAGGCTGGACCCCTGGCTTCTGCTGTGGATAGTTTACTTCTTGAGAATGCAGCTGGACTTGTGCAAGCTGTGATTGAGAAACACTCTGCGGTATACTTGATGCTGGAATTGCCGGCGGAGCAGCACTGCTAAAATCCATCTGCTGCGGACCCACACCTTGAAATGCTTGCTGCTGTACCACAGGAGGTGCTCCCATTTCTCCACTTCCCACACTTTCTGTATAGTGACTCAGTGTGCTTACATTGCTGCTAACAGAACTCCCACTGGTGCTCTCCCTTTCAGAAGTCACTTCAAGCGGGTTTTGTTTTATTGTCTCTACTGCTTTGTTTACTGCTACTCCTTCTGAAACTGCAACGGTGTTTTCTTTATCATAGAATTCAGTGCATGTCCATCTACCTTTTTTGAAAGGTTCAGAACTAGAATCTAATTTTACAACCCTAAACCTTGATGTGCCAGATGCAGGCTGCTGCTGGCTTGATCCCACTGCCATTCCTGCAGTTGGATTAGTAACATTGTTAATGACACTAGAGGAAGCACTTGTACCATTGCCAACACCACTCAAGATATTCACATTAACATTGCTGCTAGTTCCAGACAAAGCATTTACATTAGCAGTACTAGTGATGTTGCTCAAGTTTATAGTACCAATCACACCACTTGCCACACTAGAACTACCACTACCCATATTATTTAAGGTACTAGTTCCGGTAGCAGGACTTACACCTAAATTGCCAGGAGTACTTGTAGTGCGGATATTAGACACGACAGATGCCGGGGAACCAGTGGATGATGCAGCAGAAACTGGTGCAGTTGATATAACATTGTCAGAGCTTCCAGTTGTTGATAGTTTTCTAAATGATGGACTGGGTGGTGGTCCTCCGGAAACTGGGGCACTGCCCACCCCAGGATGAGACGGATGGTGGTGTCCATGATGGTGGTGGTGAAGATGGTGGTGGTGATGAACATGATGGGGGTGAACGCTTCCATTGATCACAGCACTCTGCTGTGGGTGATGAGGCAGAGGAGCATGCTGCTGAGGAAGATGAGGCTGGTTTGGAGAAACAGCCCCAGGAGTCTCTGCCTCTTGGAAGTTATTTAAAGTCTCTTCAGAGGAGCTCCTCTCAGGTTCTCCCAAGTCAGTGGCCCTGGATAAAGAAACATCCAAGATTTCCGAAGATGACAGATCTTCAGTGTGGGACTCATCCAGGTCATCGTAGCTTTCTGTATCCTCTGCTATGCTGTTATTAGAGCTCATACTAGCTGATATTTGAGCAGGGGTCACACTGGTGATTTGGAAGCCACTTTTCTTCTTCATTTGAGCTCCAGTCTGCGCAAGAGGTTGTGGCTGGAGCTGAGACTGCGAGAGGAGGTTCAGGCTTTGTGGAGGAGGGGGTGTCGGCTGTGGACCCGCTGATGAAGATGCTGCAGGAGACGGAGGCGGCGGCTGGACCAGCAAAGGCGGCTGATAATCCTCGGCAGAGAGGGCAGCGCTCCCAACGCCGGTACCTGGTGCAGTGGGAGCAGTAACGCAGCTGCTGCCGCTGCTACTGCTGCTGCCCCTTCTAGGAAACATTGCCGGGTGCGCCATCTTCCTAGCACTAATGTCTGCGGCTGAGTCAGGCTGGTGCATTGTATCGGATGTATTTTAAGAGTGCAATCCCCCGGTATAGAGAGAGACAGACACACACATACACAGTTAGCTTTGCGCTCACGGCACGGCAGAGAGAAACCACGGACAACCCCCCCGGCTCCCGCAGAGCACGGGCTGAGGTGCCTCGGCACCGCCGCTAACCACCCCCCTCCCCTCCTCCTCCCCTCAGAGACAGAGAGGGGGCGAGGACCGGTCCTCCACCGCCTATAGATTAGCGCCTCTGAATGTGACACTTTCAATCCTCCGCCATTCACTTTCTTTCTCCCCCTCTCCCCCCACCCCCTTTTGATTGCCACCACCACCCCCTTCCTCGGCCGCCACCCCCCCGCCCACCGACTGCGCCTCTCCCGGGGGTGGGCAAGGGGCCGGAGGAAACGCCGGTGGCCCTGGGGGCTAGCCCCTTCCTCCCCGCGGCTCGCCGGCAGCCGGCAGAACCGCCCTCCCGGCGGCGGGCGCCACCGGGCCGCCGCCTCTTTCTCCTCGGCGGGGTGAGGGCAGCCGGCGGGCCCTCAGGGCAGCCCAGCGGGGCGGACGGCGCCCCTCGCCATCACCGCTGTAGTAGTAGTAGTAGAAGAGCGCGGATACGTACAGGACTGGCGCACAGGAGGGCGGCAGCGGCAGGCTGAGCCGGGCAGGGACATCCCCGTCAGTGGCAGCCATGGAGCTGAATCATTTTGGGTATTGAAAAGACGGAATAAGGAGAAAAGAAAAGCAGCAGCAGCCCAACAAGAGAGTCCATCAAAAGGAGGGAGGGAGGAAGGGGGAGCCAGCCAGGCAGCCTCTCTCTCCTCCCTCTATGTCTGGCTGTCTCTGGAGGAGGCTCCGCTCCGCACGCTCTTCCTTCCCCCTCTGTCTCCTCCCCCTTTATAACAGGCGGCACCCGCTCTTCCTCCGCAGCACCGCGCCTGGGAACAGTCCTCCTCCCGCGTGCGCGCCTGCCCCGTCCTTTCTTCCCCGCGGGTCGGTCGCGGCCGCGCTGCCGCCGGGTCTGTCCCCGGCCCGGCCCCGTCTCCTCACGGAGCGCTGGAGGAGGGCGCTGCGCGGGCTGCGGGGGGAGGGGAAAGCTCGCTAAAGGGGAGGGCGGGCGAGAGACAACGTAAGATGGCGGCGGCCGCCGCGCATGCGCGGCCCGCTGGCAGACATAAAGCCCGTCTGGCCGAGGCCGGCGGAAATAGGTTCGGCTCGCGTGGCGGAAATTGCCGAGCGGCGCCGAGCCCGCGGAGGGGGAAGGGCGGGAGAGGGGGGTGTCCGCGCGTGGCGGCACTCCGGGAGGAGTAGGGGGCGGCGGGCGCGCACCGGGCTTACTCTGCCTCTATTCCCGTCCTTCCTTCCCTTCCGCGGCCGCCCCTCTATGCCTCTCTTTCGGGCCCGCAGCATGACTGTGCCTCACATGACCTGCTGCCGCCTCCCTCCCCCTCGCTTCAGCTCCCTTGCAGATTCATTCAAGTTATTCATCACCTTCTCCTTCCTCCCCTCCCTCGGTCCAGAATATTCCTGCCCGTTCCTTCCCCCCCGCGCACGGGGAAAGCTGGGGCGCCTCGCTCGGAAGCTGCCTTCCCCTTTGTGTTTCCCTGTCCCCCGGCGGGGGTCGCGGCGGGTGACTCCCCTCACGCCCCGAAATGGCCGCCGCGCATCACCGACCCCCAGGCGCTGTCCGCCCTCAGCCGCTGGCAGAGCAGCAAGTGTGGGTCCAGTGGCGGGGGCAGCGAGGCCCGGCGGGTCAGGTGAAATCGTTCATCTGCATTCGCAAGGGACACGTGTGTGTGTGAGAAGCAGCTCCAGATGAGAGGGAAAAGCACCAAAGACCTGCTCTAAAAATGATGCTGTCCAACGATACTTTCAAGTTGCTAAATAGAATTTTGAGGTGAAATCTTATCGACCTTCCCACACAGTTTCAGTGCTGGCATCCCACAGGGCAAGAGAGACCGCGTGGGCTTCTCCAGAGCCAAATGGCAAAGCTTGATGTGCCCGCCATGGCAGGGCTGTTCCAGGTCTCCCTGTGCACAAACTGAGCTGCTTCTCATTGCAGAGCAATGACCATGAGATCTCTGCAGATGCTCAGTGTGTGCATGTCTGCCAGATTTTCCTTCATGTGCTTGCAGCTGCTGGCACGCACAGCTGCCCAGCAGGTAGGCAGGCATCTCATGGCTGCACAAGCCCAACATTCTCACCATCAGTGTTATGGCGCCTGTCCCGTCAACAAGACTCTCTTCGGGGGCTCTTTCAGAGCGAAATTAATTGGGTATCTCACATTCTTACAAAGAGGGGTACAGGTTTGTGTTCTCTCCCCCTTTTTCTCCAGCAGCGTGGTGTGCACCAGTGCCCAGAAAGCTGCTCATGTTCTCACCCGCTGCCAACACGCCCTTGTCTCCCAACACACACATCCTTGAGCTGATGGAGGTCTCAAATCGCCACTTTGAACTGTCTGGTTTGCATGGAACGATAAAATGCTCGCAGGACTTCCCTGGCTCAGGCTGATCCTGTAAACTGTGAAGCTCACTGGTTAGGACAGTCAGCAAGGCACAGGAGAAAAAGATTAAGGCTTGGTGTTTGCTGCAGTGAATATTTAAGCACATCATGAAGAGTATTAGAGCTATAACGGGAGAAGAGTTGTGAGAGTCCAAGGTATTATATCATTTAGCTGAGTCATTAGAGAGTTCTTATGGGAGATGTAAATGTTAGTTCCTTCAGGCAGAGAAGAGATTTGAGCCTCCCATGTTTGGTGTGCGGTGTTTAATCACTGAGGTAATAAAAAAGCTGTTTTTCTAGCTCCATTTTGTAAAAAGGGTGGGGGTTCAAGGTCACACACAGCGGGAGCTTTCGGTGCCTATGCCTGAATTTCACTTTCTCATCTTGCCTCCCCCTGTTAACGTAGCTTATTTAGTTCTCTCTTGGTGTGGGCACAGGTTGGATTTGGGAAAGTCATGCCTTTTGCAGCCTGATTCCTTTTATGTCTGGAACGCAGACATTCAGCTCAGATCTCCAGGTACCTAAAAGATAGGCTTGCAACTCTTGCTCCTTCCATGGCTCCAGGACACGGCCTGTATACAGACACTGAAAAGACTGACATGTAGTTAAATAAGATTCTGCCTTTTCTGACAGCTAGACTATGTTACTTTTTAAAACTGATAATCAGAACAGCTTGAAGTCCGTACTACATGAACATGAGCTCCCTGTGGGAAGGTGCTTTTGGTAGCTCTCACAAAATTCAGGAAAGCATCACAAAGCTGCCCACAATCTATGTCCTGATGCCTGGTGCAGCACTGAGGCTTTATATATGTCTTTAATGAGATACTCAGATGTGTAAACATTTTTGAGATGAGCCCGAGGTTGCAGGCCAACTTCCATTATAAATTCCTGTTATGTCTGCTTATAACTTTCCCAGAACAATTTCCTTGAGGAATTAAGTCTTCCATGATTAGTTGCAGCTCAGGGATGATTTTTTGAATGTTTGAACAAAGTCCAACTACTTTTAGAGTACAAAGGCTTTTAAAGCCTTGTGCTACAGATGAATCTGTTTCTGACCTTAAAAATCTGTGGAAAAGTAACTCAGAAAGTGTTCAGCTGTAGATGTTGTATGCACATTATAGGCATCAACAAGCCTGAAAAAGAAAGCAATAGTATTGTCATTGGTTAAATGTTTGCTTTTGCCCACACTAACTTATATTAATTTTGAGTAGTCACTAGTCTTTTGGGCTATAAACTTCTCATTACAGCATGTGAAGCAGTTCTTTAAATTGGGCCCATATAGTTCTCTTCTTAGACAAGAGATACTGAAAAAAGAAAACAAATGTAAATGAGTTTTAACTTAATCCGCGTAGTGTGGTCACTGTTCAGTTAATGATCCCAGTGATGGTCTCGACTAGACAAAGCACATCTGAAGTGGCATGTTTGAAAATAATTTTTTAATGCTGTGTTTAAATATGGACATTTCCATTACACCTGTTTTTCTTTGCTTATTCATTTTCATCAGGTATATCCTTGTACTTCTCTTCATTTTTTGTAAGCCTTAGTCTAAGCGTGAAAATGGGATTCTCAAACTTTCACTCCTTTTTATATCCATTAAGGTTTATGAAATTAAAAATAAATCATTGAAATTGATAATTGTTACGAATTGTGTTATTCAGTTTTTGTTCAAAGTGGGAAAAGAAATTTCATCATACAGCTCATTTACAAAACAGTAAACATTTCAAAATTCAGCCACAAAACAATTGACCACCTTCAGGTATGGACAGTAAGTGAAATTGCCCAATAGTCCACACAAGTCCTCCTGCTGTTTTTTAATGAACTACATCCATCAACAAGCTGGAACCAGAGGTGCTTGTGTCATCACTGAACGGATCCAGCACCTTGGTTACCATCACTTGCTCATGCCCTTGCTCACGACTACAGGGCAGGCGGTCCTGCAGTCCAGTCATTACCTCAGCTGGAGACTGAAGATTGCTGGAGGGTTGCCAGTATGGAGGCATCCCCTTGGATTTCATATCCTATATACATGCCTCCTGAATGAACAAACACAGATGGGCTTGATGCAGCCCTTGCTGCCAGGTAGGGACAGTAAGTGTCTGGAAGACCTCTTAAAAATCTTTAAAAACATACTATTTAAAATCAACTTTAAAATCTTACCATTCATGTTA
Source organism: Myiopsitta monachus (assembly GCA_017639245.1). Classification (NCBI taxonomy): domain Eukaryota; kingdom Metazoa; phylum Chordata; class Aves; order Psittaciformes; family Psittacidae; genus Myiopsitta; species Myiopsitta monachus. The sequence continues at coordinate 67,822,780 of CM029919.1, forward strand.
ACACAAAAGAACAAGGTCTTTGCAGTGTAAATATTTAGAGATCTGGCTCCCATATATCTAATATTTCTTCAGACAGGAAACAACAAGCATTGTTGCCACCACAGCTTCTCCAAGGATACCAGAAGAAACAGGACTTTAATATTTTCTTTCTTTGGCTCCTTTTCTATCTGACACAGTTGTATGTGTTCATCCTGGCGTATGCAGTAGTTTATGTCTTTGTGCAGAGTAATTATAAAGCAAACAAGCAGAAATACTGTCGGGTTCTTACTCAAGACAGTCAGAATCATGGCAAAACACTGATGTGTGTTTTAAACCCTGAGTGACTGCCTTATAAATAATTTTTTGAAAGCTTTAATGAAAAGAAATTTTTTATGAAGCTGCCATTGTTAGACAGAAGGCTTTTCTGTGTTCATTAGTATTGCTGACTGCAGTCTCTATGTTGATTTGCAAAGATGTATATGATTTTTTTCTGAAGAGAATCATTAGGAAATTCTCACCTTTCAGCTCTGAAAATGTTGTAATTCTGCATCTGCATTTTCTTAGAAAGTTCAAGTCAAGTCTTGAGCTTCCTTTCTTCTTTTGTTTTTAGTTGTCTGCTTAGTTGGTTGACTGGATTTACTGACTGGTTCCAAAACACCTATTGAGACATTTTTTAGTCCTTATTTTAATTCTTATGAAATTACATTGAACTTTTTTGGAAAGGGAATTTTTCTCATAAGTTTTTATTAGCTAAGTGCCTGCAGAAATAGACAGTTCTAACAAGCTTTAAAAAACAAAATCAGCTTCTTTTAAACTAGTCAGGTCTCCTCCAATGCCAATATACTTGAAATCATATCTTTCTACATCATCTGGAAAAGTTGTTTTAAAATATTCATTATACCTGCACTTGGGGAATGTGGCCAAGTAGATAGTCTTTTTTTTTTTTTAACGGGGATTTCATTCAAATTTAGATGCCATGAAAGTCTTACAGAAGCTTTATGGTCGCTTTAAATTGTGTAACTATAGGTGAATAGGCTTATGTGCACGGCACTGCAGTAGTGAGGGTTAAAAGTAAATCCTCCACCAGCACGACTGATGCATTACCAGCTAAAAGACCACCATGATTTTATCACTTACCATCTTGCTGTCCTTTACTTCTCTGTTTTCACTTGTGTTTGTGGTCAACTAATGAAATTGCATCTTACAGAAGCACCCAGTTCTGGAAAGTATTGAATACAGTTCCATTGTAGTCTGAGATCATTTATTTAATTGTTTGTACAGTACACATCTTAGATTGTTAACTGTTTGATCTTTGATTAGTCAGCCAAATGGTGTATATAACCAAGCTGAAGATCAGATAAAACAGACGATCAAATAATTGAAAAACGATCCGGTTGTTAAAAGACCTTCCCTTTTTTTACCTCTGGAAAGTCAATGAGCAAAGTAGCAGATCAGCCAGGTTTTTGCATTACTTTTAGTTTTTATGAATTAATAACATTTGCATGGGACAGTTTAATTGCACTGGAAATGTGAGGTCTTAGTTTGTAGTTCTCAGTCACATAGATTGTGTGGAATTGTTTTCTTTTGACTTATCCACACTAGAGAAAAACACTTAGGAAAATCTTTTGTTTAAGAATGCATTTTGTGTCCCCTGACACTGCGTTGGCAATTCTGTTATGTGTAAAAGTTCTGCAATTTATGTGTGATTTTCTTCAATGATCATGGACTGATGTGTCTATTATGATGAGGCAAAAATCTTTAAAATCTCAGGCTAGGGATAAGTAAAGAGATCTGGGGCTATTTTTTCTCCCCTGAAGCACCGGGTTTGTTCAATGAAGAATTCTGGTAAAGCAGGATTTGTAGGTAATTAGTATTTAGCACAGACACACATTTTTTGTTATTATATTATCACATAGCAACTGGAGGCAGATAGGCTGCAGATAAATCCTTCTTGAATTCATTTAATTATCTGACTCTTGTGTATCTAATTTTCATCACCTTTTCAGCTGTGTCAACAATGTTTCTTCTCATCTAAAACATACACTGTGGAAGCAAAGATTTATTTGCACAAATCCAGAATTTTCTATTGGACAGTACTTGAGCAAACTTGAAACTATGGGGCTTATATGCATTAGTTGTAGTGTAACTGAACTGCTTACTGAAAGCAAGCACAGACAGGTCATGAGCGCCAAAATAAAAGCAATTTTTATGAGTAGTCACTTGGTATGTTTTTCTCCAATAATAAAAATCACATATATTATATTATTTCTCTGCTGAAGGACATACAGACTTATTCACAGTTATAGTAAATTTAATTCCTTCACTTCTGTGAGGTCTTTGGTTTGCCTCCCTACTTTATAATTTTTCAATCATCTTCACTTTGATTATCTCAGCATTTTAAATTACTGTATGTGACACTTCTGCTTCTACACACATACGCTGACCAGCCTTGAAAAGTCAAATATCCTCGTGACAAAATTTGGTAGAAAACAGGTTTAGGATTTCTAACTTAAGCACCAGAAAAGACTGCCTTTATCAATTTCAGTAGAACAAAAGATGTGCAAAATCCTTACAGTTCAAACACATAATCAGAGGCTTAACTTCAGTCATGTGAGCAGTCCCTTTGACTACTAACTTGTGGTCACTAAACCCCTAAAAATTTAACATTAAATGTGTAAATATTTGTAGGCTCAGAAGACAAAAAGATGAGGTATGTGCTAAGGTGTGGTCTTATGGACCTTTAGGGTTATGTTGACCTTTAGTTAGTAACAGTGTTGAGTCCTTATCAAGAAGAATGTTGTGCTGCCAGACCAGGTATTCTCCGCTGTTTTTTTGAAAGATTGTGATTTTTTTGTCTTATAGGAGCTTTGTGTCTTAGCTTAAAAGCTAGGCCTGCAATAGTTCCCTGCTTTGGAATCAAGCCACATTGCCTCATTTCCAGTTTTACCACTCATTAAGGCATTTTAATCATTGCTAGTAAGAGACTGGAAAGTTGGCTATTTAAAATAGGATATTAAATAAAAAAGCACATTTCTGTTGATTAGAAAGTGCTTTATTTCTAATCTGCTCTGTCTTAATACCTTTATTTGTAGTTTGGCATGGAAGCACTGATGAGAGTTTAAAACCCATTGGGGTTACTTGCCACATCTTGCTGCCGAGTGAATTCTAAGATAATAAATGAGGAAAGGCAGAAATAGTGTCGAAACACTCCTCAGACTATGCTGATCAACTAGCCCTACTTGAATAAGGGGCAGTGTGTTAATGTGCATGTGCCATGGGTCAAAATACAGCGAGGGAGTTGCTTCCCACAGCTAACACCCCTTGCCTGGTGTCTCCTCAGTGACTCAGTCATCTTTTAAACCATCTGTAGGGAAAAAAAAAGACAAATCAGGGTCAACATGCATGCAAAATGTAGCTCAGAAACATCCAGAGCACTTGCTCTTGAGGGTGGTCAAAGAGGAGTCCTCAGTAAGAGGACTTCTAACAGCTCCCTGTTGGCATGGGCTGCAGGAGACGGTGCTGTTTTACTTTGTGCATAGAGGAAGAAGTTAATGGGATACAAATGAAATTCACAGACATGAAGATGAAAGGTGGTGTGGAAACCAGACAGGTCCAGGAAATAACATGGGGACTTCATATTTCCCAAAAAAGTACATTTGCTTAGTTCACAAACTTAGTAAAACAGGAAGTTAGATATGATTTTGGAATATGAAATGGATGCAAAGTAACATTTTTCATGTTTGCTGACATTTATAAAGATGCTTTTGCTGGTATACCCTAGGAATTGTAATAATTTAAGGTTGCTGTGGTACTAAAAGTATATTAGAGAACTGGGAATACTCCAGAGAAATGCAACAGAAGTGATGTTGGAAAAAATCTGGAATTTCATTCTCATAATATGTGTTTGTTTTGCAAATGTCTGCAGGTCGAGGCATTAAATCACAAGATAATAATCTCTCACTGTTTAAAGGAGGGGGATGATATTTCAGACCCAGATTCAGCTCATTTCTTGTTGAAAACAGGAACCTTCACATACAACCTGTGCATCCTCTGGAGCTACTTATTTCTCTCCATTGACTGCTAGGAGAGTCCTGGGTAATGTCTAGTGTGTGTCTCTCTAGTAAGGACTGAGAATGAGGTATGTGAGCCAGTGGTATAAGAAAAGGCTATTTAGACTGAACATCAGAACAAATAGTTTTGAAGACACATTGAACACTAGCAGTGAAATGCAGCCTGAAGCAAAGGATGTAAAATCCATTATAGGGACACTCAAATTTAACCAGGATAAAATACTGAAGAATTGCCTTTAGAGAGTAATCCTATGCTGATCGAGAGATGGTTTATATAATCTGTAAGATTATTCCTACCATTAATATATACAATACTCTGTTAAAGGATAATAATCAATAATTTAAGGCTCTTACCTGATAGCAGGATTAAAGTGACATGTGATTATCCAGTGCAGGAAAGAATGTGATTTTATTCTTCAGTGTCATGCTTGGGAATAAAATCACACTATTTATGTTGGTAAATATAACTATAGAAACATATACATGTATATGTAAATATTTACATGTGTGAGTTTATATGTGAATATATGTATTGTATGACAAGTATTTTTTTTTCCCCCTAGCTGAAGCCTGGTGGTGCTTTCAGTGTCTGCTAATTGACACTTCTGCATTCCCTGCTGTCAGGTACCATTAGCCAAGGACGCTCTGAGACAGGTTCAACCTGGCCTGGGCAGCCGAGAGCTCCTTTCCGTGTTCTTTGTCTTCATTCTCACAAAATTGGACAGCTTCCTGCAGCCTATGTACATGTGGCCTCTCTTAACCAAATGTTGGCAGGGAGTGGAAAAGAGGTTTTGGGGTTCAGCCCTGGCTTTATGTTGCAGCCACTGCCTGCTCCTCTTTGTGCTGATGTCTGCTGCATTCGGAGGCAGTGACACTTGATACGGATTTAAAAAGTGTTTAAGAAGACCGAGTCTGTATTCTACAAATTTATTCATTAGTTCAGCTTCTGTCGACTGTCCTAGCGTACCTTTAGCCTGTCATTTAAATTATATACCATGTTCCTCAACACACTGAAATGCATTTGTCGGTCTGCTGATTTTGGGGGTTTTGTCTTCATTTTTCTTCTAGCCTGCCTTTCACTTCTCTTTTTCTCTCACTCTTTCTCCTTTCTGATACTTTATTTTCTTTCTATGTAAAACTTCCCCTAAGCTTAGCTCTAGCACATCTATGTGTACCTGTCACCAATTTCAAAACACTGCTTTCAGACTTCCAGTTAGACCAGCTTCTTCTCAGGTAGGGTCACAGAGAGGTTATGCTGCTTCTCAGCTAATCCTCTGAGGCCTAGAAACAGGTTTTTCAAGCAGAATAAATAACTCTGCTGAGCCATTACACTCGTTAAAAAGTGTTAAATAGCTGATTCCAGTGTTTTTGTAGGCAATGATGAGTGAATAGTGCATTTTGTTTCTTTTTTTAGCCTGCTTTCCTAAGGAAACCAAGCTTACACAACTGTTCTGCCTGGCTGTCCATCTGCATGTCTGTCAGGCTCTCTTCAATAACTTTGAACCTGTTGTTTGATTTCAGCCTGGGATAGAGTTCACAAATGTATGCTGGCCCTAATGTTCAGGCATTTCTGCAGCTTGGGAGAGGGCAAAGTCCTAGTGCACTGCTCTCATGGGACAAGAAGCATCCCCACGACCATATCCACAGCAGCAGTGGCTATGGCATCACAGTGCAGCCTGTGAGCTCTGGCCAGGCACACCATGTCCCTTCCTGGGGACAAAGAACTTGAAGAGGTGGGATGTTCTGTTGAGAAGGAGAGTGTTGATAAAATGGGAAGGAAGGTGGCCTGCTCTGTATGGGGGACGAAAGTGTGTAGGCAGCCAAGTTTCATTATTACTGCTGTTTGTGGAACAAGTGTATCGATGATGAGGAAAACGTGCAAAAGTTTCCTTCACAGGAGTCTTTCTCTTCTTGGAAAGCATTTATGCATATCACACACTCACAATGCATGTGTGTTCGTTTTTCAGCTGGGTGGCTCAGTCGTAGATTTGGGTCACTAGGTGCCACTGGAATACAAACAGGAGATAAAATAATATCGCAGCAGGAATGTTAGACTTCATCTTTTGGTACCCAAGAGGTGGAGCCTACAGCTTACAATTTTCAGAGTACTCCTGGGCATTCAAGTTTCCAGCTCCTCAAGAGTCCTAATCTTCTTCTCAGCATTGCTACAATTTTCAGCTGATTATTCTTGCAGAAAGCTGTTCTCCAGGTAGCCAGCATCCAGATATTCAATATTTGTCCTTTATCTCTCTTTTTACTGTGGAAGATGAGACTTTGCAGCTGCTTTTTAACAGACTTCATACTAAGATTTTAATGTCTTCATAATTTATTATTGGAGATCATGATTGGAATTCTCAGTCATGACCACTAATAGCAAGTAAGGTAAATCATCTCATTCACATGTTAAGTGATAAAGGTGCACATAATTACAGTGTCTCAAAAAATAAACAATAAAACAAACCCACAATCACAGTGGCAGCTAATACAAAGAGAGAACAAAATATGAACAGCTAAATGAATGCTAAAAAAACCAACTCACACATCTGGCATTCATGGCTGAGAGTTGCTATATCATATCTGAAATGGGTTGCTGGTAGGAGTGAATTCTAAATAAGGTGCCATCAGCTAAACAAGTCATTCTGTCAGCAACAGATTTAATGAGGCCTATTTCCTAGGGGGTTGCACTTCATATTTGGATTCTCCATTGTTTAATATGGTAGCAACCTTAGTTCAAGTTTTTCTTGTGTGGGTAGAGCACTCCTAACCTCTTTCCTATGGAGTTTCACTGCCAGTGGCTTGTACTGAATTAAATAGTCCCAGGGAACATTTCTGGCTACTTGAATTTGATCCTCTGTACTGTCAGATTTCCCAAATGGTGCCTGGCAAAGTGCTGGCCCAAATGCTCCTGAACACAGTTTGGGAGTGAGCTTTGGCCAAGGCCATTTCCAGCAGGTAGTTCACATTCAGCCTCCCTGTATTGGAGGGCAAAAGAATTTAGTAGTAATTGACATAGGCTGTTCACTGTCTGCTGCCCTTAATGGCAGAAGATGGTCCTGGAAAATTTAGTATAGGAGTGTGAACATAGACTTTGGTATCTAATAGAAATCGTACCTTTCCCTTAAGACTACTGATACACTAATAGAGCTTTTATCCATTAACTAACTGCCTATTTATATGGACCCACAGGAAATAAACATGTTAGAAATCTCTGATCTGCTGTCAGATTTGGCTAGGAGTGGCTGAGAGCTTCAAAGTTATTAGTAGGTGATGGACAGTGATGGGAAGGGGAGTACATAGATATGTAAATGTGCACCCGCGCTTGTGGATGTACATGTGCTTGCATAAAGGCTGCAATCACAAACCTTTCCTAAGGAAGTCAGGCTGGAAATGTGGTAGACAAACACAAACTGGTAAAATCTGGCAGAGTGTGCTCTGTAATCAATCTTGGCTGTTTTGATGGGTTTTAAGTAAGGTGAGCTGTAATTTCTTGGGGAACCTGGCCCACTGAAGCTCTGCATTTGCTCAGCCCCCTTGAATTACTTCTATTGAACTGAATTTTAAGCTGAAAAAAAATGGCCACTGAAAGATAACATAGGCTTTTCAAACACATTTGACTACATTGTATAGCAACGTGGGTGTGCAGGGATGTACAAGAGCTACCATTAAACCACCTCTGGGACTCTCAGCAGTGAATAATCCGAAGTTTGACACAGCTAGTAGAAGCCGCTTGAGTAATGGGGTAGGTTTTTGGTTGGTGAGCTTTTCCTGAGCTAATATATATGTTAGCATATGCAAGGTGGCTTATACATGGTTTAAAGATATCACAGTGTGTCAGAATGACCTGCACAGTGAATGGTCAGAATGACCAGAACAGTGCCAGCACTCTTCAGAGTCTAAAGCTTGTGCTGTTCTTGCAGTCCATTTCCAGCCTGAAGTATCCTCCTGCCTTTTCGAAGTTGCAAAGAAAACCTTGAAAATAAAATGTGCTGTAAACTTGGGCAGCAAATCTTCCTGAGTCTGCAGGCAACTGAACCAAACATTGCAAGTGGCAAGAAAATAGCTTGTACATTCTGTAGCATGAAATCTTCAACAGGAGGGTTTAAGAGGTCGACAACATTATCTGTTTCACATCTGGTCTCTTCAACAGATACAGTTTATGTTCACAGCCTGAACCTGTTTCTCATGCTTCCCTTGATAGACTATCTCTCCGTTCATTCTGCTCCCCTGGTGCCTGAACATTGAATTGTGGATATGCTACCAGCTGGGGGTGGTTTATTTATCCTGCACCAGGGGACGAAAGAACATGTGAACATTAGGTTTTCACCCACATTCTGAGGTATTTCCGAACAATCTGCGCTGAAATGGGAAAAATTCGTCATGAATTTCTACAGGGACTCATGAAAATCCAGGTTCTTCATGATTTGGGTGGCGATTATGATTTTTTTCTCTCTCTCAGGAAACAACAGAAGATCAAAGTGGCAGGCTTAAAGATAGGAGGCTGCAGCTAGCAAGGGTACAAGACATTACAGGCTGTCAAGATGGTATTGTTCTGGCTGTCAAAATTAAAGACACTTTATGCATTGCAAAGGCAGGCTAAAATCAAGGTCTTGCAACTACAGTAGAACCTAAACATTATAGTAGTCTAGCTGCTAGAAATATCTCATTGACTAAATGTTAATGCATCTGTGGGATTTTCAGGAGTGCGCATTGAGGGCAGCAGAAAATGGAATGGAGTTTAATCTGGAAGGAGACAAGAAAATGATGTCTTTCTCTGTTAGAATCAAAGCCAAGGAAAATTTGGATGCTTTCCATTACTTAGGACTGACTAAGCCTCTTTTTTTGAATTTAGTGTAGTGTCTATTGTAGAGATGGTAACAAAACTACCCATCAAAATGCTGGGAGGAAAAAGCACAGGTGCTCTCCTGCCCCAGCTATTTATAGAAAAGGCTTGCAATCACATGTGATACGAATGCCCTGGTTGAGTTTTTACATTCCAGAGCCCTAAATTCAGCTCTTTGGCTGCAAACATGGCTCAAAAATTAGAATTGGCTATCAGTTGTGGCTCTTTAGAAAAGCTGAAAAAGCTCAGGAATTAAATTAAGCTACAGGAGACTGGGAAAGGAGGAGGAAGTTTGTGAATCTTTGTAGAAAACATACTGGTTTGAGAGAAGGATATTAGGACATAAAGAATTTGCACAGTATGTTAGTAGAAGTATAATAGTATTTTATCCAAACCTGTACGTCCAGTCATATGTATATTTAGGATGCTGAAAATGTTGTGGTTCCAAGATACATACCAGGATTTGATTGGCACGTCTTTCACTAAACTTCCCAGAAAGTTTCTATTTGTTCTCTTGCTGTTTCAGGAAATCCCAGGTAAACTAATTTCTTTTCTACAATGATGACTGTTGATGTGGGCTTCTGAAAGTTCTCATAAATAAGAGGAATTACAGATGTGTGCACGTCTAAGGGGGTGTGATATCATAGGCATCACAGAAACATGGTGGGATGGCTCCTATGACTGGTGTGTTGGAATGGAAGGTTACAGGCTCTTTAGGAAAGATGGGCCCAGTAGGCGGGGAGGGGGAGTTGCTATTTGTGTTAGGGATAGGCTGGAGAGTATGGAACTCTGTCTGGGAACAGGTGAGCAGTCAATAGAGAGTTGGTGGGTCAGGGTTAAAGGGAGAACAGAGATGGGAGACATTATTTGGGGGATCTGTTACAGATCACCTGACCAAGAGGACTCTGTGGATGAAGCACTCTATAGACAGATAGGAACAGCCTCACACTCACAGGCCCTTTGTCGTGGTTTAAGTCTCTAACCCCACGAAGTCGCTCACTCACTCACTCCCCTCTCTTTCTTCCCCCCGTCCCAGGGGTATGGGGAGGAGAATTGAAAGAATGCAACTCCCCCAGGTTGAGATAAGAACAGTTTAGTAACTAAGGTATAACACAAATCACTGCTGCTACCACCAGTAATAATACAAGAGAAATACAAGGAAAGAGAATACAACTGCTCACCAAGCCCGACCCAGCCAGTGCACCCCCCAGCAGCGAACCCCCCAGTACCAAAAGCCTGATCATGCCATGCACCCCCCAGTCAACCACCACACCCTTCCGGGTCCCTGCTCTCCGTTTTCACATCCTGGACATGACGAGCTGTGGTATGGAATACCTCTTTGGTCAGTTTGGGTCAGGTGTTCTGTCTCTGCTTCCTCCCGGCTTCCCCTCCTCCCTGGCAGAGCATGAGACTCAGAAAGTCCTTGGCCAGACCAAAACACTACCAAGTAGTAACTGAAAACACTGGTGTTATCAGTGCTGCTCCCAGGCCCAAAATCAAAACCACAGCACTGCACCAGCTACCAAGAGGGAGAAAAATGACTGCTGCTGCTGAACCCATGACACCCTTGTTCTCATGGGGACTTCAACCACCCTGATATCTGTTGGAGGGATGGTATGGCCCAGCACAAGCAATCCAGGAGGTTCCTCGATTGTGTGGAAGACAACTTCCTCCTGCAAGTAATAGAGGAGCCAACAAGGAGAGGTGCCATGCTTGACCTCATGCTCACCAACAGGGAAGGGCTGGTTGGAAATGTGATGCTCCAGGGCAGCCTTGATTGCAGTGATCATGAAATGGTCAAATTCGAGATCCTCAAGACAGTGAGAAGAGTGTGCAGCAAGCTCACTGCCCTGGACTTCAAGAGAGCAGACTTTGGCCTCTTCAGGAACCTGCTCAGTAAGGTTCCATGGGATATAGCCCTAGAGGGCAGGGGGGCCCAAGGCTGTTGGTTGATATTTAAGGATCACCTGCTGCAAGCTCAGGAGTGTTGCATCCGAACTAGAAGGAAGTGCTGCAGGAGGGCCAGGAGACCTCCTTGGATGGATAAGGAGCTGCTGAGGAAACTTTGAAGGAAAAAAGAGGCTTATAAAAGGTGGAAGCAAGGACAGGCAGCCTGGGAAGAATACAGGGATGTTGTCTGGGAAGCTAGGGACCAGGTTAGGAAAGCTAAGGCCCACTTAGAATAAACTTGGCTGGGGATGTGAAAGATAACAGAAAGGGATTCTATAGGTACACTGCAAATAAAAGACAGGCTAGGGACAACGGTGGGCCCCCTCAGGAAGCTACCAGGAGAACTGGCTACCCTGGATTTGGAGAAGGCTGAGGTTCTTAATGACTTCTTTGCCTCTGTCTTCACTGCAAAATGCTCTGACCACACCACCCAAGTCTTGGAAGGCAGACACAGGGACAGTGAGAATGAAGACCCTGGGCCCACTGTAGGAGAGGATCTGGTTCAAGACCATCTTAAGAACCTGAATGTACACATGTCCATGGGACCTGATGAAATCCATCGGCGGGTCCTGAAGCAGCTGGCAAATGAAGTTGCTAAGCCACTGTCCATCATATTTGAAAACCCATGGCAGTCAGCTGAAGTTCCCGATGACTGGAAAAAGGGAAATATATCCCCCATTTTCCAGAAGGGGAAAATGGATGAGCTGGGGAACTACAGACCAGTCAGTCTCGCCTCTGTGCCTGGCAAAATCTTCGAGCGGATTCTCCTGGAAGGCATTCTAAGGCACATGAAAAAGAACAAGGTGGTTGGTGACAGCCAGCATGGCTTCACTAAGGGGAAATCCTGCCTGACCAATCTGGTGGCCTTCTATGGTGGGGTTACGGAAATGATGGACAGGAGTAGAGCAGTTGATGTCATCTACCTGGACTTGTGCAAAGCATTTGGCACTCTCACATGATATCCTTGTCTCTAAGTTGGAGAGACATCAATTTGATAGGTGGACCACTTGGTGGATAAAGAACTGGCTGGATGGCCGCACGCAAAGAGTTGTGCTCAATGGCTCAGTGTCCAGCTGGAGACCAGTAATGAGTGGTGTCCCTCAGGGACTGGTGTTGGGACCAGTCTTGTTCAACATCTTTGTTGGTGACATGGACAGTGGGATTGAGTGTGACCTCAGCAAGTTTCCCAATGACACCAAGCTGTGTGGTTCAGTTGATAAGTTGGAGGAAAGGAATGCCATCCAGAGGGACCTTGACACGCTTGTGAGGTGGGCTGATGCCAACCTGATGAAGTTTAACCATGCCAAGTGCAAGGTCCTACAGCTGGGTGGGAGCAATCCCAGGCACAGCTACAGGTTGGGCAGAGATTCAGAGTCAGAGCAGCCCTGTGGAGAAGGACTTGGGGGTGTTGGTCTATGAGAAAATGGACATGAGCTGGCTGCAGTGTGTGCTCACAGCCCAGAAAGCCAACCGTATCCTGGGCTGCATCAAAAGGAACGTGACCAGCAGGTCAAAGGAGGTGATCCTGCCCCTCTACTCTGCTCTTGTGAGACCTCACTTGAAGTATTGTGTGCAGTTCTGGTGTCCTCAACATAAAAAGGACATGGAACTGTTGGAACAAGTCCAGAGGAGGGCCACGAGGATGATCAGGGGACTGGAGCACCTCCCATATGAAGATAGTTTGAGAAAGTTGGGGCTGTTCAGCCTGGAGAAGAGAAGGCTGCGTGGAGACCTCATAGCAGCCTTCCAGTATCTGAAGGGGATCTATAGGGATGCTGGGGAGGGACTCTTCATGAAGGACTGTAGTGTTAGGACAAGGGGTAACGGGTTCAAACTTCAACAGGGGAAGTTTAGATTGGATATGAGGAAGAAAGTTCTTTACTGTAAGGGTGTTGAGGCACTGGAATGGGTTGCTCAGGGAAGTTGTGAATGCTCCATTGCTGGTGGTGTTCAAGGCCAGGCTGGACAGAGCCTTGGGTGGCATGGTTTCGTGTGAGGTGTCCCTGCCCATGGCAGGGGAGTTGGAACTAGATGATCTTAAGGTCCTTTCCAACCCTAAATATTCTATGATTCTCTCCTGGGTTCTGCAGTAGCAGCCATTTTTCTCCTTCTTAGTAGCTGGTGCAGTGCTGTGTTTTTGACTTTCAGCCTGGGAACAGCGCTGATAACACCGATGTTTTCAGTTGCTGCTCAGTAATGTTTAGTCTGACCAAGGACTTTCTGAGTCTCATGCTCTGCCAGGGAGGAGGGGAAGCCGAGAGGAAGCAGAGACAGGACACCTGACCCAAACTGACCAAAGAGGTTATTCCATACCACAGCACCTCATGCCCACTATATAAAGTGGGGGCAGTCACCGGGAAGGGCTAGATTACTGCTTGGTGAGGTTGGGTATCGGTCGGCGGGTGGTGAGCGGTTGTGTTCTCTTCCCTTGTTGTTTCCTTTGTCGTTATTATTATTGGTGGTAGCAGCAGTGGTTTGTGTTATACCTTAGCTGCTGGACTGTTCTTATCTCAGCCCACGGGAGTTGCATTCTTTTGATTCTCATCCCCATCCCTCTGTCAACAGGTGGGGAGGAAGGGGAGGGAATAAGGGGGCGACTGCGTGGCTGACTGGGCTTAAACCATGACAGATTCTATAATTTGTTAATTCTTAAGGCTAAAAATTACAATTAAGTATGAAAAACATCTGGGATTAATTCGGAGACATTTGCAGCCTACTGAAGGAATCATTTAGATCTTTGCATAATTATATAATCATTATGTGTTGCTTCTCTCCTCACCATGTCTGCTATTGTCTCAGTTGCCATATGAATTGTTTTAGTGTATTTTTAACCACTTCTTTAGATAAGCCCAAGCAGAGTGAAAAACCAGCAACAAATAAAGCAATTTCAGATTTTTCCCTCTCTCAGGAATCTTCCAGCAGTTTTGCTAAAACTGATGTGCAAAAGCGCTGACCTACTTTGGCAGAGATCTCCACAAGAGTCTTACAGGACTTGAATCTCTCTGCTCTGTTATTTTATTCTTTAAGATAGCAATTTGTTTGAAAGCCACAGAATCAGTTGTTAAATTGCTGGTGGGCACATAAAAGTGCATATTTAGCAAAAAAAAACCCCAAACCCAGACCCTATTCTGCCCTATGAGAGGGATTCTGCTTGCTCAAAATCAGCAGACTTTATGCAGACTACCTGCTAACCTGAGAAATATGTAGAAAAGACAGCATAAATGAAGGGTGTGGGCAACAAATCCAAGGATAGAGTCATAGAATCATAGAATAGTTAGGGTTGGAAAGGACCTTAAGATCATCTAGTTGCAATTCCCCTGCCATGGGCAGGGACACCTCCCGTTTTGTGGGAATACCAGGCATCTTAGAGCCTCTGCCTCAATCCATGAGCTCAGGAAATCATGTCCTAGCAGTACTCCATTCTGTCTTGTGCAAAACCCCATCATTCAGAAAGGCACTTGAATGCCTTCAGGGAGTTAATAAGGTGGCTATAACTATATCCAGAGTTTGGTGGCAACATACCACAAACAGCATTTAGTCCTGTGCCTCTTGTTTCCAGTGTGTCCAGTAGCTAGAAACATCTCTATAGGGAAACAATGGAGCAGTTCCCCTGCCAAGGAGGTGCCCAGCAGCACTGTCCTAGTACTATATCTATAAATAAAATACTGTGGCCATTTTACTCCCTTTGTTCAGCAGCATGGTAGAAAGTGAAAGCCCTATGTGTAATGTATTACTTTTTTAACCCAGTTTCCAGAAGATTTGAAACACCTGTGAGTGCATATTTTACCTTTTTTCTTTTTTTCAAATCCCAGCAATTCCACATATTTCTGAGCAATATGGGATTTTTGGTATATTTGGCTAAAACACAGAAGTCACAAACACCTTTATACAAGTTTGGTGCAAGCAGATGAGAAAGGTTATAGTGCAACTTTCAATCCTGACGTGACATGAGGATGGAGAGAAAGTGTAAGAGGAAGAGAGAAGAACTAAGGGCATTGCATAAACACCCTATAGTCATAGGTCTGCCAGATTTCACAGACACACAGCCTCAGGGAAGCAGGCACTGCAGCAGCTGTGCAGGGTGATTGTGTAGCCATTACTAACACAATAGCATATGTGATGATGACTTTATACCACTGAGGTAATGTAGGTAGGGAGGTGACACACCAAAGCCCCACACCTACCATAACATCATCACATCTCTATGGACAGCCTGCACTAGTCCCACAAATACGGAGGCTGTCAAAATGCTCTGTATGTAGTTCTCTGTGTGATAAACGATGTGTACCTTGCTATGACGCTATCAGTTCTCCTTGCAAGTCATGCCACCTGGGAAGGGCAGTCTCATTCTGGAGCAGGCTGTACATCCCATGTCTGGACCACTTTCAAAAGCTTGCAAAACTAGTGCAGGGTTCCTTAGCAGCTTAGTAGAAGAAAGGATTCTGTGAAATCTGAAGTTCACTGGCACAGAATGAAACCCTGATGCTCTTGGGTGCAATGGCAATGTGGGAAGACTGAGGTACCAAACAGAACAGCACCTCAGAAAGCAACTGCTCACCAGTTCTGGTTTAGACTCCTGTGCTTTACATCATGCTTCAAAGAAAGTTTAAGTGGCAGCATGATTGTATGCAGCTATCAAACATGATTTAAGTTCCTGGGTGGGTTTTTTTTTAATGCTTTGCTTCCATAGCAATGTTTCCAATGCATAATCAAAGGTGTAAGCCTTTGCTTAGCCATAGCAAAAGTAGCTGCTTTTATCTGGAGAGTGTCCAAAGCATCCAAAATGGATTTGAATGAATCTGATGGGGTGCAGCACAATTTTTTATTCTCTGGTGGAACCAAGCCAAACAAAGAGGCATTTGCTGGCAGGGTCTGTGGGTACCATCAGGAGCTGAGCAGCTCCACAATCACAAGGTGCATCTTCTATCACAAAGGTCAGTTTAAGAGATGGTCTTGCTTTACGCTGGGAGAGGTACACAGAAGTCTTTTCCCTGGTTTATCTAGAGTGTTTCTGGTGAGATGCAAACAGTAAAATGACATCCCACAGCTCTGAGAAATATATATCATCATGTTGTATATTCACAGTGTTTGTGATGCCTTGAAATACACAGACCAAGAAATGCATGATTTGGAAGAAGAATACTAAAATTGGTTTCTTGAAGTGATGAAATAGAACAAGATAAGCTTATCAAATGAAAGCTTAGCACCACTGAAATCAAGTAGGAGTTTTGTTTGGGATTAAAATATATATATATTTCGCTGTAAACTAGTTTATAGCTCTCACAAGGTAGGGACTAGAAAATGAAACCGTATGCCTGTACAGTAGACAGGTTTTTGCCAACTGGGTTTGGGTTGGGGTCAGAAAGAAATAAAATTTGCCCTGTTCTTTCCTTTCTATCCTCTAATTAATTTCTGCTTAGTTCCGCACTGCCTTCTTTTTGCTGCAAAGAGCAGACATTGAATTGGGATTGTTTGTGTTGACAGTCCCAGCTTGAGCCTTCCCATGGGTTGGCTGAGATGTAACAATACATTTTTTCCCATGGTATTTTCTGTCACATATATTTTTAAACAAACGCTATTCTGTCAGCTATTGAGGGAAGAAAGGAAAGATGTGCAGTAAAACAGCAAACAAAAGGCAATTTCAGGTTTAGGATTTGCAGCATTATATAATTATATTGGCAACTCTCCTTTTCTATAATCTCTTTATGTATACTCTATTTACTTGTGCTATTCAGAGGAATAAAGGCAATTAAGGAGCATTTCATTAAAAAGAATGACTCAATCTACCTTTGGCCGCAGAAGCATAAGCTCTACCGACATTTTACAGTCACTGCCAACAAATCTGGACTTTGGCTTCAATCTAGAGGAAACAGGCACCTGAAAACGAGCCCAGTTGTGCATCTACTCACTGCCATACTCCTGAGAAAACTCTGAGGAAGCATGCAGAGCCATATGATGTCACATAGCAAATATTTGGTGCCATCACATGTGCTGTGGTACTTCATGGTCAGAAGTAACCTGATAAGGCAGCTCATTTTTCCCAGAGAATAGCCTTATGGTGCAATTGCTGTTGACACCATTGGTCTGAGCTTGTTCCCTTTGAAATTAATGATAAAATTCTTATTGTCTTCCATAATATGGGAGCAATATGGGGCCAGGAAGCCATTGAGCTAAACCACCATGCACTGCTTTGAAAGTTAAGGAAGAGTTAAGGTCAGAATAATAACTTTCATGAAGTATGACAATAATCAGTGTCATTTGCGCTGTCCAGTTATTCAGCTTGTTGTACACTCGGGTTATCTCCATCTGGTTATCACATTTAGTAATCCCAACCTGGCACTGACTGAAAAAGTGCTTTACAAAACATATAGCCTAGGGCAGGAGACTCCACTAAGTCAGTGTTTTTATTGCTGTTCTTTCTGATGTAACAACCCTCTTGTCACACAGATTTTCTTCTTTTCTTTTTTTTTTTTTTTTGGAGAGGGATAAAATAGACAATACAAGATGGTAACTTAATGTAGTGATTTCTGGTTGTCCATGTCAAAGCATAAGCTTAACCCAGGACTTGGAATACAGCTAAAAAACCTGCTAAGAAGACAGGCAGATCCTTGGTACCATGTGCTGCAGGTCACTGTGAGACCCATTGCAGAGCCTGTCTGTGGGCTCTGGCTCCATCTCTGCAGACACAGCGTTTCCTTGTGTAGGAACCACTGTGTTAGACACCAGGAATCAGTATTGGCAGGTCTTCAGGTAGGACAAAGGTATGTGCAATTAAAAACTGCAGGCATGGTGAGTGTTAATCATAAGAAAGAGATGGGCAAAGGATGGAGGAACCTGTAGTGCAATCCCTTACTTTCAGAAAAAAACACTGGGCTTATTCACAGGCATTTGTCCATGGGCTTGCAGGTTGAAGGTGGCTTCTAGGTTGAAGAGAGCTTGCAGATCCCTTCCCCCTGGCCTGTTTCTTAAAAGGAAAGTGACACAGTGCCTGCTGTAGCTGAACTGCATGTGCTGGACTAGTGCAGTGGCCACTGGATTGCAGAGGACAGACTGGCTGGGATGGAGCTGGCCTTCCCAAAAGCAGCAGTTGTCCACATAGCTCCCATTTCTGCTTGTGTGAGGGCAACCACAGTATCACCTCATCTTTCTCCTCCCCACCTGCAGCATCCTAGTCCTGACCCTTGGGGCTGGCAAGGAGGAGGTGAAGGCTTGCTAGGGACGAGGGGGGAGGAGGACAACCGGCTTTGGGGAAGAGGGTATCTTGCAGAGTAGGGGTAAACAACCCCAAATCCCACATCCAGCTGTGTTGGCTTCTGAAGTTGGACTCCTTCCTGGTCAGTGGTGTACAGTGTTATTCATACTACGGTGACAGAAACCTAGTTAAACACAAGTGATGAGAGAAGCCTGGTGGGATGAGGTCAGAAGGAGGAACAACCTTCTAAAACACATTAGGCAAAGCCTGATGGGCAGCTCCCTGCTTGGCTGGCTGCAAGGCAAAATGTGCAGTACGTGCATCTGAGCTCTCCTTCCAGAGGTCATGTACTGAAATAGGCTTTTGAAAGCATTTACACAAGCTGAATAGCCATATATTTCTCTAATAATACCAGCATTTGTAACTAAGTGCCATAAAACTTGAAGTATTAAATACTGTGGTATGCTACTCAGGATTCATCGTAGCAATGAACCCATTCAAGCTGCTCACATTTTTATGTGCTAGGAGCCTGCTCGCTGCAGGAGGTATTAAGTTACAGTGAACATAATGAAATGCTGTAACGTATGAGCCTGGATGGATGGGGCATTTCAAAGCAGTCATCCCCTCAGCAGCACGATTCAGGCTGCTAACAGGCATCATGACACTGGGCCTTTTTGCTCTCCTAAGCTCCTAGATAAAGTAGTGTTATTGCTTCTTCCCCAGGCACGGCAGAAAGTTCTCACTGCGTATGTCTCTTAGCTGAATTAGGTTGGTACTTGGCCAACCTCGGTCATAGAATTTTATTGAAGAAATTTCATGCTGTTGGCTGCAGTAAGTGCTTCATAAGTGGGTGATCGTTACTAGCATACATTAGATAATAGAGGAGTTACCGTTCAAACACTGTAATCAATAAAGATCGCTGAACAAGCACAGCTGTAAATTGGCATAGATATAAAAACCTATCTGTTGCAAGTTTCTCTCTTTCTATCAAGTGTCAAAAGATATCAGGTGGAATGTAACATTCATTTTACATACCAGAAGAAAAATGGCTGAAATAGTAATACTCATTATTAAAGAACAAAACAAAAGGACCCAAACAAACCCAAAACACCCTGTTTCTCATTCTTTATAAAGAATGCCCCAAACTGTTATTTATGGTTCCACTGGCATTATGTGCTGACTATGCAGCACACCTTGTCTCTGACAGGTTGGTAGTAAGAGGAGTTTCTTAGGAGTTGGAAAATCTCTTTGCACCTCAGTCTAGAGGAGTTCAAACCCACGCTGTCCATATCCCAGGAGAAAACCATAGCTTTATAGGTTTTACAGTCTCTGTTCTTGCTGAATATAAACCACTGCAACACAGGTGCATGGAAGCAAGATGGTAGGACAGGCTGAGGATGGCTTTGAAGTCTCAGGATTTAGAAACAGAGGATCTTAGGACTCGTTTTGTGGTTTACCCAACATTAAATGCAGATACTGCTGTAGGATCAAGTAGCTGAATCCCAGGCTCTCCTTTCCTATGCAAGTTCTTTGCTCACTGGCATTATTAAGAACAAACCTCTGTGGGTTGTGCCATTTAATATGCGATCAGCAGAAACAGACTATCCTCTTAAGGTCATTAATTGCAGTAGAGTGCAAATAGTCAATGTTTGGGTTTTTTTTGGGGGGGAGAGTAAGGGGTATATGCTCATTTAAGCTGGGTATAAACCCAGAAATACTCAGTTAAGATGCAGTGATTTATAGCAGAGGTTGATTTACACTGTTTTAACCAGTATCTGTCTCCATCCCAGTACTCCACACTTCTGAACAGATGTTAGAGAAACACTGTTCTGCAGGAGGCTGAATATCTTCCCTTGCAGCTCAAGGTCCAGCCTGCTGCTCTCCAGTCTCTGGGAAGTTTTCCATGGCTTCAGGACACACTGGAGCTGGCTCACAGGCTGTTCCTTTAAAGCAGCGAACTGGTTTAGCTAGCACAACCAGTGCTTTGCAGACAACTCAGCAATTACGGGATCATATAACTGCAGTAAGAGGCTGAGCTGCAAATTACTGTAATTATGAATATTTCTGTTGCAAGGCAAATTTACAGCCAGATATGTCATGTCAAAATTATTTTATTTTGTGGGTAATTCTAATTTTGCAATGTATTTCTAGAACTTCATTTTCCTGTTAAACAGCATTTTAATTTGAAGAGTCTATTACAGTGGTTATGGTGGATTATTGTTAGAATTCAGAGGCAGATTATGAAATGCAAACGTGCTCCATCATAGGCTTAATCCTGATCCCAGACAGAATAGCACAGTTGGGAATGGCGATTAATATCATTATAAGGGTATTGGACAGTGTCTCAGGAGAGGCTCAGTTGTCTCGAGTTACTCCCTTGTCCCCAGATAAGGCTCCCCCTGCAATAAAGGGGGAGAGACAGGCACCTCCAGAGAGCTCAGCCTTTGGGGTGTTCAATGGAATGTGGAGTGAGACTGCTCCCAGTGTATCCACCTAGCTTAAATGCCAAAAGCAAGGCCCTGGGTCTGTTGTATGACTTTGAGTGAGTCACTTTATCTCCCAGTGTTTGGGTTTTTTTAAGAGAACAATATAGACATGTTTGGGGAGGGTATATTCACTGATGGCATTTAGATTCCCAGAAACTTAGATAAAAGGGTCTTGCTTAATAACAAGGTGGCAATTTCCCAACCATTTGCTTATCTCAACCAAACATCACTTAGTCAACATCACTGCTAACACCCCTCCAAGCTCAGCTCCAGGAGTTTAAAAGCAGCACAAGACTGCAAGGTGGGGATTTCCACAGGGTTAAGTCTTGCAGAGCACATCTGGGTTGACCATTTTTTAAGCAGACCTCCCTATGTCCAAAACATCAGACCCTTCAAACTCTTCCCCAAGATTCAGGCACTACCCAAGCGGTACTTGAAGGTGATGTGCAGCACAGCCTGTCTCCAGGGAGCAGAGGGAGCAAGCATGTGGCCTTTCCCTGCCCTGTCCCTGATTGACATCCAGCAAGTGCTGCAGCTTCACCTGGCTCCCCAGTTGGCGAAAGCCGTGACCCAGCGCCAGTGGAAAGAGGGAGCTGCCAAAAGCAGGAGTGACCTTGTCACCTTTGCTCCGTATCTAGTTGTGCTAGGCTCCCCTCAGGAGGAAGCAAAAACACCCCCTCCCTTGCCAGCTTGTTCATTAGTAGTTAATGGGACCAGCTTGACCCTTGCTTCCCCACAGCCGCCTCCTCCATTGATTGCAGGGGGCTTGAGGTATGCGAGGCATGCAGGGCCAAGCTTTGGGGCATGCTCCCAGCCAGTCCCAGGTGGAGCCCATGACCTGGGCTGGATTTTTCAGGAGCACCTGCAGGCTGGGGCTGAGAATTGGGTGCTGCAGCAATGTGCTGTGTTTGGAAGGCACTGCAAGTTGTGAGCAAGAGGTACTATGAGCTTTCAGCCCCTGACCTGGTGGTGGGGGTGCTTTTGCCTTGTATCCCTAAAAGATTTGGTCTCCGCAGTCATCACTGTGACACTCAGGAGCTCCCAGGTCTAATAACATAATAATTTCCCTGACAAATTAAAACTTTGCCTCCTTTTTCTGATGCACAGCTGGCTGATAAAAATAAGGGGCTGTGGATTTAGTGTCACTGGACCCTGTTTTCCTTCTGGGTCAGGTGTTGTCATGGTTTAAGCCCCCCACCCACGCAGTTTTACTCACTCACTCACTCCCCTCTTATCTTCCCCCAATCCCAGGGGGATGGGGAGGAGAACCAAAAGAATTCAACTCCCCCAGGTTGAGATAAGAACAGTTTAGTAACTAAGGTATAACACAAACTACTACTGCTACCACCAATAATAATGACAAGGCAAATACAAGGGAAAAGGATACAACTGCTCACCAAGCCTGACCCAGCCAGTGCACCCCCCAGCAGCGAACCCCCCAGTACCAAAAACCTGACCATGCTGTGCACCCCCAGCCCACTATCACCACCACACCCCTCCGGGTCTCTCCCCTCCGTCTTCACATCCTGGACATGACGTGCTGTGGTATGGAATAACCTCTTTGGTCAGTTTGGGTCAGGTGTCCTGTCTCTGCTCCCTCCTGGCTTCCCCTCCTCCCTGGCATAGCATGAGGCTCAGAAAGTCCTTGGTCAGACCAAAACACTGCCAAGCAGTAACTATAAACACTGGTGTTATCAGCGCTGCTCCCAGGCCCAAAATCGAAAACACAGCACTGCACCAGCTACCAAGAGGGAGAAAAATGACTGCTACTGCTGAACCCATGACAGGTGTCTGGCAAAATCTCGTACCTAAATTTTAGGTGCATGCAGATAGATCCAGAGCATGGGACTGAAGACTTGGCTCAAGACCCATAGCCATTTCATAGGCAAGCCTCTCTCACCATCTTACTGGTTTCACTGTTGTTCCCTGCGGTTTGTGTTGTACTCAGATTATTTCCTGAGCAGCAAGGCACTGACTGACCAAAGAGTCCACAATGGGATTTTCTTTTGGTGAAGCATTTGTCCCAGGCTAATGAAGGCTCTGTGATACAGGCTTTCCTGTGCAACAGCTGTATAGCCTGTCTTCCCCTTCAAGGACATGACCTCACCCACAAAACCAGTTGGTGCCTCTGAACACATCCTGTTTCTGAGGTGCTATTTGCAGGATCCTACCCCTGAAAAGCCTGAACCTTTAACTTAAAAAAGAATTCCAGTCTCTTCACTCCCTAATGCTGTAACATCCAAGAAGCTTCACAGTGGAAATGGCCTTTGCTGGGTCCCTCTTGCCTGCATGCTTTCCAGAGAACTGCTTTGTTCCAGCAGGAAAACTGGGAGACCCTCTCAGTGAGCAAGCATTGTAACCAGGCTGCAGTGGTGACTGGGAAGAAACGGTGTTTCAGGCACTGAAAGGGTTTAATGAAGAGCAGAGAATGGTATAACAAAATGTTGACATGTTGTTAACTTCTGCATTATGTCACAGCCAAGTCACTTAGCATCACTACTGCGTATGGTCTGACCTTGCAAACATCCCCTCCAATGAGGCTAATTCCCATCAGCTTGACAGCTGAGACCTGATAGTTAGTCTTCATGAGGCATCAATTATTTATTCTATGCACTCCAAAAGTCAGTGGGTCCTTTTGATATGCAAGATGACTGTTAGCTGCCAAAGGACTACTCCTGCTTTTTAAGTTCCAGCCTCAGCAAGAGAGGTTCCCACCTCATCACACCTTACCTCACTCATTTCCTCATGCAGCAAAGCTGATTTAAGTGACTTGTGCCCTGCCTGCTCCTTCCCACCTCCACACTACAGCTGACTGTCCCACGCTTGTACCAGTAGCCCCATTTTGTGAGGGCAAGCAGTAAATGAGGGCACTGAAATGTTATCCTCCATGGGATGTTGTGGATGAATTCATCCCAGAGCTGGGCAAGAAGCTGGTTGTCCCAGGATTTCCTTGTGAAGTTCCTCTGCACAGGCAGCTTCTCAGAGGTGTCCTTTCACTGCCAAGAGGTCCACTCAAACCACCAGGCAGGGCAGTGCACCTGCATAACTGTTGTCCTTCGTTCTCATATATGGCAGACTAGATTAAATGCCCTGTGAAATTCACCAGCAATTAAATTCATAATTAATGTAAACAGCCAATTTTAAATACACCCAAGAGGAGGTATTTAAATAGACACTTACTGGTCATTTATGTTCTATTATATTACATTAGGCTGGACCATCCATCTGTTATTAAGCTTGCCCAAGACTTCTCATTAAATAAAATTGTAACAGTTGTCATAACGCAGAATTTGTTCTTGCTGGTTATTTGCCTCGAGCAAAATAACCAAATATTTTAGTTACCTGTAAGAATAAAAATAGAAAAAAAAACCACATGATCTCTTGTGAAATAAACTTTCCCTCTCTTTCCTTTGGAAATGGGAGGTGAAAATCTATGCATTCGTTGAATTTAAAAAGTGTGAGATCAATCTTGTTTTCTTCTCAGACCTTACATTTGTACCAGGACTACTCATGCTAAGGATAGGTATTATGATAGCTGTTTTAGATGTATAAAAATTATTAATCGAAGGATGTGTCTCCATCAGAGCTTTTGTTTGCACTGGGGGAGTGCTTCTGAAAGGCATCTCCCAGGCATCGTCACTTTCCATGATGTGGTTTGCACCATAGAGTGGTCTCAGAGGCACCAGCCGGATACTTTGCTGACGAAACTAAACAAAAAGATGTGCCCTGGGGACACATCTAGTGTGCTCATGGGATGAGACTAGAGCAAGACCCATGTGTATAGTGTACAGGTTGAGTTTCAGCAGCACTTCCTCTTCTTTCAATCTGCTCCTATTGCTCTGTACTACTTGCTTACGTGTACATGGCCTGAGTCAATGCTAATCCTCAGAGCTCACCTGCTATCATGGAGATGTCTGGATACACCCTAGCTGACTTAGAACACTCATTTGCAGTTCAGGTTGGAGAATATGATTCCACCCTGCATGCATCTATCTATTATTGTATCTACCTACGTACCAATTAGGACCGTGCCTATGAAGGCAGCTTGACCTGCTTTTGGACTCCAACAGCTGCTTTTGCAAAGCACATATCTGCAAGTAAGAAGCTCTGCTATGAAAGTGGACTTGCAGCTCCTGAGTTCTGTCCCTCTTGCATCCTGGGAATTTCCAGAAACCTGCTTCCTGGCACAGCACAGCATAGGCCAGGCACAAATGTATCTAGGACTCACAACTCGAGCAGAAATACTTCCTAATGGTGCTGTGTGCACTGGAAAGTAATTTCTGGAACCCAAACTATGTAATTAGTCTTCTGCTGACCTGTTTCACCCCTCTCAACTCCCAACCTTATAAATAACTCTTACTTGCACCTTCAGAATTTTTCCAGAGCTCTGCTGAGGCTTTTGGTCTGCCTATTTTTAGCTTTGCATTTATTGACAGTGGTTTCTTCCTTTGCTGCCTATTCAGGCTGCAGCCTAGAAAACGCAAAGGTTATTTGATTCCCAAATTGGCTTCCATGGACAGATCTCTAAAGTTTCTGAAGACGAAAAGGGAGGTCTTCATTTCTTTCCATCATGACCAGCGTATAAATCCTCTGAGAGTCACCAGGAGAGCCAAGCACTGCCTGCCTTCTAAAACTTCCTGAGACCTGGGAATGTGTTCTCTGATACCCAAGAACAATCAGTCATATCTGTGGAAGCCATCAATGAAGCTGTCTCCTACACAACAAGGAGTAAGAGAGCAAGATGGAATTTAGATAACTTCAGTCCAAAATATCACTAGCCACAGAGGAAAACTGCTTGATTTTAATAATTCAGATAACTTTTCCCGTTTTTCAGCAGATGGCATTGAATCACGAGCCATGTAGTGTGCACATGGACTAGATATAAAACTGTTAGTTGGGCAGATCTTACCATGTGGTTGGATGTAGTGCATGATAGACTGTGTGGGATCATGCCAATGTAGCATGTTTGAGAAGTACAAACAAACTTGTGAAGTTATATGGTATGTCCATACAGTTCATGGAGCTTAAGGGAAGACGTAGAGGTAGATAGATCCCATAAAATGTGGCTTTTTCTGGTGTCTAGTTTTATTCCCATTAAACAAAAGGAGGTAAAAAACCCTGCCCAAACCATGAGTAGTACAGTGGTAGTCCTTTCTTGTGCTCTAATAAAGCAGGAAAATGGAAAACAATGGTAAGGTCACTTCAGACCATAAAAAGATAAATGTCCATAAAAAGGAAGTTCATATAAATTATTGTGTTTGACAAACATAATCATTTATATGAACTTTCATCTTTGCTTGATGTTCTGCTTCAGGCACAGATTTTCAGTCAAATCAAACAAGAGAGCTAAAGTGAAAGGAAAAGCTTCAATTTTCTCTAGAAAAATTGATTTTTCAGAGGTACATGACTGAATTTCAGAGACATTCTTGAAGAAGGACACATGATTAAAAAACTTGCTGAACCAGAGATTTTGTGTACAAAAGATCAGTTATGCAGCTAATGGGCTGTGCAAATAGGGTGCATGGTTTCCTCACGCAGATGTAGCTGCATACAGAAGAGCTACATGTTCATTGCTGCTACAACTTACATGAATGATACTCAGGAAAATACGACGCTTAGTATGGCAGTAGCTCCAAAGATTTTCCACTGTGATTTTAATTTTAGCTTCTACCTTGCCTCCACAGGAAAGATCTGCCTTGAAAAGCCAGTAGGTTAGATGTGGTCTGTGGTAGGTTGATCCTCCAAGACTTGAAGTGACTCAGACACTTGATCTGAAGGAGTAATTGATAGCAGCAATAGGTTGCCATCCAATCCTTGGACCAGCGAGAAGATGAGTATGATAGCACAGTTTGTGGGTGGGTTTCATGGCTGTTTCTTACCAACAGAGGAGTGCCGGGATGGCTTTTGTCCAAGACCATGGTGGAGGACATGCTCCAGCCTCTCCCAGTCTGTTTCTTTCCTCATCACTTGGCTTCTTGTCCTGGCTTCTAACTTTTCCAGGCTTTCCTATTTTCCAATCTGTGAGCTACTTATCCTTCATCCAGAATCTCCTCCCAGTCCTTGGTGCAGTCTGCAGCATCCCAGCCCAAAAAGCCAGTGGTCTCACTTCAGTCACAGACTCTGTTCCTCTCTCCTTTCCTCTACTTGCAAGGCTCCAGGTTCTCAGATATATTCCCCACCAACTCCCATCTTTGTGCTTGTCTCCTCTGCCTTTCATGTGGGCACCTCCTTCTCCATGCAACCTGGACACCAGGCAGGAGAATGTCAAAAGGCCAGGAGGGACAGACATCATGTCCTCCATTCATGCACTGACAGCCACCCTGGACACCAGCAGCAAGATATGGTGACAGTGAGGAAAGACCTCAGGTGGATCCAGACTGCAAGGATGATGGCTCTGCAGTGTGTTTGGAATGTGAGGGCTTATGAAAGGGTGAAACATTCTTAAAGCAGGTGAGGCCCTAGGAGAATTTAGCAATCACATTCAGCCAAGATGAAGATGAAACCACTGTCTCCCATAAATAAGGCTATGAGGATAAATTGATTAATAACACCATGGTAGTGATGAGTGGCACAGAAGGGACCATGAGGAAAGGAACAAATCTGCCCTGAGAAAGGCTTGGATAACATGTGGTCAATGGGGCATGGGGCTGTGCATTGAACAAAACCTAAAACACTGAACTGCTCACTTGGTGGGCACCATCCTTTCCATGCAAGGAAAGAGGCAAGGGGTTGTGGCTGGTGGGGGGACAGTGTATTCACAGTGACTGGAGGATACCCCAGCATTCTGGCTGAGGGCAATTCAGAGAAGAAATTAGAAATCTAGTTGGTGGGGAGAGATTGTGCCCTTGTAGCCTAAGATGAGAAGTGTGAATTAGCAAAGTCCAGAAGCTTCTTGCAAAGTCTCTAAACTGAGAAATTTCCCTGCCCACTTTCATGCCAATGTTTCCCAGGTGTACCCTGCTTTGCAGCCTGATGTTCCTTTAGCATAGTTTTGTGTGTGCATGCACAGCTTTGTGTAGATTCAAAGCAACACCTCCTACCGCACCCACAAATGAATAGCTAGGGCAGATGATAAGGCAGATGTGTAAGACATTTGCGGTATGAAATGGTACTGAATAAGCAAGCAGCTATATACTCATCTAGCTTCTTTTTCCAGATGGTCACAGCAAGCAGCATCCTACAGGGAGCATTATAATGGTCAAGTCCTGAACTGACAAAGGCTGAGTAAGTGTAATAATATCTGTGACTTGAAAGAAAGAACTGTACAGTTCCTGCCAAGAACAGATGGCAAGATAGTGTTCTTAGCCACAACTGATACCAACCTACTAGCAGGAATCACAGATCTTTATTGCAAACATATCTTATGACAATTGATGAAATCCCTCAATCAAAGAGCCTTGACTATTCCTCTGGTTAATTCTTCCATCCAGTCAACATTACCAGGCAGTGTCTGGTATAAGGCTTAGCCACATAAGCAGCTCCTAGATTGCTATCTTGAGAAGATACTGGCTCGTCTCTTGCATCACATCAATCCGGTCAGATTAGATAGAGAAAGGGGCTTTATTCAGACTGCCTATCAGCACTGCCTCAAGTAGGTGATGTGACTCTTAGGGGATCAAAGGTCTGATGAGTGATCCAGATCCAAGGCCTCATGGCATCAAGAGATGCACTTCTGGCACAAAAATTAGGCAGATCCTCTGCTGAAAGTGCCTACCAGAGCTATAGCAACTACTTGTCATATACACCTTAACATAAACTGTGGCTCAGATTTTCCATGAGGGTCCCCTTTGGGAAATCACATGAGTTCCATGTCTTTATGAGCTAAGAGTAGGCGCTCAGCTAGTACTGCAGATCAGCTGACATGAGGCAACTTGATCAGCTACTACAACTTCTTGCGGTCATGGACCTATGTCCTTAATCCAGACAAGGAAAACTATTTTAGCACAGATTAGCCAGCTAGAGCAATGTTAGCTCCTCATGAGCCTTGCTTCCATCTGAGCCATACCTTTAAATATAGGGTAATATATTAAAATTAAAAATATTCTTTAATATGAATGTTAAGAGGTAGCAGTTACAACATGCTAGCTGGTGCATATTACTATGATACCTTTTGTCCTAAACTGAACAAGTACTCACCAGCCACAAGGAAATCACCCCCAGTGTTTTATTTTTCATTCACCCTTGCTTTCCTTTTTTCTATATGTGTGCTCTCCTTTCTTTTCCCACGAGACTTTGCATATATATTTGCTTCAGAAAGCTGTTGCTCTCCAGCCTACCATAAATAACACTGAGTCTGTGAAATCAAGTTTGCCCTTGACCATTCACCCTGAAGCCAGCAAAGAAAGAGATGGGAAAGGTGAAGAGAGAAGGGAAGGAGGAGTATTTAAAAATCACCCGTTACCCACTGTTTATAATGGGTAAGGGACAGTCAGGACATGCAGATGCACACTGAGAGGAGGTTGAGTAAAACAGTCCTCTCCAAGGGGAAAAGAGGATTCCCATGTGGAGGAGATGCTAGACCCAGGCTGTCTCAACCGGCAACAACCTGAAGTATGGATAGACATGGTAATTATGGGGCAGTCTGAACCTGCCCCTATAAATATGCCCAAGCCAGCTTCCAAATATCCCCCCAGATCCTAGCACATGCCAGGAAAATCCCAGTGGCCTCAGGCAGCGCCCTGGGCTCACGTCTGGTTTTAAGGTCAGCGCTGGGTGCCCTGAGCAATGCCAGGCTGAACATCTACCTCCTTCAGGCAGCGCCTGTCCTTCACTCAGCTCCTCTACACACCACCAAACTTGCCCACTCAGCACAAGTCATCTTTTGTAATGTCAACCAGCGTGCATTTATTTCCAAAACCCACAAATTAAAAGCAAAAGCAGCCTCTCAGATGCCAGTGGCGCTTTCAAGAGGGATGGTTTTTCCTCTTCCATCTGTATTGCTTTTCGTCTTTACTGCCATACATTTATACCAACCGTCAGGGTTGGGGTGTTACTGTCACTGCAGTTTTCTTTTCAAACAAATGAAAACCTTATCCCTGCAGATGAGGCTTAAGCTAAAATGCTTCATGTGCCACCAGAGTCTGAACCCACCTCCAGGGCTGCAGGCAGGGTGTTCACCTTCCCCTTTCATCACCTCAGCGTTTCTTAAAAGCCCAAGTGCTTGTCTTTGATAGCCTGCACTCAGCTTTATTAAGATCCACAGACAATAGTGTGGCAAACACCAGTGGGGATAGAAAGAGCCTGCACATACCAGCTGAAATATAACACAGTGACATTCACTCAGAAAATGAAACACAATACATCTAGGGAAAAACCAGCTGAAAGGCAGATGTTCAAGGGGACAACCTAGGAAGTCGGAGCTCTGCGGTCACAGAAAGCAAAGGATATGCTTTGCAGGGTAGTGAGAAAGGAAACGCTCGGCGTGATTTTGACCTGATGTTACATGACCCCATGGGCAGACAGGGTGATGTCAGTGGTATGTGCTGGAGCCCCCTTCCCACCCACTCATGCACGATGCCAGATCACAAAGGTGAAGGCACAGTGCAATGAAGCATCCCTATGCTGCCATTTACTTTCCCCTGAAGGTTTTCATCATTATACACTGACACTCCGGCTGTCCAAGTAATCCTGTCTGCACCTAGGTGCCTTCCCACCTGCCCATCGCTGCTGTGCCACATGGTGACAAAGTTCTCTCTTGACACAGGTAGTAGCAGGAGTGCTTTGACCAGACAAGTCCTTGAACCGGCCAGGGCTGTAGAAACTCCTTTGTGCCCTGTGTTGCAACAAGAGAAATTCAAGCAATAAATCAGAATGCAGAGTTTCTAAATGTTGGTGTGCTGCAACACAGTTGTAGTCATCAAAAGGAATTTACCCATCTATACAGAAGCTAATGGAAAGACTATAGATCAAAGTTTAAAATTTATAGCTTATAGTGCCATTACCTTAGGTTAATCTTTCAGTATTGCACTTGTGCTTCTTGGAAATGTAGGAAAGTACACTTCAAAGGGGAATTGATTTCATTGAGACTCAAAGCAAAACATGCGCTCAGGAGGTGGGCTGAGGCAGGACCTGCAATACTTCTTTGAACAGCAGGTCTGGGATGTGGTATTTCAAGTGTATCTTGGGTGCAAATGGACTTACCATTCCTTAGGGTCTGTTCTGCACTGAGGCACATTCCCTTCATCCTTCTCAAGTCGTGCACTGGTTAAAAATGGTCAGGGAAGCATCATCCTCTTGTAAACAGACATCTTCCTCTGTTGCCTCTTTCTCTTCAAACTAGGTGCGTGGTGTCTGCAGAGAAGCTCTTATACACTCCCTGTGGATAATCTCACGCACCTGTCTCTTCTACTGAAACCAGGCCACTGATGAACCTCTGTGACTCTGTGTAAGTTGGAAAACTCCAGTGAATCCTAGCCTCAAGGGGCTACTGGCAGGTTCCCTTTGCTTCCTTCCATGCACTCAGCTCCATGCTCATTTTCCAGGCTTACCTTAGCTCATTAAATAAGGGCATTCTTGTGATGTGCTAGGAGAAAAAAAGAAAAGCCATACTAAAAGATATATTAAATGTATACTCTGTCTTTGCCTTGCAACTGAAACGTAATATAAAAGTAATAAGAGATTTTGCACTGAGATTCTTTTCATTTCTCTTTGCCAGGAGTTCAGCATAAGTCTCCTTGTCCTTGGTCTGCCCTTGCTGGTTGCCTCTATTCATGGCTGAGGTTCTTGTGTGACACAAGCAACTCCCTGGGTCCAGATGTCTGTGTATCTTCTAACTTAACTCTAACTTGCAAGGAAGGGCTTTACAACAGCTTCCCTTACAGCCCTTCATCTACAGTGGAACCTTTTTCTGTGCATTTCCTCATTCTGGCGCTGGTATTCCTGAAGCTGTATCCTTATTCAAAGGGTACTTGCTCATTTCAAAGAAATTTTTGAGTAATTTCCAATCCTAATCTACTTTTGAAAGCAAAGCACATGAAAAATATTATGTATAAACATGGTTTAAGGCAGTTAGCCTTAAATCTTTTGATTTAACTTTGATCTCATATTTTTTCATGCTTTTCTAGAGGAATATGGATAATGGTGTCTTTCTGTTTCACATGTTTTCTGTGATTTTTCTTTTTTTTTTTGTTTTTTGTTTTTTTTTGTTTTGTTGCATGATTTTATTTTGTGGATAAAGGCAGGACCTGTGGTTTTCTCACATTGTTTTGATTTGCTGACTTCTGTCCCATAAAGCCTACCAAAGGCTCATTAGTCTTCACTGCTCTTTACGAATTCCTTCGAAGCAGTCCCCTGATGTCCAGGAAAGCCCTGGTCTCAACCACGTTGTGAAAGAATCTGAAAATGGCTCCATGTTGATAAACATTCAGGCCCCAGCCATTTTAAGAAACAATGTCCTCTTTCTCACTCCTACTATGGGGAGCGTACGTCCGGCTGTGCAGGGGTTGGAGCATCCCATGGCCCAGATTCCTTTCCTGACTTGCAATTGTTTTACTGCATGACCTATCTTCGTCATCACTCCCCATAGCCCTGATTGCTGTTGCCCTCCAGTCCTGGGAAAGGCACTTAACCTCTCTGAAGTTCAGTCCTGACCTCTGCAAAAGAAATTGTTTCAGAGCCTGATAAGAGGAGTGCTCTGGAAGCTGGAAACAAGCTCATTTTGCTTGTTAATGGGAGCTTAAAGGAGTCAAAATGGAGGAAGAAATAGTGTATGGTCTCCATAACCCTTCTTGTTATCTGGATTGCGCCAGCCTGCCAAGAAGTGGTGCCCTGCTACCTGGCATGCTTGTTTTCCAGCCCTTAACAAACAGCCTGTCAGAGCCACTCATCTCCCTGCCACTCAGCAGCTGGCAGGGTCCCAAACAATGGGCATTTCAGCTTTTTGCCCTAATACCCAAGTATTGGTGGAGAAAATATCAAACATTTTAACGTTTTCATTTGTCCTGAGGACAAATGGAGAGACCTTGGCTGGACAATTCAAGGTTTCTCCAGCCCCCCTGTGGAAAATGGGGCTCTGCTGAAGAGCCCACTTTCTGGTGTGTGCTGTTCCTTGTGTGAATTAAACACTAATTGCCCACCCTTAAATTTTCAGAGTTCCTGCATGAAATCCTTCCCTGCCACGAAGGAAGTTGTCTCTTTTGTGTAAGGACTGCAGCAATTGCTTCAGGTTTCATGGCAAAATGTCCCTTTCCTCCTAATAACCCTTCGTGTTCTCCGAGACTCGTCTCTCAAGCCACGTGAGGAAGGCAGATTT
Source organism: Myiopsitta monachus (assembly GCA_017639245.1). Lineage (NCBI taxonomy): Eukaryota > Metazoa > Chordata > Aves > Psittaciformes > Psittacidae > Myiopsitta > Myiopsitta monachus. The sequence continues at coordinate 67,855,547 of CM029919.1, forward strand.
ACAAGTCACGGCTTTGAACATTTGGTTAATAACAACTTGCTCATCTCCAAGGAGCAGACGAAATGGAAACAGCAATTACCCTAAAATAATTTTCTGTCAATAGGCTCAATTTCTGCATTTTATCGTGTCACGTACAGATGTACTTCTGCTTCCCCATTGAAGACTAAGATGAATCGGCTGAGGGAGGGGGAGCACATGTTTAATTTTAGCTCTCTAGTACATTTTGAAACTAAAGACAAATGCTTCTATTGCAATTCCTAATGCACAGGCTTTTATTATTTATTCATTGTGTAGGAAGTCTTCCATAATGCGAATACACGGTGATACCTGACATAGAATATTCTTGAAAGTCAATTCATTACAATTTGTTAACAGTCTTTCAGTGTCCTCATTTTTAAGAATTTATCAATTATGCTATCAAGAAACTCTCCATTTCTTCCTAATGACCACTTACAGTAACAAGATAATGATTTATATTTTTCTGGTGCCAAGATAAATATGGGAAAATAATTTAGCTCTACTCGCATCCCTTCTATGTGTACTATTTGGGTCACTACACAATATCCTAAACATTATTTTCTGGTAATTCCGCTTCTGGAACTATAAGTGAATGAGACCACTAAATCTGTGAGAATGCCAGCACATATTTGCTATGCAAGCAAAGGGAAAAAATAACAGTAATTATTTTAAGTGTCCATTAAGCCACTAAAAATCAAAACTAGATTAAAATCTCAGACACGTAAATAATTTCTTGGGATGTAATGGCGCTGCTGCTACACAAGTAACCATCACATAGGTGCAAGACTTTTCTGTTTATATTGTCTTTCTCTTACTTTTTCCTGCTTCGTTATCCAGCTTCAAGTGAATATCAAGGAAGCAGTCAGCCCCATCATGAATGCTAATATTGTATTAAATGAAAGGTACCCACAAATATGCAACATCCATGTAAAACTCACTATGAAAAATAAAATCCCACAATAAATAGATTTTGTTCCCCCTTGAAATACAAGGAAGGCGTTGTGTTAGCAAATAATCCAGTGGCTTATAAAGATGTACCTCTTAGCACTAAGAGGCCAAAGAAAAATGCAGTGTAAAACAACTTGAGGTCAATAAAGCAGTACACTGCAGCTTATGGAAGAAATTAAATCTCAGGCTCACAGTTTTTAAATTATGGTGCTTCTAATAAAAGTTACAGTTGGGTTTTTTTTAACTTATATTGCCTATTATATTTCAAAGAATGGAAGCCTCAACTTGGAGAACATCTCATTTCAGCTTTCAATCAGCATATTCTGGGCTTTTTCATTTTTCCCCTGATTTTCGATAGCACCTTTGAAAAGATAATTAAAAGATGTGAATTAGCTGAGGGTGAGCATTATGACCAGCAGGCTCAGTAAGAGGAAGATCTTTAAAACCACAAGATGAATGAGAAGCCATGCACACGCATGATAACATTATCATTCTTTCCATTAGGCATTTACTGCTCTTGATCTGTGACAGAGCTCATGCTGATGTCAAATGAAGTTGTACACATTGATTCAGAGGGAAGAAAACACTCTTGCAGGAGAAATAGTTTTTTTCCTTGCTCTCTGTGTGACAGAGAATTGATCAAAGCATCAATGCTTGGGCTGGGGAGATTGCCACAACAAAGTCAAGGCCTGACCCAAACAGGGTTCTGGGCACCTCCAGGGTAGGAGAAGTGATAGCCAGCAGTTGGGTGGCCACCTACCAGCTACTGCAGATGGCCCAAGTTAGGCAGCTAGGTTACCTACAACACATATTTAGGGGTGGATATGGTGCCTACAGCTAGGCTGGTGAGCCCAGGCCACAGGCTGGGGATTGTCCACCGGTAGGGTGGATGAAGCCACCCCATTTTGGTGAGAGGTGGAAGAGTTTGGGCAGAAGGATGGAAGCTGTGTGTGCCACCAGATCTCAGTGTCTCCTTTTCCCTGCCAGTACAGATGGCACCTGCTGGTATACAGACCACAGTCCTGTGAGGCTCTGAGACCTCTCCAAAAGGCTCCTGCCCTTTTGGTACTGACACTGTCAATAGCGAGTGCCAACACCCATGGGACACTCAATCCCTGGAGTGAGGGCATTTAAGCCACAACTCCTCCTGAAAGGACATCACCATAGCCCTCCTCTGCAAACTGGGCCACTAATGCAAGTGGAAGTGTGAGATTTGAAGGGCCAGAAGGGAAGAAAGCTAAAATTTATAGGCACTCCAGAGGTGCCTGTTCTCAGGGGTATTTGTACATTTAACCTCCAACAAACGTTACTTGTCCCGATGAGAAGAAACGCAGACACCATGGCAGTGGCTGCCTCTGACGCAGGGATGGGAGTGCTCAGGGTCTGGATCTGGCTCTCAGGAGGCTTCAAGGACAGAAGCTCTCATGCCCTCTAAGGAGATGTGGGCAGCTGGTGGGAAGGAAAGGCTCCGTGCACTCGTCTTTGAGGTGCAGCATCACTGGAGCATCATTGCCTGTTGCACAGACCACAGGCCCCAAACCACATCAGACATCCTGAGACCTTTAAAGACCAGCCACAAAAACTTGCACAAACTCAAAACTTGGCAATATCCAGGGTTGGACATGGCTGAACCAGGCAGGGGAGGGCACTGAGCAGTGGCACAGCATCCCCACAATGATAGCCCTTGTGCTCCAGAGATTTTCAGGCCCAGCAAACTCTGTTTAGCCCCTTTGCCTTTGAGTCATGTCTGATTTATACTTATCCCCCACATGTATAACATTTGTTTATTTCTGTAATATATTAAAATACAGTAACATTCCATACTTAGGGGGGAGCTTAGAGGGAGGGTAATGACTTACACATGTACTGTGCTGCACTGGATCTTTTCCAGTATCATAAATAAGAGGGAAAGCAAGATTTTACAGCTCAGCCATTAATGAGAACAGTCCACTATCACATGTGGAAAAATACTTTAGTCAGTAAAAGCTGAGACAACACTGATGGCATTTTGCTGCCCAGCATGAATCTTCTTCATAGAATAAATTCCAAGAGAAAATATTATATCGTTAGTTGCTTTGTAATCTCATTGCAGGCAGCTGCAAATAAACGTTTGCATTGGTGTGCTCTAAAACAGGCTAGCGCAGCTCTAGAAATAAGCTAATTAAACTGCAGGTACTGGACAGACACACTCTATCAAGGGTTAAAGCTTCTGGGTATTCTTTTGCACCGCCTACAGGTAATGTGCCTTTTTCCTCCTCTCCATGCCAGGTGGTTCACAGAAAGAAAAACTGCACAAGCAATGCACAGGAGTCAGTGCTCTTTTAAGAAATGGGCATAGCTTGAAACTTCTTCACAGCATGAAAAACCACTTCTCAGGAATTCACTCAAACACTGTAGTGAATATAGTCTGAAAGGCAGAAATGAAGGTTCAACAGCCGTCCAGCCCCCAGGTTTGGGTCACACCGATGTCTCTATCCCCCACTCCTGCAGAGTGAAGCACCATCTTTTGTTTCTCATGGTTTCACTGCTAACAGAAGCGGTTTCTCACACAAAATTTCTCTCTGGGCTTCTTTATGGACCACACTCCCCAGGAGAGTGGTTATCTTCATTTGTAAAGCACCAAACCTGCTCTTGCTGCTTTCAGGCACCCAATGCAGTGTAGCAAGTAGGCTCCCTTGACAAAGATGTGTGGCTCTGAGGGTTGTCTCAGGCCTGAAGCACCACCGAAACCACCTATGTTTTCTCATTGAAAAACAGAGGAGGTTTATGTTAATATTTTTTTATGTTAATTATGTTAATTTTAATTTTTTTATGTTTTTTATGTCAATTAGACCTGAGTGACCAAGCTCCAAGCATAAGCACCTTGGTAACATGACCGGTGTTAGGTGGTGAGAGTCACCTACGTGCGGTGTAAGTGCCTAAACACCTATGTGGATCCCAGCCCTTTGGCCTTCCCTAAGAAGATAGTTAAGCTTTATGCCTGCCTGTGCATGCAATGCTGCTGGTAAAATAAGAGCTCACAGTCATCAATACATCCTGTAGCTAGCCATTAACATTGCTTGCATGAATTTGCCCGTGCCTTGGGAGAATCAAAGGACGAGTTTTGCATAAAAGTATTGGCAGAACCAGCATCAGTAAACTGCCGATTTTCTTAGCATTCAGTGCACGCCTTTAAACACCCTCCAAGTTGTGCCAGCACACTCCTTTGCTTTGAGCGCAGCAGCCTGCACTACCCACAGTCTGAGTTCAAGTTACACCTGGGGCTTAGTCTTTTCTCACTAATTTATTCTTATAAGCATATTTCCTCTCCTTAAATTATTGAAGAGAAAAAAAAAATGCCATGTTTTAGGTGAAATGCTGTGACATGCTTGTACTGGTAAATAACAAGTGGCTTTTAAAAGATGAAAAGTCTGAATTCTTGCCCAGACTTCCACAGGGAACTGATTTCACACACAGTGAGCGCTGATCATCAACCAGCAGCAGACAGGGAAGCAGTCAGTGTGCTCATCACCTCTGTTACCCACATTTCAGTGATGCCTTGGGACTCCTGGCCCAAATCTTTCATTCCATTAAGCTTGAAGAATGAGCGAAGTCAGCTGTCTGTGATCCAGGATAACAAGGGTGTTGGGTTCACCAAACAATGGAAAATGCAGAAAGGAGATAGAGCAGGAGAAGTCTGCTGGGAGGTTCGAGCTCTGTGTAGCACAAAAGCAATTCTCCGATAGAGGTGACCTTCAAAGCCATTCAGCTCATTTTCACATAAGCTAATTAGCCCAACTAGCTCCCGCACGTAAGAAGGAGCTTGTGCCTCTGCGTGTCTAACACACACCTTGGGTAAAGCAACAGGAAATATTATCTCTGCGCCCAAGACCTAGATGTATGAGGAGTAGCAATAGAGGGTGGAAGAAGAAAAAGGGGAGGGACATAGTTATAAACCCCCAGATATTTCTGCACAGTAAGTACCCATCTCAGCTTTTGTGCTGATTCCAACAGATCAGGATAAGGGCTGTCCTGCCATGGGTAGACAGCTGTGGGCTCTCAAATGTGTTGTTGTCAGTAGTCACTATCCATGCAGCAGAAGCACTGAGAAAAGCCAAGCAGAGTACTGCTAGGTAGCCACCATAAACATGGGAGAAGTATTGTCTCTGAAGTGCTTTCAAAAACGCACAAAACAGGAACAGAAAGGTTAGGCATGTAGACAGAAGTAAACAGGTCAGTTTCTTGGGCCAAGTCATCCAATTCAGTACAGCCTTGTCTGAACCCAAGCCAGGAGACCACTGTCTAGTGAGCCTGATCTGTTGGTGGGGACTGGCATGATCTCAGCCACAACCCAAAAAAGAGTAAAAAAAGAATTCCCGAATAGCCGCTTATGTTAAAGAAGAGAGTTGCAGTGACTCTCGAGCCCTGCCACACTAGCACTGGGAGCTCCATCTGCGTAGGGACTGAAGCCTGTTCCTTTTCAATTCCCAGCTTTCCTCTGCTATAGTCTTATTAAGAAGCACGAAGCAATGCATTCACTTGGATACAGAATTATATTCTGACAAGATTTCCATATAAAAGCATATTATTGATTAAATTAAAAAATAATTTTCTGTAGAGTCATCTCTATATGTTATGCCAGACCTCAGATTTATTTTGGATGCTGCCAGCAGGAAACTTTGCTAATGAAATAGAAAAGGGAATTGTATGAATATGAATTCTTACATTACAGTGTAAAAAAATCCCTGAGGTTTGCATCCAAATCATATTGGTTGTTTGAGATATTTGAGCACTTAACATCTCTTTGTTCCTTATCAGCATATAGTAGAAAGGAACAAATTAGCTTCCCAAAAATTACCTGATGGTTCTTCTAATACTGTCCACACCAGACGAAATGTCAAGCAAATTAGTCGCCATATTCCAGAGGAATTATTGCCTGTGAACTAGGCTATTAGATGCTCAGTCTTCCCACACTCTGCTTCGCAAGGATATAGGGGCTGGGATTGACAGGAACACATCAACTTTTCACCCAGATATTTTTCTCACAAATGCTGCCCAGCTAATTCACAAGATAATCTCTACCCTCCCTAACTTACGCAATTTGTTGTGTGCCTGAATGCTTTCCTTCTTTGATTGGGAGAGCAAACTTTGGGAGACAAAAAACAATATTCCCTTTGTCTTTGTGCAGCACCACATAAGAATAGGCAGCGATAGGTAATTAGAATAATGACCGTAATGGCTTAGCAAACAGAATGAACTCCCGACTGCAGTCGCAAAGGGTCACTCGACTTAGCTATTAAGAGGGTGCTACAGAATGGAGTTCATTGTCTCTGCAGGTGATCAGCAATTTAACAGTGGTGCACTGCACATGGTTGCCATCTCTGCAATAGCGAAGCAGTATATTTTTTATGAAACTCATTGGAACAGTATATTCTTATGAAACTCATTGGAACAACTACAAATCTTTCTTTCAGGTCACTCAGATAAACAGAGATGTGGTGCTGTACCAGGAATATTGTCTTTCCTCTGGCCAAGTAATAAGCAAGGTGATACTGAGGGCCTTTGATCTGTAATCCATTAAATATAATTTATAGCTCCTCACGAGTGGGAATTCTTGTTACTGAGCAAAATGAATAGTTTCTGTGATGCCGCTGATGACATTTGCTGTTTCTCATGGGATCAGCAGTTTGAATCATTTTGCTTGTCTAGATAGTGGGGGAGAAAAGGGAAGACTCTCTTTAGAACAGGGATAACACTGTTCAAAAGGAAATAAAGATAGAATTTGAATTCCTGACCATGGTGGCTTCATCTGTAAAGTTAATTCTTTTTAGGGCCTGCTTTAATTATTATGATTGGTATATAAGGTGGGTGGAAATTGGCTGCATTAGAGTCAAAGTATGGTGGGCAGTGGTTCAGAGCCCAGCTGGAGGAGGTTGTCAGGTTTTGATTCAGGAGCATGACTTGACAACAGGACAGATTGCCTCATCAGTGAGGTCACCAGTGGTACTGAGTCAGGGGGAGCAGTCAGTAAGCTCTAGAACAGGGACCTCGGGAGGCTGGAGAGGTGGTCCAACAGGAACATTATGAAGTTGAGCACAGGAAAGGCAAAGCCCTGCCCCTGGGGAGGAATAGCCCTGTGCACCAGCAAATCCTGGGGGCAGCCAGCTGGAAATCAGCTCTACAGAGAAGAACCTGGGGGTCCTGGTGCCCAAAAGATGACCATGAACCAGCAGAACCTCATGGCAGCAGAGATCAGCATCACCTTGGTCTGCATGAGCAGGAGCGCAGCCAGCCCTCTTCGTTTTGCTCCCTGTGGTCCCTGATGGATTACCAGCCTCATTGTCCATGAGCTGGCCTGCCCTATCCAATCATATATACTACGTGTTTACACCATCCATCTGATGCTACTCCATGTGTAGTAATTTCCTTTGGTCAGGTGCTGTCTCTGCTGGGGCTGTGATACTTCTGAACTCGTGCTGGTAGGTAAGGATGAGAGCAAGCTGTGCAGCAGACTGCACTTGCTCAGCCTGCAGATTCCTTTTGCACGAGCTAAGTTTGGGCACAGAGCTCTTAAATAAGCTCTTGAACTTTCCATTCCCTTTTTGGGCTAGATTATCCCAGAGGCTGAGGCAAATAATTACCTGGCTCCTCTCATCAGTGGGGGATGTTCAGCATCTCACAGGCTCAGGTCCTTTGGATACACAGCTCTGGTGCAGAGAGCAGGCCTGTTTTCAGCTGACATGGGAATTTGTGCCTATTGCTCATGTGTGAGACAGGAAAAAACCCTCTATTCATGCCTACCACCAATGGGATGTCACAAAAAATGTCAGACTAATGAGGTACTTTATAACAAAACACAGTTGAGACTTTTGTTGTAGTCAAATTAGTCTCCATTTTAACAATTCCCTGTGGCTTGTACGTGCTGATGATTATCATGGGCAAGAGTGCGGTCAGTGACTCCAAACACTGCCATCCATTTGCATACCCCAGCTTGGAGGCATTCAGTCCTAAACCCCGGATCTGCTGAGAATCTGCAAATGGGAGTTAGCAACTTCTAACGTGCAAATGCAGGGAGGTGGAAAGTGTTCAAAACCACTTAGGTACGCCTGCAGAAACCTTTTATGGCACACACTAACAGTTTGCGAATAAGTGAAAAGAGGAAAAACTCTGCTAACCCCATGACTCAATAGCATTTTATAGAGGACCAGCAAACTTCAGTGATGTGGGTGAAGAAGTCATTCACTTCTCTATGCACACTGAAGATACCACTTGGCCAATTTAAGCACTTGGCTTGTACCTCGGTGTAAAGTGCATGGTTTCATCTGCTCACACATGCACTGTAGATGCCTACATCTAACTAGTTGTCTGTATCCATAGAGAAGATCAATGAGCTTGTTTCAAGGTGCAGCTGTCTTTTTACTGACAGGGATGTGTGAAACAGGTCAGGCAAATGGCTTCCTAAAAACGTCTGTTGACTATGAGGGGTGACTAGGTCTGGCCAGGTGACCCACTTAGTAATAATAGGTCTACTAGGGGACAGAAGGAGGAACTGTACCCTAGCCCCTGAGAGCCCTGTAGTGTCTCAGCCCTTAAAGGTGTGTGCTCCTCCACAGCAGAGGAGCCTGTGTCCCAGCACAGTGGTCTACACTTAGGTGAGATGTCTCTCCCTCTTGCCCTTGCTGGAGGTCTCCTCCTTCTGTTTGTTTTGGAGGACAGTTTCAGTGGATGCCTGCAATATCGGCACAAGCTAAGGGCCCAGAGGGGGCAGGCTGCTTCCCAGCCATTGACAGTCCAGAATGAAGCAGACAGGAGAACTTCATCAGCCACTCTTAACCTGTATAAGGGATATGAGCCAGCAAGGGAAGTTAAGAACCAGAAAAGGTCAGAATTATAGCAGGAGTAACTGGAAGGGCACTCTGTCAATCAACAACCCAGTATCTAGAGCATGTGCCACACATGTAGCCCTTATTGAAGGGGTTAAGCAGTTTCTTCAGCTGTACACATAGGACAGGGATTGCTGGACTGGACCCCTTTTCATAGAAAGATTCACTATGCTCAGCAGTTTGTTATGGCATCCTCTTGAGTGCAAATCATACAGTAAAAGTTGCAAAAGTAGGTTCTACTATAAAGTCTTGCTTTCACGGCATGCCAAAAATGTTGCCTTTTCAGATGGGACATTCTAGAGTTGATTGGAATCCAAAGGTCACTGCTGAAAAGTCAGAGCCAAAAGCTTTCAGTTAGTTGTGAGCTGTGATTTTCCCTGTGTGTGCAAGGAATTCACTCATTTTCAACTTCCTCTACTGTCTTTTGAAGTGTGTATCACAGAGCAATGTGGTAAAGCCACAATATGGGACAACATGAACCACCAGGGTGAGTTAACGTGTTCTCAAATCCCTGTCATGTTTACAAGCATCACTATGAACCCATAACCAAACCTATATGGCAAGGAAACTAAAGTCTAGACTTTCTTCTAAACTTCCCTGTTAAGGCTGCATAGGAGACATTGGCTTGTCTGACAGGGTGAACTGTAAGGGCACCTTGTGTGTAAAGTGTCTTTCAATGTTACATCCTTTCCCATGGAAGTCAGCAGTCATTCTCAAAAGACTTAAAAATGGCTTAAATGCTTTAAGCACCTAGAAGACTTAATAAGGATTTAAGTTGGCTTTAATGCTTACATTGTGCTACCTTAAAGATTTAAGGCAGCTTAAATGCTTACGTGCCTTAAGAAGTTAGGGTAACAATCGCTTTGCCTGCACAAAGCCCAAATAATCAGGATTTATTTGCTGAAACACTTCAGGGAGGTCTTCAAGTCTCCTCTTTACTGAGGCTACTAGAAGTGTCTTCATTAAGGGTGACCCTGCAACACCTGCTTATGGTTTTGCTTGTCTACCTAAATACCCACCTGGCACCCACACCCCAGTGTTTCAGGTTTATCCCATTCATGTACACTGCTGTGGGCTGAGAAAAGCTCTTGCCTCCTTGTTCCTGTGGGGAATTGTGACCCTGTCAGGCTGAGAGATTTGCCCAAGACATTATAGGAAGCCTGCAGAAGCATGAACATGGGTCTCCCACACATTCTGATGGCTGCTGGATCGCCATTCAGCCGTAGCAACCAGACTGGCTTCCCTGCACTGTTTTTTTTTTCTTTTAAAGCATGACCCTCAACACATCTGCATGGGTATGGATGAAATTGCACCAACAGGAGTTAGGACTATTATTGTTCTACCTTGGGGCAGCCCCACTTCTGTGGGACCTGCTTCCTTGTTGCCAAAACCCATTTCCACTTTAACCCCAGTCTCCCTCCCCTTTCTTCTTCATTATACAGAAACCATTAAGGCATTTTTTTACCATCTGGCTGGAGCATCTTCTGAGAAGTCTTCTCCCCTTTCCTCTGAGAAGCCAGCTCTTCCCAGGAACTCTTCCTACTGCTGGAGCTTGGGGCTGCAGTCTGGACATGGACATAGGCAACCAACCCTGCCTGAGCAGGGGGCTTGGACCTCCAGAGGTCCCTTCCAAACACAGCCATCCTGTGATATTGTGATATGTCCCATATGCCTCAACATCTGCTCCTCTGAGGTTTCTGAAGTAATTACAGAGGATGCTCATTTCTATTGCCTAATTTTACTAGCTGGCAGTGAAATTCCACAATATCTGCTGGATAATGATTGCAGCCATCCTGGAGAGAAGAGCAAACTGCATGGGATGGGAATGTGGTGGGTCTGGGAGGCACAGCTCTGGGAGTAATCACTGGCAATCATCCCCATTTGCATGCACTTCTTTGGAGTTACAAAGTCATTTCTTCCCCTCTCCTGACATGTTCTCTTGCTTGTTCTTCTTGGAAATATCTTTTATATAAAACAATAACTGCAGCACCAGCTCTAGGAACAGGCACAGTCATCGGAAACCCACGGGATGGGGGCTGTCCGGAAGGAGGGAGGAGGGAAGGGGCTAACTCAAGGTCTGTGACCTTGCTCTTTACTTCGCCTGTGCCAGAGCCCTGGAAACCAGATGGATTGCTACTGATGCTGCTGAAGGAGAGGCTGGGGTGTAGTGATGAGCAGGGGCACAGCCTCTGCCAGCAGCAGGAGTTCTGCTCAGCTCTCCTGTCCTACAGGCAGATGTAGCAATCTCAGCTCCCCATTCAGACTCCTTCCTATTGTTCTTTTAACCCTTGCTGTGGCACAAGCTACTGTGTTCAGCCTTGGCCTGGTTTTTGTCCCTGATCCTTGCGGTAAGAGCATTCAATTTTGCATGTAGTGCTGCACAGCTTTACCTGGTACTGCCTCAGATCAAAATTACAGAGCCAAATTCAGCTCTGAAACATGAGAGCTCCTTATGTTGTTTCTCTGCATTGTTTCTCCCCAAGGCCAGCAGAGCTATACCAGTTCAGCCAGGGGCTCATTCCAGGCACTGAAGTTAATTCATTGTAAGTTTGTTTTCCATCCTTCCCCATTCAAAGGCAGGGGGACAGGGAAATGCTTGGGTCCACACAACTGATTTGCAGTTGCCTAGCCGGCTGCTGAAACAGCACAGTACAGAAAGCTTCCCGTGGGATTAGCCATGCATTCAGCATACTGGGAGCTTTTAGGATGGGGAGAGCATCCTTAGAGGCAGTGGGACTTTCACAAAGCACAGCTGCAGTGCCTGGTTTGTCAGTATTGCTAGGGGCAGAGCGAACCAATATGCTGCATGTGTGCTGAATTTGTTTTGCAAATGTTGTTTTGAATATGCTACCAAGAAATGGCCCTTTTCTGGCTTTTCTCCAGTGTTTGGGACACATCCCGCTCCCCAGGCAGGCCATGAATGGAGAGTTACATGGAAAACATCAGAACCATGAATAGCCACAGCACAAATTCCACATACCAGGTCTTCTGTAACTTACTTCTGCATTGTGCCAAATGGCACCAGCAGCTGCTTTTCCTCTGAGGGGAGGTTTTGATTGTAAGACAATCACTTTGGTATGCAAATGGGGTATTTACAAACTTCCCATATTTAATGTTACAGTTGATATTTAATAATAGTCATTAACTACAATACTGTTATGAAGAAGTTTTCATCTTTCCTGTTAGCATTCCAATTTAAAGTTACCTACTACTCCGATAGGACAAATTTTTCCTGTCTTATCTTTTCCAGTAAGCAGCTTTGGAGGCGTAAGAAAGTGGTGAGCACAATGGTTATCCTAATGGCCTTCTATTGTGTCCTTCAACATATGAGGTAGACATCCACTGTGTGGGCTGGGTAACAGGTGATACACGTTTAAGTAAATATATACACACTGAAGAGGAATGTGGAAACTCTTCCAGGGTTTATTTAACACGGTACAGAGCTATGAGTTTAGTACCCATCCAGAAAAACTAGAGAAACTAGCTCTGATCCTTTAGAAAAAAGCAGATGAAGGGGACTCTGAGTCTTTTAGAACATAATGACAAGAAGTGAGGGGTCTAAATAACTTACTGCCTTCAGATGTTGCAGCTAAGCTACATGAGTTGGGATCCAGTTTCATTTTGAATAGTGCCTTTCATACAAATCACATCCTGGTATACTTCAAGGCTCTAATTGCAGTGTTATGAGCAAGAGAAAAAGAAAAATCAGAGATATGAGCAAGTGTGGGTTTAGATAAGCTTTGAGTAAGAGGGGAGAGGCAGTGGAGAGCTAATGTCATCTCCCAGTAGAGGTCAAGAATTTCAGCTCCGCATATGCAGGATGGGTGGGCCCAAAAGGAATGCCTGATGATTTAAAATAGCAGAAGGAGCTAATGTACAGGATGAGCTGCCATGAGGGAGAACACCAGGAGCTGGTGTAACAAGACTTTTTACTGTCTTTTGTTCAAATGAGTTACAAGGGACAGGTAAAAATACCTGGAGGCAAATGCAGAGGGGACAGATTTGGGCTGACTTCTTACCTCTGTTGTTAGATGGGCTGACTTCTGGAGGATGCGATAGTATCATTGTTTCCTGAATTAATTAGGAAAATAACAAGTGACCCATCCTCCCCGTGGTCAGTGCTCTGCGGTCATGAGCACCAGTGCACAGCCCATCAGCAGAGGACTTGCAGCATAAAACCCCCCAAAGGCTTGCTGGTGAGCAGGATCAGATCTGGGAGCCTTTAGCAAGCGCAAGAGCTACAGGCATCCCAGGGGATGAATGCTTATGCCTGCAAGCATAAGGCAGCATGGTGTATAGGGAGAATGTAATGGACCATCTAGGCCAATTGAGAATACCAATAAAGTTTTGCAAGCTTGCTTTTTCTATCACACTGGAGAACACTGGCGTTGCTTTGAACCGCTGGGTGCTCATCCTTTCAGAATGTGTTGTTTCCCAAGGGCCAACAAGAGAAAACATCTAAAATGCTGATAGCCAGGCAAAAAAACGCATGCAGCAACATTTGGCTTTGCAGCTTATTTGCTTACAAAGGTGGTTTGGGGTTATATTTTCCCCCAGAATTTTCACACATAACTACATTAGTATAATCTGAGTCATGTCTGCATACTTACAAAGAAACAGATCCCCAAGGAGTTTATGGATTTGTCATCCCAGTTCTGAATCCCTGAGAACAATCCTTCCAGACCACAATGAGATACTGTGCCTGCTCACGGAGGCAAAGCCTGCCCTTGAATGCCTGTCCAACATTTCCAAAAGAGTGAATAAAAGTTATGTGTGTAACTTGATGGGCAGTAGTGAGGGCTGGGTTCAAGTGTAATGGCATCACTATAAACACTCTAGCTTGAGCTCAGCAAGAACCAGCTTGAGAACCAGCAAAATGGGAGAAACAGGGTAAACCCTCTGTTTGAGAATGGGCAGTCGTTCTCAAAACATTCTCAAACAAGAGTTACATAGGTAACAAATTAACTTATTAGAAGGAAGAAAGGAAATTTGAATGGGTTTGATAAACAGCATCATAATATCACAGAATCATAGAATCATAGAATAGGGTTGAAAAGGACCTTAAGATCATTTAGTTCCAACACCCCTGCCACGGGCAGGGATACCTCCCACTAAACCGTGCCACCCAAGGCTATGTCCAACCTGGCCTTGAACACCGCCAGCAATGGAGAATTCACAACTTCCCTGGGAAACCCATTCCAGTATCTCACCATCCTTACAGTAAAGAATTTCTTCCTCATATCCAATCTAAACTTCCCCTGCTTGAGTTTGAACCCAGTACCCCTTGTCCTATCACTACAGTCCCTCATGAAGAGTCCCTCCCCATCATCCTTATAGGCCCTCTTCAGATACTGGAAGGCTGCTATGAGGTCTCCACGCAGCCTTCTCTTCTCCAGGCTGAACAGCCCAAACTTTCTCAGCCTGTCTTCATTGCAGCGTACCAGGTTGGAAGGAACCTCAAGGATCATCTGATCCAGCCTTTCTTGCTTTCTTCCGTCTAGACTAGATGTCCCAGCACCCTGTCCGTAATAACGAAAGCCTAAACTGCAACACTTCCACTTCCTCTTCCTTTGGGAAAGCTGCTTGGCAGTTTTCCCACTCCAACCTTCACTGGTGGTTTTGGAATTAGTCTTGTAGGATAGCAAGGACTTGGCAGCTGTGAGTCCCTGCTCTGCTCTGTGCCCCTTGCTGCTGGCCACTCCTTCAAACACCCTACAGTCCCCCTTGATTTGGATTCTTTAACTTGTGGGAATTCCTGGGGCTCGAGGGTGATGCACGAGGCAGTGTTTTGGATGGAGCCTCATCCATCAGGTTTGCAGGTATTTTCACTGTCTAAAGAGGAGCCTTTTAAAAGGGGAATTTATTTGGCTTCTTGTAGCATGTGTACTGCATCTCCACCTGACTGAAGACATTTGCTAAGGATATTCTTTACCGTGAGGGTGGTGAGGCCCTGGCACAGGTTGCCCAGAGAAGTTGTGCCTGCCCCATCCCTGGCAGTGTTCAAGGCCAAATTGAATGGGGCTTTAAGCAACATGCCCATGGCAGGGGGGTGGAACTGAATGAGATTCTGTTCCTGGAATCCAGCTGAATTATCACTTCCAGCACAACCTTATGAAAATCATTCCCATGTGTGAAGAATTTGCTGTTGGTGTCATGAGAGAAACAAGAAGTCACACATGTATGGACATGGCCCTGTACACAGACAGAATGAATATGGCAATCGAGGTGTGTGTTGCTCTGAAAAAGCTGCATTTCTTTGGGAATGTTTACACCCATTGTCTTTCATTTTTGTCTGATGTCACTTTGGTCTTGTGTTAAATAAAAAAGACATTGTGTATTCAGCTCAAATTCTCTGTGTTACTTCAGCTGACATGTTTTATATTATCTCAAGTCATTCTCTCAGGTTCCTTCATATTTACCATCACTCTTGCCAGCGCCTTTTCATCTTCCAGTCTCTTGTGCTCCTCAAATCTTTTTATTGCTCTTTCTATACTCCTTCAGACTATTCTGACCTCATCTCTGAAGTGCCTCACAGGTTTTTCTAGTTTCAATTAACCTGGGAAAATTGGTGTCTTCAGCATATTTCCTCTTCTCTTCCCCTCCTCCTGCTCTGCCACCATATGCTGCCTTTGCCATGCTGCCTTTGCCATGCTGCCTCTGCCATGCTGCAAGTGAACTCTTGCTTTACACTTTTGCAGTGACTTTTATCCATGAATGAAATTTACCCACTTGCCTTCCCAGTTTTCTGAGAAGCATTTTTATAATGCTACTGAGAAAATAAGTCTGGTTTTGAATCAGTTCTCCCTTGTGTTGCAGGTGATATATTAGATGATGGGAGAGGCTTAGCCTGCCCTTGCAGAAGCCATGCAGGTCTGCTGCTGTCCTGCAATATTCATCAGGTTGTTCTAAAGTGGTGTTTCAGTTATCAGTTCAACCAGTGCTTCCTGTTCCTGATTCAAGACTTCCCGGTCCACAGCTTCTATTTTCAAGGCTGGTAAAAACACTGTGCTTTGGAGGGGCTTAGCAGTCTGGAGAAAAACATCCCAAATTCCTTTAGGACTCAGGGGGGGTGTTTTTACTGACAACTCAGCCTTCTGTCAGTTCCAGTCTTCTGTTGTTTGATACACTGTGCAAGAAGGAGGAAAGAAAAGAGTAATGAGCCTCCAAAGTGCTAGGGATTTCAGGTTAGGAGACAATATCTGAGGTCCTGCCTCGCAGGTCAGAGAGCTCAGGGTCATGATGGAGCGCGGCAGCTGCCCTGACTTCTTCTGCAGAAGCAGCACCTCCCTTGGCTCCACCTAAGACCAGCAAGGACATCGGCCAGCACAGTGTTGGCAAGAGGACTGGTGAGTGTCACCAGGCTCTGCTGGAAAGATGGGCCACATTTGCTTCACTAAATGCTTTCCCTCTGCAGCGGTCAACAGCAAACTCTTACTAATTCCTCTTGTGTTTCTTCTTTCAGCCTACCAGTTCGATGTGTTTCTCCTGACCACTTTACACATACTGAACTGGGTAGGGGATATACCTGCAACAGTGGGGAGCCCACAGTTGGAAAAAGCCTGCATCATAGTTTCTCAGTGGATGCACACACACAGGGACTCTTTAGTGTGCTTTGTGTTTAGGTACCTGAGGACAAGGGACATGAGCAAGAACATCTTGTGATGGCTGGGATTTACCAACCAGAGACTCTCATGCGGGACAGTTTGTCCTGCGAAACTCTTTAGGACTAGGCACATTATCACAGAACACAGCAGGAGCCATCCAAGACATTCCCACTCTAACTGTATCATTCCTATTAATATAAAAATAATGTCAAAGCCACAGAGCATTGAAACAATCCCTTCATGTGCAATTGCCCACGGGTGTATGCAGATGGGTTTATTGCCCTTGTGCTGCAGTAATTACAGAGGATTTAGGCTTTTTCTGTTAAAAGTTCTTGTTGAAACCTAGCCCCATGTATACCTCCTGGATACATGCATTTTGTAGTATAAGATTAAATTTCTTCTAATAAGAAAGAAGTTATTTTCCTCTGTCTTGTGGACAGTCTCTTTCTATGAGATAGATACAGAGGACTGATACAATGGATGCAAACTGCTGGTTGCTGTAGCATTTAAAGGTTTTGGCTTTACTACATCTCAATAAATAACTAAAATGTTCCATCAGTCCAGTAGCATGGGGAGTGAGAACAATGTATGACCAGATAATTAAATGTCTTGTCTTTGAATGAAAAACAAAGTCATTTCAATAGAGGCTGCTAAACCAAGTGCCCTTGCTCATCTGATGTGCTTTCAGGGCTGTGTTTGGTATTCTGTGACAAGGGATTGTGTGGGGATTTTGCTGGATGCAAACACTGGGAAAAAAAACCTTGTTTATTCCGCTCTTTTGGTGCGTTTATCCCAGATATGGCTTTTCCAGTCCTGTGGAGAGCCTTAGAGACCATGGGTAACCCTGTTCAGCTCTGCCCTGAGTCAGCACAAAGAAGAAACAATGCATGGGCAGCTCTGCATAGGCTGGGATATGCACTTTTCCTGTGTCCTGAAAGAGAAGGAGAGGAGTCATTCTCCACCTCCTTTAGGGAAAAAGGTGTGGTAGGCCATGGCAAAGCATCCCCTGGCCTGCCTTCACCGTATTGGTCCTTGACTGGGCAACACTGAAGTATTCAATGACAGCTCTCATGGCCAAATGGAAGACTTTGGAATCTGAGACTGAACTATGCACAAAAAGAATACTCTTCCTCAACTGGGCCATTTTGTTTTGACCTACATTGTATCAAGCATTTTGATTTGATTTGATTTTACTTTATTTTTTAGTGCTTTTATTTTATTCCTGTTGTGCAACAAAATTGGTCAAACCAGTAGCTAAAATAATAAACCTCAGGAAGGTAAACAGGATGCAGAAGAAAGAAAACACCCCACTGTAAAGGACAGTTGTGTTTTACTAATCTACTATAATTCTTTGCACATCTCAACAAATAAAAGCAGATGTATTATTTTGGCTTGGATATTTGTGAATGAGCAACACACACACAGAAAGCCATAGAGGGATTAAAGATTGAGGTAACATAAATTGCTAATTATGCTTTACTTCCAGATGAGTGAAGGCTGTGGGGAATTATGCAGGGTCTTAACAACTCAGTCACCAGAGCAGCACAATGCAATGTGCAGTCCCCAGATGCCAAACGCAGCCTGATGAGTGCAGAGAGGAATGCCACCAGTCCTCAGGCATACCTCGCACAGGGCTTGACACGCATCAAAACCAGCCTGAAAACAAAAGCAGAGGGACTCCCCCAGTTTTCTTGCATGCTGCCTCAAAGCTTCCCACCAGCCACACAGCTGCCTCCTATGAACTGCTCTTAAAATGCCTTTTGATTAATACAGGTTTCTTTAAAGTTAGCAGAGAACAGTTTGCTCAGTCCTGCTCTCCTTTGCAGTCCTGTGTCTGACTTTTGCTTGTTTAATACCGTGAGCTTGGTGGGTTTGCTCTATATTTCAGCAAAACCTGGCTGCCTGAAGTACTGCTGCACTGGCCATGACCCCTGGGCAGCACAGTGATATGAATAAAATAGAATGAAATTGAAGCACAACAGCTTGAAAAGGGATTGGGAGTTTTAAAAAAACTATAATGTAGAATTAACTGACTGCCTTGGACCACCATGCCGTGGGAAATCATTGAGAGATGGCCCTCAGTATCAATGAGCTTTAGAAATGGGAATCCGGTATCCTTTCTTTCTTAGACAATAACTTCTAATCTCATTTTTCCAATGTCACAAGCCAGTTGTGAAGGGAAAGATAAGGGAAAGTCACCTGAAATATTCTTCCCTAATTGTCCTTTTAAATGTTTGTTGCATTTGCCTTTGAAATACTTGTCTCTGATTACTCTCAGGAATTGGAGAGGAAGGTAGATAGATCCTGGCTCTACATGAGATAACAATTCCTCTTATTCCCAGCAAAACCTGTTTGGCTGCATTCACCAGTTGCACCAGATACTTTACAATCCCCCTAAATTTCAAATTATTGAGCTGTTTTCCAGCTGCTTGGACCTGCTGCATAACAGTGTTCCCGGGGAAGTCCCAGGTTCAGAGCAGGGCTACACCTGAAGCAGTCAAGAGACTGGCATTCCCAGCTGGGAATTTACTCCTGAGTTCCCATCTCCTTTCCAACCTCTCTGCAGCCTTATAAGCAGAGAGAGCGAATAGTCTCTGCTGGGATGCTAGATTGACTGGCCGACTGACAGGCATAGGCTGGTGCACATCGTGGTCCCATATTGAAGATCGCATGTGACCCCCTGGCAGCCTTGGCATCTCCTGCCAGCTGCCTCCTCCATGGGCAGAAGTGAGAATGTTAATAAACACCCGAATGAAAGGAAGTTGTTGGGTTGTAATTAACATATGCCATTAGTATCTGTCTCTTTGGCCAGCAGCAGCAGACAGGCTGAACCCATACATACAAATGAGTGTCTGCCTGAATTGCAGGGAGGAGAGGGAGAGATGATTTCATTGTGAGCGTCTGGTGCTGTCAGCAGCTTTAAATCACACGGGTACTTACTAACAAAAACAGTAATGGCCATTGTGTCCTGGAACAATAATACAGCCTTTAAAATCTCTTTTTATTCAATAAACAGTTCTAAATGTTTGCTCAACCTCTTCTATTCACTGGAGATGCTTCATGTAAAAGATATTCCAAGGGAGGAAAATAAAGGTCTGGACCACTAAAGGTGTTTTTGGCACAGTTCATCTGCACCTACATCCCCGTTGCAACTCTTCCCAGTGACAGTGACAGTGGCAGTCCTGTGGGAATGACATCAACCCACTTCCAAAGAACACCATCAAGGGTTTCCGGAAGGTCGATAACGAGCCCAGAGCCACTTGTGTTGGATGGGATAGTTTTGCTGAAGTGGTGATGGTGCTGTTCTGTTTCCATTACCAATAATTACCTCTGCAGGGCTGTGCACTGCCTTCCTCACTGATTCTGCTCTCTTAGGGGGCTGAAAGATTAAAACACATAGACAACCCCCTGCCCATTGGCCCTGCTGGAGACCTCCCTGTTAATTGCTATTGCTCTGTCCTTGCTCCAAAGAGATGTGTCAGGAACTGAGGGCTTAGCAGGTTTTATCCTCTCTAACAGTGAAGACTATGCGAATCCAAAAAATAATGATAATTCGTAAACCCCAAATACATTGCTGGAAGTTAATTGTAATTCCCTTTTTGCAGCCACCTTAGTCCCCCTCTAGGTTTTTAAATGTTTATTTGTATAAGTGATTAGTTCAAGGACCATCACTATCCAAACCAGTAGATCTAGGACTGCAGACATGATTCTGCTGAATTGCTGAACTGGGAGAAAAACAACAAAGTCAGAAACGCCTGGGCTGTGCTCCAATACATGGGATTTATATGATCACATTCTGCATCTTGGTTCAGTCTGACAGTGTTTTCCTACTTTCTGTATTAAAAGAGCTTCAAAGGCCTCTGCAGGAGTTTCTCTTTGGAGGCATGCTAGATGGCAGATGATAATCAGGTATTTCTATAGCACAGGAATGATTTTCTTTGTGTTTCCCAGTTTGCAGGCAGAGGTGTGGTCAGCAGCCGTGCCTGACTCAGCTGCTCATCTTCCTGCTGTTAAACCTCCACCATTCTCCTTTTCATCGCCTTTTTTAAGTCTTACTGCCTCTGAGAAAATTCTGTTCTGTTGTCCTTGCTTCCAGCTTTCTGCAGCAAAGCTGCCGCTGTCTCCAGTAGAATTTGTGCCCAAGGAAGCACTGCAGAAAGCCTATAGGATTCATTCTCAGTCAGCAGGCCCAGCTGGATGCAGCTGGTGCTCTCCAAAATGGCCTGGGAAAAGCTGAGGGACTGTCCCCTTCATCTGGCTCTGCTCCAGAGGGGAAGCTGAAGGCCGGATGGATGAGAGAGCTGGTAAAGGGGTTGCTTGGTTTGATGGTTTCCCCAAACTTCATAGCGAAATCCCTAGAGGTGATTGCGACAATACATCCTCCCCTGCATGCAGAGATGGACCAGCCAGCATAGGTGTGCGGTGCCATGGATGCACAGTGGGGTTGCAGAGTGGGGACCTGCTTTTCCAGCCTTTTCACATTCTGTTGGCCTGGATGCAATTCCTTCTGCTTTACATCATGTCCTGGGCAAGAGGTTGGCGCAGCCACCCTGCGTCACTGGCACCACGCTGGGGTTGTCCTCACAACCCTACACCATACGTTCATCAATCAGGGCCCTCTACTGGAAAGAAGACCCAGGCTGCCACTGTGGTTTTGCCGAGAAACCACCACTAGCTCCTGGACATACCTGGGGCTAGAGAGAAGGGGGGGAATGGGAGGGCTGCGGTCTGTATGACCAGGCTTGATTTGGTGATACTGCACCGCAAGTTCACATTGGAAAGATGTCTTCAGATGCTTCAGATGCCTCAACATGCTTTCAGGTTTTTGGATGGGGAAATACCCCTGTAATGCCACATTATGAAGCTGCCAATTCTTGCCTGAAGATTGCAACGGCATTTATTCTACCTTTGAGAAAAAGTGAGCTTGGAAAAAAAGTACTGTTTTGGGCACCTGCAGATAGAGCTTGACTCTTCTGAAGTCTTCATCTAGCATGCGAATAGATTTCAGGAGCCTTTGTAACATCAAGAAAAAGGGGATAGTCCTGTACAGTGGGTATTTTCCCCTACATGTAGTCCCACAGTCTGTAACAGGATTCCCAGGGAGAAAATTCACCTGTTTTAAACCAAATTCCCAGATCAAGACTTAAATCTGAAGGAGCTTTATGGAAACTGTATTCATTGGTTTATCCACAAAAACTATTTTCTGAACACCGCGAGTTTTCTTCAATCTTCTGATGATGCTTTTTTGACTTGGGAAGCTGTTCTACCCAGAGGCGGTTGTTCAGCTATGTGGAGTTCAAAGGCACGAGAAGAAAAGGCTGTCAGTGAAAAGTTCTATTAGGAAGTAGATTTAATCTTAAGATATGTATATTCATCATCACTTAATGTATTTAGTGCAGTGCCAAGGGCAGCCCATTACGTGAGATGGGGATACAGCTCCAGTATCATGCTTTTTGCTCTCCATGGGTGCAACTTTCATCAGTTTGAGCCAGAGCTGCCACTGTCCTGCTACACCCTCCATCCCCATGCTCCCATCTCATCCATGGGCAAGCACCCATGCATTCCTGGCCCCACAGTGTGCACCTGCAGCCCTTCCACCAGCAAGAAACATCCCCTCAAGTAATGGGTAGTTGTCTTCTGCTGGTCTGGCTCAGTGGCTCGTCCGACCCCTGTGCTGCTGACAAAGTGGGGAGCAAAGTGCCATCAAGCTGCACCCTGGGCTTCATGTGGGACTCCTATGGGATGCCCTCAGCTCCTGCGGGCTTTTCTCATTGCCCAAGTTAAGCACTCTTGCCCATAAAATTTTCAGGGTCAGTCCTTTTCCATTTGGAGGTTTCCACATATTCTGATTTCGTTTGGTTTTTTTCAGGTTTTGGGGAGCAGTTTGACCATGTTGAATGCAGCACCAGGAAGAACACAGCTCTGTTAGACTCAGAAAGGGCTCAGCATTTATTTTTCCTTTATTTTGCATATTTTAAAGTATGTCAGTACGTTTCTCCATCCAGACTTTTGCCATAGCTGAAAATATACATTTATCATTCCAAAGAAAATGAGCGATAAGCCCAAACACACTGGAAATTAAAACAATCATGCTTCTTAACATCAGTCATCTGCTAGTATCAGATGACAGGCAGGCGTGTGTCAGTTTTCTTGAACTGATGCACCTGCACAAGAAATGCCCAGAAAGGCCCACTTGCTCATCTAGAGATAAAAACTTCATTGCCCGTGTTTGACACCTCTGTGAGAATGAAGCATGAAGGGTCCCATGAAAACCTCTCAGCTCCGCTCTGGTCATTGCCCCCCAGAGCATCGCTGGACACCCTCCAGGAGCTGGTGTCCCCAGAGCCCTTAAGAGAGGCAGCAGAGCTGGAGAAGTTGGGGTGACAGCACCTTCCCCATGAGATGCCACCTCTACCACACCACCAAGTGATCTGGTAGGCAGAGCCCAAAACCAGGCCTTGTGCAACAAGGAAAGAAGGTTTTCTTCTGCCGTGAATGTTGCTGATGTTGTTGTTTTGTTAACTTTCTTTACATAGAGAAGGAGGATTTCGGGAAGAGGGGAAAAAGTGCCCCTTAGCTTTTTAGTTTCATTAGAAGAAACTAGAAGGTGATGGAGGCTGGTTTAAGAAGCAGTGCAAGACAAGAATATAGCAGTTGTATTCTTAACATCTTTTCTTTATTAAGTTCTTTTGTTGCTGTGAACCTTTGTGATTTGTTTGCATTTTTGCAAGACAATCATGGATCCATTTGCCAGGCACTAAGACTCACAAATTAAGTGCAAGTGTCACTTAATGGATCCCATAAGGCATCGTCATTGGGAATCAGAGGATTACATTAAAATACTACATCAGATTCTTCTGTAAAAATTTTAACTTTCTTTCCAAAGCTGTGACCCCCATATATGCAGAGAGAAAAATAAAATATATCAACAGGGTGTTCCGGGTCTTTTCTGTAGAAAATGGGTACTTTTTAAAGCTCATTTCCTGATTTCAAAGGGACGTGACTCATGCTTTCTTGCATGCTTGGATGTGACAATACCGCTTGGTAGCACGCAGCCACGAGTGTAGCAGCTTGAAAACCCCAGTTCATGTAAGAGAAAACCAGTTTTAACAGATGCTTTCTTCCTCTATGATGCGGTTGTCTGCTGTGTGAGATATCTGCACATGTGAGTGTATGTTTTTAAAGATGACAAAAACCTCCTCTCCCAGTGTCCATTAATCACAGGATCATAGAATGATTTGGGTTGGAAAGGACCTTAAGATCATCTAGTTCCAACTCCCCTGCCATGGGCAGGGACACCTCACACTAAACCATGTCGCCCAAGGCTCTGTCCTACCTGGCCTTGAACATTAATCCATCTCTTCCCTTAAATGCAGCTTGCACAAACATAGCCCTACAGCTCTAGGACGTCCCATGTTTCTCCCAGGCTAACAGTGCTTTATAAGTAATTCTTTACAAAGAGAAAGGTGAATTCTGCACCCAGTCTGAGCTTTATTTAGGTTGTTTATGTGGAAAGCCTTCATTTGCGGCTGCCACATTGGAGATCTCCAGACAACTTGGCTTCTTTCACCATGTGTGTCCTCATTGCTTTCAGAAATCACAGGATCACAGAATGGTTTGGGTTGGGAGGGACCTTACAGCTCATCCAGTTCCAAACCCCTGCCATGGGCAAGGACACCTTCCACTAGAACAGGTTGCTGAAGGCCTTGCCCAGCCTGGCTTTTCTCACCTTCTTTTAGGGTGTTGCATGTTGAGTGGTGCTAAGAGCTGCTCACCATTGAAAACATGGCCTTTCAGTGTTGTCCTATGTGCAAGGAAGACTGAGAGAGCAGTGAGCTGAGGGCCACGGCCATTGGTGGCCAGGGGAAGGAGGCTGCTGGTAGTTGCAGTGCTCCTGTGTTGCTGGAAGTCCTTCATCAGTTGAGTCTTCCTGGGAAAACAAGGGCAATCCGAATTTCTAATGCAGCAAAACAAGCAGGGGATAACCCCCCCCACACACACACATTTTCTGAAGGCCCTTTTTATGCCTCTTTAAAGAACTGAAAGAGACCCAAGTGGAGTCTCACTGCTCAGTCCCTCTAATCTCCTTAACTTTGTTGTGAGTTTGTTTGGGTATTTTGACCCATTTTGTGAGGGTGATAAGTCCTGACAGCCATGAGACAACACTTCTTAGACAGCATTTCTGAGTCCTTGGCTTGACATCTAGTAGTAAGGGCTGAGGAGAAGGAGCTGAGCCTCCCTCCAGGTTCACCAGGCTGGAGAAAAACACACCGCTCCCTGCATTTATTCATGTACTTAGCAGAATTCATTACTTTTCCATGTGATCTCCAGCATGGCCTGAATCTCAAATGGCTGCAGCCCCATATCTGAACTCAGGAAAAAAGAGTATATCCTTTTGGCATTGTGTCACAGCGGCTGCCACTGCTCAACAGAAATGGAGAAGCCTCCAGTGGCTAGGCAGGAGAAGAGCTATAAATGTCATAGATTGGCCACAATAATATTAAAGAGCCATGCTCTCCCACAGACTCTTTAAGTATATATAACTCAAAAATTATTTGACCTTTCTGGCTGTTTTTTTTTTCTCTTTTTAATATATAGATCCATTTTGAAAGTTGTTTCTCCCTCACATTTTAGAATCCTTTGGCGTTATAAAAAGTGCATTACTACTCAGAGACCAGATGTGTTCTCCAATAACAGTTACATAGCACAGAGTAATAAACCTATTGTTTACCCCAGTAAATCAAAATGTTTAATCAAAGAAGCCAGACTGTTATTTTTTCACTGTACGTTTATAATGCTTTGTTTGACTTCTTACATGATCATGCATATATACATGCATACATATACATATATATTTCAATGTTTTGAGCACTGTGATCTGCAGCGCAACTGAAGTAGAGCCCCGTGTTGGTGAGGGGCTGCTGATCCATCAGGGCAGCGTCCCTTGTGAGTGAGCCCAGGTCCTGAGGCTGAAGTCTTGCTCAGCCAGGATCCCCAGGGGTGCAAGCAGATGCTCCGTCAGCGCCTCAGCGTCTCCCTGGCAGAAGCGGTGCTTCCCCTGGGATATTCCAAATACCCTGACCCCCAACGGAGACAGCTAGAAGGGCGGATCACCAGCCATCACTGGGCTTAGAGGGAAGTTTAGAGCAGCCAGAAAAGCTGACTCACAAACGTGAAACATTTATTAGCAGCCAGCCCTCTTTTCCAGTTAAAGCTGGCAAGCAGGCAAGGGGAGTGAAGCCGCTTTTTCTGACCTGCTCCTCCTTCCCAAAAGCACAGTGGTAACCACTGACAACCCTCCTCTCCCTCATATGAGGGGACCCCCTTCCCACACTGGTTTCCAGATACCCCAGGCGCTATCCCATTCCTCTTCCCAGCCCCACACTTTCGCTGTTGAGCAGCTGAAATGTGGTGCCACCGATTCACCCAGGCTTCCTTGTGCCATTGCAGCTTCCTCTGCTTTGTGGTTTGCATGTGGTTTCTTTGCAGACCCACCTTACCCTCCCTCAGATACGAGAAAATGTTTCATCCCCATTAAATGCATTTCCATTAGGATTACATCTCCCTGGGGCACTCCTGGATGGGCAGCTCTTCATCCCGTAGGCTTCCAACAGCAGGTTTAGTCCAGCTAAGCCTTTCCCTATATAAATGGAGTGTTGGAAGATAAAACACACAGAGGGCCTGTGTCCTGCCTATAAATCCTGGTTTCTGCTCCACACATTCACCTAGTCCTTTAGCAATTTGTCTTCCAACCACGCTTTTGCACAACAGCCTTCATTCTTGACTTGAAGCTGCCTGTTGCAATTTTATAACGGCATCTGGGAATGGATCTATCTGGTTCTTACACTGGGATTAGCCACTGCCGAAGAGCTCTGTCCTTCTACTTTCTGGCTCCCTTTAATGCTACCTGACGGTAAACAAATAATACTTGATGTGCCACACCTTCTCTTTGCCTGGCTGTTGAAATTCTCACTTTCACCTCCTACAGCCCTTTTTTGTGGAGTGGGCTGCACGTGTGAATTCACATCAGGCCAAGACAACCTGCACTGGGAATGATGCAGGTTTTGGATGCACAGCTTTTGGGGTAAAAATATTAACAAAAGCTGAAGTCCAGGCTATTTTCCCTACCAAAACTGCAGGCCTG
The DNA here is from genome assembly GCA_017639245.1 of Myiopsitta monachus. Classification (NCBI taxonomy): domain Eukaryota; kingdom Metazoa; phylum Chordata; class Aves; order Psittaciformes; family Psittacidae; genus Myiopsitta; species Myiopsitta monachus. Next base: position 67,882,123 of record CM029919.1, read on the forward strand.
TGGTCATTGTAGTTTCCATGCTGCAGCCAGATGCATTAAGTCATATGAAAAAAGGCTGATGAGCAATTCCAAGAAGCAGCCACCAAAGTTTCCTTCTGCGTCAGCCTGGCTGCGTCTTCTGCCCTGGAGATAGGCAGTCGCAGCTCCCTGAGACCAGAGAAGTGCGTTAGGTTACTGCCAAAAAGGAGAGAGCACTCAGAGTCAAGAGGTTCAGGCTTGTTTCCCAGATTTGAAACAGTTGTCCTTTATTTCTGTGCAAAAAGCACGTTTTTCTACGCTTCCTCTGGGTCCTTATCAGGAACACTGGAACAGCATTTCCTTATTCCCAACCTGTCCTGCCCACCAGAGGAGTAAGTTTTACAGGGAAGGATCTGCATCTTGCTACAGATGGGTACAGCACAGCCGGGTCCTGATCTGGAAGGAGTGGAGAATGGCAGGATCATTTACTGAATGCAGAGACATCACCCAGCCGGATGTTTCTTTCAGCCCCCTGATAAACCATCGGAGTTAGGAACAGCTATAGTTTCCACAAGATCAACAGGGATCATATTCCCCACCAAAAAGCCACCCTGGGGTCACCAGAAGTTTGCAGCCCTCTAACCTTAGGATGGATTGGCTTCTCCTGTGAGGGCACAGTTTTATGGGAATAGAGTGTTTCTGGGAAGAGAATGGATGTCACCTGGCAAGGCAGGGAACCAGCAGTAAAGTTTAGACATTTTTGCACCATCTGCTTGCCAATCAGTGCTACAGCTCTCAAACCCTTGAGGAGAACCTCTTTCTGTTCCCAATTCTTTTGATTTCTGCAGTGCCCTTCAGGAGATTGTAATGTAAATACCACCGGGTGATTTTCCTGCGTGCAGCCTTCCAAGGTCTTAGCACATGAATGAGTTTGGTTTCATGCTGGGAAATGTGCAGCTCTTGCACCAGGTTGCATGTTGAGCAGAAACATTACCAAGAGAAGAGAAGGTTTTCTTTATACCTAGGTATTTATGTCAAGGGATCCCTCCTTGGGCCAGGTTTTGACTGGAGATTTTTGGAGGAAGCGACTGCTCTGCATACTGCTAACCTGTGCTGGTGATGGTGGCATCTCTCTCCAAAACTCAGTCATCTCCATGTGCCTGATGTCTCTACCGCCAGTGAGCTGCAAGGTACAAGCTTCTGCTGGGGCTCTACAGAGCAACATCACAAACTACCCAGAGAAACCATCACTTCAGAGTGTCTTTTGGATGTTGTGCATGTCCCCAGTGAGAGACAAAACCATTCACGCTGATGTGCCAGTCAGGGCTGCAGCCAAGTGGATTTGAGAGCAGGAACAGCTGGATTTCAGTGGACTGCTAAAGTGCTGCAGCCAAAAGCCATCACTGTGGACCTGTTCACATACCACAGACCTCTGGAGAGGATCATCTGCGTAATTACAGGGATCACAGATCTTGCACTTCCCCTATCAATGATCATTTTCCTCCTGGGTACAGTGCGTTCCTGCAAATTCCAACTATAAAATGTTCTAATGGTCTTTGCAGTCATCTGAGTTAGCTACAGAAAAATGCCCTAGAGCTGAGCTGGAAACGCAGCTCCCGGCTGCATGAATCTGCATGGGAACAGGGTGTGTGCAGCACGTTCCATCCGCGGATAAGCTAATCCTTTCTGCAGATAAAAACTGCCCGCAAAACGTAGCCTGAAAAAGTAGTTACCGAGGTTGTTTGTTTTTTAAAGGACGGATGAAATTTCAGAGCGATAAAATCATTTCCTTGAAGTACTTTCATTCAAACAATTTACTTCCTTTCGAAAGGCTTTATCTTTCCTTTGCTGAACTTTTCATTTATTTATTTATTTGTTATTCCAGCAATGCCCCTGATCTGAATGGGGGGGTGTGCAGCTACAAGACTGTGTTTTGTGATACGGGAGCACGTGCCATGCCAGCTGCAGCTAACATGCATGGAGGGGGGAAGACTAACACCCCACTGCCCCTCCAGTAAATGTCGCATTGTGCTGGTAAATGTCGCATTGTGTTAATTCACAGGAGCCCTGCAGACAGCTACAATGAAGATTGTTGTGTAGTACTATTGCTCAGGCCATGTCCATGGCTTGGGTCATGTTGGTGGGCTACACCTTACAGGGATGGAGCTGGTGAGAGGTGCAGACAGGGCATCATGTGTGTGTTGTGGCCAGCTCAAAGCTTTGGGCTCGGGGATGGAGCTGGGGATTTATTTTTCAGTGAAGGCTGAGCTGCTTTGATTAATCGCATGCAACTTCAGGCAAGACACCAAATAGTGCAAGGCTCTCTATAAAGCCATGAGAAGCTGGCAGAGCTGGAGAAGTGGCGAAAAATGAATTGGGTTTTTTTTTGTTTTCAAAGTCACATAATTGCTTTAGTAAAGGTTGGGAACCAAAGCCTGGAAAATTCTACAGAGCTAAAAATCTTAGCCACTGAAAGAAATACAGGGTACATCTCTGGCTTAAGTGCTGGCCTGGACTTCGCAGGGTATTCTCTACCCCTGCTGTGCAGTGCAGGCTGCCTTCTGGAAAGAGGATTTGCAAACAGGAGGATTTAATCTGATGGCTATTGAAATCAGTGAAGTGCGGTGGGATGGGGCAGGGTGTCCAGCGCCGGTGGGCTTGTGCTGGCCCTTGGGATCTGAAAGCACATTGCCCCGAGGCTGTCATGGTGCTGACTCGGTAGAGAACAATAAGGGGAAGCATAAAATGTCACTCAGAAAATAGGTCAAAAGAAAAATAAACGGCTGAACCTTCTCCCTGGGCTGGCTGACCCACGCTGCAGCCTGCAGCACATGAGGACATCACGTCCAGATGTCTTTGGCCGTCAAACTCCTTACAGCCAGTTTGATGGGCAGTGCGTTTCAGTAGGCACCTTGACTGACCTCTCTGCAGAGGGACAAGGCAGAAGAAGAGGAACGTGTTCAGCTCCTAAACAACAGCAGCGAGGGAACAGTGATTCATTACGTTTGCTCTATAAAGGATTTTGTAGGTTCACCTGGCAGAAATGTGTCTGTGAATGTAAGTTTATATCATAGCCTGGCATAGATTTAATGGGTGACAAAGGAGAAAGAGGGGATTAATATCTCCTTTGCCCTTCCATATTAGGCACCAGATAGTAACATCTACCCTTGTTTCTCTCTCAGGTGAGTGTAGTGGCTATGATATCTATTCCTTCCCAAACCCTTCAAATGACTTGAAACAGCTTACATCTATTTTTGGGTTGTGTGCTAGACCATTTCCTAATACTCCCAAAGCACCCAGCTAGCAGAGCACTATATGGATCTAAAAGACAAAAAAATATATGAAAAACAAGTCAGAAAGCTGAATTCCAGCAACAGAAACATAACAGGATTTGGAAGAGCTGTCATCAGGTTAGTTTTCCACCAGTGTAATTCCTCTGATGTAAAGGTCAACTAACTCACATAAGCAAAAATCCCAATTAGAATTGGGTCCATTACTGGAAAATGGTGGAAAGAACGGCACCTCCAGAAGCTGAGCAAATTGCAGGTTTCATAGAGAAAATCTAAACAGAGAAGGAGAAGCAAACACAACTAGAACTAAAATAAATAAAAATGCAAACATACCTGGACAGGGACTGGTCTGAGACCAAATAAAATCAAAATGCACTGCCTGGGGCTTATGGGGGGCTGGGTGTTAGGCACTTATCCTGTGTCCCACAGAGAGGACAGCAAAGTAATTCCTGAAAAACAGGGGTTGTTCTTGAAGCAACTGTGTTCTTGCAGCTTTGATGGTCTAGGGATGTAAATGAGGAAAAGCCTATGGGGAGAGGTAATACCTGTCAGAAGATCAGCTAAATGCCAGTGAGGGAAAACAGCACACAAACCTCCTGTGGGTACCTTCTCCACCAGGCACTCACCGTGTAATATAAATTGGCTTAATATAAATTACATTAGGAGAGCTAGGTATAAGTGCATGACAGGATGATGGCAGGCAATTGACTCTACACAAAGGCAATAACATCAGGGATTCAGTTGTAACACTGATGGTCTAGAGATGTGAGCCAGGCAATGGTACAAGGAGAGGTAATACTGTGCCATCTATACATATAATTGTATTGTGCATCCAGATACAGGATCTCTGGTCTATCATCTCCTGGGACAGAACCACACAAAGGTTTGCTGTTTCTATTCCAAGACCTTCTAGAATAAATTACTCTAGAAATGCAAAATGAAATCAATAATAGTACAAGCAGCTGGCTACAGTTTATGTGATTTCTATCTCAATTGTTCATCTTCGATAGCTTTTTAACAAAGTTAAGCATCAACTGTTCCAAGTCCCACTTAAAATAGGAACTGATCAATTTTCCCCACTTCAGTAGAGCAGGTAAGCTGCCTTATGTGTTTCAGCAGATGAAAACCACTAAACTAGAAAGTGAAGAGGCTCGTCCAAAGACTCAAGGCAAGCTTGTGGCAGAGCCCGAGACTACACCTGAGGCTTGCGAATGCCTACTTGCTTTTTGTCCATCTGGCCTCTCCTCCGAAGACACTAGGAGCTTGCACAGGGCTAGAGATCTCCCAGATCTGCAACAGAGAGCAGAGAAATTAAACCAGCCTAGGGCACAGGAAACACATCCTCTCTGACTTCTCATGTCAACTGAGTAAGCTTGAGCCTTAGTCTCATTAAACCCAGCTTCCCACCACTACAACACTATAAAACCATGAAACAGGAATGTTACTAGAATAAATGCATGCATGATTCAACGGTATATACTTTATATACATACATGCTATGTGTACAATGAATATGTTTTATATGGTGTGGTTACCTTAGCACATAAGAAGGAGAAACTTAGCACCAAAGCCTAACAAAAAGAAAGGAACTTTTCTTCCCAGATTTTGTTTTTTGCTGGCATTATTTCATTCATTTAGTTTTTCTCTTCCTCTTGTTTCCCCATGCTCACCTTGCACCAGAAAGAGCTTGGTTGCATGTGTGCCATTAGCTGCAGTGTTTGCACGGTAGTTGCCGCCTTTAGATTTCTCGCTTGGTTCAGTAATGTGAAGAAAATGCAACTTTGTGGCCTGTAATGACAAAAAAAATTCCAAAAGCCTCTGGATTTAATAAACCCTACAAAAACCCTTCCCAGAACTCAAACCAATTTGTTCTGAGGGAGGTTTCTTTCAAAAAAGAAGGGGGAAGGAGAAGCAGCTCCCATACCTTCTGTAGACCAGATACTGCATTCGCAGAGCTAGAAACCAGAAGTCATTCCTAGTCATCACAGTTACAGCCATCTAAGGTTGCTGCTGCTGAGCAGGGTCATTGACCTCTCAGTTGCAAGCTCACCTACATGGATGACAGCTTGAGAAGGGTCGGTTGTGGAGGAGATGTCTGCACTCCACAACAGCATTAGGGGGCTTTGACGTGCAATATTTGCTGCTCTTTGTGACTGAAACTGAATGATTTCTCCTTTTTTCATGGTTCCATGATAAGCCAAAGATGCCAGCACCGTTGAGGGAGCCCACCTGCATGAGCTGCATTCAAACAAAGGCCTGGAGCTTTGCTCAGCTTTTAACCTGCTCCCAGCAAGTGAGACCTGTCTTGTTGGAGATCTTCTGAAGCTAACGAGCCCTTTTCCCTTAGGTAAAGCAAAGCAGAGCAAAGCAAAAGCAGGAATAAAATGGTAAAGGCACCTCTGAACTAGATAATCTACCTTTGGCAGTGGGCAGTGTCTGAAGATGGAAGATACCCTCTCAGCAAAGGAAAATCAAGAGCACTTCATTTGCAACTAGGGAATTGCATGTCAGCTTCTTGAAGCCATTGAACACAGAGCTTTCTGCCCATCTTTACCCTTGCTAAAGGCAAAAGAAAGCCTCAGGGAAACCCCTGGAAGACACCTCAGCCAGAGGCAGAAGCTAACAAGGTAGCAATAACTCTCAGTAATGACCATGAGAAGTACAGCAGAGCTTTTAAAGGTAAAAAGTGGATCAGAAAGAGCAGGTGAATGGTAAACAAACACTTAAACAAAACCCAACCAAATCCCTGAAAAATGAAATGAGAAACCCCAGACAAGTCCTGCTCGCCTCCATGGCTAACTCCCGCCATCCTGTCCCAGGTGCACTGGTTTGGTGCCCTGGGAAATGGACTCTTTCTCAGCCTTTGAGGACATAAATGCTAAAAGCTAAGTGAGTACAAATTATCATCAGTAAAAAGTCTGCTCATCATTTGAAGTCTCTTTAATGGATTCCAAGGAGAAGCAGGAAGCAGCCCTGCCTTTGTACCATGAAGGCACGAGGCAAAAATTGTTGCTGTTTTGTATTTCTCTGTACATAGAGGCAAAAGGACTCAGAAGGAGCCAGCATGCTGGCGTGCTACAAGACGAACACAGAAGCCAAGGGAGACTTCACCCAGGCAATGTTAGGTACACGCATAAGCTCAGGACACAAGAAGCCAAATAGCTCTTGAAATGCGCAAGCAAATAAACGGACAGAGACACTAGTTTATGCCATTCTTATGTATATTATTCTTTATCTTTTGGGTCTGATTTTAAGTTGTATAATTATTAGAAATATCCCACTTTTGCCTCTGCTTTTGGCTTCTCTGTAGTGCGAACCACAGAGCAAAGCAAAGCCAAGACTTGAAGACCACCAAATGTATTATGATGTGCCTTTTGAAGAATAACTTGGATAGTTCCCAGGAGCTGGAAGCAAGAGTAAAAGGAAGATTTATTGCCAGTGCAAGACCAAAAGCATTTCCTGCTGCACTGAAAGCTCAGAGTTGTGAGGGAGAGAAGTTGAGACAACATCATACAGTGCATTAGCTGAAAATTGGGAGACCATGATTCACAAGGCAGTCCTTGCAGGGCAGACTCACCCAACCTCTGTCATGTTTAGAGATGATTTGGGACAATATTCCTGCCAGCGTTCAAGGCCAGGTTGGATGTGGCTTTGAGCAACCTGGTGTAGTGGAAGCTGTCCCTGCCCATGGCAGGAGGACTGGAACTGGGTGAGCTTTAAGGTCCTTTCCAATACAAACCATTTTGTGACACTGTGATTCTATAGGTATGCATTTTGTTTCTATCTGTTTACACCATTCTCAGTCAGACTGGACCAAAGAGCTTAAATCCACGACTGAGTGGCCAGGGTGGCTCTGGAGGTGTACACAAGAAGGATGCCAAAGCTGGATACTGCTGCAAAGTGGGCAGCTGCAAAGCTTCATGTGTCATCTTGTGACACCACCCATGTGCTAGATGGTGTTAATAGAGAGGAATGGCAAAGGCCCACTTAATCCCCACCAGTAAATCCACTCCTGTAATGTTGCCAAGCCAAGGTCTGAGGCCAAGTACTTGCTGCAGCAGTTCTGACTTGAGTAGAAAGGTCCTCAGTGGGGTCACAGTCCAGACTGGCCTGCTCTCTTTCCATTTCTCTGCTGCATCTCCAGAGAGGCGGGGAAGAAGTGCTTGCCTTGCAGCGCAGAGACCATCCCCAGGCTTGACAGAGATGTGAAAATCCCCAGCACTGCCATCAGGCCAAGCCGTTTTCTTCCAAAGGGCTCTCCAAGCACTTCCCTGCCTGCCATCAGCAGAAGCACAGCAGAGCTTGCAGACGCCCACCACTGCAGCAAGCCAACACTGCACGCCAAGCACATTTGACATGGTAACTTAAAAAAACCCCACATTTAAACAAGCGATGCTGTGAACTTTAATGAGCCTCAGATCCACACTCAGTAAGTAGCCTTTTGTCTGTGAGAGACAAAAAGGGTGAGGTATTGGTTTGCAAGACTTGGCAATCAGAAAACAGTTTGTGTTATGGGGAGCAGAGTGAAGAAACACTGGCTGTGAAAGAAGTAAAATGTGGTGCTCACCAGAAGCATGTAGGAAGTGAGAGCCCTAATGGAACAACTGATGCACCTGAAAATCAGCAGGTGAGGGTGTAATTTCAAGGCAAACAATTAATTTTGAGCTGCACCTGCTGCACAAAAGACACCTACAGCACTTTGAGCAAAATCAAGGGCTGAGCACACTTTAAAAGAACCCACAAGTCTGGTCAAAGGTAAGAGCAGTTATAAATAACACCAATAGCAAGAGAACCATATCAAACAGGATTTCGATCATGCAGAGAGCAGCAGCAGACCACTGAATAACTGAAAGACAAAGAGGGCCAAAGACTGATGCTCAATGACAGGGACTGTCTGGGGAAGCAAGGAGATGGTGTTACCTTGGGAATTGAAGCAACCTGCAGCCTCTGCCACACTGGTTTCCTGTGTGACCTTGAAGAAGTCATCCAGCCTGTTTCAGTGTCTGGACATAAAATAGTCTTTATGAGAGAGAGTCTGTGAAGGTTTGTAGAGCGCTTTGTGATGTTTGGATGGAAAGCTGCACTTGCTTGTTGGGATTGGGAATTGGTTGGCATCTGAGAGCATTTATGACCACCTGATTTATAACCACCTGATTTATAACCACTGCCTGTAAGGAGAGCTGGAGCTTTCAGCAGCTCAGTAAGCAGTGGCACAGTCCCTGGAGCTGTGTGGCTCTTGTTGCTATCCTACCTTAGAAGCCAAACTAAACCCCAGTTTTGCATGAATACAGCTATAACCCTCATACCCAAGCCTGCAACTCAGCAGCTGTGGTGGTTGCCAGCATGCACAGACAAACAAGAAATTGATCCTAGTGTCCTGTCTTTCTCAGTGCTCCCTGACTCTAAGGGTCTGCTCCCTTATCTGAAAAACCTCTGTGGCTCTCTCCAGAAATGGCTTGTTCATGCCCCCAGACCCCTTTGTTCCTTTGTCTCTGATCCTGCATTGCTCATTGGAGGTGTGGGCTGCCTGCTTGTGGATAACCATAGGTACTTCACAGGCTCCTGACAGACTCTTTTTAACCACCATCAGAAGCCACCATCCTGTGTTGTGTAGGCACGGACAGTCTGACCTCCACCCTGTTCCTTGCCACCAAGTGCAGATCTTCCCAGGAAAGAGTTAAATGGGTACTTCTGATTCCCTGAGACAGCCCCTAAATGAGGCACAGACCACTCCCCAAGCAGCCCTAACATGTTTGTCTAGAGAGGACCAAATGTGAGTCAAAGCTTCGAACCTGACTCTCCTGCCTTTGCCATGCTGCCTCCGCACAGCTATTGCTCACCATATTAGAGAAATACCTGCTGTTGGTGTTACCCTATTTCCTAATTGATCTGGGTCCTAGCTGCAGATATTCCCATTTTTAGTTAATTTTTTTTGCTCATAGCCAGCAAAAGGCATGATGTGGTCCAAATAAAATGCACTGGATTTCCTCCTGTGCGTGATGCTCTGACAGTGATGGCATTCCCCGCCAGAAGAAGCAGCCTGGGAAACCTCGTGGCAGGACATTACGGTAATCTCATCAGAAGGAGATAAGAGGCTGGATGAGCTTTGCAGTGTCTGATATGGATAAACACCAGACCAAAGCTTGTCAGCATTCATGAGAGAATAAACCAAAGTGTTTCGATAGCAGCAAAAGCGAATATCCAAAGGATGAGAACTATTGAAATGAGATACAATTGGCAACTCACACTTTAAAAACAAAATCAAACTCATTTCATCCGTGTCTCTATACTCACCTGCTTCCTTTGGCAAGAGAAAAGCTTTAGTTCAATTAGCTGACTTGACTGCCCACAACTCCGAGCTGAGAGAACACTTCTCAGGGCCTAATTTATTCCACAAATACAACATATTTTTCTGCTCACAGAATACCCACAAACACATTGCAGTTTCCTTACACATTTTGCTTTGATTTTTTGGGCACATTTTCATGAATTGTTTGCAAGTTTGCTCTTTGTAGCATTTGATGCCTGGAATCTGAGTGGTTGGTTAGTGGCAGTTGGTCACATACATCACATGCTATTACTTCTGCTGGTCTCTGGCTGAGACTGTCCTTCATTGAGTCTGATGCAACATCCTTTGATGTCAATGGCAGTCTCTCTCTTTGACTTCAGTGCGCTTGGGCCCAGCCCTTTGTTAGGGAGGGAACTGGGAGAAGCGGCTGGGCTTTCAGCCTCTGAAGCTGGGCTCAGATTTATTTAGGAACTCAGCAAACTCTAATTCCTCCCCATACAGGCCCTCCTCAGCTCCATTCAAACATCTGTTGGAGCCAACATTTTGTTTCCCAGCAACTTGTGTGGTTATTCAGACCAGTGAAATTTGGGCATAAAATGATGCTCTGATGAACTTCACATTCCACACTGGTGCATTCAGCAAATATCAGAGGAGTGAAGGATGAAGCTCATCATTGGGCACAGGGTTTACCTTCAATTTCATTTCAGCACTGTAAGACAAAAACCCTGCCTGCACCTCAACCCACAGAAGTCCACAGTTTAGAAGTCCAAAACCCTCTTTCTCACCAGGAGGCACAATGCCACCTCACCCTCCCCAAACAACTACATTTCTTCCTGTTAATCTCCCCAGGCTTTTGGGGACCTCCAAACCCATGTCCTAACAACATCAGGCCATGAGCTGCTGCAGAAGGACAGTGGGGAGAAGCTGGCAAGCCTGCCTAAGTTGAGGTGCCTATCTTGATCTCCAGCACTCGTGATGCCATGAGGCAGCAGAAGACACCCCAGAAGGACTGACACGGAGATTTTTCTTTTCCTACTGCTCTAGGGCAGTGCTGTGCTGGAAGCTCATTTAACTTCAGGACTGTCTGCATGTAAAAATACAAATTGTCTTCTCTTCAAAATCTGGTTTAAAAATAGCACTATTTGAGGAGCATATAAATAAGTAATCGTTTGGAACACAATATTAGAGCTCCCTTCTTTAATTAAATGGTTGCTCGATGCATTTCAAAACACTGTTCTGACTCAGTCTTCCTGCATCTCTGTACTTTTCCTGCTATGAAAAAGCCTCAGCTAACTGCACCATGAATTTTAAAGTGAACTAGATGGTGCACAGTAATAGGACTATTAATAACCTAATTGCTGAGCTGCACTTGGGACTAGCCAGTTCTCACACAGACACAGGAATAACTAACATCTGAGACATGCTGTTAAGCAGGAATGGCTTCAGTGGCTATCACTGCCTCCATTTGACACATGGCTTACAGGAGAACACACAGAAAATATTCTAATGAAAGAGTGCATTTATTTTTCCTCTCATGGCACACAGCATTTGCTAGACACAGTCAGGAATGTAATCCTGACTATTCAGACCATCCCCTCTTCTGGTCCTGAATGCCACAGGAGGGTGAGCAGATAGGCCATGTGTTTCCCTTTGTTGAAGTGCATTCTTTGTGTAATCCCTGGATTGGGTCAGTCCCTTTTTTCAGTATCACAGGAGTGGTAAATGGAAAAGACACATGACATGAGGCCAAGAGTTCACCCCATCCCCGAGCAAGATTATTGACTCTTTCTAATTGATTGACTCTGTTTCATCCACTAGGGCTTTGTCTTGTCCAGCTTGAAGTTTCTGAAATTACACAGCTTTTGCTTTCCTCCTGGGGTGCTATTAGAAAGCATATCTCAGTAAGAGCTCCCTGGTTCCAAGAGCTATAGCTTCCTTTTCTTAATTTCACCCAACTACTCATGCTATCCACTTAAAAGATACCCAACACTTTCCTTGGAGTTTTAGGGGAACACTGGGGACTGTTTTGCTCCTCTGTATACATTTGGCAGTTTTTCCTTTGCTTGAAGGTCCCTGTTGCACTGGAAGTCAGATTTCCCCAGCACATCACTTCTCAGGCAGGCCTATGAGCAGCTGCCAAACAACCAGAAGCACAGCACTTTTTTCCTGAGTGGCAGGAGGGAAAGGACAGGAGGTCCCAGCTAGAAGAATGCAAGGAAAATCACAGCCTTTGCCTCTGGTTGGTTTGCTTACACACTTGCTTTTTGAAAGGGAGAAAAGGAGAATAATTTATGTACAGAGATGGCCATTTTTCATCTCATGTGCATGGACCTGAAACTTCCCTGGAGCTTTTCCACAAAACACAATCTAAACTGTGTGTGACATGGTCTTGGTTGCACACAAAAGGCAAATTTGGTGTCTAGAGCAGCTCTGGGAGGACATAAATAGTTATGTGGTAGAGCTGGGAAGGAAACGAGGCATGCTTCACGGGAGCTCACTCAGGGCAGTGTCTAACTTGCTGTGGTATCATATATTGAGTGGTACAACCTTCTAAGCCCTTTGGTGGTTCTTGCCCTTCATTGCTGCAGTTTCACTGAGTAGATGGCTTTTTCTTCCCCCTTACTTGAGACAGATGCTGCTATGTCTCTGAACCAGCATTCATCACTTCAAAGGGATGGACTGGTCCTCAACCTGCACATTTACCCCTGACGTTTGCATGGTGGCATTTGGTCAAAGCTCATACAGGACCAGCCCTATTCAGAGTGTGTTGCATGTATGATCCCACCACAATCCCATGAGAGGCTTTGCGGCTCAGCAGTTGTTTTTTCTTGGGAGCTCCTGAAAGGCCAAGATAGTAAGGCCTCTGTTAAGATTTGCTTGGATACCCTGCAGAGATGAGCTTTGAAATCCTATGTTTTAATCCCCTTTGAATTTACAGGTGATTCCTTTGAGTCGCCAGGACCTTCTTTTTGTCCTCTAAGATACAACCTCTGCGTTAGGATGGCACTCATATGTTATGCAAGAGTACTGCTCCCTTTTGCATATTTCCCTTTGAATTTCTTCTAAATATGTGGCAATATTCAACAGAAGAGCTAATATTCATAGTAAACGTGGGTGTACATTTATCAGTACCGCTTCTAAAGCTATCCTGAGTTCTTTGTAATCTCACCCAATTTGCTTGGCTGCTTTCACTGTTACAAACATGAATCTGCCCGATGCCAAGTTCAGGTGATGAACAAGCATTGAGTGGAAGACTGCCTGTGGGAGGGGGATCACATACAGCTGCTTTCATATTTTCCCCAGCTCTTTTGGGCTTGGGAGGGGAGGAGCGTTTTACCAGGCAGGAGTGATGTAACATCAAAGCACACCGTGGAGCTGCGGCACGGCTGGGAGGGAGCTCAGAGAAGAAATGCAGCTCAGGAAAAGCAATTTGCAGAGGAAAAATGAGGTGGGTTCATCTGAAAGCCATTTTTTCAATTAAAAAGAGGAAGCAGAGATACCACCTCTCTCACTTCGCTCCTTGTTTTTTAAGCACTTGGAGTGGAGTAACTTCACAGGAACGTTTTCAGCATCCAGAAATGGTTCTCCATGACACAGGATCTTCTGTTAAGTTGCTTGAGGCTTCTGTGGTAAGGGCATTATGCAAAATAACAGTGGTCTGTCTTTTATCAATTAGGAGAACAATGGCAGAGTCATCTTTCACTAATCCCTTATTCTCCCCACAACTGCCTGAGATCCCCATTCACAGAATCTTTTTTTATTTACATGTTTGTGGAATGACAGTTGTGGGATTGGATCAAATATCTTTCAGATTCTGGGAGATTTTGAGCTTCATAATAGGAGTAAATGAAGGGCTTCAAAAGGAAATGTTTAGGGAACAGTGTAAAAGAAGTTCTGTTTAAAGTTAGGAATTTTATAATTGCAGTAATTATGAGATATAAATGAGGTATCAGCCATGCTCCTCGTGTGTGACTATAAGGACTTAATGGGATTTATTTATCTTCACAACAGAGCAAAGTGCCCCCAGCTGATGGCTAAGGCTACATCCAAAGCTATTAATGGGACTTTTGTCATTGCCATCTTTGGTGTCAGGCTGGGTGTAAGGACTTTTTCTGACTGTCCTATAGAAAGCAGGATCATGCAAGCATTAAAATCTACAGGCACTTCCTAATACAACACGTGGGGTTTAGATACGAAGTTCAAAGCCACTGCCAACTTCCAGTTTCTCTCCTGTTGCAGGTCACAGCCCCTGCCATACAATGCCACGCCAAAGTGGTATTTGGCATTCCGGCTAGGTGACATTCCCAGGACTGATGATCATCATTGCATACAGACCAAGTAACAAGAAGCAAAGACATCTCCCGAGTGCATTTTGGAACGGCCTTCTTCCCTTACTGGTCATAACCAGTTCTGAAGGTTGGCTGGTTAGGAAACAAAGTCATCAAAGATGACGGTTCTGGCATTGCCCCTTAGCAGCTCTTTCAGCATTTGCTCAGGGAGGCTTTCTTCAGTTATTCTTTTCCACCCTGACTGTTTTTCCAGACAGATCCCTACTGAGCGGATGTAGTCACACTGTAAACACTGCTAGAATCAGGCCAACATATGGTATTACTTAGGTACAGAGCAGTCCCAACACCATCGTAATGGTATTTCAGTATCTCTGGTTCCACTTCTAACCCCAATCAGTCAATTCATTTGTGATGAGCCAGTTCATTTGTGCACAAATGAGGGGGGAAAAGAAGTGTTAAAGAAACTTTTACAACCCATGGAAAGAGTTTTCATTTGATAACATGCTTCAGTGCCTTCAAGAGGAAGACACCTAAGGTCAGCAGGAGAGCAATGCCCAGCAAGAAGTTGGCTCTGTAGTCACCTGATTTCCCTGCTATGGGCTAGGTCAGTGAGACGTTAAATAAAAATAGCTTTGAAGTCTTTAAAACTGTACTTTTATACAACCATACTCAGCTTTGCTAATGTAAGAAATGCGAGCCACTGCAGATACAGATAAATCCAGCAAGCCTGAGCCAGCAGGACCAAACAGAAAAGCACGAGTCTGCTGTGACTGCTTCTCAGTGTTTCAAGCATCAGCTGAAGGTAGGGCTCCAGGCAGTGCAGCAGGAATCACATGTGTAAAGGAGAAGGAAATACTGGAGTTCAGCAAGAGCGAGCTATCTGAGCTCTCCTTAAGCCACCTTGTACCCATTTGCCTGCAGGATGGGAGCAGTGTAAAGTTACTGAAGACTGCACAGGGGATCTAGATGTTTGGGAAAGGAAATAGGTGGAAGTCTCCTGGAAAGTGATGGGAGGCTGCTGTCACAAGGAGCACCTGGATTTGTAGCAGCACGAGCCAGGTCAAAGAGGTAAGTTGCAGACTGCCTGCACTGGCGTGAGGTGGGAAGGCAGAAGTGACTGGCTCTGTGAAGGGGAATGTAAGAGTGCTATTTTGCCTCATCACTATGTTTGGCAACCCTGTAACAAACCAGCTCTCTGCCTACCAAGTTGCTTTTACCTAGCATGCAGCACCTGGAGGCTCAAGCTGTCCATAAACCTTTAGTGGGTTCCTGGCAAAACATGTCTGTAAGTGATGGGGAAGTTTGAGGAGGCAGGTCTGGTCCTCTGGGTCAGATGGAAATGTGACATTCCAGCTCTCAAACTGAAGCTGCTATGCAGAAGGGCCCTGGATGCAGGAGAAGAGGAGCAGAGAGATTACAGTTGGCTTTGGTTCCAGTTGAAGCCTTAATGCAGGCACAGGCTACAGCTGCTGGATCCCCTCTTAGCAGTGGGCTATGAAGCCAAGGCAAGGGAGTTGGCCTCACTTGTGACAGCAGTAGACACTGTCCCTCCCCTCATATGGGACCTGTGTAATAACACACAAGATATGCTTCGCAGAAAGGAGGATGTTTCTAAGACATGTAGAAAAAAACCCCAAAAGATTAATCCTGCAGTTTAATGGTCCGGGTGAATCCTTGTGGGCAGAAAATCCTTTGGAGAGCCTTTTTATAGAAAATCAGTTTCCTTCAACAGGAAACCTAAAGGTACTCGGGAAGCTCAGAGTGTCTCCACTTCAATAACGCGGCATTCACATGTGCCCCAGTACATGTTAGCAGAGGTATAACACACCAGATTTTCAGTTGTGGGTAACTAAAGATAGAGAAGCGCAGCTATATTTGGAACCATAAATGAGGCACCTCACAAGTACTGACTCCTCGCTCCTGCAAATTAAGCCATTTGTCTGCTTTAGGAGCATCAGCTTCTGACACCCACAGTTAAACTGTGAAGACTCTAAGATTTGTTAGACATACTTACACAGGGGAGGCCAGCACAGCAGAATTCAGCAGGCCACCTCCTCCATAACAAGATCATCACTAATGAGAATGTGTTATCCAAATCAATTACTGCCTTGCTCTTTTTTGGATCCTTAGCTTGAAGCAACTGCAACTAATTGGAGTCTTCCAAAGAAAGGTGTTCTGAAAAGAATCAAGCTCATTTTAAAAGCGCCTTATATTGGTCAACTGAAGATGGAGGCATTATGAAAATGTTGGCTGTCATAATGGAATGGTCTGGTTCGTTTTCTTGCTGGAGTGCCCTTGCATTGACTCAGACCTCAAGTAATGAGAGGTGCTGGGACTGGTGAGTGGTTGACTAAACACAAATAAGAGAGATACTTGATTGCAAATAAAACACTAATATTGTGAGTTGGCCTGGTACTGGGATGTTTACGGAGTTCTGGGGGGCTTTAACTTCAGGTTTTAAAGAATAAAATCAGCTTTTGAAGGCTTTTATGAGACCTACATGAAGACTGGAAGCTGCAGCCCACATCCTTACCACCTGAAGGGCTACTGAGGACTCCGGGGGAGTCCACCAGTTCATGTGGGAGCAGCTGCGTGGACCTGTTGAGAGAAAACCAAATGGACTGCAGCAGCTCGGGGAGGTGACTGAAGTTAGCTCTGCCTGAGCCATCTTCAGGAGGGTGCCACAGACAGCGTGGCCAGGTTTTGCAGACCTTTCTGTCTCTAAAAGATCTGTTCCTGCAGGAGTAGAAAAAGTGCTGAGATTGCCCCTTCGTTCGTTAGCAAACGGATGCACAAAAGGAAGGAAGGGCAGGTAGGGAAGTCACTTGGGTGCTCACCACAAGCCTGGGTGAGCACTGCTGTAGTGGAGTACCCACACAGACAAACACCATGATAACCCCAAAGGCTTCATACCCAAGTGCAGGTACCAGAGACTGCAGAAAGGAGACATAGCCCAGGGCTGCAAAAAGATGAAAATCAGACTGATTTTTAACAAGCGGTGCTGTTTCTGTATTACACAAGAGCCACATAGGTCACGCTGAGCCTTCTATGATTGGTATGCATATGTTTAGACTAGTGTTTTAGGAGAGGGCAAGAGAGACTCCCAGGACTGTGGGAGCCCTTCTACTTACAGCCATGAATTAATTCTAATTAGCTCTGGAAATGGGTCTCTCTGGCTCTTTGTTCTCTGAAATTGTGCTTTTTAGATGCAGGCTTCTCAATTAGGAGCTAATTATGATGGTCTTGCCTTCTTTTGGCTAGAGGGGGTAGAAAAAAAACCCACAGCTCCTGACAGCTGTTGGAGAGTTGCCTTCAGCTTGAGCAGCAGAATTATTGATATTGATTTCAAGGGTCTTTTCTCTTGTCCATAAATCCCTCACTGACCTGAAACAATGTTATTTGTGACACTACTGAGAACCATTTGATGCTGCGAGCTTTGGAAAACACATCATATTTCCAGCCCCCACCACATACACCGAAAGCAAAAATAGGCAATGCTTTGTGTCTGATAGCCAGTCCCTTCTCTCCTCTCCTGGAGCTGTGAATGAGGAATCCAGGTGACAGCCCCAGGCCATTTTGAGGAATAGCTAGGCATTACCAGGCTGTGTTTTGTTATCACCAGCTTTTCTCTACAACTGTCATTGGACAATGATGCCAATAGGTCCAGACCTATTATTTCTTATGCCAATGACCCCAGATAGCCATTTCCCCAAAGGCCAGCTCTAGTTTTGTAGACTATTGGAAGCCCAGCAAAAAAACCTTTTTACTCCTGTGATAGGCAGGTTTGGCTCTGGAGTCACAGGCAGGGCAGATGGTGTGGGGAGGAGATGCAGTTCGCAAGAATATCAGACTAGTGCTACTGGGGTGGGACTGATGCTCCACCTCACCCCTTATCCTGCCTCTGTTGATGGTAATAGGACTTGCTGAGTAGCGAGTTCAGGAAGTGCGACCTGCTTATTCCCCTTAGTGTCTCTTTATAGACCCACAGTTGCCCATGAATTTATCTAACCACTTCTTAAACTAGCTGGTACCCATAGCCTTCTGCAGGAATAAATCCCAGAAGTTTGCAACTCATTGTGTAAGAAATAGGCTTTCTTTCACCTGATTTAAGACAACCTCCTAGCCCAATCGTCATTTTTCCAGCATCGCCCCTCGCTGTCAAGCTGAGTTCAGTTCCCTCTGCATTTTCTCATGGGGAGAAAACGGTTTTTCTGTTCTTTAGCCTATTTGTCTGCACAAGGGTCTGTCTGTACAAAATGTATCTGCTGAAGGACGTGACAGAATCATAGTAGCATCACAATTTTCAGCAACTTGTAGATGTACAGTTGTTCTCAGATAACTAGAAACACAGTCTGCTCAGCAGTTCTCAAGTTCCTCTTGTATGATGGTTTCATTTCAGATCTCCAAGGAGTCATTATTGTCTGATATTTCCTTGATAATACCAGAGGGGGATTAGCGGTGCTGGAAAGACTCTACAAGAGTACTGCTGTAAGATAAAATTTCTTTGCAGTGAAACCAGAGATAAGACAAACCTCAGCTCAAATCAGCCACAAACTTTTCCCCCGTTGCAGATCCACATCTGGATAGGAACTTCATACAGATGCTAATTATTTCTGTGATGCAGTATACAGACTTCCCCCAACCCAGACTGAATTTCAACCCCAACTAAATCACACATTCTCAGTCTAGAGCATGCATCTGGGATAACAAGGAAGCCTAACACTGAATAAGTACATAATAGCACCTCCTTCCACATATATAGAAACACATCTATGAAAACCCATTTCCGTGTTGCAGGCACTTGAGAAATGTAGTGCATAAATTACTACTGTAGCACTGTAGCTCCTAGCATGTTGTAGTTTCTCTGCCAGTGAAAAAGTCTATGTCCTGAAGGGAAAACAATCCTCTTTAGACTCAGTTAGATTACAAAACATTTAAGCTATCAAATAATCTCTATGAAGATTTCTAGCATTTCTCCTTCTTACAGAAAATTGGAAGGATCATGGCAGTAAATGAATGTAGTTTGGCTAGTTCACGCTGAACTGTGTGTAACTTGTCATCAGCTCTGTATTTTGGATCAGATAGAGCGGTTGAAGATAGGAAAAGTACAGGGAAAGGCTGTCTAGAGGGACTGGAGTTTGCACCACTGCAGGGTTTCAAAAACAGGTTAGACAAAGATCACTCAGTATGGGCAGCGATGTATTTGATCCTGCCCCGAGCACAGAAAGGAATGAGATAACTTCTGAGGTCCTCACCAGGCTAATTTATACTGATTCTATAAAACATCAGCACACTAACAAAGTAGAAGTCTCTGCTTCCATTTCACATGGAAGCAGTTCTCAAAGAAGCAGTGGTGGAAAACAACCACAAAGAGGAAAAAAAGTGGGAGGGAGGGAAAGAGGGAGGCAGGCAGGCAAGCAGGAAGGAAAGGCAGGAAGGGCAGGCAGGAAGGGACATCAGGAGAAACCTGGAGGACTGTGTGCTCTACACTTACCAGTACCAGTAAAGCTCCAACAGCTACAGTAAAAGAAAGAAGATGGCTCATCAAGAGGAGAAACTACAACAGCCATTACCAATAGCTATGAGCTACAATTGGAGGGGAGCATGAGGATATGAGTCAAAAAGAATAGTTTACTGGAAAATACTAAAAAAATAAGAGACTTAAAGCTGTGTGTTGTTGTGAGAAGTGTGTGCAGTGCTCTGTATCTTTCTTAATGATGTGTTTTTAATAATACCATAATATAAGCCTTCCCAAACAAAAAAAAAAACAAACAACTGAGCTCTTTGCAAAACTCTGTGTTAACACATTTCCTCTATACTTCTATGGAAACACTTTCTTATTGACACAGTTCTCCAAATTAACATACTTTATGTATTTAGGTCCATTTTCTTCTCATCCTCCCTTGCCAAATCCCTTCCCAGATACAACAGTGCCAGGGTTACCATTGAGCACTAAGGATAAGTCCCCATCGCTTAGAACTCACCCTCCATCAGCTGAGCTGTAACCACTGATCTTATGCAAGCTTCCAGCCTACCTTGCCTAAGAAGTAAAGTGCAAGTATTTAAGTGAGCTCATTTCATCTGGCAATTGAGGCAGGCTAAGAGCACACACATGGTTAATTAGTTTGGTTCAGCCAACAGGCAATAACTCATTAAGCTGCAGTAACTCAACTATGTTTGATCATGTGCTTTATGCCCCAAGGCACTTCATAAGTAAAGCAGTAAAGTCAACTTATCTACCACCTCAATTTCTCTCTCCCTCTCTCTTTTATTCTAACCACAGAAAATCGTGGTTAAACCACAGAGGATAATTTCTGGACACAGACTAGTTCACCACCTTCCTCTTTTTGGCAGATTAACTGCACTTGAAGATTGTTATTGTTTCACCTTTCAGGCTTGCCTCACTCCTCGTAGGTGCCGTTTTGTAGGCTCTCTGCAGCCTTGCTCTTCTTGGGACTGCAGCTGCATCTTTCCGGAGGTGTAATGAGAGAAACTGGCTCCAGCTGAAAGGCTTATCCCTGTGTGCCTAACATGCTATGTCCCCGTCTGTCCAACCCAGCCTGGTGTTTCTTCCTTCCACAGCTGAGTCATTGTTTCATCATTATAAACCCCAGCTCCCTCACAGCAGAAGCTGCTCTCTCCCACCATGTGCCTGTGGAGCTGATTATTTCAGTGTAGGTGCAGATTTGCACTTGTCTTCACTGAATTGCATCCTGTTTATTTCCAGACCATTCCTCTAATTGCTGACATCTCCTGAGTGCTAATCCTCTCCTCCCTAGTGTCTCTTGCTCTTAGCTGAAGCTCTAACAAAGGGATTCTCTAGACCTTTTCCCCTTGAACAGTGCTTCTCTATCTTCTATCTACAGCTTCTCACTATAACATGGGCAGCAAGAAAACCTGTATTTTAATAGTTAATGCTAAGATAATGTGTAGAAGGGAAGCTAACATCCATGTGTCAGACCTGACTTCAGCCAGCATCTGTCTGCAGAGGATAATGATGTGACCAAATGTCACAGCCTGACTCTTGCAAACCCGTTTCAGATTTCAGCACTCATTAGAACATCTGCTGGTGCTCCCCACTGCAAATAGGATGATGGGCAAAATGGGTTTGGAAATAATTTAGTGTAACAGTTCCTAAATCATGGGCTTCCAAACTTCCATGAGATTTGGATCCGCGTGAGTCCAAGTTCACTTTCCTACCCCAAATATAAGGGATGGGTTTCCATATCAATCTCCGTTCTTGCATAGGTAAAAATTACTGAGCTTCAAACTCAACACTGACTCGAGTGGCCTGTTTGGTTTTATACAAGGCAAAGGAAGTCACCTATTTCATTCCCTTGTACTGTAGTAATTTTGTGATTGGAAAATGGTGGGTAACAAATCCAGATATACAGAGAACTTCTTGTGCTTTTCACATCATCCTGGAGACCAGGAGCATCCAAGCAGGGTATATAAAGTATAACCCTAAACACCTGCTACATTGCGTGGCATGGTAATAAAATACTGCTCACTTAAGCAAGAGCCTTTGAACTGCTCACTGGAGGAGCCCTTCCCTCTCCAGTGGTTTTTATAGGCAGCCTGGGGAGATTATGTGATTAAGTTAGTCACTGAAATTTAGATACCTAGAACAGCACAGGCTCCCAGAACAAATACTTCGTGATGACATAAGATGGTCCTGTTTTGTAAAAAAGCCAGTACTGCAAGAAAGAATTTATGAGAAAAGAAGTATTTCACTCTGTCTTCAATGCAATCATTGTGGTTTTGCTCTCCCAATGTCAGTTGTGCCCAATAAGTGACCGGGAACTGATGAAAATTAATGAAGGCCATCTCTGATCACTGGCCGAGCACTCACATTGTGCTAATGAAAAACTGAACTGTAAAATCAAGTCAAAATATTTTTTCCGTGGTTCCCAGTGGAAGTCAAAGCAAACACACATTTATGCTTCCTCTTGCTCTGCAGGCAGCTTGGCATCCTTTTCAGTGACATTCAGTCCTGCCAGAAATGCCCACCAGGTCTTTTAGGTTCCCACTGGCAGGAAAAGTACCACTCTCTCTGCATCAACATTTGGAAAACAGAGAATGTGCTGTGTCTCAATGTTCTTCTAGTCTCCATAAATCACTCATAGAAAAGAGCGGGGATTACTTGGGCAGCCATTGTATGCCCAAAACTGGAGCTGAAGGGGGACCTCCAGAGTCGCTATAGAGGGATTACATCACGAGGAAGGGAGGCTGAGCAAATCGCGAGGATGCCTTGTTACAACAACATCCTGTCCTTGCAAAGAGAAGAATGGCTTTTGAGGGAATGACAGAGCTTTGGATCTCAGCTCCCTGAAGCAAGTTCAGGCAAGTTCAGCCTCATTGCTTTTGTGTAATGGAAGGTTTGGGTTTATTATTAGATCGAACTCAAAGAGCCTTGCCAAGTTTGAAAGTTCATGATGTTTCAAGCAAAGAAAGGAAGTGTCTTACCTCTTAGGCTAGTCCTCCTGTTATGAAACAGGCTAGGAGTTATTTAGCTGTTGTTCCTAACGATGAATGGAGGATGCCTGAAGAATAGTCTACTGAAACCCACAGGCAGATCTGCCCTTCAAAGCTCGTGAGTGAGGGCACTGCAGCGGTTCTCCTCGGAGTGAATTTCCTGTTTCCCGGGATTGCTTTTTCTGCTACAAATGAGATAAACATTGATACAGCACAGAGCAAAGAGAGTCCGCTGTGAAGCTCATCCAGGGATTACTGGCTACTCAAATAGAAGAAGATAGGGTGGGAATTAAATGCGTATAACCTCAAGCCTTGCTCTGTTGCTTACAGCCCTTCTTCACCCTCTTAAAACTCCATCTTCATGCCCAATGGGCATTTGCCTCTGTCTGAAAGCTGTCCCCGAGCCTCACTGCTCTCAGGCAGGACACATCCTCTAGTTTCCAGGCTTAGCCAATTGCAAAGAGTACAGACCCCTTTGCTCTTCTGTCAACCATCTCTCCAGCCTAAATACTTTGGATCCCTCCTGTGGGGTTACTGGCATTATTCTGATAGACAGCAACCATGGGTCCTCTCTGCCACAGTTTTGCTCAGGAAAGCTAGCCAAAGCTTTGGATTCATCTTCTATCATTTAGGTAATTTTTTTACCCTTAGCCCAGTTTTATATCCTTATCTGCACTTAATTTTGGTAAAATTTCTCTGTTTTGAAAGTGAGTAATTGGAGTTGTACAAAGTCAGGGCTTGCCAGCACCTTCATTAGGGTTCCGTATATCCTTCCTCCATACTAACTTCCACACCTATGAGGGCTGCTTTGTATATTTCATAGACACCTCATATTTGTTCTCCATGTCAGCCATAGTCAAGTCCAGTGCTCAGGTCACTCCAGGCCAGACTGACTTTCAATGGACAAATTTCCTAGAGCATAGCACAAAATTTCCTTTGTGCCTCACTTTGCAGTTCTGTGTCACCCATCTCATCTCACACTCCTCAAAGTCAAGTGGTTCTTCCCAACAACTGCCCCAATCCTATGCTGTAGTGAGAGGGTTCATCAGGATGCTCCCATTTGTCTGTGCCAAGACCAGTCATGTAAGTATTTAAGAAAAGCAAACCCAAGACCCATCTGTAAAGAACACCACTGAGAGGTTCCTTCTGGCTTGATGCTCCCCTAGAAGTATAAAAGCTGGTTCTCACTGTGATCCAGATCTTTACCCATCTTACCATTCTTACACTAATACCTGTCTTCATTAGCTTCCCTGATAATTTTCCAGGTATCTCTGCATCAAAACCATCTGTTGAAATTCAGCTGTATTAGATCTACTTAATGGCTGGCGCCTAGCGAACCAATTTCCTATTGGTCATCTACCCATCTATCGGTTGTCTATCAGACTAAGGCTGACTTGAGCTACTCCTAATAAACCTAGTCTGAATTTCACAAGTTGCTTTTATCATATTTTTTTTTACCCTGAACACCCTTTTAATTTTTATTTGTCCTTCAAATTTCACTCTAGGCCTCTCCTAACATCAAGACCACGATGGTCAACTGGCTAGGAACAATTTCCCACTTTGTAAATCTGGGTTAGCATCTCTGACTGAGTAGGTTTACAGAAAAAGTAGTTACTGTTGAATTAATGATTTCATGCAACGTGATGAATGAGCCTTTAAGGGTCCTGGGATAGATACGATCTTGTCTGTGTGACAAGGTGCATGGACCATACTGCTCTTTTTTCACACATGGTGCAGCCCCTTTAATTTTCATGCCCCAGTCCCTAACAGCTTCCCTGGTTTTACCCCAACTATTTAACATCTCCCTATAGAAAACTGAATTGTGGGAATTTTTTAACTTGATGTTCTATATTAATATCTTTTGTACTTGCTTCTTCCTTTACCACTTCCTTATGCACCTCTTGTCTGCTTTCTGTTTATGCCCCAGAAAAGACTTAGCTGCTTGTTGTTCTTGCAGGGGCAACAGCTTGATTTACAGCAACTCAGCTTGATTTACAGCAACTTCCTCTTTATGCCAACCCATGGAGGCCTCTTTCTTTGCTTTTCCCAATTTGTTTTTGGTCCCTCTTTCTTCTCAATCTCCCTCTGTCACTTGTCCACGTAGGTCTGGAACCTTCCCTGGCAAAGTCCATCCAGTTCACTGAAGTGATCTGCCTGTACCTCAATGCTTCCGTGCTCCCCGAGATGTGCTTTTCTGGCTCGCCAGCATCTCTGGCTCGTCTTAGTCACAGAGCAGCCCCTGAGCAGGCATGAAAACACAGTGCGAAACATACCTCCCTGTTCAACACTTCCAGGTCTGCGTTTTGCTTGCTCAACAAGGTGCCTCGTCCATTAAAATGGCTCTTTATCCTCACAGCTCCTAGCTTTAGCTGAAGGGGGCAGGTGTGTATGTCTAAAGCACAGAGAAGTGAAAGTTGCTTTTTCTCATTGCTGTGACAGCATTTACTCATGGTAGTATAACTCCAAAACAGAGGTGGCTGGAAATGAGGGTCAAGCTAAAGGAGGCTAAAGAAGTTCATTCCTCCTGTTGCACATGGGGATGTTCAGACCATCCAGCAGAGCCTGACTCAATGCTGTCCCGTTCATTTTAGAATGATTTTTTTCATCTTGTATGTATGGGAAGCTCAAACTTAGAATGCCTGCCTTTAAAGAGAGGTTAGACTGAATGAGGACTGACTTGCTTAAATAATGCAAGATTTCACATAGCCATTGCCATCAGCCCCCTTTCCCTCTCCACTGCAGCCACCCCTCTGTTTTCAGTGGCTGGACCTGCAAATTGCAAAATATAAGTGTTTTCTCTCCTGAGGACTCCCCTCCTTCTGCTGCCCTGGATCCAGGGAGTTCTCCTGCATGGGTATTTGCTGCTAGGAGCATCCTTGCCAGTGGTGCCATATCTGCTACACCATCCCACAACAGTGTCCTGTTCTGGGAACTGAGTGGCAATTGGTCTCTGCTGGTGTCTGCTATCTGGCATGCTAACTCGGAATGATGATGTGGCAGCAGCGCTGGTGTTACACGCCAGGCCTAATGAATGGGAAAGGGATATTTTCATTATTTTGAAATGCTGGATTGATTTCACATCCAGCTGGCACTACTTATGAAACCTCTTATCCCCCCACGTCTTCTGTTTTAGATACTGTCCTGATTTCAGAGGCTGAGACTGTTTCTGCAGCCCCTTCTCAGGCCAGAGCTTTTGAGAGAAACGAACAAACAAACAGTTTGGGTTTTTTCCTGCACTGACACCATTAGCTGCCCATCACTTTCACAATGAATGTGCTAGTGCTGTCTTAAGACATATGCTGTCAGGGGGGTTTTCTTCCCACCCCTGCTCTTTAAACATAGCAGAAGTTCCTTTTTCTCCGTAGTGAGAAGCTGAAAAAAAATCAACCAGGGCTGGCGCTGGCACAGGCACCAGATACACCCCTACTCGATAAGAAGTGAGCAAACAGGCTCAGATGAAGCTCCAGCCCTTGGTAGTCTGGCCCAGGCCATCCCTATTTGGTGCATTCGCCTGTCCTGTGTCCAAAACATCACTGATTTTATTTTTGTTTGGAGATTATCTTGGCCCTTGTGCCTTCCTGGGAAATGCAGCGGGATCCACTGCCTCTGCCCCGCCAGTCTCCTGCTTGCATCCCGTCATTGCATGTCCGTCTCCTGAACAGGAGACGCTGAGGGTGATGAAGATGTGGTGGGGAAGGGGAGCAGGTCACTGGACACCAGGCTGGGGCTCCCAGCCCTTCGCCTTCCCCCCACATTGCCGTGCTGCCTACACCATACTTTGGGAGCATTTATCTCATCTTGCCTTGAATGCGTTTACTGTTTGAACCATAATTACCCCTCTAGGCAAAGTACTCTCTTATCTGATGCCCTTCCTGGTAGATGTTTTTTTCCAGCAACATGAACTCAGGTGGGCTTCTGTTAAGCAACGCTCATTTAATCCTTCTGCTTGCTGTACCCAGCATTCGTAATTGCTTTTTTCCTTCCACCCAAGCGTTACGCACCCAGTAGCTTCTTCCACCCCAGTGTATCAGTGGGGGAGAAAGAGTGGATACGTAACTAGTATTTTACAGCTTTTTCCACTTGCATGCTTTTTATTCAAACAAGAATCTTCAAAATGTAAAAGCTGTACAAAGGGCTGCAAACGAAAATGCTGTCAAGCCTTTCAAATCTGTGAATTTCAGATGATTTCAGATATGTGAACAACAGCCTTTAAAATGATCTGCTCTTGCACGCTCTCGAAAGGTATTCAGTATCCATCCAGATGTTACACAAGCTGAAACTTCAGGAAAAAATGACTAGAGGAAAACAGAATAAGAACATGAACATGAAATATCTCTTCCTTCCCAAAGAATTTCTGAGCTTTCAAGATAATGCTATTAGAACCCTCAGA
This sequence comes from Myiopsitta monachus, assembly GCA_017639245.1. Lineage (NCBI taxonomy): Eukaryota > Metazoa > Chordata > Aves > Psittaciformes > Psittacidae > Myiopsitta > Myiopsitta monachus. Next base: position 67,908,814 of record CM029919.1, read on the forward strand.
AGTGTGCAGAAATGCCATAAAATTAATAGGAAGTTTTGTAACTAACCAATGAAGAGATTTCAAAGCCAAAGTAATCTGATTAAATACTGTGAATCCAGTTGGCATCCTCTCATATCATTCTGTATCAGCTGCAATCTTTTAATAGCACAAGCCAAGAGGTACAAAAATAATGCACCACTATGGCATACAGTTCTCTGAAATACAATTAAACTTTCATTAGTCAGATTATCCTATCAGAATAATCACTTTTGATTGAATACATTTATATTCTTTAATCTTATTTGATGCCATTAAAAACAAGAAGAAAAGTAGAGTAAGAAAACCTCCTAATACAGTGGTTATGAAAAATCAGGAACAACCCTTGAGGATGTGAGAAGAGGAAGGGAAATTACCCAGAAAGCGTATTTGGAAATTCCACACCCCACTCCTTGGCATCCGATTGAGTGGCTTAGGCAACGACAGAAGCAAAACTGTGGCTTGACTGCCTTTTAAAATTGCTTTTTCCCTTTTTTTATTGATACAAACCAGTGCTGCTCAGAGGGGATGAGTGCTCCTACATGCTGGCACCCTGGAACCTCTGATGTGAGAACAGAACTGTTTTCATAGTTAAGGCATGGTCCTTACACATCCCCCAGAGTATAAACCAGAAGGCTTACGCAGAGGCAAACACACCAGAAAGACACTGCCTGGCTTGTCAAAAGCCAGTGTTTGGCACAGCAGAAACCAGACCTTCCTCTGGAAATGCCAGCCACAGTTTTCCCACTGAACAAGGCAGCTCCGCTTGCACACATGCGAGAAGGGCAAAGCTCAGCACACCCTGACACGAGGTAGGGGTCTGGAGGGTGTGTTCAGCTTCTTTCTCCTTTGTGGCTGCAGTAGATCTCAAGGAGCTAGATTCACCCTGGAACTTGTCAGGTTAACTCATTTTTAGGTGCCTTACATAGCTTCAGCAGCAGCTGAATGCACCTGTCATTGGCTGGGGCTGCACAGACCCGTTCGTGGTATTGTTGCCGTGATCTCCAGGTAAAAATACATAGGAATAAACACACCAGGTTGTAGAATAAAACTTCAAAATAAAATAAGAGTGCTTGGGCTTGGTGTGGTGAAACATCAGAAGTGAAAAGCCAAAACATGATGTGTGATTGTGAGTGCTGTAAAAGGCACAACCTGTTCATCAGAGCTGAGGAGCAATTTACTCATCCAAAGTATTTCCTATCACACTTCAGGACCTGAAACACATTTTTAGATCAGCAATAAGTGAAGCAGTGAAAGCAGTACCTATTTTTTTTCCAGACCAAGCTGTTGGGGTTAAAAGCCCCTCACAACTGCGCTGGAGGCAGCCATGAGATTCCTTCATGCCCACTCCCCCAAAACCATGCATGGATCCTACATTTACAAGGGGTTAATTTTGCCCAAAGGGGAGGTGACTTCAGCTTTGCCACCAGCTTCCAGAGCTGCTCGAGTGTTTCCTATTGAACATTCCTATTCTACCTGCAGAATTCTTATGGCACATTTCTGCATGGGTAAGAAAGATAATTGCTTTAGTTAAATATCAAAGATCCCATTATTTTGCAACACAGAGAAAATTCAAAATACCCAGAACCTAAAGCCTGTCTTTGCCCATGGTACTCCTGGCAGAGGGTGGTTTGGCTCCATGGAATTCAGGACTTTAGGACTTCAGGACTTCAGGATTAACTCCAGTAGCTCACATTGCTCAATTTCACCTTCATGAGCCCTCCTGCAACAAATCACACACAGTTTTGTAAGTGCCTGGGAGAAAACAAGGAGATTAGTAGCAGCCAGCACACATCAAACTCATCTAATTGTGCTGAGTTACGTCAGGCTAGTCTAAATTTGTTTTCATGACAAGATAGTGGAAGAATCAGTAAATGTCACATCTCTTGACTTTCAAAGCTGGGAAAGTATGGTCTAGATTAAATTATTTGAGATAGTTGCAAGACTGGCTAGAAAGTCATGGCTGGAGAGTAGCTCTCAGTGCCATAGTGTCACCTCACAGTCAGACTGAAAGGACATTTGGGCAGCAGTCTGTGTGCTGTGTCCCAATTCTGATGGCATTCCATGTTAGGAGTCAAGTTAGACATTAGGGACTGTGGCTTTCTAAAACTGAAGATGAGGAAGCCCTGGAGAAGATTATGTGAGAAAGCTGTGGTTTCTTGATCACTGAAGGTCTCCACCATTGATGGATGGGCAGACATCTGTCAGGAATGGTGCTGCCCGCGTACAGAAGATGGAGCTGAGACCCTGTGGAATGAGTGCATGCTCTGGGACAGGCAGCATTTCAGAGAGATCAGGGGATGAAGCAGAACTCCTAGTTTGAAGGGGCCAGAATGCTGGCCTTAAAATTGTGGCAGAGGTGCTCCATCCCTTACTTCAGATTGGTGTGTAGGTTCCTGCAGCAACGTACTAGATACATAGCAGATGGACAACCTCCGAAAGATAATCTAGCTAACACCAGTTTGTTTGTTTGCAAAATAATAATGATACTGTCTTTACCAACTTGTTTGGTCTTAAATATAGTACTCCCTTTGGATCCTTTCTATAAAAATCTGTAAGGGCACAGTGCAGCCAGGTCATCATGCAGCCACAGGGATGTAGCCTGTAAGCCCTCATAAAGTTGAATATATAGTGAGGTTTTTTCACCTCTTCATTGTCAGACAAATATGAAAGCCAAAGCAGACTCCAATTGCACACACCAGCCATAGCAGAGAGAGCTGTCATCTCAGGCTTGCCGCTCAGCTGATTGACATGCTGATTGATGCACTTAAAATACATGTATATCAATCATTCTTAAGGTTAAGAGCTCAAGGGGGGGAGAAGGGGAGCCAAAAGAACAGGAAGTTTCCAAAAGAAGAAAAATATTCATCTTCTCCTAAAAAAAAACCACAAGAAACCCACCCACCTCCCCAAAAGAAAACCCCAAACCAACCAAAAAACAACCCACCAAGCCCAGAAAGAAACCATGAGCAAGTCGTATTTTGGGTGTCCTGTATTCTCCACTGCCTCATGCTCCCAGGGATCGATTGACTGTCAAGGACTTTGAGAGGTGACATGAATGGCAGCAGAAATAGCTGTATTTTCACTTTCCTCTATCAATTTGTGTGTGCTGTCTACATTATGGCTTAGGGTCTTTGTGCCAACTCAGATAACGCACAACCAGACACGGAACATTAAGCAGTATGTCCAGTTTTAGTTGTTTCCTTTTGAATTTCACTTCTCAGGAAGAGCACCAGCCTGACAGCTTGGAGGCTGGCTGGTTCCTTCACAGACCAAATGCACAAAGAGTTTTGTGATGCCAAATCTGGCAGTGCAGAGCAGAGTTGAGGTGTCTGGGCAGAGAGGGAGCAAGGGGTAATGTCTCTCCAGCCCAACTACAGATCTTTTGGGCTATGGTTCTCAACATAAGAAGGATTTAACCCCGAACCTAATCGCTGTATTTCACAACTGCTCAGCACGCATCCAGTGGCAAGGTCTGCTGACCAGTGAAGGTGGCATTGGACATACATCTGGACAGGGGTCACCTGAAGCTCCTCCTGCACTCAGACAGCATGGACCCTGTTTCACAGCCCATGCACCCCCATCCCTCCATCCCCAGCAATTCAAATTTCAACTGGTACAGAGGACAGAGCTGAACAGGACCATTTTTAGCCTTCTTTAACAAACACGTAGTAAAAACCTGCAGAGAAGCCCACATGGCTGCACCCACAGGTTTTTTCATCCTGAAGAAAAGAAATAGAGCTGTATTCAGTTCGGAAATAGGGCTGTTTTCAGCTGGAAAGTGAAAACTATGTGGTAGCCGGTTAAACAGCACACATGATTAATAATTTACCCCAGGTATTTCGGACTTGAAGCCTTTACCCAGGTAATACCGGGAAGGAGTGAAAGGGAGTCATGCAAGCCATGCATGCTGCACTGGGACCTACAGATGATGATTTGCGTAGGTCAGAGGTGGAAATGGTTTACGACTGTTTCAATATAGAATACCACTAAGCTTGGAGGGAGTGGCAAACCTTGATAGCTACCATCATTCATCTTTCCTGTCTCTGTGTTAGTCTCTAATTTTAAAAGTCAGCTTCTTTTAAAAGCCATCATTATGTTTTCAATCTCCAGACCTTCCAGCTTCTCTGGAGAAAGAAATGAGGGAAAAAAAAACCTTTTCAGAGCTCAGAAGCAAATAATGGCTTTAATGTGATTCTTTCCTTCTAGGAGAGGGGATGGTAAAAGATTTCCGAGAACAGATTCAAGTCAGGGTGCATTCTGTGTTCAGCAGTATTGCTGGAGAATTTACACACCTGTCACCTAATTGCCACTTCCTTTGTAAAACAGAAATGACAAACCCAAGACATTTGCTTTTATTGTCTCTTTTTTCTTCCTTTTCTCAATAGCAAAGTGCTTGACATCCTTTGGAATAGAAACCACAGATTTCCTCCACGCTTTGGGATTCAAAAAGCATCTGCAGTCTTCAAGATGTAAGCAGAGAGGGTTTCCTTTGAGTCCCCAAGTTATCAGATGGTGCAATGTATTATTAAAATCCAATTTAAACTTCATACTCTCAGGTGCCAGATGGCCAAACTATGTTTGCAGTCCTGGAGTAGAGCTAGGATGGATTTGTCACATCCTTCTGCCATTGTCACATCCTTCGAAATAGAAACTTCTAATGTTGCTTTGTTTTTTAAGCAGTTGGAAGCCTGTTAACCATTTCGGCTCTAGCATGTCTATGTGCTTTACAAATCTCTGTCACGATGCACAAACATTCCCAAGACTGTAGCGATCCTGCTTAATTCTTGCAAAACTGAGGTGGTCCTTAGCCAAGTGGTGGGAATACAACTGGGGCTAGACCTTAATCTTTGTCTCCTGCTCCTCTGCCCTTGTGGGAAGGCCATGAAAAAACAGAGAAGTGATGGGCACAAGGAGCCTACATTCCCAAGCCCTGACCAGACTTTTCAGCAGGAGACCAAACATGAGGTTGGGAGCAGCTTGTTAAACAATAAAAAGCAATCAAGGAGAGAAATTTCTGTAACTCCAGACTTCAGGGGATTTCTTGCCAGGAAAGTTATGTTTTTCCCCCCCCCACACACACATGTTTCTTGCTGACATTTTCTATGCTCCATTACATTTCCCATTGCTTTGTAATTAAGGATTTTAGAAGATGATAGGACAACTTTTGAGCTGGCAGGGTAACAAGAACAAGAAAATTACATAGGACGTGGCTTGGGTGGAATTTAGCCCAATGACATCATGGATGCATTACAACCCCTTCCAAAGAAAAGTGGCCCCCAGACCACCTACAGAGCATCCTCTCTGCAGAACTGTCCCATGGGTGTCCCTGGGACAAACAGGATGGGGCAGAGGCAGATGCAATATGGCTACAGGGAAGGTGGGCATGTACCTACCTACAGTCCCATGGGCTGGAGCTCCTCCTCTGTGCTCAGCTGTATGCCTGTCTCCTCCAGGGAGGGATGTACTACTGTTTGGGCTCATAAAGAGCACCCAAGCACTTCATTGAAGGCTCCAGGCCTCTGAGGGTCATCTTCCCCAGAGAAAGAAGCCAAAACACCCACTCCATGAAGATGCCTCATTGAGCCTCCTGCAAGGTTTCTGTATGTATTTCCTTCGGGAAAAGAAAGATAAAACCAGGTTTCTCATCTGTAATAAGGGGAAAGGTCCCCCCATGGGAAGGAGGAATAACAATCCCAATCATTACGTCATTGTAATGGTTGTATGGGGACTGAGAATGGCTTGAACTGTTGAGTGGCACAATCTGCCCCCCTCACAGATAGCTCAGTGTGTTCAGTAGCATGGCAACATCACTGAGCCATCCTCCTTGAAGCTAATATCACAGGAGGAGATTAACTCCAAGCAAGCAGGCAGGCAACAATAACAGGCTCATTGAAATGCAAGGAGAGCTCCGCTTTGACCGCACTGAAATACCCCTTCGCCATTTCAAGCTTCTCTTGCTGCTGCTGGTGCAGGTGCCTTGCCTGCGTGGCAAGTACCCCCTTTATGTGGTGGTTGTCACTAGCTCTGCACCTCCAACAGCAGCATGCCTGAGAGGTGTCGGAGTGATGTGAGACAGTGATACCATGGCAGGGAAGTTCCCGACCCGGCACAAAATTGTGGCAGGAAAAGGAGAGTGGGGAGGGGGTTGTGAAACTGTGGGCAGGTGGCAAACTGGGATGCAATTCCCAGCAGGGCTGGCTGGAAGAGGCTGACTGACACGCTGCAGAGAGGGGATTTATTCCATCCCATCACCCCGCAGGCCCCCAGAGCAAGTTAAACAAGGCGTCAGATGTTTCTATTTTAGGAGCAACCGGGGAGGCTGGCAACTACCAAATGAAAAGGAGGGGAAAGCAGAAGTTGTCTAGTAAGATTAGCAACACGTTTCCCTCCTTGCCTTCCAGAGAGCGTGCCCCCTTCCAGCAAGCTGGGGTCTGCACAGCATAAATTATTCCTGTCTAAATTTGAGCTGTGCTGTTGTTTCTGCCAAGCGTTTACTCTCGAAAGCAGTATTTTTTCAGGCACAGATGACACTGGCTGACATGTGTCATCACAGTACGTGTCCTTGAAAAATATATGCCGTGAAATTGCATGGATGCTCTCCAGGATGAGCTGCTCGCATGCAGAGAGCACAATCAGAAGGTCTTGGTCAAGAGACTGCTCATCTGTCCCACCATGGCCCAGCTGGACTGTGGGCTGGGGGAGCTCTCCACAGCCAAGTGTCACCAAGTTCACAGATCGCCACTGAGCCATACGTGTGTTTGGCTTGTGCAGATAAGACCTCTGGGCACCTTCTCCTGCAGATATCTCTGCACTTTCGTGAACGAGACCTGTCCTCCTCACGGCAGTGAGTAAAGCCACAACTTCATCATCTGTCACAGGTTCCTTAACATTCAGAAGCTGCTTCAGACACATTCCTCACAGTGATCGTGCACCACTAGCAATTGACATAAGGGTAAAAGAGAAGTGCTGGATAAATATTTCACTGACATTTGCATTCTCCCAAACCCACATTCCTTTTAACCTCCTTTGGCTACGTGCCATCTGCCAGCTTGTTGAAAAGGTTGGATGACCCCTTTTCACGCCTATTCAGATTGCTGAAAGCCCAGGTCCATGCAGTGTGAGTGACAATCCCAATCACTCAGACGCTGTGCAGGCCTATTTTGGTTGCACCATGTATAGACTCTTATGGCTGGGGATACAGTGGCCATATTCCTTCATCAAAACAAACATCTCTGGACTGGGCAAGCTCACCAGGCTCCTAATCAGCTTTGGCCTCTACCTACTCATAGGATTCTGTCCAATCTAAAGCATGCAGATTCAAATAAAAGGAATATTTAAAGAGATGGCTTTGTACCCCCAATTACGGAAAAGTGTTCCAAGTTGCTGCCTTAAGGCCCAGCATGTTGAGGTTAGAAATGTTTTTTTTTCATCACTCTGACACCATATGGCCAAAGTCAACAAGAGGCTGATGTGAGTTTGATAATATGGCAGCCCAGCATGATTTCATCTTTGGGAGGTCACAGGATTAGTGCATAAGACAGTCAGATGTGATTAACATTAGGCACTGTATCTGTGCAGAGACGCACGGGTCTGTCGCTGTGACTACAGATGGAGAGCCAAAGTCAGATGAAGGTCAGACAGGGCATCGTGACTGTCCGAGCAGTCGAAACCTGTGGCATCCTACCCTGTGTGGCGCTGCCATAGAGGAAATCCACTTGTCCCAAAATGCCTGTCAGTGCCACCAGCGTTGCTGTGCTTCACAGCCTTGGTTCGCCCAGCACACCTGTCTGCTCCAGCAGCACGCAGCGAATGGAGGAGGACATCTGTGCTGGGGAATTGGTTTCTGCCGTCTTCTGCTATTTTTATGTGGTGGCTGAGAAAGCTTCCAAAATGAGACACATTGCCACGATTAAACTGAATGCATTTAATAGCAAACTAGATCACGAATTGCAGAGCAAAGCCACTTCATATTTCCATGGGGCTTGCTAGAAAAATAGCTCCAATAATGAGGCACATTGTAGACTTGTTTATGCTCAGCTGACTCTGTTCAAGCAACAAATTATCTGTGTGTGATTATGAGGCCAAATTCACCCTATAATTTTTCATTTAGCCTTATTTTACTGGCTGGCCTGTTTCACTGAGCTGAGGAGTTATTCATGGAGCAGAACCTCTGTCCTTGCTCACAAGCTGAAAGAGGACTTTACAGGTGTTGCACAAAGTCACAACATCCCGTGGATAGCCACCACTCGGTAGTACCAGCTCCCAGGTTCAGTTTGCAAGCAGAGGGCTGGGTCACGTTTCTGTCTCGGTTTGCTTCTCCCTAGACTCAGTAACCAGAATCTAAGCAGAGAGGATACTCTGAAGCCAGCTTGGAGTGGTAAAATTCATGTCAGAAGCATGCACCAGCCCCAGACAGAATTGGTGCCTCAGCATTTGGAGAGAAAGGGCCTGATCTGCTTTACTAGCTGCCCCATGGTGTTCACCGGGAAGCACACCCCTGGCATGCCCGCACAGGCCATCCAGGTCCCAGTGCTGTAATTGAAAACATCTAACGCTGCAGCGCCCTGCCATGAAAAGCAGCAGAGGTTGCATTTCATCACTAATCTTGTGGTTTTGCTCACAGCTACAAGTAGCGTTCCCAGTAAAACAGGCACAGGCGAATTCCTGCGTGCTCTTCGTGCGGCCGCGTAGGAGGGTCTCTGGGCAGAAGCCTTCCCAGGCTGGAGTATTTTGGGGTAATTCATAATGATGTTTCACTGCGTGTTTTAGAACAAGCCGAGTCTCTGTCTCAGCCACTCACTGCTGTGGGCATGCTGGGATTTCTGTGCAAGCTGTGGTGGGGCAAGGATGAAGACAGACAGAATAGCTATATGTTATAACCCTGAATTAGGAGAAGCTTTCCCAGCCCTTATATAGCACCTTCAGTTTTGCCACATGGCAGTACCAACCTCAAAACATCAAGCTTCTCCTTTCTTTTTCTGAGCTGCTGGAAGAGGTATCCCAGAGCAGCCCAGCAGCAGAGCACCCCATCACAGCACCAATGCCCGGTGCACACCTTGGGGCTCAGTCCCAAGCACAGGGATGTGGGAACCCTCACTTCCACAGTAACAATTGCACATACCCTATACATTTATAGCATCCCACAAAAGTCCTGAAGAGGAAAAGATAACACAAAAGCACCAACCAGAAAAGCAAGCAGAGGAGCGCTGTGTCCTTGTGGTTCCACTTGTTACTCAGATGCCTTTTATTTTTGGTGCCTGTCCTAGCAGTTTCCAAGAAGTCTCCCCCTATCCTACTTCTATGGGGAGGTATAGCGTTACATTCCAACACTGCAGGCATGAACATCTGAGGACAGAGTCAGGCCATGAGGTCGAGCCTGTATTTATAATACAAGACCTGAGCGGGGCCAGGTCACTGGAGGAGACTGCACTTTCCTGAAACACTAAAAGATACTCCAAGGGTCCCCGGATGACCAGGAATTACCAGTGGAGTCCTGCAGGGTTAGGTCTGCAGATCTGCACCCTGCAGAAGAGCTGAATGTGAGACACATCACCTCACTGCCACCAGACATACCTCACCCCTCCCTGGGCAAACCAGTGCCTTGTGGCAGAGCTCAACAGGGGATGGGCAGAACTGCTCAGTGCTAAATTCAGACTCTGCTGTTTGCGCTGGTTTGATTTTTAGTGGAAAGACCCTCATTTTATTATACCAGTAAAAGTATGTGAGATAACATTCATCATTGTTACTTCCACAGGATTAAAGCATGGGTGCCTTTTGCTATTTCAGATGTTTCCTTACATTAAAATTTATATAGCTGATCCATTTCTTTTTGGCAATGAGGTCCAAGTCAGACAGAGGCAAACATTATCAAGATGTACCAGGAGCAAACTTACTCAGGAGCATTCCTGTGGGCAAGGCTTCACCCAAGTGCTTCCTTCTTTTTTAATAAACGTATCTTGGAGACATTTTAACTTGTGGGAAAAAAACACCTCCTAGCCCCTTAGGTTCCACTGGTCCTGTTCATTTCTCACATGAGAACATAATGCTTTCCAGTGGTAACTAGTTGGGATGCCACAAATAAAGGATTATACCTTCAGTTGAGGCAGAGCTTCTTATGAGCTTACAGATTAGCTATTAGAGATCCTGTTCTCATGCAGAAATTACATACACTTACAGATGTGTGCATTATTTCAGACAGAGCAGCAAGACTGCAGATGGCTGGAACTTCTAGCTCAGGAAAGCAGGAGTATTAATTCTTGCTCCTTCCGTGTAGCCATTCAATGCTGAGGTGAAGAGGATGAAATATGTGGCATTACCTGATAATACAGATATACTTTTAAAACACACTACCCAGCAGGGGAGTAAAAAGCATTTTCAAGATGTCTTTCTTACAGTCAAGTGCCCCGTGCTGGATTTGGGTTGATGTTTTGACAGGCTGCAGTTGTCAACCCCACAATAAGGTTATTCCACTTGGATATTTCTGACCTTGTGCTAAAACTTCAAGAAGAAAGTGCACTTACATTTTTAATGTGCATCCTGCTGACACACCACCTCTCCTGTGGGAGAAGCAGTGCTTGAGGAGGGAAGAGTAAGAAAGAAGATAAGTAATTCCTTTCATGAGGAAGATAAGTAGTTCCTTTCATGAGGAATTACTGCTCCAATGAGTTGGATAAACTCATTGATTTCATGTGCATAAGATGTAGAAGAAAAGGAAGTCACCAGTGTATGGTGTTTATTATTTCAGTGTGTTGCAAAATGTCATTCTAAAAATAATATCAACCTACCATGGGAAGCCACATGATTTCTATCAGGATAATTGATAATTCAGACCTCTAGATAGTGTTTCTCTTCATAGAAAATTACAGCCTTGGAGAAGAACGTATTACTGCAGAGAAAGTGAGCGCTGAAGAGCTGACAGCCCTGGCTGGAGGCAGATGTTGCTTTTCACTGATAATGCAATATTTTACCAGTGCTAAACTGATCTGCACCATATGACAACCAAAGTAACAACATCTATGGAGCTCAATCTGCTCTACAACCCAAGGAGTTGCAAGAAGATTGCCCTTTTACTGCTCTTACCATCAAAACGTGTAATACAGTTGAAAACAGAAACTTGGAGGAAGTCTCCAAAGATCATGGGTTTTCCATCATTTCCCCCCTGGAGAAGAAGGATCAGCCGCCCTGACACCAGATGAAGCCATTCCTGGGACCTGTTTTCTAGCATCGCCTGGGCAGAAAGCCTACTGAGACAGCAAGCGCTTCCGATGGCCTCGGCCATGGCTCCCATCTTCCATTTCCTCTTCTCCAAAAGGGAAGCCAGACAGCTGTTGAGGAGCTTTGGAAAAAATCTTGTCAAAAACTTAAAAGGAGACAGTGTGCGAGTGTCCGTGTGCGTCTCCAGCTGGCTTTCTTCTTTGTTTCCGAGCTGCAAAATAACCACAAAACTGAAAACCTAAGTAATGTGTTAATGGCTTGCTTAATTTCACTTTTCCTGTGTATTCCAGCACTATATTCATATCGCCCCAGAGATCTTTCACTCTGTAACTGCAAATAAAGGAGTGTCTAGCTGTGGAAGAGGGCAGAATAGCGGGTGTGAGTTCACCAACAGTAAATAACACTGCTGTTTCACACATACAGGTTGCAAGAAGTAAAAAGGGAGGCGTTTCAGTTCAGGGAGAATTAAGTGCTCTCTGACATTTTCCCTGGGCATCTCAGAGCATGGTAAAATGCAGACAAGCTTTTCCAGGAACACCTTGGAAGAGGGATAAATGATGCCTTGGATTCCCAGGGAAACTCCTGTTCCTTCATGGCACTGAATGAGGCACAGTAGTAGAAGATCAGGATTTGTACTGCTCCTGCTGGCCTTAGGATGGTCATCCTGAAGGCCAGGCCTGCTTTTTAGAAACTCTTTTCCTAAGGAAACAAGTCCAAGAACAGGCAATAGGGAACAGTTTCTCTTTTGCTTCATTGCTTAGCCAAATTCAGGTTAATATTTTAAAAAATCAGACCTGAACCACTCAAAATCAATGCTGGCATTCCGATGTTCGTAAGCCAACCCAAATGTTGTATCTTGCCTTTGACCTGCCGCTCTGTAAATTCCACATGAATTTACAAAACTACATGAAATTTAGTTTAGTTGAGGTCTTAGTTCTGCATCCAGCAGAATACATACAAGCATGCACACACCTTTTTGGTGCCTGTGTTGCAAAATGCCCACACCATTCTAAGTGACACAATAAACCACTAACATGATTATGGTAGGCACTACAGACAGATATCTTTTAATGATGCTTTTATTTCTTCTGCTTGCAAATGATCACTTCTCCTGGTGTTTTTCCCAAATATTACTCATTTTCTGTCACCGAGTGCCACCTGTCATGAGAAACCACCTGTCTTCTTTCAGAAGAAATCAGCAAAAATGGACAACCTAAATCCTGACCGTGGTCTTTCTACAGAGAGGGGTTGGTCACGTTAAGGAAGCAGGGTTTGACTCAACCTGCCATCCAGCCTGCGTTGTATGCCCTGCTGGCTTTATTGGTCATGAAATCTACATGCAAAGCCAAAGGACCCTCCTAAACACTTAATTTGCTTTGCTGCAGGCTCTTTATGCTGCAGAAGGCCAAACTAAGAGCACTGCTAGATAAGCGATCCAGTCTTTCCCAAGACATACCGCTAGCATTTTTGGCTTCAGAGTCCACAAGAGCAGCATGATGCTCTTGGCTTTTAATTAGCTTAAGCCAGAGGGAGCAAAGATCTGAGCTCTTGAGCTATACTGGAGACCGAGAGTTGAAAAGCTGAAGCAGAGCTGCCATAACCTTCCCCCCTGCCATCAAGTCCCCATCAGTGTGAAAATTAACGTGTTTACTCCCCATCAGTGGGTGAAATCAGAGCCCTCATGCGATTTCCTGTCAACAATTACTTGATCACCCCATTTCTGTGCAGGCCTGATGACTGCAGTGCAGCACCTCTGTCAGGGGACGTGTGAGAGGCTGGGAGGGATCAACCTACTGCTTAAAACCAGAATGTGACACTTAGGAGAAGAAGCTCATGTTTTGCAGAGGTTTTTTTTATTCACATGCTGAAATTGTTTCATATTAAGCAAGCTGGGCTAATAGACGTGGCAAATTAAGTGCTAAGTCAAGCCCGCCTTGTTCCGCTGCTGCAGCTGTACATCTGACTTTTGAAGCCACCGGCTTGCTAGGCAGTATGAACACAGTTTGCTGGATGCTCTCATGGCTGGTGGTGGAATGTAAGCACAACACTTGGAACACAATCCACCAGTGTCCCCACGCCAGATCCCATAACCTACTTCCTAGGCCTGCTGCCAGTGTTGTGCTATGAGTCACGAAGAGAAACAAACACAGGGAATGTCAGATTAAATAGGACACAACGCTTTCGCAGCATTTAAAAGCAGAGCAATTGTGCTGCAGCATACAAACCTCCCTGGACTTCTCTTGGATTGCTTCTCATCTTGGTAATAAGAAACACCCCTTTAATTAGTTCCACCTAATGAAATTCATAAACCAGGGAGTGGGAGTTTTGCTCCTGGGTAGAAACTGAAAACTCTCCACTTGATCTGCCCATTTTCTGCAGCAGTCATTAGCAAATTTTATCAAATCTCTGCATTAAACAGTAACGCCTATTGTTCGCCCAGCACACAAGTCCATTTATGAGCTGCAATATGACACGTCTCGGAAACCCCAGACTGAAAGGCACTTCTTTTTTTATTAAAAAAGAAAAAAAAAAAAGTTAGGACAGGCAAGAAAAAGAAGTTTCAAATTGTCAAGAATAAACAATAGAGAAACTTCTACCTGAGCTTTGTGGCTGCTGAGATCAGAGGTGTCCCTTCACCTTTCCAGGTTCGGGCAAAATAGCTTACAAAATTTATTCCACCTTCTCTTACAGTTAAGGGGCATCCATTACCACGCCAGCTGAAGCTCTGCGTGCTTCCTGCTCCTTGCATCAGGGACAAATAAAATAACTCTAGGAAGCCCCAAGATGTGCATTTGCTCCTATGGAAATATTGACCCACAAGGGTCTGTTTAAATCCAGTTTGGTTATGTGTTTCTCAAGACAAAGCGATATCCATGGCAACAAACTAACTTCTCTGCAGAAGAGAGAGCACATCCAGAAACAGAGTGTAATCTCTCTCTTTATCAACGACTAAAAGCCTGAAAGCACAAAGTTTGAGCTCTCAGGCGCCAGCACCAGTGCTCTGCAGGATACCATGGCCTTTTATCAGGACACTTTTGCAAAGGTCCATTGTAGAGGATGGCGAGGGAAATCGAAGCCTTGCCTGCTGTTTTAACTTCCAAACTCTTTTGCAAAGAGATGTGTGGTTGCAGTTGCCACTGCATTTCAAGAAGGTAACAGAAGAGGGTGAGGAGTGAGCCAATTGTCAGTTACATTTGGAGACAGCAAAAGCAGAAATCACCACTAAGACAAACTGCTAGGATGGTCAGGATTTTGGTATGAACTATTTTCAGCACCTACTGGGGCCCCTTGGTGTATTTGCATGTTTTCCACAAAGTGGCTGCTGACCAATATATTCATCCTGTTATTCCATATTGGGTCCCATAATTACAGATCCTGATTTACAAGGTTGGTTATAGCTGCTATTATGGGAAGCTATGATGCTCGACACAGTTGCAGTACTGATGGGAGAAGGAGGGAGGAAGACTGCATGCAGCAGCACTTGCATGAATGCTTGCCACACTGGGCAATGTTAACAGGGAAAGGAAAAATCTACAGCCCCTCCGTGGTCTTCTCAAGACTCCTTTCCATGTACAAACCCATCTTGGGTCTCTGCTGTGAGGGGTAATTTTCTAGTTCAGCACTCAGGGGTGAGTTTTTCAGAGCTTTCAGCAATAGCTCGAATCAGCTCTGCTCCCAGGACCTGCTAGAGAAAGGTATTGGTGCAGAGTACATCTTGCTGTGGTCCCACTGGAGCTAAAGGATTGCTTTGCAGGCTCAGCGCATTTTACCCCAGGACTGTCTTACCCTGACCTGAAACACCTTCCTCTCCTGGCTGCCTGCTAGCATTTGCTGTGCTCTCCAACTTCTGTGCCCTTGCCTCTACACCAATGGATATCTCAATGAGATAAAAAGTCCCCACCAGCATTGCTCAAGGCCTCCAAGACAGTCTCCTGTGCTGCTGGAGTCCTACCTGCAAACCAGACCCAGCACTCTCTTGAAGATCTGTGGAGAACGGGTACAGGGTTGCCAGACAGGCAGACACTGCTGCAGAGGGAACAAAGAGAGACCCAAGGCTAAATTTTTCAGGCAGTGTTTTGGTGCCATGTCCTAAATGCTATGCAGTCACTCGCAAATGATGTGATTGATTACAGATTATGTCAACACCACCCTATCAGAGCTTCTTGCCTGCAGTGGTGCTGACAGAGCATCCGTCAGCTTCATTTCTGAGAACCCATAAATGCAGGAATTATAGGTCATCACCTTCACAGGTTAAAAAAAGAGATCCTTGTTTTGAAAGCCAAAGTGGCTCTATTAGGAATTCCAGGTTAGGGTACTCAAGGGACACACATTGTCCCCTAAAGATGTATGAAGGGTGAGCGCACACGTCCCACAGAAAAGACAAAGTGTGAGGTGTTTGCTTTGTCCAGGAGAAAGACCAGGGTAATGGTTTCTTTCAGAGGTTTGGCTTCTTACACTTGCCCTTTCTGTCCCAAAGAGGAGCAGGTCCTACACTGCTGGAGATCAAAGCTTATCCATTGAGGAGACAAAATTCTTTGAAGATTAATACTGAATTTAGCATCTCTAGTTGAGATCAGGAGGAGATTTTCGGGATTAGACTCACCTAAGTGAAAAAAACAGAGGCACTGCCTCCCCCTCCATGCACTTGCAAGTACCTACAACTCCCCCTCCTGTATCTACCTCACCCCACCACCATCCACCTGAGAAACCCCACCTCCGTTACTGCAGGGGTTTCCATTTCAGCTGCAGTAGAGGGTGGCCTTTCTCTGCAGCAGCAGTGATATATTACCTACCCAGGTACTGACCAGGCTCTGTGCATCATCTTATCTGCCAAGGTCTACTCCCGTGACCCTTTGTCCCTGTTAGCCTGCTGAATTTATGCTCCTCTGATCTATTGCTACATGAAGCTGAAGGCAATAATGAATTTTTTCTGGTGGTGCAGTTAAAACTATGAAGGAAAAAAAAGCCCATGAGCAGAACAGTCTCACTTTACCAAGATCAGGTGGGGTGCAACCTTGCTCCCTCATTTGGAACATGGCAAACATCATTTGATCACAATGGCTTCAGGCATAGCACTTTTAATGCAAATTCGAAAGAGCTATAAGAAAACACCAGTGCTGCCTCAAGGGGATGCTGGCCTGAATTTAAAGAGACCTTCAAGTGGCTGGAGCCCAACTGTACTGGTCAGAGTGAAAATCTCTACTTCAGTGATTCTCAACGAAAAGACAGAACGACAAGCTACGTTTTTATTATGGTTAACACTTTTGGTGCTTACTGATGGATATAGACACATATTTAGATACTGTCATTGGCTGCTGGTTTAAACAGCATCTTCCTGACTCCAGAAACCAATGGCTGGTTGCCCATCTGTCTCCTGGGTCTTTTCTCCCAAGAAATTGTGGGTATTTATAAGGCAGCACCCTCTCATTTGCTTACCCTTAATAGAGCAATGCATTCCCAAAGCCATCTATGAGAGCTGGGCTGGCTGGCTATGGAGGCTGAACCATCTCCTCTCCCCTTCCCGACCCATTATGCCTCCCTTAGCGGTGGCCACGATCCTGCTGAAGCAGATCAGATTTCAGGCTACTCAGCAATCCCACCTCTCAGGGGAGCACAACACTCAGGCTGTAGAAGCCTTTTCTATCATTATTCCCTGGAGTCATTAACAGTCAAGAAGTGATCTGTGCCAGATCTCAGCTCTTCTCCGGTTACATCCCCACCACCCATGACCTTAAGCAGAAATCCCAGGCTTATAAAATTAAACAGGCCATTCCCACGAGCCACCCTGGGACCACGAGCCATCCATGCTTGGATGGGATCAGGGGAAGGAGCGGAGGCACGTCTGCTGCTGGAGTAGCGCAGTGTTTTTTCATAGCTGCAAGTCAAACCGGACATGGATGTAGCACAGTGACCTATTGAACCAGATCTCATTAGCTAACTACTGAGCAGTCTAGCAGACCATTAAAAATTAAGCTAAATATAGGCACATATAATAAAACCTCTAAGGCTCTGAGCTTAATCCACCGGGGAGTGGAAAATTGTAACACGTGGGATGATCTTCAGACGATGCAACTGCAGCTCTAGTGAGCCAGAAAGCTTTAAGCAGATCTCCCCAGAACCACAGGGACAATTGCTGTGCCTCTGCTCCACTGCCAGAAAACCCAGCCTCCTGCACACCTGGTTATTTTCCATGCTCACACATGAGTGAGCTCTCACGGCAAGCCAGGGTTGTGCTACCCGTTCCACCATCCTGCAGCTCGCTCCTGTTTTCAAGGCTCACTTGATATCAGGGAGGACAGTGGAGGTTGTATTTGCCTTGAGATCGGGGGCGTTGGCGGCAATCAGCCATGAACAGGACCAGCAGACAGGCACAAGCTCCTGGTCCAACCCTGCAAAGCCACTGCTATTGTTCCTGTGCTTTTGGCTCACACCTGGGCTGTATGGACACCCAGCAGTGTTATTTGAGTGTCAAGTGCAAAGAAGATGTCTTTTAACTAAGAGACGGGTGTTGCACAATGGTCTAAACACAAGGCTTAATGGAGAAAGCTACGACCTTCCCACCTACAGCCTTCAGGTTCCCTCAGACAGACTGAATGAAGTAGATGGAGGAGAGACCTTACCAGCTATAAAACAGGATCTTCACACTGGTCCCATGAGGCTAAATTAGTTTGTGCAAAGACTTTGGGATCACAAGTAACCTTCTGGTTCAAGCCTCCAACATTATGTGAAACAGTCCTTTCAAGGGCTGAATTACTCCACGAAACTTCAAAGCCAGCAAATGAATGTGTGCTCAATGACATTCGTGTGCAGCGCTTTGAGTGAGTTTTCTCTGCTTTTCCTAGTCAGTGCGCAACACTCAATTAAAAAGCACTGCTCTCTTTGTAGCCTTCACTGCAGTACGAGGTTTATTGTCCTATTTATCATCATTGAACGGCCTCAGGCTGAATTATTTATAGTGCTGGTGAAGATGAATTAAGTGGTAAATTCAAAGTGGGTCACAGGGATGTCGCCTTGGCCTTGCAACCCAGAAGTGTCAGTGGGCTGATGTCTTTGCCTCCTCTGCTTCACAGGATGGAGCATCCTTGTCCACACTCACACCGAAACCATGAGCTGCTTGATTATGCCAGGGATTCCCTGGATACTTCAAGTGTCAGAAGTTGGGGAGCCCTCCCACAGGCAAACAGACAGCAGGTTCTTGGAAAGGTTCATCTGAAAATGAGGTGGAAAATGCGCTCCTGGCCGTGAAACCAAAGGACAAAAGAAGAATCTTTTTTCTGTGTTGTTGGTAATTTCTCTCCATGGTGCAAGGGCAGACGAATTTCATTATTTCTTGTGAGAAAATCTCTATCAGCAGTATCACCTAATAGCACCAAAGACAGGCACTGAAATTCAGAATGAATCGGCTTTAGTAGAAAGGTTGTGAAGCAGCCTCCACTTTTGGGAAGCTGCAATAACATTTTGTCCCTATATGATGCAATCACCTTCCCTTCAATGTTGCCCGGTACAACACTGACATCTTGCCCTCGCAAGTCAAAAAATCTCTCTGCTGAGAAACCAAATGAAAATGAAGAGGGGTTAGATTTAAGTACAGCAGGATGGAGTTCTAGCAACAGCAAACTTGCTGAGAAATGTGGCTTAAGTAATCCCACTGCTATTTTCAAATTCAGGTTGAATTTACTTAACAGCTCCAGCAAACGAGAGAGCAGGGACCAGACTCCCCAGCCCAGGCAGAGGAGGAGGAAGAAGCAGACAGCTTTAATTAGCAGGCATGTCAGCCAAAGCACTTGCTTAGGAAGGGATCATCCCAAGGACCTGGATCCCCACATCTCCCTGCCCAAGAATGCTCCAAGCATCACAATGCATCTCTCCAGCATCCTTTGGCTTGCTTTCTTTTTTAATTCAATTTTGCAGAGGTCCAGCCTCCCAGGCCCAGCCCCTCAGCAAAGCAGCCTGTATTCCTCCGATTACATATTGCATTTGTTCCAGTTTCTTGTCCATATCATCTTGATGATGATGATATTAGTTAACCTGAGAGAAAAAATGATCAGCTGAAATCCGTGCTGGATTTCCCCTCACCCAAAACAACTGCTCCTGCGACCAGTTAGGGACTGTGTGAAGTGTGTATGCAAGCTTTGTTTTACTGAGCTGGTATTGCTTTTATAGATGAGCACATACACATACAGAGTCTATACAGCTTCCTTTACATAGCCAATGAAGATTGTTATTGAACTATACCATGCCAAGAAAGCTGTCTTACCAAACAAGAGCCGTCGCCTGAAGGGTATATTTAGAAATTAGAGGACATTTTAGGAAGGGAGTCACACAACATAAGCCAGAAAAGTGATGAAAAGTAGGGGGAGAGTGTGAGTTTCTTTCAGGTATTGAGCACTCGCAGACTGCGTCAGTGAGTACCCAGAACACCACAACTCTTTTTCACCTCGCCAAGTAATAGCAAAACCCAACACTTGCGCAGCATTTTTCATTCATCCATCTCAAATTGCATCTCAGTGACAGTTAAAGCACTGGATTTAGCATCCCTCTCTGTAAACTGATACACGGAGCTAAGTCCACGGTTGCGCAAAGGCAAACCACTATGGACAAATGTAGGCCATGGAGTCACATCTGTTGTCATGGATGCTGGGTTTGGACCTTCTCTTCAGCTCTGGAAGCAGCCTGTCAGCCTTGTGCGGGCAGTGCAGCCTGTGGGGCTGGCCTACTCTGTCATTTCAGTAGGGACAGAGCTTCCAAAGCAGGTGTCTTACACCAAGAAATGATTTCAAGCAGCACATATCCCCTTCAGCTCATGGTGCCCCAGTGCTGCTGAGGCTGGTGGGTACCTCTGGAGATCACCCAGCCCAACTCTTGCTCATGAGCAGGCTACTCAGGGCTGCGTCCTGCTGGGTTTTGAATATCCCCAAGGATGGAGATGCCACAGATTCTCCGGACAACCTGTGCCACTGTTTGACACCTCACAGTTAAAACATTTCTTCCTATAATTCAAATGAATTTCCTGTATTTTAATTTGTGTTCCTTGTCTCAAGTCCTGTCCCTGGGCGCCACTGAGAAAAGCCTGGCTCCACCTTCTTTACTTCCCCCATCATGTATCTATCCACATGGGTAAGACCCCTCTAAGCCTTTTCTTCCCCTTATTTCTAAGATGCTCCAGCCCCTTCAACATCTTCATGGCCTTGCACTGGATTCCCTCCAGTATGTCCACGTCTCTCCTGCACTGGGCAGCCCAGCACTGGACCCAGCACTACAGATGCACCTCACTAATGCTCATCAGAGCAAAGGACCACCTCCCTCAACCTATTGGTGACTGATGACAACCCTCAGAGCCGGGCACTTCAGCTAGTGATCAGCCTACCTCGTCATCCACCTACCTAGCCCGTACTTCACCAATGAGGATTTTCTGGGAGAAAGTGTCAAAAGCCTTGCTAAAGCTACAATACGCAACATCCCCTGCCCTCCTGATAGCCATCAAACAAGTAATCTCACTACAGAAGACCCATCCAGCTGATCCAAGCATTTCTCCTTCCTAAATCCATGTAGACTAAACCCCATCACCTTCTTGTCCTTACTATGTCTGGAAATAGTTTCCACACTCATCTGCTCCATCATCTTCCCTGGGGCCAAGGTGAAGCTGATGAGCCTGCCTGTAGATCCCCAGATCCTCCTGAACTGATACTTCCTTTCCTTCCAGTCTTCAGGAACTTTTTCTAATTGCCTGCAGCTTTTAAATACATTCAAAAGTACCACTTCTTGATGACATGGGTCCACAGTATGCCAGAGTACACTTCTAGATAGCTTGGGGAATGCGGTATTGCAGCCCAGATGTCTGCCTTTGACAGAACAACTGGCCCAAAGAGTTTTTATTTGTTGCTCAATACTAGTTAAATATCTAAGATCTGCTAGGACTGTAGAATGTTATTCCTGAATAGTGACTGCACCACATGCCTTGGGTTACTGATCACAAGAAAAAAGGGAAGGAGAGGGACACCCAGCCGTAAGGAGGTGACACAGAGAATCAGAGCACTGACAGCAGGGACAGCATCTCTATCAAAATCACCATCTCCTGTGCTCTCAATGCAAGGATTGGAACACCAACATGTAAAATCAGCTGCAAAAGTGCTCACTGACCAAGATACACAGACCAGAAATGCACACCTGCTTCACCCACCCTCATGTGAGGAATAGCTGCAATTTTGCTCACAGCAAAGTCTTAGATTGCCTGAGCTGTACCACCACAACGGAGTAAAGTCTGATTTCCCCCAACTGTTCTAGCTCGGTAGGTGAGATGGATTTAAAACAAAAACACCACCAAAGCCCAAGGGTATCGAATTGAAACTAGACACCCACAATTACATTTTCAGTAGTTAAGTTAGAAAAGAAGAAAGATAAAAATAAGATTTAAGGAGTGTGAAGGTTGTTACTGGAATATTTTTATCTCAAGCGAGTGAGTCACAAAGCCTGAAGCAGGATTTTTTTCCCTAATAACATAGGAAAAAAAAAAAACCCAACTTAAAAAAAAAAATCAACACAAAACTACCACCCCACACCAAAACAGTAAGAAAGTTAAAAGCTACACAAGGCTTGAGACACTGGTTCCTGCAGCATGTCAGAAGCAACGGGCTTCTCTTACACAGAGAGGCATCTTATTAGAAAGGAGTGAACAAAACCCACTCCTCTCAACCCAGAACAGGAAAGCTGCAGGGACCAGAGAAGCCTATAAGCATTTGACCATACCAGAGAGAGTCACTCTGGCAGCTTTCTTTTCCAAAAGCTGAATCCAGTACTAAGAAAGCACATTCTTGAAGAACAGGAGGGGGTACAGTAAGATCTGACCATGGTCTGGAAGAACAGGAAAAGAAAAGGAAAAGAGGAAGGGAAAGACCTTCCACTCGTTGACCAGACCACAGTTCAGGGTTTAACATCACTGCAGCACATGTCTCTACATGTCTGTGACGAATTGGCAGAACTCACTACAAGAACAGCAATAGCAATTCTTCATGTATACAACAAGTCCTAGGTTAAAACTCCCAATTTATGCCACATACATCTCCTGCCCAAAGGAAACCTACTTCTTCCTATCGACATGAAACAGATTTTCTTCCGACAAAGCTTTTGTTTTGTTTTTTTTTTGGTAAAGTTTAATATGTCCATAATGACAACAGAAAAAAAGAATTCAGATTAAAGGGGGTTTGGGCTATTTTTTTTTTTTTTAACAAAAGGTCAGAGTGTACAGTCAAAGAAAGCTCTGCCATCAACTTGATAAGGACAGAAGCATGTTAAGGGGTGTTTAAAGTGCAATTTAGTAGCAATCCTAAGACATCCATTTCTTCTCCTGCAGCTGTTACACATGGTTTCAGCAGCACCAGTTCCACTCCACTCTGAAATCAGGTTCTGCCCAAGTGCCAGATCTCTGTGGCTTAGAGTCCTTTGCTGGTATTTTCATCAGAGTAAAACTGGAAGAGCCATAAGCAAGCCAGTGAGATTGAGACGGCTCGTGGGAACATTATGGGAAGAATGAATCATCTGCCTTGAAAATATAAATGTTTATGATTACTGCTCCTATTCTCCTCATATATTCTTGAGACACACAATTTCTACAAGGGTGTTGATATTTATATAATACCATAAATTTAGATAGTGAATTACAAACACAATATGCAGTTGTAGCTACAAATAGCAAAGCAGTGGGACAGAATTTCCAACTATTTCTTGTTTTCTGTGTACCACAAATGAGATGTACGGCACAAGTTAAGGAACTAGAGGAACGAAATTAGTTATTAGGCAAAAAAAAAAAAAGACAAACCATGTGAGTCTGACCATTTCAGACGGTGAAGCGCAAAGCTGGACTTCTATCAAAGAACAAAAATAAGCTAAAATAAAAGCAGCCCCTGAGATTTAACCATGTCCCAAATTTAACCATGACTAAAAGACAAAGAACAGACTCCAAAGTGAAGGTTTTGGTAACAGATTATTTTCGTGGGATGTTTTCAGTGTCAATGTGACAAAATAACACCTGCCCTTGACAAGAAGCATTCTGACAAACAAATGCACAATGTAATCAAAAGGCTGAACTTGTTTCTAAACCTTGGCTGATGCTTTTAGTGCTCACAACACTATGGATGTACACACAGATTTATGAAAAACAGATCACTGAATGTTGTCGGAGCACTATAATCATGCACCAAGGAAGACATTCTTCCAGGAGGCCAACTCATAATCTCCCAATGCACATTAAAAAAGGTCAAACCAGTAACTCTTGGTAAACTTTCTGAACTTTAATAATATTCTTAATACTAAGATTTTGCTTCAAGAGTTAGATTTGTCAGGCAATGACAGTAACAGCAGTTAAGGCTTAATATTGGGTACCTGAGGTCAACCAGCAACCTAGCACTGATGCAAGCAGTTAACAGTCACATCTTTATTTATTTATTTGTTAAAAAATGCTTCTTGCATCAGTCTGCACCCTCATTTCCGTTTCTCTGCTTGGTTAAGTTGGTACAGAGAGAAGAGACTCCTACTGCAAGCACTGCTTGTAGAGCCAGGTCAGCTATATCTTCCATTTCATTTCTTCACTGTATCCTGGATATATTGCATTTATATTGGATATATTGCATCAATAACAGCCAGAAAAACAAAATGTGCAATGAATTAAAATTTCAGAAAGACACTGAAATAATTCAGGACGCTCAAGTTCCTCCCAGACACACCAGACCACAATTTCACACAAAGAAGATCCACCCTGCCACAGTACTACTTGGCTCTGGTGATGGACTGACACACACTTCCTGAACAGGTAAAACATTCAGAGCTCTGAAGCTCAAAAGTGGGGATCTGCACCTACTCTAGGCAAGGTCCTACTCTGTGCCACTGCTGCCTTTCTGCCACAAGGAAATGCAATTACTCAAAGCAGATGATGTTTTCACAAGGAAATGGCTACCTCAGGCAGAACAGATCACAAAAGTGGGTTTAACAGTTCTCAGTATGTGATTTAATGATCATTTTGTTATACTGATGTTTTTCAAAAACCATCAGTCAGGTAGAAAACATGAACCTCTGCTTTACCATCCACAAAAGACATCATCTACAGTACTTGTTCACACTGAATTGATGGGGTTTCCCATGTGTCCTCATCTGCCAAGTGAGCCATCTGTGAAGTCTGATCCTCGGGTGCTTTCTCACCCTGGGCTATTAATAATGCATCTTCTCTTCCTCCTGCTAACTGAAGGTCAGAGCTACAAGAACAACTAGATTCATTGAGTTTGTCTGCCAAAGACTCTGCCGTAGCTGTTGTAGAGGGCTGGTCAGTCTCTGTTTCAGCTTGTGGTTCTGTTTCAGCTTGCGGTTCTATTTTAAAATGAAGTCCAAATACATTATTCCGGATGAGGTATCGAACACACTGCAAAATCACATTCCTTTCGTGCCGGATGTCCTGCGCCAGTAACTGGAAAGAAAGAAGAGATGATGATGCAAATTTCCCTCTATTGCTCTGATACAAGCCTCAGAAGATGTACGGCTCTAGTCAGTAATTTTGAACATCTCTGAATTAAAGTAGTTGGATTTCTCACAGGAGTCCTGTCCTGGATACACAGGGCAGGAGACTACCTTACCAGACATAGCACAGAAAAGCCATATAATCCCACATTTGGCGTTTTCCCCGACTGAGGCTTTGCTAGAGCCAGTGAGTGTGTTTGACAGCACTATCACGCAGCTTGCTGGGCCTAGCTTGCTGTCCCCTTGGCTAAGTGGAGATCAGACCCCTTACTGCATCAGTTCAACTCAGCAGCCAGGAATAAAATGAGCCTGACAATCTGCAGCAAGTAGTGGGTGTTCCGGGGTTCGTTCTTCTTTAGGGCTTTTTTTTAGGGCCATGTGTGTCAAAACCTGAACAGGGTCAGCAAAAGGCTCAGCATAGCAGGGAAAAAGAGGTGGGACCAGGCATTCAGAGAAGAGGCAGCAGGGAGGGAGTTGCTCTTCTGGGCAGCAGCACAGGTTAGTGCTCAAACACCATTTCTAGTGATAGAGGCTCATAATAGCCATGATTCACTATGGTACTGGCACATGGCTGTACCACAGAAAAGGATAAAAAATACTTATGTGCCCACAGTGCACATATTTAAGCACTGCTCATTTAGCACCATTAATGCACTAAGGCAGGTAGAAAAAGCTGGTAACTCTGATGGTACCTCTGGATTAAGCTGATGGTTTCATTTTGCTCAGGTGGTAGAGAATCTCGCTGAATATATTAAGAATTTCCCCCCCCAATTATCCAAGTGCAGACCCAGATGACAGTGTTCTCATATCATCGACTGTAATACCAGGCCACATACTCCAGTACATCAGGACAGCAAGTCTATTAGCATCTTTTACACTTCCCATGTTATAGTGTACCTGTAATTGAACATCCCATGCATTTTTTATTAGAAAACCCCTCTGAGTGAAAGATAGTTATGAATTCAAGGAAAGGGCATGTTTCATCAAGTACTAGGCTGGATTTAAACAGCAATAACTGGTTTAGGCTGTAATCCACTAATACAGTATCTTAAAGTGCTAGAGATCTCCATGTCCTTTAACTTTACTGAAGTTCACTTGGTGTTAAAAAAAATTTGAATTAGCCGGAAGGCTGAAGGGCCTTTTGTCATTGCGAGTGCCAGCAGAACTAGTACTCTGAAGAAACAAGCTTAAAGCAAGTGGCTAAATCTGTAACTACCAGATCATTTCACACATTGCAGAGATCTAGCAAAATCTGGCTTGTAATGTCACAGAGAAGCTTTCTTGTTGTTGTAAGTTTCAACAGTGGTTTTACCAGTCACTTTAACGTGTGCATATTCCTATTTAGGCTAGTTACTACAAGGTGTTACAAGCAGCTGACACCTAAAATAGGTCTTCAGAAATCCCCCATCTGAACAAAGAGATGCCCATTAGGGCACAGATGGGACAGCATAGCCATGTTCTCTTTGCTGGACTAGGAGAAACTGCTGAATTCCCAAATGGCCAAATAAGAGCACAGATGGGATGCACCATCACCCTACCAAAGACTCCATCTTTGTCTTACATTTTTTAATTCAGGGATAGGTATCAGCGGAGTGATGCTATGCAAGTCTTTCATCAGCATACAGAATGGCTAAACACACATTACTGTTTGCAAGGCTACAACAAGCACGCTTTAGTAGTGCCCAAGCCCACTGCTGAATGACTGCATCAGACATCTGTAGCTGTTCTTCTACCTCCTCTTTTATAGCAAAAAGGGGAGGTAGGAGAATAAAAGTATCATTTTACTGATACAAAATCCTTTTCGTAGCAATTCTACTTCCTCACTTTTTGGATGAATTCTCAGCAACGACTCCCTGTAAAATTTCAACCTTGCTTCCTCAAAGTTTTTACACAATAACTGTTTCTGACAGTCGCATCCTACCTGCGAATCTCAGGCACTCCTCTGTGATTCATAGCCGCAGTACATATCCTTTGACTATAGTTTTGAGCAACATTAAAAGATAAAAAAAAACACACACCAAAATACAGTTTTTAGAATGAACTATACTGGCAAGCTACAGTTCTGGCTTCCAATGTTCTGCCAGCTTCTCTCAGCTTGTGGGACTTTAGCTGACTTTATTTCAGAGTCCTCTTTTGCTTTGATCACCAACAACTTTGAAGAGCAAGAGATAAAGACAACTGCATGCTTAGGGAGCTACATAAAGGGCACACATTTCCTTTTCTGTCACTAGGAGCTTTAATTCTTGGCAGCAAACAGTACTATGTGCTAAAAGGACGATCAAGGGACTTCTCCCACATATGCAGCTTGGGATTTGCCTTATCAGGTATCTCTTGCCTAAACATCCTGCGCTGTTTCAGAGCCCTGATGTCAGTGGCACCATGCTTTCCACTGTGTTTTGCCCAGAGCAAGTTTTCCCTTGACGGGGGAGCTTTATGCAGGCTGTTCACAAAATCACAAGGGTAGCCTACTATCTGATACTGCTTCTGAGTCCTAAAAGCAATAAAAGCTTCGAAGAAAGCCACCAAGCTTCTAAATAGGATGCTCTGAACTGTTACGGAAAACAGAATCATAACACCTCAGACTACAAACCTCTTCTTAACCTTCTGAGACACCAACAAGCTCTTCAAGGTAGCAGTGCTGTCACTTCTTCAGACTGATGTAAACATGCCCACCTCATGCACATGCAGGTTGCAGCTCAACACCACTCTACAGTTTAAGACACCAACACCCTTATCAGCAAGATCTTATAGACTGCATCTGAAAAAGTTATGCGCTCCTTGATCAGAGGAAGGCAGCTGAATAGCAAAGTCAGGAGCAAAGGGAGAAAGATCAGAATAAGGCTGATGGGATCACTCACAAACAAAACCTATTGGTTTTGGTTTTATTGTTTTAGGGGAGAGGGGGAGTAAAGGTTTTGTCCTTCGTGCAGCTCATTTTAGGCACATGTTTAAGTTGTCATCTCCTGCTCACCAGGGTACTTCTACCTGTGTATTTAAGCATCCACACCTTCTCCAAGTGAAATGCTCACTCTGTTGCTCTTAAGACAGGACCTTTGCTAACAAACTGCTCTAACTTCCAAGAGGGAAGAGAACTGCCCACATACAGCACTGTTCTGGTATAAGGAGGCATTATTTTAGTGCTAAGACTGTTACCATTTCCAGCAGAGTTGGACGGCGTTTCGGAAGGAGAGGTAATGTTTTCTTGCCCCAGTTATCAGGCCCTCTGGGGGGACGTGCATTCGGATTTGAGCTTCTCAACATCGCGCCTGCAAATTCTGGACGTTTTTGCTTCGGGTTTCGGCTCCAAGGAACAGAAGTAGTTTGAGGCGTGTTTTTAAGAGCAGGCTGTTTTTTCTCAGCTTTTGTTGCACTCTTGACAGGGATTTCTTAAAGAAAAAGAACACACTTTCATCTCAAACTTAAAAGCCTTTTTAACATCATTATATCCCCATGCACCGGCAGTTAGTTAGCACTATTCTTTCTCACATAACCTGATGTGAAGATGTTCAAGGTTTACTTGAGGGAAGGGAGGGTTTTGTTTGGTTTGGAGCTCCTTTTAAAATACAAAGAATAATCTCTAAACATTCATAGGAAAGAAAACAAGATATTTATATTCTGCACTACAAAAAGACAAACAGAAGTAGTAAGAGCTGAACAAGATTTTCCAACCTCTGCCTTCTTATCACCTAGAAAGTACATTGCTCCTGCTTCACAAAATAGCTTGCCATAAATTTGGCTGCTGAGAAAATCATGATACAGTTAGGGCAGAGAATGACCAAGTTAAATTCTCTGCTTGCTAGATACTCTCTGTAACTTTGGGCAAGCCATCTAGGGCACATAAAGCATAATAACTACCTGCAAAATCAAGGAGCAGCAGCAGTTTCATACCATACACTGATGCATACGTTCAGAAGCACAAAATTCGAGTACTAGAGAGTTCACATCTTACTGCAACATGCAGCAGCCTTCTATGGAAAAAGCCCTTAAGGACATGGAAATCTGTTCACAGGGTGAGCACAACAGCTTTTTCCTGGCACTATTCAAACAGAATATGACGTGAGACTGAGGACAGGTTTCTTTTTAATTTTCCCAACTAAGGGGAAAAAAAAGGCTCGGGAAATTCAATTACTCATCAATTACTAACCAAAGGCATTTTATACTCCCCCTTTAACCCAGCACATGCTGCTGAGAAAAGGCAAGCAAAGAGGAGGGAAAAACCCCACCCAGTCTTTCAGTAAACTCTGAGGCTTTCTGAAGTATGCTGTAGGGCTGGGGAGCAGGGGCATGAGATGCGATACAGGTCAAGTGGAAGAGGCCATCCCATGCCATGTCTGCACAAATGCTGTGTTATGTCCCGGTGCTTCTCTGAGACTGGGAGTTATGACCATACTGAGAACAAGTAGTGGCTCACTCAGTAACCCTAGTTAGTGCTCAAAACTGGGAGGAGGGAGAAATGGGGAAACAAGAGGAGCAGAATAATGGCATAACCTTTTACTCCTCCCAACCTGTCTTTATGCATGGCTTATACCAGTACTAGTATGGGCTGTCACTGAAAGCAACGTGGAAAGGGTCTGCACCCAGACTGCAACAACATCCCCACACATAATGTTTAACAAGCTTCACTTTTCACTTGTACAAGCCTAAAAATCAACAGATACAAAACAGCTCGTTCAGAGCTCGCAGACAGGCCAGAAATCGAAAGGCGTTTCCATAGCCAAACATTTGAGGTATAGCCCCTGCACTGCCATTACTTTAACATCTTTGCTAAATAGAAGCCACAGCTTACACGGTGTATTTTCTTCCGCAACACCCTTGATTTCTCTTAAAAGTTTTGTCTCAAGAAATTGTAAGTACTATAGAGGTTCCGCTTTCAGCAGTTGGAGACATAGCCATAATGAGCTAACACCGGGCTACTGCACTCATAAGTGATGTATTTGTGAATACACACGGGCTGGACAATGACATGAGAGTTGACAAAGGACCAAATAAATACAGGAGCGGTGAAGCCCTGCCAAAGAAGAGTAATTTGTGACCAGGTTTTATCATTGCTTGCAGTCTGCGTCAGCACAGTGACATAGGGTAGAAAGGGAAAAAGGGATGTGCTTCTTACATACCTTCAGACTCGCTGTCAGATGCACTGCCATAGTTGGCTGACAAGGAACTCAGAGCAGAGGTGACCTGCTTGGGAACAACAGTCAAACCAAGCCTCCCGTCTTCAGCTGCTGCTTCATCCTTGTCGGATTCTGCAAGAAAAGACAAGACAAGAAGGAATTTTTCAGTACTCCTGCATGCCAACAGCCACCCTTGCAGGTGAATCCCTATCTCACTACTACAGAAGCCTGATGTTGGGCACCACTGTTCAACACCATGGACTGACAGGAAAACCCCACATTTGTCTACCCTCTACAGATACTCGGTAGCAAAGTCACCTCCCTGCTGCTTTACAGTCCTGCCAGCAAAACTACAGTAGCGAAAAGTTTCCTGAACAAGAGCTTGGGCTTTCTAGTTCTTTCTTCACATACCAAACATAATTACAGGTTTTTAGTATCAAGTGTAGGTAAAGAGAGAGAGAAGATATCATAATATGTTTTGAAGTCTTATTGGATATAGTCCTGCGGAGGCGAGGGGTGGAGGAGAATGATTCACAAGCCAGTCAGGGGAGAATTAGGCTCATTCAAAGGGAGAATTGAATAGCAAAGCAATTTTTTGATAGTAAAAGAGTTCATAGGGGACATTGAGAACCAAGGTTACAAATCAGATTATCAAATTTCAGCTGTACTTCAGAACATTTGATACTTCAATCCCTGCAGAGCATTACAGACATGCAGAGGAGAGGTATTACAGTCTCAAACTACTCAAAAAAAGAATGTCAGGAAGATAGGAGGCAAGTAACCAAAAATGCTAAAATTGAGGATACTAGGAAAACAGAGCCCTAACAGAAAAAGATTCCTAAAAATAAACATGCAAAATTGTGACAGCTTTAGTTTGAAGCAAAAGATCTATATGCACTAAAATCTTGGAAAGACTCGGATGAACAGTGCTGGAATTAGCAGGAAAACTAGGAAATGCTTTTCACTAACATACTTGCATATAAATTTCATACACACACAAAAAAACCTACTAGAAATAGTTTGACAAACCAGCTTGTTGAGACTTACAGGGAAAGACTGATTGCAATCTTATTTTCACAAAGAGTTGTGCCTTCTCCCATCCCCTCTCTGTCTAAGCCTGCCCCACAGGAAAGCTGCCTCACACTTCTTAAAAAGGTTTTACTGAAACACAGACTTTTGAGATCTTTATTTTGAAATCACAAATATTTCTCTATGCTCTTCTAATACACCCTTAACAACTTACAATTTGTTTCATTGGAGTTCATGCTTTTGGGTACAACTTTTAGATAAATAGGTGTGTATTTATCTCAACTACTTAACCTCCCTCTTTCAACTTCGAGCTCTTTTTGAGGAAGGTTGATTCTCACCAATTGAGTAATCATGCCAATTTGCACTGGAAGCTCATGCTGAACACAGTGTCTTTTTCTAAGGGAGAATACACAGCACTTGCATATACTTAAGCGATTACAAAAATAGCATTTACTGCAAGTCATTCTGATTTTTTTCTGTCTTTTTTCCTAGCTCATCCAAAATGTTGAGTGCATAGTGTGGTTGGGTGCCTTCTTATTAAAGTTTAATGAACTACTTTTAATTTGGTTTTTAGCAAATTAGGAAAACACATTTATATATACTTTCTGTTTGAGAGTAACACATTTGGAGGAACTGTTAAGTATTACTAAATACAAATGACTGTTTCTGGTCAGTACACACCTCAATTTTATGCCTGACAGGTCCATCATCTTATCTTGTTCCTGCTTATATATCAAGAGGAAAAAATATTTGTTTTGTCACCTCCCATTCAATTTCTTATCTCTGAAGGAACTGACCACTAAGCAGAACTACAGTGAATGCATTATGCAAAAAAATACATTCCCTCTAGAGGAAGGGCTGCTGCTGTTAGGAAAGTTTGAACACCAATACTGGAAAATCAGGGATTTTAGTTGCATGTTTTTTCTTAAGTTCTACTTAACACCGTGTTTATTATTATCTGGGTAGAATAAAGACAACACCTGGCTTTAATAATGCATCAGCAAGTACCCTGTTCCTTTTCTATCTATTACAACAGCAATTACTAGCTGTACTTTGGTATAATTGGACTTTTTAACATTAAGTAAAACATAGATGCTGTGGGGAAATACAATTATATTTAAACATACTTAATTTTCCCAACATGCAGAGATCAGTGGAATAAACAAATTGTATAGGGATGCTGAGTTCTTGTTCTCATTAACTGAAGATTATGTTTTCAAG
Source organism: Myiopsitta monachus (assembly GCA_017639245.1). Lineage (NCBI taxonomy): Eukaryota > Metazoa > Chordata > Aves > Psittaciformes > Psittacidae > Myiopsitta > Myiopsitta monachus. Next base: position 67,940,910 of record CM029919.1, read on the forward strand.
AAAAACTCTGCATCAGACATCTTTCCAGGGGATGCACTCTAGCCTTGCTGCTAAAAATAGCTGAAGTGTAATTCAGCTTACATGCCATATTCTAAGAATACTGCACCACTGCTGACTATATTATAGTTATATGTGGAGTTTATATTGCTGCCAGCAAGTGGAAACAAGGCATGCTCACAAAAAAAAAAACCCTAAGCAGCAATACTTCAAAGAACACACACATATGGAGAGCATCAAGAGTAATAATACAGCAAAAAAAACAGAATTATAAGAAAAATGCTGACATTTAAAGTAATTCACTTGACTCGTACAAGGAAATCCATTTGTTTTCACATTCTTAAAACCACAACAGGATATTTAATAGTCGTTAAAAATAATTTGATTGTTGAAGTACTTTATTCTTCCTCTGGCTTCATAAAGATTTTCTTATTTCACATTGGTTTAGCAATCTAAGCTGGTGCATGCCCTTTAGACTGTTGCACAGTATTTATGTCAGAACACGTAATACTGTACACAAACTTTATGGACACACTTTCAAACCGCTGACTAGCAAGGAGAAGTTTCAGCATCTAAACGCAGAAGAACTCAGATGCTGTTTCTCTTCTTCTTCCTGAAGTTACTACAGCATCACTTCCCTATGGCCCAAACCACTTCTCATTTGCTGCCTCTCCCATCTTGGACAACAAAGCATTTCTAATCAGAGGATTATAGGTACAAAAAGATTATTATGATAAAGTACTTGTTAAAACAAAGACAGAATAGAGGTGCTCCATTAACAGCCCAGAAAACCTCTTCAGTTTGTTAGCCAAATATTGATTTAAAGCCAGTAACATATTTTAAAAGACACAAAGCTAAGATAAATAAGTGTGGTTAATTTTCAAATCCAAGACACACCCACATCCTGTCTACCAACATCTTTTCCCCTTTAGGTTAGGCATTCTTAGATGATACAGAATTGTACAGAATTCTTTAGATAAAGCACTGACCCACTCTTGCACAATAACTACACTGGGAATTTTCTTAGAAGACCATGTCCTGAATCAGGATCAAACTTTACGGACATTTCCATTTAAAAGTTCTAAGTTTTAGGCGCAGGGATGTTTGACTACCCTAGAAGTTGCTAGTTACACAAAAGATAAGAAATCACTTCAGCAGTACTACTTAAAATAAAAGTACTCCAAGTTCCTTCATCTTACCAACATCACTGTTTGCCAGAAGACCAAGAGGATCTACATCCTTCACATATGGCTGAGATGCCAAAGCATGCTGGTTTTCATGTTGCTTTTCACACGTGCCGTTTTCTGCCCCATTTGCTTCATTTTGAGTTTTATGTACATTATAATCGTCACCATTTTTCCTGAATTTCTTCCAAAATGGGCGCCTTTGTCTTCTCTTCTGTCTTCCTTGCTGCCCAAGCCTCTCTTCATTTCCTGAAGGTTTCCACATCCCCTTCATTTTACTGGAGAACAGAAACACAAAGCTCATACAAATGACAAGCTATGAGAATAAACATAACTGACATAATCAAACAGCTTGGATTTAAGACTAAGCAACACAGCATGATGCCAGAATTTACTCCAGCTCAGCTAACATGTGGTGACAGACCAGACAGGCAGTTACAGCTCATCTCATTGGCAGGACAACGTGACAAAACTGGAACCTAAATGAAGAGCTTGAAGTTCACGACTTATTTTTTAACAAGGCAAAGGGTTCATAGGCTATGCAAGTTCCTTGATCTCCTAAGGTGTCAGGACACTGAGTTTTCATATCACATTACCTAGGCAGAAAAGACAATATAGAAGGGACAACCTAAGCTTCCTGAGAAGACTTATTTTCAAGCAACAGAAACTTAATTCAGCAAAGCCAGACTTGCAACTTACCAGCAGCACATTCTAACCACAAAAGACACACAAGATCTACCATCCTGGATAAGCCCCATTGTGCATTCTGCCCAGTACTCTCTCCCTCAACCTCATGTACAGCATGGCAGAGGTCCAGTTACTCCAAGTCAACTGTACCATACTTGTACAACAGCCTCTTATTTGAATTTCTGTCTAGGTCTGGAGTCATGTACCTGCACGCAGAGTCTCACAGGTGTATTTCTAACCGGGTGCATTGTTACTGAGAAGCAGCCAGTGGAACAGCTGAGGAAATTAAAAAAAACCACGCATAAAAACAGGGTGGCAGGGTGAATGGTCACTTTTCTCCTCACCTACTTTTCTGTGGTGTACCACTTAGAGACTCTCTCTCACTAGAGGTGCTCCCAAGACAACTGATGGTTTTGCATCTCGCTCTGTGGGATGCTGTGTGAACATCTGGCATCCCTGAAATCTTGTAGCAAGGTGCTAACATTTTGTGAACAATTACTTCCCTTAGTTCATCTTCATTCTGATGTTTAAAATGGTCACTTGGTACCTCCCATCCTTTTCGAGTTGCAAAAAAACCAATGCACATCTGCATTATATTCACCTCTTCCCACCTATGAAGATTTTTCTAGACTTCCATCATACAGCCCTTCCAAGCTACCCACTTCTTTTCTTGTACAGAAACGTTCTTATTGCCAACACTCCTCTCTTCCATACCTTTCTAGCCTAATTAAGTCCTTCTTAAAATTACTAGGCCCACCATAGCATTCAAAACAGCTTTATATCGCAACAAAACACATTTAATTCTCCAGTCAAATGACAGTGCCTAACACTGACTGCTCAGCCCTGACAGCATCATCCACTGTAGCGCTCCTGTGGCACAAGAGGCAAGCCATCACCCTCCTGTTCATCAGTCCCTCATCCACTAAAGGAGATCAATATTGGCTCCCATAATTCAACTCCCTTTAGACAGAGAACTGCATTTCTGAATTTGTACAACCAGACTCTAAATTCAGGATATTGTTGTATAACCTATAAGATATTGAGAAAATACAGACTCAGCTAGAAGTGCTGTCCTTGACCAAGGGTTAAAAACAGTAATTTGATTTCCCTGGGGCCTCAAGCACCCAGAAAGGAACCCCAAGGTCATAAACACAGCCCAACAAACATCAGCATGGCATGTGCCCTCTGCTTTCCCCTCATGAAAGACATACTACTCTTCACATCCCATTCAGAAGGGATAAAGAGCCATGCGCTCTTACTCAGCTGTTGCAAGACACCAGACAGACAACCAAAGTGGTCCTTCTGCATCTCTAATCTCACACGTGGGGATGCTGAGAATAAGCAGTGTAAAGCACTTCAGACAACCATAAATGGAAAGCACTGTGGAAGTGTTAAGTATCTAATCCTTCCTAAACCTTACTTAGCTATTTGCTTTAATAGTACAGCTTGCAGAGAATAAGCTGTAGTCTATTTTTGCCTCATGCATCAGTAAATTTGCCAGATAAGCACCAACTCCAGGATCTTCACTGTTGACATACAAAGCAGAAATGACAGCTCTTTGGACGAGTCATCAAGTCTATATTGCTAGCAGCTCAGGGGGGAAGAAAAAAAGATATTTCTAGAATCAACCAGTGTTAAAGGTCACTGAGCGAAAGCAAACAACCTGTAATTTTAAGGACTCTTTTTCCAAACAATTTTCCAGATATAAAGTCACTAACAAACATAATAGTATGGAATTGCTGATTGACATTTAAGACTACATAATGCATCTGACTCACAGCCACAAGAGTTACCAAATAAGCCTGTAGACACCAGTTTGATACTGTGAAAGCAAAATTCATCTTTGCTTGTAAGAATCTCCAAACATATGTGTTTGCAGCTTTAGTCTCAATGCCCAGGTTTGGTTCCTTGGGTCCAAAGGACTTCCACAACTTTATATCCTATAAAGGAAGCTTTACTTTCTTCAGACCTTCATAAATCTTTCTTTCCAAAATCATGAAAGTCAACTGGTTAGAAGGGGTGGATAAATGGATCTTCTGAAACCCACACTGCACCAATGTAATTTGCATTATCACCATTTAACAAATCATACTAGCCTGACATGAAACCTATTCTGCACTGTTTCAACCACTTTACCACGGTGAAAGTTTTTATTGCTTTGGTGTCATCCCCTATTAAAAAAACAACCAAAGAAAGCCCCTAGGCAAGCTCCAGCTTCACTTCCATGCAGCAGTAAATGGTATTTAGCAAGAGCCCTTAGGACTGTGTCTGCTCCTGCCTTCCAGCTCAGTTGTTCTAGTTTAAATAGGTGACATTCTGTGAGCGTGGATCATTATAACATTTTTTTTTAAACAGCCTTCCCACAGGCCCTAAAGTAGAGCTAATGAAGTTAGCTGGTTCCAAAGAACATTGACACTGATGGGAAAAGAACAAAGACCATGCTGGAAAGCAGTTTCTCAAAAGGGAGAGAACAGATACAAGTCCAAAAGGAGTAAGTATTAGGCTCAGAAGAAAGGTAACAGGTAGATAAAGATTAGGGAGGGTATAAGAAAGAAGTGGCACTACTTAAGCTATGAAAATTAAGTTAAATCTTCCTCACCTCTTCACCTGATTATTGATTTATCACCTGAAAGGAGAGAGTAGGAAGCCAAATCCACTCATAAAATCTCCCTTGGCCATTTTCAGGCATTAAAGGATTAGACAATCTGCATTCATTATGCTGCATGACTTCTGTCCCCGTTATTTCTTCTTCAGAGACCAAGGTTACGCTGATCTAACGAACAGCCACTAGAACGTGGTTTTCTCAGACAAGCCAGAGTGCAGAATTCAGCAAGAACACCAGATTTCTAATCCAATGATTGTTTAATATAACTGAAGTGGACTATGAAGCACTGTAAACAAAAGAACATTACATCTGCAGTTTGTCAAATGACCTGTCCCCATCAAAGGGCAGCTAGATAGTGCATAGAGTGGAAGCAGTAAGTGCTGGGAGACCACACTAAGAGAGTGTACTTCTGCACTCAGGAGGAGGAAAGTAACTAGCTTGTTTTAAAACACTTACCCAAACTGCTGGGTAGTCAGCACTTCTCCCCTTTCTTCCTTCTGCATCTGCATCGCCTTCTTCCTTTCAATGTTTGCCGATGTTGGAAAATTTCTAGAAGGAAAAACAAATTCACTGGATCAGAAATGATTCATTGTACTATGCCAATTCCCCCTTTACCAAACCAGCATCCTCTATAAACATAATAAATTTTTTAAACATTTCATGGAGGTTTAGCTGACTGTTTCCTTCTGAAAAAGGCATTGGTTAGGGAAAGAAACCTGAGTGCACTTGAGCTTACATACTCAGATTATTAGAAAATAAATTATACCAAATTGGCATGATTAGATCTACCAAACCATCAAACAAACTACAGACAGTGCAGTTACACTTACAGATCCTCTGCCTATCCCTACACATAACAGCATGATTTAATCTTGCAATTTGATTTCTATGGTGCTTCAATTGGAGTATTTGAATGATCTTAAAATGTACAACATGCCCCTAGCAAAGCAACTGCTGATTTCTTGTAATATCAGAAGAAAGCTTGTAAGAACAGCTTCTGGGTGCATAAGATTCCTCTAATGTGTCAGTCAGTGAAAAGCACACAAGTTTCCTCTCCATCAATATTCAGTATTGTGCTTGCACACTGACCTCTAGTTCACCAAAATTATTGCCCTTTTTTAATTCAGCTTCAAGAAAAATTGCTAAGTCATGCCAATCAAAGCAAATTTACTGTTATAACCATCTCCCAAACCACCCCTCTTCTATTCCCCACCTCCCTCCGCATCCCTCCCTCCAGACAAACGCCATGCTGGTTCTAACATGCAAAGGCTGCTGCAAATTACTGTCAAAGCCCTAAAATGGCTCTGCTAGTTGCTCTATAAACATCAGTTAGCTAAATCCTAGTGCTTCGAGATAAAGGTGGCAAATGAAAAACATATGTGCACCACCACCACACCCCCCTCAGCTTCCGGATAGAAACACAAAGTGTGTATTTGATAAATCTATTAAAATGGAGTAATAAGAAACTTGGAACAGCTACTGACTACATGCATCTATCAAGAAGGACACGTATCTGTCTCTAAATATTTAATCTTACCACATGCATCTTCTCCATTTTACAACATGAATGTTAAGTGTCACATCGATGCAAGACAGCCTCAACCATATACCAAGGGAAAAAGATGAAAGCATTTCCTGTGGGACACACCTAAACATGCTACAGAACTTGCTTCCTTTAAGAGGATGTGAACATGGGCTGTCAGTGTCTATTTTCATTGGACTTCTCCCGGAAATCCACCATACAGCATAGGGATGTGATGTTTTATCTCCACTCTGCCGTGTTAGCTACATTTGTTCATCCATGATATTATACTCCCAGCACACAGCAAGCATGCAACAAATTTTTTAATCTCAAGATCTTTGCACTGGCAAAGACCCTTGTGCTTGGCATCTCTCCACAGTTTTAGGACAAGATGCTTTCCTTCACACAAAGTTCACAAGAGAGTGAACAACAAAATAAGTAGTTATGCTCAGAAAAGCCTCAGTTTTGCCTAGAATTTCTTTTTTCTTCTAAAGACATAAGGGAAGACCCTTAATCCTGGAGCAAAGGAGGCTTCAAAGTGCTCCTGTACTTATGTTGATTAAGGACATATTCAGACACGCTCTCACAATATGGTTTGAGATGTAACTGCCTCCCACTTTCATTCCTGTGAGTTACCACTCCCTCCACCGAGCACCATAATGGACTCCATGAATGCTTTCAGTTCAATTCATTGCCAAGACAGACTTCTCCTAAACCACCCTTCTAGTTGATACAGGCAGTAACTAATAACTGATGAAAGCTCAAGTTGTAAGTCCAAGTATGCCTGCATAAGCACATCAGAAGCAACCTGTAGTGGCTGTGTTTATATTTTCCCCAGCTCTTCTCAAATGTTAAGTAAAATGTTAATTTTACTAACTACCTTTACCTTGTGCAGAATCTGAACCTATTTTGACAGTGCAGGTGCAGTGCTTAATTTCATTCTCAGTGAGCAAACAAGCACCTGCTAGTTTATTCTTCTATCTAAGGACATGGCCGGCAGTAAACTCCAGATGTGCGAATCCGCAGGTCACCAGCCTCAGTTCAAGATAGGCTGGGTTCACTCCTCCATAGGTGCTCTGCTGGGTGAGGATGAGACTAAGCTAAGCCCACCAGTGAGTCCTGACCAAGTCAACCCCAGTTGTCCCTGCAAGGAGCAAGTGGACCAGAGAGGCATGGACCAGCTACCCACCCACCACAAGGTACCAGCCCCAGTGCAAGTCCACAGCCTATCAGGAACCACAGCCCCATCACAAAGGGTCTGCGCATCAGCTGGATGTACCCATGGAGGCAAGAAAACCCGGCTGGACCCTAAGTAGAGGCAGATGCCTACAATGAAAATATTATGGTCTTGAGGTACAATTCTATGTCAGACTGCAATTTTCACTATCTAAGGACAGCAACAAACTACTCAAGAGATATCAAAAATAAAAGAGAGGAATTTATTTATTATTTTTCTTTAATACACAGAGGATTCTTATTCAGGAAGGCTGCTCCTGAACAGAGGTGTGACAATGCTGAAGGAAGAGCCTATACTGAATTTCTCCACATAAAAGGCCATGCATTAAAATCTGATGAACTGACTTGGGCTTGAATCCTTCTCAGAAGACATGCCCTCCTCCTCCCCTAACGAAGTGAGGTTCTTAAAATGCTACCTACAAACACCACTGAAGTAGAAGCAGCCTAGCACTTAGATCCTGCAAACAACTTGTCAGAGCTTGACTACAGACAGCTTCATCAGTCACCACAAAGGCTTTATGAACCTAAGCAACTTATTGTAAAAGAGGGAGTTAAACCATGATGCGATGGTCTGGCACACTAGATTTCATGAAGGAACCAGTACTGCCCAAGAAGGCAGCCACATTTCATAGCAGCTGCAGTTTACAACCATAGACACTTCTATAATCTAAACTGCAAAGTTTTCAGAGTAAATTGCCAGGATAACACCAGAAAAATGGTTTTCTGGCTAAGATGAACACATTACATATACACCAACAAAGTGACATGCAGAAAAACGACACCCTAAGCTTCCACACACAGGAATGGTGACACTAAGCATTATCACTAACGTGCTCCTTAGTGAATAGGGCTTCCTGCAACCCTTGGTAATGAGTGCACTAGCCAAAGTTATACATTTTTTATAAGCCAGCGCACTTTATCTTGCTCATATCAACATCACAGTAAACTAGCGCTTAGCAAACAGTGGAAAACCAGAGCTTTGCTAATGCGTAACAGAAGAGAGACCTGTTTCTATTCAGTTTACATAATTTCTGAGTCGAAATCTATACAATTTTATTGCCTTTATAGGAACAGCACTAGAATCAAATTGCCTCTGTAATTTCTTGAGCTAGTTTTGATTGCATATGCACAACCAACAGCAAAGGGGACATGACAGCCCAAAGGGAACAAAGATGGCCCAACACATAGCTGGTAAAAACCTTGTTTTAAGACTTCCAGGCATTTTATCAGGCATTGCATCTCTAGAGTGATCTTACCATATGGCAGCTGAGGCAGTTTTACTGCCAATCCATCCCTGCAGTAATTTTCAGAGTAACTTTATGGTATCTAAGTTTACCTTGATCTACCAATACATTCCTCCTATTTGCTTCATATTCTCTACTTTTACTAGGCACCAAGAAATTATTTCCTTATTACATATTTAACTGCTATAAATGCAACACCAGGGAGGATTCGAAGCTACTTTAGGATTATCATTATTCAACTAGAAAACCACAAATTAATTAAAAGTGGTGTGGTTGACAGTACTGGCCTTCACTCATTAAGTACATGCTCAGCTTATGAGATGTATTGCAAGGAAATACAGCAGTCGGTCCCTGGCAGAACAAAGAAAACCCAGTAGATGAGAGGAGGAGAAGAGAGGGAGAATTTACAAGCAGCACACAAGATCAAAAAGATCCTCCAATGTTATATTAGGACCTGAGCAAAAGTAAGTTTAACATTTCATTTTAACACCAGAGCAGCCTTGCCACATTCTAATAACCTCTGCTCAAGAAGAACTGGATTAGAAACAGATGGGCTAGAAAGACACTGATCTCACTTGGGAAAAAGCAAAGACAGCAACACCTTATTCTGACACATCAAGGAAATGCATTGTAGATAATTCCCTTCAAGCCTGTGTTTAAGAAAAAATATGCTGAAAACAGCACATTTCTCAATACTTGGAAGGGATAGGACAAATCAAAACATGAAAAGTGATTGTAATCACTGAAGTTGATGTCAGACTTCACAGCCATCTGTCTGCAAAACATAGGGGAATCCTGAGATTCTGCAGAATTTCATCTCTATTGCTGTTGGCTTAATTAGATTGCCTGGCTCAGCAGGTTCAACAGGCCACAAACCATTAAAGAATCTTTTAGGTAAGCAGAGGCATGAAAGCTACAGCAATGAACAGGACACCATACAGAATCAGACAGGGAAACAGCATTCTAGCCCAGCATACTTCATCCAGAGATACTCGCCCCTTACCAGCTCTCTCCCTTCACATCAGTAAAGCTGCTCTTTAAACACAGGCTCTTTCTAAAAGATTTTAAGCAGGATACACAACTGAGCAGCACAGCAGCTAATTAAGAAGAAAAAAACCTCTACGTAATTATTTATAACAGCTGAAGAACAAGACAAGATTGTTAGGGATGCAGCTTAGAAACACACAAGTCAATTCACAGCAATCTAATTAGAAACAACCTACTAATGACCTAAAAAGATTCATTCTCAGCTCTGACTGGAGCTTCTTGAAAGGAAAAGGCTTTTTCCTGTCACCATAAACCAAAACTGCCTAATAACTCAGACTCCCCCTGGTGTCCTTTTTTCCTGTACAATGCAACATTTACAAGTCAACAACAGACCTTCAGTACTAAACTGACGCTTTGCTGGTGACCCAATTAATGGTTCACAAAGGTTTCAGCTGGGTTTCTCTCTCCTATTTCCTTTTTAATTAAAAGAGTAGAGTTCTTCTTGCTGTACAAAGAGTAACAAAAGACACCCAAGTAGTCATTCTACACCCATCCATTATAGCTAAATAAGATGCTCAAAGGACTGAAGCACCAATATAAGCCACAGCTACTCCCCCTAGTGGCACTGGCTTAGAAGGTACCAATCCCATACTGCCTTTTTTGGTTGTTGGTTATGACTACTGGACTTTATTTCCATTGATTTTACTGCACTGCAGTGAATAAAGGCTTTCAGGACTGCTGTACCACAGCCAAATTATACTCACCTGTAAAAAAAAGCAATAGTATCCACCATGTGATTCTCTAGAAACTCAGCAAAAACAACCTCAGACAGAGCATCATCCTTACAATTAACTGTAGATAATTGTTGCTTTGTAGATAAATGTTGATTTCTAGATAAATGCTGCTCTGACTTGCAGAACACACTCCCCAACAGTATCTAAAACATGACTCTACATTCAGATCCTGTTTCCCTAACATTATAGTGTATAGTAGTGCATGCACTGACATGCACACCTTAAACATAATTTCAACACAACTTAGCATCAGCCACTAGGGAGGAACTTTCCCAAACGCCTCCCAAAACAAAAAATTGTATGAAAAGTTGAAAATGAGTAGAAAAGACTCTGCACACAAGCACTGATGTTTTTCCTTAGAGCTACTGTTAGAAAATTAAATGTAGGCCATCAGACAGACAAATCTAAGGACATTTTGGGTTTTTGCTAACCTTGTTAGCACTTCATATTGTAATAGAAATGGCAAGTATCACTGTTGGAAGAAAAAAAAGGATAACAATATGTAGACCACAAGCATATAAAACTCAAGCCCTCAAGTATGTTATGTATAAAAAGAAAACTTGGAGCCAAAAATAATCTTATTCCAAAGTTACACTTGCACATATCACAAGCCATTTTTGTCCGGTTAACTATAGCAGGTTAACCAGGTCTAAACCTGGGAAGTCTGAAAAAGCTGAAGCCATGTCCAAATAAAAGTTAAAACAGGGATCAACTTACATAGGGAGAAATTTTGCTTCTCAATACAGCACAAAGTGACACAAGGCCATAAGAGGAATCTCCTACCATACAATCCACTTATTTTTTTGTCAAAGCCACCATGTAAAAACTTACTAAGGGTAAAAACTTACTAAGGGAAGCCACAATAAGAATTTTCACAATGAGAACAGTCAGCTATTAGAATAATATAATATTCCCTTCTCCCCAGGGATGTGGTGGATCCCCCAACACTGGGCACCTTTTAAGATTCAGCTGGGCAGGGTGCTGGGACTTCTTGTCGAGGTCATCCTTTGCCTAGGAAGGTTGGATTAAGTGACCCCTGAGGTCCCTTCCAACATGGTATTCTATGATCCTAGAAGTCAGGTTCAAAGCAAGAATGCATTAACACTGCTTTCTGACATAAACACAAGCTGGATTCATTGGTAAGACTGCATCAGACAACTAGGTTTACTTTCATTTAAAAGAAACCCCTGAAATTAAGTTTGTACCACTTCCCACTCTGTATATAGGACTTCCGCATGCAAAACCAAAACCTCTGTATGGATTACTTACAAGACTATATTCTAAGTCAGGAAAAGTAGTGAGGAAAGCCTACAGCATCTCTCACCTGCTGGAAAAGGGTAGATTTTAATCTGTTCAACTCATTGAAAAAAAATAATCACTGGTATAAGGCTTATGGAAGTACAGTGTGATTTTTTAACACTTCAACACTGTTCAACAGAAAAAAGCTGTACCACCATGACATCACCGAATGAGAAATAACGAGAAATACTGGTTACATGGTAACTTTACCTTACACCCTAAGTACAATGCAAATTAAGAGTACCGGAAACAGCACCATTCACAGATGCTGTTCTCTTTCAAGTAGAAAAGCAGTAAGCAATATGGAAAAATCTTGAAAACTAGGAAAACTCCCTGCTGGGGTATACTTGCACAAGTAACTTGCAACAAGCTGCAGAAATCTGCACACAGCTGGAGGTACTGCAATTATAGCCAGTGCAGTAGTTCCAGATTTCTTAGCTATTTAAAACACACGAAGCAAACACACACATTTCTGACCTAAAACGTCTCGGAGATCAGGCTAAAAGGAATGAGTTGTTCACCTCACTTGGGGTACCAAATCAAACATCTAGGAAAGCTACTTCCTACGTGTTGGTATCTTGGCTTCTATCATAACCATCCAAATTATCATAGTCTCTATAGCTCACATCATCCTGGCTCAGGCATTCTGACACAGAACACTACTGCAGGAGTTCTGCAGAGTCCAAGGAACAGCAGTAGCCAGCATGTGCTGTTATTTCCCTTCAGCTATCATCTAACAATCACACAGGGAAAATACAGTAAAACAAATTCACAGGTCACAAGCCTTACTCACTTTTTTCTTTCTTCTCTCCATCTAGCGATCTCTTCTGGACTATCTAATTTTATTCTTTTAGCACCAGGTGCATGTGCCTAAGAAGAAAGTATTTCATAGGTGTTTAAAAGAGGAAGGAAAAAAACCATACATGGAAAAAAGCATCATTCTCTCAAACTATAGCAGCATTACACTGTTTACATCTCCAAAATTGGTGAGACACAGTGATAATAAATCCATTTAAGAAAGTCATAACTTTCAACATATTCTCATCCCTAATATTGTCTTACAACAGATTCTAGTCAGAGGTGATACGTTTGCCTTCCAGCAGAACAAAAGCAAGCCTTTGAAGAGGAAGAGGGTCTACAGTAAACATCACACAGACCCATATTCTGGACACAGGGGGATACCTACATTCTTCCAGTGTATCTGAACTATTTTCTCGTGTGCGCTGAAATTGCAACCGTCTTCTGTGCACTGCAAGATAAGGTGATGAACTTGAGATACACCAAGTTATGCAATCAAATTATAAACAAGCATTTGAGCACACTTCAAACTCAGTGCCAGATGCCTGTACATTTAGTTACATAGAACTTCTAAGCTACATAGTTTCAGAACAAAGTTGTCTGTAAAAACAGTCAGAAGGGATAATGCACTTTTAAATTTCATCTGATATTAGAATAACCAGTGAAGCCAATGTATCTGAAAACTGGAGAGAACATTAGCATAAGAGAAGGATTTGCAAGACTCCAATTTCAAATGTTGATACTTCTTTGCAGTAAAGGAGTGGATTTTAAAATATGTTTTCCACATAAAGTCTTCTCACACAAAAATTTTATACGCTACACTGATGTCAATGAGTTAATTCCTACCATTCAGCAATGATTTACAAGAGACATTAAAATGACTTCAGCAATAAAACCAAAAATATAACTGAGACCTCCCCTATATACAACATTCAGAGAAAAATCCCCTTGTAACATACTCCCATATACTAACATATAACTCTGGAATGTCTTTGCAAAGACTCATTCAGAGAGTGACTACAGTTAACTACTTATCAGGAACAGAGCTGAAACTCAAAGTGTAAATAAAACAAGCCAAGCTCATCAACCTGTTTATGCTGTGAAACATGTTCATCATACTTCTCCTGGTTTTTATAGCCACGGTCACAGGTATCACAATAATGAGTGAAGACGGGTTCTTTTTTCTTTTTGTTCTGCAAAATGAAACAAAACAAAAAACCCCAAAAATTATGAGGGCATGTCAAGAACAGAGTTACAAGTCAACAAGGTATTTATGGCTTTAATTAGGTGCAAAACACTTCCACGAGTATTTTTGTTAATAAAGCCACCAATAAAACATGTTTCAAGGGTTTCAAACATGAAAATGAAGTTCAAATCACTTCTCTTCAAAACAAAGCACCCTGCACTCAGCTCTTTCCACTATCATCTTTCCATCAATTATAATTTCTGCAAACATACAAGACTGGCACAGATTCACTGAGAGCTGGAAGGAGAGGTAGGCTACAGCCCAGAGGTTCTTCCCTATCAAGTCAGGCCACGCCTATTCTCACATGACATGTAATCACTCAGAGGACAGCAGAGATCCTTCCATCTCCCACTACACAGATCAAGGTGATCTGGCTGTCTAATCTGTGCTCTATTATAACATAGTAGACCACTAATGTAATTGAGGCACCAGGCATCACCACGGAAAGGGCTTTTCCAAAGTAAGCCTGTGTTAGAATTTGGTTGAAAGGTATCTTTCTTTCAATGAGCTCAAGATTTGCAAACTGACTGTCATATGCTTGCTATCTTATAATGGTAGGCACACTAGACAAGACTAAGGCGTTTCTATAGCACCACAGGGCAAGTCCCACCTGAATGACACCATCACAGAATGGCAGAATGGTTAGAGTTGGAAAGGACCTCATGATCACCCAGTTCCAACCCCCCTGCCATGGGAAGGGAAACCTTCCAGTAGATCAGTTTGCTCAAAGCCCCTTCCAGCCTGGCCTTGAACACTGCCAGGGATGGGGCAGCCACAGCTTCTCTGGGCAACCTGTGCCAATGCCTCAGCACCCTGACAGGGAAGAACTTCTTCCTAATGTCTAATCTAAATCTATACTCTCTCAGTTTAAAGCCATTCCCCTTGTCCAGTCACTCCATACCCTTGCAAACAGCCCCTCTACCTTTCTTGTATTCCCCCTCTAGATGCTGGGGGCCTTCTCCAGGCTGAATAACTCCAGCTCTCTCAGCCTGTCTTCACAGGAGAGGTGCTCCAGCCTTTTGATCATTTCTGTGGTTCTCCTTGGACCCATTCCAACAGATCCCTATCTTTCTTGTGCTAAGGAATTCAGTCCCTACCTTTGGCTTGCTCTTTTCTTCTGGATAACGTTTGCAAGACCCAGGCCCTTGCTCGCCTTGCCATTTCTGGGAGAAATTACCATTTCCACCTGCCAAAAAAATATAAAAAAGCCGGTTATACATGTAGCTGGTAAAACACAGCCCCCCCCTGCGGTACCCTGCTGGGCCTGCTATGGCACGGAAGGGCCTGAGACGAACCAGTGCTGCACAACCAGCAACAGCAGCAGGTCACACGCTTAGAGGAGGAGGCCTCCACGCCCCCAAGGCTCAGGGAGGTCCCTACCAGCGAGGGACTGTGAGGAGTTCATGGGCCCAGGAACCTACATTCCCCAAGCCCCTCACCAGCGTACGGGCCTTGCCGTTGCTCTCTGTAGGCCGGGGGGTACCAGGCAGCGGGTGGCACGTAGCTCTCTGGCTGCGAGTAGCTGTCGTCTGGCGGGCAGCTCTCGGCAGGCGGGCAGCTGTCGGCCGGCCGCGAGTAGCCGTCGGGAGGAGGGTAGTGCCCGTGCGGCGGAAAGGCCCCGGGAGGAGCCCAGAGGCTGGGGTCCCAGGGGGGCGGCGGGCAGAAGGGCGGCGGAGGGAACCCCGGCGGCGGGAACCAGGAGAACGGGTTCATGTCGGGCCCGGCGCGGACCCCCCCTTCGCGGCGTGCTCCCGCCACCACGTGGGGCCTCGCCGGCGGCCGCTACATAACGCGTCACTTCCAGGCCTCGGCCGCGCCCCCCGGGCCTTCCTGAGGAGCGGGGCGGGGCTGCGGGGCGGGGAGGAGGCGGAGGCCGTGTGGCGCATGCGCGCTGCGCAGGGCTCGCCATGGCTCGCGAGCTCATCGGCCCCGCGCTGCCCCCCGGCTTCCCGCGCTGCGCAGAGGGGAACCCGGATGAGGACTGCGGGCAGGGTGAGGCGCGACGCGGGGGACTGGGAGCGCGGGTCCGCGGCGGGGGCTGCAGGCTCGGCCCGCGGTGGTGCGGCGCTGAGCTCCGCGGGGAGGTGTCAGAGCGGCTGCCTCAAGGGAAAGCGAGCGTTCTGTGCAGCCTGCAGAAGAGAAGGCTCCGGGAGACCTTGGGGCAGCTTCCAGGGCCTGAAGGCGCTACAACAAATCTGGAGAGGGTCTCTTTAAAAGGGCGTGTGGTGAACAGCGCAAGGGGGAATGGCTTTAAATTGGAAGAGGGTAGGTTTAGATTAGATGTGAGTAAGAAATTCTTCGCTAGGAGAGTGTTAAGGCACTGCAGAGTGTGCCCACAGAAGTTGTGGCTGCCCCATCCCTGGCAGTGTTCAAGGCCAGGTTGGACGGGGCTTGGAGCAACCTGGTCTAGTGGTAGGGGATGGGAACTGGATGATCTTTAAGGCCTCTTCCAACCCAAACCATCCTGTGATTCCGTAAAAAAAATACGTGATGTGGTACTGCAGACATTAAATGGTCTAGATCTTTTTTTTTTTAATTGTTTTAAATGCTGCATGGATTTGTTTATTATTTTCCTGCTTTTCCTGCATTTTTCTGCCTGTGTTCATTAGTAGTTCCGAGTGTGAAGTTAGTGGGTAGAAAAATAAAACAAGGCAGTGGTTAGGTCTTGCCTCATGTTTTCCTGTGTCAGACCAAAACATGTCATGAAACTGCTGTATTCTAGTCAGTTTCCCTCAGGGTGCGCAGCTGCCCTATGAACAGTGAGGCTGTGTTGCTGCACCTCCCAGGGTCTCTGGTGTTGATAGCAGTTGGATCTTTCCGGAGCCAGCTCACTGTCAGGCTGGCTCTTCTGCAGTGGTGCTTGGATCCCCCCACTCTAAACTCTTATGTGCTGTGTATCAGTAATATCTGTGGAAGTAGCAGTTTGAGCATTAGTACTCCTGATCTTTAGTGTGTATGTATATATATAGTGTATATACATATGTGTATATATATGTGTGTATATATATATTAGTGTATATATGTTCAATTACTGGCAGTGTTTCAGTGATCATTGTTATTCCCAACAGTGCAGCTCCAATGGACAAGGTTTGCTGTGCTCATCTGCTCTTTTCATTTTTTAATCCAGAAGAGGGAGTAGTAGGAAGGAAAAGCAAGGTGCTGCCTTAGCAATACCATAGCGGCATCAAGCTCCAGGTCCACAGCTTGGCTTTCTGCTCAAGTCCTAACACACTTACCTGAAATAATGCAGCTTTTCCTAGTGATATATGTGCTGATGACTTAGTTTCTTTACACCAACATCCTCATACATCATACATGCGATACAGACATCTACATTGTGTATGATTCCACTGAACAACATAAGTTAAACTTACCATTAGACTGTGGTTTTGTGATACCAAGTGTTTTGGCAATATCTGGTCTAGGTTATTCAGCCTGGTATGTCCACGTTTTGTCCAGGTGTACATCAGCTCCGCAGTTACAGTAGCAGATCTGCTTGGGGTTTTCTGTGTGAAGTGGGTGAAGGAGTTTATTTGCCTTAAAATACACCCCAAAAAGCTACAAACAACAAAACCCACCAAACCCCAAACACCGGGTGGGGGGGTAGTGGTGGTGTTTATTTGGTTTTATAATTTCTATAAGCTATCATGACTTACAGCAGCTTGGCTCAGCAACTCAGTGTACCTGCTCAACACAGGAGGTGTACTGCTGCAGGGCAGAGGAGGAAGAGAGAGCAGATACTTTGGTGTAACACAGTCTGTACAGAGGTACAGCTGCAGATGGAGCCTGGCACCTGAAGGTTCCAAGTGGCAAAATCATGTAGTAGGCCTGCCACAAACCTCTTCTGTGCTGTAACATGCACTGGGTCTTGAGACAGGCTGGGCCTAGAAGTTGTTCTATAAGCATCTCCTGTATATTCTAGGTGTTTTAATAGGTGCTTCGCCTTTTAAGGCTGAAGAGCTTTTCCAGTGTGTTCTTTCCTTTTGGTCTCATTGATTCTTGAGATGACTTTTGCCTTTTTTTGAGAACACTGGGGTTTGGGTTTGGTTATTTTTCCTTCTACTTCCATAATTTCAGCCTTCTAACAGCAACAAAATAGGACTTTGAATAACCATTATTAGTCTCCTGTCTAAAAGGTTCCATTCAGAACTATAAGGTAATAGAATAGACTACTCAGTTGGAAGGGACCTATAACGATCACCAAGCCAAATCACTTCATGGCTGGCCAAAAGTTAAAGCATGTTACTAAGGGCATTGTCCAAATGCCTCTCGAACGCTGACAGGCTTGGACATTCACCACCTTGTTAGGAGGCCTGTTCTAGTGTTTGACAACCCTCTTGGACAAGAGATGCTTCCTAAAGTTCACTCTAACATTGTCCTGATGCAACTTTAAACCTAGATATCAGGGAGAAGAGATCAGCACCTCCCTCTCCACTTTCCCACCTCATGAGGCTGTAGGGAGCGATGGGGTCACCCCTCAGCCTTCTGTTCTCCAAATTGGACAAGCCCAAAGTTCTTAGCTACTCCTATGGACATTTCTTCCAACCCGTTCACCAGCTTTGTTGCCCTCTTCTGGACACATTCAAGGACCTTCACGTCCTTCTTAAATTGTGGGCCCCTGAGCTGCACACAGTGCTCCAGGTGAGGCGGCACTAACTCATCTCAGTGGTTGTACTGTGTTTGATGCACCCCAGGATGCAGTCTGCCCTCCTGGGTGCCAGATATGACAAAGTGACCTGCCTGGTTGATGAGGGAGAGGCTGTGGCTATTGTCTATTTGGACTTCAGTAAGGCATTTGACAGTGTCTTCAGAGTATTCTCCTGGACAAATTGGCTCTTCATGGTCTGGATAGGTGGATTCTTCACTGGGTTAAAAACTGGCTGGATGGCTGAGCCCAAAGAGTGGTGGTAAATGGCTGTCATGGGTTCAGCAGCAGCAGTCATTTTTTTCTTCTTCTTGGTAGCTGGTGCAGCTCTGTGGTTTTGACTTTCGGCCTGGGAGCAGCGCTGATAACACCAGTGTTTTCAGTTACTGCTTGGTAACATTTTGGTCTGACCAAGGACTTTCTGAGTCTCATGCTCTGCTAGGGAGGAGGGGAAGCCGGGAGGAAGCAGAGAACAGGACACCTGACCCAACTGGCCAAAGAGGTATTGCGTGCCACAGCACGTCATGTCCAGGATGTAAAAACAGAGGGCAGAGCCCGGGAGTGGGGGTGTACACTGCTTGGTCAGGCTGGGTGGTGGGCAGCTGTATTCTCTTTCCTTGTATTTCTCTTGTATTATTACTGGTGGTAGCAGCAGTGATTTGTGTTATACCTTAGTTACTAAACTGTTCTTATCTCAACCTGTGGGAGTTGCATTCTTTCGATTCTCCTCCCCATCCCCCAGGGAGTAGAGGAAGAAAGAGGGGAAGTGAGGGAGCGAGAGAACTTCATGGCTGAGAGGCTTAAACCACGACAAGGGCATCACATCTTGTGGTGGTCCTCGGGGCTCAGTGTTAGGGCCAGTGTTGTTTAATATCTTCATTGATGATCTGGATGAGGGGATTGAGTTGCATCCTCAGTAAATTTGCAGATGACACTAATTTGATGGGGAGTGTTGATCTGCTGGAGGGTAGGTAGGCTCTGGATCTGGGATCTGGACAGGCTGGATTGATGGGCGACCAGTGGTATGGTTCAACGAGGCAAAATGCTGGTTGGGGTTGTTGGGCCACAACATCCCCATGCAGTGCTACAGGCTTGGGAAGAGTGACTGGAAAGCTGCTCAGTGGAAAAGGACCTGGGTGTACTGACTGACAGCTGAACATGAGCCAGCTGGTGCCCAGGCAGCTGAGAAAGCCAGTGGCATCCTGGCC
This sequence comes from Myiopsitta monachus, assembly GCA_017639245.1. Taxonomy (NCBI): domain Eukaryota; kingdom Metazoa; phylum Chordata; class Aves; order Psittaciformes; family Psittacidae; genus Myiopsitta; species Myiopsitta monachus. Next base: position 67,960,362 of record CM029919.1, read on the forward strand.
TGTATCAGAAATAGTGTGGCCAGCAGGGCCAGGGCAGTGATCGTCCCCCTGTACTGGCACTGGTGAGGCCACACCTCAAATACTGTGTTCAGTTCTGGGCCCCTTACTACAAGAAAGACATTGAGGTGCTGGAGCGGGTCCAGAGAAGGGCAATGGAGCTGATGAAGGGTCTGGAGCATGAATATGATGAGGAACAGCTGAGGGAACTGGGGTTGTTTGGTCTGGAGAATGCTTAGGGGGGACCTCATGGCTCTCTACAACTGCCTGAAAGGGGGTTGTAGTGAGCTGTGGGTCTGAGCTCTTCTCTGTTCCTCCTTTGATCTGTATCTTTTCACTTTTCCATGTCTTCCAGGGAATTTCATTCACAGACTTCTCATTAGATCTTGGCCTCCCTCTTTACCCTTTCCTTTCTTTGCCCCTAGAGTCTATGCATAGCAATTCCCATTCCTTCCTTTTTACTCTTTCCTTGGCTCCCTACCCTGATCTGTCACTGTATCCTTACCTGTACTGATTAAGAGTCTCAGTCAGTACCAGGACTATAGTAATTTTTAATCCCCATTCTCCCAAGTCTCCTTCTCCATCACTTCTTTCACCGTATCCAAGGACTTTTCCTTCCAGAGGCTTTAAATGCCATTTTCCCTTCATGACTCATTCTCTGTTCTCTTATTTTGATTCTGGTTAGTCCTGCTTAGACTGCAGTTCCATGAATAAACAGCTCTTTCAGGGGTGTGCTGGGTTTTGCAGTGTTATTTTTATGCCTCTTAAATTCCCTGAGCCAGTTTATTGCATAGCCCACGCAAAGGGTTTTGCCATCAAAACAGAGAGGAATTGGGATAAAAAGCATGTGTGTTAACCCTGATGTCAGCCAACATGTCAGTGGGACCAGACTTCTTCCTTAAATAGTTTTGGGTTTATGAGTTCTTTCCAGTTCACAAAGCTGCTCCCTATCTTTCTCTTCCTCTGCAGTGTCAGACTCCTCAAACTACATCTCTCAGTTTGCTCCTTTTAGTCCAAGGCCTTCTCTTGTCTTTATTCAGAGCAAATAAAGCTCTGCTTTCATGATATCAGGGCACCAGGTGCCTGGAGAAAGCCATTGTTCAGGCTTTATCTGTTTTTTAAGTGCTCTTTATCCAGTGGTGTTTCTCATACCAAGATGGAAGACTTTTTAATGGCAGTCTTTATTTCTATTTATCCTAGATTTGTTGGTTCCCTCTCATCTTGAACTTACTTCACCTTTTTAGGCTGGGGTGTTGCGAGGTTTTTTTATTTCTTAGTGCTGAAATGGATTTGTATGTCTTGGTTAAAGTTTTTCCCATTAAACCAGAAAACAAAATAAGTGGTAGATCTATCTGGATGCTTTGTAAGTAATAGACTGACCTTGTTCTGTGTCTTGTGCTAAAGATCAGTAGAAGCTTTATGAAGCACACTCAAAGGACTCAATTTCTGCCTGGCCTTTGTCAGCTAACAATGAAACCATAGCCTGTATCAGGTTTTATTTTGAACCATCAAAAAGTCGTAGTTTTTTATCTGGAGATGTAATTTCCTGGTACCCTTCATTTGTGTAGTTTTATTGCACCTCATCTTTTCATCTAACCCTTGACAATTCATAAAGCTAACAATGTCTTTTCTCACCAAAGCATCTTTCTGTCCTGTCAGTCTTGGACTTGGTGCTTGAAATATTAAAAGGAGGAATAGTGTCTGTGTTTCTGGATGCTAAATCTTCAGTAGGATTAAATCTCCATTATATCAGATGTCTGTTTGTGCTGTTGGTGTAAATTGATGCTGGCACTGGGTGTGGGAAGGCCTCTTATTTGGGACCATTGCTGGACTTTGCTTACTCCAGCTGGCTCTGTTTTGGTTGAGCCTGTGGGGGTGTCTGTGTGTCGTGGTTGAAGTCCAGTCAGCCACACAGTTTTCCTCGCTCGCTCACTCACTTTCCTCTCTTTCTTCACCCAGTCCCAGGGGGGATAGGGAGGAGAATCGAAGGAATGCAACTCCCAGAGGTTGAGATAAGAACAGTCCAGTAACTAAGGTATAACACAAACCACCACCGCTACCGCCAATAATAATAATTACAAGAGAAATACAAGGGAAAAAGAGTACTATTGCTTACCACCTGCTACCAAGCCTGACCACCATGCAGTGCACCCCCACCTTTCTGGATCTCTACACTCTGTTTTTACATCCTGGGCATGATGTGCTGTGGTATGGAATACCTCTTTGGTCAGTTTGGGTCAGGTGCACTGTCTCTGCTTCCTCCCGGCTTCCCCTCCTCCCTGGCAAAGTATGAGACTCAAAGTCCTTGGCCAGACCAAAACATTGTCAAGCAGTAACTGAAAACATTGGTGTTATCAGCGCTGTTCCCAGTCCAAAAGTCAAAACCACAGAGCTGCACCAGCTACCAAGAAGGAGAAAAAATGACTGCTACTGCTGAACCCATGACACTGTATTAACACAGTGTCTCATTTGGGGGGTGTTTGGTGTTAGGATCAGTGGCTAAGCTGCTTTTGGACCCGGCGTACATGGCACTGTATCCAAATAAGTCTGTGAAGAGCATGCCTGCTTGTGGGGACAGTGCCAGAAAGGGCTCAGGCCTATTAGTAGTGTTGGCACCTAATTTTTTACTTTGCTGGGATATTCCCCCTCATACTCCAGAGTGTAATGTGTCTGGATGATAAGAGCTCCATCCACTGCCCCAGCCTTCTGACAGTAGTGATTCTTGAAGTCTGAATGTGTAAATCATCCCTTTTTTCAGCAGAGTACTTAAGTCTGTGCCTGCTGTTCATGGTTAGCTGAACTGGGAATAACCTTAATTGTTAAACCATTCCTAAAGCACACTGGCAATTAAATTCCACTAATCTATGGTCTCCCATGCTGTGTATGTACAAATGGAGTGATTCTTCACCAGTAATATTCAAATGCTTTATTACGGTCATAGTTTCTCTTAAATATACCAGTTCATGCCATATGTATTGTAAATCAGTTGCTAGATAAAATGGCTTTCTAGTCCTGTTCCATAAGACGCTCATGTAGTAATGGATTAGTAATTTACCAATTTAATTGGGGGGGGGGGTTGTTCATTAAAATATGATGCTGAAAAAAGTAACTTCTAGAAGTTCGTTTATTTGTTTTCTCTAAATGCTGGACAGAACTGATTGAATAAACTTAATTCCAGGTAGATGTTTTGGGAATACCAAAATGTATCATACTTATTTGAAATGCCTACTATGTATCCCAAATACTGGGATATTCAGTTGCAGGACCAGCATTGCCTCCAGGCTATAAAAGCAGCTGTAGCTCGGAAGCTCCTGACAGTGATGATGACTCGGAATCAGTTCCTCTATCCAGAGATACAAACAGGGATTCAGAAGAAGAGATAGGAGATCCAGCACCCAAGTGAGTATGTTCTTAGGTTATTTGTCTGTTGACACTGTATTGCAAATGAAATGTTTCTGTATAACTTATGAGACAGGGACAGTATTATATTAATAACAATTTAAACTCTGTACCTGTGTGAAACTTCATGACATGTTCTGCATGTTCTTTGCAGTCAAGAATGTCCAGCTGACCTGTCTGTCACCATACAGTGGAATTAAGTTATTTAGGGCAGTCAGATCTGTCTTTATGTTAATTCTGCCATTAAAGTAATAAAATCCTTAATATTTTGCTTGGTTTATACTAAAGTCAGACACCACTTATCATATATGTACTTGGTACTTGAGTTTTACCCTGTTTCTTGTATACTACCTCTCACTGAAAGGTCATAAGAACTATTTATGGGCATGAATTTATGCCCATAAGTCAACTCTAATGAAAAAACATGGGTTGTTTAGCAAATAACAGGAGTGTGCCTATACTCTCATTTGGTGGGGTCGATTACTTTACAGCCGCTGTATTAAGAACTTGTATGTGTTTGTGCTAAGCCTTGTAAAAAGTACTTGAAGGGTGTTGTGCCATCTTAAGAGTAATTATTACTCACTTTTTTTTCTTGTCTTACTCAAGGGTTTTTCAGTTAATTAGAACCAAACTGGGGAAATTACTAGTCAAAATGCAGACAGTGTATAAAAATGCAGAAAAAAGTGTTGAATTTAAAATAATTTTGTGACTAGAAAATGGTATTTCAACATTACACTGCTCTTCCAGCTACAGCAAAAACATTCTTAATGTTTTTTCAAATGTCAGAGCGTTTTTGGAGTGAAGCTTATGCTCCCAGTTCTTTAATTGCTTCAGATTATTTTGGATCCTTTGCACTGTTTCCTTGGTAACAGCAGGATATTTAGTACATAGGACTGTTTGAAATAATTTTATGGTGTTTTTTTCCTTTTTAAGATGTTGATAATTGCTGTGCATGTCAAGGTAATTATTAAGTGAAATCTTTGTATTTGCAGAAAGCCAAAAAGAAATCAGGAAGATGATGATGATGGCTTTTTCGGGCCTGCTCTTCCTCCTGGATTTAAAAAACAGGATGATTCTCCAGAGAGGTAATTGAAGTTGAATTATTTTCAGACTCCTTTCCTTGAAACATGGTTATTTAAGGTAAAATATTTTGTCACGCTACAGAATACTTCCAATTGTGCTCTTCAGGTTCAGATGATTAGAATTGCTTTCTCCACATTCTGAGAACAGGAGTGTCATTCCTTTGAAATAGAACACACTGCCCTCCTAGTCCTGAGTGGAGAGAGAAACTAAAAATGTGAATTGTCTGAGTTAGAGGAAATTTGACATTCAAAATCCGTCTCTTACGGTAGGTCTCAGATCAGTGCAGAAAAAACAAATTACATGTGCAAGGACTCAGTTCTGTATTTAATTCTGGGCTTAATGAATCGGGCAGTTAGCTTTTGTGTGGTGCAGTGCAATGCACGTTATTGGAATTGTCATTTGCTAATGCATCGGGTTATTTTTGAGTCTCCAGGTACAAAACTAATCTGAACAGTGTAGGTTTCTAGAAAGCAAGAGCTCAGGTCTGTGCATATAAACATTATTTATAGCCTCTACCAGGGAGTTTTCTGTTAGTTTGCATGCAGTTACAAAATACTTCCCCCCTCCCCCCCCAAAAAAAAAAAACAAACAACTGTTTATGGGTTTTGTGTGCAGAACTTAACCATGTCTTACAGCATTCTAGTCTTTACATTAATCTATGCACTTCCTTCTCTAATTTGAAATGATAATCCATACTGAAATTGGTACTCCCAAGAGGACACTTATTTATGAAAGGTACAAGAAAGTCCTTTCATCACTGTTACCTTATTCAGAGCAATACGGTGCTGGTAGATAAAATAAATCAATACTTGCCTATCAGGTAGGAGTTTTCAGTTCTAGGAAAGGGACTGTGTAAGTATCCTTTCTGTATATGTTTGGTTGCACTTTGCTGTAACTGACCAGCTGTCTTCTACTTGTGGCTGTCATGCTCAGTGGGCTCATTTGGTGCTTTGGTGGTCCCAAGGGTAATATTTTTTCTTTCCTCTGTTTCATATGCATAATTGTTGATCATAAAATCTAGGAAATCACTAAAATAATGTGATGTCTAATAAAGCAAATAAATACTTGTAGCTTTTAATATCAGCAGTGGTAGTCTTCTTCCTTTCTTGATTTTTGACAGGACCACTCCTGTGGTAAAATTTTGTGTCAAAGTGTGCAAAGGAAAAGAGGAAGAAAAGAGGCAATTTGTAGTTTGGAGGTTAGAGAGATGAGCAGTAACACAGGTGGTGACCTATCATATAATCTTATTTTTTTGTATATTCACCCAACTTTTACTTCCACTTAGCAGTTTATTTCCAAAATGTTGGGTAACTTGCATTTACATTCAGGGGGCATTTACATTCAGAGGGCAGGAGTCTGCTCTGTGTCTAGAGTGTGAAAGATTAAAGCAGTAAAAGGTGCTTGCTAGGTTTTTTTTTGTCCTAGCTCACCATACAATAGCTCCTAGCACACACAGAAAGCAGATTGAGCAGAGCCATTCTGCACTCTGAATAGGTGGGAAAGGTGTGATGTGTGGGTAGAGCTCTGTCTGTCTTCCACTCCCATACACCTGGGAGTCTGACACACTGAGGCATGTAAGCTGTGCAGGGTGTAGACACAGTGCTGTTAACTGTCTCCCTGCTGCATTGCCTCGAGCATTGAGCAACTTGGTAGCTCGCCGTTTAACCATGAATAATTGAAGGAAATGCCAGCTGTTTGCTTTAATGTATAGACATAATGTTTGTTAGCTGTGTGCAGCATTCTGTTAGAAAAGCTTTTGTTCTATTACATCTTCTCCAGACTTGCCAAAGCAACATATTCATGATTAGGAGCAGCTCATGTGGGAATATGCAGCTTGTTAAAAATGGTTTGAATCGTTCCAACATAAAATACATACATGAATGGTTTTCCTTCGACTTTGGAAAGGATTTTGCTGTTTAGCAATGCTAGACAGAAGTGCAGCTCTCATAAGTATTCCCAAAGTATTCACACATCAAGGTAAAGAGCAAAAGTTATCTTAAAGAATGTTGTTATACATCAGAGGAATGCTGAAATGCCCATCTTGAAACACCCTTTAGCAAGGACTCCAACAACAGGGAAGAGTTTTTTGCCATATATGAAATCCAGTATTCCTTAAATTAGAGCTTAATTCATGCTCAGGTTTTTTGGGGTGTTTTTTTTTAAACACGTATATATAGGTAGAGAAGTTGCCAACAGCAGCAGAATGTGTTTAACAGAGTTTGATTTAGATTCACTTCACCTGTTCAGAGAGTCTTTGAACATCCAGGAAACTCTCAAGAATCATGTTGGCCGTGTGTTGCTGAAGGAAGACCCAAGCAACAGGGTTATTCATGTGGAAAACAAAAGCATAGAAATGGGAAGTGTGAGAGGGATGAAAATTTGAACTGTTTTTCCGTTCCTTGGAAGAGCCTTTGGGCTGCAACAGAAGCAAGGCGGAGTATTTGAGATCTCCTCTTTTTCACAGGTTGCACAGATACAGCCCACAACGTTGATATTCTCATATATTTTAGTGGAAAGCTTTTTTTATAGTTTGGTTTAACTGTCTCTCATTCTCCATTCATACTTGTATGCTAAAATAAGATTATTTTGGCCATATCTGCATAAGTTTAAATTCAGTCTCTTTAAATTATAATGGGACTTTAAAATATGGCCCTAACAAGAAAGCAGTCAGAAAGGAATGGAGGAAAGTAAAAGCTGCTTCTTTTTTTGCAGCAGCTAGGTGGGGGTGGAACTTCAAATTTAACCCTACACCTCTTATCTGGGTTTGAAACCTCACTAGTGCCCTTGTCCTGGCCTGAGCTCACGTTTATTGCTTGTGTCTGTCTGTGATTTGCTTTCTGACAAGATTTCCTGCTTTTTATTTCCCTTCTTCAAATCCTGACTGTAATATCACTACAGCAGGGCTGTACTGATTAAATTATGCAGGATTTAGTAGAAGACCATAATTAGCATAATTCAGTTCATGTTGTATTATGTTTGATCGCCCTAAAGCTCAGAAACTGAAGATCATAATAAAGTCTCTGCGGATACATGGTGAGGATACTGCCACTTGGATATCTCTTCAGGTGATAATTGTTTGGGGGTTTAATTAGCTTTAAAGAATATATTGGTGGATTATTAAGAGGAACTTGTATGAGAAAAGTCTGTCAGTGCTGCAAACGCAGTCTGTAGTATACTTTGAACTGTTTTCCTGACAGAAAAGAGGTTCTCACCTTTCTGTGTTCCTGGAGACAGTCGAATTATCCTGCTTACTGAGCTGTAGCAAAAAACCAAACCAGTGAAGTTACTTGGGATCACAAAACTTCTTCTCTTATCCCCACTCCAGGAGAAAATAAATTCAAAATCAGAGCAGTTCACTGAATCTGTTTGTTGAAGGGCAGCAAAACTGGTGCAAGACAAGAATGAACAAAATTGACTTTGTTGCTAGGGAAAGAGTAGTGTGTCTTTGACTTCCCACCTTTCATGTCTCTTGAATCTGATGAAGGAAGCTAAGGAAGAAAGATGTGGATTTCCTTGAGTACATGCTGCAACTTCCCTAGTTTTCTTGCATCCCAGGTATCTGCAGAGGTCCTCCTGGAGAACAGAGAAACTATTCTTGCTCAGTTATTCCTGTGGTGTGCGCATAGAGGGCACACTTGGCATGGGGAAGAAGGAGAATCATGTTTCTCATCTACATTTGATTTTTATATTAGTCTATTACATGAAGGCTGTCATTGAGTGTACTGTCCATGTTGGTTATGTTACTTCTTGGGTTTCTCCTGCCTCCCAGTTGAAGATAACTTTTTTTTTTTTTTTGTTCCTTCAAGGCCCATTATAGGTCCTGCATTACCTCCTGGCTTTAGGAGACCTTCACAGGACACGGGGAATAGCAGATGTTCCATAGGACCATCTGTCTCATCGGCATTCCATACCCAGGTTTGTGGAAACAGAAGCCTTTTGTTCTAGTACAAGCTATCCGCAGGAGTCTGAAAAATTCTACTAGACATACTTTTCAATGACAGTTTAACTTTAGACCAGAAAGTGTCCGGCTTTTTTTTTTTTTGCCCTAGTCAAATAGTGGAGCATAAATGAGCCTTGAAAAAGAAAAAGGCCGGTCTGGTTTGTTGTGATTTTGCTGTTCGACACAATGCACTCAGTGAACACAAGAGATGTAGGTATCCTAAACTGCAGTCACAGCCACACTTTGTAGTGCTTTTTTATTCCTCTTGGCGTGATGTCCTTCACAAGTGAACATCTTGGCAACGTTCAAATTTTTAAAGGCATGAAAGAAGTAATGCAACCTGTTAAAATGAAAATATTTACCTGTAATTCAAGCTTTTACTCTATTGCTGATGGGGAGCAGAATGAATATTTCACATATCTTCACCTCCTTAAAAATGTGTGTTAGTAGATGTGTTAACTAAGTGTATCTGAAAGAATGCAATCAAGAATGATGCCACAGTGTTGCTAACTGTGATGATACCTGTAACTGGGAGTAAAGTGGAGCAGGGCAGTGATGCTGACCCAATTTTTTGGGTCATATTTTTTGACTGTTCTCATCAGGTTGGGTAAAAACTAGTTAGAAGTCCTTTAGCTGATAAGCCCTAGCCACAAAATAATACATCTACTCCTAAAGAACATTTAGGACTAAGATCTGTGATAAAATACAGCCAGAAGTATGTGGAAGGTTCAGCTCCCTAAACAGGGACCTTTAGCACCATTCCAAAGGATCTGAATTATCTGCAGCAGGCTGGCAGATAGGGAGTAGCACCTTAGAGGGAAGCCTGTATCCTTCTTGAGCAGCACATCTGAAGCTAGGCAGGATGCTCTAAGACATCAAAAATCGTGTTGGATACCAGCATTTAGGCAATTGAGTCTCTCTCATGCTATAATTAAATATTAATTCCTTGTGACAATTAACAGTTTCTGTGTTTATTTCTAAAATACTTACATTTTAAAGTTTAACTCCCAGCCACTATGGCACATGCTAGGGAGAGATGAGGCAAAGGCTGCTCCAGAACTTTACTTTTTTGGTTAGCAGTTGTGCAGTGCATCATTCTCTAGCCTCCTACAACAAAGTGTTGTAATCCTTCACGAAGAATGATTGTCTGACATTTTGAAGATACTCATCGTCTTGCAACTCCAAATAACAATTAAGCAATTTATCATAATGATGAATTTCTCGAGGCAGGGATGTCAAAACTGGTCTGCTTGTATATTTTGCAAATGTAAAGGTCTCTTTTAATCCTAAACAGATCTAGCATCAGCTTTGTTATAGCTATTACAGAACTTGGCTTACTTTTTTTTTCTCTTCCTGATAATACTTATCTTTTACCTTTGAATATGAGTGAGGTTGTTTATTTTATTATTTTTATTCTAGCACATCTTTAGAAGCAGCTTATTCTATGCTGACTTTTCACCTTCTATTGATTTCCCCTTTGAACTTGAAGGCAGTATTTTTTAATCTTTGTTTAATTTCATCTTGTTTGAAGCAGGTGGTAATGGAGTGAATTGAACTTCAGACTAATGAGAAAGGAAACGAGACACACTTCAATTAAAACTCAGCATGAGATTTGTCTTTCATTCTCAACTACTTCACACTACAATTTATTGTGAAAGTCTTGTCTCTTTGCATTTTTTGTTTGTTTGTACTCAGAAGAAGGAAGTGGTTTACTACATTGGTTTCTCAGGTGGTTAGTATTTTCCAGTACCTCCTCCTTCTTTAAAAAGACAGAGAAAATACATTTATCCCATTCTGTAAAAGTTGAAGCAATATTTTAGTGGTAGATAATCAGTGAAAGCTTGGCTATGTAAATGCATTTGAGAAAAATCATGAGAGAACTTGGTGTTACCACACTGCATTGATGGTGTTTATAAACGAGCACCTATTTATTATCCTTCTCAGTCTTTCAGATCCATTTCATTCAACCAGTCATGCAGCCATTAAATTTGCTAAGCCTCTTCTTGCACCTTGTAGTTTACAGCCACACAAAGCTCTGTCTCTTGTTCCCAGAAGCTTGCTTTCCTCATTGTTCGTACCTTCATTGACTCTGAAAGGCAGACATGCCAACTGGCTTTGCCAGCTTGGAGCAGTATTTCCGTTGCAAAGGGCACACAGGAGTGAAGTGGCTTATTTCACACCTCCTGTCTTCCTTAGCACAAATCCCTCTACAGCGGAGAGATGCCAGCTATGAGCAGCCTGAAGTATTAGGCTTGAACTCAGTATAGGGATTACTTTCCTTCTCTCCTCTGTTCACTCATCCTCCATTCCCCGTGCTCCTATTGGGTAACTCTTCCAGTGAGGCTCTGTACTCCATTATTGTATCCTCCACTGGGGCACCTCTGCCTCATGAGCTTTGTTTTATGTAAAGGGTTACTGATACCAGTTTTCCACTGCTCATCACTCTTGAGTTCTTACATTCTCTGATAATGTCCTATCTTAGAATCATAGAATAGCTTAGGGTTGGAAAGGACCTTAAGATCATCTAGTTCCAACCCCCCTGACATGGGCAGGGACACCTCACACTAAACCATGCCACCCAAGGCTCTGTCCAGCCTGGCCCTGAACACTTCCAGTGATGGAGCATTCACAACTTCTCTGGGCAACCCATTCCAGTGCCTCAACACCCTCACAGTAAATAATTTCTTCCTCAGCCAATCTAAACTTCCCCTGTTGAAGTTTGAACCCGTTACCCCTTGTCCTCTCACTACAGTCCCTCATGAAGAGTCCCTCCCCAGCATCCTTATAGGCCCCCTTGAGATACTGGAAGGCTGCTATGAGGTCTCCATGCAGCCTTCTCTTCTCCAGGCTGAACAACCCCAACTTTCTCATCCTATCTTCATACAGGAGGTGCTCCAGTCCCCTCATCCATCCTCGTGGCCCCTCCTCTGGACTTGTTCCAACACTTCCATGTCCTTTTTATGCTGAGGACACCAGAACTGCACACAATACTCCAAGTGAGGTCTCACGAGAGTAGAGGGGCAGGATCGCCTCCTTCGACCTGCTGGTCACGCTCCTTTTGATGCAGCCCAGGATACAGTTGGCTTTCTGGGTTGCAAGCGCACACTGCAGCCAGCTCATGTTCATTTTCTCATTGACCAACACCCCCAAGTCCTTCTCCACAGGGCTGCTCTCAATCTCTTCCCTGCCCAACCTGTAGCTGTGCCTGGGATTGCTCCCACCCAGGTGTAGGACCTTGCACTTGGCATGGTTAAGCTCCATCAGGTTGGCATCAGTCCACCTCACAAGTGTGTCAAGGTCCCTCTGGATGGCATTCCTTCCCTCCAGTGTATCAACCGAACCACACAGCTTGGTGTCATTGGCAGACTTGCTGAGGGCGCACTCAATCCCACTGTCCATGTCACCCACAAAGATGTTGAACAAGACCGGTCCCAACACTGATCCCTGAGGGACACCACTCGTTACTGGTCTCCAGCTGGACACTGAGCCATTGAGCACAACTCTTTGCGTGTGGCCATCCAGCCACTTCTTTATTCACTGAGTGGTCCACCTATCAAAGTTGATGTCTCTCCAACTTAGAGACAAGGATGTCATGTGAGACAGTGTCAAACGCTTTGCACAAGTCCAGGTAGATGACATCAACTGTAGCCCCATCCTAGAAGGCCAGCAGATTGGTCAGGCAGGATTTCCCCTTAGTGAAGCCATGCTGGCTGTCACCAAGCACCTTGCTGTTTTTCATGTGCCTTCAGCATGCCTTCCAGGAGAATCCGCTCCGAAGATTTTGCCAGGCACAGAGGTGAGGCTGACTGGTCTGTAGTTCCCCGGCTCATCCATTTTCCCCTTCTTGAAAATGGGGTTATATTTCCCTTTTTCCAGTCGTCGGGAACTTCACCTGACTGCCATGGGTTTTCAAATATGATGGACAGTGGCTTAGCAACTTCATTTGCCAGCTCCTTCAGGACCTGCGCATGGATTCCATCAGGTCCCATGGACATTGTGTATGTTCAGGTTCCTAAGATGGTCTTGAACCAGATCCTCTCCTACAGTGGACCCAGTGTCTTCATTCTCCTTGTCCCTGTGTCTGCCTTCCTAAGGATCGGGTGGTATGGTCAGAATTTTCCAGTGAAGACTGAGGCAAAGAAGTCATTAAGAACCTCAGCCTTCTCCAAATCCAGGGTAGCCAGTTCTCCTGATAGCTTCTGGAGGGGGCCCACCGTTGTCCCTAGTCCTGTCTTTTATTTGCAGTGTACCTCTAGAATCCCTTCCTGTTATCTTTTAAGATCCCTAGACAAGTTTGATTCTAGGATCTTGATTGTAGGATGCCCTCCAGGTAACCAAAGTTTGGCATGACAAAAGCAAGCCATTGCCCCCAGCCATCTTTAATTTAAAACTATTTACCACCACCTTATATTCTGAAGCAATGCTCTGTGCTTCCGGACTAGTACAGCCTTGTCCTCATCCTGCTCCTGTTGCTTTGTCACACACATTCAGGCTGTAGCTGAATCTTCTCAATTTTGTAGATACTGGGCATCTCAGCTTTGCCTCCAGGGCACTGTGGTGTCACCATTTCATGTCTCGTTCTGCCTCTGTCCACATCTGTGCTGTTTTAACTTGGAGGGACCTTTGAGCTTTCAGTGCAACCTCTGGCATCCATAAAGATTCCTATTAACACCTAGTCCCTTTCAAAGTTTGGGGTTTTTTTGGAGCCATTCTCCAAATAATTGCTTAGAACTGCGATGTTGAGAGGGTTTGAAGAACAGGAGTAACAGAACGAAGAGGTGAAACTGGCAGATTATGATACACCCAGGGGTGTAGTACCATGCATGTCACTGTGCCCTAGCTTGCATGTAACTCTTCCTAGCACCCTTACAGAATCAAAGCTTGAGACAGTTCTTGCTGTGATTGTGATCCTTATTCCAGAGATGCATGCAAGATGTTGCTAATGATGGTGAAGCGCAAAGTATCAAACACTGTAAGTTTGTGTGTTGCAACTTCACCTGGGGCCGCAGGGGCTACATGGCTGCATGCAGAGCAACATGAAGTAGCAGAACTTTGCCACTGAGTTAACCAGCTGTTTTGCTTCAGGCAAGAGATGATGCTTTTGGAAACATGGACACTGCATATCCATGTTAAAGTACTAGAACAGGTCTAATCCGGAGTTTTAATCCAGGTTTTTGTTGTCTGGCAGGTGCATTGCATTAGGTTTATAAAATCATTCTAATCCTGTGAAGCTGAAGTGTTTCTTGATGGTCTTAGAGCTCTGATTGAGAGAGATGTTTTATTTTTGGAAGGTAACAGACTAGTAGTGAGGAAGAAGATGATATTATAGGCCCAATGCCTGCAAAAGGACCAGTGGAGTCTGATGTGACTAAAGAATTTGAACGCAGAGCTCAGAGAATGAAGGAAAAACTTACTTCAGCGGAGAGCGTAAGTTGCCTTTCTCAATTCTAGTATTTTGTTGCTGAAGCGTATTTGTGTTTTTTTCTTTGCCTATTTCTGTGTGAACCCAGTCGCAGTTCTGCTCAGGACACTAAATGTTTGAAGAAAAAGTCATTATTTCTGCTGGAAGCCAAGAGATTCAGACAGCAATTCTTGATTATGCTCTTTTTTACTCTTCCTCTGCACCTATTTCTTTCATAAAGAATGAACCCAAGCAAATTACCAGGGAATCATGGATGACAGAGCTTCCACCTGAATTGAAAAGCTTTGGATTTGGCCCAAGAACATTCAAGAGAAGAGCTGATGACAAATCAGGAGATAGATCTGTTTGGACAGATACTCCAGCTGACAGAGAGAGAAAAGCCAAGGTGAGCATTTACTCATCCACATATACCTGTGGACAGTATGGATGTTGCTAATATCCTGTGAAAGCAAAGTAAAGATTCCCTGAGCTGGTCAATTAATTTATTTTTTTTTGAGCTTATCCTTTGTTTCCAAAACTTACTAATTGGGGCTTAAATGTAAAGGCAAGGAAATAACAATTTTAAGTAACATTGACACTCATTTATTCCCTCTTCCTTCTGTAGTAGTCAGGTACCCTGTATCAGCTCATTCAATTTCCAGTTACAGTGTGTTGTTCTTCTTTTATCAAGCTGAGCAGAAAATAGCTGGTGGCCTCTATTGTGGCCTCTAACCTTCAGATTTAATTAAAGTAAATATAGATTTCCTTACTTTTTTCTTCGGACATTCTGATTACTGTGGCTTGTGATTTCTCCTACTCATCAGGAAAGAGAAGAGGCAAAAAAGCCAACCAGTAAGGATGATGAAGAAATTGTGTTATCTGGGAGAGATAAGAGACTTGTTGAGCAGGTGAATTCATACAATGTAAGTGTGATAGCAAAATACTTCCTCTTCCTGCATCTCTTTCAATTCTTCATACTTTTCTTCAGGTTCTCATTCCTAGCACTGCTGGTTTCCATGATGATGCTACTACAGTCTTCCCTTTTAGTGCCCAAACCTACTGCTGCTTAAGTCATTAGAACATTTGACACTGAATTTAAGAAGAGCCAGGACCAGGTCGGCTGACTGCTGCTGAAAACAGTATTACAGAATTGGGGTTTGTGTGTATTGGCTCAGTTTTTAGGTGGGTTTTCCTTAAATCATCCTCACATCAGGACATGGTTGCTGGGAGCAGGACAACCTTCATTCAGATATTAGCTTGCTCCACCAAGTTACCAGCTTTCCAGGAATAAAACAGTAGTAAAAGTTTAACTTACAGGACAAAGTATGCATTAACCCAAAAGAAGCTCGATGGGCTAAGGAGGTCAATGCATTAATTATACTTCTTAATGAATGACATTAACTGCTCATTACAACAACATTATTTGAACTTTTCCTCAGTCTCTGGAGAAGCAGATCATTTTCACAGGCTGATGTTGGTTACTAGAAATCTAAACTCCATGTCAACTTCCCTCCCACTTCTCTGTCTGTCAGCCCTGTTCACCAGAGAATATAGACTGGTGCCTTACAGCTGTTTGTTCCTGTTCCTCTTTGATTTAAGGCCTGATGTCCTCTGCAAGTCAGTCTGGTCTCTTGAGAGTATAATTCTTGAGAGTCACAGCCTTGGCTTATATTACATGATTTAAGTTTATCTGGCATTTCTAATTGTCATACATTAAATCATGTGTGCATCTTGATTTAGAGGCTGGCATATCCAGAATTATTAGCATACTGCCTTAAATTCCTTCTGTGTTGTCTGTTTCTACTATCATTCTGAATATACTTCTTTTCAGGAGCTTTAGTTCTTAAACTGGTTTCTTACAGTTAGTTCATTCAGCGCTGCTGCCATATACATTCTCTAGCGCAATACTGTCAGCACTGATGCAGTTACACCATGAATAAATATTACCCATTTTCTGTTTTCATTTCTTATGCCTATGTATGAATTATTATTTGCGTGTGGGATGAAGTGTTTGCACAGGGAGCGAGGGAAAGCAAACCTCTGGAATAAAGATGTCTTGTTCTTAGACATGAGAAAATAGAGCTGCTCCCCTTTTGCTCTTTCTTGATGAAAGAATTGTCTCAGACTGATCTTTTGGATGGTCTGTAATGATTTGAGAGTCTGAGAAGCTGACTGCTGTGGGTACACAAATACATTTAGATGAAGGAGGGGATGCATAGCCTTGTGAGAACTATCCTGCTCGTGTGTGAAATCAGCAAAAGTTCTATGTAATGTTTGAGCTGGATTGTGTGTTTAATAAATGGACCAAAAGTACTTGACATGGCAAAACGTGCTCTAGCTCAAACCTGTGACTTTGTCCTGTAGGCCTGCAACAGGTAGCTCAGATACTGAAGAGAGTACACCTTAAAAACGTCATAGCACATGAGAGTAAGGTCGAAAGGGTATCTCTTGTTCCTACCCCCAGCTGTGACCGAATGCAGATGCTTGAGGAAGTGTATCAGAAACTGAGCCTGTGCTCTTGACACGTTGTCTGCATTTGTCTCTAAGAATGGCAGAGCAACTTCTAGTATTTCTTTTGCATTACTTTTATAATTTATCTCCACAGTCTGCAGAGGTTCAGCATCATTATGGGTATCTTTAACATCAGTGGATTATTAGTATTTTATTCAGTGTAGACAAGATTATACATGCTTTCTGCTCTGTTGCGTATGCCAAATGTATCGTTCTGTTTTACACTTCCTAAGCCGTCATCTTTTTTCTGGAATTTTCAGCCTTCCTAATTCCAGTCTTTCCATTTGGATTTTCTCTCCCTTGTTGATACTTTATAATGCTAACTTCCTCTTCCTTCTTCCCATTTTTCCAGGAGTCAAAGAGGTCGGAATCTCTGATGGACATACATCAGAAAAAGCTAAAGAGCAAGGCATCTGAAGAAAAGAACAAACCTCAGGAAAGAAGGCCATTTGACCGAGACCAGGATCTCAAAGTCCATCGATTTGATGAAGCACAAAAGAAAGCTCTTATAAGAAAATCCAGAGATCTGGATAGTAAATTTGAGCACAGTAAAGGCAATATGTTTTTATAACATACAAGCATGTAGCTTTTTTGAAGTCAGTGAAACTTTGAATACTTAATTTTTTAAGTATTTTCCTGTAAATATTTATATGCAAAATAAATATCCTGATGTTTAATTATTTTTCCTTGTCTGTAAATACTCTGTTAGGGAGGATCATCTATACTAAAACTGAACTGGTAAAGGAAAATCCTAGTATAAAAAAGGTAATGTAAATTTGCTACTTTAAAACATTGATATATATATTTTTGCTAGCATAAAAATACTAAGAATAGGTATTATTTTAAGGAGCTCTGCATTTGATTCTTAGAGTCATTTAGCTCCTGCATGTATGTGAAGAAGCTGAAGGGAGAGTTGTGTTACTTATTTAAAATTAGACTTGCACTTACATCCTTTTTCTCCTGAGTAATGTTTGGGATCCTTTCTGAGGAGTTACTGAGAGTATCTGTGTATGGAAATAATCTTGTATGAGAGATGCTGGCAACTTCTTTGGAAATGTGACATATTTTGTGTGTTAAATACCATGAGGTTCACTGTAAAAAGGCTACCATGGCAGATGGTGTCTGGGTTGGTTTGTGTTAACGGAGCAGTGGCCCAACAAGCACCAGAAATAAGCATCTAAAAAGTTGGTCTTATTGCCCATGTGCGTGAGCCCAAGGCACAGCCTACATGTGCTGCAAGTCTTGGACAATGTTCGGTATCACAAATCAATGATTACATAAAATATTTAGGTTCTGTGCTTTTTAAAATAGACAATTCATTTTGCCATCTGAGAAGTCTGCTACCTTCAGGAAGAAGAGGAACTGGCTTTGTACTAGGTTTGGTTTTAATCAACTTCGAGTTCCTGGCCTTTCCTCTTTGAGGCAAGAGGAAGGTTTGAACGAGCACCTTCTAGTCTTCCTCCCATGAAACAGGCTTCTCTTAGTGCCCTGTGCTTTTTTAGCCCAGCAAGCAAGGCCTCGCTAAGTTTTCTTTAACTTGTGGGTTGTTGCCTTCCCCTTTTTGGGAGCTCCTCTGCAGCTGGGGGTTAAATAACATGTCTAGCAGTTCAGCAAATGTAAATGAAAGGCAGTATTGGGAATATTTGAGAGGTTTTTTAGGCAACTAAAGCAATGACAGGGTGAGCATCACATGATTGGCTAAACCTCCATGGTTGACAAAAATGATCCTTATATACTTTTGGATACCCTACTGTCTTGAGAAATCAACTATCAGGCGTTGCCTTATGCTGAAAGAGCTGCTCTTATGAGCACGTCATGCAGTTCAGACATTGTGCATCACTTATTCAGGCAAGGCTGTAGCAGGAATGAGGGCTGTTTGTATTAAGATTTTGTTGCTGTTACATGCTGTTTCCATTTTCGTTCTTTAGTCTCTCCCCCTCTAGACTGAGGACTGATCATCGCATGTGGCAGATGGCCAGGCCTTGCCCTCCAGCTGTATCCCTGCTGTCTGCTTGCTACTCTCCCTGACCCCATTGTGGTCTGCTCTCTCCAAGGATGTGATGGAGTGAAGGCTCTGTGGTGCTGCCCAAGAGGAGAGCTGTAGTAACAGGAATGCAGGCAGATACTTCTGCAGCTGTGTTGCAGTAGGTTACACCTCCATGTGGGACTCGTGGTTCTAATTCGTGAAGCCTTGGTGTGAGCTGGGAATGTGTTTTCTCTCATCTGCTTCGTCCTTTTTCTCCGCTGTGAAGCAGCCTCTCGAAGGCTCGATGAAATCCCTGTTACTGAACTTGAGATAGGGGGAAGATGGAATTGTTGAGAGTTCAGATTAAGCTTTTCATTATGTTGTGTAAATTGAGTGAACTTTTGAATTGCATTAATACGTAAACTAATCTTTGTACCAATGCCAAACCATTCCCTCCAACAGTCATTCGAACAAGCAGTAACTCGGTAAACCTACAAGCTCTGTAAGCTTTTGTGGGAAAAGATGGCTTGTCCTCTACAATTCGGACAAGCTGTAAAGCATTTCTGCAGAAATGTTAGTGGGTGATTCTTCAGAATCTCATTTGGAAAACCTAGAATTTACCTCAGAGAAATTCCTCCCCAAAATTGCTATACAGCATTGCTGGTAACCGGCTCCCAACACGGATTTAGTGGATTCTATTGCTATGCTGCGCTGCCAGCCTGCGTCACAGTGTATCGACTCTGTGCATAGTGGGGAAACTCTGTTTTGTCAGGGAGGTTTTCCTGCGTGCCAGAAGCCCATCAGCCGGGATTTGAAAGCACTTCCTTTGTTTTGTGCTGGTACAGACGTCCCCTGTTAATACTGATGGTGAAAATTTGTGCTCAAGAGTTATGGTCCCCTCCTTCTGAAATGTTAAACGTGTGGAATTCATAGTGAATTAAATAAAAGAAGGCTTTTGTGGTAGGCATACGATAAACTGGGTGTTTATTTTTAAGGAATATTCTATGTTAATAACAAAACTTTAACCCTGTTGAGTCTGCTTTTACAAAGGAGCAATTAAAAGGCAATAAAGATATATGAAGAGAACTGACTTGATTTCTCTGTATGTATCTTCAGGACAAAATGCTGAGCTATCCGTGGTGTTTGATGTGGAAAATTTTGTTGGAATATGGTATTGCAGTGCTGTCACCTGAGGAAAATGTCTGCTGTTCTCATTTAAACACCTATTTATGGAGTTATTCTTTGCTTCCGCTGTTGCAGTCAGGGGATGTACTTTGTGTGTTGACTTTCCTGGATGAAGTGTTTATCAAATACTAAACAGCAATAGAAATGTATTTTATTTAGGGCTTTGGTAGTGTCATGTTGATAGCACAAAAGTGGCATTGTCAAAATAGCGTTCTCGAAAGGAACGTTGAGGTGAAGCATTGACATGTTTCTCTCCAGTAGGAAAGGAGGTTTTCTGCATAAAAGAAGCTTCAGGAGTCCAGGGCTGCTTGTGCCTGTGAGGACATGTTTAGTTTCTGAAATGTAAACTTTGTTATTTCTTTCCAATTATAAATTGTACATAGATTTGAGAGTAATTTAGCATTAAAAATCAGAATGTGAGAGAACTTTATGTGCATCTTTCGGCTGCCTCACCTGTTTGCAGTGCGTATAGTTTCTAGTTGCGCGATTACCTAATTCTCACGTGTGATTTTTCTGACCTTGTTATGAACTGTGTGCAGCAGTTCATATGCTGGGGGAAAGAAATCCTAATGTGAGGTGGTGTCTTCCAGCCACCAGCTCTGGGTTTTTCTCTCGTGCTCACTAATGAAGATGGTGTCTTGTCAGCTGAAGTCAGTGAGGAACACTAAGGGGGGGCGCCATTGTGTGCCTGTGAAGCGCATCTTCCTGATGCTTCCAGCTCTGTCAGCTGAATCAGAAGCTGCGACTCTCAACAATAACTCCCCTACGTGTGGTATTTCTGTTGTTTTCAATCACGACATGAACACCGAGCTGGTCTTTTCACAGCAGCCATGTCACAGTCGCCATCACGGCAATAAGCAGAAGCTCATTCTCTAACATCCCACCTTTGTTTTCTTACCCTGGTCTTTAAACCACTAACAAATCTCGTTGCTCGTTGAAATTATACACATTTTGAGTCTGCGTGGCAAATCAAGCCCTATTTTAAAAGCCACTCATCCGGAGTGGGAACTGCAGGTCTCTAGGAGACAGCAGCACAGGCTTCAGCAGGAGCAGCTGCAGCTGTGACTTCTTCCAAATAAGCAATTTAAACATAAATATTCAAAAGCAAGTCTCATAGGCAGACTTCAGAGGGAGAAAAAAAGAAAACGGTATCTAGCCCAGGCTCTCAGCTACTTAACATTGCCATCACTTGCTTCACTTCATAGGGTTGTAGCCACTTGCGCTGACACCTGACCGTGAGTTAGACAACTTCTCCACCTCAGGGCAAATTACATCTGTCCTTTCCTGTCTGATTCTTTCAAGGGGCCTTGCTGCCCGTGATTGCCAGTGCCTGAGCTGCTACACAACACTCGATGTACATCAACAAATACTTTTTGCTATGTCCGAACTTGTGTGAGCCCTGGAAGAGCTACTGCAGCTCTCCCCATCTTGACTCCGATGAGTCACATTCAGCGTGACCACGCACGCTAAGCTATGGAAGAACAAGCCGGTCCCTTCCCCGCAGCCTGCAGCAGCAGAGGGCAGGCTGTCCCCATCTCACCTGCACTCAGGGACAGGCACTGCTCTGGACTGGGTCCACTCTACCATTGCACAGGCTGATCTGACCATGCTAAAATGCAGAAGGCCTGGAGAGCATTTATACACTGAGGCTGTGGAAGACTAATGATCATTTCTGCTGCCTGGGGTTTGTCCCTGAGCGCCTGGAGGTGGTAAGTCAAAGCGGATGGTTTCAGAAAGGCACAATGGAACTTCAGGAATAGGAGACAGGCTGGCTGCTGGCATGCACAAAGCCACAGCCTGGAGGAATCTGTCCAGAAACCATCAAGGGCTGGCTGTGTTTCCAAAGTAACTTCCATCTTCTGTGACCCAGGTAAGGCTCAGCCTTTATAAGCACATGGGCAGAGTACAGATAGTGGGTCTGAGGTGGAAAACAGCACCCGTGAAACGCTGTGTGTTACCCCAGCTGCTCTCCTACCACCTGCTCGCCTTGCGCCCTTCCACATCTGCTCACAGAGGCAAAGGGCCAGGAATGAGGAATCACAGAGTTACCTAGGTTGGAAAAGACCTTTAAGGCCAAGTCCAGCACCAATCCCATGTCACTAAAGGCCTCATACTGTGCTGTTTTTGAGCACTTCCAGGGACAGTGATTCCACCACTGCCCTGGGCAGCCTGTTCCAAAGACTTGAGCACCCATTCGGTGAAGAAATTCTTCCTAATATCCAATCTAAACCTCCCCTGGCACAGCTCGAGGCTGTTACCTCTTGTCCTGTCACTTGTTACTAGGGAGAAAAGACTGACCCTGAAATTGACTGACTCAATCCTTCTTTCAGGCAGTTGTAGAGAGCGATAAGGTCTCCCCTGAGCCTTCTCTTCTCCAGACCAAACAACCCCAGTCCCCTCAGCCATTCCTCATCACACTTGTGCTCCAGAGCCTTCATGAGTTTCATTGCCCTTCTCTGGACCCACTCCAGCACCTCAATGTCTCTCTTGTAGTGAGGGCTCAGAGCTGAGAACTGGGAATTTAGCCAGGTAATTCAAAATTACCATAGGTGGCTTTCCAGCTGGAACCATGGCTTGAGGGCCCAGGGACCCCGTTAACGCACAGCTCCTCAGCACCCATATCACATGGCTTCAACTTCCCTGTGGGCTCACCTGAGAGCATCCTCAAGTCCACCAGCCAGAATCAGCATCAGCTGGGCTCTGCTGCTGCCTCGAGGACATCATGGGATCTGCTGAGGAAACAAAGCAGTCAGTGCTTCCCAAACTTCATCTCTGTGGCTATTATGGGGGAGCTGGGCTGCTGCCTCAGGAGAAGTGGGGTCACACAGACCAGGTACTGTTCACCTCTGAACTGCCTGCTACAAAAGCCACCAGGTTTTAATTGCCTCTTCAAAGCCAGTGCGAGAGAGGAAAACAAGCACAGCGAGAGGATGCACTCACAGTCACGTACTGAATGCAACACCTTAATTCTGTAATGTATGAATTATTGTCTGCAAAAAGAAAGTTTCCAAGAGCAGAGAAACCAAGGCCATCAACAAAGGCTTCACGCACTTCCTCCTGTCACTATCATGCTGTGCACAGGTAAGGAGCACACCCCAAAAATTACATCTTCCTGCAGAGCTGACAGACACACAACCAGGTCTTGAAACTTGCAGGTGCCCCTGGTCCAGCATCTGCTTTCCACCACCCTCATGCAACCGAGGCCTCAACTGGGAGAGGGACACAGGTACCAGGTTGAGGCCTGTTAGGGCAGAAGCTAGCACAAGACCACTGCTGTCATGCTGTGGCTTATGGGTGATGCTCTTAGAGAGGTTTCTGCACAGTGCTGCTGCTCTGCAGGAGCCAGAAGAGGGCCTGGCAATGACACCTGCTGCACAAATGGTGAGAAGACACTGGCTGGAGCTTGAGGAGCAGCTCCCTCAGACCTGCTCTGGAGACGCTGTACCCCCAGGCAAGGGGGGAGCGAAGATCTCACGCCACAGACAGGTAGGTGCTGCAGCAATGCCAGGCTGAGCAGAGATGTGAGCAGGGAGCCTGTCCACCCTACAGGGCCAGTCTTCCCACTCTATGTGGCCGCACCGTTCTGCACGGATGTCATGGCCTGCTCTGTTGAAGGACACAGAGAGATGCACTTTGCCTTATGCACTCCTGGGATGAAATGATGTCTCACCATCAGCTGAGGCAGCCAGTGAAGTCTCTGTCCCATTCCCATGTGTTGAACCCTGCTCATCAAGGTCCTGGAAAACTGAGGGTGGAAGGAGCTGCCTGGACACAAGTTGGTGGTGATCTCCACTAGCACTGGGAGATGGGCACAGTCCAACAGCCTAATAAGCCCTAGGACATGGACCTCAGGCTTCCTCCTTTGACACTTCCTGTATCCCTGCTGTCCTAAGGAGGAAACATTGCCCAAAGGTGGACTTGGAACCCTTTGGCTGGCTTTAGGCACACAGAAAAGGCAGGGACCCCCAGCAGCATCCAAATCCCAACAGTGAGTGAGATGAGGCATGATCCTATTTTGACTGCTGCACAAGCCTCAATTAGCAGCTGAGCAGTTTTAGTTGCAGTCACACTAAAAACTCTTCACAGGGAGGAATTCTTGGTTTAGCTGAGACAGTGAAGACCTGCCAAATGCTTGAGAGTTTAAATTCAATAGGCACAACTTTGCAAAGACAGAAGAAAGGTTTTTTCTCAGCCTGTCAAAAGATACAATCAACTCTTCATACAAGTCAGCTGGGACAAAGTGCTTCCAACAGGCAACATGTCTCACAGTGTAGTCATTCCACCTCTGATCTCCCAGCCCCGATTCTCAAAGTTACAGAAATCTCCCTTGGTAAAGCCGGGAACTCTATCTCATGGCTTTTCTGAATACTAATGTATTAGAGCATGTTACCACCCTGTTCTTTTCACCATTCCCATTAATCTCTTCAGTGCTCTACATTGTGCTGCTACTTTTCTACAAATTGCCTGCCTTTCTTTTTCCCCCAGGAGACAACCACCAATATCCTCTTTCAATTCCACAGGTGCTGTCAGATATCTAGCTCAGACATAGGCCTAATTAAACAAAGAACAACAGCTCCCCATGTGCAGTTAGGTTTGAAATTCACTGTGTCTTTCCCAAGGAGTTTGCATGCCCCAAACCTCATCTGCTTTCTCCAGCTATATTAGCTGTCTTCATAAAAGCTATTACACCTACCTAAAAATCTTTATCTTTAAACCTTCGGCTCTAACAATACTGCCGTGCCAAAAGCTGCACACAGTGGAAAGAGGAGGTGCAGCTGTGCAGCTGGGTCTGGTTTATAATAGGCAGAGGTGTAACACTATGACATGCTTCACAAAAGATCTTAAATTCTGCTTTGCAGGACTCAGTGAAGGTTTGCGCACTAGTTTAAAATCAGTGTTCATGCTTGACTAGCAACACTGATCCATGGCTACAAGCCCCAGTGCAGTGCATACTCCCCTTCTCTCCTTCAGCTGCTACTTGGAAGAAGCACCTCTTCACTTCTTTCTTCAGAGCTCTTCTCCAGAAGGGAAGCAGCAATTGAGCTGCCCTTTAACTGAGTCCTCGGTTTCGAGTCTCTAGAATAAGGAGGTAATGTTCTCCTTCAGACCTGGAAAGACAGGCTCATCTTTAGCCAGTCCAGCCTGCCATCAGCCCCACTGCTTATCCATCACTGCTTGTGTATGCCCAGTCTCTGCAGGAAGGCACATGCACGGCTGTCCTCCAAGGAGTTTGTACGGCACCTGGCTACCAACTTACTTCATGAGTAGGACAGTGTGTCCTACCAATACCTCCCATGGCACCTGCATGATACCCCTAGTTACACAATGGGAGAGAACCTGAATCTCTTCTCCTTGAACCTAGCTATCCTCATGCGGAGCTTCTGAAGATTGCTTACCTAATGTTTGCAAAGCCCTTCACATGCTACAGTAGCAGCTGCCGTGGAAGACCTCATGAAGAAGAAGCATTGCTCATGAAAGACAGCGTGCAGGGCAGAGAATGTGTGACTCCCCACAGTGTGAGCTAAACCAAAGCTGCAGCAATGCCCCCATGGTAAGCCCTGGCCACATGGGGCTGGGCTGTGCAGAAAAGCAAGGAGCTTTGGGACCAGCAGGTACCCAGCCTGCAGGGTGACCTGCTGAAGGAACATCACCACAGTAAGTATTTATCCCATTCAGAGCGCCAACAGAGGAGGTAAACCTTGACTGTGGCCAAGTGTTTAATGAAGCAGGGAGACCAGCTGGGGCTTTTCTCGTACCTGGAGTATTTTTAGCATCTTTTTCCCCAGGTTGCTTTTCTATGTGCCTAGTAAGGGCTGGGTTTACACTGCTCTTTCTCCCCCTGGATCTCTAGCAGGACCTCTTTCCTCCATTGGACCTCCAATTTCCATATATATTTATGGCAGTATAGTATCTTTGAGATTTGTTTGAAACTGGTGGATGGTTTCAAAAGCAAGGGAGGGGACAACTGTCAAGCTGACATACACCTACACAAACAGCATGACCACAGGAGCCTCCTTCCCATAGGAAAATGAATGCTATGTAAACATGACATTCAAGGCTCTATTATAATGCAGTAACATGGATGCACTGAAACAGTGCTGTGTGGGCAGCCTGAAATTTTGTCCTCTTTTAACCTTAGATTACTTGACATTGCAATTTTAACAGTTCTTAGAAGGAAGTGTTTTTATATTCAACGCAGTGATGGCATGTTAACTTTGATGGGCTGTATTTAGGTGGAGGAAAACACCCTTCAATTTTGTGCTGACTTTCACCTTTTTACATTCTTCCCATACTCTCCCCCACTAAGAGTAGATTCACAAACATGTGCACAAATACACAGAGCATCAGCAATGCAAAAGCCCTTCATGCCTTTGTCCTTATGCCACAGATGATGGGTGCCCAGTGAGTCTGCTTCCTTGAGCCTTGCACTTGACAGACTTACTGAACTCGACTGCACAACCTGTGTGCAGAGCGATGACTCGCTTGATCAGAGGCTGTGGGATCTGCCCCTAGTTGTGGAGCTGCTTTCTTCATAGCAAATATTAGCTGTTCAAACAACACTCATGTTTCTATTCTGGGTCACTGTTTACAAGTACAGACAAACAACAGTGAAAGAACAGGAATCTGCTACCAGCCAGTGCTCTCATGGCGCTCTCAGAAGCAGCTGACAGAAGCTACACTTCTGGAGTGGGTCGGAATGGACAATTGCTGTACATATGTTAAAAAGACTGTTATTAGCTGCCAGAGATTTCATATTTCCTAAGAGGAAGATGAATATCTGGCACTTTCTCTAGTATGTTAGAGGAGTAATTATCAGTGTGGAGACTGAGATGCTGACTCTTACCTTTGACAGGTTGTCATTGATTTTTGAGACTAGGGAAGTTTTACAGCATTTTCAAAATACCAGCAAATTTTCTAGTGAAGAGCTGCACTGTTTTGGGTGCTTAACTGAAGCACCTCCTAATGGCTGTCAGAAATAATTCACACTGTCACTCAGCAGAGGCAATGGATGGTTTAACATCCAGGCATTTTGTTATGCACAGACATCTCAGATAAGTACATATCTGGCCCAAATGAAATTGCTACCCATTCTTTTCATATTTGCTTCTCTTTGTGAACTCATCTGCTCCAATAGCCAGTTCAAAGTCCCGCATCAAAATCATAATCGTGGTTCAATCAATAGTGTTTTACAAGAGGGAAAATGCCTTGACCCGTAAGAGCTCAAAATGGAGGTCAAGCCAAACCCACAACACAGAGAGATGTGAGGACATTCAGCATGACCTGCCTTGATTTTCAAAAGCTGAGTTTTATTGAGTAGTCGCCTCAATGATTTAATGTTGTTCACATTTCTAATATAGCAGTGGGCTCCTCTCTGTAACAGAACTCTGTTCTAATGCCTAGAAATCCCACAATGGCAGAGGCTGGCAGGCACAAGGGACCTCCCATGTCTGGCTTTTCTTCAGCAGAAGCACAGTTGTATGTCACTGAGATCAGAACAAAAGGGCTAGGAAGGCAAGTACCAGAAATTCAATCTCAGCTCTGCCACTCACCTCTCCACATGGTAAGAAAATCCTTCAATATTTCCCTTTTTCAGTTTTAACCCTTTACATGTTGAAAAGTAACACATAGCTGTTGATGTAGTACTAATATTTAAGATTTAATGGTGGGGTAAAAAGCCTGTCCGAGCCAAAGAAAGGACTCAAAGTCAGTCAAGTGAGACACAAGTGGATGAGAAATCAGACTTCATTATTCCCAGCACTACCAGAACAATGCCTTCTCTCTCACCCCAGAAGATCTCCATGCCAACAAAGATGGTTCAGGTAGTTTAACTACTGTGCTGTTAGAGAGATGTTATTGCCTAGTGGAATGTGCCAGCAAATGAGGATAAAGCCTACGGCTGGCTTCTGGTCGTGGCTGTCTCAGCTCCTTATCAGAAGTGTTAGGATCTTCAGTGGTAGCCTGGGACCATCAGAGGTGCTGATGGTGCACAGCAGGGATGGTAAGATGAGTGAGAAGCTTAGCTGGGGCCAGCACTGTTCTTTGGTGTTTGTTTGTGAGATGGCTGAGTCAGAGCCAGCAATGACAAAAGCAAATCTTTAACAGCAAATCAGTAAATTAGGGGCAGAGAAGTTTAAGGTAGGAGATGTTGTGACTGGCGTCGGAGTGTTCCTAAAAGGATTATGTTCCATTTATTCTCTAAGAAATAACTAGGTAATGCACCATGCAGGCATGAATCACATCCACAGGGCAAAGCAAGGCAGGCAAAGGGGGAATACTCGTTCTTAAAGAACAGTTTAGAAAAGCAAGATGCTGCTAATTTGCTGAGCAGCTCTGAGCCCCAGACTGAGGAAGGACAGATCAAATGCTCTGCTAATAAGAATATTGGAAGGATAACGTTAGCTGTGATTGATGTAGCACTGGTCCTGCACAGAAAACAAGGGTTTTAAGAAAGTGCCTAAGAAAAGAATATAATGGTAAAGCCTTGAAAAACTGTGACAACCAGGAAGGTTGTTTAAGTGAGGACATCTATGCATGTTAAAAAGGAGTGCAATTAAGTAACTTGATAAAAGGAGGGCCAAGAGCTTGAATTCACAGAAGAGCAATGAGAGCCACCATAAGCCAGAGAGTAAAAGGAGGAAAGGTCCTGGGAGTCTTAGGGCAGGGAGAAGTAATGGGATGGGGCTTGCAAAGGTAGTGAAAATACTGCAGGCCCTGAAGGGAAATTTCATTGCAGTCAGAAACTGCCTTTTTTTATTTATGTTTTTTTCATCTGATAAATTTAAGAAGGAAGTTAATATTCAGGTTTGTAAGAAAAAGCTTTCAGTGATTCATCCTTAAGAGTATATGAAGTGTTGAACTTCTGATCACGACACGTCTCCACAAATGAGAAGGATATGTGAAACAGGGTGTGAGAGTAGGGAGGTGGACATATCCTGCAAGATGCCAGTGCTGACTTGAGGGCTGCTGCTGCCAAATGCTCGGTCTCTGGGAGGAATTGTTCTCAGTGATAAACTTGCAGTTTTCAGCCAGAAGCAGAGTATGAGGAAATAGCCTCTGATGATAAATAATCCAAGAATAATTGCATTTCCTTCCCTCAGCCTCATGTGCCATTTTCCAGAAGATAAAATGAAGGAACATGAGGCTGTCAGGATTAGCTGGGGTCCCTGCCCTCTCACCACCTTTTGGCACCCATGTTCTCATCAGATCTTCTTGTTCTCACCGATTATATTTGCTCTTCTGCTTATTTTCCTGTCACTGACTGAAATGCCATTTTTATTCTTCTTTCATATTTAACTCATAATAATTAACTAGATGGCAAAATTTCAGACTTATTTAACCTCATTAATCAACAGGAATCCAGTAGAATGCAATCCAGTTGTAGGTCTGTAGCACTTTTTACTCATTCCAGTTTATTCATTTCAATTTAGTGGGAAAGCCCTTCTCTGTGGCAAAGAGAATGCATTTTGCTCTGGTCCATAGTAGCATTATTAGCTTATGCAGTGAGGAGACAAACCACTCCTGTAAAATGGTATTTATTGGATTATTAGAACTGTTTTAGAGAAGTGCCAATAACTGGCACTTAGGGAAGAAGAGAGCTGGTGGTAAAGGCCATTAGGGGGAAAGGCTTTGGAGGGAACCTGCAGGCTGTTTGCAGCAGTAATGAAGCAGACATGTCTGATGCCTCCAGTTAATTATCTCATTGAGAGCTTGCTGGGAGGCACTGCTGTGGCTGAGCTGCAATCAGGTGCAAGGGTGGGACACAAGGTTGGATTCAAACACATGTGGTTCATTTGTTTTAATGATAACACACACATATGTAGCATTGCAGGGTACCAGAACAATCACTTCTAAAGCAACTGGTGCCCACAAGCTAGATGTCTTTATCACATTTATATATAGAATCATAGAATGGTCTGGGCTGTAAGGGACCTTAAAGCTTGTCTAGTTCCAATAATAAATAGGATGCAAAATAACACCTGAAAGTAACACATACACGCTCTCAAAATTGTACATACCTGCCTGTGTTTTCAATCATGGGCAGCTGCAGGAGGTCACCAGCCAGTCCTTTACATGTTCAAACAGTGTGATCCCTATACAATAAGCTGCCTGCCTAGCTTCCCAACAAGAACATCCTGTTTTTCTTGAGTAGCCTACTAGATTTGTTCTTCTGGTCACTAGTGTTTTAACTCAGCTTAGTCACACAGCCTTCACCTAGGGTTATTGGAAATCAAAACACTAGGAGATAATATATGTATCAATAATATACTCCTGGCAACTGTGCGTTTTCTATACCAACGAAATTATGGCAATATCGCTGGCATATAATCACATTTGTTTAATTATATTACAAGAGAAATAAATGCATTGAAAACCTTAGGGTTTTTTTTTGGTAGCTAAATGGAAAATGCATCACTCTTCACCAAGTTATTAACAGAAACTTCAGAAGATGAGTGCCTGTAGGTACTGCTGACCTTTTGTGCTGAGGTGGTACATCACCAGAGAAAACTCAAGGATCAGAAAAAATGTAAAGGAGTAGAGGATTGGAGAACAGGTAACACTCAGTTCCAAGTAACATCTATTCAGCTACATTGAAAAGGCACTTCAGAAAGAAACAGGCTGCTCAGAGCTCGCATTACCTTTGTGCTATTACTGGATTAAAAATGTTGCATGCTTAAATGCCTTCTTGAGAAATGCTGGTGAAAAATGCTAGCTAATGCTTTTTCATGTCAGAGAGAGGCAAAAAGGACCTTGATTTAAAGAGATATGTCAATTTTATGGTCACTTATAAAGAAATTATTTTAAATTAAGTTCAGATCAAATATCTCTGAAATTCTCTGACAAGTGTTTTTTTTTCCTACAAAAATTTTGCAGCTGCATCTTTTAATTCTCTTTCTTTTTTCCTTCCTGGATACGGTAAAAATCCAAAAAAAAAAAAAAAAAAAGAGACCAAGCTGCCTATAGTCAAGCTCAGTGCATATTCTTAATGTGAGGGAAGACACGGTATGGGTGAAACTGTATGCAGAGCAGGAATTTCACTAACGTTAAACCCAGGTGTTCCTCAGTGCATACCATACATAAAAATGTGTGTCTGTAAACACATAGAAAGAATTTAAAAGGGTTAATTAATGACTGAAAATTGCCTTCTGGTCAGAACTGGGGCTCTAAGTTGTGCTTTCAGGCAGAAGTGTGATGTTCAAGTTTTCATACTGCCTAGCACTGTACTGAAATGGGAGCTCTGCCTTGAGCTCGATGTTTTGCACTCTGACACAGAACAGCTTGGGGTGAACAAGTCTGTTATTAATGTCTTGCTCAAAGGCAGACTGAAAACACAATGAATGTAACATATTTTTGGCCTTAAAGAGGCACACTGAGAATCCTCTGCTGCTGGTGGAAATAGATATACAGCATGATGGCCCATGCCCTGTTTCAGGAATAGGCCACATAGAGTTACTTTTCTATTATTCCTAAATAAATTTTTATTCTCTGCCCAGATGTTTTTTACCTCTCTGGAGACGATTTCCTCTCTTTTTTTCCAGGTTACATAGAGTAGCAATTCTCTTGCAGTGCAGGCAAGAGAATGATGCATCACAGTTAAAGATGGTAAAGGTTTGCCATCCGCTTGCCTAGACAGTTCAAGGTAGTTTTGAGACTTAATTCTTGCACACTTGAGAAGCCACGGTTCTTTGGTGGCTGAAAAATCAGATATTCAGGCTATAGGAGAGACCCTCACTGGCCAGCAGAGCTCTGCTGATGCTATGCAGCACCTGTAATTGAGTAGGACAAGCAGCTCTCTAACAATCTCGCTCCATTAGTTTTCCTCTTCCAAAATGAGTGCCCTGTTCACCTTAATTTGTTTATGAGGAGGCTGGCTGACAGGACTGAATGAAGTTAGAGTATTAGCTGCGGTGGAATACTCTCCTTCCTGGCTCAATGCTCCTAAGTGGAAGTCAGTTTCTGCAGGAGCTTCCCTTCGTGTCCAGCAGCAGATCTCGGCTTTAGCTCCAGATCTGAATGTTTTGACTCTATGGACAGCACAGCTCCTGTGTACACAGCTGATCCCAGGGAGCACCCAGATGTGGGCAGCACTCAGCTCCTCCAGCACATGGAAATGCTAGAAAACAGACTGGGGGGGGGGTCACCCCATCCACAGAGCAGAGCTGAAACCAAGTTTCTGGGACATCACTGCTTCCCAGTGAAATGGCTTCTGGAAACCTAGGAAGGAGGAAATATCCCAAACCTAGCAGGAATCACTTGCAGATGCTAAGGGCTCCCATCAAGTGTCAAGCATGACTCAAAGAGGTGGTGGTCCTGCAACATGCTCAACACCAGCAGAAAACAAAGGTGCTCTAGCTGTCCCTGAGGAGATTTGCCATGAGAAGGAGCATGAAATCACCCAAATGAGGTCTCCTAGGTGCATGGATCTAAGCGAATGCTTTGGTCTTAAATACCGAAGTTTCTGGGCTGCAAGATGGCCAAGCCACATCTGACCACAGGAAGGAGGTTGTGGCCTCTGGCTTTTATTACTGCTCAACTGGGTGGCCAGCCCTGAGTTCCCAAGCTCTTTCCACCCC
The DNA here is from genome assembly GCA_017639245.1 of Myiopsitta monachus. Taxonomy (NCBI): domain Eukaryota; kingdom Metazoa; phylum Chordata; class Aves; order Psittaciformes; family Psittacidae; genus Myiopsitta; species Myiopsitta monachus. The sequence continues at coordinate 67,992,416 of CM029919.1, forward strand.
TATGTTTCCACAGCCACACAAGCATCATGATGGTATGGGGGCTTGCTGGCTGTGCTCCAATGCCTTTCACAGGAAGGAGAGCCACTGGCCCAGTGGCTTGGTATATCTTGCTGGGAGAGCCCATTGGTTGGATGCCTGTGGCACATCTGGAGCATGAGCCCTAGAGCAGCAATGTCACTGCAGCAGTTGAGGTAGGAAGGGGCTTTCATGTGCTTAATGTGATTTCACAGGACCATAGCCAGAAGCTGCAGTCCCTCTCTTCCTTCGCCTTATGCCAGATATACACTTCTCCTCTACATGGAAAGTTATAAAGACAGGGGACCTGCAAACTCATTGCTGGCAGAACAGTGAAAAGGGAGCCAGCTGACTGTGACTCTGTTTTTGTCACTCAAACCAATGATCTCCTCTGTTGCCCTGCACCTGGAGCAGGCAAATTCTGTTCCTCTTGTTAAAATTCCACACATGCACACTGCCTTGCTTATAAACTGAAACCCAAGCTGGGATCCTGCTCATCTCCCCTCATCTTTGTTGGGCTTTGAGAGATGTTCGTGAGTTCCTGATGGCAAAACTCAACTTCAACAGGCCAGCATGAGCTTTTTGCATCCTTTGCTGCACTGGTTTTCAACCAGCAATTAGCTTCTTCCTAAAACCAATGGAGAGAAATCATGTGCGGCTGCTGCTGACCCTGCAGACTCTTCATCTCACCTGGTAGGATGGGGGGAAAAAAAGATAAAAAGGTTGTGTAAGTCTGTATTTGAGCACCTATCTCCCCAGACACAACATCTGTTCCCCTGCAAGCACAAAGAAAACGGGTGACTAACATGCAGCTCTACTGCTCGGCAGCTGGCCTCCTGATCCTCCTCCATGGTGCTAAATGTGTCCCTGGCAAACAGGAGGTTGAGATTTTAAATGAGGAATTAATGAAAATACACTCTTTTCCTGCTTGTTGTCCCTTTAAATTTAGTTTCCATGGAAACGGGTCTGGAGAGGCTGCCTGGAGGGAGCCAAGAGATATCTGCCTGGCCGCCCTCCCCTCTGGGTTGCCAGCTGAACCACCCCAATTGCCAGGCTCCTACAGAGGTTTTTGCTATTGTTGTTTATGCCTGGAAAAGGAGCAGTGGCTCCTCATGGGCCCTTCTCGAAGAGTGGAGGTGGTCAGTCACGCTGCTGTCATGGGTCTCCTTCCACCACACGCCTGGTGGACTGAACCAGCCGCAATGCCGCTCTGCTGAAAATGTTATTCCTGTTAGCATCATCAATTCCACTGCTTTTCTTTGTTAAAAGTGGTGGTGTGTGTGTGATGGGAGTGCACAGACTGAGCTGGGAGCATTGCAGAAGGACAACACTGTCATTAATTCAGTGTTTGTCCTAGGGAAAAATTTGAGACCCCACCCGAAGTACTGCATCCAGCCCTGGGGTCCCCAGCACACGACAGACATGGACCTGTTGGACTGAGTCCACAGGAGGGACATAAAAATGCTCAGAGCGCTGGAGCGCCTCTCCTGTGGAAATAGGCTGGGAGAGTTGGGCTTGTTCAGCCTGGAGAAGGCTCAGGGGAGACCTTATTGTGGCCTTTCAGTAACTAAAGGTACTGAATTTATCACAGGCCTGTACTGACAGGACAAGGGGAAATGACTTTAAACTGAAAAAGGGTAATTTAGATTAGATATAAGGAAGAAATTCTTCCCTGTGAGGGTGGTGAGATACTGGCACAGGTTGCCCAGAGAAGTTGTGGCTGCCCATCCCTGGCAGTGTTCAAGGCCAGGCCAGACAGGGCTTGGAGCAACCTGATCTAGTGGAAGGTATCCCTGTGCATGGCAGGTGGGTGGAACTAGATGAGCTTCAAGGCCCCTTCCAATCCAAACCACCCTAGGATTCTAGGAAAATCGTATCACTGAGCCCCTCATTTCATCACCAAGTTGTTTTATAGAAGCATGAGGAACAGCATGTATACTAAAAAATGGCCTGAGAGCTTTTGGCTGCAGTCAAGGGTGCAGTGTTTCTTGGAGTTATGCTGGAGGACTGTGCTGGGTACAAAGTGTGAGGCAGCATACAGCGGCATCTATAACCATCTTGGATATCCAGCTCTGCCCTTGGGTTTCACTTGGAGGGAATTCACTGGCTTGTTCAGAAAGAATACACTGTCCTATGTACAGCACAGAGAATCAGTGGAACTGGACCCAAAAGCGATTAGTGGAATAGGACCCACTGTAAAGTGATGGTGTTTGTCTGTATAGATCCACCCTTTTTCCAGGTAAACAAAACCTACAGGTCTTAAGACCTATAATGTTTGGGGGTTGCCCAGTGCCAGGAATGGTGGTTGTTTTTACCACCATGGAGATGCATCTCTTCCATTTTCATTAGCATTTGAGGAGATGCCTCTGGTGTGCCTGTGAAAGGTTGTCTTACTGAAATCTGAACTTTTAGTGGAAGCTGACTAACGGTACAAGCTTCATCCACCCTCCCAGCTGCATTCTGCAGACAGGAACAGGTCCAGTGTAAAAACAAAAGTAATTTTAAAATGCAAGTGAACCTGATCAGAATAGTTCAGTGTTAGCTGTTGTTACTTCAGATACGCATTAAAGCATTGATCTCCTTGGCTACCTAGGTGCTTGCCTGTAATTACAAAGACAGGCTATCATATCTGAGATGTAATAATGTGATTGCTTTCTGCAAGCCAGATGAACAATGTCTTCCTGTACCAGATGTACTCCCTGCTCGCTGTTGGTGCAGTCCCAGAGTATGACCTTCACTGCTTTGCAAGCAGACTTCAGCGAGGATGTAAACCTGTACTGGAGAGAATTCAAACAGCAACGGGCACGACCAGAGGTCTAGGAAATATGACCTATGAGCCATAATTGAACGAACGAGGTTGTTTAGTATGAGTGGAGACAAGACAAAGGGATACATCTCAGTGAAGGGACAAAGGAACTCTGCAGAGAGGAAGGTAATAAAATGCTTTCCATATCCACAGTGGTGTCCCCGGTGTTAGGAACAGAGACATAAAACAGGGACTTTGAGAGGTTACCAAAGCCCAACACGCCCATCTCAAAGCAGGACAGGCAGACGCTTGCCTTCTCCTGCCTTAATTTCAGTGTCCAAGCCACCACCCCACCTTCAGCCTGTTCCACTGCTTCACTGTAAGTCCCCTTTGCGGAAAGCTAAGCATAATTCTTCACTTTTTACCTACGGTAAAGGATGCACCTGCTTTATTTTTCCTCACTTCTGATATCTGGGGACACTGTGACGCTTTCACCACTTTCCCCGGAGCCGCTCGCTGCGCGCCATTTCCTGCCCACAGGGAAGAGCACTGTTACGGTGGTGTCTTGCTCTCCAGGCTGCTCCTCTCGTTTGCGTAGAACGTTGCTGCCATTCTCCAGCATGTTCAGATAACTCTTCCTGTAAAGGGGGGGCCGTAAGAGGGGTGGGGGAAGAAAACTCTGCCGCCGACATTTCGAAGCCCTCTCCGCCGCTGACCGCGCCGGGGCGGGGACTCGAATACGAGTCCCACCTCTCTGCCGCCGTGCTCCACGGGCGGAGGAGGTTTGTCCGCTGTAGGCTACCGTCTGCCGGCGGTGAGAGGCCGGGCGGGTACAGCGGCCGCAGGAGCCGGAAGAACTGCTCTCGTGTATCGCCCGCCAGCCCCGTCCTGCGCCTTATCCCGGCACCGCCATGAGCGAGAAGGGCGAGCTGGACCTCACCGGGGCCAAGCAGAACACCGGCATGTGGCTGGTGAAGGTGAGAAGCCGCCGGCGCAGCCCTAGGCCCGGCCCAGCGCGGCCTGTGGCGACTGGGCCTACCTCACCCCCACACACACCGTGCTCGGGCTGGCAGCTGGCGGGTCCCGCGGAAGAGACCGGGTGGCAGCGCGGCCTGGGGCCGTGCCGTGCCTGGGGTGCTGCGGGAGCCGGGGTTGCCCGTGTGAGGCTTGCCCGGTGCCCTCGGCCTGCGTTGCCCCCGTTTCCCGTCTGGTGGGCGCGGGGCTGCGCGAGCAGCGGGACGAGCGGCTTCCTGGGCAGCTGCTGGGGTACGCATTCACAGGATGATTTGGGTTGGAAGGGACCTTGAAGATCATCTAGTCCAAATCCCCCTGCCTTGGGCAAGGATACTTCCCACTAACATGGAACTCCCCAGGGAAGAGTTGGCTACCTCCCAGCTGTCCTTGGCTTGGGCTTTAGTAGGGGTAACAAACACGGTACTGTAACTTTTGTTTTCGCAAAACTCCTGGAGTCGGTGAAAGTTTGATTGCCTTCAAATTCACATTCTGGTTAAACAAACAAAAAAACCCCAGCAAACCCCCTAAGAAAATAAATGCCTTTGCCTCATCACTACAGCTCACCTCGGTCCTAAAGAAGTACAGTTATAGCAAAGGTGCTATAAAAAGGTACAGAAGTCAAAGCACCTATCTGGTGCAGGGCCATGCCTGCAGTTGCTGCCAACTTGTCAGCTCTCCTCCATGGAGGGGCTTCCTGTCAGGATGGCTTGGCCCCTTCTGCTGAGCATAGCAAGCACCGATTCAGAAAAGAGGAGACTCACAGCTGAGGGTGGGGGAATATGTGCCCTCTCTCCCTTTTTGTCTTCTGTGGATTTGCCCCTGTTTTTCTCGTCCTGTGTTTGCTCTGTGGGGAGAAACACTAGTCTCCTCCTCTTTCTGTTTTGGAGATAAAAGGAACAGGCTCAGACCATCAACTTGAAAGACTCTGTGAGGACATGGTAATACCCAAATACTGGTCCTGGGTAGTGAAGGGCTGTGACACAATCATATTTCAGCTACCAGAATATCTCATTGTGGCTCATGAAAATGAGGGTGAGTTTCAGACTTGCTTTGCTCTGTAAAAGTTCTGGTGGTGACAGGTTGTTACATCTGGCTTCCTCTTTTGTACTGATGCCTGAATGTCTGGTTTTGTGAAACCATAATGAGCACTCCATAGGGCTCTGTTTGTAACAGCTTATCCAGGACAGTAAAAATGAAAGCTGACAGCAGAAAGCTGCAGAAGTATATCATGACATACTGAGTGACAGGATGATAAATGGCAGATGAAATTCAGAGTCAAAAAGTGTAATCTTATGTGCGCAGAGAAAACCTATCCTAATTATACATACACAGGAATTGTTTCTCAGCTGGTTGTTGTCATTCAGAAGGAGGCTTAAGTTTTCAGTACATGTGGATAACTCCCTAAGAATGTCATGTCAGACGAGCAGATTCAACATTAGGCATGATTGCAAAAGATATAGAGAACAAAAGGGAAAATCTTGCACTATCGTGTTGCCTATATCTTGAATATTGTGTATAGTTCCGATCTCATCTTCCCCATTGTGGAAGTTATAAAGTGAACCTCTATAACCTATATAGAAGCAGTACAGAGAAGTGCCCCAGGGATGATCTGAGGAACAAGGAATGGTGGCTATGGAGGGAACTCCTATATATGTTGTTACCTATCAGTCTGGCAAGATGATTGATGTGGAAATCTTACAGAGGTCTGAAGACATGAGTAGTGTCACAGGTGAATAAGGAAGAAGTGAGTAGGGAAGAGTCAGCTCGGACACAAGACTTAGGGGTGTGTCAGTTCATCTGATGGGACTCAGAGCAAACAAAGCGGTACCATTTTGCGCCATATGTAGTTAAATTTTGGAAGCTGTGAATGTCAAAACTGCAGAAGCTCAGAAAGCTATTAGACAAATTCAGGAAGGAAAATCATGTTGAGAGATTAAAAACAAATATGCTTCCATACCCCTAGGTTTCCAAGTAGAAGATTCTAGAAATTAGAAGAGTATGTTGGAGAAATACCTTTTCCTCTTATGTTCTTTCCTTCCTCTGAAGCACCCACTGTTGACTGCATTTGGAGGCAGGGCCAGGCAGGGCGCTAAACTTGCTTGTCTTTTAGGCTCGTACAGTTTGGTGTTTCTTGAAGCAAGACAGTTTTCAGGCATATCTGTGCTTATGGTTGATGCCACTCAGCACAGAGCCTGGGAAAACTGGTTTAAAAGGGACACTCAAATATTGCTCTTCCAAGTAAGTGTTAATCTAATCCTTCATTCACATGATCTGAACTTACAATTTGTCTGCCGCCTTGTATAATAATGATGATTAAAAAAAATTTATGAAGTTGGTAATGTTAATAGCCATAGCAAGGGATGTGCAGGATTTTATCTTTTGAATTCCTTCAGACCTGAACTTGGAAACAACCATCCTTGTTACTAGGAGCTTCAACACGCACAGAGGCATGACAGTGTGTAGCACCTGTACTTTTTTTTCTTCTGTATAGGGTAATAAGGCTGAAATTATCCTTTGTTTGTGGGAGAGAGCAGTCAGTTCTGATGGAATAAAAAATCTAGCTTATTTAATTTCCTTTTAGCATATATTGTGCCAGCACAGGAAGTATTCCAGGGAGATTACTTAACAGGCAATAAAAAATGTAGTGATGAGTCTTTTAGAAGCATGAGCAGTAAAAAGAGGTACCAGCAATTGAGTTGCTGTAGTACTGACCCAGAAAGCAGCTCCAATATTTTTTCTGTGTTATCAGTGAAAGCTAAGATAAGGAAATGTTATAGGAACTGTTGGTTATGTACTTGTGATAAAGTGAACCCCATTTAGTGTTAGCCATTAGAATTGTTAATTTTTTTTATTCCCTGTGTGGTGGTTTGGGTTCTTTATTTATTTAATCTGTTGCATTGATCTATATTTAGAAAGATGGTATCTTTATATAATTTCTTTTTTGGATGTTCAAAGAAAAATGAATACATAGATACTGACATCAGCCTTACTCAGTTTCTGATGTACGTACTGCGTATGGATTACTATATAGAGAAAGAACTGATTAAATTTCACACAGAAAATTGGAAGTGGTTTGTTACAGAGAGGGGCTCCTTTCTGTTTTTTGTTCCAAAGGCAAATAGAAGGCTATGAATAAGCTGAAAGATGTGTGGAGCAGGGGCCCTCATGTCATATCCTACCTGCAGGGTGCCTGGTGTACTGGAGTGATTGGAATTTGTGTTTGTGTGATAGGAATAGCAAGTAGAAAGGAGAGTGTGAAGAGGTCTTGGGAGTGATGCTACTTGGTACGTCAGATTTCTTCTCATGATTAAATTGTATGGGTTTCTGAGAGAAGAGTGTTCTTACCTACAAATCCCAAAATAAAGGCCACTTGTCTTGAAAATATTTAATATTCTTTTAGTATATGAGGTGCTCTGTCCACGAGGCAGTCTTTCTGTGGGTATATATTCTTCAAAATCCTGCTGTGAGATCTTTGAATATTCTTTCTGCTCTTTCTGTGAAAGCTGGTCACCCTTGTTTTCTGTATGTTCTTTCAAGGAGTATTAAGAGCTTGAAACCCAACTGTTCTCCAAATGTTAAACTTCTATTATGCTGAAGCTAAAAGAAAGTAGCAAATTAAAGTATCTACAGTGTATAAAACTATTTAATCATTCCTGTGACTGTTTACACCACTAATGTGGAGCTACAGAATTCAGCATGTGGTTTTGAGAGGACCATCTGGGTTTTGCATAAGTATCTGTGTATAGGCGTAATCCTTTGATCACAGTCCTTCATCTTATCCCTGTTTCTTCCCCTACATAGCCCTTGACTGCAGGTAAGCCAGAAGAAAGATTATTAATTGCATTCTTTGAGACCATTTCCCATGCAGCTGAAAGAAGTAGGACCGATCTGCAACCTCTTAATCTGAAAAAAATCCCTGTCTGACTACATTATGTAGCAAGTCAGTGATTTTAATAGCATGGGAGTCTTTCAGTCCTTGTCCACTCATACTCAGTGTGTGTCTACCTTATTACCTGGCAATATAAATTAGATACAGATTAGGTGTGAGCACATAGTACTATTTCTATTGAGTCAGTTGGAGCACATGTCATAGCATTTATCTTGGCTTTAGAAAGAAAATGATATCTGATCTGGCATGAATCTAGTAGAAAATCCACTGTAGAAAATTACCACTTTGAAACCTGTGGGAAAAAAAAATCTTTATTGATGGATTGTGCCAATTCATGGATTTCTGTTGTGCATTTGTGGTGTTATTGACCCACTGTTAGGACTTTATGGATACCTGGACTGCCATTAAGTTTGGCTGAGCAAATGGAGGACCTCTGGATTTTTCTAGCTATTCCACAGCACTTCATAGGGTACTGTGAGTCAAAGAAAGTGCTAAGCACCGGTACTATGATGCTTTCCGAGGTTTTTTTTTGAAGAACAGGTAAATGTAAGTTGCTGTTTGTCAGCAAGTTCTTGGAACAGGCTCTCTGCCTTCTGAGCTGCGCAGTGGAGCTTGGCTTACTTTGTGCAAGACTATGATGTGCCTCTTTGCTACTTGAAACAGAAAATGCCACAGGCATAGCTTAGTACTTTCTCACTGTCTGTGTCTCACACAATTTTTCTGTGGGCACAGATGTTTTCAGTTGCTGTGGACTTTGTGAGCCAGAATAAACTTTTCTGTACCAGTAAAGAACATTGCTGCAAAATGACAGATTGTAGATTTGTCCTGATGTGTCATGAGCATGTGAACAAAAAAGTTAGAAAGTTCCTGTACTGGAATATTGTAGTATGTGGTATTGGAACAGTAAATGTTTTTCCTTTTAATAAGTCACTGTTTTGCTAGGCACTGAGACTACTGTAGGTCTTTAAGATGATCTTCTCACAACAACTGCTGCATCTTTGTTAGAAAGAAAGAATAGTTGCTTCTCTTTGGCTGCTTTCAGCTCTTTCCTTTAGAAAAGAATCTGCAGGTTTCATATCACTTGAACATGTTACATTTAAACTAGATATGAGATTGTCCCATATTGCCTCAGGTCTGCATTCCATCCCTTGATGTGCCCCAGTACTTCTACAGTCTAATAGCTTGTGTTTAGGGGAAAAACTGCTCCAATCTTGCGTTGTTGTGCAAGTATGTTGTGTCCAGTCTTTATAAACAGCCATTGTAGAAAAGACAGCCAGAATTGCTGAATGGTGGTGATGGGGAAACTGTGATTTGCAAATCCATTTGATCTGCAAAACATTGTGCTCTGTGCTTATAACTGATTGAGCTGTCTTCTTGAAAGGAAAGGTAGACATGGCTACAACTTGATGGCATGCAGTGAAGTGCAGAAGATAGACAAGTTTCTCGTTCCTCTGGGGATAAACTGCTTGAGGCTTGAGGTGCCTCACTAGGGCTGGATGCACGGACATACGAGCTGAGCTGTGAACTCCTCTCTGGGCAGGTCACCTTTTGAACTATGCACTCATACAAGTGTTGAGATTTGTAGGTGTTCGTCAGCAATAGTACCTTATATCAGGACAAACACTTATCATTTGATTTTACAGATAAATGTCATTTTTAAGCTTGTCTGTAAGGAGAACCAGGGTAACTCTGTTGAGCATGGGAAACGTTCTCCAGGCATTACTCTGTCCAGAAAAAAGAAATGCTGTTGCTGCTGCACAGAGCCATGCATGCATCATCGTGTCTGGAACACATGTGGGAGTCTGAGGTGTGTGGGCATACATGGACATACAGCACGGTGGCAGCAGCAGCAAGGTGCTGAGGCTGGCTGTGGAAGTGCACTGGCTCTTGGGATGCGCTTTACCTGGCAGTAGTTAGCTGGTACTTTTTTGGCCAGAGAGTGAAGAGGTAGGCTGTGATTTCACCTAACAGTACATTAATGGGAAAAGAGGACAAATGGGTCCACTTGGAAAGACAGCTTCCAGCTTGTTGGTTGGTAAAGGAAGTGCCTTTACTGTCCATTATGAGCCCAGGTCACCCAATGCTGCAGACACCAAAACCTTTGTAACTGAAGGAATATGTGTGGAGGCATGTCCTTGCAGCTTGGAGCAGCCTTTATTTCTTGGATGTATGAGGTTAAGCAGGGCTGCTTGTTCCTATCCCTGCACTGACCTCTGCTTTGTGCAGCCGTACCCTGGCCTTCATCAAAAAGAGCGTGACCAGCAGGTTTGAAGGAGGTTATCCTGCCCCTCTGCTCTTGTGAGACCCCACCTGGAATACTGTTTGCAGTTCTGGTGTCCTCAACATACGAAGCACATGGAGCTGTTGGAGCAAGTCCAGAAGAAGGCCACAGAGATGCTTAGAGGGCTGGAGCACCTCTCTTCTGAAGACAGGCTGAGAAAGTTGGGCTTGTTCAGCCTGGAGAAGAGAAGGTTCTGGGGAGACCTTAGAGCAGCTTCCAGTACCTAAAGGGTGCCTCAGGAAACCTGGAGAGGGACTTTTAACAAGGGCTTGTAGTGACAGGACAAGGGGGAATGGCTTTAAAATGAAAGAGAGTAGATTTAGGTTAGATATGAGGAAGAAGTTCTGTACTGCGAGGGTGCTGAGGCACTGGAACAGGTTGGCAAGAGAAGCTGTGGCTGTCCCGTCCCTGGCAGTGTTCAAAGCCAGGTTGGATGGGGCTTCGAGCAACCTGGTCTAGTTGAAGATGTCCCTGCTCATTGCAGGGGAACTGGACTAGATGAGCTTTAAGGTCCCTTCCAACTTAACCCTTCCTGTGATTCTGTATTGTCTACTATATTTAGTTCGTACTGTAATCTGAAGTGGTCAGGGTAAAAGCATTTAAATATATACACATACACACTTTATACAGAATTTTAAAATCTGCTTTTTTTGAGATCTGTCTTCTTTTCTTAGGTCCCCAAATACTTGTCGCAGCAGTGGAGTAAAGCTTCAGGAAGAGGTGAAGTGGGAAAACTAAGGATTGCCAAGTAAGCCTTTACTGTACCTTTACTGGTTGCATTTTATAGAAGTTACCTGTGGTAAAATAGATTATGTTGCATCTCTTATAATACGTAACTCTGTTTCTTGCAAATACTGTGCATATTTCTCTGATACCTGAATGGTACCTACGTGTGTAGTGATTATGAAAATAAATTATATATTATATGAAATTGTTGTGGGGAGTGGTTATGTGATGTTTGACTTCTTAAACTCAAGAAATATGCACAACTAGCTGGAGAATGTTCTTTAACTTACGTGTGCTATTTTGCTGCTTCTGTTCTCACCTGCTGACTTTTCCCATTTATTCTTGGGCATCAGCATGACAAAAATAAAAAAATATTAAGCAGCTCAGGAGTGAAGATGAGTAACAAAACTAGAATTTGAACTTGCTTTTTTATCAGGGAAGCTAAACTTGTGGAATTAGATTATGGAAACTAAAACATTAAATATTTTCTTTTGCAGAAATCAAGGAAGAACAGAAGTAAGTAATTACTAAATACAGAGGCTGTGAAGATGTTACATTTTGAATTCTGAAAAATTGTTTAGAACATGCTAGATTTTATTCATGTTTATTCATGCTGGTTTTCTGTTTCATGATTAGAACATGCTGGTCACATATTTTTTGCTACACCTGTAATGAAGCATTGTACCAGAGAATCAGGAGGCACAAATTCTACCCATATGAGCTCTGTCCCTGGATTTTCTGTTGTCCCTTTGTTCGCTAAGTTTGTTTACCCATCTGTAGCAGCAGTTGTATAGCAACCTTCTCTCTAAATGTTTTGAGATGTGTTAGGGCAGAAGGCTATCAGAACTAAGAAGGATGACAGTAAAGCACAAGAAGTTGAGATGGAAGGTTTGCAATTTCAGAAGGTATTCTATTATATATTTGGAATTTGGTCCTACTAAATATAAAGCAAATTGAAGATGCATGCAAATGTAACTGCTTCTATTAGCAGCCTCAGTGAATGAGAGTAACTTCCTGGATCCTTTACAGGAGGTAAGGGAAGTTTCATTAGTTAGAGTTACTTCAAATGCCACATAGGCCTGTAACTGCATTGGAAGAAAGTGTGGACAAAAAAAGTGGCAGGGAAGTGAGCTGCATTTGCTGTTTGATTACCTGGCCAAATTCTTTTCAGAATGAGTGGAGAGAGTTCTGCTGGAGGTTTGGATGTTTGGTTGGTCTCTTCTATTTTAGAGTATGAGCTAACCTTCCTGATTTAGTGAGCTCCACACCAAGATCTTGGTGAGAGCCACAGAGCTCATTTTGCAGTCCGTGTAGAGCCATGTGGTGAAGAACCCCATTAGTAGAGGTGGCTTCCTAGGGACCCTGTTGCTGCATGGCAGAATGAGGCTATAGCAGAACTTACAGGAAAAGCACATAGCCAGAAATAGCCCTCTTCAGGTTTCTTGCTGTGTTCCTGCACCTAAAGATTCTGGCTACCCAGTCCTCCCAGTAGATCCTCAGCTCCTGTATTGGGCATACAATGTAAATAATAGTAAAGGAACTATATTTAAGCCTCTGCATGTGATTAAGGAGTCCTCGGGCTAATGACACTTGTTGTGGTACATTGGCAATTTTTCTGGAACTCAGCTGTCTGTGTGAAACATTTTAAAGCACTCCTACTGAACAGTGTCTGGAAACATATTATGCTTTACATTTTAATAAGTTAAATCATATTGTTCTCTGATTTCAGGAGGAAGTAATTTACAATTTTTTAAAAAGATTAGTAGATTTTAGTAAGTATATGAAAGCTTTGAATTCTGTATTTCAATGAGAGCTCAATATAGTAAGATTCTTATCCCCCTCGTTATGTTTTTGCAATTAAAATGTGCTATACTACTCTTGTTTTCTTTTTTTTTTTGTTTCCCATAACTCGTAAAGCTGAGTAATTGAGTCTGTTTAGTAACACTGTGGTAATTGTGACTGTTAGGTGTCATTTACTTTGAATGAAGAGCTTGCAAGTATCAATGATATTGGAGGAAAACCCGCTTCAGTCAGTGCGCCAAGGGAACATCCATTTCTTTTGCAAAGCGTGGGAGGACAGACCTTAACAGTGTTCACAGAAACTTCAGTAGGTAAGTTAGAATTCAACTTATTTGTTTCAATTCCAGTATATTCTGTGATTTTGTGACATGGTCGTATTACACTGTACAGCAGGTTCAGCAGACTGCCTTGTGTGTAGCTCCTGTGTAGTGTAAGGTTTTCTACTGAAATTACATGGTTGTGTTCTTGATGTTCTGAGACAGAAAGAAGGTGTCTGCAGAGCATATCTAATTGTCTGCAAAAGATATCTCAGTTTCAGGCACTTAAGTTTTGGTGTCCCTGGAAGACAAATAATAGTAGTACTTTCTGCTACTTCTGTCTTCTGTGGGGCGGAAAGCTACAGCATGACAACCTTCTGATTTTTTGATGTTCATAGGCTGGCAAGTAATTGCTGTAATGGCAGTGTGACATTTTATCAGATAAATGAGGGAAGGAGAATTGTAATTCCCAGGACAGAGCTAGAATACTTAGTAAGTTTGACCACCTCCTTTTAAAAATCTATTTAAAGATTTAATGGCTGAGCACTGAGATGTTAAAGTACAAATAGCTTGGCTGTCTCAATTGTGTTTAGAAAGCCGAGCTCTTGCATGTTTAGAAATGCAAGCTTTTATGCTTCAACTTAGGCACTTTTCATTTGCTATCATCCCTTTCCCTGAAACTAATGTAATTGCGTTACTGGTTTCTCACTTAAAAAAAAATTGTATTTTAGAGTGTGTGACTTGCAGCACTCTAAGAATACTGGAGTTTGTAACTCATAGATTACAAATGCGAAAAGAGATAGGGAGCAAGTTTTCAAGAATGTTGCAAACGTTTTAGCAGTGCCTCAGCTTTTTTCAGTTCTCTGTGCCTTAACCTCAGGATGCTTGACAAAAGAAAGAGATTTTAGGTGTGAAGATGTATTTAGCATTATTTGGTGACTTTTGCATGTTTGACGCAGATCTCATGTTATTTTGATTCCCAGTACACCTTTTGATACAAAACACTGCTTCAGAAACCTCTGATGGTAGCTTAAGCTGCAGTGGGTGCATATACTTAACTAGAATGTGGTATATTTGTCATCAGAATGAAAGTCATTAGAATGTTATAATGAGAAGTTACCTATTTATTTCTGGTTTACCATCTGTAATACCAGTGTTTCAAAAACTTTAGGTACTTAGAACATGTCCAATCCTTATGTAATCAACTAAAAATTTTGCATTTCTTAGCTACTAGAAAAAGTTATTCAAGGGCCATGGATCTGTTGAGTAGGAATTATTATATTAATTGGGAGCAAAAGGTAGTTACTGACATTAGAAATGTTTGGAATGAAGCATGGAGTAAGCATAGACCCTGTCAAAATTGTTTTTGCTTGAGGTTAGCAAACATAACATGCAGTCAGTGAGTTTTCATGAAACTTGCTTAAATGCAAAATGGCTAAAATGTGTTGCTGTTGTGTTAAAGCTGGCATTGGCAGCACAATCAAAAAAAAACCTTAATGTGCTTTTCTTGCATGACTTTTTTTGATTGTAAAGATGAGTATGACATAGATATTCCAATTCCAGTCAGATTTCTTGCAGACACCATGTTCCTGCAGCCACACTCTTGTGTTTAAATATGTATTGCCAATATGTTTTGAGCTCCAAAGCCAATTTCAACAAGTTTTGTAGTGAATTACGGCTAGTGTGAAAAAACTGGTGTCTGAAGAGTGGAACAAAACTATATGGCTGTCCCAACTGAAAGAAAGTCTGCTACCCTATTTGATGCCAGAAAGTCCACATGGAAAAAAACACTATAATTATATCAAGCGTGCAAAAAGACTCAATAAAAACTTGCACATCTTTGTACATCAGTCAATCCATAGTAAGGTGCAGTCATAGGAAATTGAAATTCGTTAATTCTTGAGTTCACAGACCAGAGTTTTTCTTCAAATTAAAATTAGTGTATTTTTGTGAAAAGCGTTTGTAATCTGATTCCGTTTTCTTTTGCAAATTGCACCATGCTACAATATCAAGACACCAATTTGAATTGTGGGCCAAAGGTTAAGCTGTTTTGGAACTGCAGATGGCATGGCTAGTGCTGCATCTGGAAGGATGCGTTTGAGGAATTATGCAAATGAAATATGAGTAAAAAAGTGCTTCATGCGCTGCTGACCTCTGTCAATACCCTTCTGGAGGACTGAACTTACCTAAAATGGAACAAATGGCATAAACCAGTTGGGTTTCTTCTGTAAAGGGTCTTTTTGGTGGTGGGTTTGTTGGTTTGGTTTTGGTTAGTTTTTTTTTCTTCCCTGTTTTTTTTTTGAGCACATTAAAAGCCCCAAGATTATTCATTGTGCTGTTCTCTAATCCCGGGATCCTTGTGTTGTAGTGGCCATCTTTTTTTGATGCTGTTTCAGAAGATGAGTGAGAGCTAACAAAGCTGCCTCTGAAATATTTTGTAATCTTGGAAGATGCTGCAGGGAGTTTACATATTCTGGGTAATTGAGCAGTTCACATTGACTCGTCAGGTCACTTAGAGTAAGCAAAAGAGATCAGATTTGACGAGCAAGTCAGTTTTTTCTGCATGATGTAATTTCTAGACTTCTGAATGTATTTTCTGCCGGTTTTGTTTTGTCTTAGCTGAACTTGCTTCTAATACCTGTTGTAGTTGAAAGAGGTCCTTCTGCTGTTACACTGTAAACCTCTTAACCTCTGGTGGACCCTTATTAGTTAATGTACAGCAGCAGTCTCTTTTGAGGTGCCATTTGTTGTGTCCGAAGTGTAATGAATTGCAGTTTCTTGGTCTTCTGCAGTGTGTAGTAGATCTAGGCTAATATAAAGCTGGGTAAAGTGTATTCCATCTCAGATAACTATTAAAAATCCGGTCTATGCTGACTTTCACACATGGTACACTTTCTGTTTAGACTAGCTGTGGGGTTTTTCCTGTTTCTATTTCTCTTTTGAAATAGCTCTAATGAATAATACAGAGTACAATACACTCCAGAAGTAGTAATTGCAAAATAACTGTCTGCTTCCTTTGCAAGGCTGCTTGCACATGTGAGACATTTTTGTTGTCTTCATTGCTGGGCAAATGACTAAGACCTGCCATGGTGTTCCTGAACATCAGTTTAGCAAAGCTGGTGGGAAGTGTGGCTTCTGCAGAGGGATCCAAAGCACAGTTGTCTCTTGCTGTCTAGGTCTTGCTGTCTAGGCTGGTTTCAGTATTATTTCAGCATTAAATATGAACTACATTCTGTTCCATAAACATCACCATATGTACATCAACAGTTGCTATGCAACTATGCTATTTGTGCTTCCAGTCATTTTGTCTTATCTTTGTCATCAGCTATCATAGCTGTAATTTTTGGGTGGGAGGAAAGGAGAGCATTTTGCATATATTTAAATATGTTGTGTTGAAGAAAACGAATTTTTCTTATGTATATGTAGCTAAGAACTACCTAGGGGCCTGATACAAGATATGTTTGGTTAAAATTGTGTTTTTTTTCTGAGCTTCCTACTGGCAGACACCCTGGCATAAGGAAGTGCTATAATTTGACAGTTTCATTCTTGGTTGAAGGAATGGGAGCATGCTTTTGTTAAACATTTAACAGCAAACTTTTCTGATTGTGGTTATAAATTAATTCTGTTACTGCTTTAATTGCCTGTTGCTTAATTTTTCTGCCAGCAGGTAGTTTCGGATTGCTGGCTCTAAATGTAAATAAAAACCGCAGCTATGTTGTAGATAATGCTACAAGTTTCTTACTGAGCTAATTCTTAGAAAAAACGTGCTACTAATGTGACTTGGGAAAACACAGACTTTGGCAGGCAATTGCATCCCTAGCTGTAAAGGACTGATGGGCGGAGAGGAAGGTTTTACACTGTAGGCGCAAATGAAGTATAAGCTATTTCTGTAAAGTTGGGTGAGATGACTCATTTTATTGAAGTTTTGAATATAACTTCACAACTCCCCCTTCATAAGTGGGATTGCCTTGATGCCTATTTGAGTGACTTTAAATTCCTTCATGCTCATTCCATCATGTGGAAAGCACAAAATGTTCAGAGAATTCCATTGACAGAATGACTAGCAGGCCTTTGTTTCTGAGCAGCATTCATGCATGGATTGTTTCACTGTTTCATGCTTCACAGAGGATTGCTATCTCTTAACACTGCATCCTTCTCCAGTTTTCTGAGCCTTCTCTTTCAGAATGTCAACTCATGAAATTCAATTTTTTTTGTATTCTTGTTCAGTAATAACACATAACTCTGCCTGTATACCTTAGAACAGCTCCTTTATTCCCACACTCTTTGAATATTCTCCCCTTGTTTTGGGTTGATATTTTGTTTTTTTCCTTTATACAGCTTCTCATATATGAAAGGATCCTTTTCTGAGTTTGTTTATCAATCACACCTACTGTATAATGTGCAATTGTATTTCAGGGAAAATGAATATTCAGAGGGTTTTATTCTGTATTTTGTATATTTATATTTTGAAATATCAGCCATTTAAAGAAATGTGAAATGAAGAAACACTGTGAAAAATCCCAGAAGGATGTTTCCTTCTTTTGTTAAAGCAGTTACTCCTCTAATTACATTTAATTATTTCCAGTAAAATATGTAGTGCTCAGAATCTTGATGCTGTGTAATATTACTTCTAATCTTATTAGATGAATGCTTGACTTCTCAAATTTCTCATCAAACTACTATTTAGGAAATAAACATCCCTCCTTCATTGTTCTGTCATCTTAGCTCTGCCTGCTGAGGAATTTTGGTATATACCTGTCTACTTCAACAGGACTTTCCAGTTGCCTCTGTTTGTTCAGGCTGTCCCTTAAACACACATTCCACTCTCCAAAATGCTTTGGGATCTTACTTAATGCTTGTTAGTTCCTCTGTGTACTTCAGTCTCTTGTGGACTGTTAGCAGAGGAAAACTTAATAGCACCCTCATGATCAAAAGAAAGAGAAGCAACAGCTGCCTTTCAGATCTCTGGCATTCATGCAGATTTCCAAATATTTGTGAGGATCATAAAGAAGATGCAACCCATGATCAGAAAAGCAGAATATGACTCAAGCTAATCTAATTACAGACAGCGTTTTGGTGTGGCAAAATTCTGTATGTATTATTGTGACATATGGTCCATTTAGAAAACAACTGAGACTGCTTACATCATCTCTTTCCTCCATCTCTAAAAGATTGAAATTATATTTATTTACTTCATATGAGTGTTATGAGGTTTAACAAATTACTGCAAAGTGCGTTCAGCTGGCTGGCAGGGGTAAGCTAATTTTCATTTTTGTTATTAAAAATACAGGCTGTTAATTCCTGTACAAATTTAAACAATTGAGATTGAATGCACAAAATATATGGCATGTTAGAATGGGCTCAATATGATATGAATAGAATTGGCTTTCTGCCTCATTCACTGGCTTAAAATTTCTTTATTTCTTTAAGTCTCACTGATTGTGATAAATCCCCTCCCCCCCAAGAAAAAACAACCCAACCCTATAAACAACAACAAAAAATATCCCAACCAACTTGCTGACATTTATCTGTGAATCTTACATGTTGTGGAGAAGGCTGAGCAGCTGTAGTCTGCATTGATAAAATGTATTTAATAGACAATAGTACAACTTCCTTCACCTTCTTCATTGTATTAGTACAGAGAAGATTTTTAAAGCAGAGACTTTTTTGTTATGATTATGACTTAATCATAACAAATTGTCCAATGATGATGAAAAACCCGCCACTTTTTTGCAAGGATTAAATTTTGTCTGGTTTTCTTTGTCTGTGCTGTTGAGGGCAGATTCTATTGATGCATATGAGCAAGCACACACACTCCCCCTGTAGACATGATATCCATTTATTGTTATTTGAGTCAGAGATGCTATTAGCAATTTTGAAGTAGTGATGTCTTATGCAGTAGCTTTGGTTAGGTAGCTGGTCTTTCATTGAAGCAGAATTAAAAAGAAACAGTTTTGAATCCAGCTGCTTTGTACATCTCAGTTCAGTTGGGTTGATAGCTTAGTATGTTTGCACATTCCTCGTTAATGTCCTCTTTGCTTCTTGTGTGTGTACTAAATGTTTCCTTGATTAAGTTACAGCTGAGTTAGGATACTGGTTAGGTAATAACATTCTATTCTAAATGTGCTAAATGCACACAAAAAATAACGTCAATGAAAAGACACATGTTTTTCTGTAAATAGGCTATCCTGCATGTATATCTGAAAGTTGGCAGGGATCTTAAATTGCTTTGTGAATCCCCATGGGTGGGAAGAGGCCATATAATGATGTTTCATTGTTGAGAAAGCATGTTGCCTTCAGCTGCTAAGACAGCTACGGGTAAAGAAAGAAGGATCTGTGAGATACTTTTTGTGTTTGCATTAGTCCTCAGGCTGTCAGCCATCTCAATGAGAAAACAGAGCTATCAGCTGTGAAAGCCAGAGAATCAGTGGCAAGAAAAAGGTTTTGTAAAATACTTTGTGTTTTCAGTTCTGTTAATATCCAGCTTGTATATGGCAGAAATGATCAAACTCAGTGAACTCAAAAATTACTGAGTTAGAGCAATAATTCACTCCTGCCTGTAACTAAATAGTCTGTAATGATAGCTGTGATGTGTCTGAGTTGAAAGCTAAGGACAAGCATATTTTACCATTTTTAAACTGTATTTCAGATAAGTGAAAGTGTTCTTTATTCTCTACCTTCGAAGATGTGTAAAAAGGAGAAATACAGGAAGAGCAGTCAAATTTCAGATTGACAAATTTATGTAGGGGTTTAATTTCATAGGGCTTGGTAGCGTTAGAACTCAGTTTAGCAAAATTTATTCACTGGCTGCCATTTCTTGAAATGTGAGATTGGAATTTCATGCAGAAAGCTGTTTTTGAATCTGACTCTGCCATTCACCCATGTGATCATCTTTTGGCAAGTCACTTTCCACACTTGTGCCTCTTTTTTTAATTCATGCATACTTGTATTCTCTGTCCTGTGAAACAGGAGATGTTTTTGATGATGTGGGTTTTTTATTTCCTAACCCGCTGGGCTATAGTACCATCTGAGGGCAAATTGTAAGAGAGGGAATCATAGAATTACAGAATGATTTGTCTTAGAAGGGACTTAAGATCATCCAGTTCCAACCCCCCTGCCATGGGCAGGATCACCTTCCACTAGACCAGCTTGCTCAAAGCTCTGTTCAGCCTGGCCTTGAGCACTACCAGGGATGGGGCATCCACAGCTTCTCTGGGCAGCCTGTTCCAATTCCTCAACACCCTCACAGAAAAGGATTTCTTCCTAATGTATAATCTAAATTTACCCTCTTTTAGTTTAAAAGGAACCCTTTGTCCTATCACTACATGCCCTTGTAAAGGGAAGGATTGAAGAATTCTTATGTGATCTGCAGAAAGGGTAGAGAAGAGGTTGGTCAAGTTAAAAAATTCACCAGTGCCAATTAAGAGCATTCTTTTGCAGAACCTTGATTTTTTTAGTTTTTAAATACCCCAAAATAATACCAATCTGTCCAGAATGTGGTAAATGGATACTATCCGTTGCTTAAGCATAACCCTACTACTGATTTTGTATAAATGTGTAACTTCATTCTTGCAGAGCTCAATCAGAGGTGTAATGGAGTTCTCTCATTGAAGTTGTGAGTTTGGGCACTAAAGATTTTTATTTTTTTCTTCCTGGTGGCAAATTATCCTTCAGAAAACAAATTTATAAACATCAGTCAAACCCTTGATTGTGATTTTATCATCCTTTACCTTTCTTTGCTCTGCAACCCACATTATCATTTCACATAATCAACACGTTTCCTGTTTTGTTTATTTGTTCTTTCTCCAGAAAGCCAACCAGAAGAAAAATCTGAAAGCAGCAGCACTGGTGAGTATGGACACTTTCTTTGCAACACTTGAGAAATTAATTATGACTGCAGCTTTTCAGTTCTACTTTTCAAGAAAAAGGAGTGGGTTTTTTTGTTGTATTTGTAGGGTAGAATATCATAAAATTGAGACATGACTTCATAAACTGATCATTTGCTGTGACCAAATGCTTAAATTACTTATATTTTTATATTTAAAAGTAGGGGAATAAAATTACGAGGGAGAAATTTAGCAATGTAACATTCTTTGAAATGTTATTTTAGATTATTTTCTTTATTCCTCAACTTTTTAATTTTTTCTAGGTTCATTGACTATTTTTCAGTTTGAGTTCTTTCCTCTCAATTGGAAAGCCTGTGGCAAATTTCCAGATCTTTCATTTTCGTGATCTTAATTGCAGAGACTAATCAGTCGGGGAAAAAAAATAGTGTTCTAGTGTTGTACTTTATTCAGTTTTTCTAATAAAAATAAAATTCTTGTGAAATATTTTTAAAGTCTTTGGAAGGAGTTAAAAATGGTTAGCTCCTTGATGTTGCCTCCCAGTTATGTATTAGTCAGCCCAACAATATCTTGGATAGAGTTAAAAATTCTAAGGGTGCTTCTCAAACTGCAGTTGCTGCAGTAAAAGTGTTGGGATTTTTACACAGTTCAGAGGAGTAAATCAAAGTATTGTCCTTTGACTGGTATTTTTGTGTGAAATGGGCAACATGCTTATTTCATGTAGAGTAGGAGGTTTGGGAATCTAAGTGTTTTATTTCAGGTCTGTTTCTGGCTTCCTTTATAGCCACTGAAGGAGAGAGTTCCAGAAAGTCTTATTCTCACATAGGTATATCCAAGTGCAATTCCCCAGCAGCTGGAGCAAAGCTCTTTGAGGCTGTATTTTCCTAGCCTGCTGCTCCCTCCTCTTCTGCTAAATCCTTTAGGCTTGCATTACTGAAATTCCCAGATAGGTACACAACAGCATGAGAATCTTACAGTGTCAAGTAGTATTTAATAAAAATCCCCTTTTCTACTTTTGTTAAAAAGGTGTTTCAAAAATATCATTAACGTACTAGCACAAGAAAGTGCCAGTGTTAGCTAGAGCCTGTGAACTTGGGAAACTAGACACAGCCAGTACAAAATATATAGACAAATCTCAGTTTTGTTAGTAGAAGGATTACCTCTGATGCACACATATTAGATAGTATTGGAAGTGGGCTGACACTCGTAAGTAATAATGGCAGAGGTAGCAGATGGACTGGGAAGAGCCTCATGCCTTTCTTAAAAAGCAACTCCTAACCAGAAGAGTAATGATAGTGGGTTTTCAAAATGTCTTCTTGAAAGTAGTTTTTCGGACACTTTAACATGGAGATACCTGTTTTTTCTAATATTTTTTATTTGAATTTCATTTCAGCATCAATATTGTCAAAATTATGTACTTTGTGTCTGGCAAAAAGTAAGGTTTGGGTTTTGTTTTATTTAGGATGGAATCCTTAATAATACTGAGATTTTTTTTTATTACACTGGCTTAAGCTTATCAAAAGACTGGTGTTAGAAATGTTATTGCCTGTAGACTTGTACTGAATCCACAGTGTGTTTTATAGCTTGCCATTTTCCCAGTTACTTATTGAAATCTGATCACTGATTATATGTTAATCGTGGTGCAGTTTTAAAGCTATGAAGGGCTACTTCTAGAGGTTAGCTTTTATCCCACTTGAAACCTGAGACTGCTGTGGGATGTCTCAGGTAAAACAGATCTTGAGAGATTAACTGCTAAAATGAATCAGAATTTTGACGCTTACATTGCATTTCTCTGATGTCCCTTAGCTGTAGGGACGCACCCTTGGTTTTGTTTCGCTTTTGGAGGTTTTATTCTGTTTGGGTTTGCGTTTGAATGATTGTCTGCTCTTCACTCTTAGTGTCTCCTCGTTCTGCAAATACTGTGTAAGATGGTCACATGTTTAGTTGTTTGTATTTTTGCTTCTGTCAGAAGAATGAATTACTGTATGCTGGAAGCTATTTAAATATGCTGACAAAATGAGTGCTAAACCCGTTTGATGGAATCAGGCTGGTTGTGGGTTCAGTTTCTGAGTAAGTGGTAGGTGGTTACACTGCAGCATTTAAAGGAGGACTCTCAGCCATCAGTTGCACGTACTTGCCTATTTATTTTTTTTTCTGAAAATCATCATGAAACTCGGATGACATTTTCTGAACTGCCTCTCAAGTAATTCAGGTTATGGAGCGCTCCATTTTGCTGTTAATCTACTTTATCTTGGACTACATAAGCACTTTTGAGGTGAAGATGATATCTTTTATGCATTTATGTAGCATTTATGTATAAGAAGACCCAGGTAACTGCTTTTGGGTATTGCTATAATAAAAATATGTAAGGTTTATGTGTAATTAGATAGTAGATAAAGGAGGTAAATGAGGTAAATAGCATTCAGAAATCCTTTGATTTACATGCTTGAGAAGTTCCCTGACATTTTCGCATTGGTACTATAAATCGTCCGAATTTTTTGTATCGTAAATTGTTAGTATTAAGTGTGACGTTTTAAATCACATTTATTGTCACAATGGTTGTAAACCACTTACCAAAAGGTGAGATAGTACCAGCACTGTTATTCTGCTTGATACCATTGAAAGAGAGATGATGTGATCCTGGGTCAGTCCAAAGATTGGCTAGCTGGTATCTTGTCCTTGGTGGTGGTGAATAGCAGATGGCTTGGGAAGAGTATAAGAATGATGTGAAAACACAGCAATACCTCCCCAAAATAGTTCTTCCAACCTTTAATGATTCACAGCTCAGACAGATCCAGAGCCAGGGGTGATAGTGTTTTATTTAACAGGTCCTCATGGATTTTCCTTCTGTGAAATATCCCTGTTGTTGAGCCCATGTAAAACTTAAGTATCCATAATGTCTCAAAGGATGCTATGGTTGTGGTCAAAATATTAAGGAATTAAGATATATGTGGAACAAATTTACTGAAACTAAGTTTGAGCTCCTTTTGCATCATTTTAGGTCACTTTTTCCATACAGAAATCCTATTTGATTAGTGCTTGTGATAAACAGTGCTTGGTGATTCAGCCAGTATTCTTTAGTGCCTGAAGGCTGGTTTCTGTCAGATGGGAAAGGAGTGTAGCAAATTGCACACTCAGCTAATGAAAAAGAGAAATGCGAATTGGCTTTGCTTGTTCCTATATGATGATGAGCAAGTGATTTAAACTCAAGTATGTATAAGTAGTTCCTGTTTGCATATGGCTTTGCTTGCACCTGCCTCTAGGTGCTATTGGAGGTGACAGAAGTTTTGAATACCAGTCGTTTGTGACAGTTAAAGTGTGACATGCTCCTCATGTCTCCTCAAATAAAAAAAAAACCTAGAAGCTGCTGTTGTGAGCCTGTGTAGTGTGTTAAGAATGATGTAAAGAAATACCTTCTCATGTGAGAGCAAATGTAACTAGGTACTGTCCTTGTGCGACTGTGTAAGTGAAAGTTGCACAGGCAGCAGTTGATTCTAATGTTATCTAAGCTTTGAGAATGTAGTACTGAAAGTGCAACATTGCTTTTGGGGGGAGGGAAATGTGTGGGGAGGTATATCAGCCATGTACACAATGTACGGATGCATCTTCTTCTTTGAGAATGTGTGCATCAGGGAGTGTTATGTGCAGTCTACTAGTTGAAATTCCAGAACCTTCTTCAAGCTAGTTGAACTCGTGGTGTAGCCAGATTTCATCTCTTAAAATCTCTAATGTAAGTTTATGGCAAATAGCAGTGTTTAGTACTTAATGTGTGTTAGGACAAGGTGTTAGTCATCTCTTTTCCCTAAACCTGCTAGTGAGTAGTACAAGTGCCTTCTAGTGAAGGGAGAAGCACCATTGGGATCATTTCTGAATTTACTTTGGTTAAAAGGAATAAATTATCTGAGCTGCTGCAGACAATACAGTGTGAATCTAGTATTAAAATGTTGCCAATTGTTAATGTGCCCTTGCAGAGACAAATACACACTCAAATTGTCCTTGGATGACACTTGCTTCATTTTTTGATGTTGCAATCAAGTTGTTGATTGTACATGTATCAGAATATTTGAAATTCAGTGTAAGCACATTGGTAAACACTGAACCGCAAGCGGTAAAATCAGTGATTTTTTGTTAAAGGCACAGAGTTCTGACATTAGGACATTTTAGTAAAGCTGCTAAATGCACATTTGATTTTCTTTAAAGCAGTTAACATTAATTTCACTTCAGAAGTGAAATTCTAACTGAAAAATTATCAGGAGGGATAAAACAGTAATTCTTAATTTAAATACTAGCTTGCAACTCAGTGTTGAAGATAACATAGTTATGCAATCTGCCATTTTCAAGCCACAGAAAGACTTTTGTCTTGAAATTACAACTTGTTTTGTTGGCAAGTCATTGTAACAGAACTTAAAGTACAAGCTTCCCAGTAGTTTTCCAGGAGCCAT
This sequence comes from Myiopsitta monachus, assembly GCA_017639245.1. Taxonomy (NCBI): domain Eukaryota; kingdom Metazoa; phylum Chordata; class Aves; order Psittaciformes; family Psittacidae; genus Myiopsitta; species Myiopsitta monachus. The sequence goes on from CM029919.1 coordinate 68,017,430, forward strand.
AATGAGTAATGAGACTCCATTTGTAGCTGTTAAAACACACAAAGAAGCAACAGTTCCTGCTTTAGGGTGTATGTACCCACTGTCTATCATACTGGTTATAATATATATATAAAGAATCATGGAGTCCTAGAATGGTTTGGGTTGGAAGAGACCTTAAAAATTATCTAGTTCCAACCCCCCTGCCATATATAATAAATATATATAATACATATATAATTATATATATCAGATATACTAGTTATAATAAATATGGTGGAGAAACAGGGAAGGTGCGCTGATAGAACAGCAAAAAGGATATGGATTTAATGTAGGTCAACGCTAACTGGAGTTAAATTTTTTAAGAACTTGCCTTTTTGTGGCCTTTGTGTTCTTAAGGGCTGGCTATTTATTTTAGTATACTGTAGGCATATTCTAACATTTATATTTGCCTGAGCAGGCTCTGATGTATGCATTGTCACACAGCCTCTATCCTGAGAACAGTCCCCAATATAAGTCAGTGGGAAGTCAATCACAGAAACCTGTGCTGTCCTTCAGCTGATGTCTGTGTCCAGCTTGTTGAAGTACTGCACTAAGCAGAAGGGTGCTGTTGGCTCGTATCAGAGTTCTTGGTCTTCCCTTCTGGCTCCTGAGAAATCCTATGAATTTCAGCCGTGCCTGGCATTACAGATCATGACTCCACAAGTGTGTTTGTGTTTGTCTTCTGAGAAGGATTTTGCTGAGCATTGCAGCTCACCCACCTGCTAGTATGATCACATCTGATGGGTTCAGACCTTTTCAGTATTGCAAATTAGAGTCTTGAATGATGGATCAAAGGGACAGAGGGAGATCAAATGCTTGCTGCATTGGCCCTTGTAAAACTGGCATGTAGCTGAAGTAAAGTAGCAGGAGGCAGTTTCAAAGTAAATAAAAAGGTGGTTCTGCATTCAGGATGTAATTGAGCTATTGAATTCTTTGCCAGAAGATGTGGATTCACAGGTGGTATTTGCTAAAGGCTTACATGACCTTAGGGAAACCAAAGAGGTATGTGAAAGAAAATCCGTGAAAGGGTACTAAGCTTGAGAGGACATCTGATTTAAGAGATTCCAAGCCACAAAAGCCTGGTGGACACTGGAATGCATACCCAGTGGAAGAATCATACATGGCTGCACTGTCCTTAGGTCTTCTTCATAGATACTTGCTTTTGGCCACTTTTCTGGAGTCATGATGCTGAGCAAAGCAGACCTTTAGTCTGATCCAGTACTGTTACTCTCACACTCTGCTTCCCTATGTTACACAGCTTGCATCAGGGATAGTTGGAATATCTTCTTTTTAACCATGGAAGTAACTTTTTGAGAGGGAAGGCAACGAAGGCAAAGAGCAACTCTTCTAATGTTGTGTGTAGTCATTTATGTCTGCCTTTGCTAGCTGCAGCTGCAAGATCACTGGAGGCTGCAGCACAGTTGACTTGAGCTTTCTGCATGCTTGAGTATGGAAACAATCTGCCAGAGCTCATTTTGTGTTCTTCCTCAGTTATAAGGCTTTTCCAGCCCCAGCATCGTGCCAACAGCCATGGAGATACAAGAGCTGGAACGGTGTGTAGCTGTGCCACAGCATGTCGTCTTACTCATGGAGGTTGTCTTAGGGATTTTTGTATGCTGTGAGTAAACTCTAAAGTCATCATTTGTGCTTGGCAGGAAAGTCTTACAGAGATGGACTTTTATCATCATGTGAGAAAGCATAAAATAGCTTACAGTGTTAGATTTATGCCCTGTTGGGAAAGAATATTATTTGCTGTTCATTTTAGAAAATGTTTTGGAAATACCGCAAGACCTGGCAATGCTGCAGGCCTTAGATAAAGTTAGTATTGATAACACTCTTAACCCAAGAGTACCTTTTTCTCTCTTTTGCTGGTTCTTACCAGCCTGGCTTCCAGGCTCCTCTGAAATTACCAGTTTCAGTACTGATAAAATGTACTACTTTGTCTCTAATACTTGCCAAAGGCTTTATTTAAGTAGCAGAGAGGCAGTAAATGATTGGGTTTGGTGTTAGAGTTGCTTCTCTTTACGTTTTTTTGATGTTTAGCCTGTTCATTGCTAGTTTGTTTGCTTATTTTTTTCTTCCTAATTGAGAGAGCCTGTACCCATCTCTGACCTGTGCTTTTTCTCCTTTATCTGTTCACTATGGTACAACATCAAGAACCTCCTTTGAGATAACAAACAGCTTTCTATGTAGCTGTGGCAGTAGATCTGTAGTTCAATATTTTCTATTAACAATTTTTAAAAAATGGGAATTTTTCTGACTTCTACTGCAAAAAAGAAAATTGTCTTTCTGAAACCTTACATACGAAAAGCCAAAAGAGAATTTGATATTATTTATTTTCTTAATTGGTTTTAATATAGGGCTTTCAGGATAATTAGACGTTACTTGTGTCATGCAGCCTAGTGTTGCACTGTGTTGGCATTTGCCTTCTCCATAAACACCAGGCCCTCAGGTGGCGGTTAGTGACACAGAATCCCTCCACCTTACTTGTCATCATCTCCCAGTGCTCAGATACTGTAGGCTCTCCCCCTAAACTGCTTGCTCCCCATCTGTGCTGCTTGGGGAATCCAGCCCTGCAAGCTTCCCTGAGTATAAGGCCCACAGCTTTAGCAAGACCCTTGGAACTTCATCTTCCTGGGGCATTTCCCTAGCAAGAAGCCTTGGGCTTTTGAATCTCAATTCTCATCTCTTTGGTGTGCTCCTGTGGCTGGTGAAGTGCCACCGCTTCACACAGTATACTGAATCTCCCTTCAGGAGATGTAAGCAAGAAAACCTGCCACCTCTTCTTGGCCAGGTTTTCCACATCTGGAACAAAGCTGCTGTTGAAAGCTTGGGGTGGGGTAGTGTCAAAGACACAAAATGATGCATCCTGGAAAAGAGTAGACATCTGATTTTTCAGGTAACTAAGATAAAACCATAGAATGGTTTGAGTTGGAAGGGACCTAAAGATCATTGATTTCCAGCCCCCCTGCCATGGACAGGGACACCTTCCACTAGCCCAGATTGCTCAAAGCCCTGTCCAGCCTGGCCTTGAACACTGCCAGGGATGGGACAACCACAATTTCTCTGAGCAAGCTGTGTCTCAGTCTCTCTCCACCCTCACAGTGAAGAATTTCTTCCTTATATCTAATCTAAATCTCTTCTCTCTCAGTTCAAAGCATTTTCAGTTAAAGCCTAACCCTTGTCCCGTCACTACATGCCCTTGTAAAAAGTCTCTCTCCAGATTTCTTGTAGGCCCCTATATAATAAAAATATGTATACATAATATCATATTTACATATATTAATTTATTTAATAAATATGTAGTTAATTATATGAAATATTATATATGGTATGTAATTTGTATTTGTATAATATTTATATGTAATATGAATAATGCTTGAGGTGGAACTGATGGAATCCCCCTTTACTGTCCAGAAAGATGGTGGGTGCACAAATTCTCTGTAACCCAAGGTCTTGTCCCCCAAAGTCATTTATGTTTCACCAGTAAACAAGGCAGTACCATAGTCATTTTTACTGTTATCAGAAGTTTACAGACCTTCAGAATGGCTAAATTTATAACAGTCATCGTCTAACTACTTGGTTTTGAATCCTTAACATGTTGAGCTTTCATGTCATTGTGTGCTAATAGTGTTTTAAATTAGTAGCTGCTGTGTACAGCTGTAATTATTGTTCCTGCTTTGTGAATGGTTTTGTATTTGAGGTGGAGGAGCAATACTCTCTTCTGACGCTTAAAATGAACAAGTGTGGCGTTAAATGATAATGGCAATGATGTTAAACTGTTACCAGCAGAGAGAGAAACAGCTTTTTGGGAGACTGTTGCTTTAGCTGTGTGTGGTACTCCTACTAAACACATTTTTAGGAAAAGAAATCCACTGTCTAGTTCCACAGGATATTATGCAATTTCCCTCAGAAAGCAAGCAAGCTGTGCTTTCTTTTTCCGAGTGCTCCCTCATCCGCATTCCTCAGGTGTCATCATACATCTCCCTCCTACTTCCCCAGTCCTTGCTGTGCTTCTTGTTTTCTGGCATCCTATTGTGAATGATGGTGGTTTATAGTGGCAGTGTTTTGCGACAGTGTTCTTTGTGATATACCAGCACAGAGGACTTGGAGAACATCTATTTCAAAAGTAATTAAAACCCATAATGTTTATTTTCTGATCTTAAGTTTCTTGTGCCATATCGATGGCTCTTGTTTCAACCTTGTGAATTATGGAAGCCTGTCTCTTCATATGAAAACACCTTCAGGTTTATAACTAGTAGTCTCTTCCTTGTCAATCTAATAATTTCTGTTCTTTGTTGCAGGACAGGAAATTAGGGCTAGGCAATACTTATTTATCAAAGATGAAACAGTTCTAACTGAAGAAAATAATACTTATTTTGTCATAGACCCAAGTTAACTCGTCCCCTTCATCCCCAATCCCGACTCATAAGTTAACAGAATCAGTGCAACATGACACTTCTACCCAAATAAATTCATGGATGAGGCACTGCCACTATTAAATTGTAGTATTTGTTGCCTGCCCTTATTCTGCTTGTATGCTAATGGGGAAAGGAGGAGGAAGCTCATTTTCTTCAGCTCTTCTCGTCTTACTGAATAGAAACCTTGTAATGCTTGTAAGAGGTGAAAATAACAGTACCACTGATTGCTGCAAATGATGATGTAATTTTTTTCACCTTTAGGATCTAGAAAAATCTTATCTACTGTAGAAAAAAAGTGACCAATTGTCACTTACACAGTTGTCATAGGTACAAATGTATAAAGGCAATTAAAAATAAGACAAGTGAAAATGTCTCACACGATATCCTTGTCTCTAAGTTGGAGAGACATCAATTTGATAGGTGGACCACTCGGTGGATAAAGAACTGGCTGGATGGCCACACGCAAAGAGTTGTGCTCAATGGCTCACTGTCTAGATGGAGACCAGTAACGAGTGGTGTCCCTCAGGGATCGGGTGTTGGGACAGATCTTGTTCAACATCTTTGTGGGTGACATGGACAGTGGGATTGAGTGCGCCTTCAGCAAGTTTGCTGATGACACCAAGCTGTGTGGTTCAGTTGATACGCTGGAGGGAAAGAATGCCATCCAGGGGGACCTTGACACACTTGTGAGGTGGGCTGATGCCAACCTGATGAAGTTTAACCATGCCAAGTGCAAGGTCCTAAACCTGGGTCAGGGCAATCCCAGGCACAGCTACAGGTTGGGCAGGGAAGAGATTGAGAGCAGCCCTGTGGAGAAGGACTTGGGGGTGTTGGTCAATGAGAAAATGAACATGAGCCGGCTTCAGTGTGTGCTCGCATCCCAGAAAGCCAACCGTATCCTGGGCTGCATCAAAAGGAGTATGGCCAGCAGGTCAAGGGAGGTGATCCTGACCCCTCTACTCTGCTCTCCTGAGACCTCACTTGGAGTATTGTGTGCAGTTCTGATGTCCTCACCATAGAAAGGACATGGAAGTGTTGGAACAAGTCCAGAGGAGGGCCACGAGGATGATCAGGGGACTGGAGCACCTCCCGTATGAAGATAGGATGAGAAAGTTGGGGCTGTTCAGCCTGGAGAAGAGAAGGCTGCATGGAGACCTCATAGCAGCCTTCCAGTATCTGAAGGGGGCCTATAGGGATGCTGGGGAGGTACTCTTCATGAAGTACTGTAGTGATAGGACAAGGGGTAATGGGTTCAGACTTAAACAGGATTGGCTATGAAGAAGAAATTCTTTACTGTAAGGGTGGTGAGGCAGTGGAATGGGTTGCCCAGGGAAGTTGTGAATGCTCCATGGCTGGCAGTGTTCAAGGCAGGGTTGGACAGAGCCTTGGGTGACATGGTTCTGTGTGAGATGTCCCTGCCCATGGCCAGGGGGGTTAGAAGTAGATGATCTTAAGGTCCTTTCTGCTTGGTGGCTCCTTTTCTCAACCAAGAAAATGGTCAGGGAAGCAAGTGGAGCTGCCCAAGCCTGGGAGCTGGTTAAGTGCCTCCTTGGGGAAGGGGGAGGGATTTTTTACTCCTACCCAAGTAATTGAAGATCATCAGAGAAATTATGGAAATTGTCATTCCTTGCTAATACTTGTAGGACTCTTCTGCTAGGTTCATTGTGATCCAAGTCTTAATGAGAGAAGGAAGAATAGAAGTACTTCCTATGCATATCATATTTTAAGTAATGTTAAATGACTTAAGCACTTGGCTGTGCAGTATTCTTATAGTATTACCGCCTTTTCTGATACACCCTGCAGTGGTGGAACACAAATATCCGCCTGAGTGACTGAACATACGCAAAGTATATTTATGTTATATTTAGTGTATTTATGGAGTAAAAAGCAAATGTTATTCACAGTATGGAGGTTTTATGTGGTCATTTCATTCTTACATGAAAGCAAGACACCTCTGCACCCTGGTTTGAGAAATTATTGAAGTTTTTAACTAGCTTGAAGTGGTATCGTGTGATTCAACATGATTGTGGCTTTGTCCAATGGGAACAGGGAAGAGAATGACTTTTTCTTACCCCTATTTTCCTTCTTGTTTCTACTGTGTGAATCAAACAGCAGAGTGAGGTGCCTTCAATCAGGGATGACATGTAAAACTCTCAAACCCTGACACTTATAGAAATGCATGAGTGCTCATGAAAATGGGAAGACAAGATTGAAGTTAGTGTTACAGCAGATGACTTTACCTGTGTGCCATAGATGTCAGGGTTATTTGCACAGAAATACAGAATAAAAAAAGAAATCAGTGGAAAGTGTTTAAGGTAATGAATCATTCAATTTTAATAACAAAAAATAAAGCAACATAGGAATTTACTGATGATTAGAAAACACTATAACATGGAACAATTACATTTTTCGCTTGGGGGAAAAAAAGAATGGTATCAAGTTCTCTTTCATAGGCTTAAGAAAGAAGCAGGTTCTCTGAGCCTGGCAAATAAAAGTTTCCCAGTAAATTGTTTGAGAATAGGCTATAGAATATTCTTAAAGGATGTTTCGGATTGTTTGAATTTTACCTGCAATTATGAGCTTGTGAATATCTTATATTCCAAAAGCATTTTCTACAGTAAATGCAGTACCATCAAATTCTCTACTGCTTTTTCATGTGTGAAGAGAGGAAATACTGGTAATGCTTTCCGATACTGAAGTGCTAACAGTTCCTTGGTGTTTGCCATCCTAAGAGCCCAAATGAAAGTCAAGCAACCACAATATATTTTACTTAACATATTTTATTTATTTGAGAAAAACCCTGATTTGTTGCTATTTTTCTTTTGTACTTTTCGACTAATGATATTTTAAATCTCAATCAAAGATCCATTACAAGTGAAGGTGATAACCAAAAGTGTTTAAGTGAAAATGGATGATTTGACATCCTAGGAGCAACAGCCTCCTCCAGATGCTGTGCTCCTGCTGGCTATGTATTTGACAGTGCTGGGAAACATGCTTCTTTAAAACTTAAAAATTACTTATGGAGCTTTTTTAGATTGCCTTGTCAATCCTTTTTTTTTCTTGTTTATGTAGACAGTTGTGTTCACAAAGGGCTTTTCATGTAATTGTTCCATGTTATAGTGTTTCTGTCTCTTGACATAGAAAATCAGCAGGATTTTGGATTTCTTTAAGGGAATTTTCACATTTACTTGTCACAGAATTCCCACAGATTCTTATATGTACAAGGTTAATGGTTAATAAGGAATTTTTTGAAGATACCAATTTTAAAATAACTTGCAGGAAGGAAAGGAGGGAGGCTGACACACAGAGTGATGGTGTATGTAAAGAATTGTATTTTACTATGTCTTTTGTTTGTATGTAGTTAATGAAATAGAACAAATGCAGAGAAGTTTTGGGATATATGAACAGTTCTAGAGCTCATATGCCTGAAACGTAGACATTTTTAAACAGTTCGGTTTGGAAAAGTTCTACTTAGAACCATGTCTTTTATGATCTGTAAGTCTGTAACTTGGGGTCTGGATAGCAAAGTTTATTGTTTCTAAACAGTGGGTTCATTCTGATGGAGTATTCTGGAGAGGATTTCCCCATTTGATAAACTCATACTATAATATATTTCAGTCACTGCTGCCTGATTTGGAGATACACTGTCTCTCAATTCATCTCTGTAAGGGACCTAGTTAACAACACACATTAGATGTTACAAGTGAAATAGAATTTCATGTTGAAGGATAAGCAGACCTTGCATTTGCATTCCCAGTCATTACTACTAAGGATGGATTTGTTCCCCCTAAAAGCTGAAATAAAACTGTTCTCAGCCTATTTTGTGTTAGCTGTTTTCCTTGGTTGTCACTTCTAGTATGGATTGTACTGCATTTTGTTGACGTTCTTCGTATTTCATTTATTTCTATAAAAGTTGATGTTTTGGGAAAGTTGGGAGACTATTTGGTTGTTTTTCTTTCTTTCATAGCATTTTACTTGAATTTTGGGTTCATATGAGCTGTGAATAATGGATTCAGTGATGGACAAAGCTTAAATTTAGAGTTAGTGCAGCTTCTTTCTGCCTCTTGTGATGAATTTTCAGTCTGCTTTTGCAGAGTGGCTGGTTTGTAACACTTGCAGTTAAATTAGATGTAGTTGTTTCATAGCAGATATTAAAGCTTTGTTTGAAATACAAATGAAAAGATTTGATAAACAGTGGAGATGGGGAGAAAGAAGGTATTTATTCTGTTACTTAGCATTTTGCATCTTAAATGCCAGAAGGTGGTCTATTCAAAGCTAGTAGTACTATTTGCTTTTAGTAAGCCATTGTGGAAAGCAAGGGCTCTGTTACTCTACTGTCCTTACAAGCACAAGTGATTGGTAGGAAATAGTGGCTTCAGCAGTGTAGGATGTCATTACTGGAAACCTTTTACATGAAACTTTATGTCAAATATTTTTATTAGACATTTGAGATGTATATATAATTAGAAAATATAACATTCTGTGCAGATTCAACTCATTTCTCATAATTGAACGAATTCCCCCCTCCTTACATTATTTTGTTGGTTTACATGCTTTGGCAATTTTTGTTAATGTAATAACACAGCTGTAAGTTTAGTTTTAAGGGAATTGAGAAATCATTTAACTTTAAAATCAAGTTGATTAATCTTAAACTCTCTCGCAGTCTCGATTTTTGCAAATTCAATACAATAGATTAGCATAAAGACTAATGAACATTTTAAATCATTTATTCCAGTTAAAATCCACTCTGAATTTGTTATAAGCAAAACATATTTTAAGCCTGCTTATTATATGAAAATACTTTCACTACTTGCCGTTCAGCAGAGCAGTTAGGTGTATGCATGTTAATCACCCAAGTACACAAAGATTCAGCTAAACTCTCTGATTGAAAGACAGCATCGAGAAAACATGTATTACAAACAGCATAAAGCATTCAGTCTGTGTTTACAATGTTTAGCAGATAACTTTTATTAAATTCAGATTTAAAATTTTCTTTTAGCTTAAATAAGCCCGAGATGGATGTCATTGTGAGATTTACATACCATTAGCTCACAGCAATTGATCAGCAGCCAGCTCTGTGGTACAAGGCTAGTTAGATATACATTATCGTGATGCCAGGAGACTGCAGGTTATGGAAGGCTTACTGGCTGCATGCTTATTTCCTTTGGTTTTGTGATTACTTGATAAAATGAAGTGCATCACTGTGAACAATTGACCCTTTCGAACAATCCAGACTGGTCAGCAATCTGAATCCACATTTTAAAGCCGTCATTATAGCCTCAAACTTAAGAGTTTCCAGGGTGCAGACAAAGGTGTTGTCCTCCTTCAGTACCAGCCGTGTACCGTTCTCAGACTTTATGAAGTACTTGAATTGAATAATATTTGAAGATACAGAAAACTCCTCTGGAAATCCATCCAGCCTGCTTTTGGACACCAGTACAATTCTGGATTTTATTTTTGCAATGAAATCAGGAGCATTACAAAAGATTCTAAGTCCTTGTGAACGGTCGTGGCTGTCAGTTATTTCCAGGAAAGTAGTCTCCCGAGATGCTAGCTGTTCCTTCTCCCACCTTGATTTCACTGCATCCGAGAGTACCTTAAGCTGGAAAAAATCTGCTTCTTGTGCCAAAAGTTGATTTTCTCGAAATCCTTCTGGTAGAAGAAGTTCTCCATTTCTTAGGAAGTTGAGAATGTGTCTGAAAAGGAGTCCATCTCTGTCTATGAAGTAATGACCATCTGCATCAAACGGGCACATTATTTTGCCATTTATGATCCCTTCCAGAAAAGAATCTGGATACTTGGTTAGTGTCTGTTTTTGTGTGATGTATAGATAGCCACCAACATTCAGAGTAATCAGAGACGTTTTATAGTCCTTGTCTTGCTCAGAGCCTTCAGAGTTGCTGTGTTTTTCTTCGCATTCATTTTCTTTTCTGCTTATTTTTCTCTCCATTATCAAAGCAAGGACAGAAAGCCAGCTATCTTGCTTTGTTCTTGTCAGCTTGAATAAAAATATATTTTTTCTTTTTAGTTTAAAAAAAGCACCTTTATTCAGCTCCGGCACGATGCTGGAATGGAAATGCTGCTAGCATTGCTCTGACTGTCAGCTCAGCTTTGCAGTAGGTGGCGTATCAGCTGTGTATGCAGGAAGATATCAGGAATATGACTGTAAAGGAGAATTTGCATTTAACTATGTAAGGGATGAAGGATATCACAACTGTTTGTCTCTCTCTTTAAGTCTAAGAAGTTTACATAGTCTCAGGGGTTATTCAACAGAAATGCGTGCTACTATGCTAAATGACACCTTATTTTTAATACTTTAAGATGCATTTGTAGTATTAGCTGGCCAAATCATCTTTAGTACTTATGGTGTTAAACAGATAGCTTCATTTCTGTTTCAAGGGTTTTAATTTTCGCAAAGCTTCTTTTCACATTATTTTGGTTCTGATTACAGTACCTGATGCGTACAGCAGGACAGTACGGAAAGGTGTCCCTGTCTGTAGAAGGAGGGTAATCATCTATGAAGTGCATGCACATACATATTCCTCATTTATCAGACATGTGCTCAGTGGTAAGATTTTTTCACAGAAAATACTCTGGAAGTTATGCTGAGGAGTTGTTGGTCTGTCTGGTTTAAGTTTGTGGTGAAATCTTTCATTTGCAGTCTATGGGAGTATCTGCACCGACACAACTGCAGCCTGATGAGGTTGTGCTTTTTCCCTTTCTCTGTGCCATAGATAAAAACTGGTTTAGAGTGGGATTTACTCTTTATATTGGTGATGTTTTTTAAGTCACCAAGGCTATCTAGCATCAGTTTGTTCTTTCTTGATAGAAATAACTCAGCTGCCCTGTGGAACAAAGGGTTAGTGTGCCTACAGATAGCTTTGAACATCAGATAACATTAGAGCTTAGCAACACTTGGTACAGGGAGGGGGGAAAACATCGGCAGAGCACGCTTGAATCAAATGGCTGTTTTCTCTCCATGATCTGTGCTCTGAGCTTACTCTCAGCTGCCTCTTAGAACAGGGTTTCCCTTTAAACATTTGCAGCTTGGAGCAGGAAAGGGAAAGCTCCTCGCACATCTCTGTGTGCTTCCTTGTGGAGTGGGCAGGAGCTGCAGCATGCATTCCCCAGCACAGGTGGAGCGAGCACTTACCTTGGGCTGGACATGGAGAGGTCCCATCATTTTCAAGATGTGTTTGTCACAGGTAGATGTCTCCTGCTTTGTGCAATTAGCAGTGAAAAGTAAGATTATTCTTCTGTAAATTCATCTGCTCTATTGCTAAATACTGCTGCACCCGCTGTCTCTTAGTCTGTTTATCAATACTGTAGAGTCATCACTATAATATTTTATTAATTGATAACTGAAGATAGTAAAAATAAATGCACTTCTTTTTATTTGCTATTCTCCCTGCCAGGGTATCCCTAGTACTGGTATGCAGAATTTTTTCTGCTGCTGTATGTGGTGTATTAAGCAGATATTATTCCTTAGGTGTGATTTATCAGGAATTAGTCATGGTTTTAGTTTTAACTCTTTGATGTTATTGGTATGTTTAGTGTAACTTCAGTCAAAGACATTTCAGGCAGCTTCTGATTTTTCAACATCTGGATTTTTTCCTCAAAATTAACTCCTTTCACAATTATTGAGTGTATAAATGAGAAAATGAAAGAGCCAGTTAGTTTCAAGTGTGATTTTTTGTTGGTCCCCCCGTCCCCCCCCCCAATAGGAGGCATCCATTCAAATTTAATTTACTGTCAAGTAATGGAAAATCCAGTTGATGTGCTTAGACCATGCATAGTTACATATCTTAGTGGCTGTTAAACACTAAAAGAATGATTTCTGTGGTGATTTCATCTTGCACTGTGATCTTGAAATGCTTTGAAGCTGAACTAGGAATGTCCTGGCACAAGTACGTAGGGATTTCCAAAGAGAGACATGACATTTTTCATGGCCAGCTAAGCTGTCCACATTTTAAGAGACAGCAGTTACAGAATACTTAGTTTTTATGCTCATCATCTTCTCAACGTTCTAACACTTGCAGTTGAAATTTTCCACTTTCGTAAACGAGTAAGTGTTCTTTGAAAGTTCATGTAAAATTTTAGTGGTTTATATGATAAAATATTCAAAATCGATTTGATGTGGAAAACACTGTGGAGATCATGAATATTTACATTTAAACCTTTGAAACTTGAAAAACGTTAGAGCTGCTGTAAAATTTTCATCACCACAAACCTATGTAACTTCCTTCACTGCAGCTGACAGTCATCAGTAACACAGAATTAATTTGAGAAAATTTTCCACTTTTTGTGCTGTACTACAGGACTTTTCCAAAGAGCCCTCATTCTTCCTGTGCGCTTGGTAATACATATGGTATTGTGCCGCGTGTAGTTTTAGTGGGGTAGTTTCATACAGCTTACTGTTTTCTGAAGGTGTAGCTGTGTCTAGAGGAACTGGATGTCCTTTTTTCTGGCCTGTTGTCCATGCACTGGAAGATCATCCTAAAGTTCATTTTGGTAAAGTTATGCAAGTATTTCTTGCAATCAAGTTAGAGACTTTGATCATTCTTGTGCTGTGAGGGTCTCTGTGTGGTGTACCAGGCATGCGATAGCTGAGATGTGCCCAGTATATCCCGGCTCTTCTTGTTTCCCACTTAGACTGTGACAGCAACTCGTTTCTGTGTGCTGTCTCATACCTTGAGTGAACTGTCTGTTTCTGCCCTATTCAGCTGAAGTATCCTGCTTGCCACTGTTGGTAGCTAGCAATCCTGAAGTGACTGCTGCTTCACAAATTGTTGGTGTCGCCTGTACGCTGGAATGGCTATTCAAGTAATGAATAGCGCTGGAATCCAGCAACTGAAAGGATATCGTTTCGATTCCAGAATGAGTCATAAAATGTACTAAGCACTTTTGCACACACTTATGAGAGTGGCTGTAGTAGTACTCTTCCATTTCTAAGTTACAGTCTTTAGGCTGCGCCAGAGAGGACAGTCATCCAGAGAAGTTGTGCCAGCCCCATCCCTGGCAGTGTTCAAGGCCAGATTGGATGGGGCTTTGAGTAGCCTGGTTCAGTGGAAGGTCTCCCTACCCATGGCAGGGGGTTGGAACTGGATGAGCTTTAATGTCCTTTCCAACCCAAACCATCCTGTGATTCTAGGATTATTCTTGGTCAGGCAAGCTGTGCTGGAGACAGTGAAAATGCAGTGCTGGTGTCTATCAGCTACACAGGAGAACAAATCCAAGAAGTAGGGGGCTAAGCATCTGCCCCTCATTCTGTCCTACATGTTTCCTTTTGGAAAGTAACCTCACGCCTCCTCAGCTTTCATCCTCTTCCTGAACCTCCTCCTCTGGAAGCTTGAGTATGCCATGGAGTTGAGGATTCAGGACTGGAGCACAGCACAGGAAAGTTGGTGCTTTACCAATGTTTCAGTTTACTCACATGTCCAAATAGCATCAGCTTCACTGAGAGTCCTGTCAGTGGAAATGACCTGGGTTACAGAAAAAAGCTATATTTATTAATTACAGTATTAAAGGGTATGAGGAAAAAATCTCAGCTATAAGAGGTAGAGAATTTTTGAAGTGTATTAGGAAGCTGTGCTAATGAAACCTGTTGGGGTTATTGAGGTAATTTGCTAGTCATAACACAGAAAATTGGCCAGGTTGTTGGACAATTAAGCCACTCAATAGTTACTGTCGCACAGTGTTGGTAGCATAGGCATTTTCCTTCTAATTATAACTTCAGGGTGTTGATTAAGAGCTATTGAAGACAAGCTCTACACACTAATTAAAATTGAAGATTTTTCAAGCCAGCAAGTCTGAAGAATTTGCATTCAAGAGATTTAAAAGAGCTGTGTAAGAAACTTTTATCAACAGTTGCCATTGAGATTTTTAACAAGTTTTGAGCACTGCAGTTCTATAAGACTGAAAAAGCAAAAGATGTGCCAGTATTTGAGAGGTGAGTTGGGTGGGGCAGGTATGTAAAAACTAGGAGGGACTGTACAAAAACCAATAAAACATCAGACTTGGAAGTCAATCAGTTAAAAAATTAAGGGAGATTAATATAATACTGTGGGTGGAGGCAGAATGATTGTGCCAAATTTTTTTCCCCTTTTCTTGATTGCAGTTTGTTCGGCAAAGCAGGTGATGCTTTTTTCTGTTAAATCTCTCACTATGTCTCATTTGTTATTTCAAATTAGAATACATACTGTATTAGTTTGCCTTTCATCTAACTGTACAATAAATATCTGCAGGCTTCAAATTGGCAAATGTTAGGCAAAGAATTACCATTAAAATGTTGCTGTGATTTGGTCCTTGGTCCTATTTATTTTTAGTCAGTGATCAAGGAGATAGTTCCTGATAAAGTTTGGACATGATACAGGCTGAGGATGTAATTGGAGGGAGATGCGTCGCTGATACACAACCATTTCATAGAATCATAAGAATGGTTTGGGTTGAAAAGGACCTCAAGATCATCTAGTTCCAATCCCTCTGCCGCGGGCAGGGATGCCTCACACTAAACCATGTCGCCCAAGGCTTGGATAGTTGGTTAGGATTATGTTTTAATATGACCAAATATAAAGTTTATATACCCAGGAACACACTCTAGACAGGCTTGCAGTACATACATTTGCAGGATGGTTAGGGCAGAGGCTCTGTCCTACGACTGAACATGAGGTCATTGTTCTGAGTAGTGGTCAGTAAAACAAGTGTGCCATGTATTTTTGGGTGCCTGAATAAGCTAGTGACAAGTGAAGATCGGGTGATCCTGTTCTCCAGCTGCTTAGCTACCACGGAAGGAATGTCTGAGAAGGGCACCAGCTTCGAGGCTGCTGTTTGAATGGATGAGAGGCACCATAAAATGCCTCTGGTCTGGAAGATCAGAGCTGAAGTCTAGTATAGGAAAGGTCTGCTCCTTGTCCAGCCATTACATGCAAATAGCCAGCGAAGGTGCACGGCAGCGTAAGTGGGCAGCAGGAACTACCGGGGCTTCTGACTGGGACACTGGGAAGGACAGCCCAACTTCCACCTACTGAGGAGCTGGAGGCACACATGCCTATATCCTGTACTTTCTTCCAGTTTTTCCTGCTGCCTGAGAATTGTGTGTTCTGAGATGGGTCTTCATCTCCTCTTTTGTGAGCAGCTAGCACTGCTCACAAAGAGCAGGAGCTGGTAGAATCCAGATGCTGTCTCACAGGCTGTTTATTCTGGCTGTGAGAGCCGATGTCTCAGGAGAGACATTAGGGAACTGAACTTTCTCAGGCCAGTAAGAATGATTAAGAAGCTGAAAAATAGGCTTCATGGAAGATTTAAGAAAACATTATTTTTCTTATGCTTGATAAAGGTGGAGATTACATAAATGCTTAGATGGGAAGAAATGCTTTCGTAGCAGCCTCTTCAACTTTGCAGTCAACGGTCCAGCAAGGCCTAGTGGCTGGAAGTTGGAGCTGGGTGCAGTCAGACTAGAAAACTCATTAAAATCTGCAAGCCAGTCCATCTCTCTCTCTAAACCCCTCAAGCTGTAACCAAATGGAAAAAAAGCCCCCATCACAACCCCTGTTAAACTTCTTCTGCACAATTCCAGTAAATTGCTCTATTGCCTCTTTATTAAAATTGCCTTAAGACTTTTAACTAAGTTCTTTTCATTTGGTGATGATTGTCAGTAGGATTTGAAGCTGGAATTGGCATTTTCCCAACACATCTCCCTATCCCTGTTGCAGCTCTGGTCCTGCAACAAGTGAAGACAGACCCAAGTCTCTGAACTTGAGTTTGGTGTGTGAGAGCTAATTAGACTGGAAAGGGAGTAATACCCATGTTCCCCATCTACAGTCACTCATCCAGAGGTTTGCTTGCATCATTGCAGATTTATTCTGGTAAGCTCTCCGGATGTGTTAAAATGCCCAAGAGAGAGTCCAAGGAAAGTGGGACATAAACCTTGGCTTTTGGAGTGTGGATGAGCTTTGACAGCAGAGTAGCTTAGCTGCAAGATGTTCTTGGAGACTGGACAGCCTTGTACTGTCAAGTGACTGGAACATTAAAAGCCAAATCTGGATCAGTGGTAATTAAAAGAAGGTATTAGTCAAGACATCAAAGATGGGATATTACTAAGGGTAAGCATGTTTAATTGGCAGGTTCATTTCCTAAATAGTTGGTGTGTGGGAGCTATCTGGTTCACTGATCCTGATTCTTGAAACTGAAGAATAACTTGAAAATTAAGCAAGGTGCAGAGAGACTCACAGCAGCAAGCGGGTGTTCAGACAGCTGGCCTGGGTGACTGAGATGGTTAGAGGCTAGTTAGCCTTGAACCTGTACTGCAGAAACTAGTGGGAAAACCGTCATGGAGTTTAAGAGGTAGAACAGATCAGAAATATTATGAATGCTATCAAACATGGCTTTATATAAAGCTTTTTTGGTCAAACAAACTGAATTTTGTTTGTTTTGGAGTTTGTGAGTTTCAAGTAACAGCATGTTTGCAGCGTGTTTAGCATTTTGTAGTATTGCACATAATTTAGAATCTTGTGACATTTGATTTATGTCTAAAAGAAAAATAGCAAGTGCAGAACAAGATTAAAAACTGGCTGACAGTTATTAGAAACTAATTATGAGCAGGAGGCCACTTGGGCTGCATTTTGAAGGGCTTCCTCCAGGATTAGAAAAAGGACAGTGTTCTTTAGTGTCATAGTTGACACAAATGCTGGGCAGGCAGGGAAAAACTGTGACAGGACTGTCATGATGTGACTGCGATCCTTAATTCACAGACTCTGTTTAAAGACAATGCATTTTAACAAAGCCAAAGGCAATTATATACCCAGGAACAGGGAATGCAGTTGCCCATAGGTAAAATGTGAGGCTTAGAGAAAACCTAAAATAGCCGTGTTAGCAGTAAAATAGCCAGTTAGCTCTGTCAATACCCAGAGCTTGATTTTTAGAGGCAAATTGATCTTTACCCAGTTTTAGCCATGTAAACATTATGCACAGTTATGGGACATAGACAGCCCCCCCACAAAAAAAAATCGCCAAAACCACAAAAACCCCACCAGTGCAGGGCAGATCATTGAATTTTAAGAGATGAGACCAATTTTTCCTCTGACAGTCTCCATTCCTCCCTCTCTCTGCTGAATTCAGATATTTTGCTGAATAACTTTGAAATGGCTGAAGTGAAATAAGAAAAATGCCAGCTCCTGTATCTCTTATTTTATCTCTGTATATGATTATGGTATGACCAGTACAATAGTGTTATATCTTCTGGTCTCTGTATTCTGAAACCATCATTGCAAGGTTGAACAAGGTACAGAAAAGAGATCCAAAGCTGATTTAAATGTGGTAAAAATGCTTTATGGTGAGATAATGCAGGAGCTTGAGTTATTCCATTTATTGAAAAGATGATTGAGAAGTGACTTGATTACAGTGTGTAAGTACTTTCAAATGGAGATAACACCAGGTACTAAAAGGCTCTTTAGCATAGTATAGAAAGCCATGAGAAGAATCAACAACTAGGAGCTGAAGTCAAATCCATATTAGAAATTAAGCAGCAATATTAATACCACCTTCAGCTATGAATAAGGTTCTGTACATAAGAAAGAGGATAAATTTATCTATCTGTGATACACAGGAGGTCAGGAAAATTTGCTAAGTTGTCTTTCCTGACATAAACCTTAGGAATCAGCAAAACGTTTAATCCAGAACTACCTGGAAAAGAGTGGCATTCTTATTCTTTTCAAGTATTTCGTTTAAATCAAACCAAGAAATTTTAGATTAAATAATTTTAAAATACATGGTCTCGAAGTAATCCCTCTCTGCATTATTCAAAGAGAGCAGACTTTGATTTTGAGATGTAATAATATTTCAGTCTATAAGTCAGTGTTAAAATTAGCAGTGTCCCAGCATGCCTTCTGTTACTTTGATTCAACACTTTTAAGCATTTCTGGTAGCTTCTGTGACGTAGCTAGCTGAAGGTGACAGGTGACGGTGTAGTACCCTATACTAATAGCAAGATGAGACTGTTGGAGGGACATTTTAAACAGTGAGAGCTAATCAAGCCATTAAAGCTCATCGTTTCTTGTTTTCAGGGCTGTTCCAGTGGTGTTGGTTTAACACATATTGCACTGGCTATGGCCAGAACCGATGGATAAATTGTCACACACACATACTCTGCACTAGAACATCATAGTAGAAAAGCAGGTGTTTGGCCACCATCACTTTTCCTTTCCTCATGAAGTTGCTTCTAATTTTTAGGTTTTTCCACCTTTACAGAGTAGGCTGCTACTATTGTACCACTCTATTAGTCATCTTTGCTTTAGGTGTTCACATTGGATTATAGTGACTGTGTTACAGTGAATGTGCAGAGAGCAGTATTAACTAAAACTTAGTATGGATCTAGATTATTAACTGCAAGTTTTTATTTCTTTTCTCCAAGTGTTAGCATATGCAGTATTATTACTCTATTGCATTGTGTTCCTTTAGTGAACAGTTTGGGGTATTTTTTATTGCAATAAGGTGAAAATAAGTTACTCTTTTTTTGAAGATAAGAATAAAATTAGCCCTCATTATATCTTCCACTGATTTTGGGTACTTTGATAATTGGGTTCTCTTTATAGCTTGTTTTTTTCGTGGTCACTGGCTGTATTCAATGCACGTTTCCTGAAAACAGTTCCTAGGTAATCTGAGTACATCAGTCTGAAGAAAAGAGGGCCATACATCTCTTATTTCAGATTTGGTCGTTGTGATTCATTCTTAATATGTAAAACATCTGATGGCAAAATGAGGAAGTCTACAAGATACCAGCTGTGCAAGCATATTGCTTCAGTGTGTAAATAGCAAAGATTTTAGAACTTAATTTGAGGTTTGAGAACTTATGATTACTTTATATTTACTATATTCTTAATTAGTGAAAAATAATCCAAATGTTGACTGTGTTGGTGAATCTTATTTTAATGTCCAGTTTTGCTTTGTTTTTTTCATTCTAGATAAACTTGCCTTGGAAGGAATAGTGGTGCAACGTGCTGAATGCAGACCTGCAGCTAGTGAAAATTATATGAAACTGAAAAGGTAAGAGTGCTCTATGACAAATGGATATGTGGTATCTGACTTGGATGCTTTTATTATTGCCTTACTAGCGATGGATGACTTTAGTATTATCATGGTCTTACATAGGATTTATACAGGGTCAGAAATGTTCTTGCTTTTGGGGTGGATTTGCGGTAGGGAGCGTAAGAAGGCTGACGTGGGGCTTATACCTCCCTCTGGTATTGTCTGGTGGGATGATGTAGTGTTCTGCATTCCATCATGTGCAAAGCTCTTAGAGCACATGTTGTGCCTCTTAATACCTGAATGTGTGAATGTAGAGCTATATTCAAATGTGATTGAAGCTGAATTTCCTGAGGACTTAAAGGTTTGCATTGGTCTGGTCAGGACATGCTTCTTGAGTATGAATTTCTGTGTGGATTATCCAAATCTAATTCTACTTAATACTGCGCTATACCAGACAAAAAGCACCTCTGGAAATATATTTAAAATGCCCCAAATAGGAAAGAATTCAGGGAGAAGTGCTAGACCTAAACTGGCGTACTTGCTAGAAAAGGTAATGGCTGAAAATGTCAGAAGTGGGATGGAAATCACAAGACATACGTTTAACAGAATCATTTAGTGACTTTTGAAAATTTAATCTGATACATCCTGAATTTAGTATGTGATTCATGTATCATATGGATAATGAACTTGATGATGTTCTCTAGTAATATATCAGAATCGGAACTTAATTGTGCATGGTATTAAATGCATATATAAATATTTTAAGCATGTGGGTTTTCATTAAATCGCCCTTTTATATTGGGAATTTGTTGTAATTAGAGAAATACAAAGCAGGATATTTCAGGAAGAGAATTGTCCGTGACTAGTTTATGACGAGAATCGTCAAAAGAAATGCAGAAAAGGCAAAGTGATGTTTTCCCCCAGTTTCTGTTTTCTGTGTATCATATACTACATTTACAGTATCTTAGGTTTTATTAACCTCCTCTGTCATCTAAACTGCTCCAGTATTTCCTTATTGTGTCTATTCAATTCCAAGACTTTATGTTCTATTTGTTGGCAAATAAGTACCATAAGTTTGCTCATGTACAGTGAAGTGCTTCATTTCAGACTGAGCTCTGTGATTACTATAATGATTTTTGTCATCAGTGTGAAATGGAGTATGAAGCAAATGTGATGTTACTAGTAAAAGGCTCATTTCAATCTGGCAATTTTAAGTATATACAAACATAGTCTGTGGGATTGTCCTGAGTTCAGCAGTAGCAGTCGTTTTTGTCCTTAGTAGCTGGTGCAGTCCTGTGTTTTTGACTTTTGGCCTGGGAACAGCGCTGATAACACCGATGTTTTAGTTGCTGCGCAGTAATGTTTAGTCTGACCAAAGACTTTCTGAGTCTTATGCTCTGCCAGGGAGGAGGGGAAGCCGGGAGGGAGCAGAGACAGGACACCTGACCCAAACTAGCCAAAGGGTATTCCGTACCACAGCACGTCATACCCAGTATATATAAACTGGGGGCAGTTACCCAGAAGGGTCAGGTCGCTGCTGGGGTCAGGCTCGGTATTGGTCGGCAGGTGGTGAGCGGTTGTATTCTCTTCTCTTGTTATTTCCCTTATTAGTATTACTATTATTGGTGGTAGCAGCAGTGGTTTGTGCTATACCTTAGCTACTGGACTGTTCTTATCAAAACCCATGGGAGTTACATTCTTTTGATTCTCCTCTTCATCCCTCCTGGGGCGGGGGAGAGGAAGGAGGGGGGAGTGAGCGAGCGACTGCGTGGCTGATTTGCCGACTGGGTTTAAACCATGACAGGGATCTATTTGCTTTGTAATTGTTTTAGTCACAGGTTGCCTGATCCAAGTGCTTGTTTGCATTTTGTAGTTTTCTATTACTTGATCAGATAAACTTCTGGTAAGGCCGCAGCAGGAGACCAAAACAAAACTGATAGCTTTAATGCCATGCTACCCAAACTTTAATTTTTTATCAGCATTCTTTCTGTCACACACACATGCATGCAGCCGCTCCTGGTCTTTGATTTTGTAATGTTCAACTCCTACAGGAGCAACAAAGATACAGACATGAAAGCAGGTCTCGTGTTTGGAAGCAGTGGCAGCTGAAAGCTGATGCTACTGTTGTTTTTTCTTTACTGTAGAAAAATTGTCAGGCTGTGTATGACTAGTTTCTAACATTCCATGTTGTTAAAGATGTTTTGCATTTTACCAAAAAGTTGGGGTTTTTTTAATCTTCTCTGGTGGGAATCAGCATGGGATTTAGCAGATCCAGCAGTCACAGCCTGAGGAGAAGTTGGTTTATGTCCAAATAACATCTCTGGTATTTGTAGGATCTAACTCTTCTTTTCACTCCCTTTACTCTCTCCCACCCTCAACATGCCACAGTCTGTATTTGTGCTTAAAAAAAAAGTGACAGTGCTGAAGATAAACCATTTAAGTTATAGAACTGTGTTGTATTAAACCATTTTTATTCACTTTTCTATTTACTGTTGTGCTTTACATGAGAGAGACTCTTCAAAGGGTGGAATTGGTAATATTGATTAAACAGCTAGTCTGTTGTGTAGGCTTTAAGTGCTACAGTAGTAAGTTGAGTTGGGTAGGAAATGAAATTAAAAGATGAATGCAATTGCTTCAAACTTTGAAGATCTAGAAAATGAAGTTAAGCTGCACTTTCCAATAACTGTAATCGTTTGTCTTCTGAGAGCTGGCAGTGACCAAATGGGATTATATACCTCCCTGGTATTAAATGCAGATATGGATCCTGTCTGTTTTACCATCTATGTCTGGGCCAAGGATATCAGCTGATGGGTGCGTGGCGTGGCATTTGATTTCCATGCTGCTCTGCAGAGTTTCAGTGAGAGGACAGAATGGTGGTCTTGTGATGTGGCTGCCAGCCATTAGGTGGGAGATATGTGTGATGTGGGGGTTTAAGGATGGTTAATGAAAGTACAGGATTTGGTGACGTGTATGGGTGAAAGCATTATCGAATGTAGCAGATGGGAGGGGTTTCTCCCAGGGACCAGCTTTTTATTTGATTACAGGAGGGTGTAGATGGCTGAGGTAGAACACTTTGAACACTTTGAATACAAAGCATGAATGTGTGCCTACAGATAACTAGTCAGAAAGGTAAAATAAAAGTGGTGTGACCTTCACTTGGTATTTTCCATTTTGGAAGTTTTGTTGTTGGCAGGTTTATATATCTTTTTCCATTTTCCTGAACTTCAAGTTATGTAAGGGGAATAAATACCACGAAAACACCTGCTATCCTGAACGAGTAAAGCTCCATGTTATTGAATTTCCTAGAATTTTTTTATTAACAATGCATTTGTTCTTTGCAGCACCTTTATGAATAATTACACATTTGCAGTTGCTGCTGGTGGTGCTGTTGCGGCTAGCTGGAAAATAATGCATGGTTTCTAAGCACCTGTTCTAATTTGTGTCTTGTAGGAGTGTATCTCATGGTCCCCCTTAAAAATACTTGGATTGTGGGGTGAAAAAAATAGGCAGAGTGTTTCCAGTTGCAGACTGTTTTACTATGTGGTGGTCACAGAAAATACTGCTCCTACACTGCCCTTTCTGGTTGATACTTCCCCCCTAGTCCCATCAAGCCCGGCAGATGAAGGAAGATGGTGACATGTGAACTGTTGTAACAGAGGGTGTGTGTCACAGATGTGACATGCATGCATATCACATGCATGGCTCATCGTACAGCACATACTGTATTCGCACCAGTCTTGCGCCCTCACCATCCGTGTCATGTTAGTTAGGCAGCCTTTCCCATCTGCCAGGCTGCCCTAGGTAGGCTCCATGGACACCACAGTCAGTCCTACCCGAACTAGACTATTTTCTTCATCTTACTTTAGTCAGCTTTCCACCATGAGAAGTCATTATCTGTCAATTAATTTTGTTTTTCTGAGGCTCAGGAGACTTTTGTTTCCATTACCTTCATTTCATGATGCCAGTGTTTAACCACCTTGGAGTTAACGACTCCCCAAAGAGAGAGGTCCACCAAGATGGTTGTCTGCACTGGGAAGGGAGACAGTAGTCCCCCAAGCATTCAAGATTGTCTCTGGCTCCAGATGGCTTCAGAGCAGATGAGAATGAGATTTTGATACTCCCACGGGGCTTTTGCTGTACACAGAAGAAGGAAAATGGGGGCCTGGTTTGCACCACATCTCAGATTCTCTCTTCCAAATTACCTGTTTCCATCCTTGTACTGGTCCTCATGTCTGTTCTGTTCATCTCTCTGACCATAGCAAACCCTCGTCTTCCCCAATTCTTTCTCAGTCCCCCTTTCCCATTTCTGCTTACTTCTGTTTCTTCATTTTCTTACAGAAAGAATTTTATTTTCAAAAATAATATGAACACATCAATATCATGGACACTGAAACTACATTTCATTTTGAGGAAGAGCTAAGAAGGAAAAAAGAGAAATCTCTGGGAGCGACTTCTGCAAAGCTCTGATTCAACCTGACATTGTCAAGTTGAGTAGCTACAACAAGATCTCCAGGACTGCTAAGTTCCTTCGCAATGGCATGGCCAGGCACCGGGCTCGCAGTTCCTGGGGAGGGTTTTGAAGGCACATGCAGAGTGCAGCTCAAGCAGTTGTTGATGCTGTGCTCGATAGTGCTTCCCAACAGTAGTGGATGCAGGCAAAAACAGATAAAAGCAGGGCCCTTGTTTCATTCTCAGATGTGCTAGTGAAGTGCTGGTGGCCTTTCAAAATGGGTATTTAGAGACTCTGATTCAACTATACATAATCTGAGTTACTGAACTCTCCCAAGCTGTACACCAAATTAAAACAAAAAGGAGTACCAGGATTTCAGAAAGCTTAGAAGAGCTGACATTTAACGCTGCAGTGATGCTGGTAATGCCCAAAATTTTCTTAAGTAACTTAAAAATACGTCTTGAATTATCATTAGTGACAGTGGTAGTTGCCAACATGACAGCTTATAACAAGGCTGCAAGAATTTTGTATATTTTCTGGTTTGATGGTTTTTTTTTCTTTTAAGAGTTTTCTACAGAGAATGTGGTGAAAGTCCTTAGGAAAGGCTACTGGAAGAAACATGCATGATAGGCTTTTAGGAGAAGTGGGTTGCAAAATGTTCTAGAGTAGTTAATGAACTTTGAGAACTCACATTTCTTTATAGCTGTATTATATGGAGGGCACTAGAAGTCCTGACACTTGGTAGTCTAGGCCAAGCAAGTGAAATTTAATTAAGGCAGATGAGTTGCTCATCTTCTCTAAAATACTGTAAGAGTATTGACTGACAGCTCAGTATATTGCTGGAAATCAGCATTATGCCAGGATTTTTTACCAGATACGCCCTATTAGCAAGAGAAAATGAGTAATTTGACCAGCATGCCACTTCACATATATTCTCATAGATATGTTTGGTTGGCTGTGAATTCCCTTTCAAAATGAGTATATATGCCTATATTAGTGCATTTCTGAAGAAGCTGACACACTGCTTAAGTGCTATTCAGTTTTTTTTAAGTGGGAGGTCATTTTTTACACAAAACTGAGATTGCATCCGCCTATCAGTCAGTGCAACCTTGATTTTTCAAGTATCCAAGACCAATTTCTTTCTCTTGAAGTAAGATTCAGCATAATACAAAAAGACGTTCCCTAGGATGTTTTATGTGTAACTCATCCTTAAGTACAAAAAATATATTCTTTTCCATGCACTGATAGATTTCCAATCCCAACTTTCCTGGAGAATAATGTGCAATTTGTAGAAAATTGTCTTAATAATCATGTTCATGAGGGTTAAGCTGTACTGTTGGGAGTTGTATTTTATATTTCCCTTATGTTCCTGGACACCCACCATTTTTTATAAATCAAGCAAATCACATTCTACTTGTGAAGAACAGGACTGCCAAATAGCAGGCACACTAATACTTAAGTTTCTTTGTCTGTGTTTGGTCCATTTTTCACATTATTTTAAGAGAGTAATGGAGAAGAGCAAGAAAGAAAAATAAGGTTAAAGTGAGATGAGTTCAGCAGCACAAAGGGGTGGCTATTTCCCATTTCAGAGGTTGGGAGAGTCGCTTTTGTTGATTTGCAATCAAACCAACCTTGTGACTTTAGGCTCTTTTCTCCCTCTCTTGTCCTTTCCATTTTGTCTGTCATCTTTTACTGTTCTTACAAGTGCTGTTCTGAGACTGGATTTTAATAGGTTTTTTATAATACCATGCTTTCATGTTCAGTGATATGAAAAGGTCCTAATTTTGGTCCCTGCTTCCAGCCATTATAATAATGCTGATAAATAAGGAATAACCTACTGTTTGTAATGCAGTGGGTATTTTACCATGTTTCTCTTAAACTTGCTGCTCCATGCAGAAAGTTGCCATATCCTTTTTACCCTCCTGTTATTTTCAGCTTCTGGTAGCCAGGTGTATATGGGCCACTTTGGGGAGGGGGAAGAGGCATGATACATTCTTCTTTTTTGCAATATATTTTTGCAGTATACTAGCATATGAATCATAATAGTTATGGAAACTGCTGTTCTCTTAAATTGTGGGAGAGATCATTGATCTGATCATTTGTTCTTAGATTCCTTCCTTTTGCAAATGCCTGGAGACAGAGGGTGTAGAAAAGTGGGCTTCCTTGCTGGATGATTTATCATTCTCCTTTTATTTTACCTTAAAGTGTCTTTGTTACAACATGGCATGAAATTTGACTTCCTTCTGTCTTCTAAGTATCCTTCTGTCTTTTAAATATCATAATTTCCAGGTGACAGGCACTGAATCGCAGAGTTGTTGAGGTGGGAAGAGACCTCTGGAGGTCATCTGTTCCGAACCCTGCTCAAGAAGGGCCACCTAAAACTGGTTGCCCAAGACTCTGTCCAGAGACCCCTGCATTTCTCTGGAATTGAAATCATGTAATAGATTTGTGCTGCTGGGATGCTCTCGTGGTTCTTAATAGTGGCCATACTGAATATGTTCTGTGCCTCTAAGAAAAGTACATTATTGAGAGGAGCCTAGCATGAAGGTCGTCTTCAGAAAGAAGATGCTTAAGGATACATATTTAAGAAGAGTTTATGGCAAATATTGCATGGATTTTTCTTTGTACTCTGGGGAAAGAAATCAGTAGTTATAGTTGGGAGTTCTCATGGTCCTGTTTCATTAACATGGAGTTCATGAAACAGTATTCCTCTTCTGCTGTTTACACTGCTCCTTTTCCCCTGCCATCAGAGGCATTTCATTTAAGAATGTATCTAGTTTGCCTTTGTGGTAGTGAGCCGAAAAGCATCCATTTCCTTCTTACCTGCTGAAAGGGGCTATGCTAAAGATAGTCGCCCTGGAATACGTTCAGGTTTCAGTCATAGTTTCTTCAGGCTGGAAAAAGCTTCATTTGGAACCAGTACTCAGCACCTGAAGTTCGGGGTACTTTGTATTTCCAATAAATTGAAATGTCAGTGGCACAGATCCCTTCTCTTGAAACCAACGTCTTTGATGTCATACAGTGCAGGAGGTCTTTTTACCTTACTGTTACCAGGACTACAATAATTATAAAGATGGCTCTGCTGCTAAGTTGCTTTGCAGATGTCAATGAGGAACTTGTTTATTACTTAGGGATGTCCTTCCTGTTCACAGGGGCAGCACCAGTTACTTACTTTCCATCTTCTTTTCCCATCTGTAGTATGAAAATCGCCCTATAATGGGTGAAAATCTCTGAAAGAGAGTGCAGTTGCAACTGTCATGACTTATCTTGTGTTACTAGATATACTAACCTTCTGTTCTTTTCATTTACCACCATATCTGACCCTGTCAAGGAAGGTAGGATAAATAGCTGGTATAAAAAAAGCTGTTTCTCATTGGTGTCAGAGTTTGGATATAAATCTTCCATTTTCTGTGTTGCAGAGCAGAGCTCACCGAAGCTTATGGGTCTATTCCTAGCCTCCGTGCCAGATGCTATAGTTCTGACGGTGTTCTGGGTTCTGCAAAACTGCTTTGGCAACTACCAGGCTGACGAGCTCAAATTTACACAATATGTAGAATGTCAGCACCACAGCACATCTTCTATTTTTAAGCAACTTTGTTCACATACTACTGATGGTATTGGCAGTTTGTGAGAGATCAGTAGACTAGTATTGTCCAGCAGTTACCCTGCTGCCTAGAACCTCCAAAAATTGTATGTTATCATTGACTGCGAAAAGTTACCCTTGTACAAAACCAAAGATTAGAATAGCCAGGTGGCAAGGTCTGATGGTGACATTCTCTAAACATATCACAGGTTCATAGCCCATACTGAAGCACTGCAACCGTCAGTTAGTATTCAGATGCGTTCCTAAATGTTTTCCAAAGAGAGGATATTGTGCAGCTACC
Organism: Myiopsitta monachus; assembly: GCA_017639245.1. NCBI lineage: Eukaryota > Metazoa > Chordata > Aves > Psittaciformes > Psittacidae > Myiopsitta > Myiopsitta monachus. Next base: position 68,045,224 of record CM029919.1, read on the forward strand.
TGCCCGTGCTTGAGTCTGGGACATTTTTTAAATGGCTTGGGAGCTGAATTCTAAAGAACACCATAAAATGAAAAAGAACAGTAAGTTACTTTTTTATTTTATTTTTTGAAGAGAAAGATATAACGTAGAATCCTTAAACTCATTTTCTTTCACCTTGAATTATGCAGAAAGAGAAAATGAGACTGCGAGTATCAGAGACCAACAAATTATACAAAGTTGCAAATACAGTGAAGGAAGTGTAAAATCCTAGGGGTTTTATTTACATTTCAAATTAAGTGCAAATCATTTTCAGTAGTATTTTTCACAAAAGCTTTTCTGCATAATGTTACTTTCCAGAGCTTGAAAGGAGCAGAAATGAGTATAGAGGAGCACTGCCTAAAATATTTATAATGTATATTCATGTGCATGCACAAATTTAACAATACTGTAAAAATGATGGTTTTCAATTTCTTTGTATTTTCCATGCCTGCTTTTAAATACAGACACATCTGCTTCTGGCCTTAACAAAATATATGCTGCTATTTTAATTTGGTTACTACTGCAAGGCCAACATGGCTTTGTGAGAATGAGATGGTGTCCCTTTGAAATGGTATTTTATCAACAAAATGTGACTTAAATGTCAGTGCTAATCATCACAGTATTCCTTTCTTCTGAGTCTACGCTGAGTTTGAAATTTGCAAGTTGCTTTTAAATTAAACACATTTTTTAAGTGAACCTCGTAGACAATAATCATACAGTTCCTGGGGTTTCTGGTTATGATCTATTCTGATGTTTCTGCTAAGCTGCCACCTCCATTGCAATTAGGGTTTGGCTGGCATTTAATCATTGTAATTTCAGTATCTGTGGTGCTTCAGTGAAAATTTTGCACTGTATTCTAAGCCAGTACCATCCGTGGGACCTAACACAAATGCATCTGCGCACGTAGAAAGTGTGTTACAAATCTGGCCATGTTTGTTAAACAGTCCAGTGGCCATGTGAAGCTGTCGAAGCTGATGTGCTTTATCCATACCTGAGATTTGAATGGAAAGGTTTTTCTGAGCTAGCCTTGTACCTTGAATGCTGTGATGTACTCCAGCAGGAAGGCATGTGTCATGGGTTCAGCAGCAGCAGTCATTTTTCTCCCTCTTGGTAGCTGGTGCAGCGCTGTGTTTTCGATTTTGGGCCTGGGAGCAGCGCTGATAACACCAGTGTTTATAGTTACTGCTTGGTAGCGTTTTGGTCTCGCCGAGGACTTTCTGAGCCTCATGCTATGCCAGGGAGGAGGGGGAGCCGGGAGGAAGCAGAGACAGGACACCTGACCCAAACTGACCAAAGAGGTTATTCCATACCACAGCACATCATGTCCAGGATGTAAACCGGAGGACAGAGACCCAGAAGGTGGTGGTGGTGGACTAGGGGTGCACGACATGGTCAGGTTTTTGGTATTGGGGCGTTCGCTGCTGGGGGGTGCACTGGCTGGGTCGGGCTTGGTGAGCAGTTGTATTCTCTTTCCTTGTATTTCTCTTGTATTATTACTGGTGGTAGCAGTAGTGATTTGTGTTATACTGTAGTTACTAAACTGTTCTTATCTCAACCTGTGGGAGTTGCATTCTTTTGATTCTCCTCCCCATCCCCCTGGGACTGGGGGAAGAAAGAGGGAGGGAGGGAGGGAGGGAGTAAAACTTCGTGAGTTATTAGCTTGGGTGAGGCTTAAACCACGACAGCATGAATGCTACGGACTTGCTTCCACTCGGCTCCTTCTTTCTCTGCTGCCCATGCAGAAAGTTGAAACGGAGCAGACTTCTGACAGCTACCCATAGAATCATAGAATAGTTAGGTTTAGGATCTGTGTTACTTCAGTTTACAATTCTGTTTGAGTTTGTTTTTGTGTAATGTGGTTGTCTTCTGTAGCATGCACATACATATGATAATGTATGCAAGGTCCTGCACCTGGGTCAGGGCAATTCTCAATATCTGACTAGGTGATGAATTGGTGAAGAGCAGCCCTGTTGAGAAGGACTTGAAGATATTGGTAGCTGAAAAAGTGGACGTGACTTGGCAATGTGTACTTGCAGCCCAGAAAGCCCGTCATATCCTGGGCTGCTGTCGTGGTTTAAGCCTCACCCAGGCTAATAACTCACGAAGTTTTACTCTCTCACTCACTCCCCTCTTTCTTCCCCCAGTCCCGGGGGATGGGGAGGAGAATTCAACGAATGCAACTCGCACAGGTTGAGATAAGAACAGTTTAGTAACTAAGGTATGACACAAATCACTACTGCTACCACCAGTAATAATACAAGAGAAATACAAGGAAAGAGAATACAACTGCTCACCAAGCCCGACCCAGCCAGTGCACCCCCCGGCAGCGAACCCCCCCAGTACCAAAAACCTGATCATGCCGTGCACCCCCAGTCCACTCCCACCACCTTCCAGGTCTCCGCCCTCTGTGTTCCCATCCAGGACATGACGTGCTGTGGTATGGAATAACCTCTTTGGTCAGTTTGGGTCAGGTGTCCTGTCTCTGCATCCTCCCAGCTTCCCCTCCTCCCTGGCATAGCATGAGGCTCAAAGTCCTTGGCCAGGCCAAAACATTGTCAAGCAGAAACTATGAACACTGGTGTTATCAGTGCTGCTCCCAGGCCCAAAATCAAAACCACAGTGCTGCACCAGCGACCAAGAAGGAGAAAAAACGACTGCTACTGCTAAACCCATGACAGCTGCATCAAAAGAGGCATGAGCAGCAAGTTGAGGAAAGTGATTCTCCCCCTCTGCCCTGGTGAGATCCCACCTACAGTGCTGCATTCAGCTCTAGGGACCCCAACATAAGAAGGACATGGAGCTGTTGGAGCAAGTCTAGAAGAGGGGCACAGAGATCAGAGAGCTGGAGCACCTCTCCTATGAAGGCAGGTTGAGAGATTTGGGTTTGTTCAGTCTGGAGAAGAGAAGGCTCTGGGGAGACCTTATTGCAGCCTTTCAATGTATAAATGGGATCTTTAAGAAAGAGAAAGACCTTTAACCCAAGGCATGTAGTGACAGGATGAGGATAAATGATTTTAAACTGGAAAAGGGTAGGTCTAGAGTGGACTTAAGGTAGAAATGGTTTACAGTGAGGGTGGTGAGACACTGGCACAGGTTGCCCAGAGAAGCTGTGAATGCCCCATCTCTGTCAGTGTTCAAGGCCAGGTTGGACTAGGCTTTGAGTAACCTGTTCTAGTGGAAGGTGTCCCTGACCATGGCAGGGGGTTGGAACTGGATGAGCTTTAAGGTCCCTTCGAACCGAAACCATCCTGGGATTCTGTGGAAGTAATACATGGATATAAGACTGGACAATCAGTTTCATGCCTAAGGCAAGGAACTGATTTGTGCCCATGCAGTGAAAGCAGAAATGCCATATTGCACAGGAGTTGTGGATATCTGTTTTGCCTCAGAGGTGACTGTTCCAGGTGGCTGCTCTGTGCTTTCCCAAATCCGCACAGAAAGTCTGAAATGTCCAAATACAAATTTAAAACGGATAGTGTGGCACCTGAGAGTTATCAGCTCCTCCTGTTTCAGGAGCTTGCAAACCATGAGTTTGGAAGAAAGGTATTGAGTAAAATGAAACTGAGAGAGATTATATGTTGTGTTCATTGTGAAATGAAAGTTTCCAGTTGAGTGTATTTAATACAGGAAAGCCACTAAATAGAAAGAAAATGGAGAGGTGTACTTATCTTCCCCCAAGTTTCTCACCCACCGAAACACCAAAATGTTCTGCAGTAAAAGTGATTTTGCAGAACTGAATTATTATCCTGTTGATATCCATATATATCATACCAGCATATATTGATAAATGTCACCTGCCCTGTCGAAGTTTTAATTTTTTTCTCTTTGTAATCCATTGTCTTTTCTAAGGTGGTGTAATGTAGCTGTCTAAAGACATTTCTAGTTGGGCCATCTGAACAATTTAGAAACCCGTGTGTGCACAGGCCAGAACTTTCATTTACAAGGTGGAGGAGGGCAATAGTGAAACCTGCAGCTGCAGACTGACTGAAGTTGGGAAGTTTTGGAGGACAGACTGATCTTTTTCAATTGCTCACTCTATGTGTTTTCCACCTCCTGCTTTTCCTTCCCTTCTCTCATCCAGCGTTTTTACCTCACTGAAACTTGAAGTGTGCCAGATGCTCCTACTGTTGCCAAGCACTGCTGGATATTTGCTTACAGAAATTCAGGGTTGCCCTTTCTGACTCAGATGAAATTGTGAGTGAATTTATCCAGGGGTCGTCTTCCTCAGCAGTTTTAAAATATAAAGTAATTTAATTCTGTGTTCAAATGTACAATGTATTCTATTGACATTTACATTTGATTTTACAAATAACTAATGCCAGGGATAGCAAACTTCCAACTTCATTAATGTATTAATTTGTCTTGGCAAACGTTTCACAGAATTCCATTCTACTGCGAATCCAAAAACGCCTGCCAGAAGTTAACAGGTACAGCACTGTCTCGCAGGTCCTGGACATGCTGAAACTGAGAGAAGCGTGAATAGACTGGGTTCTAACCAAAGTTAATGCCGGCAAAGTGTTTGCTTCAGTATTTTTGCAGGAATATCTGGCTTACCCATTTTTTAATGCTAGTGGCAGAATCAGAAGGAATGGTATACTGTGCATTGAAATACAAATTTGAATTTGACCTTGACGAGCTTGAGTTTAAGCTTAAACAGGGGAAGTTCAGGTTTGATAAAAGGAAAAGGTTCTTTACTGTGAGGCACTGGAAAAGGTTGCCCAAAGAAGTGGTAAATGCTTTGTCCCTCGCAGTTTTCAAGGCCAGGTTGGGCAGAGCCTACGGCAGTGTGGTTTAGTGTGAGACATCCCTGCCCATGGCAGGGGAGTTGGAACTGGATGATCTTAAGGTCCTTTCCAACCCAAAGTGTTCTGATTCTATAAATTACTGTCCTGCTGTCCTGTCAGATTGTGTGTATGTGCCTGAGTGCTGACTGAGACCTTGCCAAGGAGGAAGATAAAGAAGAAATAGTAATGAATTAGGAAAAGAAACAGCTCACCAAAGAGCTTTCCTATGCTCCTTCTGCTCTTGGACAGTATTCAATTCTCAGGCTTTGCACAGCACTCCTATGAACAGGCATAGGGAAGTTTGGGATTTTACAGAGTTCATTTCTATGAATAACATGAGGCTCTGGCTTCACAATTCCAGTATGCAGGCGGTGGAGACACACTGGCTTCTGTCCTTCTGCAGAATTGTTTATTAACCATGTTAGCTCAGGTTAGAATAAGTTAGGAATGTGACAACAGCCAGGTTGGATGGGACTATGAGCGGCCTTGTCCAGTGGAAGGTTAGAACTAGATGATCTTTAAAGGTCCCTTCCAAGCCAAACCATTCTGTGATTCTATGAAGAATCTAAATGTTAAAATATTGGCTATCATGAGTGCTTAGCTTCTTATGAACCCAGGCTCCTGTTAATCTTTAGACCATCATGACCATGATGATGCAACAGATTTAAAAGCAGTGGGAGGTGAAAAAATCAGTTGCAAAGTTGGTTTTTGAGGGGGACAAAAAAAAAGGTTTAGCTGGGGATAGATGCAATGAGGCACACTTTCTGGCTGGTAAGCTCATTTTTTAAAGTTCCTGTGTCATATCTGAAAGAAGGAAAAGAAAGGATCCTAGCTTTCCAGCAGCGTTAACTATAGCTGTTTCTGAGGTTAAAGAAAGTCCTATGTTCAAAACCTGTTACAGGGCTAAACATTACCTGAATCATAGTTCATTCCATTTTTCTAACTGGAAAACAGACAGGAGAAACAGGAGCACAAATATATCCATGGCCAGATTTCTTTATGTATAAAAAGGGAAGAAAATCCCAGCTTTCTGGAATGTATTTTGAAATGGGAAGTCATCTTGAAAGAGAAATTTCAGTGTATCTGATTGTAGGCGGGGAGTATAAAAACGTGTGATAAAAATAGCAGACTGTATGGTGTGTGGATGCATACCTGGAGATGTACATGATAATATCTGAAAGAGAAATATGCCTTAGGTCTGTATTTCTGTAATAAATTTCAAAATAAAGAAATAAAATGTGATTTTCAAATTATATTTCAAATAATCACTTTATTTTGAATTCTAATTTCAACTTGGATATTGGCTCCTGTTCTCACCTTTGGGCACTGCTTAGAAAAATCAAGATCATTTAACTACTTTGCAATTGGTGACACATGTTGGAAAGGGACTTTTCAATGAAGTCCCTGAAAAGTAGGTACTCATACTCTGTAGGAAAATGCAGGTAACAAGGAATACATCCTAAGAGTCTGAAACTATGACTAAAATGGTGTCATGGGTTCCAGCAGCAGCAGTCGTTTTTCTCCCTCTTGGTAGCTGGTGCAGCACTGTGTTTTCGATTTTGGGCCTGGGAGCAGCCCTGATAACACCAGTGTTTTCAGTTACTGCTTGACAATGTTTTGGTTTGATCAAGGACTTTCTGAGCCTCATGCTATGCCAGGGAGGAGGGGAAGCCTGGAGGAAGCAGAGACAGGACACCTGACCCAAACTGACCAAAGAGGTTATTCCATACCACAGCACATCATGTCCAGGATGTGAAAACGAAGAGCAGAGACCCGGAAAGATGTGGTGTTGCAGTGGGGGGGTTGCTGCTGGGGGGTGCACTGGCTGGGTCGGGCTTAGTGAGCAGTTGTATTCTCTTTCCTTGTATTTCTCTTGTGTTATTACTGGTGGTAGCAGTAGTAGTTTGTGTTATACCTTAGTTACTAAACTGTTCTTATCTCAACCTGTGGGAGTTGCATTCTTTTGATTCTCCTCCCCATCCCCCTGGGACTGGGGGAAGAAAGAGACAGCGGTGAGTGAGTGAGAAAACTGCGTGGGGGGGGTTAGAGGCTTAAACCACGACAAATGGTTAGAGCACTAAGAAATAGCTATATTGCAGAAATTGATTTTCAGTTGACAAGAAGTTAATTGATCAAAATCATTATTTTAAAAACAAGTGGATGTTTTCATAAAGCATGACTAAGGGTATAGCACACTGAGGATTTTCGTGCACTGTTCTTTTGGTATGAGAAGCAAAGGATACATTTTGTAGACTGACAAAACATACGACTTCATGAAGTTAATTTGCTTATTCTGTGTAAAATAAACTGCCTTTCGAGTTAGTATGGTAAACCAACTAGGAAAAACATTGATACTTTTGTTTAGCACTGTTTAGTGGTTCTTTTGCTGTACCTAATGTCTTCAGAAAAACACATTGCAAATGTGCTCTTAAGTGGCAGTTGGTCTTTGTTATTATCAGCATGATGCAGGAGCAGCATCTGTCTATGGGAATGCAAGTTATGATAAAATACAGCTAATTAAATCCCTGGAGGATTTATATTCATACATGCTGTGAAACTGAATCACAGAAAGTTGGGTCTGTTCAGCCTGGAGAAGAGAAGGCTGCGTGGTGACCTCATAACAGCCTTCCAGTATTTGAAGGAGGCCTACAAGGATGCTGGAGTGGGACTCTTCATCAGGATTGTAGTGATAGGACAAGGGGTGATGGATTCAAACTTAAACAGGGGAAGTTCAGGGTAGATATAAGGAAGTTCTTTACTATGAGAGTGGTGAGGCACTGGAATGGGTTGCCCAGCGAAGTGGTAAATGTTCCATCCCTGGCAGTGTTCAAGGCCAGGTTGGACAGAGCCTTGGGCGACATGGTCTAGTGTGAGGAATCACTGCCCATGGCAGGGGAGTTGGAACTATTTGATCTTGAGGTCCTTTCCAACCCAAACCATTCTGTGATTCTATGATTCTAAATATTTCCTATTAAATTGTAGCAGAATTAAAGTGTCTGTTTTAATATCTGTGCACCCAAACCCTTTTTCCCTGTCTTTTTACCACAAATGTAAAGTAATATGAAATATATTTTATTGCTGCAATATCGACCGGGAGAGATACTCAGGGTAACTTGGAGAGAAACACCTACAGCATAGTTATGCTGCTGCATAGTGGAGTAGGAGTTAACGGTGTAGGTTTTATAAATTTACACCTGAATCACCCCATCTGAGTAGATAATTAAATCTTAAATTTTATTGCTATTTCTTTTTGTTAACTTTTTTCAGCTCTTTTTTATATTAGAAGAGAAATATTCAATGTAGTATCCTCTTATCATGGTTTAAGCCCAGAAAGTGGCGAAGTGGAGGATAGGATAAAGTTTTGGGGAAATAAATAGGATTGTATTTTTATCGTAGTGTATATACTGGGATTTCATCTGTATAAAGGAAAGCAAGATTTGTGAAGCCTTCTTGAAAAGCAGCTGTGTGGCCTAAACAGGGCACAGACATTCATCTAAATTGATGAGAGAAAAACAAACAAATCATAAACTGATCTGTTGATACTATTTTCCGACAAGGGTCTCAAACCTCAAACAGATAAAATAAGCATTTCTTTTAATACAACTAAAAAAAATTCAAACCTAAAACGGTATCTAAGGAGTCACAGGTAAAGTGTTACCAGCTTTAGTGAATCCAAGCTGGTATGTTTTAGCTGTAGATGCACAAGTTAGGAAATAAAATGGCATACATATTTTACTTGTGGTTTTATTTCTCTGAAAGTGTCGGCAAATTCAAATGAACTTACACACCTCAGAGACGGCTTGGTCCCTGAACATCTGGGTGATGAGGCTGGAACTAGGCCCTGGAAAACAATATCCTCTCTTGTAGAGGAATACAACCAAATTAAACGTATTGTTTAGTGATGTGTTCCAGTCTGTACATGGGCAGCTGTACGATTGGTGCTGTGTAAATATTGCAGAGATAAACATGAGTAATGAAAATCAGGAAGTGCCTAATTATGCATGAAGTAATTTGGAGTTACATAGTTGATGGGCAGATCAATTTTGGAAATAGATGAGTGAAGCACAAGTGTCCTATATATCATCAGGAGAAGAAGAGGATTTATAAGCGTATTTATTCAAATGTTGCAAATGCTGTTATATTAATAAAAGAATAAACAGAGTTGAAGTCTGGGTCTTGGGAAACCTGGTGAATGCAAAGTAGAAGTAGAGATGTCCAAAACTTGTAGAAAGAAGTGCACAAGTTCTTACAAAGTTCAGAAAGACTTATGTCCTGGTTGGAAGGAAGGGAAACATCTAGTTACACTGTCAGCTTTGATGTTTAAGTGGGTCTTTAAATATATATAAAAAGTGACTGATGTACAAGACACTTATTTGGCAATTTAAAATCTAAAAGGCAAAAATTAATGTTTAAAATTTATGGTGCACTACACCAATCAAATGGTTATTAGAGCTGTTAGGGCCTGATCCCTAAATCCTACCAAATGCAAGGAATGCAAAAAGCAGGTGCAGCAGGTTAAATCCAGCCCTTTAGCGCTGGTGCAGAATCCTATGTCTTGGCTATATTTTGTTGTCATATGGCACTTGGTTTTGCTTTTCTCACTGGTCTGCCTCTATGGTCTGAGCAAAGAAAATACTGCTATAATGGTGGGGGTTTACTTTTCTTGAAACAAAAGTCAAGGTTGAGGCTGCCCACTCTGTATCACTGCCTTCAGAGTGATTAAGTGTTGCTTTGTCACCCAAGAGCTCTTCGGATAATCTGGCTTCTCACACTGGCTTGACAGTTGCATCTCTCCTCTTCATTAATCACTGTGAGCACAAGCAAGTGGCCTGGACTCAGTTACTATCTGAATGAAATAAATTGAACCTGGCTTTGTCTTCAGTTCTGAGTGTGAATTGAAGGTCCCCTGTGAAAGGAATTGAGGCTAAAAAGGGTCATCTGCACTGAGCTCTCAGGGACCAGGCAATTAGCACATGCTTCCTTTTTTAATTCTATTCAGGCAAATCAGTAGTTTTCAGTCAAAGTATAGGTGTCTTCCGTACTTTTAAAAAATAATGTTTTGCTTTGGTGTTGTTCAGAATGTTAAAGTAAAGGAAAAAAATGCTGAAGGTTTGGCAGGATGCAGAAGTACTTTCAGTTCATTGCAGTATTAATAAAGAAGGGAAAGAAACGTCAGGTTTAAAGGATTTAGCTATAGAAAAGCCAGCTGACGAGAGAATCATCTTGTTCATACATAGCTTCTGGCTGCAGTAGGATAGGAGCTTTTTGGAAACAACTCTGTCAAAGTAAATGACTCAAAACAAGCAGCTCGTAGCCCATCTCCAAGGAAAACAAAGCTGTAGAGTTTTTGTTTTAAATAAAAAAGATTACAAGAGAGAAATACTTGACTCCATCACTAGTTTCTGCTGCTCATTGAAATAGCCTAGAGGATGCCCTGGTTTGACTTTTGGATGGAGATCGAAGTGCAATAGCAGCTTCCCTATCTCCACCTCAAATGGATGTGTTTCTCCTAAGAACCCCCAGTTCATGAGCAGAACTCTATCTGATATCCCTAATCTTCTGTGTAGAGTACAGAAAATTAGTATCTTATGATGGCTGTCTGTTGGCCTCTCTTTTCTACTTCTTGGTTTTATTTTCTCCCTCATATTGCACCTTTACTCCTTTTTGAAGAAATCCTCTTTTATTTATGTAATTTTAGCTTCTTCATTGTATTAAAAAAAAACACAACCTCTTCCAAAAAGCCTTCCAATTTTTTATAATATATTTTGCCTACTTTTTTATTATTCGTTTTCTCTGGCTTTAGGAGAATGGGCCTGTCTGAATGTCTGTACGGATGCATAGGATTCCCTATTTGAGACTGTCCTCATCAGGTGATGACTATGTTACTTTATCCTACTAAAATATAGTAACTTTCAAACTTGGCTTTTGCTTCATTTTAGTTCTTCTAGTTCCTTTTTGTCATGGGTGTAAATGCCCAGCTTTGTCATGGAAGTCCGTCACAGAATCGTAGAATCATAGAGTAGTTAGGGTTGGAAAGGACCTTAAGATCATCTAGTTCCAACCTCCTTGCCATGGGCAGGGACACCTCCCACTAAACCATGCCACCCAAGGCTCTGTCCAGCCTGGCCTTGAACAGTGCCAGGGATGGAGCATTCACAGCGTCCCTGGGCAACCCATTCCAGTGCCTCATGAACAAGTAATTTAATTTCTCTGCAGTTTCAGTGGCCAGCAGGAATAAATGTTTCACTTTATAGCTCTTCTGCCTCTTTTTGGCTCAACTACTTAGCTTGTATGTTATTCCAAAGTGGTACCTCTGTGTTTATTTGCATGTTGAGGGCATGGCCCAGTGGGGTTTGTTAATACTCTGTAATATGCCCATATCCACGAGTCATGAAAGGCTTTGCATTTAGTTCGTCAATTTTCAGCAGAATTTTCAAGCAGGGAAATGGACATATGAAGAAGCTGACTAGTCCAGATTTGGCAAGTGAACTGATGGTGGTGTTCTGATGTCCTGCCAGAAATTCATTCTGTAGCACGGTCACTTCCCAGCACCAGGCAAAAACCAGGTTCATCTTATTTTTCTTACAAGATCCTTCTTCCCTCTAGGAGTCTGAAGTCAAAAGCCTTGCTTTTGAAATAATACTTGGCTCAGAAAGTCTTCCTTTCAATTTTCTTTCTCTCTCTTAGACTTACTTCCCACAATAGGATTGCAACAATATATGCCTTTGTGTCCTTTTATTGGATCCCATACTTCTGTTAAGAGGTACCTTTGAGCAGAAGCTAATTAAATCTACCACCGGTTTTGAATGACATTAAAATTCTTTTTTTTCTTTTTTCCCCCTCATCTACTGTAGCTGTTTATGACATTTGATTACTGGCCCCGTAATTAACATTTCTCAGGACTGTCATTTCAAGTGAGTGAGCAGAAATCACAACAATGTCTGATATGTGTTCTCTTTTTCAATTGTCAATTTTATTGAGTTGCAGCAAGCATTTAGTGCGTGCAGATCTTCCATCTATGTCTTCACAGACCTGCTTGTAGCTATGCTGTAATTACAAAGGAGAGACTCCATGGCTGCTCACTTTTGGTGTGCCATGGAGGGCACATCTCATATGTTGCTGTCATGGGTTCAGCAGCAGCAGCCATTTTTTCTCCTCCTTGGTAGCTGGTGCAGCGCTGTGGTTTTAGATTTTGGGCCTGGGAGCAGCCCTGATAACACCAGTGTTTTCAGTTACTGCTTGGTAGTGTTTTGGTCTGGCCAAGGACTTTCTGAGTCTCATGCTATGCCAGGGAGGAGGGGAAGCTGGGAGGAAGCAGAGACGGGACACTTGACCCAAAACTGACCAAAGAGGTTATTCCATACCACAGCACGTCATGTCCAGGGTGTGAAAACGGAGGACAGAGACCCGGAAGGGAGTGGTGGTGCATTGGGGGGGTTCAGCTGCTGGGGGGTGCACTGGCTGGGTTGGGCTTGGTGAGCAGTTGTATTCTTTTTCCTTGTATTTCTCTTGTATTATTATTGATGGTAGCAGTAGTGATTTGTGTTATACCTTAGTTACTAAACTGTTCTTATCTCAACCTGTGCGAGTTGCATTTTTTTTTCGATTCTCCTCCCCATCGCCCCTGGGACTGGGGGAAGAAAAAGAGGGGAGTGAGTGAGTGACTAAAACTTCGTGAGTTTTAGAGGCTTAAACCATGACAGTTGTGCTGCTTGAGTGCACCATCCGTTCAGTTTTTCTGCTAAATCCAGCACATTATGCCTGTGCTGTGATACACATAATGTTACTTTTGATGCATTCTACGTGTTTTATGCCTGAATTTAGGACTGTCTCTGATGGTTCAGAACAAAAATGGTCTCACCCTATGTGAGATAGAAATAACAGGTGGCTTAGAGAAGACTGTTAGAACAGGGCAAGCGTGTGCTTCCTCAGCGCAATCCTTGAGTCTCCAGCAGCTCATACCTCAAGGACTTTTGGGTTGTCCTGGTGTTTAACAGCCATCAGTACAGTTATTTTTTTATTAATTTGTCCTTTAGCATTGTCCTGGGTTCAGCAGTAGCATTCATTTTTCTCCTTCTTAGTAGCTGGTGCAGTGCTGTGGTTTTGACTTTTGGCCTGGGAGCAGCACTGATAACACCTAGTGTTTTCAGTTGCTGCTCAGTAATGTTTCAGTCTGACCAAGGACTTTCTGAGTCTCATACTCTGCCAAGGAGGAGGGGAAGCCGGGAGGAAGCAGAGACAGTGCACCTGACCCAAACTGACCAAAGAGGTATTCCATACCACAGCACGTCATGTCCAGTATATAAACTGGAGGCAGTTACCTGGAAGGGTTAGATCACTGCTCGGGTCAGGCTGGGTATTGGTCGGCGGGTGGTGAGCGGTTGTGTTCTCTTCCCTTGTTGTTTCCTTTGTCGTTATTATTATTGATGGTAGCAGCAGTGGTTTGTGTTATACCTTAGTTACTGGACTGTTCTTATCTCAACCTGTGGGAGTCACATTCTTTCGATTCTCCTCCCCATCCCTCTGGGAGCTGGGTGGGGGTGGGGGGAAGAAGGGAGGGATTGAGCGAGGGCTGTGTGGCTGATTTGCTGGCTGGGTTTAAACCACAACAAGCATCCATAATATCCTGCTGCAAGAAGTTCCATCACTTATTTACAAGTTGTATGAAGAATAGCTTTCCTGTGGTGTTTTGAGTTTTCCTGTCTTACAGATTTAATGCATGCTAGTTCTGGTATTCAAACCATACAGTTGTTCCTTATTAGTTGTCTTGCTGGACCAAATGATACTGTAGACCTCAGTTATATCTTCATCTCATCATTTTTCGCTTTTCCAGCCCTGAAGAGTCCTTCACTCTGTTCCATACCTCTACAGATTTATACTGGGGCATAATAATGCCCCAGTAGTTCCATTTCTTTGACTGTCCTTTCAAAGAAGACTGTCATGCATTATGAAATACTGTTTCATTAGTTGCAATATCTTACTGGCCTGGAAATAATCATCATTGCTACTGAGGATAATATAGAAAAGTAGAATAGTAATGGTGAAATCTCACCCTGGCTTCTCAAGTGTTTATCTTAGGTTCATTTTTGTGATCCTGGCATGTCAGATGAGTGTCTAACCAATGTGTCAGCCTGACTTTTTAGCTGCTTATGAGAAGAGGTCTTGAGTATGAACTGTCAGCATTTCTGAAGTCATCTGGCCAGCTGCCCTGATGGTGGGTGGCATGAGGAGTCGGCTGGCCTGGGGATGTGGGGCTCTGACATTCCTGGGAATTCACACAGCTGCCTTGCCAGAGACAAGGCACCATGGATTCTCTGGCAGCCCCTGGGTTGGAGTCTGGGGTAGCTTTTGTCATTTTGTCAGCACAGCAAGCCATGGAACTGGTAGTTGTGAAAGGACAGGAATTGCACTTATTTCAGTCAGCAGCTGCTGAGGATACTGGGAAAGCATATTTTGTTTTGGGAACATCATGTTTGGGTTTCCAAAACAAAATTTTGAGCATTTCTATTCCATGAAAACTTTAAATGTTGGCTTACCTCCCGATTGAAGGTTTTTCTCTTTCTTTAGAACACAAAAGGCATGCAATAAAAATGCAGATTTCCAGCCATCTCTGCTTAGGCTTTGGCTGAAAGATTATGTCTCTTGTTTCCTACATGTTATTAGTAAGAAATTTTATTGCATCTACGCTTTTTGCATTTGTATTTCTCTCATCACTGCAGTGACTGTTAGTGTCCCAGTGTGCTGCTTAAATTTTCTTTTGCCTGATTTCCTTTCATTATTTCATTGCCCAGCCTTCAAATAACCTAACTGCTTCTCTGTTACACCCTTGACATCCGTGCCATAAATGATGGTGCTTTTGAGTCATTCCGTAGACTAAGCTATCTCTATTTGTCTTGTGGTCTTCTGATTACAGAGTAAATATGCAGTTATGGAAAATACACATTCTCTAATGTATATTAGTAGAAGCAGATGGTGCAATCTGCTCATCGATGGAATTCAGTTTCTAAAACTGATTTAATCTGGTTTGGAGCAAATACCACTCCGGTACCGTCTGTCATGGAACATGTGCTAAGGGAAAAGTCCCATTTCAGGTTGTTTGTATTTAATTGCAATAAGGTGTTCATTTCATGTATCACACAGGGTATCACATACCAGAATGCCTACTGTAAAGGCATGTTGTTTCAGTGCATAAGACTACATTCTTTGTTATTTGTCATTTTCATGTATTACTATTTTTTATTGACCTGTCTGCATTACAAAGCTGTGTACTGCCAGTCCCTTTGGCAGACGTAGTTTTCATGCAGCCATTAATAAAATTTGCACTGGAGAAGAAATCGTGATGAATTATTTCTTAATTTTTGAAGTGGAGAGGAATTTGAAATTAATGATAACAGTGTTTTGCATAAGTTGGCATTTTTCCCATTGTGAAAAATAAGTTTCCTGTTTTCTTCAGAATGGAGGATTTTCCAAAATTGTCAAGGCCAGAAAAACAGTTTGTGTTCTGCTTCTTGCTAAGCCAGATGCAGGAAAGAATAGAGTGTGTAGTATGTTGTCTTCTTCAGCTCTGACAGATCCTGTAACCTCTAAGCAGGAGCTACTTAGACTGAAATGGTTAACTGTTGTAGAAGTCTTGAGGCTAGGTATAGCTGAAGAAGCATACTAGCAGAGACAGCTTTCTTCTCCCCACTTGCGTAAGCACAAAATGTTTGCAGCTCTAGATACAGGTGTTGCAAGCAATAAGGATGGGAAAGTGATAGGTAATTTTATTCCATTTCCTTCTGCACTGAAGGATCTGGGAATCCTCCAAAATCTTGCGGAGTTAATAAAGGGTGTGGTGAAACAAGTAAGTCTGAACAATATTGCAGAAGTAACATGATACAAAAGCATCCATTTGGAAGAAACCTTTAAAATTCCTTACCTTTCTAAGTGATTGCCTGACTGTTCCCTGCATTTTGAGAATTAAATATTTGCTGCAGCTGCTTCTTTCTTTGAAGTGATTCTGTTTCCCTGTTCTTTTCTCTAGAGTGTCCTCAGCTCCTCTGAACTTAGGGTTAGAATTTAAAAATTGATCTCCCACACGTTTTACCACTGTCCACCAGCTCTAAAGCTGTCAAATATCACTATTTTCACAAAAAATGGTTTGCTTCCTGGTTCCTCTGGAGATGCTTAGAGTTTAGTTTTGCACAAAGCCAGTAATTATACACAAGAAAAATTAATACATGTTCTTCAAGCTAATAGTATTGTGGAGAAAGAAGGGAATTTAATACAAGACATGAGTGAGGAAAATAAAACCTGCCTTTTTGTATAGCATTAAGTATATGTGATATACCACAGCTGTTCCTAAAAATATACCATGTATGCCGCTGAAGAGAAGACAAATACCCAGCAGTTCACATTGTTCTGAGCTGATCTGTGTTTACTGCTGCATATTCTCTGCAGTGTGTGTATTTAGTACAGAGTACTTCTCACATCAATGTTAAAAGTTTTTAAAACATATAGAACTCTCAAAATCTCTAATCCCAAGGTAACTTTTTATGACGTCACAAATTTATTAGTGTTTCTAAGCCTGGTGGCCTGACCTTCGTTTTGGCCGTCAGATGCCCACGCAGCTGTTCTCACTGCCTGTCCTCAGTAGGAAATGGGGGAGAAAATAAGATGGAAAAAGTCACAGATTGAGATAAAGTTTAATGAAAGAAAGCAAAGGTTATGTGTGAAAGCAAAGCCAAAATAACAAAGTATGTTCTACTTCCCATCAGAAGGCGATGTCCAGACACTTTGTGGGAAGCAGGGCCTCAGTATGCAGAACAGCTGCTTTGGAACACATATGCCTCAATAATGAATACCCCTCTTCTCCTTTCTCTTAGCTTTTATTGCTGAGCGCAACATCACATGGTGTGGGATATCCCCTTGGTCAGCTGGGGTCAGCAGTCCTGGCAGCATCCCTTCCCAACCTCTTGCTCACCCTCAGCCTAACAGCCATTGTGGGGTGTTGGAGGGACAGCCTTGATGCTGTGTTGGTTCTTGCTCATCAGCAGCCAACACGAGTGCATTACCAGCACACTCCTAGCCCCTATCATAGAAATCAAAGAATCGCAGAATGTTTTGGATTGGAAGGGACCTTAAAGACAATCTAATTCCAGCCCCCTGCCATGGGCAGGGACACCTTCCACTAGACCGGATTGCTCCAACCCCCATCCAGCCTGGCTTTGAGCACTGCCAGGGATGGGGCATCCACAGCTTCTCTGGGCAACCTGTGCCAGTGCTGCACCACCCTCACAGGAAAGAATTTCTTCCTAATATCTAATCTAAATCTACCTATCTACCTTCTTTCAGTTTAAAGCTATTCCCTCTTGTCCTCTCCCTACATGTCCCTGTAAAAAGTCCCTCTCTAGATTTCTTGCAGGCCCTCTTTAGGTTCTGGAAGGGTGCTGAAAGGTCATCCCAGATCGTTCTCGTCTCCAGGCTGAACAAGTTCAACTCTCTCAACCTCTCTCTATAGGAGAGGTGCTCCAACCCTCTGAGCATCTGCGTGGCCTCCTCTGCGTGGCCTCAACAGGTCCACTGCCTTCTTTTCTATATGGGCTGCTGTGGGGAGCATCCCAGCCAGACTTCGGATAGTTAAGTTTTTTGTTTTTACACTGCTATTTGATATGCATATACACACTGAATTTAAAATTATGCAAGTTTTTTAAAAACAGTTCTCTTTTCTCAATAATGATAATTTCACAGTATATCATACTTCATGTTTGAATTACTGACTAACAAATTCAGTTCCATGCAGGTTTCTGACCAACCAATAAAACTTGTGTGGAACATTTATTATTGTATATATATTTTTTTAATTGCAGCCTTAGGTGTAATTAAGAAAAACTGCACAGAGCAGGGCTTTAAAATGTAATAGTCCTGAAGTTTCTTTCAAGACTTTATGGGGTCTCTTCTACGGAGGATGTATTCGACCAGATCACACATGCATGGAGTCTGCTTTCACACAGATCTTATGGACAAACCCAATTATGCAGCTTCCTGTTAGGGAAGCTAGACAACATTTGTGCTTCAGCCATTAATTGGTTCGAGAACTTTTCATGCCAGACAAATCTATAATCAAATCTTTTCGGGGGTTATTTAATAACAGAATAGGTACGGCTTCACAAAGTCTAGGTCAATTTCTTTGTGTTCACAAATAACAGACACTCTTCTGAAAATCTCTAATTAGGAGAATAGTAATGTAGCAGAGCTCAGAAGTGTACGGAGCTAAGTTTATTTCTTAACAAATAAGCTCCTTAGGGAGTGTTCAGAAGGTAATATTCTGAGCTACCAAGCTCATGTTGTTGTTTTCTCCAAAACAAAGATGAGGCTGGCTTTTAAATTATATTTTTAAGATGCAAAATGAAGTCTTACATTATCTGGGCTCAGTTGCCTCAAAACCCAGCCATGTCCTTGTTGTGCCTTGTGTTCATCAGTGCATTTTTAAAAGAAAGATACTTTGATATAACTTTTTTGAATTTTTGATTTAAAGCTGTAGCAGAGCTTAAAGCTGAGTCCTGAGCCACTGCCTCCAGATCCTGAAGGTATTTTCAGAGTACTGAGTGATAGCTCTTATCAGGGGCTAACCCGTGGCTGTGATGAGAACCGTTCACACTGAACACGATGCACAGAAGCCATGTAAGGCTTTTCAAGAAAATAACATTCACGTTTGCCCTCTGCAGCAGGGTTTCAGAGACCAGACCTTGGGGAAGGTGACTGGAGCTAGGCTGAGCAATGCAGGGCTGGTGTAAAACCATCCTTCACACAGCCTGGTGAGCGGGAGCAGAGGTCTGCAGCGAGTGGCCCCATGGTGGCTCTTCCTTCCCTGTTGACATCACCTCCCAGAGCAGGCTGACAGCTCCCATCCCTATTGCTGTTTCCTAGGCTCCCTCCACATGGCTGCTTTCTGCCTCTGGCTTTCTGCAGTTGTGTACCACCCTGCTTTGCTTGTGGGAGCATGGTCCCTGCTCCAGCATCTGAGGGATGTCGTAACAGCAGTTCTCAGGCAGAAGTGGGCAGGTATGTGATGCATTTGGAGAGGGAGCTGGGGAAGCACTTGTTTTGCAAAATGGAAGAAGGTAAAGTGTAATTAAACTATTTTGAACAAATGCAGCAGAGCATCAGTGCTGTACAACTGGCAAAGCAGACACAGTTGGCCGAAAGAATGATGATGAAACTTTAAAAAAGAAGCAATCTGTTTTCTGCTTTAACTGATGCATCTTTCAGTCTGTTCTTCAGTTGTGTTGCATTTCTTTTTTTCCTGTGGCTTGCAGGAGAAACTGTTAAATTTTCCAGTGGGAGGATAAACAAGACTGCTTTTTCTCATGGACTAAGGAGAAGGACAGGTTTCTTTCCCTAGTGCTGATTTTGTTTGGATTAACCATGTTTTCAGAGTTCAGTTAAAACCAATTTGGTTCCCTTTGCTTGCAGGAGAGAGTGCTGGGTGGATTAAATCAGCAGTTGAAGATGAGCTAATTTAGCTGTTTAGTGCAAGCATATGGTTAACCTATTTAACAGTAGCTGAAGTATGCAAGATTACTTTGTAAGCTATCGATGACAGTGTATAGTCATTAATACATTAACCCATAGACATGCACATGAGAAAGAACACAAGAAAGTGGTCTTTCTCCCAGCAGTTTTATTTCGGTACCCTTTTCAGCAGTTCCTCACTGGTTGATTATAAGTTTATTTTAATGAAAGGAGGTGAATGTCCTCAAAAAGGCGTTGCGCTGTCTGGCATTTTAGGTCTGCAGGCTAAGGAAGGAAGAGGCCGAGAAAAACCAATTGAAACTGAGGAATTGAGCCAGCTAGGTTTTCTAGGGAAGCAGTCCAAATGTTTCCCAGATTGCCACAAACTGTTAAATTGTGTACAGTAAACTTCCAGTAAACTGGAAGATGCCCAATGGAGCCAGATGCCATGGCTGTTTGCAGAGCTATCAGGGGAGTGGAGAGGTATCTGGGAATTGGAGTTGTAGGAAGGGGAGCACGCAGTCAGATGCAGAGTGCTGGCAGCTTTAACTCCCTGAAGACATTTTTCAGGAGAAGGGGAGAAGAGGTTTAGGTCGAGGAGACTTAGCTGAGATGCTGTAGGCTTTGGGTTTGGGTTTGGGTTTTTTTTTTTTCATTTAAGCACTTGTAGCCAACAGTCTGCCTCTTTCTTTCCAGCATCTCTTTAGCTGTGAGCAGTTTCATTGCAGAGTGAATTGACTGAACTTGTAAATCATCCACCTTTTTACCAGTAATTCAAGACATAGGCCTTTCAGGGCATGGTAAAGATGCAGCTTTTTTGTCTAGCAGACTTCTTCCTAAAATTCTCTGTCCTGGGTTCAGCAGTAGCAGTCATTTTTCTCCTTCTTAGTAGCTGGTGCAACGCTGTGGTTTTGACTTTCAGCCTGAGAACAGTGCTGAGAATACCGATGTTTTCAGTTGCTGCTCAGTAATGTTTAGTCTGACCAAGGACTTTCTGAGCCTCACGCTCTTTCAGGGAGGAGGGGAAGCCGAGAGGAAGCAGAGACAAGATACCTGACACAAACTGACCAAAGAGGTTATTCCATACCACAGCACATCATGCCTACTATATAAACTGGGGGCAGTCACCGGGAAGGGCTAGATCACTGCTTGGTGAGGTTGGGTATCGATCGGCGGGTGGTGAGCGGTTGTGTTCTCTTCCCTTGTTGTTTCCTTTGTCGTCATTATTATTGGTGGTAGCAGCAGTGGTTTGTGTTACACCTCAGTTACTGGACTGTTCTTATCTCAACCCGTAGGGGTTACATTCTTTCGATTTTCTTCCCCATCCCTCCTGGAGCGGGGGGGGAGTGAGCGAGTGACTGTGTGGCTGATTTGCCAACTGGGTTTAAGCCACAACATTCTCCTTTCTTGTTCCTATTAGCAAATTGTTAAACCGTTTCTGGATCTGCTGACACTGGCAAGAAGAGATTGGCTTTGTGTTGCCTGGGCTTACAAGTCCCCGTTATTTATATCATTGGTTTCAAAGCAGGAACAAGCACTGCAGATTAGTTTGGCAGGAAAATGAAGATTATGTGATTTGGAGACAAATCTGTTTTACTTTTAGAAATAAGTAATAGTTGAAAATTTAAAATTCCTCTTCCAAAATCTAAATTGAAATAGTGTCTTACATAAAGCTGTTTGTTAATGAGAGTTTGGGGGATTGAGAAAAAGGGGAGCAGGAAAGGAAACTGCATCTTTGAAAATGGAAGTGGGAAAGGAGGCTTTGTCTTTAAAAACATGATTTAAATGCATAAACGTACCATAATTCTTCATTATTTTTTTTCTTTTGGATCATGACAGGATGTTTTTCTATAAGTCATAGAATCACGGAATGGTTTGGGTTGGAAAGTATCTTAAAATCATCTAGTTCCAACCCCCCTGCCATGGGCAGGGACACCTCCCCATAGATGATGCAGTGTAGAAAAATTGAAATTATATCACTGGATACTCTTCAGATGGTAATTCACAGGAGAAAAATTTTGACTATCATTTCATGATAATGATGATAATTTCTGTCTTTGAAACAGATAAATACCTGAAGGTAACTTCATTTTTAAAGATATTTGTCTTGGTTTTTACGTTAGGGTGTTAGATTTTTTGTCTTCCATCTTATCTCCTCAGGCATCCAAGTATAATATTGGTACTAATTGGTTTATGATACCAGTGAAAATATTCAAGTTTTTCTTAAACAGGAAACTGTTATAGCAGCAAGTTCCCAAGTACAGGTACATACACTTTCAAACACATTTGTATTGGTATTGGTGGGAGAGTGGGCAGCCCAGGGTAGTCAGGACAGACCTAAAATATAGAATGTGGTGGTCCCCAAAGTTTGGAGAAGACTCCAGACTGCATAATTTTCAGAAAGGTGTACTTGGCGGTGTAACAGGGTGCAGGACTTGACCTTAAACACATCTTATCCTAGGTTCCTGTTCAAAAATCTCAGGGCCACAGGTGTCATTTGTCACCTAGATCAAAACTCGAAGTGCTTGGCACTTGCAAGGGTTAACCCTTTCCCCCGCGCTGTCATTTTTAGCAGTCTGTGTTTTGTCAATGATGTTTCATACTTATACATACTTTATTTCTCTATTGATTGGTTGGTTGATTTTGATTGTTGACAATTGAGAATAAACTTCCCTTTTAATAAGAGGCAAGAAATTTCCAAACACCTGGCTGCGAAGGAAGAAGAAGTCTTGAGCCAGGTAGACTATTCCTTACACTTTTGCCTTAATAATAATGAGTGCGCATCTTAATGTTTTTGCATGTATTTAAGCTCACTTGTGTATTTTCAAAAAGTCGCACCCCTCCCCGAAACCATGCAGTCTTTATTTTGTTTTCCAGCTTACCGTCTAAACCATCTACTAGGAGAAGAGAGGGAGAATTGATGTTGTTGTTTCCTGAAGAATCTTTTTTGATAGGAAGAACTAAAATAAGTGCACATGCGTAGTTAAAATTGTATGTGATCCTTCTGAAGAGAGTACCTCTGGGTTTAATTTAGGAAGATAATCTTCATGTTAAAATTAAAGGGATGGGCTTTTTCTGTCCTCCTTACATCGCTAACGAGTCACTTTTCCTAGAGCTCCAGTCTTCACCCTCTCTAGTATTAATAATGGGCTTGTGAGATTCCTTGTTCTTCCCTCCAAGCAAGGAATCACTTTCCTTAGTTATTCATTCCTACTGATATTTAAGACGCAGACATCTGTGTGTGTTGTGCAGCCTGTTGTACGGATGATGTTGAAGGGTTAGCTCAGAGGTAGAGAGGTGTGTAGATTTTGGCATGCATGTTAGGCTGAAGAGACCCAAAAGAAAGCTAAGACTTTTTAACCCAGTTTTCCCACTTCCTTGCTGTTTTTCTGGAGTATGTTCACCGCAATCCTTCCTGTCCTGCCCATTATGTCATGCTTCTCTTCCAGCCTCGTGTCTCTTCCCTATCTTCTTCCACGTGGGACTGATGTGTGTCATGGACGTGTACATGGCTCTTCAGAGCTCTCTCTGAAATTTCTCCTGCGTTCCCATTTCATCTGGCATGCTGCTTATTTCTTCTGCTCGGCCAGCATTGTCACTCTGCCAGTCTTATGCCTCATCTCATGCCTGTGCTCAAGGTAGCCCACACACTCTGGACAGCACAAATGCAAATCCAGGTTTTACTTCACCCTAGTTTTAGATCTTTCTGTCGCTGGAATAAACCACAAGTATAAGCACCCTGGTATAAAAACGTACTGTGTCCTGCTCTTTTATCCACTTAGAAATTAGGATGCGGTGCCCCATATAGAGTAACAGAGCAGGCGTGGATGCACTTGCAGCCCTGGCTTAGACCTAGGAGAAGACTGTCACCTGCTTCCCAAGGCTGCTTTGCTTCCCAAGGGTGAATGTGTATCTGCACCCTTAAGGATATATGGTCAGGGACTCTTTTCATCAGTATCAGGACACTGCTAGAGGAAGTATCCATAGACACATGTGAGCTTGTTGAAAAATACACGCAGTGTCAAGCAGATCTTGTAAAATTTCTTCATGGTAATTGCACTAGAGCATCACTTAAAATGTTTAAAGTTGAGATCACATAATAAGCTTACTGTTACATCACTCCTAGAATGCAGAAGTCAGTCTTGCTTTATCTTTGCATTATTTATCCTCAGAACCTCAGCCCAGAAGGTTTTTAATCATTTGCAGTGCTAAATTCAGAGAGGAAAAATGGGAGCTTAGTGTTTTTATTTAATTATTTCCATTTTATCAAACCAGAAAATAAAATGCATAAGAAATTGTTGCTTATTGTTGGTTTGCTATTCATGTCATCTCATCTTCTGTACTGGAGAATGGTATGTAGAATTGGAGTCTTCAGTTATGACTGTGGTGCCTATCTTAATATTAGACACAAAATTATCTTATATTCGTATGATTCATTGCTCAGCCTTCAACATACGTAGTTGAAGATGTCAACTTCAGAAAAACCTAATAGGTTTCCTCAGCATATAGTAATTGCAGCACTTTTCTTGTAATGCCAGGATTTCAGGATTTAAAATTAGTTATAAATCATATTCTATATTAATAATCTGAAACATTTTGTTATTTAACACTGACAGATGCACTTCTTAATTCCACTTCCATTCAGCTTATCCTCTTCTCTGTCTGCCTGTCTAGTCTTTACAAATGGGGACAGACTCACTTGCTTTGACTGGGTGTGTGTGCTGGAGTAACAGTGTCTGAAGGAGAACAGTAAATTCATCTGTGCAACGAGCTGCAGTCATCTGCCTCCATTTAGCATGAGACCGTAGGACTTCTCACGCTAAACTGGCATGTTGCTAATTCTCATCTTTTAGAATGTATGACAGATTGGATAACAACAGATTGTCACCATTATTATTAGATAATGTATTTTTACTCATGTGGTCATTCTGGTAATGTCCTGTGTTGTTTGTGTTTGGGCACTGCAATGGGGTTGTTTTAGCAGTATGTGCTAAAGTTCCCATTGTTCTCACAGAATTACAAAAACATTAAGTTTCAGCAGTCTCGTGGGTGTTTTCATCTCTTGCCCGTCATCTGTTCACTTCTATTACTAATACTCTTGCATGGAAGAAAAGTCAGAAAAGATGCTACGTGAACCTCCGCAAGTCACAGTAGTCCAAATGAACATGAGAGAAGTAGGTGTGAAGCTATATTATTACATTTATTTTATTAGCTTGTTTTGGATGAAATTTTGCAGGATGTAGGTACATTTTGTCATGTTTGGGATGCTTGGCAATATAAGAAAGCAAACAAAAATTTTTGTTGCCTATATTGGGTATCATGAAACTTTATATACTGCAACTGTCAGTGTCTCGTTCAAGTGCAGAATTACTCAGTAAAAGACTAAGAGAGCATTAGTCCTTGGCTTTCAGTCCCCTGGGCTGGGAGCCTCTGCAAGGAGTCAGAACCACTGCAGAACTGTGCAGAGCTGGAGAGCTTTCTGTAATGGTCTTGCTCTTTTCCTAGTGTATCTCTGTTGCGTGATACTGCAGAGGGAGAGGCAAACCGACTTTTCCTTTATTGCAACAGTAAGGTTGGCTCCTTACTTACTAGTACTCTGTGTAAACATAGCCAAGCACAAAAGGCACTGAAACTTTTCAGTCCTGTGCATAGAACAATTTCTTTAGAAATGTCAAAAATTCAAGTCCTAGCAGCATTTCTGATTAATAGCTGCTTCTGATCTTCTAAACGTTTGCTTTGTGGCAGAAGATTAATCACAGGAAATCATCTATTCTAAAGGTCTTTGGTTTATTTTTTATTTCTGGAAGATACATATATTTAAAAGCCTCTCCTGAGGCTTTTTTCTCAGCTCCTCCTCCTAGGAATGTACATATTGCCTTCATCTGTCTCCTTTTATGAGCCTGCTGCATGTTGACAAGTTCTATAAAATTATTTCCAGCCTGTTTGAATGTTTTTTGCCCTTATTCAGCTGTAGGCACAATGACAAATCACAGTTGCAATATAAAACGTATTTTGCTGGGAATGACCGTGGTGAATTCAATGCCCTGCTGGTAACTCACTGTATTTCAAGGCGGAAGAGCTATATTTGATCTTGGGGGTGGAAGAGAAAACCACAGTGTGCATGCTGGTGGCTGCTCTGTCACTAATTTATTGGCAGTTTGAGGGAAAAAAACCAAATCTGCATTTTCTTTTTATCTTTAGGCCAGATATTAGCATGAATTATGGCACTAGCTATTTCAACGAGAGTTCAGTGGAAAATCTAACTCCTTGGAGAGTTGTGTGTAGTTCTGAACCATAACTAAGGCTTTTAACTGTCACACTCCTGCAAATCATAATAAATGGTAATAGGTAAAAAGCCACTGCTCCTTTAAATCAGTGTCACCAGTGACTCAGAGTATCTATTGATTTTTTTCTCTTTATTCCTACCGACAATTTCAATTCAGATTCAGCAGATCCACTCTGAGAAAACACTGTATTAAACACTTCATAATATTTTGGTTTAATGCTGCTTTTTAAATCCTGTGTAAGAAACGAACATTTAGAGGTAATTATCAAATACATTAAATCATTGATCTAAAAGGCTAGTATAATGCCCGATTCATAGCTTTTGTTATAAATGTGTGAGTGTATAATTACTAAGCTGTATAAATATATATTTCATCAACTTTTTTTCAAACAACAGTTATACAAATTTTAAAAGTCAATTATACTCACTCAGACATAATACTTTCTGAATGCAGGAGAATTACAGCATGGTTTGGGGAAAAAAGAAAGAGAAAAAAAACAAAACAAAACCACACCATATTTTTCCTTGCAAATAGTGTCTGTACCAACAAATCATGTGGACAAAATGATTACAGGCTACTTGTCTTTACCCTTTGTAATGCAGTAAGCAAATTTCAGTGCTTCATCCGTACATGAACCATTTGCTAATTTGGGGTTTGTACCATATTTATAGCACATTCGTCAGGCCCTTTACCTATATGCGTGTGTTTTGGGGAGGCTATCTGCAGATGTGCAGCAGCTATCATTCCACATAGGATTGTGTGACCATATTCTGCATGAAAGCCTGGTGGTAAGAAGGCAACCTGAGTCTCTGTCATTCTCCAGGAGATCTTGAAAGCTGCAGAAAAAGAAACGTGAAGGGCAGCCATTAGGGAGAAGAGCAAGATGCATGGGTACAATAAATTCATATTAATAAAAAGGTTTGCCTCCAACGTGCTTCCCATTTAGATTTCCATAGTGGCATGTGGCAGGTGCAGTAATTGTTTGCATTAAAAGTAATACCAGGAGTATAATACATTTTTAGGAGACTGTGTTTTCTAGAGACCACATGAGGTTTGTGAGTTATGATTTGGAAACCTCTGGCAAGAAATCTTGAGGTACAGCACTGATATCTCTGAAATTTCTTTCAGAGACATGTACATTTGTAGCCGGTACGTTTGTTAGTTGGTACCTGTAGATCTTTCTGAAGTCCTCTGCCATTTCACAAACAAAATTACATTGTCCATTTCCATTTTCACTTGGTAGGCTTCCATCCTGCTTCCTAAGCAGGCCAGTTGTTCTTTGCTTTCAAGATGGTGTGTTGGGGAGCTTCACATGTCAAACGTGACTTCATTGCCACCAACGTTTGGAGGCCTACGAGAAGTGCATTAGTTGTCCTACACATTCGGTTTTCTACTGGTTTGGAAACTATCAGGTTAAAATAAAAAAGCTGGAACGCACATCCTGCATGGCAAGTGAAAAATGTTAAGAAATAAATTGCTGGTGTTCTTTTATGCAAAGAAGGATTAATTTCTGGAAGAGTCACTAAAACAGGGGTTGAAATTTCCTGTATTGTAGTTTTAAAATGCCAGAACAGGAAGAGACCTTCACCACTGAGTGGTGTTTGAAGTTCGTGATAAGCTGTAGGCTAAAGAGCCAGCGGTTAGTCGCATACTTAAAAATCTAATTTATTAAGGAGCTGGAGGGCATTTGACATCACCATTCTAGAGCTTTTCCCTTTGAGGACGGTCTGAGGTGTTCAATTCAGGTGTTTTAGTGTTCTGACATTTCATTGTTGAAGAGCTAATGTTCTTTGGCTATTTTCCTGAAGAAATGGAAGATATTAAAGCAGTGCTTTACAAACCAGACGAGGTTCCAGCTCTGTCTAGGCTCTAGAGAGACCTCACATACAATGAAATGCTGTAAAAGTTTTTGTAATAGAAACAGAGATGTGTTGCTGAGTATCCACTGTGCTCAGATGTGTTTAGTCAGAAGGAGTGTTTTTCCATGTCTTCAGGGGTAGTTATTCTTCATTCCAGTGTAGACAGCCAGCCCTGCAGAGGCTTAAGTGCAAAAGCTTTGTACCAGGGCAGTAATTCCTGAAATTGCTGTAAAGCTCTGGAAGGTTTTAAAAAATGTTGGCACATGTTTCAGGAGATTTGACTGCTGTATCACTTGAAGGAATGGTACAGTGTGAAAGCAAATGTCCCAGACTAATGCTTCACAAAGTTTGCTTTCGGATGATGGTTGAATTTCACATGCAAGGTGTGTGTCAGGTCCTGTTTGAGTCTTTAGGTGCCATTTAGTGGTGATGGGTGCATGAGGAGGATAATGTGTGCACTTGTCATGTCAGTCTCATCACTGATTAATTATGGGTTGCCCAGGGAAGTTGTGAATGCTCCATCGCTGGCAGTGTTCAAGGCCAGGTTGGACAGAGCCTTGGGTGGCGTGGTTTAGTGGGAGGTGTCCCTGCCCGTGGCAGGGGGGTTGGAACTAGATGATCTGGAGGTCCTTTCCAACCCTAACTATTCCATGGTTCTATATTGTAAAAGAGTAATGAA
Source organism: Myiopsitta monachus (assembly GCA_017639245.1). Lineage (NCBI taxonomy): Eukaryota > Metazoa > Chordata > Aves > Psittaciformes > Psittacidae > Myiopsitta > Myiopsitta monachus. Next base: position 68,073,344 of record CM029919.1, read on the forward strand.
TATAAAGCCCAGTGCAAGGAGGATCTAATGCTGGAGAAATAGCCACCACTGAAATCCTAGTGCTCACCAAAAACTTGAGACCATCTGATGCATCTGAATATTGTTAGGAACCTTGGCTGTTACATGTGCTGCAGATGTAATAAGAAGGAAAAGCACCACAAACCAAATACCTCAATCTGGTCCACGTGAAGGTGGTGCCGTGGTGTTGAAGGGGAAAGGAGGCCCTTCTCCTAGAGCCACTGTCTCATGAACAAGAGCAATATCTGTTAACAGGTTGGGCAGGAAATCTCCTTTACAGAATGGAAAAATGTGAGAGGGAGAAGTGAGACGAAAAATAGCAACAGCAGGGGAGAGGAGGGACTGGAAAACTCCCCCTGTCAAAGCAATAGGAAAAAGGGCGAAGAACTGCAAGAAAATATCTTTTTTTTTTTAAATTAAAACCAAGCTATTTAAATATTTAAAAAGCCATCAAGACAAAAAAAAAATTAAGCAATGAGGTGAAGAAAAAGACCGACTTGGAGAAAAGATACTGATTTAGGTTTAGCCTGAGCCTCTTTGTGAAACGTGAGTTTAGAAGACCTTTGGAAACCAGATCAATTAAATCTTTAAAATAATTTAATTATATTGAAGGCCAAAAGATAAACGCTTATGATAACAACTTCTACTTTTATTTGCCAGAACAGGAGTAAAAGTTGTTCACTGCTCTTTTACCTTCCCATTGATTTTCCTTCAAGCAAAGAAAAAGCATGCTACATTTGGACAGTAGACGTCATTGATATACCTTCTCCAGATTTAGAAATGTAGAATGCAAGGCAATGGTCACCTAAGGGTAATTAAAACCATAGAACAAATGACAAGTCTACACAGATTCAAGAGGAAGCAAGTTTCTGTGTGAGATGGAACTGCCAGCAACTGTTGTCCCGCAGTACTGGCAATGAAGTATAATTGGCTTTATTTCCAGTTGCTGCAACTAAAGAATTTATTTCCTCATCTACTGCTTACTTCAAATGTACTCTATTTAGTTTGTTCAGGTGTTAAATCAGAGCATGCTGAATTTAAATATAGCTTTTTGGGTGTGCATTGTATTTTTACAGAAAGACAAAAAACAGACTTTTTTGTCTCAAACACTGTTTTTTAAGTATGGCCTGGTTTAGTGAAAATTTATTTTTCTGCCTGTAAGAGACACTTCTGGAAACACAGTAACTACACTGCTGATAGCATATTAATTGTATCTACCATAAAACTATTTTCTCTGAGAGGACTTTGTCCTGTACCTTTCTAAACCTTGGTTTCTTGCATCTTCATTTCAAGTATTAATTTTTGAGTGCTAAACCTGAAGTAAATGGTGCACTCCTTCTACATGATCATAGATGAGCTTTAAATTACATACAGATGAGCTGAACAAAATGTGTTCAACCTGTGACCTTCTCAGAGTCTTTCCCAAAGAGGACTGAAGGTCACCTATTGTTAACTCTATGATTGCGACTTGATTGTACATTGGTTTGAACCTGTGGATTTTCCTGTCTTCATGGGTTTAAAAGTGCTCGTAAAGCAGTTGTCTGTGCTTTGTACTATATTTGTACTATAATGCCGAAGAAAGGCCAGGAGAATTTATATTTTTACATTAAAATACCAAAGAGAAGGTCATGGAGTCTGGTCTTTATTGTGCTCCCTGAGTCATCAGGGGTGGATCAAAAGCTGTTTCAGCCCTCAGCTGAGTCAGCTGGACGATTCTGGGTTCATTTGGTTTGGGTTTGATCTCTTTTAAGAGTAAGGGCTTCTCTTCCACCTGAGCATTAGGCTCTTGGACTGAAATTTGTGTTCAGACATGGTCACAGGTGCTTGGTTTTCAGCATTTCGGTGTCTTCTGTACTATATAATGTCCTAATAATTCACAGTGTACTCGAGCAAAAACAGTAGGAAAAATTTAATTCATACAGGTGCATCTGTTTTGCCGTATGATTTGTTTGCATCTGACCTTTGATAAGGGCTGGTTCATGCTTGCAGGTTTTTAGAATTCTTCTTGAGTGTGTTCCTGTCTAAACTTTTTATTAATTGTCTTTTTCCTCTCTTTTGCAGGTTACAGATAGAAGAATCTTCTAAACCTGTAAGGCTATCACAGCAGCTGGACAAAGCTGTAACCACAAACTATAAACCTGTGGCTAATCATCAATATAATGTAAGTAGCTTTCAGTGTTTTCCCTTCTTCAGGAGGAGTCTGGCTCAGGACTCACTGTTGGCCACTGTCTTTGGAAACACTCCATATTACCTGGTTTCTCCCTGATTTGGTCTTCTGGGGATCTTCTGTCTCGAGACCAGCGTCACCCTTAGGGCTAAGGTCTGTCAATTCTGACAGTCTCATGTTACCGGATGGAGGGCAGACCACCTTTACCCAAGCCTTTTCTAGTGACTTTATTGCATTCTTCCTCTCGTGTTTGTTTTTTAAATGTAATTTAAAGGTTTGGGGATAAAAGGCAGTTCTGGCTCTGTGCTATGAGGTGTGGAAGCACTCCTTTGAGCCAGATAAAATACCATATGGAGGTGGGTAAAAGGCTTGAAAAGAATCATTAGTTCCCAGTCCTTTGGAGGAACTGACAACAAGTAAGAAAGAGTAACAGCTGATAATTTTTCACAGTTTCATACCTTCACAGTACATGTTATTAGCATCATTGGCTCTGTCAATATTACACCCACACTGCTATTTCAGATCAGTTGATGTATATACAAACTATAACGTCCTTTTTCTTAAAGATCCTCTTTGAGTAATTTGTGAGTATGCGTATATAATCCCTGTTACTGTTGAATGTGGGAAATGTTAAGTCATACTGAAAACGAGTCACTCTGTTAGTCATTTAAACTTTTTATGCTTTTTATTAAGATTTTATTTACATAAAACAAATGACAATATGCAGGATGATATTTAAGCATTATTCTGAAAGGCAGTCTGTTTCCACAGAACCCAAAATAATCGTTTCTCCCTCATGGGACTGTTTTGTAGTAGTTACTGTTCAAAGCCTGATCTATACATAGGTGATCATACCAATTCAACTATTTCAGCTAAGGGAATGGCATTTAACCAAAGTAGTCACACTGGTATATCCTGCTATGCAAATGCAGTTTTATGTGAGTATATTCTTTTACGATGCTACTGTTATTCTCCTCCTTTCATTCTGGAAGAAGCCACAGTGATGTACAGCTTCTTTTTTTAGCAGGATATTGTGTCATTTCCCTGACACTAGCATAATTACAACAGCATGACTTCAACCTAGAGAGAATCTTTCAATCTTCATTCCAGTTACAAACTGCTGTCATTGTATCATTACAATGTGTGAGCTTTTAGGGGGTATAAGCAGGACATAACCAGGTTTCTTAAAAGTTAGGATGCTCTTGTGTCCTAATTGTAATGTTTTTATTGGTTACATAGCTGTCCATGCTAATGGAAATCTGTTGGCAATGTGTTTACTTCTCATATCTAACTTAAAGGCTTAAAGGAGTTCTAGTGGAAAAAATCTAGTAGGTATTACTTGTACTTGAATCACTCTTGGCCTTGCCTTGACTCTAAAGGGCCAGGCACGACTACATTCTACACCACCTTTCTTTTTATTAAGTCTTTTATTAAGGTTCAGGTTAGATGGCTGAAGGGGTGTGCAACTGGGAGAACAAGTCCATGAACTTTTTAAACCTCTTGGTTGATTTTTTTTCTGCTGTTTTGAAGCAGCAGTTGCTTTCTTAACACTTGCTGCATTGCTGGTAATTGTATGAAAACCCTGGTGGGGACGAGACTTCTCACAAGGAAGAAGAAAAAATGTACAAACTACCACACATACTGATGCATTCAGTCATCTTCTGGGGAGCTTCTGAGGAAAAAAATAGTGTACTAAATAAGAAAGAAAAGAGTAACATTTCCTGAACAAAGATATGATAGAATACTAAATGGGGCTTAAGCTTGTGTACCCATAAATGAACATACAACAAGAAGGAAGAGGGAACTAAAATACATGTAGATGGGAAACAGTAATAGCTTGCCTGAATACAAGGATGAAGAAAATTATTTCTTTTTCCCCAATAAATTATAATAAGCCTACATTTTTATTAGAAGAAATTGCAATGCCAGTACAACATATGCCAGGATTGTAGCCTAGCTTTTCTTCCTTGGGAAAAGGACCTGCATTTTCTTTGTATCTGTAAATATTACACATATAGAAGTTTATAATGTTGCAGTGTTAATATTTTTGCAGCTGGAATCTTTCTGCAACTGAATTCTTGTTTGTAATACAGCAGAAAAGTACCTTAGTGGTCCTTGGTTACCTCTTCAGAGGCTTCTTTGTGCTTTCCGCTCTTCCCACTCTCCCATACTATAGAGGTTAGTACCTGTGCACCCGGAGATGGGAAAACCTGTCAGACTTCTTTTGGGTGAAACTTCAGGCTTGGTCTCACTTTTATATCACCTTTGTACCAGCTGTCTACCAAAGCAGTGTAGTACATCAGCTTCAGCATTAATGATACCTTCAGGAAGGCAATTTTGGCAGCTTTTCAGCAAGCTTAGCAACATCCTGGGAAGGTAAACAAAGAGAAATTGATTCCTGTATGAAGTCTTGCAGGGATAAACTCAAAACTGCTGCACTCAACAGCTTGTTCTAAAATGGTCCTTCCTTGAAATCAAATCCTATTTTGATGCTTTTTAAATTTAAAAACCATGAAAATTTAAAGAAATCTTGCCATGTACATGTGTTCTGTAATACGAGTCTCAAAAAGTGCTTTAAGCCTACTGCATAAAACATCCTAATTGCTCATAACAAGTTACAACGCAGCCTTTCGTTTTTTTTTCATTCCTGTTTTCTTTGCAGCCTAGGCATTAGACAAAAAGAAGAAAACAGCAACATATACCGTGCTTTTTTTCACTTCACAATGTGCTCCATGTTTTTTATGCAGCAGTGGGAGCTGTTGCTGGAGTTCGAGGAAAATGCTGGCGTGTTTTCTAATTAAGATATGGGCAGCAGGGACATCAGCTGCAAATAACTTTTCAGCAAAGGGAGGGTTTGATATTCAAGTTTTTTTGTGAGCTGATTTTATACATTAATCACATAATCACAGAATGGTTTGGATTGGAAGGGACCTTAAGGATTATCCAGTTTCACCCCCCTGCCACAGGCAGGGACACCTTCCACTAGAGCAGGTTGCTCCAAGGCCCGTCCAACCTGACCTTGAGCACTTCCAGGGGTGGGACAGCCACAGCTTCTTTGGGCAGCCTGTGTCAGTGCCTCACCTCCCTCATAGCAAAGATTTTTTTCCTAATATCTAATCTAGATCTACCCTCTTTCAGTTTAAAACCATTCCCCCCTGTTCTGCCACTGCACACCTTTATAAAAAGTGCCTCTTCAGCTTTCTTGTAATTCATTAATTCTTAATTAATTAGTAATATTAGAATACTTTACATTTGTATAGGGAATACAAACACTCTTCTTTGATTTACTGTAGCTCGTCCAGAGAATGTAAAACAGAAGCTCCTGCTGGCAAGAGTGTGCTGAGGCACTAAAATAGTAGAGAAAGAAGAATGCTGGGCATTGCAATTTACTAGGGAAAAAAAAATAAGTGATTGTGGTTTGGTTAAATAGGCCACTTTATGTTATTTTCTGAGATTCTGTTATTCATGTAATTATGATTTTATGCTTGGTCATGAAATAGTCCTGTCAGAGACCTAACATCAGGGAGAGAATGTTGAGAATTCCCTTATTGTTACTTTGTGCCTTTGTGTAGGAAGCATCCATTTTAAAGCGATTTTTTTCTCCTCATGGAGGGAGTTGTACGAGTGGCTAGTTGCTACCTAAGCACGTTTCCACTGTATGTCATTTGAAGAGGTACAAACTGTGCTGTGGAATTTTTGCTGTTGTTCGCAGATACTGTCTTGAGAGTCTGGGTTTGTGTAGAGAGGTTGTATTTTTTATGACATTAACATACAGCTGGAAAAGCAGACAAGTATTTGGTTGCCCAAGCCCCTCTTAGGTTTTAAGCAGAAACAGCAAACTTCAAGCTACAAATTGGGAACAGTTGCTCTGCATTCAGTTTAATGAGGTACATCTGTTTCAGGATTTGAAAGAGGAGGTTGGCTGGCCACAGAGCTGTGAGTAATGGCAAAGGTGGTAATAGTCTTTAGCCACTTTGGGACAGATACCAAGATACAGGCTATTTTCACCGAGAGAGTAGGAGGGAGTTAGCTGGCAAAGAAACATAGGAAAAAATAAATAGTGCCAAAAAGCTAGTCTGCCTTATTAAAAATAAGATTTTTAGTATCCAGTAGAACTGTGATTTTCATTTCTAGGCTTCTTCTCTGAAGGTCTTCCTTCTGAGGATCAGGTTTAAGACCTGAGAGGCAGAACAGCTCCCATACAAAATTATCTCACAGCCAGGCTTGTGTCTCTTATTGGTCACAAGCATCTTTTCTGCTATATGTTGTGCCTCTTTGGGTTCACCCACACAGTGTGCCTGAAAGCACTTGATGGTTTCGTGAATTATATTGCCTTCTGGGTCACCTTTGTTGGTTCCAAGGGGCTTGATGGTTCTCTGGTATTGAGCATGGTACTGGGGATGGATGGGGTGATGTGCTGGCAGATGTTGGTGATTGGGATTCGTTTAGGATGTGCTGGCCTGTGCAAATCTTGCTTCTGATGATTAATCTGAGGAAATGTTGAAAGTATTTTTGGAGGCAGTCTTGTGCAAAGTGTAATAGTTAAGTACTTTTTAACGCTCATTCTGAAATAGGATGATGTGTGGCAACAAGAGGTCTCTATTTGCTTGGAATAGTTTTTGAGCACTGTAACTTTGCATGTGCTACTCAGGTTTCTCTTTTTAGGGATGCCATCTGCGTGCTCAAAGTGTGTCTTCACTTGGTGAAGTTTGGTTTTATATTGGTGGAGTGATTGCCTTGAGTGCTGTTTCTGGAGCAGATGGCGCAGTGTCCAAGGGCCATTTGAGCATCCTTTGTGCAGGAGATTGGTATGATAGTGGATGTAGCCATGCTGGTCTGTGGGTTTTCTAAAGAATGGCATTTCGGAGGTTTGAAATTTGCCATTACACTGCAGAAACTGATACCAACAGAGGTGGAGTGAAAATACCATATCAGTATGTATTCCTGTACTAATACTAATTCTCTCTCCAGGTTTGGGCACATCATGTAGGCTGTGTTCCTGAAGCTGGTTAAAGTAGAGATACCTATCTGAAAAGGTTAATTGTGCCGAGGACAAAATACTTAGTTTATGTTCAGAAAAGAACATTTGAATGCTCAAGAGAAAATTTTCCAGACAGAAAGTACTGAGTCATTGAACAGTGTTTTATGAAATAGGTTTTTTATGCCTTAACGTTCAGCACTGAGAATTAGACAGTGTTACATATGAATGTCTTTAAGATGTGTTTTGCATTTGATAGATTGAATATGAGAAGAAGAAAAAAGAAGATGGAAAACGGGCTCGAGCTGATAAACAACAAGTGTTGGACATGCTTTTTTCAGCCTTTGAGAAACATCAGTATTACAATATTAAAGACCTGGTGGACATAACCAAACAGCCGGTGGTATGTACTAGCTGTCTTGTAATGTAACTATTTTCAGTAGTTCCTATTGTGTGTGTTTTCCATATCCAGAAAATAGTTTACTATATATGCCTTTGAAACAGCTCTCTAAACCAGAAATCATCGAGTTTTAAGTTCACCATTGTAGGACTCTGTAGGAGTTGCAGTGAGTATGCTTTTTCTTGACAGAGGTGGTTTAGACAACCTAAATGGTTGCTTTAATACTAGAAACCAATTTCTGTAATGCTCTGAATGTCTCCCATGCTACTCCTGTCCTCACTGAAGTAACAGCCTGGTTCTGTTACTGTTGGCAGTAAAGGGTGTGAGTGGTCAGCCTTTCCTTCAGTTTCTGAACTTATCTTGGCATAGCAACGGGGTTACTCTTTTTCTGTGGGTCTAGAAAACTGTGTTTTATGCGACTAGTATTAAATGCACTCATTGTCCATGTTAGGAGCTCAGGCATCGTGTCAGCCAACACCCCCAAAATCACTTGATTTCCTTCACAAACAGAGGAATTTTTAGACTAAGAGTTGTGGGGTTGATACTTGGGATTTAGTTTTAAAATTTAATTGGATTTTAGTTTTTCCACAAACAGGAAAACCATGAAGACGTGTTTACATGCTGGTTTTGTTATCCTGCAATATCTGACAGCCCCTTCGTCTATGAACCCTAAGTTCCCAGTTCTTTTCCTCCTTCCCCTGTTCAAGCTTTCCTTGAGCAGACCAGGCAGGAGCTGGGGAAGACAATGACATGTGAAGTATGTTTGGTGCTTTTGCTGTTTTTCACTGCTAACTTTGATGCCTATCCTCAACCCAGCTGCAGTTTCCAGAAAACTTAAAGGGACTTAACTACATTTAAGTCTAAATAGAGCAACAATTTCAAAATTTGTTAGGGCCAAGGCAGAAGAAGGAACAGTGATAGCTGGATTATGGGAAAAAAATATTCCTTTGTAAGAGGGGGAAAATTGAGATGTTTACTAGTTTTATCACTTCACATTTAGAATTAAGTGGATCTGTATCAGAGGATTTGTATAAGGTGCACAATCTGTTTGGTTAAGAAGCTGCACAAAGATGTTACCCAATTCAAACACAGCAGGTTCATGGTGTTCCAGTACCTTGGGAGAAACTATCTGGATAATGTATTCATGTCTTCTATTTCATTCATTTATCTAATGAGTCACTCTTATCTGTGTGGCCAGAAGGTGTTTGGATCACGAGAGCTAAGGAGGAAGAAGGAATAGGAGGAAGGTATGGAGAGAGTGGCAAGAAAATGTAAAGCTTTTTTATTTTTCTAAGAAATAGGTGTGACAGTCACTATGTCGATCACTTTGAATGTCTGTAGGTGCAGATTTATCCCGTTATCCCACCTAGCATGACTTCAGCTCGAAATAGTCACCCACAACTACCATTTAAGCCACAGGAGAACAAATGTTTTCTTCCTTCTGTGATGTGATTTACCTCTTAAATGTACCTGTCTGTGCATCAGCTCAGAGGAGCCTGTGCTTCTAACACAAATTTCTTCATTAAGCACCCAAAGTTGGGCAACATTAATCCCAATTTTTGACTCAGTCACTGCCCCAAGGATTAGATTTATAGCGTAGCTATTAAAATAGATATATAGAGCAAAATAACTCACATGAATACTTCTGTTACACTTATGATGAATTTCTATGCCTATCTATGTATCTCTGCTGTCATCATATGCTCCTGAATATATCCTCCCTGTAGTCTAGTGAATCTGTGCTGGTGCTTTCATCTCAGCAGATCTAGCCTTCAGGGTTTTTTTTTTAACCATTTTAGTAATTAAGATACATTAAAAGGAAATTGGAGACTAATTTGACCCAACATCACATGTGATTTGGGCTATATTTTTGCATCTGTGTTTCTTATTTGAGTCTCTCTGTTGATGGCTAGAAGTCCTATAGGGCTCCTGAGATTAGTCAGGCTATTGAGCCCCCTTCCACTGAGTACCATCTCAGTTTTGAGCTGTGTGTGAGTTAAGGGGTTTGTGTTCATTCCTAGCCAGGTGTTTGACATAGGTGTTGGTGCCCATCCAGCTTCTGCAGACCCTCTGAGAAAATGAAGGACCCAAATTGTCTTCCTGATGCCTTTCTTCAGCCAGTATGGTGATAAATTCAGAACTATCTTTCAGTGCATCATCTAAAGCTATCCTAATTTCCCATCTGGGTTCCCATTAAAAACTTGTGTAGCGAATTGCTAATAGCATCCATTTCCATTTAAACATACTGTCCCGCTATTCCTGCTGCTCAGCTGCTGTTTGCTCTGTGTGTGAGCACCCCTGGTGCTGCCGACTGCAACCTCTGGTGTGCAGCTATGGGGATTTTATCTGAGAATGAAGTATCCGTTCCTAATGCCCACTGTGACTTTATTGTTTGCAGAGAGCTATAGCTGACAAAAAAAAGCCAAATGCCAGCAGGTGAACAGGCATGCGTTCCCTGCACTGTACAGAGGCTGGCTGTTAATTAGTCTCTGCTGAGTGCTCACTGCTTTATTTTCTATCATACTGTCTAAGATTGTCTCGGTATGTAATTTCTCCTCCAAGTTTCTAAATGTTGAAGTTATTTTCAGACGTGAGGGAAAAAATGCTGCTGCTGTCTCCTTGGCTCCCATTAAAATGAAGTTGTAGGTGCTTACCTCACTGGCTGATAATATTTAAAACACGTTTGTCTAAGGGAATTAACATCTTTATTAGTGAAGGAACAAATAAATAAGGTTATTTTTCATACGTAATGGTAAATGTAAATAGTAAATGAAACCCTTGCTACAGAGTATGTTGCATGTTACACAGGAAATTGGTGCCCTCTTTATTTTGCGATCATGAAATCACAAAGCTAACCTATTCTGAACACAAACTACTATTGTATTTGGGAAACCTGGGTTTATGTTTTCCTTTCTAATGAAAAATAAGAACTCGCAGTAGTAGTCAAATCTGTTGACACCTACCCAGATGTAAATAGTGAGTGCTCCTTGGAAATAGTGCAGTAATTCTAGATTTGGACTTGATGGCTGAGAATGTAACATGCTTTTTATGTCAGCAATCAAATAGTTGTGAAGAATGGAACGGTCTGATGTGAACTGTATTTTCCAAAATGGGGCAGATTGTTTGCAGCTTTTTGTTGTGTTTCAGCTTCAAGTAATGGCTGTCCTAAATACAGTGGGGTTTTTTCCCCTCAGAGTTTCAGAAGGGTTTTCAGAGCTCAGAGGTTGACTCCTCTCTCAGAAATATTTGTCCCCTAATTCTATACTAACATTTCCCTTTCTGTGTAAAAAAATCATGAGGGAAGGTGCAACAAAGCAGAGGACGCCTTAAATATACAAACAGCTTGCCTCCAGATTAGCTTCTGTGTTAGAATTATGTCTGTATAAACATATTGGATCCCTTTGAGAGGGAAACTGTGGGCCCCTGATCAGCACTCACAGGCTCTAAATTTCAGTATTTGGCTTCACTGGAGGAAGTGGAAGATATCTCTTGATGATACAGCATCAAACTGAGTAGTCTTAGTTTCTCCAAGATATATAGGCCAACCTGGCACAGCACAGACCCAGGTGGAGGGTCCTGGTTTATGGAAAGAGAAGAGATCCCACGGGAAAATCGTAACTTCCTCCGAACTCATCTCCTCAAGCCTCCTGCTCTCAAGTTCAGTACAGTACAGCAGGTTTATCCCTGATTTTTAATTGTCTAAAAGCTCCAGCAGTTCCTTGTTATGTGTGCACACAGAGTGATTTTTTGGGTTAACACTCTGCTGCCCCCTGAAACCACTGCTGGTTGTTTCCCTGCAGCGGAGATGGCAAATAGGAATTCATTGTAGATCCTCAGTTGCTGCAGTTCATAGTCCCAGCTTGGAGTGCGCTCACTTGTGTCACAGATGTTACCTCGCTATTCACTTTAGGTTGGTTTTGTTCCGTTTTGTTAGGCCGTGAATTCAAAACTCTTGGAAGTTTTGTCTAGAGATAAGCAGAAGCGCCTGGGGAATTGGGCCTGAAAACCAGTTGAAATTAAAAGTGATCTTTGTATAACGGGGTGGGTGATTTGGAGGTGTGAGCAGCTAGTGAGAGGTGAGAACTGCCATCACCCAAAGACAGTTCCACTGAACAGCAGGAGCCATGAACTGTGCAGCCATAGCAGTTTCATTCTGTCTGAGCCCTGCAGCATCATCACGCCTTGTGACCTGGCTTCCCAGATGCAGACTAGGTCTCTAGATCAGGAACTCCATATCAGTGTACTAAGGGACTAAGTGCAATTACACTGTTCCCAACTCTTATTAATCTGTCTCTGTGGTCTGGAGCAGAATTTAACCTTGAATCTGGGTGTTTCTTCCACCCACTCACCATCTTTAGAAGTGTCTGTCAGTGACACTACTGAAAGCTCCACAGCCTCCCTGAGCAGCCTGTTCCAGTGCTCTGCCACCTGCAACGTAAAGAAGTTCTTCCTCATGTTGAGGTAAAGCTTCTTGTGTTTTAGTTCATGGCCATTGCTCCTTGTTCTGCCACTGGGCACCACTGAAAAGAGTATGGCACCATCCTCCTAGCGCTTGCCTTTGAGATACTTACGTGCATTAATGAGATCCCCTCTCAGTCTGCTTTTCTCTAGAGTAAACAGGCCCATCTCCCACAGTCTTATCTCATGAGAGAGATGCTTCAGACCTCTCGTCACCCTTGTGGCCCTTTCCAGTAGTTCCTTGTCTTTCTTGTACTGAGGAGCCCAGCACTGGACACAGTACTCCAGATGTGGCCTCACCAGGGTTGAGTAGAGGAGGAAGATGCCCTCCCTCGCCCTGCTGGCCACGCTGCTTTTCACCTGCTTTCATCACCTTTAAGAGATGCGTTGCACAACAGCAGTGTCATCCTACAGAAACGTTTGCGCACCAATTGCCGTCGTAGCAGGCACATTTATGAGTAATGACAGCGTCTCTGCGCTAGTCGAGACGTGGGAAGTTGTTTTGTGCTGTACATTGTTCTGCTGCTGCCACCTGCTGGGGTTTGCATTGTGCACCCTCGGAGGATGATGAGCCATCCCCACAGTGCAAAATGAACTCCTGCGCGCAGCCGCTCTGCTCGAAGAAAAGAGCCTGAGAAGCTACTACTTTGTATGTGCAGTCTGATGGAGGCAGCTTTCTTCTGGACAAAGGCCCCTCGTTGCTTTGATAGGTTTTCAAGATGAATTCTGCTCCATGAGTCCACCTGGAGCCTTGTCGTTAGTGTGGGATCTGGGGTTTTGTTGCTTTGTCAATTTTCGATGTGCACTTGGAGCGAGTAATGATCAGTTTCTCTAAGAGACTTTTTCTGACTGACTGAGAATGGGAAATAAATAAAAAGCCCAATTTTCCCACTTAGCAAAAAATGGGCAGAGTGTAAGGAAGAGACTGGGCAATCAGCCTTTCCTTTTTCCTGTATCATCAACAAATACTTGCTTTTTTTGATGAGTTGAAGATGTTGCTATTGGAGCTTAGTGCAACTGTAGGTACAAAAGATACAAGGGTTCCAGTAACCCCAGGTCAATGTATGCACTCAAAAGAGAATTAAATTGCTCAGAGTAAAGCAATTATGAATGTAATGTGGGGATTCTTAAGCTGTGGTCTGCAGTTGCCATGGCAATCTGCTTGCATCAGTCCCCATTAATATTTAAACAAACAAGCAGGCAAACGGCTCTTTAAAAAATGAAACAAATTACGGGTGTTTATTATAAAGGGTAAAGGAGGGTGCTATTAGCGAGCTGTGTTCTGCTGAAGGTTATACTGCTGGTGTAACTTGGGGGTTTTAATTACTCTCCCTAGCCTTAATATTTGAATATATTAGAAAATTCTCTGGTACCTACTCAGCTCTCCTCTAAATTTTATTCGGTAGAATGCTTGAAGCTTTGCACAACAGCATGAAAACCAACAGCTCGGGGCTTTGATGAGGTCCAAGTAAGGCAGGGAGTTTCAATTCCAGCCAAAGCAAGACAAAAAGCCAAGAGCTTGGAGGAATCCAAGCAGACGAAGATGCATGAGTGTCCTGAGTTCAGCAGTAGTCATTTTTCTCCTTCTTGGTAGCTGGTGCAGCGCTGTGTTTTTGATTTTGGGCCTGGGAGCAGCCCTGATAACACCAATGTTTTCAGTTACTGCTTGTTAATGTTTTGGTCTGGCCAAGGACTTTCTGAGTCTCATGCTATGCCAGGGAGGAGGGGAAGTCGGGAGGAAGCAGAGACGGGACACCTGACCCAAACTGACCAAAGAGGTTATTCCATACCACAGCACGTCATGTCCAGGATGTGAAAACAGAGGGTAGAGACCCGGAAGGGAGTGGTGGTGCATTGGGGGGGTTCGCTGCTGGGGGGTGCACTGGCTGGGTCGGGCTTGGTGAGCAGTTGTATTCTCTTTCTTTGTATTTCTCTTGTATTATTACTGGTGGTAGCAGTAGTGATTTGTGTTATACCTTAGTTACTAAACTGTTCTTATCTCAACCTGTGGGAGTTGCATTCTTTTGATTCTCCTCCCTGTCCCCCTCCCCGGGACTGGGGGAAGAAAGAGACGGGAGTGAGTGAGAAGACTTCATGGGTGAGGGGCTTAAACCACGACAATGAGATAACTTAGAGCAGCTTCCAGTACCTGAAGGGTCTACAGGAATTCCGGAGAGGGACATTTGACAAGGGCCAGTAGTGACAGAACAAAGGGGAATGGCTTTAAGCTGAAAGAGGGGAGATTTAGCTTAGATATAAGAAAGAAATTCTGTACTGCGAGGTTGGTGAGACACTGGCACAGGTTGCCCAGAGAAGCTGTGGCTGCCCCAGCCCTGGCAGTGCTCATGGCCAGGTTGGATGACGCTTTGAGCAACCTGGTCTAGTGGAAGGTGTCCCTGCCCATGGCAGGGGGGTTGGAACTGGACGATTCCTAAGGTCCCTTCCAACTCAAGCCATTCTGTGATTCTATAACCTCAGTATTGCCTTCCCAGAGGTGCTGGGAGCTTCATTTCAGCAGCCTGTGAAGCATCCACCTAGCTAATACCTGCCTCTCTGCACTGCAGCAGGTCTGTTGCTGCTGGGGGGGTTGATGTCTCAGTCATTATCACACAAGTTTTTGCCCATCAGCCCACCTTGCTGCCCAGTGACACTTGATGATTATGAACCAAGTCGGTGCGACGGAGCAGATTGTGAGATGCTGTGTAGGAGCTGTGGTGATTGCCTGCCTGTATAATGTGGATTTTTGTTTCCTTTCAGATCTACCTGAAAGAAATTTTAAGAGAAATAGGCATCTACAACGTGAAGGGGACCCACAAAAACACATGGGAGCTGAAGCCAGAATACAGACACTACCAAGGAGAAGACAAGAGTGATTAACAATAGCATTTACGAAGCAAGAGGGAATTAGAGTGGTTGCACTGAGGGAACTGTGGTGGGTTTACAGACAGGACTGAGCGCAGCAGTTCTGCAGGTTAAATCAAGGCAGATGATACTTTGTTATTTTCCATAGCTTTGTTGGTTTTGGCTTTTTAATCCCAAGGGATATTTGTTGTATGTTTCTAAAGTGTTTTGTCTTTTGACAGGAAAAAAAAATATTTATAGAATAAACGTGGTTTAGATTTATCTTTATTAGAAATCCTTTGAGTTCTGATCCTACTTTTTCTTGGTAGCTTTGTGGATTTTCCAAGCCTCAGTGACTTTGAAAGAAACTGTGTCCTAGAAGAACCTGTAAGTTTACGTTTGCATTCCAGCAGAACTAGGTTAATACCTTCCCTTCTGCTAGGATCTGTCAAGGCTTCATCTGCGAGGCTGCAAAGGTGCACAGCCCTTTGTGCGCTGTTTGGGTGGGTTGGACATTATGCTCCTTTTGGGATCAGGCTTTAGGAAAAACAGCCACAGCTGCGGTGCTCATCACAGTCTTAGACTCCATGGGAACAAATGAACAGAGCTAAAAGCCCTAAAGTGAAGGCTCTTTGATACCCAGGTCACTGACTCCTCTGGGTGACTACTGAGGAAAAAAGTGAAATGTTTGTCTAGTAAGTAAGTTCATCAAGGAATAGATTTCTGTTCTGTTTGGTTTTGATGATGTTACACGTTTTGTGTTGAAGCATATCAATAAAAGCATTATTTTAACTTGTACCACACAATGTTCTACATTATTGACTGAACACAAGGTCTGGTAGTGTAGGTATGAAGGCTTTTTTTGCCACTGGGTTTCTGTGTGTTTTGGGCAAGATGGCTTAAGGTATTTGTGTCTTTGTTCCCCCATTTTTGGAACGCGCATTGCGGGGATTGTCTGTTCAGCATCCTTTTTGGGAGGGAGCAGGGAGGCAGATGGGATGGGACCACTTCATTTGATTCTCAAAGCTTTTAAGTTTAAAAAAGAAAAAAGGCAAAGAAAACTGAGTGGAACCCCCTCATCGGTACACCTGTAAATGAAGCAGAAAGGTGAGGTTTTACAGCACAACTTTCACATTCCCTCAGGTCCTTCAGGTGTCTGCATCCCTTCAGCACACACTAATAAAACAGTAGGTCTGCATGAAAAACAAACAGTCCGTTACTGGTCTGCTTGGAAGCAATGAAAGGTTTGGAGCAGGGTTAGATGCCTTCAGAGGTTTGTAAAACAACTCTGATCCTCACGCAGAAGTCACACGTTATTGCTCAATTCACTTTTCTCTGGAATTGCTTGTGTATGTATCTCTCCACAGGAACACTTCCTGCTGGTGCTCAGCTTCCTGTAGCATGAAGCAGCCAGTTGCCTAGAAGGTTGACTGTAGGAGGTGGACTGCTTAGAGTTTTGGAAGAGCAGGCCACGTTTCATGGATGTGTGCGTGCTTTCATAAATAACTCATTGACTCAGATCTTATGTTCTCCAAGCAGGACCCAGCTTGATAATGGCTGCAGGAGATAGCTGAGGATGCCACGACAAACCCAGGAAGTCAGCCTTCATGTCTTGCTACAGTATGTGACTTACCCCCCAGCAATAGCCAAAGCCTGCACACATTGCTGTCCTCGTGCTGTTCAAGTCCTCTGAAGACTTGCATTCGCAATCATGTTGGATGAGGACTTCTGCTTCCATGTGCTGGGTTCCTCTGCTGGATTCATGTCCTGTTTGAGCACCTAAGGTACCTAGAAAGTCTGGGTCAGTTTCTCCCTTGTGTTGCTCCTCGTGGTCTTCTAAAACCAGTGCAGGGCATGCAGTCCTGATATAGTAATGTAATTCAGTGCTGCAGGCAAAAATGACCATGCTGTTTCAGAGGGAAAAGGCTGCCTTTAGAGGGATCCCAGCGGGATTAGCTTAGCAGGAATGCAGTTTTGGTTTTATTTGGGTTCACTGCTTCACAATTTGTGTTCAGTTGAGAGGGACGTAATCAGTCAGTGTGAAATGGCAGAAGATCTAAGTGAAGTAGGTATTTTATTGATCTGCAGAGTGCCTTTGGACAGGGTAAACAGACTCTACTTAGGAGTAATGGAAAGTGTGCAGAGCATGCTGGGGTTTATGGGTTTTACAAAAGACTGATTTTTATGGGCATCATTACAAATGTGGAGAGTGCGAGAAGTAAATGAGCACTGGAGTTTTCAACCAACAAGCAACAGAAGGGTTGGGGAAAGCCAAGGTGCCCTGGTTTGTTTGCAGCCTTCTCTGGAGTAGCACCAGATTTCAAGATATAATGGGGAACAGTGAGGAAACTGGATTTCACAAATGGAACTAGGGAATGCTACACCAGGATAAACTAAAAGATATGCAGTGGTCAGTCTAGCAACCAGGCAGTTCATTAAGCTCTCTTTTACCTGCTTCCTGCGTTGATTTAAAGGCTTTCTAGCTTGTTAGGGTGCAACTGGAATTCTAGCCCCAAAAGCAGCCACAAAACCCATGTGGCATGAGGGAAGGGTACAACTGAGCCCCCAGAGATGCTGACCTAGGGATGGAAGATGCTGTCCTGTGCCAACATCAGGACCTGTGCTGTGCATTCAAGCACACTGCTGATTCCTGCCTGTTGGGAGCACACAGTAAAGGTAGAGGTGGAGTTGCTAGGTGCTGTTGGCAGGTCGTCATCCAGCCTGCAGCCATGCCACGAGGTCTTGCAGCACAAACTGCCCTAGACAGAAGCAGCAGTGTAGACACACTGCTGTGGACCCCATATTCTCCCTCCTGCAGTAACTCATGGCACTGTGGGGCTGGTCACACCTCATGGAAGGCTACAGCCATGATTTAGCATTTGGGGCAGCCTCATTTGGATCCCTCACTTCACAACCAACAAAACCTCTCCAGCTCTGCTCTGCTTGTTGTGCAAGGGGTCCTTAGCAAGCACTGTTAGCAGGATAGCAGGATTGCCATCTGCCAAAAGGGAGGAGGAGGAGACTCGTAGGCATTGAAGTCTGATTCCCCAGCCCCCACATTTGGATTAATTTAAACCCCGAACTCACAGCAGTGATGAACATGGATTCCCTGCTGGTCTTCCCATGTGCTGCTGTCTCATTCTGCTTGTGCTGATGCTCTTGAATGTTAGTGGTCAAAACATCAGTCCACAAGTGAGTCCCATAGGCACAAGCAGAATTATCAGTGTGCTGCCTGCCATTAAATGAGACTAATAGCCAACTCACTAGTACATCTACTCCAGCAATATTTCTTACAGGTGCTTGGCACTGGTGAGGCCACACCTCGAGTAGTGTGTTCAGTTCTGGACCCCTCACTACAAGAAAGACATTGAGGTGCTGGAGTGGGTCCAGAGAAGGGCAACAGAGCTGGTGAAGGGTCTGGAGCACAAGTGTGATGAGGAATGGCTGATGTACCTGGGGGGTTTAGGTTGGAGGAGGCTCAGGGGGGACCTTATCACTCTCTACAACTACCTGAAAGGATGGAGCGAGGAGGTGGCTGCTCTCTTCTCCCTAGTAACAAGTGACAGGACAAGAGGTAACGGCCTCAAGCTGCACCATGGGAGGTTTAGACTGGATACTGGGGAAACTTTCTTCCCCAGGAGGGTGCTCAGGCCTTGGAACAGGCTGCCCAGGGCAGTGGTGGGGTCACCGTCCCTGGAAGTGTTCACAAACCGTGTAGATGAGGTCCTCAGTGACATGGGTTAGTGGTGGACTTTGTAGCTGGGGTAACGGTTGGACTTGATCTTAAAGGCCTTTTCCCACCTAGGTGATTCTGTGATTCTCCCAGATGGCCATTTGAGTAATGAGAAACTTCATACTCAGTAAGCCCTAGTGGTACTGGCACTGGACACGAGCTGATGTGAAGCAACCATGATGCAGCTGCTCCAGTCGAGACACTGCTAACTGCCATGATCCCAATGGATGCTCCCTAAAAGCCATCCATGCTTTGAGTCAGCTACGCATTTTCTTCACCAGCTGCTTGGAGTTCTTCACCAGCTTTCTTGGCTCCAGCTGAAGGCACCTCCTGCGTGCGTCAGCTGAGCCCACCCACATCCTCATGTCCCTGTCTCCAGGATGGCAGTTTTCATTACTGACTCCTGACAATTCATTCTCCTCACTAAGACAGGATCAGAGCTGAGCTGGTGCTCTGGGCTCACCTGGATGGCGGCTCTGCTTCCAAGAGGTGTGGCTGGGTACAACCCACCCCATTCCTCACATCAGTGGCAGGACTGGAGGACTTTCTTGGCTCTCCTAACTCAGACTGAGTGTGGCTACCAGGCTGCAGGGTCAGCCTTCTCAGGGAGTGTTTAATTATTCCCACAGGGATGACAAACTGAAACAGGAAGGCTCTTTGCCGAAGAGCTCTGCACCCAGGGCTGGTGTCTTAAAGCTCACACCTCATCTGGCTCAAGAAGGTCAAACTCTTCCACCTTCAGCTCTCATCAAACTCAAAACCTTTTCGAGTTCATTGCGCTGGAACAAAGAAATGAAGTGCAGCCATCTGAGAGGGGCTTTCTGCTCCTGACGGTGTTACTCGGGCCTGCTTCTGCAGACAGTGAGTATGCAACTACAAGCAAATAAATAGGAGAAGGAAGAGACTGCTGTAGTTGGTTTTCAAGTCTCGAAGAGAATGGCTGTTCCTTCTCCCCTCTATCCCATTAATTAGTTTTACCTCTGGAGCTCATTCATGACACTGGGACTTCTACAAGGACATGAGCACCTCCAGGAGGCAGGGGAAGCTTCCAGACAGGGAACCAAGTACCAGAGCAACGGGCAAGGGCTTGATAAAAAACAACGAAGGAAGTGATGGAGGGTCCCTCCTCAGCCTCCTGGGCCTATGTCTGCACCCATCCAACTGCTTCCACCAGTTCACTGGGGGTGAGAAACGAGACTGACCCAGCCTGGGCTTCACGCATCTGAGTTTCTCCAGAGAGGCTCACATAAAAGCCAGCATGGATTCCTGAAAAGCCTCCCTTTGCCACCCAGCAAAGCCTGGAAGAGCCTATTTATAGGAAGAGACTACTTATAATCCAGCAACGGGGGCTGCAAGCAGCAAGGGCTGTCCATACATGTAAATAGGCTGAGAAAGTTGGGGCTGCGTGGAGACCTCATAGCAGCCTTCCAGTTATCTGAAGGGGGCCTATAGGGATGCTGGGGAGGGACTCTTCATGAGGGACTGTAGTGACAGTACAAGGGGTAATGGGTTCAAACTTAAACAGGGGAAGTTTAGATTGGATATGAGGAAGAAAGTTCTTTACTGTAAGGGTGGTGAGGCACTGGAATGGGTTGCCCAGGGAAGCTGTGAATGCTCCATCGCTGGCGGTATTCAAGGCTGGGTTGGACAGAGCCTTGCATGGCATGGTTTAGTGTGAGGTGTCCCTGCCCACGGCAGGGGGGTTGGAACTAGATGATCTGGAGGTCCTTTCCAACCCTAACCTATGATTCTATAGGTCCACCAGCACAAGCACCCCCAGCCACATCTCCCTCCTGTCTGTCCTTCCCAAAGACTGCAGTAACCAAGGTGGCCATAAACACGAAACCCTTCTACCCGTGGGCAGCTGCTACCTTGCCCGTTCAGCATAATACTGAGGTGGGTTTATGGGGGTCCAAACACTCTAAGCCCACCGCAACAGAGGAACTGGATGTGCTGCCAGATGGCTGCTGGGCCAGGGCAGCCCAAGCCAATGGGTAAAAGGCTGCACTGACCCCCCTTATATGCCTCTTTGTGGGCAGCTTGACCATATGGCTGCAGAAGGCAAAGAATCATCCCACCCTGACTCAACTGGGGAGGCCAAGGGTGCCCATCCCAGGTGCAGACACTGCTGCAGGAAGAGAGGAGCCTCAGCCCGTGAACCAGCCTACTCCAGTAAGCAACAGCAGTGTTTTGCCTGCTGAGAATCCAGCGAGCAGGGACAGAACATCCAAGCTTCACATGGCCTTTTCTCAACTACACCGCTACAAAGAATTTGGGAAGCGAATCCTTAACTCCTTTCTGGACATGTGATTTTTTGGACATTCCCTATAAAACCCAGCAGCTGCACTGCTTTGGCAGGGCTGCCAGCGCGCACACACCTTGCCGAGGATGGGAGCAAAGGGGCTGCTCTCCGAAGTGCCAGCTCTGCTTCCTCGTGCTGCTGCTGGTGGTAGTAGCAGACCAGGAAGTGAATCCCAGCTCTTGGCTCCCTGGATAACAGGAAGCTGCAGAGAAACGACTGCTCAGCATTTTTCTCACCACATTCAGCCACCTGCCTCATCAGTGAGGTTGGTATAGCACAAAAATAGTCTAAAAAGGCCTCTTGGGTGGCTTACCCTTTCCACCATAAGCAGAAGGTGATGAATGCTGCTCTCATGGCTTGAAACACGCATCAGCTATGCACATCCTCAACATCCTGCTACTCCTGCAAAAGATACTTCCAAGGTCACCAGCATTTGCTGGCCCCCAGCCCTGGCCACAGCCACTTGGCTGTGATCTCTCCTTAACAGCTCCCAGCTGCAGCTACAACCGAAAGGCAGCCAAGGTGCAGGGGCCACAAACCAGCACAATTGTGCTCCTGGCAATGGATTTTGGGTGGTTTATAGAAGACTTCCAGGCTTGGCGAGGTTTCTTTTTTCCCTCCTATCAAGACATCTGAGCTAAATGAACACCATGTTTAAATGCCCTTCTGCTGCTGCAGGGCCAGCAGCCACACAGGGATGGACTTGCTGGCTGGTGCAGGGTGAAACATCCCAGTTCACAACAGCAGCTGCATCTGAAAAAGTGCAGCCTAAGGTAGAAGTGGAGGCACCTCACCTGCTCCAAGCCAGCAGCCGCCAGTCTGTTCCCTACATCTGTTTATGTAGGCCTTCCCTCTGCAGGTCCTCCTTCCTTGTGCCAAAGCTGAGGGCTGCAAAAGGCTCCAGAACTGCCACCCACCTGGTTTTAAAGCTATCACAGAATCATGTACTGGTTTAAGCTGGAAGAGACCTTAAAGCTCAAATCCAGTTCCAACCCCCTGCCATGGGCAGGGACACCTTCCGCTAGACCAGATTGCTCAAGGCCCTGTCCAACCTGAACGCTGCCAGGGATGAAGTCCTTCAGTTCAGGCTGTGTTTAAGCAGCAGCAGGGTAATTTCTTATGATGAGGCATTTTCATCAATTCAGTGACTCCAAAGCTGTAGCATTACAGCAGTGTGCTTTGCCTTCTCCAATCACTCTAGCTTTTCAGTCCTATCGTGGTTTAAGCCCGGATGGTAACTCAGAACCATGCAGCTGCTCTCTCACTCTCCCCCTTCTTCCCCCCACTCCCAGAAGGATGGGGAGAACTGAAATAACGTAACTCCCATGGGCTGAGATAAGAACAGTGCAGTAACTAAGGTGTAACACAAATCACTGCTGCTACCAACCAGTAATAATAAGGGAAATAACAAGGGAAGAGAACACAACCACTCACCACCAACACCCAGCCCAACCCGAGCAGTGAGCTGACTCTTCTGGGTAACTGCCCCCAGTTTATATACTGGACATGACTGAGATGTGGCATGGAATAGCTCTTTGGTCAGTTTGGGTCAGGTGTCCTGTCTCTGCTTCCTCCTGGCTTCCCCTCCTCCCTGGCAGAGCATGAGGACTCAGAAAGTCCTTGGTCAGACCTAAACATTACTGAGCAGCAGCTGAAAACATGGGTGTTATCAGCGCTGCTTCCCAGGCTGAAAGTCAAAACCATAGCACTGCACCAGCTGACTAAGGAGAAAAATGACTGCTACTGCTGA
The DNA here is from genome assembly GCA_017639245.1 of Myiopsitta monachus. NCBI lineage: Eukaryota > Metazoa > Chordata > Aves > Psittaciformes > Psittacidae > Myiopsitta > Myiopsitta monachus. The sequence continues at coordinate 68,095,991 of CM029919.1, forward strand.
ACCCAGGACAAGCCCCCAGAAAACAGCTGCATGAAATGAAGAGGCACCAGAAGAAGGGGAACTGGGTTGCAAGGAAATACACGAAGCTTCATTTCCACTTCAGAGCTGCAGCACAGGCTGCTACCAAGTGCATTTACCAGCCACAGGCCTCCCACTTCACAGCACATTGCAACTCCCACAAGGAGTCGGATCTCAACATACCCTGCCTTCACTGTGGGCAGCTGCCACAGCAGCACAGCCCAGACCACTGCTTGTCACCCCCATGGTTTGCCTCTGCCGCCAAGGGTGGTTTAACCTCTCTTCCCTGCTGCCTGGCAGGCGTGGCACCAGAGCAGCGAGACTTGTCCATTCCCCTGAGAGACTGAAGGCAGCAGCGCACTATTGGGAAGCACAGTGCAGCCAAGCAGCAAAATCACTTCTCCTGCAGCTCACTGGAGGGATGAACAGAACCACCTCCCGCATCTCACAAGCCTCTGAACTGACTTTCCTACAACAAGAGGAGAGAAGGGAGACTTCCTATTATAGGCTCCGCCCTGCAGAAAAGCACATGAGACAGTGACCTACTGGCTGGGCACATCTGTACACACCAGTTCAACATCCCAATTAGCCGGGAGTAGTGAGGATGGCTCACAATTCGCCCTAGGCCATTCAACCCAACAGCAAGGCTGTGCTCAGCATGCTTTTAAACAGGGGCTTTTCAAAGCAGCACCTCCTCATTCATATGCCCATGTTACACAACAATTGGCTTCAGGCTTGCTCCCTGGATCCCGGCCTCACCAGTCAAGCCCGGTCAAAAGCTCTTTCCACTCCCACATACCTAGCTCCACTCAGCTTTAAAAGTTTTAACTCACTGGAAGTGGGAGCCAGGGGTATTAGGGGCTGCGTAGCAAGACCAGAGGCTGCGTGGCCATGCAAGCATTGCCCTGCCAACACTAACTTCACTAAACTGAGAAGAAGTCTCAAACTAAGCAAGAGCTTGCTCTCCCTTTCCTTTACGGCTCACAGCTTTTAACGAAAGCTAAGAGAACATCCTGACCTGGCCCCACTGAAAAAAACCCCTGCAAGGAAAGGAGAGTTGGCTCGCAGTGATTTCATTTAGGCTGTGAACCTGCCTTCCAGCCCCACTGGGTGCAGGCCGAGGAGCATAATTTTACACTGCTCAGATGACACCATTACTGTACCTCAGCCAGAAGCGCAGTTGGTCCAAGCCCCCTTCTTGGTGAAGTGAAAGATATGTAAATGAAGTTCCCACACAACCAAAATAGCGAGTATGTAAACTAGACAGGAACCTCTGAGATAACTAGGTCACGCTCCCCTCCCGCCTCCACAGGCACTATCTCACCCCCCGCAGAAACCTAGCTCGGGCCAAACCTGACACAAGGCAGCAAAGAGCCAAAACTGCAGTGGAGGCCTCAGGCCTCACAGATGAGCAGGTGGCAACCAGGTCATGCCCTCACCTTCTGGCACCTTAACCTCCTGTACCTCTGCCCCCACCACAGTGGAAAATCGTGGGCAATTTGCAGCCCAAGGCAACATCCCCGGCCACGGGCACACACAGTTGTGTTGTCAGCAGCAACATAACCCCCCCAGCCCCATCTGGGGCTCTGCAAAGGTGTTTGTGTTCCTTTATTCAATCCAGGCTGCCACAAGGTCAGACAGGTAGAAAGCGCAAGGAACCTGTTACTGTCGCATCTCAGCAAGAACCAGAGAAGCAACGGCTGTTTGCTCCGGGTCTGTCAAACAGATGCACTTCCTAATGGGGAACACAGCAGGAACACCAAGTTATCAAGCGCTCAGCTAAGTCTCAAGCCCAGGCACACAGCTGTTGTGTACAGGGCCGGGCCATTCCAACATTTCTCTCACCAGGAAGTACAGAACACCCCAAAATCCTGCAGTTTGGGAGTTCTCATTAAACTGCTCCTCAACAGCTGTCAGATATACAGGAGCCAGTACCACAGCCACCCTGTGTTGGAAAACCCTCTTCCCCACAGTGTCCCCAGTACCTGGGCTCAGAGGGAGTGCTGGTGTTAAACTCCTGCTCCATCCATCCTCCTACCTTGATCCTGAAGTCACACTACAGCTGAGGGCAGATTCAAGTATCCTTGTCTGACAAAGCAGCTCAGCAGCACACATCCCATTCTTGGATTTTGTTATTAATTTGGTATCTCTTCCACAGATAAGTCTCTGCAATCATGAACGATGAAGGCGATCCACTCCATCATGATGACATTTCCCAAGCTTTGCCTGATTGACCTTAGCCTGCTCTTGCACTCCAGTATCACAGGCAGAAACGGCACGAAGTCTGTCTTCAAGTCATAGTGTGCTAGGACTAGGCTATGCTACTGACAGTACCAAATCCTGGGACAAACACCTTGCTGCAACCTCTCCTGCAAGTCACCCTAAGAAACACAGCAGACCAAAAGCCATCACCTAGAATGGATTTAAATGAGTTTTATTTTAGACAATCTACATGACAGATGTTTGTTGGGGTTTTTTTTTTTCTTTTTTTAAAACAATGCCTCCACTCCAAATCAGGGTCAAAATAAGTGAATAAAGCTCAAGATGACATCAGTCCAGTTAGACATTGCCAATTCCTGGTGGTGTGCCGATGAAGAAGAAACAGCAGCCAGCTATGAAGACGGGTGATCCAAAACCATACTGTTTGATTTGTTACTGAAACAAGAGTAGCAAATATTAGTTCAAGGTCATGACAGTAAGTTTCTATAATGTATTTGTGTATTCCCTAATTCAATCTGAGCTGCCACAGGCTGGCAGGCAGAAAGCGCAAGGAAGTTATTTTTGCATCATAGTGCAAACCAGAGAGCAATAGGAAAAGTGCTCGTGGTCTATCAGAGGATGCTAATCATTCTTATGATCATACAGAGCAACTGGAATCAGCTGCTGAGCAAGCCAGACAGGATACACATTCATACCCTTTTTGCTTGATCAAGTCTCAGGTTTCCTCTCAATTAAGAGCATATCCCAAACTAGTACTAAATCTTACAATGTACATAACTGCCTCTTACAAGAGCTGTACCAAGAAGCTGTCATAGGTTTCTTTTTTTTTGCCTCCCTCTGGAACACCCTGCTACTGTTCTTTTACTCCATCCTGAAGCAGATGGAGATACCCGAAATACACATCCAAAAGGTCTGCCCAGGTAGGGGAGATGAACACAAGCTTCTGCTTTGAGGAGGCACCTTCCAGGTGACCTGGGCCTGTTCCAGAGTGCAGGGCAGGTATTACCCCTCCTCAGGCAGGCTGCAGGAGGTGGTGTGTCTGTTCTGGCCAATAAAAGCATTCCTTTAGTTGGGCTCCTGTTCCAGACTACGAGTTGGCTCATCTTTACATGACTTGCATACCAGGAAGCCTCTAGGAGGCTTTACAGATAAATTTAGCTGGCTATAAACAGATGAGGCCACAATGACTGGGCAAAGCAACTGGCAACCCCACACTACCAGTCTACAGCAAATTCCATGGCACTCCAAATAAGCCTAAAAACCAAGTGTTGGGATCCAAAGACTGTTTTGTTGCAACCACACTCCAACAAAGAGTCATTAAAGTAGGCAACACGAGATGTCTGAGCTCAAACAGCTGGAGATTCCAGACATTATAAGGTGAAGTACTTGATTATTACCGTGTTCCCAAATTTAGGGCAATTTTTGAACACAGTTTTTGCATAACACAAAAGGGCATCAGAATAAGCAAAAGAATAGGGAGCATGATCAATTAAGACATTTCACAATTAACACCCGCAAGAGGGATCCAAAGTAGAAGTGCTGCACTTCAGAGAACATCGTCTTTAAATCATGTAGTTACATCTCAGAAAGGCAATTCCTTCCGCATTTCTGTGTCATGAAGTCACCATGAATCACTGCAGTGAAACTACTTCCCATTCGGTATAACTGAATGACACACAAGGGAAGTCTCAGGCACTGTGTATAACACAAAGCACGAATTAGGCTGTACTGACTTCAACCTTTAAAGTTCTTAAGCTGGCAGCTACTGCTGAACTTTAACAAGGACAAAAGAGAACAACTGGTGCACTGAAAGAGCTAATCATGTAGTTGGGCACATTCACCCAGTACTTACACATTTCTCGATTTCTAAGCCATCCTTAAAGAAAATCATATATGGGGTCACACCATCCTCACGGAAGTCCAGGAGAGCCACCATACCATCTGGATTCATGTTCTCTCCTACAAAGAACTTCAGAGAAACGCATTACTGAGACATTTAATGAGCTATTACCAGGAGAAAGTCCCTTTTTACACAAGAAAGCTGTTAACATCTCCAAGTTCAATTTAAAACTCCCCCTCACCAGCTGCAGGGATTTTGCTTTCTGTAGTTTATCCATTTTAGCACCACCTAAGTACTTCAGCACACCAGAACGAAGGGATGCCATTCAGAAGTACCTCAACAGGCTTGAAGTGGGCCAGTGTGAACTTCATGAAGTTCAGTGGGGCCAAGTGCAAGGTCCTGCACCTGCATCAGGGCAATCCCAGGCACAAATACAGGCTGGGGGAGGCTGGACTGACAGCAGCCTAAGAAGGACTTGATTGAGGGTGCTGATAAGCTAAACACAATCCAACATGCATCTGAGGCCCAGAAAGCCAACTGTATGAAGGCTGCATCAAAAGGCACGTGACCAGCAGGTCAAAGGAAGTGATTCTATCCCTCTACTCTGCTCTTGTGAAACCCCTCCTGCAGTGCTGCATTCATATCTGGGGCTCCCAGCACAAGAGAGACATGGACCTGCTCAAGCAAGTCCAGAGGAGGGCCACACAAATGATCAGAGGGCTGTAACACCTCTCCTGTGAAGACAGGCTGAGTTGGGCTTGTTCAGCCTAGAGAAAGTCTCCAAGGAGATCTTAGAGCAGCTTTCAAGTACATAAAGGGACTGCAAGAAAGCTGGAAAAGGCTTTTTTACAAGGCACTTTTGTGATAGGACAAAGGGAAATGGCTTTAAACTGAAAGAGGATATAATTAATTAGATATTAGGAAGACATTCTTCACTGTGAGGGTAATCAAGGCAGTAGAACATATTGCTGAGAGAAGCTGTGGATGCCCCATCCCTGGCAGTGTTCAAGGCCAGGCTGGACAGTGCTTGGAGCATCCTGCTCTAGGAGAAGGTGCCCCTGCCCACAGCAGGGGGGTTGGAACTAGATGATCTTTAAGTACCCTTCTAACTCAAACCATTCTACCATTCTGTAGTTTTACCACACTGCTATGAACAGCAGAGTAAGACACAGCAGGTGCCAAAATTACCCATCTTTCAAGTCTTAAAACTCCACGGTTCCTAAATGGTGCTAGCTACAAATGTAGTTATCTACAAGCATTGCAAACTGAAATGAGATCCCCAAACACCCCAAGAAATCCCTATTTCTTTTCTCTGACTCTCAGAGTCTCTAATACCCCTGGAGAAGGGCAAGTTAGATGTACTGACTCCCAGAGTCCTCGAAACTCTCAACATGCTAGTTCACCCAATGAACCAATCACTGCCACACTACCGAAGGGAGACGTAAGTTTCATTACCTGGTAGTTTTTGAAATTCGCAAGGATGTGTTTGATTTGTTCTGCAGCGCCTGTCATGAAAGGCTTTACTCTCTCTGGCTTGTGTTCCTCAAGTCTGGCTTTGATTCTGGAATGAAAAGAAAAAAAAGATCTGAAAACACGTTCTAGCTTAATAAATCCATTGAGCAGCATCACATCATAGCAGAAAGAGTTGTTAGCAGTTAAACCACTGGATTTTGCTGCTTTTCCCCCTCCTCCTCTTAAAGCCCCAAAATGTTAACTTCACTTTGCTAGTCAATTAGCAGAACAGTACCTGACACTTGTATCACGCTCATTTTACTTCCAAGTTAATAGTAGAAAAAATATAGCAAGCTATTTTCACAGCACAAACAGTACTCCCTCTCAATATCACAAAGCCTTTTCTCCTTTAGTACTAACCCACTGAACCATGAGCAACAGAAGTTACACCTTGAATTAGCAAAAGTTCCATTCACACATTACTTAGGGACATTTAAACTGCCAAGTTACAAAAACTTCAGGAAGCTTTTCTTCACCACCTCACCCCCTTCCAGATGAACATCTGGTATAGATAAATCCAAAAGAAAACAGTAAGGTTACAAATAACATTCAAAGCACATGACCAGCTCCTGTACATCAGCCAAGATAAACTCAGATAGTCCACTATCAATTCTTCAGAGCTCCAGTTTTGCCAAGTATTAAGACATTATTCAAGTTCACAGCGAATTTGGCACCTGCATCAAATTAACACTTACTACAGGAACAAAGTTTAACACTGTTTTTAAAATCTCAGCAACCTAAAACTTCTGCAATCCCACTTAAAGAAAAAGCCTGCTGACACTTACGCTTTCATGTAATCCTTGATGTACTTCTTGTAGGATTCTTTTGTAAAGCTGGTTTCTTGCAGGTGGTGGTTTATTACTATATCAACACCAGTTATGACCGTGGCTTCTGTTCCATCTCCCTCAGGACCTTCAGCAGAGGCATTGCCACCAATTAGAGAGTCATCAATTTGACCCTCTGTCCTGGTGACCATCTAGATTTAGAGACATCAAAAAACTTAACGGCTCTGCAAAAATCTTAACGCTACCGCTCTTACACATCTATGACCTGATAGCAGGGCATGACTTCAGAGCCACAGTTAAATGCAAGGAACCTGACTGCAGCCCAAACACAGGCTTTTTAAGCCAGGGTCCTCTCCCAGCACCAAATATTCACTACACCGCCAGCACTGAACTCCCATACAGCAACCGTGGCAGCAGCCGTCCCTGTCCCAGCCACAGGCACCAGGTCGTGCCGTGCCCCCCCTCTAGGGCCCCTCGCAGGAAAGCCAACCCCTCTCCCCAGCCCCAGCCTGGCTCTGAGTCACCGCGGTGAGGCCTGCCTTCCCTCCCCACCATAGTCCCTTCCCGAGGTGGCCAGGCTACTCACCTTCCCCTCCACTTCCAGGCACAGGCCGTTCGCCACCTCCCGAATCTTGTAGATGTCCGAGAACATCTCGTCCTCTGCGGGGGACGGACACACACAGGCGGACGCCGCCGCGTCAGCCTCCACCCTTCGGCTCCCCTCACCGCCCTTCGGGGCCCCGCTCCGGCTGCCCGTCACACCCACCCGGACCCAGCGCCCCAGCCCGGGCCGCGCGGCCTCGGCCCGGACTGCACGTTACCCCCCCCGCGCCACCCCCGGCGCGGCTGCCCGCACTGCACATGCGCGGCACCGCCAGGCCCAGCGGCCGGCAGCAGGCCACGGCCGGCCGCTTCCCCCCGCCCGCCAGAGCAACCTCCCGCCCGGCCCTCCCGGCCCCCTCCCCGGCGCGGGGCCGCCGCCCTTACGGCTGATGCAGTCCCGATAGATGATCATGGCGGCGGCAGGCGCGGCGGCGCTGTCTCTGCGCAGCGACCCGAGAGCGGGCGGGAGCGCGGCGGAAAGGGCCGAGTCAGCGCCTGCCGCAGCTCATATAGCGGGCACGGCACGGCGCGTCACCGCGCACGCGCGCTCAGCCCGCCCCGCCCCGCCCCGCGCGGCGCCCCCGCGCGGCCGTTCGGGGCGGGAGGCGGTTGGTGGCTGTGGTGGGGCTGTTGGAGCGGCGCGGGGGGTGTCGGGTGTGGGTGTGTGACGGCGGGGGTCGGCAGCCCAAACCGCCTCCCCGAGGTAGAGCTGTGCCGGCGGGAGGGCTGAGTGCCCGTGCCGGTGGGGCAGGCGGAGCTGCGGTGGAAGTCCAGCCCCTCTTTGCCCTCAGGTGAAGCCGGGCTGTCGCTGTAGCGGGCTGCGTTCCTTGAGTGGCAGATCTTGCCCGGCCGCTGTAGCCTGCTTCCTCTTCCTGAGTGCTTCGCTCACCTAAGCATCCATCACAGAAACACCTAGGTTGGAAAAGAAGACCCTTAAGATCATCAAGTCCAACTGTTGCCCTAGGACTGCTAAGGCCACCACTAAACCGTGTCACTAACAGCCTCATCTACATGGTTTGTGAACACCTCCAGGGACAGTGACACCACCACTGACCTGAAAAAGTCAATGAAGATTTTTTCCCTAATCTCCAGTCTTAAACCTCCTCTGGTGCAGCTTGAGGCCATTACCTCTTGTCCTGTCACTTGTTACTAGGGAAAAGAGAGCAGCCACCTCCTCACTCCATCCTTTCAGGCAGTTGTAGAGAGTGATAAGGTCCCCCCTGAGCCTTCTCCAGACTAAACAACCCCAGTTCCCTCAGCCGTTCTTCATCATACTTGTGCTGCAGACCCTTTATCAGTTTCATTGCCCTTCTCTGGATCTGCTCCAGCACCTCAATATCTTTCTTGTGGTAAGAACTGAGAATCACAGGATTCGAGGTGCAGCCTCAGCAGTGCTGGGTACAGGGGATGATCCCTGCTGGCTCTTCAACTCTGGCATAAGCTCAGTTGTGAAGCAGAACTACCCTGAGCCTTTCCCAGACACCTGGAGAAGCACTGCTGTGAGTCTCCCGCAGCGCTGGTGGTGGCACAGTGTCATCACCACTTATGTATTCCAATATGGCATTTCTTAAAACAGGTAAGACAGGTGATGTTCAGAAAAACCTGTGATGCTGCCTCTGTTCACAGCCTGATGAGGTGTATATTGGCTGGCCTGACTGCCTTCTCCTGTGGTCTCCATCGTCTGCAATGACTTAACTGCAGGGGAGCTGTCCTCACTGCTGAGGGCTCAACATCTTGTGAGGATTGTGACAGATACTAAGTGCTGTGCCTTCTCCAAATAAATATATTTTTTTAATAGGCAAATAATTAAGAAGCTGTTAGACTTTTCCTGTTATTACTGCCTCAGACAAATCAAGTTGGGTTTGTTTGGAGACACCACTTGTATGCTTGTGGAAGGACTGGTTGGGACAGGTATATTTTCCTTATTTTTGCAAAGATAGAATCATAGAATGGTTTGAGTTGGAGAGGGCTTTATAGATCATCCATTTGCAACCTCCCTGCCACAGGCAGTAACACATTCCACTAGATCAGGTTGCTCAAAGCCCATCCAACCTGGCCTTGAACACTTCCAGGGATTGAGGCATCTACAGCTTCTTTGGGCAACCTGTTCCAGTGCCTCACCACCCTCACAGGGAAGAAACTTCACTCATTTACTATGACTCAAAAATGAGAGAGATTAAGCCCAGCAGTCAGGGTCAAGATGAAAGACAGAAGCACAGTAATACCTAGGCCTCTTTTCCTCCCCTTGCACATACTTCTCTGCAGCAGTCCAATACAATTGAAATAAATGTAGACCTCCCTTGAACCCTTATTCTTAGGGGACACTGACAAAATACTTTCAAAAGACATTATGGGACATAAAATGCTTAATGCTTCTAATGATCCTGGGCTTGACAGAGACACTAGGGCGCAGGATACAATTCCCTGTCCCTCATCCTTCTCAGGCAGTAAATTACTCAAGGCTATCTTTGTGCTCACCTTTTATCTCCTCCTCCCCTGCTATCTCTTCCTTTGCTCCAGATATCAGCGCTCCAGATATCAGCTATCATTTTTTTTTAAGATAGTCTAGCTGCTTACGTAATCTTAATTCAATTTATCAGTTGTTCTCTGCTGGTCTTCACCTTCAAGAAATACCTTCCCCTACTGCTGCTATTTCAGACCTGAAGAAGGAGCTTCTGCTTATCTGTTTTTTTCCTGCTTATCTGTTTTTTTCTCAGTAGTGGCTGGCTTGATAAGAGATAGCCCCTCTTTATACAAACCACACATCTTTAGCAGTGGGTTGAGTGACAGGGGAACATTTGGCTCCTTCTCATCGTGTAATATGCAGCTAAAAACATCCAGTTAGTAGGTGTGTTTCAGTTTGGTTTTCTTTTGAAGAGATTGTTCTAGAAAAAGGGATCTTCCTATAGTATTGAAACCTCTTACAAATTCAGCAGTTGGCCCTGTCTACTGGAGTCAGGGTAGAAACCCTTTGCACAAGTGCTGAGATAGATGGACCTTCAGGTTGCTTTGCCTGTAGGTCTGTATTCAGAGCTACAGCTGTGAAGTGGGAGGTATTACTTAAAAATGCGTCAGTTAAATAGGTCAAGGCTCCTGTGTGAGCATCAATTTGACGTGAAATTATGCTAAATCAATATCAAGTGGAAAAAAAGCTTTAAATGAGACCAGGAGTGTTGACATGACAAGGTTTTCATCCTTTTAACTCGAGTGGCTTTTAAAACTGATTCAAACTCAGACAGCTCTGAATAAATCCCAGGACTAAGTTAGTGATACTTTAATTGGTGTAGGCTTTACAAGAAGCACTTTACTGAGGTACCAGTGCTGAAAATTTCCTGTGATGCCATATTAAGAGATAATTCTGTCATGTGCTGATATTAGAAATGCCTTCCTTCCCTTCCTTCCCCCCCCCCCCCCCCCGAAATCATCATCATTTGAAGAAACCTGTGTGTTCCACATCTGCTTTCCATGTCTGTGCAGGCAGCTCCTTCAAACGCCTTTCACATCCAGGCAAGGTTAACACATTCCAGAGTGGTAGGATAAAAAGGTGGTCCCCCTGCAGCAGGGTACTTTTAGGTGGGAACTGACATCTAAAGTGATCTGACAGGTTATCCTGACAGTGTACTTCATCTTTGGAGACATGTGAATCCCCAAGCACTGATGAAAGACCTGTGTTTTTACAGATGGGGCTTTTAATATCACTTGAGGTGGATTTTCTAAGCAGGTGTCTGCAGCCTCACAAGAACCCTTTCTCATGGAAGACATGGCTCGTTGTGAATTATTGCAGTGTTACTCTCATCAAATATTAGCAACTTTGTATCTTGGATTAAAATGGCAGAAGAGAGCTGATACTTCACTGGTCCTTTCTCTAAGTGAACAGTATGTTTTCAGCTCATTGGGACCACTCTCACTGAGCTGTATGAAAAGCGAGGAGATCCTGCCTGCAGACAGTCTCCAGCCAGGTGCAGTCAGTGGAAGGAAATGTAGAGGTGGGGCTTGGCTATGACCTAAGGGATATTCTTCTAACCTTTGTAAAAGGCTGTGAAAGTCAGTGTATATAAGTGTATAGATATATTTATATCTATTTTTATATATGTTTTTTAATCTATATATCTGTATAGACAGATCCTGGTAGAGAGAAACTGGAAAATAGAAGTCTAAGCAACCAAGTGAGACCTGGCACTGCAGAGAGGCCTAGCAGGGCAGTCTGTGCCCAGTGCCCTCTTCCCCAGTGCGTCTCCTGGCTCTTGCGCTGGGAGAGAAGATGCATAACAAGCCTATGATCAGCTTGCGTCTTCACAAATCTGGCTGGAATTTAGGACTGAAACAGGAGCTGTGACTTTGTAGCCCCGCATTCCACCCACCCAGATGGAAACTGTAGCTCTAACTGCTTCTGTTTGAGTTCTTTCCCCACGGAGGTTAAGGGCAATAAAGAGGTCCTAAACCTTATTATTAGGTTACACAATATAGCCAGCCTTTACGTCCCTGGCAATCCTTGGAGATTTTTGGATGCCCAGCCAAAAGTCATAATTTAGATCTACATTGACAGTGTACTAAGGCAGGTTCCAAGATTGATACTTGAAATAACTGAACTTTGAGCATCAGTGTAGTTTATCAGGTCTGATCTATTCACAAATATAATATGTCAGACTGGAATAGATAGATGAAGAAATCCCAAAAGAATCACTTTTTAGTATATGAGAAAGGTCTTCAGCTCAGCAACAACCCCTCCTGCACTCAGAAGAAATGTATGTGCTTGTTACCCTGACGTTATAGTATTTACAATTCTTTCTGATGCAGCTCTGGGCCCCTGAAAATCCTCTGCTTCTTCCTTGGCCGTACACCCATAGCTCTGTTTTACTTGACGGCTGGCTGCACTTCTTTAAACAGACAGAGAGGTCACTGCACAGCTACAAAAAGCCTTTTTATCTGTGACGTTCCATGCATCACTCCAGCTTACCTAAAACTCTGCCTGTGGGGATGGATGTGTGAGGGTGTGCACTGCACATGCCAGGGGATGCTGAGCTGATGCTGTGCTCCGTATGGCCGCTCTGGATGTTGTGCTCTTGAGTGCAGAGATATGTCATCAGCTAAAGACACAGGACAGAGAACAGGGCAGCAGTTCTGCAGAAAACATCTGGGGTACTGGCAGATCCAAAGCTGAACCAGAATCACAGAACCATGGAATCAGAATCCTTTAGGTTGGAGAAGACCTATAAGATTGTGAAGTCCAACTTTTAAAGTAGCACTGCCAAGGCCACCACTAAACCAAGTCCCTAAGTGCCACAACTGCATGTCTTTTAAATACCTCCAAGGGATGGGGACCACACCACTTACTTCCCTGGGCAGCCTGTTCCAATGCCTGACAACCCTTTCAGTGAAAGAATTTTTCCTGATATCACCTGTCTTACCTATTTTAAGAAAAGTCCATGCCATGTTGGAATATATGCGGTGATGTTACATATAAGAAACTTCTGCTGTCTTAAAGATGTGAGGGGTTGAACTCTATTCCATGCTGCTAATACCTCCTGGAATGCTGACTCCACTTTTAGCAACACACTTTGGAAAAGGTATGGAGTAATCGGCAGGGGTTCAGAGAAGCGACAGGAATAAGTAGAAAGAATATGATTTGGTTTATTTTGCTGCAAAGGAGTTTTAGGTAAGGCATTGGAAATGCTTCCCAGTACTGTCAATAGAGAAACAAGGAGTAGGCTATCTCTCTAGTTCTCTGTCCCTGCAGGTTTCTGAGGACAGTCTAGAAACCAGCTGAGGTGAGGTCAGGAAACATGCTAGATCTACCATGAATGACATGGGTAATAGCTGATCCCAGCCAACAACAGAGGGACAGACTGCCTCTAGGTCCTTTCCAGCCCTCTTCTGTCTCACCCAGTGATTCATAGATGAACTATGTGACGTCACTTACACCTGTTTAGGCAATTGGTTACACAGTTTGGATAAAAATAATATTCTTATATCACTATGCAGAATGAACAAGAGGGTTTGGAAAAGGGAAGTTGTCAGAAAAGAATGTGCTTATTGTCCTGCATGACAAGATGGGCCTGCACGGAAGCTTTAATCCTGGTAGAGCCCCTGCTTTAGTCCTATTTAAACACAACACAGTACAGTCCTTTGACTCTGACTAGAGATATGCTGCGGAAAGGGTTTCTTCCATGACAAACCTAAGGGGAAGGATTTAACTACTCGTGCTTGCTGAGACACTGCTTGGACTGCATGTGGTAAACCTGGATGTCTCTGCAGAGAGATCTGTTCTTACAGCAGTAGATTTAGAAACTTATCTACAAACATAACCCTGCTCAAAAAAAACATAACCCCAAACATATCCCCAAAATATAACCCCGCTCCTTCCCCTTCCAGCAATATGGCAGTGCCTGGCTGGCTGTTTCAGTTGCTTTGCAAAGAATGAGGGTGGAATTCATCCTATTTAACCTGCGCAGCAGAGATGGCTCACCACTAGATCCTATTGCTACGTGAGCTGAATCCAAGTTCTCACGAAGTAGCAAGGCCTGTTACTTAAGGGACAGCAAGCTGGGTGTGTGGTTGGTGGCAAGGCAGCAGTGTCCTCTCCAGCAAAGGCTCGGTCCCATGGTGCCCCAGTGAGGCCAGTGGAGTGGTAGGTCTGAAGTTAAGCCAGGGCTGGGATATGCAAGACACAGGGCCAGGCGTAGCACAGCTGCAGTATGTAAAGCACATGGGGAGTGAGGAAAGGGCCTGAGCACAAACACAGCTGCTGAGATGTGGGGAAAGATGGCGTCGCTGAGGCTGCTCCCAGCTCTGCTCCACACCACTGCTGGTTGTACTGCAGTTTGAGCCAGTGGTTACAGCGTCTATGTATAGACACCCTTCTGAAGCTGAACAGCTTTTTTGTTTCTTTTTTTTTTCCTTAGGCAAACTAACCCCTGTTCTTGATTTTTCTCCTTGAAGACACTGAGCTGAACTGTATCCTCAATTAACTTAGCAATACCTACACAGAAGACTCAAAGAAGACTAGATCTCTGTGTTTGCCCTCCAGACGTACCTCCACCCGTTGGGGGGCCAGTGACATACGGAGACATCCCACTAGATGGCGGGGCAGCAGCCTGTGGATGGCAAGCCAGGCTCAACTCGTCTTAGGAGGCCAGAGGTTTTTCCGTTGGTGTTGGTGCCATTGCCACATCTCCTGGAATGCCTCAGGGCTAGCACAAGAAAAACTTGATATTTGGCCTGTGACTGATACAACGTCTCTGGGCTCCTGGCCAGTTGGATGCTGCACACAAATACCATCCTCTCCAGATAATTAGCATCCCCGTGTGATGGGCTAGGCTCTGTTGAGTTTTTAACCATTAGAAGGGCTAATTCTGCCATGCTAAACTCACTCAGCTGCCATTTTTCAAACTGGCATTTGCTTCACAAATATTCTGAAGCCTGAAATTGAGTTCTGCCGTTTTAATGCATCACTGCATGCTCTTTAGTTCATTGTTATGCGGTTTGAGCTCTCAGTCTTTTCAATACAGAAATAGTCATTAGAGCATGGGGCATGTTAATGGTATTATTCCTAAAATTCTGGCACTGGATTTGCCAGCAGGTAATAAATAATGAACACAGTTACAACTATAAAGCAAACCTTGTTGCAGATGTTCCAGAGAATGGCAGGAATGGCAATATAAGGAAATGGGTAGATCAATCTTTTGGTCTCCCAGTTGTGCAAAGCATCACTTTAAAATACTGTAGGGTAAAGGATGCAACAGGACTGAAAGACCAAATTCTGGAAAACATCTTCCTAAATGGCAATCCATTAACTTGAGTTCTTAACACTTGTCAGCTGCAAAAATAAACCTGCTATTATTTTCAAAGATCCCAAGACAGATTGGTTATTTATTCTTTTCTGACAAGGATTTTGTGTCTACCATATTCCCCCAGTCTGTGAAAATCAAAATGGACAAAGGATACACCTGGGATGGAGCAATCCCAGGCACAGGTACAGATTGGGCAGAGAAGAGATTCAGAGCAGCACTGTGGAGAAGGACTTGGGGGTGTTGGTCTATGAGAAAATGAACATGAGCCGGCTGCAGTGTGCGCTTGCAGCCCAGAAAGCCAACCGTATCCTGGGCTGCATCAAAAGGAGCGTGACCAGCAGGTCAAGGGAGGTGATCCTGCCCCTCTACTCTGCTCTTGTGAGACCTCCCTTGGAGCACTGTGTGCAGTTCTGGTGTCCTCAACATGAAAAGGACATGAAACTGATGGAACAAGTGCAGAGGAGGGCCACGAGGATGATCAGGGGACTGGAGCACCTCCTGTATGAAGATAGTGTGAGAAAGTTGGGGCAGTTCAGCCTGGAGAAGAGAAGGCTGCATGGAGACCTCATAGCAGCCTCCCAATATCTGAAGGGGGCCTATAGGGATGCTAGGGAGGGACTCTTCTTTAGGCACTGTAGTGATAGGAGAAGGGGTAACGGGTTCAAACTTAAACAGGGGAAGTTTAGATTGGATATGAGGAAGAAATTCTTTACTGTAAGGGTGGTGAGGCACTGGAATGGGTTTCCCAGGGAAGCTGTGAATGCTCCATGGCTGGCGGTGTTCAAGGCTGGTTTGGACATAGCCTTGGGTGGTATGGTTTAGTGTGAGGTGTCCCTGCCCATGGCAGGGGGGTTGTAACTAGATGATCTTAAGGTTCTTTCCAACCCTAACTATTCTATGATTCTATGGTATGTTAGGGGGTTTGGAGGTATGACCCAGCCTCTGAGTGATTTAGAATTGCTCTGGCTTATATTGGTTTAGCAGCTCTGTACTGGTTACAGCAGTTCTGTAGGAGCCATTGTGAAATGGAAGTTTTAATGGAAAGATGGTAGAAGAAGCTGTTTGAAAATTGTCCCCCACAAACATGCTCTGAGAAGAAAATGCTGGTCTGTTTATCTGTCTGTAGATGCCTGATAATCTCAGACACTTCAAGATTAGGGTAGGAAGGGAACCTTGAGATGTCAATCAACTAGTCTTCTTTCATCATGGGGATTAGTTAGACATGCACCACTCTGGGGAGATGTTTGTCTACTTTGTTTTTCAGATCTCCTGATGATGGAGATTTCCATCCTCCTCTGCAAAGCAAACCATTACTGAAAAAGTGGCTAGGGGCTGGGTTCTCCCTTTCCCATGTATTATAAATAAAGGGGAATGGATGGATCATAACCTGTATTAAAGTGGATTTAGGGGTCTGTCTGATGCTCAGATCCTTATGGAGCTCAGTCTGGCTCATTCTGTATGGACACTTGGCTGCACAGTTTCCATAGGTACCAAAAAAATTTTCTGTATTAGTTGTCAGCACTTTCACACAGGATGAACCAGGATGTTGTTCCTCAACATTTGATTCATTCTCTTGGGCAATATAAGTGGGCACATAGAAGTCTATCTGCAGGGCCGTGATACTGTAGGTAGAGAGGAGAAACAGAGGAGCCAGCCCATCTCATGTGTTTCTACCAAGAAGCTTTACATACAAAAGGAGTTTAGCAGTTTAGCTAATGAATACAATTCAGGGCAGAGTTGCCTGTAGCGGTAACAGATACTTCTGTGAAAACAGAAGAGCAGTCCTCAGTGTTGACCACAGGACTAAACTGTTAATGAAATGTTAAGAAAGAAATATAGAATAAAACCATAAACATTCCTGCCATATATATGTCTGTATTACACATGCAGAAAGTAAATACATATGCATACAGATACACACACACACATTTTATATATAACTGCTGTATGCCCGAATATCAAACTCCTGCTGCAGTTCTGGCCTCCCAGTGTTAAAGGATGTTATAAAAGTAGTAGCAGTACCAAGAAGAGAGGCAAAGAGCAAACTAATACACTGGAACAGGACACAGCAGCTTTAAAAAGAGATAGCCGGGCTGGTGCGTATGATGGCAGTCTTTGAAATCAACAGTGACACTGGGAAAGTTAAAAATGTCAATTATTCACAGCCTCTCAGCTATAGTTCTCAGGAGCTATGGGAACATCAATAAAACAATGAAGTGGCAGGTTCAGAAGAGGCAAAAGAAGGCTCCTTTTAACATCCTGGGTATAGTTGTATTGTGGAACTTATTGTTCGAGGATGCTGTAAATGCCAACATTTTAGATTATTGCAAAAGCAATTAGAAAGAGTCACGGGAAAAAATGCAGAAAGAGCTATTAAGCACTTCCGGCTTGGGAAGAAGCGCTTCAGGCAAGGACTGCTGAAGGCCAGGAAATTTAACACTGAAATGTTACCTTCCTACGCATAGATTTGTGAGTTTGTGGGATAAAGGGTTTGGAAGAGATCTCCTGTATCCTTGAAATCCCCTTTATTAATGCATCAATCACATGCAGCCTCAGGGAGAGAAGTTCCTAGGAAGGAAGAGGGAAGAAGAAGATCACAAGGAGGCTAGGGAATCGTCTCCGGCAGCTTCTCTGGCCTGAAATAACCCGTTGCAAGCTATGGGGCCATGCTAAGGTGAGGAAGGACCACTGCCCGATCTGCCTTTCCAGCGCCAGCTATCCTAATTGCATCAGCTACTGCCCTGAGGACTTTTTGTGGTCTAATTCTGCTGCCTCATAGTTCTGACCTGGTTTAACATTTGAAAGAGCACGTAAACCCCTCGTGTCGGGTGGTTTAGCTGCTGTCAGCTTCCTTTCTGTTTAATGGCTGAGCCCAAATGCCCAGCCAAGGCGGTGTTGGATATCCTTGGGTAAGCGAAGGACTGTGGAGGTGCTACAAGGTCAGGCTATTTGGTTTCTGCTATGCCAAGAAATCATGTCCACCCTACTCAGTCTTCTGGGCAGCCTCAGGCCCCCTCCATCTGTCTTATTTTTGAGATGTTCTGCAGTGTGGTTCAGTCCTGTGTTCCTCTACCTGTGGCTCATCAGGCATTAAATAATAACAAATTTCCCACCTGGGACATCCTGACATATGTGCATACCTCAGCCCGCAAATATTGATATGTGTGCAAGCAAACAATGTGCATCAAGAGATGGCAAAGACATATGCACATCCAAAGTTGAGTGTGCATATTTTGATGTTGTAAATGAAAACCACAGTAGCCACAATGAGTGCAGTGGGGCAGCCACAACTTCTCAGGGCAACCTGTGCCACTGTCTCACCACCCTCGCAGTGAAGAATTTCTTCCTAGTATCTAATCTAAATCTACATTTTTCAGTTTAAATAAGCTGCTCCTTTTCTTTGCCACTGCAGGCCCTGCTGAAAAGTCTCTCTCTTTATTATAAGCCCCCTTTAGGCACTGGAAGCTGCTCTAAGGTCTCCCCAGAGCCTTCTCTTCTCCAGGCTGAGCAACCCCAACTCTCTCAGCCTGCCTCCGCAGGAGAGGTGCTCTAGCCCCCTGAGCGTCTTTGTGGCCTCCTCTGGACTCGTTCCAACAGGTCCATGTTCCTCTTGTGTTGAGTCCCCAGAGCTGAACACAGTATTACTGGGGGGTCTCACAAGAGCAAAGTAGAGAGGGAGAATCACCTTTCTTGATCTGATGGATTTTTCTGAAAGTTTGTGCCATCCTTCAATGTTCAAGAGCTCAACAACTTGTGTGGGAGCACAGTGTGCACCTGGGAGGCCGCACATCAATTCCTGTGGGCCAAAACTGTCATTTATGATCACTCTTCTCTGCAACAGCAGTCAGTGCATAACCCTCCTGTCACAGATTCTCCATGTATGAAATGAGGCTACTGATGTTTATCTACCTACTGTGAGGGCTGATAGAACAAATCATTCTTATTTTATGGTGATAGGAAACCAGGAAGAAATCCCACTGAATTAATTAGTATATACAGGAGCAACTGGAGAAAAGAAGGAGGCTTGGGGGCATCTGCTCTTACAGCACAAAGTAAATGATTCTTCACTGAGAATGGCATGAATATGGAAACTATGCAACAGATGCACTGTGCTGAACAAATGTATGTATATGATTCTGTTTGGCTATTTGGTGCACTTCCTCACTATTCACGAGTGGGTTTGTGCTGAACATCCACGAGAAAAGCTGAGGAGCTGGTTTTGGTTCCAGTGGGTGCTGCAGACATGTGTCAAAAGCATGTAAGGTATGGTGTGCTAGTGCTGCCTAGAGCTGTTGTCAGCTCCTACATGTCAGGATAGAAACTGGCTTCTGCTTTCAAACTCCTCTGCAGCAAGGAAAGGGGTTCAAGCCCCACTCAGGGACCTAAAAGCAATGCCTGTGGAAACTGGGACAGTGTTTCTTTTTTTCTATTAATCTGAGTTCATTACTCACTTCCTTTGGATTTCTGCTGGCGGCCAGTGCTATTTCAAGATGTGGCTTTTATGCACAGCCTATACTCACATGCTTCATATAATAAATACAGTCAGAAAAAAAGCAAATTCTCCATTTGTTCTTTGCTGATGACAATCACAAAATGCACCGCTTCAGATTCTGCATGCAATCCTGATTTATAAGCACTAATTTGGGCTTCCATCTTTCAGGTTCAGTCCCTTTCTTCATAACACGCACCTGTGGGCAGAAACTCTGACCACACAGAAGTACCTTGTAGACTTAGGACTAACAGCTCAGAAGGGCAATATCTGGGAGGAGATCCTCGATGAAGAAAGTTGAGTATCACAAAGCATGTAAGACTTGCAGCCTGTGCTCACAGCTGCAGAGACGTGAACAGCAAGAGGCACTGCTCCAGCCACTTTTCATTACCCGTGCAATTTCATTTGCATTCAGGATTTTTAAGCCCTTTATTTGCCCTTTTACACCATTAATATGACGGACCTACCAGCTTAAAAACTGCAACTTGGAATAGCTATGGATTTACCAGGAGGCACAAAAGGGTGAGACAGCTTTGTGCTATCCCCCCAGTATCCCAACAATACTGTTATCATCCATGTATCTATCTCAAAGAATTAAATATTATATTAACAGACAATGGTATCTACAATGTTAACATTAAGTAATTAAGTATTTTTATATGAAAAATATGTGAGATTGCATATCCTGCACACATGGACTTGTATATATAACTCTTGGAGAATGTACCAGTGATCAGATAGCTTTAGCCTTTTAGTTGTAACTTTAGTCTTTAACTCTGAGAGATGAAGAGTGTTGGCTATATGTGCTCAGGTTCTGTCTGACGCAGTAGTAATATTACCATAGTATCAAAGAATCAGTTAGGCTGGAAAAGACCTTTAAGATCATGGAACCCAACTGCTACCCCAGGACTGTCAAGCCCACCACTAAACCATGTCACTGAGAGCAAACTGATCTCCCCTTCATGATCTTCAGTCATTCACACCTCATGGCTGCCCCCTTAGAGTAGCACCACACTATATAGCTGCTGCCCCTACCTTTCATGGCCACCCCTCCTCTCCCCTTAAGATCTCCCCTCATGGCCACCCCTCATGCCCCATGGTTGCCCCTGGTCTCACGTCATGATGTGCCCTCGCTGCTCACGGCCTCCCCTCCTGTCCCTCTCACAATTTCCCCTCATGGCTGACCCTGAAGTCCCCTCATGATCTCTCCTCACGACTGCCCCACCTCTCCCCTCACAACCTCCTCTCATCCCTCATGGCTGCCTCTCCTATCCCCTCAAAATCTCCCCTCACACCTCATGACCGCGGCACCTCTTCCCTCATGATCTTCCCTCATGGCTGCCCCTGCTCTCCCCTCACAGTCTTCCTTCACCTTTCATGCCCACCCCTGCTCTCCCCTCAGGATCTCCTCTCACCCCTTGTGGCTGCCCCTGCTCTCCCGTCATGACCTCCCCTCATCCCTCATGACTGCTGCACCTCTTCCCTCCCGATCTTCTCTCAGAGCCACCCCTGCTCTCCCCTCACAATCCTCCTTCACCCCTCATGAACATCTATCAGAAATCTTTCCTAGCAATTGACCCAAGTTCTCTCCGTCTCCCCCTACTTTCTTTGGTTCTGCATTTCATTCTACAATAACCCACAAGAACCTGCTAACCATCTCCTCTCAATCCTTGGAGCTGCGTTTACCGTCCCACCAGGACACTTACGCCAGCAGAGAATCCTGAACAAGATTTCCAACAGCAGCTGTGTGACGAGGAGACAGATTTATGAATATTAAGATGACTGTAGTTGTTACATTTTTTAATCATGTAGTTCGCAAGGCAAGAGCTCAGTCACAATGCAACGTTTCATTTTCCGCGCACTGGCAATTGACACTATGTCTTTATCTTGACTGAGTTGAAACACAGTTTTTTATGTTAGTAGTGTATAGCGAGAAGAAATTAAGCCAGACAGTGAAGATTTACTAAATGTTAGATACAATCCTTTTATGATTTCCCACTTATTTTTCAATGCTTGCTCTTCAAGGAAGTGCATTTGAGCATTTTTAAGCTAAGAAAAAGGATGGTCTGAATTATTACTGTGTATGAGCGCAGTTTGGGTAATATTTTAGCCAATGCATCATCACTATTGCACTGTTATTATGAATTAACATGTTGAATATCTGTACTGTGTTAGGGCACAGTAAGTTGCATTCCACAGATAAGCTTTATGTTAACAAATGCTTGTGATTAATTTATAGTTGGTATAAAATACAGCACTATATTGCCAACAGTCATGATGCATTTGCTACGGGACCGTATGGATTCTCTACAAATGCGTAAACAACTCTAATTTGCACTGCTCTTCCTTGTTTTCTTGTGGTCACACATTTCTTTTGTAAGTGTTGTACGTTTTTCTCTTTGTACTGCTTGCAGCAACTCAGACATGAATCCATTAATGCAATTACAGGAGTGCGAAGCAGAAAGCAGAAGACTTACTTTTTAATACACCAGCATCGAATGACCCCACAGTCAGGTCACGCTGCTTGCGCTGGCTCCTGTCTGTGGTCAGGAGAGGTCTCTGGAGCTAGTTTTGGAACCTGGCACAGACTCACTCTGTCATGCGCTACTGGGGGGAAAGTTCAGACACTCAAATCTGGGCTCAAAACACAGGCAGTGAGAACTGAGATGCAGTTCTGGGAGGGGGGATTTATTACATATTTTGACCACAGAGCTCCTGACTATCCTTTTGACTTTTAAAGTTCATGTTTGCAAGCATCAATTCAGGTATGAAGTAAGGTTGGGAATGGGGTGGCAAGCATCTCTATCTGTGGCTTTCAGTGATGGCAAACATTTCAGTTTGAGATTTTAAAACTGGGGCATACTGGAGCTAAGATGGATCAGTGCATTAGTATGAATAAAACCAGGCAGTCTCCATTATCAAAAATTTCTGCTCCTCTACTCTGCTCTTGTGAGACCTCACTTGGAGCACTGTATGCAGTTCTGGTGTCCTCAACATAAAAAGGACATGGAACTGTTGGAACAAGTCCACAGGAGAGCCATAAGGATGATCAGGAGCACCTCCCGTATGGAGATAGGATGAGAAAGTTGGGGCTGTTCAGCCTGGAGAAGAGAAGGCTGCATGGAGACCTCATAGCAGCCTTCCAGTATCTGAAGGGGGCCTATAGGGATGCTGGGGAGGGACTCTTCATTAGGGACTGTAGGGATAGGCCAAGGGGTAATGGGTTCAAACTTCAACAGGGGAAATTTAGATTGGATATAAGGAGGAAGCTCTTTACTGTAAGGTGAGGCACTGGAATGTGTTGCCCAGGGAAGCTGTGAGTGCTCCATCGCTGGCAGTGTTCAAGGCGGGGTTGGACAGAGCCTTGGGTGGCATGGTTTAGTGTGAGATGTCCCTGCCCATGGCAGGGGGGTTGGAACTAGATGATCTTAAGATCCTTTCCAACTCTAACTCTTCTATGATTCTATGATCAAAAATTTAAAGTGACGGCTATCATGCTTTGCCACGTTTGAGTCCTCACCCCAATAGGCACAGTCAGCTAAAATCAACAGAGCAAAACCTATATGACCTCAGAGCAGTGTTTGAACATACACCTCTGTATTTACAGTGTGATACCTAATGTTGGTTTCTCTGCATGTCTTTAGGTTTAAAGTGCACTAGAAAGGATAATCAGCTCTATAAATTCAGCTGCACCTTTTGCAGCAGCACCTTAAGTACTAGTACACATGGGGTGTTTTAACATTACCTTGTCTACCCTAATATTTCAAGACATGAGGTTAGACCCTTGGTTTAGGTTGAGCAGATTCTTGGCATCCTGACAAAATCTGGGGGACATATTTTGGTCTTGATTTTCATTCAAAACTATTGTTGCCTCCAAAACTTATGCCCTGAGACCTTCACAAAATAATAATCAGTCTCCCACCACTGCTCTCCGAAGTCAAAGCTCTGCCTTTCCAAGCATTTTCCCAGTGCATTCCTCACAAGGCTAAGAGAGATCAGCTAAAACTTGGAGGTAAACTTAGGTCCATTTAATAAACCTATCATTCAGTAACATTTACATTGCTACTTGTTTCAGAGCATTTGAAGTAAATGAAGCAGGGAAAATAGAGGAGGAGGAAGCGAATGTCAGTGAGAAGCTCTAGGCCCAATGCCATTGCCACTAGTCAGCAAATGGCAAATGCCTCCGAACCTGACAAATGTGCTCTAGGGCTGCTGAAACTGTTGGGAGAAAGAGCACTGGATGTTGTGACCTCTCTGACCAATTGTTTTCTGGAGAACTGATACATTTTTCAGTGGACTTAGAGGAATGAAGAAAAAAAACCAAAACAAAACACAGATATGTCCAGCTGAGCTTTCTGAGTAAACTTATTTTGCCAAAGCATGTTATTTATGAAAATGCAAAAATGCTCTCATTGTTTCTAACGCAAAGCAGCAAAATAAAACACAGCTTTGATCATAAAACCCCAATTTTGACTTCTCCAGCTATGAGAAGTGCTGCACTTGTCACAGTATGCCAAGTATTCTGTTCCTAATGCTGTGTTCCTGCAACACATAAAGGAAATCTTGAAGGTCTCACTGCTGCTGTAGCTCTGAATCGTATCACAGTTGGTAGGGGATCACAGCATAGCACAGAGCTCCTGCAGAGGCTATGCAGGCTTAAGTAAACCCTTAGAACAGTATTTCTGGCAGGTATCCAGAAGCCAGTGTCTGGCTAAAGCTTAGAGGGCTTTTCAGAAACAACTCTTCTGACACTTGACACCCATCTAGGTGTTTAGATCAAGCATTTAGATCAGAAAGACTGACACATAGCTATGTGTTAACATGGCCAGATGAGAGGGCAGCTCAGTCTGGGATCTATACCCTTCTGCAGTGGTGATGAAGGCAGTGGTTAAACTGAGATCTTTTTTGCTGATTAGAGGCTTGCTGAGCTAATTGAATGAGCTCTGTTCAGATAAACCAGATGGAGCTGCAGGAGTCTGCACACCACTGTGATTTCTCCCCACCTAGTATTTAACCACACCATTTAAATGCCTCTGTGATGTGCCAGGTAGTATGGAGTGAGTAAGATCATCTACATCATATGCTTCTTTTCTCACTCTTTGCACCTCTCCTGTTCCTTTCAGGTGCTCTAAGGATCACTTATTGATCAAAAGCCATCTTCTGGAGTTCCCCTGCTTCTGCACTCCAAGGTTGTAGAAATACAGAGCATCCTGTTTATAATTGCCAAAATTCAGTGTTACAATGGAGTTTGCAGTGACAATCAACATCAGAATCAACATCAGTGTTGTCATCTGCATATTACTGAGAAGCATTTGAAATGAAGTTGTGTAGCCTCTATAGTTACCACATTTTCAAACATATACACCCATTATAGAAGCCTTTCTGGTGGAGACCATAGTTTCAGCCATAAAAATGATAAAAGCAGTGGATATGTGTCTTCTGGAACCATATATATATATATATATATATATATAACAGCTTCTAAAATCCAAGATGCTTCAGACTTACAAGAGCTGGGCTAGTTTCCTGTAAGATTTACAGATATTACAAACCTCCAAAGTTTGAACTCCGTCCAGGGTGAAGTATATAATCTACTGCTAAGTCCTACTCTCCAAACAGCCTAAAGGATGGTCATGCTGGGTCTTCTGATGTGTGACTGTTCAGTGCTGTGGTCTTCCAGGGTCCCTCAATACCTCCTCCAGGAAATTCAGCTCAATCTCCAGCCACTTTCCTTGGAATGTTTTGGCTGTCAGACAGATGAAGGTGTCAGAAGTAGCTTTCACCAGAAGCAATTTCCTCTGGAACAAGCTACCTAAATGCCTTAATCCTCATGTCAACTATTACAGAACTGACAGACCATCTGTTTTGAAAAGATCACTTATTCTTTTCACTTACAAAAAAGCTCTTGTCATTTCAGGCAGTCTAGCACCAGTAAAAGCTTCTCCACAATTTAGACATGCCTGTTCTGCTCATGTCTTATCTCAGCCTTCATTTGCACTATCTTCTCTTGTCCATCTATGTCACCCTTAATTGCTTTTTTGCCTGTATTCTCTCTGTCTTCTTGCTGGCTTTGCACTTGAAATGAAAAGTTATTAACATTCTAGGCTGGTTTTTGATTCTATAGGACTGGATTCCCCATGGCCTTAGGGCTGAAACAAGGCCAACCCATCTCCTACATGAATCAGGCTCTGCATTTTTTGCTGTACTGTAGGAATCCCTGTGAAGTCCTTAGATGAGATTTTACACTGGTAAAGGCTGGAAGCCTTTTTTACACTGAAGGCTGGTAGCCTTCAAGTCATTGAGCAGTCTCTGTCCCATGACCTTGAAGAGGGTTGGAAAAAGTTGTTAGTGCATTGCATGATGTCCAGGGAAGTCCACCTCCTCCTCACACTGCAAGCCGGACAGGAGGCCAGAGGTGTTAGCGCGGCATCTGTAAATAAAGAGGCTAAACACACACACACTGCTTTCACAATTAGTTCTGCTTTATTTGCTCGTGCGTGGTAATATATAGCATACAGATATAGGTTGAGCCATGAAGCCAAACAGCAACGACATCATTCCCAGTAACTGTTTTCAGTCACTATAAATTCCAACCTATAAACAATCACTCCTCAGGCTATTTCCCAGACTGATCTTGCACACAAACACTCCCTGGATTACTCAAGACTCAGGTGCACTATCAGCAATTCTTCTTCTTTGATTATCCACATAGCAAGAACAGGACGGCTTGCAGTTCCCACAGTTAGGATGTGGCATTAAAGGCAGGATACATACTGCAGCCCCTCAAATGCATTTGCTGTGCTAGGTAATTGTGGCTAAGTCTTCTGGAATGTTGAGTCATTCTAATAGTTTGAGGTTTCCAAAAGGGAACCCACTGCACTGCTTCTATTACATTGGTGCTCGTGCCAATGTGAAAGCAGTTTAGTTAGCAAAAGCCTAGGTTCTGATGGGTGTCTTCTGTAAACTTAGTGAGTTGAACCTGCTTGCGAGTCAGATGAGAGTTATCACCAGTGTGAGCAAAGGGCCAGAAACATGTCTGGAAATGGGAACAGGATGTTGGAATGTAAGTGAGCATCCTCCTTGCTGGCAATGATCTGCTACGTCAGTGCTGCCATGTTGCAGAATACCCTTATTGCAGCTGCAAGGCACATAGCTGTGGTCACTGCTGCTGCCACCTAAAGCACGAATCTGAAAGCCAGCACGCAGCGAGCCCTGTGCAGGGAATGACGATTATGGGAAATGGAGGAAAAGTGTTTGAACACATCAGCTGTCACATTTCTGTAGAAGTTCAGGGTGTCTATCACTGCAGTGTGTGCCTGTCCAGCCCCTGGACCATGTCTGCTTTCCCACTCTATTAGGCTTTGTCACTGAAGTGAGTGGAGATGTGAGCTCCTGCCTGTGGCTGCTGCTTTGCAGCATCAGCAAGGAATCCCACTGCACACTAAATATACTGTCTTGTCAAAGATATGCTTTTCATGACAGATTACATATGTCCTTTGTGTCAAGGACAAACTCCTACAGTTGTTTTCCCCTGCTGTGCAGAATAACCCATCTTGCTCAAGGTTAACAGCAATTGGCTCATCTTGGCCAAACACAGTGTTAGTTCTGGGACCCTGGTGTTGTCATGCCTGTGAGTCAGCAGGTTTGCAAAGCAGGGAAGTACTTCTTCAGAAAGCACTCTGTCTTTTCAAAATCTTCTAATTTCAAAAAAACCTGTGATGATACTTAAATGTCAATTTTACAAAATTCTGTAAAGTACATTTTTAAATTGAAAAGGAAGGAAATGGTATTCAAATCCTGCTAGGAAAAGCTGGGTTACCCAAAGCCAGACAGTGGTAAACAGAAGAAAAGCTGGATTATTTGGGTAATAGTTTCATGCAAAGTATTCTATAGGTAGTACGGGAAAATGATAAAAATTCAGGAATCAGGAAAGAGAACAGTGAGGCTCCTCTAAAACAACAGCACTGAAAGTTTGAGTTTTCCTACATGGCATGTCTGTGTTTTGATCAACCTGAATCCTGACCTTGAAGGACATGGGTTTAGGGTCGCCTGCCCTTACATGTCACTGTCCATTGTCTAGTATGAGTCACATTTCTCTTGCGGTAGAATTATTTCAACTGCAACTCTGCTTTCATAGGACTAGTCAAGTGCAAATATGTATTTCCCCTAGCAGGTATTTCCCATTGCCAATTAAGGGGTGTACTTACAGTGGTAGAAACCGCACCATATGTACCATGTTCTTTGGCGTCACACTGACCTCTCTGTCCTTCATTCAACACTGAATAATCTCCCCTTGTGGAAAAGGCTAGGTCATATCTTAGACCACGTGCTGTCTGGTTTTTAGTTGGGCATAGAAACATGTTTGCTTTTCTTTGAGTTGCACCTACTAGCATTCACATTGGCAGTAATTTCTTGCAGCTGCTACTTGGTTCGCAGCAGTGCCATGTTGGACAAAAGCTTCTGTGAAGCAATTGTATCTGATCTTTATTTGGCAAGCAATCAGAGGACAACAGACAACCTCTCAGATGACCTGTTGAGGTTGGAAAGTGTTCTATAGTAGTGAAAGGCCTTCTGTAGCACCTTCATATCTGAGAACGGCTTTTCCTTTCTTCATTCAAATAACATCAAAGCCAACACTGTGACATACATAGGAATTATTATCTCTGTAGGGAGTCTCAGAAATGAAGAGAAACCAATTTCCCAGAAACTGCTGGGAGGTTGCAACACTTTCAGAAAATTTTGCCTGAATTACAGGTTTGCATTTACTGGAATTGTGTTGCTGGGAACTCATGCTGTACTAACTCTCTTACCCACTCAGACCCAGAACGATTCTCAGTTCCTTCACCCTCAAAGCCCGGAGCTGTCCTCCGTTCCTTCACCTTTGTTTGTAAGTGTAACATTACAAATGACATGGTCCTTTTACACCCACAGAACTAGGAGATGATAAAGACCTTTGGCTCTTGCCAGTGCCAGGGCCCCAATCAGATTATCAGAAAACATTAACAAAAAGGCTACAAAATAACATTTGCTGTTATTCCTGCTTCCCTTGCTTTCTCATTGACCCTGCACAGTAGAGTCTGTTACCAAGGCAGAAACTTCAGTCTTGATGATTACCTTTAAAAAAACAAACAAGCCTAGTTCTCTCTCTCACTTGCAGATTGTGTTCTGTATCCCAAGCCTTATTCTCCTAACTCCACAGGCTGCCTGAAATGCATCACAAGTAGGTGGACATGGCTGCAGCTGAGTTTACCCCTGGCAAACATGATGGAGGGACTATTTGCTATGTCTTGTAGTTTTACACATGCCAATAGCATGTTGAGTGTTTATTTTCTTCCAAGAAGGTCATCTGCTGTATGGCTGGGTGCCAGATTAACTCCTTCTCAGACAGAAAGTGCAAGCACCAAAGATGAGAAGGCTGTGGCAGGGCAGAAGGGGATTGGTTCCCATGTGCCAGACTTGCTTTCATCGTGCAGCCAATAGATATGAACAAAGCAGATTAATTATGTGACTAACAATCACAAAAGTTTCCAAAGGACAAAGGAAACTCTCCAGTGGTTACAACTAGTTTCAAACCAACAAAGCAGTTTGAATAATGCCCATAACCATCTGGGTCACTTCATTAACCATTCATTTAAGCAGCATGTCCCTGAGCAAAACTGTCTTCACTGCTGCAAAGATCAGAAGAGAAATTATTTTCCATTGTAAGTAGCAGTGAAAAAGGTCAAACAAGAATCAGTGCACAAAAAGCAGAGTTCTCTGTTAGAATTGTTGGAGGGTGGTCCTCTTTTGCTTAAAAACTTGTGTGGAAACTCGGGAGCAGTAAGGCTGGTGGTCTGGGAACTAATTAAACCTTGGCCCCACACAGCCCAGCAGGAAAGAACTGGCCTTTGGACAAAACTGTTGTAAGACTGCACAACCAGTAGCATACCGTTAGCTCATGCATGGTTCAGAGACATGTGAGAAGATGCTGAGCACCAAAGTCAACTGCTGACATGGCACTGATGTCAGGCTCAAGGCAGCCTGCCAGAAATAGCCTATTGGCTGTTGATAAAAGCATTACGTGTGTTGTAGTATGAATCTGGCTGAAAAGACAAGAAGAGAGACTGTTCAGAGGACCCATCCAAAAGTCACTAGAGGTAACAGAAGTTAGCCTGAATTCCTTTGTATTCAGAAGTACAGGGCTGAGTAAAATGATTAGGTGGAAGCTGTAATGTGGGAGCAGGAACCGGTTTGCATCAGAGATAATCCAAACTGGCTGCCTGTGGCAGGAGCTGGCCAAACTGCAGGAAGAACTTAAGGTCAAACTGGAACTAAAATCCTTCTTAAAGGGAAACAGAGAATTGGGAAGTCAGGAAACTGAAGTGGCTGTCCTGCTGAATCACCCAGTGTTAGAATCAGTTCAAATGATCTCTGTGCAAAAGAAAGGAGCCACTCGAAGTTCACCCCAAGTAAGAATCTCCCTGCTGGAGTTACAACACTTGGAAAGTACTAGACAGTTTTGAGGAGTTTAGGAGGGGTCTGAACACAAGTACGTATTCTGAGCTGTGAGTTTGTACCTACCTTCCAAGAGGCCCATCTGCAAAGAGAACTTTGCCGCACTGCAACTGGAGCACCAGCTCCATGGGCTGCCCACACGGTAACAACCAAAATGAAAAATTCTGGGAGGTCTGTGAGGGACTTGGGTGGCTGTATTTTCACTGCATGTATGAGATGTAGTGAAATGTGTTTTCACATTTCACATATGAAGCATTTCCAGCACACTGGGACCCAATTTTTAATTCCTTATGTTTTACTGACATGTGCAGGCAAGGCCACAGCCAGCTACTTCATGGGGGCTGAATGCGCATTAACCCCTTCCTCCACCAGCCAGTAAGCTTAAATAAAGTTTCTCAGCTGCCAGCCTTGCCCTGAGATCAGTGAGGAGAGCAGTACTGCAGGATGTTTTGACCTTTTGGGGTAAGGCATGCCACCCAGTTGCAAGGCAGTGGAGTGACAGTGGCAGCAGGGTAGATCCTGCAAGTAGGTCTGGTGGCTCTTCAGTTAGAAAGGGAAAGTGCTGAATTGCCAGAACAGGTTGCCTTTGGGGGAAGAGAAGGAGCTAACTTCAGCTACTTCAGACAGAGCCCTGGGCTCTGGCCCAAGGGAATGGACTAGTTGCCCCTTCATCTAGCCTTGGTGGGACTGGTCACTGACACCTGTACTGCAGCTGAGACCTGCCCTTTTGGGTAGCCCCTCTGTCACCACCAGTGTCCTCCATAGCACACCCTGAGCCTTCTAGGCCGGCATTGTACATACATTTACAAAGCAATGTAAAGCTGAGTGCATAATTTCACATTGGTAATTGCATTAGAATTGCACAAAGCTGCATAATTTGACTAGATGACCTTTGAAGGTCCCTTCCAACACAAATATTAAATAATTAAAAAAAAAATAAAAATCACCTGTTAAACTACATTGTCAAAAATACTTAACCGGGTATTTTAAAGAGCAAAGTAGCTATTTAAACCCACCCTGCCCCTTTCTGTTCCTTCTCAGAGCAGACATCCAAGTTTCCTGTACCACTTTAAGGAAGCTTAACCCAGATACAGCTGTGGTGTCTCTAGGCAGCACGGGCAGCCATGCAGCTGTACACCTAGGGACAAAATAGTGTCGTTATAGTTAATGATGAGGAGGAACCCTGAAGGAAGAGCATCCTGTCCACTAACCGAGGAGCACTGCAATGGCCGACATTACTAGCACAGTCACCCGGGTGGCATTACTAGTGGAAAATACCACACTGTTCGGGACAGCCACAAGTCTCGAAAAGCCAGCAGGGAAGGGAGGCTCCTGATGGGAAAGACGGGGGATTAACTTCTACCTCCCCGGTTTATTACAGGCTCGACATCCCCCCCAAATCAACTCCCTCCCGCGGGCCCTTTAAATCCACCCGTTCCTCGCACGCCCGTCCCCAGCCTTCGCCGGCTCGTTCCCTCAGGCAAGCCCGCCCAAGCGGCCGAGCGGGGCGGGGCCGGGGCCGAGTCGTGCCCCGCTCTCTCCGGCCCCACTCCTCCTGATGGGAGCGGGGTAGCGCCTTATAACCGCCGCGGCGGGGCGGCGGTCGTCGGCACACCGGAACGTGGGCGGAGGCGGCTGCTGGCGGTGCCGAGTCATCTCCCGGCCGGGCACTGGTACGTGTGTATTCGTGAGCTTCACCGAGCGCTGTCCTCTGAAGGAGGGAGAAGGTCTGATGAGCTTTGCTGGGCACCCTCCGGAGCCTTCCACCCCCGAGCAGGGACATGCCGCTTCCTTTTATTTCCCGTGTTTTTGTCTCCTGATGAAGGTGTGCTTCGTTTTGTAGGTGGTCGTTGGTTAAAGGTTGTTTGGTCGGTGCGGTGGCTATTGCCTGCTCCCTTCGCCCCTTCGCAGGTGTCTTTGCGTCACTGCTCCAGGTGTTTAAAGTAGGATGGAGGTGCTGCTCAGGGAGGCACTGCTGTAGCGCATCCCTTTAGTTTGGAACGGGTTTCACTGGCCTCCCTACTTGTCAAGCAGCTGCTGTTTTGCAAGGACTTGCCGCGATGGCTGCTAGCTTTAACCCTTGCCTTTTTCTTTCTGATCATACTTCACTGCTTGAATAAGAACTGAGCTGTGCGGCTGCAGGATAATCCGTGCAGTTAAAAAGTATTGCTTGGATAACTGTCATATGTGTGCATGTTTATATTACAGGTAATAACTTTTTAGGACTAATAATTCATTAGTGTAAGCCTTCTGTAACGGTCAAATTCATTTTAAATAGCTAAAACTACTGTAAACTGGAGTATACTGTGGCTAGTATGCTAGCAATATGTTTAAAAATAAAGAATCAGACATATTTCTTTTAAAGTCTGTTTCCTAACAGGGAAATACCTAACATTTGTCCTAATTGAGTCATTCTTTTAGGGAACTTTGGCTTTTGATTTTATTTCACTTACATTGTCAATTAAAAGTGATCAGACTTGCTTCTGACTTTCACAGTGTGTGAATGATTCTCTGTATTAATTTAACCCAGTGTCTGTTAGGGAGAGTATCACCCCTCTCGTCTTACTGATGATAGTTTTTTAATAAGACCTGAAGACCTCACTCTGATGAGGGTTAACCTTTAAGTAGTTTGCCAGTTATCTGATACGGAATTCTTCAAAGGAAATACTTTTATCAGAGTGGGAAAGAAATTCTTAGTAAAAAAACAAAACAGGAATTCAGAAAATGAGAAGAAATTTTTTACTGTGAGGGTGGTGAGGCACTGGAATGGGTTTCCCAGGGAAGTTGTGAATGCTCCATCCCTGGCAGTGTTCAAGGCCAGGTTGGACAGAGCCTTAGGTGACATGGTCTTGTTCAACATCTTTGTCGGTGACATGGACAGTGGAATTGAGTGCACCTTCATCAAGTTTGCCAATAACACCAAGCTGTGTGGTTTGGTTGATACGCTGGAGGGAAGGAATGCCATCCAGAGGGACCTTGGCACAGTTGTGATGTTGGCTGATGCCAATCTGATGAAGTTTAACTATGCCAAGTGCAAGGTCCTACAGCTGGGTCAGGAGCAATCCCAGGCAGAGCTACAGGTTGGGCAGAGAAGAGATTGAGAGCAGCCCTGTGGAGAAGGACTTGGGGGTGCTGGTCGATGGAAAAAAATGAAAATGAGCCAACAGTGTGCACTTAGCAGCCCAGAAAGCCAACCGTATCCTGGGCTGCATCAAAAGGAGCATAACCAGCAGGTCGAGGGAGGTGATCCTGCCCCTCTACTCTGCTCTTGTGAGACCTCCCTTGGAGTATTGTGTGCAGTTCTGGTGTCCTCAACATAAAAAGGACATGGAACTGTTGGAACAAGTGCAGAGGAGGGCCACGAGGATGATCAGGGGACTGGAGCACCTCCCGTATGAAGATAGGCTGAGAAAGTTGGGGCTGTTCATCCTGGAGAAGAGAAGGCTGCATGGAGACCTCATAGCAGCCTTCCAGTATCTGAAGGGGGCCTACAGGGATGCTGGGGAGGGACTCTTCATGAGGGACTGTAGTGTTTGGAGAAGGGGTAACGGGTTCAAACTTCAACAGGGGAAGTTTAGATTGGATATGAGGAAGAAGCTCTTTACTGTGAGGGTGGTGAGATACTGGAATGGGTTTCCCAGGGAAGCTGTGAATGCTCCATGGCTGGCAGTGTTCAAGGCTGGTTTGAACATAGCCTTGGGTGGTATGGTTTAGTGTGAGGTGTCCCTGCCCGTGGCAGGGGGGTTGTAACTAGATGATCTTAAGGTCCTTTCCAACCCTAACTATTCTATGATTCTATGGTCTATGTGAGCTTATGTCAGGGGGTTGGAACTATTTGATCTTAAGGTCCTTTCCAATCCTAACTATTCTGCTGTTATATGAAAATGAAACAGCTGAGGTGAAAGGGCAGAATTGCTTGCTGGTGTAAGTTTTTTTGAGATTATATATTTAAATAAGCTCTGCCACTCTGCTTTAAGCCTTTCAGAGGTGCAAATTTTGACTGTGCGATGTAAGGCCCTCACCTTGGGATGCATTAAAGGAACAATATGTTGTAAAATTTCTGCATTAGGGTGTCCTCCGCATGTATTGACACTTCAGCCAGCATTAGTAGTTCTGTGTAAAATGGGAAACTTTATTTGGTGATGTTTGCATGCTTCTGCATTATGTCAGTGTCCCAGAATTACACAGAGGAACTGAGTAGCCTTCATTGCCCAGGCAGAGTGAAATAAAGATGCAGATATGTATTTTAATTTTAGGTATGTTTGTGTTTGTGGTAGATGAAAATTTTAATGTGTTGAGGGAGGAAGGTAATTGTATTTTCAATTTTGACAAGTTTCTCAAGATCACATGCATGGCTGATAGTGGGGAAACGGAGCTTGCCTCTGTCTCTGTTCATTAAATGATCTGCCATTAATCATGGCAGGACAGGAATACAAGGAACTTGGAGCTAGAAGTGGCCTCCCTCTGGCGTAGTGTCATATCTGTGTGGCTCCGCTGCTTTCACGTTGCAAAGCTGGCATAGTCTAAGCCTGTGGTTCCTGATCTTTGTACTGTGCTTTTCTTGGCAGTGTTGTGTGTGTCCTTACTTGCTTTTTCTTTTTTTTTTTTTAATTTTTAGTTGTTTTTACATCAGTGGTGACCTTGGCAGCAGCCTGAGGAGTAAGATGGTTTTGTGTGTGCTTGGTGGTTGAGTACTTGAAATTGTGCTTTGAGCTGTGATGAGTTTTTTATTAACTGGCAGCAGATAACTGTAGAACACAATGTGTAGGGGAGGATACTCTAGGAACTGGGTAATGGGAAGTATTTACATTATAAAAAGAGGAAAAAGTAGTCTGTGGAGAGGCCTACTTTGTTTTGGGAAGGGCCATTTTGTATTGGCTGCACTAGTCTGGTTTTGCAGTCCTTGCCTCTTTTCTAAGGTAGTGGGATTATTTCAGCATCTTGAAAAGCCTGTGCCAGACTTAATTATTTGTGTCATTTTTGTCAAATTCACTTAATTGACTTCTAAGTTAGAGCAGCCTTTTTTACTGTAAAAGACCTTATGCACCTGACTACATGAAAATAGTGTAATGTTCACAGACATTAACATTGCGAACACTGGTAGCAGAAATAGGCCTTAATGGAAGCAAAATGTTGCACACGCCCTTATTTTCTGACCAACTGTAGGAGCTCAGCTAATCTTAATGTTGATACCAGAAAAAAAGGAATATAAGTTTAGTAATGATTATTGTAAAATTTCATTTGATTGCAGGACTTAGTCCACCTAATTCAGTTTGGTAAGAGTTGTTGGAGGTTATTCACTGCAGTGCTCCTTAAGCTCATGTCTGGGAGACAAACTACTTTAACCTTTCATGGTGACGATAGTGGTGGCCCAAATACATAGTAGAGACACTGATTTGTGCCCAGATGCCTTTGTGTAGTGTTACTGACCTTAGATTATAAAAGGTAGTAAATGCTTTCATCCTTGGTGTGCTTGGAAGGTTCTTCTTAAATGGATAAGACACAAAACTTTAATTGTTGGCATATATATTTATATAACGGATGTATTTATAGAAGCACTGTCTTATTTTGCAGAAAGAATAATCAACAATGTCGGCACTAAACTGGAAACCCTTTATCTATGGAGGTTTAGCATCAATCACTGCAGAGTGTGGTAAGCTTTTCTCTTTACTATTTAGATAACTTCCAGTACTCAGTCTCTTTTTAGAAAAAAAAAAAAAAAAGCTTGGTTCCATATTATCAGTAATATATGGTGGTCTAAAGCATAGGAGGCTTTTTCCGTAATACTGACTAAGGCGTTGCTCAGGACTTTGTTGGTGTCTGAACATTTCTGTCTGTAAACTCTCCTCCCTTGTGAGTCTTGTTTATATACAAACTTTGCCTTTGCATTCTGTTATTTGGTGTTTGATCTGTTCCTGGGTGGTGGTCATAAGTATACCCAGCTTTTGTGTTGCTGGAGTAAGCAAGTTAAGCTCTTAGCTTTTCTGGGTAGCTATGTTGCAGCTGAAACTCCCTTTTCTTGACTGTGAGTGGCTGATTAGATTTGAACACCTAAATTCAGTTAGCAAGCATCATAGAATAATTGATATGGTGAGGCAGTGCATCTGATGTCTTGGTGTCTGCTCTAAAGACAAACCTAGAATACCAACATCCTTTTGAAGTCTTATCTGAATTGCATGTACGTGAAAATAAAGGAAGTCTATTTTTTTCATAGTAGCAGAGCAGTAGCCTGACGTGGTGAGCTGGCATGTGAAATTTGTCTAGTAAAGTCTGTGTTGTATAAAACTACACTTAAAAATTACTATTTTGTTTTCTATGTTCTTTTATGAATAATGTTCAAACTTGAGTTTGAAGTGTCTCTTACTTGACTTGTCTGAATGGGGCCAATGATGCCAAGAGCTTTGTGAGAAAGACAAGCAATTCCTAAAGAGCTTTGCTTGTCTGGTAAACCTCATTAGAACAGATGTAGCTAATCCTGACTCCTGTTAGTGTTTAGGTGAGTATTGAATGTTGAGGTGGTGTCCTTGCCTAAAGACAAGCTTTAGAGGAATAGGCCTCTATGCCCCTTTCATGAGGGAGCATGGATAATATGAACTTGACATAGCAGTAGGCTACAGGGAAGCAATGACAGAAATGGGTGCTGCTGCTATTGCTCTTTTAGATTCCAGGCTGGAATCTGTATAGCTTGTCCTATAGAATTTATTTCTTTGCCTTCAATTAAATGTTCTTCAAAGATGTTGGTAGAACACACATCCAAACTCTGTACTTGATTGTGATTGCGGAGTCTATTCAGTGTGGCTGTTTACAACCAGACACCACCATATTTCCTAAAAATATAATGAATGTGAAACAAACATAGGAGGTAGGGCCTCTGACAAGCTTCTAGAAGAAACAAATTCACGTAAAATGAAGCACTTGCTTAAAAAAAAGTCTTGGTAAAAGATTTTTTCTATGGGAGTGTTTTTATGTATTTTGGTATATAATAAAGGTTGCTGGTTTTTTTTATATCATGTTCTTTGTGTTTGGTTAGGTAAGTACTTCATTAATTTCCTGGTTTTTTTTCTGCAAGGTACTTTTCCCATTGATCTGACCAAAACACGTCTCCAGGTTCAAGGTCAAGTTAATGATGCGAAGTATAAAGAGATCCGCTACCGTGGAATGGTGCATGCACTAATCAGAATAAGCAGAGAAGAAGGATTGAAAGCCTTATACTCTGGGTAAAACTAACTGACTTGCAGTAATGGTTTATGAGCAGTCTATTGATAAGTATGAGCCTGTGGTATGTAAATTCTTGGGTTTCAGAATGAGGCTAACGAAATATCTTGTCAATCTGGAAGTTGAAAGTCCAAGCTTAGATTCCTTCAACCTTTGTACTCTGCAATAGCATTTAATCTTAAAAAACCCCAAACAAACAAAAAAACCCAACCCAAAACCAAAACAACAAAACCTGCTTGGGGGAGAGGGGGAGATAGGAAAGCATAAAGTTGTTCTATATTATGCTGCTATGGTTGTTCCATCTCATGAAAAATTGAATTAATGTTTGTGTATAAATGGACATGCTTTTCTTTAAAACATGCAAGATGTTGGGGGAAAGATGTAATCTGCAGATTACATTTCAGACAGGCTTGCCAGCTATTTCATAGATTACAAGTTGAGGCATGCTCTAATAGTAGTCCTTCCATAGTTCATTCATGTTCTTGCAGTCTTAGTTAAAAGAACCCCGAACCTTTTGCCTATAGTGAGTTTAAATCATTGATTTAAATGCTCAGGCCTTTCTCTGGTAGGTATCTTTTGTTCAGTTTCCTGCTCTAGAAAGTATTTGCTCATCAGCCTTTTGCAATTTAGAGTGTAAATATTATCATTACCTATTTTTTTTAGGATTGCACCTGCAATGCTACGGCAAGCTTCATATGGAACTATAAAAATAGGCACTTACCAGAGCTTAAAAAGAACATTTGTTGAGCATCCAGAAGGTGAGTGGTTATTTCAATTTAATTGAGGACTAATTTGCTTGAAGCTGGTTGTTTCCATTTGGTATCTTACTGTAACGGTTTGAACAAGTCCACTGAGAATGACTTTCCATGTACCAATAAAAGTGAACCAGCAAGGAAAATTTGTCAGAGCAGTTTGTAAGGCTTGTGTAACTGGTATTTTCTCTGCTTAAAGGAGGGGTGGCATCGTCCTGCCCTGATGCAGCTAAAGCTTTGTAAATCTGCAGCTTAACTTCTTTGTTTATGGAATAGATGAAACCCTGATGATAAATGTTCTATGTGGTGTTCTTTCGGGAGTAATCTCATCATCTATTGCCAACCCTACAGATGTCTTAAAGGTAAGTATCTAGAGTTCACCTGTGCCTTTTTTGTCCTCTCCTTGAGGAAATGCAGAATATCCTGATGAATAAAGGATCTGTAACCCTATTTGTTCTCATCGCTTGACTTTTAAAAATCAGTAACATCCTGAATTCTTGGGACCTCCTTTTGGTCTGTACTAACTATTTTGAAGTATGCACCAGGAAACTGATGGCTGGGGGGGGGGGGGTAGTTGGATCCATATAACATTTTTTTGGGGTGGAGAGAGAATAATATGGCTTAATTTTTATGCTGTGTTGTGTGTGGAAGCCACACTGCATATTTCATCTATACTTTGTGGTAACATGGTTACCTTAGGATGTTGTAGGGCTCAGAAGGATTTATGGTATTTAACTCACAAAACTAGCACATGACTTACGTGGCTGCCTCTAATGAAAAAAAAAACTATTTGAAGTGTGGGTACAATTAGTTATTTCCCCAAATTATGTCCATGTACCAGCTTACTTGTCACCAGACTTGTTCTTGGGAACCTGGCATGGTAACTATCAGATACCTTCTTAGAAATCCACAGGGTTGAATGCCATGGTTCTCACTAGCTGAAGCTTTAATCTTTTTAACCTTCCATTTTAATGTGTTCCTGTGAGAACACTGTAAAGGACATCCTGCAGAACCCATCTGTCAGTCTAATCTAAATGGAGTAGTGTGTGAGAACAGAAATAGAAGTGACTTAATGCAGCTAAGAATTATACCATGTACTTGTTCAAAATTAGCAGCTGCATTTGGATAGTTAAGTAAAAAACTTGCATCATAGGTATAATGTCAGCTATTAATTTTTATTCTAAGAGATCTTGAGTTTACTAGAAAGATGTTAACTTAAAATGTCAATAAAACTGTATTAAGCTATTGTTGCAAGTTTGAAAAATATTGATGTTCTGATTTTCAAATAAATTGCAGATCAGAATGCAAGCCCAAGGTAGTGTGATTCAAGGAGGAATGATGGGCAACTTCATACAGATCTACCAAAAGGAAGGTACTAAAGGCTTATGGAAGGCAAGTTCATTGAACTGTATCCTACATTTTGAGCATGTGTTCTTGCTCAACTGAATTTCATGTACTTCAACAGTATTCTCTGTTGGAATATGGAGAAGCTAATATGGATGTAGTTTGTTAGGACAACTGCATTGCTGGCGTCTTAGTGTGTTTTGACAGAGGGTTACTGCCAGTCTTGTGTTCAGAGATTAGCCACTTACTAAAGGGGAGATAAATGGAGGCTTAAATTAGGGTGGCTGGCTACAGGACTAGTTTAGCAACACTTTGCAAGACACCCCTCAATCTGTATGCTCTGCTTTTTTTAAAACATACTAAACAATAATTAGAAGTGAAGGCATTAATGAACATCCTGTCTAGCTCAGGAATTCTTATACTCAGTCTTCTAGGTTGTCTCTTATGCCAGTTACAGCCAGTGAGTGTATAACAACTGAAGATCCAAAAAAGGGCAATTGTTCTGAAAGAGGTGGAAAATAGAAATGTTTTTCTTGGTGCGCTTTTCTCTGCAGAGTTTTTTAATCTCTATTTTTCTGTTCATATTCTTTATTTTGTCAGTTTTTCAGTCAGTATTAAGGGATGCAGTATCATCCGGTTGTTGAGGTCAGTAGCTTGCTGTTGATCTAAGAATTTGGATGATAAGCACAGGTGGAGTAGCATACAGGAACTGAAATTGCCATGCAGTATGGATGGTAGAGAGGGACTCGTCATCAGAGACTGTAGTGATAGGACAAGAGGTAACGGGTTCAAACTTAAACAGGGGAAGTTCAGATTAGATGTCAGGAAGAAGTTCTTTACTGTGAGGGTGATGAGGCACTGGAACAGGTTGCCCAAAGTGGTAAATGCTCCATTCCTGACAGTGTTCAAGGCCAGCTTGGACAGAGCCTTGGGTGACATGGTCTAGTGTGAGGCGTCCCTGCCCATGGCAGAGGGTTGGAACTAGATGATCTTAAGGTCCTTTCCAACCCTAACCAGTCTGTGATTCTGAGTGTTCTATCTATTAATTTGAATTTGTGGGCTTTTGGAGCACATGCATTTGAGACTTGTGCTAGTTAGCTGTATTTGTATTCCCAGTGCTCTTAACGCATTCATGGTGTGTTGCTTTGTATTACTGGAGTGTCCTGGTTTTGGCTGGGATAGTTTTCTCCTGAGCAGCTGGTGCAGTGTTTTGGC
Organism: Myiopsitta monachus; assembly: GCA_017639245.1. NCBI lineage: Eukaryota > Metazoa > Chordata > Aves > Psittaciformes > Psittacidae > Myiopsitta > Myiopsitta monachus. Next base: position 68,136,268 of record CM029919.1, read on the forward strand.
TTTAGTCTGAGAATTACGCTGATGACACATCATTTTGAGTTGTTACTCAGTAGTACTTACCCTGATCAAGAACTTTTCAGTCTCTCATGCCCTACCAGTGAGAAGGGGCACAAGAAGCCAGGAGGGAGCAGAGATGGAACACCTGACCCAAACTAGCCAAAGGGGTATTCCATACCATAGAACACCATGCTCAGTATATAAACTGGGAGGAGTTGGCCAGGAGGGGCTGATTGTTGCTCAGGGATGGGCTGGGCACAGGTCAGTGGGTGGTGAGCAATTGTATTGTGCATCACTTGTCTGTCTTGGGTTTTATTCCTCTTTTTCCTATTTCTATTAAATCATTTTACTTGAACTGTTAAACTGTTCTCATCTCAAGCCATGGGTTTTACCTTTTTTTGAGTCTCTTCCCCATCCCACCGGAGGGTAAGGGAAGTGAGTGAGCTGCTGCATAGTACTTTGGTTGCAGGCTGGGATTAAACAATAACAAAAGGCTAGTGTTTGCTGCTGGTGCACAAAGCTAATTTTAAAACTTCACCTGTATCCTTTCTTTTGCCAGGGAGTGTCATTGACAGCACAGAGAGCTGCTGTTGTTGTAGGAGTAGAACTGCCAGTGTATGACCTTACCAAGAAGCACATAATTGTGTCTGGATTTATGGGAGATACTGTGTATACCCACTTCCTGTAAGTCTGCAAAAGTGTTTGCATAGCTCATCATTGGTTAGGTCTCATTATGGGGGTTCAGTATTTTGATTTGTCATCTATATATAGAGATATTTAAATATATTTTAAATATACATTTTAAATTTATATATCTAATTAAACAGATGCGCAGATATCTGTTCAAGTGTCCAGAGACTGTGTATAAATATATATATTTAAAATATATATTTAAATATACTTCTGGTGTGTTTATACTTTTTAATGTAGTAGCATCTGAAATAGTAGCATATAGCATGGTATTTAATTTTATTTAGGATTTGAATTTAACTTCCTTTTGAATATGGATTTATGTTTGTTTTTTTTTGTGGGTGGTCCAAATCATTCGGCTGTGCATATTGAAGTTAGAGGAAAGTTCCAACTAAATGTTTGCTCTTGAGGCACAACCATCTGTTCAAGTGTCCAGAGACTGTATATAAGGGCTGTGTAGCAAATCTTCAAAATGATGCTTTATAGTAAATGAAAAGTAATTTTTCAAATTTATTAGCAGATGTAATTTTTAAATAAAAGCATTAAGTGCTCATTATTCTTCCTCCCCAGAAAACATGCAGTATTTCTTGTGCATCTCTAAATGTGGTAGATCAAATTTCATTAAACATTTCTTTTGCTAGCTCAAGTTTTACTTGTGGGTTAGCTGGAGCCCTTGCATCCAACCCAATTGATGTTATAAGAACACGCATGATGAATCAGAGAAGCCAACAACATGGGGGACACTCAAACTACAAGGGTACTTTGGATTGCTTGTTACAAGTAAGTAGTTGCTTTATCAACTTAAGTAGAAACTGGTGCCATTGAGCAATGATTTTGGTATAGAGCTCAAAATTGTTCGAAGCTTCCAAGTAATTTAGGTATGCTTTTTGCCATAACGCGCAGAAGGAGTACACTGCCAATAACACACTGGTGTGAAAAACATCTACTGTCTTGACAGAATGGCAGTACGTACTGCAGGCACCTGATTCTTTTTGGTGCTTGGATGAGGGCACTGTCTCTTACTTTACTTTGTAAGACGTAACATTTAATATATTAATGGGAAATAACTTCATAGGTCAGTCCTTGAAGAACATCTTCTGGGGGAGATAATTTTCTCTGATTACTGCATAATGGAGAGGCCAGTACAGCCAAAGCCAATATCAGTGTCTGATTTTGATTATTTTGGCTTGGGTTGCGTAAATACCTAAATTGGGTATGAGGTGGGAGCATGGTGGCCTTTTACATGGAGAAGAGTGGCTGGACAGTGCAGTTTCTATTGCAGAACAAGTTGCACTGTCCAGTGCAATTTTGTGAAGTCCATAAAGCAAAGTGGAAAATCTCAAGGGGGTACCAGATGTAAGCTGCAGGTTTATATATATGTGTGTGTGTATACACACAGACACTATCTGCAAGGTATTTTGTAGAGGCAAAATAATGTCCAGGAATGTAATTTGGACATATCTAGGTTGGGTACTTAATGATCTGCATCTTAACCTACCATGGTAATATGGGCTTCTCTAATTTTGGCTTTATATAGTGAAATGTTTTTGTCTCACCACACAATATGTTTGAGATGCTGCCTAGTTTTCACATTAATAAGAATTATTTGTTCTTACTGTGTTGTGGGTTTTGTTTTTCTTTTCCCAGACATGGAAGAATGAAGGCTTTTTTGCTCTCTATAAGGGGTTTTGGCCAAACTGGTTAAGACTTGGTCCTTGGAATATCATTGTATCCTTTTCCAAGGTGTGCAAAACTCTGAAGCTAGCAATAAAGCAGCAGGTATTGACAGTTTCACAGACTGCTCAGTGTGCAAAGTGTCATGTCAGCACAAATATTCCTTTTGTATGAATGGAAAATTGGGTAGTTGACAGTTTTCTTCATCAGCTGCTGCTGGTCAGAGTGAATTTGTGATTCACAAAGAGCAAATATTGGAATGTTACCTTGCAAAACATTTTTCTGTTCCTCCAACTTCATAGTTGTCCATTTCTGTGGTTTGGAGCCTAGCTTTAGATAAAATTGCCCAGATAAGTTAGGAATGGGGGCTGCTTTCAGAAGTGGGATAAATGCTGCTTAGCTATGAAGTCTTTCTTGTTTATCTTTCTTGCACAATTTTGTGTGTTTCAAGAGCTAGCTGATCAGAGCCCTGGGAAGTGAGTTGGTGGTAGTGTTTATCATGAGCAAACATACTTCAGCCCAACAAAACTGAGTGAAGACTCTTAAGGCTTTCACAGTGTTCTCCTGCCTCCTCAATCCTGTGTTTAAGATCCTGAGGAATAGGTATGAGAAAATGAGTGGCATCACCAGCCTTAAAGCAAATTTCATTTTTCTGCCTGGTACTGTGTAACAAAAATGGCCAACCAGCAGGACTGCATAGGAGGGAACAAAGTGGAGCAAAGCTTCATGTAGATGCAGCTGTACTTTAGTGACGAGGTGACATATTATCCATGTGTGGATAGAACAGTTTTCCTTAATAAGCTGTCCCAGTTCTTTCTAACATATGAACAGCTGAAGAAATTAGACTGACATGCTGAACTGTATCCTGAATTCTGTGAATGTACTGTTTGAGTTTAGAGCAACTTGTAAGTTGTCTTGAGTATTTACTCTTTGTTGTCCGAGATGCTGGCCAGAGGAAGAGGTCACTGTAAGACTGTTGTGAATGAGAAGAACCTGGAAGTGGTTTCAAGGGTGACTGGCTCCTATAACAACAGCTTGCTTATGTGACTCAGTGGCTGATGTGCACTGTTTTCTAGACAGAATCAAATATGGCAGCATTCCTTCTGTCAGCTGGGTAAGTGTACTTGAATGTGAAGGTCTGTAATGCAGCTTTATGCTGTTCAGACTTAGATGCACAGTGTTTTTAAGCGGCAAAGAACAATCCTTTCTGCAAAGGAAGACAGGTAGCCCTGCAGAGATGGGTTTCTGTTTCCAAAAGGGTATACAATTTGACTGTGGTAGTTTATAGTTTCAAAGTCACTGGAAGTGTCACAAGATGTCTTTTCAGGCTTCCAGTTCAGTAAAAAACCTGCTACAAGAAAAAAATCTGCTTCTGGTTTTAGAGCTTTCCAGTGTTCTAAGACCTTGGATGTTGGCATAAGTTGCTGCGAATTATCCAGTTTCCTTTGAAAGCATGGTTGCCACAGCTGTCAGTTTTGTATAGCTGCGAGTGTTCTCCTATATATCGTTCTTGATTTTTTTTTTTCAGTGTGATTCTTCAACATACGTATATGTAAATTGCAAGTAGGAATTAAGTTCAAGCAAGTCCATGCTCATCTGCATGTCTTGCAGAGAAACTTTCTATGCCTTTCCTGTTGTTGGGAAGAACTACTTGTAATGTTATGTATATCCATAACTTGGATGTTATGTATCATCTGAGATACAAGTTTTATGCTTAGCGGTTCAGGCTGTGTAATATAGGTGCCATGGGAAAAGAATCAGGGCCCTTCCAAAGATAAATCCACAATAAAGACCATTTTCCTTCTTTAAGATGACACCCAAACCCAGAACTACTGAATACTTCCATACATGCAAGTAAACACTTCATGCAGAAATCAACCACAAATTCCTTCAGGCATTACCTTTTGGCTGAAATGTGTACCTTAGACTTCAGGGCCATTAACTAAACAATACATTAAAGTTCTTAAATGCTGCTGGTGAATTCCAGGCAAGGAAATATGCAAGGTGTCAGTCATGGCATGGTTCCTCTGTGTTTACAGAGGATGGCAAAGTGAGATGTATAGCTTTGTATTTTTGTAGCATTATGTTAAATCTCTTAAACATTTTTGGTTAATTGTACATTCCACTTGAACTGTTATGACTTCAAAATTACTATATTCTCATAAGATCCACAAAGGGATTTTTTTTTTAAATGCAGAAAGCACTTTCTTTCCTGAAGCACAGTGTTTTTCTATGTGTGTTGTTATGCTCTGTGCAGTGGTTCTCTGCACAGCTTTTCTGTGCTTTAATACAAATACTTGTAGAAATTTTTGTACGCTTTGTAAGCTAAGTGTATGGGTTTTGTAACCATATTAAATGTTTTCAAATCATTGTGTAATGAGTCTGAACTGTTCACTTTGGAGTGACAGGGTGAAAGCGGAATGTGCTATACCCATTATGCTGGAGGGAAGATGAACACTGCTGAGCACTTAAGGTGTGACAATAGTGAAATCATGAAGTCATAGGATGGCTTGGGCTGGAAAGGACCTCAAGATCACCCACTTCTAACTCCCCTGCCTCAGGCACAAGCACCTTCTGCTAGACCAGGTTCCCCAGGCTGTGTCGAACCTGGTCTTGAACGCTGCCAGGGATGGGGGAGCCACAGCTTCTGTGGGCAGCCTGTGCTGGTGCCTCACCACCCTCACAAAGTTTGAACATATGACCTCTCTTCCTATCTTTATAGTCCCTGATGAGGAGTCTCTCTACTGCCCGTCTAGGCCCCCTTCAGATATTGGAAGGCTGCTATGAGGTCTCCACGCAGCCTTCTCTTCTCCAGGCTGAACAGCCCCAACTTTCTCATCCTGTCTTCATATGGAAGATGCTCGAGCCCCCTGATCATCCTCGTGGCCCTCCTCTGGACTTGCTCCAGCAGTTCCATAGTCCTTCTCACATTTCTTATCTCCTACCCTTAACTAGGGGTTCAGGATCCCAGCTGAAAATGATAGTTGCAGGCAGTGCCTAAAGCTCTTTAAGACTCGGAGGTGATTTCGTTTGGGGTGATGAGTTGATGCCCAGGAGGAGTGTGGGTAGCCTGGAGCAAGGTGCCATCGCCAGGGCTGTCCTGCGGCCTCGGGAAGGGAAGGCCCTGGGTATGGGGAGGACGAGCAGCCGCCCGCCCGCCCCTTCTCCAGGCCGCCGCCGGTGCCCCTCAGCCCCGGGCAGCGAGAGGGCGGCCGCTGCCATCGGCGGCCAAGCCCGGGGACGCAGCAGACACTGCGCTCCTCCCTGCCGGCAGGGGGCGCCGTCCCGACCAGCTCCGCTCGGTGACGCAGTTCTCACCGATGACGCTGCTGTCACGCGCCGCGGAGCGCGGCGCGCTGTGCCTCCCCGGAAGCGCTGCCTCGCTGTTCCGCCCCGCCCCGCTCCCGGCCCGTCCCGGCCGCCGCTCCCCCCCCTCCGCCGCCAGCATGGCGGAGCCGCCGCCCGCGGAGCCGGCGGGCAGGGACGTGCGGGACCGCTTGAGCCTGTGGGACCGCCGCCCGCAGCCCGCCGCGCCGCTCAGCGACCGACAGACCGACTCGGTGCTGGAGCTGAAGGCGGCGGCCGAGAACTTGCCGGTGCCGACCCGAGGTGAGGCGGCGACGCTGCCCGGCTGGGGGGCGGGCGGGCGGGAGGCGCCGCAGTGCCACGTCGCCAGGCGGCCGGGGGTGCCTGCGAGGCTGCTGCTGCCCGCCGGTGGCCGCGTCCTGACGGGTGTCTGATCCCAGCGCACCCAGCGCTTCCGTCGCTGCGCGCACAGCCGCTTCCCGGCTCCCGGGAGGGTTCGTCCTTCCCACAGGGGCCTCCTGCCGCGGTGAAGCCGCCCGTCCTGGGTGGCAGGGGCTGGTAAGGCAGCGATGGAAGCTTTCCGCCTGAAATCCACAGGGATTCCTTTGCCTAGCCTTGTAACTTCTTTCGGTTTATCGGAGTTCTTTCTACTGAAATAGAGCTGCCATCGTGGACTTCTTTGGTTTTCATAGAATCACGGAATGGTTTGTGTTGGAAGGAGCCTTAAGGCTTATTTAGTTCCATCCACCTGCCATGGGCAGGGGCACTTTCCGCTATTCCAGGTTGCTTAAAGCCCCGTCCAACCTGGCCTTGAACGCTGCCAGGGATGGGGCAGCCACAGCTTCTCTGGGCAATCTGTGCCAGTGTCTCACCACCCTCATTGTGGAGAACTCTTCCTAATGATAGTTTTGGTCCTCTTAATTTGATCCTGATCAATGCATAGCTGCTGGCACTGGTGTTATTTCCAAGTACAACTTATAGATGATTCAGCAAGACATAAAAGACAGGAATAGTGGCAAAAAGCTTAATAATTTGTTATTACCTATGGAAGACGTGGTCTTCTATTCAGTTATAAAACATTGGACTGATGAGGTGATTATTGATGAGTACTCCTTTGTCTGTAAAAGGAAGCAGAGTGAAATGTTTGCATTCCTTAACTTAGTTTTTCATGGGAGGTTTTGTATGTGAGCAGGAACATAGCACTAGATACAGTGCCATAAAATCAACAAAGCTGGCTCTCGCCAAGCTGTATGAAAGGTCAAAATAGCAAAGAGGAGGGGGTAAAACAATTCCTTCCTGAAGTGCACCTGTTTCATTTCATGCTTCCTGGTCTGTTTTGTTGTGTGAGCTATACGCATCTGTACTCAAGTATTGGCAGGTATCCAAAATGATTGTAGAAGCTTATGCTGCTATCAGAGCAGGTTTTTAAGGATCCAGACAAGCTTTGCAAGAAGGCAGGTATTGTATTTGCTGTACAGGACGACGGGGATGCCAAGACATTGGGTAATTCAGCTGATCTTGGCCTCTGCTGAAGTGGATTGGGGCAATGGTGACTTAGCTGTTCTAGAAAAGCAGGTTCTGATGGACTTGTCTTTTCCTCAAGGAAAAGGGTTTCTCTTATGACTGTTTCCTCAGTAGTAGTCACAAGAGAAACCCTGGCTCCTAGCTAGGGATCCTGCCTGTTTTGGGGGCCAGGAGAGGGAAGAGAGATATGATTAGATATTTTCTATTGTCTAATGAACTCTACCCTCTTTCAGTTTAAAGCCATTCCATCTTGTCCTATCCCTACATGCCTCCATAAAATGTCCCTCTCCAGGTTTCTTGCAGGCCCCCTTTAGGTACTAGGAGGGTGCTGAAAGGTCACTGCAGATCCTTCTCCAGGCTGAAAAAGCCCAGCTCTCTCAGCCTGTCTCCATAGGCAGAAGTGCTCCAACCCTCTGAGCATCTGCATGGCCTCCTCTGGACCTGCTCCAGCAGGTCCATGTCCCTCTTGTGTTGGGGTCCCCAGAGCTGAACGCAGGACTGCAGGTAGGGTCTCAGGAGAGCAGAGTAGAGAGGGAGAATCACCTCCCTCAACTGCTAGTCATGCTGTTGGTGATGCAGCCCTCAGTACTGTTGGCTTTCTCTGCTTGCAAGTGCACTGTTCCTGGGTCATACGGACCTTCTCATCAATCAACACCCTCAAGTCCTTCTCAGGGCTGCTCTCAATCCAGTCTCCCTCAGCCTGTATTTGTGCCTGGGATTGCCCCCACCCAGGTGCAGGACCCTGCATCTGAAAGAATATGGAACACTAGGTAAATTCTGGCAGTATGAAGTCTTGGGTTATCTCTGAATATCTGTTAAAAACATCTTGACAGTTCCTGTGCAGTGGTGTTGCCATGCAGTGTAGAACATACATGGCATTCATTTTTGCTTCTGCATGCTTTCTGAATTCTTCTGGTCTCAGATACTTTTCTAGTGCATTTCTCTGGGTATGGAACCTGACATAGTAGCTCATCAGTATGTTGGGTACATAGAATCATAGAATCGTTAGGGTTGGAAAGGACCTTAAGATCATTAAGTTCCAGCCCTCCTGCCAGGGGCAGGGACGCCTCACACTAAACCGTGTCACCCAAGGCTCTGTCCAACCCGGCCTTGAATACCGCCAGCAATGGAGCATTCACAACTTCCCTGGGCAACCCATTCCAGTGCCTCACCACCATCATGTACATTCAGTTTCTTTTTTTACACAAGTATGTACTTATATGAAATTCTATATAATATTTTCTAACTTTGACTAAAGTACCCCAGTTGTTTCGGTACTTCTGAATATATAGATATGGTAGTTGTTGGTATATTATCATAGTCAGTAGATAAAATGTCCATTGCATTTGTTTCTTCAAAAGTAGATGCCTGTAACTTTCTCAGGTTGATGCTTTGGGTTGTGTTATTGTAGTTGAGCTGAATATACTAATTCTTAGTAAGTTCTCTGACAAAGTTTGTGGGTTTTTGTGAGCAGCTTCCAATTGAAGATTTGTGCAGCCTGACGTCTCAGTCGCTAGCTGTTACGCTGACGGCTGCAGTGCCAGAATCCACAGAGGATGTCCTTCTGAAAGGGTTTGCAGTACTGGGGATGGAGGATGAAAAGATTGAAACAGCACAGCAGGTAAGTGGTGCTGAGGAACCTTCGAGGTACAGTAATCTCTTCAGAGAATTTGTGAGTTTCTTTGTCTCTTGCCTAACTTTTGGTGGCTTTGTTAAATATTTGGGGATGTTTTCAAGTTGCATGAAGAAGCTTGGAGGAAAAATCCTTAAATCTTAGCTCTTAAGTGATAGATACTTTTCCCATTTTGAGTGGAGTCTTTTGTGAGAGCAGGACACCCTTTCCATAAGGTGATGTTGCTCATAATATGAAAGAATGTTGTTCCCCCTCCCTCCTGTTCCAATGTGACATTCTTGTTGTTGTGCAAATAAAAATGGATTAAATTCAGTCTTTTCTATTTTAATTTAGCAAGGGAATAGAATATAATTGTTTCAGTTTGAAGTAACCTAAACCAGAGAGTTATAGTTTGTTTCCTTGATTAATAATTAAGTTCTGAAACAGCTCTTATTTTTAACAAACGCTCATCTTAACTTTATAGATCTGATTTTATTTTTAATTGACTTCATGGTGATGTCTGTATTTTTCACACCATAAAATCTCTTCTAGTTCTTCTCCTGGTTTGCTCAGGTACAAACACAGATGGATCAAGATGAAGGTGCCAAGTACAGGTACGTGTTCTTCCTCAGTAGGTACGTGTTCTTCCTCAGTTCCTTTCACTGTAAGCAGTTAAAACCTTGAAGGGCTTAATCTTGTCCATATAATGTTAGCACACATTTGGGTTCAGCTGGCAGGGAATGGGGGAATGTGTTGGAACAGCTGAAGCTTTCCAAGGCAATATGCCCCACTCCCCACCTGAAGGCTATTGCCCTTGTGGCAGAGAAGTCAAAAGGGATGCAGATTTCCTTCTGAACTGCCCAATATAATAAAACAGATTTATATCGGTTTGGCTTATAGACAGGGCTGTAGACAAAAGCAATCTGGAAGCTTTCATATGCCTTTTCAACTACTGCTGCTTCTACTGAAATTGCATCTTCTGAGGGCAAGACTGTGTAAGCAGGTGTGGTTGGTAGTCATTTCTGCTCCTGCCGTTTGGTTCCCCAGTGACTATGGCTGTGATTCTATACCTGCATTCCTTGACACTTTGCTCAACTCCAATTTTGAGACTTGGCATTCTGAGCTGTTTTCTTCAAACTGACTTTTCTGTCAGGCTCGGAAGAATCCTTTCCCACTGACTTGCACAGTTACTCCTCAAGAGTCTGAAGTACAGCTGAATGGCTTAACCAAAGCTGCTGATGGCTCTTATGGAAGCTGGCTTGTGCTTTGAGACTTTACAAACTTGCCCTTAGCCACAAAGAGATGCTGCTGTATTCCCCTCTTCTGTTTTAATCTGCTTTGCTTTGGTCTGTCTCCTGTTTCTTACTCTGACATTTAAGGACGTGATGTTTCTTAAAAGCAGAGATTTAGGCATAAACTAAGCCAATGATCTTATCATTATCAACCTAAAATGCACCCTTGCATTTTGTCAGTTGACATGTTCGTAATAGCGCACAAAGGTACTTAAGTGTGCCATGGATGCGGAATGGTTTGTAGGATGGCCAATACGTAATTGTTTGCAGGAGGCCAGAGAACAGGAGGAAAATAAGTAACTTCTTTTCCCTTTGTACACTAAAGAGTTGCACATGACTACAGAGAACTGTGATTTTTACTTGACGCTTTGAATGTGGTAAAGTAGAACTCTGAAGTTTTAGCTGACATCCAAGAGTAATTAATTTAAATGATGTTTTGGTCAAGCTGAATGGTTGGCATGTATTTAGTGATCATTTAGAGTTTCTATCTGCATTGAGCCTTAGACAAACTGGGTGACGATAGATACTGGATCTGTTTCATTTAAACCTCTTTCAGTCCTCATAGCAAGTTTTGAATCCTCTGGATAATTTCAGCTACTTTAGGAAAATAGAAGTGTCTTCTAAATGGAAACTGAAAATTGAATGGGAGACCCAAATTAACACCACTGTTGGAAGCAAGGCAGGCAGAATTTGGCTGATGACAGTAGTCAGCAGTAGTCACTGTGTTTGTGCTGTTCATTTAGACAGTCTTCATGTGCTCTAGACTAGGTGTGGTGCATGCTGGTGCTTTCTGGGTAGGCTTGATATAAGAAATGCTGGGGAAATGTAGTTACTATGATGGCTATTCGAAACCCTATAGCTCTGTTATTTCTGCAGGTCATGAAGCATCTGTTTGTTGTGCACTCTCGCTTTATGCGTGTGGTCTTTTATTCCTAGAGAGGGAAAGGTAGTGCAGTTCCCTATAGACAGCTGGATTTGCAAATAGAGAAAGTGAATTTTTACTACTGTTACCTGTTGATTCTCTTTCTCCAGACAGATGAGGGATTACTTGTCCGGCTTTCAGGAGCAGTGCGATGCTATCTTGAACGATGTGAATAGTGCCCTTCAGCACTTGGAGTCACTGCAAAAACAGTATCTTTTTGTTTCCACGAAGACAGGAACTCTACATGAGGCCTGTGAACAGCTTTTGAAAGAGCAGGTAATCTTTGATGGGTGGATTACTGGAAACTTCTAAGGTACCATAGATTAAATTTGCTTGTTCTCAGGCTGGGAAAAATTGTGAGCTGTGGTGACAATCCCTCTGTTTGCTTTGGACCTCATTTTTCGTGAGTTTCATCTGCAGCTAGACTATCAGGCTCTGTACAGTAAGATGTTGACTATGTGTTGATACACACTATAATCAAGAAGGATACCCAGTTATGGGAGCTTTTGTAACTGATGCCTGGCAAGTGCAAACTTTGAGATTAATAATTCATATCAAGTACAGAAGTATTTTGAGATGAGTATTGCAAGAAGAAAGATCTAAATTAAAGGCTTCTTTCCCAGACACTTTCTTTTTCCTCATAAACTACTCCAACAGTGATATAATAAACATGCCTTTTTAGTATGACTGGATAAGGGAGAACTTCTTAAGACTCCAATCCTGAAATACAGGATTCCTACAGTTCTTTAGTACTGATGACAGCACTGCTGTTTTTATGCAGTATTATCTGTGGAATGCTGACCAACATGTAAAAAATGTGTGGTTTTAAATACACTATTGAGAGTAATGCGTCTTTCTCTGGTAAGAGAGAGCAAGAGAACACTGCTGTGTTCTGCATCTTTTATTGCACTTATTTAGTTTCAGGTTGCCTACAGCTAGTTAACAGTGCTGTGTGCTGAGAGCTGAAAAGGAGGCTGAGTAATATATTTATTTATATACGTATAAAATATGTATTTAAACTACTTGCAAGGTTGCTCATTTTATTTTATTTATTGTTTTTTAACAGTCAGAACTAGTTGACCTGGCTGAAAACATCCAGCAGAAACTTTCTTATTTTAATGAGCTGGAAAACATTAACACAGTAAGTATTATTTCACTGTTAATAGTATTAGAAAATGAAGGTCTACCCATCTTTTGAAGTTTGTTGCAGCACTAAGTTACTTGGGTTCCTTACAATGATGCTTTGTCTTGTTTTCCAAAGAAATTGAATTCCCCTACGCTGTCCGTGAACAGTGAAGGATTCATTCCCATGCTGGCTAAGCTTGATGATTGTATTGCGTATATTTCATCTCATGTAAGTAATTCTGTATTGGTTTTGATTAAATTTTAGTAGCTTCAAAACTATGTATTCATACTATTTTTGTGATGTTCTCTCCCTCCACCCCCAAAATGTCCTGTCTGCTAAATACATTAAGAAAGCAATGATGATGGTTTATAAACTTGAATATTTACTGAATATGTTTAATATTCTGCTAATTTTTATAAACTGCTACATTTCTAGCTAGTAAAAAGAGTATTTTAAGTATTGATATTTTTTTTACTCATATTGTTCATAGTTAAGGTGGATTTTTTTATTTCTTTCAGCCGAATTTTAAAGATTATCCTGTGTATTTGATAAAGTTTAAACAATGCCTTTCTAAAGCTATGCACCTTATCAAGACTTACACTGTGAACACACTGCAGAACCTCACAAGCCAGTTAATGAAAAGGGTAAGGTGAATCAGTAAGTGGTAACTCGAGCTGTCCTGAAATGTCTGTTGTAACACTATACAGTTTTCTTCTCTTTTTATGTCTTGGAGGCTGGGAGGTGCCAGCAGTTTTGTTTGAAAGCAAGTCAGTCCTTTTTCACAGTGTGTGTGTAGATTGGCCAAGTTCCAACTGAATCTGTCAGAGAACTAGTGATCCAAAAGATTTTAAAATAGTAGTAATTAAAAAGTCCTGGAAATTGAAGATGGAGAAATGGGTAATGAGGTAGGTAGACAGTAACCTCAGTGAAGGCCAGGGGTGGATAAGTGACTGTTAGGGAGGCAGCAACCAGCAGGCTAGAGAGCATGCTTTTCTGAACCAATTTGTGCACAGTAGCTCTGAATGAGCTCTAATGAATCAGCTCTAATGCATATTGCTATCTCTGTTGCCAAATGGGAGGCTGCACAAGAGAAAGATGGGTACTGTGGGATCTGTTTTGTTGGAGTTGGATAGTTGGAGAAAGAGAGAAAGGTTGCAGGGAGTACTTAAAGTACGTAAGAGCTGGGTGTCATAGGATGAAAACTGTTAAAGCACAAGTCTAACTTATGACATGAGGCAGTATTATATTCCAGTAAGTATTTTTGGGTGTTCTTGGTCATCTAAATATTTTTGGAAGGTTTGTGTAGCTGCAGAGAATAGCTGTGACAGGTTCCTACCAGTTATGGTGGTATCATTTGGTTAGTTTTAAAGTGTTGACAGAGAAGTTAGAGAGTCACAGGGAAGAGTTAGGTGCTTTACTCTAGTGTGATTTAGGCATAAAGGTGCGTAGGGAAGTTTTTTGGTTTCATTAAAATGTTAGTAGTCTCATGCTGCAGTATTTTGGCAGAGGAGAAAGGAGAGGGAAATGTCTCCTTCTACCACTTTTTTTTCTCCAGTTAATTGTTCTATGCCTCATGCTCAGTCCTGTTATAGGCAAACTTGTGAGGAATAACCAGTGAAATATAAAGATGCTAGAATTGAGAACTGGAAGACATAAAAGAAGGGGACTTTAGACAATCTTATTGGAAACATGCTAAGGATACTGCTGGAGTAAAGATCCTTGTTAAATGGCGTGAAACATTTTTCACGTTTGGTACAAAACTAAAGAAAGCAACATAGTATGGTTTGATGCCAATAGATATTGACGACTAAGCTGAATTCAAGCAGAATTGAATGTCTCTCGTAATAAGCAAGTCTAGAGAAAGAAGTGATTCGAATGGCTGCTATGTAGTTTTAAGTCAGGAAGGAGACCTCTCTTAGGATTCAGATGACCTCTTTCCCATCTACGTGGGGATTTTGTGGATGTTTTGCACATTTCTCCGAAACATCTAATGTCTGCTTTCTGACAGGAAAGCAAACATTAGATCTAGAAATGCACTAGTGGACCAATGGTCTTTAGTTGTGGTGAAGCATTGAGATTTCCTATTGCAACACAACAGGAGGTCTTGTCAGGACTGGAGAGGGACTGATGAGATCTTCATGTTCTTTGTTAGTTCTCACAAGTGAGTATTTGGGGATTTGATCTGAGTTTGTAGAAAGATGATCAGAATGCTCAAATGGATGAAAATAAGTGGGGAAGGCAGGAGAGTTTTCCTGTCCCCACCTTGTTTCAGGGGAAGGATATCTGCTTTTCACTCTGTCATCAATGGGGATAAAAGGAAAAAAGCCTGGTGGCTAAATGTGCTCTGTTTCGTTAGTGCTTTGTCTAAGTCCAAGGGGTCTGCCTGGTTAAGCTTGGGAGCCCCAGGGGCAACTGCCTCAAAACTTTACATACCAGTTGAAGCTTGAATGCGAGCTGAAACTTAGCTTCACCATACTGGCACTCACTTTTACTGGCATGTGAAAGGGAATTTTTTTTTCTATTTTAGTACCACAGATTAAGGAGCCACAATCTGTGGCAGATCCAAAGAAAAATTGTTGTCTCTAGTGAAGAATCATAGAATGGTTAGGGTTGGAAAGGACTTTAAGGTCATCTAGTTCAAACCCCCTGCCATGGGCAGGGATACCTCAACACTAGACCATGTTGACCAAGGCTCTGTCCAACCTGGCCTTGAATGGCATAATTATTGAAAATGTTACTTTTGCTGCAGAGACTGTTGGTTGAAACTTTTGTTTGGAGTTTTTATTCTTCCATCTGGCATTATCAGAGCTCTGAAACAAGAAAGCTTTTCTAGGTAGAAAATGGCAAAGTGCTGTTCTACCGTCAGTAGAAGCATAAAGAACCAATGCCCTGTTTTAGAGCCTATTATTTCAGCCATTAACTATTAGAAGCCAAATACAGTATTTTCCTTTTTAACCAATTACTCATCTCTTCTTTCAGGATCCTTCAGCTGTGCCAAATTCTGACAATGCATTCAC
Source organism: Myiopsitta monachus (assembly GCA_017639245.1). Taxonomy (NCBI): domain Eukaryota; kingdom Metazoa; phylum Chordata; class Aves; order Psittaciformes; family Psittacidae; genus Myiopsitta; species Myiopsitta monachus. The sequence continues at coordinate 68,151,428 of CM029919.1, forward strand.
GCTGTTTTATGTAAAGTTCAGAGCAGCTGCTCCCAAAGTCAGAGTAAGTAGGGTGGTAACTAATTGTTGAAAAGGAAGCTATGAAAATGGGGTTTGAATTGGATAGTAGTGTGAATGCAAGGACTGCATACTGTGCAAGTGTGAATGTCCAAAGATTGCAGATTGTGTCCATAGGAAAAGTACTGAAAACTGTTTTCCAATTAGTAGAAAAATTGTTTACTGATAATACTTTTTTTTGTTTATTGAGTAGACACTTATTGAACAAGTAGAGCAAAGATCTGCAAAAATGCCAGAGTGAGTATGTCTACACAGTTCATTTTCAACAATTCTAAGTTTTGAAAATCTTTAATTTTGTTTAAGTACTGTTTAACACATCATTTGTTTAAAAGGAAGTTTTAAAAATTGATATTATTACCCTAACATAGGGTGTTAGTATGAATTTTGTGTTTTTTGTCAAAATGAGCTTTGGGATAAAGTTACTATTCTAATGTCTTGTCTAGATATCAGCAAGTTCTCAACGAAATCCATCAATGTTACCTTGACCAGAGGGAGCTTTTGCTTGGTCCAAGTATTGCTAGCACTGTTACGGAATTAACCAGTCAGAACAACAGAGATCATTGTGCTCTGGTAGGTAAAGTAGTTGTGTGTTGTGGAGTTTTTGTTATGTTTTAATCCCTCCCTCCCCCAAGTGAAATTTACTTATTTAATAGTTGTTTACATGCAGAATTGTCACTTTTGTTTGTGGGTTTGGATCATTAAAATTTCACTAGTATCTTCAGTTGTTCTGTAAAAACTCTGCTACGAGCCTCACAAAGGGGGGGTTGCGGGAGTGTTAAATGTAGTTACTTAAATTTCATCTGAACCAAAAAGGGACAGAAATTGCACAATGAACTTAGTGACATTTTTTTGGTCCTTAATTTTATAGTCAATCTCAATTTTTAATTTTGCAAAGCTTCCATTTAACCATAGCTGTAGCAGTAATGTTAGTACAATATATAATATAATGATAAAATATGCAATAATATCCAGTAATAACTCCTGTGCTACTGATGCCAGGAAAATAACTTAATAACCAATATTTGTATTTCTATGAATACAGGTACGGAGCGGTTGTGCCTTTATGGTCCATGTATGCCAGGATGAGCACCAGCTTTACAATGAGTTCTTCACAAAGCCAACACCAAAACTGGAGTAGGTGGTACATGCCGGTTTTGTTTTACTGCATGTTGTATTTACTGTGCATCAGACAATGTTATGTGGCAAATAGGGTTGTATTGAAGTGGTTTGTTAAGAACTAGCAAGAAAAAAAATCCCTTATGTGTCAGAATTTGATGTTCTTTTGTTTTTGTTTTTTTTAATTCAAGCAAAGCTGGCAGTTTACTTGCTCCGTAAATGATCTATGTAAATTCTCTGTTGATGGTCTGAAAGGGATAAAGACACGCAGTTGCTTTGGAAATAGATGTAAAAGCTTACAGTGCTACAGCTCTCAGCTGGTTTTGTACTGCCTCTTTGCCAGTGGTTTGCATAGGCAGTAGCAGAAATACTTTACTTTGGTGTAAAATTAAGCTGATGAACTCCAGCTATTTTTCACCAAGGATTTAGAGTTAGTGAGTTGCCCTTATTGTCAAGGAATATTTGCATATGTCTGTATGTGGGCTGAACAGAAGGCAGGATAGCGGGCACCTGACAAGAACAGTATCTGTATATGGTCTGCCTGGATCTAGAAGAGGAACAGGTTGCTGTCTTCACATGGTGGTGGCATTATAAAAGCATTGCAAGTTTTTTGCAATAGACCTGTAATACTAGAGCAATTGTGTAGGTTATGCCCCTTCTCCAATTGGCTGGCATAGATATAATTATATTTAATTTTGAAATTTGTGCAGGTCATTCCCTTTCTAAATATTTATGTTCATAAATAAAGTATATTCCTATTAATGTAACTAAAACACTAGTTTTGAGTTCGTATTATCTTAAAATCAAGTGCAGCTTGACTTGAATAACTGTAACCTGAAAAAAAATACTGCCCTCTGCCTTCCGTGTCCTCTAAAGCTAAAGGAAAGCTGTAAACACGTACTAGAAATAAGCCACAGTGGCAGAGTAGTAGCAGTTTTTCTTTTTTCTGAGAAATTGAGGTCTTGTGTGGGACCTGCTCAGGGTTTGAGGTGACTTAACTAAATTGGCTTAAGAACCAATTTAGCTTTCTCAGTCTAAGTCCTGAAGTAAATATCCCCAATTGTTAACAGTGTAAAATGCTGTTGAGACAGAAATTTCATCCCTATTGCGCTTCACACCAAGAATGAAAATAGGCTTCTGATTGGTTTTGAATCTTGATGGAAAGTAGTTTTACCTCCTTTGTAAGAACTTGCTTTTCTTCTTGTCTAAATCTAAGGTAAGTATTTTGAGGAAAATGTTTCAAATAGTTTCTACTTTATTAGATGTTTCTTAGCTACATAATAAATAATCTTTTTTTTTTTATGAAGTCCTGTGGTGATCTGAAGACATAATAGCCAGGTATTTATGTACAGATAAAGGAGTTTACCAAAAATCTAGCCAAGATTAGAGATCTGAGGTTGAGTGTTGTATTTAACAATAAGGCTGTTGAAGCTTTCTTCTTTGCTTCTGCTTATAGCATGGAGAGTTGCTGTTTCATCAAGTTGTTTGTGTAGCTATAGAATACAAGAGAGACCTTCAGAATATTTCTTCTGTGAACGTTCTCTTGTGAGCATTTTTCGTCCACAGTCTGAAAGGAACTGAAATGTCATTGTCCTGTTGTCAGACATTCTTTGTGAATTAGGAAAAAAAAATTACAGTGAAAATTACTTGAATTTTCAGCTACTGGCAGCAGCATTATTAGCTAATCTGTGATTAGTAAAGGGAGCATTCAGAATGGCAAAAATGTCTAGAATGAATGTTACTGGCATCTTAACCAAAATATGTGTCACTTTGTACAGGAAAGAAAAAAATAAATCCAAGTAGGATTGCTGGTGTTTCATTTTGCATTGGTATCATAACTTCAGTTAGACGGGAAAGCGTGTGCTGCGGTGTTGGAAGTTGTTACAGAAAAGGTTACCAGGGTTCTCCCCTTGTGCCCCTCTTCTAGTTGTAATAAACTGTTGAATACTTGCAGTCAGATGAACCTTTTCTCAAGGTGAAGTCTGGGGTATGGATCAAAGCTCAGCATCTTTATGCAGAAACCAGACAAACCAGTTTGAAGTATATTCCCTTTGTGACAGGTTGAGTTGTTTTTTGTTTTCTCCTGGTTAGTTGGTTGGTTGTTTTATTTTAAAATGAAGTAAAAACTGTGCCACCACTGTAAGCAATTAGTATCCTACGTCTCTTTAAAGACTTTGCAGGATATCAGGGATTTGTGTTTTGAGCAGTCCTTTCTAAAGTCTTCTGTTGTACTGTGATGCATTTTTTTCCCACTCTCCTTTAAAAATCTTTGCTATAAAATAATTCATGTTTGTGATAAAATTTCATGGTGTTTCAGGATCCTGAAAGTGTTTTGCTTTGTTTTACTTTTTCTTCACAGTGAACTCTTGGAGAAGTTGTGTCTTTCACTGTATGATGTCCTAAGGCCAATGATCATCCATGTCATTCACTTAGAGACGCTTTCTGAACTCTGCGGGATTCTCAAGAATGAAATGCTTGAAGATCATGTACAGAACAATGGTAACTGATAGATAGAATCTGGTTGTTATTAACTTTCATCTTAACTGATAAAATTCTCAAATACCATAGGGGAAAAAAAAAAACCAATAGATTTTTTTTTTTTTAACAAGTCTTAAATGTGTCAAAGATGAGGTAAGGTATTTTTAAATAAATTATGTTTTTCATTTATAATGAAAGGTCTGTGTTACTGATGTGATAGAGCCCTATTTTCTCTAGATTGTACAAATGCAAGCAAGCAACCATCCAGTGTGTATATGTGCACCAGGATTGATTTAAATTAACTTTTCGTATGAATGAATTGCTTTGCTTGGCCCTGCTAATGCATCATCTCTGTGGGGCTTTCTTCATACGTGATGATAAAACAAGGGAATGCAAGCTTGATTTTTTTCATTCTCCTTGACTTAGTGTTTCCCAGACTAGAAATTGTAACTTCAACAGAGGAGTTATGTAGCTAGTAGAGATTTTGGAGTTTTGGAAGTGTTCAGAGCTCACAGTCTCATAGAAGTGAGCTGACCATCAGGAAGAAATCTGGTCTCTCATTCCCTTAGTATGATTGGAATTATTTCACAATCTTAACCTTGCATCATGCGACAAGCAGGAAATCATTCTTGGTTGCTGGTATATAGCACAGCATAACTCTTTCTCTCTGAAGCTGTGCCAATGTCATGAAGAATTGCTAATTTTCCTGGAAGCAGAATTGTAGCGCTCTTTGGAATGAGATAAAAGTTGGTGACATAATCTTTTGGCTGGTCTTAAGAAGTGACTTTCTACTACTTAAACTTAGGCTGATATGATAGTTCTTAAGTTGGACATGAGCTTGCTTTGGATCAGCTGTTCTGGTAGATAGATGAGTTAGCTTGTCAGCTCTCAGCAGTCACACTGCAAGCTTTGGCTATGATAGAACCAAAGCACGTTGGTTTGGTGTCCAGGCTGAAATGCCACTTGACATTCCCAGGTCTGAAATAACTAGAAAGCTTATTTCTAACATGGCATCTGATGTGATCAGTGTGAGATTGCATTTTCACAATGTAATGAAAATTTGGGGAGCTGAAGTGACATAAGTATGGAATTCTGTAATTGTAGTATTGTCACAAATCTGCATGATGCCATTACAAAAATAGTCTGACTTCATCTGCAACAAGGCAATTTTGTGACTGTTCTATATGTGATGCTTCAAACTTCTGTGTCTGTAAGCCTGTTTTGTAATCAAATTAACAAATTCGTGCCTTTTTTTTTTTTCCTTTTTTTTTTACCTTTGTTAGCTGAGCAACTGGGTGCATTTGCAGCTGGTGTGAAGCAGATGTTAGAAGATGTACAAGAACGCCTTGTCTATAGGACTCACATTTACTATTCAGACTGATATCACAGGCTACAAGCCTGCTCCGGGTGATCTTGCATATCCTGACAAGTTGGAAATGATGGAGGTATAGCATCAGGGTTTTTTATTGTCCTTGATTGGTTTAGTTTTTATATGCAACATATACAGTTGTGCAGTATAGTGCTTTTCTAGTTCTTAGATGTGTTACGTATTACTGACGCTATCAAGCTGGCACCTACTGATTACATTATGACACTAAACTAGATGTCAGAAAACACTGTCAAACTCGGTAAAACTGGCAATAGTTGTCACAGTTAATATTTTTATCTAAATCTGAATCTTCTACATTTTCTCTCATAGCAGTAAATTTTTGTTTAATTTCAGAAGTAGTAGGTATTACCTAGTGTATTTTCTAGTTAAGTGGGAGTTGAAGACAGCTATTGACAGAGTTGAGGCTTTAGACAGGTACAGTTAGCTGCAAGTTTGTTTTCAAAATTGTTGGTCAACTAATGTTTGGTACATGTGCGTATGCTATGCTCAAACAGTATGAGGGAAGACTTGCTTATACCTTCTGATGATTTACTATGGCAGCAGTGGTTTCCAGTAGCCTTTTTCAAGTTCTTGTCAGTATTAGCTATTTTTGTAGTCGTCCCAACCCCTTTGAGTAAATATTCCAGCTGAAAGGAATCAAACTGATTCTATTTACTAATTTTACTTTAAAAGGTTAATACTTTATTGATGACAGATTTCAAAATGAAACTACTTACAGAAATAAGAAAGTGATCAATGAAAGACTTCACATTAGTCTTTGACTAGAGCAAACTGCATTTGATATGCAACTGAAAAGTATTATTGCACAGAAAGGATTAGTCATAATAAAGACCCTTCCCAAAATAACAGTTGTCATTCACTTTGTGAATGCCCAAGCTGTCAAAGGATTGAGATGACCAAGAATGGCAATTCCAGCGTGGACTGGGAAGATCCAGATTTTATTGCTCTTCTGCTTTCCATCTATCTGCCAGAATAGTTGATGGTGCTTAGAAAATTGGAGGACTTATTGCAGCTGACCAATTGATAGAGAAGCTGTTATTTGACTTCAGAATCAGAGCACTACTTATGTAAAACACAGAAGCTTCATTGCTACATGTATACATATGTGTATTTTGCTGTGTTCCATTTTTGCCTGTAGACAGACGAACACTGAAAGAAACTTCTTAGTACTGAGCACATGTTGAAATAATCTTGTCATAATACATCTCTAAAGTTTTTATTATGTTACAGTTTATGCTTTGGTGGGGACATTCATAGGGTTCTTTAGGAAAGCATTTACAAATCCTGAAGCTAGTGAGTCTGTAGGATACTTGCGCTTTATATTGAAAGTTTAAAGACTAAAAAGCTTTTGAAGAAAAAGCAAAAATAATAGCTGAGAAGCCCACCACACAACATGTAGCTAAATGGGATCTATATGTTGAGAACAACTAGTGACAAGAAATTTGACCAGTATTATCTATTAGGAGTGCAGATTTGTTTGTTTATTTGTTTTCTAAAATGGTGTGAATAGAACTGGATTAAAAAATGATTGTGAGAACATTTAAATGTTAGTTAAAACTTCTGTGGGCAAGCAGTGCAGATATTTAGTCTATACAAGACCTTATTTTCTAACTAGGGTCCTCTGGCTGTTCAGTTAGGAGGAAGAAGAAAGGGAGTTTTACAGTTCCTTCTAAACTGAGAAATCATGCTGCTCTTCATATTTCCTCAAAAAATTCAAGTTTTTGCCTGGTTTGACATTCATTTTTGCTACTTGATTGCTTTTAAACCTTAAAACCTTGCTATTTAGAGAGTAAATGAATTATTAAAATGTTAAAAGCACAGGACAGAACTATTTCTTGTGCTGTTCTGCTCAAATATTAATGCAGTGATTTGCCCATTCTTGCTGTCTCTCACTCCTTTGAAGCAGACCAAGTAGTGAAAAATGTTGAAGTGTGGAAATGTTGAGTAATGTTAGGGGAAAACTTTTTGTTGAACTCCTGCAGGGAATAAACTAGAGAGTACTTTGGGGCCATATGCACATATCATTTATAGGAATAAAGGCATCACTGGCATTACCTGTGTGAAATTCAGGTGAATGTTGAATTGGGTTCCCCTATTTAAGTTTCTCTTTCTAGGTGACTTCACAGGTTATTATTTAGACATCAGTAAAACCAGGCAAAATGGAAAGAACAGTGCTTTACTCAGATCTCTGTAATATTTGTGAATCTTAAATTGGTACTGAAATGTTTCTGCTACTGTTTTGGAAACATCTATTTCTTTTAATGCTTTTGAAACACTGGGGAGCTGAGTGTAGCTGACTCCTATTGTAGTTTAGTGTGCTTTTCTCTATTGCAATCAAAGCAGCATAATGCTGCTTAAATTAAAGAGGGGAAAAAAAAGATTACAATCTGTGGCATATCTTCCTCTGCAGCAAATTGCACAGAGTTTAAAAGAGGAACAGAAGAAGCTGCCATCTGAAGCTTCATTTTCAGATGTCCGGCTAGAAGATCCTGAGTCCTGCAACTTAGTTAAATCTGGTATGAAATAAATCTCATGTTGCCAATTAATGCATAAAGCTCATGGAGAGCAAGTATTAACTTGAACCATCAGTGGGAAACTTTGCATGTATTTTAAAGGGTTATTTTCCTAGAGAGGTTTGTGAGAGATTTTGAAAGTAAACTTTGTCTTGGGGTTCTTAATAACTTTTTTTTGAATGAGAAGAACTTAATCTCGTTCTTTGTGTGGCATTTCTTTGTGCTTCCAGTGCAGTCTGTTCTGTGAAGCAGCTACTTGTATAGCTGACAGCATCTATTGTACTTTATATAAAACTGAACCGTGGTATTCTCTACTGAAAAGTAGCCCTACCATCAAGATGTATGCTTAAGGATTCCTCTGTTTGTTAGCTGTACTAAGAAGTGCTAAGAGTGGTTTGGTGTGTCATGCACATCTCCTAAATGACTACTTTCAGCATCTAGGAGTATCTTTGTTGTGTGCCTTTACCTGGGAAGGCAGCTGGTTCCTTTGAATGCATTTCCACTACTGAAACTAGTCCGTAATTTTAGTGGTTTACAATAATTCAGAATATAGTCTTTTAAAATATGTGACCTGTGTGCCTATAAATTACAGTGAACTGGAAGCAAATTCCAAGAAACGTGGCTCTTTAAATGTCAGTCATTTGAGTGTTGCAGCCCTTTAAATTTTTGTCTAAGAGCCATAAAGAATTTCTCCCTTTACTTTTAAATTTTTCCCAGCATCACCTTTTTCAACTCTTTATCAGTTGTTTCTCATATTTGTTTTGATTACTTGGTAGTTTCTTGCTTTGGGGCTTGCAAGGCCTACAAAGGTCTTTCTGGCTGTTTCTAGCTGGGCTCCATAAATCATGTTGAGGGTGGAGCTCATCTTGCTTCAAGCCAAGTGTGTGGCATTCACAAGACCTGTAAATCCCACCTGCATTCAGGAGGTGGAAGGAACCTCTATGGTGTAATGTGAAGTTAAGTGTCTGTGAGATAATTGGGATTATTTGCCCTTCGAAGGTGCCTCTTCCATTTCAGTGCCCGCGGGAAAAGCTGAAGTGACTAATAAATAGCCTAGGACTCTCAAACTGACAGCTAAGGTCTTACAGGACTTCTAATTACTATGACAATAAATCTATTGTTGCAAAAAGGTAGAAAGATACTGCTAAATTATTTTAGACCATTCCTGCACTGGTGACATGAAAACCTCACAAGTGCTTATTCTGTCATTAGGTAAAACTTAAAATTTTACCTGTGTGAGTGGTTGCTAATTAGAACCAGAGTTCTCATGCTACTGGCTCAGATGTTTCCCAGGATTTAGGGACAAAATGAAAGTAATACAAGACTTTTGTCCATCATGTGTTGTGCAAATCCGTTTTGGGCACTATGGAATTATTACAAAGGTTCCCCAGGATCAATTTTCTATGTTTACAACTCCCTCATGACAGAATTGGTTTTGCCATTATTTTTTTTTGTTGCTAACATGGTGCTTAAGCCATACACTTTCTGCAGCTGTTTAAGTCCATGTTTAATCCAGGATTATCTCCAGCAGAAGGGAAAGTTTCAAGAAGTAGATTTCATAGGATCATAGAATACCAAGTTGGAAGGGACCTTAAGGATCATCTGGTCCAAGCCTTTCTAGGCAGGGATGACCTAGGCTAGTTGTGCCAGCACCCTGTCCAGCCACATCTTAAATGTCCAATGTTGGGAAACCCACCACTTCCCTGTGGAGATTATTCCAACGGCTGATCTCACTGTTAAAAATTTTCCTCTTGTGTCCCATCAAAGTCTCCCCAGGAGTAAGTTGTGCCCATGATCCTTTGTCTTTTCCATATGACTCCTTGTAAAAAGGGTGTCTCCATAATCTTTGTAGCCACCCCTGTAAATAGTGAAACATGGCAATAAGGTCTCTACTGAGACTCCTTTTCTATAGGCTGAACAAATCCAGTTCTCTCAGCCTTTCCTCATTCAACAGGCTGCCCAGTCCTTTGATCACCTTTGGCTTTCCTCTGGACCCTCTTCAGCCTATCTACATATTTTTTTGTATCATGAGTCAGTGGGGACTAAAAAGTTGATTGAATGGGGTTTATATATCCTTTTTTTCCTGAGCAGCTCCTATAGTTGCGTAATCACTAACCATTTTTTTATCTCCTATGGTTTTTTTTCTCCAGTAATTTTTTTTATCATTTCAGCTGTTGAGCTAAGCTGGGGGAGGGTGCTTCCTTGGAGACAGGCCTATGAAACTAACTCATTAAAACAGGTCCAGCTGGGCCATGCCTGAAAGCAAATTCATGTCTTTCACGGCCATGTGCTTTGCACACATGAGATATCTAGTACTGACTGCTCAGAAGGAAAAAAAACTCAAGCCAAACCTAACCTCTTTGCATGGAATAAAGTATGTCATATTACTGTGGAGTCAGGGTAAAGTGCAGTTGATACGAAGCCTCTCCTGTGAAGTCAGGCTGAGAGCGTTGGGCATGTTCAGCCTGGAGAAGGCTCAGGAGAGACCTTGGAGCAGCTTCCAGTGCCTAAAGGGGGCCTACAAGAAATCTGGAGAGGGACTTTTTACAAGGGCATGCAGTGACAGGGCAAAGGGTCATGGCTTTAAACTGAAAGAGGGGAGATTTAGATTAAATATAGGAAAAAATTCTTCGCTGTGAAGGTGGTGAGACACTGGCCAAGAGAAGCTGTGGCTGCCCCATCCGTAGCAGTGTTCAAGGCCATGCTGGATGGGGCTTTGAGCAATCTGGTCTATTGCAAGGTGTTCCTGCCTGTGGCAGGGGGGTTGGAGCTGAATGATCTTTAAGGTCCCTTCCAACCCAAAGCATTCTATGGTTCTATGATATTGCAGTTGTCTTCAGTTAGGAGAGGTGGTTGAGTTTTTGATGTGTATGTTTTACTTCTAAACAGGTTCAGCAGAAACCCTTAATCCCAGGCACCAGACCACGATTTCACCAGCAGATCTGCATGGAATGTGGTACCCTACTGTCAGAAGGACTCTAGTGTGTCTCTCCAAGCTGTACAGATGTATAGATGTATGCAAAAATCTCTTCATCTATTTTTTTATTAAGTGAAGCATGCAGTACCATGTCTAAATGTTTTAATGTAAATTTGAAATGGACAGTTACTGGCCTCTGTTATCTTTGAGTCTCTTTGCTGCCATCTTTATGTAAAACAAGTGAACTGACAAATTTAGGTCACCCACACAATTTTATATTTGTAGAATTAGAAAAAAAGGCACTGGTTTTACATCTGTTGCTTTTGCTATTACAGAAATACTTCATTGTCTGATGCTCAAGGATACTTATCACACCAAAGTTGCAAAGTGAATAGGACAATTAAAAATAGAAAGTTCTGGGTCAATTATAGAGAATGATTTCAATGCTGAAATTACTGGATGTATATGTTTCTTGCTATGTGCTTTGCAGGACATCAGAGAAAGTGATGTTTCTGGTCTAAAAAATGGTGGCTCTACTACTCACACATTTTGGAATTCTTCTCAAAAATTTTTGTGGCACATCTTTCCACCTTCCAAAGTGTGGGAGACATTTCCAAAGTTTAAGCCAGTAGGAATCTTCTACAACAGAAACAAAAGCAGTGTTTACTTCAGAAGTATTTGGAGATTTGCCCTGTAGAATTTGATTTATGTCTGTCACCTATAAGCAGAAAAGTCTAATAAGTCCCCGAGATACATAATGCCAGTGTTTTTACTTTTGTGTATGTTGTATCTTTATTAGATGCATCTAATGCGTTTCAAAATATCTTTGATATATGTTATGTAAAACTGCTACAAAGATGGTATTTGCTTAAAAAGCTGGGAAATATTAATACTTTGTTGTTTAATATATCAATCTCATTAAAGATAAATGAGTATTTGCCCTTGTTTTCAACTAGACCTTTGAAAATGAGGTCATTTTTGCATTGTTTGCAAGGCTCATTTGTAGTAGTGTATCTGCACAGGGATTTATTTAGTTTTTCGCTGAGATATTCTAGTAGAGCTATTATTACTCCTGGTCTGCACCTTGTAGATAGGAGAAGACATGAATGAAGTGGCACTGGCAAGTCTCAGGGCAGTCAGGGCTGTTATGTACTACGCTGGAGTGCTGGTGGTGGCTAGCTGTGTTCCTACAGCTAGCTCAGCCATGTGATCTAGTTGCAGCTTAATGAGTTACTCCATGTCACTTGGGCCATGGCAGCTGTCATGTTTGTTTACTAACCTGGTGCAAGCATGAAGTAATTTGAGTTTGCTTGAGCTTAAGCTCAGTGGAATGATCTCATGTCTATTGCATGTGTAGATTGCACACACAGATAGTTACCCTGACACATGAAGTGTCTAGTCAGGTTACCCAGGAATCATCATTCATGCTGTTAGCTGTGAATGCATGAGGTATCACTGACCATGGCACTATTCAGGTGCAAATTCAGAGACAGACAGAGGGTGAGCAGGGCATGCTTGAGTCCATACCTGTACCCAGACTACCTAAATGCTGTAGCAACCTTTTATATATGAATACTCCATCCTCATCTTACTGCAATTGGACAACGTGTTTGTAGCTAACTAATCTAGACTTCTGGTAAGCGCATCCTTCGTAAACTGCAGCTCTTAAACTCTGTTTAAGCTTTGCTGACATCTTTTTTTTTGTCTCATTTCCTTTTCCCTGCAGAGGGCAGTGTTTCAGGGATTATCGCAAGAGGCCTTATCTGCCTGCATTCACTCGCTGCTGGGAGCTGCTGATTCTATCAGCAAAAGCAAGGTTAGAATCTGTGCTTTGGGTATAATTTCTTTTTCTTCCCCTTCAGTGTATATAAAACCATGAAGCTGTTGTTCAGAATTCAGTGAAACCATATTGCTCTGCCCAGTGGAGACCTGATGGATTTGCCAGCTTTTAGTTATGGTTAATGTATTGTAAAGCAAAGATAATGATTCACATGCTAGCCTGTCTGAAAAGGTGGAATACAAATCATAGCAATTGTATTTACAGGCTGCTCTAACTCATGTGATCAATCAAGTGATACCTAAAGAAAAATTTCTGCTAGAAGTCTCTGCTCCTTGTATGCTTTCATTGCCTGTTACTCTTTTCTCTTTCTCTCTGCCTCCATTGTTTGAATTTTCAAAAGTCTTTTGAAGTATTAAATTCACTGGGAAGATTTGTTAAGTATTCTCCGCTCAGAAGTGTCTGTTGTTAAAACATTTGGTCCAATGTGTTGTTTAGAATTCAGTGCAGTTTCATCAACTTATTGTAACTGTGTTGCTTGAAGTAGCTGGAGTAAACCTTTTTTCCTTTTGTCACATTTCCTTTAATACAAATACTGTAGTAATTTGCTAATTCCTAAATTCCTGACAGACAGGAAGTTACTTTAATGGGAAAAAAAGGAGGTCTTAGTATAATCCAAAATTGTTGGATTTGTATTAGCAATAAATATTTAGTGATGAAAAAGGTTTTAGTTGCTTTTAGAAATGAAGAGCTGATTTGAAGTATTTCTTTTGAGTGTCCTTTAAAAAATGTTAAACGTATTATCTTTAAAAAGAAATTCAAACCATGTTTCCTTCTAGCTTGGACGAATAACTATTTCATATGTAATTGATTCAGAGTTGTACAGTAATTATCTATTTCAGCACTGTATGTCAGCTCAACATTGACCTAAAGTATTGCAGAGAACGAAACTCATCCTGCAGTGAACCCGAGATAGATTGTCCCAGGACTAAGATCTGTACCACTTGGTTCTTGATGCATGTTCATTTAACATAATCTGGTGAAATTATGCATGTAAGATTAAAAACCCCACAAACTTAGAAACCCTTCCAGCACTTACACTTAGTAAATAGTTCTAGTTGTTCAAACTGCAGATTTAAATCTAATTTCTTCTTTACTGTCTTATATAACAATATATCAAAAGAAGTTCTCTTCCAGCTTGCAAAAGCAAGTTTGAATTCTTGAGTCCTTCTCATTTACCGCAATGAGCCATGAACTTCAAAGGTTAAAAGCAGCATGCAGTATAAAGCACATAGCTGAAATAACAAGCAGTGCAAAACTCATTGTCTCAGTGGTGTGAACTTGGCCTTGTTTTATTCTTGGAATCTTTGCTGTACTGTTTAGAAATTAACTAAGCTTTGTGTTTAATGGCATGAGAAAAATGCCTTGTAAGATCTTTGCACAAGAGCACCGTTAATCAAGGTTATTACAGAAACTGTTTGGCGCTTTTTTTTTTTTTTAAATCGTCATAATGGTTAAAAAAAATCTAGAACCTCATGTTTTTTGACTATAAATTATATGAATTACTTGAAATAATTCCTAGCTTTTATGAAGAGTAAGTTTGTAGCTTCCAAATAATGGATACCTGTATTTAATGTGGACATTTAGTAGTATGTAATCTCTGTAGTCTAATTCTTCTAAGAAATGTAAATAAAGTCTGCTTCTGTAGAGCAATGTGTTAGGAACAGACACAAGTGGGATTTGTTGATCCCAGAGTGTAGTGATGGCACTACAGGCTAATGGAAAAAGCTTGTTAGTAAGATTATTAGTATTAATTTCGTTATAGAAAGTAACTAATAAAAGCAAAGGCATTGAAATTATGCTCTTCTCTTAATTGTTCTTGTAATGCATGTTCTTTCTCTTGTGCTGTAGACCCAGGTTGACGGACAGCTTTTCTTAATAAAACATCTTTTGATTCTTCGTGAACAAATTGCTCCTTTCCACACTGATTTCACCATTAAGGAAATTTCCCTGGACCTTAAGAAAACTAGAGGTACTAAACAGCTGCTGGCTACAGAATGGGATGGGATTATCCTCCCTGAATGTGCCAGCAAAAGTTCTGGGTTTATTTTATGTTCATTTGCAATGATCTATACTCTTGTTCTAATCCCTTGCTTTGTTCTTAGCTTCTCTGAAAAAAATAGAGCCATTCCCCTATTGAGGGTTATTCAAGATGTGTCTAACAAATTCTTTATTCATGTATGAAATGTGTTTGCTTTTTGCTGCTGGCCTAACTTATTTATCCAGTCTTTTTTTAAGAAGACCTAAGTAATGTACTGTTGCACAAAGATGTCTTTCCCCTTTTCTGACGCTTTAAAGGAATATCTTTAAGTATTATTTGTTAGACCTTACTGTGAGTTTTTGTTTTGGAGATGGATTTCTTATGTTGCAAATTCAATAAACAGTACTGCTGGATAGTTTCATGTAGCAACCATGTCTGTTGTATGAAGGGAAAATAGAGTAGTGCCCATGGTCATGATTTTTAAATTGTGCTATGGTTTCTTGGTAAAATGCAGGAAAACCCTCTCAAATACAAAAGTGAACTGTCATGCACTTGTCAGCTTGTAAGAATATTGGGAAGAATAATTGAAAGCATGTCAAGTTTCTTTTCTATTCCAGAAGAGGAAGCTGAAGAAATAACTTTTCTTTCCTGCCATCTAATATGCTGCTGTTTTAACTCTGGAGCAAACAATTCTTGCACTAACCATTTCACATGTTGCATTTGAACATCAATGAAACCTCTTACCTGTTGAGTAGTTTCTAGTTGACTGGAGGTTAAAGGGTAAATACATCCTTTTGGTGTCTTGTCCTGGCTGACACACAAGTTTGTTCTCCATTTTCATTTAGCTGAATAAATTTGTGTGCCAGCCAGTGCTTTGCAGATGGTAGTGGTAAGTAATGGAAAAACACTTTATTTTGGGGATGGCGGTGGTGTTGAAAAGATGTACATTGTGTTTAATTCTTAATGGAGTGTAGCACAGGCTAGTAGGGCTTTTATATTTGGGCTGAATTGTATAAGTGAAGTAGCACGACTAATAGGAGGTTTACTGTGTCCTAGCCAAGCTTTCTGCACATAGATTTAATTTGGGATTTGTAGACAAAGGGACACTGCTTAATGTAAAACTAGTGTAATGCTAAGGTTCATGTAAGTGAAGTGTACAGTGGAGAGAAAAGACTTTTACACTGACTAGCTCGTATGCTTCTAATCAGAATTTAAGCTCTTTGTGGAATCAGTGAAGTTTCTGGGAAATAACTGAGAACAAGATGAGTCTTTTTCTGCAATCTCCTTTAACTGCATAGGAGTGCAGATTCTTAGTTCAGTGCAAAACCTACATGCCTACATGTCTGGTATTCCTTCTTTGTGTAATACCTTCAGCAGCATTTCTTTAACTCGTCTTGTTTTCCTCACATTTTATATAGCAAGAAGCATGCAAAATTGCTTTTGAAATGAATAAAAAAAAAGGGCAGATGAATGTGTAGGATGATTAATGAATGTCATTAAGCTATAAGCCATACTGAAACTGTATTGATAATTTTACTTGTTTCCAATTTGATTAGATTTCAGGTTGACAACATCCTGTTAATGCTATCGGAATAATGTCAGTATCTTATGCTAATTGCAGACGTTGTTACTTTTCCTTCTTGAAACTTCTGTAGAGACCACAAAACATGAGTGCATATCAACCTTGATGTTTTCTTATTTAGTCCTAACTAAAATAATTAGGCACAAAGGAAAAGAGTGCCAGTTCTAAGTTACTTCATGCAACTGTACTTTGTTGTCCCAGGCAACCTTGGGCCAAATTCTGCATATTGTTCATAAATGCCTAACTACACAGCTTATATAAAAGTCTTTCACTTGTAGATATAAAAGGAATAGAGCTCACACAGTTTGCATGCTAATAACACTATAGCTAGTATCAGTCATTTGTTAGGTTCATGTAATGTATTTATCTGATTTGACTGTGCAGCTATTAGATTGAGGTTTGCCATAGGGGCAATGAAAAACTTTCATCAACCTTTGTGTGCTTCTGTGCATGTGCACTTGTGCATCCACACCTAGCTATAATGCAGTCATCAGTGTGATAGTCCTAATCATGCTAGGCCATTTTTTATGTATAAATGAGTGATTAAAGTTTTTAATTCCTGGAACTGAGTCCCATTGACTTACAGTGTGAGTGACTTTCTGATTCACAGATGCAGCATTTAAAATCCTGAACCCTAAGGCAGTTTCAAGATTTTTTAGGCTAAACAGCAACAACGCCTTGATACAGTTCTTACTGGAGGTAATATGGAGTCTTATTGTATTAAGAAAAGTCGGGCCATTTAAGCGGGTGGTGATCTTTGGCAAATAAAAAGGAGAGAACTGTTGTCTTCTGTTCAAGGGTACCCCAGAAATCAGAGAACACTATATTGACTCTAAGAAAGATGTAGATCGTCATCTGAAATCAGCTTGTGAGCAGTTTATTCAGCAGCAAACCAAGCAGTTTATAGAACAGCTGGAAGAGTTCATGACAAAGGTACAAACATGTTGTATGTTCATTAACCTAACTGAAATACTGGTAGGACAAGGGAATTAGTGTTAAATTTGGTATAGGAGAAGCTGCTAGTTTTGATTAACTGTAGATGCTGGCATTTCCTATTATAAGGTCGTGTTTCCTTTTAAGTTCCAACAGTAATTTTTTGGGCACCTTTGAGATTAATGGATTAAGGGACATGACATAGTTTGTTTTTGAAAACATCCCTTATGCCCTTTGGTAAAGAAGCTTTAATGTTTCATTGAGTTGAAATAGTTGGCAGCAGCTTTTCTGTTTGCAGAAAAACTCCTACGTTGACTGAATTTGTAAGCCTTCAAAAAACAAAAATCTTGGATCATGTGGGTTTTTGAGGGAGGCCTTAAGAGTATGGCTGTGAAGTATGGTTAAATGTTCTGTTCTCAGCATATTTTACACCAGTGCGGTGCTTGCTGAGGAGGACTTTCCTCCCCAAGTCCTGTTTGCAACAGAAGTTCCTGATAAAAGTCAGTCAGAAAGACTAGGCACCCTACGGGATAGGAACAAAAAGATGCCTCATCACAATACACTTCTTTCTAGAACCTGCTCAAGAGCCCAGGATTTCTAGGCATCTTGAGAAAAGCACGCAGCAGGATCTATTCTGGAAAATGGGAAGTGTGATGTGGATCCATATGTACTGAAAATAAGTGGCATGACATCTCATAAACTGGGGCTACAGCATTGCATGGACATCACAAATATCCCAGCTGCTGTTTTTTGGGAATTTAGAAGATTACAGCACTAAATTTACTGATGCCTGTCATGCTGGGGTGAGGGATCAGTGGCATGTCTAAAATATAGACGGGTAACTGGTGAGATTGATAGATTGTTCAAATGATTCAATGATTCACTGGGAATATGGAGCATTTGACTGACCTGCTTAAGTATAAATCTCATTTGAGGTTTTGTATCCATAGGTACCTAAGCATCCTAGTAAATTTAATCCTTTTTTGAATTTCACTTTCAAGAAGTGATCGTGGTTGTAATTTTGGATTGCATTTCTGTCAAGCTGCTTCCCCTGTGTGTTGTTAAGTCAGGGCGTAGAAGAGAGAGAACAGGGGATACTGCAGTAGAGACTTGTGCAATTGTTACTTGGTCACTTTGTTGTGGATTCAACTGTAAGAAACTAATTTTGTTGATTGTACTTGTTTCAGGTGGCTGCTTTAAAAACAACAGCTACTCAAGGAGGTCCCAGGTACAGCCTTTCCCAGCAACCTTGGGCGCAACCAGGTATTTTCTTTGTTCTCAGTTACTTCTTTGTAACTTCTTCTGAAAACTTCTCATCAAATGGAGAAAAAGTGCCTTTTCCATTCTCCATTTCTGGTAGAGAAATATAAGCTGCATTGTATGGGGCCTGACTGTTTCAGTATGTCACGAGTTGTGTGCCCTACTTCTAAACCACAGGAATCTGAAAAGCTGGCCAGATTAATTAGGACTGTGAGACTGTGATTGATTTGGAAAAATTCTAAGTACCTGAGAGCTGTCTGTCTTTTTTCTTGAAAATCCTGGCTTCCATTTTTAGCTGTGTGCTGCTTTAAATGTCTGTAGATATCTCTAAATCAAAACTTGACAAACTTCAGAATATGTATTTAATTGGTGCACTAGAGGAATGACTTGACTATTTCTCAAGCTGTGATTGTTCTTGCATGGAAACAGCATTTCCGCAACTGCATAAGGAATGTGCTTGAGGAATTATTTGATTACATTATGATAAAGCTTTTGGTTTTTTAGGGGAAAAAAAAAAGAGTCTGCATTGAAGCTTTTATTGTCTATACATTTGGTACCTACTTCCTTTTCAGTTTTCCTGTCACTGAAAAAATGGAATCCAGCTTTGTTTCCATTTCTTAAGAATTCAAATGTGATTGCTTTGTAGGAACACTTGGAGTAGATCAGATGTTACTGGGTTGTTTTGCTCTTCACATTACAAAGTTGTGCTTCCGGGTGATGCTGAGAAATCTGCTTATTCCAGTTCATACATTGGAACCTTCTGTTGCCTCATGTTCTTAAAATGCAAAGCCTGCCATGTTCATTCATAATTCAGTGCTGCTTCATGGGTCAGACACTCTCAAGGACTAACTTGAGCTTCTATTTAACATCTCCTGCTTTTGCAGGAGTATTTTTAATGTTTATTTGGAGATAATGATGTGCGTAGAGGCATATCTAAGCCACTTCTGCTGTTTCTTGGAGTCATTTGCCTGGGAAGCAGGAGTAGTCAGAAGATTAGATACAGTAGAAACTGAGGAAAACCCCCACCATAATATACTAACTTTGATACTTTAAAGCTACAAAATGTATTTTTCCCCTGCCCTTTAAACAAAGATCTTGTAAAATGATTAAAATACCAAGCAATAAAGAAAGAAGGTCTTTGTCTGAGAGAAGATTCCTGACTGGTTGATTCAAAATCCAGATGGCTGTGCAGCCTTCCTTCTTACAGATGCGGCCTGTGGTCAATAAGGAGAATTTGTGATACGCTGTTGTCTTTGCTAGCACTGTTTATTTCCCAGGCAAGTTTTCTTGGGGGGAGCCTTCTCAGAACTTTGTTGGTCTTGGAAGGCTGTGGCTTGAGGAACCTCAGGAGGATGTGGTAGCTTGCAAAAATGGGTTGAATGCATTTTCTTCATGGAAAGAGAGGCTGATGTGTTCAGTAGGTCCCAAAAGAAAAGCCCTGTTTGGCATGTTGTGATTGTATGATGGCTCGATGCTGCGCAGCCCAGTCATCCCGTCTTTCCCTTTAACTCAGACCTGTGGTTATGATCAGCCCCATTGAAGTGGAAGTGATACTCTGGAGTGTAGCTTTCAACTTGCAGAATGCCATTTTAGCCTATTAAGTGTATTTTCTTTTGCTTTCAGCAAAGATCAACGATGTGGTCTCTTCCACTTACAAGACAATAAAAACAAAGCTGCCATCAACATTACGAAGCATGTCATTATACTTGTCCAATAAAGATACAGAATTAATTTTGTTTAAGCCAGTTAAAGTGAGTATTGCTAGATGTACCTCAGCATGACTTCCTGTAGGTGATGGACCCTCATTTAGTTAAAGACTTTAAACACATTTTGTGGCATCATTCACCTTGTATTTCTGTGTATGTGTGGTTATATATCTATATATATACCATATCTATATAAATGTATGTATGCATATAAGTATATATATATGCAGGCACACATACAAACACATATCTGTAGAATTGTTCTAGGCTACCAGTCCAGCCAGTAACAAATACCATGCACTTGTAGTAGTGAACAACTATTACAATCACTGTGGTGTCCCTGATCTGAGAAGCCTATTGAAAAGACACGAGGAAAAAAAACAAGTTTTATAATGATTATGTTTAGCTTAAAAAAAACCCTGACCAAAGCAAAGTTTGTTCTGCTCTCCATTGTATTCAGCCTGCATAACTCACGTTACAGGCAACTGAGTGGTTCTTTTCATTCTGTGTATCTTCCATGTGGTACAATAAGAGCTACTATAAAGAGAGTTAATGCTGTCCCAGTCAAAACCAGTATAGCTTGGTCAGTTATGCATGGGTGGAAGCACTAGAGACAGAATGATGCAGATTCATTACTGTAAACCCATTGAAAGAACAAAGCTTGAATTTTAAGTTGCCAGGTTAAGTCATGGGACTCAGGTTTTCCAGCTTAGCATGTCGTAGCTGAGGTTTTTATCTGGCAGCCAGCATGTTGTGGCTGTTTTGGGGCTTGCTTTAGAAAAAAAGCTCTTAAAGCTTGACCACTGCACCCTACTTGATCCACTTCAGTGGCTATTCCAAGTACATTGTGCTTATTCTGGTTCATGTTTGAGATGAGTTTTGTGGTTTTTAATATTGAATTTTTTCTCCTTTCCTTGAAAAGAATAACATTCAGCAAATGTTCCAGAAACTCCATGCTTTGTTAAGGGAAGAATTTAGTAATGAAGATCTCCAGATCATAGCTTGTCCTTCAATGGAACAGGTATATAGTGAAACTCCCTGTTTTATCAGTTGCTCTTTCATGTGACTGGCTCTGACTTTTTTAAACATTCATTTTATCATTTTTAGTATTTTCTGTGTTCAGAATCTTTATTTATTGTTCCCCTTAATCCTGGATGATTAAACGCGGGGCTTTATCTTAACTCTAGGCTTTCAACTAAAAGGAGGTTTTGTTTGGGTTATTTTAATGAATATCCAATTGAGGTTTTAAACTGAAGGTGGTGATTGATGTTGCTGGGGATTGAGTTGTACAACGAGTCTTGCCATTTCTGGGCATTGTCTTTTCGGAGAGATAGGAAAGCTAGTGAATAGGCTTTAAAACAGCCTGTGGGTGTGAAGGCAGCCTGGCTTTTGACAAATACAAAAAGCAGCAACTTTTACATTTGGGAAGCATGAGGAAGAATTACAGGGGTTTATTTGAAGTAAATTGCATTGGGAAAATGTACAGATGTCTATGGAAATGTAGCCCTACATGATAAGCTCTTTAGTCTCGGAGATGATTGGGGTTAAGAAATCTCTGTAGTAGGATGCTCTGACAGAAGCCAGGTAGGTTTTAAAATATCTTGCTTTGACCTTAGTGGTCCAGGGAATGTGAATAGAATCGTGATTATCCCAGGATGCCAATATTTAAACAGCAAATCTGGTTTATGGATTAGACTACATTGCTGGTGTGCATATATTTTGGAATCGCTTGACAAGGCATGAAATCATCTTAGAAACTTTGACACATTAGGTTGTGACTGGTGAAATAACTAGTCAGCATGGTCAACAGTTGTGTTTTAAAAAGCCTCTGAGCAGGCATTTGACTGGCAGTTTTGGCCAGTTGTTTTGTAGCTGTCTTCTGATACGTCCAAGTCTCTATGTGCTTCCTAGGAATCCTGTTTAAAGCTTAAAACATAAGACATCAATTCTGAAACTTAGCTGCTGTGTCTAATACAGGCTTTCCTTTTGTCTTTCAGGTGAACTTACTCTTATCGATGTCCAAGTAGCCCAACAGTGAGGCTGCTTGAAAAAAGCTTCAGCTGAATGCCAGCCAGTGAAGGGAATGCAAAGACATTTGCTTGAAGTAAACGAAGGATCCCACTGTGCAGTTCAGTGTGCATCAACACTATCCAGGCTGCTTAACCCTGTTTTAGGGGAAAAAAACCCAACAAAACAAAACAGTTTTATTGATTTGTTAAAGATTTTCCTGTTCATTGGCTTGAGACGCTGGGGAGAGAAAACAAAACAAAACTCCCTTTGCTGATCACTCTTCTGAAAGCTTAGTTACTGCCTTATCCAGACGTTTTCAAAGTTGAAATCCTGGTTTTTTTAAATGTAAAAGCCTTTCCTTGTTTTCCTTTAATAATCTGACATATGCAGTGAACAGTTGCACTTTCAGAGACACTGGAAATAAAGTGCTGAGAATCAAATGGGAGCAGTAACAGGTATTTGCAAGGCTTGGATACAAGCACGTTGGTATGACAATTTGACTTAAGCAAGCATGCTCTGATTTTCTTTAACTCCCACGAAAATCCTGGTGATCCACCACATGCTTGAACATAATTCACAGGTTCTTAGTTGGGAAAACTTTTATTTCCCACATGTGAAGCATTTCTTGAAACACTGGATGTGCTCTTTTTCTTATACTGAGTGGGAGCTGTGAGGTGTGACCTAAAGTTTCATGGTCTGACCTTCATCATGGAAGGAATCTTAGATCCTTGGGATTTGCAATGAAAAGCTGTGCAATATAACTTCTGTTAGTTCTAAGGGAGCTGTATGTTTTCAGATGCTTTACAGCAAAGCTTAACATGGAGGTTCTCAGGTACTTAGGTTAGAGTTGTGGTTTTTTTTCCTTACCCAAGATCAAATGGTGGTGTCACATAGTTTAAAGTGGGAACTGGGACTGGAACTTCTACAGCTGGAAGAAGTACTAATAGGAGGGTTTGGAGATGACAGAAATTGAATGTGCAAGCCTGTCAAATCAGCATTGTGAACAGAGGGTAAGGACTTGGTAACTGGTAAACAATGCATGCTTTTCAGTGTGCATCAGTTGGTCATTATTTGGGAAAGCTGAATGCTAAACACTTGGCCATTAATGGTATGAAACACTTCAAGCAGCTGTAGGGTGTCTTGGTGTGTAAGTCTTCATTGTGCTGCACTGCAAAAGAAAAATGTGGTGACTTAACATGGCAGACTTTTAACTTATTTATAAAACCTGTTCTGTAGTTTTAAATATGTCGAAATTTCCATGCACATTGGTGGTGTTTTGATTTAGTGATGTTCCTGTTATAAATCATATGGCTGGACACTAATGTAGGATTTAAACCTACCATGAGAAGTGTTGCAGCAGTGGTGCTGTGAGGTGCATAAATGGTACTGATAGAACCTTACATGACTCCTTAAAAATTAACTAAAGGAACTAACAAGGAAGATAACTTGTCCTTTCTTTTTTACTTGTAGAGATACAGGCTGTAAAATAATGTCCAGTGCATTGTAATATATGTATATTTGGTTTTTATAGTTTTACAGAAGAACTGCATGGTCACTGTACAGAGTTATGACTGACTTAATACACACATTGTACAGGTAGGACATGAAGGGTAACTAGTTGCAGTAGTCACTCTTGTGCTTGGGTTCTTTTTCTCTTTTAGAATACCCAGACAGCTCTAGGACAGCTGGTTGAAAGATTAGAAGAGCAATCAGTTTATACAGCCTGTTTGCTAAATGAACATTTGTTTAAACATGTACAGTTTCAGATATTTACGTTTACAAATAGTGTAAATACTTTCAAAAGATTAATTTAAGATGCTTTATATTATCTGACTAGAAACTTGCTGTTTTTAATTTTTTTTAAATAAAAATATTGCCTCCTATTTTGGTCCAAGAGTAAAGCTATATTCTGTATCCTGAGGCTTGTCTGTCAAGATAACTGTAATACAGAGACAATAAATATCCTGTAAGCACAGGCAGTGCATCACTGAGGAGAAGTGTTCTTTTTTTAGCAGTAAGAGAATTGACTTTTTTTGGCACAGATGTATACCTGAGTGCTGAATGTACAGCTACTTGTTAAAGTAACGCCTCTTTATGGTTATAATAAAGGTAAATTTGTATTTTCTTTACTGATAAATGATCTTGTGTGACTAAGTGGTCTCTTTACTTGCAATTTTGTGAGGGGGAAGAAACTAATACAAGAACATATTTTAACATAAGGCTTGGCTTTTACTTAGAGAAAACTTGGGAGCTGGTGGCAGAAAGCACAAGTATTAATGTATTTGATAGCTCTGCTTGTGTTACCTGGTTACTCACTGTCATGGTTTAAGCTCCTCACGCAGTCACTCTCTCACTCGCCCCTTTTTTCCCCCCCCCCACTCCGAGGAGGAGGGGAATGGGGAGGAGAATTGAAAGAATGCCACTCCCACAGGTTGAGATAAGAGCAGTTTAGTAACTAAGGTATAACACAAACCACTGCTGCTACCACCCATAATAATAATGACAAGGCAAATACAAGGAAAGAGAATACAGCTGCTCACCACCCAATACCAAGCCCAACCCAGCAGTGAACCCCCACCTTCCAGGTCTCTGCCCTCCGTTTTCACATCCTGGACATGACATGCTGTGGTATGGAATAACCTCTTTGGTCAGTTTGGGTCAGGTGTCCCGTCTCTGCTTCCTCCTGACTTCCTCTCCTCCCTGGCAGAGCATGACGCTCAGAAAGTCCTTGGCCAGACCAAAACACTACCAAGCAGTAACTGAAAACACTGGTGTTATCAGCGCTGCTCCCAGGCATGAAATTAAAAACACAGTGCTGCACCAGCTACCAAGAAGGAGAAAAATGACTGCTGCTGCTGAACCCATGACACTCACAGACTCTTCCATCTATAGTTTCTCATTACCACATGCGGTTTCTCTGGCTCTTGTAGAAGCACATTATCCATAGGCTTGTGGTTTGTCCTCTGTAATGTCAGTGTGAAGCTTCCCTTCACCCTCTGGCTTTGATGATGTCATTTGAGTGAACAAAGAAAAAAACTCCTTTCTTGTGGAATTTGGCTTCTCTCTGACCGGTACAGGGCAGCACTGAGTGACCGTTGATTGCCTGCTTGGTGCCTCCTGAAAAGGTTTGGCCCTTTGGATTACATATCTCATAAATGAAGTGAATGCCAAAGGAGCTGGCCAGGCATTCACACTTCTTTTCATACAACAGTGATGCCCCAACATAGCTTTTGCTGTGCTGGGTGCTGTTCATCATCCCTCTCCACCAGCCCAGGAATCTCAGGGTGAGAGCCAAAGCAGACTCGGTCACACTTGGTACAAGTAGTTCCCTAAGTCCAGTTCATCAGCTGTAGGAAGGAAGCCATCTCCTTCAAAGTACTGCAGGTTCAGTGTATAACCCCACTGCCATCCATCAAGTGCCTTCAACTAAGATGAGCTTAGTGTTGCAAGGACTTGATGTACAGGAAGATATAGGCATTGTGAGCTTGAAATAAGCTTTATTTTCATCACAAAGTGACTGTTATCACCTTGGTGAAGGAAAAGTTGTTCTGCAATGCTGATGTAACTGCTTCTTGCAGGTCTTAACCACTTCATGCCAGTATTTCCCACAGATAGAAGATACTGAAACACACGGAAGTGGTATCACTAGGAGAGGGGTTGCCAAAAGTATTACGACGCTGTTTTTTGGACAGTGGGCTCCTGAGCTGAATCTTTTTAGACTGAAGAGCTTCACTTTGCCTTCCATCCACCTAAGTTGGTGACTTGTCTCCGGGTCTTTCAACTACGAAGAGAGCCCCTGCAAAGTGAAAAGCAGAAGTCTATGAGGAACAGCAGTGGGTCTTGAGAAGAAGTCTGGATTTTGGGGACAGAGGAGCAGGTGCTAGTGCTTTATGCTTCTGCAAACTGACCTTGGGTTGTTGCCGCTTTTCTGAATAGCTGCCCCAGATGTCTTCATTAGCAGTGCATCTGCGTCCACAGGAGGACTATTGCTATGAGGGTTGTCAGCATTTGGTTTGTGCCTGCACCAGGGTAGACAGCTTGAATCCTCCACTCTGAGGCTACAGCTTCAAACCAAGCATGAGCTCCTGGTGTAATGTGTGACCTGTGCTTCAGAGCTGACCAGTCGTGTCTGCACTCAGTGAAGGACAGGGATGCACAGCATTAGGCTGGGACAGTTGCACTGGGTGGCCAGAACAGCATTTCCACCTCCAGGGAAGGGTCAGAGGTGGGAAACGTGAGTTGCAACGAGCACCAAAGTATTTTGGCGTTCCTCTCCCCAGATGCTTGTTTCATGTTAAGTCAAATGCTGTTTAGATAAAATCAGAAGCTTTGTATGTGTATTGACGTTTAATATAAATGTTTTGAAAAGAAGCAGTGTTCCAAAATGAATTTGTGAGACTTGCTGTTCTTACCCTTCAGCGACAGCTTTTCAATCTTATCTAAATGCTTTCCTGGAAGGGAATTTCATTAAGATTCGCACAGGCAGGAAATTTGCTTTTGAATGAAATGGTGATTTTTCTACCCGAAAGCTTGTGACCAGCCCCATGCAGCAGCCCCAAGCTTATCTCCACTGGGTGGTTTCCCTGCTGCTGCTGCTCTCCACTTTGAGCTAGAACCATGAAACGGATGTGATTGCTACGGCTGGTAAACAATAAGACAATTTGATCCTGAGACAGGATTTTAATGGTGGTGTGGCCATTAGGTTTCATGGTAGGGGACTGGAAAGGAGGGCTGTCAGCATGGTGGCTGCAGTTATGCCACTTCCAGTGCTTCTGGCTGGCCTCTGCCTGGTCCAGGAAGATCCCAGTGCCAGGGCTCCAGGGCAGCCCTGACGAACACAAAGCTGGATGGATCCAGAGTCAGCAACTTCCCAGTCCCAAATGCCAGGTTTGTGTGCAGTTGGACCAAACATCTTTTTTTTGAGATCAAGGAGACACAGCTGGGACCTCATTTATCAGGTCAGGGAGATGGTTTTGGTATTAGTTTTTGTCCTATAGTAAAAGGACGTTACAGAAATTGGCTGGCCCCTGAGCGAGCGATGAGTCCCCAAAGGGCAGAGAAAATCCTCAGGTGGAACATGGGCTCTGCGGTGTGTTTGTATGAGTCCCTCTCTTCCTATTGCAAATCTGCATCTTCTGGAAGTCCCTGGTCATGGTAATTTCTTTTGCCCTAGCAACCTTTATGTTAGAAACAGGTCCTTGCGTGTGTGCGTGTGGTGCTGGGTACAGGAAATGGCCTTGACAAACTATAAAGGAGAAAGGAATGCAGTGTTTGGTAGAAAACAGCCTGTGTTTCTGGCACACAAATCCAAACCAATGCTCCTTGTCTCATGACAGCCTGGGCCTGCAGCTCTGGGTGCTGGAGCATCCCCCAGCCATGACACGCAGGGAGTTTTTATCATTCACGAAGTGTGTTACATCAAGTTTTTCCTGCCTAAGCATGAAGAAGTTGATTCTCACTGGGCTGTGAGAGCCGCTCGGCCTCCCCCAGCATCACCACATGCTGCAGCTCGGAAAAAACAGGAGGAAAAAAGAATAAAATCTACCACTGCAGCTCTGATGTACTTCAGCAATGGATGTGGACAAGCCTGAACCTGTCCATATGTGGGACAGACAACTTACAGGATTTCTGTTTTCCTCTCATCAAAGCCATTGTACTATCTTTGTACACATCAGAACGGTCACTTAGCATTGCGCTTAATTTACAAGTGCTGAGAAAGGCCATAGCAGCTTCCCCCAGCTCAGTGGCAAAGCATCAGCCAGTACATGGCTAACACTGACGGCAGGTGTGTTCTCCAATGGGGTCAGGAGAGACCCACAGTGAGGTCTCTATGATGGTTGAGTACTTGCGGGGATCAGCTCAGGGCCAGGCTGTAAAAACCTGGCTGCTGTGTGATGGATGAAAGGACAGCACGAATGCAGGCGAATGGTGGGATTGCATGAGTCTGGTGGAAGCTTTATGGCAAAAGCTATTTAAAATGATTTGTAACGGTCAGTTAAGCATTTAAGATGTCCATTAATTGCTCTCAGCACAGGGAGGATTTGTAAGACCAAGATGGGATTTACTGTTTCCCCCAGATACTGGTTTTCTGAAGGGAAACTTTGGAGACTGGGGTTAGGTGTCCTGGGAACAGGAGAAAAAAAAATGTCTTTCCATAAGGATAATGGCATCTTATGGGATCAGGAGACTGGCAATGCTGCAGAAGCAAAAGTAAGGTGGTGAGAGCCAGGTAAGAGTGTGGGAGTAGTTGCATGGGAATGCCTGACTCTGGACAGAGGGGATAGGGATAGTTTGCCCCAGGCTTTCCTTTCCCCATAGTAGTACCATCCCCAGAGAATCACCAGAATATCACAGTCTGCACTTTCCACCTAACCTTGGGTTTTTTGTTTGTTTTCTTACTTCTTACTTAAATCCTTTTAAAAACCTGAGGAAAACTTCACTTCTGTTTTTGCATTTCATGTACAAGGCTCAGCTCTTCTTATATTACGTTATCAGCTGCTCTCTGATGATATAATTTGCCAAGGGCCCTCTTTTCATCAGGCACACAAGTAATTTATCCTGCAACACACTGACAAGTGAAACAGAAGCATTTCTTTGCTAAGGGCTTAGCTCCCAGCATTACAAGGGAGCTGGGTTTAATGCTTTCTAATAGGAATAAGGAGCATTACTGCCAGCTTCTCTGGGAAGAATGGAGGGAATCTAGGAGGGGGGAAGCGGGGAGACCTTGCTGTTCCCTTTTAGCACCATCATTAGGAGCAGCAGCAAATTGTCACGTGCACAAAGGTTTCACCTGTTGTGGGAACTCGAGTGGCTTGACCACAGCAGCTCCCCTGTGGAGGCATTTCATACACGGGAAGTGGCTGACCCCAGCCATAGCTGCAGCGCTGATTTATATCCTGAAGATGCACATTCTGGCTCTGTAGAATATCTAGGAATTACTTCCTGGTTGTGAGGGATGGAGGGGAATGAAAAAGCGACAAACCAAAGATTTTGTTCCTGCTTCCATTTTTTAGGCTAAAAAGACAGACGGTCCCAGGCAGGAGGATTTGCTACCCCTACATTTCAGGAGGGGAGAGCAGTATAATAGGCTTCTATGTAGAGAACATAAAAGCCAACAAAACCTCTGATTGTGTGCTAAATCACAGGTCATTTTCTTGCACATCTGCAAGAACTGCAGGGCTGACTGGTTTGGGAAGGGAGAGGAGATGCACGGGAGGGCAGAGAGTAGTGTGCTGCAGGGGGCTGAGCTGGCAGGGGGTCCCATCCAGCCCCACATAGTCTCTGCTGTGTGGCTGGGTGCCCTGCTTCACCCCATCTGTGTGTTGTGCCCCGGACTGGTCTTCCAGGTTAACACTCAGCTTGCACGGCTGGTGGGACCAATCACTGCATGCCATGTATGCTGCTGACCCCCGCAGAGCCAGAACACAGACCATGCCCAAAAGGCACAAACCAGGTCCACTGCCAAAATTGCAGAGATGAAGCAGCTGGTGGCTGCTGAGCCCACAGCTCTAGCTACTCCTCATTAAGCTATTCAGTGCCTTTTAAGGGTTCTACAGTGAAAATGAGCTGTGTAGGGGTTCTCAGGCAAATATTGCCTTGGCACCACTGAACCATCCTCTCTAACATTTTATTCTGGCCCCATTCAGTGCTGTTGTGTGCTCAGCATGTTCTGCAGGGAGGTGGTACCGTCATAGGACTGACATGAGGATGCCGCAATGCTTGTTGGCACACATGGGCAGCAGTGCAGTGCCGTAAGTAAGCTCCACCAGAGAAATTCTCTGGGACAAGAGTGAAGAGGCCTGGTGATAGGGATGTTCTCCTCCCAGCAGAGCCTGGGACTGGTCTCCCTCAGCCGATTACTGTCCCAACAGTTTCTCCTGCTTTATGTTACAGGCGTGCTTACCGTGTACAGGTTGGCTCCCGTTTTCCTGGGGCTGTCCCCTCAGGCCCATCACTGTTGCGGCTGGCTTTTCAGGGGCACTGCAAAAGGTGCATTTTTCAGAGCCTTCTGACTGGGTGGTCTCCTCAAGGGCAAGGGAAATGCAGCATCAGCATCATTAATCTTGTAAAAACTCAATTGGGCTTAAGTCTAAGCTGTTCTCATTAAGGCGACCAAGCCCACTGCATATAGTGTAACACTGGAACTCCTTTTTAGTACGTATATACATCATGTTGGGAAGTGTAGGTTGTATTTAAATATCTGTGCTCCCAAATAAATGCTGTTGGCATGTTCACGGCTCCTTCTTAAGAGCTCAGTGGAATGTTATAGTTTTTCACATGAAAACGGGAACAACTGTTTAATTTTGCCTTCTTTTAACATCCTGTGAAGCACTGAGAAAGTGGAAAAAAAGAGCAAAAAAAGGCTTTAGGCCTTTTTAAAATCCCTAAAACTTTAAAATTTTTAAACGATTTTTAAAAAGCAACTCCCTTAAGAAAAACAAACTTTTGAGAAATCGCATGAAAAACAAGACACGCTCTGTTTTTAAGGCAATCCTGATATTTCTGCTGTATAGAGAAACTTCAAGGGAAATTAGCATGTTTGCATTTTGGAAAGAGAAAATAACCTGTGTTTGCAAAGCATTTGTGGTGGAAACATTCATGATTAGCTTTATCCCCTTCCTGATTGGACAATCCCAAGTACAAATACAGGCTGGGCAGAGATTGGATTGAGAGCAGCCCTGAGGAGAAGGATTTGGGGCTGTTGGTGGATTAGAAGCTCAACATGACCTGGCAGCATGCTCTTGAAGCCCGAAACCAGCTGTATCCTGGGCTGCACCACCAGCAGTGTGACCAGCAGGTCGAGGGAAGGGATTCTCCCCCTCTACTCTGTTCTCAGGAGAATCCCCAGCGGTGCTGCATCCAGCTCTGGGGACCCAGCACAAGATGAACATGGACCTGTTGAAGTGGATCCAGAGGAGGCCACAAAGATGCTTGGGGGATTGGAGCACCTCTCCTATGAAGACAGGCTGAGTGAATTGGGGTTGTTCAGCCTGGAGAAGAGAAGGCTCTGGGGAGACCTTAGAGCAGCTTCCAGTGCCTAAAGGGGGTCTAAAAGAAATCTGGAGAGGGACTTTTTACAGGGCATGTAATGAAGGGATGGTGGGGAGGGAATGGCTTTAAATGAGGTGGAAATAGAGACTTCTGCCTTTATGATTAAGGTGGCTGAGCACCTTACCCACTGAGAGGAGGGGGTTGATGGCTGTAGTATCAGTGGATCTGACTTCTCTTGAATTTCTGGCTTGTGCTGTGGATCTGTGAAACTAGTGGGTTCTTTTGTTTTGCATGAGTGCACATTTTTTTCCAGGAGACACAAGTCTTCCTGCAGCTCAAGAGGCTTTATGCCTGAGTCACTGACACCTGATCACTTCTTTTCTCATCAAACAGATCCTGGTTTTCTTACAGTCAAGCTTCATTCAGTCTCTCAAAGGGGAGAGCCCCTGCCCTTCGGAGCAATTTTTGCTCCATTATCAGGGAAGAGACACAATTTTTTTCTCCCCTTGCAGCTGCAGGAACATCAAACCGCCTCTGCAGAGCATTTTCCTGGAAGCCACGTGCCTGTTCTGAAAGGCGCCTCACCAGAGAGCTGCAAATCCTGCACTGCCTGGCTCTAAGCTGCAACAAGAAATCACTGGTTCTGCGGAGGAGATGGAAACATGCTCTGTGTGATCCTGCTGCTCCAAGGTGCACCCCTGGGCAGGGGTGGGGAACCCTCCAATGAAGTAGATCACTTTCTCCCCTGATTTTTGTCCGGGTGAATTAATTTCATGCTCGCCTCTGGTGCTGGAGTGATGCTCAGCCCGACTCCTTTTGGCTACAAATAGCAGCAACAACTCTTCAACCTCTTATAGCGAACAAGAATGTCCCAGCAGGAAGGAGTGCCCCTCATTGTACTCATTCCTGCTGGGCACTGCTGCAAGGTACTGCTCCATGGGAAGAAACCACCACTGAAAATGTGCTCATCGTTGGTGACTTCGGGTTTCTCTTACTCACCGACCAGCTAGGTCTCACCTCACCCAGGCAGAGGGCAGTTGCCAACCCATCATCCTACTGCTTTGCTCCCATGGACAGAGGCTTCTCATCCAACTCCAGCCTTAGACTCTCTTGGGCAAGCTCAACAGGCTTTTTGCAAGGAAGAGCTGCCGATTAGCTCCTGTGCATTCAAAGTGACGTCTCACAACTTTGTGTGCAGAGATTTACTCGGAGAAAGGCTTTGCCATCCATTGTTTCCCCTCCACCTCCCCTCCTGGGGTCGCAGGACTCCTGTGCACCTCTTTGTGCCTGGGCTCAGCTTCAGCAGGAGAAAGGGCCACCATAACCTTGTCCATCTCCTGCTGGTCCTGTACAGTCTGTTGGAGGGGGCAGACACACTTCCCAGGAATCTATTTGTGCAAGGAGAGAGGTAGGCATGCTGGCTAGGCACACTGCCATCCATCCCCAGAAACACCAACTGATCTTCAGTGACACCTTAAGAGCTTGGGAAGCTGCATTTCTTCCTTCTGCTTGGCACCTGACACTTCAAATTTGGGAAGGAAAGTTGCTAAATTAGCCTGAACATCATCCCATGCTTCCAAATATTAACATATAATCTCAGAATAGCAGAGAACAAGGAGAGGAGAAGCTTGCTGACAATATTCAGGGTGGTTGAGGCAAAGGACTGGCTGTGAGGAGTTGCAGAAAGACCCTTGTGGCACCGAATAAAATGGTAATAGAATCACAGATGAAATCTGATGCAGATAAATGCAAAGTGATGCGCATGGGGAAAGACAATCCTAGCTTTACGTACAAAATAATGGGCTCTGAGCTGGCTATTTCCACTTGGGAGCAAAATTCTCAGGTTATAATAGATAGCTCTACGCAAATGTCAGTTCAATACTGAGTAGCAATCAAAAAAGCAAACAGAAAGCTAGAAATTATTAGGAAAGGAAGAGAGAGCAAAACAGAGGAAATCATTATGTTGCTGTATAAATCCCATCTCTTGAATGCTATTGTGCAGTCCAGATTTACCAATCTCAAATATGATACAGAAGAAATAGAAAAGTTACAGAAGAAGGCAATTGAAGATGATCAAAGGCATAAAAGGGCCTCCATTCAGGGAATGACTGAATAGATTAAGACTTCTTATCTTGGAAGCAAAAATGACTGAAGGAAAAATATGACCGAGTTTCGTGATGGGAAGAGTGGCGTGACTGCGGAACAGCTGTTCACATTATTCAGTGCTCTTCAAAGGAAGAGAGTGATCATCAAAGGAAGCCATCAAGTGACAAGTTCAGAACAAACAGAGGAGGCTTTTAGCTGCGGCACTCCGTGCCACAGGGAACAACAGATATTTAAAGTTTGTGTTGGTTCAGTAGGGTGTAAACTAATCTGTGGAAGAAATATCCATCCAGGACTATTAAATGCAGGGATCATGTCTACAGTTCAAGTGATTCCTGAGTCACAGACCTGTGGGGAATGGAGAGTATTCTGGGAAGTATAAACACATCTTTGTTCTATTTTTGCACTGCTTCCTGAGCACCTGCTGGCAGGATGCTGGGCCCGGTGCAATCTGTGGGCAGACCCTTTGCCATCATCCCTATGTCCTGCATTGCACACCAGGCTGTATTTCCCACTAAGGCAAAGCAGCTTAAATGTAGCCTGAGGTGTCTGGCGCTGCTGCCTGCCACCATTTCTAAAACAGCCCCTGCATCACAGAGGCAGACCTGCTTGGTGGCTTTCCAGACTCAGCACACCAGACACAATTCTTACCTTAACAACTCTTCCCCAACACCTGCAGGCAGGTGCATCCCTTTTTCCTTTAGCTTCCGAAGCAAAACCCTCTGTAGGCCAACCGTTTCAGAGCATGGCTCCCTTCTCATGGGATACACCTCCTGTGGCAGACAAAGATATGACCCTTGTGGCTGTTGGTGAGATCCCTGAAGCAGACCTTAGTGACTGAGGGAAACAAGCAGCCCACCTGAGTGCCGGCTAACTTCGACCTGGTGGTGGCTGTGTCTCAGAACAAGGATGTTTTATGGCAGTCAGTCTTCCCCCAGCCTGGCCTGGATCAGCTTGGGTTTTATTGTTCCAAGGCGTCATTGAAAGAGAATGTATAAATATGAACAGTGGGAGAATGAAAAAAGGAAAGTGTTCAGCAGTGTCTTGAATGGTCGGTCCAAATCTGAGTCATTCACTCAAGTGTTCCCCCAGCAAATTAAAAACAAACACTTGGATGCTCTGCAGACACAATATGTAAGTGCCTCTTCTGGCTGGAACCTCACCACCTTAATGACAGACCATTTGTGTCCTGTGCACTTATCCAAAGTTGCCTTAAAATCATGCCTTGGCTGTTTACCAGCTGACAGACACAAACTGGGAGCCTTGATTTGCACCTCCTTTCCAGCTAGAAATGAGGATGAAGGATAGCAGTTATTATAAGGTAATCACACCCTGGAGGAAATTCCTGAGCTCAAGTATCTGCTTCCCAGATCAGGGTAATCCTCTTGGACTTGGCTAGCCATTGGCAAAGCCTGTTGAGCTGGGTCAGCTTGTCACTCTCCACATTTGGGAGCCTGCCCTATTTCTGGAGGCTGCTGCATCACCAAAGCAGCCTCATGTTGACGTTGCACGCTCAGTAACGTGAAGGTGAGGCTTATTTTCTGAAACCTGACCATTTTCACCTATAAAGCCTAATTTAGAGGAACTGTAAGGACAAGTTCTATTCTTATTGTCACCTGTGCTATTTTGCAGCAGCCCTGAAGGAGTAATGATGATATGCATTGAAACAGGAGGACAAGCAGACATTAGGCTGATCAATTGATCCTCAGGAGGACAAAAGGACCCATTACACACGCTGAAGCAACACTCTCATGGTGACTGTTATGGGAAAAAAATCTCCACCCACTTTTATTTCACCTAGTTTTCCATTAGGAAAGGGTCCCTGCTGCCTTTGGCTCTGTAGGACAGGGAGGAAGATGAAGAGTCTTGAATGTAGAGTGTGAACTACAAGTAGGCAAGGGCAGGAATCTTGGCTGCAGTCTGAGGAAATCAGGTGTCTTCCTCTTCCTCTTATTTTTCCTCTCCCTCTTCCTCTTCGTTTCCCTCTTCTTTTCCCTTTTCCTCTTCTTCTTCTTTTCTCTCTCCCTCTCCTGTTGTGGCTGCCCCTCTCACCCACTCCTCCTCGGAGCTCCCTACCTGTCAGTGGCTGGAGAATCCTGCCACCCCAGCAAAGGGGGTGAGCCAGGGCAAACCCTGCCCAGCTCCCAGCATGTGGACTGGCACTGTCCCACTGTCCCTGAAGGGAGATTTTAGCCACATAAAGGCAGACCCTTGGTACCCCATGGCCACATGCCTCATGCATACAGCATGACAGGTGCAGGCTCCGCGCTCCTGTGATGGCCTTATTGTAATCTATTTGTGCTGAATAATACATATTTCTTGTGAAGAAAAGTGATTCTTTCTGTGCAGGGGGAGGTTGGCAGCTCTGAATACTGAGCAGCCATTTCCTCAGTGCAGTAGGATTCAACCTGGTAATCAACCCTATTAGTGTTAAAAGGAACTGTCTAAATGTCAAGCCAGGTTCAATAAATAAGCACTAACACGTTTAGAAATGGCTTAGAAAGGGGAATTAAAGTTTTGCTGCTAATTATGTTTCTTATTTTAGATTTTCTGTCAATTCTAGCTCTTCCATTCAAATGAGACATTGCTAAGATGAAGGAAATGAGATGGCTGAAAGCTGGAGGTGGGCAAAGCTGTTCATATATAATAGAGAGCTAATGGGGACCTCCACCCCTGTCATGGACCAGTGGAAGCGCAGTAAAAATAGGATCATCAGACCTTTCAGTTAGGTACCTTTTAGCCTCCTGCTATAGGGTGTCCTGGGTCCTCTTGTACCTCTTGATCCTGCCAGAGTCAGATGAAGAGGGCAGGCTCCCCTGACCAGCTGAAGGCATGCAGAAGCAGGGAGCATGGCTTGCTGGAGGTGCATTGTATAAGCAGCTACAGAAATCAGTGCTGGTTTTGACAACCAACCCTACCCCTCTGGACCCAGTCGTCTCCAGCGCTGCCTGGATGGAAGCAGCTCACCCACGCCTGGTGCTTTGATGTTGTAATGACATATAACTGACACTGATGGCAGAGGCTAATCTGGTCTGCCCCATAATGTCCCCAGTCAATCATGCAATATTCTGTTATTGGAAAAACTCATTTTTGCACCTCTGATAGTAATCAGTGGATGCCCTGAAGCACAAGGCTTGATAGCCTGTGTAATTTGCAACCTAGCTAAGTGTAACTGCAGATGTTAATCCTATTTATACAAATGCCTGACAAGGAGAAGGCATAGAGCTGGATTTCCAGGAATCCTCCTGCAGGATTCAAGCTGCTGCACCCCCAGTGATGGAAGACTGAGAGGTTTGGGGTGGTCAAAGGGAGGTAGCACAGGCAGCAACTCTGCAGTTGTGCCCCTCCTTTGGCCTGGTATCTATTCTGGAAAATGACGGAGCTGACCTCACCATGAAGCATGGCAACCATTCTCTACCTACAAATGTGTATCAAAGCTTGTTGTGAAAATAAAAAACTGAAAAGAAAAATAAAAAAGGGAAAAAAAAAAAGACAGGAAAAGCAAAACCCTCTTCTGTCTGCCTTCTCCCCTTTTTATCCCCAAAACAAAGGACGTGCTTTGCGTCCCAGGTCTTTCTTTCACAGCCTGATTCCTCTGAGGACTGCAGATATCCAAACAGAAGAAAAGAAGATTTACCTTGTCTGCACTATCTTGTCATCAGACTTCCAGCGGACAGCCAGGAGTGTTGCCGTGCTGAGCCTGTCTCTGCTCTGCTGTCTGGAGTCAGCTGCTCTTTGCTTTGCAGTTTTCATTTTGCAATTTTGCTAAATTTCGTCTCCTTTAAGTTCTGCTTCTAATTTATATCCACCTCCCCTTTCAGTGCTTTACCTGTGTGCTTTTCCACTGCTTTTCATGCTCTGCCTCTTTCCTACTCCCTATTCTTGTTTTTCTCTCCTTTCTGGGGTCTGTCCCCCTTAGTTTTTGTTCATTTCCCCACAGCTATTGATACTTTTTCCTTCTCTAAAATAGTAGTTCTTGCCCTCTTTCTCAGATTCTCAGTTTTCCTTCTTTCATCCCCTTTTCCGACTGTGTTTTTACCAAACTGCACATCTTTCTTGCCTCCTGTGGTCACTGACACCCCATGACCCACCAGACTGAGCTTTGCAGGAGCTCTCAACTGCCGATGACAAGGGTCCCATCAGGAGGGACCCAGCATCACAGGGATCTAGCTGCCCAGCAGCATTTCCAGCCATGGATTTCCCTGTCTTTGCTCCTCTCCAAACAGCCTCACAACAGTCAGCATCTGCACCCTGATATGTTACTGCTGTCATCATCCTTGTCCAATGAAATAGCAGCATTTCTCTGGTCTTGTTCTAGGTTTAGGTAATCTAAACCAAACACCAAAACTTCCCCAAACTCCAACCAAGGAAAACCTATCTCCATGACTATTTAATTAAGAATGATACCTCTGGAAAACATAGTTACAAACTACATTGAATTTGTCGTGCTTTGTTTTCCCACTGTTCATCTCTAGGGATGTTTCCTGCCCAAGTGAAGAGCGCACAGCTGGGGGTACATGCAGCACTTAACCTGACCAACACATCCTCTCTGCCCGGTTACACTGAGTTCTGTTGTTCAGAACAAGGCTATGACTACTTGGCTCTGTTGCACATTTCCCTAGCTGCAAGAGACCAGATTGTGGCCAGGAGTCCCCACTTGCTGTGATTCCAGCTTCAGGGTTGAAGGACAGCATCAAGGATAGGCTGGCAGGGGATGGTAATATCTTTAATTGTATCCATTAATATAGGTGGAAAAGAACAAATGAACATTTGGGTACATGTATTGCATTCTTTCAGACCTGAGAAAGAGCTGGTACAGTCAAGAACGCATTTTCCATCCCAACTGTATACTGTGATTGGTCTAATAAAAACATATTTCATTTGCCTACAAAAATCACTCCTCTGGGCACATTACAGCCATAAAGGATGCTGTTTTCTGTGCCTGACTTCCTTCAAAAGGCCAGGTTTTGCTGCTTATATCAGTGAATGCATCAGGCACATGGTACAGCCAAGTGAGCACTGCTGTAGAAGTCTTCACATTATAGTTTTCTAAGCTGGATCCTCCATGCACTTAAATCAATTTTACACCCATGGTACTCCTCGGACACCTCAGTAGCTGCTTCAGGATTTCAGCAGTTTAAGAAGATTAAGATTGGGCCCAACAGTTTGCGTGCATTCCAACAGCCTACATGGTGCAGGCTGTCTTTCCTCAGTGAGCTCATATCTGTGTTTCCAGAGGACAAAGAGTAGGAATGGGATCCATAACTGGGACGTGTGTAAAACTGATGGCTAACTGGGCACTGACTTAAATGGGCAAGCAAACTCAGATGAAAACAGGCAAAACTAGTTTAGGATCTGGTTGTGATGCACATGCTAGCAAGTAGCATTTCATCCTTTTGGCAATTCCTGAGACCATGTACAGAGGATGGGTTGGTCAAAAAAGTTGTATTAAAACCAGAACCTTAATGCCACTTACCCTGATCTTCTGTGGGCTTAAGGTTGCTTCTGCCACACACAGCCTCTGAGCTCTTCTTCTCCTCCTCTCCTATTACTGAAACAGCCTAAACATCATGTTTTAGTTATAAAGTGAGTTTAGTGGATGGAAGGGTGGGAGGGGAAGGGGGATTAAATTTACTGCTTCAGTGACTACAGATCTGAAATAAATCTCCGATTCAATGATAGATCAATAACACCAAGATTGGGTTTAAATTATTAATAAACTATGAGAAACGAGGATAATTATTCTATGAGTCACAGCTCTCTAATGCACTGCACATTTTTTCCCTGAGACATCTGCATTGAAGCACACTGACTATCTTTTGGCAGAAAGCTGTAGCCAAGAAGTTAATGCTTTTCATTTTGCTAGCTAAGCATTTCATAAACCCTCAGGGGCTGAGAGAGCCTAGTGACAACATTGTGCTTCTCTCACAGAGAAACCCTTAGGCCAGGATCCCCTAAAACAGTTAGGTATCTAATGTGTCCTTGGAAATCAATGTGATTGATTTGAATCACATATGTGAATCGTTCAGAAGGCCCTCTGCCCTTTTGAATCCATATGGCAGGAGATGGAGGAGTTGTGCTAGTCTAAAAGGAGATGCTGGCCTTGAAAAGTGATCTTGGATGGTTGCAAAGGACGGTCTTGATGGTGGCATCCCGGAGGGACAACCTCAGGACTGCAGGAGGCAGGGAGGGGAGAAATGACTTTTGCATGCCCCTGGAAGACTGCAAGGACAGCCCCATCAAAACATGTGAGCTTCAAGTGAATTTCATTCCCCCTTTTCAGGCAAGGAGAGAGTGATCCATTATCCCAAAGAGACCTATTAAAATCAAGAAGCTGAAAACTGGAATATTCCTCTGTTCTGGGTTGCAACCATCTCTCTTGACCAAGATAACCCACACTGAAACAGTTGCGTGGGTTGCGTGGGCTCAGAGCACTCTTGATGATGCTTGTCAGCTGCTGGGATACCTGCCAAGGTGCTCAGCATTGCCTTGGCTTACCAGGAAGGTACCTTACTTAATAGGAGAGGAACAGAACTCAGGATATTGGTAGCAAAAGGCATTTATCCTTATCAAAAGTTCTTCAACTGAGTCAACTGAATAAAAAAGCTTTCCTTGTATTCTTTAAAAAAACCCAACAAATTGATGCCAAAAAGCCATTTATTTTTAAACAGAAACTTAGAGTTCTGAGTACTTGAGATGCTGGACAGGGCTGCTTTAAATGAACTTACTGTCCTCTGCAAATGGCATTAGGTGACCCCCACTCTGCTGGGTGATACTGCATTGTGCTGCACCCTACACAGTCTGCTGGGCACCCCTTCTTTACCACAGCGCATGCAGCAGCAGCTGGGGCTTTACATACCCCCTGCCACGTTCTCATTTCACCTGAAGTTGTCTGTCAAAGTATGAAATCATTCTGAACTGTGGGAAATGGGGGAGAGGCCACCTCCTCCCATGCCCCCAAAGGTATATGATAACACTAAGGAAACCTTAGTCTAAAATGCTGTTGTTACTTCTAGGATGGGATGCAGTTGACACATATGGAATCTACCCAGTGATAGTTCCCCAGGCAACCCTGCAATCTTGGCATATCCTAAGAGAAACTGAATGGAAGGTGGAGCAGACCAAAGGCCCCTTGACCAGGCTCTGTTACACGCTCTGTAGGAGTAGGAACTTGAGGGCACCATGTACTGATAAACCGCACAGCAGCTGCCAAACAGATAAACTAGATCTGTATTTGTAAAAGCAAAGTGAGAGGATTTTACACCCATCAGTAAAAAGTGTATATGATCAGAGTCACTCAAGCTCCATAGGCACAGAGTTAAAAAGCTCAAACCCGTGTTACCATGGAGAAGGCTGGACAGATACAAGGGCCTCCTATGAGGTCAGGGTGAAAAACCACTGACAAACAAAGAACTGATAGAGGGAAGAGGAGGCTTTGTCCCTGTATAGGTAGATTAAGAAACACAGCTAATGTATCTCTAATCAGGAAAGATTATTCTTGAATCCTTGCTCAGCACATGGACATCATCAACATACAGCTTCATGTGTTGGCAAAACATGACTAGGGTGTCCTTTTGATGGAAACGTAAACCTTATGCAAACTAACTGACCACTCTGTACACGATGGGAGGGTTACAGCGAGCTGCTAACCTGAATCAAATCATATAAATACATGGAATTAGGAAAGGGAAAGCAAGGAGGAAGACTGCACTGCAACTTCTGGGATCAGCCGACGGGCTGAACTTGTCTTCTCCCATAGGGACACCTATTGGGTAAGAACTTTATCTTATGCTAAATAACTAACTCATGCTAGTGATTGTTAGTGATTATAGTCTGGCTGTGTATCACTTGAAACTTGTTTTTGCAGACAGTCCCTATCACTGGTAACCACGAATCTGAGTTTGTCACGATTTTATATTAATAGAGTGTTATTCTGTAAACTGTTAGTCTTAGCTCTTTGTGGGCACTAGCAGTTGCTGCAACAGGTAACATAGAATCATAGAATCATAGAATAGTTAAGGTTGGAAAGGACCTTAAGATCATCTAGTTCCAACACCCCTGCCATGGCAGGGACACCTCACACGAAACCATGCCACCCAAGGCTCTGTCCAACCTGGCCTTGAACACTGCCAGCCATGGAGCATTCACAGCTTCCCTGGGCAACACATTCCAGTGCCTCACCACCCTTACAGTAAAGAATTTCTTCCAATATCCAATCTAAACCTCCCCTGTTCAAGTTTGATACTCATATAAAGTGAGCAGCCCTGCTGAGGGGTCCCCCTGATGCTGCTGTTGCATTTCCCTGAACAAGTCAGTCAAATTGATCCCGCAGGACTGTTCAGTGAAGGGTCCCTATAATGGGACCCTGACATACTGGTGGGGCACAACGATCTTAGCTTCCCTGGGGCATTGATAGACAGAGAACAGTACGGGTTGAGAAAATCTCCTCCCTCCACACCCCTTTCAGGGTACATTACACTGAACCTGCATCATGGAGCGATCAAGGTGTCCAATTGCTTCTATCTGTGTAATGCAGGCAGAAATTTTTGATTGTCCTGTTTGATATTAAAAAATAATAATGATAAAAGATGCTGAACAAACTGTGGTGGGAGCCTGACTTCATCTGGTTCAAGGGAAGGAGTGAGGGGCTTTTGATCTGTTTTTTTAATTTATTTGCATTATTAATTCAACAAGGCCTTTACACATCACTGCTTTTTTATTAGTTACCTATGAATTATAAAGGATTCTGGGCACAGCACACACAAATTAATGTATCCATGGATGGAAACTTTTGAGGAGTAGGGGGAGCAGTGATGCTTTGGTGTTACATCACGTGTTTGCTCTCCCAACTCTGCTGAGGTAGTGAAACACCATCATCATCACCTTGAATGTGAGGAGCAGAGCCTAGTAAAGGCCCATGTGCAGGTTAACTGGGACTGGTAGCAAACCCAAAGTCATGGAAGCCCCTGTTCCTGCGACCAGGAGGTTGGGGGTGACTTAGGTTGCTCCACAGGTCAAGCTGGTGTTTGCTCAAGGACAGGATGTGCTCAGATCAAGCAACCTGCCTGCCTATGAGGGGCCCAGGTGTAGCCCCAGCGATGCATGGACAGGTGGCTGCACCCCAAATCGTAGCTGGTCCCTGAAGGACAGCTCTGTGAGGAGCTGGGCTGTTGGGTCTCCTCCAGTTCCCCCTGCAGCAGCTCTGCATCTTGAGGGAAGGCACAAACCCCTCAGATGGGTTGGAAATTCTTGTTTTTCTTGCATTTATGTAGTGATTTTCTGTTAGCCTGGAAACAATAAGGCTGATTTCCCTTGATATAACAACAGAGGTTTTACCTCACACCATAACACTTTAATAATTTGGTCAAGAAATAAAGCCTGCATTCTTTCAGGCTGCAAGTTATGAATTTATAACCCTATAATGAAGAAAAACCTTTCTGCATGTTCATGTAGCAATACAACAGACTTCTCTTAAGCAGCTGCTTTACTGAAAAAAGCCAAAACATCCTTCAAATATTCATGTTTGGAATGTTATCAATGAATTGAGCGCCACTCAAAGTACACTGCAGAATTTGGACTTTATTCACCTCTTGAGCAAGTGCGTCTGTTCAAATTCTCTTCCCTTTTCTCCCCTTCTTTCTGTAAGGAAGACCAGGTATCGTTTAACATCTATATTGAACAGCTGAAAGGACTGAGCTACGTCCCTGGACCATGTAAATCCACATTGCTGCAGCAGCATTGGTAGTGTGAAAGGGGGTATTACACTGATTTACCGTGACCGGGGAATCAGACCTCCCTTTCCCCTACAGCTGGAACAGCAGCCTGCAGAATAAAAATCATACATTGCAGCTGCTTTGAAAGATGCTGCACAGGATTTATCAGTCTAACAGCAACAGAAAATAATAAAAACACCCTCAGCAGAGGCCAGCAGCATCCCTTTTAATACAGAAAATGTTGAGGGTCCCAAAGACAACCACTTACACAGACAGTTACTTCCAGTTTATTAATAGCAAGGGCACAGCGGCAGCTGACAGGCTGTGGATGTCTCAGGCATATCATAAATCTCCAGTTGTTAGGTGTTCCTGCTGCTCACCCACGTGTGGCATAAATACAGCCTAACGTGACTGAATTATATAGAAAAATGTTACCAATGACTCTCCTTACTTGGATTCCTTCGGCTTAAAGCCAGTGGGCTGCGCTGATGGGGGATCTGCAGCTGATGCTGGAGCGGAGGAAAAAGCTTTCTTTAAAAAATAATAATAAGAAAGATCCTTTCTTTGTGCAGAACAGAGGGATTTTTCCCTTGCCCTGAGATTCCTTGTCATTTCGTTAGTTTGTATTTCAGATAAAGCCTTCCCACCTTAACGAGGAACATTTTTCCCCATCGGTTTTAATGGTATAATAAATTGCGTGAGAGCAAAGTAAAAGCTCCCAAAAAAGGAGCCGTAAAAAAGTTGCTGGAGACCGAGGCAGGCTTTGCAGAGGGAGAGACAAGAGTTACAAGCTAATTTACTTTGCCATTCTATTCAGGTTTCATCTGTAAGCAGCTTGGGTCTCCTGATTTTACTGTCTCTTTGGGAAGCCATATTCCCATGGGTGTTTTGCTTTCTCTGCTCATGCTGGTGCAGCTGCACGGGGGCAATGGGAGGGTAGCGAACTGGGGCTGCCCCTCTGTGGGAAGGTCATGATGCTACAAGAACAGGGAGGACACTAGTGACTTTTGCCTGAACACTTCATACAGGCAGTTGAAGTGCCCCGAGTGGTTTGCTGTCAGAGCAGAACCCTTCTCCTCCAGCTTTGCATTAATTCAGTGGCCACAGGCTGCATGTTTCCCTCTGTACGCAGAGCACAGCAGACCTGGGGGCTGTTACAGCCCCCATCTCCTGGGTTAATTGTACATATCAGCTCAGCTGAAATGCTCTATCAGATAATGCACTTATGCAGCCTACCTCAGTGCCTACATCCCAAGAGGTGTTATTTCCGAGAGATCAGAGAGGACACAGGGAG
Organism: Myiopsitta monachus; assembly: GCA_017639245.1. Lineage (NCBI taxonomy): Eukaryota > Metazoa > Chordata > Aves > Psittaciformes > Psittacidae > Myiopsitta > Myiopsitta monachus. The sequence goes on from CM029919.1 coordinate 68,195,309, forward strand.
AGATTTAGGGCGGGCATATGCAGAAGGTGGTGGGAGAGAAGAAAGGCGCCTGTGGGCATGCAGAGGTCTAGGGAAAGAGGGTGGACATGGAGACATCTGGGGAGGCAGTAGGGTTGCAGAGGAGATGGGGGGAAAGAAAATGTAGAAGAGTAGGAGACACGGAAAAAAGGAGAAGCATGGCTGTGACAGGGAGCAGGGAGCCAGAGAAAGCATCGAAATGAAGGTTACTGCTCAGATTACATGAGCCACTCTTACAAAAGACAAAATTCTGTGAAAAGAGATTGCAAAAAGCCAGAGAAGGCCCACGAATCATTGTAGTGTACAAATTCCTGAAGATATATTAACTGTTTACTAACTAACGAGGCATTCCCATATTTGACTTTCCTTGGTAAATCTCCTTGTGTCTAAATACTACTCCTCTACTGAAACAGGCTGAAAGAAACCTCATGTTTCACCTGAATTTTAAATTGCAATGTGGAAACCAAACAAGCTGTCTGGGATAACGCTGAGACAGGTTTCTGCATGCGTTTGCTTCCAGTCACTTACAGCTGTTTCAGATGCTCAGCCTCTTGCCGGGGCATATTTGTCCTCAAGGATGCAGCTCACATGTATGCCTGCTAAGAATACTTGATTTCCAAGTGGAAAGCTCTTAAAAATAAACCTTACACGTGCAAAAGAGTCGATTTTCCTCATTCTTTGAGCTGGCAAATTTGCATTGAGAAAAATGCAAAAGTGAGCAGAAAACACCTCTGATGGCCAGACCCCAAGGAGGACCAACACGTGAACTCTCTAGGAAACAGGTAACTCGTTACTTCAGGAATTAGCCTGGCTCTTTCTTGCTGGCTGTGCATTTCTGGCTGTGCCAAGGTGGGCTGTGCTAGCGGCTCTCATGTATCAGATGGAATGCATGCTCACAGCATGGTCAAAGGAAAAATAGGGGAAAAGTCAAATCTTTCCTCTGGAAGCCTGATTTATACTTAGGCTATGACCAAGGTGTCCCTCTTGGGACCCAGTTTGAAATCCAATCTCTGTTGCAGAAAGCCAGACTCTCCCTATACAAGGATGCAGCTACTGTTCCCCATGGCTGCTGTGTGATCCCATTCCAGTGGCTTTTGATGGGTTCACTAGTTGCTTCCTCACCCACTCAGGGGGATGGCTGTGACCCTGTCCTCCATACAGCCACAAATCACATCCTGGCCTGCAGAGGAGATGGGCTGTGTCACCACAGACAGCCAGAGATAAAATAGGACAAGTTCTTGCCATTCTTAAAGAAGTCATCCCCTCACACCATGATTAAGAGGGTTTTCCTCTCCATGGATTAACTACATATTTGTCCCTCCTATCTGCCTCCTGTATTACTGAGCTGTAAAATATTGCTAAAAGCAGGTTGTATATAAATACATATATTTAAAATGTAAACATAGCTTGAGATATTTAATAAGAGAGATAATTATCTAATATTAATTTGCTGGCATTTACATGACCAGAGCAACTTGTATCCAGACAAAACTAAATCTTTGCACTCTGAATACCTCAGAAAGTCAGAAATGCTGCCTAAAATGGAGGGGATGGGTTTTTCTGTTTACACTCTGTCCTGACTTCACCCTGCTTCTGTTTGAATTGCTGGTAAAATCCCATTTTTCTAGACTAGCACCTTGCAGTTGTGCTGAGCTCTTTCCATGGTTGGGACTCAGGTCTGGTGCTCCTTGAAACTCACTACTTTTGCCTCAAACATGGTATAAATCAGCCTAGCTGCCCACACGACTGCAGCACTCTCCGGCAGGCAGGGAAGGGTAGGCACATGTTTTTCCTCAAAATCCATCACCATTTTAGGTGCCCAGGCATGGCACTCGTATGTAACCATAAGCAAACAGAAAGGTGCAGAAAAGATCAAGCACAGACATCTTATTGCCTCTCCTTCCCTCTAACAGATTGCTGAAAAATACCTCCTAGCAGCTTATTTTTCCTTGAAATGTCTTCAGAGGTCTTCCAGCAAGATTCTTTACTCTGCTCTGCAGAGAAAGACGAGGAGGCTCCTTCAGACTCTGCATCCCAGACAACCTCTGTGCTGGTTTTCCTAGCTGACTCTTTGTTCAAGCAAGCAAGATTAGTCTGCTGAATATAATCTTGTATTCTCTGCTTAGTGAAGGCCTCTTTAGAAGCAGTGTACTCCATTTCCAGCCTTTTCATATTTTTCACTGTGAGAGCAGAGCTGGAATCTGATGACCCAGTCCCATGGGGAAATATTTTTGGCTGGTACAGGTTACCGCCAGACCATGGCAGCTTGCGTCCATTAAACATATCTGCAATGCATTAAGGAGATGAGAATCTTCAGCAACACGCAAAGTCAATTCGTCATTCTGGTAACAAAGAAAGAAAGGAGAAATCCCATTAGTCATTTACTCCTGACGGGCATATTGATTGATGTAGTTAAAATGTTCACACTAAGATAACCTTATTAGATTGAAAATCTCTTTCTTTTCAAGGAGGATCTACTAGGCTTCAATTCAACAAAGCACTTAAACAAATACCTGATATCAAAGGCATACCCAAGTCCCATTGGTGAGATTTTCTTAAATAGGTTCCACCTAACACTTAAATGCCAAAGCTTAAGATAGCGACAAAGGACAGCATAATGCCTGTCTGTGTTCAGATAGGCCCAAAGTTGAGCAACCAAATACCTTGCAACATAACACACAAGTAGTCCCTCATCTCCACTAAGGCTGTCTGAATATTGCACCAGTGATTGCATTATTAACCCAGTTTACTTTGGCTATAAAATACTGTACAGCTGAAACTTACTGCATGCAGGCTGGAACAAGCACTTTATATTCATTACTAGTACTCAGACAAATTATTTTGGACATTTTATGCTACATGCTGATGAGGAAAAAAATAAAAATGTACAGTGGAATCTATTGAATCTGCCTAATTGGACCTGCTGGTGGCCGTCTGACCATGCCAATTAAGTAAAGACAAACAAAAGGAGCTCTCAAAGGACTTGCAGTGAATAAACCCAGGGTAAATACCGCATGCTTTTTGTTATTGCATTATTGTGTATAGTGGTGTGTCTGAAACATAAACTAGCCATAAAAAGCAGCTCACCCTCCTGTTTGCAATATCTAGTTAATTGTGTCTGTATCTTCCCTTCATCCACTCAGCCTGTTTAATGTCAAAAGAGAAAGGAGGGAAAAATAATAAGGTTAGTTTGGCAGAACTAGAGCTTCACAGCCTCCTCTTCCCCTATGCACCTCTCCCTGCCAATTCCCGTTGGGCATGATGCTCCTCTGCTCTGACTGCATAGACAGCTCTTCACAGGTGTTTTACTAACACAGGAGACCCAAAACCTTTCAGTGCCCTGGTTGCCAGCTTTGGGGCACCCATGGATCACCTCCAGACTATGCAGTTGTCTCTGTCCACACAGGCAGAGTGGTGTCTGCCAGCTCTGAGAGCCCACGAACATGCACACAAGTGAGAACCACAGATGGGCAGGCGACCACTCCATGGGACATGCTCCTCACCCCCTTGGATGGGCTTCCCCAGTGCTACAATTTCTGAGTAGCCAGAAACCAAGCAGGAGCAGCACAGGACCATGTGTGGTGAAGATGCTGACAAGGTGAGCACTGCTTCTGTGGTACTCTGGCAATGTCATCTCTTTTGAATTCTTGTGTACTGAGGACCATAGGTCTGAGACAAGGTGGTTAGTGAGTTTTAATCCACAAGTCTGACCTAGCTTAGTCTCTTAATGCAAGTGCCTGACAGAATGAACTCAAATGCTGCAGAGAAGCACATGTATTGGGTATCAATGCTTCTCTCTGTCAATCAAACTTCTACATCTCATTAAAAGAAATCACCGAGATGGTCTGGCAAAAGCCATATTCCCTAACTCTGTGTTAATTCACATTAAGGACTATCTTTAATTCTTGTCTTATGCTTCTCTCAGGGTAAGTTTTTTCAGTTCTCTGGAACTTTTCTTCTGACCCAGGACTTGTGAAAACCAATGCTAATGATCTAGAGAGATCCCAAAGGTTTTTTTTTTACTACTCTTTGGTCTGGGCTAGTTGTCTATATCTGATTTTAAAGCACTTGGCTTTACCAGTGGCAGTCTAACACTGCATCCTTTGTTGCTGGGACAGAAGGTATCTCATTATCATGTAATCTAATTGTGTCGCTTGATTTTTATCTCCATAGAGAACTAGCTTTGGAAAAGTTTGTCATTTCTGCCTTTCATGAACAATTCTGTCATTTCTCTTGTAACAAACTAATGTTAAGATCCCTTTGCTGCTTCATCATACTTTAAATGACATCTTTAAATTACATACTTTGAATGACACCACCATACTTTAATGAAATCTCTGATGTCATTAACTCTACTCGTCGTTCTGCTGCTGTCCTTTTGCAAAAGCAGGTCAGCTAGATCATGTGCATGGAGGCTTTCTCTGGTCAAATCTTAATCTCTTCACAGACTGAGATCCTACAGCCTTTGTGACTCCAGTATTCAACAACCCTCATGCTGAAAATAGTTTTGTTAATATTTAATTGGTATTTCCCATACTCCAGTATGTGTTTGTTACCCCTTATCTCAGTGTAATGCAGCTCCGAGAAGAGTGTGGCTGATTTCTTCTCAGACTCTCATTTGTCAGCTACAGGCAGCGATGAGATGTATGGGAGCATTTTCTCCTCCAGACTGAAGAGTCCTGGCTTTCTCAGCCTCCTCTTATGCATACAGGCTCCAATCTCTACGTGTCTTGATGACCCTTTGCTCCAGTACACCCATGTATCTCGTAATGGGGAGCCCCAAAATAGACACACCACCTCTGATGTGCCTCAGCAGTACCAAACAAAGGGTAATAATCATATCCCTCCTGCTTGGGTTTGGAAGTCAAGACTCACCCAGAAGTTTTGGTCACTGCTTCCTCTAATCAACGGTTGCATTCGTCTCCCCACTTTAAAGTCTTGTAACTGCCATTTGCCTCGGATCACAACACATGGATATATAGGCAAGCTCAGAGACTGCTCTGGGTCGAGCCAGCGCCATTTTCACAATGTCTGCATGTCACGGGCTGTCCTGGCCCCACGTCTTTTCCTGGGGCTTCTCTTAATTTCTGCATTTTTCCTTCATGCTGCATTTCACCTGGGTAAGCCCCCGTGCACCATCACTACTTAAAACTGGCTGCCACCCTTGAACTCTTCTTTTTAACAAATGTTTGAAGGACATTCTATGGTGTATTCTTAATAAGGCTTTTGAAAACTTTTCTCTTGCAAAAATAAGGGATTTGAATTAATAAAAGCACAACTGAAATGAGCACTTTTCAAACCCAGCAGAAGCATGCAAGCCGCGAACATGCAGGCTTAGCTCACCTGCCTGGCTCTATGCAACAGCAACACCAGTGCCTAGGGCAAGATCTCATCCTTAATATACAACTTGTTTATGTTGCCTTGTCACCCTTTCTATCCTGATTTACCACTTCTCTTCCTGTGGCGGAGAGTTATTTCAAATGGACTTTTCCAGGCCAGGTTGGATGGGGCTTTGAGCAACCTGGTGTAGTGGAAGGTGTGTGTACCTGCCTGTGGCAGGTGGGTTGGAACTTGATGAACTTTGAGGTCCCTTCCAACTCAAATCATTCTGTGATTCTCTCTGTGCCACTACCACACAAAACCATATAGCTGACCCTATGGAAATCATGTATCAGGTGGGTAAAGCCTTCAGGACACACAGCTTCTGGCTCTGTGCTCGTATCTTACCCTCCAGGCTGAGCCATCATGCTCATCAGGACAGTCCTAGTGAGCAATATGAATGACAGTAGCTTTTAGAGTACCTTCTCTTGGCACTGGGTACATCAAGACTACACAACTCCTGGATGAGCAGTTTCCCCACAGTCTGAAATGCAGTGCTTGAATGTTCGTGTTGAACTTTTCCAGGAAACTGAAGAGGATCAAATGAAGAGTTTTATTGAATTCTAAATATGGGGATTTTTTTGTTTGCATGCTTGCTTTCGTCAAAAGAAATGCTCAAAACAAAAAGCTCATGGCAAATTAGAGGGATGAAATGCCACATTGTGAAAGTGCCAAAATTAAATATTTTTTGCTTTGGAAGTGTGCCTCCCCCTCTCCATCATGAGCCATTCTCTGATTTTGATATCAAAGCATCACATTTGTGACTTGGCCTGATACATATTCCATCACAAAGCCCTATCTTTTTTTGCCAAATGCAAATAAACCTTTTGCTAATCTGGCCAGATAGGATTGCTGCACAAAGCAGAGTGCTCTTGCTTTTGTAATCTGGGGAGTGGTATTAAATAGAAAAATCAGTCACATCAAAATGACAGGCTTAAAAATCTAACAGATAATGATAAGCTGCCCATTACAGTGTTACAGGAGATTGTCCACTAAGTATTCATAAACACATCTGTAGCACAATGACACATCTTCTCCAAAGCCATATCTGTCCCTGACATCAGAGCTCCCCATAAAAAGCAAGTGAATTCAAAGCAACATTTATTGGCTATTTCATCTGAAGATTCACTTTCTCTGTAGCTCTTCTGTTCTCATAATAATATGCTGAAATATAGTCAGAATATTTGAATCTTTGAGAAACAAAACACAGCTGAAGTAGCTGGAAGGCGAAGGGTTCATGAGGCAATTTCCTCTGATTCATTGGGAGACAAAGACAGAGCGATGACTGTGTTTGTGTTAATAACAGTGGAATTGCCTCCCTGGTGCCATTACCCCCATATTTCTTTGGCTCTTGCCGTCATGCCCCATCTCATTGCCCCTCTGCTCTCAGCCACGGACAGGATGGATGTGTCCATGGGAGGTCATTGCAGGACCTCTTGCCATCTCCATTCTGGGGCACTGCCCTCAGCTCAGTGAGGCTAGCTAACTGAGATGCCTGGCCCCACTTGGGTATTCCCATCACAGCTGCCAGTTTCACTACCAAAACCTTGTTTTCCCTACTCTGAGCAATCCCATCATCATCCCCCATTAAAAATCAATCTGAATTCCCCATTTTGATGACCATGGCCCTTGGTTGGGGTCACCTGTTGGGTGCAAGGAATGCCAGGAAAACATTGTCAACCTGAGAGCTACTTGTGGGACCCAGTATCCCAGGCAGCTCCAATGGGTGCTGCAAACACACAGCTAGAGGTGACAACTTCCCGTGGGATCATCCCAGGGGAAAAGGGATTGTTTGCACAGCTGTAGCTCCCCAGGCAGCAGTAAAAGTCGGAGAGTGCAGGGCCATCAAATGAGGATTAAACTCCATGCTGCACCACAAAATGTCAGGGAAATTAATTCCAGTCATAAGCTCCTTGCACTTATCCCAAAATGTAGAGGAGTGCTATGTACACAAGGTTAGAGAGACTTTCGTACACAGACATTGCAGGGGAATTTCCACAGCACAGTGGGTCTGGTGGGAAAACTAAGTAAATATGAGTTTAGTCAGCCTGTGCTTTCCTTTGCCGTCTTCAAGATATTTGCGTTTGCAGGGGGTATCTTTTCCTCTGAGCAATGCCTGTTTGATCCCTATGGGAATTATAATGTCTGGCTCTATAACCCAATGCAATGAACGGCATCTGATGGCACCTCTGCTTTGTCTACTTTTGTGACTTTGTGGTAGGACTTTACAATGCAATAACTGATCTCAGGCGCTGCCAGACTCACAGCTCAGGAGGGACTGTGAGCTCCAGTGAAGGGACTCTTTTGCTGCAGCCCCCCTGTTTTGTTGGAGCAAAGGGGCTCACTGGCACAATTGGTGCTGTTGATGGGCAGAGCTACAGCTTAATACCGCTTGCCAAGATCAGGCTGTGGTTGTGGGGAGTCTACACTTCCTTCAATGCTGAAGAAGCAGCTGCATGTGTATATATATGCATCTATTTACAGATCCAAGGAGAGCAGCTGACTACTTTCCTAATAGTGTGTACACACTCCTATTATTATTATGCATATATACTTTTAATATGTAATATAATACAATGTAATATTACATATATATAAACATTTATGGCCTTTAATTGCAGAACAAGGCCATTAAAAGCTAGCAGATTTTTTCACCTATTTCTGCCGTTGCAGTTGCGTCCAGGCTTGATCTCCAAATTCCGAGTTATAACCACTAGTCTTGCAGATAAAATGATCTCCTAAAATAACTATTTCTGCACTTTGTACTTTCAAAGACATTTGGAAAGCAATTGCTTGCCGTAAATCACACAGAAGACTCTTGAGTGATCTCCTGTTGTGCAGCCCTTACGCCTTATTGCATCCTACCATTCCTGTAAACAGCAGCAGAGACAGTAATACTCATCTCAGCAGTGTCTTTCAGTTGGAAGAGCTGCATCCAAAAGTCTGGATCTCACCATAGTGGTGACATTGGCTCCAACAAAGGGGCTGCTTTCCTTTCTGTAACCCGCAGTGGCCATTAACAGACTTATAGGAAATAAAGAAATATATGGCATATATGCAGTGATCTAGGTCATGGTGAATTCGCTCAGCCTGAAGGTTATAAAGACCGTGCTGTTTCTGCAGGTGCAGGTATGAGATGCCTCTGCTTGCAGCCACTAACACCCAAAAATTAAGAGTTTAAAATGTTTATTCTGTTAAATCAGTAACTTCTACTATTCCTTTGCATTTGTAATATAGAGGCATAAACAGCTTAGGAGGGGTGTGCAGAATCAGACTCCCAACGTCTCCCACTGGGATTTTAAAACAAACCTGATTTTAGCAGCTGCCATTGCCTGGGCCACAGAGCGTACAGGACTCATGTTGTACTCACAGTGCATGAATATGCTTTAGAAAGCCTGGCTGTTCAACAGGATAGCAATTACACGACACAGTAAAATGAAGCAGCTCCAGCTGTAAATCATGGTTATTAGTGTATGTTCTGGGATTTGTGTCACGAGAGACAAGTACTAAACTGAAGTTAGATTGTCTGAAAGCACAGAAATCCCTGATTAACATTGCCAGTTCTTCCGGCTCTTTCCTGCTCTGGAAGGGAAAAAGACTCATCTGACAGTGCCGACAGAGATTTACTGGGTTTGACTCAGGGTAACAAAGCTGAAGTTACTGCTGGTTGTGGCTTTGATTTCTAGCACTGCAGCAAACTGCAGGTAGAAACATTCTGTGCTCATTTCGGAACACAGGACCTGATCCTCTCAACCTCACAAAGGTCTATCAGCAGCAGAGTACCTCCTGTTCCGCACCCCACAATGTGATAAGGAAGCCCAGGCACTGCTGCCTTTCACCCTGCAAAAGCCAAACATTTTAGTATAGATCAGAACAGCATTTCTTGCAGGTGGCAAATAATGCGTAACTGATCTCTTGGCTCCTAAACACAGAGCTGAAGGTAGCAGTCATGATGGACCCAATGAAGTGCCAGTGGTGTAAATTTGCAGCAATACTGAGTAAATAAAGTTACTGCAGGCTTGGAGCGGAATAAATCACAGAATCACAGGCAGTTGAGCTGAGAAAGAGCTGAGAAGCTCTTTGATGTCTCCTCCTTCCCCATGCAGAATAAACTGCATTTATGCTATCCAACTGAGCCTCTTCTTTATGCTATGCTTTCTAAAGTGTGCAACTAGATAGATAAATGTTGTGCAAAGTCTCAGGAAATGACACATATATTCATGAAACTGCCTAGTAAACTACAAATTCTGAAGCAGAAATTTATGAAGGTGTAATTTGATAAAAATAATGAAAAAGAGGTAAATGAATATGAACATTGCTTATGAAGAGAAAACAGAGACTGAGAAAGAAGCCAAGAGCCAGTGGTGTCAGCACTGACCCTGTTGAGGCACAGTCCTACCAAATTCCCTAAAATCCATTTGTCCACATGCTTTCCATTGGTACTTTGGCAAGAGGCTGCCTGCAAGGCTGCGCTGCCCCCAAATGCCATTTGTAGGGTCTGTCAGACTGAGGGTCTGGGGCAGGGGCAGAGGGGGCACTGACTCAGCTCTCACCAGGACTCAGCAGATTTTGGAGAAAATATCTATCTTGTTTTTTGTTTTTAACTCCTTTTCTCAGTTAAGGTGCCACGGAATCACAGAATGGTTTGGGTTGGAAGGGACCTTAAAGATCATCCAGCTCCACTCCCCTACCATGGGCAGGGACCCCTTCCACTACACCGAGTTGCCCAAAGCGCTGTCCAATCTGCTCCATCTAGGGATGGGGCAGCCACGACTTCTCTGGAGAACCTGTTCCTGTGCCTCAGCACTCTCACAGTAAAGACCTTCTTAATATCTAATCTAAATCTCCCCCCTCCCAGTTTAAAGCCATTCCCCCTTATCCTGTCACGACATGCCCTGGTATGTTATAGCATGGTCTGGCCAACAGTTTCTCCCACATTTCAGGGAAGTCTGACTTAAGGAAGGTCTGGGGAGGTCAGCTCTGTATCCCTCCTCTTCCCAGCACTCACCCTTGGGTTTCCACCACTGCCTGCTGCCAGGAAGGGGACAGCCCTTGAGGCACCCCGCAACTTCCTCCTCCTCCCTGCATAATCCCCTTAATGTGCCAAGGGTTTTCATGCAGGAGTTTGCTTTTCATCTCACAGGTGAAAGGGAAAACAGGAAAGGAAAGCAACAAGTAAACATGAAGGTAAATGGTAAAGCATCATCACAGGGCCACAAAAAACTTCCTCCCTGTAAATCCCTGGACATCCCAGGCATCCAGGACAGGCTTACCTCTCTGGGCAGGAGAATCCAGGAGAGCAGGAGAGGATCCTCTTACTAGGTTCAGACAGAAACGTGCTGCCGGGGAGGTGCCTATGACACCCTCTTGGTCCTCAGTGGCCCTGAGGGTTGGTGGAACCTTTCCACTTGTTGTTCCATTGTCCATTGTTGTTCCATGGTCCCAGGTTGTAACAATAGGGCCGGCAGTGAGATGGGTGCTGCTGCCAGCTTGCCATCCTTCCTGGAAATTTCATCAGGGCTGTGGGAGCCTGGTGCAGGACCGGGGCATGGAGGGAGCAGGGACTTGCTGTGGTGGAGGATGTGCAAGGCAAAGCCCAGAGGTTCAGGGCTGCCTGGCTTGCTGGCAGCAGGATGCTGACCTGAGAGCTCATCACAGGGAAGGATTGGTACTGCAGTACCTGAGGCATCTTGCCCAGGCAAGCCCTGAGAGGAGAATTTCCTTTCTGTGTTTCTCCACAAGGAGATTCTGGGTGTCTCATGCTTGGACCCATTCAACTTCATGGTGCTCAGTTTCTACCCAAGGGCTCCCCTGCTGGTGTTTTTTTTTTTCCTGTGTGCTGCATCCTGAACCCTCTCTGGCATGAGCTGTCCCCACGATCCCCAGCACACCATCATGCTCGCTCCACGAGGCTGCCAGAGTGAATTAGTAACCCTGCTATCTTCAAAAAGGGCTCTTCAGCTTGGTGGGTTTAGGCTTTTTATATATATACACCTTTTTACCCTCCATCAGGGGTGAAATAAGGTTGCTTCTTATTCTGGCAGCTGAGTGTCTGAGCTGAAAGGGCTTGGAATCCTAGGGAAGTTGCAAATGTCAATGACTCAGGCAAAACTTGCCTTTTCATTTCATTCAGAGATTTCTTGAAAGGAAACCAGGTTTAAAGGGAATGCTTGTTTAAGTACAGCTGTGCGATGTATCAGTGTCATCAGGAAGTCATGACCGCATCTCTGCTGCCTCCAGCTGTGTTCTACTCTTGGCAACCAGTTCCTTTGAATCCTTCCATCAGATTCTGCAGCATATTTTGCACACTGGTGACTGCCCTCATGGTGGGGCTGGGGTATGACCCTACAAAATATATGAAGAGGAATTCATCCTGTGCTCAGAGGTGGTGTCTTGGTGTTGGTTTTTGTTTTAATGGAACAACTGACAGCAGGTGAAGCAAAAAAACCCATGACCAGGTCAGCAGCTGTTGCTGTAGAGTGCTTTACAGCTTCAGCTTTGCCCTGAAGCCTGGTTTTCCTCTTTTGCAGGGCCAGTGGTAAAAAATGAACCAAGATGTCAGTGAGTTTGACTTTTGCATGTGGTCGGAGAAATCACTAATTGATAAGTTGGTGGTTGGAGGGCTGGAGAGGCTGGAGGAGCTTTCCTCTTCCTGGCTTCTGCTGCACAGGGTAAGGAGAAAGCACCAGACGGTGGTCAAAGATAATCTCTGGAGCAAAAGGCAATGCTCACCTCCTCTTCTGGACAGCTGTGGTTTTGATTTTCACCTTGTGACCCTAAGAACATCCATTCAGGCATGGAAGTTTCTCATGGAATGGTGCTATCAGATGGGGGCTGAGGCTTGTCTTCCTGTTGAAAAACAATGAGTGTTTTTGTGGGGGCAGGGGACATTCTCTAATACACAGTAATTTAAATCAAAATCATGTATTGTACAGTACACACCTCTAATTTACTATGGATTTAATAATTGACTCAAATTTCTCACTAGGAAAAAGTCAATTCTTGCATGGCAGGGCAGCCAGAGGAAAGAATGCTTTAGTCTGCTCAGCAGACAGGGACCTATTTTTAATCCAAAGGCCCTCTGTTAGTTCTTACCTATTTAATGTAAAAAGGGGATTTACTACACATACAACTTAATTCCCTTTTTATATTTGCATAGAGATCTCGGAGCATGTGTATGAACAGTTTTTGAGATAAGAGAGGGAAGGCCTCAGGAGTCAAAGTCATTATTTTTGCATGAAGTATTTAATGCTAAACATAAATATTGAGAGGACTGAATTCCCATGCACTTACAGACTTCACTCTTGTGCTTCTGAGGATTTTTGCTTTACATCCAGTTATTAAAAGCCAGGTTGTAAGTGAATGAAAAGATTTACAGGAAGCCTTTTTATAGCAAAGACACTTAGCAGGCTTCATTTTCCAGTTGGAAGGAGAGACAGGTTGTACACAAAACAGAAACAAAGGTAGTATGCTTCTCACCTCCCCCAAAAGAGCACAGCTAAGAAGAAGCTGTGTCAGGCAGTAGAAACCCAGTCCTAGAAAAGGACTTTCTCCAGTGATGACCTCTAAGGGGATTGAAGGTGGAGTTCCTGTGGTGCACATTCATCAACCCCACTCATTGTAATTCACATGATTTATGTCCTCACAATCATGATTAGGTGGTGAAAAAAAACCATCTACATGCGGGTTGACTTCAAAAAGCGACATTCTTTGTCCAAATCCAATCAAGCCCCGCTGCAGGCAGTCCTTTTGATTTAGCATTAATTTTAATACGTGTGGCCCCAAAAATAACCCTCCTGGCTTTGGAAACCTTGGAGAAAAGACTGTTGGGTAAGTGCTGGGCAGAATATTATGTCTGAGAGCTGTCATTCCTTCCTCCAGAGGTAGTTTTTCTGGCATGAAGGATAAGGTGCTGCACTGGTGTGAAATTGATTTAAAAAATGTAGTCAAAGGCAACTTGGTGGGGAAGTTTATTTCCCCAGAAGCTAAAGGGGGTCCAGGAGCTCCACCAGAATGGCTCATGGAGCTGTTGTGGGCTCAACAGTACAGTGCAGTGAACGGCAGACTTTTGCTTTACTGAGGGTAATGTAATTGGATTAATTTTTGCTCTTCTGCTTCTAATGGATGTAATAAGATTGGCAAGAGCTATCTTTGCATGCAAAATCCCTGACTCACTTCTGTTGATAACAGGCTGGCTCTTGCCTGATGACAACTGGGCTCTTCACTGCAAATCAAAGAACAGAAATGAGAAAAGACATGGGTTTCAGTCTGGTCCTCACTCTTAAACTGGAGCAAAACAGGAGGGTAAAACCCAGGCAGAATCTCTCCAGCATATTTCTACATCACCTTGCTATATCAAACTCCAAAAGCAAATCTTGACCAGCACTAATGAGTAAGGACAGTCTGTGGCCAGTCATCCAGGCAAATGGCTTATGGATATGGAGAACGAGGAAATCAGAAGAGATGTCTTGTTTGATTACTGCAGGCTGAGAGAATGTGTTTGAACCCAAAACGTGGTTGAGTTCAATCTGACATACAAATGAACAAGAGAGTTTTTATTAGCATGCTACATGTCAAAATTAAGGAACTGTTCTCTCCTCATAATGCCTTTGAAACCATTAACCAGTCACTCTATGCCAGTGACAACATTTTCCTACACTCCTGAGTGGCTCTTCTGCCCTACAATTTTTTCTCCTGTGAACAGAAAGCTGTAGTGCTGATTGCAAAGGACAGATACCTAATTATAGGGCTTGTTATTAGTAGTCTGGGAAATAAAAAGTCTGCAGTTCATACGGTGTAGAGAATGACAAAACATCTCAAATCACTAATATGACTTAAAAGGGCATCTATGTGGAATTTCACATTTTCCCTCCCATTAAATACATGCAAAAGCCTATTCGCAGCAAGATTTGGGAGGCTTTCTGTTCTTTCCCATGATTTCTGCCAAAACTAAACTTTGAATGTTTTCCTGATGTCTTTATCCCATCAGTCTGTCAGTCAGGCTTATGCTGTCCTTTGTGCAAACCTAACAGGGCATTCTATAATCTGGTGTGCAATGGACATCTTGAAGGAAAGTAATGCTCGACAACGCCTCGAAGGCGGGAGATCTTGCTGCACCCAGGCACATCCCAGCAAGTTTCTGGGACTCGTTGTCCCTTTGATGACATCGCATGCTGGTTGTCCTCAGGTGTAGTTAACAGGGAATGACCTTGGGAAGGGACAGTTGTGGGGCTGTTTCCTGTCAGCACACACCTCTCTCCCGGCTAGCAGTCTGCTTTATAGCTGTGCTAAAACCAGATATATTGTTTAGATTAAAATGGGGGGAGAGAGAGAAAAAAAAGAAACTGTCCAACAGTAAAGATGTAAAGTGAGGGGAAACAGGCACTTCTTTCTGTATTGCTGAAGGCTTTGCAAAGATAACAAGTCATTAAACTTTGTGGCCAAGGTCTCAGGGTAGTACTGCTTTTGGGTTTTATGCTGCAGTTGCCTGCACAAGTTTTAGACTACTTTTGACAGCTCTCCTCCCCACCTGCAGTTTCCTCCCTTCCCCCTGCCTATTTCTGTGATGTATTTGGTCCTTCGAATAAATTGTACCTATTCATTTCTCATGGGCTTGTTATGTCCAAAGCCTGTCTCTTAAGGACAGTCCATCAGGCTGAGTTAACCTCATTTGGTGATGGTGTAAAGCACGTCTGGGCTTGTCTCTTTTCAGTGGATGCTCCCAGAAATTTTCTGTGCTGGTACTCACTCAGTTAATGAGCACGGTGCCTTTATGGCCTGAAATACTTGACTCCAGAGTCCCTGTTATGTGACACATGGTATGCATGGAGATAAACCTTTGGATTTCTCCATAATTATAATCTGGGCAAAAATAGACAGGAAAGGGTCATTTCTAATTCCAAACTTTTCAATTTTCACAAGAAAAGATGTAGATCCTCCAGCCCTTCTTCCTTCTCACACCCTCTCTTGGGACCATTATATCTTAGGCTAGTTTTAAACTTTAGCTGAACTGCAGAAGAGACACAGCTTATAATCAGCAAATTATGACTTGCCAGACATAGCAAAAGGTTAGAAGGATGTGGCAGCTGAACCCACCTAAATATTGGGAATCTTAGTCCTCGAAAGCTTTGTGGGAAATCCAGAGCAGTTTCTCCAAAGAGGAATAACGTGATCTTGACATTGCTAATGAGCTGGTGGCTCTGGGATTCTGGAGCAGCTGCAAATGATATAGAATTTACCCGGAAAATCGAAGATGCGAAGAAAGCTGTAAGTAGAGAGGGAGTGACAAAATTATGTTTCAAGGATTCTGGTTCTCCTTGACATAGCATGTCAAAAGCTGGAAATATCCAGGCAGGGGCTGTAAACAGCTTTGACAATCTGATTGATGTGAGCATTAACTGAAGTTACAACATAAAATATATGATCCTGCAAATGCTTATTTTTCCCCATGAAAATGATTATGACAAGCACTTTGCACAGTGATATGTATGTGAACTTGTACCTGTGGTTTTTCAGACACACTGCAAAAAGATGTCAGTATAATGAAGAGCAGCTATCTCTGTAATTTATTTTATGTGTATATGCAAGTGACAAGGCACTTAAAACACACATCTTTTTAATGACCTTTGTGGTCCAACCAGATTTTAGTTAAACTCTTGTTACCCACATACACCTTTTTTTACTTAGGAAGTTCTTCAGTGATTCTATTGTTTGGGGAACAGAAAGTTGTTTGATGTTACTTCTCAGGTACTGGTGTTTTATATTCATAATTTGGAGGAAATGCTGCTTCATATTTCTGTGAGTATCTCTCTTTCCAATGTTAGGTATTTTTCCTCCCTACGAACAGAGATATCCCCCAGAAGGATGCCGTTTCACTTGCTAGTAACATTCACCTACGTCTCAGAAGCAGTTTCCTTAGCAGGCCCCCCAGGAGATCTGCAGCTCAGCCCTAGACATCCCCCAGGTATATCTGTGCTTTGGTGGCAGTTGTGCATCAAAGGTGATGTGATTCAACAAGGAGGCAGCAATTAGTGGTCTCATGTTCTCAAGTGTGTTTGTTGCATTTGATTTTTTGCCTTTCAACAGTACTGCCTGGGCATTCTTGAAAAGAGATGTGAGGGTTATGTGTAACTGTTAAGGGAGATGGTTGGAGATGGATTCTAAAGGCTTAGTGTTTAGTGGGGCGGAGTTGGTACAAAGAGGGAGAAATGGAAATAGTGGCTGGTAACAGACATGTAAGGGTTGCTACTAATTACACTGGCCAGAGGAAATGGAGGTAGCTAGCTTCAGTCATCTGTTTTTCCCTTCTGAGATGGAGTTGCATGAAGTAGATACTCATAGTGCTGTCTTTTGCTCCCTGTACAAGAAGAAAACACATTCTGGGGAAAAAATCACCTCGCAAAAGTAATTAGGACAAAACCAAACTAAATAATTAGGCAGATATCTCATTGTTTGTGAAGTTAGTATCTGCTGTCATCAGAAAGAAAATTTTTCTGTCTCCCAAGGGTGAGAAGGAAATCTGACCTCTATGAAGATTTGGAATCCAGAAGTCAAATACAAAGAACCCCTCTTCTTTTTTTTTTTTTTTTTCTCTTTTTTTCATTTATTTTTTAAGCTATCTTTGTTTTTAGCAACTTTTATGATTTTGAAGGCTTGGGGTTAGCGAGGCTGAACCTAGTCAATAAGCCTGTGGAGTACAGCAGATAACAGCATCTTTGATCAATCAGGCAAAGCAGATAAAGATGCACTGCAAAAAAATTTGCCTGCAAGCCACAGAGATGTATTTTTTTGTCATTCATCAGTTCTTGGGATTAGACTTGTAGAAATTAATCAGCATTGGGGTGTAAGGTGAGGGAGATATGGGCTGATGACATGTACCTTGTCTGTAAGTCTGCAACAGGCTTTGGATCAGTCATTTCAGATGAGTCTTCCCAGGTCACCAGAGTGTCCCTTTCTGCCGCAGAAAGGTGGTGTCTGGATGCTGTCTTCTTATTAGTGTCAGGTAGAAACCTTTGCTAGAAATAGGAGGACAGTCTCCAGGTACCTTGTTAGATACTGAAGACGTGACAATCACAGCAGCAAATACTACAGAGCATTTCATGGCTCAGGAAATACTACGCTGTCTCTCAAAAAACGGCTTGCAGAGATTCTGCAGCCAGAGCAACTGTTCTTTTCTCTGCACTTCTAACTTGTGAATAAATATGCAAGCACGCACAAGCTTAAAGAAGCAGTAGTACTGCTTTTTGCAAGCTACAGACTATTAACTATTTGGCTTTAGATAGGAGCTATTGACCTGTTATGCCTTTCCATTATAAGTACAGGAACCAGTGTCCTTGGAGTTTGTCCATTCAGCAGTGAGCACCATGGTACTTGGTCCGTGATAACCTGCAAAGCTCTGACACTAATAAACAGTAAATCATATTCCTAATACTCCCTCTGTGCAGAAAGTGACTTTGGTAAGATAGGAAGAGTAACATCAGCACAATGTGTAACCTCAGTGTTTGTATTATGCAAAACAGTGTTTCAGTTAATGGGCTGACTGCCACATACTGTATGCTTATTTGTGTTGAAAGTCCAGGTGGCTTATGGTTTCTACCACAATGCTCAGGTTAAATACCATGCAAAATATTTTAACAGGAATAACATATTTTTGCCACCACATCCCTGCTTACAGTTGGGAAGAGATGAGCTGTCTTCGCCCCAAGCAGAAGAGGCTTATCTTTGCTTCTTGCACAGCCAGCACTGCTCAGGCCAGGAGTGATGCCTGCTTGTGCCTGAAATGGCTGGCAGCTCTGTCACATAACATGACTTGTGTTGTCGGAGACACCTTGCAGGAGAGGCAGTGTCCTTTATGTTGTAAATCAGATATCCAAAGCTTATGTATACATACATGAGCCTGCTGGACAGTACATGTGTGATGGAGTTCTGCATCCCAGGGCCACCATGTCAGAAACTTTTCACAAGGCGTGGTTTGCCATTGCTTGACTGCACTGGAGAAGGAAGAGCTGATACGAAAAGGGCACTGGAGGAAAACCAAGGAGATGTGCAAACTAGTAGCACACAGCTAATATGCAGATGCATGGTTGGAGCCTTACACTTGGCCCCGGAAGAAGGATCACCTCCAATACTGTTCCCATCAGTTGTGGTAGCAATCTGACTGCAGTTCATATTTAGCAGTGCAGGACAAGGTTACAGCTATGACTGAGGAGTGTTTCTCTTCATCTCACCACATACCTCACCCCACGTAAGTAGTTTTCTCAGACTGCTCACTGAATTGTTGTCATTACAGTAAGGAGAACATCTTCAGGGAATTTATCCCTTCACCTAGCTGAGATGTGTGCTTTGACTGAGATCTGTGCTTTTTTAGCTCTGGACGGTTAAGAGTAAAAGCCCTACACCAACTAAAGGACAACAGTACTAGTAAAAAGTAGAATAATATTTTTCATAGAATCGTAGAATAGTTAGGGTTGGAAAGGACCTTAAGATCATCTAACCATCTAAGTTCCAACCCCAGTAACTCCATACTTGCTCCTGCTGAGGTACACCTTTCCATGAAGCTTATGCCACTGATGAGTCTGTTCATTTGAGCAAGGCAAAGGAGCAGGGACATTATAATTAATAATTCTTAGCAGGAAACAAATTATTGTGCCTGGGGCAAGAAGGGCTAAAACTGTTCTCTATTATTTTTTGAAGAGTTAATTGGTAGTAGGCAAAGATTTGCTGTGTTGAGCCAGCAGGTGCTGCTTTATGACTACATTAATGTTAATGATATCCTCTGGACACATATGAAGACAGTTTAACCTATTTCTTTCTCATTTCATTTCTCTGAGTGGATGTGTGTTCTGGTTCTAGTTATTTTCTGTGTGCCACTACAGAGCTCTTGGACAGACAGTGACCCCAGATTTGCGCTGAAATTTGCAAGTAGTTTTATAAGACCAGGTAACTTTTGTAATCTCCATTCACACCAGGACAGACTTTGCATATTGAAAGTTGAGGGAAATGGGTAAAAGCGGCTGCTTCTCTGGCAAAAAATCATTCCTAGGGGTTGCATAACATTTCTAAAATTGCCCAGTTAACTGTTCCTAGGTGTGCTCAACAGCAGTACTGGGAATCTAACTGTCTACTCTCTTCTTCTACCCCTCTTCTTCTGGCACACCATTAAAAAAGTACTCTGGCAGCAATTCAAACCCTGAGATGAACAGGTGTAAAAATTGTGTTGCCCTTATGGATCTAACGATAACAAATCTTGCATGCCTGTAAGGACTGAGATTGTTGTAGGCAGCACTATTTGCATAGTGATTCACTAGAATAGGCTGCCCAGAAAAATTCTGGATACCCCACCCCTCTCAATGTTCAAGGCCAGGCTGGACGGTGCTTTGAGCAACCTGGTCTAGTGGAAGGTGTCCCTGCCCATGGCAGGGTGTTGGAAATAGCTGATTATTAAGATCCCTTCCAACCCATTCCATCTATCCCTCCCAGTCATTCTATGATTCTATGAATGCTGCTTTGTGAGCTGCAGGCATAGGAGAAAGAAACCAGGAGCAGCAGCAGCTGGGGAAGACAGAGAAGATGCACAGAGTAGCTGATGGAGAAGCTATGGTGAAGAGCTACTAGGAAACCCTGTCCATCCCCCAGATCCAAACCTAGTGTTTTGGGGCCTCTGGGTTCCTTGGTAGTCAGCATATGCTTGTGAAAACCATTGGCAGTACAGCTATTTCCTTATGTCATACATATCTTCCTATAGCATGGTTTTGTGTATAAAATACTAAGCTCTTGTTATTGCTATTGCAAATGCACCCTGCTTTATTCAAATTGCAGAGATGTTACTAGTTGTGCTGGTGACATGTAGAGGTCAATGTGGTTGCATATAATTCAGATTTTTCTCAATTTATTTCTTTTAAAATATCTGAAAATGCACATGCACAAACACAGACAATTGAGCATTAAGGCTCTAAAGTCAAACAATCAAGAGACAGGAATTACCTGAGCTTGCCATTATTTCTAAATGAGACATGTCTTTCTTCCCTGGTAGGTTTACATCTTGTTCTGCCATTTAATCATCCAGGTTAGCATCTGAATGAAGTTTTTAGGTGGCTTTCATGCAACACTGTTTATAGGATAGTATCTAGCAAACCCTAATGGGGTACTAATTTTTTAAGATCTTAGGTTCCTCTTCTTTATAGCTTTTAAAATAAAATGAAATAGTTAGATTTCATTTAAACAGATCCTTATTAAACGTAGAAGCTAGTCTGATAATGACTTAAATTGGTGCTACTTGGCTATCACATGTTATTTGATAAGCATTCCATTATAATTAAGAAGTGGCTAATAGACACTTAATGTACAGGATTACACACTTTGCTAATTAGATGGTTTTAATTTTTTTTCTTAGATTAAAATATACAGGACCACATAAATCACTATTAGAGGTTGTTTAATAAGCCTGAGCCCTCAATTTTCTCCCTGTCAATCAGGAATGGAGCTGCTGACTCTTCCTCTCACCCAGCGAGACTTGTCAAGTGGAAGGATTGCTATGTTCAAAATGACCTGAAACGCCCTCCACTCCCAAACTTCGCATCTATTCACAGGGCATTGTAACTCCAGTTTGTGCTCTTGTGATCTGCTCTGCTCACTGAAACTCAGCTCCTGCCCATTGAGACTCTCAGCTCCTGCCCTTGCACACGAAATTGGATGTTGCTTGGTGTTCCCCTCTCCCCCACATTTTGCAGTCTCTTGCTTGATGTCCATGACAGACAGGGATTTTGCACATGGCTTTTTGTGAACCCTGAGAAGAGGGCTTTTATTTTCAACATGACTCTTTCAGCTCTGCCAAGCTGACCCTATTCAGTTGTCCCAGGCCATGCAGTAGTTGTTGGCTTGGCAGCATCACCTTAGAATCATAGAATCATAGAATAGTTAGGGTTGGAAAGGACCTTAAGATCACTAAGTTCCAACCCCCCTGCCATGCGCATGGACACCTCACACTAAACCATGCCACCCAAGGTTCTGTCCAACCCGGCCTTGAACACCGCCAGCAGATGGAGCATTCACAACTTCCCTGGGAAACCCATTCCAGTGCCTCACCACCCTCACAGTAAAGAACTTCTTCCTCATACCCAATCTAAACTTCTCCTGTTGAAGTTTGAACCCGTTACCCCTTCTCCTATCACTACAGTCCCTCATGAAGAGTCCCTCCCCAGCATCCCTATAGGCCCCCCTTCAGATACTGGAAGGCTGCTATGAGGTCTCCATACAGCCTTCTCTTCTCCAGGCTGAACAGCCCCAACTTTCTCACACTATCTTCATACGGGAGGTGCTCCAGTCCCCTGATCATCCTTGTGGCCGTCCTCTGGACTTGTTCCAACAGTTCCATGTTCTTTTTATGTTGAGAACACCAGAACTGCACACAATACTCCAAGGGAGGTCTCACAAGAGCAGAGTAGAGGGGCAGGATCACATCCCTCAACCTGCTGGTCACGCTCCTTTTGATGTAGCCCAGGATACGGTTGACCTTCCTTTGAAGGATGCACATGTTAACCAAGCTGAGCTGGAGCTCTCTTCTAGTGTGTGAGGCTCTCTTTTAGCCACCCAATTAAGGAGATTAAGAGCTGTAGATTCCTGAGTGGTCAGTTCAGGAAGACACAACTATGTCTTCAGGAGGTGGCACATCATGTCCAACAGCACTGCGGGCCAGGGAGGATTTACCTCCAAACCATAGACAACTGCTTTGAGATGCCTACATGTGATACCTACAAGACAGTGTTTAATCTTTCCTGCAGAGAGAAAGACCTGATGTTCTGGGTTCAGCAGTAGCAGTCATTTTTCTCTTTCTTAGTAGCTGGTGTAGTGCTGTGTTTTTGACTTTCAGCCTGGGAACAGCGCTGGTAACACCAGTGTTTTTAGCTGCTGCTCAGTAATGTTTAATCTGATCAACATCTTTCTGAGCCTCATGCTCTGCCAGAGAGGAGGGGAAGCTGGGAGGAAGCAGAGACAGGACACCTGACCCAAACTGACCAAGGAGGTATTCCATACCACAGCTCATCATGCCCACTATATAAACTGGGGGCAGTTACCTGGAAAGATTAGATCACTGCTGGGTCAGGATGGGTATTGGTAGGCGGGTGGTGAGCGGTTGTATTCTCTTCCTTGTTATTTCCTTTATCATTATTATTATTGGTGGTAGCAGCAGTGGTTTGTGTTATACCTTAGTTACGGGACTGTTCTTATCTCAACCTGCGGGAATTACATTCTTTTGATTCTTCACCTCATCCCTCCGGGACCAGGGGGAGGAAGGCGGGGGACTGAGAGGGAGGCTGCGTGGCTGTCTGGACTTAAACCACAACACCTGATCAGTGCAGTAATGAGGGACAAAGCATCACTTGACTGACAAGCCACCAAGGGCTCAAGTCTGTTAGTCTGGACACCAGTCCCAATTGCTGTTTGGGGTTTGTGGGTACCAGAGACCTGGGCCAGGGGGATCAACACAGCCTCATGGTAGGTCTGCCTCTTGGAGTGGACCCTGGAGGCCACACTGGATACCCCATGGTCACACACGGCACTTTCAGGTGACTGCACTCATCTGAATTGTCCTGATGTAAGGTGAGACCAAAGAGCTCTTTTGGGTGCAATGTCAGCTCTGCCGCCCCACCACACTTGGTAGAGCATGCCTCTGCCCTCACAACAAAAAGAAGTGCACCTATCATCACTACTTCTAGTATTTTCCCAACAATAAACAATTTATGGGCAGTTTCAGCAACACTCTGCTCTGTAAAGTTCAACTAGACAGGAGTAGGAAACTGATACAGTAATTGGGCTGTATATTGTGGCAAGGCTCACAAGTGGTATCACAGAGACGCAACTCAAACGACATTGACAGGCAATGGCTCAGAGTTAACCAAGAGACTGCACATGGTTTCAATACATTTTTAAAAATATTCATAGCTGAAGTAGAATGAAAGCAAGGTAGGAATGAGACCTGAGGTGGAACAACACAAAGCCTGGCACCTCTGAAAGATACCACTTACAAGTAAAAGTCAAACGTTTTGCTTCACCTTGTAAACAATGTGTGCAGTACTGACATAGGGATAAATAAGAGTGGAACATAGGGCTTCTTTACTGTGGTGCTCTTCATGTTCAGAACACTTCACAAGTAAGAATTAATCTCTCTTAACAGCTTGTGTCACAAAGTCAGTATCCCGACTTCACTGAGAGCACAAGGAAATGGGGACAGTTGGTTTACCCAATGTCTAAAGTGAAATTAGGACCAGAGGCAAGGTATGAAAGTAAGTATTTTCATCTTCCATTTCAGCTCTCAGCTGACCAAATCATCCTTTCTGGTTTTGGCATGAGTATGCACAGCACTGCATGTATGAGGGTTACGCTGAGGCACACTGGCAGCAGCACTTTGATGGTGTCCCTGGAAGGACAATTAGTCCAAATAGATGGTGACATCAGTGTGTCCCTCAAGTCATCTAACTGTCTGAAAAAAACCCTGCTCTGGGGGTTTTCATTAGTGATTTCCACACTGCTGAACAGGTGCACTCATCTGTTCCTAGGCAGAATACAAAGCTGAGATATTACCACCTCTCCTTCCAGACACTTTACTGCCTTAAAACCTAAAAACCCACTGTTTTTACTTCCCAGGCAGTTACTGAGATCAGGGGGTTATTCAAGATCACTCAAATATGCAAGAATCTTTTCAGTGACTCAGTAGGATTTGCATGCAGGCTTAATGCCCTGGAGAGCAGTGAATGAGTGTGCAGTGAGAGCAGTCTGTGCTGACAAGAAAAGAAACTGGCATTTCAGAAGCACTAACGTGTTTGGGGTGGTAGAAAGTGGCAGTGGATGCCTTTGGTGTTATCAGATAAAGATCTGGGACTATAAGACACTCATAAAAAAGAAAAAGAAGATGAACCAAATTCAAAGAAACATGCTTTTACAAAATAAATAAAATAAAATCCAGATTATTTTGATTGCAGGCACTTTAACAGGCCTTCTAAACCAAAAAGCAAATGAAGGAAAGGGCTGAACTTTACTGTTTGTACATGCCATCATTCCCAACGGGAAGGAGGCTGGAATAGGGTCTCCAGGGTCCTTCTTGCAAGATCTTCATGGAAGCAGTTCAGACTTTGCTCTCCCCCTGCACTTTGCCCTTCCACCCTGTCACTGGATGGTGACCTCTTGCAGCCCAGCAGGGAGAGAAGTTTCCTAAGTGGAGAATATTATATGAGTGTGTGTGGGGTCATCCACTTTCCACCACTACACCTGTTCCAGAAACAGATAATCTCTGGAAGAAAGGACAGCAAGGTCAGCTGAACAGCCTGGTGTAAGGTGTGCAGGTAGAATACGGCTTTGGTTCCGATTAATATTTATTTCTTTGTATGGTGGAACAGCAGTCTGAAGCTGTGGACAAAGCACTCAGCTGGGAAGTTAGTTCAAGCCCTTCTTACAGGACAGGGGTTACTTGTCTCTTGGCAGCAGGGGAACACACTCAGCATTATTTCTGCTTTTGTAATCTTGTGAATGACATCTTGGTCCTTTTGAGAGTCCAGCTCAGAAATCAGTGTAGCTGCTATAAAAAATTCTGTAGTGAGCTGCTGCAGCATTTCCAGTTCTGCTGTACACGTACACACATCTGATGATGTTCACTGAATTTGATCCAAATACATTGGTATTTGAAGTCCTAATTTTCAGCAAACAAATGACTTGCCAGAATAATTTTCTTCAGCTTTAAGGAAAATAACTGCATGAGAAAAGGCAAAAGTACGCTGTTAACTTATTTCTCAGCAGCTCCTGTTAAGCAGGCTTTGTCTGTTGATCGGTCTTACGCTGCACTTGCCTCTATTAACTCACTTTCCAGTCAGCTCTTGGACCTTAAGTTGTTCATCAAAGGACTGTTGCAGTGGTCCACAGCCTCAGAAGTTGAGATCAGCCGTTTCAGTCGCCTCTCCCGAAAACTGGCTGCATCCTTAAATTCCCATTTGATGGCGAACCAACCACAAGTGCCCCAGTGATAAAATCTTTTCCTTTCTCTTTTGAGGACATTTTCCTGTTTTCCTGTGCAGGATCATGGAACTTGAATAAAGGAGAATGCTCCCTGAGGAGTTGCCGCAGTAACCTGTGATGTTTTTATTTTTTTTGCCTAAGATGAAGTATAAGCAAGGGAGAAACTACAGGGAAGAATTTTATATAAGAGTTTATCATCTTCAACACCAGAGCTGAACTGCACCTCCAGCTTCCTGAAGCAGTAGCAGTCACCTTGGGTCTGATGCCAAGTTGGTAATTTTCACTGGATACAAAATGAACTGCTGTATTTATTATTCAAGAGCCCTGATGAGGAAAAAAAAAATCACATCTGAAAGACGTATCAAATAAGAAAGAGAATGAGATCATTAGAAATGTAAAGACATGGAAGTGCGAATAGTTGCTACAAATAATATCTAAACTTGTAATGCATGAATGACCTGCATATTCTGTTTTCTCCTTAATAGGGTTCAGTGATATACTGCTCTTGAACTTACAGAAAGGCTTCGAACTCATGCTGTCCTTAGAAAATAACTTCAAGTCTCACAGTGCATACAAGGAAGTGATTTTTGAATGCATCAGAATCGGTCCAGCAACAAGCATAATTTGAAGATTTGCAATGAAAACAAAGTTTGTTTCAAGAGGCTGTGATAGAGAAAGGATCCACCCCAACTGCTCTCAGTTATGAGCATCAAAGGCAGATCGGGAAGTCTGGGGTCAGGAAAGGGCATGAGAGATGAGCTAAGAGAAAAGTCATTTCCATGAGAAAAAAAAAAAAGGGCAATGCTGGGAAAAATCAAAGATAAGTCTGGGAGGCCAGCAGGGAGGGAAAACAAAAGTCCAAGGAGGGTGTTCAGGAGCTCCCAGCCCCAGGGAAGGGTGTCAGCGAGCTGATTCTAGAGTACTTGCATCACAGTGGGTCCCTTCTATAAGCAGCTACACGCCCCGGCTGCACCCAGACACCCCAGCAGAAGCAGGACCTCAGACCGGGCTGCTTGGGAGTGGTGCGGAGAGCAGGAAGACCACTACCCCTGCTGAGCAGGTGAGCATACACCAGCCGCGTACTTTAGTGCTGCTGGATTACCCAGCCCATCTCAGTCTCCTGTGGTTTCCCCCCAGCCAGCTGTCCTGACCACCCACCCCAGCTGTCCAGCATCTCCCAGGGTTTTTTCCTTCAGAGATGAAGGGTAAATGATATGGGAAGTGGGAGAACTTGAAGCATCTCTCCAAAGCCTGGGTTGATGTCTCCCCTGCAGTGCAGAAGAGCTGACAGAGCCTCTGTCACTTTTAATTGTCCCCAAGATAATGTCTTTCAATGCTGTATATATTATACGTTTCTGTTTATCTTGAAAACATGCCATCTAAACACTTTAAATATGACTTTAGCAACTCTGCTTCTTGCCCATGATGTGCAGTGGCAGGTGGGTCTGGGATTATCATGCTGGATGTTTTCTACTCCTCCTCCGGATACATAAAGGTTTATGATCCCTGAGCTGATTTACCTCCTCATCTTGGGGCATGTTGGTAGAAATGACAGGACTTGGCACTCCAAAGGAAAGGGATATGTTGGAAAGGCTGCAGGAAAGGAGTGATATATGACTCTGAACATGGTATAAGTGCAGACATAAACCTTCCGAACTGGGAGTTTTGGGGGAAATCCCTTTTTAGCAGAGGAATGAAAACATAAGTCTGATGTGAAATAAACCATTTGGTGATGTGGAAGACAATTCTGAAGGTCAGACAGAGATCCTATTGCAAAAAAATCAAGTGTTACTGCAAGCAGACCTGTATTGCAATTGCTTTTCCCTGCATTAAGGGATTTTGGATTTTAAATGCAAACAGTAATTCTCAGAGATTTTAGACAAGCCTGGGAAGCAGGTAAATGAAGGATCTATGGATGCTGGCTCTCAGAAGTAACCTGGAGGAATCCAGAGGTGCAGTGCTGCATGTTGGAGATGGCAGGGAAAGGGCGAAGCAGCAGGTTTTGGAAGGGAGAAGGCAAAAAGAGGATGGGGAGGGTGCACAATGCAGTGGCAGAGCTGGAGGGTGTAAGGAGCTTGTGTGTAGTGGTCATTCTGTGCCTAATGCTTGGGGCAGCGATATAGGGGCAAAATGCATGAAGGTAAAACTCCTTGCAGATGAAATAGCAGAATGGGGTTTCCCAAGGGAGAGGAGGGCAGCTGGGGAGACCTTAGAGAGAGGTAGACCTGGGTGAAATTTGACAACCAACTTTTTTTCAACTAGAAAAAGGCACATTTGTACTTAGAAACCCTGTACATAGAAACACTGCACAGAAACCCTAAGAATTCCAAAAATCTGGTTGTAAGAATAGTTCAGCCTCAATTCAGTGACTTCATCATGAAAGTCACATCCATTGAATTTTGATAAACACTGAAGAAAATAAGACTTTCTTCTGCACAATTTTTTTTTGGTGTTTTTCTTGGCTGGTTGCTTGTTTTTTGTTAATGTAAAAAAAGCCCTGGAATACTTTATTTGCTCAGGTTTACTCGTGTTCAGAAGGTGATATAAGCCATAACTTTTCATGGAGAGGGAAGGAGGGAAGAGTGTTGTGCAGCTAAGTCTGAGGTTTTTGTGACTAAAATAGAAAGCATTGGAGGTACTGCCCCGCAGAATGGATTTTAAAGAGATGGGTTTTCCAATGTTGTGAAAAAGAAGCAGACAGACAGTAGGAAAGGTATGAGCAATCACCACTGCAAGGCTAGAAAGCAAGAAAAGTAATGGAGCTATCAAAGGATATAAAGAAAAGAGAGAGGGGATGGATGAGAAGAAAAAATGGGGAATTATCTGTGGGTCGTGACAGTTTTTGGACCATGGTGATGACAACTTGTCAGAAAAGCATGCAAAGAGCAACAGAGCTCTCTCTGGTCCCAGTGTCCCAGGGCTGTGGTTTGGAGTTCTAATTATTTGTGCATCTTGTGACACTCAATGCTCTTCCTGCTTACAGTTCTGTGGATTTTAAGATCAAAATGCACAACTGCCAATGCATGTTTGTGGTATGCTGTTAACATGGGCTACTACTGAGCATCAATAAGAAAAAACTGCTCTTGAGGCCAGTTTTATGCGGTGGTCCTTTAAAAATGTTTTGCTTTGAAAAGTTGGTTTTAGCCTCATAACAGTTTTTCATTCATGTGTCTGTCAGTCATTTAGGAACAGGCTATTCTGAGATGCAAGATATTCTTACATTTTAGTCCCTCATATGTCTGCAAAAAATGAGGTGGAGGGATAAAAGTCCAGGGTTTTATCCCAAAGCTTGTGGTGCTGCCATAGAGAGGCTTTATCTTCCAATGCCAATTTTGTCACCTTTTATAAAGAAAGTTTCTGATGCATTCCTTTCAGAATCCAAGAGGCAACACAGCCGACTGTGACAACTGACTTATTTGTTGAGGTACTTTAATTTTGAACTTGAATTTTGTCAGTAACTATGTGCATTTGTATTCCTTTTTCTTTCAGTCCTGATCACGCTTCTCCAACCACCTTGTGTCACCTACTCCTTGCCAGAGGAGTCCTGAAAGTCCTGGAAGAAGTCTTTTCACACAGTCCTCCTCAATTTAGTAAAGAAAGGCCATGTCTGCTTTTGATCTGATGAACCAAAGCATGCAGCATGCAGAGCCTGAAGTGCAATATGTTGCCCCATGGGTGAAAATGAGGGATGATATGTTTGTCTTTGTTGATGGCAAATGGGTGAATGCAATCTGCTGCCAGCCATCCTTTCCTTCCCAGAAAGTCTTTAGCATGAAAGCACAGAATGAGTGGAGCATCTGGGAGGAGAACAGAGCACTCTGGGAGGAAAACCAAGTCCTCCGGATAGAAAACAGGATGCTCTGGGAAGAGAACAAGGCTCTACAATGTCAGCAGTCACAGAAAAAAGCTGTCCAGGTTGTTTACAGTAATGCCATTCAGCAAGGCCTCCAGAAGGAATATAAGCCATTCCCATTCTTCCAAGAGAGGAATATAGGCTTTCAGCTCAGCCCAAGCAACAAAACCCTCCAGGCATTTCAGGAAAAGAAAAAAGTCTTAGAGGATTTCCAGCAGGATGACAGAAGAGTCCACATCATCTGGAAAGACCGTAAAGCCATCACAGAGAGCAAAGATGACAGCTCAGAGTCTCAGAAGGGCACTAACACCATTACAGTCAATGAAGATAGCAAAGATACCAGCTCAGATCTTCAGAAGGACACTGGCGCAATCACAGCTGGGGAAGAAGATAACCCTGGCCAAGCCACCAAACAGGAACATGGAGCTAAACCGAAAAACCCCACTGCAATCCAGGATAAGACCAAGTCTGCCCCAAGCATGCAGAGTGAGTATGAAATCTTCCAGGCCCTTCTGGACTTACATGAGCTCCTCGACATTTTCCTGAAAGTGAACCGTCATATCATTGGGGAGAAACAGGGCTGTCAAGTCCTGTGTGACGTGGACAGAGCCTTCCAAGAAGATTACAGTAAACTGAAGCTGCAGCTGAATGCTGTGAAAAACACTGTGTCAGACATTACTACTCAAATGGAAATGTTGGAAAAGGAGCTCATTGCCATCACTTGCCCAATGTATGAAGAAGCAGGACTGAATCTGGCACCTGAGCATCAGTTTGGAGAGGTGTGAAGCTAAGACCTCCTAGTTCCATTTCCCAGAAAGCTTCTCTCCTTGCTTCAGGGAACCTAATAAAATCCCATTAAAGACTGAAGACACCTGGGGTACATTGTGTTATTCTGAAACTTTCTTACATTACTTTGAAGTATTTCACCTTCTGATTATACCGTGTGGGTGACTGCCATGAATTTGCCTAGTGTCAGGAAAACAATTTTCAGCATTTTTTTCTATGTTTCTGATAATAAGGTCTAGATTTTAAAAATACAATTAATGAGTTTTTGCACTTAGTTGAGGTACTTGGTGTTGGCCATATGTTTTAGAGGGATGTTCCCTCTCTGAAAATGAGCATCCCAACTGTGAGCTGCATTTGGATGCCGGTGGTCCCTTTCTTTCTTATGGCTGGTGAAGTTCAATGGCTGAATTGTGTATCCTGCCACACACCAGCCTTCCCTATTTCATATAGGGTAAGCAGTGGACCATGGAAATTGTAGTCTCCCAGGTGAGACAGGCCCATGAAAGAAAATGGGACACAGAAAACCACATTATATGTGCTATATATACATGTATATGTGTGCATATACATTCTAGCTGTCTGCTTTTTCCAGCCCCACATTCTCACTTAAATTATATCTTTCAGTTGTTTAAAGCTCTTCCTCAGGAAAGAATCCATATCTTGCCTCAGAGTATAATAGAACCATAAGGCAAACACCTCCCACCAGAACAGCATGTCCCCTTCTGCCTTGGTTATTTGTAAATTGCCTTCATTGTTTTGTACCTTAATTAGGCTTAATTCTTCTCAAATCGCCTTGTTTTGGTACACTTGAATAATCCTACTGATTTCAAGTGAGGTGATTATTTGCTGATACATGGCACTTTTAGGATGCAGTGTTTATAGGAAAGACTGCTTAGTGTTTTATTTATGGCTCACTGCTAAAAGAAAATTCCTGTAGACTTTGGTGGTCTTTTTAGACCAAGTCTTCTTTGTGGCCAGGGATCTAATGTATCATTGTCTGCAAAAATTCATATGCAGTCATGGAGCTAAACAGCTTTCTAGCCTGGAGAAACACTGATATTTCTAGCGGTACCACAGGGCATGCAGAGGGCAAAAGAGACCTTGCAGAGCAAAAGCCCCTGGGCAGCTTTGTGAGTCTGAGCTGTCGTTCTGAAATCTTCCATTGGATTTGGAGAGCTGAAAGCAGGACCTCATGTCCCTCAAGAACTTGCTGTCACATGCTGGGGACTTGGCTAAGACCTATACCACACCAGTGCTGCTCCATCACCCAGTGCAGGCAGGTGGGGAAGGGGTGACTTCCTCTGCACCTTGCTCCTGCTGCTGCTTATCTTTGGACTTTTACACCTTGTCCTTGCACCACCTTTTTTTTGCTATGCTCATGTTTAAAAATGTGGTCTACTCTTGTGTGGCCAGAGTGTCTGGAAGTGCATTTTCCTCTGTCTTGGACATCCCTAATGCAGTGCAATTTGTCACAATCTTTCAGGCAGAATACAGGAATCTTTAGGTGATCTAACAAGACAGGCACAAAGAGACTTCTGCAGAGCAATTGTAGAAGCATTATTATAAAACAAAGCAAAGGTTTTGGTGATGTTTACCTCTTGCAACAGGACTCAAGAAACAGGTTGTCACTCTAGTTTATAGGTGTCTTAAGTGATGTGGCACCAAATTACCTAAAGGATGAATTACCTTTCACCTTGTATTTCCCTGAGTCAACACCAGGACAAATAACAGTCATGACTCTTTACTTCGGAGACTTAATGTAAGGGGTATTTTCTTCTTCTGTTAAGTCTTCAAGATGCTGCTCTGTTGCCTCTATAATTGCTTTGGGGACAATTAATTCCAACTTAGACATTCAGTTTGGAGCTCTCTGAGTTAGAGGGGACGTACCCTGCTCTCTGAGTAAGGAGCTTGGTGGTCTGAGCAGAGGTTCTTCAGCAGGTGGTGAAGTGGCACAAACTCAGGAGCATGTGCTGCCAGTCCCAGTCTCTTGCTTCACTCTCTGTGAGATGCCTTTATTAAGCAGCTGACTCAGATGTCTCCATTGTGAATGAAATTATTACTTTGTGAATTAGATTGAGTTATTTTGGGCAGAGCTTAACTGTCAGGAACACATGTAGGAGCCTCAGTGGAACACGCTACTTCTCACGAATGCTAACGATGTGCCTGGAGGGAATTAGGTTTTGTGAGCCCTTCATACTTTGATCACTGCTTTGGATCTTTGATCTTCCTGGTAATAGAAAGTCTACACCTGGTGTATGTTTTTTGGCTTATCTTATGAAGAAGTTGAACTGACTCATGCCTTTACGGTTTCTCAAGTCTGTCATCTGCTGAGTTAACAATGTCCATAATGACTGCCCGGTGCTTAGTCTTGCAGAGGACTGTATGATAAACAAACTCGCATAATCCCAGAAGGTACCAAGTCTCCAGTCTGCACTTATTTGGTTACAAGCTGGACAGGGCTGCTGACAACAGTGGAAGATCACTTCTGGGTGATGGTAGAAAGGCAGGTGATCATGAAGATTGTTCGGTCTACGTGACTATTGCTGATATGCTGCTCCATGTTGAGGGCACAGATAGTGAGATTTGACTGAGTTGCCTGCACGGAGACACAGGACTGCAAAAGGACAGTCCTAAGCACTGCCCGTGCTCTGCTTTGTTCCATTCCCCAGTGAGTGGCATTAACTGCTTCAGTGGGGACCATCACAGTATCCTACAGGTCTCTATCCAGAGTGGGTACTGGTGCGGAGGGTTGGCCTCACAGCTTTTGCAGTCTATTTAAAGTACAAATGGAGGAAAATGCAACAGTAGGTATTTACAGTTATCATAACATTTAGGCAGGTTTGTGAAAAAATGGGGTAAGTTGAAATTTTTTCTCCTAGCCTGTTCATTTTCAAGTCCCTGGAAATTAATAGCTATTATGGTTTGGAATGTATGGATGTCGTTCCTGTAGTGCATAATTTATCTTTTGCAGACAGACAAACTTTCTGGCTCTCTCCTTCTTATTGTTTCTGATTAGGTCTTTATATTTGCACTCCTCGTTTGTCAGTATTATTTTTGGAAAGCTATTTTTTTGGCAAGGTCACCATCCACCTCTTACTACCTTGCAATTTGGATTATTGCTTGGAGCTGGGTTCCGTGCAAATGCTGACTTTCCTGTTCTCCTTTCTTATTAGGCAGTCTAATACAGCTGGTTTTGTAGCGTCTTCATATAACCCTGCCCCTGGCCTTTTGTGCTTGTTTTAGCTGTCCCACCGCACCCTCCCATCCCTTGATTGTAATTTCTTTATTTTTTCAAAGTGCTTTGGGCTTCCTTGAGCTCTGGCTTGCTCCTGTTAACTGCTCAAAACAGTTTTAATAGAATTTTGTGGCCTTCTATGATGGAGCTACGGAACTGAGGGACAGAGGTGGAACAGTTGATGTCATCTACGTGGACTTGTGCAAAGCATTTGACACTGTCCCACACAACATCCTTGTCTCTGAGTTGGAGAGACATCAATTTGATGGGTGGACCACTCAGGTGGATAAAGAGCTGGCTGGATGGCCACACACAAAGAGTTGTACTCAATGGTTGAACGTCCAGCTGGAGACCAGTAATGAGTGGTGCTCGTCAGGGATCAGTGTTGGAACCAGTCTTGTTCAACATCTTTGTCAATGACATGGACAGTGGGATTGAGCATGCCCTCAGCAAGTTTGCTGATGACACCAAGCTGTGTGGTTCAGTTGATATGCTGGAGGGAAGGAATGCCATCCAGGGGGACCTTGACAGCCTGTGAGGTGGGCTGATGCCAACCTCATGAAGTTTAACCGTGCTGAGTGCAAGGTCTTACAGCTGGGTGGGAGCAATGCCAGGCAGAGCTACAGGTTGGGCAGAGAAGAGATTGAGAGCAGCCCTGTGGAGAAGGACTTGGGGGTGTTGGTTGATGAGAAACTAAACATGAGCCGGCTTTAGTGTGCACTCACATCCCAAAAAGCCAACCATATCCTGGGCTGCATTGAGTGTGACCAGCAGGTCGAGGGAGGTGATCCTGCCCCTCTACTCTGCTCTCCTGAGACCACACTTGGAGTATTGGGTGCAGTTCTGGTGTCCTCAACATAAAAAGGACATGGAACTGTTGGAACAAGTGCAGAGGAGGGCCATGAGGATGATGAGGGGATTGGAGCAGCTGCTGTATGAAGATAGTGTGAGAAAGTTTGGGCTGTTCAGCCTGGAGAAGAGAAGGCTGCTTGAAGACCTCATAGCAGCCTTCCAGTATCTGAAGGGGGCCTATAGGGATGCTGGGGAGGGACTCTTCTTTAGGGACTATAGTGATTGGAGAAGGGGTAACGGGTTCAAACTTCAACAGGGGAAGTTTAGATTGGATATGAGGAAGAAATTCTTTACTGTGAGGGTGGTGAGACACTGGAATGGGTTTCCCAGGGAAGTTGTGAATGCTCCATCTCTGGTGGTGTTCAAGACTGGGTTAGACATAGCCTTGGGTGGCATGGTTTAGTGTGAGGTGTCCGTTCCCATGGCAGGTGTGTTGGAACTAGGTGACCTTAAGGTCCTTTCCAACCCTAACTATTCTATGATTCTATGATTTCATGAAGTCAGTGGTGTGCTTCAGAAGCTGTGGCATTGGCCAAACCCATGCTCTCAATAATGGTGCAGGCTCTATTTTGGGGTTCTCATCAGCCCAGTTTGGTCTTCCCAGCGTCAGTTCCAGTTTACCACAGAATTATCCATAAGTGTACTTTTAAAACCAGGATATGGTGGACGTTGTTCAGTAAACCTTTGTGCTGAAACAGGGCAAGACATCTTTTTTTTGCATTCAAATTTGAGCACAGACTACTCACAATACTTATGCAGTGAGGTGCAAAGGAGAGCAACTCTTTAGATAAGGTGAGTGAAGAAATGTTTCCTATGGAAGCCATTAGCTGATTTCAAAGCTAACAGCTTTAAAACAGTACCACCATTCTCTGAAGCAATATTCATCCTTCCTACGTGGAGGTGGAGGCACTTAAATGAAAGTGGTAATTGACACCTATAGCCACCTAAGGTGGCTTCTGCAAATGATGGAGGAAGGCAGCCTTGCCAGAGGCTTTCCCAATTGTCTTCTAACTTTTCAGCCTTTCTATGGCTCTGGGTAAATAATTTTTTTGCTGTTATTTTGGGTGCAAGAGGTAAAATCACAAAACTTTCAAATTTTCAGAAAAATATAGTTGATGGAAATGTTTTCAAATGCAAATTGAACATCTTTCTTTTGATCATGGGCTATGCCAAAGCTCTAACATACATCTTTGATCTTGGGGCAGTGTCTGGAGAAATTATGGGATTCTAATATGGAATAATAGATTCTTAACAAGACTTCTAGCTTTAGGAAATTGTTTAAGCTTCATTCTCTGTGGCTGCATCTTTGATGCAGCTGTGACCGAAGGGTCCTGAGTTCTGGGAAAAACAGCTCACCAGCTCAGAACAAAGCTGATTGTGTAAATTGTGCATTAAGATTCAGCTTTGATTCAATTTTATTCTGTAAATAAATATCCCATTAACGTCCATCTGTTAAAAGTCAGGTAAAACATTTTCAAAACCTCCATTGCTATGACAAAGGTGGCTGTATCATAAATAGTGACTGGGTGGTGGCATGGGAGGACATAAAAATGTAAAGTGCAAAACATGTTTTAAGAAGCAAGGAAGGTGTTAACATTTAATTACAACAAAAGGGACCTTGTCTGATTGTTTCAGACAGAGACAGTATTTCCATTTGTGTGTACTGTTTGCATTATGCAAAATGCTTTCTCTGATCACAGTCTCCAGGATCACTACTAATTATAGCTCATTAATTCACTCAAAATACAAAAACATTTCAGCTGATGAAGGTCATTACTGAAAGATGCCCAAGCTTTTTTCGTACTGTATTTTTATTTCAACAGGTTATTTTGTAAGTACTCAACATCCCTTGGTCTAGCTGGTACTCCACTGCCAACAGCGTTAAAGATTATACTGCTCAGGAAGAGAATGATAAACCCTGTCAGGTTTTCTAAATTACCCTGAAGAGTATGAGAAGGTTTAAGTGCTCTTAACCCACAGCTATTTTTAAGTATTTTAAATAATCAGAGATTTTATGGGCACTGCAGAAGAGCAAAGAAGCAGCTAGGCTATTGGAATAGGTTTCGTGGACACTGAAAGTATAAAACTGCCTCAGCTGGAGATCAGAAACAGGTTCCTTATGTATTTTTTAGCATCCTGGAAGATGAATTGTAACAGTGCTAATTTAATTCTGTAAAGAGAATGGAAATGTTATTTTCTATGGGACACATGTAGGGAATGTTTAGAGGTAGTGCATTGCTGTATGCCTCCAAGATGGCAGAAGCAAGGAGAAATTACAACTCTTCAAGGTACTATCAGACTTTTATGCAACCTTCCAGTGTTCTGCTATTCCACTGAAGTTCCTTATTTGTAGGAAATCTGCACCATATGTGCAAACCCTTACTGCTTGGCAGAAGCTAGCCTTAGGCATAAAATTGCACGCCTGTAAACAACTAATTGTTGGTACAACAAATTACCTATGCTACACTAAAGTTGACAGTCTAATTCCCAGTAAAACCAGTATGTGTGTTAGTGCTGCATTGAAACCTTTTTACAAGAGCAAGTAAAAGCAGGGTCTGGCACCAAGTTTCGAGTATGGTTTATTGCTGAGTTATACCGTGCTTGCAAATCTGAGACAGCCCTCTGGTTCTCCATGTACCAGATGTCACAAGCCATGTCCTCATTCGTACCCAATACTCCAAAGAAAGTGTGAGGTCGCGGGGACTGTGGATACAATTGATAAATATGACTGATATTACAGGCTCTCCTCAAGAATGCAGAAAGTCTGTTTTGAATGTACATTTTCTCAGCTATCGTGGGCTTTCATCTTCAACTGGATTTTCCAGTGGTGTGGGTGTTGGGCAAGGAATAGAGGCCTATGCAGCTTTGATCACCTCCCACATCCCTAGCTGTCAGATT
This sequence comes from Myiopsitta monachus, assembly GCA_017639245.1. Lineage (NCBI taxonomy): Eukaryota > Metazoa > Chordata > Aves > Psittaciformes > Psittacidae > Myiopsitta > Myiopsitta monachus. The sequence goes on from CM029919.1 coordinate 68,232,334, forward strand.
AAAAAATGGAGGTTATCCCACCCCACCAGGCCAGAGCTCTGACCAAGCAAGAGTGACCTCTGATGAAGGTATTATGGGAATGGATCTTGAGCTTTGCGGTATTCAGTATTTCTGCCCTGCCCAAAGCTTTGCTCAGGTGCAGCCTGAGAGACCCCAGGGTCTTGGTTGTAACACAATGTGAGAAATACAACACACAAATGCAACCCTCCTGAAGAAGGCTGAACACCTCACTTGTGGCATTATTCAGGCTGATGTGCTCTGCTAAGATGGGAAGGAATCAGCAAGTGACCCTGCTAGAGAACTTCTCTAGACCTGGAGCATTACATTGGCCAAGACTACTCAAGAAAGTACTACATTCTGGCATGGATACCAGCTGTTCTTTAAGTGGAAAGGCCAGACTCCTGGGAATAATCACAGATACAGTGTGGATGCACACAGTCTGTGGAGCTGTTCTTTTCCAGGCAAATAAACAGCCACAACAATGCATGTGTTGCACGATCATATCATATGTTATACTTTTTTATAACGTATAATCAAGGTTTCATCTGGTCTGGTTTTCACAAGATTCAGATGCAGAACTTAGATTAGTCTTCAAAAAATATTTGTGTTTCTTTTCTCTCGACAGGCCATGTCACAGATTTGCTCTGCTCCTCTGCCCATGATGTGACATGATGGTTAGCCATTTCTCCTTCGTATTCCTAATATCTCCTCAAATCCTTGCTCATTCTCATCTCCCAAACCCAAAGAGCCTTACCTGGGACAAGTTACTGTAAGTCACATAACACATGTTGAAATCAATTCTTTTCTGAGGGATGAGGCTCCTGGGGACCCTTGGATGTGTGATGCTTTTTCTGGCATCTAAAACTGGGCTTGGATTTCAAGTAATTTCAGGAAGTTACTTGAATGCAGGACTGTTCAGGGATATTTCTGTCCTATTTAGTAACTTTTGGCAGAGGAGAAAAATCTTGCCATAGCTGATGGGTTTTCCATCTTGTGGCAGGCAGGGAGCAGTAGGGCTCCCAGGGGTGGGTGGGCTTGGTGAATGCTCCCTTCACCCCATGCTCGCAAAAGGACATTTCCAATTCATTACATGTTGCCTATCCAGAATGTAAATCTTTTTTGAAGAGGATTTTTAGAAGACACATATTATTCTAATCAGATGCCTATGTGATCTTTGCAACAGAGAGGCCAAGGATTGTTGGCAAGCTTTATTGAGTATGACTTAAATGCATTAGATTAGAAAGCACTCAATTTAGCTGGTTGTTTTTCCTGATTTGCTTGGTTACTCCAGCCATCTCCCCCTCCTGCTCCTTTATTATGATGGAGATGCCATAAGGCTGGCATGCAGAAAAGACTGCATGTCAGCATATTCAGGGTCCTAAAGGCGAGCTGCATTTGTGATTGCATAGCACAATGATGAACAGAATTCCATGGCTTCCTAATTAACCTATATAATTTATCTTCCCACCATATGGTAAATCGGAAGATAAATACAAGAGAGGAGTAATTCAAGGCCTCATTTTCAGAAGGTCAGCCTTGCAATTTACACGGACTTTTTCCACCTGGGATTGAAAAACAAGCACCTATAAAACTGATGCCACTTCCAGCTCTTTGCTGGGGTAAAGGGAAGTAGGGAGAGATGCAAGCATGCAGGGAAGTGTTTGGCAAGTGTAAACACTGAGGTGTAATTTTTACAGGTGAAAAAAGTCATCAGAGAAAAGGGAGGGACAGGCATTGCCCCATTGAAACGTTTCCTCTTCATAATTTAGCTTTGAGATTTCTGCCACTGCAGCTTGGGGCAAATCTGTTGGGTGGGTGCATCCACAGGGCTGTTGCTCCAATGTGGTGGCACTTGACATAGCTGTAGTTCAGAAGCGCACAATGGAAGAGGGCTGTGTTACTCTAGTAAGACCGGCCTTCTCCTTTTAAACCTTTTCCTTATGCCTTAGCAGGACAGACTTGCTCAGACACAGAGCTGTGCTAATTTCTTTGAATAAATGTTTAGGAGAGCCAGGTATGGCTGAAGTCCCTTGTGGTTGTCTGCACCCAGCTGATGTATGCATTAGGAAGATGCAGTGTTAGAAAAGCTGGTGTACTGAGGTCCCATAGGGATTGCAATGGGTCTTTCCTACTGAAAATTGTATTGGTTCTGGCCCTGCAAAAACCATTTGCAGGGTGTGTGAGAGAGGGGGGATTTAGGCAAAGGACCGGTTGACAAGCCCCTTTCCCAGGACTTGCACCCTCCTGGTGAGTCAACCATCAGTCCTCAATCCTTCACTGCATCCACCCCCTCTTCTGAGATCCCTGAGCCTCCCACCATTACAGCACCCAGTAAGAGCTGTGTGCTGTTCAGCTTCTTTGATGGAGGGGAGCACACAGATTTCAAGACAGAAAGGAGTCAAAGGAAGGGAGAGCAGTAGGGAGGGAGATGGGGCCCATCCCCAGGACTTGCTCCCAGCCCAGTGGCTGTGACAGAGGGGCAAGCAGCACACCCTTGCTCTGGGAGAGATGGGGTGAAGGCAGAGACCAAAAGGCAGCAGCCTGATAAGTTTTTTTTCTACAGTGGTTTAATAAATTATGCCCCCAGTCACAGAGTGTCCAGGAAAGGGATTTAAACACATGCAAAACAATCTCAAGACCTGTCCATCTTTCTTTAGTGCTTGGTGTGCCCTGGAATTGGACCAGGCTCCTTGGCAACAGCTTTTTTGGTCTACAGGAAGTGACTTAACTGTCTGCTATGCCCAGCCTTGGAGAAATGAGCCTCACAACCAGAACTGGAGCATCACTTAGGATTACCTTGTTTAATGGTAGATTGTTCATCTTCAGCCTCTGTCTGTCCGGTTAATCAGTATGTGCACCCAGTAAATACCCCAGGAAACACTATGGTTGGAGATGTCTCACTCATTTGGGGAGATAGGAGCCCTCTTGCTTCCTCAGCACCGTGACTTTACCATCCCACATCTGCGTTGCAACAGGCAGTGACAGTGGAAACAAGTATTTGGCAAATATATGTATCAGAGGTAAAATAAAGAGACACAGTTCATGCCTGGTTAATTCTTTTTCTGATTTGTCAATTTCCAACATAATTCCAAATTATTCCATACATATATGTTGAGTGTATATATACATGCGTACATGCATGAACACGCATATAATCAATTTCCAGATCCTTTAAAGGTGTTCAGAAATAAACAAATAATACCCTCTCACAAGACAGGTTTGGTGGATGTTTACAGAGGATAGCAATATGCTCAATTATGCAGCAATAAGGCTGGTGATGGACAGCCTTGAAAACACAGTCCCAATAATGCTTACATGGTACTTTCAAGCTTCACAGTGAGCTGAAAACACGAATAAATCCTGTGAACTGAGCGGCTTTGTAGCACTACCTGCTTCTTTGTAGTGGATTATGAAGGAAGAAATGCCACTGTTATCAGCAACTGTTTCTGTTTTTTCACTGAAGAAAGAAATCATAGAACCATAGAATAGTTAGGGTTGGAAAGGACCTTAAGATCATCTAGTTCCAACACCCCTGCCATGGGCACGGACACCTCACACTAAACCGTGCCATCCAAGGATCTGTCCAACCCAGCTTTGAACACCGCCAGCGATGGAGCATTCCCAACTTCCCTGGGCAACCCATCCCAGTGCCTCACCACCCTTACAGTAAAGAATTTCTTCCTCATATCCAATCTAAACTTCCCCTGTTGAAGTTTGAACCCATTACCCCTTGTCCTATCACTACAGTCCCTGATAAAATATCCCTCCCCAGCATCCCTGTAGGCCCCCTTCAGATATTGGAAGGCTGCTATCAACAGCTTGAGCTCAAAGGTGAGAAGTTTTCAAGTTTGAAGGCAGAATTGGGAATACTCTTGAGGAAGGCAGTGGGGACCCACTATGGCCACAGCAAAGATCTCCAGCATGGGTGCAAGGAGTCTCCTCTCACCATGGATGACCTGTGGCAGCACCCAATGAGTGCTTATTTCCTTAGCTGTAAAGGACACCACAGTAATTGGCTTAGGTGTAAACATCTGTGTTTTAAACTATAAGGCTGGATGAGAGATCTCCGATTCCTGTGCTACACGATCTGCTGCTGAAAAGTCCATCTTTCTGTATACAGAAAAGTTAAAACTGGCAAAAAATTAAAGAGGTTCCACACTACAGTTTGTTTCCCTTTGATGTAGGAAGAAATAGCCTTAACACAGACACGTTTTTCCATCCTGAAAATGTTTTACAAACCATTCTACTAACATTTGAGTATTAAATGCAAATTTAAGTACTCTGCTGAATCGGGACCTCAAGCAAACATGTTCTGTCCACAGAAAATTCAGCTGGTGAAGTAAGAATAAAAAGAAATATGACTCCTCTGGTTTTGTGTCATCTGTGACAGTGACTAAAATTGACCCCTGTGGTGTTACATTTCACTAAAATAAAACTTGCAGGAGCGGTAGCAAGAAAATGGTCATGAGTCAGTGACACACATTCATTGCTTGATCCTTTTTGGCTCCATGTGCACTGGCAAGCAAGTGCTCTGCACAGCCCCACAATTTCCCACAGGCTTCTGTGACTGCTGCTGCTCCTAATGCTGAGAAGTGTTCCTGCATGATCCATGTTTGCAGTGTAATTTCCTAATATGCAATTTGCTTTTAGGTAGAAACCACTGTAGAAATTAAGTTGTGAGCAACCAAGCTTGAAGCAATACAGCAAATGGCACTAAAGTTTCCTTGCAATCTGGTACAGCTTCCAGAGCAATATACTCTAGTTTAAAGGGCAGGTGACAAAAAATGTCTTCACTGAGCCCTTCCCTTCTGCTTTAGCAGCTCAGATAAATTACAACATCTCCTGCACTCCTTTCCCCTCAGAGTAGAACTTCTATTTTAAATTTCATACTCTGCTAGAAAGAAAGCAAACAAAAGTAAATGAAGGATAAATCTACTGGGGAAAAGAAAATAATGGAGAGCCACTCCAGTGACTTATGAACATTAGAGGTGTCCACTTGATTTCATGGGTATTACAGTTCTGAAGTGGTCAGAGCTACCTTGCTGTATTAGAGTCACTGCAGTTCAGGCATGAAGGTTTGGCTTCCAGTTTTCACTTTAACCTTTCAAAATCTAGAATGAAAAAAAAAGAAAAGAAAAAGAAAAAGAGAAAAAGAAAAAGAAAAACTCGGGTAATAATAGCATATTTCCTGGACTTCGGCCTGTCAAAGCAACCGGCCCACACTGGGGGCTCACACACCGTTCATCTACGTGAGCAGTAATGTGGGGACAAAGCACTGAACATAAAATTAGCAAATCATATCATTCTGACAGGGCATAAGTTTACTTTTGCTGCGAAGTGTGACCAAGATGAAAACAGAGGGCACCATAAGCAACAATCCTCTTGGATACCCTCACGTCTTGTTTTCTCAGTGGTGACCTTAGAAAGCTGTTGAAAATTCTCCTAAAATGCACGCCATAGCTTAGTGAGGAGTTCGGAACTCAGTGTGAGGGTACTGAGGGAAATCAAATGGCGCTTAGTTCTGTCAAGGAGCTCAGACTAGGTGATTTGTCCCTTCCTCGCCCAAAAATTTATGAATTTTGCAGGAGCACTGGCTGTCACTAGGAGCTTAAAGGCAGGAGAAAGTTTGTCACGGGGGATATCTCCCCTGGATTACTACCATGATCCAGCCCTTGTATAGGGAACCAGAGACAATCTTCCTTTTAGAGAGTGGCAAAAGTTATCTCTTTATAACCGCTACAGAACTGGGAAAAGGGGAGAGGATATTCTACACGTCAGACTCCAGGAACAGCAAGAGTTGTCTCTCTGAGGCTGAGTCCTTTAAGATGCACACAAATTTAAATATACTACTCAGATAACATCTTCTCGAACACGTGGGGTTAGGAAGATGTGATCCAAGCAGAGAACTGTGGTGATAGTGTCCTGTTGGACAAGGAAGAATTTTACCTGCCTGAGAATCCTCTAAACCACCAGTGTGTGATAAGGAAAGCTCAAGCATAACAAGTTGGAACACGCAGTATAGAAATCATCTTGATCCACCCCGGAAACACTGTGTCTTTTATTCTTTCCATGGGCCCATGTACATTTTTGATGCCATCTGTGGAGAAGGCTGATGTAGATACATACACTGGCTTCACTTTAGGAGGATCTTAGAAGGACTGAACAAGTTTTATCTGTATTCAAATGGTAAGTTTGTAGTGGAGATCTCAAGCTCAGACATGGTCAATATTATCCCTGGTGAAGGCAAATAGGCACCTTCAAGATGCAAGACCTCTCCTAGCACAGAAGTCTAAAAGCAGTCAGATGGGACAGATACTAAATGCACCCATTTCTGCCTACAGACAGCAAAGGGAGCTGAGAATGGGATGTTCATGTGGAGGTGACTGCTCTGTTTGCACCCCATGCTAGGTGAGACAAATCCCTGCTCCTTCTAGCCCAGTTAGCACCATGCTATCCCTCCAGATTAGCTTCAGTGATGGAAAGCTGTGATGGTCCCCCATGTCAGCACACCACAGAGGTGGGTTTGCAAATGCATTGTTCACTGTCCTCACATGTATACCTTGCAAGTCAAATCAAGGAACTAATCATTACTTATAAAATTACTGCAAGATGATCTTCTCATTAAAATTTCTTTATTTTTTTTTTGTTTTTTCTCCTGACGGTGCTAAATCCCATACTTCTAAAAGCATCTCATTCTATTATATTTCTATTAACACTAGCCACCACATTAATAGCTTGAAAACACAGGTTGGTACATTTATGCTGCTAATGAGCACCACCCTCCCCTTCTCAAAACAGTTATGCCTTGCAAAATAAATACTACAGCTAATGCTTTGCATTCCTCCCATGGATGCGTTTTAAAGATATCAGCAGGGTTTCTAGTTAATCTCAAAGGTCACATCTGTGTTTGGTTTGGAAACAAAGCAAGACCACATTATTATTGTCTCCATCTGAGCACAGTCAGGGTCTGGCTGACAAAAAACAAAGTGTCACGTTATTGCAAGCTGCTGCTTTGTCATCTTCTCCACTCTCTGAGTTGTCCATGGACAGCGGCTCATGCTGATGCCCCACAGTAGGGCTTTCTGAGCAGGGCTTCTGCAGTGGGTCCCTTGCCCTTGCATAGCTGCACTTCTCCAGGAGGGCTCCTCTGCTCCAACTTGTCCCCCAAAACTGGTTTTTCCCTGCTGAAAAACAGCAGCCCCATATGGAGGCAGAGGCGAGTACAGTGGCTCAGAAAGTTGAGGAAGGGAAATTCATGAAGGACATGCCTTGCTGTGACATGGTTGGCACCAGCGGGATCAAGAAAAAGCCCCTTTGCTCTGCACAGTCCTTCCCTGTTGGCTGTACAATGAAGCTTTGCATGCCTGCCTCTGGGGTGTCAGCCCCCAAAAAATGCACCACGGGCTTACTGGAGTGAAGGGTGGTGGGAGGACACCAGAGGAGAGAGTGTTTCACCATGTACCAATGTTGAGCATCTGAATACTCATCCCACTGGCTGCTGACTGTTGCAGGGCTTCTCCTGTCCCCATCTCCAGAGGACATCAGCCATCACAGGCCCTGGATGCAGGCTGGGAGCTCCTTAGTTCAAAACACATAAATGCACCCCTCTAGTGTGCTGCTGAGAAAGCAGCCCTTCACAGCCTGTCCCATTGGCGTGGGAGGCAACTTTTAGTGACGTGAAGATATGGTTGGACCAGGAGCCCCAGAGTGACTATGATCACCCCTTGTGTGCACAGATCACGTAGAAAATAATCCCATTTAGAAAACTGCTCCTAGCAGCCAGAGGAGCATGGGGGACCTGAGTGGGATGCGGTGCCTTGGCATGCCAGCACTGTCCCTGGCAGCACACCCACTTGCTGCAGATTCACACTGATGTTAATGGGAACAGAAGCTGATGGATTGCTTCAGCATCTTGCAAAACGCCATATAACGCGCAGGGCTGGATGGTCTTTGGAAAAGACCCCCTTTGCTCAGCCTCACTGGCTGTGTGTGTAGGATTAGAGAGCTAATAAAGCAATCAGAGGCAGCCCCCTTTGCTTCTCCAGTTACTGTGCAAGAACCAGTGTTTACTTGCTTATACTTTCCTAATTAGGGGGAGAGAAAAAGCAATATCCATGCACTCTGTCTCCTGGGAAGAGATTGAATGTAACTTCAGGAAAAGATAGAGTTATCTTTTTTTGCGACCCAGGCTAATCTCCCTTTTCCACAGGGCAGGGATTAAGGTTAGGGTTGTAGGATTTGCAGCTTTAATCAGAGGCGCTTTGACAACTTTCATTGTCTGCTCCAGATTACTCTGGCATCTCCATATCCTCCCATCCCTCTGAATAATGAGGAGCTGTGGACTGAATCCTATCATACTGATACTGCTGGACTTTCATGGTTTTGTGGAAATTGGCAGTAACTTAGGCTGCTGCCTCTTTTCAAAGAAAAATGAAGGTTCCATTGGCATTGAGCTCTCCCCCTGCTCCCTTCAATGACCCAAATGATTTGGAGAACTTAATGAACTTTTTTCTACTGGTGGTGAGAACAGCAGGTCTGGTCCTGCCTGACATGACTGATAGCTGATAAATGGCCCAGAGCAACAGCAGAGCATAGCAGCTCTTAGCAGTGGAGTCTCTCTCTCTGATCTCACTGCAGGTTTAAGGTCACAACCTCTGGAATCCCAAAGGTTTAAGGGAAAAAAACACACCATTCTTCAGGACTAGATGATTCAAGAAATTGATGAAAGATTATAGTGGTTTTGGTTTGTTGTGTTTTACCTACGAGAGTAATGTTGTTAGTAGAGGCCAATTTATTTTGACAAATGTCATGGGTTCAGCAGCAGCAGTCATCTTTTCTCCTCCTTGGTAGCTGGTGCAGCGCTGTGTTTTTGATTTTGGGCCTGGGAGCAGCACTGATAACACCAGTGTTTTCAGTTACTGCTTGGCAGTGTTTTGTCTGGCCAAGGACTTTCTGAGTCTCATGCTATGCCAGGGAGGAGGGGGAGCCGGGAGGAAGCAGAGACAGGACACCTGACCCAAACTGACCAAAGAGGTTATTCCATACCATAGCACGTCATGTCCAGGATGTGAAACTGGAGGGCAGAGACCCAGAAGGGAGTGGTGGTGCAGTGGGGGGGTTTGCTGCTGGGGGGTGCACTGGCTGGGTCGGGCTTGGTGAGCAGTTGTATTCTCTTTCTTTGTATTTCTCTTGTTATTGCTATTACTCGTGGTAGCAGTAGTGATTTGTGTTATACCGTAGTTACTAAACTGTTCTTATCTCAACCTGTGCGAGTTGCATTCTTTTGATTCTCCTCCCCATCGCCCTGGGACTGGGGGAAGAAAAATAGGGGAGTGAGTGAGTGAGTAAAACTTCGTGAGTTATTAGCCTGGGTGAGGCTTAAACCACGACAACAAACCACTAGTTATTTACATGGAATCATACAATAGTTAGGGTTGGAAAGGACCTGCAGATCATACAGTTCCACCCCCCCTGCCAGGGGAACGGACACCTCACACTAAACCATGCCATACAAGGCTATGTCCAACCTGGCCTTGAACTGCCAGTGATGGAGCATTCCCAACTTCCCTGGGCAACCCATTCCAGTGTCTCACCACCCTCACAGTAAAGAATTTCTTCCTTATATCCAATCTAAACTTTCCTTGTTGAAGTTTGAACCCATTACCCCTTCTCCAATCACTATAGTCCGTAATGAAGAGTCCCTCCCCAGCATTCTTGTAGGCCCCCTTCAGATATTGGAAGGCTGCTATGAGGTCTCCACGCAACCTTCTCTCCTCCAGGATGAAGAGCTCCAACTTTCTCAACCCATCTTCATACGGGAGGTGCTCCAGTCCCCTCATCATCCTCATGGCCCTCCTCTGGACTTGTTCCAACAGTTCCATGTCCTTTTTATGGTGAGGACACCAGAACTGCACACAATACTCCAAGTGAGGTCTCAACAAGAGCAGAGTAGAGGGGCAGGATCACCTCCCTCGACCTGCTGGTCACACTCAATGCAGCCCAGGATACGGTTGGCTTTCTGGGCTGCGAGCGCACACTGCCGGCTCATGTTCATTTTTTCATCGACATAGAATGGAAATGAAATCCCATACCTCTTACTGAAATAGAAACAAACATGCCTGGAATTTTTCTGGCTCAGAAATCCCGTTCTGGTGAGTTCTGTGACCAAAAGAGTCTTGCCTGTGTCCTTGCATGACCAACCTGCCATTGCTCCATTGAATTATTGCTCCCAGTGCCCTCACGGGGCAAATCTAAGGGATCAGCTCTTGCTTGTGCAGTCAGAAACCCCAATGACCCTTATTAACCAGCAATGACCAGACCTCAAAATGAAGGTAATTGTCTTGGTTGAGGAGTTAACAGAGTGGCCACTTACCGGACAACAGAAAGAAACTCAGTTTTTATTTCAGCTGCGATGACTGTGAAGAAAATGTGTTTAGGCTGGTTGCAAAATTTCATTTTCCCTTAATTAAAAAATGTGAGGGTTTTCCCAGCTTTTTTATTTTTTTTTTCCCCCTGAAGAAGGTCTTTTGTGGTCATATATTGATTTTGACTGTATTTTCCCATTCTGCTTTAGTGAAGTTTGAGGTAGACTGTCTGGTTATATCCTTGAGGGAGGGAAACAAAATGGGGAAATGCAGAAAGACTTGAAAGCCTTGACCTTTTCAATCTTCCAAAGGATCTTTTCAATCTGTTTTGACCTAATTCCTTCTGTGAAAGCCATCAGAAGCTAAAGGCATTTCTTCCAATGGGAAAACTAAAGCAGATTTCAGAACTTCAGAAATTCTTGTGACACTAAAGTGAATTGCCACTTTCCTGCTGTCCCTCATGCTTTGCACAGCCAGATGGTTCAACCTGACCTGCAACTGGTCTTCAGTCATCTCTTGCCTGCTGACCCCCACATACCCTCTTCATACTCATTAAATGAATACTTTAACTTATGTTTAGCAGATCTGTCCCAAAAATGACAATAAGCAGCCCCCAAAAGGAGTTGAAAAGAGGATGTATGGGATCCCTTTGTGTGGGAGGTAGAGTGTGAGTGTGGGAAAGAGCCTGGCTTGGAGCTCTTGGAGGCAGAACACATGCAGATGCGCAGCAGGACCCAACAGCTGAGGATGCTCCTGAGTCCAACTATGTAGATGTAGGCATGGTGAGTAAAAACACCCTTTCAGCTTGGGTTGAGTGTGAGGGCAGCTGGTGTCCCATATGACAATCTCCTACTTGCTATGGAAAAGAGCCCTGAATGATTTCTCAGGGCAGCAGTGATCCAGAAAGGGGGAAAGCACGTGCACAGAAGTTTTTATAAATAAAAAAAGTACAATTTTTTGCATTAATATATTTATATGCATTGCACACAGATATGCTTATGTTTGGGGTCAGATACTCTCAGCCTATGGATACCAGAATCTCCATTCACTGGTGCAAGGGGGCTGCTCTGTATTCCCTGAAGTGTCCTGATATGGTCAAAAAGAGCCCTAAGAAGTTGTCATCATACTTCCTGGCAGAAAAAATCCTAAATTTGAACAAGATTGTCTTGTAGCTGTGCAAATTGTTTTGGATTAATCTCAGTCATGTCAGTGGTCCTGTCAGGGTGATAACTTGCCTTTTTCCAATTTCACCTGTACTGCTTGATGCAGGACTCATCAGCTTTCAGTCAAAGCTGATATTTTTATAAATAAATCTGGAAGCAAATTGAGTTTACATTCAGTCTCTCTGTCTATAATGCAGATTTCATTGATGCAATAAGTTTGCAGAATGAATTTCTTCTGAGAGTCTTCATTATATTTATTAACAAGAGCAAGTCTATTTCACTGGAGAATTTCCACCGTAGCATTTTACATACAGAGACATTTTAATCCTTTAGTTGCTCTCATTAAACTTAGCCGCTTAAAAAATGTGGCTATATATGTACAGTTTCAGGCATGAAGAATTTATCGCTTGTTCAAACCCACTCATATCCTTCCTGAATCCGCCCTTGTTTTGCCTGTAACTCTGGGAAAACCACTTCTTTTTTTTTTACAGATGTCTTCAGCCTCCTGCATTACCCTGTCACTTCCAGAAAATAGGATTTCTCACCTACAGATGGTGAGGAGAGAGGAGGATAGCCGTGAACATTAGGTTGAAATTACTTGTCAAGTTTGATCAATTCATAGAACGACAAAAATCCCTTTTGAAAAGGCACAGTTGATTTTTGAAGATTAGTTGCTGTGTCCTCGCAGCTCTATTGTTTGGGTAAATTATACAAGGGTGCAGTTTATTACCTAAATGAAAGATGCATTTGCATGTAGATGGTACATAAATTATTTAATTCTGTGCTGGGTGATGCAGTAAACAGCCCATCTCCTATACACACGTGCACACAAATGAACATATGCATTCTCCTACCTGGGACTTATGACACAGGGGGTGGTTCTTTTCTTTGTGTTTTCTTTTTCCTTTTATTACCTTGTAAGTATTATTATTTGACAAAGCGCTAGGGAAGGAGTACATGAATCTATTAAAAATAACAAAGCTCCATTGTGACCCAGAACTCAGGAAAGCAGACAAATAAATCTTTCATAATGTGGAATAGCTGGTCCCTAATTCTTCAAGCAAAAAAGGAGTCAATCTAAAAACAAACATGAACCTGAATCCTGCTGTTCTTATGGTGACTTCTTGCTGCAGCAATTTCTTCTTATAGTTTAGTCATGTTGTGATGCATTAATTACCATCTATGTGTCTCTGTTTAATGGAAGTATTAAGAGACAATACCTCTTAATACCTCCCAGAGTAGTATTTATAGGAGACAAGCGTGCATGTACCAGAAAACAGCTCCTGATCTGCTACATGCTTTATGGTCCACCTATGTAGGCTGCTAATAAGCAGGCAGTTGGCTGTCTCTGAAAGGCAAAAAAGATATATTTAATAAACATTTCTGGCTTCTTGCTTTGATTTTCAGCCTGGTTTCCTTCAGAGATGTGTTTTAAGCATCTGGTTTTCAATTGTGCCTTTCAATGTCCTTATCATGCCTGAACCAATTTTTCCTGGGTGCACCAGAGCTAGGGATGGCTCAGTCTCACCACCAGCATCTGCAGCCAAGGCTGGGTTTCTGTTCTGTTGTTCCCATGCTGCTCACAGATACAAGCAAGCCCTTTCCTCTGCCCCATCAAGGTGGTGGGATGTTTCATCCTTTAGGAAAGTCCATGTGTAAGCTATATGGGCAGACAGGGAATTGGGTGTCTCACAGAAGTGAGTGTCCTGGGCTAACCTGGAGATGCCGGGTGGGTTTCAGGAGGAGAGGTGACTAAGCTGAAGGCAAGGAGCTCCCAGCAGTGCCTGCAAAGGAGGACATGTATCACACGTGATCTCCTGGGGAACAGTGTAGAGCCTGGTAAACAGCTATGAGGCTACAGAAATGTCCCAGGCTTGCAAGAAGGTCCAGGTGGAGCGCACCTTGGTTTGCTCATCTCTTGCACAAACCACATGTCTAAGCTTTGGGCTGGAATGAAAAAAGTGTGGATACTTCAGGCCCCATGACCTACAAACTGGGGAAAAACAAAGTTCTTCTGTATCAGAAATACCCTGATCCCACATCTTGGCCTGTGTGTAGATGTACCTGAAATGTTATGAAAGCCCTCTCTGGCACACTTTGTTTGCTGCTCACGTGTGAGCAGCCTCAGGGAAGTAAAACAACTCTTGTCATTTTCTCCTTTTTCCATTAACATTTCATTCTCCTAAGATTATGGAGAAAAACCTGAAGACCCAAACAGCCTTGTGTTTCTGAACACTTTGCAGCAGCAGAAAGAAACGAAAAGAAATAACCCTTTAAATTACTGTATTTTCAAAAAGAATCATCATTTCATTGTACAGCTGGTGTGCACCAGGCCCTTATTCGCATCCTGGTCTATTTTTAGCTCCTGTTCTTACTGCACATGAAATTTGGTTGTATTAAAGGAATACTGCCTTCTCAAACACCATTTCAGTTCACAAAAAGCACTCTGCCTCTTCCTACCTCTGGTTTTAAGGCACATCTCTGAGAACTAAAGACTGCTCTGCAACCACCAGCATATTTGCTGATGGGGAAGTGAAGGAAAATCACCTGTCAGTTCTCCCTTTTCCATCGTCAGCTCAGTCTATTTTTGTGTCTTCCACAAAGAAAGTCATTGATCCTGTAAAATATAGAGTCTTCCTTTTTAGGCCTTGTTAACACAGAGTCCAGCATTGTGCTGGCCAGCCACAGAAAGTGGGGACAATGGAAATGAAATTCTCTGCTTGCTGCTGAACTGGAGACTGATGCTAACCCACAGCCCAGGATGCCTTTTTGGTAACCTTTTGTTATTGCCAGCTGGTAAATTAATGATTGCCCCAGGGGATTTTAGATAATGGCAGGCATGCAAGCACAAGGCACCCTTCACTTCTAGCCTGCAGAGTTTGGAGTAGGTTCCACTCTGGTTTTCCTGGAGGTTTAAGCCCCCAAGAAAGAACAGAGGTTGCTATTAGCAATGTCATGACTTTATTCATTTCCTCCCAGAGTAGGTGTCTGTCAGGAGGTTCCTTGATTGTGTGGAAGACAACTTCCTTCTGCAAGTAATAGAGGAGCCGACAAGGAGAGGTGCCATGCTTGACCTCGTCCTCACCAACAGGGAAGGGCTGGTTGGAAATGTGACGCTCCAGGGCAGCCTTGATTGCAATGATCATGAGATGGTCGAATTTGAGAGCCTCAGGATAGTGAGAAGAGCGTGCAGCAAGCTCACTGCCCTGGACTTCAAGAGAGCAGACTTTGGCCTCTTCAGGAACCTGCTCAGTAAGATTCCATGGGATATAGCCCTAGAGGGCAGGGGGGGCCAAGGCTCTTGGTTGATATTCAAGGATCACCTGCTGCAAGCTCAGGAGCAGTACATCCCTACTAAAGGGAAGTGCTGCAGGAGGGCCAGGAGACCTCCTTGGATGGATAAGGAGCTGCTGAGGAAACTTTGAAGGAAAAAAGAGGCTTATAAAAGGTGGAAGCAAGGACAGGCAGCCTGGGAAGAATACAGGGATGTTGTCTAGGAAGCTAGGCACCAGATCAGGGAAGCTAAGGCCCACTTGGAATTAAACTTGGCTAGGAATTTGAAAGATAACAGGAAGGGATTCTATAATTACATTGCAAATAAAAGGCAGGCTAGGGACAACGTGGGCCCTCTCCAGAAGCTATCAGGAGAACTGGGTACCCTGGATTTGGAGAAGGCTGAGGTTCTTAATGACTTCTTTGCCTCAGTCTTCACTGGAAAATGCTCTGACCACTCCACCCAAGTCTTGGAAGGCAGACGCAGGGACAGTGAGAATGAAGACCCTGGGCCCACTGTAGGAGAGGATCTGGTTCGAGACCATCTTGGAAACCTGAACATATACAAGTCCATGGGACCTGATGAAATCCCTCCGTGGGTCCTGAAGGAGCTGGCAAATGAAGTTGCTAAGACACTGTCCATCATATTTGAAAACCCATGGCAGTCAGGTGAAGTTCCCGATGACTGGAAAAAGGGAAATATAACCCCCATTTTCAAGAAGGGGAAAATAGATGACTCAGGGAACTACAGACCAGTCAGTCTCACCTCTGTGCCTGGCAAAATCTTAGAGCAGATTCTCCTGAAAGGCATGCTAAGGCACATGAAAAACAAGAAGGTGGTTGGTGACAGCCAGCATGGCTTCACTAAGGGGAAATCCTGCCTGACCAATCTGGTGGCCTTCTAGGATGGGGCTACGGAACTGATAGACAGGGGTAGAGCAGCTGACATCATCTACCTGGACTTGTGCAAAACGTTTGACACTGTCTCACATGACATCCTTGTCTCTAAACTGGAGAGACATCAATTTGATAGGTGGACCACTCAGTGAATAAAGAACTGGCTGGATGGCCGCACACAAAGAGTTGTGCTCAATGGCTCACTGTCCAGATGGAGACCAGTAACGAGCGGTGTCCATCAGGGATGGGTGTTGGGACCGGTCTTGTTCAACATCTTTGTGTGTGACATGGACAGTGGGATTGAGTGCGCCCTCAGCAAGTTTGCCGATGACACCAAGCTGTGTGGTTCAGTTGATAAGTTGGTGGGAAGGAATGTCATCCAGAGGGACCTTGTCATGCTTGTGAGGTGGGCTGATGCTAACCTCATGAAGTTTAACCGTGCCAAGTAGAAGGTCTTACACCTGGGTGGGAGCAATGCCAGGCAGAGCTACAGGTTGGGCAGAGAAGAGATTGAGAGCAGCCCTGCGGAGAAGGACTTGGGGGTGTTGGTTGATGAGAAACTGAACATGAGCCGGCTTTAGTGTGCACTTGCATCCCAGAAAGCCAACCGTATCCTGGGCTGCATCCAAAAGTGTGACCAGCAGGTCGAGGGAGGTGATCCTACCCCTCTACTCTGCTCATGTGAGACCTCATTTGGAGTATTGTGTGCAGTTCTGGTGTCCTCAACATAAAAAGTACATGGAAGTGTTGGAACAAGTGCAGAGGAGGGCCGTGAGGATGATGAGGGGATTGGAGCACCTCCCATATGAAGATAGTATGAGAAAGTTGGGGCTGTTCAGCCTGGAGAAGAGAAGGCTGCTTGAAGACCTCATAGCAGCCTTCCAGTATCTGAAGGGGGCCTATAGGGATGCTGGGGAGGGACTCTTCATGAGGGACTGTAGTGATAGGAGAAGGGTTCAAACTTCAACAGGGGAAGTTTAGATTGGATATGAGGAAGAAATTCTTTACTGTGAGGGTGGTGAGGCACTGGAATGGGTTGCCCAGGGAAGCTGTGAGTGCTCCATCGCTGGCGGTGTTCAAGGCCAGGCTGGACAGAGCCTTGGGTGGCATGGTTTAGTGTGAGGTGTCCCTGCTCATGGCAGGTGTGTTGGAACTAGATGATCTTAAGATCCTTTCCAATCCTAACTATTCTATGATTCTATGATTTCTATAGCTGAAACGGGTCACTTCCTCAAAGTTCCCTACCTCCACCCACTACAAGGAAAAAATAGACATCTTCAGGATGTTTAAAATCAGTGGGGATGACATCCATGCTTCATGTCCAATGAAAAAAGTTGGTTCTTTTAGTCCCTTCAAGTCCACTTTCATTTGCATATGGCAGAAAATTTCAGATGCCTCTACTTTGGATCAGATACCGTTTTCTTACACAGTTTTGCTGAATTATTTAACATAAGATCTCTGTCCCTTGCAGCTATTTTCCAGAGGAATGAGTGGTAATGAGGCAGTAATTTGTAGGAGAGACCACAGGTCAGCTGAAGGTACCCCACTCTGAGAAGACAGTGGATGTTGCTCCAGTAAACCATGAATATTCATCCTGCACATCTGGTCAGTTTTGATCACTCAGCTCTTTTCAAGGCAATTTCTATCAAGCTTCATGAGTGCCTAAAACAGGTTTGGGCAATAAGAGAGCAAAGAAAAAGATTGATGTTAAAAGGAATTGACAGGCAATAGGGTTAGAAATCCTGCACAATTCTGATCTTGCAGATAACCAACCTGAAATTAAAGAATCAGTCTGTGAAGGTCCTTGAGAACATATGAGGTAGTGCTAAAGTATATTCCCTGTTAATTGGCTAGGAGAAAAATCAAACAAACAAAAATCAGCTCCCAAAGACTGCAAAAAAATGAGGAGCAGCCTCATGTTATTTCCATTCAGTGAAATAACAGAAAGATTAGAAAGCACCAAGAACCCCTTTCTTTGTTTCCCCACATGACCAGCTTCAGGCTAGACACAGGAACAAAGCTCTGATTCCCACGTGCATTTTCAAGCTCCCACCATAAATGCAGGCAGTGCTGAATCCAGGTCACAAGGGCAACTGGGAAGAGCCCAAGGCAGGAGTACTGGGACCTGTGTTTTGCCTTTGGTGATGGTGACACTTTTCTTTTCAAATTGGTTGTAACTGTAGAAGATGACAGGTAAGCAATAATAAATTATAAGGCAAGCTTTAACAGGCAGTGCACTTTGGCAATTGTTCTTGTCTTCCTAATATTTCATTTCTACCCTCTCATGATGCACTACTCTCTTCATAAAAGTAGCCCTCCAATGCAAGCAGGTGATACAAGCTGAGAATGCCAAACAGGATTTAATGGCATTTTTCATGGCAGACATTGTGAGAAGTTTTACAGATACGAGTGGAAAGGTTTATTGCTATTCTTTCAACTAATAAATCATCATAAGAATTTCAAGAAAATGATATACATTGGTTCAGATTGAGAAATTCTCTCTGAGATATCACTGCATGTTAAAGTAGAGCACTTCATACAATGTAATACATTCAGTTGATGTCAAATATTTGGGGGTGACAGTGGAATATGAACATTAACAAATACGAGTATTGTGTGCAGTTCTGGTGCCCTCAACATAAACAGGACATAGAACTGTTGGAGCAAGTCCAGAGGAGGGCCATGAGGATGATCAGGAGACTGGAGCACCTCCCATATGAAGATAGGATGAGAAAGTTGGGGCTTTTCAGCCTGGAGAAGAGAAGGCTGCATGGAGACCTCATAGCAGCCTTCCAATATCTGAAGGGGGCCTATAGGAATGCTGGAGAGGGATTCTTCATGAGGGACTGTAGTGATAGGCCAAGGGGTAACGGGTTCAAACTTCAACAGGGGAAGTTTAGATTGGATATGAGGAAGAAGTTCTTTGCAGTAAGGGTGATGAGACGCTGGAATGGGTTGCCCAGGGAAGTTGTGAATGCTCCATCACTGGCAGTGTTCAAGGCCGGTCTGCACATAGCCTTGGGTGGCATGGTTTAGTGTGAGGTGTCCGTGCCCATGGCAGGGGGGTTGGAACTAGATGATCTTAAGGTCCTTTCCAACCTTAACTGTTCTATGATTCTGTGTAAAAAAAAAAAAAAAAAAAAAAAAGTGAAAGAAAACACTGCTTCAGATTTGTATAGTAAATTTCTTACCTATTCCTATGCTACTTCCTTCATGGAAATTGCAATCTGGTATACCTCACCTGGATTCAGGCGGGTTACCCATGCTTACTCCTTCCTTGTCCGTTGAAATGCTTAAGCATATATGTGAAGATTTCCTGACTGATGTCCTAGGGAATAATTGCTATGCAGTGGTCCTTAAATGAAGCAGCCACTTTAGGAGCTTTGACATCATATCTGGATGCAATGAATGGCTATAAACTCTTCCGAAGGGATAGGCAAGGAAGGAGAAGTGGTGGGGTTGCTCTGTATGTAAGGGAGTGTTTTGATTGTCTAGAGCTTA
This sequence comes from Myiopsitta monachus, assembly GCA_017639245.1. Taxonomy (NCBI): domain Eukaryota; kingdom Metazoa; phylum Chordata; class Aves; order Psittaciformes; family Psittacidae; genus Myiopsitta; species Myiopsitta monachus. Next base: position 68,251,532 of record CM029919.1, read on the forward strand.
ATGATGGTGACAATAAGTTTGAGGTTTTATGTGTATGAATCAAGGGGAAGGCCAAAAAGGCAGGTACTATGGTGGGATTCTGTTATAGACCAACCAACCAGGTGGAGAGGTGGACAAAATATTCCATAGGCAGCTGGGAGAAGTCTCACAATTGCCAGCTCTTGTTCTTGTGGGGGACTTCAACTTACCAGATATCTGCTGGAAACACAGCACAGAAGAGAAGCAACAGTCTAGAAAGTTCCTGGTGTGTGTGGAAAATAATTTCCTGACAGAGCTGGTGAGTGAGCCAGTTAGGGAAGGTGTCCTGCTGGAGCTGTGTTAGTGAACAGAGGACTTGTGGGTGATGAAGTGGCTGGAGCCTGTCTTGGGCATAGTTATCACAAAAGGTATAGTTTTTGATTCTCTGAGAAATAAGAAGGGGGATCAGCAGAACTACTACCTTGAACTTCTGGAGGGCAGACTTCGTCCTATGTAAGAGGCTGGTTGACATAGCCCCTTTGGGGGAAGTCCTGAGGAGCAAAGGAGTCCAGGAAGGCTGGACATTCTTTAAGAAGTTAATCTTAAAGTCACAAGAGCAGGTTGTGCCATATACTAAAGATGTACCTGTTGGGAAGAAGACTGTCCTGGCTGGACAGAGAGCTTTTGCTGGAACTCAGGAAAAAAGAGATTTAATAACTGTTGGAAGGAAGTCAACTCAGGAGGACTACAAGGGTGTCAAGAGGTTATGCAGGGAGACAATCAGAAGTGTTTAAGCCCAACTAGAACTTAATCTGGCTATTACCATAAAAAACAAGTTTAAAAGTTGCTATAAATACGTTAGCAACAAAAGGAGGGCTAAGGAGAATCTCCATCCTTTATTGGATGTGGGGGGAAACCTAGTGACAAAGGATGAGGAAAAGGCTGAGGTACTTAATGCCTTCTTTGGCTCAGTTTTTAGTGATAAGACCAGCTGTTCTCAGGGTACCCATCCCCTGGAGCTGGAAGGCAAGGACAGGGAGCAGACTGAATCCTCCATAATCCAAGGGAAAATGGTCTGAGATCTGCTACACCTCTTAGACGCATACAGGTCTATGGGGCCAAATGGGATCCACCCAAGGGTACTTAAATTGCTACTGGAAGTGCTCACTGAGCTACTTTCCATAATACACCAGCAGTCCTGGCTAATAGGGGAAGTCCCAGTTGCCTGGAAGTTAGCAAATGTGACACCCATCTACAAGAAGTGGTGGAAGGGGGATCCAGTGAATTACAGGCCTGTCAGCCCAACCTTTTTGCTGGGGAAGGTGATGGAGCAGATCATCTTGAGTGATATCACACAGCATGTAGAGGACAGTCGGGTGATCAGGTCCAGTCAGCATGGGTTTGTGAGAGGCAGGTCCTGCTTAATTAACCTGATCTCTTTCCATGACAAGATGACCTGATTAGTAAATGAGGGAAAGGCTGTGGATGTCATCTACCTACACTTCAGTAAAGCCTTTCATACTGCTTCCCATAGCATTCTGCAGCATTCATGGCTACTCAAGGCTTGGATGCCTCAGAGCTTAAGATAAGTGTTTGGATTAAGTGACCTGAATCGTAATTAAATCATGGAATAGTCATGTTCCAGAAATGCCTCTTCTCCACAGTCCTCTGCTGAGCTTCAGGGATGCCGAAGGACATCTTAGTGAACACACAAGGACTCCTTAGTGAACTCCTTGATGCTTCTTTCTAACTAACTGAAACCGAATCCTATCTCACAGTCTCTTGCTGATTTTCTGCCTGCTGTGCGCTTAGCAATGTCTTGCACTTGTTTGCCTTAGGGTTAAATGTGTCTATCTTGTGAAATGACATATGGCATCTATATGAAAAGACATATGTGTCTACCTTGTGTTACGACATATGAAAAGACATGTGTCTATCTTGTGTTACGACATATGGCATCTAACACCAGGTTGAAGGGATAGCCAGGACCCCACAACCCTTTGGGAATATGAGGTCTTGTGCAATTATGTTGACATAACATGGAGGTGGTTTGGGTTCACTTTTTCAGCCGTGAAGTTTTTTTTTAGAAGAACGAAAGGGAAGGCTTTCAAGCACAGCAGGGGGATAGGATTACCACCTGTGGAGGAACAGGGATAGATTCGTGTGGTGTTTGGGTTGGGGGCAAGGCTGCTTGCTAGGGAAGGTGACTGGAGTTGGATGATGAGGGGCAGCAAGCACTTCTGCCTTGGCAGTGATGACCCCACACCCCACAATGGTGGTTGAGCTGAAGCTGCAGCCTGAAGGCTCTGGTCCGAGGGACTGAGGACCATTTTCGGGATTATGCTTCACTGTGACCACAATCAAATTGTCCCCCAGATGAAGTGATTTGAATTAGTCATCACCCCTGGATGAAAAGAGAGCAGTAAGCCATAGGCATTTTAGTGACAATGTAAATGATTCCCAGGGTCACAATTGTTATTTCTTCCTTTTCCTAGAGGACCTGAGACCAAACATTTGTGTAGCTGTGGAGTCAGAAGGACCTATCCTGATCACAGCCTCATGTGGAAGCTAGCCAAAAGCAGCCTCTAACTACACAGATCCTTTCCCGCACACTCCTGCTTGACAGCAAATTAGTCCCCAAGCCAAGTCAGTTACTGCTTCTCTGATCAGAGAGGACTGCCATCGAGTCTTTTAACATGCAATTATACTTTGAAAGGTCACTCTGTGAAAATGGTGCTATGAGGCTCCATGTTTATTGACTCCATTCCCTGGGCTATTTGCTCACTTTACATGTAATGAATAAATGCTCTTCTTGGCTGCTGCCCAGTCCAATGGGTCTGAAAGCCAGGCTGTGTCAGCTTTCTGCCAGGGCATTATCACCAAAGCTAAAGGTTGCCCCAGAAAAACCTCATGTCTTGTAGACTAGGAATGTTTTCTTCCTGACATGTTGGCATTTGGACACTTCACTGCAAATGAACTCCACCACTCCTTGTGTCCAAGTTAGATTTTGATGCCATTTTGTCCCAGTGTCAATTTTCACCTGCAGCATAGCTCCTAACTTAGCTGTGATGGTTCAGACCTGTCTCTACAACTGTGGTGTCTGCTCAAAGCAATCAGGAGAGGAAAATGGGTTTTGTCATATTAGACAGTGTATCAGCTTTGTACATGGCTGCAATCTGTAGGGTTAATTTAGATCCAGGATGGGCAACTGACTCCCCATGGGCTGAGCAAGTGAGTTAACCTGGTAAAGAGGCAGGACTGTTATGGCAGAGTGGCTTCTGTGCTTATGCTGGCTCACCTGTAGTTGGATCATGGACCTCACAGCAAGCAATGTGAACATAACTGCTTTCCAAACCTAGGGCTGGAAAGCAGATCTTGATCTGGAAAGCAGATCTTCTGATCTTGCGGCTGAATAGTGCAGATGGGGTTTCTGCAGCAATCCTGAACCTAGGGAGTATTGTAAACACTGGAGAAGAGCTATGCTATGCCTACACAGAGAAGCAGTCGTGTCAGCCACTGAGGAACTGTGAACCCAAAGTGAAGTCTGTTTGACCTGATAGCCTTCAAGTCTCAATGGGAAGTGCAACCATCACTGTAAGGGAAATTTCATGAGTCATGGTAGGGCTTTAATTAAGTTGCAATTTGAAGATGAGTGCATTTTGTTCAGAAAAATAACGTCTGTTTTCCTCTGGATAGGAGGATTTCTGAATTAAGGCTTATACTACTTAGAAGGTAAATCTGATACTAGGAAGAAATTCATTATTGTGAGGGTGGTGAGGCACTGAACAGGTTTTCCATAGAAGTTGTGGCTGCCCCATCCCTGGCAGTGTTGAAGGCCAGGTTGGATGGGGCTTTGAGCAACCTGTTCTAGTGGAAGGTGTCCCTACCCATGGCAGGAGGGTTTGGAACTGAATGATCTTTAAGTTCCCTTCCAACCCAAATCATCCTATGATACTATGATTCAAAGACTTCTGAGTATTTGGGTTTGTGCTGTTTGGAGTTTCTATGCACAGTAATGGACCCTCCAGAATGGACACCCCCATGATGGTTCTCTGCTAGCCTCAGTGGCCTGGATACCTGCACAGCCAGTGACTCAGCTCTGGTTCCTCCAGGTTTCCAGCTAAGAGGGGAAGAGCAATCAGGAGGCATAGGTGAGATGCAATCCAGCACAGACACTGTGATTAAGTGTTCACCCTCAATACACTAAGGACATGTAGAAAAGTTTTTTCAACCTGACTTCTCAGCATATACATAACCACCAGCTGACATATGTCCATCCTGCACAACAGGCAACGGAGCCAGGGAGTTTTTGCATAGCCTGGATGTCAGCATCAGCTGGTAGAGATGTATGCTGCTGCAGGGCCCAGGTTTAACCTCTGCCAGTTTTCAACACAGGAGTTATCACACACATCGCTGTACAATAGCAACAACAATTACAGGCTGTCAGGAATGCAGCCAATCCTCCTTGGACCTGGGACTGTCCCTGTCTTCTGCCAATCCAGCAGAGAAGTGGCATGGAGGCTTACTCAGAGGAAGCTAGATAAAACTCTTTGGCAGCTCTCACACTGGTCACCCTGTTCAGTGGATATTTATACTCTTTTTTTTTACAGTCCTGCTTAAGTATTTCTTCTTAACTCTGGAAGTGGCAGTGGAGGGGCTGTGACATCCATCTGAAGTTCAACCCTCTCTGTCCTTTTCCAAGGACACATGCCACAAGAAACTGCTACCCAGAGGCAACACCAATACATTCCTGCTTCACTCAGGACTCTCCTAGCTATTTATTTTTAGTTCAGCATTTCTTCATGTAGTCAGGGTAGCCCTGAGACTATCACTCCTTCTGGATATCTTCCTCCACACCTCAATTAGGGAATAGCACCGGCATCACATGAAGCTCATTTTGGGTAATGATCCCTTTCAGTATCAGCTGCTACTTTCAAAGATTTTATCAGTCCTAAAAGGCCTCACTGCATTATTATTTTATGTTAGCATATTATACAATTTTTGATTTGTATTACTGTAGTTTCCAGGGACTTTTCTGTGGATCAGGAACCTTCTGCAAGAGCCTGTTCTACTTGTCAAAGCTAAGAGAGGGACTCACATTGGTTTTGGCTGCTGTTGGGCTGAACATCTCCAGAACTGATGGCATCCATTTCCACAGTCCAGCCATTTGCCAGAGTTTATTAGAAGAGACCCAGACTGATCCCTGGAGGTGTCTCTAGTGCTCCTCCTGTGAAAGGCAGATGCAAAGATGTTGGGTTTGCTGCATCCCTCCTGTGCACCCACACTGATGAGCCTCGCAGAGCCTCACTGGAGCATTGTTGTCTTGTGCCCTAAAACCATCTTGGCCTAAAAGTCAATATTAGCAGATTATTCGAGAACAGCCTTAAAGGCATCAAAGTCTTCTAGCCAGCTGCCTGATAGCTGTTGCCTTCAATAATTGAAGCAGGAATTGTAACATGAGGTAAGTGTCTACATGCATTGTGCTTGTGACTGGTTTCACTCTGAACAGGTAGGAGATGTAGCACTCTCCACATAGTCTGCTGGCCAGACAGTCCAGTCTGAAAAGAAAGATCCATTCCAGACTTGTTTCATGCATGACAGTGTTTGCTTTTCTTTTTAAAGTGGTCTCCCTTAGTACAGAAAGGAAGAATACGTGAGTTTCTCTTGAACTGAAGCCAATTGGGCCTGACTGGCAGTGAAATGACTCTTGCTATGCAGACATCCAGTCTGCAGCTATAAGGAAAGTGCATTTAAGATCACCTGAAACCTCTGCCCAAATCTCATGTTTGCATTTGAATAAGTTAATTCTTTGTCTAAAAGCTCTGAGTTTTCATCCTTCTCCGCATGGATGTTGAAGCAGTTCATCACTGTTGTCATGAAAGTTCAAAGCCATTTATCTTCAATAAGGCTACTTGATGCAATTTCTAGCAGCAGGAACCCCTCAGTCTCGGGGCTCTTTACAAGATTAAGTGATGTATTCAGATAGGCAATGTCTCAGGAGAATTTTCAGTACCTGGAAGATAGAAAGCTCATTTTAGTTGAAGGGCAGCAGGCTTTGTAATTGGTCTTTCCCATTTGCCTCCCACTAAGGCTTGTTAGGCTGGGGTTTTTTTGAGCCTGGGGTCCCCTTTGTGAAAGTACTGCAAGAACAGCCACCTTTGCAATGAATGTTAGTCCTCATCCTTCTCTTAAAGATGATGACTGCCTGCTAATCCTTCACATGCATCTTCTGGAGAAGCAGAGCCCAAAGTGGGATAAAAAACCTATGCATTAGTCTATTGCCTTTGTGGAAAGAGAAAGAAAGAGTGATCATAGTCCTAACCGAACGTAAGAGGCATAGGTTTAATTTGATGTTCTGCCAAAGACTTTTTGGAGGCTTTCAGAAAACACTTTTCTACTTTGGTGGGAGTTATGCAGGTGAATGACACCAAAACTGTTAGGTGCCTGAGCTAGCAGCTGCAGGTAGCTAGGTACCTGCAAGACTGGGGCTGGGTGGCAGCACTAACTATGCAGCATCAGGGCCATTCGCATGCAGACTCACAATGCCAAGAGCTGATCCTCTCATCTGCACTGCTCTAATGACAAGGGTACCAGCAGGCCAGAGTCTCTTTTGTTGGGTGGAAGATGCTGATATGAAAAGACACCCCCCCCCTGCATGGACCCTCAGCTCCCCACTGGTTTGGTGGTCTCAGGATGTCCCAATCATTTTCCCGACACCCCCTGTCGTGACCTCACTCTGTCTGGTTTCTGTTGAGTAATGTTTCTCTCTGGAGGTTTTGCTCTGCCCTCAGTTATATGTGTTCACCTCCAGAGCCTGCAGGCACTGTCCTGTGCTACCTTGCTGTCCTTGTTTTCTGCTGGGTCATCTCTGCAGAAGATGAAGCATCTTTTTGTGTGAATGGTTCTGGTGATGATGTGGCAATCTTTGTTTTCCACCCTTCACCCAGATGGTAGGTATGCAGAGTTAATTGGATTTTTAAAGAAAAAAAGATTGAAAACTATGCTTGTGTCTGAGGAGTTCAGAAGCTGTAGCTCCTCTATGTGAAAACATTTGTTCTGTAGAATTGCGTCTCTGAGTCTGTTCTGACAGACTCAGACTCTTCTCTGATTGAAGTGTTTTTCAGGTGTTTATGAGCTAGAAAAGCAAGATAAATCACTTATACTACAGTACTGCCAATTGGGTTTCATTCCTCTGATGCCCAGAAGAGAAAGCCATGCAGTAGTGTCTAGCTATTTATTGTAAACATTCATTTCTGTTATAATGATTTCATTGTCCAGAATTTACCATCCCTCCTTTCTTCAGCAATTTACTGGCCTGTATTCACAAAGGGTCGTATGAAAAGGATGTGATATCAGAGTCCAGTGGGAAGAGGACTACTGCCCTACTTCTCAGCAAGCCCTTCAACTGGCACTGCCACAGCAAGATCCTTTGTCATCTTCAAGATGAGACTCAGGGTGCTTCAGCTGATTTATAACGAGTCATGGATATATGATGTGAGCTTAATTCATAATGGGATTGAGCTGAAAGCACTAATGCTGTTTTACTGCAGATCTGACATTAACATTCACACTGCGTCTGATGGATAGTGCAGAAGAGCCAAAGTAGGTTTTCTAGTGGGTCTGGTAACAATCCATCTGGCTCAGCCTGATGAAAATAGTGTTGCAGTCTGCTAATCTAGGCACAAGAAAATCCATCTGCGAACACGGATATGTGAAAACTTAAAAAAAACACCCCAAAACCAAAACCCCCACAACAACAACAAAAAAAAAACCTACAATTTTTTCTACGTAAAATAAATAAATATATAAATAAACTAAAAACAAAGAGGGAACACTCCTCTCAGGAAGGCAGGAAAACAGAATTCTACAACAGCTGCATAACAATTTTGCAAGACATTTTCTCTTGCACCAAATGAAGGGTACTTGCTTACTTTGAAGAGATGTAAGGCTATGTTTAAGAAAAGAAGGAATTTGGAGTGACTGGGTATAATACATTCTAAAGATGCAAAATATCAGAATACAAAATGAATTCTAGAAGCCCCAATTTCTGCCCAAATTTTGGAAGTCAAGCTACAACTGCCTTTCAACCATGAGTACAGAGCTGTAAGAAGTGCTATATCATGGGCACTGAAAGTCTGCGTATAAACTGAATTTCATTGTTGCTCCTACCTGCCAGTATTTTAGGATTTATGTCCCACCATGCAGAATATTTGCTTCACCTTTGCTTTATGGCAATGAATTGTCGCTCATAGGCTTTAAATTATGACAGAATTAGAATGTCTTCCATGGTATTAAGTCCTTAAATATGTCCTTAAATATTTGAGTTTTATACTGGGATGCTTATGAAGGCTGGATTTAGGCATCTGTATATCCTTTCTCGCCAAAATGTGTCCTTCTTTTCTGCACTGGGAGTCTTACTGGGCAGATTTTCATCAGTACTACAACATATCTGCATTTCTGACATCCCTGCCAGAGCTGGGGTTTTGCAGCTGTGGAGAAAGCCAAGCAAGTAGGTTACCTGTAGTAAAGCAAATAGCTGGCTCCAAAGAGCAGCAAGAACAACATAAACAATGGCACCCAAGAGGCAAAAGCAGGAGTCAAGAAGAGCCATGGGCTGGGCAAGGGTGAAACGCAGTTTGAGAACTTGAGAATAGGCTGAGAAAAGTGGCCACCAGATGAGGGGGAGGACTGAGTAGGAAATAGAAAGGCTAAACAGTTGGTGTGGTCATGAAAAAGCGTCTGGGAGGAGGACATGGAGGAGAGGAAGCACATATCTGGGAGGTCACATTTCTATTGTGCCTCCTGCCCCATCAGAACCAGAAAACCAGGATGCTAGTAAGAGATGGAGATGCCCATCCGAGAAAACTGTGATCCCAGAAAGTTGCTGGCACACTCATTCTGCCAGAAATAAACTGGTCCTTTGTCAAGAACATGCCCCAAAATACCAATCAGTGCATTCTTCATTTCAGTAGATATTTCAAGAGCAAAAGGTGCCACCTAGTAAGATGTAAATATTCTGGAACAAGTGAATACCCAAGGAACATTGAACTGGTTGTGATCAGGCAACGAAAGCAGCATTACATTAGGCCTCGAAAACAGTGTTCAAAGAGCTCAGGAAGTTTAAGCTGGAGGAACTGTTTTTATTGGGGTTTTATTGCTTTTGCTTCTTTTTAATTCAGCATCAGAATTTTTGCCGGAGGAGCTGGAGAAGCCAGTTTCAGTCCACAAAAGTGCCAAAGATTTATTTATGGCTGTCATTTAGGGAAAGGGCAGCGATTGCTGGTTCTGAATATTTAACATTGCAGGGAAAAGACAAGCCACTCTGAAGCCTGCATGTTCCAGTAAAGCACTGCAAACCAGCATGCCCTCCTGGCCCCCTAAATGGAGAGCTGGAAGAGCTGTGAAGGTATGCCTCAGCGCACTATTACAGGGACTGAGACTTCTGCTTCAGACCTCAGCTTGTGTGGTCATGATCAGCAAGAGACTCTAGCTCCTCTATGAGTATGAAAGACCAGGTAAGGAGGAGAGATACATCTACAACTCGGAGGGCATTATCTGCCTTGCATTCATCTCAGGAAAATTGCAATTGGTTTTACTTTACGCATCATTTATCATAATTCCCAGGAGAGCAGCAGGTGGGAGAGATTAGTATCAGTGGCTTTTCCTACCCAAAGCTAGCTACAGCAAGATGCCTTTTGAAACACAGAGACTGTTCTTAGCTCACTTCCCCCCACTTCCTTGGCTCATCAAGGGACTTAAGTGATGACCCTCATTTTCTCTAGCTACTAACTGACCCAACCCACCAGCTGTTTATTGAGAAACTTTTCAGGAGCAGCCAGACCACAGCCACACACAGGCAGAAGGGAAAACAGGAAAAGATAATTTCCCATGCTTCTTGTGTCACACTCCCTGTAGAGCCCTGTCTTTCCACATATCACCGTGGTGGGATTTCACTGCTGTTGTTGGCTATGGAGAAAACATGATTGACTACAGATGGGACCGAGTGTCAGGAGATGGCCAACAGATGTGATGCCTCAGACACTCTCCAAGGAACCAGCCAAAGGAGAAGCTCTTAGAGAAACCCATATCTTCTTGTGGCTGTCACCATGTATGAAACATCCTTAGTAGAAGAAAAGGTCCAAATGTGTGTGTGTGGAAGTTAGTGGTGTGGTTTTGGTTTTTCTTTAAAAGGATAGCATTTCAAATTTCATAGACAATTTGCTAACAGATATTCCAGCTCCATTAGTTTAAGTCAATATTTAGCTGCACACGCTGTGGGTCTAAGGGGCACAGCATACAATAGCATGATCAGTACACAACTTAAGACTGTCCTGGTACTTTATTTTCTGAAAATCTCTTTCGAATGCTAAGGAAACAGCAGCTAAAAAAGTGAATGCTCTAATGGTTGGCTATGACTATATCCAACCTGGAGCCATATCGTCTAGCAAGCCTCTGATTGCCCATTATGACACAAAAGTGAGATTTAACCATGCTCACAGTGACTACCCACTAGCTGTCATCCCTTATTTTATGCAGGGTGAGGCTTCCCAGGTCCCACCTCAGTGGAGGTGGTGACTTTTTCTCCTGAAACTTTCACTGTGTGATGAAGGTTGTTTTCTCAGGTGCTGAAGGGAGCTCTGAAACTGCAAGCTCCCTGGGACTTGGTTGTGAAGACAGTGTAAGACTTAAATCACTATAGCTGATATGGAAACCTGAATCTTCTTTTCCCTTGGATGCTTCACATTTTACCAAGCACAGGGCCTCTTTCATACCAGGCAATTAGGCAGATAATGCAGGAAACACATTTGCATAGAATGCTCAGACCAAAGTTGTCTATGAGTCACCCTGGGTGCCCTTTCCAGGAGAAAGTGTTGTTTCCAGTGTTGGTGGAGGGGGACAATAAATTGATCAGCCTCTTTAAAATTTCTCATAAAATTGTATTAACAAAATGGTAAATACATGACACAGAGACCATAACCACAGGATGTTTACATAATGCCCACTGTGGACAAGTACTAAATATCATAAAAGACCTGAGACCCCCCCAAAAAGTCCACAAGTTCTGGCTCTTCCAAGGCAGCTAGAGCACCATTGTTATTCCTTCTCCTCCTCTTCCTCTTCCCTCTCATATTTCAGCTTCAGCATTGTGAACTTTGCTGGTGGTTATTGCAATTCCTATTGCTAGGCTTCCGTTGTCTGAAAAAAGTTGAGCCAGGGAAGTGTTCAGCACAAGACAATCCCCATCTGAAATGACAGAGTCAACACACTCCAGTACCGACCTGGGTGTCGCCTCCCACTTGAGGCGCCTCTGGTTCCTGTTGAGCTCAAGCCGGTAGGTGAAGTTGTCGGCTTGGGTTGGTGTGCCGATCAGCATCATCGTGGCAAAGAACTGGGGATGACCTTCATATTTCTCCTGCTTCCTGAGAACCAGCAAAAACTGGTGGCCAAGGCAAGAGTGCATGATGATCCAGTCTGTGGGTGCAGGCAGGTGCATGTCCGTGGCCAAGAAGACAATCTCTGCCCCCTGAAGTATATTGATACGGTGGGTCTGCCTCAGGTGGGACACCACCACTTCCAGGTGCCCTTTCCATGGGCAGGAGAAGAGTGGGCAAGTGCAGGGAACCAGCTGGGGGTCATGTACTGCTTCGTGGTGATGGCAGGGAGGAAGGATGCCTTGCTCCGTAGATGTTTGTGCAGCTGCACAGCGAGCTGGTGCATACTGCAAGAAAAGAGAAATTACACGTGATAGCAGGTGGCTGAGAGCCAGCGCAGATATGTAAGGTGAAGACCCTGCAGACAGCTGTCACCTCATACAACTCAGAAAACAGTGCTGGTGGGAATGCCAGCAACTCAGCTCTCTGGAGATCGGGCAATACAGATGTGGATCTGCACAGCAAATGTATCAGCAGTTGCCTTGTTCTCCAGGAGAAGAGAGAAACTGTTTCAGCCATGATAAGTCACTTCACATGAAAGTGATGTATGTGCTTAAAGAGTGATTTCATTAGTTTTGGGGGAAATCTGATTAAAAGGAAAAAAAGCCCAACAAAGCAAGGACAGCATGGGGCATTTTATATAGTTACGGCTCTTGCAGCTCAGAACAAGGAAATGAAATATGTATGGCTTTATTATTCTTTAATGAAACACACTGGCAAATACAGGCATTTCTCCTAAAATAATATGCTTTATAACAGCCATAATTTTAGAAAGTCAGGTTTTATTGTATCAGATGCCTTTTTTTTTTTTTTTTTTTTGGTCAATGTATTTGGGCTTAATTGATGCACTTACCTCCATAAATCTTAAATGGCTCTCAAAGGTGCAAGGGTGGCAAATTTAGGGCATTTTTATACTGAAGTAAATTTGGATAAAGGTAGGACAGCTAGCTAAAAAGGCAGCACTTCTTGAAGAAGGATTCTACGTAAGTGTTGTGGTTTAAGCCCAGTCAGCAACTCAGCCACACAACCGCACGTTCACTCCCTTCCCTCTTCCTTCCCCCCACTCCCGGAGGGATGGGGTGGATAATCGAAAGGATGTAACTCCCACAGGTTGAGATAAGAACAGTCCAGTAACTAAGGTATAACACAAAACACTGATAAGGGAAATAACAAGGGAAGAGAATAGAACTGCTCACCACCCACTGACTGATATCCAGCCTGACCCGAGCAGTGATCTCACCCTTCTGGGTAACTGCCCCCAGTTTATATACTGCTATATATGTGCTGTGATATGGAATACCCCTTTGGTCAGTTTGGGTCAGGTGTCCTGTCTCTGCTTCCTCCCACTTTCCCTCCTCCCTGGCAGAGCATAAGACTCAGAAAGTCCTTTGTCAGAGTAAACATTACTGAGCAGCAACTAAAAACACTGGTGTTATCAGCACTGTTCCCAGGCTGAAAGTCAAAAACACAGCACTGCACCAGGTACTAAGAAGGAGAAAAATGACTGCTACTGCTGAACCCAGGACAATAAGAACCAGGAAGCAAACTGGTCTGCCCCTGTCAAGCAGAGATTATAGAAGAGAAATAAGTCTTATTCCACCAAAAGTGTATCGTCATGTAATGCTATTCCGGAAGAGTAATGGCTCTCCACTATAACCCTGTGCATTGACAAATCCTAAGGTACAAGTATGCCAGTCATGATTCATCCTACCCAATTTTAAGCATCTACTTCAGTCACAAGAGACAGAAACGTGGTTACTTCAGTTACTCTGCTGTCAATAGAGGTAGGCAGACCTTCCTAGTGGTGGATTCAGATCTTAGCTGGAGTAATCCACCTCCTAAAGGTAGCACTGGCTACCGTCAGCATGGCTGATATCAAATATGTCCATTTGTACCTAAATTTTAGATGATTAAACATAGAAGGACATTGCCTCTTCCTGAAATTGTTTGGAGATATTTATAAACGGTATAAGCAGTAAAAGTACGTACATATATAAGTACATTATTCTTTAGCATATGTTTTAGGAATATTCATGTAAATCCCTGAATGTTGCCCCACATCTGCTGATTTTAACATATATACCCAAAATTACAGGAACAACAGTATGGTTCTAACATCTAACAGTTGTTCTCCTTCATGCCACATCCATGTCATAGCAGATTTGGGCTTTTATTTCAGCTCTTCTTGAGTAGAGATTTATTTTAACCAGAAGCAAGCATAATCGCATAATCACATAATAGGTGCCAGATATGTTGCAAATGGTGTGTTGTCTCATTTCTCTATGGATACCATGATGTCCTTCATTAAGCTTTGACATGAGAGTGAACACTTACTACAGGGAGTTCTTCCCACCAGAATTCGCACTTTGGCCTTCCAGGATGTTTTGGAAGGCAATCTCTTGGGTCAGCTGTCCTAATTCTCAGATGACTAGGGCTTTCTTGCCAACCAGCATAACAAAGTCCCGGATCTTCATTTTCATTATGTCATTATCTGCCAAGGAATGCGATGGGCAGAGCAGGGTTGTGATTGCTACTGCTGTGAAATTGTTGGTTCTTCCCAAGGCACTGAGTGTCAAAGGGAGCCGTTTCTTTTTCCTCTGACATTTGATATAAAGAATAATAGACTATTTAAGATCAGTTATTAAACCTTGCAGCTTTTTCTTTAGAGAATTATTCAATAGTACTCTTCTACTTTTCCCTTCCTCATATTTTTTTGTTTTGCTGTATAAAATTCAGAAATATAAACTTTCCAAGAAGATAATGAATTGAGGACAGATAAATTACTATCATTGTCTGGGAAATAAAACAGGTCATTATAAACTAATCGAGGTTTGTGGCTTTAGCGGCCTGCTTATCGCAGTGGGATTGCTGGTTCACACTTAATTCTACATTAATTTTTGCATCTCATTAGGATGAAAGTTATGGCTAATTTAAACTCTTTTTGGTGAAGGAGGTGACTGCAATAGCTGATCGTAAAAGCCTTTTTAAAAAAATCCCTGAAATGCTAATTGGCTCATAAAACGAATTCTTATCTCCCAATCTAATACAGTGGGTGTGAGCAATTACTTTCCTTCACCAAACTGTTAATGCAACATTAGTGATTATACTAATTAAAACTAATGAACTCATACTCACATGCTGATAAACCTCTCAACCACTCAACAAGTTCCAGCCTTCTATCAGTTTTATTTAACTCCTCTTTAGGAAGATGAATCTTAAATTAACCTCTTGAATAACATTCAAAATTAGGTTTTTGAAATGTGAAGCTTTATAGACTGTGTATAATTCTTCTCCAAAGATTACCAGAGTCAGAGAAAACATTTCCACTGAGGATGTAATTGAATTCTAAAATGCATTCTCCTAATTTGATAAGCGTGGAGAGCAATGGTAGCTCACCCATCTAAACTATATCCAAGGTAAGAAAATGCGAGTATCTCCCAAAATCACTCTATGACAAACACTTTTCTATGGCTTAGGAACTGGAAAAATAAAATACAATAAGGAATTCATTCAATGTATCTTTCTTTCCTTAATTTTTGATTATTTCTTTTGTGTGTGTGTGCGCAAATAAGTGAGAATTCCCTTTCACACCTCACATTTGTGAAAAATTTCCATTAATCACTTCAGCAAAGGATTTTTGGTCTGACTTTGCTCAGTTCAGGTTTATTGAAAATTCTGGAAATCCAGCAGATACCGCATGATCCCTTTTTATTCTCTGACTTGGTAAGAATCATCTTCAAAATCTGTTTTCTGAATTATTCAACATTCTCATTTCTAAATTCTAGATTTTGTAATAGTCCGAAAGAAAGTTTACAAAACCCTGACATTTGTGAAAAATGTCTCACAAAAAAATATTATTTTACTTTTAAGATATGAGTGTAACTACTGAGGTTCCTGTGCCTTTGTTGCTGTTTCATATGGCTGTGATTCGAACCTTTAAAATTTAAATGCAAAAAGGGCATAAAATGGTCATCTTGAGTGCATTTAAAAGCTTGAATAAATATTTATGAACATTTTTTCTGTGTTTAATCTGCTCCAGTATTTACTTTCCATCATTTATTGCTCGAATACCTAATAAAATTAGGTTTATTGTATTTTGTCAGTCCAGTATTATTCTCAATTATCTTTTAGCCAACTTCAGTCAAATTTAACTGTGTGATAGAAGTCTCAAAGGCTTTAATTTTGAACTGGTTCTGTGAGAAGAGGCAGCAGGGTAAAGAAATATGACCCCTATGTGTCTCCAGGAAGGAACAGCTTGCCACATGGGCAACATTGCATTGCCAGGTAAGAGAGAACCTAAACAACAGCGGTTTCATTCCAAATGTATTATAAACACCAGAGAACCCACGTGAGACAGCGTCTTTATGAACAGGAGAAAAGGCTTCAGCCACAGTGCTCCTCATTAGACACAAGATAATCCCACCACAAGACTCAAAACCACAGGAAACCAGGCTCTGCCACTCACAGAAAAATGTCTTTTTAATGATGCAGCTTATTACAGTGTAATTCTTTTTAAGAACAAGTCATTTGGAAAAGAGCAATTTATAAACACACTATGCTTTTCTTATTAAAAACAAAGGTTATGTTCGGAGTGGGACACAGGGCTTCTGAGTCCTGCTCCAGCCTTCCTACAGGCTTTCTGCTAAGAATGCATCAAACTGCTCTAGGTGTGACTTGTCTGTCCAAATGTTCTAAGGTGATATCTGAGGAGGAAGCACATCAGCTCCTTTTACAGCCCATGCAGGGCACCAGAGTGCCCAACAGATGCTGGAGGAACATTCCCCTGGACACTGCTCTCTACATGCAACCAGGACCAAACCCATGCTTGGGGCAGACTCACAGAGGTTTTAGTGGTTTCTAGACCAGGAGCAGAAGGGCACACCCCGATTTTGGTCAGGAGATTGTTATACAACTATGGGCTTCTCCTGCTGCACTGGAGACAGCACAGTCCGTGGGGAAAGAAATGGATGCCTGCTCACGTGGGGCTCCTTATCACTATTACACCTGTAGACACAGTAAGTTCATAAAAACCCACGGGAAGGTCAAAGCATAGATCCAAGAAGCAGAGAGCTCAAAGATCACCAAGAGGTAGAGAAGACACAAGCATACCTCTGCAGCTGCAAAGCTGAGGCACCCAGCCAGGAGAGAGGAGTTTGGTATTGTTCCTCATGCTTTTGCATCTTAACTAGCAAATACTTCAGGTCAACTATAGCAAAAATAGTGGAAACAGAGGCATCAACACACAGTGCACCTCTGCTAGCTGAACTCCCAGCCCTGTGAACGCAGGCATCTGCTACACTGTGATCCCTCAAGCCCTGCTTCTCTGCTGTACATTAGCACACCTTCAAATGGGAGAGCAAAGGGGGCCGCTGCCTGAGCAGCCAAATGCCTCACATTGGCTTGCATTCTCCATTTGCAAGTCAGGAATTTGCTTGCTGCAAAGGGGGAATTTGCTCACTGCAAACCCCTCAGGGTCAGGGAGGGTTGAATCCAGTTCTCCCACCCTAGGGAAGAGGACCTCGACCCTGATGACCTGGGCTAAAAGGAGGGAGAGTAGCACTGCTCCACTGTGGAAGAATAAATACTGTGCAGGTCTTCAGAACGAAGGTTAAATGTCACCTTCTTGCACTTTCCAGTGTTTTCCAGTGTTATACTAGGAGTCTGGATGCCTCATTCATATTTTTACTTGCAGTAACACACATAATGTGATCAGCCTTTTACATGTCTGTGAATAGTGCCAGTGAGTGTCAAGAACATCCCAAGGAGTGAGGATAAGGCCTGGTTCACTGCCCAGTCAATAAGGGTTTCTGACAGCAAAGCAGGTGCTGGGAATAATCACCCTTTTCCAGACACTTCACATCTATGCAGTTGCATTTTACCCAGTGATTACACACAACTTTGCGAACACTCATTAATTCACCCATGGGCTAGGCTATTTGCTTGGGGAAGTTAACAGCGTAGTCTGAAGGCCATGGCCAGGCTTGACGGGGCTTTGAGCAACCAGGTCTATTGGAATGTGCCCCTGCCCACAGCAGGGGCATTGGACCTAGGTTATTTTAAGGTCTTATCTAATCCTAACCATTTTATGATTCTGTGATGGGGCTTCTGAGCAGGGTCATGCAAAAAACAGCAGAGATGAAAATGAAGCCATTGGGCATGCCAGCCAACCCAAAACAGTAGACAGTGGTCCCCCTCCACCCAGGTCCAGCTTTAGCACACCATGAGACATTGCAACTTTATCCTCCTCTGGAGAGGGAACACATATCTTCTCCCTCTGTGGATCCAAACTCTTCTTACCCTCAGCCACCGCTTTTTTGGCTGGATTACAGGAGAGTTGGTTGGAGATGTTTATGTTCACGGCAGCTGTGACTTTTTGTGGGAGTCAGGGGTTGAAAAGGGCTGTGCTCATTGCCCCTGTTACCAGCCCACCACCTGTGCTAACATTGCCCTGTGCAAACTCTTGCTACAGCTGATCCCACTCTGAGATGCAGTTTCCTATTGTGTACAACTTTGTAAAGCTTATGTTGTTTGTGATAACACCTGACTTCAAAATACATATTAAACTATACGTACGCCTACGCAAACACACATACATATGTTCATGTGTAGACTAGTAACATTTACAGGTCTGCTCCAAATGTTTCTGAGAGTAATGAAGATGGGAAACCTCACTGGTTTTTCCAGATTAAGTAATTCTGGCACCTTTTGTATTTAAAAAATAGTGGGACCTTGGGGGACAGAGGCCCATGCATCTTGATGATAATTAGCTTGTTTTTGTTGTCCTTGGGAAAACAGTCCCAAATTTGGGACAGTATATTTTTTTTTTTCCAAACTGCCCCTGAGTTAATTTAGATATTTTTTCTTCTATGAGTCTCATTGCTGTGGCTGTCTGTGCATCACTGGCATCTGTCAGCTGATACATATGATGTTCAGCTAAAGTACAATGGCAGTATTATTTCTCTGTTTAGGGTCAAGGAATCTAGGCACAAAGAGACTAAAGATCTAAGTGTATTGGCCATATTTTGTTGTCCAGATTTTATCACACAGTCCCTGTTTTTTCACAGTAGAATTGTCTCCTGGAGCACTTGATGTTTTCAAAATCCAACCTCCATTAACCTCAGTTGCAGCTATGAGTGATTAAACTATCCACAAAACAGGTCTAAGACTTCAGATTGAGCGACTCAGGAGCAGAGATTGACTGACTGAAGCCATCCGTGAACAGCTTGCTGTAAGTGACTCTCCAGTGTCATACAGGACTTTCCAGGTAGAGGCATGAATGGAGTCCAGCACTCCAGGGCAGCATGGTTTCAGGGTCTTCCTCCCAGCTATAGGACCTCCTTGCAAATGTGCCATCACTCATCTCATCTCCACCACCCTGTGCGTGACAAGGGACAGAGAGGGATGTGCTCACCCTGTAGGTAGATGAGCAGCCTGGAAATGTGCCATGAGAACTTGGCGGGCTTTTAGCTTTGACAGAAAGATTTCCACAGGCAAGGAGGGACCAGGCCTGCAGCTGTGGGATGCTTCGAGTGAGAGCTCCATGGCAACTTTCATGGTTTCTGTTGAAACAAATTGGCATTTTCTTTGCCAGTGAAATGTGCCATTTATTCAGTTTTCTTACTGTATTCCTCTCTTCCTTGGTTTCTCAGTGTCTGATTACTTCTCCTCATCTGTATGGAAACTGCCTCCAATAATTTTCTAATTCTCAGCTTCTTTCTGCCTCATAAAAGCTTTGCCACCCACTAACATCCACCTCCACGTTACTTACACCCACCCTGGGGACAGATGCTCAAAAGAACTATAAAGGTGACATGAAGAAAGTAGTGAGTCTTTTAATCCTGGTCTTCATTTAATTTCTCTCCTGCTATTTTTTAGTATGCTAATGAGATTTTGGAAATCTCTCAGATGAAAGAAAAGAGAAGGAAAAAAACCCCAAACCCTCAGCATATTTTGTCAAAACCTGTACTTCCACATCTGAAATTAAGAAGTCCAAGCCAGGAATAAATCCCCAATGTTGGGGATTTATTTAAAATTTTAATTACACTAAATCCTGTTCATTATGAATGCATCAGTTGAATTTCTTAAGCACTGAGTATTAGTTGCAGCTTTGGCAGTGGTAGGATTTGTTTTCCCTTCTATCCAATGGCAGAGAGAGGACAACTTCAAGCTCATTTTGTTCATCTCACTTTGCAACATAATCAGGCGTGACTCGGTTATACAGGCATGGGATGTGTTAATGGTTGTTTTCATGCTAATTACAAACCTTGGAGTATGCAGAGGAAATGCTGCTTTAATATACATCCACATTGCTCTCTGTCAGAGGACTCTGAAATTTAGATGAGGCCATATATTTTAGGAAGTATTTTGGAAGAAAAATAAATTCTTTCTGTGGGAGATGTAGCAAAAATGTTGCAGCATTTAAAATGTATTATAGGTGGAAAGACATTAAACTGCTTGCTTTTCAAAAATCAACATAAACTGTCATTCAGTCTCAAAGTGCAAGCAAAAAGCATCAAGAAACTTGATGTTCTTCAATATATTGAAAACTATGTAATTATAATGAAATATAAACAGGATCTATACTATAGTGTTTCAGTCTCAGGTACTTTCTGAGAGGGACTCAGGTGTAGACACTGGCAGGTCATGCTCTTCAGCTCTCCTGCTTTAAACACAAGTTTGATGGACCATTCCCAGTCCGGGTGAGAGGCCACTGAAACCTGCAGTGCTTCAGGCTGAAGGGAGGTGCACCACCTTGCTGACCTTCAGCCAAAGCTGCAGATGGGTCATGGAAAACCAGACAAATCCTTGTTTACCTGCTGGGTTCACTGGATCTTACCCAAGATCACTTCCTTGTCTTTCTTTGAGAAACAGAACACTTGGAGTAGATACAAACAAAACCATGCACATGGGCAATTCCCATGGGGCATCTGGCACAGTTATTTGCTAGCCAAAACAAATGAAAAGCATAGAGATGAAGTGGATGAAATGGAAGCATCTGGACCTGTGGAGGTCTGGCAGGTTGACAAGTTGATATACATCACATACTCTGTGGTAATTGCCTTGTGCCTGCTCCAAGGACTTAACAAGTATGAATATCCGAACAGCTAAAGTCCTGATAGAATTAAATCTGGCCAGGGACGTCAAGGGCAACAAGAAAAGCTTCTATAGGTATGTCAATGATAAAAGGAAGACTAGGGAAAATGTTGGCCCTTTCCACGAGGAAATGGGAGATCTGGTTACCCAGGATATGGAGTAGATTGAGGTACTCACTGGCTTTTTTGCCTCAGTCTTCACCAGCGAGTGCTCCAGCCACATCACGCAAGTTGCAGAAAGCAAATGCAGGGACTGGAAGAATTAAGAAGCGCCTGCTTTAGGATAAGGTCAGGTTTGAGATCCTCTAAGGAACCTGAAGATGCACAAGCCCACATGACCTGATGAAGTGCATTTGTGGGTCCTGAGGTAACTGGCAGATGAAGTTGTTAAGCCACTATCCATCATATTTGAGAAGTCATGGCTGTCAAGTGAAGTTCCCACTGACTGAAAAAGGAGAAACACAACCCTCATTTTTAAAAAAGATAAAAAAGAAGACCTGGAGACAACAGTCAGTCTCACCTTGGTGCCCAGCAAGATTACGGAGCAGATCATCCTGGAAACCATGCTTAGGCACATGGAAAATAAGGAGGTCATTGGTGAGAGCCAGCATGGTTTCACTGAGGGACACCTCACAAATTTGGTGGCCTTCTATGAAAATAGAGTGTACAGCGTTGGTGGACAAGGGAAGAGAGTCTGACATCTCTGGTTCAGTTCTGGGAGAGCCTGATCCTCCTCCTGGCAGACTGCCCAGGCTCACAGAAGACCTAAAGCAATTACAGGTGTGGAAGAAGCTGGGATGAAAGGTGGGACGTGCCCCTGGAACCTGATTTGCAACTTGAATTCTCTTTGCTGCACTTTAGAACTGCGCACAATACAGTGACAACAAACCATAGTGCAAAATATCTGATGTTGCATTGTAACTGCTGATGCACTGGGGCGTGGAGTCATTTACCTTCTTCTCTTTGGACTAGAAGAAGATTTTATACCTTGTTCTAAGCAAGGGTGATGCCTCTAAATGTCATCCCGTCTGGCTACACAAGGCAAGTATTGGAAGCTTAGACTATCAACTTTTGCTCCAGAACGGCAGGGTATAACCACTGTTTATCACCAGATCGTTCATGAGGTAATGCTGATTGTGGAGCTAGGTGTCTGTAGTGAATGGCCTGCATATGTAAAAAGAGATAATACAAAATGTAGCATTATCTGAAGATTCACTGCATCCTTTATCCACTTTGTATTTTGGGTAAAGTGCAAAACCATTATAGGATTTAATTAAAAGCAAAGTGATAAAGTAGTTCCAAATTGCATCTGCTTTGTCTGATAGGGGAGGAGAAGTTCACAAGAGCCCTATATCTGACCCATTGATTTGTGTTTTACATTCATACCAAAAAGGAAATTAATATGGAAAAGAATAAAAAAAAAAAAAAGAAGAAATGATTGCCCACTGTGCTCATAAATTTGCCAGTTCAGGCTGCCTCTAATAACTCATCATCCAATATTCATTTACAAGTTACTACAGTAACAGCATGTCTCCAAGAGGAACTGATTTGCTGGTGTCATCTGAGATAATTAGACCAAATCCACCCTGAGACAATCGAAATGCTTCATTTCCATCAGGCAGCCTCCAGCTATCACAATTATATGACATTTAAATCCACTAACTGCTCTTTCAGAAATGTACCCTGGGAGTGCCAAAGGACGACACAAACATTACTGGCCCATTGGAAGGAGAGAAAGGATGAGGTGGTGGCTGTTAAGCAAGCCTGTGGCCTCTCTTGGAGTGACCAGTGTCTCCAATCCCATCCACACACACCTCCTGGCCAAGGATTTGCTCTGTGTCACATTGCTCTCGCAACTGTCACAGGGTAATGTGCAATTAAACCTGTATCAGCTTAGTTCAGACCTCAGACTGAGGCCAGGTAGATGGAGCAGGGAGGGAGGACAGGGCATGCAATGTTGCTGACACTGTCTCCCTGTCTCTACATTATCTCTGTAGCAGCCACTGGGTAATGTATGAGCTGAAAGACACTCCTCATTTTTCGTTATGACCTTCTCCTGAGAGCTGTGTCTGTGGCAGTGTTCAAGGCCAGGCTGGACGGGGCTTTGAGCAACCTGGTCTAGTGCAAGGTGTCCCTGCCCATGGCAAGGGGGTGGAACTGGATGATTTTTAAGGTCCCTTCCAAACTTTGGGTTGGAACTTCTGTGATTATGGTGATTCTATGAGCTGCAAGAGTGGCTTTAGATCATGCCTGCCTCCCTCCTGCTGATGCATCTCTGATACCAGTGAGCAGTGGGCACCTCGAAACACATCCACAACGGCCTGGTGTGGTGGAGGTCATGTTCAGGTTTCAGGAGCGTTAGGAAGAGAAGAAGGGAAAATGGATTGTGCTGGGTCAGAGTAACTCTCCCTTTCCTGACACATCCCTGCACCTTCTCCACTAGTGCCCTAACCCTGAGCTTTCAGCTTGCTTCTTGCTCTGGGTACCTGAACTGTGAGTATGGCACTGGATGAAAACAGTCTCCCTGTTACAAAACAACCCAAAATTCATCCTTATTCCGCTGTCTGCTGAAAGTGTGTCTTCAGTTTGTGCAGCCAGTCTTGAGAAATGAGAAAAAATGCAAAACAGCCCAGAAAACCAATGCAAACCAGTTAGCTTAGGTCATGAAAAACAAACTGCAAGTCTGGGAAAATGTTCTTAGTTTGTGTATGCATGCTGATGCTTCATTGATATATTCTTTGCACTAAGGAAAGGGACATTTTAGTGGGAACATTTGGCTTGTGTCACAAATACTTCTAATTTTGTGCAAATCATAGCCTGTTCCTTCTTCCGCCCCCTCAAATTCTCAAAGAATAGTTCTTCTCAAAGTTTTCTTCACATGTGGAGGATGCAGGTAAAAAGAAAGAACAGAAAGGGAGGCTCAGCTTAGCCAGAGAAGACAGTGTTCCATATCTATTAATAGAGTGAAACTTTAAAGGGTTTTGTTGAAGAAAAAAACACAACAACTTTCTAAGTTAACATTCATGCTTACGGAAAAATACTGTACTGACAGCCTCTGAGTTTGCAGTGCTTTACCTGCTGTACAGTACTTCATACTGTGAACTGTCATGAAAGTGAATAATTGTACAATTCTGATACACTTATAGGGTTTGAGGATTTGAAAGTGGTGTGGATTGTGGTTTTCTGCATCTTCAGCTTTCTATAGAACTTTGTGACTTGTTATTGAACAAGATGACAGATCATCCATTTAACCACATCAAAGGCATTTCACCTTTCTTTCCCAGAACAAACCTCTCTCCTTCTTCCCAAAGGGTTGCCAGGGCTGAAGAAAGGAAGGGTGGAAGCTCAGGGATGGGATATCAAGGGAAGACCTGCTCTCAGTCTCTCATGCTGCAATGCTGACTACCTGCTCCCTGGGCCAGGGCGCACATATGCAACAGAGGGCATGGCTTCACCCCCCAGGGCTCAGGCCACTGAGCTCCCAGCTGCAGTCCCTGCTCCCTGTGGGGATGTGACCCTGGGGTGAAGAGTCATGTGTGTAATTACTGCAATAGACACACCACTTTCCCAGGAGGAGGCACTCAACTGTTTCTGTGACTTTACCAGAAGCTGCTTGCTCAGAAAAGGCTGTTTGACCCTGTCAACCTAGCTTCCATCTGTCTTTAAAATCCTTCATTTCCTTTCTTTCCACACTATGAACATGCAGTGATGGCTTACCCTCAATTTCCAAAGTGTCAGCAAGTACATGCTAACTCAGAATAGCATCTTTTAGACCCATAGGATTGCAAAGACTTCAAGGATAAGGGTGGATGAGGGGAAAGCAGTGGATATTATCTACCTTGATTTCAGCACAGGTTTTGACAGAGTCTCCTATAATACTACCATAGGTAAGCTCAGGAATTGCAGGTGAGATGAGTGGACAGTGAGGTGGATTGAGAACTGGTTGAATGGCAGAGCTTAGAGAGGTTGTGCTCAGCAGTGCAGAGTCTAGTTGGAGACATGTAGCTAGTGGTGCTCCCCATGGGTCAGTACTGAGCCTAGTCTTACTCAACTTCATCAACGACCTGGATTAAGGACATAGTGTACCTTCTGCATGTTCACTGATGATATGAAACTGAGAGGAGTGGCTGATGCAGCTGGAGGCTGTGCTGCTATTCAGTGGGACCTTGGTAGTCTGGAGAATTGGGTGGAGAGGAACCTAGTGAAGTTCAACAAAGGCAAGTGTAGGGTCCTGCACCTAGGCAGGAGTAACCTCATCTACCAGTCAGGCTGGGAACTGACCAGCTGGAAAGCAGTTCTGTGGAGAAGGACAAGGGTGTCTGGTGGACAGCAAGTTAATCATGAGCTGGCAATGTGCCCTTGTGGCCAACGAGGCCAATAGTATCTTGGGTGCATTAGAACGAGCGGCTACCAGGTGGAGGGAGGTGATCCTCCCCCTCTGCATAGCCCTGGTGAGGCCACATCTGGAGTACTGTGTCCAGTTCTTTGCTCTCCAGTTCGAGAAAGGCAAGGAATCACTGGAGAGGTTCCAGCAGAGGGCTAGAAAGATGACTGGGGGGCTGGAGCATTTCTCTTATGAGTAAGGACTGAGAGAGCTGGGCATGTTTAGCTGAGAGAGGTCGAGAGGGATCTTATCAGTGCAAACAAGTATCTTAAGGGTTGGGTGCCAAGAGGATGGGGTCAGACTCTTTTCATTGGTGCCCAGTAACAGGATTAGGGGCAATGGGCACAAACTGAAACTCAGGAATTTCCATCTGATGTATGAGGAAGAACATTCATTTGAGGGTGACAGAGAGCTGGAACAGGCTCCAGAGAGGTTGTGGAGTCTCCCTTTCTGGAGGCATTCAAAACCTGCCTGGACACTATCATTGCAACCTGATCTAGGTTAACCTGCTTCAGCAAGGAGTTGGACTAGATGGTCTCCAGACGTGCTTTCCAACCCCAACCATTTGTGATACTGTGATAGCATTACTTAGCAGAAGAAACAACTGTGCCAAACAACTAGATAATTTTTGGGTGGGATTTGTCTCATCTAAATGTGTATGTCTTAAAGATACACATGTTCAAATCTGAACTACGCATATTTTTACTAACAGAGATAAGATGTGGCTTCACATAGCAATTCGCTATTGGGGCTGGAACTAGATGACCTTAAGGTCCTTTCCAACCCTAACCTTTCTATGATTCTATGATTATAGAATTATAGAATCATAGAATGGTTAGGGCTGGAAAAGACCTTAAGGTCATCTAGTTTTAACCCCCTTGCCATGGACAGGGACACCTCACACTAAACTATGTCACCCAAGGCTCTGTCCAACCCGGGCTTGAACACCTCCAGGGTTGGAGCATTCACAACTTCCCTGGGCAACCCATTCCAGTGCCTCACCACCCTTACAATAAAGAACTTCCTCCTTATATCCAAATTTCCCCTGTTTATCCCTATTTTGAATATACCAATCTTCAGGAAAAGATGAAATCACTGTGCAGCACCTGCAGGAGATATTCGTTTCTCTTCTTTGACTAGAAGTGGAACTGGGGTTGCTGGCCCACAAATAGACGTCAGACTTGAAAAGTTTCACCATGTTCAGTGCAGCAGGAAAGCCACAATTTGGTGTAGCAAAAGGTGTCAGGAGACAGCCACTGTGACTATTTAATAGGTGATTATGAGCTGCTTATTTGCCTAATGCAGAAAATCCTTTGAGCTGACACATTCTCTTCCCAGCTAAGAGCTGGTCATCCTAATTTGCAGGCCCCTAGATTTAGCAGTGAAATAAAACTAATTTACAGCTCTTGCCATTAGGAGCATGAATTTTCATCTCTGTCCTTTGGGTGAGAAGCACTATCACAAATGAATGATCACTGACCCAGGGTACTTACTAGAGATTGCAGATGGGTCATCTCATTTGTTGTTTTAACACAAGAAATTAAGAAGCCTAGCAGGGTTATCACAGAAATTGAATTGATAATGAGATGAAAACTGCATTAACCAGAGGCTCTTTCTAGATTTACATATGGTAAAAGCTCAGTGACAACAGGACCTGAAGCCATGAGCCTGAATCACAGAGCTCAACAGGAATTTCCCCTTCCACTGGATTCCTCCCATGGCTACCTAGAAGTGCTATCTAACTGCTGCATGTTGGACTTCATACAGACAAAGAACAGTTAGCCATGCATTTACTTGACCCTTTTCCCTCTATCTTTCCCCACAGCTAAAGTGCCCACCAAAGAGGTTTTGAATCAAAAGGGGTTGAGTAAATAGGACAGCTCCCTCTCAACAGCAGCTGTTGTGGAAGGCCCCTGTTCACTTAGCCTGATGCTGATTGCATATTGGTCCCTGCTGCCAGGTATCAAAGCTGGTTCTCCTTCAAAAACATCCTCAGTGCTGGGAAACAAATAGCTTTCAAAGTGTTATGAGAAATAATGAAGAATATAACCCGACTCTGAGCTGTGTGAAGGCAAAATTAACAGTCCTGCAGAGTCTGAAGCTCAAGGACATACATATTTGGTTTCTGCTCAGACCCTCCTGCCCCTAAACTGTGGGGTCTGTACATCATGCACTTGTAGCTAGCACAGTAGTGTCTGTCCTGATCTGAGCCTGTGCTCTGTCTGCACCCTGGATCCTTGAATGTGATCCAGTAGCACTGCTCCTCCCTGCAGCTCACCCTGAACTCACCAGGCTTTTCCCATTGTGTGTCACAGTGCCCTCACATCATCTCATGTATTCAAGTATTCAAGGAAAGAAAATTGAAGAATCAACTGCCACTTAATCAAATACTAGCTAGTCACTAGTTGACTAGCTGTTCCATTTTCTGATCTAACATAGGATGGAAAATGGTCCTATTGTCCTTAGTTCATAGAGATATATTTAGTGTATCCACAGGCAGAGAAAGTACTCAGAGCAGTATCCTATCCTTACTTTGTGGAGCTGGGTTATCTCTTTCCTCTCTATACTGGGATTTCAACTTAGCATGGAAGGAAATCAGACCTATAACTCTTCTAAAGCAGAGCTGACTGCCCTGTTTTCATGGGCTCAGGGAAGCACAAACAGAAGGATCTGCAAGGTTGCCTTGTGAAGTGATATGTCAAGACCTGTTGTAGATTTAGATCACAGCCCAGAAGTTAAATGATCAATGACGGTCTTAATGTCTTCACTGCTTTCCTCCATCCATAGCCATTCAGGCCAGTGCACTCCAGTACAGAACAGGGCTGTATGAACATACCTCCTCCACCACTGCAAACCAGAGCAGACCCAATGCTCATCATCTTAGGATACAGGTCCATTAATCTTGTCTCTGCTTATGGTCTTGTCAGTGCTGATAAGAGCAGCTAACTCCAGGGCAGGCAGTGGAAAACCTGTTTCTACAGAAAGTGCTGATGCAGTTACAGTGGGAAACCTACCACTCCATTTCTATTGCTGTAGTCCCTACTCATGCATCACAAATGCTCTTTTCCCATAGATGCTTTGTCTTTGTGGTGGACCTAAGGTTGTGAGATCATTGCAAGTTGGACCTACAAGTCACTTGTCCATTTTGCTTCCCACATGAGCTTTCTCTTCATTTATTCCTGCTGCCTGTTTTACACAAAGATCTGCTTTAGCTTTTGAGCTTGCTCCAGCACCATTTGCTAAAATTATATCAAGTATTGATTGATAACATACATATTACAGGGCAATGCTACTGAAGATGCATTAACTAAATGGAGGAGCAGGCCTACACTGCTTGCTTTCTTTTACCCTGCTGCCTTTTATCAGAATGCAATCAGCAGCAGCAGAGATGTACAGGATCTGAATCAGCTGAGACTTAAACTGGCCGGAGATCATCCAAATTAATAGGTTATGGAGAAGACTCAGTGTTGTGTTAAATAGCTGCTGTCCTGGTACTGCTCTTGGTTACAGAGTAGTTACATAGATGATGTGAAATGAGAAAGGTTCAAAGAAAAAAATAAACACCCTTGTGATTCAAGAACCTCAGCATTGTGGTGATCTGCCGTACTGCTGCATGTTTCTTTTTCACTTCTAATTGCTCAGTATTTTATTTCCTTTCATACTTACAAAGGTGCCAAGCCCTGGTGACAGAGATAGCTGGCTGCAATTTTTTAAGCCGTGCAATTTGGCCAGTGAAGTAGATGGGACAGTGAGAAAACAGGAAAGGGGAGACACTATCACACTTCCAAGTGATGGACATCAAGTTGACAGTGGCAGAAGATGAGAGGAATATGAATGTTTCAGGATGAGAAACTGAGGTAAAAAAAGGGTTTCACAAAGATAGGGTACAAGGTAAGCTGTAACTCTTTCTTACCAGTCAAATGTGAAAACAAGCAGCAGTATCAACCTAAGCTGACTTGCAAATATCCTTTTGGTGGAGTTCCTTGCCACTGGCCTTACACAGCTGACTGCAGTTAAAGGAATGCAGGCTGAAAAATTAAAGAAGTCTGTGTATGGAATAACATCAGGATTAACTTAAACCATCTGAAGCTGTAAAGCAGTAGAGTTATAGAATCATAGAATAGTTAGGGTTGGAAAGGACCTTAAGATCTTCTAGTTCCAACCCCCCTGCCATGGGCAGGGACACTCCCACTAAACCATGCCATCAGTTCAGTCTGGCATTGTCCTGATTCTGGCATCACTTGTAATGTGCACTGCTGCCTGTAAGGGAAGTTAAGGGCAACTAAGGTGAGCTCAGATGCAGACATCTGGTTTTCAGCTCCTGCACTCAGGTGAGACTAATCCCACCATGCTCCTGCCTTTGCTCCTGGGCTTCCTGGTCATCTTCTAGTCCTTTGATTCTGTATCATCTGCCTGGCTTTTCACTGGCTTGTCCCCACATTGCCTCAAACATGGTCCCATTTTTGTCTTCATGTCCTTCAGAGTAGTTCTTTTATGAATTTAGGCTCTCCTAATAACATCTCTGCTCATTCCTGAACTCTGCTCTAACTGAGCCATGAGATGGGGCTGTCAACACCCCACTCTAAACTTGGGCTGCTTTCAGGATCTCAGCTAGCCAGCTGGAGTACCTCTATGCCCTCTTTTTGCCATATGAAATGTACTTTAACACTGACCATCTAGCTGACAAACTCAGCTGATAACCTCTATACCAGATAGTCCCTCATGCGAAAGACTCCATGTGACAAAGCAAGCATTCTTGTTTTCACCACGACTTGCAGGCTTTAAAGGACAATAATACAGGTTTATTTGCAAGGCTTAAACTGCCAAATAAAGGATGTGTAAGAACAGATCTTTTGTCTCAAGCCCAGGTGACACAACCTGGCTTACAGACACACTTTCATTGATGGGAGACAGGATAGTCTGAAGCTGTGCCAAGGAAGAAGTAGTGCAGGTGGTTGAGGACCACACCTCAAACTCAGACCTCATATCTAATTTACCAGCCTGGACTTCCTTTATACAAGTTAATAAAATAGGCTGGGAGCCATTCCCTGGCCCTGAGGACTATTGGCACATCTTTGTCCATGTAGTTCATCTTGCCTGATGGGAACAGCCCTGGTCTCTGAGCCCATCAAGGAGAGTGCTTGCTGGCATGGGACAAATCCGGGGAGGGTGCTGGCCATCACACATCATGGATGATTGCAAGTTGATGCTGTGTCCTTGTCCTGCTGTGGCTTGGTGGATACAGCTGTACCCAAATTTCCCACACCCAGGGGTGGCTCAGCTTGTGTAGGCAAGAGGCAAAAATTCACATCAGGGGAGTTCCCATGCTCCTTCCCAAGCTCTTGAAGGTTAATGGTTGCACAGAGACTGTCAGCCTTCAGGGACATCTTTTGGCACCTTTCTTATGCACTCAGTCATTTGGAAGGGAAAATAATGAGTACTTTCCTGTAGAAGGCTTTTTCTTTTGGTATCTTAAGACAAGATGCAGTCACATGTCAGGTACGTGCTTGTTTTCATAAAGCACTGCGTAAAAAAACATCTCTTCCTTCAAGTACACATTACGTCAGCAGCCTTTTTGAACTGATTTCAACCCCTCAGCCATACTGCAGCTCTTCTATGGTTAGAAGAGGGCATTCAGGCTTTACCATCCCTGTCATTTGAAGAGTCACATCGCTTTGCAAACTGCCCTTGAAATCAATGTGTTTGATATATTAAAAATTCTTAGCACATAAATTGTAGGACATAGAGGCACTGTGTGTTACAAGGCATGATAAGAGTACAGTGAACCTGCTGTACAAGCTCATTTCAAAATCTAGCACAGGCTCCTTGCTCTCCTACCTGCTTGGTTCAGAGCTTTAAGGGAGGATGTGCTTGTGAGGGTATGTGGCTAACCCCATCCCAAGTCTGATCACTCAGAAATGGGGCTGAGCTTTCTTTATTATTTTTTATGCTGAATTGACCACACTGCAGGTTTGATGGTAAAATTCCCGTCTAATCTGTGCACTTTCACGTGAATCTGAGGTTATAACTGGGTGGGCAGTGGCTAAAGAACGATAAAACAGGAATGGAAATGGCATACCCACATTACAGATGCCTCCACAGGACTTGATTGTGTACACACTGATAAATAACTATAAACAGGCACCTTACCCTGGAGTAGTGAGACAGCAAAGGTAAGAATTTGGGAGCTATCTGTGCAAGTTTTCAAGTGCCTGGGCATTTGACTAAGGAGACCGAAGCAAGGATGCATCCACAAGGTGTATTTATTTCCAAGTCCCTAGTGTGTAACTATCAAAGACATATCGTATTCACAGACCTGAGCCTATAAAAAGACAAGCTTGTTTACCACAGAAAGTTTTTCTCTGTGAAAATCCTAAAGGCTCTTTAGAGGTGCCAAATTGATTTTTTTGTCTTCAAGCACAAATATCAATTAAGCTGAGGTTATGTCCTAGCTTAAAAGCAGGGTGAGATTTATGTGAACAATCAGTTTCAGTTACAGGGAATTAATTTTGAGGGTAGAGTACAGGCACAGGAGTGCATTACTTTCCTTTTATGTCATTTGTTTCCTGATACTGGCACTCTGGAGCAACGGTATATTTGGCTTCTTATTATATATCCAAATCCCATTAGCACAACTGAAATCATCTGGCAAAGGGTCGCATTCAGTTGAACATGCTCTGCTGTGTGCAGGTGACATGTTTCAGTGGAGGCACTTCAAGGTTTTGTAGACATTGCTGTTATAGGAGCTGTGGCTCCAGGGAGAAGAGCAGATGCTGAGTGGCCAGAGAGAGCCTCATCTGAGCTGGAGTGGGGGATTTCTCACTTGGCTGCTTTGCTGTTCTGCCACCCTCTTTATTTCTGCTGTTGATATTTCTCCAGCACTGAGCATAACAAGTACCTTGAAAAGGACTACAGCAAGGGTGAACCAAGATAAATGCAAATCGTTGGCTGAACAAAACCAGCACAGCTCCACTGCACCTCTGCTATGGATCTGCACTGTTGGGAGCAGAGAGACACAGGGACAACAGAGGCTTTCACAGTTTGTATTCTGACATGAGGTAGGGTAAATTTAGGATCCAGTCCTAGTTTCCATGGATTGTATTTTACAGAAGAGAGTAGCTAAAGGGAGTTAGAGAAGAAATAGAATCTAACTGTATTTTAGGAGCTGGATCTTGCCCTGAGTCCCAAACAAGTCATGTTGGACAGGTAAAGGAAATATCGCAGTTTGCCCTTACACTGGCTAAGGCATCATCCATCATGGAAACTTATCTATCTGTTATACAGAGACATAGAATCATAGAATAGTTAGGGTTGGAAAGGATCTTAAGATCATCTAGTTCCAACACACCTGCCATGAGCAGGGACACCTCACACTAAACCATGCCACCCAAGGCTCTGTCCAGCCCAGCCTTGAACACTGTCAGTGATGGAGCACTCACAACTTCCCTGGGCAACACATTCCAGTGCCTCACCACTCTTGCAGTAAAGAATTTCTTCCTCATATCCAATCTAAACTTCCCTTGTTGAAGTTTGAACCTGTTACCCCTTGTTCTATCACTACAGTCCCTAAAGAAGAGTCCCTCCCCAGCATCCCTGTAGGCCCCCTTCAGATACTGGAAGGCTGCTATGAGGTCTCCATGCAGCCTTCTCTTCTCCAGGATGAACAGCCCCAACTTTCTTATCCTATCTTCATATGGGAGGTGCTCCAGTCCCCTGATCATCCTCGTGGCCCTCCTCTGCACTTGTTCCAGCAGTTCCATGTCCTTTTTATATTGAGGAGACCAGAACTGCACACAATACTCCAAATGAGGTCTCACATGAGCAGAGTAGAGGGGCAGGATCACCTCCCTCGACCTGCTGGCCATACTCCTTTTGATGCAGCCCAGGATACGGTTGGCTTTCTGGGATGCGAGCACACACTGAAGCCGGCTCATGTTCATTTTTTCATCGACCAGCACCCCCAAATCTTTCTCCACGGGGCTGCTCTCAATCTCTTCTCTGCCCAACCTGTAGCTCTGCCTGGCATTGCTCCCACCCAGGTGTAGGACCTTCTGCTCGGCATGGTTAAACTTCATGAGGTTAGCATCAGCCCACCTCACAAGCGTGTCAAGGTCCCTCTGGATGGCATTCCTTCCCTCCAACTTATCAACTGAACCACACATCTTGGTGTCATCAGCAAACTTGCTGAGGGCACACTCAATCCCACTGTCCATGTCATTGACAAAGATGTTGAACAAGACCGGTCGCAACACTGATCCCTGATGGACACCACTCGTTACTGGTCTCCATCTGGACAGTGGGCCATTGAGCACAACTCTTTGCGTGAGGCCATCCAGCCAGTTCTTTATCCACCGCGTGGTCCACCTATCAAATTGATGTCTCTCCAACTTAGAGACAAGGATGTCATGTGAGACAGTGTCTAATGCTTTGCACAAGTCCAGGTAGATGACATCAACTGCTCTACCCCTGTCTATCAGTTCCGTAGCCCCATCCTAGAAGGCCACCAGATTGGTCAGGCAGGATTTCCCCTTAGTGAAGCCATGCTGGCTGTCAGCAACCACCTTCTTGTTTTTCATGTGCCTCAGCATGCCTTTCAGGAGAATCTGCTCGAAGATTTTGCCAGGCACAGAGGTGAGACTGACATGGTCTGTAGCTCCCCGGCTCATCCATTTTTCCCTTCATGAAAATGGGGGTTATATTTCCCTTTTTCCAGTCACCGGAAACTTCACCTGACTGCCATGAGTTGTCAAATATGATGGACAGTGTCTTAGTAACCTCATTTGCCAGCTCCTTCAGAACCCACCGATGTATTTCATCAGGTCCCATGGACTTGTATACGTTCCGGTTCCTAAGATGGTCTCGAACCAGATCCTCTCCTACAGTGGGCCCAGGGTCTTCATTCTCACAGTCCCTGTGTCTGCCTTCCAAGACTTGGGTGGAGTGATCAGAGCGTTTGCCGGTGAAGACTGAGGCAAGTTTCAACTCCCCTGCCATGGGCAGGGACACCTCACACTAATCCGTGTCACTCAAGACTCTGTCCAACCCGGCCTTGAACACTGCCAGGGTTGGAGCATTCACAGCTTCCCTGGGCAACCCATTCCAGTGCCTCACCACCCTCACAGTAAAGAACTTCTTCTTTATTTCTGATCTAAACTTCCCCCATTTAAGTTTTAAACCATTACCCATTGTCTTATCACTACAGTCCATAATGAAGAGTCCCTCCCCAGCATCCCTATAGGCCCCCTTCAGATACTGGAAGGCTGCTATGAGGTCTCCATGCAGCCTTCTCTTCTCCAGGCTGAACAACCCCAACTTTCTCATCCTATCTTCATACGGGAGGTGCTCCAGTCCCTTGATCATCCTCGTGACCCTCCTCAGGACTTGTTCCAACAGTTCCATGTCCTTTTTATGTTGAGGAGACCAGAACTGCACCCAATACTCCAAATGAGGTCTCACGAGAGCAGAGTAGAGGGGCAGGATCACCTCCTTTGACCTGCTGGTCATGCTCCTTTTGATGCAGCCCAGGATGCAGTTGGTTTTCTGGGCTGTGAGCACACACTGCCAGCTCATGTTAAGTTTCTTATCTACTAACACCCCCGAGTCCTTCTCCACAGGGCTGCTCTGCGTCTTTATATACTCGGGGACCACTGAAATCCTTGGGTATCTCAGTCTCATTCTACAGAAGTGTTACTCTGCTCTGTGGCATCACACTCAAGCTTGCACTAAATGGGTCACATACTGCTAGCTGAGAAAAAGCAGACACTTTGAACGAAGATATTGGGAAAATGCATTCAAAAGGATGGTCCAGGTAGTGGAGGGCTCTGCTCTGCCAATGGGACCTGAGCTTGGTGGTGCCTGTGGCTGCAGAAGGGGGCAGGAAAAATTAAACTGAGCTCAGCAAGATTAGGGATTCAGTCTGGAATGTTTGCATGGGGTTCCCTAGATATAGGCACACAATACTGGTGGTATGCCAAGACCTGTCAGTCATAATATGCTTATGCTTAAGCCCAGTTGGTAACTCAGAACCACGCAGCCACGCATGCACTTCCTCCCTTTCTTTCCCCCACTCCTGAAGGGATGGGGAGGAGAATCAAAATAATGTAACTCCCATGGGCTGAGATAAGAACAGTCCAATAACTAACGTATAACACGAACCACTGCTGCTACCACCAATAATAACAATGATAAGTGGGATAATGAGAGAGAATAAAAAACTTAAAGGGGAAAAGCATAAGAAAATGATAAACAGAATACAATTGTTTACCACCTGCCGACCGACACCCAGCCTGACACAAGCAGCAATCTGGGTCTTTCATTTAACTGCCCGCAGTTTATACTGGGCATGATGTGCTGTGGTAGGGAATATCTCTTTGGCCACCCTAGGTCAGGTGTCATGTTTCTGCTCCCTCCTGGCTCCCTGTGCCCCTCCTTACTGGCAGAACATGAGGCTGAAATTCCTTGATGGGAGTAAGCACTACTTACTACTTAGCACCAACTAAAAACGTCGGCGTTATCAGTGTTGTTCTCAGGCTGAAAGTCAAAAACACAGCACTGCATCAGCTAAGAAGAAGGAGAAAAATGACTGCTACAGCTGAACCCAGGACACACACATATCCACACCAGCGCTGCTGATCTAGGTGCTCAGCAAAAAAATCACTATCTGTCCTACCATAAATCACTTATGTCCTGGAACACTTACAACCTTCTCTCTTCCTAGAGATGTATCTCTCTGTGATTCAGGAATCCAGTGTCTGGCTCTGCTTCAACCCGGCATCATAGCTTTGTCTCAAACCTCTGAGGAAGAGTGGGAGAAAGTCTGTAGACTCACGGGATGGGAAAGGTGAAAAGGCAAACAGAGGTAGGATTGCTGAGATGGGGAGAGGGAACAACTCAAGGAGTCAAGAAGAAAAAAGCCAGCATGGGAAGATATAAAACCCTAGGATGGAAGCACAGAGTTGGAAACTGGAGCACTGAGGACCTGTCACGAATGCCAACCCTTTCTTACCTGCTGGCTGACTGCTTGGCCAGCAAGGATTCTTCCGGTGTCTTACTTGGGACACCAAACATACTAATGCTTAGCCTGGTAGCACATTAAATCCAGCTATCTCTTGTCTGTGTCAACTGATAAACAACTATTTTGTACTTTTGTGTATACCCTACTTACAGAATCTCTTTGTGCATAACAAAAGGTGCCTGAACAAAGTGACCTAGAAAGCGAAGGTTGCAGTT
Source organism: Myiopsitta monachus (assembly GCA_017639245.1). NCBI lineage: Eukaryota > Metazoa > Chordata > Aves > Psittaciformes > Psittacidae > Myiopsitta > Myiopsitta monachus. Next base: position 68,287,627 of record CM029919.1, read on the forward strand.
TCCTCTCTCCAGCATAGAAAGCCAGCAAGACCAATTGAAGAAAATCTGTTTTCTTTGTTCTTGCTCTCCCTTTAATCTTCACCATCCCTCCAGCTAACAAAAATGAAACACTTTCACTGTGAGTTGTTGGTGTTGATGTTCACCACAAAGGCATAGGAGTGAAAAATGCAGCCAGAGTTGCATTTCAGTTGTACACCAGTGGAAAGTGATGTGTGTAGTACGTCACAGTGCTGACTCTTTTTAAGGTCAGATATTCAGATTTAGTAAGAATCACAGAACAAGATGTGAACCATTTAGGTAGTGGAAAGTGACAGCCTGCCAGGCTAGAGTATCTAGGATCTCAAAAAGAGAAATCTGGTTAAAGTTTAATGCTCTGTGTTTCAAAGTTTTGAGGTCCCTGACAGGTTTCAAAAACAACTCAAAGTGTGACTCATCTTACCTAACATCTCAGGTTTACAGTCATCTGCACATGATCTAGTCAGTATAGGCTCTCCTAACAGTCAAGGTAAATAGCATACTCTTCTGGGCTCATCTCCTGATCTGCTTTTGCATCTACTCTAAGCATGCCTATTTCCCTCCACTGGGTAAAATGGGATCCTCCATTTGGCTGTGTATCTTTTACATTTGGCGCCAGAGAAGAGCAGTGTGCAAGAAGGGAGGAGTCACTGAGCATGTGGAGTGAAATCAAAGCAAGAAGCACTGGGTCTGGCTGGGATGGAGTTAACTCTCTTCACAGCAGCCCACAGGATGCTGCGCTGATCTGTGACCAGAGCAGTGTTGATAACGCACAGATATTTTAGCTATTGCTAAGAAGTGTTTCACAGCATCGAGGACTGTGTTTCACACTCTGCCCCCCAGCAAGTTAACTGGGACTGGGTGAGAAGTTTCGAGTGGACACATCAGGACAGATGACCCCAGCTGATCAAAGTTATATTCCATAACATCCTCAGCAATATATTCAGGAGGTTGTCTTTCCAAAGTAGTCCTTGCTTGGAGACCATCTGGACACTGGTCTGCTGGTGGAAGGTGGCAAATGACTGCATTTGATCACTTGTTCTTTGTTTTCTCTCTTTTCTTCACTTATTAAACTGTCTTTATCTGGACTCCTGAGTTTTTCTCACGATTGTTTTTTCAATTCTTTCCCCCATTCTGCTGGTGGGGAGTGAGTGAGCGGCTGGTGGGTGTTTGAGCAGGGTTGTTTACCACCACAAAGAGCAAATAGGCAAGAAGAATTAGTGAAGATCGGAAGGAAAGGAAACCGGAAAGTTGACATTTACATGAAATAAACCACACTCTGTAGTGTCCTGGCAGCTTTGCTGAAACATGAAGGAAATGGGAGCAGCATGTCCAGGGCTCCGGTGCCCTAGAACACTCAAGAAGCCACAGCCTAGAAGTAGACATTTTACTAGAAGTTTATAACATCTGTTTGCATCATGGAAGAAAACAAAAACTTCTCACTTTGTATAAAGACTTAGCAGTATTACTATTGTAATCCTAAAAATCCTGTTTGAACAATGCCAGCTGCAGGGATACCCACACTTAACAGAAAAGCAGTTTGGCACACGAAGCTAAGACTGAGAATGAAGGAAGTGAAGAATTTTGAAATACTGAGAATGACACATTTGGAGTCAAACTTGTGTTTGTGCCATTTCTGGAAAAGATAACCCAGAGTGCTGAGCCATCTCTGAGCTTAATCCAGGAGTGGGGAAAGACTCTGCAGTACAATGCTGTGACAAGGTAGAAGGGGAAAACAATAAATGAGCTGGTCCATGGTATCCACCACCATAACACAGAGAAAATGCAGGGAGCGCAAACAGCCCAAATGACAGCCCCCAGACCTGCACTGAAAACATCTATAGGAAAAGATAGCAGGAAACATAACACCAGCTGTCTGCAGTGGAGGAACTGCATGGACTGCAAGTAGTGTGGAGCACCGGCAAGTGGAATTGCCAGGGTAATTTCGTGATTTCCATCAGGATGACCAGAAAGCCAGTGCATAAGAAATGAGAGGTCAGAGAAGCATGTCAGCATGAAGCCAGGAGTGGCATGTTAGCTCTCTCAGAGGTGTTCCCCAAGAAAATGGGCTGAGCTGGTAGTGAAGACTGGACATATGGTCTTCAGCCCATACACATGGAGGTTAACCTGTGCTGTGGTAGCCTGCTCATGTTTCAAGTGCGATGGTGAAGGCAGGGGCTGAGTAGGAATAAGGTAACACAATATTTTGCCTAACCACAGGCACATTTAGCATCATTTATACCATGTGCCTCTCCTCTGATGGGCTTCATCCTACACCTCTGGCCTTCCTTCTCTGCTGCGCCTGCCCTAATCTAGCAGCACATAGCTCCAAAATAGGCATGACTCCACAGCCTACTTGTGCTGATTTTGGCTGCTGTAGAGTTAATTTTCTTCACAGTAGCTGGTATGAGGCTGCGTTTTGAATTCGTATTGAAAACAGCATTGATAATTAAGGGATGTTTTTGTTATTGCTGAGCAGCACTTACACAGAGCCAAGGCCTTTTCTGCTCCTCACACCATTCCACTAGCGAGTAGACTGGGGGTACACAAGGAGTTGGGAGAGGACACAGCTGGAACAGCAGGAACTGACTAAAGGGGTGTTCCACACCATACAGTGTCATGCTCAGCACGTAAAGCTGGGGAAAGAAGAAGGAAGCGGGGACATTTGGAGTGCTGGTGTTTGTCTTCCCAAGTAACTGTTATGCTCAGTGGAGCCCTGCTTTCCTGGGGATGGCTGCACACCTGCCTGACCATGGGAAGTGGTGAATTAATTCCTTGGTTTGCTTTGATTGTGTGGGACTTTTGCTTTACCTGTTAAACTGCTTTTATCTCAGCCCATGAGTTTTCTCTCTTTTCCGATTCTCTCCCCATGCCACTGGAGATGAGTGAGCGAGCGGTTGCGTGGTGCTTAGCTGTCAGCTGGGGTTAAAACACACCACCACCTCAACCCTCCAGTCTACAGCTTGCCGCCTCATGCAGCAAGTGCCTGGTGCACTGGGTTTCTTGTGGTCCTCCACTTCACTGAGATGAAGCTATGTGATAAATCAGATGTCAGAAACGCAGCTTGATCTGGCGCAACCACAGAGACCAGGTTTGGCAGCCTCTTTTTGCATGAAGCGCACATACAGAATTATAGGATCATATAACAGTTAGGGTTGGAAAGGACCTTAAGATCATCGGCACTTGTGGAAACGTGTCAGCTCATTGCTTCCAGATAAATGCAAACAAAGAAGGAATGACTAAAGTGGGTCACTCTCCCCTGCTTTTTTTATGTGATGAAGGACACTGCATTAACAAGTCTCCAAGCCACCATGTTAACATTTCTGAGCATGAAGCCAGCACTGGCACCCTCAGTGTCTCCTTTCCGCACCTCCACTGGGACAAATTGACCCTGCCTAAGTAAGAAAAGACTTTCCTAATCACATTAGGATCAACTTTAGATGGAAGAGAGGGTAACAAAATTAGAGCTTTTAAACCATTATCTGTTCTTCGTGACCATCTGTGTTGGTACAAACTTGCAGAGAGTTAAGGAAAGCTGAGCTATGGCTGACCTCATTAAAGCTTTAAAAACAAAATATGTGATAGAGAGATGCTCTGTGGCTGTCAGAAAAACCATCAGGCTTTTTGTAAGAGGTAAAAAGGGCTCTGCTCAAGCCCAGGGTGGTTATATCCTGATTCTTGATTTTTAAAAATATCTCCAGTCCCACAAATCTTCTCCTAGGTCCATATGCAAACTAACATATGTACATATACCTAGCCAGGCAGTGCCTTTAATTTCATACTGCACATGTCACTCCGTAGTGTTTTGATTCTGTTGTCTGCATCCTGTTTGATGCAATAATTTATTGTAATATTTTACATAACCACAGTTGAATACTGTATGGAGAAACCAGGGAACGTGTCTGATCTCCTTGCTATGAAAGCAAGAACTGCAGTGATATGGTTAATGTACTCAGAGAGAAACATGAACTCCGCAGAAAAGCTGGACTGGATGAAATGGGGCATAGGACTGATGCAAAGTAGACACCTATACACCAGGTGATGCAGTGGTCAGGAGTTTTACTGTGCAACATGTTTTCCTTAAAACCACTAAATAAGAACTGTTCACATATTTCTTAGAATCGCAGAATCATTTAGGTTGGAAAAGACCATTTAAGATCATCGAATCCAACCATTACCCCAGGACTGCCAAGTCCACCACTAAACTATGTCCCTAAGCACATCTACACTTCTTTTAAATACCTTCAGGGGTGGTGACTCGATCACTTTCCTGGGCAGCCTGTTCCAATGCTTGACAGCCCTTTCAGTGGAAATTTTTTTCCTAATATCCAATCTAAACCTCCCCTAGCACAACTTTAGGCCATTTATTCTTTTCTTATCACTTGCTGGGAGAAGAGACCGACCCTCACCTCACTGCAACCTCCTTTCAGGCAGCTGTAAAGAGCAGTAAGGTCTCCCTGAGCCTTCTCCAGACCAACCACCCCCAGTTCCCTCAGCTGTTCCTCATCATACTTATGCTCCAGACCCTTCACCAACTTCTTTGCCCTTCTCTGGACCTGCTCCACACCTCAATGTCTTTCTTGTAGTGAGGGGCCCAGAACTGAACACAGTATTTGAGGCTTCATCAGTGCAGTGCCAAGCACAGGAGACAATAACTTGTTTACATAAAGCAGGAAAAAGTACAGTTTCCTGTTGACTTCTTCAAAGTATAATTTGCTATGAAAAAACTTTCTTTTATTCATATATTTACATAATATAAACAAAATTAAGAAAGTCAAAATTCAAATAAAAATATTCTGAATTTAATTACATCAGACAGATATTGTCTTTTGGATTTTTAAACTTCAAAGCCAGTATCTGGAGCTGGATATGCTTAATGAAAAGGGATATATGGCTATGTCCAGCAAAAGATCAAGTAACCCAAGCACCATAATCTTGATGATCCATATACCCAAATTGTCAGCTCACTCCCTGGCTCTGTGTGCACCACTCCAGCTACATCTCTCCAAGGTGAAATAGTTATAGTGAAAGCTAACTCTAACCAGCTGAAGAAATCATTGACATTCAGCTTCAGGCAAGAGGCTGTTTCCCGTCCCTCTTTAATTTAGCAGCATAGACATGACCTGCCAATCTTAGACTTTGATACTGTACTTTCTCTATGCAAACATAATTTCCTCAGTTCATTTATGCTGACCTGTCTAAATGCACATGTGTATGCATGCACATACATATATCTTCTTTGTTGCTCCAATCCAGCAGAAACCTGAGCCTACTTTTGAAATGTCACAGCTCAAACATAATCCCCCAAAAGAGTTTGAAATGCAGATCACTTCAGCGATCAGGTTCACAGAATAACCCCCAAAATGGTAATTTGATAACAGACAGATGAGAGACCAAAAACTTCTTAAGCCAGCCTCACCACTGAAGTCTGTTATGTAACTACCCTCTCCATCTCCAGGCATTTAATTGCTACCTGGCTTTTGGCCTCATTAAATTCCAGATAATTAATCCCCAAGTACTAGATTTTCACTCTGCCCTGAGACACTTCAGCAGGTTTCCTTAGCAGTGGCCCCAAAATAATAATTTCCTGCTCTCAGTGCTGAACATACTGTGCCAAGAAGTTTAATGCACGTCCACTAGTAGCAGACCACTTGGCTATATTAAAGGGAAGAAAAAGACTGCAGAAAAATACGAGCCCTGCACTATCATCAGTTTTGTAGTGAATTTGATTGATCAGAAAAATGCAGATTTGAACACTTGCAGGACAATTATCCCGTTGCTCTCCATGGAGCTTGGTTTGCAGAATAGCCAAAAGCCAGGCTGAGCTTCAGAGCTGCGGCCCATCAGAGTGCAGTCATGCACCCCTGGGTTGTCACTTGCCCCATGGGCACATGACCAAACACATCCAAAGAGAAGGTACCAAAACCCAGTCCCCTTTTTTAGCTCTGAAACCATCTCCCATTTCTGCTCTCCATTCTCCAGTTCCGGCTCAAAGGTGGACAAAATCTCAAAGAAACGAGAACGGTGCACTCCCTGATGTGAAACAGGGACATGAAACTTGGCTACAGTTTAGTTCTAAGTGCATCATACCACAGATTTAAATCAATCTAAACTTCCTATTTCTCTTAATCATCAGAAGACATTTGCTGTAGGTCTCTGCTCCATGACTGTTACTAGTGGAGGCATAGCTGGAAGGCAGCACTCCATGGGCAGTGCCCAGGCACTGACCTCAGGGACAAACAAAAGTCATCTTGCATGAAATTATTACTTTTGCTGCTGGAGACTCAACAAAGTCTTCATTTTTCTTATGATTTGGACAACAATTTTAATGTAATCTTAAGACGATGTTAGCACAGGTTTGAAAGTAAGTTTCTTCATTTATTATCTAGACTGCTGGGGCTGAAACAACAGTCAGGAGCTGAAATGTCCTCACACAGGTCCTGTTTATGTATTTTGAGGTGAGATAGGGAATAGTGTCTGTCCTTCAGCAGGCACCATTTTTGGACTGTAACTGCTATCAGGTTACATCTACTTTTCTCTGTTTTGGCACATTATTTCTGTTTGTTGTATGTAGAAGTTGCCTGGACTGATTATCTCCAAAACCAGTATAATTTCTGTAACTTCAAAATCAAATCCATTTTGATCAACTTCAAAAGAAGCCCCTTCTCTCTGCTGATGCAAAAGTGTGAACCTGTAAGTGCTGAGCCCCTGAGACTTTCCCTGACTTCAGAAGAAGTTTCATCTCTTGTTCTGCAGAATTGCTGAGAACACTTTCTTAATGAAAAGAGAGGAGAACGGGGCTTTCCCCTTTCTGTATCATAGATCTAGATTTAATCTCAGAAAAGAGGCTTGGTTTTTCCAGCTCTAAAATGGAGGTGACAGTATTTATAACAGGATTGGGAGTTTCCACTTGAGGAGCATTTTATGAAAGCCTGGCTATTTGCCAAAGGCAAGCATGATATTTTCCAGACCAATGAGCCATGGACTCTCTCCTGCAGGAAAAGAACGTACAAGAAGATCCAGTCCCCTAAAACAGGAGTTTCGATATTTGACTAGAGCAGAAGTGAGGCATTAAGGCACTGTAACACTGGTACCCCCTGGGCAGGGAGAGCAGAAAGCCCATGGCTGATTTCCCTGATGTGGGATGACCAGGGCTTCTTCAGGAGCTCACATGAGCAAGGAAGGTTCTCTCTGCCTGCTCCTGGTTTGAGAAACCAGCTGGACAGGTCAGGATGTGACTGGGAGAAAAATAAAGGGGCAATTTGGGAAAATGGGGCAGGGGGAGGAAGCTGCAGTTACTGTGGGAAAGCACTGGGAACAGCCTGGACTCTGCTGTGAGGGTAAATGGTGTGCACAGACATGGCTGGTATTTGCAGAGTGCTGAGGCACCAGCCAGAGGGTTTGCAAGCTGGGGTGACTTTCACAAAGCTTCAGAGGGCAAAAAGTGCTGATCCAGCAGTCGAGATGAGCAGTAATTGCACCTGCAAAAGCTGGTAGAGAGAGGAGCACAGGGAAAAGACACCTTGCAGGGAACAGGTGAGCACCTAGGGAACGTAAGGCTATTGCAAAGCTATCCTGAGGAGGGGGAATCTCTCCAAATCAATACAAACCTCTGTTGTCAACCAGCTGTAATTAATTTGCCTGGGGTTATTTCATTGTTTCCCCTCTAAACCCCCTCAATGTTACTGTGTTTTCTTACAACAGATGCAGTGTTTCTGTGGGGATATCAAAGTTCTCTCAAACAGGAGGGAGAGGATCCTTAATTTCTAGGCTTTTGTGTGCTATCTCAAGTTGCTGCTATTAACATTCAGGAAAAAGAAAACACTGAACAGTGTCTTCCCAGCTTCCCCTGAGCCTTCCAAGGTAATCAAATGTAGCCTTTTTATCCTGCTGTCCTGGGTTCAGCAGTAGCAGTCATTTTTCTCCTTCTTAGTACCTGGTGCAGTGCTGTGGTTTTGACTTTTAGCCTGGGAACAGCGCTGATAACACCCATGTTTTCAGTTGCTGCTCAGTAATGTTTACTCTGACAAAGGGCTTTCTGAGCCTCATGCTCTACCAGGGAGGAGGGGAAGCCGGGAGGAAGCAGAGACAGGACACCTGACCCAAACTGACCAAAGAGGTATTCCATACGACAGCACGTCATGCCCATTATATAAACTGGGTCCAGTTACCCGGAATGGTGAGATCACTGCTTGGGTCGGGCTGGGTATCAGTCGGCAGGTGGTGAGCGGTTGTATTCTCTTCCCTTGTTATTTCCTTTATCATTATTATTATTGGTGGCAGCAGCAGTGGTTTGTGTTATACCTTAGTTACTGCACTGTTCTTATCTCAACCCGTGGGAGTTACATTCTTTTGATTCTCCTCCCCATCCCTCCAGGAGTGGAGGGAGCAAGGGGAGGAGTGAGGCAGAGACTGCGTGAGTTACAGCTGGGCTTAAACCACGATACCTGCTGACAGTAGCATTTCTAAAAAGATCATATTTTGCCTTTGAGCATGTGATCTTTGTCAACTAAAGCCATTGTGTCCAAAGTAAGGGTCTTTCTAAAAGACATCAAGGAGCTGAAGTTACGGCCTTAAGCTCCTGAGAAATGATCTTGTGCAGCTGGCCTGGTTAGATTACCCTAAGAGCCTCTTCTAGCTTTAAATGATGTGATTTTATGTCTAAGAGGCAAGAAAATGTCACTGTACCCTCACCGAGTCTTCACCCTGCGTCATGTCAGGGGGGTTTCAAAATGGGATTCCTCTTTTTGCCTGCCCCTGCCACCAACTTTACAGGCTCCCTCCAGATGCTTGTCCTCAGTGACGGATGAACATGCTGTAAGTACACATCTTGTCCAGAGAGCTATACATTGAAGTATCACATTGTTACTAGGCCTGGAGGGACACAAATTCCCTTCCCAATTAATATTTCTTAGTGTGTGTATATCTTAAGCTGGATCCGATGCACAGAAATGTGTTGTTGATGGTAGCAGTCTCCTCTCCCTTGAACATGACAGGCCAGCAGTTTTATGAAAGTCTTTGGTACCTGCTGTGTGTCTACAGAAGGGTTGATTTATGGTTTCCTTAATGAACATTGTTCTATTGCATATTGATTTTCTGTGTGGTTAATAGTTTAACTTAAAAATTATATGAATGCCATAACTTTGTTAAGTATGAATGCCATAACACACTGACATAACAAAGCAAAAAATTGTTACTGACCTGCAGCTGGTGCATTCTCTATCTGAGTATCTGCTTAAGCATCGTAGCTAACACATCCTCTGGAATAATTTTTCTCAGAGGTGAACTCATAAGCAAGCTAATTAAATATGAAATTGGTTATTGTGGGTGCATTTACTGGGCATGAAAAAGTGATGCATCTCTGACATTTCCCTCTGTAAATATGTTTTAAATAAGTCGTTGGTAGTTAATTACCATGCTGTAAAATTGAGTCAAATAGATGTATTTTGGATGCCATAAGGCAGCTGCTTTATGGTAATTAAATGACATCAATGGATTATGCTTAGATAAAAATTCTGAATAATCAGGGTCATCACATTGTGGTGTGGCATTTATAACTTCTGGATTAGAGGAGGTTCAGCAAATGCGCCCACAGTAGCAAATAGGGCAGCACAGAGCATGTAGGAGGTGGCTGATTTGCAGCAAGCTGTTACATTTTGAGGATGACCTGTTCACACTCCTTGTTTCCTGACCATGAATTTTAGGGTGGCTGCCAGTGCTGAGCATACACTACAGCTTCCTGCCAGGATAGCACCCATGCATAAGCCACAGAGCACAGCTGCAGGCTTGGGCTCTGCACCCCTGCAACTCTTATGTAGAGAAGGATTTACTCCTCTGAGCACGTACGTTTCTTTCCTTCTTCAGCTTTGGGACTGGGTTTTAGAGGCAAGCCTCTAAATGCAAGAAAGACATACTTCCTGCTCCTGCTCCTCTCTTTGTTTGCAACTAAAAGCAGTCACCCCAGGTTGATGGGATTTGCGCCTTTTTGGACATTTGGCCATGACACTGTATTGCATCCGGACGTAGTTGAGCAGGTCACAAAGACTGGTGAGCATGGGTGGCCTTAGCCTTACCTCACACATTGGAAGTGAAGGCAGTACACATACAGAGGAATCATTTAGAATCATCATTACTCATTTCCTGTGGTGGCAGGCACCTGGAATATTAAGTCCCCTGACAGGACAAAGGAAGATCTTGTCTTTGACCACATAGTACATGTACATTTATTAGTGCCTGACACGCCATTCTCATTTTACCCTGTCCTCAGCAGTGCATGGTACCTCCTTGAATTTTCTGCCAGTTAAGAACCTCCTGAAGATCACTGAGATGACAAGTATGTTTATTTGCCATGTGCCATTAGGACATTTTCTATGAGTATTTATGCCCCCTTGAAATTAAAGCCCAGAGACTGTATGGCTGTACGGCAGGCATTGTGATTTCGGCCTCTGCTTCACCCCTGGGAACTCATCATGGACTGAATGAAGCACAGTCTAATCGCTGTTGCATTGCAGGGAAACCAAGAAACCCAAACTGATGAAGAGTATTTTTGTTTATCAGTGAAGAAAAGGCTGATAAATACTCCTACACATTTATATGTGGTGAAGCCTAGATGATTTATGATTGACCTCCCAAGGGTTTTGACTTTGAGAGGGAAAAGCACATAGGCTGCTGCACTGACACCCACTTTTCCAAAGCACCACCTTAGGTGGCTGAATTTCACTCTGGTTGGAAAGTAAATGGTGCCAACTTTGCTGTTTATGTTAGGGGAAAAGTTGAGGTGTTGGCAAAGATCTGTCCCAAACCCCAGTGCCCAATGACAAGGGAGGTTAGGAGACTGCACTTGCCTCATGGTCCACCTCCTGCAGCAATCCCAGGTAGAGCAGACATCCTCCACTTCCCTCCTAAAGGCAAGTGGGGATGGCGTGCTGCGTAGTGCTGAGGTGGCATGATTGCTTCATTCCCTCTCAGTAGTGGCTGCATAATTACTGTGGATTAATGATCCTTCTAAGTATTACTTAGTGCTGCTAAAATGCTTTATATTTTCTACTCACAGTATAATCATCATTAAGGGATTAAGGTAAAAATATTATAAACTTAGGTGGCTACAATTAAGCTTCAACATCCTCATTTTTGGTCTTACATATTTACAGCCTGACTGTGAGATTGGAAGAACAAATCCCACCAGCCTCACTGACACCAAAAGCATCATCAGACTCACAGTATTTATGGCAACAGGACCAGTTTTGTGGATGGGTCCCTCACACACATACAGCAGCTTAACCTGCCACAGGAGATTTTAGTATTTTGGCCTCCATTCCAAACCACCTGGCTGATGTTGAAGAACATTGCCCCCACCTCATTTACAGAGGGAGAAACTAAAGGTGTATATGCCTGCAGAGCACCACAGCTAGCTGATCCATCCTGCAGCTCTGGCTGCACTATGGACCTTTGCAGCATGTGGATGTGCCCATCAGGTTTGGAGGAAGATAAACCACAATGCCTTGGCAGGGTGCTGCAGTGAACAGATCCTGTCTCCTGCAGGCCGTATTAGGTCAGGCACAGCATCCAGCTAATGCAGCTATTTGTCTGCTAGGCTCAGCCTGGCTTGTATCTAGCCTCTGCTGCATCTCTGCTCTGTCCTTTCTCACACCTCAGCTCCTGGAGCAAATGGGGCAGGAGATGGGCAGCTTTATGGTGCTGTTGGTGACCTCTAAGGCTCTGTTTGTAAAAGCAGTTTTGGGTACAAGGGTAAGCACAGCAAACTCTGTCAGTATTAGCTGTAGCTGGGCTCAGAGCATTGGGTCAGCCATCGATGAGTGCTCTCAGGGAGCTCAGCCTGATCTTGCCCAACTTGGGAATAGATGCTCACTAGATGGCTCTTGGGTAAGTCTAGTGATACCCACCAAGAGGTAGGCTTGTTTGCCACCAGGGAAACAAATTATACTCAAAACTAGGCTTAGGCTGTAGGACTTCTTCACTGCAAAGCCTGGGCTATGTTCTTGCTCATCTTTCAGCCCTCAACTATTTGCAAACACCAAGTAGCGCAGGTCTTACTGGAGTGTCTGAGCTATGATTATGGGTCAGCCAGGACTGGAGCTGGTTGCAGCCCACTGCGTGACTTGCCTATAGAGAGCATCAAGGTCCTTTTCCATGAATAACAACTCAGAAGCTACTGGATCTAAAAGTTTCTTCTGTGTTGTAAAACTCAAGAAGCAAAAGTTACTATTACAAAAAACCCCTGAAAGTCTGCTTTTGACATCAGTAGATTTTCCTTATGAGTAAAGAAAAAGTCTTCCCTTCTCAACATCTGCTTTATCAGACTGAGTTCTCATGCTATATGCTGTTGATTGGCCTCTGGCAAATTAAAGTTGCCTTAGTTAAAGCAGCAGATAGGCAAAGCACCCAGATGCAGCCTGGATTTATCTGCGAACTGGGATGTGGTTTTCTAATCACTAGCTTATTATTAAGAGAATTATTAAGAGATACCAAACCAATGAGCTCGTGTTTAGCTGCAGCACTAAATTATGTGTTGCCTTGTGAAGCTCCTGGAGATTAAGCTGGCTTCAGATATGTTTTCTGATAGCACCTTTGTCTTTTACCAATAGCCTGAAAGAAAATTCAGTCTTTATAATCAGTTATTTACAAACCAGTGGTTATGTTTGTGCAACATTGCATGACCATAATGTTTATGAGCCTCTTTTTTGAAATATTTTCTGTGGCAGAAAAAACTCAGTGAAAGTTTTGGTTTATTTTTAAAGCTGTATTATTTCCCACATGATTTAGACCCTGGAGATTCCAGGGATGGAATTATAATTGCAAGAAATATTCCAGTTTGACTATAAGGGGGAAACAAGATGAAATGACAATGAATAACTGCCAACATTTGTATCTTGTTTTCTTGCCACACTTTAAATCTTGACCTGGGAATAGGCATGAACTGTCTGCAAGTAAACACACCCCTATTTGTAAGGAACTTGCTCGTGCTGCATTGCTGCTGCCTTTAAGTATGCATTCTGCCTGGGTTGGCTTGTGGCTGTGGAAAACATGTCTTTCTTGCCACTCCCAAAAGCACAGATAATGAGAGGTCTAAACCTGAGTACATGCCTTGAGGTAAGTATTTATATAGGATATTGCTTTACTCAACAGGGACAAAGAGGTTCCCAAAAAACGTTTGTCACAATGATGGCAAAAAGAAAACTAAATGAGCCACACAAGCCCCTGACCGCATCACAACTACCTTGTAGGAATGAGAGGAGAGAAAAAGAAGCACAACCATCTCTCTCAGTCAACAAACCTTAATCACCAGCAAAGCATTTTTCAAGGACTGATGCCTCAGGCTCCTGTCAGATACCCTCTAGTGAAGCTTGCTACAGTGGCCTAGGACATTCCTGATCTCAGTGCCTGCATGGCCACTGCCAGGACTCACATACTGCGATATCACAGCTGCGATAAAGAGTGCCTGCATTTCAGCTGCCTCCTCAGTCTGATGTACTAATGCAAACTCTTTTAATAAACCCACAAAGGCCTATGAAATGGGTTAGGAGTGACATGAGGACCAACCTTTATCTCCCCCTTTGCTGGCCCTGCACCAGGGCAGTGACAGATTTCAAGGGACCAACAAAGTAATGTAGGATGACAATATTTTAAGCTGCCCCAACAAAACACAGGTGACCTACAGACTTCCATACTGCAAATTGTGAGCTGGCCTAAAATGGCTGGACAAAGCAGCATTTTCTTACCTCTAGTGATGCTATCTCATCTTAAGTCACCCAAGTCTGTGTAACACCTCTGGATTTCACTGATCAAAGATAAACAGAAAGAGACTCCATTGAGCCTGGGAGCAGAACCAGAATTCAGGCAGGGAACAATACTACTTAAGTAGAATCTCTGCTTTTTACCTCTTTGCATAGCTAATTAACGCAGCTTGCATGCCAAAAAGTGGGTCTGAAGCATTAGGGATCCTGCTGTAGGGGGAAAGTAATCATGAAACAGTTAATTGAATAAGCCCAGGGAGAGTTTTTTCTGCTGGCAGCCATCCTATATGGAGAATGAAAGGCAGATTTATCTGAGTGGATTATTTGCTCCATGTGACCTGCTCCATGTTATTTGCTTCACCCAGTGCTCTTTGGGAACATGTTTACTCTTGTGCCACAGTGCAGTCTTTTCTAATAGATGTTGAGCAATCTGTCCTCTCCCCTTTGGAGTTTATTTTATATTGATTGCAATTACCAATATGGATGCTTATTCCAAAGCATATTTTGAAATATGTTTGGCTTTCTTTGCCATCCCTCATCTGACGCAGTGGCCTCCTTTCTAATCTAGGCTGATTTCATTAGCTGGTAATATCCCTGGGCTTTGAACTACCATCAGGATTTGTATTTCTGATGAGTTTAAATTACCAGCTACTTCTGTAGCTGGTATAGCTCCATAATTTTTCACTGATGATGGTATCCCATATTGATCCTTGGATTTCTGAGTGTGTCACACATGTCCATCTGTTTGCCTTCCTCATTCTTTTCAGATATGTCTTTCAAATATTTCTTCCTGAGCATGGCAGGGGGGTTGGAACTAGATGATCTTCAAGGTCCCTTCCAACCCAGACCATTCTGTGATTCTATATGACTTTGGCTTGTTTGCTAATGCAACCATTTGATGATTAGTCTTGAAACCCTAATACTGCTGCATTCCTCCTTGCACACCAAGATCTGTTTTTATACAGTATTGCAGGGTCAGAACAATTCAGGTGGGAAAGAACCTCTGGGCATCACCAACGCCTGCTCAAAAGACAGTCAGCTGCAAAGATAGGTCAGGTTTCTCAGGGTTTTTAAAATCTCCAAGGAAATCTGCAGATGGCAGAGCCACTCTGTGCAGCCTATGCTAGTGCCTCACCATTTCTATGAGAAGGACTTTTTGCCTTGTATGTAGTCAAAAAGATCCCTTGTTTCAGCTTACATCTGGTCCTTGTTCTCCTTGGTGACAGCATCGATGGTTTATTTGCATGCTTTGCGCGAAATTCTCTGTTGTCGGTCCAAAAAGTTATGCTCTATTTTTTCTTGATGGGAAGTTTCTTCAGTAGAAATAAACTGAAAGTTCTCACCCTGCAGTCATGTTGCCAAACCTTTTTATGCTACATCTGAAATCTCCCTCAAAGCGTGCTTTTGGGAAGTGGAAAGAAGGTTGTCAGATTACCTTACTGAACCTGTGTAAAATAGTAATGAATATAATACTTGGTGTTACTGTGTCCAAACTTCTGTATTTATCTTAAGGGGACAATTGTTCTGATTGGGTTTTCTTTTCCATAAGGAAAGTAACTGAAGGGGGCTTAAAGGGATGCTGGGGAGGGACTCTTCCTTAGGGACTGTAGTGAGAGGAGAAGGGGTAATGGGTTCAAAGTTCAACAGGAGAAGTTTAGATTGGATATGAGGAAGAAGTTCTTTACTATGAGGGTGGTGAGGCACTGGAATGGGTTGCCCAGGGAAGCTGGGAATGCTCCATCGATGGTGGTGTTCAAGGCCAGGTTGGACAGAGCCTTGGGTGGCATGGTTTAGTGGAAGGTGTCCCTGCCCATGGCAGGGGGGTTGGAACTAGATGATCTTAAGGTCCTTTCCATCCCTAACTATTCAATGATTCTATGATTCTATGATGCTAGACTCCAAAAGATATTGCACCACAGAGATATCCTCTGCTCTCAGGTAGTACAAGAAGTGAACTCACAGTACTGCCCCATAATCAAAGCACTGGCCCCTCTGATCTGTAGCATGTCTTTTCATACTATGGGGGTCCAACCAACAGAGAAAACACATCCCCATGTGCAAACAAGTATCCTTGTCTGGACAGATGACACAATGCAGCAGTAAGACATCTAGGATCACTTCCCTGCTGAAGAGAAAGATGTCTTCAATCCACCCTGTGCTCTTCAGAAGAGATGGATAAGTTTGTTGTACTCCAGCAGGTTTTTCATAAGGTCTTTTGCTGGATCAAGTTTTTTGGAATAAGTACGTCTGTATAAGGGTCTGATTCTGCAAAACATACATATTTTTGAATCTGTGCACATGCTTGACCCTGAGCCCCTGAGTAGTTTTGCTGAGTTCAGGTCACTACTATGGTCAACCCACCTGCCACTATGCTGCCATTTCCGTTTCAGCCTCTCATTTCCACAAAGCCTGAAGGTGACTGTAACCATCCCTAGCTGCTATATGTAATCCTTCTGTGGTGATTATTTACTCCTATTTTCACACCTATTACTTTGCTTATTTTCCATATGTCAGTTCCAAAGAGTGGGCGAGAATTTTCATCCTCTGTTGATATGGTTTTCTGCTCTGTAGCATCTGCCTCCTTGCTCATCTATAGTGTTTGTTTTCTGCACAAGGGGATATTACTGATTTCATCTTTTTTTGTCTCATTTATGATCCATTTCTCTGTTTCTCTTTCTATTTCAGCTGGCACTTGATGTGAGAGAGTGTGCTACCTTTTGTTTACAATGTTCATCCATGTCTCTCCTCTGCCACACATTTCCCCAGGGTGGATGGACAATTTGCCAGCCAATCAGGAGCTTAATATTTGCACCTTTAAATACCAGTAACATCACTGAAGCTGTGCAAATGATCTATTTATTACTGAGGAGGACAACCTGGGAGGAAGTTCAGGTTAGATGTAAAGAAGAAGTTCTTTACTCCGAGAGTGGTGAGGCACTGGAATGAGTTGCCCAAGGAAGCTGTGAATGCTCCACCCTGGCTGTGTTCCAGGCCACGTTGGATGGAGTCTTGGGTGACATGGTCTAATATGAGGTGTCCCTGCCCGTGGCATGGGGGTTTCAATTTGGATCAGCTCAGAATTACTTTGCAAGAAAAGACTAGGACTGAAAGCACTGTGTCTGGTCTGGAAATAACTGGTTAATCCCTTCCCAAAGTTGTTTTAAACATTTCTACCTGTTAAAAGAAGCACACCAAAAAAACATGTCAACTACTCAAAGGTCTCTGCTGTTCTCCCTCAGTGGCACTTCCATGTTGCTGCTTAGACTGAAAGGGAGGGTTAAAGATAAACCCATTAATGTTATGTAAGATGCTCAGAAATGCCTCTAATTAAATGAAAGTGGCTCAAATTGTACACTGCATATGTGCCAGTCAGTTTATCCAGTGCCAGCAGTGCCAGGACACTCTCCCCTCCTCAAAGGAGAGCACTGTGGGAGAGCCAAGTGGGAGTATTGCAGGTGGCTATTAGCAGCAGGTCACTCAGAGCAATTTTCAGGACATCCCCATGCACGACTGGAATTTTGCCATCCAGCACAGCCCTCAATGATCCGCAGGGGCAAGAGCTTTGTGGGATGTTGTGAGAATTAGCTGATGGCCACTGCTCTGTCTAGCTGCTTGCTCCTGTGGCATGGGAGCAGAAGGGATTTCAACCGCGCACACACCAGACCACCAGCTTAAGTTCCTGCTGAAAGGGGATTTGCTTCACCACACCAAAGCAGAGGGAAGATGTTCTCTTTTGCCAGCACTGGGGAAGGGATCACGATCCTGGCTTACAGTGCTGGGTGGACAATGGGCAGTCTTGGCACCTCCCACTGGATCTGCCTGCCTCAGCCCCATCCAGAGCACAATAGCAATTAGCTTTTGCAGGCATGTGAGGCACTTTGCTTCCTTGTCAGCTGCATCCACAGCAACATTTATCTGGGTTTTGTAGCTCTCCTCATCTTGCTGGCAATCATTTTGAAGCAGGACTTAATCTGTCACTGGGAAATGGGTGGCACTAAACAAGCTGAGGACTGAATGATTGTGATTTCTTCTGAAAGAGCTTAGAGGAAGATGAGAGATCCAAAGTTGCAGTGAAGTTAGTGATGTTTTCCTTTCAACAGGAGTAAAAAAAGCCCAAAATAAGGTTTTTGAGCAATAGATGAAGCCATATAGCAGATATAGCAGAGAATGGGCAGGATGAGGACAATAGCACAGGAAGAAAGGTACTTAATAAAGAGACAAGCTACGGAAACAAAGAACTACACAAAAATAACACAATCTGATAAGGTATTTAATGCCTCAGCACCCTGTGTTTTTCATTTCCAAATGCAGCACGTGCATACAGAGGTGGGCTGGTAAGTTGCCTCCACGTTCAGCCAAACCTAAGCAGACACTTCAGGCCCAGGCTCTCTCCAGCTCCATCAAGAAGCTGGGCTGAGATCAGCTGAACTTGATGGTGGCTCAGCTCCACCCGCTACCAGTTGTAAAAATCACACCAAAACCAGGCCCAGCATGCTACCTGGATTTTGTTCAGGTCTCCAAAGGAATTCTCTCCTTTCTGATGCCTCCAGGGCCTCCCAGCACCCACCTCCAGGGGCTCCAAGGAGGACCATGCCTCTGCACCACGCTGTGCCCTGCCCAGCCGCGTGTGCCTGTGGCAATGCGGCTGAGAGGTGTTGAAAGCATCCCATCACAGTCACTGCTCCTATGGTCACTCAGCCCCTAGGAAAGCTGGGTAAAGTCTGTCCTTCCCCCTGCCACCCTGTGAAACTACTGCAGGATTCACACTTTTTCCCACTTTTGCACCTGGCTGAGGGACACTTATTGCCCATCATGATGGAAAGGCTTTGGGGGTGCCAGGAGGGACATAAAGTTCCAACTCTGAGCAAGGCAGGACAAAGATTATGGGCTTTCTGTGGTGCAGAAAGCACCAAAGGCCAGGAGAGACAGGGGACAGCCACTGCAGCTCCCTTCCCTTGCTTTACAGGAGCTCTTGGGATCCACTGGGCTTTAAACTTGATTTTTAGGATTAATTAAGAACCTCAGATTGTCTCTGAGAAAAAAAGTGGAAGTTTCTGAGTGCCCCCCAGCTAAGAGTGCTGGGAGTGCCCTCTGATGCCAGGAGAGACTCTTAATGGCTAAACAAAAATCTATACTCTGTCAATCGTGATTTTGAGGCAAAAATCATGATGCTCGGGAACGTGGCATGGGACTTTTTAACATCTGGGGCTTGCAGGACCATATTCATATTGTACTGAGGCAACCAACAGTGTTTGTTGATTAATACCAGTAGTGGGAATGTCCTCGGATGACTTTACATCTGCTGAGAAGCAGACTGATACCTCTCCACTCATTTCATGTAATCAAGGCTTATATTAAAATGTCCCTATTTCCTCTGCAGCTGCTGTGTTAGCCACCACAATTTCTTTGGGGCAGTATTTCTCTTGAGGGATGTATCTGGGCAGTTATGTCTTACCCAAAGGGTTGCACTGAGCAATTCTTAATGAACTGAGCAGTAGCAGAATGGGTGGATTACAAAGCAATATGTGGTGGTGTCTGATGGCTACTCCTTACCCTGCTGTCAAACACCCTGTGAAGGGGAAGGGCATATCTAATACTAAAATAAGAGTACTGTCTTCATTGATAGCCTCTGACTTGAAATGTCCTGCAACTAGATCAGGTTTGGTAATGAAATTCACACCAAAATCGAGCATGAGGAGGAAAAGACTCGATGCTTGCCCACTCTGTCCCATATCCAGAGCTGTAGCATGACAGGCAGGGCCAGTTAACAGCAGTAATTAATTAGGGGTAGGAGGTGGGGGCGAAGGAAACTGGAGCATATTAAGACAGAATCTTCTGACATGGCAGCTTTTCCCTCCCTCTCTCTCCATCAAGAAGACACCATAACTGTTACTCTGGGAAACCACGCTAGAGCTCGAAGTTGCCCTGCTTTGCAGCATGCTTAGAGTAAAGCCCATGCCACCCTGCACTGCGGGTTGCACAGGTACTGAGTCTGTGGGCTCAAGCTTAATGGGTTACAGGAAAGGAGAGCTCCTGTGACCAAGCAGTGGCATTGGTGGATGGAGAGTCCTCAGGGAGAGCTGCTGGAGCATGCAGCTCTGCAGGTGGCTGTGGACATATGCATAGAGGCTCCCAGGGTGGTCATGGGCATCTTGGTTTCCAGTTTTGTCTGCTGACACCCTTTCAAACAGAGGCAAAGCTTAGGGACGGGTGGTGAAGCAGCGCTGCTTGCTGCTGTCAACATCCTTACACAAGGGTTTGTATATCTGAGGTGCCAAGTGCCCACATGGACCTGGCCCATGGCTGGGATGGGACCCAGTGCCTTGCCAGGAGCCTGCATTTGCAGGCAGCAGGGGATTTTGCAGCCCCTCTCATCGTGGCTGTCACAATCCTGCAGGGGCACTGGGGCCAAACACCACTTAGGTTCCCCAAATCACAGCCCTGAATGGGAGATTTGAGATTAGGGATGAGATGGTCATGAGATGGTCATGAGATCATGTCCAGGATGAGATGCTGTCAGAGGATGCCTGTGGGTTGTTAGCAGCAGGCTTCAGAGTTTCTCTCCTCCTTTCCACCACATAAATAAATAAAACTCATGGGGTTATAATGCACTGTAGCACTTTAATCCTGCTGAAGATAAAGTGGATTACAATGTTATTTGGCTGGCCACTGTGTGCAGAGCCAAATTGTTATAACAGGATTCAAATCCCTTCCCTAACTCAGAGCAGATTTGCTTGTTGCTTTAAAAAATAGCTAGAAGACAGCTTGGCCCCATAAACCATGCTATGACCCTTTTTGAATATAGGATTGAACTATTTATGCCCTCCTTTATGCTTCTTTTTGTAACTCAGTGAGTTCATTGAAGTCCTACAGAGACAGAGATGGGTGAGTTTTACAAGCACAACTTAACCACAGTTTTTCACTCTTTACAAGAACATTTTTCACACACTCCAAAGAGTTAAAGTTGCGTGTAAAAAGCTGGTAACTCATTGAATGGAGAAAATCTCTTTTACCCAGCTGTACACAGCACCCCGCAAAGCATCAGTACCAGCTGGGCTGTTATTCCACAGCAGTCCCCTGCCACGTGCTATGGCTGGTTTTTGGGTACAGGGATGCCAGCTAAGGAGCAAGGACACACCACCCACCGATGGCTCCTCCTTAGGTTGCAATTAGCAGTGCTGGGGACAATTGCTGTTAACAGAGTGAAAATGCACAGGAACTCACTGAGCCTTATCTCCACAGGACCAGCAAACACTCATTACTTCCATGCGCATGGAGCATCTTAAAACTTTCTCTGCACACTGGGCCCTGCAGCCAGCAGCAGAAGTGCTCCTCTGATTATCATGGCCTTGGGAAGGAGCAGCCACTTGGCTGGGGAGCTCTGTTGCATCTCCAAGGGAAGATGTCATGGTGACCATATGCTTGAAGGCAGGCAGGTTACAAGGTAATGCATATAATATGACTGAGAAAGAAAGTGACCTATAGAAGTGCAGTAAATATGTGGTTTTCGCTGCTTGGCAAGTGAATTTTGATCCCAGCATAGCTGTGCTTCATAAGGTGTTGCTGCTATGCCTGCCTGGGCAATATCGCAGCTGGACAAAGAGTGGAAAGCAGACAGAAGGGCAAAGCGGCTCTGAAACAATCCCCCTCACCCTATTCATACTCCTGCCAAACAGGCAAAACAGAGGGGGACTGGCTGCCTTGTTTAAAGCTGCCTGTGTCAGCCTGTTGTGCACAGGGAAAATAGCAGCAGATCAATAGAGGTGTCTGTGCTGACACTCTTGCCATCTTGTCCTTTAAGATACACTGAAACACTCTTCAGCCTTCTCAGTTAATGAGCCTTTCAGTGGGAAGAAAGGCACAGGTTTCATTCTAAGTATGTGCTTCTCTGCTAACCTCCAGATGTCTCCTAAAGGAAGAAGTGATGGGCTCTGGTCAGGGTCGGAGGTCTGGGCTGTGACTGCGGTGACAGTGTGCTGACACAATTTTACCGCAGGCCTCCCTTGGTCTAGCTATGGGTCTGTGACAGCACAAGCTGGTGCTGGTTTTCCCTGAAGGGTACCAGGGCTCCCCTGCCCTCTGCTGCTCACTGAGCGCTTTACATGATGCCAAATCTGATGCATGTATGTGTTCGCCAGCCATGGGTCCTCTAGGTAGGCTGGATACCACCACCATACCCGAGCACTCCCCTGGATGGAAGGAATGAGAAGACAGGTCCTGCTGCAATTTGGCTTTAATGGATTTATGTGTGTTGGCACTGATTGAGGATCTGGACTATATGAGGGATGTCAATGTGCATAATCACATCAGAATACGATGCCTGTCGTTTATCATTTGCACCAGTGAGCCAGGAGCCCCCTCACCCAGGTGCTGTGGAGATACAGGATAAAATAATCTCTTTGCAAAGATCTTACAATTCTGGAGTAAGCACAAACATTTAAACTTTGAAGGGAAGGGAGAGAAATGACATTGCTCCTAGCTCTTGCTTCCTAGCAGGCATGTATTCATTGACCGCATACCTTAATACAGCTTTCACTCCACTTGTCAATTGTTCAGATAAATTTGGGGGCTGTCAACAAAATGTTACAGTTGAAATGACCCAGAGAGAAATAATAGACTACAAAGCATCGAAGTAGTGATAATAATGTAAACTATCTCAGAGCAATATGTTCATCCCTTCCATTTTTAATGGTGTCTCAGGTGTTGTTCAGCATAGAGGACAGGCTTGGGGGGGGGGGGGGGGAACTCTGTCCCAGCTTCAGAAGTCCCTTTCCATTATGCTGGAGGGAGCAACCACAGCTTCCCTGTGCATCCCAGGGGGAGAAACAGGCACCCCAAAAAAGCAGATTCATCTGGCTTGTCTCTGATACCAGACTTTGGACAAGATGCTGAGCTGGCTGGAGGTGACCACCTCTCCACCACCAGGCTTTGGGTCTGAGCGGTGAAGTGCATGGTCGTGGGGGATTTTAATAAACTGAAATGCCCTCTGTGTTTAACAAACAGAAGCATCAACTTTTTCTGGTATGCTGAAAGGTAAAATGCTGCAGCTCCCACAATAGCGAATCTGCAGCTCAAGAGGATCTGAACTGATAAATTCAGGTCTAGTCCTAGATACCAGTGGAGCAGTCAGCAGACACCCCTCTGTGTGCTTATGGGACCTCATCAGACAGTGCCACAGGCACTGAAATTGCGTTGTGACCTTCAATAACCTTTTTTCTGCTCTTTTTCTTTTTTTAATTAAAATTATAGATGAAAGTGGCAGGGGACAGCCGCATAAAAGGGGTCAAGCACAGAAGCATTCACCTACAGAATCTCTCCATGCACTTAGGAACTCGGTTGCTTCTTTTATCTGTTCGCATCCTCTCAGATAATGACAAGGATGCACGTTTTTAAACAGCTTGTGTCAGCAGAGGAGCAATGCCGGGAGAGGTGAGCCAGCACCCCA
This sequence comes from Myiopsitta monachus, assembly GCA_017639245.1. NCBI lineage: Eukaryota > Metazoa > Chordata > Aves > Psittaciformes > Psittacidae > Myiopsitta > Myiopsitta monachus. The sequence continues at coordinate 68,310,841 of CM029919.1, forward strand.
GTAGTGCGTCCCTTGGGAATGCCTGCCCTGGCCGGCAGCACTCATCGGGCTTATCATAGTGCTTGCAGTGAAATGCTTTCCTTGCAGTGAAATCCTCCTGGAGCTGGTGCCCTGCTAGGAACAACCTCTCCCTGCCTGAGCACAGCCTGAGGCTGAAAATACAACTCTGGGAAATCTGCTCTGAAGAGGGATTCAACCCATCAATGGACCGCCCATGGACCTACAGTTCAGGAAAGATGCTCCCAGCAGCACCTCCAAGCTCCTTGCAGGGACCCCAAAGGATTCAGAGATAAGTTGTCCTGAATTAAACTCATTTCTCATCTTGCGCTGGGCTAACGGAGGGGCAGCACAGATCAGGTCCTCAAGGACTTCCCACAAAACAGGAGGCACTTTGTTAAAGTTGGTCATTCGCTACTGTGATAAAGTAATTAAAGCCTCCCAGTTGCTTTTTCCCCCTGTTGCTCCTTCTCTATGTACAAACATCAGGGCTCTGGCATAGACGGAGCTGTTGCTACTTGGTGAAAATTCAGAACTGCGCGAGCAAGAAAAATGTTTTATGGGGACTATAAATAGTTTTGCATTAAGGCAAATGTATTCTCCTGCCTAAAATAGATTCACCTTGCAAACAGCTTAAGGACAGTTCCAGTGCCGGAGAAACGCCTTCAGACTCCCTCCAGGAGACAGTAACAGCCTTTTTCCTCGAAAAAACAAACAAGACCAGCAGCCGGAGACCCCTCTGCTGCCACCCCCCCTTCTCCCTGCTCCCTACTGCCTGGCAGCATCCTGGTGTGCTTGGTCATCAGCCTGGGAGACCCCCCGGCATTCTTCTACCAAAAAGGAATATGAATTCATCCAACTAACTTTTCCATTCATTTTTTCCAGGCACTTGCAACATGCCTTTCACATGGGTGAAAGGGATGAGGAAACTTTGGGGAGGGGGACTTCCCATGATCGCTTGGAGCAGAGGGTTGCTTCTCCTTCACTCCGAAGGGAATCATGCAGCAAGACAATGCAAACATCCTCTCTGCCAGTGCTGCGATGTGTTAACGGCACTCTCCCCGTGCTGCGAGAGCACCATTTCATTCCCTGCAGAGAAAAGCCGGGGGGGGGGGGGGGGGGGGGGGGGAAGACGAGAAGATGTCAGAAGAGAAAAAATATTTGTAACTCACCTTTAGGCTGTGCGTTGGGTTGACAACGCAGACAAGTTGCCCGGCAGCTGAGAAAACCCTCTTTGCCTTGTAGTGTTGAAATCGCAGATGAATAAGATCTAACACAGCCCCAAAGCACTGGGTGAAGAAAAGCATCACAACTTTTGGCGTTGCTGCTGCTGCTGCGGCTGCTGCTGCTGCTGCTGCTGCTGCTGCTGCTGGCGGTAGGCAGGGGAAGCTGCGAGGGAGCCCCTGAGTCCTTGAGCCCGGGAGGGAGTGAAGGCGGTGTGAGCTACGCTCTGGCACAGCTTAGCATGCCTTCATATTCATCATCAAAATAAGACGGGAAGAGGCTTGCAGCAGCAGGGCGGCCAATGGAAAGGACAGAAATGTTATCCTTGAGGTCCGGAGACAGCCAATAACAAATGCCTCCCCCCAGAAACTCCCTGATGAATTGAGCTTGGTGAAGAATGTATTATTGAACATTACCATACATCAGCACTTTGCATTTATCTCGTGATTACAGCCAGTCATACCTAAGGCTGTGGAGATATGCAGACAAAATTGATTGCTTAACGTCTCCATTTATTAATTGCCTTAATTTAACGAGACCGTTTGGATGCCAAAGCTAAACGTAAGGCATAGGGAAGAAGCCCACCAGTCAAACTGTTAGAAAGTAGCAAAAATAGATAAAGTAGACTGTGTTTTGCTGAACGAGAGAAATCAAATATTCAAAGAGAGTTACAGTTCCTTGCAGGGGTTAAACAGAAGTAGAGCTTGCTATATAAATAGATTCACGTCTGTGCATTTGCTGGCTTTGATTTGGATCATCACCACTCTGAAGTTTCCTAGATTTTATATTCTGCTACTTCAGAAGGGTCCCAGCACACACACAAAGCTTCCCTCCCCACTAAAAATAACAGAGTTCAGGTCTCAGGTCTGGTGTAAGCTGAAATAACTCCATTTAAAGTCAGCAATGTTTTCCTGATTTACACTTGCTGGTGGATCAGGTCCATTGCACACAAAACATGGTAATTACTGTATGTTGGAACCATGAGAGCATAAAAAGACATGGGGCATGTTTCTAAATATAATGAAATACATGATGCATGAGAGCACACACAGAGAGAAACTTGCACTGAGGGAAAAGTAGCTTCTAAATCAACACAATAATTAAACATGCAGAAGGCTTTTGCTTGTCATTCATCTGCATATTGGTGGGTAGGAAATTACGAATTAGCCATTAGATAGTCCTAGGCATTAAAAAAGAATTAGGGAAGTGCAAGGAAAATAACATGCTTTTGTGTATTATTACCACTGTGTATCTCTGTTGGTGGGCAGGGATCCTTTTCGAGCCATTGAGTCTCATTAAACTTGAATCACCATAACTGGCTTTTCCAGGAGGTGCCTACACCAAAGCAGCCAAGGGAATCAGAAAGAGCATTCATTTCATGGGACAATCCTGTGTGATATGTTGCTCTGCTTGTTCATAAATCAAAGAGGGTTAATTTAATTAGCTCTCTGCCAGAACTTCCTATCAGGGTGCTATTTAGGCTTGCTAGCTGAGTACTCAGATGGCTTATTTAGCCTTGGTAATCGGTTTTCCCTTCAAAGCAGAACAGATGAAAGTAGCTTTCCTTTCTTTTCTTTTTCACTTCTTTTAAACACGAGTCCTGTGCTGGGTGTGAGGCTGCTGCTCTGGGTAAAGCAGCCCCCATACAGCGCAGGCTTCAGCCTGGGACTGGATTGTCACAACTGCCTCTTACTAAATCAATACTGCAATACTGGCTCTGCCAGACTGCAGAGAGCCTGTGCGTACAAAAAATAAAACATAAAGTAAAAAAGGAGCCCTGAGTGGATAAATAAGTGGGAAATTGTGAATGCTGGAACAGCTGACAACATAATCCCGCCCCCCCCCAGCTTTAAGAACAGGAGAAATACATACCTCCCAGTTCTTAACTTGCCTGTAAATGAGGGATAATTTTTGCAGCACTGAGAGACACTTTGAGAATATTTTCAGACAGACTTGAGGACAAGTGAGTGAATTGATTTGCTTAAACGTGTCCTTTTCTCCATTCCCAAAGTAACTGTGAGCATCCAGCTATTTATTATTTATGTCTTCCTGATTTGTAGTTGGTAGCTCCACAAACACTTCATAGCAGCAAATTTCAGTCTGCAAGTTATCAGGGAGAGTACTTCTGCCCTCAAAGCCTCAAATGAAAAAAAGGTCTTTGCTATTTACATTGGTTATAACCACCTAAACCCCTGGGATTACTTCTATTTGACTGATCAACTCAATTGAATGCCTAAGCTTGGGGGGCACGACCACATCCTTGGGGAGCAGAAACGGCACTCCCCATCCCTGCTGTCCAGACAGCCTTGAGCTCTGGCAGTGCTGCTGTCCAGCCTCTCTGAGACACAGCTCCCTTCCTGGGGGGGCAGAAGAGGCATTCATGATCCCACAGGCACACAATGACATCTTCAGCCTAAATAAATATCCTGGCCACTGGACTGGTATACTGGAAAGGGTTGCCATTCTTGCAAAGAAAAGACTACCTTCAAGGGTGGGCGAGGGACCTTTGCAGTGCCCAAACCCCCATATGCATCTCTGCCCATCTCACATTCTACACATGACCTTCTGAGGAGCAGTCTCCCTGACAGTAATATGTGTGGAAAAGGAGGAAAACAAGAACTCGGCGCATGTGAAGTTAACTCCTGCTCAGTGCACATTCACTTTCATGGAAACACTTCTGGAAAACATTTTATTGCCCATATTGTTCGTGTCCTGTGACCCACACGCAGCCCCTATGACTGCGTCCATTACTTGTGGATGCAGCCAGAGGGAGGAGGAACAGGTCCACATGGAAGGAATCCTATTTAACTTCTGGTTACAAATTTATGGTGACTGCAGCCATTACTTCCAAGATAGTTAATTCCATAACATACAAGTGTGACATGGCTAAAGGCCATAGCCTAAATCTTCATTAGGATCCAGATTTTGCCAAATTAGCAGCTCTAGTGGCATCACTGTAATACACATGGGATTATAATACTCCAACAGCTCAGCTTCTGATGCAGCTGCGTGAGGTTAGTACAATAATAGGATCTGCTGCACATAAAAGCAGCACTAGCTTTCCGGTTCGTCCACTTTGCTTTTGGTCTGAGGCACTGAGGTGAAAGGGAAATGCTTGCGGAAAACCATGAGTGCCCAGGCACCATGCAATTTGGCAGGACAGCAGCCTGGGAGATGCATCACTTAGTCCAAACCCAATGTTAAATTGCAGAGCTTGGGTTTCAACTGGATTTCTTTACCTTTCTGACTAGGCACTTTTGGGGGTGACCTTCCTGCATGCTGTTTCCTTTCCCTTTCTGCCTTGCCAGACACCACAGGTATAGCAGACCCAAGTTCTTTCTTGTTCTTACGTGTATGTCTCACTGACATCCGCGGGATGATTTCCACGCCGATGGCACCATGCTGCCCTCCATTACAGACAGCCATAGGGGAAACGTAACCTGTCTCAGGCAGCACCAGCGCTAGTCTTTATCCCAAGGACAGGAGAAGGGGATGCTGTTAAGCACCATGAGAATCCATCCTGGCAGCTTACCAGCCTGCTTGCTGTTTTTGACTGCTGGTAGGATTTTTGGCAGGGCTGGCTGATGTGGGACATACTCTTTGCTCCTCTATTTATATTTCCTTGGGGAAGGAGCCAAGCCAAGCAAACCTGTTGCTGTCATCAAGTAGGAACAGCCAGCATGGGTGCTGGGAATGACCTCTTTTATACTCTCAGCCCTACCTTCTAGGGATGCTAGCTGGCTACTTAAACGTGTTGGTGCCCTCATCTAGCTAAGGCTCAAGCCCATTTTCTGCTTGGACAGGCTGAAGGAGCAAGATCCATGGCATGCCAACCAGCCACCTCTCCTGTGAGTGTCTACATCTGAGTGCATCAGCGCAGCTCCTTTCATAGTCATGGGGGTAATGGGGCACACTGAGGATGCATTTCCCCTGGCCTGACTGGGACATCAGGCAGTATTCTGCTATCCTTTCTATGAAGCTTCATCTGCTCTCCTGAATCTCACAACAGGTTTTGAGAAGATGTGTTTGCACTATTAATTATCATTTCCCTCTGTTGCAATCCAGAGCTTTTAAGCAAGAAGAAGACTGGTGGCACTTCCTAGTAAGTTCTTCCAAAATTTATTTGTCTTCACCACTAGCATTTTTCATCATACTTCCAGTCTGAATTATTTATCTGCATAAGCTTCTGCCTTGCAGAAAGTCATTGACCTTTCCCCTTCTGAGATGGGGCTGCCTCTATCACCGCAGACCGTCCATGCAAAGGCACAGTTTTTGCCTAAAACCTCCTTCAGCAAACTCAACAGTTTAATTTGCAAAGCACTTTTCTTGCCTTAGATGTCACTTTTACAGCTCCTCTACTAATTTTCTCTTCCTTTTCCTCATCTCTTCTTCAGCCTGATCTGCATCTGACCGCTGATGAGTGCAAAAGCAAAATCATCCATTTGGATCACAGCATCATGATGCACTGGTTACAGCATGACGCGTTCACTCCTTGGGGCCCCATTCACCCACCTCCTCTTCACTTACAGGGCAGACTAAACACCACTTCAGCACAGACACATGGAAGCCACAGCTGCCTGCGGGCAGAAAGGAGAACCTCAAACCACCCTGGAAAATGCATGGAGGTGCTTCCTGCCCTTGTCTCCTGTAGCATCTACACAGACGAGAGGCGAGAACATCGGTGAGCCTTTTTTCTTATTTAAAAAAATGATCTACTTTTTCATGAGCAAAATACTGTCAAAAGTTGTTGGCTTTACTGAAGTGCTTTATTTGTTTGTGGAGAATTATTTTGCTAAATAGGTTTTAAAAAATCCATTTTGACTATGCAGCAATATAAGCAAAGGCCGCATTGGGACTGTATGGGTGCTTTAAGAGGAAACTGATCTGAAACATCTCAACAAACCTAACTTTCTTAAAAGGACAGCTTTTATTGGGCAAAACCCATCAAAATCAGTTTTTAAAACAGTTAAATAACACGACAATAAAGATATCAGTGATAAACGGCTCATGCTATCAGTGGTACACAGCAATAGGACAAGGAGCAATGGCCACAAACTAAGCCGCAGGAGGTTGCACCTCAACATGAGGAAGAACTTCTTTGCATTGAGGGTGGCAGAGCACTAGAAAAGGCTGCCCAGCGGGGTTGTGGACTCTCCCCCTCTGGAGACATTCAAAACCTGCCTGTGCGACCTGCACTAGGTGGCCTTGCCTTGGCAGGGGGGTTGGACTGAGATGATCTCCAGAGGTCCCTTCCAACGGTGATTCCACAATAAATGCCACAGACAGCCTTATAAAACTGGGGAGAAAACAGAATTTGCTGAACTGGAACCAGCTGCAGAATTCTGAGGTTCTTCCTGACATTTCCTCAGCTTTGTCTTCCTCCTCCCTCTCGCCTTCAATTGCGCATGGCCGCTGCCCTCAGGGCTACTTTGCAATGCTGCACAGCCAACACCATTCCATTCCAGAATAACGGGGAATGGATACGCCATTGTTCACATGCTTGGGCCACGTCTCCCCCATCTGTCACAGAGCAAAAGTAATTTCTGCACCCCCTGACCTGCAGAGCATCGTCAATGCACAGTTGCTGAGCTGGGCTCTTCCCGCTAATCTCCTTTGGCAGAAACTCACATTTCCCTCTGGTATTGAAGGACACTAATATGGCAAAAATGTTTTTGCTTTATTCCTTTCAAAACCATCCTTCCTGCATTATTATCAGCAGTACATGAGTTTTCCAGTCGCTGGGTCAAGAGGGGAATTCTTCATTTCTCCTTTGGGAATATCTGCAGCCTAGGGAAAAAGGTTGCTGCCTTCTTCTTAATTTTGTCCCCTCACACTGCTGCATTTAGCGTGCTCTCTCTTCCTCTGCTCACTTATTAATGGGAGAGTTTATGGCAATATCTCATGCCACTTCTCTCTGTAAATGTTACACCCGAGAGAGCATCCCCTTTACCTCTCACCAGCAAGCCAGCAGCTAGATAGAGACACTTTACATTTTCATGCCGTTATTAGATAAAGTAACAGCCATAATTTTCTACTCATAGTGGCTGCCTGGTGCCCACACTACCATAAGGACGTACTGCTTTCAATTGCCAGCCTAACACAGTGGTCAGAGGAGAGTCCTGCTGCCCCAGGACATACCAGTGCAAGGGTGGATGGACTGCAGCCACTTCAGTTGCATTGTGTTGGACAGAAAAAGCTCCATGAGCCAGCAGTGATGGATGAAGGAGGCTCCTTTTCCTGCCAATAGCTTGGGCAGCAGCTTGCTCAGAGGCAGCCTCTAATTCTGAGCAGGTTTAAGGGCTAGAGAGTTTCTCGTTTGCCAGGGAGCCCACCTGAGAGGATGTCTGTGGTCACGCTCTGTGGGCTGGCATGTCATTCCCAGAGTTGCACTCAGCTGGGGGAAGCAGCAGTCAGCAATGCAGACTGGTGGCAGCACAGTTGTCACCCTTTAATGTCCTTAGTGTCCTCTCCAGGGCTGGTTTGTAATGAGGATGGTGAGGGCCTGCCCAGGACCCTGCCAGAGGAACGACGGGCTTCTTTGTCAGTCCACATGCTTTAAAACAGACACAGAGACACATGCATGGAGATATGAAAAGGACAGGCAGGTAGCAGGAATGAGACAGACTAGCTGTGCTCGCGTCTAAGTTTGAGCAGCTCCTGGGTGTGCAGGTGAGCCTGCTGAACCAGGTTGTGCTACTCCGGACTCCCCCGTGGAGGAAGATGTCCTGCGCAACGAAGAGGTGTAGGGCTGTATCCAAATGACCCAGCTAGACAGACTTAAGTCCCTGCTGTTCTGGGTCACAAGAATGATAAATAATTCAGGCTTTCTTCACAGCTTTGGATCCTATGTCCGCATTTTCCTGTTCTTGGACTTTTATGTCTTCAAAACCTGAGGCAGATTTAGGAGGTATTCATCAAGGATTTTCCAGCCATTGGAGGTCACACACATCTTCCTCTAGTGGATGCCTATCCCTGAGTTAGCCTCCCGAGACAGTGGGGAGAAGCAGGTCCAGGAAATTTCAGCTTAAAGGAGATGTCTAAAATGGATTAGACGATTCACCACATAAAGTACCGAATCACCTCCACTGTACATGTGTGATTCACACAGATGTAGCACCACACTCCTCTGTAATCAGGTGAGATGAACCCTAAGCTCAGCAAGCTGGGTCTTGACATGCAAACAGCAGCTCCAGTACATGGCATCCCGCAACCACACAGAAGCCCCTGTACATCCCACCAGGACAGCGGGTGTCATGGCAGGGGCTGCTTCAGTGAGGACCTGCTTGGCACTGGCAATACTTGGCCAGCACTGCAGGAAGGCCAGTTGTTGCCATGACCTGTGGGGAAATAGTCTCTACAAAGGGTCATGCCTGCTGTAGAGGTATGTGCTTAGTCCATGCTTCTCTACCTGTCTGAGGCATCCCCCTGGCTTGGCCCAAGCCAAGGCCTTTGAGCCCAGGATACCCCAAATTAGTTTGGGTACACCAGTGCAAAAGCACCTGTATCCCTTCCAGTCCTCATCCTGCTCTGGGCAGTGGAGTTCCCCATTGTTAGACATACCCCTTGCCAGCAGACATGGGCTGTGGATGTTTGGATATGTGCCACCTAAGTCCAAATTTCAGACCCATTTTCCAAATTTCTAATCCTTTTCCACAAGAGCCTCTAGGACAGAGCCCAGCAGTAGCCTCCCATGCACTGCTGGTGAGCACCAAGGGCCACCACCGCTATCTGAAGTCTCACCATCTCCTGCCGTGGAAAGGTTTGCAGGTCCAACTGGCTACCACTAGCCAGGCGGGACAAGCAGATTTTCCAAATCTGTGTTTAGTCATTTGAAAAACATGCCTGCCAGTGTCAGTGTCACTGAGGTATTGCTGTAAAGCTCAATTAGCTAATGGCACAGGGGATTCAGAGAGTAACATGGATGGGAGGCAGTACTCAGTGCCAAGTGCTGTTAAGATGATTACCATGTCCCAGTGTGTCACCAGAGGCATCCATCCCTCATGAGCTTCACTCGGTAACAGCTTGCCTGGACCTTATCTTTTCACATCTCTACATGCACCAAAGGCATCCTGGCAGCCAGTGGCATTTTTTCAGCCCAGAGATACCTAAGGTTGAGCCCACCTAGATCAGAGATGGTGCAGTAACTTGTCTGCCCAGAAAGCGTGCACATGAACAGATGCTAAACAAGAAGAGCCTCACCTGATGCACCAAATCTTCTTCCCATGTTCACATATGGTGCTTCTATGACACTTGTGGCATTTATAGACAGGTATCTGATGGCAGAATTTTGCTCTTAGGCCATTTACTTCACCTTCAGGATCTTCTCAGGAGTTAAAACCAGAGATGGCTAGTCATCCCTGAAATGAATTTTTGAGCTATCCTTCAGCTTAACAGACCCTTGCAATTATGCTGATGTCAGCAGAGGTGAAGCAAACCAATGCCTGCCATCGCCAACTGGCCAGCTCAGTAAAAGCCATGCAGCTCTCTCCAGGCTACGTCCTGCAGTGACCACCTCTTTCTCTGCATCCGGTCTCACATCTTGTGGGCTAGAGACAGTCTGTGATGTCCAGGATCTGCATCACATCTGTCCTGCCTTGATTAATAAGGCAAATGCTGAGGTGAGAAATACTGGGGGAGATTGTCAAAGTGTGACCTCTTTTTACCTCTTTTTGCATTGCAGGTGGAAAAGTGATGCTCTGCCATGCTTCGGACGTGTTTGTCATGGACAAGGCAGAAGATATTGGTGGAGCAGTGGAAAGGTGCAGGGGGGAGAGGGCAGGAGGTGAGAGTTAGGGTTCCAGAACACATGCCTGTAAATAACCCACCTTCTTGTGTGTCAGAAGGAGCTACATCTGGAGTTATTAACCTGGGTTATAAATGCTTAATTCACTGTTTTCCTCAGAGCTCCCTTCATGCTGGTGGGCATGTCACCCCACTGGGCAGGTGGTTTCTCACCAGTATAGGTTTTCAGCATCGCTTGAAATACATTTAAAATATGTAGCACTGGAAATGGCAACAGCCAAATAAATACTTGCAGCTACATTGCACTCTTGGTCTCCCTGGGGAGCACAGTTACAATACCGGCAGTGTTGCCTCTGTTTCGGGGCACAGCCACAGGACAGACCTTATTGCTTTTCTTCCTGCCTTTGTAAATTTAACTAAATTAATTTGATTTATATAGCAAATAAACAGGCGCTTCTGTCCCCTGCACTCAGACACAATTGTCAAATGGCCTGTTCCTGCAGCCACCTCTCCACCAGTAATAACAGCGTCTTGTAGTCGAAAATAATCATTTAAAGGGGCAACTGCCCAATATCTTAATTCTGGGTCTGTTTTCCAGTGAATAACTAATGTCTTTCATAATGAGATCAGTTACCATCTCTGGGGATATAACCACCTTCTTTCTGGAATGCTTTCCATGCCAGAGGACAGGCATTGAAGCCGAGAGCAATTTTGTCAGCGAAAATCCCAGCTGACACTACATGTTTCTGACTGTGATACAGCTGACTCCCAAGAGGTGTGCAGAGCCTGACCTCAGCATAGCCAGCAGAGATCAAGGCTGCAAGCTCCCAGCCTGGGATTTAGCTCTGCTACCTTACACCGAAAGGAAAACTCCAGAGCCTGCCCTCCAGGAAGATTTTTCCAGCAAAGTGACTATTTTGAGTTAAATGTCTCTATGTGAAAACATCCCTCTGCTGGCAGTAATAGCTGCAGGAGAGTTCCCAGTGTGATTTGTGCGTAATAGCACTGGAACTGAAACTGCATGCGTTGCTAATCATGGAACATCAAAGAGTCAGGCAGTAATTCAAGGCTTGATTTCTTTTTCTGGGGGCTCAGTGTTTCAATTTCTACTTGGTATTTCCTACCAAAAAAAGAATCTGCGCCTTCAGTAAAACTGAGCATCCAGATTCTCAACACAAAGCCTAAAAGCAGGTTATCAAGAACATCCTGACTGTATCTTGACCCAGTATTAGAAAATAAACAGCTCCTGCGGATCTTTTGCCAATGAATAGCTATCAAGCAGCAAACCTTTCCTCCCCAAGCCCTTCCACCACTGCCACCTACCCACCGAGCTCTTGCCCTCAATCAAGGAAAGCTCAACTGAGCAGATGAGCCTTGACCTGCAGCCTTGAGGCCATAGTGCTCTGGCTAAGGGGGTCTCGAGGGGCTTCCTTCCAGAACATAGGCTGGTTTCCATTTTAAATGGCAATTTATAAAACTGTGATGCAGGAATACTGAAACCCCAACTTGTTTGAAAGCAACCCTGCCACACAGTGTGACAATGGCTCACACTGGAGTTTGCCTTCTTTTTCTTAAATGTCTCTACATCAAATGATCAGCTGACTCTGCCGGTGTTATTTCACCTCTCTGTATGAAGCAAGCCCATCAGAGACACTTTTCTTAATTACTCAGCAATCCCACTGAGATTCATTTATCTCCAGGGTTAAAATATGCCAGGCATGTAAAGAGCAAACCAAATGATTGTATTAAAAGTTTGCCAGAAGGACTGTCAGCATTTTAGGTGTGTAAACATCCCTGTTTGAATGATTTGGAAAGGTAGCTGTGATATATTCTATTTAAAGCTTTCAATAGCTTTGTAAATGTGCTCTCTACAGTCTACAAGCAGTGTACATCTCTATTATATATGACACGTTTGTTTTTAACTAAAAGCAAATCAATAAAGAGACTTCACTTTTTATTTAATGTTGCTATTGGATGGCTGCTCGCAATGAAAACCCCCACAAATATTAGTTGAGTCATAAAAATCCAAACAGGCTACTTAACAGAGCATAAAAAGTAGATGCCAAGCCTTTGTTTTGGAATTAGATTATAAACCATGCCCCTGCATCTGAAATGCAAAGTAGCAGAACTGGAGGATAGGGCATAAAGCAGCACCTTCACCCTTCCACCTGCTTTGATTCAAAGCTCAAGAGGAGCCATCCTGCCTCAGAGAACACCTACCGTGCTCTGGTCCCACAGCCTGTCACAAGAAAGGAGGAGCTGTGACAGACTGCACTCCCAAACTTCAGATCAGGAAGCTTGTTTTCACTTTTTAGTGATACATAGCTCATTCAGCCCCCATCCGCTGTGCAGCCAAGGGGTTGCCACCTCATCTGCATTTCCGTCATGCCATCATGATGTTCTGGTGCACGAGAGAAACGAAGTCACGGTGGAGTACGTGACCCCTCTGGTGCTAGTGTTAGCTCATGGGTGCTAACTTACTTTCCCTCCAGCAAAAGAAGAAAGCACATTTTGGTTTCTTCAAAACGCCACTGGAGGAGACTTGGTCAAGCCATGTCTCCTGGCTCTTTGACCACTGGCTGCGCCTGTATGGGACTGGAGCCCTTTGGTAGGAGGACAGGCGTGAAAGCTTGGGGAGGGCAGCAGCCAGAGCATGAGGCATGTCCCTGTAGCAAGACTGGGCACAGAGAGCATATGGGTGCCGCAGTGTGAGGTTGGGGGTGAGCACCTGTGGCACCCCAATCTCAGCTGTAGGAGCACTCACAGCCCACATGGGTATCCTCAAACCCCCTGGGTCCAGCTTTTCCAGCCCATTTGTTTTCCTGAGGTGGTTTTTGCTCTTGCAGCCCTGTTTCCTCCTGCTGCCAGACTTGGAGTGGTGATTTCTTGCCTTCCATAGCATGTCTGCAAGTGACCACATCCATGGACAAGATGGACTTCTCCACCATGAAGGTCATGGCACAGAGAGTGGTGGAGGAGGAGAGCAGCACGCAGAGGAATTCACACGTAGTTATTGCCAATATTACTGGTTTTCATGAAAAAGGTGAGCAAAGAGAAGGATTTAAATGGCTTTTGCTTCTTGTATGTCTGATTTTTCCCCGTTTGCAGATCCCTTCTATTAATTTCTCCTGGAGAAGAGAAAGCCCTTCTAGATAGTTTTCCAAGGCTTTGTAATTAATGTAAGCGGCACCCTGAGGGGCGTTCGATTTGTGTTAAGAGTGTCAGTCTCATTTATGGTTAATTTGGGATGGAACCACTCCACTTTGCTTTGCTGGACCATAGCACGAGATCTGTTTATGAGATGCACTTTATTACCAGCAGAGGTACCCTCAGGGCACTACATCAATTTACAAGTACTTAGTCCCTGCTTTCCCTTAACCCTCTGACCGCCAGCCTATTAGCATTTTGTAAGTTAAATAAACAGTATTCCGTGGCTGACTAGGGCAAATAGCAATTTCTTTAGCTCATGGATGTGAACTAACAGGAGAAGGGTAAGGCAGAAACCCGTATCCTAGTAATTCTGCCACTGCACTATGATATTTCAGCTGAGGATGCCTGGGATCTTTATATGACAGCACATGGGGCAGAAAGGGCATGGGGGTGGGTCAACAGTGAGCATGATAGCCTCCCTCTGTAGGTGCACAGGGGGTTGAGTGACCCATCACTGGCTGCACAAGAAGTCTGGGCAGAGCCTGGAACAGAGGTTGGAAGAAGCACCATGCACCCTGAATTTCAGACCTCTGCTTCCGTTTCTGGATCCAACCTTCTCCACTTCCCAGAGTCAGAAGTAAATAGGGAATCAGTCAGGTGGTTTCACCCCAACACCAGAGCACCACAAAATCCTGTTGGTCTCTCGGACATTTAAACAATGCTGTAAGCCTTCTGAAGGGGGCTGAACTGGGAAGCATTGACCCTTTGACCATGGGGGCAGAGAGAGAGAGGGGGGCATTTTGGGGAAAGGAGGCAGAATAAACAGAATTTGAACAGTGTAAGAAAGGAGCTCAGGCTGAGGTGTGACTTGATCTGCTACAGCGAAGAAGAAAATTATCCTTCATGTTTTCCAGTGAAAAACAGCTTTCCCACTCAATAAACATTTTCAAGAACATGCATCTTTCAATGATTTTTTATGATCTGAAAAGTTTTCATTGCCAAGAAATTCCCAAATGTTTCCATCTTTCAAACTCTGGGCTTCTCATAGACAAATTTGAGCTTCAGGACAGATAACAGAAGTCCCTAATTCAATGGAGGAAAAAAAAATCCCCATTAGGACTGGCTGCAGTCTAGAAAAAACCTGCAGATAGGACCAAGGAACCATTTCCCATCCTATTTGCTCACTTCACTGGCAAGGAAAGCTTTTGCCTTCATTAGGGCTGCAGAGCAGTCTTGCTTCTACAGCCTCATGAGAGTGATGGTTACAGCATGTAGCATGGGGCAGAGATGATGATGTGGTCTCCTACATCAAGGTCAGTCTTCTAGGCTCTTTAACAGAAAAGAGGGGCAGTAGAACAGGGATCTGCAAGAAACAGTAACAGAGAGAGCCTATCAAGAGGGTTTAAATGCATAGCTTAGATCAGAGGAGTACACGCAGCTAACATAATGCATTTTAAAGCCGATGGTAAATGACAAGTATGTTCCTTTGTGCCTTACTATTAAATCGTGTTGGATTAATCTGGCATTAAGTGGTATTTCTGTCTCCTCTATCACAAAGATGCATCATTGCTGTGAAGTACTGGCTCTGATATGTTTCACATGAGCTTCACAACGAGCAGTGCGCGATCAGCCTCTGTTTGCAGAGGCTAGAAACAGTTTCCTCTTCCCTAACACTCTCATCAACTGGTTTTCTAGATATTACATGGGAAAAAGAAGTTTACAGAACTGGCACATTGACAGTTCAGATTCAGCTCATTTGGTTCTGTTCTACCTAATCAAAATCTGGCTATCTATCTTGGAGAAATATTCCCCTAGTGAAAACTGTAGTGAACTGTCACGAGACAAAATTGTGATATTCGACCTTGGAGAAGACAGTAATGAAGAGGTGACCCTCCAGGGACACATTGCCTCAGGTGCTCTGGGATATCGTGGGAAATATGGCGTGATGGGCCTCAGCTATGCACAGAAACAAAATGGTCCTTTAAGAGAATCCACTTTTATTACAGCCACACTGAAGAGTGAAAGGAACAGCCCTAAGAGATGCTTTGCTCCTGTGGAAGTGGCTCTAGCCTGTAAATGAAAAGTCAGGAGTTCTCCGCCACATTTTCCACTGATCTCTTGGATCTTTTGGTCAATTTACAGTTATTCTATTCTGGAACTCAAAGTGAACTGAAAAAAAAAAAGGGAAAGTTAAAATAGCAGCAATTCAATTCTTGGTAATGCTCCTGAGCTTTCTGGTATTCTGGTATGGTCCTAGTGACATGTATGGGGAAGCAGATTGTGACTGCATAATGCATTTGGCATTGATTGAATATATAGATTGGTGATATCTCAACTTCTGTTTTAGTATTTCCATTACCTATGATATTTTTTACAGGGAATGCCCTATTACTTAGAAAACAATGTCTATCAGCCTTCAAATAGATGAGAAGCTACAACATCTAAATGGATGGTAAATTACCAATGCTTTCACAGCCAGAGCCTCTCCCTGGTCTGATGGAAAGATTAACTATTTAGCGCCTCCTCAATCTGAACACCATTTTCCAAATGAATGAGAATTTGGCAGAATTTGTCACCATGTTTTCAATAGTAGGACAAGCTGCTCCATGTTTGCTGCGAGGGACAGTTGCTTCATGTCAAAGAAGGGTTCATTTTTAGCAGTTGGGAATCACAGAATCACAGACTGATTTCAGTTGGAAGGAACCTCAAAGATCACCTAGTTCCAGCCCCCCTGCACAGGGCAGAGCCACCTTCCCCTAGGCCAGGTTGTTCCAAGCCCCATCCAACCTGGTCTTGAACACTGCCAGGGGTGGGGCAGCCATAGCTTCTCTGAGAACTTCTATATGAAGAGAGTATCTGTCAGAGGAGCAAGTTGCAGGGACACATGCATCGGTGGGCCATCCCATCTACCAGTGCCAATGGCCCAGTCCTGCTGATGGCGACCCTTAGCTGCCAGATGGGAATTTTTGGCCACTGGGGTAACTCTGGTGATCTGTCCCCACCTCCCCCTCCTGAAGCAAATGGGCAATTTCACTTGAGCACCAAAATCAGATTCCAGCCGAGGCGTCTAGGTGAGGAAGGCAATTGCTTTAAGCCATTAAGCTACTTTAGCTCCCTGTCTTTATCTGAAAATCACAGACAGAAAGTGCCACTGGGAACTTGATGGACTTAACTACTTAGTGCAATCAGCATTCCCGGATGCAAATCAGGGTTTCTTGGTTACCATGCTTAAAAGGGAAATGGCCAAAAAGAAAATGTTCTATTACAACCTTGAATGCACCATCTTGGAACCAAATCCTCATCAGTCAATCTGCCAGCCAAAAAAGCACCTCACAAGAAGATGGGGACAGGAGTGGGGTGTAGCTTTGATCTGAAAATGGCTGCAAGCCTGAAAGCCTGTCTGCTTTTAAAAGCCAAGCAAATCCAACACAACCACTAAAAGCATGCAGCCAGTTAAATCAGTAGGGCTGCCAGCAGACAGACACTGCTGTGACACGCTGATTTTCCTTTCTCTCCCTGTTATTTGGTAAACCACAGAGACTTCCCACACCTCCGTGCTGAATCCAGCTGTCACAGATCCATAATCTAAGGTGTGCATGGACATCGCAGCATTTGGATGACTGCAAATGGTAAGATGCATAATAAAAGTCACTTTTGGCAGCATGCTCTTAAAGCCTCCCCCTGGCTATTATTGTGCTTAGATTTTGACAAGGAGGAACTCTTTTGACAAGTGGAAATGATAAAACCCACCTCCAGCTCGGCCTGTGGGTGGGCAGCAAACGTGAGTCTCAAACGACCCCCTTCCGTCCTGTGTCCTTGTACTGCCTCAGCTCCAAATTTCCACATGAAAGTCATGGAGAGACTAGGGAGAATATGGGAAAGGATGCAGAGCTGGCAGCAATCACAGGGGCAGTCCCCCAGGCTCTCAAGTGAAACAGCAGCAAGACCCTGTCCCCAGGGCTGAGCCTTGGGATGCCTCATCCCTGCTCCAGGCCCTTTCTCAAAGGTATCTTGAAACCTTGACAAGGTGTCCCAAAGCCCTCATGTCCCACCCTCACCACACCAAACAGCATGATACAAAACCTAAGATGCTTCATTACCCTTCACGAGGTTATTAAAGGCAATGAAGTGGGGGCCTCTGGGAAGCGAAGGCTACTTCAGTGTCACTAAATCAGGGAAGGGTGTAGCAGCTGACCAACATGCCTTCTTGGAAGGCTTTGAAAGTTAAAGGCAAAGACACCAGGAAGATTTGTTGTTTTATTTGCCTTTATATTCCTTTCTGGCATTTTCTTCTGTAAGGGGTCTCCTCTATGTTTTGCTCATGCCAGGGTGCCAGTTTGCCCCATTCATTCCCTGGATCAGGAGATGACTGATCTTTGGTAGCTGCATCCCTGTCTTTGTTTTATGGAGGAACAGTGTTCTGCCTCTATGTCCACTGAGTCCATCTCAGAACAGTGGCCACTACCCAGAGTTTCCTTTCATCCACCTCCCCAACTTCTTTTTCCTTAAACACTCAGTCCTGCTTGTTTTGTTTGTTTATCTTACGATGTTCTTCCCTCTCATTCTTATTGCCCTGCAAGTTGCTGATTTCTGGATTTTCTGACCTTTCTCCCAACCTAGGGACAGGGCTTTCTTCTTTCCCTGGGCAACAGTCACTAGCTTAGGACTTAGCAGGGTCCAGAAGAGACAGACCTGCAGTGGATCTCAGGGAGAGATCACAGCCACCTGTGACCCGTGTTCTCATTTGCACAGCCCTGAGTCCAGCTCCAGGCCTGGAGACAGCAGTTTTCCCTGTGTTTCTTTCATCACCACAAAGAAGGTTTCCAGCAGTTTTCTAACCCCATGGATGTTACAACTGTCCCCCCAGAATAGAGACATACAGTGATTTAGAGGGATTTTATTCCACAGCCAGCCTCTGTTTCCCAGAGCCAGCACACTGCTGGCTGATGGTTAATGGCAATAGCCACGTGGATGAGAACCAGAAGAAAATTAAAGGCCCCCTTGAAAACAAGGGAAACAGATGTCTGGAAGGCTCACACTCCTCATCATTAACTTCAGAATGCAAATGCCTGCTAATTCCTTATTTTATTGCCCAGCCTCACATTCAATGTCAGAGAGAACAATCCTGTAGGGATGCTCCATACATCAGCTCTGAAGGTTGTGGCAGTGGTGGAACGTACCTAAACAGGAGAGGGGAAAAGGGGATGGGTGCCGCTGTTGCAGCCAATGGGCTGTGGTTGGGAACAAAAGGGTCTCCTGAGAGACTGTGAGAATATGAAATATCAGGATCCAACAGCAGAGAGGAGAAGGGGGAGTCCTGTCCTGGACAAACAGGACTACTGGAATTGAAGATTATCCTTAGCTGGATTCCTGACTAGTTTTGGTGTTCAGCTTTCTTTCAGTAAAAAGTCATGACATTTTTTTGGTTGGGAAGAACTTTCTGAAAGGCAATTCCCCAAATCCAACATGAGTTTGGTGGGAGCTGGGTCTGTGCTGGAGAGCAAATTATTTTTCTCTGTGTAGAAGGGAGATTTTCACAACCTGATGATCAGAGATTTAACAATATCTGTTCTGTCATTTTCTCGCTCACTCCTTTTTTCAGACATTTATTCATGCTCTTCCTCCCCCAATTCTTGATTTCAGCTTTCCTTCCCTCTCTTCTCAAGCACCGTCACTGTTCAGCGCCAGCTGACAGTGCTCAGAACCACAGATGTGGTGGTGAGTTGGGGGGGACAGGGTTTTGCAGTCTCTGACCTTGTCTCTTAGATGTCCTCACTGAAGCTCACCCCCCTTTGGTGAGGAGGTCAGAAAGATCCTTTCTGTACAGAAAGGATTCGCAAGAAGAACATACATAAGGAGATATTACTGAGGACAACACAAGAACAAGTTAGCGGTGTTGCATCTAGGAAGTTCCTGCACTAACTGCAGCAGCTCAGCTAGTCTCCACTGAAGCAAGAGGGACCTGGCCTTGCTCATGAAAGAAGGTTTAATGGAAAGCAAGAACCTAGAAGACACAGGATGTGCAGTGGGTCCTCCAACTCACTGCATGGAGGAGTGGTTTACTGCTGGCCCTTGAGGCACAGCGGGGAGCACTGCTGATAATATTAAAGCTGATTTACAATGCAAGAGCTTAAGTAGTGAGCTGTATTTCCATGCAAATGGATTTCTGTGAATGCATGTATGGAAAAAAACAGCAGTATGGATGAGTGGAGCAGAGCTGAAGCAGGCAGGTGCATCCAGCGTGAGCAATTTACTTAGTTGAGACATCAGTGGAAACTCCTCTCATGTTCTCTTCATGTCTAGAATTTCGCTTAATATGCAGAGAAAGAATGCATATTTATTTGAACCTTTAACTGTGCATATGAAGTACAGGTCAAATATATACTTGAAGACAGCATGACCACAGCAGTATACCTTGGGGATCTGAGCAATAAAAAGGCACCAAAAAGTTTTTCACTTAGCAGGCCTCTGCATATCATCGTGGACTGTACTTGAAATGTGACAGTTTAATAACTATGAAGCAACTGGAAATAGTAATTGAGAAGATAACTGACTAGAGTAATATTAATTATCTGTAATAAATACATCAAGCCAATATGCTGTTGTACATGTAAGATTAGCTTCAGCTAGTACATTAAATGGTCAGCATGAAAAGAGGGGTGAGAAAACAACATCTCTGATTGTGGACATATGCTGCAGACTGTCAGCAATGAGGTGTTCCAGCCCTCATCCCGATGTTTAAAAAAGCACAGGGATATGTTATTCTAATCAATCATTTCCTATTCATGAACTTCAACTCATACTCACCAAACACAAATCATGCGCACATATAAAAAGACTGATTTTGATTAGCAGCTAAGATCCATTCCTGAAAAAGCCACAGGCACAGAGGGACTCTGCAGCTGTGCCTACAACCAGAATAACATCTTGGCTGGGAACAAACTTCCATTATCCTTGAGGAATAAAAGATGCACAGTAATCAGGAAAGGGAGATGTCCAAAGCACAGTTAATTTTGGCGAGGCATATTGATCATTTTGCAGTAGTAATGAAGTGAGACAATATTCAGAGGTCTCCAAGGCTATGCTAATCAAGAAGGCTTTGCCTTGGTGCTTCGATGTGATGCATTAGAGACAACACGGACAACATAGAGAAACCAGTCAACAGGCCATTAAGTGATGATCTGTACTATGACCACATCCGCTGAGTGCAAGATTGAATATTGCTCATCAATATTGAAGTATGCATGGCAAAAGACCATAAAATAAACCGATAAGATGTCAAAGGTTAGGCACAGAGGAATCACGCGAACAAGGACTTCACTTCATCTCAACACGCCCAGGCTTTTGGTGAGACAGGGGGTGTGCAGGATATTAAGCCTGAAGCCAGCAAGAACTCAGACAAGATAAAACCCTAACATCAAAAATATGGGTACGCATGAATGCATTCTGTCATATTGCTACTTTCATGCCATAAATGCTCTGCCTAGTCTTTTTCATGCAAAAGAAATGGTGATCACACATTGAGTATAATATTCAGATCATGGGATGCAAACATACACAGAGTCAACACCTCTGAGTTGCATGTAAGGATGGAATTGTGTCTCATGAGGGACAGGGACTGGCATGGAAGTAACTGTAGTGACAGACCAATATCCCTTCTGAGTTACTACCACCAGACATTCAAGGGTGAATAACTCCTTTCCAACCTTTCTTTTTATGGAACCTTTCTCTTCTCCCATAATATATATGTTGAAAGGGAGTTGAAGTGTGGACACCTTGTTTCATGGCTGAGACATGACCACTCACTAGTAAAAATGCCAGGAAGCACAACGGCAACCAGGTCACTGCCTTTTACTGTTGCATCAAATTGTATCAAGCAGAAGGTTTATTCAACTCATTAATATGAAGAGATTTTTGATCTTGTCTGTCTCTAGGATGAGCAGATGACATTAGAGTTTGCTTCAGATTCTGCCTTCCAGATCAGGGTAACTTGCTTACTACAGATAAGTGTGACACGTTCAATTTATGCTGCAATAGAACAGTGGTAAAAAACACTGAATTTAAACACTGAATGATACTGCTTTCTTACCAGAAGAGGAAAGAGCATGGTAATTTATACATGCACATATACTCACTCAGTACTCACACAGCCACTGAATTTTGTGATGTCCTTAATGAACATGTTTGGATTTGTTATTTTTAATGCCCAAAATATCTTCGTTGTTGGATGGCTAACTTTAATGTCACATTGGTCTCAGAGTTCCCCCTGAGGGAACTTGCAATCTGTATTAACAACCCAATTCAACAGAGAGGCCCATTTAACACTCTTATTAGCTCAGCACAAAGATTAATTAAGCAATAATCTCTTTCAAACAGCTTCTCATCAGTGGTTAATAACATGTTTGTTAGTTAACTTCCCAAGGCTAGATCTGTGATGGGGAATGTTCTAGTAAGCTGGTTAACTGTTTTAGCAATTGTTAAAGGTTTTATTGCCGATATAAATTGTGCTTCACGACTTGTAACAGGAGCAGTGTTCATAAAGAGTTATCCACAAAGAAGCAGATTTAACCACATAGACAGAAAGACAGTCATTTAACCAGCAGGGGTCTAAGACTCAATTAGAAAGAAGGCTGTGCTGAAGATAACTGTATTTCTACAATGGTCTTTGTGATGTTCTTTACAACATATTTTTAAATGCCCTTAAGACTTCTGTTGGCTTTCTGAATGTTTTTTTATTTACAACAGCTTCCTATTGCCATCTAACAACCCTTTTGTGATTCCTTTTCCAGCAAACCTGCATGGAGCTGTCAGCCTGTGAACAGCAGCACATGCCAGCAGTGGAAAGACAGAGTGTGCCTGGGCTGACAACTAATAAAAAATAGGAATTAGGTTATATGTTGCTCTGCCCACCAGTAATACAGATCAAAAGCTGCATAATATTTTCTTTTTGTAAGACTAGGAAGAAACATTCACAGCTTTTAATCAGTAGGGTGTGGTGAATAACAAAGCTACCCAAGTCTTGCAGGAAGGAGAGGTAAAAACCCAACAACACAATTTAGTTTAGGGTTACATTAAGTTCTCCTCCACCTTTTTACAGGACAGTGTTAGCATTCAATCAAATGAAAGTAGGTTACGACGTCTCCAGATTAAATAGAATCATAGAACAGTTTGGTTTGGAAGGGACTTTAAAAGATCATCAATTCCAACTCCCCTGCCATGAGCAGGGAGATCTTCAACTAGATCAGGTTGCCCAGAACCACATCCAGCCTGGCCTTGAACATCTCCAGGGATGGTGCACCCGCCACCTCTCTGGGAAACCTGTGCCAATATTTTATCAGCTCTCATCATAAAGAACTTCTTCCTCTCATCCAGCCTGAATTGCCCTTCTTTTAGTTTAAAACCATTGCTCCTCAATCCAGGCCCTGCTAAAAAGTCTTTCCCCATCCTTCCCATAGGCCTTTTTTTGGAAAAGAACTGAAAGGTTGCATAAGGTCCTGTGGCCAGACCAGACAAATTGCCCCCTGGAAACTGTAGCAAAAACGTGTATATGTATTTATTTAACAACCAGGGACAAAAGCCAAGGAAACTCCTGCTCTTTACCTAATATTCCTTTTTTGATACACAAATCAATACAGCAATGATTAGGTACTTTACAGCAACACAAAATATTTCAACACCCCCCCCCCCCCAGACTCACCACCTGATAAATCCTCCTCCGCTTTTCTTCACTGAAGAGCTGAAAAACAATTTCTACAGTTCAGAAGCAAGCAAGGAAGGAAAACATCTTTCCAGATATTGGATTTATCACTTTGGTAGTATATCAATTTAATCATGTAATTCTCTTCACAGTGGCTTATACAGGTGAAAATTAGAGTTGAATCTCCCCTACACAAACACGATCTTTCCTTTCCATCCTGATGTGCATGGCTGAGTTGAGGCTGGAACTGATATATGCCTGTTGCCAGGAAAAAATGTCTGGCTCTGAAATTCTCTATCAAGTTGCCTTATTTATTAACTACCCAGTACATTTTATTAGCGGCTGCAGCAATTTAATGCAAAATCAGTCTGTTTTATTCTCCTATGGTATTTGAGCAGTATTAAATTGCTTTTCCTAAAATGTTGCTGAAGTGGGACCTTAATTTGAGCATTTCCTTATGAATGAACCTTGTGGTTACTCAGCACCCCTGTGATGACATCTCCGTGTAGATGGTGATGCCATTGGTCCGGTGTTCCAGGAAAAGGATCCTGCGTGCAGTCAATGAACAGAATCTGGTTTTCACAGGTTTTAACCCTTTAAAAGTGCTGTTTATCTGACTTGGGTTTTTAAGCTTCAGATCTGATAAGATTCCATGCTTTCACCTGGGCCAGTGATTTACACTAAGCTGTCATCAGAAAGCACTCCCCATTTTTTATGTATAGTTATGAATGTGGTATTAACTAGATCAAACAACAAGATAGAATCATGCATCACACACCACACACGCTTTAGAGCCTGCTGATGAATAGGCGAGGCCATCTTCATAATTTGTGCACCAAGAAAGAAAGAAAAAAAGAGTGGGTTAGATTATAGCAATAAAAATGGAAATGAAAGGAATGAATACAGCAAATAGATTATGCTATCATTCCAGAGCAGACAGCAGAGAAGTCACAGTTGCCTATTTATGTTTTGACAGTACATGCATCAGATGAGATTTGCAAAGAGGGGGTACCAGTGCTTAGGGGAAGTGCAGAACAGAATAGTTGCTGCTAAGTGTGAATTTAGCAGTGCATTTATTATTTTGGCAACTTGCCAGCCCAAAGGCAAGTTATCCAAAGCTTATCCAAAAAGGATAAGCTGGCAAGAAAACCTTTTGCATAAAGAAAAATAAACCAAACAACCAAACAACTCAGATTGTGCAGGAAAAATGCCACAGTCAACTTATCTGTCAACAAATCTTCCACTTAAAGTGGTCTTATCCAGACACCTCAAAAGAAAGCTCAAAAGCCACCAAATAGGTTCTCCTAATTCAACCAGAGTTAAGACATATGCTAACATAGCCTTCTTGGGAGGTCTCACAGTCTCCAAGAGGTGTGCAGTTTAAGCCCACACATATGACATCCTAAAAGACTCAAACATGCCCAGGATGGTTCCCAAGCAGAGGAGCATGATTGTCTGAGTCTAAACAACTGTGTGACTGAACCTGGCCTGTCCCAAACTGAATTGTTGCCCATGCAAATGTCTGTGTGATTTGGCAGCTGGATCAGGGGCTTTTTCCAGCAGGCAGCCATCCTATTTCAGGAGCTGGGACAGCTTCTTCACGCAGAAAAAAACTGCTAGGTACCAGGAGCTCACAATGCTCACGAGCCTTCCCCATTGTCTGTAAATCCAAACTAGCTCTTATAGATGCAGCCTTGGCTTACCTCCCAGGAACATCTGTATATACTTGCAGCACACTCAGTCCTTTTAGAAATCATGCTAGATTTTAGCTTCTGCAATGTCCTGCAGCTTGAACTCTCAGCCTAACTGCGATGAAAAAGTTTCAGTTTCATTATTCAGTTCTGCCACTCTTTAATTTTACTGAATTACAAATAAACTCTGTCATAAGCAGCAGGAAAAAAGTATCTTTCATCTTCCCTCTGGGCCACTGTTTCATATATTTTAATCATACCTAATATTGCTCCTGTTTCATATATTTTAATCATACTTGCTATTACTCCTTTCCTTTCTAAGGACATGGTCCCAGGAAGTCTAATAACTTTGATACAATACCTTCCGTGCCTTCTCTGAGTTCTCACCCATTTTGCAATAACCTTTCTTGCATTAGGAGCCTACTTGCATTAGTTTCTACCTTTGCATACATCATCTTTTCTGTGTATTCTTCTACTTTTGGCTTTACACATAGCTATACATGAGATTGAAGTTTACCATGAACTAGTTTCCCTTCTGGCACTGATACTACTTACTTAATTGCACCTTGGAGTCTGAAGGATGTTTCTTTCACACCACACATTCTCACTCCTCTCTCTCCAGCTGCAATTGCTGTTGCACCCTTCAACGTGTTATCACAGAGGTACTATTGCTGATGGGCTCAGCCTTGGCCAGTGGCGCATCCCTCTTGGAGCCAGCTGGTATCCCCTCTGTCAGATATGGGGGAAGCTTCCAGCAGATTCTCACAGACGCCACCTCTCCAGCTCCTCACTACCAAAACGTTACCATGCAAACCCAATACAGTCAATTTGGACATCTTGATGCTGACTGGCGTGACTTTAAATGAGCTAAAAGAATGGGCCATGTGGTAGCAAATGCATGTCCTTGAGTGCTTCTCCTGTTTTAACTGTGATTTGCAAATTTTCTCTTCTTCCTTCTCAGTCAACTGCTTCCCAAATCACAGATGTACAGGAAGGTCACCCAGTCTGAGCTGTTTGTGATGAGACATGATCATTTAATCCTCTGCTTTACCTTCTGTTACCCAGTTAATTTTTAATTCATGTCATTTCCTTATCCTTCACTTGCTACAGCTTAATTTTTTCTAGTAACCTTGTGTGAGATGATTCAAAAATCCCCTGAAACCTCTCGCTAACACATTTTCTGTGAGCAAGCAAGACACAGGCACAGTAATGATGTCTGAGATAGAGGCAAGTGAAGGTTTCATACTGACACAAAGCACCTTTGCAATTCAAAGTGAAGGTAAACCTTGTGTGCATTTATACAGGTCTTCAGGGGGCTTCCAGTATCCATCTTAAAGGTACATATCGTCAGCTTAGGCTCACCTGTTCTGTTGCTGACCTTCAGTTTTTCCTCCCCATTTCTCACTTTCCCAGTTTTTCAGGGGATTCCCAGTTTCAGCATTTATACTCCATGCATCTCCTCACTTTCACAGGGCTTCCTGCGTCTGCAGGTTGAATCCCATTTCTGCAAGCATAGGCGAGCAGGCCAGGGGAGCCTGGGTAAGAGTGTGCAGGTACTACAGCAAGTAGTAAAACCACTCATCTCCCTGGTGGAAACATATCTGGAGCCATGTTAGAGCTACACTGCTTGTTTCCAGAGCTGTTTCCCCGTGTCCTCAGTTAGAATTCCTAGATCCATTCCCATCGCTCCAATGAGCAAGCTCCCGGCTCATAGAATCACAAAATGGTTTGGGTTGGAAGGGACCTTAAGATCATCTAATTCCAACTCCTCTGCCATAGGCTGGGGCACCTTCCACTAGACCAGGTTGCTCAAGGCCCCATCCAACCTGGCCTTGAACACTGCCAGGGATGAAGTGTGAAGTCATACGCCCAGGCTGACAATTACAACCTATGCTACTTAATTCACTCTCATTTCTACTACACCCTTCCTCAAGTGTTTTCTGCAGAGTGCCTTAAGCACTTCTCATACATGTATTTCAAACAACAAATTTAGTCATGAAGTAGACAACAAAAAGCATTTCTACCCTCCACAAAGCTGTAAGTTTTCTTAAAATCCCCATCCAATACCTGTCACTTCTATCATCCCTCTTTTCAGAAATTGCATGCTTGCAACCAACACAAGCCCTTGCACATGAGAACATACACTTAAAATCTGGAAGCATATTGCTTTGTACCACAGCAGTTCATTCCAGCATGTCTTCTGACACTTCAGTCTTTAAAGATAATACCTTGACTTCATTACCAGGGAAAAAAAGCAAGTCTGTGGTAGGTGCATGCCTGGCAGTGAAAGGTGATACCAGAAAGTGAAACGTTCCCAGAATAGACTTCTTTCTTTCATCTATTGATGGCTACTGATAGGGAAGAGGCAATGATACTGGCTGTTCAGTATAAAAACATTGTCTTCTTCAAAAGAACTTAAGTTATTTGGGTTTTGAATGCTATTCTAGCACCTGCATCTCCCACGTATTTGGCCTTCTTTATTGATTTTGATGGGAAAAATTTCAAGTGTCTTAGGATGTCAGTTTGGTTTCGGAAATCCCTTGCGTCTTGATGCTTGGTCACTTGCTTTATTTCCACGTTTAGGGCTTTGTTTAGAGTTTTTTATTAGCAACACTACATCTGTCGTTCTTAAGCAGTTTCTTGAAATTGCATCCAAAAACCCTGGGACACCCACATAGCCCAGAAAACCTTACCTATCATACAATGTGTGTACCAAGAACAAGTACTTAGTACCATCTTCTTGGGCTTCCCCTTAGCATGAAGGTGAAGACCTGTACAGTAGAAACAACTTTTTGCACGAAGATTCTTACAAAAGCACTAACTTCTAGTGTTAGCGCTGAACAAAGGAGGCTCCTGAACTCTTAAAGCTGGTAGCAACTGCTTGAACTGAACACGCATCCTGTTCCCCACCATGTACAGGCAGAACAGCTCCAGCCAGCCTGCTCTCTGCTGAAGGGCATTCCTATAGCAGAAACGGGAGAACACAAGTGCGTCAAGGCAATTCAAACAGCCTTAATTTAGTACAATTGTCTAAACTCTGCCTTACGAGTATGCTGTGCAGATAGCCTGCTGTCAAAATCAGTATCTCCTTCCACTAGCTGAAGCAGCAATAGCCTTAAAGTATTATTTGTGATAATGAACATGACAATATCCTAAGACACAGGTCATAGTCCCATTTGCATCAAGGCTGTAAAAATCTGCTCTGTCTGTGAATCTGTTATGGCTGCAAGAGCTGGGCACAGTGTTTCACCTGGTGAAGGCCTGCCTCATCTTACCACCACACGTGGCAGCTGCTTCTTCTGCAGCTCCACGTTCCGGCCTGCACCTTGGGGAAGCTTAAAACTAATTTATCATCTAACTAGACACAGCATGAGCTTAGCAGCAGAAAGGGCTAACATCTCTACTTTGGTACAGGGGCTGCTTTCAAGTTGCTGCCACAGCTTAAAAAGCAGAAACAGAGTAGGGATAGACGCTTCTCTGCATTTTCAGACTTGGAGCTAGAGCACACAAGGATCATCTGAGGCACACATTCAGCCCTGTCTGCACACCCCTGCCTTAATCATTACAGGCTCTTATGTGCCATGCTGAAGCCTTGCATAATGAGAACTGTGCTAAATTTCTTTCATCTACTCTTTTTAACATAAAATCAAGCTTGGAGAGAAACTGAGAGAAAGGAAGAGATGAAAGAGGTTAACAGGGCAGGCAGATCCTATCTGAAAAGTGATGACCAACACAGGGAAAAGGATGGAAGGTCCTACAGCAAGTTCTCTGATTCAGACAAGTTTCACATCTTTTTCTGAAACTGCAATAAGAGCGAATCTCTTGTTCTTATTGTACAATTACCTGATGACAGTTTTGTAACTTACATTCCCTGCAAACTGAACACTGCTTTTTGTTACAATGACAGAGACCAAAATGCTCATACACAGGAATTTCATGCTTGCTGGGTTCTACCTGTGCAGTAATTCCTGCCAGCTGCGAGGGGAATTGCTTGGAAAAAAATCTTAAGTGCTTCCCACAGGAACAGGTGTGTTTTCTACCACTGCTGTAATGTACTCCTGCAAACTGAATCAAAATACAGATGTGTAAGAGGCAATTTCAGCATCTTTTTTTTTAACTCCAACAAATGATGGTACAGGTCAGCACTTCAGTGGGATGCTATCACTTCACAAGATTCTCACAGTAGCCCAACCAACCTGCTTTATTTTGCATTTTCTAGAGTGGTGTGAAATATTCTTCTGTAAACTAAGTGCATATATACACCTTGACAGTTTTACAGGAAGAGTGTTTAAAGCAAGCACAGCGTAATTAAATGGTGCACAGTGAATCTAAGTTGTGTACTGCAGTCTTTGACAGGCTGCTTCTAGCTATCAAACATTTTTATGTCTTTTCGAGAAAGAGATTAAAATGGGCTTTAACATAATTGGAAGCAATGATCTAATACTTTCAGCTTAAAGGCAGTGTTACTGTAGCTATAAAATAGGTAAGTGCATTTAAATGCTGAACAGAACAGGTTTGTTAACTTTTACTCAGGTTAAAGTACTAGTCTGTTTAAGACTATTTTTTTTATAAGCATATATAAAATCACCAATGACATTAAAAATAATGCTCACTAGGGCCCTTGAAATGTTCAACAAGGGAAAAAGATGAAGTTTTGCCCGAATCACATAATTTGTAAAGAATGAAACAAATGGTAGAAATTTCTCACTTCATTTATATCTGATACACGTACATATAGCGCAGGGGCACTTTCAAAAATATAAATGAAACCCGCACACATTTTCCTTAACAGCACTTCTTTAAATGTAGTATAAGAACATTTTACTGACAGTTACGTAACTAGGGTATTATAGGAAAGAATTACAGTAAAAAAATCTTTGTATTTGAACTGCTATTCATACTTAGGACTTTGCTCGAAGGCCAATACAACTGTCAGTAATCACGAGAGAACGGAGACAGGCCTGCTGTTAAACTGCACTGTCAACTCCCCACCTCAGTGTACTGGCCTCAAGCAGAGAAAAAGGGTAAGAAACTAATATAAACCAACTGTTAAAAAATTCAGCGGTTCATAACCCAATTTTCAACCTGAATGAGAACAATGAAAACGAGCTGCTTTGCAGCAGGCCAGTATTAAGATCAAATGAGCATTTTTTTCCCCACCCTCTATGAGCAGAATTCAAAGCAACAGTTTTAAGCCCAGGAAAAGTAGAGGGGTGTTTACAGAGACTTAGTCTGAAGTTTTAGAAGACTCAGTTTCCCATGGAGGCATCCACAGAGTATGCGAATATGTAATATTTTTATGTTGCATTATTTACATACCAATATATGGGTTATACCTTACTGGTATAGTCCAATGATTGCACAGAACATATTAACTTCTCAAACTGAAAGCAATTCTTACAAATTGAGCCCAGGCTTGACAAACCTCTAATCAGGACCCTGAAATTTCTAACACCCAGCAAACCATCCTTGCTCACTGCCTTTACTGCCAACATCCAAAACCTCCTGAAACTCATCAAACATGAAATACCCGCAGGTTGCTGCATGGGTTTGATCTGCCAGATACTTAATAGTATGTAAACCAGATTCATTAGCCTTTCTTTGTAAGCAGCAGGCATTTCCAAAATGCTGTTAATCTCGTAAGTACATTTAAAGGCATCTAAAACTGGTCGTAAATAATTTCCTGGAAGTTTTTCTAATTCCCTTTATCAACAAGAAGGGAAGTCTTAAGTGACTAGACAAGATTTTTGTGTCCAGAAATTAGCAGAAATTAAACAAAAGATGGAAAAGAGAGAGTTCTGTCAAAATTCAGATCCACACCACAGGTTGCCGTGATAAGAAAGGGACCTGGAAAGTGGAAGTAGACTCTGAGGAAGCAAACTATTTAAGAAATTTCCTATGTGCATTGAGGAACCAGGGCGGTGGTGGAAAAACCCATTCATAATGAAGAAAGAGATATGCAAACAGTTTTCCTCAGTTTAATATTAGGAAGTGTTATAAACTGCTAAAACCAGACATCTTCACATTATTACACTTCATGCATCATGAAACAGATTTATGTTACAGCGTAAGATTTAATATTATAAAAATTGCAGAGAACTTCACACAGAAGTTGTTTATTTTTAACCCCTTTTATTCACATCCAAACCCAATAATTCTTATCTGTGTACATACAGAGTATTTTCTTCCATCTTCTACAGCTGCTTTCCAACCAACTGGTTCTAAACATCAATACCAACACTGGTAGTGGGAAATCAACTAGAAAGTGCCACCATGGTCATTTGCTCAAGACACGCACACTTCTTGCTGGATAGCTGGTTGTGGAATTTTACTATCTTCTGTCTTTTCCTGCCCAGGAATTTGGCACACAGTCTTCCGTTTGAACAACCGTAGACTCAACCGTAACAAGTCACTGTCCATTGCTGCAGAATTTGTGTAAGTTTGTTTCGTTGCTCCCTGTTGAAATTAAAAATGAAAAATAAAAAAAAGAAAGAACTGAAAACAATGGCTTTTAACAAGAAAGCTGAGATATTAACCGCAAGTACTCTCAATAATTAGAGGTTTAATCATACATATTCACTAGAAAAGACTTCGAGAATGAATGTTTTTTCTATTTAGCATGCAGGATCATAAAATCTACTGTAGTGCAAAAATAGCTGAAGTATTTTTTTCTTTCAATTTTGACTTGGAAGAGCAGAATCCTACAATTCTTATAAAAATACATGGAATTTCAAGCAGAATTACTCAACAATTATATCTGAAATTGTATTTTAGTAGATTATTTTTAGAATGTATTCTCTAAATACAGAAAATGTACCTCCAGAATTGAAACCCTCAAATGAGAAACAGCACCCGTATCTAGTGTCAATCTTAAATTAAATTCTCATCTTAAGTAAAAAATGAACACCCTACAACCTCTTTAAATAAAAGTCTGTTCTCCATTATTTAAAAGACCAGGCTTACTTCAGAACAACAAATACAAAAATTATCTCCCTAGAGAAATGCTTTGCATAATGGAATCTGTGCTTCTATGTTCTGACCAAGCACTGGAAATGAAGCACTTGCCTTTTCATTCTTCATTAGCTGCTTACGAATTGCAGAATCCCTTCGGAAGCACAGTGCTTTACAGCAGGGGCCCAGATTACTGAGAAGACCAGCTCTTTCTTCTTTCCGCAGAAGTGCAGCCATGTTCAAAGCCCCCAGTTCATGTTCAAAAAGGTTTTCTGCATCTAGAAAGAATTGATATTTGCAGAGATCAACACATACACAGTATCTCTGAATACCAATATCCAGTAATATGAAACTTCTTAAAGTTTTACTATTTGTATTTCTGCCTTCTAAACCATATCAAGGTTTGGGAAAAAAGGATATTGAAGTTTATATAAAATCTGAGTAAATCCTCAACCATTTAAAGGGAAGGACAGGTATGCTTGTATGTAGCGTCAAGCACTGGGAATAAATGTTGAGATAGCCATCACTGAGAGGCCTAAAAATCTATTGACAGCTCTGGGACAGAAGAGGCGATATCATTTATGGTCAGATACGTGTGACAAAAGGAGTTCACTACTAGCATTAATCAGAAAGTGGTCTAAGTTTCCATTCTCTGCAAGACATCAGATAGCCATACTACTGTCCACACAGGCCTTTCGTATGGCTATGCAAAAGTGAAATACTCCTATGTAGAATAATTCTTTTACAGATGCTGACTGAACCTGGAGAACAAGTCAAGAGATGCCAGTGAGCTACCCCCTCCTACTGGCTCATCTAAAGCATTTGTTAACAATACTCAAAGTGGCAGGACTAGTCCTTTAATACATTTATCAGAAGAAGCAGCGTGCAGCAATAAGACTTTAATCACTTTAACAAAAGATGGATCCTGAGGGGAGTCTTGTTCCGCAACTGGTCTGTTTCTATGAAATGCAGACAAAGACAAAAAAGGGTACACATGGCTGGGCTGCAGCTTACTGATTTATAACCCTTTTACAATAAATAGGAAGTTTAAAATATAATTGAAAAAAAAAAAAATTAAAAATGGTAGGGTATGTAGCTGAGTCCAATGCAGCCACCACTATATAGTAAAACATTGGGTGTTTATCAAAGAATCTAATACCTTACTACGGTCACCATCAAAACTGAGCAACATAAAGCAGCTAAAAGCAAAAATTATTTTGCAGCACGCACACACAGAACAGAACAAAGATGCATTTTTAAACCACCTGGATAATCAGGATGAAGCTGAGTAAGACTAGTTTTCAGACAAGGTGAAAAGAAACAAGAAAGTTACAGGAAATCAAGGGCAGGTTAAAGAGAATTGCACTGAAGTCATCCAGACAACCTCAATGGACAATCAACATCACAAATAAGTGACAAGAAACAAAAAGGCCACTTCAGAGGTAACACTGACAGCTTGCAGAGTGCATAGTGCCAGATGCACTATGACCATATCTGGAAAGTAAGCATGTTCATACCCTTAGAGGAAACAACTGCATATGATAGAGGATGCCAGCTACAAATCTCAATTCCATCACATACTACAGATTTCTGTTTCCAAAGAAAAAGAATAATTAAAAAGCTAACACTTCCCTTTTCTCTTCATTTCAGTCTATTACCAGAAACTTTGTATCCACACTAAGAACAATGAAGGGACCACCAAACTCAAGAATAAAACAGGGAAACGAATTATACCACCAATCCAAAGTGAAAACACTGTATTTCCACTGTAACGCACACTAAACATCTAGCTCAAATTCATTCACTTTTCAGGGCACCAAATTTGTGCCTTTGTTTAGAATATACATGCTGTGGCTGTGTAATCACTATAGAAGGGAACCTTGAACCAGCAGATTTCACAGAAAATGCCTGCACTTGAAAGCCTACTGGCAGTTCCACACGTAGCAACTTTGATGTGTGAGAGACTGCACATACCAAAGGGAAATCATCGGAGGCACTTCAATCCCCCTTCCTCTCCAAAGCAAAGCCCAGCTGAATCTGGTACATTTAAGACAGCTCAGAAGCAGTGCTGGAGAGCCTCCTGATATCACTCTTCTTAAGCATAATAGTGGAGATTAATTTTCTTTAAACTAGAAGAAAACTGATACTGCATAAAAAGAACTGCAAATATTTCAGTGGGACATTTACAGTTCTTACTAATACCCAGTACGCACCTCAAATTATGCTACCTATGATGCATTGAAAATATTTGTAGCAACAGCCCAGACTACTAGTTACATAATTCAAATGGCTCAAGCAAGCAGTGACATTCATGGCGATTAACAGGGCTGGGAGAAGCAACAGTTGGGTTTTTTTTTGACTCTCTACTTATCTGAGACTCTGAGCTGAATGAGACAACTGCATAACGAATAACGCGACGAAGAATTAAAAAGTATTCTTCCAAATTAAGAACTAGAATTTACGCAGTTTAAAAAAAAAAAGTAATCAGAAATATGTGCTATTCCCTAGGAACAGAGGCTCTACAAATAATTTATGAAGTCATAATTTTATCATATTTTAGATCCTGGAATAATTTGCAGAGAGACCTTACAGAAAGCGAAGTTTTTACAATCCTGTAGAAACAATTCTACCATGCAAGTTGTTGCAGAAAGCCTACCTGGTTCCTGGGATGGTAAAAGAGAAAAATCAGTATTCTCTCTCCTGCTCACACTACAGAATTGCAGTAAGCAGCACTGGTAAGTTCATGCCCATCCCAGCTATAAAGCATGTCTTGCGCCATACACTTTGCCCACATGCCAGACATGTGCATTACTGAATTTCCTACTTCTAGAAGAAATATAATACACAAATTTCACTTAGCTCCTTCATTCTGACCCAAAACCTCCTATCTATGTATTCTGGAGAGGAACCTCAGAAGGAAAACTAGAGGACATGCAGAAGACCTTCAGAGAAAATAGGAAATCTTGCTCTTTCTTCCAAGATAACTGCTAAATCACTGTAGAAGACATTTAACTCTCAAAAAATCTGCTGACACTTCATGCCTGGAAAGCATGAATGGTCTCACAAAAATAGTATTCCACTAAGATGAAAAATTGTTTAGGCATTATTCAAGATCTCGTCACCATTGCTGAGTTAAAACACCGATTTGATTGATACGCAGTGGTATTATGTTCTTGTAATTTTCACACAATACTCATTATATGCTTTGTATGGTCTTCAAACCTAAAATAATGAATTAATGCACACTTCACTAAGTACAAAAGGCAGTTTAATCCCTACAGAAACAATTACCTTTAGGCTTTTCTAATGCTCTCTGACAAGTTTCCTTAATTTTGGTGAAGAGTTCTGGTCCTGCCAGACGTTTGGAAATGCCAACTCTCAACATAACAGCACCTGGTGTGAATTTTAGGAGTGCAGCTCCAGGCTCACGTGGTTCTTTTGGCTGCTTTGGCATAAGGCTGGACCAATCTACATCTATAACATCCACAGGATCTGCAAAAACATTGACAGAGTTATCATATCATCATCCCTTACCAAAGTTGATTAATTTCACATGTGTTGTATAGCCTCCTCTCCTAAAAGCAAAGCATATCAGATAAGCATTGTTCTGCAGTTCTCAAAGCCAGATCCTTGGATGCTTCAGGTACAACTGTCAAAATTCACTTAGGTAGAAAAAAGAAGCATATAAATATAAAGCTTCTTGGATTAAAAAAAATCCTACCCCTAATATTCTGCTTATTTTTTATTGCAAATCCTTTGTGGAAGTCAGCTCAGATCCTGCTTTGCCAGCAGATCTGGACACATCACTTACTCGTTCACAGAAGTCAAACTAAACATGCTAGGACAGATTCAAATTAAATGCTTCGAAAGCTAATGTTTCAACTCTGGATGATGGATATTTTTTTTCCAAAGGAAAGTTATACTATTTAATAGCCATATGACTGCTTTTCTAGTATGTTTATCATAAAAAACCCCAATGACACAGCCCAGATGACCCAACTGAACTCAAGACAAGTAGAAAACTACGTGCTTCCCAGTGCATTTGGGAAGCATTCAAGCATGGATAAAATCTGTTCATAAAAATATCAGTTCCCAATAATGGTCAAAACAAATGGGATAAACGAAAACATCTTTATAAAACCAAAAAGCTTACCCTTCTAACTGTATAAAACAAGCAAAATATTACCTCACAATACAGCTCCAGTACTTAACCTCTCTGCTTTGCAGGCTTACCTGCCTATTACAGAAAGAAACGCTGAAGAGCATACAAACTGCATTCCTAACTTAGAAATACTGTCAATATCAACAACTGCATTATATGCAAATGTATCTAATATTTATATTCAAATAATAAAAAGGGGTTTTGCTATACTTTTACCAGGCATCTTCTCATCTTCCTGTTGATCTTCCCGCTTTTCAGCATCACCTGCCAGAATTTCATCCAGTTCATCATCACTGATGGGCTCGTATTCTCCAGCACCAGATCCCAGTGACTGCACATCATCAATCTTTGCTTCATCTTCTCCTCCTGCACACAGATACATACTGTTGCTTTAAAGCAATCATTCTTGTTTTCTAAACATGTTTTAAGCAGCCTGAAAACAAAGAGGTTCAGCAAACTAAACTATCAGCTTTTGGGAACAAGTATATTCAACATAGAAAGAGGTATTAACTTATAGAAACAAGTTATTTACCCTATACATAATAAGGCAGCTTGCATTTTATATACTGCAGTCATTTTCTTTTTTGTGTGTGTGTGCAATATTAGTCAAACTGCACAGAGGAGGACATTCAGAAGAAGCATATGTTGATTACCTGATATCTAATCTGTAGTTAATAATACACATCTAAGTTAGCACCACAAAGTCTTTCAGATACCTTTGCACACGAATCCAAACTCAGGATTCTGTCCAAAGGCTCTACAAAAGAAAGTAACAAACCCCCAAAATAAGAAGGTGCAAGATACCCTGAATGAAGCAATTATTTACAGTTTTAGATTCTCTGCGGAAGTCGCAAGAAGAGTTTTTAGAAAGCCATTCCAAACTTCTTCACTGTTGTTACACTGCTGCCATTCACATATTACACGCATATACAAGTACCTGCTCTGTACATGTAAAAACATTCCTAAAAGCCTGTAAACACAAGACACTCAAAGTTATGCAGGTTATGAAAGGAATACCTGAAGCTATTCTCACCTCCAAGACAGAAAAGTCTCATTCAAGCATTCAGAAACCCTACTGCCCTAAACTCAGGCTTTCTTAGGGTTCTCTACCACAGTACTTGCTATGATTAGGCTATACGAACTAGACAGACTTTACAGGGTTCCTCCCCTGTGGATGACTATTCTAGCATCTTCCAGCTCCCTTAGCCAGAAGGGAAACTGCCTCTGCTTTAACTTGCCCCTTATTTTTTTTTGTCATTGCTTGCCTTTGTAAAAGCTACAAAAGAAGAATTGAAAAAGAAACTCAACTCGCTTAAAAATCAGCACAAAAAAAGCAAGTAGAAGACATGCTAGCAGAGCATAAATTAACTACTCAGACCACCTGGCAGCACTTTAGAGGAAGCACAGAGCATCTTGGGCATTATTTAAACCCACTGCTACAGCAAACACATTAAGGTTTAAGACATTAAAACAATTTAGTAATTACATCCTCACACATTTTGTCAGACAATAAACCACAGTAATTCGTCCAAGTAAATGCCAGACACCTCCTTAACATCATCAGCTTTGTAAATTATGTTTCATTTTCTAAAAGGTTTTCCTACTTTAAAAGGAAATTAAGGTGATCTGTACTGGATTTCATTTTGTGTCTTATGTTTTTAAATATTCACTGTCTATGATCCACCTTCTGCCTTCACACTGATCTATCAGATACACTAGCTCACCATAAACACGTGCACAGACAGCACAGATGAACCATTAAAGAATAACCCTATGAAGCAATTAAAAATAATAATTCACAGCTCTTACTACATGATAAAAAAAAAAGATTTCTCAATTTTGAATTCCAAATTAAAGTTTGATAAATCCCAGATCGTAATTCTACCACTATATCTTTACTGCTCTTTTCCAGAAATCTACTTCAATATTAATTCCACATTAAAACCATGACATACTGGTCAGCTAAAAGGAGCAATATAAGCAGGAGTAACTGAGTAATGAAAGACAATAAAGTACACTAATCCGTAGAAAGTCATAAGCATGCTATATACTAAGCATTGATTAAGTGGAATGCCATCCAGTATTCTATAAAGACATTTTTCTGAAAAAAAGTAAATCCTAAATATACCATAACTTCCTAAATGATAATTTTCAGAGAATTTACAAGACAACCTCCGAAAAATACACTGAAGAACACATATTAAAACACTTACAAGAAGTCTGCTGAAAGGTTGGACCCAAGAACACAATTTCCACGGCCCGCTAGTTACAGGTGCCCTATTGGAAGCACATGATATACCCAGGAACAGCCTTTCATCAACTCTTCTGAAGTTACACTGTACTCTCAGATTTATTGTACCATTCCTTCCTCTAGCTTAGAAACCGCTGAAATCTCTTCATTGCAGTAAGACAGAGCAGACTGTCTCAGAGAGACATGCTCAGATACTCTCTCTGATAAGTGCTTACACTCCACAGATAATCCCCTTAAACAGGATCTTCTCAACTGCACCAGTCACCCCTAATGACCACTTTGCAAGCAATCAGGTAGGAGATAGAGTAAGTAATAAATATTCCTCATCATTCTCTCCAGACAACATTTGATTTAACTGCCCAAATTAACAATGAACACTATAGATAATTCTTATTAAGAATACAAACACAATGAGACAATGTCCTGTTATCTTGTGTCAAATTACAAAGGCTTAATTAATTTGTTTCTCTGAGACTATGGACTTCAGGTCTTACTATCCCAAACATCCAAAAATTCCAAATTTGACAATGCCTTTTTTCTTCTCAACAGACTTTGGAGAAGAAAACTCCTGGAATCACCAAAAATCCTCAACTTACTGAACGTAACAGTAATGGACACCAGTTACCTTGGATTTAGACTCTTTCTTCTTTTACGTTGTTAATACAGATTGTAGATGTCAAGCTGTCTAATCCATGTGGAAAACTCTTAAGAGCTGTCACTGTTTGCCCCTTAATTTAATTATTAATTCCAAGTATGCTTCCCCCAGTATCATTAGGGTCAGCAAACTGAAGCCGCATTTAATACCATTACCTCAGGAAAGCCATTTTTGGACTGTCGTACAAAGCCGTACAGATGTTTCACCTACTAATCAGACAGTCATTTCTGTGAGAATTGGATTGCAGGAAAAAAACCCTAAAGAACAGTTCCAAGTCAACACTAATTATTTTTCACTCATTACTTGTCACTTTCACACCAAGAAATATATCTTATAATGATATAACAAGGCAATCAAATGTTGGCACTACCCTTCAAAAACTACCTATTCAGAAACATTACACCTTGGTGAAATTATACCTCAGATCATTTATGTTTCTCTGCCTCAAGACTTCTTTAGAAATTAAGAAATATACACAACTAACACTAAAGAAGATGATCATCAGGTTTCTCTCTTATTGTGTCTGTTTCCACAGCAAAGAAGTGAGAGCCAATAAACCTTTCAATAAACCTTAATCTACTACAGGTCAATTCAGCACTATGTTAAAAAGGCAAGAATAAAATATTTGTCATTCCAGGCAATTGCACAGAATATCTCACCTTCTAAACTCTCCACCTTTTCAGCCTCATTTCCATCTTCAAAACCTGGTAAAGGTCCTAAATCTTTGTCTGTTCTTTCCTTCTCTGAAGCTGCTGAATCCCGACAAACACCATCAAATTCCTTTTCATGATCTCTGTCCAGTTTCATTTCACTGTGTTTTGCTGATTCTTTTTGAGAGGAGATGTCAAGAGTTCTGTCTCTCTCTCTTTCAGCAGCATCAGGCAGCTGTCTGTCTCTCTCTCTGTCCAGCTCCCGTCGTTTCTCTCTCTCCCTTTCCCTCTCCCGTTCTCGGAGCCTCTCTCGTTCCCTGCTCCTCGGCCAGTCTTTGTCAACATCTCGGTCCCAGTCTCTCTGTCTTCCCTCTCTCCTCTCTCTCTCTCGTTCTCGATCATGTTCATGTCGATCTCGGTCCTGAAGCCTTTCCCTGCTATCGAAGGACCCAGATCTGGAATGGACTTGACGATCTGATTCAGGAGAACTTCTTCTTGAACTGTGGCTTCTCGAATCTTGACGATCTGAATAGAATATTTTAAATACATACGGTGACTGCAGCACATAAACGTAATATCATTTTACTAGACCAAAGCATTTTAAAGGTTCAGGTACGAAAACGTACTTCTCAAAAGCATCATCTTAAATAATGCTTTCAGGTTGCCTATACCTTTAACCTTACTTAGAAATATAAGAAATTTATCCCACTCATGCAAAAGACGTTTAGTGGCTACTTTCCACTATAACAGAAGCCAAACCAAAGGTAAATCATTTTAACTCTGAAATATATGCAAGGAAAAATGCTAAATTTTCAGA
Source organism: Myiopsitta monachus (assembly GCA_017639245.1). Lineage (NCBI taxonomy): Eukaryota > Metazoa > Chordata > Aves > Psittaciformes > Psittacidae > Myiopsitta > Myiopsitta monachus. Next base: position 68,350,828 of record CM029919.1, read on the forward strand.
ATGGATCTTCTAAAAGCTAGAAATAATTTGGCTCGCAAATGATTAATTCAGAAAAATCGTTTCAGGCATGTAACCATGAGAACAGAGAGCCAAAGTGCTTTAGGAGGAAGGTATCTACCTCATTTTGCACAGATTTCAGAATTTCCATATCAAAACGTTAATGATGAGTTTAAGAACATTATTTAGATGATAGAACTATCTCAATGTTCTGTTAGCACAAGCATTTTCTCCTTCTACAAGGTTGGGGCTTTTTTGTCCTATAAATTACTTTATTCCCCAGATAACATGAACTGAATCTAACTGTTCTTGTGTAAACAAAGTGATAATCCTGCCCGCTGAGGATCAGCTTTTCAAATATGGTAACACTTGCAGGAATCACAATTCACTCTAGCTTTACAATGAATTGCAGAAAGCATCCCTCCTCTCCCTTCACACTAATTAGAAATGAAAAGAGCATACAGCCAAGAATGAATTGGGATTTTTGCCTTTGGACTTCTATACAAAACAGTAGGTCAGTCTCACTGAAATGTATCTTGTTACCTGAAGATGTGCTGCGACTGGGTTCCCCTCGTTTCAACTGATCAATTCTTGACTTCCGTTCCCCAGTGATTTCTAAGCTTTTCTTTTCTCTGTCCCTGTCCCTATCCCTGTCTCTAGAGCTACTGTGCAGGATCCTCTTCCGTCCAGTCTGGTCATCTCCACTGCGATGAGCTGACTCATTGGAAGGAGATCTAAGTCTGCTTGAGGCATGGCTCCGATTGCTACCAAGGCTGCTGCTACGCTTCTGATCCACAGGTTTACGGTGTGGTCCATCCTCTATAGTAACATGAGGGGCTTCTACCTTTTCTCCTCTCGTCCTGTGACTTTTTCTATGGGAATCCTCAGTGCTTCTTTCTGGAACAACAATGTCACCACGTTCAGGAACATCTTCATCTGACCAGTCACTAAATGTTGTATCCTCTCTTTTTTGGGGGACTTCTGCCACAGCTTTCTCAGGTGGTGCTTCAACCAATTCTTCTTTTGTTACAGGGGGGGTTCTTGGGCCTTTCTTCTTTTTATGATGTGGAACAATCTCTTCATCAGAAACTTCAGAATCACCCTTGGATCTCTTCCGCTTTTTCTCTACATTTTTCTTTTTTTGACCTTTCTTGGGTGAAAAGACCTGGCTTTCCTCAGTCGTTGACTCATTAGTGTACCGTTCCACCCCACCGTCATCATCTTTCTTCTTCTTTGTGGCCTTTTTCTGTACCTTAGACTTCTTCTTGCTGTCATCATGCATTCTATCAGAAGCATCCCTTTCTTCAGAGGGACGGTGTCCGACATTTTCCTGAACCCTGGACCGGGAGCTTTCTGACACATCCGGCTGCTCTCTTTGCTTATCTGTTGAAGAAACCCTCTCTTTAAACTCTGGCTCTTCATAACGCCGGGAACTTTCCTTTCTGTCTGATTTTCGCTCGTCTTCTTTCCACCGACTCTGACGCTCTTCTGAAATATGAGAGGGGCTCAGTGACCGGGAATCCTGGGGCCGCACAACCTGGCTCAGGAGTCTGTGCTTTTCATCTACAAAATGGGAAAAAGGATGCACTGTACTGTTTAGGAAGGAGAACACGTGAACATTTGGTATCCTGTGCATGAAAAAAAGTGTAAATTAAAACATAGGATCCATTATTTCAGTTACATTTCTAAAGTTTTTCCAACCGCTGCAGTAGCAACAGACTTCTTCCCGTTTTGGTAAACATGCATCTTAAACAACTGATGTGGAATTCACTATCACCTGGCAGACATAACATATAGTGACAAAACGTACAGATTAAGAAAAACAGTCATAAAAATATGTGGAGGAGGATACTTACAAAAGCTTTCCCCATGTTTTGTCTATTTAAGACTGTAAGTTATATTCCATAAGCAGAGAGTAAGATGGGTCCAGTTGCAGAGGCAGCCCGCTCCTACTTACTTTTATCATCTCCACTGTTGTAATTGTCACTATCAGGAGAGTGCTCACGGCGACGTTTGGGTGACTGACGAGGACTTGGACTGCTTTCATTCCTGTGACGCTTCCTGCAGAAGAAACATGTACAGCCAAAATACTTCAGGATTCTTTAAAGAAAACATTCACTCACTGAGTAATCAATACAATCCCTGAAGTCTAAGCAACTCATACAGAAGACAACACAGCTAAGGATGCCAGGAGTTCTGTAGTTTTCTAAGTTATTATTCCAAAACTGCAAGCATGACCATGACCAGTTTTCTGACCATACTGTAAGATACCTTAAATAAAAGTGCAAACACTTCAGACAACTACCTTTTTAGCAAAAAGCTATCAAAGATTATTAAGATAATCTTTTCCTTGTGGCAATGACCCTTGCAGTGCATTGCCCCCAGCTGGCAGCTAAACCCCTGCTTAGAAGCTTGCTGGGGATTGGTGGAGCCCATGCTGATTTATAGGAATCCACAATTCCCTCATGCAAAAGCTACTCATAATTTCCAAGCAAAGCAACCATTTAGGGCAACACTGCTTTGACCAGTATTGACAAAGCAGTGAGAATTTTATTGTATTAAATGAAAAGAAAAAAAAAATAAAAAAGTGCATCAGTGCTATGCACTTAAAGGAGGTACCACACACTCACTCAGGATATTGTTCACGCCTTCACTGGTAGCCTTCTGGTATTGAAAATTTAGTGGTGCAAAGGGTAATGCATGTTCCACAGAAATTTAACAAATAAAGTCATGAAGCCTGACCTTGTTAGCTGCTGTCTGACTTTCCAGGCCTCAAAAGGTACCACAGACTGCTATTATGTTTCCAAGAATGCCTGCATTTATTAAAGGCAAGGCCATGCAAGTATGCTTAGAGAGGAAAATGACACTGTCTGACTCAATTGCTAGCTCCTGAGTGGTTCCACAACTCTGCACTAACAAAGCATTGGATTAATTTCATCACCATAGTACTGACTTTGGGGTCACCAGTGTGTGCCACACAAACGCAGGGTAGAAATGGTGCCAGACTAGGCCTCTGCATAAGCAGGCTATCTTCTCCCTTATGATACTCCCTTGCTTACTAACATACTGAAATCAGCAGTAAAAGACTGCCGTTTTTTCTTGTTAGACCAAAGTAACGTTTGGATCTACTCACTTGGCTTTTCTCTCCTCATGGACATCTCTTGAGCTTCTTTCTTCTCGGATATCTTCTCTCTTATCCCTGCGGTCTTCCCTTCCTTTTTCTTTGTCGTCCCAGTCTCTCTGGCGGTCTCTTTCTTTATCCCTGTCTCGACCTCTGTCCCTTTCTCGTTCCCGCTCACGATCTCTTTCTCGCTCCCGCTCCCTTTCTCGTTCCTCCCGCTCTCGCTCTCGTTCCTTCTCCCTCTCCCTCTCCCGTTCCCTTTCCCTGTCATGGTCCCTGTCTCGGTCCCGCTCACGGTCCCTGTCTTTGTCCCGCTCTCTTTCCCTCTCCCGTTCCCGAGCACGATCTCGCTCCAACTCTCTTTCCTTCTCCCTTTCTCTTTCCCTATCTCTTTCCCTTTCCCTCTCTCGGTCCCGCTCCCTTTCTCGCTCCCTCTCCCGGGCCCTTTCCTCTCTCCTGTCATCAGACCGATCTCCCCTTCGCTCTTCTCTTCTATCATCCCGCTCAAGGTCATCACTTCGTCCTTGATGCCGTACCGGTGAGCTTGCTCTCTGATCTGTGAAGACAAGAAGGTTTGATTACCAAGTGCTAAAGGGACATAAACTGCTTCCACTACACTAATAAAAAACCAACAGCTTTTGTTTTGACAATTCAGATATTGGTTTGCCTTAAATGAAAAGTAACTCCCTGCAGAAACATGGAGATGCTCTTTGGGGAGGGAAGAAGACAAAAAGCAGTACTAATTTTGGAAGTTTTTTTTCAATATTTAAAAGGCTTTTCAATATTGAATAGGCTTTCCTTATTGCTTTCCTTATTTTAACCAAAAACTACTATAAAATTTTTCTTTTCTACTAGATCTTTCTGAATGGCTTCTAAAGGTAAGTATACACCTCACAGCCTACCTATCAGTATTACGTTGCTCAATGATTCAAAATCTGGTACAAGATCTTAAAAAGCCCTGAATGACATAGATATGCAATGCTAAGACTTCTACTGAAAATCTTACTTCCTAAGCCTGTTAAGAGTCACAGGCTTTACAAGAATTCACACTGTTTATAATACACAGTAAGTTACTGCAAAATAAGAAATTCTGGCCTGTCTCATCACAGAAAAGATCTCTCCCCAGAAATACACAACCAAACCCACAGGAAAGGGAGAGGTGAGGATGAGACAGGGGAAGCAGAACTGCTAGAAATTTTCACATGTATTCACTACAGAGTCTTAAAGTTTTGGAAGCTCGATCTGTAGATTAGAGTCAGGGAGAAAACTAAACTTACATAGAAAATAACTGATCGAGAAGGAGAGAAACCTGATTTATTTACTTTCCACAGACTTTGCTGCATTTTGTTAATTATATTTCAGACTTTTTATATATATTTCTATAAATTTTGACCACTTCATAACAATTTCTATGCTGCTGTAAATAGTATTGGAACTACAAGATATCAATAAAACTATTTTTCCACAATATATATTGAAAGCATTATTAAAAAGAGCAAAAAATGGCATTAATGTAAGTTGGTATTTTTCGGTCCATTACTCTGAGGCCAAGAGCGCACTTTGCTGTAAATTGAGACAACATCCACCAGGGGCAAGCAGGCAGTATTTGAAAAGGACCGAATCAATAATATGTGCATTTCCATCAGTTTAATCAATTTTTATTTCTGAGTGAATTAACAATGACTTGCTGCTCTCCTGTTACCAGATAAAATTAAAAGCAAACTTGAGTGACATTTCTGCCATAGATGTAACTTATTTTTGTAAAAGGGAAATCATCAATCCATGCAATTGGCTCTGTGAATAGGTTTCACATTCTTCCAATGGTGCCTATAATATAATGATTTATGTGCATACTAAGTGTTAGATTTTATACGGAAGTTCTGTAACTCCTATTTATTACGTCAGTTTTGGTGACAAAACATACACATGGAAGTCTTACATGAATCAAGATACTGGAAGTTTATTAAACAATTAAATATGGATATTCAGCACTTCTTACATGACTTCATTTTTTGAAGGGCTGTCCCAGTGGTTGTTTGGAACATCCAACTTATTTGCCTTAGTTGAATAAAGGCAGCTCAAATGTGCAAGCTTGCATTTTAAAATCTTACTAAAATGATTCCTTACATATTATAAAATCAAACAGCAACCAAAATCTATCTCAATTCTTCTCTGAATGACAAACATTAAGACTGTTGTCTAATTATGGAAACTACGTCTTGAATTATAACTCTGAGGAAGATCTACTACCACAAAAAGTGATCTAATTTTTCAAGGAAGAAAACAGCAAATTTTATCTCCATTCCAGTTCCTTACATTTTTCTCCTAAAAGCGAAACAGAACCCATTCAAAGCTACTTCCCTTCTACAAATTTATTTTCTTGTGACTAATGTATTTTCTTCGAAGGTGTTTTTTAATGTTGATTCAGGTTTTAATTCTGAATAATTTATGAACTTGTAATGATACGAAGAGCATAAATTACACTGTTATATACTCAGGATTTTCTGGGGTGGGAAGGTGGAAGAGATGAAAGCTACTCTGCAAAAGCCAACCCCGAGGACACATTCAGACTGCAGGACTTTTCAGCTAACAAGAAAAAGGAAGCCTGGAGATTAGGTCTGCTGAAATCCTGCCTTGAAGACAAGAGAGAATCTAAAGCAGAACCTTTCACAGGAACAAGCAACAACAGATACATTTCAACAGGCCAAAAAGGACCCCCTGATGCTACAAAACATCCCTTTGTAAAAATTAAGATAAGTAACAGCTAGAACATAACTATCATTTCCAAATCAAAACTCAAGATAATAAAAAACACTAATTTCACACTTATTATTCACGGCTCCTCTTCTCAGTTCCATGCTACCTTCATTTCCCTGACTCTTGTTAATTCGTTGAGTGAAAACTGGTACTAAGCTCCTTAAAGACACAGTACTCTTGCAGGCGCTGAAGTAATTAAATGCAATTATGATTCTAAGCTTATACATGTATGCATATGAAGTGGAGGCGGAGGCGAAGAAGAGGAAAAGATGTTTCACACTGAAGTTGTACAATGAAATCTCTTGTAGAAGTTTATTTAGCTTGTTTAAAGACTATTTGGATGAATAAAAACAGAAGGTGCCAACATCTAGCTATAGGGAGGGAGAAAGGCCATAGCATTCATGCATACACTGCCAATGAGAGATCTTACTACAGAAATTAACTACGTCAAGAACAAGACCACTGGCAGTGTGCGGTGTCAAATAAGTTATTTATGAATTAATGGTGTGGGGGCAGAACAAGGAAGAAAAATGAGGGATGAGAAATACACACATTCATACATATACATTTGATTACATATGTAAGTGTAGAAAGACACATGGAAATACCTCTTTCTCTATTGTCACGCCTGTCCCGTTCACCATGTCTTCTTTCAAAAGAGGAATCCCTTGCTTGTTCTCGACTGTCATAGCGATCCCGGTCAGGGTAGCTACTCCTTGATTCCCAGCTGTCATGGTAAGTTCCACTACTGCTGTGACCATCAGCCTGGGATCCTCTAGTTCCACGACTTCCTAATAGATGTAGCAATATAAAAGATCAGTTTCCACATGTAAGGAAAACCACTTATACCAATTAAAGTAGTAACTTTTAATAAACTTGAATTAATTGTTCATGGAAATAGAAACTGTAGTGCCAAACTCTATTTAACCAACAACTCCAATTTCACCTGTTTTAATTGTAAAGTTGTTATTTTCAAACTGCAAAAATCAAGATTTTCTAAATCACCATGCCCTGGTCATAGCATAGATCTCCTGGCTAGAAACAGAACAGTCCAAAAGCCAGGTCACATTTGTTCTGAGCAGCATGTAAGCTGATAGACTGTGCAGCAGGAATAAGCAGAGAAAGTAGAGATAATTTCTCCTGTAAAAATTATATGGCATTTCCCTGCTGCAATAAGCCTAAGAAAACCGAAATATATTTTCTATAGATGGTTAAAAGTGAAGCTGTTCCACAGAGTGCATCAGACTTTCAAAAATATTGCCAAAAGTAAAAATCCTCATTTTTATTTTTTTTTTTATTTTGGTCAATCAAGAAGGGGTAGGGCGGTGGGGCAGGGAGAGCTGTGAAAGATGGTTTTCAGGTACCTATGACATGCAGTTGATTTTCAGAGAACACCAAAAACCTGCTGCTCAGTACTCTGAAACACACTGCCCCCTATGAATCTTCAACCACACACAGAATCATAGAATGGTTTGGGTTGGAAACTACCTTAGAGATCATCTAGTTTCAACTCCCCTGCCATTGGAAGGCACACTTTCCACTTGACCAGGTTGCTCAAAGCTCCATCCAACCTGGCCCTGAACACTGGCAGGGATGAGGCAGCCAAAGCTTTTCTGGGCAGCCTGTTCCATTGCCTCATCACCCTCACAATGAAGAATTTCTTGCTTATAGCTAATCTAAACCCACCCCTTTTCAGTTTAAAGCCATTCCCCCTTGTCATATTCCAACATGCCCTTGTAAAAAGTCTCTCTCCAGCTTTCTTGTAGCTGCCTCTCACTTGTATTTGTAGCCCATGGAAAAGCCTAGGGCTGCAGAATTAGACTGGTATAAAGGTTAGGGTTTGTTTTAAAATGGGTGGCAGAATACCAATGTTACGCTACTTTAAAGAATGGAGAACATGTAAGTCCTATAAATTTAAGCAACTGTTCTAATTTAATGACAATAAAATTGAATATAGCTTTAAAAGCATGAGCTATTTGAAGCACCTCCTTATCAAATATCAAACAAGGTAGTATGAATGCCAATATTCGATCTCCAACTATGGGGATATGTATTAGTTTTTTAAATAATGCAGTACCCTTGTCAGATAATTCTGGACCTCTGCCTCGACTTCTTCCAGTTCTATCACTTCTGCTCTCATTTCTGGAGTCACTTCTGGAGTCATTCCTTGTTTCGGTCCGAGAGCTCTCTTCTCTGCCATGCGACCTTCCATAGCTGCGCAAGTCCTCCTGATACTGGTCATCCTTTTTATGGGCATCACGACTCTCTCTGTCTCGGTAGTCATGGGAATCCCGTGTGGAGCGCGAGTCTCTCTGATCACGACTATCTTTAGTATCTCTGCTATAATCCCTTGTATCTCTGGAGTCTCGAGTGTCTCTGGATTCCCTTGTCTCCCTCCGATCTCTGTTGTCTCTTGTCTCTCTTCTATCTCTTCCATCACGGGACTCTCTGTCATCTCTGTGATCCCTGGAGGTACTCTGCTCTTGGTCATAATCACGATCATCTCTTGATTCTCTTTCTTTTTCCCTTTTTCCTCTAGTTTCTGCAAAATATTTAAAAGAAAGTTATACACCCAATCAAAGCAAGCAAAAGTTTAGCACCCACTAAAATAATACTGTCAAAATATACTTCTGACATGCAGCAAATCAAAATTAATATGTAAGTAGGAGAAGATCATGTTGGGTATTTACCTATACATTCAGTTTGCCCTAAAGATCTTTTTGTGAATTTGAACCTGCACTTTACAAATATTTACCTATTCAAAAGACAGTAAGTATAATTAAAATAAATTTCAAACATATTAGAGCAAACACACTTCAATAATTTTAAGGTAGGATCATTTTTTCCTCTAATCATAGATTCATTTTTAATCCATACACATATATTTTCAGGAAATTTAAGCTATATTTAGACCACTTGCTTTTAAGACCTCAGTGCCCTGCCAAAGCCTTTTTCTTTTTTAATTACGTATTTATAATGTTACTGCTACAGGAAGGTAAGTTTACAACCAGTCCAACAAAAGCTGACATATGTACTCTTTGAAAGCTGCCTCTTGAGTGAAACAGCATGTTTGCTCATCACAAATTACTCAACCAGCTTTACAGATTTCCAGAGGGAATGACTGTTACTTTGCACACACCTCACTTAAATGTCAATTAAAAGGACAACAGAGCAATCAGTGAGCACTGGATTAGCATTCGGGAACCTCACAGAAAAGAGTAGTAGTCACTTACAAGTACCCTGCTGTCATTCAGCTGATCCACTAGTACACGCCTGATACCAATAGAAGTTCACTCACTTACTGACACCACCATGTCATTACACAAGAAACACCAGACAAATGCCTACAGGATCGTTACAATCAGCTGAGCCTATATAAGCAGTCCTTTGAGGAACACAGTCCCTGAAGAGAGCACCCCCAGCACGGGAACTATAACACAGCCCATATTTTCTTCACTCCCTAGCCATTGGGACAGATGCCACAGCTTGGAAATCAAACTTCAAAATGCAATTTGCAAAGAAATAAAAATTATTCTGAAGTGTTATTTTTTATTCATACCATCCCGCCTTTCGTGGCGCCTGTCATGAGACTGTGAAGTCCGATCACGATCATGTCTTCCCTTTTCTCTTCCAGGAGATCGGTGTCTCGAAGGACTTCGCTTCCTCTGAGGAGAAGAGGAAGAGTGTGGGGGATATGGAGAAGATGATCGCCTTGCAGGTGGGGAAGCTGTCCTTTGATAGGATGGAGAAGGAGTTCTTTTGCGGTGTGGGGAAGGAGAATGTCTTTGAATAGAGGAGCCTGACTGCGATGAAGAGGAGTGATGTCTGGAGGATATGGGAGAATGATGCTGACCTGACGGGGAAGCAGATCTGCAAATAAAGAGTTAGAATAGGCACACGTGTAACGACCCGATTTGAAAGGTTCTTACTATGCCCTCCAAAAAAAAAAGAGTGCTTAAAACAATTTGAGCATTCTCTACTCTTTGTCTGCTGAAAAATGCTGTTTCTATAAAACGCCAAACTAGTCTTCCCTCAAGGGTACCAAGAATACCCTTTCAAAGTATGCTTATCTTTAAATGGCAATAGTTTATTTATTCAAGAACAAGCTGTTCAATCATAATTATATTACACAGCTACCTCCTGGGGGAAGGGAGAGAGGAGTCAGAAAAAAGTGTTATTTTCTCCCCCACCCCCAAACCAAGAACAGTTGCTTTCTTCAATAGAAAATGCTTTCTGGAATTCACGGTAAAATCAGGCAGTTAACATTTTACACAGTGTTACCTAAGGGGATTTTTTTTATTTTTGTTTCCAACAGCGTTCAATTCTGTCTAAAAAAAACAGTGTCACCTTCTTGTGCATTTTTGACTTCTTTTCTTATAAGCACTGATCTTTAAACAATATAGCCCTTGATCCAGAAAACCCATATGCACGTCTACTTAAAGGTTTTAGCAAACATGAACATTTACACAAAGAAGGAAAACTCATAGCTAGTAGGATGAGAAAACACAGATAACGCGTCTCTCACCTTCAAAATCATAGAATAGTTAGGGTTGGAAAGGATCTTAAGATCACTAAGTTCCAATCCCCCCCTGCCATAGGCAGGGACACCTCACACTAAACCATGTCACCCAAGGCTCTGTCCAACCTGGCCTTGAACACTGCCAGCCATAGAGCATTCACAACTTCCCTGGGCAACCCATTCCAGCACCTCACCACCCTTACAGTAAAGAACTTCTTCCTTATATCCAATCTAAACTTGTCCCGTTTAAGTTTCAACCCGTTACCCCTTGTCCCTATAGTCACTAATATAATATAATAACCTTCACTATAGTCCCTAATGAAAAGCCCCTCCCCAGCATCCCTATAGGCCCCCTTCAGATACTGGAAGGCTGCTATGAGGTCTCCTTGCAACCTTCTCCAGGCTGAACAGCCCCAACTTTCTCAGACTATCTTCATACAGGAGGTGCTCCAGTCCCCTGATCATTCTTGTGGCCCTCCTCTGGACTTGTTCCAGCACTTCCTTGTCCTTTTGATGTTGAGGACACCAGAATTGCACACAATACTCCCAAGTGAGGTCTCACAAGAGCAGAGTAGAGGGGCAGGATCACCTCCCTGGACCTGCTGGTCACGCTCCTTGTGATGCGGCCCAGGATATGGTTGGCTTTCTGGGCTGTGAGCGCACACTGCTGGCTCATATTCACTTTTTCACTGACCAACACCAAATCCCATTGCTCAACTAAAGATCATTTACACAACAGTAAAAAAATTTCCTCGTAATACATTATCCCATACAGAGTCTAATGTGGACACACATTTCGAGCCCTTGAGCTTAGTAGTGAGAGTATTTTTCTCTTATCAGCATCAAAGTGATTTGCAAGTACGTTTTTGCATGAAATATGCATTAACCTTAACTCACAACTGTCTTCTGCTTCACAAAATTCCAGAGATTACGATGAGAAAAGCAGGAGTCAGAAAAAACACACATGGACAACCCACATTCAAAAATCCCACTTATGTAGTTTAGTTCCCACCTTTGAATTTTCATACACAGTGTCGGTGACTTCAAATAAACATCCAGATCATACAGATGAAGCTCTCAGTTTTGGGTGATTCACAAATGAGGGACTACTTTATCAAAGGCAGTAGTACCTCTGCAATCTTCAGCAATATCCCAGCCTTTAAAATGACAATTTGTATGTGACACTACCATATGCGGATGAAACAGATGGCCTGGAATTTGTAGCAAAGTTTCCAAAGCAAAGTAAAATTCTGCCAAGGTCAGAAACGACGGACAGAATACAATTCCATGACTTACTGTCTTTAAACTAAGACTACATTTACTTTTCCCCATGAAATCATTATCATGGAATATGGGGTCACCAAAATTGGCTTGCTTGGAAAGTTATCAATAGTCTGGAGACAAATAAAACATTTAAAATATCCTTCCATGCTTCTAGAAGGCCCATTTATCTTCCCTGCTTAATGTTCCTTTCCACACACTTGATACATCTGCACAGAACCCCCAAGCAGGTGGTAATGAGCAAAATACAGAGTAGATAAGGAAAAAAAAAATAAGTAACTGGAGAAAAGGGTGCTGTAAAGGTATTTTTCAGTCTCCTCACTGGCTGCTGGGGGAACAAGCTGCTTTACTCCCTTCCCTATGAACAATCTAATTGAGAGAGAACGTCCATCAGTGACATCTAAATTAAAACAACACATTGTTCAGCTGAACTGAGTCACCATAGCGGCAAAAGAGCTTGCTTATGACTCTCAGGATTGCTGAATGGATGGGTATATTTTGCTTGTTTTATCACCATGCAAATATATATGACATCTGGTGTCTTCCTTCCACCCTTCAAAAGAAGTGCCGAAAATAAGGATGCTTGCCTCTCCATTACACAAACATAGGACTGCAGTAGTATTTAGCACTGCCATTCTAAACATGAGCTTACAGACTCCTTCAGACCAAAATAAGAACTCTCCTCCTTCCTTTTTAATGGGTGGTAAAAGATTTTTTTCCAAGGCCCCTAGAACTGGCAGGATGATCATTTCCCTGGAGCTTCCTGCAAGAAGGGTCTCTGAAATTGTCCTCGTACTGTACTGTTTAGCCAATTGTGTTTGCTTTTCATGAAAGATGCGTAGAGCCAGGATCTGTGTATCAGCTTACCCATTTCAGAGCAGAGAAACTCTGCTCCTTCCTCATCTCAAAGATGGAAGACTTCTCACATTATCCACTTTTTAAGAAGGGAGAAGGTGAGAAATAATAAAGTTCACAGGCTGACTATGTCTCATATCAAACTTTTGAAGTTCCACCTGAAGCCAAAACTTATGAGAGGGAGTGATAAACGGAAGCCTGCACCATGACTTGTGTTCTTGACAACACAGGTATTCTCAGTGTAGTAACTTGGCAAAAAAAAAAAACCAACCCAAAATTCCCAGAGCTCAAGTGTTTGAGGCACACACATATTCACAACAGACACAGAAACCAACAGAAGTAGTTTCTAAACTACAACTACTCATGGAAACAAAACCCGTGCAATTGACCTCCCACCTGCGAGACGGTGAGAAGTTATGTTTGTGAGTAGTTGACTTAGCTGGAGCTCGAGAGGTTTGTCTTCGCCTTGAAGCAGGTGGTGAATACTCCCTGGAAGGGGAAGAATTACTGCCAGAATGGTCTGCAGGACTGGGAGAACGCTTCTGTCTATGGGAGCTTTCAGAGGCATCTCTAGGAAACATAAACAGCAGCTTGTTTAACAGGTATAACATGGCGCTACTGCAACTCCAAGACAGAACCTGTGCTTACAAGATCAAGAACCGTCTTACAGAAACATATATTCCACCCATAATTTAACACATGAAATTACCCTAATCTAGCAAAACTCAAACATGCAAGACATGCACTGAATTTCTTGCTAATTCCTAGACTGTAAAATACAAAACTAGAATATGGTAAATCCAAAATTATATTCTCGTAATTATACCCAGTATTTCATGTGTCCATGAAACAGAATTCCAATCCCTGTAGAATTATCTTGCTACTCTATTAAAAAATTTCTGTAATATCATAACTTTATTTAGGAAGCCTCAAGCTCACAGACATTTTCAAACACTAATCACAGATGCAAATGAATCAAAGGGATCTGTCAGAACCCTCAACTATTTCACTTACCGTGCATGATGAAGACTTGAATCTTTCTTAATTTTTATTATTTAGACAAAAAAAAAGACAAAAAACCAGCACCGAAATAAAAAGCTGCAGTCACCACACCAATACCTCATTATAATACAATAATAAGCCAAGTACTCTCTTGATCCTTCTAGCACTACCTAGAATGCTCTTTTCTATTGCTTATGAACTCCTTCCAGTAATGGGAGTGTAAAGCATGAGGGAAACAATATAGTCTAAACTAAGTATGGTATAATTTACATAATCAATTAGAAATACACATCTACTGGTCTTCCACTCCTTTGTTATGCCAGTTACAAAGTAAACGCGAACATGCACCCTATTTTCATCAAGGGAATACAGGACTTAAAAATGCAGATGTTGTATTTTTCAACTTAAATGGACACATATGCTTCAGAAAATAACAGTCATATTAGTCCACCATTTGAGATATATATACACAAACACATACATTTATATGTGCAAAAGCAAAGTAATTCTAAAATCACAGTAGTCTTTGACAACTTCAGAAACACTTTTAAGCCACCAAGTATTAGGTAGTTCAAACCTTCCAGTGCCAAATTAGAAAGATAACAGTCCTTTAAGATTTCAGAAGAGCAGGCAAGAGGACAAGTCTTTGATAAAGATTTTGACAAATGAATTGTTCCACTGGTGAAAGTCCAATTCCTGAGAAGTAATGGATCTTTCAAAAGGGTATTTTACAAACTTACTAAATTATATAATTAAAACCTACCAATCTGTTAATTAGTCCATCAATACTTCTATATAGCACACTTGAAATATTTAATGAGTACCAAAAAGGTTGTTGGCAAAACAAGTAGAAATCTCTTTAATATTCAGTGTTCTATGAAAGATAACTTTAAAAGCAAGGTTACATTAATGTTAAAAGCTAATAATGCAACATAACTTACCTCTGCTTCTCTTTTTTCTCCTTGTGCCTTTCAAAGTCACGGCCTCTTTCTTTCACCTCCCTTGTCTTTTCTTCTGAACGTTCTTTTGCTTTATGTTTTTCTTTATGCTTCTTCCCCAGGGGAGTTTCCTCTTGTACTGGAGGAGGAGGACTAGGGGTACGGGGGCCTTTCTTTTTACTCTGGTTACTTTTAGAACTCCTGGAGATAGATTAACAGGGGGGAAGAAACATGAAGGACTGCCAACTATTTCAAACAATGATTTCTCAGATGCTGGCAGGAAAGTTATTATGTAAAGGGCCTTGAAGCTTTTAGGATGGGGTTCACCACTCCATTAGCAAAGCAGTGTTCAATAACTCTACTTGACTGAAGGGTGAATGTAGACGGCAAAAATTCACATTGAGCTCTTCCATTTACAACCTTTATTTTTGAAGCATGTGAACAAAAATAGGAATTGCTCCTGCTCAGACAGAACTAGTTTTCAAAGTTAAAATGCCCTTGCATGAACTGCACACATCAGAGAACCAGAATTCTATAAAGCATCTTGTCTGTTTAGACTCCCAAGTCTGCAATGACCTAACAACTCATGGCTTGAATATAACGTTAACTACCTGACACAGGATAAAGAATATTTTTGACTACGCATCCCATGATATGAAATGGTATATATTTTTTCACATAAATTACCACTGACATAAACCCTATAAACTAGATACCATTGCATACTGAATGTCAGCAGCATACAACCCCATGTTGTACATTCTCACAGCAGAAACAACATTGTTTTGTCCCTTTGTTTTTAAAGGGGATTTTTGCTTAGCAAATACAGATGTGTCTGCTTACTCTGCTGAAGTAATTTCTCTCTTATCTAAGTGCTGCAGTCATTCAAAAGGTCCTGCAGCCAGCAATAAGTTAGAAACAGGTTTTGGAGATTGACTTTTGGCAGCAAGGTATCCAGTTCAAACTTTCCGTGATTTTCACATACCTTGTGTTTTCCTTCCCCTTCACATCTCCCACTTCCTTTCCCCCTCCTGAATTCTGAAAAATTTCCTGCCTTGAAAGTCAAACATTATTTCTTGGCCAGCAATATGCAATACCAACAGAATGTGCAGGTAGTTAAATTATAAAAGTTTCACTTTGGTCTAGAAGAGCCACTTCACAGGCTGCAGCATCTCAAAATAAAACTGCTTCCCACTTTCTTAATGGTTTATATTTCCTCATCACCTCTCAGAGATTCTGGACATTCAGAGAAAAAAGAGCTGCTTGTAAACCATGAAATTAATCAACTGGCAGCTATATTAATGCAACAGTTTTCTGCATGATTCACACTGCACAATTTAGAGAACTTCTCCTAAAGTTACAGAATCAAAAGTCCTGAAAGCAAGGATAATGAAAACCCATATTATTTATGAAAAAAATAGTAATAAAAATCAGCGTGGTTCTCTCTGTTCTTGCAAGATGCATTTACATACTGACCTCTGCTGATCCAGGAGTGGGGAAGACACGGTAGATGCTTTCTTCTCTTTCTTACTAGCTGAAGATGATGATTTGGGACTGGATCTTCGCTTTGGAGATTTGCTAGACTTTCTTGGTGATGGCGATGGTGATAATTTAGATCTAACCACCTCTGGAGAAATCTTGAGGAAAAGAATATATTAACTGATACTGATGCTCAAAAGCTTAACTGTATGCGTTAAACACGTAAATTCAGTAACAGCCTACATCTGAGATCTTAACCATGTACAAATATACCTCAAATAAACTAACTGTATCATTTTCAGAGAACATCATAAAAGGAACATGACAGGAAAAGGATGGGGGCAGATAAGATGATGCACTCTGCAATATATCACAAAAACTATAACTCAAGGTTTAAAAACCGTATGTGCCCAGTGAGCATTCAAGTTTGTCCTACGCATTTAATAGCAGACTTCATAAAGCAGAACACTTGGTTATGGTGCTGGATGATTGACCAGATTCTCACAACTAACATCCAAGTCCCGTACTAAGTTACACATGCGCCAGTTATTTACTACTATGTAATACAATAATGCATTTGTAGCGTAGGAAGCTTAAGTCTTTCAGGAAACAATTAGAAGGCTATGAAGTGGCTGCTGATTTTTTATTTTTAATTTCATATTGACATAATACAAACCTCTTTTTTAATGACTATATCCTCTCGTTTCTCCATATTTTCCTGCTCCAATTTCATAAGTTCTCTCTGAATCTTTTGGCGCTTCATTTCCAAAGACAGCTCATGATCATAATCGTAATTAACATCTCCATTATCAGAGTCTGTATTTAAAAAAAAAAAAAAAGTAAATAGATTAGTAAACAATTACATATGAAATAATAACATTTAGCATACTGGATGCAACGCATAAATATTTCAGTGACTTTTAAGCACTGCATGAATGGATCAATGAAGCTAAGCCAAATCTCTTTAATTATGTGTGTAAACTTGAAATAACTCCAGTTAGTTCCACAGAAGCTGCAGTTAAGTTTTTAAACTCCATTAACAAAAACACCTTAACTTCTTTCAGAGACTTGCATCAATTAAGCTTAATTAGCAAGGAAAACTCAGTAAGCCATTTATTTATATTTAAATTACAAAAAGGAGTATATCTTCATGAAGTGCAAAAATATGTAGAGCACTATTTAGTTGGGAAATCCACTATTTAACTGGGAAATCTCATATGAAAGAGATCTAAATACTGATGCATGATACTAGAGGGCTTTCTTTAATAGAGTATCTCGCAAATCAATTGACACACTTAATTATATCTACAAATTGAATTTAAAATAAGAGGTCTGTATAACCTCTCTCGCTGGATTAATGCATGCTACAAGAGTTTATTTCTGTTTTTAGATATTATTACTGTTTGGTTCTCGTATCAGAAAAGGTGCTATTTTTCTCACTTTTTCATTAAGTCATGTCTAGTTAATAGCATATGTTTCAAGCTTTGCAACTGAAATCTTACTGAAAATCAAAGCAGTTTACTCACTGTGTTTGCATTTCTTATTATAAGGCTATTTAAGTCTAATGCTCAAAAAGCACTTTAGGAAAATAACTGTCAGAGAAAAGATGATTTCATTAAGAAGTTATTAGCTTTCACTCCCCCTCCTACACACAAGAACTACATAAAAGGTTCTGCAATAACTGAACTCATTCTACAAATGCTCTTTATGTGCCAAGAACACATGGGAACAGCTTACAGAGAGGGGCAGTTTCTAACAGCATAGGTTCTTTCCCAGTCCATCTACCTGCTTATACAGCACTCAGTAGAACTTAACAGACGGTAATTCTACTTCAGCCATAAAGCTACAATCCACATTATTTTGATAAAACATAGTTCTCAAGATGAAAGCCTCAATGTGTAGAATTTCAGAAATTCATACTATATATTTATATAAAACTTCAGGGTTCAATGTTCCAGACTTTTTTGACTTAAGATTCTACTTCCATGTATACATGGCATAGGTTGCTGTTTCTTAAATCATGCAGAAAAGAAAATTTAGAAAGGAGTGAAAATATATCACAGCTTCTATTCATGTACTGTGACATGCAAAACAGTATTTGCAACACTTACCTCACATGCTAAAGTCACCTACTTAATGAAATTTACAGAGGAGCTTCATCCCACAAACAGCTTGTAGTATACTTAATTGCAAATACCTTTACTATATCTGAATTCACTTAGAATGGATCAGAATTCTCATCTTCATTGCATTATTGTAACTACTTCTGAAATAGCGATACAAATTACAAAAATGCTACAGTTCATTAGAACCTGTCATAATTTCACTGTCAGGTGAGCTTGGTCACTAACAAAAGTGAAACTCAGGAGAAAACAGACAGTCTTTTCCTCCACTGTCCATATCTTAAACAGACAAGTATTATAAACAAGGACAACAACATCAGCTTTTAACCATTAAACAAAACAAAAAAGCCCATGCAAACAAAAATGAGTACAGAAGGTAATGCAAGACTCCTACTACGCCTGGAGTGTTCTCAGATTGTTGTTATACTCATTCAATGAAGCCCTTGTTAATAAGACAGTCTACACCATTACAAATTATGCAACAAAACCCTGCTGACTTTTTAATTCAAAAGAGTTCGGACTGCTCAATTCTGAAATTACTTCGGATGTAACTTGGATTCAACTAAATGCGAAAGGTTCTGCTGTAGAGTAGTCTATGGCCAAGTTTCTTGCTCTCTGAGGAGTCTTTAAAAGAGAAAAAACGCATGTGTTTTCAAAATAAGTTGGTTTTAGCACTGTAGCAGTCCAACTAACAAAGCAAAGACTGCTTCTTCGCTCACTTCCAAAACTAAAAATTAATGGCTACTGCATAAAAGTATTCTGTTTACAGACCAAATCTTCAAACATTCTACCTTACATGCAGCCTAGTAATCTTGTAATTCACAGCGCTATAGAGGGACCATTCGTTTCATTACACTTACCTTCTCTATTTGTTTCCCAATCCCCATTTTCCTCTTCACTTTCTGGTGTTCTCTCCTTTGTAATTTTGATACCCTCTTTTTCTCTGTGCCTTCCTCGTGAAGACTCTTTCTATAAGGGGAAAAATGCTGCATTAGAGTAAACACCTCTATTTTAAAAGAAGCCTGAAGAAGAAGGTACATTTTAGATGACATTCTGGCTGTTTCTTTTTTATAGTTCAAAAAGTATTTCTCCCTTTAGCCTTCTGAAGAAATACCTTCTCAAATAAGCAGAGATTCCACAGGCAACATGATCAAATGCAATTTCAAATAATCAGTATGCAAAATAGCAGATGGGGAAAAGAGAAGACAGGTTTCATAAAGTAAGAAGGTTTAGGGGCAGGGCAAGAATCAAGCATGTATCAGAGAACAAAGCTTAAAACAGGAACTGAAAGAACAGATCAGGTTCTTGAGACTGATAGCTTAACAAACGTTGGAAGAGTATAATTTTACCAGCTTGAGCAAGAGTTCTCCACTGCAAGTAAGAATATTTTTATGCAAGGCAGATGAGCCTCAGAAGCTGAACCATTTAACTCTCCAGAGGACAAAGAATTGGGGGAAATAATAAAATAAATAATAAAAACTCCAGAGACTCTTGGCTGGCAGAAGGAAGGGGGGAAAAAAAAAGTCTAAAGCAACATACTGGAATCAACTTTTGTTGATAACTTTATAGTTGAACTTTCACTGGCCCTGAGCTATTAGTTGAGTCTAACTATTGCAGCAGCACCATTCTGCATGCGGCAGATGGTCCTGCGGACTCCTAAGGAAGCCAAAGACTGCTCTTACAGGAAAGAACAGAAATGTCAAAAGCTAACTGAACCCCTGTTGTTCTTTCCCCCCAGCTAAATTCCGGTAGTAATTAATACATGGTTACATCACTGCTGATGCTGAAGTGACATTCCCTAAAAAATCTACCTGGGATCAAGTGGAATACAGGACAAAGTTTATTCACTGTTTGGAAAAAAAAAAATTAAAAATAAAAAAAAAAAAAAATGAAAAGAACATTCAAGCTTATAAGTATCTCAGGTTAATCTATTAAGTAGGAAACCAGAAAGCAAATAAAGAAAGTCTGTTCCATATCCCTTTTGTTCTCACCTCCCATAGTGCCTTCTTTTGCCTTTTGGGGATTCTTCAGTGTTGATACGTAGAAACCTTTAATTTTATACCAAGAGAAGGAGACACCTGAGAATTTCACTAGCTATTTCTTACTGGGACTAAGATTTTTACTTAATTTAAATCCTTAACAACACCTTAGAAATACAGTAAGGAAATAACATAAGCTTGTGGATAGTCACTCCCACGTGAGTAAAATTCAACTATTCCTTTTTACTCACTAAATGTTAAAATCTTATCTCTGGCTTAATGATACGATGACAGAACAAGTACTGTATTTATTTTACCTAGTGAACTAAACCAGATGCTTCAGCGCACAGTTATTCACAAGCCTCTCATCTTGATGGATCCAGTGTAGCATATTCAAAGGCTCAGAAGAGACCAGTTGCTATGTAACACAAAGGAGTTTCACAGTAAGAACTAATCTGTGTCATGTTTAATTTAAAGCACCTTGTAGAATAAGGAAAAAAAAGGTGGGAGGAGGTGAAAGAGAGGTTTCTCCATTTCATGACAGGATCTCTAAAATGACGCACAAGATGCTAACCTATCAAGTCATGTTGGTTACTGACATCACCTAAGCCATCACCACAAGAGGTACTAAAGACATTTCAGTCTAAGAGCAAGAACTGTACTACACAAAGCAAGTTACTTTAAAAGAAAATTCCTCTAATGAGATTTGAAAACCCTAACTTCATCAACAAGCCTGCACTACACCCACTCTTTATTTTCTTAGAGTATCTTAATTTTTCTAGACTGCCCTTCTTGAAGATTGCATCTGTTGTATTAAACTGTGTACTTCACTCTACTCCAACTCCTACAATACAAACAATAAACAATTTCTGAAATACAAACACTAGTTTCTATTAGTCCCACACTACTTTTTACTAGCAAACTGAAATACACGTTTTAGGACATCCTCTATATGCTGATTTAAAGAAAACCAAACTTCTCAAAGCCAACTCCAAAATCACTTGTCAGCAGAGACCATGCAAGTAAGTTAGAATGCTTTAAGATTAATTTAATAACCCATGTTGAAAATACTACACAACCTGTGTACAATCTAAGAAAATCAAGATTTTTGATTACATCTCCAAACTTACAACCAAACACAAGCATCTAGAAACAACCTGTATTTTCTCCTTTCAGTGGAGTGGTTCAGTAGTGGCACAATTATACTTCTACAGAAGAATTGAGAGCAAAAGCGTTTATGAAAGAAATTTTATTGAATTACTGAATATAGGAGAAGGGAGTAGACAATTTTTATGTAAGCATGCTATTTCACAAATCTGGACAACTTGATCCGAGCCCATTTATACACTAAATGACTTCAGTTTATTTGCCAGGAGAAAGATTCTGGTAACACTGCATCTTGAAAAACAAATCTTGGTTTAGGAATTGAGTATATATTCCTGGGGTCACAAATCAAGAATTTAAACTATGATGGTTTAGAAGACATATTTGAATTTCCGCATTGCAAAATCTTCAAGGTATTACTTTCATTATACTTGTTCCACTTACAACGCATTTAATTCCCTCATACTATGGGAAATAGTTCCTTCCTACAGACCTGCTTGTACTTCACAGGGTTTTTTTTTGTCTCTCCCTTAGTAAGCCAAGAACAAAGTAAGGCAAGCTCCAAAGGACAGCAGAATGTCTCTGACTTGTACTTGAAGACGCTGTATGAAATTTAACCACACTTGTGAACTATTTTTCTGCAGACTCGGAAAAAAATCCCGTTTACTAGGCATGAAATAATAAACTTTCATAATATTTATTAAAAAAAAATAAAGAAATTGTGGATTGTCCTAAGAGTAAACAAGCTAGCAGACCTTATCTTGCTGTTCTCAGGTACAGTGCTCACAGTTAAACTATTTACATGTGTTAGAGCATTACAGTCTAATTATCAGTTAATTTGACATTCAGAAGAAATGCTACTTATGAAAAAAAAAAAACAAACAAACAAAAAAAAAAAAAAAAAACAAAACACAAAGCCACGACATTATGGCTGAATTCTGTGAGATTTTATTTAACTTAACATCTACTTAAATTGAAGATCCACACCCCGTAAGATATGATCAGCACCCTACAGCACAAGACTTGATGTCTACTTGAATGAATTTCCCACCACAGCCAGAGGAGTCTGGCCAAGCACAAAAGGACTCATCCAGTTGGCAAAACATACTTCTAGCCAAGAAGCAGTATTTTACCAACACCAGTAGAGAGAATATTTATAAGACTCTCACAACCTACAATTCTTACAAGGCAGAAACTTCAGTTTCAACCTTATCAGCACATGTACACAAAGCAGAAATATAAACTAATTCAAAAGCACAGATTCCTTTAAATCTAAAATAAGCTATCATGTATTACAGATAGACTCTTCTAGGCAAGCACAGTACTATTTTGCTCTAGGTATAATACCTTTATAGTGTAAACTACTACCACACTACACAAATGTACAAGAAAATGAATCTGAAGTTTTCCTGAAATTAACAGGCACTGTTTCCATTTCAGAGATGGAAGACAATGCTGACTTCCATTTCTAGTAGAGATATTCAAATGCCATACTGATAAAGAGCACAGATATGAAACAGGTAATATACAATCCTTACAAAAACCCTTTCCTAAATGTACATTAAGTTCTTCCCACTATTTCTCCCGAATCACACACACCTCCCAGGTAACACTTTAGCTAATACTTCAAACACTCCAGTATAGCTGTCTTCATAATACACAGAAAATTTCAACATAAAAATTTCCAACTAAATACAGTAGCAGCATGAACCTAATCTATTTGAATAGTAATTGATACACTACAGACAGTGCTGAAGTAATTCTGAGCACAAATCTGAGAAATACAGAAACAACTGAGTTCAGTGTAGTTGCCCACATAACACAACATATTGTCTCTGAAAATAACAGTACAAGACATGAAGATATAAGGAATATATTCTATAAGTTGTCCTTATAGGAAGTTTCTTCCTAAATACACACAGATTGCGCTAGTTGTCTTACGTCTCCAAAGAACAAGAAATCTCTTCTAAGATGATTTTATACTAGTTATATTGCCTCAACTTTGTGTGGAACCTATTCAGGTTCAAAAAGATTACATTCAAAAGAATGTATCTTCTGGCAATCAGGTAGAATTGTCATATATAACATAAACAGCATTTCCCCTCATCGTTTAAAATTTGCCACTCTTTCTACTGGGATAAAGTATGAACATGACGCATCTAATTTACGTTCTCTCAATCATACATTACATACATTTGCCACATGTCCTTTTTTCTCTCCGGTCTCTCACGTCCTTGTCCACTTCAAAAATACCTTTGTATTTTCTTGCATACAGGTGATCACAACCAAACAGCATTTCAAATAAAACTGGACCATGAATTTCTACAACATAATATTGATCATTTTCTACTCCATTTTTATATATCTGAGTGTTTGCTTCTGCAACTGTGACTGCACTTTGAACAGATAGTTTCATTGAGCTGTCCACAATAACTTCTTTTTCTACTGGATGGCTTCAGTTACTTTTCAAATATTCATTCATGATTCTTTGTTTTACATACATTCTTGATTGTGCATTACCTTGCACTTGCCAACACCGAGTTTCACCTGCCATTGCACTGACAAAAACTATCTTTCCCCAACCTCTGTGTCATTCCTCAGACTTTAGTAATCTCAACTGTTTCCATATCTTCTGTAAAGTCTGACATTAGGGATCTTCAACATTTTTTTTTCATTCTTAAAAAGTTACAGGTCTTTAGATGAAGCACCATAGCATGCTCTGTAACTTTATCGTTTGAAATTAATCTAAAATTTTCCCCTTAGCTAGCTTCTAAGCCTGGCAATATCATGCCTGCTACTCTTCAACTACCTAATATGCCCCAAAAGCCTTGTTTCAAAAGAAGCTATTTAAGGTTTCACCTGTATCAAACAGTTCTTTCTTAACCCCTAGACTCTGTTAAAGTTTCATGCTAGTAGACTGGCGAATCACAAATTCTGCCTGAAGGAACAATGCTGGTCTTTAAAAAAAAAAATAAAAAAAAATACAATTATGAAACTTTTTATGGAACAAGCTACTTTTCATTATTTCAAAACAAAGTTAAGATTTTTTATCCAGCTCCCCTGTTTTCCCAAAAGCTTTAGTAAGAGATGGAAACATCAGATATTAGACCTCCACCATAGTAGCAGCTCTAATGATGGAGCAAGATTTTTGTTAGCAGTTCAGCCAGTTCAGTCTTCTGTTCTTTTAGGTATCCTGGTTCTTTGCAATGCAACTCTTCATGACTGTCCCTCTTCATTTATTGTCCAGAATATTTTCTTTGGATATCCCACATTTGAAAGTTGCCTCCATGTAAATAATATAAAAGCTCAGTGGTTTCCTCAGCCTTCTGTTTAATGAGATTGAAGCAGAGTAATTTTTTTTCCTCTGCAGTGTGCTTACCCTGTAAATAATTCTTGGGTACTTTAACAGACCCACTAATTCTATGATGCTTTTTGATTCCTGCTTCAAGTTCATCTTTATTTGGGTTTTAGTTGTTTAAACGTACTTTATTATTACATTAATAGAACACTATAAAAAGCAGGAATTCTTACCAAAAGTAAGAATTACATCAAAATCAGAGTTGTACAGTTGTCAGCTGGACAGAAGAAGTTACGATAAATTTTTAATAACGGTTGGACAAAAACACTTCTCCCACCAACCATGTACTCAATAACTGAACAGTTTATTCAAACTATTAGAAAAATAAAAGAAACACATTCAAGTAAAAGAGTAAAAAGATCAAAAGTTTACATAAATTAACAGCAACTGAAAACATGATTGAAAGGTAAGCCATTCTCTTAATTTAATAATAGCAGCTGCTGTTGATTTCTTTACACCTGACATAAAAATTCATTTTATACAGCAAGTTGGAACAGACCAAGAAGAAATAAAAACAGAATGCTGTTAATATCTGCAGAAGGAAACCTGATTTTTCACAGATAAAAATTTTTAGTCATTATTCATATGAAAACGGTCTTAAAAAACATGATGCAGGAATACACTGGTGCTACTGTTACATGGGTTCAGGGTTACACTACCAACTCTGCCCCTATCCATTTGTAACTTCAGGAACAGATAATATGATTTAAAAAAAAAAGTAAGTTCTGATATTTGAGGGGTATAAGGCTGCAGAAAGATGATAATAATAAAATGAGAATGATAATGGATGAATTTTTTGCAAAATCCAAAAAATGAGCAGTTAGGATGGCTGATGGGTCTGTGAGAGGAAGGTGAAATTAACCAGCACAACAGTAACTGTGTGGTCTCATCAAAAGCAAATTTGGAACAGCTAGGGTCAGAATGCATGTAAACAATGGATATGAGTAAGTGCTGGGGGGAAAAAACAGTGGATGATTGGAACAACAGTTAATACATTTTCTTGGTAATAACCAGAGTCTACACTGTTATTAAATAATAAATATCAGTATCCATAATATATTTTAGTCTGTGGGGTTTGTAAAATCTTTGGGCACCTCAAGACCAGAAAGTGCTATAAAATTGCAATGTAATACAATTGTTAAGACACTTCATAATAAAATATGCCACATGCTATGTACAAAATGATCAGTTCATTAAAACATTTTATATATTACAAGTCACCACGATCAGGCTTCTAGGACACACTGCCCAATTGCTACTGAGGGATTCTGGAGTTCTGCAAACTCCATTCTTACCCTAACAGGAGAGGACGACTCCTCTGTACTTCGCTTCTGTGGTTCTGCTTCAACATCTTGACGTTTGTTCTTCATTCTTTCCCGAAGATCTCCAGTGGGTCTTTCTGGTGACCTGTTTAATACAGAAACATAATATAACCAGGTCTGTGGGACTATTTCTAAGCAAATACAAGCTATTACTTTTTTTATTTAGCATATACATAAAGAGCTAAACCTCCCACCCAGAAGTGAAATAGATGAATAAAAAAATCCTCTAATGGGCTTAAGCATTCTAAGAAACCAACTCTTTCAAAACATCAAGGAAGACTTGACTCTAAGAAGAAAAATTACTAGTATATGCATATGACATGACTCGGTTACTACTCTAGATCAGGTTCAGGTGATCTTATCCAGAATAAACCTTTTTCTGACCATCACTGTGGTCCACAATCACTCTTACCAAGTCTTTCAAGATATCTTTAGCCTTCTCCATATTCTAAGCTGCACCATTTTAATATATATCTTTTATATAGATGTATATATATATAAAACACAATTAATGCAGAGTCAAATTACTTTAGACTAGCAATGACAGTCACACAGAAGCACAACTCTGAATACAGATGAAGCCTGCAAGTGGAGATAACACGACCCAAGTGCCATCCTCCCATGACCTTAGCGAGACTGCCACAGAAAAACCAGTGGTGCAAGACAATGCACCAGAAATTCATTCCTGGAGGTCTCCTCCATTTTCCATTTTGCAGTAACATAATTACTTTGTTACTTCATTACAAAATATTGGATGAACTCCAGCAGTCATGTAATGTTAACATACATTTTCTGTAGAAAGGTATTATGCAAAGGGAAGGGGAACATCCTACCCTATCATATCTATGTAATTTTGTCACCTTAGTATGGATTCACAAGTTCATTTATCCCTTACGAGTTTAAAGATAACAACCTTTGCATTCAAACAAGTTCCTAAGCAAAGCAGATGGATATAAGAGCTGCTTCAAATGACCCTTCAGTTCAAGAAAACAAATTTTCTCTTCATATAAATCTGGACTGATATTGAGTTTTGTACTTCTGTGATGGCTGTCGGCTGTTAACTACAGATTCTTCCATGAAATAGATGTATGAAAGTGCTGGATCTGTACCTATCAGTTTACGCTAAAGAATCATAAAGAGATATTGATACTGCCTCAGTCGATTAGCAGTTATATGTACTATTTGAATAAGGAAGTTTGCATTTGTTTTTCAGACTGAATCAGGGTTTCCATTTAGAAAGTGTCATTTCTCCCACCCTTCCTCTGTCACACAAGTACAGCGTAAACTGTCTTTCCCAGTGTATGCATACAAAAATCTAAATTAATGATTTCATTTTCAACCTGTGCATATTTGAAAAACAGTAATTGGTTTCCACTTAATCTTTTGCAATGTTGTCAATATTTAATCCTTTAAACTGTGCCATAAGGTTAAGAGGTTTAGGATCCAAGAAGAAAAAAACCAGCGACTGCTCTCATTTTAAATGTATTTAATTCTTCATGAAGTTTTAAATACAGCTCAATCTAGATGGAGAAAGGGTACAAAATGGTAGCACTCTGCTTCTTTCAGCACTAAGGATCAAATAATATCCAGCATACAAATATAAACAAGTTATCTTATTTGCATGCATATTGTCTTTAACGTATCTAACTTTAGAAAAGGTATTAGTATAGCAAAGGTATTAAAGCTTTTTTTTTTTCCCCTCACCCATCTTAGAGAGATAATTCCTTTGCATTATGGAAATACTAAAGCATTCCAATCATCAGCTACCTCAATAAATAAACTGTCTTCAAAAACTAAACTGGCAATATACGCCTTAATTTTTAATAATACTTAGCTATGACACAAATGATTTGAATTTGTGAGAGTGAAAATTAATTTTAAAGGCAAAAAAATGTAAGCTAATGTAACACTGTTTCTCAACAGGAGCAATTTCAGGTATAAAAAACAGTAGCTGAAGGAGAAAGCAACAGAACTTCCACTGAATGCAGCTCATGTACTTGGTTTTTAATACCTCTTTTTTAAAAAAAAAAAAAAAAAAAAAAAAAAAAAAGGTATATACCAGAGTGAAAAAACACTGAAACCATTTCGCCCTCAATTAATACCTTTTTCAGTATTGGAGGGAAGAAAAAACTTATTATTCAAATCTACTTAAAGATTACAAAAGTTACCAAGAAATCACAGAAATGAAAAAAGCTATAGCTTCAGGCTTGGAGTGAGTTAGTGGATTTTTTTTTTGTTTGGTTTTGTTGCTTTGTTTTCTTTTCTTCTTCAGCTTTAGGAAAACAATGGGACAAAGTATCATGGTAAGCGTCCTAGCACTCCTTCCCCAAAATCATCATAATCCCCAAAAAAGTCTAGGAAATTAAGAGCGAAAATTTGCCAATTTTTAAGAAACAATTATTCGGAAAACTGAATAGTTTTCAGATGCTTTAGCTTAATGCACAGAAAAACAAGAGGTCTCTTTTTCTTTCAGGTACACCACAAGTTTAATTTGGCTTCTTTTCTACCTAACCTTCCACTTGCTCCCCCTCCAAGAGGGATCTTTGATTATGACAGGTAATACACACTGCTGAATTCCAACAGGTGACTACAGTTTTACCTCTACAGTTAAACATGTGGCTAGACTGTAACTGGTAGAACCTTTCACACAAAAGGCTCCACAGTGTATCCCTGTACACTGAAAGCAGAAAATTACTCCACAAAAAAAATGACTTAGTATTTTG
Organism: Myiopsitta monachus; assembly: GCA_017639245.1. NCBI lineage: Eukaryota > Metazoa > Chordata > Aves > Psittaciformes > Psittacidae > Myiopsitta > Myiopsitta monachus. The sequence continues at coordinate 68,379,386 of CM029919.1, forward strand.
TGCTGGGCTTACTTCTTAAGTAGGGCCTAAAATATAGAATTTCATAATTTCAAAATTTAAGCAGTGACATTAAGTGATTTTAAACTGCATTATTTGTGCAACAGTTTAGTTCTGCATATTCAGCAGCTTGGTTAGAAAATACACATTTGTAACAGTCCCTCCATTTGCTTCTGTACCTCTTAACAACGTCAGGAGTAACTACCCAGCAGCAAGCACACATTACAACATACTTTTTGAGCATATCTGTGTATGTCTGTGTGCACACACATGCAGGCATTAGCAGATGACAATTATTAGTGTGTAATGTACATATTATAATTGCTCATGAAATATTGTTCCATTTTCTTCAGTTTCCCATACAGTAATATTTGAATCTCGCGAAATCTGGAAGTTCTTCCCCAATATCACTGCTGGTTTGGTTTTTAAAAATGGTTTAATGATCCAGAATGAACATGATCAGACAGGCTAAGAAAGGTAAGTTATGATGGCATAGATACACACGTATACGGTATAAGGGAACCAGCAGGAAGCAGCCGAGCAACTATCCAACAATTTACAAGTGGAGCAAGAGAGGAAAGTTCCTTGTGGGATAGTATGTTTACACACAGCTCTTTTCTTGTTAGCTTCTCCATACTTTGGATGCCTGGAAGACTGGCAGGTCTATTAACAAATTCTTACTATCCTCATCAGGAAAGTTTTGCATGCTCAAACATGCTAGGTTCCGTTTTTTGTAACAGCAAGATTAAAATTCATGCTGTGAGAGGCAGCATTAATGCAGAAATGGAGTTATAGTGAAACTAGACTTAAGAGTCTTCTTCACACTTTAAAGTTTTCCTGTTGCCTGGTGAGATTCTGAGTTTTAGGAAGCGTTATAGTCAGATAAAAACCATTATCAGTGAGATTTATTTCAGAGAGATATGAAACTGAAAGGGCAAGACAGAAAGGCAGCAAGACTTGCTTTGTCCTACCAAACTGCTTGCAAAGCAGACAAAAGCCTTTACCAGCAGGTCTGGTTGAATGCACGTAGACATACCACCATTTTGTTGTTCCAGATACCTGAACAAGAATACTGCCTGAACTGAACTGCTGTGGAAGCAGCATGAGCTTGGCTTGTAAGAAGCCAATAAAACTGCATTCAAAATTCTGGATAACATTTGTAAAAATCTCTGTAACATTAAATGGCATGAAATTGTCATAATTTTATCATGTACATAAATCATTTTTTTCTGTGCTTGGCCATGAAGTATTACCAGAAACTTCTGAAGACAAGCATGCTTTTTCCATTTGTCTGTTCTGGTGTGTGTGTGTGCGTGTGTGTGTAAGGCAGGTAGAGGCTTCCTCCCCCTTTTTAAGAACACTTAAATGTTAAATGTGTCAAGCAGATAAGCAGCAAGATTTGTCCTTTGACTTTTTCATATAGTCCCAGCAAAAAAAGCTAGCAATAAAAAGAAGTAAACTGACATTATTCTTAAATGTCAGTAGTGACAGTGAAGCAGAAACACAGTTTTAATCATTAAAAGAAATGTCACTTTTGTTCAAATGACCAAGCAGAACTACGTACTGAGTGTTCTAAACACTGAAAGCAAGCAGAAAGTGACATTCTAAAAGTTTCAAAATTTAATTTCTACCAGTAAATCACCATTTTTCCCATTTGGAACATTCAGTACAGAACAGAGTAAAATTTTTTTACACACCGAAAGAAACATTAAACTCAGTGATGTGTTTTGTATCCCAGCTGCTATCACCTTAGAAACAATGGAAGATCAAACAAGTCAAGTCAAGATCATCCTGAGAGTATGCCACAAGACTAGGAAAAAGAGACAGAAACAGAACCCTAATTTCAGGCCAACCTTCCTGTTGTGGCTTTACACTTTGATACTTTAGTGTGCCCATCCGTAATCTAGAGGCAACACTGACACTACTGTAGCATTATGTAAGGCAGCTGTTTCTAAAATGTGAAGCCTTCAAAGAGGTACTCTGCTGAAACTGTATTTTTTGTTCTGTATAGCAAGAATATTACAGTTACTGCCACGTTTTGTTTCAGTTAAGTAAGGTGTTACACCACAAAAAGGACAGTTGAGAAACTCAGTGTTTTTAAATTACAGTAACAAATGAAGAGGCAGATAGCAAAAATACTCTCACATGAAAAATGAAGTTACTTTTTAGATCTCCTCCTATGATGCAGGATATCTGTTCTGTATCTGACAGATAAAGTCATAGAACTACATCTTGAAGAAAACTGTTTTCTGACAACAGGAGAGAAAGGATAGACACTATTCACCAAACAATAGAGCAAAGGCAGAAGGGCTGCAAGTATGGGAGTGCTGCAGAAAGTAGCTGCAAGACAGCATTTTAGTAAAGGACAGAAAGGCATATCAGAAGCTGCAGCGACACTACACAAAAAAAGTATTAAGGCACTTAAACTTCTCATTTCAAGTAATATAAGATGTTAACCTGCACTCAGTGGATTCTGTTTATTTTTTAAAGCTACATACACACAAATCCTGAGAAAACCCACTGAAAGTTGCTAAATTGTCTTGAGCAGCTTCACAATGCAATTGGTTATTGATAAAACATACCATTAGGCACACAACAGCATTAACCTTAAAAAAAAAAGAAACAAAACAAAAGACATAGTTGCAAAAGCTATTTTTCCTACAGCATGTGAAGAATTCAAAGTGAGTTCTTGATTTACCTTCTATAACTGCTGCTATAGCCTTTACCTCGTGGTGAAGGGCCATGTACGAATCTACATGTGTTCCCATAGAGGCAGTTGCCAGTCTTCAGCCAGTTACGGCACTGTGTCTAAGAGACAGACATCACTGGGTGAATTTCACACTCATTTCTGGAAATACCATTGGTGTGAGTGTGGCAGAACAAACAAATGACTCCACATTAACTCCCACTTATCTGTAATTTCTGTCCACCAGTAATATAAAAAAAAAAAAGCAAAAAACAAAAACAAAACCCAACAATGAGCATCAGGTCTGGCAGAGAAAAATTTAGGTTGGTGTAAATTCTACTAATATGTACAGTACTACTGCTCCTCTCCACAAGCTGGGACAACACATGTTATGTGAATATTCTAGTTATTAGTATTTTGAACATCCATGAGTTAAGGAGTTCTTTTCACCTTTAGTAGCATCAGTGATCACTGAGTATTTGGTACTTGTGAGCTACACTTTCCCGCCACCTAAATCCTGGAAAAGAAGATGCTGGGGTGGAGAGGAGAAGAAGAACACTTTTAGAACTCACCTCTGCAGTAATTCCAGTGCTGGGTCCAAGCCTTTCAAATACACTGGGTCTTCGGGATGTGCTATCGGATATGGTCTTGGTATTTTCCACTGTGACCTTCCTTCTAATTTTTGACATTTTGTACTACTTCAACCAAAAAAAAAAAGCAAAACTGTAAAATCCTTCAGTTTGAGGCTATGGACACTGAACTCACATCAATAAAATAGTATGATACACGTTGCAAGAGTTGCTGCAGAGATGATGAAGAAAGAATAAAAGTCATAAATGAGTGAAATATATCTAATAACAAGGAATGCCTCTGACTTGAACAAGTCAACTGAGCACCAGTAATGATAGTTCTTCATTGTACTTTATGACCTTTTTTGGATTCTTCAGCTTCCCTTTGGGAAAGATCATATGATATGTTATTCATTTCGATACCAAACACCACACAGAACAGATGCTTTCCTTCAACATTTATTTTGTGCGCAGGAGCTGAAGTGACTCCAGGTAAAAAAAGGACTTTAAGGCTACTTCACCAACCTCTTGGAAACAGGTTCTAAGAAACTAAGAACTGCTCCCATTTTCAGAAACAGATATCCAGAAAACGAGAGCTCCATCCACCCCCCCCATTTTGATTCGTGAAATGCCAACTTGATATCATACTGAAAATCACTTTGACATCATCCACAGTCTGTATTCGTTACTGGTTTGCATCCTACAACTATTTGCAATCACCTGAGTTTAGAAAGACAATAAACAAAGCAAACAAACAAACAAAAAACAAACAAATGAAAAAAAAAACCACAAAAAAAACACCAAAAACAAATGAAAGAAAAAAAAAAAAAACAACAAAAAACCACCCACAAAAACATCAACCTCAAAACCAAACCAAACAAAAAACAAACAAATAAAACCCCAAACAAAAACCCCCACAAACCAGGGATATACTTAAGCTTCTTAAGAAGTAACTCCTTGCATTAAAAAAAAAAACAAATTTGAAAGCAAATACAGCATAAATTTGATAAATAAGTCACAATTTCTCTTACCTGAGGAGTTACTGAATACAGAAAAAAACCCATTTTTTTAAAAAAAGGGAAGACACACATTTAGAGACAGATTGTAGATAAAGGGCAAACTGGAGTCCAAAAACCATTGTCCATTGTTTAAATGCTACTTGATCTACATGGAAATTATTTCAGTCTGGGAAAATCTGCCAGTTTCTGGATGATTTATACACAGCTCAAAAAATCACCTCTTTGTCACAGTGCCATCACTCTAGAGCTCATTACTCAGTACAACATGATTAGCCAAACTCTAACCACCTACCCTTCTGCTATCTCTTCTGCTCCTATCCACATCTCACAAAAAGCTCCTCCATACAGTCAGAATAATACAAATTTAAGCTAACACCCTCCAGACTGGATTACTACAAATTTTCACTGATCTGATCAGCAATATATTCTCATAGCATTCAGATTGTAAGGCTCCATTCTACAGAAAAAAAAAAAAAAGTATAAACGTGGACAAATGTACAAAAAAAAAATTAACACTGCTGTAACATATTTCACACTTGATACTTGGACAATACCTGGTTTTCTCCTTTTTATTTTGATGGAACTTCATTATCTGAATCCTATGGTTACTTCAAGGACAAGGCTTCCCTAGAAGACTGACATTTGTGCACTTTCTACAAAGAAAACTGTGCTAAAGCTCTTGCTAGGCACTACAGCTCCTTTACAAGCAACAGAAGAAAGCAAGCTTAAACTAGGTACTTGAGAGATTTCTCAGCTCAGCTCTAGTGACTACTTCTCCAACCCTTTGTTTATCTGAAGAAATTGATCTCTATCATAAGCAAGTTTCAGATAACCAAGACATTAACCAAGATGCTCAGAGATGGCAGAAGTTAACCATGTGGTGTATACCAGACATTAAAAACAATGGTTAACAACAATTAGTGGAAGCAGACAGTGAAACAGTAGAATTTGCCAGTAGTCAGAAATTACTTAGGTTAGTAAAAACTGTGGAGAACAAAGATTTCCAGAAAGATCTACCTGAGTTAGAAAATTAAGTAATACAACAGCAGATGAAATGCAAATAAATAAAATGTAATGCACACAAGGAGGAATGATTTTATCTAAATACTTGATGAGTTTGAATTAGTCCATTCTTCTGAGAAAAATAATTAGGAGTCATTGTGGACAGCTCAATGTGCAGCAGTAGTTACAAAGTCTGACAGAATAAACCATTAAAGGTAGAAAGCAAAACAATACCACATCTCACCCAGCTGAGCACCCTTCCATTTCAGGATTGTTTCCCACTGCATGTCAGCAAAAACCTCCACTGAATTTGTAAGGTTTCATGCAGCTACACGCTTTAACAGAGGATACAAAAATTGACTGACATATGCAAAAGCATTTTTAATAAGACGATCATATACCAAATACTGATTTTGGTTTAAATATTTGCAGTAAAAAGAGCTATACCTGAAATAAAAAGGGTTAGCAGAACGGCACTGGCAATGGCATAGGCAGAAGGTTCAACACATGAAAGACAGATAAAATGAGTGCATCTAATACGCAAGTACAATACACGCTAACATGATAGTAGTACATAATACATAAAATTTACATTTATTTTGCCTCCTAATTTCAATGTCGTTCTATTTTCAAGGAAACGGAGGCAAAACATCTTATTTGAAGTTTTAATTTTTACCCAGCTAATATTACCTTCTTTGAATTAACTTCTATGGCAAGTTAAGATAACTAAGCTTAAGGGGATAGTTCTAGACATGGGAAAGGATGAAAGGGGAAACACCATCACAACTGAACAGGTAGCTTCATTCCAACTACCTACTTCCTGACATTTTGGCCAATAATTTCCTGTAAGGAAATTAAGAGAATGCCATCCAACCCTGATTTTTCTATGGTTTGTAAAAAAAATCCCTGTGTTAAATGAAAAAAAAAATAGCTAAGAGTAACAAACAAAAAAAAAATTATATGTTAGGTAGCATTTTGCCAATTCTATCACAAGGGTTCTTCTGGTTGCTCTTGCAACCAGAACAGTATGAGATTTCACTTAAAGTGAACATAACTGTTATATAGGCTGAAGGTTTAGAGCCTGGACATGCTATTCAGAGGCAAACTGAGGAATTTTCACTATGTCATGCATTACATTTGAGAGACTGTATCTGGAAATGAAGCCAGTCCCATTTTCATTCTTCAAAAGCCCAAGCAAGTTGGAAAAATAAAGACACTATTTAAACAATATTACAGTTGAAAACCTCAGATGCCTAACAGCAGTTTTATGTTAGTGACAAGGTTCCTTGCTTATAAACAAGTACTATAAGGGGAAAACCAAAATTGCTTCATTTCCAGATTTTTCAGACTGCATATTAATGGATAATCAAGAACAATTGAAACGGAACATCCCATAAACATTCCCGTAAGTTGCTCAACTCTCCCTCATTTTCATCTTACATTGCTTTACCCCTGATGATCACCATTCTGCAATAAATCCCACACTAATGGCCAGTTCAATGATTTTCCTTTCCATCAAATGCCTGTGTCTCTGAACTAGCATCTTCTTATCAAACACTCACATTGATTAGAAAGCACTGATTAGAAAGCACTGATTATCAGTGTGGGCTGACCCCTGAGCATTCATATTTCAACATTTAAGCTAATTACTTCCATAATTATTATTTTTTTAAGCTTCTAAGTAGAAAACCACGTACTTCTATATTTGAAGTACATGACATTGTATTGTTGTATCTACCTAGAGGCACTGAAGTGCCTGCAACTTCTGAAATAGCTTACTACTACTAAGTGAAATTAACTTTATACTCCTAAAATAAATTCTATAGCTAAAGTTTTGACTGTAAAGTATCGCTTTCCAATATATAAATAAGATCCACAGAAATTGTAGTGTTAAAATATTCCTAAATTATTGCTAACAATAACCTACAGATGAATCTATGTTATTCTTCAAATGGAATAGCTTTTACTGGGTGAGAGACAAACTGTTAATGACATTAATTATGCTACCATTAGAAATAAAATGTACCTCAGAGTGTTACTCCATGAGTAAATCTAGAACGTAAGACAGACTTGAGAGAAGCAAGTATACCAGTGGGCACTATCCAAGTAACTGAAATCAATGAAGCATGATGATTAACACAATATTCAATTAAATTCTGTATTTTTATTATCAGTACTCCTCCATTTTGGTGTCAAGCATGCTTAGCATCTTTTTCCAAAAGTATGATATTACATAAGCCACGATCAATAGAAGCACACCTGAAACACATGCTTTTCTACTAGAAAAACCTAATCCAGCCATTTGCAAATAACAATCCTGCTTCTACAGGACAACTAGAAACTGAGATGTAACAGAACAACAGCAATGTTCAGGAAAAAATATAACAAGATATAATTTCTCCAAGAAAGTCCAAGACACCCCTAGCAGGCATGTCACTCATGGTCTGTGCATGCATGCATGCATGCATGCACACCACACACAGGCTAAATACCAAGAAAATCCTATCTGTGAAATGACAAATAATATGCCATTTAAAGTAACGAACAAAATTGTAATTTTAAAATCCTATAGAAGCTCAGGTACAAACTGATTGTAGCACCCTAGGATAAACTAATACCTGCTGACAACTAAAAAACACAATAAGAGGAAAATGTCAGTGCTTTCCTCCGCTTTTCCAAATGAAGAGCTTTTACCTGAAAAGGCTTTGTTTCTGATTAGAGTGTTAATGTTTCCACGTCACACTACTAATAAAATAGAGATACTGGAAGGAGCTCCACTGGTTTACTACCTAAAAATAATGCTAAAAATAGTAAAATACATTGTTACCCAACTTTCAAAAAATTAAGCAAATACTGGCTGCACATTTATGTCAGTCTAACACTCTTAACTCCCACAAAGAAGTCTGTTTGACAAAACCCTAGAAATCATTCCAAGTTCATTTTAACAACTCCATTCTGTTAACCCATCACCACATTAAGTTGACCCTACCTCTTATTTAACATACATCCACTAGTAGTGATAAGCAACTGCTAGTTATGTTTTCACAAGTATAAAATCACGGTTGGCTTTCTACATGTAAATAAATAAATTAAAAAATCAGGCCCTAGCAGCACAAAATAAAGTATCCAGTACTCCATATCTTATCTAACAAAATCCTCATCCTCAAAGATGATGATCCACCAGACTAAGGGACAGTCTATGCAGACTTGTGCGGACAGACCCCAGTTCACTACGCCTTCATGCCAAGTTTGCTTGATACGTGTTATCTCCAATCTGTACACTGGAGCACATTAGCATGTTGTCACACCATAGCAAGCATGCTGAGGAGCAGAATGGATTATCTTGGGCACAGCCACATACAACCACACTTCCATAGTTTCCAGATACACTCAGTTGACGGGCCAAGTCTGACTGCTCCTATCTGCACAGAGGCACCCTAAGTGTTTCACCACCACAGCAAGATCCCTTAAGGTCCTGATCCCTATCCCGCTATCTGTCAAAACCTGTTCTTCAAACAGTCTGGCAGAAGGTTGACAAGAAACTAATGATGGAGGGAGAACCCAGCAGAGAAGTCAAAGGTGAGGATCTAAGCAGATCATCCGCAACACTAACCCAACATGCCTGCCATACAAGTTCTAGAAAAGAATGGGAGCTAGCTGAGACCACTGTCTAAAGAAATGGTGATGACTGAATTCACACCAACGAAATTAGTAGATCCTCTAGGCGCATGAAGCAGAAACTGGTTTACTGCCAGAAAGTGGGAGAAGAGCCGCACTGAAGGGGAAAAAACCATCAACAGGGAAGATCCAAGTAGGCTCCGGCATAGTCACCCACGGATGGCACCTCACCCCGCGCAAACGGCTGGCCGGCCGCACCGTAGGCCCGCTCAGCCGCGCCCCCTCCTCGGGGAAGCCCCCGCCGCGCACCGGACTGGGCTGGCGACACCGAGCCCGTCGTGGGGCGCGGGGAAAGAGAGGAGGACCCGGCCTAGCCCACCCCCTCCTGCCTCTCCTTCCCTCACGGCCCTTCTCCGCAGATCCGGCAACGAGCCCGTCGTGGGGCGCGGGGAAAGAGACGCAGGACCCGGCCTAGCCCACCCCCTCCTGCCTCTCCTTCCCTCACGGCCCTTCCCATTCCCTCCCTCCGCGCCCCCGATCGTACCGCCGCACTCACCTGCTCCTTCCGCTGCCGCGCCGCTCCCCGCCGCCTCCTCCGCCGCCGCCCGGGGCGGAGAGGGTGGGAGGGGGCGAGGGGGGAGTCCGTCCTCCCGGGCCTGAGCGCGGAGCGACACGGAGAGGAAGACGAGGAGCGCCGCCCGCTCCCGCCGCCCGGCGCCGCCCGCCCTGCCCCCGCGCGCCGCAGACGATGGGGAACCGCCGCCGCCGCCGCCGCCACCGCCGCTCCCGCCGCGCGCGGCCTTCCCAGCGGCCCTCGCGCCGCGCTGCCGCTGGTGATGACGTCCAGGAAGGGAAGGCAGCATAGAGAGGACCGGGCGGAAGCGGTAGCGCCGCCATGTTGGAGGAGGGCGGGGTAGCCTGGGCGGTTCGTCTGCCGGAGGAGCTTGCCTGTCTTGCTCGCCCGGCCTCGGGAGCTTCGGGTGGGCCGGCTGCCCGCGAGGGCTGCGTTGTGCGGCACCGCTGGTTGTTCCTCGCGCCCTCCTCGGGCTTGCCAGTCTGGTTTCTCTGCCTGTGCACATCAGGACTGTGGGGCTGATAAACACTGTGGCTGAGGTGCAAACAGGATGGTTTGGGATGGAAAAGACCTTAAAGACCATCTAGTTTCAACCCCTTGCTGTGGGCAAGGATATCTTCCGCTAGACCAGGCTGCTCCAAGCCCTGTCCAGCCTGGCGTTGAACGCTGCTATTGATGGAGCCGCCACAGCTTCTGTGGTAAACCTGTGCCAGTGCCTCACCACCCTCACAGGGAAGAATTTCTTCCTCGTATCTAGCCTAAATTTACCCTTTTTCTGTTTAAAACCGTGCCTCTTGTCCTGTTGCTAGAGGCCCTGATATAAAGGCTTGAAGCCTATGTTGTTCTGTGCTAATCCTTGGTCACAGGATAAACATAGCAGCTGATTGTAGCAGAGGAGCCTTTGGGCAGCTCCTGCTGGATTTGGCCCCTGGTGTGTCCTTTCCTTTCTCTAAAGATGCAGCGGGAAGTTCTCAGGTGAACACGCCTTCATTCAACGGTGAAAATGATGGATAGGTTGGTTTTTTTGTGAGGAAATCCTGTAACAGCTTGAATGACCAAAATGCGTGAATCTGTTCCGGGTCTGCCCAGAATGACATATGTCAATTGGAGGCCTATTTGATGTTACATCATCTGGAGCTCTCACTATCTAGAGGGACATAAGATTATCTTATTTTCCCCTTATAGTGTTCAGTATGTATGTATGTAGTGCGCTGAACTACTGTTATAGGTATGTAAGTATGGTAGAAAAAATGTCATGTATTCTAAAATGAAATACAGGGGGTGCAGTCATTCTTTTTTTCTTTTGTCCATGTATAAATAATTTTACTAAAGAGCAAAGGGGGTTTTTATTATTGGTTGAAATAACTAAGAACAGTCATGCTGGAACAAATTATATTCAACATCACAAATTTTGAAGAACGTGTTGAGCTATTTCTTTGACAGCAGAAAGTGCTTCTAAGCAAGTTGGTTTAATTTCTTGAGGAGGAAGCAAAAATCCGTAAGTTCCTGTGTCCCGAAGCTCAATGGTAAAAGAATATTTAATGCCAAGATCATAAGCCCAGTCATCTGACCCTCCAGGAGCTAAATCTGTACGAGAAGGGAAAATAGATAAGTTACCTAGAATCAGAACTTTCGTTTTCTGCTCAAAAGCTGTCTTCTGATGCTAGCAAGGATATGCTTTATTGCAGTAAAGTCGTACTTACAAATGGTTTGTGCACCAGCACCAGGTCTGTAAATTTTCTTTGTTGTCCTCTTTATAGCTTTAGCTGCTTTCTTTGCCAGACTTTCCTGAAATTCAACAAAACATTCTTAGCTTTAGAGCCCTGTGATAATAGTTAATACGTATGCAGTTAGGATTTACTTACCCCGTGTTCTGTGTTAACTCACATTAGTTAAATGCTGTTATTAAAGGATCTAGAAAAGCCACAGAACTTGGTTAAAATTTTCAGCATATGCCCATGCCACAGTTTGCAATTCTGCTGTAGCTATGTAAAAAATATATATGGACCTTACCATCACTTCAGGCAGCAAACTGTTGTCAGACCATTTTTTCGCTCTTGTCTTATATTTTTCCTTTTTCACCACTGTATTTTAAGTCACTATTGATTTATGTAGTATTGACATAGATTTTCATTGAGGGAATTCTACTATTAAACCTTAAAAATAGCAAGCGTCTACAAGAATACCTCATTGTTTAGGTGTATGGAGGGCATTTTTTCAGTTGCACACACAAGTACTTTTAGGGTTGTGGTTTAAACCTCTCACGCAGTTTGCTCACTCACTCCCCCCTCTTTCTTCCCCCCCACTCACAGAGGGATGGGAAGGAGAATTGAAAGAATGTAACTCCCACAGGTTGACAAAAGAACAGTCCAGTAACTAAGGTATAACACAAACCGCTACTGCTACCACCAATAATAATGACAAGGGGATACAAATACAAGGGAAGAGAATACAACCACTCAGCACCTGATACCAAGCCCTACACAGGAGTGCACCCCACCCTTCCGGGTAACTGCCCCTAGTTTTTTGCATCCTGCTCATGACGTGCTGTGGTATGGAATACCTCTTTGGTCAGTTTGGGTCAGGTGTCCTGTCTCTGCTTCCTCCTGGCTTCCCCTCCCTGGCAGAGCATGAGGCTCAGAAAGTCCTTGGTCAGACTAAAACATTCTAAGCAGTAACTGAAAACACTGGTGTTATCAGCGTGGCTCCCAGGCCGAAAGTCAAAACCACAGCGCTGCACCAGCTACTAAGCAGGAGAAAAATGACTGCTACTGCTGAACCCAGGACGAGGATGTATGTAAACCATGCAACATAATCAGGAATTAGCAAAATATCTTTTCAAGGTGCCCAATAAAACAAGACTTTGCTCTTCAGCTTCAATGTATCAGGGGTTGTTGTGTTATGAATCTGTAATAAGTATTTTTATTTTTCCGTAGTCTTCAGAAGCAGCTTGATAAGTTGCACACTGCTAGATCAGCCCAGACTTCTTTAAGTTCTTAGGAACATCAAGAAAAACCTAATTTACTAATTCTTGATCCTTAGAGCACTGTGTGTCCCTCATTAGAAGCCTAACCAAGCAGGTGAGCAATTTCTGAAATAAATGTGAAACTTCAGGAGCTGGGAGGACTTACCAGTTCATCATGGTCTTTGCTTTTTTCCATAGTGTAAGAGTATGGAAACAATACCAATTGGGAGTAAGAGTGCATGGTTATGTAGGCTTTAATGATGTCTTTGTGATCTCTGATAAACCGAGCCACTGCTTTCACTTCAGGCTCAGACTCAGGGTAGGGTCCGCAGTATATCTCATGACATTCATAGGGAGATGCTCCTTCTCCTGTAACAAAGAAGTGCACAGCATTACTCCTTCTCCTCTTCTGCAGTTCTGTTTAAGAAAAGAGCAGAGTATGATGCTGATACAGAAGAAATGGACATGGCCATGCTGTGGAAAGAATTCTCATGCTTCTAGAAATTAGCATGACCCTGCTGGGATCTCTCACCTGCTATACACTTAAAAAAAAATGGAGAAGGTGAAGGAAAAAGAATGACTCAAAGACCTGATAAAATGTCTTAGAGAAGGGGATGAATATGTTCTATTTAAATTCACCTAGAACAAAATCATGAGATCCCTTCTCAAAATCTAGAAGTACTACAAGGCAAAGACAGTTCTAAGTGATTATTTCATCTCGGGGGGGGGGGGGGGGAAACTCTGCAAACTGGAAATTGGAGAAACACAAATCAAAGTGAAGGTTGTTAAGAATGAAAAAAATTACGCACTGGAACAAGTTACCAAGAAGATGACTAGGATTCACCATTTTTGCTCTTTTCAGAATAAGACCAAATAACTTTCTGAAGTAGCCAGGATCTTTAATGTTAGATGTCAGCTCTCCATGTTTTAATACACTTTGTAAATTTTCCCCTTGGCTACTATCTCTGGTTTAAATGGACATTCTATCTTTAAATCTTATGCCGGAATAAAGCTCACTGAGTACTTTAACACCCACAAGACTTTCTTCATCCTTGGGCACTGGTATGTTTAGACAGATGCCCATCTTCCAGAAAACAATAATGCCAGTTACATCTGCAGAGTTACAGCCCTGAGGAAGAAACACAAGCTATTATCTTAAGATACAGGAAAGAAGGAAACATCTTTTGGTGCCAGTGATATCTAAGGAAGATCTATACCATGGCACAACATAGCAGGGAGCATACCTGGATCCCAAAAGAGCTTTAAAATTGTGATTGACATATATATAAAAAATATATATATTTATATATATCAATATATAAAATATTTAATTTCATATTTAATTAAAACATATATATGTATATGCTTTAATTAAAAGTTTCAAGGCTCCATAAAGGTGAATTTGCATGAAATGTAGTTGCAATAGACAGAAAATTTAGGTGATAGGGTAGTACCTGGTTGTCGATGTTATGAATAAACCTGTATTTTCATGCATTGAACTGTTCCACAGATGCTGCAAAGCTTCTTTAGAATATCAGTGGCTAAAAATAAATGCCTCTTGTATGAAGAAGCGGAAATAATACAGTGAAGAGAGAAGGCTGTGTGGGAGAAGTGGTGACAGAGAGGCTCTGGGAGATGCAGGATGGGAGGTCGGAAACAAGGGTACTGGGGCAGAGAGGGCTGTGGTACATTTATGTTCTGTGGTATAAGTATAAACCTTAATATTTCTGAATCAAGGGGGATTTCACAGACAGCCCATGAAAATTCATGCACATGAAAATACAACCAGTTCTTGGCATTTAAGCAAAGTCACGCAAAGAGGCAAAATGAGAATGTTAAATTTTACACTGTTTTGTTTTGCAAAGAAGTGAGAACTCTCCAAGGAAAAAGGCAATGAAGAATCTGTTGGCTGGCAACCTTAGATTAATGTTCTGTCTGTTTTCTGAAATTCATGATCATACTGAGAACAGCCAGCTAAAGAAACGATATGGAAAATGTGATGAAAAATTTAAATCCAGGTTCCAGTCAAAATTAGTTCCATACAGCAAATTCCAAGTTAGTGCATTGTTTTTGTGGATTAATTTTACTTCATACTGGTATAAAAGAAAAACATACAGTATCAGTGCATTTAGTATATTTTGCTCTTCATAAAAACCATGAGGGATTTGTTCATAAACTTCATAAAGTTGTTATCTGAGCAGCTAAATGGGAAAAGCAGTTTTAAATGCATGCAGCTGAAACCTGGGTTTTTGCAGTGGCACAAAGTGTATTCACAAGCAAATCTGAAGCCAGTGGAAGTTTGAACATTTGGCACCCCTGACAAGAACTCTTCTCTGCTTAGAAAGGTTAAATGGCAGGTTCCCATGAATTTGTGGCCTTTTCCCATGAACACAGTTGTGTTATTGTATTAAATTGACACAGCTACTAAAAATTGTAGCAGTATTATAAAGTGATAAAACTCCAGCTTGGTTCTTCTGAGAATCCTGTTGAACAGCATAATGGAGATTTTACAGTTAATATGTTCTGGGTTAAATCTGCTGAACTGTTGCTACCAGTCACTAATATTTCTGAATCAGTATAAACAATATTTTTATGCTAACTAACAAAAACAGGTTTTTCAGCATTTTACTGACTATAAGTACATACATATATATATATAACTAAACGAAGTAGAAACTTAGGGACAGCCTTACAATCATCTGTTTAAGTTATTACAAGCATCTGACTTGGTCCTTAGATTCATCTTTACATTTTTTTTCTCCGGTGACCCTACAAGGTGCTGAGGCTTCTTTCTTTTATATTTCCAAACATATCTAAAAGAGAGGAGCGTAGCATGGCTGAAAACAGTATGAATGCTTCTCTGGTTACTTAAGTAAGATGTTCTGGTTTTCCCCTGTAAGAAGGTGTATATTTTGTCCAAAGATTTACTTAGAAAGGAAGCACTTCCTGATCTACCTGTTTTCTTCTGCTCCTTGCAAAATAGAATCATCTCTCCACTTCAGAAGTTGTTCACACTGAAAGTGCTTGACAAGTCGAATGCACTACATTGTATAACCTTGAAACTAGTACCGGTATCACATAGGTTTTTGCTGTTATTCCTTCAGACTTCTCCAAATTCTATTTATAGAATTATGATTTATACTGAATATAAATACACATTTATACTGAATATCACTTTCAGATCTATGTTTGTGGTCTCCATCTTCATGATTTTGTGCCTGAAAAAATGTGTGGGTTTCCCCATATAATAGCCATGGATGGTAAATAAACATCTTTATTCCCAGTTTAATAAGGGAGTAAAATGACCAAAAGTCATACAGAGCATTACTGTCAGTACTGTGTGTAACCAGATCTGACCTGTAGGTTAACATTTTAAGGTAGCTATTCTGCATTAAATACCTGTCAAGTACTAAACTGCCTGTAGGTAAGTAAATGTGATATAGCCTCGACAACAACAAACCCTGGGAGCCAAAAACTCATGGTCAGCTAGGCATTGGTGGAGCATGACTGGGGTGATCAGTTAATACAGCATCGTGGAGCATTTATTCAACTGGGTGGTGCAACAGCTCTTGGTTGACATGGCAAGGGCCAGCTCTTCCCTCTTTCGTCCCTCCCATTAATAGCCTGTACCACATGTGACATGGTGTGATGCAAGGGGAAGGATCCAGGGTCCTGGTCCCCCTCTCTCTTGTCGTGGTGCTGGGAAGAGATTAATCCCCAGTGTGGCATCTGGGGAGGAACAATCCTGAGTCCCAACAAAAAGTGTCTGAAGTTGGGGAAGTATTCACTTGTTCCTAACAGATACTCGGCTGATTTTGTCTTTATATCAACTCTGTGAAATAGAAAATGATTTTTTTTTTTTTCCAAAATAATGAATTTTAAAGGCTAAAAGTGAGGCAGGGGTACAATAGGAAGTTATGCCATACCACACCAGTGCGCATCAAAATTCCTGTTCATGTCAGTACCAATGCACTTGCTGTTACCATGCGATGAGCGACTCTTTCTCCACAGCCGATTCTATGGAAAAGGACACAAAAGCCATGTTCGGGGAAAAAGCTGAGAAAAGCAATGCACCATCTCACTGGATAGTTAAATGTGACTTCCCACTTGTGCCTTTACAGGTCATGTGCCAAGGAAGATGCAAAAGACCAAGGCAGATTATAAAACCACAGTCTGCTTGCCAGCGAGGCTGGATGATAAACGACAATACTGGGTAGGATAAGAAGCGGTTACATCTGGTCTGATTTCAATGGATTTAGACTGTGGAAGGAGAGGAGGAGACGTACAGTTTGGCTAGAAATATGAGTTTAGAACTCTCAAGTCCAACCTTTCTGTATTCATTGCTGACAGCACGTGGAAAGTTGGAAATTTGGTGTGCAGTTATTGAGGTATATATACATAGTTATCCAAATGTGAGCCAGGCTGGGTTAAGATTGAATCAGTAAAAGACTGGAGGAGGATTGTTAGGTTTTTTTTAACTTCACTGAATGATCTAAAAACCAAAGAACCATCTCAACAGCTTGGAATTTGCAACCAATACGCAAAATCTTGGGCAAAAGGTGCATATTGTACCTTCATGTATAAGAAACAAAAAGCATTCATAAAATGGGGTTACCTTACAGGAGGAAAGAGTGAGTTATTGGCTGTGCTTTGGTGATGCTGCATGCTATCCAGCGTGTGCTGGATTGTGCCAGTAGTTGTAACCTTGCTGCTGAAGGCTGACACAGGCATTCCCTGACCTATAGAAGTATTAAAATCCCAAGGTGAGATTCTGTCATTTCCAAATGCATTTCCAGCATTTTGGAAGACACCTAGGTGCTGTGGGTCAGATGCCAATTTGTTGCAGAATTTGTTGGTTTTGACATAGGGCAAAGATACAGAAATTCCGAGCACAGGTTAAGAGTTTGGGGCATGCAGTTCCAGGATGGAAATGATGCCCTAAGTATGCTCACTGATGGTTCCCGTAAATAACACATCAGTGTGTAGCATAGGCTGTCAGAAAAGCTCTACATACAGAAGGATGGCTCCATGTGTACTCGTAGCCATCCACATTGATCACAGGCATGATGTAGAAGTCAAAGTGCTCCAGAAGAGCTGTCATGGTCTGATCTCTCTCACGCACATGGATTGCCTATGAAACACAGGAAAAACTTATTAAAAGCATTTGTAACAGTGGTTTCCTTACCTTCCTAGAAAGGCGCCTGATGGCCTATGTAAAATAATCATGCAATTATCAGACCAGTCTGTCTCCTGGTAGAGATGCATCACATCACAGAAACTGCTAAACAGCCAAGTAGCTCTTTGGTTAGAAATGCCAGGGAGAGGGGAAGAATTCAACTGATACAGTCAATCAGATACACTGCAATCCAGTGTTAATTGGTGGTCATGAGATAGAGTTGAAGCCTATTAAGAGGAAGGTTTGAGCTTCTGCTAGTCGTATAAAAGGTAGGAACCCTCCCTCCCACTGAAAGTACCACAAAAGTAGTGGTATATAAAATAAATCAGGCCATAAAATAAAACAGGCCCAAAACTAACAAGTAACATTTCAAATGGCTGCTGTGTATAACATTATTTCTTCTTTCTTATCTAACTGGTTGTTGGTCCGTGACACAGGGATAAATTTTAACCTAGATAAGTGGGTTTATTACTATTAAAATAGATTTAAGTCATTAATCATATAATATATTTATTATTATTATTTATGTCTTACTTAAACCATTTATTTAATTTTAAATCCTTCCTCATTTTACCGAGGCAATGGACTTTCTCTGACTAAATGGGAAGTGTCAATCTTTCTAGAAAATTAAATGATAAAGAGTGAATCCATTATGAAGAATGCCTAGGATTTGTTAGAGAAAGCTAGTGATTTTAATGTGTGTGTGCAGATGTGGATTAATGTCAGGTTTTGAAATGTTGCTTTTTTGAAGTGATATAGAAATAAAATTTGAATTTAAAACACATAAGTTAGATCAAAAGGATTCTGAACCTAAATGTTCGGCTTGTTACTCCTGAAAAATGCTGCAGGGACATGTCACTGGCAAAGTGACAGCACAGCTGGTAATTATTTGGAGCAGCAGGAAAAGGGAAAATACATTTCTCTCCAAGGGAACCTTAAAGGCTGGGATTATCGGTGGGTCACAAGGTGCACTCTGCTGTATCTGCTCCTAACTCCTGCAATATCCTTTCAAATATTGTAGTCCCTGAGATTTTATAGTTGTGACTGAGGACAGATGTAAACACTTGATTATTATTATTATTATCCTTATTATTTAGTTCCATCATGAATAAACTGTAAGTCATGTTTGAAGGACTCATCTATGTTGTTTCTCTGGCTACAGTACTGGTGATTGTGAAGTCTCAATCTCATCTAGCGTATTTTTACAGTGAACTTTGCTTTTGTGGAAAACAGTAAATAGTATCTCAGGATATTAACTGAGCAAGCTGGGCAACCTTGTCTGGGCCAGAAAGGCATTAGGAGCCTTTTCCTGGTACGTACTAGGAATTGGGCCAGCAGCTTAACAGAGTTGAGCAGAGATGCCTTAAATTCCAAAAGACCAAGGCAGCATATGTTAAGATACAGGTGAAAACCATGGACGTCAAATCCTTTGTTCACTATTCTGAGCAGTGTAGGTATCAAAAATACTAAAGGTCAGATGCGACCATCGGTCTGCAACTGCATGTCAAGGCTGGTTTTGGGCTAAGCCCATACTACAGTCTCATGCCATCAGTGATTTACTAGTTCCCATGAGCTGGTACTATGCATGTGGCTGGAAGATGTGATTGTGTTCTAGAGGTCTGAAATGAGGGTGTCTCTAGGAGGGATGGTACCTTCAGAAGAAGGTGGCTTGTGTGGTCTCATTCTCTGAATGAGGCAGACCAGAAAAAAACAGGAGCACAAATAAATAATGCGGAGGCAGGAGGCAGAGGAGCAGTAGCAGCAGGCAAGTGATAAATAGAGATTGCTGGTGTTCATGCTGGTGTGGAGCTATGCCATGCTTGGAACAAGAGGTATGTATTGCTCTAGGAAGACATGTAGGGAAAAGCCGGGGGTTGTAGGACTGCTTGAGCTCACTCTGGGTCTCCTCTGATCTACTCCAGCCAGTTCCAGCTGCAGTAATATGGGCAGGTGTTGGTCAGCGGGAGCTGAGCGTGAGCTGGCTTGTGCCCAGGCAGCCAGGAAGGCCAGTGTCCTGGCCTGTATCAGAAATAGCACAACCAGCGGGGCCAGGGCGGTGGTCGTCCCCTTGTACTCAGCGCTGGTGGGGATGCATCCTGGATCCTGCGTTCAGTTCTCATCTCCTCACTACGAGAAGGACATTGAGGTGCTGGAGCGCATCCGGAGAAGGACAGCAAGGACTGTGAAGGGCCTGGGGCACAAGTCTTATGAGGAGCAGCTGGGGTAATTGGGGTTGTTTAGTCTGCAGAGGGCTCAGGGTACCTCATTGCTCTCTACAACTACTTGAATAGACAATGGAGAGAGAAGGTGTCTTGTCTCTTCTTCCAAGTAACAACTGATAAGACAAGATGTAACAGCCTCAAGCTGCACCACGGGAGGTTTAGATTGGATATTCACCAAAAGGGTCATCAGGAATTGGAACGGGCTTCCCAGAGAAGTGATGGAATCATGATTCCTGGAGGTGTTCAAAAACCATGCAGATAAGGCTCAAGGTTTACTGGTGGATTCAACATCACTAGTGTAAACGTTGGACTTGATGATCTTAAAGGTCTTTTCCAACCTAGCTGATTCTATAAGCTACCGTGTGCTGAGTGATTCAGAGCCAAGATCATTCCTTGGATCCATGTGGCCTAGTAGATTACCAGATGCTTGCTTTTCCTGACATGCCCTCTCCATCCATGACTGTTCATAATTGTAAACATCTCTGTTGAATTTGCTGCACATTTGAAGAAACTTTTAAGTTTATTTCATATACTTGATAATACATCTGAGCTCTTTTGCATTTGATCCATATGACTTTCTGTCTCTCGCACACATCCCCCCTCCATCTACTCACATACGTATGTGCTCACACACTCATTGCTATGTATGCAGCTTAGACATAAAACTCATAGGATGGCGTTGTGGATTAAGACTTTATGGAGCTTAGTGTGCAATTGGGTAGAGAATCAAGATTTTTTGCATTGCTCTGAAAGTGATAATTGGATGTGTTTAACTACTCACATGACCTATGAACCATAGGCAAAAAGCAGGAGAAATCCATTCTCTAGCGTGAATACCACAGTCAATCCATATGGCACTTTTGGATTTTTCCAGGCTTTTAGAAAGCTGGCAAAAGAGAACTTTTATTACAATGGCACCATTGCAAAGTAAACCACCTGAAAGTAGAAGTGAAAAGGGTAACCAAGATGGAAGAAGAAACATCTATCTTGTAAGTAGAGCTTAGTCTGATACTGGGCCAGGATACTGCTGTTAGTCATGTTCACATGCAGAGAGCCATGTTCAGACTGCTTGCAGCAAGCTGTTAACATAGCATCAAGACTACAGCAAGACCTGAGGTCAAGTGAGTAGGTCACCAACTAAGCAGGGCAACAAACTAGATTGGATTCATAGTTAACAGAGGAGGGTATCCACCGCACCAGTATTTCATGCATTTGGATAATGGCCTAGATGTGATAACTTTCTTGTGACCCAGCAAGGAGCCTAATGTGGTCAAATGCCTTTGCAAATGCAATACACCTCATTAGAAGAATTTAGGAAAATTCTAAACCCCACAAAAATACGCATAGATGTATAGATTTAAGAAAGTGTTCTGGCCAAACCCCGTCACTTGCTGACATTAGTACTTGGAAAGGTTTTGCAGTAAGTCACAGCTGTACCTTCAGAACATAAAGCGGTCGTTTTTCGTATGATGATCCAATATATATTTTCTGGAGGAGGTCAGAATGGACTTTCACTACTTCTTCCATCCAATGATATATCTGCAAGGATGAAGTTAGCAAATTGATCTTCTCCCTATTGTTCTCCTTCATCCCTGAATGGGGTTTAGACTTACTTAGATTAATTCTTCCTCACAAAATCCTGCCTCTTTAGCTGATGAGAAAGAAAAACTAGCAATTCAGCCCACTTATCACTTGTTTCTCTGTAATTTCTCATTAAGAAACCGCTAAGATACAGTCACAATACAGTCCAAATGTAGCCCTGAAATTCCTCTTTGCTTCTACTCGGTTAAATTGCAGTTCATTTCATGTTTAAAATATTTGCATGTTGTTTTGTGACTTCATTTTCCTTCTGTGTTAACTGTATTTGAACGTCAGTTTGAGGAAAAATGAGAGATTTTGTCTGGGGCTTCTTTCTTTATGAAGGCATTACAGTAAATACAACTCTCAGTGGCTGAGCAATACAATGGTAATCATTTACCTGATGATGATTTCTTTCCTTATCTCCATTCTCAACCATGAGACAAATTTCAACCTTTGAATCTACAGAGGATTACAACAAAAATGCCTTACTTCTTTCATCGAATGGTAGTTTTCATAATATGATGAAGATATGCGCGGGTTGACTGTGTCATTGATAATCTGTTTTTCAATAAGTCCTTGAACATCTCCCAGGGAGACTCTGAAAAAGAGCACAATGTCCTGTGAAATAAGTGGCAAACAACTTTACAGAAACATTCATGACAACAAATAAAAAAATACATACTTGTGTTGGATGGTCAGTTGCCTTAACTGAGCTTTTATGCTATTTATGCTGGATGCCCTGACGTAGAAATGGACTTCTCTGCCCTTCTTGATGTTTTCAACCACAACAGGTTGCCAGAGAATGACCTGCAAAGTTTCCAAAAGCATTTTATTTATTTTTTTTAAACTAGGAAAGAAAAATATTTGTACTGACCTTTACGAAGTATTTAAAAAATAATCAAAGCATATGTTTTCAATTTAAGAGACCACTTGTAACAAGTGGTTTAATGTTCCCTGTGTTGTGTTTCAGCATTCTGCTACTGCTGGAAATAAAACGTGTGTATTTAAGGCATGTTTATAATGACTTCTGCACATAAATTCATACATCAGGAACAAAGACAGGAACATAACCTTTTCCGAGATAGTATTTCTGGTATAATAGATATGCTCAGCTGGTTATTATGTTACATGTTTTAAAGTCTGCTGAGAGTTATTTTTCCTGAGGGTATTTGGAGAATTAATGAAGATCAGGCTAGTCTTTGTAGTTATTGTATTCGCTGATGACTTTGATCAGGGAGGAAATAAATGCCAGAAGGGGTTTGAATATAAGTCAAGTTGAAGCAGCAATACAGAGATTAGAAATGGGAGCAAAATAAGAAAATGAGATTCTCCTTGGTAAAATTAAATCTTTCACAATAATAAAATCAGAAGCCAACATATTCAATAAAAGACTGAAACTTTAAAACCAATAATGCCAAAAGATCTAGGGGTGACAGTAAGCAGAAATTTAGTTATGAATTTACAATGTGGAAAAGATCAACATAATCTTTGGATGCTTTTTTGAAAACATGCACCATGGAGTTGCCAGACAAAAGGGTTTATTTTTTTTTCTTTCTGGTGTAGTTACATTATTATCTTCAACTTAGGCATCATGTTTCCAGGCATGTAGCAGTTGTCAGCTGTTTACCTCACTCATATCTCAGAGAGAATGTGTCTGCAAAATCTTACAGAAAAACTCGTCCATGCTTTTAATCAACACTTTGTAACAGTAAGTGGGAAAACATTTGGCTCCTGAATATATTACTGCAATGTGCTATACAAATGGCTGAGCTAGACTCAGTATAGTCACCTCACATGTTATTGGCAGGGTAGTAACAGCATCACATGGTTCAGCGTTGTTTGCAAAAACCATCTAAGATGCAAGCTGGATGCTTAGCTGCCCAGCACTGATTTTCCTGTTTCCCTAGCTAGGCTGCTGTCTGCACTGGCATGCACCAGTTCAGATTGAGTTTCTCTTAGGTGAAGGCATTCTTTGAATGGAGAGTGAGGAAAACTGAGGAACTCTGGATTGACACAGCTGAGGTGGCAGGGTAGTAATGAATGGGGGTAAATGGGAAACTCTGATAATGCATAAGATTATTGGTCTCGTTACCCATCATCGCAATGGTCAACACTGCCCCAAGGGCGGCTAGAAAAGACTCGCTTGTAGGTGTTCCTGCATCTGGGGCTTCTGATGGAGGCTACGTGCAATGTGTGTGCTGCAAGAATAAAGCATTTCCTTTGCTTTAGGTTTTTGCTTCCAACTGCATGAGTAGCACCTATAATTAGCCTGAAAATTATTCTTGTAAAATGTGAATTTTCATGTGCTTCTTCATTGCTAGATTGCTAGATTGGAACCATTAGAATTTGTTAGGAGGTACTGTTTATGGCTTCCCTTTCCCTTTCCTTCTCCCATTCCCTTTCTCTTTGCTTCTTATAACTTGCTCAATTTGTAGCCATAAGAAAAAAAATGGTCATTTATAACCCTTGAAAAATGTTCAGCATGGATATTCACGTAAGTGACTTGGTAGAAATCAGCACATGCTCTCTCTACACTGAATGTACTGCAGTTGTTCTTAATAACTTCTTGGGGCTCCTGCATACAAGGAAGAATGATGGTGGTGAGGAAGAAATGGAGGAGGGAAGATTTATTTTGGTACAGGAAAGGAGATGGATATGTGAGTTGACTTGTGGAGGTGGAAAAGAGAAAGGAAGGTTTTCAAGGTTTGTGAGAACCAAAGGGAAGGATCAAAATATGCTAATAGGGACAGCAGAAGACTGGTAGGATTTTGGGGTGGACATACAATAAACGGTAGCCAAGAAAGACAGAGAAAGACTGGGCATAGGCACCACTGAAAGCTCTCATCTATCTGTGACACATCCTCAATCATACTGTAAATTATGTCGATTGATGGTTACACCTTTGTTGCAGAGTGCTGGCTTCAAACTGGGAGGATGTGGTTGGGAAAATGCTTTTGAAGAGGAGCAGATGACTCATTTTAATTAAATACTCTAGTCTTCAATGAAAGGTTAAAATGCTTTTTGGGTTTTGGTTGGTTTCTTTTAAAAAACTATTGCTTAAGAGATTTTTATCTTTTAAATGCTGCTTTAAGAACAATACCATGAAAATCCAGTACTGATCTTCAAAGCTGTGCAAGTCATATAGGTCAAGATTGCATTGGTCTAAAGTGCTGAGGTTCCCTAGCAAGTGTGTTTCTATTTACTGTGTGTTGGTGCTTTGCCAGTTTTTCAATGTCTTACTACACAAAATCAATTGCAGAAATCTGAGCTCTGGTATAATGCATTATTTCAACTTTATGAAGGAGGAGCCTCCTCATGTAAGTCAGAAGATAGTGGAACAATGAAAACCAGGCATTTGTTGAGTTGCTCTATCGGAACAAGTGAATAAAAGTGGGCTAAATCTTTCTCTTGTAGGAAAGGCAATATTAGTGCACCTGGGGAAAGAAACTGGCCTAGAGACAAGAGAGGCAGAGAAATCTGTTTACCTCAGTGGTGTTCAATAAATCCTGAAGGGCTTCAACCTGCTTGTCTGTTTGTGGAAGAGCGCACAAAACTTCATCTCTGAAAAAGAAGGGTATTTAAGTAAAGCACAGGTACTTAGAAGTCTAGGTCATGTGAAAGCAGAGAAGCAGGCTTTGCCTTTTTCATCTTCCCTGGCTTGGCTGCCATGAACTCAAAGAAGATTCAATAATGAAGATGCTGAGATCCATTCCAGCCTTTGCTTCTGCCAGACAGCAAAATCCATGAAAGAGGTGTTGCAGGGCTTTGGTAGCCAATATTTACTGCTGGACTATGAGAACCTTCCTGGGAGCTGGTACCAGCACATCAGCAACCAGCCCCAGCTACACCCAAGTGCAGCAGCACCAGTGGAAAACTAGCCTAGACCAGGAAGACAGCTCTGCTGTTGTCCCCTGAGTTCCGTGGTCTCAGCCACTGTTCAGCAGAGACATGAACCCTCTCATCCCGCAAAAAAGCCCTTCCAGGTGGGCAGAAGCAAAACATGATGTTTTGTAGATGAGCAGAGGCTACTGCCATCATCATTCCTACTGAAGTCCAGATGTCCCAATCTCCTAATTTCTGTCCCT
Source organism: Myiopsitta monachus (assembly GCA_017639245.1). Classification (NCBI taxonomy): domain Eukaryota; kingdom Metazoa; phylum Chordata; class Aves; order Psittaciformes; family Psittacidae; genus Myiopsitta; species Myiopsitta monachus. The sequence goes on from CM029919.1 coordinate 68,404,880, forward strand.
CTGCCAGGTATTGTTTCAGTTGGTCTGTACCACTGTCCTCTTGCCTGGTAACTTATATTCCCATTCTACTTGAAACCCATGGTCTGGATGTGCAGTACGTGAGATGGTGCTACTCAGCTACTCCTGTGACTGCCCCACTATTGGTGACAGAAGTGAAATTAACTTTCTGGAAAGAAAACCCACCATTTTTGCATTGTAAACCCAGTCCTAATTTCCAGTTCCCTTCAAGCTCTGTAGTTCAAAATTGCGCTGGATAGATAATTAAAATAATTTGGCTGTGTAGAAGGAGCAGACTCAGGGGAATGTCAAACACTTATTTCCATTCTCTCGGCTGGGCTGGCTCTCAGCCCTCTAATCGTGTGGGGTTGGCAGCAGTGTATAAACCTGACACTGTGGAAGCCCCTGCCAGCCGTGTCTGCAAAGGCTGTTCTGAAAAGAAAACAGGCAGAGCTATCAGAACTAGTGTTTTCAAGCTGCATAACACGATTGTCACAACTCAGTGTTGTGACTGATTTCAAGCAGAGACCTGACAGCATCTGGCAACCAGGTAATTTATCTTTTCTACTTTCAGCCAGGCTCAAAGCAATCACTGTTGTTTCTCATGTAGAACCAGCAATATGCCAGCCCTATTTTTGCCTCCACCATCATTTGACAGAGCATCAAAAAGTAATCAGGGATAGGCAGACTTGGCATTTTGCCTATTTCTTTAGGCAAATGCAATCCACAGTGTGTGTTTGGGGCTACTTTAAAAGTGATTTTGTCTTCTTGTATCTGGGGGAGTCTTTTCAGAGGGGAGGCCAGAAAAAGGCTGCTGCACCTGGCTTCGTCCTGTGATTCCCACAGCCTGAGTGTGCTATAATGAGGAAGCTGATATGTACTTGCACCCCACCATTTGCTGCACAAGTATTTCAACTGAGTGTGATAAGTACTGGACAGGTTGTAGGTAGCAGCAATTCCTCTATAGCTCTCATTGGTAGGACCTGAATACACTGAACAAGCTGATCTGTGTTCTGCCCTTGTGCTTGTAGCCGTGTTTAACATGGGGAGTAGTAACAGCTGAAATTGTAGTCTTTCAGCTTCTCAGTTCCTTCGCTTTGAGGAAAAGCTCTAATTGTTGCCTTTATACAAATCTCAGAAACAACCTCCCATCCACAGCTTCCTTTTCCTGCCTACTGCCCTGGTTGGACATGTTCATCTTGAACACACTTCCACTTCTTGTCCTCATGCCCTGCTTCCCTAGTTGCTCTTTAAGTTTGTCTTTAAGAGCTTCCTTCTTATTCCCCTCCTTTAACTTTTTGCCAGGGTCCCACTCGACTCTGTCATTGCTCCCCATCTGTTTTGCCTCTACCTTTTCTTTGGCTGACAAAGGTAAGTCCAGCAGCCACCCCCACACCACAATGCTCAGGTCTTGCCTTTTAGCTATGACAGAGTGAGTGGGATGCATTACAGTTCATTTTATATGGTTTTGATATCTTAACCTGAGCTTGTCACTCCTTATAAAGAAACAGGCACTTTCAGGATCTGGTTAACCTGAGCAAATTTAGATGTGTGTGCTAAACTCGAATGAGCTATAACCTAAACAACACATGTTTTTCTCCACTAGCTGTACAGGAGGTGAAAGGGACTTGTTCCCATGCAGAACTCTATAGAAATCCCATATAGTCAACTGAATCCCATCCAGGGGCCCTGGCTACCATCTCACAGATAGTTTCAAATCAGTGCTGCCTCTCTGCAGGCATGTCAGTCTCTTCATCTCTCCTCTCCGCTGCATTTCTCAGTTACTAGGAATGCCATCAGCATCACATGCCACAAAACCAAGGCACCAGCAGGGATGTGTCTCTCTGTTCTCATAGCCTGGCTTCATTTGAATCTTGAATGTGGTGACTATCATCTCCAGAAAAGAGATCTCCCTGCTTGTCTTCAGCTGAATATCTTACCCTGGCTCTGGCAGGTAGTGTCACTAGAGGAGTGCTGCCAGCATCATCACCTGTTCTCCTGGATCATGTAAGCTATTCATCTGCCTCGAGCACAGATATCTGCCTTTAGGCTGTCTTTTCTCCCACCTTGCTATTTCTCAATCAGTCTCCACTCTTGCCTTTTCCCTACAAGTGAGCTGTGTGTCTTTCTACTGTTCCCAGCTCTTTCACAAGTCTCACAATGCAGTAATCACACTATAACCTTGCAAAGGCAAGTTTTAATATGTGACCATTAAATCCTTCCACACTAGCACCCATATAAAAGTAAAAAGTCAGATATATCACCTTTAAAATCTCATTGGTTTAGCCATTTTTATAACCAGGGCTGGGAGGGTTAGACTCAGGCTTTCCAGTGGGAAATGTTGTATTCTTCTGTAAGGGTCAGATAGTCAGCATTTTATTAAAATATGAAATAGATGAACCTTCAAGTAGCACAGAGCAATATTACCCAACCGAATTAACATGAAAACATGTTTTATTGTCCCCCTATTAACCTAAAACCATGTTCAACTGTCCCGGTGCTGCAACCCTCCTCGCACCTGTAGCAATCCACAGCAAAACATGATTGTAACACAAACGGGGACGAAATATCCTCTTCTGAGGCACGAATTCAGGGTGTTCCTCTCTCACAGATCTGCCACTGGCATGTGGTGTGGAGCTACTGTGGGGCTGTGAGACGTAATTCACTATTATTTGTGTGGGTGTTTCATTCCTGTGAGCAGGTTGTGTTTAATAGTGATTCCTGTAGGTTGTTCAGCTTGCTTAATGTCACCACGAGGGGCTTATCCTTTTAGTTCTACCTATTAAAACATTTCAGTTTTTTAAATCATCTGTACATGTAGGAAATCAAAGCACTGTGCCTGTCTTCATCTCTGTCACATGTCTTTGTGTTTTAAGAAAGAGTTTGGTTCCAGGGCATTTCTGAAATTTATCGATAGGTAACAATAAAGCTGCTTCTAGAACATTGTACAAATACCGAATGGTTATTCAAAAATGATTTATGACTGGAAAAACAATCATAAAAGCTGCTTTAGAAAGAAAACAGATTGTTAGCACTTTCTGAAATGGTTTCCCTTTCTACCTCAAGAAGTAATTCATTTAAGATCTTGGTTTAAGGCAGATGAAGCAAATTATTTTATCCCATTAAGTTTCAGAATGCCCTTTATTGGCATTCAAAAGCACTGAATGAACAGAATTGACTGGCACTTAGACCAAAAAAAATAGGTTTTAATATGATTAAAAACATAGGATTTATGGATGCAAAGAAGACTTAGAATAATTTAATTTCCTTCACCATCTCTATGTTAAATTGAACCACATATCCAATTACAAGACCAGTAAATAAATGTCAGCTTTTGCCAAATGTTTTCCTATGCAACTTGGAGATATTCTGCCTCAGTACATTCCCTGTCCCACTCATCACACTCTAAAAGCGCAGTAGCACCAGTAGATATTTACCTTGGAAGAGTGAAGACATGCTTCTCTTCAATCCAGATAAGTAGGGTAAAAAAGAACAGGCAAAACTTCATCTTCATGGCATACACAATGAAACCAAATGCAATCAGAAAGCCAAGGGTTCAGGACCCACATTATTGATTTAAAAAATGTTATTTAAAGAGTGGTTAAAATGTAATACTCTCTCTCATCTCAAGCCCAAGCTCCCAAGCTCCTGATGGCTAAGTCAATATGACAGAGCTCCCTGGGGAGGTCCTGCTCATATTGATGTTGTCCACCTCCAAAAGGATAAAGTACATTTTGGGCATTTTCATATTGACTAGTCACTTTGTCATCTCAGCCTTTTAGTCATTTCACTGTGGCTATGAACCACAGACATAAGAAAGACCACATAGGACAAAGTTTTTGTGATCCTGTAATGTTTACAGAGGTCTGGCAGTGTGCTCTGCATTCAGAACTCCTATAACACATCACCGCCAAGCATGAAGCTGGAGTAGGAGTGAGGTTAATCACACTCCCACTATAGAGTCCAAATGGAAAAATCCTGAGCAGGAAAGCTTCTTTTGCTGGCATTTGCTAGCAGAGAAAACCAGGAGCAAGCGTGAGGTGATACCTACTTGTTATTGAGGGGTGTTCCTCTTGTTTAGGATAGAGTGCATCAATTTGGTCTCCATCTTCTGCAGCTGGTCCATCCAAGGATTTCAGATTGCTTGTTCTGCTCTGTGTCCTCTTCTCTGCGATGTTTGGATGTCCCTGTATTTTCCATATGTCATATGAGGTTAGCTTTTCAAGAAATGTGCCAGTGACTCTTCATGTCATTATTAATTTTTCCATGTCCCAAGATTTTCCTCCTATATTTCTATCCATAATTGGCCAGTTAGGAGATGCCAAAAAGCTGAATCAATTTGACATGTTAGCTATTGACTGAGTATGTCATGTAGGCGCAGAATGAGGGAACCAAACCTGATGTGTGACACAAAAGATTCTTCAGGTAAGTGGTCCCCAGAAAAGCAACATGGTTTTCTTCCAGAGGGAATTCATTCTAGAAGAGGACCAAGAAATGAATCAATATACATGCAAAGGGGGCACCAGGGAGCCAAGACCTGGGAATGAATGGGGAAACTAAATTATTTGATGCTGCAGGTGTAGCTTAGGGTTATAGCTATACAACTGCATGAAAAATGCCTAGAAGCAGGCTCTGGAGCTAAGGTTAGGTACATGGACTAGACTGTATCCACCATCCTCCTCTAAAACAGCTCTGGAGTGGTCTGGATCAGAGCCAGCTGCTCCAGTTAGGCGGGCAATCAAGGCTTCTATGCTCAAATTCAGTCCTGGCATTTTTTACTTAGGAGGGTACCTCTGTCCTAAGTAGCCAGACAGCTAAGTTTTAGACGGCTAAAGTCAGCAGAGGTGAATGATGCTACCCAGTGAGTACCCGGGGGTTACAATGTCTGCGAATATACACCAACACTGAAACTCCCCAAACTGGAGTTGAGCACAAACTGGACATCAAAGGGAAAATAAAAAAAACACTGACACCTTACCTAGATTTTGTAGCTCCTATTTTATCTTTTCTAGATGTTGTTCAAACAAATAGGAAGTTCTGGTAAGGTGCAGAGGCCATTCGCCGCACGGGAAGTGCTGTGCCACAGGGGTTGATTTTTAAACCAGGGGTTCAGATGTTCTTCCCTCACACAGGCAAAAGGAAGCTGCCAACAGAAGATAAAATACAGGAGATGAAGCTTCGCCATCCAGTCACGCTTTTGTCTGGAAATGTCTGATGCACAGATACAAATTCAAAGAAAAATCGAACCTACTGAGATAGGTGTGACAGAGGAAATTGAAAAGCTGATGGAGTGGGGTTGCTGGTAACAAAGGAAATAAAAGATCATATTTCTTTATGGCTTAAAGTGTTAATTAAGTGGGAAAAGGGAACACTTTCTACTAACTACCTGAGAAGAAAGTTTGGGAAAATGTTAGGCGTGAGACTTTTTTTTATGTTGGTTGCTTCTACTATGGGTTCTTCAGCTTGTTGCAAGGAGGTGGTTCACACTCTGAAAGCTGCTGTTTTCCTACTTGGTTTTCTGGTTCCTGCTATGCATTGGAACTATTTCACACCCTCCAAAAAAGCAAAAACGGGTGCCTGAGGAAACTAAAGACGCTAAAGGAAATTCTGAGGAAGGACAAACTAGAGTCTTGTGGTGGTTAAGGCAGTGCACATGTTGAAACACAGTAAGCAGAAAAGTAAATGTAGGATGGAAGAACAAAAAAAAAAGAGAAACTGAAGCATTAACTTCCCTACTTCCACCCAGCTGATAGGGGTCATCATTTGTCCTTATGCTGACATTCCCACTATCCACTTGTTCTCTTAGGAACATCATCTCCTCCAACTTCATCCTTTCCCAGTGCAGATCACTATACCTGAGTGAGCCATCTCATGCTGCTTGCATTGGCATTGCAGAGAAGTGGTCTCTTTTCAGGACTAATCCATCTGTGATCTCTATAGACATCTCAGAGTGTAATGAAACACCTGCTCCTATTCATGGCCATTGGAGCTGGGATGACTGGTTAGAGGTAGGAGGCTGTGTTTGTTCCAGTGAACACCACGGGTTCTGAACATCTCCCTCCCTCAGCTTGGACATTCAGGTCTTTGCTGTTTTCAGAAGCAATAAGAGTTATTCTGGGCTACAAAAGTCATAAATTAAGATATATTTACTCCACCTACAACAGTAAATTGTTTATTAACCGTAAGAATTTCTGAGAACCTGAGAAATATTTCCCAGATAAGCTGAGAAAAGTAATGCAGTCTTAAAAAACACTGTGAAGGGCAACTGTAAAAGCAATTGAGTTAACCAAAACATGCCATTTTCATAATTTCAACCATTGTTTGATTTTTACTCAATTTCAAGGCTTTTTCATATTTTTATTGAAAATTAACTTGCATTCCTATGCTTCTTTTTTTTAATGATTTTTTTTTTTTTTTTTTTTACCTGGAGGAAATCAAATTGAATTTAGAAACTGTTGCAAGGGGAGATTTCAGATGCTCAAAAGCTCCCTTTCCTGAATAAATGTATTTTTCTCTAATTAGGAAATTCATCAAAACTGATCCTTTTTTTTGCTCCTGATGAATCAGCTTTCCCTGAGGCAGAGCTGCTTGGTTGAAAGTTCAAAGGTTTTGCTGCACCTGGATTAATTATTCCTTCTACAATGGGTAGACCACGGGCTGTGATGGACTGGTGCCTGTAAGTGTTACCATAGCAGATGTGACCAGAAGCCTTGCAGTAATGAGGGACGGTTGGTTTCTGTTAACTTTCAGAGTAGCTCTGGGACATACACAGGCTTTTATTTAATAAGGGATAATCAGGTCCTTGTTTTCAGAGCAGATAATTAACAGGGTAGTCTGCTGATTTCTTTGTTGAAAACTACACATGTGAGATCTAGGACTGGCAGTATATAAGCTTCCTGGTGCCGTTAGTAGATTGCTTTTTTAAGTATAATGACACCTCAAAGGCAATTCTAAAGAGAGATTTCCACTCTTTAGGCTGAATCTGCTGTCTCTCCCCTCCCTCTCCACATTCATGTATAGTAACACTAATGTCCTCTGGATGCTGTACAGATGTGCCTCACCCAGACCAGGCTCTGGCACATCTTTGTGTGGAGGTTTAAGATGTCAGTGACCAAAAAAGTGGCAGCAGAAGAGGCCAGGTACACATGTTCCAGCTAAGTCAGGGTATCTATCACTGCTCAAGCACTCACTGCACCAGCATACACTGAGAGGCTGGGCTGTGCCTGGCCATTGTGCTGGGCTCCTGCAGCTGCTCTTGCTGGTGAAGGAGAGCCAGACTCAAGAAAGTGGTCAGACAGAACAAGTCAAAAAAGTAACTGATGGCATTGCTGCAAGGAGATGGTCTTGAGCAGTTGCAGCAGTGCCACTGGGTAATCTCCAGTGACTCCCACCAGTGGCATCCTTGGCTTTCAGCAGCCAAGTGTCACGAAATTTCCTCTTGGCTCAACCAGGACCCAAGTGCAGCTGTCTCTTTGATCCCGAGCTTTCACAGTGTCCAGCAGCAAGATTTTAAATAACAAGCCTCTTCCTGCATTGAGATTCTTAGATCTGAGTCTGTGTTTCAGTATGTGCCAGAGCCTGTGCTAGGTTGATACTGTCTGTTTTTAACAGTGAACCTGTTAACAAGCACACAGAAGGGGCAGGAGGGCGAGAGGTCAGCTGTTACCAGCAGCTTCATCCCTCAGATCCCTTTTCCTGTTTGGGATTAGCATATTTTGCTATTGTTTTGACCCTTCAGAATCCTCTTGTTTCCAGTTAATCAGCAACGAGTCTCTCCAGGGATGGGTAATCACAATGGATCCAAGTAACTGAAGCAGAACACAAAAGCCAAGTCAGTCTGTGCTGTCCTTGGTTCTTTAAATTCAGATTCAAATACAAGATTAATCTCCTGAAAAATATTTACAGACACTTGCCCTTTTTTTTGTGTGTTTTAAAACTACTGATGAGGCCAAAAGTAACTGGTTAGCATCCTTCCTAGATGAGGCAAAGGACAACTGAAATCTAACTAAACTCTGATCCCTGTTGCTTGCTGTGGGATGCAGCTGAGTGCCATTGCTCATGAACCACACAAGGATGCAATTAGTTTAACAGATCTTTATTATGAATACAGCAGAACAGAATTAGAACTCAATTTACAAGTCTCCCTTTCAAACCCATTCAGCCGTTAAGGCCGCATCATCTTTCAGTTTTCCAAAGCATATAATTGATAAATGATTTCTCCTTGCACACCTCAGCTCCTCATCTTTATTCATGAACCAATTAATCTCCTTAGGACATTGTGATCATTTGCATACATGGCCAGTGTCACCAACCTCTGTCATTTCGTTCTGGAAACGATTTTGCAGCCTGTGAAACCACCAGGAAGGGACAATATGAACTATGTCTAAATTTTTGTGGTTCCAGCATTTTTCCCTTATATACATGTTCACTTTGGTTTTTTGAGTATTCAGTTACACCAGCCTACCTTATTAAATTTTTATTCTACTCTCCTTACTGTTTAGCTTTCCAGGGTCAGCAGGGAGAAAGATGCTGTAGTGTATGTGCCATTTTGGGGAGGTAAGGAGGTGTCAGTACTGGTTAAACATTTTCATCAGTTCTGTTTCCTGAAGGTCTGTTATCAACTCCCACCCAAACAAGTGACTCATCTTTTCTCAGTGGCAGTAGACACTGATTTATTTGCCAGTATCTTAACAAAAAAAGCACTTGCAAAGCAAGATTAACTTTGTTTAAAAAAGGATATCAAAGGGAACCACAGGAGCACTCCAGGAAACCTACTGAGCATTGGAGAAAGTATCTCCAAGTACCACCTACAGAGAGCGCTTAAGTTGCAAGTGAATGGATGCACATCTGTCCCCATCTCTATGTACTTAGATGCATGTATGTACATATCAGGAATGCAGTTAGCCCTGGACTAATAATGTGTTCTGCCTGTCTCTGCGTGCATCAACAGTAATTGCTAGTCTTCTCTGCACTGCTTGCACTTGTTCACACTGCTTGCATGGCATCTGGTAGAGATTAGAAGAGTGGGACCTTCCTTTGGATTTTGGAGGATGCTGTGACCTGTTTGGAGGATGTCTAGACCTGCTTGAAGATGCTGGTGAAGAGAAGCTTCATGGAGCAAAGCTCCTGCCCCCTTTCATTCACCCCTTTCAGCTGGTACGGTCCCTGCCTCAGATTGGCACATTTCACTCTCAGCCAATGCTGACCATCAGTCTGCACAAGCAGAGCCACACTGCAGAGGGACTCATCACTCTCCCACTGGAAAGGCTCTTGTACAAATGTGTCCAAATACGCACTTGACTTGTCTTCTATCCATCCAGGGATAGGGAAGGTGAGCTTTCCTACAGTGCCCTCTCAGCACTGCAGTTGCAGACCCCCAACAAAGCAGTGGCACTTCTATGTGACTGCTCCAGCCCAGGGTGGTGCAACTGCTCTTGCATCTAAGGGCATCTGTGCTTAAAGTTTCTGCAATCTGCATCCAAGGACCGTTCTCTGAAATCACCATGATTCCCGTTTGGGGTGTCATTTCCAAACCTGTAAGAGATCACTGTAGCTAGAGAGCGTGCTGTGTTGTATACATGTTCTGCATTCCCCTGCCCAGAGCTTGTATGAGAAGCACATAGTGAAAGTACTATATGAGAATTTGGTCCTCTATGAGGCTCAAAGCCCCTGGGTGCTCCCAGATGGATGCCACCAGGTCAGCAGAAGCTGAACCTGCTTTAGTAGGTTGTTTCCGCATGTTGTGAAGCTCGTCAAGCCAAGGAGGTTTCCAACCTTGGTCCCATTCAGGTTTACAACCTCTAAAATCAGCAGGACCTATAATCCTAGAATTTGTCTTCAGTGGTGAATTTGGAAAGTTTCTAGAGTCATTTGACTGTTCTGTAAGGTCTATCACCATGCAAGCAGCAAGATGCATGGGCAGCATCGCTCCAGCATTGGAGGTGGGGCTGGTGGTGGGGGCCTGCATTCCTTCTCAGAGAGCTCTGTTGCTTTTCACTGATGTGACTGATTGAGCCTTTCACTGGCATGTTCACAGGTGTTTCACTAGCACCCAGAAGATGCAGGTTAGGAGGAGAAGGCATGGACAGGTTGATACACCTAAGGCTTATCCGCCACCTCTCAGATGCACAGGGTGTTCTGCCAGGGCTGCAAATTCAAGGGAGGGAATGTTACTGAGGAGCTGGTCAGAAGACATCTCCCCACCTCAGTGACAAACCAAAATGTGTGCCAAGGTGTCCAGTTTGCTTAACTGCAGTGAAGAGCCAGGAGAACATTGGAGGCTGCTGGAGTTGCCTGGCAATGTGACATTGCTTTTCTGCTTGTTTCAGTCAAAGCAGCACTGTGCATGTCAATTACGTGCTAGGAGATTTCCCCAGTGGATGTGTGGGGTTCCTCTCCATGTTCTGTGTGTTTACAGCTATCTGTTGCCGTATTTCTTGAGATCCTCAAGACCGTGCACTAAATGAGTATGTGCCTTGAGGGAGTTCAGTGCTTCTATGCGTGATTGATTATGTAGCTTTCTGCTCTTTTCACAGATTTCAGACATGTCATCACCTATGAGCACATGGCCTGTGTGAATTGTGGCCCTCATTGGCTTTGGACAATTTATCACGGACCTGTAATAGCTTGCACTAAATCGGGTTTTCTGTAAAACACACCTCTAAAAAGTGAACAGGGCACAAAAAGTAAATAAGGTGCAACGAAAAACAATGCTCTCACTAATGCTGAGAACTAAACTCATGCTTAGTTCTGAGACTCAGAGCTGTGTGTTACTTTGAGAGCAGCAAAGGAACCATCAGGGCAACAACTTAGTGGCAGAAGAGAAATGCCACTGAGCGCTGACTGACATAAAAAATATGAACAAAATTAGAACATTCTTAAGTGGTGTTGCTCCTAATTCAGAATATTCCCACAAATAGCTGGATAAAGCCCACAGATATCACCTTACCAGTACACAGAGCTCCTCTCTTTCCTGACATACTTAGTGAGCAGCTTCTTAGGTTTGTGGATTAATTTTAACTCTGACATTGCTCACCACACAGCAGGCAATAAGGCTGGTACTGAGGCATTCAGTGTGCTAATTCCTGCTGCTCACGTTGTCTGCTTGCCTGGAAAGTGCTGAACGTAAAGTAACTGAGCAGCCTCAAGGAAAACACTCCCAAATGCTTGATTCCATTTTCCAGGCACTGGAGGAGGCTGCCAGGAGCAAGAGACGATGGAGAGCTGCACAGTCACAGTAGCAACTCAACACATGGGTTTGCAAGATCAGAGGCACCAGGAACCATTTCTGAGTCAAGCTGAAAGCAGTGGTAGCCAAGTGCTTGCTTTATGACCAATGCTGCTCGTGTGCTTTTTGCAGCCATCTGCCAGTATCATGGTCCTGTTTTCCAAGAAGGAGACAGATGGAAGCTGCTTCTCAGTTAGGCAGCAATGGACACCAAGTCCTGAAGTTTTTGATGAGGCTCACAGCAGAATTAAGCTGCACTTGGAAAGAGGAGTGATTTCTGCTTGGGGTTTTGGTTTGGTTCCACCCCTGTAGGAAGCAGAAACATGACTTTATTTGTACAGGAGCACAGCAGCTAGCCATACTGTTTGTTATCCTCTTTTTAAGGCCAGAATAGATGGTTTCTAGCCAGGATAGATGATGTACAAGAAAGTGTAAAATCCTTATCATGCACCTAATTATGTTTTACTACACTGTGGGGGGATATTTCCGTCTGAGTCCATCTGCTGATCAGGCTGTACCCTGAAGCACGTGGATTGATTGCCCTCATGTTTTTTCCTCCTACTTAAAGTAACTGCTGACGCTTTATTTTTATTTGTATGAATGTTTAAGCCTTTCTGAAGCATTGAAAATTATGATTAATTGTGCAATGAAAATCAATAATGGAAGGGCTTACAAAGCCAGCTTGATTTGGGAGTGAATCCCAGACAGCTGCTTTTTCTAAGAGTGATGGAAGAAGTTGGAGAAAAGCAACAGCAAAAAAATCCAGATCCTCTTTGTTTTGTGATGTTTGTCATAGGTTTAACCCCATCAGCATCTGCTGGGAACCTTATTGCAGGCTTCTGTTACCAGTTCATGAAAGCAAGGCCTCAAGTGCCTCAAATAAACAGAATACCCAATTAAACAGAGGTACATTGAAAAGTGAGAATGTTTTTACTCCTTCAACAGAATGCAGCTATTCCCACACTCCAGGCCCATGACAGATTTATTTTTCAAGGGAGATTATAGAGATAAAAATGAAGATCTGGTAAGGCATTTGCTATAGTGTCCCTGACAGCAACACTTATTCCCTTTTGCACACTGGCATCTGCTAGCGTTTTGCCTAGGGTTAAATATCCGTATTTTACTCCATTTCCCACAGGAGAGCATTTTCAGAACTCAATCGAGGCAGTCTCCAAACCTTCAGACAGAGCGAGTGCCATCTCGCGGTTAGCTCTCCCTGCTGCCCTGGTCCAGGGCTGCCGCAGAGGCCGGCTGCGGGTTGAGGCTCAGGGAGAGCGTTCCAAAACGCAGCCTGAGGCTAGCACGAGGGGCTAGCAAAGGGGAGGGCTGTATGGCAGTGTGCCTGGCTCCAGTGCTGAGGAGGAGGAAGAGAAGCCCCCTTCACAAAATATGCTTCAAGTAACAGTGTACATCATCAGAGCCTGAGCTAGAGGCAGGTTTTGATCTCTGCAGACACCTTGCCACTGAGAAATGCACGACACCTCCTCTCCCTGCCTCTCTCAGCAGGCTTCTCTAAAAATCCTACCCCTGTGCAAAAAACTGAGTTGCTAAGGGCTGGTGAATTGGAAATGCCTGAAAATCCCTTCTTCTCTCTGGGGATACCTGCTGCTTGCATTTGTCTGGGACCAAGGGAAAAGCCCCTCCTCTTACCCTGGTGCTGATACCATCTCCCATCCATCACCTACTTCACGCCTCACACCTACCCCTGAGTCTGGGGTGAGGGCATCTTCCTGAGACAGGGAACCCGGAGCAAGGCTGTCCTCAGGCACAATTACCTGGCCTTTCCAGATCTACACTCTGTATCAAGCCGAAAATGGCCCCTTGCACTTTGCAAACATGCATGAAACACACACAGAACATATGGTCATCCCACTCGATAGAAATGCTGTTGTCTGCATTTTCGTCCCTGATTTAGCTCTGTAGGACTACCATGGGTTCAGCAGCAGCAGTCACTTTTCTCCTTCCTGGTAGCTGGTGCAGCACTCTCAAGTAAAGCAACACAAGGGAAGAAGAGTCACTTTTTCAGTGCCACCCCTCTTGAATGGCAACAGCGGGTCCTACGCCGGGGAAGAGGAGCAGCAGCATAGGAGTGATGCTCTGGTAACTCCCCCTTGCTGGGCAATAACCTGGGGTGACGTCTCCATTGTGTAACACTAGAGGTGTTCTCCTTCTCTGCCAGCACTGGGAAATACTGTGACCAGATGAAATCGGTCTCAGGATACTGCATCTTTCCCACCTGTATTAAATACATACCTTCATGAGAGGAACAGGGTTCCCAGATCTGATCAGAAGCAGGACCTGAACATCAGTACAGAAACAAAGTAGTCTGTTTGCACTGCAGAATGCTAAAAGAGCCAGAGTTTGTGGGTATACAAGCAAAGGAAGACAATGACAGATATTGCACTGAATGGGGAAAATCATACTGTGTCAGGCTGCAGGTCCAGCCAGCAGAGTCCCATCTTTGGCAGTGTCTTGGAGTGGCATACTCAGAAATGACCTTGGAAATAATTCTTCCTGCTTTCTGCCATCTGCAGTATAACAATGTGGAGGATACATACTTTGTGAGCCCACAATTGTTTGGGGTTTTTTACATCTGTCCCTATTTCAGCTCTATGATACACTCTTCCCCATTAGCACATGCATTACTAAAAGCAAAGACTACACATTTGGCTTTATAGAACATCTTATTTGGAGAATTCTCATGTCATTGAATATTGATTCTTTATTAAGGCAATTCTGGAGGGGCTGAAGGGGAGGGAGAGAGGAAGAGAGAGAACTGAGACTGCATCAACAGGATTGCATTAAGGCAAAATTCCCTCCTTTTGCATTTCACCACAGTAAAATCCACGTAAAGGCCAGAACAGTAAATTAATCATGCCAAAGAAGAGATTCAGTGCAAATATATCCCACTGACTATCCACAGACAGGGCTAGGTCCTTAACTGAGGCAAACTGACAGTGCCTTGTTAGCTGCAAAGCTATGCTGATTTAGCTCTGTTGAGGATCCCAGCCTTGGTTCAGGGAAGCATTTTAGTATATGTTTCATATGCAAGCGCAGTTTAAGTGGCTCTCCTGAATCCAGGCCACAGCCCTTGGAGTGCAAGTCTGTGAAGTTATAAGAGTTTAATTTGCATTTACTACACAAGTATGTCACTTTGTGTTCCTTTGGTTCGCTTCTTATCATATTGCTACTAACTGAGTGTATCCCCTTAGCTTCTTTAACATGGCTTTCGTATCCATCATGCTTTCCAATCTGCTTATGCTTTAAGTGTATTATGACATACAAATGAATTATCCACTGGAGAGCATTCCCTGCAAAGGTTCCATAGTTTGGATGTTCTTGGAGGACCAGGTACTCTGTGAGTAATGCCTCTGACAGCAGAGGTGTAACTTGCAGGGAAATGTGCTGCTCCGTCCACATATCAGCAACACACTGCAGACCCCAGACACTTCTCTCTTTCCACAAGAATTTCCTAAGAGGATCCTACCATTCAAAAAATACAGTCACTAGTACTTGCATTGGCTTAGGGATACCCTTTTGTTATCCCAGGTGCAAACTGAAGGAAAGTATGGCAGAAATGCTACAAAAAGCATGAAGACATTTTCAGGCAGAAGCAGTATATAACATTTCATAATCCTAAAAGCTGTCTTTATCTCCCAAAATGAAGATCTCCAGGTGAACTCTGACAGAATACCCTGGTATCCATTAATAAAAGTATGCAAACTGATTCAGGAATATGAAATAGTTATATCTAACGAAGTGGAAAATAAGGCAAAAAAAAAAAAAAAGGTCAAGCACATATTACTGTTCAAAAGAAACATTTCCTGGATACATGTGGATACACAACTTTAGCATGACCTGCAACCGTGTTAACATTCGTGCCTTTAAAGCATGAGCACCCTGCATATTCCTTGATACGGAGAAGAGCATCCAGTTTGAGGGAATCAAAAGGGTGAACACCAGGCATCAGTACAAGTATTTTGTGCTTTAAACTTTCTTCATGCCTTTTCCCATAAGGCAAGCAAACACTGTCATGACCATTTTGGGTTTTACTTCAACCAGGTCTTCTGGAAGGGCATAGACTCTTGCTCCAATTTTTCTTGCCATAGAGATAGCATACCTGCAATGTAGAGGTCAAACAAGCAAGCAAACAAATCAGTGCAGTAGTATCAGTTTTCCCTCTGTTAAGAAGGTTTTTACATGATTAATACCAGAATGAGTTGGGAACTTATTGATTCATCAAAAGTAAACTTTTCTATAGGAATGTAAAAGCTTCAGAGAGGACTACATTTCTAGTAAAACGTAGAAGATATTCCCAGATGGTAGAAGACTGAGTATCTGCAGCATGGGAGACTGCAGGTTGAATTTTTGTATGAAACATTTAGCCTCCCATCCCCTGAAAGATTATCCTCACAACCAGCCGTTCTGGCCCTGCTCCCCCTCAATCTCTGTGACTCAGTCTTTGCACATAAATATAAATTTACAAGGATGGAAAATGGAAGACTGATATTGGTGGAGACTGGAAATGTTGGTGCTGTTGGAGATCAACATTCAGGGACTTCTCTTCTGCCAGTCACACCCAGAATTTGTAAGCTTTGCTTCCCATCTCCCTGCTCAAAGTGCACTGTTGCACTGCTACTGGCTGTTCTATTTTTTAACAAAAAAAAAATCTAGAAAATCCAGGTTCTTCCTGCTGCAGAGCATACATTTGTGAAATTCTCGCAAAAATGCGGAGAAAGAGGGCTGGGACAACAGGGGGAAAGGGGAGAAGAGCAAAACATCAGCAGAGGGATGAATAAATAAAGTATAGTTAGAAGCACATGTGGGATTGCAAGGAAAGAAAGAGAACAGATGGTAGGAAATGGAAAGGAAAAAGAACAGTGGCATTTATAAAAATTATGGCAGCTCTGACTGTAGTTGCCACATAGCAAAACAGAAGCTGAACTGATGATGACTGGGAGGTGATTTGTGTAACTCTGAAAGGAAAGGGAGAAGTCCCCAGGATTGGCTCTCTGCTGGATTTGCACTCAGGAGAAAAAATCAATACCCACATCCATAAGCCCAGTTTTTCAGGCATGAATCCTGTTCTCCCCCTTCTCTCTTAAATATGTGCTTGTTCCACCTGTATGTGACTGAAGAGGTATCCTGACCTCTAATCACTGGTTTCCATGGCTCACTATTGTTGGCATTGTTCCCTAATCTCTGAAAGAGTTTTAAATTTAATAAGAGAAAATAGGGGCTTGTGAAGCCAAGTGATTTTGATCCCTTCAAGGGAATTATAAAGCAGGAATTATATATAACATCACACACTTCATTTCCATTGATAGTCTTTTTTACCGCCTAACTCCTAGCCTTCATGCTTCTAACGCTGGAGGTATTAGCTGAGGTTGTGCCAGATGAGAATGGTAGCAAAGCAGTTTTCAAAGACAGAGCAGGTAACTCATGTAAGTGTCACTTGGCAGAAACATACTTAGCATTATTTAGTTTCTCCTCATCATTCAGGTCTTCTGTTTTCAAGAGGTCATATTTGATTGATCCTGGTTGAATGGCATCAATGAGATCCAGGACTGGCATGCTGGTGCTGATTTTGCTGTCCTGCATGGATGAAAAATACAATTAGATGCAACAACAGAACGACAGATCTCCCACAAAGCCTGAGTCCAGGATCGAGAACAATGGACAGCTCAGTCAAATACCATTTAGACCTTCACAAAGGGCTGCTTAGTATCATTTTCCATTTAAGCCAGACTAAGAACAATTTAAAGGATTTATGGTGATTTTTGTTTTTTCTGTCCAATGGATAAGACATCATAGAATCATTTAGTCTGGAAAGGGCCTTTAAGACGAAGTCCAACTGTTAACCTAATGTAGCCAAGTCCACCACTACACCACATCACTAAGTGCCACATCTACACATCTTTTCAGTACCTCCAGGGATGGTGACTACACCACATCCCTGGGCATCCTGTTGCAATGCTTGACAGCCCTTTCAGTGAAGAAATTTTTCCTAACATCTAATCTACACCTCCCCTGGTGCAACTTGAGGCCATTTCCTCTTGTCCTATCACTTGTTACCTTGGACAAGAGACCAGTACCAATCTTGCAGCCTATTTCTCCAGGAAAATGCTGTGGGAAATGGTGTCAAAGGCTTTACTAACATCTAGGTAGACAACATCCACAGCCTTTCCCTCTTCAATCAGGCAGGTCACCTTGTCATAGAATGCAAAGTCATTAAAACAAAAGATGGAGTGCTGGGCTAATGAACTTGTTTTCTATGGGGAGATGATGCTGATACACATCTACTGATGGGAGGCGCAAGGGCACCAGCTGTGTGTCTCCTGAGCTCATTATGTGAGGTCTGATGGATCTGTGCTTGCCTCATGCAAACTGCTGATTTACATCCACCGAGGGTTCCCCACCTTGGAAAGCGTTGCAGATGTGTTAGCAAAATTAAAAGCTCTCTGGAATTGGTCTGTCCCTTTGTTTACATGGTACCTTGCAAAATAGGGTGAGGTATCCCCGAATGGTCTACCAGATTATAAATGTATTGTTATTGTTCTTTGTAATGCTGTCATTTGTAATTGCTGATGTATAATAATTGACAGCACAGCAATTCTTGCTTAGTTTCAGGCATCATTCCTGGCCTCGTACTCTGATTTCCAGTGTCAAACTGGCATTCAAGGTGTTTCCTGTCATGTTTATATCATGTTTCTGTTAGCTTTTCATAATAAAGCCCCTTGGATAAAATCTGTATATCTGAACACGCTTTTAAAAGGAAATGAAAAATATCCAAACTATGTAGTTGATTATATAAAAAAAATGTAGTGTGTGCATGTATATGCATATATACATCTATATGCAGGCAACATATGTAACATAACAGACACACTGGATAAGAGATTCCTAACCAGAGACTTCTAACAAAAAAATATACCTTGAAACTGGAGATGGTTGAATCCTTCCCGGCTGCAGTCAGTGTTTCATTGACCCAGCTGACAATGATTTCATCATTGACCTTCTCTCCACCACCAATGTCTTCAAGGATATTCAGGGTGTACCTTAAGAGGGAAGCCAGGATATCTGCATTTGCTCAAAGTCTACCGTAACCTCAGAACCATCCTGTACATGTGCAACTTGACAGACATCACCCCAACAGTCCTCTTAGACCTGATACTGCCCTGCTTCCCACACCTTCAGAGCATATATGAATTATTCTGTAACATGATAATTGATCTAATGGGTCCAATTCATCCCAAATTCCTTTATCACTGTTTTGGGCATGTCAGATTTTTTTTGATTTTCAGAACTGTAAAAGGTGCCTTTTAGTGGATCTTGGCGTACATGACTCTTTCTCATAGTGCTTAAAAAAATTATCACTGGCTTTAAGGCCAGAAGGGAATTGTTGTGCTCGTCTAAGACTGACCTTCTTCATAAACACAAGCCTGGAATATTTTGCTTATATGTCAGCATACACCTTGGAAAGACATTGAAAATTGATGGCAAGTAATCGCAGCCCTAGAACTGCCTGACAAACCTGTAACTTGCTTTATAGTCTGAATGGGTCTCTTTAAACAAAGTTATGGAGCTCTTAAACATTCACACAAACGCACACGTACACAGAGAATTACATTAAAGTGGGGAGAGCTACTTCATTGCATCCACTTCAGATAGCAGATTACAAACCTTCTTCATCAATTTCTTGTTTCCAGTACATTCTTCCCATTCTCTGATACAGAGACTGCCAACTTATTTTTTTCTCTTTCATGCAATACAGACAGTGACAATAATAATATTCTACATGAGTTGCCTGCAATGGCCTTGCCCCATGATGATGTGCTTCCTGACTGCATCCCTAACTAGGAGTGAGCAAAAGGTTACTCTGTCTTTGCATATAAGCGCAGAGTAGCAAGAAAGCATGTTGAGCCTTCTCAGTGATAGCAGCAGGAGACTATCACAATGCAAACTGAGTATACAGTTTGCAGTTTGTGTCTGGATGCCATACCTTCTCATCAACTGCCAGATTAAGGCCAGCGTGAGTGTACGGTTTCCTTCATTCAGATCTTGCCCAGCGATGCCAACAAGGGAAAATTTGGCTTGATTCTTTCCCAGTTCCACTGCATAGTTGCAATTTTCAAGCTGTAAATGACACGATCAATTAGTGCAGTTCAAAAATACAGAAAAAAAAAAAAAAAGAAGACAAGACACTGTTACTTTAAATTCTTTTGGTTGCTTAGTCCTCATCCTCCTGGGCAAAAAGGAGCTCTGAGGCTCTGTGATAATACAGCTGTTTGACTATCAGCAGCTGGTTCCAAAATACCATGGTAAACAGTTAAAATAGAAGGAAATGTTATACTTCACCATCAGGACCTGAAAAACTGATTTCCTTGGATAATACAAATCTATGGCTCATGAGTACATCCAACATCACAGCATTTCACTGAGACAAAGGATTAGCATCCCAGTCAATACTGTGGTCGGTTAATCACTCTAGCTTAACTGGATGGAATTACTCATCCAGATAGGTGGGAGAAAGCTTTGTATTTAGCATCAACTCTGTGATCAGTTCTTGAGGCATCTGGTCAAGAATGCTTATCATCACTGTCTTCATTTGATGTGGAGGGCAGTGATCCAGACAGCTGCAATTAAGCTGGTGCCATATGACTTACAGTGAAGATGAATTATAATTGGTGACTAAGACAGTAGCAAAAGTGGCCTGCAAATACCGTTCTTAAATATTGACACCAAAGGTGTTGAGTCTTTTTTCTTTACAAATATTATTCACCTGTCAAAAGGGCCAGTGAGTCAAAGGTACGTTTCTTTTTCAGGAGGAAAAATTATTCACTGACTAGACAAAAAAAATCATTTAATGTGCTGTACTTGGGACTTGAGATCAACGCGAGTGCCCGTGTTGCTGTTTGAAAAGATATAGACATCCTTTGAAGATAGAGCATCGCTACTGGAGCTATTCCAACTTTTTTTACCTTCTTCATATTGCCACCCAGTTTAGGATATGGTGGTTTGTTCACTCTGTTCCAGTCTACTGGCACTTTGATCTTTTCATAGAGCTGGAAGATGACCAAGGCATCTGACAGGTCACTGAAAACAATAGAAAAGATATATCGTTGCCAGAAATCAGAAGAAAGGAACCCAACTAAACTATTAGTGGAGGTAAAGATAGTTTTCTATTAAATAAAAAAAAAGGCAAAAAAGCAAACAAAACAAAAAGCATATATTCTTAATATTCTTATAGGGTCCAAAAGTTTTTGGTTTTTAAGCAATTTGGTGGCTAAATTTATCATCTGAAGAAAGTGTAATACCTCTTCTTACCTATATAAATGATTTACATGTGGATTAACACCCAGAGAGTTCATCCAGTTCCTGAATGTCCTCTCTTCCCTTGTCTCACCTAAAACAACAGATACATCAATCAACAGGCCTGCAAAACACAATGCTCCAGTAAAATAAGTGTCCTGTGATGAAACCATAACTCAGAATTTACAGTGCACTGAACCATAAACAGAAGGAGACAGTGGTTGACACGTGAAATAAGAGAGGATGGTGCAGCACATAATATTTCTTCATGCCCTATATATTATAGCATTTAGGCAGATTGGCCTTGAAAAGCCTTCAAGAAATCAAGAACAGCCTGCTCCCTAGCATGAACAGTTTCACTATGAGGCTGAAAAAGAAGGACCTGAAGCTCAGCAAATGGTCCATGCAGCAGTGGTCCTGACCCCAACCCAGAGCAAGCAGGCAGCAGGTTTATGCAAGATCTGAGTTTTAAATTATACTCTCAATTAAGGGAATACCAAATCAACCCTAATTTCAACTAACCAGCACACTCAATAGTCTGCACTGGTTCAGACATCCCACAGACATTTTTGTGTTTTAACGTGCGCTATCCACAGAATAGACCTCCAAAATACAGGAAGCCACATGCAGGAGAAAAGCAGCCTCCCTTTCTCAAGGCTGCCTGTGCTAGCGGTGCAATGACTGTATTTGAAGGACATGAGGTTAGGTTAACGTATCATCAACTCAGAGCTGGGAATCCTGTGACACGGGTGTCCAGAAACATCCTTTATTTGCGTTCTCCTCACCTTCAATAGAGCTCCAGTTGATGTCCTGGTTCTCTGGCTTATGCAGGGCAGGGTATTTGTTGAACAAGTTGGCGATGAAGGCCAAGTTTAGCTTTGGGTTCCCCCGCACAACATCGGTGGCAGTGACGAACTGCCGGCAGCCCAGCCGCTCTGCCTGCTGCAGCATGCACTCTGCTCGCTGGACATCATCCTTCTCCTGCTCCAGGAGAAAATGGGAACATCAGCCTCACCCCACCGCCTGGCACTGCACGCGAGAACCACTCAGAGCTCACGTGGAGCTACACGTGAGGCTGTTAAAGCAGGTCCTTGTTGGATTTATAACTATTTCCTTTCCCACTTTCACAAACATCATGTCTGTGTTTTCAAATGGGCTTTACCTACAATCCAGCCATCTTACCCTAATGCTTTTACAGTTATATTCCATGTAGAGGCAGATGGTTTGATGAAATTCACAAAGAAATAGATTTAAATATACTTGCTACATGTTAGTAGTTTGTCGGTGTCATTCAATGGTTGTTTCAGTTTCAGCAATAATATCTAACGGAAACACACCATTTAATTCTTTGAAAGCTTTGATTTCTGAAATACAAGATCAGGTTGCAATACTCAAAAGAGTTTCCCTGTTCTGGCACCCCAGTGCAACTCTGTGTTGTCCAGCAATGCAAGTAACAGACAGAAAATATCGGCATTTACTCTAAGCTTATCTCATTTTACCCTTAATCCTGACATGTCAATAGTAATAGCCGGAATGCCTTCTTCATCTCCCTTGGGGGCGACCTGGTTCAGCAGATGGTAATAAGCTCTTGAGTCCTGTGACAGACAGAGAAATTAAAGGGAGGAAAAATTACATCTAAGGCTCAAGTACTGCATGCCAGTGCTCCTCTGAACAATGTGCCTGCATGCTTCATTTTTATTGCATCAATCTTTGGGCTACATAATTAAATTAATTAAGCTGGAAGCACTTAGCAATTCCTACTTTATGCTGTATTTGCCAGATCTGTTCCTTCTCCAAGCCAATATATATATGCTGCAGAACGCTCAGCGCCTGAGACAAAATGCTGTGCTGCACTTACTTACAAAAAGGAGAGCAACAACAAAAAGGTATTAGAATTGGCTTAATCTGAACATTAAATTAGAGATAAGAAAATGCATACCTTTATAATGCTGTAGAAGTCAGGTTGCTGAGCATTTAATAAAAGAAAATGCAGAAGGAGAAAGCAGATGTTTAAAGCAGATTTCAAAGCAATGCTGGAACAGTTATGGAAGAGAAAGCACAGTTTTCAAGGACAAAAGTTAAAACTGACAACAGTATCAGCATTTTTCAGGCAAAAGGGCACGAAAAAGACAAGGATTTAGCATGTTGCATCTAATCTTTTGTGAAATGCAATGTTACTTCCATGTGTGGAAAATATTAATCTCACCTCAGTAATAAACAACTTAAAACAAAGCTACATGTTAGTATCTAGGGGCTTGAATAACTAACTCAAATAATACTCTTCAAAATATAGCTTTTCCCTTGCTATAGTGGGAGTAGGCAGGTTGGGTCATGGCTGGTGAGGTTGGTGTGCTGGCCACCCCCTGGCTTCCCTGGAAGCTCAGACACCCTCCACTACAGCTCCAGGACGCAGGCTGGGCCTCACGCTGTAGCTTTAGCATCTGAAACTCACCAGAATGTGCTGCTGAGGTTCAGATATATTTGCCTAGGAAGAATAAAGGTCCTACAGAAAAAGTTCTGCTGAAATTTGCACTCACAAGCCCATGAGGTCCCAAGTGACATGACATACACTGCATATAATAGAGACCCATCCTTGTAAGTGCCTCCCTATCTAGCTATATTATTTTGAATAGTCCTACTGAATTAAAATGTGAAGGTAAGTGTGTGCAGAGATATAGCAAAGGTTGGACACAGGAGCACATAACTCACTGAAGGAAAAGATCAAGTACTGAAGGAAAGATCAAGTGGAGGAATTGGAAGATCCCCATCCTCTTCTTCAACACCTAGTTACATGTCTGGGTAAGGTCTAACTTTTACAAACTAAAGCCAGGTCAAGAGGCATTTAAGGACTTTTAGGAAGGAAAGCAATAGAGGCAGGGAACTGAAAATACACCAGTAGAGTCCATACGCTGTGTTCAGAACCAGCAGCCATTTCTTTCCTAGGCATGCAGTGTGCTGGGGCTTTGAGGTCAGGAGGAGGAGGAATACTACTAAGCAGAAAGGTAAACCACACTAAAATGATTTTATTTGCCTGCCCCCAAGTATTTGGCAGAGCAGTCTCAGCTGCTTGGATTGGTTCATTGAACAATCCCTGTTTGGAGAAGACGGATTTGGATGTGGAGCTGCTGGTTTGGTATTGTTGGCCAGTGTTTCTCATACCTTGATGTCTGAGCTGAAGTTGCTGACTTTGTTGCATCCTGCATTCTCCAGGTGATAGTTTGCCCATCTCAGCAGCAGTTCCTCTGGAGACAACTTCATCAGATCCTCCAGGTTCTCTCCTTCTCTCAGAAGAGCAATCAAGGCTAAGCAGGGAAGAAAGAGAAAAATAAGGATGTTGTGAATACTTATAGAGGAGAATGTATAACTATTTTATCTCAAATTTTGCTACCCCAGTTTCTAAAAGCAAGGGACCAAAGTGTTGCCAAAATTCAAGCTAAGTTAGCATGACAGAGAACACAAAGAGGAAAAGGGTTTCATCAATAAAATAGGGACAAGGCTATTAGTTGTGGATCTAGTGGTGGATCAAATAGAAACACAAACCAAATTCAGTGTGGTCTAAGAACTACCTATTTCCTTGCCTCAGATCTTAATTAAAAGACAATCATAGAAGCATAGAATAGTTTGGGCTGGAACAGACCTTTAAAGGTCATCTAGTCCAAACCCCTGTAATGAACAGGGACATCCTCAGCTAGATCAGGTTGCTCAGAGCCCTGTCCAACCTGACCTTGAACACTTCCAGGGATGGCACATCCACCACCTCTCTTTGAAACCTGTTCCAGTATTTCAGCTCCCCCATTGTAAAAAATTTCTTCCTTATATCTAGTCTAAATCTACCCCCTTTTATTTTAAAACCATTGCCCCTGTCCCATCACAACAGGCTGTGCTAAAAAGCTTGTCCCTATCTTTCTCATAACCCCCTTTAAATACTTCAGGCTGCTGAAGTCTCCCTGAAGCCTCCTCTTCTATTGACTGAAGAACCCCAACTCTCAGCCTTTTCTCATGGAGAGGTGCTTCAGCCTTCTGAACATTTCTGTTGCCCTCTTCTGGACCCACTACAACAGTTCCATATATTTTCTGTGCTGAGGGATCCAGAGCTGGATGCAGTGATATTAAGCATAGGGGCAAGATGGGAATGAAAAAATGAACAGAGTTTTTGCAGCTTAGATGAAATCTCAGTGGCGTTTACACTGAAATTGGATCCACACAGGTATTCTGAAGAACTTGCACACAACTCCATGAGCTCATGGGCCAGTAGGGTTAACTCATCTGTCAGTTGGAGAAGATATCCTATATATATAAAATATTAGCATAGTAGTTATGTTCATAAAAGGAGAAAGAGGCAGGAGGGAAGGATCAGCCCTCATAAATGCAGGATTCCTTGAAAGAAATATGGACTTGCTACAGAAAGGAAACCATGTCTAGAGTTCCACAGACAATTTGATACTAGGTACTATGGGGTTAAACTGAACCAGAAGGGGATAATAAAAGCATTTGGAAGTGGATGGTGTATTCTATGAAGAGAGAAACATTAACACTGAAGTAGGGTGAAAGAAGGATTCTTGTGGAAGTGGATCATAGATTGATTTTTTGATTAATGTTTTCATCTTTTTTTGCATCAATTACCTTGGCACATATACTAGCAACATGCTAAAAATTTGATGATGATATTCACTAGGTGGCATAGTCAATACAGAGGATGACCAGGAAATCAGACAGAAAGAACTAGATGACAGCAATAAAAAATGGAATGTAGTTTAATAGTGCCATGTTCAAAGACATTTACTAGGGAATTAGAATAAATGCTATTAGCTAAAAGCTTATATGAACAGAGGATGAGAGCAACTTGAGTGTATTAGATGTCTTCTGAGCTACTCTAAGCCAGCATGTGATATGGTCAGGGGAAACCCAAACATGGTATTAGTGCATGCCACATATTTCCCATAGAGGTTGGGATGTATTACTGCCTTGATACCATGTGCTTGTGAGAGCTCATTGGAAATACAGTGTCCCATAGTCAAGAAAGGGGAGTTTCACTCAGAACAGTTGGAGAGAAGGGCTATCAGGACAAGACAGAACCTGAAAAGAAATCAAAATTATCTTGGCTTCTCTACCCTGTCAAACTTAAATCTGAGATGAGGAGTGAAGAAGAAAATACTATAAATGGAAAAATAGCTTATAAGCAGGGTATGGCTACCTGTAAAGGAATGGGAACTGGTGGCTTTGGCTATGGAAGGGATAGAAATGTGCTAGGGGTGAAGCACTGAAGGTAACACTTGAACTGGAAGTGGAGGAAAGCAGTGTCACTGTTGGTTGAGCTGACTATCCAGAGGTAGAGGAAAGAAAGCAGCAAGGTAAGGTGCCTTGAGGATCACATGTACATAGTCACAGCCTTACACTGAAAATACTTCACAGAGAAACCTGGCATTGGTAAGACATAATTGGAGTGCTGTGTCCAGTCTGGGGCTTCCCAATACAAGAGAGGCATTGACAAACTGCAGTGAGTTTAGTGGAGAGAAACCAAGATGGTTCAGCTGCAGTACATGATATATGAAAAGAGGATGAGAAAACTAAGTTTGTTTAGCCTGGAAAGAGGTCTGAAAAGAGAATAAATATTATCTCCAACAACAGAGGGGCCGAGAATGCATTTTCCCAGTATGCATAGCAAAAAGAATGAGAAGTTGAAGTCACAAGGTGCAGGAAAGGAAATTCCAACTAGATGTAAGGAAAAAAAAGATTCGCAAGAGTGGTTGGGCTCTGGAATAGGCTGCCCAGAGAGCACTGGAAACCCTGAGCAACCTCACCTAACCTTGAGATGGTACTGCTTGAAGTAGGTGGTTGGACGGTTGAACCAGAAGACCTCCAGGGTGGGCCTCCTGAGGTTCCTTCTAGCCTAAATTACTCTGTGATCCTATAATTCTGATTTCATAAAGAAAGAAGAGATGTTTGACAATCAAGAGAAAGAAAAGAGCAAAGCTTTCTAAATGCAGTGTAGCATTTCCTTATCCCAGATTTAATGCCAAAACACCAATATGCCTTGGCGCAGACCATCATTCCTGACCCAATGAGAATGCAACTCACTCTGCACATACAAGCCCACACATAGCCTTGGACTTTGGAGTACTGGAACTTGTGAAGAGCAAGGGAAATTAGAGCAGGCAAGAAGACAGGCAAAAAATACTTGAAGAAAAAAATTAAATCAAGATTTTTTTTTAAAAGAGCTTTATCCTAAAGGCTGTTCAGTGATAACAGTAGAGCACTGAAATGAAAAGCCATACATACCTTCATTCCTGCTGATCTCTATGTCAGCAAAGAGTCCAATTTTAATGACTTGCCATAAAAGACCCAACACCAGGTAAGGTTTCCCTTCTTTTAAGTCTTCAGCTCCAATGTTAACAACATGGCACCCAATGGCTGAAGCAGAGTTCAGGGCCAGGTTCAGATTTTCCTAGGGAAAGAAGAGAACTTCTGAATGATGCAGCAACTTGAGAACTGAGGATACAGGAAAGGAGGACAGACAAAACCAGTTGTCATGGGTTCAGCAGTAGCAGTCATTTTTTCTCCTTCTTGGTAGCTGGTGCAGCGCTGTGTTTTTGATTTTGGGCCTGGGAGCAGCCCTGATAACACCAGTGTTTATAGTTACTGCTTGGCAGTGTTTTGGTCTGGCCAAGGACTTTCTGAGCCTCATGCTCTGCCAGGGAGGAGGGGAAGCCGGGAGGAAGCAGAGACGGGACACCTGACCCAAACTGACCAAAGAGGTTATTCCATACCACAACACGTCATGTCCAGGATGTGAAAACGGAGAGCAGAGACCCGGAAGCGTGTGGTGGTGCATTGGGGGGTTCGCTGCTGGGGGGTGCACTGGCTGGGTCGGGCTTGGTGAGCAGTTGTATTCTCTTTCCTTCTATTTCTCTTGTATTATTACTGGTGGTAGCAGCAGTGATTTGTGTTATGCCTTAGTTACTAAACTGTTCTTATCTCAACATGTGAGAGTTGCATTTTTTTTTTCGATTCTCCTCCCCATCCCCCCGGGACTGGGGGAAGAAAGAGAGAGAAGTGAGTGAGTGAGAAAACTGCGTGGGGAGGGGTTAGAGGCTTAAACCACAGCACCAGTGAAATAAACAAGTAGCTTCACTGTGAAGGCATTTATGTACATAGAATCACAGAATCATAGAAATACAGAATCATAGAACAGTTTAGGTTGGAAAGGACATTCAAAGGTCACCTAGTCCAACCCCCCTGCAATAAACAGGGACATATTCAGCTAGATCAGATTGCTCAAAGCCCTGTCAAACCTGGCCTTGAATGTCTCCAGGGATGGTGCAGCCACCACCTCTCTAGGCAACCTGTGCCAGTGTTTCACCACCCTCATTGTAAAAAGTTTCTTCCTTCTATCTAGTCCTAATCTATCCTCTTTTAGTTCAAAACCATTACCCTTGCCATATCACAACAGGCCCTGGTAAAAAGTTTGAACCCATCTTTCTTATAAGCCCCCTTTAAGTACTGAAAGTCCTGGGTTCCAACTTGAAGATGGAAAGGAACTCTTTGGTAAAGGTGAAAAATTCCATGTCACAAGGCATTGAAGCTCAGAGCACACATCTGTATTCACAGAGATGTCTGGGCTCAGACCTGGTTATCAAAGCCAGGCTCTCCCTACAGCTAATGCATAAGCAGATGTTCAAGTGCAGACTTAGCTTTAGCATGGGGCAAGCTATCCACCTGTCTTTACACATGTGGAGAAATAAGGGAGCTACAACCTAATCAGCCATCAGATATTCCAGGCTCATATCTCTAAGCACTATGCAAAAGACCTAATACCTAAGATAGAAATAAGTTGCTAGCTAGCAATGTGTATAAACAGTGTATGTCATAGGAATCGGTATGGATGAACCTGCTGGGTTTTTAACCTTGACATTCAACCAAGGTCAGAACTGATCAAGTCTGGATATCTTCTTTATGAATTTTGGAGCATGGAGTCCGGGTTTCGGAGTGCCCAGTGGAAGTGGAGGGATTCTGTCATTCACAGTGAGGGGCAGAAAGAAAGTGATGTTGCAGGAACATTATGTTCCTTTGCCATTTTCTTCCCATTTATAAAAAACAGTATAAGAAAATCTGGTCTGCACTATTCAGAAAGGTGACTTGGTAAACACAGGGCAAGTAGCATGGGCAAAGAAGCCTGGAAAATATAATTTATTGCACAGATCTGCAATTTTTCACATGAATTTCATCACCACTGGCATGACAGAGATTTGATTAGATACAAAATGCAGAGAGAGACATAGTGTAAATTTTCACAAGGTAGAAATATTGGAGCATTTCCAATTAATTACCTTTTCTCCACCAGAGAGCTTTAAAAGGGTTAAGTTAAAGTGGAAGCTTTATTGATCAAATCATGTCTATGTGTGACAGGGATCGATCTGAGCTGCATCACTAAGCTATGCTGCTGACCAAAATGATTAGAACTGAAAAATGTGGTATACAGCATAAAAATCCAATTTAATGGCTTCTGAGCTTATTTGAACCTGGCTAATGTTCCATCAAATCAGAGTAGCTGAGGGCTAAACTGGGTTAGGTTATTATCTCTTCCATATATCTATTTATATTCTGTATCCAGATATGTAGGTGCTGTCTGTATAAAAATATATCTCTACATATTGTTGTGTGAACTGGTAAACATAATACATTGGGCTAAGTGCAAACACAATTTGTTTAGTCAGATTGCTCGTATGTTTGGAAAGAAACAGAAATATAAATCAGAAATACAAATCTTCATGGTTTTAGGATGTAGACCTGAGCATCTCACTTTGCCACAAAAAGCTTTGTGTTGGGCAGGACCATGGTATCTCCAGCTTTTGTGCTAAGTGATTATATCAAAGCATCCTAAGGGGAAAAACAAAGAATATTGTTGTATTTTAGTACCTGTATTGTGAAGGGTGTGAGTTTCTTTTTGTTGATTGTTCTCTCATCAATGGTATCTGGCACTGAGAAATTGATCATCTTACTGGAAATAAAAGAAGAAACAACAAGAAATACACTACTAGATATGTGCACAAAAAATACAGGTGTATCTGTTATCACTATGCTGTAGGATAAGTCAAAGAGCTGGAGTGTTACTGAACAAATATAGATAGCCTCAGTTTTCCGAGGTACACACAGGCATGCATGCAAGAAATTCTTCAGGGTCACGTGCAGATTGTACTATAGGTGTGAGGCAAAGAATGCCGTAAGGAGAAGTTGTGTGAGAAGTTTATTGGGCAGAAAATTTCTGTGAAAGCACTCACTATCTTTTGCTGCTTTGTGTGAACTCCAGAAAGTCCTTGCACAAAAATAAACCCAAGTAACTCCTCAAATTTCACTGAATTCATCTTATTGCAAGGGCCAATAGGAAAGGAGAAGCTCTCATTTAACATAAAAGAAGCTTTATATTTGTGAAGATAAAAGAAGGAAAACCCCCAAGCACTTATTAGGGCCCTGAATCTGAGAAGATTCATGATCTTAATGTAAGGTCAGCAGCTTCCAATTAAGCAGAGATGTGAGTTTCTGCAGACTCATGGTTCCCAGTTGTGAGAAAGATAGGTATTATTTACCAAAGCACTATGCCATCACCAACTGCCTGGAAGAGGTCATCTGTTTCTGGATTCATCGGGACTACATGCTTACAGTCAGGGTCCTTCTCAAGGGCTTTATTAATCCAGTTGACAAAGGCATACTTTTCTTCCTCTGTGAATACAACATCAAATCAATCAGTCTGCTGTTGCAATGCTTTTGCCATCATTTCATTTACAAAGGCAGAACTTCTGGGGGAGAAGACTCACCCACCAGTGTGATTGGAGGAGTTTGTTGATCAGTCTGACTGATCAACAAACTCCTGCAAGGGAAGAATGCTCTGAGGAGACAGACAAATGAGCTGAAGGCAGCAATGAACTTGGGCTGGTTAATACTCCTTCCATATTCCCTTCCACTGACTGGGTCTGCTTGATACCATGAAAACAGGTGTATTATAGAGACTGGTAATGAAGTTCATGTGATTCAACTATATGTTGCAGCTGCTATGCTCTGCTAAGCATAATTTGTAGTTGCACCACAACTTTAATGCATTGTTGTATCATTTTGCAAAATCAAAATCCCACATAACTTCAAATAAGTTTAAACAGTGAATTCCATATTGTATATTACACCCTCCATATGTTAAATATCTAGAAGAGCCTGGCCAGGATTGGACTTTCCCAAAGAGTATTCAGAGGTTAGCAGGCAAACGTTCCCTATAATCCAACAGGGCTACCCTGTACCAGCAGCATTTGCAGGGGCTCCAGTAACTCAAAGGTGTCCTCTGTGCTCAGGTGGCTGGAGATCTTGGCAGCATTTGTGATGGTGTGCTCCCCTCACCCCCAACCTGACCTTTATTTCCTCTCTATAACTCTGCTCAAGTGATAGCCATCAGAAGTAATGGTAATGGGTAGTGATGGTTACATCAGAATCATATCAGAAGTGGACACAGGGGAGACAGGTAACAACACAATAGCCAAGGGTAATCTTAATAATGTGAATCACTACCACAACATACTTGTTCCTAGTTGCTATCAGTGTAGGTCAGCTGTACCTACCTGAGTAAGAGTGTTGTGTGCCGGCACTGGACTGCTCGGATGTCCCACCAATAGCACAGATCCCCTCCTTTTTGTTGATTTGCTTTCGGAACGACTTAGCAACATCGTCACTCTTCAAGTCTTGGAAAATCTTTCAAACATGAGAGACAATTATAAAATTTCAGAGAATTAAACCAAGTTAAACCAGTTTGCTCTTGGGCCATGAGACATGTCCTCTCTGCTTCATACATTAGGGAAGCACAGCTTGTGTATTATCCAGCGGGTTTCTGTGTAAAATCTGTGTATGTGCTGTGGCAGAAAAGGATCATAAAAAACTTCTATGTTCTATGTGAACAACGATCAGCTAAGTAACAGAAATGTATATGGTATGAAACCATGGAGCTAAAATGTACAGGAGGAGGGACTTCAACAGTTTTGGTTTGAAGAAAGGACAAGCAAAAATCTACTTCTCCATCCCGAGGGAAATTCCACTATTTTAGCGTTTGGTTTTACCCCAGTTCAAGCCAGAAAAAGAAGAAAAAAATGCTCCATAAAGTTTTCAGCTTCAATCGGATGAAAGTTTTTGTAACCATTGTCCTGGATTCAGCAGTAGCAGTTGTTTTTCTCCTTCTTAGTAGCTGATACAGTGCTGTGGTTTTGACTTTCAGCCTGAGAACATCACTGATAACACCAGTGTTTTCAGTTGCTGCTCAGTAATGTTTACTCTGACCAAGGACTTTCTGAGTCTCGTGCTCTTCCAGGGAGGAGGGGGAGCAGGGAGGAAGCAGAGACAGGACACTTGACCAAAACCAACCAAAGGGGTATTCCATACCACAGCACATCATGCTCAGTATATAAACTCGGAGGAGTTACCTGGAAGGCTCAGACTGCTGCTCGGGTTGGGCTGGGTATTGGTCAGCGGGTGGTGAGAAGTTGTATGCTCTTCCCCTGTAATTTCCCTTCTCATTATTATTATTGGTGGTAGCAGCAGTGGTTTGTGTTATACCTTAGTTACTGGACTGTTCTTATCTCAACCCATGGGAGTTACGTTCTTTTGATTCTCCTCCCCATACCTCCAGGAGCAGGTGAGGGGAGAAGGAGGAGAGTGAGTGAGTGGCTGCGTGGTTCTGGGTTACCGGCTGGGCTTAAACCACAACCATTTAGCCAGAATATAAACCTTTTTCAACTCATAACTGTAAAATTTTATCCAGCTAAATCAACCAAACTGAAAGATATGAAGTATATTCAATATGCAGCTATGTTCATGTAACTTGTCCCAGTTAATTGAAGGATTTCTAGTTGGGTTACCCCTTTCTTTCATCTTTTCCAGTGAGGGGACTCCTTGAATAAGCTAGATGCCCATGAGACCCTGTGCTTGTGCCTCTGATGTGCCCTAGGGAGCATCTTGAGTATCCTGCATGGCATCTTACTTACTGAAATAAATTCATCAAAACTGATCCTGCCATCCCCCGTGGTTGTCAAATTCTGAATGAGTTCTCTGGCTTTATATCCTGGGAGAGGGAGATTGGCTGCTTTCAACACATCCGTTAAATCATTGGTATGGATGAAGCCGTTCCCACTGACATCTGCAAAGATTCAAGCAAACGTTTATATTCTACATCAGCCCAATGAAATGTACAAACAAAAAGGCTGTTGCATTTATTTTACCTTGGGAAGGGTATGTTATATATAAAAATTTGTTATCCTGAAACCCAGTATTTTCAACCACTGTTCTGTCATTCGCACCCAAGAAAAAATTACTATCACCATTTAACAAACAAAACCTGACAGTGATGAATTTATATGTGCTTCAGACATATAGCAATACCTTAACAAAGCTAGGTTTAGATGCATGTAATTACTTTCTGAGGTTACATATAGACAAACATAATTTAAAGAGGGAGTATCCTGTCTACAGAACAGCTAAAGAAAATGGAATTCATGCTCTGCAAAGTTCCACCTTACGCCTGCATATATTCAAAGGTATAACGTGATTTTGGCCTGTTCCAAATATCATCAGAAGTCATGAGTTTAGATGTTTGGAACTGCATATGGTCATCCTTAAAATAAAAACTTGTGCATTTCTCTGAGATGGTGCTAAGCAGATGATCCTGCTGAACCACATGCAAGATCTGGGGTAGGATTTTATGAGAAGATCACCAATATAGGTTAAATAGTCCTTTCTTTGCCAGTTTGTGTAAACCTCTACAGGTAAAAAAGAAAACTGAATCTATTGCATGGAGCGTTTTTGTTAAAAAGCTGTGGTTATGTACATGATTGTGTACATATATAGGCTTTTATGCTTACATGTTTATATTTGTATTTCATATATCTGTGTGTTTCTTGGTCTGCAGATTCTTTTCCCCCAGCCCAGAGGCCGAGGTGATTTCAAAGAAGCATGTGTTAATTTCCTGCGTGGGAAGTTGCAATGTGAGTTGCTCATTGCATGCTGCAAAAAGGCACTTGTCTCTCAGTGTCAGTAGCATGGATCAATGCAGATTGCAAAAAGCAACCTATCCATTTCTGAAATCATACAACAAAAGGGTCTGGACTTGGAGAAGGAAATGTCTGGGAGAGGAACGAGAGTCTCCTTCCAGTATTTGCCTTGTCAGTGCATCGGGTGTATGTGGCACACAGTGACCACACATTTAAGATTGCCATCCTGGACTACTGTGTGCTCAGAAATCAAACAACTGTCACCTGGAACAGCAAGGACAACTGATTAATACGTAATCCAGTGAGGCTGACAGATCTGCTAATAAAAGTTGAGTAAGCTGTGAGAGGTACAAGGACCTTTTCTTAGAATCTGGGTAGACAGTGATGGTCTGCATGACTTCAAAGGAGACAAATCAGATGAGACCTTTAAAGTCTTGGAAAGGAAATGCACACTTTAAAAATATATGTGGCTTGAAAGGTCATAGTAAAGGGATTACAAATTTTGTGGCCATTTGCACATTTGTCCTCTCCAGAGTTTACCTCCCCAAAGTAAGCAATTTCCACTAAAATAAAAACTTCTTGTTTTCCAAATACTTTGTCAGGAATAAACAATATTCTTAGGAAAACACATGAGAGTATTTCCAACATGGTTTTCTGTACAGCTTTGGAGGTTATTTCATAAGCCACTCATTGCCCTGCCATCTATCTCTGGTGAGAAGCCATTGTTCCGCAGCATGCTTATGTGGTTTCATCTAGGAGGACTGTAGTGGCAGGAAAAGGACTTTCTGTGGTCTCTGTGATACAGCAGATCAGCACTGGAGTGAATGACCATTTCCTTATGGCCAGTCAGTACATGAGAAAAGAGCTTGCCATGGTTTCACACTTCTGTAGTGTTTCCTGTTTGCTGTACCCACCGACTTTGCTGAAAGCCTCTTGTAGCTCTGCCATCTCCTCCTCTGAGAAGTGTGCAGTTGATGCCATTTCTTATTTCTCTGAGTGGCAGGTCTGCAAGAAGAAAGCACTTGGTTTTATTTGGTGCCTTTTGGGGTTTATAGTTGTGATGAAAAAGAGAGGGTTTCAACTGGATTTTAAAGTCTCAGAGCAGCTCTCCATAGCTGAAAGCCCAGCTCTTCTCCGCATCCTAAAATCAAGTGAAGGGGTAAAATCTTGCATACATGAGATACAAATTCATGTCTCTCCTGTTGTTTTACCAGGCCCTGCTCGAATCCCAATAGTTTTTTGTTTAAATGCTAATTTAATTGGAATTAAATCCTGTATCTGCTACCTTTTGTGTCTCATGGGGAAAGTGGATAAAACCATGCTCATTTTTGTTATTCCCCGTTTGAAAGCACAGTTCACCTTGTGTTTCTTCAGCAACGCTGGCAAAGAAGCAGCAGCCCTGCCAGACCCCGGGCTTCTGGTCTGGAGCCATCCATTATTTGCACTGGGATATTTGCACTGCCTACCTTGGGGTACCTAATGAGAAGCTGGTTATCTTTATGGGATGGATGGATGGATGGATGGATGGAGGGATGGATGGATGGATGGATGGAGGGATGGATGGATGGATGGATGGATGGATGGATGGATGGATGGATGGATGCATGGATGGATGGATGGATGCATGGATGGATGGATGGATGCATGGATGGATGGATGGATGGATGGATGGAGAGAAGATCTTTCACAGCATGTTCAGAGCAACCAGGTCAGGCTTCCTTGAGGGCTACTTCTCTTCCTGGCTATGGGGAGCATTTAGGGACTTGCCCTTCAAGGTACCTGCCTGAGGTTGGGTGGCACTTTAGGAATAGGTGGCTGGAAGTTTTCCTGCCTTTCCCCTCCTCAAAGACATAAAACAGGGGGAAGGATTAGACTTCCCCTTTCTACACACCTTTCTTAGTAAACAGAAAGGGAAAGTTTACATCCACTCATCACATCATTTAGTACACTGCCAGAAAATACACATTATAACCCTCTGCTTTTTCATGCACCTACTCTTCCTTGCATTTATTAATGAGGAAACTGTTAATGAGATGAACTACCTATTATTCTAAATTTGTGAGAATGACTCCAGTGTCCTGTGTCTCTTTAAGAATTAATTAACCAAGCAACTATTTAAATAGAATAGAATGGAAACCTGAGTTGGTCCTGGAAAGTGGTTGCTGCAGCTACAGCTTTCAAATGAGGAAAAACAAATACCCAAAATACCTCATTCCTAGACTAAAACAAGCATTGCATCCTGGAGGCTTGGATTCCAAACTTTATAGAAAGATATACATGGATAATGTAAAAAATTACAGATGTGCTCTAACTCTCTACAGACAGAGAGTTGTATACAGCCTATCTGGGCTTCAGATTTAATGCTGCCCTGAACTCAAGCATTGATTCCTTGTATCTGTGAGAACCAGTACAGACATGGCTCTGACATAGCCCAAAGATAATCTATGTGTTTAGCTTTTTGTCTACTGCCTCCCTGCAGTATCATGTACCCTTTTTCTGCCTTATCACTGTGGTTTTAGGGTGAGGACAGCTTCCAGAGAAAAATCAGTTAATTTGCTTGAACCTTCATAAGTACAGAAATACAATATAATCCATAATGCAGTTGCTCTTGGGGCAACAGAACCCATGTGCAGTTTTCAGCACAATCAAGCTGGTGATTGCTGTTGAAATACTAATATAATACTACAAGTGGTTCTAACCACCTTTCTTCCAAGGATTACCTGTAAAAATCCCTGTGATCCACTAGCAATGTGGATAATGTATACTAGGGTAAAATTAGATCCATAGTCTTCCAGCTTCATCCTGGTATCTTTCCTGCCTCTGATTCCTCACTACCAATCTCTTAACATTGCATGCTCTGTGTTTTTGCAACATGTGGATTCCCTAAAATGCACCTGGACACATGAGAATCTCACACCATCATCAAGAAAATCTGTATTCCACTCAGTTAATCAAAATCAGAATTTTCAGATTAAAGGTTTTAGAGCTATTCACAATTAAAAAATGCTATTATTTTTTAAATTGTTCAGGTAGTAAAAACAAACCATACAGAAATCAAGAGAGTTAAAGCCCAAGGCTTTAGCAACGCACACCAAAAAGTAACAAATCCAACTTCAAAAAGCTACTTTTCAGTATGTAAACAGCTTATTTTGCTTAGATCATTAAAAGTAATTGATGATATTTAGGCACACAGAAATGTAAAATGCTTCTGGGCAATGGCGGAGGAGGTCATGTCCAATAGTTTCCTTCTGATTTTATTAGCCAAGAGCAGATTCATTTGTTTCCAAGGGCCAAACACTTTAAGCACTTCACTGACCTCAATGCAAACTGAAAATACCTTGGCCATCCTATCAAGAGGGCATCCAATATCCCTGGATGAATAGTTTAATTACTGATGACCCACAAGGCCCTGTAAGCATAAGTTGCGCTGCCCTGTTCCAAATCATTTTCAAAATCAGTATGACAAGACAGACACAGAGAAAAAAAATGCAGAGGATGGCAAAGGAGAATATGTGGAGATGATGGGCAATATGAATGAGCTGAAACAGCTTATTTGAAGGGAATAGATGTTGAGAAACTGAGAAAGGAGCCAAGGGAAAATCAGTCGATGAGAACCAGGCAATGGCTTTGATCACAGACGCGTACAGCAAAAAGCAATGGGAAAAGCTGAGCAGGAGGGAGGGGAGTTTGGGAAGGAACAAATACAAACAGCTTAGCTCTCAGCATAGATGAGATTTTGAAGGTCAGCGGCAGCTGGGAGGAAGGATCTTGAACTTGGTGTTGTCAGAGATCAGTGAAAGAATTCAAGTTCCTTAGACAGAACAAGATGAAAGTCGGCACATGCTCAGATGTGGAGGCAGGATGCTGAGGAGGGGAAGACAGCTCCATGGGTCAGAGCAAGAAAGACAGTGGAACTGCCAACCAGAAAGAAATGGAAGGTAATAAAAGCTCATAAGGAGAATAAAACACTGTTTGAGACAGACTGAACTTCAGATGGCATCAGGGCATCCAGATTACACATTGCCTGGAAGTGACACTTCATTCTCTTTTGCCAAAGAGCACAAACCCGCTATTGCAAAAGCAAAAATAAAGTTGTGCAAATACACTCCTCCCTCCCCAGAAGACTGCTGAGCTTCAGGTTAATGTAAAAATGGGAAAATGGTCTCACTTCAGCTGCTGACAACCATACCAAACTGATAGTGAAAGAGCATCTGCGAAGCACTCACTTTCCTGCTGTCATTTTCAAACCAATATGTTACAGCCATGCCTTTAAGCGTCCTTTTATTTGACCTTATCCTAAGAAGAACCTACTATCGCGGCGATGTTTTAAGAGATCTAATAACAAACTATTTTCAGTCTGAAATATAAAGGAAGAACTATAATAATCTCAAACCTGAATGTTACTTCTAAATTGAAACACAGCAATATTGATGTCCTTTTATCTCTTTCAATTTTTAAGCCATCATCTGAGAAGCTGCCTGGTTATACATTACTTGGCAAAGTGTGCACTCACCATGCAATATAAATAATAAATGGCAAAGCCATTAAAACCTCAAGGTTTCCAAGACTCTTATTAAGTAGTTACCTTGTTTCATGTTTTCTTCCACTTCTCTGGTGTTTAAGCTTTACTGCAAGCAAGGCAATGAAAACCTTGAAGATGTGAAATCACACTTTACAGCTAGACATAAAGTTGTACCTTTTCCCAAAGCAGATTTCATGGGACAACAGTACATTTCACAAACACGTATTTAAATCATCAAGGTAACTGCAAGTTTGGTGCTGAGAAAGTTGAATAAATTACTAATATTTACTCAATTTCTACCATCAGAACTTTATTTTAATGCACTAGTACTTTGTTAATAATTCCAGAGCGTCTCTAGCTGTTGGAGAGTGATCAGATAAAGGACTGCAAGTGCGTCCCTGTCATATAGAAACTTTCCTATCTCTTCTGAGATCTTCTCTTCAAACTTGTTTATTTTTTCTGAAACAAGAGGCACTCACTGTTGCAAAATGTAGCTGTTAGAGTTGCGTGGGGCAACATAGGACCCCTCCACACAGAAAACTCTGCCTTTACTTTATGAGAGCCCTCAGCTCCAGTTCCTTTTCTCTTTCTTATCTTGTTCACTAATTCAATTTCCAAATGTCCAGCTTCCTGTAAGGGTTGGGGAATATTTCCCCAACTCTTTTCTGCATCAGCCTTTCCTTCCTCACTGGTATTAAAGAGGTACCACCAGCAATTCTCCCTAAACACAGCCTGCCCCGGACAATGCTACCAGCAGGCAGGAATAAGAGAAGGGACCTCAGAATTGTGCAGAAACTCTTGTGATAGATCTGAAGCATCTTGCAGGACAGAAAAAAGGGAGTATCTGGAGTATATTCAATCTTTGTCCCATACTTCTTCCACCTTTTGGTCCGTCCTCATTCCTGGTGACGCATCAGAATATCCCTGATAGGGTATTCCTCCACAGAAATATATTCCTCTACCCTTCTCTCATAAAGTCCCACACTTAAGACCATATATCTATATGAATTTCTATTCAAATGATGTGTCTCAGTCAGCTGGCTTTCTACAGTATGGAAGGGCTGAGGAGGAGACAAGAAAAGAGAAGATTTATGAGTTAGGCTCTGATAGGTATTTTCCTTCTGGAGACACATTTTTGTCATTTTTGTTCTCACTAAGGGGTGAGAAAAAGAGAAATTATTCAGTGGATCTCATGTTGAAAGAAGAATCAATGCTGTAACTGCAACAGTGTGGCCTAGAAGTTCCTCAATTTTAAAGTTTCATCCTGTGCAAATCAGAAAAAAACTACTAAAATGCAAGAGGCAAAGCCATCTTATTGGCAGTCACCTGAATATATTCGTTTGCATAATCCAGAATAGTGTTTCTCCTAATTAATTTTATATTCTGCACATACGACTATTATCATGCTTCTTTCTCATATGTTTATCGTTATCTGTAGTTATTTTTACCATTCTGATCAAAATAATGTGTTTGCATCCCCACACTAGCACCCACAGCAAAGTAGGACAGTATCAGTAACACTAAATTTCCGCAGCCTTACTGCCAGTTTGGAGCAGTAATAATTTGCACTGATGGCTCTAGGCTATCCAGCCGTCTTAGACAAATAATGCCATCCATGTCCTTTACTCTTGTTTGGTGTTACAGCTTCCAGGCAGATTGTGTGGACATTTTCTTGTGACAAGTATTTTTCTCCTAATGGAATAAGATAAAAACTAGAAACTTCCTTGCTGATGAGTTATTCAGCTAGGCAGCTGCTCACCCTGACTGACAGCATCAGCAAATACCATTAGGTTTTGAACCATGTATCAGTTAGATGCTTTTCGTACACAACAACTTTGAAAATAATTTAAGAAGCACAAATTGCAGTATCTTTGACCACATGAGGTGTTTCATAATAAGAAGTTCCTTTTTCAAGTTGTGCACTTAGTGGTACAATTATTTCTGTATTTAAATAGCTATAGATATATACATGGATAAAAGGTTTTTTTAACTTCCTCAAAGATGATGACTAAATTTTAAATCCTTAAGTAGACAGAAACGCACTTGGCTCTATTTGCAATGTGTAACCTCTATTACAGTGCCTTCAACCTGGGTGGGATCTTGCTGTTTAAATCAGCATACAAAACACAGAGAGGAGTCTTTCTGAGATTGTGGCAAATAGTTCCTCTCTGGTACATGGTAAAGATTCACAATAAAGTAAAGATTCACAATAAATTACAGTCTTTGTCTCATAGGCATTTTAAAATGCTACAACAGCAAAATCTCACTGTGGATGCAGGCACTGGAATTATTAAGCTGTTGTACTTCACATATTTCATATACAATTTGAAGAAACAGAGAGAAAAGACATTTATCACCATTCAGAAAGCAACATGGTGATGTCTATGAGTTATTTTCTTAATATTCCATTTTATAAAGGACCTTATATGTCAATGCAATGCCCAAGTCCTAAATTAAATATGAGTCAAGAGGGCTTGGGAAGGGAAAATCCACAGGATTTGTAGAGAAGTGGAGATCTCTTTCCAATATACTACTCAGTGGCAGGGAGTGCTAATCCTTCAAGGAAATGAAGATATTGAAGAAGCAGAGCGGTGAACCCATAAATACTCTCCTTATGTGTCTTTTATCTGTCAGATACATCCTACCAGTGAGAGTCTATATATATGCATATTATTTTTCAACCAGAGTCTGTAGAATTTTTCTTTAAAAAGAACAAATTGATCCAGTACACTGCATCTTTTGTTGGGTCACTTACATTTTCTATTCCTTTAGGAACACAAGCCAGATTTAAAGTGAAAACATTTTTCCATGGAAAAAAGAAAATTTTGATTCTCAGCTGCTTTCCAGTGATTTTTTTTCTCTCTCCCTTTTTTTTTTTTTTTTTTTTTTTTTTTTGGTACAAAGTTGTTTTTCAAACCAACCCAAATTGACAAACAGCGTCCAGATGCAGATGTCCTATTTGGCAAGGAAAGCCCTGCTCCACCCAGTACCACCTTTGCTAAGGTGAGGAAAGAGATCATCTACAGGGCTGCTTTGGATACAAGTATGAGGAGCTACCCCACCTCTGCCCCATCACGTCTGGAGTGGCAGATAGGACACAAAAGCCTGGGCAGATAGATAAAAAAACCTCCCTTCCTATTCCTGTGAGGCAGTCATAATACTGCAGCCCGATGGCAGAAGGTCACGAAGTACTGACTCAGTTCCAAATGTACTGTGAAAGCCTGGTATCTGATACAAGAAAAGGAGAGCATGACCTGTGTTTCCAGCTCAATAGCAGGAAAACAGTTCCTCTGTGCATGGAAAACACTAAAAACATGTTCCAGATGTAAAGAGGAGGTGGATAATTATTTTTAGATACAAATTCTTGTTTGCATTTGATTGATTCCAACTAGATTTATGAATCTGTTGCTGTTGCTCCCCTGCCAGGAGTTGTATTCTGTCCTCAGTTTTGCAGTGCTCTTCACTGATTTCAGCAGGATTTTTCAGCACCCTCCCATGGGTGCTGCCTCCATATCTGGGACACCCCACTTGTCTCACCCAGCAGCAGCGATTTATTTCCTGTCCTACAGCTTTCCTCCTTAATAACTTCAAAGATGCACAGAGTGACCAATGCAGAGCCCTCTGCTCCATATTGCAGCATCTAAATACAATTTCCTTTTTTTATTAGTAAATATTTTTAATTTTGTAAAATATTTTGTTTTGTATCAGCATTTCCCTACAGCCTGCTCTTTTTCATGAAAGGGCTAAGAGTCTGAAAATCAGCTCATTTCTGAATGCACTGTACTCTCCTATCTTCCTATGTCTCTTTCCTTCCCCTTTACTCATCCTCTTTTGTACTTTAAAAAAAGATATGATGACTTTTACTGTATGATTCTATCAAGTAGACAGGCCTGCTCCATTCTACACAGCTGTATTTTAACTGAAATCAGAAGGAAACAGGACCTCGCAGTCAGGACTGAAGCAGAAATTCCAGCTCTTGCTACCAGCAAGTAGGCAGGTAGCTCCCAGTCCCTCCTGGCCCTCGCATCTCTCCCCGATGGAGTTTCCCACCACAGGAAAACAGGGGGTTTCCACATCTCCTGTCCACTCAGCAGATCTTCGGCAGCCCAGTCCTGACCCTCTGAAGGCCCTATGGCCCCATTTCACAAGGGCAGAATGCTCCTGCATGACGAGCAAAAGGAGAGGAAAGGGATGCATGCTGGAGTTCCTCTACATGAGAGGTTTCAGGGCGTGATCTGTTTTTATCAAGACAATGAGCCATCTGCTGAGCACCTATCTGCACTCCTGATGGCACAATCTAACCTCCATTTGCTAGAGGTTTTAAATTTACACCTGCAGCAGCGAGGGCTGATGTTGTCTGTGACTATGGCTACAAAGACCTGAGGTCCCATTTGCCTCACAAGTCAAGCTGCTCACAGGCTTACTGGCCAGTTGTACAGATAGTGTTCAAACCAAATCCATGTGCTGAGGAAAACACTATCTGACAAAACCAGCATGTCTACTGCTCTTACAGTGCAAAAAGTTTGGCCCAAAGGCTCCTGTTCACAATATAACCACCTAAAATGTCTGCAGACATTTGCAAGTTACAGATCATCCACAGTCTCAGCAGAGATCTCAAAGAAGACAAGGGACAGGCCTGACCAACTTCAACAGTCAAGAACTTAAAAGGCAAATTCCATGTCAGGACCACTCCATAGCACTGTTTTTAAAGCAGAAGTCCCTACTACAATCAGGCTCCATCATGAATCAGTTTTATTTATTGTCTTCAGAGTAAAATTACATTTATAAAAGTCTAGTATAAATGTCCTGACAGCAAACAGAGTATATTATAAAAACTACAGGCCAAAACACATTAGCTTTATGAATCTATGTTTTTCATCGTCAGCATCACAATCATCTTCTTACAGGGATCCACTCAGTAATCTATATAATGGCTTCTGACATCATCACCCCTGCCAAACCAATGCAAATTCGGAGTGCCACTCTACTCAGTTAAAGACCACTCCTCTGCCCAATTAAATACATCAAACGCTTTCCTGGAGATCAGTAGAAATGTCATGCACAAGACAACTGGAAAATGCTTTATGCTAGTACAGAGCTTGCACTGTTTTTTTATGGCGACCACAGTTTCCTGTGCAGTTAAGCTGCTTGTACACCCCATGAGGGCAGCTTGCCATAGAAACAGCAGGTGGTATGGTCTTACCTCCTGGGTTCAAGCGGTGGGTCCAAACTGCCAGAACAACAGCTCAACCACTGCAAATCCGACAGAGAGAGAAACCAACAGAAGAAAAACCAAACTTCTTGTAGGCTGGGTAACTCAAAGCAGTATGTTGAAAGGGCGCTGCGTCACTAGGAAGATCCTCCTCTTCTGCAAAGCAGCTAGTCAAGCCCAACACTGAAAGCCCAAGAGTGAGCCCAGAGAAGGAAGTGAAATAGATTTTGTCTTTATAAGGAAATTCTGGTCTGCCTCTACTACTACCTACCTAGTCTACCTCACTACTCCTACAATAGCTCTGCTGTTGTGACTGCTTCCTCTTTACCCCTCTTTGGTTCTGTTCTCTCTCACTAAGCATGTGCACAAACGCACAAAACGCCTTCTCTCTCTGGTGATAGGAGCACGATGTTTTAAACTTGCATAACAAGATCTGCAGTCCCACCCTATGCTCAGCACAGGGCTGGCTGCAAAGTCAAGTTGGAGTGCTTGGGGCAGTGTCTCCAGGGATGGAGACCTCTCAGCATCTCTGCCAACGTTTGAGTATCCTCACTGTGAAAATGTTTTTTCCTTACATGTGGCCGGAATGTCCCTTGATGCAACTTGTAACCTTTTTATTCTCAGTGTGCATGTCTGACAAAAGGCTACCTCCATCTTCTCTATGAGCTCCAATTAGGTATGTGTTAGACACCAAGATCTCTCTCAGCCCTCTCTTCTCCAGGCTGAACAAGTCCAGCCCTCTCCAGCTCTTCTTGGATCTCATGTGCTCCTGCTGATGATCATCCTGGTGGCTTTCTACAGTTTGTCAAAGCCTTTCTTGTACAGGGGAGCCTCAAACAGGACACAGCGCTCCTCATGCAGCCTCACAACTGACACTGATTTCAAGGATACTTTTCCCAGCTACACTGAGGGTAAAGCATAAAAGTGCTTGATGGGCGCAGATATTAGCTCTCTTTCAACCCTGGTGATACAGCATTAGAAGCCTTTGCAGAACTGAAAACACAACATCAATAGATGAAAGTGATTCATCAACCCCACGGGGATTTTAGGAAATGTCCTGACTTAACAGAAAAATTTCCACCTCTTTCCACAAGCTGAAGAATCATCCTTCAGCTTTTGTAACATCTTCTGTTCTGACTTTTACCTCTGAAAACAGGCAGCTGGAAAAATGACCAAACTGAATGACTTTAATGACGAAGCCGCATTCGCAATTCATCAGACCAGCTGCAGACCATCAGCTACATACTGATGCAGAGCTTTCTTATGATCTTATGAACAAATCTCTATAGTTGAGATCCACCATTGCAGCACATGTACATTTGCTGCATTCAGAATTACACTGAAATGTGTAACTTTTTTTTTGGTGTTTGTTTTTGTTGTTTGTTTTTCTGATTTTTCGGGTTTTTTTACAAAACAAAATTTTTAATTTTG
The DNA here is from genome assembly GCA_017639245.1 of Myiopsitta monachus. NCBI lineage: Eukaryota > Metazoa > Chordata > Aves > Psittaciformes > Psittacidae > Myiopsitta > Myiopsitta monachus. Next base: position 68,449,597 of record CM029919.1, read on the forward strand.
TTACACGTTACAGACTTTTTTTTATTACTTTGCTCTATTTAAAAAATACCTCCCCTATGGTATTTCATTATCTGATAGGCTCTGCCACAGCTCCTCTTCTTTGTTTTCTAGGATATTTAACACCAGCCTGATGCTTGCCCCAACATTTTTTCTTACAGACCTTTTGAAATCCTTAAGTATTTCTGCTGTTCTCCACATCTCCCTAAATGCTGCAATACCTTTTCTGAGATAGGAAAGAGGACATCAAATGGTTGCATGCCTTAAATCTAACATCTTGCACAGGAAAACTAGTGGTGGGGTTTTCCTTATCAGAGATGTTTGCTACACACTCTTAACATCCTTTCTTGAGTTATTGTAGTTTATGCAGAAGATAGGTGAGGGACTCAGATTTTCTATCTTAGAGTATGACATTTTATATTCATATCACTTAGATTGAGTTCAATACTGTATCATAAGTACACAGCACTGATTCATACCAATAGGTACCAGCTGTGCTAAAAGAGGGCTCAAACAAGGATACAAGGACACAGAGGATGAGATTTAAAGTATGATGGATTTATAAGGCAAGTATAAACAAAAGATTTTGATAGATTTACCATGAGAACCATGATTCCCTTTCCCTTTTTCTGCCCTATTTCAAGATCTACTGGGATGTCACTGTGTATACCTGATAATGCTGTCTCAGCAAACATTGTCAAGTAGTCTTTACACACAACCTCAGCTGAAGTCTTGTTATAATAAACCCTATTTAAATTCTGCACTGTGCATCCTTGAAGCATCACACAGACAACAATTTTATAAGGATGTGGACCTGTTGGAGCGAGTCCAGAGGATGGCCCACAAAGATGCTCAGAGGGCTGGAGCATCTGTCCAGTGAAGACAGGCTGAGAGAGTTGGGGTTGTTCAGCTGGAAAAGAGAAGGCTCAGGGAGACCTTAGGGCAACTTCCAGTGCCCAGAGAACCTGACAAGAAATCTGGAGAGGGAATTTTTAGAAGGACACATAGAGATAGGACAAGGGGGAATGGCTTTAAAATGTCAGAGGGGAGATTTAGATTAGATATTAGGACGAAGTTCTTCACAACTGAGAAGTTGTGGCTGCTCAATCCTGGAAGTGTTCAAGGCCAGGCTGGATGTGGCTTTGAGCAACCTGGTCTAGTGCAGGGGTTTGGAAGTAGATGATATTTAAGGTCCCTTCCAACCCAAACCACTTTGTGATTCTATAACTATTAGGCAGCACTGAAATACATTTAACTGGTAGGGTGCAATAGTTAACTCCTACCTGTACATGGTTAACGTGTACCTCTGTGAAGTTTGTTTGTGGTAATGCTGACAATATGTGATTATGTGACAATGATCTCTCCAATGCTATTTCTTACGTGGGGCAGGATACTGCAAGCAGTCATTATAGTATCAATTTCCTAGAAGTGTGTTGAACTGTAACTCTTCAATACAAATACCTTCTATTTCACAATAAAGTATGCTTACGGTTAGCAACAGGCTAGTGTTACAGTAGGGCATGATGTGGTACGGAGTTAAATGTCTGTTACTGTCCTGCATTAGAAAAATAATACACTTGACTTACAGCTTCAGTCTTAGGGCCAAAATCCCAATGCAGCTACTTTGTGATCTACTTGCATGAAAGGCAGAAGAGTTACAGAAGGGGAGGGCAAAGACATTAGGAAACAGCTGAAATGATTGTCTACAAATTAAGCACCATATATTAGCATGCACTACGTCTAATCACTCACAGAAGGAGGACTATATTTATAAAAAGACCATGCCACAGCTGCAGAGGTCAAAACCAATCCTTTCCCCTATGTTGTCACCACTAAAACACTTCAAAAGCATTGCCCCTTATTGTCCGTGCCTGTGGGACCTTTCTTTCCACGTACCTTTTGCCTATCTGACACTCTCATCCTGCTGCCCACGCAATGCAGCCACACTTCACTGCAGGTTAGCCAGATTGTGTCACTGTGGACTTCAAACCCTTCCACCACTTTTCTCCTCTTCTTCCACAGCCTTGGCTCTCCTCTGCCTTTGTGTCAGCCCCATAGCTCTGAGCAGCAGTGTGAGTTCACTCTTGCCTCCTTGCCTGCCAACAGGCTCTTACCTTCCTCCCCTTCACCCTCGGGTGCCATGGGGAGCCTTAGGAAGGGTGGTGACTGCCAACTTTCTCCCATCATCAAACTCAGATATTGCTTAGCAAGGTAAGCAGCAACCCAAAAGGCCTGTGGAAACCATTGACCCTGCTTCCACTAATGAATGGGAATTATACTGGGAGGAACAGGGGCATCTCCCTAAGAGGTACAGCAGCATCTTACCTGGCAGCACTGTGTTCTGGCAGCCCAGAGAGGGTATACAGGGATCCCCAGCTGAGAAGGGAGTCGGGGTCTGCTATAGGTGAACAGTTTCCCTGTGGGAACTAGGGAAGGGTATTCCTGTGGTGGCCTGTTCTGGCATGACCACGTCTTGGCTCTTGCATTTGCCCACTGCAGTCTCCCAAGACCTTTCCCTTCTTGCAGCCTGCTTCTGCTTCAGAGAATGAGTTTCTCCAAAAGCCATTATTTCACAAAATCACATTCATGTAACACAATGCCTTCCTTGTCACTGCTGATACAGTCATAGGTTGTCATGGGTTGTGGACATGTCCTCTATCCAGGAACATACACAGGATGGGAAGGGCATGGTGGGGAGCAGAGCAGGGACAGCAGCACACATTTTCCAAGCTGACAGTGGAAGCTTCCTGCAGACCCTGCAGAGTATCTTTGTTATAATGAAAGCACAATTTTAAACAAACCCTTTAGGGGGAACCTCCCAGTCCATGAAAAATTAGGGCAAATAAAAATCGATGGAAAATATTTAAAAGTGACCTCATTCAAACAAATATCTTGCTCTTATGCAAGTACATAGAACCCTATCTAATTTCTACTACACTTTGATGTGATCTGAATTACACCTTTATTCTGTGTGACCCTGTTGTTGTTCCTCTTAAAAACAGTGACACTTCTTGTAGCCACTAGTGATTTAGGGACTGAAATGCCTGCCTCCTTTCTAAACTTAGTTAAATGCTGTTGAAAGGTAAATGAGTTCTTGTGAAGCAGAAGTCATTACTCTGATGGCATGTGCTCAGGTGGGGAGAGGTAATTTGACCAGATGCTGGGACTATGTTAGCAGTGTATCCTGAAATGCCACATGTGATGCCTGCAGGAGAGAGAATACTAAAGACTATGGGTTTTGCAGAATGCCTGTGAAAATAACATCTTTTACTCTGTTTTCTTCCCACATTACATCTGCCAGAAGAAGCCTTGAGAATGTAAAGCAATAGTGGGTGATCCCATTGAACTTGTCACAACTTGGATACTGGGGGCTTTTGGGGTGGAATCACAATATCATGAAATAGTTATTGGTGCAACAAGAGCATCTCACTCTTTGTCTCAGTCTGTTCATGCAGGAAGGTTTGGAGCAGACCTGTCCCTGCAGAGCTTCACCTCCAGTTGGAGTCCACCACTGTCTTCTCCCTCCCTGAGACGTGGGATCACCAACTCCCATACAACCACCACCCTCCATGCCAGGACCTACTGACCCCCATGGACCTCTGCTATCATCACTCCCAGCAGTGCCCTGCACAGCTGCTGCAAGGAGTGAGAGAAGGGGGAAGGAGGTAGTATGGAGGAGGGTGATGGCCCATGCCTACATAGGTGGGAAGAAAATGAAGGGAAACTCACCACAGAGCAGAGCTGGGTGTGAAGCAGCAACAAGGCATTGACACTTGGATAGGGAGGGTCATCTAGGTTTGTATATTGGCACATCTGGAGATAAAGGAACGTAGAAACAGAGTTCCCTTGTTCTGAAAAGCATGGGTCTGGTGGGGTCATTCTCAGAAGCAGTGGCTCTCCAAACCTCACCCTCTCCTTTGGAGAATGACCAGGAGGGTAATGTGCTGTTAAACCTAAGCTGGGAGACTGGTTTATGATTTTACATCTTTGTGCAGCTCATAGTTTCCAAATTCTTAGCTCTTGAACACCTGCCTTAGAGTCTTCTAAGGAAATCTGTATTCAGATTCACTGTCAAGCCACGTTATTTAGCAATCAAGATGAGCCACAAAGATCAAACAAGCTGAGTAGACTGTTTCCACAAAGCAAAGAAAAAGAGCACTTCTAAGCAGGGGATACAACCTACAATCAGCCTAGAAAGATTTACATCCCCCCAAATATATGTTCAGGGGCCTAGGAGAGAACAGTGCCTGCTGGCAGAGAAGGAGATGGGGTAATGATCAACTGCGGGTCCTGAAGCAGGTTTTTCCCACAGCAGAAGTAGCCGAACATCCCTATGAAACAGAAAGCAAACAGCTCTGAGGCCATGGATGAACTTTGGGCTGTCAGACTTGGTACCAAATTCCCAAAGTCATTTGCTTCAAAGAGATCTCCTGCACTAAAGTGGCTATGTGTCTGAAAGTCTTCCTTATGGCCCAGGCCCTTGCAGTAAGAGCTTAGCCTTACTTAAAAGGTGTAAGGAGCAAGATTAATTTCCTGCAAGCAGTCTGAACTTTGAAGGAGAGGCATTTAAGTGAAAAATGAAATAGCAGGGAAAAAAAGACCCTGTAAAATGAAAGCAATGATAAATAAATAACAGGAAAGTGTACACCCCACTACAAATTTAATAGGCTACGCCCAGCTATGAATTATTGAGCAGAACCAGCCATTTGCTGCAATGGGGAGTATTAGTGAAATATTAATCACAGTGCATGAGCTAATGTTAGGTTTTACTTGGTGGTGGAGAGAGAAGAAAAGGTTGGAAAGCCCAGCCACTGCTCACTGACGAGCTGGCCACGACTCTCAGCCAGCCCTCAAGCCTGACTGCAGCGACAGGAGGGTGCACACCTCCTTGTTGGCTCTTTCTTTTGTATTCCTGTGAAAACCAGAGTCGTGTTCATGCCCAGACTCAGCCCCAAACCTGTTTCCTAGCTTTTGTACTGGTTTTCTTTCAGAAAATATTTAATCTTTACGACGGGAGTAGAGTATGAAAATGTGACGTTGGCTCAGCTGGCCAGAGGCTTACAGGAGTAAAAAGCATGGAGGAACAGATGGAAAAAATATTTTATTTTTAATTATAATTTTTATGACAGTTGCTTTTGCAAAGCTGGATGGAAACAAAGTCATGATTTTTGAGAATATGGATCTGGCAGAAGCTGTCTCATAGTTAACCAACCTTCTCATTTATCTGTTACACTCACCGCCTCAGTCTCACTTGATGTTTGGTGAGCAAACTGTAAGTAGGTGACTTTGGCACAGCATAAAAACGGGCTTTACCAGACCCCCTCCCTTGCCAACTACATGGGTGCAGAGCTCCACCATGCACCCAAGATGCCCGTCACAGCAAAGATAGAACACTTCTGCTGGGAACCCAGACAACACCATCCCAGTGCTAGAACTTCTAGTACCTATCTTCTTGCAGCAAACTGGTACAATGGCAGGAAACAAATCCCACAGCTATAAATGAAGCTGCACTCTCAAACAAATTCTCCACAGGGAGCTCTTTGCCAAGAAAAAGAAATAATTCAATTTCCTTCAGATCCAGATGGAAATGGAGGACTGATCAAAATGTCATGTGCATGCAGGCTCATTTGCATGCATACCTTCTTGAATAGTCTATCACTATGTTTTGATTTTATATCTTTTTAAACGTTGGAAATTTTAACCTCCTAGGCTGTTTGCTTTGCTTCTAGCTTATTTTACTTGTTTTTTACTCAGCTTCTTTAAAAATTTTATTTCTGTATCTCTTCCTTTTTTTTTTCATGTTTCCCTTTATTCCTTTTTTTTTTCATGTTTCCCTTTATTCTCTCATTTTCTCTTTGCACATATTCTATATTTTTTATCTTTCTCCCTCTACCTCTTGCCATTTCCTCACTCCCTGACTCCAGCTCTAGCAGTTTCTGTTTGTTCTGCCCTCATCAGTGCTCTTCTGACAGCGTTCTTCATAATATGGTACTCAGCTCACATTCAGCTCAGAAGCCCCACTTCATTTTGCAGCCTCTCGCCTGCATTTTCCAAGCCTGGGGGTTAATGGTCTGAAATGCTGCACAGAAACTGCTGCTCAGAAACCTGTACAAGCAGTTATTAGTTCCCTGTTGGGAGGGGAAGTTCGCCTTCCCCATGAGGAACTTGCTGTGTTTCTACGGCACATCCAAAAAAAAAATATCTCAGTACAGAATCTGGAGATCAAACACCCAAATCGAGGGGGTTTTATTTCCAACCTTGCCATGGCTGTATTTGCAGAGCCAGCCCTTCTTCTGTCTCTGCATCAAGGGGACTCATCACCCTCCCTGTGGGTGAAAGACGGAAGACAGCACTACGCTGACCATGTGCTGCACTGGGTGACAGCCTTACACTTGGAACATATCCAGCATTGACTGAAGCTGCAGGAAGACAAAAAAAGATAGGGTGGTTTGGTTTTTTTGGGTGGAAATTAAACACAGAGGTATCTTGTGGGTGTATAGGACCTTGATGTGAAGGATTTCTGAGCTAGACTAGCTGCTGGGAGAGCTTTGAGATAGCAGAGGAATGTTGCTGGGAAAGTTTTGAGACTGTAAGGGAGTATTGCAGGGAAAGTTCGGCAAGATAAGAAGAAAGAAGCGAGAAACCAGTATCCAATGAGGGGATGACAGCGAGAAGCAGGCTTCTAATCAAGGCAACCAGTGTGCAAGATACCAACCAATGAAGAAGCGAAAATACCCACGTGGACGGTGACAGCTAACCAATTGTATTAGCCACTCATACGCGTGGGCACTTCGTATAGCCTGTATGAACCCTGGACCTTCGGGAAATAAATGATTTCGTTTCCTAACCAAAAACGGGGTCTGTGCCTCAAGTCTCCACGGTATCTGACATCAGTCTTTCCACAAAGGTCCTGAATCCAATAAAATTCTTACCTGGTACATCTCCATTTTTGGAAAAGGAATGAGCACGAGGCCACCCTCTTTCCTGGCAAATCTAGACCCGGTAATGTTTTTACATGGTGATTAAGAAAACCTCCAAGTCAGAGCTGGTATTTCAGATGAATCCCTTCCATGACATACATAAACTAACAATTATGAGGGGAAAAAGCTTGGGAAGGGGGAGACATTTCTGCCCTTCTCTGCCTGCTAGCAATCATGCACCCTGATTACAGCTGGTCTTGGCTGCATCAGACCAAGCCCCACAAAACCCCAGTTACGATTCCTGCATGTTTTCAGTATCAGCTTTGCTCATCTCAAATAAGAAAACCCAAGCTTTTCCTCGCATTTGTTTTTTTCCCATCTTACTGGTCAGACACCTTCCTGTCCTAGTTCTTGGCATTGATACCTCTTGGGAGCTCAGCTGAGATAAGGTTGAAAAGATATGGATGTGCTTTGTAAGGCAACTGAAGGGCATTCATCCAAAGACACGTTCAAATTCTAGAAGTCTATATAGAGCAGCGGCCAGGCTTTGACAATAATGGTGGCCAAGACTGTGAGGCTTTGCACACCTGAGCAAAAGTTTGAGGCAACCTGGATGAGTTTTAGCAAACAGCATGTTTAGCTAACATGTTAAAAAACAACAAAGCTAAAAAACTAAAATATGGTCAGGAATCCCCTCTCTATTGGGTAGTTAACTTAGCGATCATACAGGCATACATCGTAAAAGAGAAAACAATAGTTTTGCTGACTGCTTGAAGTGAAAGACCTTTGAGAGAACACAGAGAGATGGAAGATTCACCACTAGAAATTAAAACTCCACAACTGTATCTTGTGGGGGGGGGGGGGGGGGGGGGGGCTTGTTGGTGGCATCAGGATTGCCAACCCTGCTCTTCTGGGCATGTTCCCACCAAAGCAAGTGGCAAAGACACACCTGGTAATCACTACCACGGGCAATATGTACAGACAGGCCATGGAGTCCCCTCCAAAACTCAGCACCAGGTATAATGAGCCACATTACTGCTCAAGGATGAAAAAGGCCTCAGTCACTGCAAAGTGCTGGCCAGAAATCATCTTTCCCCGCATGGCAATTTTGCATAGAGGAAGAGGTAATGCAGCTGGGGATTTTTCTTCCAGAATGTTTCTGGGTTCTCAGCTTTTTTTTCCTTTTCATCTTTATGTCATCTCTGTTCCTAGGGGTGGTTTCTAAAATAGGTTCTGGAACCTCTGGGCACTGTGGTTCCAGGAATGAAGAAAGACAGGGGATAAGAAAGCAAGCTTATCAAAAGGGCATTCAGTCCCACAGGTGAGACATAGAGGGAGGTAAGAGAAATCAGATATAATGAATAGATAGACAGAAGGTTTGCTCTACCACCATCATTCAGAGAGCTGCTAAGGGTAGGGGGAAGAAGAAAGCAGAAGTACTTTCGGTTTTTATTCCATCCCCTTTGCTAGCCAGGACTGAAAGATAAGCACACAGGAGAGGTGGAATGAGGGAGAGAGAAAAGATCAGCACAAACCACCAAATAGCTCAAAGGCAAGACAGTTTAGTGTCATGAGTGGCAGGAGCAGTCTCCCTGCTGGTTAAACTTGCTTTGGCTGGTTTAATGCTCCTTCAGGCATTTCTTTGCCTTTTCCCACTTGTAACAAGTTTCACATGAGCAGCAATGACTTTCCTATATGACAGCATCTCTAAATCCTTTTCTAAGCATTAGTGTGGAAAGTATCCATGTTATTCACAGCATTACATATTAGATGACTGAGTAGTGTGTACTGAAATACCTGTTTTAGCTGTCAGAATCACTGGACAGCCAAGCCATAGCAAAGCCAGGCAAAGATCTCACAATGAAGAAAATACCATCAGTTTGCCTGGTCCTTCTCAGCACATGAACCATTCCTGCAATTGCAACATAAAGAGGAAGAAAAACTGAGGGGTGGCTCCAATGTCCTGCAATGATCCCCTACAAACCAATCTTCTGATTCATTTCACAAAAAGGTGAGACCCACTGTGCTCCTGTGCAGCACACTGACATTGCAAGCTCATCCTAGACTTTATGCTGCAGGATCTGACTTGCAAATCACATTTAAACAAGAGGGTTTGCAGGTGCCTTTGCAAAGAGCAGGTTTAGTTCAGCCTATTTACATTTCCTCTGTAGTTTCAGCTATATGTCGTAACCTCTGTTTCCTCCATGGTTAAAGAGCTGTTACCTTTCGGTTTAAAAACAAGCGTATTTCCACATCCCAGTGACATATCAGTACTGCGGGCTTTCTCTTCTTAAAGCTCAGGGGCACCTTTGGCAAGTGCATTTCTGGCCACAGCTGCATGAATGAGGCCCTGTGAGGACAGCTGGCATGTGAACTGTGCTGCTATGCCCAAGGGCATGTTCCAGCAATGACTGCAAGAGATGCTGACTTATGAATGAGAGAGAAATTACTACGCATTTATTAAGATCCCTTGCACCAGCTGCTCTGCAGCCTCCCCACAGAGCTTTGTGGTCTTCCTTCCCAGCACACAGGTATCTGGAGGCACAAACCCCAGCTCTTACTAAAGGCCATCTTTTCAGCAGGTCTTGCTATCTGCCCTTGCAATGTAAGTCAGCATGTAAGCAAAGACTGTATGCTTCTGTCTAAAATTACTGGGACATGCCACTGCATGGGTTCTGTGCACCAAGGCCAACACAGGAGAGCCCTCAAATCCCACCACAAGAAAGGCTCCAAGGGGAAGGATGACAGGATAAATACATGGCAGGTACACAGTGGTTACAGTCTAAGGGGATATACCTCTGTTGCATATCCTAGGATTTCTGGTTTCCATTGGTTGCACAAAACCATTTAACTAAGGGCATGTAGACACCGAAGGCGAAGTAGTGCAGAAATACTTGAGTTTGCTTACAAAAGATAGCTTAAATGCTGGTAGCAGCTGAGCTGCTGCTGACTGATGTATTCTACTTCTCCTATTGAAAAAAAAAACCCAACAATTAAAACAAAACAAAACCAACCAACCAACCAAACAAAACAACAACCCACACAGGACATATTTTTAATATATATATATACATACATATATCTGAGAGAGCTCTCCCATGATTTGAAAAAGCTGTCTAACCATTGGGCAGTCATTCAGTCTTTCCTCTTCCTATCTACACGGGCCATGTAATTGTGAAAGTAGATGTGGATGAAGTCGGGACACTGGGATGCAAATGAGAGCTTCAGACAAAGGTGAATGCTTGGGCACTCACAGCTTTGCAGCAAGGGCAGCTGCAGCTACCTGAACATCAGTGTAAAATGCCAATACTCACCCACAGGCTGCTTTCGAATTGGCTTGACAAACTGTTTTCTCATCCATGTCTGCAGCATCCACATTAAAATACTGGGGCTCACTGGTGTATCACAGCTTAACTGAATGAACACTCCAAATGAAAACAAGACAGGTGAAGGGTGGTATTTCTTTTAAAAAAAAACCAAAAAGGATTAGTACTAACAAATATTTTGATTCCTTCTGATACTAGAAATTAAATGTAAAATACGTCAGTCATCCTGTTACTTATAGGAGATTGAAGGTGGTTCTACAGGATCTTTAGTAAGGACATTTTTCTTCTCTGATTACCTATAAATCCTTTTGTCATTTTCTAGGAACTCTCTCTCCTTTGATATCTTTTTCTGACCTGGGACAAACTGACAACATAAGAACTTGTTTGCAGTATAAGAATAAAGAAACTGATTACTGCCTTATCCTATAAAACATTTACCAGTATCAAGAAGCAAAATGTGCAAAACATTAGTTTCTCTTTGTAGGACATATCTTTTTTAATTATTTGTCCCAAATGCCCTGTGCACATTGACACCTCCCGTTCTACCTAAAACCCAACAGCTTTTGCAAATATCAGTCTTCCTACTGACATGCATATTGAAATACAGCTGGTTTTTAAAGTGCTTGTGGTCGGTGTTGGTTCTGAGAAACACGCTCTCATGAGCATGGGAGACCGTCAGTGGTTGATGACCCCAGCTCATCAGGGAGCAGCACAGTGTTATTACCTCTGTCCCATTGTTACTTACTCTGTCTATCCATGTGACACCTATGTTATCTTTTCCACAAGCAGCAGATGCCCCAGGCTTATGACTTGATGGCCCGAAAGGTCTCTCCCACCAGGTAGAGGGAAGCCTGTCCCCACACTCAAAGGTGGCTTCTTTATGGGAGCAACCCCACCAGCCATCTTGACAAGGCATCTAGCTTTTGGTTCCTGATGAAGTGGATGCTTTCCTCTGATTTGCGTTGCTTTTAGCAAAGGGAGATCATCCAAACTAGGAGTTACTCTGCCTAGCCTTACAACATCAGCGAGCAGTCAGTGAGGATCCCCCTGATGAGCAGGATCCAAGCTGATGGGAAAGTGTGCTTATGGCACATGAGAATGGCAAAGTGAGTATTTTAAAATAGAGCTGTTACAAGAAACTAAGATTTTTTTTTCAAGAATGCATAAACTATTTCATTTTAATTCATAAACAAAAATAAATGTTCTGACATTGTTGCTCATTGTGTGCCCCTGCCCATGCTTCCTGTGCGAATCACAGCTTTGATTAACGTTCCTTATTAAAGCCAAGCTGATCAAGTCACTAATATGCAAATAACCTCACTGTGCCTGCAAAATGTAATTCAAGCTATTTCCACTTCTGATGGCTGGCCTCTGCTGATTTCCCTAACCCTGAACAGAGCCAGGTGAACTCTCAGATCCAGAACCCAAGGACTTCCATAAACTTCTAGTCTGCAGGTCTTCCAGAAAGCCTGGATACATCCTTCTCCCTGTGACCTTAAGGAGTACAGTAGAGCTTTCTGACAGGAGCTGCTCAGCACTTTCCAGAGGTTGCTCTATTTTCATCGTGTCTTAAACTGGATAATACGAAATCTACGTTTTATTTTTAAAACCCTGGCCTGGATACGCAGGTGACAAAACTGAGGAGCAAGCCATGACATCTGCCTGTACATAAAGACAGCAAACATACAGAGGAGAAGAGAAAAATAGTCTGTCAAAGCTAACTAATAGGAGCCAGTGATGTTTTCAAGAGTTTATTACCAATACTTCATTGTAAGAATCTCACAAACTGAATATTATGTTTACATAAGTTTACTCTTTACAGAATGTCAGGCAAGCAAGGACTGTATACAAAACAACAGAGCATAAATGCTAGAAAAGTTTGCTGATATTTAGGAGTACAGATGCTTTCAAGTTTAAAAGTAGGGTAAAGGTTGAATAATTTCTAAGGAGATTTTTTTATATGGCATAAATTATTTATGGTCTTATAAAAGCAAAGAAGCATCTGTCTATGAGATAGACTGAAATCTCCCCTTTTGAGTTCTTCCCATAAGCGGTAAAAGAAAAATCATATTTACAACCCTTTGAAGTCATTCAGAAACTTGTTTATATAAAAAATTAGAGAATGTTCTCATGTATCTTTACATAATCGTGGAACAAAAAAGTTGTTCCTGAAGATACTATTTCTATGTATGTCTTCGGTGACTCAACTTGAGACTTCTGCTTAAGAACAGAGTGGGGTTTGGTTTTTCCCTTGTTATTTAACATAATAACCATAACAAACTATTAGTAAAAAACCCCAACCCAACCAACCAAAAAAGCCCCCAATAACTCTGGCTTTTTTCCCAATGATTTATTTTTTTCACTCAATTCTACTTTTCCCCAGCACACGGCTCCCTTTCACCTGTACACACAAGAAAATTAAACTTCGGTTTATTTTTTTTTCTGCTCTGAAAGGGACAGGCAATTCAATCCCAACACGGCAACAAGCATTGGTAAAAAGTTAACAAAACCCCTTTTATTTCAAGGCAACATAACAGCACTGTTACAGGAGCTGTAATGAGGAAAGAAATCCCACTTTTCCAACAAATACAGCTATTTCTGCTTGCAGGAATAAAAACACTTTGTAAAAATACTCAGGTCCCTGAAACAAATATTTTTTTTACTGCAGTTTTACAGGGCTTTATCTTTGGGAAAATCAATTCCAGAAAGATGCTGACCTCCTTTTCCAATGAACTCTTGGATTCGCTGATTAAAGTGTGATGTGAAAAGACACGTGCTGCCACCCTGCTGTCCCAAATACTTGGACACTAGAGTTTTAACCATGCTTTTATATTCTGTGGTACCCAGTTTGAGCAGGTTGAGAAGGAAGGAGCATGGATAGGTTGGTTGGAAGGGACCTCTGGTGTTCATCTACACAAATCTCATGCTCAGTGAGTTACATGAAAATGCAATGCTACAGGAAGGAAATTATGATGTAATTTACTTAGCACATACATATGAGCTTAAACAGTCCACTTCCTGCAGGATATGGGCTTGCAAGAGCAAAATGAAATGTGCTGACCTTCTGAAATTTTCTTTAAAGCAAAAAACCATAAAAACAACTTCAGTGGCTGCCTGAAGCAGTAATTAATGGTCAAAGGCATCCAATCACAGTCAAATAAAGGTCTGCTAGTGCTAAAATGCCATAGCACGAAAGGAAGAGTAAATATTGAAGGTTCAATAATGAAAACCAATACAGATACAGAAATTTTAAACTAGGGTAATATGTAGATATTGATTCAGAATAAAACTCTAAAAAATAAGAATGATCACAATAGAAACAGATTAAATTCAACTAAAGTAAATAAAAAAAAAATAAATTAGGTTTATTCAAAGTGCTGAACTAGCTATCTTTCCATAAGAAAGAAGGAAATTGGAATAGTTGCCTTCTCCTGACTGAGAAGGAAATGAATGCACTGTAAATACTAGGTCACTAGGTAGGATAGGAAGGAAAAGAAGCCTACAGACTGCAGAAGTTTACACAGGGAGTATTCCCCTCCCTACTACTGAGCATCCACTGAGGCTCCTAAGCCTGTATGCAGTGGGGCGAACTTCAGGGCTCCCAAGAGTTGAGGCAATCTCCAGAGGCTCTCTGCCCAAAGGCAGCATAGTTTGTGCCTGAAAAAAAGCAAAATACTGAGAGAATGAAAGTAGATTCTTTTCCTTGCAGGGTTCACCATCAATTCAGAAATCCATCCCTCAAGTCCACATTGTAATGATATAACCAATTTGTGAATTTTCCAGTTGTGTGCTCCCTATGTTGCCGATACTAAAGGTCAGTAGGAGGACTAGCAGCATGGTCCTAGCTTCTTCTTGATGAAAATAATTCCATTTTGTTAACCCACACTGTTACAATTCATACTTTTTTATCCAGCCTTGAAAAACATCAAGGAATAGAATACAATAGCAAGGAAGAGACTGTAATTTCTGATGAATGACTGTATTTTCACGAGAAAACCTGCAGGTTACCTGTAAAATAAATAAATTAATAAATACTTAAATAAATAGGTCTGATTATTTAGCAATAGTACTGGTTATACATGTGCATGCAGAGAAGTAGAAGACATCTATCCCTGAGTTCTCTTGAGCTCCCAACACAGCCCTACCTATGGTTCCTTGCTGCTCATTTCTCTGATTTGGCATGGATAATAATTTATTAGTTTTATAAGTATTAGTTTTACAAGTACTAGTTTTATTATTTTTTTTCTGAGGATTTAATTTTTTAGCAAGGGCTACCTGAAGTGTGCATTGCACAAGGAAAAGTACATGAATTGCAGGTCTGTCATAGAGATGAGCACCTTCCATATGAAGATAGGCTGAGAAAGTTGGGGCTGTTCAGCCTGGAGAAGAGAAGGCTGCGTGGAGACCTCATAGCAGCCTTCCGGTATTTGAAGAGGGCCTATAGGGATGCTGGGGAGGGACTCTTCGTTAGGGACTGTAGTGAGAGCACAAGGGGTAATGGGTTCAAACTTCAACAGGGGAAGTTTAGATCGGATATGAGGAAGAAATTCTTTACTGTAAGGGTGGTGAGGCACTGGAATGGGTTGCCCAGGGAAGTTGTGAATGCTCCATCGCTGGCGGTGTTCAAGGCCAGGCTGGACATAGCCTTGGGTGTCATGGTTTAGTGGGAGGTGTCCTTGCCCATGGCAGGGGGGGTGGAACTAGATGATCTGGAGGTCCTTTCCAACCCTAACTATTCTATGATTCTAAGATTCTATGATTCTATGATGATGGGATGCAAGAGCCAGAAATGGTTAACGGTGAGGAAGCACCATGTGATATGGTAATGTGGGAAAGGGAGTTTCACCTTGGCTTCTAACTCAGGAATAACATCTATAGCATACACCATTACTGGACTGTCACTGTTGCTGATCTTCTCACTCACAATTAGCATGCCTTAAAAATTGTTAAAGGAATAGAGGGGATAATTTTGGAAGCAGCTGATGGAAGAACCATCTAACCCATCACCCAAGACAGATCATCAATGGAGATCAATGCCAGACACTGCTGGGGATGTGGGCCAAAGTAACTCCCATGTGTCTTCTGACACCAGGCACCTGCAAGCCTTTGAGTGAGACGGCGTACTAAGCACAGGTCTTGTAACTGTTTTTTATGCTGAAACAAAAAAAGACACACCTTGCTCTCACAAGCACAAAGGACACCTTGTTCCTCTAGTCTGAAATGAGGAAAATCACAGTCCCAATGAAGCCTGAAGAAGTTTTGCCAGGAGCTCCTGTAAGAGCAAAATTTCCTCCCACTCCCAGAATGCAGGATGCAAAACTTCCTCATGAGAGGAAGCCTACATTACAGCCTGGTATTCAACAGGCAGGGTCTTCAGTCTGGGGTCCACATACTGCTTAGCATTGGCTTGTACACTGCTGCAGAGCGAGGAGACAGCACTGCGGGAAAAGGCGTCCCCTACCGCCCCTGCCAGCGGCGACCTGGCAGAAGTGACTTGGCCAAGCCCAAGCTCAGTACCATCATCTGCAGCATGTGTGCCAACCCCATGTCCCACCCTCCAAACACTCAGCTTTGTGCATGTTAACTACTAACCCTGCTGAAGTCAGTGCTTTGGAGAAGAAAGATTAAATATTTTGGCAAGATTTTGTTGGATTATCCCTATTGCCAGTCCTAAAGTTCCACATTTATGTCTAACGGAAGACTGCAACCCAGTATTTTGCTGTCAACGGCATGAACACATACCAACTTTTTTTCAGTGTGAGGATTCTGGTACCCTTCAGGTATCCTTCTAGCCTTCCTCAGCATGTCATCTTCAGTGCAGGCACCTACATCTGACCAAGGGAATTGGGAGTGTGTCTCAGCTCCCAGATCTGAATGCTCACCCTGGTCATATCCAACTCCAAACCCAAAGGCAGGCATGAGCACCCCTGTTCTGCCTCCCACAAAAAGAGGTGCAAGGGTGGGAAGAGGTGTCCCACCAGTCCTGAGCACCATGCAGTGCGTAGCCACACCATGGTGGATGTGCAACCATCACTACTGTGCAAAGACAGTAACACAAGAGGACCTGCCCAAATGAGCTTACAGGCTAATGGGGGAGAGCTTGTGATTTCACATGGTGCACACATAACATGTATTTCTTTTTCAAGACATTTTGCTTTGAATTTCACCACTAAGCACAAAAGCCAATGATAAAATAAATCACTTGGGCACAGTATTGACCCTTGGACGGCGACTGCATTAAAAAAAATGTAAATGCTTTGGTGTGTTACATAAATAATTCCCCTCTGGCATCTATTACACCCGCTGCAGCCATACCTTTCATTTAATTTATACAGTTTCTCTTGAGGAAAGCCATCCAAATTTTTCCCACAGCCTAGTCCACTCACTTTACACAGTGGAGTATGTGCTAAGGAAAAACAGAAGCAAGAGAGGGGAATTGATTGCTGCCAGCCTAGTAGGGAAACATTACCTTTGCAGGCAGGGGACAAACAGCAGAGTCATCTGCAACATGCAAACCAGCTTCTTCATTTCCATAGGGAAACAAAAGAAATGCCCTTCAGAAATTCGCAAAACTATTACCGCTATAAAGATGCTGTCCTTAGTTGGACCCTATGGACCAAAAGGAGTTTTAAAAATAAATACTAAGGTTAAATGTATCAGCTAAGCAGTTTTTGACACAGAAAACGATGCTGAGTGATCAGAGCCTGTGTAACGTAGATGCGGACTGCTCATCAGTCCCTAAATGCAACCTAATGAGACCATTTTCAGCTAACAGAGATGCTAAAACTGCCTCCAATTCGGTATCCCAGTCTTCCCCATCCCATCCAGTCCCTGCTCTGCCCTGCTCCACATTTCCAAGTCACTTCCAACAGACTTTATACCCAGGCAAGATTTCTACCACACTTGATCAAACGGGGCTCGCTTGAACCAGGAGTGCAGTGCCGGGTCCACCGCTGAAATTAATTATACTTCCGCGACTAATTGGAGGAGGTTTGGCCCAGCTCGACCCGCTCGGCACGAAGAACACGACGTCAGCGCCTTATCCCACCCGGGCTCCGGGCAGGGCGTGAGAGCCACAGCACCGGCGCCCCGCTTCCAGCCCCTCCAACGATGCACTGCTCCCCCCGCGCGGCTCCACGCCCGCCCCCCAGACCTCACACCGTCTCCGCGAGCCCCGAGAGGGGAAACCATCACCAATCATCATCATCGCCATCACCACCAGCTAATTGCAACGAGAGGGTAGTTACCAGCGAGGAGCGGCGCCGCAACAGGCGAGGCGAGGCAGCGCCGAGCGCGCTGCCGCAGGCCCCTCGCCTGCTCCCGCCGGCCGTGCCCCGCCCACCCCCGTGGCCACGCCCCCTTCGGCTGGCCTCTCGAGCTGCAGCCCCGGGCTGCCGCCGTCGCTAGTCCTGAGGTGGCGGCTGTCGCGGCGGAGGGTAGCGGGGGTCCGGCACCCCGGCCGCCGCGGGCTGCCCTCGGGCTGCCCTCGGACTGCCCTCGGACTGCAGTGGCCTTACGGCAGGGTGCGGGACGCCAGCCCCGAGTGCCAGAGGTTTGTGGCTGAGGGGGACTCGCGCGGCTGCTGTGGAGGGAGGAAGGTGAATCTGCTGTGGGCCATGGCCTGGAGAGCGGCTCCGCTCCCAGCCTGGGGACCGGCAGCGGAGTGCCAGAGGCAGCCTGTCAGCATTAGCTGAATCAGAGAATCATAGAATCAACTAGGTTGGAAAAGACCTTTAAGACCAAGTCCAGCCGTTACCTCAGGACTGCCAAGTCCAGCACCATCCCATGTCACTAAAGGCCTCATCTGTGCTGTTTTTGAGCACTTCCAGGGACAGTGATTCCACCACTGCCCTGGGCAGCCTGTTCCAAAGACTGAGCACCCATTCGGTGAAGAAATTTTTCCTAATATCCAATCTAAACAGAGCAGCTTGAGGCTGTTACCTCTTGTTCTATCACTTGTTACTAGGGAGAAGAGGCCAACCCCCACCTCGCACCATCCTCCTTTCAGGCAGTTGTAGAGAGTGATAAGGTCCCCCCTGAACCTTCTCCAGACTAAACCGCCCCAGTTCTCTCCGCCATTCCTCATCACACTTGTGCTCCAGGCCCTTCGCCAGCTTTGTTGCCCTTCTGTGGACCCGCTCCAACACCTCTGTGTCTCTCTTGCAGCGAGAGGCCCAGAACTGAACACAGAATTTGAAATGCAGCCTCATCAGTGCCAGTACAGATGAATGATCACTGCCCTGGCCCAGCTGGCCACACTATTGCTGATACAGACCAGGATGCCATTGGCTTTCTGGCTGCCTATGCACAAGCTGGCTCACGTTCAGCGGCTGTCGCAAGTCCTTTTCTCTTGGGCAGCTTTCAGAGTGAGAGGTCCCCACTGTGTGCGTACAGTGTTCACAGATGCTGTGGCTGAGTTACCGCACCTGACATCAGAGACAGGAGCCAAGTCTGGTCAAGGGTTCGTATGTTCTGCCTGCGTCAGGCAGTGCCCTGCAAGGCACCTGTAAAGGTGTGAAAATGGTAATAAGGAGAAGGGAAAATTCCAGCTCAAAGATGGGGAAGATGTAGGGCGAAGAACAAAGCCAAGCTCAATGTTGTATCTTACTAGTACTGTGCATTGAACTGTACAGTTACTATACTGCTCAATAAAATGAATTTTTTAAGGGTATCCCTCTAAAGACTTTTGCTCAAAGCTGATACACAGAACAGATGCTTTTTCCTGATCAGCATTAACTTGGTTTTAATACCATGCAGCAGAAAGTTCCTGATACTTGGCCATGCTTAGAGCAGGATACAACTGTAGCAAGGTTTCTTTTGATCCACTCCTGAAGTCGCCCTGTGTCTTTCTTCCTCTTCATGGTATGTTTGTTGCTTATTGTTTCCTACATCCCCCTTCTGCCCCTGACTTCATTCTTCTCCCCTAGTAAGTCTGAGGCTGTCAGGGTTCATCATCTTCTTCACTGCTGTATCTTTCATTCTGTTCCTGCGTATTCATCAGGCTGAACTTCCCTAGTACTCATTTTCTTCTTCCCTCCTTAAGCACTGGTGAGTCTTGTTGGCTCAATTGTCTGGTGTCTTGAGCTAAATTGCATCTACATTAGTGACCACAGCCATGCTTCTGTGGCCATAGGCTTTAGACTTCTCAGTTCTGCTTTCATTTTGATTTTTACATAGAATCTTACCAACTATAATGGTCAATTTTATTTCATGCGAAAATCATGTTCCCTCTCTCCTTGGCTTGCTTTTATCCTTCCTGTCTCTAGCAGCTTGAACAACTCTATCTTTCTCCCCTGCCAGAAACACTAGTGTTTCTTGTCTGTGCTACATTTGCCCCAGGCTCCTGCTTTCCTTCTTACCCACACTGCTCATTTCTGTAACTTCAGGTTTCCTCTGGCACTTTCAGCTCTTTGCCTGGCTCTGAGCCAATTGAATGTGCTGTGTCCACTCACTGTCAGGAGTTCTTTCACTCTATTTTCATCCTAGTCCTTCATTTATTTACAGTCTATTCTACCCCCATGTAATTTGCAGGCAGTGCTCCTAAAGGCACTGATGATTTCTTTTTTAACCATATCTGTGGACATTTCTTACCATTCTTGATCTGTCAGCCAGTTTTCACACAGGTTACCTATAAATGAGAAAAAAAAAGAACATTAATCTATCTTCAGATGTGTGCCCTAACTGGTGTGCAGTCTATGTTTTGATTTTTATCTATGTTGGAAGAAGGCCCAGAGGGGTTGTGGAGTCTCCGTCCTTGTGTAAAGCTCTAAGTAATCTGCTCAGACTTCATAGTCAACCCTGCTGTGAGCAGGAGATTGGATACCTCCTGAGGTATCTGCCAAGACGAATTATTCCCTATGCTGTTATCCATGTGTCAGGTGCCAAGACCCTTATCCTGAAGAGTGAAAGACTGCGATGATAAGATGCAGTGAATCACCAGGTAAGTCCACACATAGCTATAGAGTGTTTTGTTCCTGTTCCTGAAACTTGACTTCTTTGGCTTTTTAAGAATTCCTTCATTGTGGTTCTGTTGATGTTATCAGGGTTTCTATTTGTTTTGTTTTGAATATTATATTCTTCCTCCTGTGCTTCCAGTTTATTGCAAGGATGTTGTCACTAGCCCCTGGTTAACATCATGAATCATGCCAGATTCCAGTTATTTTCATGCAGTAGTCACTCATCCTGCTGCAATGTTTGACCATTTATTCAAACTCAGGATGGATATCACTGAACTCCAGTCTTCCTTTTCAAACTTCTCCTGCTTCTTCTTTTCCCCATCCGCTTGTTTAACTGTCATTCAAGCACATCAGCAAAGTGTCTAATCAGAACTCGGCCCTGTTTACATAATTCAGGCTTATTTGTTCTTTTCATCACAGTGTTTTTTTTCTTTTCATCACAGTTTTATATAATGCTACACTCATTTAAATTAATCTTGTCCACATGCAAGATTGTACTGAAGCTTCAAGTTTATTCACTTTAAATTATTGAAATATTTTTGCATTGAGATGTCCTTGCTTCTAGCTGTATGTGACCATTTTTTAAACCTGAATAAATCTCCTTGTAAACCATTAGTTTCCTGATGGCACTTTCAGTTTCTCTTCAAAGTCATCTTCATCAGTGCTTTCCCTTTTGTGTTTTCCTTCCACTTTTCAGTTCTTTAGTACCAGAACTTTATCCTGTGTGATGTCTTACATGTTTTTAGCCTTACAAAAAAACCCCAACCAAACCAAAACAACTCTGCATTTTAGCATGTAGATAATCTTGAAAATTACTGTGAATCAGAGATTTGCTAAACTTGGCTACTAATAAGAGGAGTTTTGAAGCCAAATCAGGGTTGGTTTTTTTTTTATTGAAACCATTATCATTGCATGTATTCATAAACTAAGAGGAAACCACAAAGAAGCATGAAAAAGCTACTTGCAGGTATCAACCTTGTATGAGGGTTAAGCTGTTGCTCTTATTAAATCTGTTTATCCAGCAGAAAACTGTTTCTGGGAGCTTTTAGAAAGCTTGACATTGGGTGTTTCTCTATTTTACTGTTCCTCCTTTAGATCAGAGACTAAAAACTCCAATTGCCCCACCTTTTCTAACAGAGGTTCTGAAAAACATCCTTTACTGCAAATAAAGCTAATGAAACAGCAATTTTACTTTCTTTTTTAATCACTGATTTTTTTTTTCTGAAACAGTAATGATAACTAGAGAAACTGTTGAATCATTTATTAAATGAACAAATGCCCTTTTTTTTGACTTCTCCACTTCTCCTGTTTTATGATTCTTTTGTCACCTGGTTTATCTGAGCAGACATTTATAGCTCAACACCTTAAACTAGAGATGACTATTTCTTTTTATTTGCCTTGTCAGATTCTTCTGATTTTTTGAAATATCTTCACTCATCCATCAGGAACAAGGGCAAAGCAGAAAGTGACTGAGCAAACTGCTTTGTAGACCTTTTCATCCTAAGCTGTCACCTGAATCAAGGGAGAATTTTGGTAAATTGTACAGACAATTCTCGTAGTGCATAGTTTCAAACTCCATGTGTTCCCTAAAATTTACATAGAAGAAAATACATTGAAAGTTAAGCTACTAGTGCAGAGCAGTGAGAATAAGACTGTAGTGTGACCTGTATGACCAGCATATCTTTGGGAGGCTTCTCATGTAAACAGTGGAAAAGTCATCAAGGCAGGTTCTGGAACTTAGGTGTTCCACCTATCAGGCTTTAACACTACCTGCTGGATAAGAGAGGCATTCCCCCTCACTCATATATGAGAGAGAACATGAAAAACTGGTGGCATCAAGAAAAATTAAATTAGATCACATGGAGTCACCCCATAGGGGAAGTGAGATACAACTCAAATGAAGATGAAAAATTAAATAAAAAAAATAAGGGTTTACTAAACACATAGTCTATAAATAACATCCATCACTAATAGGTACTACTACAAGGAGAGCTATTACAACAGAACTTTGTTTCAGGATAAAAAGTTTATCTATAACTTTTGAAATAGTTGGGGAATGGTCCTGCTTTTCTCAGCATATACATCCATGAAAAAAGCCACATGTTGGTTTATATTATCCTAAAGGCATCAAGGATTTCTAATTAAAACAAAGGACTCACAGTGCAGTATAGTTCAGAAATAACTGGGCATTTTGTGGGCCTGTATGTGTGAATGAAAAGCTCTTTCCAGTTTATACAAAGTAGCTATTCATTAAATATTTAAGGAATAACCTTTAAAAATTAAAGTGAAAAATAATAATATGAGCTATAAAAAAAACATTTTTAACTTAAGTAATAAAAGAATAAGCTAGAAACTAGGCACCAATGCTGGAAACAGATCTGTAGCGAAGGGTCCTGGCACCTGAATTCAGGTTCACTGACTTCTGTCAAAAATGCCAAGCCCCAGAATCTGCCGTACAACTGCAGCATACAGAAATTTTACAGTGTTTTTTATAAAGATCAGCACAAAGTGGCAGCATGAAAAAACAATGCTGTCCCTATAAACTGGGTTAAAGACACTGAAGCAAGCTTTTTTTCCATCTAGCCTCTGTAGTTGTGTTAGTATCTAAATAGCTAAAACTCCTCAATCATGACACAGTCAATAAAGCAGGCAAACAGAAAAAAGATGTTTGAAATAAATGGTAATTGACTTCTTGTTTTGTTAGAAAAATGTCATACTATATTTGTTATCATTATGTAATATTAATTTAAAAGGAACAACACAAATATATGAAAAGTAATACCTTTGTAGCAGTATGAAAAATAGTAAAGAAGTTGCAGTTAGAGAAATAAGGTCGAAAAGTCAGGTGATATAGTTATTCCCCCCTTGATATTATTAAGCCCTTCCAAATATTATTTTGAAGGGTTGGCAAAATCTCCTTCCATACAATACATTTCCAGTCTGGTGCTGCCTGAACAGATGTAAATATTTCTGGCTCACTATCAGAGCTGTGCTTCAGTGATTTAAACCATTTTAAAAGTGATAGATAAACCTTTTATCCTGAAACAAAGTTTTGTTGTGATGGCTGTCCTTGTAGTAGTACATATCAGTGATGGATGCTATTTATAGATCATGTGTTTAAATAGTAAACCTGACAAGAATCTACGAGCTGCCCAGTAGATTTTGTTCAAGAATCATTTCTCCAAATGGAACCATTACACCTGAAAGATATATTTACACAACAGCATACCATTGATCAGCAAGCAGTTCTTCAGCAATGGTAGTTCAATCGTCTTGGTGGATGGAATTGTTTTGTGCTTCATGAAGTGTGAGACTGAGACCTGACAGTGGGACCCCCAGGCTAGGAAAAGAATATGGTGTGGTGTGGCATAAAAGTCCTTTTCTCTGCAGGGGAGTACAGAAAGTGAGGATGTAACACAATGAAGCAGCTGGCTGAAAAGGCAGCAGGAATGTCAGGATCTGGACTGTGCCCCGCGCAGGGCTGGAAGCTGTCAAACACTGTGGTGGAGGGCAAGAAAGCCAGGGAGATAAGCCAATAGTCCCAGCTTTCTTTGAGAGCTGAATTGTAGCAGAGAGCTATAAGGAATAACTTCTCCCTCAGCAGGTCCCTGGAAATGAGTTTCCCTGACAAAGGGAACATCTCCCTAACAGAGGGAACAGAACATCAACCTTGTAGAAATACACAAGCTGAATGAAGGAAAATTTACTAACCATTTCTTTGTTGATAAACATATTCAGGACTAAATGACCGCTAGCTGCAGTACTGGTCAGAAATTTGGGACCATCTAAGGAACCGACGGAACTCTAGAATACGGTCTTTGGGAATAGCCCAAGTAGCAAAGGCCAAGTCCAGTTCTAGTGGGAGGTGTATGAAATGAATGTCTGCATCAGTGGTGTAGAACACAAGGGCACAGTGCAATCCCACCACAGTCATTGAGTGGAGGTGAATAAACTAAGAAAATGGAATTTATAAGCCTTTTGGTAATCAGCCAAGAGAGGTAAGCAATTTCACTGACTTCAGCTGTCTGAAGATTTGATTCACCCTTCAAAGAGTCTTTGCCCTCTTCTGAAGAGATGAGTCATATCTCCATGGTCAGCTGCAAAACTGCATAAAAAGCATGATTCTGAGCCATATGTATAAAGGAACTTAAGTTTTTGCACATGCAATGTGTCTTCCACTATTATTTTGCACTTCTCTTTAGAAGCAGCCTTGGTTGAGAAAATCTGATTCACCAGATGAACTTTTAGAAGAGGAAAAGAAAGAAAAAATATACACTATACATTGCTTAAAGCTACCTGAACCTGAAAAGGAAGGGCCCTTTACAGATAGGATCAAGCAGTATGCGTCACTTTTAAGAGAGAAACTAGATGGATGACATGGTTTGACAGTCATAAAACTGCATTATGGGAAATAAGATTCTCAGAAATGCAGCAAAGCGCTTGTGGACTCTGGAGGACTACAGCTGTTGCATTAGCAATATAGTGGAATTACAACAATTTAATATGCAATCTTGATTTGGCATTGAAGTGACAGTAAGGTTAGAGTTACAATATTGAAAGCACTCTGGAGAAGAATGTCACTTCTGAACAGCTTTAGGTTTAACATGCTCAAGCATAATGAGAAGCCTGTAGTGCCTCTAACTGCAAATAGTAGCTATGAAGGAGGGCAAACTACTGCCATTACTATAGGCTATAATCCAATTCTACTTGCTGGCCCCTTTTTTCTGTACGTGAAGACTTATTTACTCTTCTCCCACTAAAGGGGAAAGTGTTTGTAAAGAATCTGAAGTCTTTATATCCTTATGAAGATACTAATGAGTTAATTGATTACTGTGTGAAAGTTTTGTTTGAGTATGGCAACAAAGGATCTCAAGGATTACATGCGGGAGGTTTGCAGAACACTTCTCATTCAGTCTTTATTTTCTGATGGTTCCTTTCCCGTAAGAACTTCTGTAGTACCTGACATCCCTTTTTTTATCACAGAGTCTAATGATGCCCCTGATGACAGTAGTGTGAAGGATATTTGGGAAACTAATTTCCATTTTATAGCAAGCAAACAAGATGAAGAGGAAAAACTGATGTCTAGGTCCAAGTGGAAGAGTTACGTTGCTTCTTGTACCAGAAGATTGCTCTTAGCCTTCAGGTATATCCTTTGAAGATATATTACTCATGTTGCTATGTGTAAGAGTCAATAGCAGCTTTCATTCAAAGTGTCTTTTGGCTTTGTGACCTCATCCGTGGAAAAATTACCTTAAATTTCTTACCGTACCACTGCATGAAAAAGAAGTGTTTAGAATGATTTAAAACTCTTTTGTTAACATTAGAATAGCTGTAGGGATAACTGGTTTACATGCATTTCTTCTACAGTTCCTTTGCCTTAAATTCTTCATTGTTTTTTTCTTCTTTTTTCTTGTCTCGCTCTCTGTCATGCGTTCAGCAGTAGCAGTCATTTTTCTCCTACTTGGTAGTAGTGATTTGTGTTATACCTTAGTTACTAAACTGCTCTTTTCTCAACCTGTGGAAGTTGCATTCTTCTGATTCTCCTCCCCATCCCCCCAGGACTGGGGGAAGAAAGAGGGTGGAGTGAGTGAGAGAGCGACTGTGTGAGTTATTGAGGGGCTTAAACCACGACATTTTCTTTTCCATTTCCTCTGAACTTTTACTGTTTCTAGTGTTCTTTCTGATGCAGCCTGCATAATTTTCTTGGCACTTGCTTAGCACTATACGTATTGCCAAAGTGTAATTCAACCCAAGTTATGTCAGCATCATACGAAGTAGCTGTCAGATGCGGAAAATAAGAGAAGGTGCCTCTTGCTTTTGGTAAGGAACCAGAGATTTAATATTTCATGGTTTCTGGGAATTTGCCTGCTGGTCAAAACTTCGTCCATTGGTGGGTCTGAGCCAGCAGTTTAGTCTCCTACCTGAACAAACAAGAGGAAGCGTCACTCAAACTCCCATGTGGGATCCTCTGCCAGAATTTATGGTTTTGCCTTCATAGAGGACACAAATCCTTGGAACTTGGCATGAGGAAATGGTTTTCTAAGCCACCTTGATATAAATGGTTTGTAGGCTTCCCCCAACTGTCTGCTGCAGGCTTCCATTAGAATAGGAGCTGTTATTTGGATAAGCAAGCTCCTCCTTTGAGGTACATAGTGCATTTCACATATTGATTTTTAATACCTCAGAGTAAATATACTGAGTGAGAGGGTGGATCAGGAATAACTGGTTAGAGATTTTGGGGAATAATTCCAGCTAATACATTCTGCTTTAAGTGAACCTCAATCTCATGCTCTGTGTACATTAACTGTAAATATTCCTTTTTCCATAACCTTGAAAGAATTATTACTGCTCTCTTTCCTGTGTCTATGATCTAGAAAACCTCTTGAAATGTCAACTTTCACAATGAACTTCCTTGGTTCCTGAAAATGTTATTCTCTGCTATGTCTGTATTTGTAAACTGTGATAAGAAGTATTCCATGTTGTAGCAATTTGGTACAAATTTTGTCTGGCACCTGTATATTTTGGGGTTCTCTGGTACCATATGCATAAGAAATTTAATTGTCAAATCAACCAGGCTATGTCACTTTATTAACCATTCCTGTGAGTATGACCGAAATAGAATTGGCAGTGACAGAGGTGGAGATACCAGAAACACCATCACATGCAAACAAACAGTGCTGGGAGTTCTCTTTCTGGTGTTATAAAAACCAGTTATTGATGTTTCATGTTCTTTCCAGAGATATGCTTATGTTGCTGTAGAGAAAAGTATTAATAGGTCTTTTTGCTGAAAAGTGTGCAGTATATAAGTTCCTCAGCTATACTAATCCTCTCTAAAGCATCAAATCAATGAAGCTACTCCCCACTTTACCTGCTGAGATCCTCAAATGACCCTTCTCCTTATTTTATTCAACTTCTTTACACTTTGCCTACTGTTTATTAAGAGAATTATTTGCTAAGAGCACTATTATTATTCTAACTTTTTTAGAGGGAAAAAAAATAATCTTGTCAAGTTATTTTTAGTAGGCAATCAGGCCTTGCCACATACTAAAAAGATTCTTGGTTCATGGTCATCACTGGTGAAGTCTTTACTGTGCTCCATCCATTCTTTTTTTGAGGCAAGCTGCTTAAATTACATTAAATTATTTAAAAGTACTTAAATACCACAGCATTGTCCCAACCTTGTGAGGTCTTACCTTTTGTATGTTGCAGAGAGCTCCAAGCTAGCCTTGAGTGGGCTGACAGATCCACACAGTGAAATGCAGCTACAAGCAGGGACACAGATGGGTCTGCAGGACAGCAAGGTCAGTGCAGCCCTGCCTCTCAGCTCATGCACAGCCCTACATTGCTGCAGTTGTGATGTGTCTTCTTCTGGAGCAGGCTGACTTCCAGTTATTCCTAGAGTCTCTCCAGTGCTGCCTTATTGCAAAGTCTGCACATCTTGTAACTTTATGCAGCATATAAACACAATGATCTCTGCAGCTTTGCTAAGGCTTCCAATAAGGTGAATAAAGACCTGTCAAATCGCATTTTTGTCTATTTGAGAACTGAGAGACCTGATGCATTGCTGAGGTTGGTGTTCTGTTCCTGAAAATCCAGCTTTCTGTCCAGAAATCTGTATCATTGCTTGCTGCAGTGAAGATCTGTGTGTACAGAAATTTCAGAGTCCTGTGTAAAGAAGCTGGCAGAGTCATGGCAAAGATTAATGGAAAAAACTGGAGAGGTACCTCATTTCAGAGTCAGTATTCTGGTGTTCCAGATGCTTCTTGGCTGCCATTAAAAAATGGTCCAAAATTTTCCAATTTAGTTGAATTATAGAAGTGGTCAACCCTTTCAACTTTCTTTTAAATGTCTTCATTTCTGTTTTGCAAAGCATATTTTTTATTTGTCTAAGGCACATTGCATTTGAAATGTCATCTTATTTATGAAACAAGTGTAGATTCATAAAAAGATTAAACAATGATACCTTCCTAAATTATCAAGACATTTCAATTTGTTCAGTACAAAACAATCCTACATGGTTTTGACATTGCTTTCTTTTGGGAACAGGAAATATATTTCAGCATCTTAGAAATGTGTCAGAGATGACAGCAGATTTTTGTGCAACTGTACAGAAAGTCTTGCTTTTGTGCTTGAAGGTGTAATTACAAACTCCAGCAAAACCAGTACTTTGAGTGATATATGACCCTTGTTTGTTGTTGCTAAAGAAACACCATCCTAAACTTACCTTGCTTTTAAGCTTTCATGATCCTATAAGCAGACTAGGACCACAGCATCCAGCACACTCTCTTCTCCTTGAAGAAATCAAATGAAGTTATCTGCCTGAATGGGGAATATGACCAAAGAGCCAAACTGTCGCTTGTACAGAGGACCCAGAAGCTATTGCCTCCAGAGCACATTCAGGATGGGCAAGTGTCATCAGTTCAGCAGTAGCAGTCATTTTTCTCCTTCTTGGTAGCTGGTGCAGTGCTGTGTTTTTGACTTTCGTCCTGGGAACAGCGCTGATAACACCAGCATTTTCAGTTACTGCTTAGAATATTTTGGTCTGACCAAGGACTTTCTGGGTCTCATGCTCTGCCAGGGAGGAGGGGAAGCCGGGAGGAAGCAGAGAAAGTACACCTCACCCAAACTGACCAAGGAGGTTATTCCATACCACAGCACATCATGCCCAGGATGTAAAAATGGAGGGCAGAACCTGGAAGGCTGGGGGTTCGCTGCTGGGTCAGACTGGGTATCGGTGGTGAGCAGTTGCATTCTCTTCCCTTGTATTTCTCTTGTCATTATTATCATTGGTGGTAGCAGTAGTAGTTTGTGTTATACCTTAGTTACCGGACTGTTCTTATCTCAACCTGTGGGAGTTGCATTCTTTCGATTCTCCTCCCCATCTCCCCAGGAGCTAGGGGGAAGAAAGAAAGGGGAGTGAGTGAGCAAACTGCCTGAGACACTTAAACCACAACACCTGGTCAGCTTGGGTGCTCCAGATCATTTGTGCCAGTTTGCTCCAGTTTGCTCCAATAGGTAGAAAACATACCTAGGGATGAAGGAACTGTTTCAAAAACTTTGCTGCCTGTGTCTTGCTGCCCCTTACTGGAATAACGGCATAGAATCATAGAATCATAGAATGGTTAGGGTTGGAAAGGACCTTAAGATCATCTAGTTCCAACCCTCCTGCCATAGGCAGGGGCACCTCCCACTAAACCATGACAACCAAGGCTATGTCCAACCTGGCCTTGAACACCACCAGCGATGGAGCATTCACAGCTTCCCTGGGCAACCCATCCCAGTGCCTCACCACCCTTACAGTCAAGAATTTCTTCCTCATATCCAATCTAAACTTTCCCTGTTTAAGTTTGAACCCATTACCCCTTGTCCTATCACTACAGACCCTCATGAAGGGTCCCTCCCCAGCATCTCTATAGGGCCCCTTCAGATACTGGAAGGCTGCTATGAGGTCTCCACGCGGCCTTCTCAGGTACTTTAGTTTACATTCAACCTCTTCTTGTCAACATCCTGTGTGATTTGGGGGTCTTAATTATCCCTGAGGAAGCGGAGGAGTCTTTCCTATCATTACCAGCTAACAGAGAATAGCTTTTAGCACATCAGCTACTTTTTAGATGAGGTAGATTTGAAGTGGCTGTCCCCATGAAACTCACAAGCTCTAGCTATTCCAGCTGACAAAAAATAATCTTTCCATAAATAGAAGTTCCCTAAAATCTTTAAATTATTCTCTTCCTAATGGAGTCTGTGACGTGGCAACACGGGCAAGAGACTTGGAGCTGTGGTAGTGAATGTGAAGAAGGATGAAATGAAAGCATAGCCAGATCACAGAAATACTGCCCAGTAGCCTCTGTCAAAAGCAGTCCTTTTGTTTCTCAGATTAGAAGCAGCAGCAACGTACTTAAGTTCTTGCCTTGACAAGACCATTAATAGAGTGAAAGTGTCTCCTTTTAGGTCATTTAGGAGAAACGACAAAGGTCCTGAAAGGAAGAAAAGGCTTTACAAATGCAACCATGGCATGACCTTTTTGTCTCCTTGGACAGGTAAGTATCAGAGAGAGAAATGCAACCCAGAGGTGGAGAGAGGAATAAAAGGGGAAGGGGCTCATCCAAAACCAGAGACTGGCCAGATATACATTTCTCACTTTTATTTCTGTGTAGAAATGGTAAGAACATTCAGAAAGGCATAACACATGTGAAGAAATGCTGAGAACTGCAGGCACTCTGCGCAACGTATTCCAGCAAATGCAAAGAGAATGCGCGCGTATCAGCCACTCAGCCCTGTTACAAACAAATCGCTCAGGTGGTACCCAGATGTGAGACAGTTTTGTCTGCAGACGGCTGGGATGCCTGCTGTCATTTCCAATGGCATTTAGACAGCCTTCTGTTTATAAAGTATCACAGTAGACACTGGACATCTATGGTAGATGACACTAAGATCTTGAGAGCCGATCTTACTCCCTCTCCCATGCAGAGGGATCTGAGGGATTTGTTCTTTTTTCTTTTTTTTTCTTTTTCCCAAATGGGATTTCGGGTTGGGGGTTTTTGGTTGGTTGGTTTTGGGGGTGTTTGTTTCTTCCCAGGTTTTTTTTCTCTTTTTTGTTGTTGTTGTTGGAGGATTTTTGTTTGGTTTTGTGAGGTGTTCTTAAATTTTGTTTTCTTATTGCTGCTTCTTTGGCTTTGTTTCGGCATCTCCCTGCCCAGAATGAGCAGCTGTCAATGAAAACACAGTGGTTCAATTCCATGCTCCTTTCTGCTGCCTGCCTGCCTACATGTTCTCCTAGAGACAATTTTCTCCTCTGGGCCTTCACAGGTGTCTAAGATAATGCAGCTGTATTGCAAGCGCAGGCCAGTACTCATCTGGAGCATGTTTGAAGCTTTTTCAAGGTGCAGGAGGAGTTCTTCTGCATTCATAAATATCTTTCTCTCATTTCTTGCCTAAGCCAGAGACTCTCTCAGCGTACTTTCTCTTCTGTTTGGCAGAACACTTTCTTTTTCTGCATTCTGCAGGATGCAGATGGCAAGGCGGAGAGACAGATACAACTTTTGGAATTCTTTCTGCTTTGTTACTAACAGCGCTGTAGAGCCACTCCAAGGCAAGTCTTGTGAGCTAACATGAAATTGCTGGAAGTCCTTTCCAACCCTAACTACCCTATAATCTACGAAACTACAAAGTATGTAATCAAACAACGTGAAATAACTACTATCCCAGAACTTGTTCCTAAACTGAATCCTAAATATATCCTAAAGTATACCCTAACACTAATTCCTAAAAGAAACAGTAACAGCCTAACAAACATAGTTATGAACAGAGTAACAAACGCAGTAACGGTCATAGTAACAAATGCAGTAATAAATGCAGCCCGATGGAATTCAAAGTCCGGCTCCGCACTCGGGGAGATGCGCCAGCGGGCGGGCATTTGCCGGCAGAGCTGACCAGTGAGCCCGCAGGGCCTCCTGCGAGGGCTGGCATGGGCCCGACGGCGCTGCTCTGGCTCCGGGTGGGTTGGTGGCGCCTTCCACGCAGAGCAGGACACCGTGGGCTCTGTCCGCGCCGCCACCGGGGTGGTGCTGGGGCCGCACGGCGGAACTCGAAGGCCGGGCGGCAGAGCTCCTCTGGGGAGCCCAAGCAGTACACGGGCACCTATGAGGGCAGAGTCAGAAAGCACTGATGAAACCGTGAGGGCAGGAAGAGGCAGGACTTGGCTCTCCTGGGTTTTTCGGATGCGTGCTGTAAAAGGGGTCATTCGTAGCCCAGGGGAGAGGCTCCTTCCTGGCAACTGCAGCTTGCTTTGGTCCCTTCTCAACCTACGTGATTGATACACTCAGAGCATGGCAAGTTGACAGGGATGTGCAGTGCCCCCTCGCCAGGCAGCAGGGCTCGGCAGGGAGCCCTGGGGACCTCTGGCAT
Source organism: Myiopsitta monachus (assembly GCA_017639245.1). NCBI lineage: Eukaryota > Metazoa > Chordata > Aves > Psittaciformes > Psittacidae > Myiopsitta > Myiopsitta monachus. The sequence goes on from CM029919.1 coordinate 68,481,700, forward strand.
GGTCCTTTCCAAAACCCAAGCAGCAGCATCCCTCACTGTGCCGTACTAAAATCAGACTTACACAAACTGGGCTTCTACAGGGGCAAAAGGAAACCTGTCAATGCTGCGGTGGTATGTTTCTGCTGACAGACATGCTCCTCCGAGGACATCTGCATGCCCCCTTTCTAGGACCATCCCGTGCACCTCCGGAGTATTTCCTATCCTCAGAACTTAGAAAGATGGAAAAGAGGGTCTGCTACATACCCGCGCTCCTCCTTCTTCTTCCCCTGCTTTCAGTTGCCCATCCCTGAGAAGGGCTCGGTGGACAACCTGCTCTTCTTCCTACTGGGTGGCCCATCGCTCCCCTCTTCAGAGGCTGCTCGCCGCTTTCGGTTCTCTCTTGCAGAGCCGGGCAACCTTTCCATTCAACAGGATTGTTAGACAGCTGAAGCCACGATTACCTTGAACCAAGCAAAGCTAGGTACTTTTACCTTTTCTCCCCGCAAAAGCTGTTCCGTTGCTCGCTCTCAGGAGCGACAGGAGGCACCTGCAATGGGAACGTGTAAGTTAGCAGGGGGCAAGCACCTCCCTGCCCAATTGCTCCCCGCGCTCTGAAAGGCACAGCCCTTGGATGGCTTTGCTCAGCTCAGCTGAGCAGGCTGCGGGATCACCGCACAAAGCAGGATGGTCGACCTGCATCCGCCTTGCTTGGAGCTTTGGCAGAGCTGCAGGCCGGTGGCTGACCGTGCTTGTCCCTGCGGCAGCAGCCCCACCTTCCGAAGGGGAAGGCTTTTGTTGTCACGCTCTTTGTGCACTTCACAAACCTCGGCTGTTTCTGCCTCTGCGGGCGGCGCTGGAGGCTCCTCGTCCCCCTCGCTGCCCAGCCCGGACTCCTCCTGCCCAAGGAGTGCCTCCTGCTCTTCGATGAGGAGCTGCACGAGCTGGGTCACCTGCACACAGCAAAGCACTGCTTTCACCCAGGGCCCTGAGAGGGCTCCAACAGCCTTTCCCCGCCTGACCCACGCTTCTGTGCAGGAAGCTGCAGCCCTGGGGCTGCCCTTCCCGGCTGCTGCCCCACGGCTTTGCTGACAGGAGGAGGCAGCCAGGACCCTGGGAACAGCAAAGCTGGGGCGGGCTGGGGAGGCTGTAGCCTGGTGGCGAACGCAGCGTACCTTGCCCGTCTCCTGAGCCAGGGCATCCAGGGGCAGCTCCTGGGGTGGGCTCAGGAGGTTTGGCCCCACGCAGATGGCCAGGTTCCCGGCCGTCATCTTCGTTGTGGCCACGTTCATGCTGATGCTGCTAAGCAGCAACAGCAAGCGCCGCAGCAGGAGCAGGTTGGCCCCCGGTAACCTGCTGGCCACCCTGAGGGAGCGGGAGCACAGCGTTAATGAAGTCGGTGTTGACAACACAGGTCTCCCAGGCTGATCTCACCCAAGGCCACCACCTGCTCTACAGCAGAGGGACTGCCTTCACTGAGACACAGCCACCTCCCTTCATCCCTGCCCTTCTCAGGGGCCCCTGTTGGAGCAAGCCCCAGTCCCCGTGGGAACTGCTCCATGGAGAGAAATGCTTCCCTGCGCCCTTTTCCCCCAACACCAAGGCACCAGCCAAGCCAGAGGCGGCTTGCAGGAACCATGGCTATTTCAGGCAGGCCATTGCTTTGCAGGCGAGTGCCAGCCTGTGCCGGTCCCTGCAGGCTGCTCCCGCACTTACTCCCTGAGTGCTGCCAGCCTCTCCTGCCTGCTGGTCTTCTGCATGGCGCTCATCCACTCCTCGTAGAGCCGGCCATCGAGGAGCTTGGAGGGGATCTTCCGGAGCAGGTCCTGCGGGGCCAAGGGCTCCGCGTGAGGTTTTGGCCGCTGGCCCCCAGGAGCACCCGCAGCATCCCCCGCCCTCTGGCTCATGAGCAGGCGGCTGGGTTTCTGCTGGTGCTCCCGCAGGTGCCCGTCAGCACCAAGAGAGCCGGGAGCTGCAGGCTCCAGGTCAGCAGGGCTCACCTTCAAGAGGACGGCCAGCAGCAGCACGGGCTGGCTTTCGAGGTGCACCTCCAGCCCGCTGTCGAGTGCCTCCCTGACCTCGCGGGTGGCACGCTCGCTGGCTGACAGCCGGAAGATCCCCTCCGTGGACGGCCCGTGCTCACTGAGCAGCGCCAGCAGGTCCTGAGGGCACAGAGGAGGAGAGTTGCTGGGCTGGATACGGGCCCTGAGGTAGGTGCTTGGGACAGCCCCTGTCTGGAGCAGCCAGCGGGATGGGATGGGAAGGGATGGGTACCCCCTGGCCAGGCTGCCTTACCTGAATGGGCTGGGGCAGCATGCCATCGTGGCTGCAGAGCTCTCCCAGGGGGCGGCCAAACAGAGCTCCCGGGCAATGGCTCCCTGATGGCCCCGGCACCTCCGGTGCAGCTGAGGTCCGTGGCCGTGCAAACGGCCAGGGCAGCCTCATCCTGCTCCAGCGGGACCTGCCTGCTGCCAAGGGAATCAGAGCAAAGAGCCGTGGAGGAGAGGCACCAGGAGAGCGCTTCCAGACTCCCTCCGTGCTGTCCCCCCACTGTCCATGCCACGGGAAAGGCAGCATTATTTGGGACCCAGGCTCTCTCCTGCTGCTGAGCGATGGGGATGGATGTGCCCCGTGGGGAGGGCAACGGCAGCCCCGTCACAGCGGGCATGCCCGCCTGCAAGAGCAGGAGAGAAGGGCCATCCTGCCCCTGTCCTCTGCAAACTCACCATCCACGTGGCCACGTCTGCCGGAAGAGCCAGGAGGTGGCAGCTGCTGGGCACCAGCCTGCAAGAAATGGGCTGCACTCAGCAAGCAGCCCCTCAGCAGAAAGGGTCCCCAGCGAGCTGCATCAGCCCCTGGCCGTGTATGAGAGGTGGGGATTGCGCCTCAAGTGAGCCTGACCTGAGCCTGGCGCTGGAGCAGCTTCTCCAGGCTGTTGGCATCCAGCGTCGTCGCCTGGGCAAGGGGAAAAGAGCAGAAGGTGAGGAGCGATGCAGCTGATGGTGGGCTGGGGCAGCCCCTGCGGGCAGAGCAGGGGCAGGAGGGACACTCACAGCATTGCGGCCCCTCAGCTCCTTCAGCACCAGCCGGATGGATGGCAGCTGCGTCACGCGGGCTCCCTGCACTCCCTCCGGCGGTCTGTGCGTGGGGAAGGGGCAGAGGAAGAGCTGCGTGAGACCCAAGGCAGCTCTTCCCTCTGCTGCCAGCCTGGGGAGCACTTCCATGCTGCCCGGAAGGGCCGGTACCCCGCGGCAGTGGAGTGGAGCGGGAGCAGCGGGAGTGGTGAGGATGGGGCTGGGCAGGAGTTGGATTGACACAGCCGGAGGAAGCAGCTCCGGCGTATACTGTGGCTGCTCAGCAGTGGGGGGGACTCCTCTGCCTGCAGCTGTGGGAGCACGTCTGCCTGCAAGCTCTGGGGCACCTCTGCCAAGCCCAGCAGGGGTGTTCCTTTATGGCTTGTATGTCAGGTGTGGAGCATCCCCCCATGATGGGCGCACGGGCTGCCCTGTGCCCTGTGCTTCGGTGCCAGGCAGGGCTTACCCAAGGAGGGCGCTGAGCCAGAGCTCCTTCACTGCCCGGGAGCTGCCAAGAGAGAGCAGGAAGAAGCAGCCTGAGTGCCCGCTGTGCCCCAGCGCAGGATGCCCCGAGGGGCAGGACAGAGGTGCTGCCGCCCCTCTCGTGGGACGCTGCACCGGGACTCACCAGAAGGTGATGACACAGGAGCCGCAGGGCCAGAGGAAGACCAGGGAGCTGCCGGCCTTCCCTTCCTCCTCCTCCTCCTCCTCCGCAGCGTCATCCCCAGCGGAGCCCTTGCCGCCGCTCAGCACCTGGAGCAGGCCCAGGGCCAGGCAGAGCAGCGGGCTCGGGCTGCTGCCACGTCTGCAGAGAGGAGCAGCAGGGAGTGACCTGGAGGTGCCCGAGCCCGCTGGCTCCCCTCTAGCACCCGCCTGCCACAGGCACAGCCATGGGTGCATCCAGCAGCAGGGTGCTGGAGGCCTGGGGCTGCTCCTCGGCTGTCCCTGCTCTGGTGCCCTGGGGCCCTGGGGCCAGGGCCAGGGCTTGGGAGGAAAGGCATTTGGGCTCTGTCAGTCTTACTTGGGCTTAGCGATGACCACGCTGTCCCTTAGGAGGAGGAGGTCCCTCTTCTTCCCCTGGCTACGGCCCTGGCTCACCCGCACACGCTCCCGCAGCAGCGGCTCCAGCGACGCCTGGTCCAGGGTGCACTGCTGCTCGGGCTCAGGGTCATCCCTGCAGGGCAGATGCCATCGGGCATGAGCAAGGCGGCTGCTTTGGGCTGCAGGTGTGCCGGCGTGTCCCCGAGCCGTGGGGGAACCCACCTGGACCCGCAGCAGCAGAGCCACTGGCCCATCCTCGCAGGGCCGGGAGAGGGCCGGTAAACAGAAAGCTTGCCAAAATAATGACTGGAGTGCTCCTCCGCGAGGGAAAAGCACCCCCAGTGCCGCTGGTGCTGCTATACACAGCACCGTCTCCGCAGGCACTGGGGCCGTTGCCGGGCCAGCAACGGTTTAGAACGGAACACCACGGTGACCTCAGTTCTGGAACGCGGGGGCCCAGGTGGGGCGAGGCACTGTGGGGTTCTCCCCGCTATGCCCATGTCCAGCCGCGGCCCCAAGGACTGCTCCCATGCACTGCTCTGTCCACCAATGGAAGGTCACCGCTCCTGCAGCCATGGTCGTCTGACTCACGGGACCAGGGAGCCCCAGGTCTACCATGCACGTTGAAGACTGAGGCAAAGCACAACTATTAAATGCCTCTGTCTTTTCTTCATCCCCAGTGTTCAGTGGCCATCTTCGTAAAGTATCGGTCAGAGACTTCCCTTAGGCCTCCACTTGTTATTAGCATACTTCAAAAAGCCTTTTGTTGTTGTCTGACGGAACACTGACCACTTTCATCGCTAGCTGAGCTTTGGTCTCTCGTGATGTCTCCCTCCATGTGTGAGCCACAGCTCAGTAGTCTTCCTGGGAAGCTCGGCCTCGCTTCTGGAGAGAATGCAATTTCTGGGATACAACTTCATTTCCCGCCCAGTTCCGGGAGGATTTCCAGGCTGCTCTTCTGCCGCGTGTGCAGTGTGCATTGGCACAACGGGGTTGCTGCGCCCCTGCTTTCAAAAGGTGGTTCTTTAAAAGCGAGCAGCTCTCACGGTCCCATAGGTCCTCAAAAGCTGAGGCCCAGGCACCCTGCTAAGGAATGATTGCTAGCAGACACCCACAGGGACATTTTCTTTACTTCCCGTTCCCCAGCTCCTCACCATCGGCCTCTCAACTGCAGCATCCCTGAGAGTAAGGGCTGTGAAGTCCAACTTCTCCCTTGCACCGAGTGCAACTCCTCCACTCTCCTGCCCTTCCTATCCCTCCCAAACAGCCTGTTGGGTCCTCCTGAGCAGTGATGCTCTCTCACCGTTCTGCACCAGGGACAGGAAAGCTTGTCTGCATAACTTCCAGATTCACAAGAGAAAATGCTCACCTGAAGCATGATGCAAAGGCAGTTCTGCCATGCACCTCCAAGTGACTGGCTAAAACAGTTCATTTCTCTTCCATGCTGACACACGTTAATTTAAGAGCACCCATGGTTTGGCTAATAATCTCTCCAGGAACTTCAGTTTCTCCTTGGATGTGCCAAAGCGCTTCAGCTGCAGCAGAGCATGGACAGCCATAGCCCGCTCCAAGAGACTCTGCAAACCAAACATTGCTCTTTCCCATTAAACGTGACAGGTGGATCCTGGAGGTGTAGTCAGGGAAGACTACTAGTCAGCTTTGACACGAGAGAGAGTAGTACAGGCTTGTCCTCGAGACCTAGCCGAAGATGCTGAGACCACTCACTGAAACACAAAATACCCGGGCTGGGATTCAGCAGCTCTGACTTTAGAGAATCATACTGCAGCTCTCGGGAGTGAAAATTTGCAAAGGTGCCGTTATAGGTAGCAGAGTACAAAGCCATTCACGCTGTCCTAAATGTAGATATCTTTAGGACACCTCCAAGTGACCTTATTGACTAGGGCCTCGTTTCCGTTTCCTAGGCACGGGCAACTTAATGCCAATTAAGATGCCCTAATGAAACTAGCACCTAAAGCCTAACAGGTATGACACAGGGCCTGTGGACAGACTTGCCCTTCGGAAGGCACAGCTGCGAGCCAGGTGACATACCTATAGAACCTCAGATCGTCGAACCTCAGATCGTACCCAAATGGTGCCAAGGGGTAGGCTACAGCATCAAGCCACTAGATACCTCCTCACTCTAATGGCTGTGTGGACACCTAGACCAGACAGTGACACAGCAGAAGTTAGCGTGAGCCGAATCCCACTTTCTACCAAGGAGGTTTGCATTCTGAAGCCCCACAGCTGAGACCTACTGGGAGCATTCTCCATACAGTTCTTGTAGCTTGTGCAGTTTGCTGCAAACTTTGGGTCTAAGGGACTCTTTCCTCCTCTTCTTTGCTCTAACTAACTCCACCCAACGGTAATCTCCATTTGTCAAGTTCAAGAAACACAGTGTAAAGTACTTCTTTAAGTGAGTTTTTGACATTTAAAAAATGGGCATGTCTGATGCTTGGTGATATCTTATAAACACTAGTTATTTCAGAAATTATGTCAATATGTGACATTTCTGATAGCAGGAGACATCTTCTGAATTGAGGAGACTTTTAAAATCAGTTATGACGCAGTAAACACACAGCTCCACCTGTTGCTCCTGCTTTCTCTTTAATGCCAGCTTGGCTTTCAGAGGGAGCTTCTGGTAAATGAGCATTCTGAAAGCAACAGGTTGTGCCCATAGCCAGATGCCTGGCCACAGCTACTTCCTTGTGCAGTACTACTTTACCATGGGATTAATTGAAAAAGCACCAGGGAAATAACAGGGGGTTGGGAGCCGTCAAGTGATCCCACAGCAAGACTAGCTGGTATGTGAACAGAAGACATTTCCCTTTCTCTCTGTCAGTCTCTGTTGTCTACTGCATCAAGCTGGAGTTTTCTACCGGTCCACGTAGAACCTACAGCCAATATCGGCTTGACGGGACCGTGCAAATTCAAATGCATACACAGGTGCCTCTACTTCATTCCCCTTTCATTAAAGTTCTTTCTCACCCTTTTATTTGAGTTTCTTTTCCTGAAATGCTCTCATGGGGGGCACGTGCTGCTCTCTGCGCGAGACCTCTGTTAGGAGGCACAGAGCATCACAGCGACAACAATCTCTCCTGAGATGCGGGAACAGGTGGGGCAAGGCTGAATTGACTTGCATAAGCAGTACCTAGAACCTTTGTTGATGTTGGGTTTGATACTCACGTGGAGTACTGTGCACAGTTCTGGTGTCCTGTCCTGGGTTCAGCAGTAGCAGTCATTTTTCTCCTTCTTAGCAGCTGGTGCAGCGCTGTGGTTTTGCCTTTCAGCCTGGGAGCAGCGCTGGTAACACCCATGGTTTTAGTTGCTGCTCAGTGATGTTTAGTCTGACCAAGGACTTTCTGAGTCTCATGCTCTGCCGGGGAGGAGGGAAGCAGTGAGGAAGCAGAGAGAGGACACCTGCCCCAAACTAGCCAAGGAGGCGTTCCATACCGCAGCACGTCATGCCCAGCATATCAACTGGGGGCAGTCACCCGGAAGGGCTAGACCACTGCTCAGGTCGGGCTGGGTATCGGTCGGTGGGTGGTGAGTGGTTCTATTCTCTTCCCTTATTATTTCCTTTGTCATTATTATTATTGGTGGCAGCAGCAGTGGTTTGTGTTATACCTTAGTTACTGGACTGTTCTTATCTCAACCTGTGGGAGGTACATTCTTTCGATTCTCCTCCCCATCCCTCTGGGAGCAGGGGGGGAAGGGGGTGGAGTGAGAGTGCGGCTGTATGGTTCTGGGCAGCCAGCTGGGCTTAAAGCAGAACATGTCCTCAGCATAAGAAGGACTTGGAGGTGTTGGAGCAAGTCCAGAGAATGGCCATGAAGATGTTAAGGGTGCTCGAGCACCTCCTGTATGAAGAGAGGCTGAGAAAGTTGGGGCTGTTCAGCCTCTGCTGTCTACTGCATCAAGCTTGAGGTTTTTACTGCTCCAGCTAGAACCTGCAGCTAACATTGGCTTGATGGGCCCAGGCAAATCCCAATGGGTACACTGGCTGCATGGAGACCTCATAGCAGCCTTCCAGTATCTGAAGGGACCCTACAAGGATGCTGGAGCCAGTCTCTTTGTTCAGGACTGTAGTGATAGGACAAGGGGTAACGGGTGCAAACTTAAGCAGGGGAAGTTCAGGTTAGATGTAGGGAAGAAGTTCTTTTCTGTGAGGCTGATGAGGCACTGGAATGGGCTGCCCAAGGAAGCTGTGAATGCTCCATCCCTGGCAGTGTTCAAGGACGGGTTGGAGAGAGCCGTGGCTGTCATGGTTTAGTGAGAGGTGTCCCTGCCCATGGCAGGGGCGTTGGAACTGGATGATCTTTCATCCATCGTGAAGGTCCTTTCCAACCCTATCTACTGTAGGATTCTGCGATTCTCTGAATGCCCTTTGATTTACTACAGTGCTAGAGTCCTGTGCCCAGATTCTCCATTCATTTATATCATATGAAGCTGTTGACATTGGAGCAGGACAGAAACACTTCCAACCTGATTTGGCCTGGCAGAAGCTCACAGACTGACACAGGATGGCTCAGAGCAGTCTAAGTACCTGCTAAAAGAATAATCCACACGGGAAGGTTTAGAAGGGAACAGGCACAGCAAAGCAGGAATCACTGCCTGCTAGTTTATTCTTCCTTATAGCATTTGGTAACTACACTGTGTCACTCGTGTTAAGTAGACATGAAGCATAGCTTTTGTGACAGTGAAGGAGGTGGGTAGCTGCTTAAGTTCACACAGAAATCAGTTTACCAAGGGTGGGGTGAGAGGGAAAAGGTTCAGAGTTGCTTTGTCTTTCTGCATCATAGCATATATTTATATGTCCATATGTGTGTGTGAACAGACAGACAGACAGACAGACAGATAGATAGATAGACAGATAGATAGATCCCTCTGTCAAACAGGTTCACTGTGTCTATATGTGTCGTGGTATAAGCCCAGCCGTCAACCCAGAGCCATGCAGACGCTCGCTCACTCACTCCCCTCCTTCTTTCTCCCCCTGCCCCTGGAGGGATGGGGAGGACAATTGACAGAAAGTAATCACACGGGCTGAGATAAGAACAGTCCAGTAACTAAGGTAAAACACAAACCACTGCTGCTACCCCCAAGAATAATAATGAGAAGGGAACTAACAAGGGCAGAGAAAACAACCGCTCACCACCCGCCCACCGATACCCAGACTACCCCGAGCAGTGATTTAACCCTTCTGGGTAACTGTCCCCAGTTTCTATACTGGGCATGGCGTGCCCACTATAAACAAAGCATAAACAAAAGGGTATGGGATACCCCTTTAACTGGTTTGGGTCGGGTATCCTGTCTCTGCTTCCTCCTGGCTTCCCCTCCTCACCGGCAGAGCAGGAGGCTCAGAAAGCCCTCAGTCAGTGGCCCTCCACGTGACACTCAAAGGCACAACTCTGAGATTAAGAGTCTCATGCTCACCCAGCTGAGCGAGCTAGGTAAGCCTGCAGCACCTGGCATTCTCAGGCAGTCTCCCCTCCAGGTACTAACCGAGTATATTTCTTTATGCTATTTTTCGTTCTATATTTCTATATCATATATGTCTAACCTGATACATTTGCCAGGGAAAAAAACGTCTAATGAGCTGACAGAAACAAAAATTGACAGCAACATCAGCACTGCAGGAACAAGAGAACGGCTTCCTGCAGGCTCACCTTCACTTGTCCCTGAGTCTGCTGCAAGAAACCCTGCCAGCGCACAGGAATGTGGCAATCCACCCTACAAAGGACTTGCAGGCATCAGGGGATTTTGAGTGTTCTGGAATTGAAAGAACAAATCCCTCTCTGAGCCATGACTGCTATCACAATGATGAAAAAACAACCCCTGTGCTGAACACCTGATGACCAGAAAACCATCCGTTCAGGAGCAAAGCAGTGAGATGTACCGCAAACGTAGTAGTAAGTTTACGTTCTTGCATCACCGTGACAATTTAGTTTCCCGGTGATACTGGGAGCATCCATTTCCCAGATTCCCTTCCTCTCCCAGCGCATGGGAAGCGACTACAGATTTCAAGACAGCAGAAACAGCAGCGAGTCATGTTTACCAAGTAGGTACTTATTTTTAGAACTAAAATCAGAATCCCACATTTCCTAAGTATGAGTGCATACAGAAGGCACATAGTCCTTAGCATAATTCAGCCATCCCAGTGCTCTGTTGCTGAGGATGACCACCTGGAGGGCATTCTGGTCAGCTTGGGAGCTCCAGATCATTCATGCCAGTGTGCTCCAGTTTGCTCCAGTTTGTAGAAAATATCCCTAAGGATGAGGGAACTGTTTCAAGACCTTTGCTGCCTGTCTCTTCCTGCCCCTTACTGGAAAAAGGGCACGGGTACTTTAGTTTATCTCAACCCTTCGTGCCCCACGTTGGGCGCCAAAAAGAACAGTCGTGGTTTAAGCTGTAAATTTCACTACTCCCTCCCTCCCCCTCCCCCCCCCCCCCACTCCGATGGGGGGGAAATGGGGAGAAGAACCGAAAGAATGTAACTCCCACGGGTTGAGATAAGAACAGTCCAGTAACTGAGTTACAATACAAATCACTACTGCTACCACAAATAATAATACTATCGACAAGGCAAATACAAGGGAAAAGGATACAACCGCTCGCAGCCCGACCGAGCCGAGAGAGAGAGAGAGCCCCTTCTGGGTTCCGGCCCCCAGTATTTTACATCCTGGGCATGACGTGCTGTGGCATGGAATAGCTCTTTGGTCAGTTTGGGTCAGGTGCCCTGTCTCTGCTTCCTCCTGGCTCCCCCTCCTCCCTGGCATAGCATGAGACTCAGAAAGTCCTTGGCCAGACCAAAACATTGCCAAGCAGTAACTGAAAACACTCACTGGTGTTATCAGTGCTGCTCCCGGGCACGAAATTAAAAACGCAGTGCTGCACCAGCTACCAAGAGGGAGAAAAATGACTGCTGCTGCTGAACCCATGACAATCCACCCCTTATTCCATACCATTCACATCATGCTCAGATCCCACATTTTCAATATACCATCACATACATATATATATAAATACATACACACATGCACACACAGACGGAGAGGTATAATCCCTTAGTGCATGGACCAATTCCTATAAAGCTGCTGAGTCCTTCCAGTCCGTGATGTCAGGCTCCATCTGTTATAGCAGTCTTTCAGAGCAGGGGAGGCTGTGTGCAGTGTTGGATCGTTGCCTGCTGATGCTGATCGTTCCTTTACTGCAGAACTCATCTGGTTTCATCGAAGTTCATTCGTTGTTGGGATGATGGTCTGAGGGCCAGTCGCGGATGACTTGAAGGCATCTAGTTGATGGGCTATAAAAATATTACATAGCAGGCAACAGCATGCAATTGAGTTCATTGGCTGTTTTCTCCTAAAATCAAATCTCCTTGAGGTACACATTGGACTTCCGCATCTTCCCACATTACCCACCAAGTACAGCCGGGTCCCTGAGCAAAAGCAATCCCACGAGTGGGTTTGCCTTTACCTGAAGCAGGAATAACCCAGACTGTCTTCCCCAGCAAATTCTTTATGTGCACCACAGGAACGTTGTCCCCCTCCACAGTATGTAGAAGTTCTGACTGGGCTGGACCAGCCCTGTTGGCAGATCCTCTGGTGTTGACCAACCAGGTGGCCTTTAATAAATGTGTATCCCAATGTTTGAAAGTCCCACCACCCATTGCTCTCAGTGTAGTTTTTAATAGCCCATCATACCGTTCGATTTTCCCAGAGGCTGGTGCATGGTAGGGGATGTGATATACCCATTCAATGCCATGCTCTTTGTCCCAAGTTTCTATCAGGTTGTTCCGGAAATGAGTCCCATTGTCTGACTCAGTTCTCTCTGGTGTGCCGTGTTGCCACAAAATCTGTTTCTCAAGACCCAGGATGGTGTTTCGGGCAGTGGCGTGGGGCACAGCGTATGTTTCCAACCATCCGGTGGTTGCTTCCACCATGGTAAGTCCATGACGCTTGCCTTGGCGGGTTGGTGGGAGTGTAATAGAATCAATCTGCCAAGCCTCTCCATATTTGTACTTCAGCCATCGTCCTCCATACCAAAGAGGCTTTAACCGTTTAGCCTGCTTGACTGCAGCACATGTTTCACAGTCCTGAATGACCTGGGCAATAGAGTCCATTGTTAAGTCCACCCCTCGATCACGAGCCCATCTGTATGTTGCATCTCTGCCCTGATGGCCTGAAGTGTCGTGGGCCCACCGGGCCAAAAATAATTCACCCTTATGTTGCCAATCGAAGTCCATCTGAGCCACTTCAATCTTAGCAGCTTGATCCACTTGTTGGTTGTTCTGGTGTTCCTCAGTAGCCCGACTCTTGGGTACATGAGCATCTACGTGGCATACCTTGACCACCAGGTTTTGCACTCGGGCAGTGATGTCTCGCCACAGTGCAGCAGCCCAGATGGGTTCACCTCTGCGTTGCCAGTTGCTCTGCTTCCATTGCTGCAACCACCCCCACAGGGCATTCGCCACCATCCATGAGTCACTATAGAGATAAAGTACTGGCCACTTTTCTCGTTCCGCAATGTCCAAGGCCAGCTGGATGGCTTTCACTTCTGCAAACTGACTCGATTCACCCTCCCCTTCAGCAGTTTCTGCAACCTGTCGTTGAGGACTCCATATTGCTGCCTTCCATCTACGGTGCTTTCCCACAATGCGACAGGACCCATCAGTAAATAAGGCATATTGCTTTTCACTTTCTGACAGTTCATTCTATGGTGGGGCCTCTTCAGCACGCATCACTCCTTCCTCCTCTGGTGACCTTCCAAAATCCTTGCCCTCTGGCCAGTCCATGATGACTTCTAGAATTCCCGGATGACTGGGATTTCCTATTCGAGCTCGTTGTGTAATTAATGCGGCCCACTTACTCCACGTAGCATCAGTTGCATGGATGTGTAGAGGAGACGCTGCCTTTGAACATCCAGCCCAGCACGGGCAACCGGGGTGCCAGGAGGAGCTGTGCTTCAGTGCCAATCACTTCCGAAGCAGCTCGAACCCCTTCATAGGCTGCCAATATCTCTTTTTCAGTTGGGGTATAGCTGGCCTCAGATCCTTTGTATCCCTGACTCCAAAAGCCGAGGGGTCGACCTCGAGTTTCCCCTGGAGCTTTCTGCCGGAGGCTCCAGGTAGGACCGTTCTCCCCAGCTGCGGTGTACGGTACATTTTTAACATCTGGCCCAGCCCGGACTGGTCCGAGGGCTACTGCATGAACTATTTAATTTGCTCAAAGGGTTGTTGTTGCTCAGGGCCCCATTTAAAATCATTCTTCTTCCGGGTCACATAATAGAGAGGGCTTACAATCAAACTGTAATTCGGGATGTGCATCCTCCAGAACCCCACGGCACCCAAGAAAGCTTGTGTTTCTTTCTTATTAGTTGGTGGCGACATTGCTGTTATCTTGTTGATCACATCTGTGGGGATCTGGCGGCGTCCATCTTGCCATTTTATTCCCCAAAATTGAATCTCCTGTGCAGGTCCCTTGACCTTACTCCGTTTTATGGCAGAACCGGCTTTCAGCAGGATTTGGATTATTTTCCTCCCTTTCTCAAAGACTTCTTCCGCTGTATCACCCCACACAATGATGTCATCAATGTATTGCAGGTGATCTGGAGCTTGCCCCTGTTCCAGTGCAGTCTGGACCAGTCCATGGCAGATGGTAGGGCTGTGTTTCCACCCCCGGGGCAGTCGGTTCCAAGTGTACTGGACGCCCCTCCAAGTAAAAGCGAACTGTGGCCTGCACTCTGCTGCCAGAGGAATTGAGAAAAAAGCATTGGCAATGCCAATTGGGGCATACCACTTGGCTGCTTTTGACTCCAGTTCATACTGAAGCTCTAGAATGTCCGGTACGGCGGCACTCAAGGGTGGGGTAACTTCGTTCAGGCCACGATAGTCTACTGTTAGTCTCCTCTCTCCATTAGACTTTCGCGCTGGCCCTATGGGGCTATTAAAGGGTGAGTGGGTCCTACTGATCACTCCTTGACTCTCCAACCTACGGATCAGCTTATGGATGGGAATCAGGGAGTCTCGGTTGGTGCGATATTGCCGCCGGTGCACTGATGCGGTCGCGACAGGCACTTGTGGTTCTTCGACCTTCAGCAACCCCACAGCAGAAGGATCCTCTGAGAGACCAGGCAAGGTGGGCAGCTGCTCCATTTCCTCTGTCTCCAAAGCAGCAATACCAAAAGCCCATCGGTAACCTTTTGGGTCTTTGAAGTACCCTCTCCTGGGGTAATCTATGCCAAGGATGCATGGAGCCTCTGGACCAGTCACAATGGGGTGTTTTTGCCATTCCCTCCCAGTCAGGCTGATTTCAGCCTCCAGTACAGTCAACTCTTGGGATCCTCCTGTCACTCCAGAAATAGAAATAGGTTCCACCCCTTGACAGCTTGATGGCATCAGAGCACACTGTGCACCGGTATCTACTAGAGCCTTATACTTCTGTGGGACTGAAGTGCCAGGCCATCTGATCCATACAGTCCAATAAGTTCGATTGTCCCCTACCTCCACCTGGCTGGAGGCGGGGCCCCTCTAGTAGTCATCACATTGGTCACTCACCTCTTGTAGAGATGGATTATTCTTCTTCATCACAGGAGCTGAAGGAAAAACGGCTGTTCCATTCCATCTGGGAACCTGTTCACCAGAGACTGAAGCCGCAGCCTTCATGGGGTGATCAGACTTGACCTTTGCTCTCCTCTTCAGTTCCTGCACCCGCTCCTCCAAAACTGAAGTAGGCTTTCCATCCCACTTCATCACATCTTCTCCATGATTCCACAGGTAAAACCATAGGGTGGCCCGTGGTGTATAACTTCTATATCTTCTCTCTCAAACAGTAGGACGCCTTCTGTTAATAGCTGAGACGTGTGTTGGTACACGTGAGGAGCTGGATAGATCGTCTCTCAAGTGTTTGAGGTCCTGGGACAGTTTTTCCACAGCTGAGATGATGGAAGGGGTGAGATTGTCTTCAAACTCTCGGAGTTTATGAATCGGTATTGTGTCATTCCATGTTACTGTTGCCAGTGAATGGGCATATGATGAGGGTGCATTCCGTGTAAATTTCCACCACATGGGTCGTGTACATTCGACTTCATCTGGATCTATGGGTATACCCCCAACATTCGGCTTGATAGTATAGATCATCTCTACAATGGCTGATTCTCTCAGAGACTGGATGCCTTTCTCTAAAGTAGTCCGCTTGGCTGAACGACTCATAGCATCATCCTTGTATGGAAACCTATCTTTCACAGCTGCCAAGAGCCGCTTCCAAAGGCTGAGGGACTTTTTCTCTCTTGCAATTGCTTTGTCAATTCCCCCTTCCCTGGCAAGTGATCCCAGCTGTTTGGCTTCACTACCTTCTAGTTCATGACCGCCGGCCCCATTGTCCCAGCATCGGAGCAGCCAGGTAATGATAAAGTGATGCGCTCCCCTGGCTGACGGGTAAAGTCTTTTCGCATATTCCGTAGCTCGGTTGAGGTCCGAGATCGGGAAGTCACCTCTTCTTTTTCTTCTTCTTCATCACGTGATGACTCCTGGTCAGGCGCTGTCCCAAGTAGTGACATTGTTTCTTCGTCTTGCTTCATCTTTCTTGCCTCTTTTTTGCTTCTCCTCTTGCATCCAGGGGCAACCGATATTGTCATGAGTTGGTCCTCTGGTTTAGCTGCGGTGATTATCACTGTGGTTTGGGTAGCCGCCGTACTTGTCACTGGGGTTTGAGTCGTGGCTGTACCTGTCGCTGGTGGTGGTGTAGCTGCTGTACTTGGAGCTGGATTAGCTGCGCTGTCTGTTACAGCTGGAGTTTGAGTAGCTGCTGTGCTTGTCCCTGGGGGTGGTGTAGTTGCTGTGCCTGGAGCTTGAGTAGCTGCAGCTACCCTCCACCCTCAGATCCAGAGACGTTTTTTTCCTTTTGAAGATGCAGGACAGTGTTAAACAGGGCTCTGTAAGCATAAGCCAAGCCCCAGCACGTTGCCATGATTTGTCCATCTCTGGTGTGACCAGAATGACCACACACCTCCTTTCAATGTTTTACTAATTTTTCTGGGTTTTGCATTTGTTCCTTGGTGAAGTTCCAAAGCACTGGAGGGGCCCACTGGCCTAGATACTTGCCCATACTATCCCACACACCCTGCCACTCATGACTGTCCAGCCTTGGGGAAAATCTCTCGGCCATCCTGGATTGTAGTTTAACCCCAGACATGGCCCACACCCCACGCTGCTTAACTTTCCGGACCAGACAAAATAGTTGTGAGTACAACACATTCAGTATGTGTGCCAACATGATGATTCCCATCACAACCAGCAGGCAGGTCTCAAGGGCATCTAAAGGCCATTCAAAACCTTCAAAATTCTCAAATGGTGCTGTAAACGGTCTGGTGGGGGTGCTGGGAGCATAAAAGAATGTCTCCTTCACAGGCTGACCACCCAAGGAGGTGAAAAGAGACGTGTAATTGCTAAGAACTTCCATTATATACCTCCCAAAGTATAGAGTTGGTGGCCACACTGGAAACACAAACCGGGTCAGTTTCATGATCACCGAGTCTATTGTATTAAAAATCCATGCAATACAGTACAATGTAACAAGAACCTTAACCCAAAACCCAGATCTGAAAAACACTAAGGTAAGAAATACCGGCTGTAAGTAAAGTATCATACACTGAAGCTGTGAGAACCAGAGCAACAACTTTGAGAGCCAGTAAATCAGCATTGAGACGAGTGGCTATTAATCCTTGCCGTTTATCTCAACCCTTCGTGACCCACATTGGGTGCCAAAAAGAACAGTCGTGGTTTAAGCTGTAAATTTCACTACTCCCTCCCTCCCCCTCCCCCCCCCCCCTCACTCCGATGGGGGGGAAATGGGGAGAAGAACCGAAAGAATGTAACTCCCACGGGTTGAGATAAGAACAGTCCAGTAACTGAGTTACAATACAAATCACTACTGCTACCACAAATAATAATACTATCGACAAGGCAAATACAAGGGAAAAGGATACAACCGCTCGCAGCCCGACCGAGCCGAGAGAGAGAGAGAGCCCCTTCTGGGTTCCGGCCCCCAGTATTTTACATCCTGGGCATGACGTGCTGTGGCATGGAATAGCTCTTTGGTCAGTTTGGGTCAGGTGCCCTGTCTCTGCTTCCTCCTGGCTCCCCCTCCTCCCTGGCATAGCATGAGACTCAGAAAGTCCTTGGCCAGACCAAAACATTGCCAAGCAGTAACTGAAAACACTCACTGGTGTTATCAGTGCTGCTCCCGGGCACGAAATTAAAAA
Organism: Myiopsitta monachus; assembly: GCA_017639245.1. Taxonomy (NCBI): domain Eukaryota; kingdom Metazoa; phylum Chordata; class Aves; order Psittaciformes; family Psittacidae; genus Myiopsitta; species Myiopsitta monachus. The sequence continues at coordinate 68,499,048 of CM029919.1, forward strand.
CGCAGTGCTGCACCAGCTACCAAGAGGGAGAAAAATGACTGCTGCTGCTGAACCCATGACAATCCACCCCTTATTCCATACCATTCACATCATGCTCAGATCCCACATTTTCAATATACCATCACATACATATATATATAAATACATACACACATGCACACACAGACGGAGAGGTATAATCCCTTAGTGCATGGACCAATTCCTATAAAGCTGCTGAGTCCTTCCAGTCCGTGATGTCAGGCTCCATCTGTTATAGCAGTCTTTCAGAGCAGGGGAGGCTGTGTGCAGTGTTGGATCGTTGCCTGCTGATGCTGATCGTTCCTTTACTGCAGAACTCATCTGGTTTCATCGAAGTTCATTCGTTGTTGGGATGATGGTCTGAGGGCCAGTCGCGGATGACTTGAAGGCATCTAGTTGATGGGCTATAAAAATATTACATAGCAGGCAACAGCATGCAATTGAGTTCATTGGCTGTTTTCTCCTAAAATCAAATCTCCTTGAGGTACACATTGGACTTCCGCATCTTCCCACATTACCCACCAAGTACAGCCGGGTCCCTGAGCAAAAGCAATCCCACGAGTGGGTTTGCCTTTACCTGAAGCAGGAATAACCCAGACTGTCTTCCCCAGCAAATTCTTTATGTGCACCACAGGAACGTTGTCCCCCTCCACAGTATGTAGAAGTTCTGACTGGGCTGGACCAGCCCTGTTGGCAGATCCTCTGGTGTTGACCAACCAGGTGGCCTTTAATAAATGTGTATCCCAATGTTTGAAAGTCCCACCACCCATTGCTCTCAGTGTAGTTTTTAATAGCCCATCATACCGTTCGATTTTCCCAGAGGCTGGTGCATGGTAGGGGATGTGATATACCCATTCAATGCCATGCTCTTTGTCCCAAGTTTCTATCAGGTTGTTCCGGAAATGAGTCCCATTGTCTGACTCAGTTCTCTCTGGTGTGCCGTGTTGCCACAAAATCTGTTTCTCAAGACCCAGGATGGTGTTTCGGGCAGTGGCGTGGGGCACAGCGTATGTTTCCAACCATCCGGTGGTTGCTTCCACCATGGTAAGTCCATGACGCTTGCCTTGGCGGGTTGGTGGGAGTGTAATAGAATCAATCTGCCAAGCCTCTCCATATTTGTACTTCAGCCATCGTCCTCCATACCAAAGAGGCTTTAACCGTTTAGCCTGCTTGACTGCAGCACATGTTTCACAGTCCTGAATGACCTGGGCAATAGAGTCCATTGTTAAGTCCACCCCTCGATCACGAGCCCATCTGTATGTTGCATCTCTGCCCTGATGGCCTGAAGTGTCGTGGGCCCACCGGGCCAAAAATAATTCACCCTTATGTTGCCAATCGAAGTCCATCTGAGCCACTTCAATCTTAGCAGCTTGATCCACTTGTTGGTTGTTCTGGTGTTCCTCAGTAGCCCGACTCTTGGGTACATGAGCATCTACGTGGCATACCTTGACCACCAGGTTTTGCACTCGGGCAGTGATGTCTCGCCACAGTGCAGCAGCCCAGATGGGTTCACCTCTGCGTTGCCAGTTGCTCTGCTTCCATTGCTGCAACCACCCCCACAGGGCATTCGCCACCATCCATGAGTCACTATAGAGATAAAGTACTGGCCACTTTTCTCGTTCCGCAATGTCCAAGGCCAGCTGGATGGCTTTCACTTCTGCAAACTGACTCGATTCACCCTCCCCTTCAGCAGTTTCTGCAACCTGTCGTTGAGGACTCCATATTGCTGCCTTCCATCTACGGTGCTTTCCCACAATGCGACAGGACCCATCAGTAAATAAGGCATATTGCTTTTCACTTTCTGACAGTTCATTCTATGGTGGGGCCTCTTCAGCACGCATCACTCCTTCCTCCTCTGGTGACCTTCCAAAATCCTTGCCCTCTGGCCAGTCCATGATGACTTCTAGAATTCCCGGATGACTGGGATTTCCTATTCGAGCTCGTTGTGTAATTAATGCGGCCCACTTACTCCACGTAGCATCAGTTGCATGGATGTGTAGAGGAGACGCTGCCTTTGAACATCCAGCCCAGCACGGGCAACCGGGGTGCCAGGAGGAGCTGTGCTTCAGTGCCAATCACTTCCGAAGCAGCTCGAACCCCTTCATAGGCTGCCAATATCTCTTTTTCAGTTGGGGTATAGCTGGCCTCAGATCCTTTGTATCCCTGACTCCAAAAGCCGAGGGGTCGACCTCGAGTTTCCCCTGGAGCTTTCTGCCGGAGGCTCCAGGTAGGACCGTTCTCCCCAGCTGCGGTGTACGGTACATTTTTAACATCTGGCCCAGCCCGGACTGGTCCGAGGGCTACTGCATGAACTATTTAATTTGCTCAAAGGGTTGTTGTTGCTCAGGGCCCCATTTAAAATCATTCTTCTTCCGGGTCACATAATAGAGAGGGCTTACAATCAAACTGTAATTCGGGATGTGCATCCTCCAGAACCCCACGGCACCCAAGAAAGCTTGTGTTTCTTTCTTATTAGTTGGTGGCGACATTGCTGTTATCTTGTTGATCACATCTGTGGGGATCTGGCGGCGTCCATCTTGCCATTTTATTCCCCAAAATTGAATCTCCTGTGCAGGTCCCTTGACCTTACTCCGTTTTATGGCAGAACCGGCTTTCAGCAGGATTTGGATTATTTTCCTCCCTTTCTCAAAGACTTCTTCCGCTGTATCACCCCACACAATGATGTCATCAATGTATTGCAGGTGATCTGGAGCTTGCCCCTGTTCCAGTGCAGTCTGGACCAGTCCATGGCAGATGGTAGGGCTGTGTTTCCACCCCCGGGGCAGTCGGTTCCAAGTGTACTGGACGCCCCTCCAAGTAAAAGCGAACTGTGGCCTGCACTCTGCTGCCAGAGGAATTGAGAAAAAAGCATTGGCAATGCCAATTGGGGCATACCACTTGGCTGCTTTTGACTCCAGTTCATACTGAAGCTCTAGAATGTCCGGTACGGCGGCACTCAAGGGTGGGGTAACTTCGTTCAGGCCACGATAGTCTACTGTTAGTCTCCTCTCTCCATTAGACTTTCGCGCTGGCCCTATGGGGCTATTAAAGGGTGAGTGGGTCCTACTGATCACTCCTTGACTCTCCAACCTACGGATCAGCTTATGGATGGGAATCAGGGAGTCTCGGTTGGTGCGATATTGCCGCCGGTGCACTGATGCGGTCGCGACAGGCACTTGTGGTTCTTCGACCTTCAGCAACCCCACAGCAGAAGGATCCTCTGAGAGACCAGGCAAGGTGGGCAGCTGCTCCATTTCCTCTGTCTCCAAAGCAGCAATACCAAAAGCCCATCGGTAACCTTTTGGGTCTTTGAAGTACCCTCTCCTGGGGTAATCTATGCCAAGGATGCATGGAGCCTCTGGACCAGTCACAATGGGGTGTTTTTGCCATTCCCTCCCAGTCAGGCTGATTTCAGCCTCCAGTACAGTCAACTCTTGGGATCCTCCTGTCACTCCAGAAATAGAAATAGGTTCCACCCCTTGACAGCTTGATGGCATCAGAGCACACTGTGCACCGGTATCTACTAGAGCCTTATACTTCTGTGGGACTGAAGTGCCAGGCCATCTGATCCATACAGTCCAATAAGTTCGATTGTCCCCTACCTCCACCTGGCTGGAGGCGGGGCCCCTCTAGTAGTCATCACATTGGTCACTCACCTCTTGTAGAGATGGATTATTCTTCTTCATCACAGGAGCTGAAGGAAAAACGGCTGTTCCATTCCATCTGGGAACCTGTTCACCAGAGACTGAAGCCGCAGCCTTCATGGGGTGATCAGACTTGACCTTTGCTCTCCTCTTCAGTTCCTGCACCCGCTCCTCCAAAACTGAAGTAGGCTTTCCATCCCACTTCATCACATCTTCTCCATGATTCCACAGGTAAAACCATAGGGTGGCCCGTGGTGTATAACTTCTATATCTTCTCTCTCAAACAGTAGGACGCCTTCTGTTAATAGCTGAGACGTGTGTTGGTACACGTGAGGAGCTGGATAGATCGTCTCTCAAGTGTTTGAGGTCCTGGGACAGTTTTTCCACAGCTGAGATGATGGAAGGGGTGAGATTGTCTTCAAACTCTCGGAGTTTATGAATCGGTATTGTGTCATTCCATGTTACTGTTGCCAGTGAATGGGCATATGATGAGGGTGCATTCCGTGTAAATTTCCACCACATGGGTCGTGTACATTCGACTTCATCTGGATCTATGGGTATACCCCCAACATTCGGCTTGATAGTATAGATCATCTCTACAATGGCTGATTCTCTCAGAGACTGGATGCCTTTCTCTAAAGTAGTCCGCTTGGCTGAACGACTCATAGCATCATCCTTGTATGGAAACCTATCTTTCACAGCTGCCAAGAGCCGCTTCCAAAGGCTGAGGGACTTTTTCTCTCTTGCAATTGCTTTGTCAATTCCCCCTTCCCTGGCAAGTGATCCCAGCTGTTTGGCTTCACTACCTTCTAGTTCATGACCGCCGGCCCCATTGTCCCAGCATCGGAGCAGCCAGGTAATGATAAAGTGATGCGCTCCCCTGGCTGACGGGTAAAGTCTTTTCGCATATTCCGTAGCTCGGTTGAGGTCCGAGATCGGGAAGTCACCTCTTCTTTTTCTTCTTCTTCATCACGTGATGACTCCTGGTCAGGCGCTGTCCCAAGTAGTGACATTGTTTCTTCGTCTTGCTTCATCTTTCTTGCCTCTTTTTTGCTTCTCCTCTTGCATCCAGGGGCAACCGATATTGGCATGAGTTGGTCCTCTGGTTTAGCTGCGGTGATTATCACTGTGGTTTGGGTAGCCGCCGTACTTGTCACTGGGGTTTGAGTCGTGGCTGTACCTGTCGCTGGTGGTGGTGTAGCTGCTGTACTTGGAGCTGGATTAGCTGCGCTGTCTGTTACAGCTGGAGTTTGAGTAGCTGCTGTGCTTGTCCCTGGGGGTGGTGTAGTTGCTGTGCCTGGAGCTTGAGTAGCTGCAGCTACCCTCCACCCTCAGATCCAGAGACGTTTTTTTCCTTTTGAAGATGCAGGACAGTGTTAAACAGGGCTCTGTAAGCATAAGCCAAGCCCCAGCACGTTGCCATGATTTGTCCATCTCTGGTGTGACCAGAATGACCACACACCTCCTTTCAATGTTTTACTAATTTTTCTGGGTTTTGCATTTGTTCCTTGGTGAAGTTCCAAAGCACTGGAGGGGCCCACTGGCCTAGATACTTGCCCATACTATCCCACACACCCTGCCACTCATGACTGTCCAGCCTTGGGGAAAATCTCTCGGCCATCCTGGATTGTAGTTTAACCCCAGACATGGCCCACACCCCACGCTGCTTAACTTTCCGGACCAGACAAAATAGTTGTGAGTACAACACATTCAGTATGTGTGCCAACATGATGATTCCCATCACAACCAGCAGGCAGGTCTCAAGGGCATCTAAAGGCCATTCAAAACCTTCAAAATTCTCAAATGGTGCTGTAAACGGTCTGGTGGGGGTGCTGGGAGCATAAAAGAATGTCTCCTTCACAGGCTGACCACCCAAGGAGGTGAAAAGAGATGTGTAATTGCTAAGAACTTCCATTATATACCTCCCAAAGTATAGAGTTGGTGGCCACACTGGAAACACAAACCGGGTCAGTTTCATGATCACCGAGTCTATTGTATTAAAAATCCATGCAATACAGTACAATGTAACAAGAACCTTAACCCAAAACCCAGATCTGAAAAACACTAAGGTAAGAAATACCGGCTGTAAGTAAAGTATCATACACTGAAGCTGTGAGAACCAGAGCAACAACTTTGAGAGCCAGTAAATCAGCATTGAGACGAGTGGCTATTAATCCTTGCCGTTTATCTCAACCCTTCGTGACCCACATTGGGCGCCAAAAAGAACAGTCGTGGTTTAAGCTGTAAATTTCACTACTCCCTCCCTCCCCCTCCCCCCCCCCCTCACTCCGATGGGGGGGAAATGGGGAGAAGAACCGAAAGAATGTAACTCCCACGGGTTGAGATAAGAACAGTCCAGTAACTGAGTTACAATACAAATCACTACTGCTACCACAAATAATAATACTATCGACAAGGCAAATACAAGGGAAAAGGATACAACCGCTCGCAGCCCGACCGAGCCGAGAGAGAGAGAGAGCCCCTTCTGGGTTCCGGCCCCCAGTATTTTACATCCTGGGCATGACGTGCTGTGGCATGGAATAGCTCTTTGGTCAGTTTGGGTCAGGTGCCCTGTCTCTGCTTCCTCCTGGCTCCCCCTCCTCCCTGGCATAGCATGAGACTCAGAAAGTCCTTGGCCAGACCAAAACATTGCCAAGCAGTAACTGAAAACACTCACTGGTGTTATCAGTGCTGCTCCCGGGCACGAAATTAAAAACGCAGTGCTGCACCAGCTACCAAGAGGGAGAAAAATGACTGCTGCTGCTGAACCCATGACAATCCACCCCTTATTCCATACCATTCACGTCATGCTCAGATCCCACATTTTCAATATACCATCACATACATATATATATAAATACATACACACATGCACACACAGACGGAGAGGTATAATCCCTTAGTGCATGGACCAATTCCTATAAAGCTGCTGAGTCCTTCCAGTCCGTGATGTCAGGCTCCATCTGTTATAGCAGTCTTTCAGAGCAGGGGAGGCTGTGTGCAGTGTTGGATCGTTGCCTGCTGATGCTGATCGTTCCTTTACTGCAGAACTCATCTGGTTTCATCGAAGTTCATTCGTTGTTGGGATGATGGTCTGAGGGCCAGTCGCGGATGACTTGAAGGCATCTAGTTGATGGGCTATAAAAATATTACATAGCAGGCAACAGCATGCAATTGAGTTCATTGGCTGTTTTCTCCTAAAATCAAATCTCCTTGAGGTACACATTGGACTTCCGCATCTTCCCACATTACCCACCAAGTACAGCCGGGTCCCTGAGCAAAAGCAATCCCACGAGTGGGTTTGCCTTTACCTGAAGCAGGAATAACCCAGACTGTCTTCCCCAGCAAATTCTTTATGTGCACCACAGGAACGTTGTCCCCCTCCACAGTATGTAGAAGTTCTGACTGGGCTGGACCAGCCCTGTTGGCAGATCCTCTGGTGTTGACCAACCAGGTGGCCTTTAATAAATGTGTATCCCAATGTTTGAAAGTCCCACCACCCATTGCTCTCAGTGTAGTTTTTAATAGCCCATCATACCGTTCGATTTTCCCAGAGGCTGGTGCATGGTAGGGGATGTGATATACCCATTCAATGCCATGCTCTTTGTCCCAAGTTTCTATCAGGTTGTTCCGGAAATGAGTCCCATTGTCTGACTCAGTTCTCTCTGGTGTGCCGTGTTGCCACAAAATCTGTTTCTCAAGACCCAGGATGGTGTTTCGGGCAGTGGCGTGGGGCACAGCGTATGTTTCCAACCATCCGGTGGTTGCTTCCACCATGGTAAGTCCATGACGCTTGCCTTGGCGGGTTGGTGGGAGTGTAATAGAATCAATCTGCCAAGCCTCTCCATATTTGTACTTCAGCCATCGTCCTCCATACCAAAGAGGCTTTAACCGTTTAGCCTGCTTGACTGCAGCACATGTTTCACAGTCCTGAATGACCTGGGCAATAGAGTCCATTGTTAAGTCCACCCCTCGATCACGAGCCCATCTGTATGTTGCATCTCTGCCCTGATGGCCTGAAGTGTCGTGGGCCCACCGGGCCAAAAATAATTCACCCTTATGTTGCCAATCGAAGTCCATCTGAGCCACTTCAATCTTAGCAGCTTGATCCACTTGTTGGTTGTTCTGGTGTTCCTCAGTAGCCCGACTCTTGGGTACATGAGCATCTACGTGGCATACCTTGACCACCAGGTTTTGCACTCGGGCAGTGATGTCTCGCCACAGTGCAGCAGCCCAGATGGGTTCACCTCTGCGTTGCCAGTTGCTCTGCTTCCATTGCTGCAACCACCCCCACAGGGCATTCGCCACCATCCATGAGTCACTATAGAGATAAAGTACTGGCCACTTTTCTCGTTCCGCAATGTCCAAGGCCAGCTGGATGGCTTTCACTTCTGCAAACTGACTCGATTCACCCTCCCCTTCAGCAGTTTCTGCAACCTGTCGTTGAGGACTCCATATTGCTGCCTTCCATCTACGGTGCTTTCCCACAATGCGACAGGACCCATCAGTAAATAAGGCATATTGCTTTTCACTTTCTGACAGTTCATTCTATGGTGGGGCCTCTTCAGCACGCATCACTCCTTCCTCCTCTGGTGACCTTCCAAAATCCTTGCCCTCTGGCCAGTCCATGATGACTTCTAGAATTCCCGGATGACTGGGATTTCCTATTCGAGCTCGTTGTGTAATTAATGCGGCCCACTTACTCCACGTAGCATCAGTTGCATGGATGTGTAGAGGAGACGCTGCCTTTGAACATCCAGCCCAGCACGGGCAACCGGGGTGCCAGGAGGAGCTGTGCTTCAGTGCCAATCACTTCCGAAGCAGCTCGAACCCCTTCATAGGCTGCCAATATCTCTTTTTCAGTTGGGGTATAGCTGGCCTCAGATCCTTTGTATCCCTGACTCCAAAAGCCGAGGGGTCGACCTCGAGTTTCCCCTGGAGCTTTCTGCCGGAGGCTCCAGGTAGGACCGTTCTCCCCAGCTGCGGTGTACGGTACATTTTTAACATCTGGCCCAGCCCGGACTGGTCCGAGGGCTACTGCATGAACTATTTAATTTGCTCAAAGGGTTGTTGTTGCTCAGGGCCCCATTTAAAATCATTCTTCTTCCGGGTCACATAATAGAGAGGGCTTACAATCAAACTGTAATTCGGGATGTGCATCCTCCAGAACCCCACGGCACCCAAGAAAGCTTGTGTTTCTTTCTTATTAGTTGGTGGCGACATTGCTGTTATCTTGTTGATCACATCTGTGGGGATCTGGCGGCGTCCATCTTGCCATTTTATTCCCCAAAATTGAATCTCCTGTGCAGGTCCCTTGACCTTACTCCGTTTTATGGCAGAACCGGCTTTCAGCAGGATTTGGATTATTTTCCTCCCTTTCTCAAAGACTTCTTCCGCTGTATCACCCCACACAATAATGTCATCAATGTATTGCAGGTGATCTGGAGCTTGGCCCTGTTCCAGTGCAGTCTGGACCAGTCCATGGCAGATGGTAGGGCTGTGTTTCCACCCCCGGGGCAGTCGGTTCCAAGTGTACTGGACGCCCCTCCAAGTAAAAGCGAACTGTGGCCTGCACTCTGCTGCCAGAGGAATTGAGAAAAAAGCATTGGCAATGCCAATTGGGGCATACCACTTGGCTGCCTTTGACTCCAGTTCATACTGAAGCTCTAGAATGTCCGGTACGGTGGCACTCAAGGGTGGGGTAACTTCGTTCAGGCCACGATAGTCTACTGTTAGTCTCCTCTCTCCATTAGACTTTCGCGCTGGCCCTATGGGGCTATTAAAGGGTGAGTGGGTCCTACTGATCACTCCTTGACTCTCCAACCTACGGATCAGCTTATGGATGGGAATCAGGGAGTCTCGGTTGGTGCGATATTGCCGCCGGTGCACTGATGCGGTCGCGACAGGCACTTGTGGTTCTTCGACCTTCAGCAACCCCACAGCAGAAGGATCCTCTGAGAGACCAGGCAAGGTGGGCAGCTGCTCCATTTCCTCTGTCTCCAAAGCAGCAATACCGAAAGCCCATCGGTACCCTTTTGGGTCTTTGAAGTACCCTCTCCTGGGGTAATCTATGCCAAGGATGCATGGAGCCTCTGGACCAGTCACAATGGGGTGTTTTTGCCATTCCCTCCCAGTCAGGCTGATTTCAGCCTCCAGTACAGTCAACTCTTGGGATCCTCCTGTCACTCCAGAAATAGAAATAGGTTCCACCCCTTGACAGCTTGATGGCATCAGAGCACACTGTGCACCGGTATCTACTAGAGCCTTATACTTCTGTGGGACTGAAGTGCCAGGCCATCTGATCCATACAGTCCAATAAGTTCGATTGTCCCCTACCTCCACCTGGCTGGAGGCGGGGCCCCTCTAGTAGTCATCACATTGGTCACTCACCTCTTGTAGAGATGGATTATTCTTCTTCATCACAGGAGCTGAAGGAAAAACGGCTGTTCCATTCCATCTGGGAACCTGTTCACCAGAGACTGAAGCCGCAGCCTTCATGGGGTGATCAGACTTGACCTTTGCTCTCCTCTTCAGTTCCTGCACCCGCTCCTCCAAAACTGAAGTAGGCTTTCCATCCCACTTCATCACATCTTCTCCATGATTCCACAGGTAAAACCATAGGGTGGCCCGTGGTGTATAACTTCTATATCTTCTCTCTCAAACAGTAGGACGCCTTCTGTTAATAGCTGAGACGTGTGTTGGTACACGTGAGGAGCTGGATAGATCGTCTCTCAAGTGTTTGAGGTCCTGGGACAGTTTTTCCACAGCTGAGATGATGGAAGGGGTGAGATTGTCTTCAAACTCTCGGAGTTTATGAATCGGTATTGTGTCATTCCATGTTACTGTTGCCAGTGAATGGGCATATGATGAGGGTGCATTCCGTGTAAATTTCCACCACATGGGTCGTGTACATTCGACTTCATCTGGATCTATGGGTATACCCCCAACATTCGGCTTGATAGTATAGATCATCTCTACAATGGCTGATTCTCTCAGAGACTGGATGCCTTTCTCTAAAGTAGTCCGCTTGGCCGAACGACTCATAGCATCATCCTTGTATGGAAACCTATCTTTCACAGCTGCCAAGAGCCGCTTCCAAAGGCTGAGGGACTTTTTCTCTCTTGCAATTGCTTTGTCAATTCCCCCTTCCCTGGCAAGTGATCCCAGCTGTTTGGCTTCACTACCTTCTAGTTCATGACCGCCGGCCCCATTGTCCCAGCATCGGAGCAGCCAGGTAATGATAAAGTGATGCGCTCCCCTGGCTGACGGGTAAAGTCTTTTCGCATATTCCGTAGCTCGGTTGAGGTCCGAGATCGGGAAGTCACCTCTTCTTTTTCTTCTTCTTCATCATGTGATAATGACTCCTGGTCAGACGCTGTCCCAAGTAGTGACATTGTTTCTTCGTCTTGCTTCATCTTTCTTGCCTCTTTTTTGCTTTTCTTCTTGCATCCAGGGGCAACCGATATTGTCATGAGTTGGTCCTCTGGTTTAGCTGCGGTGATTATCACTGTGGTTTGGGTAGCCGCCGTACTTGTCACTGGGGTTTGAGTCGTGGCTGTACCTGTCGCTGGTGGTGGTGTAGCTGCTGTACTTGGAGCTGGATTAGCTGCGCTGTCTGTTACAGCTGGAGTTTGAGTAGCTGCTGTGCTTGTCCCTGGTGGTGGTGTAGCTGCTGTACTTGGAGCTGGATTAACTGCGCTGTCCATTACTCCGCCCTCAGATCCAGAGATGTTTTTTTTCCTTTTGAAGATGCTGGACAGTGTTAAACAGGGCTCCGTAAGCATAAGCCAAGCCCCAGCACGTTGCCATGATTTGTCCATCTCTGGTGTGACCAGAGTGACCTCACACCTCCTTTCAATGTTTTACTAATTTTTCTGGGTTTTGCATTTGTTCCTTGGTGAAGTTCCAAAGCACTGGAGGGGCCCACTGGCCTAGATACTTGCCCATACTATCCCACACACCCTGCCACTCATGACTGTCCAGCCTTGGGGAAAATCTCTCAGCCATCCTGGATTGTAGTTTAACCCCAGACATGGCCCACAGCCCCACGCTGCTTAACTTTCCGGACCAGACAAAATAGTTGTGAGTACAACACATTCAGCATGTGTGCCAACATGATGATTCCCATCACAACCAGCAGGCAGGTCTCAAGGGCATCTAAAGGCCATTCAAAACCTTCAGAATTCTCAAATGGTGCTGTAAACGGTCTGGTGGGGGTGCTGGGAGCATAAAAGAATGTCTCCTTCACAGGCTGACCACCCGAGGAGGTGAAAAGAGATGTGTAATTGCTAAGAACTTCCATTATATACCTCCCAAAGTATAGAGTTGGTGGCCACACTGGAAACACAAACCGGGTCAGTTTCATGATCACCGAGTCTATTGTATTAAAAATCTGTGCAATACAGTACAATGTAACAAGAACCTTAACCCAAAACCCAGATCTGAAAAACGCTAAGGTAAGAAATACCGGCTGTAAGTAAAGTATCATATACTGAAGCTGTGAGAACCAGAGCAACAACTTTGAGAGCCAGTAAATCCGCATTGAGACGAGTGACTATTAATCCTTGCCGTTTATCTCAACCCTTCGTGCCCCACATTGGGCGCCAAAAAGAACAGTCGTGGTTTAAGCTGTAAATTTCACTTCTCCCTCCCTCCCCCCACTCACTCCGATGGGGGGGAAATGGGGAGAAGAACCGAAAGAATATAACTCCCACGGGTTGAGATAAGAACAGTCCAGTAACTGAGTTACAATACAAATCACTACTGCTACCACAAATAATAATACTATCGACAAGGCAAATACAAGGGAAAAGGATACAACCGCTCGCAGCCCGACCGAGCCGAGAGAGAGAGCGAGCCCCTTCTGGGTTCCTGCCCCCAGTGTTTTACATCCTGGGCATGACGTGCTGTGGCATGGAATAGCTCTTTGGTCAGTTTGGGTCAGGTGCCCTGTCTCTGCTTCCTCCTGGCTCCCCCTCCTCCCTGGCATAGCATGAGACTCAGAAAGTCCTTGGCCAGACCAAAACATTGCCAAGCAGTAACTGAAAACACTCACTGGTGTTATCAGTGCTGCTCCCGGGCACGAAATTAAAAACGCAGTGCTGCACCAGCTACCAAGAGGGAGAAAAATGACTGCTGCTGCTGAACCCATGCAATTCATTCAACCTTTTGTTCTCATCATCTGGTGTGATTTGGGGGTTTTACTTTTCCCTGAGGAAGAGGAGGAGTCTTTCCTATCATTACAGAATCATAGAATCATAGAATAGTTAGGGTTGGAAAGGACCTTAAGATCATCTAGTTCCAACCCCCCTGCCATGGGCAGGGACACCTCCCACTAAACCATGCCACCCAAGGCAATGTGCAACCCGGCCTTGAACACTGCCAGTGATGGAGCATTCACAACTTCCCTGGGCAGCCCATTCCAGTGCCTCACCACCCTTACAGTAAAGAATTTCTTCCAATGTCCAATCTAAACTTCCCCGTTTAGCTTTGAACCCGTCACCCCTTGTCCTCTCTTTTAGGTCTTTTAGGAGAAACGACACAGGTCCGGAGAAGAAAGAAAGGCTTATACAAACGCAACCATGGCATGACCTTTTTGTCTTCTTGGACAGGTAAGTATCAGAGAGAGAGAAAAATGAAACCCACTTTTTGTCTCCTTGGACAGGTAAGTATCAGTGAGAGAGAGAAATGAAACCCACTTTTTGTCTCCTTGGACAGGTAAGTATCAGAGAGAGAGAGAAATGCAACCCAGAGGTGGAGAGAGGAATAGAAGGGGAAGGGGCTCATCCAAAACCAGAGACTGGCCAGATATACATTTCTCACTTTTATTTCTGTGTAGAAATGGTAAGAACATTCAGAAAGGCATAACACATGTGAAGAAATGCTGAGAACTGCAGGCACTCTGCGCAACGTATTCCAGCAAATGCAAAGAGAATGCGCGCGTATCAGCCACTCAGCCCTGTTACAAACAAATCGCTCAGGTGGTACCCAGATGTGAGACAGTTTTGTCTGCAGACGGCTGGGATGCCTGCTGTCATTTCCAATGGCATTTAGATAGCCTTCTGTTTATAAAGTATCACAGTAGACACTGGACATCTATGGTAGATGACACTAAGATCTTGAGAGCCGACCTTACTCCCTCTCCCATGCAGAGGGATCTGAGGGATTTGTTCTTTTTTCTTTTTTTTTCTTTTTCCCAAATGGGATTTCGGGTTGGGGGTTTTTGGTTGGTTGGTTTTGGGGGTGTTTGTTTCTTCCCAGGTTTTTTTTCTCTTTTTTGTTGTTGTTGTTGGAGGATTTTTGTTTGGTTTTGTGAGGTGTTCTTAAATTTTGTTTTCTTATTGCTGCTTCTTTGGCTTTGTTTCGGCATCTCCCTGCCCAGAATGAGCAGCTGTCAATGAAAACACAGTGGTTCAATTCCATGCTCCTTTCTGCTGCCTGCCTGCCTGCATGTTCTCCTAGAGACAATTTTCTCCTCTGGGCCTTCACAGGTGTCTAAGATAATGCAGCTGTATTGCAAGCGCAGGCCAGTACTCATCTGGAGCATGTTTGAAGCTTTTTCAAGGTGCAGGAGGAGTTCTTCTGCATTCATAAATATCTTTCTCTCATTTCTTGCCTAAGCCAGAGACTCTCTCAGCGTACTTTCTCTTCTGTTTGGCAGAACACTTTCTTTTTCTGCATTCTGCAGGGTGCAGATGGCAAGGCGGAGAGACAGATACAACTTTTGGAATTCTTTCTGCTTTGTTACTAACAGCGCTGTAGAGCCACTCCAAGGCAAGTCTTGTGAGCTAACATGAAATTGCTGGAAGTCCTTTCCAACCCTAACTACCCTATAATCTACGAAACTACAAAGTATGTAATCAAACAACGTGAAATAACTACTATCCCAGAACTTGTTCCTAAACTGAATCCTAAATATATCCTAAAGTATACCCTAACACTAATTCCTAAAAGAAACAGTAACAGCCTAACAAACATAGTTATGAACAGAGTAACAAATGCAGTAACGGTCATAGTAACAAATGCAGTAATAAATGCAGCCCGATGGAATTCAAAGTCCGGCTCTGCACTCGGGGAGACGCGCCAGCGTTTGCCGGCAGAGCTGACCAGTGAGCCCGCAGGGCCTCCTGCGAGGGCTGGCATGGGCCCGACGGCGCTGCTCTGGCTCCGGGTGGGTTGGTGGCGCCTTCCACGCAGAGCAGGACACCGTGGGCTCTGTCCGCGCCGCCACCGGGGTGGTGCTGGGGCCGCACGGCGGAACTCGAAGGCCGGGCGGCAGAGCTCCTCTGGGGAGCCCAAGCAGTACACGGGCACCTATGAGGGCAGAGTCAGAAAGCACTGATGAAACCGTGAGGGCAGGAAGAGGCAGGACTTGGCTCTCCTGGGTTTTTCGGATGCGTGCTGTAAAAGGGGTCATTCGTAGCCCAGGGGAGAGGCTCCTTCCTGGCAACTGCAGCTTGCTTTGGTCCCTTCTCAACCTACGTGATTGATACACTCAGAGCATGGCAAGTTGACAGGGATGTGCAGTGCCCCCTCGCCAGGCAGCAGGGCTCGGCAGGGAGCCCTGGGGACCTCTGGCATGGTCCTTTCCAAAACCCAAGCAGCAGCATCCCTCACTGTGCCGTACTAAAATCAGACTTACACAAACTGGGCTTCTACAGGGGCAAAAGGAAACCTGTCAATGCTGCGGTGGTATGTTTCTGCTGACAGACATGCTCCTCCGAGGACATCTGCATGCCCCCTTTCTAGGACCATCCCGTGCACCTCCGGAGTATTTCCTATCCTCAGAACTTAGAAAGATGGAAAAGAGGGTCTGCTACATACCCGCGCTCCTCCTTCTTCTTCCCCTGCTTTCAGTTGCCCATCCCTGAGAAGGGCTCGGTGGACAACCTGCTCTTCTTCCTACTGGGTGGCCCATCGCTCCCCTCTTCAGAGGCTGCTCGCCGCTTTCGGTTCTCTCTTGCAGAGCCGGGCAACCTTTCCATTCAACAGGATTGTTAGACAGCTGAAGCCACGATTACCTTGAACCAAGCAAAGCTAGGTACTTTTACCTTTTCTCCCCGCAAAAGCTGTTCCGTTGCTCGCTCTCAGGAGCGACAGGAGGCACCTGCAATGGGAACGTGTAAGTTAGCAGGGGGCAAGCACCTCCCTGCCCAATTGCTCCCCGCGCTCTGAAAGGCACAGCCCTTGGATGGCTTTGCTCAGCTCAGCTGAGCAGGCTGCGGGATCACCGCACAAAGCAGGATGGTCGACCTGCATCCGCCTTGCTTGGAGCTTTGGCAGAGCTGCAGGCCGGTGGCTGACCGTGCTTGTCCCTGCGGCAGCAGCCCCACCTTCCGAAGGGGAAGGCTTTTGTTGTCACGCTCTTTGTGCACTTCACAAACCTCGGCTGTTTCTGCCTCTGCGGGCGGCGCTGGAGGCTCCTCGTCCCCCTCGCTGCCCAGCCCGGACTCCTCCTGCCCAAGGAGTGCCTCCTGCTCTTCGATGAGGAGCTGCACGAGCTGGGTCACCTGCACACAGCAAAGCACTGCTTTCACCCAGGGCCCTGAGAGGGCTCCAACAGCCTTTCCCCGCCTGACCCACGCTTCTGTGCAGGAAGCTGCAGCCCTGGGGCTGCCCTTCCCGGCTGCTGCCCCACGGCTTTGCTGACAGGAGGAGGCAGCCAGGACCCTGGGAACAGCAAAGCTGGGGCGGGCTGGGGAGGCTGTAGCCTGGTGGCGAACGCAGCGTACCTTGCCCGTCTCCTGAGCCAGGGCATCCAGGGGCAGCTCCTGGGGTGGGCTCAGGAGGTTTGGCCCCACGCAGATGGCCAGGTTCCCGGCCGTCATCTTCGTTGTGGCCACGTTCATGCTGATGCTGCTAAGCAGCAACAGCAAGCGCCGCAGCAGGAGCAGGTTGGCCCCCGGTAACCTGCTGGCCACCCTGAGGGAGCGGGAGCACAGCGTTAATGAAGTCGGTGTTGACAACACAGGTCTCCCAGGCTGATCTCACCCAAGGCCACCACCTGCTCTACAGCAGAGGGACTGCCTTCACTGAGACACAGCCACCTCCCTTCATCCCTGCCCTTCTCAGGGGCCCCTGTTGGAGCAAGCCCCAGTCCCCGTGGGAACTGCTCCATGGAGAGAAATGCTTCCCTGCGCCCTTTTCCCCCAACACCAAGGCACCAGCCAAGCCAGAGGCGGCTTGCAGGAACCATGGCTATTTCAGGCAGGCCATTGCTTTGCAGGCGAGTGCCAGCCTGTGCCGGTCCCTGCAGGCTGCTCCCGCACTTACTCCCTGAGTGCTGCCAGCCTCTCCTGCCTGCTGGTCTTCTGCATGGCGCTCATCCACTCCTCGTAGAGCCGGCCATCGAGGAGCTTGGAGGGGATCTTCCGGAGCAGGTCCTGCGGGGCCAAGGGCTCCGCGTGAGGTTTTGGCCGCTGGCCCCCAGGAGCACCCGCAGCATCCCCCGCCCTCTGGCTCATGAGCAGGCGGCTGGGTTTCTGCTGGTGCTCCCGCAGGTGCCCGTCAGCACCAAGAGAGCCGGGAGCTGCAGGCTCCAGGTCAGCAGGGCTCACCTTCAAGAGGACGGCCAGCAGCAGCACGGGCTGGCTTTCGAGGTGGACCTCCAGCCCGCTGTCGAGTGCCTCCCTGACCTCGCGGGTGGCACGCTCGCTGGCTGACAGCCGGAAGATCCCCTCCGTGGACGGCCCGTGCTCACTGAGCAGCGCCAGCAGGTCCTGAGGGCACAGAGGAGGAGAGTTGCTGGGCTGGATACGGGCCCTGAGGTAGGTGCTTGGGACAGCCCCTGTCTGGAGCAGCCAGCGGGATGGGATGGGAAGGGATGGGTACCCCCTGGCCAGGCTGCCTTACCTGAATGGGCTGGGGCAGCATGCCATCGTGGCTGCAGAGCTCTCCCAGGGGGCGGCCAAACAGAGCTCCCGGGCAATGGCTCCCTGATGGCCCCGGCACCTCCGGTGCAGCTGAGGTCCGTGGCCGTGCAAACGGCCAGGGCAGCCTCATCCTGCTCCAGCGGGACCTGCCTGCTGCCAAGGGAATCAGAGCAAAGAGCCGTGGAGGAGAGGCACCAGGAGAGCACTTCCAGACTCCCTCCGTGCTGTCCCCCCACTGTCCATGCCACGGGAAAGGCAGCATTATTTGGGACCCAGGCTCTCTCCTGCTGCTGAGCGATGGGGATGGATGTGCCCCGTGGGGAGGGCAACGGCAGCCCCGTCACAGCGGGCATGCCCGCCTGCAAGAGCAGGAGAGAAGGGCCATCCTGCCCCTGTCCTCTGCAAACTCACCATCCACGTGGCCACGTCTGCCGGAAGAGCCAGGAGGTGGCAGCTGCTGGGCACCAGCCTGCAAGAAATGGGCTGCACTCAGCAAGCAGCCCCTCAGCAGAAAGGGTCCCCAGCGAGCTGCATCAGCCCCTGGCCGTGTATGAGAGGTGGGGATTGCGCCTCAAGTGAGCCTGACCTGAGCCTGGCGCTGGAGCAGCTTCTCCAGGCTGTTGGCATCCAGCGTCGTCGCCTGGGCAAGGGGAAAAGAGCAGAAGGTGAGGAGCGATGCAGCTGATGGTGGGCTGGGGCAGCCCCTGCGGGCAGAGCAGGGGCAGGAGGGACACTCACAGCATTGCGGCCCCTCAGCTCCTTCAGCACCAGCCGGATGGATGGCAGCTGCGTCACGCGGGCTCCCTGCACTCCCTCCGGCGGTCTGTGCGTGGGGAAGGGGCAGAGGAAGAGCTGCGTGAGACCCAAGGCAGCTCTTCCCTCTGCTGCCAGCCTGGGGAGCACTTCCATGCTGCCCGGAAGGGCCGGTACCCCGCGGCAGTGGAGTGGAGCGGGAGCAGCGGGAGTGGTGAGGATGGGGCTGGGCAGGAGTTGGATTGACACAGCCGGAGGAAGCAGCTCCGACGTATACTGTGGCTGCTCAGCAGTGGGGGGGACTCCTCTGCCTGCAGCTGTGGGAGCACGTCTGCCTGCAAGCTCTGGGGCACCTCTGCCAAGCCCAGCAGGGGTGTTCCTTTATGGCTTGTATGTCAGGTGTGGAGCATCCCCCCATGATGGGCGCACGGGCTGCCCTGTGCCCTGTGCTTCGGTGCCAGGCAGGGCTTACCCAAGGAGGGCGCTGAGCCAGAGCTCCTTCACTGCCCGGGAGCTGCCAAGAGAGAGCAGGAAGAAGCAGCCTGAGTGCCCGCTGTGCCCCAGCGCAGGATGCCCCGAGGGGCAGGACAGAGGTGCTGCCGCCCCTCTCGTGGGACGCTGCACCGGGACTCACCAGAAGGTGATGACACAGGAGCCGCAGGGCCAGAGGAAGACCAGGGAGCTGCCGGCCTTCCCTTCCTCCTCCTCCTCCGCAGCGTCATCCCCAGCGGAGCCCTTGCCGCCGCTCAGCACCTGGAGCAGGCCCAGGGCCAGGCAGAGCAGCGGGCTCGGGCTGCTGCCACGTCTGCAGAGAGGAGCAGCAGGGAGTGACCTGGAGGTGCCCGAGCCCGCTGGCTCCCCTCTAGCACCCGCCTGCCACAGGCACAGCCATGGGTGCATCCAGCAGCAGGGTGCTGGAGGCCTGGGGCTGCTCCTCGGCTGTCCCTGCTCTGGTGCCCTGGGGCCCTGGGGCCAGGGCCAGGGCTTGGGAGGAAAGGCATTTGGGCTCTGTCAGTCTTACTTGGGCTTAGCGATGACCACGCTGTCCCTTAGGAGGAGGAGGTCCCTCTTCTTCCCCTGGCTACGGCCCTGGCTCACCCGCACACGCTCCCGCAGCAGCGGCTCCAGCGACGCCTGGTCCAGGGTGCACTGCTGCTCGGGCTCAGGGTCATCCCTGCAGGGCAGATGCCATCGGGCATGAGCAAGGCGGCTGCTTTGGGCTGCAGGTGTGCCGGCGTGTCCCCGAGCCGTGGGGGAACCCACCTGGACCCGCAGCAGCAGAGCCACTGGCCCATCCTCGCAGGGCCGGGAGAGGGCCGGTAAACAGAAAGCTTGCCAAAATAATGACTGGAGTGCTCCTCCGCGAGGGAAAAGCACCCCCAGTGCCGCTGGTGCTGCTATACACAGCACCGTCTCCGCAGGCACTGGGGCCGTTGCCGGGCCAGCAACGGTTTAGAACGGAACACCACGGTGACCTCAGTTCTGGAACGCGGGGGCCCAGGTGGGGCGAGGCACTGTGGGGTTCTCCCCGCTATGCCCATGTCCAGCCGCGGCCCCAGGGACTGCTCCCATGCACTGCTCTGTCCACCAATGGAAGGTCACCGCTCCTGCAGCCATGGTCGTCTGACTCACGGGACCAGGGAGCCCCAGGTCTACCATGCACGTTGAAGACTGAGGCAAAGCACAACTATTAAATGCCTCTGTCTTTTCTTCATCCCCAGTGTTCAGTGGCCATCTTCGTAAAGTATCGGTCAGAGACTTCCCTTAGGCCTCCACTTGTTATTAGCATACTTCAAAAAGCCTTTTGTTGTTGTCTGACGGAACACTGACCACTTTCATCGCTAGCTGAGCTTTGGTCTCTCGTGATGTCTCCCTCCATGTGTGAGCCACAGCTCAGTAGTCTTCCTGGGAAGCTCGGCCTCGCTTCTGGAGAGAATGCAATTTCTGGGATACAACTTCATTTCCCGCCCAGTTCCGGGAGGATTTCCAGGCTGCTCTTCTGCCGCGTGTGCAGTGTGCATTGGCACAACGGGGTTGCTGCGCCCCTGCTTTCAAAAGGTGGTTCTTTAAAAGCGAGCAGCTCTCACGGTCCCGTAGGTCCTCAAAAGCTGAGGCCCAGGCACCCTGCTAAGGAATGATTGCTAGCAGACACCCACAGGGACATTTTCTTTACTTCCCGTTCCCCAGCTCCTCACCATCGGCCTCTCAACTGCAGCATCCCTGAGAGTAAGGGCTGTGAAGTCCAACTTCTCCCTTGCACCGAGTGCAACTCCTCCACTCTCCTGCCCTTCCTATCCCTCCCAAACAGCCTGTTGGGTCCTCCTGAGCAGTGATGCTCTCTCACCGTTCTGCACCAGGGACAGGAAAGCTTGTCTGCATAACTTCCAGATTCACAAGAGAAAATGCTCACCTGAAGCATGATGCAAAGGCAGTTCTGCCATGCACCTCCAAGTGACTGGCTAAAACAGTTCATTTCTCTTCCATGCTGACACACGTTAATTTAAGAGCACCCATGGTTTGGCTAATAATCTCTCCAGGAACTTCAGTTTCTCCTTGGATGTGCCAAAGCGCTTCAGCTGCAGCAGAGCATGGACAGCCATAGCCCGCTCCAAGAGACTCTGCAAACCAAACATTGCTCTTTCCCATTAAACGTGACAGGTGGATCCTGGAGGTGTAGTCAGGGAAGACTACTAGTCAGCTTTGACACGAGAGAGAGTAGTACAGGCTTGTCCTCGAGACCTAGCCGAAGATGCTGAGACCACTCACTGAAACACAAAATACCCGGGCTGGGATTCAGCAGCTCTGACTTTAGAGAATCATACTGCAGCTCTCGGGAGTGAAAATTTGCAAAGGTGCCGTTATAGGTAGCAGAGTACAAAGCCATTCACGCTGTCCTAAATGTAGATATCTTTAGGACACCTCCAAGTGACCTTATTGACTCGGGCCTCGTTTCCGTTTCCTAGGCACGGGCAACTTAATGCCAATTAAGATGCCCTAATGAAACTAGCACCTAAAGCCTAACAGGTATGACACAGGGCCTGTGGACAGACTTGCCCTTCGGAAGGCACAGCTGCGAGCCAGGTGACATACCTATAGAACCTCAGATCGTCGAACCTCAGATCGTACCCAAATGGTGCCAAGGGGTAGGCTACAGCATCAAGCCACTAGATACCTCCTCACTCTAATGGCTGTGTGGACACCTAGACCAGACAGTGACACAGCAGAAGTTAGCGTGAGCCGAATCCCACTTTCTACCAAGGAGGTTTGCATTCTGAAGCCCCACAGCTGAGACCTACTGGGAGCATTCTCCATACAGTTCTTGTAGCTTGTGCAGTTTGCTGCAAACTTTGGGTCTAAGGGACTCTTTCCTCCTCTTCTTTGCTCTAACTAACTCCACCCAACGGTAATCTCCATTTGTCAAGTTCAAGAA
The DNA here is from genome assembly GCA_017639245.1 of Myiopsitta monachus. Taxonomy (NCBI): domain Eukaryota; kingdom Metazoa; phylum Chordata; class Aves; order Psittaciformes; family Psittacidae; genus Myiopsitta; species Myiopsitta monachus. The sequence continues at coordinate 68,520,764 of CM029919.1, forward strand.
ACACAGTGTAAAGTACTTCTTTAAGTGAGTTTTTGACATTTAAAAAATGGGCATGTCTGATGCTTGGTGATATCTTATAAACACTAGTTATTTCAGAAATTATGTCAATATGTGACATTTCTGATAGCAGGAGACATCTTCTGAATTGAGGAGACTTTTAAAATCAGTTATGACGCAGTAAACACACAGCTCCACCTGTTGCTCCTGCTTTCTCTTTAATGCCAGCTTGGCTTTCAGAGGGAGCTTCTGGTAAATGAGCATTCTGAAAGCAACAGGTTGTGCCCATAGCCAGATGCCTGGCCACAGCTACTTCCTTGTGCAGTACTACTTTACCATGGGATTAATTGAAAAAGCACCAGGGAAATAACAGGGGGTTGGGAGCCGTCAAGTGATCCCACAGCAAGACTAGCTGGTATGTGAACAGAAGACATTTCCCTTTCTCTCTGTCAGTCTCTGTTGTCTACTGCATCAAGCTGATTTTTTTCTACCGGCCCACGTAGAACCTGCAGCCAATATCGGCTTGACGGGACCGTGCAAATTCAAATGCATACACAGGTGCCTCTACTTCATTCCCCTTTCATTAAAGTTCTTTCTCACCCTTTTATTTGAGTTTCTTTTCCTGAAATGCTCTCATGGGGGGCACGTGCTGCTCTCTGCGCGAGACCTCTGTTAGGAGGCACAGAGCATCACAGCGACAACAGTCTCTCCTGAGATGCTGGAACAGGTGGGGCAAGGCTGAATTGACTTGCATAAGCAGTACCTAGAACCTTTGTTGATGTTGGGTTTGATACTCACGTGGAGTACTGTGCACAGTTCTGGTGTCCTGTCCTGGATTCAGCAGTAGCAGTCATTTTTCTCCTTCTTAGCAGCTGGTGCAGCGCTGTGGTTTTGCCTTTCAGCCTGGGAGCAGCGCTGGTAACACCCATGGTTTTAGTTGCTGCTCAGTGATGTTTAGTCTGACCAAGGACTTTCTGAGTCTCATGCTCTGCCGGGGAGGAGGGAAGCAGTGAGGAAGCAGAGAGAGGACACCTGCCCCAAACTAGCCAAGGAGGCGTTCCATACCGCAGCACGTCATGCCCAGCATATCAACTGGGGGCAGTCACCCGGAAGGGCTAGACCACTGCTCAGGTCGGGCTGGGTATCGGTCGGTGGGTGGTGAGTGGTTCTATTCTCTTCCCTTATTATTTCCTTTGTCATTATTATTATTGGTGGCAGCAGCAGTGGTTTGTGTTATACCTTAGTTACTGGACTGTTCTTATCTCAACCTGTGGGAGGTACATTCTTTCGATTCTCCTCCCCATCCCTCTGGGAGCAGGGGGGGAAGGGGGTGGAGTGAGAGTGCGGCTGTATGGTTCTGGGCAGCCAGCTGGGCTTAAAGCAGAACATGTCCTCAGCATAAGAAGGACTTGGAGGTGTTGGAGCAAGTCCAGAGAATGGCCATGAAGATGTTAAGGGTGCTCGAGCACCTCCTGTATGAAGAGAGGCTGAGAAAGTTGGGGCTGTTCAGCCTCTGTTGTCTACTGCATCAAGCTTGAGGTTTTTACTGCTCCAGCTAGAACCTGCAGCTAACATTGGCTTGATGGGCCCAGGCAAATCCCAATGGGTACACTGGCTGCATGGAGACCTCATAGCAGCCTTCCAGTATCTGAAGGGACCCTACAAGGATGCTGGAGCCAGTCTCTTTGTTCAGGACTGTAGTGATAGGACAAGGGGTAACGGGTGCAAACTTAAGCAGGGGAAGTTCAGGTTAGATGTAAGGAAGAAGTTCTTTTCTGTGAGGCTGATGAGGCACTGGAATGGGCTGCCCAAGGAAGCTGTGAATGCTCCATCCCTGGCAGTGTTCAAGGACGGGTTGGAGAGAGCCGTGGCTGTCATGGTTTAGTGAGAGGTGTCCCTGCCCATGGCAGGGGCGTTGGAACTGGATGATCTTTCATCCATCGTGAAGGTCCTTTCCAACCCTATCTACTGTAGGATTCTGCGATTCTCTGAATGCCCTTTGATTTACTACAGTGCTAGAGTCCTGTGCCCAGATTCTCCATTCATTTATATCATATGAAGCTGTTGACAGTGGAGCAGGACGGAAACACTTCCAACCTGATTTGGCCTGGCAGAAGCTCACAGACTGACACAGGATGGCTCAGAGCAGTCTAAGTACCTGCTAAAAGAATAATCCACACGGGAAGGTTTAGAAGGGAACAGGCACAGCAAAGCAGGAATCACTGCCTGCTAGTTTATTCTTCCTTATAGCATTTGGTAACTACACTGTGTCACTCGTGTTAAGTAGACATGAAGCATAGCTTTTGTGACAGTGAAGGAGGTGGGTAGCTGCTTAAGTTCACACAGAAATCAGTTTACCAAGGGTGGGGTGAGAGGGAAAAGGTTCAGAGTTGCTTTGTCTTTCTGCATCATAGCATATATTTATATGTCCATATGTGTGTGTGAACAGACAGACAGACAGACAGACAGACAGATAGATAGATAGACAGATAGATAGATCCCTCTGTCAAACAGGTTCACTGTGTCTATATGTGTCGTGGTATAAGCCCAGCCGTCAACCCAGAGCCATGCAGACGCTCGCTCACTCACTCCCCTCCTTCTTTCTCCCCCTGCCCCTGGAGGGATGGGGAGGACAATTGACAGAAAGTAATCACACGGGCTGAGATAAGAACAGTCCAGTAACTAAGGTAAAACACAAACCACTGCTGCTACCCCCAAGAATAATAATGAGAAGGGAACTAACAAGGGCAGAGAAAACAACCGCTCACCACCCGCCCACCGATACCCAGACTACCCCGAGCAGTGATTTAACCCTTCTGGGTAACTGTCCCCAGTTTCTATACTGGGCATGGCGTGCCCACTATAAACAAAGCATAAACAAAAGGGTATGGGATACCCCTTTAACTGGTTTGGGTCGGGTATCCTGTCTCTGCTTCCTCCTGGCTTCCCCTCCTCACCGGCAGAGCAGGAGGCTCAGAAAGCCCTCAGTCAGTGGCACTCCACGTGACACTCAAAGCCACAACTCTGAGATTAAGAGTCTCATGCTCACCCAGCTGAGCGAGCTGGGTAAGCCTGCAGCACCTGGCATTCTCAGGCAGTCTCCCCTCCAGGTACTAACCGAGTATATTTCTTTATGCTATTTTTCGTTCTATATTTCTATATCATATATGTCTAACCTGATACATTTGCCAGGGAAAAAAACGTCTAATGAGCTGACAGAAACAAAAATTGACAGCAACATCAGCACTGCAGGAACAAGAGAACGGCTTCCTGCAGGCTCACCTTCACTTGTCCCTGAGTCTGCTGCAAGAAACCCTGCCAGCGCACAGGAATGTGGCAATCCACCCTACAAAGGACTTGCAGGCATCAGGGGATTTTGAGTGTTCTGGAATTGAAAGAACAAATCCCTCTCTGAGCCATGACTGCTATCACAATGATGAAAAAACAACCCCTGTGCTGAACACCTGATGACCAGAAAACCATCCGTTCAGGAGCAAAGCAGTGAGATGTACCGCAAACGTAGTAGTAAGTTTACGTTCTTGCATCACCGTGACAATTTAGTTTCCCGGTGATACTGGGAGCATCCATTTCCCAGATTCCCTTCCTCTCCCAGCGCATGGGAAGCGACTACAGATTTCAAGACAGCAGAAACAGCAGCGAGTCATGTTTACCAAGTAGGTACTTATTTTTAGAACTAAAATCAGAATCCCACATTTCCTAAGTATGAGTGCATACAGAAGGCACATAGTCCTTAGCATAATTCAGCCATCCCAGTGCTCTGTTGCTGAGGATGACCACCTGGAGGGCATTCTGGTCAGCTTGGGAGCTCCAGATCATTCATGCCAGTGTGCTCCAGTTTGCTCCAGTTTGTAGAAAATATCCCTAAGGATGAGGGAACTGTTTCAAGACCTTTGCTGCCTGTCTCTTCCTGCCCCTTACTGGAAAAAGGGCACGGGTACTTTAGTTTATCTCAACCCTTCGTGCCCCACGTTGGGCGCCAAAAAGAACAGTCGTGGTTTAAGCTGTAAATTTCACTACTCCCTCCCTCCCCCTCCCCCCCCCCCCCACTCCGATGGGGGGGAAATGGGGAGAAGAACCGAAAGAATGTAACTCCCACGGGTTGAGATAAGAACAGTCCAGTAACTGAGTTACAATACAAATCACTACTGCTACCACAAATAATAATACTATCGACAAGGCAAATACAAGGGAAAAGGATACAACCGCTCGCAGCCCGACCGAGCCGAGAGAGAGAGAGAGCCCCTTCTGGGTTCCGGCCCCCAGTATTTTACATCCTGGGCATGACGTGCTGTGGCATGGAATAGCTCTTTGGTCAGTTTGGGTCAGGTGCCCTGTCTCTGCTTCCTCCTGGCTCCCCCTCCTCCCTGGCATAGCATGAGACTCAGAAAGTCCTTGGCCAGACCAAAACATTGCCAAGCAGTAACTGAAAACACTCACTGGTGTTATCAGTGCTGCTCCCGGGCACGAAATTAAAAACGCAGTGCTGCACCAGCTACCAAGAGGGAGAAAAATGACTGCTGCTGCTGAACCCATGACAATCCACCCCTTATTCCATACCATTCACGTCATGCTCAGATCCCACATTTTCAATATACCATCACATACATATATATATAAATACATACACACATGCACACACAGACGGAGAGGTATAATCCCTTAGTGCATGGACCAATTCCTATAAAGCTGCTGAGTCCTTCCAGTCCGTGATGTCAGGCTCCATCTGTTATAGCAGTCTTTCAGAGCAGGGGAGGCTGTGTGCAGTGTTGGATCGTTGCCTGCTGATGCTGATCGTTCCTTTACTGCAGAACTCATCTGGTTTCATCGAAGTTCATTCGTTGTTGGGATGATGGTCTGAGGGCCAGTCGCGGATGACTTGAAGGCATCTAGTTGATGGGCTATAAAAATATTACATAGCAGGCAACAGCATGCAATTGAGTTCATTGGCTGTTTTCTCCTAAAATCAAATCTCCTTGAGGTACACATTGGACTTCCGCATCTTCCCACATTACCCACCAAGTACAGCCGGGTCCCTGAGCAAAAGCAATCCCACGAGTGGGTTTGCCTTTACCTGAAGCAGGAATAACCCAGACTGTCTTCCCCAGCAAATTCTTTATGTGCACCACAGGAACGTTGTCCCCCTCCACAGTATGTAGAAGTTCTGACTGGGCTGGACCAGCCCTGTTGGCAGATCCTCTGGTGTTGACCAACCAGGTGGCCTTTAATAAATGTGTATCCCAATGTTTGAAAGTCCCACCACCCATTGCTCTCAGTGTAGTTTTTAATAGCCCATCATACCGTTCGATTTTCCCAGAGGCTGGTGCATGGTAGGGGATGTGATATACCCATTCAATGCCATGCTCTTTGTCCCAAGTTTCTATCAGGTTGTTCCGGAAATGAGTCCCATTGTCTGACTCAGTTCTCTCTGGTGTGCCGTGTTGCCACAAAATCTGTTTCTCAAGACCCAGGATGGTGTTTCGGGCAGTGGCGTGGGGCACAGCGTATGTTTCCAACCATCCGGTGGTTGCTTCCACCATGGTAAGTCCATGACGCTTGCCTTGGCGGGTTGGTGGGAGTGTAATAGAATCAATCTGCCAAGCCTCTCCATATTTGTACTTCAGCCATCGTCCTCCATACCAAAGAGGCTTTAACCGTTTAGCCTGCTTGACTGCAGCACATGTTTCACAGTCCTGAATGACCTGGGCAATAGAGTCCATTGTTAAGTCCACCCCTCGATCACGAGCCCATCTGTATGTTGCATCTCTGCCCTGATGGCCTGAAGTGTCGTGGGCCCACCGGGCCAAAAATAATTCACCCTTATGTTGCCAATCGAAGTCCATCTGAGCCACTTCAATCTTAGCAGCTTGATCCACTTGTTGGTTGTTCTGGTGTTCCTCAGTAGCCCGACTCTTGGGTACATGAGCATCTACGTGGCATACCTTGACCACCAGGTTTTGCACTCGGGCAGTGATGTCTCGCCACAGTGCAGCAGCCCAGATGGGTTCACCTCTGCGTTGCCAGTTGCTCTGCTTCCATTGCTGCAACCACCCCCACAGGGCATTCGCCACCATCCATGAGTCACTATAGAGATAAAGTACTGGCCACTTTTCTCGTTCCGCAATGTCCAAGGCCAGCTGGATGGCTTTCACTTCTGCAAACTGACTCGATTCACCCTCCCCTTCAGCAGTTTCTGCAACCTGTCGTTGAGGACTCCATATTGCTGCCTTCCATCTACGGTGCTTTCCCACAATGCGACAGGACCCATCAGTAAATAAGGCATATTGCTTTTCACTTTCTGACAGTTCATTCTATGGTGGGGCCTCTTCAGCACGCATCACTCCTTCCTCCTCTGGTGACCTTCCAAAATCCTTGCCCTCTGGCCAGTCCATGATGACTTCTAGAATTCCCGGATGACTGGGATTTCCTATTCGAGCTCGTTGTGTAATTAATGCGGCCCACTTACTCCACGTAGCATCAGTTGCATGGATGTGTAGAGGAGACGCTGCCTTTGAACATCCAGCCCAGCACGGGCAACCGGGGTGCCAGGAGGAGCTGTGCTTCAGTGCCAATCACTTCCGAAGCAGCTCGAACCCCTTCATAGGCTGCCAATATCTCTTTTTCAGTTGGGGTATAGCTGGCCTCAGATCCTTTGTATCCCTGACTCCAAAAGCCGAGGGGTCGACCTCGAGTTTCCCCTGGAGCTTTCTGCCGGAGGCTCCAGGTAGGACCGTTCTCCCCAGCTGCGGTGTACGGTACATTTTTAACATCTGGCCCAGCCCGGACTGGTCCGAGGGCTACTGCATGAACTATTTAATTTGCTCAAAGGGTTGTTGTTGCTCAGGGCCCCATTTAAAATCATTCTTCTTCCGGGTCACATAATAGAGAGGGCTTACAATCAAACTGTAATTCGGGATGTGCATCCTCCAGAACCCCACGGCACCCAAGAAAGCTTGTGTTTCTTTCTTATTAGTTGGTGGCGACATTGCTGTTATCTTGTTGATCACATCTGTGGGGATCTGGCGGCGTCCATCTTGCCATTTTATTCCCCAAAATTGAATCTCCTGTGCAGGTCCCTTGACCTTACTCCGTTTTATGGCAGAACCGGCTTTCAGCAGGATTTGGATTATTTTCCTCCCTTTCTCAAAGACTTCTTCCGCTGTATCACCCCACACAATGATGTCATCAATGTATTGCAGGTGATCTGGAGCTTGCCCCTGTTCCAGTGCAGTCTGGACCAGTCCATGGCAGATGGTAGGGCTGTGTTTCCACCCCCGGGGCAGTCGGTTCCAAGTGTACTGGACGCCCCTCCAAGTAAAAGCGAACTGTGGCCTGCACTCTGCTGCCAGAGGAATTGAGAAAAAAGCATTGGCAATGCCAATTGGGGCATACCACTTGGCTGCTTTTGACTCCAGTTCATACTGAAGCTCTAGAATGTCCGGTACGGCGGCACTCAAGGGTGGGGTAACTTCGTTCAGGCCACGATAGTCTACTGTTAGTCTCCTCTCTCCATTAGACTTTCGCGCTGGCCCTATGGGGCTATTAAAGGGTGAGTGGGTCCTACTGATCACTCCTTGACTCTCCAACCTACGGATCAGCTTATGGATGGGAATCAGGGAGTCTCGGCTGGTGCGATATTGCCGCCGGTGCACTGATGCGGTCGCGACAGGCACTTGTGGTTCTTCGACCTTCAGCAACCCCACAGCAGAAGGATCCTCTGAGAGACCAGGCAAGGTGGGCAGCTGCTCCATTTCCTCTGTCTCCAAAGCAGCAATACCGAAAGCCCATCGGTACCCTTTTGGGTCTTTGAAGTACCCTCTCCTGGGGTAATCTATGCCAAGGATGCATGGAGCCTCTGGACCAGTCACAATGGGGTGTTTTTGCCATTCCCTCCCAGTCAGGCTGATTTCAGCCTCCAGTACAGTCAACTCTTGGGATCCTCCTGTCACTCCAGAAATAGAAATAGGTTCCACCCCTTGACAGCTTGATGGCATCAGAGCACACTGTGCACCGGTATCTACTAGAGCCTTATACTTCTGTGGGACTGAAGTGCCAGGCCATCTGATCCATACAGTCCAATAAGTTCGATTGTCCCCTACCTCCACCTGGCTGGAGGCGGGGCCCCTCTAGTAGTCATCACATTGGTCACTCACGCCTTGTAGAGATGGATTATTCTTCTTCATCACAGGAGCTGAAGTAAAATCGGCTGTTCCATTCCATCTGGGAACCTGTTCACCAGAGACTGAAGCCGCAGCCTTCATGGGGTGATCAGACTTGACCTTTGCTCTCCTCTTCAGTTCCTGCACCCGCTCCTCCAAAACTGAAGTAGGCTTTCCATCCCACTTCATCACATCTTCTCCATGATTCCACAGGTAAAACCATAGGGTGGCCCGTGGTGTATAACTTCTATATCTTCTCTCTCAAACAGTAGGACGCCTTCTGTTAATAGCTGAGACGTGTGTTGGTACACGTGAGGAGCTGGATAGATCGTCTCTCAAGTGTTTGAGGTCCTGGGACAGTTTTTCCACAGCTGAGATGATGGAAGGGGTGAGATTGTCTTCAAACTCTCGGAGTTTATGAATCGGTATTGTGTCATTCCATGTTACTGTTGCCAGTGAATGGGCATATGATGAGGGTGCATTCCGTGTAAATTTCCACCACATGGGTCGTGTACATTCGACTTCATCTGGATCTATGGGTATACCCCCAACATTCGGCTTGATAGTATAGATCATCTCTACAATGGCTGATTCTCTCAGAGACTGGATGCCTTTCTCTAAAGTAGTCCGCTTGGCCGAACGACTCATAGCATCATCCTTGTATGGAAACCTATCTTTCACAGCTGCCAAGAGCCGCTTCCAAAGGCTGAGGGACTTTTTCTCTCTTGCAATTGCTTTGTCAATTCCCCCTTCCCTGGCAAGTGATCCCAGCTGTTTGGCTTCACTACCTTCTAGTTCATGACCGCCGGCCCCATTGTCCCAGCATCGGAGCAGCCAGGTAATGATAAAATGATGCGCTCCCCTGGCTGACGGGTAAAGTCTTTTCGCATATTCCGTAGCTCGGTTGAGGTCCGAGATCGGGAAGTCACCTCTTCTTTTTCTTCTTCTTCATCATGTGATAATGACTCCTGGTCAGACGCTGTCCCAAGTAGTGACATTGTTTCTTCGTCTTGCTTCATCTTTCTTGCCTCTTTTTTGCTTTTCTTCTTGCATCCAGGGGCAACCGATATTGTCATGAGTTGGTCCTCTGGTTTAGCTGCGGTGATTATCACTGTGGTTTGGGTAGCCGCCGTACTTGTCACTGGGGTTTGAGTCGTGGCTGTACCTGTCGCTGGTGGTGGTGTAGCTGCTGTACTTGGAGCTGGATTAGCTGCACTGTCTGTTACAGCTGGAGTTTGAGTAGCTGCTGTGCTTGTCCCTGGTGGTGGTGTAGCTGCTGTACTTGGAGCTGGATTAACTGCGCTGTCCATTACTCCGCCCTCAGATCCAGAGATGTTTTTTTCCTTTTGAAGATGCTGGACAGTGTTAAACAGGGCTCCGTAAGCATAAGCCAAGCCCCAGCACGTTGCCATGATTTGTCCATCTCTGGTGTGACCAGAGTGACCACACACCTCCTTTCAATGTTTTACTAATTTTTCTGGGTTTTGCATTTGTTCCTTGGTGAAGTTCCAAAGCACTGGAGGGGCCCACTGGCCTAGATACTTGCCCATACTATCCCACACACCCTGCCACTCATGACTGTCCAGCCTTGGGGAAAATCTCTCAGCCATCCTGGATTGTAGTTTAACCCCAGACATGGCCCACAGCCCCACGCTGCTTAACTTTCCGGACCAGACAAAATAGTTGTGAGTACAACACATTCAGCATGTGTGCCAACATGATGATTCCCATCACAACCAGCAGGCAGGTCTCAAGGGCATCTAAAGGCCATTCAAAACCTTCAGAATTCTCAAATGGTGCTGTAAACGGTCTGGTGGGGGTGGTGGGAGCATAAAAGAATGTCTCCTTCACAGGCTGACCACCCGAGGAGGTGAAAAGAGATGTGTAATTGCTAAGAACTTCCATTATATACCTCCCAAAGTATAGAGTTGGTGGCCACACTGGAAACACAAACCAGGTCAGTTTCATGATCACCGAGTCTATTGTATTAAAAATCTGTGCAATACAGTACAATGTAACAAGAACCTTAACCCAAAACCCAGATCTGAAAAACGCTAAGGTAAGAAATACCGGCTGTAAGTAAAGTATCATATACTGAAGCTGTGAGAACCAGAGCAACAACTTTGAGAGCCAGTAAATCAGCATTGAGACGAGTGGCTATTAATCCTTGCCGTTTATCTCAACCCTTCGTGACCCACATTGGGTGCCAAAAAGAACAGTCGTGGTTTAAGCTGTAAATTTCACTTCTCCCTCCCTCCCCCCCCTCACTCCGATGGGGGGGAAATGGGGAGAAGAACCGAAAGAATATAACTCCCACGGGTTGAGATAAGAACAGTCCAGTAACTGAGTTACAATACAAATCACTACTGCTACCACAAATAATAATACTATCGACAAGGCAAATACAAGGGAAAAGGATACAACCGCTCGCAGCCCGACCGAGCCGAGAGAGAGAGAGAGCCCCTTCTGGGTTCCTGCCCCCAGTGTTTTACATCCTGGGCATGACGTGCTGTGGCATGGAATAGCTCTTTGGTCAGTTTGGGTCAGGCGCCCTGTCTCTGCTTCCTCCTGGCTCCCCCTCCTCCCTGGCATAGCATGAGACTCAGAAAGTCCTTGGCCAGACCAAAACATTGCCAAGCAGTAACTGAAAACACTCACTGGTGTTATCAGTGCTGCTCCCGGGCACGAAATTAAAAACGCAGTGCTGCACCAGCTACCAAGAGGGAGAAAAATGACTGCTGCTGCTGAACCCATGCAATTCATTCAACCTTTTGTTCTCATCATCTGGTGTGATTTGGGGGTTTTACTTTTCCCTGAGGAAGAGGAGGAGTCTTTCCTATCATTATAGAATCATAGAATCATAGAATAGTTAGGGTTGGAAAGGACCTTAAGATCATCTAGTTCCAACCCCCCCGCCATGGGCAGGGACACCTCCCACTAAACCATGCCACCCAAGGCAATGTGCAACCCGGCCTTGAACACTGCCAGTGATGGAGCATTCACAACTTCCCTGGGCAGCCCATTCCAGTGCCTCACCACCCTTACAGTAAAGAATTTCTTCCAATGTCCAATCTAAACTTCCCCGTTTAGCTTTGAACCCGTCACCCCTTGTCCTCTCTTTTAGGTCTTTTAGGAGAAACGACACAGGTCCGGAGAAGAAAGAAAGGCTTATACAAACGCAACCATGGCATGACCTTTTTGTCTTCTTGGACAGGTAAGTATCAGAGAGAGAGAAAAATGAAACCCACTTTTTGTCTCCTTGGACAGGTAAGTATCAGAGAGAGAGAAAAATGAAACCCACTTTTTGTCTCCTTGGACAGGTAAGTATCAGTGAGAGAGAGAAATGAAACCCACTTTTTGTCTCCTTGGACAGGTAAGTATCAGAGAGAGAGAGAAATGCAACCCAGAGGTGGAGAGAGGAATAAAAGGGGAAGGGGCTCATCCAAAACCAGAGACTGGCCAGATATACATTTCTCACTTTTATTTCTGTGTAGAAATGGTAAGAACATTCAGAAAGGCATAACACATGTGAAGAAATGCTGAGAACTGCAGGCACTCTGCGCAACGTATTCCAGCAAATGCAAAGAGAATGCGCGCGTATCAGCCACTCAGCCCTGTTACAAACAAATCGCTCAGGTGGTACCCAGATGTGAGACAGTTTTGTCTGCAGACGGCTGGGATGCCTGCTGTCATTTCCAATGGCATTTAGACAGCCTTCTGTTTATAAAGTATCACAGTAGACACTGGACATCTATGGTAGATGACACTAAGATCTTGAGAGCCGACCTTACTCCCTCTCCCATGCAGAGGGATCTGAGGGATTTGTTCTTTTTTCTTTTTTTTTCTTTTTCCCAAATGGGATTTCGGGTTGGGGGTTTTTGGTTGGTTGGTTTTGGGGGTGTTTGTTTCTTCCCAGGTTTTTTTTCTCTTTTTTGTTGTTGTTGTTGGAGGATTTTTGTTTGGTTTTGTGAGGTGTTCTTAAATTTTGTTTTCTTATTGCTGCTTCTTTGGCTTTGTTTCGGCATCTCCCTGCCCAGAATGAGCAGCTGTCAATGAAAACACAGTGGTTCAATTCCATGCTCCTTTCTGCTGCCTGCCTGCCTGCATGTTCTCCTAGAGACAATTTTCTCCTCTGGGCCTTCACAGGTGTCTAAGATAATGCAGCTGTATTGCAAGCGCAGGCCAGTACTCATCTGGAGCATGTTTGAAGCTTTTTCAAGGTGCAGGAGGAGTTCTTCTGCATTCATAAATATCTTTCTCTCATTTCTTGCCTAAGCCAGAGACTCTCTCAGCGTACTTTCTCTTCTGTTTGGCAGAACACTTTCTTTTTCTGCATTCTGCAGGGTGCAGATGGCAAGGCGGAGAGACAGATACAACTTTTGGAATTCTTTCTGCTTTGTTACTAACAGCGCTGTAGAGCCACTCCAAGGCAAGTCTTGTGAGCTAACATGAAATTGCTGGAAGTCCTTTCCAACCCTAACTACCCTATAATCTACGAAACTACAAAGTATGTAATCAAACAACGTGAAATAACTACTATCCCAGAACTTGTTCCTAAACTGAATCCTAAATATATCCTAAAGTATACCCTAACACTAATTCCTAAAAGAAACAGTAACAGCCTAACAAACATAGTTATGAACAGAGTAACAAACGCAGTAACGGTCATAGTAACAAATGCAGTAATAAATGCAGCCCGATGGAATTCAAAGTCCGGCTCCGCACTCGGGGAGATGCGCCAGCGGGCGGGCATTTGCCGGCAGAGCTGACCAGTGAGCCCGCAGGGCCTCCTGCGAGGGCTGGCATGGGCCCGACGGCGCTGCTCTGGCTCCGGGTGGGTTGGTGGCGCCTTCCACGCAGAGCAGGACACCGTGGGCTCTGTCCGCGCCGCCACCGGGGTGGTGCTGGGGCCGCACGGCGGAACTCGAAGGCCGGGCGGCAGAGCTCCTCTGGGGAGCCCAAGCAGTACACGGGCACCTATGAGGGCAGAGTCAGAAAGCACTGATGAAACCGTGAGGGCAGGAAGAGGCAGGACTTGGCTCTCCTGGGTTTTTCGGATGCGTGCTGTAAAAGGGGTCATTCGTAGCCCAGGGGAGAGGCTCCTTCCTGGCAACTGCAGCTTGCTTTGGTCCCTTCTCAACCTACGTGATTGATACACTCAGAGCATGGCAAGTTGACAGGGATGTGCAGTGCCCCCTCGCCAGGCAGCAGGGCTCGGCAGGGAGCCCTGGGGACCTCTGGCATGGTCCTTTCCAAAACCCAAGCAGCAGCATCCCTCACTGTGCCGTACTAAAATCAGACTTACACAAACTGGGCTTCTACAGGGGCAAAAGGAAACCTGTCAATGCTGCGGTGGTATGTTTCTGCTGACAGACATGCTCCTCCGAGGACATCTGCATGCCCCCTTTCTAGGACCATCCCGTGCACCTCCGGAGTATTTCCTATCCTCAGAACTTAGAAAGATGGAAAAGAGGGTCTGCTACATACCCGCGCTCCTCCTTCTTCTTCCCCTGCTTTCAGTTGCCCATCCCTGAGAAGGGCTCGGTGGACAACCTGCTCTTCTTCCTACTGGGTGGCCCATCGCTCCCCTCTTCAGAGGCTGCTCGCCGCTTTCGGTTCTCTCTTGCAGAGCCGGGCAACCTTTCCATTCAACAGGATTGTTAGACAGCTGAAGCCACGATTACCTTGAACCAAGCAAAGCTAGGTACTTTTACCTTTTCTCCCCGCAAAAGCTGTTCCGTTGCTCGCTCTCAGGAGCGACAGGAGGCACCTGCAATGGGAACGTGTAAGTTAGCAGGGGGCAAGCACCTCCCTGCCCAATTGCTCCCCGCGCTCTGAAAGGCACAGCCCTTGGATGGCTTTGCTCAGCTCAGCTGAGCAGGCTGCGGGATCACCGCACAAAGCAGGATGGTCGACCTGCATCCGCCTTGCTTGGAGCTTTGGCAGAGCTGCAGGCCGGTGGCTGACCGTGCTTGTCCCTGCGGCAGCAGCCCCACCTTCCGAAGGGGAAGGCTTTTGTTGTCACGCTCTTTGTGCACTTCACAAACCTCGGCTGTTTCTGCCTCTGCGGGCGGCGCTGGAGGCTCCTCGTCCCCCTCGCTGCCCAGCCCGGACTCCTCCTGCCCAAGGAGTGCCTCCTGCTCTTCGATGAGGAGCTGCACGAGCTGGGTCACCTGCACACAGCAAAGCACTGCTTTCACCCAGGGCCCTGAGAGGGCTCCAACAGCCTTTCCCCGCCTGACCCACGCTTCTGTGCAGGAAGCTGCAGCCCTGGGGCTGCCCTTCCCGGCTGCTGCCCCACGGCTTTGCTGACAGGAGGAGGCAGCCAGGACCCTGGGAACAGCAAAGCTGGGGCGGGCTGGGGAGGCTGTAGCCTGGTGGCGAACGCAGCGTACCTTGCCCGTCTCCTGAGCCAGGGCATCCAGGGGCAGCTCCTGGGGTGGGCTCAGGAGGTTTGGCCCCACGCAGATGGCCAGGTTCCCGGCCGTCATCTTCGTTGTGGCCACGTTCATGCTGATGCTGCTAAGCAGCAACAGCAAGCGCCGCAGCAGGAGCAGGTTGGCCCCCGGTAACCTGCTGGCCACCCTGAGGGAGCGGGAGCACAGCGTTAATGAAGTCGGTGTTGACAACACAGGTCTCCCAGGCTGATCTCACCCAAGGCCACCACCTGCTCTACAGCAGAGGGACTGCCTTCACTGAGACACAGCCACCTCCCTTCATCCCTGCCCTTCTCAGGGGCCCCTGTTGGAGCAAGCCCCAGTCCCCGTGGGAACTGCTCCATGGAGAGAAATGCTTCCCTGCGCCCTTTTCCCCCAACACCAAGGCACCAGCCAAGCCAGAGGCGGCTTGCAGGAACCATGGCTATTTCAGGCAGGCCATTGCTTTGCAGGCGAGTGCCAGCCTGTGCCGGTCCCTGCAGGCTGCTCCCGCACTTACTCCCTGAGTGCTGCCAGCCTCTCCTGCCTGCTGGTCTTCTGCATGGCGCTCATCCACTCCTCGTAGAGCCGGCCATCGAGGAGCTTGGAGGGGATCTTCCGGAGCAGGTCCTGCGGGGCCAAGGGCTCCGCGTGAGGTTTTGGCCGCTGGCCCCCAGGAGCACCCGCAGCATCCCCCGCCCTCTGGCTCATGAGCAGGCGGCTGGGTTTCTGCTGGTGCTCCCGCAGGTGCCCGTCAGCACCAAGAGAGCCGGGAGCTGCAGGCTCCAGGTCAGCAGGGCTCACCTTCAAGAGGACGGCCAGCAGCAGCACGGGCTGGCTTTCGAGGTGCACCTCCAGCCCGCTGTCGAGTGCCTCCCTGACCTCGCGGGTGGCACGCTCGCTGGCTGACAGCCGGAAGATCCCCTCCGTGGACGGCCCGTGCTCACTGAGCAGCGCCAGCAGGTCCTGAGGGCACAGAGGAGGAGAGTTGCTGGGCTGGATACGGGCCCTGAGGTAGGTGCTTGGGACAGCCCCTGTCTGGAGCAGCCAGCGGGATGGGATGGGAAGGGATGGGTACCCCCTGGCCAGGCTGCCTTACCTGAATGGGCTGGGGCAGCATGCCATCGTGGCTGCAGAGCTCTCCCAGGGGGCGGCCAAACAGAGCTCCCGGGCAATGGCTCCCTGATGGCCCCGGCACCTCCGGTGCAGCTGAGGTCCGTGGCCGTGCAAACGGCCAGGGCAGCCTCATCCTGCTCCAGCGGGACCTGCCTGCTGCCAAGGGAATCAGAGCAAAGAGCCGTGGAGGAGAGGCACCAGGAGAGCGCTTCCAGACTCCCTCCGTGCTGTCCCCCCACTGTCCATGCCACGGGAAAGGCAGCATTATTTGGGACCCAGGCTCTCTCCTGCTGCTGAGCGATGGGGATGGATGTGCCCCGTGGGGAGGGCAACGGCAGCCCCGTCACAGCGGGCATGCCCGCCTGCAAGAGCAGGAGAGAAGGGCCATCCTGCCCCTGTCCTCTGCAAACTCACCATCCACGTGGCCACGTCTGCCGGAAGAGCCAGGAGGTGGCAGCTGCTGGGCACCAGCCTGCAAGAAATGGGCTGCACTCAGCAAGCAGCCCCTCAGCAGAAAGGGTCCCCAGCGAGCTGCATCAGCCCCTGGCCGTGTATGAGAGGTGGGGATTGCGCCTCAAGTGAGCCTGACCTGAGCCTGGCGCTGGAGCAGCTTCTCCAGGCTGTTGGCATCCAGCGTCGTCGCCTGGGCAAGGGGAAAAGAGCAGAAGGTGAGGAGCGATGCAGCTGATGGTGGGCTGGGGCAGCCCCTGCGGGCAGAGCAGGGGCAGGAGGGACACTCACAGCATTGCGGCCCCTCAGCTCCTTCAGCACCAGCCGGATGGATGGCAGCTGCGTCACGCGGGCTCCCTGCACTCCCTCCGGCGGTCTGTGCGTGGGGAAGGGGCAGAGGAAGAGCTGCGTGAGACCCAAGGCAGCTCTTCCCTCTGCTGCCAGCCTGGGGAGCACTTCCATGCTGCCCGGAAGGGCCGGTACCCCGCGGCAGTGGAGTGGAGCAGGAGCAGCGGGAGTGGTGAGGATGGGGCTGGGCAGGAGTTGGATTGACACAGCCGGAGGAAGCAGCTCCGGCGTATACTGTGGCTGCTCAGCAGTGGGGGGGACTCCTCTGCCTGCAGCTGTGGGAGCACGTCTGCCTGCAAGCTCTGGGGCACCTCTGCCAAGCCCAGCAGGGGTGTTCCTTTATGGCTTGTATGTCAGGTGTGGAGCATCCCCCCATGATGGGCGCACGGGCTGCCCTGTGCCCTGTGCTTCGGTGCCAGGCAGGGCTTACCCAAGGAGGGCGCTGAGCCAGAGCTCCTTCACTGCCCGGGAGCTGCCAAGAGAGAGCAGGAAGAAGCAGCCTGAGTGCCCGCTGTGCCCCAGCGCAGGATGCCCCGAGGGGCAGGACAGAGGTGCTGCCGCCCCTCTCGTGGGACGCTGCACCGGGACTCACCAGAAGGTGATGACACAGGAGCCGCAGGGCCAGAGGAAGACCAGGGAGCTGCCGGCCTTCCCTTCCTCCTCCTCCTCCTCCGCAGCGTCATCCCCAGCGGAGCCCTTGCCGCCGCTCAGCACCTGGAGCAGGCCCAGGGCCAGGCAGAGCAGCGGGCTCGGGCTGCTGCCACGTCTGCAGAGAGGAGCAGCAGGGAGTGACCTGGAGGTGCCCGAGCCCGCTGGCTCCCCTCTAGCACCCGCCTGCCACAGGCACAGCCATGGGTGCATCCAGCAGCAGGGTGCTGGAGGCCTGGGGCTGCTCCTCGGCTGTCCCTGCTCTGGTGCCCTGGGGCCCTGGGGCCAGGGCCAGGGCTTGGGAGGAAAGGCATTTGGGCTCTGTCAGTCTTACTTGGGCTTAGCGATGACCACGCTGTCCCTTAGGAGGAGGAGGTCCCTCTTCTTCCCCTGGCTACGGCCCTGGCTCACCCGCACACGCTCCCGCAGCAGCGGCTCCAGCGACGCCTGGTCCAGGGTGCACTGCTGCTCGGGCTCAGGGTCATCCCTGCAGGGCAGATGCCATCGGGCATGAGCAAGGCGGCTGCTTTGGGCTGCAGGTGTGCCGGCGTGTCCCCGAGCCGTGGGGGAACCCACCTGGACCCGCAGCAGCAGAGCCACTGGCCCATCCTCGCAGGGCCGGGAGAGGGCCGGTAAACAGAAAGCTTGCCAAAATAATGACTGGAGTGCTCCTCCGCGAGGGAAAAGCACCCCCAGTGCCGCTGGTGCTGCTATACACAGCACCGTCTCCGCAGGCACTGGGGCCGTTGCCGGGCCAGCAACGGTTTAGAACGGAACACCACGGTGACCTCAGTTCTGGAACGCGGGGGCCCAGGTGGGGCGAGGCACTGTGGGGTTCTCCCCGCTATGCCCATGTCCAGCCGCGGCCCCAGGGACTGCTCCCATGCACTGCTCTGTCCACCAATGGAAGGTCACCGCTCCTGCAGCCATGGTCGTCTGACTCATGGGACCAGGGAGCCCCAGGTCTACCATGCACGTTGAAGACTGAGGCAAAGCACAACTATTAAATGCCTCTGTCTTTTCTTCATCCCCAGTGTTCAGTGGCCATCTTCGTAAAGTATCGGTCAGAGACTTCCCTTAGGCCTCCACTTGTTATTAGCATACTTCAAAAAGCCTTTTGTTGTTGTCTGACGGAACACTGACCACTTTCATCGCTAGCTGAGCTTTGGTCTCTCGTGATGTCTCCCTCCATGTGTGAGCCACAGCTCAGTAGTCTTCCTGGGAAGCTCGGCCTCGCTTCTGGAGAGAATGCAATTTCTGGGATACAACTTCATTTCCCGCCCAGTTCCGGGAGGATTTCCAGGCTGCTCTTCTGCCGCGTGTGCAGTGTGCATTGGCACAACGGGGTTGCTGCGCCCGTGCTTCCAAAAGGTGGTTCTTTAAAAGCGAGCAGCTCTCACGGTCCCGTAGGTCCTCAAAAGCTGAGGCCCAGGCACCCTGCTAAGGAATGATTGCTAGCAGACACCCACAGGGACATTTTCTTTACTTCCCGTTCCCCAGCTCCTCACCATCGGCCTCTCAACTGCAGCATCCCTGAGAGTAAGGGCTGTGAAGTCCAACTTCTCCCTTGCACCGAGTGCAACTCCTCCACTCTCCTGCCCTTCCTATCCCTCCCAAACAGCCTGTTGGGTCCTCCTGAGCAGTGATGCTCTCTCACCGTTCTGCACCAGGGACAGGAAAGCTTGTCTGCATAACTTCCAGATTCACAAGAGAAAATGCTCACCTGAAGCATGATGCAAAGGCAGTTCTGCCATGCACCTCCAAGTGACTGGCTAAAACAGTTCATTTCTCTTCCATGCTGACACACGTTAATTTAAGAGCACCCATGGTTTGGCTAATAATCTCTCCAGGAACTTCAGTTTCTCCTTGGATGTGCCAAAGCGCTTCAGCTGCAGCAGAGCATGGACAGCCATAGCCCGCTCCAAGAGACTCTGCAAACCAAACATTGCTCTTTCCCATTAAACGTGACAGGTGGATCCTGGAGGTGTAGTCAGGGAAGACTACTAGTCAGCTTTGACACGAGAGAGAGTAGTACAGGCTTGTCCTCGAGACCTAGCCGAAGATGCTGAGACCACTCACTGAAACACAAAATACCCGGGCTGGGATTCAGCAGCTCTGACTTTAGAGAATCATACTGCAGCTCTCGGGAGTGAAAATTTGCAAAGGTGCCGTTATAGGTAGCAGAGTACAAAGCCATTCACGCTGTCCTAAATGTAGATATCTTTAGGACACCTCCAAGTGACCCTATTGACTAGGGCCTCGTTTCCGTTTCCTAGGCACGGGCAACTTAATGCCAATTAAGATGCCCTAATGAAACTAGCACCTAAAGCCTAACAGGTATGACACAGGGCCTGTGGACAGACTTGCCCTTCGGAAGGCACAGCTGCGAGCCAGGTGACATACCTATAGAACCTCAGATCGTCGAACCTCAGATCGTACCCAAATGATGCCAAGGGGTAGGCTACAGCATCAAGCCACTAGATACCTCCTCACTCTAATGGCTGTGTGGACACCTAGACCAGACAGTGACACAGCAGAAGTTAGCGTGAGCCGAATCCCACTTTCTACCAAGGAGGTTTGCATTCTGAAGCCCCACAGCTGAGACCTACTGGGAGCATTCTCCATACAGTTCTTGTAGCTTGTGCAGTTTGCTGCAAACTTTGGGTCTAAGGGACTCTTTCCTCCTCTTCTTTGCTCTAACTAACTCCACCCAACGGTAATCTCCATTTGTCAAGTTCAAGAAACACAGTGTAAAGTACTTCTTTAAGTGAGTTTTTGACATTTAAAAAATGGGCATGTCTGATGCTTGGTGATATCTTATAAACACTAGTTATTTCAGAAATTATGTCAATATGTGACATTTCTGATAGCAGGAGACATCTTCTGAATTGAGGAGACTTTTAAAATCAGTTATGACGCAGTAAACACACAGCTCCACCTGTTGCTCCTGCTTTCTCTTTAATGCCAGCTTGGCTTTCAGAGGGAGCTTCTGGTAAATGAGCATTCTGAAAGCAACAGGTTGTGCCCATAGCCAGATGCCTGGCCACAGCTACTTCCTTGTGCAGTACTACTTTACCATGGGATTAATTGAAAAAGCACCAGGGAAATAACAGGGGGTTGGGAGCCGTCAAGTGATCCCACAGCAAGACTAGCTGGTATGTGAACAGAAGACATTTCCCTTTCTCTCTGTCAGTCTCTGTTGTCTACTGCATCAAGCTGATTTTTTTCTACCGGTCCACGTAGAACCTGCAGCCAATATCGGCTTGACGGGACCGTGCAAATTCAAATGCATACACAGGTGCCTCTACTTCATTCCCCTTTCATTAAAGTTCTTTCTCACCCTTTTATTTGAGTTTCTTTTCCTGAAATGCTCTCATGGGGGGCACGTGCTGCTCTCTGAGCGAGACCTCTGTTAGGAGGCACAGAGCATCACAGCGACAACAATCTCTCCTGAGATGCTGGAACAGGTGGGGCAAGGCTGAATTGACTTGCATAAGCAGTACCTAGAACCTTTGTTGATGTTGGGTTGATACTCACGTGGAGTACTGTGCACAGTTCTGGTGTCCTGTCCTGGGTTCAGCAGTAGCAGTCATTTTTCTCCTTCTTAGCAGCTGGTGCAGCGCTGTGGTTTTGCCTTTCAGCCTGGGAGCAGCGCTGGTAACACCCATGGTTTTAGTTGCTGCTCAGTGATGTTTAGTCTGACCAAGGACTTTCTGAGTCTCATGCTCTGCCGGGGAGGAGGGAAGCAGTGAGGAGCAGAGAGAGGACACCTGCCCCAAACTAGCCAAGGAGGCGTTCCATACCGCAGCACGTCATGCCCAGCATATCAACTGGGGGCAGTCACCCGGAAGGGCTAGACCACTGCTCAGGTCGGGCTGGGTATCGGTCGGTGGGTGGTGAGTGGTTCTATTCTCTTCCCTTATTATTTCCTTTGTCATTATTATTATTGGTGGCAGCAGCAGTGGTTTGTGTTATACCTTAGTTACTGGACTGTTCTTATCTCAACCTGTGGGAGGTACATTCTTTCGATTCTCCTCCCCATCCCTCTGGGAGCAGGGGGGGAAGGGGGTGGAGTGAGAGTGCGGCTGTATGGTTCTGGGCAGCCAGCTGGGCTTAAAGCAGAACATGTCCTCAGCATAAGAAGGACTTGGAGGTGTTGGAGCAAGTCCAGAGAATGGCCATGAAGATGTTAAGGGTGCTCGAGCACCTCCTGTATGAAGAGAGGCTGAGAAAGTTGGGGCTGTTCAGCCTCTGCTGTCTACTGCATCAAGCTTGAGGTTTTTACTGCTCCAGCTAGAACCTGCAGCTAACATTGGCTTGATGGGCCCAGGCAAATCCCAATGGGTACACTGGCTGCATGGAGACCTCATAGCAGCCTTCCAGTATCTGAAGGGACCCTACAAGGATGCTGGAGCCAGTCTCTTTGTTCAGGACTGTAGTGATAGGACAAGGGGTAACGGGTGCAAACTTAAGCAGGGAAGTTCAGGTTAGATGTAGGGAAGAAGTTCTTTTCTGTGAGGCTGATGAGGCACTGGAATGGGCTGCCCAAGGAAGCTGTGAATGCTCCATCCCTGGCAGTGTTCAAGGACGGGTTGGAGAGAGCCGTGGCTGTCATGGTTTAGTGAGAGGTGTCCCTGCCCATGGCAGGGGCGTTGGAACTGGATGATCTTTCATCCATCGTGAAGGTCCTTTCCAACCCTATCTACTGTAGGATTCTGCGATTCTCTGAATGCCCTTTGATTTACTACAGTGCTAGAGTCCTGTGCCCAGATTCTCCATTCATTTATATCATATGAAGCTGTTGACATTGGAGCAGGACAGGAAACACTTCCAACCTGATTTGGCCTGGCAGAAGCTCACAGACTGACACAGGATGGCTCAGAGCAGTCTAAGTACCTGCTAAAAGAATAATCCACACGGGAAGGTTTAGAAGGGAACAGGCACAGCAAAGCAGGAATCACTGCCTGCTAGTTTATTCTTCCTTATAGCATTTGGTAACTACACTGTGTCACTCGTGTTAAGTAGACATGAAGCATAGCTTTTGTGACAGTGAAGGAGGTGGGTAGCTGCTTAAGTTCACACAGAAATCAGTTTACCAAGGGTGGGGTGAGAGGGAAAGGTTCAGAGTTGCTTTGTCTTTCTGCATCATAGCATATATTTATATGTCCATATGTGTGTGTGAACAGACAGACAGACAGACAGACAGATAGATAGATAGACAGATAGATAGATCCCTCTGTCAAACAGGTTCACTGTGTCTATATGTGTCGTGGTATAAGCCCAGCCGTCAACCCAGAGCCATGCAGACGCTCGCTCACCTCACTCCCCTCCTTCTTCTCCCCCTGCCCCTGGAGGGATGGGGAGGACAATTGACAGAAAGTAATCACACGGGCTGAGATAAGAACAGTCCAGTAACTAAGGTAAAACACAAACCACTGCTGCTACCCCCAAGAATAATAATGAGAAGGGAACTAACAAGGGCAGAGAAAACAACCGCTCACCACCCGCCCACCGATACCCAGACTACCCCGAGCAGTGATTTAACCCTTCTGGGTAACTGTCCCCAGTTTCTATACTGGGCATGGCGTGCCCACTATAAACAAAGCATAAACAAAAGGGTATGGGATACCCCTTTAACTGGTTTGGGGTCGGGTATCCTGTCTCTGCTTCCTCCTGGCTTCCCCTCCTCACCGGCAGAGCAGGAGGCTCAGAAAGCCCTCAGTCAGTGGCACTCCACGTGACACTCAAAGCCACAACTCTGAGATTAAGAGTCTCATGCTCACCCAGCTGAGCGAGCTGGGTAAGCCTGCAGCACCTGGCATTCTCAGGCAGTCTCCCCTCCAGGTACTAACCGAGTATATTTCTTTATGCTATTTTTCGTTCTATATTTCTATATCATATATGTCTAACCTGATACATTTGCCAGGGAAAAAAAACGTCTAATGAGCTGACAGAAACAAAAATTGACAGCAACATCAGCACTGCAGGAACAAGAGAAACGGCTTCCTGCAGGCTCACCTTCACTTGTCCCTGAGTCTGCTGCAAGAAACCCTGCCAGCGCACAGGAATGTGGCAATCCACCCTACAAAGGACTTGCAGGCATCAGGGGATTTTGAGTGTTTCTGGAATTGAAAGAACAAATCCCTCTCTGAGCCATGACTGCTATCACAATGATGAAAAAACAACCCCTGTGCTGAACACCTGATGACCAGAAAACCATCCGTTCAGGAGCAAAGCAGTGAGATGTACCGCAAACGTAGTAGTAAGTTTACGTTCTTGCATCACCGTGACAATTTAGTTTCCCGGTGATACTGGGAGCATCCATTTCCCAGATTCCCTTCCTCTCCCAGCGCATGGGAAGCGACTACAGATTTCAAGACAGCAGAAACAGCAGCGAGTCATGTTTACCAAGTAGGTACTTATTTTTAGAACTAAAATCAGAATCCCACATTTCCTAAGTATGAGTGCATACAGAAGGCACATAGTCCTTAGCATAATTCAGCCATCCCAGTGCTCTGTTGCTGAGGATGACCACCTGGAGGGCATTCTGGTCAGCTTGGGAGCTCCAGATCATTCATGCCAGTGTGCTCCAGTTTGCTCCAGTTTGTAGAAATATCCCTAAGGATGAGGGAACTGTTTCAAGACCTTTGCTGCCTGTCTCTTCCTGCCCCTTACTGGAAAAAGGGCACGGGTACTTTAGTTTATCTCAACCCTTCGTGCCCCACGTTGGGTGCCAAAAAGAACAGTCGTGGTTTAAGCTGTAAATTTCACTACTCCCTCCCTCCCCCTCCCCCCCCCCCCTACTCCGATGGGGGGAAATGGGGAGAAGAACCGAAAGAATGTAACTCCCACGGGTTGAGATAAGAACAGTCCAGTAACTGAGTTACAATACAAATCACTACTGCTACCACAAATAATAATACTATCGACAAGGCAAATACAAGGGAAAAGGATACAACCGCTCGCAGCCCGACCGAGCCGAGAGAGAGAGAGAGCCCCTTCTGGGTTCCGGCCCCCAGTATTTTACATCCTGGGCATGACGTGCTGTGGCATGGAATAGCTCTTTGGTCAGTTTGGGTCAGGTGCCCTGTCTCTGCTTCCTCCTGGCTCCCCCTCCTCCCTGGCATAGCATGAGACTCAGAAAGTCCTTGGCCAGACCAAAACATTGCCAAGCAGTAACTGAAAACACTCACTGGTGTTATCAGTGCTGCTCCCGGGCACGAAATTAAAAAACGCAGTGCTGCACCAGCTACCAAGAGGGAGAAAATGACTGCTGCTGCTGAACCCATGACAATCCACCCCTTATTCCATACCATTCACAGTCATGCTCAGATCCCACATTTTCAATATACCATCACATACATATATATATAAATACATACACACATGCACACACAGACGGAGAGGTATAATCCCTTAGTGCATGGACCAATTCCTATAAAGCTGCTGAGTCCTTCCAGTCCGTGATGTCAGGCTCCATCTGTTATAGCAGTCTTTCAGAGCAGGGGAGGCTGTGTGCAGTGTTGGATCGTTGCCTGCTGATGCTGATCGTTCCTTTACTGCAGAACTCATCTGGTTTCATCGAAGTTCATTCGTTGTTGGGATGATGGTCTGAGGGCCAGTCGCGGATGACTTGAAGGCATCTAGTTGATGGGCTATAAAAATATTACATAGCAGGCAACAGCATGCAATTGAGTTCATTGGCTGTTTTCTCCTAAAATCAAATCTCCTTGAGGTACACATTGGACTTCCGCATCTTCCCACATTACCCACCAAGTACAGCCGGGTCCCTGAGCAAAAGCAATCCCACGAGTGGGTTTGCCTTTACCTGAAGCAGGAATAACCCAGACTGTCTTCCCCAGCAAATTCTTTATGTGCACCACAGGAACGTTGTCCCCTCCACAGTATGTAGAAGTTCTGACTGGGCTGGACCAGCCCTGTTGGCAGATCCTCTGGTGTTGACCAACCAGGTGGCCTTTAATAAATGTGTATCCCAATGTTTGAAAGTCCCACCACCCATTGCTCTCAGTGTAGTTTTTAATAGCCCATCATACCGTTCGATTTTCCCAGAGGCTGGTGCATGGTAGGGGATGTGATATACCCATTCAATGCCATGCTCTTTGTCCCAAGTTTCTATCAGGTTGTTCCGGAAATGAGTCCCATTGTCTGACTCAGTTCTCTCTGGTGTGCCGTGTTGCCACAAAATCTGTTTCTCAAGACCCAGGATGGTGTTTCGGGCAGTGGCGTGGGGCACAGCGTATGTTTCCAACCATCCGGTGGTTGCTTCCACCATGGTAAGTCCATGACGCTTGCCTTGGCGGGTTGGTGGGAGTGTAATAGAATCAATCTGCCAAGCCTCTCCATATTTGTACTTCAGCCATCGTCCTCCATACCAAAGAGGCTTTAACCGTTTAGCCTGCTTGACTGCAGCACATGTTTCACAGTCCTGAATGACCTGGGCAATAGAGTCCATTGTTAAGTCCACCCCTCGATCACGAGCCCATCTGTATGTTGCATCTCTGCCCTGATGGCCTGAAGTGTCGTGGGCCCACGGGCCAAAAATAATTCACCCTTATGTTGCCAATCGAAGTCCATCTGAGCCACTTCAATCTTAGCAGCTTGATCCACTTGTTGGTTGTTCTGGTGTTCCTCAGTAGCCCGACTCTTGGGTACATGAGCATCTACGTGGCATACCTTGACCACCAGGTTTTGCACTCGGGCAGTGATGTCTCGCCACAGTGCAGCAGCCCAGATGGGTTCACCTCTGCGTTGCCAGTTGCTCTGCTTCCATTGCTGCAACCACCCCACAGGGCATTCGCCACCATCCATGAGTCACTATAGAGATAAAGTACTGGCCACTTTTCTCGTTCCGCAATGTCCAAGGCCAGCTGGATGGCTTTCACTTCTGCAAACTGACTCGATTCACCCTCCCCTTCAGCAGTTTCTGCAACCTGTCGTTGAGGACTCCATATTGCTGCCTTCCATCTACGGTGCTTTCCCACAATGCGACAGGACCCATCAGTAAATAAGGCATATTGCTTTTCACTTTCTGACAGTTCATTCTATGGTGGGGCCTCTTCAGCACGCATCACTCCTTCCTCCTCTGGTGACCTTCCAAAATCCTTGCCCTCTGGCCAGTCCATGATGACTTCTAGAATTCCCGGATGACTGGGATTTCCTATTCGAGCTCGTTGTGTAATTAATGCGGCCCACTTACTCCACGTAGCATCAGTTGCATGGATGTGTAGAGGAGACGCTGCCTTTGAACATCCAGCCCAGCACGGGCAACCGGGGTGCCAGGAGGAGCTGTGCTTCAGTGCCAATCACTTCCGAAGCAGCTCGAACCCCTTCATAGGCTGCCAATATCTCTTTTTCAGTTGGGGTATAGCTGGCCTCAGATCCTTTGTATCCCTGACTCCAAAAGCCGAGGGGTCGACCTCGAGTTTCCCCTGGAGCTTTCTGCCGGAGGCTCCAGGTAGGACCGTTCTCCCCAGCTGCGGTGTACGGTACATTTTTAACATCTGGCCCAGCCCGGACTGGTCCGAGGGCTACTGCATGAACTATTTAATTTGCTCAAAGGGTTGTTGTTGCTCAGGGCCCCATTTAAAATCATTCTTCTTCCGGGTCACATAATAGAGAGGGCTTACAATCAAACTGTAATTCGGGATGTGCATCCTCCAGAACCCCACGGCACCCAAGAAAGCTTGTGTTTCTTTCTTATTAGTTGGTGGCGACATTGCTGTTATCTTGTTGATCACATCTGTGGGGATCTGGCGGCGTCCATCTTGCCATTTTATTCCCCAAAATTGAATCTCCTGTGCAGGTCCCTTGACCTTACTCCGTTTTATGGCAGAACCGGCTTTCAGCAGGATTTGGATTATTTTCCTCCCTTTCTCAAAGACTTCTTCCGCTGTATCCCCACACAATGATGTCATCAATGTATTGCAGGTGATCTGGAGCTTGCCCTGTTCCAGTGCAGTCTGGACCAGTCCATGGCAGATGGTAGGGCTGTGTTTCCACCCCCGGGGCAGTCGGTTCCAAGTGTACTGGACGCCCCTCCAAGTAAAAGCGAACTGTGGCCTGCACTCTGCTGCCAGAGGAATTGAGAAAAAAGCATTGGCAATGCCAATTGGGGCATACCACTTGGCTGCTTTGACTCCAGTTCATACTGAAGCTCTAGAATGTCCGGTACGGCGGCACTCAAGGGTGGGGTAACTTCGTTCAGGCCACGATAGTCTACTGTTAGTCTCCTCTCTCCATTAGACTTTCGCGCTGGCCCTATGGGGCTATTAAAGGGTGAGTGGGTCCTACTGATCACTCCTTGACTCTCCAACCTACGGATCAGCTTATGGATGGGAATCAGGGAGTCTCGGTTGGTGCGATATTGCCGCCGGTGCACTGATGCGGTCGCGACAGGCACTTGTGGTTCTTCGACCTTCAGCAACCCCACAGCAGAAGGATCCTCTGAGAGACCAGGCAAGGTGGGCAGCTGCTCCATTTCCTCTGTCTCCAAAGCAGCAATACCGAAAGCCCATCGGTACCCTTTTGGGTCTTTGAAGTACCCTCTCCTGGGTAATCTATGCCAAGGATGCATGGAGCCTCTGGACCAGTCACAATGGGGTGTTTTTGCCATTCCCTCCCAGTCAGGCTGATTTCAGCCTCCAGTACAGTCAACTCTTGGGATCCTCCTGTCACTCCAGAAATAGAAATAGGTTCCACCCCTTGACAGCTTGATGGCATCAGAGCACACTGTGCACCGGTATCTACTAGAGCCTTATACTTCTGTGGGACTGAAGTGCCAGGCCATCTGATCCATACAGTCCAATAAGTTCGATTGTCCCCTACCTCCACCTGGCTGGAGGCGGGGCCCCTCTAGTAGTCATCACATTGGTCACTCACCTCTTGTAGAGATGGATTATTCTTCTTCATCACAGGAGCTGAAGTAAAATCGGCTGTTCCATTCCATCTGGGAACCTGTTCACCAGAGACTGAAGCCGCAGCCTTCATGGGGTGATCAGACTTGACCTTTGCTCTCCTCTTCAGTTCCTGCACCCGCTCCTCCAAAACTGAAGTAGGCTTTCCATCCCACTTCATCACATCTTCTCCATGATTCCACAGGTAAAACCATAGGGTGGCCCGTGGTGTATAACTTCTATATCTTCTCTCTCAAACAGTAGGACGCCTTCTGTTAATAGCTGAGACGTGTGTTGGTACACGTGAGGAGCTGGATAGATCGTCTCTCAAGTGTTTGAGGTCCTGGGACAGTTTTTCCACAGCTGAGATGATGGAAGGGGTGAGATTGTCTTCAAACTCTCGGAGTTTATGAATCGGTATTGTGTCATTCCATGTTACTGTTGCCAGTGAATGGGCATATGATGAGGGTGCATTCCGTGTAAATTTCCACCACATGGGTCGTGTACATTCGACTTCATCTGGATCTATGGGTATACCCCAACATTCGGCTTGATAGTATAGATCATCTCTACAATGGCTGATTCTCTCAGAGACTGGATGCCTTTCTCTAAAGTAGTCCGCTTGGCCGAACGACTCATAGCATCATCCTTGTATGGAAACCTATCTTTCACAGCTGCCAAGAGCCGCTTCCAAAGGCTGAGGGACTTTTTCTCTCTTGCAATTGCTTTGTCAATTCCCCTTCCCTGGCAAGTGATCCCAGCTGTTTGGCTTCACTACCTTCTAGTTCATGACCGCCGGCCCCATTGTCCCAGCATCGGAGCAGCCAGGTAATGATAAAGTGATGCGCTCCCCTGGCTGACGGGTAAAGTCTTTTCGCATATTCCGTAGCTCGGTTGAGGTCCGAGATCGGGAAGTCACCTCTTCTTTTCTTCTTCTTCATCACGTGATGACTCCTGGTCAGCGCTGTCCCAAGTAGTGACATTGTTTCTTCGTCTTGCTTCATCTTTCTTGCCTCTTTTTTGCTTTCTTCTTGCATCCAGGGGCAACCGATATTGTCATGAGTTGGTCCTCTGGTTTAGCTGCGGTGATTATCACTGTGGTTTGGGTAGCCGCCGTACTTGTCACTGGGGTTTGAGTCGTGGCTGTACCTGTCGCTGGTGGTGGTGTAGCTGCTGTACTTGGAGCTGGATTAGCTGCGCTGTCTGTTACAGCTGGAGTTTGAGTAGCTGCTGTGCTTGTCCCTGGTGGTGGTGTAGTGCTGTACTTGGAGCTTGGAGTAACTGCGCTGTCCATTACTCCGCCCTCAGATCCAGAGACGTTTTTTTCCTTTTGAAGATGCTGGACAGTGTTAAACAGGGCTCTGTAAGCATAAGCCAAGCCCCAGCACGTTGCCATGATTTGTCCATCTCTGGTGTGACCAGAGTGACCACACCTCCTTTCAATGTTTTACTAATTTTTCTGGTTTTGCATTTTCCTTGGTGAAGTTCCAAAGCACTGGAGGGGCCCACTGGCCTAGATACTTGCCCATACTATCCCACACACCCTGCCACTCATGACTGTCCAGCCTTGGGGAAAATCTCTCAGCCATCCTGGATTGTAGTTTAACCCCAGACATGGCCCACAGCCCCACGCTGCTTAACTTTCCGGACCAGACAAAATAGTTGTGAGTACAACACATTCAGCATGTGTGCCAACATGATGATTCCCATCACAACCAGCAGGCAGGTCTCAAGGGCATCTAAAGGCCATTCAAAACCTTCAGAATTCTCAAATGGTGCTGTAAACGGTCTGTGGGGTGGTGGGAGCAAAAGAATGTCTCCTTCACAGGCTGACCACCCGAGGAGGTGAAAAGAGATGTGTAATTGCTAAGAACTTCCATTATATACCTCCCAAAGTATAGAGTTGGTGGCCACACTGGAAACACAAACCGGGTCAGTTTCATGATCACCGAGTCTATTGTATTAAAAATCTGTGCAATACAGTACAATGTAACAAGAACCTTAACCCAAAACCCAGATCTGAAAAACGCTAAGGTAAGAAATACCGGCTGTAAGTAAAGTATCATATACTGAAGCTGTGAGAACCAGAGCAACAACTTTGAGAGCCAGTAAATCAGCATTGAGACGAGTGGCTATTAATCCTTGCCGTTTATCTCAACCCTTCGTGACCCACATTGGGTGCCAAAAAGAACAGTCGTGGTTTAAGCTGTAAATTTCACTCCCTCCCTCCCCCCCTCACTCCGATGGGGGGGAAATGGGGAGAAGAACCGAAAGAATGTAACTCCCACGGGTTGAGATAAGAACAGTCCAGTAACTGAGTTACAATACAAATCACTACTGCTACCACAAATAATAATACTATCGACAAGGCAAATACAAGGGAAAAGGATACAACCGCTCGCAGCCCGACCGAGCCGAGAGAGAGAGAGAGCCCCTTCTGGGTTCCTGCCCCCAGTGTTTTACATCCTGGGCATGACGTGCTGTGGCATGGAATAGCTCTTTGGTCAGTTTGGGTCAGGCGCCCTGTCTCTGCTTCCTCCTGGCTCCCCCTCCTCCCTGGCATAGCATGAGACTCAGAAAGTCCTTGGCCAGACCAAAACATTGCCAAGCAGTAACTGAAAACACTCACTGGTGTTATCAGTGCTGCTCCCGGGCACGAAATTAAAAACGCAGTGCTGCACCAGCTACCAAGAGGGAGAAAAATGACTGCTGCTGCTGAACCCATGCAATTCATTCAACCTTTGTTCTCATCATGGTGTGATTTGGGGGTTTTACTTTTCCCTGAGGAAGAGGAGGAGTCTTTCCTATCATTATAGAATCATAGAATCATAGAATAGTTAGGGTTGGAAAGGACCTTAAGATCATCTAGTTCCAACCCCCCGCCATGGGCAGGGACACCTCCCACTAAACCATGCCACCCAAGGCAATGTGCAACCCGGCCTTGAACACTGCCAGTGATGGAGCATTCACAACTTCCCTGGGCAGCCCATTCCAGTGCCTCACCACCCTTACAGTAAAGAATTTCTTCCAATGTCCAATCTAAACTTCCCCGTTTAGCTTTGAACCCGTCACCCCTTGTCCTCTCTTTAGGTCTTTTAGGAGAAACGACACAGGTCCGGAGAAGAAAGAAAGGCTTATACAAACGAACATGGCATGACCTTTTTGTTCTTGGAAGGTAAGTATCAGAGAGAGAAAAATGAAACCACTTTTTGTCTCCTTGGACAGGTAAGTATCAGAGAGAGAAAAATGAAACCCACTTTTTGTCTCCTTGGACAGGTAAGTATCAGTGAGAGAGAGAAATGAAACCCACTTTTTGTCTCCTTGGACAGGTAAGTATCAGAGAGAGAGAGAAATGCAACCCAGAGGTGAGAGAGGAATAAAAGGGGAAGGGGCTCATCCAAAACCAGAGACTGGCCAGATATACATTTCTCACTTTTATTTCTGTGTAGAAATGGTAAGAACATTCAGAAAGGCATAACACATGTGAAGAAATGCTGAGAACTGGCAGGCACTCTGCGCAAACGTATTCCAGCAAATGCAAAGAGAATGCGCGCGTATCAGCCACTCAGCCCTGTTACAAACAAATCGCTCAGGTGGTACCCAGATGTGAGACAGTTTTGTCTGCAGACGGCTGGGATGCCTGCTGTCATTTCCAATGGCATTTAGACAGCCTTCTGTTTATAAAGTATCACAGTAGACACTGGACATCTATGGTAGATGACACTAAGATCTTGAGAGCCGACCTTACTCCCTCTCCCATGCAGAGGGATCTGAGGGATTTGTTCTTTTTTCTTTTTTTTCTTTTCCCAAATGGGATTTCGGGTTGGGGTTTTTGGTTGGTTGGTTTTGGGGGTGTTTGTTTCTTCCCAGGTTTTTTTTCTCTTTTTTGTTGTTGTTGTTGGAGGATTTTTGTTGGTTTCGTGAGGTGTTCTTAAATTTTGTTTTCTTATTGCTGCTTCTTTGGCTTGTTTCGGCATCTCCCTGCCCAGAATGAGCAGCTGTCAATGAAAACACAGTGATTCAATTCCATGCTCTTTCTGCTGCCTGCCTGCCTGCATGTTCTCCTAGAGACAATTTCTCCTCTGGGCCTTCACAGGTGTCTAAGATAATGCAGCTGTATTGCAAGCGCAGGCCAGTACTCATCTGGAGCATGTTTGAAGCTTTTTCAAGGTGGCAGGAGGAGTTCTTCTGCATTCATAAATATCTTTCTCTCATTTCTTGCCTAAGCCAGAGACTCTCTCAGCGTACTTTCTCTTCTGTTTGGCAGAACACTTTCTTTTTCTGCATTCTGCAGGGTGCAGATGGCAAGGCGGAGAGACAGATACAACTTTTGGAATTCTTTCTGCTTTGTTACTAACAGCGCTGTAGAGCCACTCCAAGTCAAGTCTTGTGAGCTAACATGAATTGCTGGAAGTCCTTTCCAACCCTAACTACCCTATAATCTACGAAACTACAAAGTATGTAATCAAACAACGTGAAATAACTACTATCCCAGAACTTGTTCCTAAACTGAATCCTAAATATATCCTAAAGTATACCCTAACACTAATTCCTAAAAGAAACAGTAACAGCCTAACAAACATAGTTATGAACAGAGTAACAAACGCAGTAACGGTCATAGTAACAAATGCAGTAATAAATGCAGCCCGATGGAATTCAAGTCCGGCTCCTGCACTCGGGGAGATGCGCCAGCGGGCGGGCATTTGCCGGCAGAGCTGACCAGTGAGCCCGCAGGGCCTCCTGCGAGGGCTGCATGGGCCCGACGGCGCTGCTCTGGCTCCGGGTGGGTTGGTGGCGCCTTCCACGCAGAGCAGGACACCGTGGGCTCTGTCCGCGCCGCCACCGGGGTGGTGCTGGGGCCGCACGGCGGAACTCGAAGGCCGGGCGGCAGAGCTCCTCTGGGGAGACCAAGCAGTACACGGGCACCTATGAGGGCAGAGTCAGAAAGCACTGATGAAACCGTGAGGGCAGGAAGAGGCAGGACTTGGCTCTCCTGGGTTTTTCGGATGCGTGCTGTAAAAGGGTCATTCGTAGCCCAGGGGAGAGGCTCCTTCCTGGCAACTGCAGCTTGCTTTGGTCCCTTCTCAACCTACGTGATTGATACACTCAGAGCATGGCAAGTTGACAGGGATGTGCAGTGCCCCCTCGCCAGGCAGCAGGGCTCGGCAGGGAGCCCTGGGGACCTCTGGCATGGTCCTTTCCAAAAACCCAAGCAGCAGCAGATCCCTCACGTGTGCCGTACTAAAATCAGACTTACACAAACTGGGCTTCTACAGGGGCAAAAGGAAACCTGTCAATGCTGCGGTGGTATGTTTCTGCTGACAGACATGCTCCTCCGAGGACATCTGCATGCCCCCTTTCTAGGACCATCCCGTGCACCTCCGGAGTATTTCCTATCCTCAGAAACTTAGAAAGATGGAAAAGAGGGTCTGCTACATACCCGCGCTCCTCCTTCTTCTCCCTGCTTTCAGTTGCCCATCCCTGAGAAGGGCTCGTGGGACAACCTGCTCTTCTTCCTACTGGGTGGCCCATCGCTCCCTCTTCAGAGGCTGCTCGCCGCTTTCGGTTCTCTCTTGCAGAGCCGGGCAACCTTTCCATTCAACAGGATTGTTAGACAGCTGAAGCCACGATTACCTTGAACCAAGCAAAGCTAGGTACTTTTACCTTTTCTCCCCGCAAAAGCTGTTCCGTTGCTCGCTCTCAGGAGCGACAGGAGGCACCTGCAATGGGAACGTGTAAGTTAGCAGGGGGCAAGCACCTCCCTGCCCAATTGCTCCCCGCGCTCTGAAAGGCACAGCCCTTGGATGGCTTTGCTCAGCTCAGCTGAGCAGGCTGCGGGATCACCGCACAAAGCAGGATGGTCGACCTGCATCCGCCTTGCTTGGAGCTTTGGCAGAGCTGCAGGCCGGTGGCTGACCGTGCTTGTCCCTGCGGCAGCAGCCCCACCTTCCGAAGGGGAAGGCTTTTGTTGTCACGCTCTTTGTGCACTTCACAAACCTCGGCTGTTTCTGCCTCTGCGGGCGGCGCTGGAGGCTCCTCGTCCCCCTCGCTGCCCAGCCCGGACTCCTCCTGCCCAAGGAGTGCCTCCTGCTCTTCGATGAGGAGCTGCACGAGCTGGGTCACCTGCACACAGCAAAGCACTGCTTTCACCCAGGGCCCTGAGAGGGCTCCAACAGCCTTTCCCCGCCTGACCCACGCTTCTGTGCAGGAAGCTGCAGCCCTGGGGCTGCCCTTCCCGGCTGCTGCCCCACGGCTTTGCTGACAGGAGGAGGCAGCCAGGACCCTGGGAACAGCAAAGCTGGGGCGGGCTGGGGAGGCTGTAGCCTGGTGGCGAACGCAGCGTACCTTGCCCGTCTCCTGAGCCAGGGCATCCAGGGGCAGCTCCTGGGGTGGGCTCAGGAGGTTTGGCCCACGCAGATGGCCAGGTTCCCGGCCGTCATCTTCGTTGTGGCCACGTTCATGCTGATGCTGCTAAGCAGCAACAGCAAGCGCCGCAGCAGGAGCAGGTTGGCCCCCGGTAACCTGCTGGCCACCCTGAGGGAGCGGGAGCACAGCGTTAATGAAGTCGGTGTTGACAACACAGGTCTCCCAGGCTGATCTCACCCAAGGCCACCACCTGCTCTACAGCAGAGGGACTGCCTTCACTGAGACACAGCCACCTCCCTTCATCCCTGCCCTTCTCAGGGGCCCCTGTTGGAGCAAGCCCCAGTCCCCGTGGGAACTGCTCCATGGAGAGAAATGCTTCCCTGCGCCCTTTTCCCCCAACACCAAGGCACCAGCCAAGCCAGAGGCGGCTTGCAGGAACCATGGCTATTTCAGGCAGGCCATTGCTTTGCAGGCGAGTGCCAGCCTGTGCCGGTCCCTGCAGGCTGCTCCCGCACTTACTCCCTGAGTGCTGCCAGCCTCTCCTGCCTGCTGGTCTTCTGCATGGCGCTCATCCACTCCTCGTAGAGCCGGCCATCGAGGAGCTTGGAGGGGATCTTCCGGAGCAGGTCCTGCGGGGCCAAGGGCTCCGCGTGAGGTTTTGGCCGCTGGCCCCCAGGAGCACCCGCAGCATCCCCCGCCCTCTGGCTCATGAGCAGGCGGCTGGGTTTCTGCTGGTGCTCCCGCAGGTGCCCGTCAGCACCAAGAGAGCCGGGAGCTGCAGGCTCCAGGTCAGCAGGGCTCACCTTCAAGAGGACGGCCAGCAGCAGCACGGGCTGGCTTTCGAGGTGCACCTCCAGCCCGCTGTCGAGTGCCTCCCTGACCTCGCGGGTGGCACGCTCGCTGGCTGACAGCCGGAAGATCCCCTCCGTGGACGGCCCGTGCTCACTGAGCAGCGCCAGCAGGTCCTGAGGGCACAGAGGAGGAGAGTTGCTGGGCTGGATACGGGCCCTGAGGTAGGTGCTTGGGACAGCCCCTGTCTGGAGCAGCCAGCGGGATGGGATGGGAAGGGATGGGTACCCCCTGGCCAGGCTGCCTTACCTGAATGGGCTGGGGCAGCATGCCATCGTGGCTGCAGAGCTCTCCCAGGGGGCAGCCAAACAGAGCTCCCGGGCAATGGCTCCCTGATGGCCCCGGCACCTCCGGTGCAGCTGAGGTCCGTGGCCGTGCAAACGGCCAGGGCAGCCTCATCCTGCTCCAGCGGGACCTGCCTGCTGCCAAGGGAATCAGAGCAAAGAGCCGTGGAGGAGAGGCACCAGGAGAGCGCTTCCAGACTCCCTCCGTGCTGTCCCCCCACTGTCCATGCCACGGGAAAGGCAGCATTATTTGGGACCCAGGCTCTCTCCTGCTGCTGAGCGATGGGGATGGATGTGCCCCGTGGGGAGGGCAACGGCAGCCCCGTCACAGCGGGCATGCCCGCCTGCAAGAGCAGGAGAGAAGGGCCATCCTGCCCCTGTCCTCTGCAAACTCACCATCCACGTGGCCACGTCTGCCGGAAGAGCCAGGAGGTGGCAGCTGCTGGGCACCAGCCTGCAAGAAATGGGCTGCACTCAGCAAGCAGCCCCTCAGCAGAAAGGGTCCCCAGCGAGCTGCATCAGCCCCTGGCCGTGTATGAGAGGTGGGGATTGCGCCTCAAGTGAGCCTGACCTGAGCCTGGCGCTGGAGCAGCTTCTCCAGGCTGTTGGCATCCAGCGTCGTCGCCTGGGCAAGGGGAAAAGAGCAGAAGGTGAGGAGCGATGCAGCTGATGGTGGGCTGGGGCAGCCCCTGCGGGCAGAGCAGGGGCAGGAGGGACACTCACAGCATTGCGGCCCCTCAGCTCCTTCAGCACCAGCCGGATGGATGGCAGCTGCGTCACGCGGGCTCCCTGCACTCCCTCCGGCGGTCTGTGCGTGGGGAAGGGGCAGAGGAAGAGCTGCGTGAGACCCAAGGCAGCTCTTCCCTCTGCTGCCAGCCTGGGGAGCACTTCCATGCTGCCCGGAAGGGCCGGTACCCCGCGGCAGTGGAGTGGAGCGGGAGCAGCGGGAGTGGTGAGGATGGGGCTGGGCAGGAGTTGGATTGACACAGCCGGAGGAAGCAGCTCCGGCGTATACTGTGGCTGCTCAGCAGTGGGGGGGACTCCTCTGCCTGCAGCTGTGGGAGCACGTCTGCCTGCAAGCTCTGGGGCACCTCTGCCAAGCCCAGCAGGGGTGTTCCTTTATGGCTTGTATGTCAGGTGTGGAGCATCCCCCCATGATGGGCGCACGGGCTGCCCTGTGCCCTGTGCTTCGGTGCCAGGCAGGGCTTACCCAAGGAGGGCGCTGAGCCAGAGCTCCTTCACTGCCCGGGAGCTGCCAAGAGAGAGCAGGAAGAAGCAGCCTGAGTGCCCGCTGTGCCCCAGCGCAGGATGCCCCGAGGGGCAGGACAGAGGTGCTGCCGCCCCTCTCGTGGGACGCTGCACCGGGACTCACCAGAAGGTGACGACACAGGAGCCGCAGGGCCAGAGGAAGACCAGGGAGCTGCCGGCCTTCCCTTCCTCCTCCTCCTCCTCCTCCGCAGCGTCATCCCCAGCGGAGCCCTTGCCGCCGCTCAGCACCTGGAGCAGGCCCAGGGCCAGGCAGAGCAGCGGGCTCGGGCTGCTGCCACGTCTGCAGAGAGGAGCAGCAGGGAGTGACCTGGAGGTGCCCGAGCCCGCTGGCTCCCCTCTAGCACCCGCCTGCCACAGGCACAGCCATGGGTGCATCCAGCAGCAGGGTGCTGGAGGCCTGGGGCTGCTCCTCGGCTGTCCCTGCTCTGGTGCCCTGGGGCCCTGGGGCCAGGGCCAGGGCTTGGGAGGAAAGGCATTTGGGCTCTGTCAGTCTTACTTGGGCTTAGCGATGACCACGCTGTCCCTTAGGAGGAGGAGGTCCCTCTTCTTCCCCTGGCTACGGCCCTGGCTCACCCGCACACGCTCCCGCAGCAGCGGCTCCAGCGACGCCTGGTCCAGGGTGCACTGCTGCTCGGGCTCAGGGTCATCCCTGCAGGGCAGATGCCATCGGGCATGAGCAAGGCGGCTGCTTTGGGCTGCAGGTGTGCCGGCGTGTCCCCGAGCCGTGGGGGAACCCACCTGGACCCGCAGCAGCAGAGCCACTGGCCCATCCTCGCAGGGCCGGGAGAGGGCCGGTAAACAGAAAGCTTGCCAAAATAATGACTGGAGTGCTCCTCCGCGAGGGAAAAGCACCCCCAGTGCCGCTGGTGCTGCTATACACAGCACCGTCTCCGCAGGCACTGGGGCCGTTGCCGGGCCAGCAACGGTTTAGAACGGAACACCACGGTGACCTCAGTTCTGGAACGCGGGGGCCCAGGTGGGGCGAGGCACTGTGGGGTTCTCCCCGCTATGCCCATGTCCAGCCGCGGCCCCAAGGACTGCTCCCATGCACTGCTCTGTCCACCAATGGAAGGTCACCGCTCCTGCAGCCATGGTCGTCTGACTCACGGGACCAGGGAGCCCCAGGTCTACCATGCACGTTGAAGACTGAGGCAAAGCACAACTATTAAATGCCTCTGTCTTTTCTTCATCCCCAGTGTTCAGTGGCCATCTTCGTAAAGTATCGGTCAGAGACTTCCCTTAGGCCTCCACTTGTTATTAGCATACTTCAAAAAGCCTTTTGTTGTTGTCTGACGGAACACTGACCACTTTCATCGCTAGCTGAGCTTTGGTCTCTCGTGATGTCTCCCTCCATGTGTGAGCCACAGCTCAGTAGTCTTCCTGGGAAGCTCGGCCTCGCTTCTGGAGAGAATGCAATTTCTGGGATACAACTTCATTTCCCGCCCAGTTCCGGGAGGATTTCCAGGCTGCTCTTCTGCCGCGTGTGCAGTGTGCATTGGCACAACGGGGTTGCTGCGCCCCTGCTTTCAAAAGGTGGTTCTTTAAAAGCGAGCAGCTCTCACGGTCCCGTAGGTCCTCAAAAGCTGAGGCCCAGGCACCCTGCTAAGGAATGATTGCTAGCAGACACCCACAGGGACATTTTCTTTACTTCCCGTTCCCCAGCTCCTCACCATCGGCCTCTCAACTGCAGCATCCCTGAGAGTAAGGGCTGTGAAGTCCAACTTCTCCCTTGCACCGAGTGCAACTCCTCCACTCTCCTGCCCTTCCTATCCCTCCCAAACAGCCTGTTGGGTCCTCCTGAGCAGTGATGCTCTCTCACCGTTCTGCACCAGGGACAGGAAAGCTTGTCTGCATAACTTCCAGATTCACAAGAGAAAATGCTCACCTGAAGCATGATGCAAAGGCAGTTCTGCCATGCACCTCCAAGTGACTGGCTAAAACAGTTCATTTCTCTTCCATGCTGACACACGTTAATTTAAGAGCACCCATGGTTTGGCTAATAATCTCTCCAGGAACTTCAGTTTCTCCTTGGATGTGCCAAAGCGCTTCAGCTGCAGCAGAGCATGGACAGCCATAGCCCGCTCCAAGAGACTCTGCAAACCAAACATTGCTCTTTCCCATTAAACGTGACAGGTGGATCCTGGAGGTGTAGTCAGGGAAGACTACTAGTCAGCTTTGACACGAGAGAGAGTAGTACAGGCTTGTCCTCGAGACCTAGCCGAAGATGCTGAGACCACTCACTGAAACACAAAATACCCGGGCTGGGATTCAGCAGCTCTGACTTTAGAGAATCATACTGCAGCTCTCGGGAGTGAAAATTTGCAAAGGTGCCGTTATAGGTAGCAGAGTACAAAGCCATTCACGCTGTCCTAAATGTAGATATCTTTAGGACACCTCCAAGTGACCTTATTGACTAGGGCCTCGTTTCCGTTTCCTAGGCACGGGCAACTTAATGCCAATTAAGATGCCCTAATGAAACTAGCACCTAAAGCCTAACAGGTATGACACAGGGCCTGTGGACAGACTTGCCCTTCGGAAGGCACAGCTGCGAGCCAGGTGACATACCTATAGAACCTCAGATCGTCGAACCTCAGATCGTACCCAAATGGTGCCAAGGGGTAGGCTACAGCATCAAGCCACTAGATACCTCCTCACTCTAATGGCTGTGTGGACACCTAGACCAGACAGTGACACAGCAGAAGTTAGCGTGAGCCGAATCCCACTTTCTACCAAGGAGGTTTGCATTCTGAAGCCCCACAGCTGAGACCTACTGGGAGCATTCTCCATACAGTTCTTGTAGCTTGTGCAGTTTGCTGCAAACTTTGGGTCTAAGGGACTCTTTCCTCCTCTTCTTTGCTCTAACTAACTCCACCCAACGGTAATCTCCATTTGTCAAGTTCAAGAAACACAGTGTAAAGTACTTCTTTAAGTGAGTTTTTGACATTTAAAAAATGGGCATGTCTGATGCTTGGTGATATCTTATAAACACTAGTTATTTCAGAAATTATGTCAATATGTGACATTTCTGATAGCAGGAGACATCTTCTGAATTGAGGAGACTTTTAAAATCAGTTATGACGCAGTAAACACACAGCTCCACCTGTTGCTCCTGCTTTCTCTTTAATGCCAGCTTGGCTTTCAGAGGGAGCTTCTGGTAAATGAGCATTCTGAAAGCAACAGGTTGTGCCCATAGCCAGATGCCTGGCCACAGCTACTTCCTTGTGCAGTGCTACTTTACCATGGGATTAATTGAAAAAGCACCAGGGAAATAACAGGGGGTTGGGAGCCGTCAAGTGATCCCACAGCAAGACTAGCTGGTATGTGAACAGAAGACATTTCCCTTTCTCTCTGTCAGTCTCTGTTGTCTACTGCATCAAGCTGATTTTTTTCTACCGGTCCACGTAGAACCTGCAGCCAATATCGGCTTGACGGGACCGTGCAAATTCAAATGCATACACAGGTGCCTCTCCTTCATTCCCCTTTCATTAAAGTTCTTTCTCACCCTTTATTTGAGTTTCTTTTCCTGAAATGCTCTCATGGGGGGCACGTGCTGCTCTCTGCGCGAGACCTCTGTTAGGAGGCACAGAGCATCACAGCGACAACAATCTCTCCTGAGATGCTGGAACAGGTGGGGCAAGGCTGAATTGACTTGCATAAGCAGTACCTAGAACCTTTGTTGATGTTGGGTTTGATACTCACGTGGAGTACTGTGCACAGTTCTGGTGTCCTGTCCTGGGTTCAGCAGTAGCAGTCATTTTTCTCCTTCTTAGCAGCTGGTGCAGCGCTGTGGTTTTGCCTTTCAGCCTGGGAGCAGCGCTGGTAACACCCATGGTTTTAGTTGCTGCTCAGTGATGTTTAGTCTGACCAAGGACTTTCTGAGTCTCATGCTCTGCCGGGGAGGAGGGAAGCAGTGAGGAAG
Organism: Myiopsitta monachus; assembly: GCA_017639245.1. Classification (NCBI taxonomy): domain Eukaryota; kingdom Metazoa; phylum Chordata; class Aves; order Psittaciformes; family Psittacidae; genus Myiopsitta; species Myiopsitta monachus. Next base: position 68,561,516 of record CM029919.1, read on the forward strand.
CAGAGAGAGGACACCTGCCCCAAACTAGCCAAGGAGGCGTTCCATACCGCAGCACGTCATGCCCAGCATATCAACTGGGGGCAGTCACCCGGAAGGGCTAGACCACTGCTCAGGTCGGGCTGGGTATCGGTCGGTGGGTGGTGAGTGGTTCTATTCTCTTCCCTTATTATTTCCTTTGTCATTATTATTATTGGTGGCAGCAGCAGTGGTTTGTGTTATACCTTAGTTACTGGACTGTTCTTATCTCAACCTGTGGGAGGTACATTCTTTCGATTCTCCTCCCCATCCCTCTGGGAGCAGGGGGGGAAGGGGGTGGAGTGAGAGTGCGGCTGTATGGTTCTGGGCAGCCAGCTGGGCTTAAAGCAGAACATGTCCTCAGCATAAGAAGGACTTGGAGGTGTTGGAGCAAGTCCAGAGAATGGCCATGAAGATGTTAAGGGTGCTCGAGCACCTCCTGTATGAAGAGAGGCTGAGAAAGTTGGGGCTGTTCAGCCTCTGCTGTCTACTGCATCAAGCTTGAGGTTTTTACTGCTCCAGCTAGAACCTGCAGCTAACATTGGCTTGATGGGCCCAGGCAAATCCCAATGGGTACACTGGCTGCATGGAGACCTCATAGCAGCCTTCCAGTATCTGAAGGGACCCTACAAGGATGCTGGAGCCAGTCTCTTTGTTCAGGACTGTAGTGATAGGACAAGGGGTAACGGGTGCAAACTTAAGCAGGGGAAGTTCAGGTTAGATGTAGGGAAGAAGTTCTTTTCTGTGAGGCTGATGAGGCACTGGAATGGGCTGCCCAAGGAAGCTGTGAATGCTCCATCCCTGGCAGTGTTCAAGGACGGGTTGGAGAGAGCCGTGGCTGTCATGGTTTAGTGAGAGGTGTCCCTGCCCATGGCAGGGGCGTTGGAACTGGATGATCTTTCATCCATCGTGAAGGTCCTTTCCAACCCTATCTACTGTAGGATTCTGCGATTCTCTGAATGCCCTTTGATTTACTACAGTGCTAGAGTCCTGTGCCCAGATTCTCCATTCATTTATATCATATGAAGCTGTTGACATTGGAGCAGGACAGAAACACTTCCAACCTGATTTGGCCTGGCAGAAGCTCACAGACTGACACAGGATGGCTCAGAGCAGTCTAAGTACCTGCTAAAAGAATAATCCACACGGGAAGGTTTAGAAGGGAACAGGCACAGCAAAGCAGGAATCACTGCCTGCTAGTTTATTCTTCCTTATAGCATTTGGTAACTACACTGTGTCACTCGTGTTAAGTAGACATGAAGCATAGCTTTTGTGACAGTGAAGGAGGTGGGTAGCTGCTTAAGTTCACACAGAAATCAGTTTACCAAGGGTGGGGTGAGAGGGAAAAGGTTCAGAGTTGCTTTGTCTTTCTGCATCATAGCATATATTTATATGTCCATATGTGTGTGTGAACAGACAGACAGACAGACAGACAGATAGATAGATAGACAGATAGATAGATCCCTCTGTCAAACAGGTTCACTGTGTCTATATGTGTCGTGGTATAAGCCCAGCCGTCGACCCAGAGCCATGCAGACGCTCGCTCACTCACTCCCCTCCTTCTTTCTCCCCCTGCCCCTGGAGGGATGGGGAGGACAATTGACAGAAAGTAATCACACGGGCTGAGATAAGAACAGTCCAGTAACTAAGGTAAAACACAAACCACTGCTGCTACCCCCAAGAATAATAATGAGAAGGGAACTAACAAGGGCAGAGAAAACAACCGCTCACCACCCGCCCACCGATACCCAGACTACCCCGAGCAGTGATTTAACCCTTCTGGGTAACTGTCCCCAGTTTCTATACTGGGCATGGCGTGCCCACTATAAACAAAGCATAAACAAAAGGGTATGGGATACCCCTTTAACTGGTTTGGGTCGGGTATCCTGTCTCTGCTTCCTCCTGGCTTCCCCTCCTCACCGGCAGAGCAGGAGGCTCAGAAAGCCCTCAGTCAGTGGCCCTCCACGTGACACTCAAAGGCACAACTCTGAGATTAAGAGTCTCATGCTCACCCAGCTGAGCGAGCTGGGTAAGCCTGCAGCACCTGGCATTCTCAGGCAGTCTCCCCTCCAGGTACTAACCGAGTATATTTCTTTATGCTATTTTTCGTTCTATATTTCTATATCATATATGTCTAACCTGATACATTTGCCAGGGAAAAAAACGTCTAATGAGCTGACAGAAACAAAAATTGACAGCAACATCAGCACTGCAGGAACAAGAGAACGGCTTCCTGCAGGCTCACCTTCACTTGTCCCTGAGTCTGCTGCAAGAAACCCTGCCAGCGCACAGGAATGTGGCAATCCACCCTACAAAGGACTTGCAGGCATCAGGGGATTTTGAGTGTTCTGGAATTGAAAGAACAAATCCCTCTCTGAGCCATGACTGCTATCACAATGATGAAAAAACAACCCCTGTGCTGAACACCTGATGACCAGAAAACCATCCGTTCAGGAGCAAAGCAGTGAGATGTACCGCAAACGTAGTAGTAAGTTTACGTTCTTGCATCACCGTGACAATTTAGTTTCCCGGTGATACTGGGAGCATCCATTTCCCAGATTCCCTTCCTCTCCCAGCGCATGGGAAGCGACTACAGATTTCAAGACAGCAGAAACAGCAGCGAGTCATGTTTACCAAGTAGGTACTTATTTTTAGAACTAAAATCAGAATCCCACATTTCCTAAGTATGAGTGCATACAGAAGGCACATAGTCCTTAGCATAATTCAGCCATCCCAGTGCTCTGTTGCTGAGGATGACCACCTGGAGGGCATTCTGGTCAGCTTGGGAGCTCCAGATCATTCATGCCAGTGTGCTCCAGTTTGCTCCAGTTTGTAGAAAATATCCCTAAGGATGAGGGAACTGTTTCAAGACCTTTGCTGCCTGTCTCTTCCTGCCCCTTACTGGAAAAAGGGCACGGGTACTTTAGTTTATCTCAACCCTTCGTGCCCCACGTTGGGTGCCAAAAAGAACAGTCGTGGTTTAAGCTGTAAATTTCACTACTCCCTCCCTCCCCCTCCCCCCCCCCTCACTCCGATGGGGGGGAAATGGGGAGAAGAACCGAAAGAATGTAACTCCCACGGGTTGAGATAAGAACAGTCCAGTAACTGAGTTACAATACGAATCACTACTGCTACCACAAATAATAATACTATCGACAAGGCAAATACAAGGGAAAAGGATACAACCGCTCGCAGCCCGACCGAGCCGAGAGAGAGAGAGAGCCCCTTCTGGGTTCCGGCCCCCAGTATTTTACATCCTGGGCATGACGTGCTGTGGCATGGAATAGCTCTTTGGTCAGTTTGGGTCAGGTGCCCTGTCTCTGCTTCCTCCTGGCTCCCCCTCCTCCCTGGCATAGCATGAGACTCAGAAAGTCCTTGGCCAGACCAAAACATTGCCAAGCAGTAACTGAAAACACTCACTGGTGTTATCAGTGCTGCTCCCGGGCACGAAATTAAAAACGCAGTGCTGCACCAGCTACCAAGAGGGAGAAAAATGACTGCTGCTGCTGAACCCATGACAATCCACCCCTTATTCCATACCATTCACGTCATGCTCAGATCCCACATTTTCAATATACCATCACATACATATATATATAAATACATACACACATGCACACACAGACGGAGAGGTATAATCCCTTAGTGCATGGACCAATTCCTATAAAGCTGCTGAGTCCTTCCAGTCCATGATGTCAGGCTCCATCTGTTATAGCAGTCTTTCAGAGCAGGGGAGGCTGTGTGCAGTGTTGGATCGTTGCCTGCTGATGCTGATCGTTCCTTTACTGCAGAACTCATCTGGTTTCATCGAAGTTCATTCGTTGTTGGGATGATGGTCTGAGGGCCAGTCGCGGATGACTTGAAGGCATCTAGTTGATGGGCTATAAAAATATTACATAGCAGGCAACAGCATGCAATTGAGTTCATTGGCTGTTTTCTCCTAAAATCAAATCTCCTTGAGGTACACATTGGACTTCCGCATCTTCCCACATTACCCACCAAGTACAGCCGGGTCCCTGAGCAAAAGCAATCCCACGAGTGGGTTTGCCTTTACCTGAAGCAGGAATAACCCAGACTGTCTTCCCCAGCAAATTCTTTATGTGCACCACAGGAACGTTGTCCCCCTCCACAGTATGTAGAAGTTCTGACTGGGCTGGACCAGCCCTGTTGGCAGATCCTCTGGTGTTGACCAACCAGGTGGCCTTTAATAAATGTGTATCCCAATGTTTGAAAGTCCCACCACCCATTGCTCTCAGTGTAGTTTTTAATAGCCCATCATACCGTTCGATTTTCCCAGAGGCTGGTGCATGGTAGGGGATGTGATATACCCATTCAATGCCATGCTCTTTGTCCCAAGTTTCTATCAGGTTGTTCCGGAAATGAGTCCCATTGTCTGACTCAGTTCTCTCTGGTGTGCCGTGTTGCCACAAAATCTGTTTCTCAAGACCCAGGATGGTGTTTCGGGCAGTGGCGTGGGGCACAGCGTATGTTTCCAACCATCCGGTGGTTGCTTCCACCATGGTAAGTCCATGACGCTTGCCTTGGCGGGTTGGTGGGAGTGTAATAGAATCAATCTGCCAAGCCTCTCCATATTTGTACTTCAGCCATCGTCCTCCATACCAAAGAGGCTTTAACCGTTTAGCCTGCTTGACTGCAGCACATGTTTCACAGTCCTGAATGACCTGGGCAATAGAGTCCATTGTTAAGTCCACCCCTCGATCACGAGCCCATCTGTATGTTGCATCTCTGCCCTGATGGCCTGAAGTGTCGTGGGCCCACCGGGCCAAAAATAATTCACCCTTATGTTGCCAATCGAAGTCCATCTGAGCCACTTCAATCTTAGCAGCTTGATCCACTTGTTGGTTGTTCTGGTGTTCCTCAGTAGCCCGACTCTTGGGTACATGAGCATCTACGTGGCATACCTTGACCACCAGGTTTTGCACTCGGGCAGTGATGTCTCGCCACAGTGCAGCAGCCCAGATGGGTTCACCTCTGCGTTGCCAGTTGCTCTGCTTCCATTGCTGCAACCACCCCCACAGGGCATTCGCCACCATCCATGAGTCACTATAGAGATAAAGTACTGGCCACTTTTCTCGTTCCGCAATGTCCAAGGCCAGCTGGATGGCTTTCACTTCTGCAAACTGACTCGATTCACCCTCCCCTTCAGCAGTTTCTGCAACCTGTCGTTGAGGACTCCATATTGCTGCCTTCCATCTACGGTGCTTTCCCACAATGCGACAGGACCCATCAGTAAATAAGGCATATTGCTTTTCACTTTCTGACAGTTCATTCTATGGTGGGGCCTCTTCAGCACGCATCACTCCTTCCTCCTCTGGTGACCTTCCAAAATCCTTGCCCTCTGGCCAGTCCATGATGACTTCTAGAATTCCCGGATGACTGGGATTTCCTATTTGAGCTCGTTGTGTAATTAATGCGGCCCACTTACTCCACGTAGCATCAGTTGCATGGATGTGTAGAGGAGACGCTGCCTTTGAACATCCAGCCCAGCACGGGCAACCGGGGTGCCAGGAGGAGCTGTGCTTCAGTGCCAATCACTTCCGAAGCAGCTCGAACCCCTTCATAGGCTGCCAATATCTCTTTTTCAGTTGGGGTATAGCTGGCCTCAGATCCTTTGTATCCCTGACTCCAAAAGCCGAGGGGTCGACCTCGAGTTTCCCCTGGAGCTTTCTGCCGGAGGCTCCAGGTAGGACCGTTCTCCCCAGCTGCGGTGTACGGTACATTTTTAACATCTGGCCCAGCCCGGACTGGTCCGAGGGCTACTGCATGAACTATTTAATTTGCTCAAAGGGTTGTTGTTGCTCAGGGCCCCATTTAAAATCATTCTTCTTCCGGGTCACATAATAGAGAGGGCTTACAATCAAACTGTAATTCGGGATGTGCATCCTCCAGAACCCCACGGCACCCAAGAAAGCTTGTGTTTCTTTCTTATTAGTTGGTGGCGACATTGCTGTTATCTTGTTGATCACATCTGTGGGGATCTGGCGGCGTCCATCTTGCCATTTTATTCCCCAAAATTGAATCTCCTGTGCAGGTCCCTTGACCTTACTCCGTTTTATGGCAGAACCGGCTTTCAGCAGGATTTGGATTATTTTCCTCCCTTTCTCAAAGACTTCTTCCGCTGTATCACCCCACACAATGATGTCATCAATGTATTGCAGGTGATCTGGAGCTTGCCCCTGTTCCAGTGCAGTCTGGACCAGTCCATGGCAGATGGTAGGGCTGTGTTTCCACCCCCGGGGCAGTCGGTTCCAAGTGTACTGGACGCCCCTCCAAGTAAAAGCGAACTGTGGCCTGCACTCTGCTGCCAGAGGAATTGAGAAAAAAGCATTGGCAATGCCAATTGGGGCATACCACTTGGCTGCTTTTGACTCCAGTTCATACTGAAGCTCTAGAATGTCCGGTACGGCGGCACTCAAGGGTGGGGTAACTTCGTTCAGGCCACGATAGTCTACTGTTAGTCTCCTCTCTCCATTAGACTTTCGCGCTGGCCCTATGGGGCTATTAAAGGGTGAGTGGGTCCTACTGATCACTCCTTGACTCTCCAACCTACGGATCAGCTTATGGATGGGAATCAGGGAGTCTCGGTTGGTGCGATATTGCCGCCGGTGCACTGATGCGGTCGCGACAGGCACTTGTGGTTCTTCGACCTTCAGCAACCCCACAGCAGAAGGATCCTCTGAGAGACCAGGCAAGGTGGGCAGCTGCTCCATTTCCTCTGTCTCCAAAGCAGCAATACCAAAAGCCCATCGGTAACCTTTTGGGTCTTTGAAGTACCCTCTCCTGGGGTAATCTATGCCAAGGATGCATGGAGCCTCTGGACCAGTCACAATGGGGTGTTTTTGCCATTCCCTCCCAGTCAGGCTGATTTCAGCCTCCAGTACAGTCAACTCTTGGGATCCTCCTGTCACTCCAGAAATAGAAATAGGTTCCACCCCTTGACAGCTTGATGGCATCAGAGCACACTGTGCACCGGTATCTACTAGAGCCTTATACTTCTGTGGGACTGAAGTGCCAGGCCATCTGATCCATACAGTCCAATAAGTTCGATTGTCCCCTACCTCCACCTGGCTGGAGGCGGGGCCCCTCTAGTAGTCATCACATTGGTCACTCACCTCTTGTAGAGATGGATTATTCTTCTTCATCACAGGAGCTGAAGGAAAAACGGCTGTTCCATTCCATCTGGGAACCTGTTCACCAGAGACTGAAGCCGCAGCCTTCATGGGGTGATCAGACTTGACCTTTGCTCTCCTCTTCAGTTCCTGCACCCGCTCCTCCAAAACTGAAGTAGGCTTTCCATCCCACTTCATCACATCTTCTCCATGATTCCACAGGTAAAACCATAGGGTGGCCCGTGGTGTATAACTTCTATATCTTCTCTCTCAAACAGTAGGACGCCTTCTGTTAATAGCTGAGACGTGTGTTGGTACACGTGAGGAGCTGGATAGATCGTCTCTCAAGTGTTTGAGGTCCTGGGACAGTTTTTCCACAGCTGAGATGATGGAAGGGGTGAGATTGTCTTCAAACTCTCGGAGTTTATGAATCGGTATTGTGTCATTCCATGTTACTGTTGCCAGTGAATGGGCATATGATGAGGGTGCATTCCGTGTAAATTTCCACCACATGGGTCGTGTACATTCGACTTCATCTGGATCTATGGGTATACCCCCAACATTCGGCTTGATAGTATAGATCATCTCTACAATGGCTGATTCTCTCAGAGACTGGATGCCTTTCTCTAAAGTAGTCCGCTTGGCTGAACGACTCATAGCATCATCCTTGTATGGAAACCTATCTTTCACAGCTGCCAAGAGCCGCTTCCAAAGGCTGAGGGACTTTTTCTCTCTTGCAATTGCTTTGTCAATTCCCCCTTCCCTGGCAAGTGATCCCAGCTGTTTGGCTTCACTACCTTCTAGTTCATGACCGCCGGCCCCATTGTCCCAGCATCGGAGCAGCCAGGTAATGATAAAGTGATGCGCTCCCCTGGCTGACGGGTAAAGTCTTTTCGCATATTCCGTAGCTCGGTTGAGGTCCGAGATCGGGAAGTCACCTCTTCTTTTTCTTCTTCTTCATCACGTGATGACTCCTGGTCAGGCGCTGTCCCAAGTAGTGACATTGTTTCTTCGTCTTGCTTCATCTTTCTTGCCTCTTTTTTGCTTCTCCTCTTGCATCCAGGGGCAACCGATATTGGCATGAGTTGGTCCTCTGGTTTAGCTGCGGTGATTATCACTGTGGTTTGGGTAGCCGCCGTACTTGTCACTGGGGTTTGAGTCGTGGCTGTACCTGTCGCTGGTGGTGGTGTAGCTGCTGTACTTGGAGCTGGATTAGCTGCGCTGTCTGTTACAGCTGGAGTTTGAGTAGCTGCTGTGCTTGTCCCTGGTGGTGGTGTAGTTGCTGTGCCTGGAGCTTGAGTAGCTGCAGCTACCCTCCACCCTCAGATCCAGAGACGTTTTTTTCCTTTTGAAGATGCAGGACAGTGTTAAACAGGGCTCTGTAAGCATAAGCCAAGCCCCAGCACGTTGCCATGATTTGTCCATCTCTGGTGTGACCAGAATGACCACACACCTCCTTTCAATGTTTTACTAATTTTTCTGGGTTTTGCATTTGTTCCTTGGTGAAGTTCCAAAGCACTGGAGGGGCCCACTGGCCTAGATACTTGCCCATACTATCCCACACACCCTGCCACTCATGACTGTCCAGCCTTGGGGAAAATCTCTCAGCCATCCTGGATTGTAGTTTAACCCCAGACATGGCCCACAGCCCCACGCTGCTTAACTTTCCGGACCAGACAAAATAGTTGTGAGTACAACACATTCAGTATGTGTGCCAACATGATGATTCCCATCACAACCAGCAGGCAGGTCTCAAGGGCATCTAAAGGCCATTCAAAACCTTCAGAATTCTCAAATGGTGCTATAAACGGCCTGGTAGGGGCGCTGGGAGCACAAAAGAATGTCTCCTTCACAGGCTGGCCACCCAAGGAGGTGAAAAGAGACGTGTAATTGCTAAGAACTTCCATTATATACCTCCCAAAGTATAGAGTTGGTGGCCACACTGGAAACACAAACCGGGTCAGTTTCATGATCACCGAGTCTATTGTATTAAAAATCTGTGCAATACAGTACAATGTAACAAGAATCTTAACCCAAAACCCAGATCTGAAAAACGCTAAGGTAAGAAATACCGGCTGTAAGTAAAGTATCATACACTGAAGCTGTGAGAACCAGAGCAACAACTCTGAGAGCCAGTAAATCAGCATTGAGACGAGTGGCTATTAATCCTTGCCGTTTATCTCAACCCTTCGTGACCCACATTGGGTGCCAAAAAGAACAGTCGTGGTTTAAGCTGTAAATTTCACTACTCCCTCCCTCCCCCTCCCCCCCCCCCTCACTCCGATGGGGGGGAAATGGGGAGAAGAACCGAAAGAATGTAACTCCCACGGGTTGAGATAAGAACAGTCCAGTAACTGAGTTACAATACAAATCACTACTGCTACCACAAATAATAATACTATCGACAAGGCAAATACAAGGGAAAAGGATACAACCGCTCGCAGCCCGACCGAGCCGAGAGAGAGAGAGAGCCCCTTCTGGGTTCCGGCCCCCAGTATTTTACATCCTGGGCATGACGTGCTGTGGCATGGAATAGCTCTTTGGTCAGTTTGGGTCAGGTGCCCTGTCTCTGCTTCCTCCTGGCTCCCCCTCCTCCCTGGCATAGCATGAGACTCAGAAAGTCCTTGGCCAGACCAAAACATTGCCAAGCAGTAACTGAAAACACTCACTGGTGTTATCAGTGCTGCTCCCGGGCACGAAATTAAAAACGCAGTGCTGCACCAGCTACCAAGAGGGAGAAAAATGACTGCTGCTGCTGAACCCATGACAATCCACCCCTTATTCCATACCATTCACGTCATGCTCAGATCCCACATTTTCAATATACCATCACATACATATATATATAAATACATACACACATGCACACACAGACGGAGAGGTATAATCCCTTAGTGCATGGACCAATTCCTATAAAGCTGCTGAGTCCTTCCAGTCCGTGATGTCAGGCTCCATCTGTTATAGCAGTCTTTCAGAGCAGGGGAGGCTGTGTGCAGTGTTGGATCGTTGCCTGCTGATGCTGATCGTTCCTTTACTGCAGAACTCATCTGGTTTCATCGAAGTTCATTCGTTGTTGGGATGATGGTCTGAGGGCCAGTCGCGGATGACTTGAAGGCATCTAGTTGATGGGCTATAAAAATATTACATAGCAGGCAACAGCATGCAATTGAGTTCATTGGCTGTTTTCTCCTAAAATCAAATCTCCTTGAGGTACACATTGGACTTCCGCATCTTCCCACATTACCCACCAAGTACAGCCGGGTCCCTGAGCAAAAGCAATCCCACGAGTGGGTTTGCCTTTACCTGAAGCAGGAATAACCCAGACTGTCTTCCCCAGCAAATTCTTTATGTGCACCACAGGAACGTTGTCCCCCTCCACAGTATGTAGAAGTTCTGACTGGGCTGGACCAGCCCTGTTGGCAGATCCTCTGGTGTTGACCAACCAGGTGGCCTTTAATAAATGTGTATCCCAATGTTTGAAAGTCCCACCACCCATTGCTCTCAGTGTAGTTTTTAATAGCCCATCATACCGTTCGATTTTCCCAGAGGCTGGTGCATGGTAGGGGATGTGATATACCCATTCAATGCCATGCTCTTTGTCCCAAGTTTCTATCAGGTTGTTCCGGAAATGAGTCCCATTGTCTGACTCAGTTCTCTCTGGTGTGCCGTGTTGCCACAAAATCTGTTTCTCAAGACCCAGGATGGTGTTTTGGGCAGTGGCGTGGGGCACAGCGTATGTTTCCAACCATCCGGTGGTTGCTTCCACCATGGTAAGTCCATGACGCTTGCCTTGGCGGGTTGGTGGGAGTGTAATAGAATCAATCTGCCAAGCCTCTCCATATTTGTACTTCAGCCATCGTCCTCCATACCAAAGAGGCTTTAACCGTTTAGCCTGCTTGACTGCAGCACATGTTTCACAGTCCTGAATGACCTGGGCAATAGAGTCCATTGTTAAGTCCACCCCTCGATCACGAGCCCATCTGTATGTTGCATCTCTGCCCTGATGGCCTGAAGTGTCGTGGGCCCACCGGGCCAAAAATAATTCACCCTTATGTTGCCAATCGAAGTCCATCTGAGCCACTTCAATCTTAGCAGCTTGATCCACTTGTTGGTTGTTCTGGTGTTCCTCAGTAGCCCGACTCTTGGGTACATGAGCATCTACGTGGCATACCTTGACCACCAGGTTTTGCACTCGGGCAGTGATGTCTCGCCACAGTGCAGCAGCCCAGATGGGTTCACCTCTGCGTTGCCAGTTGCTCTGCTTCCATTGCTGCAACCACCCCCACAGGGCATTCGCCACCATCCATGAGTCACTATAGAGATAAAGTACTGGCCACTTTTCTCGTTCCGCAATGTCCAAGGCCAGCTGGATGGCTTTCACTTCTGCAAACTGACTCGATTCACCCTCCCCTTCAGCAGTTTCTGCAACCTGTCGTTGAGGACTCCATATTGCTGCCTTCCATCTACGGTGCTTTCCCACAATGCGACAGGACCCATCAGTAAATAAGGCATATTGCTTTTCACTTTCTGACAGTTCATTCTATGGTGGGGCCTCTTCAGCACGCATCACTCCTTCCTCCTCTGGTGACCTTCCAAAATCCTTGCCCTCTGGCCAGTCCATGATGACTTCTAGAATTCCCGGATGACTGGGATTTCCTATTTGAGCTCGTTGTGTAATTAATGCGGCCCACTTACTCCACGTAGCATCAGTTGCATGGATGTGTAGAGGAGACGCTGCCTTTGAACATCCAGCCCAGCACGGGCAACCGGGGTGCCAGGAGGAGCTGTGCTTCAGTGCCAATCACTTCCGAAGCAGCTCGAACCCCTTCATAGGCTGCCAATATCTCTTTTTCAGTTGGGGTATAGCTGGCCTCAGATCCTTTGTATCCCTGACTCCAAAAGCCGAGGGGTCGACCTCGAGTTTCCCCTGGAGCTTTCTGCCGGAGGCTCCAGGTAGGACCGTTCTCCCCAGCTGCGGTGTACGGTACATTTTTAACATCTGGCCCAGCCCGGACTGGTCCGAGGGCTACTGCATGAACTATTTAATTTGCTCAAAGGGTTGTTGTTGCTCAGGGCCCCATTTAAAATCATTCTTCTTCCGGGTCACATAATAGAGAGGGCTTACAATCAAACTGTAATTCGGGATGTGCATCCTCCAGAACCCCACGGCACCCAAGAAAGCTTGTGTTTCTTTCTTATTAGTTGGTGGCGACATTGCTGTTATCTTGTTGATCACATCTGTGGGGATCTGGCGGCGTCCATCTTGCCATTTTATTCCCCAAAATTGAATCTCCTGTGCAGGTCCCTTGACCTTACTCCGTTTTATGGCAGAACCGGCTTTCAGCAGGATTTGGATTATTTTCCTCCCTTTCTCAAAGACTTCTTCCGCTGTATCACCCCACACAATAATGTCATCAATGTATTGCAGGTGATCTGGAGCTTGGCCCTGTTCCAGTGCAGTCTGGACCAGTCCATGGCAGATGGTAGGGCTGTGTTTCCACCCCCGGGGCAGTCGGTTCCAAGTGTACTGGACGCCCCTCCAAGTAAAAGCGAACAGTGGCCTGCACTCTGCTGCCAGAGGAATTGAGAAAAAAGCATTGGCAATGCCAATTGGGGCATACCACTTGGCTGCCTTTGACTCCAGTTCATACTGAAGCTCTAGAATGTCCGGTACGGCGGCACTCAAGGGTGGGGTAACTTCGTTCAGGCCACGATAGTCTACTGTTAGTCTCCTCTCTCCATTAGACTTTCGCGCTGGCCCTATGGGGCTATTAAAGGGTGAGTGGGTCCTACTGATCACTCCTTGACTCTCCAACCTACGGATCAGCTTATGGATGGGAATCAGGGAGTCTCGGTTGGTGCGATATTGCCGCCGGTGCACTGATGCGGTCGCGACAGGCACTTGTGATTCTTCGACCTTCAGCAACCCCACAGCAGAAGGATCCTCTGAGAGACCAGGCAAGGTGGGCAGCTGCTCCATTTCCTCTGTCTCCAAAGCAGCAATACCGAAAGCCCATCGGTACCCTTTTGGGTCTTTGAAGTACCCTCTCCTGGGGTAATCTATGCCAAGGATGCATGGAGCCTCTGGACCAGTCACAATGGGGTGTTTTTGCCATTCCCTCCCAGTCAGGCTGATTTCAGCCTCCAGTACAGTCAACTCTTGGGATCCTCCTGTCACTCCAGAAATAGAAATAGGTTCCACCCCTTGACAGCTTGATGGCATCAGAGCACACTGTGCACCGGTATCTACTAGAGCCTTATACTTCTGTGGGACTGAAGTGCCAGGCCATCTGATCCATACAGTCCAATAAGTTCGATTGTCCCCTACCTCCACCTGGCTGGAGGCGGGGCCCCTCTAGTAGTCATCACATTGGTCACTCACCTCTTGTAGAGATGGATTATTCTTCTTCATCACAGGAGCTGAAGGAAAAACGGCTGTTCCATTCCATCTGGGAACCTGTTCACCAGAGACTGAAGCCGCAGCCTTCATGGGGTGATCAGACTTGACCTTTGCTCTCCTCTTCAGTTCCTGCACCCGCTCCTCCAAAACTGAAGTAGGCTTTCCATCCCACTTCATCACATCTTCTCCATGATTCCACAGGTAAAACCATAGGGTGGCCCGTGGTGTATAACTTCTATATCTTCTCTCTCAAACAGTAGGACGCCTTCTGTTAATAGCTGAGACGTGTGTTGGTACACGTGAGGAGCTGGATAGATCGTCTCTCAAGTGTTTGAGGTCCTGGGACAGTTTTTCCACAGCTGAGATGATGGAAGGGGTGAGATTGTCTTCAAACTCTCGGAGTTTATGAATCGGTATTGTGTCATTCCATGTTACTGTTGCCAGTGAATGGGCATATGATGAGGGTGCATTCCGTGTAAATTTCCACCACATGGGTCGTGTACATTCGACTTCATCTGGATCTATGGGTATACCCCCAACATTCGGCTTGATAGTATAGATCATCTCTACAATGGCTGATTCTCTCAGAGACTGGATGCCTTTCTCTAAAGTAGTCCGCTTGGCCGAACGACTCATAGCATCATCCTTGTATGGAAACCTATCTTTCACAGCTGCCAAGAGCCGCTTCCAAAGGCTGAGGGACTTTTTCTCTCTTGCAATTGCTTTGTCAATTCCCCCTTCCCTGGCAAGTGATCCCAGCTGTTTGGCTTCACTACCTTCTAGTTCATGACCGCCGGCCCCATTGTCCCAGCATCGGAGCAGCCAGGTAATGATAAAGTGATGCGCTCCCCTGGCTGACGGGTAAAGTCTTTTCGCATATTCCGTAGCTCGGTTGAGGTCCGAGATCGGGAAGTCACCTCTTCTTTTTCTTCTTCTTCATCATGTGATAATGACTCCTGGTCAGACGCTGTCCCAAGTAGTGACATTGTTTCTTCGTCTTGCTTCATCTTTCTTGCCTCTTTTTTGCTTTTCTTCTTGCATCCAGGGGCAACCGATATTGTCATGAGTTGGTCCTCTGGTTTAGCTGCGGTGATTATCACTGTGGTTTGGGTAGCCGCCGTACTTGTCACTGGGGTTTGAGTCGTGGCTGTACCTGTCGCTGGTGGTGGTGTAGCTGCTGTACTTGGAGCTGGATTAGCTGCGCTGTCTGTTACAGCTGGAGTTTGAGTAGCTGCTGTGCTTGTCCCTGGTGGTGGTGTAGCTGCTGTACTTGGAGCTGGATTAACTGCGCTGTCCGTTACTCCGCCCTCAGATCCAGAGATGTTTTTTTCCTTTTGAAGATGCTGGACAGTGTTAACCAGGGCTCCGTAAGCATAAGCCAAGCCCCAGCACGTTGCCATGATTTGTCCATCTCTGGTGTGACCAGAGTGACCTCACACCTCCTTTCAATGTTTTACTAATTTTTCTGGGTTTTGCATTTGTTCCTTGGTGAAGTTCCAAAGCACTGGAGGGGCCCACTGGCCTAGATACTTGCCCATACTATCCCACACACCCTGCCACTCATGACTGTCCAGCCTTGGGGAAAATCTCTCAGCCATCCTGGATTGTAGTTTAACCCCAGACATGGCCCACAGCCCCACGCTGCTTAACTTTCCGGACCAGACAAAATAGTTGTGAGTACAACACATTCAGCATGTGTGCCAACATGATGATTCCCATCACAACCAGCAGGCAGGTCTCAAGGGCATCTAAAGGCCATTCAAAACCTTCAGAATTCTCAAATGGTGCTGTAAACGGTCTGGTGGGGGTGGTGGGAGCATAAAAGAATGTCTCCTTCACAGGCTGACCACCCGAGGAGGTGAAAAGAGATGTGTAATTGCTAAGAACTTCCATTATATACCTCCCAAAGTATAGAGTTGGTGGCCACACTGGAAACACAAACCGGGTCAGTTTCATGATCACCGAGTCTATTGTATTAAAAATCTGTGCAATACAGTACAATGTAACAAGAACCTTAACCCAAAACCCAGATCTGAAAAACGCTAAGGTAAGAAATACCGGCTGTAAGTAAAGTATCATATACTGAAGCTGTGAGAACCAGAGCAACAACTTTGAGAGCCAGTAAATCAGCATTGAGACGAGTGGCTATTAATCCTTGCCGTTTATCTCAACCCTTCGTGACCCACATTGGGTGCCAAAAAGAACAGTCGTGGTTTAAGCTGTAAATTTCACTTCTCCCTCCCTCCCCCCCCTCACTCCGATGGGGGGGAAATGGGGAGAAGAACCGAAAGAATATAACTCCCACGGGTTGAGATAAGAACAGTCCAGTAACTGAGTTACAATACAAATCACTACTGCTACCACAAATAATAATACTATCGACAAGGCAAATACAAGGGAAAAGGATACAACCGCTCGCAGCCCGACCGAGCCGAGAGAGAGAGAGAGCCCCTTCTGGGTTCCTGCCCCCAGTGTTTTACATCCTGGGCATGACGTGCTGTGGCATGGAATAGCTCTTTGGTCAGTTTGGGTCAGGCGCCCTGTCTCTGCTTCCTCCTGGCTCCCCCTCCTCCCTGGCATAGCATGAGACTCAGAAAGTCCTTGGCCAGACCAAAACATTGCCAAGCAGTAACTGAAAACACTCACTGGTGTTATCAGTGCTGCTCCCGGGCACGAAATTAAAAACGCAGTGCTGCACCAGCTACCAAGAGGGAGAAAAATGACTGCTGCTGCTGAACCCATGCAATTCATTCAACCTTTTGTTCTCATCATCTGGTGTGATTTGGGGGTTTTACTTTTCCCTGAGGAAGAGGAGGAGTCTTTCCTATCATTATAGAATCATAGAATCATAGAATAGTTAGGGTTGGAAAGGACCTTAAGATCATCTAGTTCCAACCCCCCCGCCATGGGCAGGGACACCTCCCACTAAACCATGCCACCCAAGGCAATGTGCAACCCGGCCTTGAACACTGCCAGTGATGGAGCATTCACAACTTCCCTGGGCAGCCCATTCCAGTGCCTCACCACCCTTACAGTAAAGAATTTCTTCCAATGTCCAATCTAAACTTCCCCGTTTAGCTTTGAACCCGTCACCCCTTGTCCTCTCTTTTAGGTCTTTTAGGAGAAACGACACAGGTCCGGAGAAGAAAGAAAGGCTTATACAAACGCAACCATGGCATGACCTTTTTGTCTTCTTGGACAGGTAAGTATCAGAGAGAGAGAAAAATGAAACCCACTTTTTGTCTCCTTGGACAGGTAAGTATCAGAGAGAGAGAAAAATGAAACCCACTTTTTGTCTCCTTGGACAGGTAAGTATCAGTGAGAGAGAGAAATGAAACCCACTTTTTGTCTCCTTGGACAGGTAAGTATCAGAGAGAGAGAGAAATGCAACCCAGAGGTGGAGAGAGGAATAAAAGGGGAAGGGGCTCATCCAAAACCAGAGACTGGCCAGATATACATTTCTCACTTTTATTTCTGTGTAGAAATGGTAAGAACATTCAGAAAGGCATAACACATGTGAAGAAATGCTGAGAACTGCAGGCACTCTGCGCAACGTATTCCAGCAAATGCAAAGAGAATGCGCGCGTATCAGCCACTCAGCCCTGTTACAAACAAATCGCTCAGGTGGTACCCAGATGTGAGACAGTTTTGTCTGCAGACGGCTGGGATGCCTGCTGTCATTTCCAATGGCATTTAGACAGCCTTCTGTTTATAAAGTATCACAGTAGACACTGGACATCTATGGTAGATGACACTAAGATCTTGAGAGCCGACCTTACTCCCTGTCCCATGCAGAGGGATCTGAGGGATTTGTTCTTTTTTTTTTTTTTTTCTTTTTCCCAAATGGGATTTCGGGTTGGGGGTTTTTGGTTGGTTGGTTTTGGGGGTGTTTGTTTCTTCCCAGGTTTTTTTTCTCTTTTTTGTTGTTGTTGTTGGAGGATTTTTGTTTGGTTTTGTGAGGTGTTCTTAAATTTTGTTTTCTTATTGCTGCTTCTTTGGCTTTGTTTCGGCATCTCCCTGCCCAGAATGAGCAGCTGTCAATGAAAACACAGTGGTTCAATTCCATGCTCCTTTCTGCTGCCTGCCTGCCTGCATGTTCTCCTAGAGACAATTTTCTCCTCTGGGCCTTCACAGGTGTCTAAGATAATGCAGCTGTATTGCAAGCGCAGGCCAGTACTCATCTGGAGCATGTTTGAAGCTTTTTCAAGGTGCAGGAGGAGTTCTTCTGCATTCATAAATATCTTTCTCTCATTTCTTGCCTAAGCCAGAGACTCTCTCAGCGTACTTTCTCTTCTGTTTGGCAGAACACTTTCTTTTTCTGCATTCTGCAGGGTGCAGATGGCAAGGCGGAGAGACAGATACAACTTTTGGAATTCTTTCTGCTTTGTTACTAACAGCGCTGTAGAGCCACTCCAAGGCAAGTCTTGTGAGCTAACATGAAATTGCTGGAAGTCCTTTCCAACCCTAACTACCCTATAATCTACGAAACTACAAAGTATGTAATCAAACAACGTGAAATAACTACTATCCCAGAACTTGTTCCTAAACTGAATCCTAAATATATCCTAAAGTATACCCTAACACTAATTCCTAAAAGAAACAGTAACAGCCTAACAAACATAGTTATGAACAGAGTAACAAACGCAGTAACGGTCATAGTAACAAATGCAGTAATAAATGCAGCCCGATGGAATTCAAAGTCCGGCTCTGCACTCGGGGAGACGCGCCAGAGGGCGGGCATTTGCCGGCAGAGCTGACCAGTGAGCCCGCAGGGCCTCCTGCGAGGGCTGGCATGGGCCCGACGGCGCTGCTCTGGCTCCGGGTGGGTTGGTGGCGCCTTCCACGCAGAGCAGGACACCGTGGGCTCTGTCCGCGCCGCCACCGGGGTGGTGCTGGGGCCGCACGGCGGAACTCGAAGGCCGGGCGGCAGAGCTCCTCTGGGGAGCCCAAGCAGTACACGGGCACCTATGAGGGCAGAGTCAGAAAGCACTGATGAAACCGTGAGGGCAGGAAGAGGCAGGACTTGGCTCTCCTGGGTTTTTCGGATGCGTGCTGTAAAAGGGGTCATTCGTAGCCCAGGGGAGAGGCTCCTTCCTGGCAACTGCAGCTTGCTTTGGTCCCTTCTCAACCTACGTGATTGATACACTCAGAGCATGGCAAGTTGACAGGGATGTGCAGTGCCCCCTCGCCAGGCAGCAGGGCTCGGCAGGGAGCCCTGGGGACCTCTGGCATGGTCCTTTCCAAAACCCAAGCAGCAGCATCCCTCACTGTGCCGTACTAAAATCAGACTTACACAAACTGGGCTTCTACAGGGGCAAAAGGAAACCTGTCAATGCTGCGGTGGTATGTTTCTGCTGACAGACATGCTCCTCCGAGGACATCTGCATGCCCCCTTTCTAGGACCATCCCGTGCACCTCCGGAGTATTTCCTATCCTCAGAACTTAGAAAGATGGAAAAGAGGGTCTGCTACATACCCGCGCTCCTCCTTCTTCTTCCCCTGCTTTCAGTTGCCCATCCCTGAGAAGGGCTCGGTGGACAACCTGCTCTTCTTCCTACTGGGTGGCCCATCGCTCCCCTCTTCAGAGGCTGCTCGCCGCTTTCGGTTCTCTCTTGCAGAGCCGGGCAACCTTTCCATTCAACAGGATTGTTAGACAGCTGAAGCCACGATTACCTTGAACCAAGCAAAGCTAGGTACTTTTACCTTTTCTCCCCGCAAAAGCTGTTCCGTTGCTCGCTCTCAGGAGCGACAGGAGGCACCTGCAATGGGAACGTGTAAGTTAGCAGGGGGCAAGCACCTCCCTGCCCAATTGCTCCCCGCGCTCTGAAAGGCACAGCCCTTGGATGGCTTTGCTCAGCTCAGCTGAGCAGGCTGCGGGATCACCGCACAAAGCAGGATGGTCGACCTGCATCCGCCTTGCTTGGAGCTTTGGCAGAGCTGCAGGCCGGTGGCTGACCGTGCTTGTCCCTGCGGCAGCAGCCCCACCTTCCGAAGGGGAAGGCTTTTGTTGTCACGCTCTTTGTGCACTTCACAAACCTCGGCTGTTTCTGCCTCTGCGGGCGGCGCTGGAGGCTCCTCGTCCCCCTCGCTGCCCAGCCCGGACTCCTCCTGCCCAAGGAGTGCCTCCTGCTCTTCGATGAGGAGCTGCACGAGCTGGGTCACCTGCACACAGCAAAGCACTGCTTTCACCCAGGGCCCTGAGAGGGCTCCAACAGCCTTTCCCCGCCTGACCCACGCTTCTGTGCAGGAAGCTGCAGCCCTGGGGCTGCCCTTCCCGGCTGCTGCCCCACGGCTTTGCTGACAGGAGGAGGCAGCCAGGACCCTGGGAACAGCAAAGCTGGGGCGGGCTGGGGAGGCTGTAGCCTGGTGGCGAACGCAGCGTACCTTGCCCGTCTCCTGAGCCAGGGCATCCAGGGGCAGCTCCTGGGGTGGGCTCAGGAGGTTTGGCCCCACGCAGATGGCCAGGTTCCCGGCCGTCATCTTCGTTGTGGCCACGTTCATGCTGATGCTGCTAAGCAGCAACAGCAAGCGCCGCAGCAGGAGCAGGTTGGCCCCCGGTAACCTGCTGGCCACCCTGAGGGAGCGGGAGCACAGCGTTAATGAAGTCGGGGTTGACAACACAGGTCTCCCAGGCTGATCTCACCCAAGGCCACCACCTGCTCTACAGCAGAGGGACTGCCTTCACTGAGACACAGCCACCTCCCTTCATCCCTGCCCTTCTCAGGGGCCCCTGTTGGAGCAAGCCCCAGTCCCCGTGGGAACTGCTCCATGGAGAGAAATGCTTCCCTGCGCCCTTTTCCCCCAACACCAAGGCACCAGCCAAGCCAGAGGCGGCTTGCAGGAACCATGGCTATTTCAGGCAGGCCATTGCTTTGCAGGCGAGTGCCAGCCTGTGCCGGTCCCTGCAGGCTGCTCCCGCACTTACTCCCTGAGTGCTGCCAGCCTCTCCTGCCTGCTGGTCTTCTGCATGGCGCTCATCCACTCCTCGTAGAGCCGGCCATCGAGGAGCTTGGAGGGGATCTTCCGGAGCAGGTCCTGCGGGGCCAAGGGCTCCGCGTGAGGTTTTGGCCGCTGGCCCCCAGGAGCACCCGCAGCATCCCCCGCCCTCTGGCTCATGAGCAGGCGGCTGGGTTTCTGCTGGTGCTCCCGCAGGTGCCCGTCAGCACCAAGAGAGCCGGGAGCTGCAGGCTCCAGGTCAGCAGGGCTCACCTTCAAGAGGACGGCCAGCAGCAGCACGGGCTGGCTTTCGAGGTGCACCTCCAGCCCGCTGTCGAGTGCCTCCCTGACCTCGCGGGTGGCACGCTCGCTGGCTGACAGCCGGAAGATCCCCTCCGTGGACGGCCCGTGCTCACTGAGCAGCGCCAGCAGGTCCTGAGGGCACAGAGGAGGAGAGTTGCTGGGCTGGATACGGGCCCTGAGGTAGGTGCTTGGGACAGCCCCTGTCTGGAGCAGCCAGCGGGATGGGATGGGAAGGGATGGGTACCCCCTGGCCAGGCTGCCTTACCTGAATGGGCTGGGGCAGCATGCCATCGTGGCTGCAGAGCTCTCCCAGGGGGCGGCCAAACAGAGCTCCCGGGCAATGGCTCCCTGATGGCCCCGGCACCTCCGGTGCAGCTGAGGTCCGTGGCCGTGCAAACGGCCAGGGCAGCCTCATCCTGCTCCAGCGGGACCTGCCTGCTGCCAAGGGAATCAGAGCAAAGAGCCGTGGAGGAGAGGCACCAGGAGAGCGCTTCCAGACTCCCTCCGTGCTGTCCCCCCACTGTCCATGCCACGGGAAAGGCAGCATTATTTGGGACCCAGGCTCTCTCCTGCTGCTGAGCGATGGGGATGGATGTGCCCCGTGGGGAGGGCAACGGCAGCCCCGTCACAGCGGGCATGCCCGCCTGCAAGAGCAGGAGAGAAGGGCCATCCTGCCCCTGTCCTCTGCAAACTCACCATCCACGTGGCCACGTCTGCCGGAAGAGCCAGGAGGTGGCAGCTGCTGGGCACCAGCCTGCAAGAAATGGGCTGCACTCAGCAAGCAGCCCCTCAGCAGAAAGGGTCCCCAGCGAGCTGCATCAGCCCCTGGCCGTGTATGAGAGGTGGGGATTGCGCCTCAAGTGAGCCTGACCTGAGCCTGGCGCTGGAGCAGCTTCTCCAGGCTGTTGGCATCCAGCGTCGTCGCCTGGGCAAGGGGAAAAGAGCAGAAGGTGAGGAGCGATGCAGCTGATGGTGGGCTGGGGCAGCCCCTGCGGGCAGAGCAGGGGCAGGAGGGACACTCACAGCATTGCGGCCCCTCAGCTCCTTCAGCACCAGCCGGATGGATGGCAGCTGCGTCACGCGGGCTCCCTGCACTCCCTCCGGCGGTCTGTGCGTGGGGAAGGGGCAGAGGAAGAGCTGCGTGAGACCCAAGGCAGCTCTTCCCTCTGCTGCCAGCCTGGGGAGCACTTCCATGCTGCCCGGAAGGGCCGGTACCCCGCGGCAGTGGAGTGGAGCGGGAGCAGCGGGAGTGGTGAGGATGGGGCTGGGCAGGAGTTGGATTGACACAGCCGGAGGAAGCAGCTCCGGCGTATACTGTGGCTGCTCAGCAGTGGGGGGGACTCCTCTGCCTGCAGCTGTGGGAGCACGTCTGCCTGCAAGCTCTGGGGCACCTCTGCCAAGCCCAGCAGGGGTGTTCCTTTATGGCTTGTATGTCAGGTGTGGAGCATCCCCCCATGATGGGCGCACGGGCTGCCCTGTGCCCTGTGCTTCGGTGCCAGGCAGGGCTTACCCAAGGAGGGCGCTGAGCCAGAGCTCCTTCACTGCCCGGGAGCTGCCAAGAGAGAGCAGGAAGAAGCAGCCTGAGTGCCCGCTGTGCCCCAGCGCAGGATGCCCCGAGGGGCAGGACAGAGGTGCTGCCGCCCCTCTCGTGGGACGCTGCACCGGGACTCACCAGAAGGTGATGACACAGGAGCCGCAGGGCCAGAGGAAGACCAGGGAGCTGCCGGCCTTCCCTTCCTCCTCCTCCTCCTCCTCCGCAGCGTCATCCCCAGCGGAGCCCTTGCCGCCGCTCAGCACCTGGAGCAGGCCCAGGGCCAGGCAGAGCAGCGGGCTCGGGCTGCTGCCACGTCTGCAGAGAGGAGCAGCAGGGAGTGACCTGGAGGTGCCCGAGCCCGCTGGCTCCCCTCTAGCACCCGCCTGCCACAGGCACAGCCATGGGTGCATCCAGCAGCAGGGTGCTGGAGGCCTGGGGCTGCTCCTCGGCTGTCCCTGCTCTGGTGCCCTGGGGCCCTGGGGCCAGGGCCAGGGCTTGGGAGGAAAGGCATTTGGGCTCTGTCAGTCTTACTTGGGCTTAGCGATGACCACGCTGTCCCTTAGGAGGAGGAGGTCCCTCTTCTTCCCCTGGCTACGGCCCTGGCTCACCCGCACACGCTCCCGCAGCAGCGGCTCCAGCGACGCCTGGTCCAGGGTGCACTGCTGCTCGGGCTCAGGGTCATCCCTGCAGGGCAGATGCCATCGGGCATGAGCAAGGCGGCTGCTTTGGGCTGCAGGTGTGCCGGCGTGTCCCCGAGCCGCGGGGGAACCCACCTGGACCCGCAGCAGCAGAGCCACTGGCCCATCCTCGCAGGGCCGGGAGAGGGCCGGTAAATAGAAAGCTTGCCAAAATAATGACTGGAGTGCTCCTCCGCGAGGGAAAAGCACCCCCAGTGCCGCTGGTGCTGCTATACACAGCACCGTCTCCGCAGGCACTGGGGCCGTTGCCGGGCCAGCAACGGTTTAGAACGGAACACCACGGTGACCTCAGTTCTGGAACGCGGGGGCCCAGGTGGGGCGGGGCACTGTGGGGTTCTCCCCGCTATGCCCATGTCCAGCCGCGGCCCCAAGGACTGCTCCCATGCACTGCTCTGTCCACCAATGGAAGGTCACCGCTCCTGCAGCCATGGTCGTCTGACTCATGGGACCAGGGAGCCCCAGGTCTACCATGCACGTTGAAGACTGAGGCAAAGCACAACTATTAAATGCCTCTGTCTTTTCTTCATCCCCAGTGTTCAGTGGCCATCTTCGTAAAGTATCGGTCAGAGACTTCCCTTAGGCCTCCACTTGTTATTAGCATACTTCAAAAAGCCTTTTGTTGTTGTCTGACGGAACACTGACCACTTTCATCGCTAGCTGAGCTTTGGTCTCTCGTGATGTCTCCCTCCATGTGTGAGCCACAGCTCAGTAGTCTTCCTGGGAAGCTCGGCCTCGCTTCTGGAGAGAATGCAATTTCTGGGATACAACTTCATTTCCCGCCCAGTTCCGGGAGGATTTCCAGGCTGCTCTTCTGCCGCGTGTGCAGTGTGCATTGGCACAACGGGGTTGCTGCGCCCCTGCTTTCAAAAGGTGGTTCTTTAAAAGCGAGCAGCTCTCACGGTCCCGTAGGTCCTCAAAAGCTGAGGCCCAGGCACCCTGCTAAGGAATG
This sequence comes from Myiopsitta monachus, assembly GCA_017639245.1. Taxonomy (NCBI): domain Eukaryota; kingdom Metazoa; phylum Chordata; class Aves; order Psittaciformes; family Psittacidae; genus Myiopsitta; species Myiopsitta monachus. Next base: position 68,585,480 of record CM029919.1, read on the forward strand.
ATTGCTAGCAGACACCCACAGGGACATTTTCTTTACTTCCCGTTCCCCAGCTCCTCACCATCGGCCTCTCAACTGCAGCATCCCTGAGAGTAAGGGCTGTGAAGTCCAACTTCTCCCTTGCACCAAGTGCAACTCCTCCACTCTCCTGCCCTTCCTATCCCTCCCAAACAGCCTGTTGGGTCCTCCTGAGCAGTGATGCTCTCTCACCGTTCTGCACCAGGGACAGGAAAGCTTGTCTGCATAACTTCCAGATTCACAAGAGAAAATGCTCACCTGAAGCATGATGCAAAGGCAGTTCTGCCATGCACCTCCAAGTGACTGGCTAAAACAGTTCATTTCTCTTCCATGCTGACACACGTTAATTTAAGAGCACCCATGGTTTGGCTAATAATCTCTCCAGGAACTTCAGTTTCTCCTTGGATGTGCCAAAGCGCTTCAGCTGCAGCAGAGCATGGACAGCCATAGCCCGCTCCAAGAGACTCTGCAAACCAAACATTGCTCTTTCCCATTAAACGTGACAGGTGGATCCTGGAGGTGTAGTCAGGGAAGACTACTAGTCAGCTTTGACACGAGAGAGAGTAGTACAGGCTTGTCCTCGAGACCTAGCCGAAGATGCTGAGACCACTCACTGAAACACAAAATACCCGGGCTGGGATTCAGCAGCTCTGACTTTAGAGAATCATACTGCAGCTCTCGGGAGTGAAAATTTGCAAAGGTGCCATTATAGGTAGCAGAGTACAAAGCCATTCACGCTGTCCTAAATGTAGATATCTTTAGGACACCTCCAAGTGACCCTATTGACTAGGGCCTCGTTTCCGTTTCCTAGGCACGGGCAACTTAATGCCAATTAAGATGCCCTAATGAAACTAGCACCTAAAGCCTAACAGGTATGACACAGGGCCTGTGGACAGACTTGCCCTTCGGAAGGCACAGCTGCGAGCCAGGTGACATACCTATAGAACCTCAGATCGTCGAACCTCAGATCGTACCCAAATGATGCCAAGGGGTAGGCTACAGCATCAAGCCACTAGATACCTCCTCACTCTAATGGCTGTGTGGACACCTAGACCAGACAGTGACACAGCAGAAGTTAGCGTGAGCCGAATCCCACTTTCTACCAAGGAGGTTTGCATTCTGAAGCCCCACAGCTGAGACCTACTGGGAGCATTCTCCATACAGTTCTTGTAGCTTGTGCAGTTTGCTGCAAACTTTGGGTCTAAGGGACTCTTTCCTCCTCTTCTTTGCTCTAACTAACTCCACCCAACGGTAATCTCCATTTGTCAAGTTCAAGAAACACAGTGTAAAGTACTTCTTTAAGTGAGTTTTTGACATTTAAAAAATGGGCATGTCTGATGCTTGGTGATATCTTATAAACACTAGTTATTTCAGAAATTATGTCAATATGTGACATTTCTGATAGCAGGAGACATCTTCTGAATTGAGGAGACTTTTAAAATCAGTTATGACGCAGTAAACACACAGCTCCACCTGTTGCTCCTGCTTTCTCTTTAATGCCAGCTTGGCTTTCAGAGGGAGCTTCTGGTAAATGAGCATTCTGAAAGCAACAGGTTGTGCCCATAGCCAGATGCCTGGCCACAGCTACTTCCTTGTGCAGTACTACTTTACCATGGGATTAATTGAAAAAGCACCAGGGAAATAACAGGGGGTTGGGAGCCGTCAAGTGATCCCACAGCAAGACTAGCTGGTATGTGAACAGAAGACATTTCCCTTTCTCTCTGTCAGTCTCTGTTGTCTACTGCATCAAGCTGATTTTTTTCTACCGGTCCACGTAGAACCTGCAGCCAATATCGGCTTGACGGGACCGTGCAAATTCAAATGCATACACAGGTGCCTCTCCTTCATTCCCCTTTCATTAAAGTTCTTTCTCACCCTTTTATTTGAGTTTCTTTTCCTGAAATGCTCTCATGGGGGGCACGTGCTGCTCTCTGAGCGAGACCTCTGTTAGGAGGCACAGAGCATCACAGCGACAACAATCTCTCCTGAGATGCTGGAACAGGTGGGGCAAGGCTGAATTGACTTGCATAAGCAGTACCTAGAACCTTTGTTGATGTTGGGTTTGATACTCACGTGGAGTACTGTGCACAGTTCTGGTGTCCTGTCCTGGGTTCAGCAGTAGCAGTCATTTTTCTCCTTCTTAGCAGCTGGTGCAGCGCTGTGGTTTTGCCTTTCAGCCTGGGAGCAGCGCTGGTAACACCCATGGTTTTAGTTGCTGCTCAGTGATGTTTAGTCTGACCAAGGACTTTCTGAGTCTCATGCTCTGCCGGGGAGGAGGGAAGCAGTGAGGAAGCAGAGAGAGGACACCTGCCCCAAACTAGCCAAGGAGGCGTTCCATACCGCAGCACGTCATGCCCAGCATATCAACTGGGGGCAGTCACCCGGAAGGGCTAGACCACTGCTCAGGTCGGGCTGGGTATCGGTCGGTGGGTGGTGAGTGGTTCTATTCTCTTCCCTTATTATTTCCTTTGTCATTATTATTATTGGTGGCAGCAGCAGTGGTTTGTGTTATACCTTAGTTACTGGACTGTTCTTATCTCAACCTGTGGGAGGTACATTCTTTCGATTCTCCTCCCCATCCCTCTGGGAGCAGGGGGGGAAGGGGGTGGAGTGAGAGTGCGGCTGTATGGTTCTGGGCAGCCAGCTGGGCTTAAAGCAGAACATGTCCTCAGCATAAGAAGGACTTGGAGGTGTTGGAGCAAGTCCAGAGAATGGCCATGAAGATGTTAAGGGTGCTCGAGCACCTCCTGTATGAAGAGAGGCTGAGAAAGTTGGGGCTGTTCAGCCTCTGCTGTCTACTGCATCAAGCTTGAGGTTTTTACTGCTCCAGCTAGAACCTGCAGCTAACATTGGCTTGATGGGCCCAGGCAAATCCCAATGGGTACACTGGCTGCATGGAGACCTCATAGCAGCCTTCCAGTATCTGAAGGGACCCTACAAGGATGCTGGAGCCAGTCTCTTTGTTCAGGACTGTAGTGATAGGACAAGGGGTAACGGGTGCAAACTTAAGCAGGGGAAGTTCAGGTTAGATGTAGGGAAGAAGTTCTTTTCTGTGAGGCTGATGAGGCACTGGAATGGGCTGCCCAAGGAAGCTGTGAATGCTCCATCCCTGGCAGTGTTCAAGGACGGGTTGGAGAGAGCCGTGGCTGTCATGGTTTAGTGAGAGGTGTCCCTGCCCATGGCAGGGGCGTTGGAACTGGATGATCTTTCATCCATCGTGAAGGTCCTTTCCAACCCTATCTACTGTAGGATTCTGCGATTCTCTGAATGCCCTTTGATTTACTACAGTGCTAGAGTCCTGTGCCCAGATTCTCCATTCATTTATATCATATGAAGCTGTTGACATTGGAGCAGGACAGAAACACTTCCAACCTGATTTGGCCTGGCAGAAGCTCACAGACTGACACAGGATGGCTCAGAGCAGTCTAAGTACCTGCTAAAAGAATAATCCACACGGGAAGGTTTAGAAGGGAACAGGCACAGCAAAGCAGGAATCACTGCCTGCTAGTTTATTCTTCCTTATAGCATTTGGTAACTACACTGTGTCACTCGTGTTAAGTAGACATGAAGCATAGCTTTTGTGACAGTGAAGGAGGTGGGTAGCTGCTTAAGTTCACACAGAAATCAGTTTACCAAGGGTGGGGTGAGAGGGAAAAGGTTCAGAGTTGCTTTGTCTTTCTGCATCATAGCATATATTTATATGTCCATATGTGTGTGTGAACAGACAGACAGACAGACAGACAGACAGATAGATAGATAGACAGATAGATAGATCCCTCTGTCAAACAGGTTCACTGTGTCTATATGTGTCGTGGTATAAGCCCAGCCGTCAACCCAGAGCCATGCAGACGCTCGCTCACTCACTCCCCTCCTTCTTTCTCCCCCTGCCCCTGGAGGGATGGGGAGGACAATTGACAGAAAGTAATCACACGGGCTGAGATAAGAACAGTCCAGTAACTAAGGTAAAACACAAACCACTGCTGCTACCCCCAAGAATAATAATGAGAAGGGAACTAACAAGGGCAGAGAAAACAACCGCTCACCACCCGCCCACCGATACCCAGACTACCCCGAGCAGTGATTTAACCCTTCTGGGTAACTGTCCCCAGTTTCTATACTGGGCATGGCGTGCCCACTATAAACAAAGCATAAACAAAAGGGTATGGGATACCCCTTTAACTGGTTTGGGTCGGGTATCCTGTCTCTGCTTCCTCCTGGCTTCCCCTCCTCACCGGCAGAGCAGGAGGCTCAGAAAGCCCTCAGTCAGTGGCACTCCACGTGACACTCAAAGCCACAACTCTGAGATTAAGAGTCTCATGCTCACCCAGCTGAGCGAGCTGGGTAAGCCTGCAGCACCTGGCATTCTCAGGCAGTCTCCCCTCCAGGTACTAACCGAGTATATTTCTTTATGCTATTTTTCGTTCTATATTTCTATATCATATATGTCTAACCTGATACATTTGCCAGGGAAAAAAACGTCTAATGAGCTGACAGAAACAAAAATTGACAGCAACATCAGCACTGCAGGAACAAGAGAACGGCTTCCTGCAGGCTCACCTTCACTTGTCCCTGACTCTGCTGCAAGAAACCCTGCCAGCGCACAGGAATGTGGCAATCCACCCTACAAAGGACTTGCAGGCATCAGGGGATTTTGAGTGTTCTGGAATTGAAAGAACAAATCCCTCTCTGAGCCATGACTGCTATCACAATGATGAAAAAACAACCCCTGTGCTGAACACCTGATGACCAGAAAACCATCCGTTCAGGAGCAAAGCAGTGAGATGTACCGCAAACGTAGTAGTAAGTTTACGTTCTTGCATCACCGTGACAATTTAGTTTCCCGGTGATACTGGGAGCATCCATTTCCCAGATTCCCTTCCTCTCCCAGCGCATGGGAAGCGACTACAGATTTCAAGACAGCAGAAACAGCAGCGAGTCATGTTTACCAAGTAGGTACTTATTTTTAGAACTAAAATCAGAATCCCACATTTCCTAAGTATGAGTGCATACAGAAGGCACATAGTCCTTAGCATAATTCAGCCATCCCAGTGCTCTGTTGCTGAGGATGACCACCTGGAGGGCATTCTGGTCAGCTTGGGAGCTCCAGATCATTCATGCCAGTGTGCTCCAGTTTGCTCCAGTTTGTAGAAAATATCCCTAAGGATGAGGGAACTGTTTCAAGACCTTTGCTGCCTGTCTCTTCCTGCCCCTTACTGGAAAAAGGGCACGGGTACTTTAGTTTATCTCAACCCTTCGTGCCCCACGTTGGGTGCCAAAAAGAACAGTCGTGGTTTAAGCTGTAAATTTCACTACTCCCTCCCTCCCCCTCCCCCCCCCCCTCACTCCGATGGGGGGGAAATGGGGAGAAGAACCGAAAGAATGTAACTCCCACGGGTTGAGATAAGAACAGTCCAGTAACTGAGTTACAATACAAATCACTACTGCTACCACAAATAATAATACTATCGACAAGGCAAATACAAGGGAAAAGGATACAACCGCTCGCAGCCCGACCGAGCCGAGAGAGAGAGAGAGCCCCTTCTGGGTTCCGGCCCCCAGTATTTTACATCCTGGGCATGACGTGCTGTGGCATGGAATAGCTCTTTGGTCAGTTTGGGTCAGGTGCCCTGTCTCTGCTTCCTCCTGGCTCCCCCTCCTCCCTGGCATAGCATGAGACTCAGAAAGTCCTTGGCCAGACCAAAACATTGCCAAGCAGTAACTGAAAACACTCACTGGTGTTATCAGTGCTGCTCCCGGGCACGAAATTAAAAACGCAGTGCTGCACCAGCTACCAAGAGGGAGAAAAATGACTGCTGCTGCTGAACCCATGACAATCCACCCCTTATTCCATACCATTCACGTCATGCTCAGATCCCACATTTTCAATATACCATCACATACATATATATATAAATACATACACACATGCACACACAGACGGAGAGGTATAATCCCTTAGTGCATGGACCAATTCCTATAAAGCTGCTGAGTCCTTCCAGTCCGTGATGTCAGGCTCCATCTGTTATAGCAGTCTTTCAGAGCAGGGGAGGCTGTGTGCAGTGTTGGATCGTTGCCTGCTGATGCTGATCGTTCCTTTACTGCAGAACTCATCTGGTTTCATCGAAGTTCATTCGTTGTTGGGATGATGGTCTGAGGGCCAGTCGCGGATGACTTGAAGGCATCTAGTTGATGGGCTATAAAAATATTACATAGCAGGCAACAGCATGCAATTGAGTTCATTGGCTGTTTTCTCCTAAAATCAAATCTCCTTGAGGTACACATTGGACTTCCGCATCTTCCCACATTACCCACCAAGTACAGCCGGGTCCCTGAGCAAAAGCAATCCCACGAGTGGGTTTGCCTTTACCTGAAGCAGGAATAACCCAGACTGTCTTCCCCAGCAAATTCTTTATGTGCACCACAGGAACGTTGTCCCCCTCCACAGTATGTAGAAGTTCTGACTGGGCTGGACCAGCCCTGTTGGCAGATCCTCTGGTGTTGACCAACCAGGTGGCCTTTAATAAATGTGTATCCCAATGTTTGAAAGTCCCACCACCCATTGCTCTCAGTGTAGTTTTTAATAGCCCATCATACCGTTCGATTTTCCCAGAGGCTGGTGCATGGTAGGGGATGTGATATACCCATTCAATGCCATGCTCTTTGTCCCAAGTTTCTATCAGGTTGTTCCGGAAATGAGTCCCATTGTCTGACTCAGTTCTCTCTGGTGTGCCGTGTTGCCACAAAATCTGTTTCTCAAGACCCAGGATGGTGTTTCGGGCAGTGGCGTGGGGCACAGCGTATGTTTCCAACCATCCGGTGGTTGCTTCCACCATGGTAAGTCCATGACGCTTGCCTTGGCGGGTTGGTGGGAGTGTAATAGAATCAATCTGCCAAGCCTCTCCATATTTGTACTTCAGCCATCGTCCTCCATACCAAAGAGGCTTTAACCGTTTAGCCTGCTTGACTGCAGCACATGTTTCACAGTCCTGAATGACCTGGGCAATAGAGTCCATTGTTAAGTCCACCCCTCGATCACGAGCCCATCTGTATGTTGCATCTCTGCCCTGATGGCCTGAAGTGTCGTGGGCCCACCGGGCCAAAAATAATTCACCCTTATGTTGCCAATCGAAGTCCATCTGAGCCACTTCAATCTTAGCAGCTTGATCCACTTGTTGGTTGTTCTGGTGTTCCTCAGTAGCCCGACTCTTGGGTACATGAGCATCTACGTGGCATACCTTGACCACCAGGTTTTGCACTCGGGCAGTGATGTCTCGCCACAGTGCAGCAGCCCAGATGGGTTCACCTCTGCGTTGCCAGTTGCTCTGCTTCCATTGCTGCAACCACCCCCACAGGGCATTCGCCACCATCCATGAGTCACTATAGAGATAAAGTACTGGCCACTTTTCTCGTTCCGCAATGTCCAAGGCCAGCTGGATGGCTTTCACTTCTGCAAACTGACTCGATTCACCCTCCCCTTCAGCAGTTTCTGCAACCTGTCGTTGAGGACTCCATATTGCTGCCTTCCATCTACGGTGCTTTCCCACAATGCGACAGGACCCATCAGTAAATAAGGCATATTGCTTTTCACTTTCTGACAGTTCATTCTATGGTGGGGCCTCTTCAGCACGCATCACTCCTTCCTCCTCTGGTGACCTTCCAAAATCCTTGCCCTCTGGCCAGTCCATGATGACTTCTAGAATTCCCGGATGACTGGGATTTCCTATTCGAGCTCGTTGTGTAATTAATGCGGCCCACTTACTCCACGTAGCATCAGTTGCATGGATGTGTAGAGGAGACGCTGCCTTTGAACATCCAGCCCAGCACGGGCAACCGGGGTGCCAGGAGGAGCTGTGCTTCAGTGCCAATCACTTCCGAAGCAGCTCGAACCCCTTCATAGGCTGCCAATATCTCTTTTTCAGTTGGGGTATAGCTGGCCTCAGATCCTTTGTATCCCTGACTCCAAAAGCCGAGGGGTCGACCTCGAGTTTCCCCTGGAGCTTTCTGCCGGAGGCTCCAGGTAGGACCGTTCTCCCCAGCTGCGGTGTACGGTACATTTTTAACATCTGGCCCAGCCCGGACTGGTCCGAGGGCTACTGCATGAACTATTTAATTTGCTCAAAGGGTTGTTGTTGCTCAGGGCCCCATTTAAAATCATTCTTCTTCCGGGTCACATAATAGAGAGGGCTTACAATCAAACTGTAATTCGGGATGTGCATCCTCCAGAACCCCACGGCACCCAAGAAAGCTTGTGTTTCTTTCTTATTAGTTGGTGGCGACATTGCTGTTATCTTGTTGATCACATCTGTGGGGATCTGGCGGCGTCCATCTTGCCATTTTATTCCCCAAAATTGAATCTCCTGTGCAGGTCCCTTGACCTTACTCCGTTTTATGGCAGAACCGGCTTTCAGCAGGATTTGGATTATTTTCCTCCCTTTCTCAAAGACTTCTTCCGCTGTATCACCCCACACAATGATGTCATCAATGTATTGCAGGTGATCTGGAGCTTGCCCCTGTTCCAGTGCAGTCTGGACCAGTCCATGGCAGATGGTAGGGCTGTGTTTCCACCCCCGGGGCAGTCGGTTCCAAGTGTACTGGACGCCCCTCCAAGTAAAAGCGAACTGTGGCCTGCACTCTGCTGCCAGAGGAATTGAGAAAAAAGCATTGGCAATGCCAATTGGGGCATACCACTTGGCTGCTTTGACTCCAGTTCATACTGAAGCTCTAGAATGTCCGGTACGGCGGCACTCAAGGGTGGGGTAACTTCGTTCAGGCCACGATAGTCTACTGTTAGTCTCCTCTCTCCATTAGACTTTCGCGCTGGCCCTATGGGGCTATTAAAGGGTGAGTGGGTCCTACTGATCACTCCTTGACTCTCCAACCTACGGATCAACTTATGGATGGGAATCAGGGAGTCTCGGTTGGTGCGATATTGCCGCCGGTGCACTGATGCGGTCGCGACTGGCACTTGTGGTTCTTCGACCTTCAGCAACCCCACAGCAGAAGGATCCTCTGAGAGACCAGGCAAGGTGGGCAGCTGCTCCATTTCCTCTGTCTCCAAAGCAGCAATACCGAAAGCCCATCGGTACTCTTTTGGGTCTTTGAAGTACCCTCTCCTGAGGTAATTTATGCCTAGGATGCATGGAGCCTCTGGACCAGTCACAATGGGGTGTTTTTGCCATCCCCTCCCAGTCAGGCTGATTTCAGCCTCCAGTACAGTCAACTCCTGGGATCCTCCTGTCACTCCAGAAATAGAAATAGGTTCCACCCCTTGACAGCTTGATGGCATCAGAGCACACTGTGCACCGGTATCTACTAGAGCCTTATACTTCTGTGGGACTGAAGTGCCAGGCCATCTGATCCATACAGTCCAATAAGTTCGATTGTCCCCTACCTCCACCTGGCTGGAGGCGGGGCCCCTCTAGTAGTCATCACATTGGTCACTCACCTCTTGTAGAAATGGATTATTCTTCTTTATCACAGGAGCTGAAGTAAAATCGGCTGTTCCATTCCATCTGGGAACCTGCTCACCAGAGTCTGAAGCCGCAGCCTTCATGGGGTGATCAGACTTGACCTTTGCTCTCCTCTTCAGTTCCTGCACCCGCTCCTCCAAAACTGAAGTAGGCTTTCCATCCCACTTCATCACATCTTCTCCATGATTCCACAGGTAAAACCATAGGGTGGCCCGTGGTGCATAACTTCTATATCTTCTCTCTCAAACAGTAGGACGCCTTCTGTTAATAGCTGAGACGTGTGTTGGTACACGTGAGGAGCTGGATAGATCATCTCTCAAGTGTTTGAGGTCCTGGGACAGTTTTTCCACAGCTGAGATGATGGAAGGGGTGAGATTGTCTTCAAACTCTCGGAGTTTATGAATCGGTATTGTGTCATTCCATGTTACTGTTGCCAGTGAATGGGCATATGATGAGGGTGCATTCCGTGTAAATTTCCGCCACATGGGTCGTGTACATTCGACTTCATCTGGATCTATGGGTATACCCCCAACATTCGGCTTGATAGTATAGATCATCTCTACAATGGCTGATTCTCTCAGAGACTGGATGCCTTTCTCTAAAGTAGTCCGCTTGGCCGAACGACTCATAGCATCATCCTTGTATGGAAACCTATCTTTCACAGCTGCCAAGAGCCGCTTCCAAAGGCTGAGGGACTTTTTCTCTCTTGCAATTGCTTTGTCAATTCCCCCTTCCCTGGCAAGTGATCCCAGCTGTTTGGCTTCACTACCTTCTAGTTCATGACCGCCGGCCCCATTGTCCCAGCATCGGAGCAGCCAGGTAATGATAAAGTGATGCGCTCCCCTGGCTGACGGGTAAAGTCTTTTCGCATATTCCGTAGCTCGGTTGAGGTCCGAGATCGGGAAGTCACCTCTTCTTTTTCTTCTTCTTCATCACGTGATGACTCCTGGTCAGGCGCTGTCCCAAGTAGTGACATTGTTTCTTCGTCTTGCTTCATCTTTCTTGCCTCTTTTTTGCTTCTCCTCTTGCATCCAGGGGCAACCGATATTGGCATGAGTTGGTCCTCTGGTTTAGCTGCGGTGATTATCACTGTGGTTTGGGTAGCCGCCGTACTTGTCACTGGGGTTTGAGTCGTGGCTGTACCTGTCGCTGGTGGTGGTGTAGCTGCTGTACTTGGAGCTGGATTAGCTGCGCTGTCTGTTACAGCTGGAGTTTGAGTAGCTGCTGTGCTTGTCCCTGGGGGTGGTGTAGTTGCTGTGCCTGGAGCTTGAGTAGCTGCACTGTCCATTACTCCACCCTCAGATCCAGAGACATTTTTTTCCTTTTGAAGATGCAGGACAGTGTTAAACAGGGCTCTGTAAGCATAAGCCAAGCCCCAGCACGTTGCCATGATTTGTCCATCTCTGGTGTGACCAGAATGACCACACACCTCCTTTCAATGTTTTACTAATTTTTCTGGGTTTTGCATTTGTTCCTTGGTGAAGTTCCAAAGCACTGGAGGGGCCCACTGGCCTAGATACTTGCCCATACTATCCCACACACCCTGCCACTCATGACTGTCCAGCCTTGGGGAAAATCTCTCAGCCATCCTGGATTGTAGTTTAACCCCAGACATGGCCCACAGCCCCACGCTGCTTAACTTTCCGGACCAGACAAAATAGTTGTGAGTACAACACATTCAGTATGTGTGCCAACATGATGATTCCCATCACAACCAGCAGGCAGGTCTCAAGGGCATCTAAAGGCCATTCAAAACCTTCAGAATTCTCAAATGGTGCTAGTAAACGGTCCTGGTAGGGGTGCTGGGAGCATAAAAGAATGTCTCCTTCACAGGCTGGCCACCCAAGGAGGTGAAAAGAGACGTGTAATTGCTAAGAACTTCCATTATATACCTCCCAAAGTATAGAGTTGGTGGCCACACTGGAAACACAAACCGGGTCAGTTTCATGATCACCGAGTCTATTGTATTAAAAATCTGTGCAATACAGTACAATGTAACAAGAACCTTAACCCAAAACCCAGATCTGAAAAACGCTAAGGTAAGAAGTACCGGCTGTAAGTAAAGTATCATACACTGAAGCTGTGAGAACCAGAGCAACAACTCTGAGAGCCAGTAAATCAGCATTGAGACGAGTGGCTATTAATCCTTGCCGTTTATCTCAACCCTTCGTGACCCACATTGGGTGCCAAAAAGAACAGTCGTGGTTTAAGCTGTAAATTTCACTTCTCCCTCCCTCCCCCCCCCCTCACTCCGATGGGGGGGAAATGGGGAGAAGAACCGAAAGAATGTAACTCCCACGGGTTGAGATAAGAACAGTCCAGTAACTGAGTTATAATACAAATCACTACTGCTACCACAAATAATAATACTATCGACAAGGCAAATACAAGGGAAAAGGATACAACCGCTCGCAGCCCGACCGAGCCGAGAGAGAGAGAGAGCCCCTTCTGGGTTCCGGCCCCCAGTATTTTACATCCTGGGCATGACGTGCTGTGGCATGGAATAGCTCTTTGGTCAGTTTGGGTCAGGTGCCCTGTCTCTGCTTCCTCCTGGCTCCCCCTCCTCCCTGGCATAGCATGAGACTCAGAAAGTCCTTGGCCAGACCAAAACATTGCCAAGCAGTAACTGAAAACACTCACTGGTGTTATCAGCGCTGCTCCCGGGCACGAAATTAAAAACGCAGTGCTGCACCAGCTACCAAGAGGGAGAAAAATGACTGCTGCTGCTGAACCCATGCAATTCATTCAACCTTTTGTTCTCATCATCCGGTGTGATTTGGGGGTTTTATTTTTCCCTGAGGAAGAGGAGGAGTCTTTCCTATCATTATAGAATCATAGAATCATAGAATAGTTAGGGTTGGAAAGGACCTTAAGATCATCTAGTTCCAACCCCCCCGCCATGGGCAGGGACACCTCCCACTAAACCATGCCACCCAAGGCAATGTGCAACCCGGCCTTGAACACTGCCAGTGATGGAGCATTCACAACTTCCCTGGGCAGCCCATTCCAGTGCCTCACCACCCTTACAGTAAAGAATTTCTTCCAATGTCCAATCTAAACTTCCCCGTTTAGCTTTGAACCCGTCACCCCTTGTCCTCTCTTTTAGGTCTTTTAGGAGAAACGACACAGGTCCGGAGAAGAAAGAAAGGCTTATACAAACGCAACCATGGCATGACCTTTTTGTCTTCTTGGACAGGTAAGTATCAGAGAGAGAGAAAAATGAAACCCACTTTTTGTCTCCTTGGACAGGTAAGTATCAGTGAGAGAGAGAAATGAAACCCACTTTTTGTCTCCTTGGACAGGTAAGTATCAGAGAGAGAGAGAAATGCAACCCAGAGGTGGAGAGAGGAATAAAAGGGGAAGGGGCTCATCCAAAACCAGAGACTGGCCAGATATACATTTCTCACTTTTATTTCTGTGTAGAAATGGTAAGAACATTCAGAAAGGCATAACACATGTGAAGAAATGCTGAGAACTGCAGGCACTCTGCGCAACGTATTCCAGCAAATGCAAAGAGAATGCGCGCGTATCAGCCACTCAGCCCTGTTACAAACAAATCGCTCAGGTGGTACCCAGATGTGAGACAGTTTTGTCTGCAGACGGCTGGGATGCCTGCTGTCATTTCCAATGGCATTTAGACAGCCTTCTGTTTATAAAGTATCACAGTAGACACTGGACATCTATGGTAGATCACACTAAGATCTTGAGAGCCGACCTTACTCCCTCTCCCATGCAGAGGGATCTGAGGGATTTGTTCTTTTTTTTTCTTTTCCCAAATGGGATTTCGGGTTGGGGGTTTTTGGTTGGTTGGTTTTGGGGGTGTTTGTTTCTTCCCAGGTTTTTTTTCTCTTTTTTGTTGTTGTTGTTGGAGGATTTTTGTTTGGTTTTGTGAGGTGTTCTTAAATTTTGTTTTCTTATTGCTGCTTCTTTGGCTTTGTTTCGGCATCTCCCTGCCCAGAATGAGCAGCTGTCAATGAAAACACAGTGGTTCAATTCCATGCTCCTTTCTGCTGCCTGCCTGCCTGCATGTTCTCCTAGAGACAATTTTCTCCTCTGGGCCTTCACAGGTGTCTAAGATAATGCAGCTGTATTGCAAGCGCAGGCCAGTACTCATCTGGAGCATGTTTGAAGCTTTTTCAAGGTGCAGGAGGAGTTCTTCTGCATTCATAAATATCTTTCTCTCATTTCTTGCCTAAGCCAGAGACTCTCTCAGCGTACTTTCTCTTCTGTTTGGCAGAACACTTTCTTTTTCTGCATTCTGCAGGGTGCAGATGGCAAGGCGGAGAGACAGATACAACTTTTGGAATTCTTTCTGCTTTGTTACTAACAGCGCTGTAGAGCCACTCCAAGGCAAGTCTTGTGAGCTAACATGAAATTGCTGGAAGTCCTTTCCAACCCTAACTACCCTATAATCTACGAAACTACAAAGTATGTAATCAAACAACGTGAAATAACTACTATCCCAGAACTTGTTCCTAAACTGAATCCTAAATATATCCTAAAGTATACCCTAACACTAATTCCTAAAAGAAACAGTAACAGCCTAACAAACATAGTTATGAACAGAGTAACAAACGCAGTAACGGTCATAGTAACAAATGCAGTAATAAATGCAGCCCGATGGAATTCAAAGTCCGGCTCTGCACTCGGGGAGACGCGCCAGCGGGCGGGCATTTGCCGGCAGAGCTGACCAGTGAGCCCGCAGGGCCTCCTGCGAGGGCTGGCATGGGCCCGACGGCGCTGCTCTGGCTCCGGGTGGGTTGGTGGCGCCTTCCACGCAGAGCAGGACACCGTGGGCTCTGTCCGCGCCGCCACCGGGGTGGTGCTGGGGCCGCACGGCGGAACTCGAAGGCCGGGCGGCAGAGCTCCTCTGGGGAGCCCAAGCAGTACACGGGCACCTATGAGGGCAGAGTCAGAAAGCACTGATGAAACCGTGAGGGCAGGAAGAGGCAGGACTTGGCTCTCCTGGGTTTTTCGGATGCGTGCTGTAAAAGGGGTCATTCGTAGCCCAGGGGAGAGGCTCCTTCCTGGCAACTGCAGCTTGCTTTGGTCCCTTCTCAACCTACGTGATTGATACACTCAGAGCATGGCAAGTTGACAGGGATGTGCAGTGCCCCCTCGCCAGGCAGCAGGGCTCGGCAGGGAGCCCTGGGGACCTCTGGCATGGTCCTTTCCAAAACCCAAGCAGCAGCATCCCTCACTGTGCCGTACTAAAATCAGACTTACACAAACTGGGCTTCTACAGGGGCAAAAGGAAACCTGTCAATGCTGCGGTGGTATGTTTCTGCTGACAGACATGCTCCTCCGAGGACATCTGCATGCCCCCTTTCTAGGACCATCCCGTGCACCTCCGGAGTATTTCCTATCCTCAGAACTTAGAAAGATGGAAAAGAGGGTCTGCTACATACCCGCGCTCCTCCTTCTTCTTCCCCTGCTTTCAGTTGCCCATCCCTGAGAAGGGCTCGGTGGACAACCTGCTCTTCTTCCTACTGGGTGGCCCATCGCTCCCCTCTTCAGAGGCTGCTCGCCGCTTTCGGTTCTCTCTTGCAGAGCCGGGCAACCTTTCCATTCAACAGGATTGTTAGACAGCTGAAGCCACGATTACCTTGAACCAAGCAAAGCTAGGTACTTTTACCTTTTCTCCCCGCAAAAGCTGTTCCGTTGCTCGCTCTCAGGAGCGACAGGAGGCACCTGCAATGGGAACGTGTAAGTTAGCAGGGGGCAAGCACCTCCCTGCCCAATTGCTCCCCGCGCTCTGAAAGGCACAGCCCTTGGATGGCTTTGCTCAGCTCAGCTGAGCAGGCTGCGGGATCACCGCACAAAGCAGGATGGTCGACCTGCATCCGCCTTGCTTGGAGCTTTGGCAGAGCTGCAGGCCGGTGGCTGACCGTGCTTGTCCCTGCGGCAGCAGCCCCACCTTCCGAAGGGGAAGGCTTTTGTTGTCACGCTCTTTGTGCACTTCACAAACCTCGGCTGTTTCTGCCTCTGCGGGCGGCGCTGGAGGCTCCTCGTCCCCCTCGCTGCCCAGCCCGGACTCCTCCTGCCCAAGGAGTGCCTCCTGCTCTTCGATGAGGAGCTGCACGAGCTGGGTCACCTGCACACAGCAAAGCACTGCTTTCACCCAGGGCCCTGAGAGGGCTCCAACAGCCTTTCCCCGCCTGACCCACGCTTCTGTGCAGGAAGCTGCAGCCCTGGGGCTGCCCTTCCCGGCTGCTGCCCCACGGCTTTGCTGACAGGAGGAGGCAGCCAGGACCCTGGGAACAGCAAAGCTGGGGCGGGCTGGGGAGGCTGTAGCCTGGTGGCGAACGCAGCGTACCTTGCCCGTCTCCTGAGCCAGGGCATCCAGGGGCAGCTCCTGGGGTGGGCTCAGGAGGTTTGGCCCCACGCAGATGGCCAGGTTCCCGGCCGTCATCTTCGTTGTGGCCACGTTCATGCTGATGCTGCTAAGCAGCAACAGCAAGCGCCGCAGCAGGAGCAGGTTGGCCCCCGGTAACCTGCTGGCCACCCTGAGGGAGCGGGAGCACAGCGTTAATGAAGTCGGGGTTGACAACACAGGTCTCCCAGGCTGATCTCACCCAAGGCCACCACCTGCTCTACAGCAGAGGGACTGCCTTCACTGAGACACAGCCACCTCCCTTCATCCCTGCCCTTCTCAGGGGCCCCTGTTGGAGCAAGCCCCAGTCCCCGTGGGAACTGCTCCATGGAGAGAAATGCTTCCCTGCGCCCTTTTCCCCCAACACCAAGGCACCAGCCAAGCCAGAGGCGGCTTGCAGGAACCATGGCTATTTCAGGCAGGCCATTGCTTTGCAGGCGAGTGCCAGCCTGTGCCGGTCCCTGCAGGCTGCTCCCGCACTTACTCCCTGAGTGCTGCCAGCCTCTCCTGCCTGCTGGTCTTCTGCATGGCGCTCATCCACTCCTCGTAGAGCCGGCCATCGAGGAGCTTGGAGGGGATCTTCCGGAGCAGGTCCTGCGGGGCCAAGGGCTCCGCGTGAGGTTTTGGCCGCTGGCCCCCAGGAGCACCCGCAGCATCCCCCGCCCTCTGGCTCATGAGCAGGCGGCTGGGTTTCTGCTGGTGTTCCCGCAGGTGCCCGTCAGCACCAAGAGAGCCGGGAGCTGCAGGCTCCAGGTCAGCAGGGCTCACCTTCAAGAGGACGGCCAGCAGCAGCACGGGCTGGCTTTCGAGGTGGACCTCCAGCCCGCTGTCGAGTGCCTCCCTGACCTCGCGGGTGGCACGCTCGCTGGCTGACAGCCGGAAGATCCCCTCCGTGGACGGCCCGTGCTCACTGAGCAGCGCCAGCAGGTCCTGAGGGCACAGAGGAGGAGAGTTGCTGGGCTGGATACGGGCCCTGAGGTAGGTGCTTGGGACAGCCCCTGTCTGGAGCAGCCAGCGGGATGGGATGGGAAGGGATGGGTACCCCCTGGCCAGGCTGCCTTACCTGAATGGGCTGGGGCAGCATGCCATCGTGGCTGCAGAGCTCTCCCAGGGGGCGGCCAAACAGAGCTCCCGGGCAATGGCTCCCTGATGGCCCCGGCACCTCCGGTGCAGCTGAGGTCCGTGGCCGTGCAAACGGCCAGGGCAGCCTCATCCTGCTCCAGCGGGACCTGCCTGCTGCCAAGGGAATCAGAGCAAAGAGCCGTGGAGGAGAGGCACCAGGAGAGCGCTTCCAGACTCCCTCCGTGCTGTCCCCCCACTGTCCATGCCACGGGAAAGGCAGCATTATTTGGGACCCAGGCTCTCTCCTGCTGCTGAGCGATGGGGATGGATGTGCCCCGTGGGGAGGGCAACGGCAGCCCCGTCACAGCGGGCATGCCCGCCTGCAAGAGCAGGAGAGAAGGGCCATCCTGCCCCTGTCCTCTGCAAACTCACCATCCACGTGGCCACGTCTGCCGGAAGAGCCAGGAGGTGGCAGCTGCTGGGCACCAGCCTGCAAGAAATGGGCTGCACTCAGCAAGCAGCCCCTCAGCAGAAAGGGTCCCCAGCGAGCTGCATCAGCCCCTGGCCGTGTATGAGAGGTGGGGATTGCGCCTCAAGTGAGCCTGACCTGAGCCTGGCGCTGGAGCAGCTTCTCCAGGCTGTTGGCATCCAGCGTCGTCGCCTGGGCAAGGGGAAAAGAGCAGAAGGTGAGGAGCGATGCAGCTGATGGTGGGCTGGGGCAGCCCCTGCGGGCAGAGCAGGGGCAGGAGGGACACTCACAGCATTGCGGCCCCTCAGCTCCTTCAGCACCAGCCGGATGGATGGCAGCTGCGTCACGCGGGCTCCCTGCACTCCCTCCGGCGGTCTGTGCGTGGGGAAGGGGCAGAGGAAGAGCTGCGTGAGACCCAAGGCAGCTCTTCCCTCTGCTGCCAGCCTGGGGAGCACTTCCATGCTGCCCGGAAGGGCCGGTACCCCGCGGCAGTGGAGTGGAGCGGGAGCAGCGGGAGTGGTGAGGATGGGGCTGGGCAGGAGTTGGATTGACACAGCCGGAGGAAGCCGCTCCGGCGTATACTGTGGCTGCTCAGCAGTGGGGGGGACTCCTCTGCCTGCAGCTGTGGGAGCACGTCTGCCTGCAAGCTCTGGGGCACCTCTGCCAAGCCCAGCAGGGGTGTTCCTTTATGGCTTGTATGTCAGGTGTGGAGCATCCCCCCATGATGGGCGCACGGGCTGCCCTGTGCCCTGTGCTTCGGTGCCAGGCAGGGCTTACCCAAGGAGGGCGCTGAGCCAGAGCTCCTTCACTGCCCGGGAGCTGCCAAGAGAGAGCAGGAAGAAGCAGCCTGAGTGCCCGCTGTGCCCCAGCGCAGGATGCCCCGAGGGGCAGGACAGAGGTGCTGCCGCCCCTCTCGTGGGACGCTGCACCGGGACTCACCAGAAGGTGATGACACAGGAGCCGCAGGGCCAGAGGAAGACCAGGGAGCTGCCGGCCTTCCCTTCCTCCTCCTCCTCCTCCGCAGCGTCATCCCCAGCGGAGCCCTTGCCGCCGCTCAGCACCTGGAGCAGGCCCAGGGCCAGGCAGAGCAGCGGGCTCGGGCTGCTGCCACGTCTGCAGAGAGGAGCAGCAGGGAGTGACCTGGAGGTGCCCGAGCCCGCTGGCTCCCCTCTAGCACCCGCCTGCCACAGGCACAGCCATGGGTGCATCCAGCAGCAGGGTGCTGGAGGCCTGGGGCTGCTCCTCGGCTGTCCCTGCTCTGGTGCCCTGGGGCCCTGGGGCCAGGGCCAGGGCTTGGGAGGAAAGGCATTTGGGCTCTGTCAGTCTTACTTGGGCTTAGCGATGACCACGCTGTCCCTTAGGAGGAGGAGGTCCCTCTTCTTCCCCTGGCTACGGCCCTGGCTCACCCGCACACGCTCCCGCAGCAGCGGCTCCAGCGACGCCTGGTCCAGGGTGCACTGCTGCTCGGGCTCAGGGTCATCCCTGCAGGGCAGATGCCATCGGGCATGAGCAAGGCGGCTGCTTTGGGCTGCAGGTGTGCCGGCGTGTCCCCGAGCCGTGGGGGAACCCACCTGGACCCGCAGCAGCAGAGCCACTGGCCCATCCTCGCAGGGCCGGGAGAGGGCCGGTAAACAGAAAGCTTGCCAAAATAATGACTGGAGTGCTCCTCCGCGAGGGAAAAGCACCCCCAGTGCCGCTGGTGCTGCTATACACAGCACCGTCTCCGCAGGCACTGGGGCCGTTGCCGGGCCAGCAACGGTTTAGAACGGAACACCACGGTGACCTCAGTTCTGGAACGCGGGGGCCCAGGTGGGGCGAGGCACTGTGGGGTTCTCCCCGCTATGCCCATGTCCAGCCGCGGCCCCAAGGACTGCTCCCATGCACTGCTCTGTCCACCAATGGAAGGTCACCGCTCCTGCAGCCATGGTCGTCTGACTCATGGGACCAGGGAGCCCCAGGTCTACCATGCACGTTGAAGACTGAGGCAAAGCACAACTATTAAATGCCTCTGTCTTTTCTTCATCCCCAGTGTTCAGTGGCCATCTTCGTAAAGTATCGGTCAGAGACTTCCCTTAGGCCTCCACTTGTTATTAGCATACTTCAAAAAGCCTTTTGTTGTTGTCTGACGGAACACTGACCACTTTCATCGCTAGCTGAGCTTTGGTCTCTCGTGATGTCTCCCTCCATGTGTGAGCCACAGCTCAGTAGTCTTCCTGGGAAGCTCGGCCTCGCTTCTGGAGAGAATGCAATTTCTGGGATACAACTTCATTTCCCGCCCAGTTCCGGGAGGATTTCCAGGCTGCTCTTCTGCCGCGTGTGCAGCGTGCATTGGCACAACGGGGTTGCTGCGCCCGTGCTTTCAAAAGGTGGTTCTTTAAAAGCGAGCAGCTCTCACGGTCCCGTAGGTCCTCAAAAGCTGAGGCCCAGGCACCCTGCTAAGGAATGATTGCTAGCAGACACCCACAGGGACATTTTCTTTACTTCCCGTTCCCCAGCTCCTCACCATCGGCCTCTCAAATGCAGCATCCCTGAGAGTAAGGGCTGTGAAGTCCAACTTCTCCCTTGCACCGAGTGCAACTCCTCCACTCTCCTGCCCTTCCTATCCCTCCCAAACAGCCTGTTGGGTCCTCCTGAGCAGTGATGCTCTCTCACCGTTCTGCACCAGGGACAGGAAAGCTTGTCTGCATAACTTCCAGATTCACAAGAGAAAATGCTCACCTGAAGCATGATGCAAAGGCAGTTCTGCCATGCACCTCCAAGTGACTGGCTAAAACAGTTCATTTCTCTTCCATGCTGACACACGTTAATTTAAGAGCACCCATGGTTTGGCTAATAATCTCTCCAGGAACTTCAGTTTCTCCTTGGATGTGCCAAAGCGCTTCAGCTGCAGCAGAGCATGGACAGCCATAGCCCGCTCCAAGAGACTCTGCAAACCAAACATTGCTCTTTCCCATTAAACGTGACAGGTGGATCCTGGAGGTGTAGTCAGGGAAGACTACTAGTCAGCTTTGACACGAGAGAGAGTAGTACAGGCTTGTCCTCGAGACCTAGCCGAAGATGCTGAGACCACTCACTGAAACACAAAATACCCGGGCTGGGATTCAGCAGCTCTGACTTTAGAGAATCATACTGCAGCTCTCGGGAGTGAAAATTTGCAAAGGTGCCGTTATAGGTAGCAGAGTACAAAGCCATTCACGCTGTCCTAAATGTAGATATCTTTAGGACACCTCCAAGTGACCCTATTGACTAGGGCCTCGTTTCCGTTTCCTAGGCACGGGCAACTTAATGCCAATTAAGATGCCCTAATGAAACTAGCACCTAAAGCCTAACAGGTATGACACAGGGCCTGTGGACAGACTTGCCCTTCGGAAGGCACAGCTGCGAGCCAGGTGACATACCTATAGAACCTCAGATCGTCGAACCTCAGATCGTACCCAAATGATGCCAAGGGGTAGGCTACAGCATCAAGCCACTAGATACCTCCTCACTCTAATGGCTGTGTGGACACCTAGACCAGACAGTGACACAGCAGAAGTTAGCGTGAGCCGAATCCCACTTTCTACCAAGGAGGTTTGCATTCTGAAGCCCCACAGCTGAGACCTACTGGGAGCATTCTCCATACAGTTCTTGTAGCTTGTGCAGTTTGCTGCAAACTTTGGGTCTAAGGGACTCTTTCCTCCTCTTCTTTGCTCTAACTAACTCCACCCAACGGTAATCTCCATTTGTCAAGTTCAAGAAACACAGTGTAAAGTACTTCTTTAAGTGAGTTTTTGACATTTAAAAAATGGGCATGTCTGATGCTTGGTGATATCTTATAAACACTAGTTATTTCAGAAATTATGTCAATATGTGACATTTCTGATAGCAGGAGACATCTTCTGAATTGAGGAGACTTTTAAAATCAGTTATGACGCAGTAAACACACAGCTCCACCTGTTGCTCCTGCTTTCTCTTTAATGCCAGCTTGGCTTTCAGAGGGAGCTTCTGGTAAATGAGCATTCTGAAAGCAACAGGTTGTGCCCATAGCCAGATGCCTGGCCACAGCTACTTCCTTGTGCAGTACTACTTTACCATGGGATTAATTGAAAAAGCACCAGGGAAATAACAGGGGGTTGGGAGCCGTCAAGTGATCCCACAGCAAGACTAGCTGGTATGTGAACAGAAGACATTTCCCTTTCTCTCTGTCAGTCTCTGTTGTCTACTGCATCAAGCTGATTTTTTTCTACCGGTCCACGTAGAACCTGCAGCCAATATCGGCTTGACGGGACCGTGCAAATTCAAATGCATACACAGGTGCCTCTACTTCATTCCCCTTTCATTAAAGTTCTTTCTCACCCTTTTATTTGAGTTTCTTTTCCTGAAATGCTCTCATGGGGGGCACGTGCTGCTCTCTGCGCGAGACCTCTGTTAGGAGGCACAGAGCATCACAGCGACAACAATCTCTCCTGAGATGCTGGAACAGGTGGGGCAAGGCTGAATTGACTTGCATAAGCAGTACCTAGAACCTTTGTTGATGTTGGGTTTGATACTCACGTGGAGTACTGTGCACAGTTCTGGTGTCCTGTCCTGGGTTCAGCAGTAGCAGTCATTTTTCTCCTTCTTAGCAGCTGGTGCAGCGCTGTGGTTTTGCCTTTCAGCCTGGGAGCAGCGCTGGTAACACCCATGGTTTTAGTTGCTGCTCAGTGATGTTTAGTCTGACCAAGGACTTTCTGAGTCTCATGCTCTGCCGGGGAGGAGGGAAGCAGTGAGGAAGCAGAGAGAGGACACCTGCCCCAAACTAGCCAAGGAGGCGTTCCATACCGCAGCACGTCATGCCCAGCATATCAACTGGGGGCAGTCACCCGGAAGGGCTAGACCACTGCTCAGGTCGGGCTGGGTATCGGTCGGTGGGTGGTGAGTGGTTCTATTCTCTTCCCTTATTATTTCCTTTGTCATTATTATTATTGGTGGCAGCAGCAGTGGTTTGTGTTATACCTTAGTTACTGGACTGTTCTTATCTCAACCTGTGGGAGGTACATTCTTTCGATTCTCCTCCCCATCCCTCTGGGAGCAGGGGGGGAAGGGGGTGGAGTGAGAGTGCGGCTGTATGGTTCTGGGCAGCCAGCTGGGCTTAAAGCAGAACATGTCCTCAGCATAAGAAGGACTTGGAGGTGTTGGAGCAAGTCCAGAGAATGGCCATGAAGATGTTAAGGGTGCTCGAGCACCTCCTGTATGAAGAGAGGCTGAGAAAGTTGGGGCTGTTCAGCCTCTGTTGTCTACTGCATCAAGCTTGAGGTTTTTACTGCTCCAGCTAGAACCTGCAGCTAACATTGGCTTGATGGGCCCAGGCAAATCCCAATGGGTACACTGGCTGCATGGAGACCTCATAGCAGCCTTCCAGTATCTGAAGGGACCCTACAAGGATGCTGGAGCCAGTCTCTTTGTTCAGGACTGTAGTGATAGGACAAGGGGTAACGGGTGCAAACTTAAGCAGGGGAAGTTCAGGTTAGATGTAAGGAAGAAGTTCTTTTCTGTGAGGCTGATGAGGCACTGGAATGGGCTGCCCAAGGAAGCTGTGAATGCTCCATCCCTGGCAGTGTTCAAGGACGGGTTGGAGAGAGCCGTGGCTGTCATGGTTTAGTGAGAGGTGTCCCTGCCCATGGCAGGGGCGTTGGAACTGGATGATCTTTCATCCATCGTGAAGGTCCTTTCCAACCCTATCTACTGTAGGATTCTGCGATTCTCTGAATGCCCTTTGATTTACTACAGTGCTAGAGTCCTGTGCCCAGATTCTCCATTCATTTATATCATATGAAGCTGTTGACAGTGGAGCAGGACGGAAACACTTCCAACCTGATTTGGCCTGGCAGAAGCTCACAGACTGACACAGGATGGCTCAGAGCAGTCTAAGTACCTGCTAAAAGAATAATCCACACGGGAAGGTTTAGAAGGGAACAGGCACAGCAAAGCAGGAATCACTGCCTGCTAGTTTATTCTTCCTTATAGCATTTGGTAACTACACTGTGTCACTCGTGTTAAGTAGACATGAAGCATAGCTTTTGTGACAGTGAAGGAGGTGGGTAGCTGCTTAAGTTCACACAGAAATCAGTTTACCAAGGGTGGGGTGAGAGGGAAAAGGTTCAGAGTTGCTTTGTCTTTCTGCATCATAGCATATATTTATATGTCCATATGTGTGTGTGAACAGACAGACAGACAGACAGACAGATAGATAGATAGACAGATAGATAGATCCCTCTGTCAAACAGGTTCACTGTGTCTATATGTGTCGTGGTATAAGCCCAGCCGTCAACCCAGAGCCATGCAGACGCTCGCTCACTCACTCCCCTCCTTCTTTCTCCCCCTGCCCCTGGAGGGATGGGGAGGACAATTGACAGAAAGTAATCACACGGGCTGAGATAAGAACAGTCCAGTAACTAAGGTAAAACACAAACCACTGCTGCTACCCCCAAGAATAATAATGAGAAGGGAACTAACAAGGGCAGAGAAAACAACCGCTCACCACCCGCCCACCGATACCCAGACTACCCCGAGCAGTGATTTAACCCTTCTGGGTAACTGTCCCCAGTTTCTATACTGGGCATGGCGTGCCCACTATAAACAAAGCATAAACAAAAGGGTATGGGATACCCCTTTAACTGGTTTGGGTCGGGTATCCTGTCTCTGCTTCCTCCTGGCTTCCCCTCCTCACCGGCAGAGCAGGAGGCTCAGAAAGCCCTCAGTCAGTGGCACTCCACGTGACACTCAAAGCCACAACTCTGAGATTAAGAGTCTCATGCTCACCCAGCTGAGCGAGCTGGGTAAGCCTGCAGCACCTGGCATTCTCAGGCAGTCTCCCCTCCAGGTACTAACCGAGTATATTTCTTTATGCTATTTTTCGTTCTATATTTCTATATCATATATGTCTAACCTGATACATTTGCCAGGGAAAAAAACGTCTAATGAGCTGACAGAAACAAAAATTGACAGCAACATCAGCACTGCAGGAACAAGAGAACGGCTTCCTGCAGGCTCACCTTCACTTGTCCCTGAGTCTGCTGCAAGAAACCCTGCCAGCGCACAGGAATGTGGCAATCCACCCTACAAAGGACTTGCAGGCATCAGGGGATTTTGAGTGTTCTGGAATTGAAAGAACAAATCCCTCTCTGAGCCATGACTGCTATCACAATGATGAAAAAACAACCCCTGTGCTGAACACCTGATGACCAGAAAACCATCCGTTCAGGAGCAAAGCAGTGAGATGTACCGCAAACGTAGTAGTAAGTTTACGTTCTTGCATCACCGTGACAATTTAGTTTCCCGGTGATACTGGGAGCATCCATTTCCCAGATTCCCTTCCTCTCCCAGCGCATGGGAAGCGACTACAGATTTCAAGACAGCAGAAACAGCAGCGAGTCATGTTTACCAAGTAGGTACTTATTTTTAGAACTAAAATCAGAATCCCACATTTCCTAAGTATGAGTGCATACAGAAGGCACATAGTCCTTAGCATAATTCAGCCATCCCAGTGCTCTGTTGCTGAGGATGACCACCTGGAGGGCATTCTGGTCAGCTTGGGAGCTCCAGATCATTCATGCCAGTGTGCTCCAGTTTGCTCCAGTTTGTAGAAAATATCCCTAAGGATGAGGGAACTGTTTCAAGACCTTTGCTGCCTGTCTCTTCCTGCCCCTTACTGGAAAAAGGGCACGGGTACTTTAGTTTATCTCAACCCTTCGTGCCCCACGTTGGGTGCCAAAAAGAACAGTCGTGGTTTAAGCTGTAAATTTCACTACTCCCTCCCTCCCCCTCCCCCCCCCCCCTCACTCCGATGGGGGGGAAATGGGGAGAAGAACCGAAAGAATGTAACTCCCACGGGTTGAGATAAGAACAGTCCAGTAACTGAGTTACAATACAAATCACTACTGCTACCACAAATAATAATACTATCGACAAGGCAAATACAAGGGAAAAGGATACAACCGCTCGCAGCCCGACCGAGCCGAGAGAGAGAGAGAGCCCCTTCTGGGTTCCGGCCCCCAGTATTTTACATCCTGGGCATGACGTGCTGTGGCATGGAATAGCTCTTTGGTCAGTTTGGGTCAGGTGCCCTGTCTCTGCTTCCTCCTGGCTCCCCCTCCTCCCTGGCATAGCATGAGACTCAGAAAGTCCTTGGCCAGACCAAAACATTGCCAAGCAGTAACTGAAAACACTCACTGGTGTTATCAGTGCTGCTCCCGGGCACGAAATTAAAAACGCAGTGCTGCACCAGCTACCAAGAGGGAGAAAAATGACTGCTGCTGCTGAACCCATGACAATCCACCCCTTATTCCATACCATTCACGTCATGCTCAGATCCCACATTTTCAATATACCATCACATACATATATATATAAATACATACACACATGCACACACAGACGGAGAGGTATAATCCCTTAGTGCATGGACCAATTCCTATAAAGCTGCTGAGTCCTTCCAGTCCATGATGTCAGGCTCCATCTGTTATAGCAGTCTTTCAGAGCAGGGGAGGCTGTGTGCAGTGTTGGATCGTTGCCTGCTGATGCTGATCGTTCCTTTACTGCAGAACTCATCTGGTTTCATCGAAGTTCATTCGTTGTTGGGATGATGGTCTGAGGGCCAGTCGCGGATGACTTGAAGGCATCTAGTTGATGGGCTATAAAAATATTACATAGCAGGCAACAGCATGCAATTGAGTTCATTGGCTGTTTTCTCCTAAAATCAAATCTCCTTGAGGTACACATTGGACTTCCGCATCTTCCCACATTACCCACCAAGTACAGCCGGGTCCCTGAGCAAAAGCAATCCCACGAGTGGGTTTGCCTTTACCTGAAGCAGGAATAACCCAGACTGTCTTCCCCAGCAAATTCTTTATGTGCACCACAGGAACGTTGTCCCCCTCCACAGTATGTAGAAGTTCTGACTGGGCTGGACCAGCCCTGTTGGCAGATCCTCTGGTGTTGACCAACCAGGTGGCCTTTAATAAATGTGTATCCCAATGTTTGAAAGTCCCACCACCCATTGCTCTCAGTGTAGTTTTTAATAGCCCATCATACCGTTCGATTTTCCCAGAGGCTGGTGCATGGTAGGGGATGTGATATACCCATTCAATGCCATGCTCTTTGTCCCAAGTTTCTATCAGGTTGTTCCGGAAATGAGTCCCATTGTCTGACTCAGTTCTCTCTGGTGTGCCGTGTTGCCACAAAATCTGTTTCTCAAGACCCAGGATGGTGTTTCGGGCAGTGGCGTGGGGCACAGCGTATGTTTCCAACCATCCGGTGGTTGCTTCCACCATGGTAAGTCCATGACGCTTGCCTTGGCGGGTTGGTGGGAGTGTAATAGAATCAATCTGCCAAGCCTCTCCATATTTGTACTTCAGCCATCGTCCTCCATACCAAAGAGGCTTTAACCGTTTAGCCTGCTTGACTGCAGCACATGTTTCACAGTCCTGAATGACCTGGGCAATAGAGTCCATTGTTAAGTCCACCCCTCGATCACGAGCCCATCTGTATGTTGCATCTCTGCCCTGATGGCCTGAAGTGTCGTGGGCCCACCGGGCCAAAAATAATTCACCCTTATGTTGCCAATCGAAGTCCATCTGAGCCACTTCAATCTTAGCAGCTTGATCCACTTGTTGGTTGTTCTGGTGTTCCTCAGTAGCCCGACTCTTGGGTACATGAGCATCTACGTGGCATACCTTGACCACCAGGTTTTGCACTCGGGCAGTGATGTCTCGCCACAGTGCAGCAGCCCAGATGGGTTCACCTCTGCGTTGCCAGTTGCTCTGCTTCCATTGCTGCAACCACCCCCACAGGGCATTCGCCACCATCCATGAGTCACTATAGAGATAAAGTACTGGCCACTTTTCTCGTTCCGCAATGTCCAAGGCCAGCTGGATGGCTTTCACTTCTGCAAACTGACTCGATTCACCCTCCCCTTCAGCAGTTTCTGCAACCTGTCGTTGAGGACTCCATATTGCTGCCTTCCATCTACGGTGCTTTCCCACAATGCGACAGGACCCATCAGTAAATAAGGCATATTGCTTTTCACTTTCTGACAGTTCATTCTATGGTGGGGCCTCTTCAGCACGCATCACTCCTTCCTCCTCTGGTGACCTTCCAAAATCCTTGCCCTCTGGCCAGTCCATGATGACTTCTAGAATTCCCGGATGACTGGGATTTCCTATTTGAGCTCGTTGTGTAATTAATGCGGCCCACTTACTCCACGTAGCATCAGTTGCATGGATGTGTAGAGGAGACGCTGCCTTTGAACATCCAGCCCAGCACGGGCAACCGGGGTGCCAGGAGGAGCTGTGCTTCAGTGCCAATCACTTCCGAAGCAGCTCGAACCCCTTCATAGGCTGCCAATATCTCTTTTTCAGTTGGGGTATAGCTGGCCTCAGATCCTTTGTATCCCTGACTCCAAAAGCCGAGGGGTCGACCTCGAGTTTCCCCTGGAGCTTTCTGCCGGAGGCTCCAGGTAGGACCGTTCTCCCCAGCTGCGGTGTACGGTACATTTTTAACATCTGGCCCAGCCCGGACTGGTCCGAGGGCTACTGCATGAACTATTTAATTTGCTCAAAGGGTTGTTGTTGCTCAGGGCCCCATTTAAAATCATTCTTCTTCCGGGTCACATAATAGAGAGGGCTTACAATCAAACTGTAATTCGGGATGTGCATCCTCCAGAACCCCACGGCACCCAAGAAAGCTTGTGTTTCTTTCTTATTAGTTGGTGGCGACATTGCTGTTATCTTGTTGATCACATCTGTGGGGATCTGGCGGCGTCCATCTTGCCATTTTATTCCCCAAAATTGAATCTCCTGTGCAGGTCCCTTGACCTTACTCCGTTTTATGGCAGAACCGGCTTTCAGCAGGATTTGGATTATTTTCCTCCCTTTCTCAAAGACTTCTTCCGCTGTATCACCCCACACAATGATGTCATCAATGTATTGCAGGTGATCTGGAGCTTGCCCCTGTTCCAGTGCAGTCTGGACCAGTCCATGGCAGATGGTAGGGCTGTGTTTCCACCCCCGGGGCAGTCGGTTCCAAGTGTACTGGACGCCCCTCCAAGTAAAAGCGAACTGTGGCCTGCACTCTGCTGCCAGAGGAATTGAGAAAAAAGCATTGGCAATGCCAATTGGGGCATACCACTTGGCTGCCTTTTGACTCCAGTTCATACTGAAGCTCTAGAATGTCCGGTACGGCGGCACTCAAGGGTGGGGTAACTTCGTTCAGGCCACGATAGTCTACTGTTAGTCTCCTCTCTCCATTAGACTTTCGCGCTGGCCCTATGGGGCTATTAAAGGGTGAGTGGGTCCTACTGATCACTCCTTGACTCTCCAACCTACGGATCAGCTTATGGATGGGAATCAGGGAGTCTCGGTTGGTGCGATATTGCCGCCGGTGCACTGATGCGGTCGCGACAGGCACTTGTGGTTCTTCGACCTTCAGCAACCCCACAGCAGAAGGATCCTCTGAGAGACCAGGCAAGGTGGGCAGCTGCTCCATTTCCTCTGTCTCCAAAGCAGCAATACCGAAAGCCCATCGGTACCCTTTTGGGTCTTTGAAGTACCCTCTCCTGGGGTAATCTATGCCAAGGATGCATGGAGCCTCTGGACCAGTCACAATGGGGTGTTTTTGCCATTCCCTCCCAGTCAGGCTGATTTCAGCCTCCAGTACAGTCAACTCTTGGGATCCTCCTGTCACTCCAGAAATAGAAATAGGTTCCACCCCTTGACAGCTTGATGGCATCAGAGCACACTGTGCACCGGTATCTACTAGAGCCTTATACTTCTGTGGGACTGAAGTGCCAGGCCATCTGATCCATACAGTCCAATAAGTTCGATTGTCCCCTACCTCCACCTGGCTGGAGGCGGGGCCCCTCTAGTAGTCATCACATTGGTCACTCACCTCTTGTAGAGATGGATTATTCTTCTTCATCACAGGAGCTGAAGTAAAATCGGCTGTTCCATTCCATCTGGGAACCTGTTCACCAGAGACTGAAGCCGCAGCCTTCATGGGGTGATCAGACTTGACCTTTGCTCTCCTCTTCAGTTCCTGCACCCGCTCCTCCAAAACTGAAGTAGGCTTTCCATCCCACTTCATCACATCTTCTCCATGATTCCACAGGTAAAACCATAGGGTGGCCCGTGGTGTATAACTTCTATATCTTCTCTCTCAAACAGTAGGACGCCTTCTGTTAATAGCTGAGACGTGTGTTGGTACACGTGAGGAGCTGGATAGATCGTCTCTCAAGTGTTTGAGGTCCTGGGACAGTTTTTCCACAGCTGAGATGATGGAAGGGGTGAGATTGTCTTCAAACTCTCGGAGTTTATGAATCGGTATTGTGTCATTCCATGTTACTGTTGCCAGTGAATGGGCATATGATGAGGGTGCATTCCGTGTAAATTTCCACCACATGGGTCGTGTACATTCGACTTCATCTGGATCTATGGGTATACCCCCAACATTCGGCTTGATAGTATAGATCATCTCTACAATGGCTGATTCTCTCAGAGACTGGATGCCTTTCTCTAAAGTAGTCCGCTTGGCCGAACGACTCATAGCATCATCCTTGTATGGAAACCTATCTTTCACAGCTGCCAAGAGCCGCTTCCAAAGGCTGAGGGACTTTTTCTCTCTTGCAATTGCTTTGTCAATTCCCCCTTCCCTGGCAAGTGATCCCAGCTGTTTGGCTTCACTACCTTCTAGTTCATGACCGCCGGCCCCATTGTCCCAGCATCGGAGCAGCCAGGTAATGATAAAGTGATGCGCTCCCCTGGCTGACGGGTAAAGTCTTTTCGCATATTCCGTAGCTCGGTTGAGGTCCGAGATCGGGAAGTCACCTCTTCTTTTTCTTCTTCTTCATCACGTGATGACTCCTGGTCAGGCGCTGTCCCAAGTAGTGACATTGTTTCTTCGTCTTGCTTCATCTTTCTTGCCTCTTTTTTGCTTCTCCTCTTGCATCCAGGGGCAACCGATATTGTCATGAGTTGGTCCTCTGGTTTAGCTGCGGTGATTATCACTGTGGTTTGGGTAGCCGCCGTACTTGTCACTGGGGTTTGAGTCGTGGCTGTACCTGTCGCTGGTGGTGGTGTAGCTGCTGTACTTGGAGCTGGATTAGCTGCGCTGTCTGTTACAGCTGGAGTTTGAGTAGCTGCTGTGCTTGTCCCTGGGGGTGGTGTAGTTGCTGTGCCTGGAGCTTGAGTAGCTGCAGCTACCCTCCACCCTCAGATCCAGAGACGTTTTTTTCCTTTTGAAGATGCAGGACAGTGTTAAACAGGGCTCTGTAAGCATAAGCCAAGCCCCAGCACGTTGCCATGATTTGTCCATCTCTGGTGTGACCAGAATGACCACACACCTCCTTTCAATGTTTTACTAATTTTTCTGGGTTTTGCATTTGTTCCTTGGTGAAGTTCCAAAGCACTGGAGGGGCCCACTGGCCTAGATACTTGCCCATACTATCCCACACACCCTGCCACTCATGACTGTCCAGCCTTGGGGAAAATCTCTCGGCCATCCTGGATTGTAGTTTAACCCCAGACATGGCCCACACCCCACGCTGCTTAACTTTCCGGACCAGACAAAATAGTTGTGAGTACAACACATTCAGTATGTGTGCCAACATGATGATTCCCATCACAACCAGCAGGCAGGTCTCAAGGGCATCTAAAGGCCATTCAAAACCTTCAAAATTCTCAAATGGTGCTGTAAACGGTCTGGTGGGGGTGCTGGGAGCATAAAAGAATGTCTCCTTCACAGGCTGACCACCCAAGGAGGTGAAAAGAGACGTGTAATTGCTAAGAACTTCCATTATATACCTCCCAAAGTATAGAGTTGGTGGCCACACTGGAAACACAAACCGGGTCAGTTTCATGATCACCGAGTCTATTGTATTAAAAATCCATGCAATACAGTACAATGTAACAAGAACCTTAACCCAAAACCCAGATCTGAAAAACACTAAGGTAAGAAATACCGGCTGTAAGTAAAGTATCATACACTGAAGCTGTGAGAACCAGAGCAACAACTTTGAGAGCCAGTAAATCAGCATTGAGACGAGTGGCTATTAATCCTTGCCGTTTATCTCAACCCTTCGTGACCCACATTGGGTGCCAAAAAGAACAGT
This sequence comes from Myiopsitta monachus, assembly GCA_017639245.1. Lineage (NCBI taxonomy): Eukaryota > Metazoa > Chordata > Aves > Psittaciformes > Psittacidae > Myiopsitta > Myiopsitta monachus. The sequence continues at coordinate 68,616,991 of CM029919.1, forward strand.
CGTGGTTTAAGCTGTAAATTTCACTTCTCCCTCCCTCCCCCCCCCCCCCCCCACTCCGATGGGGGGGAAATGGGGAGAAGAACCGAAAGAATGTAACTCCCACGGGTTGAGATAAGAACAGTCCAGTAACTGAGTTATAATACAAATCACTACTGCTACCACAAATAATAATACTATCGACAAGGCAAATACAAGGGAAAAGGATACAACCACTCGCAGCCCGACCGAGCCGAGAGAGAGAGAGAGCCCCTTCTGGGTTCCGGCCCCCAGTATTTTACATCCTGGGCATGACGTGCTGTGGCATGGAATAGCTCTTTGGTCAGTTTGGGTCAGGCGCCCTGTCTCTGCTTCCTCCTGGCTCCCCCTCCTCCCTGGCATAGCATGAGACTCAGAAAGTCCTTGGCCAGACCAAAACATTGCCAAGCAGTAACTGAAAACACTCACTGGTGTTATCAGTGCTGCTCCCGGGTACGAAATTAAAAACGCAGTGCTGCACCAGCTACCAAGAGGGAGAAAAATGACTGCTGCTGCTGAACCCATGCAATTCATTCAACCTTTTGTTCTCATCATCCGGTGTGATTTGGGGGTTTTATTTTTCCCTGAGGAAGAGGAGGAGTCTTTCCTATCATTATAGAATCATAGAATCATAGAATAGTTAGGGTTGGAAAGGACCTTAAGATCATCTAGTTCCAACCCCCCCGCCATGGGCAGGGACACCTCCCACTAAACCATGCCACCCAAGGCAATGTGCAACCCGGCCTTGAACACTGCCAGTGATGGAGCATTCACAACTTCCCTGGGCAGCCCATTCCAGTGCCTCACCACCCTTACAGTAAAGAATTTCTTCCAATGTCCAATCTAAACTTCCCCGTTTAGCTTTGAACCCGTCACCCCTTGTCCTCTCTTTTAGGTCTTTTAGGAGAAACGACACAGGTCCGGAGAAGAAAGAAAGGCTTATACAAACGCAACCATGGCATGACCTTTTTGTCTTCTTGGACAGGTAAGTATCAGAGAGAGAGAAAAATGAAACCCACTTTTTGTCTCCTTGGACAGGTAAGTATCAGTGAGAGAGAGAAATGAAACCCACTTTTTGTCTCCTTGGACAGGTAAGTATCAGAGAGAGAGAGAAATGCAACCCAGAGGTGGAGAGAGGAATAAAAGGGGAAGGGGCTCATCCAAAACCAGAGACTGGCCAGATATACATTTCTCACTTTTATTTCTGTGTAGAAATGGTAAGAACATTCAGAAAGGCATAACACATGTGAAGAAATGCTGAGAACTGCAGGCACTCTGCGCAACGTATTCCAGCAAATGCAAAGAGAATGCGCGCGTATCAGCCACTCAGCCCTGTTACAAACAAATCGCTCAGGTGGTACCCAGATGTGAGACAGTTTTGTCTGCAGACGGCTGGGATGCCTGCTGTCATTTCCAATGGCATTTAGACAGCCTTCTGTTTATAAAGTATCACAGTAGACACTGGACATCTATGGTAGATGACACTAAGATCTTGAGAGCCGACCTTACTCCCTGTCCCATGCAGAGGGATCTGAGGGATTTGTTCTTTTTTTTTCTTTTCCCCAAATGGGATTTCGGGTTGGGGGTTTTTGGTTGGTTGGTTTTGGGGGTGTTTGTTTCTTCCCAGGTTTTTTTTCTCTTTTTTGTTGTTGTTGTTGGAGGATTTTTGTTTGGTTTTGTGAGGTGTTCTTAAATTTTGTTTTCTTATTGCTGCTTCTTTGGCTTTGTTTCGGCATCTCCCTGCCCAGAATGAGCAGCTGTCAATGAAAACACAGTGGTTCAATTCCATGCTCCTTTCTGCTGCCTGCCTGCCTACATGTTCTCCTAGAGACAATTTTCTCCTCTGGGCCTTCACAGGTGTCTAAGATAATGCAGCTGTATTGCAAGCGCAGGCCAGTACTCATCTGGAGCATGTTTGAAGCTTTTTCAAGGTGCAGGAGGAGTTCTTCTGCATTCATAAATATCTTTCTCTCATTTCTTGCCTAAGCCAGAGACTCTCTCAGCGTACTTTCTCTTCTGTTTGGCAGAACACTTTCTTTTTCTGCATTCTGCAGGGTGCAGATGGCAAGGCGGAGAGACAGATACAACTTTTGGAATTCTTTCTGCTTTGTTACTAACAGCGCTGTAGAGCCACTCCAAGGCAAGTCTTGTGAGCTAACATGAAATTGCTGGAAGTCCTTTCCAACCCTAACTACCCTATAATCTACGAAACTACAAAGTATGTAATCAAACAACGTGAAATAACTACTATCCCAGAACTTGTTCCTAAACTGAATCCTAAATATATCCTAAAGTATACCCTAACACTAATTCCTAAAAGAAACAGTAACAGCCTAACAAACATAGTTATGAACAGAGTAACAAACGCAGTAACGGTCATAGTAACAAATGCAGTAATAAATGCAGCCCGATGGAATTCAAAGTCCGGCTCTGCACTCGGGGAGACGCGCCAGCGGGCGGGCATTTGCCGGCAGAGCTGACCAGTGAGCCCGCAGGGCCTCCTGCGAGGGCTGGCATGGGCCCGACGGCGCTGCTCTGGCTCCGGGTGGGTTGGTGGCGCCTTCCACGCAGAGCAGGACACCGTGGGCTCTGTCCGCGCCGCCACCGGGGTGGTGCTGGGGCCGCACGGCGGAACTCGAAGGCCGGGCGGCAGAGCTCCTCTGGGGAGCCCAAGCAGTACACGGGCACCTATGAGGGCAGAGTCAGAAAGCACTGATGAAACCGTGAGGGCAGGAAGAGGCAGGACTTGGCTCTCCTGGGTTTTTCGGATGCGTGCTGTAAAAGGGGTCATTCGTAGCCCAGGGGAGAGGCTCCTTCCTGGCAACTGCAGCTTGCTTTGGTCCCTTCTCAACCTACGTGATTGATACACTCAGAGCATGGCAAGTTGACAGGGATGTGCAGTGCCCCCTCGCCAGGCAGCAGGGCTCGGCAGGGAGCCCTGGGGACCTCTGGCATGGTCCTTTCCAAAACCCAAGCAGCAGCATCCCTCACTGTGCCGTACTAAAATCAGACTTACACAAACTGGGCTTCTACAGGGGCAAAAGGAAACCTGTCAATGCTGCGGTGGTATGTTTCTGCTGACAGACATGCTCCTCCGAGGACATCTGCATGCCCCCTTTCTAGGACCATCCCGTGCACCTCCGGAGTATTTCCTATCCTCAGAACTTAGAAAGATGGAAAAGAGGGTCTGCTACATACCCGCGCTCCTCCTTCTTCTTCCCCTGCTTTCAGTTGCCCATCCCTGAGAAGGGCTCGGTGGACAACCTGCTCTTCTTCCTACTGGGTGGCCCATCGCTCCCCTCTTCAGAGGCTGCTCGCCGCTTTCGGTTCTCTCTTGCAGAGCCGGGCAACCTTTCCATTCAACAGGATTGTTAGACAGCTGAAGCCACGATTACCTTGAACCAAGCAAAGCTAGGTACTTTTACCTTTTCTCCCCGCAAAAGCTGTTCCGTTGCTCGCTCTCAGGAGCGACAGGAGGCACCTGCAATGGGAACGTGTAAGTTAGCAGGGGGCAAGCACCTCCCTGCCCAATTGCTCCCCGCGCTCTGAAAGGCACAGCCCTTGGATGGCTTTGCTCAGCTCAGCTGAGCAGGCTGCGGGATCACCGCACAAAGCAGGATGGTCGACCTGCATCCGCCTTGCTTGGAGCTTTGGCAGAGCTGCAGGCCGGTGGCTGACCGTGCTTGTCCCTGCGGCAGCAGCCCCACCTTCCGAAGGGGAAGGCTTTTGTTGTCACGCTCTTTGTGCACTTCACAAACCTCGGCTGTTTCTGCCTCTGCGGGCGGCGCTGGAGGCTCCTCGTCCCCCTCGCTGCCCAGCCCGGACTCCTCCTGCCCAAGGAGTGCCTCCTGCTCTTCGATGAGGAGCTGCACGAGCTGGGTCACCTGCACACAGCAAAGCACTGCTTTCACCCAGGGCCCTGAGAGGGCTCCAACAGCCTTTCCCCGCCTGACCCACGCTTCTGTGCAGGAAGCTGCAGCCCTGGGGCTGCCCTTCCCGGCTGCTGCCCCACGGCTTTGCTGACAGGAGGAGGCAGCCAGGACCCTGGGAACAGCAAAGCTGGGGCGGGCTGGGGAGGCTGTAGCCTGGTGGCGAACGCAGCGTACCTTGCCCGTCTCCTGAGCCAGGGCATCCAGGGGCAGCTCCTGGGGTGGGCTCAGGAGGTTTGGCCCCACGCAGATGGCCAGGTTCCCGGCCGTCATCTTCGTTGTGGCCACGTTCATGCTGATGCTGCTAAGCAGCAACAGCAAGCGCCGCAGCAGGAGCAGGTTGGCCCCCGGTAACCTGCTGGCCACCCTGAGGGAGCGGGAGCACAGCGTTAATGAAGTCGGTGTTGACAACACAGGTCTCCCAGGCTGATCTCACCCAAGGCCACCACCTGCTCTACAGCAGAGGGACTGCCTTCACTGAGACACAGCCACCTCCCTTCATCCCTGCCCTTCTCAGGGGCCCCTGTTGGAGCAAGCCCCAGTCCCCGTGGGAACTGCTCCATGGAGAGAAATGCTTCCCTGCGCCCTTTTCCCCCAACACCAAGGCACCAGCCAAGCCAGAGGCGGCTTGCAGGAACCATGGCTATTTCAGGCAGGCCATTGCTTTGCAGGCGAGTGCCAGCCTGTGCCGGTCCCTGCAGGCTGCTCCCGCACTTACTCCCTGAGTGCTGCCAGCCTCTCCTGCCTGCTGGTCTTCTGCATGGCGCTCATCCACTCCTCGTAGAGCCGGCCATCGAGGAGCTTGGAGGGGATCTTCCGGAGCAGGTCCTGCGGGGCCAAGGGCTCCGCGTGAGGTTTTGGCCGCTGGCCCCCAGGAGCACCCGCAGCATCCCCCGCCCTCTGGCTCATGAGCAGGCGGCTGGGTTTCTGCTGGTGCTCCCGCAGGTGCCCGTCAGCACCAAGAGAGCCGGGAGCTGCAGGCTCCAGGTCAGCAGGGCTCACCTTCAAGAGGACGGCCAGCAGCAGCACGGGCTGGCTTTCGAGGTGGCACCTCCAGCCCGCTGTCAAGTGCCTCCCTGACCTCGCGGGTGGCACGCTCGCTGGCTGACAGCCGGAAGATCCCCTCCGTGGACGGCCCGTGCTCACTGAGCAGCGCCAGCAGGTCCTGAGGGCACAGAGGAGGAGAGTTGCTGGGCTGGATACGGGCCCTGAGGTAGGTGCTTGGGACAGCCCCTGTCTGGAGCAGCCAGCGGGATGGGATGGGAAGGGATGGGTACCCCCTGGCCAGGCTGCCTTACCTGAATGGGCTGGGGCAGCATGCCATCGTGGCTGCAGAGCTCTCCCAGGGGGCGGCCAAACAGAGCTCCCGGGCAATGGCTCCCTGATGGCCCCGGCACCTCCGGTGCAGCTGAGGTCCGTGGCCGTGCAAACGGCCAGGGCAGCCTCATCCTGCTCCAGCGGGACCTGCCTGCTGCCAAGGGAATCAGAGCAAAGAGCCGTGGAGGAGAGGCACCAGGAGAGCGCTTCCAGACTCCCTCCGTGCTGTCCCCCCACTGTCCATGCCACGGGAAAGGCAGCATTATTTGGGACCCAGGCTCTCTCCTGCTGCTGAGCGATGGGGATGGATGTGCCCCGTGGGGAGGGCAACGGCAGCCCCGTCACAGCGGGCATGCCCGCCTGCAAGAGCAGGAGAGAAGGGCCATCCTGCCCCTGTCCTCTGCAAACTCACCATCCACGTGGCCACGTCTGCCGGAAGAGCCAGGAGGTGGCAGCTGCTGGGCACCAGCCTGCAAGAAATGGGCTGCACTCAGCAAGCAGCCCCTCAGCAGAAAGGGTCCCCAGCGAGCTGCATCAGCCCCTGGCCGTGTATGAGAGGTGGGGATTGCGCCTCAAGTGAGCCTGACCTGAGCCTGGCGCTGGAGCAGCTTCTCCAGGCTGTTGGCATCCAGCGTCGTCGCCTGGGCAAGGGGAAAAGAGCAGAAGGTGAGGAGCGATGCAGCTGATGGTGGGCTGGGGCAGCCCCTGCGGGCAGAGCAGGGGCAGGAGGGACACTCACAGCATTGCGGCCCCTCAGCTCCTTCAGCACCAGCCGGATGGATGGCAGCTGCGTCACGCGGGCTCCCTGCACTCCCTCCGGCGGTCTGTGCGTGGGGAAGGGGCAGAGGAAGAGCTGCGTGAGACCCAAGGCAGCTCTTCCCTCTGCTGCCAGCCTGGGGAGCACTTCCATGCTGCCCGGAAGGGCTGGTACCCCGCGGCAGTGGAGTGGAGCGGGAGCAGCGGGAGTGGTGAGGATGGGGCTGGGCAGGAGTTGGATTGACACAGCCGGAGGAAGCAGCTCCGGCGTATACTGTGGCTGCTCAGCAGTGGGGGGGACTCCTCTGCCTGCAGCTGTGGGAGCACGTCTGCCTGCAAGCTCTGGGGCACCTCTGCCAAGCCCAGCAGGGGTGTTCCTTTATGGCTTGTATGTCAGGTGTGGAGCATCCCCCCATGATGGGCGCACGGGCTGCCCTGTGCCCTGTGCTTCGGTGCCAGGCAGGGCTTACCCAAGGAGGGCGCTGAGCCAGAGCTCCTTCACTGCCCGGGAGCTGCCAAGAGAGAGCAGGAAGAAGCAGCCTGAGTGCCCGCTGTGCCCCAGCGCAGGATGCCCCGAGGGGCAGGACAGAGGTGCTGCCGCCCCTCTCGTGGGACGCTGCACCGGGACTCACCAGAAGGTGATGACACAGGAGCCGCAGGGCCAGAGGAAGACCAGGGAGCTGCCGGCCTTCCCTTCCTCCTCCTCCTCCGCAGCGTCATCCCCAGCGGAGCCCTTGCCGCCGCTCAGCACCTGGAGCAGGCCCAGGGCCAGGCAGAGCAGCGGGCTCGGGCTGCTGCCACGTCTGCAGAGAGGAGCAGCAGGGAGTGACCTGGAGGTGCCCGAGCCCGCTGGCTCCCCTCTAGCACCCGCCTGCCACAGGCACAGCCATGGGTGCATCCAGCAGCAGGGTGCTGGAGGCCTGGGGCTGCTCCTCGGCTGTCCCTGCTCTGGTGCCCTGGGGCCCTGGGGCCAGGGCCAGGGCTTGGGAGGAAAGGCATTTGGGCTCTGTCAGTCTTACTTGGGCTTAGCGATGACCACGCTGTCCCTTAGGAGGAGGAGGTCCCTCTTCTTCCCCTGGCTACGGCCCTGGCTCACCCGCACACGCTCCCGCAGCAGCGGCTCCAGCGACGCCTGGTCCAGGGTGCACTGCTGCTCGGGCTCAGGGTCATCCCTGCAGGGCAGATGCCATCGGGCATGAGCAAGGCGGCTGCTTTGGGCTGCAGGTGTGCCGGCGTGTCCCCGAGCCGTGGGGGAACCCACCTGGACCCGCAGCAGCAGAGCCACTGGCCCATCCTCGCAGGGCCGGGAGAGGGCCGGTAAACAGAAAGCTTGCCAAAATAATGACTGGAGTGCTCCTCCGCGAGGGAAAAGCACCCCCAGTGCCGCTGGTGCTGCTATACACAGCACCGTCTCCGCAGGCACTGGGGCCGTTGCCGGGCCAGCAACGGTTTAGAACGGAACACCACGGTGACCTCAGTTCTGGAATGCGGGGGCCCAGGTGGGGCGAGGCACTGTGGGGTTCTCCCCGCTATGCCCATGTCCAGCCGCGGCCCCAAGGACTGCTCCCATGCACTGCTCTGTCCACCAATGGAAGGTCACCGCTCCTGCAGCCATGGTCGTCTGACTCATGGGACCAGGGAGCCCCAGGTCTACCATGCACGTTGAAGACTGAGGCAAAGCACAACTATTAAATGCCTCTGTCTTTTCTTCATCCCCAGTGTTCAGTGGCCATCTTCGTAAAGTATCGGTCAGAGACTTCCCTTAGGCCTCCACTTGTTATTAGCATACTTCAAAAAGCCTTTTGTTGTTGTCTGACGGAACACTGACCACTTTCATCGCTAGCTGAGCTTTGGTCTCTCGTGATGTCTCCCTCCATGTGTGAGCCACAGCTCAGTAGTCTTCCTGGGAAGCTCGGCCTCGCTTCTGGAGAGAATGCAATTTCTGGGATACAACTTCATTTCCCGCCCAGTTCCGGGAGGATTTCCAGGCTGCTCTTCTGCCGCGTGTGCAGCGTGCATTGGCACAACGGGGTTGCTGCGCCCCTGCTTTCAAAAGGTGGTTCTTTAAAAGCGAGCAGCTCTCACGGTCCCGTAGGTCCTCAAAAGCTGAGGCCCAGGCACCCTGCTAAGGAATGATTGCTAGCAGACACCCACAGGGACATTTTCTTTACTTCCCGTTCCCCAGCTCCTCACCATCGGCCTCTCAAATGCAGCATCCCTGAGAGTAAGGGCTGTGAAGTCCAACTTCTCCCTTGCACCGAGTGCAACTCCTCCACTCTCCTGCCCTTCCTATCCCTCCCAAACAGCCTGTTGGGTCCTCCTGAGCAGTGATGCTCTCTCACCGTTCTGCACCAGGGACAGGAAAGCTTGTCTGCATAACTTCCAGATTCACAAGAGAAAATGCTCACCTGAAGCATGATGCAAAGGCAGTTCTGCCATGCACCTCCAAGTGACTGGCTAAAACAGTTCATTTCTCTTCCATGCTGACACACGTTAATTTAAGAGCACCCATGGTTTGGCTAATAATCTCTCCAGGAACTTCAGTTTCTCCTTGGATGTGCCAAAGCGCTTCAGCTGCAGCAGAGCATGGACAGCCATAGCCCGCTCCAAGAGACTCTGCAAACCAAACATTGCTCTTTCCCATTAAACGTGACAGGTGGATCCTGGAGGTGTAGTCAGGGAAGACTACTAGTCAGCTTTGACACGAGAGAGAGTAGTACAGGCTTGTCCTCGAGACCTAGCCGAAGATGCTGAGACCACTCACTGAAACACAAAATACCCGGGCTGGGATTCAGCAGCTCTGACTTTAGAGAATCATACTGCAGCTCTCGGGAGTGAAAATTTGCAAAGGTGCCGTTATAGGTAGCAGAGTACAAAGCCATTCACGCTGTCCTAAATGTAGATATCTTTAGGACACCTTCAAGTGACCCTATTGACTAGGGCCTCGTTTCCGTTTCCTAGGCACGGGCAACTTAATGCCAATTAAGATGCCCTAATGAAACTAGCACCTAAAGCCTAACAGGTATGACACAGGGCCTGTGGACAGACTTGCCCTTCGGAAGGCACAGCTGCGAGCCAGGTGACATACCTATAGAACCTCAGATCGTCGAACCTCAGATCGTACCCAAATGATGCCAAGGGGTAGGCTACTAGCATCAAGCCACTAGATACCTCCTCACTCTAATGGCTGTGTGGACACCTAGACCAGACAGCGACACAGCAGAAGTGCTGTTTATAGTATCATTTCCGAGTTCTGAAGATTTTGAATGGCCTTTGTGTACCCCTGAGACCTGCCTGCTGATTGTGATGGAGATCACCATGTTGGCACGTATACAGAGTGTGGTTTTTTTCTGTGTTGGCAGCTGGGCTTAAAACTTTTTCATCTAGGACACATATTCAGCTTGAGGACGCCAATCTCAGATCCATGCAAATTAGGGTTAGGGTTAGGGTTAGTTTTAAGTTTCAGAGAGACCCAAAACATTCAACTCCACGGATAATGGAGCTGCAAAGGCTCCCAAGGGGAGTATGGCACAGCTCCAATATTGCTGCTTCAATTCTTTTCTCTTCTGGGGAATGCCTATGGCTGGAGGACTTCAGCCTTGGAAAAAGTATGCCATGCAAGTTATTATTATGGTTAGGGTTAGGGTTCAGAAAGCCAAAAGTACACAACTTCAGGTATAATGGTGCTGACAAAGGCAAGCCAAGGGAAGCACAGCACTGCACCCACTTTGCTGCTTCAACAACTTTCTCATCAGGGGCACACATAGAGCTGGAGGACATCAGCCTCAGATCCAGGATGCCATGCAAATTATCTTTAGGGTGGTTACGGTTCAGAAATCCAAAAAGCCTAGAACCTTAGTGATACCTGTGCTGCCAAAGGCATGCCAAGGGAAGCACGGCACTGCACCAACATTAGTCTTTCATCACCTTTCTCATCTGGGACAACCATTCAGCTGGTTGCCATCAGCCTCAGATACAAGATGACATGCAAATTAGGTTAGGAGAGGGTTAGGGTTCAGAGAGACACAAAGCCTGCAACTCCAGAGATACAGGGGCTGCCAAAGGCATTCCAAGGGGAGCATGGCACTGCACCAACATTGCTGCTTCAAGAGCTTTATCGTTGGGGACACCGATTCGGCTGGAGGACGTCAGCCTCAGATCCAAGATGTCATGCAAATTGAGGTTAGGGCTAGCATTAGGATTCATAGAGCTACAAATCCAAAAACATTTGAGATTATATATGTGAAAAAGGCATGCCAAGTGGAGGATGGCTGTGCACCAACACTGCTGCTTCAACACCTTTCTCATCTGTGAAACCCATTTGCCTGGAGGATGTCAGCGTCAGATCCAAGATGCCATGCAAATCAGGGTTAGGAGTGGGTTAGTTTTCAGAGAGCGACAAAGCTTACATCTTCAGGGATAGTGGGGCTGCAAAAGGCAAGCTAAGAGGAGCACAGCACTGAACAACTTTTCTCCTTCAACAAGTTTCTCATCTGGGAAGCCCATTCAGCTGCAGGATATCAGCCTCATCTCAAAAGTGCCATGCAAATTAGGTATAGGGTTAGGGTTAGTCTTAAGAAAGCAAAAATGCCCACAACTCCAGGATTACTGGGACTGCAAAAGACATGCCAAGGGAAGCACAGCACGGCACCAACATTACTCCTACAGCAACTTACTCATTTGGGAAACATATTTGGCTGGAGGACGTTAGCCTCAGATTCAAGATGCCATGTAAACTAAGGTTAGTGTCAGGTTTAAGATTCAGAGAGCCAGAAAGCTTACAACCTCATGCATACGAGGGATGAAAGAGATATGCAGAATGGGGCATGTCACTGCGTCAAGATTACTACTTCGACATGTTTCTCATCTGGGACCCCCATTCAGATGGAGGACATCAGCCTCAGAGAATTGGCTGGATGGCTGCAAGTAAAGAGTTGCGGTCAACGGTTCAATATCTAGGTGGAGACCAGTAGCAAGTGGTGACCCTCAGGGAGCGGTGTTGGGACCGGTCTTGTTCAACATCTTTATCAGTAACATGGACAGTGGGATTGAGTGCGCCCTCAGCAAGTTTGCCAATGGCACCAAGCTGTGCGGCTTGATTGATACGTTGGAGGGAAGTAATGCCATCCAGAGGGACCTTGACAGCCTGTGAGGTGGGCTGATGCCAACCTGATGAAGTTTAATCATGCCAAGTGCAAGATCCTACAGCTGGGTCGGAGCAATCCCAGGAACAGCTACAGGTTGGGCAGAGAAGAGATTCAGAGCAGCCCTGTGGAGAAGGACTTGGGGGTGTTGGTTGATGAGAAAATGAACACGAGCCGGCAGTGTGTGCTCACAGCCCAGAAAGCCAACCGTATCCTGGGCTGCATCAAAAGGAGTGCTACCACCAGGTTGAAGGAGGAGATCCTGCCCCTCTACTCTGCTCTTGTGAGACCTCACTGGGAGTATTGTGTGCAGTTCTGGTGTCCTCAACATAAAAAGGACATGGAACTGTTGGAACAAGTGCAGAGGAGGGCCACGAGAATGATCAGGGCACTGGAGCACCTCCCGTATGAAGATAGGATGAGAAAGTTGGGGCTGTTCATCCTGGAGAAGAGAAGGCTGCGTGGAGACCTCATAGCAGCCTTCCAGTATCTGAAGGGGGCCTATAAGGATACTGGGGAGGGACTCTTCATGAGGGACTGTAGTGATAGGACAAGGGGTAATGGGTTCAAACTTAAACAGGGGAAGTTTAGTTTGGATATGAGGAAGAAATTCTTTACTGTGAGGGTGGTGAGGCACTGGAATGGGTTTCCCAGGGAAGTTGTGAATGCTCCATCCCTGGCAGTGTTCAAGGCGGGGTTGGACAGAGCCTTGGGTGACATAGTTTAGTGTGAGGCATCCATGCCCATGGCAGGAGGGTTGGAACTAGATGATCTTAAGGTCATTTCCAACCCTAACTGTTCCATGATTCTATGATTCCATGCTATGCAAATTTCAGCTAGGGTTAAGGTTAGGGTTCAGAGAGCCAGGATGTCTATAACTCTAGCGACACTAGGGCTGCCAATGCCATGCCAAGGGAAGCACAGCACTGCACTAACATTGCTGCTTCAACAACTTTGTCATCTGGGACACCCATATAACTGGGGAACATCAGCCTCAGATCCAAGATGCCATGCAAATTAGGTAAAGGGTTAGGGTTAGGGTTCAGAGAGCCAAAAAGACCATAAATCTAGGGATACTGATATTGACAAAGGCATGCCAAGGAAGAACAGTGCTGGACGAACATTGCTGCTTCAAAAGATTTTTCATCAGCGACACACATAGGGCTGGAGGACATCAGCCTCAGATCCAAGATGCAGTGCAAATTACCTTTAGGGTTAGGATTAATGTTCAGAGAGCCAAAAAGCCTAGAGCTTCAGGGATACTGATGTTGCCAAAGACATTCCAAGGGAAGCATGGCACTGCACAGTAATCTTTCAACACCTTTCTCATCGGGGACACCCATTTGGCTGGAGGACATCAGCCTCAGATCCAGAATGCCATGCAAATTAGGGTTGGGGTTAGGGTTAGGCTTCAGAGAGACACAAAGCCTACAACTCCAGAGATACTGTGGCTGCCAAAGGCATTCGAAGAGGAGCATGGCACTGCACCGACATTGCTAATTCATCTCTTTTCGTATCTGAGACATGCATTCGGCTGGAGGACATCAGCCTCAGATCCAGGATGCCATGCAAATTAGGTACAGGGTTAAGGTTAGAGCTCAGAGAGCCAAAAAGCCCACAACTTCAGGAATACTGGTGCTGACAAAGCATGCCAAGGGAAGTAGGGCACTGTGCCGACATTGCTCCTTCAATAACTTTGTCATCTGGGACACCCATTCGGCTGGAGAACATCCGAACATCAGCTATGGCTCCACAATGTTCTGCAACTTAGGGTTTTATTAGGGTTAGCATTTAGAAAGGCACAAATCCTACAGCTTCAGTGTTATTGGGGTTGCCAAAGGTATGCAAGAGGTAGCACAGCACTGAAGCAACACCGCTCCTGCTCCTTCTACATGTGTCTGATCTGGGACACCCATACGGCTGGAGGACGTCAGCCTCAGATCAAGGATGCCATGCAAATTACGTTTAGGTTTAGAGTTAGGGTTCAGAAAGCCAAAAAGCCCACAACTCCAAGGATACTGGTGCTGACAAAGGCATGCCAAGGGAAGCACAGCACTCCACCAACATTGCTGCTTCAACACCTTTCTCATCTGGGACACCCATTCTGCTGGTGGCCATCAGCCTCAGATCCAGGATGTCATTCAAGCTAGGGTTAGGGTTAGGATTAGGGTTCAGAAAGCCAGAAAGACTAAAGCGTCATGGATACAATGGCTGAAATAGGTGTGCCAAGGGAAGCACGGTGCTGCATCAACATTGGTCCTTCAAAACCTTTCTCATCTGGGACACCAATTTGACTAGAGGATATCAGCCTCAGATCCAGGATGCCATGCAAAGTATGGTTTTGTTTAGGGCTAACATTAGGGTCCCGAGAGCCATAGGCTGAGGAAGTTGGGGCTGTTCAGACTGAAGAAGAGGAAGCCCCGTGGATTCCTCTTAGCAGCCTTCCAGTATCTGCAGGGGGTTGACAGGGATGCCTGAGAGGGACTCTTCACGTTGGACTGTAGCAATAGGACAAGGAATAATGTGTTCAAGCTTAAACAGGTAGGCAGTCAGTGTGCACATATACTGCTCTTCCTCATGACCTGTAGCCAGGAATTGCTCCTTGAGTGGATAAGTTTAGGAGAAAATCCAATGCTGGACTGTGTGCACCTTGAAAAAGAAAAGAGGTTATCTGGATTTGATGGAAGGGAGTAGGAATGACAGTGAAGTATTTTGTGTCAGGGGGCAAGGTGGTCTGGGCTTTGAGATGCTAATGTGGCCTTCAGGCCACATATCTTTGACACTGCTTAAACTGACTCCATCCACAGGGGAGTCAAACTGTATTTCTGGCTTTGTTTCATGATATATCTGTGATCCTTGAGGATCTTTTCTTAAGGATCTTAATTTTTTTGCATTTAAATGAAAAGTCTGAGAGGCTTCTTTAAGCAGATGATCCTTTTTATGTATTTTTTAGGCCTCCTTTTGTTTCACCTTCCTACACTGACCTCTAATGGATTTCCTGTTCTATCTTAACTTGTTAGTCAATAATTTATTCTTCTTTCCTATAAAGGTATGTGCTGCTTATTTTCCATGACTTCACTAAAATTATGTAAGGCATTAATTTTACAGTTTAAATATAAAAAATAACTTCCAAAGACTCACAATGTAATCACTGAGGCAAATGGCATAGCATACCAAAGATACTTATAAGACATGAACAATAATAATTTACAATATTCAACTTCTTTACCTTTTCGATTATTTAAAATTTAGGAAGAATCACAGGAAGAATCAGAGAGGTCTTCATGGCTGCCCTCCCACACTCCTGTCTGCTAGCATGGGTCTTCCTGTCCCTTATCTGCCACCAGAAATGAGCTACAGTTCCCAGTGTTCTGGTGCCCAGCTCACTTAAGGTGCCTAGACATGATCTGCAGCAGCTAAATACCTGCAGTTACTGGGGAGATCTAAATTAGAGCAGGCTTAGTGTAAACAGAATTAATAGGAATGAGTAGCTACTAAAATCTATAGGTGTGGCTGGATCCACTCCTAGTCCCAGACGTAGTCAATGGTTTACGTCTGAAGGAATATGTATCTATATATATGCACAATCAATCTTTTATATCACTTAGCCAAACAACAATATACATTATTGATTAAACAAAAATGGATAGTAAATGTGACAGTAGCTTAATATGATTTGGTGGCAAAGTTTGCTTGACTATTTACCACATAGAGGACAAGGCTAGATGGAACTGTCAGGGAGACCCTCCCATTGAGTCATGAGATTGAGAGCACACCCCTTTGCTTTCTAAACTCCTTCTCAGAGGCGAGTTAGGTGTGGCTGGATCTACTCCTAGTCCCAGACTTGATCAATTGTTTATGTCTAATGGAATATATATATGTGCGCACAATCAATCCTTTCTATCACTTAGTCAAGATTTCAAAGTTTAACATGCTATTAGCTTCTGTTGTGGAGGCCCACAAAATTGACTTGGGTAGGTTACAAGCCCCAAAGGAAATTTATTCTAATCAAAACCCATTTAATACTCCAATAACATTAGTAAAATACACATTTTAGATGCCAAGTGGATCAAATACTGTAAGACTGACTTAAATTTAAGTTTTAAAGGGTTTTAACCCAAACCACATTTCACTTGCCAGTCAAGGTGGGGGCTCTCAACTTCAAGGAGTTACCTCAGGCAGCGTCCTGACCCAAGGGGAGAGTCCTTGGCTGCAGACGTGCTGCTCTGAGGAGGGCTGACTCAACTCTTGCCCTTTGGCAGGACCCCATTTATACCCTAGTCAAATCTGATCTGCGATCAAAAATATGGTCTGAGGGTTCTTGGCTTTTAAACAACATGTGGGTTTAGCAATAGCCAGTTGTGACCAAAATCAGCAGATGATGACCAAAGTCTGAGACAGACAAAAGTCAGTGAATATCTGTTAGAACTAGCAGATATATTTTTACATTTCAGCAGAGACAAGTCAGCAGATGTATCTATTAGCAATTACTGTGGCTCAACAGCTCTTCAGTCAGTGTGGGTGCAGCTACCACACCTCTTAAGGTGTTTAATATTAAAACTTCACAAGTCTTGGTGCTCCTGAACAACTTCATTGGGGAAATCCCCAATGACATTCACACACTGAAGACATTCACAGTTTCCTTCCATTTGCTATGAAGGTATGCATCACATTTGTTATGAAGATGTATCACACCTTACATCTGGGTAAGATATCTTGCCATATTCAATCTTCACTGCATAAATGCATTAGTCAGCTCTGGCTTGTTTTTAGTAAACAGGAATTCTACCTGAACACATTAAGAGAAAGAATGGTCTTGTGGCTTCTATTTTTAGCTCTATTGCCTGCCTTTCAGTAGCAGTAAAAATAGGCAGCATTTTAAAACTTAGTCAATACACTAAATTTCGACTGTCCTGTGTTAATTCTGGAGTACAGAAGTCCCTTTTTAGAGTATTTTTGAATGCTGTGCCCCACCTTCATCCTCCTGGCTTTAGATACTTAATTGAGGTACCTATCTCAATGTCCACACTGAGGGGAGAGAATACCTCTAGAGGTCATTTCTGCTCCTGTTAGAGCTGAACCACAGTTTTGGATGCTGAAAGTAGGCTAAGCCACCATACTTTTCCATACTAGGTAAAAATCATACACACATACACCCCATTCAGCAGTTAGAAGTGGTTTGAGCTGCAGAGTTGGACTAGATGACCTCCAGAGGTCTACTTCAGTCTAAATTATTCAAACTCCATGATTCTTTGTCATTTGTGTTTCTAATTCATCATTCTGTTTTCTTTCATTGTGGATTGCTTTTATTAGAAGATATCTAGTATCCAGGTGTTGCCTGTAATCATGGAATCATAGAATCATAGAATTGTTAGGGTTGGAAAGGACCTTAAGATCATCTAGTTCCAACCCTCCTGCCATGGGCACGGATGCCTCACGCTAAACCATGTCACCCAAGGCTCTGTCCAACCCTGCCTTGAACACCACCAGGGATGGAGCATTCACAACTTCCTTGGGAAACCCATTCCAGTGCCTCACCACCCTCACAGTAAAGAACTTCCTCTCTATATCCAATCTAAACTTCCCCTGTTTAACTTTGAACCCGTTACCCCTTGTCCTATCACTACAGTCCCTCATGAAGAGTCCCTCCCCAGTATCCTTATAGGCCCCCTTCAGATACTGGAAGGCTGCTATGAGGTCTCCACGCAGCCTTCTCTTCTCCAGGATGAACAGCCTCAACTTTCTCATCCTATCTTCATACGGGAGGTGCTCCAGTGCCCTGATCATTCTCGTGGCCCTCCTCTGCACTTGTTCCAACAGTTCCATGTCCTTTTTATGTTGAGGACACCAGAACTGCACACAATACTCCCAGTGAGGTCTCACAAGAGCAGAGTAGAGGGGCAGGATTTCCTCCTTCAACCTGGTGGTAGCACTCCTTTTGATGCAGCCCAGGATACGGTTGGCTTTCTGGGCTGTGAGCACACACTGCCGGCTCGTGTTCATTTTCTCATCAACCAACACCCCCAAGTCCTTCTCCACAGGGCTGCTCTGAATCTCTTCTCTGCCCAACCTGTAGCTGTTCCTGGGATTGCTCCGACCCAGCTGTAGGATCTTGCACTTGGCATGATTAAACTTCATCAGGTTGGCATCAGCCCACCTCACAGGCTGTCAAGGTCCCTCTGGATGGCATTACTTCCCTCCAACGTATCAATCAGGCCGCACAGCTTGGTGCCATTGGCAAAATTGCTGAGGGCGCACTCAATCCCACTGTCCATGTTACTGATAAAGATGTTGAACAAGATCAGTCCCAACACCGCTCCCTGAGGGACACCACTCGCTACTGGTCTCCACCTAGATATTGAGCTGTTGACCACAACCCTTTGCGTGTGGCCATCCAGCCAGTTCTTTATTCACCGAGTGGTCCACCTCTCAAATTGGTGTCTCTCCAACTTACAGACAAGGATGTCGTGTGGGAGAATATTGATGATATTAGTAATGATATTAGCTTTTTTCCTAATGAAATGAGGAACCTCAGGTGTATAAGCAACATAAAATGAAACCAGATCTGTACATCATAATGCTGTGGACCATGCTTGGATGTTAACTGTGTCACTGAATACATCAGGAAGATCCACTTGCACCCTCTCTGCCCCTTCTTAATCCTCTCTTATGTGAGAGGCTCATTTAACCAGTAAATGGTAATGGCATACCTGAAATAGATGCGAATAGAGTAGAACCAGACATTATTTGCAAGCATCTTGATGATAGTTGTAATTCAAATATCCCTATGCAAAATACAGTCATTCTTTCATTTGGACCACATAAGTGTGCATATACTTGATTTGCATGATAAAGAAAGAGAACGTATTTCTAAACCATGTAGTGTTGTTTTCAAGCAGTGTGAAGTATTGGTGAGATAAGAATTAAAATGTAGCTCTGTGGAACCCACCCAATGGAAACAGTAGAAAAGGAATTATCCATACATAAGACTGTGTTGCTTTTTGCTGCCCTTAATCATAGAATCACAGAATCATAGAATAGTTGGGGTTGGAAAGGACCTTAAGATCATCTAGTTCCAACCCCCCTGCCATGGGCAGGGACATCTCCCACTAAACCATGCCACAAAAGGCTACGTCCAACCTGGCCTTGAACACCGCTATCGATGGAGCATTCACAACTTCCCTGGGCAACCCATTCCAGTGTTGATGTTTTGTGTGTACACATGTAATGCATTCAGATACACCCACCCCTGTCTTTCTAGATAATCCAGGTATTTAAATTCTAGTTAGAAGACTGTTGCATGTACAATTGTGTCTAGAATGTAACATGCACTGTGAGAAACACATAGAACATTCTATATTCGTGCCATGGTTGCTTAATTCATCAAATGGGAATTAAGACTTTATATAACTATGGTCAAGGTAGGTTACAGTGTGAACAGTCTATAAATGCCTGGTGGTCCTTCAAAATACAGAAAGCTCAAAAGTCTGGACATTGAAGTGAACCAGCTTTCTGCTTTGCTATCTGGGATTTTGAATCTTCAATTAAAATTCCTCAAAATAGAAAATAAATTCATATATCCCTTGTCGTAGAACGAAAAGTTTCAGAGCCAACATTGGAAGCTGACTCATCTGGCTGTCCTTTGCCTCTCCAGAAATAACGCAAAGGAAGAATACACAGACATCACAGAAGATATTAAGAAAATACTTGAAAAGTAAGTAGTATAGAAATACGTCATGTTCTCTTGCCACCCCCTTAGGAGGATTGTGAGCAAGAAATAGGCATAGTCAGCCTCTGATCAGTAATTTTGCAAGTATTAGGAGAGTGAAAATTAATACTTGTCCACTTTTTCACGTGAAATTAATACTGATCAAAGGTTGCCATGGGGTAATGTCGCGGTTTAAGCCCAGCCGTAAATCAGCCACACAGTTCGTTAGCTCCCCCCACCCCCTACTCCCCCTGCTCCTGGAGGGATGGGGAGGAGAATCGAAAGAATGTAACCCCCACGAATTGAGATAAGAACAGTCCAGTAACTAAGGTATAACACAAACCACTGCTGCTACCACCAATAAAAATTATGACAAGGGAAACAACAAGGGAAGAGAATACAACTGCCCGCCGACCGATACCCAGCTGTCATGGGTTCAGCAGCAGCAGTCGTTTTTTCTCCTTCTTGGTAGCTGGTGCAGCGCTGTGTTTTTGATTTTGGGCCTGGGAACAGTGCTGATAACGCCCATGTTTTCAGTTACTGCTTGGTAATGTTTTGGTCTGACCAAGAACTGTCTGAGTCTCATGCTGTGCCAGGGAGGAGGGGGAGCCGGGAGGAAGCAGAGACAGGGCGCCTGACCCAAAGTGACCAAAGAGCTATTCCATACCACAGCACATCATGTCCAGGATATGAAAACGGAGGGCAGAGACCCGGAAGGGTGTGGTGGTGGACTGGGGGTGCACGGCATGGTCAGGTTTTTGGTACTGGGGGTTTCGCTGCTGGGGGGTGCACCACTGGCTGCATTGGGCTTGGTGAGCAGTTGTATTCTTTTTCCTTGTATTTCTCTTGTATTATTATTGATGGTAGCAGTAGTGATTTGTGTTATACATTAGTTACTAAACTGTTCTTATCTCAACCTGTGCTAGATGCGTTCCCCCATCCCCCCAGGACTGGAGGAAGAAAGAGAGAGAGGTGAGTGAGTGAGTGAGTGAGTGAGAAAACTGCGTGGGGGGGGTGGTGGTGGTAGAGACTTAAACCACGATACCAGCCCAACCAAGTATTGAACTCACTCTTCTGGGTCCCTGCCCCAAGTTTTTACATCCTGGGCATGATGTGCTGTGGTATGGAACACCTCTTTGGTCAGTTTGGGTCAGGTGTCCTGTCTCTGCTTCCTCCCGGCTTCCCCTCCTCCCTGGCAGAGCATGAGGCTCAGAAAGTCCTTGGTCACACTAAACATTACTGAGCAGTAACTGAAAACATGGGTGTTATCAGCGCTGCTCCCAGGCTGAAAGTCAAAACCACAGCAGTGCACCAGCTACTAAGAAGGAGAAAAATGACTGCTGCTGCTGAACCCAGGGCAGGTAAATAATAGTTTCCATGCAGGCATGCTCAGTTCAAATTTTGAATGTATATGAGTGAACATTAAACTACTTTTAAGGGAGATTTGTCCATCATATTTGAAAAATCGTGGCAGTCAGGTGAAGTTCCCGATGACTGGAAAAAGGGAAATATAACCCTCATTTTCAAGAAGGGAAAATGGATGACCCAGGGGACTACAGACCAGTCAGCCTCACCTCTGTGCCTGGCAAAATCTTGGAGCGGATTCTCTTGGAAGGCATGCCAAGGCACATGAAAAACAGCAAGGCGGTTGGTGACAGCCAGCATGGCTTCACTAAGGGGAAATCCTACCTGACCAATCTGGTGGCCTTCTATGGTGGGGCTACGGAACTGATGGACAGGGGTAGAGCAGTTGATGTCATCTACCTGGACTTGTGCAAAGCGTTTGACACTGTCCCGCACAACATCCTTGTCTCTAAATTGGAGAGACATCAATTTGATGATTGGTGGTAGCAGCAGTGGTTTGTGTTATACCTTAGTTACTGGACTGTTCTTACCTCAGCCCATGGGAGTTACATTCTTTCAATTCTCCTCCCCATCCCTCTAGGACCTGCAGGAGGAAAGGGGGTAGTGAGCGAGCAGCTGCGTGGTTCTGGGCTTAAACCACGACAATGGCAAAGGACTTTGTCTAATCCAGCATTATAGAACATATTTAGCCTTGGAAGGCTTCCCTTTTACTTCCATGCCTGCTCATCATCATGCCATGGAAGGTTCATGTCCCACACTGAGGCTTGACTCCAGTACTTTGTGGAAAGTGATCTGAATTGCAGCAAAGCAAGTGGGATAAAATAGAAAAGAAAGACAAGGTCTTACATTATGTTATTCTTTGGACAACCTGTGGCTCAGCCGGAGTGATGGGCATCACTTCCTGTGTACTGTACACTAAGTGCTTTCAGCTCTGAATGGTCTGTTTCATATCAATGCATATGTCTTTGAATCAAAATGAAAGGCAGACTCAGCCCTATGTAAAATCAATGAAGTTATGTGCTGACCCTGTGTTTCTTCCAGTAATACCTGTCAAGGGACCAGATTCCTCACAACTGCTAGCAATATGTCACTTTACATCATAATACCTGCCATCTAGGACTGATATATCAAAACAGCAACATTTTGCAAGCTATAGAAGATCTTGTAAAAACATTTGGTATTTCTTGTAAATATATTTTGTTTGTTATAGGAAAAAAAGAACATAATTCAAAGAGTTCCAGTCCCCAAATCTGAAATGCCTGATGTTTTTCTAAACATAAAAACCAAACAAATAAAAAACCCTTGCCTAAGGGACTTGATGACGAAGACAGCCTGCAACAGAACTGGGATCAGAGCTCCAGCTTCTCATTTGGCATCACTTAAACCCCAATAGTGTTCAGTAGGGGCTTAGTTGATGATTGGTGTTGTTTCCCACATTGTATCAGTTTACCTCCTAGTAAGTGCTCCAACCCCTGCATGGTTGTGCAGGCAGTTTCCCTTCTACCCTCCTCCTCAGCAATTTTAAGTGAACTCATTGTTTTCTCTGTGTGGCTCCCACAGAACAGTAACCCACCCAAATGTGTGCAGCAATGAGTCCCCAAGTGCCTCATGGAGCTAAAATGAGAATTCAAGTGCTTGTGGATGAAGGCCAAACCAAGGATGCAGCTCTGTTAGCTCCCGAATTCTGGTTTGTGCAGAGGATGAAGGTACCTTTGTGACTTTCTCCACTTGCTATGCATACTAATTGTCGTAAAAAACCTCAAACCACTATCTCTTTGCTGGGATTTTTAGCAGAGTCAGTTAATTCAGCAAGGACCTGGCTAGGGGTTGCCAGAAATGGGGATAGGCAGCAGTATGGACTGGGAGTGAAGTCAGAAATTTAAATGCAGAAGTGGAAGTGAATATAGCAGAAAGAAAACTGAAAGAGGGGATTCAGAGGTTTAGTAGAACTCATGGGCTTGATAGCGAAGATCTGAAGGAGTTTATGCAAACGATAATGAGGATTATTCAAACACAGAAAACAGGGAAATGTGTCACATGCATGAGGATTGCCATTTGCTAAGTGTTAAACCTTAACGTACAGAGTAGAATATTGATTTAGACACTGCAGTAGTTTTCAATGCCTACTATAGAGTAGGTAGTTTGAACAACCACCTCCATTCAGGAACTAGCAAGAACCCCATAACCTTGTCAGCAGCCTTTGGCTTTGTCTTACCTCTTCCTGGTTCACAGCAAGGAAAATGACTTCCAGCACTGCAGAGTACAGTAGGTGCTTCTGCAAGGGGGATTGCAGGATCAGATAAATATGGAAATGTATGACCTCCTGTGCTCTGCTGAAGGAGGAGCTGTGAGCTGCAGTTACATTGCCTTCCACACAAACTGATAATATCATTATTGTCATCATCATCATCGTCATTGTCATTATCATCATCTTAAGTGCAGCACTGTTTCACTCGGGTTTCCAAGTGAGAGCTGGGCTATACTAGACTGGCGTGGAGGAGGTGGTATGTGTCAATTCCTGCCTGAATGGATAGACCTTTAAGGAACAGTAGTCCTGTGTCTCCCCAAGAAAAAACGTTTTCCGACATTGAACTGCTCAAGAGATATCTTTAAGCGGTTCCTTCCATTATTTCAGGAATGGCTGTAAATCTTCCTAGGACTAATTAACAGAAAGTGTCTTCAGACTGAAAGAGCTCCAAATGCATTTAGGATTTCTGGACCAGACTCAGAGGCTTCCACCAGGCAGGGAAAGAAGACTGTGTTCTCTGCATTCCTAACTTGGCAGCAGCAGAGTGAGTTGGCATTCAGCGTGTCTTTCACAAAATGGTAGCAGTAGAAGGAGTTTAGGGTATATAGGAATAGAGGTGAGGAAGCTTGCAGATGTGAGAATGAGGACCCAGAGCCTGAAGTGAACACCTGGTGCAGCTGTGTTCTGCAGACACTGGAACTGCTGCTGTATGTGGGCATTGCTTCCTCGGGATGAACATTTGCTCATCTCCAGCCTGGGGTGGCTCTGCACGTGCACCTTTGGAGCAGAAAGTGGCACAGAGACAGCAATGCGACGTTGCTGAAGTTAGCACTCTGGGCTCTGGTCCTGATTCTGGGCAGGTTTTGCAGTTTATGTGGCTACCGCTGCACTGAGGTGTGTTTGCACAGGCTGGTGGCTGCCCCATCCCTGGCAGTGTTCAAGGCCAGGTTGGATGATGTCTTGAGCAACCTGGTCTAGTGGAAGGTGCCGCTGCCCATCGCAGGGGGTTGGAACTAGATGACCTTTAAGGTCTCTTCCAACCCAGACCATTCTATGATTCTATGATTTGGGCTGCATGGTGCACATGCCTGCAGTGATATTGAGGCGCCGAGACAGCGGTTCCGGTCCCTTAAACGCGGCAGTGCAGAAACCTGATTTGCGCTGTGTACAACCAGCCCCCTCTAGTGGTACTTTTCCAGTGAGGTTTTAATGCCTTGTGAAACTGGGGGGGCTTTTACATTAATTTCATACATTTAGCCCGGTGAGACGAGATCGTAACACGATCGAGGTTTAAACTGTTTAAATTCCTCATAGTCTCCCTTACCCTGCAGAGCAAGGTATAGGGAGCAAGTCACCTTCTGAAGTTTCTGTTACAGAGTGAAATGGAAATGGTGATCAAACCATTCAAATGTGAACGCAGCTTTTCAGTTCAACAGTAATGATTCTCCCTGTGAAAGTCTTCAAGCCTCCCCTGCTTTCCTTTTCACCGAGGCACTTCCAAACATGCCTTTAAAGTACAGTTAGTGTCAAAGGAGATCCACCCCACTAAAACTATGCTTGAGTATTTTACTTATGGCATTTGTTGCAGTGGAACTTAAGACACCCAGCCCACATGCTGGAGTACAAGGCATCATATTTTATATGTAATGGCTTTCATACAGAGCTCATGCATAACAGAGTTTCTCAAAGACAGCACTGGAAAAACTTAAACTTAACAGTGAGCTTGTGCTGAAGGCCTCTCCAGCACAAGTGGAATCTGGAAGTGGAAGTGGATCTTCCCACTGACACTGGATTTCAAAATTGTGTATCCTGGAGGCACAGGACAAAGCCTGTGTGAGGTTAGAAGAAAAATCATTGCCTGCTTTATCAAAAGATCATAAAAATATATCTCTTCCACATCACATTTAGATAATGCAGCAATAGTGAGTGATCAATATTGGGTGATCAATACACAGCATTCCTGCTTCTCAGACGTGGCCCAGTTTCGAAACAAGAGGTTGTAATTCAGCCAAAGTCAAACTTGGCACTTCTTGGTGGTTTTGCATTGGTCCTTGCTCCTTATGTGCGTGCATGCGCATGTGTGTGTGCATGCGTGTACAAGGAGATGCAGTCAGTTGGGAAGATTTGGGCCACGAATAACAACTGCCAGGCATGTCCTCTGCTATTACTCACAGAGGAAAAGACAATGACTGAGGACTGTGTATTACATTCCTTGGTTGTGTGGCTACACCCGTCTCATTTTGTACCTGTAACATATAGACAGCTTTCTGGGCCAACACACAGGGCTGGCTGTTGAACCAGCCGCAGCATGTGGTGCAGTTGCCTAGTACATTGTGGATTGTGTATCCTCCTCCCAGGAAGCAACTGTTTGCTGCAGCCCAGTTGTACATTGGCAAGCACAGGAAAGACGTGCGTGCAGGAAGAGTGAAGTGAAGCTCACAATAGGAACAACTGCAATGATCTGTACTTAACAGTACCACGCTGTTGCCCCATCGGATTTACAAAAACTCCTAACAGACTTGCTCCTACTGTTCTGAGCTTTTGCTTTTCACTCTTACCCATTCCTCAGTTTGTCCTCTCTCTGAGCTCAGCACACTTAGATACTCTCCTGGCTATTCCTGTCACCTGCAACAGCCCCATCTCCCATGCCATCTACATTGAGCCATCTCCTGGAGTCCAGCTGAGCAAGCATCTTTCACCTCTCACAGGGAAAGGAAAACTGTGGTTTCTGCTTTATTGATTGAGACTTGGTAAACGGGAGGTGATGAACAGATACAAGTCACTGCTCTACTTGGTCTTCCTGGCTGTGACCTGTGGCAAATTCCCCTGGAGGTCAAGGCACATCTTTCTGATCAAATACTAAAAAA
The DNA here is from genome assembly GCA_017639245.1 of Myiopsitta monachus. NCBI lineage: Eukaryota > Metazoa > Chordata > Aves > Psittaciformes > Psittacidae > Myiopsitta > Myiopsitta monachus. Next base: position 68,642,340 of record CM029919.1, read on the forward strand.
AATCCTCTTCACTCTTTTCTTGCCCCCCACCTTGGCTCAGGGCAAAGTCCTCTGGCAGTGCACAGGTCAAGACTGAAGTGATGTCTTATTTTTCAGGGTCCAGTGGCCTGCAGCTGAGAAGTCCAGGACCAGGCGGGACAACATACTTCTTGTACAGGCATGCAGTGGACCATTAAATACCAGACTGGCCTCCTGGGCTTTCCACCAGCAGCTTATAACCTCCACACTCATGGATAAATTTCACAGTTTCCTGCAGCCTCAGTGCCTGAACTGACATATGGTGGGTCATGTGCCATGCTCGAGTGGCACCTTGGCAGCTTCTCCATTCAGCCTCAGCACAACCCTGGGACCTCTTTCTCAGTCTGTGACTCTCAGGTGCCAAATGATGTAGTACTGCATGTCGTGGTGCAAATACAGGGATCAGACACCTTCCCTCCCCTTTCTGATGCCTGCTTAGCAGAGGGGATGGAGGGGACAAAGATGTTTTCACAAAAAGCAGGAAATCCCTGGGTTGGCTCTTACTTCACTGGGGTAGAAAGAAAAATGATTCAGTGTTATCAACTTCCCTCTTGTTCCTCCTTCCCCTGACTCAGGCAGAGCTCTGGAGAGAAATCTTTTGTAGCCACAGATATCTATTCATTAGACAAGGTTTTGTACAACATCCTTGGTCTGTCAGGATGAGCTGGTGGCAAACAGTAAATACCATCTACCTCCTGTCCCTGCATGAGCAGTGCTCAACATGATCTATGACACAGCAGTGGCAGTGCCAGCAGGTAAGTTTTACGCCATCTGCTTTCCAATTTGGAGAATAGTTTTTGTTTGAGACATCTGCCCTGAGGAGCTGGCATGGTTTCAGCATTTGTTTTCCTGGTAAGACCCAGTGCACATAAGACTGGAAGACTTGTCGACTTGGCAAACAGTACCCTACAGACAGATATCACAGCACACGTGGTCACAGGCCACCTTTAAAGACAAAGAAGTGTCATTTTTTCATGATCCACGGTAAATGACATTTCTAGATCTAGAGCAGGTGTGATTCCCTGGACTATGAAAACTAAGGATTTACAATCAATTCCTTTTCTGAGATAAAAGCACGTGTTCATGGTCTGTCCTCAGGAGGATGTGAGAAGGAAAAATGTGAGCTAGCTCAGTCTTACACCATCAGAAATAGGGCTTTTTCCTGTAAGCTTGATTGGAATTTTGAACCCGTTGGACTAGGAAGTTACATAGGTGAAGAAGGATCAATGGGAAACAGAGTCATAATTGAGTTGTTGAAAGGTGTTTCAGGCTTTACTGGAAGTCAGGTCAAGTTGGAAGAAAGGACAAGAGGTGAAAAGGTGCCTGGCAGAGAGTGGTGGGGGTTTCAGACCTAGGGAAAGTGAAGTCTCTTAGTAATAGTCAAAGGCTGATTCATGTGATAGGTGCTGGAAAATTAGTTCTAACTAAATCAAGTTGCTCCACTGGAGGAGGAACAGGAATAAGAGAGCAGGGGAGTACTTGGGCCAGAGATGAGTGCCCAGGAAAGACCATGGCTGGAGGCAGTAAGCTGTAGGCACCAAGGTTCACCTTCTCGGCAGGTAAGGTGTGAAGGAAAGAATGCTTAAGACTGACAACCACTGCTGGCAGGGTATAGAGGAAGAAGGGAGGAAAAGCTAGCAAGAAAAGATGCGGCTGTGGAAGCTAAGAACCCTTGGGAAGGTAGGAGTAAATGAGGCGTCTGCAGGAACTCAGAGACAAAAGGATGGGACAGGATGGCCTGAAGAGTTTCTCCATGGAAAGGAGATCTGGGAAGACAAAACATGAGAAAAACTGCTGGAACAATATGAGAGTATGGTCACCATATTCCTTTGGTGAGCACTCAGCACATTGCTGTGAAAAGACCATCATGGACACAGGTCCTGCACCCAGCATTAGAGGCCAGATCCAGAGCCATCAGATGGGTTGTTTATGGATTTCACCACCTGCTGGCAGGAACAACTGAAAGGCTGACATGGGGGAGTGTCATGGCCACCTCCAGTCAGCTCCTCCTGAAGCAGCAGCTGTGCACATTTGCTGTGTAAAAGAGGAAGCACATGTGTGTCACTAGCCAGAAAGTGCTCCTGAAATAAGAAGTGTATAGAATATACTGGTAGTCATTTCTGCTTTCCCATCAGTCTGTCAAATACAGAAATCCTGGGGATTGGGGTTTAGGGGGTCCAGCCCCTCTAACTCTGGTTCGGGCCTGTGCCTGGGCTATTGCAGCCAGAAGTTACTAGGTTCTGAGTTAGCTTCGGGAAGCTCAGCTACAGGAGAAGCATGGATATATCCTCAGTGTTGTGTTTGCACATAAACTACTACTCACATTCTTTTGTCTCAGCCATAAAACGCGTAGGAGGCCTGAAAACATACCCTATTCCAGTAAAACCATTCCTGCTTTGATTTAGTTTCACCTTCTGAGAACCCAGGGAGGAGAACTTGATTTATAGAAACTGTTGGCCCAAGATGAGAACACAGTAAAATGTCTCCCAGTTCCAGGTGAGGCAAATAAATTCTCCTTTTCTGCACCATGCTCCCTGATGCACAGCAGCAGCATTTCAGCAGTCACTGACTTTGAAGTGACCACAACACTACATTCCTTTTGCTTTATGCAAGGTACTGTTATTTCTTCCAGGGAATGCTGCTTGGTGTTTTCTCCTAAGGCAGCAGGCAGGTCTTTCCAAGGATCTGTCTGTGCTACTCCGCAACACTTCTTTTCTTCAGGCTGACACCACCTCAATGAATTTTCTTCCTTTATTTTTTTTGCTTTTGCTAACATCTTTCTCGGTCATCCTTAGGTTATGGAATAACAAAAGTATTTGTTTATATTATTTATTACAGGGAGCACATTTCATGAAGAAATTCATCTGGGCTGTAAAGAGGTAAGAATGGTTTAGAAAGTGAATAGAAGAGGCCTAGGAGAAGAGGGGCTGGTACCGTTGGAGGTTTAGCTCAGTTTCATTTTGCCTTTATAGACAACTGGAAGGCTCTTGATTAAAATGGAAGGGAAAGGAATCCAAAAGGAACTGATGCTGATGTTGCTGCTTGGGGAAGAAATGTGAGTTAGATCATTTCAGGTAAGTGACACAGGGACAGCAGGAGCAGCTGTCAAAAGTCAGTCCAGCTCAGCTCCTACAAACATCCATTGTCCAAACAGCTCTGGGTGCATCCTGATCCTGCACTATTCACACCATCAGCAACACAATGCTGGGGCACAAGACAGGCACTTGAATAAAATTATGTTTTCAGCTAAGAGCTGACATTGAAAGATGCTCCACAAGCATTTATCCTGTTCCCTGAGCTCTCTCTTACTGCAAGCATTTGTCCATCACTTAGGCACCATTTCCTATTTCCAAATCACAGGCAGGCATATGCAGGGAATTCAAATCAGACTAGGTAAATTCTGGGTCTGATGAGGAGGAGACTTCCAGGGAATGGAAAACTTTTTACTTGAAAGGACCATCGAATCAAGGCCCCCATAAAATGGCAATATTTTACTCAGTTCCTCCCTAATCCCAATTTCAGCACTTTTTATGGGATCCATGCCATTGGCATCTGGCTCCTTTTCAATGCACCAAGATTCAAGTGTCTGTCCCAGGCCCAGAGAAAGGACACCGTCATCACAAAACTCTGTGCCATGGATATAGCTCCTATAGCTGGACACTCAGTTACTTCAGTGTCTAAGGCTTGCTGCCTTCTTGCGTCAGATTTCCCTATGTGGTGACCTGCTCATACTTGTGTGCCTGCACCTACATAGGTATTCCATTCTGTTTCCACAGATACTCACCCTTGGGCCTGTGAAAGTCATCAAGAACCTGGCTCTTACTCACCAGAAACAGCTGGACAGTTCCTCAACTGTTTATGATTCTTCTGTACAAACCAGAATTTTTTTTCAGGCAGATGGTGCTGTATATCCAGCAACCAGGGAACTCATTTGGACCCCAGATCCCCCTTCTATCCAGCCCCACCCTTGGAGCAGCTATTAGGCTGGCACTGGGTTTGGTTTTGTTGCAAATACATGAACCTTAAATGATACACTGAAGGGAAATCTGCACACTAAAGATAAAAAAAGATACTTCCTTGTTCTTCTGCCTTTAGATATACTCTGTCAACCTCCCCAAAATAACAAACCTGCAGAAGTCTGCTGGGGACAAATAAATTTAGGAAGATGCCACCATTTTATGGAAGGCGAGCAACTGGCAGCTATCAAGCTGTAAGCTTTCCTGAGCATACAAGCAGTTACATTAACCAATGACAGCCATGGAGGCTTTTTCTAACTAAATCACGGACATCTACACTGGCAAACTAAGCATAGCACAATTCTGGCCCATGACAGCAAACAAGTATCAGGAGTTAGCACAGCCATGGGCCATTCACAACAGGCACGCTGGATTCGGTGAGCAAAAGTATGGAATATTTGAGCTTGGCCCATCTCCACCATTTGCTTTAAGTACCCAAGGGCATCCCTGGGCAAGTTTAATTTCACTGATAACAGATTTAACCTGGATTTTTATTTTTAATGTAATCAAATGTATCGTCATCCTTTGTAGACAGAATGGATTATTTATTTGATGCAGAACTTCTTTTACTGCTGCCAGTCTTGCTCAGGTCTCTCCACAATCCACTAAAGTGTACGCAATCCAAGCCCTTCTTGTAAATCTATCCCCTAAGGTCTCCTTTCCCTCCTTTACTGATTAGATTTCCCTTAATGATCTCCTGGTTTTGCAGCCTTCAAAAGACTTTTTAGTCTGCGGTCAGACAGATGCACAATGTGTGATCTAACCTGGCATTCACATCTACAAAGTGAAAGGGTCTTGTCACTTTTTTCTGAATCATGAGGAAAGGCAAATACTCAAGACCAAAGGATACCAATGATTGTGTTAATACTGAACCACACAAGTACAATTGATAACCTAGAGAGAAGACTTCAGGTGTTTTTCAGAGTGTTCAGATTGCTGGCCAAAAAGAAACCTGTGTCAAGCATCAGTCACAGAACAAATATGGTGAAATAATGGTAAATCTCCTTTTTAAAAAACTAAAAACATGAAAATAGTCACATCAATAGGTGAAAGGGCTCTGCTGAAGAAGTTTATGTACTCTGTGTACAAAACCAGACAAAACGTAACTTCTCATAAAACACATAGATATTTTTTTCTCTTCAAGTGAATGGGTGTGACAAACATCCCTGAAATTATATGGACCCATAAAGCTACCTAATTACTTGACGTGCTTGTTTACAGTTGCAACAACTCCTGTATTTGTGAGTCAATACTACAACACCTAACAATTAGTATTATTCTATTATTTACAGTAACAGTTGTATGATGCATTGTGAAAGATCCTGGCTGCAATGCACCATACACAGACAACTCACGATTGAAACTAGGAGGGAAAATACAACAAATCAGTATAAAGAAATAACTAGTGGAAAAGCAGGTGAAATTGTTAGCAGCAAGAGTGAAGTACAGCATTGTGTTCCTTTGAAAACCTTCTATGGAAATTTCTGATAAAAGTGCTTTGACCTGAATTCTGCCTGCTGAGGGAGGCAGGCAGTTAACTAGGAATAGATTTCCTGGCGTCTTATGTCCCTGAGTGCTCCTCCAGGAGGATCCTCAGATGCTCCCATTTTATCCACATGGCGTCACAGAAAGCTGCTGTTAAGAATAAGCATTGGTCCTCATTGCTTAGGCAAACAGAAAGGTGCAAATATTCCCTTCCTTTCCCTAGCTGAAGCATCAGGTCTCTCATCACTGTCCTCTGTGTAAGGATAGTGCTTTCTAGCTAGCAGTCACCTTATTTGGAACTGGCCCAGCTCCTTGGTAAGACAGCCTAACCCTTCTATACCTTCTCCTCTCAAAGAACTCAGAGCTTCCACGTGTTGGATTTTACATCCTGCCAAGTTCACTGTAGGTACATAGCTTTTCTTTCTTAAAAAGTTCTTACCTGGGATCTGCCTTGTCATCCAGTTTAACCTTGGAAATGGTCGAACTCAGTACTTTTCCATAGTTATGCATGGTATTGATTTAAGACGCTTAATCAAAACCTGATTCAAACAACATGGCTACACCCTAAAGACACCTAGAGGTTTGTAGCATGGAAGTCATCCTTCCTGTCCCAGCCACTTTATCACCAAGAACAGAAAGACACAGCACATGCCTTCAGTTTTATTGTGGTTACTTTATGCTATCCCAGGAGAGCAGCTGATGAGAAGAAACTCATCTCAGCAACACTGAAAACACCTCATGGCTACACATTTAGTCACCAATGCCTTCCTTCTCACCAGAGAAGAGCTCCAGGGTGTTCATCCTGTTCACCTCAGCATGTTCCTGTGCTATCTTGTGCTGACTCAGCTCGCAAGAAGGTGGTTTTTGGTATGACCCTCCTCCAGGCTTAACAGTCAAAAGCACCACCCCCTCGAAAGCAATGAATAGCAGCTTCCTTCCAACTTGTGAGACCAACCTCACAACTTGGCACCTCACAACTTGGCCCTCCTTACTCTACCTTCAGCAGCACAACAGTTTATCTAGTTCCACTTGGATTATAGGCCTGCTAACCCTCTTGAGTCTTCTGCTTTCCACTAGCTACTCAAACACACTGAGGGTCTTCTCTTGCTGCAATATGCATTGTGGTATGTAGCAGTAAGAGTCAGGATAGGCTGTACGGGCTCTAAGGAGGCCTGGGTTGAAATGAGTGGATGTAAACTATCAACACTTGATGCATGAAACTCGCTCTCTGATGCTCCCTCTTCCTGCATACCACTATCGTTTAGTGAGACTTGAACATTTGTGAAAGACACAGCCAGAATCCAGATCACCTTTTCTAAATTCATGAATAAGATGTATTCAGTCTCCCTACAAGTTTTAAACCACAGAAGGATTATTCAAGTGAGCTCTTTTGTAAGCAGAAAATCCCTACAACAAGGTCTTTCATGTGATTCAGTTAGTCATGCACCCAACTTAAAGGAGAATTTACTCTTGCATAACATTAAATACAGTCAGCTGCATAAGCAGGCTCTTTCTCACCAACGTCGTACCCAATGTCAGTATCCATTTGATGATCTTGACTAAGAGATGATAATCTCACTTCCGAGCAATAAGTAGGTAAGCTGTTTCAGCCACTGAAAAAATAGCTAAGTGGAAGACTTAGTGAGCTTACAACTACTGTGAGCATCAGTGTGGAGGTGAATTTACACAGACCCTGGTAACACCCAGCCAATCTTTTCTGCACTAAAAGCTGAAGCTAGGAGGTGAGGAGAGGAAGAACAAAGCGCAGAATGAGAACAACAGCTTCAAAATATTAAGAGTGCTCCACTGGGGAGATCGGAATTTTGGTATGTGATTTCAAGTTCTGGGGTGTCACTGTTCATTGGTACTTCATATGTGGCACAAACAGAAAAATGGCTTTAGAGGTCCAACAGCTGCTCTGGGTTTCTGAAGGTGTGGATGCTTCCTCAGCCAGTTCCACCAGAAATAACCAACCAGGCAGGAAAAGAAAGCTTCTTTCAACTTCCAGCACTTCACCTTTAGGCAAGGATTCAGTCTGCAAGTGTGAGGGTTGATTTAAAAAGAAGCACCTCTCCTGCTCACTCACTGACTCCCTCATGGTTTTAAGTGCTCTGGAAAGAAACTTCTTGAGCAACGTACTGGGTGTAGGTGGCAAGGGACTGGCATTGAGGGGGCTGCAGGTGGCCTCCATTGGAAGTAGCCAGGACTGCCCCACACCAAACGCAACTGCCTCTAGCCAGCTCTAATAGGCTTACTGCAGGACACAGCTAAGCACCTCAGCCAACATGGTGATACCTCTGAGAAAATGTATTTAAGAATAGAGAAACATCATGGGGCAGAAAGGGGAGTGAGAAACAGCAGTACAAATGCCAGCCAGTCATTTGTACTGGCAGAGGGGAAATTTGAAGGCAGAGGGGAAAGACGTGCTCCGGGCACCAGAGCAGAGATTCCCCTGCAGCCCACGGGAAGTACCCCACAAGAGTATGTGGATATTTCCTAAAGGAACTGCATCTCCTGGAGAGCCTATACAGGAGCTTTATTTTCATCCCGTCCTCCTTAGGAGGGAGAATGAGAGAGCCACTAGCAGCAGTGAGGTGGGCATCTAGCAGCAGGCCAAGGTCAACCCACAACAAATTGTTTCATACATATGTTTAAAAGAAACTTAAAATCCATCAGTTCACATTAAGCATTTGCTGGAACAGAATTTCAGACCAGGATCTGCCTAAGGCTTGCAGAGAAGCTTAAAAGCTTTTGAGAGAATGACTTCATATTTTACTACTTTTTTCTATTCCCAAAATGTGACGCAGGCAAGGCTTTCGAACGCACATTTACTATCTATACATTATTTGCAGAATTACAGGGAAGAATAATTTTGCATTCAAAAAATATAATATCAAAAATCTTACATACAAGAACAAAGCACACCAACTAAAGGCTGTTCACAGAATTAACATCCAGTCCTTCAGTCACCAGTTAAGATGAAACTCCTTTAGGGTGAGTTTCCAATGATGATAATTAAAGCCTTTTTTTAATTCATTGTTTTTTGACCCTTACCCCTAAAAAAGGAGACAACCATTAAAAATAGTAATGTCTAAAACAACATTATTTAATTCTTAGCCAGGCACCTGAAGATTAGGCTTAGAGCATATTCTGAAGTCAGCAGTCATCAGAGGAATCCAGCTTCATGGAGGCACCAGTGACGGAGTTTCTGAAAGTGTCCTCCGAGCTACGATCCGCAGACATCTGGGACAGCCTCCAGACTTGAAGCATGCTTTGTGAAAGCATGTTTTGCACTCTGTTCATACATACAGCAGTTCAACATCCAGGAAAAATGAATAAAAATAAAAGAAGAATCAATGGCTGAGTTCTTTGAAGGATGTTCCATCTCGCTCACCCAAGTATAAAAAGTATACCAGGGACAACCACCACCACTGCAGTATCTATGATTAAACATTTTGGCAAGATTCACAGAATTTACAATGAACAAGATCTGATACAGCAGCAGTATAGCGCTGGTCCCATGCTCTCTCTCATGCACAGTCCCCAAAAAAATTAGCCTCCCCCTGAAGCCATAGTTATGTTCACCAAGTCCCTGGCTTTGCTCTCTGAATGCACTGATGCAAGACAGCTGCCACAGCCTGGTTTTCAAAGATAGATGCTACCCAGGGTTTTCAAATACACATGCTTTCAGTGAAGCAAGTTCTCAATGTTTTCCTTGAATAAGGCTGAATAGTTTTACACACCAGCATCCTCCCTAAGGAAGAAAGAAAAATGTTTGGTCTGGAACATACCTGTGCATCTTTTGCATTTGGCGATCTGATGTGGAAAGAGCAGATCTGCGCTCTGACAGAATTCACAGATAAACCCCTTTGCTTGACAGAGCTACAAGGACAGCAAAAGAGTTGATTTGCTTTTAATCTAACAAAAAAGTTATTTGGGAATGTCAGCAGGAATATTCCTCATATTAGCAGCTGCAAGGACATCAAGAGCCTTGGCTTCTTACCTCACAGGCATCCACATGGGAGGTGGAGCTCTTCAGAATGTGTTTGAGAAGGGGCAGTAACTGCCCTCTTTTGATCTTCACCAGATCATCCAGCGAGAAGAGATGCAGCTCCTCTGTCAGATGGCTAGGAACATGTTCAAATTCTTTCAGTACACTGCAAAGAGAAAGGAAAGTCAAGTTACAAGAAGTTGTTTTTCTAGCACAATTGAAGAGTAAGCCTCTTCTGCTTCTCTAGTCACCAAAGGATCACACAAGGCAAGTTCATGATAAAGCATACCTCACCTCCCAGTTTGAGATAACATGTCTACCTATTAGTTATGCCCATAGTTTGGGGAGGTGAATACCACAGATCTTTAATTTACAGAAACAAGCATGGTCATGTTTCAGTATTTTCCACTTCTGGTCACTACTTTCATCTGAATGTGTTTATAAAATAAACTGAATTGAGCATTATGACTGATTTCTGGAGAAATCTTTAAACCCTGAAGGAACACATTGGTTAATTTTCTTATTTTTTAAGACAAATCATCTTGCAGACATACAGGAGTATCTTTGACCTTTTAAGAATGAAGGAAAACCTAAAAGAGACAGAGCAGGAAAGAAAATTAACTAAAACTACACCTAACAAAAAACCATTTAACATTTAAACCCAGATGTCTAAATATGGTACAAGAAACAAAGCCACCACATACAACATGCTCTTCACTCAACATTTGCATGTAAAAGAAGGAAGTTTTAATATCATTAGAGAAAATTCTGATAACAACTTATTTAAATCTGCACTCAAATGTGTCTAGAGAAGAAGGCTCTATAACAAGGCTCCACATGCATTCTAACAAATCATGCACAATCATGGCCCATACCTTTCGCCAAATCTGCAGGTTTTCAAAAGCTTTTTTAAATGAAAAAGCTGTTCTTGCACCTCCTACAAGACAAAGGGGGAAAACAAAACAATTTTTAAATTACCAATGGCTTCATGTCAGCACACCAAGATGCTAGACCCAAACCTGTGTAAGAACAGGTGTGCTCTCTTTTTAGCTGAGGAGACATGACAACTTTTAATCTTCAGCAGAAACCCTTCCTCAGTTAGGAGGTACAATTCTTAGATGAGCCAAGGGTGTTTTCTCTTATGGCCCACAAACTTAAGAAGTCAACCAAAACTTCTGGAGCTTCCCAACAGCCAATTGCCAAGTAAATATTTGCTGCAGAAGCCCAGCTCCCCTCCATGAACTCAAATAGAAAACCAATGAGGAAACATCTCCCAACCTCTGGCATAAGCTGGAAACTTCTCCCTCCTCCTTCTTCATCTGAGCAGAGAGAGGGCAAGTCCCAGAAGCTGTGACAGGACAAGTCTAAGTGCAGAGAAATCAACTTTGCATCTTTCCTGCATACACACATGGCAAAGGACAACCTGCCCTAAGGAGTTGTTCTCACAGATCCACAAATTCCCCATAAAAGGCCACACTTACCCTCACCCTGTCCATTTCTTTACTTTTTGTGTAGAGGGCTTTGTTAATACATGACACATTGAAAATTGGTTGCTGCCATATGCTGTCCAGGAGATGTTTGGAGAAGTTGCATACATAGTATTTTTTGAAGTCCCACTTCAAAAGTATTCGGGCAGGAATGGAAGACTGGGCATAGCTGTGGCAGCAGTCACAGAAGTATTTCCCCAGGTAGTCACAATAGCGGAGTCTCCTGATATATTCTGAAGGTAAAGAGCAATGAAATTGTGAATAATTCTAATCCTTACAGGACTTACCTCTTGTCTGTTATGCCTATTTTGCCTAAATAACTCTGGTATACTGGAGTGAGGGGCTAGGGATTATTTTTATAACTAGGGGGGTTTATTATTGTGGCAAACACATGCACAAGGACTGTACTGTGCATTAGAAGAGAAAGCTTTCCTCATTTCCACATCTGTCAAACTATCAACATGAAATCTCAGAGAAATCATTGTTGCTTTACCCACAAAAAGGAGACATAAGATAAAATACACAAAAAACCACTTCCCCCAAATGGAAGGACAAGCTGATCCTGGAGTCACATTTGTGTAATACTTTTCATATAAAGAGTTTGTGGATCTTTTCCCAGCTGTATCAGTATCTGAGGCTGCTGACACTTTACAGGCCATCACAAATGCTGCTTTTTTGTCAGCAGCACCACAAGAAGTGTTGAAAGTGACTTCAAAGATTTCTTAGGTAAGATCTGGCTGTCAGACCTCTAAGTCATCATGCTTTCAAACAGTTCTCACAAAGTATCACAAATAAAACACGATTAGAATTTTGTGATCAAGATCTAAGGGGGAAAAAAATCCAACAATGCTTTTTAAAAGAGCAAAAGAACACATCCCATAAGCTCGCATATAACTTCCTTCAAATCTCTCAAAAGAGATTTCTGGAAATGTGCAAATTGGCACAGAGAAGAACTATAAAACGGAAACATCAGAAGACGTAACACCAGCAATATCCTGCCTGGAAGCCTGATTTTTTATTATTTTTTAATAGCTTTTCCTGTTCTGCTGTCAACTGTCCTGAATTTTCACTGTGTATGAGAAGGACATCTATCAAGTACTGCACTCTACCTGCAAGGAGAAATTCCAGGCAGTGGTAAAATCCCACTGCCTGTTTTACTGCAGGCACATCTAACAATGAGGTTTTTCCCTTAGCTCAGATAATTATACAACTGTGATACATCTGTTGGTGAAGATTACAGCCTGATTAATAGCAGTGGATTTATTAGGGGGTTTTTAATCCCTTTTGATAATACTTACTGCTTTCTACTGGGGTTCCACAGCCAACACACGTAAAGTTTTGGGCAGCCACTACTGCATCTCTCCTGAATACAAACAGTATAGTAGGCAAATAGTTACACCTTTCAGCATACAAAACACATTTTATTTAACATTCTCCCAAAGTGCAAGAGAACTAAACTGGCACCAGTGAAAGTGTCTACATTATCATCAATTACTGCTTCTAAATATAGCTTCTTTCAAGAATTAGATTATTTTCCATTTCTTAAGTTGGTATCTAAACCAAGGAGGAGGCGGGAGGGGGAAATCCACGTCTGCAACTGAAAAAGCAACCTGACCTGCAGCAACAGGGCATTAGCCAGTTTGCCTGCTGCGTGCATCCAACAGCACTTTATGCAGCAAGACAGTAGTTTCCCCAAAAATGACCTGTTTTCTCCTCACTTTCTGAAAACCTACTACCCACAATAGCAGCAGGCAAGTGCGGAAACTCTTAAGAATATTCTCCAGATAGTCTCACACAATGAGTTTTTTTAGGAGTCCAACTAAGCACACTGCCACTGTAACACCAAACAGTGCACATACTATCACATGTAAAAGTGCACTTGCCACATTAACCAGGACGTGTGAAGAGAAGGGACAAAAAGATGCCATCTGCTTTCTAGCAAAGCTGGTGACAGACACTGCAGAAGGCTGTGCTATGCACTAGCTCTAATCTTAGGTTCTATTCAATCACCCAGGCTCCCTCCACCAACTTCAGCAGATTTCAGATAAATCCTCATGCTGTATTAAACGATAATGCTCAGATGCCCTAGACTTACTTGACTGAAGGGTGAATACTAAATATAATCTGTGATCTTGGTGGGGCCCAGCCAGAAGATCCTCTTAATTTGGATACGATCTTTATTTCTTCAGCCAGATTCAAACTGGACTCAAGCTCCCTTGGGATCTCTTCTTTCAGCACAGACTGTTGAAACAGATAGACTGGTGAAGGTGAGCAGCCCATCAGTTGGACATGTGTTAAATGTTTAATACCCCAAGATTTTAAAGTTCAGGTTTCACCTGCATGTAGTCTCCTGTCAGTTAAACCCCCTTGTATCACAGAATGGTTAGGGTTGGAAAGGACCTTAAGATCATCTAGTTCCAACCCCCCTGCAATGGGCAGGGACACCTTACACTAGACCATGTCATTCGAGGCTGTCCAACCCGGCATTGAACATTGCCAGGGATGGAGAATTTACCACTTTCTCTGGGCAGCCCATTCCAGTGCCTCACCACCCTCATAGTAAAGAAATGTTCTAAAAACTTAGCTGAAGTAAACAAATAAACTGTAAGTATTTAAAGGTTTGGGATTTTTTTTTTTTGTGTAGACTCTAAACGCAGCTTCCCCCTTTCCCTAACAGTGAACCAGCTGCAGTGAGACGATGACTATTTGGATAACCAAATAAAGAGCCTGCTGTTTTCAGCTCAGACTCACTCTCTGCTTCGATGAGCTCAGGCAACCAGACAACTGAACTGCAGAGTCTGTCTGCAACCAGTGTCTTCTAAAAGCTCTGCACAACTCCTGGGCTGTTGCTTCAGCAGAATTGCTGACTGGTTCAAAAGATGATCTGAAAGTGAAGCAATACAGACAGTGAAAAATAGCACCATGTCATCAGCAGCTCCACTGCCTCTTCTGCACCCGTGAAGGGTTTTCTCCCATCCCTTCACTCCCATGCCCTTGCTTTGATACACCCACGTGCTCACAGAGCCACAGCCACCAGCCTCCAGGGAGACCCAGGGACCAGAGAAACGCTCTGCTAAGCCAAGCACCACAGACACTTGCTGTCAAGCAGCATTCCCTCCCTTGGGAGGGCCAAATTTACCACTCCCACACCTTTCACCACCCCAGCCAGAAGAGTCACCAGGAGGCTGGTGCAGCAGAAAAGGTAGTGCCACCAGGCTATTATAGTAGATACACAGCAGTACCTTTCATCTCGGGTGACAGACAGATTTTCAAGGTCTTCAAGTTCTGTGGTAAAGGAGAAAATTTTATCAAGCCATCTAAGAAATAAAGCTTCTGTTACTCAGCATTGTTTTAAATCTACCTTCTGTGTCACCACGGTGTCAGCTTCAAATATATTCAGCTTTACAATACTCTTACTGGCTATGGGAAATAACCTCAGCCCCAGCTGTAAACAGGCATAAGGAGTCCATCTCTGCAGATCTCTGACATCTGCTGATGAAGATGTCTCTGACAGCTATGCATCGTATCACCACCTTAGCCTCCCTTCAAGAGCAGGAGAAATGGTAAGGAGAGACTAAGTGCCTGCTAGCTCAGTTCCAACCAGAAGGCGCTCAATGTAAGTAATCACACACAGAACTAGCAGAGTGCACATTGATTTTTTCAGACACTGACAGGTATTTGGAGACACCAATCACAAACATGCCAGGTAATGCTAGAAACAAGTTAATAACAGGTGAGATGAATGGAATTAAAGCATGCACTTCTTAATTATGTTTATACAGACAAAATACGCTGATAAAGACACAGCATTCACATTGGTAGTATTATTTCTGGCCCTGCATACTGTTCTCAAGACAAACGCTTCCCCATTCATACATGTCAAAATAATGCTTGCTACTGGAAATACAGTTTTGGGACCTAGTTATTTATTATTAGAGTGGAGAATAAGGAGGTGAAAAAAAACCCCAACTCTCAAAAAAAAAAAGCCCACAACAACAAAACCCCCTCAACCTCTAAAACCAAAGGGAGCAATAAAAAAAAGCATATGTTAACAGGACAAAATAAGATGGAGGTTAAATGTTGCTCAAGCTACTTTTAACAGGTTCTATTACTGTAATACATAAAAACCAAAAGCTAACTAAAGAAACTCAGGACTGTCCTGCAGAGAAGCAGAGCACTGGTGACTGTAAGGGGACAGAGACATTCTGCTCTAGTCTCAAAGCAGAGGTAGGGCTGCCTAAAACCTAACCAACCTCTTTAATTTTGAAACAATCATGTCTTAAATTCTCTCAAACAATGCTGCTATAGTTGGCTAAAGTTGTGTCTGTTTCATACTTTGCTCACCCACATTCACTGGGTTTAATCCTTAAACATAATTTCAGCCCCTACATTGAGTTTTCATGACAAGGTTTGGCAGTAGGGGGCTACAATGGCGGCTTCTGTAAGAAGATGCCAGAAACTTCCCCTATGCCCCAAGTCGAGTCTGTTTTGCCCATGACAGTAATTGGTGAGCGATCTCTCCCTGTCTGTATCTCAAACCACAAGCTTTTCGTCATATTTCGTCTCCCCTGTCCAGCTGAGGGCAGCAATGACAGAGCAGCTCTGGTGAGCACCTGGCATCCAACCAGGGTCAACCCACAACACCCTCAAACCAGCAAAGATATTCTTTTATAGAAAGGAAATCCTGCACTTGTCTGGTATTCCTGCATGTGTTCTAGTAAGGAGTCATGCATACGTCATTCTGTCCATTTTCTCATGTTATTTCTCCTGCAGTAACATCTACTAAGTCAACAGATTTTTCCAAAAAATGCAATAGATTCAGTTGAACAACAGAGTCATAATTTTAAAGTCTTACCAATAATTACATACTCATCCTCTGAGTCACTGTGGCAATGATATCTGGTAACCCCATGATGAGACGGTAGATGCACTGGGGAGGTGACAGGCAGCAGAGCACAACCTGTCCAGAACAAAGACAACACCAGTTAAACTTCTCCAGCATGTATAGAGTAGCTGCCTCAAGTTATACTTGTATTTTACTGCACTTAACAAAACTTTAGCACACAGCCTGTATTTACAGAGCCATTTCTACATACATACAGAAAGTCAATTCTGTCATACAGCATAGCCCTCAGTTTCTTAAGCTGAGAAGCTTCTACAGACTAAACCAAAAGCTTTAATATTATCAATGATCTCTTCCCTTCCCACATACAAGCACACCACTCTTTTTTGCCCAGAAGTTATGTCACTTAAACTTCAGACTTAAGTTCCATCGCAAAGATCCATATTACTCATGTACTGACTGAAGCATTACAGTGCCAGGAGCATTTACTATCTTGCTTCAAATTACATGTGAATGAATACTCTGGGCAGTTTCACTCAAATCAGTTATGTGGCCTGATCTGCATACTGCAGAAGTAAGCACAGAAAGAAAGAGCCAAGCTTCAAATCCTGCAAAAGGCGATTTAAGCAGGAAGAAAACCAGCTGACTACAGGAACTTTTATATGGAAAGTTGTGCTTGGCATGTGGCACTTAAGCCTTACATCTATGTTTTATTTATTATAATTAGGATTTTTTGTAACACGAAAACGAAAATGTGAGCATTCAACAGGAAGAATTTGACATACAGGGAACACTCTTGCGGCATAATGACCCCAGGGCACAGAGCTCTCAAGAGACTCAAAGAAGACAACAGGGGATTTGGTTCCAAGCAATGCCCAAATTCATTTAGTATTTTCTTGCACAAAAATAAATGGCAAAGGCTGTCAGACAAGATTGCATTACAGACTAAGTAACTTGCCTTCATAACCACTGTCTGAAGAAGCAACAGAGGAATCAGACTTCTTCACTCCAGGGTAAGATGAGAACTCTGAATCAGTGTGATAGCTGCCATCTGATCCACTTGCTTCCTCCACACCCCAGGACTCTGCTTGTTGGCTTAGGATATTACATTTCATTTTTTCTAATGATGCTATAATCATATCTGCAACAAAAAAGTGTGCGTTTTCCTGGACACAGGATTGGAACCCTCATTAGTACACAGCATAAGACAAAGTGAAATATACTTTTTCAACTCAAGAAATGAAACAGTAAGGCTGTCTCACCTTTCATGTAAACACCGACAAATCCCAAACAACCAAACATAGCTCCAAGGGCAATTCAGAGACAACATGCAAAAGGCCCAGATAAAAGTAAATTGTGTTTTCTAATCAAGGGCGAGACAATTATCTTACCCATCTATTAGATAAAACGAAACTTGATTACATGTCTAACTGATGAATACACATGCATTTTAGAGAGACAGTCTTCTAGTTACACTGCATTATTTAGCATGCAAGTGTGAATCCTGTTAATAGGATTTAATCTCAAGTCAGTGTGTATGAGCAGTTTTGCACACATGCTTAACACGGATGGGGGGCAGAAGTGGCGAGTTTTGGAGAGACTGTAGATCTTCAGGTGTTGGGTACTAGAGAAGTAAGTAAAATGCTTTCATGCGCTAAGAGGCAGTGAAGCGAGGAATACGCAGTGAAATAGCTTACACCATCAACTCAAGGCTGCATAGAAAGTCTGTGATAAGGGTAAATGGAACCAGAGCTCCCCTGGGGTTCATACTGCATTAAATATATTCATACTGCTTTCAAAGCTGCATTGCCTTGCTGGAAAACCCGTCCCCCATGATGTTCCTTTCTATATTGCCTGCCTGGGTCTCCAGGAAAAGGGAATTAGTAAAAACCCACCTCTGGTGCCACTGAGACATCCAGACAAACCTGGGGTCCCTGATCAAATCCCTTGCTTCCTGTGGTTTAACAGAGCACCCCCACCAGCCCCACCTGAGCTGCTGCTGCTGGCCTGGGCACATCTTCCCAGCACAGGTTCAGCCCAAAAGCGGATGCACCTTGAAGAGATGGGTGCACTTAAGTGCATGGATGGAAACCCTGAGAGGGCCAGGATACTCTCCCACTCTCCCGTCAACTGCATGTGCAAAGCTAAACTTCCATCTAAAAAAAAACCTTTAGTACCTAAGGCTAGAGATACTGAATGCAGAATAATTAAAGCTTTTTATAAAGTGGCTTATCCTCAGAAAATTGTACCACGCAACATCAGTATCCATGACACCCTACAAGTATGAAGCTCGTAGAAGAGAAGCACGAAGACAGACGTCAGGATTTAGAAGTAGCTAAAACTTAAAAAGCACAACAGACACCACTACTTTCTTATCACCATTTTTCTCAAAGCAGAAATGTATAGTGTTCTATTTTTGTCCAAAGCCAAATGCATTTAGAAGAGATTAATGTCAACATTAGAGAGATCCCACAAGTCCCTGTGGGTGTTTCAAGAGACTTTTTATCTTTCCCCTAACACTGATTAACGGCACTTGCTTGGTGCAGTTTCTCCAGAGACAACTTTCATTGAACTTCAGGACACACTATTAACAAAGTAAAGAATTAAGGAGCCTTTTTCCTTTTGGCAGATAAAGAAGACACATCCTACCCTGAAGATTAAAAAAAGCCCATGTGGCACTGGTTAACCCCAAGATAGTGGCAGAAACCAGCACATCAGCACATCCTGCTGATAGAAGCAATTATGAGTGTATCTGAGTGCACTGCACTGCGAAAAGATGGAACAGGATACAGGCGCTCCTGTACTTAGCGTGATTATCAGCTTTCAGCTCTGCCTGCTGGTAAGCCTGTCACCCTAGGAAGCAGTCCCACTGTGAAGCTCAGCTGTGACACACCAACCTTCTCACTTCCCTTCCCTCCCACTTGCATCAGTGGGAAGTCCCTCCTGATTATCTGGCCCATCTCTTTCTGGGCACAGAACTACAATTCTCAGACTTGCTGACACTACTTTACCTTAAATTTTCTGCCTCATAAATTTCAAAGAGATTATTTTACAACTCAGAAGTGTTTTGGGGTTTGTTTGGTTTTCTGTTTCAGATGGTTGGTTTTTTGTTGTTTTTTGTTTGTTTGTTTTTAAAAAAGGTAGCCTCACTCATAATGCACTGAGCTCTTGGTGTCTCTTAACCTGTAATCATCTCAGTCCCCAGTCATCTGCACAAGAGAGGCAGCTGATGTGAACTTGCCTCACTCAGTAGTTCTCAGTCTGTGGTTTCTAACACACATATCTACTTCACTGGTCTCCTGGGGGCTGAAAGCATATTATTTTTGGTTCACACATTACAGAGAAACACCAACTTCTTTCTGAAACACCTTTTCACAAAAAGCAATATCTAAAGCTAGTTTACAAATCTGTTGGGTTTTGGTGCGTGATTTACTGGGTGGTTTTTGGTTTAAAATGCACTTTAGGGACACCGAGAGCTTCGCATCAAATGCAGAACTTCCTGGTCCAACAAAACCAGTACTGCACATTTATAAAGCTCATTTGTATTAAATCCTACTCTTTGCAATAACTATAATATTAACTCCTCTTTTCAAACTTCCCAAAAGATTAACATTTTGCACACACAGTTATGCGTGACAGCATAACTTTATAACTACAGCATAACTTCTCAACTTTATCTTTGCTTATAAGCTCAAGTAGGCTATCTGGCCACACACCTAATACCATTTGGGCCCCTTCTCCAACTTAAAAACCATGAGAAACTGCTTAAATCACAGCAGATGTTACAGTTACTGTGCTTGTTATGTATATTGCAATTTATTTTTTTACAACAAACTCACAGGATCATAAGCACACACAGAGAAAAAACCCAACACCTCTCCCTATCTCCTGGTAACAAAAGCATGAGGTAAGTCCCATCCATACTCATGTACTTGTAACAAATTCTACGTAACACATTCCAATGCGACTTTAAAGTGACTATAATGACCGTAAAGTTTGGTCTCAGAGAATGTGTTGGGAAATGATGGAATGAAAAGTGGAAGCGTAGCACTCTAAAATATTTCCATTATTTTAAAATAATTAAAATATTTAATTAATGGATTAAGACTCAATGTAAGTGAAGCAGTAGGCATTTCAGGTTTGTAGGCTCACTCACAGAAGGGAAGAAGAGGGAAAATACAGTATTTCTAAAGATAGATCTAAAGACCTATGGGAAATTTCTGTTATTGAGAAACACCTCCTGTCATTTGGCTTTGCCACTATGAAATGGAAAAAACAACATTATGATAATAGTCTTTGTTGTCCTCACCTTCTCCACATCCTCTGGAAGCATGCACATGTCCTGCAATGAACGATTCAAGGGTACAACATTTATGTTCAAAAGTGAAGTAGAACCTGTGGGTATAACAAGAACTTTTATTAGTTACTTCTTTCTCTGCAGCTTCCAGGATTTGTATGGGGTGATTTCCAGAAAGCAAAGCAAACTTTCTTTCACAAAACTTAACACCATTGGGCCTGGAGGTTGTAGTGGAAGTTAAGGAGAGAGATATCTGGAGAACACGTTGGCATTTGAACTACCCTGGCAGCCTGAAGCATGAGCAACCACCAGGGAAGCATGGTTTAAATGCCATGTTGTGACACCACCATTGTGCTCTCAACCCCAGCCTTCTCCCCACTACTGCCTGGACTGCTCCTGACAAGCACACTCAGAATCTCAGGCTAGGATTACAGCGATGCTCTGCACTTTGCAACAGAGCCAGCCAACACTGTTCTCTGCTCATTCCCAATTGCTGGAAGAAAAGAGAACTCTCACTGCTGCCTGGGCTTGCAGAGAGATGCTTGACCCTTAAAAGATTCCCTAAATCACTACTGCTATCACATGACTATAGCAAGTTTGGAAAAAACTTCGCCATTCTGTCTCCACACCTCTAGGAAATCTCTCTCCTGCACCCAAATGGATCCCATACCACATGGCAATATGTACAACTGGGGCAGACATTAGCCACAGTACTTCTAGCTTCCCAGAATAGTACTTTTCTTTTCCTGGCATTTGCTGCCAAGTAGGATGAGTATATGAAACAAAAGTCAGGTCTGAGTCTGAGGCAAAAGCGGTCTGGTTGCCCTTCTGTTCCTGAGCACTACTGCTTGGAGGCTGCTAGGGCTGGGGAAAGAACTCTCAAGAGCTACAGAAGGAGGTGACCTGGATGTACAAGCAGGCTAAAAGCAAGTACAAGCCCTGTGAACTGCCAGTGACACCCCAGCCACAACAAAGCCCCCAGAAAACATCCAATTCAGTCACAGGCTCTTCATTAACAATAAAAAGAGCCTTTCCAGGAGGTTGCATGAGGCCACTGGAGAAAGGTCTTTTTCCTACTTTTAAAGGACAAACAGGAGCTCGCAGGATCACCAGAAAACCCCATTTTAAAAACAAAACAAAACAAAAAAAAAACCACAAAACACCCAAAACAAACAAACAAACAATTAAATGCCACTGAAAAAAATTATTTCTTCTGCTTTAGGTCACCTTATGTTATTTTGTTATGTCTCACCAATTTTCTGCGAGAAACAAAAGTGAGAAACAACCACCATCTCTGAGACAGCAACGGAAAGGATGACAAATCAAGAGGTGCTCTTGTATAATTCCTGCCTTAAAATGAAGTATTTTATTTCTTCTTTTTCAGTTTGCCGTTTTCTTTTCCCATCCTCATAGTCTCGCACAATGAGACCTCACTCCCCTTTACTCCAGGCTAAGCAGTGTCAAGTTAAATGGTTGGAAGGAAGAAGGAATGATGAAATGCATTAGTTTTCACTTTGTACATAACAGACCGAAGACCAAAGTCTAATGCAGACAGAGCCCACCACACAGCACAGCGTCTAACTGGATCCTGGCTTGTGTGAAGAGTATTTTTAGTAAAACCAAGGGCAAGACTTCTCCAGGCATCTGGCTGCCATATTCCTCCATTTGCTTCCTGAAGAGCCAGCAGCATTACTGACCCAGTGTAGACTTGTGACACAGCCTACTCGTGCCAGAAGATGTAGTCATGAACAATTTATTTGTTCTTACACACGTGCCTCAGGGTCCCCTCTGACACTGGGAGCCTGGTCTGTGTTTTCCAGACCTGGCTAACCAAACCTGTGTGACTGGCCCCAGCCAGTTCCAACTGCCAGGTGTGGTTTCCTTCTCTCTGATGGGCACCTCTTAAATGCAGGGGACCTGACAAAACACCCAGCAGAAGGAAACCACTATAATCATCACCATAGTAACTGCTGACGACAGCCTACCCCAGATGACAATGTTGTTGTTATTAAGAGCTCCCAGTCCTGCAACAGCACGTGCCTATTTGAGATCTTGTAGCCAACATGAGGTATTGGAGGAGCTCTGAAGTAATAGCTAGGAAAGACCATAGCTTGGAAGTGGAGCTCACTAGTGTCACCACTAGGACTACAATTGACCAAAGGAGGAAGACAAAACAAATAACCAAAACAAATCAAAACAAACCAACCACCCAGGCTTTGCCATTTTCATTTATAATACAAGGGACAGGCTAACTATTCTCTGCTGTTTGCCTTCTTTCCAGTAGAAAAATCAGCTGCACCATCCTTCCAAGGGCAAGTATCTAGTAAGAGTATCCCCCTTCCAATACCTAAGGGGGTCTACAGGAAATCAGGAAAGGGCCTTTTTACAAAAGCATGTAGTGACAGGACAAGGGGGAACAGCTTTAAACTGAGAAAGTAGATTTAGATTAGGTATTTGGAAAAAATTCTTCTCTATGAGGGTGGTGAGGCACTGGCACAGGTTGCCCAGGGAAGCTATGGATGCCCCATCCCTGGCAGTGATCAAGGTCAGGCTGGACTGGACTTTGAGCAACCTGGTTTAGCAGAAGAGGGGGTAGAACTACATGATCTTTCAGGTAGGTCCCTTTAAACCCAAGCCATTCTGTAATTCTATGAATTACATTATTCTAAGGTACCAATAACACCCTTTACAAAACACAGATGCTTCATCTCACTGTAGCAAAGGCTGTTAGGTATTAAAACATGACAGGATTGTTCCCTTATCTTAGCCAAGGGGCAGGGGCCCTACCCTGCAGCCCAGAAAGGCCAGCACGCCTCATGGAGACACACACAGCACCAGGGCCCAGGCAGCTGCTCCAGGCCATCTTGGGGGCACCATGCTGAACATCCCCACTGAACACAGCCTCGCCTACAGGCCTGTGCCACCCTGAGCCGCCTGCCACTGCATCAACAGGAAGCACACTTTGCCAGCAGCCCCCACTTTGTGTCTCTTTACCAAAAACGTGTGGGTTATCCACATGGTTGACAAAAGATCCTGACCTGTACTGGATGGAGCTATGTGTCTCTGAGGATCTGGATACACTTGGAAAGGGGAAGAGGAAAAACAGTCCTGCGCTGCCACAAGCCAGTCTAATACTAATGAGAATAGATGTTAATGCCCTGCCTCCAAATCCCCAGAATCAAAGGACTCCCTCTCCTTTAGCTCAGGTCAAACACAAGATGTCCCAGGGAGCCCACACACCACAATTAATCATTAGCACCCAGATCCACAAACACCCAGATCCACAAACACCCAGATCCACAAACACCCAGATCCACAAACACCCAGATCCACAAACACCCAGATCCACAAACACCCAGATCCACAAACACCCAGATCCACAAACACCCAGATCCACAAACACCCAGATCCACAAACACCCAGATCCACAAACACCCAGATCCACAAACACCCAGATCCACAAACACCCAGATCCACAAACACCCAGATCCACAAACACCCAGATCCACAAACACCCAGATCCACACACACCCAGATCCACACACACCCAGATCCACACACACCCAGATCCACACACACCCAGATCCACACACACCCAGATCCACACACACCCAGATCCACACACACCCAGATCCACACACACCCAGATCCACACACACCCAGATCCACACACACCCAGATCCACACACACCCAGATCCACACACACCCAGATCCACACACACCCAGATCCACACACACCCAGATCCACACACACCCAGATCCACACACACCCAGATCCACACACACCCAGATCCACACACACCCAGATCCACACACACCCAGATCCACACACACCCAGATCCACACACACCCAGATCCACACACACCCAGATCCACACACACCCAGATCCACACACACCCAGATCCACACACACCCAGATCCACACTGTGTGCTTCCGGAATTATCTTGAAGACAAGATGAAGGTGGTGCAAGCCTCATCCAGTGGATGTTCTACATTGCTCACAGCTCAGCAATTTTTACATTTCACCAAAGATTCCATATTACAGAAGCATTTCTACATCACGAGACGGACTACTGCAAGCATGAGTGCTTCCTGTTTCAGGAACCACAGTCCAACTCTCTGGTTCTCCAAGTTTTTAAGCTCTTTGTCCCTTCTCTCCCCTCTTGAATGACAGCATTTATCTAATTCACAACCACCATAAACAAAGCCCGTTTCAGTTACAGTTGTCTTTCCTAGCACAGAAATCTTAAAACAAAAATGGACTTGTAAAGTTACCTGTTTGATTGACTGGCTCTGACTGGGAATGTCTACTGGGAGAACTGCTGTCACTGCTGCTGATAGGCACAGGCTCCAAAGCATCAGGGTATGTCAACAGATCTGCTGGCTTACCAACAGTTGAATCGGAAAGAAACCTTGTGAAAGTCAACTCCTCTTTGGGGGAGGTATAACATTCTTTGCCAGAATGCAAAACAGCCGATGTGACAGTACCTCCTGTTAACGTCACCTGAGTAAAGCAGTCCTGCCTCAGAGGGGACATGTCCGAAAGACTGAAACTATTCAAGGAGGAAGCAGCAGGATCATCATCAGAGGAACGGGAACTAAAGAAAGTATCCAGTGAAGGTTTAGAAGAATCACAGCACGTGTTGTCCCAACATGCCTGGTGCCTTGTAAACCGAATGTCTGTTTGTGTACAGGCAGTGCTGTAGTGTGCAGAATCGCTGTCACTGTCATCATGGCTATCCCCAGCACTGCTTTCTTCCCACTGTTCCACATCACTATCTGGATGTTTGGCTCCTTGCATTGTGGTCTGCTCCAGCACCAAAGAGGGCTTCAAACCAGATGCTCTTAAAACAGACACGAGAATGTCTTTGATAGCTTCAGCACTGTTTGGGTATGATCCAAAATTTCCAGCATGTCCAATCACTGCTGGCCTTGAATATTTGTCTGTTCAGGAAAGGGAAGAACAGAGATTAGGAAACAATCCTAAGAAGAGGTTAATTTAAAACATAAAATACATGTTATTTTTGACACGTAAGGAGACAGGAAAGAGCTGAACTCAAACACCATTCTCTGCTGCCTCTTCCTGCAAGAAAGCTCTTGTTTTCTGCAGGCTGAAAGCAATTCTGTCATTGATAAGGCTAGGTAATAAACAAACAGTAAAAGTATGCTGCTGCGAGCCAAACACAATTAGTTAAGCTTCAATGGTGACTGATAGTCAGCATGCTTGAAAACACCATTGTTCTACAAAACTGGATAAGGTACAGCTACTGGTACTGGTTCCATTGCCAGTAAAAGAGAAGGTCACATTATAGCAAGATATATGGAGGATCAATATAGCAGGAAGAAAACAAAAAATAGACACAAATGAAGGTCACATGCTTGCATGTTTCAGTTCAGTCAGACACTCCTCATGTGGAAAAGGCTAAGTAACCTTCAGTCCACTATTCATAGTGGTGGCAACATTTACATGAACCCATAAAGAAAAACAGCTGTCACACCGAGTTCATTGTAACATAATGCCTCTGAATGAATCAAAAGTATCACCTGCCAAGATTCTGTGACCTACTACAAACCTGTAATTCAGCTGAAAAGGGACAAACTGCTTTTAGTGGCAAACATGGCAACATTAATGTGATGCAGAAGCCACACTCTTACCAGTAGCTACTCAAGAATAAATTGAAGTCCTATACCTTGAACAAAAAGCCTCACAGGAACTGCCATCATCCAAACAATG
Source organism: Myiopsitta monachus (assembly GCA_017639245.1). Classification (NCBI taxonomy): domain Eukaryota; kingdom Metazoa; phylum Chordata; class Aves; order Psittaciformes; family Psittacidae; genus Myiopsitta; species Myiopsitta monachus. The sequence goes on from CM029919.1 coordinate 68,668,214, forward strand.
GAGAGATTAGACACAAAGTCTATGTTCAAGAAGAAGCTACTGACCACAGAACAATGAAGTTAACAACTGTCTAGGGAAGATAAGCAGGTTGTAAAACTCTAAGAACAGATACAATCAAGAAGATTCATTTCCAGGGCAAAGAACTCCCAGTTAGGTCCCAGGAAGAACATTAAACACTGCTGGTGAAAAGAAAAAAGCCAGCAAGTCTTGCAGCCTACAGACTTTGCCCAGAGGTTGCTCTCCCTGGACATCTCTCAGTGGAAATCAGTAAACCCCTCCACAAGTTACTCAGCTGGAAGCCAGCATGCACTCAAATTACATGATAAGAAAGTTTACTAATGAAGGTATCAAAACAAAAACACACACACACAAAAAGAAAAACAAAAACCACATACTTTGGAAAAACAAGTCGATATAAAGAGCAGTCCCTGTCAAAAGGCAGCTGAAAAAGTTATTACCAACATCACATATCAGCTATACTGCACAACCTGATAGCAATTCTGTCATAGCAAAGCCAAGCCAAAATCAGCTGAGTTCATCAGCAACTGGGATCAGCCACCTACCATATCGGAGAAAGCTCTTGCAGAAACAGCAACAAAACCGCATATTTCACTGACTGCATTTGCAAAGAAACACCTTGCCAAAGTAACCAGCCATAGCAGTGTAAGGGCAGGAATGCCAATATAAGAGCTAGCTGACTTTAAAACATATTTTGATGTTCTCATTAAAATAAAGCAATTTTGGTAGCTATTGATATTTAAATTTCACAGGAAAACCTGCTTAACCTGTTAATTTCACAGGTTAACCTGGGCCAAAGACTGCGTGTTTTCCGTGCAAGACAAAACATTTAGTCCTACTGTATTCAACTCTTCTGCTCTGCCTCCTATTGCAAAGCCAAATCCACCAAACCCCACATTTTAAGCTACCTCCAGAAATAGGTTAGTTCCAACAAAGAAAAAAAAAAAATCTGAAATTCAGTTTTGTAACTGATATTCATGTGAGTAACTGCTGTAATCTATTAAAGTCTGGGAAACTATTTCTTGACAGAACAAAGATTTAAACTGCCAAGAATCATCTGAATGGTTCAAGTATTTTACTCTCAAGCACACAAAATGCCAACGTAACTAGAATGGCCAGACTACCATTTAAAAGGCAAAACCACCCATACTTTCAAATTGTATAAATACACCTTGATGTTGCCCCATCTTCAAAGCCAGTAAGCAAGGTTCTCTCTCCAACCAGACTATAATTGTTTAGTAACACAACCATCGATAGCTTTTCCTACAAGTTCCAGCAAAGCTCCCAAGAGGAAGGCATTTTAGAACAAACTGGCATACCTGAGAGAACAGATATTTGAGGTGTCGGAGCGAGGCAGCTAATCCTTGCTGAAGAATTTGAAGAATATGCTGTATCAGTGAAAGGGACCTTTAGGCTTTCATGGTTTAACTAGAACAAGAACACACAGGCAGACAATTTGGTTATAAGACAGCAATACTCTGGTAATGACGCTCACAGTCATCCCAGCAGGAAGAACAGCATGCTAAAGCCTGCTGACGGTTGCCTAAACACTTCCTGTATTTCTTATTGTCTGCGAATTTCCCCAGAACCATGCACCATCTGAAAGAGCACTGGCATCTCAACACTGCATCTTGCATTTCACTCCAGAAGGCAGGTGACCAAAGAAAGTCTCCACCATACGAGAGCCATGCATATGTTTCAGGCATAGAGGAGATAAGAATGCTGAATCATATGCCTATATATCTGTCAAAACAGCAACAACAAAGTGGAAAAGAATTCAAGGAACCACCAGTCTGCAGCTGGAAAAAGGGGCCCATTTAGATGTATGCAAGCTGTGAGCTAAACCTGTGAGGCCCAAACTCCACAAACACCTGATGCATGCGCTGCTTGATCTCCCAGCTGCATCGACTGGTACAAGTCTGGTCACATAGTCACATTTGCCTAACTTGGTAGCACATAGCTACATGACAGTTCACATCAGCAACGCAGCTGACCCAGAACAAAGCAAGAAGTGACACAAATAGATAATACTTGACCTGGCATAGAGCCTGACAGTAGAAGCTGACAAAAATTCTCAATGCATTTGAACTGACTGAGCAGGTTTATACCAGATCAGCATTTCAGTTAGTACGGACATGACGCTTACAGCTCAGTTATTCCTAACCCCAAAGCTGGATTTACCATATTGCCAAACCAGGTTACGCTGAACTAGGGCAAGCAGTTCAGCACAAATACCAAGGGGCTAACTCCAGCAAGGGAGTAAGATGTACTCAAAACAGCAAAGCAACAGGTCTCTTCCCCAAGCTCACAAAACCTTGTGAGTGTCACATATATGTTGGGCACACCATCAAAAGGTGCATTAACTAAGGTGTATCTCCTGCCTTCTCCCCACTCATGACATGGATGAGATGTCTCCATGCAGAAGCATCTCCAGGATGCCTCTCACCCTCCCCTGCACCCTGTGGTCCCACACAAAGAGAAGGGAGTTAAAAGGTGTGCTGTCCTCTGCCACCCTGTGTTCATCTCTACATTCCATCTGTGGGAGTGCAGAGACTTGGCAAGCAGATCTAGTTCGGACATCCTTCAGACTCATGGACAGCAGAAGAAATTAAAACCCACAAAGAATTCCCCTTTTAACTGAAAAACAACATTTAGAGCCAAAAATAGTATACTGAATTTCAAATATTTAGTGTTTGATTATGCCAGTGCTTAGAAAATACGCTCTTCAGTATCATTAATTTCTTTTTCTCCCCCTCCATGCATTCACTTGAAGAAATGGCTTTATATATAGAAATATCATACAATCAATATCACTGGGTAAACTAGTTCTTACAGGAACTAGGTTTTTATTCATTACTTTTTTAATGGTCTTAATACCAGACATTAACAAACTCTACTTCTTAGGACATATCAAGTCTCACAACTTGACACCAGGGTGAACATAATTGGTGAACTTAATTACTTTATCAGTAAGAGTAAATGTTAAGAGTCTTAAGATTTTATCTTTTTTTTTTTTTAAATAGTGCTCCCACCCCTCAGATCTTATCAGAAGCAATTAGTGTTCTGAGAATTTGGACAGAAAGATTACCATTTACTTTCAAGATTGGAACTAGATCATCTTTAAGGTCCCTTCCAACACAAATCTCTCTATGATTCTATGTTACAATTTCAATGTTATCACAGATTAGGAAAGAACTCCTCTAATATTTAATTGTCAAAATATAAAAAATAACAATCACAAACCAAGAAATTAAGAAGCACTTATACGTAAATATTACAAAAGAGGTGAGTGAAAAGCACCACAACATGCTGCCATAACTAATAAACCCCACTTTGACATCTTTCATAGCATAAACGAGTCAGCCTTTTTTCCCCTCAACATGGGGAATGTATTTCCAACACTAACTCTGTAATAAAACCTCCAGCACTTAAAAGTATTTACCACAACCCTTGACAAGTAAAAGCTCTTTCTTGACAGAAGCTCCCGCAGCTAGGGGAAACACTGAGCCTCCACTGTGCTGCCCGCTTCCTTACCTTTTCAGCGCTGGCGTGCTCGAAGACTCCCGGTCTGCTATAGCTGGCCAGAGGAACAGCATGGAGAGACATGATGGAGCAGCATTCCCGGTTTGTTGTTGTTTTGTTGCTGTTTTGCAGCACCTGGAAGCGATAGAGAAAGAATTACAGTCGCCGCCACGTAACCGCGATTCTCCATGTGTTTTCCAGGCTGTACATTTCATACTGGGAACTGTTTGCGGTCTTGGCTTTGGCACGCTTGTAAGCTTACAGAAAAGCAGAGCTCAGCAGCAGTGGAATTCCGTGTTAAAGAGACAAGAATTTCAAAGGAAAAAAAAAAAAAAAAAAAACCACAAACAAACGGGAATGCCTATCACAGGCATCAAGGAAGGTATTGATCCGTTTATTGTGAAGAGACGGAGCGGACTTGGCAGCGTCGGGCTCCGTAGCAGCGGGGCTGCTCTCCCCCTCCACCGGTGACTAGGCAGGGGAAGGCACCAGCGGTGAACAAAACGAAGGGCCGTCGTCCCGGCACGGCGCTGGGAAGCCGCGTATCCCTTACCACGGAAGCGCCCAGCCCGGCGGGCAGCTTCAGAGAGCGTTAAATCCTGAGAGAAGCACCCCAACACTAACACCTCGCAGCGCCCACCAAGCTCCCTGCCAGCCACCGGCCTCCCTCCCGCAGCCGCCGTACCTGGCTCCTCCAATCTGCGGACAGCGCTCCAACACCCGCCGGTCACAGCACAACCCCCGCAACCAGCGCCACCACCGCAGCGGCGGCAAGCCACCCTCTCAGAGCGAGAAAGGGAGCCAGGCCCCGGGGCGGGGCCTCCCGAGGGAGGGCGGGATTCTGTCCGCAGCCCCGACAGTGGTGAGCGGCGGTGCGGCCTGGCTGGGGGTGGGTGGCTCAGCTGGCCCGCCCCTCTGGTGAGGGAAGGGCGGCCCTCGGTGCTACATCTCAGCCTGGAAAAAACAAGCCCAAACCGCAACGAAAACTGCCAGTAAGGAGAGGCTCCGGGCTCGGGGTTCGTCGAGTTAGGAGAAAAGGAGGCTGAGGTGCCCCCTCAGTGCGCCCTTCCTAAGGAGGGGAGGTGTTGATCCTTCTTAGGAGGGGAAGGGCATGTGGTGACAGGACAAGGCAGAATGGCTTTGAACTGACAGAGAGAAGATTTACATTACACGTTAGGAAGTTCTTTACTGTGAGGGTGCTGAGGCACTGACACAGGTTGCCCAGAGTAGCTGTGGCTGCCCCATCCTGGCAGTACTCAAGGCCAGGTTGGACAGGGCTTGGAGCAGCCTGGTCTAGTGGAAGGTGTCCCTCCCCGTGGCACAGGGGTTGGAAACATGATCTTTAAGGTCCCTTCCAACCCAAACTATTCTGTGATTCTATGAAACACTGGAACAGGGTTCCTGGAGAGGTGGTTGATGCCCCAAGCCTGTTAGTGTCTAAGAGGTATCTGAACACGCTTTAACTTTTGGTCAGCCCTGAAGCAGTCAAGCAGTTGGACTAGGTGATCCTCATAGGCCCCTTCCAACTGAATAGTATATTCTACTCTATTCTAAACCCAAACAAATCAAAGATAAGTCAGTTGGGAGTGAATGGAAGGTGTTTCCTCAAGCAGGCAGGGGATAGAGGCCCTCAGGCAACGTGTGCAGACACACCTCAAGGATCAGCTGTACTCGAGGATTTGCAACCAGCTGGCATATTAGAAATGACAGATCCAGTCTTACTTAGCTTTTAGAAAGGAATTGAACCACCTGCCAGGCCTGTCTGTGAGTCAGCTGCCTTAGAGGGCTCATAGCAAGTAAGCTTCAGTTCCTAGTAGTCAGTTTGGGCTAAAAAATAAAGTGAGAGAATGCTGAGCAGTATTTGTGGAGCTAAAACAATTGCTGATTGTCCATAAAATGGAATATATATATACACACATGTGCAGGAACTTCGGAAGTTGCAAACCATGAGGAAGTAGAAAGGGGGTAAGAGTCCAGATGGTGCCATGCAGAAATAAATAGAAGCAATAAACAGAATGCAAAGCAGAGTTGCAGCTGACAATCTGGCTTTCAGATGCTCTGGGGTAATTGCCTACCTTCTTAAGCACAGATGATGACTTAGCCAGTAAATGGAGCAGTGGATTTGGGGTGTGGAAGCCTAGAGAAAGTTGCTGGCCAAGCTGTACAGTTATTGTCTGAACTTGGTCTGAATGGGACTCTAAGCAACCTGATCAAGTTGAAGATGTCCCTCCTCCTTGCAGAGAGGTTGGACTAGATGAGCTTTGAAGGTCCCTGCCAATCAAAACTATGATTCTGTGTTATCCTATGGTGTGTGTTTCTAATTCCCAGTTACATAATGGTAATTTGTAAAAACAAACGCTGCTTTTGGGACATATGTTCATGTGGGGAAGAGCAGGCAGGAAGGTGGAAAAGCCTATAGGTTTATCTGTAGTACTTACTAAAGCCTCACAAAAATCCAGCTAGGGAATTTGTGCTTTATTTCCATAAAGTTTTCAAAAATCCTTACATGAGAAGAATTATACAAATGGAAAATATTAAATATGTCAAAAATGCTGCACAAAAAGAACATTTTCATATCTGCTTAGTGCTTTTTTGTCTCCATGCTGCACTCTGTGTATATGTGTATTGTCAGGAACCCTTGTATAGTGTCAGACCCTTTGCTTGGGATGTGATTAGAAACCTCTCTACTCTTTGCAGATATCACCAACAGAAATCCTAGAAAACCGGACAGATACAGAATGACAAGGGAAAAGAGGAAAGAAATGCTGGACTGTTTTTAAAGTTGACAAGGGGGAAATTCAATTAGGCCAGGGTGCATCAAACTGGTATCTTGCCCTAATACCTGAATAACCCACACTGACTTAAGAAGACCAAGCCATTTTGTCTAGTGCATGCCAAAACAAAAAGCATCAGCAAAAACCTGCCCAAAACCTTCCAGCATAATGTCAAAAAACAGAAGAGAGATGTTGGGAGCAGAGATGGTGGATTAAAAGCTCACACCACTGGGCTTCTGTAGAGGAATCTTCCTACTTCCCATATCTTGGGCATGGAAGTAGCTTGGAAACTTCAGCAGTAGCCAAGATATACACAACAGTAAGATCTTTGAGCTATAAAAGAATAACTGAGGAGAACTGAAAGCAGATATCCCTGGTGTCTCTAATGCAGATAATTTAAACATGTTCAAGACATTGTTCCTGACAGAGGGCCAAGACTCCATAATGTTTACATCAGACTGCCTGAAGGTAACAGGCCTTCTTTTTAAATCATGGAGAGGAGTATTTTTTATCACACAATTAAAATATTTCAACTTGGCAATTATTTAGAAAACTTTCTAGAGAGAAGCCCCCCAGAATGCTTTTTGGTTTGTTTGTTTTTTAAGTTTTAAGGCCAATGTTGCATAATGACTGAATTTTACCATTTGAAAGGCGTTATTATTCCTTATTCTCCAGGAAAGAGCTACTTGGAATGGTCTCAAAGTTAAAAATATCATCAATATGCTAAAAGAAGGAAGTCTAAAATAATTGCATGTAAAACCAAAATAATTACAAGGATAGGATCATTATCCCAAGCCACAAATATACCCAGGAAATGGGTGATCAGCTGACCCTCTAAAGAATTCCAAACATGCATCTAGTCAAAATACAAAACATGTCTGAAGATGCTGGAACCCTGTCAGAGGACAACAGCATGTGACAGTGTCCTCAGCTTTCCACACAGCTACTGGGCTGCTGGCCCTGCTGCTTCTGAGTGAGCTACCATAGCCTCAGTTTGCTGGTCAACCTTACAGTGCTGAGGCACATCTCCCTCAGAGCAGTGTGCATCCTGGGCATTTCTTTACATTAGTAAATTACGTTAGTAAATGCTACTACAGCCAAAGACCATAATATCTTTGACAACTCATTTAATCCTAGTAGTTTGATGACTTTTTTATGTGGGGGAGTGAGCATGGTACTTAGTAACCAGATGGTGTTAAACCATGACATAGTGGTACTATGCAGCTGCCATAATTAACACCCATTCATGGTTCAGATGAGATTAAGCCTTTTTTAAAGACCCTATAGTGAGACCCTATAGTGATTGTCATTAGAAGGCAGAAACAAGTGTCTATCCACACATTCTTTTAACCAGTGGAAATTGTGGAGTGGAGAAAAGGACAGAATGGAGCTGATCTCAGGAGGAGTATAGCTGGGCTTGGGAGGTTAAGGAAAATAAAATCAAAAGACCTTACAGTTTTCCATTAAAATCAGACTCAAAGGCTTTCCAGTACTGTCCATTTCAAGGTAGATGGGAAAACTTGGCATTTTGGGAAAAGGCTAATCCTTACAGCTATGAACCGAACATGAGAAACAGTTAAAAACCCATCACTTTTGGATATTTTTAATAATAAACTCTGTATCAGTACAACTGCTGAGGCAAGGATTATACAGGGTCTTTAAAGTCAGTAAAATACCATATGGACATGTATGTTTAAGTAACTTCTGGTTTTAATCTTTTGTGTAGCGAAGGATACAACTATTCCCTATGTACAGCTAAACCCCCCTGCCTCCCTCTCAAAAATACAAAAGCAAAACCAAAATCAAAACAAAAAAAAACAAACCCAAACAAAACAAACAAAAAAAAAAACTCCACAAAAAAGCACACACACACACACAAAAACAAACATAAAACAAAACCAAACACAAAACAAAAACAGACCCCACAATAATTTGGAAACACAATTTACAGAGCAATTTCTAAAGTGAAGTGTGTGTGGAAGGGTGAATTATGTAGAAAAAGGGAGAAGGGTGAATCACACAGGAGATTAAAGACAGGAAATGGAGACACTTAAGAGCTGACTCTCAAATGTGCAAAGTCCTCTTTATGTGGGGTAGAGTCAAACTCACACCCTGCTTGCCAGTGACTGTGGTTTCCTGGCACAAATGTGTGACAGAGAGAGAACAGACACTTAACACCAACTGTACTTCTCCATATCCCATCTGAGTAGATACATCCTATGTTTTGTTGGATGGCAAAACTGGCTTAAGACGTCCTTGCCCTTGCTGCCAGCTATCATGTCTCATAGTCATGTGTTCCCACATTTACACTGCAGTTTATTGCACCTTCAGTTGCCAGTGCCACTGTAATTCAGACTATATATTAAAACGAGGAAAAAAAAAGGTATTATAGCTTATTATTAAATTACATGACTTGGCAATCCAGTGTACAGCACAGCTCCACAAGACTGAGACAGATGAGGAAGTGTGGATGTGAGAAGAACCAGCAGACAAGGCAAAATACAGGGCTGGTTGCTTTAAACCAGCTTTGTCATAAAAGAAAATGGATCAAGGAACTACAGCTGGATCACTAGACTAGTCACTTCTAGAAAGATGTTTTTTCCTTCTTTGTTTTGCCCATCACAGACACTGAATAACTTAGTACTGGGAAATGATTTACACCTCTGACAAAACTTCTGCAGCAAATCAAATTATTTCACCTGCACTAAATTATGCAGGAAGTTGCCCTAAGTAAAAACACTAAGAACAGTAGCTACAAATAGAGAAAGTAAAAGATCAAGCAGGATTAGTCACTGCACGTCATGAAAGTAGGCAAGCCTGACAGACACGGCTTCTTTTCCTCCAGTCTTTGCTGGGAGAACTATGTGAATCAAATAAAAATGTGAAGTCAGTGCACAAAACTTACATTAAGGTCTCTCCTTCATTTAAACAGCACAAACAGACAGACAGCTCTTTTTGATTCAGATGTTCAGCACTCAAGAGGTAAGCGACAAATGTTTTATTGCCACAGTCACAAGTTTGACTTGTGACGTCTGAACTGTGTAACTGCTGCATTGAAGAGCTGCATGATGAGGAAGTGACGCTTCACCTGTTCTAGTGAGAAGCAGTTCCCAGGCAACGTGCTGGAAGAACTATTTTCACAGGATCTCTTTCACTGCAAAATGCTAGAATGGCTGCTGAGAGTCCACTTGTCAGAGGCAGACCCTTGAAAGCTTCCATATCATAATGCTGGAAAGCATGCCGTAGAGTCTTCTCATGCCATTTCCTAAGCCTGCAGGGCTGCTGCTTAAAAATCAATTTCTAAGATATGTCTTGGAGACATCTGCTGTTAGTTATGGAAAAAAAAAAAAAAAGGTAGGAAAGAGACTGCTGAATGATGGAGCAGAAGCAAGAAAAGTGGTATCAGACTACAAAATACTTTCAGTTGTTTCAGCTTACTTGCTGTTGCCTCTGTCATAAAGCTTCTAGGTCATTATCTACGTGGATAAGTACACAAAACATGTACCAGTTCAAGAAGATGTTCTTTTTTTTCCTCCAGGCATTTTAGCCTCCAGGCTATTCTCCACAGTAGATGGTAAAGTAATTACAGTTGGTACATTTTATTTTGGTTAGCAAGGTTGACGGAAATGCAGATGTTCACAGTTCAGTTCTTTGAAACAGATGACTAGTCATTTGCTTACTTCTCCCTTCCATTTTTAAACAGGAGTTCTGCTATTTAGACATCTACTGTCCTTTCAAATGTAACATGGACCAATCTGTGTGCCAAGCTTATTTTATTAACTTCTGCTTTTCAGTATTTGCACCATTAAATTGTTTAACTAACCAAGTCTTTCAAAAGCAGATGAAATTGTCTCCAGAACAGTTGTACATTTGTTTAATTAGACTGGTTTACAAGCTGATGTAGTGTTTGTATTGCAGGCAGAGTCCAGAAGTCTCACTTTTGGAACAGTGTTCACACACATAGAGACCCGCAGAAATTGTGAGAAGTGTATGGAGACATGGCTGTCCACCCAGACAAACCCAGTAGGAACGATCTAGTCAAAGGCTCCTTCCCAGAGAAGTTTTCCTGTTGTGATAGAACTGTCTCATTTATGTAATGGACATACTCTGCTCATACAATATTCTGGTGCTCCAGAGAACATAGAAATGTCAAGAAGCTCTTTCAGAGAGGGAAACTTTTGAACTGTTAAGTCCTTAAAAAAGAGGCACTGCCTATGGTGAGAGGTAATATCTGTTATTAGACCAGATGATGCAGTGGTGAAGAACAGGGTGGCTTTTCATGGACACAAGAAGCCCTTCATCTTATTGAGGTGGTGGCCCAGTTCACGGAGCCTGAATTTCTTCCAAGGCCATGACTGCACAAGATGAAAACTGGGGTCTAAAGCCCAAAGTACAGGATAAAAAACACTGCAGTTACTTGACACAAAGCGGTACAAACTCATAATCCCAGCTGAAGTGTAATACATATTTTGCAGAGACAATTTTGTCCAAGCAGATTTTATGGTGGATCAGATATCATATCTCAGCCCCCAGGGACCACAGCACTGGAATAAATATCATCTCTTATGCTCTAACATGATAGAAGTGGTAATGAGCGTTTGCATTTCGTGTGGATGAAGTCTGTACTCTTGGGTGATGCTGCAGCACAAGTCCTGTACCAATGAATAAGAAAATACAGTCTAAAACCAAAGTGCTTGTGGTATTTATGAAAGGTCTTTCATTCTAAACAAAGAATACAAACACTGCACATACAAACACTGAAATCCTGTGCTACTTCTCAGTGAAGTGCTGGCTTTAAAAAAGATAAATGAACATGGCAGTAATATGCTGAAACTTTGTACTTCTGACTTGAGATGGAAAAACAGCCTTGTGACCATCACCAAATTTAGTAGTAACAGAGAAAGACAGTTTTGGGTGCGAAACGAAAGAAACACATTTAGTGAACCTCTTATCTGATAACGATACTTTTCTACAGAGGGGAATTTATCAGAACATCCAAACAGGCCTTGCTGTATTTCTATAAATATCAGGCTAAATGCAATAGAAGAGTATTATCAGTATTGCTATGGAGCTAAATTCTTCCCACATAGATGCATTTGCATAATCTAGGCTAACAAATATGCTCCTGTTTGCCTTTAATGGCAGTGAAATGCTGCTGGAGGAGGAGAAGAAGAAAAATCCGGAAGTATTAAGGAATTCGGAATTCCAGGAAGTTTGTCTCAGGGAAGAGCTGTATGAATACACCTGCATTTAAGGTCTGTATTTTTGCCAATGGGAGAAAGGTAGAATTTGCTAGCTCCCATCACAGCAAAAATCTGCTCAACCCATGAGGTTTCACTCACAGGGATTCATTAATGATTTATTAATGTCACTTTAATCACCCGACAATCAGTGTGCTTACACATTCAGGATCAGTATCAGCAATACAACAGATAACACAGAACGTTAAAAAATACCTGCAAATGCCTGAACACCCTTCTATGAACAATCCCCCAAATTTCAACCCCCTCTGAATTTCACAGAGCTACAGACACCCGTCACTCACATACTCCATGCTGATGATGTCTCTTATTGTTGGGCCAGGTTTCTCTTCCCTCACCATGAACTTCCATGGTTTGTTAGACTTCTTTTTGAAGCTGACTCCGTTTGTTGGTGTTTTTTTAACTCCAGAAGTCTCTTGGTAATTTCCTGGTTACTATTTAATCCAGCTGATGGCCCTCTCTTAAGCAAACTTGATTATTGTAATTTTCCTCTTCAGCACACCTTGTTTTGGGGCAGACTCCCCTTGCAGGTGTTTTAGGGGACTCTGTTCACTCACATTTTTCCCACTCACATCCTTGTATCACTTCAGCAGCTGTTACCCACCTCATGGCATTGAGATGGGGTCCATGCACATTGGCCCCACCTCCGAGAAGAGGAGCCACACATTTCACCCAGCACCTCCATCACCATTTCTGAACCAGTTGTCCCCATCCAAGCTGGCACTCATGCACACATAGGATGCAATTCTGTTCCCCTAAGAGGAAATAGCTAAAAGACATCAGAAACCTACACTCTAAACATCTATATTAGGCTCCCAGTTCTTGCCTTTAAAGAATGAATACTTTGTTTAAAACATTTTACTAAATGGGAAAGCAGAAATGAGGCTGGCCTGGCTTGTCATAAAGCTAATTACAAGAAGTGTGTGAGCTGCATACTTCATGCTGTCTCTCCCTTACCAAGATGCATCATGAGAACTTGGTTTCCTGAAGCAGCTTATATAGTGACCCAACTTCATTGAATTTAGTTACAGCTCTGATTTCCTCCCGCTTTTCACTGTGTGCCCCAAGAACTTCTGTAACAGCTATTTGAGGGATTTAGGGTTTGATCTTAAAGCATCCTGCACATGGTTGAGTCTGTGACAGGGGTTTGTAAGCCAGTGCTTGCTTGCACTCTATTGGGCTCCCTTACTTTCCTTGCCACACGTACAGCCTCAAACCCTAGTTTCACATTTGGTGGTAGCACTGCCTAAGCTGCTTTACCAGGTTGGTTCTCGCATCTCTGTTCATGAGTACTCATTCTTATCTCCTCCCTGAACTACCTTTTTAGCAGGCTGTACAGCTAGGTAGTGAACCAAGTGGTGGAATGCAGACAGCTTGGAATGATTCATGAAAATGGGGTTGTTTTCCAGGCAGATCAGTTTACCATGTGGCTGCACACACATGCCTGATTTGGCTCAGTAGAGGAATAACGTGTGAGAATTTGCAAGGTGAACAGGAGATCCATAAGGCACTATTACCATTCAAAACAATGTCTTCAGAACCACGTCCTCTGAGGCCATAAGTTTACTTAAATGAATGAGAAAATCTTCCTAAGGGTATCTCCCAGGTGTTGCACCCCTGCTAGTGAAGCTCTAGCTGTGCCTATGGGATGAACTGCGCAGGATTGTTCAACTCCCAAATATTTGGAAGGGCCACTGGAGAGATCTGGCCCTGCACAGCTCTTTAGCTTCTCAGGCCTGCTGCCTTCAGGAGGAGCTGAGATCTGGCAGTACTTCATAGGTGGTCACTATCTTCTCAGTGCTCAAATGCTAAAAGTAATTCCTGGGAGCACATACCCACCAGGCAGCATGCTGCAAACCTGGTTCATGTGCTCTGGAAAAAGAGGATGTAGTGGTATATAGCAAATGACCATTGCAGCAGCCACTCACTTACATAAGCAACCCAATGCCTGAGCATTAACTGTTTAACAGCTTCTTCTGAGACGTATTTTATAATGGTTGTCTCAGTATTTACTCTTGCTTAACCCCATTACATCCATTGGAGAGCTGAGCTGTACCTCAAAATTGTCACATGCCCTGTAAAAGGTAGATCACCTTTTTTTTATGTATCACTGACATTTCCACTTAAATTCAGAGCTAAATGTCAGGGGATAAATATTTAGCAGCAGCAGCCTTCTGCTTTCCCCCCTTAAATACTGATACTGTTTTGTTGCTAATTTGAGCAGGTCATAGTGATTTTCCATATGTATTATTTTCTTTCAAAACTGCCCTCTGTCAAAACAAAAACATTTCCATGAAAGCATGGCAATTTTGCTAACAAATTAGTTGCCTCTTTTCTTGCTTGTTGAAGGAAAAAGAATGACAAAGAATGTCCAGATTTCAATTTCCTTTTAATGACACTGAATTGAAGTAGCATATTAGGCACTACTGTTCTTAGTACCACATCAAATCATTCTCTTTTCCTTCTGTTTCATAAATGAGAATATCAGCTGCTTCTAATATTGCTGCATGAGGCTACATTGCTTTTCCAAGATATTAAAACCAGATGGTTTTCAGGCCAGGTCTGCAGCTGAAAAATTCTGCTGACAGTATTAGATGGATACAGCTAAACTGGAAAAAAAAAATCCTACTGTGCATGCAGCTTATACCAGTGAAACCAAACCCTAGAACCCACCACCTATTTCAGACCCTAAAAATTAACAGAACCGTTTGCATACGACCTGGCACAAACTAAATTTAAGAAGTCAGGTTTCAGACTGCCCCACCCTAGCGTAGTTTTTGACTCTGTGTGTTAAACTACATGAGTCTTGCTAGATATCACTGCCACATCTCCTATCTTCGCTCTCCATGGCTGCTTCAGAATCCCTTTCTGGGCAGCTTTTCAAAACCACCATCAGAAACCTGTGCTAGCAGGACTTCAGCTGGCAAAATCCTTCAGCCCAGATAAAATCTAAAGTGCCTGTAAGATGTAGGACAACCAGTTACGAGAGAGGTTCTTTCACAACACAGAAAAGGGAATCCAGGTGTCTACTTAGTTATTTGCCAATTAGACATCAATTTGTAAATCCACAGTGGGTGGTGTATGGCAGAAGTTGGAGAAGTAAAATACCGGGTGTGCCCAGGTTGCCAGATGAGTTTGGCTTTGAAGTTGTTGTACAAGTACAGGCTTGTCACTGAGCTTCACTGTGTGTGCACAAGTAGGGTTTATCCTGGCTGTGGAGTCTGCTGGAAACAAAATTTAGATAAATCCAAAGTCTCATTAATGAGACCTATGCAAATGGCCAAAAGCCAAACCAAATCAGCTTTTCATTTCACAGCACCAGCCAGCACATAAAAATGGATAAGGGGAAGCTGATAGCTCTTCAGGGGAAACTTCATTCAAAATATGTGTCTTGCAGCCTGGTTGTCTCCTTATTTACATTAGCTGGATGCATGTAGGGATTCACTGGGACAGCTAGACCTGTGTGGGTTGTAGCACTGCAAAGCAACACCAGTAAACATGGAAGAAAGCTTTGTGAAGGAGGGCTTGAGACTGTGTTATTTTCAGGGCATTTAACATTTAGAGTGCGTGAATTATGTTGAAGATTGGACTACTGGTAGCATTTTGTAGAATCACAGAATGTTTGGTGTCAGAAGTGACTTTTAAAGAACATTTAGTCCAACCAGCTCCAGTTTTTGGAAAGGGCAAGGTTGAAGGGAGTGGCGTATTTCCGTGAGCTTAGGACAACTGGCATTAGCTGGAGAGAAAACAGGCCACCTTTTGCATTTGCAGTCTTTTAGCAGTTCTTAGAAATGTACTGCAGCACATTATTAAATACATTAACCACAAGTGGGTTTGTGTCAATAACTAAGGACCTTTGAATCTACAAATTCACAGCTAATTGACACCTAGGTAGGACGACTTGAAAAAGTCCTATTTGCATTTGGCTGCCCATCTGAACAGCTGAAAAAACAAGAGCAACAGTCATACCTTGTTTGTCAAAGTATTGAATGTTAATAGTGCAGTTTTGCTTTGCCTTTTTCCCTCCCTGGGAATTGGAGAAAATGCTACCTTTCAGTTAGCAAGGAAGCAAAGAGCCAGGCCATGTTCTCAAGTATGGATCTTACTGAGAAGGCTGTGGGTTTGGTGAGTGCAGTTCCTTCCTCTTTGTACAAAGGTCTCACACACCATGCTTAGCTTGGAGTGGAAGGCCTTCAGCGCCAGAGTCTGGATTGCTCTCACCTGTGTGTGCTCAGTCTCCTTCAAATGAAGAAGTAATGTGAAACAAAACTTAATTGAAAACTCCAAAACACAACAAGTTGAGTTTGTAGCTTAGCTGTCACGGGACTTCACACAAGGGATGGGGGATATTCGGAATCAGCGCTTGCTCTGAACCATTGACAGTCTGAAATACTTTTAGCAAGAAATCCTCTGTCAAGGATGTGTTTGCTGTTCCTGTATCAATGTCTGAACAGAGAGACAAAAGACATCCTCAATTACTTGAGAGGGTATTAATCCGTTAATGAAGGATCCAACATTCAACAATGAATTTGGTGAAATCCAGTGACAGGACTCTTTTCAGTGTATCCTACTGTTGTCTTATTTATAATGCCAGCCTGCTAGGAGAGCTGCCTCTCCTCATACATCCTTCCCTCTCTCTCTCAGTTCCAGCTTAGTTTTGATTTGGTTTTCTTCCTGGTTATGTCTGCAGTGCTTTTGAACAGTTCTGATGTGCAGGCATTCTACACTTCTTTCAAAGGAGGACTAATTTTATGTGGTGCATGGAAGGAAGCCTGTTCTTCATACACTTGCTTTTCCTAGTTACCCTTCAAGGCTAAAACAGTCCACAGACTCATCAAAGAAAACTAATGATCTAGTTTGAATACAGAGATCTTAATATTCATAAATGAGCCGAAGACTTTACTCAGCTGGGAAAAGAGAAGCTACTTGGTTTTGATATGACTTCTGTGACCACTGAAGTCCTTGAAGCTGGAGGAAGTCCTGGCAGATGGCTGTTGTTTGAAGAGACCGGCACTGTGGTAGTGTCAGAAACATGGAGGATTTCACAGGTCACCAAACTACCCTGAAGTACAATTCAGAAACCACAAATCTCTCCATATGATAGAAAAAAATTGTTGGCAATCAGGAGCTACAAAAGTGAAAAGTAGTGAATTTTCAGTGTGGAGGGGTTATTTAACCCCTTAGATGTCTTAGATGTCTTTTCAAAAACTTAGATGTCTTTTCTTGCAATCTCACAGGCACCAAGCCAAGGTGTGATTCTGCTTTCAATGAAATCAGTGGATTTTTTCTGTATTTGAATGCCACAAGTAAATGCAGGGTTTGTTCTTTTGCCTCAGCCATACAGTGTTTGTTACATCCTCTTTTGCCTATTTTTTCTATTCACTTTCTATTTATTTAAATTATTTATATTTGTTTTCTTTCTTCCCTTTGCTTGACATTTTGATTCCTTTTTATAATCATAGAATCAACCAGGTTGGAAAATACCATTAAGATCATCCAGTCCAACCCTTACCCCAGCACCGCCAAGGCCACCACTAACCGATGGCACTGAGGGCCTCGTCTACACAGTGTGTGATAACTAATGACATATGGGTACACACAAAAGAGTCACTCTGACTTCATGGAATCTAAGCCCTGAGTTACAAATCCTGATGTACGGAATGAAATAACTATTCTGCAGCATGCTGCCGAGGCTGGCATTGTGGGGAGGTTTAGTAACCTCACTCTTGGCCAAGGCTTCCTTCTATTTTGGCACTTTAGCTGTGGTGAACCATCCCCAGCAGACCAAGAGAATGAGGTTGACGTATATTAAGAGCCCAGCCTTATGGCTGGCCTGCCTGTGCAAATGTTACCCCTCAGTCCTACCTCATATCCTGTGAAAACCCCAACTCTTGTGGCTCTGTGACAGATACCTCAGCTCACCTCCAGATCTGCTTATGTCTCTGATAACCCTATCAGTTGTCACTGATGGCCAAAGACAGAAAGGCTCATAGGCTTCATGGGAGCAAAAGCCATCCCACAATACTGAATGGTTTGCATTATCAGCTGAGATCCTGAATGAAACAGATCAGTGGGCATAATTAATATTGGAGGCAGTAGCAGCAGTATGGGCTTCTTCTTGTTGTGGAGGCATGAGTGCAGAGTTCCCCCATCAATTTTAAGCACTGCTTAGCAGCAGCAAGATCCATGTTAATAGCTGAGAAAGAATGTGATAGATTTAAGGAGCTCATAATTAAGGCATTTAGGCATTTATAGCAGTGAAAGGAGGAATTAATATTTGAACATTAAAATGAACTAGGTAGCTATTTAAAATAGCATTTCCAATTACTGCTTTCCCAGAGAGGGTAATGAGTTCTCCAAAAGCCTGTCTATTTTTGACAAACCCCACTTTGTACAGGTCAATTGACTTAGGTATCTAATCAATCTGTGCAATAAAATTTACTGGCATCCTGAGAATAGAAAGTATGCCAGTGTTTCTGATTTTATTTAGGCAAAGCACTAATTTAATCAGAAAGCACATAAAGGGAGCAGTTATGGAATGCTTTACCCGTTGTTGCAAATAAGTTGGTTGTAGTTGCAGAACAGCTGATGTCCGTGCGCTTAGTGTGAGATCATTAGACCATCCCATGTAAAAAAGCATGCCCAAAAGCTGTTCCAGGGCCATGTCTAAACTAAACTGATATCCTCCTCAGGCTCAGCTGGGCAATGGAGGGAAGGAAAGGAGGGAAATGACCATGGCAGCCTCAGATGAGACACATTTAAGCCATAGTAGAAAGGTCACTTTTTATTTCATGCTGTGTCCACTTGCTTTGGTGGGGGAGTGGTTGGGAGTGCCGGCTCTGGGTTCTAGCCCCATGCCATATCTGTACACGGACTTCCCCAAATTGGAATTTTGAGGTTGAGAAAGGGGAAACATCTAAGGAGGAATCCTTATACAGACATCCCGACTTGTAGGTCATCAGTAACATATGCTTTCAATTCCAGCAGCACAAGCAGAGTCTGCAAATACTACCCTCTGATACTGATACAACATTTTAGTTGTTGCCCTACATTTCATACATTGCATGTTGCTGTCATCAAAATATTGTTGTTTGATTTTTCTAAAGTGGACATTGGATATTAATTTTCCCTAGAGAGACTACTGGAATTGAGATCCTGACGGTACCTGGTTCGGTATCTTGTAGGCTGGTGAGCACCTGGGTGGGCAACCCATGTTTGGTGGGACGTTGGAGACTCCAGTCCTGCCCCGAGTAGTTACGGCAGAGCCAGAGGCGGTGCGATGACCCGGGCCATTGAGACCAACCCAGCTCATGCTGCTGGCCGGTGCTTATGGCGCCAGCGCATGTGTTAGGAAGCAGGACGCTTGCGTTGCGTGTTCCAGGCATCCTGCTAGGACACCCAGAGCACGCACACCCAGAGCACGCACACCCAGAGCACGCACACCCAGAGCACGCACACCCGGCGCCTGACCGCCGCCCGCCCCTCCCCGCACGGCGGCAGGGGGAACCCCCAAAGCTCACGCTGGCCCTAAAGCCACGCGCCGTGCCTGACGGCCGGGACGTACTTCTTGCGTCACGGAAGAGGCGCCTCCCCGGCCGGCCGCGCTTGCAGCGGGGGAGCGCCCAGCAGGGGGAGGCAGAGCCCGGCCCTGGGGCGGGGGGGTATTGCCCGCAGGTCTGCAGTGCTCGGCCGCAGGAGCCTCGGTCGCCGGGGCCGCGTCAGCTCCGGAGTTCTGCGGCAGGTCCTTCCCTCGGGAGCCCGGGTGGTGAAAGCGCGCGGCGGTGCCGCGGTTGGCGATGCCCCCACATGTCCAGCCAACCAGCCTGTCCTCAACATGCAGCGCTTGAACTCGAGTGTCCCGCAAGTGGCCTTCACGTTACTTCAGACCATCACTGAGATTGTTTCTGACCGGTGAGAAGGAGGAATATGTTTGCCAAACCTCAGTTTTACCAGCTGCTCGCATAGACCACAATGTCTAGTGCCAGTTTGGGTTGTTTCATTATAGGCAAACATAGTTTCAGAAGTCTTGAGTCTGAGTACTGACATCTGCAAGATAAGGAAAGGGAGACTTATAGTAACTGTGCTTTTTAAAGGCCAGCTAATAGCCTTTTTCCACCTTACGTCAGAGGAGGAGGTATGGAGATCAAGACTCAGTACTGTTACGGCCTGATATTGCAAGGGTGAATATCCAAAAGCCCGTAAGTAAGGAGAGGAATAATGAGCCATTGTGCTAATATTACTGGCAGGCAGGAGAGAAATGAGGTCACCTGTTTCTCATACCTCAGCTGCTCTGGCATAGTTTGCTGGAGTCGTTGCCAGTTCCCAGTTAAAACTGTCATTCACATATGAAACTGGGATGTTTGCAGAAAATGTTACTCCTTCCAAATTTAGGCTTAATCTACATCCCACCTAAACATTTTGTTTCAGTCACAAGTATGTTAAACTACATCATGATGTCAGCCTTCTCAATACTGAATTTCAGGAGAAAAAAGTTTAAGAGGAATTCAGATGGAGTAAAGGAGAACATCCATAGGGATAAATACTTTTCCTGAGCTGACAATGGTGTAATAAGGAAATTTGACATTTGTAATGTCAAATAAGGAGAGTTTTATGAGGAGTTATAAGGACAAAAGCAGCATTCAGATCATCCAAATCTGGTGCTTGCATCAAGCCCAGGGCTTAAAAATAATGCACCTGGCCCCAGCAGGAGGATCTGGAACTCCTTATTTAGGCTTACAGGCTCTCTTTTCCTGTTAACGGAGGAAAACAAGTACCTCAGAAGCAATACCTAGAATGCTTGTGTGCAGGGAAGGCCCAGGGAAAGAATAGCTGGTAGGAAACATCACATCCCCTTTCTGCAATGTAAGAATCAAACTGTTGGTGTCCTTTTGAGGAAGGTTTTCCGATTTTTAAAAGCAGAGTGAGATAACTAGAGAGGTGCAGGTGGCTGAGGATGTTGTCTGACTAGCTGAGGAGTAGACATTCATTTTAACAAGTTCCCTTCCTGCTTAAATGCAGTGCCCAGGGGTATCTGCTGATGTTCGTGTTAATGCTGTTGTCCTGCTCAGCGGGACAAAGCAACCAAGCTCAGGCCCCTCAGCTGAAAAGAGGCAGAGAAAGTTTGGCTTTGGGTCAGTAATCATTTAAGGGCTGCTTAAACACAAGGTCTCAGGGCCCTTGCTTGGTTTGAGTGGTACTGTGGTTACAATAGCCCACCCTCCTTAAGGTAACCACAAGTTCCAGTAGGACACCTACCCCAGGGCAGTGACATTTAACTTCCTCAGGGTAAGCTGTGTCTTGAGTTAAAATAGGTAAAATCAGTGTAAAATGTGTGTGAAGCAGGCTGTGCTGTAAATCCAGCTTATGAATTTGCCTTGACTCAGATGCAAGGGCCCTGGCTACAGTGATGTTTTCAGGCAAATCAGAAAATGGCCATCCTTTGGATAATGTTTGTTGCCTTGCTCATATGAACAGAGTTATCTGAGTCCAGTGAAGTATTTAATAAGCTCAGTTACGTTACGAGTCGTAAAAAAGTACTTTTTTTATGTGTTCTATGGGAAATAAACCATTAATCATTCTCAGATTCAGGGAAAGTAGAGGGATGAAGACCAGTAAGCTTATCTCTCTGCCTATCTCACCTGAGAAAAAATATTCTCTATGCTTTGTTTTGATTATTTAGTCCAATCTTTGTTGAATATTAGAAATGCAGGTTATTATGCAAGATAGTACATAATCCAGCATATTTTGCTGTTATTTAATGTAAATTTCTCTTTCTTTAGTTTAACTTCATTGCCTTGAGTTACACGTGTTTCCACCAGTGAGAAATCCAAAACCATCCTGTGTTTCCATGGGGTAGTGTTATGTGTGCATATAGTACATTTATTTACATGTTCATGTGTCCTTCTCACAAGTAATCTTTGGATGGTTCCTCTGATATCTGTGGAAATGCAAAGTTGTGTGAGAAATCTAAACTGAGGTACGTTTGGCCTGGTTGTCCCAGGTGAAGCTGAGCAGTGAGAAGTCCCTGATTGTTTAGGAGCTGGGGAGAGCAGGAGCAGCAGGTCCATGCAATTCACTGAGGTTTATAAACTTGACTGAGCATGCTCTCCACAGCTTTGTACCAGGATGCCCAAGCTCATTTCTCACAGAGCTAGCCTCAGTGCGGCATGGTTTATCAAGCTCAGCATTACACTAAATCAGCTGCATGTCTTCCAGATCCAAGAAGAGCTACATTTTTGGTATTGTGCCTCTAATTCAGTAAAACTGATTAGTCACCTAGGAGTGCACAACGGCTGAAGACTTCCAGTATTAAGACTAGCAGCTAAATACACACTTCTTTTAGTTCAGGCTTGTTTTCATATGCAGGCTTTCATCTCCACCAATGCTTTCTGTACCACATGCTATTCAGCTAATGCATTCAGTGGGCCCCAGACCATTTCCTTCCAGTTGTGACCTAAATGAACTGTTTTCTTCTTTCAGTAGTCAGGCAGGTCCTGCCTCTCCCTGCTCTTCCTGTCTGTGTCCCAACATCCCGGATCAGTCCTGTTTTAGTACTTCTGAGCATCGTATTTACACAGAGGAGGTCCAGGTGAGAGCTGCTCCTTCTCCTTCTCCTTCTCCTTCTCACGATCATGTAGGCTGCCACAGGTACAGCAAAATATCTTACTACCACCTCTGGGCCTGACACTCAGGCACTTGAGCTTAAGACCAGCACATTCAAGCATGGGGTACTCCCCCCCTTATAGATGCAGCAAAACAGAAGCCACCAGTGCTGAATAGTCATGGGTCTTCCAGTAGTGCCTCCTTCAAAAGCGCTAGACTTGAATTAGGTGCTTAATTCTGCTTATTGAACTTGTTTCCAGACAAGTGGGAACGTGTATAAGGGAACTTCATCCTCGGGGTCTTTACATGGGGAAAGGTATTGCTTCCCATAAGATAAGGTCAGCATGAAGATGTGAAATGGTGTATCCATGTTTCACTGGGCATAAATTTATCCTGCTGCCTGACCAAGCAGTGTACAGCTCTATTGTTGGCCAACGAGCCCTGTACACGTTGGAGTATCCAGGTTGTACTACAGGAACCTGATGAGAAAGCAGGGCTGTATTTCAATGAAACAGTTCCTTAGCCACAGCTTCCCTTCCCAATACCACGTCTGTCTGCCTCCTCCATTAAGCAACAAAATAGCTTCTGTGGCTGGAGTGCAGAGCAGATTATTTACATAATTTAAGTTAAAGAATAACTAAAAAAAAGAAAAAGGTCTATTTTTAAACTGTGGTCATGGTGCTGATCCTGTTTGCAGCACAGTCCCCAAAGCAGCTGCCCTGGCACAACTGAGTGGAGCATGAGCTGCAGCATGTGAGTGGGGAGAAAGGGGTTGATATAGAGATAGAAGCAACGTTTTTAACCAGTTTTGCACAGGCAGAGACTGTTTTCCTGACCAAGACCTTCAACTTCTAAGGGTTCAACTGTCTGCTCTGCACTGATGCCTGTAAACTCTCCCCACACAACCTTGATTATTGTGAATTTGAGGAGATTTACTGAATGGTGCAGTGCTGCCAGAACAAGCCGTTGCTTTCCTTTCTGGAAGAGGAGTATTTTGAAGGGGAGGGTGAGAGAAAGGTGACCTGAGCTACTGCATTCCTTATATTCTCAGCTGTTGCCCTTGATAGGAGTTGCAGGGGGGCAGGGATGTGGCAGCTCCTTGCATCTGAACACAAATAATCGGAGAGCTGAGATTGTAGCTTGTTCACTGATGACACTGGGGGCAGCCCAAGGGAGGAGAAAGAGTCTGTAACGCCCTGTCTGTTCCTTTCCCCCTGTTCTGTGCTTGACACAACTGATTTTAAAAATCTGGACAGGCCAGGAAGCCTTGAGTTCACATTCCTTAACTTCAGGAAGAGCAGCTCTGCTGTAACTGCACCACATGTTATCCCTCAGCCTGGCTTTTTCAGAGCACAAGATGCTCTCACAGTGTACAAGAGAAATGACTGAACAGGGAATTACGAATAAAGAGAGGATCAAGCTCTGTGCACTAAATCCTGAATGCTGACGCTAAACACATTTTTCCTTAAATGGATCTCATCTGACTTTGTTGCCTGCAGGCGCAGCTCTAAGGATGAAATTAAGATATTAAGCAAAGTCTAGGATGCAACAATAAACTTTTAAGTCATGTTAGTGATAATCATGTGGTTGAGCCACTCTCCAAAGTCACTCTCAGTAATTAAGAAACATACTTGGCCCATAATGGAGAGTTAATGGATTAAAGAGATGCCTTGTTGCACAGTGGTTTGACTGTGTGCAGCAGCTTTCATCCTAAAATATTTCAAAATCCTTGGGCTTAAGCTTGTTACTATTGCAGTCAGTGCTGAAATTATGACAGACTGTCCATCAGCAGAGAGACCTCATGCTGCCCAGCATTGCTGAAGGGACCTCCCCTCCGGGATCCTCACTCCCCAAACCCCTCAGAGCTGAATGCCTGAATGAAGAGTGCTACTTTCATGCCAGTCCTTGTTCCAGAAGCAGTTTGCCTGTTTTGCATTCATCTGCATAAACAGCCCTTGAAGTAGGGATTAAATCAGTTTTCTTCCCTTCTGGGTGAGTCCTTTAATCCTTGGACTACAGCTACTCTTGTATTCCCTGTTTTGTTGTCCCCTTCAAGCCTTTAGTCTGCTGCAAAGCAGGGCAGCTTCACAGGGCAGAGCAGGGTCTTCCTATCAGGTGGGTGGGGAGATGTGGGTCTGAACCCTCTGGCTTAGTCCTGTTGGAGGGAGATTTGCCTTCAAGTTTAAGGCTCTGCTTTCTTCTCGAAAGCCTAGGGTCCCATAGACAAGATGTTGAAACACCGAAGATCGGAGCACCTGAGGGCCATTGTGATTCTCACTCCAGGTTGGTAGCTGCTTTGGCATCCTCAGCTGCTGTCTTCTCTGAAGTAATCCCCAAAGCACATAGTGAATGCATTTAATCTGGTAAAGAATCAAGCTGATTTCCACTTGATGCTGTAGTTCCAAAAAATCTGTCATAATTGAGCCTTTTACAAATTTAAAAAAGAAAAAGCATGAAGTAACATTTATTTTTTTAGGCTAAGAAATCTGGATGTTCCAACCTTATCTGCAGCTGAGCAAGTCTGCAAGAGGAAGACCTAATTTACCAGAGTCTTAAAACAGGCAAACACTGCTGATCTATCTTTATTATTCTGTCTATATTTAACAATCACATATAAATTAATTTTATGAAACTCTGGGTTAATAAGAGCTTTGGAATTTCTGCAGTGTTCACAGCAGCCCTCAGCCCCTTCTGAAAATGAGAGTAAATTAAACTTAATGGTTCATTTATCCTCAGTATTATCCACCCATTTCAAATGCAACTTAATGTGGAGACAATGGAACTACAACACTAGGTCATTACACAGGATGCTCCGTGATCTTTCTCTCATTTTGCAAGTTGGCTCCCAGGCCCATGTGCCTCCACCCACCTTACTGAAGCAGATCAGAAGTGCTTGGAAGGCCCAGCCTGAGACTGTGGACCATGGGCTTGCCCTGTTGAGGACGGTGTATCACTGATGAGAAAAAAGTCCATCATTTATTCATGCTCAAATGCAATTTACTACCTGATGTGAAAGACTTGTATACCATCATTTATCTTCATTAATTAAACTCTAAAGGTGTTGATAGGTCAGCAAGGCCCTGCACAGTGATACGTCCCCAGTAATAGCCAGAATTTATTAATAATGGAGTAAAGCTGAAACAGAATAGCCACATCCCATTCTGATTTACTAGTCTTCCAGTAAAGTTTCAAAACAGTTAATTTATGCATTATCTATTGAATCATTTGAATTCTCACTAGCCACAAATGCATATGCCCTTGTCTACCAGTTTAATAAATCAGTATTCCAAAATCCTAATTTTAAAATGTCTCTTACTTCCATTGTAGAAGAAATAGAATTCTCACAAAGGATTTGCAAGCAGCTCCACAGATTTTGTGTTATTTCTCCTTCATCTCGTCTTTAGCAATGAATACAAGAAATACCATGCATCCAGGGAACAGGGTTATTCTAAACTTAACCAGATCACTGTGGCTGTTTGCTGCTGCTGTCATTCATGAAAAAGAGTACTTTGATTTTCAGATGGTGCCGCTAAATTCAATGGGGCTGGTGATTTTGAGCAACAAGATACTCCAGGGGAGTGTGGCAGACCTTATCCAAGGGTTGTCTCAGCTTCAGGACAGAGACAATGTCTAGCTAGACAGCACATACAGTCTCCATCTCAACTGGCAACTCTAGGCACTGCTGTAATACATATTAATAACAATTTTGTTGAAAGGTCTTATTGTAGTCTTTGATTTGCTTTGGCCCAGCCACATGAAAGGACATCCAAGTAAGAACAAATAGTACAGACCACGGCCAGGGAAGGAGTCAGCTAGTTAGGAGCATCTAGGGCCAAGAGCTGAGGGCCCCAGTAAACCAGTCTGGCATCTTGATATGCACGGCGTGTTTGAAAAAGACTGTTAAAAACCACAGAGAGAGGAGAGCCAGAGAAATTCTGAGGAACTGGAAAAAATACCTGAAATAAGGCAAAGAGAACATGTCTTCTAGCATCACAGGAATAAAATAAAGATATGAGAGCACTGCACTGCCTAAGTACCTTGACGCAAAACTTTAGGAGAGCAAGGCTTAACAGAACCAAATGGTTCTAATTTAACTAATTTAAACCAACAAGCAAAGTTTAAAAATGAGGCAGGGGTTTTTACATGAGGTCTCTCACTGCTGCAGCAAGACACAAAGGAAAGAGATTGGTGCCTCTCTGCTGGGGTCTTGAAGTCTAAAGTGTGAATTGCTTGTCTTCTGTGGAACTTAAAACATTTTCCAGGGTTTCAAACATAAATTTCAAAGTGGATTTGAACAAAGGATCTTTTGTGTTTTGTGTTTTTGAGTGCAATGTGCACTAACCCACAGATATGTGAGTTATTTGACAGTGGAAACTCTTTCTTGTTTGCCCACAAAGACCTTTCCAGAATTAAGGGTCTTTCCGACTCAAGTTTCACTGAAACAGAAAGTTTTCGTGAAAATATTAAATCTTTTTTTGGTTTAAAACAAAACAAAAATGAAACGTTCATTGAAATGTTCCAAATGTAATGAAATAAATCGATGTCAGCATCTTGGATTTTCAGTCAAGAAGCACAATGAAGCAGATTTTATCATGATTTATGGTTTATGTGCTTTCCCACTACCATGAACTAGTATTTGTGTACTAAATGACATCCTGATGTATGACACTGGGTTATATTCAATGGCTTGACTTTTCTAACTTTCTTCATTTAAATGTGAAATTCCCCTCATTCTCCAGAGCACAGATGTGGAACATCAGCTGAAGTTCTCTCCTTCCTCTGAGGAAAATTTGAATCAGGAAGAATATGCAGTGTTTTGGTTATCTTTCTGAGATACAAACAAATTGTTGCTGTTGAAGAAGACAGTATTGAAGGAGGATGTAAAGGGGCAGGAAGGTGATGAATTTTGTTGGAAGAGGTATCAAACAATGCCTAGAAGAGGAATGTTGCTTTTTGGCAGCTGCACTGATAAACCTACACAAACTATACAGCTGGGAGATTACTCAAATTACAGTAATCCATCAGTTTGTTGTGATTTCACAGACAGGCCATTTCCTACAGGACCCAACTGATCAGCCCTGCTCTATAGCTTGTTTGCAGAGACAGAAATGGATTCCCACCACCCCTTGACCTCTACAGTCATGCAGGGGCTAAGTTCTAGTGATCACAGTGCCGGGAATCCATAGAAAAATGCCCAAGTAAAAATATAGTAGGAGACACAGGGAATAAGCAGCTGAACTCAAGTGTCATGCTGTGAATAAAAAACCTAGTATATGTACATGCACTTAGGGCAACATTATGCAGGAGCAGGGAGGCTGTTTTCCTTTGAACTGATCCTGATATGATCATTACTAAGCTTGGTTTGGCCTAGCAGATAGAAGGTAAGTTGACACTAAACTGTAGAAGAGTCCTGTTTTGAGGAGCAACAAGTCCCTAGCTGATTTTAATAGCTAGAAAATGTCAGTCTAAGTGAAGGCAGCTTTTAGGCTGCCCTGACTTACTGTGGTGGCAGGGAGGGTTTGTATTTTACATGCTTGTCTGGTGCATTTTGACCCAGGAGAGGTTGGAGCAGGGCAATTCCAGATGCACAGTCATGCATCTGGGGATATGAAACAAGAAGCAGCCCAGGGAATGCCATGTCATTCAGAAGAAATGGTCACAGTGGTCTTAAACGTCATTACTGCTGGGTGTTGATAACCTGTGTTATCTGTGGGCGTTACCATAATGCCTCTTCGTGCGTATCTGTTGTGTTTCTTTGGGGAAAGGTGATGCTACCGCATGACCCTATCCTGTGCAGGCGTCTTCCAAAACCAGGGTTCCACCCTCACCACGATGGTGGAGCCGTCTAAGACTGCATGGCTAAGAAAAGGCCAAAGCATGTTCCTGTGCACACAGTACCAAGAAGAATAGCAACAGGTTACAAATTCTGAGGGCTATTAAAAAATAAAAATTAAATCATGCCAGCTCTGCTTAAATTGCTTCAAATAATATTAGCAAGAGGAGAAACACAATGAGGAGGATGACAGAAGCCCTCCCTTACTGGGAGGAAACACACACGTAATATGGGTAATGTGGGGTTTGACAGATAGAAATCTTAGATATGAATCATGTCTGGTGGACTGCTCAGTGTAGCCTTTCTGACAGACACGTTGATAGGGTTTATTTATAATCAGGAAGATATCCCCAGGCAACGCCCCTGCAGGTCTCTCCTTCATTCTGAACAATTAAACAGTCCTCTTGTTTTATTAATTAAAAGAAGAGAGTCTGGGAGAAATCTTTCTGAGAATATTCACTGAGATATTCTGAGAAGATCTTTGCACTTCAATGAACTTTAAAACTTCTTTTGGGTTCCTCTCAGATGGGAGGACGATGCTGCAAATTGGAGCCGGGTGAAGAATACAAAACAGCTCCTCCGTCAAATTTTCACTCTGGTGCCTGTCAATGCTTGAAAATGCTCTCCTGAGCCAGAGCTTGACTTGGGGTGAGGTGAGAAGCAGAACTAGTATAGAGGTGGGATGGGAGCTGTGGTCTCTGTGGCCTGCGTAGGCATCATGTGCGTGGTGTGTGTAGGTGCGTGATGATGAGTGCGGGTACATCAGTGTGCGCAGGGAATGGAGAAGGAAGAGCAATACCAGCCCTTTTGGCTCAGCTGAGCCCAGCTGGGTGGTGGAGAGTTTCCCCTAGGAAACAATGTTCCCTTCCTTCTGAGGAAGGTGCTAGTGCTGGAATGAGCAGAGCATCTCCCACCGCTCTGAGTAATTCATCTGCTGTGGACTGCTGCAAGAGACTGCGCTGGAGGCAGGACAACCCTGAAACCAGATCAGTGTCCATGTTTTATACGGCAGCTTAGCATATAACCAAAGGCCAGGCTAGCTTAAGTGAGCAAGGACACCTTGTGAGTGCTGTTCACACTTTCCCACTGTATTTTACAACAGCAGCATCCTCTGGAGTGAATAAAAGCCAGTATTCCTGTATTTTCAGTAATGTAAGCTCTGTCTGTTCAAATAGATTTCCTTGAAGCTTCTCCAGCTTTCACTGCACTGAGATACAAAACAGAATAACACAACTAATCGCAAAATCACTTTAGCTAGGAGTGTTTATAATTTGCAAAAGGTGTACGTCTTTCAACTTGTGTATGTTTTGTGCCAGGACGGTATATATTACTAATAATACCGAAATTAACACACAGTCACAGGCAAAAAAGACAGTAGGTGTTCTAGATCCACATGAACATACACAGCCACAGAAAAGGTGTCAGCAGCATCCTGATTGAGTCAAGATTCTCACAGAAACTGAATTTTCTGTGCGCTTTAATTACCAGTGTATCTCAGGTATGTTACTGGTAGCTTGCGATACTAAAGAAGGCATGCCAGCATTAGAATGATTTACATCTCCTTTAATTTTCATAGCACCCTGGTTATGTATAAATCATGTCATATAAACAAAACTGAGAAAAAATACGAGGAAGACCATATCCTGATGTAACAGAGTTACAGCAAGAATTATTGTGATAATGACAGGTGGGTTGTTTTGGGTTATTTTTTTACTGTATCAGTGACATGTGGGCTTTTATTAGGTTTGGACTGTGAACATTTAATTTGCCCAAGCCAAAGGGCATTTATAAATACATAGGCAGGCATCAGCTATGAGGTGGAGGAATATTTTTCTTGTACAGCACCAGCATAAGCATCAGGATGACAGATCTATTTAACATCATGCCCAAAGGGGGAACTGTTTTTTTCTGCTTTGACTGACTTCAGATGGGCTGATTTCAGCCCTCAGTTTATATAGTCACAACTCTGCTGAAGGAAACACGAATGCATAAATGTACCTTGAGGACAGACTACAGATCATCACCTCATCATAAAATGACCTGGTGAGATCACCTAAGCTGTAGAGCCATTTGGGGCAGCTGAAAGCAAAGACAGATTCCTCTTTCTCACAGACTTTAAGAGAAGACCATCACTGCAATGAGAGAGCCCCTGTAGTAAGAGATTGCTTTCCATTTTTATTGCCACTTTTGCTTTGCTTTTCTGCATCACAAGTTCGTGGCTTCTTTCCTATGGTCTCATTATGTGTAATCCAACATTTTCCTTGCTACTGTTTTCCCAGGAAGGCAGCACACGCTTGGTCAGCAAGCCGTGCATGTGAGTCTGTGTTACTGATGAAGCGAAAATGTCCTTGCTCATTTTTTTGTGGGAGGAATCCATGTGGTCGTCAGATAGCCAGGACAGGTTGCAGTTCTGGGAACACTTCCCTCTAACTTGTCTGTCCCAGGCAGGTGCCTGGTTTCCTCTCAGAATGGACCTAGTCCTTCTGTCCCTTTCAGTTGTACCACCTGTGGCTCACTTCTCCATTCCGCAGGATCGCTGAGCCCCCTCTCAAGAGGCAGCACACATCTGGCTGGAGGTGTACATCTGGCTGGAGGCCACATGTCTGGCCGGTAGCATTTCTTTGCAGCTGTGTTTGTAACCAGAAGAGTACATCCTGGCACCTCTGAGGGAGGCTGAGCAGCTGTGGACATCCCAAGGAAGGATCCGTCCAGCAGGAGACCACACCAGAATGGTCTGCTCCCTGCCTCCGCTGAGCCCTGACAGAGCTTAACTGTGTTATATTTATATCTCATTGGCTTTGCTGTTGGAGCCACATTAAAGGTGGGGTCCCCCCAATGAAAACTAGTCATACAAAAATAGCCACCAAAGTTCCTTCTGAACTGAGCATACTCACCCCTTCAGCAGGACTTCTAACAAACAACCTTGGGTTATCTTGCTTGGAGACCACTTCATTTCCCACAGACTCTCCTGCTGTAGCTCTGTGCACTCTATCTTGAACTTATATTCATGTATAAGCAGTACCTGTGAAACCAAAGGGTCCTATGTTTCATCCTATGTTTATTTCTAATGTTCATATAGAAGTATTTTCAAGCACCATACAAATGTGAAAAGATCAGTTTGAAATACATTTCCAGGAAGCTTTAGCTTAATTGAAAGAACAGCTAAGATTATCTTCCTTACCCTGCCTTTTATGATCTAAAGATAATTTATCCTGTGCAATAATTAGGGGATAAATACTGGTCTGAATAAGGCACTGTAGGTGATATTGCTCAAGTATGTATAGTGTATAGAGTAGATAAAGAGGTTGTAACCAGAAAGAAGACTGATAGCAAGGAGAGATGATCACAAGAGGAATTATTAATGAAATTCTTGATTTTTTTGTTGTTAATAACAGTGAGGTAGCTCTGGCTGCTACTAGACCAGTATTAGCTGTAGTTAACTGTGCAGAGCAGTCTGACATGACTGCAACTTAAATAGTATTGGTTCCAAGGCTGGCCAGGAGTTGATATGATACAGTTTGGTAGGATAAAGGTTTTCTGTGTTGTCCTCAAATCTGAACTTCTTTTTCAACTGAGTAAACAGTGGAGATATGGTTGAATGCAGCTTCTTTTTCTCTATGCTGTCAACTAAAAATGTCAAATAGTTTTCCATACACCATTCCAGGTGTATCTTTTGATGACGGTTATCTCTGTCTGCATTAAAATAATTTGAAATACTTTCCTAGCTCTTTAAGCTAATAAAGAAACTCTTTCTTAATCTCATTGAAGGTTAGATAACCATTTCCCAGTCTCACTTTTAAATTCTCGAAGGATCACTTAGATGCAGTTGACAGAGGGGCATTATCAAAAGTTTAACATGTTTTTCACAATGTGCCACAAGTTTTTTTTATTATAATCTTAAAATAAATGACCTTATGATGCATCGCCTGAAGTTAATTGTGTCCTGCATTCATTGAGAGGTGAGTCACAAGATAACAGTTGGTAGGTCCTTGGTCTAAGTATGGATTTTATCTAAAACACTTTTTAGTGAATAAAAAGAATACTTGACATCACATTCTAATTTCAGTTCTCGCTCTGAGATGCTTTGTCTAAAGAAACACCCAACCACTGACTTTCAGGACACTCTAAGTTCTCCTGAGGGGCTTCAATCTGATGGAAAGCTGATACGGCATATTTGCATAAGACTTACTGTAATCCGAGAGTCTCAGCACAGCTGTTTAAATGCGTTTCAGAAGTCTTGTATTAGGAAATAGGCTAAATCCTGCTCCTGTCATGATCTTAAACCTCTCAGAACTCATGATGCCATTTCTACTTCAGACACAGAGCCACAGTGAATACTTTTCACAAGAGAACGTTGTTTAAACTGTATAAACGTAAGGCTTCAAACTAAAATAATTTTAGCTTTTCTGAGAAGAATTGCATTAACTGATTTCAAGACACAGGGGATAAGTTGAAATGTTTCAAAATAGGTAAATGATACCCTGAAGCTCATGGTAATTTAGTCGAATATTGGAGGGTGTTTGAAATGGATGCTTGAGAGACACATCCATGATTGAAGGGAAAATACCATCTCCCTAAAGTAATCCCCTATCAGTCATGGATTGCTCACAAGAGATGAACACATGTGCCGTGGAAACCTACACTCATGCCTGCTCCAAGTGAGGCTTTCACATGTCTTGCCCCACCGAGGCCCCATTCCCCTTGTCTGCCTCCTGCCAAGCACATCTGATCCCAAAACTTCCTGCAAAGCCCTCATCACTGCTTTCTGCCCGCTTCCACAGTGACGGAAAGGGTTAAAGGAGGAGAAACCTCGCAGCAAGGGTTGGGTGAACCTTGGCAGCAGGATGTGGGTGGCCCAAAGCCACCGGATGCTGATGTGGGACCTTGAAGTGTCTGGCAGGACCGCTGGCTCACTTCCTATGTTGTGCTGCTTGCTGGGCTGTAGCGATTCCAGCGCTTGCCACCGCCAGAGCAAAGCTTAAAATAAAAAGAGAAGCGAGGCTTTTTTCGTGTGCTTATGCAGTGTAGGGTAACACTTGCTATGCAGCCGGGTTCTCTGCTGCATGCAGTCAGCTTCCGCCCTGTGCGAGCAGAATTTTCTCATAGGGAAAAAAAACCCCACAAGATATCAGTAAAATGCCATTTCTAAACAAAGCTTGGCAGGGGCTTCAGGGTAAGGTACAGTGCTGCACTTAATCTTTTTTCCAAAAGAATGGGTTTGAAATTAATGACCACTGAAGCACATTTATTGGCTCCGTAGGAGCAACCAAAACATCCTTCTTTTTTCCTTTATTTGGAGACAAGGAGGGAGGTTTGCAGCACTGATTGCTTCCATTTCACCACTTGAAAGACAATTCTTTGATTCATAGGAGATTATTTACATGCTTTTTTTATTTTCCTGACTTAGGAAATATACTTTGCGCTATAGGGGCAGGAAGCAACTCCTGCAAATATTTTAGCAGAGGCTATGGGTTGTTGGCATTGCCACAAGCACAGGTCCATCTGCAGGCAAGGGCTTTGCTGTTTGCAGTGTGACTTTATCTTGATGTTGACATGTGACCTGCCCGACCAAGCCAAAGTGTGATAAGACTTGCGATGTGATTTAGCAGTGCAGGAAGAGGGAAAACAATGATTGTTTTTGAGAGCGCCAGGAAAAGAAACCCCGCTCCACTCAACTTCTTTCTTTTTTAAATTGTTTTCCAGAGTAACTCAAGCTTTTTTTTTAAAAAGAACGCTTGTTCTCAGTGTGAATTTTTCCTGTGGGTAATGATCCGGACATACATAAAGCTAGGTCAGTGGCTCCTACCCTTTCCAGGCCATGTTTGCAGTTACTGCATTTCTGCCAAACTTTGCAACATTCCTCATTGCCTTCAAGCGGAAGAGCTGTGGCAAGTCAAACCTGTATAGCTCTGTCGCTCCCAGCAGCAGTCACACTGCAAACACAACTGTCTCAGCAGCTACTCAGATATTTTTGCAAATCTGCAATTGCTGAGACATGGCTGAAAGCTTGGCCTCCAGTCTTTACATCTGTCAGGGTGATGGGAAAATATATCCAGTCAAAGCTATGAATGCTGAATGATGGGCACTCACAGAACCCAGGGAATGGTCAGAACAAAATGTTGATGTCTCTTCACGCTGACAGGTAGTGTCACTCAATGAACTTGGAGGGCATTGCTGAAGTGTTTTGAGGCTTCTACAGCAACACGCTCCACTGAGTTCTGAGGACATTTTGCTAATATTTCTCTGAACACAAAGAATAGCTTTTCTACCCAACACTGGTCATAGTTCTTGCTGGCTGATGTGATCATTGCTGTTAAAACTCTTTGGGCTCACTACACTCTAGGAAACGTGGTCAGTATTCACCAAAGAAAAAAAAAACACTTGCCAAAGTCAAACTCAGCCCCGCAACAGCGCTATTGCAAGAACAAGTCATAAGGGTGGGTGTCTGTGATTGTGTATGTACATATGTATGTATGTGTTGAAAGAAGAGGTGTCTGTAACTGTTAACATCATTGGAGGATAACAGCATGTGTATTACAACCTATAGAGCTGAACTCTCTATGCATTTCCCCTGACAAGATCAGTATCCTTTTAGGGCAAAGAGAAAGCAGTTTGGAAAAATGTATTTTCCACATCAGCACTTGAATCATAGAATCATAGAATAGTTAGGGTTGGAAAGGACCTTAAGATCATCTAGTTACAACCCCCCTGCCATGGGCAGGGACACCTCCCACTAAACCTGGAATCAGTTCTTCCCTCAGGGATACATCATTCCTGCATGTGCGTTCTGTTCTGGCTCTTTCAAAGAGGTCACCCAAATAATATGGTGTTCTCACATTATATCTTCTCTAAAATGAAACAGCCTTGGAAAGCTAAAGAAAACTTGGTTCCTTACAAAACCCACATGGCCTTTTCCTGTCTCTGCAGTCCTCCCCTCCAGAGGACCAGTCCCTTATCTTGTGTGTGCCATTTGCTTCATATATAGGGGGAAGCTGGATTCCCATTGCTCGCCAGTACAACGTGTCGCTCTCGTGCCAGTGTTGGGTTCAGAGCTCTTCAGACAGACACAGAGCTTGCTATAAACCTTTGAAGTCATTATCTGAAGCATAATGCTGGCAGCAAAAGCCGGGATGTGGGAAGCAGGACCATGGGACACAGGCACTCTGCTTTTCTGTTTAACTAACAGGTCACTTCCTATTAACAGTGGGGTTACCTCCTACAAGCAAAGCCATAAATTGTGCTGCCCAACAAACAACAAGTTGAGAAAGCCATCTCTGAATTCAATAATTGAGTCTTCAGCTATGCCACCTATTGCCCCATACGCTATTCATTATGCTTTGCTTGAATCTGTGGAATTTGTGAGCTTTTTTTAGCCCATCTCATAAAAATCATGTCCTGAATGATCAAAGCTCTCCTTTGATCTGCAAACCTCTTCCTTTGTCTTGAGGAAGCAGTCTCAAACACCTCAAGGACATCTGCTAATGAGCTTGAAATGAGCCTGCGTTTTTCTAAGCAGAGCTAGATGGACGAGAACAAGCAACCCTCAAGCCAGTTTGTGTAGTAACACACTGGACAGTTTTTCATTTGCCTTAACTATAGTGAGGGCTCTCAGATGCTGCAAGACATCTTGCCTCCAACCTGGCCTATCTGAAAGAGAACCATTTGTCCCCGGATTTCTTCAGTTGTCTTCAGTCCTGACTGACAACTTCAGTTACTGTGATAGGAAACAGTTCTGTCCAGCAAATCTTGGAAGCCCATCTTCATTACGGCCAGACTAACCTCAGACTATTCTTTCCCAACTCATTTTAGTTTACTCAGGCACAGGTTTCTCCTAGTCTTCAGCTTGGACTGATGGAGGAAGCTTGGAACATGCACCGGGGTGTATGAATGCTCTGGGAATTCTCTGTCTTAGCTACTCCTATTGCTGTCCTGGTAGCCTGTCACATGTTGATGAGAAAGTCACATTCTTCCTGGGAAGCATCCTGACATTTCCTGTCAGGGATAACTAGGATTTTCAGATGCCTTAATCTGAGCTGTCTTTTGCATGTAGGTCCTTGCAGCTAAGCCGGATGCAGACTGTAAGTGTGCATGGACTAGGTGTGAGGAAGCACACCAGGTTTTTCTGGCTTGGCCAGCTCAACTTGGGCTTAGGTTTGCCAAAAACTACCAGTCTTTGCTGCAGCCTGTCACCACCCCAACATCTCCCTGTTGTGGCCTGAAGAGCGTATGGTCCTCAGGAAGAACTGAACTGGGGACTTCCCATAGTCAACGCTCTGGCATGTCTAAAGTCTATGAACTGGGTTTCCATCACCCAGTCTATAGAGATGACTGGGTGAAAGAAAGAACCCAAACTATGTGAGATTCTCAAACTACTTAATGCTGCAAGTAATAAGCAGACTTCTGGTGTAGATGTGTGGGGCACTAGCAGAGGGCTGGAGAGTTGCGTGACTGGTAGATTCCCAAACTTGCAACATTAATGAGATTGAGAACCTGAATCAGGAGATAAAACTGAAGCTCAGAAGAAAACAAGAAGTAAAATTCTGTACCTACAATTTGGCTTTTTTGGTGCAAAGATCCCCATCTGGGATCTTAGAGACTTTGCAATATCCTCATCATTCCCAGGGAACAAGTGCATGGTCTTATGGAAAAGTGCCCATGCACAGATATGTGGCCATCAGTGTGGCAACAAATTAGTAGGGCACGTATGTCACATAAAGAGGTGAGTATCAGGCAGATCCCGTGATTCCTGGAGTTCCCAAACAGACCATGGTCAAGACAGTAAATGGAAAATTAAAAATCAAAGTGTAGGTCAAAGGCCAAAGTCAAAGTGAAAATCAAACACCACATCCTTTTGATGCAGAGATGGATATTGCAGTGCACAGAAGAGAAACACCTGTAGATTCAGTTAATGACTCAGTCACCAAATCTAATGTGTTTCCAGTTCTTCACCTTCCATGTCTTAAGGTTTTCTCAGTACCAGTGAATGCTGTTTTAGACATAAAGATGTGTAGCATTTAGGCACAGATATTTGTAGCATATTATTAGGCCTCTATCACTAGTTTGCATCACTTTCTCGCTTTGACCTCAAATTTTAGGGGTGTCACAGATGGGAGAGTTTTGCTGGGAAGGAAAACTTGGAGATAAGCCCAGGATAAACACATGGCTTGGAT
Source organism: Myiopsitta monachus (assembly GCA_017639245.1). NCBI lineage: Eukaryota > Metazoa > Chordata > Aves > Psittaciformes > Psittacidae > Myiopsitta > Myiopsitta monachus. Next base: position 68,705,394 of record CM029919.1, read on the forward strand.
AGGAACAGTATTCGTGCTAGGTTTACAAGCAATTTACTCGATTAGTTAATGGATTAAATATGATGGTTTTGACCAGTCTGTATGGCAATCAATTAACATAATCCTATTCATTTTGGTATAAGCTTATCTCTGTGTGTGCATTTACACTCCACTGAGCAGCAGCTTCAAATCCTGCTGAACCCTGGTTGCTTGAGTCACATCAATCCATATACAGATCCCAAATCCAAGACAGATTGCTGAAATCAAATACTTTAATGTTTGAGCACTTAGGTTGTATTAGGAAACAAGTAAAAGGCCCAGTGGATATAGGCAAGTTTCCTCTAATGGCATATTTAATATTTAGAGGGGAAGTTATTATAAAATTGGAGATACCTGAATCTGATGAATAAAATGTTATAAGACCAGTTTATGCACATATATACAAATATATACACATGTATACATACAGGTCCTTTATTGTGGGGGGTTTATATATATGTACATATATGTGTCTCTATGTCTATGTGTATGTGAGCAACCTGGTCTAGTAGAAGATGTCCTTGCCTGTGGCAGGGGGTTTGGAACCAGATCTTTAAAGTCTCAAACCATTCCATGATTCTGTGATTCTATGATTCTATGGTTCTATGGTTCTATGGTTTTATGTGTATGTGTATAGGTATGGGGCAGGGTCTATGTCTTAGTTCTGCTGATGCTGTTAGGTAGGGGCTGGTGAGCAAGCACAACTTCTGCAGCATCCCACCCTGTGGGATTGGGAGGGGTTGGCAGAATGCCCCACTAAGGAAGCTGAACTGCTCTGGTGTGGCTCCAGTCTGCAGCTGGGCAGCTGCAAGCACGAGCAGGTCAAGTCCTATCTGTTTGATTCGGCCTCTGAGGCATGCCCTGAGTCACAGCATCTGAAGGGCCTAGTGATCTCTGCTTCTAGAAAGATCATGGGGCAAAACACAGATGTCTCTGTTGGACTTAGTCCCCCCGAGGTGTCCTTTACAGCCAGTGTAGGGCCCTTTCCAGCTGGTGGAGATCAATGGAGACAACTTCTGACCTGTCTTAGGGTGAAATGACTCACTCTCTAAAAGCATGTGGTTCTCTCCACTGAATAAATGGGAAGTGAGGGTAACTAGCTCGAGCATTCACTTCTTACATTTACTTTGGATTTGTCTACATTTCATCAGATGACGGAAAAGTCTGTGGTGTTCCCTGAACAACCACTGGCTTTCTGCAGAGGTGGGTCTGGAGACAACAGCTGGAGAAGAGCATTATTGTTTGAGGGTGCACAAAAGATAAAACCAGCCTGACTGTTTCATCTCTGCATCCACAGGATTACATAAATTTAACCAGAAATGAAGCGGTTTATGTTTAGTTTCACTTTACATTCATATACATAATCCCCTGGTAGAGAGGCTCTTCTAATCCTCTTGTCAGTGAGGGCTTTGTGGGTTTATGTTCTCTAAGATGATATATCCTAGCAACACCAGAATTAAACTAACTGCAGTGAGACAAGGAAACTGCAGGAATGTCCAAGTTATTGGACATTCACCATCATCTGATTAATACGTCAGCTCTAAGTGAAATTTCCAACAGGCCAGTGGCTTGAAGACGCGTCCTACCATTTCTAACAGTCCTATTTTCAGATCCCTTTGATGTTATGCTAATTGGTAAAGACACTGTAACATCATTACACAGGTAGCTCTGATAGTTTGAGGGAGGACATGTAAGTAGCGAACAGGGAGAGATGCTTCTATTTCTCTGAAGGTAAAGAGCTGCTCTACTCTCTCATGCTGATTGTTGCGTATCTCTTGGCATATGAGCTCACGGGAAGTTTTCATTTTAATAACACTACTTTTCAGTATTTTTTTTCTTGGTCTGTTTTTTATTGAGTCAGAGTTATCTAAAAAAGTAAAACCAGAGTCCTGCTATGAAAGCCATATCTGGTATGATGCAGCAGTTGGGACAGCACTTTGATCTACAGTATGCTTGGATTAGATTCTGTGTGTGTTCCTGAGTGATACTGAAAGATGTCAGTGAAGAATGAAGTCCATAAAAATGTCCCTATTTTTAAACACTCAGCAGAGACAGGTTCTTCCCGCTGATGTTACGGGCTGCCTGTTGGGTTACAGCTGGTTAGGCACAGATGGTGCCTTTTCCTGTGCCCCTTAGCACTAGGCCCTGTTTTACCCTTATGTCCTGAACTTCTGGGAGGAAAACCTTTCATCCTACAAAAAATGATTGAAATATCCTTTTCCACTCCATCCCACACTCATTCATCTCACTCATTTTGCGAAGTCAGCTTTAAACTCAGCTAACTCCTTTAATGCCAGCTCAGTTTTAAAGAAGGGCAGGCAGGGTGTCACCCTTCCCGGTGTGACATTCAGTCCTGTTCACTGATAACCCCCAGGCATCCCTCCAAAAACATGTGTCACAATCCCAGTCTCCTGGTGCCTCCTTTCTTTTGGGTGTTTCCAGCCCTCCCTCATCCCCAGGGCAGTGTAGGAGGGAGCTTGTCCTCCCTTACCCAAAGGGTTTTGGTGCATCCTGGCTTGCTTTCCTGCTCTGCCATCCTCCCACTAACACTGGTGGCTCCACTGGTGGCTCCGCTGGCCTCCCCCTCCCCCTCTCTTTTCTTTCCTGCTGCCTGGCATTATATTTTTATTCACTTACAGTCTGTAAAAATGATGCCAACATTATTTGGGGCTGTGGCCAGTTAAGGCGGAAGTATCCTTCTGCTGGAGGCAATAACTCCACCACCGATGAGCTGCTTTAAAGCTGATTGGGGGCGGTAGATATCATGTCAGATGGCATTTGTCCCTTACTCTTTTCTAGCTTTCCCACTAAAGCAATGGTCTGTGCCCATGGTTGCCTGCATGACACCACAGAGTTCTGGAACTGATTGACTTCTTCAGCATCCTTGGATGGCTGCAGTGGGGCAGAGACTTGTTTTGTAGTTGAACAGAGGGGTTTGCTTTGCTTTTTATATGTATGTATTTTTATATATATGTGTATATGTATGTATATGCATATACATATATATATATAAAGAAGTGTTTTATCTGAAAAATAAGGAAAAACCCAAACCATTCAAGCATAGTTACTTGCTTATTAGATTATATTTTCCAGAGGTCTGTGAGACAGGTAGCCTGAGTTCACACAGCATTCCCTATATATATGCTCCAGTCCCTGCTTGATGCCTTCTTCTGGGGAGTCACAAGCTGAAATAAATGAATTTAAAAGTAAAGGCCATATGAGAAGTTCATCAAATCAATGTAACTGTTCTTCAGCATATGTTTAACTCCCAAATTTCAGAATACTGGGCATCTATGCATACATTAATATAAATTTCTATAATTAATATAATTTCTATATAACAACCTGCTGTATCTGCAACATTACCAGACCACACTTTGAGCACATATACAGCACATAAAACAGCAATCTGGTCAACAGCATATAAAAATGATTGATGTAATCACTCTGTTAATGATTTGCTCTTTATCAGAAAATTCTTATTAAATTTAGCTTGCTAATTTACCTCTACCATTATGATATTTGGCATTTTGCCACTACTTGGTATGATTTGATTCTGAGAAAATCAGAGCTTTTAAAAGATCATTTTAAAAGGCTTGAAGCAGTACACAGGAAGACATGAAAATGCAAATTAAATAGGCCCTAAAGTCTCAGAAATGAGAAGGCAAATGAAGAACCTACCATTTATGAAAAGAAAACCAAACCTAAAGCAAACCAAACCCCCAAAACAAACAAAGAAAAACCTTTCATAGTTTTCAAGCCTGTTTCCTACTACTTGGGGGTCTGATACACGTGGTTTAAAATCCTGGGCCTGACAATCTGGATAAACTCAAAAACTCAGAAGTAAAACCTTCTGATGTACTCCTTCACCGAGCCCCTGCCTGCTCTATGCTGACAACGTACTTTTTCCAGAAGTGTCACAACTCCCTGTAACAGCATCATGCTTTCCTCAGTTCCTCCCCTCTTGCTCCCTTCTTTTTCCTAGTGGTGTGAGATGCTGAGCACTCGCACTTCTCCTAACTCCTTCCCCTTTGCTTTTCATTTGCTTTTTTTTTCTACTATTGTTTGCTTGGACTTCTCCCTAGGATGTAGCTGTGAAGAAGCAGCCAGTTGCAGAATTATGCTAAGGCAGCCCACAAGGGGAAGGGATGTGTCGTGGTTTAAGCCACTATAACTCACCCAGTTCGCTCACTATCCCCTCTTTCTTCCCCCCAGGCCCTGGGGCGATGGGGAGGAGAATGTAAAGAATGCAACTCCCACAGGTTGAGATAAGAACAGTTTAGTAACTAAGGTATAACACAAACTACTACTGCTACCACCAGTAATAATAATGACAAGAGAAATGCAAGGGAAGAGGATACAACTGCTCACCACCCGATACCTAGCCCGAGCCAGCAGTGAACCCCACCCTTCCGGGTCTCTGCCCTCCATTTTCACATCCTGGACATGACGTGCTGTGGTATGGAATACCCTCTTTGGTCAGTTTGGGTCAGGTGTCCTGTCTCTGCTTCCTCCCGGCTTCCCCTCCTCCCTGGCATAGCATGAGACTCAGAAAGTCCTTGGCCAGACCAAAACATTCTAAGCAGTAACCGAAAGCATGGGCATTATCAGTGCTGTTTCCAGGCTGAAAGTCAAAAGCACAGCACTGCACCAGCTACCAAGAAGGAGAAAAATGACTGCTACTGCTGAACCCAGGACAGGATGTCACCAGCCCAGAAATCCCAGGGAGCTGCTGTGGCATTGTAAGCAATCCCCAAGGACATTACCAGCTTCTTCCCTGCCACAGCAGCTACCTCCTCCTCCTCTTCAGCTCTTTGCACTGTTACCTGCCATGCCGAGCCTCATGGACAAAGTGGGCAGCCCCCTCCTGGCCCGGTGGAGGGGTTGGCATGTTGGTGATTAGGGCTAGGGCTTTGAAGACCCCTCCAGAAAGCAGTGCTAGGACAGCTGTCCTTCTAGTGCAGCCATTTCTGTATCCATGCAGGTAACAGCATACATTTCCTCCTGCAGAGCCACGGTTGCCTTCCCACCGCCCATCCCCTTTGTGCCTCCAGCAGGCAGTGCCATCCCTCCTCTCCCTAGCTCACATGCTTTCGTGTCCTATTCTTGTCTGGTAACGTACTAAAAGCAAATGGTTAGATGGACTTGGGGACAGATATATGCAGCTAATGCAACACACCTGCAAATATTTGTCTTAGTTTTCTAAGAGAGTGGCTTTGGCCCTACCAAGGTCCCTTCCTGTTACCAGTCAAACTGCACTGGCAAAAAAGTGTTCAGAGCAGTGGGAAGAGGTGCTGGCCCTGCATGACAAGCTCTCTCGCCCTCACTGCTGCCAGAATTATAATTTGATAGACGCTGTGAATCTAATTGCTACAGCACTGCACTGGCTTCTTGAAGCCTTTGTTGCAAGCTTTGCAGCAGCGTTCCTGCCAGCATACACGTATCACTAAAATGCTGTTTTCCTCTGATTTTCTGCTTTTCAAAGGAGGGCAAGAATGTCCTGCTGTGACTGGGAGCAGGCATGAAAAGCCCCAGATTCCTTCCTGAAATGAGATTTGAGGACAAAACCAGATCTGACTACTTGTTATGGTGGAGCTGGCTTCTTAGCACAGGATTTCCACAACTGAGCATACAAAGTGTGCTTTGTAAGGCCAAGGTGAAGGTAGTCTTAATGCAAGTACTCTTTAAAAGCACATCCCTACTGCCCCAGACAAAGTCCAGTCAAATAAACTGCACCAATACATCAGTCAGCAGTAAGGGAGGTTGGAAATGCATGTTCATCTTCTATTTGTAATGGAAGTCCATGGCTATTTCCACTTCAGTGCTTGGAAAACATCTGAATTACTCCCTGGCATATTCAGTGCGGGATACCGGAGGTTTGAAAAAAGGCGTTTGGTAAATGCTTCCATGCTCATTACCCCAATGGCAAAAAATCATTCGATCATCTCTGAAAACCTCTACCTGAGATGAACTCTGGTACTCTGTTCTTGTGCCCTTAGTTCAGCCCCCTGCCCCCCCTTGTTCTGCTCAGGAGTGCCAGATCTGAGTACCTGTTTCATCCAGACATGGAAGATATTTGGGTAAGAGTGTAGCTCATCTCAATTGCACTAATTTTCCTTTCCAGTGTCTTTTCCTTAAAGGCAGGTTGTCATTTTACTGCTGATCGCCACGCCAGGAGAAGTCTCATTTTGGAGGTGGGAAGTTTCATGCCTGGGTATTGAGCAGAGTACTTTGAAATCTCTGGAAGTTAAAAGCACCAACCAACTACAGTGTTATTTTCTAACTAAAATACATGAAAGGAACTAAAATATCATCTCTCTGCACTGCAGATCTGTTTAATATTCCTCCCTTATCTGCAAGCAGAACTTCTACTGACATCAATTGGAGCTTTTTATGCAAAATACAGTAAATAGCAGTGTCCTCAGAATGCAAGCAGAGAGAAACAAGAGCAAAACTTGCAGAGTAGGCACCCAAGATCAAAGGTCACTGAAAACTTTGGATGCGACCTTTCTATGCACTGCTTTCTTCCTGTGACTAGGGTTTGCAGTAGCATACGGATAAATTAAATTAATTTGAATGTCTGGTTCATCCAGGTAGTAATAGAGCATCATATAATGGCTTGTGAATATATACATAAACTTATCCTAAAAGAAGGTCCCAACAGATGAGAGATTTGAATGCACACCTGACACACAAAAGTGCGTCCCATGTGATTTTGCTCATGGTCTAGTCAAGTGTGCGAGTCATGATGGTGTGCATCATGCACCCCAGCGCACAACCAGAATGACTGTTGTGTGTAAAAAAAGCAGGAAAATGTGCATCTGCTTGTGAGCAGGTGAATCAGGAGCTGTGTGTGAGGGGAGGCCAGAGGCGGCTGTGCCGGCCTGCCATGTAAGGACTGTTTTGGGGACCCCTGATCTGCGCTGGAGGATGGCATTTGAGGCACTGATGGGGTTCTGGAGGCAGCTCTGCAATTTCCTGCTGTTGAACACCTCTGACATGTCGTAGCAAACTCCTCTGCATGAAATGCAGACGGAGTCTGCATCAACCTTAGCAAAAGATGATAAGAGGTGTTCTGATAGGTGTATTAGCAGGGAGCTCCAAAACCCCTCCTTAAATGACAGTCTTGGCGTCCTCTCCCCCCTGAGCTGGAAGGAGCAATGCTGTTGCTCCTAAGCCCTTGGCGTTGTGTGTTCTGGGTTGGGGGAGGAGGAATTACATCGGTTTTTGTGGGAGACAGCTAAAGGGCCATTTTCTGTCTCTGCACATCGCCACATCTCAGACTTCACCTTGAAATCCAGCAGCCCTTCCTGGTGGTCCTATGCCTGCTGGCTGCATGGTGAGCCATGGTGAGGGTGGGCATCTGCTCTCCTTGTTTCTGCACCTCTACCATGTGGCTGTTTCTATGGGGCATGTGTGCAGGGGAAGACAGGCTCCAGCTGGGCTAAGACCATGGCAGGTCTGAAGGCTGCGCCATGGAGAATCAGCACCCCATGCCTCAGATGCAGCCTGGGTATACTGAAGCTATTTGTTGAGATGTCAAGTCCTTCCCTGAAACAGAATAGTCATGTATATATACATATAGCCTGTGGATGCCTACAGCCATTTTCAATGTATGTATTGCTCAGGTTTATTAAATAGGCCATTTTACTTCCATCCCTTTAAGTGGAGGACCTACACTATGACTGCTGTGGGATGGCACCTGCAGAGCTGATACTTACTGATGAATGAGTTGTGCTGCAGCCATGGCGTCCTATCTCCAAGAAAACTGCCTGGAAGCCTTCCATCATCTCCTGATCCTGTCCTCCATCCCAGCAGCCAGCACAGCCCTAATCTGATCAGAGAAGCAGGTTCTGCAACTATGAGGCAGTAAGGACATGCCTGGAGTGCCTGTGTTCTTGTCCAGGAAACCCCATGATTGCTAATGAGCCCATCCTTCTATGTCTGGGGAATAAAATAAAAGAGGGAAAGAAAACCAACTTTTTTTTTTCTCTCTCTCTGTTAGTTACATAAGATTGCTCCTGTGCCCCCAGGGGTGAAGGAGGCACCTTTTTCTGGGATAAGAATGTAGGCAGGAATGTTCTTTAGGGGCACACAGAGATTTGAGATTTCCCTAGGCAGACCAGTCTGATTCAGCCTGGGCGAGATAAAGGTTTGCTTTGAAATGGGTTGGAAAGCTATGGAAAAACTCCTCTTTCTATAGGAAGAAGTCCTGTTGGCTTCAGATGGAGTTTTGCATAAATGTAGCCAACAGGATATGGTCCAGAGAAGATGAAAGCTGTATGCAAACAAATTGCATAGTATCTGTGAGACCTAGAGTGGCTTTCGCTTACCCTGTGACAGACGCAGTAGCTGCTCAACAGGATGCGAGGCCCATGGTTCACAGATGTATGTGACAGATCGTGCTAAAACACCTGCTGTGATTAGTTGGCTTCTGATGCGAATGTAACAGAACTGGAAGAGCCAGATCAAAATCTGCCAGCGGTGAGCCTCTTAGAGCATGCAGCACAAGGAGAAGCAGCTTGGGAGGGAGTGTACAGCTGATGGAGGATAAGGGCAGGGGGAGTGGGGAAGTGCACAGATTCCAGTTCCTATTCTGAGGGTAAACCTGGCCACTGTGATGCTTAGTATGTCAGCTCTGAGCTGCACAACAAGCTCAGGATGGCTGTGTAGAGGTGTTTGTTGTGGTGAAAGACTGATGGGTGCTCCAGCTCCTGGCATCACCCCAGTGAAGTCAGTACCCTGCCAGTGTGGGATGGAGCATAGCCAAAGGGCCAGCTCTGAAAAGTCCCTGGGAAAGGCCACTTCCCCATGCCTTGCCATGGGACATCTGTGGTATCCGAGTACCGACAAACCCTGCAGCATTGCCTTGGTAAAGACCACAGCTCTTCCCATCAATTCAGCCATTTCTTTAAAAGGCACCTTTTCTGCCTGACCCAAGACCACATGGTGTCAGTGCTCAATGGAAGGCAAGATAAAGTGTTTAAATACCTTTGAGAATCACTTAAGGTTGAATACATTTTTGGCCCTGTTGGAGGAAAAACCCTTCCCACAGCTTTCCACCACCCTGGTCTGCTGGAGCTGGTGCTCTCCTGCTCTCGTGGTCTGCACTGGGGCTGAGCGCAAGGCAATATTCCTCCTTGTCCTGTGATAGGTGTTCCTCGCTACCTCCCTTCCCCTTCATCACCTCATTTGGAAAGACCGAGAGAAGCTGAAAATGCTTCTTCAATGTTTTCTTCAGCTTGGAAGGGGGAGTAGCTGGCTGTGACCCTGTGGTTGCCCTCTTCTCCCTTCACCAGCCCTGGGGCAGAGCATGCAGAGCCCCAGAAGCCATGGGGATGAGCTGGGTGATGTGGGCTTGACAGAATGTAGAGTTCATGTTATGACAAAACCACTGCACAGAGTTGCTGACTGTGTCAGAGCTGCTGCTGGGGCTGGGGTGGAGGACGTGAGTGCAGAGCACAGGGCAGTGGAGGGTGGATTGGGGAGGATTCAGGGAGCAGAGCAGATATTGTGGCAAGTGTACTAGGTGACTGGGAAAACAGGCTCCTTTTGGGCTTTTTGTGTCAGTTCCTTACTGGGCTCTTAAAATTAATTACCAGGTGAAAGAGTGAGACAGTGTAAGTAGAACAATGTTCCAAGCCCTTTATACACACACACACTTTAAGAACAGGCTGGCAATACCTTGGTCTTCAGAGAATACCAAATCCATCTCATCTCTCATTTCTCATGTACATGTGAATTTCAATAGATGTGGTGGGCTTAGCAGGCAAAGGCAAGAGTTTTTCTTGCAATTTCATCCAATGTACTCCTCAAGATAGGCAATATGAATGTAAAGTGGGGAAGAATATCTGGGAAGGGAGTGACAAAATACACCCTCACAAGATGAAAAACAGGTTGTCAGCAACTGCTTAAACAACTGGCTCTCACTAGACATTGGCAGCTGCAGAAGGGAAAAAATCCAGCAAGATTAAAAGTGCAAAGTGTGAAGGGATTTAGGATGACAAGAGTGATGGGGTGGGATAGGTGGCACTGGAAGCTATCAATAAATACTTTGACTTTGTAATGGGCAGCAGGTATAAGGAGGTTGTTTCAGGATCTATTTTCATGTTCTTACCATGATCAGTATTGGGCCCTATATGCAAGTAAGGAATCCTGGAAGCTCTGGCTTCCCTGCTAGGCAGATCTAGAGGGATAGTGAGGGCTAGAAAGAGAGAGAGAGTTGGGACGTAGCAGATGGCAGCATATAAATGCGATCATCTCTGTCTTAGAAATGCCTTATTTTCTCCTTTGCTTATAGACATGCCACTTCAGATATAGGCATCTCTCCATAAAGATGTCAACTCACACAATCCCAGAGGATGTGGCCCAGGCACAGAGGTAGATGTGGCCCTGGTCTCACAGCAAAGAGCCACCAAAAGCTTCTGCTTTGCTTTGGTGTAGACAGAAACTTCTGAGTGTTGCTGTGTCCTTGCCACCTCTGGACAAATCAAACCCCTGGGTTGATTGCTTCTGCATTCACTCCATTTCAGCTGAAGTGTGTCAGGCTTTAACAGGAAAGGATTATTTATGATATTTTTTAAACTAACACAGCTAATTTTGGCTGAATTATGTTAAGGAACAATCTCATGGGCATATGAAACAAGCAGAGAAGGTGGTGAGCAAGTGCGATGAGAAGAGAGGGGTCACTTGGGGCCCAGTTCAGTAAAGGCCACCCTACAAGCTCATGGAGCAACAAGGAGGACTTCCAGTCCCAGCTGCTCATGAGGCTCAGGGGAAGTCCCTTCTCCGGGATGGTGGGTGTTCTCCAGCAAGTGTTGAGCACAGTCAAAATGCATGGTTGATGCTCACATACAGATGCAACACTTGTGTCAGCCAAGGAAGTTTTGAAATTGCAGAGAGTCTCTGTAGGCAGAGATCATACCAGGATGAGTGGGGACTGACCAGTTTCCAGTATTGCTGCTCTGGGTTTGGGTCGCAAAGGCCAGTTTTAGACATCTGTGTCTCCTCTGGATCTGTCACTTGGTAGATACATAATGATGCAGTATGAGGGAGCCCAACCTTTGCGTTCTGCTCCTGTTCTCCAGCAATGGCACAGTTTTCACTTTCTGTGCGCTTGTCAGGCAGATAGAACATGTTTTTGCAGTAGCTTGCAATAATTAGGGGGTTTCAACAAGAAAATCTTAATCTGTACTGAGCTAAGATTAGATAAGATTAGATCTGTGCTGATTTGCCACTTCACAAATGTAAATAAAGACCCACATTCTTGAGCTTCAGCCCATATGCAGGCAACAGTAGGAAAAAAAAGGGGAGCTCTTGATGAGTGAACTTCAGGAACTTTTTAGTACAAAATAAACCCGTAAACCAGCCAAACCCACCAGGATTTAAAGGAAAGGTTTGGATAATAATTAGCTTTATGATCTGTCATTTTGTTATATAATTTTTCACTGTATCTCACAAACTGGAGTATGTTTTCAGTGGCCTCTAAACTTGCACACATCAGTGGTGAAGCTTACGAAGGTGAAGAAATAATGATGAGCAATGTAGGTTATCAGAAAGGTGGTTTTCAGTGGATGAGCTGGGACATGACCTACTGTAGCAAATAGACCCCTCTGCTAAAATTGTTGTAGGTCCAGTTTAGTTTACATTTACAGCAATGTAAATTCATGGAGATCAGTGGAGTTCAGTTAAAGTTCAGTAAAAGTGAAGGGAGAAAGGAGCCCTTTAAGTATCCTACGTCTGATAGTCCTTTCATCTGACAGAGGCATAATAATATCATGGCACATTCTCAGTTTTTATATGTTTGTTGAGCAGATGATAATACGTTCCCATAGCAGCCTGCAAAATTTAGGTATGAACCCTTGATTCAGCTTCAGCTGCGACTGAAGTTGTTTCAACATGGGCATATAATGATTTAATAAGCAGATCAGTACATCTCAGCTTGTTGAATTAGCTTGTGGTTGCCCTTAGAGAGGTGGGTCAAAGGGCAAGGAAAAGGCAAAATCATCTGTCATGCCACATAATTCTTCACTGAATCACTGCTTTGAACCAATATCTAGATACTAGTTTTTCATCCTGGTTTCACTTCTGGTTCTCAAAAGACTTAATAAGAAAAAAAAATAATAAATGAGGTTTAAAGGCATCTTGAGAAAAGCTCAAGCTTTTGGTTTTTGTTTTTTGTTGGTTTTTCTTTTTTGATTGATCTACAGCTCAGGTTTCTCAGTTCTGAGATTTTATTGCTATGCAATATATAAATATATATACGTAATATTATAATATAGGAATTTATGTTTATGTATGCCAAACACACAGTGCAAGAAGTGTCCTCTTTTTGGCAGTGCCACCACAGTACAAGGAACTACCTTCTATTTCCCAGCTAAGCCCATTGCCTATGGGGGACAACTCGGTACTGTAACTGGTCCTGGTGTTTAGAGCTAGAAAGAGCCTGGAGCCTGGCAAGAAAACTTCCGGTGGGAGATCCCTAAGATTGAAGCATAGCCCTGCCTCTGTGCATCACTGCTCCCCCCCTCCAGCCCCATTCAGTGCCGCGGGGGCTCTCACAGTGTTGTTCCTGCCGCAGGCACAAGGCCCTGGGGAAAAGCTGGAGCTGCCGGCTGGCAGTAGCTCCCACGTGTAATTGTAAACCTCCTAGAGTTCAGAAATGTTTCCATGAAACAAAGCAACTCGTTCTCTTTTGTTAGTTCTTCATGTTTAAAGAACAAAACAAACAAAAAGAGGGGTGAACAAGGCTCAGAAAGCCTTTCACAGCCTGTCTGGGCATCCTTACTGCAGGGAGGTGATGCTTTCTTCTGTCTGCCCGCAAATGTTTACGGGGCAGCATTCAGCCAGAGGCAGTTCTTAGCCCAAATTCAGCCAGCTGAAGTTATTCTAAGCAGGGTAATTTTTATTTGAATGTAAAAGCTGAAAGTTGCTTGGAAAACTGAAGCCAAACAGAAAACTAAGAATGAGATATATTTGAGGCAATGGTTGAGAATACAAATAGGTTACCAAGGGTTAAAATGAAACACAGAGGTAATTTCCTTATGGCACAAGTGTACACAGCAAACCAAGAAAATTCAAAGTAAAGAATTCACTTACCAGAAAACAACCTGAGCAAAACATGGCATCGTATGGAATATTATAGCTAAGGCACCTAATTAATCTTACCTCTGTCCTTGTAGTGGGATTTTGCACTCCCTGTGCTTATGAATTATAAATGCAGCAATGCTTACTACAGATCAACACCATTGGTCCAAGAAGCATCAAACTGGTTGTTAAGCAAAACAGACTGTTCCTCTCTTTGTTTCCTGCTTATGTAAGGCTAACCTAAGGCAGTTTTAACTACTCATTTGGAGATTTTAAAGTGCTATAAAAATCCAGATTAAAAAAATCACTAACTCTGCTGATAAAATTAATCTGTTAGTGGGGGCTATGTGGTATTCCAGCCAGCGATAGTTGCATGGTAGATCTCTTGCAGTCTCTCGCATGGCATCACCATGTGTGGAGGGCTGAACTGACAGCAGCTTTCTCACCCACCCTGCTAGCTATTTGTTCTTCCCTAAAACATTTTTTCTGTCTTCTGCTTCAGTCCAAGCACTCAGTCTGACTTCCTTCCTTCAAACATGAAATGAAGAAAAGAAAAAGATTACTATAAAATTCAATCAGTTGCCTTGTGTGGCTCACTTCATGGCTGCACAGGTAACTTGGGGAAGGCAGAATAAACAGGTCTAAGCTGTCACTGACACTGGAAGCAGCTGCTCTTCAAGTCACTCTGTCACTGTAATGGCCGTTTTTGGCACTGCAGCTAAAAGCAGCCATTATAGGCTTTTAAGACCAGAAAGTAACTGGAATATCCCTGTCCCTTGGTGATGCTTGCTGTGCATTGCATCAAATACAGGAGCAGATCACATTTTGTGGCTGCAGTCTTGCTGTATATCTACCTGAGGGTTGATCTTTGTGGCTCTCCCTCTTCATGAGATATCAAATGAGCCTTGAGAGGCTGTAGATGAGGCATAGCTGGGGGAATGATTTAAAATGTCATTTAAACTTCAGCCATGCCTGGTATTGCTAAAGCCCAACAACAGCTGCTGTAAAGCTGAAGGTGGACAGGACATCTTATTTGCTTCTCAGCCCTGTAGCTCCTCCCTTGAGAGCTGCCCTGAGCACCTTAATCCCCAGATAGGAGGTGCACCATGGCTCAGGCTCAGCTCCACAGTTTAAAGCGTCCTGCTTTCCTTACACCTGATTTGCAATACAGCACTCAACGGTAATAAAACATGTTGATGTTGCCACATATTGGAGACATACTGCTGGTGTAAGAAAGATAAAGGATTGGACAACTGCATGCAACTGCAAGATGCAGAGAGGCCGAAGGACTTGAAGCTGCTCTGCTCCTTTCTGGCAGTACTTGATTCATGTAGTGTGTGGCAAAGTTTCCACAGATGCATTGTATTGTATTGGAATCTCACCAAAATTTCTACTTCATGACTAAGCCATTTACTTCTCTTTAAATTTATAATTTCCTTCCTTAAATCTCTTTACTGCTTGCATCTGATCCTAGTGGGGAGGTATTTTATGTGCCTTGCATTTTTGCTACACTCAAGGTTTCAAAGATCCATGAACTACTGAAACCGTTTCTTCTGGAATGCCTTTAGCTTAAATTTCAAGCTAATATTTTTATTCAATATGGAGATCATCACAAAAAGGAAGCTTATGGATGTCTTGGACCTTGAAAAATGTGCTGAGCAATAATAAAAATAACCCTTTTATTGCCTTTCCCCATCCTACATGCTGCTGTACAAAAAATAAAGGAATTACTTTCTTTATTAAGTGAGGGTTATTGAACCAGTGTTGCCTTTTTATAGACAGGAATATGGAAATGGTGTTCCAGGTCTCAAAGCTGGAAACAATATTGTTGATTCTGGCCAACAACAGCATCAGCTTCTCTGCCTGTATCTTGTTGTGTTGACATCACATTTCTACTGGAGGCAAACAAAAATTGGGTGTTTTTCTCAAAGCGACTGATGGATAGCACTTAAAGGAGACTTTTATCAGTAGTAACATGTAAAGATGAGCCTAATCAGTCATGCCTCATACCTTTGCAAAACCAGCACTTATAAAAAATATAGAGAGCCAAGCATGCAAGGGATGATAGAAGAAAATTGCTTTTAAGTTGCCCAATCTCTGCCATCATTTTCAAATTCTGATGCGTTCAGCTATAACCGAGCATGCACATAATCCATCTTTTGCAAGATACCAAACATTGGAACATCTATTTCTATTACGTCTTTTAAACTGCCTCATTTGAAACAAATGGGTTGTGAGTCACTTACATTGAGGAATTAAATGCTATATTGCTGCCTCTGTTAAAAATTAATAAGAGATTATCAGTACCCAGGCTCACACTTCTATTGTTCTGAATGTATCTGTATTCATATTTACTGATAAAAGACCCAGACAGTGGAAATAAATATTATGGAAATACAAACGTTAAACATCATTTCCATGTGTTTTGGCAGTAATGACTCAGAGCTAAACTTCTATCTCTGGATGTCTTTCTGCTTGTATGCTATAAACTGTGCTCTGCAGTTCTTCTGTGTTAGAAGTCCTGCTCTCTGATCTCCCACTTCTGCAGAAGGTGCTCAGCTCATGGACATCCACATTGCTGGAATGGGTGGGACATCACCTGCATCGAGAGCTCCAGAGGTGGAAATGTAATGAGAAAGGAGTTATTGCAGGGAGGGCTGTTTTTCACTATCACATCCTTGTGTTGCTGGAGTAGCCAAGTACTGGAAGAGCAACACCTGATACCAGGGGTTGTCTTGAGGTCCCGTTAAGCAGCAGCTCTGCAAAAGGCCTAATCTATATAGGCATGTTCAGCAAAACAGGACATGGCTACGGACTTGTGCCCAATTGTTGTTGTTGTTGTTTTTATTGTTACTATTATTTCACACTAGACACTTACCCTTTGTTAATTGCTGGAGATTGAATGCATTCCTAAAGTTTACCTAAAACTAATTGCTCTGGGACTACATACATAACCAACTTTTTAATTTTTATACAGAAGGATAGCAGAGGCCAAGGAACATCATGCACAGAAAGTCAATTATGAATCAGGAGCATAAGTCACCTCTCTTGACTCACAGCTCTTTCAACTAGCATTACACAGTGTTTGCTATTATATTTGAGTACCTCCTGTTTGTGCTTAAAGATTCTAATTTCAAGTGTCAAAGTGCACTGAGAGTCTTAGTGTAACAGATTAGATCCTGAGCATAATTGCTGTATGATTTAGATTTCATCATCTTACTATGACCCACTTTTGAAGCATATGCCTAAACTGCATTCAGAGGCATAAGTGCAATGCAGATGCACTGAAGTGACCTTGAATAGAAGTGCTGAAGTGCTAAGAATAGCTTAGGTGCCTGCAATCACCCTGCTCCAGCAGCAGCCAGCCCAAGCCTAATGGCTTTGATCCTTGAGTGGGACTGCGGATCCTACTGAGTGGCCGCAGAAGAGTCGGGCAGGGAAGAGCTTTCTCCTTCCATGAAAGAGAGAATTTACTTTCTCATGTATCTGCATCAATATAAGATGCTCGTGACGACTGGGCATCTTCTCACTGGTGATGTGGGAGATAGGACACAATCTTGACTCAATCTCTTGTTTCTGACTCCAGCACTGTGGAGTCCTCACTGTTGTTCCAAGTTGAATTATTCAACCACTTTATTCCAACTATTCTGAAGCAGTCTGAATTGCAAATTTTCTTCTTGCCACACTCTTTTTTTTCTTTCCCAAAGAGAAGATCTTTTTTTGACAAATCAACACACTTTCACAAGAG
Source organism: Myiopsitta monachus (assembly GCA_017639245.1). Classification (NCBI taxonomy): domain Eukaryota; kingdom Metazoa; phylum Chordata; class Aves; order Psittaciformes; family Psittacidae; genus Myiopsitta; species Myiopsitta monachus. The sequence continues at coordinate 68,722,246 of CM029919.1, forward strand.
GTTTTCATTCCTGAAGCTAAGCACTGTCAGCCTATGTGGAAATGCAAGTGTCAGGATATGCCAATTGCGTACGTTTTAAGCAAAGCTGGTCACTACAGCATTAGGATGGGACATACCAGATCTGGGTTCTACCACTTATTCTGTGTCTTTGGCAAATCATTTCAGGAGAGAGAAAAAAATTACAGAAATGGTTGCTTAATTCCTGCTTGAGGAATCCTACTAGTACCTTTTTCTTGCTCTTCCAGATTTCTCTCTATACAATGAGACTTCCCATCCTCACTGGGTTGCTATCAAGAACTCAAATACGGTGTGGGGTAAAAGGAAAAAGGTAGTTGAATTCCCAAGGTAGATGAATATAGTAAGTAAAATGAGGACAAAAGCAACCTGGTAAGTATTCTTGAGATTGCGGCTGCCTGAGAAGATGCTTCAGCTCTAGCCCTGGGTTTGTATTTCATTTAGGAAGCAATTTTACAAGGAAGGCATAATAACATGCACAGAATCTGATATCTTTGAATAACTAGCCTACATCTATATTAATGGGTGGGTCAGACCATGGGAGGAAGCAGAGAGCTCTCTTGGATATAGTGTTAGAAAACAGCAACAAACTCAAACAGCAGAAGCAACTTTTACTCCAATAACCAGCAAAACATAGTGGAAATACTGCCAGGCACACTGGCAAATATCTCTGTAACCTTTACAATAACTTCCTTAGGAGACCAAGGTGCATTTGACATGAAATGACAAGGCTGATTCAGGAGCCTTGTCTGTTTGCTGCTGATATCTGATGAGCAGAGACGCCGTTGCCGCAAGGTTGATTCTTTATTTCCAGCTCTTATCAAAACATAAGACTGGGTTTACTAAGTTAGACCTCACGTCCACCTATGTCACTGTCCCATCTCCACCAATGTCTGTCAGTAGACACCCGGAGGAGAACATAAGAACAAGACAAACACAAAGGATATTTCTTGTCAATAATCTTCTGGCTATTTTCAACTCATATACTTCCTTAAAGGGAAGTTTTCATATATTACATCCATAATAACTTTTTAAAAATTAATATGTATTTCCTAACTGTTGGTTTATTTCTCTTCCACCAGTTTATCCAGCCATTTCCAGACAAAAATGCAACAGAGAGCTTGATCGATAGCCCATTTTCAGCTTTTCATGCTGAAAGAATCAGCTAAAAGCACCTCTGTTCTTCCCGAAGAGTAACTGAGCTTCTAAGAGGAGAAAAGGTTTATAAAAAGTAAGAAGTGTTTCCAAAGAGGCAGACAGAAGAATCAATGTCACTGTGTGATGGCTTTTTGTTACTGCTGTTGTTTAGTATTTGGGAAAGGGAGTTATCTAAAAATAAAAGCCTCTTGTGCTCAACTCACACAAAATGGGGCCTGAGCTGCACTTGGTCATGACTGGCGCAATTCTCAGTTGACTGAAGGAGCCCAACTCTGACGCACTTGAGCATGTAAGAGAAGTATACTGATGCGCACCTGCTGCACCTTAATGTTCTTGTTATTTAGTGATTACATAGAAACATAGGAACATAGAAAGTGAACTTCCCATCCCTTCTTTTCTTCTCACTGTTGGATTTCTGTCCATGTGTGTAGTTACTGTAATAAAAATCTTAGAGTACAATGCTTTGTCCCAAGTTGATAATTTCTACAAATTTCTCTTATTTCCTATTCCCTGTTCACTCTTCCCCTTCATAACCTTATAGTATTCTCATTGTTATTCATTTTCTTACATGCATTAAAAATAGATTCTTGGTTACCATAGTGGGGAGTGATATATAAACTCAACTAAAAGGTACTGAGGTTTTACTTCCCTTAGCTTTCTGGTGCATTTTATCTTTTATTTAAGTATTTTTTAATTAGCAAGTCTCATTTCATAGCATCCTATCTATTGTTACAAAGCTGTCCCCAAAAGCTCCTGCGCTTGTATTCATCTCAGTACTTTATTGGTGCTATTAGCTCTCAACAATTCCCCAGAGCTTTCAGTCAAATGTCCATGTATATGCAGTGGGAAATAGAAGTAAAACAAATCCTTTAGATACTAAATAAAGAATTTATAAGAAAGCTAAAAGTAAAAATTATTTGTATTAATAGTGGCTCTATTGTTGTTTGTCCAGTGCTTTCCATGATGAGCTCCTGTTCTCTGTTGCTTATAACTTTGCCAAATGGTAACAATTGGGAATAAAAATTTCCCTGCAGGGCGTCTGCTCATTTAGCTGAAATTTAAGTGCATAAATAAAGCAGTTCAGTCAATTCCAAGAATGTGGCTAGAAAATATGTATTGTTTTGATGATGTTAATTTCTGTCTTTCATTTGGAAACTCTAGTTGGCCCCCATGATTTATAGGAGGCACATGAAACTAACTGTAGATGACTTTTGTATATTTTGTATCTTCAGAAAAATGAACCCAAATATGGCCAAGTTATAGACCTTTTAGGGGAAAAAAATGCAGTTATTACATGCTTTGTAGATCTCTGCTGCAGCTGTGAGCTAAATACCTTGGAGAGTCTGTCTGAGCTGGACACTATTCCTCCTGGACTGTGTAATTACAACTGCAGACTACCATGGCCTTGGGTCCTGTTTTTCCTGGCCTCTCAATATCCCTCTTTTTCTGGCTGTTGGTGATGAGAAGAGAGAAGTTGTTTGGTTTAAATATAGGAAAGAGCAGAGCCAGAGCTTGGTGACCTGTAAGCAATTTTGGAAAAGGAAAAAGGAAAGGGAGAATAGGGAAATGAAGGGAGATCTGGACAGAGTGAGAAAATGTAGGAGGCTGGGGCTGAACAAGAAGCCAGGAATGGGAATAGGTGAGGCTGGGAGGAGTGGGAGCAAAAGAGGTCAAATTTGAGAAGGGCTTGGAAGAAAAATGTGTGACTGCTCACACATGATCCCCTGCAAAGCCCAGAGGAAAAACATGAGAAGGGCCACAGACTTTGTATAGTCCATGGATAGTTTTGACTCTCACCTGTCCTGTTTAGCACAGGGCCTTGGAGAAGACAATCACCTGTCAAAAACTCTGCAGTGTTCTACAGACTTGTTCTACAACTTAGTGAGCCAGTCAGCTCTAGCCCTGGTGCTGACCCTTCCTTCTGAAGGCAAAATCAGGGGGAGGGAATCAGTATTTTCAGGGTTTTTTAAAAACAAAAAAATAGTTAAAGAATTTCTCTGCTCTCCTACCTCCTCCCTTAAGCATTATTACAGAAGAACATGGGATTTTGTTACAAAATCAAATATTCAAAAGGTATGAATTTCTGGAGTTAATATAATCTCTGTGACTTTAACCGTTGGCTCAGGCTTTATGTTACAGTCTCTGTTTATAAAAAAGAATTAATGGCTATACTGGAAAGCTTCAGTTGCCTCAGGACCAATGATCGTGATCTAATTACATTCAATATGGGCAAGCACTGCACACTGGCCACCAATAGAGTATGTGTACTCGCTATCCTGAAAATTAAATTCCTCAAGCAAGAGTAAATTATAAGCCAAGTGTAGGGAGGTAAAATATAGGTAGAAAAATGAAAAAAAATACAGGAATTTATTTCAGAGAAGTTTATTTGGATGGAAAAATGTCAGATTTCCCCTTTTGTCAAGGAGGGACTAAACATCAGCCACGATTCAGTGGCAGAAGGAAATCAGCTGTTGAAAACACATAATTTCTATAGTGAAGGAATAAGAACAATTCATGTAAGTAAGAAATTATCAGTTGCTGAAAAGAGGCAATTAGAGATTTCAGGAAAAATATGCAAATGACAGCTAAGGATAAAATGAAAGCATTCAATTACTAGGAACAATGATGACATTTTAGACCCACCACTAGAAACAGCAGGTAAATCTGATATCAGTGATGCAGAACAGGCAGAAATACTATAAAAATCATTTATTCAGAATAGGGCAGGGGTTGTTCTTATATGCTAGCACAGTCATGCACTACTTTCAACACAAAAGCAATTAAAGTTGTTCAGAAAACACCTTGGAATCAGAAATAAATTCCATTAGCCTGGGAAAATGCCAAGTCCATGCCAGAATTCAGAGGGTGTTAAAAGCCACTAATTATAGGCTTGTTAGCCTTACATAAATTATAGGCAAAATGACAGAAAAATGACATGGGGCTTCAAAGAAACTGACATCTACAAATATAATTATTACCCATCAGTATAGATTAATGAAAATGAGTTATTGTAAAGCAAACCTTATTCCACACTTGAGGAATTTATATAGTTGGCTGATAAAAAGTACTGTAACTTATTTAGATTAAGACTTTTGACTTAATACTGGGTGGTGTTCTGTTAAAAACATTAGTGCTAGCCAATTTTCAGTTTTTATTGCAGGTATGTTGCAAATGTGAAGTGTATCTACTATTTAAATACATGCTTGTCTTGAAGTCAGTCTTCTTCATTTGTCTGGTTAAATATCCATGGCCTGACCAGTCAGTATGTATGTGGGGCACTAGGTAATTTGGAGATGCTGTGAATGGAAGGCAGATGCGGTGTTGCTGTTGATAAGTGCTTAGCATACATAAACAAATACCTCCCACACAGCTTGGGGAAAGCATTTTGTAAGTTTTCTGCATATTTTTTTCCCCTCCCCGAATCCCAGTTTTAATAAACTGCAGTGACTGAAATCAGGCACACTTGGCATAACCATCCACGGAAAGGCTGTCCAAGGAGGTCCTACAGATGTGTAGAAGTTTGTCCCATACAAAAGAGAAAGCCACTCTTGCACTTAGGGACTGGACCAAAAGCTCCTTATGCTCCAATGCTGATGGGCAATGCCTGCTCAGATAGATGTGGAGCCATGTGACTTGTCATGTGAGAGATGCTGCTGCAGTAGGACTTGCTGGCCTGAAGGACAACTAAATAGCCACAGATGAAAGGTGTGAGGAGTTTGATGCTGGTTTGTGTGAGCCTGAGCTGTGTTGTACTATACACACAAAAAGGTGATTTATGATTCAGAATAAAACTTCTGAAATGGCTTATGAAATATGTCTCATTCAGGTGGACTGTTAAATTTATTAATTATAGAGAAAGGAATATATTATATATTGGGGAATATGTTATATAGTAATTACAATGAAGGGAATCTTGTCAGAGCAGAAGGTATTTGCATTACCATTGCAATGACCCTAACAACTTTCCATCAAAATATGTTGGGAAAATCAATCGCTTCTTTGCAAGCATGGAGAATGCAGAATGTTTTGGGGAAAATAATTTGCTGGGGGAGGGGGAGATGCTGGTCACGATCCCTAGTTTCTATTATTTTTTTTTCTGTCAAATTAATCTTTATCCCCTATCTGTTGTGTAAGAGCTTGAATGCTTTCCCTGACCATCACTTTCCTTCTTACTTTTCCTTTTCTTCAGAATACTAAAAGCATTTATTTCACTTTGTTTGCTAGCTGTTTTCATCCTTTCTAAATAGCTTTTTAGGCTTCCATGAAACAGGTAAAAGATATACATAGCCTTGCCATCTATATGCTCAGATGAATTCAAGGAAAGGCAGCAAGATCCCTGAGAGGGTTTTCTCAGGACTTCCGCTGTTTCTCTTTTGCTTGTTAGAACCACTGAGGACCAATAATCTGCATCACTGCTTGGGTGTTTTAGTAATAGCTGTGTTTTCAGTACTATAGGCAACACATGGAAAAACCATCCCTATTCTAACTGCTACATGTAATGTAGGCTGTACAGGCTGCTCTGTGTTTTACATATTAACAGAGATGTACAGATCACAAGTGGGGGGATGGGTGGAAAATTGCTTTTCCTTCCCCTTCTCTCCACGTACGCTTCACTTAGCTCCGCCACTTCACTGTTCAGCTCCTATTGTTAAAAATAGAGTGTGAAGCATTAATTCTAAGAAAGCACTTGGAGGCACAAGGCTCAAACAAAACTATGAGAAAACAGAAAAGGACATTGAGGTAGGTGTCCTTAAATGGGTGCACACTGAGAATATGAGGATGTGTGTCATTATGGATGGATTCTTTGTAAAGGTGAGCACTCTCCACTCCCATCAGCTTCTGCAGCAAGGAATTACCTGCCAGCATCTCCCAGGAGCCAAAGTGTTGCAAGGAATTGCATCCCTGGGCACCTCCCTGGCCTCCACTACATGCAGGGTATGAAACTCTGCAGCTAACTGAATTGAGTTTATTTTGTCATGCAAAAAAGCAGGCTGTAACTTCACCTGCCACTGAGAAGGAAAGCAATCCTATTAGGTGTGTGTTCCCCAGTCCAACAGTCTTTATCTGGAGGAAAAGAAGGAGACAGAAGGAGGAGTGTTGCCTGCCCAGCACTGCAAGAACTTGGACTTACCCTATGTCAACAATTTTTGAGCTGCTTTTGGCAGTCGGACTTACTAGGAGCACTGCATACTATTTCTTCCCAAGAGGAATCTATTATTTCGATTATGCTCCTTGATATTATGCCTCTTACTTCATTGTATGCACTGAGTCACCAAATATGCAAACCTGTGCGTATGAACTATGATTTGATACTTATAACGCAAGACATTCTGGCCAGTAGCTGTCTTCTTGCACAGTGCAGTGCAATGACATCCTTGTTTGATAAGTATCTCCAGCATGTTTTGCTTTAACAAAAATAAGAGGAACTTGCCCTTAACAACAATCAGTTACTTTGGTTCTTACAAGTATCACCTTTGGCAAAGATTGAGATGCTCTCTTATAAAGGTGTGGACTGAAAAGGAACAGGGAAAAGGGATAAGTCACATGATAGAGTTTGAAAGGAGGCTACAGAGAAGGGTGCCATCTTTCTAGCAGGGTTCAGCTGAGCACTGGTGGCTCCCACCCAGCTCCTGTTGTATCTGGGCAGTGATACATAACACATGAAGTTTTGGAATGGTGGAAAGTTCACAGCCCATATTCTGATTGCAGGATCCAGATCTCACTGAAAGGCAGCACGAATCAGCTTTGTTAGGGTTCTGTTCACTTCCCAGGTGCTGCAAGCCTGCAGTGCATTGATGGGAAGTGCTTTCTGCTGCAGGTGGAGTAGCAAAGCTACACATGGAAGAGCAGTTCTCAGTTCTTCTTAGGTACTCCCAGTATACCCACTGCACTGCATCTCACCATGTGCTCCTCTCCAGTGATCCAGTTCACAAGTTGGGGGCTAATGTTATGTGACTACAAGATTGAGGTTTTGTTAAATTAAGGTTGATTGAGGTTTTGCGCTGGAAGAATACAACGCTGCTCTAAACAAAGTGTTGTATTTTGTTTTAACTTGGAGTAAAAATGCCTCTAAAATATTGCTTATAAACTTAATTGGTATAGAGTTATAATAGTTATCTCAGATGTGTTAGTGACTTATGATGAAACAAGTTGAGTCTTTGTTTTTCTCTCAAATAAACCAGCCAGTGTGATATTTTTCTTCTTAGTTATGTCAAAATTATTGTTGTTGGGATGTTTAGTATGAATTACTGAATGCCTTGATCTTTATGGAAGAGGTAAGCATAAAAGTTTCAGCTAGAGGTTTCAGCTAATGATCTTGATTGTTTGCTGCTTTTTTCAAGAGCCATCCCATAGTATTTGAAGCATAGCAGTAAAAAGGCAAATGTATATTTAAGTTACTGTTGAGCACCCTAGGATCTGACACTGTCAGCTGCTCTAGCATCATGTATGAATTAGAACAAAATTGAAGGCTGCTCTAAGGCATTCTTTTTGTGCGTTGTACAGCCTACAGTTCTTGAAATATGAAGTATACTGGGTATTGCCTTCCTAACCCAGCACTTCCCTTGGCAGCATTCCCCTATGGGCCAAACCCTGCCTATCTGTAACATATACAGCTTCACTTCCATGAAAAGTGGTTGAAACAAAGTGGTTAACACTGAGGGTCCATGTGAACTTGCTCTTCAACAGGCTGTTGCATATTGGCATCCTGCTGATGGTTAGGGGCTGTTAGGACATTCAAGAAGGTTACCATTTTGCTAGTATCATGCTGGTGCTATTATTGCACATAACCTTTGCTTCAGTGGGCCTCGATGCATATTGAAAAGCAAAGATACCCTATACCCAAAGATACCTAACTATTACATGATTCTATGATTCCCCACTCAGGAACTGCATGCATGGGTTTTTTTTCCCTAATGGCAAGTATCTTTTTGCAATTGTATCTTCATACTTACTGCTGCCAGTCAACTGGTACTAGCAATATGGTTGGACTAAGTGGGGGAAAGGCATAAACACAGCACTGGTCAACTAAAATTAGTTACCTGGCTCAAGGCAGGTGAGTGGTTTGCAACTACCATGCTGGTGCTAGTTCACAGATCTTACTGGAACTTGTTTATACCAGAGAGGTGGCTTGTGTGGTTAGCATGAAAAATATTTGGGCTTGCATTCAGGTAGAGCTACTCTTTCATTTCCACTGCTGCTTTTAGCTTTTAGTCCTTCATTTTCACCTTATATATCACAGCCACTTACCAGGCAGTATTTCTCTTTGGTCCCAGTGTTTTTGCTGTTCCTAACAGGGATATGAAGCATTTTACCTGCTGTCTTTCCCATAATCATGAACATGGATCTTACAAAGTCTTTGCCTTGTGTGCTCCACCTAAAAACCAGAGTTCAGCTGCTTGGCTGATGTCTTCTATCTTCTTCCATTTTCTGGATTTTGCAATAGACTGAGGACTGTGTATTTCTGTTTCAGTTCTGTGTGTCTGTGTTAATGAACTGCTGTGGGTAGGAAATCAGGTTTGCACAGGGTTTTTTTTTGTTTTTGAAACAGACATACAAACTGTAGTATTTCAACAGCATACTCTGAAGGCATTGTGAGACTGGCAACAGCATTTCTCTCTGTAAATGCTGCCTCATTGGTAGTGACAATAACCAATTGTCTCCTCTATTTTTATTAGAAGACAGGTTATTTCTTACTAGGGTAGCTTGTTCCTCTACCAGATACTGTTTCAAATTTTCACAAAGGGAAAATTCCTGCAAGACATTAATTTCCCAGCTTAGGTATGTCTTTGTTTTACTGATTATGGTGCAAAAACCTACTGGCTTTTCCTGTTTCAAGAACAAGGCTTCCATCCCAGTTACAGCTCCTTGAATGTCTGCTGAAGTTCGTATTTCAGCAGTAGATCCAAGGTAAGCATGGAAGCAGTTACCACTCTATCACATTGCATGTTTCAAGGTCATCAGAGAAACCCTGCCAGTTTACAACTGCTAATAGTCTTTGAAGTAAATTAATACTTCAGGTATGGGCATGTTACTTTGCTGCCTTTAAATGTTCAGTCAGGTCAAGAGTTTCAGGGATACTAAGCTTCATTTTGGTTTCAGTTTTTACCCTTAGGTCTATTTTAATGAGATCTTGGCTGACAGCTGAGCTTTTGGTCATGGTCTTTTGCAGCTTCTGTCCTGCTACATCTGCATCTGTACAGCGTCATCGCTACCCTGAAAGTGAACTTGCCAAGGCACCTAGTGCACACAGTGCTATTCAGGATCCATCTTGTGGCAGTTGACCCCCAACAACTGTTAGTATTTTGAGTCTGACCACCCATGGGGTCTCAAAGCACAGCAAGGGAGATTTCCTGAGCTCCTAATGCTTGCCATGATTAGTCACCAGGACCAAGAACTGCTTCATTGTCCATAGCAATTAAATAATTGTGTCGCCTTATGTAATGAACTTGCTTGTATCTATAAGAGAATGAACCTTCTATGTTTTCTGAGCAGTGATCATGCTGCTTACCTACCTTCTGAGCGCCTGCTTTATGTATAAGCTTTCCTTAGCTCTTGCCTCCTATCAATTAGAATCATAGAATAGTTAGGGTTGGAAAGGACCTTAAGATCATCTAGTTCCAACCCCCCTGCCAGGGGCAGGAACACCTCACACTAAACCATGCCACCCAAGGCTCTGTCCTACCTGGCCTTGAACACCACCAGGGATGGAGCATTCACAACTTCTCTGGGCAACCCATTCCACTGCCTCACCACCCTCACAGTAAAGAATTTCTTCCTCATAGCCAATCTAAACTTCCCCTGTTTAAGTTTGAACCCATTACCCCTTGTCCTATCACTACAGTCCCTCATGAAGAGTCCCTCCCCAGCATCCTCAAAAGGTCCCCCTTCAGATACTGGAAGGCTGCTAGGAGGTCTCCACACAGCCTTCTCTTCTCCAGGATGAACAGACCCAACTTTCTCAGCCTATCTTCATACGGGAGGTGCTCCAGTGCCCTGATCATCCTCATGGCCCTCCTCAGGACTTGTTCCAACACTTCCATGTCCTTTTTATGTTGAGGACACCAGAACTGCACACAATACTCCAAGGGAGGTCTCACAAGAGCAGAGTAGAGGGACAGGATCACCTCCCTCGACCTGCTGGTCACACTCCTTTTGATGCAGCCCACTGGGCTAACTGGGCCTAGCTTTCCTAACCTGGTCCCTAGCTTCCTGGACAACATCCCTGTATTCTTCCCAGGCTGCCTGTCCTTGCTTCCACCTTTTATAAGCCTCATTTTTCCTTAAAATTTTCCTCAGCATCTCCTTATCCATCCAAGGTGTCCTGGCCATCCTTCTAGTTGGGATGCAACACTCCTGAGCTTGCAGCAGGTGATCCTTGAATATCAACCAACAGCCCTGGGCCCCCCTGCCCTCTAGGGCTATATCCCATGGAACCCTACTTACCTTCAGGTTCCTGAAGAGGCCAAAGTCTGCTCTCTTGAAGTCCAGGGCAGTGAGCTTGCTGCACGCTCTTCTCACTGTCCTGAGGATCTTGAATTCAACCATCTCATGATCTCTGCAATCAAGGCTGCCCTGGAGCGTGACATTTCCAACCAGCCCTTCCCTGTTGGTGAGGACAAGGTCAAGCATAGCACCTCTCCTTGTCGGCTCCTCTACTACTTGCAGAAGGAAGCTGTCTTCCACACAATCGAGGAACTTCCTGGATTGCTTGTGCCGGGCAGTATCATCCCTCCAACAGATATCAGGGTGGTTGAAGTCCCCCATGAGAACAAGGGCCTGCGAGCGTGAGGCTGTTCCTATCTGCCTATAGAGCGCTTCATCCACCGAGTCCTCTGGGTCAGGCGGTCTGTAACAGATCCCCACAATAATGTTTCCCATCGCTGTTCTCCCTTTAACCCTGACCCACAAACTCTCTGTCAACTGCTCACCTGTCCCCAGACAGAGTTCCATACTCTCCAGCCTATCCCTAACATAAACAGCAACTCCTCCTCCCTGCCTACTGGGCCTGTCTTTCCTAAAGAGCCTGTAACCTTCCATTCCAACACACCAGTCATAGGAGCCATCCCACCATGTTTCTGTGATGCCTATGATATCATACCCCTGTAGACGTGCACACATCTCTAATTCCTCTTGTTTGTTCCCCATGCTATGGCCATTTGTATAGAGGCATCTGAGCCAAGCTCCAATTGAAGCCGGCTCATAGGCTGGAGCAGCTGGAATACCTCTAATTGCTCTCTTCTTTTTTCCTCCTTTTTTTTTCCCCCTCCTTGGTTGTCTGTGAGGCAGGTGCTATATATATGGATTTTTCTAAGCTATTTCCTGATATAACTTCCCCACTCTTCTTACTCTCTTCACCAGCTTTGCTGCAAGGAAACTGCAGTGCATTGTCTGCCCTGTGTAGGCTACTCATTCTACTGGTGTGTCTGCTGTGACGTGCTTGTCTGAGGCATGCTGTGAGCATGTTCAGAAGTCTGTGCTATAACTGAAAGGAGCATCTTCCGTGTGACATGAAGCTTCAGTCTGCATACTTTTTCTCTTGGGATTCATATAGTATTTTTCCTTGTCCTGATGCTGTTATGGTCATGCTACCAGGGATGTTTAACGTGTCCTTTCTGAGTTCTGACTGCTGTTTTGTGCAGCCCCAAATGGAGGTAGCCTTGCAAGTTGAGTGATGCCCACTTTCTGTTTGGCATTAGACTTGGTATTTGTGTGTTGTCTTTGCACCAGGCAGCTTTTCCACCTGGGATGTTCACGTGCTTTGATGTACCCTGACTGTGTATCAGCTACTCCATGCTATTGTTCTTCAGGACTGTCTTAGAGCACATGGAGCATGAGGTACCTGTGCCTGTATGTTGAAGTAAAGTGATGCTCTCCCGCTCCACATTGTGAAAGTCCCATGTCTTGTACAGGAGAGATACTCCACACTGAGGTCATGTGCTAGCTCGTGAGGCACCTGCTCCCTGCACATAAGTCCTCACCCAACTCTGATCTTCACAAGCCATGTGGGCCTTGTTGTTTGCCTTTTTTTCTGCAAAATTCAATCTGACACTCTAAGGCCCATGGTCTTCCTCAGCTGTGGTACTGTCTGTGCATCTCTGATAAGATTTTGCTAGTCACAACCACTGTGTGTGACCCAGTTTGCAGAATCGTCACTTCTGCAATCTTTTCCTTGTGCTGCACCCATAAGTCTTCCTTCTGAATTCCTTCTCTCCTTTGCTACACTTGTGTCTGCTCACTGAAGAGTGTCCACTGTCTTCTTTTCTTTCTAGACTTACTTTTTAAACTCCTCTAGGTCTAAATTGAAGAGCCAGACAAATGTAAATACCATGACATAGGAACTAGGGGGATCAAGGATCAAGCTGGGGGCAAGGAATAGAAGGGCTGCTTGCAAGGACAGTTTACCACTAGCTCAGCTTAGCTGCTGTGCCAGGCTGCATGCACACTGTGATCTGACCAAAGTCAACAGTGTGATCTTTTATATACCTCTGCATGGGGAGGAAACCGGTGCTGCTGTGATTGATCTTTTCCTGTAGTGCTTCCAATTTCTTATCCTTTGTATCTATAGGAACGGAGTTAGATCTGGCACAGCACTCAGAGAAACTCAAGGCAATGCAGCTTCAGTGCTTCTTTCTTTTTTCTTTTTTTTTTTTTCACAACCTTGATAATGTTAGCAGCCTTCAGAGTGCTGCTTCCAGGACTTTCTACACAGTATCTGATAAGCACAGGTCATGCCTGTGTTGCGCCTCAGTTGCTTAGATCAAAAAGAAGTTTAAAACAGACTTATTTATTGGTGTGTGCCCATGCATTGCTATAAGGGGGAACCTACAACTTTAACCCCTGCTAGACCGTGTACAAGTGTAGCTGTAACCTCTCTATATCCTAGCTGTCCTGATGTTGGTGTCTTAAGTGGGAATCCTGTGCTGACTTGTCTGCCTCTTCCAGCCATGGACCCTTCTTGCTAACCCAGTGGGACAGCTGAGGTGGGCAAGCTGAGCCTGCTTGCGAGCAGAGCAGCCTGATGGCTTCTTGGCACCTCAGGCACGTCCTGCAAAGGAGGGCAAGTTGTCCTTCAATGAGGTTGAGAAAGGTATTGCTGCTAGCCCCCCTTACGCAAGATGCTGTGAATCAAATCCCAGGGCTAGTAGTATGGTGTGAAGACAATGAAGAGCAAAAATCCTTCTTCGCTTTCATCAAAATCAGCACTAGAAATAATTTTTTTCTTACCAGAAGTGGGGGAGAAAGGAACATGGTGTTCCTGGTGAAAAACTTCCCTAACATCACCAAAGACAGGCCTGCTATCAGACTGTAAGAGCTGATGGTGGAAGATGAATTCTGTAGATATGCTGTTTAGTTCTACACTGCTAATTTCAAAATAGAGGTCCATGATGTTGGATAATTTAATACACAGGAAATCTCCTGTGCAAAGTCATTTACTGAGTTATAAAGCCTATGATATTTCAGACTTCTCTAAGTGTAAAAGAACGTGGTACCTGTTTCATTAAGCTTGCATTAAAAAAAAGAATCCATTATAGGGGAAGCCTAGCAGTTGCTGTTATTCACAGTTTACTCAACTTGAACTACTGCTCTTCAACGCTTTTCTTTAAATTGCTGAGATCTAGTTATTCATCTGTTTCGTTATGCTTTCTAGTAGCAACACTAAGATTGCATGCAAGCTGGAATTAAGCCTTTTAACAAATCCAAAACATGCTGTGATTAGTGGAAATTTATGGGGATTACTATCTTAATAACCCACCAAAAAGCTTTGTCAAAAGTAATGTGATGTTGTGGCACCACTGTTGTTGTGGTAACTAATGATTTCCTCTTCAGCTAGGGGCTGTTCCAAAGAATGGTGTCAAAAATTGCTCTCTGGTGCACCTGACCTTTTCTTAAACTAGTAGGCCACTGAATTTGTCTTAGCGAAACCCAAGGTCTCCACATCAAACATGAAGCAGTTGTAGATGTGATGGGAATTTGGACAGAATTTTAAGCTCAGAGCCTATATTTTAGGTGCCTCTACTGTGAGCATACCGTAATCATAAAGAAGAGATTTTTAATAGATGCTATGATACTGTTATGTGAAAAGACCTATCTCTAACACCCTTTTTCCCTTTGAACCAGTGCTGTTTCTTGTTGTGACTGTTAAACTCACTATGATCTCTCCTGCTTTTCAGAAGCCGAGAGTTATTTCCTTATGGCAATTCTGTCTTCCTTGTCCCTGCAGCACTCAGTGGCTGAACTTCCTGGAGCCGGGAAGGCTTTGGTTTAATGTCAGCCACTGATCACAACACAGGGTAACTGAGTGAAATGTAGTGGCCTGTAAAATACAGGTCATGGGTGATGACGTACAAGGCTTTTTCTATCTTTGAACTCTGTAGACCCTGTGGAAGCATGAGGCTTCGCTCCTCTCCCACTCCTGGGCTCAGCTTTGTAAAGCTGCAGAAGAGAGGGGAGAATAACCCGAACCCACTCTGAAATGTTATTCTATTGAAAACTGAACTGATCATCGTCCTGTGAGTGGTTTTCTGCTTCACATCACACCTCTGAGGATCTCTCTTTGGCAGACTGTCCCCAAGGGCCATGCACATGTGTAAGCCAGCCCGTGTGTGAGAAATGAGCCACAGAAAGGCCTTCTGCAGGGCAGATGCTCCCCAGGGCCCGGCTCAGCGGCAACAGCCACTGCAGCTTTTAATTTTCAAACGAGGCCTGCTGCCTGAGCACATGCATGCTTGCCTGTACATGTGCACGGTGGTTTCACACCACCCAACCACAAATTGTCGGCACAGTTAGCATGGTGAGCAGCTGGAGGGGATTTCAGGAGAAGGGGCCAAAGTAGGTGGTGGGCAGACCTCCCAGGCTAGGCTTTAAAAGGGAGCGCTGTGGGGAATGCTGTGACAAGAAAGAGTGTGGCCAGCAGGGCCAGGGCAGTGATCAGCCCCTGTACTCGGCACTGCTAGGCTGCACCTCAAATACTGTGTTCATTTCTGGGCCCATCATTACAAGAAAGACATTGAGGCGCTGAAGCGGGTTCAGAGAAGGCTAAAGAAGTTGGTGAAGGTCTGGAGCCCAAGTATGATCAAGAAAGGCTGAGGGAACTGGGGTTGTTTAGTCTGGAGAAGGCTCAGTTTGGACTGTATCGCTCTCTAGAGCTACCTGGAAGGTGGATTGAATGAGGAGGTGACTGGGCTCTTCTCCCAGGTAACAATGATTGGACAAGAGGTAATGGCCTCAAGCTGCCCTAGCGGAGTTTAGACTGGAAAAATTTCTTCACTGAAAGCGTGCTCAGGCATTGGAACAGGCTTTCCAGGGGAGTGGTGGAATCATTGTGCCTGGAAGTGTTCAAAAACCGTGTAGACAAGGCCTTCAGTGACATGGTTTAGTGGCGGACTTGGCAGTGCTGGGGTAACAGTTGGGTTTGATGATCTTAAAGGTCTTTTCCAACCTAGGTGATTCTATGATTCTAAGAAACCAGGGAGGGCCAGGGCATTGCCATTTGCACTTGAAGCGGTACGAGGCCGGGGCTGCACTGCGTGCCGCCGCTAGGTGGCGCGGAAGCGTCCGCCCCCCGCCCCGCCCGGGGGTGCGGTACCGGTGAAACGGAGGGGGGGAAGTGGGCGGTGTGAGTTGGAGCATGCGCAGTGGGAGTGGCTCGTCCAGGCTGTTCGCGTCCGCCTCTTGGCTGCGCCGCTGTTCCCCCTCCCCGTCGCGGCGGCGGTTCCGCCACTACAGCGAGCGGGAGGAGGAGGAGGAGGAAGGGGAGAGGGAGGCAGGTCCGACGGCCCTCTCGGGTACCCCCAGCGGCGAGGCGGGCGAGGGGAAAGATGGCGACGCTGGGAGGCGAGTCGCAGCCCTTCCCCGCCACGGCTCTGGCGGCGGCAACGGCAGGGGTGGGCGGCAGCGGGTCGCTGGGCTTGCAGGCGCCGCTGAACCGCGGTCTGGAGCGGGCGCTGGAGGAGGCGGCGCACTCCGGGGGGCTCAACCTGAGCGGCAGGAAGCTGAAGGAATTCCCGCGCAGCACCGCCGCCCTCAGTCCCGATCTCTCCGATACGGTGCGGGCAGGTGAGGCCAGGGTAGGAACTGGGGGCGCGGAGGGAGGGCCCGGGCGGCGTCTACTTGAGGGGGCGCGGAGGGAGGGGAAGGTGGGTTTAATCTCCGGGGGACCCGCTTTCTCCCTCCCCGCCAACTCAGTCTTCCTAGTGTCTTCTGTCTCCCTGTGAGGGACTCGCTTGCCTCTCCCCACCTTTCCACTCTACCTCCGTGTCATGAGGCATTCGCCTTCCCCACGAGACGTTCCCACGCAGAAACCGAGCCCACTCCCAACTCTTCGTGGGCCCTACGCTTTCTTTATTCCCCCCTCCGCCTTGGTGTATGAGGTAGGTGTTTGCTCCCATATGGCTGGATTCCTCCATCCCCCCCTGCTCTGCGTTTGGTGAGGCAGAGGTGGCTCTCCCAAGGCACATTGGGGGAATGTGCGTGTGCATGTGTGGGGGAAAAATTCTTGCTCGCACCTGTCTCCTTCTCCCTCTGGGGAATGTGCATCTCTGTGCCACCCTTCCCTGATCACTGAGGTGGCAACCAGCCCACCTTGGCATCGGTAGCAGGAGGAATTCATACGTGTGTTCATACGGGTGGATACCTGCTCTTGCCACCCAACTGCTTGTAGGCAAACTCACTGGCATTGAGAGGATAGAAGTTGGTATGTAACCACGTTAAGACTCTCATGTACCTCTGAACATGTCACCTATAGAGGAGACATATTCATAGGAACACGTCTGTTCTGCAGCTACCCCAGGTAGTGTGCTGCCTTTCACAAATGACACTTGTTCAATACTAGGGTTGACATTCACTCTTGCATCCTTACAGTCAAATAAGTTCCGGCTTGTATGCATTCCAATCTTCCAAGACAACTGTGGAGAGAAAACCCTGTCTTCACAGGCACTGTACATATTCTACAGTGGGGGACACCATCATTACATAAGTCTGCAGAGGGGACTGGCCTGACAACTGTGCAGGCATGAGTAGTGAGGGAAGATGTATCCAGTCTGCATTTACACTCCCCTCACACCCTCTTTCCAACATGAAAAAAGGCACACTTGCTTCTCACCTAAGGAGGTAGACCCCTGCAGAAGGTTATATCTGTTTTGCCCGTATTTGTGCCAGGGGTTGGAACCTAATCCACTGTTTAAATAGTGCCACTTGGTAGAACAGTAAAAACCTGCACTAGAAGAATATATTAATGTATTCCTAAGATCTTTAGTGTACCGCCTCTGCATGCCCTTTTGTGTCCCCGTTTGCCTGCTGAAGATAGTTGTGTCGTAACAGCAAAGAGGCAGACAAGTAGTCACTTGTTCTTGACCCACAAAACAGCAGGTGCTGTACCTGTGTGCAAGCATGTGATAACATGAACCTAAGCTCTCAACTACTCCTGCACATGAGGGTATTTGTGCCTCCTGGTATGTGGAGACATATGTGCTGACTGCATACTTGTATCTGTTCCAGCCATGGGGAACAGAGTAGTGTCTCACATGTGTGGTAGACATGGTATGTTATTGTCCTTTAGAGCTGTTGCTTTTTTGCTTTTGTTGAATGGAGTTCACAGTGGTCCATGTGAACACCTGTATCATGGTATCAATAAAGGAGAAATATGAAGGAAATTTGATGAATGAAACTGCCATGAATTGGTAGTATGTATTGCTGTACTTGCCACTGACCAACTCAGTAGCAGATGTGAAAGGGGTAAGGCATGGTAGTGGAACTGTATGTGGTTTGGAAGAATGACTTTTAGCTTGGCTCCCCAGCAAGACGTTTATTTCTTTTAAAAAAGTTATGGTCTCATCAAAACATGCTGTGATGCAAAATAAATAGTTTGGAAATCCAGAAAGTTAGCTTGTTTGGTTTGTCCTAATATTGGTCCAAACTGTTGTAAAACAAAATTATGTACTGGAAAAAGCTTTGGCGACTATTACATGTTAGTGTATATCATGTGTGGCCTGAACAAGCATGAGCTGTGTGTTGTATGTACAGGTAGCATGTGCTTGTTACATGCTTACCTCTTCTAGTAATTTTTATGTTCAGAGGAGAGCTCAGGGAAGAAGTAGTGTTTGCTTTCAAGCATTAATATGCTTTTGTCAGAGTTTTCATGGAAAGTATTCAATATGAAATAAATGTAGAATGGGATTTTCATTCTCTTTTTCTTTGGTATAAACAGCAGCATAGGGCAGCCTATGTCTCAATCTCGTAACAGCAGCAGCCCTTTTTTCACAGTACGTTTTCGGGAGAACCATGTGTTAATCTTCATTTTTGCTTTTAACAGCATGTTGCAACTGTTTGAAGGGAAATGTTTGCCTTGTGAGTTGTCCTGTGTTGATGCATTTCTGAAAAAGCTGTATTCCTTTTCACTTGCTACATTACATAAGTAGAATATATAAACAGAAGAGAGGCTTGGCTTAAGCCCAGGTTTCTGAAGCTCTTGGGGCAAACTCTTGATGGGAATTTTCTCTCTAGCTTCCTCTCCATAAATGTGCATAGTATAAAACCAGTACTTTCTTGTACTACTTGGGCTATGCCCTTGCAGTGAGTGGCTTTTTATTTGTAGGCTTTGATGTGCTGACATGTGTGAAGCCCTGAAACTTTGGTGTTTGGGGTCAGGGTAGCCTTTCACTGTTAAAGGGCTGGGTTTTTTTGTTCGTTTGGTTTTTTTTGTGGTTTTTTTTTTGGGGGGGGGGGTGTTCAATATACTGACAGTGTGTTTGAATTCAGAAAATAACAATCTACAGCTACTCCCATATAAAAATAAGCTTATTTTCCAGAAAAATTTGGAGTGCTTTAAGTAGGAAAGAAGACTAAAGTGTTAAACTGTAAATTCTCTGTTCATGCATTTATTTGTTCTTTTTTTCCCTGAATTTAGAAATCAGATTTTACATAACATTTAGTAACACTTATAAAAGGGACGTAGCTTGGTTGCCTTTAGTAGCTGGGACTGAATGGTTTGACTTTTCTAGTTCTTATTGCACATTCCATTCTTGGCATGCTTTTTCTTCTGTGTCTTTACTTCACATCAAACACATCTTGCTTATAGAGACATGATAGGATGCTTTTCTTCAGTCCTTGCAAGTTTTGCTCAGAAGCTGAGTGACCCAGTCAGATGAACTTTCAGGCAGTGTCCTTGCACACAGAGGGGAGTTTGAATGGTGTGCAGTACTGCAAGAAGAAAATAAAACCTCTATGTAAAGCATCCTGAGTTTAGTCAGATGTTTAAAACCACATCAGTGTGGATGCAAAAAAACATTTCAAAAATAATAAGTGCTATTCTTATCACTTTTATTACAGACTGGGTTATGCAGAAGACAGTGGCACAGTAACCACATAGTTCTTAAATAATAGCATGCAATTATATTCCTCAAAACCACTGGGAATGCTGGAAGCATGTTAGTTTATAAGAGAGGACGAAAAAGCCCCAAAGCTGTTACTTAAATGTGTAACCATGGCTCCCTGTATCACTTCAGCTTCTTTCTGTAGGCTTTGGCTGTTTTTCAGAAGACACATGCTCTCAGGCTTTACTGGTGAATACCTGTTCCACCCATTTCTATTGTGTGAGTTAGGCACATGAGAAAGGATTACTTGTTGCTGCTTCTGATGACATGAAAGTGAAGCAATATTTTTGTTTTCATCAAGTGTTAGATTGTTTGAAAAGAAACACTAATTGAAGTATTTGATTATTAGTTTGGGCACTGTGACATTCTGGAAAGATATGTATTTATTTTTTTGTGCTTTAGTATGCTCTCTAGATGAAAGATCTCCTACCTTCTGCATTTTAAGATGTTTGTAAAAGGCAGTGCAGTGATGGAGACACCTTAGCCTGGCAACATCTTTGAAATAGTTGACTGGATTGTGTAACCAGGGATTTGTTCTCAGAATTGTTGAAAAATTATGGTATCACATGAACAACAGCCTGAGAGCCTGTAGTTTTTTGGGGCACTTAGCCTGAGTTTTGACATCTAAGTGCTTCCTATTGGATTATGTGAAGGGAAAAAGTGAAAAATTAATGAAGTTACAAGTTATCTTCCATCACAGTTAAGTCCAGGAATGCATTTATTTGTACCCAGCAGTTTGAAGTTCTTTCTGCTTGTCTTTCTGAAAAAATTATTTCTTGTCTTGGGGTTGATACTGGTACAGGTGAGATCCATTCCTTTCTGTAAATAATAAAGATAAAAAAAAATTTATTTCCTTTTTTTTATTTTCCCCTTTTATTAAATAAACACCTCTGTTTATTTAATAAAAAGTTTAACCAAGCCAAGTGCAGTATCCTACACCTGTGTCGGGGCAATCCCAGGCACAGCTACAGGTTGGGCAGAGAAGAGATTCAGAGCAGCCCTGTAGAGAAGGACTTGGGGGTGTTGGTCGATGAGAAAATGAACATGAGCCGGCTGCAGTGTGCGCTTGCAGCCCAGAAAGCCAACTGTATCCTGGGCCGCATCAAAAGGAGTGTGACCAGCAGGTTGAGGGAGGTGATCCTGCCCCTCTACTCTGCTCTTGTGAGACCTCCCTTGGAGTATTGTGTGCAGTTGTGAAGTCCTCAACATAAAAAGGACATGGAACTGTTGGAACAAGTCCTGAGGAGGCCACGAGAATGATCAGGGCACTGGAGCACCTCCTGTATGAAGATAGGCTGAGGAAGCTGGGTCTGTTCAGCCTCGAGAAGAGAAGGCTGCGTGGAGACCTCCTAGCAGCCTTCCAGTATCTGAAGGGGGCCTATAGGGATGCTGGGGAGGGACTCTTCATGAGGGACTGTAGTGATAGGACAAGGGGTAACGGGTTCAAACTTCAACAGGGGAATTTTAGATTGGCTATGAGGAAGAAATTCTTTACTGTGAGGGTGGTAAGGCAGTTTAATGGGTTTCCCAGGGAAGTTGTGAATGCTCCATCCCTGGTGGTGTTCAAGGCAGGGTTGGAGAGAGCCTTGGGTGGCATGGTTTAGTGTGAGGCGTCCCTGCCCATGGCAGGGAGTTTGAACTAGATGATCTTAAAGTGCTTTCCAGCCCTAACTATTCTATGATTCTGTGTGGCCAGGGCTCTGAGCAACCTAGTCTAGTTGAAGTCCCTGCTCATTGCAGGGGCATTGGACTAGATGGCCTTTAAAGGTCCCTTCCAACCTAAAGTATTCTGTGATTCTATGTATATTAGTTTGCCGTAATTTATTCTCTGTGGTTTTCTCCAGCTCCTTTATTAATGTAATTCTTCCTCCACTTAGGAGAATTATCCTTATTATAGCAATAGATGTGCAGTTGATTCCACTAATTATAAATGCAGGTTGTGTTGGGAAGAGCGTCACAGATACAGGCTAATTTGTGCTGCTGCACAATTTCATGAACTGCCAATGGACTCTGGTTTAGAATTTGGTTATTATTTGGTCACTAGGGAAAAAAAAAATTATAGGCCCCTCTCCTTTTAGGAATATTCTCTGTAATTACTGCTTTGAATAGTTCATCATCTTGAATTTTTATTTTGATTGCATTGTGGGTTTTTTAAATGAAGCTTCTTGAAAACCTTTCATTTTGCTCATTTTATCTAAATTCATATTGATAAAAATAACATCTTTAGTTATGAAAAAAACCCCAAACCTCTGTTTCTTCTCTATATTCAAAAGTCAGTCTCTTCCTGCAAGCTTCCTGTGTTTATTTGAAGATTTCTAACCTTACTTATTCTACCTCTTACACCAGTAATATCCCAAGTGTATTAGGACGAAGAGGGAGGAGGAGATACTTTTGTTTATTCTCACAAATGAACTGATTATTATCCTGCATCCAAAACTTACAGGATGTAACTCTTTTTTAGAGATTACTATATAATGTGTCTTTGTAAGGCTAAAAAAATGAAGATAAACCCACTTGTATTCATTATTATATGTACAACACCGCTTCGTATTGTGGTCCCTCTGGTCACCTCTGTGTTAATATATTCTAGTTGTGGTTTTTTTTTGTTTTTGTTTTGTTTTGTTTTGGGTTTTTGTTTGGTTTTGTTTGTTTGTTTGGTGTTTTTGTTTTTTTTTTTTGTGACAAGCGGGGTTTGTATAAGAGCTCTAAACTACATTAATTTTTTGGAAGCATAGATATGCTTAGCAACTTATAACTGCAGATTACATTTTCAAGCCCGTTTGGCTCTTTTTTCTTCTCCAAGTCTGACAGTGTTCTTGCTTGTGGATCATCTAAATATTGAGGCTATTGACTCCTGTTGAAAGAGTCTATTAGTTTTTCTGCTCTATTAAGTCTAATCAGTTGTGCTTTTGAAAGTTACCTC
Source organism: Myiopsitta monachus (assembly GCA_017639245.1). Classification (NCBI taxonomy): domain Eukaryota; kingdom Metazoa; phylum Chordata; class Aves; order Psittaciformes; family Psittacidae; genus Myiopsitta; species Myiopsitta monachus. The sequence goes on from CM029919.1 coordinate 68,744,713, forward strand.
TTTTGTCTGGAGATTTATGCCCCCATAGCTGAAATGCAGTCAATGGCTTTGCAGGTGCAGTTAGGCTCTCCTCAGAACAAAATGAAGTGAATTAGCTCAAAGTGCTTTTTGTTTCTTGAAACAAATTAGGAGTACTCAATTGCCGGGTTATTGTTGTCAGAATGTGGCTTGCATAGATTAATGGCTTTCTACCACTGACTCTGTGTGTGTGTCCATCTCCTTCCCCAGTGTGGTTTTATGTTGTTTGTTTCTCTTTTGGCTAGCTTGCTTTGTTCGTACGGAAGCTTCAAAACTAGTGCAAGGGTTAGAAGGTAAGAGGTGACCACCTAGAAATCACGTAATAGGAGGGAGGGTGAAACACCTCAATTTCAGCAGGAGTAACCTCATCTGTTTATTGAACCTCTACCCTTAAAGTTAACGTTCAGTTTAGGGTGGCCTTTTTTAAAACAGCTTTACCTAGAACTGCCAAAGCCATGTTTGTCCATGCTGTGCATGGACTGATTTTGTGGGAGTGTTATCGCTTTTGTGTCTTTGTGTATTGGGTTTGTGTGGCAAGGTTTTGGTAGCAGGGGGCTATAGGGGTGACTTCTGCGAGAAGCTGCCTAAAGCTTCCCCCATGTCCGCCGGCTCAAAGACAGGCCTACCCTTGACCAAGGCTGAGCCCATCGATGATGGTGGTAGCACTTCTGGGGTAACATGTTTAAGAAGAATGGGGGGGAAACGCTTTGCAATGGTAACTGTTACCAGAGAGAGGAGTGAGAATACATGAACAAAACAGCTCAGCAGACACCAAGGTCAGTGCAGAAGGAGGGGAGGAGGTGCTCCAGGCACCGGAGCAGAGATGTCCCTGCAGCCTGTCATGCAGACCATGTTGAGGCAGATCTCCAGCTGCAGCCTGTGGAGAACTCCACACAGCAGTATGGGGATGCCTGAAGGAGGCTGTGACCCCATGGCAAGCCTGCACTGGGCTTCCAGAGTGGGCTTCAGGTGGAGCAAGCTTCTGACGGAACCTGTGGCCTTGCTGGAGTGGAGTTCATGCTGGAGCAGCCTCTTCCTACAGGACTGCGTCTTGTGGAAGGGACCCACACTGGAGCAGTTTGTGCAAATGTCTGTGAAACAGGAGAGATGGTGTGAATCTTAATACAGTTACTAACTGTAGAGTTTTGAATACTTCTGTGTGAGGGGAAAAGACCAGGGTAGAATTTGGTATGACAAAGTAGAACTGACTTTGAAGAGGAAGGGAGCTAATGATAGTGTAATGTACATTTGAACAAGAAAATGGATGTAATGAACATTTTATTTAAAAGACAGAATGTCATAAAAAATGAGTGAAAAAATATATGAAGTGGTAGAAGTGAAAGAAGGAAAAGTGTATAAGCAGGGATGTGAGCTGTATATTCTTGATTGAGTGTAATGGCTTGGAATACTATTATGCTATCTGTGAAACTGAGGACAAATTTATTTCTTGAGCAGTTACAATAATAATTGTTAGAATTTTTTGAACAGATAATTAGATAAGGCAAATGATTTGACTTTAATATGCATGGTGTTTACAGGCTTTATGCTACAAACAGTTGTTTAGAATTTATACTTTAAAAGATTAACTCTTGAATATAAGTTTGGGAAGCTTAAAAACCATTTGTGGGCAGAAGGAAAAGCCAGTGATGTTTTTGCTGCTTACAGAGTTAAAAGAGCAACCAAGATGGAGGGAATGGTGTTTTGCATATTAAAATGACCATTCTAGGAAGGATGAATAACTACCCCAGGCCACAGACTGTTCATTCTGCCTGCTCAGTTCTTGCTGGCTCTGTTACTAAGCATCTACTAGATTTCTGAACATTCCCAGGCTGGTTAGATCCCAAATTCACAATTAAAATCAATATGATTTAAATAATTTACATGTCACTTCTGAAACCAGAGAGGTATCTGCAACATGTTCTCTGAGACCAGAATTATGAAAATACCTACATATCTCCTGGGTTGAAAACTAAAGAGCCAGAAATGTTATCACAGTATTCGGCATGCAAATCACTGTCAAAAGTGGAAATGGGAATTATATTTCCTGACTTCTGACTGTTCTCCACTGACCATAATTTGCAAGGTATAATGTACACATCAGAGTAGTTCTTTGGAAAGATACTGAGGAGTTAGGCTTCTGGAATAATAATTAATTTCCCCTAAATTTGTGGGTAGATGTATCCTTGTGGGAGGAGTTCACTTATAAAATTTTAAGGCTCCTCCCCAGCCTCTTTCCCCTAGGGGTATCTTGCTGGCCAGCTTGCCTTTTTATCCGTTTTGTACCTTGTATGGTGTAGAACACTGTAATATCTGTAAACCTCTTAACTATTTAAAAATAGAAATTACAATAACAGTCTCTCGTCCTATCCCAGTCCACAGGGGAAATAGTTTTAAAGTTTTAAAAAAAAAAAAGAAGTCAGAACTTGTGAGTGGGGCGATGATCTTGGCAGAGCCAAAGGAGAGTCAGTTTTACATTTAATTTGGAGCGGGAGGTTTGCACTCTTGAAGCTGCATAGAATGTTTCGTGTTCAGTTGAGCTTGTGGGAATTCTGACTTCTTTAGTTAAAAGCTAGCTGGTAACTTTCAGGATACCAGTGTGAGGTAACTTTTCGAGGTATGGTTAGAGGAGTTACTGGTAGTTGCTGGAGGTTTTGAGTATCACAGAGTTCTTGAATTGATATTGGTGAGAAGCAGAACAAGAACAAACAGCCGAGCACCATTTTAAGTAACCTGTGCTGCTGAATGGATAAGGTTTTTCTGTTAGTTTTCTGTAGCTGGGTGATTTTATTCCTTATTGCGAGGTGCAGTAATTGTAATACTGAGTCTGGAGAATGTGAACTTGCACAGGTGGTTTGCTTTTTCTTGGTTTGGAAATATTCTTTGTAGAGTAGAAAGAATTATTTGTGCTGAAAAAAAGGAAAATAGGTCAGTAGATACTTTTCTGTTACCTTGTCTGTTTTTCAATAGATTAATTTATTGAAATACTTCAGTTGCTTCCATATATAAATTCTGAATGTTGTAAAGATTATAAATGTTTTGTGTCTCCCTACAATTGCTTCTACACTTTCTTGAAAATCCTTTTTTGAAGTACATGTTGCCAATATCAAAGTAGGCTTGAAACACCTGCTTTAAAAATAGAGCTTTTATTTCTTTCCAAAACTGCAATGCTGTAAAATGCGACATTGGTAACCAATGTAATGTCTTATTTTTGGATTCCACTATATAGCATACTTAGGTGTTTTCTACTAATGCAGTCCTATAAATACTTCTTTCTGGTAGAAGGAGGCCCTGCTGGGACATCTGACAATATGTGGGTGGAGGATTTAAGGTAGATAACTTTTTGAATGAAACTGAATTTATTAAAAACCTTCTTGGGAGTACATTTAAACTTGGCACATGCCTTGATTTCTTTATGCTGTAGATTATAATATAAAGTAGTATGTTTCAAAAGTAGCAGAGTAACAAGTGACAATTTCACTTTGATTTATTGTGTGTTTACAGACATGTAAGGTTTTCTTAACATCTGAAGTCTGCATCTTTGGTTGTGTTATTTGTAGTGGCAGCGCTACATTAGACAGGCAAAAAGTAAAAATGAAAAAAGTCAGATGATAAATGAAAAGACCTTCCACATCTAAACATGCAGAGAAGAGCATGCATGATAAGTTGGATCTGTTGTTTTTGGTGAACAGAGACAAGCAGGTTCATAAAATGTTTGTGCAAAGGTAAGTGAGGGGTAAAACTATTGACTACTTGACAGGTCAAACCATTTCCATTGTTATATTACTGTATGTTGAATAGTGAGGCCTAGCTGAATTTATTCAATTCAGTCTTTTCCAGGCATGGCAAGCATAGTAACAACAAAGCTGTGGATTTGTTTGGTGGGGAAGAAGGAAGAATATGGTGTCATTCATAAGTTACATAATTAAAAAAATACAGTGATGCAGATTTCTGGTATGGCATTTCTGGTCCAAGGTGAAAGGATATTTCTCAGCAGTTGGGGGGAAGGTGTCCTGGTTATTAAAGAGCAACTGAGCTTGGTTAAGGGGAGAAGCTTAAACCCAGGTTTCTCATGCTTGTTGTGTGTTGTGTTGCTAGGGTTTATTTTTACTTTTTCTCTGGAGTTCATCCCAGTTCAAGAAAACTTGTCTTTTTGCTTTCCACCATGTGCAGTGTCATTTCCCTACTCGGTAAGTTTTGCCCACGATCCCTGTTCCAAGATTTGAATTGCAGTCTGGCTGAATGCCTACTCTTTGCCTTACCAGCCAGTTCAGATTGCTTTGCGTTAGTGACTTTTTTCTGGGTTTTTTTGTTTGTTTTTTTTTTTTTTTTCCCTTACTCATCCATGTCCCGTCACTTGCAAGTTTTCCCAGAGGTGGTGTTTTTGCCTTCTTAGTAATGTCTTTGAAGAAAGATATATGACCAGTATTTTTTTTTTCTTAGGGGGGAGGTGCATCTAAAATGTTTTCTGTTTCCATACTTTGTCTTATTTTAGGACCTTATCAGTACTGGTACATAGTTGTACACAACATCAACCTATTTTTTCATTACATATAGTTCTTGATAACTTTTTTTTTTTTTAAAACCTTTCATAGGAAAATGGTGCAGTTTATTAGTTTCTGCACATTTTGACAAAGAGAATGCTTTATGGGATTACAGATATATTATAATGGATGTTTCCATTATGTGAATTTTCAAATTTGATGGAAAATTATCATGTTAGTTTGACAATGTGTAGTTTCATCCATTATTTTTCTGAAGTACTTTTTGGGGATGAAAGAGGCTGCTTTAAAAAAATGACACATTTTTTCCATGTCTTTGGAACTGCCCTCTTTATTTTTTTATGTGCTTAATAAATTCAGTAGGAAAAATGAAGATAATCTATTGCACGCTCTCAAAAAAAAACTTTGAAGCATGTGGTATGGACATTATGATTAGGATGAAAAAGATGAGCTAAAATAAAATGTCAAATTCAATTTGCTATAATTTTTATAAGACAATTTAGAAATAAGAGGGGCACTTATTGGAGTGAGTCCAGAGCCAGGGCCACAAAGATGGTAAGAAGGCTGGAACACCTTTCCTATGAAGACAGGCAGAGAGACTTGGGGTTGTTCAGCCTGGAGAAAAGAAGGCTCCGGGGAGACTTCAGAGCAGCTTCCTGTGCCTAAAAGGGCTGACAAGAAATCTGGAGAGGGGCTTTTTTCAAGGGCATGTAGTGATGGGACAAGGGCAAATGGCTCTAAATTGAAAGAGGAGGGGTTTAGATTCGGTGTTAGAAAGAAGCTCTTTACTGGGAGGGTGGTGGGACACTGGACTACAGATGCCCTATCCCTGTCAGTGTTCAAGGGCAGGTTGGACTGGGGTTTGAGTAAACTGGTCTAGTGGAAGGTGTGCCTGCCCGTGGCAGGTCAGGGTGGGAATTAAATTGTCTTTAAGGTCCCTTCCAACCCAAACCATTCTATGATTATGGTATTGCAGCTATTACTGCTATGTTTAAATGTGCTCTGTGTAACTTTGTTGTTCAGTCATCCAGTAAGTCACTTCTAAGGTTCGAGAAAGTCCTCTTTTGAATTTCTTGTATTTTGGTTAATTTAAAAGCCTTTTATAAAATTGAAATGAGTGTTAATATAATGACTTTAAGAGGTGATTTCTAGTTGGTCCTAGCAGAGACCTTGTTCTATGTTTCTGTTAAAAATTACCTTGCAAACCTTGCTCTTTTCAGTGAGTTATTTCATTGTTCTGTAATGATGCAGGTTATACCTGGTTTTACACATTGGAAGAACTAAGGAACAGAAATTTTGAATGGCTTAATCCAGATCTCATAAGACATAGAGGATAGAACTGTGGAAGGAATCCAACTTTGGTTCTCTTTTATTTTTATGTCTCCATAAAGACAGCATAAGGTATCTTGGAGAATGGGTGTTGAGACATTTGAATTGAACCTTTGTTCTGGAAGATGCTGGGATAGTAGTAAAGATCTAAACCTTTAAGCTTTCATTATGTTTTGAAGTCCTGGGAGTGATTCTAAATGCATTAACACAGAAACAAAGAGCTCGTGTTATAGCAGCATCTGGCACAGAAGCATGATAGTATGATTCAGAAATATTCAGTCTCTAAAGGAATATCACTATAGATTTGCAATCAGTTAAGAATCAAATAATATGAGAGTATTAACTTGAAACACCAGCATTTTGTCAAGAAGAGCTGTACTCCTTCTGTCAGTTTTCGTATCTTTGTATGTTTGGCTTCCTAGAGAACTGAAAAGGTTATTTTTGGCTTAGTGCCCAGGGCTAAAAATGGCTTCTGGAATCTTATAGCTCAGTTTGGTGTTGAACAGTTCTGTGCGATAGTAACATAACTGCAGTAATTGGTGGTCTCACTGAAGCATTTTAGTTATGCACTTAAATGTTAAGCTGTGGGAGATGTGGCCATGTGATCCCTCCAACATGCAGTTTATCAGAAAAATTTAAGCCATGTTTATCTATGAAGCAGTGGTAACCTGAAATAAACCTCCAGGCTTTTCTACAAGCACTCACTAAAGGGAAGTAAGAATGAGTATAAGGTTTAGCATCTGCAGGGAGAGGTTCTAAAATGAAGTAAGAAATCCTTGTATTGCTATAGGAATTAGTGAAGCCCAAGCATTGCAGTTGAGACTCTCTGTATGGGGAATAGAATGAGTCTGTGAAGTTCCCTTATGTTTCTATCCAATATAATAGGATTTGCCCTTAAAAGTGGAAAAAAAAAAAAAATCCCAACCAAACCAAGCTCTTCACCCAAGAAACAAGTACACCAGTTACTATATGTGAATTTGTGCTTATAATAAATGTAGGTTTCTGATTGATTTCTAAATAATTTGGATGATTACATAACCAGGAGTTTGGAACAGTCAGGAGAATATTGAGAGGCTAATTCTTTAAAGCTGAAAAATCTTACACCAGTATAAGGGCTGAATAGGAGACTTATGAAAAGGCTGCATATTGCTTCCGTCTACATCACTCACAAATCTTTTAGCTGCTTCCCAAATTTTTTAATTGGAACAATGGGAATAATGAATAGTGCTGTGGGAAAATCACACTTTTCTGACTAGAATTTGTGTTAAGTGACAATTATATTTATTTTTTGTGGGTGAAGTCAGTATGGACAAATTCTGCATGAGAAATCAGTGTTGCTCTACGCATAGCTCAAATGTCTATAAAACATTCGTTCAAAAATCTCCTGAGAAATCAGTCTTGGGGTTTTGTGTTCTAAATTTGCAGTGTAAGGTTTTGTTAATGCAGTAGTCTGGAAATACGGCCAAAATAAAATGAGTTCTGATCAACCTTGTTATCACACAAATTTAAGATGGCCAGACCAATGAATCACTGCTAATGTTTGAGAGCTATCTACTTCCAAAATTACTGTTTCTAAAAGACATTAATAAAAAATGTTTATTTAAAATAATCATTCCAGATCAGCTCCTGTAACGTACCTGTGCTTCATCTGCAGAAATGTTGAGTTTTGCTTACCTGGATTAATAAGAAACTTTGCCAGTTGTCCTAAATACAGCCGTCCCTCTAAAACAGAATCTTTTGTTTCCTATTTTCATGGCTAAGTAGTCAAAGCTGTTTACATGTCTTCCTTACACCCTCTAGCCAAATAGTTTTACAGAATGTTAGCTATTCAAAAATTATTTTTGATATGTTACTTACTGAAGATAAATCACCTTCTCAGTTAGAAGTATTTGAAAATATTAGACTGTTTCAAAAAGTTTTCCTTCCTTTTCTCTAACTAAGCCATCTTATTTTTTCAGTGGTCCCATCATAGAGAAATATAAATATTTGCAGTTAGAAGGTATTCTTCTGCTTGTAACTGATTCAGCTTGGAAAGGCTCACAGATGCTTTGTGCTCAATCTTAGTGCATTTATGTTTTATCACTGTGTATTAAATATTAAATGCATTATAGAGGAAAAAAATTCACTTGCTCTATGCATAATATGGTTCTACTTTTTAATATGTTTCTAAATCCTTCTTTGATGCATGAGATAGGTAAAGCTTGAGTCAAGATGTGTGAAAATGGGGACATATGAAGAAAGATATTTTATTGGTAATTATTATGATTAAGTTGTTAAATTAAGGCTATGTGAGCATAACCACTGTGTGTCTTTCCTGTGGAATAGTATAATTTATTCCCTGGGAAACAGTGTTACAGAGAAGAAAATAGAGCAATAAGCTTGTTAAGGTGTTTTGCCTTGTTAACGGAATCTGCTTTCTTTTAGAGGAATTTGTCTACTATCTCAAGAATATATAGTCACTTCTGTTGTTCTTTACCAGTGATATTTCACCTTATTTCATGCTGCTGTTTTCATTCTTGGGCTAGTAGACTATACGTATTGAAACATGGAGTAGTTGATTAGTCTTAACACTAAGAGACTTCTATGTTGATACAGTTTGACCTTCTTAATACTGGCCATAAATTTCCCTGACTCTGAGTCTTTGTATCTAGATCAGAAATTTATGGCTTACATGTACTGTCTTGATTTTAAAGTATGCCAGTGATAATAGTATGATTAATTACACATTTCCTTTGGAAATAAATAAAAGAAATGACAAACACTGTTTTGCATTTTAGCATCAACTTCTGATCATTTGATCTTTTTCAGCAAATCCTCTGTATCAGTGGATACAGTTTTGCAGTTGTTTATAAATTAGTTTTTACCTTTGTTGTTAATGAGGTAAGAGCTTTGGTTAATAAGGGATAATTCCTATTACTCTAATTAGAGGTGCTACTGCAGTTGTCCGTTTAGCTTCCTGCTGAAAGGTACTGCCCATCTAAGTAGGATGACAAGACTAAATGGGGGTGAGGGTGGTTTTAAACTGACAGGACCAGCCCTGAATTGTCGTGTGGGGGGCTGTTCCATGATTCTGCTGTCCCTGTTGTTGGGAAGGTAACCAGCAACAGGGGAGTGGAGGGCAGAGTTGAGGCTGCTACTGTCTTACATTGCCATAGTCAATGTTGCAGGGTCTTGTGAATCATTCGTGAACAGACAAACCTTTGGTGTTGTACTGTGAAATATGATTTCAGATCCCAAATCTCGTCATTTCATGAATCCTCATAGGTGGTTTTTCGGTTGGTTGGTTTGGTGTTTTTTTTTTTTTTTTGGGTTTTTTTTTTTTTTTTGCTTTAACTTTTTTATTGTTTTTCACCTAGTTCTTAACAGCTTGAATTTGCTGTCACTTACAGCACCATTAACATCAATCACTGGCAGATTTTATCAGCAATGACTTTGTGTTCTAGAGTGGAGAGTCTCAAAAATCTTGACTGATGTTGGGTTGTGAAATGCATCTAAAAAATCCCATACCAGATGACTTCCTTGAGGATATTGTTCAGTTTCTCTGAGTAGATGTCAGGTTAACACTGCGGGCAAATCAAAATGACTGGCGTTCTGGTATGAGCAAGTCAAAAAGGCTCTTCAAGTAGGCAGTATATTCATATGAGATTGGAGAATATGATTTGTTTCAGTAGTGTACAAGTTTGAACTTATGACAGTGGGGTTTATTAAAGATATTAAAGTAGTGTTCTTTTCCTTGCAGCAGTTTTACACTTGTGCCTCCTTTGGTATTTTGCTATATGAATTATGGACATAAAAATGAAGGTTATTTCTAATGTTGCAAAAGGTTTTAAATCAAATACAGAAAAATTTGCCTTTTAATTAAGAATTCCTCCTTGAGTAGTCAAGCAACCCATTCTTGAATGACAATTCTGTTTATAGAAACAGGATGTTTTGGTTTTGTGAAATGTGGATTTCTTAGGAACTCGTTTTGAGAAAGTGTTTATCTGCCTCCACCCTTGGTGGAATGCAGATGACATCAGGTTTTTTTTATGTACTGGTGCTACAGTCAGCCAGTACATAAAGACCAGCTTTAGAAGTGTCAGTGACATAAAAGGGAATTGCATGCTAAACAGCCTTACTCTTTAAGGTGAATTGGTGATATTGATTTCCAGGTGAAATCAGTGGTGATATGGTGATTGTATCTAAGGCAATAAAAATGGGTGGTGTGGATTTTTACCTATACCATTTTAAGTATTCTAAATGATTGCAGTGTAAGTTCTACTTTAGGTGATTTTGTGATCTTCCTACCACATACCTTTTCAACTGCATTTCTTGACTGGCAAAGCTGTATTGGATTCTGTGTTGTTCTTCTGGATTTCTTATCTGTGGTTTTCTTTCACTTGTGATAATTTTGGTTCAAATGTCATTTGATTTTAGTGGTAACTCTTCCGTTTGGAAACTTCCGGTTAAGATCATATAACAACTCCAAAATTAGCTTCTTTAAACTGAGTGTTTGTAAGTTAAAAAGGCAAGTGTCAGTTAATATATGTAGTTAATATAATAAGGCTTTATTCTAACTTTGTATCTAAATTTCATGGAAGCATAGGATAACTCAGGATGGAAGGGACCCCTGGAGGTTATCTAGTCCAACTACCTGTGCAAAGCTGTGTCAAGTATGAACCTGTTCAGTCTGTTCTTGCCAGCTGAGGCATATTTTGTTTAGCTGAGGTATTCCCAATTTTCTTGAACTCCCAGGTATTTCTCGTGTTGTGAATTCCCAACATTTTCTTGGTAAAGGACTACCCCATGTGATTCGATTTTGTTTACAATTTTTTTTATTTTATTTTGCTTTGCAAAATAGACTACTCAGACATCTTTTATCTGCTGATGTATTTACCTGTAAACCTACTTGTAGAGTTTTGTTCCAGTTGTGTATTGACATAAATTCTGACATGCTTTGCATCTGTTACCAAATACAGACTCTCATTACTATCCTGCGCAGGGAATACTGAAGAAAGGACTTAGGTTAATGCATTTTGGAAACACTTTTACAACATTTTTAGAGAGAATATGCTGGTCTTGGTTATCAATTTAAGCTATTCTGGGTACATTGAGGTTTCTCTATTTGAAAGATGTTAATGAGGAACTTCTAGCACTCAAGACTGAAATGCTTAGTAAGAATAGTGGGAGACAAATTTGTTTAGGTTGAAATATTGTTTTGTTTGGTTCTTCCCTCCACCTCCCCCTTTAAGTTCTGACTGCACCTGTGGAATGCCTGTGTTTTAAAATTATGGAACTGTTTAAGTCGTATAGTGGTAAGTTTTTCTTATCTGTTCTGGGTTAACCACATTAGGCAGCTAAGCCTGGTGCAGCTGCTCACTCTTTCACTCCTCCCCAGTGAGATGGAGAAGAGAATTGGAAAAGTGTGAAAACTTGTGGGTCAAGATAATGACAGTTTCATAGGTAAAGAAAAAGCTGCATGTGAAAGTGAAGCAAAGTAAGTTGTGGTGTGGGTTTTGGTTTGTTTGGTTTTTATTGTGTTTTTTTTTGGGGGGGGTGGGAGGATTTTTTGGGAGTTTTTTTTTGTTTGGTTTTTCTTTTTTTTTTATTTGCCAATTGCTGCACAAATGCAGGTAGAGAGAAAGGTATAACTGAAGTTATTTGCAAAATCCCTTCTGACTGATTAATCTGGGGTTTTCCTTGTTTTAATTTCAGAAACAAATAATACTTTATAGGGCTACGTTACAGCAGTTTAAGGTAGATTAGTGTATTCTTTTATATGCATAAACCTCAGCCCAGGTTTATTCAACCTATTTTCTTAGCAAGGTCTCCTGTAACCCTGCTGTATTTTGCCTGCTGTCAGCACCTGAGCTTAGTTCAAAAGGAGTTTCAGTATGTCTGTGTCACTGTGATTGTAGTAGTGTGTCTATGCAATGTGACTTAGCAGTTGGAGCTGTTGAAAGAATTATTCTTGCACAGTAGCTAGTATGTAGTCTACCCTATTATGCCTCCTTTTTAATTCTTACTTTCAGACTGCCTTGGGGAAACTGTAGTGCTATATCAGCAGTAATGTAAATAATATGAGGGGATTTAGTTCTTATATTCTAGTATCTGATTGTTAGAAAATTATCTTCTGATATTTATGTTGACTGCAATATACATTTTCATTGTACGCATTGTTGCTTCTGGGTAACTTCATTAAATATGGTTTTAGTATGTGAAAGTGTTCCTCTCCTCCCCCACCCAGCTGGAAGAAGAGAGTATGATAGAAGACAAATACTTGTTTTTCTTAGGTTTATTGCCTTCAGTTTCTTTAGCAAATCCTCAGAAACTGTAGCTGTTAAAAGCAAGGCAGTTAAAACCTATTATCTGAATTTAATCAGATTAAAATCTGCAGGAGAACATATCCGTGGCAAGATGATACCAGACTACTTTTATGAGTCAGCTATATATTAGTATAAAATGGTTTAGTAATGAAATAGTTGAAGGCTATTCTATTCAGCATCACTATTCTTATGTGGAATTTTGTTTCTGTTGTTGTATGTTACCATTAGGTTGAAGAGCAGTAACATTTAATCAAGTGGTGTCTTCGAATGTAATTTTCTCAAAACTCTCTTCCATTAATAGAATTTTCTACTCTTTAATGTGGTTACTGATACGTTTTCTACCTCATAAAATATTAATGCAACATCTAAAAGTATTCCTATTTTTTATTTATTGTCATTTATTGCCATGATATCCATGAAAGGCTGTAAACTGAGCAGTAGATTTCAATCTCAGCAGTGAGAACCTTCATGTTATAAATAGAGAAGTTAATGGAAGGAGCAGGCATCAGATACGCTTTCTCTCTATCAAGTTTCTAAATAATGTTTCACTTGAATTCAAATTCAGTTGTTTTTATAAACGTAGTAAGTTGTAAGTTTGAATGGAAAAGGAAGTACAGTGAGGATAGCAATTTAGTTTATATCCTTCATTGCATTTATATAGTTTGGTAACATATCAGTATTTTCCTTGGGGGATTGATTGCTCTATGTTCCTTAATTTTCATTTAAAATGTTTGTCAGTCAATATACCTGGCAGTAAATTAACTGGAGGAAATGTTTATACAGTATCATTTGTCTGCACTGTCTGAAATGGTTTCTGGGACTTTCCACTGGATTTCCACTGTGGTAATAGGTAGTTTTTAGACAGCTTTTTTTCTTAAAAAACTAAAGAAGCCTTTGCTCTTGGTCTCTCATAAAACTACTGTGTAAACACTGAACTACAGATACACCTTTAGCCATTTATACAGCAGTTTACTAATTTGGAGAAAAATTTGTAAGTTACGTAGCATGTATCTGTTGTTTTGCACAGCCAGTTTAGTAGTTAACTTGGAATGGCACAATCAGTACATCTGTACTATATGGGAAGAGATGGCAAGGCTAAATCTTAGGATATGTTTGGAAATGTATCTTCCTTTTTTTTTTTTCCCCCTCCCCTTTTTTGCTCTAACCTCTGTTTAACAATAATAAAAATAGTTAATTAGAAGAATACTCAAGTCTTGCTGCAAATACCTACTGGCCTTCCTCTGACACTGAGGAAGAATGAACGGAAAAGAAAATTGAGCTCACCTCTTTATGAAGAAAAACAAATTCTGAGGTGTAGCCTTTTGAAAAGAGGGTTCTCTAAGAACTTCTCTTTGGTTGTGCAAGACAGTGAATCTGTAATTTGAATGGTTATTTAATAAAGAAAAGTCTACAAAACAAATATATGATTACCTTGTTTTCATTTATTTTGTTTTCAGTGGCCTATGTTGCTTGGAACTGAAACTTGTAAAAACAATTTTTATACCGAACAGTAACTTTCAGCTCCTAACAGAAGGACATTGCATTGCACAAATAAATACTCTCTTACTTGTGACAAAAGCTAGTTATTTAGGACTCTGGAAAAATCTTTTGCTATTTGTATGTACCTTTTTTGTATGGAGTGATCTCTAATTGCCTACCTATCTTGCCTCAAGTGAATGAGTCTGAAAACCAAAGATGAACTAATTCAAGTTAACAAAATAAATACAAATAACTTCATGTGGGATACCACAGCCCCAATATTTCTCTGACCAATGATTTACAATATTTCATCCTTCTAGCAAATGACAAGTGTTGTTATGTAATCATATTTCCCAGAATGCTAATTTTAATATCAGAATAAATGAATTGGCCTGTTTGTGCTTGGGTTTTTATTCTTGTGAAAGCTTACTTTGGCAGGGCCAGTTGAGTCAGAATTTCTGAAGCTTGTCAGGTAAGTGTTCCTTGTTTTGGTGAGACCACTGAATGTGCTTCATATGTGCTTGTAAGACTTTGATAGAAATTTAATTTATACTGTTACTTTTTATCCTTGATTTGTATGTGTGTGTATATAGATGTATGTATATCTTACTCAAGCATAGACTCTCTAAGCCTTTGTAGGATAAATAGGGTACTTATTTGTCAGATAAATCCACAGTTAAGACATAAGAATGTATTTCCCTAACAAACTACTCGTTGGGGTAACTATTCACATAGAAACACATTTGGTTTTAGTTTCATAATTATATGCAGGAAAAATATTTCAAATTATATTGGCTATTGAAATTACTGCTTACAGAGTTTTGTATAAAGCAGTTTCTTAAACAAGGATGCGCTTAAATAAAGAACTGCCCAAGTCTTTTGCATTGTATTCTTGTTTGCAGGGGTGTGCAAGCACTTGCCCATAGACATGTGGGAGAGTTTTGTATGCACATATACACACTTCAGGCATATAGACTTGAAATTTGGATTTCCATTTTCTTGCAGCTGCAAGAAAAAAAGGGACATCTTTATGTCCATAATTTGAGCATTAGATGTCTTTCTAGTGTAGTCATGGGAGATTTTCAGGATCAGTTTTAAGAACAGTTTGTGATTTATGCAGGATTATTAAAGTAAGTTGCATATATATTTAATTCTGGACTTGATTGTTAACTCAGAGTACATACTTATGGACGTATGTTATTTTTACAGTAATTACTGCACGGTCACATTTTTTTTGTGTATATGTATATATATCTCTATATATTCCCACTAGCAGACTTCTGGCCTGTTGAGTCAGACTGGTAGCAGAATGAGGCTGTTAGCGCTGCCTGTGTTTGTGTGAATGCTCTGTGTATGTCATCATTATCTGTGTAGCCAGTTGTGTATTATATGCATATATGTGCTTCTGCCTACTGGGAATGCATTTTCCGCCTGACTACTGGTTGGACCTCCAAGCATGGAGCTGCAGTAGATTCTCTTCTCTCAGGTTGTCCAATCTGATGGATGGATTTCATCATTCCATTAAGGATTCCCTTAATACCTTTTCATTATGGTATACTGATTGTGATGTTTCAGCATCAATGCTTTCTTAAGGTCTCTTAATAGGGAAATTGGAGAATATTTATTATAGATACAGCGTATTTGATGGATCTTCAGTATCAGCATTTACTTAAAAAAACAAGTCTTCTGAAGGAATTGAATGAAAGTAGTGTCTTGCGTAGACACCCAACACTTGTAAAATACAAATTCAGGCATAGGTGAACGTGTTGACCTGGAAAATTACTCAGTGTGAAGAGACTTTGATTTTGCTAATTTCTGTTACCCATTCACTTTGAAGTGATACGTTGTATTAAATGCAAAGTGATGTTGAGCCTTCAGCAGTACAGCACTGTTTTCAGTAAGCAGGAAACATGAGCATGAGTTCACTGTTTTGATATAAAGCAGAAGAAAAACAATGTCACTTGAGTATGTGACATCCTTTTCACCATCACTACAGTGTTTTAAAGCTAGAGTGTATATTTGTGACAGAATATGTAAGAGAAAAATTCTGCCTCTCCAGGGCTGTCGCTTAGTTATGTAACATACAGTATCTGTCTTTTTAAGTTTAATTTAACGAAGTATAACAAAAGTTACAGAGAATCAGAGTGATACAATGCTGATACAGGTGTATCCATAACTATGGTGGCTACATATATATATATATATATAAAGTCTCTTTAGACAGTCCTGATGTTTTGGAGCTTCAGGAATGGGGGGCACTGCAATAACCATGGTGTGCCTGTAGTTTTGTAAAAGCAAGATATATGTAGGCTATGCAATTGAAATAAAAGCCTTCAGTGTAGTTTAAGGTAGGCAAAACATTAAAGAATTGTATCAGGTATGTAACATTTGAGAGTGTGTAAATGTTCACTCAGTTATTCCTTATAAATTCTTACTGAAACAAAGGTGTGGAAAACCTTTCCCTGTGAACTTGTGTTGCTGAACCTTTCATGTGAGAGGAGCTTTTTGCAAGTGTTTTTGGATTGGTTGGAATTGGAGTCACAAGAGATCTTACACTGATTTTTTCACTTGGGACAGTTTCTCTGCAACAACAGTTTCTAAAATGCAAAATATTAATTATAAAAGCTTGAAAGTTCTATTCTACTCAAACTGTTTACAGATCCTTGACATGAAACCTGAGGATTTCCTGAAAGAACATCCTCTTTCCTTTGCGACTTCTAAAAATACAGGCAGTAGCCAGAAAACAAACACGGTGTTAAGCTGTTTTCCAAAGGAGAGCTAGTCTGTCCTACTGCAGAGATTCTAGAATTAAAACGTTTGTTTAAGAGCAGGACTTTTCCTTTTCTCATCTTGCCCATTTCAGATGGTGCTCAGAGATGGATGTAAAAGCAGTAGATGAATCCTGGGTAGAGAGAGACTAAGTTTATTCAGGTAGAATTAAAGAGTTGTAGAAAAATCAAGTTCTTATGAAAGGAGCAAATAGTAAAGATGTCAATTTCCAATTTTTAAAGAAAAGTTGACTTGATAGGAGCTCTGCAGACTGCTACTTGAAATGTAAATTTGGTTCCTAAAATTTGTACTCTTCTTTAGGGGACTGAAAAACTTTGAGCACTTTATCTGTATGCACTTTTATTCCTTCTCATGTTTGCTTTAAACCCACTGAGTGGGGCTGCTTCTCTGTACTCATCTAAAACTGCGGTTTTTCCTTCTTACTATACAAGGGTGATTATGGTTGCAAATTTTGCAAGGCTTGCTGCTTGCAGAATTGCAAGTGAACTTCCAACAAGATAAGCTTGTTGTAAAGCAGGTACATGAGAAACATAGTAAGCAAGCGTATAATTTCTGGAAGAAGTGAAAGGCATCTATCAATTTAAAGGTGAGAGGTGGTAATATGAGCTCATTATGGTCCACAGATGAGCAGCATCACACAAAACTCTTATTTTTCACAACTGATGAAAGAAGTCTCTCTCACAAAAAGAGTTCCTTTGAAAGATTGCGTCTGAGAATGTCTCTGCAGTGGTGGTTGAACCTTCCTAAAAATGCTTCAAGTCCCTGGTAGTGTCAGCTTTAAAACATCTGGAACATCTTTTGCTGCAGTGTCTGTCTTTGTAGCCTGTTACCCTACAATAACTGAATGTAATTTGAGCATAAATGATGAAGTTATGTGAATTTTATCTGGAATACTAGTGGTTGTAACTGCTAGAATGTACTGTTTCTTTAAGTTCCAGATTACCTAAGAATCTGTAAATACAGCTACCTTTTATGTATATTGAGAGTTTGAAGATTACATATGTGTCTTAACTGGACTTCAGAGCTGAGAGAACTTTTAATTTCAGAACTCTCATGATCTGTTTACTTTTATTATGCCCGGTAGTAGAAGAGGATACTTTTAGCAGCAATTTTCTTTGTTGGTATAGCAGTAGGCAAGCTTGAAGAAGCAAAGAAAACTGGGGAAGGCACATGGCTTTTGTGAGAGAAGCAGAAGGAACTTGAGAGGCATAATGGAACCAAATTAATTTAACCAAGGATGGTTTTTAAATAGGGGTAAATACATTATGTTTTCAAAGTGAAGATAAGCAAATGAAACAGGTTAGTCCAACTCTTCTGTGTTAATAGGAACTTAAGAAACTTTCTATCCAGGGCTGTGAGAGTACAGAGTTGTGACTTGCTTTTGAATTATGTCAGTGATCTTTTACATGTGTATTTATAGACATCAGAAGCAGTTGTATCTTACACCATGAGACACTATTGTTACATAAGAGATGAGCAATGTATTTTTCTTTTGTGAATATTTTATTTTCACAGCTCATAAGCATTTTTATTGATGTGATTAAATGTTATGCATTTAGGGTTGTTCCTGTCATGCAGTCTTGTCCACTCAAATTATATCACGTGGTGTGAAAGCAACCAATCATTAGAAAACTTGCACTGTTCAAATGTGGTTTAGAACATTAATTTTAGTTTGTTTTATCGCTTAGGACAAAACTCACAGTATTTGTTAGGATGTTTGTCTGGAGTAATATCCTAGAGGATCTTCTTGTGGCTAAACAGGATGGTAAGCCATTTTACTGTTTGCTTGACTTTCTTTATATGTATTAAAATCTCTCTGGCACCTCCTCACTTAAGTTTTGAAGTAGTTTTAAAAGCCCATCCATCTTATTATCACCAGGGAATTTGTCATTAATATTCCATGAATTTAGTAGTGAACTGTGGTGTGGTTTTTTTTTTTATTTTTTTTTTAAATACCTTTATTTTTGAGGTGGCAAAGCTTAGATAAATGTGCTTGATTTCAAAACTGAGATCTTATGGTTGGTGATAATAATTGAAGTATATTGAGCAGAGTAGATGTTAACCTACAGTTTTAGTTAATTGGTTTTACTAGATGTACTTTATTTATAGTGAAAGTGACCTCATTTGACTGTACACAGAGGAGTGTGTTAATTTAGAGCAGAGTGTATTTTTACTCTGTGTTTGGAAATACTTGCAATAAACTTTTTATTTGAGAGCTGGAAACAAGTTTAGAATCCTTTTCTTGCCTCTTTTATTTTTTATTCTTTTTTTCTTCATAGCTTGTTGAGCTGCTTCTATGCCTTTGCTAGTTGACGTGCTGAATTTGCAAAGTTTTGAGCAAAAGGAAGGTAGGAAACAATGTGGGTTCTTAAAGGTTGTGTTAAGGTCTCTGACTGCTTGTGGTTTCCTTGTGGAATTATCTGGAATGAAGGCAAATGAAAAAGCATATAGAGGCATATATTAAAAAGGATAACAAAACCTTCAAATAGCATAGCAAATGAGTATCCTGTGGCTGGCCATAATGAATAGCCGAACCACAATGTAGAACCAGTTTCTGGATGTTGTTGATAGCCAAGGCTAAAATAAACCCTTCTTTTTGATGTTTTTTATTGTTTTTTTTTTTTTTCTGTGTGATATCTAAATTCACAGTAGAACTGAGCCCTTCTTATTGTTGAATATAGTTGCTATTTAAGCGCACATCAGAAAAGCTGAGAGAAAAGCATTGTGACTAATTAAATGAATGCTTAGCCTTTGCTTATCTATAAAGCAATGCAAATGACTTCTTAATTCTGAAAGAAATAGCAAATAAAATATAATTACCTTTGAACTTGTGGCCTTACCTAAATATGGGGTGAAAATTTTCTGTTGGAACTCATAGTGAAAGCTAAGCAAGGATGATGTTTATTCCCTAACTTTGTATATTGTCTGCCATAGCGGAAGTGTCTATATTGTCACTGGTTTATGATCTACACTATTACTGCAACCTTTTTTATTCCTCTGAATTCTTTTACAGCCTCTCTGCCTGATACATTTCCCTCAGGAAAATAAGATGTCATCCTAGAACATACATATGGGGAAGAGACAAATCTCTATTTCCCCTATTAGTCTGGCTTTGCTGGCATGCACTACTTGTCACACAGGGGTAATAGAAATACCCCTACACTTGAAGCAAATAATCTGTGGTATCTTTGAAAAGGTAATTTCAGTCAGTTGCTCTGTCTCCAATCCCTGTCTTGTAAAATAGACATAACAGTAATTTTTACCTGGCAGGAGTATGTATGATAAGAGCAAGTGAGATAAAGGGAGATGACGCTGGTACCTCAGCACTCGTGAAAATGTGTCAGGAAGATATAAGAACAAGTGCTGGAATGAAAAGGGAAAGATGGAAGAAAGGCTGGAACTAGCAGTGGGGGAAAGATGGGGGCTGTATCATAGTAGGAAAACATAGCATTGTTCCTCACCACCAGTTGTTTTAATAGCTCAGTGTAATTTGCAGCTGTGTTAAGCTGTCATTAAGTTTTTCTTCTCACTTCTGATTTTTGATTTTTAATGCCTACAGTATATTGCAAATGTATTTATTCAATCATGCTTAAATGCTTTTAAATAAAAAATAGGGTGATGTAATACAATAAAAATGCTAACATGTTGCTGAAATTATAACTAAGCTATCTCAAAAGCTTGTTGCTTTTTGAGATTTTTGTGTAAGGGTATCTGCTAATGGCTATTCAGATAGGCAGATAATGACAAGGTGGAGCACTGAGCCAGCGCAATCTGAATCAGCTACTCCTAAAACCAGCAAAGGTGACCAGTTAAGCCATTAGCCCTGTTGCAAAACCTGCTGAGGTGATTCAATGGAAGAAACTCTCTGGAATGCCAGGCAAAATTGGGAAGGGTAGCTGCAGAATAAAGGCACATAGAATGTATTGTAATTGGGGACAGAACAAAAGAATTTTGGGATGGTACAGATTTGTTACGGGATATTTAAGGCAAGGACCAGAGATGGAAAGGAGAAGGATCGAAGCGAAGTGGTGAGGAAGGTATGAGGGGAAAAATGAAAGAAGGAAGGGATATAAGGGGCCAATTGCATTTAAGCAGGCAACTGTTAATACGTTTGCCTACTAGCCAGCAAGCAGGGTGAGATCTGATAGATGGTAGAGGGGCTGAAGTTCTGGGAGGTATTAGAGACACTAGTGAAGGCTTTTTTTAATCTCTGAGCACTGATACTTAGGAACAGGATGGACCTATCTGCTATTGTTCAATGTGGTACTATTCATCCATATTTTCCAGCTGTTTTCAGAAGTGCTGTTAATATAAAACCTGTTTTTGGTGAGCCATATCATCTATAGCATATGTCTCTGTCTACTTGGAATTACTGCTTGCTCCACCTTGCTGCTTGGAAAGGTTTGTTATGGAGCAGCAGCTCCTATTGGCCAGGCAAGGAGAGCAGGGAGTCTGTGAGCCCCTCAATGTACCATGTCAGGCCACTTCAAGAAATAATCTGTGGGGGATCCTTTGCGGTGTTTGACACTGCCTTCAAGGCAAGTTTTCTGTATCATGATTTGTACCCAACAGCACAAACCAAAACTTTCTGTGCTGGAGGCCTGGTATTTAAGAAATGGTTAACACCCTGAACTCTGCTGGAATTTGATATGCCCTCTCGGTGATTATCACCTCTGAAAGTCAGTGTACTTTCACTTTTGAATTTTGATGTGTGTGGAGTCTTAACAACTTTCTCTCCGTAACAATGAATAAACACTGTTACTGATGAAAGCATACACTTTTTAGCAAAACAACTAAGTATTCTGAGGACTTTTTTGTAGTTGTCTGTTAGCGCAGTAAACTTACTTAGTAGAAACAAGTAGAAGGTAATAATAAGGGGTGGAGAGGTTGGGTGTTTTTTAGGTAAGAGTATAGGAGAAACTATTGCAAAACTGCTTTAACATAAGCACTAGTAAATGTGTAAACATGAGTAGGTAAGGAGTCTGTTTTAGTACTACTTGTATTCCTAGTTCTTATTTTCTAGCTGTTTCCAGAAGTACTCTTAATATAAAACCTGTTTTCTGATGAAAACTGCAGGAAATAAGTTTTCTGTGTAAGTATGCATGTCTTCCTTGCAATCCCAGTTCAGTTGTTCATCATAAGGAGGCCAGCCGATGAAGTCAGTTATCCAAAGGGATTAACCTGCTGTACACTTGATTCATGAAGTGCCACATATTTCAGGGGAAATAAAATCTGCAAAATCTGGTTGGATATGGGGGGGAGGAGGGAAGGGTTATGGTTTTCATGGTTTTATAGGTGGATTCGTCAGGGGCAACTCTGAAAATCAGTTTTCTCTCAAGAGAAAATAGCAGTGATTATGTCATATTACATTTATTTCATAGTAAGCATTTCTGAAAATGGGAGATACTCTTTGTGTGAGTAAAGCTTGTTTCCACAATACAGGATGTGCTTGAAAGTAGTAGTAGTGAATTTCAAAAGACATTGCTGCTTATTATGTTCCGGTTTTATTTTAACAAAACTTACCTGGTACAGTTATGGTCATGATTAGTTTTGTTAATAAACATAATGAAAAAAGTAGAGACCTCTTGCAACATGATTTTATCTCAGAAGCCTGGACAGTTTGTTTTATAACAGCTTTATGTGAACCAGTATTCTTAGAAAGCTGTTTCTGAGTTCGTAGAATACTTAGTTCTTAGTCATCTGCTCCTTATCCGGATTAAAATATAATGCTCTCCAGCTCCATTTCACTGTTTACTTTCTCTTTGTTGACTGAGTGTTGGGTTATCATGCAGTAGTGGAGAGAGATTAACTCCTTTGTCATCTCTGGATTTGTTAAGTAACATTTTTGTTGCATACTGGGACTGGATAGTATGCGTGATGCTGAATTGCTTTCTCTAGTTTTAGACATTCCCTAATAAACAAACTGACAGAACTTTGCCAAGTATTATTGCAAGACATGTGAGTCTTACTAGCTCTAGTTAAGATATAAAACATTGTTGTGGATTTGACAGGGTAGATGTCATCTATAAGCATTGTAGAAATATCTGACTGCCAAGATACAGAGCCTCTTCCTTGCACCTTACTGATTTAAGGCAACTCCTTGTAAGAGCAATGGCATGTTTTGCAGTAATTTGCCACTTGCAGCTCAAAGCAAAGATTTTCAAAGAATTTGTTAGGAACCATTCCTGATGGATGGTTGTATTCTATTTCATATCTGTGGGAGGATAAAAATCTAGGTGTTTGTATCAAGTAGTTTGAAATTATCCACGTTGTACCATTCTGTATGATATGTAACTTCGTTGTTTTGGTAAATTTTACCAGCAATAAGTATGATCATTTACCTAGTCTTCTATTGCATACTGCCTTGATTCCTGCATGGTGAAGAAAAGGATATATTACCCACTGCTACTAATGGCTTTGAAAAAGTCACTGTTGCTGGGGAGATTGCATAGTCTACCACTTCTACAGTTATTAAATATTTGTTGTGTGACTGCTGAACTATTTGAAGTTGTTAGGTTGGGAAATGCTAGGAAATGTTAGGGTGGTTTATAAAGAGTGTGAAAATTCACTTGTAGGGAAATATACAAAATACTTTGGTCTCAAAAAGACCAAATATAGGGCATAGGATCTGCAATAAAGCAGTAGATGCAGTGGGTTTCATGAGCACCCAAAACGTATTCTTATGTTAGGAAGTGGGTGATAGAGGACAAACGGGGGTGGTTCAGTAACCCTGGAAGTGACTGCTATCTGGCCAGCTGGCTGAAGAAAAGAGGGCCCAAAAAGACAATGAGGAAAAAGGCAATTTAAGTCAAGCTGACACTTGTTGCCATATTTAGAAAAAAACCTCTTAACAGAAATGAACTTGACTTTTGACCAAGTTCTCACACAACTGCATTAGTTGTTGGCACTGACAGCAATGGACAATTCTAGCTGTTCCCCTTTCTCTTCCTAAAGGATGCGCTCATCAGAGCATGCTTTTACACAGACTGCAATTTAGCCTTCCTGTAGTTCATGCATTTGCAGTGTACTTGATGAACTCTGCTTCATGATTATGTACTTCATGAGTTTCACCCTTGCCTTAGGTTTTTCCCTCTGGAATTTTTCATCTTCTAGGAGGTATGTAAGCCCAAAGTTTGATCACATATCTGAAAAGCACTGGCCACCCTTTTTGTAGAAGGATTTGCATTTTTAATAGGTGTGCAAACAGTGCTTAGACTTCATAGCATGGCAGTAAGGTGCTGCTGGTTTGTTCTGAAAGCAGCATTAAGTTTTCAGTTCAGCCAGGAGAGGTGAATCCATGTCAGCTGAAGGAACATATTTCCAGGATTCTTTTCTTCTTTTTGAAAAGTTTAAAATATAAATCGTGTTTAGGAAAATTAGAAAAAGATTAGGAAATCCTCTGTTAGCTTTTACTGCATGTGTGTGTGCTGTTTTGACAAGCACATGAATATTTTATGGATTGATGAATCTTCTGTTCAGCAAAAAAATAGTAAAGGTTGTAGTGTTAAAGCCTATAGTAGTTACTGACTTTTTAAATCATGTCAAAGGGTGAGCTTTTGGAAGGGTTGAAATAGTGACTGTATAATTTTTTATCTAAACTATTTTTACTAAAACGAATGGGAGAATCATAAAAAGGAAATCGTAGGGCATCAGAAGTCCAATCTTTGGTTTGTGATAATTGCAGCTACCAAAACCGCACTGAATATGGTATGCTTTGAATTAAGAGGCCATTACTAAAGGACTAAACCGCTATTTTTATTAATAAGCAAATTTATTGTTAATAATGGAACTATTAAGCAACTGTAAACACCACAATGTTAAGCATGCTACACAAACTTAATACTCGACATTTTCTTTACACCATGATTTACTATAGAGCTGTTACGTGTCTAAAAGTAACATTTCTTATCAAAGAAACCTGAATACAGCTTTTGGATGGATGCTTTGAGTAGAAAGTTTTTGAAGGAGAAAACAAACCAGAGATCACTAAATTTGTAGTCTGTAAGAAAATGTGTGGTGACTGCTCTTTTAATGCAATATATAATATTTTTGATCCTGGACTTTTTAGAGGGAAGTGTTTTACTTCCTGCTCTGATCCACAGATTGTCTCTTTTAATACTGTAATCTCTTGCAAAAGCTCTGGAATGGTCTTTTCCGGATACAGTTCAAAGACCACCATTAGTTCCACTGTGCATATTGTTGGGCTGCTTGTGTGTTTGTTCTTAGCTTCTCCCTATGGCATCCGAGTTCTTCTGAGCTGCAGTTGTTGGGGCATTTGTGGATTTAAGGTAAGCAAGGAGCTATATAAAATATCCCATATAGAATATGGGGAAACTGAAATTATGCTTGTGTGTTCATGGACAATTATTTGAAAATAATGGGGTATTTTTTTAATGTGCTATTGGATTTTATTTGGATTATTTTTTTTCTGGAAATCCACAGCATTACAATACCAACATTGCCTTAAGGCTCTGTCGGATCTTCCAAAGTTGTTCATAACTGTAAAACAGAAAAAAAGAAGAAAAAAGCCTGTTTCTAAAGTGTATAGTGTGATGTTTTAGTAGATAGACTCCTGAATTTCCTTCTATCTAAAGTGAACACAGGATGTAAAATTTGTGTATCCTCAGAGTTAAGTGTGTTGCTTGTATTACGAAATTATTGAATAGCTTAATGCAACTGAAATATGGATGTAGTGAGTATGACTAGTATAGAGGTGCAAGCCTGCTAGTATAACTAAAGGAGTGTGATTGATGGTTTTACTTCTGTCTATTTTGGGGACTTAGTATTTGCAGATACAGTTGCAAAATGCCAAGAGTTAGGCAACTTGGTTTCCATTAGTGTTTCCTTTGGGTGTGTTGCATTTTATTGTCTGTATTATACATTTAATACTTTCAGTGTATTTACTTTCTTGAATAGTTAGCAAAGTCTATCAGTAATAGAACAAGCAACCCTAATGACCTCATAAAAATAAATTTTGTGGGTGTATTGTAGCTTGTTCAGTTTTATTCTGAAAATACTTAAAATTCTGATGAATGAGTGGCTCCAGTTTTCCTCTCACAGTGATCCTTTGTGTAATATTCCCCATGTTTTTGGAATAGTCATATTGTTATCATGTTATCTTTTTACTCAGCAAAATAAAAGCCTGACTCAGTTGGAATTTCAGAGTCAGAGTTTACTGGCACAAAAATATGAATTTTATTTTGCTAGAACATAGTTTGTTTTGCTTTTTATATGCTCCAAAATTTAAAAAGTATATTTTAATTTGATGGAAACAAAGCTATGACCATTTTTTCATCAGAAATGACAAAAAAAAAAAAGGAAGAAAATAATCCGCAGCCTGTAGGGCACCCTAGAAACTACTGGGCTTGATCATTTTGTGAGATATGAATAATACATTTCTGTGGCATACCACAGATTCTTTGTGACTTTTTCTGTCTAATGGGAGATTAAACAGGGAATTTCTAAGGAATTGCAAAAAAATGGTTTCAGAATAGGTACAGATAATCTCAGTTTTTTAAGAAATTAATTTTGAAGAGTTTGTTCGTAACAGTAATAGAAGTCATAGTCCGCAGGACTGTTTTCAATGTAAAATGATCATTAAGAGCTGCTTGTACAGTAAATCTTAGGGGCTTTGTTTCTGCTTTTCAGTGTTTTTTTGTGTTGGTTTTTTTTTTTTTTTTCGGTGTATGTGTTTTTTTTTTTTTTTTTTTTCCCCAGGATACTCTATCTTCTGCAACTCACAAGAGCAATTTGTCTCTAACTTCCAGGGCTGAAAATTGAAATTACTACTGAATTTGATTCTTGTTTAATATTTGGCCTGCAGCTATTTTTAACATAGTTTTAAAAATGCTTGTGAATCTTTACAGTACTGTATGTATTTCTGATAATTTATTCAGTTTTGTTTATAGTTCTGTAAAGTCATTCTGCTGTGGTATAAGAATTCCACAACTTAATTGTGTTCCTCAGGAAATGAGAATCTTATATTTGGAATGAGGTCAAACACAAAAGGATTAAATCATGACTTTCATCAACTTCTTTTACCTCACACAAATCCCAGAATTCCAAAGCCTTAAGTAAGTTCATTGTACAGCTATATTTGCTCTTGAAGGAATGGGTTTTGTTTAGTGGGGTTTTTTTTAACTGGCACTGAGGCTGTAAATTCAGATAAAGTCTGCATGGAGCCTGTTGTGCTAGTTGGGAAGAGTTGAAGGAAAAGTCAAGATTTTTGGTGTGCAAGTCATATCCCAACTGTGAACCATAAAATACTGCATATATATTTTAATGTATTATACACCTAGAGTTTATGTGCTTCTTCCAGATTTGCAAAGCAGTCATATGTTGTGAAATTAAATACTGCACTTTTTGTGCACTATTAACTACTCCGTGTTTTCTCTCAACTAATTGTTTACTCCAGTAATTATTTAGAAATCCAAATATGTAAACTATTAATAGCTTACAATGGCTTTTTGTTTCTTTAGTTTAACCAGTCTAATGTAAAACTTGGACATACCTCCATATTTTTGCTTTGAATGATTTTATCCTCCTGTCTTTCAGTCTTAATGTTAGATACAGGTATATACAGGTATAGCCCTTTTTAGAAATAAGTATATGACAGGTATAAGCTTTTTTGAAAGGGTTTTGAAACAGTTGAGTTTGTAGGATTATAATGTTGGAAGTACTAAGAGAATTGAGAAGGTAGTTGGGCTGGTATTCAAGTCTCGTGCACTTAAAATTTTTGCATCTGAGAAATTATTAGAGAGCTCCTTGTTAACAGGGTATGGCTTTGACTCTGAGACTACAGAAAAAATTGTATGTACCGAAGACACTGCCTCTATGGCATGTGAGGTGGGGTTGAGCATTGTACTTAAACCAGAAGATACAAAGCCAATAGTAAACCTGGGCTGCTTATTCTTCTGCTGCTTTAGTTTTGTTTGTAAGATGCACCGTACAGCACAAAATGCAGAGAATATTGATTGCTTCTGAAATAACATGGTCACCTACTGTCTTTTCTTTAGTTGAGGATTGGTTCCTGTATATATGGTATAGTGTGTTTTTGCATAGAATTTTTGAATAATTTTGAACTCTCTCTGTTCCTGCCAGACACTTCTGAGGCAGGTAACTATGAGTAATAAAACCTTGTGAGGTCTGGGAGGAGGGGATTTTGCAACAGCCTCCCTTGCAGGCCTCACCAAGTTTCCATTTCTGGAAGTGCTAATTGCGAAAAGGTGACGTTAAGGATCATATTTCATTTTCTACGTAACTGAATTTTTTTCGTGAGTGATTTTCTGCAGATATTATGTGTATAAAGAGGTAGTTCTTTAGGGGAGGGACGTTTTGATTCTGGTGACCTGAAGCAATCTGGCCAGACTGAGGCTTTGTTTTCACGATTAAAAGAGAAAAATAGTAGCAGGAGTGACATGGGTTTGGATTTTTTTAGCCATGGTAACTGTGTGTGGGCAGTGCTGGCAAAACAGCAAGGACAAGGTATTTCTGTTTTGTTAAGGTGAACTTGCTAAGGCGAGACCCCTTTCTCTGTCTGAGGCTGACCTTGTGTTTAGTTTCCCTAGAGGTAAAAATTTTTTTGCCTTACTCAGCGGTGCTGAATAAACCTAAAAACTGGCAGCTGAAAAACAAGCTTGGAACTAACTTGTTAAAATGTATGTGCTTTTAACCTAGCTTGTTTCTTCACTTGTATCTGAGCTGTTAATCAGCAGTGCGAAGCAAAGATGTGACTGTTGTCTAGTGATTTTCATTATATTTTCCCCTTTTTTTTCTGTTTAATTAACATTCATGTGTGGCATTTCTGATTATGCTGGTTATGATGTCATCCTGTGAAATAAGAATCATAAATAGTTAGGTTTGGAAGGGACCTTCAAAGGTCATCTAGTCCAACCCCCCTGCAGTGAGCAGGGACATCTTCAACTAGAAAACAGGCTAGCTTAAGATTGTAAAAGGCTTAACTAATGGAGAAGCCCACTTTGAATTTGTTCAGAGGTGAAGGAATTTGAGGAGTTCATAAAGGTACTGAATGCCTCTTTAGGGTTGTATTCCTCAGCCTAAGTCTTGTTTAAAGATGTATATTTTGAGTTAAATGTGTGCAGCTCAATAATCAATCTTCTCCAAAACAATGTTTTCTTTTTTTTCTGTACAAAAAAGCTTGTTTGTTCTGTATTATATATGCACAACTGTTAACTAACATTAGAAATAAATGTAAAGATGGATATACTCAAAGACATATTGTTGACTCTTACAGGGAAAAACTGCTCAGATCATGTAGTTTATACCACAAAAAGCAATTTATTAACTTACTTATGTGATTAGCAATCAGGGAACTGTATGATCAGAACTCATATTGGAAATAGAACAGATAAACTGAAGGGTCAGACCATTAAAAAATGTAAGAAACATCTACAAATATCTAGAAACTTTTCATAACTAATCATAAAAAGTTCTAAACCCTCTCTTCCCAAAACAGTTATTGGCATACATGGCACGACTAAGGCAGTGCGGGTTACAAGCAATGCTCACTCTTCTCGGGCTGCGAGTTCCCCTAGTTGCATAGATCTCTTCCTGGAGATATGGATGTTCCAGATTTATATGAGGGCCACTCCCTACAATCTGCTAGTCTGCAGGCCAGTGGTAAAGCATGTGTCTTCTCACCCCAAGTCACATAGCTCACCCGAGCCATGGATTCCCCAAACCACCACATCCTGAATCACCACTGTGCTGGTTGGTGAGCAGCTGCCCCGTCACCTGCTAGGGAGGTCATTATGCCAGTGGATTGATTTCTTCATTGTCCAGACAGGCTTTGGCAATTGATCTGTTACCATTAGGAGGTTCCTGTCCTCCATTATAAATGAAGCTTGAATTTTTGTCCTTCTTTTCATGCTTGTTCTTCCTTTGTTTCAAAAGTCTCATTGTAATGCCTCAGTTACCATTCAATCCTTTTCAGGGTTGTCTTTTGAAGTGTTGCCGTTTTTCTGACAATAGATTCTCCAAGACAGTTTTGAGTGTTCCTGCTGCACACTGTGTACGCTTATGTTTTTAGCTTTCCAAGTATTGTCATCCAGGCCATTTACTAAAGATGGGCCATGTGGGTGCCCTCTCTTTGATACTAATTTTGTCAGGATTTTGTCTGGGACCTTATCGCTCTCTACAAGTACCTTAAAGGAGGATGAAGCAAAAAGGTAGCTGGTCTCTTCTTTCAAGTGACAAGTGACAGGGCAAGAGGAAATGGCTTCAAGCTGCACCAGGGAGGTTTAGACTGGATACTAGAAAAAAATTTCTTCACAGAGAGAGTGATCAGGCATTGGAACAGGCTGTCCAGGGAAGTTGTGGAATCATTGTCCCTGCAAGTGTTAAAAAAAACTATGTAGATGTGGCCCTTAGTAACATGGTTTAGTGGTGGTCTTGGCAGTCCTGAGGTAAAGGTTGGACTTGATGATCTTAAAGGTCTTTTCCAGCTTAGCTGATTCTGTGATTCTTTTCTTGTTTAAACTTCCGTGCCTAGGTGATAATTTTGTTTTAAATACACTAAGTCCAGGATGCATGAGAAGGTAGTGATAGAATGGGGTTTCTGCAGACTTTACAAGAGAGGACTAGGGTGGGGGATCTTATGGCTGTCTCCATCTACTTAATGGTGGGATACAGAGAGATACTCAGAGGTGTACAGTCATGCAAGAGGCGCGTGAGCACAGGTTATAGTGAGAAATTCCAGTGGCTGTGAGGCGATCAGTCATTGAAACAGGTTGCCCAGAGATACTGTAATACCTTCATCCTTGGACGTACTCAGAATGCTTTAGCTCTGGGAGATGTACAGTATGATATAATTGGCCTCACTTTAAACTGGAGGTTGTATCAGTTGACTCCAGGTCCTTTCCAGTCTAAATTAGTCACTGATTTTATATAAAATATAGATGTGATAGATATGAAATTTTGTCTTAGCTTAATATAATGCCACATTTGTAAGTGGGTTTGAAATGGTTGTATTTCACCTAAACCTACATTTTAGTTCTTTCTATAAAACATTTTATTCATTTTGTTGTTATATGTGATATAGTTTATTTTAACATCTCTTGGTTTTGTGAGTAAAAAGCCAGTTGACATCTGGTTTGGAGAACTTTCTAGAATGATAAATTTGCATGCCAGGTAGACTTAGTTTGACTCTGTTAAGTGTTTTTTTTTTCTGTCAATCTGAAATAAAGTAATTATGTATAAGAATAAATATTATAGGTACATGCTGGGCAATGTTTTACCTGAAAATTGATTTGGCCACAGTTGAATTTATATTATTTCAGACCTTGTCAGAAGGTGACCTTGCTGAAAACTGTTTTTGATTTTAATGCTTTAAATCAAATTTTTACCAGCATTTTGCTCTTGAAAAGCTTTATGAAAATTCATCAGCCTTCATAGTACTATCGTGAAATTTGCAGTTTGGTCACTGTAAAAATTGCTGCAGGTGATTGATGGACTTTGCCCCAAATTACTAAGCAAGTGGTCTTCTGTCAAACCAATTTCTTCTGTCAAGGTCATGATCCCTCAGAAGAGCATTGTGTGACTAACTTATAATGGTTGAGCTAACGGAGGAAGCAGCTGACAGTTGTTACGCTTGAGGTCTCTCATGTTTGCAGAATGGTGAATATATGTACTAATGGAGTTGCAGTGAAATACAGTCAATGAGAGTCGAATGTCAGCCGAAATGACATCAGTACACCTTTCCTTCTTCATAAGAACTCAGTTTTTTCATTTGTTAAATTCACTGTCAGCACTGTGCTTGAAACCAGTGCTCCCTGAAGTATTAGATTCAGGGCCATCATCTTCATAGGTAAAATTGCTGAATTAATTGAATAAAACATGTTTTACCTTATCACGGGTAATTTAAGGGGAATTTTGGAGAAAGCACCTCAACTGCTCAATCAGACGTTTGAACAAAGTAAGTGCTTTTTTTTTGTCTCAACTGCAGTCCTATGCTGGAGTCCCACAAAACTGGGAATTTTAGCATAGGATTTCATATATTGCTGGATGTTAGTTATTCATAGTATGTTAACAGTTCTTCTGTTTGTGGATATAGCAATTTTTTTTATACTGATGTGCCCCTAAAGCAATAATCCTTATTATCTTATTAAATGAGCATATTGCTGGGATATGAAGGTCTTTTTCCAAACTGTTTTGAGGAGAGTGCATATATGTTGCATTCAGACTAAAAGTGATCATTATGTTGACAAGAGTGGCTGCAACCATTTTCCATTAGAAGTTCTGTTTCTTTTCATTTATCTGTCATCTTAAAATATCAAGCTGTCATGCATGCAAAATGTATTGTGTTTAAAGTCTTGAGTTATTATACGTCTCCCTTAACCTTAAAATACTTTTGACATTGAATTTAAAAGTGCTGTATACCAGGTTTGCTGTGTTGGTGACATAATGAAATGGCAAAAGTATGATCTCTGCAATGCAATTTCAAGGAGTAGCTTTGCTTTCCATTGTTGTGCTGCAAAGATACTGTGGTAAATCAATGAACTTTAGTCAGTAATCATAATGTACTACAGTCAGTTGGCAGTTTTAACAGAAGCATTGCCCTGAATTTTTTGCAGGCTTCGATTTCATGTGAGCTTTTTATATCCTGATGAAAGGGAAGAGGTTGTAGCAGAAGCCCAGTAGCCTGTCTCAGCCCCTAGTGTGTGCCTAGGAAAGAGTACCAATTATTTTACTGTGTGTTCTCACCTCCCCAGAACACATGGAGAATTTAAAAGATTTTGCAGTTAAGGGACTTCATGAAGCAGAAGTGTTGCCTTTGTTCTTAAATCCTCAGTGGGTATTTCTTTCAGAAAGTTTGTGTATATTGGTTCCAGTCCTGACTTTAACACTCATATCCTTTCCACAAGGTTGTCTCCAGCCTGAAGAGTCTTAAACAACTCGATCTTGTCTTTTATGGAAATGGTTCCAAAGCTTTTTTCATTATTTTTTCTCTTTGACATTTTTAGTTCTGGCCATATTCTTTTGGTAAAGGAGCTGATAGAACTACTTGTAGTCTTCGTAATAGACTGCTCCATAGATTTCCTGGTGGCGTAGTTGTCTGTTCCTGCTTCCTTCCTTCCTTGCTTGCTTTTCTGAATGCTTCAACTACTTTTACAATTGATATTAAGCACTGTGCTGCTCTTTCTAGTATAACTCAAAAACTCAATGCTCTGAAGCAACATAAAATTCAGGAAAAGAGTGGAGAAATGTCATCCAACTTTTCTTACTGAATACCTGTTTAAGGGTATAGAAAAACATTAAGGATACTGCAAACGATGCTAATGTTCTAATAATGCTTTCAATTTTTCTGGGAACTTTATATTCTGTTCTTATATTCTGCATTCTTGTATGAAGACTTTATAGTCCCATGCCTTAAACCCTGTTTGTTGATAGGTCAGACTCCTACCCCCATATGCCTTATTTTCATGCTTCATTCATCTTCCTGTGTAGCACTGATTGCTCAGTGTCATTTGTAAACGTTTCACTTGGCCTTTGTCTTTCCAGTCATGAAGAAGTGTAGTATTATCAATTGTGTAGTTGCAGTGCTTATCAAGGTCATGATCTAGGCTGTCACTATTTGATTTAAAGAATGCAAACAGTATTATTGACTCACCAAGAATATATATTTATATGTATATATTTACAGTTGAACAGCTGTTCTTCTGTCCTCCCTTTGATCAGGGTAGAATTACTTTACAGCTTGCAAAATAAATGTTAAAAGCTGCACTCACTTAGAAAGCTAAAAGATTTTACAACCTCTTCAATCAAACCCTGATAACTTTATCACACCTTCTCATTCAATTAATGCCCTTTTTTCCCTCTTCTTATTCTAGGGGAATAAAGCCTAGTGATCTGCTCTTTATTGACTTGTATGCATGCGCACACAAAATCCTCTTACCACTTGGAACAGTTTCTAATAGGGAAATGTTGAGGCAATTCTAACTTTTCACTTTTTGGGAACTAAGTTCATGGTGGATAAACAAAGTCTTTCTAATGTATTGGTAAAAAACATTGCTGGAAATGATGTAGGTGGGAACTTTTCAGCTGTAAGATTAAACTGTGCTGGAATGATAAGAAAAAACAATGTTATATGCAGCTTCTTCCTCTGATAATTATTTAAAAGTGTGTTTTATTTTTTAATTTGCATTCTTAGACATGTGGAACAATTTGTTTTAGATTTCTGTGATATTATTTTTAATTTCAATACTCTAAAGTTTCAGTTTTACACAGACAGTTCAGTAACTCAAAACATTCTTTTTGGGATTCCCAGATAAAGCAGTTTAGATGGTTGGGCACATTTGATGCTAATATGGTTTGAATTTATTCTGCTGGATTCAGTTGTAATAAGTATTGTGTCTAAGCAGCTTCAAACATACTGCCAGCAGGGGTAGGGATGCTGAAGTTTGTTTTCTATAGGGAATAAATAGTACAGTACAGTGTTTATTTATGAAGTTCCTCGTTCAGTGTAGACTAAAAAGCAATATATATTCTTTTGTTATTTCTCTGTCTCTACTGAATCTAAGCAGTGTCAGGAGCTTCCATCTTTTCTTCTCTTGAGTTACTGATTTGCCGTAAGTGTTTGCTTTGGATTATGTACGTAAGCTTTCAAAGCAACAGCTTCAGTGGTCTGTGAATAAATGTATTTACAGTATTACTATTAATATCACAGTTAACATTTTTTCCCTTATTAACTCACCACTTTGAACGGACTTGCACAATAAGTCCAGAAGTTTGAGTTGAAAACTATTTATCATAGTAGTCTTGTTTTCATTGTTGTATATCAGCTACTGATTGTGATCTGAAGTGAAGGCATTTACAGCTACTTCTGAACTTTCTGCAGTGTGTTCGTATGGGCAGTCGCTTTCATCTGTGTATGATTTAGCAGTTCCTGGAAACATAGCACAGTTTTGAAGTTTTATGAATTTTTTTAATATTTTGGACAACTTCCCTTCTCTTCAGACTTAGAATAATTTGTAGTGTTCTATGAAAATATTAATGGACTATGTTGCTCTACTGAAAATATCTGGGTAATCACTGGTGAGTTGGAAACTGTCCTGGAGAGGAATCCCTCAGTATAGTGCTGGTATGAAATGAAAAATGGAGTGCTGTAATCTGCAGAAACTTATAAATCAAAATGCAGATTCTGCTTGGACCAAGAGTGGAATGAAAGACCCTCGACCTCTTGCCCTGGCATATGTGTCCTTGCATGGTAGGGAGAGAAGAGAGTTCAAAACAATTACAAAGTAAGCATGAAAAGTAAATCCTGTGAGCCCTGCACATTGGACTTAGAGAGAATACGTTAATCTTCTGCAAATGGGGCCTTTCTAGCCTACTTCAGTCGTTTGGTTTTGGTTTTTGGTTGGGGTTTCATTTATCAGTTACAAGGTTTTGATTATAAGACTTCTTAAAATTAATATACAACTTCAAATAGATGAAGGGCTTGTAGAAATCTTAGAAGGCACTTTACAATACTGCTTCATTAGTTTAAATGAACTTAAAGACTAAGAAGAGACCTTAAGCTCTCTAAGTTGGGCTCTGAAACCTGCTGTTGGCTATCGAGGAAAGGCTTTATTTCTTATTTGTTATACCTTCTAATGACTGGGAGGAAGGTTTTGCGTGTTTAGTTGTGGTTGCTCAGTGGCTAAGTTTCAGTAAGCTGTACTGAAGTTGTTATATGTTAGTGCAAAACAGTAAGGACCAAAGAGCAGCTAGAAATTACATGAGTCTATCACATGCAAATAGTTTGACAATTTGTATACAGAGAATGCAGAAACAATTTAAAAAATGTAGACTACTCCTGCTGGCAACAAATTCCCTTGTCTACAAGTAGGAGCAGCTTGAGGCAACTCAGTGATATGCTTTTTATCAGTTGCTTTATGTTCATATGCCAAAAGAAATGAAATTTATTCTAACAGAGACTTCAAGTAATTATTTCTGTGCTTAAGGAGTGGTTTTTTTTTTTTTGGTTTTTTTTTTTTTATGTGAACACATGTATAATATGACTTGTGAAATAATACTTACAATATTTAGGCTAAAGAGTTAGTGATACTGGTGCTTTTGAGAGGGTTTTTTTCACGCTTGTTTGTAAGTGTAGTGTATGCAAGGATTGACATTTCCTCCCTTCTGTTTTCTTGTTCCAGTCTTGTTCCGGACCGTTCTTGTAACAGTCAATATCTGTGTTGAAATTTACTTCTTTTAAAGACAACAAAACCAGTTTTAGTGCATTTAGACTATAGTAATATCTACTGTAGAAAAAGTATAATAATTATAAAGGAATTAAAAACCCCACGCCTTAGACCAACCTTCTTGTAGCTATTTGAAATAATGAAATCTTATTTGTAGAAGGTGATCTCTTTTGTTTGGGATTTTGTTGGTTGGGTTTTTTTGGTTTTGTTGTTTGGGGGCTTTTTTTTTTTTTTTTTTTTTTTGGGGGGTGTGTGTGTGTGTTGTTTTTTTTTTTTGTTTGTTTGTTTATTCAGGTTTCCCCTAAACCAGACACAGTTAACACTCTGAGTGCCCTGACACAGGTGCAAGACCTTGCACTTGACCTTGTTGAACTTCATGAGGTCTGCACTGTCCCACTTCCCAAGCCTGGCAAAATCCCTCTGGATGTTTTTGGAACGGGGCTACAGTGTCTAGACTCATAATTTAAATTGCCTCCTTGCAGAGGCTTTTCGTGTTTCTCAGTAAAAAAGGAATAGTGGGATAACAAATGAACTTCCTCCGGTTGTTGAGGTGGTTTCCATGCATTCTGTTGCATTGGGAATGACACAACATGAAATGAAAATGCTAGTGTGTTCCTCAGAGTTGCTGACATTGATTGGGAGTGGCTGACAAATGACTGGTATCATTTCACATCAGAAGACTGTCCCCCGAGTGTAATGCCCACATACTTAAAGTAAGTTCAATCCCTTCATAATTGTTTCAAGAGTTTGTATGCTGTAAAAGACATTTGTTTAAATAAACCTCTTTTTAGAGGTTCATTAACCACTAAAATAAACCTTAAAATAAGCTTAAACAACCTAAGTTTTTAGAGGTTTATTTAACCTTGAAGAAGAGCTTTGCTTGTGGAAAATATGAAGAACTGGGGTACTTTTTTTTTTTTACGTTCATGCTTAAGATATGGCTGATGTACTAGTGGGAGGGAAGGGTGGGGGCAAGATTTTTAGATGCTTCCAAAAGTATACCTAGGCAAACTTGGTAACAAATGGCAATAAGCATATTTTTCCAATTAGTTCCATTGATAAAAGTGGTCTTGTTATGGACTTAGTTTACTAAAGCATTGTAGCTTTTTTCTTTGGAATTGGAGAGTTGTAATGCCAGATATGCTTACTGCTTGCATAGCACTTTACTGTTATGAACCTGTAATAGAAATTGCTGGTGCTTACACATTTCTTGTTAGCAAAAGCTTGTTTGGTTTTTTTTTTTTGGTGGTGGTTGTTTCTCTAATTTCTTCTTTAATTTTAGGTAACATTTCTGAGGCAGGAAACTTTGTTACAGAAACAAACTTTTCTAATGTCAGGGGTATTTTTTTTCTCAGCTGGTTTTGTTTTTTAATCACGTTTATTTCTTTGTGGTGAGGACACAGACTTATGGCAACTGTACAGGGTCTACTTAATGTTGGAAGCATTCATTGCTCTATGAAGAATAGCCCAGAAGAAAGGCAGCTTAAGATTTAAAGAGACAGAAAGTGAGGTGTCTGCTGTAAGTTGAGTTCGTCACTTGTAAAGGAAGAAACCCTGGCTATGACACTTGTAAAGATGGTTCAAGCTGCTGTTATGACAAATCTTAAGCATCTGATTTTGTCCTGAGGCCATATCAGAAGATGTATTTCAGTAGGGTCTAGAAATTCTTAATGGTGTTACATGTGGCAGTGGTGTAACCTAATCCTCTTACAACGAGTTATGTCCTATTCATGGTCAAGGAAGATAACTGGAGACTGAAACAGGTGCAAAAAAGGTCTACTTGCATGGTCAGGAAAACTGTAACAAGAGGAAACTAGAAGAATCTGGCTTGTTTATTAGTTTTGCAGGAAAATGGGAGAAGATAATGTTCTCATGAATATATCACAGGAGAAAAGATAGGGGAGGAGCTATTAAAAGGACAGTCTTCATCCTTAGCCTTACATATTGTGGATGATTATATAGATAGGGTGCTGCTATAGGTCAGTGATATAGAAAGTAGGTTGCAGAACTAAGAAACAAGCCTCTTGTGTGTAAGGCATTTGAGAGAGCTATAGGAGAATTCATTATCTGCGAATTTTTCTGGCAAAAGACTTCAGATGATATAGCAGATCTTGATAGAATATATTTTAAGCTTGCTGATATTTGAGCATTTTAAAATCTTGAGATGCTTGACTTAAAAACATAAATTAGCCTGTTAACAGACTTTTACCAACCTTTTAACATTTCCCATTTGTTAAAAAAGCATGCTATACAATAGATATTTGCGTTCTCAGTCAATGGTTAAAATTAGCTTTCTGTGAAATCAAATACTGTTGTATACAAAAAACAGATCAACTGGTAATTTATAGTGCAACAGTTGTGTAGTATCTTACCCTGTATGTAACTTTGTGATAATGTAGTCTTCCAAATAGCACCGCCGGGATATCTGCTGTTGTGCTGGCAGAGAGCTCAGCATGAGCCACATTAGAAGCTTTTTGTTAGGGTTGATTTTCTGCTATCTGTGTCAATCTCGAATAAACAAACTTCAGAGTTGAGACTTTCGTTAAGTAAGCATAGGAAGCACGTGGAGTATGTGGTAATGCCATCTCTTCAGAGGAAGTGTTGCTTGTTGAAATGATTCATAATTTCTGGATGATCAGGGCATGTTTGTTTGTTTTTTTTTTTTTCCCCCTAGAAATAAAATGCATTTATAATTGTATATTTGCTAATGAATCTCTTAGAGTTCCTCCCAAAACAATGAATTTCCTATCCAAATTTCTGAAGAGGGAGAGAAGGCATGAGAGCTGAGAAGTATACTCATCAGTCACAAAGAGTAGCCAGTTTTAGAAGAAGTCTGAATGAATATTTTAGAGAGGGTTCTGAACTCTTGGGCTTTTTTTCTTCCTTTTTTGAGTAAAAAGAGGCTGAATCGGGAGTTAGGTAAGAATATAAGACTGTTGCTTTTCTTTTGCAGAAAAGAAATTGCAATCTGAGCAGAATGCTGTGCAGTTTTTCTATTAAAACCACAGTTCTTTCAGAAGGTAGAACCTATTCTCACTGGGTATGACTCACTGTCATGACAATGCATTTGGTAAGAGTCGAAGTCCTGATAAAAGTATTTTTAATATTGC
The DNA here is from genome assembly GCA_017639245.1 of Myiopsitta monachus. Classification (NCBI taxonomy): domain Eukaryota; kingdom Metazoa; phylum Chordata; class Aves; order Psittaciformes; family Psittacidae; genus Myiopsitta; species Myiopsitta monachus. The sequence goes on from CM029919.1 coordinate 68,783,442, forward strand.
CTGAAAGGTAACAAAATCGGCTAAATTATCAATGGATCACTTTACCTGTATAGTAAATGATGAGGATACTGTTGAATAATATTTGTTGTTAAGTCAGACTGTTTAAGGGGGGGTTCAGTTAAACATCGCAGTAATTAAATCAGTGAGTTTTGCAGTGCATTAATTACTTCAAGATTGAACTAACCTGAAATTGGTGACTTGGAGTTAGCAATATAAGTGGAAGTTTAGCCATTGAGTAATAGCAGTGGTAGTACAAGATAAGTAGGTTCAGCATCCCTACTGGTGGAAAAACTGTTAAAAATGAACAGTTCATCTTGTAGTAAAGTTTTTTAAATGTATATGCTGGATAAACAAGCCAAGCCAAGGAGTACAATCGTTTGTATTTTAATCTCCCACAGTTGAAGTTTTACTCCCCAAATCTCCAAGTTCTAGTCCTGAAGCTTTTAGCTTGATTCCTCTTTTCACAAAACCTGACCTGGATTGCAGCAGTATGTGCATCAAACTGTTATTTGTCACTGATTTGAGCAGGTTCACAGCTTGTATAGCAAAGACTTTTTTTCTTTTGACATGGTAATTTAACACCAACTGTTTCATTTTAATATAACAAGCGTGTGTGTATATATATATATATATAACACTGCAGTTACTGGACTTCTTAAATCTAATATCCAATAAATCTGACCTACACTTTTCTTCTACTCATCAGGCTATGGTAACTAAAGGAAGATAATGCTGTCCATCTGCTTTTCATAGAACTCCTTATTATCTACCTACATGGGTCTCATTTGGGACTGAATAAACTAGCCCTTGTAGGCTCTCAGCATTAGACTTCGGAGAACTCAATCTAAAATGATTTTTACAGAAAAATACCACTGTAATACTTAGCATGTGGAAATCAGGCTTCCTGAAAAATCAATGATTAAGGAAGTAGAAATTAATCTGCACCAGAAGCAGGAATTGTAGGCCAGTATACCAGTTGAATTGGTAGACTATATAGATGAGCATTAGTCACTTTGTGCATCTCAGAAGGCTGTCTTGTCCTTACCAAAAAATAAAACAAAATGAAGGAAAATTAGACCAGAAGGAAGCATTCTTTTGTCCCTTCATAACATGCATTGCCACGCAGTTGTTACATACCAGTGGCACGAATGTTTGCCTGTGGTTGCAGACTGACCCGCAAGTGCCATCGATGTTTGCTGGCTTCTTCCCACCCGAGTCCCCCAGCAAGTATTATGGCAAATACCAAGTGGTTTCTGCCTACCCAGTCACAGGCGCTGGATTCTTTATAAGTAGAGGGTGTGGCTGTGTGTTTTACTTCCCGACACAGTTTTTTTGCAGTGTATGTATTTGACATCTCTCATAAAGATGTCAGATTAAAATCCTGATGTAAACTGCAACTTGTTAAAACAAGTAAAATAACAAAGAAGTTGCATGTGTTATCCATCAAACACAGCCTCTCCCTGACCGACAAGCAGCATATGGGCTGAGAAATCTGTTTTGGTTTCGCCTTCTCCAGAGAAGGCAGATTTTTTGATTCTGAAGGAAAGAAAATGAGAAGGTTGAGAAACATTGTCTTAAACTTAAGAAAAAGCCATGGGAACCGTTACATAGGGTAGAGATCTTGGTACAAAATTTATAGGTCTGTAGTTCTAGTGGCTCCAGCGAAGTGGTTTTTTTGTTTGGGTCTTTTAAGGATAGAAACAGTATGTACTGTGCTTATTTTGCTTTCACAAGGAAGCCTTTCTATTTTTGTTTGTTTGTTCTTTTTCTTTCTATATTTGGGAACAGCCATCCAAATTTTGGTTATTTATTACAATTTAATGTGTTTATTCCAGTTTTTTCTTTTCGGGTACCTCAGTCTCTAGTAATGTTTTCACAGATTCCTGTTTTGCTTAGAAGTCTGAAGTATTTCTTTCAGATGTTGTACCTCCTGTGTAATGGCCATATAATTAGTTCATTGTTTAAGGATGTGCTCAATACTGTGAGTCAGCTTTGATGGTACAAAACAGATTTGTGTTGATAAACTGTTACAATTACGTTGTGATGACTTCAAGAACCATTGTGGGAGATGTGCATGAATAATGTGGATAAGGTAGATTAACCCTAGCATCTGTGGGAGATGGGCAGCCAGAACGGGAAGTGATTAGATGAGTAATACTTGGCTTTCCATGTCACCGTAAATTAGCATCAGGTAGCTTTTTCATGTCTATACCCACATGTCTTTGATATACCCAAAGATCAAATAACTTTTGTTCATTTCCCTGTTCATAGCATTTTCTTACAGAATATGAGACAGTTCACGTATAAAAATGAATTAAAAATTAACAAATCTGGTATTTTAGTTTGTCAGGTGTGAAAAATAATCATCTCCAGAGTGGAGGCAAGTGGGCTGCCTCACAGAAACTGGTTTATGTGCAACTTCTACCAGATGGTAAATGTGAGGTAACTCCTTTTCGAGCAGGTCACCGAGGTAGATAATACATAGCATAAATAGTGTCCTTAATCCACAGCCTGAGGAAAAATAATAATGCCATTAAAATAGATAATGAAGAGGAAAAAAAAAAAACTTTGACATTGCATTCAGCTTGTTCCTTCTGGTAGTGTTGTCTGTGGGTGGGAAGAGGTTTTAGACTGCTGTTTTCATTGCATCATGGGGGATTCCCCTGTGGAAGTGGAAGGTGTTGGTTTCCAAAGTAGACAGCTTTAAGAAAGATCTCTGTGGCTAAATGAGAGATTCGTAATAGAGGACACTAAGCATGTATAGCGGTTTACCACAGTCATTGGGGTAGAATGTTATTCATGTTTTTGTTTCACATCTTTCCCTCTTCTCCAGTAGATGGAAATAAGGTTGTGTGCCTGTGTGTTTATATACACACATTTGCAACTTACACCTTTTTAAACTTCTACTTTGAATTTCGCAAAAGCTGTGGTCACTATTCTTTTTTTAGAAAAGGATTTCATAATCCAAATTTCAGTCCTCTGAAAAGTCTAATATACCTGGAAGGCTTCTTATAGCCCACATTCCATATGAACAATTAAAGTGTATCTTTGATGGCTAAAGCTGATCTTGAGGACTTTTCAGTATCAAGGTATACTTCTAGGTTGTTTTTTTTTTTTTTTTCCCTCCCAGAGGTGCTAGGGAAGGTCCTGCTTTCATATGGGTGGATGTTTGCTATTTTCTTTAATGTCTACATGAACTGTTCATACTGGCACAACTGAAATATAGCTTGATACAGTAAAGGTTTTCAGCTGGATAGTGTATGATGTGAACACGTACGTTTTGGTTTCTCCAGTGTTCTCCATCAACCTACTATAAAGGCTGAAAATAGTGAAGAACAGTTTTTGAAGTTTTCAGAGTTTGGTGAACTTTTCTTATTTCCACTGCATCTGAGAAAACGCCTGAAGTATTTAAGTCCTGCTGAGGATGAGTGGTACAATACTGGACTGATACAATCCATAGGCTTATAAGGAGTGAAAATTAATGACTTGTAACCTCCCTGTTGTGCAGAAGGTGTGGGAGAAGGAATGCTTCGTGGCTCATGAATTGGGTTTCATACCACATGTTATTAAAGGTCATTCTGTTGATGAAGGTGTTTACTACCTGATATTTTTTTTATTTATTATGTATCTCATATACATATTTATTTTTTATGTATCTCATGATACAGGTAATTGTGTGTCTTTATTGGATTTATGTGGCAGGATTTTGGTAACAGGAGCTGAAGGGGTGGCTTCTGTGAGAAGACACCAGAAGCTGCCCCTGTGTCAGACAGAGTCAGTTCCAGCTGGCTCCAAGGCAGACCTGCTGCTGGCGAAAAGCAGAGCCCATCAGTGATGGTGCGATAACACAGTTAAGAAAAAGTTAAGCTTTCTTGCATGCAGCTGCATGAGAAAGGAGTGCAAAAAATGTGAGGTAAACAGCTCTGCAGATGGCAGGGTCAGTGCAGAAGGATGGGAGGAGGTGCTCCAGGTGCTGGAATGGAGATTTCCTTGCAGCCCATTGAGAAGACCATGGTGAAGCAGGTTGTTCTTCTGCAGCCTGTAGAAGACCCCACAGTGTTGCAGATGGATGTGTACTCTGAAGGAAGCTGCAGCCTGTAGAGACCCCACACTACAGATCACATTCCTGGCAGGAACTGTGGTCTGTGGAGAGGAGCCCACACTAGAGCAGTTTTCTGGCAGGACCTGTGACCCTTGTGAGGGAACCACACTGAAGCCGTCTCTTCTGGAAGGACTGCAGCGCATGGGAAGGACCCATGCTGGAGGAGTTCTGAAAGAACTGCAGCCCATGGGAAGGATCCATGTTGGAGCAGAGGAAGAGTGTGAGGAGGAAGGAATGGCAGAGAGAGAGCACTTACGGACTGAGCACAACTCCCGTTCCCCTGTGCCAGTAGTGGAGGTGGGGCTGGTGGAGGAGGTAGGACAGTCATAAGTGAAGGCGAGCCTGGGAAAAGGGGAATGAGGGAAAGTGGGTTTAGTTTTGTTGTTATTTCTCAATATCCTACTCTGTTATTAATTGTCAATAAATTAATTTTCCCAAGTTGAGTCTGTGTTGCCTGTCAATAGCTGTAAGTGAGCTCCTTGTCCTTACCTCCACCCGTAAGGTTTTTCATTGTGTTAACTCCCCGTCTTACTGAGAGGGGGATGATAAAGCACCTGGGTGGGCACCAAGATCAACCCACCACAGTCCCAAATCTGCTCATACTTACATGGAGATCTGCAGGAAGAATCCTATTGGTTTACAGTATAAGTTTTAAGAAGTCTCATGAACTTCCACACCAGGCTTATCTTCAGTATGTAAACAGAGTCCCTTCAGGACCCATTTTTTTGTGCCAGTGTTTAATGCCAAAGTGTTGTTGCCCTAAAAAGGAGGAAATAGAAAATAAAGGAGAAATTTAGATACATTATGTTGCCACCTAAAGGCAGGTGCAGTAATGAGACATATTGTTGTATCAACCTTCTCTTTATTTTTCCAGGCTTGTATTATTGTTTTGACCATTTCCTGCAGAGAAGTTTCTTTCATTTCCTTGTAATTGGGGCGTGCCATGGAACTAATCATGAGAGCATGCTACTTTTTTGCTCCCTCCTTCTTCACCCACCCTTACTTCACCCAGAGGAAGCAAAAACCCCTGAAGGGACATTTGCTCAATGTTTTGGTAGCTGGGAGAGCTAATTTATGCTTTTGGATTGCTTCAGGCTGGTTAGTGCACTACCTGAGAAGAAATGTACAGTGCACATTTCTTATGCTTGGCTGTGCTTTACTGGGAAGTTACAGGGCGCTGTGGAAAAGTAAACGGTGTATTCCATAATGCAGTGATGGATGGAATAAAGTAGATAAGGTTGTTGGGGTGGAATGAGTTCGCTTTTAATTCCACTTGTGTCTGATATAGGCCAAATGTTGCTATTGCTGTACTACAGAGAGCTCAAGGATACATGATATTCTTGCGTCATCTGAAGGAAGGTTGGGAAAAAATACTTCAGAGTGACTATTTCACAGTAGGGTTTTTTGTTTGTTTTTTGTAAGAGCTTGACCTCATTAGAAATCAGTGTATGTATTTGCTTCCTGCAGATATGGCTGCAAATCAGTTGCCTCATTTGTCATATTTTGAAAACTGCGGTGGTCAATAGGTTCAGAGGAGTGCTGGGGTGTGTGCGTTTGTAAAGTGTACTTTTCCTATTTCTGTCCTTTTCCTACCTTAAAAGAAGGAAGCAATTACAGAAACACCCCTTCAGGGCGTTGGGCAAGTCTGTGAGATCAGGACCCCCTCTAGTGGTGACAGCTTTGCCAGGCTCTATGACCTGATGCCATCAGTCTCTTGGTTTTCTTCTGTCCGGCTTTCTTTCCTTCCTCTAAGCCCCACATTCAGGTCCCCTCCATAATCGCGGAGAATATGTATGGTGATTATTACAGTTGTAACTTTGATGAGGAAGAAACTGTGTTTATTCTGACCATCAGTGACACAGAGAAGACAGTGTTGTGTTGTATATCACTAGTGTTAGATCTTTCACTTGCCCACGTATTACATATACTGTAATGTCGAGACATTGAATGGGGCAGAATTGGAGAACTCATCTACACAGTGGTAAAGGAGAAATTTTTAATATGTTAAATTGTAGCCATGATAAGAAACTGATACAAAAATACATGATCACTGTGAATTTTGCTACATTTTGTCTGTGGCTTTGAGGTGGAGATTTTTAATATTTATTCTTAACAGTGGAAGCAGATGGAAAAGGAAAGTATGCTGACAGTGCTCCAAAAAGTAGTGCTTAGCAAGTGTGTGAAACAGCAATGTCTTCAAAATCTGTTCAAAATATTATTTGTGCAGCATCTGTACATTTTTATGTCCAGCTGCCTGGGATAGATGCACTTTCTACATGTTTTGAGTCAACAGTCATACATCTAGACTCAGGAATGTTGATCAGTGTCTAAATGTTATTGTTACATGTTATTGCAGTACTTAAACTTTCTTGGAAGTCAGCATTGAAGCCACTTTTTTCTCAGTCTGTTAGAAGTGCCAGTTTAAGAATGAAAAACCTTGAGTCCATGCACTGCTATATTTTCTTATATGGAAGTAGAATTGTTTTTACTTTCTAGGGCATGCTTTGTCTTCTCTTACATGTTGTTCTGTCTGCTAAATAACTTAAGTAGTGAAGAAATGCCATGCCTTCTTTGTGTCATAACTGCCATGTAAAAACCATAGTGCATTTGATGCCAGAGTCAGTGGAGGTCTCTGCTGACTCTTTTTTGTTCATGTAGCATCACTGTTGGTAGAAGTTGCTGACTACAGTAAAAGCTGTACAGTAAAAATACATCCAGGATGTTATTCATTGATACTGGCAGGTAGAGAGGGCAAGTAGCTGAGACAAGGTATGCTGCTATGCAAGGGAATGACAAGTTGCAGGGCATATCTTAAAAGACATAGCACTTTCTAATTGCATTACAGTGTCTTCATGACTAATATATAGGATTTGTCTACAGAATGATGCATTTTCCTACCATTTAAGGGGAGAAAGATGGGTAAAGGATAGAATGAAATAATTTCTTCCTAGAGGGCATTGACTATATAATGGTGATAAGCACAGGGATGTGGGTAATAGATCACTTGCCTCCTTTGCCAAGGCAAGTATGGGTACCATACAGTGTTGCCAAAGGTCAGAGGTGGGCTTAAGTAGATACCTCAAAACTTGTCTGAGATACAGTGCCATCAATATGTGGCTTCAGTGAAGATATACCTAGCTAATATGGAAATACAGGCTTCCTAAAAGTTTAATAAAAATATGGGTAACTTACAGTATAAAGGCAAAGCTCCATACAGTTGTATCGTTCATGTATAGATGTCTCTATATATTTCCTAGCATTCTCCCATGAAATTGGGGCTGAACTTACTATTTTTCAGGCACTTACAGTGAATTGCTTGAGTACTTTGTCAAATACAATTCAGACATCTCATTTGAATATCTTGAATAGTATGTTAGTACAAATGCAAATAGCTTCTTCAAAATAATTCCTGCCTCCTATTCAGTGAGTGCTGAAGATGACAAAAATAGGAACTTGGTGGGCTGGAGTTGAGGTTGTTTGGGTGGCCTTTTTACCATGCAATTTCTTGCTTTCTGGACTCCAAATCAAATACAGATATTTCCTTTATATATATCAATATGCACACACAGGTAGGTGTATGTATATATGCACACACATATACAAAATTTCCTGCTCAATAGTTTGTAAATTCTTACTTGCATAATTTCAACTTTTGTCTGTTTACATTAGTGCTTTAGAAGTATAAATGTATAGTGAATTTTTCTCTAATCTGAAAATTGTAAATTACTGCTTTTGGATAATCTGCTTTCATTAGAATTCTTGGCAAAAATTTGTGATGTAATAGTGCGTGTGTATATTTATTTAATGAATGTTCTGACTTAAAGGCTGAAATTGTTTAGCTCTTCCGCAAAAGTCTGAAATTTTTACTTAAAATATTAATGACTTATATTTAACGTATTAGTAGCTGGAAGGAAGAAAAATTGGAGCACCTTGGTAACTACTGAAAGAAGCGTAACTATATGACTTCTAGTATTATTCTGGTTATTCTGACAGTGCTATTTTGGGTTCTGCAGTAGCAGTGGTTTATACTTACGCATATATTTATTGTGGCAATTGGTAATCTGCCTGTAAAGCATGAGGTCAGAAAAGTCCTATCAGCAGTGGTAGATACATTCAGAGCTATAGGAACTGAAAGCTTTTGCCCTGAGGATGGGGTCAGTTGTTTACTGGTATGATAGCAGTGTGGACCCTGACCGTGTAGTGTGTCAGTCACTTAAACAAGGCTTGGAGTCTTCTGTTAAATGCCTATTTACCAGTCTGAACTTTTTGCTTTCTATTGTTCCCTCCCAACTAAGGAAGTGCTTATTTTATGTAGTTCCTGTCTAGCTTCCAACATAGTAACATTTCTCATACAAAAGCCATGTCATTACACCAGAATTGTGCTGACGCTTTTAAAGATCAAGATTCTATCTCATACTTTTCTAAGCTGGCTGGCTTATTTTTTTGTGTTCTATTACTTTATTTTGGAATTTTAACAAACTTGTTCTTGGCAGAAAAAGATGAAGCGAAGCCAGATGTAGTTTGAAAATGCCTTGATGTCACAAATAATGAATTAATAGTATATTTCTTTTAAAACAAAAGGCTCACTCCAGTGTATGGGCCCTTTGTTAATATTTGCGTTGCCTATTTTTCACCTTAGGTGAAAAGTACCTATACTGTCTTGACAACCATGAAATATATTTCTGCTACCATAGATTCATTAATTCATTAGATCTTGTTTAAGTACTATAAGCAAATTAATAAAAATTCTTTAAAACATCAGCAAAGTCCATCCTTCTATTAATTTCCATTTCTGTATCAGTAACTTCGTTGTTATGAATAGCCCTGAAGTGTTATTCTTCAAATTAATGAAGCAAGGGGGATATGTAGCTTAGAATTTTTGGGAAGCGTAGAGTGAAAAAAATTGCAGTAAATAAAGGTTTGCCAACAAATGTCTAGATTTTAAAAATGCTTTCAGGAGTGGTTTAAAATTTTAGTTTCTGTATTTTTCCCTAAATAATGAGCCCAAGAAAGCCTTTGCAATTTCTTTTTTCCAGAAAATTTATGAATTGTGACAGAAACAAGATACACGCCTACTGTTTTCCTCAGTCTTTTCAAAAGGTTCTGCAGTTTCATTAATGCTTAACCGTTGTTTTTTATTCTGGAACTTAAAAAGCTGAGTAAACTGGAAAGATACACAGACTAATTGTAAGGTGCAGTAAGTTGAGGACTTGCTGTACATGTTCGTATACACTTTTAAGGTACATTATAAAATTGTCATGCAGACTGTTTTCCTTTTCATTTCTAAAGATGTGCTTTTCTATATGGAACTTTCAGAGGCACATGAAAACTGCGACGCTTTCTTCACAACTGTATCATGTTCAGAGGCTCCTATTCATTCTAAGATCAAATAAACCCAATCTTTTTTCTTCTTCACATTTGATCAGGAAAGTCTGGGTTTTGGGGAAAAAAAAATACTACCTCTAGTTAAAAACTGTGATGAGCATTCTATATGTCAGATTCCATTCCAGTATTGTTTCTTGAAGACATTCAGATTTGCTGTTAATGATACCTCTTATCAGTAAACTATAGTAGCAAACTTCCCCTTTTTCTGCCAAGTATAGTCTTTATTCCTCTGCCTTATTCTGTGAGTATGTTGTGGGGTTTTTAATCATTATTAATTAGGAAGAAACAATAGATGCCAGTGTTGAAATGATCTTAAACTAGACAATAACAAATAATTAACTTCCTTTGTTGCATGTGTAGTGTGTCCTATAACACATGGTCTTGAGGAAGACAGGAAGGAATTTGTCTATTATCATTTACAGGGTTTTTGTTTTGTCCATCAGGTTAACAGAGTTAAAGCCCTTGAGAACAAAGGATACTAATAAAAAAATAATTACAAAATCATTTTACTGTCGCATTAGTCTCTCTTATAGGAGCAGGGTCAATATCGTTGCTGTTCAAGTTCTTTAAGGCACTAGCATTTTTCAAGGATAAGTCAAATGTTGTGTCAACAATTCCTTTTAATCAATAAAAAGATAAATGACAGCAGGCGTTATGGTGGAGTGAAGGTTGCCCAGAGAGGTGGTAGATGTGCCCATTCCTGGAGACATTCAAGGTCAGGCTGGGTGTAGTTCTGGGCAGCCTGATCTAGTTGAAGATGTCCCTGCTCAATGCAGGGAGGGTGGACTGGATGACCTTTAAAAAGTCCCTTCCAACTCACACCATTATATGATTCTAAGATGGCAGGCTGCAGTTTTAATAGCTTGAGAAGAAGTAACATTTTTGTGTTCTTAGGTTTTGATGTATGTATCACTTAAGAAGGGTCAGAAGGATGTGGTGTCACTCTCCCTGTAGCATCCAGCACCATGAAGGTTGTCTTCAGCCTAGACCTAAAGTTCACTTCACTCTTGCGGATCTTGTTGTTCATTCCCCTTTAAAGGAGGAAACAAGAGTAGTATGAATGCAGCAGTGTCACTGCAGAAAAATGTGGTTTGAAAAAAGGGAAGGTTTTCTTTGCAATTGAGCTGTAAAATATGAAGATACCCTGCATGGTTCAAAAAGTTACAGTATAGCAGTCCTCTGTTGATATCTGATAATAAGCATAGCTTGGAAGGCAGCAGGAGAGGGAACCAGTGGCAATTGTTTTCGAATGCCATGTTAGTAAACAAGTGCTCTCATAATAAACAGAAAACAGTAGAGGATTAAAGCACTGAAACAGAAGAACATTGAGAAGCTTTCCCCCCATTGAAACAGTAATAACGTTGACTCAAATAGGGAATGCTTTAGTTTGATAGAAGTGAAGGAAAGTAGAAGCTGAGTTAATGCTGCATCTAACTGCCATCAAAGCCTGGTAAGATGAAGCAGAGCAGTGCAAGCATTGCTGTTGTATAGTAACTCATAAGTGAATAATTTTGGCTGAGATGATCAATTTAATCAACACTGCTGTTTGGGTCAGCAGGGTTGTTCTTAGTTACTGAGCTCACAAGCCATTGCTGTTGTCTTGGCAGAGGGTGGAATAATGAAACCAATTTCTTGTTGAAAGCAACAGGGTGAAGCAAAGTGGAAGCTGACAAAGGGAATAGTGCACTGAATTTCAGGTTGCATTGCAGGAGACAGGAACAAAAATAAAAATGATAAAACCTTCCTACTCACAATAGTTGTGCTCTCAAGCTGTGCCTCTGCACCGCAAACTGGTAAGTCTGGAACTGCAGAAGAAGTTAAAAAGATCTTCAGGTGTATGCCTGTTGGTTCATAAAAGCTAAAAATTGCTTTATATCCCTAAAGAGAGGATGCAGATCATTGGTGCTCTGGTAATATGCATGCTATGCTTTGGATGCTTCTCCCTTTACATGTTTTAAGAAAGTAAGCTTCGAAGTAGGCTTTGAAGGATTGGGGAAGAGGCTTAAAATAGCAGCAGTGAAGAAGTGAGGAGAACATTAAGTTCCACTCTTTCCTTGTATCCTTCCCATCAGGTGTTTCACTTTTTTGCCTAAGTACATTCCTGTTCCTTCCGTATAGAGCAGGTGACCATTTTTCAGATCAGGTGGTATGGGTAGGTGGCATTTGTATGGTTTGTGATAAGAGATGTTTGTTCTGCAACGCTGTTTCAACAGTTCTTTGAACCCAGTTAATTCATTTGAATGCTGGCATGCATTATTATTTTTATGACTTGAGCTCACATAATTATTATGATACCACAGTTTTCATACCGCAGTAGCAAGGGAACAAAGCTCAGTCATATTTCTTCCTACTGATTTTCCTTATGTGTGTTTACTCAAAATGAGAAAGAATGAATGACTGGTCAAAACCTTTCATTCTGTGGGTACAGGCGTTCACTTGTAGGGCTGGAATCCATTGTTGTCCTGTACGTAGTTAGATCCATTTGTGAAGGAGTTCACTGTTTTAATAGGTAACAGTCTTTTATAGTTGATTGCGATCTAGGAAATACAGCTTTGAAGAGTTCAGTTTGAAGAGTTGCCAAAGAACTTTTAATTTATTTGTTTAAAGAAATTAAGGATATAATCCTTGTTTTTTGCTTTCTCTAACCACTGTCACTATTTGCAGATGTTTAGCTCTATATTGACTATATCTTTGGGTACACTGTGCGAGCTTTGGAACCTGTACTTGCTTCTGTCTGCAAGTATTTCCTCAGCATATTGAGTCCTGCAAATAATTAAAATTCATTCAGTCTTAAAGAAAAAGTAATTGAATGTTTGCTCTTTTATACTCAATCTGTTTCATTTCAAGATTGTCAAGGTTAGCAATAGTTTTATTTTGCATAATAAAAACACTGACTTAATTTGCTGTCTCACTGTAGGATTACATTTATTTATATCTTTTAATAAAGAAGCGTACCTTTTCAAAGTATATCTTTCAGATGATTAAAAAAATGTGCCTTCTTTTTTTTTCTCTTTTCAGATTTATCCAAGAATAGATTAACAGAGGTTCCTACGGAGTTGTGCCATTTTGTGTCACTGGAAACACTAAATCTATACCACAATTGTATCAAAATTATACCAGATGCCATAGTAAACTTGCAAATGCTAACTTACTTAAATTTGAGGTAAGTTTAACTTTGCCACATTTTTTATTTATTTGCAAATGTGTAAAGCTTTTTTTTGTCTGCGCTTTATATCTGTTTCTGGAAAAACTGACTACATTTTTTCATTTTATTGGAAGGGTAATGCAAAAACTCATTGGCTGTAGATACAGCTCATTGTAAATGCTAAAATGTAAACCTGATTATTTAAAGAAAAACCAAATAATATTAATCTCTTTCTTTCCCTTATTCTTCTAGCAAATTCTGAATGCCAGTCACATCAGCAGTTTCTTTGCAGTAGAGTATATAAAAACTGTAATAGTGGAGCTATCATAATCTCATTTTTGAGAATGAGTTTTGAGCAGGGGTTCAAAGTGTCTCTTGGGCTTTTAAATTCAAGCTGTGAAGGCTTGATCCTCAGTTTTGTAAACAACTGAGGTCGTTTCTCAAGCCTTCCTGTATTGTTGCTGTACTACAGTTTTGACCACTCTGCAATGCTTAATTTTGGCTCTAAAAATTGAAACAGAGTAGTGTGTCCTGAGTATCTGCCACTATTCCTATAAGGAATAGGATGTGAAAGTTTAAAATAATGTTTTAGATATACACAAAGAAACTAAGACTGGATTAAATTAAAATATTTATATAAAACATCTTAGTAAATTTCTGAGTTAGAATGAACTCAATTAGAACTCATTGTGGTGAACCAGTGAATTAGAACTCAATGTAGCGATGGAATTGTGTGAATCATTGCAAGCCCAGAATAGTTACAAAGTTAGTATCAGGTATCACAGTAAATTAGACAAAATAAAAGGAATTTTTTCAGGTTTTACAACACAAGATCATTTCACTCAGTTTAAAATCTCCTCTTCTTTTGGTTATGCACTTCCCCCATGTTATTTGAGCGCACTAAGCAGTATGTAGAAGGAAATGTAACCTTGACTTTCTAACCATGTTGCTTCTTGGCAAGAAAAATATTGTAGATTTAAAATGCATATTTTTCTGCCTGTTACCAGCATTTAGAAAGCGGTGCCAAGAGATATACATAATCTTTGGGCTTTGATGGATGAGGTTCATCTTTTATTTAAGCAGATTCCTTTTAAACTAATGATGATTTATTACTCACTTGCCCTGGTTATGTGCTGTTCCTTATCTTTTGGTGGATTGCTTCTGAATTCTGTAGAACTTGAAAAAAAGGGGTTTTTGTGCTTGATCTTCTGCACAGTGTAACTTTTTTTGATTCTAGGCTTTCTTGATTTGAGTTCTTTAGAACTTAAAAAAATACTTCTACCTATTTTTATTTAAATAACTTGTCTTGGTCTTCTGGAAAGACACTAGAATGGAGAATCCTGGCTCCACAATAAGCATTCATATCTTTTCAACTAGTGCTGAGTAGTAGTTGGATTTCTCATTTTTAATAAGTTTGGGTTTGGTATTTGGTACTTCTCTGTCTCCTGGCTTATGTAACAGTGGTCTGATGATAGGTTGCTTTGTTAAACGTTAAGAAGCTTGAATATATGTCTTTATATGCAGCTTTGTAGCAGACTGCTGGATTGGCAGCTGAAGAACTGGTTTGACACTTGTGGAACTTAGATTATTTATTTATTTGTTTGTCTATGCTTCTTTGTTTCCCTTTGTTTCAATTCAGTGTTGCAACTCTTCCTGAAATTATACAGGACAGTTTTTGCTATCTGTTTTCAGAGTTCAGTCATGCATATTTGTTCCCTGAAGCCTTAACAGTCATGCAGAAGCTAAAATGGTTCTTAGTGGGGTGTCACTCTACGTTACTGTTCATTGCTTTCCTACAGGCTAATTCCCATAAAAAAGAAAAAAATTTATTTTAAGAAAATCTTCTAATATTCTAGGAAAGGCAGCAATTAGCATGTTTTTCTGTTGAGCTTGAAAGTTTCTTCCCAGAATTGGTCCATAAATCAGAAGAAATTAATATTTTTAATCATCTGGAGATCACAAAAGGTCATTGCATTTGTCAGCTTTTAAGTTCCAGCTTCCTGAGTAATTGTTACTAGAATGAGAACCTAAATAAAAACTTGAAAGCTTTTTTCCAAATTTTGCCTTTTCTTGCAATTCCTCTTCATGAAAATCATCTCACATTCTCTGTCCTCCCCTCCCCAAAATATAGTATGAAGAATAAGACAGCACATGTCACTTAAACTTCAAGCATGCTTTAAAGGAATTGAGAGAAGAACCATTTTATCTTTAATTTATTAATTTGTTTTTCAGTTGGAAAAAAGGCATCTACTTACTTATATAGTGCATTTTGTTTCAGAGTGGTAAGTTCCACAGTATTGTTTAGTCAGTAATGCAGGTATTTTTGAAGTGCTAATGTTTTTGAAATGATTGCCATTTGAAAATTTAAATTTTAACTGCATGACTCATGAAAATGAAGGAATTTTATAACTTTCACACTGAGTATATACTAGAACATCACTGGTGGTTTTAATGTCTTGTTTTGTTTTTGTTGCAGTCGAAATCAACTTTCTTCTTTGCCAGCTTGCCTGTGTGGTCTTCCTCTAAAAGTCTTAATTGCAAGTAACAATAAGCTAGGTTCCCTTCCAGAAGAGATAGGTCAGCTAAAACAGTTAATGGAACTGGTATGTTACAGATATTTTATGGTTTTTACTTTTTATTTTGACTTCATTTGTATTTAACTAGAAACAGTAAAATTCACTTTACAAATAGATTTGAACAAATGCCTAATACTATAATGCAGGTTAAAAGGATTAAGTTTTGAATTTCTCAACTGTGTTAAATAATAACAAAGTAATAGTTTGCTTTATGTTCCTCAGGACCCTTCTGAACAGCATCACTGCCCTTGGTTCATTCAAAACTCACCTTCTAAGCTCATCACCTTTACCACTGGCTCCCTGTTTTGCTATATCAAGTTAATAGTTCTGGCATCAAGCTCTGTAGAGCTATATCAGCATCTGTAGTACTCTCTTCTGCTTTCTTTCCCTCTGTTAAGCAGCTTACCACGTTGCATTCCACTACTGATACTGGTCTTGTCAGTCTTTTTTCACTTTATTACTCTATTTTTGTTGTGCAGCCTTCCTTTCCTGGAATACGTGTGTAAACAGATCTACAAAATTATTATATTCCTCTTGTATTCAAAACTGTCCACATGGCTACTGTTTCTGCAAGCAGTAGATTATCTATAAAAGTATGTGTAGCAAATGAGAATATGAAAAAGCAAAAAATGTTTGGTACCTTAGCTTAAAATTAATTTAATTGCACATGTTTTTGTGAAATTTATGTGGAATATGTATGTAAGAGAATACTTCCCTTTCTCTCCCTTTTTCTTCATCTTTTGTATATTGTAGATGAGACTGAATTTTCTATGGCATGCGTGTTACATCCCCTGGTTATTTCTGTTTGTCTGGACCTCTTAAGATACAAATTGACAAATAAACTACATTTTGACACTGCTAATTTATGCGTAGTAAAACAATTATATCTGAACTTTCTACCAACTGCTGATGTCTTCATTGACAGCATTTATCTTGCCCATCTTTCCTGTATCTGAAAGTGCCTGATTATCATGTTATTTATATAACAGTAGTCTCTACTAAATTATATTACAGAAATTGAGCTGACCTTTCTTTAGGCCCCAGTCCTGCTACTGGTTCTTATATATAAAGTAGCAACTGTGGGGCTGTTTTCCTTCTAGTACTTTTTTAGTACACAGCCTCCTGTGGTATCAGGCCTCTGTTGTTTGATGAGGATGGGGGGAGGTAGTTACTATTTTCTTTCTGCTTTAGACCTTAGTTAAAGACTACCCAGTTTGTTTTGTTTAGTAAGCATTAGCAATTTGTCTTATCAAATATTCTAATTTGTGTGTGCCCAGGATGGGTTTAGGTAGATTATTGTAATGGTTTTAATTGACTTAACCTTCAAAAAAAGTATTAGACTATAGCATTGTTTCAGTTGTGCTTAAGATAGATGCAATAAAAGATTATGGTTCTAAGTCTATGTACAATTAAAGTCAGCAGTATTAAACACATTCTAATTTAGGGGACAGGATGACTGAATAGATAATAAACAATGATTGGAACCTTTTAGTGCTTGATTGCTTCTAATTTAAAAGCTGCCCAGCTGGCGGGGAGCGTTCATGTGATATAATTGAAAGACTTGGCCTGAATTCTCTCTGGTGAAAATAATTCCTTTAATTTGTATTAACTGAGGTCTGTAGTAATATTTTCAGTAAAGAGCTGCTGAAATGCTTTCATATCTAATTTCCCCTCCAATTTCAAGTTTGAATCCTCTCAGTAAGGTGAACTGCATTGTAGTTGCTGAAAGTGTTTCATTTGTTAGAAAGAGTTTGTACACAGTTTAATAGTAGAACTTATCCTTATTTTAGAATTTTGAAAAGTTAAAAACTAAAAGCTTGAAATCAGTGTCAATTATGTTCAAATGAGATAGGATTGGTTTTGGCTTTTTTAAACAAAGCACATGTTTAACTTCTGGAATACTAGATTTTCATTTTGCTTTCCAGTTACAGTATAATTTCAGTGTTACTCTTTGTCATGATAAAAACAACAATTCCTGCTCTAAAAATATTTCAAATGTGAGGCTATAGCAGCATTTCTCTTTGGCAGCCTGGAAGATCCATGAAAATTGAAGGAGGTCTGATGCTAGTTCTTTGTGATTAGAAGGGGGTGGGAGGGAAGTGAATAAACAAGGTTTTGTTAAATTGTGTATGGTTCTGTTCACATGACCTGATTACTTAGTGTGATGCCACCATGAATGTTTGCTATGTTTCCAGTGAAATAGGTTCATAGAATCATAGAATAGTTAGGGCTGGAAAGGACCTTAAGATCATCTAGTTCCAACCCCCCTGCCAGGGGCAGGGACACCTCACACGAAACCATGCCACCCAAGGCTCTGTCTAACCCAGCCTTGAACACTGCCAGGGATGGAGCATTCCCAACTTCTCTGGGCAACCCATTCCAGTGCCTCACCATCCTTACAGTAAAGAATTTCTTCCTCATACCCAATTTAAACTTCCCCTGTTTAAGTTTGAACCCGTTACCCCTTGTGCTCTCACTACAGTCCCTAATGAAGAGTCCCTCCCCAGCATCCCTATAGGCCCCCTTCAGATACTGGAAGGCTGCTAGGAGGTTTCCACACAGCCTTCTCTTCTCGAGGCTGAACAGCCCCAACTTTCTCATCCTGTCTTCATACGGGAGGTGCTCCAGTGCCCTGATCATCCTCATGGCCCTCCTCTGGACTTGTTCCAACAGTTCCATGTCCTTTTCATGTTGAGGACACCAGAACTACACACAATACTCCAAGCGAGGTCTCAGGAGAGCAGAGTAGAGGGGCAGGATCACCTCCCTCGACCTGCTGGTCACGTTCTTTTTGATGCGGCCCAGGATACGGTTGGCTTTCTGGGCTGCGAGCGCACACTGCAGGTGGCTCATGTTCATTTTCTCATTGACCACCACCCCCAAGTCCTTCTCTACAGGGCTGCTCTCAATCTCTTCTCTGCCCAACCTGTAGCTGTGCCTGGGATTGCTCCGACCCAGGTGGAGGACTTTGCACTTGTCATGGTTAAACTTCATCAGGTTGGCATCAATCCACCTCACAAGCGTGTCAAGGTCCCACTGGATGGCATTCCTTCCCTCCAACATATCAACCGAACCACACAGCTTGGTGCCATTGGCAAACTTGCTGAGGGCGCACTCAATCCCACTGTCCATGTCACTGACAAAGATGCTGAACAAGACCGGTCCCAACACCGATCCCTGAGAAATTCTCTAATCTTGAGAAACTATGTTGTCATGACAGGAGATGGCATAACTGATGAGAACGAAATAGAATTAATCCAAGAAGTCTGACCTTCAGCAAGCACTAGCCCTTTAGAACTTGAATAGGTGTTTGCACTTCAGTTGGCTGCAGATGTCTATGAAGTGAAGTTCAGAACTCCTGTTTGCACAGTTCCTTTAAGAAGTAATTATCTTGAAAGCCATTAGACATTTGACTTGATAGTATTGCTCCCGTAGTGCCAAAGTAACTGGAAAGATAAACACTGTCACGTACATGCGCGTGAAGTTTAATAATGGTCAAGAGCAGAAGTATAGCTAGAAATAATGTTGGAAGTCTTTGTTTTTCATGGCTATTCAAACTAACAAAAAGTTGGACTGCAGTGTACAGTATGGTAAAGGATACTACTATCTCTACTGTCTCTAGAGATCTTGTGAATACTGACATGCTGTCATAACATATCAGACTTACTGAGGACGTTTTGAAAGGCTGTAAGTTGACTTTGGTTTTGGGGCTATACACTGCCACGCTTTTTCCACTTCCTTTAAAATTCTCTTCCTCTGACTTGTTCTGATATGTGTGCATAAGTGCACTTGGTCTAAAGTTTCTCTGCCGCAAGGTGACTTTAAATTACGTGCTCTAAAAATTGAGTATCTAATTATAAAACTGTTTAAAATCTGTACATTAAAAATGGGACAGTAAAACTTTAAAAATAAATGATCTAGGATCTCTGCAATTAACCATACTTTGTAGCAACTTGGGCAAAAGATACACTCATTAACTGGGATTTTTAATTTCCTTGTCTAAAAGCTGAAATAATTTCCTGACTCTATTTTGAGAAGGGAAGGAAGCCTTGGCAACAGTGAGATTATGTTACAAGAAGAAATTTGTTTGATACATCGCCCAGTGTTGCCAGATGACATTTCACTTTTACTGTAATTTTTCTGTTTAGTAGTTTTTAGGCTTGAAGATAGAGAGTTAATGCTTTTTCTTAGCATGAAAGCAACCATCTTCAAAGAGGTGACTTGGAAATCTGACTTTTAGAATATCTGTAGTCCAAGAGCTCCCTGGGACTGTAGAAATCCATTTGAAACAATCAAGAGAGTGGGAGCGAATGTCCTAAAAGTATTCTATGGGCAGTTCAGGAAAATTTGGCATAACCCCCTTACTCTTATGCTATGAAATACTGTTTCCTTTTTTTTCATTGCAGAAATGGAAGCATAATTGGGATAGTACTCAGATTTGCAGATTGCTTGGGATGTAAGCAGAGATTTCAATGTCCTTTTGATTTCACATTGGGTTTCACATTTGGCAGCAAAAATGATAGCTACTATCTGCAAACTGTCTAATTTTAGGATGAGTTGCTTCAAGAAGTTGATCTTTAGTACACATAAGTAGCAGTTTCTTCCTATGAATAGTGTTAAAGTGTAATATTTATCCCAGTAATACTACAGTGTATAAATTCTTTGCTTGAAACTATGCTCACTATAGCCAGACCCTATACTTTCAACTCAGTTTTGTAGCAATTATTCCTTTAGGAATGCTGAAGTGAGGATGTTTTTCAGTTTTATCCAGATTATTAAGACAGCTGTATTTAGTCATCAAAATCAGACCTACTTAGAATCTGTCTAGGCAGTTAAGAAGCAACTTTTATAATAATACATTGAATAACTATGTAATAGTAAGCAAGACCTGTCCAATTTTTTTATGACCTACTATATGATGTGACAATCAAATTAGATGACTTTCCTGAGCATAAATATGGAATGATATTGGTATTTTAGCTTTTGTTTTGTTTAAATATTCCCTCCTGAAGAGCAAGAACCTTTTTTAAAAATCAGATCCACACATTAGCAGTTTTATATTTTATCCAAACATATTTGGTTATATAATCATGGTACTGATTTGTTCATATGAATAAAAGTGAAGGGAAAAAAAAAGGTAGAACATCTTAAGCAAATGGGTTTGATGTTTTTGATAGAAGTTAAATCAACTTTCAAAAGTAACTTTTTCTCTAAATAAGAATTCACTCTGGGTTTTAAATAATGTGTAACCATTTTCTCATGTACCTAGTTTTGTATTGTGAAGACACAACTTAGATGGTTTCATGTTTTCAGGTCAATAAAATGCCAGAACAGTAATAGCAGATTAGCTACAATTTCACATCTGTATTATTTAACACTTAGGAGCCAAAAGCTCATTTTTTTTCTTTTATTACTCTTTTGCTGTAGGATGTCAGCTGTAATGAAATCACAGCTTTGCCACAACAGATAGGCCAGCTGAAATCTTTAAAAGAACTAAATGTCAGAAGAAATTACCTCGAAGTTTTACCCCAAGGTAAAAACAAACAAATGAAAATTCCTTATATCTATATGGTAGCTCTTTTTATTAGCATTTTGAAAGCATTTTTTAATCATGTTAGCAAATATGATTAAAAAGTAATTAATTTGTGATCAAATTTATTCCATTTGAGTTTATAGAATATGGCATTCAGTGGTACTCACCAAATAACAGTGTGTGAGGACTTTTAAATGACTTACCTTTATGTTTCTAGTCATCTTTTAAGTTGCACAAGTGCTTACGTGTGAATGCAAGGTGAGAACTGTCAGATGAGCTTCAGGAAAAAATGTATTTCAGAGTATTTATTTTAAAATTTATCATTGCTTGTGTAACAGTAACACTCTTTCCCTTCCTCATATAAAGTAAATGTTGATGTCTGCCTGCATTTGTATTTTTTGTGAATGCAAAAGGTTTTTTTGAAGAATATTATTTTATGGCAAAAAAAAAATAGTAAATGCAGATATTACCTTCTCTTTTTTTTTTTTTGTTACTTTTAGAACTTGTACAGCTTCCCTTAGTAAAGTTTGACTTTTCCTGCAATAAAGTGCTTGTGATTCCAATATGCTTTAGAAAGATGGTGCAGTTACAAGTATTACTGCTTGAGAATAATCCTTTGCAGTCTCCACCAGCACAAGTAAGTAATGTCTATAATTTAATTTGAGCCTTAATATTGGGTGCAGTTACAGAAAAATAATTTAAAAATGCAGGTGAAATGCATCATGAGGATGCTTGGGCGATAGTGATAACCATGTCACTAAGTAGGAAGGACATGATAAATTCATTGACTAATTTTGGAAAACGATTATTCAATTTACAGTTAGTAATAGGCCATATGATACATCTAATCATAATTCTTTTTAAGCGTGAAGTTCACTTGGATATTTTTTTTAGTAAATACTTTCTTTTCATGTTTTCTGTCTTACTTTCTGAGGGCATTTTTATTAGTATGCACAGATAATTGATTGGGTAATTGAAGTAGTTCTTAGTAACTAAAAAAAAGAAAAATATCCATTTTTCTTTACATGATATTTATTGTGATGATATGAACTAGTTTTCAGGGAGTTTTACATTAAGTGACACTTGGAATAAGTTATTTATTTCATTCGAGTTATAAATTTAGGTTGTTCTGGGTTTTTTTGTTGTCTAACAGATTTGTACAAAGGGTAAGGTGCATATATTCAAATATCTGACTGTACAGGCCTGTCAGATTAAAACAGCAGACTCACTATATCTTAATGCCATGGAACAACAGCATTTGCCACAACCTGTGGAAGAGAGGTATGTATGAAAATCTCAATTTTTTTTCATGTAACACTTACAAACAAAGTGAAAAAAATACTTTTATATCTTTAGCTGCCAGAGTTTTATTTGTTTAGGTGCTATTTAGAATGCACCTTTTTGAACAGAGATTTATTTTGCTGTAATATAGTTTATTCTGTGAATTACCTGTAAGAGTTTATAACAAAATATTTTTAACAATCAGTTTTGATTAAAGTTAGCGGCACATTAGGAAATTGCTTAGAAGTGAACCTTAGTTTAAATCTAACCTTTTACTCATTGTCTACTGGAATATATTCAAAGTAATTCAGATGTATCACTAGGTGTTGGAAACTTCTTGTAAATCTATTAGCACATTAAGTTTTGTTTTCCTGTGTTGTTTCGTGATTTATAGGACACACAGTTGTTTCAAGCACTTTTACTCATGCAGAGGCTTATCCATCCAGGAAAGAGAATTGCATGAATGTTGAGACCCTTTTAAAATGAAATGTAATAATTTGCTAGCAAAGTGAAAGACAAAGTCTTTAATGTCCTGCACCAGGTATCTAGAAAATGTCACCTCATATTGTGGTTTAAGGACAGGAACTAGATTCGAAGGAATTCCTTTCTATGAGAATCTACATAGCTAATTGGAAACCAGCTTCTAGCCAGCTCTGTCTTTGCTAACATGGGAAGTCTAATGTAACCAATCAGAGAAAGAATGATCATGCCATATTTATGACTTTTTTTTTGAGAGAAAATGAAGTGTTGATGTAAATAAAAACAGATATGTTGCTGCCAGAACCCTGGGGAAGAAAAGAAAGAAAAGAAAGAAAAAAAGAATTGTTATGGAATCTCCCTTTCAGTTATCTAGATCAGATTTCAAGTAAATTGTTTTCCTTCATGTATGTTTGGAGGCACCTCTGTGAAGTTCTATCAGATAAATACCAAAGCTAGGAAGAATCCAGGTTGAAGAGTAAGTTTTTCTATTTGGGAAACACCCGTGGGTTTTCTGTTTTGTTCTTTTAGTACACAAGAAAATTGACAGGAATGTCATATCCTGTATGAGATGTTTTTTCATACATGATCATACAAGTTAGGGTAAGGGGGTATATATACCAGTTGGTAGCTAACCACCTAATGCTCTATCACATTAATTACCAAATATTTTATTTCGGAGAAGAACTTCATGCATCTGAAATAAAAACATAACATAGGTAGGATTTCCATGGGCAGTTTCTACAAAAAATTCCTTGGCAGTTACTGATGAGAGATAATGGCAGGGGGGTTGGAACTAGATGATCTTAAGGTCCTTTCCAGCCCTAACTATACTATGACTCTATGATTAGGATTAATCAAATACCTTATTTATGTGAAGGCTGATAAAGTTCTTAGTTTAAATTGCTGGGTCAATCTGAATTCAGGACTACAACTTTCAGGATTGCAAATAAGGGGATAATAACACATATTTAAAAATATAAAGTTAGTTAATGAGAGTGTTTGATCTACCAGTGTACTTTAAAATGAGTAGAGGTCATTTTAGGTAATGAAACCAGACGAGAGAGCAGCTGCCATTGTTAGTGTAATTTTCTAAAAACCTGAATTTCAAACTCTATTTTAAAGCGCTAAAAGGAGGTTTCTGTGTTAATAATTACTTCAAGCCACAGGGAGATAACAGTTCAATTTTTAATGCATCAGTGGTTACAATTATGTTAGTTGACTACAGTTTGAGCTTAACTAGTTTGGTTGCTTACCCATGGCTAAATGACTTCAGTTGGACTCTCAAGCTACTTAGGTATTAACTAAGCACTTTTACTTAGTGTATAGGCAAAGGCAAGCTTTATAGCAGATTTCTGTGATTTTTTTATTAATCCTTAGGCTAACCAGCCATTCCATCTGATCAATTTTCCTATCACCAGACTTAAAATTTGTAGTTTTTAACCATCCTAGGCTACTTTACCATTTTCCTGTTAAGACTGGTTAGAATTTTGCTTTGTTTTAAATGAAACCAAGACAGAATTCTAATGGTAAATGCTACAATACCTTTTTATTGATTTTAATTTATTTATTTTTGTTCACATCTAGCATTGATGACATCTATCCAAGTAAAAAGGACTCAGATTCAGGTGTTGGTAGTGATAATGGTGATAAACGTTTGTCAGCAACAGAGGTAAGTTGTATGAATTTCTTGTTCAGCTGCCCTTCCAGCACCCTTATTTTGGCTATATTTTAATTTGGGTAACAATGTGGATACATTTTTGGCTAACAAAATTGTTGCAACCACATCCTTGGCATGAATTTCTTGTGAAGAAATGGCTAAAGTAAAGATAAATGGAGGCTAGGATATTTTTGTATGTGTGTGTGTGTCTCTGCTTTATGGAGAGGGCAGTGAGATACTTGGTTTAAAATGGACAACAACCTACCAACAGAGAAAATTCATGACGGTGGTTAGTTAATTTACATTATCTAGAGAATGAGGACCAAACCAGAATCCACATCTGCTGTTTCCAGAAAAGTAGTAGATAGAGGTTACACACCTGGCTTCTTCTCAGGTGTTTTCTCTCTGACGACTTTTTCCTGTTGCAAATTAACAGGAATTCAGTATGCCCAGCCTGATGTGTTCTGTGATGTGATTATGGTGGTTTGTTGTAGTGTAGAAACTTCATAAAACAATGAGCTTCTTGCTACTTAAAATAACTTTACACTGATTCTTTGGTGTTTCTCTCCTCCTTTGAGGAAAGTGGATTGTGTGCCTTTTGGAACAAATGTAGAAAGAATCAAGCTTAAAGGCTGAATCTGTAGTTACCAAAAAGCAAATTAAAAATGAATCCACGTACACATTGATTGGTATTTCAAATACAAAAGCACTCCAAACAAACAAACAAAAAAGCCCACACAGGGATTTCCAAGTATTTGGGCAAGTTTCTTGCTTAAATGGAAATGAAGTAGAATGATTTCTAAGCAGATGTCTAATGCTTTCCCTCTAATTATAAGAGTATGCAGTCCATTCAGAGACGTTTACGAACTGTTTTGCCATTCTTAAACTTCCTGAAGCTGAGTTAGCTTGTTAATGAAACTGTTATTCCAGAATTTCCTCTTTAGCTGTTAATAATACTTTTAGAAAACAGATCATCTTTCCTGTAATCAAAATGTAGCAATCAGAATGCTGCAAAAAATGCTTTAAAGACAACCAACAGTGAACCAGTAAATTTTTACTAGCACAAAGATTTTCTTATATGAGAACTATTTGCTTATTCCATCCTGCCTGGCTACTGCTCTACTATTAAGGAGAAAATAGCTGCTGAGATAGTAATCCTAAATGTATTTAGTAGTAAATTCACCACTCTGTCTTCTGATGAGACTTTTAGTGCCCATGTTACACATGAGAATTGTGCAAGAAATATTAACATGTTGTGAATAAGGATTCACATACATTGTTAGTTACAGTCGGAAGTCTACATTCTAGGTATCATTAGATATCTAGAATATGTATATCTATATATATCTATATATAGAATATCTATATATATCTATATATATCTATCATTAGATAAATATTAAATTATCAGACATGAAGTAATCATTAAACACATTTTTGGACCATTTTTTTATAAAGACATCAGAAAGAGGAGGGCCGCAAAGATGCTTAAAGGGCTGTAGCACCTCTCCTATTAAGACAGGCTATGGGGGTTGGACTTGTTCAGCCTGGAAAAGAGAAGGCCCCAGAGAGACTTTAGAGCAGCTTCCAGTGCTTAAAGGGCACTGAACTCTGGAGAGGGAAGTTTTGCAAGGGCATGTAGGGACAGGACAAGGGAGAATGGTTTTAAACTGAAAGAGGAGAGATTTAGGTTAGATATTAGGAGGCTCTCTACTGTGAGGGTGGTGGGACACTGAACTCTAGTTCCCTCTGAAGTTGTGGATGTTCCATCCCTGGCAATATTCAAGGGCCAGGTTGGATGGGCTTTGAGCAGTCTGGTCTCTAGTAGAAGGTGTCCCTGCCCATGGCAGGGGGGTTCAAACTAGATGAACTTTAATGTCCCTTCCAACCCAAGCCATTCTCTTTATTCTAGGAAATTATAGTTTAGTCTGAAGGACAGTGGCTGTTGGGTTTCAGCTCTTTTACGGAAAATGCAATGTCACTTTGCATTTGTGTAACTTAAAAACAGGAATTTAAGTGACTCACTTGTTTAAATGCTAATGTACTTTTTAGGAAGCTTGCTAATTAGCTTGAGTCCATATACATAGGACGTAGTACTTGAAGATATTAACATTTATGTGTTCCTGTCTGGCTTGTTGGTAGGGTCATTGCAGGGTCAATTCTTCAGAGCTGTAGTCATCTTGGGCATTTCAAGTCAAAGATGCCATGTAGTGTTGCTGTTAAATTGATCATGGCAACTTGAATGCAAATTCTGCTTTAAGGTAGTGTGCCTTATTTTCAGCTATACTGTTGCATTTTGATTCATTTTCCACTTCCCTTTGGCCTTTTCTTTTTCCTTGAAATTCACTAAAACAAGAGGGTACTTGTTAAAATCCAGGTGTCCCTGCTTTATTACCCATGAGAGTGACACATCAGAGCCAGCAACAATTTATATGAAAATTCTTTGAAAATGCATCATCTGAATTCATTGTTGGAATAATGCTAAGTATTTTTGATTCCTGTATGTCTGTTTCCTTCTGTTGCTAGCTGAAAAAATTAAATTGAACGAAAGATGTGAGATACAGTATTTCAGCCAGGAAGGAGCAATAGTTTTGTATTACTGTAGGCTGCCTTGGATAGTTTCTGTTTCATAGTATACTGGCAGGAAACACCTGGAAAATCAATTTCAGAATTCTGTAGACCCTGAAAGTAAGAAATAGCCTGTTGAAAAAATGTTTTTCTGTTTCCAAATCGAATGGCCAGTGGCTTTTTTTACACCAGCATTCCAAAATATTTTCTGAAAAACTGTGTTACTCTGCTGAGAAAAAAAAAATCTTGCTAGTTTTAGTTTTCAGAACTTGTAATAATGTGTGTAAGAACATTTTGCTATACTATTTTCTAATGATAGTTGCAAAATCAACAAAACATGACTGATCTAGAATAACCTAATTTAGCGCTTAAATGTCACATGAGATACAGCCTGAAAGAGAAGGAACTTCACTGTAACCTTGGTTGTCTGAGAGAATTTATACTGTGTATGTGTCTCCCCTCTTCCCCCCACCTTTCTTTTAAGCTGTTGGATTGTCATTATTTCAGGTCTAAAAGAACTACTGACTTTTGTGCTTAGAATACTTGGAGTGGGGTTTGTTTATTTTTTTTTTTTGTTTGAGGTATTGGTTTATTTCATTTTAAAATAAAATTGATTTAAAAAAGTATGTTAAAACTGACAAATAAGAACAGTTATTATGCAATGTTAGTTCACTTCATTATAAAGGTTGATCATTTTGATAAGGATTTATCAAATCCCTGAACATCCTTTTCAATTTTTTCTCTTTAAGCACAACACAGCTAGTGAATTTGTGGAGTTAATAATATGCAGATTATTCATAAAGAGGAAAATATATGGTGGTCCACATTTACAAAATGTGTTAAGTCCAGGGTAGTCTTGGCAAATAGCAGTAACCACATGTATCTGGGTGCAGTTTTTTAAAAGCAAAGCCGATTTGCTCAGTCCTTTATTACAAACCGTAGCTTCATGATGTAAAAAAAAAAATGTTTTCTCTGTGGAATATGAACATATAAAGGTAGGAAGAATGGCATAATTCTACTAGAAGCTAGCCTACAAATGTAATCTTTCTTGCTTTTTGGCATTAAATTAACAAGCTGCTTGGCAAAGTAGGGGAGAAGAGTCTTAAAGGGAAAGAAAAAAAGGCTGGGATACAAGGCTCTGATTGTCTACAGAGTTGGGTGTTGAGAAGGAGCCTCTATTTTCAGCTTTCCCAGGAAAGCTCACAGAGAGCAGAACAGTGCAGCCATACCGCTGCAAGGAGAGAACTAGTGTGGTGAGGAACATAGAAAATGAGGACCGGTGAACTGCTCTGTTTTGCAAGCCTCTTGTGAAGATATATTCAACAAGACTACAGCTTTCTACAGCAAGATTTTGTCATGTTAGATGCTCTGGTATCCTCTCCCATATTAGTTTGTAATTCTTTTAGTGAGTACTCTTATTAATATGTACGTTTTTATCACTCTTGATTTGAGCTGAAACCAGTGTTTCTCTTATTTTTTCTTAGCCATCTGATGAAGACACTATCAGCTTTAATGTACCAATGTCGGACATTGTGGAAGAAGATCATGTTGTAAAGGAAGATTCAAGTCACCATATTAACTCAAGAAAAGGTTGGAATGTAAAGAAAGTGGAAACTAAATACAGAGAGTTTCTGTCAATAATTCTTTGTATAAGACTGTAAATTCAGTT
Source organism: Myiopsitta monachus (assembly GCA_017639245.1). NCBI lineage: Eukaryota > Metazoa > Chordata > Aves > Psittaciformes > Psittacidae > Myiopsitta > Myiopsitta monachus. Next base: position 68,811,838 of record CM029919.1, read on the forward strand.
GTGAAATTCACAGCCTGACTGGCATCAATCTCTCAGGAGTCTACAAACATTCTCTTTAAATTAGATTTGTTTTATTCCCTGGTGTTTTCCTTTGGAAGTTTCAGTGTTTAATTTTGCACTGGATAAATGCCTAATTAAATTGATTTTTCTTGCTGATATCCTAGTTGAGCAACAGTTTAAATTTAAATTTCATGTAATTTAATTTTTTATGTGTTTAAATTTTTTATAATAAATGCCTACCTACCCAGAAGGCTTTGATCATGTATATACAGTCATGTAAAATAGCAAAAAAAAAAGTGTGCTACTTGGACCTTTATTCAGTATGGTTAACAATGTCCTTTATAGTGATTTTCCATAGCAATTCCAATGAACATATTACACCTTGTCTCAGGAGTTAAGTTCTGGTTCTAACTGGGGGAAGAAAAGTGAGAGTTGATTTAAACCATGCTTCCCCAACAGTAATATCAATGTGTAATAACTTATCAAATAGTAACTCAGTTTTTGAGTTAGCAGTGTACAAAAGCAGAGTCCATTTCTGTAGCTGGACTTCATACAAAGTGAGATAGTGAGAACATTACATCCTACAGTGTTTATTGGCAAACTGGAGAGGTTAAGTTATAGGATCAGACTACTTAAAACAGAAGAAAACTACTACTGCCTCATACTCCTGCAAATAAGAGTATGGCATTGGCTGTAAAAGCTCTAAATAATTTTGAGTTCTGCTAGGAGTTTGAATGCTTGTTACGGCATTGCAACTTCAGTTGCACTAAACTGCAAGGCACTGGCTGACACATCGGAATGTATTATAACACTGCAGCTGTCCAGCTGTGTCCTTGTATCAGTACTGGCAAGACACACTTGGTGTAGTTCTAAACTGACTCCATCAATGCCTGTTGTGGTGCTTCTGATCTATAACTAGGATCCAAGGGTATTGATTTATTGCAAGTTTGAAATGAATTAACATCACTTGGTAAAATGCAAGGATATTAACTTATTTGAAGTTTTTAATATGCTTTGAATTTAGACTTTGCTTGGTTTTGAATTCTGTTACTCAGTACACTCAAATTATGTTGAGTAACAAATGCTGAGCTGAACTAGAAATAATTCTATCTTTTTTTATTGTTAGTGGAATTCCATCAAATATCTTCTCACTTGATTGTCAGTGATAAGTCAAGAGAAATAGAAGACCAGTTTGATGAATCAGATACTCTTACTACTGAATTTATGAGTTACATTAAGGCAAGTTTGTGACAATTTTATTATTATAAAACATTTTATTATAATTATGTAATAACTGTATTATGTATATGCTTTATATTTTCCTGCATCTTTCTTCTTACTTCATTATCTGATTTTCAGTAGTCAATCATTTGAAGACTAGTCTCTTGGGAATGCCTTCTATAATAAGATCTAAAATGTGTTGTGGACGCTGGTTCCATAAAATACAAGTTACCGTATTGAATTTCAGTAGAGGGTGTTGCCAGAGTGAGCAGTTTAATTTCTTTTGATTTTGATATCTTCTTTAACATTATGGTGGTTGATACCAGCAATTTACAACTTTAACAGATAGTACATCCATTTTATTCTGAGGTTTTGAACTTGAGGCGTCTTCCTTCTTGTGCAGATTTCTTAGTCTGCTGTGTTCTTTGGTTTGCATTAAGTTGTATAATAGAATGTCTTTTGGGACAGTGGAGGGGGTCTTCTAAAACTGAAATTCTGGTTAACCAAACCATACATAAAATCAGTACAATTTGCAGTGCAGAAGAGGAGCTTAGGCTTGGAGGAGTTTGTAGTTTTTCAAATGCTAGTCCTAATTTGTATGGCTTTATCTTGTCTACATAGTTATGCCCAGAAACTGAGGATCACCTTCTATAATAAGTGCTGTGTTTTTGTCATCTTGTATGTGCCCTTCTTGTGGGAAAGATCATATACTTCATTCCTCTAAGGAGAGGAAAAAAAGAAAAAAAAAAGGCTTTATTTATCCTACTGAGGATTTGCACTGGGAAATCTTTGGGCAATGCCAGAGAAGCCAGTACACTCTTTAGTGAAACATGTGACAGAGTTGGATAACAGGGTGATGTGACTGATGTGACAAACACATGACTCAAAAGAGGATAAGCTTCTGTGTTTTCTGCTGATCATTCTGTACTAGTACAAATGGACATACATTTTGAAGACCTTCTGTCTTTACTGGTAGCTGAACTTCTTCAATGTTCCTGCCTGTCTGAGATAAAGAGAAAATAAAATTGCAAAACAACAAAAGGAAGCATAAAAGAGAGTCACTTTTTCTGAAAAGTAGCACTTCATAGTCATAATTAGTTAGAACATTTTGAACTCTTATGTCTATGTAACTGGCTGATTAATATGAATTCTTGCATGCATTTTTGTTTTGATTTGTTTAAAAAAAACCAACAAACATGGCTGTTAAAATTGCCAAGCAGGAATGCTGTTAATTATGGATGAAGTATGTAATTGCTACTGTTTGCATATTTGGAATTTCTTCACTCTGTAAACAAATTTGGATGTGGTAGGAGAGCAAGTAGGAGGAGACTTAGGGTCATGCTTAATTGAAGCATTGTTTGCATACACCAGAAAGCCATAAATAAAATCTGGGACATAGAATAAAGAATTCTCATGCTGCTTGACTCCTTTTACTGTTAAGGGAGGGTAAGGACTGTTGACCTCAATAAAATCTGAGTAGCGAATAGAAAATCTTGTAATCAGTTTCTTAAAAGAGGTAGAGGGAGGAGTGGAGCAGAATTGAGTTGCTTCAACTAGCCACCCTTAACTGTTACCTAAATTAGGTCAGTACTGAATCTGAACACAATTTATCTGCCTACTTAATTGCAAAGTTCAGTTCTCAATATCACTGTCTGCTTGCAGAGTAGAGCAGCAGAGTGTGATGAATTGTTGAGAATAGAAGAGGACACACAATGGCACACAGACGAAATGTAAGTATTTTTTGTGTCTATAAGTAATTAGCTGTGTTATGTGCAAAGAACTGGCATTTCCTTCTCAATTACTAACTTTGTAGACTTGGAGCAATGATAGAAGCACAGCCTTGCACTTTGTGTGTGCTTGATATTTTACACATTATTGCTGAATAGAGTGGACGGTATGTTAATACTAATTAATTTGTATGCACCAGTAATGCTGTAATATTTTTATCTATGTAGAAGCAAGTTTTTTAAGGAGATATTTTGATATTTGGTCTGTTAATGGCTTTGGTAAAAGATGATTTTATAAAAACTTATATATATATTTTTTGAATTAGTTGTAAAAAAATCCCTCAGTTGTCTGGCTTATTTTGTCATAATTTAACCCTGAAGCAGTTCTTAATTTACAGACCTTAATTCAAGAGCAGAGCAACTGCTCATCAGTTGCTGAGGCTTGTCCATAAGAAAAGGGGTTTTAATGTGACAGTGTGCTATGAAGTTGTCACTCATCAGAACAGTGGAGTCCTGTATGATTTTAAAATGAAAACTGAAGGAAGGGAAGAATAAGTCCTTTCTGAAAGAGCCTTATTGGCAGAACTAACAGGAGTTGTATAAGAATTATAAATCTTGAAAAGCAAAAGAAAGCATGCTGGTCCATTAAAAGAATCATTGTATTTAGTAGTTATGTTAAAACAACTGCACACAATGAGTGCAGTTGAGAGTCAACTATTGGTTCAATATCTTCAATTAACCAGGACTGACTTCTAAAATTGAATGCTGAATGTTATGTAATTTCACATTTATGTAAGTATGTATCAGGTTGGAGGGCTTTGTTAAAGACAAGGTGCAGGGAAGTTTTTTCAGAAGAAACTTTGCATGAATTCAGCGCATAGTGGTGTACACAGAGGCTGGTTTTCCCCTCTATAATGTTTGCACACCAGTCGGAAGATACAAAGTGAAATTCAGTTGACCCTTGGTAATTGCTGTTGTACCTTTTTTCTTGAATGCTTTTGTTTTCTGTTATAGAATAAATTTATCAGAAGAACAAACTATTGATATAGCAATGATAGAACAACTAAGAGAAGCAGTAGATTTATTACAAGATCCCAACAGGTATGCTTGCAATAGCTGATATATTAATGTAATGTATTTAAAATCTTCATGAATTAATTTAAAGTTCTTTTTTAATCAATAATTGAAAGTTCTCTGGAGTTATGAAATGCTTTGTTAGCATACCAATGTTTTTCAGATAGTTAAGAGGGAAGCTTGCATTCTCTCTCTAGAATGCAATGAGTACCTAGACATGATTCCCAGTAAATTAAAAACGATTTCAGGTATGAAAGAAACCTACATTTTGAGGTGGAGATACCCGTTAGCCATTCATCTTGTGTACACTACTGTGATTTTCTGAAGTTTTGTCTAGGATTGTCATGTTTCTTCGAGGGATTATACACTCCTCTACTTATTCATGCTTGGTTTATTTTGTGGGAATGGAGAAGGTCTTTTGGCCCAGCTTCATCCCAGCTCAGTGGAGGACATAAAGGAGGTACCTGAATTAGTGATGGAGTTTCTGTAGTGTCTCTCTGAAATCAAAAAGTCAAAAAGGCAGCTAGAGAAAATTATTTAGATTTTCCCTGACTACAGAAGGCAAGGTTTTCTAATTTAGGTGCCTGTTTTAAGTGGTTAAAGTCAAGTGAAATGACTCTGAATCTGTGAATAAATGAAGGAATAACTGTTTAATAGAAAACAAATGCTTGTCTTACTGAAAAAGACTGAAAGGGGTGGTGTAGGTAGTTCTGGCCAGATGCTTGCTATTGCTTTTCTTTATGTAATTACCTTCAGAAACTGATTCAGTTAATTTCAAAACTTTTTTCTTCATTACTTCTATGAGATAGCTGGTTTGCAGCTTCATTTCTCGTAAGGCTAAAAACCTCCTTGTCACTTCCAGCCTTAAGTATCCTTGTGTCTCCTTCCTCCCTTCTCTGGATCATTTTGTGACTACACTGTTCTTTCGTTTAAATGCCTATTTTGATACTGCTTTACCACCTAGCAGACCTTTGTACTTTTGAGGACAGAAATTCACTCCTATTGGTATTTCTAGAGAAACAACCATCTGGCTTTATTTTGAATCATATAAAGAATACTTAAATTCTTGAATCTTATACTAAACTCTTGAATCACAAGTATTTTTGCTTAATAAAAGTTATACAGATTAGGAAAGCTTTTTAGTTCCTCTGAGATAATATTACATTATTGTGGTGCTTCTGCACCTCATATGAGGTTTATTATTTGTTAACCTTATAAATTTTGTCATTTTGCTTTTGTCAAGTATTGCCCCAATATTTTCTACATATTTAGATTTTCTTAAGAAAATACAGAAAATTAATCTTTTTCCATGCATATTCAGATGTGCTTTCATTAGTAACACTATAGTAAATTTGAAATGCGGCTTTTAAAAATGGCTAATCATGTCATGCATGTCTCTATTGTTCTACTGTTTGGATTTTTTTTTTTTTTATAGTGCTAGGCTGTACTTTCTTTTTCTAATCTTAAAATATGAGTATTTATCTTTAATTTACTAAGCAGTATGCAGGGTTTTGAATGTATGTCTCCTGTATGTTAACATCCAGATTTACTCCGTAAGATACACCTAGGTGTCTTAATACTTGCCAAATAATTCTATAGATTTTCAGTCCTCTGGGCCACAATTTCCTAATAATTTCCTTTATAATTACTGAATTACATGGCAGTTTGTGATAACCTTGCATTATAGAAAGTAGTGTGATAAAATTTTGGCTTCCGTACTGAATATTTTTTGTGTCCTTATCCAGATCACAAACGAATTAAAATGCTTCCATTGCTTCTTAGTAAGATGCACAAAAGCTTTCATGTGATTTTTTTTTTTTTTTTTTTTTCCCCAAGTCTTTATATCCTATGTGCACACAAACAGCATTCAAGTTCTGGAAAGCAAAAACATTTCAGACTCAACCTCTTTCAGTATTTTCAAATGTTTGCTTCATATTCCTATATTCCCATTCTTGTATTCACTGCTTTCTTTCAGGTCTTTGTGAGTTGTGAATTTATTGTCTTACTGCTTAATTTTCATCCACTATAATTAAATTTGAATATCTAATTAGGGCTGTGGCTTCTATTTGAACACAGAGTGCTAGAGGTTGGATATAGAAATTTACAGTCTTCTAGATAATCATTGTTGGCAATAAACAGGTTTTTTTGTTTTGATACAAGCCATTGCTCAGGATGACATTTTGCAGATGACAGCATTAATTTTGCTTTGATTCAGTTGGTGACAGTGAAGCATCAGGAGGCATTTCAAAAAGTTCTTGAGAGATAACACTGAGCAGATTAAAACCATGACTATAAAAGTATTTTATATATCCATTTGTTTGAAATTAAATACTGAATAAAGTGGTTACCAAAGCTATACCCCAGTGCAATGTTTCTATTTCAAACCTTGCAGATTAAGCATGGATATTTCAGAGAGCAGTGATGTGAATCTGTATCCCATGGAACCAGCAACAGCTTTAGAATTTCAGGAATCTACAGTAAAGTGTGTTTATCTACCTTTTTTTTTCTTTTTTTTCTTTTTTTTTTTTTTAAAAAAGCATTTGTTAGATTCATCATATTAAATTTTCTACACAATGAATTACATATTTGTATATGTTTATCTTTATACATAGCGGTCAAATGCAGATGGAGATGTCTTCCCTTGGTCAGGTATGTTAATGAGTGTATTATAATGAAGTATTGGGGGGGAAGATAGGAAATAAGCCAATAATTTTAACTATTATTAATCTACCAAGTAGGGAAGGGAAAAGTTTAGTAGGCTAGAGGACGAAACTAATTCTTCCGAAACTAACTCTTCTTTAACATCTTTATGGAATTATTTTTATTTTTATAGGTGAATATATAACATTTTTCTAGGTTTGTCAGTTGCTTTTTTATCTTTGTGGGTTTTTCAATCTCCCTGTGTGCAACTTTCAATGTAAGCCAGTTCATTGCTCAGCCTTTGTACTTGTCTACCATCACACTCTACTATCTCCTTCTGGTGCAGGAAAACAGTACATTCATTAAAGGTAACCCAAACATATTTTGTAAACTAAAAATTAGTGTTTTCCCGGAACATTGTCACAATAATTACAGAGAGTATATAAAGTATGATTTGGAGTTTTACACTGTGATATATACTGCTTATTATTTGATCTGTATCCTGACCGGTGAGCAGGTGTTCTTAATGAATTATTACTTTAGTTTAGTTTTATGTTACCTAACAGTTAGCACTGGAACTGCAAGTATATAGTATCTGCTTACTTTGTTTCCTTTTTATCACTGTATTTGTAAGAAATACTGTTGAGGTAATGTTATGCAAAGAAGGATATAGTTCTATTTCCAGTGAGGCACAGTCTAAAGAGCTGTTTATCTTACAGAGAGAAAATGCTGAAGAGGAACTAGAATTTCGGAGAAGGAGGGAATTGATTATGGAGAAAGCGAAGTCTGAAGTGAGACCTTGTGAACAGGGTGAAAAATGGTCATTGAGTCAGGTATGGAGGTGTCTAGATGCAGTAAATGTGGAAACATTTCAAAAGGATCATTGTGTTCTGTCAATTTCTATGTGGAGACAATAGTGAGGTTAGGCCCATTGGTTTTGGTTTTGGTTTTTTTTGTTGTTTTTTTTTTGCCTTATCATGAATTTCAGCATTTGGCTATAAATGGGAAGTTAAGACCCATCTCTCAGGTCAAAAAACTGATATAGTGAAATTAATAGGGCATGGAAGACTTTTCTTCTGATAAAAACTGTAGTAGATGCAGTGGTTTCATTACCTTGCAAAAGTAAGACACCTCAAGGTTAGATTTTCCATAAAATAGAACACCTGATTCCTCATCCCACTCACCCTGAATACTCTTGTAGCTATATACACTGCTATGTTTTTGTTAGCAGCAGCAGTATTTTTAATGTGTTTAATATTACAAACAGCCGATATATAGGTTGAGATTACAGTTTTAAAGTTTCAAAAATATTTCGTGTACCTTGGAATGACCTAGAAAAAAAGGAACTATGAAAAAAATAATTTAAGTATTTGGTGCATGTGTTATTACTTCAAAACTTGACTGTATACGAATTTTTGTGACTGCTCTTGCAAGATTTTGAGAACAAAATTACATAATCTTCTTTCTGTATTGGTAGTGCCTTAATATATTCTACCTCACCCAGGCATATATTGAATTTGATCATTTTCAAATATTATGTAATCATCATTACTGTCAAATATTCCCATGATATCCTTGTGATTTTGTTAGTCTGAATGTATCTTTGTTTTTTCTTTAAGATATAAAATTAAAAAAGAAGTGGAGTTGGTTCATCTTTTCTTATATTGTTGTATGTTGGGGCTACTGCACTTTGTGGAACAGTTCTTACTACATTACTGAGATTAACACATAAGGCTAATCCGGTATCAAAATATGTGTGGCCTCTGCATTTTGTTTAACAAGGACGCTGCTGATTCATTTTTTAAGAATTTCTTGAAGAAATTAATCTTCTCTTAAACACTTGTAGAGAGCCTGTTCTGGATTGTATTATGCAGGTGGAATCACTAGGCATGTTCCATGAAATGGGGACTCCTCTTGCAAGAGCAAGTTTTTAATAATGCTACATTCTATGTAGTACAGTAAATGCTACTTGTGCTACTAAATTAATTAAATCTAGCATAAACTAAAAATTCTGACTAGTGACCTGCGTGCTGTGAGAGAGATTAGACCTGCAATGTAGGCATAATGAGCAGGAATTTAACAAGAACATAATCCCTGAGCACAGGAGTGCTCAAGTGTGCAAGTTCCCAGGTAGGCTGGCTGAGATCAGATGAGTAAGATATCTGTTTATTCTAGGTAATACAGTGGTTGAGACAATATTATGAAAGATGTCTAAAGCTGAAGAATTTCCTTTAACCTTGAAAAGTAGCCAAGAAAGGTCATAAAGCAAAATGGGTGTGTAATCATACATCCCATCTTGCTAACTTTTGGAAACCTCTTTGACTGTTGGGAACGAGTGTTCCAAGTACTGTCATTTATTCGTGTTTCCATTTTTTAGCTACTAAAAAAAAATGCCCCTAAGGAAATGCTTTTGAATTGAATTATAATTTGGTTTTACATATTCTATTGTACACATAGACTGTGTTTCTGCTGATTTATGATTGATGCATAATTAATGATTTTATTTCATGTTTATTAATGTGTTTTACATGTTTCCAATTTAATTATAACAGAAGTAGTAACTAAAGGCATGTTATATTGCAATTAAAAAATGAATTTATTATGGAATACTTCCCTCTTCACATATATATTAAAAATTTGCATATTAAATGCTTGATGATAGTTTAATTACAAGAAATCTGTGAAGCAAAATGGGATACTGCATTTGAACCAGCAAGCATTAAATCTTATAAAAGCAGTTATAATTACTTAAGATTGAAACTAAAACATAATGAAAAATCTTTGAGAATAATTTTAAGTCTTGTTCAACTAGCAATAAGAGTGTTTATTATTCACGAAAATGAATTGTTTCAGTAAAAAAAAAAAGAATAAATTAAGTATTAATTCGTATCTGAGTATCATGAGTAAAATGTCCTTTTGTGGTGTATCACTAATATAGTTGTTGAAATCGTCTTTTCTCCTTCCCCACTCTTCCCCTTCCCCATTCTTTTCCAAACATGCAGAATGATCGAGTTGTTTGGAATACAAGTGGACAAACCTCTCATAATGAGGTAAGGTATTGGTGACATTTGTTTGTCTCTTACATGTTTTATATGAATAGTTCATATACTAAATGAAACATGTAATCCAATGTCACAGAAAATGTGACTGAGCTCATCAGTAATGGTAATGTGTCTTATTTGGCCTGTGGTTTATTGTCATCTTTAGGATTTACTAGGGTATAAAATATACTTTCCGACAAACTTGTTTTAGTTACATAGTTTAGCATTCTTTGCTGTGAAAGTGGTAAGACACTGGCGCAGGTTGCCCAGAGAAGCTGTGGCTGCCCCATCCCTGGCATCATTCAAAGCCAGGTTGGATGGGGCTTTGAGCAACCGGGTCTAGTGGAAGGTGTCCCTGCCCGTGGCAGCGGGGGTTGGAACTATATAATGTCTAAGGTTCTTTCCAGCCCCTACCATTCTGTGATTCTTTGACCCTTTCTTGTTGCACAAGTTTCTAGTGGTTTTAGTGCAGTTTTTTTGTGCACATTGTGTCATGTCCTTGATTAGTTTTCAGAGAGGAGCCTGATTTTATTGATCCTATCACATTCACAGTACAAATCTGAGCAGAAGGTCAAAAAGAGAAAGTGTAGGGAGCTCATTCTGGAGATTTTTTTACCTACATATTTTCTATGCAGAAATAGGGCTTCTCTTTCTACATTACACAGTGTATGAACACCTTGAAAATTCATGTGCATGCAGCCACCTTCCACCAGTCTTGGTGATGGGACTCCTATAGATCCTAGCTCCTTGAGGGATCACTTTTTAAATACTGAATATTTTTTTTAATAGGATTCCCATTATGGAGTATAGTGATAGGACCCTTTCTGTGTTACCATTGATGGTATGATTATCGTACCTCACCTTCTTCTGTATGCTGCTACTCCACTCTTCCTGCTGCCACTTTTAGCCTAGTTCTGAATCAAGGGTGGTCCTGCTCTGAGGTGTACGTTTAAATTCCTCTTTTCTGCTCTTTAGCGGAAATTCAGTGTTGTGTGGAAAAAATACCATGCAGAATGGTAATTAATTCTGAATATATCTGAGGATAAACATGTCTTTATTTTTCTAAAAGTATTGTGCCACGGAAAGTGTATGTTTGATGGAACCGAGTGATTACATGGGAGAAAAAGGAGAAATAATTGAGTTTATCTGTAGCGAGGGGGAATATTTTGGAGTCTTTGGTCAGAAACTCATCCTTTCCAGCAAAGGAATAGGGTACAATAGAAAGGGGAGTTTATCATAGGTTTGAGGCTGTATTGTGAACAGATTACGGTGGAATAATTATAACATGCAGTATTGTTTATTTTTGTACTTTGTATAGTCTCTTGTGCTGAGATAATTTGGATGTTACTCTTACTTAGATTTCTGTTCTTGAATTACACAGAACAAGGATAAAAGTCCAACAATGTCTCCTACTGCAAACACCACAATCCCTTTTGGCTTGAAGCCACGATCAGGTAATGTGGGCAACAAAATGAACAAATTTGTGTTTACTGTGTGTGTGTGTGTGTGTGTGTGTGTGTGTGTGTGTGTATATGTTGTGATAGGACAAGGGATACCAGGTTCAAACTTAAACAGGGGAAGTTTAGATTGGGTATAAGGAAGAAATTCTCTACTGTAAGAGTGGTGAGGCACTGGAACGGGTTGCCCAAGGAAGTTGTGAATGCTCCATCCCTGGTGGAGTTCAAGGCCAGGTTGGACAGAGCCTTGGGTGGCATGGTTTAGTGTGAGGTGTCCCTGCCCATGGCAGGGGGATTGGAACTAGATGATCTTAAGGTCCTTTCCAACCCTAACTATTCTATGATTCTATGATTTGTGTTATTAATAGATGCCTATCTTTTTTCCTTAAAGAAGCCAGTGACAGAATATTTTCTGTACAACAGTTAGAAGAAGATTAGGACATTTTAAGGTTATAGGTTTGATTCAAGATTGAATTTGTAACATGTATTTGGCACATTATGTATGGATCAGTTAGGTATTTGATAAAATTATATGAATGTTTAAAAATGTGTGTATAGATATATTTATTTTATACGTACATACATATATATCATCTGTGCTGCCATACTGACTGAAATACAGTTTCTTGCTTAATTGGTATGTAGTGATGCAATTTAGATTTTGTTGAATAATGTATATGAATAAATAGGTATGTTTGGAAACTGCTTATGCATTGCTCTGCAAATTGTTCATTGCAGTGCGTTTTTCAGTAGTTTATGCTTGTGTAAGGATCAAGCATCGTAGGAAGATTAGATGTTTACTTCAGCCAGCAGCTGGGTTTAATAAATTTGCAATGCACTAAATCTGCATAACCATCAATCTTTTAACAAGCAGCTGTTTATTAAAAGAAAACCCAACTGAACAAGAAACCACCACCAACAGAAATACGGATGTATTTAAGGGCTTGGATAACAGCTTCCTGTAAAAATCTGGATTAGCTACAGGGTTAAACTCAGTTTTTATCTTTTCTGTGCTGAGGTAGTCAGTATCGTCAAGTCATCTCATATCAGGTCTAAAGTATAACGGAAGTTTTTTCAGTATATTTCAGCATCCTAACACTGTAATTCTGGTTTCTCGCATTCACCACAAATGCTTTTAATCAAATGCTGGTGAACCACTACAAGCTTGTAGTTTCCATAACAAAATGTCTTGGCAGTAATGGCAACAATTTCACATTGGAATGTTTAAGAAACTGTACCCATAGATTTTTTTCACCTTAAGTTTTAAAAAGTAAACAAAGTGGTATTGAACCAATGTTGTTTCATGAAGAGGATATTTTAAATTTCTCATGTAGTTATGATGTACAGTTTGACAGAGCTGTGCAGTTGCATTTCTTATTTTGTTGGACTGTTGTTACTCTGGCTCTATTATTGTATGCTTTAGAGATATTATTTGTTGGAATTTTTGAAGTGTGGGGTTAACAGTGGGTCCTTTCGTGATTTGAAAAAAATAAAACATTGAGTAATATTGCACAGTCCAGTGGCAACATTGCAATAACACTGTTAGAAAAAAGGCATGTGAAGGCAAGTAGGCCTATACCATGCTGCTGCTTTCATGGGATGTAGCCCATGTTCTGCTGAGCTGCTGCCAGTGAAATCTGTATCCAGGGACTTGAAGCAGCACTGTGGGAGAGCATGCAAGAATGTGTCTTCTTGCTCAAGTGTAGTTTTAATGTGCAGTCTTAAAGCTCGGTGTATCAGTGCACCAAGATGTCCTATACTTAATGACAACAGGTCAGGGCAGAATAGCCTAGTGAATCTATTGGTTTGCAATGGTTGCAGTCCTTTGCAACAAATCCTTCAAGTCACATGATGGAAGACCAGAGGTGTAGAGCTCCTACCGTTCTTCCTCTGTCTATATTACAGCTGTGTATTGAGTTGGTGAATACCAAAGTCAGTTGGTTATAATCTGTTACCAATTCACATTCATATATTTGAATTGTTTTGAGTTTGCCAATGCTATAGTGTCTTCTGGTCACAGCTACAGGTTGCAAAAAACTTGATAATCTGAATTTATTTTCCTTTCCATATCATACACTACACAGTCACCAAGCTAAAACCATTACTGAACAATCTTTCACTTCATTGCATCCAATTTCAGTCATGTTACCTTAAATTTGTACACTGGCAAGAAAGGGGATTTTGGCAATAGTAAAACTTTAGGTCCAGCATAAGATAAAAAGATGGTATATTATCTGTGTATCACAATGTAACAAAATTAAACTTTGTAAAGGAGTAGTGATGCTGCGTATTGTTTCCTCTCCTGCTTCCACCCTAGAATAACTCTAAAAGTAGTACTAAAATCATTTTTGCTAACACCTAAGAATAATTTACAGATAAAAGTAGCAAATGACTGAAAATACTGGCGTGTTTGTGCATCTTGCATATTTTTCCTGTTAAAGTTGGTTAGCCTGCCATGTCTCTAGTTTCTTTAAAACTTTGTGTGTTTTGTGTGAGTTGGAGCCATATCACTGTCTAAATTTGTACATGTTAATTATGTACTGCTTTATTGCCCTGGAGCTGATCTAGTCTAGAAGTCCAGCAATTTGGTGATCCGGGAAAGTTTTTCAGCTAAGTTTGTAGTTTATTTCAGTAGCAGTTTTCGTTAAAGTTTTTGTGGCCTTAAGGGAAACCTTAAGTTTTAGCTGTTTAACTTCATTAGATCTTACATTTGAACTACTTTCTTCTATAGATCTTTTAAATCAGAGTGCAAGGTTAAAAGAACATCATTGTAATTAAAATGTGAACAATATGCTTTGTGGAAAAAATAGTGGCAAATTTTCAATGAAAATACATGCAGACATACCTTTCTGAAATTTGAGAGTTTGTTTTCACTGTATTTATTTTCCTCTATTTTAAATGAATATTGCTTTCTATTTGACACCACTGCCTTCTCCCCCCATCATTTCATAATGATTTATGTCTCTTGGAAAGGTGAAAGTAAGCTGTTCTAGACTGGTAAGGATTCCAGTTTTTTGAAGTACACACAGAAATGGAAGTGCTTCCAGAGGATAAACCACAGTGACTTAAACATCTGTGTTTTAGTATACACTGTGTTAGTACGTACTGGTACGTGTTTAGGACTGAAGATCCTTTTCTTGCATATTAAAGCTAGGCAAAACATTAGGAAAATTCATATTTGATGGCTAACTTGGTACCCAAAGGAAATGTTTTGAAAGGTAGTGAATGTGTTTTGCCTTCTTGAGAGATTCTTTCCCCCAGACTATTTGCTCCTGCATTTTAAATACTAATAGAGTTGGGCTTCTCAAAGTCACATTAATTTTGAAAACCTTAAAAAAATACTGTTGGAAAGAACAAATAATTAAAAAGTAAGTCTTGTAGAACTATAGTTTTGCCCTTGGGAAGTGCTTTTTCTCTCTGAAAAGGAATCACTCAAAATAGTTAACAAATGTAAAGTCTTTGTGCTTGGTTTGTTAATTGATTACAATGCTCATAATGGTGCTAATTCTTGAAACTGAATGTTGCAAAAATTCTTGTCACGGTATCTTTAATGTATCAGATCTTCAAGTCTGAACACCTTCTAATAAATCTTTCAGTACTCAAGAATATTTTTTGTCTTTGTCCTGGCCACTTTGAGGTCACTGTAGCAAAAGAGTAGTGAAGCTGCATATTGTTTCCTCTCCTGCTCCCACCCTAGAATTACTCTAAAGGTAGTACTAAAATTATTTTTGCTAACACCTAAGAGTAACAGTGTAGCACAAGGTATGAGCAACGCAGACAAAATAAAAAATTATACCTTCAGAGGCTTGAAGCATCATTGACAAAACTCAAAATCAAGAAGTAGTTTCTATTGTGAAGTGAAAAGTTGTTCCCTTGCAACTGTTTACTTAGCATAATCTTAGTTGTGAATCCAGTGTCTTCATTTCTGGTAACTTGTAGAGGATTTGAAGCATAATGTTAGTATCAGTGGATGTGCTTGCCTGACTGTCTTTCAAGTTGGTTGGAACGCATGGTGATCATTAGAACTTGACAGTATTTTTCTCTCTTTTGAGTGCTAACTTTTGAGTTTTTCTAATCTCTGGATGTTTGTTCCTTCCGTTTGTTTTCTTCCCTGACTGCATTATCCATGTACTTTGGAAAATAATGAGAATCCTAGCTGCCACCATAATTTAAGACTGTGTTATCATTTGCCATAAATCTGTCTTCTGTTACCCAGTGTTGAGTCTGCTTAGAGTTTCAGTTGTGCTGACTCTCAGGTTCAGCTAATCTGGTGTCCCAAGACAGGAGTACACTGGGTTTGAAAAAAGACATGGCTAAAGAGAGTGAGCTCTTGAACAGCTGAATGTGAAGAAAAGCTTAAGGTGAAGTTTCATATGACACTATCTGAATTATCATCATGTTAATGCAGATTGCGGAATTGTGGGAAGGGGAAAGTCTATGTGATTAAGTTCTTGATGATTATTAATTTGGAATGGTTTTAAATAGGGACTTCCTGTGCTTACTGAAACTTTACCTTGGACTTTATTCTAATATTAAATTGTTTTAGCTGCTTTCTGATCTTCACTGTAATATGAAATTGATTAGTGTTATGGTTTAGCATTTAGAGTAGGGGTAGTTCATAATCTGCAGTTTAATTTGAGGAGCATGAATGTTGCCTGTGTGTAGTATTCTGTAGGTAAAACATTGAAATATATATAGGAAAACAAGAAGTGAGAGAGTTCATAATTTTTGTGGCAGAATTGGTAAGAAATGTTGTAATCAGATAAGGAAAAGTTCTTTAAGGAGTGACATCATTGTGAAGGGCAGAGGAGGAGATATTAAATTGTCAGAAAATAGGAAACCAGTGGGAAGCTTTGAAAAATTAAGAGAAGCAAGGGAGGAGGTCAGTGTCCAGTTCTGAAACACCTGTAGAATGAAGGTTCGAAGAAAACTTAGGCAGAAATCCTTGCCACAATTGTGACAGGAGACAGGACTGTTGAGTAGGTTGTGGTGAGGAAGGAGTAAAAATGTCCACTGAAGAATTTGAGGAATAAATAAGAGCTGTTGTCGTGACTTGTTGAAGGGGAGAAGGCAGAATGGATGGAGAATAAGAAGTGTATTGCTGTACAGGTTTAGCCCTGTGATGAGTTGATTGGGCAGTCATGAACTGTAGGCATGACATGCTCTTACAGTTATCTGATAAATAGTCTCCAGACTCTGTTGCAGGTTCTGTGAAAATGTGCAATTTTGCATGCTTTTGGGAGCCCAGTTGCATCATTACTGAATCTGTATGTGTTAAGACTGTGTACCGTGCAGGTTTGCCAAGGCTTATGGCGCAAACTCAGGATCACCCTTTGGAGGTATTTTACATGTGTTCTTGTCCCTGAAAGTCTGTAAAAGTTGAAGACCACCAGAAATTTCCTAGGGTGCTGGGCTCTTGTAGGTTTGGACTTACTGCTGCAGGAGTCAGCAAGAAGAAATAATAGTGCTGCATGTACTATGAAGTGAATTATAACAAAAGGAAAACATCCGTAGTACATGTACTTACAGAACATGTTTCAGCAGAATGAGAATCCAAGGGCTAATGTAGATGTTATTTGCTAGATCAGCTAGAAAGTTGCAATGTAATAATATTTTCATATGGATATGTTATTTTTTCTTTGTGGGAGAAAGTGTTCTTCCCACATAGTTACAAAAAATACAGAAATTCGTATTCTTTGAACTTTTTATTGCTGAAACTTCACAATTGCTGAAAACTCACAATAAATATATCCAGCTGATATATTTACCTTCTGAATCACAGAGTCAAGGTTTTTGTCAGGCTATACTGTAAAATCTATGGGTACATTTTCTTAACACTTGGTTGTAAACAAGTTGTGTGAAGTGCTATGGTTACAGTGATCTTGCTAAGCTTAACAGCCTTAACTGCACATAGAATGTATGATTTACAAGTACTAACATATAACTTTTCGTTCTTTTTGTTCTGCACCATCTTTCATTCTTTTCTCAAAAATGATACATTTTATATTGATCACCTTTGAATTACATCTTTGTCATTACCATACAATCCTAATGCCATATGAAATGCTAATGCCCCCTTTTATCCCCACTCTGGTCCATGGTTGGACTGGCTGTCACTCCCCTCCAGCAGACCCATCCCTCAGTCTTCCTCCTATCTCCTTCAACACACTTACACAGGCACAAACATGGGACAACTTTAGCTACAGTATCCCATCTGAAGGAGACAGTGACAATGGTAGGTGTTCCATATGTAATTTACTTAATATTTTGTGTTTTTTTTGAAACCTGAATATATGGCAAATGCCCAATGTGGCTAAGGATGAAGGACAGTACTCTTGAGAGGACATCTGTAAGACTACATACCTCAAAGGGTGCACATTAATTTTCTGTAAAGTATGTAATATCAGAAGTAAATGAGTGAAGAGTGTCACTGCTTTCAAGTCCAGCAAAACAGCTTTTCCCATGATATCCGCTCCAATAAGTATTTCCAGTATAGGTTTATTTACTTGCTTTACTTCCAGGGGTTTATAAAAGTTGTACTCAAACAGCAAATATTTTTGCTACTGTTTTTCTGCATTTTTTTTTATTATTTTTTGATAGAGAATGGCTGTTGATGAAATATCCTGCTCCCATCTGCTGTCATTGATGCAGGTGCATAGCTAACTGAATTAGAAATCCATGAAGAAACAAAGTTGAAACAATCAGCTAAGCAAAAATAGTGATTTCTGTCCAACAGAAATCTGCATAGTGCAGGCCAGGTATATTAGTGGACTTTGTTACTTATCCTTTTGCTTTGTTTTTCTCCAGGGCCTATGATTATTTTCATTATTTAATTGCCATTGAATCATGGCACCAATATGTAAAATTGGCTCTGTTTGTGCTATGAGGGTCTTATACTGCATATAAATTATGCATATAAATTGTTAGGTGAAGAAACAGAACCTAGACAATAAAACTGTTTATAAATATTTGATAGGCAGATGTATTTTCTTTTATATAGGACCAGTGTTCTTCCAGTTGCCCTGAATTAGAAGAGTATTCAGATATTTGAAGGCTATGAAACTGTCAAAAGCATCAGATTGAAACCAAACCCAGAAGTCTTGAATGATAAATGCCAACATTTAGTTTAGGCTACGCAGATTCTTAGTTCAGTTCATTAGTACTTGTTATTGCCGCAGTGTTCTTGATTATAAAACCGTAGAAGACAGCATATGTGAGGAATCAGCTCCATAAAGGAAATGAGTATGGAATATAAAAATTGTGATAATGGTAAGTTGAAAAACTGAATTTAGTTCATGATGGTATGAAGCTAACTTGACATTTTGCTGATAAATATTCTAACAGGGAAAACTAGAGGTGCTTCTATCAGTGTGCAGTTTGATTTATGTGGATCTGGATTTGTTACTGTTTTAGTTTTCTAAATGAAACAAGCAGTACAGACTAGTGTGTGCTTGTGCACAGGTAGATGTCTTCATGTCATTCAAACCTTAAGCCAAATGCAAGTAGTAGTGCTTATTACCTTGGGCTCTTACAACAGAAAACTGCTTTTAACCAGACCTGTTGCCTTTCCGTTTAGAGTTTGTTACCTGAGGCTGTTTGTTACCTAAGGTGTATCTTCCTATGGTAGGAAGTAAAATGAAACAGTGACCCTTCTCTGGCGCTGAGGCTAATTGGCCCAGTGTGATTCAAATCCATACCTAAGCATACCTTTTACATTCCAGAACAGGATGGCTGCCTTCGGGGAATGTCTGTTGTCTGTTCTATTCCTTGAGCTATTCCTAAACGTTGCATAGAAGAGAGATCGATTCGCATAAGACAAGACTGTACCAGGAAGCAATGACATTAACAGTATCTATGTGTTTAGGCCAATCTGAGGATCCATGTACTAGCCCTGTGTAGCCTCAAATAAGTAGCCTAAGGATATGTAAGGAGTTTGTTGCCTTAAGCTCTTTTTCAGTAAATAAGGGAAAGAACTAGTGCCTGTTGGCTCAGCTGCTATAGGTAGTGTCTGTCTATACCTTTGGCTCAAGAAGTAGCTTAGATTATTAATTTTGTTACTTAACCAACCTGCGTGCAGCTGGGTGAGATTCCTGGTAACTAGCCGTGTCTGAGATTTCAAAGTATTTCTCGTGCAGAAACTTTGCTCTAAATGTCAGAGGGTACAATTTTGTGTGTTGACCCTGAACTGATCTGGGGACTTCATTAGTAGTTTACTTTTTGTCAGAATATAGATGAAATATCCTTCTACCAAGGGTTCAGTGTTTTATTTTGTTAGATCTGTTGAGGACAGTTTTCTAAAATTCAGCTCAAATCACAACCCAAATAAAATGACAGATGTGGCACAGTTTTTAATGGAACATCAGAATTACTGTGATTACACCTATGTGTAACTTTCTTACAGTTAAATGTAAGTAGTCTGGTTTTACTCCTCTAGTAGGTGCTATTGGCAATTCATTCACTTCCAGTTTTCTGATGTGCCTTTTGGGAAGTCTTCTATCCTGTTATTTTTTGTCTCATTAATTATCTTCTCTTTCTTTAATGGCCTTAAGTTAACAAAATCCAGACTGAGCAGTAACTGTGTGTAAAAATGGAAGTTTCTAGGCATTGTACTTTACCCCCCACTAATTGGTACTTAGGGTTTCACCTCACATTCAGGAGAGAGGTGGGAAAGTAAATAATGCAAAACACTTCTTTCTGTTAAGCAGTATCGTTTTCCATGATAATCAGGTCGGCCTATAATTTGAGTGACAAACAGGTGACAATTGCATTCTGAGCATCCATGAACTTGTTCTTCTGTACCATTCAAAACAGCCCTTGATCACATAAAAAGGAAACGTAGAAGTGCATATTTGCTGAGATTTCATATAATTATTTCAAGGAACTATATGTGGGCAAAGTGGTACAGTCAACAAGATTGGTGGGAGGGAGTACTGTGAAGAGTTTGTGCAATGCTGCGTTTGCAATACAACTTTTAATGTAGGCAGACTTACTCAATGGCTAAGCCTGCCTGTATTAGTTTTTGTTTGGTGGGTGGGGTTGGTTTGGGTTTTTTTTGTATAACCTTATCTGGTAATCAGTTTGTCCTGTGTAGGAAAATGCTTGTTACACAATTCAGCATCTTGTAGGAGAGGGCTCTACATAGAAGAGGTGTTCCTTCCATGTTAGATACAAAGATGTACAGATCAGAATATCTAAGAGACAGTGTCAGTGCTTAATCATCTGACAAAACTTGTTTGTTGAGATTAGGATTTGGTTGGAAAATTATCCACTCCGTTGGTGATACAGGATGCCATTGAGAGCAATATCCAGAAAATACCCATTTATGATTGTAATCCAAGGTCAGATTTTTCTGTCCTCCTGAGTTTTTGCTGCATGCAGTGCCTAAGGATTTTGATTCATTTAAAAAATAATAAATCAAGGTGTTTGTTTTTACACTAAATCTGTCTTTTTTAAATCATAGTGTTCTTAAGACCACAAAGAAATTTGGAATCAATAGATCCACAATTTACAATTCGAAGGAAAATGGAACAGATGAGAGAAGAGAGAGAGCTTGTGGAACAGCTACGTGAGGTACGTGAGTGTTGGTAGAATTAATTTGTGTTAATGAAATGTATTTTTAGTTTTTCTTTGGGAAGTTGTCTTAAGTACGAGAATATTAAAAAGGTTAAATGAGACAATAGTACTTCTGCAGGATGACATGCAGGAATTAGATGAGACAGACTTCTTGGTAATGGAGAGGAAAATGGTAGTATCAGTAATAAAGTGCAGTAGGAGGTGGTTCTTCTGAGCTTAGTCTAGTCAGCAGCATCAGTGAAGCTTTTTACATTTAAGAATTACCACAAGTATGTAGCAAGTCCCCAAGTAACTGCTCCTAAAATTAATGTCCTCAAAGTTACTGCCTTGGGCATTAGTTCAGTTCATCCTCACAGTGAAAAGTATAACAAGGTTATTCATAATGATCATGGGGACTTAGTAAGATTTTTCTGCACTGTATTAGTATTAGCTATTACGAGTAACACTGGTTTAATCTGTTACTGATTTTCAGCTCCATGCACTATCCTTTGCCTTCACCCTGAAGCATTGTGTCCTGAAATGAAAGTTCTGTTATCTCTTGTGAAAAGCTTGATTACAAGTCAAGGACTGGTGACAGAAGCTAGACAGAGATTTTTTGACTTTAATAAAGTTTATTCTAGTATTCTGGGTCCTACAGTGAGTGAAGTAACCTCCAGACCATCTTACTAGGTACTGCCCAGAACATATAACTTATTAAGTTTATACTCATTGAATAAACATACCTGTTAGTATATTTTGCTTTTGAAATGTTTCATAGTATGTTAGAATGTAATGAGACTGTACAGAACCTGCAGCCTTAACCAAGTGGCACTGAACAAGAAGGAACAACTATTACAGTACTTGGGTTCCTTATTTAGAAAACAAAATGCAGTTGCCTTCAGCACAACCTCTTCAGCTGAGCTGCATATTGTGAGGACATTGAGGTTTCTTCCATACATTTCCCCCTTTAGAATGGTGTGAGTTTACAGAAATCACTTCATACAACTTTTTGCTTCAGAAACATACTTATTTTTCCTCCATTTAATTTTTGTATACATTCATAGTCACTTCAGACACCTATTGTCTTGAGAGTGATTTGCCACTTACACTTGGGCAACAGTCTAGCAAGAAATACTGCTTGGTTTTTTGTCCCTTAAAGGATAAACATTCAATGGTTTTAACGTAAGTGGAACAAATTGGCTGCTGCTGTAGTGTGGATGATCTCTGAAAAAGAGAGCAGTTCTTCAATGGTGGCAGAATTGAAAGAGAATTGATCCATTTAAAGTCTTTAATTTTAATTAAATGTAGTCTCAGACCATGAACTCTAACAAGAAATGGCATCGAACTAGTGTTGAAGTTTATATAATATATATAATGCTATACTCATTAAAAAAAAGGTGCACCCTGATTAATACTAAGTAGTCTCCCAACAAGGAAATCAGCGTATTAAGAGAAGGAATTTTTAATTCATTAATTTATATAAATATGTTTGTGACAGATTTGGAGAAAAGTCTCAAAATGTATTAATTCTGTACATCTTACATACCAAAAATGTTAGGTAATCTACAAATTAATCCAAGGTGAAAAAAACCGTTATATTAGTGCACATGATTCACTCCCCTGTTTGCCACTTGTGAGACCATATATGTGAGTGCTTGACTATGGTGTCTAGTAAAAGAAAGTCTGGGAAAATATAATGAAACCCCAGAGTGAGTTCAGTGGAGGTTACTTCATGGTGAGGGCACCCAAGCAAAGGATGTATGAGGAAGAAGAGCTGAATTTCTTTAGGGTGTAAAAGAGAATGTTTAGAATATCATCTGACTGTCCTCAGCTGCCTCACAGGTAGTAATAGAGAAAATATAGTCAGGCTTTTCAAAGATGGACAGTCAAAGAGTGGGAGGTAGTGGCAGAAATTACAGAGAAATAAATTACAACTAGCTATAAGGAGAAAATTCTTTGCAATAAGGTTGGTGAAACACTGAGTAAGGTTGCCTAGAGATGATGTAGGATCCTCCTTCCTTGCGGATATCCAGAGCTCAACTACCCAGGGCTCTGATCTCAATTCAAATTTGTTAGACCAGGTTACCTTCAGAAATGCCTTTCTACCTACACTCTCCTTTGATTCTTAAGAGAAGAATCTATTTTTGTCTGAAACACCAAGCATAGGTTGAGGTAATGTATAAATAGAGAGTACTGACATTAAGGAGGTTCAACTAGGAATAAGAAATATCTATTTTAAGATAATGGAAGTAATTATCTCCTGAAAGTTAAGCTAAGAGTTATCTCTAAGTATACTGTTAAAGATTGGAGCACAATTTAGGAAACTCGTCATATATAACAATCTTCTTATAGGTTTTTTTTCCTGGAATATTTTGAGTATTTTATTTTGCAATATTTCTGTTCAGTGAGACTTCACTTTTGCTTAACAATTACCCAGAAATTCTCTTATAAATCTGAATGTTTTGCCTTACCTTACCTCACCTCCATTTCTGATCAGTCTAATGCTTCCTAAGTAATTTTTAGGCTAGTAGCTAAAGATTGCTGTTTACTTTCTGCTTGTACAGTGCTTAACACAGCATAGTTCTGATTCAAAGTGCTGATGCTAAAGCAAATTTGAGGTGGATAAGTAGAAGACTTGAAGAAATGGTGAAAGGAAGGAGCCACGTGTAGTGCAATCACATGGTTAATTGCATGTTTATTTATTTTCATATGTATGTATAAAAATAAATGCCTGTTATGAAAGCAGCATTTGAAATCTTTAATTCTTTTAAAGACAGTTACATAATTCAGTGACAAACATATGGTAGAGGAGGTTAGGGTATTTTTTAAAGAATTAGTTATATAAAGGAGGTATGGTCCTTGGTGAACCAAACTCCCAAATTGGCTGTGTGTCTACAGCATATGAGAAGATGAGGATATATATTCCCTTTCTTTTTTCCCCTTCATCCATTTCTGTATTAAAGTGTGCTTGTGTTCTTCATTTGCAGAACATTGAAACAAGACTAAAGATTTGTTTGCCTGAAGATCTGGGATCTGCTCTGATGGATGGTGTAGTTCTCTGCCATTTAGTAAATCATGTTCGTCCTCGGTCTGTAGCAAGTATTCACGTACCTTCACCAGCAGTAGTAAGTTAGATGTTTCTTGTTGCATTTGTGGGGGAGGGAGGGAGGAAATTTTTAAAAATTACTGTTTCCAAATTATATTGGGTTATATAAACCAGGTTGCTGGTCAGTGAATGTTCTTTGCTGTTAGGGGCAAAATGTATCTATCTATCTATGTATCTGATATCTATATATATCTATCTATATGGTGTGTCTGTGTGCATACACATCTTTAAGTGAATAAAATTATTCTACCTCTTTCTGATTTATCAACAGATCGAATTTTTTTTTTCTTCTTAAGAGCCATTTTGTTCAGTACAGTATGGAATTCTGTGATTGCAGGGTTTTAGTCTGGGAGACCCTTTTTAAAAGGAAATTAGCCGTTTGTAAATTGAAAAAATATAAGGTTAACTTCATTAATATTTGGCTTAGCAGTTGTCACATTACTAAAACACCTGTTAGCATGTTTTTCCTATTAGGTTAAATGTAGAAATTATTCCTTTTATCTCCAAACAGAATGGAATAGAAAGATGCACTGTAGTGATTTAATGTTGGTTTGCCAAACCTATTGACCTAATTATATCGTGATATTAATATTTCAATGTAATCTCTGTGTGTTCATTTCTCAAAACTTACTTTCTTAGTGTTTTCTCTGTTAATTGATATCTCTTTCTTGGACATCTCATTGTTCCAGATTTCTATTACCAGTCTGGTTCTGAAGAGGTTTTGTTTGGTTTTAGACTATCCACCTTTTCTTTTTTAACATGCACATTGGTAAGAATTTGTCATGTGCAGCCTGATACTCGATTATGAGAATAGCATGTGGCTTTTTGAGCAGTCTGTAAGAACTCCCAAGAAGACAAATGTTCAGAAAAAGACATTTTCTCAGATACTCTAGTGGAGTTTCTTTTACTGTTCCTGGATTTTGGCTTACTTACGACATTGCTAAAATATGCAAGCTTGAATTTTTGGTGTAAAACCTTAAGTTTTGTTGTGTATTTTTTTGTTTGTTTATAAACACCTTTTGATGTTTTCTATTGCAAAAAAAACCAAAAATTTAAAATCTGTTTTCATTTTGTTTCAACTTTATATTGATGGTGTTCTTTCTTGAAACATCTTTCTAATTTCTTTAGCATAGAAAATTAGTTCTTAAAAATCCCTACTACTATAGTGAATTACTGGTTTATGTAGATATTCGAGAAGTACCATTGTTTCACTTCTTGCACTGAAAAAGTAAAATAATGAGTTGGTTTTAGTGAGTTTTTCTGTAAGTATTTAGTGAATAGTCCTGAGTGGGACAAATTATTGAAGTACATGAAATTCTGCAGTAATAGGAGATGTCTTCTTCAGAGACAATTAAAATTGTGTATAGTTACTATACATTTTGCAAGTACATTAAAAATCCAAAGAGAGACTGTTAATGACAGTTAAGTGTCATCAGTTTACTTGCCGCCCAGCAAATCAATGTTGTCTGTCACAGATCATTGTAAGAGGAAAGTTTTAGAACCTCCCAAGCTAGATGTGAACAAGTAGGATCTTATTCATGTCTAGCTTGTAATCTAAACATGCTGGTGATTTTTACAACTAAGTAAAAGCACATGGTATCCACAACGTATGTACTCAGATTGTGTTTCTAGGCATGATGCTTTAACAGTAGTAGAGAAACAAGTTGAGCAGAATTTTATGCATTGTTTTAAGAAGAAATATGGAAAATCATGTTATCATCAGTATAAGAATAATGCAATAGGTGAATTGACGAAATGAATGTTTTTGACTTCTTTTGCCATAAACTTATTTTTATTTGCTTTTACAGCCTAAACTTAGCATGGCCAAATGCAGGAGAAATGTGGAAAACTTTCTGGATGCATGTAGAAAACTGGGAATACCAGAGGTAATTTAAGTCTGTCATTTCTAGATGATCAAAAATGCAAAACACATGAATTATTTTAAAGCTGAAAGATAACTTTATGAGCTACAGTTTTTCAGTGATAAAGGCGTGATTCAAAAAATTGATCTGAATAATTTGATTTAATCCTAGTTCAGCGCATTTGTGTGGCTTATGTCACAGTACTTAAAAATTGCAACTTTTTCCTTAAATTAGCAATTTGGTATTATCCCTTCTTTATCTTCAGCATGGAAAAGGTAATTAATGAGGTAATATGTAATTAGGCACAAGTTTACCGATTTTGTTTCTTATACAACATAACTGCATTTTTACCTGGTGCTTTTAGAATATAGGCTTCATGCTTTTTAATTATTGACTTTCCTTTTTTTCAATATTAAGTATTGTATGCCTTGGAAAAGTGACTAATATTCTCATCTCTTGTACTGAAGCACTGGTGCAGTGATGTGAAGAAAACCATTGTTAAGTATGAAAAGTATATGGGAGTAAAGTTCTACAACGTGGATATAAGTGTTTCAGAAGTTGGAAACAGGGAAATTGCAGTGCTTGATGTTTTCTGCTTTTCATTTAAGAATGGCAGCAGCATCATATAATTTATTCTCATATTAATAAGGAAAAATATCATAACTATTGAATTCTGGAGTTGCTTCGGGAATAACTCAAAGACTTCCTTATGGGCTAGGAGTGCCTATTAAGAAAAAGTTAATTTCAAATACATTGCCCTCAAAAGATGGCAAAACTGTTATACAAGGTCTTTTTAATCTGAATACATGAAAACTGCATGATGTATTTTTACTGTTGCCTACTTATGACAGTATAATGAATACTGAGTTCTTTTTAGTCTGCATTTCAAGAACGCTGAAACAAAAGGATATTTTGTGTGTATCTCCCCTACCGCCCCCTTGGAAGCAGATGGTAATGCCAAGATTTCACACTGGGAAAGAATTCCTGTTTGAGTTCTTTCTATTTAAGTTATATTTTAGCAATTTGGAAGACAGCAGAAGTAACATAATTTTTGCTAGTTGTAGGGATTTTGAGGGGGAGACTTTATCTTACAGCTCCAATGAACGGTTCTTCATAAATTTAATTTGAGAATTCAGTGTAATGGGCTAACTTCTAAGTTGTAATGGTTGATTTAGTCTTTGTGATTATGTAATTTATTATGTTAGAATGATTTCATGTTAAAGGGAAAAATTTACTTCAAAGATGATCAAAATCTCTGTGCTGTGGGCTTGTAGACATAGAGTGTTTGTTAAGCTGCCCCAAAATTCATTGTCTTGTGATGCATCATAAATTATTCAGTGAATTATAATTCAAGTTAGGCTTTTCTGAGTATAGTCTATTGGGAAAGAAAAGGCCAAGAGCTGTTCTTATTGTTGTCAAGAGATCTTTCAGAAATGGAAATAGAACCGAAATACTTGCAAAGATCCTTGCAGCACTGTATTTAAGATGGGTCAGCTAAGCCTTTACTCCAAATGTTTTTTATTTTTGATTTCTATAGGTCAGCTTTCTGGAAAAATCCCTTTTTGTTTTCTGTGAATAGATATTTTTATATACTTATTACCCCTCATCTTTAATGCTTTTACTGAAATGAGTGTACTTTTTTTTTTTAGGATTTTATTTTCATTTTATTAAAGTATATTTGTTGCCAAGTTGTGCAGAGCCTTAAGCACAAGGCCAGATCTGACTTATAAACTAATTACACTTATGAATCGAAATAAGCATTAACTTCTCTTGAGGGCAAACATGCATTTACTTAAACATTAAATGAATGGCTTGTAAATTTATGATAGGTTTGAAGTACTCTAAGGATGTTCTTTTTGATTAGCTGTTAGTACTTTGCAAGTGTGTATGTTTGCTATATATTGTGAGAATCCTTCATGTTGTGAACTAGCTGGTAGATGATAGAACTTTGCTGTGTGTTGGAAGGACGTGTATTAGGAATACAAAGTTATATGATAGCAAGTTTGGCTGTATATTGTCAAAGTTTTCAAAGAACTACACATGGTGTATTTAATGTTGCTTCAGATTGATGAGTTATACATTGCCTAACTATCTCTGGACAGACCAGAGGAACACAGGGAATTATTCCCTAAGCATCTTATGGGAAAGTGATAGGTTCCACTTCTGGATCCCAACATCCATAGGTGTTAGGCTTTTCTATGATACTTTATGTCCATGCTTAGTTCCTGAGAATTAACTTGAAATTGTGCTGCATGGGTTTGGTTTTTGGTTGTTTGGTTTTCTTTAAGGGTTTAAAATTTTCATAGTTCCTGTTGCTTTGGTTTCAGTTATTTACGGAATGCTGTTTCCTGAACTTCTCAGGTTTAGAATGATATTCTGTCAAATCATGTAAAATGAAGCCAAAAAAAAAAGTTAAGTAATTACTGTGACGTGCTGATGTGCACGGTCTCTTACTTCTGTAGCTTTCAGCATTCAATTCTTGGGTCAAAATTGCTTTCCCCAGAATGATCCTGGGAAACTTCTTCCAAGTGTGGAAAAAATATGCAATTGACATCTATATCCATATGTGTCATAAGAGTTGGCAAAGAATCACAAATACAAAATTCGGGAACATGAGCATCTCTTTATAATGACCTGTCACATAGATGATTCTGAAAGCCATTACCTGCCAGGTGAGAATTTTGGTACAATGTGTGACATGTTGAAATTGCTTTAATGGCCATATGATTCTCCTGATCATATGCAGAAGGGATGTGCTGGGTCATAAGCAAAAGGAATGTTTAAGCATACAGTTCTGACCTTTTAATAAGAAGTTAAATAGCAAGGCTCTTACTACAGCAGCAGGCTCTGAAAAGAATCAGAATTGTAGGACAGTCAGCTTGTGGCAAAACTGGACACTAACTTTTCCTGTGGAGCCTAATCAGAGGTCTTTGTAAATGATCATTTTTTTGAGACCCAAAAAAAGTTTTTGTTTGACATGAAAAAGGGATGGCGGCAGGTAGGCATCTGAAAGCTTGAAGATTCAGAAAATGTCTGCAGTGCACCTCAGGAGGTATCTGGTAGAAAAGGCCCAATCTTTGTCACCTAAAAAAGATTACTTCATTTTACACTGTTAATTAAAACTGTCAAATTGCCTAATCTTCTCTGTAATAGCAATAGAATTACAAACACTCCTACCTTTTGGCTGATACAGATTGAATGAACAAATGGCAAATGTGTGGTAAGTATGGGGTGCTTGTCCTACTGCATTTTTCAGAATGACAAGCAATACTTGAATGGTGCCATTAACTGGAGTAGGTTGTTAATGTCATATGAACCTGCTACTGACACAACCTATAATACTTACCCAGTCCACCTATATTGCACCCACCCTCTCACACTTTCTGGGTTTAAAAGAATAGAGCTACTTTTTTGATTTACTTTTCTTTGTAAGTGTGGCCTCCAAAGCATCAAATGTACCTCTTCTAATGCAGTTTTACTCTTCCTAAGTGACATCTCATCTGAAAGGTGATGATTGATAACTCAGTCTCCCCTGATCCTTTTTATCACACGAGTGTGTATGTAAATTTATGGAAGTATTTTGGTTTTGACTGCTCCTTCGTAAACCCAGCAACAGTATATGTAAATAATGTCAAGAATATTCATATGCATTTCTTCAACTTGTCAGTTGCTGCATTAGAATCAATATTCATACTAGTAGCAAAAAAGTAAGACTTTCCCATTTTAACCTGCAGATCAATAACTTAAAGCTTTAGCTTTCAAACTATTATTCTTCACAATCCATACTGCTGAGCACTTTTATAATGCATTTCAGTAATGTTAAATATTCCTGTCAAAAGGAAAATATAACTGATTTGTGGTGGGCTCAATGATACTTTATTACAAGTGAGATTTAGACCAAAATGAAGCTGTAAATGCAGTATGTTACTGGAAAGGCAAAAGTTACCAGTTTTGGTCTGCATTTCTTCTAGTTCTCAATTATGGTCAAATATGGCATATTCAAAATAGAACCTTCTAAGCATTTTGTCAAGAAAGAAATACTAGAATAGCAATTTCTGTTGATAAAAGGTAGTGATAAAATGATATCTTTCGCAGCTGGTTGTTACAGTAGGTTTATTGGGCTTCTGTGTTCCAGCATAACAGTACTGGTGCAGCATGATTTAATGGGACAAGCCATTTCTCAGGTGGGAATGAGAGACTTCTGCCGTATCTCTCAAGTTTTCAGTCAGCTACTTGGTGTACACATACTGAACAGAAAGGAGTGTGATGGTAAAAAATGGCTTTTTTGGATCTCCAGTCATCATATGATGATTCATATTACAAAAAGCTTGGCTGTGCCCCTTCTTGTGACTTCCAAGTTCTGCCAACAGGAGCCGTCACTGCATCTCACCTGCTCCTGAAAACTAGGTACACTATTTTGCAATGTCAGTTAGAATTACTGTAAAATCAGTCTGATTTGTGTTAGTGTAGGAATTGCTAAATAAGTAAAACGGGGGGAAAAAAAAAAGGCTTTGGTATGCTAAAGTTGACAGAACAAATTAAAAGAAGCAACTAAACAGAGAGTGCTAAGTGTTTTATCTTCTATCCACCTATTAGTTGATCGACTGGTAATCATGTTTCTCAGTTTAATGCAAGGTATATTTTCATTACCACTTATGCCTGTTTTCTGATCAATTCACATAATCAGTTACTTCTCCATAGTTTCATCATGAGACATCCATGAAGTTGCAGTAAGTTTTATCAGGTATGGCTTCTTTCTCCACCCTTTCATTTTGGACTCGATAATGCACACTATTTGGCCAACAGTATGGAGTTAAGTGGTTCCGTTTGTTTTCATTTAGAGTGCTGAAAGCATAATTCTGAGGTTTCTTTCATTTGTGTTTGAGCACATGCACTACAGACTTCATTCTTTAATGCACTTCTGCGAACTTACTCTTGACTTTTTTTCACCAGAGTCAAAATTTGAGGAGGTTGGTTTCAAAATACTGCCTTTTCCCACAGTCACTGCAGGAGCATGTAGAATGAGGGTGGTTTGTGCACACAGAAAGCTGGCTATGCTTTTGTCATTCCACTTCTGTCTTACTGTATTTATTCTGCCTGCATGATTTTAGCATCTGTATGACCTGATCATGCCC
The DNA here is from genome assembly GCA_017639245.1 of Myiopsitta monachus. Classification (NCBI taxonomy): domain Eukaryota; kingdom Metazoa; phylum Chordata; class Aves; order Psittaciformes; family Psittacidae; genus Myiopsitta; species Myiopsitta monachus. The sequence goes on from CM029919.1 coordinate 68,842,653, forward strand.
TTTATGGACATAAAAAGTCAGTCCATAAATGTAATGACTTAAGTATATGTATCTTTTTAGTTCTTATGTATAATAATTTGAGTCTCCTAAAAGAGAAAGGCAGTGCTTGTGATGGATGGGTGGGTGGTTGGTTGTCATCAAGACTTTCAGTAGGGGTCATGTGCTTTTCAGTATTTCATGAGGTCATGTTTTAGTTTGGTATTTTAATTTCATAGCATCCATAAAATAACTTCAGTAGAAATTTGTTCACCATTACTGAAAAGCAGTATTATTCTTTTTAGTCTGGAGTTACATTACAAAAGCTTAAAATATGTACAATATAAACATTTTCCTTAACAAGGTGTGAGTGTAACACCAAACTATCCATTGTCACAGAACACACAAAAATAAACAAAAAAGATCAGACATTTCTGAGGCTTCCCCAGGTTTCACTGAATTTCACTAAACCACAGAATGGCAGTTCCCATAGGAAATCTATTGTGCATGTGTTGGCTGTTTTTGTATGCTTTGGCTTCTGTATACTGCTTAGTAGGCTAATATCTGGTTAACAAGTTCTTCAGCCTCTGTAAAAATTCAACCTGTTAACAAGCTCTCATTCTCTCACTCTGAAATTACTTCCTTTTCCATTTGACTGCAGTAGGGACTGTTGGTTTTTTTTAATTGGTAGAGGGTTGGGGGTTTTTTTTACACATCCCCCCCCCCCCCAAAAAAAAAAAAAAATTCCTTGTTTTAATTTTATATCTTAAAAAAATAAATGTCAGAACTTTGAGTGTATCTTAGATGTTTATTTTGGGGATATATTTGCAACAAGTAGGAATTGTACGCCATTTTAAAATTAATGCAGTGTTTGCTGAGTTTATTGATGGTTTTGGTAAAAGTGTAATGTATTATAGTTGCAAGTCGTGAGTAGTTTGTTTGCCCAGAAACTAGTTTCTCTGGTAAGCAGTTTGTGTTCTCAAATACAGTACTAGTCCTCTCCCATTTCTAAACATGACCAGCATGTTTGTTTTCTCTGAGTTTTCACCCTTTCAGAAAAAGCCAGAAGCAATTGCATTGAAGTTTATTATCACACTGGAATTTTGAGTTGAAAAAGTTCTGCAAAATGAGTGTAAAAATAGCAATGTCATTGCTAGGCAGGGTGGTTTACCCCTCTGTATCTCTGCTTGCATATGTAACAAAAACAAAACTGAAAATTTTGATGCTTTTAACTCCCATTAATGCTAGAACCAGTCATAGTAACCAAAAATAGGGAAAAAAGAGTGTCACTTCACTTTTTTTCAATGTGTATGAATGCTAGTTCTGACTTGCAGATGGAAGGGCCTTCTAAATATTTTGGAGTTTAATTTATTGCCAGTTAGACCTTGAAACTTTGCACTAAACAGAAACCAGACATCTGAATTTTCATGGTTTTATTGGGTGTGTTGTCAGAAAAGCTACTAAAACAGTGTTCCTCTGAAGCAGGGGACCTCTTTCTTTCTTCGAGATAATTTCATTCAGTAAGTATTCACCACCTTTATTGATAGCAAGGCCTCATTTGCAATGTAAAATGGTATATCTTACGAGTGCATTTTGAAAGTACCAGTTATTGGTTGATATGATTTTAATGTAAAATATTGTGTGTGTATTGACATTATTACATTTTGCACTTCATTTTGTATAGCTAAATTGCTACATGAAGTCATTGATAACTTTCAAAAAAAATATCTGGGAATCTAACCTGCTGATAACTTAAAATGCTACTTAAGGAATTTAGTGTCAAAGTCTTCAGTTTAGGAACATTATTAAATTTAAGTGTAGTTAGTGCTACATTGACATTTTCAGTTTCCATCCCAGGGTATCATTTAAGATGGTATTTGAATACCAAGTTTTAGGTTATTATGTTAGAGAATTTTGCATACTTCTAACAATTTCTTAAAGTACTTTTTCTTGAGTCTTCATATTGCTGCTGCTGCTTGTGCTTTTAACAGCTTTCTAACCCACTGTTTGCTATTATTAGATTTTTATAACTGGTTCCATTTAAGCATTTGAATAATGCCCAGATGGACAAAGGTATGCAGATCTCAGTGTCATAAGTGGATCGCATGCATCTCCTCACCCTTGTGAATCTGGGCATAATTTTGCCAGGATTTGAAGGCCTGAACCCTTCTACCTTAACATTTTGATACTATATGATAGCCGTGTTATTTAGAGGAGGTAAAAGAATGTCTAGTGACTAAAGGAATGCTAGGAGGAAACTATTCCTACAGTTTATGCTGGACTGTTGTGATAATTTATCAATATCTTTTTTTGTCTTTTTAATTTTATGCACTGTTTTTTTCTGTTCTAATGGCTGCCCTTCGGGATAGGCTGACCTCTGCTCTCCGTATGACATCCTGCAGTCGGATATTCGTCACATTCGAAAGACTGTTGACACTCTGCTCGCCCTCGGGGAGAAAACCCCACAATCAACTTCTTCTACCTTTCGCTCCTGGGATCTAATAGGCTTTTGTCTTTTCCACATACTTTTTATAGTCTTGATGTATATTACTTATCACTGGAATTTGCTAACAGCATAACCTGTTCGCATGTGCACACAAACTTTCTGCTTTGTCTCTCACAAATTACAGGTACTTAATTTCCTTCCTTTGTCTTGCAAACTTCTCCCTTTCCCTTGCTTCCCTTCCTTGTAATACCTTTATTTATCTCTTGAAATAGTAGAGAGAGGGAGTAGCATCTTGAAGGCAAGTCCCATCTCTTCTCTCCCTTCTAGCTCTAGTTTAAGAATTCTTGTACCTCTTTATTTATAGTTTGTTTTCTTTTATGTTGCCTAGATTACATACTAAATGTGTTAAAGCAGCAAAGTTACTCTTATCCCACTTTTGGGTGTAGGTTAGATGTGTATTACAAGCTAAACAGAACCTCTTTTCGTGAAAATCCAAGAATGCTGCAGATATTGAAGCAACTGAGGTGACGCTTCAACAGGCGATAGTATTTTCCGAGTTGGTGCCAATTATTTCAACCTACATTGTATTAAGAGCACTTGGAGAACTACCTTTCATATTGCTGTTATTTTTTTAATCCCTTAGATTAACTAGATTACTGTAACTTTCAAGATTGTTGGTCATCTCTACTGTTCAATTAAATTCCGTACTGGAGGAGTTATGTTTTCCTACATATGTTTTGTTTCCCTCCAGATTCCATAGAATAATCTTTTTCTTCTGCCACATAAAGCAGTGTTGAACTGCTTTTAAACACGTGCTATGTTACACCCCAAAGATGATTGTAAAATAGTAATGGGAATGAGCAACCCACAATATGCAGGGGACTTTAGAACATTTAAGGATGAAGATCATGGAGTACAGTGTAATACAATAAGATAATTTGAGAATAAGGTGTTAGATTCCTGTATCTGCCATTCTTATGTGTGGCATCGAGCAAGTCACATCACTATCTTGTCATTGTTTCATCACCTGTGAAAATGCGGGTAATGTTTGTTTGTTTGTCTAACAAATGTAACAAGGACAATACAGCTAAGAAAGTAGATCATCTGGGGAAGGCTCCAGATTTTCCATCCTAGAAGGTGTTAAAGAATAATGTTTGTTTAACATTAGTCAGGAGGGTGAGGGTGGTGGACTGTTGACCTCCATTTCCCCTCCAGTTCTGTGTTCTGTTCGTCTGTTGTAAAACTTGAGTGAGAAAAATTTGGTTTTGTCTTAATCCTTATCAACATGAGAGATCCAAATTGACTGAAAAATATAAAACCTCATATATAAGCCTACATTGACATTACTATATTGGCCTAGAATGCTGTTAACTAAATTTGTAATTCATTCTCAGGCTAGCTAACCAAAGGACCTCAGCTTTATGACTGTGAGATAAATGCATTCGTTTCTCACTGCCTAGTGATAAAATTACCTATAGACTTTAAGAGGATAACTAGCATAAGGACTTGTATGTTACTGATTATTCTGGCCATATGGTTATGATTTAGTGCCAACTACAGGATATCTCTATTCCACAGATACATGTAAAATCTTATTATGACTTCTAAGCACAGATCTACTCCTAGTTTCTATGGCTCAAATTTATACATATATAAAAAGGATGAAATGTATAATTAGATACATGTTTTAAGATGGAAAAAATCATTTCAGACTATGGATAAATCCAATATTTTTAAAGGGTTTAGTGCCTAGCAGATTCCAATGCATACATGTAACAACTTTCTAAAGAGTGTCTTCTGTGACCAGGCATGAGTTCAGGCTGTTCTTCTATGTTCTTTATACTCGAGGAAAAGGTACTAGTTATTTGGGTGTATAGCAGTAGATTTGTGCCCTGATCCTGCACAGGCCTGCTTTTTAACTGTGTGCCTCATTTCAGTGATTCCAACACTGGACACTTCCTTACTCAGTCAGCTTGACATTTAAGCTTCTACTTTTAGTATATCTTTGTCTTGATTTTAGTTGTCTTGTTTTAATGAGCTTTTCTAGTGAAACTGAGAAAGTGGCATAAAGCTTGAATCAGTTCAGGATCTATTAATTGTAAGATATTGGTATTTGAGACAAAAGTGATGTCTTCTCTAAGGCTGGGATTTTACTCCTGCTCCTCTAAGTGTCCTGTAAGGTCTCATGTCAATGCTTTGTGTTGTGTGCTTCTTACGTAGTACTGATCTACATGTGAGTGTATTCTAGCAGGTTTTAAAATCAGAAAATCAGGTAGGAAAAGTTGTTGCTACCGTCCCATAGTACACATCTGTCTCACTTTATAACATCCACTGTACCTAGTATCTTTGGGAGGGAAGTAAGAGGGGTAGTTCATCAGTGTGTTTTGCATTTCCAGTGTGCAGAAATGGAAGTTCATGTCTTCAGTGTTTTTGAGTGTTTTATCAGAATAGGCATTAGGTTAGAAACTGAACTACTGATTACATTTTCTCTCTATTCACAGCTATGACAATATACAGTAATTAAAGTGGAACACTGTAAGCACTCACTTGTAGTTATAGAGCTGAAGCCATCTTGAACCAGACTCTGAAAAACAAACATGCTTTCCTCATGACAAGCACAACCTTACTACCATACATGAAGCATGTGTGGTTTTGTATTTTTCAGGTTGTTATTGATCACACTGCCAAATATACATAAATCTTACAGGGAAAATAATAGTAAATATACCCTTATATTTCTGTCAGTGTGAATGTAGTGACATCCCTCAAAATATATTTAAAACATAATGTAAATGTGAAAAATACCTGTCTGCCCATCCCCATAGCCAGAAATGCTCCCACTAAATGGGGAGGTGGAAACTAAACATCTGTGTAGCTCATTAATCTACTTTAATGGGTTCTTTGCTGAATTCAGAGTCCTGTTGTGCTGCTGTTCGTGTGGATTTAGTACTTAGGGAACCAACAGTTCAACAGACAGGTGGTTCCTCACCTTTGAGGAAATCCCCATACTGAGACATTTGGTTATGTACAATTGGTACTGCTCACACTTAAGTCACATGATGAAGTTGATGACCTTGGTTTTAAAACCAATATACATCTTAGTTCACCCACACACACATTCATTGATGACATGAATTATATTTGCTCCCCCAATTCATTGTTTTCCATTGCAGTGATCATCGAAGACTTTCAAACTGTGATTTCTCCATAAATTGATCTACTCCAATCTGCACTGTGCCCATCATATTGATTTGTCTTTTATTCTGTGGAGGCCATTTTATCCATGCTGCAGTAGAGTAATAAATACAACTTGTAGTGAATATACATGCAGGTGAAATGTACTTGCACTGGATTACAAGTGGCATTTTGATGTGAAGATTTGGCTTTTCTTTTCCGTGAGCCAGAAAACATAAATATTTTCAAGTGCAGTGTAATGCACTGTAGTAGTCCTTCAAATGCCTCTTTCTCGTTTATTAACAAGCTTTTAGAGCTGAAAGCTGTACATTGATCCTATTGTGTTCCTAATAAGAGTTCTGGAAGTTACACTTAATGTGAATGATGATTAAATTAGACCTGAGCAAATATTCAGTCCAGTTTTCTACTCCATATACACTAATTAATGAGTTTCCAAATAATTGCCACATAACTGTTTTTCACAAAAAGAAATATTCTCAGCATTTTATTTCTGTTGCAAAAGAAAATGAAATCAATCATATATGCAGGCTTAGAAAAACATTAGAGCAGGTTTCATGAACCTTTGCCATTTCCTTCATTTCTAGCATATAAGCTGCGTTATGCAGAAAAGGCAGGATAAAAATATTTGAAGGTAATGACCCATTCTACTTTGATGGAAAAACACATTAAGTCCTTTTATCTCTGAGAACTGAATGTATAAGGTTATGGAATAATTGGTATTTCCCCTTTAAGTATAAATTTTCTCTTACTGTTTCATGTGTGTCTGTCTTTATTAAGTTTTTTATTCATTGCAGTTTTCTTGTCACTGTTTTCTTAGCATGTTAGAATGAAACTATGAGGCATTTTGGCAAAATACATGGTTTACTTCCAAAATTTTCTGGCTCAAGACCAGAATTTGTGAAAGGGTCCAAAGCCCACCCTCTGCAGATAGTTTTGTAAATAATTGCAATTCATTGCATGTTCAGAAGATGTACATATTTAGACATCTAACTGGCTAAGACTCCAAATACACAATTGCAGCTACAGTATTGAAGGTCTGGTTTTGGTATTTTCTTTGTCAAAGTTGATCACAAGTGTATATACTTCAGAAAGCACACTAATCTTTCCATTGGAAATTTAAAAAAAAAAAAAATTAAATATACCTATAGCCTGAATTACTGTGCTTTTCTTCTGCTCTTTTCTTCCATACTTCAAATGGTAACTTCAGGGCATGTGAACACATGCAGACATCAACAGTAATACTGGATAAGGAAAAGGTGTAAAAAAAGGCATAATTTCAAATTGCCTTAGATATGTTCAAAAGTAAATATTTCCTATAGTTTCTTGAACTACTTAAACAAAAAACAACTTGGCCTTGACCTAACAAATGTCAAGGCTTTGTATATTTGACATAAGTTTGCTTGAACATAAGGCCGTGATGTTTCTTTTAGTGACTTTTCAGACTACTTGACTCCAAACATTGTGCTTTGGGCATTACATGGACTTATTTTTATAATATGTCCTTGGAGAAACAGCACATTCCAGTATTTCATTGTTTTGTGTATATTTTTTTTCTTTGCTGTATATCTGAAATTTCACATTCTGCAAATACAAGGAAGAAGAAGCCATTGCTCTTGCCAAAGTATAAAATTCAATTTCTCTGTATTGTTACTAACAAATACAGTTGGGCCCTATATTATTATCATCATGTGGTTATTTTTTAGTTGCCTATATGATATGGCAGCAGTTACTTTTTTTGATAAATACTGTATGTGAATTGCCAAGCTGCTTGCCCTAGCAGAAACCAATTCAGTTATCCTGACTTTGAAGTCATCTGCTGTCATCGAAAATAGATGTGTATGTGCAACGTGCCACATATCCTTGTGGGATTCGTGTCCTTTTGTGTTACTGGTTCTCTTCTACATGGTCTAAATTAGACATTTTGTTCCCGGATTAGAAACTTGCTCTGGCTAGCACGTGCATATGTCTGTGTGTGTGGGTACAACTGTTGTCCTGTCTTTTTGTGTTGCCTTGTGATTCAGCCGCCTGGCTGCTGCCTCCTTTTGTGCCTTTTCTTTCCCTCCCATCAAAAGGAGTTTGTTCTTTTCCTTCATGATGAGTTTGTAATCATCTTTATCCATTCAAAATGGCTACGTGTCTGTAGAAAGTGGTTTGTTTGCAGTGTGTAATTAAGTTCCTCTGTGTTCTTGTGGAGAAAATACACATTAAAGTTTAAATCTTCATTTTTGTAGTAGATAGAGAAGAGAGATTCATGTTGCTGTGAGGAGAGTGGCAGCCCTTCTGTCCACAACTGGTTTTAAAGATTTTTAGACTGGTCTTGAGAATTAGTAGCCAGTTCTGTCTTTCTGGATTTTGCTTGGTGATGGTTTCAACTTAGGTGTTTTTAGAGGCGATTCGTACAATGATATTGAAGCGTTGTGGGTTTGATGCTAATATGTACAGGACAGAAGTCTTACCAAAGTTGAGAAGTGGGTGAGGTTGAGTCTCCTCAGTCATGGGTGAGTTCTTCTCTTGGTTAGTCAGGAATGAAGTCTCAGAATGCCAGGATTTACGAGAAGCTTTGAAATTTTTATGGCTTGTAGCTTCCCAGCTCTACTGTCAGTGCTTTCCAGACAGCAGTTGTAGTGGTTAGAGAGTGAGAAGGAGCATGGAAAACGGACTGTACTGCAGGAACAGCGGCTAACATAAGAACTGAGACACCTGGAATCTTGGCCCAATGTAACTGCTTCTGTGCCGAAAGCTTAAGTTCATTTTCAGGGTGTTCTGGATTTCATCCTTGGCAGGATTTGATTTTTCTTTTGCTGAGAATTAAATATGTTGCTCTAAAGCTGTGATTTGAAAAGTATGTGAGGCAGGGTTGGTGGAAGCCATTTACACAGCTTTGAAGATAGTGATTAGGGCTGTAGATATAAAAGAATTGATTTGTGACACATTAAGATGAAGTTTGTCAACTTTAGGGGAAGCCATAGATCTCATTGTCAGTTTTGGAAAGTTCATCATAGCTGTATCTTTAACTGCAGAACTATAAAATACTAACCAAGTTCCACCTTCAACATGATGAGAGGAGGTCAGTTGTGTATGTTTCAAGCACTGATATCAGAGTATTGTAGATTTTTATGTGAACTGTGTCCCAAGACATTAGTTTGACAAAACAAGTTTAGTCAAAAGCGTACATTTGAAGTAGAAATAATTTTGTGGGTTTGGTTTTTTTTTTTTTATCTGATATTACTGTCTCTGTCTTCTTTTGTAGCTATTTCAGTACAAATCGGGTATCAGTTTAAGAGTTTGCATCCAAAAAGATATTTATGTATTTCTCTAGAAAAGGCACTTTTTTTCCAGAGAGATAAATTGTTGGGGAGAACCATCTCTGACAGCTTGGGAGCTGATATCTCAGAAGACCAAACAGGATGGAGCTGCAGAACCCAGTCTCTTAACTTAAATGAGCAATTTAGGGTAGGTTTTGAATGGGAATGTGCGTGATCAACTGGTATGGCTGCAGGATGGGGATGTTCCTTTGTTCTGACTGGGCAAATAGCTCCGGCAAAGGTGACAGCAGAAGTGGCAGCTTGCTGCAGCTGTTTGGTCAATGTGAATTCGAATCCACAAAGTCAGTGGAAGTGGAAACCCAGCGCTGGCAGATCCCCAGAATGCAACATCTTCCCTGTGGAGAAATGTAAGCTGCCCAGCAGGGAACTCAGCCAACCTCCTTGAAAGTTACCTGTTAGAAATTGGGGGTTGGGCCTATGTGTGCAGAAGGAATCTACAATATTTATTTGGGGTTCTTGGCTCTAACCATGAACCATAAAATAAAATAAATTACAAACTCATTTTAAAAAAAGTCTTTTAAACATAATAAATATTAAAGCATCTTAAGTAGTAAACGTAAAATGTAAACATAAAATACAGATAAACTACGCTTATCAATATAAGATGCCACGATGGTGAATAAAGTTTGGTGCTCCCTTTTTAGATTTAGTAATTTAGAGAGAAGTTTTGCAGTTTTTCTCTCATTGGGGTGTGAGGAACTTCACATAAAGTTTAAGCAAAGTGAAGTGTTGGTTGTGCATCAAGGAAATACTCATTAACAAAGTTGAAACAGAAGCAGCAAAGCGGCTGTTTAATACTGGTACTGCTCTGATGGAACTGTGGCCCACCGGAGGAGCAAACACTGGACAATGGTGGAAACAGATAAAAGCAATTACAGAGGTGCATAACATGACAAAAACTGTATTAGTTGTTCTTATGTGTACCAGTTTCATCATCCTGAATACTGTATTGAGTTTTAAGGGTTCTGAGAGGTCAGTCCTGACAAAGTGTCAGGAGAAAAGTGGTTGAAGAGATCAGTGATGTTTAAATTGCAGATATAATCAATATGAATATAAGAAGGTGTTAAAAAGTACTATGAATTCCATAAAGATAAAATAAGAGGCCCTTAGGTGGCATGACAGGAGTAAGAAGAATGTTCAGTAGAAGACAAGCAGTTAATGAAAATATAATCTCAAATGCATCATTAGTTTTAGAAGCTAAAAGTTTATTAAACAACTGAGAGATTCAATACTAAGAATATCAAAACAACCCTCTAAAGAATCAGTATCCCATGTCTGCTAATGGTCATGTGTGAATGCTCAGGGAAGGAACAGGTTAGATCACAGATGATGCCTTTTCAAACGTAAAGCAACCTGACCTGCACAGTTTAAGGACTTGGTGAGCCAGATGCTGTATCCATGTATTTGTGTTTGATAGTGTCATTTGGGGTTCTTTTTTCTATCTGTGTATTTTTGTCATCCCACCTACACTTTAGGCTTCCGTGTTGTGGTAATGACTCTCACAGCTGTAATTATGGTGTATGTGATGTAGTCTAGTCTTCCCATCTAGTTATTATAAACCTGCTGCCTGATTTCATCATTTCACAGATTTCATTAACAAGAATACTGTTACATGAAGAAAATCCTCCTCTTAAAGACAGCGCCAACCATGACCCAAGGCTACCTCTCTGAGCGAGGCTTTCTGCAGTTATTCACTGGAGGGTGATTGTTGCCCGTAGGATATGCAGTGTTCACTGTTCAACTGTCTTCTGGTGGAACAGCCTCTGTAGGCTTCATCCTGGCCATGACTGCCATGTCCTTATAGTGAATAAGGTTCATTTCTGAGTTACTGGCAGCTTATTTTGAAATAACCAGAATGAAACGCTTCACCCCATGAATATACAACATTACACACACTTTTTCATGGTTTTCAAGGTGCATATCCTGGGAGCAAGTCCTCCCTGTCTAGAGCTAAGGGGTAGAACTCTTTTTAACTGATAAAACCAGCCGTCTGTCCCAAACTCACTTGTATGTAATAACAGGCAGACACCATGTTACCTCACCTTGTAGGTGTAAGTTCAGTGTGTGCTTTCTGGCCCTCACACTTAGTGCAGGTTACATACTGTAAAGAACAGAACAGGGTGGTTTCTGAGGCCTGGGATATTACCAGATCTCTCGCCAATTCATAGGTATAACAAGAGCAAAATCAGAGCTGTTCTGTCAAAATCACCAAAGTTCTTTTTAATTAAGAAATGGTTCCTGCTGTTGGGCTCTGTGTTCCAACTGAGTGTTAAGTATCCTAATCTATACTCTTCTGTTTGTCTCTTTCTAGGAGAAGCTCTGCCTGCCACATCACATCCTAGAAGAAAAGGGCTTGGTAAAAGTGAGCATAACAGTTCAAGCACTGCTAGATGTAACCACAACGAAACAAGCTTTATTCACATGAAACTCCTCTCTGCTGTTACCAGCTCCACTGTGCCATCTAAGAGACAAAATACTGCCCAGCTTTTTAAACTGCATTGAAAACAACCCAGTGCCCCAAGAGTATTCTTGTAATTCTGATTTCAAAATCACCTTTCAGACTGTACCTGTGCATCAAACGACAAACAAGAAACTAAACTGAAACATTTTCTAGAGCAAATTGGCGCTTCACTGCTTTTTATAGCGTTGTACAGTACTTACTGAAACAGTCACCTCTCTGCCACTTACAGATGTGTGGAGTACACAGCTGTCTTGCAGCAAGATACCTTTGCATTATTAGCCTAAGAATCACTGTAGTCACGGGAGGGAGGGAGAGTAAATCAGACTTGTACCACTTTCGGTTTTTCTGCAGTTGCTTCAGGCTATGATTGCCTTTTAAAAATATCCAGACATCAAATATTTATATAAATATTATTTATTAGTGAGTTGTTATTCATCCTTTGGATGCAAAAATGTAAATTAGGAAACTGTATTTTATTACTGCTTTTTTGTGGTTAAACACTTTATTTTAATATAAATATTGAGTTATTTTTTATTCTACTTGGTGTGCAGTAGCTCTAGATCTCCGTAAACTGTATTTTCTAATATGTAGGAGAAAAAAGCGAACATAAGAGGTGCTTTTCTGAAAAAGACAGCTAGCTGGAATGCCATTCTTGATCTCTTGAATTTGTGGAACATTTTTGTCAGCATTCCATTGAGTTTCCTACATTCCAGTAGCGCTTTTCCCCCCCGAATAGTGAATTGGCTGAAACTGAGAGCACACCCATTCTAGTTGTATATAGATGTTTAAAAAACAGGAAAAAAAAGGAAAGATGTAAACTTGAAAAATAAATGTGAATGAGTATTTTTGATTGCTTATTTTACTATGCACAAGACATTTAACTTTTTCCGCAAGAAAATGAACAATGTGCATTAGGATCATGTGTCTTGAGATAGGATTTTGCACTGTAACTTGATTTCTTTTAAAGACTACAGCACTACAGAACAAATAGAAAGAAACAGCACAAGAACCGTAACGAGAAGAGTCACCAGGTACCCGAAACTGATTTGTTTTCTTCAGCGATTCCTTCAAGAGGAGATAAGGTTATTAAAACTGCCAAAGGCAGACTCAAAGACCTGATCTTCCAGATCTATCCTGCTGGGTCCAGAGCTTCTCCTTATGGTCTCCATCAGTTCCCCACAGAACTAAGCACAATATTCTGCAGTGGATGTTTGTGGGATCAGACCTGTTATCCCACATCAGCAATAGAAAATAAGGTTCTTGTTCTTATCAATACTTTAAAGTATCATTTTATTATTACAGCAGCACATATTTTAGATCAAGAAGTTCCGTTCTTGCCATGCCTAGAACATCTGTTTTCCTTTCCTATGAGAAGCTTAGGGATGTAACTTCAGCAGGCGGGGCAGGAAAGCTGCAAGTGGGGAAGAGAAGAGCTAGGGGTCAGCGGTGAATGCAGGCAAGGGAGTAGGATATGTGTAATGACAAAAAAGAAGCAATGTGGTGGTGGGAGGACTAAATATTTAGCAAGAGAATGGGGAGAGGACTATTGTATAAAGACTTATGGGAAGGGTGATGCATACCTGTCACAGACACGCTGTACTTAAACCCATCAGTATTCCAACAGTAGGTTTGTAAGGGTTAATACAGTGTTTGAATGCAAATTTCTGTGATTTAATACCACAAATCGGGTATGTACTGACAGCAGTGTGTCAGGAGGAGGAAGGTGGGCTCACAGCCAACGAAGCATAGGGTATGCATGGAATATCCATTTACTTCAACCAAAGCAAAATAGTTTATTTTACAGAGGGAACACTGACTTCAAGTGTAATTTTCTGATTGGCAGCTAGCATATGGTTTCCTATAAAATGTACTGTGCACTTTAACACTAAATTAAAATGTATTTTAATATTTTACAGAGCTGCACAAATATCTGTTTTGTCAAAAAGCACGAGCAATGTAAAGAAAATAAGTTTTCAAGTCAGAGTTTATCAAATTTTAAATGCATTCACAGATCAAGTATAAAAAAATAGGAGTACTGATTTCTGCATCTTGAGGGATAAAATGCAGGTTTCCTGAGTATTTTTTTACAATGTATATATGGCAACATGAAGCTTTGTAATTATTATTTTGACAAATCTTGGTTTTTTCATAATTAAAATTTTGGTTTTCTCCTGATAGTGTCTTTCAGTATTTGCTTGAAGTTGGCTGTAAATAAAGAGCTCTAAATATTTTGTAACACAGCTTTTTTATGCAGTCTTAACCTGTACGGCTGAAAGGAGAACCTCCATCAACCTTTGTACCCTATTTATATGTGCAATAAAACATGCATGGCAAAGCTCTACTACCCTAAGCAGCACACATAATGTATATAGACAATCTCTACTGTAGCTACAATTAAACTCTATTATTTGTAGAAACCTTTTAGTAACTGTCCCTCTGACTGACAGTTTCTTGAACGAGAGATGGTGTTGGGAAAGCTTAGCCCTGGGAATGACGGATGAGAGCTTGGGGATGGTTGCATTAACTGCCCTCTGCTTCTGGGGCTGGGTGTCATGGTGGGCTCAGCTCGGGGACAGGAGCTTCCACCTTCAGTTTGCTCTTGCTCTTGTCACAGTGCAAATTGGTGTTCTTTTCACTGTTTCCCTCTTCTTCCCATGGTGCAGCTGCTTCTCCTCCCTGCCCTCCTGAAATGCGGAGATTATTCCATAGGCTTTTGCCAATGAAATCTGATGATTTCCTTATTCTAATGAGTCCAAACAGTAAACACAGTGCCACTTCCTGACCTGGGCATAGAGAACCCAGTGCCTGTGCCAGTGTTTCTCCTATCTGCAGAAATGGGCAGTAGGAACTACTGTTTGTAGGTCCTACTCCAGAGCCCTCTTCCCATCCAAGCGCAGATTTTGGTATTTTCTCATTTCTCTAACAAAGTGTCTTTACCTTAACCAGGTGGGTTTACGGCCGTATTTGCTCACTTTTGGTAGCAGACTGTGGAAGGAGGAGCTCCTTCTGCAACAATCTCCTTGGGAGATCCTGCTTTTGATTGCTGAGCAACCCTAAGTGCCTGTGTGGCTGTTGTGATACAGAGCCGGGACAGACTGGTTGCTGTGTTAGAATCTGTGCCGGGTGATGATGCACTGGCACAGGTTGCCCAGAGAAGTTGAGGCTGCTCCATCCTGGCAGTGTTCAAGGCCAGGTTGGACAGGGCTTGGAGCACAACCCGGTCTAGTGGAAGGTGTCCCTGCCCATGGCAGGGGGGTTGGAACTGGATGAGGTTTAAGGTCCTTTCCACCCCAAACTATTCTATCATTCCATAATTTAAGCAGGAGGAGTCCTACAGTGGTGGTCTGGTGCTGTCCTCAGTGAAGGCCATGTCCACCTGAGGCTTGTGCACTGCCAGTATGAGAGATCTGACAGCCTCGTGCAACTCCCATTACAGTGGTGCAGTGACACCAGGGGTCTGTAGCCATCTGCACAACTGCTGCACGTGTACCAGCTCTTCTCACAGGTTTGCGCTGTTCAGGACCTCACCTGAACCTGCTCCTGCTCACAAGTCAGGCAACTGCAATCCCTCCCAAGAAGCAAGGCAGTAGTGCCTGTGAACGCTGAGTTTTACCATGAAAGCAAATAGTGCATGAGAACAGCCAATCATTAGGAGGGCCGAGCAAGCAATGTGACAGGTATTTTCAGCTCCAAAATTACAGCTGGGCAGGTGCCTGGGGAAGCTGACAAGGTAATGGATCTCCTGCTGGACTGTAAATTAAGGATACAGATAACAAAGCTTCCCACGCCCATCCACAATGTGCTGGGAAACTTAGAATTAGGCCATATAAATTTATCAAGTATACAAAAGGGCTTTCCCCCCACCACGAAGGGCAAGCTGCTTCCTACCATTAACCCAGCAGCTTTAAAATGCTGGCTTAAAAGCACTTACAGTAAATTACAGGGTTATATGGGCTTTTTAATCTCCTCCAATGTAACACATAGGTGCATAGACTCCTGGTAGGAAATGAAAAAAGTGGCATGCCCATTTCCCTTAGCTACAATAAACAGAAATACTGCCTTTGAAAGATAACAAATGGAAATGTTTAGTGTTAGAAACACCTGCCCCAAGCTGAACTCCCCAACTACTGTTGCTCTGCTCTGTCCACAGTGCTTGCCCAAAGCTACTGCCCAGGAACACATTTGTTGGCTGCAGCAGAGCCGTTGCCTGGTTGTGGGATGGAGAAGGAACAACCAGAAGAAGCTGCCATACGTGAAACAAGCCTTTGAGCCTATTTTGCTGTTGTGGGAATGGAAATATCTAAACGTTTAGCAGTTGTGGCTTGAAGTTTTTATGTCAATGTCCTGCTTTATAAGAAAGGGGGAGTTAAGTGTCTGTTGTAAATCCACAGTGTGGAAACCTTGCATTCAACATTTCAGAGAACTTTTGCAATGCATGCATCTGTATCTTCATAGAATAGTTTGGGTTGGAAGGGACCTTAAAGCTCATCCAGTTCCAACCCCCTGCCATTAGCAGGGATACCTTCCAGTAGACCAGCCTGCTCCAAGCCCCATCCAGCCTGGCCTTGAACACTGCCAGGGATGGAGCAGCCACAGCTTCTCTCAGCAATCTGTGCCAGTGTCTCACCAGCCAGCCTTCTAGGCTTGCTTCAGGAATTGGCAGATGCAAGACCAATAGAAGTCAATACATAATTTAAGCCCGTCACCAGCAACAGAAATGGAGGTTCCCAGCATCAGCCTCCCTGCAACACAATCTAGCAGAGGCCACAGAAACAGGCGAGCATTCAGCATTGCTTACAAAAACAAAGGATCCTACAGCTACCCAAGAATTTCTTCTGGCAAGAGAGGGTCAGGGTTTGAGCAAGGATGAAGGTTCAGCTGAATCATGGGCAAACGGAGTTTACAAGTAATTGTATGAACATGAGGTTGACAGCTCACTGGAGCAAGCTGTGCTTGTTAGAATGGTTTGGAACATCATCTAGTTCCAATGTTCTTGTCCCACACAAGGTAGCAGGCAGAATTCTACCACTGGGGACTAGTTTAGGCCTACAACTGTCAGGCCTGCAAAAATCTTGTTATCTTTTGTCAAATAAGCACACTCTTTTCCATAATGAGAGAGCATCTGGAGAGAGGAACTGCATTTTCTTTCTTCAGATCTATTTATCAGTTTCCTTTCAGTTCTGTTAAGTCTAAGAAAGTCAGAAACACAGCACTCAGCAACAATCAAAGGCAAGTTGAGGAAATAACAACCCCTCCTTTACTACAGCCTGCTTCCTTCAAATGGTTTTTAAGAGGTCTTTAAGTATCATCCTTGAAATGCTCTTCAGATTATTTGTTTGATGTTAATAACACGCTGGCCAGCAAACCACACTGCACAGCAAGCTGTTGTCTCTATGCTCCACCACACATTGTCCTTGGTATGCATTTAGACAGGCCAAGGAAAAACAAAGCAGCCACTTCACATTAATTAAGTGGCTTGATTGGTTGTGCCACTAATGACTTCCTTCAGCATTAAGCAATGAAGTGAACCCTGGTATTTAATTAGCTGAAGAAGGACACTTATTATTCATCTTGAGGTCCCAAATGCACACCTACATTCAGAGCCTGAAACTAACTCACCAGCTCATTTCCATTCTGACCTAGAATGCAGCATGCATCTTCATGGTGTTGGGGGATTTTTCAAAGCATGCAAGAACATCCAAAATACTTACTGTAAAGCACACACAGCAAATTAAGTGGGGCTTTTATTTTCCTTAGCAGTACAATCAGAGGAGCTCCATTTTACAGGCACTACTCCAGCAAATGATTTTTGTTTAGTTCATCTCTATCCCTTGATTCATAACGGTCAGACAATGTTCACATCCAGAGGGTTCAAGCATTGAGGTATTTTGCATGGTGCTTGATGTGGTCATTAATAAATGTAGCAATGAAAAAATAGCTGTGATCGTAACCCTAGAAAAAAAACATAAAGAAATCAGCAAGTACACATAGTTCATGATACAGCAATCATGCTAAGCTCTCTTCTAGGGAAGTTAATGTATCTCCTGGTTTGACCTGTTTTAAGAACTCAAAAATACCTGTATTATATATAGAAAATGCCAAGGATACCAGCAGATGAAATATCTAGAACACTAGGAAGCTGAAGAAACAGAAAGTACCCTAACCTGCCCCAGTCGGGGCATGTGAATCAGAGCTGGATAACAGCATCAGCTGCAGAGCAAGGTGTACTCTGAGAGAACAGTCCCCCCTCACCAATATTGTCCTACTCATAAAACACCCAGTATAAGTAGAACACAGCCCAGGTCTGAATTAGTGCTCCAGCAATGTGCTATAGTGGCACGTAACACTGAATTACCCCATTCTGTCAGCACTTTCTCTTCTGGTGCAATCATTCACTCTCTACAACCAGGATCCTCTGGGTCCAGCTGGAAGTCGTCAGTCACTTACAGACTCAAGCGCTCTAAGAGAAGTGCTGTTCTAGGTCACTACACCGTAGGAAAGAGAAATCCTTCCACCTGGCTTTTTAAATGTACATAAGATTTCAAGCAGCTCCACACCCTTCCCAATCTACACGAACACACGTAAACTAAATCACAAAGGTTTATGCTAAACACACTACCCACAGTACAGGGGAGGAATCCAGCAAAAGCACATCTCTCACTTTGCTCATACAGTGACTGTGATGCTTATGAAAAATCATTACAGCTGCTGCTTCAGGCAACCATGAAGGGATCAGCTTCTCCAAACTAAAATCATGACCCCACCTAGTGGTGAAATGCAGCTGAACCTGCTGCGTATTGCACTCCCGGATAGCTTGTATTAAAAGCAAAATGTCACTTCTCACCCTCTTCCACACAGGTAGGACAGACTCACAGGTTAAATGACAGCAAGCCCCGTTAAGAGACACTCCCTTCACTACCTGCCACACAGACCCAAAAATCACAAACCAACAACCTGACAATCAAGCACTGCAGAAGCAACTTGCCTGCTGTAGTCTAAAGACGACTGGGACTTTCCGCTCTGTGCAGGCAGCGATGAAGTTATCAGGCAGCAACTGACCCGCGGATAGGAACTGGTCATCTTTGCCTTGATCAATCAAGATGTCCAGGGGAGAGCCTGCATAAGACTTCACTAGTTGTGTAGCATCATATGCCTGCAGAAACACGAAAGAAACAGCATCCAGACACATACATTAGATTGGATTAAATTTGCTGACTCCAAGAAAAGGACAGCATATAGAGAGCACTGGGTGACACTGATCAGGACATCAAATTACACTTCTGAAGAGCAAAAAATTGGGAAAATTCTATACAACTGAAAAGTCATACCAAGTATGATCTGAGGAATTACCAAGCTAGCAGTTTGACCAAACAGAACATCCAGGCCAGGGCTGAATTCATACAGACCACCACCAATATTATCTAGTACCGATTCATAAGCTTGTACAGAAACTAGATTCTGCCAAAATAACTTGGCACCTTGATGGAATTATTTTGGCAGCTAAAGGTCAAAACACTGGTGTAACACAACTATGCCCATAGAAGGCACTGAACCTGAAGGTTACCAAGATAATTTGACCAAGAAAACTTTGTACAACTGAGGAACAAAAGGGCCACACATAGCATAAATTAAAGACTATTAACACACATGCATCAAAATGTAATTGTGAGTGGGGAACATGTTTCCTGTGGGGTCCTGTGCTTGGCTCATGTTTCAAATAAAGATCCCTTAAAAAGGAAGAGAAGTGTTTAAGGCACTGGACAAAACAGATCACCTACAGACAGCAGAATGCAAAGTTCTACACCAAGGCATCAGAGCCATGCTTCCAAAATGCCACCAGATCCAGAAATGACACTGCAACGGGAAAGGGAGCTTGGACTCAGCCAAGCACTGTGGCCATGGTTTGAAATGATCCTTGCACATACCTACCTGGCAATGTGAAGCAGAAATACAGAGATCAGAGATTGTATACCTGAGCCAATGGCAGCCTTAAGTCTATTCCCGATGCCTGCTCTTGATCTACTAGACTGGATTTGCAGAAGAGCCCCAAAGCAAGTTAAGGGGCCAGAAAACTTTTGATTTTTTGTTCCCAAATAAATTCATTATGTTAAGTGTAAGCAAATTCAACCAGCATTTTCTAAATACACAAACTATCACTTGTGAAAGCTGCTAGTGCTTTCCATTCTGTAATGCTTTAATCAGACCTTGATGTCTTCCTAAGAGGTACTTTAATCTAATTTACAAGGGATTAAACTGCAGCTTGTGTTTATTCACAAGGAATTCAGAATACCTGGTCATGATGATCCCCTCTAACTTAATTCCAGCAATACAGGGCAACGTTTATGCTGAGATGAAAAATACTGAAGGGCTGCCCACGTAACACAGTGACATACACACAAACACTTTTCTATCTTAGCCATCCATATATGACTACTTACATTTCAAAACTCAGGCCGTGGAGCTAACACCTAATGTCGTCTGGTTTCATCCTGTCCCATGGGATACCAAATTCCCAGTACCCAACGGGCTCCTCTTCTATCTGCCTCCAACAGACTGACCCTGCAGATGCTGTGAAGCTCATCAGTCTCTACACAGTTTGGAGCAGTCCCTCTTTTCAGGCTACTACAAAACCCAGCTGTTTCATATACTGAGAAGTGAGGTTTCGAGAGACAGGCTCTACCATAACTCTCTTTAAAACTTCTCGCTGCTTTCATGCATTACAGAAAGTCTCAGACTGTTCGTAATTCTTCTTAGCCCAGATTTTAAGACCTTCATAAAAAAGGGAGGAATATAGTCAATTTGATGAGAGCCTTCTATCTCGTTCCATTTGTCATAAGCACCATCAGGCAACAGCAACTCATACCCACCAGAAACATACAATGCTTATCTGTGCTTAGGGGTGTAGAAAACCAGCAGTACCAGCTCAGGGGCACACTAGAGTTTTATTCCAGACTCCTGCTGTGATGCATTTACCAGATCATTCACATGTTATTAAAGGACTGTGGTTGCAACACATACCTCCCATTTGCTTATGTCTGATCCCAGATATCCACCAAGGGCTTTCTTCCCCCACTGACACTGAATCGGGTTGCAGATAGGAGCAAATGCTGACACAGACTGTTCAAAAAGAAAATATGAAAAAACCCTGTATGAATTCAGAAGTGATTTCAGGTAACTAAGAAGCAAATGAAAAGCCTTTTCAAAAATGGTTTGAGTTACTGCCAGAAGCCAGGACTCCCTCAAAGCTTCAAGCTAGGTACCCTAACCACTACCCTACTTACCTCTTAGTTTGCTCTTTCTAGGCCCACAGTTTTGCTTTCCTTTTCGCACATCAGCCAAGCTACAAAAGGCAGTGCTAGACACCCCATTCTTTTATTTGTGGGGAAGTGTTGACTTGAATTCTCTTAAGCAACAGAAAAGGATCTCAATTCTACTGTTTTGTTAGCATGGTCAGAGTGGGACCATTTCACCTTCAACTGGATTTCGGCAGAGCACAACAAAGGCCTGAGGCATGGTGCTGCTCAGCCAGTCTAAGCATGCAACAGGTTCTTGTGAGCTCAGGTACCTCCAGGATCAGGGGTCAAGAAAAGCGCATTTTGGATCACAACTCCATATGCTGGTGTCAGAAGTCCAAGCCCTGTTCCTACATCATCCTTTTTGATTTGTGCATGGGACATGAAAATTTCTACTCATGTCTTGCAAGAAACAGCAATAAACCATCCAAGCCATTGCCAGCTCTCCTGCATTTTGCTATTTGCAATTTAAAGTTTCATTCTTTTAGACAATACAATTAGCAGTTAGGTGCCAACAGTGAAAATGGACATTTCTGAACTACTGGCTCCAAAAAATAAAAAGGTGAGACAAAAATAAAGCTTTATCTTACATTTAACTCTCTTACAATGCCAAGCCGATGACACTGAGCAAATGTTATGCTGTTTTCAAAAATGCAGTTCCATTTTTGCAGCAGCTGACCACAAAGTGCAGGGCCTGGACAGCCCATGGAAGGACTGATCCACATAGGTAGAGCCCCTCACCTCCCAGACACCAATGCCCAATTTACCCTCAGAAATGCATTTTACATAAGCTTATCTCGAAAGAGAGCAACAAAATTTTTCTCAACCCTCCTGAGTGTGAGGAAAGGCAAATCAATTCTGGCATGTGCGATTTAGGTTCGAGTAGAATTCAGATGAACACCACTCCAAATACCTTGAATACGCTGAAAATCAATCTTTAGGACAGCTGACATGCAAATCTTTGGAGGAGAAAGAACTGAGGGAGGGGAAAGGGGAGAATCTCCTCCAGATACTATTCCATGTGCAGTTTGGGTGCTTAACAGTTACACTTAACAACTGGAGTTAAGAGACTCTGTAGTAAATTCTAAGCAAACACATATATAATGATTTGCTGGTAATAAAAGCTCCAAAATGAACAAAGATTTGAAAAGACTAAAGCACAGCACACAACCAGACTTCTAGACAATACTGGCAGCATAAATCAACTCCAGAGCTAGAAGGAGCCTGTTTACATTTAAATATAACAATTGGTTTGGAGGAGCTGTAGCATCATCCAAAAGAAAAGTGGCCTTTTCTTAACTTTGAAATCTTAAGGATTTTCTTCATTTCCCTGATACTCACACTCCAGAGTGTTTTCCATATTCTAATACTAGGTATCAATGGACTGCTACAACTAACACTCTTTATACACTTCACAGTATAACACAACTTGGTATTATGATTTTTTCTTCACTTCTCTAGAAACCTGTATAAGCCTCATAAAAGCCGCATTATTTCTTACTTTGTACTTTCCAGGATTCTTCAGAG
Source organism: Myiopsitta monachus (assembly GCA_017639245.1). Classification (NCBI taxonomy): domain Eukaryota; kingdom Metazoa; phylum Chordata; class Aves; order Psittaciformes; family Psittacidae; genus Myiopsitta; species Myiopsitta monachus. The sequence continues at coordinate 68,864,877 of CM029919.1, forward strand.
CTAGAATAAGAGCTCCATGTCCTCCCATGGAATGGCCAAAAATAGACATCCGTTCAGGGTCAGTTGGAAAATTGGCATTTATTAGTTTAGGCAGCTGTAAAGGCACAACAGTGTAACAAAAACGTTAGAGCAATTTGAGTACGTTTAGGGGAAAAAGCAGACAACTAACTAATGGGCTTTAGTGCCAGTAAGCCACCGAAAGCAAAGGCACATCTTTGTTTCTAGCCTGACACTTTTGATCATGGTCTGAAAGCAATTTGAAACAGGACTGTAAAATCAAAACGAAACAATTCATCTGATAATAGGTACCTCAAAGTATCTCTGTAGAAATCTATCATAACCCTGTAACACAGGATGTGGGAATTTCCTAATAGTCCTATTTTAATAGGCAGAAATATGTATGTGCTCCTGTAGGTGACCAGAATGGTCCATATGCTCCCTATATTCCCATCACCTTTGGTTTGAATCACGACCACACAAACCCCATGTAAACTGGACTCTCACCTTTCTAATACATATCTCAAGGATCAACTTTTACACCCACTTAAAGAAAAACAAACAACCCAACAACAAAACTACCACCCAGCCTCCCAAGACAGTTTAAATGAGCAATACAACTGAAGTACCGGCGCAGTGAAATGCAGTGGGTTGCTTCAGAAGCGGCAGAGATACCTTCTTTATCTTACCCAACAACACTAAGAGAATCCAGCAGCAAAGTTACCTCATCCTTTACGTAGGAATACATCCTATAGTTTGTTTTCCAAGGCTCTTCAGTGGCATCCACATAAAAACCAGCACCGGTGCCAAAATCCCAGCTTTCATCTTCTCCTTCAATATTGCAGCCACCTACCATGAAAATTCTTTCTGTAGTTACTGTCTTTCATAGAATGGTTTGGGTTGGAAAGGAACTTAAAGCTCATTTAGTTCCAACCCCCTTGCCCTTGGCAGGGACACCTTCCACTAGACCAGGTTGCTCAAAGCCCCATCCAACCTGGTCCTCAATTGGAAAAACTGTCATAAACATCAGAGACTCTGGACACGAGTTTCTCAATCAACATGACTCTGCTCCTCCAACTACAAGACAATTCAGATTTTCATTCGTTAATACAGCATTTGCAAGTTTTATTTCAATAACACTTTCAAAATGCTACTTATATATTACCTACAGATGTACCCAGCTTTCAACTTGTTTCAGTATCCCTTAATAGATAAATATAACATACAGATCTCTCCTACACTAATTCTGTAAAGCTTCGTCCAATGTACCTAGGGACTTAGCACCAATAAGTAACAACTTTTGAGTATCAGCTTGTTTCAGTTAATAGACCTCATCCTATCAAATTCAAGAAATTGAGAAACAGAAACTGCTTCTTTCCCCAGAAGCACAGAACAATATATCACCAACTGGTGCGCCCAGACCAGTTTATGTGCTACAGATAAAGTCTGCTACACCTCCCTTTTTAAGGTTTAACAGCATAATAACACTTACTGTTCCTATCATTTTTAAAGTATATAACTCTATCTTTTCTGCAATTTGTTTCATTGCTCCCACCTATAACTTCCCTATAAAACTTAAGTAATTTCTTCTGTGACTAACTGCAGGGTTGCATCCTCTTTTCCAAGGCTACACTTTCAAATTAAATTTGCAGATGCCTCCTTGAAAGTCAATACATCCCATCTAGTCCTCTCTTACTCTCCCTTTGACTAGCCTGTGATTTACCAGTTTTGTTTGCAGAACAGAATGCAGTACTTCAAGGTCTCTGTGACAGGAAATAATGCCCTCCCTTTCTCCAAAATCTCCCTAGTTTCTGCCATCCCAAATTACATGGTCTTGCACTACTGTCAGATTACACTGCAAACCCACATGTAATTTGACAATCCCTGACAATTTGAGCAGAAATACCTACCACCCTGTCACAGTGTGAAATCAGACTTTTACAAGGATCAAAGCTGAGTTTGCTCCAGTGATGTGCCATTGAACACTGAGTGATTTTGTAACTTAACAATCTGGAAGTCACAGGGACTGAGGATGCTTGCACAACATACTTGGATATAAAGAAGTCTATCTTTGGTCCTTTGGGGGTAGACAAAAACTCAGAAAGTCCTGGCAGGCAATGAAGGTAATGCTGATTCTGCTAAAACAAACTTAAGGGAAGCCTTGAAAAAATATATTTTAAAAGGAAATTGCAAAATACTGGTCAGCACACCTGCTGGAAAAGCAAACCCCTACAAAGAAGGAAAAGTAAAGTCTATCAGGTCTGACAGAGGGCTTGTAATGACAGGTACTCCATGCTCTCATGCAGTCTTTTTCCCCATCCAGATACATCTCCTAGCTCCTGGAACATAATTCTTATGTAGTCCTAACTACACATTTAAAAAGCACTTGTAAACATTTTCACTACATATGCTCCAGTCTCTTAATTTGTGATTACATTTGAACTGCTCTTCACTTGTTTCTCCAGAAAGGTCACAGATTTAAACATTTGGGGTCTCCGAGTTAAAACCTAAGTGCATAACATGAAACACACACTGAAATCCATCTGAATGGCAGAGCAATCCTGATCACTGCCTGCTAAAAGGCAAGAGAGAAGCTGCAAAGAGGGTTTTAAAACAAATGGATAAAGCAATGAACTATGCAAATGAAGTTGCACACTGAGAGTCAACCTACACAGATAACACTGAACACAAGTCCCAGTATAATTATCCAATGTGTGTTTCTGGGTTTTGAACTGACACAACTCCAAAAACTGAATGTGAAAACTATTTTCTGGAAAGAACAAACTTCATTTCCATATCACTCCATGAGATTTCAGCTGAATCCAGCAAATACTAAACATAATACCCTGTATCCCCAAAAGACTGTAGCTGCAGATCCACCATTTTCAGTTTTCCCATAGCACACATAAGTTCAGCCTTACAGAGATAACAGTAAATCATTTTAAAGGCTATTCATCAGTAGCCTGTTGCAGCTGCAGGGGGGGAAGGGCTCCTGGTTTGCTTCTGTAAGTACTGGAATCCTCTGAAGGCATGTATTTAATCAGCCTTAGAAGACAAAATACAATAAAGAGTAAACATTACATCTTTGTGCGACAACACAGATCTGCAGACTTTTTTTTAAGTCTCAGCAAGTCACAAAGTGCAGGCCAATGTCTCTGATAGCACATGCCTCTTGTTTTCCCTTTCTTCCCTCTCCTCATTCCTGCTGAACTCAATGGCCCCTTTGTTCTAATTTTAGTGCCATGACAATAAAAGAATTTCAAATGTCAAACCTTCACTACCACGTTATTAAGACACAGACATATACCTAGAAGATATCAGACAATATAACCTAGCAAACAATACAAGAGGAGAGGTCATTTTCTGACTCAGATGGGCAACATACTTTGTAGTAAACTGCAGCACTCCAATCTTTTGGGATGAAGACAGTGTACTTCAGTGTAACAACTGTTACTATGCCTCTTGTTAAAACTTACGTGGGCTTGTGTCTGGCGCGACTACAATAAGGCCATGTTCAGCTGCAGCTTGCTGAAAACCAGCTTTCGTTATAAAATTCTGTTCTGTACAAGTTAACCCTAGAGAAATAAAAACAGCACTGGTTACACATCGCTCACAGTATCCCAGTTTCAAAACCCTCTTTCATAGAATGAATCACAGAATGAATGAATGATAGAATGGCTCAGGCTAGAAAGGACCTTAAAGCTCATCTAGTTCCAACCCCTCTGCCATGGGCAGCGACACCTTCCACTAGACCAGGCTATCAAAGCTCCATCCAACCTGGCCTTGAACACTGCCAGGGATGGGGCAGCCACAATTTCCTTGGGCAACCTGTGCCAGTGACTCACTACCCTCACAGTAAAGAACATAGAATTATAGAATAGTTAGGGTTGGAAAGGACCTTAAGATCATCTAGTTCCAACCCCGCTGCCATGGGCAGGGACACCTCCCACTAAACCATGCCACCCAAGGCTCTGTCCAAGCCAGCCTTGAATACTGCCAGCGATGGAACATTCCCAACTTCCCTGGGCAACCCATTCCAGTGCCATCTTTATATTTAACCTGTATCTCCCCTGTTTAAGTTTGAATCCGTTATCCCTTATCCTATCACTACAGTCCCTGATGAAGAGTCCCTCTCTGTACACACCCTTCAGATACTGGAAGACTGCTATGAGGTTTTTGATAGAAAAGGTTTTGAAAATCAACAGGGACAATTTGGCTGGCTCCCATGGGCTAGACTTTGTCCCCTATCCTGTTAACTGAAGCAGTCTGTCACAGACAAACGGAAGCAGGAGGCGTCCCAATCAGAATGCCTTTCAGGAGACCTTAAATATATATATGCTTTAGGACAAAGAGAATGTATGTTTTAGAACAAAAAGGGAGAACATTTTGAACACTGAGCATTTTAGAATGCATTCCAGTAGACTACCCCTGAAGTCAGCTGCATTCATCTTTATCACAAAACACTGCAAAGTAAATGTGGGCTCCAGAAGACCACCTTTTGTAGACTGCAAGAGCTGCCACTGTAGTACTTCTACATCAGGTTTTCAGTAACTGTAGCACAGTAGCTTAAACTTACTAACTTGAAAAAGATAATTTGAAGCAGATAAAATTCATGTTACTTACCAGACAGCCAATACAGCACAGGACACTTTGCAGTTTCTGCTTTTGGAGGCAAGTAGATTCCAAATTTCATTTTGCATTTTAGCTCTGCACTGTATTAATAAAACATTCCTTGTTATCACCACTACTAAATTAACAAGGTCACTAGCATTAAAAAGAGAAAGTTGAATCAATGCATTTTGTTCAAAGAGAGATCTGTTCAGTGAATTATAACTACTAAATTAAACAAAGTGAAAAGCAATTTTAGAAGTCAGCCTTAGCCTCCTGAACTGACAATAGTTAACCTTCCGTCTTGGTTCCAGCCTGTTCTGAACATACTTACAACAGAGACTTACAAATAAGCCACATTTTTGCAGTGCTGCTAACTGGGAACAGTTTGAAAATTGAATTGTGAACCCCAGCAATATTTAACTTGAGCTCTGTCTATTAAATCGGAAAGTGATTTGTACTACATGACTTACAGAACATACACTGCTCAGCATGCCCCAGCGAGACAAGTTTTCAATCTGCTAAATCTACTTTTTTTTTATTAATTGACCAATTAATACTAAAGCCTAAAATTTTCAATAAAATCTTATCTAAGCACAACTGATCACTTTTATTTTGGAACAGAAGTGGAAGATTTTCTGTTCACCTTCACCAAACAAGAATCTATGTACTGTGTCTATCTGCCCACAGCATTTTTCAAAAGTGCATAGAATTGAAACATCCAGTGGAGTAAATGGAACTTTGAAACACGGGGGTTCTCTGTGCTTCAAATGGAACAACCCGAAGTAATGGAGCTTCGTTTTGAAAGGTGAAGATACTGGTTTCCCATCCCGTATCTGCAGTACTAAGTACCCTAGACATGTTAAACATTAACACAGAAATAAAAGAACACAGCCAAAGCAGCAGTATGCAGGATTCCTTACTGAAATACTGATATTGGTGAGAACACACCGTCTCTTCAGGCTGAGAACACTTACAGGAACAATAGTACAGATTCACTGCCCCATGCTAAGCATCTGGTTTGCTTTTGTAGTGTTTACCTATCATGTTCAAAGACCTTCTGGAAGCCCTCAAAGCACCGGTTGCTGGAAATTTGTTTCAGTGCCATGGCTTCAACTGCAAATCAAAAAAGGAGAAGTTAAATTTGAAAATACAATATTTCTGTACTTAGCATGGGTTATGAGAACACAGAAGTTGAATACAACTTAAAGCACCCACAAACACTTCCTGATGTTTCATTAAATTTTTATTTCCCCACAGAAACAGAGGGGAGTGGGAGCTAAACTCTTGCAAGCAGAACTTACAAAGCCTTCCTGCTTTCCTACAGATCTGCACTTGCAAACCACTTTTACTTCTGTAGTAAACATAGGTCGCTTCTTATCTACCAGTGCTATTACTGGACAAGAAACTTCATGTGCGCTGGTTAGCCTGTAGCTGCCCATGTCAGTGTACTGGTTTAGTATTGGGTCTAGGTTATAGAACATCTGTTCATTCCTTGAAAGTGGAATGTAGGTTAGGAGGTACCTCAGAGTATACTGTAATGGATATAATACATGCATTGAATGTCTTTCCTAGCATTAATGTAATGGGGCAGATAATTTAATGTATAATTATACATAAGGGAAGGTAGGGGGGAAGTTAAAGAAATGTTGGGGGGACACTTTGCATTCTTGTAGTTGAGATTTGCAACTTTTGAGGCCATAGACCTCATGGAAAAGACGAGTCAAAATCACTATGACTTATTCTGTACTTTCTTCAGTATTATGTTTTGGTTTATGTGGCCCGGCTGCTACTTCCATGATGACCCTACAGGAGATAAACCTCCCCTTCAGTGTGTACCAGTACCCAACCCCTAACTACCACAACACCAAGGCCTGTAATCATCTTTGACAGAAATTAATTACCCCGCTAAAAGCAAAAAGAAATTAATTATCCTGCTAAAGAGGATGGCAGAAGCACAGGCCTCACAGAGAACCAGAAGGCTTATTTCCAAAGGAAACAGTATTAAAAATACAAGCAAATGAAGTTATGGGAGTTTAAACAGATATGGTAGCACACTCATAGCGAACTTGCTACGGAAACTCGGGAAGCTTGGCACAAATGTTGGTTTGCATGGCCAGTAAGGCCAACTAGGCAGCTGAAAGGGGAAGAGGCCTGAAGGGCTGGCACACAAGAAAACCCTGAGAAGAAACCAGGTACCCTCAGACCGGGTAACAAATGTCAAAACGAAAACGTTCCCTCCCTCATACCTGAGCACTCTTCTGGTGCAGGAAAAGCCGCGCACTACGGGCAGCCCTCAGGGCCTGCTCATTGTCTCCTATCAACCCCGCGGGGCTGGAGTTGAGGAGCGCAGAAGAGCCAGCCCTACACCCACTCTGACGGCAGCTCCGAGCCAGGGCTGCCGGAGCAACGCGCAGGGCCCAGTCTCGGCTCCCCCATGCCCGTTTCCACACAACCAGTACTGCCCGCTGCAACAAAGTGCTCTCCTGTACCTCCATTTTCCCCGCTCCGCTCGCGGGTACACCCATAGGCAGCGGTCCCTCTCCCTCGGCCGCCCGCTGCCCGGGCCCGAGGGCCCGCAGGGGCCTCTCGCCGCCACCCCGCTCTCCCCACAGCGAGGCCACAGCCTCCGAGCTGCCCGTCCCCAGCTGCCCGGGCGACCTTCTCCTTCCCCTGGTTCCTTACCGTGGAGAAGCAGCGGGGCCGAGCGGCGGCCGATGCGTACGCTGGGACAGCCCCTGTGCAGGCAGGGCTTCCCACTGCTCCTCCCGCGCTCCCGGCCCGCCTCCAGCCCGCAGGGAGGCCTGAGGCGGCTGCTCGCGCCTGCTGTGGTGCCTGATGAGCCGCGGGCTCCCCTGAGCTTGAAGTGCACATCCCTTGCGGAGGGGCTGCTTTGTCCGGAGGGCCGCGGGTCCTGCTCTCCTCCTCAGGCGCTTCTCCGGCCCAGTGCCGGGGGGGGGGGGAGCGGGGTACGGCTGCCAACGGCCTTGGCAGCTTCGTGGCTGGGGTCTGCAAGGGTTACCTTCCCAGGTCTAGGGAAGAAAATCTTGACCTGTACAACAAAGAAATAAGAAGTTAGTCCAGAGGAACTGATAATAGGGAACCAGTCAAAACATCAAGTGTTTCTGTTAGAATTATTTTCCCTCGACCACCGAGACCTAAATGGGGGAAAAATGTTGCCAAAGCGGCCTCAACTTTGGTCACTGCATCACTAAATTTTAAACGTCTTAACTCCCATCAGCACTTCAACATTTTTATAGCAGCTACCAGCTGGTGGACTCCGGATATTACAATAAAACCAAATTCTAGTTTAAGTAGCTTTTGTCATGACACCTCACTTGGAAGATCATCAATAAAATAGATACTTGGCAGTGCTTTCATCCTATTTATAACCCAAAATCTTCCCACTTCCTGCTGTTAAAGGGTTTGATGGAGTTTTTTTATATGAGCTTAAACATGCCCTTTGGTTGCCAAAAGAGTGCCTTTGGCAAAGCTCGCTCACTCTTTTTAGTCTGGTACTATGTACTACATTAGCATTAACTATTTTTTCTTGTAACATTTTACAGTGTGATCATCTATTACTTTGCTGATGTGACAATAATTCATTTATTTTTAATTCCTAATTCTAGCAAGGAGCTGTACCAACACTTTGTCACCCTGTTACTTTCTACTCTTCCTCAGCAGAGCCATTTGGACTGTGGCTGCTGGACCCTGGATCCAGGCCACCCATCCTGCCTTCCTGAGTAGCTTTCCTATCCTGTCTCTGTACTTGGATGTAGCTAGTACAAATAGTCTGTCTCTGAGCTGGTTTAGCTTTCTTCTCGCAGTTTTTCTTTTGCAAGCCAGGTTTAATTTGTCATTAATCTAGTTAAAATGTGTTTCTTCATTAATATTTTTCAAATGATCTTGAAGTTGTTCCTTCCATCTCTGTGTGTTTTGTAGCAATCTTTATGTCTTACTCTCCTTAGCAAGATACTGCCCAGTTAGTTACTTGATCTAAGCCTTAACTAGTCTGTTTTCTCTCTCCTCTATGTATAGTCAGCTGTCTTTACACACATCTTATTTTCAATGGTACCCACAATTGTTTTTAGGTATAAAATCTGCCTACTTCAGCACTGATGCAGATTTTGATGTGTTCCTGGTCTTCCTGTCCATATCTCTTAGGTAACCTGTGTCCAATTTGCTCCAATTTCAGTGACATACTCAGAAGGATCCATCTGGCAGCCTGCTGATGAGTTTACCTGGCCTCCCCACATCTCCACGACATAAGAATATAGGCGTTATGTTGCAAGTCTTTTCAGTCAAAAAATGACTGAAGTAAATGTGTAGGTAAATGATGTAAGAACTGTGTTGCAGCCACCCAGTGAGTTGTTTTCATGGAAATTAGTATGTGTTGTGTGTAAGAGTGTGTGAAGTGGAAAACACACCAGGATAGTGTAGAGGACAGTGTAAGGTAGAAGGAGCCAAGCTGGTGCAGTGGTATAGATCTTTCTGGTATCTTTGGTTATGCACATTTGTTTAACCTTAATGCCATTTCTATATCCTTTGAGACAGTGTCTGCAGCTGCCACCAGTGACTTCAGGTTGGTATCATTCTGCCTATCATTTCAGATTATCCATAAAAAAACATGTAAAATGGGCTTCCTGTCCCTCGTCATTAAATGGCTCCTCCTTACATGGTACAGCAGAGCAATCAGTAGAAATGAGGATATTAAAAGAAAAGAAAAAGAAAAAGACATGTACTCACTTTGGAAACTCTCTTGGCTTATGCACTTTTGCCTTACAAATTACTGTTGTATTCCAAGCATAACACATACTTCTCCAACATACTTTCTCTATGTTCCCTTCTACAGGCAGTAGCTTTCAACCATTTATCACTGATCTACTCCAGTGGTGAGATAAGATTGCACATCATCTACCTGGCTTTTTTTTTGACAGTCTGTAGAACTGGCTTCTTATTCTGTCACAGAGCTTTTGTCTTTTCACCACATTTTCACCATCCTTTCTGTACTTGGGGAGACATACCGTTAGCTTCAACCCACTCAAACACATTTACTGTAAAGCTTCCAGCAAGAAATTTCCACATTGTAGGAAAGCAATCTGTGTATCTCAAGCCTATAGTACTAAATTCTTCTTTTCCTATTTCCTTTGCAATAAGTATAGTCCTTCCCTCAGACATGCATCTGGGTACATGCTTTTCCAATTAGTTTCAGGAGTCTTCTACCTAATCGCTGTGGATTCCACTGCTAGTGCTTTTCAGTCATTTTCTCTCCACTTTTTATATGTGTTCTCATCTTCACTTTGATTATTCAGAGCACTGAATTCACACTTCACTGTGTTTTTGCCAGGAGATTATTTGTATGTTGTTCTTTTCTGTAAAAAACTTTTCCAGTGTTCTTTATAGCTGTTCATAATTAAATCATTTATGATTCTAATGGCATATATATCTAAATTGTCTTAAACTCTCTAGTACCATGCTTTCAGTAATTTCCAAACAATATATATGGCTGGTAACATTATACTTTTACATTATATTCCAAGCAACATATGGCTGGTATTATCTCTGCATATATTTCATGCTTACTGTATTGACACAATCTGCTTCATGTCCTTACCATTTCAAAGGAGGATCTTTTTCCAGGGTGAAGGAGAATGTGCTGCCACTTCATCATTATTGATTTATTTTTCTATTTCCCCTTCTTTACCACATCCATCTATCTTATCTTTTGTCTTAGATGAAAGTTAGATCTTCCAAAGTTTCGTTTCTTTTCTTTCACTTCATACTCTCAAGATTTCACCTGGGTGCAACTTGTCATGTCTTTAACTGCTGTCCCTTCAAGGCAGTTGTTTACTTTTTCCATGACTTGCCAGAGGTACTTCTTAGCTAACAAAACCCATGGTAGAGACTAATGACTACACATCCTCACTTATCTGCCTATACTGAGATTTTTTCTTCTTTGCTCTATTTCTTGCTTTCATTATTTCTTTTTTTGTTTCTTAGAGACTTAGTGTGTGTGTCATTTGAGTCCATAGGCCTTCTTGGTAAACAGTATTCTCCTTTGGTCTTGCTTGAACTGTAATGCAGGTTACAGTGCTGCTGATGCTAGCTGTCTCCTCTTTTTATGGTCTTTACAAGTTTTCTAATTCAATGGGAAAAAATACCCAGTCTGTAATAAGAACCTAGTTTGATTAAACAGATTATCAAATGGAGAAGTTTCTCTCAGCAGCTTGTGAATTTGTCTTTGGTCAAGTTACACAATCTCTTCTGTGGCCAGAGATGATCTCTAGATCAGCAGTTGTCTTTCGTCATTCTGATTATCAGCATAGTTCCCCTGGCTTCTATTTAATTTGGCCGTATCTTGTGTCGGTGTTTCTGCAGCACTGCACTGGTGATCTGGAATAGTCTCAATATCTCTGAGGTGCTATGAAGTTCAGCTCATTCATGAATCCTCTTTGCAGAGAGGCTGCAGGAAATATATACACAGAAGATCTGCAGTTGCAGAAATAAGCCATATTTTATAAGAAATCAGAAGTTAGTGCTCTTGAAAAACAAACTCTTTGTCTCTGGAGTAGTTAAAGCACTGAAAACTATTCCATGTGAAAAAAAAGCAAGCATGCTTCCTTTATCATAATAATATGTAAGAATTTTTAGTACATTATCATTTCAGAAAAATGCAAACTTAAGCACACATTGCAACTGATATTAAATTCAGTGAGGTATATGTATCTGATGACACTGACAGAAAGTATTTTCCTCTTAATGCTTTACATTAAGCAAGTCTTGGGTTTTTTTGGTAGTAAATTGACTGCACGTATTTCTGTTATGTCTTTTGTTTTCTATTTCTTTCTAGTACAGATTGATTTTGAACTTACAATGAGTCTGCTTGTTTTAGAAATTTTTCCACTTGCAGTGTTTAATTCCTTATGTTGGATTTACTGAGACTTTGAAGCTGATATTTTGTGTTCAGATATCCAAATAAAATTTGAGGTAAAATTGCAGCTAAAGAAAGATACTGGCTGGCAGGAATGTAATAGTTAAGATCTGACTTAGAGAACACCAAAGCAGAAATTTCATTTCAGCTGATAAATTACTTAGTAGAACATTAGGGTTTGTTTATTAATGGGAGCCCCATGAAAGAGTGAAGATGTAAATGCTATTTGTTTAGGCTGATGGTTTTTTCCTCAGGAGATAGGCTTTTCTTTAGGTCTGATGGAATAAATTTAGATAGCATCACCATCTGGCATTTGTAGGATTTCTTGATCCCTACGTAAGCCTTGAAGTAATTCAAGTACAGTGGACTTTCTTGGTCTTGGGGTAAAATTCAGTAATTTGTCAAATTTAGGATCAAAAAAGCAGATAGAAACTTTACGTTGTGTATCATAAACTCTTCTTGTGCAGACTATTTAAATCTGTTATCTATAATGATGTAAGACAATGGGTCATGCAAAATTACAACACATTAGGTTGCTTCTGCTTTTTATTTAAAAGACTGTTTTAAGGAGCACGGCTTTTAAAAATGCTGAGGAAAAGGCAGTATTTTATTGCTGTCAAAGACTGAGTATGGTAACATACCTAGATGGCTTTTAGAACAACTGATGAGATCCCCAGCAGGAAGAACATTGATTTCAATATTATGTATGGTTCTTACGGGAGGTACAGGCAAAGAGTCAGAAGATTTCAGACCTCATTTAAGATGAAAAAGTAAAAGTAGATATTCACATTGCCCTAAGAGACATAGCAAAACAACTTGATTGATCTGAATTTTAATAAAAGATAGTGGTCTGCTGAATGTCCTCAATTTTATTCAGGCTAAGTAACTAAAATCACAGAAAAGCATAAACCTTGAAGGGAACAAGTTTTCACTCACTGATGTGTGGGATTATTTATTTATAATTAATGTCTAAAAATGAGCAAAACAAATGGAGTGAGAACCCTGTACTTCAGGAGAGCAAATAGTGGTTATTGGCAAGATTCAATGGGGTACTGCCCTAGCAGGCAAAGGATAGCCCAGAAGAGCTGGTTGGCCTTTAAGGACAGCCTCCTCCAAGCACAGGAAGAGTCCCTTCACTTCGCAGAAGAATGGGCACGTCCCAATGTGGGTGAAGAAAAGACTCCTGACTGTTCCAAGTGCAAAAAGAAAGCCTACAGGAAGTGGAAGCAGGAATGGGCTACCTTTGGAGAATATGGAAATAACTCTAAAGCATGCAAGGATGGAGTTAGGAAAGCCAATGTTCATCTGGGACTGAAACTAGAAGTGATACGAAGGGCAACATGAAAGGTTTCTTTTTGTTCATTGACAGCAAAAGTAAGGCTACAGAGAATGTGAGCCCACTGCTCAATTGATCCAGGTAGCTACTGACAAGGAACAAAGAACAGAACAAGGTACTCAGTGGCTTCTGAACAGATGGCAAAGTTTAGGAGCACTTAACTTGTGGATATGCACAAGTGCATAAGACCAGATGGGATGTGTAAGATGGTATTGAGAGAGCTGGCCAATGTTACTGCAAGACCATTTTCTATGATGTATAAAAGGTCAGGACAATCCAGAAGGTCTTACTGATGTTTGGGAAAAAATGAATGTGACACCTACCTTGAAGAAGGGAAGGAAGGAGGATCAAGCAAAGCAAAGGCAAGTCAGCCTTACTACCATCCCTGGGAAAGTAATGGAACAAGTCATCCCAGAAACCATTTTCAGGTACCCAAAGAACAAAAAAGTGATTGGGAATAGCCAACATGGATTTACTAAAGAGCACAGCACACCTGACCAGTCTAACTGCCCTCTGATGAGAAGTCTGCCTCAATGGACAAAGCAAGAACAGTGGAAGTTGTGCACCTTGGCTTTAGCAAGGGCTTTGCAACAACTTCTCTTAGTATCCTTGACTGCTTTTAGCAGGATGAGTCATAATAAGGTGGGTGGAAAATGGCTGGATTGCTGGGCTCAGAGGGTATTGATTAGAAGTACAGAGTCCAGCTGGCAGAGTACACCCCTCAGGGATCGATACAAAGGACAAGACTGTTTAGTATCCTTATTAATGACACAGATGATGAGATGGAGTGCAATCTCAGATATATATAGCAACGAAAAAAACAGATTACTGTATTCCCTGCAGTAACAGAGATGAAGAGAGAAGGATTATAGATCTTTGTGAAGAGACTTCAGGTCAGAAAAGTATTTTGGAGTTTAAAAAAAGAATGCAAGTTGCAGTAAGGAAGGGAGATGCTGTTCTGTGGTGTTGATAATATAGGTTATTGGAGAAGAAAAGAAAAAAACTTACTTCCATTGACAGTGAACAGGTCCACAGTGCAAATCACTGTACAAAAATCCATTGAAGCAAACTTCTGACTTGAAGAGTTCACTGTCTACAAGATAAGAAAGGAGAAATAAAGTATTTTCTACACCTCATATGTGGAGAACGGAGATAGAGATTTCCTAAATCCAGCTATGCTGAGTATTGCTCCTGTGGAAACTTCATCCATAACTTTATGCATGCAATTTAAAATACTTTGGTGGAGTCCAGACTAGTATCTGGACTAGTCTGCTTCTAAATCCTGAGATTTTCCACCTTCATTTGATCCTGAATAGTTCATCACTTTCACAAGCCCATTTCTGAAGCAGATATCCTGCCTTGGATTAATTTTCAGGCCCCTCTGTGCTGCTTCCCAAATGACTACTGTTTCATTCTCAGGAGGAGTATCAAAGAGGAACTTTGGGATAAGCTATCTTTCTTTGAGTCATTCAGGTTCTTACAACTGCTGTAATTCAGCTCAGAAAATGCCTTTTAACCTGCTTTTGCTTCCTACTTTTGCTGGTTACTCAAAGTAAGTAAGCCTGGCTCATTTCAAACACAAAAATCTCAACTGCATTGCTAAGAAGTTGTTGGTTGAGAGTTTTTTTGGTTTTACAGGTGAGTAAGAACTGCAGATTCCCAGATGTCATCTGTAAATCTTTGTTCCCTCAGCACTGCGAAGTTGAGGCATACAGGCAGGGAACCCTCACCCATGCCTTTAAGTTCTGGGCTCTGCTCGCTGCTCCTGAATGGCTTCTTTTGCTTTTCCTAGCAATAGTTGCCTTTTGTAAGGATAAATAAATATGAGTTTAGTCTGACAGTGACTGCAGTAATCTGTTTAAAGTTATGAAGATAGGATGAGAAAGTTGGGACTGTTCAGCCTGGAGAAGAGAAGGCTGCATGGAGACCTCATAGCAGCCTTCCAATATCTGAAGGGGACCTATAGGGATGCTGGGGATGGACTCTTCATGAGGGACTGTAGTGACAGGACAAGTGGTAATGGGTTCAAACTTAAAGAGGGGAAGTTTAGACTGGATATGAGGAAGAAATTCTTTACTGTAAGGGAGGTGAGGCAGTGGAATGGGTTGCCCAGGGAAGTTGTGAATGCTCCGTCGCTGGCGGTGTTCAAGACGGGGTTGGACGTAGCCTTGGGTGGCATGGTTTAGTGTGAAGTGTCCCTGCCCATGGCAGGGGGGTTGGAACTAGATGATGTTAAAGTTCTTTCCAACCCTATCTATTCTATGATTCTCTTCTCTTTCCTTTTTTTTTTTTTTTTTTCCCTAGATAAGCATGTAAGGTGAAACTTCAAAATGGCACCGCATGCTCATCTATCATCACCCACCTACTTGAGGGCAGATCAGAAGATGGCACAGTTCAATCTTTTCACCTTTGTCCAGGTGATAGGTGCTCAAAAGAGCCATTCAGCAAATAGTCTATGCTCTCCCTCAAGGATCTCAAATATGACCGTTAATAGTCCTCTTATAGTGGAAATTTATCCCCTATCCACATCTCGGGCTTAGCCTTAGCTCTATCAGCCCCAAGTATTTAGTTTTGAAAAGCAATATTCTGTGGCTGCATTTTAGCTATTGTTAGTTGTGAATTAAGCTATTTTATACTCATGGGATTTGAAGGCTGGGATTTTCTCTAGTAGCCAATTCAAAAGGGTAATTCTTTCCACTTGCCTTAAATGCTCATTTTAGGCTGCCTCTTTCCATTACCTTTAGAAGCTGGGTCAATTGGCTCAGACCTGGACACTTAAACAGCAGACGGCTAGCAGTTCCAAGCCTTAATGACTCCATGAAAAATGAGTTTTTCAATTTGCACCCCTTTTGCTTTTCCTGCAAAGAGACAGGGATCACCCAAACGTCTTTGTTATTTCAGATTATTCAGCAGCAGACACCTTACAAAACAAGTCTGTCGTAAATCTGCTTGGAAACTCAGCAACATCATTTTAACTACTGTTTTCTTTGCTTCCATTTCCCACGGCAGTTGTGTGATTGCATGAATACAATTTTTATTATTGGGTTCTTGAGAGCAGTGCTGATGTTTTAAAGGATTTTCAGGCTATCAATCTTTTTATTGCTACAGAACACTTAGAAAACAGTCAATTTACAAAATACTAATATTTGTATTGTGATCTAAGAATTAGCAAATTATCTCCTTGAAAATTTTAGGTCAATTGCAAATACACTTGCAGAAATTTTTATGGAAGAGCAGGAACAGAAAAATATCTTAACTTGTGGTTAATTTCTCTTGAGCCTCTGAGGAGGAGGCAGCATGTTGATGCATATACATGCTGACGCCCTTTACAGAATACATCCATAGGCTGGTTTATTTTTTCTACGTATGATTTTCACTTTTGTTTCATTATCTTTTTACTAACATTTTGATTTGAGGTAAATTTTCTGACACATGACTTTAAGGAAGTCTGCTGACATAGGATCATGCCCAAGCGTCTCCATGTGAACACTGATTAAAAAACAACCAAAAAAAAGGAGAAAGATTTCCTTTGCTGCTTATGTATTAAGATCTCCTAAGGAAAGAATACCAGCTCTGGTTCTCTGAGCACTGTGGGTGGTACAATAGTCATATTTATATGACTATTAATACATTATCTTGCACATTTTAGAAAAAAAACCAAACAAGTCCAGCAGTTGAAAAATCAGTGTCTGGCCATGATGAACTCTTAATTTTTCTCCACAACCACCTAAAATTCTTTGTCCTGTGGACACTAAGAATATGAGTAACTTTACACATGTAAACTGACACACTGAATTTGGATAAAACTGTTGAGTTTGTCAACTTTTCTTATATCCTAAAATGAAGGTTTCAATCTCACTGAAAAGCGTTTAGCTTTTACGTAGTCAAATAACTTTGGACATAATTAATTATGGTTTGCAAAATCATTGTTAGAACTGTGTTCAGTGTAGATAACATGGTATGTCTGTGATTAAATTACATCAAACAGAATATGATTCAATGAAGGAGGATTTTGAATTGTTGTGCCTATTTGCCAGGTCTCACATGTCAAAGCTGCAGGTATTTCAGAGAAGTTTACTGCGTTATATACAATTCCTAGAGACCCTTTTGCTGTATTTCAAGGAGTGTCCTCAGAAGATTATGCTATAAATCTGAAGACCAAATATCTTCTTTTCCAAATATCTTTGCTTTTATGGCTTGAAGTGCTACATGGGTAAGTTAAATGCATTCTCTCTTAATCATCAGTGCAAAGTATGTCATAACAGGTAAATCTGGCAAGGAGCTTTCCAAAAAGCATGAGAAATTATGATATCTTGGAGTCTATGTAAAGTAGTCTAGTACTACAGAGGTAAAACTGAGTAGATTTTCAGGGATCTTGTCTGGCACGTTTCACCTCACAGATTTGTAGCTAAAACAGTGTGTTTCCTTTTGTTGACTTCTGAAAAATATGCCTTTACTTGGTTTTCTCTACACATTGTAAATCTTGATGAAATCTTAAGATGACAACGGGGTTTTGAGAGGACTTCTTATTTACAGCCTATACTTTGATATGCAATGCAGTCGTAAGCAAGAGCATGTATGCTGTAAGATCTGTTGGAAGATTAAATTTTTTTAGTTTTAAGATGGAGAAAACAAAAAGGTAACAAAATCCATTTTGTTTTCTGACTTTAATACTCTTTTTGAAAGGAAATACAACCATTAGATGGCTCTGTGGTTCTGTGACTCAGGTGTTATTTATGTCTGTGCAACTGTGCAATGCTATTTATTTATGCTGCTATGGTGAGTTGTCCTTGGCTGGATGCCAGGTGCCCTCCAAAGTTGCTCTATCACTGCCTTCCTCAGCTGGACAGGGAAGGGAAAATATGATGAAAGGCTTGTGAGTCAAGTTAAGGAGAGGGAGATGATTCACCAATTACAGTCATGGGCAAAACCGACTCAACTTGGGAAAATGAGTTAAATTTATTACCAATCAAATGAGAGTAAGATAATGAGAAATAAAACCAATTCCTAAAACCACCTTTTGCCCACCCGTCTGTTCTTCCCCAGCTTAACTTTACACCTAATTCCTCTATTGCCTGCCCCAGCAGCAGTGCAGGGGGATGGGGAATGGGGATTACAGTCAGTCCATCACATGCTATCTCTGCCACTTCTTCCTCCTCAAGAGGAGGACTCCTCACACTCTTTCCCTGCTCCATCTTGGGCTCCCTCCTCATAAACTTCTCCATAAACAGTCCTCATAAACTTCAACATGGGCCCTTCACAGAGGCTGCAGCTGTTCACAAGCTGCTCCAGCGTGCAGTCCCCCGCAGAGTCACCAGTCCTGCAGCAAACCTGCTCCAGCATGGGCTCCGCTCTTCACGGGGCCACAGGTCCTGCCAGGAGCCTCCTCCAGTGGGGACTGCCCACGGGGTCACAGACTCCTTCAGGCATACCCCTGCCCTGGCATGGGGTCCTCCATGGGCTGCAGGTGCAGATCTGCTCCACTGTGGACCTCCATGGGCTGCAGGGGCACAGCCTATCTCATCATGGTCTGGGCCACAGTTTGCAGGGGAATCTGCTCTGGCACCTGGCACACCTCCTCACCCTCCTTCTGCACTGCCCTTGATATCTGCAGAGGTGTTGCTCTCACAGTATTCATATTTTCACTCCTTTCTTTAGCTCCAGTTGCCCAGTAACTTTTCCTCCTTCTTAAATACATTATCCCAGAGACTCTACCACTGTCACTAATTGACTCATACTTGGACAGTGGTGGATCCATCTTGGAGCCATCTGGCATTGGTTCTGTTGGACATGGGGGAAGCTTCTACCAGCTTCTCACAGAAGCCACCCTTGTAGCCTCCTCTACCAAAACTTTGCAAACCAAATACAGCTCCTTATTAATCTTAATCTTACAGTGCAACTTCTTAGGGAAGTTAATTGGCTTATTACTATTGCAAATACGTTGTTTCTGAAACTGAAATGTTTTAAGCTACGTGTACTTATACAAAGGGTATACATTTTCTGTGGAAGATTGGCTGCCCTTAGAAAAAGAGAATTATTGCAATGGCTCATTTTTGACCAGTTTACTGGGATAGCTAAATTTTGCAATGTCTTTCTCTTTGTCCAGCAAGACACTTAAAAGGACTTTAGCTTTGGCACACATTGTACTGTGAATATATACAGGAGAAATTAAACCAAACAAAATAACTACTTCAGACAAATCTCCAGTTTATAAAACAACTGATGGTATTTAAATATTTTAATCTGCTTTACTAGCAGTGGGATCTGACAAAACAATAAAGCATTGGAACACCATTTTACATTAACATTACAAAATACAGCAAATGCTTTTCTCTATGTATTTACATAAGCAAACATTCAGGTATTCAAAATAGAATGCATCTCACCATCTGGCAATAATTACATAAGTACAGTGCATGGATGGCTGGATGGGATAGATACATAGGATTTTTTACCCTGAAGTGTGTAAAGGATGCACACCAGCTTAGGAGATACATGGTGAGCTTTATGTCTTTGGACATTTTTCAGATGCAATCTTAACAGTAATAAAATGTCGCTGTACTTGAAAAATTGTTGATTAAAATATCTTTTCAGACTAAGCAGATTTTTGGATTCAGATACAGCAGACTGACTCAGCATGCTTTTCCTGTAAGGTAGAGGAAGGCCCTAACCCGTGAGCTAGTCTGTGTGAATGTCTTTTTTTGCCTGGAAAATGACAAAAGTTTCCTTCTAGTCTGATGCATAATGAAAACACATATTTTTTTTTTGCAAGACTGGAAGTGTTGCTCTGAAGCTGGTCATACTAAACTGTAGTGTTCATCCAAAGTGTGGGCCCCAGTGCTAGAAAATCTCATTTAAAACAGCTGAACTTCATCATCTGTCTGCAGTATAATGACTCTATTAATTGCTATCTACTGATGAACAACATCCCGCAGATCTGGCATGGTGGGTAGAACAAATTCAGACACTGACTCTGTCATCCTCAATAAGGCAAACCCCACAAAAAAAATCTGTTAACATTTTGGTGCAAGGGGGCAGAATCAGGCCTCACTAAACTGTCAAAGATGTCCATAAAGAGCTGGAGATACTGGTCTTTATCTGCTGTGCATTCCTGGCTTTGAGAGGCTTCTTAGGCAAAATCTGCTGATCATTCAATAAAACCACTGGAGTGCTCACAGAATTAAAATGCCAGGCATCAGATATCCCTGCTTCTAAGCCAAAAATAAGTGTTATCTTACCTCCTGCTGTCAATTAAAGAAATGCTGTCAAGTCTCTTGGGTCCAAACCATCGGTTTTATTTTAATAAGCTGGAAAAAGTTATTGTTCAGAGTCATCTTCTAATGAAACATCAAGCAAGTAATTGAAACCGTCTTTGTAGTGAAATTTTCCCTGTCAGTGTTTGCAACCTGAGCAATTTGACATTGTGAAAGAGGAACAGAAGGTGAAATGAAGAAGAAACAAGGAGGCTGATTTACTCTTCCATGTGGGCGAAATGCAGACAGTAAGCAGAGATCATAGGCAAGTTAATGTTAAATGCTCAGTTTGTCAAGCTCAAGCTGGTGAAGGAGACCAGCAACCAGACCCTCAGGAGTCTGGGGAGGAATTGAGCTTTGGAGAAGTTCAGGGTGCCATATACACCACACTGTATGCAGGCAGGCTCTGCTCCATGGCACTAATGGACAACAGGACCTGAGCTGTCTGTCCTATTGGCTTTTTACTCTTGCAGGGCCAGACACACTTGCATCAGGGTGGGCACAAATTGCACACAAAAATGGCAATTCCCACCACTGGTGGAAGCATCTGTGTTTCCTTTCCCCTCAAACACAGTTACAAATCTTTGATCCTGTGTCAGTATTCATGACATGAATCCAATCTGGTTTGATGGCATATCCTGAGCCTCAGACCTCTGCTCATGAAAAGACCTTTGGTTTTGTTACTGCCACCTTCTTTCCTGAGATGCCTGTTCATAAGGGTGAATCCTCAAAACCATCACTTCCATTGTGGAGAGGAAACATCTGGACACCAGGAGGTACCTGAATACCCTGTATCCTCTGGTGCCCTGCATCATGTATGTTTCATCAGTGCTCCATCCCTCGCCTGGCTGGCATGCGTTATGTGAGCTGGCCATTGCCCTTAGTTCAAACCCCATATCTACTATTACTACTGTATGTAATATTACTATTACATATTACATATGGTTCTCATGCTCAGTTGCATTTATCAGATTCCCCTTGAAGTCTCTCCTGTGCAGCCACTTCTGGGCACTGCTCGCACAGCAATGTGTGGGAGTAAGGTATGCATAGAGAGGTAGGAGCCATGAGTTCATTTTTCCCTCTGCTGAAGCTGTTCAGCTGGACTGGGGTGATCAAGTGTGCCCAGAGCCAGAGAGACCATATAAACCACCTTGGTGAGTACAGCATTTATACCACGTGATTTATCAGGCCATCCTAAATTAGCAGGTTTTGGGGGAAAATCATAGCTGGGGATAAGCTGACGGATGACACATCACCACAGTGGGGCTATAGCACAACACACTGACCCAGGCAGGGAAGCTGAGGGCTCTGGCGTGAATCAGTGCCATCATGCACATGCAAAGCTCCCATATGACTTGGGCACAGTGGCTCTGACCTATCCTGCACTGGACGAAACGGCTCATAAACCCGACAGATTTAGTTAGCATACTGGCATAAGAACAATAACAGCAGTTTCTTGGAAATCAGCCAAATACCCAGACACATTTTAAGTCCTCTTCTACCACAGATAAGTAGTTTAAGCTAGAAATCTTCCTCTCCCAAAGTCCCCCAGCTAGTATGCTATAATCAGATTCAGTTTATCTCTGTCTCTCTTTGCCTTAGTGGAAATTTAATTGGTCTGTGGAAGCTGAACAGCTTCAGGAGAAGGGCTGATGAAGGCATTGGAGTTTGGCTTCTGGGTAGGCAGTGTTTTTTTCAGAGTGAACAGGACCTGAAATTGGAATGCATCCTGCTTCTGATAATTTTAGCTGTAAAATTCATGGAACAAATAAAATGCTTGGATTTAGGTTTTGCAGGTCGATGGAACATTTATATTTCTGCTTTCCAGAAGCATCCCACTGGCTTCTGTATAATTATCTGTGATGCCTGAAAGGAAATAGTTTATGACTAGGCATTTCTGTCAAAAAATGTGTTTGATGTCCTTTATGTAATGCATTCTGCCCTTGGAGTTATGCAGGTAAAAATACAGTGCCAGTTATAAGCCATGTTCTTTCTCAAGTGGGCCCAATTTGCCCATATATATTTCATTAAGGCTAGTCCTAATAGTGCAAGCTACCTACCGTTCCTGAGCAATCTACAGTAACAGCAAAACAGTGAAACCAGGTAAAACAATTTTGAGCATCCAGCAGTTTTCTAATAACTCTGGCTCTACAAGCCCTAAAACAAAACTGGAAGGACATTCTTCAGACTGGCTTTTTCAACCAAAGAGAAATGATGAGAGAGGATCTGCTGCAAAATTTGCTGAAGGCTTTACTCAAGCAAAACATCCACTGACATTACTTAAGTCCGACTCTGCTGGAATCAAACACAGGCATGGATTTGCAGTCATTCCTGAAATTATTTAGCAGTGTTGACCCTGATTTTCCACTCTTCTCTCACTTCATTTCCCTGTCAACACCAGCGGGAAGGAACATGAAATCAAGCCAAATAATTACTTTTAAAAAAAATAGTTTCAAGTTTTAAACTGAACAGATGAAACTTTTTGAATGGAAGTAAAGTACAAGATATGAAATGAAGATCATGAATGGTGGTAGAAACAAAGGATCATTCAAGTATAATTTACTTCTGAACTGTAGAACAAATGGCAGAAATTCCAGTGCCATTTCAGAGTGGCCACTCAGAACTAAAAAACAGCCATAAAAACACTGTTACCAAAATGTCCATATCATTAATCTATACAGGTTTTAATAGATTTTTTCTTTAATACTTTAAAATTTATTTTAAATATATATTAGCAAATTAACTATAATTTTATTTAAAATTCTGTAAAGTGCTCATTCAGTTAATGATAACAAAGTTCCATTGTAGCAACACAAACCAGCTGGAGCCTACTCTGCGAGAACATCAAAGGACAGCTTAGCTTTCATTTGCAAAAAGAAAAGTGTAGGTTTTCTTCACAGCCCATGTTATAATACAAGAAATTGCATTTTTTTCTGTAAGAAATATATCCTTTAGAATATTAAAAAAATAAGTTTAATAAAGCCTGTGCTTAAAACAGCCAAAGTACTGTATGAAAGGAAATTGCACATCTGATACCATTTCAACCCTGCTTTTCATCCACAGGATAATATGAGGAGTATGCGATGTTCTTGGTGGGTCTCTTGAACAGGACTGATTTTCCTAAGCTATTAGAGCTTCTCACAGCCAGGTGAAGCTGCCAGAGTGTGTGCGGTGGTTGTCATGGCAGCTGCCGACTGTCACACACCACTAACCTTTTCGTTTGCTGGGCTGATACTTCCCTTGGAGGTGCCATCCAAATGATGTATTCCTATTGTGACCATTGAATAGTCCTTAGCCATAATTTTTGCCTCTTTTTTCAAACTCTTCATTTGTGCTAGCTGGAGCTGGCCGGAATTATATGCAAGTGCTGGGATAGTGTTCACTAAAATCAGCTGGAAGGGTTTCTTCTCCTCCTTGTAGCGACACTGAATGTAACGAGAGAAAGCTGAGCGGTAGGTTTTATTGAACAATGTATATACGAGTGGGTTGACAGCTGAAGAAAGGTAGCCAATCCAAACAAATACATTAAGTAGTTCTCCAACGACTTTTTGATTGCATGACTCCTTGCAAATTACAGCCATCACATTGGTGATGAAAAAGGGGCACCACATCACAACAAACAGAAAGAAGACAATGCCAAGAACCTTGGAAGCCTTCTGCTCGTTGCTGATGGATTGCATGGTTCTTCTTCCAGAAGTTCCCACGTCTCTGTTCAAAGAGCGCTGAAAGAGTTTCTCTGAGGACAGAGAACTCTGAGGGAGGAAGCTAAATGAAGCAAATTTGGTCTTTGGGCCAATGTCATTCACGCATAGAGTGGCTTCCTTCTGCAGTGACTTGATAGTTAAAAAGTAGGTGACCACCATGATCGTTAGAGGGATAAAGAATGCCACAAAAGAGCCTATTAGGACAAAATTGTCATCTGCAAGTAGGCAGCTGTCTTTCTTAAATACTTTGGAATCATCTTGTAGTCCGAAGACAGGTACAGGCATGGAGATACCTGAAGGTGGATTAGAGAAAGAGAAGGTTAAACACAATAATAAAAAAATGCCATTTCCAATCACCAAGAAAAAATAAATGAAACACTTCTACCTATACACAGACCATTTCTCAAAGAATAAATAGTTATAGGACACAGATGAACACTAATAGATAGAGACACAATTGATAGACATCCCAAAACAAACTGAATTTACACAGTGGAAGGAAAAATACTGCATCTCATGTTTCATCAGCAGCGCAATGCTAGTCCTGTTCTTGGGATGTTGTGCTGGAGCTATGCTAAGAAAAGATACCTTGTGTAACATTGGTCTTGCAGATCCTGAATTTCAGGTCTGCCAGCCTCTGGCATTTGTGCTACCACCACCTTTACAGGGTCCCTGAGAAGGGCAGGGGGAGAGCAGCACTGGAGTTACATGGGATTTTGCAGTTGCTCCAATCTAAAGTTCCTCTCTCCTTCAAAGAAACCTTATCCAGGGGTAGAAATCTGCTTTCATCCAACTGCTCCATGACACCTGGTAGCAACAAAAGCATAACTCTTTATATTCCTGGGTATTATCCCCCCTGTAATGATATCCAGACTTGCTCCTTGGTTCCTGCCACATTAACAAAGGCTTTTATCAACTTTGATCAAGATGATACCATGTCTTTCTTTGTGGGGTAGCTTAAGAGTGGTCTTGGGCTGTTTGTTATAAGAGGATTAAATGTGTTCTGGGCACTGCTTTCTGATGAGGTTGTGAAATACTGATTTTAGGAAGAAAGATAAATTTTTGTCCTAGGTCTGACAGTAATCTTTTCACTAGGTCTTTTTCTTTTCTCCCTGTGATCTCATTACAGTTAACAGTCTAAATGCTAAAAAAACCTTTCCCTGGCAATGGCTGGATGAATGATGGGGACAAATTACGCACTGAAAGACACCAATATGAGGCAGCCTGAGATATGGTGCACCCTGAGGAAATGCAAAGGTCCTTTCACATCCCCATAGGCAATAGAAGGCACGGGAACTTTGTCTTCCTCTGGAGCATGTGCTGCATCCTTGCCCTGTCATGAACAGCAAGGCCAGGTGATGAAGTTCATTCTCCTTGGACTGCTCTGACTGATTCAAGCCCACTCAGCCATTTCCTCAGGACTTCTGCAAATGCTGCTAGTGTCTGAGCAAAATCAAACAGCTGCTGTTTCTTTGGTTATTGGTTTTGGTTTTTTTCAACATTTGTTTCTTCCCCTCCCCCCAGACGGATGCTGTCTTTCCAAGAGAAGCGATGTTCACACAGCGGAAAGGATGATGTGAAGACAGTAGAATTGAAATTGTGAAGCAGGGAAGTGATGATCCAGCCCTGTTGGGATAAAAACAGTTAGGAGTCTGACTCCTGTGGAAAACTAGCATAAGCCGGGAGCTTCAGCTCCCTTTACATCTTTGAAAAGAAATCCCAGATGCTGTATTTGGCTTCTGAGGGGAAAAAAAAAAAGAGGGAAGAATTTCTTATGATGTGAGGATGATGCCATGCCCTACCTCGTCTCTTGTGTACCCAAGAATATCCTTACTGGCTCACAGATGAGTCCTGAAACTCATGCTCTCAACAACAGCATTTCAGTGGTACCTCCCTCTATCTCCTTTCTTTTCCTTTCTTCCCACTCTTGTTCTAAGACAGGGTTTTCTGTTATAATTTTAAAATTACAGGTTATGTTTTCATTTCGCACATTTTAGTGCCCAGCAGAACAGCTCCAGTAGTAGAGGGAATCTGTGGAGTCCAGGCACAGTACAAAACAATAACGGTAATAATATTAAAATATTATTCTCTTAAAATATTCCATTCATTTGGTGCTTCTGGAACTTCTACAAAGCTCTTAATTTTTCTAACACCACTGCCCTTTATTTTCCTGATGACAATGTAGCTTATTTTATCTGCACAACTTTGAACTGAGTCATGGCAATGCCTTGCACCAGTTTACAAAAGTGCTGTTCTTATCTGCCCAGGGCAGCAGCTGGTGGAAAGCCTGTGGTATTGGCCTTTCTGTTTCTGCTGCACAAGCCCTAAATGCTTGAACTTGTCTATGAGAAGCCAGTATGTGAGACACAGACTCATGCAATGTGTGGATCGGGCCCATGGAAACTTTCAATGACTTCAGGAAAGCTGCTGCCTAAAAAGGCCCAAGTCAGCCTGACTGATGGCACGGAGAGGTCACCTGCAGGAGCCACGTTGCCCAGCCACAGCTGAGTAATCTGGGGTGCAGAACACCTCCAATGAAATGGGGACTGCTTTGAATTTCCTTTCCTGTCTTTTTTGGATGAGCTGAATGATACTAAAGGCACCCAGTACCTCCCAGCATTACACTTCAGCTGCATGAAGGCACAGCACTATTCAGAGCAATACCACAAGTTTCCCATCTGGTTCTGCCCTGTACTGATAGCAGCAGGGCTGTTTTTAGTTTTAATTCAAAGACCTAGTGTGAGCTGCAGAGATAAAATAAACAATGGTGGTGACAGAGTAAAAAGATGCCTTTCATTACTACAGACCTTATGGTTCAGCCACATCAAGAGGTATGGGAGAAGAGGAAGCAGCATTAGAAAGAGGAATACTTTCATTTAATTGCAAACCTTTTCAAGTAAAAGGCCAAAGTCACCTGAAATACAAAGGGCAGCAGTTCCCCACCTTATTTGTTTTGTTGTTAGCAGCTTCTGGAGCCTGGCATCTAAATCCAGATTGCTGGCTTTAAAAAAATGGAAATGAACTTCAGCTTGTAGCTGGAGTTTCCATGTTTCCTTGTCATTCCTTTACCAAGGGCAAAAGTGCCATTCACAGCAGCACTACGGCAGGCACTGCTAGTCGTGTGAGTTTTTCTGACTGACCGTTCAATGCATCTTTCCCCTGCAGCCATGGGTAAGTTGCCTGTGTACAGTTTGAAAATACCAGAGGTACCAGGTTTGGTAGCAGAGGACATTGACAGCTGTAATGTGCTATTTGTGTACACCCCAGTTCAGCTGATGTAGAGGATCTCACAGATGCTACTACGGGGACTAAACTTATTGCTCCCCTCCCTGAAGGAACAAAGTTTGTGCCTCATCAACAGGTAAGTACCTTCAAAAGGTAGCTCCTGGCTTCTGTAGCTTGAGGATAGTAAAGCCCTGAAAGGACACAAGGACCAATGTTTAAACTGTAAATAAAGGAACTTTCATGTGCAACCCATGTCCACTGTTTTGATGGGATTTTTAGGAAGCATCCCATATAGCCAAGAATGTCACCCACACATCACTCAGGTTTGGTCAAGATCAAGCTTGTTCTATAGACACATAACAAAAAGTTATGATCTAAGCTGTATTAGCATTATTGCAGCTGACTGAATTCATTCTCTAAAGACTGAAGCTGACTGACTTCTCCTTGATGATTCAGATGTATAATTTCTTGCTGTCTTTATTGTCTCTGCTTTCCGGCTCCCTGCTGTTGGTGACTGTGGACATTTAAGAAGGCACAAGGCTGTGCCTGTGTAGTCAAATGTCTAGAGCTTCACAAGAAAGGATCACAAAGAGCTACCAGCTAGGGATGAGCAGGTATTTGGGAAATGAACTGTGTGCAAACAGTAGCTCTGGAGGAAACAACCCAGCAGGGCTGTAACAGAAGAGCTATTCTGCGCCCTGCCCATTCCACATCCCTGGCTCAAGGTCAGTCTGAAAAAAGTCTTGATATCCCCTGAGTGCTTTTTTTTATGGTTTATCTTACTGTGCTTCCAAATCAAACCTAAGTTGAGGCACGAGGAAGCACTCAGCACAGAATGGGAGCATTCATTCAAGCACTGGAGGTACATTAGACACTGTGTTTCCTGTAGGCATTCCCACTCATATCAGAATATTTTCCCTTGTGGACAAACCCTAAATATTATGTTCCTCTGGCAGAAGGTGGTTTATATATATAGCTTGATTTATAGACAGGTGGCTGTTTCAAACTCTATGGACTTTAATAAACCACAAAACAGAACCCAAACGATAAAGATGAGTAATAAATCCTGCATTAAACCTTAAGCATTTGAGCACAACTTGAGCATGACAACGGGCCCTTGAAAACATCAAAGGTTAAGAAGTAAAGTGATAGCATCCTTCATGTTATTCTCTCAAAAAAGCGTGGTAAAACTGATAAAGTTTGATTTAATGGTACACATTGCTGGCTTGCAAATCTTCAGACATATACAGCAGCCATAAAACCACTTTAACTGGACAGGTGAACGGGTTTTGCAGCTGCCTTATACTGCTAAGATTATAAATAAATCAGAGCTAGAATTTACAATATGCCATACTGAGTGGCACACTTGAGCTATGCAGGATGAAGACGAGCAGGGAGGAGTGAACTGATAAAGTCAAGGTTCCTTCTGTGAAGTGTCCTTCGAGCAGAGACTGTCAGTAGAAAGCTTTCACCTCACATATATCCATTTCAATCGATTTGAATACAAATGAGCATTACTGTATACCTTAACTAGAAGTCCAAGGGATAGAAAATACCTTTTAGAAATGTCATTACAGTTTACCAAAAAAATTCAGTCCACCTTCACCTGAAAAAGAAAAAAACTTCCCCAGCTCAAGTTTTAGAAGTCAATGGGTTAGATGTATTCATGTTATAGGCCTGGACCATGGGCCACTGTACAGAGATGTGCTGTAGGCACTGGGGACCTCTGAGAGGATGCTGCTTGAAGAAGGCCAGCCTCTCCTTCAATGTGGCAATATTTGTCTCATTTCTTTAGAAAATCCCGTGCCTGGTATCTGGTGCCTTTCTGTACTCAGACAATGTTCTCCTGTGGTACATCTACACATTCAAACAACAAACAGCTGTTCACGTATACGAATATGATACATCCTAAGGCATGCATATACAATGTATAATCTCTGTATCATGTTGTATAAAAAATTCCTTTTGGAGGTGAAACATGGACATCACATTATTTTCTATATTTTGGACTGAAATAATCACACAAAATAGTATTTATTCCTTTGGGCTACCATGATGCCCTGTAGTGGATGTTTGCTTGCTGTAGGAACACAAACCACACAAAGCCACTTAGTGGGAGAAGCATGGACCATGTCCTCCTCTGGGTATCAAGGATGCAGATGTGTCTGGCCATTATATCAGAAGCTGGAATTTAGTGACAGCTACTTATGTGCTTTCACTTAATCTGTAGAATACCCATTCAGTCTCTCTCCATGTCTCTGCTTGGAATGTGGCATTCACCATTATGGGAGTCACCATTTTCCCAGAACTGCAAGCGCTTAGCTGATTTCTGCATGCACCTGAAAATGTTATTTCCCAACTGACCCATTTCCAATCATGACAAACATTCCACTGTTACAATTTTGTTGCTGCACAAATAGTGCCAGCCACATTGCGAATAGCAAGGTTATGCAGTTTGCTGATGGGTAGCAGTGCAGAAGCAGAAATTTCCACCTGGGGAGATGGGATGTTGAAAAGCCCTGGGTGGATCAGAGGTTTTCAACATCCCCTCTGATCTGTCGATCAC
Organism: Myiopsitta monachus; assembly: GCA_017639245.1. NCBI lineage: Eukaryota > Metazoa > Chordata > Aves > Psittaciformes > Psittacidae > Myiopsitta > Myiopsitta monachus. The sequence continues at coordinate 68,894,497 of CM029919.1, forward strand.
CATCTGAGGCTGCATCTGGTTCACATGAATGTTAAAAAACTTCTGCCTTTCCTAGTCAGCATGGCAGTGTCCCCAAAGTCCTTGTCTAGAATTTCTCTTCACATGTGAGACAAGCACAAACCTCTTCCCTAGTTGTAGGTACAGGAGTTGTTAGTGGAGACAGGAGTGGGTCAGGAGCTTTTTCTCACAAATCCCCAAATAACATCTGCTTTCAGATGGATTTCCTTGGGAGCTATGTGAGTCACAGTGCTGCTGGAGCATTGTCTCCTTTCTGCATCCCAAGAGGCCATCTTCACAGGACTGGAGACAGAGCGGGTCCAGCTATTTTCCTTATTACTACCTATATGCCAAATTTAGATTTTTATTTGAGGGCACACAAAGAGCTGGTTTTCTGTATCTTTCCCTTGGAACACTTTATTTGGTTACATATGTTCTATTTAATGCAAACAACTTTATATTTAAATTCACATAGGGAATGTGAGGTAATACTTGGAATTATTCTATAAATTTTGAAATGGATTTGTTCTTGGCAGCCCAGAAAATCTCTAAGGAAATATATAATTCAATTCTTCTTATGTGAGAAAATTATTGTAAATGATCATTTATAATAGTATAATTCTATAAATCATCTTTTTCTACTTTAGAAAAACAAAATCAGAAGAGTCTGTCTTACTGATATGTTTCTCATTTATGTCCTAAGCCCCAAAACCAGTTTCTTACAAGAACAGAGATGTGCCTCTCCAAATTAATTTGTAGGACTGTGTGAATAAATTAAATAGAAATAGAAATAAAAATAGAATTAGAGGAACATTACAGGAAGGACAGAGCAAGAAATGGAGGACAGGTGCCCCTTTTTGACCAAGCTAATTAGAAACCCAGGGCTCTAGAGCGGGCTGAGAGAGGAAACTGCTGATAGAGTCAGTTACTGCTTTGGTATGATCCTGTTCACTTACAAAATGTGCATGCAGTCCTATTTCCTTCGAGGCAGTAAGAATCCAACAGCAGGAAGCAGTTTCTTTGCTCTTGGCTTTAAGTGCTATTCCTGCCTATACACACCTCAAATCCCCTTTCTTAGCTGTGCTGCAGGGCTGTTTACAGCAGTTCTTTGCCCTTCATGTCTTGTCCTTCTTATTTCCTTGTTCAATTTTCCAATCATTCTGAGTATTTGAAGAAGACACAACTTTTGCATAGCAATTTCCAGTAGAGCTTCTCCACCAACAGAGTCTGCTTTTCAGCTAGTGGTGTTATCTTTGGTTTGGGCAAAGGCTTCTGCCAAGGTGCTTAGTGGCTTCTCACAGCTATCTCAAATTGTTATCCCTCTGTGTAGCATGACTACCCACTAAAGGGACTAACAGAACTGATATAGATGTCTACACTTACCAAATAGCTAGGAAAAGAAAGAAAGAAAGATTTATAAATGTCCTGAAGAGATTTAATTTGAAAAAGGATTTAGGAACTGGGGATTTCAGATTCTGCCATTCATATACGCAGCAAGCCAAAACAGAGAACATTGTTATTGCAACCATTCCCTATTAGTGCCAGCACAGGTTTGCACAGGCTGCTTTCACCTTCTGCTGACTGCAGTGGGCAGAGGTGAGGCCTCCAAGGGGGTAAGAAATTGATAGACAAAGATGTGCTGCCAGGTCCTGTCTTTCATAAGCAGGGAGGAAGTCACGCTTCCCAAAGCAAGTCTTGGTATCTAGTTTGAATATTAAATATTTTTTTTAGTTATTTCCTAATGTGCTTGTAGTTATTCCCAGGTAATGACCTTGCTCCTTGATTGCATGTGGCCTCCTTTTAACTGCAGCTCTGCAGTGCTTCTGTCTTTGTGGAGTAAAAGTCTTTCTGCTTGGACTTAGCATACTGGAAACTTGCTGTGCAGGACCACCACATGTAAAACCTTCACCTCTAGGACCAGCAACTAGAAAGTGTATGTTCTTCAGTGGAAACCTCAGAAATTTGAAAGACTTCATCAATTTATATGGAAATTTTCTTTTAGGTGGCACATATTTATGTTCCATCTGCTTGTTTACTGTAGCACTTATACCTACTGAGGAACAGAACTTTTCTTGTTGAAGAGATACCAAACTGCACAGTAAATAACTTTTTGTATAATATGGCTAAAGAACAAAATAATGTGTACCACATGCCAGATTCTTCCACAGGACTTCCATGGATTCAATGATCTCCCTTTTACTGTGCTTGGTTAGACCCCATGGTCTGATTCTGAGTATTCCACTGACGTTAAGCCTGGAGAAAGATGTCAAAAGATCCCAGCGCTAGACTCGATGTGTCAACTTTTACACAGAATGTAAATCTCTTCACCTTGTGTAGATTACCGTGCAAATAGAAGTGATTATACACACATCTAGAAGGAGGAAGAGGGAGGCAAGAAGGTGTCTGGACTTACTTTTGCAGCAGAAGGCCAGACAGAGCTGTTTAGCTTCCAAGATATCCAGGAGGTTAAAAGCTAATAATAGGGACAGACTAAAAATTCTATTCCTTTTTACTAGTCCAGAGGAATCCAGTCAACCTGATCTCCAGGAAAGAGCATGCCATTGTGCCTTATACAGCAAACTTGTCCACCTGAGAAAGCACCATTGTGTTTCCCATGTGAAAGTTTAGTCCATCCTTAGAGATGGGACAAAGAAATGTTTATGGGAGTGATTCAGAGGTGTTTTTTCACCACATTGTTCATGTCACATCTGAAATGGAATTGCTCTTCCTTTGCCTAGCTCAGTCATGTGGTTTCCAGATGATGCTGAGAGCACATGGACAACTAGCATCAGAATAGCAATGCTGAAGGAGAACAGAGGGAAGGGCAAACCCCACTCCATACCAGCGATCTGTATTGATGTCATACCCGTCTTCTGCTGGGATCTGAGCTAGGTTAGATTTGCACCTGGCAAGAGGTTTCTCCTTCTCAGTAGCCCTCCCTCAGGCCAGCTATTCCTGCGACATTCTCATGGGGAAATGCCCAGAGGAGGGAAGATCAGGGAGACCTGCCCGCAGCCTGAGGTGCATTTTCAAATCTGAGAGTATGAAATATGACAAGGAGTGGAACGTATGGGTGTCTTCTAGGTACCAATTTATTTTCAGCCTGATCTTTGGTGAGATTGAGAGTTGTCACTGTCCCTGAGTCTGGAAAGAGTAGAGAGTGAGGCAGTGTCTGGCTAAACATGAACAGGAGGAACCAAAGCCCAAGGTAGCCAGGCAGCAGCTACAATACTGCCTTCCACGGGGAGTCAGGAGGAAGCTGGGCTTAATGTTCTCCTTCAGGGCATGTAAGCTGATGACAGCTGTGTAACCACTTTATCCATGGTGCTTACAAGTGATTAGAAGTGACTGACCTTATGATGAAGAGCTGAATATTTAGTTTGAAAAATTGCAGGAGTTGCCCAAGGTCTCCAGCCTAGCTCTGTGCAGAGGGACGCAGTGCTACTCATTCACATTTAAAGCTCATGGATGGACAAACCTGCTGCTTCTGTGGCTCAGCGAATTGCAGCGAAGCAGGTGAAACACCTTTTTTCCTTTCTGTGTTCTCAGTTAATGTTGTTTAAATTGCATTGCTGTTTTTAAGTTCCCTGTAGCAATGGTTTAATTTCTACTCAAAAGGAGTTACAAATTTACGGTTGTCACTGGCTTAGGTAAATATGTTACTTTAAAAAAGAAAAGACCCTCTAAGAGGGATCAACTCGAGCCACTGGTGATACTCCTCCTGTTTAGCACAGAGGATCTTTTTCTATTCCATGTCAGATGGCTTCACAGTGTTCACTGTTAAGGCCCCTAGGAGAGTAGATTTGGGGATAATTGCACTTTGAAAAAGAAAGAAAGACCATACATTTGTAACAGGATCTTCCCAAATCTCATGTCATCAGTCTGCCTTTTTTAGCTCCTGAAGGCTCCTCAGGGTTAACTTATTATGTACTATACATGCCACATACTCAGTAATGGTTAAAAAAAACCCAACCAAACAAACAAAAAAAAGGAAGAAAAAATAGTAGTAGTAAGCTAGAAATTATGGAAAGATCTTAGATATTCCATTATCATATGCAACTAATGTGATGGCTCCTGGAGCAATCTAAGTCACAAGACCCTCTGCTATCCCAGTTTTTATACTTCTGGGCTTTTAATTATTGCTTGGTGTGATTTGTTGAACGCTGATAATTTACTTGACTCTGCCTTAACCCTCCACTAAACTGAACAGTGATTTCTGTTGGCATCTCTCTGAGATTGCTCCAGCAGTGTTGCTTGACTTCATTGTGTAGTTTAAGAAGAAACTGAATGTAACCATCAGATAAGTTGTTTAATTATTATTATCTTTTAGCAACAATTCTGCACTGAGTCAGCAGGACACAGACAACCAAAACTGTAATTCTTCCAGATTTTCTAGACCTCAGACCAGGTCCCACTTTAATCCAGACCTTCGTCTTGTCTCTCCATGTGTCCTGGGTTCAGCAGTAGCAGTCATTTTTCTCCTTCTTAGTACCTGGTGCAGTGCTGTGTTTTTGGCTTTCAGCCTGGGAACAGCGCTGACAACACCTATGTTTTCAGTTGCTGCTCAGCAATGTTTAGTCTGACCAAGGACTTTCTGAGTCTCATGCTCTGCCAGGAAGGAGGGGAAGCTGGGCTGAAGCAGAGACAGTGCACCTGACCCAAACTGACCAAAGAGTATTCCATACCACAGCACATCATGCCCAGTATATAAACTGGGGGCAGTTACCTGGAATGGTTAGATCACTGCTTGGGTCGGGCTTGGTATCGGTTGGCAGGTGGTGAGCAGTTGTATTCTCTCCCCTTGTTATTTGTCTTCTCATTATTATTATTGGTGGTAGCAGTAGTGGTTTGTGTTATACCTTAGTTACCGGTCTGTTCTTATTTCAGCCCATGGGAGTTACATTCTTTTGATTCTCCTCCCCATCCCTCTGGGAGCTGGGGGGAGGAAGGACGGGGGAATGAGAGAGAGACTGAGTGGTTTTCTGAGTTATGTCTGGACTTAAACCATGACACCATGCCTCCTTTTGTGCTTGCTTGCAGAGGCTGCTGATAAAGTAAATGGTCAGCTTCTTACTAGTTACACAAGGAAACTGCACAAATGGCTGGAGAGTTACTGGGGAAGATGTTCTGATGCAATGAATAATTTGGAAGAAAAACCAGGTGAGAAGCATGTTAGAGTCCTGCTTTGGTCTGAACATTATTATTCAGGATCCTGTGCTTTATGCTTCCCTGACCACCCAGTGGGTAATACCCTTCACCCTGACAGAACTGCTCTTCTGTTAAATCAGTGCCCTGGTCACTTTCAGAAGATGACAGGGTTGAAGAAGAGGTGAAAAAGTGTCTAGGTAGGTTCTATAGCATAATCCTTAGGCTTTTCTTTCTGCTAAATGTCACAAGCCACCTTGAAAATGAAAAATAAACACTTGAACTGCCCTAGCAACAAGAAACAGCTACTCTGAATGCTGTGGGTACCTCCTGCAGTCGTATGCAAGGCAGCCCTGGTTTTAGCTTGGGAACACTGACCTAAAACTTTTGAGCATTTTTATGCTTATAAATAAAAAGTTATGCTTTTCACTCAGTGCACCTGAGACATGGTATCTCAGGATACTCACAGTTCAGCTCAGGCTACGATCCCAGCAACAGTGGTCAACTTGACATTTCAAAACTCAGACCAAATATGAAATCATAATGAAAATTATATTCTACCAGAAGGAAACAGGTCTTCCCAGTGGGTGTGATTTACTTGCATCATAAACACAGGGCTGAATACTGTGAAATAAACAGTTCCAGTTTTGATCAGCCAGAAAAGAGAGCCCTTATCACGATGCCTCAGCCTGCTTTCAGGATGTCATAAGAGTTTGACAGTCTGTTTTCCATCAATGAGTCTGGTGGACATCATAGGAAAAATTAGCTGACAGATATTTCTAAATTTGTTGTAGGTAATTAGGAATATGTTGTCTCAGCTCTGACAAAACTCCAGACTTACTAGCTGGGTTTCTGCTTAGAAATGATGCCAATGGCATGGGCCAGGAAATGCACTGGGAAAGTTAATTGCAGGCTGAGTGTGATAGTTTGTAATGATCCTGCTAATCCTGCTAAGGTTTTCATTTAAAAGCAGAATTATGTGATACATTTTTCTTTCTTAACATTATAAAATGCAAAATCTGGCTTCAATAAAATTTAATTCTTTAAAATACATAAAATAAGCTGTAAAATTGCTCTGCAAGATTTTAAAAAGAATGAAAATGTCTTTGGTTTTGACATTTTCTTTTATGTAATATAGTGCTACTTTATCAACACTTTTTTCATTTGGGAGGTGATTAAATGCAATTACAGTGTACAAATGAAAGAGTTTCTAAATCCCAACACAATTCCTTGTTCACTTCATTTCTGCTCATTTATACTGCGTATGGCTTTTGCTATGCAGAAATCCCAGTTCCTCTGATTAGAGATGCTTAAATAATTTCTTGGTCAATAGAGTAATTCCTTTTGAGCGTGTACTGTTGTAGAGACCTATTGGGAAAAGATCAGAGCAGGCCTATGACTGTGTCCTTCCTGCATTTTGCAGCACTTCACATGGCACTTTCTGCAGAGAAGGGCATTCTGTGGTAGGACCTAGAGTCATCCTTTTCCCTCTGGACAGGGAATCCGTTCTGGATCCTTGTATGTATTGCATGCTGTGCTGGGTACATGACTGGCTTAAAATATAGCATTTCAGGGAAGGAGAAATAAGTCCTAATAGGCACTGTACTGTTACTGCCTTTTTTCTTGAAACATTCCATTTACTCTGATGTATCTTACAAAGAGAGACTGGCTAATCATGAACAGTTACTTATTCAGTCAAAGAATCCTGCTAATAGGACCAACCTGGTCCAGTTGCACCTAATCCTTTTTCACCATTAGATCCAGGAGGAATATGGTCTTCAAAGCAAAGTTACAACCAAAAACCAAAAAAAGAATACAACGAAGAAATTCTGTCATCAGCACCTTGACTAACCAAGGTCTTTCCACATAGCTCCACTACTAAAAACGAAGATTTATTATTTAAAAATTGCCCTTAAAAATAAAATCAAGCAGAAAGAAAAGCCACACATTAATGTTGTGACCACTCATTTTGGCTTTTACCCTTAAAGCAGAATGTTTCTTGCAAAAGAAGTGCTCGCAGAATGGGTGTGCCTTTTTAATAGGCAAAACTTTCATCTCCTTCTGATAATCAGGGAATTACACAAAGGAAATGGTAAATGTATACACAATTATTATTCTTCATTTGACAATACATATGCACTGCTATAATGTAGTGTTCCCCATCCAGAGGTATGCCACGTTGCTCAATGTCTCTGATTTGGAAATGTGGCCTTATGGAATTTTTTAATGTTGTTTCTTTATATCCATGTTTCCAGATTTGGAGAATATATAGAGCAGTTCAATCATTACTATTTCTTTAAGCATTTTTTTGTAAAGAAAAGCGTAAAGTTAATAACACCTCCTTGTCAGATAATGAAAACAACGTACAAGTTCAAAATGCAAGCTGTTTTAACCTTCACAGTTATGAGAAGGAGATACGTGTGGTAAGCTTTTGGTCTGGTGGACAACAATGTGTTCACTCTTCTGGGAAGAACAAATCAGCCAGAGGATTCTGTTACATGGGAAATACAGGAATAATTTGCAGCAGTGGGGAAAGTAAATATGATATTTATGTCTCTTTCTTGGAACCATCTTAAGTAATCTTTCATAACCAAAATACATGTGCTAACAAACTTAGAAATGTGAGTCACAGCATTGAATGTTAACTTCCCTTGGACAACCTATGCATTAATTGCTTCTTCAGTTATTAATTGTTGCTGCTGGTGGTGTTGTTAGTATGGCAATGAACTTTGTACTGGCATAATTGTTGACCACTGAGCCTCATACGTTGTGTCTGTGTAATAAAACAATGAAGATCCTGCATCTGTGAGAGGGTGGTGAAGCTCTCATACTTTTATGAAATGTCGTTCCATGGCCCTTGTTATAACTAATGCAAATTTCTCTATATGTTGTGTCACAGCTTTTGACAACACAGTTATGGCATTTTATTTTTACGGTGGCATCAACATCCACAAATGGAGAAGGTCCCAGGGGATTGATTGCCCAAACATAAAACCAACAATGCTTGCCCTTGAAATCCCCCAGCTGGAAAGAGCAAACAGTTCGTTCACTTTTTGGGAGATGGCTTCGTAAGTATGGTTAACTAAGAAAATTATAAATGCCACTAAGAATGCAAAGCCAGGTTTTTAAAAGAAGAAATGGAAGCAAAGCAAATGACTACATGGTAAAGTGAGTGGTGTAGCAGATATTTCAAGTTTAGCTCCAGCACTTCCAAATTTAGGTGCTCAACTTTATATTGTTGGAGTACAGTGCTGTGTGTAATTAATTGCAATTTTATGTATTTTGGCAGTATATTCCGTGTTATAACAAGTGATCTTTTCCTATGCCAAGCCGTCCCTAAATTAGACTTGAATGAACCAGCAAATCATAAGCATGTAATCTCAAAGAAATGTAGGATGTGATGGATCCAGAGCAGAGATTCCCAACCTGCTGCCCCTTGGCTATTTGTGCCTTTTGAAAAGAGTAAAGGGACTTTCAAATGAAAGCTGGCCTTGGCAGTAGGAGGAGTGAGCTGAAGGAGGCCAGAGCTGTCAATAAACCACAATCCAGAGACAACAGTAGTTGAACTCTACCAGTCCCAACTGCTTCCCTGGCTCTTCATACTCTGCAGGACAACAAAAGCCATGCAGAGAAATTGCAGGCTGCCTGTGAGCCTCTGTTTCGCCATAAAGCTTCACACTGCCAAATTACCAGAGCGCTCAGTTGCAGTGAGCTTGTTTCGTACACCTGGAGGTAGCTCTTTTCACCCTGCACTCTGAAGAATGTTGCTTCACATGCTGCAGTATTTCTGAATTTTTGAAGCCTCAAAAGCAATAGCAACATTTTAAGAGTTATGTGGTGGGAGGTTATTTCACCAGCTTCCTCCAGCTCCACTTGGACTTCTTTTCTGCATGAAAAATACTGAATAAATCTAAGTTAGTGACTGGGGAGAGCAGAGACTGCCTGAAGGCAGTGAACAGATGTGTAGGCTGAGTGAGAAATGATAAGAGAAGAGAAAACTCAGCTAAGAGGATTTGGGCTTCATCAAACTTCACATTACTTAGACCATTAACAGAGGAATAGAGAAAAATAAGGACTGAGGAACGATAGGTATAGGGGCTTAACATTCATAATTCTTTTATGTGGCACTTTCAAGGATTTTTAAAGGAGAGAATAGTTTATTCTTGGCCTCTTGCAGAGCGGTAAGTTTCTCAGGCTGACTTAGCACTCAGAGGTGCTTTACCTTTATTTTTCAGCATAGGTTGAATACATTTCTATAAATTCCAGTGAAAGACTATTCAAACTTCAACTTTATTTTTTCTAGGAAGAGGAAATGGGAAATGCTTGGGCTTTTTACACCTGTTTTCAGTAACGACCTCTGTGCTTTAAAACAAGTAGAATAATTTTGAGAGTTTAATGGGCTTTTGCCTTCAACAGCTACAAATAATATAATTAGGTAGCCACTCTGGGTACTGGATGATTTAAGAATTAAAGACACGATTAGGATCTGTTACAGCAATTAGAATCCATTTTAAACCAATTGCCTGTGGCATTACATGGTCTGGTGAAAGAAAGGCTGCTGGCTAAATGCTCTTCTTCCAGTGAATGCAAAAACAAATGTTGTAATACAAGGGTTTCTTTTGGTTGCTTTTGTTTTTTTTTTAAACTAAGAAAGTCAGTACTTCAGAAATGAAGTAAATCAAATTATCTGTAGGGTTTTTATGCTGTATTTTAAATACTATATATGCCAGTGAAGTCAACAGAAGGAAAACCACTGATTGACTGGTTTTTGGATCAAATTCACTGAATAAATTTGTGAATTTAGTGAATAAAAGAAAACTACAAATTTAGTGAATGAAAGTATTATGACTTAGGTAAATTAAGGTAAAGTAAAAGTCATAATGAAAGAGACATGGTAGATTGGGAAACAGTAAGAGAACTGCATGTCCCACAAATCAGCTACAAGTATTTACAGGAGGCAGTGAGCAGGTGGGTAAGGGTAATCCAGCTGATTAAAAGTTCCTGGATTTCCAGAAAGCTCTGACAACACTGTCTCGTAAGAAATTAAGCTCAATAGCAGAAGAGGAAAGATTCTCTTGAAGTAAAAGAATTGGGTGAAAGACAGAAAACAAAGGGTAAGATTAAACAGTTTGTTTCTACGATGAGGGTGGTAGAAGGAAGTGTCCCACAGCCCTCTATGTTCATCAGGGCTGTTCAGTTCATCCATGACCTGTTTGCATGGGCACTAGCACTGAATAAAATGTGCTGGTAACACATGGCTGTTGGCTGTAGAGAACTGCAGAAGGTCCTCATAAATCTCAGCTAATGGGTAGCAAAGTAGCAGATGAAATTGTACAGTGTTTGGGGGATAACCCTATTGAGGAATGCAAACCTGTTTGTCATTACTCAGGAAAGAAAGGAGTGCCATGAAAATTGTCAGAGGCCTGGAACTCCTCTCCTATGAAGAGAGGCTGACAGAATTGGGGTTGTTCAGTTTGGAGAAGATAAGGCTCTGGGTGAGTTTACTGTGGCCTTTCAATGTATAAAGGGGGCTTATAAGAAAGATGGAGAGGGAATTTTTATCAAGTCCTGTAGTGACAGGACAAGGGAAAATGATCTTAAACTGAAAGAGGGTAGATTTAGGTTGGACAGAAGGAAGAAAGTTTTTTTCAATGAGGGTGGTAAGACGTTGGCACAGTTTACCCAGAGAAGTTGTGGATGCCCCATCATTGGAAATGTTCTATGTCATGTTGAATGGGGCTTTGAGCAACTTGAGTCAGTGAAAGATTCCTTGCCCATTGCAAGGTCATTGGAACTAGGTGGTTTTTAAAGGTCACTTCCAAACCAAATCATTCTATGATTCCTTGATTTTGGAGTCACTGAGCTGAGCATCCTTGAGCTCAGTGTGCAGGGATGATCTGAAAGACTAAAAGAAAGGTCAGATTTATTAAAGTGGGAATTTATAACAAAGCAGAAAATATTACCACTCCACGAGTTCATGGTGTGTCCATCTCCTGACTACTGTGGTCTGGCCACCTGTGTATGTAGAAGCACTAGAAAAGATTCAGAGAAGGGTAAAAGATGACCCGGGCACATGTCCTGGTTTCATCTGGGATAGAGTTAATTTTCTTCTCGGTAGCTGGCACAGCGCTGTGTTTTGGATTTAATATGTGAATAATGCTGTTAACACACCAATGTTACTAAGTAGTGTTTACTCTGACCAAGGATTTTTCAGTCTCTCATGCTCTGCCAATGAGGAGGGGCACAGAAAGTCGGGGGGGAGCACAGCCAGTACAGCTGACCCAAGTGGGCCAAAGGGATATTCCATACTACAGAACATCATGCTCAATATATAAATGGGGTGGGGGCGTTAGAATCATAGAATCAAATAGATTGGAAAAGACCTTTAAGATCATCAAACCCAACTGTTACCCCAGGACAGCCAAGTCCACCACTAAACCATGTCACTAAAGGCCTCATCTACACAGTTTTTGAACACTTCCAGGGACAGTAACTCTACCATTTCCCTGGGCAGCCTGTTCCAATGCCTGAGCACCCTTTCAGTGAATAAATTTTTCCTAATATCCAATCTAAACCTCCCCTGTTGCCATTTGAGTCTGTTTCCTCTTTTCCTGTCACTTGTTACGTGGAAGAAGAGACCAGCCACCTCCAAGCTCAATCCTCCTTTCAGATAGTGGCAGAGAGTGATAAGGTCCTCCCGAGCCTTCTCTTCTCCAGATCAAACAACCCCAGTTCCCTCAGCCATTCCTCATCACACTTGTGCTCCAGACCTTTCATCAGCTTCATTGCCCATCTCTGGACCCTCCCTAGTACTCAAATGTCTTTCTTGCAGTGAGGGGCCCAGAACTGAACACAAGATTCGAGGTGCGGCCTCAGCAGTGCCAGTACAGGGGAATGATCACTGCCCTGACTCTGCCGGTCACACTGTTTCTGATGCAGGCCAGGATGCTGTTGGCCTTCTTGGCTGCCTGGGCACACTGCTGGGGTGAGGACCATGAGGGGCCGATCACTGCTCAGGGATGAGATGGACTTTAGTCAGTGGGTGGTGAACAACTGTATTGTGTATCATTTGGCTTTTTATCTTGATTTTTATTCCTCTCTTTATTCTTATTCTTATTTCATATATTAAATAGCTCTTATCTCAACCCACGGGTTTTACCTTTTCCAATTCTCCTCCCCATCCCACGGGGATGGGGTAGGGGAGTGAGTGAACAATGGTGTGGTACTTAGTTGCTGTTTGGGATTAAACCACAACAGCATGGGATACTGCTGCACAAACAGAGCCTAAATATATTTGGATTCAGTCTGGTAAAATAATCATTGAAGGGGGCTATGTAAGAGGATGGACTAAGGACTTTGATAGTGAGGGAGCTACTGAGGGTCTCTGATCAGAAGATTCCCCCCTCTCCCCCTGGTAAAGTAAGCCTCTACATAGGGGAACATAATGTCCTTAATTTCTTTCTCTTGCTTTTTACCCTCTGTCTCATATGCCATGACAGTTCACAGCTCACCAGCCTTGCAGGAGCAAGGGGAAGTCAAAGGCTGTCTAACTGATGCTGCAGGGCAAAACCTTGAGAAACAATTCCCCCCTCCAAATTTGTCAGTGAGATGGCAGCCACAATGTGTGCTGCGGAGAGTGCTGTGCCAGATACTGGCTCTGCTTGTGCCAGCTATAGCTATGGGAAAATGCAAAGAGTTAAATAATTTATATCCCTGCCACTCTAAGTAGCATTGAGAGCCTGGAGACTGGTAAATGATACACGGAGCACCTCTTAGCTCAGAAAGCATTTCCTATTTGTAAATGTCCTAGCAAACACCTCACTCTTCCTAAACCATTTCCTGCTTATTCTCAGTCAGATGGTAGGAGATCAGGACAGGGTTGAACACTGACTGACAGCAAGTTGCATGGGTGATGTGGTATTTATCAAAGCCCCTTATAATACTGGCATTTTTCTTTATTTTATTAGTATAGTAATATGCCATGCTGCAAATTCAATCCAGCCTGGCTGTGACTAGCTCAGCAGCTTCCTTACAGTTTGTTGTATGCTTGCTTTCCTGTTTGTCCTCTGGAGCACCTCACATTTGCTTTCATGATGCAGCTCCCAGGCTGGGAACTGACCCATCTTCCTTCAGCTTGTCTCCCTATTCCCCTTGCTTCCATGGGACTAGCAAACCAGCCTAGCACCACTTCATTCCTGCACACCTCAGTGTGCTTGCCTGCATTCATTGGTGGCTATTTAACCTGCTTACTGTTTTGACAACAATTGATGTGTGTATGAGAGGGAGTTTACCCTATCAGCCCACCTATTTTCCCGATCCACTGTTCTCTTACATGTGTCCTTATCCAGCTGCAGTAGCGCGCGGCTCTGTCCTCTTAAGTCATGCCACACTTCAGTGCTTTTCAATAAAATAAGGAACTGTATTTTTCAGAGTTATATAAATAGGGACCATGTTCATATCACTTGCCAGAGTGATAACAAATAACATCTGCGGTTCATCTGATCACTGTTATAAGAAAATTCTCCAGAGAGCAGAAAAAGTGTTTTTACAAAAGGCAAGTTGTTATTAGTTACTACTGCAAAGAACAGTCTTAACTTCTGAAATTTAATAGCAAGATATCAAAGAACTAAATCTGCCTGCTACAGGACATAATCCATAACTAATAGGGCTTAAATAACATTTTTTTCTGGATTCATTTTAATAGTGAGCTAATTCAGATACTCTAGCAGTGGACCCTTATCTGAGGAAAGAGGCTGAGTGGCATGGGCACTGACTGGCATGGACCACCAGTTTGCCCCTCAAATGGTCACTGTGATCATTCTGTGAATTTATTTGTGTTTAAAAAGAACAGCAGTCCAACACACACTAAGCACAGGCACCATACACAAATACAGAACAGCACAGTGTGTACAAATTAAAGGAATGCTTGCCCTTTTTATGTTATATGGAGAATGCTCTGAAAATGCTTGCACTTAGCAGTGTCCAAAATTGGAAAAACTGGACAGAGTTTTCTAGTGCATTGATAAAAATGTGACTGTAGACATATAAGGTATGATTCATCTAATCTAAATGAAGACATCCACATCTGAGTTGCTTTAGGCTTCCTTTTTTAGTTGAAAGATAGGTATTTTTAGGGTGGAGTTCACATGGCCTGCGCTAGACATCTATATCTGATCAGCTGAATGTACCCCAGGGCCACATGTGATGCTGCTAAACCTCACCAAGTCTTAAGAGGATGCAGAACTGTCCTCTTGTCGTGAGAGGAGTCCCAGTATTTCTTGCTGTGCAGCAGAAGATACAGCTATTTTAAGTCGTAAAAATCTTTGACTGTTTTTTCTCTGCCTGTGAGCCAGGATCAAGAGGAAGGCCAGGAGACAATTCAGAGAGGCAGGCAGGCAGGCAGAAGTGTTAGGCATCAACTTCTTTCTTTCCCCTCAAAAGAACAGTAATGGATTACAGTTACCACTTGAAATAATGTGTATTAGCCAGGGAAGTGGCTAATTACCTTTCACTGTAGGCAACACTCAGCAAAAGAGTGATTTTTTTCCAACTTCTGAATAAGTGAGATGCCAGTGCTGGGGAGGGGGGAGAGAGGGAGGGGGACAGGAAATTCCTGGTGCCATGAGACTGCTCGGGACTCAGGGTGCTGTCACCGTGGGAATGAAACAGCGACATTCCTATGCCCAGTTTTGAGTCTCTGAGTTTTGCTAGTGCAAAAAAGAGATCTATCCAGTGAATCATTCAGGGCACCTATTTTAGGCTGTAACTCTGAACTGTCCTGTGGAGAATCTCCTCTTATTTACAGTGTACCCAGAGTGTCTATTGACTCCTAAACAGGATCTATAAATACCCTATCATACACACCAAGAAAGGCAGAAAAAATCTGCCTGTAAGGAACATCTCTAAGGAAATTATCCTTATGATAATTGGGAGCAACCGACTTACATAAAACAGGAAAATATTTTTTTTAAGTTGAGATAATTTTTTCTTTTTAGATGTTAAGGTGATGATCAGTATTGGAAATAAACACATCTTCACAACAAACTTGAACTCGGTAGTCCTATCACTAAGATATATTCTCATCCATGTCCTGTTGTTGATTTCCATTGCATAATTACTACGTTACAGCACGCAGGCTGTGGCACACAAAATATTGCAGGAAGAGAATACAGTTTTAGACTGCAGCGTATATGTCACATCCTCTCAAAGGCCAGAAATTTGCAATAACATGCTGAAATATTGCCTCACTTACCAACTGATATGGTCCAAACAGCAATTATTTTTGCAAAAGCCTTAGTTCTTGAGTTAAACCGGCTGTGATGGATGGGGTTTCGAATGGCAATATAGCGATCCAGTGAGATGGCACAGAGGTGCATGATGGAGGCAGTGGAGAAAAGCACATCCAAGTAGATCCAGACAGCACAGAGCTTTGTGGGCAGAGGCCATGTGTATCCTGCACAGGAGAAAGTTGACATGAGCTAAGAATGTGGCATACATCTTTTGTTGTGACACATATGTCTTGCTGCATGTATCCTTATTGGAGGAGATGGTAGTAAGTGATGCGTACAATAGAAGCTGCCTGGCATTGTTTTAAGAAGCCTTTTTTATTTTCTTGCAACCTTCTAACTCTGTAGCTTTTAGGATTAACTCTCCCCCTTTCCCAGGCTACAGGCAGTGTAAGTTTGTTTCTTTTTACTTCTATTTGCATAACACTAGTGCTTAATGTTCTAATTAACCATCTCTGGCAGCAAATCTATGGAAAGAGAAGAAATTTTGCCATTGTAAACCTGTAAGTTCTGTAAGTTCTCAATTTTGTTTTTAGGACTTTTTATCCATGTAATTACTGCGTTATTAACACCTGCTGATATGCACAGCTGCCTAAATTCTGAACCAGAAACTTTAGATTTAATGGCAGCTGAAGAAATGAATTTATTTTGTTGTATACCAGTGATATTTATCTAGCCTGTTTTTAGGCAACTACCACGTACTTTAATAAGGATATGCTCCCTATCAATGAATATTGACAGGCTCCTCCAGAGAGAGCAATCTAAAGCAAGCACATTAATGTTTACCAATATCCAACCTCTATCTTCTTTGCTGCAAATTAAGCTTCCCCCTTATCCTTGTTCTTTCCAATAGCCATGAAGAATAATTGATGGTTCTCCTTTCCAGAAACAATTGGAAAATGGCTATCATCTCTTGCCTAGTTGTTTGGGTTTTTAACTCATGCAGACTAAGCAAAGCCAATTCCTTTACCTTTTGCTTACAGACAATGCTTTTAAAACTTTTGTGCTTCTTGTTTCTCTGTCCTGGAATCTATTTAATTTATCCATATTTTGCTTATCATTCAGTGACCAAAACATGTCTTAGTACTCTTGCAAAGGCCTCCCAGCTGCGAAGTGAAATACAAGATTGCTTCACAGGTCTTGTAGGGAATGTTGTTACTTACAAAACCTGGAACGATGAGTGCCTTTTGTATAAAAATCTCATACTACTGATGCATGCTGAGCTTATGATCCTGTTCAGCATTCCTGAAGGCTGGGCAAATTTCCCCAGCAGTAGTTGGTTTGCTGTCTTCCTAAGTTGGTATTTTTGCATTTATCCTCACTGAATGTTGTTTGCTCATTTGACTTTCTCTTCAGGGATCCAGATGATTGTTGGTGATTCTGAGCCAGTACCTCTGAGTGCTTTTAACCTCTTCCAGTTTGGAGCTTTTGGAAAGCTGTGGAAGCTCACACTCTATTCACAAGTTGCTAGCAGCAGTACTGAGCAGACCCAGGCTAAGCAAAGCCCTCCATGACCTTCATTCAAAGGCCCTTTCAGGGCCTTTTCCCTTCAGGGAATGGGTAGGAACTCTCCTTGGAGGAAGTTTTACAGATATACGTGTCCTTATCTTGTGGTGATTTAATTTAGATTATATTACTCAAGCTGTCCATGACAGTGCAGCATTGGGCAATGCCAAACCTGATATTACGAGAACACACTTGTATTTTTGGTACTGCCTGACCCTTTTGGAGATGCAGTACAAGATTTGCAACAGCAGGAACAGAGGGAAAGGCAGAGGAGCTAGGTCTGTGCCTAATTAAATTTAGTCTCAGTAAGCACTGAGGAGACCTACTTCTTGGTGCTCTTGGACTGCTGTAATATGAGCTGACCTTGACAAGCCATACAATATTTATGGGTATGTTTTATCTTGTTTTCTGATCTTCCAATGGGGAATCTGGTCTCTGGAATGTGTTATGTGGGGGCTGGCTTTCAGGGGCATGTCTTCTCTCTGTCAGAACAGGACAGTTTACACAGGGAAAAGCGATAAAGTATTTTTACACTTGACAACATACATCTGCTCTTTTGCTTCAGTGGCCTTTGGGACCAAATTTGTCTTATCCTTCTAGATGTCTTGTCCTTGTTCTAAACATGGATGGGGCAGGGATAAAACAGCACCCATTTTATGTGGCACACATTATGTAGATTTTTTATGTGGAGCATGGCACAGGGCACCTCTGCCTTGTGCCATGCTTTGGCCACTGTCTAATTCAACCCTCAACATATCCAACGGGAAACGAGACAAAATAAAACTGACTGCAATTTAAAGATAGGGTAGGCAGGGCAAGTTCCATGATTTCATATGGTCCATGGAACCTTGTGCGGTCCAGGAGCTCATATGAGGCAGTAACATCAAAGGGACAGGGAAGTGATGCTTGTGCACCTATTCATTTTCACATTGAGAGACTGATAGGGAGGGCAGGTAGCCCCTATCTGAGATAAGATTTTCTTCCTGATGTAGCAAGATAGTATCAACCAGGAGAGGAGAAATGTTTTCTCACAAGGCCTTTCAGGTGAAGAGGCAAACAAGCCAATCTGGTCAGGATGGCTGGGCTGCTGCTCTGTTGGTAACAGGAGGTGCAAGAAAACTGTTTTGAATGGAAGGCTAAGGAACTGCTATGAGGAAAGGAGAAAGGAGAGTCTGTAGGCATGGGCAATTGCTGAGGAGCAACTGTCTGCTTTATCTGAAGCACATCAACTGAGACCATATCTGGGGTCAGCACTGGGGTGGACAGGAGCCCTCTGAAATGCCTGGTCCTTCCACTGCAGCAAGGAGTTTTGCACCATCTGCCAATAATCCTGCCAGCTGCTCCATGCCATTGCTGCCGTTCCACAATGTGGGACGAGCCTCTGAGGCAGGAGCAACAGGCATCCAGCAGCCTGTGTGTTTTGGGGTGGGAACCAGCACTGTTGTTCATCTTTGTGAGTTTTCTGCTCTGTGGGCACATTGCTACCACCTTGGTAGCATTTGCTGAGTGTCTTTTTCCAGCAAAAGGTGCTGCTGCTGAGTGGATGGAGAAGCCTTCCTGGCCCAAAGAGTGCAGGCTGGGACAGGCATGCAGCTGGTGTGGCTGGGCAGCTGAACAGGAATTGTCCACAATAGCTGTAAAGCTCTCAAGAAGAAAAACATCCCTCTTCTGAGAAAAACAGTTACAATCGCCCTTCAAGGGGCTGGAGAATGGGTGGTGGAGCACCCTTGTTCCACAGCCTTGGAGGTGCCTCAGGAGAGCAAGGTATGTGCAAAGACTCCCAGTTTGGGCTCAGGACTGTCAACATAAGTGACCTGGCTGAAGCTGGGTGGCTGAGATTGAGCAAATGCTCCTGTGTAAAGGGAGGTTTCACTCCGTGCCATCGCTGGCTGTCCCTGGAGGTTGATGGTGCACTGTGGTGAGGTGATTCTTCTGCTACCTGCGTGCACCACCAGGTGATTTCTTACCCCAAGTTACCCTGCAAAGACCTCCTCTCCTTGACCTTGCAAGGGAAAAAGTGAAGACAACACACCCCCTCCCCTATGGCTTTAGGTGCCTGCCGCTCCTCCACACCAGTGATTGCAAAGGAGGGGAACGCAGCATTCCTCCACAACGGTTTCCTCTTCACCGTGTGCAGGAAATCCTGTGTCCCGACCTGAATCACTTCCGAGCCGCGGAGTTTGGGAGCTCTTTTCCACGGCGCAGAGCTTGGCCAGCAGGAGTCCCTGTTGCATGTTGCAGGGAATCACACCGGATTTTAAGCGGTTTGCTCAGTCTCACACATTGGACAATTTCTGCTCCCGCAGCTCTGTTTTACGCTGTTTTTCCTACCAAAGATAATTGCATCAGTCGTACAATAAATCATAACAATTTTGCATCACCAATGCAAAATGCTGTTTGCAAATGCTACTGAGGGCAATCTGTGTAGGAATACTGAAACTGGGAAATAAACTTCCAGTTTTCTGGATGAAATCTCTCAAGTCACAGGCTCATGTGTGGACCGTTAGTCCCAAAATAGTGAGGCAATAGAAAGCTTTGTAAACAACCTCACTTTCCTCCTGGCATTGTCTGGCTTCTCCTTGAACTGTAGCAATTCAGTTGTGGCACTGGAAAACACATTTCTCTAAGTTTAGGGATTAAAACAGCCTGGCAGTATTGGCACTGAACACATAAGCTGCTGCTTTTTTCTATGTGAGCTCTGCTGCAAATAATTTTGGTGAAAATGAGAAGGAAGATCTGCTATTAATCACCTGCAAGGGTATGAACTGTGAGTCATTATTCACTTAATTCTTAAATAACTTCTCTTAAGAAATCATAGCTTTGCAGTTGTAAATGTTACTGAAAATTAGACGGAATTAATTCCCATCCATTTTTTTAACTCCTACAATATTTATTCCAGCATTTGCCGCTAAGTAGATGTCTAAGCAGGATGTTGGTGTTAAGAGAATTATTTACAGTTTGTATTACTTCATTTAAACAAATTGAAGGGGTTGCCTACTTTGAATCTAAAGGTAGTTATTAGTGCTTCTGTGCATATTTGCAGAGCAAAGTAACTGGCAGGGACCTACATTCTCATTAGGAATATTGAAAATTATGAGCCAGGGTTAAATCTGAAAGAATAGAGAGAACATCTGAGTAATAAACTAATGTTCTGGACTGTGTTTGAAATGCCAGTAACTAGAAATATAAAGTAGGAAAAGATACAAGTACTTCACCTATTCTTGCATCCATTAACCAATTACATATATTTCAACTTGTATGGTGTGATTACAATATTTTGTTGTAAGAAAATGAAGTAAAAACAACATAGTGCATGCAATGTTTAAAGCTTCTCAAAACATGCAGTAGGCTACACAGCTAATACTCACCGTAAAGTATGGTTAACATTGACACGGGCATGACAAGGAAACCCAGCAGCATATCAGCTATTGCAAGTGACATTAGAAAATAGTTAGTGGCATTCTGTAGTTTTTTCTCCAGTGACACAGCCATGATGACAAGAATATTTCCAGCAATGGTTAAAACAATCACTATCACTGTCAGCAAAGCTGGCCAGTTTTTCTGTGAAAGCTGAAATAGGGAAGGGTGGCATGGTGGACTCATGTTGCTTTCACAAGAGAAATTGGTTAGGTTTTCAGAATCCAAAGTCAAGTTAAAGAGATGTGATATATTAATCTCTCCAGCTCCATAAACATTTCTGTAGAGTCTTCTCTCATGATTTATTTGTATTAGGGAATTTGTAGTTGGGTTGACAGAGCTCTCCTCATCAGGAAGAATATCCATTGCTAAGTCTGAAACTGGTGAGATAAATAGTGGAAAACAGGAAATTTTCACCCCTTGTCACCATCAGGCTTTATATTCCTCAGTTGTCCATGCCAGAAGTTGAAGGAGCACAATCTTTTGCCACTAGCATGATGTAGAAAAACATACCAGAATTACTCCGAAAGCTGAAATGTTTTGTTGTCAGTTCCATAGGAAGTCCATTGTTAGCATACATTGAAAATCCAGCTGAAAAGCAAACCCAAGCTGTAGGACAGAAATTGTGGACTTGAGGCTTCAGAGAGCAAAAATGTTGAAGAAATAAGAAACAAAAACTTTTGCAGCCACTAGGACTCTCCTCTGGAGCTACCTCTTATTGCTATTGGTAACTGTAATCACCCAGTTTTAAACACAGCAGTATTAAAATAGCTTGCCAAAGAAAACAGCAGAGCTCTCGCTTCCCTATTAAGAAAGTTGATTGAAGATTCCGTCCAGCATCTTTCTCTTAAAATAATTAGATATGCTCTTACTTATAGTTCATCTTCCATAATATGGTCATAATAAGTCTCTGACTTCTTTTGTATTTCAGTATCATTTTCAGCCTCATATCAGAGATTACACATTTTGCTCCACTCTGATCTTTATAGCTAATTGTACCTTTTGGCCCAGCCTGGCTTCAGAATGGAAATTAAACAACTAGATACTATGAGAAAAAAATACAATTTAAGGAAGACTTACATTGTACTTCAGAGCCCACTCTCAGACTGCAGTTAGGTGCACTTTGTACCCTGATTTACCATGTTCTTCACTGTGTTTAGCCAGTTTTGTGTCCTTTTTCTTCAGTCTCCTCCAAGATGGTGGTATTTGGAATAGTTTTTTTGACTTCTAAACTGCACACTTGAGTGAAGCCAGTTCCTGTGCTGTGAGGCTTGCTCTTTTCTTCTGAGAGATAGGCTGCTTGCCGACTCCTTCCTTGTGCATTTCCCCGCCTCAGGGCAAGCTATATTTAAAGTAATAATAATATCAGAGCCCTTCTCAAAGTGACACAGAAGCACACATACACACGAAAAAGCAGCCTGCACGAAGGAATTACTGATTTCAACAGGAATGGAATTTCTTGCTCACTGCCTTGTTCGGTTTGTCAGACCTCCCACTATCTGGATGTCATAAACTGCAAGGTAGCAACGGCAGAGGAGGGCAGGGGAGGGCAGACCAAAGAGGGTCTTCTTGGTAAACTAGCAGCTTTTTCAGTGTGTATTTCAGGGGTCCTTTGCTTGCATACTTCTTCAGTGCGCACTTTCCATTTGCAGAGGGTGGCTTGCAAACACATGCAATTACAGTGTTTTACAGGATGCAGGATTAAAAGAGACAAAATCTAATGCTTGCGATGGTAGATACTAGGGAAAAATGTAAGTGTGAAGTTTTACATGTAGAGGGGGAATTATGCCAGCCTTAAAAGGAAGGAGTAATATTTAATCCCCTTCAGTTTTAACTCCAGGTCTGTGCTGACATGTTAATCAAATTGGCAATGGATATTTATAAAAATTGAAGTCACCCTGATGTCACGCTCATTTTTCAGGAGGTGGGTGTAACAGTTAACCCTAGCAGCCCTTCCCAAGCCAGTGTCCTAGGTGAAGCAGTTCAGTAAAGCAAAACGGTATAGAGCAGAGGGGGAAACAGCCTTCCACTGTTTCTGCCTTTTACATCTGCTGCCAGGACACAGATGAAGGAGTAGCCAACTCTTCAATTTGCCACCTTACACAAAACCTACTCCCAGGTTTTTTGAGACTTAGGTTGTCAAAATGTCTGCTGAGTGGGACCGCTGCTCCATTGCTCATCCTGAAATATATTGCACATTTACATCATGTAGAGGGCAATGGATTTACACAGGCAGGCTCAGGCGGTTTGCAGTGAGGGATCAGAGAGGTGCAAGTGTCACTGGTCACCAGCGGGTTCCAGAGTGCCCACAGGAGCTGCAGCATGCACCCGTAGCTCAGCTGTATGTGCAGGACCACTAACCCATGGGGATCCCAGAGGGATGCAAACACAGGAAGTTACTACAGCTCAGCTGACATGTGCTAATCTCTTGCGGGGTCAAAACCTTATTAAAGTGAGTCTTGGAGCACCTACCAAAGAACATCCAGATCATTAAGGCACTATTGCAGAAAGCTTTTCACAGTAAGTTCGTTTGGAGCTAGCTTTGCTCCCAGCTGAGTGCAGACCAACAGCTTTCACAGCAGGATGGAGCAGCCAGGCAGTAGCTTCTACTGATGCCCACATGGGAGTTGGAAATGAGTCCCAGTCCCATAGGAGTGGCCAGAAGACTATCAGGCAACGCAAGCTGGTAAAAAAGGCTGATAGTGCTGAGTTGAGAAAGAAGTACTTCAGCTCTGGCAGTCCTGTCCAGAAGCCAGAAGAGGCCCTTTCCCTCTCTCCTTTAATATGATAATCAAATGGGTTACTATATTCACAAAGTCAGCTTTTCATCCATGCTCCAGGGGGTTCATCAGCTGTCCCTGTGAAAATGCATTCGATGTGAGAGTGGAGATGTACTGCAAAAGTTGGACTCTGCTTCTGTCAAACATGGCTACTGTGCAAAACGATGCACGAGACTCCTCGGCTAGGTTATAATCCTTTGTGAGGAACCCAGGCATCCTATTATTTACTCAGGTGGCTCCCACTGGGCTCTAACAACTCTAATGTAACAGTCATGGGTGGGAGGTACTTTTTTTTGCAGGTGAACATCCAAACTGTGGGTCGGAGGTTGTAGCTGCCAGCAAAGCCCAGTTTCACCAAGCAGAGCTGTGTGCACCTTTCTCCCACTCCAAGGATGGGATGGAGGTTTAGGACTCAGTTTTATACTTTCTTGAATGAATATGCTAAGAAATAGTCTGTGTGTAAAAGGTTTGTGAATCCTGATTTCACATCCACAGCTCGCTGTAGTCCTGAAGCAGATGTGTAAAGGGCCTTCCTGTTCCTTTCAGAGTAGCTTCATCTACCCTTCATTGCAATGGCGTGACTTTTCACTCCTTCCTCTGCTCCAGTGACAGCATTTAAGACTACAGCTCTGCTCTGGACATCAGGAGCATAAAATGTTATTGCAAACAAGCTGAATGTTGCCTTGTTTAAGACCTTTGCAGGTACAGTCATAAGCTCTTCAGATAGGTACTCCACCATTTCTTTTGGTCTAGCTGTCAATACATTGACACAAGGTTTGAGTGCCTTCTGAATGATACTCTGTCCACCCCCAAAACATTTTGACATATATGAAACTGAGGCACAGGTAGATTAAATGTCCTTTTTAGGTTGGTACATGAATCATGGAAGAGTCAGAAACCACTTTCGTGTAGCCCATTGTGTCAGAAACCAATCCATGATCTTACAATGTCTTCTAGCAAAGTATGTTGGATGTGTTACTGAACACAATGTATGATGTATTATTTATTGAGGATTTTTTTTTAATTTTGACTAAAAGCAGTGTCTAAAGTCATCCTTGATGATTGCCTTTGCTAAATGTGAGTACCTCTGGAAAACTGTAGGTCCCCTGATCTTCCATTTTAAACAACCAAGCTTGCACTCTGGTAGCAGCAGAGCCTCACATTTTGTGACCCAGGCAGCGTGTCTGCAGTAGAAACAGACAGCTGCAGTCTGTCCCAGAGAGAGAAGTGAAATCTTAGCTTAAAATGGCTATAATGTGGACTGTGTTAAGACATAAAGCATTCTTTAGAAACACAGCTGGTATGGGAACAGTCTACATACTGCTTTTTAATTTCTGGAAGGCACCAATGTGAGATTCATGAGAGCCTTGCCTCTCTTCCCTAGCTCTGATTGGAAATGTTGTAGGCCATTAATCTGTCCTATTGGGCAGGGGTTTTATGCTTGGTATGGTGCATGTAATTGCTTCCTGGAAACTCTGCTTTTCAACAATTTCATCTGAAAGAGAAGTAAAAAAACCTAGTTTGCATAGCTCGAGTTTGGTGTCCTCAGGATTATTTTAGGTATAAAAATCCCCAGTTTCTGAGTTTGCAATGCCCTCCTTGATGTTTTAAGTGAATTCCTTAATCAGTAAATGTATAAGCTGCAGAGGTTAATTGTTCACTCTGACATCTGAAACTGAGGCAAGTGGAATACTGAATAATTTCTGTTGTGGTGGAGACTACTTTTATGTGGCATGTCTGTTTACATTTATCAGGGGTTGTTGGAGCAGTTAATTCTGTGATGCCACAAGATGTGAATCAGAGGCTAGATATTGCAAACCAGAATAAATAACTAAACAGCGCTGCTCTCTTTTCGTTGCATGCTTCACAGCTGAACTCATTCTGGATCTTTCAATCTTCTTGATCCATGCCATTGAAGTGATGTGAGAACAGACTGACAAAAACTTTCTGAAATCCACTCAGAAGCAGCATCCCTCAACCTTGCTGTCCACAGGTGATGATCACAGAATCATAGAATCATAGAATAGTCAGGGTTGGAAAGGACCTTAAGATCATCTAGTTCCAACCCTCCTGCCATGGGCAGGGACACCTCACACTAAACCATGGCACCCAAGGCTCTGTCCAACCCCGCCTTGAACACCTCCAGCAATGGAGCATTCACAACTTCCCTGGGCAACACATTCCAGTGCCTCACCACTCTTACAGGAAAGAATTTCTTCCTCAGATCCAATTTAAACTTCCCCTGTTTAAGTTTGAACCCATTACCCATTGTGCCTATCACTACAGTCCCTAATGAAAAGTCTCTCCCCAGCATCCTTAAAAGGCCCCCTTCAGATACTGGACGGCTGCTATGAGGTCTCCATGCAGCCTTCTCTTCTCCAGCCTGAACAGACCCAACTTTCTCAGCCTATCTTCATACGGGAGGTGCTCCAGTGCCCTGATCATCCTCGTGGCCCTCCTCTGGACTTGTTCCAACAGTTCCATGTCCTTTTTATGTTGAGGACACCAGAACTGCACACAATATTCCAATACTGCATATCTTCCAAACACTCTGTCCTGGGTTCAGCAGTAACACTCATGAATGAATGAGACAATAGGGGTTTTCAAAGTAAGGGATAAACCACAGCTTCACCTGGGATTGAGCAGAGACTGAAACTAGCATTTGCATATAGGATAGACATGAAAGTTTGGAGAGTTTCACTTATTTTTAGAATTATAGAATGTTTTATATTGGAAGGGACCTTAAAGATCATCTAGTTCCAACCCCCCTGCCAGTGAGTAGGGACACCTTCCACTTGACGAGGTTGCTCATAGTGCCAGTCAAAACTGGCCTTGAACCCTACCAGGGATGGGGCAGCCACAGCTTCTATGGGAAACCTGCTCCAGTATCTCACCATCCCCACAGTGAAGAATTTCTTCCCCATATCTACTCTAAAGCTACCACTTTTCAGTTTAAAGCCATAATGTTTTGGCCTATTACTACATGTCCTGGTAAAAAGTTTATATATATAAATATGTACAAAATATGTATTTTATTATTTCAGACCACTTAGTATATATTACACTTAGAAATGATAGTTAAACTGCATTACTCCAGCTTCCCCTTTGGCCTCAACTTCTAGCATTCAGTTCTCATTCAAAAGCAGTCCAGACCAAATCAATACAGACAGCCAGTCTCAATGCAGAGACCCACACAACAACACACCAGTTTCTCAGCTGTCTTTATGACAGGTTTTCAGTCATTAGGAGCCATGGCCTACAGAAGGACACAGTGCCCTGGTACTGCAATACCCAGGTTGATCAGGATCATGCAAAGCATTCGACACTGTCCCACATGATATGCTTGTCTCTAAATTGGAGAGACATCAACTTGATAGATGGACCACTCGGTGGATAAAGAACTGGCTGGATGGCCGCATGCAAAGAGTTGTGCTCAATGGCTCAATGTTCAGCTGGAGACCATGTAACAAGTGGTGTCCCTCAGGGATCGGTGCTGGGACCGGTCTTGTTCAACATCTTTGTCGGTGACTATGGACAGTGGGATTGAGTGTGCCCTCAGCAAGTTTGCTGATGACACCAAGCTGTGTGGTTCAGTTGATACACTGGAGGGAAGAAATGCCATGCAGAGGGACCTTGACATCGCTTGTAAGGTGGGCTGATTGCCAACCTGATGACGTTTAACCATGCCAAGTGCAAGGTCCTCCACCTGGGTGGGAGCAATCCCAGGCACAGCTACAGGTTGGGCAGAGAAGAGATTGAGAGCAGCCCTGCAGAGAAGGACTTGGGGGTGTTGGTCGATGAGAAAATGAACATGAGCTGGCTGCAGTGTGCACTCGCAGCCCAGAAAGCCAACCGTATCCTGGGCTGCATCCAAAGGAGCGTGACCAGCAGGTGGAGGGAGGTGATCCTGCCCCTCTACTCTGCTCTCGTGAGACCTCCCTTGGAGTATTGTGTGCAGTTCTGGTGTCCTCAACAGAAAAAGGACATGGAAGTGCTGGAGCAAGTCCAGAGGAGGGCCACGAGGATGATGAGGGGACTGGAGCACCTCCCATGGGAAGATAGGCTGAGAAAGTTGGGTCTGTTCAGGCTGGAGAAGAGAAGGCTGCGTGGAGACCTCATAGCAGGGATTCCTGGGGATTTTGATAGAGTCTTCTTTTCTGACCACACTATTCTTTCAGGATACTGCATATTACAGTCCCAAGAAGGAGGTAAATGCGAGAGGGAACCTAGAGCTACTTAAGGTACAATATTTTGGTGGATTAAAAATGTTTTCTTATGAGCCAGCTAACTGGCTGAGGTGTAAATTGTCTTATTCCCTTATTCTCCAGGACAACTGCTATCCACCATAGCAGCAAGCCCAGAGGCAGTTTGAAGTTGAACTGAGCTGAAATGAAATATTCTTGTTCAGATAAAAAAGAAGCTGAAATTTTTATTTGGGTTAAGCTCATGTAGTGAAGGAAATACTTTGTTTTGATTTTTCCCAAAGGAAACCCCAATGCTTTGGGCAAAGCTAATTTTTTCTTGCATAAAAAATTGATTCTGTGGGAACTTAATTTCCCACTAGAGGCAAAAGTGCTGGGGAGTGTCCGTTAAGCTTTGTGCTGAAGCAATGAATGGCCTCTGATGCTTTAAGGAGGAATTCTCCACCCTTATTTAAAGAAACCTCTAAAAATCTATTTTTAGTTTAGCTTTATTTTAGTGAAACCTGAAGGGACAGGTTCTTAAAGTCTTTCTCTTAGCTGTAACTATTAACTATTTATACACTTGACAATATCTTTTCTATCACCATAGACCTCTGCAAGCATTCAATTTACAAAAACATGTTTGGATTTAGATATTCTAATTTCAGCTGTGCTAAGAAGATGCTGGCAGGTTGGCTTGTTCTGAGACAACAATATGCTGTGCTCTGTTGATCTGAGTTACAAATTGGCCAGTTCCTCTGCAGGTAAAATTTTATTTCTTCCAGACACACATCTGTGCAAATACCCTGACATAAAGCTCTATATTCCAGCATTAGTACCAGAATCTCTTCCACTAATTTTTTACTCAATTTAAACTGCCAAGCAGAGGTGAGTATTTTCCACTTGGTTTGCTTCAATTTTCTGCATAAAGATGAACTTGTGAACTTGCTGCCCACTATTAACACGCATCATCATTGGAAGCCTTAGCTGTTATCCAGTGAAATAATGTGATGAAAACCTTATGCCATATTGCGAAGGTGGCATTGTGGTAACTTTATGCCAAGCTAGCATCATCTGTTGGGCTTATAATTCTGTTTGTTAAAAGCTGGTTTAGCCTTTTCTCAGGTAATAGACGCTGCAGAAGAAGGTGGGTGCCCTTCATCCTTCCTTCCTTTTCCCTCTTCCAGTAACTTCCATTGCTTTGTAACAGATAAAAAAGTTTTTATTTCTTTCCTACATTCACTGCTGATGCTTACTTGTCATTTTATATCCTGCAGATTCCAATTAGACTATATATTTCCCTCTCAAGGTCAGTATGACACTACAAAAGGAAACCAAAAGCTGTTTCAATTTTGTTAGCATGTTCCGGGTATGGATTTGTCCATATTTCTCTCGGCTTTTTTTCCTTTTTCTCTTTTTCTCTTGTTCCTGTGGTAGCACATAAGCAGAAAAGCCAGAGTATGCTGAATCCATGAGGACCTTGCTACATTTCTTCTTGGACATTGATGGATGGAGAGCATTTAAAAGAAAAAATAAATCAATACTGAATCCAAAGAGGTGGGTCACCTTTGCTGGTTTAGTGGCATTACCTGGTGGAGGGAATAACCCAAACATGTCTGTACTTCCCATCTCCCCAGAAGCTCATGGATTCATCAGGGTATGGCAGACACTACCAGAAATCTGTGAAATAGGCAGAGAGCTGCCAAGCCAGCAGGAGTTAAGATCACAAATATTTTCTCTCTGTGTACCTTTCTTGCCCTTTGAATCTGTCAGAACCAAACAGCGGCAGCCCTGAAATGATGATGCTAAATAAAAAATAAATATAGATGTGATTTGTTGCTGCTCTCTATTAAAACTGGCAGGTGACTGCTGTTAGGTTTTCCCTGTCCTATTTGTGGGATAGCACACTTGCAAACCTGTTAAGTTATGGTATGTAATTTTTAAGCATCAAAGTGGAAGACACTATGCAGTGCATGAATTAGCATGAATATGAATATCTGTTATTGAATTTGTGCTATATTTCTAGAAATACCCAGTTATTCCTCCTTGGCAAAGCTAAGATTTTTTGCTATCAAGTTTTATTTAATTATATTTAACTGATTAGAAGAGCTTTAATAGATGCATGCAAGACTTCTGTGAAGGACAGTCTCTAGTAGGTCTAATTTTGTGTGAAATTAGGCAAAGTTGTTGTCTTTATGCAGACACAGTCACACACAGACACACTGGCTGAATCCTTAAATATTAGTCATGATACTGTGACTGTGGCTTGTCAACAGTGTAAGTTAGCATTATAGCCTGGGATCCAGTCTGCCTGTTTAAGATAGATGTTCACCTGAATTGTAAGTGCACAGAAAAACAGCTGCCTTAATAAAAAAGCAATTGAGTCTTTCCATTGATAATCAATGAAGAAGCTTCTGTTGAAAGGGCAGGAAAGCTAAGGCACTGGGTGAAGTTCTGGTGTCCTCAACATAAAAAGGACATGGAACTGTTGGAACAAGTCCAGAGGAGGGCCACGAGGAATGATCAGGGCACTGGAGCACCTCCCGTATGAAGATAGGATGAGAAAGTTGGGGCTGTTCAGCCTGGAGAAGAGAAGGCTGCGTGGAGACCTCATAGCAGCCTTCCAGTATCTGAAGGGGGCCTATAGGGAAGCTGAGGAAGGACTTTTCATTAGGGACTGTAGTGATAGGACAATGGGTAACGGGTTCAAACTTAAACAGGGGAAATTTAGATTGGATCTGAGGAAGAAATTCTTTCCTGTAAGAGTGGTGAGGCACTGGAATGGGTTGCCCAAAGAAGTTGCAATGCTCCATCCCTGGGAGTGTTCACGGCGGGGTTGGACATAGCCTTGGGTGACATTGTTTAGTGTGAGGTGTCCCTGCCCATGGCAGAGGGGTTGGGCCTAGATGATCTTAAAGTCCTTTCCAACCTAAACCGTTCAATGATTTTGTGATTCTGGGGGAGTAAATGTAGGGACAATCATTCACTGGGCTGCTGTGCTGTATGCTACCCTTTAATAATGTCATGTAAGATGGCAGTTCACATACCAAGCTACAGATTGTATCTTCAGAGTATCTAGTTCTTAAAACAGTGAAAGCTGAGACTTATCTGCAAAATATTTTAAAAGAACTGTGTTACCTCTAGGTGTACAAAGAGTTATTTACATCTAGATGTAGCCCTGTTTGAACTAGATGACTCAGCTTAACTGTCTGTGCTGAGACTTTGCTGTGACTTCCAATGTTTCAAATATTGCATTTCTTTCAGAATAATTTTACTATAATTGAAGGTGTTGCAGAGGAAATGTAGCATCCTTTTGGCTTAGTGGTGCAACTTACCTGGACACAGGTACTTTTGTGAATATGTACTCTCTACAGAGCCTGTAAAATTCTACCATGTATGTCTTCGGGAGATCACAAAAACTTTCAACTTGATTTATAAAAGAAGCTCTTACTATTTACCTAGTTTAATAGACACTGCTTTATTTGTGCTCTAGTTCCTCAATATAACTGGAATCCAGATGTTTTTCTTTATAACACTTATGGCAATCAAAACTATTTATTTGAAGTACTGAATCACTTAAGGAAATAAGTGGAATACTACTGAAAGATAAATATTTTTTTCTAGTGGGGTTTGATATCTCTGTAAACGTTTTGGTTTTCATTTCCTTCCTACATATTTTTGAGTCCACCAAGGATCCAAATATCAAGTTTCCTATCACTTTCTACCAGGGATGCACATACTGTAATATGGAATGCAAGTGGAGAAACTGATCACTTTGTGTATTGCAATCTATACCCTCCCATACTTTATGGCTGAACAGCAATGTATTATGAAGTTCAATAAAACAAGCACATATAGTCTTTTAGGGAAATCCACTCTCACTGGGCATCTCTGTATCTTACACATTGATATTGTATAAATACAGTCTACTGCTGAGCATCAGAGATTTGTGGGTCAGGCACAAATGAGGGCACTTCTGATCTGAATGTTAAACTAGCTTTATTGAAATATCTCTTTTAAATGAACTGAGCCTGATCTCTTTCTTGTACTGGTATATGCCTTCTTAATGATCCTTCCTTGAAAGCTGTTGATGAGAGGCATAGCATTACCATGAACAGTATTAACATGTTGAATGGTAAAAGTTATTGCCTTTCTTCCTATCACAAGTTTTTATTATGCCTATTAATAAAATATAAGGCACTGCAGCTTCCTGTGATACATGCAGAGTCACTTAACTAATGCATAGATCACCCTCTTGCACACCTCCCAGTTAAACTGCTGGTCTGTTCTGATTATCTGTGAGAAAGTCCTGAGAGATGTGCAAGGAAGATGTTTATGTGCGGGCATAGGACTAGGGCAGATCAGTATACTTCCCACAGCATACATATCCCTTATGAGGATGGCTGCTAGCATGTTATGTAGCCTTGGCAGCTATCCCATACTTGTCCTCATGGAATACCATTCATGAAGATTGTCAGCGCTTGCTGCAGCAAGGGCAAGGAGGATGCATGAGCACCCTTGGACTGCCCATGGGATGGATGGGATGGATGGATGGATGGATGGATGGATGGATGGATGGATGGATGAATGGATGGAAGGTACCCAGGAGAGCCCCCCAGGGTGACAGCGTTCCCTGGAACATGCTGACAGATAGAGGGTGGTGATAGCCCCAGTGCTCCAGTAACTAACTAGGACCTGTACTACCTGCACTCACATAGTGAG
Source organism: Myiopsitta monachus (assembly GCA_017639245.1). Taxonomy (NCBI): domain Eukaryota; kingdom Metazoa; phylum Chordata; class Aves; order Psittaciformes; family Psittacidae; genus Myiopsitta; species Myiopsitta monachus. The sequence goes on from CM029919.1 coordinate 68,926,531, forward strand.
CAGGGGCATGGGCAAAAAGGAAAACATTTTTAATTCAGATGTGACAGCAGATGTTCAGGGTGATGAGGAGGAGAGATACCAGGGGCAGACGCTTCTGCAATGTGGCAGGACCTGCAGAACAGAATGTGAGTGGTACATGGGAGAATGGAGAAGGATTTGATGTTTTATTGGTGAAAGGAAAAAAGTGGAGGGTAGGAAGATCTATCTATCTATCTATCTATCTATCTATCTATCTATCTATCTATCTATCTATCTATCTATCTATCTATCTATCATCTATCTATGGTATGGTATGAAGTTTCATAAGAGTCAGGTATCAAGTATGCAGAGTCAGATGAGTCTTTCTTTGACAAAAACTTCCATCTCCTGTGATCAGTTAGATTCATTTGTAAGCCCAGGAGTGACTCTTTTTCACATCCATGGTTTGAAGTTTGTTACTTCAAATGCAAAATCTCACAAAGTGAAAAAACCCCAAGATCATATCTTTGTCCAAAAGTCTTTAGGTTACTTGAGGTCTTTCTTCAATGTTTTAATACTTTCTTGGCTTTCATGTACTGTCAAGTCCTTATTTTAATGCCCTTTTTATTCTTCAGTATTTCTCAGACTACCTTATCTCCATGTATTTGTCAGGCAGGATGCAGAAAGGAAAACTTCTCCAAGTAACTTAGACCCATGCCCCTGTTTGGACTAAGAAAAGGAAAGCTTGGCAATGGAGTACAGTGTCTTTCAAACCACTGGTAAATGAATGTAAATGGAAAATCTTCTGTCCTCACTTCAGCCTTTTTCCAGGTGTGGGAGGGAAATAGCTCATCTGAGCCAAATCCAGAATCTGGTCCATAGGGATCTTCTTACTGCCATTTCCCAAGGCGCTATGCCAATATGCTTTCCTGTCTGAGACTGACTTCTAATATCTCCAGCACTGGAAATACAGTGACAGAGAGAAAACAATGGAGAACCTGCCTTTGTAAGGGAAGGGGTGGAATGGACAAGCAAGCTTTCAGTAAAAACTATGTGTAGTCAAGAAGTCATAATTAGTTTCACAGGTTATAATGGGGAGCAAATTCAGAATAGGGAATTTTTGCAGGGGCAAGCTCTTGGTGCTACTGGAAGTTCCACCATGGACTGCTTGGCAGAGGTTAGAAGCTGCATGTTTATATGTGTCTGGATTTATTTATATGGAGATTTTGGACTGCGCAATCCACAGGAGAAAAGGCAGTGGGAAAAGTGCATGTCCTTTCCTGGTTGCCTTGTGGAAAGAGTTATTATGAACTCAACTCATTTATGAAGAGTTGTGAATAGGACAGTTTGAAAAAGACACGCGTGCCTTTAGCATTTTGGCTTTGGAGAGACACTTTTGCTGTAAGAAGGTTGCTTATGTAGTTTGTGCCTTGTACCTTGTCCCAAAGAAATAATCAGGAGAGGAACAGAAATCAACCTGTTCTGTGGTGCTGGAAAATTTCAAGGCTGCAATGCATACCTGGCACATGCTAGGTGAAATCAATGCATGCAGGAGATCTATAGGCATTGCACTGAATTGCTTCTTTGATACTCCGTGTGTAGAGTTTAATGTAGTATGTGACATGAAAATGCAAGATTAAAGCCAGAAGTGTGCCTCTGAAAGTAAATAGGGCATCCACCCAAATGCCTGACAGGAGGCAAACCTTGTATTGTTTTCTAATGGCCAAAACCCTTGGGCTCTGCCAGCCTGGCAGAGTCCAAGTCCTGAGTCAAGGGCTGCTCAGTGAACACCTTTTTCCTGTAAACATGTGCTTAAATATCAGGCTGCTGAACTGGTGCATCCAGCTTGAATTATCCTGTGTTGGTTATAGGTGTACAAAGAAAATAGCATCATCCAAGACAAATAAAGGAAGACTTCGTGAAAGTAAGAAGCAGTTTATCCTAACTGAATTCTCTGAAACTGATAGTGTTCCCACTAATGTCAAGTCAACAGACAATTGAGTTCCCACAAAATGTAAACTGGAGAATATGGGGCAGAAGTTTCTGCATCAAAACCATCTTGGTGACTCTTAAGTACTAAAAAGAGGTGACCCAGGGCTCTTTTACAGGCTGTAGTCTGCAAAATGGTTTCTGGCACAGGGACACAATGCTTGCTGGGACTTCTAGGTGGTTTTCCAAAATAAACAAGTCAGTGCTACCCTCCACACTGCCTAGGCTGTGGAAAATCAGTTATTATAAATAGTCATAGAAACTAGAAATCAGCCTGGTGCTTTTAGGAAGCTACCCCAGGAAGCCGTGAGCTCCGGGATAAACCAAACATGAAGCAGGAGAGCAGCACATCCCTCCTGCCTGCAACTGTCTGGGACAAGACTCCCCATTTCTCCATCCCGCTGATGATATTTAGATAAGTTGTTCCAAGTTCCCATAACATCCCTGGCATCCATGTGTGTTGGCAGTGAGAGCAGTTAGCTCTGTATCATCCAAACCAACTGCCAAAGTATCATCCATAGTCTGCTTTCTGTGTCCCCCATCTTCTGGGGGGAGCTGCTGGTCTGGGTTCACATACACTGTATAGCTGACTTTTATGAGATAAGCAGTTCAGTGCTTGCACCCTGTGTCTGTCTCACTCATGCTCCCTGCTAAAGCATAGGAATGAGCTATTAGATTCCAAATTTGAAAATTGGAAGCACTCTGGGGTGTATCATCAGCTGGAGAAAATTCCCATCATTAAGCTGCTACTACAGCATCCACCTTATTTGTGCCTCCAACTCGAATGCATTAAACTTAATTACACAGCACTACGACTCCAAGACAGATTTAACATATTGGGATAAGAAAAGCTTTTAAAAAAATACAGTCCTTCATTAAAAATTCAAGTGGAGTTTCTGCTGGCCACAGGAAAAAGCAAAGCGATGCCAACCTGTGGGATGCAGCACAAAGAAGCAGTCTTAAACTGTTTTGATAAACACATGCAAATCTCGAGCTCATAGTCGTTTAATCCCAAACATGGAGTCAACAGATGGAAAATCCCTAGGTCATCTGTTTCGTGTCCCTGGCACCGTGAGACTGCTGCAAGCAATGTGCTTCTGTTGAATCAATCTAGTTCTCCATGCCCCAACCATTGGGACACCCACTTCCTAAAATATCTTCCTACGTAAAGACTTCTGGTTTTTTGCCCTCCACAATGAGCAGTTTAAATTCACCTTGTGATTTCATCTCCAGTTCCTACTTGCATCCTCTGTGTTAAAGGAGGTAACTCCCCTTGGTGCTCACACACTTCAAATATTGATGAGAAGATCACTGCGTCTTTCTTCTGTTACAGGTGTGTTTAAGCCGAGTGCTATGCATAGATAGCCTTTTGAATCTTTCTTCCTGCAGCATCCACATCCTTTATGCTGCTCTGCTTTTATAATTTCTCACTGTGCCTACATCTTAATATGTCAACTTTGATGGCAATACAGCAGGCAGGAGAGGTTTGCCAAACCCTTGCCTCCAAAGTAGAAGATAATTAATCATATTGTTCTCCCATTTTACAATTAGAGATAGATATTTTGCTTGGACTCCCTTCCTAACACCTTCTGGGCTGGAACACTGTCCCCTCTGGTGCAATTTCAGCCACATGCAGTCCTTGAAATTGTGTCTGCAGCTTTTTCCTTTAAAAATGAGGTGAGGAGGGAGGGAAACAAAAAGACAGCGTGAATTAAGAGCTTTTGCCCTTCCCATTTCACAGCTGTTTCATTCCGTCATTAACCCTGTCAGTGGCTTAAAAAAGGGTTGGGAAAAGCCAGGCATGGAAAGAAGCTAGTGATAGCCAAAGGGAATAAGTCAAGGCAAATGCTTTTCAGGACTGATGAGCATTAGTGGGTAAAAGGCACTTTTGAGCATGATAGCTGCTGAGGGTATGGTGAGGATTAAATAGGGAGGTTGAACCAGGGAGGTCAAGTAGGGAGGAGGTGGCAGGAGGAAGAAATATGGCAGTTGTGGCTGATGAGATAGAGGGACAGTAGTGGAGAAGGAAATGAAGAAAGTGCAATACTGCTGTCAACTACATTTATCACCTGCTGGATGTCTAGGGTGAGAAAAGAAGATTTCATAGTGCAGCAGTGAACATGAGGAAGATGGATTTGTAACCTCGAAAAAGAGCTAATGCTCTGGGAAAACCTTCTGTCCTAAGAGTATATCTTGCTATATGATGATGTGGTATGGTAAGATGGAGCAGAGTGAATGAGCATTAAGATGGAAAAGTCCTTCACCACCATGTATGGGCTTGACATAGCAGGGAACTGTAACAAAGAACATCGGCAGAGGTAAGAGCTTTAATGACAAGACTCCCCTCAGAGGAGCAAAAAGAGCCTAAACTCTAAAGGATATCTCTCTTCAAGGATTCCTCTTTTAGTTTATTAGCACTAGAAGAGGAATATTCTGCTATTACAGAAACATCCCTTCAGAGAAGCCCAAGGGTGTTCATCTAATGCAGTAGAAGCTACAATATTTGGATAAAGTTGTGAAAACAACCTCATCTTCATGGATCCTGCCTGTTCCCCCAGGATGATCAGTATTCTGAAAAATGTTCACTGTTGCAATTAGTATAAGGAAGACTTGTGTATCAGTTGGTTTTAGTTTTAGCTCCATGGTGCTTAATGGTCACAGGAATCTCCCAGGGGGATGACAGCCAGAGAAGCATGAAGCAACCAACTGGGCTTTGCAAGCAACCCACTGGAACTGATTAGCATGTAAAAATAATGTTCATTTTGTTTCTGACCACTTTTTACACATTTCTTCAGCTGCCCTCTTACTCATAGAATTTTAGCCACATTTCTGGGTTTTTTTCCTTCTTTAAATGTGCAATCCAGATTTTCCTGCTGGAAATAGCAGCAAACAAGTATTTAAGTGTTAAGCAAGCTTGACCCTTCTTATTTTAAGAGTTGGCACTGCCACACACATAAGCATCCAGGGGAAAAAAATGAATATATTTTCCCAAAGCATAAGGATAGAATTTCCCAAACAGTAAGCGGGTTTGAGGTAGGAAGTTCCTTTTTTGATTACTTTTGATTACTTTTTGATTACTGATGGCCTGCATTCATTAGTCACAGTGGTGTCACCATCCCTTGTTCCAGCTGCATGTGCTTGGCAGGGTTTTGGACGGTGCAATCAATCTCATTTTGCAAGATGCTTTGTGTTCAATAGTTCAGCTGGAGGTTCCATAGCATATGGACAGGCATTTTCATACAGGTTAACTGCATGCCTGCTTGAGCACAGAAGAACAGGGCTGGGCGGTTTTTCCATGTGAAGCAATTTAGCAATGAAAATTGAAGGTCTGTGAATGATTGCTGTGAACCCGCAAATATCCCACTTCCACTTCCAGCAGAAAAATATTTGTAGGTGCTTGCCCTGTCCTATGCCTATAAATAAATGAGCAAAACGAAGCAGGGCTGCCCCTGAGTGTAATTCCGACAGCTTGTTTATACCCCAGCACCTCAAGAAATGTTGAATTGTTCTTGCCTTGTGGGAAGAAAAATGAACCTATATTTGGTCAGACTCACAGGGCAGATTTTGCCCAAGGGGTGCCTGGCCAATGGAATGTTCTTATCTATATAAGATGCTGATTTATCAGTATGTTTATAAGTTACTGAACCTGTTTTTCTTGCAGAAGTCTGTGCTTTTGGCCACCCTAACTTTGATTCCTTTGTTCATTCACTCCCCACGCTGTTTTCCTGACTGCGTGTATTCCCTGCCACCAAAGGTTCTTGAGAAATGGCTTCTGAAAACTGATCTGAAATTGCAAGGAGTCCCATGTCTCTGCTTCCCAGATCGCTTTACAAAATATTATACTGGATCTGGTACTGCATTTTATAAGCCACACAGGAACAGCTTAATACTTTAAGCTTTGTCTTAAATAAAATATGAAAAAAATCCCCTTTTGGTTTGGAAAGAAGTCTCATTTCTCACTTAAGATGAGGAGTGAATCTGTTATCTGCAGCAGCAGCTAGTCAAGCTACAGAGCTCTGATAGTAACAGGGAATATTTTTCAGCCTTAGGTTTTATTTGGGAGGTGATCACTTTAACTGGGGTCTGCTTAAGGATTTAAAATTCCCAGTCTCTTCGATCTAGCAGAGCCTGATGTGAAGAATGGCAGATCATCAGACAGAAGCTAGTCTAGGAAGAGGAAAGACCTTCAGCTGTGACTCGTTTTGGCTGCAGCTTGTTTGAAAGAGGGGTAGCACCTCACCTTCCCCTGTGGTGGTATCAGCCAAGTAGTGGTCCATCTTGAAGCTGTGTAGGGATGACAATGCTGATGTTGAAGAAGCATTGAGGAGGACACAAAGCACTGAGAGAGGACTGGTTGAGTGGGCGCAATCAGAGGAGGACTTGCTGTGAGAAAAGAGGTGCTGACTAGCTTATTCTTGAGGGATATTTGGTGCAAATGCACAGTGAAGTATTTCTTGCTAAGCAAATCCAGCATGGAGTGGTTGGGAAAGAAGAACCTAAACAGTATTGTTTTAATTTTTATCTGTAAAAGGCTGGTCCTCCAAATCTTCTTCTTACTTAAAGTGAAAGCAGGTGTGAATGCTACATAGATTTAACGGCTGGTAGAGTTTTTTCACCCTGGTTTGGTTGAAATAGTTGGGGGTTCTTTGTCTGATTTTTCTGTGTTTGGTTTCTCTTTCTACCTGGTGAAGTACATTAAAGTGAAGATGAGATATCCCTCTGCAGACATATGTTACTTTTATGCTACTGTTCAATGAAAACAGAACATATCAGGACTCCCAAAAAAGTAATAAGTAAGTGTAGGGGCTTAACAGGAGAGATTCAATTTAGTTGATTATTACTGGAGGTATACAAGAAGACATGACAGACAGGATATATTTGTAGCATTCTAAACAGAATAAATGGAATTAGCAAAGTCTGAGCAAGGAAAAGGGTGGAACAGAAACAGGTTGATGCTGAGAGACAATTTTTCTTTCACCAACTTGCCTCCTTCCCTTTCTGGAGAAATCCATCACAGGGAACCTTTTGAATACACAGATGACAGCAGATGTTTTGCACTGAATTAGACTCAATGTCCAGAAAGGCGCTTTTTTTTCCTCATTTCTAGCATCCAGCTCTGATCGTGACAGTATAGAAGATGACAATAAAACCCTAAATCCTGATGCAATTTTTACTTGTACAGTCATAGTGACACTTGTTCAGAAAAATATTGGTCTGAGGAAGCACAGAGAATACCAATTTCTGACATTTACTCTTTCATGAAAATCAGATGAAATGCTAAATTAAAAATAAATGTAATGATTACTGTATTAAAGTGTGATTATAAAAACTACAGTACCATCAGTGTAATGTCATACTGGTTTTGTAATGTACATACCTGAATCAGCTGTGTTTTATACAAGTCAATATCCTTATTTGCAGATTAAGTTCTTCAGAGTTTGTAGCTTTTCCAGGTAAAATATCATCCTCTGGTTTAGGAGATTAATCTTCATCTCATGGCAACAGCTCTGATTTGCATCCTAACACTGCTGTTGCCAAATGATTTTGCGATTTTACACGTTCATATTAAGCTAAATTAGCAGTAGGAGTCATGCACTGAAGCTACAGCACATATCATCATCACAGAGTGGGATTTATTTAGCCACAATGGGCAGCTCTGAAGCCATTCAGGGCTTTGCACGTGGGAAACATGCAAAGGAATTTAGGACTGAAAAAGGAAAACAGTAATAACCATGCCCTCATCTGGCACATGATGAATGTCATGGATCATGCAGCCCTGATCAGAATAGGGAAGAACATATATAAGACTTAACGTATTAATAATTGCGGGTTCACTTGCTGATGCGGACAGAGAGAGGATGGTGTGGTGCAGTGGTGCTGACTTCACAGTACCCTGTAAAATTCACTGCCTGGCCATAACTCTTTGGACTTCAGCAGAGCTAACCTGAATTACTCAACATCATACCTTGACTTATATGATGATCAATTACATAATTAGTCATTGACATAAGATATTCTTTAGAGCTGTTTGGAAAAGAAAAATTCCTTAGAAAAATACTGAGATTTTGTTGAAAAAAAGGAGTATCTATATGATTAAAAAAAGAAAGGTTTTCCCTCAGAATCTGAAAGTGTTTGAAAGAGAGCAAAGCTTTCTGTAGGAAAGTTTTGTTTAATAAACCCCCTAGATTTCCCATTACTGCAAAGTGTAAATGGAAAACACTAGATGAGTTCCAGTGCTTGGGAGTGGATTATCTTACCAGACTTCTGTATGAGCAGAGCCACAGGCTCCCTTCCCTCCAGGGTCTTTGCTTAGGAGCAGGCAATGAGAAAATCACAGCTGAGGGTTTCAGATGCGACAGCACACACGTATTTCCACTTACCAGAGAAAATAGTATTTACCTTCATAAATGTGTTTTTGTGCATGTGGCTTAAACAGTACTTACCTCTCTTTTCTTTTTCCTTTTTCCCACCTCTGAAGCCATTTCATTTATGCACATTCACATCTAGATTGCTTTTTGGTTTAGAAGGAAGGCTTAATAATTGTAATTCACAGGGGCTCAGGACCTCACAATAAGTATTAAAAACATTATTTTGATTTTTTTAGTATTATACCAAATACTGCTAAGCAATTAAGGCAATAAATCTGTGAAAACTGAATGTATAATTCCTCTCTGGAACAGAAATATAAAAAAATGAAATGTCAACATCTACCTTGGTGCTTACGAGTGCAAGCCATAGAATGTAAATTCATTGCCTTACCTGAATTCCAATTTTGTATAAATCACTGTTAGAGGGACCTGGGTTCTTCAGTGGTTTGGTTTTTTTTCATTTCATTAATTCAGATACATAATCTCTTTGTTAGCACTGAATGTTCCACTTCTGAGGGACTTTTTTTGACACTGTTCGCTGCTGGTCCTGTAGAAGCAGGTGCGTGGTTTTAAGAGAAGCACAGTGCCAAAGACAGGGTCTCAGACATGTAAGAATTGATGGTAGTTTCCAGCTCTGGCAGTGGGTATCTGGGGCCAAATCATTTCAACTCTGTGGTTTGCTTTGTTTTACAGTATTTCTTGTCTCATTGGACTTAGAAACTTCTGGAGGCAAAAACTATATCCTATTCTGTTTTTATACCATCCCTGATGCCACCAGCTGACCACATGCTCAGCCCTAGACTCAGCTGAGCTTATACATGATACATAAACACAAACACTAATAATACACACTGCCCACTCCTGCCTGCCCGTTCATTGGGAAGGAAAGGTAAGAGGAAAGGGGAGCATTTTTTGCATTAACGCACCATGTAGAAGCTCCTACTGTTTGGAGCAGAAATCGTGATAGCTATGTGCTTTCCTATCACCGAAGAATTCACTGCAACTAAAAAAGATAAAGAGAAGTCCTTGCCAGAATAAAAGAGGAACCTCTTGCTATTTTAGCGTAGACTAGTCTGGTGGTTCTTCACTGTTTACTGAATTTTCTTAGCACAGCAAAGGCAACTGACAACCTGTGGACATTAATTCATTAATTCTGTCTCATTTATCAGCCTGTGCTCAGGTGGATCAAATGCCACAGTTGCATGATGAAGCTGACACGAATATTTCTTCACCAAAATGTGAATCTTTTTCCCTTGCATTGAATTTTTTTCTTGTCAGTTGAAGATACAGCCTGATGATCAAGTTGGTGTCAGCCTAATTAACATTTCCATAATTTAAAAATGTGTTAAAGAGGGGAGAGTTTGATTTTAACATTCAATTTTCTTGCATTTTTTATGTTACTAAATTAATAAAACTGCAGTGCATGCCACTGACTCAGACTGACATCCTCAGAGAGAAATAACCTTGCTTCAGGTGCTAGCTGAAATGGAAGCATAAATAGCATTTGCGAAGCCAAGCCAATAACCTTCTTCTCTTGAGTTTCAGAAAAGCTGAGATTCACTCAAATCCAACTAAAAGAATAACTCTGTGAATTAATTAAATTGCCCTTCCACTAAAGTTGAGGCTTAAATAGTTGCTGCATTTGACAGAAAAGAAAAAGAACTTTTATTAGATAAAGGGTGAACTGAAATGGTTTTTGCCTTTGAAGCAAGCTGGGAATTGAATGTTCAGCTCAGATTAAATGGTAAACTTGACTATTTTCATGTAGTTCCTTGATGGGTTCATCTGTATGTGCAAGTACTTGCATGATTACCCTAGTCGTCACCTACAGGGATGCACTGCCTCTGAACAGATGGACATTGATAACCACCTTGCACGCTTTTGAGAGGGGATATCCTCTTTCCAGCAGACTTTCTGTTGGCCACATGACAAGTTCCTCAAATGCTGCTGTACAATACTGTGATGGGTTGACCTTGGTTAAGAGCCAAACACCCACCTAGCTGCTGCTCACTCCTCCTCCTGAACAGGACAGGGGGAGAAAACGATGCAAAAAATGTCATGGGCCAGGATAAAGACAGAGAAATTGTCTTTACCGTCATGGACAAAACAGACACAACTTCGGGCAAATTAATTTATTGCCAATTAAAAATGGAATAGGATGCTAAGAAACAAAAGCAAAAATTAAAACACCTTCCCCTGCACTCTCCTTCGTTCCAGGATCAACTTCGCTCCTTCATTCCAAACTCCTCTATCTCCTGCTCCCCCAAACGGTATAAGGGAAACGGAAAATGAGGGGTTTACAGTCGGTCTGTAACAGCTCCTCTCTGTTACTCCTTCCTTCTCACATTTTCCCCAAGCTTCAGCAGATGTCCTCCCCAGGGGCTGTAGTCCTTCAGGATAAACTTGTGCCAGTATGGGGTCTGCCACAGACTGTGAATATCTCCTCTGGCATGGGGTCCTCCATGGACCACAGTGTGAGTGCCTGCTTTGGTGTGGTCGTCTCCATAGGTTACAGGGGAATAGGTCCTCCAGTGCGTGGAGTGCCTCTTCCTCTCTTTATTCTAACCTTGGTGTTTGCACTGCTGTTCCTCACTTTTTTTCTCCTCTCCTCCTACCTGTGTGTGGCATTTTCTGCCCTTTTTCAAAGGTGCTTTCCCTAAGGCACCACCATCTTGGCTGTTGGGCTCAGCTGTGCTCTGCAGTGGATTGATTGGAGCTGGCTGGAACTGCTCCTTCCTGCTCAGAGCAGCCCCGGCTTCTCCTCACAGAGACTGTCCTGCAGCTCCCCACCAATACCTGGGCACTGACACTGTACCAATGCCCAGTGAAAACCTGAAATTCCAGGAGTTATTCTAGCAATATTCATGACTTCATATTGGGCAAGGTTCTTTAGGCACCTTCCTAGCTTGATGGCCGGAGCTGGAGTTAGGTTTCTGTCACATTTTCCTCACTCACAGAAGGTATCTCCTTCCCATGCAGTCTCATGAAACTCCAGTTTTGGATGTCTCTTCACTAGGTTTTATTATTTCTCTTCAGAGATGATGAAGAGTTCTGGGTTTGCTGATGGCAGTCCCTACTCCCAAGCATAAGGTGTCCCGTGAAGGCTACCAACAGGAAGGTACTATAAGAATTTTGCACTGGGATAAAAGAGATGCTGTCTTACAGTTGCAATATGCTTCTGCTAGAAACTAGCAAACATTTTACAAGCACACTTTTAAAAACTCTGTCAAGATTTGATAATTAACAGAGGCACTCCTGTGTGCTGGTATGTTGTTCCCTGTTCAAAGAACTGTAGCTGCACTCAAAACAATTTAGAGCTTCAAGTGTTGGTGAAAACAAAATATAATTCTTACCTACATTATGCTGATTCGCACGTTGAGTAAAGCTGAGCAACTGCAATGCCCCTTACATTTAACAGCACACTTAACTGTGCATCTAATCCTTCCACACTTTTTGCAACATTAACAGATGTTTACACACTAATTGGGCTGTTAGGTGTACTATTGGAACCATATAAAGTCAGATACCAAGGTACTGATGTTTTATTAAGGAAATCTAACAATATGGGGGGGAGTGGTGGTGTTGACTTGTTTTTTTCTGTGTTTTTTGTTTTGTTTTCTTTTTTGTTTGTTTTTTTTTTTTAATCTGTTAAAAAAGAGTTTAAAAAAAAATATTTTACTTTTCCTTGCTGAATATGGTTTCCAAAATAACCTGCACAGGTATGCAGAATATTACTGAGAATAGTATCTGAGAGTAGAGGTTCCTGGTAAAGCTGGGAAATGGCAGTAACAACAAAAGAAGAGTTTCCTTCTTAAAACACTCCCTTCATTTTTCCTAAAGAAAAAAAATAACTGAAGTACCACAGAAAGGCTGGGTTAGAATTTAATTCATAAGTAATAAAGAGATGCAAAATATTTCTCAGTGGTTAACTTTGGGATTAGTGGCTCTGGGGAGTTTTTACCCTATCTTTGTAAAAGATTTCTTCCTTTTTCTGTGGAACTGATGTAGTCTTTTGTGTTAAGAGGTATTGCGCTAAAAATATTAAGACCCCAACATACATTCTAAAGAGAAACTTAAATTAAGAACTCATGCAGACAAAAGAAAACTACCAGAGGTGCAGTGTGCAGACACTGGTCAATACTAGGACACTTAGGAAGATGCTATGAAGTCTCTGTTTCTATGACTGAAGTCTTTATGTGGAGGCTTGCTGAGAGATTACGATAACAGCTTCTATAACTGCTTCTCTAAGGCAGTTGTTCAGTTCTGGTTCATAAAGAAAAGCCAGTCACTGAATCACCAGGTGAGAATTAAGCTGTGCTAGAGCAGTTTGGAAGAGTTGGCTATTAATTGCATCCAGTTCTCAGTCTGACTGTACGCAGGTCCAAGAAGACCTCAGGCCTGTCTACTGCTGCTCCACTCCCGAGAAATGCACCTGTTGTGTCTTGTTCACTGGGTGGCTGTTCCTCGCTGACCTGCTCAGCCTTAGACCACAAATCCCTAATCCTGGCTGTATTCTTGTATCCTAGTATCTGGAAACAGACAGTGTTTATTGGGCAGAAGATACTCCTGTTGGCAATGGACTAAGGTAAGTTGTTGGGGAAATGCTTAAGAGATTAATAGAGTTGAAAATGAAGGTATATCAAAATCTGACCCTCCAGACATGCAGTCCCACCTGTGCTTGGAAACCTAAGCTAACTCGACTGGAGCATAGAAGCTGTGAGACCATATGGCTTCTTATTAACTCATCAAAACAAGTGCTAACAGCAGCTCCTGGGAGGTGTAGGTGTTTGCTCTTTTCTTACCCTGCCAGTGGTTTTGCGAATATAGGAAGGAATACATTTCTGAATATTTCACTAGTGCCAGGAGATAGATAGCTGAAATACTTTTGTACCTAGGAAAGCAAAATTTCTTGGAGAGCTGTTGTCTTCTCCTGGGAAGAATTACTGTTCTTTTCTACATGGTAAGTGGAAACATGTACCTTACATTTTCACTGTAAAAGTTTTAGTTTAAGAAGGTTTGGTGCAATATTATGAAAAAAGAAAACCTCTCACTTCCAAAATATTTTTCTCAGTTCTGTTTTCTGTCACAGCTAAAGAATTAACAGTAGCTTTCTATTTTTTTCCCCAAGTGAGACAAATAGAAACTAACACCTAATTCTTCAGAGGGGTTGAACCAATTCATGACACTTTTTAGGTTTAGCACTGTAGTCATTTACTGTGACAACGTCCTCTGCTTGTGTGAGGAGAAATGTAGCCATCACCATGCAGTTTGCTGACACTGCCTAATAGAACATACGCTTGTGTTTTGGCAGGGAGATGGCAGATGTCATCCTGTGGGAAGCCTGAGGGAAAAGTGAAGACGTGACCTCAGACTGTACTTCTTCCTTCAGCCTGGCAGCACAAACCTCCCTCTGCACCCACTTCACTACATGTGGTGCCTAACACCTGCATCACCTAACTAAAGATGCTGCAGTCTATGGGGAATGTAAATAGCCAGAGTTCATTGGCCAGTGGTTTTATGCTCCCGGTCTTCACCATACACTTGTCTGGTATTGTGAGTGGCTGGCAGAGATGCAGGTTTCGTAGTGAAAAGGACAACAAGGACCTGTTGACAGGACCCTGATGAGTGATGTGGCCACAAGCAGTAGCTGTGTTAGACACAAGTCCTGAGATCAGGAGTGGGATTAAACTTCTGCCCTGCTCTCCTGAAGATGGCCTCTTTGATGACCCCCACTCTTCCATGGCTTCTGAAGCTTTCATAGTGCAACAACTGAATGCAGAACAAATCCAGTCTCAGACACAGATGCACATATCTTCTGATTTAGCAGAGCAGATACAATTTCTGTGCATGTAGGGAAGCTAAATATCCTTCAGAAATAAAGAGGTGAACTCCCTTGGGGATATGTGTCATGCTGCAAAGAGCTGAGGGCAAACTGAATTTCAGAAAAGAGGCAGAGGGTAAAAGCTGCATGAATATGTAAGTGGGGATTTCTGCAGAAGACATTACTGCAGACTCAGCTGTAATTAAACTGCCACAGCTGCTGTTTCTCTGTCACCTTTGGAAGTGAAAGATGCTTTAGCCAGCAGCAAAGTCAAAGGAAAACTTTAGGTATAACCTAAGATCCCAAGTTGGTCACTGTGACCTAAGACAAAACCATTTTATTTTACCTTGTCACTTTACAGATATCCATAATCAGAACTAAATAAACTGCTTTACTTTGGATCTACTCTGGAGTAGATTGCCTTGAAAATGTGGAAACTCCCTTTGTTTTATATGTGCATCTTGGTCATTTATTCCCCTTCCCAGTGAGATGTGAGAGGGAAGATTGGAAAGAAAAGGAAAGGTTTCAGGGTTTTCCAGAGTTTCTTTTACTTTCTTGCTTTCTATTTAAAAAGTCGGCTTGTGAAAGAGGAAGACAGACATGGCAAGAAGTCTGGCTTAAAGATGCACTAGGGGAAATGGGTGCTATTCTTGTTGACACCAAATAGGTATCTCTGAGGTAAGGAGATAGGCAGAGCGCTGTAATGCTGCAAAAACTGTTTGGGAATATACAGTCACCAAGTGAAGTGAAACAGGTTAATTAAGGGAAGCTCATATTGAATTTCAGACATAGCACTCAAAAAGCACATCTGAAGAACAGAGTAAGTCTGCATATGTGAAAGGAAAAGAAAGGAGTGTGGGTTTGCAGGCAGGAAATAAAAAGCAAATTGATAGCTGTGCCATAAAGGCTGCGGGTATAAAGGACAACTGTAGAACAGAAGGGAAGAAAGTACAGAGTTTGACAGACCATTATCTTTAAAGGCAAGAACTGCAGAGTGTGAGAAGCAACTGACTTTTGTGTCTTTTAAGGAAGCATTATATATAGGAGGACAGAACTATAACCCAAGGGAAAGGGCACTAACCAGGTTGCAGGCAACATTTCACACCAGCAATGCTGTAAGCCCTTCAGCACTCTTCCAGTTACAAACCTGTAAAGGTAGAGTTCAGCTGCAAGCTGCAACATTGCTCTACGGTAAATAACACCAGTAGAAAAATACATTTGTGATATGTCTGTTCCTCAAAGGCAGTCCCCAAAACCGCATTGTTAAATGGTCGTTCTTCTCTTGTAAATGTTTTGCTTTTATCTGTCCTATTCTTATGAACTTCCAAATGGGAAAATTGGACATTTTCTTAATTAAAGATATTGGGTCTGAATATGATGTTTGTAAGTTATTAAATTTATATCAGACTGTTCTTCAAATGCTGTACTTTGCTTCTTGAGGGATCCTGCAGCAAAGTGAGATACTATGATATCCTTAATCAGAGACTCTAGGGCATCAGAGTTAAAGCTAAATTAGGATTTATGAGACATTGGAGGGAATATAATTTGTATGTGAACACTATAGGTGATAAGGGGTTTCAGATGATGACTATAGATCTCAGCTGAGCTTGAGTACCACAGTTCGACAGCATAAATCATTAGGAGTAAATTACACATTATTCTTACATTTCATCTTGTTTTCAGCCAGAAGGCTAAGACAAGGAAAATACTGTGAATGTGACACAATTTTGTGGTCCCACCTTTTGTTAAAATCTAGGCTGGGACTGAAGCAGCAATCAACACCTCCTGCTTAAAAAGCATTTCTTTTCAGTAAAGTCTTAGCCACTGAAACAGCGCTTCCCTGTTCAGATGTCCACCCTGTTTTCCTCTTAACACTTGGATTGTATCACGTCAGGAGTAGGCATGTGCTTGCTGAGTGTTCACTGAAGACTCTGTCACAGGAGTACAAACCTGCTCCAGTGATTTTAGAGTAAGTGCTCTTGAGAGCAATTTGAACCAATCCCACTATAGTCAGAACAGCTGTTCCGTTGTGAAGGTCAGCTTAGCATATGGTTTATGGTGATCATATACTTCAATAGAGTATAAAATAAAACTAAAGATGCTTAAATTCTATGAGGACAGCAAAATACTATAAACCAGAAATGGAGAGAGAACAGTGATTGTATACATCTGTACTATCAGGAAACATTACCACTAAAAGGAGAAGAACCATGAAAGGGAGGACTTCACTACGAGGACAGCTGTCTCCTTGGCAGCTAATACCAATGGATATTTGATGAACAAAATCTGTCTTGGACCCTCAGGTGATGACATTAATGTTATTTTGCATTTGCATGCTGTTTCCATTTTGGGGGAGCTTGGTGGGAAAGCTCTGAAAGTTGACTGTGTAGGATTTCTGTTGTGCGCATGTATGAATGTCATGGTTTAAGCTGTAAATCTCACGCATCCCGCTCACTCACTTCTCCCTCTTTCTTCCCCCCAACTCCAATTGGGGGGGGGGGGGGGGAGGGAAGAAGAATCGAAAGAATGTAACTCCCACGGGTTGAGATAAGAACAGTCCAGTAACCGAGGTATAACACAAACCACTGCTGCTACCACCAATAATAATAATGACCAGGGAAATACAAGGGAAGAGGATACAACTGCTCACCACCCGACCGAGCCGAGATAGAGAGAGAGAGCCACTTCCAGGTTCCTGCCCCCAATTTTTTACATCCTGGCCATGATGTGGCATGGAATACCTCTTTGGTCAGTCTGGGTCAGGTGTCCTGTCTCTGCTTCCTCCCGGCTTCCCCTCCTCCCCGGCAGAGCATGAGACTCAGAAAGTCCTTGGTCAGCCCAAAACACTACCAAGCAGTAACTGAAAACACTGGTGTTATCAGCGCTGCTCCCAGGCCAAAAGTCAGAAACACAGCGCTGCACCAGCTACCAAGGAGGAGAAAAAAATGACTGTTACTGCTGAACTCATGACAATGAATTTATGAATTACAGAAATCATTAATTCTGCAAGGGATGTGAAGAAATTCTTTTAGCTGTCTCCCTTCTCTGGGGAAAGGCAAGTGGTCTTGGCACTGCTGTAGCCTTGTTAAAATTGCCAAATATTTCCAAGATCAATGTTTCCACATATCACAATATAAGGTTTCTTTCTTATATCTGGATTATTTATCTCTTGTGGTAAAGAGCTTTCTGTTCCAGACCTGGTGCAAAATGAAACCATGGATTGCAGCCATCTTTAAAAATATTCTGTTTATGTTTGAAGACACCTGGTGGACATGGGAAACATTTGACCTCTTTTCTCTTTCAATAGTATTTTCGTTACTGAGAGGTATGTTATCGTGTCCTTCTTCCAGTGTCTCTATTCTACATGGAAGAAACAAAATACTTGACAACCATTTCTCATCGTTCTGTTTTCTAAATCTCTCAAAAATAGTGTTATTTCTGGGCTTTTCAAATTATTTTTCCTTTTTTTTTATTCCAGACAGGTTCTGAACAGTGCTGTGCAGGGGCAGGAAAATCACACTCTTTGCCACTTATGAAACCTCTGTTTGTACATCCCACAGCTGCATTAAAGTTTCTTGCAGTAGCATGTTCTTGAAGTATAATTGGCTTCTAATCTACTATAACCTCCAGATATTTTTTTTCTGTAATGTACTTCCTTTGTTAGCAGAGGCAGTGGCAGCTAGCTCAGATACTACCTAGAGGTACCAACAAGGGGTCTGTTTACAAACTGCTCCCTAGTCTACATGGCTATATATCCTGGCATAATCTCCAGTCAAGATCTTAAAAGGCAAAGCTATAACAAAGTCCCTAGGATGGGAATGGAGATTCATGCCACAGGAAACTCTAAAAGCTGAACAGTAGCTAACAGAGAAATAATTCTGGGGTCAATTTAAAAAATATAAGGCTCACCAAGTCTCCTAATCATACTTCTCATAGAAGAAAACAAGTTATATTTAGGACGCATATGGCCAAAAGTGGCAGCAATGATTTTGGAGACTGGATTTTGGAGCTGTTAACATTTCAATCATCTGTAAATTACTTGAGGAATCAAAGTAATCAGTTCAATAGTAGTAGGTACTGTCAGTGTTCTTGGCTTGTTACTGCACTATTTTGGGATAGGTGTGGAGAAAAGAGGATATCACACAGAGTCAATGCTAATACCCCATCTCTCATATGGAGGTCTGTGTATTTCTCCCTGATGATCTTGTATAAATCTCAAATTTACTCCAGAAAATTACAGCTGCAACTCATCAGTTTTACTCTGTTTCCTGCCATCACAAGGAACTGAACAGTCATAACCAAAGGAAGAAAATTCTGAGTTATTTTGCAACAAGAACAAGACAGTGTGGCATTTTTTAATGAGAAAGGCATCTTCCAGTGAAGGAAACAGACTTCTGTGACAGAGTTGGGGAACTGTTGTTTCTTCTGCAGAGAGTTTCAGGCTGAATTTGTGTTTAATTGGCATCAAGCCTGCTTTAGGTTGCACTTTCTTCTGAGTTTTAATTTGCACTCAAAACTACACTCCACTGACTGAACACTGTCTTACTATTACTATTTTCTCACCTACAACTTTTCCTTTTAGAAAGAAACTCTGTCCTCACCTAAGTTCTTCCTCTTTTGGTCCCTCACTATTTTATTCTTCTTTGCTGCCACCACTGTAGCTGAAGAAATAAACTCAGACAACAGCAATCAAACAGTTGACAGTGAAGGTGAAGACAGTACGAGTCTAATGGGAAAACTTAGTGAGGACAAACGAAACTGTACAAGTCAGTGACATGTAGTCCTTTTAATATGATAAATTATAAAATGTCCTTCATCTTACCTCTTCATTGCTCTTAGGCTGAGCAGCATTTCCTAGGTTATCATGAAGTAAGTCTGGGGTACAACTAGCAAGAAACCTTAATAGGAAACAACTATTTCAGCTCAAATTGATCTCAGTAAGCATACACAGAGAACAACGACATATATCCCAAGGCCTGGGAGGTATTGTTTCCCCAAACCATGGCTCCACAAGAAAACGTGTGTTGAACAGAACCTGGCCTTAGCTTAAAGTGAACACACAGATCCTGCTTTCTGCCCCTCTGCATACCTAAGTAAGTCAAAGGTATGGCTACTGTCAGATTTTGTGAATGTATTTCTCCTTATGTGAAAAGCTTTGAAATCTCTGTTCTTGACTTTCTTACATGCATGTACCCAAGTTCTCCTTGGGGAACTTGTTTTGCCGAGAACTTGGAGGACAATGCTGCTGGCTATCATAGAGTCATAGAGCAGTTTGGGTTGGAAAGGATCTCAAGATCATCATTTAGTTCCAATCCCCCTGCCATAGGCAGGGACGCCTCACACTAGACCATGCCAGTGCAGCTGAAAGAAGAGAGGTAGTACCAGAGCTGTTCTGCTAGGGAAAAGGCATGATGGAAAAGCTATTGCTGTGAGGCTGTCATCAAGTTAAGTCTCTCATAATGGATGATTACAGGATGCTACTTGCTTCTTTTGTCATTTTGGCTAGAATCCCATGGCATCTGCAGGGAGGCAGGCAGAAAAGCCTCTCCGCACAATTTTGAGCATGCTCCCTGGGCCCAACAGACAACACTGGGTTCTCGTCCTGAGCAGTTGGAGCTAGAGTATTGCTGTTAGTGAAGGAAGCTGGCTAGCACCTTCAGAGGAACTTAAATCAGAAGTCCACGATAGGTCCTTTCTTTTATTTCTCTTTATTCCTGAGAAATATATATGTCTTTACACATATATATGAGTGTGCTAACATGTGCAAAAGTAAAGAGGGGAAGGGCAGAGAATGCAATTTATCCCATTTGACGTTTTTATTCTTTCTTACAACAGAAGCTGGCAAATGTAGTGCTTAATTGCTGTAAATAAAGACTAAAAGATTGTTGCACAGAAATAGGTGATTTTGTACACAGCTAGTTGAAATAATATACATTTTTCCCAACCATGTGGCAGCAAAATATGAACACATGTTTAGGAGCCATTTTTCTTTAACATTAGTTTACTTTTATGCCTGTGCATTTCACACTCCATTAACTGTCAGTATCTTGTATGGAATCTGTCAATGTAAAATCTCTTCTTTTTCCCCATATGCAATGAAAAGCTAATAAAGATGTTTTATAGAAAGAAAGAAACACAGGTTTTCTTAAAAGCATTCTTGGCTCTAGAGACAATATTTCTAATGAGGAAACTGGTGACTTAGTGAAAATTTTTTGATGGTAATAATGAAAAAAAGAGTGGGATAACCATCTTTATGGACATCTGAAAAACAGAAAGAAGCTAGCTCACTAAAATGACCCCCTCAAAATTGGAAGAGCTTGTCTAGGTATAATTTAAAGTGAGTGTGATCATGAGTGAGTAGCAGATGGCCAGGAGATGCAAACCTCCTGGTTTCTCAAGAACAGGATATGTCAGAGCACAACAAACATAACAGCAGCTGTGCTAGTAATGAGATGCCTTGCTGGACCTCCCGGTGTGGTATGCAGTTAGAGAACATATGTACATGCATTTGGGTGTCTAACATGAGCCTGGTCCTAAACTGTCCTTGTGTTCTATCCTTGTAGATGATATGATGTGAAAAGCGAGTCATCTCTCCCTAACAGACGCATATGTTTGGTCAACTAATTTCACTGTAGGCTCCATTGACTATGGTGACTAGGGACTTGACAAAGTAGACCACACCTAGGTCAACTGCCAGTAAGGTTGCCCTAGGATATCTTGGCTCATCTCCAGCTGTAGATCTGGTATCATATCTGCCCATCCTATGTGGATACCGTGGAGGTACTAGATTATTTTAATTGTCAATAAATGGTTGTGTTGAGTCAATTGAAGTCCTAGTGACAATGACAGCAGTTCTGTCTCATTTACTTCTGTCCATGCAAGATTTTCATGTTCTCTTTTTTTTAAGTGCCCCATGAACTTTAGCATAAATACTTTCAAATCCTTTTGAGGCAGGGAAGATCTTATGTGCTCCTGAAATGTGGAAACTGCATCTAGAACTGCCCTGTTGGAGTATACTGGCACTGCACGATGGCACTTGCTTAGCTGAATTATATCTAGTTCACTTGCCTGTTTCCTTTGCAAGAGCACTTCAGCTTTGAAAAAGAGAGAAAAAATGAGTAGAACTATCAGGGATACATAGAAACCTAAATGATAAGAGAGTGGGTGGTTCATGAACCTTTAAGAAAAAAGGAAGCAATAGTGTCAAGCTCCTTTTGACATTATTGCATAAACTTTATTGGAAGGCTAAACAAATGGCATATAGTTTGGGGACCTCACTAAACAAGTTCAGATGTAAACAAACCTGAGTAATGGGGTTTGGAGATTAGGGAGTTGTATCAGATGACACAGATGGGCACAGAGTGGAACGCTTCTTTTTGGTATCCTCTTTGGCCTCACTGCTCATGTAGAAAGCATCAATTCAGACAAACTACTCTTGAGTATTATCTGCCTAGCCCTGGGGATTTGAGGGCAGCTGTGATAGATAACCACCATTTCTTTACTCTCTATCCTTTCAACAACTATTACACAGGGCACCAGCATATGCCATCTACAATATTTGAGAGAAATAAGAAGAAATGGCATGAAAACAAAAAAGGTTAATATATTATTTAGAGAAACTTTATGAAAATATCATTTTCCTTCAGCAAGTCACAAGTTTTTCACGCAAGAGCACGTCTGCTGTTTTAAAATATTCAAACAAATTTTTGAAGACTTAATTTACTATTAAAATAGTGCCTATTAATAGGTTTAATATATTTTGATATCTATATGCTTTCTGAGACAAACTTCTTAAGGTCTTCAGAAATTAACTGTGCATGAAACTCTGTCAGAAGATTATCAGTATTCAGCAGGATTCTGCAATCTGCTCAGTCTTCTTCATAATGAAAATATTATTTTCAGTGTTGCATGTGAGTTAAGACTGGACCTAATAAAGTGGTTCTTAATCCATATGGTTTGATTAACTGAAAAAATTATGATTTTAACGTAGAATATTATCAATTTCTAAATCTAAAACTCCTGAAATATGTATAAATAGGTCATAGAATCATAGAATAGTTAAGGTTGGAAAGGACCTTAAGATCATCTAGTTCCAACCCCCCTGCCATGGACAGGGACACCTCACACTAAACCATGCCACCCAAGGCTATGTCCAACTAGGCCTTGAACACCTCCAGCAATGGAGCATTCACAGCTTCCTTGGGAAACCCATTCCAGTTCCTCACCACACTTACAGTAAAAAACTTCCTTATATCCAATCTAAACTTCCCCTGTTTAAGTTTGAACCCATTACCCCTTGTCCTATCACTACAGACCCTAATGAAGAGTCCCTCCCCAGCATCCCTATAGGCCCCCTTCAGATACTGGAAGGCTGCTAGGAGGTCTCCATGCAGCCTTCTCTTCTCCAGGCTGAACAGCCCCAACTTTCTCAGCCTATCTTCCCATGGGAGGTGCTCCAGTCCCTCATCATCCTCGTGGCCCTCTTCTGGACTTGCTCCAGCACTTCCATGTCCTTTTTCTGTTGAGGACACCGGAACTGCACACAATACTCCAAGGGAGGTCTCACAAGAGCAGAGTAGAGGGGCAGGATCACCTCCCTCGACCTGCTGGTCACACTCCTTTGGATGCAGCCCAGGATACAGTTGGCTTTCTGGGCTACGAGGCGCACACTGCAGCCGGCTCATGTTCATTTTCTCATTGACCAACACCCCCAAGTCCTTCTGTGCAGGACTGCTCTCAATCTCTTCCCTGCCCAACCTGTAGCTGTGCCTGGGATTGCTCCCACCCAAGTGTAGGACCTTGCACTTGTCATGGTTAAACGTCATCAGGTTGGCATCAGCTCACCTCACAAGCATGTCAAGGTCCCTCTGCATGGCATTTCTTCCCTCCAGTGTATCAACTGAATCACACAGCTTGGAGTCATCGTCAAACTTGCTGAGGGCACACTCAATCCCACTGTCCATGTCACCAACAAAGATGTTGAACAAGACCGGTCCCAACACCCATCCCTGAGGGACACCACTCGTTCCTGGTCTCCAGCTGGTCATTGAGCCATTAAGCACAACTCTTTGCGTGCGGTCATCCAGCCAGTTCTTTATCCACCTATCTATCCATCTATCCATCTATCAAATTGATGTCTCTCTAATTTAGAGACAAGAATGTCATGCAGGTCAGTGTCGAAAGCTTTGCACAAGTCCTAATAGATTACATCAAATTGCTCTACAGCGTCCATCAGTTCCGTAGACCCATCATATAAGTTACTGAATTGTTCAGTACACAAAGTTTTTATACACATATATATTTCATGACGCAGCCTTTTGTCAGGTTTCAACCTTTCAGTATTTATGATTTCCTAAAAAAAATACATGTGTTGCTTTTTTAAAAAAAAAGAGCTAGGTACAGCTTAGATATTGTTTTCCCACAGTTCAAACAGAAATTCATGTGAATTTTATGATTCTGAATGATGTACCACTTCTACTTTTACCTGTTTTGTTATGTCATGCTTTTAAATAAGAATGGCATTCTTGACCACCAAATCTGCTATTTGTATTTTATTTTAATTTTTAGGAGGTCATAAACTTCAGCACATATTGAATATTCTCATTTTGGCAGGGTCATAAAAAGTCTTCAGCTTTTGCGAGAAATAAAAATCACCAAAAGACATACTTTTTATCTTCACGAAATTTATTGTTCTTAAAGGACATTAAAGTTTCAGTGGGGAATTCTCGACCATTCTGTAGGAAGTTCTCATAACAGAAACATTTTGTGATTCTTTCAATCACAAGACATGGAGAGAGCCATTGAGCAGGCTACGCTACCCTACTGCTTCAGACTGGCAGAGGTTAGGATCTTCAGCAGTTTTGAAACCTTAGGGATACAGAGAAATTGTCAAAATTATTGCTATGGACCCCCCAAGCATATCTATTGATTTACTTTTTGAATGCTTTGCTGTATTGTATAGACCACAACAATTAGCAAGAAGCAGCTAATCATTATCCTTTTCCATTTTTCTGTGGGCAGAAAGGTGTCATCATTAGTACTGCAGTGATATGTTGTTACAAATGATGCATTGCCAAATTCAAGCTAGTTGACTGTAGTACACACTTTACATCTACAAGCAGTTCTTACTGTTGAAAGTCTTCATGGTGTCTTGAAAATAATAGCTTTTCCATTTTCCACCCTGCAGTTGCAAACAGTTTATCAAAATTTTTTTTGTATCTATCTCCATGGTTTGCATCATCAGTGACCATAGAAAAAAGTTTGTCATTTTCTACATTGGCTTTGAAGTCAATCTCAATTGAAAGGCAAGTTAATATTTTGTGAATGATGACTGAAGCTGTTGTCTGAAGATAAAACATTTTAGCTATTGGAAATCTTGAAATGACAGTATTCATTTTGTTGTCAAATTAGAATGATCTGCATTTAAAAATCATATGCAATTTGTGGTAGAGTACTGTAGTGGCCATTTTCTTTTCTTAGGAAGCAATGTTTCAAAGATTTTCTTCTGTCTCATATCAGAAATTATTATAATCGTTTACATTGCTTACAAGCAATTGAGAAAATGTGTCTCTGTGAAGTACAGTAAGTCTTATGGGAACTATTGTTTTCTCTACAGAACATAGAAAAGTAATTTCTGTACTCATTCCAGGAATATCCATTCTTCTGTTTTGTCTTAAAAACTGTCTTGACTTGTTGATAAAACTGCTATTATCACTGATCTCTACTTATCATCAACCACATGAAGTATTGTCACCAACTACTTCTTAATCAATAATTCACAGATTCCCAATTAAGCATCAGTCACTCCAGCTCACAAAGTCTTGGTCTAATAAACACTTCACACCATACAGTCAACAGCTAGCTCTGCTTTTGCTGGACATTTTAGATAAAGTCCTATTCAGAATTGGAAAAGGCTCCATGTGTAAGACAATCCCAGCTGCAGTTCTTTGTTTTTTGCAATGCTATGGCAGCTTGAATAAATTCTGTGAGCAATTTATACAGAAATTTTGCATTCTTTGTTTTTAAGAGTACTCTGTAGATGTAAACTGATGCCTGAGATTCTACCAACAGCTCCCATGCCCCTCAGACACTAGTGTGGCTTGGGGGAATGAGACCCATTTGTCATGGTTTAAGCCCAGCCATAAATCTGCCATGATGTCGTTAGCTCACCCCCACCCCTTCCTCCCGCTGCTCCCAGAGGGATGGGGAGGAGAATCGAAAGAATGTAACTCCCCCGGGTTGAGATAAGAACAGTCCAGTAACTGAGGTATAACACAAATCACTACTGCTACCACCAATAATAATAACAATAACGATAAGGGAAATAGCAAGGGAAGAGAACACAACTGCTCACCACCCACCGACCGATACCCCACCCACCCAAGCAGTGAACTAACTTCCCCGGGTGACTGCCCCCAGTTTATATACTGGGCATGACATGCTGTGGTATGGAATACCTCTTTGGTCAGTTTGGGTCAGGTGTCCTGTCTCTGCTTCCTCCCAGCTTCCCCTCCTCCCTGGCAGAGCATGAGGCTCAGGAAGTTCTTGATCAGACTAAACATTCTAAGCAGCAGCTAAAAACATTGTTTTTATCAGTGCTGTTCCCAGGCCGAAGTTAAAAACACAGCACTACACCAGCTACTAAGTAGGAGAAAAAAGACTGCTACTGCTGAACCCAAGACAGTATCCACCCCTCATTCCATACCATTCACGTCATGCTCAGATCCCACATTTTTAATATACCATCACCCTTATCTCATATGTATACATATATAAATCCAGAGAGAGAGAGTGAGAGAGATCATTCTTTAGTGCATGGACCAATCCCCATAAAGCTGCTGCGTCCATCCAGTCCATGATGTCAGGCTTCATCTCCTGTAACAGTCTCAGAGCAGTAGAGGCTCTGTGCAGTGTTCACACTCACGAATAACCTGGGCAATAGTGTCCATGCTAAGTCCACCCCTCAATCATGAGTCTGTCCGTATGTTGCATCTCTGCCCTGATGGCCTGAAGTGTCATGGGCCCATATCATGGGTTCAGCAGCAGCAGTCGTTTTTTCTCCTTCTTGGTAGCTGGTGCAGCGCTGTGTTTTTTGATTTTGTGCCTTGGAACAGCACTGATAACACCAGTGTTTTCAGTTACTGCTTGGTAATGTTTTGGTCTGGCCAAGGACTTTCTGAGTCTCATGCTATGCCAGGGAGGAGGGGAAGCCAGGAGGAAGCAGAGACAGGACACCTGACCCAAACTGACCAAAGAGGTTATTCCATACCACAGCATGTCATGTCCAGGATGTGAAAACGGAGAGCAGGGACCCGGAAGGGTGTGGTGGTGGACTGAGGGTGCATGGCATGGTCAAGTTTTTGGTACTGGGGGGTTCGCTGCTGGGGGGTGCACTGGCTGGGTTGGGCTTGGTGAGCAGTTGTATTCTCTTTCCTTGTATTTCTCTTGTATTATTATTGATGGTAGCAGTAGTGATTTGTGTTATACCTTAGTTACTAAACTGTTCTTATCTCAACCTGTGCGAGTTGAATTCTTTTGATTCTCCTCCCCATCCCCCCGGGACTGGGGGAAGAAAGAGGGGCAGTGAGTGAGTGAGCGACTTTAGTGAGTTTTAGAGACTTAAACCACGACGGCCCACCAGGCTCAAAATAATTCACTCTTCCCTTCAGCAGTTTCTGCAACTTGTTGCTAGGGGCTCCATGCAGCTGCCTTCCATCTCCAATGCTTCCAAAGCACTGGAGGGGCCCAGTGGGTGAGATACTCGTCCATACTGTACCACACACCCTGCCACTCATGTCTGTCCAGCCTCAGGGAAAATCTCTTGGTCCTCTTACATCATCATCTACCCCCAGACAAGGCCCAAACCCAACTCTGATTAACTCTCGGGACCAAATGAAATGGTCATGGGTGAAACACACTCTGTATGTGTGCCAACATGCTGATCCCCATCACAATCAGCAGGCAGGTCTCAAGGGTACCCAAAGGCCATTGAAAACCTTCAGAACTCTCAAATGATGCTGTAAACGGTCAGGGGCGTGGGGAGGTGGGGGCTGGGAGTGTAAAAGAATGCCTCATTCATGGGTTGACCACCTGAGGAGGAGAAAAAAGATGTGTAATTGCTAAACACTTCTATTACATGCCTCCCAAAGTATAGAGGTGGTGACCACAGTGGGAACGCAAGCCAGATCAGTTTCATGATCAATGATTCTATTGTATTACAAGTCATTGCCATAAAGTACAATGAAACAAGGATCTTAGACCAAGCCCCCATCTGATAAACACTAACACAGCAAATACTGGCTGTAAGTAAGGTACAACATGCTGAAACTGTGAGATCAAGAGCAACAACTTCGGGAGTCCAATAAATCAGCATTGTGACAAGTGACAATAATCCGAAATGATGAATGCTTATGACAAATACAATTAGACACACTCTGGTCAGATCTCAACCCTTCGAGCCCCACATTGGGCGCCAAAAAGAACTAACTCTTCTGGGTGACTGCCCTCTGTTTATATACTGAGCATGACATGCTGTGGTATGGAATACCTCTTTGGTCAGTTTGGGTCAGGTGTCCTGTCTCTGCTTCCTCCAGGCTTCCCCTCCTCCCTGGCAGAGCATGAGGCTCAGAAAGTCCTTGGTCAGACTAAACATTACTGAGCAGCAACTAAAAGCATGGGTGTTATCAGCGATGTTCCCAGGCTGAAAGTCGAAAGCACAGCACTACACCAGTGACTAAGAAGGAGAAAAATGACTGCTACTGATGAACCCAGGACACCATCTTAGGAAAAAAATAGTTTCACCCCAGCTTGTAGAAAGTCCCCATGGTGTAATACTTCTCTCAGCTCTTCCTAGCTCCTTGATGGGTTTCTTGATTTGCCAGCAAGATTCTAAGGCAGCTTCCAACTTTTTTCTTCTACCTTAGTTCTCTCTGAAATGCTTTGTCTTGAGATTGAGTGTGAAATGAACCTATTTCTTTCCCTAGCTCCAGGCTTCTCACCAGCCAAGGACAGGCTGACACTCAGTGTACAGAGCCCAATGGGGCTGGAAGTCCTTCTCTCCTCATAGCTGAAGAAGCTGGATGAAAATATCAGGAAATTTCTGGTAAGACATCTGCCTCTAGGCTTCTGCAAGTAGGGAGGGTTTATTCCCAGGTTCAAAGCTCTGCCTTGCACACACTACGTACTAAATCTTTGCAATAAAATATACTAGAATCTACATCTAAGGCAACTGTTGTTTGTTATATAAGCAACAATGACCTTTCTAGAACTTTCTCACTGCATACTATCTAGCCTGAGCTGTAAGTGGAGGGGTCTTATATGAATAAATATCATAAAATGTTCTAAAGTTTCTCAAACACAAATTCCCATCTATGATCTTATTAATTTTAAGTGTGCATTTCAGAGCAGTATTAAATAACACAGATTTCCATTTTGGAGTCTCTGTGGTTATTTTCATTAAAAAGCTGTATTTTATGATGCTGAATTCAATTGCCTGTAAAAATCTTCTATCTGCTGTAGCAGGTTGCAGTGGTACTCAGCTGTAGATGAAATCAGATTTTTGTATGCTCTGAAGCTAAATTTTGCAGCTCAGATCAATTGTTCATTAGAACTCATCAGTGTCTGAGTGACTGTAACAGAATGCCCGATACCTAGGAGAAAATATTAGGGGAGATAAATGGTTTTAAGTTGTGCACGTACCGACTAACTGAAAACTTTACTGCTTGCAAATATTTGAGCAATGAAGCTGGCAAAGATGTTTAAAAAAGACATACTTAGCAACAAAAGCATGGAATTATAAGCCATAAATGTAACAGGTGAATGTTTTCTAATCAAACTATTCTTGTCAAGCAAAAATTTCCATCAGTGGAATCTGAGAGAGGAGAGTAATCTCGCCATGAAATTCTGTTAGCTCATCACTTAAATAGCTGCAACAATTCTCCACCTGCTAGTAGAGGTAAAAATGCAGTAACAGAAACATTTTTATGGTAATGGGACATTGATTAAATGACACAATAGGTTTTTTGACTGTAATGAAATTTGTTGTCAAAATCAAATGAAGCAAAATAACTCCATGGCACCATCACAAACAGGAAAGTAGAAAAAAAATGGTCAGAAAGTAAAGCAGAATGTTTATCAAATCCATACCAGTTTAACAATATTTCGTCTATGTTACAAGTGGGAAAAAAGCTGATCAGCATTACAAGGCCACAAAAATGAAGGAAAAGTCATACTATGGTTGCATGTGCAATCACTATTCTTTCCCCTCTGCAAGGAATATCATTACACTGTGTGGGATGAATTGGATCACAACAGGGGAAAAATAGCACAGAGGAATATAAGTAGTCTGTAGCAGGTTGGATATGGAGAATTAATCAGAGAATCAAGATTATTCAGGCACTTATAAATTTAACTTTTTTGAAGGAAAAGCTTGAAAGAAATCTTTGTCTCCATCACCATAATAATCTCCTCCTCAGGAGCAGGTTTTGCAGACATGCCAGCAGAAAGGTCCAGCACTCCAGTTGCTGTATTAGCTGTTGGCCACGTGTATTGGGTGTGCATGGCAAGGTTTTGTTGTGGAGGGCTACAGGGGTAGCTTCTGTGAGGAGCTGCCAGAAGTTTCCCCCATGTCTGATACGGCCAGTGCCAGCCAGCCATCTCCAAGACAGACCCACCACTGGTCAAGGCTGAGCCCATCAGTGATGGCGGTAGCACCTCTGGGATAACATATTGAAGAAGGGGGAAAAGTTACTGTGCAATTGGGCAACTGTAGCTCAAGAAAGGAGTGAGAGCATGTGAAAGCAACAGCCCTGCAGACAGCAAGGCCTGAGCCAAAGGAGGGGAGGAGGTGCTCCGGGTGCTGCCTGGAGATCCACAGTGGAGCAGGTATGTGGAGGACCACACACCAGAGCAGGGGATTTCAAAAGGAGATGTGATCCTGTGGGAAGCCCATGCTGGAGCAGGCTCCTGGCAGGACTTGTGGCCCTGAGGAGAGAGGAGCCCACACTGGAGCAGGTTTGCTGCAGGACTTGTGACACTGTGGGGGACCCACACTGGAGCAGTCTGCTCCTGAAGATGCACTCATGGAAGGGACCCACACTGGAGCAGTCTGCTCCTGAAGGGCTGCACACATGGAAGGGATCCACACTGGAGCAGTCTGCTCCTGAATGGCTGCACATGTGGAAGGGACCCACACTGGAGCAGTTCATGAAGAACTGCATCCTAGGGGAAGGACTCATGTTGGAGAAGTTAATGGAGGACTGTCTTCATGGGAGGGACTCTATGCTGGAGCAGGGGAAAAGCATGAGGAATCTTTCCCCAGGGAGGAAGGAGCAGCAGAGATAACATTTGATGATACTTTGAACAACCTGGGCTAGTAGAAGGTGTCCTTGCCCAGGAAAGGGGTGTTGGAACTAAATGAGCTTTAAAGTCTCTTCCAATCCAAACCTTTCTATGATTCTCTGATGAACTGATCACAACCCTTCATTCCCTGTCCCCATGCACTGCTAGGGGAAAACAAGTAAAGAATTCAGGAGTGAAGCTGAGATGGGAAGAAGGGCGGGGGGGGGGGGGGGGGGAGGGGGGAGGGGAAGAATGTTTTAAAGATTTGGTTTGTTTCTTGTTATCCTACTCTGATTTATCTGGTAATAAATAAATTTCCCCAAGTTGAGTCTGTTGCTCATGATGGTAATTACTGAGTGATCTCTCCTTGCCCTTATCTTGACCCACAAGCCTTTTGTTATATTTTCTTTCCTCTGGCTATCTGAGGAGGGCAGTGACAGAGCAGCTTTGATGGAAACCTGGCATCCACAAGGGTCAATCCCCGACACCAGAGACAACTGCCATCCAGAAAGGAGATGGATGGCTGATGTCTAATGCCATGTTTTTAGAATCTCGTTAAAGATGCCTGACCCTGATGGATTGGACAGATTTTGCTTTATGTGCCAGGATCTGGTGGGGCTATGCATAGGTGTAAGGAGAAGTATGGCCAGCTCAACCTGGCTGGGTCCCTCATTTCGTAGGATCTTCAAGAACTTCCTGGTGCTGCTTGGTAGTGCTATAAACCAAAGTGTAAATCCTCTTCCCTCTTTCTTGTTTTGGATCTTTGACAGCAGTATTTTTTCTTGAGATTTTCAAGTGGGAGAGTCTGTGTTTTTTAAAGATTTGTAGCTCAACCATAGTTAAATGCAATTGATGGGACAAAATATTTCTTTAGCCTGAGGGCTTTCTCCTTGCTAATTTTTCAGGCTGTTTCTGAAAACTGCAGGGATGAATTGGAGCAGCTTCAAAAAGCAAGAAGGGTCTAGGTAGAATGGGATGTGTTATCATCTCTTATAGAGGTCACTACCAGCTTCCTCACAAAGGTCATTTTAATCACCTCCTGTGGTCTACAGGCACTGCTATACAACCTCATGTATGGAATACCAAAGTAAAAATTTAACTACCAGTGACAATAAGACCTGCATTCCCAGCCTCTGTATTTCCAGAAGTTGTGTTACACACCAGGAATGAATATCAGCTCTATGGGTCACAAAGAAAGGAAAGAGATGTCATTCTGGAGCCTGGTGGTTGGTGAGAGAGGTGAGGTGGGCTTTTTGCCTCATTCTAGGGGAAAAAAAAATCGTCTTGTCTTCATCAAGTGTTAATACCACAATAGATTTGTCCCATCTGCATTTTAGCTTCTGCTCCATATGTAGGGTGAGTCATCACACATGATGATTACGTCTGAACGCCACAGATTCTCCTTCCAGTCAGTTGAGAGAAACAGACACTTTTAGGGCAAAGTACAGCTTAAAATATGCCTGCATACACTACGATGAAGTCTACTTCAGAGTTTACTGAAGTCTGAAGTACCTTCCTTATCTGCCTCTCACCCCTTCCCTGTCCTGCTGCTACCTTGGCAGTGGTATGTGGCAGAATTCCTGGTATTGGCATGCAAAAAGAGTCTGATGTGCAAATAACAAAATTATAAACCTTTGTTGAATCTGGTGGAATGAGCTGGGAGCAGCTCTGCTGGCAGATGTGAGGCAGCAGGAGGAGGATTGTGAACAGCTGGGGGAAAGATCCTGAGCAGTCTTACATGCCACTGACCCAGCTGTTTGCTGAATGCATATTTGTCTATGTCTCACTGAAAAAGAAATATTGGCAGAATCATATCACTTCAAGTCAGTGCAGTTTTGTTTCAGAGTATACAGCTGGGGATTTATACTAGTGCCTCACTTGTATAGAGCTACTAATATTCTTGTGCAACAAATTAGATATGCCGCACATAGACAGGTTATGAAAATAATAATTCAAAACATATGTAGATATTTGTGCCCTATGACCAATGCCTTTCTTTTACTGGGGAAGACAAAAGCAGCTTACCCTTTTAAGAAGCATCTGACCATCTCTGCTTTCTCATACATTTCTTATTATTATTGACTGACCATTTGTAATTTCATAATACTCTCTATTAAATAATCTTTCTTTATCCACTGTTTCTATTAGCAGTTTAACAATTCATCTTGCATGGTATTTCTTCCACATAATTGTAATATATCTGACAATGCTTAATTGAAAAGTTTAATAATTTCTCATTTTGTTTACTTAGAGGACATTAATGACACAAGCTCTCCAAAAAAATAGCAGGCTTGTCTAAGATGACCTTCATTTACCTTTGAGTGCCCTTTCCTGAACAAGTAAGTATAAGAGGATTTTTAATATTAAAAGTGTGCTATAATGCCTCATATCGCATAATATTTCAAAGACATGGCTAGTAGCTTCTTTTTGGGACATTGCAGCTACTTAAATAATCATCATTATGCCCGTTCTACATAGCCGTTTTATCTGATTGCTCTTTTTTCTTCGGATAAAAATGAGCCACATAATTTTATATTTGTAAGCCAAGGGTCCCTCCTAGCAGAATTCCAGGCACTGCTCAGGAATATCTGAATTAAGTTATCAGTCCCTACCTATCTACCTTCCTTCCTGTACTTAAAGTGTTAAGTACATTGATTTACTCCTGGCTAACATGAAAACCTCTTGACACCAGTTTCCAAGCTTTCTGTTATTTATGGTGTTGCCTTCAGTACATCATGCTTCTTTACTGTAGACAAACACTCATTTGAATTAGTTTATTCCATAGTACAGAAAGTTCATGAACTGTCATCATAAATTCTTGCCCTGTGATCTCAAAAATGTTATACGTGCCTAAAAAGAGATGATACCTAAGGATTTGGGGACAACTATCTGTGTGCTAGATTTTGTAGAATACAGAAGATTGATTGTTTTTGGAGACAATGTTGATAACATGATGTAAATTGTCAGGGACCATCTGTTGTGAAATTGATTGACCACGATTCAGACAAATATTCAGAGATTTAGCAACATTTAGGAAATCATGTA
This sequence comes from Myiopsitta monachus, assembly GCA_017639245.1. Lineage (NCBI taxonomy): Eukaryota > Metazoa > Chordata > Aves > Psittaciformes > Psittacidae > Myiopsitta > Myiopsitta monachus. Next base: position 68,960,050 of record CM029919.1, read on the forward strand.
GAGGTTTTATTTTCTTCTTCTTTCCTTTCCTAGAAGTCATCTTTTCTACTAAATTTTAAGTGGATTTATATTTAAATTACTGTTTATGCAAAAAGGAAGTCAATGTAATACTGACCTTTCATGGTAATAATATCATGGTATTCAGGATAAGATTTTCTTTGGACCTAAATAAATAGAAAGTATTTATTCCAAATATATAGTGTTGCAAAAATAAATTGAATCATGTATAATTATAAATATGGGGTTTAGATGTTTATCAAAATGTCTCCTATTTTTGTGAATGACAGAAATGTTTTGATGAAACCTGTTTTTTAAAATTCTTTTCCCACTTACTTCATATGTGATCCCCTCTATTCATCACTGATGAGACACATCTGGAGTGCTGGGTCTGGTCCTGAGCTCCCCAGTGTATAACATAACTGAATGAGTCCAGTGCAGGGCCACAGATTTGATTAAGGGAATCTTATTCATGTGGAAAAATGCCTGATGGAAGGGAATGAAGAAGACAGAGACAGGTTTTTCTCAGTAGTAACCATTGAACGTAAGGTAATGGGCACAAACTGAAATATCAAAAATTCAATTTAAACATAGGAAATAAACTTCAATCATGAGCTGCTGAATGCTGGCACAGCCTGACCACAGAGGCTGTGAAGTCTCCATCCTTGGAGATACTCAAAGCACAACTGGACAAAGTTGTGAACAACCTGCTCTAGCTCACCCTACTTTGACCATGCAATCTCCAGAGGTGCCTTCCAATCTCAGCTGCCCTTTTGAAAAAAAAAACCTCGATAATTTCTTTTTTTTTCTATTTCTTCGGTTTTATTCAACCACACTAATATTGTTTATCAATCACTCTTGGAAAGATATTAACAGAATAAGCTCTGTGAAAACTTTCAATTCTTTTGTCTAACTGAAGAGAATCTGGGAGAGAATTTTCCCAGAAATCTCCATTTTGAAGCTGTGATAGTCTGTGGTAAACTTAGCCACTACTCAGTAGTCTGTGGGCATGGTTGAAACTTCTGCTTGTAAGCAGTATCCCATGGACTTGGATTTAACAGAGAGATTAAGGTTCCACTACTGAACAGTAGTGCTGCAAACCATCCTTTGAAAAGTCATTACAGTGTAAACAGTAGTGCAGTATATGCCTAATGTCTCAGCTGTGGGAGAGCAAGAGTCACATTTAGGACTGGATTTTACCTGTACTCTCCCACCATCATTTATTTTCCCATATTATTGGGCATTCAGGATTCACAAGAGCTGAAAGGGGAACTCGGAACTTGGATAGAAGCTACTGTCTCTTGTGTGTGCGCAGTCAGTTTAAATGTCCTCTCCTCACCAGCAATTTTATTCTGACCAGGGGAGGAGAGCCGCTCAGAGAGTTTTAAGTGTATTGATGGTGATCATCAGCCGTCCAGACTGGTCTCAGACAGTTCATGTACTGAGGGCTAGATTGTAGGCTATCACTGACTCCCATACCATCCTCTTGCAGGTGTGCTGAACTGCAGGATTTAGCACAAAGAGAATGCCAGCATTACCTTTCCAACACCCTTTTGGTTCCTCTCCTATGCAAAAAGAGAGAAGAAGCATCTGCCATAAAGCTGTATTACAGCACCACTTTGATAAGTACTGTGTAGATAGAGGTAATGTGGGTAAAAGGTTTGGTACAGTGCCTGGGACTCCTTGAAGATAACTTTAAAGCTGACCCTAATAATCAGCATAGATACATGTCTAATGATGGGTCTTTTTAAATCAAGGAGTAAAAAGAAGTAGTAGCCAAATTCAGATCACACAGTTTTAAGCTGTGTGTATTCCTGCCAGCAAAATTTTTATCTGTTGAGATGTGAGCAGGCAGATAAGTCCAATTTGAATGAAACTGAAATCCATAAGAACTGAAAACATCATTTATATTCCCTACCATAGTGGTATGGCTACCTCTAAATACAAATACATATGCAAATACTTTAAAGGACAGCTTAGATATATGATTGAAATCCCTCTGTGAGTAAAAATGCAAAAAGTCATATAATTTTTCCACAAAATCAAGCTATGCACCCAAGGTTTTTAGAAATGTGTGTGATGCTAACATTTCAGTATGAGTTCTTTAAAATGATTTTCTGCTAGTCTCCCCTATCATGTTCTCCTGTGCACAGGGAAAAACTTGACCAGACAATTTTATATTAAAAGGCTTACCTGAAAACATTTGTGCTTGCCTTTTGGAAACAATCATTTTGTGACTGCATTGAGAGGCATGGCTGTAAGTGACAATACCAGACATAGCTTCCTACTCCCAGATCTAAGCCCAAGAGACCTATTAAGCTGTTTTTTTCCCAAGCTGCAGAAATGTGGCCTTTGAGAGCACAGGACTGAAGTAAAATCTTTCATTTTGTACACCTCCCTTTGGTGCACCAACAACCATCTCTCACTGACTGCGTAGGCAGACCAGGTACCAGAGAGGAAGAGCTCTGTAGCTTTTTTTCCTGGATTAACATGCCAGACTATGTGGTGTCCGGAAAGTCCTGTGCCACATGAGAAAGGATAAGGGGACAGGACCTTATACACCTACAGAAGGAGCCATGAGTGCTATATGAGCCCTGTGATAGATATACACACCCTTCCTCTCACCCGCAAATAACTGTGTGACAACACCACAAAACTGTTTTTCCTTCCGGAGATACTAATACTTAAACCAATTTCTGCTAATGACTTAGCACAATTTAGGGATGAAGTGACATAAAGTAAAGCTAGGAGAAATCCAGATGAGAGCCACGAGGATGATGAGGGGACTGGAGCACCTCTTTTATGAAGACAGGTTGAGAAAGTTGGGGCTGTTCAGCCTGGAGAAGAGAAGGCTGCATGGAGACCTCATAGCAGCCTTCCAGTATCTGAAGGGGGGCTATAGGGATGCTGGGGAGGGACTCTTCATTAGGGACTGTAGTGATAGGACAGTGGGTAACGGGTTCAAACTTAAACAGGGGAAGTTTAGATTGGATATAAGGAAGAAATTCTTTCCTGTAAGGGTGGTGAGGTTCTGGAATGGGTTTCCCAAGGAAGTTATGAATGCTCCATCACTGTCAGTGTTCAAGGCTGGGTTGGACATAGCCTTGAGTGACATGGTTTAGTGTGAGGTGTCCCTGCCCATGGCAGGGGGGTTGGAGCTAGATGATCTTAAGGTCCCTTCCAACCCTAAGTATTCTATGATTCTACGAAATCAGATCAACTTAACATTCATTTTGGTGACATAATTTGAAGAGCGAGCAGCTGAAAGCTCTCAGTGAATGCAACTCAGTGTATTCTTCCTTATTATGAGTCTTAGCAGGTGAACTCATTTAAAGTATGGGGAAATACATTCTGTCCAGACTAGCCCGGACTGTAGAAAGTGCTTAGGTTATACATGAGACCAGTGACAAGGAAGATGAGCATTTGCCAGTGAAAGATCTCTGATTGAAAAGTGTATCACTACCTGTCTGGTGGCAAGAAAAGTGGGTTTCTGCATGCTGAAGTGATGTTTCTTGTTCACCTTGGTGGCATGCTGGGACCAGCCACATTGCACTGAAAAATAGGAAAGCCCAGGACATGTCCTGACAGACAGGGTTATAGTGCTGTTGGGACCAGAATGCATGAACAAGTAAATGAAAAGCTGTGCCCATATGGAAGAGTCATGTATACCTAGGTTCTTCTCATCCAGACAGAAGAACTTGTGATTCAAAGTCTGTTTTAACAAGTTTCCTCTATTTCCCTTATTTTGCATTGTTGGTGAGACAGCTATTCTGAACAAACAGGCACAAATAATCATAATAGTCTATTTGCACATCTATATCAAACCCCTCATGCATTATAATGAACTGTAGCATGTGCAGAAACACCACTACAACCAGGGAAAGAAGCCAAAGTGAGCAGGAAGATTCTCTCTACTGTTGGAACAGCTAGTTTCAATACACACTTAACAGTAATAAAATCAGCTATTTGACAGAGAAATGAGGTTTAAAGTTAAGCCAGTGAAGAACGGAGGGATGGGAGGAAGATGTATTGCAAATTGTGTTTATTTTTCATTATCCTGCTATGGTTTGTTTAGTAATAAACTAAACTTTTCTCCAGGTCAAGTCTGTTTTGCCAATGACAGTAATTGATGAATGATCTCTCCTTGTCCTTAACTTGACCCACAAGCCTCTCATTGTCTTTTATTTTCCCTGTCCAGCTGAGGAGGGAAATGATAGAGCAGCATTAGTGGGCACCTGGTGTCTAACCAAGGACAGCCCACCACACCAGAGAAGACTGTCATCCCAGATAGGATATGGATGGCTGGTGTCCAATGCCATATATTTAGAGTCTAGTTAAAGGTGCCTGACCATGATGGATTAAGCAAATTTTGCTTTATGTGCCAGGATCTGATGGAACTATGTATAGGTGTAAGGAGAAGTATGGCCAGATCAACTCAGACCTGTCTGAGTCTCCTGTTTTCTAGGATCCCCCAGAACACCCTGGTGCTGCTCGACGTTGCTATAAACCAATGTGCAAATCTTCTTCCCTCTTTTTTAACTTGTTTTGGCACTTTGTCAAGAATGTATTTTCTTGAGTGTTTCAATCTTTAGCAGGGAGTTTGTGTTTTTAACATTTCCAGGGTCAATCCACCACAGCTGGACAAGATCAGTCATTACCACAAGCAAAAGCAGGTACTGGGGACCAAGTCGCTGTTGCTTTTGGAATAACTGTAAACTAATGGACAATTGTGAGAAGCTGTCAAAATAAACAGCACTAGTCACCAGGGTGCAAACCTGCCAGGGAATCGTTAAAGCTGTGATCCCTAAAACTCACCTGAAGAAAGAGGAAATGCATTTGAATTTGTCTTTTTCAGCTGAGAATGTTGCTGGGAATCTTCAGTTTGCATTGAGGAATACTGGCTTCACAGTGAGAAAATGAACATATAAACATGAGCAGAAGGGTTCTGGAATTGGACTGGTGCCTCTTGGTGCTTAAAATGTACTCATATCAATAAAAAAAATTAATGAGCTTGAGAACATTTTTGACTTCATTATCTGGTGCATAACAACATCATTCAGATACCACGTGCATCCATCAACACCCCCAGAGAGTGCCCCATGTAACTACAGCATAGTCGAAAGATATTTTATGTAGGATCACAATTGCACAATGCAATGAGACGAATATTCATCACCAGTAGGCATTGGTGGGGTAGTGCACAGTAGCAGAGCATTGCAGCTGGGGAGACTGGCAGTCATTTTCTGAGTAATGTACATTGCTCAGTTTTCCAACCAGAATTCCAACCTGCAAAAAGATACAATGCTTTTTCCCCTCATGGGAGGGGGAAATTTAAAGGCAGGTGCTGAAAGTATAAAATATAATAAAAGCTCTGAGTTGCTGAAATATCACACAATGAAGTATGTGCAAGTATTTAAATAATATCTTTACTGTAAAGAGCTTTCTTTCCCCAGAGGTTTCTCACTCTCCATGCTACCTCCAAAATCATAACTCAATGCTGATGAATTAGAGGAAGGAGATACACATTTATACAGTCTCAGGGTTGGTGGAAGCTACTTTCCCACGTCTACCCAGCAATAAATTCTTATTCAACAGAATGGAATCCTTTTGGCAAGAGCATGCCCTTTACACTTTAGGATCTGCAGAAGAATTATGCAGAAAGGATATCAGAGAGCACATGGCAAGTACATGTTACTTTTGTGATGAGAAAGGAGTTAGGCAGTCTGAATTAAGCAGTTCTCAGAAATACATAATGTGTCCTGGGGCTGATGCAGGATGTTGGTGAGAGGTGTCAAATAAAGAAGGATTTAAATAGAGCCAGTAGAATCGATCCGAGCAAGGCTTTCAGATAATATTTCTTTGCCCTCTGGCCTTCAGTTTTAATTGCTTCATTCACAGTGCTCTCACACAATTACCCACAAAACTGAATTTCAGGGAGGATTAGCAAGATAACCCTTAGAACATACTATGGGTTTGTCCAACTTTTTGTACTCTGAAAGGGTAGAGAAGGGATCTCTAAAGATATCATGCAGTCCATCCATCTGTATTGGGGAAGAATCAGGCCTTAAATCTTCTTCAGTAGCTGTTTGGTGGAGACATAGCAAACAGTACTGTGAATCATCACCACCCCTACAGCAATCTTTTGCATAATCAAAGATTCTTAAAACAAACCCAGTTCTTTCCTCCTAAATCATGTTTTCTAAGTCTCTTATCCCTCTTGTAAGCTCCAATAGTTTTACGTTTCTTCAGTATGTAAGGCTCACAACTGGGCCCATTATTCCAGCTGCGACTTCCTCCATATAAAATAGAGCAGAATAATTACTTCCTGTGATTATTCTTCCTGATTCTTATGTGTAACCCCCCTGTTAATAAGGATCTAGAGTCCTCTTTTTTAGCCTGCAGATTCACATAGTTGACTCTTATTTTCTTACTGATCCATTGTACCCTGTAGTACTGCTACCTGCAACATCATTTCCCATTTTGAACTCATTCATATGATGCCTTCTTTAATTGAGCACTTTGCTCTCCTCAGAATCCTACCTTTCAGATTTCACACTATTTTTTCATAATTAATTGATTTTCATTTTGAACCTATCCTCCAGAGTGCGTACACACTTTTCTGCTCCATGTCATCTGCAAATTTATATGTATTTTTAGTTCATTAACAGTTCGTAAAAAATGCATAATCAGTGGGATCAGGGTGGGTTTCTAGAGGACTCCATGTGACAAAAAGACACTGATAACTACTCTTTCAACTCAGTTTAAATTGAATTATTCCAGCCTGCTGTTGCAGCTGCCTTCTTTTTATAACCCTCAGTCATTGGTATTGGGACCGGTCTTGTTCAACATCTTTGTGGGTGACACAGACAGTGGGATTGAGTGTGCCCTCAGCAAGTTTGCAAATGACACCAAGCTGTGTGGTTTGATTGATACGCTGGAGGGAAGGAATGCCATCCAGAGGGACCTTGACACGCTTGTGAGGTGGGCTGATGCCAACCTGATGAAGTTTAACCATGCCAAGTGCAAGGTCCTACAGCCTGGGTGGGAGCAATGCCAGGCAGCAGCTACAGGTTGGGCAGAGAAGAGATTGAGAGCAGCCCTGCAGAGAAGGACTTGGGGGTGTTGGTCAAGTGAGAAAATGAACATGAGCCACCTGCAGTGTGTGCCTGCAGCCCAGAAAGCCAACCATATCCTGGGCTGCATCAAAAGTTGCGTGGCCAGCAGGTCGAGGGAGGTGATCCTGCCCCTCTACTCTGCTCTCCTGAGACCTCACTGGGAGTATTGTGTGCAGTTCTGGTGTCCTCAACAGAAAAAGGACATGGAACTGTTGGAACAAGTCCAGAAGAGGGCCACGAGGATGATCAGGGGACTGGAGCACCTCCTGTATGAAGGTAGGTTGAGAAAGTTGGGGCTGTTCAGCCTGGAGAATAGAAGGCTGTGTGGAGACCTCATGGCAGCCTTCCAGTATCTGAAGGGGGCCTTTTAAGGATGCTGGGGAGGGACTTTTCATTAGGGACTGTAGTGATAGGACAAGGGGTAACGGGTTCAAACTTAAACAGGGGAAGTTTAGATTGGATATGAGGAAGAAATTCTTTACTGTGAGGGTGATGAGGCACTGGAATGGGTTTCCCAGGGAAGTTGTGAATGCTCCATTGCTGGAGGTATTCAAGGCCGAGTTGGACATAGCCTTGGGTGGCATGGTTTAGTGTGTGGTGTCCCTGCCCATGGCAGGGGGGTTGGAACTAGATGATCTTAAGGTCCTTTCCAACCCTAACTATTCTATGATTCTATGATTCTATTTTTATTCCGACTCTATATATTGCTCTGTCTCACATGCAGGTCAAAGGGGTGGTGGGAGGGAGACTGAATTGATAGCAAAGTTCAACAGATGTTTTTGCTAAACAGACAGACCTTCAACAAGAAGAAAGTAGTTTTACATCCTCACTGAAGTAAAGTCACCACAGAACTGGGGAAAGAAAAGATCATCTCTGAAATCCAAAAGGACACAGTAGTCAGATGAGATCACTGTTCTTCGCTTGAAAGCATTAATCCAGCATTGTGATGTTTGGATAGGCAATCCATGATCAGTACTTGAGTAGCTGCAATTCCATTACAAATAAGAGGGTGGAAAAAGGAGGCATTGGCTATTTAAAGAACATTTAAGGTGCACTTCGCAGAGTCATGGAAATGCTGGAAAGGACCTCAGGAGGTCATATAGCCTTGTCTCCCATTCAAGATAGGACCTAAACCAGTGCAGAATTAGCACTTCTTGCTTCATCCAGCTGAATTCTGAAAATCTCCAAGGTTAGAGATTGTACATTTCAGACATCTGTTACAGCACTGTTACATATTCCTAGTAACAGTGTACTTCCTAATGTTCTGTCCCATTTGCTTGGTCCCATGATGTTGATATCTCTACTTCAGATAGATAGACAGCACAAGGAAACCATGATAGAGGCTGGTGTTGATCTCTGAGCAAAACCAGCATATTCACAGGTGGTAAAGGCTTGCATGGTTAAAGTTGTAATAACAGCTGTTAAAGTAAAGGCAAGTTGCTTCATGTGGCTCTGTGATTAAACATGGTGGCTGAGCACTGCTCCATCCTATCTATCATCTCTATAGCCTGTAAGCCAACTCATCTAGACCTGCTATCACACTGCTGTCTTCAGCTGCAGGAAGCTCATGACACTATGAAGTTGTGGTAGTTGTCTGACAGGGTGAAACACTAGGCAACATCTTGTAAATGGTAGCTACAGTGAAGGTGGCTGTAATGTTGTGCTCAGGATAGTGACAGCCCTGTTACCCTGGTTGTTTGGGCATATCTGTTTTCCAGAAGAAAAATTCTTCTTAAAGACAGAGGGGCTAAACCCACAAGGTATATTTGTATGTGTGTCCTACAGCAGTATGTGACATTTCTCTATCTTATCATAGTGGCATCATGGATCTTTGTGGTATTGACAGTACTGTCAAGGTCTTTTTTTACCCTAGAGTTCCCATAATCTTTTACTGCAATTTCATCTGAGATTAAATGGCTAGCAGTCGATTAGCTTCTTTTATCCCATCCCTCCACCTCCCCAAAAAACCCAAACCCAGCCTCTTTCATTTAATTTCTTTATTTTTCTTCCACAATGCTGAGAAAAATGACAATTACATTGTAAATAATATGAATAATTCACTCCAAATGTATGATAATAATTCTAAAATATAAATATTTCATTTTTAAAGTTTAAAAAAACTACCAAGCAATTCCAGTGGCTATAGGTTTTAAATATATCATATATAGCAGAAGACAAAGAATAACTTGATAATGCAGAACAAAAAAAAAATCTATTTTGAAGCATCCAATATAGATAGGTATGCAATATAGGTACTTCCTTTTTTCATTTTCTCCAAGAGAAGGAAAAAGTTATAAAGAAAATAATCACTGATGTTCAAAGGTGCTGGCTTCTTCTTACAAGATGTGTAATGCCCTCAGATATGACTTTTGGCAGTAGGTACCCATGGGAGCTTTGTGCCTTATATGAAATTCGCTGTTCACTTCTCAGGATTTTCTTAATATTTCCCAGATTGAAAATGACATTTTTCTGATGAAGCCCGTAGAACCTGTTTGAGGCTTGCTTAGAAGAGGTAGGAAACAGGCATTCCTCAGCCCCAGGAAGAAGGTAGGAGGGGAAACTCCAGATTGACCTGAATGCAAGGTTTATATTTTTCAACAAAAAATAATTTCCTATTAAAATTGGTAACATGTCAAGACTGTGAATTTAATTCCCTCATGTTTTGGGAGGCAGATAGAATTATAACATGCTCTGGTTAAAGTAGCAAAAATGATGGCTTTTCTGGCAAATAGGCTAACACTAGCCCCAAGTTTGCTTTTCCTCTTCCACTTGCACTGACAAAACTGGGGTAGCTCTGCCAAAATTCAGAAAATGACAGTCATACCATCGTGTATAAGGACAAGGAGACAAGGGGTCTATTCCTTGATTTCAGTTTTAAAATGCTCATGCAGTGCAGGTCTGTCTTCTGGCTGTTCCTTCACTATAAGAGCTAGCAGTAGGGGTGCTCACACTGTTTTTCAGAATACTGTCATTGCAGTTGGTGCGAGCATGGTGGATATTTAACCTCTGTGAAGAAATTCACTGGTTCTCCTTGTGTATGCTGTTCATTAATATTTAGGAAATGGGCGAAGTTTTTTCTCAGTAAATGCCAAGATAAAACATGTATCTTGATTTTTCCCTTACAACACGCACCTCCCATCCTAGTATTTTGTGCTGTAATTGTGCCTCAAATGAAAGCATGGAACAGGTCACCGTATTGAAAATGACTCCTCAGAAATCAATGAGTGTTTCCTATTCTGGATTGCATTAGAGGATAAGAATGCTGCAGTAATTCTTTTCATGAGGGAAAAATAGGGAGACCTTTATATAGCGCTGTAAATGTCTCTCCAGGGTAAGCTGCAGCATTTCTCAAATAGCTGCTAATAAGACTAAATATGGTAGAACGTTGCAGTGAATCACAGTGTTGGGTTGGGTTATGCAACCCTCTAAGGTCACTTACATAAAGAAGTGAACAACTGAAGTGCAAGCAAGCTCCTATGTTAATTAATTTGTAAGGCATCACAAGTGGCATTTAAAGAGAAAACTTCTTATGGCTGTCTGTCGCAACGGGATGCAAGACTGACAACTAGTGTAATTGTTCTCTGAGTTTCCTGAGCTCATTTGAAACAACCACTGGGTCCATACACTGCTGCCATTAATGCTAGTAGAATATTTGGATTTCCACTGGCCTCCTGGCAGAAGACATATTGCTGCTATGGGTCAAATGGCTCAAATTATGCAGCTGAGTGTAAAATTTGGGGGATGGGAATCAGGAAAAAGTAGGAAGTACATAGCCAAAGAAATGTCAGACTATGCAAAGTAAAAGCCTCTTCCTGTAAGTTTAGAAGGTCTTGCTCTTTCCTGTCCTTCAATATTACTGACCTAGTTGCACCTCTAAAAATCATATTGCTACACATTTGTGCTGATAGTAAAAGGAACCAATTTCTGGGATTTTCATGGCAACTGAATCACTCTTCTGTGCTTTTCCGTGTTTCCAAGCCATTCAGAATTTTCCACTGGCATAGGAAAGGGGAATCCATAATGTTCAATAATAGATATAACCTGAAAATTGAACGGCAGTAGAAATACGTCAGAGCTTATGAAAAGTTGGAATATTTTGTGTGCAGCATTTCATTTTTGCCCTTTAAGGAATTTATATACTGTAAGCATTTGTGTAAAATGATTCAGATTCTGTGCAAGAAGGAAATTTATCAAAGACCAGCTGATTATTTAACAAGGGGAAGATTCATCTTACATCCACTAGTTGCAGCTAAGCTTATAAGAAATTAGCCAGTGAGTTAGTTACTGACATTGTGGTTGGCAACGCAAACTGAATGCTTGCTTTACTAGCACTGTGGTACCTGCCCATATGATCAAAAGGGAAGAGAGCTACCCTACCAAGTTTTTTCAGCTTAGGCTCTGTACTCGCAATCTGTCTATTCACTGTTACATTTCAGAGGCATAGCAGATGCCCAGAAGGACTGAGAGAAGATTTTTTTATTCTGTGGCAAAGATTAGCTGTTTCAGACCTTCTCTGTGCTCTGAGAGGTGTTGAGGGGGATGCAGCTCACTGAAGAAGAGCTAGATAGACTTTGTATAAAAAAATGTGAATCAGTGAAGAGTTTTAAAGGTGCTGTCTCCACGCTAGACCAGGGAAAAGAATCTTTAGAGCCTAGTTCAACTCTTCAGAGGGATGTGGGCAGCTGCTACTACTGATCCAAGTCATGAGTGAAGGGATAACACAAAACAGGTCATGGGTCTTACCTTGTAGTCATCCAGTAGGATAGAGGAGAAAAGCACAACATGGGCTTCTGCTAAACCTTCTCAAAGAATCAGGATATAACTGCTCTTTATACAGCATATTCTGTTGCATTTTCCTTAGTTTCCAGCTGTGTTATCTTTCACATGTTTTGCAGAAAGCTTCAAATGCTTGTGAGTGGAGTGACTCTTCCTAGTTAAAGAATGCCTGGGAGAATGCATTAATTTTCTCAGGTGCTGAAAGATGGGACAAGGACCCTCTGGGATATCTGTGCTATTTGCCAGAGGAGATCCTGGGTACCCATTCCTCAGCCCTTTTTGTTACTGTCAGCCACAACAGAAGGGTTTAGTATGGTTTATTCACTGTTTGCAATTTAGATTCGTCCAAGCTACTGCAAGCACCCTCATAACATTTTCCTCTCTCTGGCAAACACTGTGGTGCTTCGCTTTTACCTTTGTAAAGAGGTCTCCTTGCTTGGAGATCTCATGACTTGCTCCTTTATAGAGAGTGCCTCTGATTCTTCCAACAGCTCAGAGACTTCCCTAAGAAAGTTTAGCAAGTTTTCACACATTATTTTCACCTGCCACCAAAAAAGCTAATCAGTCAGCAGTCCAGGGAAGCAGCAGGAAAGTAAAATTTCTAGCTTATTTTCCTTGATGTCAGATGTGTACAATGTATAATAGATTTTAGTTTTGCATGAGAAACTCCAAACTAATCCAACAGGATCAGCTATTTGTTTATAAGAAGCTGTGGCTTGTCACATCTCTCCACTCTGTTCAAAGGGTTCTATTACAAAGAAGTTAGGGAAAGAATTGGTAAGCACACAGTTGTATGTTGGTATGGTGCCTGAAGGTACTGGGGCAGGATTTACTACTGAGACGTTTAACAGTATGAATGCTTTCATACACAAACTAGAAAGTCTTTCAGGTTAGAGCCTGGCACTATGTGTTACTGATCATGATACAGGCCAGAACTGAAGTATATATTTTAAAAAAGAGGGTTTATAATAAAATGCTTGAGTAGTGCAAAAATATTGCAACAAAGCAATGCACTATGACAAACTATTTGTCATAAATTGTCTGTCATAATTTATTACTGTACAGTGATTAATCCAATATCATTGTGTGGTAAGGTACCCCTTCTGCCTGCAAGAATTTAAGAACTTCTACCTGCAAGAATTTGGAGAGGGAATGGGTCTCTGAGGAGAGATTGCCATAAGGAAATCATCTCAGGAAGAATGATAGAGATGCTGATGGAGATATCTGTTTCCAAATTTCTCTTTTACTGTAGTTTACTTTAAAGAAAGAGTTTACCTGACTGCTTTCTTAGAAGCACCCTACTTGCTCTTGGCCAGGCCTTGAGATGTGGCTTAAATCATTTATATTCTGAAAGGACTAAATAAAAGTTTGTTTTGTCAAAGACATCCCTGTGAGCAAGCCCAGCAGTTTGGGTCATTTGTCTTCCTAAGTTTTAAATATAAGTTAGTATAGATAGAAAGGAGAAATTCAAGAGAGGGAGCTAATGAGAGGAGAAAGAGCCTGCATGAGCAATAAAAAGGTAAGAAAAGCTGAAATGCAATTAGTTTACTTAGCTTTTTTTTTCACTTGAAAAAGAGCTTTTGTTGTGATTTTCTGTTGTTTAAAAACCGTGCTGAAAGGCGTAAAACAGCATGAATCCATTTTTCGTTATTTCATGTTGCCTGAGAAGCATTACAGCAACAGGTCTGGATGAAGGGTGGCAAGAGAGAAGTGCAAACAGCAAAAAACAAGCAGGGGGTGACCAGAAAGAAACAACTGCCAACAGTTTTGCACCACAGAATTCAAGAAAGAAAGGTGAAGAAGGGACAGGACACAAGGATGTGTCCCTTCCTTCTCTCAGGCACCATGGCCAGGGAGTAAGAAATGATCATTATTAACCTTAAATCTGCGAAAAATATTTGTGATGAGAATCATTTGTAGGCATTTATCAACTCTAGCAATCAGGATTTCATTCACTTTTTAACATCCTCAAAGAACACTGTGACTCAAGTGAGAAAAAGTCAATATTATTCTCAAGCTCTGTAAGAAATACAGAGAAAAAGTCTACTTTTCTACATGGAAAGTAAAGGGAAAACTCTAAGGTCTGATTTAAGAGAGTCCTGCAATAATGAATAAAAGATTAAAAAATGCTTGGCAGAGAGTTTCTGTAATCAGTGTCTTCTAATGTGGGCACGTTTCCTCCAGCAAGTCTGCAAACTTTGATTTTGTATAATTGGGAGGTTAAAAGTTCTTCTAATTTAACATCCACTTCTATGGGCAATGTAGCACCTAGTTTGCAATCATAAAGTTGAGGGGTTTTCGAAGTGCTGTTAATTATGAAGTAAATTTGCCATTTCAAGCAGAATTTAAGTGTGGAGCCAAATGAAGCCCCAGAATCACCATCTTTGTCAATGTAAAAGGGAAGATTAGATGGCTACATTTTATAATCTTTTTTGACTTTAGAGATAGTAAAATGGATATTAAAAACATGAGGTCAAACATGTCCATTTAACAAATCATTCAATGATTGTAATGATTGTGATCAAACTTTCTCCTAGGGTGCTATTAGTGGCTTTACTTGACACACAAAGTCAATAGAGAAACCCTTAAAATCAAATCTCTTGCCTTAAAATGTAGGGAATAAAGGTGAAATTGCAGCCTCTTCTGGAAGAGTCAACTAGAATACCAATAAAATGCATGATTAAAGATGATTGCCTGAAATGCATTTTTTGACTTTGACTCTGGGCTCCTAGGGACAGAGAAACAGAGACTTATCCATGGGACACCAGAAGATCACCTGCTGAATAAAGATTAGGGTTAGTGAGGTTCACCAGAAATAGCCCTCAACAGAGATTTATTAGCTTTTATTTCTCATATTCAGCACACGATTAGAGAGCTATGTCTTCTGCACATTGAAATTGATCATACTGGGCTTTTTCTTTTACACATATTTCTCCTATCTGGAGTACAGCTGTAGGCAAAGGAATTATGCACATAAATCAATGAGTGACATAATTATTTTCCCTTTTATATATCATATTGACTTCTTCTCTAGAGTCATGCATCATAGATAAGAGCATTTCTTTGCAGAGCAACATATACCAGTACTGTGGCTGATTTACAGAGTTATTTGATGGATCTGACATGGAATTAAAATATAATTTCAGAACTGCACAACACAAATCTGAACACTAATTTATGGACTAAACTCTGCCTATCTCTAGTTATATCGATTATGAGGGATGTAGGGTTAGACAATTGCAATAACTTCATTTTTTATTCAAGACCAAAATAGGAGGTGTTTTGCCAAAGCGTATTTTCCAGAGGTAGAGAGTTTGGGGGAAAGAACTAGAAACGGGTTCCATCTTGCAGTCACTGGGCCTTATGCTGAAATAACTTTCATGTGCATGTGACAAATCCAGTGCAAATGACCAATGAATTTGTAAATGAAAAGTTTGTGTTACACCTTGTTTTATGAAAATGCGGTAAGATAAGAAGTTCCACTTTTCATCTGAGTGGTGACAGTCAGCCTTTTATACTTGGCTGTATTACATGTGACTCCAGTATAGCAGCATATTTTGGTTGATCACAAAACCTTTAGCCCTCAATAGCAGCAGACATGGGCAAAAATGCAAGCACTAAATGCAAAAAGACATCATGCCTACAACTGATGCTATCACATTCTCATCAGACTTACTCTCTGTCCCACTGTATGTGAAGTATCACATCTTGACCTTCCAGGAGCTGAATTCCCTGAGCTGAGGGAGCCCTAAACACAAAATGTACCAAATTAGATACTATGTGATTGGTATCTCCACTCTCATAGCTCAGTGGAGGTGTTTAAAGCAAGATATTCTGTCATACAGAAGACATAACTTGTGACAGAGTGGGTAAAGGCAGTCTCAAGGAACTGAGATCAAAGTCTGCAGATAATAAGAGTGACTGTACAGGACACCCCATTTCAAATGTAAAGCTCAATTCTTTGTTGCTGTCTAAGGAAAAACAGCATACAACAAGGACTAGCAAGAGAAAAAAGTGCAGTGTCCAATGGGTTATTAGTATGCCATCACACATGAGATTGATGCCTGATATAAGAAACTAAAAAGATATTTTCATCATCAAGAAGATAAATGGACTTAGATTTAAACCTTTTCCAGTGCATTGTGTTGTTATACGAGATAATTTGAAAACTGTGGTTACACAATAGAGGAATTGTCAAAGTCTGTGATGAGTGACCTTATGGACTGAAGACCAAACTTCTCTTTTAATGACAGTTGTTTTGTGAGCTACGTCTGCTGCCATGGTACAAAGAAGGAATTGAATGTTTGAAGTCAAGGGACTTTGCCTCAATCTCTTAGGTGCTACTGGTAGAGCTGAAGAAGGGTAAAATTAACGCTGCTTTAATCCTGGGGGTTAAAGTAAGTAGCTAAAATGCTTCAAAGCATATTGAAGATGAGAAGTTTTATTGAAAGAAAAAAACATACCACCACTGTGGGATTGAAGAGATTCAAGGGACTACAGAGATCTGTCAACCAAAGTTTCTAAATCGTGCCTACACAGTTAAAAAGCATCACTTTTGCCTCAGAGGACGAACTTGTCTCGGCAATTAACTCAGTATGAGAGGACAAGATTCTAAAATAAACAAAAACAAACAAACAAAAAAAAAAGCCCCAGTTCCAGGCTGACATGAAGGAACCAGAAGGGATTCAGTTCAAAATCAAGACATTTTAATTAAGCTGCCCATGACCAAAATGCCTCAATTCAGACGCTTATGCATAAGTTGGTTGTCTAAGCTCCTGTTAACGTCAGTGAGAAGCCTTACAATTGGTGAAGCCTAGAGAATGACTCCTCTGACCAGCTACCTAGAATGATTCAACTGCCTGAACTACTGTCCTTCGAAATGCCCCAGGGTATCCAGGATCCTAGAATCATAGAATGGCTTGGGTTGGAAGGGACCTTAATGATCACCTAGTCCAACACCCCTGCCATGGGCAGGGATACCTTCCACTAGACCAGATTGATCAAAGCCCTTCCCAGCCTTGCCTTGAACACTTCCAGGGATGGGGCAGCCACAGCTTTTTAGGGCAACCTGTGTCAGTGTCTCACCACCCTCACAGAAAAGAATTTCCTCCTTATACCTAATGTGAAGCTATCCTGTTCCAGTTTAAAGCTATTACCTTCTCCTATCCCTATATTCCCTTCTAAAAAAAGTCCCTCTTCAGCTTTTTTTAGTCCCCCTTTAGGTCCTGGAAGGCTGCTCTAAGGTCTCCCTGGAGTCTCACACAGGACCTGTGGAGACCTTTGCGACTGGTAGGTGGATACGAGGCAGGACACACCATCTTGAATGTCACTAGACACCCTTGTTGAGGCATACGAGTCCATCCACAAGAGATGTCCTGCCTTGTGAGCTTCGTCTTGTCCTCATCTCTGCTAGCAGTACTAAACAGAGGTGGTTCATATGCAGTTACCTGAACTCCATATGTCCAGGTGACTTTTGGGATGGCCGGAGTGAACTGGCAGCCTCTGGCCACTGGTGTGGGAGGTCTAAGTCTCCCTAAGGTCCTGGGTCATATCTGTGGCAATATCTCAGCTACTGCAGGTGAAATGGCACTGGATGTTAAAGCATGGGCAGCCCCCATTGTACTGGGAGCTTTGGTGCCTCAGGCATCTCTATGTGGACACATGCGTTGGAATATCATGCTTGGCAACTGAATCCCTCCCTACTGGTGAGTTCAGTTCGGACCCTTGATCACATTGTCGTGGTGTAATGAGCAAGCTAAAAATTCTGTGTGGCAGTGTGTTTCAGGTTAGCTAAAGTCTCTGTCACAAAGTGGTAAACTAAGTTAAATACCCACCATTTACTGCGGTTCCTTGCACAAAACATACACAGGTAGTAGATTTCAGTGCTTGTCTGATAACTCCAGTATGCATTTGATGCTGATGTGCCATCATTCGTCACCCTGTTGAAAGAACAGGTCCAATCATGAGGTTTTATGGGTTCCTGAAATTTGCTTTCATGTGTGCCACTGAAAAGCTATGCAATAAATGGTAAGAACAGGCAAGCAGTAAAAAGCAGTAGGTGCTGGGAAAAGTCTGTATCTGTCTGAGTTAGAGGACAGTATCAAGGAACTAATATATTTGGAATGAAAGAAGCCCTGGCACTGGTGTATATTACATGCTAGATGGCAATTTTAATAGTGATGCTAAAAATGCAAAGATGCTAAAAAAATGCAGACTCTCTTCAGAAAGAGCAGAGTGAGGTCTTTGAATTATGAAGTGTATGTTGCTGAAATATGTCGCATTCCCTTATTTAATGGATGATAGATGACAAATATTTCTATAACTGCCACTCCTGCGCTACTTACAATCAAAAGACAGTAACTATATTTTACATTCGTCAGCAGTATAATTTCCCACTCAGTCTCTCAAACGTGCAAAATCCTGACAGTGCTTCTTCTATGCCAATATTCAGAAGTGCAGCAAGCTGACCTGGAAGTTGTACAGCCATTTAAGTGCATCTGCTACAGGACAGCTAACCTAGGAATAGGTATATAGAGAATTAAGATATAGGAATGCAAGTAATTAATGAGAGTCAGTGTATTCTAAGGATCTAGCTGTTATCAGAGATCTCTGATTTAATTTTTTAATGAGATTACAAGTTCTGTTGTCAATGGTCACTACAAAGATATGGTATTGTTCAGACCTCTACAAAGTAGTTTAGTATTTCACAATATTGTGAGTAACGAAGGAGCTTGCTAGGGTATCAATGCACTACATGTCAAGTGGCTTAATATCTGGTTATCTCAAAGATCTCAGAAAAAAATGTTGTCATCAATATCTTTATCAGACTGTTACTTCTAGGAGTTTTTGTAGACTTTGGTGAGAAATTCCATGATATTCGACAGCCTCACCTGTTTAGGAAGCTAACATAAAATTCTTATTGATGCAATACTAAAAACTATCAGAGTAACAGGACTGCCAAAGGAAGAGAGAGGTTGATCTCATGGTACGGTAGGCTCCAGCCTTGCCATACTAAATGATCCATTTTACAGCAGGTGATGCAGACCATTCTTGCAGAAATGAGTTCTGTACCCTGGAAAGCATTGTCTGAAAATAGAATTGGCTTCTAAGGGAAAATGCATGAGCATGAGCTCCTGTATGATACAGAGGCAAAAAGTGCTAATTCAATTCATGTCAGTATAAACAACAGAATAGGGAGTAGGAGGAGGAAATTGACTTTTCTTTCTGTGTGACATTATTGGGACTGATGTGGAATAATGTATACAGTCCTGATGTCAACATTTTAAAAGGGATGTTGAAATACTACAGAGGATATAGAAATAAGCTGCAGATATGTTTTGATAGCTGGAAGGGGAAAAGGAGAGAGAACAGTGAGAGCTCAATCTGTTTATCTTATCAAACAGATCAGAAGACAGCTTAATTACAGCATGTAAGAACCTTCGCAGGGAGTAAATACCAGTTACTTGAATGGCTCTTTAATCTAGCAGAGAAAGGCACATCAAGGACTAGTGGCTGGATGTAAAGCCAAATTCAAATGAGAAGTTAGACACAGACTTCTAACAGAGAGACTGATTAGCCACTGGGTACAAAAGAGCTAATAAATTCTCTGCAACCTGGGTTTTTGAAGTCAAGGATAGATGCTTTTCTTGAAGTGTATGTTTAATAAGGCCAAAGTGATCCAACTTCATATGGAAGTAATGATGTTAAAGTTACTGACTCAGGAAACAGACCATGGTAGAAGATCAGATTGTCTCTTCCAGCCTTGATCACTGTAAAACTTGGGAGTACATCTTCTAGTTTTGAGTTCAACCCTACTCTTTATTCTTCCTCTATAAACCATGGTGAGGTTCATTTCTAGTACTGTTAGCAGATATCTGGGGTTACCACATCACCCTAGTAAAACAGCAGAAAGGTGATGCAGAAGATGGAGGACCAGTTCACATAGGTGTTCCTCCTGGGGAAAGAGGAGAGGACAAGTAGACAAGATGTGACAGAGGTCTGACCACTTCCCAGTGCTCCCAGTAAGACTGTCACAACAAAGAAGGGCTGTATCAGTTTACTAGTTAAATACTAATCTCAGTAGAAAAGGGAACAAGACTGTTGCTGCTGAAGCTCAGGGATATACAGAAAGGGATATACAGCGTTCACCCAGCAAGGAGGTTTTATTGCCTGTTTATTAACGATCTGTTCATTTCCCCAGGATGGAGGTTTTATAAGGCAGAAGTGAGGTATATAAACATGTAGGTTGAAAAAATTGGCATGAATAAAATGAATATGCTAATCATATTGTGACAGTTACCTAGCACTTCATTGCACGCGCATTTCAGAGCTCTTTATTTTAGCTCATGGACAGTAATAAAGGAATTAGTTCTAGGTCAGGTTCGGACACTTTCACCAACATTCAGTGTACTTCCCTCCATGAACAGTTCAATCAAATGAAAGAAAATATTTGCATAATGTGGTAGCTTCCATGCAGTTATAGTAATACCAGACATCCATGGAGTTATAGCAATGCCAGGCTTTAAAATACATTTCTTGTGCTGTTTTGGGGCATTTCTGTACCCTGTAAGTGTTGAAGAAGACGGAATTTTAACAAGAAAAACATTTTCAGAGTAATAACTTTCATAGCCGCGAAATCCCCTTGTGCTCAGCATAAAAGTTCTTCCTGTCCATGAGGTGCCTGAATTTCTTTAGTAGAAGGAGAGAAAGCACAGATGTGTCATAGACACAGTTTGCTCCCTTGAAACAAATACAGATGACCTTCCTCTGAGAAAGAAAACCTTTGTGAATATAGTTGTGTGATAGCCCTCCAACATATAACCACAATCTGGAATGTGTATCACCAAAAAAGCAAAATATTTTGATTTCCAGGGACATTTTGTAATCCATTTATTTGGAGTGAAAACTTCCTAAATTATCGTCTGACAGATGTGACTTTCAAAAATGTTTTATTAAGTCCCAGCATTTTGAAAATATTCCTACTAAGTCTTCCTCACAGCAGCACAAGCTTTGACACCTTGTTGGATAAAATGCCTGTAGCAAGAGGAAAGCAGGTGTGCCAAGTCAGCTAAAGCTCAATGGCAAAACAAGAGGGCAACAGTTGGCTAGTATGCAAATACAATATCTGTTAAATATAACCTTGTAAGATTGCTGTTGTGCAAAGTGATACATCCTCAGGACTGCCTTCATGTAGAAGCCAACACTGCTTCAGACTACAAAATCTCTTTACTGTGCAAAACTGAGTCTTAATGTGGTGGCTTTGTGGTTTTGCCACCTTTGGATCTCTATGGCTCATGTACAATGCAGAAACAGATTACTTAACTCAGGGCACAATTGAAAGATTTCTTCCTAATATGGTCTGAATCAATACCATTGCACAAGTTAGCACAAATATCAAAGTAGTAAAAAACACCCAACATTTACAATATTGCAAAGGTCATTTAGTATTAATGAAGAGAAGCAGGGTAGATTGTGGTACATTCTTGAGCTCAATATTGAATAATCATGGAATAAGATAAGCATATATCCAACACAACTTTTAGCCATATATTTAATTTTCAAGCATTTTACTTAACAAGAGCATCATAGGATTTAGGGATTAAAATGATTTAGTAGATTATCGTGTTCACACAGTTCCCTTTTCTTTTGCAGTGCCAAGGTAAGGAACTCACAATTATTGTCTGCATTTTCCCAAAGTTCTGTCCAGGCAAATTCTATATTCCTAAACAATAAAGCTTACACTACTTTCTTTAGGACATTATTCCTCAGACTACTGATCTTCATCATTAAAACATTCCTTCCCCACCTGTACCAAATTCTTTTGTTTTTTCTAGTTTCATAGTACCAAGTGCTGAATGCAATAAAATAATAATGAACACCATATAAAAATTAGTAAGGATTAAGTTGCAATACTTCTGTAATGAATGTGGTTCCATTTTAACTACCCATTGTTAGCAACACTGTTGGGAATTGTGCAATTATATTTCTGCCCACTTAGTTAAAAGCTTCCTCCATTGCCATCTAGTTGACATGCTGATTTATTGATGGGTGAGAGAGAGAATAACCCAATCAGTTCAGCTAGCATATTCCAGTGGGAGAAGGTCAGCAGAACATCTGCTTTGCAATTTGCAGATGTCTACCTATTCATTTGCAGAGTTCTGTCATCCCAGGAGTAGTTCAATCATATAATATGCAGACTTCTAATAAAAGTGAAAAATCTGGTTTTATTGAGTTCTCAGAAAGTTATTTTTTGCTTCACTTAAGCTGAGAATTCTTAATTTTCCTCCACAATATGGAAGTGAGTTTGTCATGTCAGATATACTGAAAAGGTTCTTATGTGCCTAAAGAATTATCTCCTGTTATTGCATGAGTACAAATTATTATTATTTTCTTTCTGTTGATTACTCATTGAAATTAATTGATTGACAGCTGTTATTTAAGTTGTGGCTATGAATAAGCCTGGATCAAAGCAGAGACCAGAGCATCCTTAAATGGCAAGAAATCTTAGATGTACTTATCAGCCTCAGAAACAGCCTTTCTCTGTATGGGAAGGTAATGCAGTAAACAACTCTCATTTTCTCCCAGTTCCAAATGCCTCCAAATGCCTGAGCAAGCCCTATCTGAATTTGCATTTTCCAGTTCATGACCCCTTGCAGCTCTAATAGTAGGATGTAGACATCTATTTACAGCTCTACTAACTGGGCTATATGACATAACATTTGACATTTTGAATTAGGCAAATCACTGATGTCATTCTGGATACTATCTGTGGCACTGACAAGTATTAGATGATTGTGCAAAACTAAGGGGGGAAAAAGTGAAGTTGCAAATTAAAACCTGAGCGAGACAGGGGAGGCAAACAGTTGCCTATGTGTCCCACAGTATCCAGCAAGTCATGACTATGAAGAGCTTTTGTCCTCCAGTGCTTCGAGCTTCCCGCCCCGTTGCTCCTACTGCCAAAGATGCTGAGTAGCTTCTCTGCTGGTGGAAACGGTTGCAGCTTCATGGAGTACAAATAAACAGCATGTGCCTTACATAAAGCTGTCCAATTGGTTGCCTGGGCTCTCAGGTTAAGAGGGACTTCTATAGGACCCCTCTTCCCACCGATTTTTCTGTGTTTTATGAGATCAGCTCAGGGCACAGGCAGGATTAGGGGATCAGATAACAGCACGCAATGCAGTAAAATGGACTCTGATAACTTGCCTAAAAGCATTCAGATTTTTGTCGTTTGGCACTCTGTCATCCTGAACTTGAATTTAATTACAGGTATCTCCTCTGGCTGGCTGCCCATGTATTATTATCCTGTATATCATCCACTATTTGACATTTATTTGTTCAAAATGAGAATGACCTTTGCTCCTGGAAGATAATAAATTATTTTTAGAATTATAGTAATTCCCTGTCACTCGAAATAATGCTCACCTGGAAAGACATGTTAGCACCAAAGACAGGAGAAATAAAAGCAAGAGCTTCAGATATGTGAGCAATCAAGATTGATAGATGTTGCATACTGGTGGCTTGCCAACCCTGTTTGAGAAGCGAAATTCACCTAATGCTCCACAAACTTCTTTAATATTCAATATCTGCCCACTTCCCATTGCTGTTCTTTTACAGTCTGTGTGACAGACTGCCATGCATAACCCACAGAGCAGTTGGCCAGCTTGCAGGAATTCGAGTGGGTGAGAAGACTTGCTAAGGCACACAACCAGGTGCCCTTAACTCTCATAATTTTATTGCAAAGTAATGATGTCAATGTAAGTGGGACATTCCATTGTGATGAATACTCTCCAAACATGCCTCAGGTGATGAAAAATATGAAAAGTAACCCATATCAGAGATGGATTATTAGAGACTCTAATTTCCTGTTAATCACTAAGTACATCACTTTTCACAGTGGTCTGCCTAAGAAATGAAGTATTTGCATCCCACCTCTAAAATGGCATAATGCCAGCAGGAAATGTATTTATCACATTGAACGGGAATTCCAGTTTAGAACAATACCTGAATTTTCTTCTCCTAAGTGAGGAAGCTGTCCTCAAAAATTATTTTTAGAGCTCTGAAGAACTTATAGGGTAGATTAGTAATAAATCCTCTCTTTGCATGCTTTAAGGGGTCACATGATAAATAATAAATGCTGAAGCAAAGTGGCTCAGCTGTTTCTGAGCCTTTCTGGATCATGCTCAGAAGCAAATCAGGAAGAAGTGAAGAGGGAAAACCTGCATATAGAAACTTTTGCAGGCTTATTTTTACATGTCATTGAAGAGGTTTAAGCACAGTTTCCTAAGTACTAATTGAAGGACATATTAGGGTGAATATCTGGAGGTTTGTTACTCAGAATATCCTTGGTGTAACAAAGAAAGCTTTTTCTTGATTGAGCAAAAGTTAATCAGATGGGGCTGAAAAAAGAGAAGTGTGTGAGGAAGCTCAGCTGTCCATAAACCACAAGCTGAAAAAGTTGAAGCCAGCTTTCCACCTGTGCAAAATCTGGAGGTGAAGAAGGTCCAGCAGCAGCCAGCTTTAACGTGTTCCAGCTTTGGCATAGCATGGGTCATTTTGGCTTACGTACAAAATAGAAGCTGTACAGATGGAGAGATTATTTTCCTAATGCCATGCAACAAATATTTTTCCTTTCAAGCAGGAGATGTTTCTGACGACTCTCAAGGCACTTTGAGCTGTGTGTGCTGTTGACACAGAACTGGAGCACTGTGGGTGAACTTCCCTGGTGCTGAGGAGCAGCACAAAGCTTTTATTCCACTGAAGTCCCACTTTAACATGCAAAATAGGACTGACACAGTGCTCAAGAGGTATCTGCAATTAACGTTTTTTATTCTGTTTCAATACCAACTGGTGTATCCAGCTCTTCTCTCTTTAATTGTGAATAAAGACAATAGCTTTAACAAAAAACTTAGGAAATGCATGCCACGGCTCCCACAGAAGCAAGAGCCAGCAGTCTCAGTGAGGTACCCCAAACTAAAATTTTAGTTAATGTCAGGCTCACAGGCCTCCTACGGTCAGCTGTGACCAGTTCCAGGGGCTTTGAGGGACACTGAGCTCTTGGGAATAGGAAAGGCAGAGCCTGGGAGGGCGGAGAAGCATACAGAACAACAGCTGAAGCCTGGGCAAACCCCAAAAGTGTGGTTGTCTTTAGTCTGGTCCCAAAAGCAGCAGAGCAGGGCTGAGAGCCCTCTCATTTTTCTCAGCCTGTCAGGAGAATTAGGGTAAGCTCACAGATAGCCAAATCCTTCCTTCAGAATTGGGGCAGACAGTTCTAGGAAGGCAGCTCTGGAACAGTTTTTTCCCAGGTTGAGGGGAACAATCTAGGATCATCCCAGCCTTCCCTTCAAGGGCACTGGCAAGTAAACATCCCACAGAGACCTAAAGGGTGCATTACTTATGGGCATGTGTCCTTCAGATTTTATTTATTTGAAAGAGTGTTGGATGAGAATAATGTAAAGGTCTATCTGTGAGAAGCCAACTCTAGGTTGTTGCCTAGTAGCAGGTTCGGCCAGTCCATTTTTATACCACGGTGGTGAAGAATCTCTTTCTGTGCCTAACCTTTACTCCTCCTTTTTCGGGGTTTCTATAAGCTGTATTTTTGTTTCCACTACAATCAATGAACAGGTTCTCACATATGAGATCTTGAAGAAACAAAAATTATAATTAGATGACAGAATTATGTGCATCCATGTAAAGAGTTCTTTTAGGAGAAACAAACTGATTCAGGAATAGTCTTTATATTACTAAAAGGGTAGTACAGACATCTAATACTTGGTGTGACAGATTGTAGTTAGTCTAAATTAGTATTTCTGTAGTCTGTGTTTACTCATTATGTTTTTTTCCAGACACTGAGAATTTCTATGAAATCTTTCCGGCTCAGAATCTTTTCTGGGATCTCTTTATTTTCCCAAGTCAACAGTATCTAAAAACTCTGAAATGCATCTGTTTTCTAAAATGCCACTGTGAATCCATCACTCAGAATACCTAAAAAGCTTCTCATGTGTCATGCTGGGAACACTTTACTCTTGCATAAACTGCTAGTTTTATGTGGAAAGCTTCCTTGGAGAACCTCACAAGCAAGGATTAACCTGGCCATAATTTTGCATTATACTGCCACAACATGCCCTCTCCTTTCTCTTGGAAGTATTTCCACTCTTGCTTCTTGGTATATTGATATGCATTAACAATAACAGATGATAAATTACTGTTTTATTGGCCAGCAAGCACGTAATCCAATGATTTAAATACCAAGATTATGTGAAAGTCAGCATTCTTGGACCAGCCATGAGAGCTAAGCCTCAGTATGCTAGACACCCACAGCTGCTGAATCACAGCTTTAGAAAGGAAAGAAACTGCTTCAGAGAGATTGGTTCTTTGAGAAAGGAAGATTTCATTATCTGTTCCACACATCCTCAAACTTTGCCTCCTGGAAAGGCAGACTTGAAGAATCAGATTAGCAGCTTGAATAAGTTTGGAATAAGCTTTACAACTTTATTTCATAAGTGCACTTCCCCAACAATAACCTCAATCTCCCCTAAACGCTGTATCAAACTGGGCATAGTAGATCTTGTTCCCACCTTTCCCATTTCTAGACAGACCACACTCATATTCTCACCCCTCTTACTACATTTTCATCTCTCTTCAACTTTCCTTTTTCTCCATTCTTCAGCTTCATCTCTTCCACTGTATTTCTTTAAGTCCCCACTTCATTCACCAGGTACACTTCAATTTTTCCTGTTCCTGGACTTACATGGAGGTGAGTAAAGACTCAATGACTGCTGTGATGGTGCTAGAGGTATCATGCACTGGTGGGTTGGTTGGTTCCAGGCAGAAGGGGTCACATGTGAATTCTTCATCTTGTATCCTGAGAGTGGACATTACTAAATGGAGACCTTCACTTATCTAGCCATTAACACCCATGAAGATCTGAAAAACTTGATAGCTGCGACATGTAAAATTTGCTGTCAAATTAGGTAGAAATTGGCCAGTAGGTTCACTATGTGTCAATTGGCAGAAACAGAAGCAGATAAATAAGGTAAGCATGTGTACTTTTATCATCAGGAAATTGGGGCAAAGAAGTTGTAAGGGAATCCAGATTCAAGAGCGCATTTTCCTCATGAAAACTATCAGCTGTACCCACTGTGAAGCTGTACTCCAAGTGTGAAGGAGTGGACATCAGATAGATAGCCTAACTTCTGGAAGCAGTACCCTAATACCAATCAGAAAACTGGCAGTCATAAAATGGCCATGAAGTAAATCAGACAGTTATTAAGGTGAAAATCACTTCCTACAAAATAAAACTAACTGTTATTAATGTAGAAACACCACATCAAAATATATAGACATTTTTTTGTTATCTTCTTGGCCCTTTAGAACATAGAATCATAAAATAGTTAGGGTTGGAAAGGACCTTAAGAGCATCTAGTTCCAACCCCCCCTACCATGGGCAGGAACACATTCACCACCTTTGCTTTAAGTATTTGTATGCAATGCTAATGATTCACTTTTGAAGATAACCACTTCACTTTCCAAAGCTGTTCTAAATCACATTTGCTCCCAAGATGTAGATACAATAATCAAACAAGTAATTCTGTTTGTAAATTCTATCATAGTGTAACTGTCTAGAATGAATCTATAAAATGACCACCTCTATTGTGAAAGCCGTTAGAACATCTTTTAACACAGTGACACTTTTGATTTAAATACAGATTAGGAATATCAGATGTGCATTAGAAGTATTATCATTCAGTTCAGTGGCTACATGTGTTCACTTGAAAGTTTTACAGTGCAGATCTGTTAATTTTTATGGCTATGTACTGTGTATCATAAAAAATAATCTGCAAATGCAGATTTGCTTTGACTCTTGCGAAGTTCATGGTGAAAGGAAAATAAGTCACTCCTTCACCTGGCTTTTCTGCCTGAAAAACTGCATGGAAATGGAGGAAGTAATGTACTGCAGGGGGGAAGCCATAAGCTGTGGATGTGAGTTATATTAAGAGCTCATAGACTACCATTAATCATTTTATATCACAGATTCTCCATTAAAGCCAGGGGCATAAGAAGACCTGAGCATACCCCCTTTTCAAGATATATAATGCCATGAATTAGCCCCAGCAGGTATCTGCCAAAGTGAGGGAGAATCTAGTCTCAAGGCAGCAACTTTATTTCATGTATAATGATGGAAATGCACATATAAAAGCACTTCGTGCTGGTCTTATGTGTCATCCTGGCTTTACTTTGGAAGGGCTGCTTTGTGCCTGAAGGAAGAGTCAGGCACCTGGCAGTGACATTTACAGAAATGGTTTGTATGTGTTGCAATCAGAATATCCACCTGGAGGCTGGTTGTGCAGTTCAGAGTGGAGAATTGTGCATGCCAGGGATATGCTTCCTCCTAAATGCATGCATGTTTTTCCCATCTTTGTCATGGGAATTGCAAGAAGCATTTGTAGATGCAGGAGTCTTGAGAGAAAGCTAACAAGATGGAGTGCAGGACAAGATTCCGCGGGGGGAAAATGGCGCAGATGAACTGTAATCATTAAAGCTACTCTGATTTGTACTAGCTGAAGGCCTTATGTGGAAATGAACATATTTAAAAAACATTAGAAAAGAAAAATGCTAACCTCAGCTAAACTAAAGACTGAAAGTGAAGCCTGTTCGTTTTGCATGAATCTTAAGGAATTTATAGTTAGTAGTATTCGATGTTACTGAAGCATATCTGCAATTGTCAAAATGTTGGTGTTAATAATATATGTGGTTAGTAAGATAGGGAAAGCTCCCTGGCCACCTCCTCACCACTCAGTATGTTTCACTTAAAAATGAAACACAGAATTATTTAAAATTAACTGAATGCAAATATGAAGTGCACTTTGCAGGGGATCTGACTCTGCTTGCTCTATTGAGGATAAATAGAAGAGAGCTCATTGAGGGAATCATTATGTCCTGCTACTCCTATTAAAACAATTTTAAGGAACAGCAGGTGCTGTTCGGAGCTCTGACAATATCTTACTACTCATGGCAGGCAGGAAATAAGGAGCCATTTGAGGCATTTGCTGGCTCTCCACCTCCCAGGGCCGAGCAGCACCTGAGATCCTCTGTACATTCTGCTCTGAGAAAGTAAAAGAAACTTTGAGTGGCTGCCTGTGATGGTGCAAGGGGTAGCATTAGCCCCACTTACTTGTTACTATGGAGATCCATTCTGTCATCCCACTATAATAATTTTGTCAATGACATTTTGTTGTTTGCTTATGAGCCTGCTGTTCGGAGAAAGCATTTTTGTCACAGATTAAGAAGAGCTGTTTGAGACTCCTGCTTGTATATTGTGCAGAAAAGGGTTGAACCAGTGAGTGTAGAAGTATATCAGCAGTGATCTTCCTCTGCCGGAACTGAGCAGGACTGCAGTGTGGCTGATTTCAAAGACCCCATATGGTGTGGGTTCATTTGCAAGTGACTACAGTAGCATTTACAAGATTAAGCATGTGGAAATTATCTGAATAGCTGTACCCACATTAAAATCAACTAATGCATTATGTGAGACCAAAGGCATGGTATTCTTCTTTGTATTTTGTTCATGTTTGATACTTTTATGTCTTGAACAAAATGAAGCGCTATCTTGCTTCCTCATTCTCACCATATGAATTTGACATTCCTGGGGAGTTGTCTGTCCTAATGTCCCAAGTTAGGATTGGCTTCACTAGCCCTGCAGATGTTTGTAATAGAAGTATGAAGATTGGTATCAACAGAGTAAGAATGGGAATGTGTGTGCAAAAGAAACAGAGGAAGCAGAAGAATGATGATTAGAGGGAGAGGCATGTGTTAATCACCACAAAACTCGTAACTGTGGTTTCCTTCTAATAGAAAGGAGGAGCAAACTGAGCTAAAGTTAAAGCTGCCAAGTAGATGAAGAACAGGACTAGAGCTTATCAGGCAAGGAAAATAAGAGTTGTGAAATTCAGGAGTTTTGTCTTTGCCGCAAAGGGGGTGAGTCAAATCACAAGACAAGCTGACCAAAACAGCATCTACTCCTAAAATGTACAAAAGACAAACCAAACACTCAAGAAACATGTTAAGTCCTCAGCTGCTGATGTCCTTTGCTGTCTGCATTGCATACAAGTGGTCCAAGCCTGCTTGTGCATATGTCTTGATGTTTGTGAGTAGATGGGTCAGAGTAAAGTGCATGAATGAAACTTATGAGGAACTGAGAAGTGGCTTAGAGATTTTTGTTTTTCCAAATCAAAGCTCCATAAGATCTCTTGCAGAGTTCTGTTACAGTAGTTTCTTACAAAGCCCATTGAGTAATGAGAGTACAAAGGCCTGAAACAATGATTTTTCTAAAGGTTAGCATTCCTGGGATGTTTTTGTAGTTGTGATCCTTTTCTACTGAACAGGACAATCTTTTATTAGACTAAGCAGTACAATTGGGAAAAAATATACAGGCTTTTCTGCAGAGTGCATGTTTTTTTTAGGATTAGAAAAGGAAAAAAGACAACTTAAGCGTTTTGCAGGAAGGGAACTACTGCTTTGAATTTATCTTAATTACATAAATTGCTTAGGCACTTGTACAGTTACCTGAATATTTGCCCACTGAAAGATTTATTTGATGTAGATCCGACCCCAACATTTTCACAACAGTATTGTATGAGAGCTGTGCCATAAACCAGATCAGCAAAATTAGCTGGTGTTAAAATAGCAGCAAGAAAAACAAAAGCTTCTTTTTCATCTTTTTATTTGCCAGAACATTTCCTTGGTTTGACTTAAAGCACCTAAGCCCTCAGAGAATCAGTGTGGGCAATGGTGGAGACAGGAAAGACAAGCACGAGTATAAAAGATGGGGTCTTCAAAGGGCACCAAGAACTACCCTGCTTTCCCTGACTGTATTTGGAACTGAGCCATCCTGCTCAGCAGTCTGTGCTTTGCTTCTCTTTTCCCTTGGGCTTGTATTTATTTAGAGGTGCTAGAGAAAAGAAAGGAGAAGTCAGAGGTCTGGGAACAGCTAATTTGGGGCATGATGCTGGTGGATATGCTGCCCATCATCATCAGGCATAGATAAGCTACAAACGCTGCAGGCAGTAACTAAGCACAGCTGAACCATTTTGGAGACCAAATAGTTGGACACTGGTTCAAGGGTGACCTTAAATCTGTCATAAGTACTGCCACGATGGAGCTGTGTTTGCCACATGGCAAATTACAGACCTCCTGGGGTATGGTCTTCCACAGTGGACCTTCTCACAGGGATATTAGCACACCTAATAATCAGCGATCTTGACTTAACCTCATAGACTTCAATGGAAAGGTAGCAAGCATCATATTCTTTCTGAATTTGGCATATATGTTTGAAAATCCTCAGAATGGAAAAAAAAACAACAAAGAGCAGCCTAAGAAACTGCACACCCAGCCACCAGGCAAGAGCAAGGGAAAACAGGGCTGTGCAAATCCTGCTTGACTGACATGGCATGTCCTTCATTTTGTGTTTTCCAGGACAGCCACACCTTTTTCATTGGGATAATTGATTTCTTAAATGATAGTCTAGTGTTGAGGGACTTGAACAGGACTGGGATTATTTCTCTGTACAGTCACTGACAAGTACTCAAGAACATTGTAACAGCTACAAAGGGAAAGCAGACAGGCTGTGAGAAGAACTGCATGGCATGACAAAGGGATGACTTTTGCTCTGACCATTTTCAGCTAAGTCAAATTTCTCTTTTCTGGTCACTGAAGATCCTCTAAGATTTATTGGTAGGCTGAAAGGTCAGGCCAGTGTCAGCTCTCTTTTTACATGCAAGAATTTTCCTTTATAAAGCAAAATAGCCTTTGATTTGACGAACTAAGGATGCCAAACTTTTGCAGACCTAGAAACACCACTTGAAGTACAACTAACACAGGGTATATTCCTTGCCCTAAGCTTTTCATGCTCGCTGTGACAACATAGGATGTATGTGATTCAGCTTCATATGAAACCTATAGTACTTTGTGACGAATGAGGCCATCACCTTCTGGGAAGGAGCCCATTGATTTAAGTACCTCGTATCAGCCATGACATGACTGACCAGCCTTTTCTGCAGGTTAGGGCACAATGGGGTTTATGTTAAGCAGTACAGTGGAACCACAGTCTAAGTCAAGCACTCACCCTACATAACTATGGTTCATGCAAACCCTGCATTTGTATGGATATCATCATGCAGATGCTTTAATTGTAAAGCACCTTTAGCACCATCCCAGCCTGCCACTTCCATTGGTAAGTCTGTACATGGACAATTTCCGGCATCTGCTCTGCTTTTGCTGTCTTAAGCATGAATGTTTGGATTATATGCAAGATGCAAGAGGGCTGTCACTGTCATCTGAAACCATGGAAGCGATACTTCCCTATCCTTTTCTAGGGACATCTCACTTAAATCCTGGGTTAGCTCTGAAGCTGTCTTTCAGTAGCTGCCTCACAAAGGGCCTGAGTCACCCTTGGGCTGAGCACTGTGCTCTGATCGCTGTTATTGCTGGCTGGTTCTTGAGGAGCTCCAGCAGTCACCCCGTCCTGCCAAAGTTTTCTCTTACAGTATCCCTCCCACCATGTCCCACATAGCTCTTTCCCATCAATCCACAAATTAATCTGCAGTCTCCAGTTCTAACTACAGTACCCAATACTTCGCAGAAGTGCAGATGCATGAGCTGTATTTCTTGCCTTTTAAAACAAGAGTCAGGGATTAAGACAACATTTCACAGGAAAAGTTTTCATTTTGAGTGTCTTTGTTACATCAGCAGCATCAAATGTTTTACTGCTTGAATTTACAGCTAAGCAGTGGTTGCCAAAGCTTTACATTGGAAAATTAGGTTTAGTGTAAATGAATTTTAGAAAATCGAATGTCTATACTTAATGATTCTTGAAAGATTTTAATTTCGCACCATGTTTCTTCGCTCATACTTTGCATCAGGCTCATTAACTTTCAGCCCAAATACAGAAATTGCTTCCCTCTGATTGTACCCTCTGGTTTGTTGAAAACATTTTTTTTCCGTGTCAGCTCTTTCATACAAATCGCATGATTTTCTGTCATTAGTATACCGTTTGCACGGTTTGCAATCAGGCTGATTTTCTGGTTTCATTGCAGTTCCATTAGCTGCATGAGCCTGTGTAACAAAGGAAGAGACTGTGCAACAAGCTAACACAAACATATCAGTGTATTTTGTAGCTATTCTGAGTGTGATCCACTGCTATACCTGTCCAGTGTTATCACACTATTAAAGACAGCCTTGACCATGAGAGTCCCACATGGGAGTGGAAGACAGCACGCTGATTCCTGCTGGGCTTGTTCCCCAAAGAAAGCGTGGCCGAGCCTTGCATCCTCAGGGTGCACAACATAGAATCATAGAATCATAGAATAGTTAGGGTTGGAAAGGACCTTAAGATCATCCAGTTCCAACCCCCCTGCCATGGGCAGGGACACCTCCCACTAAACCATGCATCAGTGGGAGTTGTGCACCCTGAGGCCAGAGCACAGCAGGGGAGGCCCACAAACCCCCATCCTGAACATAGCTTTTCCAAGGGCAAGGCAAAAATCACATGCTTGGGATTGGGCACATCCTTCATGTTCTTCTCAGTTTGTTTTTAATCTGAGCTTTGGTCTCACTGCCACTACTCTGCAGTCTAATGAAATATGCCTTTTATAAAAGAGAAAATACTTCAGAAACTCAGATGTAGGAAATCATATTAGGTCCAGACTTGCAGTCTGCAGTTTGTCTCTCTCCAGCAAGTGACAGCTCTCAGTGGAGAAGCCTTAAAACGGTGGACATAATTTTTAAAGAAGAATCCCGTAGACTGCTCTGTGCTGTGTAGTGCATTGCAAAGCCAACACCTGTTGTAGGCAACTGGGTGCTCCCCTAGGCACCAGACATTTGAACAGGACTAGTAGCTGCACAGTGCTTTTTATTCAAAAATGAAAAATAAGGGGGTGAGCAGGAGTTTGTGAACAGAAAATGTTGCCTTCTCCATTGCACTGCTCACACTCTCTCTGGGTCTTCCTCATAACTGTCTCTACACAATGAATTTTTTCATGCACAAAAGAAATTCTGCATGCTTCAAAAGTCATTATGTGGACTGATGTACACGAGAGCCTTTAAATAAAAAAAAATATTTTTAAGCTGAACATTTCTGTAAAATATTGTTTGTGGTGTCAGCATTGCAGTCCTGCCAAAAAAAGGCAGATTAACATTGTGCACTATTATTAATATTTTGTTTATCTAGTAGAGATAGAGCTTTGACCATTTCACTAATTCTTTTTGTGAAATTCTGGATAGAGATTTCCTAAAAATTTAAGAAATAACTTACAAAAATGCACTCACTGATTAGCAGACAACAAACAAAAACTTCCAGAAAAATAAATGTTTTTTTTTTTTAAATGCTTTGTATGTTTTGGTTGGCTCTTCACTGTAACATTTGAGAAGTTATGGCTGTCTTATTGAAGATCCCAGACTGTTTTCCAGGTACTTTTTTCCCTTTGACTATTTCAGAGTTTATTAAGTTCCCGTGTCTTGAGGTAGGTAGTAAATACCCCACGCAGATGACTTATATAGAATCCATAGATTGGTAAAATGAGTCTTAAGGAAACAATAACTTTCCCAAAGTTACAAAACAAGGTCAAAATAAAGCAGCAGAAGTGTGATGGCTTGTCTCTGTGGAGAAGATTGTCATAGTAATTGTTTGAAAGATTAATCTTTGTCACAAATGATTGTCACACAAATCAATCCAGAGCAGAAAGAATTAATCAGTGACAAGAATTGTCACTCATAAGCCTCAAAATGTACTCCTTGCAATGGTGAAATTAATAAAAATGAGTCCAGAAAACACAACATAAAATTAATTATTGGCAATTTGATGGCAATTCATGTCAAACTTTCTGCTGAGAAGCTGGGAGGAGGGGCCCATGGTACCTGTGGGAAAAGTTTGGGAGCACAAGCCTTCCTCAGCTACAAAAAGCTGCCCTGATAGCTTCAAACCCCAGTTTGTCTCTGCCTCTGGCTGACAGAAGAGTATTTATTTAGGTTTAACTAGGTTATACAAGAAACATGTTTGTTCCTTGCCTGGTGTGCACTGCAGCACTGTGTCTGTTTTACATGGACGCATGCCTACCGATTGTGTGGTATGGCTGCTGTTGGCCAGGTGCAGTGTTACCTTGGCATGGACCTGTGCGCAGGTCTCACCACATCTCCATCTGTGGCTGGGATATACAGCTTAATGGTTCTTCGAATCCACCACTGTGTGGAAAAGGAAGGATTGTCTGTTGGCCTCTTCTGAGCATCTCTCCTTTTGCATAAGCAAGAGGAGACATACCTGGCTTTCTTGGAGTAAGAATTAAAAGCTTTAAAATTCCCTCATATGTGATAAAGCAAATCTGAGCTATGATTCTTGATCCCCTCACTTCTAGCGGAAATAAAAGGATTGAATGAATGTCTAATGCTCCCTCTTTGAAGAAGCTCGCAGTAGAGTATATCTAAGATGAGTATTAGAGCTTCAAATTCCACAACCTATCCACCCTTAATCAAAACCCTGCAAATCTTACTCTGGTAACATTTCCTTCCAGATACCTGTGGATTTAGCTGACTAAAGGCCAATAATTTAGTAGGAAAGGCTGTAAGGTCCTTGGGGTCTCCTGCTACCCCAAGTAGCCACTTTAAAAGATCCCCTGAGCAAACACAAAGAATCATAGAATCATAGAATAGTGTTGGAAAGGACCTTAAGATCATCTAGTTCCAGCCCCCCTGCCATGGGCAGGGACACCTCCCACAAAGCAGATCATGCTTCTTCATGAAGAGGTTGTGTTGCCTGTGCCTATGTTACCTGGTACTCTGTACGTAAGAGTTTTACTTGCAGAGCATCTTTGCCAAGGGAAGCAGACAGAGATCTTTGCAACTCTCTTCAGCATCTTATCATCTTTGAAACTTACCTCCAACTTGAATTTCCATGTCACCTTTTACCTCTTAATTCTTTGGCCAAGAAGGCTTTTCTGATCAGATCCTCTTATCCCATTGATATTTATAGTGAGTGACTATATAAAGAATAAGTGTCTTGTTTGTGTCATACTCTAGGTATAATCCTTTTTGATTTACCATACTCGTCTGTTCCTGTCTACTGGAAATATCATTCCTGATGCATCCTACAATTGCATCAACCTTTGTGTGGCTGAATCATGTTGATGACTCATGGCCATACTGTGAATGATTATTTGCAGTCTCGGCTTTCTCCTCTCCTTGCATTATCACTGTTCATCCCCCAGCTTACAGAAAATCTTTTTATTAGTCTCTGTGTGCCTGACCTGACACTTCAGGCTGTTAAATTTAATTTGATTTTTATTGCTTCATTGCTCAAGATTATGTGGTTCCTCATATATGATATTCTAACCTTCCTCTCTATTAACATTGTCTCCCAAATTTGTGTTATTAACTATTTCTATTAGTTATTTTCTTCCTTGATATTGTGAACAATTGACATAATGGCTGGTCCAGGACCTATTCCACTTAGAACCTGGCTGTTACTGACTTCATCTTCCTTCAGTGTTAGCTGTTGTTACCTACCCTGAAGCCTTTTCCTAAAACTAATTGTAATAATCCCCCTTGTCTTTGTGTGTAGTATTAATAAATTTTCCTTGGAATGTATGTGAGGCTTAGCAGAAGGCCAGGGGGGTTGTGTTTATTACCTTCTTTTATCCAAACATAGACCAATATATCACAGGAAGATAGCAAGGTTATCTGCCAAAATCTATTGCTGTAAATTCAGGTTGTATTTCATCCCTTTTTCTGCTTATCTAAATTCTGTTAGGTAGTCTTTCTTCTGAAATTTGTTCCAACACCTCACATACACTGGAAACAAGGCTGATAGTCCTGAAACTGCACAAGTAATTTTTCTCTTTTCAAAACATAAGAGCTGTGTTTGTTAATTTTGAATGCTAATGCACTAGCCACAGATGAATAAGTTCATTTAGAAAAGCTTTGCTGCAGGACTTGTGATTTCACATGCTAGTACTTCCTGGCTAGAAGATTAATCTGCACCCGAAGCTTCAGCACACTGAACCTAGATTTTTTTTTCATCTTTGCCTGTTGGAATTTTCCTTTCTGAATATTCATTGTTATTAAGGGTAAGTAAGGGGTGTAAATAAGCCTTGTTATTTTCTGTCTCAAGCATACACTTTAGATACGGATCCTCCCAGCTTTAGTCTTTTCCCATTTCCATAGCCTGATCTAGCAGATTTTAATTGCTACAATTTTAGATTTATAGCCATAAAACCCTACATATTTATTTTAGATTCTAGCAGAATTTTCATGTGGAACTTTTGTCATCCATTGGTATGACCTAGCCCACAAAGCTTTAGGCAAATACCATAGTGTCATTGAGATCTATCAGGGTGCATCCATACTAATCCACACTGCAATGGACTTGTAGTACCTATTTCTTGATTCACCTAATATTATTTCTCCTAAATCACATCTATTGATGTGTTTACATTTTTGTTCTGATCAGATCCCAGGTTTTTAATCAACTGTTCAGGAAGAAAACTCATTATCTTCTATGTAATTAATCTTAAATTGTTCTTTATCGTTTAGTTAAGCTTAATTTTTGTCTTACGCATTAACAGATACAAATCTAAGTTTGGAATATTGGTTTACATAACAGATGCCATTATATACTCAAATGTGTCTCTGTATCTGGACACATTCCCCCTAAGGTGAATCACATTTTGACAGTTTTCAGTGCCAGATGTTGCATCTGATCAGGTTAGACTGGAGAGCTCTTTCCTGTATAGAGTTGCTATTCCTTTAAAAGTTCCTTGAAAAGCTAGTTGCAAAAATTTTCAATTACCAGTTTTTGTCAGAAAATTCTGAAATGGCAAAAGCAACATTGTTCGTGAATGAAGGTCAATATCTACTCATTTACAATTTGAAAGATTTTACATAGTCCCAATGTCAGATATTTCTGACAAGGAAAAAGAAAAATCCAGAAGGCTTATTTTTGTCTAAAGTTCAACAAATTACAATAATGATACAAGCAATAATTATAAAGTCAATTTTATCTGAAAATTAGTGCCATGAATTCTCAATTTTTTTCAGGTCTTTTCTTCCTTATTTTGACTTATTTTTAATGTCAATTTCTGACAGAATAGACAATGGAGAAAATGTTTCCAACCCCATCCTGTTTCAAAAAAAAAAACCCAAACCTTCATACTCATGCAAAAACCTCCTCAAGTTCCTTCTGCTCAAGCTTTTATAAGGAGAAGCACACTGGACAAGCAACACGCAGTAATCTGTGTGGATCCTGAACTGCATTGGTCCTGCATTGCAGCTGATACTAATACAGTCTGCTATTGTAGACTGTCAAGAAAAGTAACCTGGATCTTCTGACTTGTCATTCCTGTGTATGACTGACATTTGCTGAGCGCCTCCCAAGGGCTATTTCGTAACCAAAGCCATAAGAAAACTGAATTTTATGATTAACTCTTCTCAGAATTTTCTTGGTTTCAATCAGTAACACCTGGCAGCTTCTCTCTGAGATGGTTTTTGGTACCCCTGCTTTAGTCTAATTACTGAAAGGCAAATTGAAGTAATGCTTCGGCTGGATCTGCTTAGAAACAGTAAAAAAATAAGAAGAGTTTATTAATAACTGACACTAAACTTCAATATGCTGGAGAGTGAATACAGGCACGCATGAAATACTTTAAGGCATGAAAGTACAACCTGCAGTTTTGGTGGAGAGATTAGAACAATTTTTTGCATTGCTGTATCATACATAGGTATAGGAGGGAAAATTCTTTCAAGCTCAGCCTCTGCCCCAGAGCTCACTGACTTCTTCATGTCCTTTTCTTTGGTCTTGTATAGCTCTGTTCCCAGCTTTCTAAGCAGATGGCATACACCATGACAGCTGTGAACTGGATGTTTCTGACAGGTACCATCACAGGGACATATCATGAAACCTCATGACATGCATCAGGGTACTGTGGATAACCAGGCATCATCAATATATAATGAAATGATGAAAACATAGTGGCTTTCCATAGGATCTTTATCCTAAAGGAGCCTTAATGTGCTGTAAGCATGTAAGGACAAATGCAGGAATCCCACCACTATTTCTGAATGAGGAGTGCTAAAGCGGTGAGTGGCACACTGAAATACAAAAAGGCTATTTAGGCTAAGAATTAATGCAGTTACTGCACCTGCTTGAAACTGCAGAATGACTTGACAGTGGGCAGAGTATCACTGCTGTGATGAAAATTTACCTAGAGCAAATGAAGTTGACTTTGGGAGCCTTAAAGGCATGAAGATGGCACCAAACACTCAGGATGGGAGCTTCCTGCTTCACTTGAACATATCTACCTTAAGCACCAAGTGTTTTCCTGATGTCCACCATGCCAAGCTTGTATGCTTACCCCAGGGCGTTTTAAGTAGCACTAGATGTCTGCGTTCAAATACCTGACTTGTGCCTCAGACACCAGTCTACCAAAGGATTACTCCTCCATCAGAGATGTCTGTCTTCATTGACTGAAGGAACTCTGGGAATGGGATGCACCATATCTGCACAGGGCTGGCAGGTCTGATGTTACAGATCAGTTATATTCCCTAGAGTCAGCTGCAGGAGGTAAGGCAGGATGCATTAGGGTGTCTGACATAGCATTTTTGTCTGTATGTAGGAAAATGAATCATGCCACAAATGATTACCTGTGCCTGAACACTGTGCTGCACTGCTAATTGCTTAAAATTAAACAAGGTGAAGCTAACACTGAAATTCCCTTGCCTTCACTTTAGGAGTTTTGTCCTTTCCATCTCAGATTGGTCAGCCAATATTTCAAGCCCTATGGTTTATATCTGCTAAGAACCCATAATGATTTTGCTGCAATGCCTTGTAGACACACCACAGTGGCTTTATACTACTGCTTGGATCTTATTTCCAGTGCTTTGAATTTGAGTCGAAGACATGGGCAATGGGATTGAGTGCACCCTCAGCAAGTCTGCAGATGATGCCAAGCTGTGTGGTGCAGTCAAGGCACTGTAGGGAAAAGATACCTTGAGAGGGATATTGACAGGCCTGAAAAGTGAGCCCATGAGAACCTCATGAAGTTTAACAAAGCCAAGTGCAAGGTCCTGCACCTTGGTCGGAGCAATCCCAAGCACAAACACAGGCTGGGCAAAGAATAGATTGAGAGCAGCCCTGAGGAGAAGGACTTTTTGGAGTTGACAAGAAGATCAACATGAGCTGGCAGTGTTCGCTTGCAGCCCAGAAAGCCAAATGTATGCTGGGCTGCATC
This sequence comes from Myiopsitta monachus, assembly GCA_017639245.1. NCBI lineage: Eukaryota > Metazoa > Chordata > Aves > Psittaciformes > Psittacidae > Myiopsitta > Myiopsitta monachus. Next base: position 69,000,206 of record CM029919.1, read on the forward strand.
AAAAGGAGCGTGTCCAGCAGGCTGAGAAAGGTGATTCCCCCCTACTCTGCTCTTGTGAGAACCCCCCTGGAGTATTGCATTCAGCTCTGGGGCCTCCAACAAAAGACTTGTGAAATGTGAACCTGTTGGAGTGAGTCCAGAGGAGAGCCACGGAGATGACCGTGAATGCTTATTCTTGATGGGATGAAAAGAAACACAATTACTCTGTACTTGTTGCTATCAAATCCAGTTTATGTATTCCTGGGAAAACTAGATGGGATTTAGAAGTTTAATATTTCCCAGATGAAGAATGAAGGGAAACACGGTATAGTTATCCACGGGTCCTGAAGGAGCTGGCAAATGAAGTTGCTAAGCCACTGTCCATCATATTTGAAAACTCATGGCAGTCAGGTGAAGTTCCCAATGACTGGAAAAAGGGAAATATAACCCCCATTTTCAAGAAGGGGAAAATGGATGACCCAGGGAACTACAGACCAGTCAGCCTCACCTCTGTGCCTGGCAAAATCTTGGAGTGGATTCTCCTGGAAGGCATGCTGAGGCACATGAAAAACAACAAGGTGGTTGGTGACAGCCAGTATGTCTTAACTAAGGGGAAATCCTGCCAGACCAATCTGCTGGCCTTCTATGATGGGACTACGGAACTGTTGGACAGGAGCAGAGCAGCTGACGTCATCTACTTGGCCTTGTGCAAAGCATTTGACACTGTCCTGCATGACATGCTTGTCTCTAAATTGGAGAGACATCAATTTGATAGGTGGACCACTCGGTGGATAAAGAACTGGCTGGATGGCCCCACGCAAAGAGTTGTGCTCAATGGCTCAATGTCCAGCTGGAGACCAGTAACAAGTGGTGTCCCTCAGGGATGGGTGTTGGGACCGGTCTTGTTCAACATCTTTGTCGGTGACATGGACGGTGGGATTGAGTGCACCCTCAGTAAGCTTGCTGATGACACCAAGCTGTGTCGTTCGGTTGATAGGTTGGAGGCAAGGAATGGAATCCAGTGGGACCTTGACACGCCTATGAGGTGGGCTGATGCCAACCTGATGAAGTTTAACCATGCCAAGTGCAAGGTCCTACACCTGGGTTGGAGCAATGCCAGGCACAGCTACAGGGTGGGCAGAGAAGAGATTGAGAGCAGCCCTGTGGAGAAGGACTTGGGGGTGTTGGTTGATGAGAAAATGAACATGAGCCACCTGCAGTGTGTGCCTGCAGCCCAGAAAGCCAACAATATCCTGGGCCGCATCCAAAGGAGTGTGACCAGCAGGTCCAGGGAGGTGATCCTGCCCCTCTACTCTGCTCTCATGAGACCTCGCTTGGAGTATTGTGTGCAGTTCTGGTGTCCTCAACAGAAAAAGGACATGGAACTGTTGGAACAAGTGCAGAGGAGGGCCACGAGGATGATGAGGGGATTGGAGCACCTCCCGTATGAAGATAGGATGAGAAAGTTTGGGCTGTTCATCCTGGAGAAGAGAAGGCTGTGTGGAGACCTCCTAGCAGCCTTCCAGTATCTGAAGGGGGGCTATAGGGATGCTGGGGAGGGACTCTTCATGAGGGACTGTAGTGATAGGACAAGGGGTAATGGGTTCAAACATAGACAGAGGAATTTAGATTAGAAGTAAGGAAGAAATTCTTTACTGTGAGGGTGGTGAGGCACTGGGATGGGCTTCCCAAGGGAGTTGTGAATGTTCCATTCCTGACGGCATTGGAGACCGGCTTAGATAGAGCCTTGGGTGACATGGTTTAGTGTGAGGTGTCCCTGCCCACGGCAGGTGTGTTGGAACTAGATGATCTTAAGGTCCTTTCCAACCCTAAGTATTCTATGATTCTATGACTGTATAGTACATAAATCAGTAAGATTGTAGTCTAGATTATGCATACGACTAAACACAGTGTATGAACCTCATTTCTAGTAGGGAATGGCATCCTCCCTGAAGCACAATAAAACTGATTCAAACTTCACTTTGAACATTCACTGAGTTTTTTGGGGACTACTATTTGATTGTTCAAAGACAAAGGAAAAGTCCTAGAAGGTTCAACTTAGAATATAGGAAATAAAATACTTCTGTTTAAACTCAGATCTTTTGGATGGACATGAGAGTCTTACCGGTTTTTTCTACTCTATATAGTAATGTCAATTTTAATGGGAATGAGTTAGCTTCTCGATGCCGGATATGACTGAGAAATTTATTCCTGGAATAAACTCTTGGATACCTTTACTCTTGGAACAAATGATCAGTCATTTCTTAGAAGAAAGAATTTCTCCAAAATGCTCCAATAATATTTTAGGCTCCAGAGATTTATAAAACTAAGTACTCTTGCTCCAGCCAGGCCTTTTCATATCTTACGGGGCTTTTTACTATCAGAAACCTTCCATACAGAAAGAATTGCTACCAGTGCTCAAAAGTAAGCATGTGCAATTTTTTCCATTTCTACATCACTAGCTCAGTTCTGAACTGAATCAGGAAAGACATGGGCCATTCATAAGCTACATGGAAGTGTAAAACCATGCAGGGCACTGTAAAGATCAGACCACAGTCAAGTGTGGGGAAGGTTAGTGCTCAGATTTCACACTTGCTGCATAGGATAGCTGAATAGTGTGCTATTCATCGGCAAGACGAAACGAATAGGTGTAAGCAGTGGCACAGATCTGTGATGTAGATAAGGGGCTTAAAAAGGCGGTGTAGCCTCTTCATGAGCGTCGCTTCTCATGGGATACTGTCCTGGGTTCAGCAGTAGCAGTCAGTTTTCTCCTTCTTAGTAGCTGGTGCAGTGCTGTGGTTTTGACTTTCAGCCTGGGAACAGCGCTGATAACACCCATGTTTATAGTTACGGCTTAGAATATTTTGGTCTGATCAAGGACTTTCTGAGTCTCATGCTCTGCTGGGGAGGAGGGGAAGCCAGGAGGAAGCAGAGACAGGATACCCGACCCAAACTAGCCAAAGAGGCATTCCATGCCACAGCACATCATAGCCAGTATATAAACTGGGGGCAGTTATCCGGAAGGGCTAGATCACTGCTCAATTGGGCTGGGTATTGGTCAGTGGGTGGTGAGCGACTGTATTCTCTTCCCTTGTTGTTTCCCTTATCATTATTATTATTGGTGGTAGCAGCAGTGATTTGTGTTATACCTTAGTTACCGGACTGGACTGTTCTTATCTGAACCCCTGGGAGTCACATTCTTTCAATTCTCCTCCCCATTCCTCCGGGAGCTGGGGGAGGAAGGGGTGGGGGGGGAGTGAGGGAACAGCTGTGTGGTTCTGAGTTACTAGCTGACTGAGCTTAAACCATGACAGACACACACACATGATTCAAAGCTGTTGTACTGAGCTTTTGAAAAACTTCACACACTCTTGGCTTTGGGCATGAGGAGAACTTTGGAACACCATGGGCCAGATTTCCCACAGAAAAATATCCAAATGCAGCAATGAGCAATTTATTTTTAGTCCAGTTTCCTCTGAAAGTGTGGCATACATAATAGTGTTCTCAGCATGTGTCTGCCTTCTCCTGGGTAATATGTTCTGAAGAAATTGGCTAATTTCAGCCACATGGGAAAGAGGAGTGGAGTTCCTAAGAATATGAAATTTCCCCATTTCTCACGAAAATAGGCCACTAAATGAAGGGGTGCTTTAAGGATTTCAGAAAAAGAAGGACTGTTGGGTGAGTTTGGCTCTGATTAGAAACCAGAGCATCTGCACAGGAATACTTTCCTCAGTGTGTAGTCCTCAATAAGCTCAGTTTTAATTTTCTGCTGCTCACAGGGCTGCAAGTTTTGCTCTGGTTTTGCAAGCCTTATCTCACTTCCCTCAGCTTCTTCCTTTCTTTACCTATCTTCCCTTCCTCTGTGAGTGGGTGGGGGCCTGCTCTTTATTTTGCTTAGGCTCCACGTTTGAAATATGGTTTGTGAATAGGAACCACACACACCCTGGGGAATGACAGGAGCAGCTCCAGTCGTGAAAGGTAGTGTCAGGATCGGCTAGAAAACTTCAAACTCAGGAACTTCACATTGGCAGACCTTGGGGAGATGGGATGTTGGTATATTTGGACATGGCAAGCAGGTGGTATTGACACAGCATGGCATGTGCTTGGAGACAATTGGAAAGTACCAAAGTGATCCAGGTGTAGCATGAAGCAAAGCGAACATTTAGTAAAGCAGCTCTGCAAGGCCAGGGGGCTGTCACTGCAGCTACAGCAGTATTTGTATGGCTTTGAAGAAACACCAACGTTGCAAAAGACCACTGTGTAGTAACTTGTTGAGCAAAGCTAATGAAAGCATAACTGCAAGGATAGGAATGACATTTCTATCAGTTCATAGCTGTCCCTTTTCCCACCTACGGTTTTGGTGATCACAATGACTAGAGCTGTATTTAAATTGCTGTACTTGCTGGGGAGTCAGGAGAGATTAACATACTGTAGGAGTTAATTTTCTAGGTCTTTTTCTTCTTTTTACTTAAAAATTTTTGCTTTCTCCAAAGTCTAGAAAAGTATAAAGGAACAATTTTAAAGTTTGTACTTCATTATTTTTTATGGTTTTGTAACTGTTTTATTTACATGTTCATCGGTCACAGAAAACACAGTTGTACCAAATTTGTTCTACCAGAGTTTTACGTGCTGAGTTTCAAAAAAAAAATAACACCTGGCCACAGGCCCCTATTGCTTTGAGCTCTCTCAATTACCACCTCACAAAAATGATCAAGCTGAAAAAAAGCAAGTCTTACACCTACTTTTGTCTGCAGCTTTCCAAGTATCCAGTTGTCTGTATTCTTTTCATTTGAAGTGCTCTACAGTGTATCTCCTGCTACTCTCCTGAGCTTCAGCCTCTCCTGAACTCACCCATTTCCCATTAACTTTTGCTACCATGGTCTCTGCAGGCTTCTCATTCCTGCAGAAATAACTCCTGCTCTTCCAGCTTGGATGAGAAAAACAAACTTGCTTTTCACTCTGTGGGATGCTGGTTATCCATCAAGCCTGAAAGCTTGCAAGTGTCGCGGTTGAGACAGACAAATGACATGTGACATGCTTCTTTGGTGATTAAGTAGAAGTTCTTTTTTACTATTACAAACCCTTACTTATATATAGTTTCAAGCATACATGCTCTTTTAGCCATTGGTTACATCAGTTAACAACAGCACATTATTGGATGACCCGTTGCCGCATTACTAACGTCTGTTATCTTGCCAAGCTCTTGATCTGCAGTAGTTACTCCCTTTGACTCGCTCACTCCTCCGGATGCCTTCTGGTTTCCCATCCAGATACCTCCAGTGCCTCATTATTCATGGATAAGCTTTAATATCTTCAAGGTTGAGTTCTAACTTCATGCTCTCAGTCACGTAGTCCCCCACATGCAAGGGCAAGATGGAGGTGAAGAGGAGCTGTACACCTTCAAGATTACTTCTGGTTCTCTGAAGACCTCTCCCTGATGCCTATATTAACCTTCCCACCTTGATAAGAAAGTTTTTAAACAGAACTACTTGAAGGCTATGTTTTATTTGTTCCCTGTCCAAGGCATCAACTCTGTTCCTGAAGGAAATGACCCTAAGTACTTGTACAACTGCATGCATTCCAGAAACGCTGCTGGCTCTTCTTTCATTCCTTGGTTGGTAAGGTGTGATGATATTTCAAACCAATAAACTCTAGATGTGAAAAACAGAAAGGCTTTTGGCATATGAATTTTGAATAGCTCATTGGAACAAAAGTCCTGAGAGACTGTCCTTTCCAGCCTGCTTAGCTGGCATAATATAAGACATTATTTCCCCTCATTTTTTTTTCCTCTTGTATTTGGAAGTCATGATTGCCACAGTGTTGCTATCTCTGTAATTTTTAAATGTAAATGTGTATAAATAACCTTATTCACTGGAAAACACTGATAATCTGAAAGTATTAGGTTCTGCCTTCCTTGAAGATCCCCAAAATATAGGTAAAGTTTAATAAATGGACAATTACCTTACTCTTATGGTGTCACTTACCTTGTGTACTATCTGAAGCACATATTATAATAAAACATAAAAATAAAATATATTAAAAAATAACACCACAACAAAACCTGTGATAAGAAGCTGTCTACCCGGCCATTTTCCCTCTGGATTAGATATAAGAAAGACCAGCTAAGTAAGCAAACTCTTTCTTTAATTTAAGTATGCAAACTCCGGAGTTTTTTGGTTTCTATAGTCCAGTAATTCCACATTGATGTAGCAAAGAGACATTAAATACGCAATAAATGTGCATTAGGGTATAACCATTACAAAGAAAGGCGTATGCTGAAAGATCTTGGTCTACACTGAAGCTTTAGCCAAGTGCTCTGTTCTCCAGGGGAGTATACCATCATCGTGTTAAAGATGCCCACTGTTTTGTTGATGTACAAATTCACTAATGAAAACAATGAAAGCAATCTACAAATATTTTAGAGAAATGTCTGCAAATATACATGATAGAATCATAGAATAGTTTGAGTTGGAAAAGACCTTAAGATCATCTAGTTCCAACCCCCTGCCACAGGCAGGGACACCTCCCACTAAACCATGCCACCCAAGGCTCTGTCCAACTCAGCCTTCAGCACCGCCAGCGATGGAGCTGTCCGGTGTTCAGCAGTAGCAGTCATTTTTTTTTCTCCTTCTTGGTAGCTGGTGCAGAACTGTGTTTTTGACTTTCGGCCTCGGAGCAGCACTGATAACACCAGTGTTTTCAGTTACTGCTTGGTAATGTTTTGGGCTGACCAAGGACTTTCTGAGTCTCATGCTCTGCCAGGGAAGAGGGGAAGCCGGGAGGAAGCAGAGACAGGACACCTGACCCAGACTAGCCAAAGAGGCATTCTATACCACAGCACGTCATGCCCAGGATGTAAAAAACTGGGGGGAGGAACCCGGAAGTTTCTCTCTCTCTCGGCTCAGTCAGGTGGTGAGCAGTTGTATCCTCTTCCCTTGTATTTCCCTGGTCATTATTATTATTGATGGTAGCAGTAGTGATTTGTGATATACCTTAGTTACTGGACTGTTCTTATCTCAACCCGTGGGAGTTACATTCTTTTGATTCTTCTCCCCATCCCACCCCCCATCGGAGTTGGGGGGAAGAAAGAGGGAGAAGTAAGTGAATGGGCTCCGTGATTTACAGCTTAAACGACAACAGGAGCATTCACAACTTCCTTGGGAAACCCATCCCAGTACCTCACCACACTTACAGTAAAGAATTTCTTCCTCATATCCAATCTAAACTTGCCTCTCACTACAGTCCCTAATGAAGAGTCCCTCCCCAACATCCTTATAACCCCCTTCAGATATTGGAAGGCTGCTATGATGTCTCCATGCAGCCTTCTCTTCTCCAGGATGAACAGCCCCAACTTTCTGAGCCTATCTTCATACGGGAGGTGCTCCAATCCCCTCATCATCCTCGTGGCCCTCCTCTGGACTTGTTCCATCAGTTGCATGTCCTTTTTCTGTTGAGGACACCAGAACTGCACACAATACTCCAAGCGAGGTCTCAGGAGAGCAGAGTAGAGGGGCAGGATCACCTCCCTCGACCTGCTGGTCGCACTCCTTTAACAGCCTTGGGCCCCCCTGCTATCTAGGGCTACATCCCATGGAACCCTACTTACCTTCAGGTTCCTGAAGAGGCCAAAGTCTGCTCTCTTGAAGTCCAGGGCAGTGAGCTTGCTGCATGCTCTTCATTGATCTTCATGATCGCTGCAATCAAGGCTGCCCTGGAGCGTTACATTTCCAACCAGCCCTTCCCTGTTGGTGAGCAGGAGGTCAAGCATGGCACCTCTCCTTGTCGGCTCCTCTGTTATTTGCAGAAGGAAGCTGTCTTCCACACAATCAAGGAGCTTCCTGGATAGCTTGTGCCGGGCAGTACCATCCCTCCAACAGATATCAGGGTGGTTGAAGATCCCCATGAGAACAAGGGCCTGCGAGCGTGAGGCTGTTTCTATCTGTCTATAGAGTGCTTCATCCACCGAGTCCTCTTGGTCAGAGGGTGTGTAACATTCACCAGGAAGAGTAGAAATGCTCCTACACCTGCCTAGGCGGTACTCTTAATCATGTTTATTATGCCATTCATTTTTCTAGCACACAGCCTTTTCTGTTAGGTCACTTACGTGCCCCCAGAAGCCACACCAACCGCATGTGCATTAATAAACACTTTCAGATAAGCTTATTTTGAAAAGTTTTGCTTGGATCCTTAATTTCATGGGTCTTGAACGCTAAAAAAAACAAAACCTGCTGAAATTAAATGATGTTACTAAGGGACTTATGCAGATTTTTCTGAGTTATTTTCTTCAGCCCTATACTTGCTCCAGTGACAGAGGAATCATCTGTCATGTCTCCTTTTCACATAGTCTCTTCTTTCTCTCTTCTGTGTTTCTTGTGAACTAAAATAAGAGTTCCAAGTCATGTTCACCTTCGCCAAAGCAGCCACTGAACTGGAAAAGCCCCCTTCTGTCTGAGTTTCCTCCTAATTTAATGAATTTAGGGGAGCCAGCTGCAAAATCCACTGATCACCTTCCAGGTTTTCTGAAAATTTTCCTAGCTGTACCTTTGGACCCCTCCTGCCACCTTCCTCTCCCTCAGTCCCAAAACTCTTGGAAGGATTGATAAAAGTTTGCTCATTAATTACAGTTATTAATAGCAGATTAATATGGATTAATATGCAACAGTATGGATGTTATGTGACCAGTGAGAACAGTTTGTCCTCTTCAGTGTTGTCACACCATCTCCAGTATCTGATCTAACTAATCCAGGTCAGCAGTGGTCCCTGATACAGCATGACAGTCTGCAGTGAACATTAACACCCACAGAGGCCTGGGAAAGATTCACAGTGAAGTCTGAATGTTTTGCTGCTTGGTTGTTAAGTGATCTAGAAGAAAAAGAAGGTTAGGGGAACAGGGCTAGGAGTCAAAGACAGGTTTGGGAAGAGAAGGCTAAACAGATTGCAGCTTACTTTGTTGACACTTGAAACATTTTTAAAATAATGAGAAAAATGGAAAATGAAAAGTGGGATTAACGACATTAACTGCATTTGGAATTGTAAATTTTGTTTAAGTTCTAATAATACTTCTAACTGTTATGAAAGAAAAGTTGGTCTTGTTTTCTGACTGTGAGAAGGCCTACAATTAAATAAGGAGCAAAGACACAGAAAGGAGGCCCAGATTAATACCTATTTCAGATGTGAGGCACATATCTCCTAAGTCTGGCCTAAATTCTCCTTTTCAGGCTTACGGTTTTGAAAGTTTAATGTGTTCATCACTTTCTCTAGCTTGCATCCACTGGCAGCTTAAGTATTAATTTTGCCTTGTAGGCACAAATGGTAACTGATTAAAGAAAAAGTAGTAAAGGATGATTACTACCATTGCCATGCTGGAGATTCTGACCCTCAGCAGCTACACAAAACAGTGCCAGGGCATGTGAAAAGGCAGCATCTCCAGTGCAGCTGGTGGGAGGGAAAGGAGCTGAGGAGAGACCAAGAGAGTCTTGGAATGGGTCAGTCATGGCCAGCAGATCTGCATTAGGAAATGTCTGTTTTCTTTCTTTTCTCTCTCTAGTTAAAGACCTTTCACTAGTCCACTGTCCCAAGCACACGAAATGTCACCCACTGGGGGACAGTGCTCCCCATTTGGCTAGTGTCCTGGTTTGGCTGGGACAGAGTTAATTTTCCTCCTAGTAGCCAGTGCAGTACTGTGTTTAGTCTGAGAACAATGCTGATAACCCACCTATGTTTTAGTTGTTGCTAGGTAGCACTTACCCTGATCAAGGACTTTTCAATCTCAAGCTCTGCCAGGAAAGAGGGGCACAAGAAGCCAGAGGAAGCAGAAACAGGACACGTGACCCAAACTAACCAAAGGGGTATTCCATATCACAGCACACCATGCCCAGTATATAAACTGGGGAGAGTTACCTGGAAGGGACTGATTGCTGCAGTCAGTGAATGGTGAGTGATTGTACTGTACATCACTGCTATTTATTGCAGGTTTTTAACTCTCCCCTTCTTAGTTTTATATACTCTCCCCTTGTTATTTCTCTAATCATTATTATTGTTGCTAGTAGTAGTAGTAGTAGTATTTTTTACTTTATTTTAGTTATTAAACTCTTCTTATCTCAACCTGCAGGTTTTACGTTCTTCTGATTCTCCTCCCCATTCCTCCTGGGCAGGGAGAGAAGTGGGGGGTGAGCAAGCAGCTGCGTAATATTTAGTTGCCAGCTGGGTTTAAATCACGACAGCTAGTAAGAACTACTGGCAAGGCTGTGGGAGTGAATGGTGAGCACCCTGCAAATGTTAATCAAATCCTTTGTGATCACGAAAGTGGTCACCATGTACCTTCCTGCAGCAGCTGTCCCTGGCTGCAGAGAATCTGTAGGGTAGATCCATTTACACATTTAAAGCATGGCACTTTAAGATACCAAGAATAAGGACATTCAGATCCGAGCTTGTCGCCATAAGCTCCCTTAATAAGCACCTCTAGGACACAATTTATCTTATTCAAATGAGATTAAACAAAAATAGGTCAAATTAATTGTGTTTATTTCTCCCCAATAAGCACAAGGGGAGTCTAATGTAATTAATTCAGAAAAAAAGATATCTGCCATAGATATCCATGGTTGAAATAGAAGAATTGCACCCATGGTTTAAATTCTTCTGCTACAGCATAAGCATCAATAAGATGGGTGTGTACATACACTCCTCGTATGATTAAATGGCAGGAATAGACACTATCAGAGAGCTACCTATTGAATGAGCCTGCCTGAAGATGAGATAACTCACGCTCCAGAAGTGCCAGTTAGGTGTCTGAACCTTGAGAAGAATCTCATTCTGAAATCACAATCATATTCTGGTTTAGCCCTTAGTACTGTAGCCTGATGACCATTTTGTTTCAAGGTAAAGCAGCATCTCCAATTTCTTTCTAGCAAAAACCAGAGAAAATGAATAGACAAAACAAACAAACACCAAAATGCAGATTTTTTTTTTTTCCCAAAAAATTTTGAAGTACCAGCTCATCTGGTAAACTTCAAACATCACCTTGGATCATGGGAAGATATTTTTTAGGAAATCAGTGGCAAATCACCCACTGACTTTATTATAAAACCACTGGGATGTCAAGAGCAAGAGAGCCTTGCCTTCATAAAATCTGGGAGCCATAGTCCTTGATCCAATCCTTCCTAATTTCTTTCTCCCTACAAATATTTTATTTTTATAAAGCCAGCAGCAGAGTGAAGGTACTCTGCTCACAGAAGACATTGTCATTTCCATCACGTGCTGTTAGAAGTGTCACTTTAACATTTCAGTTCCTCCGGTATAGGGCCTAATCTTCTGGCAGTTCAGCCTCATGGATCACCTTTAAATTGTGACGAGCACGCAAATCCACTGATTGTTCCATCTTCTACAATCTTCTTCCATCACTGCTCCTTCTCTTCGAATCAGAGTAAAGAGTTAGCAAAACTCTCCATTCGTTTTTCTTTCAAACTTTCATGATTCTTTCTGATCTCCAGGGGGAAAACTGGATAACAGTGAAGTTAATAAGCTCAGAAACGCATGAATAGTAAGTTACTGAGACAGAGTAGAGTACCTAAAATAATGTTAACATTCATTTCTCCTGGCAAGCCTGTGCTGGTCTCCCCAGAACTCTTAATTTACATTTACCCTTTCTTCTCAATCTTCCCTGGACCTCTTTCTTCATTATGCAGAAAACTTTCCACTTCACCCACCTTAAAGCATTCCTTCCAACTTCACTTTCCCCTTCTGACTACTGCCTTTGTCCCACCTCTTGGCAAGAACTTCACTCCTCCATTCTGATTGCATCTTCTTGTGAAGGTGGTCTCTACATTACGCACTGTTTCCTTAAGCTTTCATTCACATCTAATCCTCAGCAACTTCTCACAGAAAGGCTTGGCATTTGTGCTTCAGGAATATCCTTAGTGACCTGTTGTTTGCTTTGACATCACTGATCATGTTATGTCTTTGACATAACATTATGTCTTTGACATCACCGATCATGTTATTCTTCAGAAAACCGTGTCTTCCTCTCGTTGTTGTGATTGTCTTGTGGATCTTCTTCCAGTCCTCAAAAAGACAGCATCTAACTAGCCTTCATCTACTGATACACAGAGATCTCACCCTGTTTCTCTGAGACGTCCTCATGGATTTCCAGTTATTACCTATACTTATCCCTTTTCCCATTGGTATTAGTTCCCTTTTCCCATTGGTATTAGTAGGTAGTACCCATTTTTGGGTCCTTAGCCTGGTCATAGACTACATCTGTAGCTTCTCTGCATCTCTTGACATCCTGAAGTTCACCATGATCAGCATTGCATAAATATCATGCTTGTAGTCCATCCACAGACTGCTGAATCTCTTTTACTGCTTTCATCATCAACTCATCTTAGGTTTTGCAGTGTATTTTCCTTTGGCTTTTATAAACACATTTTTCCCTTATCTATTTAGAGTGCTACCATTTACTTGTTATTTCCTATGTCTTTGCATCCTGCTTCTCTTATTTACTAAATTTAAGTGACATCTCCATTTGCAAAGCCTCTCATGGCCAGTCCCTACTCTGCCCATCACCTATCATTCAGTTCTTCAAAGACCTGCTATCTTTGATTGCTCTATGGTGTCATGGATTTTTCCAATCTCTTGCTTGCTAAATTTCAAACACATTCCATTCTCACCCATGCTGGGAAGACAATGCCATAAACATCTTCTATTCTATCTTGCTGTTATTCAGAATAATCCTTCTAACTATATATTACATGGTATCTACAAAAGAAAATTTGGCAAAGCTTGTCCTTTCTCTGGCAACCTGATATCTCCTCCCATCAATTAGCACTTGTTTCCTTAAACATCCCTCTTTACCTCTCTGGTGTTATTAATAGTCTCTTGTCTTTAAAGCCTGACCTCCTGCGGGGCAAGGGATGTATTTTATTCTGTAACAACCTCTATATGTCACAGTCATGAAGATAATGGTAATAATAACAGTGATAATGAGAAGAAATATCTTCTGAATTCAAACTCAGCATAAAAATTTAGTCTCTTTAAAAACATCATTCACCTGTTGCTTTGGCACACATTTTTCAGATTCATCACTGCAGTAGTTGGCCACAGAACATTGTTTATAGAGCCATGTCGGCTGTGCTGCATAAGCACATAGATAAATGAGAACAAAACATCGCTAGTAAAGAGGGTTTATTCTTATTTTATCATATGGGACAAATAAATGTGAAGGCATACTATAAAAATACCTTGTAAATTCTCCTCCTGTGATACACTTGATGACTGGATGGCATTGTCCTCGCACTGCCTGAGCTAATTCTCTGCTCTCAGCAAGCTCTAGTCCTCCATCTCCTCCTCCTCTCCAGCTGTATTTTCCTGGAAGATAAAATGTGACTGTGGTGCCTGAATGGAGTTCCCTCCTACCTCTAATTTATTTGTTGTTAGCCAGGTTTCCTTTCCAGAGTTCTTTATGATGAAAATTACCTTTTAACTGCTCCATCATGTACCATTTCTCTCTTGTCCTACGTGGCATATGATGAGGCATCTTCTGCTCCCTCAGCCTGCCAACTCTGATAGCATGCTGTCCTGCCTGCCATTTCGTGAATCAGATTGATAAGAAACTTCCATCTGCAGAAAGAAGAAAATATAGAGTGCAATAGCACTGACATCCAATATTCCTGAGGAGCTGAATTTTATAAACTGCATGTATAAAAAAAGAACAGCAAAGATCCAAGTAGATCAAGGGAGGAAAGGGTGCCCTGGCATGGCTTGCCTTATGCTAGTCCCATGCTAGCTCCTTCCCCATTCCTGCCGAAGAAGAGGGTCTACCTTGGGATGCACTGGAGTTCAGCAGAACTAGAGCACTGACAGTCATGCTGAGCTTCAACAAAGAAGCGATTGTGAAACCACCTCATCACCATTATATTTAGGCTGCTCTGAAATTTGTGTTTGGGGCATTTTGATGATTTCCATGGAGATCCACAATCAGAAAGGTGGAAAACTGGCAGAGTTTTTGGGCCCAGGTTTGCTTTTCAAGAACAATCCAGCTGCTATCTCGTGAAGATGTTCAGTGTTTTATCAAACAGCAAGAGGCAGAGGTTAGCTCTCTCTGAGCTAGCTAACCTGGGCACTTGTGCATTCTGATGTGACTTGATGACTACTGTTGGGATACAGGGCCACATGTGGCTCCCATTTCTACTTAAGTACTGCAATTATTGGGGGCATAAAGCTCTAAGGAGAAAAAATTAATTCATTATACTTGCAAATTATATTCACAGGTACTTAGATGGCTGATTAAGCTCTAAGATCATATTTCTTCAAGTTGTGGTATCTTCCACAAATGAAATGCACCCACTAATAGATGTGTAATTGAATATATATATTGAAAAGTAATGGGGATAACTCAGGCAATTAATTTATTTAATAGTGGACATATTCTGTTAGACATCTCTCTTGTACTCCAGCCAGAATCAAGAAGAAAAACATTTTCAGAACTCCTTGAAAGGGATATTACAAGTGGGAGGCCTCCTTTTGCTGGTCTTCAGTTTTGTTTATTTTTCACATTTAGAAATCCAAAGATCATAGAAGGCTATCAGCCCGGGGCTGGTTTCTTTCCTTATGCACATACATAACCACACAAGGAGCAGTTCATTGCAGTGCATCCTGGAGATGTGCAGAGCTGAATGTGATTTACAAGGAATATCTTCTTTTTTTTCAGTTTAAAAATGCTAGTTCATCAAAACTCAACTTTCTTTATGACAAAGGATTGCTTTCAGGGTTTTTTCCAAGTCAAAAAGATTTGACATTTGTTTAATATCTTGTTCCAGTGCCTTCAAAATGAAATGCTCTGCTTTCTCAGTTTTGGAAATATTTTCCTTCTGAAATGTAACTGCAGTGAAAAGTAAGATTTATTATGAAAAAGATCAACATAAAAGTAAGCATTTCCACTGCTCTAAAGCTAGATTTGCTGGGGAGGGGGATTGTTTGTTTCTTTCGGTATCTTTGAAGTTCTTGGGTTTTGACCCAATTTGGAAGCAGAATTTAAAATATTGCAAAAATGGGAAACTAAGAAAATTACTTCTTGCCCTATTCTAACGTGAACTCCTCGTCTGCATTCAAATATGGTGACAAGTGAGTGATAAGCTCCCTCACTTGATGATCTTTGACTTCTCTGTAATTGCACTGTCACGATTTAAATCCGGACAGATTCATGTGAAATCAAGTTACGTTACTGGCCTTTTTCTTGCCCACTGTAGCATGTTTGATTAATTAACCTGATTGTACCTTTTTTCCTTAAAATCCACTTGTGAAACAAATGATTAAATTTCAACCAAAAACCATCTCAAGCTGATTGAAGTGTCAGTGTAAGGATTCAGCATAGACACACATGAAACTGGTGTGTTTTGTAGATCAGATTATTGTCTTTTGTCAATCCATTTTTAAGATTTCCGATCCTAGCATTTAATTTACTGAAAAACTTCAGGGAAAATATTGTTCATAAATAACAAGGGGCATGAACGAATTGTCTCAAATCAGGTGATCACATTTACTAAGAGCACTAAGAGTATTTAATGAATAATCAAGAGTGTTTTTAATATGTGGGTTGTTTTCAGTTCATCTACTAATTCCCCTTAAATAACATGTCCAGAATTTAAAATGTTAAAGTGTTCATCCTGTATGGAATTCCCCTACAGAATCTTAACCCAAGTATGAATAACAATGCTACTTTGACATTTAGGGAATTTTCCTTTTTAGATAAATATTACCAACTGTTGAAAACCAGTTTGGGATCCAATTTGTCTTTTCACAATACTGCATCAGTAGATAATTCTGAAGTTGAAAAACATACTGTCTTTAAACATATTAGGCTACAATTACTATTCAATTCAACCTCTATCAGTCATTTCTTTTAAGTCAGTTTTCTGGTAGAAGAAAGCTTTTCTCAGCCTCTTTGACATTTTCATTGTTGCTAGAATTCAGAATTGTAGTAAGTGGTTCTTGAGCTACTTGCTGTATTTGAGATTATTGATCACAAATTCCTTGCTCAACAATTGCCTTGACATTTGCATACAAGAGAATTTTATTTTTATCAATTAATTTCACCCTTTCTCCTGTTTGGGGCAGTGGATAATAAGAACTGTAATCTAGAAACTGCATTATTCAGTGTGCAGCATTAGTTCTTTTTGCTTCTTGTTAATAAACTACTTGAATAGATCAGATCTTTTGGTTGACGAAGTCCATAAATAACAAGTGTGCAAATGTGTGCTCGGACTCAGAATTCAGAAGATTGTGGATTTATCACATTTGGGCCTTCAGTTCAGTTTTCCATATTTATTTTCTCCAATTCTGTTTCTTTCTGTGGAAACGAAGTGCAGTGTCTTTTGAGGAGTGTGTTATCTTAAGCATTAGCCTGTTCTCTGTCCTCTGGAATGAAATCATGCTGTCAATCATCTCCTTTCCCTTTGGGGAAGGGGATCGGTACTGTGGTAGAGAGTCTGAGCCTGGTGAGTAGAACTAAACATTCTTTCTTTCCTAGTATTTAAGAGAACTTAAAGGTACGTGTGTACAACATGAGTTGTGGGCTTTGAGCAACAGCAGCATAATTTCTTTCATATCAAACCAGGTGGAACTAAAATTCTTTTGGAAGGGGTTTTATCTTCTTAAAATCATTATTTGAACTCTTTACTGTTAGAACTTCTGCTGATGGGCATATTAAACTGTTTTCATGCAGATTCACTACTCACTTTTCCGAAAGTTAGGTAAGGCAAAATTCTTGCTGCAGGATTTTATTAATCCAACCTATAAAAATCATTAAATGGTGAAGACTCTAATGGCAAGCACACTGCACTTAGAAAATATCAGACTTCAGACTGTCTATGAAACCTTGTATTGTGATGCAGGCATTGTTACTCTCTAGTGACTATTCCCCTACTGCACTGTAATAAAAAAGCACAAGTTGTTGAATGAAGGTTATTTTTGCACTCCGTGGCTATTGTATGACAGCACAACAGCATCAGAAATTGAGGACAGCACTATTTTAGGATTATCTGGTAGTTACAGATCCTGTCCAATGTCTTCTAACTCCAACCACAACCATACATCTCCAGATATTGTCTCTGCTTCTACTATCTCCTTCCTTTCTCCCTGGCTTACCCTCTATATTTAGTCTTGCCCCTTCCTTTGGTTCTTTTTTGTCCTGCATCTTGCTACCCTCCTTTCCTTATCCTTCTGTAAATCATCTTCACTTTTGTCTGCCAAAAATGCCAAAGTTGATGGCCTTGTTCCTCTGACTGTGGCTGACCTATAGCAGTAAAATAGGACTAGGTTAGGATAAGATAGATAGGATGGGATAGGGATGGGATGGGACGGGACGGGACGGGACAGGACAGGACAGGACAGGATAGGATAGGATAGGATAGGATAGGATAGGGTGGGATGGGATGGGATGGGATGGGATGGGATGGGATGGGATGGGATAGGAAGGGACAGGATAGGATAGGGTAGGATAGGATAGGATAGGATGGGCTGGTATAGGCTAGGATAGGATGGGATGGGCTGGGATAGGATAGGGTAGGATAGGATAGGATAGGATAGGGTGGGATGGGATGGGATGGGATGGGATGGGATGGGATGGGATGGGATAGGAAGGGACAGGATAGGATAGGGTAGGATAGGATAGGATAGGATGGGCTGGTATAGGCTAGGATAGGATGGGATGGGCTGGGATAGGATAGGGTAGGATAGGATAGGATAGGATAGGATAAGATAAGATAGGATGGGATGAGATAGGATGGGATGAGATAGGATGGGTTGGGAAGGGATGGGATGGGATGGGATAGGAAGGGACAGGATAGGATAGGGTAGGATAGGATAGGATAGGATGGGCTGGGATAGGCTAGGATAGGATGGGATGGGCTGGGATAGGATAGGGTAGGATAGGATAGGATAGGATAAGATAGGATAGGATAAGATAAGATAGGATGGGATGAGATAGGATGGGTTGGGAAGGGACAGGATGGGATGGGATGGGATGGGATAGGATAGGATAGGATAGGATAGGGTAGGGTAGGATAGGATAGGATAGGATAGGATAGGATAGGGTAGGGTAGGATAGGATAGGATAGGATAGGATAGGATAGGATAGGATAGGATTGCTCATTTGGAAGGAACTTACAATGATCGTTTAGTCCAACTGCCTGACCCCTTCAGGACTGACCAAAAGTTAAAGAATGTCATGAAAGGGCATTGTTCAAATGCCTCTTTAACACTGACCTGCTTGGGGCATTGACTACCTCACTAGGAAGCCCATTCCAGTGTTTGACCACACTCTCAGATAACAAATGTTTCCTAATATCAAGTAAACATGCCCTGGCACATCTTTGAACCATGCTCATGTGTCCTACCACCGGATACTAGGCAGAAGAGATCAGCACATCCCACTCCACTTCCCTTCCTCAAGAATGCTGGTTGATGAGAAACTGGACATGAACCAGCTTCAGTGTGTACTCGCTGCCCAGAAAGTCAACCATATCCTGGACTGCATCAAAAGGATGACTAGTAGGTCGAAGGAAGTGATCTTCCTCTATTCTGCTCTCGTGAGACCTCACTTGGAGTATTGTGCACAGTTCTGGTGCCCTTGTAATAAAAACCAGCATTGTAAATTTGCTGAGAGTAATGTTAACTGTGTAACTGAAGTAAGGCTGATACAATAAGGTTTGGGTAATTGTTAATTAAGTAAGGCCCGTACGTGAAGTTTGGGTAATCATAAACTACAGATGTTCCTTTGTCTTTAAGAAACTGCAGAAACCCCCTTATCTATGTTCCTTTGTCTTTGAGACAAACTGTAGAAGCCCCCTTATCTATGAGACTGTAAATTCCCAAGGACAACTAAGAGGGGGGCAGAAGAAGCAGTAAGGGACATGCACAGAGAAAGAAGGTAAAAAGTTCAACCTTAAAAGTCTGTATAAAGGTCACTGAGGAAGACTCTTACTTCATCCCGAGACCCTCACCCAAGACCACCAGGAGACAGTGCGCATGCGGAAAAGACTTGCGAAACTAATTATCATACGAAGCGGGAGTAAATTTACCTATTACAACATCTTAGTGAATATGCATGTATAAGCTCTGTAAAAGGAGAGACTGCGTGATCCTTGGTGTGCGTGCTGGCGGAGCGGAGACTCCCCGTGCACCCAGCGCTGTTTGCTTATTGCCTTTCCTATATGAAATTACACAATAAATATCAATTACAATAAATCAATTTGGAATTGGTCTTTGAACATTTATAATATCCTCAACATAAAAAGGACATGGAACTGTTGAAACAAGTCCAGAGGAGGGCCACGAGGATGATCAAGGGCCTGGAGCACCTCCCGTGTGAAGATAGGATGAGAAAGTTGAGGCTGTTCAGCCTGAAGAAGAGAAGGCTGCGTGGAGACCTCATAACACTCTTCCAATATCTGAAGGGGGCCTATGGAGATGCTGGGGAGAGACTCTTCATTAGGGACTATAGTGATAGGATAAGGGGTAACCGGCTCAAACTTAAACAGGGGAAGTTTATACTGGATATAAGGAGGAAGTTCTTTATTGTAAGAGTGGTGAGCCACTGGAATGGGTTTCCCAAAGAAGTTGTGAATGTTCCATCCCTGATGGCTTTGAAGGCCAGGCTGGACAGAGCAGCCTTGGGTGACATAGTTTAGTGGGAGGTATACCTGCCCATGGCAGGGGGGTTGGAACTAGATGATCTTAAGGTCTTTTCCAACCCTAACTATTCTATGATTCTATGATTCTGTGAATCTGTAGGAGGAAATGAGGTTGCCCCTCAGCTTCCTTTTCTACAAATTAGACAAGCCCAAAGTCCTTAGCTACTCCTTAAGGACATTTCTTACAGCTCTTAACACCAGCTCTGTTGTCCTCCTCTGGACACATTCAAGAATATTCACATCCTTCTTAAACCATGGACGCAAGGGTACGCACAATATTCAAGATAAGGCTTCACCAATGCTGTATAAAGCAGAATAATCACCTCTTTTGACTGCCTGGTTATGCTGTGTTTGGTGCTCAAACACAGTCCTTTTGGACTGTTGAAGTGAAAGTCCGAGGATGCATCATACACATTTGGGCACTTCAGCTGGTTGTTGCCTTTCTTGTACTGAGTGGACTAAACTGAATACAGTACCCTGATAGGGACCAAGAAGTGATTAAAGGGCATGACCCATTCCCTCAACCTACCATCTCTGCTTCTGTTGGTACAGCCCAGGAGGAGGCTGTTATCCACCTTTGCTGCCAGGGCACACTGTTGGCTCCTGTGCAGCTCACGATTCAGTCTTGCTCCCAAGTCCCTTCTGCAGATCTGCTTCCCAGGCAGCCACCAGCCTGCATCACTGCAGGGGCTTCTTCCTTCACAGGCATGGGACTTTGCATTTGTCTTCATTGCATTTCATAATTTTCCTGTTGACCCATTCCTCTAGCCTGTCTGTCCCTCTGGATGATAGCCCTCCTTTTAAGCCTATCAACTATTCTCCTCAGCTTGCTGTCATCTTGCTGAAAACTTGATGAGAGTCCACTCATTTGCCTCCTCTGGGTCACTGATAAAGATGTTAGATAGGACAGATCCCAAGAGGAAAGGACACCTGCATTATGTCACTTGTCACAGCCATCTAGGTAGAGGATGTGGCCCTCTGATCCTGATCATCCAACCATTTTTATATCCAGCCAGCTCATCCAAAACAAGTGTCTCAATGGAATGCAAAAGTATTGTGGAAGGCTGTCAAAAGTCTTGCTAAAATCAAGGTAAACGTACCCATTCCTCTCCTCTAATCCACAAAACCTGTCTTTTTATCACAGGAAGTTATTAGATGGGTTAGGAATGATTATGTATGGTTTATGCATGGTAAATCCATACTGACTACATTCCCTACCACATTTTTCTTGCTCTTTTGACTAGAAATGTGCTCCAAGAGGATTTGCTTCATGATTTTCCCATGAACTGCAGTGAGGATGATCAACTTTTATTTGCTATTGGCTGTTTCTGAAGATGATATCATTCTTTAGGTGTTGGAGATCTTCCCCAGTTTGCACAATCTTTCAAATATGATAGAAGACCCGTGCAAGGACATAAGACACCTCTCTTATCATCCTGGGATGCAGCTTCCCTGACTCATCTGCACTTCCGTTCCTTCCCCCAACCCGGTTACCCACCCAACTTCAAATATTTGTTATTATTTTTTCCACTGCCAGGATAATGGCCTTGTTTTTTTCTGTGAGAGTTACTCTCTGTAAAAGTAATTCTTCTACTTAAAGTCATAGAATCACGGAATGGTTTGGGTCAGAATGAACCTCAAAGATCATCTAGCTCCAACCCCCCTGCCATGGGCAGGGATGCCTTCCACAAGACCAGGTTGCTCAAAGCTGTGTCCAACCTGGATTTTAAGGCTTCCAGGATCTGGCATCCACAACTTGTCTGGGGCAACCTGGATCAGTGCCTTGCCAC
Source organism: Myiopsitta monachus (assembly GCA_017639245.1). Taxonomy (NCBI): domain Eukaryota; kingdom Metazoa; phylum Chordata; class Aves; order Psittaciformes; family Psittacidae; genus Myiopsitta; species Myiopsitta monachus. The sequence goes on from CM029919.1 coordinate 69,021,660, forward strand.
CCTCATTATAAAGAATTTCTTCCTAATATTTCATCTGTATCTACCCTTTTTGTGTAATTTAATTTGTTGGGCTGGTTTTGTGTCAGCCTTACATTTTAATACAGTTTTTAGTGGGCTTAACATTCTGCTCTTTTTGTTTTCTGTTGTTAAAGATCTTCATGAGTTCTCCTGATTGCCTGTTACAATCACAATTAAAATTCTAAATTATTCTTCTTTCTCTATTAATCCTTGGCCTTTACACGAAGGAGAGGAAATAAGAGGAGCTTTTGTCCTCATTTACTTTATATTAGACATGGAACTGAAGAAGCTTCAGCTATTTTTAAGGTATTTATGAGACAAAAAGTTACGCTGTTGCTAGGTGTCATGGTTTAAGCTCAGCCACGCAGCCTTTCTCTTGTTCCCCCCCCCACCCCCACCCTTTCCCTCCCCTCACTCCCAGAGGGATGGGGAGGAGAATCGAAAGAATGTAACTCCCACAGGTTGAGATACGAACAGTCCCATAACTAAGGTATAACACAAACCACTGCTGCTACCACCAATAATAATAATAATAATAATGATAAGCAAAACAACAAGAGAAGAGAATACAACCGCTCACCACCCGTTGACTGATACCCAGCCTGACTGAGCAGTGATCTAACCCTTCCAATAACTGCCCCCAGTTTATATACTGGGCATGATGTGCTGTGGTAGGGAATACCTCTTTGGTCAGTTTGGGTCAGTTGTCCTGTCTCTGCTTCCTCGCTGCTTCCCCTCCTCTCTGGCAGAGCATGAGACTCAGAAAGTCCTTGGTCAGACTAAACATTACTGAGCAGCAACTGAAAACATGGGTGTTATCAGTGCCGTTCCCAGGCTGAAAGTCAAAAACGCAGTTCTGTACCAGCTACTAAGAAGGAGAAGAAAATGACTGCTACTGCTGAACGCAGGACACTAGGTTATTTTGCCAAAGCTTTAACAGATGCTTCAACATGAATTGCTCCAAAACTTAAAATTACCAGGCAGAGAGGACTGAGAGAAGACTGTGCTATGCAGTTACATAGAGTTTCTGTTAGAAAAACTTGATCTCCAAATCTTTGCTTAAAACCTAATTGGCTATGTCCACATTTTTGTCAAACATATCAGGAACTGCCAATCCCCATTTAAATGAAAATGTTACCAAATGTTTCAAAATTATTATTTCATTTTTCATTCATTTAGATTAAAAATTACAGTTGAAAAATGTTGGCAAATGTTAGTTAAGAAACTCTTCCAAAAATGGGTCTGTTTTGAACACTGCCAAGTGTTGCAATTTAAAAAACAATTTCAGTATTAATTTCTCAGTACCAAAGGATCTTATTCTTCCTGCAATCTGTGGCTGATGCGGTAGGCTTGGAACACTTTTACTGTAAGTAAGTTTTCTGTGTGTTAACATTTTATAGTCTTTTTAACCTCTTTGAACTGGATGAAGATCATTTGTATCTACCTCTCTACTGAAAATGTAGTATTCTCTGAAGACAGGTTTTATAATGGGGATCCTTCAGGATTTATATTTTCTGGCAGGCTGATTTTTATGGAGTCAGTCTGTCAAATAATGGCTTTTACTGAGAGGGTGTTTCTCAGAAGTGTTCAGCTCCAACCATAACCCAAGGAAGTGTCTGAGTAATTGACTTGGTAATAAAAAGAGAGCAATAAGAACAGCAAAGAACTCCCCACCTGTGGAAATGTGGTTCAACAGAGGTACTACTACCCAAGGCATAGTCACGCAAAAGTGCAAACCACAGAGCTTGATATTTGATTTTACTTCTCTTTTTTTACCCTACCCAGCCACAGGGCATCTGGTGCAAATGCCTAACTGCTGTTTTCAGATCAAAAGTTAACTTTTCCAATTTAAGGTTAATTGAACACCCAGTCCAAGGCACTCTACATGACTTTTTCCTGGTTTCATTTCCTGTGGCTTAGCACTGCAGATGGTAGGAATATTAACCAAGTGAACTCCCTCTGTTTATATGCCTTGTCATTAGTTTAATGAGAAGGTATTGCAGTGACTCATTCCCTCTTTCACACTAAGGCTCTTGCCCTTAAAAACCTGGCAAAAAAAAAAAAAAAGGTGAGGCTCTAGTAAAAGCAAAATTGAACTGTGTCTCTCCTTTCTTTTTCTCCATGCTCATATTCATGGGGTGAGGACTGAAATTTGAAGTCATTTAACCCTCTGCTTCTACTGAAATGCCTGCTGCCCAGCAATTTTTCGGGGGGAGGAGTGCCCAGGTATTGTTTCTCCTTAGGGGGATTTCTCTGGGAGGATGATTAGTTAGACAGGAGTGTCCTGTGAACAGGAATGGTGTGTGAGAGCCAGGGAGCTATGCTTTGCTCTCCCTTTTTCCCTGGCAGGGATGACTAACCCACAGTCCATTGCCCACCTCAGGAGGTCAGACCACAGGCAGTCTGCAGCCTTCTGGGAGATGCAGAGCAGCAAAGTGATGTGCACAGAACCTGGTGCCAGAGCCATGACCGTGATAGTGGTCCTTTGCATTCCAGCCCACTCGCCCCTTTGAAATTTTTGAGGGAGCAAAAGCTGCTTGTGTGCTGCTGCTACTGGGAAGACTCCAAGGTTGATCAGCACCAGGGTCTCAGATGTCTCAAATATAGGACTCATATGGAGGAAGAAGCTACTCTAGTCTGTCTCATTTAGATCCATGTAGTTTAGGGAGAAATATTTGTATTCTGGAACATTCTACCACATGTAGGACAATTGAGCATATTTAGTGTGCTCTATTTCACCGAATCAAAGAAAAGTTGTTGCACCTCTTGAGATCACCCTGTCCAATCCCCTGCTCAGAGGTGGGCCAGATAGAGATAGCACCCACAACTGTGTCCAGCTGAGATTTGAATGTCTCCAAGGATGGAAACTCCATAGCCTTTCTGGGCAACCTAATCCTGTACTTGACCACCTTCATAGTAAGAGGTTTTTTCCTGTGTCTAAGTGGATTTTCCTGTATTTTGTGTCTATTGCCTCTTGGCCTTTTGCAGGATACTACTTGCACTTGCAGAAGTCCAGTATGTCTATATCGTTGCATTTGCGGGCCCATTATGCCTGTGTAATACCCTGGCCTTTCCTCTAAGACCTCTGCCTTTCCTTGTTCAGACGCAAGATATAATAGAGCTGGAGCTTTCATTCATTTCTTCTGTCAGGAGCATTTTATTCGTCCAGCAGAAGCAGGTTCTGTTTCCAGTTTGGGTGAGTGGCTGCAAGTAGGGATTTGTCGCCAGAGATCCCAATAAAAATTGTCTCCCAGATTATTTTTCACCTTTATCTGTCTTAAACTTCTTCAGCAGGGTAGAAAGCAGCATTGCTGCTCAGCATTTATAAAACCATTGCTGTACTCTGTGACAGCAGGCCTTGTCTACAAGGACTTTTCTGGTTTTAATGATTGATTTTCTTTGCCAGGCCACCTGACATGTGTGGCCACATAGACAGGCACTTCAGTCTGGCCGTATTGTCCTTTCTGCAACTAAGCCAGCACCAAGCTTAAGTGCTGCTTATTGAAACACAGGTGAAACACTGGAAATCCGATTGACATCTGCCCTCCATCAGCATCACTAGGTGACAGCTAGGCCAGGGAGAAGCCTTTAATGCTCCATAGAGGAATGTACATGAGGAGGAAGCAAGGTAAATTTACCCAGTCCAGAACAAGGGAGTCTTTGATCCCACAAGCATGCCCATGAAAACCCTTATTTTCACAGTAGAGGACCCCTCTTCAGGTTGCAATCAGTGTTTCAAGGGGGATTTACAGAAATTGGCATTTGCAGGGATTGGTTTGGGGGGAAGGAGAGGAAATGTGTTTCTGTGCTGCTGTTCTATTCACTTTGTGACCACACAGGTGACAATGAACTTCTTTGAAGTGCTGACGTGATAGGCCAGCAACAGCAAGCCATGTCCTACCATTGCTTCCAGGTGTTGATGTGTCATATATTTTCACAACAGGATTTAAGTTTAAATAAGACATTGTATAGGTGAAAACAAATAAGGCTATTCGAAAAGTAAGGTTGCAGATATTCCAGCTGATACTGTGGTTGTCTTCCCACTCTCCTCCTCTTTGTGGCAAAGAGGTTTTCTGGCAGGAGCATTTTCTGAAGCGATTACTTTGAAGTAATACTGCACCTGGTATCAGAAAAGACTCATGTATTTTCCCTTTCCTTCTTCTCTTTTAATATACTTCTCCTTCTCATTACTCTGGTCTTTTATTATTATTATCATTATTGCTTTTACTTTCTTCTTCTTCCAAAGCAGCAGTCATAAATGTGAAGAAGACATGATGGAAATGAACAGCATGTGCTGAGGCAATGAAATACCAGTCATTCTTTCTGGGGGCTGTTTTCTTAAGATCTCCCCGGGGAGTTAAATATACATGTACCTCTTCTTTCTTTTCTTTTTTCAGTATACATTGCTAGAAAGTGTTTCAAACAGGCAATAGTCTTCACAGCCTTTTGTTCTAAAATTAAAATTTACTTCATGGACCACTTAATAAAGAATACTTTCAGTTGATTGGATTTTAATGAGAGAAAAGGACATTGGGAAGTTTGCACCAAGAGGTGCTATATAAAGATAAATGACTGGTGTGAGCTACATTTTCCTTCTAATTAGTACTCTTGATGAGTGGGTAGTGTCAAAGCAGTGGGAAATGTGAAGAATTCAGGAGCTCAATGTGAATTCAATATTACTATTCAAGTAAGCATCTGACATAGCACTATATAATCAAAGCATCCTCCAGCTCTGCAGTGTAATGAGCAAGACATAGAAAGGTCTAAATAACACATAAACATCACTGGCATAGCATTTGTACTATTTCTGAAGTGTAGAATTGCAGCAAATTTTCCTAGGGATACCCTTGAATGCTGCTCCCTACTGGCCCCCGGCACTGCCACGTTTTGGATCCTTTTCTCTGAGAAGCCCTTTCTTATCCAAGAAGAAATATTCCCAAAGTCTGTTCTGATCTTCTTTTAGGTCCTAAGATAAAGAAATAGTGATGGAGCACAAATAGGAACCACTGCTCACAGCATTCATGAGAGAGTGTCACAGGGGAGCCCAACTTTTTCTTCCACTCACTCTAGAAAGAAAAAGAAGGAACACCACATAAACTACTGGTAGTTGTACATTGTAGGCCAAATTTTCAGCTTTCTAGGTTGTCACCACACTCTTCATTGGCCTGAGTAAATTAATATCTCAAAGTTATCAAAAGTCTTCCTACACTCTATTTTAACTCTCCCTGTGGAAGAGCAAAACTGAAATGAGCAATTATTTTGTGTTGGCATTGCAGTACCTCAGGAGCCCCAAACCAAGCTCAGATCCTGAATTTGGCAGCCTCAAAAACTGAACTGGGACAACTTTCTGTAAGAAGAGTTTCTGGTACAAGCTTCCAATGACTTCTGCCCCGGCAATTGAGCATACCTGTGTTAGGGGTGCCACTTGCTCCTGACTTAGAACCTGAGTGTATACCCAAAATACAGGGAAGCTTTTTTTTTAATTGAAGTAAATACCTACTTTATCAATTCCCTCCATGGCAAGTAGGTCAACCAACCCTCAGGATCTCTCTCTGTTTTGGGCAAAGTATCTCATCAGTATGAAGAGTACGAAGAAGTTTCATCCAGCTTTTCTGCATCTTCAGGAATGCTTTTTTTGCGATGCTCAGGTACCTGCACACACCAGGACAAACACTCAGCTTTGGTGTCTGAGCTCACACCTTCCTTTTGCTATATAAAAATATGCTAGAATATTAAATTCAAATTGCACAGTGATTGCTTACAGTGATCTGTGAGCAGGTTTCAACATTCTCAGACTCCAATATGTAGAGGGTAATTGTAGGACACCAGCTGCTACTATGTTAAGAAGCAGTTTTCTTCATTTTTTTTCTATTGAAAACATCTGTTTATAGAACTCTTCGCTTTGGAGATTTTGAATTCCTTTTGAGTACATAAAATAATTATATGTGTCAGTTTCTATATGATTTACTTGCAAATTTTTGAATACTTTACTGTTATATGATTTTGAATCCCAGTAACAAGCATAGACAGACATTTGCAGGGCTATGTAAGAAAAAATTTTGTTGTGCTGTTAACCACTACTGTAATGATACAGTGTTTCATCAGATTGAACATAGTGTGTCATGTTGAAAATTATCCTGATTTCTTCAAAATCTCTGAATCTGAAGAGATCTGAAAGAACAGCATGGCTTCTTTTATAACTATATCAAACAGAATCAAGAGCAATTTCTGTGAATAGAAATGAGTTATTGGTGTTAATATCAGTGAAAACCGAATTTGCCTAGCTGTTTTCTCCAACAGGGAGAAAACCTACTGTGTTTCTGCAGTTATTTGTTTATTCTCACTTATTGTTATGTCTACAGCAGAGTACATTTACCAGCAGAACATGCAAAGGCTCTAGGTCTGTATGCAAACATCTGGTCATCTGTTTTAGTGAGATACCACACTGACAAAGGATGCTGTTTGGAGCTGTAGCAGCATGGGCACCTAAAATCTAAATTGCTTTCTCTAATGTAAGACACTCAACTGAGGATATTAGATCCCAGACTCTGATCCTGCCCATGATGAACTGTAGGCATCTCCAAGAGTAATTCAGATTTTAGAGGGAGATCAATCACTCTCAGAAGGTACCTACCATGTTCCAGTGCCTACAGAAAGAACTTAGGAGAAAGCTGCTTCAGGTAAAAAGATCCTAGAGTTTGATGCTATAGAACTAAGCCTACATTGTTTTTATTACATGCCCTCTTTTAGCTAAATAAGTTGTAGTATCATTATGTTGCACTGTGCTAAAAATATTTGTATATAAGGATTAAAAAAAAAAAAAACACAAAACCAGTACTTTTAATTTTAAGCTGTTGTACAGGGAAGATTAAGGCAAGAAAATCTCAAGCAGAAAGAACAGCATGAGCTAGCAATGAGAGAAATCTCTGCAGTATCTTACCACAACAGCCTCCTATGTTTTAGGAACAAAATAACAGCTGTCTTTGCATGTACAGATCTTAAAGAGAGCAACCAAAATGCAAAGAAAGGAGTAGGATTTCATGGGCCACAGTAACTGGATCTGTAGTACCCAGAAGCACCAACACTTGCAGAAGGATGTGAAATGGGAGGACAAAACTTTCAGGGTACCAAAAAAATATTATATTAAAATTATTATTTTAAATGTTTTGCATGCTATATATACAGACATATTTTAAAAAACTTTAAAATGGACAAATGCCAACTTTCATTATGTGTGAGACATCATAGTCACAAAAAGAAAACGTGGAGTAAGCTTAATCTTGTGGTATTTACCTTTTTAAAAAATTGTAAGTTTACAAAACCCACCTTAAAACTTCAAACTGATGCTAAATAACACTTGTAAGTGTTTGGATGTATACCGTTGACTAAGTCTGAGATGAAGACTAGTTCCAGCCGCACCTAGACTCCATCAGGAGTTTAGAAAGCAAGGGAGTCTATTCTGAACTTCAGGACTCAGTGGGAGGATTCTTTACTCCTTTTATTTCTTCCATTAGACATAAACAAGTGTCCAAGCCTGAGGCTAAGATTGGATTCAGCCACACCTAGGTTCCATCAGCAGTTTAGAAAGCAAAGGGGTCCCATCTGAACCTCAAAACTCAACAGGAGGATCTCCCTTATCCGTTGTGCCTTCAGTCTCTGTGTTCGTCTTTAGCTCAATTTTACCTGGATATTCCTTTGTGTGCTTCATCCATGTAATAAATAATAGAGTGAACCTTGCTATCAAATTCTGTTAAGTAATGCTTTTATAAATCATATCCAAACTGCTTTTGCTAGTACATTTGATAATCATTCTCCAAGTGACCCTAAACTACTCATTTTATGAGAAACCTGAATGCCAGTTAAACTCCTAACATTTCCATTTACTTAGTTATTGCCCAGACTTTTTCAGTCGTTTCTAAAAGCCTTATGACATTTACACATACCTTCTTGGGCATGACCAGAATTATTGCTAAGCAGCTACCTAATGAGGACATGCACATATTCCCATCCATTTTCCACCTTCAGGATTTAAATCACATGATGTTTTCAGACACAGGTATGAGGACCTTTTCTCTAGCAGAAGCAAGGCTTTCTCCTTCTCACTTGCTGCTATTCTATCTGATAATACCCTGGTCAGCACACCTTCTAAGGATGTGCTGATCTTGGGTTTATTTCTCCCCTCCGCCTGAAAATACCTGAACCTGCTTCAAAGATGAGACCGTGAGCATGGTGAGGGTGATGAGACACTGGCACAGGTTGCCCAGAGAAGCGGTGTGTGCCCCATCTCTGAAGGTGTTTCAAGGGCAGGTTGGATGGAGCTTTGAACAACCTGGTCTAGTGGAAGATCTTCCTACCCATGGCAGGGGGTTGGAACTGTATGATCTTTAAGGTCCCCTCCAACCCAAACCACTACATGATTCTATGATTTGGTGGATGCTGCTTGGCTCTCCTGTGTGTGCTCACGATTACCCCTTGTTTCTGGGCTGAGGAGGAGGACAAAAGGGGAGAAAGTACTTTTCAGATTTTTTTCTAGGGCCACTGCTTGTGATTTACGGGAGTGTCAGCTGGGAATTTCAGTACATTAAATAATGGTATTTAGTATTTAGAAAGTCACTCTTGTGCTTTGTGCTATGAATTCAGTTTAAAAAAAAAGAGGGAGAGAAAAACCAACAAAACAACAAACCAAAAGAGACAGCAAAAGACACAGGCACCTCTTTCCAGCAAGAACATTAGCACCTCTGATCCTGAGAAGCAATAGTGACATTCCTCCTGTAGCATTTCTTGCCAGCTTAGATATTCTCTCTGCATGGCTCCTGTGCACTGTTCAGGCAGCCAACACCCCTAATTCAGGAGTGTGGATGCCACTAGGCAGCCCACTTTAATATTCACCAAGGGGAATCTCTGAGTTATAATACTAAATATCTTTTAAAGAGAAAGCTTTTACTAGTAACAAGCTTTTACTTTCCTTTTTATTGCAAGAGGCTTACATTTACCTACCAGTTATCAGATAGTTTATAATGGAAATAGGATGGACAAGTCACACTGAGTCTTGGAGTCATCAGGGGAAGACCATAGGGTAATACAATCATCGTTTTGTTTGCACAGTACTTTTCTGTACAGGAGAATAAAGAGGAAACTCACTTTGCTCCAGGTAGGATGTCATCCCATGCTTTGTGGGAGAGCTCAGGATAGTGGCAACACCATTTCACACCCTACCGCAGCACTGCTTTTCATTACAAACCTGATAGATGAGTATTCATTCAATATTTATTTTTTATTGCCATCCTTTCTACTACCTGTTAACTACTCAAAATGACTTGGTACAAAAGTGTCATTACTGTTGTTCAATTACCTTGCACAATTCTCCTACTTCTTTCCCTGGGCAAGCAGGAGGAATAGGAATGTTTTAAACCAGGCTCACTGGAGAATCTCTCCACTGCAGAGTGCTTCATGTACAGAGGAAGCTGAAGGCAGTACAAGGCATTTTACTGATCCTACTCATGGTGAAATAAGCCTATGGATTCTTAGATGCTTAAATGTCTATGAAATGATTATTTGAATCTGGATTGATGTGGAGTGTTCTAGTAACAAGAAATCTTACGCACTACCAAAAAATGTTTAGACTAAATTAATTTCACAAGCAGTCACTTTCTCTATTTTTGTTCTGCCTTGTAGATCACATTTTAGCTACTCGAAGCTAATACAATTCTATCCTATTAAAAACAAACAAAGAAAAAAGAAAAAGTCTACGGCAGTAGTATAATCTGCCAACAGTACCTTGTGTTTTCACCGCAATTCTTTAAAACTCAAGTCAGTTGGGATTGGAGATGTCACCCTGTCCCAGTTTCCCCTTTTATAGATTGGTCTCAATTTAGAGGAAGTAGTCTGGGAAGAAAGAGGAGAAATGTGTTCTTAGCAACAGAGGACCAAGGACTCCAAATTGTTGTTTTCACCCAAAAGCATCTAGACTCCAACAGCACCCAGCAAACCTCTGCAACAGCCTTGGGCTGAAACTAAAGCACAGTTTCCCAATAAGTTAAATCCCCTGACAAACTTTTGTATGTCTCAAATGTTTAACCTTTTTGGTCAATGAACATAACTGGGTGCCAGGAGGGTGTGTAAAAAATAGGTCAAATGATTCTCTCTCTGGAGATGTCTATCCTTCCATTATTTCCTTAAAGGCAGCCTCTGCTGATTTCCTGTCCCTGTCTGCAAACATTTTGTTCGTCACTCCAGTCTCTATCACCAGTGCAGGACTGTGTTGTCATTAGCCTGTATTCTTGTCACTGACAGTCCTTTGGAATCCCATCTTGGTCCAAACACTAGTTAAGTCCCAGCTGTATAGCAGAGTGAGATGTGGGTGACAACCGGCCCCACCTTATTGTGCACTGGTTTCTCTGGAAACAGAACTTAGGTACACAGCCCAGGCAGAAGTTGCAGTGTGGTGCAAGAGTCCCTGCATCCTTACAGGTCCCATCTCTATATGACTGGTTGACTCCTGAATCCCCTATCTTCTATGGCATTTCCTGATCTGCATTATAACTTGGGACAAACCCATTCCTAAAGAAGCTATTTCTCTTCATGCACTGGGAAGGATGCATCTACAGTACCTCATGTTGGGGAACGGTACTGCAGGATGTGGGACAAAGGAACAGTCTGAGGTGATACAAAGCTTCTTTTATGTCCCTGTTTCAGCGGGGATATTTTATCAGGTCAAATATAAGAAACATTTAAGCTTTTACCAAAGAAGATGGATAATGGGTTTCAATAGCTCTAACTTGCATTTAAGTGTCAGGTGGCTTATAAAACAATCTGTCTAAAATATCTTCAACTGAATTATATACATAGGCAATGCAGAGAGGGAGGTGTCTTTGGAAATATCCAGAGGAAGATCATGTCCCAGTGAACTTCCTAAACTGAGAAGAATCCTCCCATAAAATTTAGATAGTAGTTGTGGACTTAGCTAGGCAGAAGGGACATTCTTCCAGCACCCTGAAATAATGTAGTCTCAGCAGCAGCAGCATTATCCTTTCACACCTTTCTTCACCTTTTTGCCGTGAAAATTTGGTAAGTGTATTGGATATCTGATTACAAAAATTAATCTAATTATTAGAATTAATTATATACAATAATTAATCTAATCTGCAATCACCTAGTTGTTTATTGAGTTCGTTGGTTTTGGAGCCTGTCACAAAACACTTTTTCCAAAGAGAGAAAATGATATGAAAGGCTTCTTCTGAGTGGATCCAAAGCTGATTCAAGGTGAGAGCTCTACTATTCCTCTGTATATTTCATGGTTACTAATTGAATTAGTTGCAATAGCTTAATTTCTTTCAAAGTCTGAAGCATCTCCTCATTTAATGTTGCATAGCCAGAGGTTGAGGCACAAAATCTCAACTAGTTTTGTTATGCATCCTTAGTCCATTCTGCAGATGAGAATCCAGAAACTTCTTTTGTCTCTGCTCACATGCAGGACCTTATTTTCTGATTAAAATTGGCCTACTGCCTTCGAATAATATATCCCTGCACATTGTTTCTCAACAGTGTAGGTGAGAAAGGGTTAAAGCTGGAGTTCTGGCCGTTAAACTTTATACAATAAAATCATACCGAGATCCAAAATGAGCTGGAAAAGCTATTGGAGCATTGTCATTTTAAAATATGGAGACAAACTAATCCCTAATGGGTTCTCAATGGAATTCTTTAGGGACAGGTTTGGACTAGTTTCATTACATTACATTGCGTTAGAACATTATATTACTCTGTGTCAGTCTCACAAATATATTATTGTAGGCTTTGTAAACACACTGATGATGATTGCCATTTTCCTATAAAGTTCCTACAAATACAATATTTCTTGATGAACACAGTAGAATGACTTGCATAGGAAAGATTCTGAATAAAATTAATTCTCCTATGTTGTCGTATCATGGTTGTAGATAAAATCCACTGAAGGATGAGCAATGATACAGCTCAGAAATAATGATTACATCAAAAGGATAGTACTTTGAGGTATGTACCACAGGGAAATGTATTATGTGTGTTAAGAATTTGTTATTTTAAGTATAGTCTGATGCTTTAGGAATAAATCAGCATAATTCCCCTGATTTGTCATAACTAAAGCTTTGCTGCTCTGCAACAGTCAAGAATTAGATCCACAGCACAGTAATATTAACTAATCATTGTCATGTATGTGCCTAAATGATTTTGCATACAGAGTTTGCCAACGCAATGCTTGAACTAGCTTGAACACTTAGGAAACATACTTCTGTATTTGGACACAATGGATCCATAAAGGCATCTGGCTGTATAGGGCATGGAATACAATGATCACACATACTCATGACTACAATTTGATTTCTCCAGGTTCTGATATTTTTTGCAAGTTTAGGGCTTATGTAGGAGATGATTGACATAAGAATAAATATAGGTGTATTGTTAATGACAGATCTACTGAAAATTGATCAAACTCCTTACTGTATTGCAACTAGCAAAATCCTTTATTCGCTCCAAGGAAACCCTTACTTCCAGGTGAGAGTCTTTCATTTCTAGGTATTCTGAAGTTTGGAGGTCAGCAGCACATTTTTATCCTTTTTTTTTTAATGTATTTTTTATTATTAGGTCAAAAGCAAAAAGAAAGGAAAAAATCAAAAGGAAATAGAAAAGATAAAGAAATCAGAAACAGCACATGGCTGTGTGACAAGAAAGACATCTAATGAAAAGCGCTCGTAATTTAGTAAAGGCAGTTTGTCCAGTTAACAAATAATACGAAATGTCAATTTTGAACCAGACTGTGCTCGTTGACTTCAGCAACACTTCTAAGAACACAGAGTAATGCTTCCCTCTGCTCCATTTTCCAGAATATGGCTTAGTAAGAGTCCTGTCTTCACAGCATCCTTCCTGTGTAAGCAAACGAAAAAGACTAATTGGAATTTACTGGTTCGAAGAAATTTGTAGCTGAGTGCTACTTCCTTTGCACACTCTGGCTGACTCCTCACAAAGCTCTTTGCCTTATCTCCTGCCTATTTCATAGCATCTGAGCTTTACCACCAGCAAAATACATACAGCACACTTTGGAAATAATGAGATGAGCATTCTCTACTCTGCTATTTCCAATGTTCTGTATAATTGCTGTTATTAAACCAGTTCCTTTGTGTTGCCTGAGAACTATGCTCTCCCCTGCTGAAAATAATAAAGGATAGAGTAAAGAATAGCTGAACACTTTGGAAGCCCCTCAAAAAAGATTTTGCTCAATCAAAACTCCTTTTTTTAACCCTTTTTATTTTGCTTTTTACAACATGTTTAGCTATACAATATACTTTTTCAAGGACATTATATACGCTCAGGATCAACTTGGACCTTTTCAGATGCTGTTGATTTTAGCCACTTTTTCCTTCTTTTAAAAAAATTTTTGATCTTGGTTTTGCATATGCAAAACACATTAAGAGACACATTAAAATTGAAGTGTTTTGAAGGTTTTCAAAGCAAAGAGATCTCCATTTTTATTTCCATACTACTTTTTTACAAGGAAAGACATGCACTTCTTGGCTGTTATTGAAGTCTTTATATTCAATAAAGAATTCAAACATCTTAAGAATCTCTAGGTTTAAAGGGTTTCTTAGAGTTTCAAGTTCTACCGTGAATGATGAAAGTTGTTTTTCTGTCCTGTATTTCCAATGAATTGTGCAAGAGATTAACTTGGAAATTGAAGATCTGGAAGAAATATCCAAATACCACATATTCCAGTTCAAGTACATTTCCTCTGACATTCTATCAAACAGTACGCTGCTTTCAGTCTTATTTAGAAGAATCCAGTAGATCACTGCACACAGTATTTGCTCTGTTCTTAACAGAATCATGCTCCAAATCTACCCTCTTTCTGAAAAGGATAGCTTTCATGGATACACTCCTCTTTCTGCTGTGCTTCTGATGTTTTTTATTGTGGGAACTAAACATTGAATTGCTCCCAAAAGCAAGGAAAAACATTCTTCCCCCCCCCAAGGAATAGGTAATTTTTGGCAAGTTGGCAAAAGAATTTTGGCAAGAGGTTCTAGGTTTGTGGCACTAGAAACTATTACAGCCACTGGTGTCTAGCTAACAAAACTAAATAGACGTCTATCCAAACTCATCTACAAGAAGTAATAGATCCTCCTCTAGTGGAAATGTATACCTTTCTCCAGCAACCTCAGACTCATCTATATTAGATGCAAACTTCATTCAGGCTCTTCCAGTTGCCTAAACAACCTTTTATTCCCAGTATGTTTTGTATTGTTCTTTTCTGATGCTGCTTTCCAGGTGAAATTTCCCCTTTCTTGTGCCATTCCTAATTTTGGAATATAAACCTCTTCATATAAAACATTATTAAAAAAAAATCCACAATTGCTGCAAATCAATAATCACTGTTATTTTTGCACAGGGAGGACGAAACTGAGAAGACAGTGGGATTCAGAGGTAGGAGAGTCTAAAAAGAAACACTGAAGAAAGAAGAGTTAACTTTCATGACGAGCCAACAGTTAGTCAACTCCCAGGATTCTTTCAGACTGTCTATAATTTATTCAGCTGAGAACTTTGTGGGTACAAGGTGCTCTCTACACTGTGTTCTCTTGAATAAGCCTATGTTAATGATACCCAGAGTTTTGCAGATAAACCTGACTATAATATTATCCATGTTTCCAAGCCAGCTAAGAATAGTCTCTGTACCTAGCTGGGGTCACACATAAACCCAGACCTTTAATCTGAGCCCTTTGTTGGAAATTCATATTTCCTCAGATCCTAAATCCAGTGCCTTGAAGAGAGATTGGCAACTATTTGCATGTTCTCACTGTCACCCTTAGGTTATGCTCACAATCAGGATCTAAGTTAGTCTGATTAAAGAACCTCAATACTAGCAATGCAATATCTTAATGTCAATCATTTTACTCGGAAACTACTAGAAAGCTGATCATCAAAACACAGATAATTTTATAGTCCAGGTTACTTAGACATGCCCAAACCATGAAGAGAGATTTATAACAGAAGCAAAACCTGGTTCTTGCACAAGCTTTGCAATGAAGCCCTGGGGTGCTCTCACACCTAGTGGTGTGCTTTCCCATACCAACTCTGCATAGGTGGGCATGTATCAGATGGATACACAGTTCACCCTCCAAAACCTTTAGCTCTTGTTCATTATGCTGGAAAACTGGGCTGTTTCCCTTGTCTTGTTAATTTGGCCTGCTTTTGATGCTTGCTAATTCTTTTTACTTAAAATCTTCTAGTTCTTTCTCTGCCAGCATCTTGTCATAAGTTAAAACCATTTGAAATTATTTGTAATGACATGACTATTGCAAAATAGCTCTTGTTTAGGATATTTAAAGGGTTATAATGAACTCAGGACTGAGATGGTTATTGCAACTTGAACAATGAATAAAAATGTGAGATTAGGAGGAAGATGCAGACAGAGTGCGATTTTTTTCATTGCTTTTTTGAGTCATTTTCACATGTGTCTGTTATGTGGGTGCTCTAAAACCTGAGAAAGAGCTCAGAACAAAACTTCCTCGTCATTATCTGTGAAGGCTGTGAAGTAGAGTAGGAGTCATTAGGAAATGCAAGCCTTAACGTTATTTCAAGTATGGCTTTCATAACAAGGATTGAGCAGGAGGGATAAAAAGTTCCTACAAAGAATGCAAGATGTGTGTAAAAGGAGAAATAATTTCTGCAGCTATGTCTAGACTAGTGTTTATGTAGTCTTGTAAACTAATTTGCTATATTGCTACCTAATTCTACTTAACATTCACCTTGGAAAATTATGATCCATACATTTCCTAAAGCCAAGTTTTTAAGTCTTAAGGATGCATAGGATGTATAGAAGAAGATCTCACAGAGCCTTGTTCCAAAGCAGAGGCTTAAGCTGAAGACTCAGATCCCACCATAGTCAGCAGGCACCTATGCATCCTGTACATTCATACAACGATGGATGTAACTAGGCATTTTGTGACACTGGGACCCACTGCCCTTTTCTCATTCAAGCTCCTATTACTCCTTTATACAAAAAAGTGTACAGTCAAAAGGAGCGCGACCAGCAGGTCAAAGGAGGTGATTCTCCCCCTTTGCTCTGGTGAGGCCCCACCTGGAGTACGGTGTTCAGCTCTGGGGACCTCAGCACAAGAATGGCACTAACCTGTTGGAGTGAATCTAGAGAAGGACTGCAAAGATGATCAGAGGGCTGGAGGCTCTCCTACGAAGACAGGCTGAGAGAAGAGAAGGCTCTGGGAAGACCTTATAACAGTCTTCTAATACCTGAAGGAGGCCTGCAAGAAATCTGGAGAGGGACTTTTTACAAGGACACATAGTGATAGGGCAAAGGGGAATGACTTTAAACTGAAAGAGGTGAGATTTAGATTAAATATTAGGAAGCAATTCTTCACTATGAGGGTGGTGAGGTGCTGGCACAGGTTGCACAGAGAAGCTGTGGCTGGCCCTTCACTGGAAGTTTTCAAGGCCAGGTTGGATGGGGCTTGGAGCAACCTGCTCTAGTGGAAGGCATCCTTGCCCATAGCAGGGGGGTTGGAACTAGATGAGCTTTAAGGACCATTTCAACCCAAACCACTGTATGATTCTGTGTCCAGAGTGTGAAACTAGGAAGACTAAAGTAACCGTGATTCTTCTTGTCATGTCTAGAACTCAAAGTCTTTCCAGGTGAATTCTCTCAGTGAGTTTTCAGGTGATTTCTGAAACACATGTAGGGTGAAATTTAGCATCAAAAGCCCCCAGAGAATAAAATATTTTGCACTTGTTTTTTGCTATAGTGATTAAATGTGGAATTTGATATCATGGACCATTTTATATGGCAAAATATACTTTGGAAAGGTGCTGGAGACCTGAAGAGAGTTCGAATGCCTCCTGAAGTCGGTAATGCCTCAGGGACAAGGACAGAGCCTTATCTTCACCTCCAGTTCCAACCAACCCTTCCCAGAGAGCCTGCATGGTGGGAGAGGGAAAGCGGTATCAAAATGGTACCTACTCCCTTTTGAGGTGAAGCCTTGCCTCTATATGAAATTTCACCAGTGGCAAAAAGAGATATCTTCCTCAGATTTTTACAGGTCTTTATCTTCTTAAGGGAAAAATTGTACTCAGTTAATGTGCATCAGACCGACATCTGCAAAGCCCAACTCAAAGATATCTGCAAAGCATATTAAGTTTTTGAAGGTATTATGAAAATGAAAATGGTATACTATCAGTAGTTATGCATTTTTAAGAATATGTTGAAGAATCTTGGTTGACTTCTAAGTCAGAAGTTCTTACTTTGTGAATATCTGAAAAATTCATTAAAAGCAGCTACTCCATTTGTCCAGCTGGTAGAGTGCAGACAGAAGGTTAGTGTGTTGGGGCTGGATGTCCAAGCTGCATTTTAAACTACTTTTTATAATGCCCTCCAGGAATCTGCACACTCTGGTAATTATCTTACTGAGAAGACTTTTGTTAACTTTTATATAACCACTGATGTTTTATGCATTATGTAGTCCACTTTTTTTTCCAGGAGAGTCTGGAAGAAGTCGCAGAAAAACCTATGTATATAATATGAACTCATAGAATAAGGTAGTCTGTAGCTTGAAAGGAGCCTCTGAAGTCCTCTAATCTGTTCCCTGGCTCAAAGCAGGGCAAGCCATGAAGTTAAATCAGACTGCTGAGAACCTTGTCTAGTAAAGTTTTGAAAACTAACAAGGATGATGTAGATTGCTGCAGCCTCCTTGGGTCCCTCTTCTAGTGCTTTGTCATTCTCACTGTGAAGGATTTTGTCCCTGTGGCTAGCTGGAATAAACATTTCACAGCAAGGAAAACAACGTAGGCTTTACTAAAGAACTGTTAAATCACCCACAGATTACCAGTCCGGTCACTAAACTGCACCTAACTAAGGCAATGTTGATTTGAAGGGAAAATGAATGTTACATAGCATCAGGCATTGTTTCAGGGCATGTTCTGAGAAAAACTAAAATTAGATTAAAACATTTAAGATAAAAAAATATTCTGAGTGATTTTAACAATCATTGTATAGATCTGAATAGAAAATGCTTTGCAAACAATATCAAGGTGATAGAAAACAGGTGGATGAAGATTGTCATCTATCTTTCTAGAAATAGCTTTCAGGTAACTTTTCTCAAAGGATATTTTGGTCTTTTAGATCATGTAATCAAAAAAGGTCAAATGCAAGAATTAATATTTGAATAAGAGTTCTCTTAGCTTCCATTTATGGGCTTCTGAGTAATTCTTAGAAAAGAGGCATTTATATGGAGTCATTAGTGCAATAATTCAATTAATTATACATGTAGAAGTCATCAGGAAACAGTTCTGCAGCTGAACTGTATTTCCTTTGTTGTAGTGCTATAGTGCAGACTGTACAGGTAAATGCAGGGAAAACCTTTGAAGTAGAGGTCAACATTTATCCCATGATTATGATGCTAAGGCTTGACTTTGTGTTACTGTAGAGAAACCATCATGATTTATGCTAATCCTTTTATCTCAGGAACACAAACAATACAGTTCAGTCTATTTGTCATTTCCCATCATCTGCAGTAGTGTAACTGTCCTGAGTAAGAGAGTACAAATCACATAGGGCCTAATAACAGAAGGATGATATGAATTTCTATCCCCTCAGTAGTCTGCAACTCTCCAGCTCATATTTTGTCTGGGAAATGTGAACTAAGTCAAGGTGTCCCAAAATGACCAGTGGTTTTCAGTGTCTGCATTTGGGGGTAACTTCAGGAGGGCTGACAGGAGAGCTTATACAGCCAGCCACTGTGGACAGCATAGGCAAAATGTTGTTCTTCACTATGGCAACCACCCTGATTCATTTTTCCCATCTAACAAAACATTGGGCAACTACTTTGTGCTTAGCCTCATACTGTGGCCTGAGCTATCACTCCTCACATCCAGGCAGTGTGGGAGAGAGCCTGCACTGTTCCACACTACAAGTCAGGCTTAGGTGACTTTTAAGTATGATCCTGAGAGACTGCAGTTTGACTTTGAGTTGTGTTTCGCCAGCAATGGGAATATACCTATAATGGCCTAAGTTTCAAAATCTGCATGCTTAACCCTTTTGAAAACAAGCATCTCTTAAAGGGCCAGAGGTTAGTCACTTCATGGCATTAATCACATTAATGTCCTGAGCAAGCCAAGAACAACTTGTTCCGTACCTGTTCAAATATTCCTTCCTTCCACCCCACACAGCTCAGTATGGCAAACACCTACATTGCAGTGGCCTCCTTGTGCTACATTCAAACACACTGAATGCCTTGATGAGTGAAATTGCCAACTTATTGTCAGTTCCTCAGTTTTGCAGCTTTATATTTTAACCAACGGTACACCTACAATCTGAAATTTGGCTCAAGTCTTGCAGTTATTTTCCCAAACCCTAAACTTTTAAGTTTTAAATCTTGATGCAAGTAAGTGTCAGATTCTCACATCATTTATTTTTATTGTTTGCATTCACTTTGATAGTTGGCAATCTGATTGTGTTGACAAAGTGCGTTACACTTAGGTCATATCTTAGAATGAAATTAAAAACATCCAGAAAAAACAATAACAAAATTCATTATCTTAATGATTCTGGAAAAACATACATAACTGCAGCTGTTCAGGCTCAATAAAGAACTTACTGTAGGTTTGTTGGGGCTTTTTTAAGCACCAACAACTTAATGAGTTCTCAATTTTCCCCAAGTTATTTGTAACCAGTACATTCAGGCAGTAGCTAATGCCTTTGCCTCCAACATTTCTTTTCAACAGTAATAAGGGCTTCAGAAAGGCACTACATTGCTGTAAGTAAGTGGATAAGCAAAATCTATTCTGATTCCCATTTTCAAGTGCTAAAAGGAAAGACAGTTTCTAACTTTTTATCTCTGCTCAAGTAACTTGTTCAGGGAAACTGAAGAAGGTAAGGATTACTTTTGCTTGCTCATGACTATATTTGGTTATTATTTCCAAACCAAGCAAATTCAAGATGGATTGAACTCCTCCTGTGGTTTAGGTTCCTGTCACTTTTGTTTGTAATTAAGCATATTGCAAACAATTTCTTAAATGAAAGAGAAATCATAATGTTCTCTGCTTCCCAGGTCCAAAGTAGGCCAAATTACAGACATGAAGTTGTTCATCTTCATTACAACCAGAGAAACATGCTTCTCTATTAACAACTTCAAATTGCCACACATGCTCCGACACTGGCATTCCTGGATAATACCGGATAGCCTATATTATTGATGGAAGGCACCTCTGTGTTGTCTTGTATGAATAAAAAACCAATAGTGAGATTTTTATCTTTTTTTTTTTTTTGGCCTCTTATCTGGAAAGATCTTAAACTACTGCAGGTTTATAGACACATTACATTGAGGTTTATTCCCTCCACTGGGCTATAGCGTTAGAGACCATAGTAGCCAGAGGCATCCCACCTGGATCATGGCTTGGTTGATTGTGCTGACAGGCAGATGTGGAGACTCTTCAGCCCCACTGGCTGCAGCAGAGGGCACATCATGGACTATGTACAGAGCAACCCATTGTGGTGGTCATGGCAGCACAAACCCTCCTCCTGGAGTTTACTTCACAAAGTCCCACCTCTTCACTAAAGTTAATATTTCTTTTCTGATGGTAGATGGCCCTTCAAAGCCTGCAGTAAAAGGCATTAATCTCCTCACCATCTTGTTCAGAAGTTATCAGCTGGCATCTGATGTTCCCAAATAAATCACCCTAATATCCTAAGATGTTTAATAAATAGCACAATAAGCTTGATTTATAACTGAAACACTTAAGACTCTGAAATACTGAGAAGAATTTCTTAGCCTAGAATCCTTTTTCTCTGGAATCCTTTTGCCACTTAATTTATTTTAACATCCCCGATATTTGAATTTCATGAGGAAAAAGACACAGAATTTTGCAATTACACCTAACTCCTCAGACTGCAGTGCTGGGATTTGCTTGTTGCCTGCTGGACTAAGCTATACAGCTCATCCTTCATTAGCATTTCTTGTAACATGAGCAGAGTGGGATTAGTAAAGCATAAGGCTGCTCTGGGTGCACGTCAGGTCTTTGAACCCTGTGGCTCTTCAAAAGCCCCGTTCAGCAGATGCCAGTACTGAAGTTGTTTAAATTCTTGTTGGTTGGCATATGTAAACCCAGTAAAATCTTTCCATTGGTTCCCCAGCTTACAGGAAAATAATCTTCATGCCTTTTATTTTCTTAATGCTGAATGATAGGACAAAAGACAGACGAGGTTCAGAAGAAGAGCTTGAGAAAGGCTAAGCCTGGAAGACCCTAGACCTTGGTGATTACTGCCCTCTGATGGGACGGCAGCTGGATTTGAGACCTTCCTTTAAACTACCACTTGTTCAGGGAAACTGAACATGTGGTTGAAATTCCCACATGAAAGTGGGAATTCAGAACATATCAGTTCATTTGTGCACCACTGCCATCAAATTGCCAGCTATAATGTACTTGGCCCTGGTTTCTGTGAGACAAATTTTACCTGAAGACTTAGAGAGGTAGTACATAGCTGAGAAAGTCGAAAGGTGACAAGCTTTTGTATCTACAACAGATATGCGATCAGTTGGCTGTGAGAGCTGTGGAAGGTCCTTGTAGGTTCCCAGGCTATCATCTTGAAGGTTTCTTACTCATCTGTGCTGATTTTAGGAGTTCTAGGCAAAGGTATACAACTCTTTGCACAGGTCTTTTAGCCTATGTTGAACCACAAGCAGCAGGACAGCATGTTGTTGGGTACGAAGTGCCCAATGTGATGCCAGCATTCCCTTATAGATCCATCCTGAAGGATCTGATTCAGAGACACTCTTTACAGCAAATGCTGTGTTTTTCCCTTGCCAAATAACAACTGAATAGCCCAGGCAGTATTTCTTTGCTTGTGAAAGCCTGTGCCATGTTAAGTTGAGAACTGCTATGTCGTCTAATTAGCATTGGCTTGGGTATTTGCAGATCTGACACTTGAAACCAGCTGGCAGAAACCATGCTCATATTTCGGAAGAAAAGGTCAAGTAAGAGGTTGTTCTGAGTGGAGAAATTGAGCCACTTGTAGGCGCTTATATCTGGTGTTGGGGCTCCTAATCCAAATTCCTTATTACAAGATATGAAGAGATGGAGGGTCCTTGAATTGGGCCGCATAACGCTTAGCCCAGTTCTTCTGGGGGCATTGACAAGCAAGCAGAACACAGCACAACCCAATGGTAGAGACAGAAGAAAAATGCATCCTGAGAGCAGTGACAGTGTTTCAAATGTACCCTTCAAGGTTTTGGAGAATACCGTCTATACACCTAGGACAAAGAGAACTGAAAATAGTTGCCTGCAGTCTTTCTTCTAAAAACTTGGTCAAGACAAGGTGCATTTGAAGAAGGAGCTAATCCTGTTTTATATAATAATGGATGTGTCAGGCAGCCATCAAAGGAACAATGAGAAACAGCTTAACCCCCTCTTCTACTGTGAAAAGACTCAAATACACAGCTCTCACTTGGGCCCTAATCACTGGACTGCAAAGATATTCTCTCATCCATGGATTTTCATGGCCCAATGTCTGTTGATATTTTTACAGCCAGGGCATACTTTCAGAAAGCATAGAGGCTACACCACGGGGTGTGAGACCAAGTCTCATATCTATTGTGTATTTGATGCCTGAGGTGTTGCAAAGTTTCAATCCAGATTAGCACTGCTCCTTTCTGCTATATTTTGAGCAAGACTAGGTACCAAAACCACCTTTGTGAGTTAAGCACACTTGGAGAAAACCTGCTAGATTTATTTGAGTGCTTTGAAGTGGTAGGTAGGTTTACATAAAATAATCAAAAGACCCACACAGATGGCTCTTTTTAATGCCAACAAAATATAGGCAGTAGAGTAGACCTAAAGAGGCACTAAATACAGGAAACATCTGCATCCATTTCCTCACTGGTTTTGAACAAGCTGTATCATCTCAAGAGTTTGTTTAAATGGCTTGTGTTCAATTGTAACATTCCATCTGGACTGTTTTTGCCAAAACTGACCTCACTCATTCATCTCACTTTACAGCCAGCGCTGAAAAGGCAGGTGCACTCTACAGTCCATAGAGATAAAGAGCTGTCTCCAGAGAGTATTTCATCCCATTTTCCTCAGACACAAGCTTTAGGATTAAATATTTTAGTATGGGACGTGCTTGTCTCTTAACTGTCTCAAGATACTATGGTTGTCTTAAACTAGATCTGCAAGTTTTAGGCACTTGAATTTAACATAGTCTGATCCTCAGTGTTAGCATTGAAAGAGATTCTTCTTCCTCAAGAAGGAAGTACTTTTTTAAAGAAAAAGAATCTTTTAACAAGTCAAAGAGCCTCTGATTCCTCCAAAGCCTCCACCTGTTCTTTCTTCCAGCCTTTCCAGTCTTCCCAGTCAGGATGACAATACAGGTGAGTGGGGCTCAGATGTGGAAGTACAACTATCTTCTTCAGTGGTAAGATGAAGCCGCTTCCTCCTTTGGTCTGCTGTGCAGGATCAGTTCGGTTGTTCATACCACTCAAATGATGACTTCATATTAAAAGGATGCCCAAGTGAAAAAGGTGAGGTAAGAATACAGTAAAAGACAACTGTGAGACTTGGGGTACATCTACACTACACAGTTCCACAGTAATATTTGAACTTGCACCACACTCAGCAGCATTTTGATGCTATTTCCACAATGAGCTGTTTATTCCAGGTATGTCCATTATGCTACCTCCAAAACCCAAGCACCATACTCCACAGTACAGTGCAAAGTTCCTATATTATTAGTAGAAGGAACTACATGGTGAAGTTGTATCTAAAGATACAGGCAAATCACAAAAGTTAAGTGAAATGAAGAAGTCATACATAGATGACTCCCTAAACATCCTCCAAAACCCACATCCAAATTACCTGCAATGTAATTTCAGTCAAGTCAATAGCAACCCTGTTGAAGTCAATGGAGATACAACAGAGATTAATTTGTCACTTAAAGTTTTAATAACAGGAAATAACCATCTGGCTTTATATGCATGCTTTATTTAATTTTTGTAAGATATAGAATGACAGTCTATACAGAAAGACAGAATATTATTGTGCACTATCCAAGCACCTTTTCTCAAAACTAGAATTTATTCATCAGGAAGAGAGCATGCCCACTTGTTTCACTTACTGATGTCTTTCTTCTTTTATGAATATGATGGCTTATATTATTATGGCTGATGTTAATAAAATCTCAGTTCACATAAACTCTGTTCCAAGCAAGTGATGCAGTGCTTGAAGCCTGCAAGTCTATTAAAAATATATAAATAAAATAAAAAAGTATTCTTTCAAGGATCACATGCCCAGAGCAGTGGACTTAGTGTATTTTCTTTCTGCATCATTGCCTTCTCCATTTTGTGGAAATGAAATTGATTTACCAAGTCTTGGCATATGAAAGAGGCATATTTGCTTACAGGGATTTAGCTACATGAGTTCGTCACAATATTCATAGAAGTTGTTTAGCCAAATCTCCACAGAAAACACAGGAAATTTACCCTTCCCCAGAAAATATGTATTTTTACTAGCAACCTAAAGTGTGAAAGAGAAAGTTTTAAGTCAAGAAAAAAATGGTTTAAACAAATAAATTTGTAGTATTGGTGTTCTGTTCCTTCCACAACAGAAAGCAACATTTGCACCAAGAACTCAAAGTAGGAACTTTCTTATGTAGCCATGTTCACAGGGTCTCAAATTATCTCCTTTTCATCTGATCCGTATCAATAGGCACAAAATTGCAGCAGGCTTTATGGCCTCTGAAAAGAAGATTATAGATTGACAGGTTTGGGACCCCATCTTCCTCATAATCCTCTTCAAAACTGTGTAAAACTTGAAACTTTCCCATCCATTGTGAAGATGTGTTGAGCCTCAGTGGGGATAAACTTATATGCATGTAAGGCTAAAAAGAAGATGATGAAGGTATCTCAAACTTCTTTAAGAGAAATTATAAAGGCTGTTTCTTACAACCAATATGAATATTTTTCATGGAAATACTAATGGCAGAGTTAGTTTCCTCTGTATCTTTGTATGTAAACCCCATTTGAGAGCATGATTCAGTAGGCAAATAGGAAATTTACATTTAATTTTCATAAAAATTCAGTAGGAAACTGAACCACTAAAATAAAACCCCTGGAAAATACAAACTGTATTAGAAAAGCTAGCAATTACTATTTTCCTTTTAATGGTTCTAACTTTGTACACAATTATGATGGGATTTATCAGATTAAATTCCGTGCATATAGGAAGCAGCCCATTCCTCGTTTCACCATCTGCGGTGCCCTGCTGAGTTTTTAATAGAATTCTGTGGGCATGATATAATTACAAATCTAGTGAGGAGTTTGTGTCTGCAATATTTCTCATAATACAATGTGTAAAGTTTTACTAGGGTCACTTCAGAAGGCTCTAAGAGTTGCAAGCAGCCAGAAGCCAGAAATGTGCTAATTAAGGTATACAACAAAGTATTAATCAAGAGATCTGGAGGAGGAAGAAACAACTTCAGTTAGTCACACCATTATGTGGCATCCAGCATAGCCTGAAAGAAAAAGCTAGCTGAACTGATTAAACAGTCATGGAAAATAGCCAGGAGACCTGTTTGGCATGCAGTATAAGAGTAGGGACCACAAGTCAGTTCTGTAGATACACATGAGCTTCTGGCAAAGACCATTTGCAGAAGAAAACAGCAAGTGCTGAGGGCACTGCTCATGAGCTTTTCCAAGGGCATTTCCCCACACTTACTTTCCCAAGCTTCATGTTTGAATAATAATCATAATAGGGAAGTTAAACATGCCATACTAAAAACAATGGTTAATTACTCTTTGAACCTCCCTTCACCATTGGGTAAACCAGCATGCTTCCCTCTGGGGATACCACAACTAGTTAAAGACCACACTGGAAATGTTCCTTAAACCCAGGGATCTTTCTCACCTTTGCTGACTCCAAAATCTACTGGTTTGTTTCAAAGGATATCCTTGTGCTGGTTTTGGCTGGAATAGAGCTAATTTGTGCTGAAAGGAGAGTTGATAATTAGGCATGTTTTCATTATTGCTGAGCAGTGCTTACACAGTGTCAAGAATTTCTCTACTTCTTTTACCACCATCAAGTAGGCTGGGGGTGCACAAGAATTTAGAAAGAGACACAGCAGGGACAGCTGACCCCAAATGACCAAAGGGGTATTTCATACCATATGGCATCACACTCATCATATAAAGCTGGAAAAAAAAGAAGGAAGGGGGGAACACTCAGAATTTTGGCATTTGTCTTCCCAAGTCATTGTTATGTACGATGGAGCCCCACTTTCCTGGAGATGGCTGAACACCTGCCTGACCATGGGAAGTAGTGAATGAATTCCTTTGCTTGCATGCCTGGATTTTGCTTTGCCTGTTAAGTTGTCTTCATCTCAACCCATGAGTTTTCTCACTTTCACTCTTCCAGACTTTCTCCCCCATCCCACTGGGGGAGGGTGTGAGTGAGCAGCTGTGTGGTGCTTAGTTGCTGGCTGAGGTTCTGTCAACCACATGACAAGTATTCTGCATTTCTTTGTTTTGTTGTCCTGGAAATTCTAACACATATATATTTTATCGCAAACAACTCTGATTTGCTAAGGAGCCGAACTCTTTTTATCCTTTCATGTGAATTTTGGACGGTGGCTAATTTCTGTTCTGGAATTTGAGAATGGGGGCCAATGCCCCACACTAGGGTATCAGCATTTGCCTACAGTATTGCAGTTACTACACCAGTTTGGTGCCATATTGGCCTGATAAGTGGCAGTCAGTTTTACTGGCAGCCACTGCAATTTTTATCCAGCAAAATCCAATGGATGGCTACTTACCAAAACAGACCTACAAAGTCAAGATGAGGTCTTGTAGTATTCCAACCAAAACATCGAAAGTGGCAATTTTGCTTTATTAGAACAAACCAGGGAACAGGACACAAGACAAAGAACTTCTTCAGTTTGGATCAATCTTTTTTTGGGGGGGAAGGGGAGGGCTCATGTAGTACACATTTAATAGATACCCAGGACCTCTGTAACCTCTGCTTTTCAGGACTTCTTTTCACGAAAAACATTTTTTCAGTGTTGCAGCTATTGCATTGAAGAATTAAATTCCTACTCCAGCCTCATGCTCTTCTGCTTTCTGGAATGGTTTCAGACAGTGTACTGAAGGAGGGAAATCTGCTTAGAAGTTTTCTTGTTTTTTTTTGTGTTATAGAAAGATCATGAGTGAAGAAGTGAACCCACATGCTCACCTTAACTATCCTGTAGTGCATAATTTTGTACGGATTTCACATTACACACTGCCCATAGCTCAACTAGACAACATGGCATTTACCTTGGGCTTTTTGATCAGCACAAGTCAACAGGGCATTAACTGCCTCATGAAGACACATCATCTGCCTTGTCATCTAGATCCTATTTTAATTTCAATTTTGCCTTCTGGAGCTTTCTCATCAATACAATGATCAGGATATTGATTACTTGAAAGGCATAAAATGCACTCAAACATGCAGGGCTAGTGATAAAAAAAATAAATCTGTAAAAATAGTTTGGGGTCCTAATAAAAACATCATATATCCAGGTGGCTTATGGTAGAATTGCAAAAGTCAGCAGGACTATCATCACATAATTCTATGTCTAGTTAGATTTCAAACACAGTTTGACAATAGCAGAATGACATGTCTGCATAGCTGGACAAGCAGTTTCACACTTGTGCTGTTAGAAAAACTGATTGGAAGTTCTCAAGTCTTTAAGGAAGAAAGAGATGACTGTTTCCCTGATGTCATAAACAAAAGTAGGTCCTCAAGGATAAGAGTCTAATTTTGCAATGTGGGCCTTGTTTCATAGTGGGTTAGCTTTGAGGCCTTGAAGGCTATAGGCATGAACAAATAAATGCTAGCCAGTGTTAGTCTCACCAAGGCAGACAGACAGTGTAGGAACAGATACCAGCCTTGATCTTTATTTTCATGGGTGCATGAAAGAGTGTCTGAGCCAAAATGGTGTATCTAAATGCAGTCTGGGGATGTCTCACAATAAGAGAAGAAAGACAAGATCTCTGTAGCTCCTCAAGTCACTGTTGCCATGTTGTCACTTAAAAGACCTGGAGAAACTGAAGAGAAGACTGAGCTTTGTAAGATTTGTACTCAGCATGAGGTTATCTATCTGACACATACAAACTTTGGAAACAATAACTTTCCCTTCTTCCTTATTTTTATACTTTCTTTTCTTAAAGAAAACACAAATTTAATCATTTTGCCTTTCCAAAAGGACCAAATGTTATATGAAAAAAATCCTGCTCCTTACTATTGTTTGCTTATAGATTTCGTTGCAGTAGGTAAAATTTCCAAACTACAAAGTTCCTGTAATTTTGGGAGAGACTAGATGAAAAATATAGGTTCGTGTTCAGTGACCTAGCTCTTGTCCAGTATCTTGAAATATTTGTGGAGTGTAAAGCTCTACACCATATAATTTGATTAGTCTAGGACAGTTGTACCACTTGAGATTATTAATATCTCTTGATAAATAACTGGGTAATCAGGTCAAAATCAGTTTATTAAAAGATTTTGAACAATGAATGAGGGAAAAAGAGTATGGAGAAGAAACAGGCTAAGTTACCTCAACATGAAAGACTTGTAGTGCAACACGTGAACTCTGTTAGGGCATTAGGAGATTCAAATATCCTGGTCAGACCCTAGAACCATTATAAACAATGATGCTCAGGAAGGATCTTCATTAGCAGCTGCCTGAATTATGTTGGTATCCAGAATTACTCTTGACAATCAATATTTCATTTTATTATATGCTGAACAAACACATTGGAAGACATTGTTCTGCTTTCAAAGGTCTTACGGTGGGAAAAACACACAGGGAGAAGGCAAAATCTACCACAGTTTGGCAGATTAGTACTTAGCCTTGTTCTATTTCAATTACAGAATTAATCATATTTTGGTTTGGTTTGTGTTTTTTTTACCAAGGGAATTTCAGACTCTATGTAGGGGTGTGATAGCGATATGAAGGACTTCCTTTTATGCAAGTACCAGAAGAAATTAAGGGGTGAAAGAAAAAGAGGCAGAAACTAAGAATAGATCTCTTAAAATATAGTGTAGAACATGAAGAGCATTTATTTTTATAGGTTCAAAGGACTGATTGGCGATAAACAAAATCTAAGGATTATGACTCTTCTTGCATTTCCGAGGCAGAGGGTTGAAAAGTACCATGTGACATCTCTCTGGTTTCCTAAAAGTCAGTTAGTGGTACAAAAAACCAAACAGCAGTTTAATTCTCATTATACTTTTCAGTGATCTGGAAGCAAACATTTTGGATTTGGGCACCTCTGCAGATAAGGAGAGCTAGGAAGGAAAGTGAAAAAGACGTGTTCCGAAAATTAGGTCACAGAATCACCATGTAGTTTTGTCTCTGGAAACAAATGTTTGGAAGATATCTTTGAAACATAAAATAAAGGACAATAGAAATTAGGGTAATGCAGATGTAGCTGAAATTTGGATGTGCGTTTTCTGGAAGGTTTTTCAGTCTCAGTGAGGTTTTATCTTCAGT
The DNA here is from genome assembly GCA_017639245.1 of Myiopsitta monachus. Lineage (NCBI taxonomy): Eukaryota > Metazoa > Chordata > Aves > Psittaciformes > Psittacidae > Myiopsitta > Myiopsitta monachus. Next base: position 69,051,226 of record CM029919.1, read on the forward strand.
ACAGGTGGTGTTTCCAGCAAGATTATCTTTCAAGGCATCTGCAGTACTTAAGAGAACCTTCTCTGTGTACACAAAATCATTTAATAAAACACCCTGACAAAATACAGCTCACTGGATTTTGGCAGAGAGATAAATGACCAGAAGGAAACTTCCTACTTTAAAGCTGATTCACCCACAATGAGAAACGTATCTCTACAAATACATGAACTAGCGCAATTTATTCTAATAAGGTCCACCTTTCCACATTTTTAAGTACATAAACCTGATCCCTAGTAAGTAGGGTTCACAACTGTTCTAAGATGTGCACATATTTTGCTCTGAAGATGTGCCTTTAAATCTGCCACTGAATAGCCAGCCTGGGCTGCAGTGCCCATTGGGTTGTACCTCAGAGATATTGTTAATTCCTGTCTGAAGTGGCACATGCTGCCTCTCCAGTAAGGTGTCATTAACTAGCAAACACTTTGTGAATCATGTTAGCCACAGTTGCTCGCAAGTGCCTTTCATTATCTTGTTTTAGTATCTTCTATTGATAAACAGAAAAGTTTAATAGCCTAGAATTGAGCAATGACTTACTCCTGGTTTGCTCTTGGGTATCTTGCACAACATCATGAGTGATTCTATGATGAGCCAGCTCCAGCTTCAGGAGGACTGTTCATCTGTGACTATTTCTTTGTCAGACATGAGCTCTGGGCTAACACTTTTATCCAGACAGCTGCGAGTTCAGGAGAGCTCACGCATCACCACCTGTGCAAAGGACAGATCTTGGCAGATTTCACCTAGTTCCCTTCCCTAGGAAGGTTGTGGAGAAGGCACAACCTGAACACTGTGGGTGCAAACACAATTTAGTGACAGAGCAAAAGTACACTGGGCTCCATCTAACTTCTCATAACCCAGAAGCATGGTGAGGCATTGAGCTTGTTTCACATACTCCAATGGGAGAAGCCCTTTCAGAAAACTAAGATGGGTCACAGAGATGGTGGTGTTTGGTGGTTTATGTACTTCTACACTGCGCCCACGTGGTGAAAGTCCTCACCAGCAAGACAAAGATCTAAGTTTAAAGTCTGAAAACGCTAAAATCCACACCTCTATGTCACTGTGTTTTAGAATAAAAGGTGACACAATTTTTAATCAGCTGGATTAAATTCTTTCAAATACAAAGTATAATAAAAAAGGGGAATACAATCTCACAAATTATTCCAAAGGCCAGGAGTTCCATGGAATTGAAAACAGTATTATCAGTTTATGAGATAATAGTGACTGCAATCATATAGACGAGGTTTTATGTATAACTATTATTTATGTGACAGAATAACACAAATCAACTGATCTATTTATATACATACTGCACCATGTAAGTAATTCACAGACTTGAAGAAGGCAGTTTTCTTATGACTGTAATAATCAGTGTTTTTTCTCTGTTCTTCTGAAGCATCTGCTACTGGATTCTGTGACAGTCCTCACGAGAACCAGTCAGATCTTTGGATATCAAACTCTATTTTCTAGCTGCATAGGAGAGGGTGTAGAACTTTATAGTGAAAGTCTGGAAGGAAAATTATGCCTAACATGAAAAGAAATATACCTGGTGAACTTTCATGCAAAACGGTAGAAGGAAATCATGCATAGCATTTTCTAAAAGAAAATGCTGAAACAAATCAGTATTGTTGTTTCGGAGTAAATATTCTGCACTGCACAAGAAGAATTCCCTCATCTGTAGCAATAATACCTTTCAGGCTACAACGATGGCTAAATGGACCAACAGAGTGAGACCAGGTCCATTAAACTCTTTATCAGTGATGCCACTGTCTAATTAGCATTTGATTGTTGCTGAGAAATACGTATCACTACGAATTCAGCTAGTGCCCTTCAGGATCAAAACAGAAAGTTTGGGGTAAAATTGGACCTACTGGTGACGGCATAAGCTACTGCTAATGATGCCAGCTGCAGTATGGCTGATTGATTTGCTGTTCAAGTTTCAGTGGAAGAAGCGTTTGGGAGAAATTTCCTGATTTGCTTCTCTCTGAGGGTGATGTCACGGTTTACTAGAGTGGAAATATTCACTTGAAGACATGGATTTGGCTTTAAGTTACAAGGGAGCTTGGGACTTGTGGGGTTTGCATTGTTGGCTCTTTAAATTTTACAAAATATTTCCCAGGTATAAGTACCTTTTCAATGAATCACAGCAATATTTATGAGCACAGCTAAATTAAATGTAGCATAAATTTAAACACGTGTAATCCTATTAGACATTTGCAAGATAACTTTCCATTACAGCTAAGTGCAATTGTGAGGGTAACAGCCAGTCCAGAAAAACAAATAAATAAATAATGTTACTTTTGGGTGGAAAATTTGTTCTCCTTATTGTTTAAACTTTTGGTCAGCAAAGTTTAACTAGAAGTGACTGTCTTTAAAGGGAAAAATAGTGATATTTGAATAAAAGACTTTTGGAAAAGTCTTCACAGCAGCCTTGGAAACTTCCCACCAAATAAAAAGCTTTGCACATTGCATATCCCTTCAGGATATGCTACACACTCTGCCTAGGAAGAGAGGTAACATGGAATGGGTAACTTACTTAAAAGAGCAGAAAAAACTTCACTTTGGAGAATTATTATCCTTGTCCTTGAATCAGTGGCTGAATATCAAATACCATAAAAAAATACAAGAAGGCCAAAGTCTGGAGACTGATCCTTTCTAAATCACTGTCTGGAGCACATTCTGCCAGGTGACTGCTGACCTTTATGTACCCTGACAACCTTCAGCTACTGTTGGTTGGTACTAAAGGGAACTCGATTGATAGAAACATACTCAGGTTACGTGTATTTTTTTGCACAACTGGAAACTGAAGAGGTATTTACATGAAAATACACTTCCACACTTGCAGATTTTCCAGATTCTCTCTCTTTCAATTCAGCCTGAGCAAGATTATTCCCCCTTGGGTTTTCTTGAAAATAGAAATTGCGAGCCATCATCTCTGTAAGAGGTTTCGGACTGGAATGAGATGAGAAGGATGATGCTTTATCAGCTCTTTTATATTGATCCAGTCTGTACTTTTCTGAATTACATATTTCAGCTCCATATTCACAGATGGATGCTCTATTGAGCTTCTTATCCTTGCATAGCATAAATTGTATGGAACCTCATCTTCTTGAAGAATACTGAGTATTTTCATCTGTTTTTCACATGCTCGGTTATTCTTCACAGGGAAGTCTCACTCTGAAGCTCTCAAGGCACATTCTGCTTAGATGATTGCCCTGAGTCTTTATATGGTTAATCCTATTTCCAGTGGCAATCCAGTCTGTGCACTAGGCCAAACAGCTCATAGTTTCTAAGTAGCTGGCAAATGCTGGTAACCTATGACTGATCTTTCAAAGTAACAGGAAGAGTCTCTCCCACCATGTGATTTCAGATTCTCTGGGCAAAGCAAATGAACATATGAGCAGCTGAGGAAATTGTGTTTGGAGCTCAAGTTCAACAAACTGAGTTCTCAAACAAATATACCAGTTAAAATGCTGTCCTCTAAATAAAACATGAACTTCTGCAAAGGGGGTTGATCAGAGCTCTCCACTGCCTGGCAGAAAGAGCAGCAAGGTCTCTGCTCCTGCAGCACAGAAACTCTAGATAATCATGCTAGGGAAGTGACAGTCTAACAAAAGGACACTGGAGGGGTTTGGGTAATTCAGACCTCCCTGTAATGATTCAGTTGGTGTCAGGGGTTACTGAGAATACTAACAGACTGAGAAAGTAGAGGATCAGCTGGCAAATCTGGTGGCATAAAAATAGCTGTCTGGTACCAATTCTGGGGAGTCTGGAGGAAAAATGCTCTGTGCTCTTTTAAGGCATGGTTATTTTAACTCCCAAAGTTCAATTCAAGATGTTCTTCTCAAGACAGCAATAACTTCCCTTTGTGTCAGGTATGAAGAGTAAAGAGCTGGTGAAAAACTCAGAACAAGCCCATTTTACAAGTTTTTTTACAAATTACAGTATTTGAACCTTTTATATTATTTTAAATTCAGATTTCTTTTGAGACATCTGTGTTTCTGAAGGCAGCAAAGAAGATTTTAAACTCTATACTTGAATTTGGGCAATGGTGTAAGATCTACCCTTACCAATGAAACCTTTTTTGCCTTAAAATATGCACACTTATACTAATGTAAAACAAAGCAAACAAACAGCAAGAACACATGTACGAAGAAGACAGTATTTCAGTTTTACTGTGCTATAATTTTGCTGAGTTTGATCTATGCTTTTGTCTTGGGTTTTTCTGGCAAAATATAGTTTGGTTACATCTGGTGAAGAAGAAACTGGATTGCATGGGAGAAAAGGGAGCTGAGGCACATAAGGATTCAGAAATGTCACGTGAGCAAAATCTTAAGTATTCATTCCGTTGTTTCTGAGAAGAAAAAAACATTGCTGTGCCAGGTGGAATGTCATTAACAGTTTGTAAAACCAATTCAGATGAGGGAGAAAAATAAATCTCTATTTTTTGCAGGCTGGGCAAGTCCTCTGCCCAATGGATTATAGAGCTGGCTAAGAAATACTTCTCTCAGCCATACAGGAAAAAGGGAAGTAGCGTTAGCCCTTCTTTGTGCAGAACAGAACAGCTAATGTAATGGGCAGAATGGACAAATTTGCTTCTTCCTGAGAAGAACCAATAAACCAGCGGGTCGGCACTCACTTGAAAAGTGGAGTACAGCTTCATTTTGCTACTTCTGCACAGCAAATGTCAACCACCTTTATCTACTGTCTTGGAGATGCCATAACCACTAAGCTGTTATCTATCTGTTTAGCATAACCTATTCTCTATCTGCCTTGCCTTTTCAGGAGACCTGGTGATGTTAATTTTATCCTGTGGCAGAAAGGGAGCATCTTTAACATGATGTGGAATGGGAAATCCATCTGTGCTCAGGACAGCTGTGCATATTCATTAACCCAAGACAAGAGGAGCTGTATCCTTGTCGGGCCCAAACCACGTCTTTAAAAAATAAGACATATATTATTGCCAGCCAACCTGAAAATCACCTTTCAGGTGTTTGACTGCTCTTCATAAACCCAAAGAGTTTTAGTGAGCTTTTGGTCTAAGTTTCTTTAGTATCAAACCAAGTGTTTCTAGGCCTGAACCAATACCTGCTGAAATCCGTACCTTCAATAAACACAGGGTCCTTTTTTTTTGTCTGGCTAATATACAGTAAAACATCTGAAATTGTCTTATTCTCTTTCCCAACACTACCCTTCTGCTCAGCTTCTCCTACCCTATGTATTAAAATCTATTGATTTTCCTTTATTTGTATTTTCCACACAAGCATGAATATTTACGTTCCGGACATGCAGTAGCTGAAAAATGAAAGTGAACAAGCAAACAAATAAATTTCACAGAAATTGCAAGTGATCTCTAATACTTCCAAACTTGGTTATTTATTTTATTTGTTTTCATAGTTTCAAAATAGTTATGCCTGTTTCTCAATGCTAAAGAATGCAAGGGAATATTGACATTTGACACATACTAAAACTGCAGTGGCTTTCCACATTTTCAAACCTAAACCCATTCCCTTAGTGTAAGATAAATTCTTAAAGATCCAGAATTCCAAGTACATTAAGAACTCCTGAGTGCTTAGGATTTTGAATTAAATCTTTAATTAAAAGCTTATCCCAAGTGCTAGAATTATTGTTTTGTAGATAAAACTAATCAGCTGGTCTACATCTTTTCTGTCTTCTGCAGCTCATACATTGTTCCAGTATCAGGGTTTTATTAGAAACCAACTTAGATTTGGGCTCAAAGGACTGCCACTGGGAGCCTGTGCTGGAGAAGAGTGTTCTCCAACAGTACACTGGGAACAAAAGATGTGCACGGCCTATCAATTCATAGGGTGATGAAATAAGCTACTCTTTGAGTTGAAGATCTACATGGTCAGCTAAAATCTCACAAAAATCTTAAAGCAGATCTTGCAAGGGTCGCAATAAACTTTCTCCAGACTTCAGCAGTGTTCAGTCTCTGAACCAGATGTTACTGCAGCGGCCACAAAGAAGAAAAATATGTGCCCTGTTTTGGCAGTGTCACCACAAGTCACAACCAGACGACACATCCATTTTCCCTCATGCTTCTTATTCTCGCATTCTTTTGAGGAACATAGGAGAAGCAAGCCTGGAGAAACAGACCATTTCCCCACATGCTTCCAGCTATAGCTATCTTCACAGGAAATGATCAAGAAAACAGAAATAGCCATCCTGGGTCCTAATAATCTGACCACACAACCCAAGTCTTGGAAGGCAGTTGCAGGGATTGTGAGAATGAAGACCTTGGGCCCACTGTAGGAGAGGATCTGGTTCCAGACCATCTTAAAAATCTCAACATACACAAGTCCATGGGACCTGATGAAATCTATCCGCGGGTCCTGAAGGAGCTGGCAAATTAAGTTACTAAGCCACTGTCCATCATATTTGAAAGATCATGACAGATCAACTCTGTGCCTGGCAAAATCTTGGAACAGATTCTCCTGGAAAGCATGCTAAGGCACATGAAAAACAACAAGGTGCTTGGTGACAGCCAGCATGGCTTCACTAAGGGGAAATCCTGCCTGACCAACCTGGTGGCATTCTATGATGGGGCTACGGAACTGATGGACAAGGGTAGAGCAGTTGATGTCATCTACCTGGACTTGGGCAAAGCATTTGACACTGTCCCACACAACACCCTTGTCTCTAAGTTGGAGAGACATCAATTTGATAGGTGGACCACTCGGTGGATAAAGAAGTGGCTGGATGGCCGCATGCAAAGAGTTGTGCTCAATGGCTCAATGTCCAGCTGAAGACCAGTAACGGGTGGTGTCCGTCAGGGATTGGTGTTTGGACTGGCCTTGTTCAACATCTTTGTTGGTGACATGGACAGTGGGATTGAGTGTGCCCTCAGCAAGCTTGCCGATGACACCAAGCTGTGTGGTTTGGTTGATATGCTGGAGGGAAGGAATGTCATCCAGAGGGACCTTGACACGCTTGTGAGGTGGGCTGATGCCAACATGATGACGTTTAACCATGCCAAGTGCAAGGTCCTACACCTGGGTGGGAGCAATGCCAGACACAGCTACAGGTTGGGCAGGGAAGAGATTGAGAGCAGTCCTGCAGAGAAGGACTTGGGGGTGTTGATCGATGAGAAACTGAACAGGAGGCAGAAGTGTGCACTCACGGCCCACAGAGCCAACCGTATCCTGGGCTTCATCAAAAGGAGCGTGACCAGCAGGTCGAAGGAGGTGATCCTGCCCCTCTACTCTGCTCTCCTGAGACCTCACTTGGAGTATTGTGTGCAGTTCTGGTGTCCTCAACATGAAAAGGACATGGAACTGTTGGAACAAGTCCAGAGGAGGGCCACGAGGAGGGGACTGGAGCACCTCCCGTATGAAGATCGGATGAGAAAGTTGAGGCTGTTCATCCTGGAGAAGAGAAGGCTGCATGGAGACCTCATATCTGAAGGGGGGCTATAGGGATGCTGGGGAGGGACTCTTCATTAGGGACTATAGTGATAAGACAAGGAGTAATGGGTTCAAACTAAAAGAGGGGAAGTTTAGATTAGATATGAAGAAGAAGTTCTTCACTGTGAGGGTGGTGAGGCAGTGGAATGGGTTGCCCAGGGAAGTTGTGAATGCTCCATGGCTGGCAGTGTTCAAGGCTGGTTTGTACATAGCCTTGGGTGGCATGGCTTAGTGTGAGGTATCCCTGCCTATGGCAGGGGGTTGGAACTAGATGATCTTAAGGCTCTTTGCAACCCAAACTATTCTATGATTCTATAATTCTATAATACACATAGCCCCCACCAGGTAGCTGGTTACAGTCTTGATAAGAACATGTGCAATCTGTCGATAGTGACTGTAACAGGAATAAGAGGAGCCCATATTTCACATTTATCCTTTGGCTGACTGCCATGTGCATTGAACTCCACAGGGCAAGGACATCCACCAGAGGAGTTCCTACAGGGAAAACTCTGCTCAGTTACACCCCCTGCTTCCCACATGAGAACAAATGGCCTTATAGCATATCCACTGGTACTCTGATACATGCAGCTCAGGGGTGGGGCCTGAAAGGAGGTAAAGAAATAGGAAAAATATTTTTTGCCTAACCATCCGTTACCCAATAATATAAATTATGGAACAATATGTTTAGGGCTATTCACTCTCTGAGTCCAGTCCAGGGCTTTTGCTTTTCTATTGCTCTTCATGGCACATTCTTCTGCATGCCACATACCTTTTTTTTTTTCACTGAAGAATCATTATTTTATTCCCAAGGCCTTATTAAATAAAATCTGTATTGATTCCCTTAAAAGACTTAACATTATTTCCAGTAGTTTGTAACATGTATTAATGGTGCGTTTTGATTTACAAAATATTACACAGAATGCCAAGTCAGGCTGATCATCCTATTCAGTTGTTTTTCTCATCAAATTAATGACAAATGTTTTATGTCTTTAAAACCAATGTAATTGAAATCTTGCCTATTTTCTTGTCACTTCTTATCATAGTATAAATGATGATATGTTCTCTAATCTAGCAGACACTGCCAAATGCCTCACAAAATGTTGCTTGCACTGTATGAGGATAATCTACTTCATGAGACATTTATAGAAGGTATGAAATGAAGGCAAAAGCTCAGTGAAAAAAAGAGTAGCACTCATATGTTGTATTCTTGAGCAAAGTAGGGATTTAAATCCTCTGCCAGTATAAATGCCTCTGATCCCTACCAGCTGGGAATCCACTCCTGAGCTAGTAATTGAAGCCCCTTCCAAGTCTGAGCAGACCTGTTCAGCAAGAGGTTTCTACAGAGCTGCCAACTGGAATTACAGGTGGAAAACATGCCTTCCTCCCACCAAACTCAAGCTGGCTTCCCTTTCCTTTCAATACTTAACCCAAAAAAAAAGGTTCCCTTTGTAGGTCAACTCTCAGCAATTTATCCTCTCAGCGAAGTTCTGCAGAGGAGCCCTTGGTTTGTTTGTTGCTCTTTTCTTTTTTTTTTTTCCTCTGTTCTTCCATTATTTTCCTTAGATTCTTGAAATTTAACTATTAGAAACTCCTTCAGGGCTCTTGGGATCCACATGTTCTGCCCACCACTCCTGTATATGCCACAGAGATTTCCTCTGCTTGTTAGAAATTGCTTTGGCCATTGTGACACTAACTCTGAAGTGTCCCCACGCAATGTGCATGAACACGCACTCTCTAAGACTTTTTGTATCGCAGTACCTGCATGAGCTTCTCTGCACTTCCATGCAGTGCAAATGGAAAGGCCCCACTGCTCTGTCACACCAGCCTATTGCTTTCTTGATTTCCTACACCATAAGGCTTCTTTTCTTGAACCTTGTGAGGTGCATGAGATTCATCATGCCTCACATCATCCTTGATTTGTACAGTATTAGTCATCCAGACTTCTTTTGCCAACTGAGTGAAACAAATTATAAGGAGAAAGTTATGTTAGCAAAATACAAAACATAAAATCTTCTAACTATATATATAATTTGTCACCTGTTACCATGTGAGCAGGACATAGGAGCATCATACCACAGATGGTAAAACTGGGAATGAGAAGTCAAAGTAGGGTAACATCACTCTACCTACACATGTACTTTTCTGTGCACTGAGTTTTAGATGGTCTCTTCTGGGGAATAAAAGCTAATAAATGCCTGAAAAGCTGCCTGTGTCCATTTCATTACTCAGCTTTCATAGTGTTTCACTTGGTTTGCATCTGTGTTTCATTTTTCCTCCTCTTTCTGACTTCTTCAAACCTGCTTTCCAAACAGCAGTATTGCTCCTTCCCTCTGTTGCCTCCCTTCTTGGCTCCCCCCGTATGTACTTTCCCATTTCCACTCAATCCCCCACAAGCTATTTCTTCTCTCTTGGGCTCTCTTAATATCTTGTCCTACTCACACTCTTCTATGTGCTGTTTTCTCTTATGCTTATCACTTCAATTTTTTTTTTTTTTATCTCTTCCCAGGAATTTCTATTCCTCAAATACTTTCCCCCCATGTCTCTGTCCCATAGTTATCTGCACACACTGGCATGCCACCATTTTTTGCCCCAGCCCTATGTTCATCTGTACCCTTGGTACTGTGCTCCCTAGCATAGGCAAGAGGGTACGGAGAATGACTAAAACATGCTGCTGGAGAACGATGTTGAGGGCCAGCAAAGACAGGGAGAAAAGCCTTTTGCACCACAATGCACACCCTGCACACCTTCCTCCAATGGGACTACACTCGCCATAGCTTCAGCAAACCAGGACCAATGATTTAGTGGGTGCTCCAACTGAGGGATCCTCCTCTGGATGAGTTTTCCACAGCTGCAGGGAGGGAGCTAATGGTGGTGGTAACACCATGACATTTTTGAGGCTTTCTAGATTCTTTTCTCTGAAGCGTTTCCTAGGAGCAGGCACACTTTCTGTCCCTCTGTTTTCCTCCATTAATGATCTTGGCTAATTAGCCCCTTTGCCTCTTCAGTTTCTCCAAGCCACAGTAGCCCCACACACTTTCTTGATGCCTAAACAATGATTACCCTTTTCTCTGTCTTGACCTTTTCCCTTGTCCTTCTTCAACATGTTTTTATCAGTAAGCTACAATAGGATCTGACTGCTTTGATTTCAAAGCATTTTAGTAGTTTGTATCCCCCCAATTAATTCACATTTAGTTAACCAACCTTCAGGGTCCTCTCAGCTAACAGCCTAGCAGCCAAACAAACCCCAATCCCCATCTGCAGATATCTTTATCACCTAAAACACAGAATGATGGAGAAGAAAACCTATTAGTGTTTTGTGCTTTGACCCTCTGGTAAGCCAGTGGGACCCAAGAATGGAGTTAAAGGCTGTCTAAGGCAGATTTCAAACATGCCAGAGATATTGAAGAGAGTCTACTGGAGTTGAAGCTAACACACGCGCACACACAAATCAGAAAAGGTTTAACATCTTCCAGTTCACTTTGTAGGGTTTGAACACAGCAGCCTGAGCAGTGCCACCATGCTTGCTGCTCATGACAGACCCACTTTTATTATTGGTACTGTATGCACAGCTGATGAGAAACTCTTGCTGAAGGCTACAAAAAAAGTCCATCACGTTCAACTGATCCTGCCTGTCTCATAGCTTAGCACTGCTCTGTGTGCCCCAGGCAGTATTCACAGGTCTTAAGAAACAGAAGGAACTTCTTTGAGCTTCTTCTGAGACCCTGATGGGGCATACTCTTGCTTTTGTACTAATATTTCTTTTCTGACTGAATTGCTGAAATTATCTATTTCCTTGTGCAGATCTTGTCTGTTCTTTCAACTTGACTTTTTTTTTTGTTTCTGCTAAATTGTTTCTGGTTTCTTTCCTAAATTTCAGTGTCCATATTCCATATCCTGTTTTCCCAGTATAAACCAGTATATTATGCTGCCGGCTATTGACTTTGTGGCCCATTTGGGTGTAACAGGCACAGGCGTAGAGGTTCTCAGTGGATCATTGCTGGGAGCAGAAACTCAAGCAGGTAGAAAGCAGTCCTTTAGTTTCTCTCCTATTCCCACTATTTCTTCATGCCTGCAAAACACAGAAGAAAAATTCTGAGATCACTGGGATCTCTTGTTTGCTAGTGCAGCAACAGTAAACAAGAGTGATGTGGCTGGTTAGAGAGAGAGGAGCCAGTTCAGCAGGGGCACACATCACACATCTTAAGTCTTACAGAACAAGATGAATGAAACCATCTATTCAGATGAGGGTAAAAATTAAGAACACAATGTTACATAAGCAAAGCCTGAAACTCAGAACTAGAAAATGTCTCCCTGAACACAACTGTATCTTTGTTTTTACTTTTTGCAGGTCAAAGGTGTATTGAAATCTTTTAAAGCATGTGTAGCTTCCAAAACCAGTAGTGCGATTATATGTATGAAAAAGCATGGGCAGATTTGAAAATACAACAATTTAGGGATAAGCCAACTTCTAGCACATTCTCTGCATTACGGGACTCTTCCTCCCCAGAAACTTTTAATTTTTGCTGGCTTTAGTTTTTTATGACTTAAAGTAATGACTTGGAGAATGAGAAATGTGATCCTGGCTCAGGGAAGCCCTAAAAATGTGCTTCAGCAAGTTTTGAGCTGTTCTTTGGTATTGACCTGAATACCCTCAACAAATTATACAAGACAATATTCTAGGGTGTTATCTGGTATGCCACAGTCACCTAATGAGTCAAACAATTCTTCAGTGTTTGAAGGGACAGATGAGATTTATGCCTCATAAAAATCTTTAATAATGCATAGGATGTGGAAAAAATGATAAACAAGAGATACTGAAATAAGAAACTCAGGACACTGTATGAAGTCATGAATAGGGGCACCTGGCACAGCCAGGATAATATAAAATTATAAATGCATTTATTTAATAGAGCTAGATTGCTCCTAGGCATGCAGGGCTGCTTTCCTGCCTCCGTGACAAGCATGCTAAATGGAAACACAATCTTTGTGGAGAAACTGTGAGATGCTTAATTTGCTGGAGCAGCAAAGAGGCTGAAGGATGACAATTCAAACTGTACATGATGTGGCTATTGCAAAGGCTTATTTATTCTGTTTAGCCCTTGGTTGAGAGATTGGGTGCTGCAGGTGGAGTTGAGAATCCACTATCACATTAATTCAGGGGTGATCTCCCTGAAGTTTGAAAAACTGCAGTTTTATGTCCTGAGCTTTAAAGACAGTCTGAAGATACAGCTTCAGATCTGGGAATAATCCCATTCCTTTTGGCCGCTGGGAAAAACCCTGCTCCTTTTTCCTATTGAACTCACTGTGCCATGCAGCTGACTTTGAAAAGTCTAAAACCTAGACTTTATTTTGAACCTCATCACCTCTGCCCTTCCAAATGTTTGCAGTTTGCCTGTTCACCGGGTTTCCTGATCCCTTCTTCCTCTGCTCTATCTCCTCTGTACCCAGTTTGCTGCAGTGCTGAGGCTCCACAGCCTCCATCAGGATGTCTTCACCCTTTTAAACTGCGGCCCCTTCTTCAAAATAGGCACCATTTATTTTCGCATATTTTCATCCTATGATTCTGTTCCTTTATGTTTCACTGGGTGCTATCACAACAGTGCCCCAAGGTTGCTTGTTCACTAAATTTGAAGTTCTACTGCTGACTTCCATAGTAAGGATGTGGTCAAGACCACATTTAACTTCTCTAGTCAACCCTTTGTTGTCATTGCCACCCTCAACCTCCATTTTCTCTTCATTTAACCTATGGCTCAGAAAATATCCCTCTCCTTTTTATGTCTCTTCTTTTACCTTCTGGAACTAAAGCTATACAGTATTCCAATCCCAAGACCAAACTCTATTTTACTTTTTACAGTTAATTTCCAGCTTCTCAGATGCCTCTAGTCTTGAATGCTGGGAGAAACTGGAAGGATTCTTTGATATGAAGTCCACAGAGCTATTGAGTCAGTCAGTGGGTAACTACTCTCAACCTGTGTTGTCTGTGTGTAGCTAGTAATCCTAAATTGCCTTTGTAGCCATCATTAGCATTTTAAAGGTGGGATTTCTCCAATACATTGTAGATGTCTTTAAATGGATGATGTAATTGGCAGTCTAAATCAACCTATTTTTTCCTACTAATTACAATGGAACTTTAAAGAGGGCACTCCAAGTGGATCCTACCCTTAGAAACAGAAATGTTGCACAAGTTTAGTATGCAATTCCTCATATCAAAGATCTCATCTATTCTAATGTAGATTTTCCATCTTTAAAATATGTAAAAACATTCTGTAGAAACATCATTCCTTTGAAGATAACACACTTGGAGCTCAGAAAGGTGGAGTGACTTTCTTAAGTTTACCAAACACCCTTTGTCCAATACTGAATTGCTACAGCAGTAGTCACTGATACTCAGATTGAGAGAGCTGGAGCCAAAGCATCCTGACCTGGCATCTTTCACCTATTTCTTTAAGTAACAGAACCTGCAGACAGACCACAAAGAAAACAGCCCATTTTCTTTTCCTTTGCACCCCAAATTTGTCCATACACCCCAGCTACAGAGACATCTATGGGACTTCTATGGCTAGTAACATCATTACAATGTGATTCGTGTGATGAGAGAAAACAACACTTGGATTTACAACTGATATTTCAATCTGTAGACGCGAAACTGCGGGTGCAATTTACCATCGCAAAAAGTGGGCCCTAAGATCTTTGGCCTTTTAAAATATTTATTCTTTAACAAATCCCATGTCTCCAGTTTCTCTGTCTAGAGAGAAAAATAATATTTTTTCTATAGGCATGCTCATGTAATAGATGAGCATCAAATGCTGGCATGAGCTGTAATGCAAGAACAAGTTCTACTGTTAGGTCTACCCCTCATGCCTTTCAGGAGTGAGAGCTGTACATTTTCTGCAACAACTAGTGGAGCTGGACAACCTTCACCTGATGAGTAGAATAAAATAAAGTAGGCATTGTTTAACGAAGAAGCCAAATTTCCTGTTGTATCCAAAAAATTGAAGGAGAAGGACAAAGAAATCTTGAAGTTCTTGGTCCTAAATGTAGGTGTCTAATTGTACACTGCATGTCTTTAATTTCTTTTTACCTTCATACCTCATGCTTCTATGATTCTTCTTATGCTTACATGGCAGATGCAAGAACATTACTCTCAATGCTGACAAGAAAGCACTTGTTAAAGCTACACATGCTCATTTTCTGACACTATTTTTGACTTCCCCACAGAGGATAATTCCTCTGTGACAGGGGCTCTTGTCTTTAGAGATCTAATGCATTGATGCCTGTGGACACTCATTCAATTCTAACTGTGATTAAACAATCTCAAATTCCTAATGCCATCTGGACAAATATCTTTTAGACACCACAGCTGGCTGGGAGGAACTCTAGATCTAGACTTGCTACCTTGATTAGATGCAGTCATTAAGTTGAACTTGCCCTATACTCATTAAAAACTTAAATGTCACAGCAAGTATTTCTTTTTTCCTCCTAACCATCAGCTCCAGATTTAGACTAGCCTAGATAACCTTGCAAACCACATACTCCAAAAGGAGGTGCTCCTTTCCCTTTCTTTTTTTGTTCCGAGCCAAGAACTTGATTAAAGACATCACATAGGCATCTGTCTTGATAGCCTTTCCCACATTTTCCTCATCTGACCAGTTACTGTCTGAATCATGTTCTATTGCATTGAAGTATAACTTCTTTCCTTGTCACTGGATAGATATTTTGCATGGTGTTAAAAATAATAGCCCCACAAACACATCCTCCAGCTCAGTTTGCTCCAGTTCATATACCTCACCCTGTCATAGTGCAGCTAAAGTCTCTGCAACTACCATTCTGCCCCTTTCACTTAGCTCTGTGTGTGCTCCATTATTTTACGGCTCATCTGCCTTTTGCCACTGGGCTTAGTAACATATTTCTGTGTTCAGTGGGCATGCAACCTCATTTACTGTGATGCTTTTTCTTACTAATTACTAATTAGTAACTAATAATTACAAATTTCTTTTAAATATCCACTTTAAAAAATGTAGAAAAATTGTCTTACAAATTAGAGCATGCACCAAATTACAGGCTCAAGAAGTAGGCCCTTATGAACCTCATGAGGTTCAACAATGCCAAGTGTATTGTTGACCCAAGGTCCTGTACCTGGGTCAGGTACAGGATCATCCAGTATCAATACAGGCTGGAGAATGAAGGAATTGAGAGAAGCTTCTGGGAGAAGGGCTTGGAAGTACTGGTGGATGAAAAGCTCACCATGACCCAGCACTGTGTGCTTTGAGATCAGTAAGCCAACAGTATCCTGGGCCACATCAAAATCAGGGTGACAAGAAGGTCGAGGAAAGTGATTCTCGCCCTCTACTCCACTCTGGTGAGACCTCACCTGGAGTATTATGCCAAGCTCTGGAGACCTCAGCACAGGCAAGATATGGACTTGTTGGAGAAGGTAGAGAGGAGGGCCACAAAAATGGCCAGAGGGCTGGAGCACCCCTCCTATGTGGAAAAGCTGAGTTGGTGGTATACAGCCTGGAGAAGAGAAGGCTCCAGGGAGACTATTATGGGCTCTCAGTACTTAAAGGGGCTTGTAAGAAAGATGGGGACAAACTTTTTAGTAGGCTTTGTTGCCCTGTATTTCTCCTACAAAAAAGAAACTTTTTGCAATGAGGGTTGTGTAACACTAGGGCAGAGGGGTGGTAGATATGCCCTCCCTGAAGATATTCAAGGTCAGGTTGGATGGGGCTTTGAGCAACCTAATCTAGTGGAAGGTGTCACTGTTCATTGCATTGGGAATGGACTGGATAACCCCTAAAGGTCCCTTCAAACCCAAATTATTCTATGATTCTATGTCTGTGTTTATTCCCTTTATCATCTTCCCCTGAGGACATAAACCTTTATATCTTAAATTATCTGAGAACTTTGCCGTGGACTAAAGCCCGGACTCCTCAATGGTTTTCATTGCTGCAAGTGATGTTCCAAAATCACTTATCAGACAAGAATGGCATGGGTCTGAGTTGCAAAATGGTGATTTGTCTATTTTAATGCATAGACACCATCAGTCTTCCAAACACTGAAGTTTCAGGTCCAGAAAAGCATCAACATGTGCTTAACATTTAGTGTGAAGTGTCCCTGCCCATGGTAGGGGGCTTGGAACTAGATGATCTTAAGGTCCTTTCCAGCCTTAACTATTCTATGATTTTATGATTCATTGTAGGCTGCCTTACAGAGGAGTGTATTCCATGTATTCCGCAGAGGGGAAGCAGCTCTCAGGAAGCACCACCAAACAACTTGCTCCTTCCTCTGACAATGTAGAGGAGCAGCAGGTTGAAAAAGTCTTCACCTTTTACAAACAGCTCTCCCAAATAAAATGAAAGTGAAGAGGAAGAGCACTGCCACACTGAAGGCAGTCATGATCTCTGGGCTGTACTGCAGTAAGGGCAAGAGGGAGGCTGTGAGCAAAACGTTAAAGGCAGAGAGTTCTGATGAAAGTGACTGACTGCTTTAATTAGTGGCAGCACTGAAGCTTCAGGCAGCACTGCAAGGCTCCTGATTGCCAAGCTTGCACCGATTTTATCAACACTCTGGATGAAGCAACTGAAGAAACTTCCAGCAATGACTTCTTCTGCTTCACCCCACTTTAGGCAGCATGGCACCCAGTCTTCGCTGGATGAGGCCAAGTGTTCTCTCACATGATAAAAATGCAAAAGCTGCAGCATCTGGAAGGTGTTTGTCTAAAAATTTTGCTTTTACACAGCTGTTCCTCTCCAAATACTGCCACCTGCAAACTTCCTTTGCTATTCATTAACTAATTGTTATTTCCATACCTGTGCTACCAGAGTCCGTGAATCAAGAGTACTTTTTATTGAGGCAGAAAACCTTCTTCTATCCCAGTGTGACGTGTCAAAGAAAAGTCCCAGGCACAACAGCCTGTAAGTCTAGCCGGCCTTCCACCTAGGACTACAGTCCTGAGATATACTTTACATTGGGTTTTCTACAGCTCCAGGAAACTCATCTGTGTTACTAGTCTTCCTACAAGATCATTTTTCCTGACCTTGTCAGCAATGATGAGTGAATTCTTCCTCTGGAGATTATCCAGTGTGCACCCCTAGGCTTCTCACATGTGCTCTTGTAGTGGAGACTATCAACAAATAGGAGTGGAAGGTGGTGGAGAGTAACAGTTCAGGGTAAGGGGAAAGATACTGAGATAGTCTTCAAAAGACTTAAGAAAGTCTGGCAGATACCTAAATGTTATGGGGCTTGTCCATTTCATTGACTTACCACACATTGTTTAACATGTGCCACCTTTTCCTAAAACGCCTACATGCTGCTGGAATCTCTTTCCACAGGTACTACGTAGCACAACTCCCTTGGTGTTTTCTTACTGGTACCTTTAACTAGCTAATACCTACTTCTTTACAGCCCTTGCTTTTCATTACTGCTGCTGTATTTTATCTATTAGTAGTCTATTGTCAGTAAATGAAGTCTATTGCTCTCAGGAGTTTCTGCTTGTTTCATGTTACCAGTTACCAGTTTTGGATTGCAATATCCCCCATGTTGGGTATATATTTTTCAGTAAAGTGTTCAGGCAGCATTTCTGCATAGGGAAAAGCTATGCTAGCACTGGACACCAAGAATTTCAGAGATGAGCTGGCTTCATGTCTAGGCAATGTAGCCAGTCGCTTAGGGTGACCAACTTCTCAGGACAAAGGGTGGCACCCATTCTGCCACTGCAGACAGAAAGTAGGCAGCTGGGTTTTGCAAGGTGAAGGATGCTGCTGAGTGAAGGGGCGAGAAAAGCTGGTATGCGAAGTTGTATTTTGGAAGGTGCAGTACTGTCTACTACCACAGCGAATGGGTCTCCTTCTCATGGAGGCTGTGTAATAGCGCGTTACAGTAACTGTAGTTAAACTCATGTGGGTCAAGATGTTACAGACACAGTTGTCTGCTCTGGTCCTCCACTGACAAGCATTTCCTGCCAGCTGCAAGGGCAGAGGAAATGGTGCATGTCTGATCATCTACACTCCCACAGCCTCCAGTGAGGATGGAGTCACTGCTGCATGGGCTGAACTCCTTCGCAATCATGGGACAGGGGAAACAGACTTCGCAGCAGTCCAGACTGTGAGATCCCCTGGATTCAGGCAGCTAGCAAGCCTTCTTCACTTGGCTCAAATACAGTGGAGAGCAAAAATCAACAAAATTAATGTGATGTTACTTCATTCCCCATGGAAATCTGTAGGCGTCAAAATAACCACTACCTCTTGTAGTCCAACAACACTTGCAGCATTTCCTGATATATTGTGGTATCACTGCCTGAAAGCAGGTCCGTCTGCAAACCAGCTGAAGTGTCAGCATCTTCCTGTTGTAATTACAGACTTTGAATCTAATAGAGACATAACGATTCGTATCAACTCCACTTGCTCACCCGTTACGTACCCAAATTTGTGCACGCAATTTTTCCATGAGTTCAGTGTCATTAAAAGGTCACATCTGGGGATGATGTCAAACATCATAGATCTATTGACCCACCCAGTTGTCCCCCACTCTCTATTTACTTGAATGTCTCTGCCTGTGTGATGTCTCACACTGTCCTTATTAAATTGCATTCCTTTTTTTTACTTTCCCACATACCACTTTTCCATTTTTTCAAGTTTATTTTGGAGCCTGAGCCTGTCTCACAGTCTCTCACAACTTGTTTTATAGGCCATCTTAATATCTATAGTCTCTCCTCTATCATCCAAGTAACAGGCAAAAACACATAAACACTGAGGTTATGTCAGACTTCACTAAAGTCTTCAAGAAACCTCTTCCTTTTTGACAATGAACCATCAACAATTTCTTTTTATAGATAAGTTGTCCACCCAGTGTTATACAAATGTTTTCGTAGTTCATTAAATGTACTGGTTTCAAATAGTTTTCTCCTGACTAATCTACACTGACAGTTACCCAATCTCTTGGCAGAGGCTTAGTTTCATTTTGTCTTGTTTCATTCCAGAGTTTTTCCAAGAATTGAATAAAGACATTTGTTCATGGTTTGTGGTTTTTTTTTTTATTATTCTTTGTTTCATTTGCCCTTCTTTTTCAAGGTAGGCCCCATGTACGTCCTATTGAAGTCTTCTGGTCCCTCACCCACTCTCCAGGCACTGATTCAGCAAGTTTGCTGCTCTAACCCAGAAAGAAGGTCCATCAGACCTAGCTCACCAGAAAACATCTTTCTCAACTAGCTATACCCAAGCAAGTAGTTTCATTCCCAGGAGGAAAAGAGTGAGATGCAAACATTAAAAATATAATCCTAAAGCTTTTTCAATAAATTAAAATCCCAAACCCAAATGAAAACATTGTAAGATTTGGATCCTGAAATGGATTTTACTCTGCAATTATTTTGGTTTTTGTTCAAACAAGATAAAAATGTAAGAAAAAAGTAAAAGAGAAAAAGAAAGTTGCAATTTGACAGAGACTGCAACTCTTTTCAATCTCAATTTTTCAGGTTAGCTGAAGAGATGAAAAAATCAATTTTTTACACAGCTCCTGTCCTGGAGCCTTAGAAAATTACCCTCTAGATACAACAATTACGGGAGTTATGGTGCAGAACACCATCATGGAAATTTAAATCAGTTTTAGATCATTGTGGAAGATGCCATCAGAGCTGTGTTTTGAAACGGGCCTAAAAGCAGTTTCTGACACAGTAATGAATATGGCTTGGCCTTCTCTGAGCCTTTTCATCTGGCACCGTTAAGTGTAGTTGCCTCTAGTGCTCTTCATGCTGACAGCATCAAATGATAGAGAGTTTTCTTGCTGTAGATGAAATCTCTTAAGATGCTTTGCTGTATGAATGTGCTGCTGGGAAAGATGAGTTGCTTTTAACCTTCTTTCACCTTATTTGCATGCATGGACACCAGGATGCAATGGCCTTTGATAGGGAGTTCAACTCTTTCTCAGACTTCTGAGTTTGTTCATCGGGGCTCAGCAAGTGGGTTGTTGCTTTCTCCAGACCTTCCCTAATAAGGAGACATTATTCAGTGATGAGTGAAAAGATTGATGAGGGTCTGTTGGGTTTTTATTCCCAGTAATATATCATCAGTGAATGGAATTAATTAAAAAGCTATTTGGTTTGAACTTTTTTGTCATTCTGTGCATGGCTCATGGATACATATATACACTGAAAAAATAGACACAACACATAATTCCTCAACAGGACGGTTGGTGTATTCTGTCATTACCACCAAAAGAGCACTATTTCAAATTTATCGCCTGCAAATATTATGCTTTTCTTCAAATGCATGACATCGTGCAATTTTCCCTTTGCCTTTCCCCACCTTCACAAAAAAACAAGTCGCCATTTCTACAGCTTCTTTTATGCACTCTTTTCCTGAAAGGCTTGTGCTGAGCCAATATTTTAGTGTGGATATTAGGGAGGCTTTTCTTTTTTTTTTTTGCTGTGAAGCATGCATTTTTCCATTTACTAACCAGGAATACTGGGTTTTGACTGGTGGATATGAACCATTGCACTGTTGAGTAAGATCAGGTAGAACCTGTACATAAATTTGGACCAGAACAGGATGCAGATGAGTTTACTTTTCTTATAGGGGCAAAAAACCTGTGGGGCAGGCTTAAGCTGAAGGGTGTTATAAACCAGGTTCAGTATTTGGTGCCCGAGGTGGTTCAGCAGCTTAGCTTGAAGGAGACACAGCGTATGGTGTGGTCAAAACATACGAGTGTACAAATGCTAAATATATGACAAAGCAAGGGGTGTTATGGGGTAGCACTTAGAGATCTCTTGATTTGCTTTCTAGTGCACTTGAAGCCATCACTGAGGAAACACAAGGTGCATTAGAATCATAGAATCATGGAATAGTTACAGTTGGAAAGGATCTTAATATCATTCAGTTCCAACCCCCCTGCCAGGGGCAGGAACACCTCACACTAAACCATGTCCACCCAAGGCTCTGTCCAAGCCCCACCTTGAACACCGCCAGCGATGGAGCATTAACAAGCTTCCCTGGGCAACACATTCCAGTGCCTCACCACCCTCACAGTAAAGAATTTCTTCATCATGTCCAATCTAAACTTCCCCTGTTTAAGTTTGAACCTGTTACCCCTTATCCTATCACTGCAATCCCTCATTAAGAGTCCCTCCCCAGCATTCCTATAGGCCCCCTTCAGATACTGGAAGGCTGCTATGAGGTCTCCACACAGCCTTCTCTTCTCCAGGATGAACAGACCCAACTTTCTCAGCCTATCTTCATACGGGAGGTGCTCCAGTCCCCTGATCACCCTCAGTGGCCCTCCTCTGCACTTGTTCCAACAGTTTCATATCCTTTTCATGTTGAGGACACCAGAACTGCACACAATACTCCAAGCGAGGTCTCAGGAGAGCAGAGTAGAGGGGCAAGATCATCTCCTTCGATCTGCTGGTCACACTCCTTTTGATGCAGCCCAGGATACGGTTGGCTTTCTGGGCTGCAAGCGCACACTGCAGCTGGCTCATGTGCATTTTCTCATCGACCAACACCCCCAAGTCCTTCTCTGCAGGACTGCTCTCAATCTCTTCTCTGCCCAACCTGTAGCTGTGTCTGGCATTGCTCCTACCCATGTGTAGGACCTTGCACATGTCATGGTTAAACTTCATCAGGTTGGCATCAGCCCACCTCACAAGCGTGTCAAGGTCCCTCTGCATGGCATTCCTTCCCTCCAACTTATCAACCCTTTAGCTGCTGGAACTAGGGCAGAAAAGCTGTACAATAACATGGCTGAGGTGTATGGATGTCATCCCTGGCCACAACCCCCTTTGCAAGACTTCCTTGATGACCACCACTCAGCAGGGCTGAGCCTTGAGCAGCAGCAGCCGAATAGGCAGCAGCAGGGATACTCAGAACCTTGGCACTGAATGGAGTTTGAACTGCAAGTGCTCATCTGGAGTTCAGGGGTGAGCAGTGTTAGCACACATCACTGAGCTGTACTAGAAACTGTAGCAGTTCCCCAAAAATGTGTTGCTGCAGACACTAATTGCTGATGGCTTTGACTGACTTAAGCAAGCAATCAGTGGGGCAGTGCTGTTGGTGGGCTTTTATAAGACAGAATCAAGAATTTACAGCTGCCCATCACAGGTGGCAGGTGCCTCAGAGGGCTCCAGCCCCTGGTTCATCTGGTGCTGGGCCAGGGGCTGGGCAGGGAAGACTGACAGTTTTGTCCCAGTCCATGGCAATCACGAAGGAATTTGTGCTTGTCACTGGAAGATCTCAGTAAAGGGAATGTGGCACCTTCAGAGAGATACCCTGGTAAGATTTGCCCTTTGCCTGTGTTGATCAGCATATTAACTCATCTGTGAATACCATTTATGTAGTTCATCTAGTTCTGTGTAAATTGTGTGTTGTATTCATCTTCCTGAGCATTTTAGTAAAGCAATGTACAAGGCTGGGGGTGGGACATGAATTACATTCACAAAACTACAGAAGAGAGGTTTTCTCTCTCATCTAATGCTGAGGGCACCTCTTCAGGGTGTGAAGGACCTAATTTTGTGTCCTTTCTCTGTTTGACGCACACTTTGACAGCAGCCAAGGGCTCCCACATCTCACAGAGATATCTGATATCTGCCCTCAGCATCGTCTAAGGAGACTTTTCCAATCTCTGATTCTGGGGTTCTTTTATTCATAAACAAGTCTTAACCAGTCATGGAAGTAGTCTTGGAGGCTAACATCAGTCACAGAGGTTGCTCTCATTAGGATCCCTTTATAATCAGTGGACTACTCGTATCTGGAGCAGATATCTTGTTTTGATTTGAATTCATTTTCAGAAGTGAGAGATGCCTTCAGAAGTGAGAGATACTGTCAAGATGATGTTCACACAAGGTCTGTACTTTTGAAATCCATTCCCTTTGACCTAGAAATGTGCCAGCTTTAGTATTACACATCGTCTGATTCACCCTGACTGCTTTTCCCTCGCTTTGCTCAGAGGTGCACTGAATATACATATTATTAATATGAAACAAAGCTCGCTGGGATTCTGTGTGCTTTAATGATTCTTGTAAATCGCATAAAAGTAAAAAGAAGCTAGTGTTGTAATGTCTCTGTAGCTGACACAGTGTATACAGACAGTGGAAGAAATGTTCTGAATCTCACTGCTTTGATTATTGTTTCTTCTAACTTCAGTAATAAAGAATGAAAGGTTAGTAGTTCATACTAGTGGGTGCCCAGCACTTCTCTTAGTAGGCACCTTGAGTAGTCAGGAACATTTCTTTTCAAGCCTTAGCAGGCAACTGCTTTTGAGGGAGAGGCTCTTAATGCAGAAGATCCCTCCGGGTTATCCTGGGTTCAGCTGCAACAGTTACTTTTTCTGCTTTCTAGTAGCTGGTTGGAGGCTGTCCAGAAGAAGCAGAAACAGGACGCCTGATCCAAACTAGCCAAAGGGGCATTCCATACCGCAGCATGTCATGCCCAGTATATAAACTGAGGGGAGTTATGTGGAAGGGCAGATCACTGCTCAGGCTGGTCTCAGTATCCATTGGGAGGTGGTGAGCAATTGTGTTGTGCATCAGCTTGGGTTCGTTGTTTTTTCCCCCTTTCTCTTTTTAGTTTTATATTCTCTCCCCTTGTTATTTCTCTTATTATTATTGTTACTACTAGTAGTAGTTTTGTATTATACTTTAGTTTTTTGGTTTAGTTATTACTGTTCTTATCTCAACCCATGGTGGGGTTTATATTCTTTCAATTCTCCTCCCCTTCCCACCCAGAGCTAGGGGCAAATGGGAGGAGTGAGCAAACAGCTCTGAGTCACTGACTGGGCTTAAACCATGACATGGCTTTTGCTTCTATTAATTTTACATAAGGCATTATTGTTGGCCAGAATTAGATAGCACCACTTATTTATGAATAACCCATGAAGGAATGCATGAGTCAACATGAGACGTGCATAATAGCTGACTGGGAAAATCAAAAATGGCATCTATGCAGAACAATCACCAAAAGAGATAGGAATTATCTTCCCACCTCTCTGAGCTGCTTCCCCCAGTGCATGCTTTTCCCCTCCTTCCCCTATAGAGAATAAACCATGATCATGGTGGAATTTTTCAGCTGTGCAGATTGAGTGGCCCCAGGTTTCTTCTACCCCTTTATTTAATGGTTCTAGTGACTTCTCCTGAAAAAAGAAACATCTGGCACATGTCATGGAGAAATGCAAAGTAGTAATGGAATCCTTGCAAGTCACAAGATTTTCTGAGCTCAGCCAGTCCTTCTTGGGTGACATGGTTTAATGTGAGATGTCCCTGCCTGTGGCAGGGGTTTGGAACTAAAGGATCTTCAGGTACTTTCCAATCCTAACTATTCTATGATTCTATGTGAGGTATAGCTTCTTTAATATTGCTATTTATACAATTCCAGGAATGAGCACAATAGATAAAGACCTGAACAAAAAATGAATTACAACACAGTGAAAGAAAAACTGTGATAAACTCCTGTAGCTGTACCTGGGATCGCTCCAACCCAGATACAGAACCTTGCACTGGGCTTGTTTGAACTTCATGAGGTTTGCATTGGCCCGCCTCTCAAGCATGTCTTATTATCCCTTACAGAGACAGCAATTTGAGTGTGTTACAACCCCCTCAAAATCTTCAGAGGAAAATTTGTGTCTAATGTGTTTGCTAGAGTGCACTGCTGCTCCACTTAGCCATCAGGTTGTTCATTTTGTGTGCAAGGGATATATAGCCCATAGCAGTGGAGATCTTAAAGCATGAGTGTTCATATCTGACTTGAGTTAAATTTTTGTACTGTAATACAGAAAGAGAATGCTGATTTGTAATTTGTCAGAAGCTCTCCATGACTGGTAAAATATCAGGTGAAATTAAGAAGCAGATTAAATATGGTCAGAGTATGTGTTTGGGGTCTGGAATGCATCCAGCTTAAATTGGAGTATGTAGGCAGTAAAACATGACAGTGATTTGTTTTGAATTGACATTTAAATTGCAAAGCAATCATTGAAATGATCACCAAGTCTGGCATTAAAGCACATTTTGGTAACTCATAGATATAACCATTAAAAAAAATGGGCGCAGGCTTAATAGACTACTAGCAAAATACATGACCAGAATGATCTTACCTTCCCTGAATAGTAAGATAAAGTTCATTAACATGACTACTTTGTAGTGATTCTTGGATAACTATGTGAGTTTTACTACACACATCTGTCTCCCCTAACCATATCTTCCAGCTCTCACTCAGCATCCCTGTAATAATGTGTGCTGTAGACATTTTCAGGTTTGTTTTAATATTTCTGCAATGTGTATTGGGATTCACTTGAAATGCATGGAATTTGCACTGATCCTCTGGATAGAGATGAAATTCATACACAGCTGAGAGCAAGCACTCATAGTTCATCTGGTTCAATGGGTCTACTCATGGCAATGAGTCCTAACCCGAGAATTAAGATCTTTAAAATTTCAATCCGCAAAATTAAGCTCAGGCAAGTTGGTCCTTCAGGGGATGGGGTGAGGGACAGTGTTCACTCTATATAATAAAACCAGCTCAATTCAGGCTCAGAAGTTTGTACAAACAAAACTGAAACACCTTTATCAGAATAATGAGTAGAAACTCTAGCTTTTCTGTGTACTGAAGAATTACTAGGCAAATTCTTGAATGCTGTGGTTATTTTGTTTGCTTAGCAATGTTAGACATTACAGTCTTCTGGAATTGAAGTTCAGTTTTTCCCTTCTCTCTGCAACAATTCTGCAACAGTTCAGACATTATTACAGATATGCTTTCCTTCCACAATGTAAGGCAAGTCCAGTGATGTAGATGCACAAGGCATATGATAGGCAAACTAGTTCCAGGAAATAGTTAGTTTTGTTTTTAATAGACTATATGCCCCCCAAAATAATTCAAGACCCAAAGTCCTAATAGTGTAGACCAGAGAATCATAAAATCCTAAATAACTTAGGCTGGGGGGAGAGCTCTGGAGGTTATTGCTCATCGCACAATCAGCTCTGAAGTTACATCAGGTTGCTCAGGACCTTCTCCTGCCAATTTTTCAGTATCCCCAAGGACCCAGCTGCTATAATGCCATTCACGGGGCTTCTGTATCATATTGCTAATGTGAAATGATGCTCACAATAGAAATAATTCTCACTTTGTTTAATACATAGTCACATTTACAATCAAAGAAACAGGCAGAAGAATATTAACTTTCTACTTGCAGCAGATTTCCTAGATTTTTAAGACCAGAGGGACAGCTGTCATCATGTCCAAACTCCTGAGCAACAGAAACTAGAACATTACCTTCAGACAGGCTGAAAAGTAGTGTTCAGGCACCTATATATGTAGCAGCTCACCTCTGTGAGACTCCAAGATCACTGAGAGCAATCTTTATATTGTCAGTCACAAAGGACAATTTTAGCTGAAATCCTGCAACTGTGCTCAACTTGCACAACCTTCTACTGATTTGTGGAGACTCCTTAATTTCTGTCTAGCAGACAAAGAAGCTTAAAGGGCTTTCTATGTTGAGCAATCATTTCAGGTTAAATTTTAACCCCTGTGGATTGATTATGAAGTTGTTATTCAAACTCAGTTTCAGCAGAAAGATTATGTACACGGATTAAAGGCTGTGAGATTGGCACCTTTGTATTGTAACTGCAAATCAGGATGCAGAAACAGGCTGTGTCTGCATTTGAATATGCTAAAAGCTAGGAATTTCCAAATCTCAGCAGGAACTGTTATCAGGAAGACTTTCCGAAAAGATCTAATGCCTTGTAGTTGCTGGGTAGCTGAGGTAAGGAGCCTGTTAACATCTTATTTTATCTCCTGCTGTGTTGAAAGATGTAGCTCTCTTCTTAAACAATATTTTTGTCTCTACATGGGCTGAAACACACCTTCCATGGGTCATGCAGTGATAAGGCACCTTCTCTCACTTCCAGAGTGTTGGTTCACTATTAGGACACATGAGAAGCATTATCTGCTTCAGGATTGTACTGTTGTGCTGCCCTTTGTAACAGCTCAGTGCATCACTTAGCGTTTGTCTTGGAGACACAGTAGAAGTGTGCCAGGTTCACACTTCCCTAGTGTCACGTCACACTGGATCTTCAGCATCATTCCTGCACATCTACTGCATTGCCTCTGCAAAAGCGCTTGCTACAAACAAATAAAGATCAACCCTTGACTCCTCTGCATGTTGAGCATTTAGCCATCTTTTTCCCTTGGCTATATCTGTAGGCTCCCAGTGAGGAGTTCTGGACAGTAATGACTGAATTTTCAGTGTAGTCCAAATGCAAATTTCTATGGGTCTGTGGTACTTGGCTTCCTTGCATAGCACTGGTTTCTGATATCTGGTTGATGAGTCTTGCTACAAAGACAGAAATCCTAAACTTCAGCTGATGCATATGTGTCTTTAACACGCAGCAGAGGCCTTGTTTCTGTGCTATATCTGGTACTGGTCTAGTATCTCTTCATAAAGTTTTCATTTACACCCCACTCAACTGCCTGTTTGGGCTTTCCCTCACCCTACAAGGAATGAGATAGTCAGGGCAACTATGCCGCAGCACCAATGCTCATCCTGCTGCAGTCACATGCTACAAGCTAGTGCTGAGAAATGGCTGCTTGAAGAAAGCAACTACTTAGCAGTATCTAGTGAAGCCTTCATATCTGCTGCAGATTTGGAATGATCTACCTGATGTATTGCCACTGCTTCCTAATGGTGCATTTTCCTTAAATATGTTTCTAGTTCAACTCCAATGAAAGCTTACTCTTCTATTCACTAAAAGTCTGGTTTTTTGCTGTGCTAGATGAAAGTTTGATGCTAGTGTGGGGTAAATCACAGTTACAATGCTATAAGTTTCCAGCTTATCACACTAATTTAGGACCTGAAGTAGGCACAAAATAACGTCAAAAGTAGGCAAAAAAAATGAAAGAAGAACATAAGACATTTATTTTCTTTGCATCTGTTAATAGGACAGGGTAGAAACAATGTAATTTAGTGTGCTGGTTAATTTGAGGCTAATCAGGCAAGAAACAAGTTTGTCTGACTTCCCATTCTTCTTGCCTGCCATCAGAAATGGAAGAAAGGTCTGTTTCAAAGGTCAGCATTAAGTTACAGATTTTAAATGGGTCTCTTTTTCTTCAGGATTCTGTTCCATTTTGCCCTGTGGCTGACACAGGAGCAGTTATTGCCTGCCCTGCTATATGCTAAGCAGTCTCATATCCTACTGAGGGATGACATCTTTAAAGAACAATTCAAGTATATTGTCCAATCATGAACATGACCAAATGGCTCGAGCACCTCTCCTGTGATGACAGGCTGAGACAGTTGGGCTTGTCCAGCCTACAGAAGAAAAGGCTCCAGGAGACCCTGTAGCAGCCTTCCAGGAGCCTACAAGAATGCTGGAGAGCTGAGAGGGACTCTTCAGAAAAGCATGTACTAATGGGACAAGAGGGAATGGCTTTAAGCTGAAAGAGGGTAGGTTTAGATTAGATATTAGGAAAAAATTATTCACTGTGAGAGTGGTGAGACACAGGCACAGGTTGCCCAGAGAAGCTGTGGCTGCCTTATCCCTGGAAGTGTTCAAGGCCAGGTTAGATGGAGCTTTGAGCAACCTGTTCTAGTGGAAGGTATCCCTGCCCACATGCAGGAGGGTTGGAACAAGATGGTCTTTAAGGTCCCTTCCAATCCAAACCACTCTATGATTCTATTATTCTATGATTCCAAAGAGATTTCATTAACAAGATGCAGAAAATATTTGGAGTCATCTTTGTTTATAAGAGAGGAAAACAAACCTCCATATTACTGGAAGGTGAATCTTTGTGTGTGTTCTGGCAAGCAAACAGATTTCGCATGCCTCTCCAGAAACTCAGTCAAACAGCCTTTGGGAAGTTTCTGACTACAGGGGAGAAAGATTAATAATGTTTCTCTCTTGGATAAGCATCTAATTAGTGGCATGCCAGCACCAGATAACTATTAAACCTTTGTGAATAAAATATTAGGAAATAAAACATAATTGTTTTAAAACTATGGAGGAAAAAAGACCATTGTTTCTAATATGTTATAGCTCACTTTTGAAATTTAAGATTCACCTGATGGACCACATTTCCCCAAATACCAACAGTATTACAGACAATGACAAAGCTGTGGCATTCAACTTTTGTGGAGCTGCACAGCCAGTTGTTCTGCAGCACAATACCCACACCACAGTTCTGCAAAACTGGTTTGGAACCTCAGGAAAATGAACTTCACATAAAACTGATAGTTGGTCTTCTGAAAAACACAATATGCTTGCTAAATTTTCTGTAGACCCCCACCAGTGCACAGAGATGAAAAGTGACAACTCAGTTATTTAAAGTATTTTATCATCTCAGAGGAGGTTCGTTTCGGGCAAAGGATTAAAGAGTTGTTATTTGTATAAGGAACTTGTCTATCCATGATTAATGAGCCATAAAATATTTTGGCTTGTTACTCATCATTGCCAACTTAATGGGAAAACTTACCTTTTAGCTACACTCTGACAACTGCATTCACTTGTTTGCTGCAAAGCTCTGCAGTGTTTAACATGACTGTGACTGGAGACAACATTGCAGACCCATTTCTGCAAAATTTTTCAAATACCTGCCTAACCTTCGGCGTGCTCTTCACTCTGTACATTTCCCCATACGTTGCAGAACTGGGACAAAATCAAAACTTAGCACTATGCAGCATTTATTTTTAAGTCTTTGTGATACTACTGGATGCACAGATAAGCCTTATCTGGCTATGCTGCTGCCATCCTTATTTCAGATATGTGATATTCACTCCATCCTAGAATGCATTTAAGAATAAAGATGAAGCTGAAGATTTCAGGATGTCCTAGGGCAGGACTCACACAGCCCAATTATCCCAGCTGGCTAACCTATGGTAGCTTTGAGCAGCTCCACATTCTGCATAACTCAGAAACAAACTTCGTTCCACAGTAACAAAATGGTATTTATTAGAGAAGGCTTCGTGGCATTACATGAGTTTGGAACATTATAAATTGTAATAGGCAAGACTTTCAAAACTGGATATCTCCTTCTAGGCCTCTGAGCATAGAGTTGGTGCCTATGAAAGTGGTTTCCCTTTCAAATGTACCTAAAACCCTGTGGGGCTGATGAAACTTACATAGTTTCAGAAAAGATAACTTATATTTTTAATATACTTTGCCTGGATTTTTTTTTTTCAAATGGGCTTCAAACTCCTGCATTTTTATAGGGTCAATCGGAACAACAAAGCTTCCACCCCATGGGAAATTCAGATATTCAGGCACTTGCTTTTAATATGGTAAAATTGCACTGAATTCTACTGCATTTATTTTTTCAAGGTGCACTATTTCCATATATTTTATTGCGTGAGAACACTTCAATGGCTTGTTTCAAGTCTGTATCAGCTCTATGTCCATTTTAAGCTACAGCAAACTCCATGCAGACTACAATTCAGACATCTTAGCCTCCTACTCTTCCTAAAGGTTTCAGGCTGTCTTTAAGCTAGATCATCAGTGAGGTTGTACTATGGATGGTCAAATAATGTGTACAAAATGCTTTGTCCTGGAGGAATAGCCCCTCCAATAAAAATCACTTAGGGAGCTGGAGAACAAGGAAGTGTTTGGACTATTAGTTTTGTGAGGCACTGCAGGATCTCATGTCAGTTCTCATAAACACTCTATTGACAAAAATGAAATAAGATGATTGATTCAGAAAGCTCCAATATGTGGATCTGGGATGATGTTTCAAAAGAAAAAAAAAAAAAGATCCTGTTAGTTTTTTGTTGGTTTGGGTTTTTTTGTTGGTTCCTGTTTGTTTGAGGTTTTTTTGGGGGGGGGCGCGGGTTGTTTGGTTGGTTGGGGGTTTTTTTAATACCCTCATAAAACATAAACCTAATCAACAACAGTTAATTTATTATTTTAAAATGTCTATGTTGAGAAAAAATGACTTTCCATTAAGTAAAATAATTGGGAAACTATCATTATTCTTTTCTGTAAGAAAAAAGGTGAAATTGCACATATTCATGGAAATAACTCAAAGAATAGCCAGAGGCAATATTGCATAGACAAGTGGGGTTTCGGAGGCATACCATTTGTCTTATTGAAAGAGAGAAAAACCTTGGTTTAAAATTATATTTTCCTGTAACTCAAACTGATCTAGCATGCTTCTTATCCAATCTTTCTGAAAACTTGTGAGAGTTGCTGAAAGTAATATTGAGGATAAACTGACCTAATTACTTTTTATTCTAGCAAAAATGCTTCCCAACTGCAAAATGACATTAACCCATCTTTATTATTAGACCTCATCAACTTGGAGCTGAGTACAGTGGTAGTTATGAGGAACAAAGAACTCTCTGATGGTTGTTACTTTATGTATTTTTTTGAGGAGGAGGAGGCAGCCTTTTCAATGGTGCTTTTCTTGAACTGCATTGCAATTAGGAACAGCTTTAAAGCTTTATACAATATCTTTTCAACAACTGACTCAGTTTTGCAGAGGAGATCTATGGCTATTGTGTTTGTCTCTGTTCATGAAATGAATAAGAGATCTTCAACATAAAACTAAAATGCTTTGGAGAATGATGGCATGCCGAGAAACACAGGAGCCAGAAGAAACTGATCAAGAAATATCAGAGGAAAAGGAGACCCAAATTTAACCAAAGACATTATAAAGCTTGATTTCTGCTATCAAGTGAAAGAATTCAGTCACAACCATGTTTAGTGAATCCTTCTCTCTGCAAAAAAATGTATAGTATGTATGCAACAGTATGCATGCAGGGTGAAGGAGGTGATCCTGCCCTCTGCTCCACTTTCATGATGCCCCACTTGGAGTATTGTCTGCAGTTCTGGTGTCCTCAACATAAAAAGGACATGGAAGTGCTGGAACAAGTCCAGAGGAGGGCCACGAGGATGATCAGGGGACTGGAGCACCTCTTTTATGAAGACAGGCTGAGAAAGTTGGGGCTGTTCGGCCTGGAGAAGAGAAGGCTGTGTGGAGACCTCATAGCAGCCTTCCAGTATCTGAAGGGGGCCTATAAGGATACTGGGGAGGGACTCTTCATGAGGGACTGTAGTGAGAGGACAAGGGGTAACGGGTTCAAAGTTAAACAGGGGAAGTTTAGATTGGCTATGAGGAAGAAATTCTTTACTGTGAGGGTGGTGAGGTACTGGAATGGGTTTCCCAGGGAAGCTGTGAATGCTCCATCGCTGGCGGTGTTCAAGGTGGAGTTGGACAGAGCCTTGGGTGACATGGTTTAATGTGAGGTGTCCCTGCCCCTGACAGGGGGGTTGGAACTGAATGATGTTAAGGTCCTTTCCAATCCTAACTATTCTATGATTCTGTAAGAATGCTGTGGAGGGACTCTTCATCAGGGACTACAGAAATAGAACAAGGGGTAACGGGTTCAAACTTAAACAGGTCAAGTTTAGACTGGATATAAGGAGGAAGTTCTTTACTGTGAAGGTGATGAGGCACTGGAATGGGTTGCCCAGGGAAGTTCTGAATGTTTTATCCATGATGGTGTACAAGGCGGGGTTGGACAGAGCCTTGAGTGACATGGTTTAGTGTGACGTGTCCCTGCTCATGGCAGGGGGGTTGGAACTGGATGATCTTAAGGTCCTTTCCAATCCTAACTATTCTATGATTTTATTATTCTATTAAGCTGCTACCTTTCTGCACAGAATTGAAAGCAGAAGACACTGAGGGTAAAATGAGATATGCCAGTAATTGTGCAATCTGTGTCACTGCTGGTGAAGGAACCATGGCTTTCTCCTAATCATAGAATAAACACATAACTTCCAGAAACAAATCAATAGAGAAAAACAAAACTTAGGACAGGAGACAGAAGGTGGTTTGTACATGTGTCTGCAGGGAGCTGATGGAGGCAACAGAGCCTATCTCAGCTGTACGGCAGCAGCTGCCTGCTGTGGGAACAGCAACCACTTATTTCTTAGGACTCTGAGTCAGAACATTTATCCTCTAGCCTTAAGTATACTCACATGTTTTCACAGGTGAGTTCCTGTGAACGGGCTGCGTACAAGAAAAATAATGTTTGATTTTTTTTTTGCCTTGAGACTTGAAGGAAGAAACAAGTTCTTAATACAACAGATGTTGTATTTTCTTGCTGGACTTTATTTACCTTGCTGAGCACAAGCAAAACCTCCAAAAAAACAAACATAACCCCACAAAACCAGAGAATATGGACAGCAAGAGACCTTGCAGGACTAGAGATAAGCCCTATACTTCCTTTCTAGAAAATAGCTTTGACTCAAGTTTGCAGCTACAGTGTTATGCTCAATTCATGGAAGGAATTAACAACAAAGCAGTGCGTAAAAGTACAACACAGACATCTAGGGTGGGAAAGAAAGTGGTCCTTGTAAATGTGATATGCAGGTAAAGCCATTTGTCATTTGTGGACCATTATTTGAAGTATCTCCTAATTAGTTTGTCAAAGTTAGATAGAGCCTACGTAGACTTTGTAAATATTCACCTGAATTCACTGATCCATCACATGTGATCTATCACATGCGTATGACAACATTGTTCCTGTTACTTACCTGGAAAACTACATTTTCTAAAAGATAGGAATAATGAATAATAATTAAAAAAATCAATTTAAAAAACCAACATAGCTAATGAAACATGTTTGCTGGTTCAACTAGAGATAAACAGAGTTTCAAACAAGGATTGAATAGCACTTTCAAAAATGACATCTTTGTCTCTGCAAGTGAAAACTACAATGGCTGTTGTTCTCAGACTGGGAATCATAACAAATCTGTAGTCAGATCTATATTGGTATATTTGTTTATGCAGATTTTGGAATGACATGATTTTCCATGCATCAACTGCAGAAGCAATAAAAATGCTGAACGATACCTATACAGTTAGTGAATACACTTCCCACTGACAAATTTGTTCACTCAGATGAACCCAAACTGTACACGAGAGCATTTACTGAGAATCTGGCTGAAATTTCTAGGACACAGAAAATAGCTCTGGTTAAAATGATAAATACTGAAACGCATGCCTTCTAGCTTGATTTTAGTAAGCATTTCAGATTGG
Source organism: Myiopsitta monachus (assembly GCA_017639245.1). Taxonomy (NCBI): domain Eukaryota; kingdom Metazoa; phylum Chordata; class Aves; order Psittaciformes; family Psittacidae; genus Myiopsitta; species Myiopsitta monachus. The sequence goes on from CM029919.1 coordinate 69,085,688, forward strand.
GAAAACAAGTGGAACCTTGAACCATTTAATTATTCAATCGATGTGGAGCAACTTGACTGACAAAGCTCTATGCATATCCTGACACCTGTCAGTTAGAAGTAGCCCACCTGGGCCCTGCTCTGTTTATTCCTATTCGATAAAGAGACATTGCAAAGGAGGCAGCTGGCAGGACGCAGAGAATGCTTCCTCCTCCCTTCATTTTCATGCCTATGCCTGCAAAAGTCAGGATCTAGCCATAACAACATGGGGGGGGGGAAGGGAGGTATGTGAGACTAGGAAATAGCTGAGGCAGTTCTGGCATAATGGTGCAGAAAGTGATGTCACACACAGCTGGATGGGGCTATGTTGAAGTGGCATGCAAGTGGGACACACCTCAGCAGGAAATGTCAAGCAGATGAAGATATGTCTCCCTTTGTGCCTTTTCCGCAGGCAACTCCACTACACCATCACCATAATCATAACAAAGAGCAAAGGGAGTGTAGTGCCCAGCACTGCTGACTGCTGAGGACCACCAAAAAAAAAAAAGCTATATAATAGAGAGGACCTGGATATTAATATAAACATTATATAGTAATTTACATGTAGTCTTTACTCTATGGAAGGACACTATCTTTAGTGTGGGGAAGCACATCTAAAAACATCTACTGTCTTATTGGCCTTGGAACCACAGATCACATACAGAATATCAGAAAGATGGCCTGGGCAAGCCTCCAGGATGCCAGCTTTTTGTCCTGATTACCCTGACCTGAATCATTGTGCTTAGAAGCTGGGATCACAGGGTCTGGACTGTCCAAGGGAGGTACATGGGGATGTTCAAATTGCACCAGGGATGCAAAGCAAAACCCTGTGTGAGCTCAGGTCCTGCTGCTAAGGTGCCCAGCATACTACACCATGACAGAGAGAGCAACATGTTCAGACATAGAAGAGGCTTCTCCTTCCTTTTTCTTTCTTTGCATTTTTTCAGCTCCTCACAGATACACTGCCTCTGAAGACCTTTGTCATAGAGAAATAATAAAAATACAATCCTCTGTGAAAGTATGAAGAACCATTTTTCTTTTCAAGACGCTTATTGTCCTCTTCCCAGAATTTAGCTTAGCCAGAACAGAACTATACAGACAATGAAAATACGGGGTTTCCTCACCTTTGTTCTTACTTAAATTAAATTCATCTGAAAACATTGCTTCTTTTTCAACCCACTCAAGCCCAGAACTGCCAGAAGCAAGGAGTCTACAGGTTAAACAATCTGACTGAGAGCTGCTGCAATAACTACAGTCCCCAGGGAGACAGCTTGGAGAGTTACAGAATGTCACCTGAAAAGGATGCAGGTCTGACAAGGGAGAGCTGCTCCCCTGGCACACTTTGTCACTACAAATGGCCCAGAGACACACAGCCTGGGAACCTGATAGACAGCCTCAAAATAATGCCCATTGACTGAACTCAAAGACATGCTCCTAATATCTAGGGCATTCGCTGGGGGAATGTCCGAGCTTTTCAAGCATATAGTGTATAGAGGGACTAAAATCTCCCCAGTATTGCTTCACTGAGGAATAAAGAATGCAATTCCTCTTGTTTAACTTTGAGTGAGTGAATGCTGCTGCTGTGACTTCTCTTCAACATCTGTCTTTGGACAAGAAAATTCGTCTGGAGGTACTTTCTCCTTTCAAATGACCATAAGAGGATGCCAGGGCGGCGAGTTCAGATACAGACGTATCGAAGCAAGAGCTGACACATACAGAGCATATGCACATACAGAACATTCAAGGGGACAGGAATTTTGATATTAAATAATTATTTTTTTCAGGTTGACAAAAGCAAAACTTCAGGGGCTGGTACTTTTATTCTGACATCCTCATATTCTTACCTTTCCTTTCCCTATGATCTTTTCTCATGGGAAAAAGCAGAGCTGACATGGGGAAGACTTGCAGGGGATGAAGAGTTGTAGGGAAGAGCAGGATGGGCTTCCAGAATGGACAAGGTAGCTGCACCTTATGCGCAAATTCGTTTCCTTCTGATCACCATTTAATTTCAGCCCTTAGAGGTGAAGCCTTCAATTCTTATGATCTGCTTCTTCCTCTTCCAAGACAACCTCCTTTTCTACTCTCCAAGAAGTAGGTCCTTCTTAAATAATTTTCATGCTGCATAAAGACTAACCCAGCACATGAAAAACATCTCTGACCCAGAGCTGATCTACAAAATATTTTTGAAGACTGTGAATTCTTATAGGCTAGCAGGAATCTCCAGGGCAATCACAAGCATGCGATGAAAATCATTACTCTGAATGACAATCTGCTGCTGCCTGTCCCACTCCTGCCACTTCAATTTCAGCATACACTTCAAAGACATTGTTCCTTCTGTTTCGTTTGACACAGAGGGAAAAAAAAAAAAGGAAAGAGACTAGCTACAGAAACACATGGCCTGGTGAGAGCCACAACACAGCAATATGCTGACAGTGCACCCCAGAGCATTTAGGTGAGCAGATCCTGCTATCAGCAGCATGGCCAAGTCCCACCCGCTCTGTTCAGCAGCCACCAAGTCGATGCGCTGCAAGTCAAAGGCTGTTCTGATTATTTGTCTCGCAGCTCATTTAAACTGTAAAAGCACAAATGGGCTTGATTTTATTATTACATTTGACTTCAGCAGATGTCTTGTGGGTAGTAGCTATCTCCTTCATATTCCTGTGGAAGAGCTTTCTGTAATACGGTACTGGGGGAAAAGATAATTGCATCAGAGGCAGCCCTCTTCCCTCAGAGAACAATTCCCCCACCCTGCATCATGTTTATATTTAACTACAGCCTATATTTGGGGTATTTCAGAACTGATAACTCATTAAAATGGCATCTTAGCAATCAGTCATGACATTCCATCTGGAAATAAAGGAAGTATAAATTTCAAGCCAGCCAATAAATCAAACAAAGTTCAAAATTTTTAAACCCATGAAACAAGAGAAGAAGAAGAAAAAAAGATAAGTGACACATTACACAAAATTATTCCTTCCTCAGGCTCACCATGAGGCCATACAAACAGTAGGCCCTATCAGTTATTTTTCATTGGGAAGGGGACAAATCATCATGTGTAGAAGCAGGTCTTCCAGAGAACCTGAAGGAGCAACGTGTCTCTACCTTCCACCTACCTGTCATCTGTAGGTCATACCTAATAATATAATTTGGGAATGTGTGGAATTTTCTGGGCAGATGCAGCTTCAGCACTCTCACCTGGTTACTATCTGTTGCACTACATATCTCACTTGGAGTATTGTGTGCAGTTCTGGTTGTCCTCAACATAAAAAGGACATGGAACTGTTGGAACAAGTCCAGAGGAGGGCCACGGGGATGATCAGGGGACTGGAGCACCTCCCGTATGAAGACAGGCTGAGAAAGTTGGGTCTGTTCAGCCTGGAGAAGAGAAAGCTGTGTGGAGACCTCGTTGCAGCCTTCCAGTATCTGAAGGAGGCCTATAGGGATGCTGGGGAGGGACTCTTCATGAGGGACTGTAGTGACAGGACAAAGGGCAATGGGTTCAAACTTAAACAGGGGAAGTTTAGATTGGCTATGAGGAAGAAATTCTTTACTGTGAGGGTGGTGAGGCACTGGAATGGGTTGCTGTCGTGGTTTAAGCCCAGTCAACCAACGGAGTTTTCTCACTCTCTCACTCCTCCTCTTTCTTCCCCCAGTCCCGGGGGGATGGGGAGGAGAATCGAAAGAATGCAATTCGCACAGGTTGAGATAAGAACAGTTTAGTAACTAAGGTATAACACAAATCACTACTGCTACCACCAGGAATAATACAGGAGAAATACAAAGAAAGAGAATATAACTGCTCGCTGAGGCCAACCCAGCCAGTGCACCCCCCAGCAGCAAACCTCCCACCATGCCACCACACCCTTCCAGGTCCCTACCCTCCGGTTTTACATCCTGGACATGACGTGCTGTGGTATGGAATAACCTCTTTGGTCAGTTTGGGTCAGGTGTCCTGTCTCTGCTTCCTCCCGGCTTCCCCTCCTCCCTGGCAGAGCATGAGACTCAGAAAGTCCTTGGTCAAACCAAAACGTTACCAATCAGTAACTAAGAACACTGGTGTTACCGGTGCTGTTCTCAGGCCCAAAATCAAAACCACAATGCTGCACCAGCTACCACGAAGGAGAAAAATGACTGCTGCTGCTGAACCCATGACAGTTGCCCAGGGAAGCTGTGAATGCTCCAAATCTGGCGGTGCTCAAGGTAGGGTTGAACAGAGCCTTCGGTGGCATGGTTTAGTGGGAGGTGTCCCTGCCTCTGGCAGGGGGGTTGGAACTAGATGATCTTAAGCTCCTTTCCAACCCCAACTATTCTATGATTCTATGAGTCTAATTTTCTGGACAGATGTCGCTTCCACACTCTCACCTGGTTACTATCTGTTGCAACAAGGATAATGGATACTAGCTGCTGAATTTTAAACATTAGTTGGACAATCAACTCACAGCTCCCATTTGGCACAAGGGTGCAGATTCCAATCACCATCAGACAACATTGCACCAGTGGAAACCTGGCGTATCGAAACTTAGCAAGTAGCTCCATGTATTCAGGTGTTTCATACATCCTTTTCTCCCCAAATTCCTTGTATGTAGCAAGATGAGGCATTTATACAGTATTAGGAGAGGCCATGAAAGGACAAACATTCAATGCTCTTGGGAAATTGCTAGTGGTACTGAAGCACCGTTTTCAATTTAAGAGGATGGGAGTTAGGAACCTCATCATCAGAGCCTTTCCAACAGTTTCAAATACCTAAAAAGCCTGAAATGTGAACAAACATGCCTGAATATGCTGGTGATGCTGGAGGTTCCATCTGTTACTTGTTCACAGCACATATTGTCAGGAGACTGGGAATGCCACTCTCACACCTTTTCATACTCTCACACTGCTTTGCATTGATCAGATTTCAGAAGCACATTTGTGGCTCTGCTCAGAGGGAAATATGACAACACAACTTGTCATACTTTCTGTCTGCTGACATGCCTTTTCCACAGATAGAAAACTGGGCTGCTGCTGACCTTGTTGTCTGGAAAGACAAAATCCCACGGGATTATGTTTTCTCTGTTGTTTTCAGAGGCAGGTGTTTCTTTTCTTTGCTTCTTCATCAGTACATTAAGAAGTTTAGATTGGATATGAGGAAGAAATTCTTTTCTGTAAGGGTGGTGAGGCACTGGAATGGGTTGCCCAGGGAAGTTCTGAATGCTCCATCTCTGGCAGAGTTCAAGGCTGGATTGGACAAAGCCTTGGGTGGCATGAATTAGTGGGAGGTGTTCCTGCCCCTGGCAGGGGGGTTGGAACTTGATGATCTTAAGGTCCTTTCCAACCCTAACTATTCTATCATTCTATGACTTTAATCAATATTGTGTCTTGACTTTCCTGACTTTGCCATAAGTTACCCTTCTTTTCCATTTGAACTTTATGTCATTTCCATCTCTCCCTGCTCAGCTTGTACATGTCAAGCAGGCCACATGAAGCACCAAAGACCATTGGCTATGTTGATTAATGGTGGTAGCAGGGGAGGTAGAGGCATGGGGGACAAAAAGTTCAGAAGTGCTCAAGGATTTTTAACGTTTCCACTTTGTACTGCACAGCCTGCAATGATCATGGCTGACTGTCTACAATACAAAAACCCTACTACAGCTTTAAAGCCTTGATTATTCCTTTGGGAATAAGCAAGGGATGTCGCTGCAGGGTGATGTCACACTGAGTAGTGGTAAGGGTATGAACACACTTGGAGTGTTACCCCTGGAGTAATTCGCACACTCCAAGGTGGCTGGGTGAGTTTTATTTAATTTGGGATTTGTGGATATCTGAATTTCACTCCAACATAAACATGCATAAGTGGATGCTATGATGTAAATGAGAGGGCAGATTGAGTTCTCCCGTGGCCTTAAGACATCATAAGAGTAACAGGCAGGTTGAAACACATTTAAGACATTTTCTCATACAGCATCCATCTTCCCAGCTCTGAGTCACACCCTTTCTCCACCCTGGTATGTTTGGAGCTTAGGGAAGTGGAGTGAGAGAAGAGTTGTGGCATTAAGACAGAGGCAGCACAGGAAAGCTGTAAGACAGTGGTGAAGGAAGGCAGTAACAGGTTGGAATATTACAACCTGATACTAGGTTGAGCTGATGCTAGACATTATTCCAACTATTTTCATAGAAAGCAGTCATCAGTTGTTGAAGAGCTGATATAAACTAAATGAATAGTGAAAGGAAATCCAAATCATTCAGGGAGCATTGCTGCTACTTGTTTGATGGAATTAAGGTAAAAGGGAATTCAAAATATGAAGCCAGTTTTAGTCTTGAATACCAGAAGCTCAAGAAAACAAGAGAACATGAAAGTTATTCAAAAACAACATCTGTAGGCAAAGGATGCAGATTTGTTCTTAAAATGACTGCAAATAATTGTTAAAGAAAACTGAATTCCTGTTTGGCTGATTATCTGCTTTGCATAAGTGTTCTGGGAAGGCCCTAGGGCATTGCCAATTTATCACAAAATAAAAAATTACTACTTACAGACAACCTTCCAAAATTCATTTAAAAGGGCAATGTGATTCTTCAAGTGTTGCATATTTGCTTTTGCATGTGCAAAAGTAACAAGAAACACATTTTTTGTAAGTGCATCCTTTCTTAACAGAGAAATCCATGCTGAAAACATTCTTAATAAATTCAGTTCACATTACTGTACTGATGTTTGTCTAGTAATATCTTGGGAATCACATTTAGCTTTAGCATTAATTAATTTGGTGAGATTTTCATGTGTTATCGACATACTTTACATCATCTGCTGGATCCGAATTGCACCAGGATAATGGAAAATTCTTCTATGCATGAATTTTCAAAATGCCTTTCAAATACAACAAAGCATACAACAAAGAAAAGCAATCTCTCAGGAGCATCAGCATGCAAGATGGAATTTCTGGTATATTATCTGCATGTATGTTTCCTGACTAGTAATGTGAAATCTTAAAATAAATTGAACGCCACAATAGCCAGATCCTTGTGTCATGGTTATAGCAAATCATTAAAAACTAGGCTTTAAAGTTCATATCTTAGAAAAAGAGCTGTGTGGGAGATGAAAAGAAGATTGTGATCAGTTTAAAATAGCTCAGAGAAACTTTACTAGTACAATAAAAAACTTCTGAAGCTCAGTAGTTTTACATAGCTAACATCAACCCAAATACCTTGGGTTTAGCTATCAAGGAGGGAAAGGCATTATTTCAGCCACACAGGAGGTAAAAGTTAGAAGTTATGAGAAGAAATTAAGCAATGGAAAACAAAATTTAAATGTCGGGGATAAAGCAGCTGACTGTGAAGTGTCTAAGAATTAGATGTCAAAATTGCCATAAGCAATATATGAGCAAAGACAGATTATCACAGGTAACTATACTACACTGTTTGGCAACAGGAGTTGTTTATCTCTCTTTTTACCTTGGCATATTACAGAACTGAGCCTGCCATTATTTATCCATTCACTTAAACCATGCTTCCTCTACTGCTTGCTACTGCAAGCAGTTGCTGCAGCTCAGGACAGCAATGGCAGCAATTAGGACAAGAGGAGTTCCATGTAGGAGGGGAGTGTTGGTTCAGAGCACATGGAGGAAGGGTGCTATTTGGGGGTTTCACCAAGCTGGGCATGCTGAACCCCCTTGCTGACCCTGCCCTAGGTGGGATAGAACCATCTGGCAGAAGTAACCTCCACCAGGAGGGTGGAAATACCCTGTAACAGGACAGGTGGTGCAGTCAGCTATTATTATAGGAGTTGTGACTATTTAAAACAAGTTCCCCTTTAATGTTTGCCCAGAGAGGGAGAAAAAGGAGGAGATGTTGAAGCTGAGCAAATACCTGGTTAGACATACCCATGTGGAAGGTGTTTATTAAGGGCAGTTACATTTAATAACCAGAGGCATACCATCATTTCATCTGGATAAGAAACTGGCAGGGCTTGAAAGAAAATTTTGCTGTCCCTTTGTTGCCATGACAGCCTTATGAAAAATATAATAGGAGATAACACAACTATCAAATTCAGGATGTGAAATTCCAATGAAGTCTCGATATTGTCTGATAGACTACCTCGGTAATTCAATAAGAGCCGTTATCTTCAAAAATCATGCCTACATATGCCAATGCTGGTATGAAGGAAATGCAGCAGAGAGAACTGCTGCATGGTCTTGTTCAGTACTTCTGGAAAACAGTGACACAGGAGGATTAGCAGCAAGGCTTTCTGATGTTTTCTTCCTCTTCATGACCACAGAAATATTCAGAGTTCCTCTCTAATGTGTCATTGTCTCACCCTAGCTAGATTTCAGTCTGATGTCTTCACATTTTCACTCCTAGGATATGGCACAGTAAAGTTAGATGACACATCACCCCACTCTGAGCTAAAGCAAGTTTTAACATCCTTTACAACCCTACAGTGACTCTGAATCCTGGTGGGAAAATTACTCAGTAACTTTGAGAAAGAAAACATTGAGAAACAAAATATTTTTGGTGAGTGATTTCATAGGCCGATTTTGCAACTGAAGTTTTGGCAGCTAGCTTTTACTGCTTTGGCCAAAACCTGCAAATAATTGAGGCAAGAGCTATTACTTTAGCAACTCTGTGTGCTTCAAACTGCTACAGACACCTGACCTTAGTTTTAACTTCCCGTAAATCTTCTGATTAAAAGAGACATGAACTCTAGACCACATGGAGGTTGGTGGGATTTCTCTTTTCTGTTTGATGTCTACTGGTGTCCATACAGAAGTGTAAATCTTCAAGGATAAATTAGAGGCAAGACCAGGAAATGTGAAAGAAAAATTATACCAAAATGAAAGTGTCTACATCATCCCAGCAAAAAAATAAAAACATGAAGGAACATCACCCTGCAGCTGCCCTGAGATGCAGTCACCCTGCAGCTCAGTAAGGCCTGATGCAGGCCCTGATTAACATATGAAGTTATTTTAATGCCACAGATAAAATATGATCCTTCCACAGTAGAAAACAACAGGAGACCACAATGGTCTTAAAAAAGAGATTGTAAACAAAAGACACATACTGGGATTCAGCGTGCATGAATAACCAATTCAGAGACATAAACAACCCATGACAATGAAACCAAACTTGTATCAATGTACTATTTGTTGCCCTGACACACGGGTATATACTCAGGTATATTCAGGGTAGGCCACAATTTATTTCAAATTCACTGAGCATTTCAAAGCCAAAACCAACCAACCAAACAGACAAACAAAAAAACAAACAAAAATACAACAACCAGCTGATTACATTTCCCAGTAGCTAGGAACAGACGCACTCTGCCACGTTGTTTTTCTCCCATGCAAAACATATGCTGATTTTGCAGAAGGCCTCATATCTCCTAAACCCAACCCCACAGTAAAAACGCACAGCTTCAGTACTGAATGAGTGCTGTGCCAATGGTCTCTGCCAAAGACAAGCATCAAGCCAGTAGCATGAAACCTTATCAGCTTCAGATGACTGGAGCAGGAAGACAAGCCAGAGGTCCCCTTGTTCTCTTGAGAAAGCTAGTCTTTTCTGTTCCTAGGGACTATATTCTTCTGCATGTTGGACAAATGAACTGAAAAGGCTTTCTCTTCAGGTAGCCCTTTCTTCTATCATATGTCATAGAATAGTTAGGATTGGAAAGGACCTTGAGATTTATCCTTCTACTGAACCCAGTAACTTGGTTTTGGCTACAGCAAAGCTTCCAGAAAGCATTCCAGTGCTAATTTGCAAACACAAATGAAAAATTCACTGATTCCAAGGCGAGCTCCTTCCCAGTGGTGAATCACCACCCCTGTAAAAAGTGTATATCTTACAGCTCTTCTGATTTTTAATTGAAATTCTCATGTGAATGTTTCTTCTGGTTCCGGTAGCATTAAGCCAATGAATCACCACAGCTCTGATCCAGCACGACAGCTCCTGCGTGTAACAGGAAAATCCATAACCCTACAAAACATGGAAAGCTAAACGGACAAATGCCTCTTATGTATCAAATCTACCAGCACATGTGTAGAATAATTAGGAAATGTGGAATTAAACTTACATTTGAAATGCAGCATTGTCCACACATAAGGGAAAAACAGACTTTCAGGGCCTCTCTGAGCGAGATGCAGCCACACCTGCTATGCCAGGAATGTGTACTCCACAGCGGTTCCTGTGGCAACACAGATGTTGGAGGATGGAGCAGGGTGGAGATCTTGTGGCTACTCTCTGTCCTAAAGAGGGGAACTAGGTGGTGCAAGAAACTGATAAACTGCATACTTGCTATCCTGAGCCAGCAGCCTGTCATCTTTTGGCAGAATGCCGTCCTCTGTGTGAACTTTGCTTCATTATAATGCCATTATAATGCATTTACACATTAAAATACACTCCCATCTCCAATGCGTCCCCCCTCCAAAATGAGACCACCCCCCTCTGAGCATGCGCCCTGAATTTTTGGAGTCATATACCTTTAAAAGCGAAGTGAGAGAGATTTGCACCAATAATAGTAAAGGTATGTATGACTAGAGTCACTCAAGCTCCATGCCGAAGGTGAAAATAATATAAAATGACCCAAGAGAGAGGGGGATATCAGGGAAGATACCATTGTGGACAAGTCGAGGGAGATAACATCAACGGACTCCTGGGACCGGTCGATCGGCTGGACCTCTTTTCTCCGCCATAGGGATGCCTGTGAGTAAGACTTGCAGTGTATCCAGTGCTTCCCTGGGAAAACTTATAATCTCTATAGAGTTACTTTTCATTGTTACCTTTATATTTCAGAGCCAGGCTGTGTTAACTTTATCAAGTGCTTGTATTCATGTAACTATTATTCGCACGTGTTTTGCTGACAGTATTTATCACTGGCAATCCATAAGATCCTGTATCTGTTGCATCAATAAACTAATTGTCTCACTGAACACGACCCCATTTCGAGTTGTAGTGCACTATCGGTGAATTCGGATCAGTAAGGTTGAAAATAGTGAACGTGGCCGGATTGATAGTTGCAGCTGATTGGACTTGAGTTGTGGTGCACTATCTGTGAATCCAGATCAGTAAGGTTCAAAATAGCAAACGCGGCCGGAGTGGTAGTTGCATATTGGAGCCATTCCCTGTCCTTCCTCTAATAAAGCAAGGGGTTTGTTTTCCCCACCTTTTAACACAACAACATGAACCACTGCACACTGCACTGAACTAACAGTGTTCCAGATGCAGGCAAGTATCAATTAGGACTTTTGTAATCTAGTTATTGCAATCAAATACTCAGGAAGTCAAATGCTCTCTATTCAATCCCAAATAGAGAACTTTCAGTAAGAGTATAAAATCTGCAGGCTACAGAAAGAAATAGACACATAAATGTCTAAGCTTCAGGCTGAAGCTATGAGGACAAAATGTTAGCATCAGCTGCCTCTTTATCTTTCATGGTTCGAAAACTACATTGGACACTACCCAGTGCTTTCACAGAGTATTAGACTTGAATTGCAGTTCATCTTCCTCATCTGCCTGCTCATCAATTTATCTTCAAACATTGAGAGAAACTAACATTATTCCTTCAGCTCTCTGGACTGGTTTCTTTGTTAGTTATGATAACTCCTTTTGTGGAGGCAAAAATTGACAAAACCATGTTTTCACACAAAGCTTTGACTCATAAGCACTCTGCTTTCTCCACTGCGAGGGCTGCCTGCCTGACTCAGCCTGAAGGTAATAAGGGTCCTGGTGGTTTCCAGGGATGTGAATATAGAGAAGAACCACTGATTTCCACAGAAAATAAACACAAAATTGGTGTCTGCAACCTCTCAAAACACTGAGTGTGGGAGTGTAAAACTTCCTTACAACAAAGGCTTGCATTGCTCCAGCAAAGAGTCAGATTCCCAGTGTTTTGCTTCAGGATGCCTTGGCTGCCCTGAAATGGCCTTGCAGATTCACTTCGTTCACAGTGAGGCCCCACATTTTTTGAACAATTTACACCTAAGTATCTGCTGAAGCTTCACTTAAACTGAATTGTGGATTAAGTAAATACAGTGAAAAACAGGGCTGCACTGCACAAACAGCTGGAAACAATGTCATTAATAGAAAATATGAATATTAGTAAAGCAATAAGCTTAGGCACTTTCATTAATGAACCTCATCAGTTCACACATTCAAAGCATAATGCAACTAGCTTTTTTCAGAACAACTTTGCAGGCAATGCCAGCAAGAAACACCAACTCCATTTGCTACATAACTGTTTTTTCAGAAACATGCTTGTACATTTTGTGATAACTGCTCAAGATGGCCCTGCCTTGGCAGGGAGGTTGGACTAGGTGAGCTCTGGAGGTCCCTTCCAGCCCTAATGATTCTGTGATTCCATGACTTCCTATTTGGAAGTACCAGCGCACACATGTCCCTGGAGCAATGTCTGATTAGACATTAGCACTCACAAGTAACTGTGAATGACTTCCAGGTAATTTCATGTGCTTATTGTGCATTTATTTGCCCTGTTGCATTGCTGAGAACCAGATCCAACACATCGGCCACAGGATATACCCATGGCAGGAATCAGGAGTCCCTTGCTCTTAAACCATGCTTGCTTCACTGAAGTCTGTTATGTGCTGCTTCTCTGCAGGACTGTAATGCCAACAGAAAATCTTTGTAGAGATTGTCACACCCACTAAGTGTATCTGAGTGACTGAAAGAGCATAAAATAATTCAATTATGCTGCCAGTGCAACGACTGGGAAAGGGACCCATGGACTGCTTTGCAGCAGGGCACCAAGCTGCTGCTGGTCTGCTGGGAAAAGCTTGAGTCCCATCAACTAATACATGCTATTAAGTGAGATCCAAGTCTAAGTGCTTAGGAAAACTTAAGATACTTTCATATATGGTAACATTTTAGAGGTGCACATAATAATGAGCTTAGGATGCAGTCTATGTACTGTCATATAGTTTACGCAGGCATCTGTTAGGATTTTCCCCTTCACAGCTCCAGGTAGTTCCTTGTTATCATCCAACACGCTGTTTTTGAAATACAGAGTGATAGACACGAAGATGTTTGAAAATCTCCGCACTTAACAATGGAGCAAGAGCTTCACTCCTTAAACCAGTTGGAAAAGAACCTTAATGACAGGTTGACATAAATAAAGGGAATCAGGATTTAACCATAAGTGGCTGAATACAAGGTGGAACTAATGAACTGAAGCTGCAAGTCAGTGCACTCCTCACATGGCAAAGATGGGATAGTCAGCTTATACAAACATGCATGAGGTTTAATTGCAGAAACTCTCATGATCAAATAGACATTGGAGTAGAGATGGACCCACCACCATCACCACAGCACACTCCAATGTAAGAGTCAATATAGAAAAGGTACTGCATTAATTCCAAATTAGTAAAGTTCCTGCTTGCTTGTAAATCAGGGAAATTTAAGGTGTAATTCTTTTGCCCTGCCTTGGTCACTTAAAATTTGTATTTAATTATGAGCTGATCATATTTGGCACCCTTCACAGGTGGCTCTAATACCTTTTAGCTGGTGATAATCTCTACAGGATTTTTTTAATAGATCTTTGTGTGCACATGTATACAGATATACACACACATATAACACATGGTGTTTTAAGAGAATAACATTGTACACAACAAAAATATTATGCTTTATTAATTATCAAGGTAATTAAGAAGATAAGAACAGTTAGTTGCTATACATTGGAACACGGAAGAGAAAAAAACCAAACCTTCATCCTTCATGTTTGGTTTGAGTTACCACGTGTCATCTCTGTGAGCCTGGAGAGTAAGCACTGAAATCCCAACCAAAGGCTACCTTAGAGAGGCACAAATCACAAGTACTCTGCAATAGATTTAAACATTAGTATGTATACTTTAAAACAAGAAAACCAAATAAACAAACCAGCAAAACTATTGAAACTTATTATATATTGTCACATGTTGTTGTAACAGGTTTGTATATGTTGCAGCAAGCTAATGTGAGTTTGGTAGTAAATCCTTTTGCATTGTGCTACTACTAAATACCTTCAATAAGAAAGAATGATAAGGATTTTAGGGAGGCTAATAAACTTCTACTGGGTATGGATCCCATCATCTCCCAGAAAAGAGCTGTCCATCTCAGTCTTACCAAACCAGCACCTCCAGCAGCAAGACAAATTCCATCCAGCTGTGTCCTTTCTCTCCATCTGAGACAAAGGATGTCTATGGGACTACTTCAAACTCTGATATCTAAATTTTAGACATCTGAAGTTACTGTACATGAATGACACTAAGATCATTTCCACTCATGAAGAAAGACCTGAAATATAGGTATTTTTATATCAAACATAAGCTTTTCCCCCCCCCCACCCCCCCAATTAGCTAGAGAAAGAAAGACCACTGTGGTGGCAGAAAAACTGTAGTGCAATCTGATATGTATGGGGAACAAAGTAGCACCATAGTAGCCTGAGTCTATCCACCAGCATTGCCCTTCCCCCATCTGACCTGGATGGTTCAAGATGGTCCACCTACATCCTTCTGGCCTAGTACAGTGCACTGGAAACAGAAGTAGCTTGTTTGAAGCTTTCTACTTCCCAACCAGCTGCAATACTGCCTTGCTATCAATGTCAGCAATTTTGATTATTTATTCACTATACCCAGAGCATTATTTAAAACATTATCCTTCCAAAAAGAAAGCTAAGTGCAAGCCTTAACAGGGACTCTAGCCTGAATCTCAGGGGTGAGATTCATATTCTTTTACAGAGGACCCTGTAGGACAAAACAGCTTTGAGAGTCTGCATGGACCCTGTAGGAGAAAAATCCCGTATCAAGTGGCTGCAGCAAAACCAGCTGAGGAGTCAAGATTCTTTGGATTAGATCTGGACTGGCAGGTCTAACCTTGCAAATGACCGCAAAAATTGTTACTTCTGCCACTCTGTTCTGCAGATTCATAGAAGGGCCTTGTTTTGTTGATCCGTTAACTTCCTTCTTTTGGTGCTGGAAGTTGCCTAGACAATTGTAGAATTTAAAGACTAATTCCTTCCCATTGCTGTGCTGGGTTTCTGCCATCCTGCACTTGGTTTTTGGTAGGAGTTCAGTAACATTCAGCATTTGGGAAGACCCCAGAAATGAGAAACTCTGAAATTTCTAAACAGATGATAAAAGGATTCCCAAAAGAGAAGTCTAAACATGGGAATAAATAAAATACTGAAGAATGTGTTCAGGATGACCAAAGAGAGCAGCTCAGCACTTGACAGAGCAGTAGTGTCTGTTTGATATTGCTTCTGATGAATTACTGATGATTATTCTCAATTTAATGTGTGGTACTGCCAGTCTGGAATCAAGGCTGTCTTGCAAAATAACAACCGACCAGCTCAGGGGGATTTTGTTGATTGTCCTCACCGTCTGCCTTTCCACATGACATACTTCTGAATCAATGCAAAATGCCATCAACATCCTTTTTTCCTGGAACATAGCCTTCATTCACTGCCACAATCACATATCCCTTCCAGTTGTTGGCTTAGTTTACTAAACCAGAAGAGTAATGACACTTCCAAACAGGTTTTCCCACAATACCGATTTAATCTGGGATTGGCACAGTTTGTGATCAGAGGCAGGAGGATTTCAGCCTAAGACATAAGTATATGCAGCACTGAAGTGAATAGAGCAGCACAATTAGAATTTTGTGTGTGCTTGCCCTTCAGTGAAAGCATACCCTTAATTTAAATTACTGTAATTTTATAAGCAACAACTTTCTACAGTATGAAGAAAAGCAGAATTTGTATTAAATGTAGGTAAATTGGGGGCTAAAATAAATAATCTAGATAAAATACATTTCTGGAAAAATTAACTTCCACTGATGTAGTTGTTGCATAAAGAGGATTTTGCTATAGTTTATCACATGGCATTTAAGACAATCAATTTTTTGTTAATACTGTCATACTGAACTCCAAACTGCTACTGCATTACCTGCAAAGTAGGACACCTTCAGGTTCAGTATATGAGGTTTCATGCTTTTATTGCAAAGCAAAGACTGAGAAAAGCAGATCTGAAAACATTTGGAAGAAACTAGCTGCAGGGAGGCAGTCATGGAAGGAGGATGCAGCTTGCTGAATGACATGCTGAATTCCTACAAGAGTTAGCATGGCTCATAGAAAGGACTTCAGACTAGAAAACAAATGGAGAAGCTGGTCATGGTTTTAGTTTTCAGGAATAGCAAATGAGGTAACCAAAAATATGTCAAGAGCTGATGGAGCATGAGGAAGGAAACTCATACTGATAGGAACTGAAGTCAAATAGCTGATATCTCTTCCAAGAAACTGTTTCTCTCCCAGTTGGGTTACTGAATGTGGCTGGTGAGAAACTGCTTCACATCACACACTCATGCAGGAGGCCTGGCAAACAGACTGGGCAAGGTCAAACTATTGGAACAGGATGTGAAATTGGACACTATAAGGGATAACAGCATGTGATAAAATAGCAGCCACATTTAGAGCAGATGTATTGAAGAAAAGCAGTCTGCAGAAAGACAAAGATGAAGCTGAAGGCAGTGGGGTGCATCGACAAAGGAATTGAGTGTAAAACTGCGAAGGTAGAAACAATGGCATGGACAAAACAGTATCTCTCTCAATTTCACTGGGGAAAAAAATGGAAAAGAGGCTTCACTGGACTCAGAAACCACTGTATAATTTCATAAAGAGGTCTGGCTGTTACAGATATTTAGGTAATAATATTAGAAAGAGAGGTTTACTAATAATCACACTGTTATAGCCTAGATAAAGAACTGCATCTATGTCTTAGATGAATGTAGAGTAAGTGTGATGAGTAATTGCAGAGTAAGTTACTTCTAGATGTGATGGGTGGAAGAGTTCCCCATTAAATAACCATAAAAACCCAACAGACGGTATGCTATTTTTACTGGTCTTGGAACTGCTGAAACCATTTTAGAAGATTTGATCATTAAAAATAAAATCCCAAAGACTAAGAAACTGAATTTATATTAAATGGAAGAGTATGTGAAATAGGTCTGGATGTTCTTCACTGAAGACTGAGCATTTTTAGAAATTAAGGAAACTAATTGAATCAGCTGATGTTGAAAAGATCTATATGATGAGTAATTGCAAGTATTACTGTTCACTAGGAGCTAACTACTTCTTACCACTTGATTTTTGCAACCTTTCAAAGAGAAGAATGAGACGTTGGCCAAACCCAGACATAGCGGAGAAAAGATCTGTATATATACACATATATAAGGCACTGGTTTAAGAACAAGTGAGTTAAAGAATACATTAAAGTGACTGACTGTTCACACATCTAGCATAGAAATGGTAAGATCTCTTGCCTTTAAAGAAGGAAGGCTATGGAATGACATTTTGGTCAAAGCAGGGGCACAAAGCCTAGCTAAAGCTAAGACAGCTAGACCAGTTGATACCTTATGGCTGCAGCAAAAGAGTGACTCAGGCTCAGGAGCTCCCTTCCTGCCTGCTGTCTTCTCCAAGCTATGGTAATGCTACTGTCAGAAGTGCAGTGCTGCTTATTAAAAAAACTGCTGAAAAGTAGGACAAACGGGACGTCTTCCTTGTTGTCTCCTTACTAAAACAAACAATACAGGAAATAATAACAGAGGAAATTAAAGACAACGTAAGTTCAAAGGCGCAATTTTCAGCTGGCATTTATGTTCCAGTATTGGATTCCAGGATTTTGCTTTTGATGTGCAGTATGCTGACGGTTGGACTGGAACTGCTGATAATTACATGGCGTTGATTCTTTTCTGTCTTTCATAATGCCAGAATTGATTGCTGATGCTCAGAGCTTGCCAAAGTACATGGGCTAAAGGGAAAGAGCTCAGACTTGATAAAATACTCTCTTCCATTGCTAGCAGTGCCTTCAGTGATGAAGCAATAAAGTCTCAGCCCTGCAGAAGGCATCCTGTGTTACTGCCCACAGTGCCATAGACTGCCACTAGCAGCAAAGAATTCAGCTGTGAGGACCCTGTTGCCTCAGGCATTTGCCCTTAGAGTTTATCTACATTCAGCTGCTTAAGGGCCACTCTGCAGATGTAAACCCCACTGGCCTCCTGTTTGCTGAGTGGGATTCTATGAAAATCAAGACGGAGTACAGAGGGGCTGAAACAATTATTTATACTATCCTCATGACAGCTAGCCCATAGTCTTCTGGGGTCCTCTTCCTTGGATATTTCCTGCATATAACTCAGAGGGAAAACCTATTATATAGGCAAACATCAGCTTTACCTACATATTGAAAAACACCTGAATACAAAACTTTATTTCTTCTTTCCATTATACCTGATTTTCTTTCTGCATCCTCTTGGTTTGTCTTTTTGCTTTGCTGTCTGCTTAAGAATAGCCTGGGTTAGAAAGCCAGGAGAATGTCAGCACATGCTCTGAGCCTCTGACCGAAGAGGCAAGTCACAGCAGCACCATAAACAGCCTGATACTTGGAGGAGCTTGTCAGCTCTTGAAGTTGTTGAAAAATCATTTGCTGTGCTCAACCGACTGCAAATAAGGAGTGCATTCAATTCTTACCCTTCCCTGTAAGATTCCCTGTGCATGCACAGCCCCAACTCTGGAGTATAGCACAGCTGTTACTTTTTACCATGTCCAAACTATACTGAAATATTTAAATATTCTGTAGGTTTTAGATTAACTCATTTTTCTTAATACTAGAGTATCAGGGTTATTTGTAGGGAAGAGAAACAAAGGATGTTTACAGTGTGCTTCATGGGCTAGCAGTTGATTCTTACATGCTCTCTAGTAAGCCCCTCTCGTTTCCACCTGCTTTATACATAGCAGTGGGTTTTTGCTTCTCTCTGACAGCACCATAGAAGGCAGCTAGTTTTGTCTGACCCACACAGTTCTATTTGACATTCAAGACTTATGTTGCCATTCTTACTGTTTAAAGACTTAGCAAACAAATCCTGACAGTGGGAAATATTAGCAACACCTATGAGAAGGGTATCTTAGTTTAGACACAGCAAGACCAGGTCTGCAAAGAGTGGCAGACCCCATCTTGTTCATTGACAAACCTGGGATTCTGGCACTCAAACTTCCACCTGCTTCACACCTCTCTGAGCTCAAAATGTTACCAAAATATGAGCCTTATGACGGTAGAAAATTGTTTTAGACAAATCCGCACTGTGTGCTACAGCTCCAGAGGCTCCCAGAAGAGCCATGGAGCCTTCTACAATGACCAGCATACCAAAATCATGTGGCTAACAATAACATCTGGCACCAGTGAGTAACTGATGTCACTTCCATGGCAGTGGAAAACCAAGAGGTTATTCATCTTGATTATAGTATTTTTTTTAAGCTCCAACAGTCTAAAATCAGATTTGTTTTGTTTTTTTAAAACCAAAATAAGAGGATAGTTCGTGACAGCTAGAACAGCAGGTGGTCAGCAATCGATTCATTTTAAAGGAAGATGACTAATTCTGTCCTGTCACACATGAAAACTACTTCAATATCAAACAAAGAGTCTAATTTGGAGAGACTGCGTTATCTTCCAAGCACTTGAACCCTGAGAGCTTCCTTCTCCATCTCACATGAATTTCTCCTTGCATCTCGTGCACAATTTCTGTAATGTGCTTTTTAAAAGATTTTGATACAAACTGCTCTCTTGCACCAGTCATCTAGCTGCAAATGCAGATGCATAAAGCATCATTAATTCTATGGTGGAAAATGTAGAGGTGGTCACAGTGTAAGCTTCAGTTAGAGATAGGCAAGATGAATGTGTCAGAGGCAGAGAGAGGGAGGGAAAAATAGACATTTATAATTTTGTTAATTTGGGGGAAGTAGAAGGAAAATTAATACACACACTAGAGTTTTTCCCTCTTTATGAGGACAGATCACAATGCTATTCAGATAGCTTAACACTGATGTAGTGACCTCGAGCAATCTTAAAGCCTCTCGCATCTACTTTAGAGGGATTTTGACATCACAGCTCCTCCCACAGATCTTTTTCCCACCTTTTCTTAAGAAAAAAATAATAAAAATACATTGGCCATATATCTAAAAGCTTCTTCCACCCAGCTATTCTGACCACTAGAAAGACATCAAAGAGATCATAAAGCACCATACTGGCTAGAGCAGCCCATAGATCTGCAATAGGAACTGAGCTCATTGAAGCCTTGGAAGTGAGACTACATTGCTGCCCCATCTTTTAGTCGTTCATGAACCATGGAGTGGGAAGATCAGCAGATTTAGCTCAGATTGCTTCAGTGGTTCAAAAGGAGCAATCAAGAAAAAAGCTCTATTCCCATCTACAATGTGCTAGAGGTCTGTGATCATTTTACATGTCACTTAAGTCCACTTAAAACCACTGATGGCACAGAGTCTGCCTTGGAAAATCTAAGTGTCTACTCTTCAAAACAGCAAGGCAGAGAAAATCAAGCTGTAGCAAGTGGCTCTTGAGCACATGTAAGATTGCTTTCAACAAGGGGTAAGTGGAAGACTTGAACGGATTGTCACCACAAGAATAAATGGCATATTCTCAACACAAATTGAAAGCCAATCAAAAGGAAAAATAAAAGTTTTCTATAATTCCACCTGAGTAGACATGACAGGCAAAGCTTCACTTCAGATGGTTAGTCACTGGCAACGTATGAAACAACTGAAAATGGAGTCTGAGCATAAGACAGATCAGACACTTTTATTAACAGGCACAGCAGTCAGCTCTGTCTAAAATTATGCCTTTAGTGTATGCCCAATTTGACTACAACCATGCAAAACCATTCAAAATCATACAAAACATACAGGAGAACCATCACTTCTAATCCTTTTCCCTCCAACAAATTACATAGTGCTTACTTGTTCCATCATAGCTCATTCTGAATGTTTTAATATCATTTTATCTAAACCCAAGAAGGACTGGGACCACAGTCCCTGATAAGCAGTTCACAGAGTGCTGAATGTTATAACTCAAGGAATGTTAAAACTTAATGAACTCACACTAGCACACTGCCTAGCTTGCTGGCTTCCTGTCTTGATTTGGTGTTCAGCAGCACAGAGGGAAATACAAAGAGTGAAACTGCACTTGGAGGAAATTATCTGTTTAAGGAAATTATATATACTCAGAGCCACAACATTCTTATTATCTTTACAAAACAAAACAAAAAAGGAGGAGATAGAAGAACAAATCACTGAAAGAAACCAAGCAATAACAGCAGCTCAGGGGAAAAAGTATTTCTGCAAATTAGTAGTGTGATGCTTGAAATAAGACTGGAGCAACAGAAGAGCCAGGAGTATCTGCAAGCTCAAGAGCTTATAAGCATTGTTTCAACGGCTTCAAAGCATCATCTTAGTGCCATAAAAATCCATGAGCAGAGCACAGTCCAAAACCATTTGTGAGATGAAGCACTCTCAAAAGAGAAGGCAATATGCTACAGGCCCAAAAGTTGTTACTTTTAGAAAAGTTACTATTCTGGCACTCATATTTTCAGCTTGAAGCTGGTGGTTACCTGAATATAAATAGTAAGAGCTAAGAAAAGAGAGGTTGAGTGTTCATCCTCCTGCTTCACACTCCCTTAATAAGCCTTGTCTCACTGCAGCAGGATTTCAGAGCTGTGAGTGGTACATGGTTGTGTTCTTGGTACTTCAGGTTATGGAGCAAGTGAAGTATAAAATGATAACTTAGACCGGAAGTCTACTATTGCTGTGAAAGTGTCTCACATTTCCGTGGTTTTTAAGCCTAACAAATAGCAGCAGGCTTTTGAATAAAGAAGAGCACTATAAAGCATTTAAATAGCAGATCAAATGTAATTATGTCTAAGTTGGAATAATTCTATGAAAATCATGCTATAAAGAAAGGAGGCAAAGCACTCAGCCTATCTCAAATGAATGAAAATGCCAGAAGGGACCTAAACCTTCATTACAGACTGATGACCTGCTAAATTACATTGCCAAAGCACAAGCAAGCCCATCATTGACAGACTAATTCCAGCCTACCTCTCTGGAGAGATGAGAAATCCTTCTCCCAAGTCCATACCCATAAAACAGATTAAAAGAGCAATGAAAATGAAAAGCTTCACAGGGATCTGTTGGACCTTACTGGTACTGCTCCAGAACTTGATTAAAGAGGTTACAGGGGGCTTAATATTTCTCCAGTTGTCTCATCAGAGAGAATCTAATAAGAAATTTAATAGATAGATTGAGAGTGAGGAAATGAGGACACTCACCGACCCATTAGCTCTTGGTAGCCAGTTATTCTCATAAATACACTCTTTCAAGTTGTAAGTGCAAAGCGGTTCACCTTGCTTAGCAGGAATGCAGATGATGGTGTCACTTTGGGTGCAGAGGAGGGTGGGAGTGGGGAGCAGCGCTGGAGTATCTCTGCAGCACCCTGAGGAACCCAAAGAAAGAGACCCGTTAGCTAGAACTCGCTTTGGGGCAGTGTGAGGCACTGAAATCAAGCTGATTAGCTCAGCTGTGAGTCAGGGATCAGATTAATAGAGCAGCACTGAGGTAAAATGGTTATCTGATTTTTAAGACAGGAGCAACACCGTGATGTACTGTAGCTGAACATGCACATCTCAAAACTTTCTTGGGGTGTGCCATATGCACAATAGAGCTGGTTTCCTGCTCTGGTTCCTTCTATGGACTTGAAGTAAATCTTTTAACTTCAATATTCACATGAATATTACGTGAAATAGGTACATGAGGTCTACCTACCTTTCCAGGTTGTAGTGGTACTGATAAGCTTGGTTGTGGCAGTTTTACCAGCAGACCACGCAGGGCTATTGAAAAGCTTCATTGGCTAAGGAAAAAGTCTAGACCTCTCTTCAGCAGAGAGGGGCTGTACAGTACTTTGCACAACTATGCTGGCTTCTGCTCTGGCTGCAGGGGTAATCAATCATCCCAAAGGGCTAGCCCGAGAAGCAGGGAGCAAGCCTAAAGCAACAACATAAAAGGATGTGAAGATCAGTTTGAAAAAGGCAAGTTTACTAAGCAGAGAGGATATAGGCAACAGGCATTTTTATGAAATTTCAAAGCTCTTCATGGGCCTTGGGTGAAGGATCACAGTATCACTTCCCAGAGACTTTCATCCATGTGAAGTTAAATATCTTGCTCCTTAGCTGAATGCGTATGGAGTCATAAAAGTAAAGGATCTGTTCGCACTTTTTTTCCTGTGATCTAACTGTCAGGTTTTAGGAAGTGGGGGGTAGTTTATGCATGCAAACTCACTGAAGCATTTCCCCTTTGTTTGGTAGCAGGCAGGCAGAAAAACATGAAGAGATGCTCTGCAGGGACGTACAAAAACTATGGCACAACAGAAGCCTTAGTCCAGAAGCTCTAAGATTCAGTTGGATAGAGCTTGTCTGATAGACTGTAGAGAAGTACAATCAATGGGTAATTAATTTTATTATTAATTTATTTATTAATAATAATTAATTTATTATTATTGTAATTAAGTACAATAAATGGGTAATTTAACCCTGTTTGCAGAGAAATAACAGGACAAACATGGTGCTCCTGCCACAGGACCTGAGAGCAGGGTGCCATGCTGCCATTGCTCTTGGCCTGTGCAGCCTGGGCTGCTGGACTCTGGGGCAGAGGAGAGCAGACATCTGCATAAATTTGCATGGCATCAGCCTGGATCCAGAAGGACTAATGAGCTCTGCATTAGTGCTAGCCAGTGATTATTCCTTCCAGCACTTCTGCACTGTACTTCTGGGAATTCTGGAGTCCAAACTGTGCTCAGGGTTAATGGTTTAGCTTTGGTGTCAACACCTACACAGACATGGCTATGAGTTAATGATATATGTATCTAGGGCTCAAAAGTAAATGCATTTTTCTAATGTAGAGGCCCTATTTCTCAAAGTTGATTGTAATTTTGAAAGAGTTTAAATGAGAAGTGTTTTCCTTATACAGTCTCTGACAAAATCAGTCTTCAAAGCACACACCAATAAAATGCATTTGGTCACCCCAAGTGACTATGAGAGGAGCAGCCCCACCACAGCATTCAAGTCATACTCAAGGCAACATTGTCTCTTGTGCTGGGACTTATGTAAAGCTGCAGTGCGCATGCAGACAGGTGTATCTGCAGTAGAGCTGTGGTTTAGGAGAGTACAGCCTCTATAGGGATGCAAAAGTCAAATGCAGGAAAGGCAGGAGTGAGCATTAGCAGCTGAATCAGGCCCCTTTTACTCCTCAAGACAGCACATGCCCAGGTGCTATCACCATGGCAATGGTATCATTAGCACAGCATCTGTCACAGAGGAGCATGGTATCTTCATAATGAAACAAGGGCTCTGATAGCAAGGTGTGCTAAACGACAAACATGAGTGTCATGGCTTCAGCAGTAGCAGTCATTTTTCTCCTTCTTGGTAGCTGGTGCAGTGCTGTGTTTTTGATTTTGGGCCTGAGAACAGTGCTGATAACACCAGTGTTTTCAGTTACTGCTTGGTAATGTTTTGGTTTGACCAAGGACTTTCTGAGTCTCATGCTCTGCCAGGGAGGAGGGGAAGCCGGGAGGAAGCAGAGACAGGACACCTGACCCAAACTGACCAAAGAGGTATTCCATACCACAGCACGTCATGCCCAGGATGTAAAACCGGAGGGTAGGGACCAGGAAGTGAGGGTGGGGAGCTGGTGGCAGAGTCCCCCTTGCTGCCCCATGTGAAGGGAGTGGGGGTGCACCGTGTGATCGGGTTGATATTGGGTGGTGAGCAGTTGTATTCTCTTTCTTTGTATTTCTCTTGTATTATTACTGGTGGTAGCAGTAGTGATTTGTGTTATACCTTGGTTACTAAACTGTTCTTATCTCAACCTGTGGAAATTGCATTCTTTTGATTCTTCTCCCCATTTCCACCCCCACCCCAACCCCCGTCGTCGTGGGGGGGAAGAAAGAGGGAGAGTCAGTGAATGGGCTGCTTGATTTACAGCTTAAACCACGACAATGAGGAATCACATTTCAAAGGGTTCTGGTTTAAATCAGACTTGTTCTACAACATTTTCATGGATCCCAACACTAGGCAGGATTGCTGGGCAGGAACAGGAAGAATCTGACATGAGCAGGCCCAGGTTGATTTTAGGCTGTTACTGCTCCTAGAGATTAATATCTTCTTTTAAGTTATGCAAATATGATGATGTTTTCTTTACCATCTCTCCTGCTTCGATATGCAAGGCTTGATCCAGACAGCCTTCAAAAACTTAAAAAAGAAATAGGAATTTTCTTGTCAATGCAATGGACTTCGTTTCATGCCTTTACTTGAAATTTTCTAGCCAGTGACTGTCGAACAACAGAGAAACATGTTACTCTGCTTCATATACTATTGTGATTCTTTTTTTCAACTGGAGACAAAACAGCAGCATTTTCAGATGGAGTTAATTCCTCATTAAATACAATTAATTCTTTTTATTTGCCTCCAGAAATGATGAGAAAAGTTTTAATTTCATTAATACACCCTCACTTCAGAAGGATCAGAATGTGTGCCAGCTCTGTGTCTTTTGAATAATAAAATCAACATGTTTGGTATGAAAACATAGATTACAGCAGTTTAATTGAGTTCTGGAAAAAAATAACAAATATCAGAACAAATGTTCATCATTAAATGAAAAGCATTTTATTTGGATGGTTATACACTTGGCAGGGGAAGACATGTACCCAGATAAAAACGTATTTCTTTCTGCTATTCCTAGAGTGGAGCTGTATTTAAAGGGGCAGGCAAGATGGGGTTTAATCACAATATTGGGCTAATCAACTGTAGCCTGAAGCAGGAGAGTATATGGTACCTACTTAGAAACATCCCCTCTTTCTTCTTTACATGCAGATCCAGTGTTAGGAAATCTAACTGTCATTTGCTTTCCAGCACAGCTGAGGAAGCCAAGTAGCTTATGTAGGAAGGGACATTAGTATTATAATTCAAGCTGGTTTAATTCAGATTGCTTATCCTGGGGGACTTTCAAGGCCCTGGCATTTGGTTTCATCCTACCTCACAAAAGAAGAACAAAAAAATACTTCAGTTTGACAGTTCATACATATTTTGTTTCAGCTGTCTCAAACAAATGACTGTGCTAATAAAGTCAGACTGAAATGTTACGAACTTTTATCTAACAAATATTTTGATAGTTTTCCACAAATATTTTGACACAGTCATAGTACGCAACCATGATTCAGCTCATTTCTTTCAAATAGCATTTGCTGACAGAAACCTGTTACATTTACAGTTGTTGACAAGCCCTGATTAGAAATTAACTGGTTAATGGTGAGGGAACAAATGTATTTCTCCACCAATGGCATATGTCCAAGCCCTGAGATGCTTAAACCTCACCTAGACATAGAATAAAACTGGTTATAGAGCGATGTTTCTGCACACAAGAGATTGGGCTCTCTCTGGACCAGCCTGAGGAGCGGACTTCTCCAGAAGGGATGATTGTTCACATCATCCTCTGCTGCAACAATGAGATCCCCATCCTTGACTAACTACCTTCTCCTAAGGTAGCTGTGAAAAGAGGCCTAAAGAAAAGGAAGAAAAAGCATATTTAATCTTCCCCAAGTATCTGAAATATCTTTACTTAATGTTCTTCAAGTTTCTTACTGCCTCAACAAAGTCTTTCAAAGGCACATATTCCAAAAGGGAATTGACTGCAATTCACTCCTCCCTAGTCTGTGTTTGATTCTGGTGTTTTCTCCTCCTGTTTGTTTGCTTGGGTATCTGATGCATTACGGTTACACTTTAAGGTCCTCAGGGTACACAGCTATTATCCGTCACACCCTATTTACACTGATTTATCTGGCCATCTGCGGTGCTAACTGACAAAGACAGTAACAGCAAAGTCAGCTGAAGAGAAAAGGAGCCTCTCAATGTCCAGAGAATGAGTTTGGACAAAGGAAGAGTGAGGAAGGATGCAGGGGAAGAGTGAAGACAGCAGGTGGTGAAAAACTCCTTAATCCTGGCCTGCCAGGTGGGATATTGGTCCCTTACGGTGACATAGGGTGCTCAGCTACAGCAGAGGCATGGAAATAAGAAAGGCTGTTGTACAACTGAATCTTGCATGAGGGAAACACTGGTGAAAGTCAAGCCACACAGGCACTTCCAACTTTCTATCTGGAGTAAATGACCATACTAGAGGCATTGGTCCCAATTCACTCCTGCCTCGAGTCTTGGCACTTAATGCAGGTGCCCAAGCTGGAAGGACAGTCAGCATAGGCCACCTTGGTGGAAGGAGGAGAAAACTTCCAGTTGGGAACCCCAGGCTGGAAGGGATGAACTACAGCCAGCCTGCCAAGTGGGCAGCACCCACCTTCCACAGCACAGGCAGTGATGGCCACAGTCATGGGTAGCACTGCCCAGCACAGAAAGCAGAAACTATAACTGGAATTTCATCCACAGCTGAAGGACAAAAGCATGAGGCTTTCAGAAAGGAAGACTCTCTTGAGTGTCCCTGGCAGAAGCTAACAAAGCCTGGTCCTAATCTCTATCAGTGCTCTTGGGTACATTCTATTAACATAATCAATTGGTAATGCAAAAGTAATAGGATGAATTGAAGCACTGTTCAAGTTTAAGTACTGGGAAATCACCAGACTCCTGAGAAAAGAAGTGAGAGATTATCTTAAACAAATCTTTTAAAGGCCACTTTTTTTAAATCCCCACTTCTCTTTCCCTGCGGATGGTTGCTAGGTAATGTGTACATAATATCAGGCTCAGATGTGATCTGATTGCTCCCATGTTATCACAGCATACTTAGTATTCCACCATTAAAAAGAGCAAAAGATAAGTAAAACCTTTCTAAGAGAAAGGGGTTAAAACACTTGGGGGGGAAAGGGGTAATTCTAATGAGCAGACACCAAAGAGCAGCAGCAGTGCAGAAATGGATCTGGCCACTCCACTGGGAGAGAACATATCTGTTCTGATCATCTATTGTACCACTGTGAAACACAGTGGGATAGAATACAGTTCTGATTAAATCAGCATCTAAGGTAAGGAAGATGCACCCTAATTAGCCCAGTCTGAATAGTAATAGGCAGGAATAATCAAGGCTGGAAGCTGCACTGAAAACAGCTGCTCAGAAATGACTAGGACAAATATCAAAATGAGGAAACCTGTGGAAAAACTGAGACTGGTGAGGGGGGAAAATGGTAATGAATCAATAATCGTTGGTCTGTATCTAATGATTCTCAGCCCAAAGGAGCCCACAGTTTGCAGCATAACAGGGAAACCAATTAAGGGAGGTCACTTTACCTACTGCTGGAAAGGAAGCTGCCTCTTGTGTATCTGGCTCATAGCAACAATTAACAAGAGTGCAACAACAAGAATACAAACTGCTTAGGTCTGGAACTATAAAATACTACAAAATCCATCTGAAACATCTGGTAGGCAGGTCTCTCAGCCTTGGTTAAGGTTTGATTAAGAAGGCAGTTTTGAGTTTATCCGTTCAAAAGCTGGGGTGGTAGGAGCCAAATTCTCTGAAGTGTGCAACGCAGAGGTGTCTCTGCCTGAACTATTCTCCCTGGCTCATCCTACAGACCGCAAAGGGAAACAAGTACTTTCAGTACACAATTCACATGATCAATGACAGATATTTATTTTAAAATGAGATTAATCACATCTTAAAATTATAATCATATCCTGGCCATAAAGGGAGCCTTGGCAAGTAGTTTTAATGTGAGCATCTCTACTGTAAATTTATTTATTTATGTCAGATGAAGCCTACTTGATGTATATAGACACTAGATGCTGTGTGCAAGACAGAAGACTTAGCTGGGTTTATTTAGTCTTTTATTTTAATGAAGATAAGAAAAATGTAGAAAAATTAATGCATCTGCAAGATAGTAAAGTATATGCTTCTCTGGTAACTATTTACGCTAGCATGATCCTTGGCAACATGGAAAAATTACTCTTTTCGTAAAGCTTTCTACTGGTTTTGAGAGTTACTCTTTTCTCTAAAAAAGTTTTTCTAAAAAAAACTTTCCTAAAAAAAGTTCCATCTTTTTTCAAGAATACTAAAGGGAATTTGTAATTGAACATAAATGAACAATTATGCTCAACATTCAGAAGAGGCAAAATTTAGCACCGAAGTATTGCCTCCAAGTAGGTGATTCTGAAGATGCAACCAGAAGTACAACAGAAAAAATCTTCCACAAACTCATCAACAACTTCAGTGACATTTAAACTTTCATATTCTTTTACATTTACAAGGAAAACTTTCATAGTAGATGGACAATTTCTGTGCTAAATATATGGCTATATATATATTGTCCAGGAGTCTTTCTGCAAATGGATGAAATTCATTATATCTAAAGACACGACAAAACTGAACCATAAACTGTAAGGTAGGGTGTGATGAGAAAGCAGATACAATGCCATTTGGAAGTCTGTCAAGAAACAGTGCTATGGAGACCTAGCAGGATTTTTTAAAATGCATTCAGAACAGATGGTATGATAGGTCCATGTCCTCTATGGAAGAGAGATCAGAAGCCGGAAGAATCATGTATTTTCAGTTCATTAGATTAGGACCATCTGGTTGTGGTGGGAGATTTTGAACTGACCAAATCCACGTCTTCACAGAGCCCTCAGGAGCCAAAGCATCTCAGTTCCCTCTGTTTTTTACAATGAATCCATGCAAAGTCACAAGTTCACCTTTGCCTCATTTTGCCAGTGAATTCTGTGTGTCCATATACTGCATTGTTTCCTTGCACTTGGTCCATGCAATTAGCATCATCATTAAAGAGCAATTTGCCAGTCAGATTCTACTTTACCTTTTTAAAGTGCTCTTGCAAGCTTTCTTTATTCACTTTTTTCCTGGCAAAACCCCTGGGACTCTTGTCATCACCATTTCACAGATGCTGCCACAGTTCTCTAACATACAGAGAAATGAAGTGACCTGTTCAATGTTACAAGAGAAACCAGTACCAGAGCTGGGACTGAAATTCAGGAGTGTCTCTCATATTCTTCCAGGATGATGATCACAGTTTTTCCTTTTCCTATTTGAAAATCAAGCAGGAGGAAAGAAATTAAAATCATAGTCAGCATTGAGGACTGATTCACTAACAATATGAGAATTGTAAAGGTATGAGGAGATAAGGCTGGTGCTATGCATAGAAAATACCATGTGGCCCTTGAGTTGGATGACTTGTATCTTATCTAGTTTAAGAGCTGACATTCACAGTAGGTTGTAGACACCAACTGCAAAATGCAGCTCAACAAACCTGGGTGCCTAGCACCATTTGGGATGCCCTAGGATTTCTGAGATACCTGCATGAGACTGACCTGCTCTGCAACATCAGCTTCAGCACATCACCAAAAGACTCTGAAAGAAGCCCCTGTTGGCCTTGCTCATTGAGAATAGCTGCAGTCCTGGAGCCACTGGAGAGGAGGAACTCTAGTCTTTCCAGGAAATTTGGAGGACCGTGTGGTGATAGGAAGTGTGACAAAAGCCTAACCAGAACAGCCAAGTACAGGACACAGTGGATAAAAAGAGGAAGTTCTATCCAGGAGATAGAGCAGTGGTCACGTGCTGGGAGAAGTGCAGCTCCTCCTTGTGTCATGTGAGTCACCTTGGGCCAAACCAATGAAAGCGATTTTGGCATCTAAAAACCATGCCCAGGGAAAGCTAGAATGCAGTGCCTCAAAACAGGATTCACAGTAGCCTGCACACTAAGTTGTGGGCAGTGTACAAAATCATCTAGTAGGAAACTCCAAAGGGATGGAAGTATCCTCCTAAACATAGGAGGATATCCTAAACATAGGAAGTATCCTCCTAAACATCCATGTCTAAACATAGGCACCTCCATTAAGCCAGGATCCCCACCAGGAACCCACACAAAGCAGCTGACAACTGTCTCAGTCTTTTAGAAGAGGCTGGAGAGCAGAGTCCTGGACATTTCCATACAGGATGGGAGTCTGTTGTCCCTTGTCTGGGAAGCAATGGGCCACAGTACCACCATGAAACAGTGCAGATTCCCATGTTTCTCTCTAAGACAGGGCCTTAGGCACAGAGCTGGAAGTAAGCAAGAGAAGAAGATGGCATCCTTCATTCTTGCCTTTGTTATAGAAACATGAGGTCTCTGGTGCTGGAAGATGAGAGCACAACAGAGCCTTACCCTGAGGCCCGGCAATTTCAAAGTCATGTGCAGAGGGGATGTCTGGGGCTCCAGCTCCAGCTGTGCATTCTGTATGAAAGTATCCTGGACAAAACTGCACATTGGGTGAGATGCAAGGACTGAAACCAGGAATGCTGCTGAGATGAGTCATAGCTTTGTCTGCACTAAGTCCCCATGGAACTGGAGGTTAGAAAATTAAATCCCCACCCTAACCCAAAATCATCACTGCAACTGTGACCCACAGCACAGATCTGTCCATCCCAAATGTGGTCCTCCTCACAGGTCTTCCCAAAACCAGTGACACATGCACTGTTTGCTGCACGTAGGAGATGCACAAGCAGCCTCACACAGCCACCGTCCAGCAGACAGAGGTGATCTCAGCCATACAGAGGGTCTTAACCCATCCCTCAGCAATCTGTACATGTCTGGAAATAACAACTATGATGCTGTAACCATAGTGATCTAAATAACTTAAAGGGTTAGGGAGAAGTGACATCACCTATTAGATGAATTACTGCATGCAGGAACACAAAAATCTTCTTCTGGTCTTTTTAAGTCACTCTCTTCTTCTCCATTGCTGTACACAAGTGTGTTGTCATCCTTGGAATATATTAGGTCAAAATTGAGATTAATGATCCATTTTCAATAAATCACACATGCTAGCGCAACAATTGGTCTGAAGGCCAGTTTACCCATGTTGCAGCGTTCTGGGACCTCAGCAAAATTATCTTGTATAATCACTGGATAGTAGCCCAGGAGAATTTTTATTTTGGCTAGGGTACCAATAATACTTTTTGAATGATGGATCGTCTACATTATACAGTTCATATTTCTCACAGAACTTTTGCTCATAAATCAAGAGGGATACAGCCTCTTATGTACTTCACCTGATAAAATATAGAATTTTTGGAAGTCACATGAAAGTTAATCTATGTTTCTTCTCACCAGCCCTATTTATTAAAAAAAAAAAAAAATCCAAGTAGGATACATCCATTAAGAAGGTATTAGCACAGGGGTAATTCTTGGAGTCAAAGTGAGAGATTATTTTTCATATATAAGTAGGCAAGTACCTGGTTCAGATTGTAAACTGCTACTAAAGTGCAAAGTAATGTCCTACATGTCCTACTTACTGAAATCCTACAAACACATTAAGTACATTTGCTTCCCCAGAGTTTATCCGATATGGATGGTAACCTTGTAATGCTGTCAGTATGTGCTGACACCGTGCAGCTTACACATACCTTGCAAAATCAGTGAGTTATAATTACAAAATGAGGATACCCAGCTCAGCAGGCAAGGCAGCTCTAAGAAACCAGAGATTAATACAGTTTCACTTCTAACCTGTGTAAGCTGTCCAGCCCTCACTTTAAGGCATCTGAGTCTCATTTTCACCTGCATCAATTACTGCCTTCAACTTGGTGTCAATCAGGACCAAAGCAGGGGCAAGCAAGGTCTCCCAGGAGCAGTTCTTTCAGCAGGAAAGAACATATAGCCCAGCTGTCATGCAGGAAGCTCTTCCCTGCCCTCCAAGAAGCTTGCTCTGAACAACTTCCCATGTGTCATAAGCTTCCAGCTTCCAACTGTTGATGCTTTTCACACAGATGAGACAGGGTGCGGAGCTAGGCTGGTAATCTCTGCAATGTCCTAGTGCAGTCAGCTGGGTCAGGCTAGGGCAATTACCAAGAGTTTTTCATGGGCACCATCAAAGATATGAGCTGGCAAGGGTCCAGGATGGAAGAATATGGAGAAGAGGGGATGGCAACTTCTGGGAAAGAAAACAGCAAAGGAGGAGAGGATGTGTTTTGGAGGAAAGGAGATAAAGGAGTCCCTGGAGCAATATAGCAAAGGATGTACACAGAGGGTAGGACAGAGTGAAGCCAACCATTGCAGGTCAATTTTCCAGTAGAGTCAGTGGAGTGATGTTAATTCACAAGAGCTGTCACATGTTCCAGAAAAATATTATGGGATGGACTATGCTCACGCTGCTCACTCTTACTCTGTCAGTAGCTCTGAGGACTGAAACAGAGGTCATTCACGCAGTAAAGCAACACAGAGTAAGCAGCACATCACAGGGACTGGAAGCTGGAGGGAGCATACTAAAGAAGCGGTTCCTTTCTTCCCAAAGGACATAATGGAGAGATAATAGATTTCCTGAGAGGCCCAGTCAGAAATTATAGAAGAGCACATTTCCAATTATCTACTCATCTAAAAGGTGACTAGTAGATGCCACTCACAATCAGGCTCATACAAACAGTGTACTGTATCTTTGAGCATGACATTTCCTGTCAAATTCAGATAACAGAAGCTGAAGTACAATGTTCATTCCTCCCAGGAAACATATACTTCTAATTTTTTAGGTGCAAAACATGCCTAAGTACTGTAACTCATACCACCCAGGCCTATGGAAATTTCTTTGTATGGAAGTTTGGGAATAAATAATACTGTGGGAATTACTGTATCTTTTCTACTGCAATTTGCTGCTACAGGGAATAGTTCACATTTGCTCCCCTGATCTCCATGAATCTTGAGGAATCTGTACCTGCCACAGGACCACCAACCTCTGCTCTGGCTTCTTAGAGAGGATGACAAAGTTATCTGAGTACCTGCCTCTGCTACGAATAGCCATCATGAGAATTCAGTGGAATTGGAAAAGAGGAAGGAGAAAGATTCGGAAAGAGGGAGGGAAAGTTTCTGGTAACTTTCCCTGTCTTTGTCTCTCATGATTGCCAGTTCCCTGGTCAATTTGAAAAATAGTGTGTACCCCAGTGTTACTGTAAGAACCTCTCCAGCCTTGTCATGTATTAAGTGTTCAAGTCCTGAATGTATGTGTTCCTGAAGACTCTCTTAGAAGGAAAGCAATTTCCAATCTCATTTTGTTATCTTCTGCTCTTCTCTACCTGATCATGGAAAGACCTTGACCAGGTATTTATTTGACTTAATTACTTTCTGTGTGGTGCTGTGGCTATTTACACACACAGAACTGCGTAGAGTCAAACGCTACATGTAGCACAGGATCATACGTAAACTTCTCATAAAAGAGTTGAAATTTCAGGACTGAATATAAATAGAAGTGTTCACCAGAGCACAACCGCTACCAAGAATCAAGTAGAGAATTAATGAACAAAGTTTTCCTCAAAGAATTAAGTAAATGGCAAAAGGAATAAATGACAAGGCTGACATTTTAATAGAGAACTTTCTTTCTGAGTCACAGATGTGGGTTGTGAATTGTGTTGGGCTTATACTGAAAGGATGTTGATTAACTCTTCTAATTTCTCAGCCACATGTGCTATTTAACACACTTACTTCATGTGTCCGTAACCTATTTTCTTCTTTTTTAAGATGTGATATTTTAGATTTCTTTGCAGTTTTTCATTCTCCTTAGTTAGCTCATGCTCTTGAAAACCACTAATTTTTACTGTTTTTTAGCACCGAAGAGGAAAACAAAAATTGCATTCATCCTGAAAATAATTGTGAGGTTTTCCACTAAGCAGGAGAAGCCTTCCTCTGCCATTTCTACATAAAATTTATTACCTGGTTCTGGTAAAATGGGTATACAGTGTGTAGATATGTTAGATTTCTTATGTGCTCTTTCCACCACTGGCAATTTACTTTCATTTCAAAGCATTGTTTTGAGTTGTTTTCCAGCATAGAATCATAGAATAGTTAGGGTTGGAAAGGATCTCTACGATCACCAAGTTCCAGCCCCCCTGTCATGGGCAGGGACACCTCACATTAAACCATGCCACCCAAGGCTCTCTCTAACCTGGCCTTGAGCATTACTAGGGATGGAGCATTCACAACTTCCCTGGGCAGCCCATTCCACTGCCTCACCACCCTCACAGTAAAGAACTTCATTTTATATCTAACCTGAACTTCCCCTGTTTAAGTTTGAACCCGTTACCCCTTATCCTATCACTACAGTCCCTAATGAAGAGTCCCTCCCCAGCATCCTTATAGGCCCCCTTCAGATACCGGAAGGCTATAGGATATATAGGATACTAGGAGGTCTCCATGCAGCTTTCTCATCTCCAGGATGAACAGACCCAACTTTCTCAGCCTATCTTCATACGGGAGGTGCTCCAGTCCCCTCATCATCCTCATGGCCCTTCTCGGGACTTGTTCCAACAGTTCCATGTCCTTTTGATGTTGAGGACACCAGAACTGCACGCAATACTCCCAGTGAGGTCTCACAAGAGCAGAGTAGAGGGGGAGGATCACCTCCCTCGACCTGCTGGTCACACTCCTTTTGATGCAGCCCAGGATACAGGTTGGCTTTCTGGGTTGCAAGCGCACACTGCAGCTGGCTCATGTTCATTTTCTCATCGACCAACACCCTCAAGTCCTTCTCTGCAGTACTGCTCTGAATCTCTTCTCTGCCCAACCTGTAGCTGTGCCTGGGATTGCTCCCACCCAGCTGTAGGACCTTGCACTCAGCACGGTTAAACGTCATCAGGTTGGCATCAGCCCACCTCACAAGCGTGTCAAGGTCCCTCTGGATGGCATTCCTTCCCTCCAGCGTATCAACCGAACCACACAGCTTGGTGTCACCCGCCTGCTCGCTGGCTTTGCCAGAGCCAACTGCCGCACAGCGCACTGTTCCCGCGCTCCCCGGGCGGGTTTTACCATGCTCAGGAAGGGGCCAGGACCCCCCTGAGTGAGTCCCGGCATCCCCTCAGCGCAGCTGCCGGCTCCTGGGCAAGGCCTGGCGAAGGCTTGAGGCTCCCTCCGTGGCTCTCGCCGCTCAGTATTGAGGCTCCTGGACGCGGGATTTCCCTCCGCTCCAAGGTTGAGGGCTCCTCTCTGGAGCTGCTCACCTCGGCAAATGCTGCATACAGCTGGACCTCACCTAGATCCCAACTAGTGATACTTGCTTTCCCCCATAGCTTTTTAGTCATGGCACCTAAAGTTGAATATTTATTCCAAATGGAAATTAATCACTGAGTTTTAAGTTTATTTTATTACAAACCTTGTGAGACCAGAAATAAAAGACTTCATTAAAGTTCACTGATGTGACTCCAAAACTGCTGTGTGTTTTTCACTAGTGGATCTTCCTATTCAAAAAATTAAAGGGAAAGGGAGAAATGCAGATGTCCTTAAGCATTATTCTTGGTATGCTGCTTTAGTCAACTCCATGTTGCTTTGCACAGAAGTGGACTACAAACATACCACATAGCACTATGCCCATGGGGAATAAAAGACAGCTGTCAAATATTGCCAAACCTTTTTCACAGGTTAAGGAGACTGCGTGGTGGAGAAATGGCCTTGAAAGATGTTCCGCTAACAAGTCTCGGGAGCTAAATTCTATTCCACCTTGGAGTCAGTAACACTGAAATTAGTCGTAGTGTAGCCTGTATCTCAGTACTTCATTATTAAAATAAGCAGCTGATTCCCAGTAGAAATAATATGGGAATGGCACTGATTGGTTCACTTGTGATGTCTTCCCCCAAAGACATGTTGGAGGTCAAAATTTGCAGAAATCAACGTATGTCTGAATTGTGCAATGCAGTCAGCTGTGTATTGTAGGTGATCAGTGGCTGGGACCAAGCATCACAAAGAGAAAGGAGGACTACAAAATAGCAAACATTGATAGTGACTGCTCAGAAACGTTCTCATTTACTATCACACTGACTAACAGCTATGGTTAATAAAATGCTTGTGAAAAAATGGTAAATACACAGATAAATAACAGTGGAGAAATGAGGACCCCCCGACAGACATTTCTAAAATCAAGTTATTCTAGCAAATTTTCTACGCCTCTGCTTAACAGCGAAGCATGTCACCTGGTAGCTAAGAAGACCAAGAACAGTTAATGACAAATAAATACAGTGCCTTGCATCTTGCTACTAAGCTTGCTTTCAGCATTCCTTTAACATTAAAGCAGTCCAAGGACCTAATAGGATAAATATAGTGGGCTCAGAAATGCTATCTCCACTGCCTTTCAGGAGAGCAGTATTCGCACTTTTGAACCCTGAGAGATGCTGATATATAATAATGCAGATTTCAGATCCACTAAGAAACTGTTAGTTATTCAATTCATTCTTCCTAATTTTAGTTACTTTAAGACCAAGTTACATGTTGGTCCTTCATAACTCAAATGTTACCAATAACATGTCTAGTTATCCACTTGAGATGCCCTCTCTCACAGAGGGAATGTCTACACCAAAATCCCATACACATTCAGCATACAAGGAATGAGAGTAATGGTGAAGAGTTTTGCATTGCTAGCCAGACCTTGGGTTTTTGCTGGAGAGTGGGTGTTGTAGATAATAATGAGAAAAGTTCGCTGCTATTTCCTAATAAGTAGGATCGGTGCCATTAGTGGGGGTGTTCTTCATTACTCCCACACTTTATCCAGTCTGAGCATTGCACAGGATTTAGCTATGTCTCACTTACTCAGTGGTCAGGGAATTGAACTAACATCTTTTGCCCAGTGATTTTTTGGCATGAATAATGAAGTTTCAGGAATCCATGTTTTTTTCTGATTATCCATTCTCTTTATCATTCAGCCACTGTCTGATTATCCATTCCAAAAAAATCTAGCTCAGCATTGAGGATTAGATTCAAGTTACTTCAGGTTAACTTGAAAAGAAAAAAGAAATCTCACTGGCAAATTATACATTTATTGAGATAAATTAAAAGTAAAGTCGTGTCATGTGAAAGGTTACAACACAAGGCTGAGAAATTCTTTCATCACTTGTTGCAATTCTCCCCGATGCTTCATACCTATTTGGGACACATTCCCTCCAAAACAGAAGTTCCAGTCAGGAAGAAAGAAGGAATGCAAGGGCTTTACTGGTAGAGATAGAGTCATGATAATCCCACTCAGTGTTTGTCAGGCTGCACCTTGAGTACTGTGTTCAGTTCTGGACCCTTCAATTCAATAAAGATGCAAACAGACTGGAGAGGATCCAAAAGAGGGCCACGAAAATGATGAAAGGGCTGGAGAACCTTCCCTATAAGGAAAGCCTAAAGGAATTAGGTCTTTTCTCCCTGGAGAAGGAACACTTCATCACAGTTTTCCAGTGCTTTAAGTGTGGCTACAAAGAGGAGGGAAGCTCCCTTCTTCACAAGGAGCCACATAGAGAAGGGTAGGGGCAATGGGTGCAAGTTGCCCTAGCACTTACCTAGGTATTAGGCTAGGTTTCGTCTTGATATAAAAAAAACATTCTTTACAGTGAGAACAATCAATTACTGGAGCAACCTCCCCAGGTATATGGTAGAGTTCCCATCACTGGAGCTTTTCAAGATCCAATTGTACAGGGTGCTTGATGATCTCATTAAGACTTCCTTTCCCATGGAAAAAAGGTTGGACCAGATGACCTTTCTAGGTCCCTTCTAACCTGCGCTGTTTTATGATTCATGTAGAAACAAGTAACAAAAAGTGCTAATACATGGCTCTTTTCTTAAAAAATTTAAATTGGGATGGCCGTATTTTCACAGACAGGGGATACAATCATAGGTTATATGTGGAGGCTCTAGACATGCACATTTGCCCTAAAAACAATCTCCCAACCCAGCCTCTGCAATGTCTCCCTTATGCTGAGGCTTTGCTGGAGCTCTGGAGACACTGGTGTTTCTTCCATACTTTCGTGCCAGGTATTCACATGGTCTGATTTTAGGCCCTTATACATAGCACAGTTCAGAACCCCTAAGAAGGAGCCTCACTGCTATCTGTCTTCAGGCAGCCTCTGTAGAAGACTATCCTTCTCCTCCAGCAGACCTGCAGAGTTTGCTCACCTGTGTCTCCAGTGTAGGTCTGACAGAAGCTGTACAGTGAAGTCAAGCAACTTTCAGCAGCAGCTTGTGTGGGTTCATGAACCTTCACCTCTTCCCTTACACTGAGCACTCCTCTGCCACACTGCATAATCTGGTTCAGTGTGTCTAATGATGACTGACGGATTGCTTTTTTACTGAAATGTGCGATGAAAAATCTGACATGCTGCCCTATAACAAACTGGGTGTGAAAGACTTGAAGACGTTAGAGTGCATGTTGGAAATAATTTATGAAAAAGTACAACTCATGAACACTGCCACCATTGATGCAGAATACAGAGTGCTTTCTGGATATGTGACATCTTCATCTTCTACACATGAAAGGATTTACCAAGTAACACAGATGTAGAAGGTGATAAGAGGTGTTGGAAACGTGCTGAAAGTAATTGCACATGTCATAGTTTTCATGAAAGCAATATCTAATCCAAATCTATTCCGTTAGCCTCATTGCTGAACATCTAGAGGCAAGATGTACCCAAAATGAAGAAGGGACACAAAAGCAATTGTCAGGACATAACAGGTTGCACTCAAGCAATTGCAGAATTGGCAACACACCTCCTGAGTCCAGCCAAGAAGGCTGGACAGATCTACACAGCTGGTTAGCTGGATCCATCATCCAATTACATTTGATGAGACGACAGAAATGCTGAACTCTGGCTAACCAGGACTGATCTTTAATCAGTCTGGAGGTAGATAATCTCTGCATCATTCCCTCACCTCTGTGAGTTATGAATGCCACGTAAGCCACGTAACTTCATCTGAATTCACGTTTATATCCCAATACTGCTATCTTAAAACAACAAAGGAAAAATATTACTGAGAATAAGGTGGGAAAATATGAGCAATATTTAGTGCAAAATTTTGCCTCATCCCCTCCCTACAACCTCACAAGCTGTCAACCTCATTTCTTTCATATAAACTGGGATTTCTAGGGGTTTAGCTTTTTATAAGTATTTTTACATCTTTTCTGAAGACTTGGTAATAATGTACAATGGAGTTGAGCCAAATCTGACAAGGAGGAGGTGGGGAATACTGGAAAGCAAGATAAGATAGATACGTGCTAAAACCCAGGAAAACAGCTTTTCCATGACCTCCCACAAATTTCTGACACCACTAGGCAATATTCAGTGAGGTTATGCACAGAAGTTTGTAAATAAGCCACACAGCATCATCCCAGCATATGCCATTCATGCTATGTGATGAGAAATAAAGGCGTCATGCCTGTGACTACTAGAATATCCTCCCTGTTCCTGCTTAATGTGGAGAAAAGCCTGAGCTAAATCTGCCTGATTCCTGCTGTAGCCTTCCCAGTTGTCTTAAACAGCTACAAAACTTTTGCTCATCTTTCTTAAATCTGGAGTTGCACTAAGTTTTTATTTTGAAGAGAAGGAAAGAAATTTTCTCAGTATGTCATGCAATAGAGATTGGGACAAATGTATTGTCTGCATTTAGAGTAATTGGACACATTTGTTCCTCATAATTGTTTACCCATTTTATCTTCGCAGTCTGGTGGCAGGTTGCCACCTCTTGAGAGGAAGAAGGTATATCTTCCAGTGTGCAGTTTCTACAGCATGAAGTTAAGGAAACATTCAGATGTTTAATCAATTCTTGTCACTTTTCAGCCATCTTGCTTCATTAGGTGTTTCCTTTGATCTCTAAATTGTCTCTTCTGGCTTCTGCAACAACATTATTTCTCATGGAGAATTAGCCTTATGTGACAAAAGCCATTTGCCTTTTATTAAAATATTTCATGGGTTGTATGCAATAGCATTGCTGAGAGAGGGCTTGCCAGAAGTGTCTATCATTCTAGGTTACAATCATATGGAAGGCTGAGAATAAAAACCTTTGCTGGAGATGGCCAGAATGACTTCCAATCTTGTAAAGTGCATTTTGATTGCATATTATTTTACACGATGTC
Organism: Myiopsitta monachus; assembly: GCA_017639245.1. NCBI lineage: Eukaryota > Metazoa > Chordata > Aves > Psittaciformes > Psittacidae > Myiopsitta > Myiopsitta monachus. The sequence continues at coordinate 69,126,388 of CM029919.1, forward strand.
CTGGTTTCAGCTGTAATAGTTATTTTTCTCCTTCCTAGTAACTGGTGCAATGCTGTGTTTTGGCTTCAGTCTGAGAACAATGTTGATAACACACTGATGTTTTAGTTATTGCTAAGTAACGCTTACCCTGATCAAGGACTTTTTCACTCTCATGCTCTGTCAGTGAGGAGGAGCACAAGAAATCAGGAGGAAGCAGAGACAGGACACCTGACCCTAACTAGCCAAAGAGGTGTTCCATACACATCATGTCATGCCCAGTATATGAACAGGGGGCAGTCACACAGAAGGGCAGATTGCTGCTCAGGTCAGGCTGGGTATCAATCAGAGAGTGGTGAGCAATTGTATTGTGCATCATTTGTATTTATTGGGGTTTTTTCCTTTCCTCTTTTAGTTTTATATTCTCTCCCTTTGTTATTTCCCTTATCATTATTATTACTACTCATAGTAGTAGTTTTATATTATACTTTAGTTATTGGACTGTTCTTATCTCAACTCATGGGGTTTACATTCTTTTGATTCTCGTCCCCATCCTACCTGGAAGGGGAGAGAATGGGAGGGGTGAGCAAATGGCTTTGTGATGCTGAGTAACTGGCTGAACTTAAACCACAACACAAAATCACTCTTTCAGCTCGGAATAATCATTTTCCACATGAAGCCAGTTTTTCCTTAATCTGATCTATTTTTAAAAATTAAGGTATTTGCATTAGGCAGTGAAAATTCTGCAAAATTTCATAATTTCTTTTCATTGCTTTGAAAGAGGATGGCATTTTGGAGAGGTTTTGATTTTTGTTACAGCAGTGTAGCAGTGATCTGACAGCTAGCCATCCAGTTAATGCTTTGCAATGAATCATACAAGCATTCACAGCCAGGGCCTAGAATTACCAGTTGTGGATCTGAGACCTATTGTGATGTGCACAGAAGGAATGTACCCATCTCATTTGATCAGCTGTTACACAAAACATCCTTTTCTGAAAGTGTAGCACTCTCCCTCCATCTGCTTTCTAGCACCCTATGTAGGGACTAATGTGCAAAGCAGATTAGACAAGTCTCTAAGCAGAACCCTCGTAAGGCTGGGTTGGAGATATGGCCATCTTGTGCTGTGACAAGCATTGCCAGTCACTCTAGCTCTGTTTTCCCTGGTTTTGTCCTGGAATTGTACTAAGACCTTGCAGGTCCTCCACTTAGTTTTCTAGCATGGGCAGAAGGGGAGTATACGAGGCTACAGATCATGATAGAGCATAGCTAGGTTGAACACATGCGCAGGGCAGATGTGAGCCTGAGGCATACAGTGTCTCACATCTCAGAGGGACATGGGAACTGAAGGAGCAAGTATACCACAATATGAGCCCTTCTGGGGTGAAGTTACCCAGGAACAGGTCCTAGCCCTCCAGAAATACCAAACTGGTCGAGAATCAAGATGGGAAGGAGATGGCTTGAAGGTCAGGGAGGCAATATACTGAGAGATTCAGCTGCCCTGTCAAAACCACCTTCCATATTTCTCCCCTGACACCTCACAGAGCTCCACTAATCCTCCACATACCACCTCCTGGCCCTCCGAAACACTTCTGACACTGTGTGTTCCCTCCTTCCAATCCACTGCCACTTTGAATTTCTCTGCTGTCAGCTGTGGACTCTGCACTCTTTCTCTTGATGTTGGCAGCTCCAAGCCAGGCAGAACCGCATTGCACAGTGGCACAGGAAGACATGGTAGGGAAGGGAGATGGGGGAGAGAGGAGTCAAAACTTTAAATTGAGATTAATTGCAGTTCTAAAAACATGCATTTGCAGTACTTCAAACTCACACCCATGTGCACTGTTCAAAATAGGGCATCAGTCCTTGAACAGCAATTAAGTTTAATTGGACATCCATTTGCCATTGTCCACCTCCTATGTAACACTGAGTCACTATGCATTATGCGCCTTGGAGATGTATGTTCCGAACTGAAAGAAAGGAGCAGAAAAATAAAGCAAAGTATTTAACAGTGCAAGTGGCATTGTCATGTACCAGGGGAAAAAGCTTTTCTCAAAAATAGCTCTTGGAGTTATGTTGGTTTTATGGTGGTAGTTTTTGTGGTGGAAATACAGACTGAGACAATATCTATATAGTTCTTATATAGAAGAGATATGAGCTCTGAAACTAAAAATATGTCACATCCATTTTTCATAGAAATTGTAGAAAGCTCCTCAAGGATCATAGGCCAGCTTTCAAGTCAAAAAAAGAAAGCCCAGAGTCATTTGTCATAACAAAAGAGGCTTTTGAGGCTTTTTATATCTCTCTAGGAAATCCAAACTTTCAACTCTGGGGCTTTTGTACTTATTTGGTCTTTAGTAGTATTTTAAATCCTATCATTTTGGTGATGACTCAAACTTGAGGGCAAAAGCCATTCTTGTTCAGTAATCCAGCCAGTGAGGAACTCAAGCCCTTTCTGGTTCTACACGCTGGCATGCAAAAGGCAATGAAAGAAATCTCCTTCATCTCTGGGCAGTTGTATGTGCTGCTAATTTCTCAGTACGAAGGTAACTCAAGGAATAACTGCTTGAAGTGGAAGAGCTTACTCAGCTTCCTTTCAGACACTTTGGGTGTTCCTGTGTTCTTCAGTGTTGCTCTTCACATGTGAAATCCAGCCCTCCCACACAGCCCTCACACACTGCAAAGCAGCCTCAGATGTCAATCTGCGCTTTCGCCTCCGAGCTGTGGGTCACAGGCTAGCAAGCAGCTGGACAGCCAAATGCTGTGCTGAGCGAGGAATAGAACTAAACTTTCTTCAGTTCATGGAGTGCAGCACTGTTATCTGAGCCAAATTCATCCTCTCTTTTTCAGGAGCTTTTTATTCTGTCCAGTACCAAAACCTACAGGCATTTCCTACAGAAGTGGGAAAAGTGGTGAAGTACTGTTTTACTTCTGTACTGATCTTGTCATGTATGAGCAATATCGTCAGTGGAGTTTGGTAAGCCAACGGCCACATGTGTGTCTACTTCAGATTGAGCTGAATTGTCCTGTAAACTGTCCTATACACTCAGACCAGTTCCTCACACTTAAGGGTGTAGCACTGTTTGAGGTGTCCTTGGAGACCCCACCTAGCTGACTCTTTCTGGAGCTGCTATTCCAGAAAGGCACATGTATCCAGCAGTTGCCATGCCAAATCTGCTACACCCTTGAAAAAGACTCAGGTAGCCACGGACACTTCAAAGAGCACCAGATGACCGTGTGCAGGCACTAGAACGTCCATTGTCTATAACAGGACATATCTATATTTAGAAACCTGAACTGACATGCCCACAGAGTGGAGTTGAATCCCAGGCCATCTTTGCCAGTAGCACCACCTGGGACACCACCAGATTTTTTGACCTGGGGAAAAATGCAAGGTAATCTACCTCAAGACACTATCAAGGGGCAGATCTCAGAAATAGTCTATGTATTTCTCTTACATTTCCTGGATGGTACACAGCCTTGAGGGACACAGACTGTAGATACAGCCTAGAGGTGTCTGTGATCTAGATAGTGCTTAGAGAATTAATTTGCCCCCCAAAGACAGCCATTACATGATTCCCACCAAGATATCATTTGGTGAATACAATGAAGGTTCAGCCCATCCACTTGACACAGAAAGAAAAAATTGCCCATATATATCCACATAAGTTATTTGATGTGCTCAAGTTAATTGCCAGGCACCACAGCCTCATCTCAGTTCCTGGCAAGATCACGGAGCAGATTCCCCTGGAAGCTATGCTAAGGCACATGGACAATAAGATGGTTGATGACAGCCAACATGACTTCTCTAAGGGCAAATCATGCCTGACAAATCTGGTGATGTTCTATGACAGGGTTGCAGTGATTTGGTGGATAAGGGAAGAGTGGCTGATGTCATCTATGTGGGCTTGTGCAAAGCATTTGACACTGTTCCACGCAATCCTTGTCCCTAACCTGGAGAAGCATGGATCTGATGGATGAACCATTTGGTGGATAAAGAATTGGATGGATGGCTGCACTCAAAGACTTGTGGTCAACGGCTCAATGTCTAAGTGGCCACCAGTGACAAGTGGTGCTCCTCAAGGGTTGGTATTGGGACCGGAGCTGTTTAACATTGTTGTTCATGACATGGACAGCAGGATTGAGTGCACCCTTATCAAGTTTGCAGATGACACTAAGCTGCATGGTGCTTTTGACACACTGGAGGGAAGAGATGCCATCCAGAAGGACCTTGAGAGGCTCAAAAGTTGGGCCAGTGTGAACCTCATGAAGTTCAACATGGCCAAGTACAAGATCTTTCAAGATCATCAGTCTTATATACTGCCATGATTTCACTGCATTTAAGAGAGTGTGGCTAGACGTCATCATTATGACCATAGACTTATTTTTTTATGGTAATGCTATAAAAACTAGAAGAGTTTTTCAGAGTACAAATCACATTCAGTACTTTTTGTTTTCTAACATTTACAAAAACTGGTAAAAATAATCACTCTTTCATGGTTGAGCTTCATGGTTGTGCAGGAAAGTTACTTGTCTTCTTCCAAACATGCCTCTTTGACAGACAAAGCTGGTCATTAAAATAGTTTCTGTGCTCTACTTTTCAAATTACAGGCCCATTTTTCCAGTAGGAAAAAAGAAAGTAAATGGTATCTTTCTTTTATGAAAGAACACTTTTTTTAGCAATATAATTGGGCTGTAAGCATAGGGTCAAATTTGTAGGAGGAATAATCTCTATGACACAAGAGCAGTGTTTTAACAAAGGATGCTGACTTTTCTCATCTGACCTTTGTATCCTTCTTATGATAGCAATTGATGCAAATGTAGATGATTGCATGTAGACAGCTGTTTAAAATTTACACTTGCTTTTTCCATTTTGTAACGAATCCACCCTTGAAGACCTCATTTATAAAATAACTGTAAAGTATGTGCTCTTTGGAAAAAAAAGGTGCTAATGCTTTTCAGTACCAAAATACATGTGACAAAGTATGCCTTTTTAAAATAATTGAATTAGTATTCAGGACAACAAGCTTTCTTTACTGCAATAATAAAACACATTTAATATTCTTTTCTATCCTTATTGGAAACCATGCAACTAGCAATTTTAAATCAAGTTAAGAAGTTATAAGTATCTTCTCCTTGAAGGCAAGGTTGAATTACTGCATTTATTCTAAGTTCATTTTCCATCTGGTTGCTCCAGACACAAGCCTTTTTTGATGACTGGTGTGCAACTAATGAATTCCCAAAACCCAAGTTCTCCCCTTACCTACTGCCATCATGCCTCACTGTGTCTCACTCCAGCAAGAAGGCATGATGCTCAAGCGAGTATGAGACAGTCTACCTGGATCAGAAGTATAAGATGCTCACACAGTCACTGGGAACATCTGGTTTGCACCTATTTACACTTGCAATTCAACAGTAATTTCTCATTTTTTATCATCTGTTTTCAAGGAGCAGTGCATTGTATAAAGATCAGCACTGAAGAAAACCACATGGGTTTCAGTTTATCACTAAGTACCCCCTATTCCTGAGCACAGCAGAATACAAACCAGCCAAATAAAGCTGATGCACACACACTTAACCAAATCCAGTCTTCCAGTTCCAACATTATCTGGATTCAACCCAGCGCTGGGAGATGAGCAGCTCACAGTCACTGAGCTGGGTCTTCATTCATGGAGAAAAGGAGACTTACATCTATTCTTATCCTCCTAGGCCATTTGACATGGGCAAGGTCTCAGGAGAAGTGATTGGAATCTAGTAAAATATAATAGACTGTGTACTACTTCTGATGGAGAATCATCTAATAGGTGCTCACAGAAGACTGAACCTGTCTTGCAGAAATGGGAAGGGCTGGCTAACTTTGTGATCCTTCTTAGCAGCCATGTGCAGCTCCTGAGTAATCTGGTTAGGCCAAGTGGGCCCAACACCAGCGACAAGCAGGGGAGATACAACTCTGCCCACCATTACATACAGACATTTTCTGTCATCAAATAGTCCAAAAGCTGTGGCAAGGTCAGATAAGATTAAGAAGAGTAAGTAGGAGTCAAACCTAAGCTATGTCTCTATGCCAGTGGTGGGCAGAGGAAAGACAGTGATGAGTCTAACACCAGAGAGCCCTGTTATTTCTATGATAGGTGCCCACCCAGTGATTGTCATACAGATTAGGAGATCTTGGGTTGTCCTTACTGATGCAAAGCGCTTCCATCTTGGTGTGGAAAGAAACCAGGAGCCTCAGCAAATTCCAGCAGATTTTGCTTATCCACCTTCCTCCAAACTGTCCGGAAAGCATGCTAAACAAGGATGGGACTAAAATAAACAAGCAAAACCACCCCAGGATTTCCATGTGAAGTCCAGTCTTCCCAAGCATCAGCTTCTTCTATTATGTTTAGGCAAACGTGGGCCAATTTTTTTCAGTCCTGTCTGTTAAGACAGGAAAGAAAGAGTAAAAAAAAATATCCTTTTCTCACAGATTCAGTCCTGTGTTACCACAAATTGTCTGTGTTATTAGATACTGGTTTTGCCAGCTGAGAAGCAGAGGAGGTGGCAAGTCAGCCGGCAGACTGTGTCATCCCATTCTACAAGGTTCCTCTGTCTTGTTGCCTAAAGTAAAAATAACACTTTTTTTCCGCGAAAAGGAAGACTTAATTGAGATAATGATGCATCAAGATCAACTGCACATTACATTTCAGCAACACTGATCAGCAAATCAATTTATGTTCACTCAGAGTAGCGCTTTTGATTTCTCTGCTGAGGCTTCAGGGGTCTGAAAGAAGCACTTCAGAAAATTCTCAGAATGAAGGCTGTGGATAGCAATTATATTCAAGGTGGCAATACAACTATCTAGAAAAGGGGTACAGCTTTTCCATGAAGGAAGGACAGTGTCTGTGAGTCAGGTAATGAAGTACCCCAGTATGTAGGGACCATTGCAACCCTTGCATACAGTTCTTCCAGACAAAAGAGGTTGCTTTGACTCTATCATCTTTATACATATAAATACATGTAAGTACATGCTTATTTTCCTTTAAAGTTCCTTCTGAAACAAAACATGTCACTGCATTCATTTCTATTCCCCAACTGCAGAAATGAAGAGAGAACAAACAACATATGACAGATGTTATTCATATTGTATAAAGTTCTGTTGGAATACTCTCAGACACTAAATGATAATACCTATAAAAATCTCAATAGCATAGATTTCACAGTAGATCTCACATGTAAGACATGGTCTAACAAGAAAGGTTGGTCAAGGCTTCCTTCACTGTCTGCTGCCTCTGCCTCAGGGGTAGTGGTACTGTGCATCAAGTACTTCACAGGAATGTGCAGATGCCATGGGAGGTGTGGGTGGTATTAAGCTTGTTATTTGGGGAAGGTCAAATGCTGGGTTTCTCACATTCACCTGAAGCATGCTGACTTTGGGAGAAATGAGTTCCACAAGGCTCTGGAGAATCAGATGCATCTGGTTTCTCTACAAGACCTTATTCAGAAAGGAGCTTCCTTTAAGCTTCTGTTGAATACTTCTGTCCACCATATGTTAGAAGCAAAATGGGATTTGCTTAGTTCTGCTCATGGGATCACTTCATGGAGAGCAGAGCTGACACAGGATCACATTTTGAGTCACAGATGGGTGAAGGGTGTAATGACACTCAGAGGAAGCCATATATGTTGCACTGTTCATGTGGTCATCTGCTTTTGTCTGCTGTCAGAAATGGCATACTGAGCTAGCTGGACCTTGGCCTGACTCAGCTTGATCACTCATATTGCAGAAGTTCTCAATAAACTACAAACAATAGCCACTCCAGGCTGGTAATTCCGCTCCTGGTACTGTCATTGCTGCCTTTCACCATGCAAATGGCATTATAAACTCTGATTCCCTCAGGCTCTCAACTTTAGACATATCTGACAACTGAATCTATCATTTATTGCTGATTTTGAAAGTTCATGATTCCACTCACTGCATATTCTCTAGTTTATTCTCTTTTCAAAGAACCTGCCATTTTCGAGATCCTGAACTTTTCCCTCCTGATACCAGAAAGAGCAAGCAAACAAATTTATCCACTGTCTCTTTTTTTCATCCCAGGCATGTTTCTGAGGACTTTCATCACATTTGCCATTTCAGTTGATGAGTCTCAGCCTGCAAAAGTGACTCACTCTATAAGATGAATGAATGAAAATAAGGCACTGTTAATATGCATTTTGTCAGAGGTGTTTACCCACAGATATTTTCCCTTCCAATTTTAAATAAATTTTAATCATAGAGTTCCTTGTCCTCCTTTTCTTAAAAGCACAAATTGCCACCTCAAAAGCACCTCTTTTACTGCAAACTCCCATGTTTCTTAAGTGCATTATTTTACTATTTGGTATTCTTACGATTGCAATGCTGATGTTTAATTTCTGGGGAAAAAAATCTATAATAATTTTGAGACAAATCATATTTTTGTCTTAAAATTAGAGATGAGCAGTCTTAAATTTTATCTTAATGTAAGAGATGAGGAGCCACTCCAAATCAAAATGTGTTTGCTAAACAAAAGATGTGTTAGCTGTGTAATTCTCAAACCTATGCTCATCCTCAAGACAGTTTGTATGACTTGTGGTGCTCCTCCACAAATGCTCTTTTTCAAACATAAGGGGTTTCTAAACTCAATCATAAAATTATTTTAACTATATTATAAATATATCCTTTCTAATAGTCACTTCACAGAGGACAAGTTTCACCCAAACGCAATGGAAAAGTCTTGATTTAGTAGTTATAATTAGTCTAGAAACAGTGTTGTAGTTTAAGCCCAGCCATAAATCTGCCATGATATCTTTAGCTCACACACCCCCTTTCTCCCCCCTCTCCTGAAGGAATGGGGAAGAGAATCAAAAGAACGTAACTCCCAAGGATTGAGATAAGAACAGTCCAGTAACTAAGGTATAACACAAATCACTGCTGCTACCACCAGTAATAATAATGAGAAGGGAAATAACAAGGGAAGAGAACACAACTGCTCATCACCCACCGACCGATACCCAGCCTGACCCAGCAGTGAACTAACTCTTCCGAGTGACTGCTCCCAGTTTATATACTGGGCATGACGTGCTGTGGTATGGAATACCTCCTTGGCTAGTGTGAGTCAGGTGTCCTGTCTCTGCTTCCTCCTGGCTTCCCCTCCTCCCTGGCAGAGCATGAAGCTCAGAAAGTCCTTGGTCAGACTGTGCAATTCTTATTTTGGACTCTCCATCTCTGAAGCACTTGCACAAAGATGACAGGTGTGGGGAGCCCTGACTCAGCACCTGCTGCTGAAAAACAACTACAGAAAGCACCAAAGAGCTAACAAGGAGGATGCAGGCAGATGTGTCCTTGCACTGCAGTTGTACAACTGGATAATGTCCTGCTTTCTGCAGACAGCACTGGCATACCGCAGAGAATTGCCCCAGTTACCTCCAGTAGCTTCAGCCAATAATGTCGATAGGTGCCCCTACCTACTTCTGAAATATGGATGAGTTACTTGGATATTTAAATATGCAGTTAGGATCCTAACCACAATCACCTATCTCAGAAAAATTTCAGCATGGATTTTAGCATTTTATTTATTCATAGCTGGCAGTGATTTTCCTGGTGGAGGTCAGGAGTTCAATAATAGAGTGTGTCCTTAATACACAGGTTTTTCTTATCTATAACAGCAAAGCAGAAAATGTGCAGGTATAGAGATAAGCAGAAGACAACAGGAATAAGAGCTACCAAGTGTCCTCTGAACTTTCAGTGTCAGTAAAATAAAGCAAATGTAAATGTTGAAAAAGATGTTTGAATATAAATATACATCATTATCTCATTTGTAACTATCATATGTGAGGTGATAAAGATGATACTTGAACCAACACAGAGAATTAATAGCTCATAAGCACCAGCCCATTTGATTATGTTTTGTTTAGTTTAAATTACTTCAATATTAACAGCTGTCTTTAAAAAGAATGTAAAATAGCATTGACCTGAATGTACAAACTCTTCAATTCATTTTAGTTGCATTTCTGCTACTGAAGGAAATAGGATTACGGAAGCTGGCAATGCATGGAGAAAAATTCTTAAAACGAAAGTGAGTTACCTTAAGGATTTAGCTAGGAAAATGCAACATTAGTCCTGAAAATTTCTCTGTGAAAGGAAAAACATCTTTTTTGTTGTTGAATTATTTTAAAATGCAGTCCCAGGAATACATTAAATTAGATATAAACATTATGTAGCAATTTTTGTACTTTCTAGTCTGAAAAGTTTGCTGGAGAAACTACAGAATTGTTCCATGAAACTGAATTCTTGTGTTACATTGGAGGGCTCCATGTCTATTAGTTTTACATACCTTTAAATTTACCAGATGACAAGGTGCCAGTCTCACCACAGGCGCTGCGGTACAGTCCATGAACATCAGATATACTTGAGTGTTGTTCTGAGTCTTCAGCGTCTCCGATTTTCACCAATAATCCACAGAAAACTTTGACTGTAGACCAAAAAAAATATGCTCATTTCTCTAGGATTACCAACAACTACTTCTTATCACCATTAAAAGAGAGGATGATCATGTTTTCCCCACTTGTGCTTTTCTTTCCTGGGTTTTCATTGCATTGAAATCTCAGGGCAGACTTGTCTAACACTTTGGCCACCAAAATGCAAATCTATATCTGTTTTCATGATGTTTGTCAGCTCTTGCATGCAAGGAAAAGACACTGGCTAAAGTAAATACTGCTTTTTTCTATGACTGCCAGGATTATCTTTAAAGGAGGACAATGTGAGTTATCAATTAAGGACTTTAGATGCTTTTTTATTATTATTTATAAAGCCATACATACAAAAGTGGGATTTTTCTCTTTCCACTTGAGTGGTTTACAGTTCAACCGTGTAGCCTAACATACATCTAATGTACACACACACAAAAAGTGTGAAGGTAAATGCAGACATAAAGACAAGCAACTAGGAGAAAATTTGTCAATTTTAAAGAAAAATCATAAACTGTATACAATCAAAGCTCCTCTCAGACTCCATGTCCATCTAGCATTTCTGACCACTTTTACCCTCCATGTCCATCTAGCATCTCTGACCACTTTTACCCTCCATGTCCATCTATCATCTCTGACTATTTTTACCCTCCATGTCCATCTAGCATCTCTGACCACTTTTACCATCTCTTCTGCCCACTTTCCCACTCCTTCTGCCCAGGAGAATATAACTACTTCTCACCTCAGCCAATGGAGACTTTGTCTGTAGCCTCTGTGTGTAGAGTATTCTATCTATTCCTGCAGGATCTGGCCTCATACTGGCTTTTCATTTACATCCTTCCTTTGTAGCACCTCCCTCGGCCAGTATCTTTCCAGTCACACACAATGCTCTGTGCCAGTGGCTCTAAACACATTAACCCCACTCCGAAAGACACACTTTGACATTTCTCCCACACAGTGGAAAAGTGGCAGCCCAAATCTGACCTCTCTCAGGTTTCAAACAAGTGCTGAGCATGATCACTGTCAGCTAATCCTAGGTGTAAGTTGTAAATTGTGCAGCAGTGCAGTGTAAATAACTACACTTTGGGTGAACTCTCTATATAAACAGGAGTAAAAGGACATGGTATTTCTATTGCAAAAGGAGCCCATGTATTTCCAGAGAGGACCTGGATATCGTTTAGCCAATTAGTTACATGAAAAGTTCTTTCCCATCACAACTTCTTCAAAGCCCCTGTGGACTGAATGCAGACAGCATGGGAGAGCAGTGGCTGTGCTGAAATCTCCAATTAACCCAAACCCAAGCTAACTGCAGCCATTTCTTCACAAAGGGCTCTGAGAGACACAGAGCATGCACCATCCACCTTCTCAGCACATTCACGTTTCACAAGGAGAGCCCACACCTCTAAAAGGCAATGCGGACCAGCCTCATCCCTTCAGAGCAAGGGAGCACAATTTAGTTCCCTGTTAATGGGCAGATGATAGCCGTATTTTTCACTAGAAAAGGGTCCAACATATTTCACTCCTCTCTGTGTAAAGTCGTGTTGATGTTAAGGATCAAATATCATTTGTTTTTGCATCTGTGAGGAAACCAGACCTTGCTTTGCATACTCAGAAGCTGTCACATTTTCCTTTGAAAACTCTTCAATTTTTTTTCTTTAATCACAGGAAGACATTGTCACTTTTGAGCCAGAAAACAACATGAGATTTCCTCCTCCAATGTAGCCAACAGCAAGTTGAAGAAACACAACAGTTTCATGCACAACAGAGTTAATAAAACCTGGTTTTCCAGAGCTCTGCATCATCTTTGGAGCTACTTCAGCTTCCTCCCTTGCCCCCTGCGTGGCACTGCTCCAGTGGAACTCTCCTGTCAGGATGGTGCTTTGCAGAATCTGGCCAGGTTAGAAGTAAAATTTTTAAGAAAATAGTGAAAGCCTTGGAAGTGTCAGACTTGCCTTAGCGTTCATTTACTGGTGTCGCTTTGGATCACAGCCATAGCTACCTGATAAGATAAAACAGAGAAGCAGTTTGTTTGCACACATAAAGCTGTCTCCACTTGTTTTCCACATAATTATCTGTGTTTTGAGATTCACAGATGGAGTCCCTACATATGAGTTTCTTGAGGTCCTGGGGATTCCCAGATTGTAGCAGATCTGTTCATGTCAAATCGTTATCAGCACCGTGCTGTGGACTCTGCTGGGAATCCTCTTTGGTTGTTTACAAATATTGTGAAACTAAGGAAGGTATCCTGCTGTCCAGCATGCTTTCAGTGGGAGAACTCAGGAGTCAATTATTTAAACTAGCTGCTTCCTACTTTCTCTTTGCAGTGCCTGCATCTTTCACCATGTCCTCCTCTGTCCAGGGATGAATATTCATAATGAAAGTTCCAGGCTCTGCCCTTCCCACCACCCCAGCTCACTCCAATATTTTCAATCAAAGTATCCCTTCAAGATAGGTTCTGCTATGTACGGTCTTCTATCCCAACAGGGTATTAAGACCAAAGAGCATGTCACAGCATGCCACTGCATACTGATGACAAAAAAGTCATAGTGGGATCCAGCTGCCTGAATGCAGAAGGCCCAAGTCACAGCTCCACGTTGTGTGTTCTCTATTATCTCCTTACACACAAGCTGATTACCCATAGGTTACAACTATCACACATTTTCCTATGTGTGATATTTGTACTCTACGGGTACAACTTCTGTCATGTCTCTAGGCATTAGCAATCTCAGCATAAGTCCCAGTTCATGTAAAACATCTTTGAATGTCATATTCAGACATTTTCCAGTGTGTTTTCTTACTGCACAGTAGCTATGTGCAAAGCACAAAAGATTGGATAGGTTTCTGTTAGTCCTTTGAAAGACTGCAGACCTCCTGCCTGCTAGTCTGTTCTCTGAATGCTGTTCCACAAGCTTGTAAGATTCCCCTTAGGCCATTTTCATGGCTACTGATATTCTGCCGAATAGTCCTCAGACCTGCTTGAGCCAGGTATCCAACTTTGGAACCTCTTCACCCTATTTATTACAAAACACGTAAAAAAAGGGGCCAGTGCAGAATGCCTTGTGTCTCACCCTATACTGATCACTGGATAGACCTAAAATGGATATGGGAATTTACATCATGACCACCCTGTTTTGTAAAATAGCAGCTGGTTTTTAGAAAGAAACACACTTCTTTTCTTTGTCTCAGATGGCAAGTGATGTAGAAATGTTTCTATGGGAATGTACTACTCATGACGTTTAGACTAACAGTTGCTTTGGCTATGCTGCTTCCACTTCATGCTGTTCTTTCCATTAGATATGTTGGTCAGACTCCCTGACAGATTGATGTGCTTGTTCCCAAATGATCAGGAAGATCCCTCTGTGACTTTTCCTTGTGTGAGGGATGGACGGTAGAAGCAGAACAGTGCATTTTGGAATAAAAAAAAAAACCCAGATATAAAGTTGTGATGTACTGTAGCTGTACATTCTGGTAGACACTGTTCTGTGAGAAGAAACTGCTTTGAACAAGCTTTCCAGGTTTCCGCTAAACTTGAACTTGACATGGTGAACACCATTAGAGCTGGCAGCAGCCTGCACCACTTTCTACTAAGCTGTCTGAACTGCCTATAAGAAGACCAGATTTTATTTAGCTGATCCACCTTTTCCCTCCCGAAGTGATCTCTAAGGGACCCAAGCAGATAATGATTCATATCCCCTAAGCATCGGGAGATCAGGGGGCAACCCAGAGCTCAGAGCTATCCTCATTCATGCCCAACATGTGGGCAGCTGCTGAGCAAGGGACTGATGACAAAGACTCATCCTGTGAAGACTCCAAGCTCCATCTCTTGCACTCAGTATACCATGTCTTATCCCATATACTCACTGGCTGAGCAAAGAAAAAGCACATATAAAACCATAGACACCCGTACCCAGCCCAACACATGCAGAGATCACATCTGAATAGCAAACATGAAGATGTTTCTACTTTCCTGAAAAGCATAAGTATAATGGGAAATGGCTAATCATTCTGCTGTCTTCTAAGCTCCCGAGGTGCCAGGAACAACACACAGTAAACTCTGACACTTCTGATAAACTGGAGTATTAATAATAGGCAAGGGCCAAGCAAACTGCCTTCAGATCAAAATACTGGAATGCTCCCAGTGGGTGTGTAAAGAAGACCTTGCTGAAATACATATGACATAGGCATACATTCCTGCTCAGCAGAAGATATCAAAGTAATAAATTAGAGACACACTTCATATTCTCTACTGCTTGCCTAACAAGATGAATCACTTTAAAGTTCTTTATTTGCAAATCCCGTGAATGGCCTGATGACTTTATCCTGTTCCTTCCATTCCACCAGGAGCTATGTGAGGCTTGAAGGTTTAGCTTTGGGAGAGAGGTGCCAGCTCAGGCTTGGTGGCAGCTGAAGAGACCCTTCTGAACAATGAACATCTCTGCTAGGAAACTATGTCACTTACACTCACTGTTGGGAGCGCTAATTGAAAAGAAAGTCTTCAGATTTCCAGAGCTATTTCTGAAATTAGAAGACAAAGAAAAAAAGAGTGCATCACTAAAAGGTGAATTTTTCACCTTCATGCTTTCTTTCCTACTGCATTTCAAAACTCAGCATTTTTCATTGATCTACAGATTCATGGTCAAAAACTGGGGAGAGGTTGAACTTTTCCATGTGCATTTCAGAATGCTTGCAGTCTTCCAAAAATACTTTTTTAAAGGAAGGGCGATGTTAAGAAGAGTGACAACTTGTTATCTGTATTCAAAATAACAGCGAAAACAATAGTTATAATACTTTATGCTTGCCGTATATCTGCAAAGCACTGCAATATAATCCATCGTTATTACTTTTATTGCCTCAACACTAGTAATAAATAACTTGCATTGTCATTGTTTTGCCAAGTGCAAGAGATTTACTCCTAGATTTGACTGGCTTCTGTGTAATTTAAATTAAATGTTAATTTAGGTATTACAGAAAGTACAGAAGGTACGGAGTACAATATTAAATTTTTGTGAAGAAAAAGATCTGCCTTCTGCTTCCAGATACATTACCCAGTGGTCCCTTGTGTAAACTGTAGGAGACAGAGACAAGAATTTATGGAGCAGGACATAGTTTGATTAATTACTTGTTTGGAAGCCCTCTTCCTTCTTAGATTCAGATGCTTTAGAAGTGAATACAACTAGGATTCCAAAGGGAAGTGAGAATGATGGAAGGGTTTGAAACGAATTCATTTTAGCTTCATTATATAACCTCCAGACAGTTTCTGAAGAAAAACAAATCAATCAGCAAGCTGGAAGAGCAGGGAAATTATTATTTTTTAAAAGGATGGAAAAGACATACAAAAGAGAAAGAAGTTAAAATTGAAAATAAAAGACATTCCAAGTATATTTTGAAATATATTTCATAGTTGTCTTAACAGATTTTCAAAGGTGAGGCAGAGCAAGAGAGCTGAAACACTGCAAATGGAAATGTAAGCATTCACAATGCTACAAATAAACAGTTACAAGACACTCAGTAAATATAGCTAAAGGTTATGGAAAATTACTAATGTGCCGATTGAGATGGGGGAAAATAGAAAAAATAATTTAAAGAATGCTATCTCCTGATAGCTCAGACAACAGTGTCAGTATCTGTTGCACTGTTAATGAAAGCCTAAACACCAAAATTGAGGGAGTTTAACAAGGAAAATGACTCTACTTTGTGTCTCAGTGGTAGATGCCTCAAAGCATCAGCATGCATACCAAAATGAGATGTGGCAATGTTTATCAGCATCTGTTTGCTTTGTCTAAATTTGTTAATTTCCTTCTAATGACTGCAATTTCTGTCCTTCCACTCAGCAACTCACTTTTCATCATGGCTCAAACACTAGCCACCCATTTTGCAGCCTGTCAGGATAAATCCCTTTGTTACCTGCCCATTAATTTCATGCAGACTGGGTGTTTATACAGGTAACAGCAGTGAGAAACTCTCATCAGTTCTCATGAAGCTGTTAATTCTTTCTTCTATTGTACATACCTTTCTTATTTCCTCACTTAACCATTTTGTAGGTGTTTTATTCTCCCTATTTGTGGACAGGACTGTGAAAAATGTCTGATTTCTGTTTCTAGGATGAAGCAGAATAATTTTAAAGTTCAGAAGTCCTTTATCTTAAAAAAAAATGCAACCTGAGAGATCCTGATTAAGTCTCCAGGACTTTGTGACACTTCTGCTATTATTTCAAAGAGGTCCACAGGTGCAGATTTGCAGTGGGATAATAGCTAAAAGGGACTCTTATGCTCTCCGACTCCACATCACACTGTGTAGGTACAGCAGCTGTCCTGTCCACCCCTACAGCAGAGCAGTAGGAACCAGACCTATGGACTTTTCAATTGTTATGGTGTTGGTAGGCTATGCCCACACTTACATCAATGCTGCTTGCACTCCAAGCTGTCTAGAAGCCAGACAGTTACTTTTAGCAGAGGCACAGAGAGACTAGTAGGACCTACTGAGAGACTTTGCCTTTCAAATTTGGCTTATCACCATGCTAATACAGCAACATGACCTGGCAGGCAAGGGACCCTACAACATAATAGTGCCTAAGAGCATTGTAGGCTCATTATGTTTAGTGCCATGTTCAGGCCTGTTGCTAGAAGCTTGTAATTAGGTAGCTGGAATTGAAAATCCAGCCTTGAGTAAGTCAAATTCATGAACTATTTCCTATGAAGTTAGGAGAGTAGTTTGAGAAGCATGAGATTAAAAAAAAACAAATAATGAACCTCTGGTTTCCACTCTTTTCATTAACTGCCAGGTTTTGTTACTGAGCACGTTCATATGATTGCAAACCTCCTCCCAGGACTTTATCACTGTTGCTTCTTAACGCCTCAGAGCCTGGACATGGCAACACAGTGGGCTGTAAGAGATGGCAGATATTTGATTTTCTTGATTGAAGGTTCTCTTGTGAGGATCTGTCACCTTGTTCTATTCTTGATGCCAGCACAGAGGTTGATCAGTTCATTAGGTTTCATTTGAATTCTGCTACAAAGGGTGAGATTCTGCCAGCCAACATTGTGTCAGTTAGACCCTCTGAAGAGGGTGTCAGCTTTTGGATGGGTACCACCACCATGACAAGGAAGGGGAGCCAACCTCCTGCATTAGCCCTCAGTTAGTTACCTTAGGCTCAGAAGGGCAGGTCTGGGCTTCCACATTTGCAAATGCACTTAAAAAAGGAGAAAAACATCTTCCCAGCTCTCCCAGAATGACAGGCTTCACATAAAACCAAATCCTAAAGTCCTTCCATAAGTCCCCCCTATCAAAACTTACCTATTGAACACATGCTTATGCCATTTCCTTAATCTCAAGCATAACTTGATGTCCCACTGAAGTAGGTATTGCTAATGTATCTGCTTAACTTAAAGTACACATCAGCATTCTCCTGAGTAGGAGCATCCTTCTGCATATGCTGAAGAGTTTTCCTGGATGGGATCTTAGAATTTCAAAAACTCTCTTTGACTTCAGTTCAAGTGCAAGCAAGAACTTCCAGATTTCTCCCAGAGGGTGCTGCACAGACTATATGATTTTCTATGAGATCACAGGATTTTCCATTCAGCAGAAGCTGTAAAAATTATAGTAAACGCATATGTTCTCTCAACCTAAAGGCAAATCTGCACTAAAAATATTTGTCTAAAATCAAAGCATCAAAGAGTATGGACAGTACAGATTACTTGAAGCTGCTTCTTGGAAAAGCGTTTTTATCTGATGCTTTACCTGGTGATTTTGACACTGTCTAAACAAAGTATTAACTGGATTTCAGTTACAGATGGATTCTCTACCCATCCAGAAGTTGGAAATAGCATACAACTGTCATTGTTCAACATACCCATAAAAATCTACATTAAAGTAAGAAGCAATTTTCGTTGAGTATGTCTTCAGGTCTTACTTGGGTTTGCTGTGCAAAACATGCATTCACACAACAGCTTGTCCAACAAATTGGTTCACAATACAAAAAGAGTAAATAATCAAGTGATAATTTTCTATGTTTAAAAACTACTCTGTCAAAGACCTGAGCCAAAGCCTCACTGTTGGCAAAGGGAGTCTTTCTACTTTTATCAGTGGACATTAAAATGATCTCTTAGCTCATTAGTCTGGAGAGAGACCTATAGCCAGTGTGACAAAATATAGAACTGTTTTAAAACATGTTTACATACAAAGCTTCTGCAAACTTTTCTTTCAGAAATGATACGTTGATTAAAACATACCAAGCCAACATTCCTCCAATCAGTCCTTGTCCTGTATAGCAGAAAATGGACACAACATTTTCACTAATAGATCACAGGATTGCAACTCTAGTACATAAAGCACCCCACAACAACAAGGATCAAAAGGAATACCCATTGACTTGTCTGCCTTAATGTCCTCCTACCCTCAAATGAAATACAGTACAAGCTGAAACAGGACAAGTGCGTATTATCTGCAGATAAACCTAGAACATGTGTTAAGAGATTTTATGGCTTAACAGACTAGCCCAAAGAAAAAGAATTGTAAGAGAACTCACTTCTATTCCTTTTCACCTTGCAGACAACAATGTTAAAACATTTCAGATTTTTGCAACTCTTCAGCCTCAAAACTGATTTCCTCAGCTGCCAGCTAACAGCTTTCATAAGTCATCTCTGACCCAACATGTGAGGTAGTTATACTCCAGGGTACTACTGAACTTTGGCTTGATCTCAAGGTTAAAGAGCCTAAGTTCTGGTGTTGGTTTGGACAACAGTTTTCCCACTTCCAGGCAGCGGAAAAGACCACTGCATCAGGCTTAATTTAAGGCAGTACTGCAGTTTCGGGTAAGTCCTTATCATCAAACGCTAGCCTTAGGTTTTGATAACTTTAAAACCGCCACTATTACCTGTGATTTACTACTTCCTATCCTGATTAAAAGGTATCTGGGTTATCCCTACATATCTGGCATTACCTGTCTGGTAAGAAAGCCTTGCCAAAGGAAATGAAAATTGTTCTACCTTTTCACGGATGCAAAGTGAAGCAGTTCAGCACAGGATGTAAAAGCATAGCAGGTAAGGAATATATTTCTCCTGCTACCAACTGACAATGTCAGTTTGCTGATGGAACTTTTTATTCTTTTTCTGGTTATCTTTAGCTGAGGAGATAAGCGAGGATTACTTTCTGTGATAAAGAATTGCTTCCTTCTATACAGCCCAGGTCTAGTCACTTAATTTAAAACCCAAGTGACAAAACAGCACAGCTAAGGTACAGCATTTGCACAGTTGAAGTAATTACTTTTTTAGAGTTTGTGCCAGTTTTGAGACAGACAGACAAGCACAGTGCACACTGATGACTTTGTACAGCCATCCATTCTAAACAGCAGTTATATTGCAACATAATGCACCAAGGTCTTCACCAGCAGATACCTTCTCCTGCTCAGTCCCTCAGTCCTTGTTTGATAAGAAGTTTTTAAAGATTTGTTAGCAGCTCTTATTCTCAACAGAATATCCCCATGAATTAACGTTAATCAACAAAATCATTCAAAAACAGGGCTGGGTAATGCTCTGTAAGTCACGTAGATCATTATCTTTCTCTGATCCCACACAGGTATAACTAATCACCAGGAAAACATCTCTAATAGGCACTGGCCTGAACTATCTGTAATACTGTCCAAAGACAACGAACCAACAAATTCCCAAAGTGGCCTCTTCCAGTTCACATCTGAACTTCTGTTTTGATAGTTAAGGTGGTTAGTTTCTATCCTACTACCCAGTTACAGAAAAGAATGATCACCATTCTAGTTGTATCAGTCACAGTTTAAACACAATTGTCCTATCTGCTCACCAACAATTTCCAGAAAAAGGACAATCCCTTCAGGGTTTCTTCTGTGATCCAAAGCTTTTATCATTCTTGTTGCTATTTTCTATATGTCTCATAAGTATTCTCATTCTACTTCACAGATTGATATCACTACTCCAGCTGAGGTCTCACCTGCGCTGTGGAGAAACATACATTTATTACCATGTTCTTTGCACATAACACTTTTGCTAATACATCCCCAGAAAGGATCCAACTTGTACTCCACTCCAACTCTCAAATGCATTTTCACAGTACAGATGCCCTGGCAGATATATCTCATTTTATAGCTGCCTTTTACATTTTTCTTTCCCAGCCACAGTTCTTTGCTCTTGCCTTGATTGAACTCCATCTTGTTGATTTTGGATCACTTTTACGATACATCTAGAGCATTTTGAATTAAAATACAGCCTGACAAAGTGCTTTCAGTTCTTACCGATTTTGTTTCATTCGCAAAGATTGTAAGCATCTGTCATATTCCATACTCCAAAACATTAATGTCTATACTGAGTAAACCAGACAGACCTCTGCAGGACTCCACTAAAATGTGCCACTAATTTCAAATGGAATCATTCTTAACAGTTTCTAGAGCAATTAATGTAATTATTCACCCAACTCATTGTCATTTCAGCTGGATCATATTTCCCTACCTTGCTTATGCAAAACAGTGCCAAAAGCCATACTCAGGTCAAGTTCACACCTTTTACTTCCCCTTAATGAGCTAAATCGATGGTTTAACATGACTTATTCTTGACTAATCCATATTAGCTGGTACATATCACCAAATTATTTTATGTATGGGCCTTTAAAATGCTTTATTAATGGTTTCTCCTTTTTCTCTTTCTTGGTGACCTTTTTTCCTTTCTGTCCTTTGTCTGCCCCCTGGACCGTTCTTTGCCAGGATCTCTGGTGGATGCTTGTGAATGGATCAGAAACTGCTGCAGTTCTTCCCTAAGTACTCATTGGTGTAAATTTGTATCCTTATAACTCATTATGGCAAGTATCCACTCACAGTTAACCTGGGAGAAACTAAAGAAAAAAAAAGAAGAATGGAAGGCATTAGCCTGCCCTATGTCACCTGCTATGCTTGCTTCTTTCCCTCTGCATTCACACAGCCTGTTCTAGATGCCTTTCAGAAACCTCACCAGCTGGAATGTGTTCTGCGCAACAGCCTTTCTGTCTTTCTGTGTACTTTACTGAAGTCCAATAACTGAACAGGCAATAGTGATCAATATCTGAGTAAGAAAATTGACATATTTGAGAACTTTATTCATGTAAGTACCTGCTTTTCTTCAATACTTATTGTCTTCCAATACTTTTGCCTGTGTTCTGCATCTATAAAAACAAAGGGCATGCTCCTTTCAGCAGTAGTCTGGATACAGCCTTCTGCAGCTGAAGCTGTGGTCGCTAGCTGTCAAAGCATAGTTAAAGCAGCAAAAAAGTGCTCACAATGCAGCTTTCCATGAAAACTCATATGGGCACAAATGGAGCTGCTAAGGCTTCTTTTTGAGAAATTAAGACATACCATAAGCTAACAGAAATTTAAAAAAGGACAGAAATTAAAAAAAGGACAATCTGGTTCTCTCCTACTTTCAGTGGGCCTGTCTCAGATAGCATATCAGTGGAAATACATTTAAAAGGCATAAATGAACTCCAAAGTTGCAATGTCCTCACCTGAAGAACATCTCTTTTCTAACACGCTTATTGTGCCATTGCATTACGTGCTTCTTGAAATTTTGTCAGTGACAACAAAAGCTGGTTTCGGGGGTCGTTCCTAGAGGATCTTTGTTTTCAGTTGGGAATCTTGGGAAACAAAATCAGGTTTTGTTCATTTGTGCGGAGCCAGACTCCTCCTTCACACAACTAGGACAATTAATTTTTAAATATATTCTAGTTCTTAATTTAAAATTATTTAACTATTGTCACTTTATGCTGCGATTAATATTATCCTGGTTATCCTTTGTCCTTTGAGCTAGATTCCAGCTTCAAAAATCTTTTGCTTCTTGTAAAATTGACAGGGTTATAAGCCATCAGTGAAGAGAAGACCTCTGCAGAATA
Source organism: Myiopsitta monachus (assembly GCA_017639245.1). Lineage (NCBI taxonomy): Eukaryota > Metazoa > Chordata > Aves > Psittaciformes > Psittacidae > Myiopsitta > Myiopsitta monachus. The sequence continues at coordinate 69,148,699 of CM029919.1, forward strand.
TTGCACAGGGATGGATTTACACTGGGTTTGTAACACACAACAGAGGGAAATATCCTGAGTTTGCATGACACAAACTCCAGATATATAGACAAAGTAAAAACTAATTTGTTATGTGTGTATGTAAGTAATTTATTTACTATGTATGTAATGAGGTAACAGTTAAACTCATAATTTCACATTAAGAAATGGAATTCCAAGTGTATGCCTGAAATAGAAAGTAGTTCTCCAGACTCCATTTAACAATGCTGTATTTTGACAATCATTTCAGCATCTTGAGTAATACATATAAGAAATAACGCAGGCCCTATTCCTCAGTCCACTTCACAGGCATGTTTCTGTAAACTTCCCAGCGCTGTGTTTCTCTTTTTGCTGTTGCTCAGTGGCTGCCAGGACCAGCATGGAGCCGAAGACATGGATTTATTCTCCTTCTCATGTGTCAAAGTGGCCTTGACTAGTATCTCTCAGCTGTGTTTCACCTTCATGGAACTTGGTTGTTGTCAACTAGGCTTCAAGATGCCATGCGCAAACTGCAACAAACAAGGCAGTACTCCATCTGCCCCTTTGCCTTGTTCTTAGATTGGATATGAGGAAGAAATTCTTTACTGTAAGGGTGGTGAGGCACTGGAATGGGTTGCCCAGGGAAGTTGTGAATGCTCCATTGCTGGTGGTGTTCAAGGCGGGATTGGACAGAGCCTTGGGTGGCATGGTTTAGTGTGAGGTGTTCCTGCCCATGGCAGGGGAGTTGGAACTAGATGATCTGAAGGTCCTTTCCAACCCTAACTATTTCATGATTCTATGATTCTTGGGCTTTTCTCTTTCTTTCCAGCTTATTCTTTTTGCATTCTTGTCATGACTTTTAAGATATTTTTTCTTTCTATTCATAATATGTTTAAGAAACTGTGGTACCTATAACTTGTTATACCCAAAACATTTCTCTCCTGGTGAGCGCTAGAGCCAGCCTGTGTGTGACTTGCTAATTAAGTTGGGATGGATCTGGCATTAAGAATGTTTTTATCAAGTCATTTCCCCCATTCCTTTTAGGGGTCCTGCTATTACATCTTTCCAAATCCATATTCTTAACAGTGAGCTTTTCAGCAGGCAGTTGTCCTGATTGGCAGCTGAACTAAGTGTATATGAGTGTATGAACATACGCACATTCTTGTTTCCTCACACTTGCATGTGTAGTTAGACCCTTAGGCACTCAAATGACAATTTGCATCAGCAATTGCCTGTCTTTCACATGAAGTATGAAGATATCCATAAGTCATGAGGCTTAGATAACAACACAGAATACCTGTCAGTACTTCATTTGCCACTTGTTTGAGAAATTCTTTACATGTATATTCACCAACTAAGCTCATTCACCAGTGCTTTGACATTTATGCTAAGTTTTCCTGAAGTATGGTCTTAAATATTTCCAACATAGACCTTATTCTTGTTTCTTTAAATAATTTGATTTTAAAGAAATATCGTTGACTCTCATTTTCACAGAAAAGCTGAACTCTAAAAAAAGAAAATTAAAAAAAATCTGATTGTTAGCTATTTTTAAAGAAGCAAAGACTAAAGCACAACTTTTGATTTCCTGCTTCAAGTGGGTGGAAGTAATTTTTCATCTGAAATGTTTTCCATTCAGACAGTAGCAAAATATATTTAATCCTATTGCAGTTACAAATTGATTCATTTCCATGCTGCTACTATTGGCACTCATTTATGCAGACTGCATAGGAAAAATAATAAATGCAGTTTTAAATAAGCTGTTACAGTTTAACTCTGAATAAAAAAAAATCAGGCAGGTAACAAACACACTGAGCTGTTAAATATGCAATTACTGCAAAAAATATATTGGTAAGGAAATATTTCACCATATTCATTTGGGATTCCAGTGACTGCTTAAACAACCTTTGCATCTGTTTTTTTTCATTTCTACTCTATGCAATTATGGTGCCAGATGCTAATGAATCACCAGTACCAGGTTCAGAAGTTCAGATTTTCCCAGTCAAGCAGCTTGCCTAGGTTGCTCATAACACACGTTCTCAGTAGAAGGGCTCTACCAAAGCAAGTAGCAAGACTGAATCATCACTTCTCAGACTAGATGATCTTGTACTTCCTGGACTAGATCATCTTTAAAGGTTCTTTCCAACCCAGACCATTCTATGATTCTTGAGGAAAGCAGCCAGCACACAAGGTTTCCAGCATGAAGTAAAATCCTTTCAAAGCTGACTTGGCTAACACCAAATCCAGATTTTTCCAGAAGTCCCTTGAAACATATTGTACTGCATAAAACGGGTGGAAAATATGGCCATTTGCATGGTTTAGATTTTGCCAAAGTTTTTTCAGAAGAGTGTTACTGTTGTGGGTTAACTTCAGTGAGCAGCTCAGCCCCACACTGCCCTGCAGTGGGATGGCGGAGAGAATAAGAAGGATGAAAGTGTGAAAGCCTGTGGGCTGAGATAAATACAGTTTAAAATGTAAAGCAAAGATGTACATGCAAGCAAAGCAAAGGAAGGAACTCATTCACTACTCAGCACTGGGAGGCTGGTGTCCAGATGTTTCCAGAAAAGCAGGGCTCCATCACTCTTAATGGTTACTTGGAAAGACAAAAGCCAAAATTCTGAACATTCCCCCCTTCCTTCTTCTTCGCAGCTTCGTTTTATATTATAAAGAAAATTAACTCTACCCCAGCCAAAAAACAGTACAGTTATGGAAGGAGCACTATCTATCTTACATCACTGTCATGATGTCCTGTGGGCTGGAAAGAGAAAATGCTCTCTATTATAGAGAAAGTGCTCTCTATAAACATGCAAAAGTTGAGCATGAATTCTTTAGTTAGCAACAACATAACCAGGATCTTCTTGTAGCTTTTATGTTCATATCGTGGTAGAGCTTTCCTCTTATTTAAACCAGACAAATTAAATGTGTCAAAGAAGATAAAGAAAACAAGACTAGTACACTTGAGACAGCATGTAAATGGAAATTTTACTGATGCTATTCAGGGCCCTCTGAAAACATTTGAAAGCTTACTACCTAGAGAATATCCACTCCTTCACCCACACATTTGCCCAAGCACCTTTCTGCTCAACTTATTCTGCTGCTTTGCCAGTATCTAAATGACTTCGTGAAGATAATATTCCTTCTCGGCTTAAATAAAGTATCTCAAAAGAGTACGAACTAGTATGCCAGTGTTGCAAGAAGGCTCAAATGCCTTGAAGGTTCAATGGGTTGACTGCACACGAGCTTGGAATGAATTGTCTGTATAAGTTGCTTTGACATATTTAAAGAGTGGAAGCGTTATTAGAAGCAAATGTTACACAGACAAGTGCCCATTCCTGAAATTTGTTTAAACAAAAGAGTGCTTCAGTCTGATTATCTGAAATTGCTCATTTCATGTCATCACTATTGCTCAGCAGAGATATCATCACCTATTCATTGCTTGTATTTTATGTAAGAATGATGGGTGCAGCATGAATCTAGGGGGTATCACCTAATGACAGAAGCAGCTGTAATTGGGTGATGAGCCTTTGTCCTCTTCCCTTGTTATGATAACAAGTGACTTATACAATCTCGCAAATATTGTCTGATTTTTATGCAGTTTACCTGGAGTTGTTTCAAACTTTGTAAATTCTAGAAACCTTGAACCATAAGAAAGCATGAACAACCATTCGTTTTGTCACACTGGCTCTCTCTTATATTGTGGCATAATCACTACTCATTAAAGTCAAAGAGATAGACTCTTAAGCCACTGATGTCCTTCAGTGTCTATTTGCTTGTGTGACTGCCTCTATTCACTAGGAAAGTGTTTATCTCCCTCCACCACTTCTCTCCTGAAACAGAGCAGAATTACAAGTCCCCATAAGCTACTTCAGAACTGGAGAAGCATTTCATTTCTTCTCTCTGTCTTTGCAAGGGTTGTCCTTGTCACATCAATTATCAGTGACGTTTCCCTCTTGAGTTTCCTGAGCCTTTTACAGGATCCATGGTGGAATAGGCAGGTGCAGACATTTTCTGATATTATAAAACAGGGTAACATTGTCAGAAAATGGTAGCAAATTCCCCTACTAGTTTATTGTATGCCACAGTATCATCACAGTGGAAGTTGGGGAAATTTTTAGGAGGTTAGAAGATGACTGCTTAGAAACATACCAAGATCTACACTGACAAATACATCTAAGAAAAATCTTAAGAAATGGAAATGAAAATATATCCTTGTAAGAGTACTCACTTTACAATCCACTTTCAACCCACTTTACCGTTCATTTTAGTTTACACTGCTGTAATTGTGCAAGGAGGTGGAAACTTATGCATTTCAATCATATGCCCCTGGGCCTACAGCTGCAGACAGATGTGAGTCTGGTTCTATAGATTTTTGCCATGTGTCTTGGGTGCTCATGGGCACCTAAAAAAGCATTGCAGACCCACATCTGGGCATCTTGTCTCACATGTAGATATTCTACAATGTGCAGCACCAAGACACAAGATTTGGTTTTTTGGGTATTTTAGCTTTAAGTACATGTTTAAAACAGCTGACTTCAATGTACCAGTCCCTTCCTAAAGGACGGTGGATTTTCATACATCTTGAAATACTTGGCTGAACTGAGGCCTTTGAGAGCAACTTTATCAGAAAGCATCAATGATTCATCAAAAACTGGCCATTAAAAATCTCATAGGCATGTCAGGAGCGCAGGAATAAGCTCCCAACTCACTTTTGTATATCCATGCACACACTTCTTTCTACTCTTCCAGGGATATCTAGAACTGCAGGTAGGGAAAGTCTGCAGCTCACAAAAATCACGTCCAGCCTAGACCTCAATAACCAGCTAATTCTATGGGCAGCTGCTGCCCAGCACATGCAAGGTGCCAAGCACTTTTTTAGGGTCTCAGGCAGATGTGGCAGCATGCCCCCAGCTGTGACAGCTTGAGTGAGCTGCTGCAAGACTAAGTCTGTCTCCAGGATCTGCCACTTGTCCTTCAATAGCCCTCATTTACCCTCATTGGATTTATCTATTTGACACAAGGCCCTGAAAAATGCCATCATTAGGTACATTTTCTTCTCAAAAAAAGGTCTGTTCTGTTCCATTTATGCTTTTGCTATCCCTTTGGAGGTCATTCCAATTTACTAAATACCATAAGACTATTTTGCAATGCTGAATGTTTTAAACCTTTGGCTGTGAGCTTGCATGCTAATTTAGCATATCAGAGCACATGGTTTCAGCAAGTGCAGAGCTGTAGAATTACCTTTACAAATGTTGTTCATCAGTCTGAATGCTGGCCCTGTCCCTTGTTACTGTGTTTTATTGCCATGCAGCTGACAGCAACACCCCGTCATATATTGGCCATCCCATCATCAATCAGTTCAGGTACAAGGCAGAAATTAATTCTGTTCTGAGAAGACATCATTCAGCCAGCCAGTACTGTCTGGGATTTTTTTTTCCTCATAGCTAATCAAGAATCTGACATGTGATGCGCTGCATTTATCTCACCTCCTAATAAGTTGAGAATAGGGATGTCTTCTTGTTCTGCGGGTTTTGTGTAGTACATCCATGCTACAAATGCACTTAAGAGACACAACAATTTATAACCCAAGGGCTTTAAACTACAGTTGGTTTTTTAAGGGATGCAATGCTGGCAGCATGGTTTGTTTCACCCATCAGCAGCGTCATGGACATGCAGAGAAAGGGACTTGGTCAGAAACCCACAGACTTCCAGTAGAAAGTGGTGGTTAACAGCATGCTCTATACCAGCTTGTTAAAACCAAGTATCAGGCAACATTTCAGGGCACACAAGGAGAACTTGAAAGCCCTACTCATGGGCCAATTAATCATGAGAACAGCTGCTGAGGAATCCTTGAGTCGTCTTGCAGAGGACTAGCAGTGTAAAGGCTGAATATTAAAGTCACTGGGGCATATCCTGGGAGAAGCCAAGAGAAGGGAGGTATCAAGGGAAGCCTGAGGTACTCTCTGGTGGGAGTAAACAGCAGATTGTTATCTGAACAGGCACCAAGTGAAATGGTGTAGACAGAGAAAAAGTGGGGTACCTTCAGACACGAAGAACAAAGCTCATTGCTCAACAAAGCCAACATGCACAATGCTTTTTCATTTTTTAGTACAAACGTGAACCGCTCTAAACTAGCACCTTGGAGCTAGGAGGGACATGAGAAAAAAAGAAAAAACAAACCCTATTGGCTCCTTCTCTTTTCTCAAATCCACCTTCATTATTAAAAGCCATAACCTACAGTTTAGAGTATATATGTTACAAACCAGAGTCTCTGAGTCTGGTCCTGTGTGACCTGGACAGCCACCACAGCTTGATCAGGCAGTCTGAAACTTAAGCCAATTGAGACTTGCAAACAGCTTGCCACACCAGCAACTTTACTTTGCACAGGGACGGTGAACAGTACAGTATCTGCCCCTGTGCATGAAGAGGCACATAAGCTTTCAAGGCCTGAGAAGGAAAGCCAAGAGTTTAATGGCCTCCTACCTTTTACAATGTGTTAAAAACCAGGTCATTTCTCCAGTACAGGGGCTGACAGACCTGCAGGCATTAGTTATAACACCGTCATGCATTATTAACTCCTTCTGATAAATACAAAATAAATAATACATTTCTCCAAAAGGTTTTTACTCATTTTGGAAGTGGAAGTGTCAGCAAGATTCAGAAATTAAAACTTTGAGGATAAAAATGATCTAGCTGGAATAGAAGTGCAAAACCACAGCTCTAAAATAGATGGATGGGAAAAAATATCTTGCAGAAAAAGATCCATGAAACTTTTTAGAGAAAGTTAAATTTGCCATGATCTAATGTATAAATTCTGAAGGTTTAGCTATACTAACATAGTTGATCTCTCCTTTTTGTTAGTTAGGCTTACACCGTGATACTTGCAAAATTCTCAAGCACTGCTAAAGCTGATTTGAGATTATCATTTCATTAATTAATGACAAAAAATGATCCCTGGTGAGATAATGAAAGGAACTTGAAATATGTAATTTTGACCTCATTGTTAACAAAATCCTTTCACCCAGATCTTGGCCAATATAAGAAATTGTGGACTTCAGTTAAGCAAGATATTTGAATGTGTATGCTTAATCTGGAGATATGAATAGCCCTGTTAGTTTCAAATAAGTAACCTGATAGAAGAAAGTTATTTATTGGACTAAAGGTAAGCATATGATTACACATCTTTCTGGATGAAGGCTATGGCAGATCAGATGTGTCTCTAGGGTAATTCCAGCTACAATGGTAGACTTAAGCATAGATTAGCTCCAGACTAACATCCACTAGCTTATTTTTGAAGCTCCCACACCTGAAATCATTAACTCTTTTTCAGCACATGAAAAAAATCTGCTCCTCCAAGATCCAGGGAGCCACAAGAAACTGGTTCAGATTCTGCAGTTCTTGTACTGTCATAAACATTATTTGAACTTCTGAAATCCAGTGTGCCACAAAGCATGTGACAGTTGTAGCCAATGTTTGTGGGTATAGTAGGCAGACAATTGCATCCCACTATAGTGGAATTAGTGGCCTAAGGAAGGGAGGTAAATGGAAGCAGGCTTCTGTGAATGCGGACCTTCTCTCCAAGCTTAGCTAGGCTTAGAGGCAGCATCCACTCTAAGGTTTGAAATGACTCTTGTCTAATCTGGAGACAAAAATTAACAAACTCTGGCCCTGCAAAACCTTCTGTAGTAAAGAGCTAGACTTGTGGCCAGTGGGGGAAGGGAATACATTGCCATCAGTGGAAACAAGCCAATTTGCTGCCCTTCATGATCTGATCTCTACTCTTCAAGAATGCTACGAAGTGGGGCTTGCCAAGCAAATGACACATATGCTTTGCCAGAAGCAATCTTTCTGCTTGAACTGCTATCTGAGATGATGCCTTAATCTTTAAGAAATTGTTTTATTTTTATGTAAATGAATTTGCTTGTACAACAGAAATCCATGTAAATGCTATAACTGCATCTAATTGTCTAAAAGAAGGTTATTTGGGTCGATTTTGTCTTCTAGTTAGTGGCATAAGACTTTAGATGTCACTTTCCTAACAGAAAATATCAGAAGCAGTTATGCAGTGCTAATCAGCCCTAGGAGGCCTTACCTTTGATCTAGCACTGTGACATACCATACAGGGCAACACTTCTGTCATCTCAGAAATTCAGATTATGTCTTGAAACATTAAGTCATCCACGGATTATATCAAAGTTCCTTGCACGGCTCACTGAGGTTTCAGGAACAAAACCAAACTCTTCATTTTCATGTAGCTAAGAGTAGGAGCAAGTCTGACTTGAGCTCAGACTCCATGTTAGAATCATGGAATCATAGAATGGCTTGAGTTGGAAAGGACCTTAAGATCATACTAGTTCCAACCCCCCTGCCATGGGCAGGGACACCTCACAATAAACCATGCCATCCAAGGCTCTGTCCAACCAAGCCTTCAACACTGCCAGCAATGGAGTATTCACAACTTCCCTGGGCAACCCATTCCACTGCCTCACCACCCTCACAGTAAAGAACTTCATTTTATATCTAACCTGAACTTCCCCTGTTTAAGTTTGAACCTGTTACCCCTTGTCTTCTCACTACAGTCCCTCATGAAGAGTCCCTCCCCACCATCCTTATAGGCCCCCTTCAGATACTGGAAGGCTGCTATGAGGTCTCCACACAGTCTTCTCTTCTCCAGGATGAACAGCCCCAACTTTCTCAGCCTATCTTCATACGGGAGGTGCTCCAGTCCCCTCATCATCCTCATGGCCCGCCTCTGCACTTGTTCCAACAGTTCCATGTCCTTTTCATGTTGAGGACACCAGAACTGCACACAATACTCCAAGGGAGGTCTCACGAGAGCAGAGTAGAGGGGCAGAATCACCTCCCTCGACCTGCTGGTCACGCTGCTTTTCATGCAGCCCAGGATACAGTTGGCTTTCTGGGCTGCGAGCGCACACTGCAGCCGGCTCATGTGCATTTTCTCATCAACCAATACCCCCAAGTCCTTGTCTGCAGGGCTGCTCTCAATCTCTTCTCTGCCCACCCTGTAGCTGTGCCTGGCATTGCTCTGAGCCAGCTGTAGGACCTTGCACTTGTCCTGGTTAAACTTCATCAGGTTGGCATCAATCCACCTCACAGGTTGTCAAGGTCGCTCTGGATGGCATTCCTTCCCTCCATTTCTATTTCTTCTTCAAATTCTGTACTTTTCTAATGACCAAGACAGGTAATGTCTATTAGGAGAAAAACTAGTAGTAATGGAAGAAGAGCAATAATGCACAACATTCAGAAATCAAACCCAAAATTGGACATTTAACCCCAGTAACCCAAAGGAAAGGGAACATCTTCAGTGTCCAAAAAGAACAGCCCTCCCATCCCCCATGGTTTTAAAGAGAAGGAAGAAAAAGTCATCTGTTGCTAATGCTCAAGATATTCTTTTCTATGCTAGAAAATAAACCAAATGTCATTCCTTTGTCGCAACTGAGTGCTAAAACCCGTTAAACAAAAGTATGCTAAATAAACTTCCATCAAAACCAAACAGATATTTAGTAGCACAAGCAAAGCACAGATAATGATAGGACAACACATTCCTGCAACGATTTTCAGTATATCTACAGCATGGTGAGAAAAACAAGCAGGTAGTGTCAGGGACATTGGATCTCCAGCTTCTAAACAGTCATGTAAACTTGTTCATTTTAATTCTGATCCTTTCAAGAGGTGGGATGCGGATGTGAGGCAAATCAAGTACAATTATATTTTGGTGTAAGGAGGATACTCAAAAAGCAGGGAAAATTAAGGAGGCAATAGAAGGCTACTGTGGGAAAAAGAAGAGTGAAAACTGGAGAAGGAGAGGCAAAGGGTAGAAATCTGAGTGGTATTGGAGAGAAAATTGGATGTGGAAAGAAGTCATAAGTGATCATAACAGGGAAGAATTTCAAATTTCAGCGGAGGAGATCTCCTGACAGAAAAGCAGCATCCCTACACTAGGTGGACATAGCAGCAGCCAATTGCTCGAGTGAGTCTGGAAACGCTGTGGATGGCTGTGCTAATAAAAAGCTTGGCTGAAAGCAGGAAGAGGAGTGGTGCCCCAAACCTCCAGGGCAGAAGAAGGTGCTAATTACTGGAGTTAATGAGTCCTAGCTCTGATTCCAATGACATGTCATTATGCTGGCATATACCCCAAAAATGAGATACAAACAGGAGAGAAAAACAGTCAAGCAGGAAAAGCAGAAGCAGGATAATATCTGTCACATATGAAAACTAAGAAATATAAGGCTGCATTGCTATAAACATCATTAACAGCAGCACAGTTATAAACTAAGATAAATTCACTAATTGAAACCGGCAGCTTTACAAGTGTGTCATGCAAGCAGGGGCAGTTAAGAGAATTGAACAGCAAAGACAGTTTTCCAATGGAACTAACTATGCAATTCACTTGAAGAGTTAATCACTTCATATAAGATTATCTTCTCTGCTGAATCTCAAGCATCAATTTATCCAGAACTCACTTTTAAAGGGGAATACAGCTTATTCATGAGAACTGAGAGGGAAAAGTGGTGATTCAATTAATCAGCTAACCAGCTAAGAACAAAAGGTCTTTAGACAGGTATGAAACAAGACCGAGCAGCGGTCCAGGGAGGACCAGCTCCATGCAAGATTTGCTCACTTGGTGCCCTGTCCAGGGATGGCAATGACATGCTATGCCCCAGTACTTACTCACATGAAGACTTCCACAACTATTTGAAATAAAATCTGTCTCTAAGTCAGAAATTACTGTTTGCGCGATCTTTTTGGTTCAAGCTGATGGCAGACTTTTAAAGTCATTGTAGTATATGCTTGCAGAAGTATTTGGGCTGAAGGTCTTACGGAAGTACAGAAAATACCACTATCAGTAACCACACAGCCATCTTTCTGAAAGTAATTAGGGAGACAGGAATACTTTGGAGATGCTAGTGCTCCGCCTAAAGGACGTTCCCTTCACAGTGATAGGTCTAGAAAGGCTCCAGGCAATGCTGAGCTCAGTCAGCCAATTCTGCCAATCCTGTGCAAAGAGCTCTTGCATGTAATGCAATTTCCATTCCAATACATAATTCTGAATTGATGTAAAATAGGCGTCCACAGTATCTCAGGTTAGCAGGAACATTTCAGTTGAATTTTTTCTGTGGTTTGAAATTTACACCAGCTTTACTTACTTGCTACTTTACTTTTGTTATTCAAAACACTTTTAGGTAGCTTTGTTGGTCTGTTGGGGTTTTTTTTTTACTTTTGAAAACAAATCTGCTTCCTTGTTCTTTTGTTTATGGCAACTGCAGGAAAACAAACATGTTTAGGGAAAGAGTGGCTTTCTTCCAGCTATCCTGTAACTAATCACCTGAGTTATTAGTAGCCTATTGTGCAGAGAATATCTCAGTCCTGTACTGATCATTGCTACTTCATTCAGCAGCCAGAGGAGGGTGAAAATCCATAGGGCTAAAGCTCATGAAAACCAAAGAGAAGTGTTCATTCCAGTGCCTTTCAAAGGCAGCTCTGCAGGGCTGGTACAAAGGGTCCGGTGATGATGTGTCTCCATCTTACACTTCTTTTAAATACAGGGAAGGCTGTTCTAATGTTACTTACTGAGACCCTTAGCACATTTGGCTAAACATGATATGTTTTATAGGCACAGAGTGGGAGCTGCAATCAGAGCACTGGTCACCAGTAAACCCATGGAGCCTCCTTGCAGTGAGCCATTTTAGACCAGGATTTGGGTATTTCCGCAGGATGAAGCAAAGTCTTGCAAAAGCAGCCGCCTTATTTTGAAACTACCCAGCACTGGGCACACACAGCAGCATAACCTGCAGGAGTAGGATGCCTGTGGTAGCTGGGGTCCCTACATGTATTTTTGGAGTCCCCATGAGCCCTGTGCTGCAATCACTGTGATGTGAGCTGTCTAATTCAAAGCTGCAAAAGTTACCTAAAGCAGACACAGGTTTTGTTCATGAAGCCTCAGAGAGAACAGGGCAATTCTGAGGTAAAACTTTGTGCACTTTTCCCTAATGTAGCCAGGTTTGTTCTTATCCTGGAGTATGCACTCAAGACATGAAACTGCTCCTGAAACTCCAAAGACATGCGGATGCAAGCGTGTCTTTTTTGTCAGTCAGGTGCTTTTAGCAGTAAGAAATTACCCACAAGGACGTAAATCTGAGATACGTAAACAGACAAGTAGCAACAGAGAGGCTGTTATGATATATAGCACACTTGTGCCCTCTGCCTTGGGTAGAATACATACTTCAGCTTTGTAACTTCCCTTCTCAGCTTGTTCATGGTTTGCTTCTATTTTATTATTGCTCTGTGTAGGGACATTTGAAAGTCCTTGCCCAGAGGAAAGACCTCCATGAAACACACTGACGTACAAACATTAGGGAAAGCTAAGATGGAGAACCAGACCAGGTAACGCTGAAAGGACATCTCATGGAATAGAGGACAGGGACTCAAAAATCCGGTGATGTTCCCAATGTCATAAATAAAGCCTCTAGCAGAATTGAAATAGATCTGAACCAAGATCTTAAGCCATAGCTTACTAGCTTAATCACAGCAGTGTCTTCTCTTTCACTGACAAATCCATCTTTTGCAGCAGAGAACAAATGGTGTTGCTACAGTGGCAGATCCTGAGGCTTTTTCCTCCAATCCATTTCCAAAATGACTGTTGAAGCTGAAATACCATGTCAAAAAGATAATGAAGTTACCTAGGCAGTTAATCAAATATTCAAAGCCTCTATTGAGAGCCCAAATTACATGTTTTTCTCTGTTTTAGTCTTGCTCTTTAAGAGATTTTCAGGTGAAGGTTAAGTATTTCTAACCCACACATACAAACCGTGCTCTTGCATTGCCTGATACATTTTTAAAGCACATTCTTCACTGTAGAAATCCTTCTTCACTGTAGAGAGGGATTAAAAGAGGTCGTTTCAACTTGTACCATGGTTTCCCTAAGTGTCTTGGTTGCTTATATACCAAAAGCATCAAACCCTTTCCTCAGACGACAGAGTTAATGCACCTGTATTTTGGGCAGAAAGAGGAAAAGCTTCATTGATTGTAAAGTGACATCTCAGTCAGATGCATGGAAATAAATGCTAGTGTCTGTGGTGGGCTGACCCTGCCTGGGCACCAGGCACCCCTGCTCTGGCAGCGAGGTCTTCCACAGCTGCAGGTGGATATCTACTCCTCCATGGACCCCCATGGGCTGCAGGGAGACAGCCTGCCTCACCGTGGTCCGCACCACAGACTGCAGGGAACCTCTGCTCCGACACCTAGAGCACCTCCTCCCCTCCTTCTGACCTTGGCGTCTGCAGAACTGTTTCTCTCACACAACACATTCTCATGCCTCCCTCCCACTGCAATTGCTGTTGCACAGTTTGTCTCCCTCTTCTTAAATACATTATCCCGGAGGCACTACCACTGTTGCTGATGGGTTCAGCCTTGACCATTGCTGGGTTTGTCTTGGAACCAGATAGCATTGCCTCTATCAGACATGGGGGAAGACTCTGGCAGCTGCTCACAGAAGCCACCCATGTACCCCTTGTGCTACCAAAATTTTGCCACACAAACCCAATACATTCCAACCCTCACCTCTGTGAATCACATATTTAAGAATTACCATTGAAATTCACATTCAGCACGCTATGTTCACCAAATTCACAAACTTTCACTCACATCAACAAAAATAATTCCCCACATCAAAATCAAAGCAACAGTTATCCCAGGTATCTGAGGTGCCAGGGCACTTACAACCATTGAGATCCTGTGCCTGGGAACTGAGCCCAGGATGCCTGTGGATGTGTCTTTATTCTCCTATGTGTCAGATTAAAGACATATTAAATAGAGAAGATACTTTGCCCTTTGTAATGAAATTACTTGCTGTTGCTGCTACCTTTAGTTGCCATTATTAGTGACTAAGACACACAAAACTGTCTGGGATGCCTTCCTTGAGAATTTAGACTTGAAAACGAGATCTCTCAACAGTTAAAAACCAAGTTGCATTCAAATGACCATGCCTGGTGAATTCTTAAGCAGTGGGTTAATTAGTTTGTGTTCTCAAACATGTGCTGTCAGCCAACACCACACATGCTGCAAGTGGATTTTGAGTCTTGAAATCCTGCTCAGTTAGGACTATTTACAACATGGTCATCAGCAGTCCTTATGCTCCCGTTTCAGAAGGGTCACATTAGGCTACTCCAGGCTTAGCTCACCTTTCATTCAAATGGATACTCTCATGGGTTCAGCAGTAGCAGTCATTTTTCTCCTTCTTAGCAGCTGGTACAGAACTGTGTTTTCAACTTTCAGCCTGAGAACAGCCCTGATAACACTGATGTTTATAGATTATGGCTTAGGATGTTTAGGTCTGGCCAAGGACTTTCTGAGTCTCATGCTCTGCCAGGGAGGAGGGGAAGCCGGGAGGAAGCACAGACAGGACACCTGACCCAAACTGACCAAAGAGGTAATTCCATACCACAGTACGTCATGTCCAGGATGGAAAAACTGGGGGCAGGAACCCAGAAGAGTTCAGTTCATGGTCATCAGGTGGTGAGCAGTTGTATCCTCTTCCCTTGTATTTCCCTGGTCATTATTATTATTGGTGGTAGCAGTAGTAGTTTGTGTTATACCTCAGTTACTGGACTGTTCTTATCTCAACCTGTGGGAGCTACATTCTTCCGATTCTTCTCCCCATTCCCCCCCCTTGGAGTGGGGGGGAAGAAAGAGGGGGGAGAGTGAGTGAGCAAACTGTGTGATTTACGGCTTAAACCACGACACAGGTACAACACTCCTCCAAAACCCATGTGGGGCTACAGCTACCAAAGCAAGGTTTTCAGCACTGAAGTACTGTTTGAATTATGTATTCAGCTAGATTAGCCCTGTGCAAGGTCTGCTGTATTCTGGGGGAGTGTTTTTTGTACTTACAGCTCCAGCACAGAGGCTGGAGCTGCTCAGCTGGGCAGAGGGATATTTCTCTCTATCTATCTCCCATAGTGGATGAACAGTTCCATGCCAGGTATGGCTGGCAGCTAGTATCACGCATGGCCTCATCTCACAGGCTTGGGGGCCACTGGGGAGCCTCAGCAACACCAACAGACACAATCAACAAAGAGCTGCTACAGCCTAGGCACCAGGGACACCTGGGTTTGAATTCAGGAATGAAAACTGCTGCCCAAGTCCCACTGGGGGTGTCTGATTTCTTCAGTGGCCTTCGTGGTTGTGAGGTTTTGTGGCGGAGTGAAGAGGCATGGTCTTTCACCTGCTGTTTGGTCAGCTTATCCCAGTACTGGGAAGGGGAACAGTTCACCTGCCATGCAAGACTATTGGAATCTAAGCATTTTGCCTTTGCGGACATAGGACAGGGCAATGCACAGAGCCTGCTTCTTTGATAACAGCAGTACCTGATTTTGGTTTTTACCATTCTTATCATTCCATCCCTGTCATGTCATTCTGAGCCCCAGGTATTATGTCACCTCAGCCACACGCACTGAGGAGATGGACATGTGTGCTGGCAGCTCCTGTACTGTTCATCCTCACATCTGACTTGATGCTGCCCACGTGTGCCAGCCAGCACAGCAGTAGCCTAGCAACACTGCCTGCACCAAGGTGTGGACATACGAAGTCCTGGTTTTTGTTAACAAAGGGAAAGGGCAGATAGAAACAATCATGGTGTAATTAATATATACTTGTCATTCTCCACGATTTGGAGTTATTAATATCAGCCCTTTCAAACCAGAAATGACAGGAAGCAATTAAAACTGATATTTACAATTACATAGGAAAAGCAACCATGGCTTAGCTCAATCTGAAGAAATACATAAAACATGCAGACACTGCTGACAGTGGTGTAATTTTATTTAATCAATGACAAGAAGATGTAGACAAGGAGGTACTTTATTGTAACTGTGACACTTCACAGAAGACCGTGCATTCCCAGCTCAAAAACCCTCTTCAGTACCTAGCAGTATTTTACTACAGAAGGTTATTTATCTTTTAAGGCACTTGAAACAACATACATTGCCAAAAAGCAGACAGGGGGAAATTACAGAGATAGAAAATTGCTTTACTGCAGTAGCACCCTCTGAACATTTCCCTCATTAAAGTAATTAGACATTTAAGACAAAGAAATGTAAAAACTCTTGAGGTGTGCACATTTCAAATGCAGTTGACATTGTTTTGGTACTCAACTGGATTTGATTAGTACTTGCAACACACAGACCCACTACAGAGCATGAACAACATTTGCAATTACAAAACCCATGAAAGGTAAATGCTTTACTTCAGTGGTGTTTCAAAATTCATGGAGGGGGGTAGGAAGTAGGCTGGGATATAGCCTTCAGCAAGCTGACCAGGTCCTGTGAGTTCAAAATGGAGTCATAATACATATACTAATACCAGATGGTGTTCAGTGGGTTACAAGCAATGAGTGCTGTCTGTGTAGCTGTAGCTGGAGAAGAGACCTGCTTTGGAAATGTTTTCACCTGGAAATTCTCTGTCTGGAATGGCAGCCATATCAAAACCAGCAAGTCAGCACCCTTGTGAGCTTTCTGTTTTGCCTTGGATAAAGTTACAGCATCTCGTAGATACTAAGTGTAAGGAATGGACTTGGAATAGGCTTAACTCTTGGCAACATCACTTAAAATATTCAAATGTTTACTGTAATTTTCACTTGCTACGCAGCTGGTTATAAAGTGTGTAATTATATCCCTTGGTTCAGCGAAGTGAAAGATAGTAATTCCAAGAAGATATTAAAAGAGTTCACCCGGACAGCTGCACATAAAACTGCTCCATTGCCCAGAGCGGAGCTGCAGCTGGGAATCGCAACAGATTGTTCAGAAAATGACCAGGCTCCTGCGAAAATTTAACTCCCATGCCTGTCAGCAAAGTGTATTTACAACTCACACACTGCTCCATCAGTTTGCCTCTTCCTTTAGCATCTTTTATCGCTCCACGTCCGCTTGCATTCAAATAATCAGGTGTTAGAAGTAATTAAAGTCTAGAGAAGCAAGTGAAAAGAAAATTTTCTGCTTTCATTGTATTCCTGAAGCATATAAAAGTGCTACATTTCTTCTTTAGAATGTATAATAAACTCACAGTAATTGCTCACTGTATCATTCAACTTCCCTAATTGTTGCAATAAAAAAATAATCCTTTTATGACTAGAAAATAATTATGTAAATAAAAAATGCCCGGAAGGAGTTGGTGTTTGGACCCACACTGATGAATCAGTCACAGCTGGAGTTTTGAGATTCAGGTGTGTTCCCCTCAAGAGACCTGGGCACCTCCAAATTCCCTTTTGGGAAGACAACCTATAATGACGTATATACAATGACATATGCTAGCTATGAATACACAGCTTTCAAAAAATATGTATGTATACTAAGGGTTCTAGAAGGATCTCTGTTAACCCCATATTGAGACTGCTGAAGATTTCAACTCAGGAAAGTACTTGAGCATATGCTGAAGTTTTGATTCAGCCATGTACCTTAACCAGGAGCTGAATTCAATGCTACTCAGATGTACCTGAAGTTTAATCCATGCTTAAGTCTTGCCACAGCCATATTTTCCATTAGTGCCATCACAGTAGCCATCTGGGCTCTGACAGTGAACTGATGAATTGGGAAGCACAACCTAATCTCCAAAGGATGGCAAGTATTTTGCTTGGATAAGAAGTGTGGAAGTGGCTGCTGGATGTGTATTTAAGAACCAGAGTTCACCCACTGAAGGTGTAGGGAATGCTGATCGACGTTCCTAACTGTGATTTTAAAATATATTTTTAAAAGATTATATACTTTTGAAAGTTAATTATATATATAAAAGTACATCTATAGAAATAGATATTTACCTACTTCAATGGGATGAAGAGCACTGGATATTATTGCAGCTTGAACTGTTATCCTATAAAAAGGATTATTAATTTTTTGTTTAACATTCAGAAGTAACAAAGTAAATATCTGTTTTACATTCAGAGTGCTTAAAAATAAAAATAAATATCAATAGAGTTCAAAGCTAAAAGATTTGGCATCTTTTTGTCCAGATAGATTCCATTTTTTTAGTCCTTTATTACAAGCTGCAGCTTTTCCAATGCTTGTTATGAGAATTATTACCCCTCTCATATCTATGTGTGATCCGAGCTCAGACAAAGCCTCTGGTATTGATGACTTTTCATGTTGTGGCCTATATTGCAGCAACAAAAAGAATAAGCTTACAGATGAATTTGTCCATCAGCAGGTGTTGGCTACCCCACACTGCTTGCAATCACACTTGACTCCTTTCTATATCAAATTATCCCACCTTTATAAAGGTGACAACTGAGGACTGTGTGAATCACGCTTCTCCTTAAAGAGAATGCTTCCCACAAAGCATACTTTGAGGAAGGAGCCTGTCATAGAATAAAACCATCAAGGACCCTATAAGACATGCACATCCTACCCACACACAAAGAAAAAATTGTGCTACTACCTTTGCTTTCCTCCCTTGAAAGGGAGGAAAAGGCTGCTGAAGACTCCTGCTGAACCCCTCCACTGGAGATGGGAGGAGGCAGCTCTACTTGAATACGTCAGAAATCATGTCATATCATTGACATGGGGCTCTTAATGCTCTTACTCCAGATCCTTTTCCATTGTTTTCTTTCTGTCTACAAAGAAACAAGTAACGTATCCTGTCTTTCAGGCTGTTTATCTGGTTTATCCTGATTTTCTTATTCTGTCCAGGCTGATTCCAGACCCCCAGATAAGGCAAGGCCAGGTGCTTTTCCAGGCTTAGGAAGATAAATTCAAATGGAAAAAGAAACACACAACTGTTATTTTCTAAAGTGCTTTCTCCTCCTTTTTAGCTTAGAAAATACGTGAGCACAGCATTCACTTTCATTGCTGCCTGAAACCTGCAACGTGTTATTTTTAAAGTAACTAGCATTTTGTTTCTGATCTAGCTTTGAAGCCAGCCCTCCTCTGAGCAGGAGATTGGACTTGTTCCCTCCTAAGGTCCCTTCCAACCTGAATTATTCTGCATCTCTATTTGTTTGAACACTGCCATTAAAAGCATCAGGAGGTGTTGTGGTTTAACCCAGCAGGCTGTTTAAACACCACACACCCACTCCCTCATCCCCCACCTGGGTGGGATGAGGGAGACAATTGGTAAAACATGTGAAATTTGTGGGTTGAGATGAAGACAGTTTAACAGGACAGAAAAGGAAGAAAAAATAATAATAATTATAAAGTAATAAACAAAACAAGTGATGTACAATGCAATTGCTCACCATCAGCTGACTGATGCCCAGCCAGCTCCTGAGCAGCAGCATCCAGCCAACTTTCCCCCTAGAGTATATACTGAGCACGGTACCACATTAATAACAAATCAAGGCTGAAGGGGTCCCACCCCAAGTCTATGCACACAGACAGGGAAATGCCAACAGGGCAGCGCTAAGTGGAAAGCTCTCATGCTTTTTCTGCAAGACTGGAATGACTTGGTGCCTCTCTGAAGTGCCTGTACACTAATGCACACAGCATGGGGAACAAAGAGGAGGAATTTGGGGTCTGTGTGTGATTAAAGGGCTATGATCTCCTTGGGATCACAGAGATGTGGTGAGATAGATCACATAAATGGAATGCTGCAGTGGTTGAATAGGCTCTTTATGAAGTACGGAATCATGAGGAAGGGGAATTGCCCTTCATTTGAGAATGCAGTAGAAATGCGTGTTGCTCTACTTGTTCATGGACTCCTGAACATTTGGCTCCCATCTTGGTATGGAGTCAGGACAGAGTCAAAGGGCACATCTGGTCATAGGAAGAGGAGAGCATTCCTGCTGTCATAGTTCAGCTGTAAATTATCTTTTCTCTGATAGGGGGATCAGGTCAGGAAGAGACACAGATCACAACTGGTATTTACTAAAAACCTTTCATCAGTAAAGCTGTTATTGATATGCTATTGATAGCAACTAACAAAATAGTTAATTTGTACATTCTCTTATTTTTTCATACAGTTCTCTCATTTTAAAGACACACACAACCTCTCATAGTACCTCATTTGGAGCACCATTTGAAATTCCCACCCAAGTTCACTCAGATGCTGATGGCCATATTGATATGCCAGTGGCTTCTAGACAGGTATTCAGAAATCCTCAAAGGGTCATTTCCTCCCTCTGTGTTGTCCTATATTCTGCATACAACAGCCACTGCCTTCTTGGATGTTGTCCAAGCTGTTAACCGGAATTGCTCTGATGGCCTTGTACAGATCTGGCTAACTTGCTGTCCTGAGTTTGTCAGTTCTCGCAGATCTCACAAGACCACAAGTCTCTAGCACTTATTGGTACTTGTGAGACTTTCATGTACAGATCTCTCTGGTCTGTTATTTTCTGCTCACTCTTTCTACATCCACAAACATAGGGGACTCCAAGGTGTTATCCCCACGACTTGTACAGAAAGTGCCTTTATAACATCTTTACTCCTTGAGGAGTAAAAATCAGTCAAAACCAGCTTTTCTTCATTCATCTCAACATAGGCCTTGATAATGTCAGCCCACTTGTGTATTATGCACACAAGTTTTGTCTGACAGGCAGGATGCTGTGATACTGCAGGCTTTTCTGTGTCAACTAATAGAGCCAGTTCCTTCTTCTCCTGAAAGCCATAGGTAAAGGGTGCTCCTAAGTGCTTTCTGTGAAGTTTCAATATAAGAGAAAGCAAACTGGAACTGGGTAATAGGTGAAGGCTAATTTCTGGTTTGATCATTATAGTCAGAGCATATATTGTGGAACACAAGAATCCAGTTCAACAGCACTACTGAAAGGCAAACCAGAACAAACCAGGTTTTATGCATCAGATAGATAGAGATGCTTATTCTAAACAGATCTGCACTGTGAAATGCTGGGGCAAAGACAACATTGAACAACTGCAACAACCTGTAAGCGTTTGTGCTAGACCACTCTCAAGAAGGATAACATTCAGCATCCAAAATAGGACTGTTATGAAATCTTTTCCAACCTAATTAGCCTCTAGTTTAAATTCTTTTTGTTATAACATAGTTACATGTCATCCATGGTGCTTCCTTTCTATGCACTTTTGCCTTCAGGAAAAATTAGAGACCAAGCTCAGACATAAACTTTCTGAAGCAAAGTACTTTCCTCTCAAATTTTTCATTATAATATAACCATACAGATGCTCCACCATTTAATGAGAGGGGAAAAAAACATGATATGTGTCCCTTGTGTCTGATCTCAGTCATTTTAATAACTCTTTGCTGGGATGCATGGGATATGGCAGAAAGCACCGTCCTGCCAGCTGGTAATTTGCAGTCCGTTCCCAGGCCCAGATTCTCCTGTTAAACTAATACTATTCCTTCATCATCTTTTTGTTGTCTGTCTCTGCACTTTTATCCCTGTTCTAAATCTTCAGACATTGCAATGGCCAGCACACTTTGGCACGACTGTCATACGGCAGAGAGAGGCGTTATTTATGTGTGCAGGCAGCACTGAGAAATGTGCTACAGCTCATCCCTCTCCTTTCAGATATCATCTGTCATTCAGCTAGAAAAAGCATCAGCAGTAGCTGAGGGGCTGACAGGCTGCATGTGTTAGCAAGAGCATGCACCTGGTGGCTTCTGCATTGAGTTCTTCCTTGGCTTGGGACCCTTAAAATAGAGGACTGGCAGCTTTTATGTATGCGGTTTCTTTCCTAGTGCACTTGAGTTCTTCTAATCTCACTTAAAACCTTAAACTAAAAATGTTTTGGTGTGGGAAACACCGGATATGACACTGAAAAAGGGAAAGTTATTAGCCCCTCCTCCCTCTCTGCTTTCAGCTGTGCCCTCGGCAGTAAATGCTTGTGGAGGCACCTACAATTTTGAAAGCAAAAAGTTTCCAGTGCAGTTCTGCCTCTTTTTTTATCCTGTGACTCTATCAAAATCAGATGGGAGGTGAACCAGTAAATTGCATTCCTGCTGGAGGTACACGGAGGAGTGGATTGACAGCAACCACCACCATTTGTGTCACCAAACAAGCTCTTCACAAGACTGCAGCCTTCACACCTGCTCCTAACCCTGACAGGTCAGAATTGCTTCTAATTAGGAGATTCACAATTATTTTGTCATGCAAAAGCAGTTCAGTGGATTGATACAGGGTAATGATAATTAATGACTCCAGGGTAACCAAAATCTTTCCCTCATTCTTCTGGGTGTCATCTCCAGCAGCACCTGCATGCTTTGCACTTCCCTAGTGCTGAGACCTGAGGTTGGGAAAGCCAGCGAGCTCTCACTATACCCTGGAGGGGTGCACAGGGCTATGAGAAGTCTTAAAGCACTGTATGTATTATGTTCTACTTTCTCAAACCTCACTTTTAAATAAAGATGCTTACAGACTAATGCAATTGTTCACACCAAAAGAATCATAAACTTTGGGTGAAAGCATCAAACACTGGGTATCCAGTGATGTTAAAACATTTCTTTCACTCCTCTACTGCTTCCTGAGGCAGCCTGTGGACTAGTTCTGGGCAACCTGATCTAGGTCAAGATGTCCCTGATCATGCAAGGGAGTTGGTCTTTGATGGTCCCTTCCAACCCAAACTATTCCATGATTTTATAATTCTATGATTCTATTTTACATGGCTTCAGTATGGCCTATACCATGCCATAATGTTTTTGCTTTTCCCTTCCAAGTCCCCAAATAATAACTTGCACATTTAGCACACTTGAAAAGCTCTGGAGATGGCAAAAAAGATAGGATGAGATTAGAATTGTTTATGAAATGAACTGCACAAATACGAACCCTTGGCAGGACGGAGCAATTTATGCTATTTATTGGGTGAGTAAACTTGGAATAAAATGTTATTTACCCCCAAGTCCACAGAATGGTCTTTCACAGAAATGTCAGCAAATATATCAAACCAGGTTTTCAGCAATCACTTTGAACTACACCATAGAGCAATGGACATTTCAGCAGTTATTCTGAGCAAAGCAATGCTTTGTATCTGCATGCTTTCGCCTAAGCTCTTTTACTTGGGAGTTGATGACATAAGAAAATAGAGAGCATGTCTATAAATCTTGCATGATGTGCACTTGATGTTTTCTGAATGCGGAAGCTACTGAGATTTGGAAAATAGACAAACTCTTTAAATTAAAGTGTGAAAGTCAGAAAAGGTCAGAGAAGCAGAGGAACAACTTCAGCTGCCCCCTAATCCCTGAGATAGGGATGGGTAAAGTGGTGAAAACGCATTTTCAGTTACTGCTGGAAATTATACAGCAGGAGAAACAACCAGGAAAAGTCTCCGTTTGTGCCAATAAAAAAGTGTCACTTCATGACAGGTCAGACCTTTGTGCTATTTCCAACACTGTATATTGCTGGGTCATCTTCTCTGTTGCCTTGTCCTCCTCGTTTGTGCTTTATGAGCTCCTAATTGCTTTGCAGAACCCACTTCTTTCATCCAGTCAGAGGCTCTGCCATGTCCACCCTGGCATCAGTATTTGTTTCTCGCTTCTGGTGGTTTTAGAAATCCTGTCACCTGCATTTTGCTCCTGCTTTTAAACTGCCACATTCCGGCCCACAGTGGCGTGAGGCTAGGCTGAACACAAGCCAGATGTGCTTTATTAGAGAGGCAGCCCTCCTTCTTTGCTCCGTGTCTGGCAGCTATCTGTCTGTATTATTTTAGGTCTTGCATTCTAGATTTTATGTCCTTCTGTGGAGTCTAGACAACAATACTCTAAATTTATTCTCAATGGCATTTGAGTCAAACACAATTCATCTCAAGCACAGCTGACATTAGTTGCCTATGCTATGAAACAGCCTCAAACTATTTCTGTGAATAGGGGGAAATAATGGAGCTATCTAATCAATATAGCAGGCTGAACTTGAAGTACCCATCCTTTATTTAAGCTTCTTTGCTGAGAGTCACTGTTTTATTAATCTTAATCCTAAGAACTGTAGTAAGTCGAAAGAAAGTAATAACTGGTATCTGCTACACTTAGCCAGGAAAGCATTTCTCTATTAGGAGTTCTGCAGGAATACAGATGCACTTTCAGGAATGAAGGGTCATCAGCAAAGGTGTTTCTCGTGAAAAAAGTAAACTGTCAGCAACAGAAACCAGCATTGGGTGGTAAACAACCATGGAGAGGCACATGGGAACATAGCACTGTGCTTGGTGACTGCGTACTGCCACACAGCTGCTTTCTGCCATATGCAGCTCCCCCGCTGGGAAATGCAGCTCCCAGGATCAGATCCTGCTTTGGGTCCAAGTGAAAACAGAGACAAATGCCAAGTGCTCAGGTGTGTAATCTTCAACCACATTATACCAGCTGTGCTTCACCAGGGTGCAAATTTCTCTGGAAAGGCTTTCCCTGGACAAACCTAAGAGTAAATATTTGTGCAGCAGCAAGTACCAAGCTTGTGTCTGAGAGGAAGAAGGCTTTGCATCACTTTTCTCCTTCTCAACAGTACAGAAGCAGAATAAGATCCTCTTCTAGACATTTCAGCCCATGGAAACACAGCCCACTCTGTTGCGGCTCAGCCTTGAGCACAGTGTCTCTCATGACATGAGCAGAGGGATTGCTGTGCATGGGTGTGGAACATAACAATTCCACTAAACATCAGTTTGTAGAGATGTTCCAGACTGTGATGTGTTCCTCCAGAATATTAATCTAGTATGGGGTAGCAGAGATGCTGCCAAACACCCAGTTACCCACCACCCTGGAGACATCCTTGGAGACGTTCAGGCCAGGCTGGATATGGTTCTGGGCAACTTGATCTAGTTCAAGATGTCCCTGCTCACTGCAGGGGGACTGGATTAGATGACCTTTGAAGGTCCCTTCCAACCCAAACTGTTCTATGATTCTATGATCCTGGGATACAGCAGTCATCTCCACAGGTAGCTCAGACCCAGGGTTAGGAAAAAGCTGAAGCCTGGCTAGTGGTACCACTGCCATAAAAAAAACGAGATCAGGTTGTCTATGAAATAATATAACATCATGAGCAGGGCGCCTCCTCTATTATAGCGCTCAGCCTCTGGCACTGCCTGTTTGGGATGGAGTTTTTCCCTAGATTTCAGGCCACCGGTGCCAGACATTTTCTGACCAGAATGCTGGCTGGGCCAATGCTTCAGCATTGGTTATGAATGTATGGGGGTGGAATCTAAACCAAATGCTTTAAAAACTGCTTGGAGTGCCTTCAGTTGTGTTTGCCTCATGCCTTCATAAGTGATCTTTTGTCCTTTCATACCACTGATTTTCTAGGGAAGCTGTAAGTCAGGGATGGGGAGGAAGGGGACATCTTTGCCCATCTGTAAGCACAAGGAAGGATTGGTGCCCATTCCTCTTCCTAGCACTGCCTGTGGTACACCTGCTAAACCGTGACTGGTGACAATCTGAAAAAAAAGGCACTGTGTGATTCATATGCCAAAAGGATCTTGAAAGCTTCCTTTTTAAGCGGATGTGTAGCAACCCCTCTGCTGTTACGCAAAGTACTCATTTCTCTGATATACTGAAGAGCGCAGCTTGGTGATCAAAAAAGTCCCACCAGCACTGAGCAAACAGGGATGGAAAAGGTGCTCTCCTGTGTGAAGTCTGTGGGGTGATTTCATCCACCGCATGAATGCTGGACACCTGAACTGCTGGAGCCTCCAGCCATGTAGACCTCAGAGCCTACAAAAAATTGGTCATTGACTCAATATTAGAAATAAAGTCAAATCCCTCTGCTAGACAGTATAAAGCCAAATGGCTTGTTTCCTGCAACATAGAGCAGCTAGGCAAAAAGGAGTCCTTCCCTCTGCAATTGCCATGAAAAACTGAGAAATCCTGAATAAGGATTTTTGTTTCAAGTTCCAGACCCCCACAGAAAGCCCCTTCTAGACATCTTTTATCTATGTATCTATTTATTTATTGTGGAAATACATTTGCAGTGCCTAGATATCTCGGACTGAGAACCAGCTGGTTTCTCAGAGTTCAGTCCTTAGCACCATGGCTCTCTGCAGCACAGGGAAGCTGGGAAGTGGCAAACTATCACCAAAACTCATCCAAACTCACCTTTCTTTGTTAAATTTCACTGGGGAATTCACGTTTATGCATACGAATCTAAGGGATCACCTGCCTGAGCCCCTTGGTATTAGGCAGCACCTTGAATGACAGTGACAATGGAGAGGTTTCCACCCCACTGACTGCAGCCAGCAGGATTCAAAGGAGAAAAAGTTCCAGTGGCTCCAATTTACTCCTGCCTGTCAAGCAGTAACCATCCCAGACACAGTGACAACTGAATCCCAGAGAGTCAGAGTACAGCACCACAGCAGTGTTCATTCTCCTAGTTACAGCATCAGCTGCACTCATCCAGGTATTAACAGCCCTTACATGCAAGACCCAGTTGCCCTGAGGGATGCCCTCACAAGTGGGACAGTCTCAGGTCATAGAGCTGTGCAGAGAGTTGCATCTGTATTGGACAAGAAAGTCATAGTGACTGGCACAAATCTGCTCAGTCATTAAATGTGGCTCATTTCAGCTGATATATCTGAAGCAATGCTTGTTATTACATCTGCTCAACTCATGTATTAACTGATTCAGCAAGCCAAAACACAGTACAAGTATAAAGCCTCAAAAGAGTCCCCCAAAGAAGCAAGATTTTGTTAACAGCTTTATGCTGAGGAAACAGCTCAAACTACTGTAAACTGAGAAATACATGCTCATGTTGTGTGGTGGGTCGGGTAGAGGGAAGGTTTGATGCTGTAGTGGAAATACAGCCGTGAGCATTGATAAATGCAACTTGAACACTATCTTTGGAAAAAAAGGTCTTTTTCAGTGTCCTAGCATACTGATCCTGCCAAAGCCTGCTAAATAAACCCAGGAACTGTGCCAAGGGCAGATCTACAAAGCCATAACCGCAAGGAGCTAACGCTGCAGTACAGTGCAGGACAGCTCTGTCTGTGGAATGCTAAATTCCCCCTTGCCTGTCTTCATGCAGCTTGTACGGCCTGGGAAATCACTTCTCCCAGGGATGTTGAAGCCACTCTTTTACCTCCTCTCCCTGATCTGTCTCTCCATATGTTCCCACTCACATTTCTCACACTGTGCTCATCACCTCCATCTCACCACTGCTGGCTGTTCTCGGACCATTTCTAGTTTGCTGCCTGGTCACACCTGCAGGAAGACATAGTTAGGCTCTTCATTAGCACTTTCTGAAGCTAGATCTATGTATTACCATGGGTGAGAAGTACCTTATACCACTCTGTGATGCATTTGGATGGCACATCTGTGATCCTGGAAGAAAGATGAGAGCAGCAAGCAAATACAATTGCTATGCCTGCAACACCATCCATATGTCTATAGCCTTCTGGACTGCAGAAACCCAGCTCTGGAGTTGATCAGTATTCACTTCACCCATTGCCTAATCCTGCATGCTTCAAAGAGTAACAAACCTTTCTCTCACTGTGCTAATAATTCTGCTTCTCCATATGCTGAATATTTCACACCCGTTCTGGGATCGAGGAACTAAGAAACATTACACATATATAAAATTTTCCCCAAAGAAATGTTGGTGTGCCACAGAAGGCAGAGTGCAGGAGTGCACTCTATCTATCCTCTGACTATCAGGGAAGCCAGGAAGGAAATGTGAAATCAATGTTAAATTTTCCGAAGTCCCACATTGCCCAGGATACTCAAACTGCCTTACAGGACAGCAAAAAAAAAGCTATATTTAATTGCAAATGGCACCATTTCCAGGAGGAGAATGTAATGGTGGTTTACAGCATTCAACGAATAAAATTGCTGGAAACACACAACCTGATGCCTGTAGAGCAGCACATCAGTGTTGCTTCATTCCAGCTACAAACATCCTAAATCCCAAATCATAGGATTTGCCAACGTAATTTTCCTTCTTTAATGAGAATCATCATTAAGGTGCAAAGTCATTACAGCTAGCTTGAGTTTCCTTAAATAGGAAGCTAACAGAAAGGCATGAGCTCTTTAGAGGACAATCCAGATCTTCACTGGAGTGAATTGCAATCTCTTGAGGGGCAGAAATAGCACAAGCTTTCACAAAACCTCTGGTGACAGATTAGGAGCTATTGTCTGGAAATGATCCAACAAATTCACTACAAAGTATTGTTGTCAGCATGAAATAGAAATGTGGTAATAAGAAAAGCTACAATAGCTCTCAGCTTATTTATGTTTAATATGTCTTACATCCCTACTTTCTGATTTTTGACTGCAAGTGCCTTCTCCCCTTTTTCCCTCCCCCTCTTTCCTTCCTTTCTGACATTCATTTATGTCTGGTACCAGATGCCTGTCCAATATCCTGTGTTCTCAGGCTTGCCCCTCTCCTTCCGTCCTCCTCCCTTTTGCTGTGAAAGCTGAGGGCATCAGTCTGAACACCCCTCATCCTTGTGAACAAGGGCCTGTGAAGCAATTTATGGGCATGTGCCCTAAGGAAAACACATTCCCCTCTCATAAAGTATGCATGTAGAGAAGGAATAGAAGTTACAGAGGAGGTGCAGGACACAGTGTTGAGTGGTGAGCAAAGTTTCCCTACAGCCCCTAATGCCCAGAAGTCACAGAACTGTTCTCCACAACATTTTGTTTCATACACAGTATAAGGAACCTGTATGAGAAGTATCAGTAGACATCCAGAGAAATTCAGCTTTTTCTGTCATCCCTTGCGGTCTGAGGCAGGGGACAAGCCTTTCAGGATTTTTTCCCTTATTCCTGCCATCCCATTGAAACCAACAGCTCTCCTCATGCACTGCAAAAGGGGCTGGTGTCCTCTCCACCCGCTGTCACTCACCCTTGAGCATGACCTCTTCATACTGCAAGACAAGTCAGATTCCCCATTTTTTCTTTCATTCTTGTCCTGCTTTTCTCATTTTCCTACGCAGTTTATCTCTTGCGAAGACTTCCTACCATCACATTACAGACATGCATTTATGCAGGATCCTTAGAGATCATCAGCACACAATGCATCTAGTTCAACTGTCCATCATCAACATCTGGCTGCTCTGTGGGGATAGTCTCATCCTGGCAGGTCATTGGACTTGTGTCAATACCATAAGCTCCTGTTTCTCTAAGCCTATAAAAATTAAATCAGATGGAAAAAGATCATCAGCCTGAGGTGTTTGCCAGAAGGAAATATGCTTCTTCCTGCCCTCAGCTTATTACGAACTGATCCCACAGAGAGGGCACATAACATCTCTCCCAATTATGTCCATGAATTCACTAGGACATCCCGCAGTTGCCAGCAGCTTTATGCCAGGCTCTCCTCAGGAAACTCCCAGGACAAGAAGCCACACTATAGCAAAAGCAAAGGCAACCCATCTTGGAAGAGGGCAGAAGGTAGCATGTCACAGGCACTGGTCAACACACATATGGGGTAAGCCTTCCACAGGGAAAACTGTCTGAGGAAGCGTTGGCTGAACTGGGCCTTCACTATCTCCACTGCAAAACCTTACCATAGCATTTGTTCAGGCTACAAGTCATAATGTAAATTATCAAAATGGAAAAGTTGGCAGAGCAGTGGAGCTAGCAGGGAATTATCCACCAGTACACATTAAAATTGAATGAATAGAAAAAAAGCTTCCCTCTTCCAATGAGGAAATAATGATGATGGTCAGATGAAAAATGAGTAAGATGAGAGAAATTTTCAGTCTCTTCTGCAGCTCAGCGGTCATAAGCCTTACATTGATTTTAGTTAGAGAGAGATGATGTATTAATTAGGTTCAGCTCAAGGCATGTGGTTTTAATTAAGTATCTATTCAAACTAGGAAAACAGGAAAATGGTTTCTTTCCTTTCCTAATTCCTCAGCAAGAGCTGAATATTTCCTTGTATCACTTCAAAGAATAACAAACGGTTCTTATTAGGACTGAAGTCTGAAATCCTTAAAGAGGCACGGAAATGAAATCAAAGCATAGACTTGTGTAAAACATGGTTTACAAAAATTAGTCAGATACTAGACTGAGAAAATATCAGCTTGTTTAAATAGCTCTATATTTCATATCTGACATGTGACAAAATCCCCCACGGTATCTGAAATATCACAGCTTTCTGTGAGCCTTCTCTTGCAGAATTGCGCAATGATTGGTGCCATATAAATGCTTCCAGGAGGATCTCACATGCTTCAGAATAGCAACCAGACAGCCTGCCAGATAGAAGCAGAGTTCGAATTGCCAGGATATGACTCAGCTGGTTCGTTCCTACTGCCTTTGACTATAAATACAAAAGCAGTGGAGGGATCCATTTCACATTCAGATTGTAGGTGCTTAAACTAGTCCACTAAAATAAGGGCCAGAGCTCCCCACCTAGAGGACAGAGAAGGAGGCAGGTGTCCTCAAAGGTCTTCAGAAGAAATAAGCCTGCCTATACAACTGTCTTATACAACACTTATCTTATACTGATATCAGGCAGAGGTAATATTACCTCTGGAGGTCCTCAAATTAAAATATTGCTTGACCTGCGGGACTTCTCCAATTCCTTTGTGAGAACATTTTGATATAATCTCCGTTTGGCATACAGAGAGAAATGAGTGGCCTGCCTGAAAAGGCTATTCCTGCCTCTATTGCTCTATTTACCTTGGGGTACTGTTAAACATCAAGTTACCTGTGGGGAGAGGAGAGGAAGGCAGGTGTTTAGAGGAAAGTAATTACAACTAAGGCAACATGTGCGCAAGGTACAGGAAAGCCAGGCTGCTTCAGCAAGCTGCTTATAGTTTTTGTCATGTAAATTAGGAAGCCTATTTTGTCCTCCTTCGATTTTACATAGCACTTTGTGTGATGGAGCCAGGAATCCTACAGGGTGCTTCCACATCCTACATCATCCACATGATGTAGGTGATTAAGCCTTGAGCCTGAACTTTCACAAAAACCTGCAGTTCACTTTTACCAGATTCACAGCGGCAGGAACATGCAAAACCTTCAATAGAAAATAAATGTGCTTTCCAGCGCTTTGTTCCTGGGGGAGAGATAAAAAATGAGCTGCATGTAGAAAAATTACAGTCACTGGTTAGAATGAAACTCTTTACAATGGAAGCTGAAGAGGGCCTGTACAAGGAGGCTGGTTGCAATGACTGCGATATATTGCATCTTTTCATACTTTGCTTTTATTATTGTAGTCTGACTTCACTTGTTTGGTCCTAACCATTCATGCCTTCAAAAGGCAGTTTGATTATTTGTGTTTATTCCAGAGCAGGAGGATTTCAGTAAAGGTCATGAAAAAGAAACTAATATAGTGGCTTGAGCTTTTTGGATCACGTAATCAAATCTGTTCGTGCAAGCTGTGTGTGAAATAGACCAGCAGCTCAAGGCTTATGAAGAAGATGAATACATTTTGCCACAACGCATCAACTACTGACTTTTTTTCCCACGCATTTACCAGCAGGGAAGTTGTACAAAATCTTGTTTGTGAGGCTTACTAATCCAGCTTACAAAGAAGGTCACTTGTTAACAATGCAGACAAACTCGGAAACATTGTCTCTTTTCTTCAGCCACTGCAATATTATGAATTTGTGCAGGAAGTTTCCTCCTGAAGAATGTACACAAGTCCATGGGACCCAATGAAATCCATCCACGGGTCCTGAAGGAGCTGGTGAATGAAGTTGCTAAGTCACTGTCCATCATATTTGAAAACTCATGGCAGTCAGGTGAAGTTCCCGACGACTGGAAAAAGGGAAATAGAACCCCCATTTTCTAGAAGGGGACATTGGAAGACCCAGGGAACTACAGACCACAGAGGAGTACAGGGACTTCCTTGGGAACACCTGAGAGAAGAAGGTTTGTGACCTGTCCTTCAGGTAGCAAGCCAGGGAGGATACACAGGTGGGCAGAGGCACCAGGGATATTGCAGAATGTGTGGGACCGATGGCTGGGAGTCAGAACATGACCACCCACTGGCGTGAAAACAGGTACAAAGCGCAGATGTGGAAAAAAAAAAGGACTAATTAGTATTTATGTATACATCCTGAAGAGTTGCTTTTTAAAATCTCTCAGTAGCATAAGCATGCAGATGCAATACCTCACTAGAGTTACGAAAAAGACTGCACCTACCTGGGATCACAGCGGGAACTCAGATCTCTCTGATTTTGCCCAAAACACCTCAATTGCTTTTCCAGTGTTTCAAAAATTGCTGTAAAACTGCAGCTGCAAGAGTGCTGTTTTGATATGTCATCTTCCCAGAAGCAGAAAGAACTTAGCCAGCATGACAGACATCAGTACTTAACTGATGTAAACTCAGAGGAGCTGTTCCGCACAGCAATCTGAACTCATAGGGTGATACTCAGAGCCAACAGCTGCAATCAGCTTCAGAGAGAATTTACACACCTACTCATAAAACCATTGTATTTATCCTCTGGTATAATTTGGTAAGTGAGATCTTTTTTGATCCATCACCTTTGAAAAAGAAAACCTTCCAACACACAATTCACCCTTTTCTCACCACATCTGTTCGAGGTTCAGATATTAAAGTCATTCAAATGAAGATGCTTTATCTTTTATGATTCAGAGCTGGCTCCATTTCAAGTGCTCGCATGTACCTTCTCATGGGGCTCTGAATCAAAAGAAGATAAAGCATCTTCATTTGAATGACTTTAATAAGATCAAAAAAGTGTGGAATTGTCATACATTGAGACTCTTAATTTTTTTTGTTGTTCTAAAAGCAACACCCTTTGGAATCATCTCGCTTGGCAATGATTCAATGTCATGGAATTGTGTAGTTAGGGATGCAATTGTGTTCTGAAAGAGTTACAAGGAAGAGAAAGAAAAATAACTTTTCTGTATAGAATGTTTCTTTTTAAAATCATCTACTACCTACAATGAAAAATCCCTAATACAGAATAGTGCAATAATCCCAGAGATAATAGCGCTTACCTCTTAGGTTAATCAAACAAGGAATGCTCCCCACTGAAAAAGATATAGCAGCAGCATGCATAGGATTTTGTCAGTTATTTGCAGAATTGACAGGGTCATATACTCAAACATGACCTCATTACACAGATGTCTCAGAGTTATGATAAGAGATAGATTGCCTGCTACAAACAACATAATACACCAAAACTGCTTTGGGCACTGTTAATGACTATGTACAATCAAACCTGCTTCTTCCCATCAGATTTGCAAGAATTCTTTGCTTCAGATGTACAATTTGTAAAGCATTAGGGATCCAGAATCAAATCAGCTACCCGTTCTTGAAACAGTTACCATCTCTACCTGTATCTGATCAGACAATTTTCTCTTCATTTACAATCCACCTCTGATCATTCTGTGCGAGTAAACCAAATGAAAGACCTGACAAAAGCCTGCAGCATTTTTTTCTCTAGTAACTCGGAGGAGTTTCACTGTAGAGATGTGCAAAACTTTCAAGAGCAAGTAATTGGAAGGGCTGTCTCAGTACTTTGTGGCCAGTTTGAGACATTTGTTACATATCTGATGTGAACATTGTGTTTTAAAAAAGTCAGCTCCTCCAGCAGGTCACAGGCAGGAAACCAACCTGTGCCATGGAAATAGCTGCTGAATGGTAATTGTTGCTGTCCTGCAACTTATGCAGAGGAGATGACCAGTCTGGCAGGAGCTAGGAATTCTTTCTAAAGAATAATCAGTGAAGGAAAAGAGCAAGAATAAGCTAAATCGTGCCTGATATGAAATCAATGTTGACCATACTTTGAGAAGGAGGTTGGACTAAAGGCCCCTGATACCCCTTCAGCTTGTATCACCTATGATCTCTGCTCAATCCATGTGGCTACAAGGCACAGGATGAGGGAAATTCACCTCATATCAGCTCATAGCAGCAACTCTTGCTAGGCACAGGGCTTGCCAGTGCACTTCTCTTCTGCAAATGGAGAACCAGAGGGAAATGGATGACACTAATTAGTAGCCAGGCTATGGGAAATGACCTAGAGCTCTTGGCATTTGGAACATATCTCCAAGGTCAAGTTGCATCATGAGTGCCCTGACTGACAGAAGGGCCAAGGGAGAGTCAGGAGAGAGGGGAGACTGCCATAGACAGTGCTTCAAACTCTGACACAGCTTGACACCTACTTACAGGTTTCCTTGTGAAAGACAGGTTCTTTGTCTTAACATGGCATTGCTTAGCAATCTGCAGTATTGACCTTCCTGAGAAGATGAGTGAATTGCATTTCAATAATAAACTGTTTTTAAAAGAAAAAACAATAAGGATGCATTTATTTGCAGCACAAACTATCTTCCTGAACACCAATAGAAAGGATTCCACAGAACTGGTGTGGATTTTACTGTGAGCTTCACTGCTGCTCTTCTGCTTCAAGCTCCATTGTACTTGTTTAAGTTTGATCCACTGCAGAGTAAATATGTGTGCTTAAGTGAGGCAGAAATTAAAGTAATGATTCTTAAACCACACAGTAGCTTCCCATTTATTTTCAGGCAATTTCAGAAGGATGAACACATCTGTGAATACTGCTGGTGAGAAACCATTCAAGATGAAATAACTGAAAACAACAAAGCTGGTCTGGCTCAAGCGTGCCACAGGTGGCCTGAGGAAAACTGCTGTAGTTTTTCTTGGAAATATTTCTGTAGAGATCTTTTGTAGCAGCCAGAATGGTTTAAAAACAATAAACTTTGAATGACTTCTCTTATTTTAGCAATTTTTTCTGTGTACCTGAGCTATAAGAGATGCTCTAGTATGCCAGAAAAGGCAGAAAGGGCACATCAGCAGGTTTCAGGAAGGATGGAAACAAACACGTGGGGCTGGGACCCACCAAGTAAAGCATGTGCCCTATGAGTGCAAAGCGAAGCACTGATTTGCAATCCTGAAGGCCTCAACAAAAAAATCATCAAAATGAATCACAGAAGATTGGAAAAATCTTAAGAAAAACTTCTTATATGTTGCAAAAAATGTATATGTCTTTTTATGCACATGGTTTTCCTTTTTTTCCCCTAATTCACTGTCACATCCCACTGGGGGCAGGGAGTGAGTGAGTGGCTGTGTGGTGTTTAACTGCCTGCCTGGTTAAACCATGACAATGTCACTAAATCCTTGAGAAGAAAACCAGGAAAAACAAAGTATGCGGGGTGGGGCCTGAACTAGATGATCTTAAGGTCCTTTCCAACCCTAACCATTCAGCGATGGGTGACATTATTGTGGGGATCTGTTACAGACCGCCTGACCAAGAGGACTCGGTGGATGAGGCACTCTATAGGCAGAAACGGCCTCATGCTCGCAGGCCCTTGTTCTCATGGGGGACTTCAACCTCCCTGATATCTATTGGAGGGACGGTATGGCCCAGCACAAGCAATCCAGGAAGTTCCTCGATTGTGTGGAAGACAACTTCCTCCTGCAAGTAATAGAGGAGCTGACAAGGAGAGGTGCCATGCTTGACCTCGTCCTCACCAACAGGGAAGGGCTGGTTGGAAATGTCACACTCCAGGGCAGCCTTGATTGCAGCGATCATGAGATGGTTGAATTCAAGATCCTCAGGACAGTGAGAAGAGCATGCAGCAAGCTCACTGCCCTGGACTTCAAGAGAGCAGACTTTGGCCTCTTCAGGAACCTGCTCAGTAAGGTTCCATGGGATATAGCCCTAGAGGGCAGGGGGGCCCAAGGCTGTTGGTTGATATTCAAGGATCACCTCCTACAAGCTCAGGAGCAATACATCCCAACTAGAAGGAAGTGCTGCAGGAGGGCCAGGAGACCTCCTTGGATGGATGAGGAACTGCTGAAGAAAATTTGAAGGAAAAAAGAGGCTTATAAAAGGTGGAAGCAAGGACAGGCAGCCTGGGAAGAATACAGGGATGTTGTCTGGGAAGCTAGGGACCAGGTTAGGAAAGCTAAGGCCCACTTAGAATTAAACTTGGCTAGGGATATGAAAGATAACAGGAAGGGATTCTATAGATACATTGCAAATAAAAAACAGACTAGGAACAATGTGGGCCCAACCAGACACTATCAGGAGAACTGGCTACCCCGGATTTGGAGAAGGCTGAGGTTCTTAATAACTTCTTTGCCTCGGTCTTCACTGGCAAATGCTCTGACCACACCACCCAGGTCTTGGAAGGCAGACACAGGGACAGTGAGAATGAAGATCCCTGGGCCCACTGTAGGAGAGGATCTGCTTTGAGACCATCTTAGGAACCTGAAGAATGTACACAAGTCCATGGGACCTGATGAAATCCATCCACGGGTCCTGAAGGAGCTGGCAAATGAAGTTGATAAGCCACTGTCCATCATATTTGAAAAATCATGGCAGTCAGGTGAAGTTCCCGATGACTGGAAAAAGGGAAAGATAACCCCCATTTTCAAGAAGGGGAAAATGGATGAGCCAGGGAACTACAGACCAGTCAGCCTCACCTCTGTGCCTGGAAAAATCTTGGAGCAGGTTCCCTGGAAGGCATGCTGAAGCACATGAAAAGCAACAAGGTGGTTGGTGACAGCCAGCATGGCTTCACTGAGGGGAAATCCTGCCTGACCAACCTGGTGGCCTTCTAGGATGAGGCTACGGAACTGATGGACAGGGTTAGAGCGGTTGATGTCATCTACCTGGGCCTGGGCAAAGTGTTCGACACTGACCCACACAACATCCTTGTCTCTAAGTTGGAGAGACATCAATTTGATAGGTGGACCACTCGGTGGATAAAGAAGTGGCTGGATGGCCGCATGCAAAGTGTTATGCTCAATGGCTCAATGTCCAGCTGGAGACCAGGAACGAAGTGGTGTCCGTCAGGGATTGGTGTTGGGAGTGGTCTTGTTCAACATCTTTTTGGGTGACATGGACAGTGGGATTGAGTGCGCCCTCAGCAAGTTTGCCGATGACACCAAGATGTGTGGTTCGGTTGATACGCTGGAGGGAAGGAATGTCATCCAGAGGGACCTTGACACGCTTGTGAGGTGGGCTGATGCCAACCTGATGAAGTTTAACCAGGACAAGCACGAGGTCCTCCACCTGGGTGGGAGCAATCCCAGGCACAGCTACAGGTTGGGCAGGGAAGAGATTGAGAGCAGCCCTGAGGAGAAGGACTTGGGGGTTTTGGTTCATGAGAAAATGAACATGAGCCAGCTGCAGTGTGCTCTCGCAGCCCAGAAAGCCAACCGTATCCTGGGCTGCATCAAAAGGAGAGTGACCAGCAGGTCATCAGATGTGATCCTGCCCCTCTACTCTGCTCTCCTGAGACCTCACTTGGAGTATTGTGTGCAGTTCTGGTGTCCTCCACATCAAAAGGACGTGGAAGTGTTGGAACAAGTCCTGAGGAGGGCCACGAGGATGATCAGGGGACTGGAGCACCTCCCGTATGAAGATAGGCTCAGAAAGTTTGGGCTGTTCATCCTGGAGAAGAGAAGGCTGCATGGAGACCTCATAGCAACCTTCCAATATCTCAAGGGGGCCTATAGGGATGCTGGGGAGGGACTCTTCATGAGGGACTGTAGTGATAGGACAAGGGGTAATGGGTTCAAACTTAAACAG
Organism: Myiopsitta monachus; assembly: GCA_017639245.1. Lineage (NCBI taxonomy): Eukaryota > Metazoa > Chordata > Aves > Psittaciformes > Psittacidae > Myiopsitta > Myiopsitta monachus. The sequence continues at coordinate 69,186,048 of CM029919.1, forward strand.
GGGAAGTTTAGATTGGATATAAGGAAGAAGTTCTTTGCTGTAAGGGTGGTAAGGCAGTGGAATGGGTTGCCCAGGGAAGTTGTGAATGCTCCATCGCTGGCGGTGTTCAAGGCTGGTTTGGACACTCAAGGCTAGTGACATGGTTTATTGTGAAGTGTCCCTGGCCATGGCAGGTAGTTGGAACTGGATGATCTTGAGGTCCTTTCCAACCCTAGGTGTTCTATGATTCTATGATTGCCAGTAGTAGCTGTATTGCTTGAGAGTAGGGAAATGAGTGTGCACCTCTGCAACTGTCTCTACTTTCCCACCTTGTGGAACTGAGCTGCTGCCAGCAACTGAAAGTGTAGAGGGTGTAGCAGGCTTATCTCAAGAAGACAGCTGCAGTGGAAAGTGCATTAGGCTTACAGAAATTTGAGGAATATGAGTTCAGTACCATTGAACTCATTTGGATGCACACTTAGCAGTAGCAATGGATGCATCAATCAATCTGCTTTGTCATCACAGGCGACACACAGAACGCTGGAAAAGGACTTAGGTCTTGTATTTTCTTAGCTGCCTTGCTTCCTGTTCTTCTTCTGGATTATTATCAGATTTATGTTAGGAAAGTCAATTCTAAGTGTGGGTTGCCTAGACAGTCTAATCTGGCCTTGAATTAGTCTGTAGCGATCAGAGTTCACTGGTGAGGTAGGGACCTCATGAGGAGACTTTTCTGATACCTTTTTCCAGCAGTCTTTTCGAAACAATGCTTATTCCAGAATGGCACCTGGGATTCCAGTGTGTGTCTGACTGGTCAGGCAACGGTAGAAACACAGCCCGATTTGCTAGTCAGGGGATGTCTCCAGCTCTCCTCCCTTCACTTGTGCACAAAGCATGATGTCTTAAAGCCGATTGGTTGTTTTTTTTCCTAGAACAAAATGAAACATTCTTCATGCGTTCCTTTTATTTTTAATAGCATTCACTGTGCTACTCTGGTAACCTTGAAAAAAAAAAGCATTAAAAATAGTCAGCATGTACTGCAAAGCAACATTTGAAAACAACAGCAGTCTGCAAGGGCTGGGACATAGGACCTTTGGACTCTTCCGCCCCATCCTTAATCAGGGTCAAATCTTTACATCTAGCTGCCATAATGTCTGTCCTTTTTCCCCCTTTTTTCTTAAAGACACTCTGTAAAAGCACTCCATTTCCTCCTCCTCTCTTCAGCAGCGTTTCAGAGCAAGTTGTAGCCTGATGCGGCTTTATAGAACAGCAGTTTTAGTGAGAAGTTTTACAGAAGATGGAAACCATGAGCTCTTTCCATTTTTTATTTCCTTCTTTGGAGAGTCAAGAGTCTTGCTGTAAAATGCAAAGAAAACAACAATTCAGTAGGATTTAGCCTTGTGCCATCACGGGTGGGAACAGGAAGGAATAACAAAAGTCACCAGGGTGAAGCAATATACAGTGCTTTTATAAAACAAACAAACCGACAACAGAAAGAAAACTAAGCCTCTGAACAGTTTTAAAGGAAAAAGAACTTTCAGATGTGGATGGGTCCAAAGAAACCAAAGACACATACACAGTTACATGCCAGCCTGTTTGTAGCCATAAGAGCACAGATGAAGTCAACATGAAACAAATAAAGCCAGAATCTAATTTCAGGATACACTTCGTTTCCTCAAGAGTCCATTGCTGCCCTAAGGGAGAACAGGCAGAGAACATTCAGTAGCATCCTGGGGAAGCTGTGGTAAATAACACAGCAAAGGCAGCCCTATACAGGCTGCGTTTTAGCCCTTCTGTTTACCAGTATCATACTGGTATTTAATCATAAAATTTTATGGGGGACTTTTTGCCTTAGGACACTCACCTCACTCACTGCAGCAAGTCAACATGTTGTTCTCTTCTTGTTGCTTAGTTTACTCCTTGACACATAGGGTAGTATTTAAGCCGTGCTCTGACCGTCAAAATATTTGTATGGATCAGTCAGTATTACATTGATTTCTTCACACAAAACCCCTTTGTGTCAAGGGAGCATTTTCCCATTTCACAGGCAGGAAGAGAAGAGACAAGACAAGATGCAGAGGGGTACTTGCAAATTCTGAGTCCCCAGGCTGGGAGACCCAGGAGTTGGATCTTTGAGCTCTCTGGTATTAAATAGCACTCAACATGCATAGTCTGGAAAGAAACAAAAAAAAACAAAACATCTTCCAGTGACCAAAGTTTCAGCTTTTACCATGCAGGCTCTGAGTCACAGTTCAGCTATCCAGAAAATAAGGAGCATGAGAGCAAGGAAATGTTTGACTGAAAAACATTCATGCATTGTGTCTATGGCAAAGACAGAGGCAGGATCCAGCTCTCTGAGGAAGCACTGGAGCTCTTGGTGTGTGCTCTCTGCTTTACCCATTGCACACCAGCCAACATCTCCCACAAAGTACAGACTGTAGTCCAGTCCTTATGGGCTTTTCAGAAAGCACTGCAGAGAATTCAGCATCAAGGTTTCATATGCGAAATCCTGGAAAATACATATAAACCATTCCCAGCTGACTTTCAATGTATGTGGATATACAGTTCCCTGGTAGAATGAACATTTAATGTGCAGATAAAACAAAAATGGGGAAACACTTCTCTTAATATTTGGAAAGCACGAAAATAATTTGCAATAATTCTACCTGGGTTCCTCATTTAGCATTAGCCTTAACCAGTGTTAGGTAAACCCACAAACAGATGGGGTTGGTGTAACACCTGCATTTCTTTTCTTTGGCAGACAAATAAATCCTCTGTCTTTCAGTGGTGACTGCTCAGTTCTTACAGCGAGACTATGTCCCCTGGACTGTTTAGAGCTGAAAAAGATCTTCACATCCATCCTGAAGACACTTCAAAGGCCTCTGAGCACACAGACATTTGGTACCTTCATATCCAGCAGACTCCCAGTGCTCGAGTTAAAAGGAACATGGTAAGTGGTTACACTTCTGCAACGAACCCAAAACCTTAGTCCTTGCCTTGGCACCTGCAGGACAGGGCAGGTTTTGCCTGGACCTTTGTGTAGTTCTAAGCTGTGCAGCATATCCTGGGACTTGCATGCTTTGTAGGTGACTTGTTTGTTCATCCATTTGCTGTGAACAATACATGAGTGAAATACACTTGAGGCTCCCTCTGCCCTAATGAGAATACGTCCATTGTAACCTGCTGATTGATTTTTGAATTCCATGCCTGGCAACACAAACAAACAAGGTAAACACTGCAAAAACAAAGCCAGAGATTATCAACTGGCACTCCTCCACTGCATTCCTCCCAGAAACAGTGCTGGCATTTATGATTATCACTGCAAGCCTCTCTCAAAGCCCCCATCCTGAGTTACTCTGTAGACTTTTGAATGCTTTCAGTGATGCCTTATTATTCACAAAATTAATTACTAAATAGCATCCTCAAACGCCACTGCATGAGCTTTGCATCTAAAATCATCTATTTATTCAGTCCAACAGCCCACTCAGGTACGTGATACCACCTCTCTTCCCATTTTTGAAACAAGAGAGACACAGGAGAGTTACTTTGAACTATCAGCCTTGGATATCCATGGCTGCTGTAGAGTCCTAATGTGAAAGCAGGGAATTGTATAATTCATGACCATGAGCTGTATCCATTTGGAATTTTCTCCCGAGGACACTACTCAAACAATACAGAAGGCAAAGCATTCGCTATTGCAAGAACCTCATCTGCAGGCTGTATGCAGAAGATGTAGATCCCCCTCACCCTCCAGCAAAGCCATCCTGAGGAATGAAGATATAGAAGCTGAGAGTGCTCAGGTCCTTCAGTGAGCCACCTGCACCACAAGCCTTTTGTCCAAAGAAAAAGACCCCCTTTCTCGCTGTGTGATGTAGCTTTTCTGGCCACTCCACACTGATTGCATTCTGTGGCAGGGTTGGCATCTGAAGCCTCAGGTTGTAAATTGAGCCATGGTACATGGCCAGTAAATGAAAAATATCACTGTGAGTAACGGATCAGTGAGCCCAGCACGCTGCCAAACTAAACATGGTTTTATAACCCCTTTCAGTTGTCATTGTGTAATATGTCTCTGTTTTGAAGGCATGATCATGCAGATGCTTTCAAGCACAAGATGCTGAGAAGCCCTGGGCACTGCATCAGCGTGTCTTTAGCTACATTAATCTTACCTTTCAATGGCTGATGCTCTGTCTAAATGCTCAAAGCAAGCCAGGGCATGGCTGCATGCTGTACCACCACTTCTTTGTATTATCCACAGCCAGGCTGCTGCTTTTCAGGCAAATATTCTTGCCGTGGGATGTGGCTCATGCTCTCTGCTCAGAGGGAGCTCAGTACTCAGGGAAGACGTGAACTGCCCTATACATGGGAGCTTTGCAAGCCTGAGCAACCAGCAAAGGGCACAGGAGCTGCAATGCAGGAGAACCTCCCAGCTCCTGCTCCTTCCTGCAGGTACCGGCATCAGGGTCAATGCCTCCCAGCGGCTGTAAGCAGGATCTTCCTCCTGTGCAAGGGTCCAGCTTGCAGTTATGCAAGGCAACAGCTTCTGCTCAGACTCATGGCAGCTCCTGAGCCAAACCCTCATTCCAGCACTGTGCCGTATTCTGTGGCTTAAGCACTGTGTCCTGTCTTCTCAGGACTGAGAGCCCTCAGGGTTTGGGTTAAATATCCTGGTGGATGCAGGTGTTGAAGAACATCTGGACCTGGTTGAGAATACAAGACAGAGGAGATCTCCTGAATGCACCTCCTGTCTCCTCCCACCACAGGTCTCCATCTCCTGAAATCTATTTATACTTGCAACATGATCATAATGCAGTCTTTGGAGGCAGCCTTTCCCGTGGGGTAAATGGCAAGCCTTGAGTGGTTTTTTTTAGTCATTGTTGTCTGCGAGTTTGAGAAAAAGTGAGAAAGGGGCAGGATAGGTTCAAGCCTTTTCAGGTTAAGGAGGGCTCAGAAACTGTGTTTCTTATTTCCTGAGAAAAAATGAGTTACTAGAAAGAATTCAGTCTTTTCTTCATACCGTCTTCTAAGCCCCAACCTGTGCATATCAAGGAGCAGGTATAAATACCACAGCAGCAGGTGGACAGTTATTTCAGGAATACTTTCAGTTCTTTCGCATTCCCCCACTCAGACTGATGAAGGATGCTAATCCCAATTTGAGGCACCCAGCTCTCCTTCCTTCACTGGGGAGGCTTGTCACTCAGCCTTGTGAATTCCCCTCCTAGAGACAGCAGCTCTGTTCTGGGCACTGCAGCACTTGAACATCACACCATGAAAGTCCGCTTTTCACACCTATCTTCAAACAGCCACAGGAACAGAGTTTTATTTTTGATGCTAAAGATGCTCCCCAGGCTTCTGGCTTGAAGCATGTTGGCAAGGTCTACCAACCTGCATGCTACAGGGGTGCCAGTAGAGAAGATAGAAATTCATGAAGTGGGTAAGTGGAAAAGACTCTGTTTTAAGAGGAAATAAAGAAGCTGGTCCAGAAGAATAACTTCAGCTCTCCTGGTGACCGGGATCTTGCCGCATTAAAAAAAAAAAAAAAAAAATGACATTTTAGACATTATTTCCAGCTATCAGGAAAATAATATTGTAAATGCAAAGACTTTACTGAACGTGAATGGGACGGGTGGCGGAAGGAGGTAGAAGAGGGAAGAAAGGGAGAAATAGATGTAGAAGTGAATAAGATGTTTTCTTGTCCTGGGAGCAGAAGGCTCCATGCATAAGCACTCACATGGACACGTATTGAAGCAAAAAGCTATTCTCCAGCTCTGGCAAACCCAACACCTGATGCAGTCCACAATACCTTTGCATTTCTCCACAGACACCAATGGCCCATAATTTGGGATGGAAGAGCTGTAGTTCTTTGAACCATATTATTTAACTATTGTATGACTCCACTTAAAGCAAAACTCAGCCTGGAGGAACACGCAGCCTCGTAGTCTTAGCCTCATACGTTGCAGTATTTCACTGCATTATTCATGAATAACAACCTCTTGCAGTGTGGTCAAGAACAGAGCTGTAGAGGTAACACTGGGACATGCCATGATGGTGCAGCAAGGCTTCAGCACCAACAGCCTTAGAAAACCTTTAAGAGGTGAAGTGACACTTTGCTGATGGACAAAACTGGTGGTGGAAAGAATAGGAGGAGTTCTAGGAAGCAAGGTAACTGCAAGGTGATGAATTAAAACTCATTTAACCTTATAGGAATTTGATACCCCATATCTGACTATTTATTTCTTTCCCAGAAACTAGAGATTTTTCATTTCTGTTATTAACTGTGACTCTTTCACCACCTGAGTGAAAATTACATTGACTTTATACACAAGACCCCAGAAACCTTGTGTGTCATGAAACTCTAGCAGAGCAGGGCAGAAATCCTCCAATAACACTAAGCACATTAAGAACTGAGTTTTTATTGAATAGAACATGAGAATGAATAATGTAGTCTGCACAGTATTCCTTGTGTTAGTAATTTGACAGTAAGTTTAATTAACTTAATGCTGCCCTAAATTTTCCTTTTCCTTATTCTGCAGAATCTCAGGGTAGAAATTCGAAAGGGCATCATAAGAGTTTCAGAGGAATCACCAGGTATTGGTGTGGGTGAAGAAGAAACTGCTGGAGTTGCTTGGGAATGTAAGGCATGGGTGACTGTGCAGGAGTGCAGAGGACAAACTTTGGTACCTTGGTCTCCCAAAACCATCAGCAACTAAACAACACACAAGGCGGGGGGGAAACCACAGAGATGATTTCTTCCATGAACTGAGGTAAGCTGAGGTAGATTGGGAGGATGTGAAGTGCTTAAGGAGTGTTGCTGATGAAGACGTATGCCATTGGAGCCACATAACGATTATTGTTCCAATGAAAATTCACACTTCTGAGACCAGTTCAGTGGCTGACTCATCACAAAGTCCAGAAAGGGGCCAAGTGCCAGCAGGCAGCATGAGGGGCATCCTTTGTGAGGAGAATCTCCAGAAGAAAGCACGTTCCAGCAGCAAGGGCCATCATTAATAAAATGGCATCTTGCCAGTTGCTCGGATGTGAGTGTCCTGCTGATGCTGCCTCTGAGCTCCTAGCAATGCCACGATCTGACAGGTTTCTTCTCCCAAACAATTTGCCCACAGGGCTGTAATCATCATCCTGCAGCTGGCACTGGCAGCTTTGTGTACTTACATCCAGCCACTAAAGATCTGCTGTAGGGAACATTTTTCACCTGCTCTCCAGGCACAGATGCATTCCAGAAGGAGACATTCAGGAACTTCCCTTTGATCTATATATCTATTTGGCAGGGCTTCAGGTATAGTGGGCTAGAACCAGTCTACCCTTATACAAAGGGCAAGAACCTGATTGCCTTAAAGCCATGGAGGTCTAAGGTAGTTCAAAGGTTGTCACTCATAGACAAAAGCACTCAGGAGAGAAGGGACCACTGCAGTTACACTGCTACCTATTCTAGCAGCTAGATCTTGTATGGCCCAGTAAATCTGGGTACACAAAATCTATCTCTCTGATCCTTCACATTTTTTGTAGATTTTCTGTTGGAAGCACAGTGTGCCATATTGCAGACCTGCTTTCTAGAAAACTTCACCCATTTCTCCAAAGTTTGCATTGGTAAATTAAGTAGCTATGCTGCTGGCTGGCTGCCAAGCAGCTCTTTTCATTGCACCCACAAGACAGGATCATCCTGAATAGGAGCTGTCACTGACACCAAGAAAACTTGTATTGTCCAGAAAACAGCACATTTACCTCTTTGAGGAGCCAGTGTCAGGCCAGTGGAGCACAATTCCAGCATCCTCATGCACATCCGCGTCGATGGGTTTTGATTCCCAGCCTTCATCCTTCTAGCATCACAACAAGGGTGGTTGATCCCCATCTGCAGTCAGATGGTGGATCTCCATCACTATGAAGCAGAAAAGACACCACAGTCCTCTCCCTCTTTCCCTTCAACAATGTATATATCCCTCTGTGACAGAGACTAGCCTGGCAAGAAGTTGCTTACCCAAGGCTGGTTGATAATTCCATGAGGCAAGAGGGTACCAACACTGCCTGGTCTCAGCCAGAAACTAGTAATCAACCACTCACATTAGTTCCTTGTATGACTGATATAGAGCTTGCACAGTAGCAGGAAACATAAGGCTCAGAGCTAAGAGGTGCTTCACTTTCCTATTTCCATTGCTACTTCCACCTTACCTTCTCAGGAACAGAAGAAACTTTCAGCTCTTAGCAATTAATAATTTCTTCATAATCTCCTTGAGAACCTAAGAGGACACTTGAGCTGCCACAGGAGAATGAGTGCTTCCCATACGGAGAAGGCATGACCCTCACCATGCATTAAAGACCTATCAGAAGTGGGTGTGAAAGAGGGACCTAGGGAAGATACTCGCTGACTACGTAGTGAATAAAAGACAGACTAGGGACAAGGTAGGCCCATCCAGACACTATCAGGAGAACTGGCTACCCTGGATTTGGAGAAGGCTGAGGTTCTTAATGACTTCTTTCCTCTGTCTTCACTGGCAAATGCTCTGACCACACCACCCAAGTCTTGGAAGGCAGACACAGAGAATGAAGACCCCTGGGCTCACTGTAGGAGAGGATCTGGTTCAAGACCATCTTAGGAACCTGAACATACACAAGTCCATGGGACCCGATGAAATCCATCTGCGGGTCCTGAAGGAGCTGGCAAATGAAGTTGCTAAGCCACTGTCCATCATATTTGAAAACTCATGGCAGTCAGGTGAAGTTCCCGATGACTGGCAAAAAGGGAAATATAACCCCCATTTTCAAGAAGGGGAAAATGGATGAGCCAGGGAACTACAGACCAGTCAGCCTCACCTCTGTGCCTGGCAAAATCTTGGAGCAGGTTCCCTGGAAGGCATGCTGAGGCACATGAAAAATAACAAGGTGGTTGGTGACAGCCAGCATGGCTTCACTAAGGGGAAATCCTGCCTGACCAATCTGGTGGCCTTCTAGGATGGGGCTACCGAACTGATGGACAGGGGTAGAGCAGTTGATGTCATCTACCTGGGCCTGGGCAAAGTGTTTGACACTGCCTCACATGACATCCTTGTCTCTAAGTTGGAGAGACATCAGTTTGATAGGTGGACCACTCGGTGGATAAAGAACTGGCTGGAAAGCCGCACGCAAAGAGTTATGCTCAATGGCTCACTGTCCAGCTGGAGACCTGTAACAAGTGGTGTCCCTCACGGATCGGTGTTGGGACCGGTCTTGTTCAACATCTTTGTTGGTGACATGGACAGTGGGATTGAGTGCGCCCTCAGCAAGTTTGCCAATGACACCAAGCTGTGTGGTTCGGTTGATACACTGGAGGGAAGGAATGGAATCCAGAGGGACCTTGACATGCTTATGAGGTGGGCTGATGCCAACCTGATGACGTTTAACCATGCCGAGTGCAAGATCCTCCACCTGGGTGGGAGCAATCCCAGGCACAGCTACAGGTTGGGCAGAGAAGAGATTCAGAGCAGCCCTGCAGAGAAGGACTTGGGGGTGTTGGTCAATGAGAAAGTGAACATGAGCCGGCGGCAATGTGCGCTCACAGCCCAGAAAGCCAACTGTATCCTGGGCTGCATCAAAAGGAGCATAACCAGCAGGTCAAGGGAGGTGATCCTGCCCCTCTACTCTGCTCTTGTGAGACCTCACTTGGAGTATTGTGTGCAGTTCTGGTGTCCTCAACATCAAAAGGACATGGAACTGTTGGAACAAGTCCAGAGGAGGGTCACGAGGATGATCAGGGGACTGGAGCACCTCCCGTATGAAGACAGGATGAGAAAGTTGGGGCTGTTCAGCCTGGAGAAGAGAAGGCTGCACGGAGACCTCATAGCAGCCTTCCGGTATCTGAAGGGGGCCTTATAAGGATGCTGGGGAGGGACTCTTCATGAGGGACTGTAGTGATAGAACATGGGATAACGGGTTCAAACTTAAACAGGGGAAGTTTAGAGATTGGATATAAGAAGGAAGTTCCTCGCTGTTAAGAGTGGTGAGGCAGTGGAATGGGTTGCCCAGGGACGGTTGTGAATGCTCCGCCCTTGGTGGTGCTCAAGGCCGGACTGGACATAACCTTGGGTGACATGGTCTATTGTGAGGTGTCCCTGCCCATGGCAGGGGGGTTGGAACTGGATGATCTTTAGGTGCTTTCCAACCTTAACTATTCTATGATTCTCTGATTTAAATCTAAAAAGGATTCCATGAAGACCTCAAGAAGGGCTTAAATATGAACATATTTAATCAGTCTTGAAATGCAAAGTGTGAGCTGGGCAAGCAAGCAAGACTGAGTGCAGAGTAAGGAGACACGATCTTTGAATAAATTGGCAAAATGTAATTTTGTTCTGTTTTCTTAAGATAGTTTTATAAATCTGTCAGACAAGACTGCTCTAGTTTATGTCCATTAACTAACTACTTAATTCATTTTAATTGGAACATGGCTTGACTTCCAGGGGATTACATTCAGTTTCCACCAGCAGAGGGACCGGTGTTTTGAGGGTGTTCATGCAAAGCCCCTGGGGTCTCTCCCAGGCATCCAAGGGCACCACATTACATCTCCACCTGGGTAGACAATCTGGAGGACTTACCTCTGCTCCTGGTATTTGGTATTCCCCATTCCCAGTAAGTACCAGAGATTTCTTCAGTAATTGGGTGGCATTCATTGTGAAACCAAAAAAGAGCAAAGGGCAGTTACCCAGGCTAAGCTGCTAGGCACTGGTAGCTTCTGAGATCAAAGACAGGTTTTAAGGCTAATGCTGACAGTCTCTCATATCATCAGTGGAGACAGGCTCCTCCTAAGCACAGTCTTAGGAGAGGGGGCTGACTTGAGATCTCAGGCACCTTTGAAAACCTGGAGTGATGCTGCTGCTCCCCTTCATCAAGCTCAATTTTCCCCTTTGATTAGCAAAAGAACCAGAGACTGGCCTCCTGCCACTGAAATCAGCTTTTTATCCCTTCCTCCTCCTAGTACAGCATCTACTTGCAGCTATATGGCCTACAGTTCTGCGCAAAAAGCCCTCACATCCTGAAAGCAGACTTTCAGAGTCTATTATGATGTGTTTTAACTCACTAATGTTTAGGTTCACTCCAGTATTAACTCCAGCATAAACAAGAGAAGATCTACCCACAGCACAGTTTTACTTCATGTATTTCAAACGACTCTATTTGCAGTTATAACAGCAACGGTTCCCCTTAAAACAAATGTTCGCCACTTCTTTTAAAATTTATTCTTTACATTTGGTTCCTTTTGTTAGAGGCTGGTGGATATTCCTTCTCTTCACTACTTCCACGGGAAGGTGAATAGCTCCCTCAAGTGCCCCACTTAGTCCTTCACCTATTGGAAAAGCAGAGCTGACACCTCCCTTGGGAATCCCTCTGTCTCTTTTACAATTCAAACTGCTTCTTATGACACAGCAGCTGGAATATGAATCAAAAAAATCCATAGCCCAGGAGAGAAATTACCATCCAAGCTGCAGCCTTTCCCTCCCTCCTATTTAAGTGCAATGGAAATGGGAGAAATGCTCATCCAAAAATCTGGAAGTTTGGAGGAGGTTTCTAAGCAGGGGGGAAAAAAAACCAAAACAACAAAACCAAAACACCATAAGAACATGTTTAAAATAATTTCTTCATTGCAAATAATTTTTCTGTATCTCATTTTGTAAGCTTTCATTCTGTGGAAAGTGACATTACAGACATCACTGGTGTGAGAATCCCACACTTCAAGCTAACCTTTCTTTGTCTGTTAGGAAATATTGTTAAAGCAGATATGAAAACCAATAAATACTGCTAAAAAAACCCAAAACATTTGTCTCAATGAAACAGTATTCTTCACTTCAAGCTGAATTTACTAGCATGCCAGTAACTCTTTTCCCCAAAGAATCCTTTCACCCACCAACCCTAGATGTTACTCAGGGCCATGTCCTGGCAGGTTTTGAATACCTCCAAGGATGGAGACTCAACAGCCTCTCTGGGCAACTTATGAGAGTGTCTGACCATCCTCACGGTAAAAGAGTCTTACGTTTAAACTTCATTCCTTTTTCTATCAGGATTTTATGGGAGACAACATCAAAAGCCTTGCTAAAGTCAACATAATATGCACCACTCTCCCCCTGTTCTCTGAGCTAGTAATTTCATCACAGAAGGCAACATTTGGCCAGGTGTAATTTCTCAACCATGTCCCCTCCATTTTGGAGGGTAAGAAGGTATAAACAGCAAGTGACAGCCACACCAGTCAGCCTTAGAGCCAGAGAGAGGTCCCAAGCATGTTTCATTGATTGGTGTATACGTGGCCATGGAAGTTTAGGTAGGCTGTAGGGGAGTCTTCCTGAAGCAGGCATAGCTATGTGCTGCGCTTGAGCGCTGTTCAAATACTGCAAGGGATAAAATATGTCTCTACTTTTTCAGTTGCTGCCTAACAGCTGCATGAACCTGGAGCACTTGGTTCATTTTCACAATCACTCCCAAAATAGTCCATTTGATCAGTATGCATATGTGCATAAGCATCTCTGTACAAGAGACAAACATATAATAACCAAGAAAAGGCAGTTGCTGACAACTGGAATGTGATCAGAAGCTCAGTCCTGAATTCAGTCAGGGATTCACTTATTTGAACAAGACAAGAAGATGCAAAGAGGAAGGCAAGTGTCAAAACTTCACTGCTTTGGCCTCAGTCAGTTTGAACATTTACATTTGCTAACAGATTCAAAAATCATTTGGGCAGCATTGTATTTTGATTCACTCAGCATCATCACACCTCAATTCTAGTCTTTTGGGCAGAGACTCTTTTCACAGCCTTCTCCAGTCCTTCAGAATGAACTTCTACTTCTTCAAAGTGCCCAGGAGACTTTGGCCACGCTACTCTGGCCTGCAGGGTGCATGGGACCTTCGTGTGCAGGAGGTGTGGGACCTCAGAATGCAGGACCTGCAAGACAGCCATCTTCCCAGCAGACTAGTGCGGCAAACAGAAGTGGTTCGATTGCACAAACCTCCTACAAGATGGGACTGTCAAAACGGTTCTCCACAGCCTGGTTTCTATCTGCCAAATACTCTGTTAACTTTGCAGGCTGCAGCCAGATGAAAAACAAGACAGATCTACTTATTCCAAGGAACCATTGCCATACATTTGGTATTGGCTCATGCCCAGAGCAGGAGGTACTGCCCAAAGCCACTAAAAGCTCCACTTGGCCAAGTCCCTACTAACCAGCCACTACCAAGGGCTGCATCCCCTGCAGCTCTTGAAATGGGTAAAATTCCTTAGAATGGTCAAAAATGGACTTGTCCAAATTAAAAGAGGACATGAAAAGTTGGTGAAGGTGGAAGAAAATTAACTCTGAAAATACGTAACAGCTGCAAGCAAAGTTGTGTCTGTGTATCAATCTAATGGGTGAGGTAATAAGGTGCTTGTGAATGCTAACACAAAGTCACACTGCTCCAGCAGGTTTGCACTGATTTTACTCCTCAGTGTGCACGTCAATTGGTGAGACTCCTTCAAGGCAGAAAACAACAGATCTGGTAGGAGCAGCTCTTCTAACACTAATAATACTGATGAAGCCAGATAATTACAGACAAGGACTGGTAAAACCTGGATACTTCCAACTGACTTGCACTTTTTGGAGCAGAGAAAATGGGGAGACCTGCCAGAAAGCCACATTAGCCTCTGCAAAGTATGAGAATCACTAAGACAGCGAATGGATAACACAGGGGAATGCAGTATAGACTGTATAAAAAGGGAGGCAAACATCGCAGCTTTTGGACTGTTTGGCAATAGAAAATGATGTCAGGTTCTCCCTGCCCCTGCTCTTGCTTGTATGCAACATGCCCACCCTCTGCTGCCATGTGCACTACTTGAATGAGGGAAACCTGAGCCCTGCAGCTGCGCCATGTCCAGGGGGGTACGTGGCCAGAGAGAGCTGATAAGAGTGCTAGGGCAGAACCAGCCCTCTAACAAGGTCACAGCTTCCCACAGTGAAGGACAGCAGAGCAATGCGAGCTGGGAAAGCCTGAAAGACTTCAATAAAACATTTGGAGAATACAACCCAAATATGATGCAGCCAAACCCAAAGGTTATCCAGCTGCAGTTCCAGCACACTCTCATCCATTTTTTCTGCACTATTTTTACATCACGATGGTGCTCTCTCCCTCTATATCGTCTGTAATTAGGGAGTGCAGACTGAGTGTTTCAAAGCAGCAGCCTCAGAGGACTTGAAGGAATTTAATTCCTGCTGTCAAGAGACTGAAAATTTCAGGGACCCAATGGGTTTCTCTGACACCTAGGAACAAGGAAGCATGCTCAAACAAGGAATATGCTTCAGCAGAGAAGCAAGATCGGCTCTGCTAAACCAAACCAAGCTGAGGACTCCTCACTGCCCACCCTGATTACTTTTTCAATTACTGCCTTTTTGGTTCAGACTGCTCTAACCACCTTTCTACAAGACGCACCTGCCCTAGAGGAAGGTAACTCAAAGAAGGGTCAATGTGAGCCTATCGCTGACTTTTAATTATGAGCATAGACACAACCGGAGAGAAAAGCTGCCTTCAGGCATGCCCATCCTGGAATACTCCCTTGACTCTAGGCCTGCCCAGCCGCTACTGGTTTCCAACAAACCAAGCTCCCTGGCCTGTGTTGGAAAATACTACATCAGACAGTGCCAGATGCCTCACAAAAGCTGAGGAATGTGACATCTACAGCTTCCCTTTTATCTACAAAGCCTATCACTCTGATACAGAGGACATTGGATGGTTTGATGCAAGTCAGCCAAGGCTATCAAAAACCATCAGTACTTATTTTCCAGCATGTTTCACTGTGTTACATTCACATGCCATTAAGGCAGATCCAGGCTTCCCTTGAGCTGGGGGAGCACCCGTTTAATCATAAGAATCGACCAGGTTGGAAAAACCCTGGGCTGATGGGGGTAGCAGCTCTTCAAGGGGGTGCCTTCTGTAAAGACACTATAACTACTTGGAGCAGCTACTCACCATGAAGGGAGGCCAGGCACATCCAGTACCTGGTATGACTCCTTTTGGTGAAAAGACTTGATATTGCCCCGGGCAGGAAAGGTTAGAAGTGTGGAAAAAGAAAAGAGCTTTAGTGCTGGCTCATAGGACTGAGGACCCCAAATCCTGATTTTGTCCCTCAGGTATGCTGTTATTTTTCAGTGAACACAACTCCATCTTCTTTGCAGCCTGAACTTACCAAGTGCTGAGTGCATGGCTCAGTCCCAAAGCTACTGACAGCTCTGCTGACCCAGACCCTCTGCAAGCAGCCCTTAAACAGGTAACAAAGATAGTAGTAACAGAGATGGATAGTGCAACAACAGCACATCACCCTCTCTCTTAGGTGATGCTCAAAACAAGAGGCAATACTGGCTCTTTTCTCCCAACTATTATGTCGTTCTTGTTTAAATGTGCAATGAGCAACAAGAACACTTAACACTAACAGTGTAACTTTGTACTGCAGTAAAATGATAAAACACCACTCTCAAACTCATATGTATTAATCTCATTCTCAGTATGCTTAAGCATACATATGTCTAGACACACATGCACACAGTCTCTCAGAATCCAGGTGAAGTACAAAACCAATACAAATAGTTTCACACTATTTGCAGTGAAGTCTTTTATTCAGGCTGTACCCATTCAGATCCCTTCTCGTTTCCCTCCACGTTGCCCCTCGACATCTGCAGAAATCAGCCATCATTGTAAAGGAAAGGACAGACAGGTGAAGATTTCAAGCAGCAGCAGAAGCTGCAGCAGAAGGAACTGCAGGAAACACGAACACAGACAAAGGCCCTTCACAGTACTTTTGAACTTCAGAGCAGATGGAGACCAAATATCATTAGTCCAGACCATGACACAAGTTCAGACCAAAGTGAGAGGGGAAAGAACAAAAAAAACACAACCCAAAACAACCTCCCCAAAACCTTACTGAATTCCCCTTAAGGAAACTCAATTACCAGAAATGGTGGAGAGTCTTAATACACAACACCTCAGGCTCTCTTCCTGCACTTTGAATTTCTGCTTTCCTAGAACCAATGAGCTAATTAGTGCCTGTGAAATCAAAAACAGCGTTCCAGAAATTATCTGCCCTTCACACACAAAAGACAACTCTGTATTAGGGATAAACTATCCCTATTGCTGTGTATCTATTGCTCACACACCCATTCCCTGTCCCCGTAGACAGCTGTGGAGTTTCTTGTATTTTAACACAAGGAATTTGGAGTAAGGTAAAAAACCACAAACCAAGCAGTGGAACACCTGTGTATACATGCCCTTCATTAGGCTTCTTGCACTTCAACGCACACTTGAAGAAAATCTTTCATTACATTTTAAGGATTGATTAATTATGACATGCCATCTTACAAACTAATTATTTTAATTAACAAAAAAAAAAAAGTAGTTTAGTTTGCAGGGTATTTCAGCTATTTACCTCAAATGAACACACCTGATGTGCTATAGCAACTCCAGAGTTCCTATAGCCATTGCCAGCTTTGAGTAGCTTTGCCTCAGTTGTATCTGCCTCCAACTAACAATACTTCAGGTCCCAAACTGCTGCAGACTGTGACAGTACATATGTGAAGCATTATTTCTTACCTAGATTGAGTATTTTTCCTAGGCATCCTTTGGCTGTTTTAACCAAATCAGAATACATCCACCAACAGGATTTGTACTAATGCTACTAAGAATTTTATTGTCTGTTTTTCCATGAAGGTCAATTATTTCACTGAAGTATCACAGTAGAAAGTGATTTAATAATACATTAAATAGAAACTGGGTCAGTAGGTAACACACAAAACCCCAAAAACAAAAACAAACATAAAATAATAAGAGACTTCATCTTTTTAAATAATTACAGACTAAGATCCACCCTTAATGTCCCCCAGAGATATCTTCAAGCACACTAGCCACAATGTACCCCAAGCCTAACACTTGAGTTATCTATGGGACATGAAAACAGCCAATTTCTGAATTTGAAGGCTGGCAGTGATTATAGTATTCTTATAAAAATGCACTTGCTTTTATGGCAACTCAAAACAGCTATGAAACTGCACCGATAATGACTGCATCAAAAGGCAGCAAGTCATCTAATACAAATTCCTTTTACTGCCATTAAAATCCCTGCTCCTTTGAAGCTCTTATCTGTAAGAAGCTGTTTACACATTTTTCATGTTTTGTTTACTTTCTTATTCTGCTTTTGGCCATATTGACTAATTTTAGTAAGTTTCCATTCTTACACAACTTTGATTATTAACATTGCAATACAGTATGGGTAAGGAAGTTTCTTATATGGCTCTAAGTTGATTCAGTCAGTTCCTACATCAGCTTTGGGCCCTTTAATTACCAACTATACATCAAATGGATCAACATTGCTTGGCTGCAGCATACTTTGATTTAGGCAAAACAGTCTAAAACACAGTACTGTGGTACCTCGGTAATTAAAGCAATCTCCGTACGCCTAGTTAGTTTCAAGATACCTAACACAAATCAGTCAATCGCTAATTCTGTTTCTTCATGAAGTGAAATAACAAGAAATAAATGTTTCCAGACCCTATGTTTGGAAAGGGGCATGCCTGCCACTTACATACACCACCTATATACATGCCATCCTCGTCACAGTCCTTCATGTTGCTGTTCACATTCCTCCCACCCTGTGACACCATATTCAACCCCTTACATGGATTTCTGTTTTCAAGGAAACTAATTTTTTTTCCAGCTGAGAAGTATTTGGATTACAAAGCCATAAGCATTGCTTAAGTAACTTAAAGCAACTCCCTGCCACACTACACATTGTTACTGCACACTCAGGTCAGGAAGTTGGATGCAACCATCCTCCTATTCCACACCTATTCTTCATCCTTAGTTAAAAGAATACTATGGGCTTTAGAGTTACCCTAATGGCAAACCACTGCTTTCTGTCACATGTTGTGAATATATCTGACAAAGTCAGTATTTTATATTCCTCTCAAAGATGAGAACTATTTTTCCTTGGCTCCATCCCCTACTGAACTACATTTAACATTTCAAATAGGTATAACAGAAATACTGGTCTAACAGCAGGATCTAGTTTTGCCTCCATTCTAGTCCAGTATTTATACTAAAATACCATCTCCATTTTTCATTTTTGACAACATCAAGTCACTTTTGTCTTACTGTTCCTCCTGATTTAGACTAAGGCTGGTAAAAATAATTCCTCTGTATGAACCTGGAACATTACCATTCCACACGGATTTTAAAAGTCAAAAAATTACATTAGAAGCAAAGCCACAGGCTAGAAATGAATTATATTATCCAAATTATTCAACCCTTAACAAATCTATTGAACTAGTTACCTCTGCAAATCCATTCAAGCCACTGAATAAAAACAATTCCAAGCATACCCACAAGCCCAATTTGGCATGCTGGATCAACAGCACACAGTACTCAGTTATGTGATACCAGATTGGATTGAAAATAATCCCATTTAAATTCAGAGTGAGCTTAATTTCTAATTTTTCTTAGTACTGCCAAAAGACTGCTGTAATACGCTATGCTAGTTTAAAGTTCCTTCATTTATTACCCTAACTACCTCAAAACTGCATAATTGACTTTCCCCACATTTCATATAATCCTTTTAAGTCCTTAGTTCATGCTTGTATGATATCACATTTTGAAATCCCACCACAAACAAGTGTTCATTATTTCCTGACAAAACTACTATTATCATTAGTCAAGAAAACAGCATTTTCAACAAGAAGAACAACAAAAATTCAACAAGCCTACAAAACACAACAAAAAATGAGCAATTAACAGCATTTGGAAATTAAGTGGAAAATGGACCATCATCCAAGTTCTATGTAATGACAAAATCAACAGCACTGTAAGGTGACAAAAATAAATGTTCATTTGTTATTAGAAGCACTATTTCCCCCCAAAAAAGTGACATTTTCCTGCATAGCTGTTTGTGCAGAGATCAGTTATGGCCACTTCAGTAAGATGCTATATGCATGGTATCTGTCCAAGCTTTTCCACCCAGCATGAGTTCATGTAGTTTTAATCATGCAATGCAATTCAAGGAGGGGAAAAAATAAAAAAAAACATATATGCTACTGTAAACTGACTCTTTTAAGAAGCTTCTACCTTGCTATCCTACATTATCGTTTAGTCCATGAGTATGTAATTTATCAAAATGGTGACAGATGCAAAAAAAGACTATGGAAGATTTGGGAGACATTTTATTAATGTACAATTTTATTAGCGATGTACAATAGACAGTTTCATTCTCTATTCTGTCTCCTTGAAGTTGGTAAACGCTTGTTCATATATAAAACTACACGATGTTTTTTTTGCAAGGACCAGAAATTATGAAAATCTAAGTGCTACAGTATATTTGTAGTGAATAAACGTTGCCCAGAAGAGTTACCAGCCATTTCAGTGAAGCACTTCTAAAAATGTTTCTGATTAAGTTCAAATGCACCGGTTCATAAATAATGATTGGTGGGCTCATCTCCATTATACTGCTAAGGACAACTGTCTCCAACATAAAATACCGTTTCAATACATTTCTCCATATGGACAACTAGATAATCTAGTCATGTTTACTTTTAACCAAATTTACAAGTAAAGTAACTTCAGAATTTATTCAGAATAATTATTTTTCAACCTGAAGCCTTACTTCGGACAACGCAGAAATATATTGCAAGTGACATTCTGCAGCAGAAGCTGGAGGCTTGAAAACAACTAAGAAGGACTAAAAGATCAGCAATACACGCTTTTACAGGAACTCTGACCATTCTGAATGTTAACGTTAAAAACAGGTACTTCAGTTTGTGCGCCTGTCAAAGAATCAAAACCTCCACAAGAAAATGAAAGCTATCCCACAGAACACAGTATTTCAGAGAACATGTTAGACACCAGCATGACATTCCTCTTTTCAAATTGGCAGCTGAAATTTAACATCGACATGAGCTTGTTTTGCTAAGCTTACTATTTCGGAGAGTTTCACGACCTGAAAAACAGAAAATAAAGACCAATTTCAAAGCAATCCTAACTTAAACGAGCTGGACCAATCTTTTTAAACAAAGTAATGCCAGAGAATCATCAGCAAAATCCAGGGGAGGGAATTATTACTTAGTCCAGTGCTTCTTCTTAATCACTTTTAAATGAAAGACCAGTCAAGTTTATTAGAAAACATCTCACAGTTATGCAATGTCTGCTTCTTATTTGCAACCCAATATCTTGATGAAATAATACAAGTTTATCTATCTTTATGTGAACTTCATGTATCACTCTGTTTCTTGGAAGGTGCTGGGACAGCCACTCAAAAGAGATTCTATGTATTTAGAAGGTACTTCTCCTCTGAGTTCTTGTTGCAAACATTTCTGGATCTTACTTTGATACCTTTAAGGAGCCTCAACTTGTCTTGCATAACAAGAAGTCTATGAATTATTTCCTGCTTAGAAATTTCTGGGGTAAAACAGCCTTTGATAAGCTTCTGACTGCATAGTACTTCTCCTCAAAAAACATATACTTACTAATCTGTAAAATATTTTCTTCAGGCCCAGATAATAACCAACACTGATTTACGCTAAGCTATATTTAGCTAACTGAATGGAGTTTCAACTTCTCAATATTCTGCAACAGATGCTATGTTCTGAAGATATTCATAACCAGCTAACTTACCATTTTTGCAGCTTCATCCAAGTCATCACATGCAAGGATTTTGAGGCCACTAGCTGTTATTAAAGCTTTGGCATCATCAACTCGTGTACCTTAAGAAAGGGATAAAATGCTACTTTCAGTGAACAGGAGACTACTACCACCAGAGCATTCTCCTATTTTCTAGGAAGCCTGTTCCAAAAGTTAGTGAATAAATCTAGAAGACAACACCTTTAGCAGTTATAAAAGCAGGAAATGTCTTTTTATTAACTTGCCAATCTCACCATCTAAATTCAAGGTTTGTCTTACCCATAATCTTCAGACAACTGGCTGCACAATATATAAGCTCAAGAACATTTGTCAATATGGGCAGAATATGTTTAATATGTATTGAAGCATACTTACCTTGCAACCGTACCACAATAGGTATTTTTAGGTCCAAATCCTTTACTGCCATAACGATGCCTTGTGCTATCACATCACATCGCATAATGCCACCAAAAATGTTTACCAGTATGGCCAGTACCTACAGAACCAATGACAATATTCATATTAAAAATGGCCACAGGCACATCAGATAAAAGTACCACTCAGCCTTTCAGTGTAAGTAAAAAATCAAACTACTTAAGTGTAGCAAGGGACTCTGCAAGACAGGGAACATTTCTGTTCTAGAGAACATCAGCAACAGAAGCGCAGTTCTGTCAAGTCACATACAGCAGAACTGTTACTTCCGGGAAAATGCCCACCCCAGGAAACTTAGACAGTGTCCTTCAATCCAGCAAGTGTTGCAGGCAATTGCCATTTCTCTTAATAGTGTCTATTCTTTGCTCATGCTTGAAAAGAAACATACTCATTTTCCATATAAAATCAACACTGTACATTATTAATAGAGTTTAGAATATTCTGAAGAGAGCTGTTTGATTTTCTTCAAGTAAATCAAACAGATGAAACTCCAGCAAAGTTATTTAACAACTTAGCCTGTTGACTGTTTATCTTTCCATTTCTAACATTACTCCAGCAGAGGTTCTTCCCACACTAGCACTTCCACATACTGAAGAAGCCAGGCTAAAGAACACAGAAAACTTAAAAAACTCATGCATAAAACATTGTTTAGACATTGTTTATACAGTTTATTTAAAAGCTAGAATGCTTAGAGGTAAGTTCTCTGAAATATGTTTCATTCAGGAGGATGGAGCCTGAGGTTAAGGGAAAGTATCTTCCTACTGAAGTGGTGGAAAGGAGTAGTAGAATCATAGAATAGCTAGTGTTGGAAAGGACCTCAAGATCATCTACTTCCAACCCCCCTGCCAGGGGCAGGGACACCTCACAATAAACCAGGTCACCCAAGGCTCTGTCCAACCCCACCTTGAACACTGCCAGCGATGGAGCATTCACAACTTCCCTGGGCAACCCATTCCAGGGCCTCACCACCCTTACAGGAAAGAATTTCTTCCTCAGATCCAATCTAAACTTCCCCTGTTTAAGTTTGAACCCATTACCCCTTGTCCTATCACTACAGTCCCTAAAGAAGAGTCCCTCCCCAGCATCCTTACAGCCCTCCTTCAGGATACTGGAAGGCTGCTATGAGGACTCCACACAGCCTTCTCTTCTCCAGACTGAACAGCCTCAACTTTCTCAGCCTATCTTCATACGGGAGGTGCTCCAGTCCCCTCATCATCCTCGTGGCCCTCCTCTGGACTTGTTCCAACAGTTCCATGTCCTTTTGATGTTGAGGACACCAGAACTGCACACAATACTCCAAGTGAGGTCTCACAAGAGCAGAGCAGAGGGGCAGGATCACCTCCCTTGACCTGCTGGTCACACTCCTTTTGATGCAGCCCAGGATATGGTTGGCTTTCTGGGCTGCAAGCGCACACTGCAGCTGGCTCATGTGCATTTTCTCATTGACCAACACCCCCAAGTCCTTCTCCTCAGGGCTGCTCTCAATCTCTTCTCTGCCCAACCTGGAGCTGTGCCTAGGATTGCTCCCACCCAGGTGGAGGACCTCGCACTTGTCATAGTTAAACGTCATCAGGTTGGCATCAGCCCACCTCACAAGCGTGTCAAGGTCCCTCTGGATGCCATTCCTTCCCTCCAGTGTATCAAACGAACCACACAGCTTGGTGTCATTGGCAAACTTGCTGAGGGTGCACTCAATCCCACTGTCCATGTCACCAACAAAGATGCTGAACAAGACCACTCCCAACACCAATCCCTGACGGACACCACTTGTTCCTGGTCTCCAGCTGGACAGTGAGCCATTGAGCATAACTCTTTGCGTGCGGCTTTCCAGCCAGTTCTTTACCCACCGAGTGGTCCACCTATCAAATTGATGTCTCTCCAACTTAGAGACAAGGATGTTGTGTGGGTCAGTGTCAAACACTTTGCCCAGGCCCAGGTAGATGACATCAACCGCTCTACCCCTGTCCACCAGTTCCATAGCCCCATCCTAGAAGGCCAGCAGATTGGTCAGGCAGGATTTCCCCTTAGTGAAACCATGCTGGCTGTCACCAAGCACCTTGTTGTTTTTCATGTGCCTCAGCATGCCTTCCAGGATCATGGTCAGTGGTGAGGGGCTGAATAAAGGAGGGGCAAAAAAGCGCAGATAACATTGAAGGCCAGAATAAACTTAACAAGACAAAATATTCATGTGCAACTGCTTAAGAAACAGTATCTTGGTTCTTATTATTCTGCAATTAGACTAGCTCATCTGTGTGAGATAATTCCTGCTCCTGCTACCAATGGGTAGAAGCAACTTAGACTGGCACCGCAGAAAGCTATTCCAAACAACCCCTGAACTGAACCCAGAGTGGCAGCCAGAGTGCAGTCCATGACACAAGAGGTCTGCACTGCCCTGACTTTTATCAGCAGGAATCCCAGCTACAGTCATCAGGTTTTGATAAAACAGTGAGCACCTGAAGGAAGGCAGAAAAGGAAAGATGTATCAACAAGTTTGTCTGGACACCCTCTGTTCATGCATTAGCAGAGAACTGGCATTGCAAGAACTTGTCCCTGATCAACAACTCTCAGATTCTTCCTTGTTTCTTCTCTCTGTAATTCAGGTGTTCTGTGCCTATGTCCCTCGGTTTCCCATCAGTTTGCTGAAAGGAGGTGAAGAAAGAACAAGCCTTACATGGAGCAGCTGAGGGAACTGGGGTTGTTTAGCCTCGAAAAAGGAGGCTGAGGGGAGACTTTATCCCTGTCTACAACTACCTGAAAGGAGGTTGTAGCAAGGTGGGTCTTCTCTCTCAAGTAATAAGTGATAGGACAAAAGGAAACTGCCTCAAGTTGTACCAGGAGAGGTTTAGACTAGATATTAAAAAAAATTTCTTCACCAGAAGAGCTGTCAAGCATTGGAAGAGGCTGCCCAGGAAAGTGGTGGGGTCACCATCCTTAGGGGTATTTAAAAAGACATAGATGTGGTGCCTAGGCACATTGTTTAGTGGTGGACTTGGCAGTGCTGGGTTCATGGTTGAACTCAATCATCTTAAAGGTCTTTTTCAACCTAAATAATTCTATAACACACATAGAGAGTGTGCCAGACCCTGCATTTGGTAATAAAAATCTTTCCAATGGGGAAGAGACTAAGCTTCTCTGTAATATCATTCATCATTTGTTTCTAGCCCTTTCCAAAGATGAGCAAGCGGGGGATGAAATTCTGGTGCAAAAGTAGCATGTCATTACCAGATCCTGCAAGTCACTCCTGCCTTTTTCAGTTACCTTTTTTTCATATTTTTCTTTCTTTTTGAAAAGTCTCAAACTATCATTGAGTTCCTACTGGGATAAGCATTTCTATGCAGACCAGCAACCCAGTCCTTGCATTGTCTTTCTGGGATGGTAAAGCCCTTCCTTTAGTTTCAACTACTTTATTATTTTAATAATATTCAAACACTTCTGATAAGCTTTCGATAGGATAAAACATTAATGCCCTTCCAAGGTCATTACAAAATTATTTCATCTTACATTACATATAATTAGTACCTTAGATACTTGTTTGTGAACAGCACAATGAATATTCATCTCTATAACTCTATACACAAAACAGAACCAGCTGCAAAACAGGCCCAAAAGTCAAAAAGGAAAAGGAGAAACCCAAGTGAATACTGCTTTTGGTTTAAACAGCAGGCAGGAAGAATTTCTGACTCAAAGATTTCTAGAAAGATTCAAATACAGCTGTAACTTCAACCAGAGGATACAAAACTGCTTACTCAGTACACTGCCAAAGAACCTATTTTTTAAAAAAGGGGAAAAATTTAAAAATATTTTCAGGCCTTTTTCATTTGCACCAAAATTAAGCTAACATCTCCCTTTTCTTTCCTCTTTTAATTTTATACTCATAAAAAGATGTGTTCTGGAGAACATGCACTAAGCATTGTCTTTCAAATCACAGCCTGGACCTTGATATGCCAACTCTTCCCTCACCTTTTTATCAGAGGTAATAAGCTTAAAGGCTTCTGTCACTTGCTGCACTGTAGCACCACCACCAACATCAAGGAAGTTTGCTGGAGTTCCGCCGTGAAGTTTAATTATATCCATTGTGGCCATAGCTAAACCAGCACCATTGACTATATAAGAATAAAGATAACATTTAGGAATTCAGTTAATAAATCCATTAGGTCATTTAAATTTCAATCACTAGAACATACCTAAGCAGCCTATGTTTCCATCCAATCCTATATAGTTGAGATCTGCTTTTGCAGCATCCCTGTCTCTTTGATCTTCCTGTGTCCAGTCCTGCATATCAAAGATCTTCTTCTGACGATAGGCTGAATTACTGTCAAAGTTTATCTTTGCATCCATACACATCACTGAAAGGAAAAAAAACAAACTATCATTTAATATTTAAATAATAGCTCAACTTCTACATAAATATGCTAAAGTACGTCAAGCCAAACTTGGCAGCTGGCTCATGCAGTCCAAACTTACACTTTTGGTGGAAAGACAGTCTTAGCACTGCATGTAATTACAAGATTCTCTCAAGTTTATCCACAAAAACAGTTAAACCCTTTAACTGCAGGGAAGATAAATTAAGTTCTTGAGACACCTTAAAAGCAAAGAAGCTTACAATAAGTACTTTGATAAATCTGGGTAATTTATGCTTCCATAATTAGGATAAGATTAATCTCTACAGAAGATCTCTGATTTGAATTTTTCTAATCCCTCTTAGTTTTCTGCTTTTAGATTAAATGTGTGTGCGCCTATAAGCACACAGAAACACAATGAAAAAAGATCCAAGTTTGAAGAAAAGTTGTCAGAAGAATACACACAAAAGTAAATTTCACTTAGATATAGCAGGTGGTGTGGAAAACCTAGAGTATTCTTTACATCAGAACTAAGTTTCTGTCCATACAAACGTAAGACTTCATCTCTATCCCTCACTACAAATGATATAAAAATGACAAGGCATGAGAAACAGATGGGAGAGACTGCTCCATAATGTTCATTTAAGTAGCATTATTTAAAAAACAGCCTAACACAATAACAGTAGAGTAATAACAGTATAACAGTAGAGTTATTGTAAACTTCGATGAAGGAGCTATTTTCATATTCATGTTTAAATTTAAAACTGTTGTACTTGAACTCAAGTGTAAATATTCTCCACAGATTTGTTTTTTTGGCAGAGGGGAATTGGTTCTAATTGAATATTAGCTATTCTGCAACTGGATGTGCTAAAAACCTGATAAACATCATTACTTCAACACCTATAGTCTTTCAATACATCAAATATCAAACTCTATCAGTCATTCTGATGCTGGAGTAGTAAAGGCAGGAGATTTCTAGAAGGTGCTACTATTCTGGTCACTTTTTCAGTACCAACTTTGAACACGCAATACGGCTCAAGCTTCACTTCAAGACTTTTGAAAAGATCCAGCTTCCAGAAATGCTTTATCCTGGGTAGCCAAACACTCAAAAGTGGAAGATGTGTTATTTTTAAATAAATAAAAAAAGAAAACTTAAAAGGAAGTTATTTAAACTTAGGATCCTACTTGGCAATTCAGGGCAGATACCTACTATGCTCAGATTTTCAAATTTATATGCTTTATTAAATTTGGTTTTGACCATACCATGTTAATGCTAAGTCCTCTTGCTGTATTCAGCTGAAGTTTTAGCAGCGCAAAGCAACTAAGATTTATGAAAATGTCAAGCTGGTACATAAAGAATATAAAGAAACATTACCAACTCCTGATGAATCTTCCACCATAGGATTTATTTCTATCATAGTAGCATCGTATTTCAGAAAAAGATTGTATAGTTTGATCATATTTTCAGCTGCTTCATCCACCAGATTAGGAGGAAATCCCATTTTTTGGGCAAGCTGAAAGTAAGAGATCTGTTATCAGTTAACTGATACTCGGGATTTGATTTAGTTACAAATTAGGCATGTTCCAGTTTAGCTATTATTACAGTGTCACATGGATTTGTAAATGCAGAACCCTCTCCTGTCTTCCTGGAAATAAAGTAACTCTTGGGTTTTAAAAGATTGTTTTCAATACAAAACACTGCACTTATCCTAAAAAGGAGCTAGCAAAAAGTCATTATCATACATGTTTACAAGTTACATAAAAGCTAGATAAAGCACTACCACGCAGAGTTCGATTTGCATTGTCTATCACCTGAAAATACTTAAAATATCTAGTTCAAATCCATTTCAAAATGTCAAAAGGATTTAAGACAACTCAGCAGGTTGAATGCATGCACACTTTACAAAATCTAAAAGCAACCCCCCCTCCATCCTCCCTAGTGTGTACTTGTCCACATTAACAATTACCCGAACAGTTTGCTCCTTTTTAATGCCTTCCACTATATCAATGGGCTCCTTAATTATCGCGTCAGGATTCTCTGCAGCAACATCTTCAATATTAACACCACCCTGAGAACTGCCTATCAGCACAGGACCCTGGAACAAAAAGGAAAGTTAAAAAAAAGCATAAGTAATTTTATTACACAATTGGAGTTTATTCTTCCCAGAAGATGCCTCATGGCAGCAAAACCTTCTTGTTAGCCGGAAGATGTGGGCATTTACTTCTCTGAGAATGTTACTATCTATTCAATACATCTATGTAATAACATAATGTTAATAACAACTACGTAATAACATTTTAATAATACTTTCCAAATTTTAAGGTGTATGTTTGGTCCGATTTCTTTTAACAGGGAAAACTTTCCTTTGTATACACTGTAGTAACAGAGCAATTAACACAGACATACTAGTTTTAAATTTTGATAGACAATTCAACTTAGTAATCATATGCATTACATTTTCCAGGTTGCCACCAGAAAAATCTCCCCTTTCTCCACTCACCCCTACACAAACACACATCAAATGTCAGGTGCTCATGTAATTCATTCTGCCATACTTCAAGGACAAATCCAGGTCTGCAGACCTAGTCACAGGTTATTGCCCACTACTCCTGTTCAACAGAACAATACTGAAAGTAAGTCATGGAGTTCTGACAAAACAGAACTCAATTATTCAATAATAAAAGAAATTCAGAACCATTGCAGCAGGTTTTGTTTTGTTTGGTTAAAGAAAAAAAAACCAAAAACAAATATTGAAACCTCAATAAAAACCTCAAAGACTCACTACTGGAATGTAAAAATCTCTCCCCATGGGAACAGACCTCCAGCTTACAATAAAGACATACTTACACCATCTCAACCTGCTATCCCTTATCGCTACCAGCACACGGATCATGACAGATGGTGTACTAAGGCAGCATTTCCTATCAGTACAGGTCTTTAACATTACAAAGCCTTATAACTGTTACCAGTTAATTACAGAAACCATGACATTGGTCCAGAGAACATGCTCAGTAACCACATCACTCTTACCACCATCCTTCCAAATGGAAACATACAGATGGTAAATTATTCTACGTCTAATAGCAAGGTTCAACACGATGAACATTTCTGGATATTCATATTCTGAACCATCAGGAAGCTAAAAAACATTATAAAAATAACTCCTCACTCCACAGAATTGACCAAAGTGAATAATTTTGCTTAAAACATAAGAAATCTTGCCCCTACTGGCAAATAACGCCCAAGAAATCAAGTTCCACTTTCAACAGACTGTTTTACAGACTGCTTTCCCCTTAAAGAAAAAAGAAAACAGGGTGTTATTCAACCTTCACACTTCCTTCTTTTGAAAGGCATTTCCTCATCATAACCATCCTAGACAAGATACAGCAATTACAAGCACATCTAAAAACATGACTTCAAAGGCACATCCCTATCAAAAGACAATAACCCACACGGTTACGCATAATATACACTAATAAGATTGATTTTTTTATACAAGCTCAAGAACAAGTCAGGAAAATATGTTTCCCTTCTTTATCTGATTTTCTTAAATCAGTTACAGTAAATTCTGTTTCCATTAAGGATGCTTGCTTATTGCTGACACAATTTTAAGATCCATCATAAAATCCAGCCATCTACAGTATTTTAATGCCACCTTGTGGTAAGACTGGGGTGTATACTGTAACATTTGGATCTTCTGCACTGTATTACAGATTACAACAGAATGAAGTGCCCAAGTCATGTAACTGTACTAAAACCAACACAACTGATATTTTCCTGTCACAAAGTACAGCACAGAGAAGGAAAGAGGAACAAATACAAAATTTAACTCTTAAGTTTGCATCAAAAAGTAAAAACTTAAGACTAGTTTCTTCATTCCTCCACAGAAAATTATTTCATATTGATGCTGGAGATACTCCTCTAATCACCAAGAACAGCACCTGTGCAAGCTCTTAAGCATTGGAAAGACCTAACTCAGTTTTTGTTAAGCTTCAGAAAATAAAGTTCCAAGATCTGCTTTATTCTGACTTTTCTGAAGTTATTGATTTGTTCTTTGTGCTCAACAAAACAATACTCTGTCAGAAAACAGACTCACATTTTAGTAACTGGGTTTGAATTGTAGCCTAAAAAACAACATACACACACACACGCAACATACACAGGCAGTAAACTATGGCTTTCGTCTTCCTGAGAGTTCTGAAAACAGACCTCTAGGCCCAAAACTTCTTAACAGTTCCTGAAGAGTACTGGCATAAGAAAGCTACCAGCACCCTCAAAATTGAGGGACACATTTGTGCACATCTGGGAACCTCCACACACTGGAGAAAAAGAATGTCCGATTTATCCAGGACCATTGGCTCTTCCAAAAGGCTTTCAGTTATCATGCTCCTGACACTCTTAAATAGTGTGTATATGCACATGCACACGCAGAGCTGTCTTTTAAAACTAAATTCTAGTATGGGCATCTGATAGATAAGTGCAAACTCAAAACAAAACAAAAATAACCCCCTCATTCCACCCATCTCCCCTTCAGCTATATGACTCTGAACTTCAGCTGGGGCTGCTTATATTCATTTATTATTAAGTTTAAATTGTAGTATTACATCTTCAAAGCATTTAAACACTAAGGCAATCATGTTGTTTGAGAAACAAAATCTAGCTTATGCATGCTTCTGATTTTCAAAAGCAAGTGACCAGTACAGTAAACTGCTTTGGTATTTGTATTTTTATTTCAGCTATAACAAGTTAATTAGTTTACTTCTATTTCTAATATTACTCACTTGAAAAGACCTTTCCATTGTTATTGCAAAATAGTATTCTCTCCTGGGATATCTGCGTTCACAGATAAATACTTGATTGCATATCCTGCCTTTTTCTCCTGTCTGCTTGGTAAACAACTTCTTTCCAATCATTTTGGAGGAGATGTCTTTTGCTTCTTCTGGACTAGAATAAAAGAAGCTCAGAATGTGACAAACTGCTGGGAAAAAAAACAGAAGTAGCATTTAAAAAAAAAAAACAACCTTGACAAGTATTTGTTATTTTGAGGTTAATAATTAAAACACGGATTTTAAACTAAGCAATAGGTTCAATCCATAATATGAAACTTCCAAGTTATCCTACTTGTCTGGATAATTTAGAAACAACTTACGAAAAAACTATTTTCACTCCTCCTTTGAGACCACCTTCAAACGTTCCTTTTCCTCTACCACCAGCTAGAACCTGTGCTTTTACCACAAGATCCTTTGAACCTAGAATGAAAGAAAACCCAAAATTTGTCATCTGTGACTATTAAAGCAAATTGCCCCAGGTAGAATAATAAAGGCTGTTTTCATTTTATTGCCCCTTTTCCACACTCACCTCCCTCCTCCTCCCCCTGTCCCCCTGATTCAAAACATGGATACGAGAATCAGACAGTACTGTAACTCACACACGTTATTCCAAAACTCTCAAACCACCCACCAATTTCAGCTTCAGGCTGTTCTGTGAACAAACCTTGCTGAGTTAGTGTCCTCGTTGGTCCAAGAATGTTGATGCTTTGATATACCTTTAAACCATGTTTAAACCACAAATGATTAAGCACCCAGTAACAAATGGTTAGTATCTCACAAACTATTAATGACACTGAGTATCTGACATACTAAAATCCAAGATTTTCCTCAATCAAGTACAAATACCCTATAACTGCAACCACTACCTTCTCAGCAATGATATGTAACCGTGGCACTTACCCAACTCAACCTGCAGGTCCATTATGGCTTCCATTCTGCAGAGCACCGATGCATAAGCTTGAGTGCTTTGCAGAAGTCAGAGGCCTAAGCAAATCTGGTATTTTTCCCAGAGTAGGCAGAGTAAGCCTTTTAGTTAGCTTCAATTGTTTAAAAATCCTTAACAAAATATCATTCTAAGTAGGGGAGACTATGCATTTGGGTTTAAAAAGTAAAGGGTATCATCAAAAAAGACCAGGATGTTCTCGAGTGTCATTAAAAGACATAAAGCAATGAAGTAAGTTCATTCAAGTCATTTAAGGTGATAAAGGAAGGAAAACAAAGACCTGAGTAGTTACTCAAGTTCAAGTACAATGAATACACTGCAGAGAGCAACTAGACTGCAAGACATTAAGAGCTGCACCATTCACTTCTCTGCAGTACATCCCATCTTTTCTCATGCCACCATTAGCTGAACCACTCCTGACTTTCTGAGCAAAGGAAGAACTTACTGTTCTCTTGGATGTGAAAAGGCAACCACAGGAAAGCCTAAGAAAACTGCAGTACTCCAGCAAAACTAGCAAGACTAGCAACTATGCATACTGAAGGTTATGGCAGACACTAATATGTTATGTTATTTCCTATTTTGACCTGCATCCTTCCTGGCCAGATAAATTAAACTTGCATAATATCACAAGCTAAGATAACTATAAGCAAAGAGAATGCTCAACTTACTACTCCCAACCAGCGACTTGTAAATTTTCCTTCTTGACTATCTACCTAACAACAGATCTCTGAATTCACAACTGATACAAAGTCTGTTGATACGAGAAGCATGAAGGTTATAAACATGCAAGTATATGCTGATTTACTATTTAACAACTATTTAAATATAGTCTATTATCTAATATTTAATTCAGTTCCTGAAGACAACTCTTTCTTATGGCTACTAGGTACCGACAATCACGTAAGTTAACATGGTTTATAGAAGAATTAACTTTTACACAATTACTTTGAGTACACTGCTTGCTTTAGAAAACACTAAGCCTCATGTGAGTAAGACTATAAATAGTAGCTCCCTGGGTAAATGATTCAGAACAGATATAATAGTAATCAAGACTAAGAGATTTAATTTACAGTACACTAGGAAGCTCAGAAGAGAGGGTCCTGTTTCTCCACCTTACTTTTCATCTCCTACACTAAATCCAGAAAGTAAAAGCTATTTCTACAGAGAAATTTTCAAGGCGGCCATAAAATTCACCCACAGGCACCTTATTTGTACACTTCACTTCTCTTAGCAATAAAAACCAATATCTAAACAAGTCAGAACGAGATGCCAACTACAGCTCTGTTAAGACCCCAGCTGGAACATGACATTTAGCTCTGGGCACGATTATAAACGTAATTTACAATGGGAAAGACTGGTTACCAGGAGTATCACTGAAATTAAGACCTTCCCATACAGGAAGGGACTAAAAGAGCTTGATGCTTCTTTAAATCTATCAAAAGAGAACAAAGCAAGAAAATGATCCTGGTCTTCAGCCATACCTGGTGAGGGACAGGGCAAGAACACACCACTACATGTACACCATACACTCAATTTCCTGTTCTACACCAGCCAAAAACAAAAGCTACCTACAAGGAAAGTTAGTTCTAAAAAGGGGCACTATCTTCTTTACACAGAAGATAGTGAAGCCTGCCGGAAGACATGAAGGAAGAATGCAAGAGACAAAAGGAATTGGGCAGAGTTGTTCCCTCTGATATCCCTAAGGCAACAATTATTACAAATGCTAGTAGGATACAAGAGGTATGGACCTACAGAAAATAGCCAGGCTAACAGTTTTCCCTTAACAGGATGCCCTTTTGCCACTATAAGAGGCAATGTACTGGGCTAAATAAACCACTGCCCTTATCACATACAGTCTTTCTTCAGAATTTAACTATTATGCATGATTACGCTTTGGCAAAATACAAAGGCTGAAAAAAAAAGTGTGAGAAACAACCTCAAACTTTTTGCAATCAGTTTTTATCATCACAAAGTCATAATTGCAACAGAATGGAGCAATTGTGGCATTAAATGAGCATGACAGTAATGACTTGTAATTTGTTTTCCTACAGCACTGCCAGCAAACTAAATGCTTGACTGCATAAGCACCTAACACTTCAAGAACTATTTGGCCAGCCATAACTTTTGCCTCAGGTACTCTATTTAAAAACTTTCAGTTCCAGAAGACTCTCCATTTAAAACACAGACCAATTTTTTTTCTTGTTGCACAGATACAATGAAATCTCCAAGTTTAAACAATACAGTTGTATTTACTGGAATTAGGGAGGGTAAAAGATGACCATGTAAGTAACAGCGTACTATCAACAGAAGTCTCAACATAAAGAGCATGCCAACCTTAACTCTGCCAACACAGGCAGAGAATCTCTTCACAGTATACAGTCTGAGTTTTGGTAGGTACAGCTATTTAGAATTTAACTGACCACTACAGCAGATTTTTTTTAAATGTAAGACCTGTGGCATTTCGGCACCTTAGATCATATCCTACAGCATCTGAATAAATGCTCTGGAGCTTCAGAATACAGATGACTTAAAAGACATCAGTTGACATAGTCTAGCAGATAATTGAAAAACACGGAAAAGAGATAATGGCAAAACAACCAAAAACTATTAGGAAAAACCTAGTTGTGAGCTTTCAGTGGGACACAGAACAAAGGAAAAAAAATAAACACAAAACAAATAAAAAAATAAAATAAAACCATCAGCTTAATCAGAGACTACCAAGGAAAGCATGGCATACACAAGGAGGAAACCATCTCAACTTCGGTGCGACAGTGCCTGGAATACCTGGTTTTTTGAAGAGCTAGTAAAGAAAAAAAAACTATTACTTAACCTAAGAAAAACACTGCATATGTTGTACTAAACTTTGGTTTCTGATTAAATCAAGCCTGAGATGAACAAATCTATAAATCTACCCAAGTTTACTCTTCTTTTTTTTTTTTTTTTTTACCAGATATTGCTTAAGCGTACAAGCTCTAAGCAGAAAAACAAAGTAACAACACTGAAAAGAACTCGAAAGTCAGAAAAGAAATACCTGACAGAACTGTCTGCAGGAATAGAGCCAAGTCAATTACTTGACTTACTCTGTAGAAAGCATACCAAATGAAGATCATTCTTTACAATCCACACTGATAAGGAGATGGACTAGATCTCTTAAACTGCAATAGCAAAAGTCGCGGCAAATTCAAGAACTTTGATATGGTTATGCACCCAGTTTCTCAACACCTCCTATTCTGAACAGCTTTTTATTTTACTGTAATTTGACAATCTGCCATGAGCATAAAGCTGTGGGATTCACTACTTTAAAATCCTACAAAACTACCAGAATACAAAACCTGCTTCAAGATATTAATCACTTCAGAAATCTTAGCTCTCACATCATCATGTATAGAAGCATATGCTATAAAAGAAAAGCTGACTTTTCTACACGCGTACAACATGTGACTCTCTTCCACCCAACTGTTAACAGGGAGGCATCAGGAAGAATCAAGTCTTCAGTTACAGCAATACATACACTTTCACAGGTGCTGTCTTAACAAACAGCAATACATTTCAAAGACTGCTGAGCTACCTCATATCACACTGACAAAGCATCTGGTCTTCAAGAAATAAGCCTTTAGGTTTATTAGTTATGTTACTGATAACAAATTCATATCACATTCTAAACCAGCACCAGTCACAGTGCTAGCTGGAATGCGTGCATAGGCTGAGAGTACACCATACACTTACAGAGGCCACCACCAAGACACACTGCTGCTGCCTCTTACCAACACTGTGGAACAGAATTTACTCAGCTCACTTTTTCGCTCAGGTAACACATTAAGAACCACATATTGCAAAGCCCACAAATTAACAAAAATATTGTTTGGGTGGGGTTTTTTTAATCAATAAAAGTCTTTAAAAGACTTCAGATGCAAGTCCGCTCATCTCTGAGTAGAATGCATTCTTTCAGTGGCACAAATAAGATCTAGAGGTTGTGAATGGAGACAGTGAACTACTGGAGAAAAAGTAAGTGAGCAGTGAGATTTACAGGAGGTCCAAACCTACTCTCAGAGACTGAATTACTCAACAGTAGTTATTTTAAAGGGCTCATAGTTGCATGAACCAGCATAGAGGAATAATTTACTTGAAATGAGATGGAAGACTCTTTACAGGGAAAAGTTGCTTGTGGAAAGTAACAAATTCCAGTGATGACTCTCAACAGCCAAATAAGGAAAGAAAAAGCTATATGCAAACCAATGCTGTAATAATTACAAAAGACAACCTTCCCATGACACAACAGAAAGGATTCTTAAAAAATAGAAGCAAAGAAATAACCATTTGCAGAAGCCAGCTAGAACAGAAATCTGAATTGAAAGCAGCACTGTAAGAAATGATAGCTGCAGCAGAAACCAAATTTTTTAAAAATAGCAAAAATATATGTACATTTTTTTCCCCTTAAGACTCAAACCAGGTTTAAGTGACCCTGTCACCACGGCTCAAAAGTTGCTCACAGCATCTAATTTCATCTCAGTTTCCTTAACAAAAATATTAGAAAAACGTTAGAGAAAAGAGCAATGCAAGCTCAAAAACTGGTTTTGACTCCACATACATTTCAAAATTACTCCACATGTAAACAAATTGCTCCCTTTAGGATATTTTGGTCTTTAGCAGAAAAAACATATAGTACAAGAAAACTGAGGGAGTGGAGAGGAAGCAACCTTTCTGGCTTCCAGACTATTTCATCTAACTTCGGACCTCAAGATAAGTATAACTTTGAATGAAATTCTAACGAATTTCATCATTTTTGTTATTTAAAGACCATTTAGTGCACTCTTCTAACTAGGCCCTAAGACAATCTGCAAAGTCCCTATGCCTCAGTTTGATTCTAAAACACCAGCTACCTTGAAGTGACAGCAATAGTCAGTATGGTTAAGCTTTGGCTTTATTAATGCAACGGGTTTACATTGATTTAGCTACAGCCACAGCTAAACTACGATAATCTCTGTTAATGAGAAGGTTTTGTTTGTTATACATTGAGATAAAAAGTTACCCATTTCTAACTGAAGCGAGGTATTTGCAAAAGGAAAGAATTCAATTCCAAAACTCAAGTTTAGAGAGCAGGTTTCTGACTAAAGGTTATCGGGGGCATGTGGATCACCACTAGGGAAACAGAGCAAACAGTGTTACCTACTATCTTTGGGAAGGTTTAGACAAACATATGAAAAAAGTTCAACACCTAAAAAGAAGCAAAAGATAATCTATCTACTGGCAACAGCTCTTACGTAACAAAAATAAACAATGAGCAGGTGGACCAAAAAAGTGGTATTTTTTTCATTATGCTAGAGATTGGGTTTGGTTTTAAAGTACATACTAGAGATACCAAAAAAAGGGGAGGGGGGTAAATGGTTACAATAACAAAGAAATCCAAAACACTGGAGCAAAGGATAATCCGTCACCACTGAGAATGAGTTCTGGACAATGTCTTAGCAATGCCTCAAAAATAAAGTTCCTCCACTGTGCTCTCTTTTTGGGAAGTCATCCCTTCCTCAAGTACCTAGGAAAGCCACAGCACCATAGTCAAGTATATGGCTGAAACCAGCAGCCCAGAATTTCTCTATTCCAGCTTATGAAGCAATGCCAACTCATAATTTTTCTGATCCCAAACAAACTGCACAGGGTCACATACTCCAGATAAAAGGCATACCTATGACATCACATGGATGAGACAGTTATAAGCCGGCAATCAGACACACGTGCTTTGCTACAGGAACCCTCTCTGAACAATGAACAATACAAAGGAATCATGACCTTCAAGTTTCCCTGCTCGCTACTAAGAGCCACAGGCAAAGGTTGCCTCATTTGCCACTAGTAGGAGTTCTGTGCAACATATTAATGTAAGCAAAGGGGTATGTCAGATTTGTGAAGTTTAGATTACACTACAACGCAACCTGAACAGAAGGAGCGGGTCTGAATTTTAAAGCATTCTCAGACGCATTTGAACACCTTTCTTTAATACTAATGAAGTTATAATTTTGTGTCACTTATTCTCTAGTGGGAACAAGAGAAAAGAAGGCAGGCAGGCAATACCTGAATTTCTGGGACATCATATCTGAAGGGAAAGCAGCTTTTCCATTCCTTTCTACACTACAAAGCAGCCTAATTTGCTCTAGAAAAAAAAAAGTATCTTTTCCAGACTTGATTTCTTGCCTTAAATGTACACATGAAGCTGAAATTAATCTTACAAAACCTGTAACCCTATGAATCACTAGAAATGTAACCATTTGGAGGTGAAAGAGATTTAGGCATTTGCTTATGAGAATGGCATCAAGTAACATCCTTTATTAAAGCTGTGTGATAATCCTACTACATTTTTTCAAGGGAGGGGAAGCTTTAAGCTAAAAAAAAAAAAAAAAAAACAAAACAACACAGTATTAATGGCTCTAACAACAGAAGCCAACTGCTACATTACAAACAATTAAAACAAAAAATTTTACTAAGACACACAGTAGGTAAAGTGGCAAATTAACAATAGGCAGTCAAGTCCAAAATTAAAGCTCAACCCTAAATACAGTATTTAAGCACCAGACAAAGGAGACTGGATTCTTTTCCATCAACAAGCCAGGAATTTAGCATATTAACTACAAGCCATCAAAGTTCTCCTCTCCTGCATGAGGTAGCTGCATTCTGCCAGAACAGCATGCTCACAAAGGTACAGGATTTTACTCTTCTTCTGCAGCCTAAAGGCAAGTATGCTTTGCATCTTCTGCATCTTTGCATTCTATACGAGATCCTGGACTACAGAAGCCTTACCTGCCACCACCATTGAAGCTCTTCACACAAGATCTCCTCTAAACTTGTTTGAGAGCAAAAAGACATAGGATTTGCAGAAGAGTCTACTGCTCATCTCAGAGACGTTTGTGTAGCCGTATTAGTCTAGGCTAACACAATTTATATATGCCCCATTCCTTCTAAGTGAGACTCACAAGTTACTGGAAAAGCATCTGCAGCATTCAAGATATGGGAATGATGATGCTCAAAATACATGTTCACAGTCTTTAACGGAAGTACGATTAAGTCCTTCCCCATTTCAGGGTCACAGTTTAGCTTTGTAAACAAGTCTGAATAAAGACACTCAGTTAAGTAAAACTAGGTCACTTAACTGATTTCACCTTGTGAAAGCACACTGCTTGTGCTCTGAGCAATCCCAAGCATTAGACGACATCAGATTAAGATAATGTCAGCTCCAAAGTAAATACTCAGATCTACAAGAAACTTGCTTCACAGGAAAGACTCTTTAAGAGAAGATATGTTCAGAACTCAAACAAATGTCTTACCAGGAAAGACAGAAAAAGTAGTTACACCTTGTATCAATCCCATGCCTAAATTGTATATGTTCTATACCTATTTCTTTTGCTATTTTGTAAGCTTCGTCTGGTGTCTTGGCAACTAGTCCATGCGGAACAGCAATGCCAGCCTCTTGCAACAGTCCCATGCTCATGTACTCATGTAGCGACAGACTCCTCTGTTGCTGTTGTTGCACCTGAAATCCGTGATTATTGAGTATTCCTGGACTTCCACCAAGTACCTGAAGGAGAAGAAAAACAGAAAACAGAAAAACAAAAGAACAAAGAACATGACTCTGTTGGGGAAAACTGCCATCTTAACTTAGGATAAAACCCTATATATTAAATAAATACAGTTTAGTGTATCAATGCAAACACCTGAACACTTAATCCTAAACTTGTTGTACATTATTACCCTTCCACATTAGTCATTCATGTCAGGTTTGGTATTGGTGTTTGTGAGGGTTTACCAAGGCAGGGGGAAAGAGCCAATGAAGCTGCTAGCACTGACAAGGACTGACAGGGTTAAAACACCCTTGAGTATTCAGCTACCATTTAAGTACTTAAAGGAATATATCTGTAGGAAAAAGAACCTTGAGGAATTTTGGAAGTCTAAGAGAACAGAAAAAAAGCACACAGAATAGGTAATTCAAAAGTTCTGGTAGACTGCCTCTGTCTGCCAAACTTGGGAAGCCTTGGGAAAGAGGGACAGCAGAAACTAAAAGAAACTTGCATTTACTCTGGAGATTGTTGGGGTTTTTTTGTTGGTTGGTTGTTTTGGGTTTTTTTTAATATGTAGCATTGGCACAAGTACCACAAAAATCAGCATGCATTGGGAAGGTTTTAACAGACTGGATTTTTAAGGTTTCATTTCATTTTAAATAAAGTAAGCATGTCAGACAACACAAAAGCTTTACTATGGCATTTCAAGCTAGCAAACTGACAGAGCCTACTTAGCCTCCAAAGGATTCTTTCTGCAAACAGGAGGCCCCTCCCTTGGCATAAAACCCAAGTGAGAGGTGCTGACCGCTGTAGCTGCTGCTCCTGGCACTGACAGACCAGCTGGGCCTTGAGGCTGTGTGTAACACGAGAGGGGAACTCGAAGCGACCTTCCTTCGTGTGTGGAAGGAGAAGAAAGTAGCACGGAGCATTTCTGACACACTTCAACCTCCCTCGCTCTTTGGTTTGCGCTGTTTTTCTGAGGTTCTTCAGCCAAAAACATGACCATACCCAGAAAAGGCATTCACAGGAAACAAGGGCAGAGACTGGCGAATTGCGAGCTGGAAGGAAGAGTCTACTGACACAACCCTACTCATCCAAGTAAGGTGAGTAAGTACGTAAGGTGACGGCGAAGATGACAACATAGGGATTTCCAAGCCGAGTTAGGTAAGGGAGATTGAAAAGGAAGGAAAAGGGGACCACGCACTCATAACCTGCCACAAGCAAGAACAGCAGCGAGTGTGGCACGGCACGTACGCCAAAGGGGGCCCACGACAGGGCGAGGCAGGACAGAACAGGTCAGGACGGCGGCAGCGGGACAAGACGGCCGCTCCTCCCGCCGTCGCTTCGCGGGCCGGGCCCAGCCCTGCCCATTCCATCCCACCCCCGCTCCCGAGCGGCCGCTACCTTCGCCGTGGCGGTGCCCAGCGCGGCACGGAGACCGGTGCCCCTCAGCCCAGCCGACGCCCGGCTGCAGATGATGGAAGCCGCCATGGCTGAGCCCCTCCGCTTTCAGGTGCCCCTCCCGGCGCGCATGCGCCGCCACCGAGATAGGGTGGAGGGTACGGAGGGAACGGGGTGGAGCAGGAAACGATCGCGCGACTCCCCTCCTTCAATGACAACCGCCCGCGGCGCGGGAGAGGCGCGACTCTATGGTCTCCGAGGGCCCCGCCCATGCCCGATCGATTGTGCTGCCCCCTGCCGGGGCGGACTGAGGCGGGGGGGGCAGTTCACCGCGTTCCCAACCTCTTGTTTTTCAACGACTTTGGTTTTAAAAAAAAGGTTGTTTTCTGACAGGGCTCCTAAAAAAGGGCTGTAACTCATCCACGACCGTCCCAACCACGTCAGCTTCAGCTGCCACTGTGTGTGTCAGGTGGGAGGAGGGGGTCCCTTCTGCCACCATCCTCCCCCCCCAGTTCTGCTTCAAAACGGAAAAATTATCAATATTTTTGCTCTGATATTTATTTCTTTTTATATTATTATTATTATTTCAGGGTGTCTTCACACAACAACACGAACACATCCATTACGAATTGAACTGAAGACCCAATATTTCCGGCCAGGCACTGGCAGCCCACCTTCACTCTCCCTGTACCAGCCTCCTCTCCCCATGACACGAAGTCCGTCTGTGCCTCACACAGCTCGAAGCTGTGTCTCTGCCGTGACAGTTTAGTATGTGTACATTCAACATGGTGGCCTCGAGTCACATCATTAACGAACCTAAGCAGGGGACAGTCGTGTCTGCAGAAACCAGAGAACAGGCCGTGTGACTCATGAAAAGGGGAAGCTTCTTCCTTTAAAAGAAAACAGTAGGAAAAGAGTAGTGGTCTGGGCAACCGGAATGAGAACTGTCCTATACCAATAGTGGGAAAAATGCAGTTATTTCCCTACATCATGTATGTCAAAGCTAGATCTGATGTGAAGGGAAGATGTGCTGGAGCTGTAATTCTCCCGAGTTTTGTAACTGGAATTATCCAATAACCAGAGGGTTTGCATTTTTTTTTGTTCTGAAACTGAAAGTGCACTATCAGAGCTTCTCCTTGGGCTGGTAGTGCAAAAGAATGAGTTACCATGGTTCAGTTACTTTGCTTCAGGTCTTCTAATTTCCTAGTGTTATGCCTACCCCTCAGCACTTCAGTGAGCTCAGCACAGTGCTTAACTCTGTACCTCTTACATTCAGTCATGCAAGGCAGGAGTTCATGTCACTGAACCAGTAACCAGCTGCAAAATTTTGACAGACCATCCAAAATTTTCCAGCACAGTTGACAAAAGACTTCCTTCTGCCGAAAAGGGCACTTTGTGCTATTTCTCTCCTCTGTACACACAGTGGCTCTTTGCTAGTGTGTTGGTTTTGGCTGGGTTGGGGTTAATTTTCTTCACAGTAGCTGGTATGGGGCCCTGGTGGTTTAGATCTGTCCTGAACACAGTGTCCTGAGTTCACCTTCAGCAGTTATTTTTATCCTTCCTAGATGTTTTCGTTATTGCTGACCAGTGCTTACACAGAGCCAAGGCCCTTTCTGCTCCTCTGCCTACACCACCAGTGAGTAGGCTGGGTGCGCACAACAAGTTGGGAGGGGACACAGCCAGGAACAGCTGACTCCAACTGACCCAAGTGATACTCTGTATGATATGGCATCATGCTTATCATATAAAGCTGGGGGAAGAAGAAGGAAGCAGGGAGACATTCGTAATTATGGTGTTTCTCTTCCCGTGTTACCATTATGTGTGGTGGAGCCCTGCTTTCCTGGAGATGACTGAATACCTTCCTGACCATGGGAAGTGGTGAATTAATTCCTCGGTTTTCTTTGCTTGCACGCATGAATTTTGCTTTACCTCTCAAACCGGCTTTACCTAAACCCAAGCGTTATCTCAGTTTTACCCTTTCGATTCTCTCCCCCATCCCAGTATGGGGGGGAAAGTTAGAAGAGGTTGCTTGGTGCTTAGTTGCCAACTGGGGTTAAAGCATGACAGTGCTTTTTTGGCGCCCAGCATGGGGCTCAAAGGGTTTGAGATAACAACAGATTTAGTTGGAATGTGCTAGAATGAATTTATAGCTGTTACTGCTGTTCAGCTATTAATTGGCAGGCTCCTATGCTTGGCATGGGACTTAGTTGCCATACTGTATATAGAGCCTACTGCTTGTTTGTGGCTGCTTCTTGCTTTTGCTGCTTGCTGTACTGCTTATCATGTTACTGTGCTGTGCCTGGGACCATTCTGATAACAGCAATGGCCATGAGCCTGTGCTGGCTGATGGCCATGGCACTGCTGCTGCTTCTGTGCTGCTTTACTGCCTGGAACTCCTGTGTAAACTTGAGTCAAAGGGACGGTGACCTGTGGATGAGTCCACAGGTGTGGAACAAGTGTGGAACAAGTGCGCCTCAAAGTGGCGTTGGCTGTGGATAAGCCCACGCCACAGCAGGTATATCCCTGGAGAGGCTGTGGCTCATAAATAAGGCTCCATGTGGAAGGTTGGCAGGTGTAAGATTCAATGTGAGGAAGAGAATTTTGTTTACAAAAGTGACAGTTCACACTGCTAACCTGTGGAGAACCTTGTCATGCATGCTGCAAATGATGGAAATTTATATAGGCTTGAGTGGAGTCTTGCAGGTTTAAAAAAGAGAAACCAGAAGAGGGTTAGTAAATACACAGGAGCCATCTCTACCTTAAGAAGTCACTGAGCCACAAATGGCTGGATAAGAGTAGTCAAAAGCCCTGCCATGATTTCTTGCCTATTATAATCCAGACATCCACTCTGGACTGCCAGATACTTTCCTAGATGGATTTTTGTTCTCAAAAATGGATACTTTTATATTCTTCTGTCTCAGTCTTCCCTGGGATTAAATACACCCGGAAGTTTCATGGAAGTTGGAGTACAATCCATTTCTGCCAGCCTATGAGTTGTCCAAATCATTTAAACTGTTAATGGTAGAGCTACAAATAAAACAGAATTGTCTCACCTATACTCATTCTGATGACTTAATCTTCTCTGTACACAGCAAAGAGATAATTAACAACCAGTGAAGACAGTAGAACTCTCTCTCCACAGGACATCTGTAATTTGTCCCATTGCTCTTGCACACCCTTATTCTCTATGAATTGTCATGAAGACAGTGATCACATTTGGGCTGACAGCACATCTTGATGACAGACAGTACTTCTTAAGGCAAGAAATCATGGCAGACAGTACTCATGATAGTCATAACTCATGAGTTCATGATAGTCAGTGAAGATTATAGGAATCAACGTTTGGGTTTTTTCTCAGCTAGGCACTTGCTGAAGTATAATATTAAAAGAAAGGATTTTCTGTTCTATGATAAGAAGCTACACAATGTAAAAAATCTCATAGGTCGTGTAAATTCTTATATGAAAAGGTAATGAAGAATTGGAGTTTAATGTGAAGCCAGGATTGTGCAGATGATGCAGATCGTAAATTTATAATAAAGGTAGGGTCAGGGCATAGGCAAAGGTAAAGTAGGCAAATTTTTTTAGTATTTCCTTTCTGTCATTTGGAAACAACTCTTTCTTAAGTAGAAGGACCATTTGTGGAAGTCCAGTATTTCAGCTGCAAGTGAACAGTCTTTATTTTTCATTACTGAGTATTGTCCATAGCTTCTTTGTTGGTCACTCCATCAAATCACTAAATACGCTTACAGGCCAATGACACACTAGGGATGCTGTGAACTCTTGCCTACTTTTTATCCACAGATACAAGTTTTCTAGCAGTATACTATTTGGCTGTGACAGCCGTGGAAAAAGAAGAGACCAAGTTTAGATGCAAAGCCTGGAAAGGAAGTCAGGCCACATGAGATTTGACCACTGACCTCATCACGTCAACTCTTCTTTCTTTTTCCTCCACTTCCCAAGAAGTTCAGACAGGCAGATCAAATTAATTTCTTCTTCTGCAGTGAAATTTGGATAAATATTGCGGCACTGAACTATGAAATCGGTCTTTATCATTGTAATATATTGACTACATCTTTAGGTCTGAATCCTATCTAAGGTTTGGAAATCAGATCAGAGGCACATAGCTCAGCATTAGTGTTCAACAGCTTATTGTTCATGCTAAACTAAACTGTATTTGCAGGTAAGAATCAGTGCAAGATATTATCACATAGGACCTACACAAGTACTAAAAATTAAAGGTATTACTTATTAGTGTTTTGTGGGGATTTTAAAGAGATGGAGCAAAACCTGTTTTCTCACCCATCTTTCATTTTTCTTTATTACTATTAAAATGCACTTCGAAGACTTCAGGAAATTCTAGATGAACACATACGAAATTTCAAATCTGTTATAAACTGATGAGAAAAGAAAAATTATTTGACAGGCAATTAATATTCATTATCAGTATGAAAGTGTATTTGCAATTGCAAAGAACTAGTATCAAGGAAATTAAGTGAAAATCTCAAATTATAAGAAGGCAAACTAAAGCAGAATAGATGACTTGTCAAAAATCTAAAGATCACAGGAGTTGTTTGCCACATGTGTAGATGGGAGGGGAGGAAAGCCTGGATTTAGGGATCAAAAGATAACACATTTTTACATCTTGGCT
Organism: Myiopsitta monachus; assembly: GCA_017639245.1. Classification (NCBI taxonomy): domain Eukaryota; kingdom Metazoa; phylum Chordata; class Aves; order Psittaciformes; family Psittacidae; genus Myiopsitta; species Myiopsitta monachus. The sequence goes on from CM029919.1 coordinate 69,230,811, forward strand.
TAACAAATTGCATGACAACCTATTGAACAGGAAACTCCTGTCAGCTATTCTGTGATGTTTTACACAAGTAATGATAGGAATATATAAAATACTCAGACATATCTTGCAAGGATCTGAGTTCTCAAAGTTATGTGAGAGCAAAAAATAAAGTCTGGTTTACTGTAAGTGGACCAGACTCTAGTGGATAAGCCTGTTTTATCTAAAAAATCCAAAACACTTACTGCACAATATCCCTGTAGAAGATACAGCTACCAACTTCATGCAAGACTCAGCTTATAAGCATGTCAATATTTATTCCTGTTAAATCAGGACAATTTAGTGATTGAATCTAAATTGTAGAGCTTAAAAAAATTGCATTTGGTTTCTCTCCTTGTTTTGTCTAAAGCAGTTACTCTTTACATTTGGACTGCAATATCAAAAAACAAACAAACAAAAACCCAAACAAAATTAAATGTGTACTTAACATTTGCATTGGCACTTTCAAGAGTAAATCTTTGCACCCTCACTAGTGTATGTATCTTTAGTGCAACTTCATACAAGCTTGAGGAGAAAAAAAGAAAAAATCTCAGTCATGGAATTAGAATCATAGAATAGTTAGGGTTGGAAAGGACCTTAAGATCACATAGTTCCAACCCAACTGCCATGGGCAGGGACACCTCGCACTAGATCATGTCACCCAAGACTCCACCCAACTATCCCACAGGAGAAAGCTGTAGTTTATCAACCCTTCCCAATTACCACCTTTCCGAATGTTACAAGTGGCATAGCTAGAGTGGTGCTCTAGCTGTATTTACCTGGTCAATGCAGAACCACAGCTACATAAAGCATCCTCATAAAAAAGATTCTGGTACATGGCTAAGTCAAGCATCAATAGAACAGCCTAGCACAGAAAGGGGACAAGAGCTTCTGTCTTAGAGAAGAGGGTGCAGCATCCTACCATGGCAAAAAGGCCAGGATTTTCATCCAGAAATGCAGAGACTATAACATCTCTTTCCATCATTGGACCTCAGAGGCAGGAGATGCCAGCTCATTGGATCATATCTTCGCTTTACTATGGTTTTGACTAAACAGTCATTTCTGGTGACTTAACTCACTTGCTGATACTGAACATGATAAGGGCAGATAGTCCTGATTTCTCAGCTGTGAAGCAAAACTACCTCCCAGTTCTAACTGGCAATATCTTAAGGAAAAGTAAGAAAGTAATTTAAGCTGAAGGGACTGGAATATGCCATGTGAGGAGAAATACTCAGGTTGTAACAGCAAGACTTTAAAAAGCTCTGTGCACAAAATGGTGTGTGGATTTACTAACACTAACTTGAATATGTTTTCATCCTTTGATCACTGACCATCTTTTTGCTCCTGAAAGGCTTTTTTGTTCCCAAACCCAAATTATATTTTTCCAATATATCTCCTAGAAATTAATGAATAGGTTTTTCTGAAATTACCCTCAAAAGTTGATACACAAAGATGACATGCTGGAAATTTATGGCATTAATATTTATGCTTTAGTGTATTTGCAAAATCTAAACCAAAGGAATTAGAAACTGCTAAGCAACTTCGGCTATGGCTGGTATCTCCACAGGAAATACAAATCACACATACTCAGATTTCTGTAGCACTGTATGTGCCAGGATATCCCAGAAATAGTTCATATCTGCGTTGTGATGAACAGGCTGGGGAAGGTCTGACAACATTCACAGTTGTTTGCAAGGAATATGAAAGTTTGTACCTTGTATTCTACATAATTGTATTAAATGTGTAAATGGATTATTTGGTAGCTGAAATTTTGATTTCTTGTCAGTTGGGAACTGTCATTCTGCCTCTGGAGCTCTGCTTAGCCAAGTTTGTAGTTTCTTTTTTAAGTTTCAGAAGGGACTCCCTGGTACCAGGCTCTACCCAGCAGATACTGTGGGCTAACTCAGGAAGTGGCACTCCTTAAAGAGGAACACATCTACGGTCAGAGACCAACTGGTACCCAGACCTCCACGGAACTGAGCTGCGTCTTCTTTGGCTTTAGGTGCCTCATTCGCGCAAGTGCTTTTCCAGTTCTCAGTAGCCGTTCCGTGCATTCAGAGGGCGAACAGCCGGCAGTACCAACTGCAAACCTGCCTCTCCTCACCAGCCCGCCTGGCGCGGGCCGCTGCTCCCCTCACAGCCCACCGGCAGCTCCGGGAGCACAGCGGCTCCTAGCGCCCCGCCTCCGATCGTTCGTTGCCCCTCGGCAGGCTCGGCCCTCAGCCCACCGCGGAGAGCAGGCTCCCTCCTGCGGCTCCGCCGCCACCCGCAGTGCGCACGCGCATACCGCGTACTCCCCCCACGGCGCCCTCCCCTCCTCAGGCACCGGCCACCCAGAATCGGGCCGCGGTCCGGTTGGCGGAGCCGCCCCCCACCCGCCGGGCCTGGGAGGGGCGGAGCCTCCCCGAGCGCCAGCTGCTATCATGGGCGAGCCGGCGCAGCCCCCGAGGCCCGGGGTCGGCGTGGGGGTGGTGATTACCAGCGCCGCGCACCCCGGCTGCGTCCTCCTGGGCAAGAGAAAAGGCCCAAAGGGGGCCGGCACCTATCAGCTCCCCGGAGGCCACCTGGAGTTCGGGTAGGAGCCCCGAGCCCCCACACTCTCCCCGCGGCCCCGCCGGTACGCGCGCCGTGTCCTGAGGCGGCCGTGCCGTGCCGTGCCTTACTCTTCCCGCAGGGAGAGCCTGGCCGAGTGCGCCGCGCGGGAGACGCTGGAGGAGGCGGCGCTGCGGCTGCGCAACGTGCGCTTCGCCTCCACCGTCAACTCGTTCTGCGCCGCCGCGCGGTACCACTACGTCACGGTCCTCATGAAGGGGGAGGCGGAGGCGGGCGCGGAGCCGTGCAACCGGGAGCCTGAGAAGAACGAGGGTAAGCGGCGGCACCGGGGGGGGCACGCCCGTTGTGTTCAAAACACACCATGGAGCTGGGTTTGCTGTTTACCTGTATGGCCACAAGCTGTGACCGACCGAAGGCAGGGGGTGGCTGCCCGCACCTTTGTTCTGCGGAGCTGAGCAAACGCTCGCTTTTGTTAGGGTTAAGACCTAACGGAAGGAAAGTAATGAATTTAAGGTAACTGTGTTGGTAATTTCTGTGCAGTCCGTCCGGACTTGCAGAGGCAGAATTGTCACGGAATGGTTTAGGTTGCAAGGGACCTTAAAGCTCATCCAGTTCAAACCCCCTGCCCTGCGCAGGGACACCTTCCAGTAGACCAGGTTGCTCCAAGCCCTGTCCAACCTGGCCTTGAACACTGCCAGGGATGGGGCAGCCAAAGCTTGTCTGCGCAGTCTGTGCCAGTGCCTCACTGCTCTCACAATTAAGGATTACTTCCTTATAGCTAAGCTAAATTCTGCATCTCCCCTCTGCCAGTTTAAAGCCTCTCCCTTCTCAGCTATCTCCATGCCCTTCTAAAAGGTCAGTCTCCAGATTATTTGTAGGCCCCCTTTAGGCACTGGAAGCTGCTCTAAAGTCTCCCTGGAGACTTCTCCAGGCTGAACAAGCCTACCTCTCTTAACCTGTCTCCATAGGAGAGAGGTGCTCTAGCCTCTGAGCTTCATGGCCCTCCTCTATACTCGCTCCAGCAGATGCGCATTCTCGTGTGTTGGGAGCCCCAGAGCTGGACACAATACTGCAGGTGGGGTCTCAGGAGGGCAGAGTAGAGAGGGAGAATCACCTCCCTTGACCTGCTGGTCACACTGCTTTTGAATCAGTCCAGGATATTGTTGGCTTTCTGTGTTGCAAGCACACATTATTTCATTCTCTAGCTTTTTCTTTTATTTTTTCCCTGCAGGTTGGGAATGGGTTAAGTGGGATGAATTTCCTCCAGCAGATCAGCTGTTCTGGGCCTTACGCTGTTTAAGAGAGCAAGGTTACAATCCCTTTACGGAAGAGCTTGATCATCTGAAGGGGTACACAGGAAGTCACCAACTGCGATAAAAAATAATGTCATATAACAAGCCAAATGAAAGACCTGCTTTTTGGTGTAAAAGAGAAAAGGATACCTCATGTTCTCTTTGTCCACGTGAAAATACCACCCTTCCCAAAGCCAAAAAGACGCCAGATGTTTCAGTGCTTTGACCGTGTTTCATGTGACAGTTGTCTCTCATTCCACAACTATTTCTAGTTGTTGTGGTTAACAGTGAATAATCTCAGTGTGTTTTATTTGGTTAATTTTTATATAGATGAGCAGCAGAAGTCAGAGAAACATACTCCCTTGGTAACAGCTGCAGCATCAGGCTCAAAAGGAACTTTAAGACAGTGTCCTGCTTTCTATATAAAACCTCTTTGTGTATCATGCTGCTTTCCTTATAATTGTAAATATATAAATAAATAATTATAAATCTTGGACCAATTTTTAAACTTAGCCTTGTTTTGTAGCTTCAGTTTGGGTACCGTCATGAACAAAAGTCACGTTCTACAGACAATGCCTCATTCTGCAGACAGCAGTATATACTTGAAAGTCAGAGTACTACAAACATGAAAAAGATTGTTGATGTTAATGATGAAAGGTTTGTTGCAGGGGGCAAAGATTCCCCTATCCTTCTTGCCACCCCCTTTCCTGACAAGAGTTCTGTTTGCAGCCTTGGTAACATTAGAATTTACCTGAAGAAGTGTTCCAGATCTCTACAGTTGATCTGAATTCCTGATCATGTTACTAAACTCTTAATAGTTCAATGGAGAGGTGCCCGAAGTGTTCTGCTAGGCTGAACACAAATAGGCTGACACAAATAACAATGCACAAACTAATCTTGATTTATAGGTGTACCTCTACAGTTGACAGCCATACTTCGGGGCTGAAAAGGGTTGTAGGTGCTAAACAGCATAGATAGGTGTAATTCTGTATGGCCATGGGATTTGACAGAATTGTTCATTTTCAGTTTGATGTGATGAAATTATTGAACGTAGGCAATGAAACAGTACTATCTAAAAATCTGTATAAAACCAATGGGTTTATATTTTTAATTTTTCTAGGATCTGTAACCAGATTTGATTCTTTTCAAGCTGTAGTTCATTAGAACATCAGCAATTCATTTTAGGATATTACATTTCAAAAAATCACTAATTGCCTCATTTTTTTTCTCTTTGGGTTTCTTTTAAAATACAGGTTTGATCTGTTTCCAACATAACCGTTGTACAAAATGTTCTTTTATTTCTTTTGAATAAAAGATAAGCACAATATTTAAAGATTAAAATTGTCTAAAATTATGAATTGACTTGTCAGTTCTTAAAATAAATGAGCTTGAATGGTTTAGAGTTCGGAGATGGCTCTTTTTACTGAGAAGCAGACAGCAATATGAGGTGTAAGGATGCTACTTAATTGTTGCAAGCCTCCTGCTTAGAATGTGAAGTATTAACTACATGCTATTTAGGATATATTCTTTCTCTGAAGTGAATAAAGAAGATAATGTTATAAAGCAGTTTTGAAATGGGTAATATCACTGAAAATTCCTTTACTACTGCATCTTTGTAGAAAGCTTATTTTTTTCTATTCAAAAGTGCAGGTTTTGTTTTTGAAAGCAATTTATGTACACTGAAAATTATTCCATTCAGCTGTCAACAAAGAGGCTGTAGGAAGAGTTGACAGATGTCCTGCCCATCTGTCTCAAAGAATAAAGGGGGGGAAAAAAAGACACTACAATTATTTAGTATGGTTTAGTGCAATTGTAAATTTTAGAATGCATCTAGCTCCTGATGGGAAAACGAGTCACTGTAGAATGGTTTGTCATGCAATAAATATTTTGTTACCATTACTGGTTATATTCATTCTATCTGTTGTAAATACACAAGCAGTTACTGAAATTAGGACAAACAGCATCACCATATGTCAGGGCTTCTGCATCCTTTCTAAGTGGACTGATGAAACGATTATAGTGCTCTACTGTAATCAGCTGTCAGCAATCCCTAACTTAAATAACTTGGTTTGTATGTATCATGCATTTGTACTTTTTTCCCCCAGGAAGTTTGATTCTCAGTAGTTTTTAGCTGCTAAGGCTCAGTCCTTTCAACTAAATGTTATGTTTACTTTGATTTTTGGTACATTTGCTAAATAGGAAAATCTACTGGGTACACATTTAAGCCACTTAGAACACTCAAAACTTTATGGTTTGCTTAACTTATTGTAATAGACAAAATTCACCTAAAATAGCATTACAGTTATCCAGTATTGAGAAAAATACTCATGAATAGCATACAGGTTGGAGCACTGATGCAAAGAAACTCATTAGGATGCACCTTACACCCAGTTTGATTTTATGCTAAGTGAACTGTGGACAGAGCTGTTGTCTTACCCGTTTCTTAGATGTAACACACTGATCCCATTTGGTCCCTTTTAATCCTTCAACAGACTAGCAAACAACCCAGGAGAAAAAAAAAATAAGCGTTCATTGCTTCTGTTCACCCTTATGTCCGGAAACAATCACCCACCTCCACAGTGACTCACATGATAAAGCCATGTTAAGAGTTTTGGGTAGTAATGGGTACATTACACTTCCCATCACTATTAATTATCTCTATTTGTATTTCATGCCAAGAAAAGTATGGTCTTACAAATGAGAAGATGTTATAAAGCAGTTTGAAATGGGAAATATGACTGAAAATTCCTTTATTGCTGTATCTTTGTAGGAAGTTTATTTTTTCTGTTCAAAAGTGGAGGTTTTCCTCTTGAAAGCAACTTTATGTACACTGAAAATTATTCCATTCAGCTGTTGACACTAGTGAGCAGTGGCTATGTCGTAAGATGTATTGAGAGAGGGGCATTTAGGGAAGAAAATACAAATCCCACAGTACAAAGCATTAAGAAGCTGCATTTTGCAATATTGTGTATGATTCTGATCACACATGTTTAAGAAAAAAACATTAGTTTCTGATCTGATCAGAGGTTTACTTAAGAGAAAAGTAGCCATCATAAAATAACTCCTTGAGTGAAACAGACCACGGAAAGGAAAGCCAAGTGCCTTCGGAAAGATGAAAGAACATCATAGCTGACGCAGGACACACAACTGCTCAAGTAAACAAATCAGCAGGTTCAAAGAACTGAAAAAATTATAGACAAGAATAAAGAATCTGTGAGTTTTTTGAACTGGAAGGAGCTGAACCTGCAGTGTGCCCCCAAAGCATGTCATCTGCAGGGAACCATGATGCTTAACCAGAAACCTTGCAAATGGATGGGCAGTCTATACAGCTGCCTCAGAGTCTGCCCAGTTATGTGTGTACCTGGCAAAGCTCAGCTGAAAAGGACAGGCTCACAGTTCGTGACTCCTCAGCTGCTTCTAATACTGACTAAAGGGGAAAAATGAGTACAGGATTCTGAAACTCCAATCAGAATTCAACCACATACTGGGATAAAATGTGCTGAGCACTGAAGTTACACAGTAACTCAACTAAGATCTAAGTTTGCAAAAAGAAATGCAAAGTTACATCAAAGCTCAGTTTATTTATGACAAATCATTATATGTTACAATAATTACAAACTTTTTCCTTACACCTTATTCCCATGTTTTTGTTCTCACCTAAAAACATGGATTTAGGCAGTGACAAAAAAAGATACTAAAATTACAGATGTCATGTCTCAATTCTGTGCCATAGAAAAGGCTATCATCAAAAGAGTGAAGTTACTAACAAACATACATGGGGATTCCCCTTACACCTTTTTCCCCAGGAACTTTTGTCATCTAATGTGTAGTAAGGTAACTTAAGGTAAGTTACCTTAAGTTACTTACTAAGTAACCCTACGCCATGTCTCTTGCAAACATACACATTCACACATTTACATAATTGCTGGAAATGTGACATCTCTCCTCCAGCAGAAAGCTCCCAGTCATTTTACTTGGAATATCTACTGCAAAAAAATATTCTAAAGTCCATGGTTTAATAAATTAGTCACCCTATTTCTGAGCCAGCTGTTATCTTCTCCCTACACGGGCCACCAGTGTAACAAAAGGATATTGTGCCTTGTGATGAACAGCACCCAACCTACCTTTACCACAGGAAAGGTCTACTAGGGATACTGTCCCTCTTGTACCTAGTCTGAGTCACTACTGCTGCTTGAGGAGTCTGTCGACATAACTTCCACATCATCTTCGTTCTCTTTATTGTGTCCTGGAGGCTCCAACATGAAGTCGTTACTATGATTAGGAGGTAGCATGTTCATTGACATATCACTTGACTGCCAAGGATACTGAGGAGCCAGCACATCTGGAAAACAGGGGCATTATCAAACAATCAGCTTTGTATATCAACAAACGCAACAAGACAGCTCAGCCAGAACGCCAGTTTAAAATTAATATTAAAATCCTTTCTGAATTCTGGACAGCTGAAACCCTCCATCACTGTAAAAGGCTACATGTCTGAGAGGCCCATTTATGTAGATAGCTCTTGATCTCTCATCACTCCTCTTCAAAGCAGTATACATGCATACAGAGCTTTTCACCTTCAAAGCACATTTTGAACTGTCTTACATTCACAACCACTGGCAGTAATGAAAATGGTCACTCTCCCACTACAGTCAATGGAAGTGCCCATTTCACTAAGCAATTAAGGAAAGGGACTATAAAGCTCAATTCCTGCACTCAAGGTACTATCTCACAAGCTGTCCTCTGCAAGGTCTTTTCAACCCAGAACTTCTAAGCAAAGAGTCTTGCTATATGCAGCATGGACTTAAAGGGAAGTAGCGGGTGACAAACTTTTCTTCCAAATACAGCTTTCACAATCCCATACTTAGTCATCACTACTAAGAAAAGATAGCATTTTCAAAGCATTCTAATATCATATCACTTAATTTACAACAATTTAAGTGAATTGAAGGGTAATTCAGTGATTTTTGCTTACACTGACTTAGTTGTAGTGTCTGCAGTATGATTTAACATGAAGTAAAATTTATGCAATTTCTAAATGTTAACTCTACTAGATCATTGCTGCCACGGAACAACACTGGCCATAATCTTCATTATTTTTACTCTGATTTGCCTTTGCAAATGTGTAATTGCTATGACTGTGCAAGCAATAAAGAAAAGCAAACAAAACAGTTTCTCTTACCTGGCAGTCTGCCCGCAGCAAGTGCATCCCCTGGTAAGTGTCCATTAACTCCATTGGTGGAAGGGTTGTTCATCTGACCCAAGAGACCACTCCTCATTTCCAGATCTGTAGGATATGGCCTACGTGGGTCCCCTTTAAAAAGAAATTTAAAAAAAAAAAAAAAGGGAATGTTTTTAAATATTTAGCAGTTGTCTTGCAGACATTAACTTTTTCTTCAGTGCCTAGTTTCCTGACCAAAAAAAACATACTCTGATTGCTTGGATCAGCAACGACCATCACTCTGTACTGTTAAAATCCAAGTCTGTGCCTTTCACTTAGACTTTCTTTGTTCATTCAGATCTGGCAGAGAAGCACGCTAAAAAGCCACAACAAAAAAAATCCCAAAAAACACATGTTTACAGGATATCTTTGTTCTCCCTGCTACTTCACAGCTAAACATCTGTAGCAGGAATTGGGAAAAAAAAGCCCTCACATTCTCATTTTGGACAAGAAGGACAGTTCTTAAAATTGAAACCTGACATGACGGAAGCCCTGCTTCTGACTCTACTGATTACTAACATCCTCTGAAAAGAGTATTATAAGGGGCAGGAGGGAAAATAACTAAGCAGATGGAAAAGCCTTCAACATACTTGGTTCTACTGGGGCCAACAGTCCAGGGAAAAAAGCAAACAAAGAGCAGAGGAAGACAGTCAGTTAACGGAACATGAAGTTTCATAGCCTTTTGAAGATGTACATAATGAAGTCTACAGGACTTTGGATATCTATTTTTTATTGAAAATACAAGCTAGAAGAGCTGAAAACAATGTTATCCTAATAAATGTCAGTGTTTATCACTGTATAAAGCATTGTAAGACCAGGTACTGACCACTCTTCATTATAAAAAAAATCTGTTGCCATAAACATGATGGTTACCTGGTACCCAGGTCAGAGGGGCACACACGGCATTGCTAGCACTGATCCTATGAGCATATTTTATTATTTCTTCAGAGGAAATGGCACCTGGAAGAATGGAAGAAAAGTTACTATATTTACAAGAGGCTGCATCATTCAATTATCACAGAATATTGGACATCAATAGCTAGAAGATTGGGAATGTAATTTTGTCAAACATTAAGAGCATGTTTCAAATGCAGTGACTACTTCGAGGATTCTTAGACTATGCAAGGTCAACCTTAACAGTGAAATGATTTTACAGCAACAAGTACAGTATACCTTCAATGGCAACAGATCTTTAAAGCTTGTGAAAAAAACAAACCAATCCTCTTAAGCAGTGTACTTGACAAGCACAGTTTGCAAGAAGCTTTTAGCACCTGCTTTATTATGGAATTTTCTGTAGTAAGGAAATTTTTGTGTTGGTTTAATAATTGTAGGGCATACATGTAGCAGCCCTTCTAAATATGTGCATGTATTTGTCCTGGGTTCAGCAGTAACAGTCATTTTTTTCTCCTTCTTGGTAGCTGGTGCAGCGCTGTGTTTTTGACTTTCGGCCTGGGAGCAGCGCTGAAAACACCAGTGTTTTCAGTTAGTGCTTGAAAGGCAGAAGTGAGTGAACGGGCTGCGTGAGATTTACAGCTTAAACCACGACAGTATTACAGTAACATAATGAAATTCCTTGACTTTTTTAGATGAAAGAGGTGTAATAAGATGATAAAAGACAAGTGAAAAAAAAAAAATAACCAACCAAACCAAACTGTAAGAAAATGCCTCCCCAAAAAAAAAACCCAAAGAAGTAAGTTTCACTTGGTAAGTGCCAGAATGTCAGAAATTGTTGCAGGTACAAACCAGTACCACTACCTAGCCAGTCTTTCAAATACAGTGCATGTGTACACAAAGCACTCTCTTCCTTTCCTCAGCAGATCTGCTGAGGCAATTTGGTGAGAAGCAGCTGGGTAACCACATAGACTACTATCAGTCCAAGAAGAGTGTGGAGACATTTGAATTCAAGTTTTATATTAAAGACATGTTTGCCACCAAAAGAATATTAATTCCTGCCTTTATTCTGTTTATAGGTTCATAATGAAATGGAAATTTGTTTACACACAAAGCATCTGAAATCTGCAATAGTAGATGAAAATAAATAACACTAACTGAAGCTCGTGAGCAACTTTCTTTATAACTGCATTTACATAGCATGCATACTCATAGGATACCCACCTTTTCTTGCTTTTTCAATTGATTTCAGCTTTTCCTTTGCTTGATAAACAGCTGTTGCCTAGTTGTAAAAAAATAAAAAAATAATGAAACAAACCAAACCTTTAAAGCATCTTTAATTTACAAACTACATAAAGTCAGCTTCATGAATAAACCCTTGCAGCTAAATGCATTTTAAGAGAAACTGTTCAGTGAACATTTTCAAAATATACAGAAATAAAGTAGGTTTGGAAGAAAATTAGCATTATAAAACAAAACTGAATACCGTGATAACTACAGAGTATTTGACTCCTGAAAAAAAAAAAGCCAAACCACTAAGCTTTTATGAAGTTTTAAATATTTAAATCTTCTCAAACACAACACCACTTCCTCCAGAGCCACCTTTTCAAAAGTAGATGCTCAAAATCAAACACATCATTATGAACTTACCAGTATGTGCTCTGCTTCTTTTAGTTGTTTCTGCAGCTGCTGAATATCATTATCCCTCTTTTCTACTACCTTTTCTAAAAGCTGCATTTCATGATGGATTTTCCCCTGATCAACTGCCAACCTCATTAGCTCTTGAAACTCTCCATCTCTCTGAATCAGCAGTTCCAGGATCTATCAAACAAGAGTTTTGCAGAACTTTTAATTTAGCTAGAGTAACAATACACCCTCAATCACGCTGTAAAGAAGAGCCACTGACATTCATAGAGAATTTCTGTTTGCATGAAAATGAAACAAAATTCTTCCCTCCATTTGCAAAAGCAGCCTAAGAAGCACACATCAAAATGAACAAACAAACAAGCAAACAACATGAGGACCAAGAATGCCTTTGTAGTGGGGCCAAAACCTAATCATTACCATTAGCTATGCTCAGCACAGACAAGAGCAGAGGGAGAAAGGGGGGGGGGGGGGGGGAATAGAAACATTGTGCTTACACAAAGAAATACAGTTTAGAAAATTAGCTTACCTGGCTCTCCTCTCCTGGTTGTGGAAGCTTCTGGTTTCTTGAAATTGCTAAAATTTCAATTAGCTCCCTGAAAGGAAAACTCAAAATTGGTGTTTGCGCAGTTTTCTAGGTCATTGTTTGTAAATCACAAGTCATCCCCAAATTGTCAGTGTACTGATATCATTACAAAAGTATGCATGGACTTGAGTATTTTATAGTACAGAGTTGGCAAGGATTTCTCAACTAAGAGTAATTCTGTGAATAGTCTCATGATTGAAGCACATTTTCTTTGTTCTTTGAGCTCATGAAGCACTTGTGCATTTATACTCAATAAATGTGCTGAGTTCCTGCCAAACTACATAGGAAAAACAGAAGCTGAAAGAAGAAACAGCACAATAAGCCACATTCATACCCTCCTTATACTGCCTTTGTTTGTTGTAAGAGGGTGTGAAAATTGTCCTCACCATTTTACTTCTTTACTTTTTCTCCATTTTTTCCAAACAGAGCAAGTTTCACACTTGGGCTTAGAGCAATTAAGTCTACACTTTCAAGCACCTAAAGAGTTTGTTGTGAAAGTACTTTTACAACAAGTATTTCTACAATAGCATATTAGTTGTATATCAAACACACAGAAATACAATTAAAAAAAAAACAACTAATAATCTTCAGGTGCTTGGTTAGAAGTGCTTCTCAAACAAACCTCTTGATCACACTTCCAGGTACCATTTACTTTGTCACCATTCTGAAAAGCCATCAAGAACCTGAAGACTTCTTGGAGCAACAAGACCACAATGCAAAAAGGCATTTCTATAAATTCAGCAAACTTATTTGCCTTCTAATGGCATGAGTAATTGTCTATCTGAGGACACTGTCCTTGGACCAGGAGGATTCTCTGCTTGTTTCAGTGCAAACAGCTGAGTGGGATGTATGATTCATTCAGCAGTGGGGCCAGAACCTTAAAATGAAAACAGGTACTTGTTAAAATGTCTGAAAAAAGCCCCTCACCAATAAAGCTCTGAGTAATTCCTCAGTCTATGTCTCTTGGTTACTTCTGAACACTAAAATGATTTTACACAACTAGAAAATAAAGAAACTTGTCATTATCACTAAAGCTTTATTCTGACCAAGCAAATAAAATGTTATGAGTAGATCAGCTACCACCACCAAAGCTGGTGGCATGGAGGGTTGTAATTCTACCATGTGTTAGCCACAAAACACACAGGCACAGATTCAAAACTATGCAGAGGCTACAGACTGTTGCTTAATGTCTGCCCATACCACCAAACCAGTATCATGACTGGGAAAGGCCTAGCTCCACAGTGCTTCAACAGTTTGCTGGTCAATAGGCAGATTGACTAAATGTTTTTGAGGGTTGCTCTGGATTCATTACAGTAGAATAGTCCAAATGGTCTAAACGGTCCCAAGATTAAAAAGAAAACCAGAAAAAAAGCATAAAAACCACAACATAACAAATAAAGAGCAATGGGATTTTATTTTTGCTCCACAAAGGTGCTCTCTAGCAACCCGTATGTCACAATAAAGTCTAAACTTGAAAATAAAACCTAACAAGAGAAAACAAGATCAACTGACCAATTCCTTGTTGTACCAGAGGTAATCACACAGACTGAGCCAGTCCCATAGACAGCATGGGTTATTCCATGTGAAAGAGTTTTCCTAAGCTCCGACTCTCTCGAAAGGAGGAAAATGAGTAGGAACCAGTTTAACTGCACTCCACAACATGGTGGCCAGCCTGGGTGAGGGTCATCGGACCAATCCCAAAGAGCATCGACAAAGCATCTGAGAATCGCCATCACTCCAAAGGCGGGCTCTACAGTCCTACTTTGAGTGAGTTTAACGCTAATACTGGCAATGACCAGAACGGCTTGAGTCAATGCAACACCATCTACAAATTTCTGACTTCAACGTAATTTTTAGTGACTAATAAACAGCCTAAAACCTAAGGGGGAAGGGGAAGGAGACGTGTGCATGCACACATTTCCCAGGAAACGCAGGCTTGTCAAGCAAGAAAGCAAATTAGGCGGTAGAATGCACTAAGAATAACAGCATGCTCTCCTGCTCTAAGAATAAGAAATAAGGCATCTCTGGGGTCAAGGCTGCGGAGGGGAGCGCAGGGCCGGGCCAACTCCCTCCCCTCCCGTAGGAGCCGGCCCAGGGACGGCAGGCGAACCATGAAACGCATGCACACGGGCCCGGCCCTGCTCTCGTCCCGCACACCAGCCCGAGATCGGGTGAGACCAGGCCGACCCGATTCGATTCGACCCGCTCCCCCCGCCGCCCTCATCGGAGGCTCCAGGCACGTCCAAGCGCCGAGCGCCCTCACCCCACCCCCGGCGCCCCGCCGCCACCCGGGGCCCTCCCATCCGGGCACCGGGGGCAGGGCGCGGTACCTGGCCAAGAGCTCGAGATCCTCCAGCGCCGCCAGAAGCCGCTCCCGGGTGCTGCTGCGCTCCCCTCCGCCTCCCCCGGCCGCCGCAGCCGAGGCCGCCGCCATCACGACCCCAGTCGCGGACCCGACCCAGAACCACTTCCCGGCGGCGGCGCCAGGCCCGCGCCGGAGCCAGGCCGGCAAGCGCCCCCGTGCGGCGAGGCTTGCCAGCGGCAGCCGGGTGGTGGCGGGCGCATGCGCAGGGCGGCCCGGCTGTTGGAGGGCCCTTCGTCCTTCTGCCCCGTTCGGAAGCGGGTTAGCGGCCTCCATGAGGCGCCGGAGGAGGAAGGGGGCCGTGGGGCGGCGGGGACAGGGGCTGTGTATGTCAGCGCAGAGCCGTGGGTGTGAAGGGAAAAGAGGTCATATCTCCCTCAGTGAGGCCAGATGCGTGCTTATAAAAACCCCGTCCTGGAGCTGGGTCGTTACACAGCAGGGGTTTGCGCTTGCCGCTGTTCTGAATGCATTTCCAGTCTCCGGATTTCCACGGAAGAGCCTCTAAATGAGATTCAGATGTGCGCTAAAAACACAGAAAACAAACGGCAGAAAAAAGGGCTTGCGACTAAATTGCGTCTGAAGTTTTTTAGCTCAAATTTTGACAGCCAGTGATAGACCAATGTCCCTCAGGTGCTTTTTATCAGATGGAGGATGAAGTAACAGCTAAAAAAAAGTTACTGAAAATGTAATAAAACCCCGGAGCTTTAAATGAGCCCAATAGCTGTGACCTAGGCTCTCTGCCCCCCGGTGACAGGAGCCACGACCTGCTTGACATGCCGGTGCTGTAGGTGCAGACGTGTCCAGCTGTGGAGGCTAAAGGCAGCTTTGCACCCATTACAGAGGCCTGCGCATGGTGATGGGGCAGGTAATGGATGCAAATCCTGCCAGCGTTTCAGCTTCAGCTAAAAAATACCATGTCTTTCCTGCTAATGTTGCTGTCTATGCGCTGGCGCTGTAAACAAGCCTCTAACCCTAGGTGGGGTCACAGAGAAGCCAGTGAGATTTTTTATGGTCATGAAGGTTTCAATAATGTGAAGAGACTCAGAGAGAAGCCAGGGTGAGGGCAGATGAGGGAGCACAAAGTGAAAGCTAATCTGGGGCCAGGGTTTATAACCGGGCAATCACTTCCACAGAAGGGCAATGAGTCCCCAGGCCCCATGTCCTGCTGTCAGCAGGCGGCTGCAAAACCTGCCAGGAGACAGCAATTCTCTCCTGATTAGAGCAAGCACTAGATGAATGATAACACCCCGACTGCCCTGGTATTTACTCTGATTGTCTTTTTGCCCTTTGCGAAGTGTATCCCTGAGAAATTTGCACTTATTAAAAACAAAAAAAAAACCAACCAACCAAAAAACAAACCACAGACCAAAACCAGGAAAGAAACTCATTAGTTGATGATTCTTTTAATTTTGGTTTAAAGGAATGATTCAGCACAACGAGATTTATGATAAAGCAATGAGATTTGGCAACCCTGAGGAGAAGAAGATAACTGCCAACAGGAGTTATTTAAAATTCATTTACAATATGCAACAGCCCTCACCGTTCTGATTGTAGATAGTTTGGGAATTCTCTTTAAACTAAGTAGCGGATAACATCATCAAATAATTCTGCCCTTTAAATAACTTTCAGTTGCTTTTTTGTTTGTTTTTCCCCTATGTTTCCCTGATTTTGTTCAAAGAAAGATGTAATTGGTGATGCTGTCTGGTTGTGCATCCAGTTCACTGATTTGTAAGTGTCTGTATGGGTGCATAAACAGAAAGAAATAGCAACTTTGAAAAAAAAGCAATCCTTCTGCTATACCATTTTCTTCCTCATATCCATGTTGACATCTGGATTATTTAGACCTGCAAGTACTTCTGATATATTTTGGGGCCATAATACTAGTTTTGCTAGAGCTAAAAGCTTGTGGTTTTAATAGGACACACAGACTTGACTGGCCAAGGAGTGAGTATCAGATGTGGGAGGGTCTTGTAGGCTGATCTTTCCCTCTTACTGTGCCCAGGGGCCTGTTCCCTCCCTTCTTAGTGACAGCAGTACTGCTCCCACCCAACCAAGCCAATACTACCAATCCTTCACTTGAGCAGCTGGTCTTCTCTCCCCACTTCTCAAAGTGCTGCCCCTCTTCCAATCAATGTGCTTGGTACTGCCCAGTCATAAAATCACAGAATCACGGAATCACGGAGTGGTTTGGATTGGAAAGGACCTTAAAGAAAATCCAGTTTCAACCCACCTGCCATGGCCAAGGACACCTTCCACTAGACCAGGTTGCTCAAAGCCCTATCCAGCCTGGTCTAGGACATTTCCAGGGATGGGGCATCCACAGCTTCTCTGGGCAACCTGTGCCTGTGTCTCACCACCCTCACAATAAAGAACTTCTTCCTTTTATCTAGTCTGAATCTATGTTTTTTAGTTTAAAACCATTGTCCCTTGTCCTGTTGCTACAGGCTCTCATAAAAAGTCTGTCATCTTTCTTTTAAGCCCCCTTTAAGTACTGAAAGCCTGTTACAAGGTCTCCCTGGAGCCTTCTCTTGCTCTGGGCTGAGCAAGCCCAGCTCTCTCAGCCGATCTTCACAGGAGAGGTGCTGCATCTCTCTGAGCATCTTCATGGCCTCCTCTGGACCCTCTCCAACAGGTCCATGTCCCTCTTGAGTTCTGGACTCCAGAGCTGGACACAGTACTCCAGGTGAGATTCACCAGAGCACAGTAGAGGGGGAGAATCATCTCTCTCAACCTGCTGGCCGCATTTCTTTTCATTTAGTCCAGGATATTGTTGGGTTTCTGGGCTACAAGTGCATACTGCCGGCTCATGTTGAGCTTCTTGCCAGCCAGCACCCCCAAGTCCTTCTCCTGAGGACTTGTCTCAGACCAGTCTCCACTAGCCTGTGTTTGTGCTTGGGTCTGCCACAACTCAGGTGTGGGACTTCGCATTTGAACTCTCCTCCTTGTCAAACTCCCCTCCCCTTGCCATGGGAATGCAGCAGTGGCTGGGAAGTGCAGGTCAATAGGCAGGCTTCTGCTCTGGCCTCTACGTGGGAGGACAGGGTGAGACCAGAGACAGAGGGAATGCCTGCCTCTGCCAAGATGAAGAAAGTCATTCAGACTGTGTCAGAGGGGTCATCTCCTTCAGAACAAAGAGAAAAGCTGGGTGAAATGGGCTCATGCCCCATACTTGCCCTGTGGGTCCATTGCTTTAAGACTGAGAGGATAATTTGCTGAATAGACTTCTGAGATTTGCTCAGACAACACAACAGAGCTGCTGTTTCCCCAGTGTTGGTTCCTCTGTTTCCTCAGTTCTTACTACTTTTGGCCTTCTTTCCCCTGAGTAAACTTTTTTCATACTTCTATTGGTTTCGAGCCAGATCTGCTTCTTTAAAGCTCATGCCTCTCCTGAATAACTAAGCAGTTCTCAGTAGTCTGAGAACATTTTAGTGGTGTGGCCATGAATGTATCTTTCTGTCCACAGTGATAGTATCAGATGTTTCAGAGCTCTTTCAGATTCTTTTCAATGGCATACTGAATGTATTAGTAAGAACCTGCTAACACAAGCAAAAGTAGCTTATTATATCTTGTTCAGTTGAGTCTTTTCTCTTCCAGAATGGGTCTTAAAGTCATAATCTGCAAAGCAAAATGATTCCTTTAGACAGATCCATGAGCAGCTGAGCTGATCTAATAGTTCACCAACACTGAGAAGCTGAGATGTTGCTGACTCCTCATCTCCCAACCACAGATTTTCACTGTCCTTTCGCTCCTCCTTGGTGTTTGCCATGTGCTTCTGTGAGACACTTCAACTCAATAACAAGACTGAGGAATATTTAATTTGGGAGGGGATGTTCATTTTCTTCTGGGTTAGTGAGTGAAACCTAACCTCATCATATTGAACTTCAGAGTGCAGTTTTATGTTACAACTAATTTAGGATGACTGTAGGCTAGTGCTGAAAAGTGCAGTCTACTCCATCTCTCTCCAGCCATGCATCCCATCTTGTTGCCCCTTCCATGAGGTCCAGTGATTGTGAGACTGCAGAACGAACCAGGTGAGCAAACGAGTTCAATGGAAAACTATAATTTTTGGACTTGATTTCTGTCAGATGAGCTCATTGAAGGAGTTAACTTCAGGGCTGCCATTGCTAAGTCACTAGACACAAGGGAATATGTGGCCAGGGAAGGGAGCCAGGGATGCTACTTTTAGTCCTAGTTAAGTGAAATTCAGGCCTAGGATTCATCTGGTGCAAAGCCTTTCCTTTCAGCACGCTATTGTGATTTCTTAACTCCTGGTGTTCCTACCTTACTTTTCATGAACTAGAAGATCACTCTGGAACTTGGAAGTTGAGTTGTAGATAATCTTATATAAGAAGCCCAAAGCAGGTATGTGTTTCATTTTCAGTCTGTATCTTTTCCAGGCTACAGGGCTTTTCAACTGTCTTTTGTTTATACATCCAGATGCTAAACATCAAGAGTTCAGTTGGTAAGTGTTCAGTAAACCACACCTTAAAATAATTATGGAAAACAATAACTGCAGAAGATACGTAACTCCCGAAGGCTCTCAGGTGTCTGGCCACATGTAATAAAAGATTGCAAACAGTATAAATAAAAAGGCAGGAGGATAAGCAAGGAGAGCAAATAGGGAAAAGGACAGAATAAATACTCATTTCCACTTCCCCTAGATAACGTATAAATAAAATCCTTTCTGTCAAATATCAACTAAAATAGAAATCAAATATCTTGAGCACTGCTTGGAAGGATGCCACAGCTGTACTTCAGCCTGTGGAGATGAGAATAATCATCCCTTATTTGTCAGGCTGTCTTTACACCATTAATATTTTTAAATGCCCCTGATAAAGCCTCCATTTCTTATTGCTATTTAAGAAGAAATCTTTATTTCCCTGCTCACTTATGTTAGATAGCAATTTTAGACCAATGAAATGAGAAAGGGGAAAAAAAGACAAAGTGGTTTTGCTTAGCTGGTGTAATTCTAGAATAGGTTAAAGATGAGGTAAAAATAGATACTACTATAAGCCAAAACTTATTTTTTTGTGGAAGGGGTGTGAAACACTACTACATATGGCCAAAACCAGAGTTTGGTACGCCATTCCAGACTGTTCCAGCACAAAATTAGTTCTGCTTTGAGCTATATTAAACCTGAGTTACACTGGTGTAAATTTGGGCACAGAGCCCTCAAGACAGGAAGTCACCCAGGCAGAAAGCAGTTGTGGTTTTCAGTCTGCTGGAGGGCTTCTTGGGACCGGTGCTGCCTATGAAGTAGGAGGTGTTGAGTGGGAGAGAAAATCAAAACTGGCCCTGGATAGTGAGAGGAAGGAAAGAAAAAAAGGAGAAAAAAAAACCCAAAGAATGTCCTTTGAAAAGGGAGAGCTTGTTTGACAGCTTGGCCATTAGAGATACCCACAATCCTGCCAAGTGTTTCCAGGAATAAAGGAAAATTTGGGGGCAATTAAATATGAACTCTTTTCCCTCACCAAGCTAAAAGTTAATGCTGCCTACTTCATGAAATAAAACATCCAATTAGGGATAATGAGACTCCGGGGGTAACCCACCAACATATATTAATTTTGAGTCTTCATTAAGTTAAAATTGTTTATTTGGAAAAAAAAAATCTTATTTTCCTTGTGGCTCCTGCTGTAACCTGTTAACCAAATACTACTGGGACACCCACACAAGCTTTTATAGAAGCCAGGCTGAAATTTAGAGTTGTTTACTTCCCCTCACAAAAAAAAACATTCAAGGGCAGCAATGACAGCCCCCATCCCTGCTCTCCCACATGCCGAATTCCAGCTAGGCTGATAGAAGTTGTCATTTACTGGGGATAAATCTTTTCCCACACCTCCCTCATCCTTATTGTGGCCCATTGCCTGCTAAAGATACAGCCGTTACCTCTTCCCATTTAGATTAGGTCACTTGTCTTTTAACTGGGTGAGTTCATCTTCTGACCTCCTAGATTCACGACGATTTTCACCTGCTTCACAATAATACATCTTCCAGACAGGATTTTCAAATACCTGCAACTGACATCAGCTATTGCTCATGGGATTCAGAAAGAGCAGAACACCAGCCAGGAATAGATGTAGCTGGCTTAAATTAGCTGCAAGGACTCAGGTCTAGGGTGAAGATAAAAAGGAAGATTTATTTAGAAACATAAAAGAGCAAAAATTATTTTAAAAAAGGGTTTCTCTCTAAGCACTTGGAGATGGGTAGAGGTAAAACTTCTTGTGAAGGGTGAGTCTTGGGAGAAGTGAGACAAGCTTTTATTGGCAACTGAAGAAACAGTATGATAAACTGTTCCAAAAACAATTACAGAATGACTTGTACTCAGCAGCCAAGCAGGATCCCATGAGAGATTCTGAAATCTAACAAAGTATTAACATTGCTGTTTCCATGTGCAAATCAGGGGAGAGTTCATAGCTATTAAGCCTGGGAAAGACTATTATGATCAGTAGTAGTCCATCCTGTCTGAAGTGGGCTGTTACAATTACATTAATGGATTCTCTACTTCAGGACTATACCATTTATATGGACATTAACGTATCAGGCACAAAGAAACTCCACTCTTCACTGAACTGCTGGAAGTTTTTTGATGTCTGTAGATGATGGGAGGAGTTGCTATTTGTGTTAGAGATAAGCTGGAGAGTATGGAACTCTGTCTGGGGACAGGTGAGCAGTCAACAGAGTTTGTGGGTCAGGGTTAAAGGAAGAACAGCGATGTGGGGATCACATTATTGTGGGGATCTGTTACAGACTGCCTGACCAAGAGGACTCAGTGGATGAAGCACTCTATAGGCAGATAGGAACAGCCTCACGCTCGCAGGCCCTTGTTCTCATGGGGAACTTCAACCACCCTGATATCTGTTGGAGGGATGGTACAGCCCGACACAAGCAACCCAGGAGGTTCCTCGATTGTGTGGAAGACAACTTCCTCCTGCAAGTAATAGAGGAGCCGAGAAGGAGAGGTGCCATGCTTGACCTCGTCCTCACCAACAGGGAAGGGCTGGTTGGAAATGAGACGCTCCAGGGCAGCCTTGATTGCAGCGATCATGAGATGGTTGAATTCAAGATCCTCAGGGAAGTGAGAAGAGTGTGCAGCAAGCTCACTGCCCTGGACTTCAAGAGAGCAGACTTTGGCCTCTTCAGGAACCTGAAGGTAAGTAGGGTTCCATGGGATATAGCCCTAGAGGGCAGGGGGGCCCAAGGCTGTTGGTTGATATTCAAGGATCACCTCCTACAAGCTCAGGAGCAATACATCCCAACTAGAAGATGTGCAGCAGGAGGGCCAGGAGACCTCCTTGGATGGATCAGGAGCTGCTGAGGAAAATTTGAAGAAAAAAGAGGCTTATAAAAGGCGGAAGCAAGGACAGGCAGCCTGGGAAGAATACAGGGATGTTGTCTGGGAAGCTAGGGACCAGGTTAAGAAAGCTAAGGCCCACATAGAATTCAACTTGGCTAGGGATGTTAAAGATAACAGGAAGGGATTCCATAGGTACGTAGTAAATAAAAGACAGACTAAAGACAATATGGGCCCCATCCTGTCATGGGTTCGGCTTTTTTCGAAGTCTCATGCTATGCTGGGGAGGAGGGGGAACTGGGAGGAGGCAGAGACAGAGTGCCTGACCCGGGCTGACCAATGAGGTTATTCCATGCCACAGCACGTCATGCCCAGGATGTGGAATACAGGGGGGAGGAACCGGGAAGTGTGTGGTTTGGGGCGGGCTCTCGCTGGCGCTGCCCGCGCGGTCTCTCGGCTCGGTCGGGCGGCGAAACGGTTGTATCCTCTTCCTTTGTATTTACTTTGTCATTATTATTGTTATTGGTGGTGGCAGTAGTGATTTGTATTGTACCTTAGTTACTGGACTGTTCTTATCTCAACCCGTGGGAGTTACATTTTCTTCGGTTCTTCTCCCCATTTCCCCCCTATCAGAGTGGGGGGTCGTGGGAAAGGAGGGAGAAGTGAAATTTACGGCTTAAACCGCGACAGTTTTTGGCGCCCAACTTGGGGCACTTAAGGGTTGAGATAAAGACAAAATAGCCACTCGTCACAATGCTGATTTATTGGCTCTCAAAGTTGTTGCTCTGGTTCTCACAGCTTCAGTGTATGATACTTTACTTACAGCCGGTATTTCTTATCCTTAACGTTTTTCAGATCTGGGTTTTGGGTTAAGGTTCTTGTTACATTGTACTGTATTGCACAGATTTTTAATACAATAGACTCGGTGATCATGAAACTGACCCGGTTTGTGTTTCCAGTGTGGCCACCAACTCTATACTTTGGGAGGTATCTAATGGAAGTTCTTAGCAATTACACGTCTCTTTTCACCTCCTCGGGTGGTCAGCCTGTGAAGGAGACATTCTTTTGTGCTCCCAGTGCCCCCACCAGACCGTTTACAACACTATTTGAGAATTCTGAAGGTTTTGAATGGCCTTATATACCCATGAGATCTGCCTGCTGGTGGTGATGGGAATTATCATGTTGGCACACATACTGAATAAGTTTTATTCACAACTATTTTGTCTGATCCGGAAAGTTAAGCAGAGTGGGGTGTGGGCCATGTCTGGGGTTAGACTACAATCCAGGATGGCCGAGAGATTTTCCCCAAGGCTGGACAGTCATGAGTGGCAGGGTGTGTGGGATAGTATGGGCAAGTATCTAGGCCAGTGGGCCCCTCCAGTGCTTTGGAACTTCACCAATGAACAAATGCAAAACCCAGAAAAATTAGTAAAACATTTAAAGGAGGTGTGTGATCATTCTGGTCACACCAGAGATGGACAAATCATGGCAACGTGCTGGGGCTTGGCTTATGCTTACGGAGCCCTGTTTAACACTGTCCAGCATCTTCAAAAGGAAAAAAACATCTCTGGATCTGAGGGCGGAGTAATGGACAGCGCAGTTAATCCAGCTCCAAGTACAGCAGCTACACCACCACCAGCGACAGGTACAGCCACGACTCAAACCCCAGTGACAAGTACGGCGGCTACCCAAACCACAGTGATAATCACCGCAGCTAAACCGGAGGACCAACTTATACCAATATCGGTTGCCCCTGTATGCAAGAGGAAAAGCAAAGAAGAGGCAAGAAAGATGAGACAAGACGAAGAAACGTCACCACCTGGGACAGCATCTGACCAGGAGTCATCACATGATGAAGAAGAAGAAGAAAAGGAAGAGGTGACTTCCCGATCTCGGACCTCAACCGAGCTACGGAATATATGAAAAGACTTCACCCGTCAGCCAGGGGAGCACATCATTACCTGGCTGCTCCGATGCTGGGACAATGGGGCCAACGGTCATGAACTAGAAGGTAGTGAAGCCAAACAGCTGGGATCACTTGCCAGGGAAGGGGGAATTGACAAAGCAATTGCAAGAGAGAAAAAGTCCCTCAGCCTTTGGAAGCGGCTCTTGGCAGCTGTGAAAGAGGTTTCCATACAAGGATGATGCTATGAGTCGTTCGGCCAAGTGGACTACTCTAGAGAAAGGCATCCAGTCTCTGAGGGAATCAGCCATTGTAGAGATAATCTATACTACCAAGCCAAATGTTGGGAATATACCCATAGATCCAGATGAAGTCGAATGTACACGACCCATGTGGCGAAAATTTACACGGAATGCACTCCAATCATATGCCCATTCATTGGCAAGCAATAACCTGGAGTGACATAAGACCACCAACAGTGGATGAAATGATTTATAAACTCCGAGAGTTTGAAGACTAATCTCACCCCTTCCATCATCTCAGCTGTGGAAAAACTGTCCCAGAACCTCCAACAATTGAGAGACAATCTATCCAGCTCCTCACATGTACCAACACACGTCTCAGCTATTAACAGAAGGCGTTCTACTGTTCGAGAGAGAAGATATAGAAGTTATACACCACGGGCCACCCTATGGTTTTACCTGCGGGATCATGGAGAAGATATGATGAAGTGGGATGGAAAGCCTACTTCAATTTTGGAGGAGCGGGTGCGAGAACTGAAAAGGAGAGCAAAGGTCAAGCCTGATCACCCCATGAAGGCTGCGGCTTCAGTCTCTGGTGAGCAGGTTCCCAGATGGAATGGAACAGCCGATTTTACTTCAGCTCCTGTGATAAAGAAGAATAATCCATTTCTACAAGAGGTGAGTGACCAATGTGATGACTACTAGAGGGGCCCCGCCTCCAGCCAGGTGGAGGTAGGGGACAATCGAACTTATTGGACTGTATGGATCAGATGGCCTGGCACATCAGTCCCACAGAAGTATAAGGCTCTAGTAGATACCGGTGCACAGTGTGCTCTGATGCCATCAAGCTGTCAAGGGGTGGAACCTATTTCTATTTCTGGAGTGACAGGAGGATCCCAAGAGTTGACTGTACTGGAGGCTGAAATCAGCCTGACTGGGAGGGAATGGCAAAAACACCCCATTGTGACTGGTCCAGAGGCTCCCTGCATCCTTGGCATAGATTACCTCAGGAGAGGGTACTTCAAAGACCCAAAAGGGTACCGATGGGCTTTCGGTATTGCTGCTTTGGAGACAGAGGAAATGGAGCAGCTGTCCACCTTGCCTGGTCTCTCAGAGGATCCTTCTGCTGTGGGATTGCTGAAGGTCGAAGAACAGCAAGTGCCAGTCGCGACCGCATCAGTGCACCGGCGGCAATATCGCACCAACCGAGACTCCCTGATTCCCATCCGTAAGCTGATCCGTAGATTGGAGAGTCAAGGAGTGATCAGTAGGACCCACTCACCCTTTAATAGCCCCATATGGCCAGCGCGAAAGTCTAACGGAGAGTGGAGACTAACAGTAGACTATCGTGGCCTGAACGAAGTTACCCCATCCTTGAGTGCTGCCGTACCAGACATGCTAGAGCTTCAGTATGAACTGGAGTCAAAGGCAGCCAAGTGGTATGCCACGATTGACATTGCCAATGCTTTTTTCTCAATTCCTCTGGCAGCAGAGTGCAGGCCACAGTTCGCTTTTACTTGGAGGGGCGTCCAGTACACTTGGAACCGACTGCCCCGGGGGTGGAAACACAGCCCTACCATCTGCCATGGACTGATCCAGACTGCACTGGAACAGGGCCAAGCTCCAGATCACCTGCAAGTACATTGATGACATTCATTGTGTGGGGTGATACAGCGGAAGAAGTCTTTGAGAAAGGGAGGAAAATAATCCAAATCCTGCTGAAAGCCGGTTCTGCCATAAAACAGAGTAAGATCAAGGGACCTGAACAGGACATTCAATTTTGGGGAATAAAATGGCAAGATGGACGCCGCCAGATCCCCACAGATGTGATCAACAAGATAACAGCAATGTCTCCACCAACTAATAAGAAAGAAACACAAGCTTTCTTGGGTGCCATGGGGTTCTGGAGGATGCACATCCCGAATTACAGTTTGATTGTAAGCCCTCTCTATTATGTGACCCGGAAGAAGAATGATTTTAAATGGAGCCCTGAGCAACAACAACCCTTTGAGCAAATTAAATAGTTCGTGCAGTAGCCCTCGGACAGTCCGGGCTGGGCCAGATGTTAAAAATGTACCGTACACCGCAGCTGGGGAGAACGGTCCTACCTGGAGCCTCTGGCAGAAAGCTCCAGGGGAAACTCGAGGTCGACCCCTCGGCTTCTGGAGTCGGGGATACAAAGGATCTGAGGCCAGCTATACCCCAACTGAAAAAGAGATATTGGCAGCCTATGAAGGGGTTCGAGCTGCTTCGGAAGTGATTGGCACTGAAGCACAGCTCCTCCTGGCACCCCGGTTGCCCGTGCTGGGCTGGATGTTCAAAGGCAGCGTCTCCTCTACACATCCATGCAACTGATGCTACGTGGAGTAAGTGGGCCGCATTAATTACACAACTGAGCTCGAACAGGAAATCCCAGTCATTCCGGGAATTCTAGAAGTCATCATGGACTGGCCAGAGGGCAAGGATTTTGGAAGGTCACCAGAGGAGGAAGGAGTGATGCGTGCTGAAGAGGCCCCACCATATAATGAACTGTCAGAAAGTGAAAAGCAATATGCCTTATTTACTGATGGGTCCTGTCGCATTGTGGGAAAGCACCGTAGATGGAAGGCAGCAATATGGAGTCCTCAACGACAGGTTGCAGAAACTGCTGAAGGGGAGGGTGAATCGAGTCAGTTTGCAGAGGTGAAAGCCATCCAACTGGCCTTGGACATTGCGGAACGAGAAAAGTGGCCAGTACTTTATCTCTATACTGACTCATGGATGGTGGCAAATGCCCTGTGGGGGTGGTTGCAGCAATGGAAGCAGAGCAACTGGCAACGCAGAGGTAAACCCATCTGGGCTGCTGCACTGTGGCAAGATATCGCTGCCCGAGTGCAAAACCTGGTGGTCAAGGTATGCCACGTAGATGCTCATGTACCCAAGAGTCGGGCTACTGAGGAACACCAGAACAACCAACAAGTGGATCAAGCTGCTAAGATTGAAGTGGCTCAGATGGACTTCGATTGGCAACATAAGGGTGAATTATTTTTGGCCCGGTGGGCTCACGACACTTCAGGCCATCAGGGCAGAGATGCAACATACAGATGGGCTCGTGATCGAGGGGTGGACTTAACAATGGATACTATTGCCCAGGTTATTCACGACTGTGATACATGTGCTGCAATTAAGCAGGCTAAATGGTTAAAGCCTCGTTGGTATGGAGGACGATGGCTGAAGTACAAATATGGGGAGGCTTGGCAGATTGATTCTATTACACTCCCACCAACCCACCAAGGCAAGCGTCATGGGCTTACCATGGTGGAAGCAACCACCTGATGGTTGGAAACATACGCTGTGCCCCACGTCCACTGCCCGAAACACTGTCCTGGGTCTTGAGAAACAGATTTTGTCACGACATGGCACACCAGAGAGAACTGAGTCAGACAATGGGACTCATTTCCGGAACAACCTGATAGAAACTTGGGACAAAGAGCATGGCATTGAATGGGTATATCACATCCCCTACCATACACCAGCCTCTGGGAAAATCGAACGGTACAATGGGCTGTTAAAAACTACACTGAGAGCAATGGGTGGTGGGACTTTCAAACATTGGGATACACATTTATTAAAGGCCACCTGGTTGGTCAACACCAGAGGATCTGCCAACAGGGCTGGTCCAGCCCAGTCAGAACTTCTACATACTGTGGAGGGGGACAACATTCCTGTGGTGCACATAAAGAATTTGCTGGGAAAGACAGTCTGGGTTATTCCTGCTTCAGGTAAAGGCAAACCCACTCGTGGGATTGCTTTTGCTCAGGGACCCGGATATACTTGGTGGGTAATGCGGGAAGATGCGGAAGTCCAATGTGTACCTCAAGGAGATTTGATTTTAGGAGAAAACAGCCAATGAACTCAATTGCATGCTGTTGCCTGCTATGTAATATTTTTATAGCCCATCAACTAGATGCCTTCAAGTCATCCGCGACTGGCCCTCAGACCATCATCCCAACAACGAATGAACTTCGATGAAACCAGATGAGTTCTGCAGTAAAGGAACGATCAGCATCAGCAGGCAACGATCCAACACTGCACACAGCCTCCCCTGCTCTGAAAGACTGCTATAACAGATGGAGCCTGACATCACGGACTGGAAGGACTCAGCAGCTTTATAGGGATTGGTCCATGCACTAAGGGATTATATCTCTCTGTGTGTGCATGCGTGTATGTATTTATATATATATGTATGTGATGGTATATTGAAAATGTGGGATCTGAAGCATGATGTGAATGGTATGGAATAAGGGGTGGATTGTCATGGGTTCGGCTTTTTTCGAAGTCTCATGCTATGCTGGGGAGGAGGGGGAACTGGGAGGAGGCAGAGACAGGGTGCCTGACCCGGGCTGACCAATGAGGTTATTCCATGCCACAGCACGTCATGCCCAGGATGTGGAATACAGGGGGGAGGAACCGGGAAGTGTGTGGTTTGGGGCGGGCTCTCGCTGGCGCTGCCCGCGTGGTCTCTCGGCTCGGTCGGGCGGCGAAACGGTTGTATCCTCTTCCTTTGTATTTACTTTGTCATTATTATTGTTATTGGTGGTGGCAGTAGTGATTTGTATTGTACCTTAGTTACTGGACTGTTCTTATCTCAACCCGTGGGAGTTACATTTTCTTCGGTTCTTCTCCCCATTTCCCCCCTATCAGAGGGGGGGGGTCGTGGGAAAGGAGGGAGAAGTGAAATTTACAGCTTAAACCGCGACACATCCAGAAGCTACCAGCAGAACTGGCTACCCTAGATTTGGAGGAGGCTGAGGTTCTTAATGACTTCTTTCCCTCTGTCTTCACTGGCAAATGCTCTGACCACACCACCCAAGTCTTGGAAGGCAGACACAGGGACTGTGAGAATGAAGACCCTGGGCCCACTGTAGGAGAGGATCTGGTTCGAGACCATCTTAAGAACCTGAATGTACACAATCCATGGGACCTGATGAAATCCATCCGCAGGTCCTGAAGGAGCTGGCAAATGAAGTTGCTAAGCCACTGTCCATCATATTTGAAAACTCATGGCAGTCAGGTGAAGTTCCCGATGACTGGAAAAAGGGAAAGATAACCCCCATTTTCAAGAAGGGGAAAATGGATGACCCAGGGAACTACAGACCAGTCAGCCTCACCCTCTGTGCCTGGCAAAATCTTCGAGCGGATTCTCCTGGAAGGCATGCTGAAGCACATGAAAAACAAGAAGGTGGTTGGTGACAGCCAGCATGGCTTCACTAAGGGGAAATCCTGCCTGAGCAATCTGGTGGCCTTCTAGGATGGGGCTACGGAACTGATGGACAGGGGTAGAGCAGTTGATGTCATCTACCTGGACTTGAGCAAAGTGTTCGACACTGTCCCACAAGACATCCTTGTCTCTAAATTGGAGAGACATCAATTTGATAGGTGGACCACTCGATGGATAAAGAAGTGGCTGGATGGCCGCACGCAAAGATGTTGTGCTCAATGGCTCACTGTCCAGCTGGAGACCAGGAACGAGTGGTGTCCCTCAGGGGTCAGTGTTGGATAGTGGTCTTGTTCAACATCTTTGTTGGTGACATGGACAGTGGGATTGAGTGCACCCTCAGCAAGTTTGCCAATGACACCAAGCTGTGTGGTTCGGTTGATACGCTGGAGGGAAGGAATGCCATCCAGAGGGACCTTGACACACTTGTGAGGCGGATTGATGCCAACCTGATGAAGTTTAACCATGCCATGTGCAAGGTCCTCCACCTGGGTGGGAGCAATGCCAGGCACAGCTACAGGTTGGGCAGAGAAGAGATTCAGAGCAGCCCTGCAGAGAAGGACTTGGGGGTGTTGGTTGATGAGAAAATGAACAAGAGCTGGCTTCAGCGTGCGTTTGCAGCCCAGAAAGCCAACAATATCCTGGGCTGCATCAAAAGGAGCATAACCAGCAGGTCGAGGGAGGTGATCCTGCCCCTCTGCTCTGCTCTCGTGAGACCTCCCTTGGAGTATTGTGTGCAGTTCTGGTGTCCTCAACAGAAAAAGGACATGGAACTGTTGGAACAAGTCCCGAGGAGGGCCACGAGGATGATCAGGGGACTGGAGCACCTCCCGTATGAAGATAGTGCTGAGAAAGTTGGGGCTGTTCAGGCTGGAGAAGAGAAGGCTGCGTGGAGACCCCATAGCAGCTTTCCAGTATCTGAAGGGGGCCTATAGGGATGCTGGGGAGGGACTCTTCATGAGGGACTGTAGTGATAGGACAAGGGGTAATGGGTTCAGATTTAAAGAGGGGGAGTTTAGATTGGATATGAGGAGGAGGCTTTTTAGTGTAAGGGTGGTGAGGCAGTGGAATGGGTTTCCCAGGGAAGTTGTGAATGCTCCATTGCTGGCAGTGTTCAAGGCGGGGTTGAACAGAGCCTTGAGTGACATGGTTTAATGTGAGGTTTCCCTGCCCATGGCAGGAAGATTGGAACTAGATGATCTTGAGGTCCTTTCCAACTCAAGCCATTCTATGATTGTATGTGTTGCTCAAGGGTTGGTGGTAGGACCAGGTGAGGAGTTATTTCCACAGTTTTGATCTTCCACAATCTTAGATACTGAAAATTCATTGAACTGTCATTCTTCATTAGTGACTTACGTGGGTGCTTGCAGGTGGCCAAGAGAGACCTTTAAAGAGTCACCTCATCTGCTTCTGAAGTGGATGAAGCCATTCAGCAGCATTGGCAGTCCAGAGTCAAAGACTGCCTTTCAAATTCACACCAACAGTCTCTCCAGAAGACAAATCCTAACTATAGTTCGCATTTAGTGGTGTATGTCTCCTTTTAGCTCAAACTGCAATACAGTACTGACACAAGGTCATGAAAAGCCATACAGGCTTATCATGCCACATTGTGCTAGATTGGTGGCAGGCAACAAATAGAATATGGTAAGAGTTCATACGTAATTAAAATAAATGTATCATAGAATATTTAAGATTGGAAAGGACCTTAAGATCATATAGTTGCAACACTCCTGCCATGGGCACGGACACCTAACACTAGACCTACTAGATATAGTATCACTGATATCTATGATGTTTTGAAATCCTGAATGTTTTTCCTGGTTAATCTGAACTTCTAGTGGAAAGTGTTCCTGCTCATAGCAGGGGTGTTGGAACTAGATGATCTTTAAGGTCCCTTCCAACCCAAACCATTCTGTGATTCTATGATATAAATTGTCTCTTGTGTCTTGTAAGAGCACAGAATCTTGCTCAGGTCCAAGATGTTAATCAGAATTTCACATGTTATGTATATGGCAACACTGGCATTGGAAAATGCTGTGTTGAGAGCCACTGTAGGCATGAACTTGGGCACATGAAGTATATATGCAAAATGCCCTGTGGAATACAGGATATGAAAAGTAACCAGCACAATCTGTCACATGTTAACAGACCCTGGAAAATGTCATGACAGGAGAGTAATTTACATGTCATTGTTTCCTAAACCTCACCAAAGTCCTTTTGTAATCCCTCACCTGCCCTGCCCCCAGTAAGAGATATATAGTCATTTACAATAGGAGGGAAGATGGCCAAGCTGGGATCAGAAGTAATTCTTGTCCCCAGGTGCTTCATAAATCACACTTAGGTAATCTAGTAATAAAGTTGGTAATGGAAATGATGCTGTGGCAGTGAGTTATAGGCATTTGGAGGTGGTGTGACAAGGAGTTCACCCCAGGAACCCTCTTACTCAGTTGTCTGCTTCTTCCCCCACAGTATCCCTTGTGCTTCTAATTTTCCCTTGTCTCTGATTTTGTTCTGGTTCCTCAGAGCCTGAGTCATACACCTTGAAATAACAGTCACCTTCATTTCCAAATTCAAGCTTCAAAGACGCATGAGCAATTACAGGTACTTCGAGAAATTCAGGTTCAATTTTGCCAAGGGTTGACCTTGTGAAGTGCCGAGCTTTTTTGCCCTCAGTTCAATAACATGCCTCTCCCTGTGTTTAGCTTTAAGCTTTGGACTTGGTTGCTTGCAATTAAGCACATGTTTAAGCTGTTTGGTAGATTGTGGTTTGAGTATACAGTATCTGGCAGATTCCAGTCATGCAGGACAGAGTACTCAGGGACATGTTTATGCTAGGGCTGCACAAGTACATTTATTCTAGACGCGGATAACTCTGCCAAATGCTTCTATAGACCCTGCTTTCCAAGCCCTGATCATTTGTCCTGTAAAATATATATAAAGTGTATATATTTTATATATATAAGGTATAGTTCTACTGTTCCTGGAGCATTTCCACAAACATGGAATTATATCCAGCATGGATGCAGGCAGGATACTTATAGAGTTGTGGGCAGTTGAATGGACTTAACTGGGTGGCTTCTTATGTGACCACTCCACTGTCACAGGAGAGTATCCTTTCCACATTCGCCCAACAGCTCAAACTCCCTACACAACCAGTATGGGTTAGATATTAGTGCTGGAGAGGGCACTGTATTGTACTCTCCCCACCAGCACTGACTATACTTTTCTGTTACGTGCAGCTGCAAGCAAAATCAAAGAATCTGATGAAGTATGTCTAAATTTCAGAAGCCAGGAGTGCCTCCACAATAGTCCCACATCCAGGCACATACATCTCTCTGGTATGTCAGGGTGAGCCTTAGGTGTGCACCAGCCTATCCTTTTGCCTCACCCACTTCTTCGCACCTTTGTTTCATGGGAAATAAGCTCAGACCAAAAGACAACCATGACTCATTCTTCCAGACCCCCAAGCAGGGAACATACTGTCAGGTATTCCAGACCTAAGGCATTACGCACGTAGCCACATGTCCTGTGGTGTTTTAGGGACTTCAACCCTTCTCTTTCTGTTAAGTCTCACCACCCATTTTGGAATACAGTTTTCAAAATATACTTTTCATGAAGCATAGGTATTTCATAAACAAGCTTGCTTTTGTCTTTGTGAAAAGGCTGTCCCATCCCTATGGGATTGCTCCTTCTCTCTGGCTATCTGATGTCCTCTGCTCACTAGGACCCACATAAAACTCCTGTCTAGTGAATTCACAAATGCCTTTGGTTCTGTCATCTCCCTAGACAAACAGCTGCCTCTCTCTCACCAAAATACACAATCCAGGTACCAAGGTGCAGCCTCACAGGAGAAGACCATGCCAGACTCTATAGAAATAAAATCATAAATCCATAACCCTCCTTTTCGCCCCCCTCTTCTTCCTGGCCTGAACATAGGTGCCAAGAAAACAAGAAATGCAGAATTTGAAGGATGGAATATTGATTTTCTAAAGAGTAGCCTAATACTACAGAGTTGGTAAACAAGAAGAGTACTCAGTACTTAAGAGTTTTAAGATTATTCATGCAACGAAATGATACAGAAATTCTGTTCTGACATAAGCAGTTACAAAAAGGTTTCAGACTTCATAAACTTCTGCCCATAAAACTTAAAAATCTTTAAACCTTAAAAATTTTGCAGAGAGACTTTCGTTTTGCTTTTTTACATTATTTTAGCGCCTGTCTGTTGCAGGCGTTGTACAAGTATTTGCTGTTAATCCCATGTGCCCAATTACCTCAAGGCTTGTTTTTATCAAAACAAAAAGCTGTGGTTTGTTTCAACATCTGAACATCAGTGGCAGGTTAGCCATGCAATGTCCCCAGTTTCAGACTGACCTCTGGCAATCCTGCTTCCTGGTGGAATAACAGCACCATGTGTCCACTTCCTAACACCTGACATGCACTCGTATTCCAGAAGTAACAGTATGTAGGAAGGGAATCTAGCCTTCAGTCAAACCCATTGTCTTTATCTTTTGGAGAGATGACAAACTTCTGTTAGCAGAAGTAGAATTGAAACAAATCCTTTCCAACTAGAAGTTTCACACATTTTCAGGAATATGCTAACCAAAGTTGCTGAAAATAAAATGGAAAGCGATGCGGAAGCTAAAGTAACTTCACGTGCTATATTCAAAGCCAGACTGTGAATGGATTTCTTGAAATACCAAATTCTAACTGTAAAAAAACCTGTCAGAATGCATCACGTATGAACACAGAAAGACATTGTGGACCACAGGGAGATGAGTATCTGTGATGAGAAAAACAACCCAACTGGCATGTAGGGGAATGCTTGAAGCCTTCCTTGTTATGACTACAGTAAAAATACACATCTATTTTCTTAGAATAACAATGCATTCATTCTCTTTCCTGCTTGGAGCTGTTGGGCATTTACAGTGTGTTATTAGCAACGGTACAAATGTCTTGTGTCTTGAAAAATCAAAGGCATTAGTGAGTAAGGAGAATTAATACCTTCCCTGTAGCCCTGCCCCTGGATTTCCTTATGTGTTTTGCTTTAAGGAGTTACTGGATAAAAAAAACTATAATCTATGCTGGAATCAAGGACTGGTTGCTCAGGACCTCCATCTCTCAAGGGAGCACCTTGAGAGTTAAGAGTACAGAGTTGGGCTTCCTACTATTGCTTGTGCTTTTCCTGGCTTTGTGATCCTTTGGTGCTTTCTTGTCCAGTGGTCTCTGCAGTGGGAGAGAAGGCTCATGCAGCTTAGCCTCCTAGCTCTGGTCTAAGAAGCTCCCGTTTGAGAAGAGGGAGTTGCAGGTTTGAACACTGGCCCTCTGAGGAGAAACCTGATCTCTTTTCCTCCTTGGGTGGATATCCAAACCATTGCATATTTCTCCTCAGCGGCCGTTTTTCAGCAAGACACATTTGTTCCCATGGCAAGAGCTAGTTACCTAAATCTAGAGGTGATAGAAAGGAAGGAGGGTTCAAAATATGTTCTGGTCTCACACATGCAGAAGTCTAAAACTGAGAAGTGGAAGAATCTCAGCTCTCCTCTGCCTCCTCATTTCCCACTGGTTGGTTTTGTTACTAGGAAAAGGATGCACCACAGACTAACTCCCTCTGTGCCTGGAAGGGGCGAGAGATGCCTAAATGAAGCTCATGAATCACAGTCCTTGAGTACCTTCCTAGAGACAAAAACCTCAGCTTGAGTCCCTTGTGAATTTTCCCTTTTTGTTCCTAGTGTCTAAACTTGAAAACATGCCTACCATGCATATGAAGAAACTAAAAAGTTGTTAAAAGGGCAAAGTATCTTTATTTCCTTTCTTTATGCCATCAGCTAAATGTTTGTACCCATTCCCTTGCATAAGATGCACTAGTGCAGTGGGCCAATTCAGAAAACAGATTCCTGAGGAAACAAACCACTTTCTGACAGGTTAGACTCTAGCTGCGTTAGCTCCCTGAGCTTGCTTTGTCTTCTGGTTCCACTGGCACTGATGCCGTGCAAGACACAAGGCCAAAACGTGCTGGAAAGGAAGAAATGTGCGAGTGATGAAGGAGGGGAATCAGGCAGCAGTAGCCCAAATTTAGAGCAGCTTATGCTGTGTTGGAATCGTACTCTGAGGTACAGTTTGGGCTGTTATGTGCCCAGTGGGTTGCCATCATCCATACCTCCTGTAAAATAAATCTGTTTGAACTGCACACAGGGTCCCAAAATAGATTAGATATCACCCACTGCAGGGGGTTGCGATTAAAAAGAAAAGGAAAAAAAAGACTTGGCAGTGAGCAAGGCCCAAGGGTGGGTTTCATGTGATGCTGAAAGCAATTTAACAGCTTGCTGCTGCTGAGAGGGGGCTGATCATCTTTTTTTCTCCTGCACTTCCTCCCCCATAGGCACATGCCATTAATGCTTGCCTTGCAGCAACTCCAGCATTTATCTTGCACTTATGTTAAGAGTGGGTCAGTTTGTCTTGCTAACCACATCAGAAAACAGAGCCAGCAAAAGAGTGAGTGGTCTGCTGGGCTTAGGGGTTGAGTCGGCTTTCTTGGTCACCTGCGTTGTTCAGATAAGCACCACATGGAGCAATGCCAGGGAAGGGGCAGGAGGCCGGGCTGGGAGCAGGAGGGTGGCGGAGGAGGCAGGAGTAGGATCGCAGCGTGCTGGCAACACCAAGCTGCTAGGTTGGCTCAGTTTCCTATTGCCCCAGCTCTGCTTGGACTTTGCTATCCAAAGCACATTATTAAACGCATGCAACTCCTGCGTCAGAGCCCTGACAGCCTTTTAGTGCTATATATTAT
The DNA here is from genome assembly GCA_017639245.1 of Myiopsitta monachus. NCBI lineage: Eukaryota > Metazoa > Chordata > Aves > Psittaciformes > Psittacidae > Myiopsitta > Myiopsitta monachus. The sequence goes on from CM029919.1 coordinate 69,266,852, forward strand.
GGGCCAAATGAGTTTGCAGATCCTTGCAGATTCAAGAACCAGCTTTGTTCTTGGCTCTTGCTGGCATCTTGGGCAAGTTGTGGAACAGCGGTGCAATGTGCTTCCCCTCCGGGAAATTCTGCTTACTAAGGGAGCAGTCTAATTCTCTTCTTAAAGTTTTTGGAGAATCTGTATCTCCAGCCCCCTGAAGGGGAGCTGCAGTAATCCAGATGCTAGGCAACAATAGTAGGAAATGCTGTGATGAAGCCTGCTTTCAGTAGGGAAGAATGTCACTTAAATGACAGAATACCTACTTGAGAACTTCCCCTCTTTGAGCAGCAGTCTAGTGACTCCTTTGTTAAGAGGAGTTAACATTTTGTTCGCTGTCAGGTCAGAGCTTTTACAGGCAGTTGTCAGGATGGGCCCAGCCTCTCTGCTGGCATTTATAAGCCAAGAGATTCACAGATCTGTTTCATAGGTCACAGCTCTGGCTCTTCACTGTTCCAGAAACAAAAAGTCATTTCAGTTGGCCAATAGTCAAGCAGTAAAGAGAGCTCTTTTGCCCCTGGGGTGCAGGAGGATCCCATTTGAGTGATTACAATCTATAAAATCATCCACATTCATTGGACAGAGAAACCATTAACTCTGTCCCTGACCCCCAGGCACCCAGGCAATAGGATCTACTCAGTGGTTGAGTCCCACTGTGAGTTGGTGGAAGCTGTGGTGGAAACATGGGAATCTTTCTTCCCCTCCCACACAAGTTAAAACATGAGCTTTCCAACATCCTTCACACTGAAGTCGATTTGCTTCAGTGAAAATTCCTCTGTGCTCTACATCTGCCGAATTCCTCCCTGCAGCATCTGTTGCTGAGCTATTGTTGAGTATGTAATGGAGCCATAGGAGCCCCGGACTCCAGATTATTCCTCACAGAATCATTCCATTTCTGTGTTTTTATGCTGCCAATACCTGTAAGGAGGATGTGTGCGCTTACTGACAGAATTTGGGAAGTTTCAGTAACACGGCCAGCGATTTCTAAAGAGGAGGTCTCCTGAGTTTTTTGGTAGGGTTGAAAGAAGCAGGCCTGAGTCACCAGCTGTGCAGCAGAGCTCCCGTGTCTTCATTTGGGAAAGTGGTTGCATTTTCTGCTTTTCCACACTCATGCAACAGTGTGCATGGCCTTTCCACCCCATTGCAGGCTCTAGTTGTGAGAAAGAAATGATTTGTTGTGGCTGCAGTTAGTGCCTGGTGTGGATCCTACTTTCTGAGAACATGCTTGCCTTAGGCTTGCTGCATGAAGTCCTCAGATATGCTTAGCATTAAAATGTGGTTAACTCAGTTTCTAGCCCAAATGAACTTTTACAATTAAGAAAGACATTCTGCATTGAAATCAGACTTTTTTGTTTGCTTATTTTTAGCTTCAATGCAAATTGCAGTGACGCAGTCATGCTCTGAGCATATGTGTGCTCTTGGGTGTCTGTAAGGCCTTCTCTTTGCAAATAACTCCTGGCCATTCTGAGCCCAGTTTCACTTACAGCTAGCAGTTTCAAACATACTGGGTCCCTACGTATTCCATGAAAGAAGATGGTTGAATATAGCAGAGGGAAAGTCTACAGCCTTATACGGAAGAAAATGCATACGACCAGCCCAAGCCATGTTAGGCATAAAAGAATCTACACAGGAGAGCAACATTCAATGTCCCAGCCTCACGAAAAGTTTTAATCAGAGGTGGCACCACCAGAGAATCTTACCATCAGATGAAAATGAGCCAGAAACCAGGTTTCATTTTCTGTGTCACATATGGAAATACTCGATTACTTAGGAGAGTAAAAAATAAATACTAATTTTGTCCCCCTGCCTTCTTGCTTTCCTTCTTTGCTGCAATATGGAATATAGAACCAGGTCCTGTGTGACCAGGAAGTGAGGTTGATAGCTATGCATAGAAGGCTTAATTTTAAGAGAATGTTCATGGCAGGGGGCTTGGAACAAACCTTAAGGTTTGACCTTAAGGTCCTTTCCAACCCTAACTATTCTATGGTTCTCTGATTCTATGGAATGTATCCTTTGAATCTGAACATGGCACATTTTACTTCCCATGGTCCTGTACGTCTTTTCCTTAACCCCACGTTAGTTAGGTCTTACCAGGTCACTGCATGTTTGGTATGTCCATCACTGAAACTATAAAATAAGTGAATTAAAAGACTTTATTGGAGAAAAGCACAATAAAACCATGCTAACTTCAAAATTCTGGTTGGCTTCTAGCTCCTTTCAACAATCCACACATCTCCTGTCTTGTGGTGAAGGCCTCATCTTCCCAAAACTGAATGGTTCACACTACAAATTTTTGGAATCAGGGCATAGCAAAGTGCGAACAGAAATATAATATAAATGTCAGTTGCCAAAAGAAATAAACTAAATGTTTTAATGTGCATTCCTGGTGGCTTTTACTGTCTGTCTTTGTCTCAGCCACAGTGTATAAATAGCCACCAGATCTTCTCAAGTATTTGGAAGCCTGTGGCTTCACAGAACAAATACACGAGTATGCAGAGACTGATGTTGTAATAATTACTAATCATATTGTAGTTTTACATATATAGTACAACATACACTATACCTTCATTATTATGAGTTATTCTGTTGACTTCAGCACATTTATTCATGTTAGTAGATAAATGCACTGTCCTCCCTATACTGGTGAAGTAAACAGTGAATATCCCCTGGAACTAGAATTTGAATGTCCAGACTATTTAACTGGAAGAAGGATCCCTGGCAAGAAGGATCTTCTGACACTTGATCTAGGGTGTGCAGCCTTTCCCCACACAGTTCCTAGATGCAATATGGTAATCAGTCAGCAATCAGACACCCTGTTTGGGGAGATAAGAGAGTTTAACAGAATGGGTAGTCACAGTGGGACTCAGTGGGATCATAAGCACATTTAATTTACTAGCATAAGCATAGACTTACTGTCTTGCAGTTGCTAACATGGATACAGCTAATGTGAGTTTGGTGATATAGAAAGAATCTCCTTTAAAGTCTGACCAGTTATTTGCTGCTTTTGCTTATCCATTTTGTTCTTTTAAAGACTTTTTTAGCATCAGTTCCTCCTTCACCTTTGAAGCCCAGCTGCCAGCATTTCTCATTTCCACAGCTCACCCTTAAACTACGGTAGACTACTTATGCTGCCCTAAGTAGCAGCGATGTCAGCAAGTCTTGCAGAAGCAATGCACAGCTGGAAAGAAAGACCTGAACTCACCTTTGGCAGGCCTAAAAACCTGTCATCTCTCAGTGTAACAACAAGCCTGTGTAAGAGAGCATTAGCTCAGAATGCATTTTACATTAAAATCCAAACACTGTCGTAAGAGAAAGATGCTTGTCTTCTTCTTCATTTCTTTTTTTCTTTTTTTTTTTCTCCCAAAGGAAAACATTCCAGTGCATATTTTGATCATTTGTTCTGCTTCTGATAGAAGTCTGTGAGTGAAGAGTCAAAATAAAAAAATATTGCTCAAACAAGGCAAAACTTGAGTAATTGAGAAGTCAATATATGCTTTTTATTAATCATAGATGTATATTAGTCAACAGTTTTGAACATGTTAAAACCTGCTGTTCAGTCCTTAATTACTTTTCATTCCTTTTCCTTATTGCTATCTTTTTATACAGTCAAAGCATCTGGAGGCCCAGTCCTGACTGAGGACTAAGGTCCTCATTTTGCTCACACAAAGAACTTAGGCTTGGTGGTTTTATCTTTCTTCCAAAATGTTTGTTCAACTATGGGTATTACTCAAATGATGCAATACTATGAATGTCCATTTATGATTACCATGGACAGATGGTCTTGAATCAGCCCACTGTCTTTTGTTGTTTTAATAAATTATATGCTTTGATTAACAGAAACCTCAGCCAGACATTTACCTATCAATTTTCCATAGGCTTCCTTTGCCCTTTTACTTGTAACAGGAGCCATTTCACATTAAGGTGTGAAGAATATGTATAATAACACAACCTTTTGCTGGTAATTTTGAAGCCACCTGTGAATCAAGTGCTTACAGGCAAATAACTATTCTCTTGGTGTACTCATATGATCATGAAAAGAGCTGACATTGTCAGCATTCCTTGCTTTGCTGTAAGTATTATTCCCATTTTACGGAGAAAGGCAGTAAGAAACACAGTTTAGTCCCTTATTTTTGAAAACTGTTATCAAGCAACTTGTACCCTCTGGGTGTGTCTAAAATGGTGGGATGGAGACTTTTCAGTTCCTAAAACTGTACCCTGACCATGTTATAACCGTAAGTGAATAAGGTCCTGATGTACAGTTTTTGCCCCTTCCTGCATCCTGGTTTCCACTGGAAAGAAATTCACATATATGGGAAAAGAAGGCTCTACAATGTGCTCCAACTGGTCTCCACTTGGACAGGCACAGGATCATGACAGGAGTGAGGACAATGAAGGGGAATGACAGAGGAGGGACACACCCCCGCAGGAAGTGATCCTGCCCCTCTGCTCTGCTCTCATGAGACCTCCCTTGGAGTATTGTGTGCAATTCTGGTGTCCTCAACAGAAAAAGGACATGGAACTGTTGGAACAAGTGCAGAGGAGGGCCACGAGGATGATCAGGGGACTGGAGCACCTCCCGTATGAAGATAGGCTGAGAAAGTTGAGGCTGTTCAGGCTGGAGAAGAGGAGGCTGCATGGAGACCCCATAGCAGCCTTCCAGTATCTGAAGGGGGCCTATAGGGATGCTGGGGAGGGACTCTTCATGAGGGACTGTAGTGAGAGGACAAGGGGTAACGGGTTCAAACTTAAAGAGGGGGAGTTTAGATTGGATATGAGGAGGAAGCTCTTTAGTGTAAGGGTGGTGAGGCAGTGGAATGGGTTTCCCAGGGAAGTTGTGAATGCTCCATTGCTGGTGGTGTCCACGCAGCCTTCTCTTCTCTTTTTAGAAAGCAACTTTTCATAGCAAATATGAAAAAGTAACAAATCTCCTTTCTATGGCCAGTTCATCTATAACCTCTCTCTACAGCCACATTTTTCCTGACCGTGATACTCACCTACAGATCACAGGAGGTTTTTGGTTTTTTCTGTTTGTATTTCCTTTATTACTCTTCATCTATGACAAGTATTTCAGTTTCCCTGCAGCAGACTGGCATTTGTTCTGGGATGTTTCAAGGGGAGCTAATTTACATCAGGAAATTGCTTCAAGGTGATCCATCTGGGACATTCAGAAAGTCTGCATACTCTGTATGTGCTGTGTAGATGCATTTTGTTATTTGTTTTGAGCTTCACACATCACCTCTGGCTCACAAGCATCTCCCCACCATGACCAGTCTTTGTCCTTTTCATAGCAAGTGGGCAACAAACGTGGTTGCCAATTGTGGCATCCCAGGACATCTGGGAGGGAAGAGCCCACCCAGCTTTATCAACAGCTGGAGACTAAAGAGGACTCCCATGGGTCAAGGCTATCTTCCAGCTCTGAGGAAGAGTGCTAAGGGACATAAACAGGTCCCTTCTTTGCCTGGAGATACTGTGAAGGGACTGTTCAGAATGTCCTTCCTTCCTGCACAAGGTTGTATTTTTTTCTGCCAGGTCCCAAGTTGGAAATGCAGAATGCTTCATTTACCACTCAGCATCAAGTCAATGGGCGCTGTGCAAGAACTTCAGGTGGATTGAATAAAAGCAGTTCCAGCAGGGAATTTACTGACACATCCTACTTTGCTGACTGACACTGGTCAGATTTAGAGCTACATATGTTCCTGGTCACAGAAGAAGCAAAACACTGGATTTCTGCAAAGGTCCATTTCCCGCTCCCTGTACAACTTTGACCTCAGCCAGAGAGAGGAAAAAAATGGGATTGCTTCGAAGTGGGAAGTACCATGTACTTGAAGTACACTGCCACGTTTCCAACCAGCCCATGGCATGGCTCTCATTACACAGCAGATGCGGCTTTTCTTCTTTCTCTTTCCTCCCTCTTCCCTCCATCCAATCCCTTTTTTGATCAGTTGAACTGATCAGGCCAACAAAAACAATCCTTCAAAGAGGCTACACAGCACTAACAAACATATGCACTGAATCTGCTAATGCCATGGCTCACTTAACAGAGATCTCCATTCTTTCTGCCCCTGCATCTTTCTCCAGAAACATCAGTAAGCTTGTTGTCTTACACTGCCCCTCAGGTATTCCATTACACTCCTTAAAACGACCTTTTTGAGAAAGGCTGACAACAGTTGTAGCTACCTGTATGCTATAGACTGTCATGCAGGTCTGTCATGATCATAGAATCATAGAATTAACTAGGTTGGAAAAGACCTTTAAGATCATCAAGTTCAATCGTTACCCCATGACTGCCAAGTCCACCATTAAACGTTGTTACTAAGGGCCTCCTCTACGCGGTTTCTGATACCTGAGTTGTTGTCTGATTTGCCTGTTCTGTTGTCTTCAGTTTGAAGCTTAACTGCTCAGTCCTGAGAGGTAGGGATCTTATGTCTTGTGTCTGTACAGCACACAGCACTGTGGTGTTCTGTGTCCATAGCGTCAGGTTTCTAAAAATGCATGCAATCTGATTGATCCTAATTGCTCTTCTCCATTTCTAATGCTTAATCATATTCTGTGTAATCCTACTCCCCCTGCCTAAATGAGTATGAAATTATACTCACACCAGAAAAATCCACAGGGATGGGAAACAAAAACTATTTCCTTGACTTCTCATTAATTTTTGGGACTGTAGTGTGTCTCCTCAAGGGCTCCTACACAGGCCTTTTGTGTCCTGCATCTATGGAAGTGCTATAGCCACACTGTAACAGGCTACTCAAACCCACCGCCCCTACAGATTTCTACTGCTTCACCTCAAAACAGGCAGCCTCTGCCTGTAGCACATTCAGGGAGTGGAATTTCCCAGCCAGATTTGCCTTTCCTATATCTCTCCCCAAGCAGAAAACAGTCAGCTTGAGACGCTATTGAGTGCACAGCCTTGCTCCACGGCTGGTGCTTCCTGAGGCAGGTATGAACCTGTTAGATGAACGCCGTGGTTATAACCACAGTGTTAAAAAAAGATCCTGTGTCACTGAGTATTTGGTGGCTGCTCTGTGGTGAAGAGAAAGCTGTCTGAAGCTGTGCAGTTCAGGATGTGCTTTAGTAGCAGCGCAAATATATACCCAAACAATGTGTTAGACTAGAAAAACACATCAACTGTTGTGTGACAATAACGCAAAAGAATTTTGTAAATGTACTAATGCCTCTGTGGAGAGAGAAAAATGGGACATACTGGAGTATGGATGGGCAGGCCATATGTGCAGGGCTACTGTTTTGGTGGAGTTCTGAGAAATGGCATCCTGTAAACTGTCTTTTCAGCATCTGTTCTTTCTGAATGCTGTTGTGGGAATGCACTCCCAAAGCACTGGACAGACTGAACACAATTTGCCATTGCTCATAAAATACTGATGTTCAGGCCATGAGGATGTGCTGCTCTAGCAGAGTGCATTCTCACTCACCCTTCTTCAGAGTGACACATGGCTCCCCGGAGGAGATGGACAGCCAGGAGGGAAGTTCATGTTTGTGGTGGCTGTGGAAGTGGCTAGGATTAACTGTCCTACAGAAGAGTCTGCCTGAAGACTTCCCAGAGCCCTTTGTGGACAGCAATTTCCTGTCCCCAGGCACCTTAAGGCAATGTGGAGGAATTTACCACAAAGCAGCAAAGGGTCTCCGGGGATCTGGTTCCTGGAAACTCCCAGTTCGACTGGATCCCCACTCTATGAATCTGTAAATTTTGTCCTTTTTAAAGCCACCTTTCATACTGTACACAAAAGCCCCTTCCCTATGTGACACTTCCCATTTCAGCCTCATGTTTCATACCTAAGGCATCACAAGGTCATTTTTACTACCTTGCTGGTGGCTCAGTGTCCCTCTTCACCTACTCCCTACTTAAAAAGTACCATAATCACTCCCACCTCCCATTCTCCATAGACACACCCATGTACCCCAATTTTTCCACTAGGATCTCAATTCCCTTCCTGTGCCAAGGGCTCTCTTTCCACACCATTTTCCCTTGCCAGCTACCCTCCTACCCAGTGAAAAGATTTTGTCTTCCTCTCATTTTTCCTGAGGTCATGGATTAGCTGACCCTAATTTCCTTATACTAAAGACATTATGCTCTTCTTTTCACTCCAGGCTCCCCCCACCTCCTTCCCTCTCTACCTCCAGGGCTGGGTTGATACCCATTCCCCCACTGTTGTTACCGGGTTTTTCTTTTGTCTGAGAGAGGAATTATTCAGTGTGGGTGTGTCTCAGCTGTATTGAAAGGATAAACAGAGAGGATGGATGGGCACTGTTATCTTGGAAGGTGTTAATGGCTTTTTAGTTCACTGTACACTTAGAAAAGTGCCTGAGACTGCAGTTCTGATAAACATAGGGGAAAGGCTCTGAACTGTCTTCACTTTTTCTTCCTTCTTCATTATTAAATATTTACTAAAATCAAGAGGATTCTCCCAATCCACTCGTACCAAGAATACTTCCTGAAATTTGAGAAATAAATAGGAAGTGTTCAGAAGTTACTGCTTTAGAGAAGACAGAGGTACCATGAAGCTGAGTGTAGGGCTCAAATACTCAGTCCATAACTCATACAAAACACAGGGTGCAGCAAATATGATAATGTAACTTATTCAAAGATGTTTTCACACTAAAGAACATCTTTTTAGGCCTCCTAAACCAAAACAAGGCAGCAGCCCCCATACATACTGAGAAAAGCATCATATGCCAAAACATGTCTACCCACTATTTTTTCTTTTATAATACTTACCACTTTCCTCTTAATTTGGGTTTAAAACTAGCATGAAAATTGGCTTAACCTCTACACTTCTAGTCTCATTAAATCGTCTATTTCTCTTTCTTTTTTTCCTCTGGTTTTTTTATTTTTGTCTCCTTCTCCTTCACTCCTGGTTTGTATTTATTTGTGTTCTTGCTTTTCAAATATGGGACCTGCTTCTATTGTCTTTCCTCAGGCAATTCTTTATTGAAAGCAAATGGCAGTCTTACTGGAGAAAAGGCAATGGAAATGATCCATGGTTTTCATATTAGGATCTTGCTTCTGTGGCAAGCTGCATGCTGGTAGAGATATTCACCAATATACAAGTAGACTCAGATTTGATCACACATGACTGGTTAAATACTATGTTTCCATTTACAATCTATGTAAGGAATTTATTGCTCATACAGTTTTCTATTTTTAATCTATTTCTAAATGGTTTCCACTCAAAAGGGGCCATAATATTTAGGGATCTAATTCTTGTGCTATGAATTATTGAAGACTGAAAGAAAACTAACTAGTGTGCTGGCAAGGTACATATATTAAAACATTGAACCATGCCTTAGACTGATGATGGCTTCTTATCAATCATCTGAGTGATGCAATTTGTGCAGAACCCTCTGTATTCTGCTCTGTCACTTCCAGAAATGACCAGGTGTTTCTTGGCCCATAGATTTTGGTAATCTTAACAGGGCATTGCAAGCTCCTTTTTTAGGAGGGTGAAGATGGATGATTTATCTCTAAGGCAGTCAAGACTCATAACTGCACATCTTCATTCCATGGGAATATTGCTCTTGACTCCTTGACTACAGAACAAAGTCACAGGCAGGATGACAGATCTTTGTTTGTCTAAGCCTCCCCAGAGCAGAGAGTTGAGAACTTTTCTTAGATTGAGACTACAGTTTTCTCTCTGGGTCTTCATATTTCTTTACAAATTGCCATTACTTTTCTTTTTCCTGCATAATTTATCTCCCTAGTGAGAGTCTGAGCCATCCTGAACAAGTAGGCAGTCACCTTGCCACAGCTTGGTTTACCTTGTGCTGGTGCACTCAATGCTGCATTATATTGGATACAGAGAAGTTCTTACCAACAGACCACAGGGATTTCCTGTGGAAATATTTCTTACATGTCTTTCAGCTTCTTCAGTGTTTCATTTTTGTAATCACTACCCCAACAACCAGCCTCAAAAATATAAAGGAAACTTGATTTGCTATCTCTGTAGCTTTAAATAATCTTGGAGAGAAAAATATTGGGGAGAGATTGCTCCCCCCCCCCCCAACCAGGCAAAAGTTGAGGCTTGCTGGGGAGTAAACATCTTTCCACAAATCCATTAGGGATTTGAGAAGGTGATCTTGCAAACTTTCCTGAAGGATGTTTTAAAACAGGTTTAAATTACTGCCAGATACCTATTTTTCTTCGGCCCAGGGAGAATACTTCACAAGCACTATGCTACAGCCCACTCCATATTCTGTTGTCATTATAACCATGGTTTTAACTTCTCTCCTCTTCTTGAAATTGTGAGCAATACTGGGAAGGCTGGGCTGTATGATGCGAACAAGCCATTGTCTGGGGACATGTTTATTGCTCTACTTCTTTACTAGAATTACCATATCACAAAGGAAACCTCTGTCATGCCGAGCATTCCTTGGGAAATCTTTCCTCGTTCCTATTAAGCCAGGTGATCTTTCTGAACTTACAAATGTTTTAAAATATATATAATTAAAATACATAAAAGCGGCTGGGCTATTGTACAAGTCTGTAAATTGAGTAGAAAGGTAACTAAATGTCCTAGCATCTTAATCTTATCTCAGATGCAAAGGTTGGAATACTCATGACTACTGGTGGATCCCATCCTCTCTTACCAGTATTCTCCTGCAGCCCTTCTTAATTTATGTTGTTGTTCCTGTTGTCTTTCCAGCGTGCCCTGCCTGTCAGGAGAAGAAAGGAGAAAAAAGAATGGATGAACACAGAGATCTCAGCATTTGGGCCATTTTACACCTCCACCACTTCCAACATGTTCATTACTGGGCTGGTAGTGTCAGTTGTTCAGGCATCAAGAGCAAGGTTTTGTATTACATCTAAATCAAAGTAACTGTGTGCTGCTGCCTGCAAAGAGCCCTTTCACTGCTCCTTCCCTTTCCTCCCCCACCAGCGAGCTCCAGCTGCTTCCCTGGAGGCAACTCTAGGGATTGTGCAGCTGAAGGACTGAGTGAGCGGCTCAGAGCTGATCCAATGCAAGCTCATGCAATAAGCCAGTGCAGTAATAAAGAGAAGCATTTTACTCTTGGATCCAGTTTATCGTGACCACACCAAGGCCTGGCTCATAGGAAACAACCGGGGTGCAAGCAATAGGGGTAGCAGATACATGCAGTTGTCCAAAATTAAGTGTAACATGAAGCTTTTTAAGATACCAGGTGATGCTTTAAACATGCACATCTGGGTGCAGTCTCTGACTCCTGCTGTTTGGGAAGGTTTCTCCTAGGTGTGGCACAGAGCTAACAGAGAAATTAACCCTTCAGTACAAACCACACTGAAACCTGTTTAAACAAGATAGAGCGTTTCATGCTTTCTATTGTGTAACTCATGCAGCTTTGCAGAAGTTTATACTAAAGGCCACCAGTTGCTAGGTAGAATTAATCTTACAGCATCAGGCTGGAAAGGTGAGCTCCTTACTTTATTTTTTTTCCCCGAAATGCTGGTAAGCATAGAAGAGATCGGAAAACCAGCAAAGCCAACACATGCTATAGGGAAGAACAAAGAAACAAACAAGACCTTGACAAACAGAAATTTTGACAAATTTGGCAAACAAGAATTTTGTTTCAATCCCACCGCTGACATTCCACCCCCCTGCTTGCTTCGAACCCCCAAACGAACAGCAAGGATGCTGTCTGAATGGTCTGTACCACAAAAGTACCTAGGGCACAGGGCTATTTAGCTCGTGTCACACAGCAGTGTTCATGCTCACACTTACACAAGGACAATCACAGGTTCAGATAGAGACATGAGAACACCGCAATATACAGAAAACTAGGGGGGAAAGGAGTGAAAACAGCAGTGCAGAACAATGGTAAGATGATTTTGACTAGTGAGGTGAGCAGCCTGTCACTTCAGCCTTAGCACAGCAATCATCTTACCTGCCTGATGGGGCACAGAAGGCTGCATCCCGAGTCGCAGGACTGCAGAGGAACAGTAGCAGTAGGGTCTCACAGTGTGGGGGTCCATCCAGCAGACTCAGTGCTTCAGGCATGGCCTCATCTTCTCCTCTGTATAGACATCATTTGTCCCGAGGAAGAGCAATGCTATAGCATTAAGTGCAAATATGTGAGATCCTAGTGATCTGGCTGGGAAGCATGAGATAAGGGAAACTTTACAAATCTGTGGTGACCCAACTGCCATGGAGGTGATTCTTCTGTTGAGCTATGAACACACATAACTTCAGCAATGTTATTGTTTTTGATGAACACAACAGCTCCTTCCATGTGAGGGTGACACAGGGACAAAGACGGGAAAGTCTGCACTGGTAATGATCTGCTATGACATCTAATGACCAACATGGATGGGGCCACTTCCCAGCTGAGGAAGGCCTGGGAGGCCAAATGAGGAAGTTTGTGTTTGATGCAGCACAAAAGGAGACAAAAGGACAGGTATAAAAAAATCCCGAGGCTTAAACAGAAATTTGAGACTAAGACACTCTATGCTAGGATATATTGCAATGAAGTAAGGTGAATTTGTCCTTAACCACTTAAAGCAGGTGTCCTGGGGTAAATTAACCAGCAGCTCCGGAAGTCTTGGGTGCTAATGGACAAAGCAAGAAGGAATGATAATATCAGCTCAACAAAGCCTAAGAGACAAAAAATATTAGCAGCACTTACTGTATTAAAAGGCAGAAAATGACATTTGTTGGGCCGGTAAGAAGGTGGCTGCTACAATACTAGAGGACAAGGGCTTGCACACAGTTTTTATTTCTGTGAATGGAAATGGGAGAAGGAAAAGAGCTTAAGGGAAAAGAGAGGGAGCCTCCGAAGTTATTCTGTGTCCTTAACTTCCTGGAGAATTTTTTCTTTCTGTATCTGATTTGGATTATAAAATCCCTGGGGCAGCAATAGTCTTTGAGTCTTCTTCAGTGCTGGCCAAATCACTATGCTTAATGAGCAAATACAATGTCAATAAATTAATATAAAGGTTGCCTTCTTGCAGTCTGGCGCTTTATAGATAACACCCAGTTAGAACTGAAGTAAAAGCATTTGTATTGAACCTGAGCAGAGCATCAGCTTTAAGAGGAGAGCATGAGTCCTTCCACTGCCTTCAAACGAGGGAGGATCTGGCTCATGTTGCAAACTATTCTTTGAAATTAAGTGTGCGCAACTGAGTACGGTACACACAGGTACATTTCTGCATGTTGAGCATGGTAATTTCCTACCAGACAAACTACAGACCCAGCCAGGCAAGCTGCTGTGGACCCTGGGGTTCCATGTGGGTGCAGAAGACAGTCATGCAAAGTAGTTTGCTAGATTATGGCATAATTCATTGCTCTGGTGCCACTTAAGCACTCTAATGGGCTTTCAGCAGGGATGACTGAGGTGCCGGGAGGCATGAGCCAAGCTGAAATAGATTTGTCAAGCTGATTTCATGCTTTGCTGTAGTAGCTACATTTTAGACAGATTGTGAAAACTACATTATTTTTTTAAGATTTAGATTATGATACTGCCTAGAGACTAATAAAAATTGGGGATTCTGCTGTAATGGTTGGGTCCCAAAATATGCAAGAACACCAACAGTTTGCAATCCGAACCATCTGCAAGCTAAAGAATGGCAAAGATTTATGTAGCATTTGGTTTGCCAACTTCAGCAAGCTCTGGGTTATTAAGAAGAATATAGAGGCTGATAAACAGATTCATATGCCTTTTGATGTGTTTTCCTTCCTATCCTGTTTACAATAGTAAGTGCCATCCTTTCCCTTCTGCTCTAGCCATCAGGAATTTATGTTGTTCTTTTTGAGTTGTTACAGGAAAGGTAGATTTGGAGGTGGTGGGGAGTTCAACTCAGGCCAAAGCTAAAAAAATGCTGCCATGGCCATTTCCCCCTCATCTAACCAGAACAACAATCTGGAAAAGATTTCCCAGATCAACACATCAAGCAATGGGGAAAAGAAAAATCCTTTTGCTGATAAAGTGGCATTCCCAGCACAGGGTTTTGCCACTGGAATTATACAAGTAAAACTAGGAGTCTTACGTGTGTATTAACGCATCTAAGATTAAGTCTACTCTTGGGACCATTCCTTGTGAATGATTTCAGGGATCACACAAAAGGGACAGCACAACAGCAAGGGGGTTTTGGGCCATTTGGGTAAGAATCTGGTAGATGAGACTTCTCCAGGTGGAGCTGAGGGGGCTGTGTGGAGAAGAAGTGCGGTGGAAGGCAGAACAGGGCAGAGAGGAAGAGCCAGCCATGGTGTGAAAAGCCTTCAAATGGTGTAAATGGATTTCAACTTCTAGATAAGAAGACAAGCTGAAGAAATGTCTGTCACAGAAACAATTTTTGCTCGTTTCCTCCCTCCCCTTGCCCAAGAAATGAGAATGATATACACAGTTAGACAGATATATTTATATATATATATATAGACATAAAACTGGGAAGAGGGGCTGAAGGAAAAGCAAGACACACCATAGCAAAATGTCATGCAGTTAACAAGAAATGAGGAGTAGAAGAAACAATTAAAAATACTGTGACACCATATGGAACTTACCACATTCAGTTGCATTTAAAAGCTTTCTAAAAGAAACTTTAAAAATAACTACATCCTCCTCACCTTAAAATAGTGTCCTTTGTTGGAAGACAATATCGTTACTTACCTACCCCTTGCCTCCTGCAGTTTTACATATTTGAATCCACAGACTGTCTAGTACAGGCATTAGAAACCTATGATTCCAGTGTAAGAGACAGCATGTAGGATGGTTTTGAATTGTAGATGGGCAAGCAGAGGTATGGCTTGGAGTATCATGGTATTTTAAGAGAGACCTGAGAAACAGAAAGTGACACCCAGTCCTGATGGATGCAATAGCCATTTTCCACTCAGGGTAAACAAGGAAACAATGAGATGCCCCTTTTTCAGTGTCAGCTGAAACAATGGAAAACCTCTGCCCAAGGACACAAAACACACAGATCTAAATAGCATAGGTCATCTGTTCCTGGGAGGGGTCTGAGATCAATGGGGCAGAGGACTGGAGGAGATGAAGCCTTGCACATGAAAGAGAAGGGGCAGAAACGTGAGAGAGAGTGAGGAAGTCATCTGGATATAAACTGAGATGCATCTACTTGCCCGAGAAAAACCAAGGCTGTGGTTTTGAAAGATGTGTGGGGCTGATTTAACACTTACATCTAGGTCTTTCTCCCACCCTTCACCCCTCCTCCCCATTCTTGGCCTTGCAGGGCCACTGTTCACACTGGTGCTGGTCCTTGTATCTCTCTCAACTCAAAACTCACACAACTCATCAACCCAACAAAAAACTAACCCAGAAAAACTTAGATATGCACCAGTCATACATGTAGTACAGGCATTGTGTGGGATTGCTGGTGAAAGGAGAGGAATACAAAGAGTGAGATGAGGGGGAAGATGAAGGGCAAGAGGAGAAAGATAAGGCAAGATTTCCTTTCAAAGGAACAGGGCCATCCGATCGGCCCAGCTGCCTGTGAAATCACAGCTTGAAAGCAAGCACGTAGAAGCAAAGGGCAGTCTAGAAGTAAGCTGTTTTCTTGATGCTTTATTCTTATTCTGTTCTCTAACAGGAAGAACCCCAGGTATCCTAAATTCTAGCTAACCAAAAGGTCAGGAGTGGCAACCCCATAAGGGTTCTGCTCTGCTCCAGCTGTGGTAAGCCACCATGATTTGTAAACATGATTCAGGAAGCAGACAGAGTATATTAGATCTGGACAGATAAGAGTGTACGCTGCCTAGGGAAAGATTTACATATACTTTGACATAGCTAATAAAATGCCATGCCTCAGTCTTCTGCACACCCATCCTTCTGTGAGGAATATCTGAAGATGTCATTAAGGACTACAAAGCAAAGCAAGCCTCTGAACTGCAGCCTATGTATGCTAAATATTGCCCTGAATACACCATGTGCCTGCACACGTTCCCATTGAAATGGGAGCAGAGGTGTCACCTGGTGCTTATCTCAAACTGGGAGTGGGACAACAAAGTCCAACTTGTAAAAAAATGTTAAAATACATGGCAGTATCCTGATAAACTATAGTTTATGACAGCCTTATTAATGTACTTTATGGGTTTCATGTAGAATGCTCAAATACTTTTTTTGAAAGTTCCTACTAAAGCAAAACCTCCAGGATCACACCAAATATAGTCAGAAATTGCCTAAAGAAATCTCTGTATCCTTTCTTCCTTGGCACCCACGACTTCTTATACTTCAGTGAAATACCTCCAAATGATTCAATTAACCTCTGTTGAAATTTAAAGTAAGTAAAACTGAATTCTTGGAATACCTGGGGCAATTTGCAGTCTTGGGTACAAACTATACCATCAGCTATTTTATCTTGAGATCACGTAAAATTATCATGGTTTGCTCTGTGGATTTTATATCTTTATGAGAAAAAAAATATCCTTAAATTACCCATAGATCCTCAGGTAAAAAATACTGTATGATGATAGCATGAACCAGGTTAACCTAGCTTTTTCTGTCAAACATTTTAGGTCAACAATTTCAAAGGACACAGATGACCAGGCATGTAGCGTAAGGACAATGCAGTTGTGGTGCTATGTCATGCCCCAGTGAGAAAGACCAGATTTTGCTCAAGTCAGCAGCAGATCCCCCACTGAGCTCAAAGAGTGCCATTTGCTTGCCAGGTATCTTACTAAGAGCAACAGAAACATTACTCTGCCGAGCTCTTAACAGGAAATCAACTCTACCCATGTGAGTCACCAAAATGAAATCCTTCTCAGAGTAGGCCATAACCATATAGATATTAGAACAAAAATCTTCACTGTGACGGTGGTGAAGCACTGGCACAGGTTGGCCAGAGAAGCTGTGGCTGTCCCAGCCCTGGAAGTCTTCAAGGTGAGGCTGGACATGGCTTTGAGCAACCTGGTCTAGTGGAAGGTGACCCTGCCGGCGGCAGAGCTTTGGGCGGTGTGATCTTTAAGGTCAGCTCCAACCATAACCATTCTGTTATTCTATTACTTCATTCTATGACTATATTATGTGACTTTACCTTCATGCTGCTGATACAGCATTTTGGGGATTATATTTCCAACCATAATACCCATGAATTCAAACAAAAGTCAAATTACAGTGGCAATCTGAGAAATGCAGAAAGGGCACTGGGTGAACCAAACCGCATGTGCCACCCGTGTTCTCTGGTGACAGTGCACGCCTATGCGAGACTGCAACCCGACAGCCGGGCCAGGACGGAGGCGCGGGCCTGCCCCGAAGGCCATGCAGCGAGCCAGGGCAGGGGCTGGGGGGCCGGGTCCCCGGGGCTCTCTGCCGAGGCCGCCGCAGGCGATGCCGCCCGGGGGCACTGCAGGGCACCGGCAGAGCTGCGCCCTACAGGTGCCAGGCAGTGTCCCCGGGGCGGCATCGCTCCGCCAAGGGCGGAGCTGCAGCGGAGACCTACCCAGGCTCGCGGCCCCCCGGCTCACCACACCGCGGCGGGCTGGACCGCGCGGGCGGAGGGCGAGGCTCCACCATCCCCGGCTCCCCCCTCTCCGCCCGCCCTGTCAGGCACCGCCTCCTGCGCGGCTCTCCTCCTCCTCCTCCGCTGCCTGACAAGGGGACGGGGGCGGCAGCCGGGGGGCGACTAGGCAGGAGGCCGTTTTCGAAGCTGCGCCAGTCCGTTCTCCTTGTCTTCGTCCTTCTCCTGTGTGCGGGGCACTGCGGAGCGGCCATGGTGAAGGTGTCGTTCAACTCCGCGTTGGCGCAGAAGGAGGCGGTGAAGAAGGAGGAAGAGAACAGCCAGGTGCTGATTCTGCCGCCGGACGCTAAGGTGAGGAGGGCAGCGAGGGACCGAGCCGCTGAGGCCGGGCGGGCGGCGCGGCGGCGGCGCTCTGCTCCGCTCCGCTCCTCTCCCCTCGGCGGCGAGGTGCTGTCGGAGGGAGGGAAAGGCGCCGTGCACGATTTAATTCTTCATCTGCTCCTTCCCCCTGCGGCGATAACCCGCGGGCGGTCCGGCGGGGAAGGCTGCGCAGCGGTGCGCCCCGCCGCCCCTCTCTCCTCACGCTTCTAAAATGGCTGACAGGAGAACGAGCTTTAAAGCTCCGCTTCTCCCTACTTTGAGGATTTTTGTGGAGGCTTGGGTATTATTATTCTTTTTTTTTTTTTAAATCCCGACGACGCTTGGGCCTTGTCCAACTCGACTTTTAATGCCGTTTTCGTTTCCTCTGCGGCGTCCCGTGTGCGGACCCAGTGGCGAGCAGAGGGGCCGGCCCGGCTGGGGGCTGCCGTGGCTGGCACTGCCGAGCCCGCTGCCCGCCCGGTCCCGCAGCCTGTCCCCGGCGGCCGCCTGCGGTGGGGAGATCGGGTTGGCCCTTGGGGGTGTTTCAGTCTGTCAAGGAAGTTGGTTTATGTGGAGAAGGCGGATCGCGTTTGGTCTTCACCCCGCGTGTTAACCCCCTTCCACCGCGCGGATAAGTCCGGCAAGCGGCGGCTACCGAGCTTCAGGGCAGGGAACGCTTGGCGAGGACCAAGGTGAAGGTTTGACCCTGTTTGTGCCTCAGCGCGTTTGCGAAGCCCGGTGGTTGTGTGTCACAGAGAACTTCGCCTTGGAACCTGGGCTGGCTTAACTAAAGGGACAAAGAGCTGCTTCCCCACGCCCCAAAACAGCACCCAAACTCCAGCCGCTGTCGCCTTCCCTCCCGCGGCTGCAAACAGCAACAAAGAGCAAAACAGCAACGGCTTTTAAAGTTTTTGAAGTGCAAAACTGCTCAGAATAGAATGCTTTTTTGTTACAATTTCTGTGCTCCCGTAATCAAAACCAGTTTTTAATTAGGAGTAGCGTAATTTGCTCAAAGCTCTTTGGAAAGACAATGAAAACTTGAAAACCAGCCAGCTGCGCAGAAACAGCGTGCCTTGCTGTTTTCATTTGCTTTCACAGGCTTTTGTGCATCAGGCCTCTGAATTGCCAGATTGGATCTGCAGAATGTTTTTATTAATTTCCTGTGTCTTTGTGATGAACTTCTGCCTGGGAATACAATATTTCTGGAGTTTTTAGCATGAAGTTGTGTTCCCAGTGAGGGTTTTGCTGTGATCTTGATGGGGTCAGGTTCTTCGCCTGCAGAGTCTGTCATCATTTCAAAGCCCAGGAGGACCACGAGATATTTCCTAGTCACTTCTTCCTGGTGCAGCAAGCGGTTAAATTTTACACTTCTACTGGATGTACTGCACCTATAAAACACTGACCAAAGTATTTAAGTCCTTAGAACACTGTGCCACAACAAATGAGACAGTATCATTACTGAATTGCTTTCACTTACGGGAAGTCTGTTAGGTGATCTGTGTGCTTGTTCCTAGGGAGAGTGCCATTCTGTAGAAGGTAATGGGTTCCCACAGCCCAGTTTGAGCTGTGGAGTTACTTCCTGATGCCAGGTTTGGTGATCGGTTTGACACCAAGCACATAAGCAAGACACAAACTGAAGTCCCAGAAAACAGGTTTTATGTGCTACCTTGGAATCCGGATCTGCTCAGATGATGTTTGTTTCCAGATAGCCTACCAATTTGGGCTTGGCGTTCCTACTCCTAAACAAACAAAATATATCTGGCAAAATGTACACTGGGGAGCAAATCCTCGTGACCCTGTCCAGAGGCTGACGGAAGTGTGTTATTTGACTATTATTTCCTGAACGCAGAGCTGAGGACAAGGTACAGGATCTGCCTTAGAATCATAGTATCAAAGAATAGTTAGGGTTGGAAAGGACCTTAAGATCATCTAGTTCCAACCCCCCTGCCATGAGCAGGGACACCTCCCACTAAACCATGGCACCCAAGGCTCTGTCCAGCCCAGCCTTGAACACTGTCAGTGATGAAGCACTCACAACCTCACTGGGCAACACATTCCAGTGCCTCACCACCCCCACAGTAAAGAATTTCTTCCTCATATCCAATCTAAACTTCCCCTGTTTAAGTTTGAACCCGTTACCCCTTATCCTCTAACTACAGTCCCTAATGAAGAGTCCCTCCCCAGCATCTTTATAGGCCCCCTTCAGATACTGGAAGGCTGCTATGAGGTCTCCATGCAGCCTTCTCTTCTCCAGGATGAACAGCCCCAACTTTCTCAGCCTATCTTCATACGGGAGGTGCTCCAGTCCCCTCCTCATTCTCGTGGCCCTCCTCTGGACTTGTTCCAACAGTTCCATGTCCTTTTTATGTTGAGGACACCAGAGCTGCATACAATACTCCAAGTGAGGTCTCACAAGAGCAGAGTAGAGGGGCAGGATCACGTCCGTTGACCTGCTGGTTATGCTCCTTTTGATGCAGCCCAGGATACAGTTGGCTTTCTGGGCTGCCAGCGCACACTGCAGGTGGCTCATGTTCATTTTCTCATCAACCAACACCCCCAAGTCCTTCTCCTCAGGGCTGCTCTCAACCTCTTCTCTGCCCAACCTGTAGCTGTGCCTAGGATTGCTCCCACCCAGGTGGAGGACCTTGCACTTGTCATGGTTAAACTTCATCAGGTTGGCATCAGTCCACCTCACAAGCATGTCAAGGTCCCTCTGGATGGCATTCCTTCCGTCCAGCATATCAGCCGAACGACACAGCTTGGTGTCATCGGCAAGCTTGCTGAGGGCGCACTCAATCCCACTGTCCATGTCACCAACAAAGATGTTGAACAAGACCGGTCCCAACACCCATCCCTGAGGGCACCACTTGTTACTGATCTCCAGCTGGACATTGAGCCATTGAGCGCAACTCTTTGCATGCGGCCATCCAGCCACTTCTTTATCCACCGAGTGGTCCACCTATCAAATTGATTGTCTCTCCAATTTAGAGACAAGGATGTCTTGTGGGACAGTGTCAAACGCTTTGCCCAAGTCCAGGTAGATGACATCAACTGTTCTACCCCTGTCCATCAGTTGCGTAGCCCCATCCTAGAAGGCCACCAGATTGGTCTGGCAGGATTTCCCCTTAGTGAAGCCATGCTGGCTGTCACCAAGCCACCTTGTTGTTTTTCATGTGCCTCAGCATGCCTTCCAGGAGAATCCACTCCCAAGATTTTTCCAGGCACAGAGGTGAGGCTGACTGGTCTGTAGTTCCCTGGCTCATCCATTTTCCCTTTTTCCAGTCATCGGGAACTTCACCTGACTGCCATGATTTTTCAAATATGATGGACAGTGGCTTAGCAACTTCATTTTCCAGCTCCTTCAGGACCCGTGTATGGATTTCATCAGGTCCCGTGGACTTATGTACTTTCAGGTTCCTAAGATGGTCTGGAACCAGATCCTCTTCTACAGTGGGCCCAGGTTCTTTATTCTCACTGTCCCTGTGTCTGCCTTCCAAGACTTGGGTGGTGTGGTCAGAGCATTTGCCAGTGAAGACCGAGGAAAGAAGTCATTAAGAACCTCAGCTTTCTCCAAATCCAGGGTAGCCAGTTCTCCTGATAGCTTCTGGAGAGGGCCCATGTTTTCCCTAGTCTGTCTTTTATTTACTACGTACCTGTAGAATCCCTTCCTGTTAACCTTTCGCATCCCCAGCCAAGTTTAATTCTCAGTGGGCCTTAGCTTTCCTAACCTGGTCCCTAGCTTCCCAGACAACATCCCTGTATTCTTCCCAGGCTGCTTGTCCTTGCTTCCACCTTTTGTAAGCCTCTTTTTTCCTTCAAATTTTCCTCAGCAGCTCCTTATCCATCCAAGGAGGTCTCCTGGCCCTCCTGCTGCACTTCCTTCTAGTTGGGATACAACACTCCTGAGCTTGCAGCAGGTGATCCTTGAATATCAACCAACAGCCTTGGGCCCCCCTGCCCTCTAGGGCTATATCCCATGGAACCTTACTGAGCATGTTCCTGAAGAAGCCAAAATCTGCTCTCTTGAAGTCCAGGGCAGTGAGCTTGCTGCACGCTCTTCTCACTATCCTGAGGATCTTGAATTCAACCGTCTCATGATTGCTGCAATCAAGGCTGCCCTGGAGCGTCTCATTTCCAACCAGCCCTTCCCTGTTGGTGAGGATGAGGTCAAGCATGGCACCTCTCCTTGTTGGCTCCTCTATTACTTGCAGAAGGAAGTTGTCTTCCACACAGTCGAGAAATTTCCTGGATTGCTTGTGCCGGGCTGTACCGTCCTTCCAACAGATACCAGGGTGTTTGAAGTCCCCATGAGAGCAAGGGCCTGCGAGTGTGAGGCTGTTCCTTCCTGTGCCTTGACTGTGCCCAGGTCTTAGTTCTGCATTCCTTGCCTGGAATTGTGACTTGCAAGCATTTACTAACCAGGTCTGGTGGTCTGGTCCCACAGTAGCTATTTATAAGTTCTTGCGCTGTTATCAGGGGATGAACACGCCTGAACAAGGCTTGAAAGTCCTAAAATATCATTCTAGGAGCGGGTGCTCTGCGCAGATGAAAATTCCAAAAGCAAATGAACACGCTGTTAAGGTACATTGAGCCTTTGACATTCTCCTTGACACATTTCTATCTTTCCTCAGCAGAACTGCAGACCTACACCTACCAGTGTGCAAAATTCTCTTGAATAAGGTTTTTTTGAGCTTGCGTTCTTCAGAGCATAAATGCAAGCAGATCTGAGCGCAGTAGCATCATCTGTAGTTTTAGAAGATAAGACTATGCAATCCATGCAGGATTAAACAATATTGAAATGAATCATGTCATGTAGCTATAGAGGTATTTGGATCTTTGAGTCTGGGAGTTTATTCCCAGATCTCAGCCAAAAAGTAACTGGGGACCGTTTTAAAACTTGATTATTCTTGAGGTAACTGCAAGGTGTGCTCTAATACGAATGCATTAGAAATGGATTTTTTCCTTCCCCTCCACAAGGAACTTCTGCGCCTATGCAGTTCTTTGGAAGGAAGGGGAAAATAAACCATATCTGAAAAATGCATTATTCATACCACTTCAGTGCTGGAAAACCCTGAGCTTCAAGAGAGGTTTGAAGGCAATATGAGAACATGTATAGAGTAGTGAATTCTGATAGATTGAAAAAAGGCCACATCTCCAAAAGAGGATATATGGGACATTTGTTTTCCCCTCACCAGTATCTTCACAGACATTATTTCTCTAGGACAGTAAATAGATCTGAAGCACAGAGGAAACACGAAAAAATGAAAAATACTTCTACCTTTGACAAAGATTTCTTTTATGAAGAAAGTCCTGGGAGGAATTCTGAAGTAAGCAGAAAACCTGAAGAATGGAAGAGGAGCAGAACTGCATATTCAGAATTTTATTATCAAGAAATTCCAAAGGTTTGAGCAAGGGATATTGGTAAACCAGTTGATATTTAATGAATAAAGCCAAATACTCTGAAATGTCCAGAAAATAGAGTGGGATGAGCTTTGGGCTACTTCTTTGTCAGTCTCATTCTGCTGCTTTTCCCAGCACAGTGTCATGAAGACTGCTACTTTGCCTGCCATCGCAGGATTACTCTCAAGTAGATAATCTTCCTAGGGCTTATTAAAGAGTGTTTTGCAGCCAAAATGTGCTGATGATGTGGTACAGAGATAATCTGATCACACCAAAAATTGCCCATACAGTCTGATGCGGAAAGTAACAGGAAATTAATTGGGGAATAGAGGAGAGGAAGATGTGAGGCAAGTAGGGGATGTATCATGGGAACAGCAGCTTAAAAAAAGCTTTTGCAGAAGGCAGTGATCTTATGCATTGGAGTGTGCTACTTAAAAAGGAGTTTAAAAATCAAGAGTGCTAATCCTGTCTCTGCATAAATCACCTGTCAGTACTACTGTGTGTTGTGAAAGTAGCTCCATCCTTACTGTAGGCAATGTTACAACTCTGCTGCTGCTATGGGGATGATACCTCTATGCCATAATTCTTGGCCAAAATGCACAGTACTCTTAGTGAAGGTTCTCAGGCCACATTTATTTTTCCACTCTACTCATTGTCATATCATGGGGTATTTTATGACCCAGTTTCCCAACAAACAATGTGTGGTATTTTAGCATTTCTTCCTACAATAGATCTTGGGAGAGCTAGAGCTGGTTCTGAGCATAGTTGAAGTCTTCAGACATTTTGCAGTCCATTCAATAGTTTAAGATCTCCCCAAAATTCTTTGGGCCCTCAGTGAGTGTCAAGCAGTTGCTTTACTTTGCTGGAGGAGGTGAAAACCTTTCATTTCTTTCTTTATTTTCTTGGATACTCAGCATAGTATCACCAAGTACAGCTTTATGTGCGGAAGCTGAGGGTTCACACATATGTATCACAGCTGACCTTTGGGTAGCTATATCTGTGGAGAGTTCAATGTGAAAGTGTAAATGTTAAGAATTTTAGAAGCAGCAGCTTTCTGCATTTATTCTTTATGAGAACATACTCTGCAGTCTGGAATTAATATTTTTATTTTTCTTTAGTTTAGCTTAATCTTTTCTAAAGCATACTAGAATAGGTACTTTTAATACAGAGTAAGAGGGTCCACATGGGAAATACTGTTGAGCAACTAATGAGTACTATTTTTCCATGTTGAAAAACCTTTAGATTTTGTGAAATTGATGTTAGATATTTTTGAAATAAAGGTGTTGACTTCACAGTTGCTATACTCTGTGTATGTAAATATGTCTAAATACTATATAACATGTATGCTATATGTTAGTATGTACACTAATAAATAGCAATTTGCTTATTGTTTTGCTGTCCAGAAAGCAGGTTCTCCTACTTCCTGGGGCATGACTGTAGATGGAATTTTGGGGTTGATTGGTTTCATTTTGGTTTCTTGGAGGAGCTTCCTTATTCCCTTTATAGCTTCCTCCA
Source organism: Myiopsitta monachus (assembly GCA_017639245.1). Taxonomy (NCBI): domain Eukaryota; kingdom Metazoa; phylum Chordata; class Aves; order Psittaciformes; family Psittacidae; genus Myiopsitta; species Myiopsitta monachus. Next base: position 69,291,546 of record CM029919.1, read on the forward strand.
GCCACATTTTCTATAGGCCTTTCACCAGTCACCGTTGGGAAAGAGCAGTCTTTAGTTTCCTATGCTTTCCATGATGCAACTAGGTCATTACAGCAACCAGCTTCTGCTGTCTGTCAGGGCTCTCTGGCTTAGGGCATGATTATTTAAAAGAGGAGCAGAAGTGAAAAATCCTAGCAAACTGAATTCGCTCCCCTTTCTCCTCCCTGACTGTGATAAGATTTTAATGGAAAGCTACCAAACCTCAGATGAAAACCCTCCAGTTTCAGGCTCAAGTGGTACACAGGATTCCGTTACTTACCTGTCTGTATGGATTCCTGCAAGCATATATTCAGGGAAATTGAGTTAGAAAACAAAATTTGTGTCAGGAGTTGTTCGTAAGAAACTTTGGCTAAGGAAAGAAGCTTTGTGGCTGATTTCATCCTTTTCATGGTGAATCTGTGCTATTGGTTAAGTAGTGCAGCTTCCTGAAAATAGGATTGCTGTGGTCTTGAGACGTTTGGCTTCTGAAGCTGTTCTGTAGAGGTTGCCAGCAGCTGAGAGAACAATAATAAAACTCAGAGGTCTTCAAAAGTTTGTGGTACTCCTCTGGAAATCTCTCGCTATTTTGAAGTGAGTTTTGGAATTTGGAGTTAGAAGTTCGAAAGTTCAAAAATTGATTTGTAAGAACTTGTGTCATCCCCATCCCCCCAGGAATGGAAATGAACCCATGGGACAGAGGAATTCTGTCAGTGATCCTTATTTTGCTTCCTTTTCTGTTTCTCATCACTTCCTGACCCGAATAACAAATACAAAGCTTTGGTTGGCAAGTACAAGTATTTCCCAGAAGAATTATATTTAATGTTTCAAACAGGATGTATTCTACTGGACTTTGTGATAACTGCTTCATCAGTTGTTTCTGTCATTTACCATTTTGGCTGGCTGAGCAAGAGCTAATGGCTGTATGTTAGAGCTTATATGAATTCAGTGCAGGGATGAACACAGAGACAATGCAAATACTTTATGCAGTTCTAAATAGTTTGTCTTTTCAGATTTAGAAATTTATTCTTAGCTGAGGCCCCTTGCCCTAAAAATGTATTTGGAGACGTTTTTTTGCTTAACATTGTTCTGTGGGAAAATCTGTAATTAGATGAAGTTTTATATAGTGCAGTATCTAGAAAAACTATCCTGTAGTGTATTGCTATAGTTAATGCCATAAATAGTTCTTTTACATTCACTCCTGTCTTTCTCTGCTGTAATACTCTCTTCTTTATGATGAGCTTCAAGAAACTAGCTTGGGTATTAATATTGCCAAGTGGTATGTAGAACAGTGCTTAAACAGAGGCTGTTGGAACCAAAAGCTCTGTTCAGTGGCAAAAGCTGAAGTTAAATTAGTTCCTTTCTGAAGATGCGGATCAAGACTGAAATGCTGAGCTTTCCTGTAAAAACAAACATTTGAAAGAAAATGTTCTTGGAAACAACAATATTTTCAAGGGAAATGGTTTAGACTCCTTCCATTATAATGACTATTTAATCCAACATATGAATGTCTATTTCAAGAAAAGTTTAATTTCAAAGCATAATATGTATGTGTATTTTTTCTGCTAAACATTTTATTGAACTGTTTGCAGTTGCAAACAATCTTAACAGTTTTGTTTTAATAGACTCAAATCAGTTTTCCTTGTTATTTGCATGGAGTTTTTCCTTTTTTCTTTTTCTTAGCAGTTAAATTAGCATTTCTTTCTTGGCAATTTTATGCATTTTTATGCTAATGGTTGTTTGAGGGGGATATAAGAATGGTAAATACGCTTACCTCCAGTAATGTTTTCAGTTAACTCTTCTGCAGTTGTGACTTTGGAGTATTTGTCAGCATTATACATATTTTCTATGCAGTAGCCACTAGGTACAGGCACCAAATAGCATACATACAAAGAATATCGTTCTCTCTGTGACACTCAGGAAGTATCTTTGAAAGTAATTTTAAGTCCAAATCATTTTAAATGTTCTTTATTCTGTGCTTCCAAAAACATTATGATGTATTTAAAACAGAAGAACTACAGCTGGGATAAGTAATGGTGTGTTCTGATAGCTATTGTATGGACTCCTTTTTTTCTCTTCCCTCCCCTCTTTAATGCTATGATTGACAAAGGTTGGCATTATCTGGTTTTAGTCTCCTGATCCATATGAATAATACAACATTCATTTTCTTCCTATTTATGTACTGCTTTTTATCCTCAGTGGAAATTACTTTGAGTCTACAGATGAAAAGCATGCTAATTTATAAAACTCAGATATCTGTCCTAATTTTGCAGACGTGGTAAACCAAAGGAATGAGATAATTAATAAGATTGAGCTCTGCAATGAAGTCAGAAATGGTTTTACAGCAAGCATCATGTGGCCCAGGGTTTGGACCACAATGGACATAAAGAGAGACACAAGCTCCTAGCTTCACCTGCAAGCAGAGGTTCTTTGTGCAACAGCCCTACAAAATCCACCCTGAAAAAACACCCAGCAAAGTAATATTTGCACAACAGTTATTATAGAGGTTGTGGGAAAGTAAGTTGTTGTCTTGTTTGCCCTTCCCCTGTAGTGTCAGTTTATGAATATTTTTAAAAGTTTATATATTTATTATTAAGTATATAATATATATATATTTACCCACACACAAAAATAAAACACACAGGCATTTTAACAGCAGAGTTCCCTGAATGAAAATCCTTCAGTAATTTGTGGTTGTCTTCCTCCCAGGGTTCAGCATGCTTTTGATGGTGGCTTTGCTGTTTTGAGAGTAGAATGAGAGAGTGGGATGACTCTGGAAAAAGTATGCTGGGAAGACCATAACTGGGCGAGGGCAGTGATCTCTGGGGTGGACCCTACATGGTTGCTGAATAATAAAGATCTCTTTATTTTAAAAGTCTGAGTATAAACCCCTTATGTTTACACATTTGGAAATGCAGTACCTTTTGCAGGGCAGGAGGCTGAGCATGACTTTCCAAGGCTGCTGCATACTGTGGTGAGTTGTCTCGCCTAAGGTTTGCAGGTTTGGGAAGCTCTCTTGGTGAAGTGTTTGAATGCTGGCCAGGGTCTGTGTTTCTGAAAGGTGTGGTGCAGCCAGGTGCTGGGTACTGGAGTGTGTGCTCTGTGTCAGGCTTGGAATAGTCTAATTGCAGTGAAGTGCTTCAGATCGTTACCACATTTTGTTCTGGAAAGAGGGTGTAATTAAATGTAAGCCTTTCAAGGTCAGCTCTTCTGTGCTGATATTCATAAGTGCTACAATTAATTGTTTGCATGTAGAATGATTTCCAATGAGAGAATTCTTCTCACTGTACAACCACTACGTATCTTAATTCACTAATACGTGTATTAACAAGGTATATTTGTTTGAGGACAGGGCTGTCACCTAGAGGAGCCCCAGCAGGCTACAGTAATGGATGGAACAAAACCTCATGATTTTCAGAAATAACAAATGCAAAGTCCTGCACCCGGGAGCAGCCTCACCCATTCCATCAGGACCTGGCTGAAAGGCACAGGGTTCCTGGTGGGCAGTCATCTGGGCGCGAGTCACTGCCATCACTGATCACTGCAAGCTTTACAGTCCAAAGAAATAAGATACTGACAAACTGGTGTGAGTCCAGCAGGAGCCACCACAGTGGTCAGGGCTGGAGCATATGCCCTGTGAGGAGTGGCTAAGGAGTGGGGCTTGTTCAGCCTGGAGATAAGTCAGCTACGGGTGGACTTCACAGCAGGCTCCCAGCACCTGGGAAGAGGTGGCTGAAAAGGCAGTGGCCATAAATTAGGAAATCAGAGCTTCTAACTGGTTATAAGCAAAATATTTTTTAATCTGAGGAGAACCGAATGCTGAGCAGGTTACCCAGAGGAGCTTTGAAGTGTCAGTTCTTGGGAGGTTTTCAAAACTTGACTGGACAAGAGCCCTAAGCAGCCTGGACAGACTTCAGAGTCCACCTTCCTTTTGAGCAAGAGGCTGGACTTGAGACCTCCCAAGTCGCTTCTGTGATGCTAGATTCTGCTTTTGAGAGAAACTGAGATACAGTGTTTGAAACTAGCTGGAGATGACATACCATCTGTGGCTGAACTGGGAATTGAGTTATTAAATTCTGAGGCTCAGTGATGCATATGTGCATGATAATGAGATCTCTTGGGTGAAAGAGCCAACACCGCTTGGGAAAATAGCCTTGAGAGAAATCTAGGTTAAATCCACATAGCGTTCCATCATACTGATGCCTGAGATTCAGGCAGTCGTAGGAAGAAAACGGAGACATTGCAGACGTAAGAAGCGAGCAGGAAAAGGAAGAGACAGGAACTGGAACAATCAAGGTCAAAAAGATAATTTAGTATTGATCCATTTTAAGTGGAATAGGAACCTTCTAAGTTCCTGTTTTCAAACATTGATCTAGTTCAGGACAAAATTGAGAGAAAGACTGCATTTAAAGTTACAGATTTATTTAGTGCAGATTTTTTAAGTATGGTAGAATTTAAGTCAAAGAGTGCAAGTGGAGAAAAGGGTTTATTTTGGCAATGTGTAAAAATGAAGCATTCTTCAAATATGGACATTTTAATAAAATGCCGTGTTTGACAGGCTGTAACGATGAAGGGTGTAGTGATTCTGTTTTCTGAAAGCCAAATGTATTCTGAAAAATGTCCCATATAACCTCTTAGGTTGGGGTTTCATGTGAAAAAATAGACACCCTTCAGGCACCTCTTACCAGATCATCTGACCCTTTCATCTGAGTGTTTTAGTCTATGACTTGCAAACTGCTGTGCCAGAACACTTCTCTTTTCTTAAAACACTTGAGAATAATAGGTGTGAAATGCAGAACAAATTTCTGTCATTCTAATTCATGAAAATAAAGGTATATTCCTCAACATTTCTATACTCTATAAAAAAACCTGACTTCCACCACCTCTTCACCAGCCACGCTTATGAAAACTTTGTGTATCCAGTACAGTACAGAGGCAGTTGCAGATGTCTGTGACTGTCAGCAGCTCAAGAACTTCTGAATTCAACCTCCAGACGTTTAAAGACAACACATTTTCCAAGTGTTGCAGGTTTTGTTGAAGTTTCATGTTGGGGGCAAGGTGGGAGGGAGAAGGCAGAAGAGTCATATAGCTCCAAACCAAAGGAAATAGAGGATGCGTGTAGCTTTATTATCTGTCTAGCACAGACCCAGCATCCTGGATATTTTTTATTATTTATTCTTAGTGAAGCAAGTGGTTATGGTTATTTATTAATCATCTCCCTGTATTGTATTAATGTTCATTAAAAGCTGTAGATGTGTGTCACAGAATGACTATGATCGTAAGGGACCTTTGGAGATCATCTGGGCTGCCTACCTTGCTTGGGCAGGGTCACTTAGAGCTGTTTGCCAATGATATGCCCAGTCGGATTTTGAGTATCTCCAGAGACTCCATAGCCTCCTGGAACAACCTGTGCCAGTGCTTGGCCACACTGTAAAAAGGTATTTCTTCATGTACAGAAGGAATTTAAAGTGGTATTAAGATCTTGTGCTAATTGCAGTACAGAAAAAGAGGAAAGCCATCCTTGGCCCTCAGTATTCACAGTGAAAACACAGGACAAGAGGCACAGGAGTGCTGACTGATGGGGCAGGATCAAGATATAGAGCGCTTCTGTGGCCATAGTCCAGCTCCTTGTCCCAAGACTGAACCTCACTGATGCAGTAATGGTTTATCTTGTAGCAGTAATGAAGGAAGGAAATGGAAATAAGGTGTGCCTGGTGCTCTGAGTGTCAGAGACCAGAGAAAGATAACGGGGCATAGAGGTAGGGTAAGAAGGAAATTATGGGAAGACTTGAAACCAGTGGGTTTGGTGGTGAGAGCAGGGAGTTGGTGGGTCTTGGACATGGACAGAGAAAAGAGGAACATTTTCTGGAGCACAGTTTGAAGACAACAGTAGAATACAGTGTGTGGTTAGTTGTACAGTTGCTGCAGACTGCCTGGGATGAGGATATAGCCAAAACCTGTGTATGTGAATTACCTGAAGAAAGTCCTTGCTGGTCTACAAAGACAGAACTTTCAGGCCACTTAAATAAGTGTATTCAGTTTTGGGTTTGATTTTTTTTCCCCTGCTTTTTAGTCCATGTAAGACCACAGCTAAGAATAAAAATAATCATTCTTAACAATACTGCTCCCAAATTTAACTGAAGTGGCAGAATAAATAGTAACAAGCTTCTTCCTTCTTTATCCAGCCTCTTTAATTGTTGGCTGATACCAAGTTTCATAATGACTTATCTCAGAGGTGGAAGGCAGTGTTTAGGTAGATCAGGATTACTCACATCAGTTAAGAGTTGCAGGATTACTCTTCCAAAACATTCTTCTTTATTGTCCCTCTCTCACGTAGCTGTGGGTGAATTGCTGATTCACATGCTTTACATGCACTTTACGGTTGTAATTTTCCTCGACTTCCTGCCAAAAAATTGAATTCTTCTTGTTCCACCATGTTTCTGTCTAGTTTTATTTCCTACTCCCCTTCCCTTGCCTGTCTTCTGATTTTTCTTCTCCCTTCACCTCCATCTTACCCAATAAATGCAGCTACCTTCTGATCCACCAGCAGATTCCCTTTTTTAAGATTATCCTGAGCTGGCTGCTTATATAAATATTTCTATTCCATGACGGTTATGACATTGAACCATGAAATGAGTCATTTGACAGATGCCTCATTTTTAAATAAAGCACTCCCATTATTTGGCTAAAGGTAGCATTCAACTAATATCAAAATGACCTTGCATTCTGAACTTCGGAAGAAAGCTCTTGGAGTGTATTTTCTTCTTGCTGCTGGATTTCTTAGTGCCGTACAACAGATTTTGTATTTATAGTATTACTTTATAGAACACATACAGATACTAGAAATGCAGGAGGAGGTTAATAGTACCAACTGTCTAATAGATAATTAATCTCTTTGGTTATGTAGGGTACGTGACTACTGCAGGAACACCAGAACTAAGATCTGGTTTTCATGCAGTTCTTTAGGCAGAGCGCCTTTGGCAAGATGGACAAGTCTGTGTCCATCTTGAAGAAGAAGAAGGACCGTCAGTGCTGCCACAGAAGGATCACAGTGTTCACGTATCAACTACACATAAACAACCATAGCTTGTTTTCAGGCTTCGTCATCTGAGTAGAAAGAACATATCACTCTGTGTGATAAGCAAGAGATCTCTGAAGCATCTATTGTATATAAAGTCTGTTTTCCCAACTAGCAAGTTAAAAGATCATTGTACATAAAATTTAAATTTCATTTTATTAGGAAGCATAAAATTGCTGCTTGAGAGGCATATCAGTATTATGGCCTTCCAGATTTGCAGCATCTGCCAAGTGAGGAGTCTTGCAAAAGCCTGCCTTAATTTCCCATCTGCAAGAAGTAATAAATAGAATACCAGGCTTGGAGCAGTCTTCAGGCAGCAATACCATGGGAAGAATGCAGAACTGTCTAAGTTAATTTCAAATTGACTGTCTTTTGGGAGGTTTTTCTACTGATGTCAGATTTACAAGTCAAAGCAGGCAAGCCTGACCAAGAGAATTCAGTTTATACAGCTGTGGTCAGTATTTTATTTCAAGTCTTTTTAGCATCCCTCATTAAAAAAACACATTTAGGGAGACATCAGTAACTTCCCTTCTCCCTACTCCTCTAATTAAAGCTGCACTTGGTCAATATTTGCCTTCAGGAGGCTCAGTCTGCCCCATGCACTCTGTCCATCCGTGTGAGCTAACTGTCATGCGAAAGGACCTCAGAAGAAAACCGTTGTGAACAGCTTATAGCCAGTTCTATGCCACATTAATTGTAAGCTTTTATATATGTGTATATATGTATGTACACAAACACACTCATTAAATGTCCAGAATTATGCATCTGAGAGTAACAGTGTGTATTATGCTGCACACATTTTTAGTAATACTTGTAATAGTAATATTCTGCATCTGATTTTTCTGTGGATCAAAGACTGTGTGTTGGTACTGAAAGACAGTTCCCCCTCCCAAAATTATTTCTATTGCCATTGTATCTACTTTTAAATTGGGCCATTATTTTTTGCATAGGTGCACAATGGTCGTGCAATATTGTAGACTTCCCACAGCATAACTATTGTATCTGGTTTAGGTGGATTCTTACCTCATTGGTTCATATGTTGGTGTTTTTTTAAATCATATTAATTGATGTGGCCTTAATTCCTGCAAAGGAGCAAGGTCTGATAATCTCACCCATTTTCATATGAACTAGACATATACCTTGTAAGTTTTTAGACTGCTTTTCTTTATAATGTTAAAGTAATTATATTCCGCTATGTACAAAAAGCCACAAGGGGAAAATCTAAGTAATTACCAAGTCTAATTATATACATTTGTGGCTCAGTTTTGGAGCTGCTTAGAAGAATTTTATGCTGTTACCCCAAACATGAATTTTGTCCTTTCTGAAATTCAGCATTTAGTTAAAGAAAAAAAAAGTAGCATTGAAATTGAACAGTGAAAAGAGCAACAGAATACATGGCCAGTAGCTGTTACTAACTGCAAATGTTTGTAGGTTTAGGGGGCATTAACATTTTTTCTTTCTTTTAATCCACTCATAAATATGTCTCTCTGATGATTTCTCTCTAGTTGAGAGGTGCTTTGGTAATTAGTTTGTGGTAGCATTTGTCTGCCTCCGAAGTGTTTCATGGTTCTGGTAATGAGAGAGAGTGCAGCTTTACATTAGCTACTGTGGTCACTGATGAAGACATCGTCATGGAAAACTGGAGTCATCTGGTACCTTCTTTGTGAGAAGAAGACAGATTTGAATCTTGCCAATCTCAAATAACAGAGAATTTAGTACATTTTCTATCTAAAGTATTTCCTGCAGAGCTTGAAACTATTCAGGTTGGGAAATTCCAAACCATTTAATTTTAACACTGTAGGATTTAGTGTACAAGTGGCAGAAAGATGCTTCTGTTTCATGTCTTGTCCATGGGAAATAGGCTAATCAAATGTTTTCCAATTAGAACAATCAGCTCATCGAGGGAAACAAGCCAGTGTTAGGCTTGCATCCAGTTCCTTTTAAGGCATTTTGCATTAGAGCAGATGAGTTCTGTGGCATCCTCTTAAGGTTGAGGATTCACCAGGGAGTTGGAAGTACACAGGGTAAGGATGAAGCAGAAGAGGGGAAAGAAAAGGACCGGAACAGCAATAATGAGTTATTACTGCTCACAAAAGTAGAGAAGGATATTTTTAGAGGTCAGTCTTGACCTCAAGTACATGATGCTTTCTTTTGTCAGATACCTCTGGCAGCAGAAGGCTGACCTAGAGAAAAATTAGTCACTGAGGCTGCAATATCATGTTGTGCTCTGGCTTCTGAAGCCATCGTGGCTATCTGGGAACAAAGTGCAGTGGGAACTATGTGGGGAGAGGTGCTAATTCAGCACTGTTCCTCCTGGTTGGGATCCGCTTTCACTTCATGTATTTTCTTTCAGAACATGAGTCACCTGGAAGGAAGATGAGCATCCATCACACTTTCTTCTCTTACAGTGCGGATTGTCCTTTATATAGCGAGGGATGAATTAGTCTTTTGGGTCAGTTCAGCCGAAAATAAGCATTCATGGCAACAATATAGCAGTTTAGCCAGCTTAGCCATGGGACAGCTACTAATATGAGTATAATTTAGATTCAGTAGGGTATTTATAATAATTTAAGGTGGTTTTAAGCTGCTGGGTAATGTACTTAGGTTTCAAATTCAGAAGAGGAAATCAATTCTGTGTTCTCCTTCAACAGCATAAAATGTTTTCAGTGTTACTTAATGCATGTGGTTCCTTTACACTGAGATGCAAGACTTTCATGCATCCACCTAAGCAAGAGGCTAAGCTGGGCTTGAACTCTTGCTCTGAATTTGGTGTGCTGTTTTCAGTAGAGTATGGACAAATCAATGCAATAGGCGACTACAAATACAAAATAGCTTAACATGCTATCACTAGGGATGCCTTCAGAAATAATAATGATTAAATTTAGCTGCTGTTAGAGGATAAGAGAGTTGTATTAAACCTGTTGTTTACCTCTGTCGCCTCATATATCAAACTAAAATTCTTTAGGGTATAATACTCATAAATTTTTTCAGGTTCCTCCAGCATGGTAAAAGTTGCTTTCCTTTTACTGATTATTTTTGTGGCCTATGCAAAATTAATTTGACATTAATTCCCATTACCAGGTAGGTGTTCACACTGTGTGTGCCTTCTGCACCGTTTCCTGGATGCCTATTTTGTTAGGCTTTCTGAACTTAGAAAATGATCTAAAACTGGAAGAGGCAATTAATTCCACTAATGGATGATTCTGCTTGGAGTTTAAAAAGCAGGGGGTGTAAAAGCAGCACTGGGAAAGAATAAAGATACTCTGTATTCTTCACTAGGGAATATTTTGGCATTCTATCCCAAAGCCAGTTTGCTGTCCTTTTTTTTCTGACATTAACTTAGAACAGTTTGAATGACACTATTTAAAAAAGTTTCAATCTGGTGTCCTTCATGCTCTGAAATATCTGGGGAAATAGTTACCTAATGATACGGGGCAACATAAAAATAAAAATCCTTGTTTTACCTGGTTTAGATTTATAATTGAGATGGTTTATAAAAGAATCCACAGTGAATCTTAACCTGACCTGAAAGTTAGAGTACAATGGGTATTATGTCCTATTCTGAGTCTTTGCAAACAGCCAGGTTAAAAACCACACAGCCAGTAATCCTGAGATTCTTTACACTGAATTCCTTAAATAATTAGTAATGTAAGAGCTGCTACTTGTCTTTTCATTCTGCTTTTTCAGGCCATGGCAACTGTTTTCTAGCCACACTCACTTTGTCTTGTAATGTATCCCAGAAATGTTGGTTGGAAGGGGCTTCTGGAAGTCATCTGGTCCAACCTCCCTTTAGAAATGGGATGGTTGCCAAAGCAAGATGAGCCATGGCTTTGTCTAGTTGAGTCTTGAAAACCTCCAAAAATGGAGATTTCATAATCTGATTTACTGCAGTAGTTCACAAAGTAACGTAAAACAAAATCTGTGAAATAGCTTCACTTTGACTCTAAATATTTCCGAATCAGATTTTGGCAGCAGTTGCCTGGCAAAGAAGCTGCATTGCCACTTCTGTATGAAAAATAATTGCAGTGTACTGTAAAGATGGGTTTCATATCACCTAATTTTAGTTGCATATGAAGTAGGTACCTAGTTTGTTAAACAAGGAGTTTCCCCTATAACCAGTGAAATCAGTCCCTCCAGAAGACTGCTTCTCCCTCTTGGGGATTGTTGGGATGAGTCTGTCTCAAGAAGTACCTCTTTCTCCCTGCCATTTACAGGGAGGGTCCCCTAGCCTTAGGCTTAGATGGTTTCAGCCAGGTGAGGGGAATTCCTTCCCAACTGGGCCAAGGCAGTGTGGGGACTACACCCACAACTTTGATCAAGTGGGAAATCATCCTCGTTAGCAAATGCTGCAAACCCTCACCTTGAGGCAGAACATCAACTGACAACCACAGCTATCAATGCCTCCTCAAGCACTCTTCTCATGCTCTTCCCTCATTTTATGGTTTGTTTTTTTTGTTTATTTGGCTGTATGATTTTGCCCTGGTCATCACTCTACCCTGTTGTTGGTTTTGGTTGCAAAGGGGTAATGAATTGCTTTGTATTTCCTTGATTTCGGGTATTTTCCCAGGATTGTCATGGCTTACAAGAGGGTGACTCAAAAGGATGGTTTGTTGGCTGATTTTTTTTATGGATGCAAGTTATGCAAACACTTGGGGGAGAAAAGAGCATTGTAATGTGGCTGATAGAGGAAAGATTTTGCAAGCAGCAGTGTATTGCTTAGGATGCCTGTGGGGACTGCATGGTTATGCAAAGTAGTGCCCCAAAGGGGAAACATCTTGTCATTCCTTTAGCATAACACGAACAGCAGAAAGAGGCATGGCCAACAAAGTCTCAGAGCAGAAGGGTTCTTAACAACAACTTACAGAGCATTTTTTTTGATGCTCACTCATATGATTCTCTTCTGTCCTGATGGAACAACGTAGGAAAGGATATGTTTTGCTCTCCCTATTACCTTTGATCTTTTGTTGGTTCTTCAGGTTCACTTAAATTGCATATACCAAGATAAAAAAGAATCTGACTTTTCTAAATTGACTTCTTCGCTGTGCTGATGTTGCAAGAGGTTGACTGATAACAGTTATTTTTCTGTAAAGTGGCTCACTGTGTGCTGTTAGGTATCTCAGGAGATTTTGTTGGATTTTTCTCTTCCTTAAGACTGAAGTCTGCTGATTTAGTCAGTGACAATGTCATTAAAAATCACTGTTAGTACAAGTTTTCCTAATAGGGGTTTTAAACTTCACCAAATAAAATGCTTTTCCAAGCAATTGTGATGATGTGCATATAGCCTTTTCTGATGGATGCAAGGTTTGTACTTGTTGGGCCTGAAGTATCTGCTGTCATACATGTCTTGGGAACAGTGTGCTGAAAGTCTCTGATGCACTGCAGGACGCTGAGGATGCTGTGCCTGTCGGGCAGAGGAGGGCCTGGTGCTGGTGCATGTGCTTCGGATTGGCCTTTATGCTCGCTGGGGTGATCCTGGGTGGTGCCTATCTGTACAAATATTTTGCATTCCAGGTAAGTCAAATGCATTTTGTTATGGGAGGGTTGTGTTTTTCTCTGTTACACCTTACATTTGGAAGAGGGAGGAGGAACAAAAGACTAAACCAAACAGCTTTTCTGCTTTTTTTTGTTTCCAAAACCTAAGCATTTCTAAAGGCAAAATATGTGGCCTGCTCTGAAGTTAGCTGTTAGAAGAGAAGGGCAGAAGCAAAGCTGGCAAATAAAAGGGAGCAGCGGTTTTGGAAACCTTACTTTGCAGAGGAAGGATTTTATCTAAATAGGACTTGGGCTTAGGAACCGCAGTGATGTCCCAGATTTTTCACCTGCTCTCTCTGTGTTCCGCAGTGATGAATGCTGGAGGTGGATTAACCCCTTGAAAACCTCCTTGTCTGACCCCAGGTTTCCTAGACACATGCAGCACTGCTTATGTACAGGAAAGGGACTGCTTGTAAAAGAAGTGCAGTGACTCTCCTCCTTCCTAGCCTCTAGAGGGGTACAAAATACAGGCCCTGCAGGGGACTTGGGAGAAGCTCTGTCAGTGTGGTTGAACGTGCTCTGTCAAGTCTAATCCACACTGACGAGATCAGACCTCTGAGAAAATGTATTTTCAGTCCTTAACAAGTGGCATTGCTGCAGTGGGAGCCCTTTGAAGACAGTGGTGCCAGGGAAGTGGAGCGTGTACCCAAAATATGGGAGACCTGAGTTAAATGTTGTCTTCCTCAGGGAGAGTTGTTATTGGGCATGCACTGGATATATGCTGGGCTGTTGCCCATGCGGTGTGAGCGCACCATCTCTCTTCAGAAACCGACCGGGTTGCAAGATTCACAGTCAGAAAGGGAGAGTATAAGTGAAACATGAATCCATATAGCTCTCTGATTAGTGCATGTAATTATAAGGTATAAATTCTGTGTTCTTGTCCCCGCTACTGGGATTATTGTTTTTCTCCCCATTTCAGTAGCTGCAAATGAGGAAGGCAGAGTGATTAAACATGAGAAATCCTAGCTGAACTTGCAGTTTATAGTCTCTTTGCCTGTCACGTTAACCTTATTCACAGGGGAACAGTAGTGCTGCAAGTGATGCTTAAACAGCATAGCGTTATCTTGGTGGATTAACAAGCTGAAAGTAGCTGAAGGCTCGTTGTAACACTAACTCATGTTCCATCCGTTCCATCTTGTGGTGCTCCACCTTTCATATCCGAGCTAGCTGAAATGGAAGGTGCCTTTTCATTCAAATTTGTTTATGTCAGATCTGGGTTGAAGGAAACATTCAGAAATTGATCTAAATTGTACTGAAGACACGTTTCCAGTTTAGAATTTGAAATTAGTGTCTCATGCATATACATAAGTTGTATGTTTCTAAAACTATCTGGTGTGTAAATTTGGGATATAACTTCTTCTGACTCTGGACTTTAATTTATACTTCATTTAAGTAACCTGCGATGTGTACTGTGACCAAATTGGTGGTTTTATTTTCTGTTACTTGTTTGTCTTTTAAAACTGTTCAAAAATACTTTAGAAACTGACTTTCAAAACTTTTGGAGCCTTGCAAAAACTAAGCAACTTCACAGAATAATCAAGGTTGGAAGGAAACTCTTGCAGTCACCTGGTCCAAGCCACTGCTGCAGGCATGACCAAATTCAGAGTTAGACTTGCTTTTTAAAGGTGATCTAGATGATCGGTTTCAGTATTTTAAGTTGTAATTATTGACCACAGTTAAATAATAATGTAATTATAATGTGCATGTATATAGATGTAGGAACTTCATTGTTGTTCTAAAAATAAGATACAATTTGCCACAGCTAATGGATGCAAAACAGAAGACTAGATTTTAAGAACCTGCTTTTGGGATCCTGTTTTCCTTGAATTCCAGCAAAGGGCTCCCTCTGGGTTCAGTACAGTCAAGGTTTTACCTGTGGTCCCAGTTGTAGATAGCAGCTGGCTCCTGCTCTGGTGTATAGGTCAAATTGAAGGGAAAACATTTAGGCTGACAGGTTTTTCTTCTCCACTGTGCTTTGAGAATATTAGTTTTAAACTTGTAGGCTGATGATGTTTTTGTTGCTGGGTTGTTTATTTTTAGCAGGGTGGCGTGTATTTCTGTGGAATAAAGTACATCGAAGACGGCTTAAGTTTACCCGAGTCTGGGGCAGAGGCTCAGAGTGCTCGCTACCACACAATTGAGCAAAATATTCAGATCCTGGAGGAGGAAGATGTTGAGTTTATCAGTGTGCCAGGTCCCCGAGTTTGCTGATAGCGATCCTGCTGATATCGTCCATGACTTTCACCGGGTGAGAAATACTTCTGAAGAGCTTGAAAGCATTTAAAACTGGAAAAATGCTCCCCCTCAGTCATCCTGATAAATGTACTCCCTAATTATTGTGGTGGGGGAAAGCAGAGGGTGGAGGAGGCAGTAGAAACGTTTTGATCAGCAGCAGGCTGCAAGCAATTATTAACTGGGCTTACAAAGTACAGCATTATACAGTCATCATGAGGGAGTATGTAAGACACCATTTGCCAATACAATTCTGTTTTTAGAAAGGGAAAAAAATCTTAGAGCTGTTTCCTTTTGTTAGTATGAGGAAGTAAAGAAAATATACTTTGTGCTGTGCTAAGTCCACCAAGCCAGAATTTGACCAGCTGCTGTGGTGCCAGGGGAGTTTGGAAAGGGCTGTCGTAGCCTTGACCTCAACTTGCAGAGTCTGATTGCATCTGACATGAGTAGGTTCAGGCACCCCCAGAGGTGCTCTCTGAGTATGGCTCAAAAAGCCCAAAGCAGCAGCAGGAAAGGGAAGGAAGCAATGAGTTGGCTGACCTTGGAAGAGAGCTCTTTTTCTCAGGTGCCTTAGGAAGCCTTGTGCACCACAGGCTACTGTGATTCCTGAACTAGAGTCTCAAAGTGCTTTTAGCTGTTTCTTCCTTTTTTGGAGAAACAACATTGATAGGGATCATGGTAATGAGTTTTTTGCTAAGGCAGCTGACAGGCCTACAGCTCTAGGTATTGGCGAGAGCTGTAAAACATTTAGAAACCCTTCTTTTCTGTAGCAGCCTGATGGAAGCTGTCTGATAGCGATGAAATGTTCTGCAGCTGGTTTTCAGGAAGCTGAATTTCTGTGAACATTGGAAGATTTCACTGAGCAGCTTTTTAAAGCAAGGCTGAAAAAGAATAGGGAAGTGTCCTATTTTTTTAATGCAAACCTCAGAGTTTACAGTTTTCCAGGCAGAATGGGTTCTGTCTATCAAATATTCATAACCAGATCTGGAGGAAAACATTGCTCAAGCTATGTCATTTAAAAATATTCCTGAATATATTTTGGGAGCTTCTGTTAAGAATTGGAGCAAAGACTCTATAGAGGAAAAACAGGAAAAAAAGGTGGGGGGAAGTATCTAAGAAGTGAATAGGGACGCTATTGGAAATTTACTTTTTGATTTAATGGGTTAAAGGCTCTGCTCTAAAGGTCAGTGTGAGGATCCTTTGTAATAGGCACAGGACTTACTCCCATGTAATGAGATTAGTTGCGCTGATGATTGCTGTCCTGGTACCATTTTGACTGTTGGGGTGTTGGTGCTCAGCATTTTATATACGTCTACAGCCTCAGAGCTTTCAGCAGCTTGAAATAATGTTGTGTTTAGCAGGAACAGATGCAGTAAAACACAGCTCGGTGAACAGAGCCATAGGATCCATCAGGATAATTCCCTGAGCTTTTACATCTCTTGTCTTTATAAAATAATGACAAATATTGCAATTCAGGTACTATAAAGATAATTATTCCGTTAGGAAGAATCATTAATGCTTCGAGTTAGTATAATTTTTGAAAATAAAAGAATTTTTGTTGTGTTATCTGTGACAGTGTTTTATTTTCCCTTCTAGATTCTGTTCTTACTGGCAGCATTTCCCCTTTCTAGTATAACAAAAATATAAAAGCATGGAGATTAGAGCGAGGTTTTTGCCCTGTTGTTCCAAAATGCAGGCACTAGGAATAAATGAATACTGTACTTGGTTCCATAACAGCTCAGCTACACCTTTGTAATTTCATTACAGTGGTGCATTTGAGCTACTAATCACCTGCTGCCTTGCACAAATCCCTGTCATATATTTAAACTCTCATCAGGCTGCCTTTTATTTCTGCATTTACCTACCCTCGAACTGGGGTTGTCTGGACAGGTTTTATAGTGAACAAAACAATAATTTGAAGAACAACACAAGGCAATAGCACTTTAGCAACGTTGGTATGTGAATTTTCTGATGTTCTTGTAATTTTGATTAAAATAAATACTTCCTCTACAGAGACTCACTGCCTACCTTGACCTTAGCCTGGATAAGTGCTATGTGATTCCTCTCAACACTTCTGTTGTTATGCCACCAAAAAATTTCCTGGAGCTGCTCATCAACATCAAGGTACGGTTAAATAGTAAGTGATTTGTTCTTAAGACAGGGGAAGAGGAGACATTGTCCCCTTAGCTAACTCTGGCATTCACACAAAGCACATGTGTTAGAAAGTTAACTGATCACTAGAGATCTTTGCAAAGAGAGAAGAAAGTCTACAGTGCTCTAAGTTAATTAATTACCATCGTGAAGGAATTGTTAATTCAGAAGAAGGCAAACAAACGTGATATTATTTTTCCATGTTACAAATTTGGCTGACAAAATCATGTGAATGTGGTGTACCTTGACTCTTTGATAGTCTTGTGTGTTTTTTACATTGTAATCCATCGTGGCTAAAGCTTCCATGAAGCATGTATGTACTGGACTAAGACTGGTTAGCTGAGATGCTTGAAGTGGATATACTGCGAAATCCTTATAACATGGGCATTGTTTAAGGCATGGGTCTCTGGGATTGGCTGCTAATTGGACCTGATCTGGTGGCTTGAGGGTGGTGTGCGTGTGGTGTATTGGATCTGCTATGCGTGCTCTGGGAAATGAGATGTGGCACACATCGCACAAGGTGTGATGGACTAGCTCTGCATCCAAGTTCATGAGGCTTCCACCAGCCTTGAGATTCCACTTTCCTGTTTCAAGGGAGGTTTTGTTGTAGTAATGACAATTTGGACTATATGGTTAGCAAAACCCACTTAAGATGCTATCACCAGACCTTCAGAACAAGATTCCTTGCCCCCCCCAAGGACCATGGAAAGGACAGAGAGACCACAATTGCTGAACAGCCCAGCATGAGTTTTCAGTATCATGTAGTGGGAGCTCCTGATGACTTCCCAGCAGGGTTTGATGATTGAACACTACTGCTGGGCTCATGGTGCTGGCTTGTCACCACCACGGGGACACTGCTGTTCTCTTAGGAGGAGAAACTGGGTGAAGCATAATGGCCTGTGAAATTGAGGAGGCCAAAGTAGAAAATCTAATGGGATCTCTTACTAATTTAATATGAATCATCTTTATCTTTCTTTTTAACTCTTACATATGTATGTTTTAATGCAGATTTGTATAGCATTTATCTTGGTTTCTTTATAGAACAGCAAAACACTCTTGGTGGGGAAGAGAGCTGATAACTTGTCTAAGATTTGGGGAAAGTGTTACACATTTCATTTTACTGGGCTGTTGTAACTTCAGAATTGTTATTATTGTCTTTGGGTTTGCATCTTCCAAAAAAGTCTTTGGAATATGGCCTCCAGGAACCATTTCAGCCATTTCTTAGTGGTTCCTGTATATAAATGAATTTCATGTGAGAAATGACTTCACGAGTAAGTCCTCTGCTGTGTTTTTGCTGCCTGTTTTGAGACTGGCTATTTAACCACACTTTCATTTCCTGTACACAAGGATGAGGTGGTGTCTGTAAAACGCAGTGACCCCATATCTTTTTATTTTGTGTATGCTGTTCTGTTTCCGTTTTTAGTTCACACAAATTCCGCTGTTAAAATCTGTTAATTTCCTACTTTGTCATTAGTACTAAATCACATATACTTGGTTTACAAGTAAGAGGATAACCAGGCATCACGCATTTAATTGGAAATCTGTGCAAAAGCAAACTGTTTTGATCATTGGCCCAATCAGCGAGTGCCCTAATTTTATGAGACATCTGTTTAATTCTCATTGTATTAACAAAAAGCGGTGGGCATTTGATGTCTCAGAAAATCAGGTTAAATGTTTTGTAACTGAAATTTGGGAAACGGTCCTGCAAATGCACAAACTGAGTAAATTTCTATTTGTCGTGCAGCCACACTGGTTGCACAAGGAAAATATTTATGATATTAAAGTGCTCATTTGATTAAAGTGAGCTGAGTGCATGCAGAGGACATTTTATGAAAGTGGAAGTGCTATGGGCTGTTTTGTTTCTTAGGCTAAAATTATGGCTTTCTTTTAAAGAACCACATTTCTGTATATTCATAGAGTTTGCTTGAATGTGCAGACAGTGAAAGGCCTCCTTTTGTCTGGAAGCAAAGCTGAAACCCAGGTCTAATATTTGTTCATCCACCTCCTTCCCATTGCAGAGCCAACTGGCCAATTTTAACCATATGTGACACACCAAGTGTCTCAAAGATGATGATGTTTGTGGCTGTGCTGGATCCCAGTGATGGGTAATTGCTCGTGCAGCAGCTGGGCAGAGGAGACTCCCGCACTGAGCTCTTGCTCTTCCTGCACCCTGCAAGAGGGCTGAGAAGGCCAGCTCCATGGAGTGGTCCAGGAGGTCCTGCAGTTTAGAGGGTGCAAGCCCAGGAGTGTCCTCACAAGCTGCCCCAAGGCCTCAGCACTACTAGTGGCCACTCTGCCAGTACTTTGCCCTGCTGAAATTCGGGAGACCAGAGGTTAAGATACAGTAATTTATAGTGATTTAATTACCAGATATTTAGTGGGATAATTTGGGAGTGTGAAGTCTTCCAAGCTCTTACTTAAAAAAAAATTGCTGTTGTTTTCCTCATAGTAGATGCTGAAGAAAATGTTCATAATTTAAAGTGGATTTTGGTCCTTTACTGAAGAGAACAGCATTCAGTTGGTGACTCTTGAGCATGTCACTTGGACTGAAAAGGCAGTCTTGTTTTGCAATGGAAATTTCAAGTTGTTTATTGTCAATACAGCGGTCTTTCACCACAGAAGGTGACTTTGTTTCCATAGTAAGCGATCATTTTATTTTAAGCAAGCAAGCAACACGTTCTCTACTGCCATAAACGAGAATCACACTAACAGGATTTCCTAAATGAAGCAATATTTGAAAGAAGTTGATGGCCATTTACCAGTGGCAGTATTGGCAAATCAGCTGATAGCCAAGTATGTGTATCTTTAGATGCGTGCACCGAGGTGTGCGCTGGAGCTGGGTTCCTCCATCACTTGAGCTGTGGCAGAATAACATAGAAGGGGCTGCAAAAGGCTTGGGAAGCCTTCACAGCTCTTCCCTTTTTCAGTATGTTGCCTTAAAACACTGATAAACCACCATGACTTTCTAATATCTTTCCACAGGAACAGTTGTGGGAATCACCATAATAACTTATGGGGCTAGAGGGTTTCATCTTGCGTTTGGCTTGAGGGTTGTGATCCACACTGTTCATGATGTCACATGAGGCTTCCCAAACCCTGTAGGCTGCAACTGGCATGCTTCATAGCAACTCCATGTGGAGCATGTTTCTGCCATCTCCTCTTTGGGAGCTCTGTTGGGATGTTGTTAATGAAGTGAAAACTGTGGATGGTAAGTGCAGAACTGATCTATGACCGGGGGTGCACCTGGAAGGAAACTTTTCTTCTCTACTGAACCCTGAAGTTACTGTGGCAGGAGGGCAGTGGACGTGTGCATCAGTGGACATTTTGTGACCTTTTTGAATATAATCATTATTTATCTCTGTAGTGCAGTGCAGTCATGTATACATTTAGAGTAAAAATCCTGTGGGTAATATGTATTTTGAAAGAGTTCTATGAAGATATGTCACAGCTGAGTTAAGGAACACTTCTAAAGTGTTTTTTCTGTGCTCAGACCAGGAAAAGACAGTTTTTGACAGAGGTGTTACATTTTTGTTCAACAGGCTGGAACATACTTGCCTCAGTCCTATTTGATTCATGAACAGATGATTGTTACTGATCGCATTGAAAACGTGGATCAGCTGGGATTCTTTATTTACCGCCTCTGTCGTGGCAAGGAAACCTATAAACTACAGCGCAAAGAAGCCATGAGAGGTGAGGTTCCTCCTTCCATCTTTGGAGTTGACAGAAAGTTTAATAAATAGGCTTGATTATGTTGAAAGAAATTACTCTTACTAAAGCAGGTGTTCCTTATGGCAGTAACCAGCTCCGTGGGCTTAAGTATGTCTGATATTTTCTGTGGAGCTATGGAAGTAAGTCGTTTTATTATGCAGAAGTACTTAAGGCCCCATAAGCCAGGAGCTGCTAAAATGTGTGTGTGTGCTTGGTTGTGTTTTCTGTGGTTCAGCCTTTCATTGAGGCCGTTCTTTAATTTTGTTTCTTGACCCACCCACCCCAAAACAAAAAAACCCAAACAAACCCACTTTAATACATGAGAAGCCATAGCCGTGTAGTCCAAGTTCAGAATTGCGACTTTTTACAAGGGCATGTAGTGATAGAACAAGGGGGAATGGCCTTAAACTGAAAGACGGTAGATAGGAAGATGTTCTTCACTATGAGGGTAGTAAGGCACTGGAACAGATTGCCCAGGGAAGCTGTAGATCCCTGGCAGTGTTCAAGGCCAGGCTGGACAGGGCTTTGAGCAGCCGGGTCTAGTGGAAAGGAGGCTGTAACTAGGTGGTCTTCAAGGTCCCTTCCAACCCAAACCATTCTGATATTCTATGAATTGTAGATTCTTCTTGGCATTAATGCCATTTTTAAGTTAGTTTAGTTAGTGCTTTACTCCTTTGTTGTTCCCTCACATCCCCACAAACATTTTTGTAGGCACACAGGGAGATTGGGAACTGATCTGGGTACAAATTAGCTTGTGGGGAAGTTGGCAAGTTGGCTTTAACTAAAACCAGAACTGGGATTCGGGTCACTACACCTTCAGGATTGCTGCCTGATGACTGATTTTCTCCATATGAATGTGCACCTGTGTGCATTCCCTCTGAGCAGGGGATCAAAGAAGAGTAGTTCTGATTTCTGGTGACATCACAGCAAATGTAAAACCATTGTTTCACTGAGTGCCTTCATTCCCTCTTCTCTTTGCCCTCCATTGTTCTCCACTAAAACAAACAGGAATTCAGAAGCGTGAAGCCATCAACTGCCGAAAGATTCGACACTTTGAGAGCAGGTTTGCCATGGAAACACTCATCTGTGAGCAGTGATGAGCAATACTCCTGTTACCGGAGACTTGGAAACTACAGTATGACCCCACCCCTCGTGTTGTGTGCAGTGATTATTTTTTAAGATTTTCTGTTATGTAAGTAGAGGACAGGGCTTTACTGCTGAACACCTCCCGTACTCCTCATCTCGTGAGACATGGCCTATCAGGATGAGTAGGATATTTTCCTTATTTCCAGGTATGGTGTTCTTCTTATATTTGAATAGCAATTGTATAAAGGCTTAGTTGCTAGCGCCTTTCATGTGATGAATCTTGAATACTAGGAAGAAGAGGAAGTCTTTGAAATATCCGCCAGTTTTTAATTCAGTAAAATTGAAAAGAATTATTAATGTACAAATGGACTGCCAGAGCTACTCCTAACTGTAATATTACCTGCTATATAGTTTGTTACAGCATATAGCCAGACCTGTATTTGACTCTCCCTAACAAAGTGCAATTTGTTTCATTTTTAAAATATTGTCATATTTACCTTTTTAGATTGATTTCTGACTTGATGTTTTAAAATGGCAAGTGTTTGCTGTAACAATCTTTTAGAAGATTAAGAAGTAACTTATGTTACTAACTTGTATATAATCCAAGTATGTGCAATGGAAAATAAAACCTTATAAAGCTGTTTGTCTAAAAGTCTCGTGTTTTCTTTTACTACTACTGGATTTTTGTTGTTTTTTAAGAGGAGGGGACTGCAGTTAAATGTAAAAGTTAAAATGAAGGCTTTTTTCTTCCAGTGCTCTTTTTAAAAGTGAGAAGATAAAAGGGAATAGGCGATAGAGGTGGCTGAGAAATGAAACACAAACAGAGAAGCATGTTTTTTTTGGTTTCTTCTTCACTTAAAAGCAATACCGTGCTGCATGCTGAAATTCTGGTTGGTGTTTCCAAACTGTGTACAATAACAGTGGAGATCCAGAGCTGACCTGAACATGTTAATGTCTGAAATCCCTGTCTTGAGTATTTGTCAAATGAAGTGCATAATGTAGAGTGTGCCACAAATCAGGCTGACCCAGCTAAGAACCAGGAGTGTTCATGCCAGGCAGGACAACACCAAGCTGTGTGGTGTGGTCAACACACTGGAGGGAAGGGACCCCATCCAAAGGAACCTTCACAGGCTTGAGAGGTGTGCCAAGGTAAACTTCATGGAGTTCAACAAGGCCACGTGCAAGATACCATACCTTGGTTGGGGCAATCCCAAGCATAAATAGAGGCTGGTGGAGACTGGACTGAGAGCAGCCCTGAGGAGAAGGACTTTTTGGAGTTAACAAGAATCTCAACATGAGCCGGCATTGTGTGCTTGCAGCCTAGAAACCAACCGTATCCTGGGCTGCATCAAGAGGAGAGTGACCAGCAGGTCGAAGGAGGTGATCCTGCCCCTCTGCTCTCATAAGACCTCACTTGGAGTATTGTGTAGAGTTCTGGTGTCCTTAGCGTAAGAAGGACATGGAACTGCTGGAGCAAGTCCAGAGGAGGCTGCAAAGATGCTAAGAGGGCTGGAGCATCTCTCCTATGAAAATAGGCTGAGAGAGTTGGGCTTTTTCAGCCTGGAAAAGAGAAGGCTCCAAAAAGACCTTAGAGCAGCTTCAGTACCTAAAGGGGGCCTACGAGAAATCTGGAGAGGGAAGGGGGAAAGGGGAATGGGATAGAGGGTAGATTTAGACAATGGAAAGAAATTTTTTACTATGAGGGTGTGGGGCACTCAACAGATTGCCCAGAGCAGCTGTGGCTGCCTCATCCCTGGAAGTCTACAAGGCCAGGTTGAATGGGGCTTTCAGCAACCAGGTTAGGGGAAGGTGTCCTTGCATAAGGCAGGGGGTTGGAACTACATGGTCTTTAAGATCCCTTCTAACCCAAACCAAGAGATGATTCTGATTCTTCATTTCCCTATGTTCAGCCTCAGGGCATTCTTGTCAGCCCAGGTGCTTGAGCTTTGCCAGTTAATCTGGAGCTACCTCAAATATCACTGATAGCATTCTTTATTGTGTCATTTACACTTAAAAGTTCAATTCCTAAAGCAAATTTGATTGGTTTTTATTGATATAATGGGGATCCTTGTAATGGCAACTTCTGTGGAGAGGAGTTCAGGATAAGATGTATCATAGTACCCGCTGTTTTGAAGCTGGTTGCAGGAAAAATGTTGGGTGAGAAAAAAAGGGAGTAACATCCAAAACATGGCTGGAAAATCTCCCCCCCCAAATCTACTTCCAAGCTTCAATGATATGGGAATTGACTTGACTTCCTGCCCAAATTTTGAGCTTTGGTTCATCAGGAAGGTAGCAATCTTCAATATAATATTTGCATATTTGTTTGCAAACCCCCCACTATTTAAACTGATTTTTAGATAATATTGCCCCATAGGTGTCTTTTGTTTTAGCTTAATTTAGTCAAGAACCTTTGGACTAATCTTATTTTTAATCTCTTATAGGATCTTTTCTTAATACAGAGGGAGGATGCTTTACTGGGTTTGGAGCCATTATACAGCTGTAAACACACTGTCATCCTGCTTCCTGCTATTGTGAATGTTTGGATCAAGATAAAATAATTTGGTTTAAAGGAAGTTTCTTAAATACACAATACATTTTTTTTTCTTCATCTGCATTTGGCTTAATTTACAGTTTATTCTTAGTGTAGGTCCATTATATATAAAATGAAAAGTGTAATTATTTTCTAAAAGCTGGACTTCTTTAATCCATTCTTGATGGTGCGTGGCAGTAACAAACATCAAAGTCTCACATAGATACAGGTTAGATGCTCATGTATAGTTTATATAGCTATACTTTGGACTAGATGTAAGCGAGCTGGAAAACCTGCTGGGAAAGCTTCAGCTACAGACGTGCAGGATGTTGCAATTGTGTGCTTAAGGTCAAATGTATGTCAAGACAGGGTTACAGGAGCATTCTCTGGAGCCCTGTGTGACATGAGTCCTGCTGAATTACTTTTAAGCTTTTTCCCACTTTTTCATGAGCTTAAACATGGAACTTGCTAATTTTAAAGTAAGTCGTGCATCATCTACAGCTTGTTTTCAAACTAAAATTCAGTGAGAAGCTGTGGTCTGTGGTGTGTCCTTTAACAGCAACACCAGCAGATGAGGCTGCCGAAGGGATGGCGGGGGGGGGCAGAACTAGGTTTGTTCTCACAGACAGGAGGTTTATGATTGCACTGCACAGCTGGGTACCAACTAACTTCTGAGCCTGTTGGATGGATGCTGGAGGGAAATTTATTTCCCTCAGTAGTGCAGAAATAGAGAGAAACTCAGGTACACTGAGGGGAAGCTCCCAGTGTGCACTTACATCTTACCAAATGCCAGGCAGTTTTTATGGGAAGATGAGCTAAAACACCCAGGGTGCACGGAAAGCTCCTGTTGGAACTTGTCTTCTTAGACAATGCCAGTGAAGTATGGGACACAAATCCATGAACAAAAATAGCTCTGGGAGCTGCTTGGGCTTTTTCCCCTCTTAAATAATAGAGTATAATAAACAAACCTAGTGGTGCTTTACTGAAGAAAACCACATTTCCAGCCCAGTGAATTCCAGAAAAGAGTCAGGATAAAAATGACCTCATTGGACAATTATCTGTGTGGATATTTCTGAAGCTCCTTGTAAGAAAGAAAATGAATCCTAATGCTGGGACACACTTTTTTGTCACTGAAGCAGCAAAATAAAAGCTGTGCCACTGTGCATATTTGGTGTCAGGGGATGTGTTGCTCCCTTGTGGGCCCCGAGCAGCCTCTTGTGGTTTGGTAGGTCTTTATATGTGTAAGGCTGTTGAGAGCAGCCGATGTGTATGATCTGGGCTTGTAAAGGACGATAAAAGCCTCCAGTCTTCCCTTCTCCTCTTGCTGTCTTGCAGCTTTAGTAAAAAGCCACAGAGCAAGTTTTGGCATGAGGAAGATACTGAAGGCCTGCAAGACAGAAAATGGAAGAGTTTGGTTACCTGGCACAAGGCCATCCCCTGGAAAGGTGGGTACATGCTTTTGTTCCTATAAGTTGGGTGGGAGAGTGTAAGTCTGACACGTCTGTGTGAGCAGAATCTTGTGGTTTGGAAATGCAAGCAGATCTGTACTCACTGACATGGCTTGTTCTACTTGCAGGAGGGTATTTTATTGTTATGGAGGACGCAACATGGAAGAGCCTATAGTACTGGTATACCATGATTTTTGCTGGAATGCTAGACAAAAATGTTTTCATCTAGTTAGGGTATTTCACTGTCATGGCTTGGTAAAGAGTGCTGCCATCTTAGGCGCAGTCTTAGCAGATAGATAGAAAAACCCAAGATCATGGGGTGGTTCAGTTCAGCGCAATGCCTGTGTCTGTGCACTGCAGGCTATGGCTGCCAATTTTCAATTGGTTTTCAGGTTGTTGGTTAAGATTTATTTGATTCCTGGGCACTGCTTCCAGTAGAACATTTTCTGCTTCTTGAGGGCTTGGGAAGTCTTGGAAGAGGAGGCATAGGGAGCCCACCACCAGCAGGACAGGGTGTTCCCCGTGCTGGAGCACACTTCCTCATGTGGCGAGAGAAAGCAGGACTTTGGCCTGAGCAGGATAGGAAGGGAGGGATTGCAGCGGGGTCATTAATGTGGTCGTGTAATTGCAAACAAGAGAGCTGTGGTTTGTTGACCTTTGTTTCAGTACTAGCTGGCAGTACCAACCACTGAAAACAAACTGTCCTGCAGAGGAGGCACAGGGAATGGGGTTCTTTTTCTGCTGTAATTGCACTTTCACTGGGGCTTTATCTGGTCAGTTGCACCAGTCACGGGTTTTACTTTTAGTGACCTAGTCCTCAGTGCTAGCACAAATCTAAAATAGACACAACTCCCAACAGCCATTTTCACTTACAGAGAACATGCAATGTCTAAGGTCTTTATACAGTTATAAGTAGTTATGATCTTCCTGTAGATAGATAAATACTATCATCCAAGTAAAAAGAGAAAAAAAGTGGTGCTCAAGTCTAAAAACTTTGACCAGTACAAAACCTCTCTCAACTAATCTCAAGGGGAGAGCATCAGAAGTACATCAGAAGTATCCGTGTGGTGGCCTGGGTTGAGGTTTTGCATGTAGGCATCATATACATACAGATGTTTCTCCATCCAGCAACAAGAGCCACAGATTCCAGCAACAATTTGGTCAGACACTGGTAGAGATTCCTGCCTCAAACTGACCACCACGGTACCTGAGACTCCAGCAGTGCACTACGTAATGCTCTGAGAAGAGAAAGTCACAGATGCGTGTGAATGTGGAGTTAAAATACTCTTTTTATTAATAATGTGTATATATGGAGAGAGGCTTTGGACTGTTAGAGGAGGCACCATCTAACAAATATCTCTCTGTTTAGAGAGAAATGGGTTGAGTTTTGTCATGGTCCCGATGGATTTTACATCACTGTAGAAATACTTTTAGAAATTGTTTTTATCCTTCATATTTTGAACTGAGGCTTCATGTAGGACACTTAGGGATAGGATACTAGGAGCCAGGCTCACCAACAAGGCATACAACAAGCTCCAGAAGAACTGGTTTTATCATAACTGTAATTGAAGTGGTAAAGGTCTGTGACAACGTAGAAATCAGCAGCTAATCTTAGTAGACCATGAGGTGCACTTCAATCAAGCTTCTCCATCACAAATATTTTAATGAAAACAAAAAAGTAGCAAGCTTCTATCATATCTGAGCAGTGAGAGTCAAAAAGGCTTGGGTTTATTTGCAGTGAAAGCATGACGCCAATTCCTACCAGCAACTGCCATGAAACTATAGCAACAGTTTCAAGTGAAAAAAGTCAAGATAATAAAATTACTTAAGATTGTGTAGCATCTGGAAACAATGAGTCAGGACAGCCTGACTGGGCAATGTTTCACAGACTGCCATCTGTCTATGACCTGCACTTTAAAAGCTGTTGCAGCAAGATGTTTAGCATAAAGATATTGTCAGGTCACATAAGACATTATTATTAATACTCTATTTGACCTTGCAGTGTTTCCTTTGTTTCTTGTAAGAGCTGCTTTTCTTCTTTCCTTTGTCATTTTATTCCAAAAGCTGAATGGCTCCATTTAAAAGAAAATGTTTCAAAATAAGATTAAAATGTTCAAATCATCATAGCTAACAAGGGGGTGGGGAGAGTGCAGTGATTTACATACGGTTTTACACATCCGTGTGCCTTTCTTTGGAAGTACATGCATCCTCATTAAGTCATCTTACTGCAGTTTAGATGTAGCTGCTACATCCTGATGCTCCATAATGAAGGATTAAAGGTTATTGTAGCTCGATTCATCTGCTGCCTCCCTTTTTCTCCCTCCAGTTGTAACTTGAAGCATTCTGAGGTTATATTTTGGTTGTTTGGGAGCCCTAAATGCCTTGCTTGATGAAAAAGCACGTAAAACTTGATTTGAGAAGGAGCTTGGCACACCAGCAATTTTAGAAAATTAGTATTTACACTGAGGCTGGTTGTCAGCTCTTTAAAAGGATATGATGTTCCCTGAGCACTAATGCACAGAGGGTTATGAGAGGAACACAGATTCTTTGCCTATCATTTGGATGATCTAGGGCCTGGCTCCAAAAGCATGTTAAAGCAGCTGTGAGGGAAGCAACTCAGGAGGGTGTGTTTCCTTCTTGCTGACAGCTGGGAGGGTCTCCACTGGCTGGGACCAAGTTTGCTGAGATGTTTTGCTCTCATTTTAAATTTTTCCATGCACGTAAAGCCAGTGTGAGGAGAGGACAATGGCCTCATCTGTTGCTCAGGGGTTAGCTTACTGTTCACAAGCTGGTAGATCTGTCTTGTGGTTCCACTGCAGACACCACGCAGCCCCACGCTCCAAGCCTTCCACAGCATCTGGTGTCATCTGACTACAAGAAGCACATAAATGTGCTTAGAACCAGGGCAAAGTTACTGTCACAGTTTTACTAAAATCATAAGGAATGTCTAAATCCCACTGTAGCCTGCAACTCAACCACTTAATTTTGAGTTTACGTGCTTTGATTTGCCTCAGAAATCCGATTTGTTCTGTATTCACTTTACTGTAATGGCTTTCATTCTAATTATGAACCAGAAAAAGGCTGTTCTCCCGTTTGAAAATAAGTTAATGAATATAATGAAAAAGCATGAAAAAATTAATAGTGTGTCCATCTTAAAAGTACTTGGAAATCTTTATTGTATACCATAGTAGTACTAGTTGTTTTTTTTTTTAATCCAGAGCTTCGACAGCCGTCTCACTAGACCGAGTTGATTTACAGATTAATAAATATGTGCATGTAGTAGAGAGTCCTTACATACAAATATTTTTGCTTTTTCTAAGAAGTTCTCATAACAAAAGTCTGAAAGTAAATATTCTAGTTGTTTGTAGCAGTGATCTGCCTTCTAAATGTGGATATGTGATTGCAGGCTACAGGATAGATTTGTTAAGGTCTGTGCATGAGGGCACTGGGGATTTTAATCTTCTTGTCTTAAAATCTAAAAGATGCCTCAAAGACTGGAGAATTTCTTATACTAAATTGTAATATTATGTAATTGCAATGTATGGCAGTTTTTTAGAATCATAGAATAGTTAGGGTTGGAAAGGACCTTAAGATCATCTAGTTCCAACCCCCCTGCGGTAGGCAGGGACACCTCACACTAAACCATGCCACCCAAGGCTCTGTCCAACCTGGCCTTTACCACCACCAGGGATGGAGCATTCACAACTTCCCCGGGCAACACATTCCAGTGCCGCACCACCCTTAAAGAATTTCTTCCTCATATCCAATCTAAACTTCCCCTCTTTTAGTCTGAACCCATTACTCCTTGTCTTATCACTATAGTCCCTAATGAAGAGTCCCTCCCCAGCCATCCCTATAGGCCCCCTTCAGATATGGGAAGGCTGCTATGAAGTCTCAACGCAGCCTTCTCTTCTCCAGGCTCGGATGAGTGTCAGATTGACATGGCCATAAAGGATTTATATTTCTGTCCTGCTCTATATCTGTATAGTTATTTACTTTTACATACAGGTCTATGGTTCTTCTCATGTCAAAGAAAAGATGTATCGACTGCCTCCAGCTTGTGAAATGCCCGAAATACTAGAAATAGCTATGCTACCGTCTCTGGAGTGCATGAAAGGCCCTGGAACACCTCCCCGCGGCCGCCTCCCAGCCGCTACCTCAGGGAGCCGAACCGAAAGAGGCGACCGAGCGGAGCCGAGCCGAGGGGAGCCCCACCTCGCCCTCCTCCGCTCGCGGGGCGCGCCTAGTGCTCACGCTACCGGTACGGAGAAGCTCCGGCTCCCATTGGCTAGCGCAGGAGAAAGAGGCTGTTCATTGGCTGAGCGGCTGGCGCGGTTAGCCTTCCACTTCCGGGTTCCGGGGCTCGAGCCGGTCTGTGTGTCGGGGGCGCGGCGCCGCTCCTCCTCGGCGGCGGGTGGGGCGGGGGAGCGGCAGCCGGGCCGGAAGTGACGGGAGAGCGGCTGGTGGGGACGCGGTTTGCCCGCAGTTTGGGCGAGCGGGAGCGCAGCGGCAGCCCGTTGTTACCGCCGTCTGCGGCGGGCGCTTGTACGGCGGGGCCCAGAGGCCGCCATGCCGCCCAAGCCACCCCGCAGGGCGGGCTCCGCCGCCAAGAGCCAGCGCGCCAGCCCCGACGGCGACTCCGCGCCGCTCGCCGCACCCCGGTAAGCGCCGCCCGGGCCGGGAGCGACCTGCGCCGGGCGGGGGCTGCCGTGGCGGGGCGGGCTGGGGAAGTATGCGGCTTGCGCCGCCGATGGAGGTGCTGCCGCGCTCCCCGTGCCCGCCGGGGTGGATTGTGCCTCTGCCCCGGCTCCTCTGCTGAGTGGGGCCTTGTCACCGGTGCCCTTCCGTAGTTCCGGGCCGGGTATGTATTCGGTGTGCTGC
The DNA here is from genome assembly GCA_017639245.1 of Myiopsitta monachus. Lineage (NCBI taxonomy): Eukaryota > Metazoa > Chordata > Aves > Psittaciformes > Psittacidae > Myiopsitta > Myiopsitta monachus. Next base: position 69,322,207 of record CM029919.1, read on the forward strand.
ACGGAAATCCCGCTGGCCATGTCTGTTGCTTTTCCTAGGCTCGACATCGGCGAAGCTGACTTCGTTGGGCTCTGTGATGCTCTGAAAGTGTCCAAGGGCGTGACGGAGAAAGCCTGGAAGACGTACGAGAGCTTATTGGCTGCGGATGGAGCTTTAGTGAGTACCTGCTGCTTGTAGCTCATCCCTCTGGTGTGGTGTTTGTCCTGTGCCCGGGGTAAAGTATTAAACTAACTGTGGGGGGCAGGTGTCTCTCAAATAAGGCTTGTGCAGCATGACTGTTTTTATGAAGTGCAGTTAGACTGAAGTTGGATGTTGTGCGTACCTATATAAATCGGTTTCTGTATATCTCCTTTTCTTGCTGAGGTTTTCCAGTAGAGGTATGGACTCAAGATTGTTTTTTTAGATTACTAATAGATGACAATAGAAAACAATGCCATGTGATCCAGCTAATTCTTCAAACTAGAAGTTATTTCGAATATGTCTGAGTCAGCGTGTACTAGTCATCCTGTGTTTCTGTGCATTCCTTCCAGTTGCTTCCTTTATGAGGCTGCAGAAGGGGTCTGAAGAAGGTTGTTGCAGAGAAAGGGGTGTTTGCATGTTAAACACTTTTTTTGCTTGCATGTTCAGCTTTATATACGTATCGTTCAGGTATTTCCGTTCAAAGTTAGTCATTGGGCATGTGTAAACAGATTAAAATGTTATGTCTTCTGATTTTTTTTTTTTAATTTCTTCTTAGTGTATTACTGCTGTCTCAACAAGCTTGCTTGGAGAACAGCTACAATGCAATTAAACCGTGACTGAGGTTTTGTTATACAGACTGAATTTGAATGTAAGATTCCTCAGGTCTTATGCCAGCTGTGTGGGTTAGCATCCATGTAGTTGTCACAACTTCTACTTCTGCAACTTGACATGATCTGCCTCATCTGTACTGTCACTAGTAATACCTTGTTTGTGGTTTTCAAACCACAGCATGGGTATACCTGCTTTTGATGCATCTGAATTTCACAACACAATACAGTTTACAGCATGGGAGAGAGACTGTGTACGACTTGTTAAGCAGCAGATGCAATTTCTGGCCATATATCCAAGAGAATATTTACTTAAAAGCATAGTCGAGCTTCTCTCTATGAACTAGACCAGGAGTAGTTGGTTGTCTTCAGTGAAAAAAGCAAGGCAGGTTTCAATATAATTCTGGGAATTTCACTTACAGGTGGAATTTTGTTTTTTTGGTGTCAGATAAGATGCAGTATGTTTGAAACATTTCCTTTCAGCATCTGAAGATGACCTCCCTTACCTATTCAGAACAAGGCAACGGCTAGATTTTCATTATGGTATATAGCTAATATTTATTGTCTTGCAGTTAAGGCTTATACTAAGAGCCTTTCATTGTGCAGGCAAAAAGCCTCCATTACATTGTGGTTGCATGGGGCTTTAAGCAACCTAGTTAGAAGGTATCCCTGTCCATGGCAGGGGGATTGGTGCTTATATGGTCTTTAAGGGATCTTCCAACCCAAACCATTCCATCGTGATGGTGATAAATCCAGAGTCTTTTCCTCAAACTTTCTGATGTAAGGTGTTGAAATGAGGGAGAAGACAAGCAAGTGTCTCCGCAGGGAGCTGGCAGGCACTGGAGTTGCTGCTTCTAGCTGAAACCAGCGCTGGCTTTACTCAAGTTTGAAGTAAAGCAAATTAACAGCCTGGCTAATTGCTGCTTCTCTTTCCAAGTGAAACTGTTATCATATGGAGCCTGTCTTCTCAGGGTGCCTCAGGTTCAGGTTGCAGACACTCTCAAGAAGGCTGTATTTAAGTGCCCATTCCTTTCTCCCCTGTGCTGGAAAGGCTGTCCCAGAGGTTGTCCTGCAAGCACCAGCTGTGTATGTTTTAATCAATCTGATTCAGTGCTAACCTGTTCAGTTCTGAACTGCAGCAGAAGCTGCTTATGTAGCAGCTTTCTGTTCTCAAGCAAAAAGGGAAATAGCAGGACACTAATTGAGACAAAATACCTACCAGAACACTTCTGTTTAACCCTGTTGTTGGTTCGAACTAGAGGAAGCTTAAATCATCAGACCACTGATGGAAATAGAGGTAGCATCTAATGATCCCACTCTCAAGCCATTTACAGAGCATGAAGACCTGAAACCTTACTTTCCTTGGCCTTGTTCTTTGTGTCTGATCTCAGAACGGTGCTTGCCAAGCCTCTGAGGATGCAGAGGGTACTTGCAGCACTAACTAGGAAGTGGTGTGGTTCAGACATTAGGTATCGTAGCAACTGGCAGAGATTCAGGGTGCAGATGTGGGCTTGGGCCTAGTCTGAACCCCTGCTGTAGCCTTGCTCAGTGAATATTTAGTGGCTTAAAGTGAAAACATCTATTAGTACTGTCCTTTTTGGCTAACTGAGGGTACGTGTAATCAAGTGCAAAGAGACTCTGCAAGCAAGGTATATGCAACTTAGAAGTATAAAGCAATTATTTTTGGCGCACACACACGCACACACAAAAGATATTAGGATGTAGTGACCTATCAGCCTGAGTGTGCCTGCACCTTCAGTAAGAGGCCTAAAGAGTCTTAGCTGACCAGGCAGACATCAGTCAGGAGGAGAAAGAATCACAGAATGGTTTGGGTTGGAAGGGGTCATCTAGTTCCAAGCCCCTGCTAGCCACAGGGTTGCCTACCCCTAGGCCAGGTTGCTCAAAGCCTTGTCCAACCTGGACTTGAACACTTCCAGAGATGGGGCAACCATGACTTCTTTGGGTGACGTGTTCCGGTTATCTTAGTTTCCTCTGCTCCCTGGCATGAATCTTCTGTGCCAACACCTGAAGCTACTGGCATTGCCAAAACTGGCGGTTTACTGCTATTTTCCTTCAGGATGTCACATCTTTCCACGCGCATATTTTTCTTGTAAATCTTTGTGCTGCTAATGATCCTACTTCTCTTTGAAATTTTACCTTATTTTGCATAGCTCTGCACTGTAGCTTTTCTTACACTGCTCTCAAGTTATCTGTTTTGGCATCAGTTTAAATCAAGGCTGTGCAGCTGGGCCTGGAGTTCTTGAAACAGCTGAACCCCTGTGAGAAGTGTGGAGGAGAATGTTACACAGTCTTTATGGAAAATGAGGCTCACTTCTAGTTGGAAAAACTAGACCTGCATGGAGGTCTAGTTTTTGTTTGTTCAAAGCGCTACAGCTGTCTGTTAAATATGGTGGTGGTTTTCTTCATGGCTGGAGAACATTAAAACTTTCCTCTGTGACAGCCAGGGTTTAATTACATTCTTGAACAAGGGAAACATAACTCTAAATCTCACACATAAAACCCCAAACACTGGTTCCAGAAATGTTGGACTGACTTAGCACTTTGTTGGTGTATGGTATGATGGAAGGTATCTGGTGCATGACCAGAAATATGTTTTATTTGTTAAATTCTTCTTCTATCCAGTGAACTCCTACACAAGTTTATTGTAAACATGGAAGTGTGTATATAAATAAGAGCTTTTGTATTAGTGTCACACAAAGACTTTTGTTCTGTCCTTTCTCTTGTGTACCAAACCAGCCTGCCCAGGTAAACAAAGTGTTTGTTTAGTGTTGTTGTTTTTACCGTTGTAATTTAAATCTCCTACACACCGACAGTTGCTGGCTTAGCAGTTGGCTCTGATGCTTGCTTCTCTCATACTCTTTTATTTTTATAACTGTCTTGAAATCTGTATTATGAATCAATGCCTGTAAACTCTGAATAGGTTTAGTGGAATTACTAATGTGCTTTGGTGAGCAGCATGTGATTTTTGGTGTGAGAAAGGCTAGGAGAGCTACAGGAAGCCATACTAAGACTGCTAGAACAAGTTCGGGGCATTTGTTATGCTCTGCTACTGTCTGTTTTGGTAAGGAACGACTAAATGAGAATCTGAAGTATAATATTGAGTGATGTAAGCAGGAAAATGAAACTTGAGTGAATTGTTGCTTCATACGTTTGAAAGAACCAATGTGAGGAACAGATGACATGGTGACTAAATTGGAACCAAACTTCAAAGAAAATTGGTTTAGGAAATTGGTAGGAATAAGGGTCTGCCAAGGACCTTGAGGCATAGGGTCTTGTTGTGCTTCAACCTCATCAGTATGTGGGGTGTGGGTAGGAGCTTCATTTTTTTGTTTGCTGTTCATAGCACTGTTTAGGAAATGTGGTTCACTGTTCTGCTGCTGCTCAGCTGTTCAGACTCATGAATTCCTGAGTAATTTTTATCAAGTGCATGTCTAACCTGCAATTAAAAAAATTCTGATGGTGAAAGACCTGCAGTCTGCATAGTTAGTCCTTTCTAGTTTAACTCTTACTGCAGTACGACACTAATCTGTTTCTGTGTTGTAATTCAAGCCAGTGATGATTATTCTGTACCCCATGGATGTGAGAATGCATTATTGCTGCTGCATTTTTTTTTTTCCCCCAGAAAGTCTCTATCACCTGAAGACGTTTCTATCATCTTTCCTTTTTTCTAATTTCTCATTTACTTTCTGAAATTCTCTCCAGCTGATCACTTACTCTGGTATGCATTTGCCGCAGAGCACTTCATTTGCATGAGAGGTGAGCTGTGTTCTTAGTGAAGAAATCTTGCAAGATGAACAATATAGCTAAAGTGGAGGAGTGAATGCGTTCTTAAATATAGCAAGGTTGCTCTGTGTAGACCAAGAAGTTAGTGATGAGCAGGTCAAATATTCCAAATCCATAAAATTTCACATTTAAATTAAGTCCATTTTGGTTGTAGTTTCTCATGGAAAAGAAAACACTATAGTTGGTAAACCACCTCAATCTCATGTTAAAAGACATGCAGAGGTTTCTTGCTTTTGGCAAAAGCAGGAAACACATGAGCTAATAAAGTCTTTTTTGTGTAGAGCTTTGTCTCTTATTTATAGAACTGCAGCCAAACTGAACCTGGAATCACTGAAGCTTTGGATGGGTGAGCTATATTACAAGTATTTTAGAATCTTCTATTATTAAACAAAAAAACAAAGAGCTATTGAAAGTCCCTTAGCAAGCATAAATCATCACCATGGCCTCTTGCTGGCAGTAGTAGGTGTATGCAGTTTAAAGGCATGGCTAACTGGCATAGTTTCTTTTTTTACTTGTCTTCTGCCCATCCTGGGGAAAGATTGATGTTGCCCTCAGGCTTGCTTCATGCAAGAAAAGTGTAATGGGAAGTTTTCACACAAGAAGAACTATTTTCATTGGTTCAGTACTTTTCATTGACTTCTATTATTTAGCAAGTATTATATGTAATCTGTTGAGAAGTAATAGTAATCTTCCGTTCCAGACAATGTACAATAGAAAATTAAAACCTCTTATTGCTGAAAAATAGAGGATCTGATTGTCTTTATACAGAACTTCTTATATGTAGACAGTGGGTACAGTGTTTGTTTTCAGGTTTTTCTTTTCTATGAATTTTTTCCTATGAATTTTAATTCTGATCATTTTTCTGTTGTGAATGCTTCTTGATTCTTTTTCCCTGCCATCTTACTCTCTTGTAGCCATAAGCATATCTGTTAATGTTTCCTGTACCATGTAGCTTGTTCTCTATATTGATTAGGGTGTCGTAGCTGAGTTTCTAGTAAGCCAACAAGTTCCACATAATCCCCTTCAAAACTTAGGGTATTGGTATTTATAGTGTGACATCCTGTATCCCATTTGAATCAAAACCACATCTACATTTGCGTATTTGTCATGTATATTTCTCTTGACCTTCTTTTATGCAACATCATTTGAAGTTTCTGTTCCTGGGTCACTTTTGTAGGCTGTCATCAAAACTTTTATCAGTGTTGGCAGAATAATAAACATCTCTAACTGCAAACTAGAACTGAGACTTCTTGTGACCATCTCCTCGTGTGACTGGTTTTAGCTCTGGAGAACCTCTTGAGGTAGAGTATAGAAGTTATTTCTGTTAGTGCCTTTAGCATCTTGCAACAACATCTGGAAAGAAGAGAGGCAAGAATCCCATTTCACAGTAGTTCAGTTTGAGCATTTTAAGTCTGTAACTCCTTCATGTTATTCTCACTAGATTTAGGCAAACTGATGATTTGCTAAAATGGATCAAATAGTAGTAAGTCCAGAATAAGAAAAAAACTCTTTCAAAATATTTCTAAGAGTTTTAGAGTTTTTCCTAGAGAAAACTATATTGATTCAGCAGAACTGACCTATGTTACCCAAAGTTACAGCATTCGTTCTGCAGAATCCTAAATGAGAAAAGGAAGAAAGCTATATAGAATCATAGAATAGTTAGGGTTGGAAAGGACCTTAAGATCATCTACTAATCTTTGAGTTAGTGATTGGTAGGCTTTTATTCTTGATGAGTTGAAATCAGGTCACTGGAAGTCATCTTACTGAAACTGACTGACAGCCTGGGGTAAATGTTGAGCCCTTGTCCTGCCCATTTTCTGTAGTGGTGGTATATCAATAAAGATCTTGAGTCAGGCTGTGGTCAAGAAGAAAAACCTCAGAAATGAATTTCTGGCTGTGAATTTGTCTTGTGTCCATTCCCATGCCCTCAGTCCATCTGGGATGAATCATCTGTCTTTGGCTGTAAACAAGCTGTTAATTTGTGTTACAGGGTTGGCTCCCCTGGAGGTAGGGCTCTAGCAAAACAGTTGAAGGGAATGATGCTGCTGCATTTTTCTTCTACAGTCAGCTTTAATTTATTTGTGTAGGAAAGAACTTGAAAAACTTCCTTTCATCCCGTCCTCTAACAGACGTCCAGTTGGACCTAGAGCTGCTGAGAGGTGTACTTAAGTGCCGCTCCTTTGCTGAAGCAGCTGTAGGCCTGGTTGTCATTGGGGATGTATTTACGAGGATGCCAAATGTCCAAAGAGTATACTGAACTTGCTGTTTTAGGAGTATTACAGGGCTGCACCCACACTTAGTTCTGTCTTCAAAATAGCTTTGTTTCTGCCACCTGTGGTATATCTGGTTCAGTTGTTTCTCTCATGCTTCTACAAAACCTTGCTTTTAAGAGATTTTACATTGAAATGCTGTCTTGGTGGAATCACAACTGATGCCTGGCTGGCTCCAAGTGACTAAGTTATAAACCTTCAGGGTTGAACTGTGGATGGCGTATCTGTCATTGTAGGGTGGCTTTTCTTTGGTGAAGCTTGTACCTTACCTTACTTCTAAGCAGCAGAAGACCCTGATGTATATGTATGGTAGGAGAATGTCTGAAGGTGCTTGTTACTGTCACATGTTACTAAACAAAGAGATGAGTTTGTGGTTTAGCTGTGATAAGTGGTTGAGACTTAGCTGGAGAATCAAGTTCGTAAGTATCTATTGCCTGTCCTTGTAATGACTTTCTCTTTATTTCTTAGGGGTTTTCTCCTAATTCCTTAATCTTCAGTGTCTTGTTAGAGTCAAATACAATAACTTATAAAAAAATTAATCATGGCTTCTGCTTTGCATAAATGTTTTGTGGAACCAAAGCTCCTATTTCAAAGCTTTGCTGAACTGTATGGGTAAAATGGATCTTGCACTCTAGGAGTAAGAGTTGGAGTGCTTGGACTTTAATCTGAAATGTAAAACTTGTAATGGTTTGCAGTTACCAAATAATTGGTTGTCATAGTCAAATGTTTGCTGCAAGATATTTTGTTTTACCACATCTAATCCTGTTTGGACTAGTTAATGCTTTCCATATATTACCTACTTTTATTGCATAATAAATATGAAAACTCTTTTCTCTTTCTAAAAGGCTTCTAACAAAAAGAAAAAGGAGACATGGGGAGTCTGTATCTTTATTGTAGCCATTGATCTGGATGAAATAACATTCACTTTCACAGAGCTTCTGAAAAATATAGGCATGAAGTAAGTGGATTTAAGTGTGTGAATTTACTTTCAACAATTAACTAGTCAACATTTTAAAGCATTGTGAATCTTTGTGCATAGCAGGCTAGCTGATTTTAAAGTGAAAGTTACTCATGGGAATTCTGAATGTTTTTGTAACTAGGATGCTTTCTATCACATTTTAGTTGAGGAAGCAATGATACTTGTTTGATTCAGCTGAGATTGGCTGTGATTGTGTTACACAGCTGATTATTCTTGCTCATCCTAAGTATTCATAAATTAAACTTGGTGAAAATTTCGTTTAAAATATTTTCCTTGCTTTCCCTTTGTAAAGATTTTCTGTAAGACCCCTTTTCCAACACTAGGCTTAGGCTAAATCAAGAAGTGGAAAAAAAATATGACTCTTTAAATAGTTTGCCAGCATGTTGCTCTTTTTGAAACATTTTAATGCCAGACTAAATTTTATGCTTTTGTACATGCTTTTTGCTATGAGATTTTTACTGTTAAATTGTATATTCAGTAAGTTCATAATACAGAAATAAAAATTATGGGACAATACCTGCTTTTTAAGGTAAGTTTAGGTGGCAAGAACAATAAGCATACCTTGTGTTAGGTTCATCTAAGGACAGAAATCTAGTGCCATCTGCCTAATAACTGTAATGAAAGCATGTGCAGGAGCAGAGCCTGTCAATGCTCTGGGGCAGGAGGCTAAGGCAGAATGCTGGGTGCCTTGTGGCAGTAGCCCCGGGCTTGGGCCAGAATATCCGTTTACTCAAGTCATCTGTTAAGATTAGACTTCTGCATGCCTCTTCTACCTTGCATCATCTCCCAGAGCAGCAGTCAGGTTCTGTATTTCTACTTAATCTTTTCAGTCTTGGCTGACTTGGAACCATGTGGATGAAATTAATTGCATTTGTGCAGCGACTTTCATCGTGTTCCACCTGAGTGCAGACCAACTTGTGCTGCAGACTGAAAGAGACTTTTTCCCTCAGGGTTTCAAAGATAAGCTATTACTCTGCTGGTTTTGATTTTAGCAATGCTCAATTTCTTGTTAGCCCTGGGGTTTTTATCAGCTATAACGTCTAACTGGCTGAGATTTTTACCAGTCATCTTGCTCTCTAGAGCCACACAGATATATATTTGAAAGCTTTTTCGTTCCACAGTAAAAAAAATTCTAGATGAACTTCTGACTGGGTTTATATTCTGTTTTTTAATATGACAAAAGGTAAAAAAATTCTGAATACTGTATTCTGATAAAGGATCAAAATATATTTGATAGAGGTGAAATAGCCGAGTGTATTTGATAGCTTCATTAATTTTTAGCAATCTGCTCATTTTGGTTATGAATTTTACAGGATGATTTTTTCTTGATGGCCATAATATTACATGGATGAGTAGGGAAAACTTTGGTCTCCAGTATAATAGTATTTAGAAAGTGTGGGGTTTTCCCTGCCCCCAATACCTGTCGCAAGACTTGAAATTCCATATAATTCGATGCAGTCATCTCAGTTTTCATTCCTGGGTGTCTCTTCAGCATGGATGGAACCAAGGTTCATGTTGTTAGAGTAAGAACATTTCTAAAGTAGAACTTTTAGGTAGAACAGAAGGGTGGAAATGTCTGTGTTAGATGTTTGTGCTTTTACTGGCAGAGCAAGGAAGAAAGTTGTGTCTAGTTAGCAAATTCTGACTTCCAGAAATAATACCTGTGCTAGCCAGGAAAACTTTCTTTCTGGATTAGACTGTATCACAAGATGCCTCTGCCTACCTATTTGAACAGTATTCCTGTATCTGGAAGATGTCAAGGTTAGGCTCAAGGTAGACAAATAGTGTTTCCCAAGGCAAGGTTCTCAGTCACTGCTAGCTGTAGTAAGAATATGCTGCAGTTTAGTGAGGTAATGCAATGGGTTTTGGTGGGGAAGGTGTTTTTGGTGGTGGTGTTTGTTTGGTTTTTTTTTTTTTTGGTCAGAGTTACTTCAGACCACTCATTCTCAGAGTTGTGATAATCTGTCGTATATCTGTCATATTTTTCCTTTTTCAGTGTATGCACATTTTTCCAGTTTCTGAAAGAGGTGGATGTTAACATGGATACTGTAAGCACTAAAGTTGATAGCACTGTATCAAGGCTGAAAAAGAAGTATGATATATTACTTGCACTATACCACAAGTTTGAAAGGTAATACGTGTGTTTCATTTTGAAATTATGAATTCTTTATGGCTATCGGCATTTAACTACTTTAATTTTTTAAACTGTATACTAGAAGAGATCTTTTAAACTCTGTGCACTAATAGTCACAGAACTGTGAAGTGGAACTGTTTACATGCATTGGATAAACACATCTTACATTTTACTCTATTACAATGCATTGTTAAACAATCCTCCTGTTGCTGTACAAACAATGGTAAGAGTAGCATGACATTAAGCTTTCTCCAGGTACAAAAAAGGATTGTTATACTATCTAATATTTCTTTTATTTAGTGGACTTTCTATTTTTACCTGTGCAACACTCCCCAAATCCTGATCCAAGAGTTTTTCTAAGGAGCTCTGGAAAGAAAAAAAGCACAAATAAGATAGTTTCTCAGCCTCATGTCTGGAGCTGAAGGCTGTTTGTTCTAGTATCTAGGGGTGTTGCAGAGCCTGCTCTATTAGCAGTTCTTACTTGTAATCAAGGTAAATCTTCCCAAGTGTTTTAGCTGACCATGCAATAAAAATAGAGGTACATTGTCTTTGTGCAGAATAAATTGAATGTGTGTGTGGCAAAGTGCTAAGAGCTTTCTGTGTGGAACTGGAAAATAGAGAGGTTCTCAAATGGATGCTTTTTTAGAAATGCTGTTACTCTGAGGTGGTAGGTTGCTGCACTCTGTTTTAACTTGAAGGCAGATGATAAAGGCATTAGATCCTTTTACAGGCAAATAAGTGTTAGCACAGGTGTGTATTGGCAAGATCTGATAGCCTCTGAGACAGTTTTCAATTGGTCTGTGAAATTCTCCATAGCATATACCAGTAGAAAACTGTTTCATGTTAGTAAACATTGAAGCATCCTTCCTTGGTGCTTCTGTTGTTTGATACTGTTGCTTCAGAATGCTGTGGTATTTCTCACCTACAGAAATCGGAGTCACTGTAATGTTTTGGCTTTTATAGAATCATAGAATAGTTAGGGTTGGAAAGGACCTTAAGATCATCTAGTTCCAATTCCCTTGCCATGGGCAGGGACACCTCACACTAAACCATACAACCCAAGGCTCTCTCCAACCCTGCCTTGAACACTGCCAGCGATGGAGCATTCACAGCTTCCCTGGGCAACCCATTCCAGTGCCTCACCACCCTTACAGTAAAGAACTTCTTCCTCAGATCCAATCTAAACTTCCCCTGTTTCAGTTTGAACCCATTACTCACTGTCCTCTCACTACAGTCCCTAATGAAGAGTCCCTCGCCAGCATCCCTGTAGGCCCCCTTCAGATTACTGGAAGGCTGCTATGAGGTCTCCCTGGGTGTACTGTTTATATCAGAACATTTTTGTAAAGTTTATTGTTATCTTGACGCTATGAAGTTCTATGAGAGTTGTAAATTTTTTAATTTTTTTTTTTTTTACTAATTGCAAGTCTTTCTGGGCTCTAGAAGTGCCAGTGCAGATTTCCGCTGCAAGTTTTTGGTTTTGTTCCTCCTCCAACTCTTTTTCATGTGCTTATGGTTTTGAAACTTAAATTGCAGTAAGTTTTCTTTCAAACAGGGTTTGGAAGGGCTGTTTTTCCCATTCAAAGAAAAAACAGAGGTTTTGTTTTTTAAATAAACTGAGTCTAGTTGTTGAAATGACATGTACCTAGAATAATTACGAAACAGCATTAAACCACAGGGTTTGCAGTGACAGTGCAGAGATAGTGAAGATTTAAAAATGCCCTTTAATAGCATTCTGCACAGCTGTAGTACGTACTTTGCTGTGTTTTGCAAGTGGCTGTGTAACTGTGCATACAAATTTTGTCTTTGTGGAAGAACAAAAATATACCAAATTAACACTGTTTTGCTGTTTAAGCTTTGACATACGCAGCAGCATTATTTCAGCTCTGGCAGGGCTGTAGTTGTTCTGTTGTTAATGTGTTATCCAAGAGTCAGCATATTTTTTTTTAAGTTAGACTAGTGTTTTGTGAACTACCCTGTTTTTACTGCTCTGAAGTCAAAGATATTCCATAGTTTGTTTTCAGAAAAGAGTTTAAGAATTTATTTTTGTTTTCTAGGACTTGTGGCCTTATTTATCTGGAACAACCTAGTAGTGAGTAAGTTTGTCTTTCCTAAATTGTGTTTGTTAAGATAAGATGTAAAACATGTCAGCATTTTGTCCTTTAATGCATTAAGGTTGACCTACATCAGAGTATGTCAAGTGTTTGATTTAGATTTAGTGGGGACTTTGAATTTCAGTGAGATGATGAGAGCCACAGAAGTGATACACATTTGATTACTTCCTCCACGAAGGATCACCACCCCCTGAAGGGCGTCTTGGCATGGTGGAAATGGAGCATTTGGAGAGTGCGTTTCCTAATTGCAGCAATAAATGAGTGGATGAAAAGGTGCCTTAGCAACTCCCAAATGAGCTTGGGTTCATTCTGTGACTGGAGATAGGGCATTAGTCAAAGGCACAAGAGAGAAAACAGCTTGTAACAGTTAAGTGAATTATCTGCATTCACTTTCTTTTCTGTGGATGATGCAGACATTTCCTAGTTCTTGAATGGCTTTACAGAACTTACTTTTTTTCAGATGTGTAGTTATATTTATGTAGGGAATGGAATGAGATTATTGATAAACTTAACTGTATGGGAAATGTTGAATGTTGCCTTGCACTGTTTGATAGTTAATGTGTTTCTACAGGATTTCTGCTGAACTCAAGTCTATATTAGTCCTAAAAAATTACTGGATTACTTTTTTGCTGGCAAAAGGTGAGTTTTAATTAAAAGGGTTAATTTAATGGTTATTGTTGAAGTGAGTTTATGAGTTTGTTTTACATGTCCAGCATGAGACTAGCATCCTTATTACAAATATGCGTAGTTACAGGCCCAGAATGTTTTGATTACGTGGCTTTTGTAACAGCCAAATGGCATTTGAGGAAGTATTACTATTCTCACTGGCATATGGTTCCTGTATGTGAATATATATGTATTTAAGCTTTCTAAGGTTTGGTTGGTTTTTTTTTTTTTTTACTTTAAAGGTTGGTATTCTAGATATGAATCTATTCCAAGGTGCTTTACAGTCTGTCAGTCTTTTCATAATGGGTGATTACCTGAGAAGATTGGCAGATTACAAGGTAGTAAATCTCTGAAATTATGTCCTTTGAAAAGGCAGTGGTGCCAGTTAAAGCTGAGTGATGAAACAATTATAGTGGTTCATGGAGTCCTGTCTTCTTGTACTGCTCCTACAAAAAGGAAAGAATCACATCTTAATTGCTGCTTACTCCAGGCCTGTGTAAATTAACGAACTGCGCACATCTCTGCCGTGGAAATCGGTCTTGGATCAGCTAAGCTTTGTGAAGCTTTTTCACCAGAATTCTCCAAGCATAAGCAGAAAGCAAAACCCACAAAGCTTTTTTTTGGCCTGCTTTTTTACTGAAAATAAGGAAAGCTAAAATTTACCAGCAAATAGTTGAAGTCAAAGGGGATCCTGGGAGATGCTTGGTAATTCTGATAGAAAATAGGAAAATTGCACGAGGAAATAAAGCATAAGTAGTGGTCCGTAGCTGTACTGAATCACTGTCGGCGTTCCATATTTCTGTGGTGAACGCCATCTTGGGATGGCCCTGTATCTTCTCTGGCATATGAACCATAATTTGGGAATTGTTGGAATTCTAAAAGTTCTTTTCATGCTAATATGCGTGACTTTTAAGTCATTTCATAAATGCGACAGGCTGAGCATGCAGTGTGATACCGTGTTTTGACTTTCTCTTCACTATATGCTATCAGCTCCATAGCAGCTTTCACAAAGCTCGCGTAAGGCTGTAAAACAGAAAGCAAGGAAGAATTGCTCAGAAATGAGAGGTGCATGTAGGGAAAATAGTTACTCCACTGTAGTAAAATGAAAAACCAGGGACAAACACTGAAAGGTAAGGATTCTGTGCACAGTAGGTATAGGTATGCTATTTCTAAAGCAGCAAACCTCTTAAGCACAAGTTTGAAAATCAAAAGCCTTTAAAGAACTCTGGCATCCTGTCTGATGCTTTATGAATTCTAATTAGTGTTTTATTAAATAAACTTCTGAATATTTATGTTTTTCAAAATTACTTTTTAAATTAAGACGAACATCTTGCAAATGTTTTCTTTACAATTTTAACCCTTTGCAGGTAAAGTGTTACAAGTGGAAGATGACCTGGTGATTTCTTTCCAGTTGCTGCTGTGTGTCTTAGATTATTTTATCAAACTGTCACCTCCTGCTATGCTCAAGGAGCCATACAGTAAGCTTTTCTGATTTTGTTCACTTAAGTAGAACATAAATTAGTTAAATTTCTATTAGAGTCATGCTAACATTCATGATTCACGTAATAAAATTTCTTAAGCTTATTAAAATGGATTTTTTTATGCTTTAGTTCAATTTAGATGATAGTGAGCTTGAATTAAATTGTCTGAACACCACAGTGGTTTTAATTATTTTTTTTTCTTTCCTTTTTTTTTTCCTCTCCTATTTCTACCATCCATTTGCTATATTCTCTGCCTGTAGAAGTTATTCAGGGGCTTGTTAGAACAACAGTTTTACTTTGGTAAAAGAATTCAGGTTCTAGGTAGATGATGATTGAGAACTATTATTTAGGTTTGTTTTGAGTTACAAAAGGCAAATGTGGTGCTATGACTCTTACTTCATTGATGTATAGCCTCATGATGACAACAGAAATGTACGAGATACTGGGTGATATGGACTTTTAAGAGTTCTTTGATGGATAGAAAACCTGATTGCAGTAGTAGCTGAAAATAAAACAGTAGAGAAAAAATGTAGATAGCTTTGCTTTTATTACATCCCTTTTGTTAGTAGGTAGTGTCTCTATTTTAAGAAAAATATAATGGCTCTTCACTACTGAACTTTCTATTCAGCAATAACTTTTTGTATAGTCAGGTTTTATATATAAAACCTGGAAATCCCCTCTAAAAAGGGAAGCTAAGCATTTATGGTAACTTTAAAAGATAGAATTCTATTTTTGTTCAGTGTATTCTTCTGCAAGCTATGGGATTGGTATTTTGAAGTATTTGGAATTGTAGTATGTAGAAAACAGGGTTTGTTTTATACTAATTAGTTTATTGTTTGCTGTGTTTAGATGCAACGCTAGTATTTGTAAACACTATATTTATATAGCACTAAATGTGCTTGCTTTATTTCTTTGTTTCACAATTAAATATCCACTTGGGTTATAATTTAATAGCATAGATGATGTATTCATTGCTATATTCTTTAAATTCTCTTTTTCGGGGGCTGTTTATCTAACCTAGTAATTATTGCAGGTAAAATCAAATAATCTCACTTTTATTCTAGTGCTAATACAAATAAAGGATGGGATAGGATGGGCTTGTGGCAAGCAAGTCTCTTCCTCCTTCCAATACTATTTTGAATTTAAATTTGCTCTCCTTAGTAGGACAGACATATGCTACTGCTTATTTCGGATGTTATAAAGCAGATCTTTTTCAGAGAACACTGAATTGAAATTACCTGGTTTTGAATTCTGTGTTCACACTGATTTATAGATTTATTTTTTTTTTTTTAGTGAAAATATGAAGATTAGGAGCTCATTATTGGAAACAGCTCATTATTAGAAACAGTGCACTGTGTCTTGAAAGAAACTTGCCACTTTAAATGGCGAGTATGGGTATCGCTGTCGTAAGTGTAAGGCATTAGATTCTAACTTGAAGCTGTGATATGTGCAGGTGCTGTGTAAATTCTCAAACAGTGCTTTATTCTTTCAGGAAATAACGAAATGTATTGTTCAAATTCTCGTGACTAAGAGGCTTCGTGTTGTGCCAAATGATGTCAAGCTTTGCGATGTGACTAAGGCTGTGGGAATTCAGATGTAACCACCCAAGCACTGTAGTTTGTCAGTTTTTCAGAAAAGAGTCATCAAATCACAGATACAAATTACGGATGAGAACAGCATGCTGATTATAGTATTAAATCAGCAATATTTAATGATATCAACCTATGTTGTTAGTATAATTCGCATACTTCAAGCTGACAATATTGAAGCCATCTACTTTGAGCTTAACAGAATGAAGGTGAACTTGTTTGTTCCTACTTGTATCTGAGGAAAGGAGGAATTCCCTGCAGAGCCATATTGCAGGTTCCCACCAGCACTTAAGTCCTTGTAGAATCATAGAATCAACCATGTTGGTAAAGACCTTTAAGATCATCAAGTATTACCCCAGTTCTGACAATTTCACTACTAAACCATGTCACATAAGGGCCTCATCTACATGGTTTGTCAACACACCAACCACAGATTCCACCACTTCCCTGGGAAGCTCTGTGGACTTTATTAATCTTCAGACACATAGCATGAAGTTACTCTTTCAGCTGCTTGTTTTATGCTTCTGTAAAAGTAGAAAAAATAGTTACTTCTCTGCGAAAGTGTAAGACTTTCCTAGCTTTGCAAAACAGGTGCTTATTCAAGGCTTCTTACAGAAAGTGTTCAACAATCTGTGTTGGATAGCTTTTTAAAAACAAAATGCCCAAATACTGATACAGACATTTAAAAAATAGTTTCATTTATGTATCGGTTTTCTGCAGTGAAGGTTTCTTACCCAACAGAGCAGATGAAAAGGGAAACACTTAAGAGGACTTGAAAAATCATATAAAAATTTTATATCTTAGGTTTAAAATTTTAAATCTCTTCTTCCTTAAATGCCTCTAACCTTGTGATGGTTCTGAATATCTTTCTAGAGTCTGCTGTGACTGCAGTGGCTGTTAATGGTTCTGCTCGGACTCCAAGAAGAGGTCAGAACAGGAGCACACGTACTTCAAAGCAAGTTGATACTGATACAAAAGTTATTGAAATCCTTTGTAAAGAGCATGATTGTAATTTAGATGAGGTAATGCCTGCGTTTTAAAGTCTCTTAAGTCTGTCTGCTAGGCCCCATTCGGAATATTAATTTATTTAAATGTTTTTTTAGAATCTTGGTACTTGTGCTTGCTTACCTATTTCCTCGGGTTTAGTAGTGCAGGTATTCTACCATTCTGTAGCTTCTCTAGTAGGTAGGTAAAAAAACCCAAACCAAACAACAACCAACCAAACGTAGAAACCCAACACAGAAAAACCCAAGCCCTTTGGTATGAGTGATAATTTTACAAGGGGAAAGTGAACTGTGAAGAATGAGTATGCAGTTAGAGGCTGATCAAAGCGTGTAGCGTGTGGACACAGGGCTGCTCTGGTGGAGTTTCACAGCTGCATGATATGAGAAAAGGTACACAGGAAGTACATTGCTTCTGTGTGGGATCTTAAAGACCCCATTCCCCTTTCCTTTCTCTGATAAGCCTATTCCTGTGTAAAAAGGACTAATTTCTGAATATCCAAGCAGATGGTGAAAGTGAAAATGTTAAAGGACTGGGAAGAATGCAGTTATTTCCCAGTTTAGTAATTTAATGCAGTGCATAATTCATTGCTGGAACATGCTTACGTATCACTGTTTTGTATATGTAACCAACTTAGTTTTTGCTTTATACAAAACAAAACTGTGTTTTACAGAAGTGTCTTATTTAGTTTGTTGGTTTCAAGGTGTGAAAGCAGGGTGTGCATGGCTGCCTCTGTCTCTTGCTAATGTTATGTTTTTCTTTTTCCCCCCCTTTTTTTTTTTTTTTAGGTCAAAAATGTGTATTCCACAAGCTTCATTCCCTTCTTGAATTCTATTGGCATTGTAGCTTCAAGTGGGCTACCAGAGGTAATTGAAGGAATTTAAGGCTGTTCAATAACTTTGTTGTACTTCATAGAATCATAGAACAGTTAGGGTTGGAAAGGACCTTCAGATCATCTAGTTCCAATCCCTGTGCCAGGGGCAGGGACACCTCACACTAAACCATGCCACCCAAGGCTCTGTCCAACCTGGCCTTGAACACCACCAGGGATGGAGCATTCACAACTTCCCTGGGCAGCACATTCCAGTGCTGCACCACCCTCACAGTAAAGAACTTCCTCCTTATATCCAATCTAAACTTCCCCTGTTTCAGTTTGAACCCATTACCCCTTGTCCTCTCACTATAGTCCCTAATGAAGAGTCCCTCGCCAGCATCCTCATGCACATGTTCATGCTTCATTGCTCAAGATTGCCTTTACACATTGATGAAGTTCTAATAGATTCTTCTAAAATGATTTAGAAAATGCATTGGTTTTCAGGAATGTGGCTTAGCAGGGATTACAGTATTCATGGAGTGTATTTAACTTACACATTTGAGTTGTATATATTAATTTTCTGAGGCTGAACCAGTGCTTTTGTTCAAAGGAAAACATGACGTTGGAGTTGCATATCTGTGATCTTGGTGAGGCCATTAATCTAAAATACAACTATTAAAATATCATGCCTCTGAAGTCAGTCTGTAAATGCATACAGTCTTAAATTACACCCCTGAATTTAAATATAATTGAGACATGTTACTGTAGTCATGTTGGCGAGAGATCCAAAAGATTAGGCCCAGTTTCACAATCAGCAGAGTTTGGACTGCTGTGTTCATGCAGAATTACTTTTATCTCATTGAGTTGTAGCCTGGATGCAGCAGACTACAACTGCATGCAATTGCATGTGAGAGTGTGCCTTAGAAGGTAACTTCTTGTAACGTATTTATGTCCATCATTCTTTAAAGAGTAGGTTTATCTGTGTGTCACCTATAAATATGGTAACCTGAAAATCTGAAGCTGTATAGGAGGTATTTACAGCTTGCTTTTTCTTGGAAACAGAAGGGAACTAATTTGGGTTCATATGCACTTGTTGCCTATTTTTCTAGCAGAAATTTTCCAGACCACAGAATCATTTAGCATGGTTGAGAGCTCAAGGGACAGATAATTGGGGTGACTGCTGCCTTCTGCAAGAGGACAGCAGCAGATTTGCAGTGGAGACTAGTATCTGGCCCTCATAAAAAAAATTCCTGACTTATAGTTAACTTTAGGCACTCAAAATAAACCAAAACCAAACCGAAAACCCGCAAACATTCCCATGAAATGAAGTCATGTCAGTATGGAATCTAATGAACTAAGAAATGTTTAACAGTAGCTTAAAAATCCGACAATATGTGTATGAAATAATGGTCTATGTTTTTATAGAAATAGGCATGTCTCTACACTACAAATATTAATATGAAATGGGGAAACTCTTCTTAGAACAAGAAGCTTTTGACTTTGGGCCTTGGCCTTCATCTCTAAGCCAGCAGAGACAGGGACTGAGCCAGTTGTTCTCAGGACAGTCATTTTACATTTCCTGCTCTTATATACACCTCCTTTTTCCTGGAGGGAAGGATTTTAAAGCCTGGAAATGTTAGTTTGATTTGTAGGGCTCTGTCTCCCACTCTAGCTATTTTTAGCTCATTTACAGCACCAGAACCTACATTTCTTCAGAAAAGTGTCACGACCTTGGATTGTTTTATCTTCTAAAGAAATTATCTTTGTTTGCATGTGGGCATGATAATTTTCTTCTGGGTATATTTTAGCTGTTGTGTAAGAAGTGACTTTGTGAGCTCCAAGGTCATTCTCTTAGCATTTCAGCATTGTATTCATGAGGTGGGACTAGCTTATACTATTCAGTAAATTGTCAGACTTATTCCTGTAAAATAAAGTTGGTTTTTTTTTTCCTCTCATATTTTTTGAGGTTGAAGTTATTTTGCAACAGTATGAGGAGCTCTATCTCAAAAACAAAGATATAGATGCAAGATTATTTCTGGACCATGATGAAACTCTACAGCCAGATGTCATGGCATGGTAATACTTCTACTTATTGCTTTTGTTTTATAATAGAAAATGTGAGCTTACATTGTTTGTTTTCTGCCTTCTTGCGTTATAAATGTAAATCTCTGTTTCCTGTTGACCTCTTTAAGTTTGTTGTTCACTTAAAATAATTAGACAACATATGACTGGGACTCTACCTGTAATTAATTGGAAGCTCTACTCTAATTCTCACTCACTCTGTGCAAGCCCCTGTCATCCAGGGGAAGCTGAGGTCTCGTAAGGAGGAGGCTGAGACCATGTCATGCTAGTTGATTAGATGTGCCCAAGGCAGTGTTGTGGCTCTAGGGCTAGCTGTCAAGGAATGGCTTGGGACTTAACTGTCCAGACTCTCCTTCCTAAAACCAGATGATGGCATTTGGAAGCTGCCTGCTGGGAGTGGTCTTCAGCCCATTTTGGCTTTCAACCTGTACCCAGAAATTGTTTGGGGCATGGTAGTTCGTGTGGGGCATGGGTGATTTATCAGATTAAAAAGTCGAGTGCCACTACCCAGGCACATTCCTTAGTGCTATTCAGTAATACAGATGTCATGGATCTGCTGGAATGGGTCCAGAGGTGGGCCACAAAGATGCTCAAAGGACTGGGGCACCTACCCTATGAGCAAAGGCTGAGAGAGTTGGGGTGGTTCAGCATGGAGAAGAGAAGGCTCTGGGGAGACCTTGGAACAGCCTTTCAGTACTTAAAGCAGACTTAAAAGAAGAGGATGGACTTCTTAGTAAGGCTGGTAGTGGTAGGATAAGGGGGGATGGCTTTAAACTAAGAGAGGGTGGATTCAGACTAGATATAAGGAAGAAATATTTTATGATGGGAGTGGTGAGATGCTGGAACAGGTTACCTAGAGACATTGTTGATTCAGGGTCAGGTTGGATGAGGCCTTGAGCAACCTGATCTAACTGAAGATGTCCCTGCTCATTGCAGGGGATGTCAGACTAGATGACCTTTAAAGGCTCCTTCCAACTCAAACTATTCTATGATTCAGGTTTGGGTTTTTTTGTTTGTTTTTTTTTTTTTTTTTGTGCACTTAAATTCCAGTGTTTCCTGACAGTTCGATGTTTCCATAACTTGATCTGAGCTCAGTGTAAGTCTGTGACTTTATCTGTGCTAGAAAAATACATTCATTTAAAAATGGCTTAAAATAGAGGTAATACCAGCTATATTTAAAAATTCAGCTGTTTATAAACAGAACTTAAAAAAGAAAAAAGTTGAAAGGAAACTTTGGAGGTCTTCTAGTCCAACATCCTGCTCGAAGCAGATCTACTTGGGAATTGTTCTAAGAACTGGAGTGGTTGGGTATCTGGGTCTTCTAAAAATCTATTTCACAGTTTTCAGATTAGTAAGTCATTATAGAAAACATTATTTTTTGGATTACATTATTTCTTCATAAGTTTTTTTTCCAATTCTGTAGCTCACAGGTGGACAGGACGCCGCTAAAACCCAATTCAGATGAGGAACATATTCTTACACTTCCACAGACTCCTGTTCGGTAAGAGTTTTTCTTCTAAGCTGTGTTCTTTTCTTTAATGTCCTAACTGGAAATATTCATCTTTAGAGAAGTTGTTTTAATTTTAAAGTAACTGGGGTTTGGTGTTATGGTGTCTTTTTGCTTTTATATAAACCAGGGTGCAGTCCTGCTCAGTAATAAACAGTGAGCAGGTACTGAGGGGTGCTGAGTGCCCTCAGTTCCTGGTACAGTTGTTGGAAAACAGAAAGCTTTTTACTGAGATGTCTAAGAAGTACAAGTTGTCTGTAAAAGAGATTGTTGTATTTGTTCTTGTGAGACTGCGACTTTATACTTCCCTGGTGGTGCTTATGTCTGCTGTATTTCTGTCTTCCTTTCCATCTTTACTTTAGCTTTGTATCTTTTGGCTTCCTTTCCTGATACCAGATTGTATATATACACACATTTTTCCCATAATCTTTTTCATCTTAGTATTGATTTTTTTCTGTAAGGAAAGATTAACCATTTTTCCCTTGTGCCACACAGTTTTTTGACAAAATCAGTGCTTAGAAATTCCTGGACACTCAAGAACCAACCCGCTGTGTCATTGCAGTGCCATGTGCTATGTGGACAAACAGAAAAGTCCAGCCAGGCAGTTGTTCATTCTTAAAAGCCCTTCTTAAGCTGTCAGGTGTAATAGAATCAGACAGTTCTTGTTCCAAGCTTGTTATATAAATGCTTTTCAGTTTAGCATGCTGGAGAAATAAGAAGTTAAAATATTGTACTTTAAATTATTACTTCAGTTTTCTCAACTGATTAAAATTATTTTTCCTTTTATTAAAAATACTTCTACAGTGTTTATCTGCTTGTGGAAGAATGAATTAGACTTTGGGCTTGTGCATCCACTAAAATCTGTTAAATGCCATCTGCAGAAACTGTGTTCTTGCCAACAGAGCAGCAACAAAGCTTTTCAGTTAGGTACTGAAAAGCTTCTTAAAAATAATAAAAGGAGACATGCAGCTGAGATAGATATTGGTCAAGTTGTGAAATGAGAGAACTTCTAATCACCTGAGTCTGCAAAAGGCTGTATTTGATTGCCTCAGTGGTCCCGTTTAGTCTTATGCTTCAAATCTTTAGGTGCAAGTGATGCTTTTTTAGGTATGAAGGCATCAGTTTGCCTTTCAGTTCCCAGACGGAATGTGCGATTTTGGGAACTAGACTATCTATAACATGCAGTATATTTAACAATAAAGTCCTTGACAACAAATCCCATTTTTGGCAGATAGAGGTAGCTATTGATACTTTTTAGGTACACTGGAAGTAAAACCCTCTGACATTGTGAAAGACGCTTCATTGAAGTTTTTGACATGGAAGATCTATTAAGAAGGTCCAGGAGGACCAAATTTCTGCACTGCTAAAACTTTTTGAAATGTACTGAACCATCTTTGATCTTCAGAGGAGGTCGAGCGAGATATTTACATTCTCTCCATCTACACTTGGGCTTTTCTCTGAGCTTTCCAAAACTGATGCCATTTAAGACAGTTCAAGCACAGGCTTATTCGCCAGCAGTGGTTTGAGCTATTATTAACTGTTTTTCATAAAGCCACAGGACTGTCACTAGATGGCAGTAAACCTTTGATCATCAGTGTAGAGCCGCAAGCGGGTCATTAAGTTCCTGAATTAACTAGACCACCTTACAGCGTATGTTGAAAATGCTATACTTATTATTTTGAATCTTCTTATAATGTTGTCTTTCTGGACTTAAGTCACTTTGGATCTGGTCTAAAGCCCCCTGAAATTGGTGAGAATCTAATATTTTTTGTCAGTGGATTTGTATCTGGTCATTTATATAGAAAGCAGTAGATATAATGGGTGTAAGTACTATTTCAGAGCATAATGAGAATGGGTTGTTTGGTTTTATTTTTTTTACACTGTCTTTATGCTTTTCCTTATTACTTGTTGTGTTTTGGCAGAAATCTGCATCCTTTTCCCCTCCCCTAATATTTTGAAACTTAAGAAGATTTTGTATTTAAGATCTTTCTAACCTAGCTACAGATAGAGCAGGTGGAATAAGGATTACAGGAATTATAGCCTTTCTATTGGAAATGGAAGGAATTGAAGGTAAAGTAAGAATTTAAGTTTTAATGTGTTTTGATTTAAGATCCAGGGAGGGAGAAGGCTCCCTGTTCTCATGCTGTAGCCAGTAGGAATGCCGATAATTCTGCCTCTGAAAAATGTATTTCAAAGCATCTGTGTTGAAAAGGGCTGCATTTTCAAAGAGTCATAGAATCATTTGAGTTGGAAGGGACCTTTAAAGATCACCTAATCAGACCTCACTGCAGTCAGTCCTTCTTGGCAGGCCTGCTCTCAATCCCTTCATCCCTCAGCCTGTATTGATACCAGAGGATGCCCTGACACGGGTGCAGGACCTTGCATTTGGCTTTATTGAACCTCATGATGTTCACAGGGGCCCCCTTCTTGAGGCTGTTTGGGTCCTTCTGGATAGCATCCTAGTGGTGTGTCAGCTGCTTCACTCAGCTTGTTGGGATGTTGTGAAAGGCCTTACAGAAGTCCAGATAAACAACATCCATAAGACTTCCCTTGTCCACTGATGTAGTCAGTTCCATTCTAGAAGGCCACTAGGTTAGTCAGGCAGGACTTTACCCTTTTTGAAGCCGTGTTTGCTGTCTTAAAGCACCTCCCTGTCCTCTATGTGCCGTAGCATAGCTCATAGGAGGATCTGTTCCATGATCTTTCCAGGCACAAAGATTGAGGCTGACAGGTCGCTATTTTCTTGTGACTGCCATATTTTAATACATCTTACTTACTGCACTTTGGAATAGGTGACCTAAAACATAAAAGCTGTCTTCATTCACCAGACTTTGTATTATTTTTGTACAAAAGCCGAAGAGGGTTTGGGTTCTCTTTGTTTTGTTGTCTTTTTTGTTTGTTTGTTTAGGGTCGGGGTTTTTTTGTTTTTGTTTGGTGGGGGTTTTTTGTGTGTTTTGTTAGGGAGTTGCTTGATTTGACTGAATATTTTCACATATAAGAACTATAATTCCATTTTTATTGCTTTAAAAGTATGTGTTATTGTTTATTATTTAATTTATGTCCTTTAGGTTATTTATTTGCAGATTATAATAATTCTAATAATTAAATTATTACATAAAATTAGATAATTAGAATTTAGTGGTTAACACAGTGTAACAGCATTTCCCAGCAGGTTGTTTGATAACTGGGGTGAGAACTAAAATCATAGTTTTTTGGGGTTGTTTTTTTCTTTGTAGAATTGCTGGTCAGTTTCTGGAAACTGTCAAGCCAACCCTAGTGTGTATTATGTATTTTATTGTATTTTTCCAGAGCTGCAATGAATAACATTCAGCAACTGAGTATGATTTTAAACTCAGCAACTGATAAACCATCAGAGACTCTCATCAAGTATTTCAATGTAAGTGACTAGAAGGAAGATTTGTGAAAGATTCTTGCGATTATCACTCAAGTAAAATACTCACCTGTAGATTGTGTGTTTTGGGAGACTTCCTTTTTAGCAGCCATTTTTTGAAGAAGTATATTTTAATTGGGATGGTTTAAATGTAATTATTAATTTTGGAAAGCACTTCTATCTAATTGATGTGTACTGGAACATTTTAAGTTCTTGGATCTTTTTGTTATTGCACTAAATACTAAGGTTTATTTAGGTATGTTTGTTTATGTATGTATGATGGAAAAAGAAAGGGATATAAAAGGGAGTCGAAGAAAAGGAAGTATCTGATTAGAGGATCTCATGTCCACATTCAGCAACTTAAGCGCATTTCTGACTTTAAAGACATCAGTGTCGATGGTACTAGTTGCATATTAATTGAGTTAGTTGCAGCCAGTTGCATATGAGACATGAAGTAGTTGGTACTGGAAATTGATGAACATATACAATGATCCTATCTTCTTAAATACTCCACTTTTATTTATGTGGATGAGCTGACTGAGAGATACTACAAAGTGAAGCAGGACTAATGTGCATAAATCAGTTAAGGTGTTTTTGCAGTAAAATATACTTTCTTTGCATTTCTTTCCCCTGCCCTCCTCCTTGTATTTTCTTAGAATTGCACAGTGAACCCTAAGGACAGTATCCTGAAAAGAGTGGAAAATTTTGACCACATCTTCAAAAAGAAATTTGCTGAAGCAGTTGGACAGGGATGTGCTGAAATTGGTGCACAGGTAACTAGCATTTTGGTTGAGTATTACTCATTTGAACTCTATTGGTACTAGCTAGTGTGAGACCTGACTTACTGACTGTCCTCCTTCAGTGCATATCAATAATGGTAAAAGGTAACAATATTCTTTTCAACTTGAGAAACAAGCAGGTATTTTTTCCTAAACAGCTGCAAAGATAGTGTTCAACAAATTATTTATAAGGTATAAGGAGGGACAGGAAGCGACATGGAAATATGTTGGAAATATTTCAATGAAGAATGAGAAAATTGCGGGGTAAAATACATGTAGTGAAACACCTATTCTTTCATGGCTTTGTTCAGCTTTGAGAAAAGAAGTATCAGGGGAGACCTTATCACCATGTTTCAGTATTTAAAGTGTGTCTACAAAGAAGATGGAAGCTGTTTTTACAAGGAGTCCCATGGAAAAGATGAGGGGAAATGGGTACAAGTTACTCCTGGGGAGATTCTGGTTGGACATCAGGGGAAAATTTTTCACAGTGAGAACAATCAGCCGTTGGAATAATCTCCCTATGGAAGTGGTGGATTCCCCAGTGTTGGTCACTTTAAAGATTCGGTGGGACAGGGTGCTGGGCCATCTATTTGAGATTATGGTTTGCCAAGAAAGATTGAGGTCCTTTCCAACCTGGTATTCTATGATTAAGGTAATGTAGCCTGAAACCGCAAAAGGTGACTCACTTCCTTATAAAATCAATAGGCCTAGCTGTGCTTTCAACAAGGATTTTGGATAGCAGATTCAATCCAGTTCATACTTGACAGTCTCCTGTCTGTCAGCTCCACCTTTCATCCTGTTATCTGTGAATCAGCATAAACACTTGATTAGGTCTTCATGTGATTAGGTAGTCACAAACCTCAGTAGCCTTTGAGGCCTCTCCAGTGCTATTGGCAAATGGAACTAGGGACAAACAGTGACTTTACAGTGGCTCTTCAAAAAAAATAAATGAACATGTTCTTAATTGTTAGAACGTGAAGGTCTGCCTGTTGTAGTCTGTTAAAACTTGAACTATTCCCGAATTTCTTCTTTTTTTAACAGAGATACAAGCTTGGAGTGCGCCTGTATTACAGAGTAATGGAGTCAATGCTAAAGTCGGTAAGTTAAGTACCGGTAGCTTAGTACTGGCATTGCATTTACAAATATTAAGAATATTCACAAGTTTGATTTTATCCATATGCTTCAGGAGGAAGAGCGCCTCTCAGTGCAGAATTTCAGGTATGTTCCCCTAACTTATTACCAAAGTCTGCTAGTTTAGTGTTAGGACAAATATTAATAATTTTCTTTCTCCTTAGCAAACTTCTGAATGATAACATCTTCCACACATCTCTTCTGGCATGTGCTGTTGAGGTTGTCATGGCTACATATGGCAGTAAGTTGAAGCTTAAATCCTACATAGCATTGTTATTTATTGGTAATTATTGCCATTTGTTCTGATACATAAAATACAGCAAATATGAAAAAAAGTGCTTACTGAAATTTGTGGGCTAGCGATTAGTCATTAAATACGAAAAGGAAGAAACATCAGAAGTGGAAGAGTGTTGTAGTCTTGATAATTTTATTCCGTTTTCCCTGCAGGAAATGCTTCACAAAGTGATGGTACCAGTGCTGAAACAGACTTGTCTTTCCCGTGGATTCTCAGTGTATTTGATCTAAAAGCTTTTGACTTCTACAAGGTGATTGAAAGCTTTATTAGAGTGGAGCCAAGCCTAACAAGGGAAATGATAAAGCATCTAGAACGTTGTGAACATCGGATTATGGAGTCTCTTGCTTGGCAGTCTGTAAGTAATGCTTTAAAGTAGTATTTGTCCTTGTATAATGTACATATCTAGAAAAGAGAAATCCCACACAACTCTATAAAATAATTTGTGGTCTTGCTGACATTTATTTGTAGCAAAAGAAATTGCAAGAGCAAAACAAGATTAGTTTTGGCATGTCTTCAGGTTTTGAAAAAAAGAGGTATGTCAGAGAAAGAAGTCAACATAGCTCTGCTAATTTATGTGATTGTAAGCTAACATTATTTTACTAGTCTGGCATGAATCATGAGGGTAATACCCCTAAAACAGCTTTTTATTACCAAAGGCAAGAAATACTATGCTTTTATTAAGTTTTATCCCTATCCCATTTGACAGTAGGGCATTAGTTCTCTGCATCTGATACGTTTGTTAGTAGTACTTAAAATAATGATTTGCATTGTCCTTTGCACTTCAGTCACTTTGATATTTTTTGGATGCCATTAAAATAAAATGTTGGGAGGTGGATTGGTTTTTAGGCTGGATTGCAGAAAATCAAACATTGTTTCTTTATATTGTGTGTTATTTATAAACCAAAAAAATGCTATTTATGCCACAGAACAGGACACTACAAACACTTTATATGTCTCTGGTCAAAATAAGTAACTTTAAAAACCCATTGCATATCCTACAGTTCTGGGAAGTTTAAAAAAAGTATGCCATAACTAATGGGATAGTTTAGTTGTGGATCAAGTTTCTTTTTTCAGGTTAATCAGCGTATGATTTGTGTGTGACTTCAGAGTAAAAAGTTGACAGTTTTGTAGTGTGGGTGATACTTCACCAGGCTGTGCCATTAAACTCCTGGATTCAAGGAGCATGGTTGTACTTGAGCAGCAAGAGCCCCATCCGTCTTCACGTTTCTAGCTGAAGAGAAGCATGCTGGCCTCAGGGTTATGTGGAAGCAATTGCCATGCTTCAAACTGAATCTGGTGGACCACCTTTTACCAATGAGCCCTTGCCACTAGGTTTTCCTTGCTAACAGAATCAATGGGCATATGTGCCTCTCTGAATATGCCCTGTTATGAAGGTGATCTTTCTGTTGTGGGTGCCAAGACTTGTATATCCAGCTCCATGCTCATCACCATGACACTGTGTGTTTCCCAGGATTCCTGATGCAGTGCTGTACCAAAGTGTAGATTTTTCCTCTGTAAAACTTCTACGTGTTTGGTGTCTTGGGAAATACACATGGCCTCTCTGTTCCTGTATGAATTTCTTTGTGAGTTTGACATTCTTTGAATAAGAAAGCACTTGCGGCTGAGAGCCTTTCTGCCAAAGCCTACAAAAATAGGAAAAATGAGGCAGTATTTCAAGAGGCAGGCATTATTTTAAGAATCTTGAAGATGTATAAGAAGTGCTTCTTTGAGAAGTGCAACATTCAGAGGACAAAAGGCAGAGGTGCACATACCCGAGTTTGACTCTACAAGCAAGAAGTGGCTCCTGCTACATTCTGCAAACCAGTTTGCAGCCATCTTACTCATCAGCAATAAGTCTCATCTGCCAGTTTCTACCCAGTAATTCAAGCACCACATGCAGATAATTTGATTTGGGCTTGGGCTTTCAGACTGGAAAACCCCAAGCATTGTGTTTTCAAACATTACAGGTATAGTTGCAGACTTGCGTGAAACAAACTATAATGTCAACAACCACAGGATTATTTCAGATTTTCTGAGTGGTCTGTTTGAATGTATTTTCATGTATTGAATCTATCTTCTTGAGTTTTCAGAGGTGTATGTTTGGTATTGTTTGGGGTGGATTATATAGGTGATTTGAGTGTTAATAGAATATTTGAGTTGGAAAGGACCTACAGCAGTCATCTAGTGCCAGTAAGATACGTGGAGTGGAGCACAGTGGAGGGAATAAAAAGAAATGTGCAATACACGTATCCAGAGGCCCTTCTGTTTCCTTGACCTGGGTGTCATGGACAGTGTGCAGTCTCCTGTTGCCGTTGGTTTGTCACTAGAGGGCACAGCAGGATTCCCTCAAAAGCTGAGGGAAGCTGTGGCAGCCAGCTGCAGGCAGCTGGATCCTGTGTACGGGCACCCTGTGATTCTGCATGATGGCCTCCATTGCCCCTTTCAGCTACCCATAAGGGAAGGGCTGTGAGTTGTAAGCAGCAGACGACACAGTGCTGGCACAGGAGACAAGAAGTAGTGAAACATTATCTGTGCTAAAAAGTTTTGCTGAATCTCTTGAGTCACTGGAGTGACGGACCTGAGGCTCATACATTGTATGGCTGCACATAGAAACCTAAAGCCATGAATGCAGAAAAATCCACCCACTATCTCGTATCTTAGCTGGGTTAGTCTGACAAGTGTAATTTATTAGCAACAGGAAAAAATACTTCTGTGGCTGACTTGCAAGCCGGTTGGTCAGGTGTCCCAGAAGGGTTCAGCTAGTGAACAAAGTACTGGTTTACCGTATTCTCCTGCAGTTCATTACCTGGATGTTGTCTCCATGTAATGGTGTATGAGGTTTGCAGAAGTGTCTGCTTAATTAGTAATTCCCTCAAGAAGAGAGAGGCAGCTAGGGTGGTATAGTTCATGCCAGTAAATATCTTCTACCTCTGAACACTTGAAAAAGGAGGAAGGAAAAGCCAGATGATTCCTGCTTTTAGTCATAAAGTATATCTCACCATAAGTGATTGCTTTAGGTTAATTTTAAACAACTTACCTGATAATCCAAGAAAGATGAAATGTCAGGAAGGTTCAGGTTTTCTTAGTATGGTTAGAGAATGTTGGGGTTTTTTTCCCTTTAGAAGTGTTAAAATGAAGAAAAATGAGGAAAAGCATGGAATAAATAAAACTAATTAAAAAAAAATCTAACTTGGTAAGTACGGATAGAAACATTTGAGAAATACTATAAATACTTGCATAACGCAACTCTGATTCCCCCAGTTATTTTCCATGTGCTTTTGTTTAGTTCTTGTCTTCCAAATATACAGTGCAATGTCCATTGCATTACAAGGCTTATCTGCTGTTTGGAAAGCAGGACTTTGATTTGAAGTTAAAAGGGAATGGGCAATTGGATACAGAA
Source organism: Myiopsitta monachus (assembly GCA_017639245.1). Classification (NCBI taxonomy): domain Eukaryota; kingdom Metazoa; phylum Chordata; class Aves; order Psittaciformes; family Psittacidae; genus Myiopsitta; species Myiopsitta monachus. Next base: position 69,352,430 of record CM029919.1, read on the forward strand.
TAGCTTGTATTTATTGTAGTTTTACTTGTCACAGAGCTTTTTTGGGGAAAACCAACTTGCATAACTTCCCTGAAGAAAAAATCTGAAGTGTGCCTGACCTTTATCTGACTTTGAAAACTGTATCAAATGAATGTGAAGGATTCTGTTTCTTACTAGGGTTTAGAGATAATAAATCACTCCTTTGGTCGTCATTGTGTATATGCTTATTGCTTTTGCTTAGCTAGCTGATTGTCATCTGTGCTTTAGGAAAGAGTTGAAGCTTTTCTAGGTCATCCTTTTTTTTTTTTTTTTTTTTTTTTAACAAAAAAAGCATAGTGAGACAAAAGGAAAAAGGAAAAAAGTTGAAGGTTCTTCTCAATAATTCGTAATTTTGAAAAGGGGCAAGATGATGAAATCAAATCAGTTTTACTTAAATCTTTATTGAACTCTAAAGGGAAAAGCTCTATTTGTCCCCTCAAATATTATCAACCAGTAAGGTCATGATGCTTCCAGATACTGATCATGTGGAGATCAGTTTAGAATATGTTAATAATGCTGCATAATTTTTATTGGCGAAATAGTAATATACTATACCATATTCTTTCTGTAGAACGCTTGTACTCATATCACTACAGTATTTTGTGGCACTATTTTTATTTCATAACTTTAAAGGGGACTGAAATTAATTTATACTTAAAAATAAAGGTGCCTATAATCTTTGTTTTATTTTTATTATATAAATATGATTTAAACCCTGGCATAGTTAAAATTTGTTTCCTGTGAAAGGGATAGCTTGTTGCCTGCTAGCCTGAGAGTTCATGCTCAGCCTTTTCTCTCAAACCAATCTCTCTTCAGGCCAGCCAGAAAAGTAATTGAATATCTCAGTGAAGGTTGTACAAACAAATTCCAGAATCTCTGAATTTCCCTTAGAGAAAGCCCTGTCAAGTGCCATGTCACATATTTGACTAATGTTGCTGCTTGCTGCAGTTCATTAGAAAGAAACAAGGAAGAGCAGATCTTCAGTGCAAGCAAATCAAAGTCTATAAACGTTCACAGGCCATTTTAAAAGTGAAATATCTATAATATATGAAATTAATTTGCTTCTGGGAACAATATGACTTAGGTGTTTGGTTTGGGTTTTTTTACTGTGTCATTCAAGAAAGTAAACACCTGTGGAGTATGCATCTTTGTTATCTGTATCTGCAAAGCAATCCAGTCATATTTCCCTGCCTCTCAGCTTGCATTCTGCTTATAAGACGTGAACATGGAGGAACAGGCAAGGTATTAGATTTCTTTCATCCAGCTGCTTAGAGAATATGCTCCCTACACATGCCTTTGCACACAGTAGGTGAAGAGTGTGGAGCATACACGTTCTAAATCATCACATTTGACATACTTGAAGTAGTTTGGGCCACACTACAAAATACTTTCTCCAAGCTAGCCTTTGTGGGCTGGAGGTGAAATGTGTGAAGTCCTTTTGCTGTGTCAGGCTTAAGCTGCCCCGTACTGGAGCAGTGGAAGAGTCTTGGTTCTTCAGTGGAGTTGCAGACCAACCACAACCTTGTCCAAAGGTAAGGTAATTCATGCTAGCCAGGTAGGGTAGGTTAGGAAAAGAAGCATGGTCACGCTTTCCTGGGTAGCTCTACAGAAGGTAAAATGTTCTGTTGTTAACTTGTTAACTCATCCCTAAGAGTTCAAGTGATATTCCTGGTAGGCGTGCGGTTTTAAAAGGTTATGTGGTAGCTTTTGCTGTTAACAGGGTCTTACCCCAGCTGGGTCACCTTCTACAACCCCAGAACAGATGAGAAGGTGCACTGTGGCAGGCTAAGGGGAGTTCATTTGCAGCCTGATTTGGTCTGCTGGCTTCAGCTGCTTTTCTGGTGTGTGTTTGTGTGTGAGGGACAAACAGATACTGAACCGAAGAAGTATATTGCAGTACAGCTGTTCTCACCATGATTGTCTTTGGCTGTATTGCTCTTTACGCTTGCTATCCTAATTTGTGTTTTTTCAATGGAAGAAGAAACACCAGTATTGATGCATGTTGCGATTTAAAGTTGTGATGTGATTAGGAGTTTCAATGACTGATGGAAGATCAGGATGGCTCTACCATTTTACTTGTCTTAATGGTTAAAATATGATCAAAAGTAGGCAAGTGTGCTTTGCTTTATTTATAACTTGCTTCTTGTAGTATTGCCTAAACTGTTCTCCATAATCTCCTTTATCAGATAATTCTCCTTTATCAGCTTATTCTTCTCAATTTTTTTATTGTTAATTAAACATTTACAATGAAATCTGCAGTACTGTTTTATCATATATCATTGATTTTAGTATAACACAATGTTTGCAGTATTTGTCAACTGTGTAGTTAATGTTTATACTCATACTACATGAGTATGGATGTATACTCATCCCACGGATACCTCATCCCACACCAAAGACTTCTGTTGGTTTTAAATTATACAGCACATTGTGTCAGAAATGCCTTCCTGAGGAAAGCCATGTATTCCCAAAGAATACATTATTACATTAATATGACAAACTCACTGAGCTGGAATAACAGCAGACCGACTTTGATCATGCAGTAAAGAGAAAAATATTAAATAGGTATGTTTAAGATTTGCTTAGAAACTGTTAGGCAAATCCAGGTCAAGGTAAAGCTGTAAGACGTTACAGGTAAGCAAGTACTCCTTAGTACTTTGGTGTAGTACAAGTTTAATTATGCAGCCTCCTAGTCTTTGATTGTACAAGGACACAGTTATTGTAGAGCTCAGCATACTTGAGTGCTTAGTGCCTGTTCGCTTGGATGTGGTGTATGATTTCAAATTAGGTTTCTGTACTCATTGTAAGAAGAAATTAAGCGTCTAGGAATGGGAGTTAGTAGATTTGCTTGTGGTATGTATCTTAGTAATGTTTCTTACTAGGTTTGTGTCTGAAGTCGTGCGCCTCTTCTGGAGGTGGATGTCTACATGCAGTTTGAAGTCCTTTTTGATTTTCTACATCTTAAGTCATTCCTTTTAAAACTGGAGTAAGAATATTCATACTGTCAACATTTTAAATAATCGGTTATTGGATAGATACTTTACTGTTAGAAGAATGACTGTAAAACCCTGTTGATAGGCAGCCAAGTAAGGCTGGGCAGCAAGGTCCAGGTATTGGTGCTGCATCTGTGTACTACAAGGGCCAATAGTTCTGGCTTGAGTATTGCCCCACAGTCATCAGTGGTGTTTTGTTGGTAATGCATTCCCTCCTGGCACGTTTTGGTATTTGTCAGCATTCCTCCGGACAATGTTTAGACAAGATTTAGGGCATGATGCAGCTCAGGGGCTATTTTCAACTGCTGGAATGGGTTCGAAGTGGAGAATGTTCGTCTGTGTAGGTGCAAGCTGTGCTTTGCTACTTGCCCTCAAGGCCTTAGGACAGGCCATGGCTCGTTGTGTTACCAACTACAAATGTAGTCTTGGGCTCAACCACGTGAGTGACTTCAGCGCTGGCAAATGAGTCATGTGTTCCGTTGCTGTCTCTGCTCTAGGCTCCAAGAGTTGTACGTGTTACTGCACAGCAACCAGGTTCTCTTAGAAAAGCTAAGAGTATGTCAGGCATACTCCTTTCATGCCTACTAAATTTTGCCTTTCTTTAGATATAGGAAAAACTAATTTGTGAATGATGGACAGCCTTAGGCACAGAAAAATGCCTGGCATATCCAGAATGACAACATTTGTAGTGCTCACTGGCAGAGTAGAAACTGCCTGGGAAACTTCATTATTATAAAGACAGGCACCTCAGGAACTACAGGCATTCGAGCATTCTTGGAGACATCACCCATCCCCTGTGATTGTCTGGATTTTAGGCACTTAGTATCCTGTCTCAGCTGGAGTTTACTATGGACAGTGATTTCTAATGTGTAATCTTCTAGGGTTTTTCTTACAGGGGAAAAGCTGTGCTAAGAGTCACCAAACTATGACATTTCACGTGCTCACCATGCTCCCTTCAAAAAAGTTACATTGGAAGGGTGCAGTTTTAATCTTAAAGAGGGAACTGAGAATTGATTTGAGGTTTTCTGTCTGTACATACTAAATATACTTCTGCTTGCATCCTGAGCGTGTTCTAGAAGCGTGTGTGATAAGTCAACTGCCACTACTGCTGCTTGGTGTGATAGTGCTAAAGGATCATATTGGTTCTGCTGCATGTACATTTCATTGAATTTGTTTTGGGGTTTTTATATATATACATTAAGGTTATGAATTAGCTCTGACACTTAATTGTGACTTAGTTGTCGCAGCTGTGCTGGAAAGCCTTCTATGGTTTTGCCTTTAAATTACAAGGCACATTCTTACAATTGTGTAAGATGGCTGCTTTTTTGGTATTTGTAAGTATACCATATAGTATCATATATATATGTTTGTATGCTTTTTGGTTTGAGCATATACACAGACACTTTTTAATAAATACATGAATAAAGTGTGTTTCTTCTATGACTTTCAGGTACTCCTGAAGGGTTGCCTTTTATAGAAATCATGCTGTGCTTTTTGAGGCTTGAAACTTTTATCTGCCTTAACAGCTGAAGGCAACTTGAAAAACCAGGAAGAATACCAAATGATAGTCTTCACTGTCTGCACCATCACTCTGAAAATCTTCCTTGCCACTCCTATTTATCATCAGATGACTCAAGCTGTTATTCATGCTTGGGTGTTAACCACCAGAGCAAATCCTCTAGGCTACTGGAAGAGAAATCAGAACACTTAAAGCCAAAGTCCTGTGTTTCCTGCTTTTGTCTGTGTTGGCAATGTGTTCACTTCTTGGTAGACACTCACCAAGTGTACTAAACGCTCACTGGGGTTGTAAGATATTGGTTATGTTAGCACAGTGTTAATGGATTTATTTGTTGCAGGTCTACCAAGTCAGCCCAGCCCTTGAGATGCTGTTTTGATTCAAGTATAAACACGACTAAAGGGCTTACCTAAGACACAAAAACTATGCAGAGTTTTCCTTCTGTGAAATTTGGATGCCATTCTTGATTAAGGATATAAGTTTTCCCCTGCTTCATCTCCTGCTTTAAAGTATGGAGTTTCTGTTGTTAGGGGGATATAACTCCAACATTGTTAGACTTCCACAATTTAGGTTTTGAGGCTTCCTCTATACTTGAGACAGAGCTGCACTTCCAGGAAGCAATTATTTCTGTTTATCTTAGGCATTTTGTAATGGGGTTATTCATTTTCTGGAGGTACCTCTCTCCACTCTACTTTAGACAGCATCTGTCTCAATGACAAACCTAAACTAGATGTATAATGTTAAGGTTAGTAAAAGTGAATCGTATGTGTAATACTAGATTTCATAACTCTTTCCTCCTTCCTTCCAGATTAAGGGGGCATTAGCAAGAGGCAGTTATTGAGTTACGTCTGGTTTTGCTTTAGATGGTTACTTGTACTGTATATCTCACCTGTAGTCACCGTTGTGGTTTCTGTTTACGTGGAGGTCATGTACTGTTACCAGTGTGGCTGTGGAAGCGAAGGATGTGTCATGATTTCTCTGGCTGTAGATTTACAGTTGTAATAAGGAGCTGGGGTTTATCGCCTATGCTCAGTGGGGCTTGCAGCTCTGTTGGTGCAGCTTAAAAATATCTTGCCTGTGTCTACATGTAGGTACCAAACAGATGTTCTAATGTTAGAAGGTTTTCTTTTCCAGCTACATGCTCAGTTTTCAAGCTTGTAAGGGATAACAGTATCTTGTCAAGCTCAAACTGCCAAATTATATGTCACTGGAAATGGCTTTTTGTCTCTCTGCTTGCTGCATTTTCTTTAAGTTATTGTACGCATAAATGCATGGGGTTGTTTGTTGTGTGTTTTTTTTTTCTTATAGGCCAAATAAGTGCTTTTGTGCCTGCTTTTGTACTATAGAAATGTATAGCATTTCTGTTATATGTTTGTATCACTGAGTGTATGTCTTGCAGTAACTTTCCAGTAATCAAAATTTGTTGTCAGGGATGAGGACACACTGGTTTACGGCTGTTGTATAGGCATAGTGCTCACTGTGCTACAGAAGGGTAATCCCTCCAGGTTTTGCTAAAGCTCTTCATTTGCGTTGGATTGGGTTTGCTTGTCAGAATGGGTTTGGCACAGACTGGTGAGTGCCTGTGTTACAGCTGACTGCTGTGCCGCTAATGTCCAGACCTGTGTGCATGGTGTTCTCCTGAACAGAAGCTTCAGGCTTATCCAGTTAGATTGTGCTTAGTCTGAACCTGGCTTGGGTAAGTACCTGGACTGCAGTCACCTTGTCCTTCCAGTTTGGGAGCTAGCCTGCCCAGTGAAGAGCCTGTGCACTGTATGCTCTATCTGTGCCTGATGTACCTTCCAGCAGCTCAGGGGAACTCTCTGGACTTATTTGGACAGAAATAGCTGCTGGTGTGTTGTTTTGTTGGTTTTTTTCCTGCACTTTTCCACTCACAGGAGCATGTGAGCATGCAGTATATATATTAAAGTTTCTTTCATACAAAAAAGGCGTTAAGTAGCTTAAGTAAAGAAGCAGATAGTTTTAAATTTGGTTTCATTGATGAAAGATATTTTTGTTAGGGCTGAAAAGGCAGAAATTGTGATACTTGCTTCACCATCTGTATTTTCATTTTTTTTACATGTTTTGCTATATACTTTACAAATTTCTCCATTAAGAAATATCTGCAGTGTTACTGTTTCCATTACTTCATTATGGATGTTTCCCACTTTAGTCAAGTGCGTTTCTAACGTTACATAATTGCACAGAAAGGTGAAGACTTGCAAATAATGTCTGCAATTGACTTGCTTTCATAAAGCAGCAATTTTTGCAGAATTCATCTGAAAAGCAGAAGGGTTATCATAGCCATAGTTGTTTTTATGTGAGATAGACAATACCATTTTCAAGGGAATAACTTTGGATGCCTCCTGTTACTAGCATTGGTTTTACTATTTTTTATTTATTTATTTTTTCTTTAAGGCAGCAACTCACTCTATAAAAAGAGGTGGAATTAGGGAAAATTTTAAAGCTGTGTGTATGGAAAAGTATTCTTTTATCTATCCATAAAAAGATAGGGACTTCTTGTTAAAGGCCTCCCTTTGTTGTTGCTTGTGGTTTGGTTCTCATGTTTAAGATGCAGGAAACTTAGATCTTCTCAGTGCAGGACAGCTTTCAGTTGTTACACCTGGAGCAGACAGATCGCTTGTTAAATAGAAAAAAAATAATTGAAATTCTCAGTTCTGGAATTTTTAATTTCCCAACGTAGTGGTAGGTTTATAGAAGACCAGATGATGTGTGCAGGGTACTTTGTTTTAATTTTGTGATAAGTTCAGTTTTCATATGGGGAAAAACTGGGCTTGCTTTATAAGCAGTTGTATAAGAGGAACTAGAGTTGGGGTGAGGTGATAAATGTGAGTCTTTGGTATCAAAGTACAGTTAGAGGATTAGAACAAACTTCTCCGTTGAACTTCTTGCAGAAGTATTAGGCTCTGCAAACATGGCTTTCTGAATTTGCATTCACCTTAAGTGAGCTCTTTTGAGTACATTCTGAAAACATTGTAATTCAGTGACAGTCAGTTGTATTTATACAATTTTTTCAGCGCTTTGATAATTAGATAGCAAATGCAGTCGGGGCATTTACAACTTCTTTATTTAGAACCATTTTGATTTACAGTTTGCTTTAGCTTTTGAAATGTATCCTCTTTCATTCTGTCAGTGAAGCTCAAATGCCAGTAACCCTGAGATATAAATGATAATAATCTCACAAAAAAAGGAACTTGTCAGGATTTGCAGGTCTGCCAAGGTGCAAGAACTTTCTGATCCTACCTTTACTGCTGGAAAAGTATGAGCAAATTGCTCTTCATTGATAAAATGCCTAGGAAGTAACTTGGAAGAATAAATAACGTTAGAGGGTACCGTGCTCAAGTGGGGTTTTCAAAATTATCAGTCTCAAAGTGAACTTCACAGAGTTCACTGTAATTTTAGCTGTTTACTTTATGTAATTCTGAAAAATCTCGTCTTTGCTTGTTGAAAATACAAATGAAAATCACTTTCTTATTTATAAGAGATGATAGAATCATAGAATCATAGAATAGTTAGGGTTGGAAAGGACCTCAAGATCATCTAGTTCCAACCCCCCTGCCATGGGCAGGAACACCTCGCATTAAACCATGTCACCCAAGGCTCTCTCCAACCCCACCTTGAACACCACCATCGATGGAGCATTCACAACTTCCCTGGGCAGTCCATTCCAGTGCCTCACCACCCTCAGAGTAAAGAACTTCCTTAATATCCAGTCTAAACTTCCCCTGTTTAAGTTTGAACCCGTTACCCCTTGTCCTCTCACTACAGTCCCTAATGAAGAGTCCCTCCCCAGCATCCCTATAGCCCCACTTCAGATACTGGAAGGCTGCTATGAGGTCTCCATGCAGCCTTCTCTTCTCCAGGCTGAACAGCCCCAACTTTCTCATCTTATCTTCATATGGGAGGTTCTCCAGTCCCCTCATCATCCTTGTGGCCCTCCTCGGGACTTGTTCCAACAGTTCTGTGTCGTTTTTATGTTGAGGACACCAGAACTGCACACAGTACTCCAAGTGAGGTCTCAGGAGAGCAGAGCAGAGGGGCAGGATCACCTCCTTCGACCTACTGGTCACGTTCCTTTTGATGCAGCCCAGGATACGGTTGGCTTTCTGGGCTGCCAGCGCACACTGCAGGTGGCTCATGTTCGTTTTCTCATCAACCAACACCCCCAAGTCCTTCTCTGCACGACTGCTCTCAATCTCTTCCCTGCCCAACCTGTAGCTGTGCCTGGCATTGCTCCCACCCAGGTGGAGGACCTTGCACTTGTCATGGTTAAACTTCATCAGGTTGGCATCAGCCCACCTCACAAGCGTGTCAAGGTCCCTCTGGATTCCATTCCTTGCCTCCAACCTATCAACCGAACCACACATCTTGGTGTCATCGGCAAACTTGCTGAGGGCGCACTCAATCCCACTGTCCATGTCACCGACAAAGATGTTGAACAAGACCACTATCAACACTGACCCCTGAGGGACACCACTCGTTCCTGGTCTCCAGCTGGACATTGAGCCATTGACCACAACTCTTTGCGTGCAGCCATCCAGCCAGTTCTTTATCCACCGAGGGGTCCACCTATCAAATTGATGTCTCTCCAATTTAGAGACAAGGATGTCATGTGGGATGGTGTTGAATGCTTTGCACAAGTCCAGGTAGATGACATCAACTGTTCTACCCCTGTCCATCAGTTCCGTAGCCCCATCCTAGAAAGCCACCAAATTGGTCAGGCAGGATTTCCCCTTAGTGAAGCCATGCTGGCTGTCACCAAGCACCTTGTTGTTTTTCATGTGCCTCAGCGTGCCTTCCAGGGAACCTGCTCCAAGATTTTGCCAGGCACAGAGGTGAGGCTGACTGCTCTGTAGTTCCCCGGCTCATCCATTTTCCCCTTCTTGAAAATGGGGGTTATATTTCCCTTTTTCCAGTCATCGGGGACTTCACCTGACTGCCATGAGTTTTCAAATATGATGTACAGTGGCTTAGCAACTTCATTTGCCAGCTCCTTCAGGACCTGCGGATGGATTTCATCAGGTCCCATGGACTTGTGTACATTCAGGTTCTTAAGATGGTCTCGAACCAGATCCTCTCCTACAGTGGGCCCAGGGTCTTCATTCTCACTGTCCCTGTGCCTGCCTTCCAAGACTTGGGTGGTGTGGTCAGGGCATTTGCCACCATTTTACAGAAGACTCTGTAAACAGGAGAGATATGGAAAGGCTGAATGGTGCTCCAGATGCTCCTTGCCTCTTAGAAAAGAAATGAGGAGGCCGTAATAAAGCAAGTGGATTTGAAACAAAAAAGGAGGTTTGAGTTTTCTTTAGTTTTGTTCCCCCTCTACACAGACACGCAATGTGAACTTTTTGCTGCAAAATGCTGTGGGTGTTAAAAATTTTACATGCATTCAAAGGGAGGCAGGGCAAGATCACAGAAGAAAAAATTTGATTGTTGCTGAATATACAAATATATCTGACCCAGAAAGTCCTGAGAAACAGCTATTGGAGTGGGACAGCACTTGAATGAGTGAAGGCCTTGCGTGTCTCTCCTACTGTTATCTTCTTCCCCAGGCATCCAGCTTTGGCCACTGTTGGATGCAGTATTGCAGATTAGCTGAATGTGTGGGATCTGATCTAGTACAGCCATTCCTATCTTCTGCCTGATCTCATGAGCTGTTCCGCAGTCTTTGCCTTTCTGTAACTGAGGTTACTTTCATAAGAAACACAAGTTTATAGATTGATTTCAGATATCATTCCTACCTGAAGATTTATTGTTTGGGTTGTTTTTTTTCCCAGCAGTTCTGGATGAAAAATACAAAGGTGTGTTTGACTTGGTATTGGTGTTTCTGTAGATGTCGAAGATTTATACTGAGTGAAACAGATTAGCTTGCATTCTCTTCCTGAGAAAGATTTAAAATTTCAAGCTGAGAATAAAATGTATAAAATGAGAAATGTTTCGCTTTTGTACTGATGGTATGTTGAGGCAAATCAGAGGTTCTGATAGAAAGCTTGCTTGTTTTCCTTGTCTTTTGAAAGTGCTGGTTAAATATCTAGTTAACAATGGCTGGCTGCCTTAGTTTAGGTCAAAAAAACGCTTGCAATCAACTGTATTTTCACTGCTTTTATTTCTATGGCAAGCATGCCATATCTGCGCTATGTTGATGAAGAAATCAGACTACAAAGAACAAGTCTGTAGGTTCTGATCCTAAAACTGAACTTCTAATCCCCCTTGCATAAGCGTATGAATAAAAGTAATGTACTTTCGGGAAGTACTGGGTGCAACACATTCAGATGCTCAGGATCTCTGACAACATAAGCTTTTTTTGAGATGCTTAACTATGATTTAGGAGCAAAACTCCTCATCTAGTTTTAAATTTTGGCATAAGCTATTTCCAGAGAGGTGGCAGGGTTGGTGTCAAAGGCAGCATCAGACAGAAGGAGTGCCATTCAGTGAAAATATTGCTCCATCCACACCTCTCCAGGATAATCTTGTTGCAGAACCAGAAAAGGTGGAGGAAACTTCATCCAGTCCTGTATAGCTGGTAGCTTGCTTTTATATCAGCTGCTTGTGGGAGGTACAGGTTCACTCGCCCTCGTCTGAATCAGTCAGATCAGGAATTTCTCAAGTAATGGGTAGATTCTCTAAATTACAGATGATGCTTTTTTGACCGTGTTCTTTTTTGTTGTTGTTTATTGGGGTGGTTTGTTTGTTTTTCCCTCTGGAAAGAGTGAAGTATATTTAATAATAAAAAATATATGCGTCCTCCAACAGTTTTTGGGATCTTGAGCTGTTAGCTGATTGGAAAGCTGTTGTACTATGTTGCACTATACCATTGTAAAAAGCAGAAGCTACTGCCTTGGAGAGTGAGTGCAAAGCAGGAAGAGGTACTCTTCATGCTTCCCCAAGTTTTTTTTACTAATATACCAAGGAAAGTCTGGTTTAAAGGGGAGTACCCATACATGTGATTTTATCTGCTGCTTCTGCTTGTAAGTCGGTGATTATTTTTTTTCTTCCTGAAGTTTCATAATCTGAGGAGTAGCTTCTCTTTACTGAGGTGGGGCTCTGGGGTGTTCACTGCTGTAATGCAGAGACATTGCTGAGCAAGTTGTCACTCAACCAATTAAGAGCTTTGACAAGCTCTGGGAGAGTGATAGCCTAAGGAAAATAGCCCAGTAGTGACATTAAGGGCTTTAGTATCTTGAAGTTTTTGGAGGGAGTCTAATATTAAACAGACTCCTTAGAGAGATGTATCAAGGCATTAGAGATGCATATTTGGCTTTTGAACTTTGGATTTGCCAGTGACTTTGTCAGTGGCCTATGGAAAGTTGCAGAATTTCTACTCATGCTGGGGTTTTTTTGCATTTTTCTGAAGTCAGATATGAATCAGAAGAGTTTAGGATTCCTAACTGCAATAACTGCCTGTTTTCATATATTATGCAGTCATATCTGAACTATCTTTGAAGCTTAAGTTCATACTATTTGAGTTTTCCTGTCACAAGTTGTGTGGGTTTAAAGATTTAAAATTCTGTTAAATTTCAAATTTAATCATTAGTTTCTAGCAGTCTTTGAGTAAGTCAGTTTTCCAGTACTAATAGGCAATGTGTAGTTGTTTTATGACAATTATGCAAAAGCTTCACAAAGGGAAGTAAACTCCATCAGATAACATATGTACCCTGACAGCTCAGTGTGCATTTTCTCCAACATTAATTTGTGCTTCTGTATACTGATCTGAAGTCAGAATGCCTCAGGTATATCTGTGTTGCTGCTGACTACCCTAAATCTAAAGTGCAGATTCATTTTAACTCACTTTCTGTTCTTGACTCCATTGTTTCTGGGGAGGAAAAAACAAGACTTACTACTTACTTTCAGCTTTTAAATATTTATTTAATTTTGCAGTGTTGTAACATTAAGGAATATGTACACAACGGTCTGTTAGCTGGGAAACATACATAGGAAGTTTTAGAGCACTTTTGTCTATATATTCCTGTTTGTAACAGTAATATGCAGAGATTTCTGTTTTTACATGGCTTTGACTTTTCAAACGGTCTTGATTGACTTTGCCAGCATATAGCCCCAGTAATTTATTTGTATAGTTTATAAAGTTTGCAGGTAAATAGCATTTGAAATTTTGAATGCTCATGTAAAAATACTTTGAGAACACAAAGTTTGAGAGGAAGTTTCTAAAAATCGCTGTGTCTTGAATTTGGGAAACCAAATTGTTTCACCAATTGTGAAATATTTCAGTTGGTGCACATGCTCATTTCTGGTTAGCAAAGGTCATGTTTTTCTAAGAAACTAGTACTTCGCTTTATTACCTTGTTCAGAGGATGTTATTTTCCTCAAAAGTTGAGTGGAAGAACTTTTCACAGAAGACTTTATCAAAATGGTACTGTACCTAAAGCACCAACTTCAGTCATCAGAGATTATTTTAATTACACAGACATCTTGAGACAGAGGTGAGAAGAAAAACCAGTTTGTCTGAGTTGTTTCCAGATGCCCTAAACTACCAGAAGATTTAATTGCTTTATGGGGGCCAGGCTTGTGGAGAGAGCGTATATTCTGTCAGATAAACCTGGGAGAAACAAAGTTCTTGCAGCCCATTGATCGAAGCTTCCTATGAATACAATGATCCCTAAGAAGGATGATGCAGGGAGAAAGGCAGGAAGGAGGTGTAAGATACAGGGAGGAGTAAACTCCTGAGCAGGCACAGCAGCTGAAGTGATATGATTAATATGCTGCTGTTTTTTTCAGCAACTGGATCCTGCAGTGTAAACCAGGCACTTTCACCCCCATCCTCAGTAACTTGGAAACCAACATATTATTAAAAATAAGCGACTGTTTTAACTTCAGGCACATCCCTCCCTCCCCCCCCAACCATACTTTTTCATTTGTGTTTGACTTGACAGACATGGTCCTTGGACTTTGGTTAACCTAATCCAAACCCAGGTTTGTTTCTAACATACAGCCCGTCAGAACAGACGTCTGAAATAAACTCTTAAAATACTTTTTCTGTGTATGGTTATGCTTAACGCTTTTACAGTCTTATCATAATTTTTTTCTGATGTGAGTGGGGCATAGCATTTACATATCAGAGTAATTTCCACAGCTGAAGAAATGTGCAGGCTTGTAATTCCAGTTTAGTCCCAGCAGTCTTTTAATACAGTTTATATTGTGGAGTCGCTGTCGAATATTTTCATTTTTATGGTCTGAAGGCTGTGTTGGATGAAGTTTTCTGAAACTGGCCTTTCAGAGAACCTGATGTCCCGTGATCTAGCGGACCGGCTCTTTTTGATTGAATTCTGGATTGTATCCGATGTGAAGTAATAAACTATAGGGTCAAAACAGCAGTTTGAAACAGCGATGCACAAAGTGATGGGGTACATAGTCCTGACTGCAGTTACCACAGAACAATTAATCCAGGTCTGTGTTCTCATAAGGGAGTAAAGTATTAAGGTAATGTTGTAAGGCACAAAGCAGAAGCAGAATATCACCAAATGGACAAAAATCATTTTGAGTACCTTTTTCTTGCTTAATTTATTCCGACTTAATGTAAGGGGTTTATTCAAAGTCCGTAAGACCATAGTGGAGCAGGTCACATTCAAGATGAGCGGAAAGAAAAACCCAACAATTTCAATGAAGATAACAATCCGGGATAGGTAGGTTTTCCACGTGTCCTCCGAAAAGTTTTCAAAACATGTCCTTTGTTCGGTATTGTTCCGGCGATTTGTGGACTGGAAAAAGCTCGCTGGTGTGCTGCCTGCTAACACAGTTATCCATACTGCAGCACAGACAATTTTTGCATTCCTTTTGGTTCGGAGAGTCTTGGATCGAAAAGGGTGTACTATAGCTAAAAAGCGGTCTACGCTTATGCAGGTCAGAAATAAAATGCTCCCATACATATTTGTATAAAAGAGGGTGACAGAAATCTTGCACAGAATGTCTCCAAACGGCCAGTTTCTTGTTACGAAGTAATAAATCCTGAAGGGTAATGTAAACACAAAAAGCAGATCCGATATTGCTAAATTAAGCATGTAAGTTGTAGTTTCATTTCGCACTTTTAATGTACAAGTAAAAATGTAGATAGCAACACAGTTTGCTATGAGGCCGAGAACAAACACCATACTAAAGATACAGCCATATAAAGTATATTTAAAGGAGTCCTCAGTGGAACAGTTAGAGCTTACCATTATAATGGTATATTTCAGGTTCCTGTGATTTGGAGGTTTCTCTGGTATTCTTACTGCAACTTTTGTGAAATTCCAGAAGAACTTGAAGTTGTATTTGAGCTGTGTAACTGGCAAGTTTGTTGCACTGTAAAGCTTCAGGGAAGAAACGCAAGCTCTGCAGCAGGGGAGTGCATCTCCAGCAGTGATCACCAGGAGGTCACTCTTCCAAGTGCTATTTGTAATCACATAGCCAGTCTTCAAAAGTCAAAAAAACATATCATTTGTGGCTGCTGAGGTCATCCCAAAGCTTGCTTAATTCCATTTTTTCCTCCTTGATTCAATGAAGCCACTGTAAAACTTTCTGCTTTATTCTCAGCTGCAGATTGTGGTGGTGAAGTCTTGTCCATTCAAATTTACTGGGCACATATGCTTTAGAGAGCGATTTCCTGGGTGCCGGCAAAGTGTCAGCACTTGCATTTCTCCCTCAGCCTTCTTTCTGTAAAACAAGCTTTCCAGCTCCTGGGAGCACTTGGCTGCTCGCTCAGCCTGTGGGGCGGGAAGCAAGCTGCCTGCGAGGGCAGAAATGAAATTCCAGAGCGTGTTTGTTCCTGCAGAGCACAGCTCTTGCTTCCCGACAGCCTCTCGCCTCCTTCTGAGGAGGAGAGCAGGGAGCTCAGGCAATTTGTAGCATGACATCACAGGAAGAAGAGGTTGAACTGGCAGGCTGAAGAGTGGTTTCAGTTCAGCTTGTTTGCCTTACTCTAATCTGATAATGTGTCAGCTGGGACTGTACCTTACAGGCGTGCAACTGGTCACCAGCAGAGTGCTGCAGCTGCAGCCTCCGGTTAGCTCTTTCTATGCTCCCTGAAAGGTCCTTTGTCAGTGTTGCTGGAGTGTGAAAGCTTCATCACGAAATCTTTTTCTGCAGTTATAAGGCAACTTTTAAGTGTCTCAATGCCTTAAAATCCCTGTTTATGTTTGGAGATAATGGTTATTGTGGGCTTTTATATTTGATAATGGATTGAACTAATGTTGTGGTTTTTGTTAGATATCTTTGCTTGTGATAGATAACATGTTAAATCAGCAGAAATCAGCCCAATTCTCTCAATACACCACTACAAACCTCAGGAGGGACAAAGTAACATTGATAGGTAATTAAATAATTTCACCAAAAAATTGGTGAAAGAGAGAGGCATACAGATTATTGTGGATTTCTCTTAGATATTCCCAGGACTGAGGTGTGTGGCAGTAGGAGGAGAACTTTTTAACTTGTTCTGTATTAGAAGGCCTATCCCAAGCTTTATTTCTCATCAGAAAGATGGTTCTTTTTACAGAAAATAGGCTTCAATTTTTATATAAATTTTGTGGTACAGAAAGACTTTTCTTCAATATATAAGCACAGAATTAATATACCAAACTAAATACTGCACTATTCAATTGTTTCTGGTAATATAAAGGAGGCCAGTTATTGCACATCCACCAAATACTCCCATTAGTCACTGATTAATGAGATGAAAACATGTTGTAACTAATTAAGTAAATATAAAAAAAGCAGCTCTTCTTGCCTGTAGGGGCAGATAGGAGATAAATCTCAGTTTAGGCAGACTCATCTATTTAACAACAGTTTGGATAGACTCACTTCTGGCATCAAAACCAGTCTATTTCTCATGTTTAGAATAACAAATCTCTTCATATCTGGCTGGGTGGTATGGTTCTTTTGAAATAGATTTTAATCAGTTGTACCTAAGCAAGGCTCTGGGCAAAACCTTTCTAGTCTGCTGTAGAAGAGAGTAAGTAATAGCACTTCACAGGGGTTTGGCATAGTTTCTTTTTTTAATGTAAAGTATGTTAAGCAAAATTCAGAAATGTAAAAAATGCTCTTGATTATTTTAGTTCAGGTTTTCTTGATAAGTTTCTTCTGTGAAACTCTTTCACCTTGATTTTGAGGTGAAATCAAGGTTTTTTAATTCAGTAGGGTATAACCACAAGAAACCTTTTGAACTGTTTTTGAGATTCATACTTAACTGTAAAATGTAGTGCATTTCCACTTCTAAGTCAGCAAGAAACGAAAATGTGAGCTTGGCAGAGTCTCCTGTGTGTCCAACTCAACTTGTACCTTAGCAGAGCTGTCTTACCTGGCTTTCCTCACAAAAGCAGTTGTCACATGTTGCTAAATTGTGTGTCTATGCCCAGCAGGCTTGCTTGATGAAAGGGCAGTTTTCCTGCAAGAGTCCAGGAGTTCTGCAGTGGGCCGTGGGACCTCTGAGCTCAGTTTTCCTGCTCTTTGTTTGCACAGGAGAACTGTGTGAGGCAGGATCAGTTACTGGAATGAAAATCCCTGAAGTACAGAAATCTGACATTGAATGTCAAAACCTCAAGCCATAATTCACGCTAAGAGAGCGAAACTAATGGAAATGAGTATGTCTCTCGTATTCACTAAATTTGATTTTCCGTTTGGGTGAAGGTGTGGGTGCACAGACACAAGGTGGTCTTTCTTTCTTTAGAGAGGAAAAAAAAATCTTCAGCATTAGTAACATAATAATTCCTATAGTGCTTCCAAAGCCAGGAAATGCACTATTAAATGAAGGTTGTCAGATACACAAAATACTGTATGTAACTCCTTTACTCTATAACTAATGTTACTGCTTTTAGAAGCATCACTGTATTATGGTAGTTTTGTTCTTACTTCAGTTATTGTTGCAGTGAAGACAACCCTGGCAGGACAGTATTTTCTTTGCCCTAAGTGTAGTTATTTGTCCAGCTATCTTCATGGGGTATAACATTTTTCATCTGCTTACTGGAGTTTCTTTTTGAGCATGTGTATGTACAGGAAGGATCTTATTATGGTTGAGACGTAGGGCTGAAAGCTAGGAAGTCTGTTTCTGCCTGTGCCACAGGGTTGCTCCTCCAACCCTGGCAAAGTTTTCTATGATTTTATGCTTTTTTTAGCTTCTCTCTGTATAAGAACTGGTTCATTTCTTCACTGGGATGAGAGGCCATCTTAATTGTTAAATGCATTTTGGAGTCCATGGATCATAGAATCAAAGAACAGTTCAGGTTGGCAGGCACCTTTGGATAGAGAATTCCTTATTAAATATGCTGCTGAGATGATTACAGTAGCTAGTGAATAGCAATAAAATGTAGGAAGGTTAAAATTTTGTATGTTTATGTTAAATCCTGCCAAGCAAAAGGATCTCTTGAGAGACTTGATTCAACACTGTATGTCTATGGGGAAGTAGGTGCAGAGAGAGCAGGGCTGGGAACTTTGACCTTCTAAGCTAGCTTTCAGGGGCAACCTGCTCAAACACACGTAAGTCATTGTAAGACTGCTACTGGTAAGTGGTTTACTGCCTTCTTAAAATGCAGTGATGGTGCCCACCTACAGGGGCAGTGTGAAGTAGTAGCGCACTGAAAATTCCCTTTTTCCCCCTTTAAAATTTTCTGGTGTAGTAGGGAAGTTTGTAAATGAGCATTTAAAGACTTATATTTATCTAGCCAGGCTAATCCTGCATAGTCGGTTAAAGACTCCTCCATGTCCATATGGTTAGCTTAATGCAAATGGAACTATGCATACAAATTACAAGTAAAAGGAAACTGTAAATGTTTTCTGCTGCAAGTTGACTGACCTTCTAGAACCAGTTTTCCTGATTAGTTTTTATTTTAGTAGCCATGTTCTAATGCATAACTGCCAAAAATCTTCCAAGTGTTAAAGAAAAAAGGCAGGAGAAGCTGAAATGTGTGGGCTGTGAGTCTGTTAGGTTCTTTAAGTTAAAATAATTTCTGTGTGTGTGTAATTGATAAAAAAGAGAAAAGGAAGCTCAGAATAAAACAAGAATTCGCTATTCATGTACATTCAGGGCCTTTCTCTTTTTTCTTTGGAGTTGTTTCCATTTCCTTTATAGGAAGCACAACTGCTCCTCTCCTGCTTGCTGAAAGAGGAAACAATTTCTCTCCTTTTGTATAAATTGAGGCTGCTGGAGTCTTTTTTTTTTTTTTTTCCCCTACTCTTGGATTGTTGCAGAAGAGTGCTTTTTCATCCTGAATGTATGTATAGTAAAGGTATTTTGTTGTTGCAGACTCTCTAAATAACTTGAGAACAGTGGATTGCTTTGGGTATTTGCTCTTAAAAATATGTGCGATGAGTATGGCAATCACACTTTAGGAAATGCCACTTTTAGTCACATTCTAGTTCGGAAACACTTCTTTGTGGTATTTGTTGTATGTCTCTGTGTGTGTAAGCAGTTTCCTTGAACCACTTCAGTTAGTTATATGAAGTCCCTTTCTTGCTGTTTCCTATACTGTCATTTATATACCTGTTTTTATAAAGATAAGTGAACTATAGAAAACATGTTTTACTGAAGGATTACTGTGCTAAAGCTGATATAGGCAGAAAGGAAAATCAGTATGTGTTGATTAATAATTTTTAAGCAACTAAGAGACAAATAAGTGTATTCTGTTGCTTTCCTAGATAAAACCCTCTCCTTTGAAGTGGAATTTCAGGTCTAAAGTGCTGCTGTTGGGACTGTGTTCAGTCGTTGCAGTATCCCTTAGCTGTGGTACAATCCTTTAGAATACTTACAAGACTACTTGAGGCTTTCTAAATGCTCTAACTTATGGGGGAAATTCTTAAGAGAATGAGAAAATGGGAGAATCTTTAAAAATACTAATGATTTGACATTCTTTTTCTTGTTTCATTTTGATTCTGTGTAGAAGCTTTTCTGGAGCAGGCTTTTAGGAGAAGCTTTCCATGCCCAGTGATGGAGAAAAGTTCCAGAACTGTGTCCTGGCATTTATCACAAAAGTTCTGAAGATACTTTTAGAATATCTCATTTCAGAGAATTATGTGTACCCTCTGCTTTAATTTTGAAGCTTGTTCTTGGCATTATTTGGTTTGTTGTCCACAATAATTGAGACATAAATTAAAAATTGGGGATTGATGTTTTTAGAGCACAATACTGCAAGTTTGAAAGTAATTTTTTTCATAACACTAATAGAAATGGGCAATGTCTAACAGTAAAAAGAAACTTTGCTATCTCAGAGGTCTAGTTAATGCCAAGGAACATGTTAGGCTTACCTGGAGTATGTAAACCGTATCATAGAATATGCCGATTGGTTGTTTGCATCGCAAAATGCACATAGGAAGTTACAGCAGTGTTTTAGGCCACTTTATTTTCCTGAAGGTTCTTGAGTTGTACTTTTTTGCGTAACTCATGGAAGGTCCCAGCAGGGACTCGTTACGTTCTCGGCTCTTATGGTCTCAAATGTTTTGATGTGCAAAGTAAACTTCTCTGAGAAAGTGCTTATAAAGATATCTAGTGGGAGCAAGCAGTAACTGGATAAGATATTATCAACATGTCCATTTGTTACCTGATATATTTAAAATGTTGGTCCCCACTTCGCTCTAATATATGCAGCAAGAGAATTTAAGAAGTGCCATACATTTACCCCTCTCCACAGCTTCTACTCTAGAATCTTCATTTTCTGTAGTTACTAACAGTGTGTGTGTATGTCTGATAGGGGCTGCTGATTTAAGCCCCTGGGCCTTTATATAGTCTTACTTTAAGGGAGAACTTGCTTTGTGCAAAGAACAAAATCATCATTTCCATTGCATCTTTGGAGTAATTTAATGAGCCCGCTGGGCAAGGTAGGAAACTTGGAAGACAAATGATTCTGCCTCTGTGTAGTACAGTATTTCTCAGAGACCCTATAGTGTATGTAATAGACAGTGTATAGATGCTTATTAGGGACAGTGACATTGAGAATTGGCAGTTTATAACAGGTATCCAGATACATCTTGAGATGATGTTTGGAGTTGTACTTTATACATAAACTTCTTTATGTATACTGCAGTATATTCCCTGGAGAAAAGGCAGCATGACATTGTACATTAGAAGTGTATTTTAGACATCAGATGATTATGACATGTAAGTAAACTAGTAGATCTTAACAGTAGGCTAGTAGACATCAGATAACATGAAATCTTCTTGAGCTTTAGTGTATGGATTGAGTGTTTTAAAAGCGATGGGCTAAAAAAGCAAAGTAAAGGATCATAAGGATGAAAAGCTTGAAAAATGGGTATTGTTCAGAAGGAGGGAAAATGGAAAAGACGATTAGTAAACAATCTTTGCAACGTGATTTTCAATGGGTAGGAATAGGATGAAAGGAATTTTGGAAATATCAAGGGATGCCTGAATTAACAACAAAATACTGGGCTCCTGAACTCTTACTTGCATTTTTTGAACTTAAAAAAAAAAGAGGTTTTATTCTGTCACTCTGCAAATACGATTGAAATAATGTCAGTATTTGAAATTTCTCTCCACCTTTTAAGCAGGAAATAATCTAAATGGCTTTCCCTTACACCGTGGCAAGTTCTGGCTCTACTCAAAGTTCCACTTTCTAAATCATAGAATTAGAAATTTAAAGTTTAATTGGAGTTGGCAGAAATTTGCTAAATATTTCATGACTAAACATTATTCAAAATACTTTGCAAGTGCAAAACATGACTTTATGAAGGGAAAAAAAATACCAGCTGCTGTAGTAAGCAAATGCTAAGAGTGTTAGGAAAGAAATGGAAGAAGCTTCATAAATTATTTAAAAGTTATTCTAGGCATACGGGATGAAACGGGTCACGGGAACAGAATTTTTAGAGAAGTATTCATAATTTGTTTAGTTCTAATGTAATTACTTTTTGGTTTATAGATCTTTAAAGCTTTTGCCTAACATTTATTCCCTGGCTTGGTTTGAGGTAGGCTGGTTCCATGTCAGGATTTCTGGTGTTTATCTGTGTAGTTCCTGAGGATGTATTTCATTTTCATGCCAAATTACCTTCAACCCAGCAGCAAGTGCTTGTAGCCTCTTGCAGTTTTGGCCAAATGGAGGCCTCTGACTTTACTCAAGACGATTTTAACCTCTACTTGTCAGAGACAGCGCAAAGCCTGCAGTCATACTCTTATTCTCTGCTTTATACAGGGTAACATAATGAAGCCATTGAAAGAATTTGCCATAGTCATTCAATAAGATTTGTATGAATTCATGTAAGTAAGAAAAAAAAAACAGCAAAATACAAATTACGGTATTAATTTGGTCTCCTTGAAAAAAAATGGGATGTAAGAAGTTAGGAAAAAAACCTGTTTCATAGGAGTTGTTCAAGCTGATAAGCTAATTAGTATAGATAAATACTAATATGAAAATTCTTGTCAGGGGAGAAGTGTTGCCAAAGAGCAGAAGTTGGACTTGATTAATGTGAAGAACTATTACTTTCTAAATGTGTAAGTCAGCAAGTAACCTGTTTAGATTTTCTGTCATAAGATCATTTAAATGATTTGGTGTATCAGTACTGGTAAACAGCAGTTGCAAGTATTTCAGCTGACTTCCCCCCACAACTGCTCTTTCCTTCCAGCCCATATCCCGAGATTTTAGGAAACAAATTCAGTACCCTATGGACTTTTTTTATTACTTTGTTAACTATGTTTAGCAATTCTAATTTCTATGTGGTAATCAGCAAGTACCTAGGAGTTAAGGTAGAAAACGTCAAGTCTTTGGAGGAGGGACAGAGGATGTGCTTCTCATGTGTATTTGAAAGTTTTTGCTGAAATCTTGGAAGGAATGGAGTGAGGCTCTCAAATGCAAAAGGCAGTGTACATTAGAAAAGGAAAAGCCATTTTTCCATTAACTAAGCTTCTACTGAACTCTGAAGGTTGGTTGAAAGGACATTTGCCACAAATAAACCATTTTCACTTGGATCTGTGTTAATAATCTTCCTGGAAAGGGCGAGATGTTTGCCTGGGAGATGTTGGTCTCTGAGATGAATAGGGGTGATAAAGGATGACAGCTTTGTAAGGCAAATATCTTGTATGGATTCCACTGAAGATTCTGTAAGTTTTGTTACTGACTTCAGGGTGTTGGATGCTTTGGGCCAACTGTCTCTAGTACCGATATCGTTTTCCATTTTCCTTGTCAAGTTATAGTCTAAAGATTGATGTCAACCAATGTACAGTTCGCAAATAGCAGACAAATATGCTACAGGTACTTTTGTCACCTGCAGTTTAAACACAGCATAGAGAGTCAGATAGAAAAATCCACATTCTTTGAGAATGTCATTTGTTGGTCTAACTTCAGAAATGCCTTAATCTTCAGCTTCTTATTCTGTTGGAAGGCAATGGTAAAACTTGTCTTGTTTTTGCTGTTATTTAGTCATTGGTTTATGTGCTTCAGAATACCTACAGAAAATGCCCACTGAATGAAAAATAAGGAACTTGGTAGAAAGTTAAGTTAAAAAAGAAAAATAGGGAAGTCTGCATAGCAGAACTACAGGATTGTTGCATCCGAGATGAGGTGCCTTGTATGAGCTTTTCTTAAACAGGGATGTTTATATGTAAGGCTTCTGTCCTCTGTTTTGCTGCACTTGTGGGTGCCCATTGGGGGCATGTAATACTTTACATATTTGCTTTGGTTTCTATGAGAGCATTAGAGCAGTCTATTTGTACTGAAGTCAGTAGAGCTGCCTGCAACAGATAGCAGACAAACCGAAAGCAGAAATAGGCATTTTCTCTACAGTGAAAGTGAAGACAGCCGAGTCAAATTGTATCCAAAGCAAGTTAACTACTTTAAATATGTTGGGTAGTTCCATGTGTTCTTTGTCCATCTTCCTCTGAGATATCAAAACACTGGAATGTATAGATGAACAGAGCAATATAAATGTGTATAGAATCACAGAATGGTTTGTGTTGGAAGGGACCTTAAAGACCACCTAGTTCCAACCTCCCTGCCGTGGACAGGGACACCTTGCACTAGACCAGGTTGCTCAAAACCCTAAATCAGTGTGAAAGCAGCATGTTTCCTTACCAGAAGCAATGTGTTAAAATTTCAAGGTCAGCTTGTGTTTTGAAGTCATGCTTTTATTCTCTATGTTTTCTGAGGCAGGTTTTCCTTACTAAATACAACAGAAATCTATGGTAGCTATGATTTTTAATTTCACTGGAATTTTACTACTTTTAAGATAATCCTTTCAGAACTCACCTCTATAGTAGAGTTGAGGTTTTTGGTATTGGTGTGGTTTTGTTTGGTTGTTTTTTTTTTTTAAGTGAACCTTTTTTTTTGTGTCTCACAACTTTTCTTAAAAATTATTTTCTGTTTCTGGTGGGAGGGAGGAAGGTGTTTGATGAAGAGCTGTATAACTGGTATTGGAAGCTATTTAATCCATCTGACCATCCTCTGCATCTGCACAGTCCTTCCTGCACAGTCTGTCGATCGAAGTGTGCTTTTAGTTGCTTTTGCTGTATCTGTGCTAGCTCTGCTGAAGGTGCAGATGTAGCTGAAGTCTTCATGCCTGCAAAAGGTAGGGTTTACTTCACTTCTATATAGTTTAAGCATGCTAAGTTTCAGTATTACACTCTGTGCTGATGGCAGGAAATGCTCAAAGTAGAAAGTATGTGAAAGGTAGGCTTAGAAGAAATGGCTACGCTGCAGTTCAGGTTTGTTTTTTGCAAATAAGAGGAGAAGCTGTAAAGTTCAGCAGACTTCAAATTGCATCATTCTCCATGTAATGTGTGACCTTTACACACACTGGAGTTTGAGAGGGAAACATTCTGAGGGGCTTCTATAAGCCTGGCAGTTTAAAATTCCCTGGAGGGAGAGGAAAGCTTCCAAGTCATGCCAACCTTCCTGCATTTGCTTAAGCCATAGCAATTAAACAGTACAAAGTTCGACAGGGCTATATATAACTTCAGTAAGATGGAGTTCACGTATTTCAATCAAATCCGGCACAATAGTAGTTCATGGCATGATCAAGTTTTAAAATTAGTTTGATGCCTTTTAAAACACTGATTAGTGAGTTTGTGTTCTGAATTTGCAAATAAGATGCCATATCCTGATTGTAGTAGTAGCAGAAAGAGTTTGAAATGCTTTTTGTTGGAAAACGTATTGGCAAATGTAGCGTTTCTGTGGGAATGTTTTGGTGAAATTTCTTCCAAAAGGCTAAATGAATTTAAAAAACAATAAAAACTTTAGAAGCTAATTCAGTTTTCTCAGATTTCAGGAAGTAAAACTAGGAGTTAGGCTTCAGTTTCCTCAAAATAGGATGCAAAAGCCTAGTGGTTTCATCAGAAATGTTGAAAATTTGGGTTTGCTTCTTTTAAAAATGACCAAGAGTTTCTTGGTCAAATAGAAAAGCACTTTGTTACTGAAGGATTTCACATTTTTCTTGTGTGAATTACAAATATCTTGCTGTTTCATGAGAACAAGCAAAACATAGGGTTTGATCTTTTGGTAATGTAATGTACCCTGTCAGCCAAGGCAGTTTTACTGCTTTTCTGGAATGTGCTCTTCATGTATTACCTAGTGCTACTGATACATTACTTCAGTCACATACATTCTCTTCTGTACATGTTGCAGTTTTTAATTATACGCCAACAGAAATAAACCCAAAAGAGAAGTGTTCAAGGAGCAAGTGTTGCATAGAGGAAGGAGGGAGCAGAGGTTGTGCAAATTTAATGATTTTCATGAACACATCCACTCCCTGCACTAAGGAGTATCTGAGCACCAAAAAAGCTCCCACCAAAGCATCAAAATTGTTCTCAAAATTCTGACATTATTTTAGCCCTCGTGGGTCTTGCAAGGAGCCTCCAAACCCAGTGCTGGCTTCAGGTTCCAGAATAGCTGAGCAGAGGGGCAAGATTGGATGCTCAGTATGGGTCCATCACTGTAGCACAAGGCCTTCCTGTAAGGAGGGGAGTTTTTGTGTCAGTGCTGTTCAAATGTGAAGCAGGTGATCTGGTATGTGGTATTTCAGACAAAGGCACCACCCTGATCCTTGTCTTTCTGTAACTGTTGATTTTAAAACTTGAAGATTAATGTTGCTTTCCTAGATCCCTGTGAAGCTGACCAAATAGAAGTGTGCCGAGTTTTAGGCACAGGTTTGCGTTGTTTCCCTGCGCATCAACAGGATCTAACTTGCTGTTGTACTCCAGCACTCAGGCACTTTTGTCCACAAACACTTTTTCTCTAAAGTCAGTTATCTTTATGCTCTGCTCTTGTAGTTCATGTAATTAAGGCACCAAAGAAAAAAAAGAATAGCTTGATCTGATTTTTAACACGCTTGAAGAAAGCTGAAGCTGAGAAGGGTAAATTTGCAACAAAAATCTTATGGTACCTGACTGTACTGCAACTCTGCATACCTATTATTTGGTAGTCAAATAATCCGGAATGACAGTGTGTCATCATTTCCAACCTTTCTTCCTACTGTCCCCCAAGCTGGCAAGATGAAAGAAAGTAGCTCATTTTATATAAAGTAGTAACTAGCAGTTGTCCTCTATGACATCCAGTTATCATAGTGTATTGTATCATTGTGTTTACACAGACAAGCGTTTAGGGTTGACCTTATGATGTAAACTGGAAACCAAGTGTTTTAAAGCACTATAAATCAGTAATTTCCTGCATTATTTTCTTCTGAATATCTAAGGAGGACATGTTCTGCCTTCCAGCATGGTTTGCAGAGCCTGAGCTAGCCTTCAGTGATCAGTCCTCAAAACCAGATTTTTGGTGTGGCCAGGAGAAAAGGCACTGAGTATCTCATGTCTAACATTATTTTCTGTAAAGTAATACTGGCCTAATTTGGAGAGATGTTAGCTTGAGCTTCTTGAGCTTGTTCCTGAGGTCCAAGTGACTGTATCTGTCGTTTACCACATAGACCCACGCACGTGGATCTTATATAAATTGTTTAGAATTTTTTGCTCCTTTTTAGTGTTTTTGCCCTTCTTTGCTAGCTCAGCTGCTGCTTTGGTGTTAGAAAAGAAATAAAAGCAGATATGTTGCATTGTATTAAGGTTTCTTCAATCTTTTTAAAGGATCCTTGAGTAACTCCATGGGTGCTCCATGTTTTAGTGTAAGATACTTCTGTCTTCCGTCATTTACAAAGGAATACTCATGTTTGACTATTAGTTACATTTTTTCCATCTCAGACTGATGAAAACCTGATGCTGACATACTAATTTTAGACTTATTTCTGGTGTGGTTGTGCAAACTAACGGTTCATAGCTAAGGAAGTCAGTTAATGCTATAGATCAGTGAAGTTGCCCTCAAGAGGAATGAGTGGGAGTGAAGTGATAACCAGAAAAAAGCTGGGGCAGTAAGGAGATCAGCACTTTGTTTTAGTAGAAAGTACTGTAATGTCTGCCTCAGAAGTAGCTGCAAAAATTTGAGGGAGAATGATAGACAAAACGTTTAATAAATGTTAAAATACTAGGTTTGTGAAGTGATTGTAAAGTAAGCATAAAAGGGGTGGAACATCAAGGAATAAAGATGCTAGTGCCTTGCACGATTTTGTTTCATAGAATCATAGAATAGTTAGGGTTGGAAAGGACCTTAAGATCATCTAGTTCCACCCCCGCCTGCCATGGGCAGGGACACCTCACACTAAACCATGTCACCCAAGGCAATGTCCAACCCAGCCTTGAACACCGCCAGCGATGGAGCATTCACAACTTCCCTGGGCAACACATTCCAGTGCCTCACCACCCTTACAGTAAAGAATTTCTTCCTCATATCCAATTTAAACTTCCCCTGTTTCAGTTTGAACCCATTACCCCTTGTCCTATCACTACAGTCTCTCATGAAGAGTCCCTCCCCAGCATCCCTATAGCCCCCCTTCACATACTGGAAGGCTGCTATGAAGTCTCCACAGAGCCTTCTCTTCTCCAGGCTGAAGAGCCCCAACTTTCTCATCTTATCTTCATACGGGAGGTACTCCAGTCCCCTGATCATCCTCGTGGCCCTCCTCTGGACTTGTTGCCATCAGTTCCACGTCCTTTTGATGTTAAGGACACCAGAACTGCACACAATACTCCAAGTGAGGTCTCACAAGAGCAGAGCTGTTTCGACAAGTTAATGAGAAGTTTGGGGTGTTTTGAGTGATTCTTATGCTTTTCTGTATCACACAGTCAACATTAAATTATTTCTTTTCAGTTTGGGAAGAATGCATTTTTAATGGGGACTAAATAATAACCCATGACTTTTCCTAATCTTTTCTTGTTAATCTGATTTCCAGTGCACTACTCCTTACCTCTATTATACCATATTTTGTCTGCTCCTTAAGTAACAGCTTGTAAAGCATAAATGTTTAATGGGAGACGTCGTGTTAAATTCTGTCACATGAGTACTCATGAGCTCTGCATATGTTTCTGCTTTGAAAACTAAGCACAACTCAATGACAGGTTTTGTCTGCCTTGAGCAAATAGTAGGTATAAACCAAAGTAACTGGGCTTGAGCTACTCAGTAATGGTAGTCACAGAAGTATTGGCTCAAAGGAAGATCAAAACTCATCTAAGGGATGGATTTATGCCCAAAAATATTATTTATAGTTTTTTTACAACTTCAGCTTTTTCTTTCTTTGTTTTGTCGTGTATAATTTTCTTCAGATTGAAATATTTTCTACAAGTGGTTGATAAATCCTTCACATAAATCAGTTTTCACGCTTGTGCTGCCTTCCTTTGTTATGAAACATGGCATATTGCTTTTTGGAACTCCAATTCCTTTGTCATATTTCTTCGTCATATTTCTGCTTTCAGATTAGATGAAGCACATTACAAGACATGCCAGGTTGAATGCAGCATTGAGCAACCTGGCCTGGTGGAAGTTGTCCCTGCCCATGGCAGCAGCTAGATGATCTTTAAGGTCCCTTCCAACCTAAACCATTCTGTGATTCTATGATATTTATAGTCCTTTTTGCTTTAAATATCATAGAGTATCTGCTCTTAATGATTTTGGGATGTGTACCATCCCCTAGCTAATATTACTTTTTCTGGAGACTTGGTCTTTTGATACATGCAGCTCATCCACATCTTCCGCAGATGATCTGTTGTATCTTTTTTCATTCAATGCATAATTTGTTGACTCCTTGATTATGTTGGTAAAAGATACTGTCCTGCTCTTTCAAAAACTGCTATCTGCGAAGTTTCCTGGCACACTTACCACTTTTAGCTTGATTAAGAGAATTGGTGGTGGTATGTTGTACCTAAATTTGTCCAGCTAATGAGAAACTAGAAAGAACATGAGACTTGAAACTGAATTACCGGCTTTAACTGAAAATTGTAAGAGGCACTTTGTTATCATGTCTCCGCTTGTATTTGGAAAAGTAATTCCTGGAACTGCGCTTAATGGTTGTTCTGGGAACTGGGACTGTGTAAATCAATTAAAAATGAAACTGCTAGAAAGTGTGACATGGTAATGTGGAAATCTGTTTGATTGTTGCAATAAAAATGGCATAAATAAATTCTTTGTACTGAGATAGACATTTTGTGACCCAGAAGTTACTCTAAAGAAAGTTCTTCAGAGCTGTTTTATTCCTTACTGTAATAATTTTTCATATATGGATATAAGTGTAGAAGTGTTGTTCTTAATAATGTGTGGTGTCAATTAACGCAATGGTCCTTTAAAGCATCTCTTTTCTACCTCCTTTTCTGAAAAAGTTGTAACCCTCTGTAGTGTTTTCACACTTTTAAGGTTGTTGATATAATTCTCAGCCTCAGGATTTTTGGCAGAACATTTTGTTGCTGACATCACTTCCAACAGTCAAATGGTTCACACTGGGTGGGTTTTAGTTTGTCTTCTACACGTTTTCTTGTACAGAGGGAAAATGGGTATTGGTTTAGTTTCTCTTTGAGACCTTTGGATTTTGCCTAAAAGTCTTGAAGTAAGATTTGCCCAAGAATTACGTTGCAACCTAGTTACACAGGGGAGCTACTTCAGATATTAGAATCATAGAATAGTTAGGGTTGGAAAAGACCTTAAGATCATCTAGTTCTACCCCCCTCTGCCATGGGCCGGGACACCTCACACTAAACCATGTCACCCAAGGCTCTGTCCAACTCCGCCTTGAACACCACCATCGATGGAGCATTCACAACTTCCCTGGGCAACACATTCCAGTGCCTCACCACCCTTACAGTAAAGAACTTCTTCCTTATATCCAATCTAAACTTCCCCTGTTTCAGTTTGAACCCATTACCCCTTGTCCTATCACTACAGTCTCTCATGAAGAGTCCCTCCCCACCATCCCTATAGGCCCCCTTCAGATACTGGAAGGCTGCTATGAGGTCTCCACAGAGCCTTCTCTTCTCCAGGCTGAAGAGCCCCAACTTTCTCATCTTATCTTCATATGGGAGGTGCTCCAGTCCCCTCATCGTCCTTGTGGCCCTCCTCTGGATTTGTTCCCACAGTTCTGTGTCCTTTTCATGTTGAGGACACCAGAACTGCACACAGTACTCCAAGTGAGGTCTCATAAGAGCAGAGTAGAGGGGCAGGATCACCTCCCTCGACCTGCTGGTCACGTTCCTTTTGATGCAGCCCAGGATACGGTTGGCTTTCTGGGCTGTGAGCGCACGCTGAAGGCGGCTCGTGTTCATTTTTTCATCAGCCAACACCCCCAAGTCCTTCTCCACAGGGCTGCTCTGAATCTCTTCTCTGCCCACCCTGTAGCTGTGCCTGGGATTGCTCTGAGCCAGCTGTAAGACCTTGCACTTGTCCTGGTTAAACGTCATGAGGTTGGCATCAGCCCACCTCACAAGTGTGTCAAGGTCCCTCTGGATTCCATTCCTTCCCTCCAACGTATCAGCTGAACCACACATCTTGGTGTCATCGGCAAACTTGTTGAGGGCACCCTCAGTCCCACCGTTTTGTAGCACCGCTGCCAGTACAGAGCCCACATCCATCTTGAAGAGGCTTGTAGCAATTGCTTTAGGGGGAAAAAAACAAACCCCATGAGGTATATGAGCCTACAATTCTATTTGCTTGGATAATGTTAAGCAAAAAAAAACCATAGTAATCAGTATTGTATTATGTAGTGCTTTGTGGATCTATGTGTGCAGTTGTCTTTTGAAGCAAAGTCAATTTTCCACGCTCACCTTTCGTAGTAGTTACTTCCACAGCTGAACACTTGGGCTGTGTGATAAAGTAGTTGGTTTTGGCTTTCAGTCTTATTACTTCATAATTAGTTTGGTGATTGATCCACTGACTACTATACTGGCATAGTAACTCTGTTTTATTGTTTTGGTAAATATTTCTTTATGCTTTGACTTCTGAGTGTTGATTTGGGGTTTGCAGAATTAGTTACACTAACTAAGTATATATATTTAAAGTAATGGTAACATTAGAGCCCTTGTTAAAAATATAAATTAAGGTAATTGTCCTCTATTTATTATTTTTGCTTTTATCATCATTGACTACTGTAGCTATTTTATCATCCAGTCATTGAAAGTCATGAGATCTTTTTGCAGTGATTTTATTTTTCCTAAGACTGAATAATTTTGTGCTTCTGGCAGCCTTATCTTCCCTGTCCCTTCCACGTTTCCTTGTCACTTGTAAATGTTAAACAGAGCAATCTCAGCAGAAAGCATGAGACTTCACTGATAACCTCTCTTCAGTGTGAAAATTGACCTTCTTCATACTTACCACATCTGTCACTTAGCCAATAACTGCATTCTTATCTGCCCTTTGGCAGCACTGTCTTTAAAGACCCTTACCTGAAGGACCCTGTTAGAGCTTCTGATTGGAAGATAGTGAGATGTTCTGCAGGATCACCTATTCAAAGATGTGTTGGCCACTTCAGAGGAGAAATCTGGTGATTTGTGAGGCATGACTTACCTTTCCCTGCCATCATACTACCGCTGAAAGATGGTGTCTCATGTCACCCTCCAGGTGCTCATTTCTGTCTTTTCATTCATGCAAACACTTGCATTGCCGTAACGTAAACTGGATAGAGAAGCTGCTCTGAATGCAAAACTAAGGCCTACCATGCCAAATATGTAAAGCAACAGAATACCTCTCACTGAATCAAAATGGCAACAAAACTCAGTTCCCTGCACCAGATCTGCCAGCTCTGCCAACACAAGAAGGATTGGGGATGGAGGGGGGAGGGTGCAGGTGATGAAGAAGTTTGGGACTGTGTTTTTTGGTAGACTTCTGGCTTGTACTGACTTGAAAGTGCTGAATTCCTAAGTTGCTCAGCGTTCTGGCTGTCCTTCTCTGACTGGAGAGATTTGAAATCCTTGTTCACTAGGCCTACACATAGCTTTTGATGAGAAATCTCAGTTTATACCATTAGAGATGCTTGATTTCATAATAATAAGTATCTGTATTTGCTAGAGGCTGCGTAAATCAGTTCCACATTTCCACAATGGGTTCTATATGTCAAACTAGAGCAGTTATTCTTTTTCTGGTACAATAATTCTATTAAAAAAGAAATAATTAAAATATGCAAAACTGGAATATTGAGAGAACTGAATTTGAAAATTCCAAACAGGCTTGAGGCTAGGTCAGCTGCTCGCATGTTTTGCATCAAAGACTTCAAATAATCAAGGTTTTCACAATTTGTAGATGTATCAGTATGTGCTTGTTATTTCCTCCATAGTTTATGACTTGCTAAGCGTCTTGTTTGAGGAGGAAAAGCCTGTCAAAATAGCACTCTCAAATGACCAGGACTAATGAAAAGTCACTCTTTTTCTGCCTTTTTTTCACCTCTGTACAGAAAGCATTTAGATGAAAGTAGATCCTCGCAAAGCTTGGTGACAGTATTACTTAACCTTAAATGCTG
The DNA here is from genome assembly GCA_017639245.1 of Myiopsitta monachus. Lineage (NCBI taxonomy): Eukaryota > Metazoa > Chordata > Aves > Psittaciformes > Psittacidae > Myiopsitta > Myiopsitta monachus. Next base: position 69,384,707 of record CM029919.1, read on the forward strand.
GAGATGTGTAAGGTAGGAATAGGGCTTGTATCAAGCATACATTTGCTCTAAGGAGATAAAAGCAGATCTGTTGGTGTTCTTGGATGAATTAAATCGTTAACACAGTGTCATGGGTTCAGCAGCAGCAGTTATTTTTCTCCTTCTTGGTAGCTGGTGCAGTGCTGTGTTTTTGATTTTGGGCCTGGGAACTGCGCTGATAACACCAGTGTTTTCAGTTACTTCCTGGTAATGTTTTGGTCTGACCAAGGACTTTCTGAGTCTCATGCTCTGCCAGGGAGGAGGGGAAGCCGGGAGGAAGCAGAGACAGGACACCTGACCCAAACTGACCAAAGAGGTTATTCCATACCACAGCACGTCATGCCCAGGATTTAAAAACAGAGGGCAGAGACCCAGAAGGGGGGTGTGTGCACTGCAGGGTCAAGCTTGATATCGGGTGGTGAGCAGTTGTGTCCTCTTCCCTTGTATTTCTCTTGTCATTATTATTACTGGTGGTAGCAGCAGTGGTTTGTGTTATACCTCAGTTACTAAACTGTTCTTACCTCAACCCGTGGGAGTTACATTCTTTCAATTCTCCTCCCCATCCCCCTGGGACTGGGGGAAGAAAGAGGGACGAGTGAGCAAGCGAGAAAACTGTGTGAGTTATAGTGGCTTAAACCATGACACACAGCAGTTGTTAATGATTTTCTTCATAGATTTTTGTAAGCACAAGCCTGAATAGGAGCATAATTTATCTAGCACAACTCGTGTGTGTGAAATTAAAACATGGTTCTTATCTTACTTTTTTTTATAGTAAAAACTATTTAAATTAAGACTATGAAGTATCTTGTGCTTTAGCAGTTGTAAATTTATTTCAGAATTCTGAACACCAATTGTAACGTGAAGCTTCTGAAAATACAGTCACATGCAGAAGTCAGCTTTCTGGGCATGCAGTTCTGTCATGGGAAAGAAGGGTGGAAGTAGCTCACACCAATCCACTCCTTGCACTTCCATTCCAGAGCTCTCAATTCTAAATAAGTTTCGTTTTGCCTTGCAAAATCACAGCCATCTTTTAACATATTATGAAGAACATTTTTTAATGTTATGTACTGTGTTGACTGATAAAATAATTTGAGCTGGTGCTGATTATTTAAAAAGGGAACAAACAGTCCCAAGGGAGCTTGGCATTGAAGTAGATGCATAGTTTAGTGATAAACACAGCACTGAAATTCACTGTGGGCAAGTAACTAAAACCTGAAAATCGATTAAGAAATTATTATAAAGAATAAAAACATAAAACAATAGAAACCAGACAAAAGCAATTTTAAAAATACTGCAGTGCTAAGAGTGTGGCTGCTCAGGACCTTGCCCTGTGACCAGTGAGTACACCCAAACCCCAGGGTAGCTGTTCCCAGGTTTGAGGATTTAGGTCTTTTGTTTAATCATTTCATGGAAAACAAAGTCCAATTGAACATGTTGGGCCAGAGCTGATGTGATGATCAAGAAGCTGGGAAGCACATGTGTGTCCTGTAATTTTGCCGTAGCCAAATAAAGCTTAGCCAACAAGAAATTCAGCTTGTTTTGTCCATAAAAAGAGTTTTCAGGCTGGGATAAAACCACCACAGATACTTCCCTGCTGCGCAAGCATCCTGCACGGGCTCACTTAAGCCCTGCTTAATTCGCTGGATTTAACATTGCAGATTTATAGTTACCCCTGGGTAGTAGGAGGGCGACTGAGTCACATATCAGTCTTATTCTTCTTTCTGATGCCAGTGGCTGTTTGACCCTGAGAAATTTCAGGACTTAATTGCTTTCTCCCTTTTTGCACTAATCAAATGGGGCTTCTGTAGCCACTGCAAGGAAGTTCTAGATGAAAAGCATCATTTCATTTAGTAAAATTTATTCCTGTTGCTGCATCTAGTAACATTAATCACATACTGAGCATGCAAAACTCCTTTCCTGTGAAAGGAATTCATTGAAGGTGACCTGTTCACCTGAAGTGCTGCTTGAAAGCTTTAAAAAGTAATGTAAAATTTGTAAAAGCTAGTGTGACTAATATCGCTTTAGAAAAAAGCTACTGATAAGCAATGCTGTTCAATGAAGCTGAGCCCAGGGTTAAAGTGCTTTTGTGACTGTTACTTTAGCCGTCTGGTAATTGTCTGGTTAATGACATTATATTTTGCTCATTTGAGAAAGAAATACGTTGATTACCAAATAGTGGGATTGAATTTGAACAGACTTTGCCCTGATAAGCTCGAAAACTGCAAGCTGCAGAACGTGTTTCAGATTCACTAATTTGAAGGCTTTTTCATGTTTAAATACAAAGAAAGGAGGCAAGGTTGTAATCCCATCGCTTTTACGGGTTAGGTGATAGATGCGAGAAAACTCCCCTCTGTGTACTTCTACATTTATTTTTTTTTTGAGGCACCACATTTATCTTGCCACATTTTTAACCATAGTGTCAATTAGTTTTTGTGGGAACCAAAAAAGATGTATTGGGCTTGCTGTGTCTTGCTATTCGGTCTCTGTAAGTAGATGTTTCTACACAAAGAATATCTTGCTTACTGTAATTCATCTAACTGATGGAAAGCAGCAATAGGTGTCTTCAGCTTCTGTAGGGTGAAGTTTCACATGCCAACCAACTGATTGAACAGATCGTTCTCATCAGTAAATACAGGGCATCTCATACTCCCCATTTTCTCCTTTTTACTGCTTTGCTCCCAACCTTCATGATGTTGCTGCCCTGTCTTTTCTTAGTGCTTGTTTGGCTCTGCTTGTGATTCTTTGCAGAGCTGCCTTGAATCTGGTTTTGCTTTTTTTGTTTACTTTCTGCTGGTTTAGTGCTTCAAATTGACTTACATGGAGGTTGACTAATTGTCAAGCCTGGCGAGTAGAAGAGGAGGGGTTGAAATGGTGCAAAAGTAGGCAGGTCCCTTCCATAGGTAGCAAGCTGCTGTGTCTCCCTCACCTCATCTAATGAAATCTACACCTTGTGTAGTGAATATTGGAGCAGGGTTGAGAGAGAAACTGTGACTGCTGGTCTCAAGTGTTGATTTTAAAAACAGTGACTTTTGTTTCTGTTTCTTGACCTCTCATTCCCCTTTATCAATCCATTTTCCTCCTACTGGTGCTTCATTCAAAACAGTACTTTCCTACTCATTAATGCTTAAAATGTGAAATGATTCACTCTTAGTCAGGAATCAAGATGTTTTAGCAATGAAGTAGTGATTGCTCTGGAAAAGTTGGATTCTTCAGAGCATAGTGAAATGCTGGTGGGAATAAGAGAAAGGAAGAGGCTAAGTGGCTGGAAGAATTAGAAATGGAGAAGGTAATGTCTGCTGTTTCTAGCAAGGGCAGTGCTGAAAGAAACAAGTGAGAAGAGCATGCACTCCTAAATTATAAGGGAAGACTGTTGCAAACCAGCCCAAGAGCTGATCTGGTTGAGAAATGCTGGTGAAATAACTGTGTGGCTATGAATCACAGACTGATGTTTTTCTGCTGTGGATGAAACAGCTCCAACAGTATTGCCAAAATCATAGTTTAAAAATGACACAATGTCAGAAATCGTTAATCTCAAGTCACTCTTGTCTTATTGCTCTGAATTTTTAGTTGATGCACTGCAGAAGAAAAGTGGTTTTTTTTCTTTTTAGAACAAAGGCTAAATGGAGCAAGTCTTAACACTAGTTTTAATTCTAGTAAATCCAGCCTAGTTTCACTAGGCCTTTTCTTACTGCCTTAGGTCATGCAGCTGGCTTTGCATGTGTGCTGTGCGCCCGTTTCTTACTGTAGCTGCAGGTTTGTCGTCTGTGCCATCATGTTTTAATATTAGTAACGTGTAGGATCAAATAGACCTCGGACTGTCAGACAGTGAATTGAGTGCAAAGTGTTGAGGTCATTTGAAGAAAAATGTTGCCCACTTCATTCCCAGTCTTATGGATACTGCTTTCCCACCCAGGCAGCAAACATTTGCTAATCGTATGTTCTTTTGCTTCTGGAGTTCTGATGGTGCACTGTTGGAAGGCAGTGTTGCGCTCAAGGATATTGTGCTCCCATTTAAAGAAAATTAAAAAACCAGAAGCCAGCAACACTGTTTTCAAAATTAGTTATATAGATGATGATGATGAAATGCTTTCCCGTGCAGTCTTGTTGTCTCAGCATAATTCTACTCTGTGCATGACACACAAGCAGCAAAAGCCTGAGATTTTGTTTCTGCAAGACCTGCTGTTTATTACTAATGTCAGCAGTAGTACTGATGTTGCTTCAGCCATAACCCTCTCCATTCCACTTGCATCCTCCCTGCATTGCCTCCTACCTCAGGCTTTTAATAGGTTCAGACTTAACTCCAGCTAAAGTATTAATAATTGACCTAAAATTCAAATGGGTTTTGGTTTTGGGCATGAGGGCAGAATCTTAAGGTATCCAGAGTGACTCTAACTCTTGCCAGAGGTAGCTCTGGAACATGATGCTACAGAGATCGCAGTAGTCCACAGTGCAGGGAGATGAGTTATGACCTATGTTATCGTATATAAAATATTGGGTAGGTGTTGTACCAGAAATGGAATGACACTAAGTACAGCAGTAACTTTCAGTCACTGAGAGGTTGGTGGTTTTTTGCTTTGTTTTGTTTGGGTTTTGTTTAATTTTTGAAAATGTGACCTTTTATGTGTTTTCTTGTATTGTTTGCTGTTCTTTTCAGGAATGGCTGTTTAATAGAAAGTAATAAGAGCCTCTAGAGTACAGCTGAGTCTCAATTCTGCAGTTAGCCTGTACCTAATGGGCTGCTGTTGAAACAGAAAAAGTGGTACATTTAATACTTAAAATTTGTCAGTTAAATAGTTAAAATTTACCTGGCAAAATGTGAGTGTTCTGAAGTATTTCAAAAGATTAATGTTCTGTTTAGGATCATAATTTTGGGGTTGGTTCTAGAGAAGAAGGAACAAAATCAATCCGGTGTGGTTATCTATTCTCAGTATAATGAAAAGTTACCGTCATTTTTCTAGGGATCACCTCTCTTTGATCTTATCAAGCAGTCAAAAGAACGAGAAGGCCAAACTGAACAGCCTGAGGCCACTTCCACTCTCAGTCTGCCTCTCCAGCATAATCACACTGCAGCAGACCTGTAAGTGACATGTTAATATCACCCTTAATATTTAACTCCACTTGTATTCTGTTTTTCTACTTGTTAGGCTTGGTACTTGGGCTTGGTCCATGCTGGAGTGTTGTATTTGCTGCTGCTTATTATACATGTAAATTTAACTAAATTAAATTCTGAAATATTTTTTTAAGCCCTAATCAAACTTGTAATTGCAAACTGTTATCTTACTTGCTCAGGAATAAGTCCCTTTATCAAATATTTAATCAATAACTTGAAGTTTTCATTCCTGGTATAGGAATAGCAGGTTACAGGAGAAATTAATTTATTCTAATGGGGGAAGAGTTCCTGCAAGTGTTATTCATGTGATATTATTCCTTTATCCTGTGATGCTAAGTGCCTAATACATGTTGAATCTCCAGCTATCTTTCTCCTGTGAGATCTCCTAAGAAGAAAGGACCTCCTCTAAGTGGTACTTCTACTTCAGATGCTCAGCCAGGTGTTACCCCTCAAACACAGAAGCCACAGAAATCTACCTCCCTCTCTCTGTTCTACAAAAAAGGTTTGTTGCTTCTGTAGGTGCCAGAACTACAAAGCTATCTCTTGTTATTTCTCCTTTTGGAGTTTTGGAGCTCAACATTTTTTAATGATTACAGTCAAATCTGCGATAAACACTGTGCAAACCCTCAGGTGCCCCTGGAAGAAATAGTAAAACAGTGCCAGCAGGTCAGTGCTTGCACTCTACACACTGTGAGTTCCAACTGAAAACCTATCTGCTGAAGGTAAGAATGGCCATATGGGCTCAGGTGGAGGCTTCTTCTATCATAGCAGCCTGTCTCCAGCAGTGGCCATAAATAGATGTCATGGGAAGCTTAAGGTGGTGTATGGTGCTTCCCCTGAATGCTTTCCCAAGCTTTAACTTTTGCCAGCTTAGGGGTTTTCCTGAGTCTTTTCCGATGTGTCTGCTTAGTGACTCATGTTCCAAATGCTTGTTTAGACACTTTTTGAAGTGAGCTAGAGACAGAGTGCACAGCATTGTTTAGTGTGGACTTCTGTGTGTCCACTGCCTGTTGTATGAAGAATCTTTTCTCTATATTTTGATTGAGCCTGGAATCTGCTAACTTCATTTGATGGCTTACAGTTTCTGTAGTGGGAAACGAACATTCAGTTGCTGTCCATCCTCCATCATGTTCCTTTTGTTTTGTTTGCTACTCTTATTACAATTTCAGTTTATTTTATTTCTCTATTTTTGAAGTGTATCTGCTGGCTTATCTCCGACTGCGTACCCTGTTCTTTCGGCTTCTTTCTGACCATCCTGACCTGGAACCCTTGATCTGGACCCTCTTTCAGCACACACTGCAGAATGAGTATGAGCTTATGAGAGACAGGCACTTGGACCAGGTAACATTAACAAGAAAGTTCTGAAACTGAACAAAATGTTGCTTATACATTCTTTAGCCATTTGAAATAATAACCTGAGTTTTTATTTCTCTGTTGATCATTCAAAGGAGAAATTAATTTAGAGTGAAGTCTAGCATCAGGTTTTTTAAGTACTGTCAGTGACTTACTCTGGGATCTTCAACTACCATTTGCAGCTATGTTCAATATAATGAAGACACAACAAGATTTATAATAATTTGCATCAGAAAATGCTGATTTTCTTTGGGAAGACAACATGTGGCTGATAAAGGTTTTGCTATTCAAGCCTAAAATTGCAGCATATAAAATGAGTTTGAGAAGATATTATCAGCTGCAATTGATTGTCATACAGAGCTAGAGGAAACAGGAGTTGACTTTTATTCTGAAAGGTCTTATGAAGCAGAGTTGCATGCTGGTTTACAGAGCACAATCAGTAACTGAAGTTCATCAGTTGATTACTTGAAGAAGCTGCATTAATTTTCTGCATTTCCAATTGTCTTGTTTTGTTTCTTTTGTAGATTATGATGTGTTCCATGTATGGCATATGCAAAGTAAAGAATGTAGATCTTAGATTTAAAACAATTGTTTCGGCCTACAAGGAGCTTCCCAACACAAATCAAGAGGTATGAAAATATTTTAATGTTATCCCTCCATAAAAATGTTAAAAGGAGCATGACCAGCAGGTCGAGGGAGGTGATCCTGCCCCTCTACTCTACTCTCCTGAGACCTCACTTGGAGTATTGTGTGCAGTTCTGGTGTCCTCAACATAAAAACAACATGGAACTGTTGGAATAAGTCCCGAGGAGGGCCATGAGGATGATGAGGGCACTGGAGCACCTCCCGTCTGAAGATAGGCTGAGAAAGTTGGGGCTGTTCAGCCTGGAGAAGAGAAGGCTGTGTGGAGACCTCATAGCAACCTTCCGGTATCTCAAGGGGGCCTATAGGGACGCTGGGGAGGGACTCTTCATGAGGGACTGTAGTGATAGGACAGTGAGTAATGGGTTCAAACTGAAACAGGGGAAGTTTAGATTGGATCTGAGGAAGAAGTTCTTTACTGTAAGGGTGGTGGGGCACTGGAATGGGTTGCCCAGGGAAGCTGTGAATGCTCCATCGCTGGCAGTGTTCAAGGCAGGGTTGGAGAGAGCCTTGGGTGACATGGTTTAGTGTGAGGTGTCCCTGCCCATGGCAAGGGAATTGGAACTAGATGATCTTAAGGTCCTTTCCAACCCTAACTATTCTACGAGTCTATATATCTCTGTCTAAAGCAAGATAAAACTACGCCTGAACATCAAAAGAAGACTTCTGCTTCACTGCATCTCCATTTTGTGGAGGAGAAAACTGGCTCTAAATGTTTCTTTAAACATCTCACACAAGTAGTTTGGTAACTCTCCTCAGAAAGCAAACTTCATTCCACTTTTTTATTTAAAGATATTAAGTAATGGTTTATGATTCTATTTGGAGACTAGATCAGAGATTCGGGTCTAGAGCTAATAGGATTTTCAAATGCAATCCAAGTTCCTTTAAGCGTTAATGTCCGTGGAGCGTTAAGGGAAGAGAAGCAGGCAACTTTCTATAGAAGCTTTCAATAGAAATATGGTTAGATATCAAACAGGTGTGTATGTATTAAAGTTGCAGGCTTAATTGTAGCATTAAGAAGTTCCTTTCTTTGTAAGGGCCTCACATTTTTGCATGAAACAGTAACTATATGAATAGAAAAAATCTCACTGAACAGTCAATTGAACTGTAGCATCTTTAGTAGCAGAATTTCTCATAGAGTGTTTGTGCATCTTAGCTAAACTCCAGACTTTTGTCTCTAAGCCTTAAGAACTATTTAATCATCAGGACAGTAATGAAGCTTTTTAGCCTTCCAAGGTGTGCACAGTAGTAACAGTTGTGTGTTTGAAAGTAAATGGAGCTTATATATGGATAATGTTATCAACATGTTATCACTAAGGTGCTGTGCCAGTTAATTAAGTAGATGCTTCTACTGGTGTTCATACATGTTTGGAAAAACAACAGTTAAGAACAGTTCTAAGCAACAGTTACAATGGCTTGCATTATGCTACACATGCCATAGAATCATCGAATAGTTAGGGTTGGAAAGGACCTTAAGATCATCTAGTTCCAACCCCCCCTGCCAGTGGGCAGGGACACCTCACAATAAACCATGACACCCAAGGCTCTGTCCAACCCGGCCTTGAACACCACCAGGGACGGAGCATTCACAACTTCCCTGGGCAACCCATTCCAAGTGCCTCACCACCTTCACAGTAAGGAACTTCTTCCTCATATCCAAGTCTAAACTTCCCCTGTTTAAGTTTGAACCCAGTTACCCCTTGTCCTATCACTACAGTCCCTAATGAAGAGTCCCTCCCCAGCATCCTTATAGTCCCCCTTCAGATACTGGAAGGCTGCTATGAGGTCTCCACACAGCCTTCTCTTCTCCAGGCTGAGCAGCCCCAGCTTTCTCAGCCTGTCTTAGCTCTTATCTGACACAGACTTTATGTATGGTTTTGTGAGTTTGCTTTTCATCCCTCTTTTTAAAACTGTGTATGGTTTTCTCACCCTATGTAGACTTTCAAACGTGTTCTCATCAGGGAAGAACAGTATGACTCCATTATAGTCTTTTACAACTTAGTGTTTATGCAGAAGCTGAAAACGAACATTTTGCAGTATGCCTCCAACAGGGTAAGCCGTTGTGTTTAGAGTTCATTATTTAACAGAATAGGAATATACAGGAAATAGTACTTTACAATTATTTTATTACTTTCATAGCCTCCCACTCTGTCACCTATCCCGCACATTCCTCGCAGCCCTTACCAGTTTTCCAACTCTCCTCGGCGTGTCCCTGCTGGCAATAACATCTACATCTCACCCTTGAAGAGCCCATACAAATTCTCTGATGGGTTTCAGTCACCCACAAAGATGACTCCAAGGTCTAGGTAGGTTGTTGACAGGCATTTCTTTGACTACATTAAAGGTATTTGGGGCATTTTACTGAAAGTAAAAGAAAACCAGAGAGCCTTGTTTGTCAGTAGTCTGTGGTTGTTACATCTTTTCTGTTTAAACGTTCGCATCCTGTATTCGGCAGCTTTATTCATCCTCGAGCGCTTTTCTGTTTCTGCAGTCAGTGTGCTCAAAGAGGTTTTTTGTTTGGTTTTTTTCTTTTATTTATGACAGTCATATGCAAGCAGGGTTTTCTGACCTAGTTGTTTAAATGTTGGCTTTGACTCTGGATCACGCTCCTGAAATACAGAGCTGAGCTTTGTATGCTTGTTTAATACTTTTATGGAATAAAATGGTTCAGAGTATTTAGTTGACTGAGCAGAACATTTCAAACTGTTGGTCACTGGTTCTTAGAAGAAGAAGTTGACAGCAAACGTGCCAGTTCCCTGTGGGCTTTTCAAGCTAGGATCAAGTGAGTCCCATTGCACCTACCCACTGTGTACGAAAGTTAAAATAGTGCTGTGTATTTTGTGTTGAAGTCCTGCGTGGTTTTGATTAGCAAACACCCAAAGGTGAAGGTGAAAGGATGGTTATCTGGATACCCAGCACTGAAGAGTTTTCCTGCTGCTAAGGGATGGACTGTGGGGGCCTCTGATTCTTTCAAGCCACAGTTTCTTTTCTGTCTTTATGGTTCATTTGGTAATTCCGTGTTCTCTGGTTTGAACAGAAAGATTGAACAGTCTCACTACAGTAAAGCACAGTATTGGTTTGCACTGTTAGTGCAGAGAGGAAGAGACTGTTAATGTCCTATGCTAAGCTGTGCAAATCAGTTTTATCATTGTTAAATGCATCTTACTCTTAAACACTTCTCTTCTTCATTTGGCAGAATTTTGGTGTCAATTGGTGAATCATTTGGGGTGAGTTTTAACATTTTTAATGTTTGACCTTGAATGTGTGTAACTTTTGGAGGAACGGGCTGGCTTGCTGACACCTGTAGAGCTAGCGATGGAACGTCTCTGAATTAATGTAATGCCTTATGGAACCTGTAAGCACAGAGATTATGGGGGTGTTCTGTTAACTCCTTTCAAAAGTCCCGTTTGCAATACTTCACTTTGAATTTGCGTTTTCCTTTGGTTGCTCTGACAGAGTTCTTAAACTGCAGAGTTGTAGAACTCCCAATCTGTCTTCACGGATAATCTGGGAAGTTTGAGTCCCTCCAGAATTTATTGGCGTTTTGGTTTTCTGTCATTTCAGACTTCCGAAAAATTTCAAAAAATAAACCAGATGGTGTGCAACAGTGACTACCACCTGAAGCGCAGTGCAGAAGTGAGCGCTGCTCCTAAGCCACTGAAGAGGCTGCGCTTTGATATAGAAGGGCAGGATGAAGCAGATGGAAGGTGAGAGATTGTTCTTAGCTTTTCAGTATCTTATGTGTATTTGGTTCTCGGGCTCTCCATCCTAACTCCTTCCTGACATCCTGACTTCTGTTCATTTGTGGACTTCAGTAAGCAAGCGAGAGGTGGTAGCTTTATACTTCTCAATTAGTCACTTTGATGTCAGAAGCAAGGATTTATTCAGTGCCTGCATACTCAGCATCCCAGTGTTACAGCTGGGTGCTAAACCATGATGTTAGTCAGTCTTTTAAAAAATAAACCCTGGATTTTTTAGACAGATATCAGGTAGCTCTTGAGTTTAGCGTAGGCAAGAAAAAGAGTTTGCATCTTTGTAAGAGAAGGCAATAGCATTGAAATGAACTAATCTTGCTTTAGTTACCTTATGAAGATAAAAAGTTGGGGTTTCTTTCAACTTCCACTTAATATATGCTTTCTGTCTGCAGCAAACACCTACCGCAGGAGTCCAAGTTCCAACAGAAGCTTGCAGAAATGAGTGAGTCTGACTTTTTTTCATTAACTGCTCAGCAGTGACTTCCTTGGATAAATCAGTTTGTGCCCTCTCAGATAAAGACACTGCTCTCATAAAGACACTGATGTCATTTTGGTAATTTGCTTAGTGTTTTGTGCTTGCTTCATTTAATCTTGAGAATGCAGATTATAAAATGGATATCCTCAAAAGCCTTCTTGAGGATGTTAAATGGCGCAGCAGCATAGAAAATGCTGTATTACATGCGAATAAGACACATTCTTCCTGAACACTCGAATTCTTGAACTATGGGGTTAAACTCTTGCCAAGGCTTTCCCATTTTTTGAAATGATAGACCCTTAGCTGAGAGCTTGCAGGCAGAAAGAAATCAGTCGTAACTGCAGCAGTGTTTAGTTGACCAGACCACCAAAAATGCAATTATAGTAAAGGAAAATTATATAGATAGGGAAATTGTAATTTTATATGTTGCTTTGCTCTCCTTTATGCTAAAATACTCTAGACTGCTTTTACTGTGGATCAACATTTCTGTCTGATTTTATGGGGTCACTCCTGTTTTTCAAAAGAAACTCAAATCTAGCTCATGAAAAGCAAAATGGCCCCATCCCCACATCTAAGCTGTATTTTCCACTCCCAAGAAGGAACACACTTGGTCTGACCTGGCTTTCATACTCTCGAGTGGAATCTGAGGCTCTGTAGCTGAGCAGATTTGACCATCGAATATGCTTACCTAGCAAGTGTCTGCTCATCAAGCTGGGTATGTGCATGGATCCAGGCACCTCTGGTTTATTTTAGGGCAGGGCAAATGTTTCAGTGTTTACTTGTGGCAGAGAAAAAGAAGGAATATTCTGTCTCATGTCCAGTTGATGGTTGATGTGCATTACTGAGGGGGAAAAAGGGGCATTTCCCAGGCAGGCTGGCCCTGGGATGTGGGCACTGCCTGGCCCAGAGCATCTGCCTGGCAACAGGACAAGATACCCTACATGATTCAGTCCATCTCCTACCTGGAGGATGGAAACAGACAAAGGGAGGGTACAGAAGCAATGAGAACTTGAGTGAAGAGGTGGTATGAATTTAAGATGTGTGAGATTGAGCAAGAACTCAGAAGCATGTGTTTATTTTCAGATGAGGGACTTGTTTTATTTAGAACAGTGTACTTCTGTTCCTTGTGTCATTACAGATTTTTGCAGTAAATAATCACGTCCAGAGTATTTCTGAAGAAAGCATTTAATCTTTTGTTTTGTTTTGGCCTTTTTAGCATCTACTCGAACAAGAATGCAAAAGCAGAAACTGAATGATGGAAATGATACCTCAGCGAGTGAAGAAAAGTGAGATTCTTCTCAGGACCAGGGGCTGCACCGCAGGCCCTCTTAGGTTGTTTCTGTTTTACAGCCTTCATTAATTGAGTTGCTTTTTTAGTTGCTTTTTATTCCGAAGTGCTAGTTGATAGCATTTGGACTTTTTAAATTTTTATATGTTTTTCATGATACTTTTGGCCTTATGATGTAGCATATATACAGTGTACGCCTCTGAATTTAATTTATATATTTTTGTGAGGGTTTTAAAAACAAACTTGGAAGGTGTCTTAGTTTTCCTGTTGCAACATTACTGATCTAAGCCAATTCAGTCCACTTGGACTGAATTTCTCTGTCTAAAGACAAGATGTTAGCTAGAATGATTTGAAATGCACTATTTTTTTTCTTAGATTTCATTTTTATATCCTCATTACTTGCAAATTTTGAACGTGAGGGAGCAGATGCTGCGAAGATTTCTGTCTCTGTATATAATGAGCACATCAGATTCCCATTAACTTAAACTACACAGCAGTCATGAGACATTGCAGAGTCAGGGCCTGACATCAGACATACATCCTGAATGCAGAGTGAACTCATTATGTGGCTGTACTACTGAACCCAGTACTTAGTATTTGTGTAATTTCAGAGGGCAGTTATGCTGTCCATCAGTTTGAATTTCAGGGAATATGGATCCCACAGAGAATATTCCCAGAAGCCGAAGCTTCTTCCCATATGCAGAGTACTTGATGTGCACTTTCTTCTCTTGGAAAATCTCAAAGTATTGAGATTCCCACCTGGTACATGAGGCTTCAAAATTCTGATGATGTAGAATTCTCTTGATTTCTTCAGATTTTCACCTACCCATCGCCAAGCTGAACAAGCTTGAGAAACAGGCACCAAACCTCCTTCCTGTAGCTGAAAGCTGAGTGTCTCCAAGTGGGGTTCCAGGTAAGAGTAGCCTGGTCTCTAAAAGCACAGGGTATCCTCTCTCATCAGCCTTGCTGCAGCATCCGCACAAAAGCCAAACTTTGATGAGCCCATGCTGAGAAAACCAGTCTGCCTTGTTTTACTGAAAAGGCAGAGATTTAACAGGCAAGTTCTTGTTGTAACTAGCAAAAAATCCCCAAAACACCCCCAAACCTTTTTTCATCTTAAGTATTTGTAAGTTACTGATTCAGATACTGGAATTTTTCTTGCAATGACAAAGTGTTGGCAAAATAGGCAAGGGAAGCACGTATTTGACTTCCAGTGGATTAAAATATGAGTAAATAAATGAAGTTCTGCTTCAGAATTACCCATTTTTATGAAATTTAGCTTTTGCAGCTACTTAAATTACAAGAGCTATAGTAGAAGCGCATGCCATTCGTTACACAAACATTTTAAACCAGCATCTTCTCCAGCTAGCTTATTTAGAGATGGTTTAGCTGATCCTAGAATAGTTACAGCAGCACATTTGAAAGATCAGTTCTTTTATTGAACGGAAGCTAATCCTAGAGCTACTAACAGTTCTACCAGCAGCACACTGATTTGTCAATGAGCTTGAAAATAAAACTGAGTTCTTTTTTTAGTCTCAATACGGCTTCAACTTCCTTCCTGAAAAATGTAACAGTGTTAAGAGTACCTTATGTTTATTTTCTCACTTCTTGCAGTTTTACGGAGTATGTGTTAATATTGTGGTACACTGACCATAAGCTACAGCAGCCGAAGTTCTCCCATGATCCTTTGGCTGTATTATTTCTTTACTGTGACAATGTATTTTTTGTTCAAACAGACAGGACGCTTTGCATCAAATATAAGAGAATATTTTATACAACTAATCAGTTTCTCTCTTTTCAAGATAAATAAAATAGCTTTTAAAGGATTTATAGTTTGCAGTTTTATTTAGGTGAGAAGGTGACTTCATGTGGTAGTGAAGTATGGTAATGGTGTGGGCCTACAGGAAAGCTGGCGAGGGGCTTTTTAACAAGGGCATGTAGGCATAAGCCATGTTGGATGTGGCTTTGAGCAGCCTGGTCTAGTGGAAGGTGTCCCAGCCCGTGGTAGGGCTGTTGGAACTAGGTAATCATTAATGTCCCTTCCAACCCAAACCATTCTGTGATTGTGTGATACTGTGATGTCCTCCGGCATCGCACTTGACCATGATTCTGCAGTTGGTACAAGCAGAGGTAACTCCATCTCCAGTGACTGATTCTGATTGGTTGCCGGAAGTCCAAATACTTACACTGCTGGGCTTGTAGTTACCTTCAGACGCTTCTGAAGATACTCTGGAAATCTCATTCTCACCAGGCCTTTTGTTCTGGGTCGCTGTTGGTAACGCTTTGGGCAGACGCAGGTTGGCATTGTGTTCTGGGTCACTGTCGTGGTCCTTGCCGAGGTGCCTGAGACAGTCCTTCAAAGAAGCTGGTGTCCCATCATTTCACCACCCTGCTTTTCATAATCCATTCTTTCACTCAGACTGCTGGAAATGCGCCAGGATGTCAAAACTCCAGCATAAGCCACCCCACTGTTCTGGGCTGGATGTCTGGCTGTGGGCACGTCAGTCCTGCAGGCTCCCCGTGTTGCCTTATTGGAGTCCATAGGTGCCTGTGACTCACAGGCTCTGCTGAGCTTGCAGCGCTGTTTATAGCATCAGTGCTCAGGATACTGTGTGGGGTACAAAGTGCACAGGCTCATAGGCCAGTCCCTGCCCCCTTCTGCAAACACATTTTCAGAGTCTTATTTTTAAGCAGATACATCTGCAAATAAAAGTGTATTGAAACTATCAATCAGATTTGGAAAGATAACAGTGTTGGAGAGTGCCTTTCCTATAGCAAGACCTTGTATTCAAAATGGCCTAGAATATTGAAATGGTATTCCAGGAAAAAAAGAAAATGAGTATTCAGAGCAGAGGAATTGGACAGGAAATGTGACAGGCAATTTAGGTAATGGTAAGGCAATGGTGAGGATTGCACTGCTGGTCAAACTCTTCCTCTGTCTGCTGTGGAGAAACATGTATTTGTGGAGATCGGTCTCTATCTGAGCCCTGTATGTAAAATGTGTGAGGTGAATTGGCTTTGCCTGTGTAGCCACCTTAAGCGGGATGGGCTGACTCTGAGTCTCCTCAGTTGCCATTATACACCTTGATCTCCTCCTGCCGTCGTCCCCCATTTCCAAATGCTGTTTGTTCTTACGTGTCACAGGAACTTATTTCCCTGCATTTGACTTGCAAGTGAAGAATTTTGTGCTCACGCAGTGCTAGTCCAGAGAGGCTGTTCGTAAATAGCAAGTTCCTCACAGGCACTGGAGCAGACATAGGTAATGTGTAGACTGTGTGTTTTAAAGTACAAGAGTGGCAGCAGGAAGATACCTGTGTCAGATGTGACACGGCTCTGGGATACTGGTGCAAAGTACAAGTTGAAATACTTTAAGGTGTAACAGATAAGCTGGTTGTAATGTACCTTTGCTTCAGAAACAGTTATTGGTGTTTTGAAGACAGTTTTATTACTAAGTCACCAGGCCATTAATTTCTTTGAAAGGTGGAAACACACTTATGCAAATACTCCAGCTTATTTTTGCAGACTCAGTTTTCATTCTGCTTCAGACTGCTTTATCTGATGGCAGTTATTTCTAGAGGAACACAATTACGATCTCTGGTTTGTTCCTTTTTCTCCCCACTACTACGTGATCAGCTCATTTTACACACGTCAGACTCCCACTCATAGTTTTTTAAATATTATGGCATTTTTATTAATGGTCTATTAAAACCAGGCAAGTTTATAAAGGAACAAGAAATCAAAACATATTTCTGCATCATTAGGTGGTAGCCAGTGAGTCCTGTCTCTGTGGGGTAAAGAAATGCCTTAGAAAGCCCATGGCAATTGTTTAGATCATGTAAACCCAGCAGTTCACACAACTATTGGGCATTGTAACAAAATTCTAGCGGAGGGTACGGGTTGCGACACAGTGCTGACTCTTGGCTTCAGTTACTCAAAAGAACCATTAAATGACCCTATCACTGCCTGTAACTTCTTTTTCTTTCAAATTCCATTTGATTCAGGAAGTTATCCACCTGGTTCCCTTTCCGCAAAGTCGAACATCCCTCTTTTTACACCTCAGGTACATTTTTTGGCTGTGGTGTCCTAAACCAGAACAATACTTGCATATTTAAACAACTCATTACATATTTATCCTGCAAGATACACAAACATGAGTCCGTTGCAGACCATCTCACAATGGTAAAATGCATCCCTAATTTCTCCTACAGGGACCCATGATTTGGTTCTAAGCACATTTATATACACACACCCATGTTTAACCACCTAAGCCGGGGTGTTCTTTTAAACACTGACCTTGAAGTGCCAAGGAACGTGCATGCAATCAAGTTTAAAGAATTAATAAATCAATGTCCCTATCAATGTAATGCTGTCACACCCAGGCCAGATGGTACACGCTGCATGAATAAAAGCCAACACTGACCCACTGCATTTTTAGAATCACCCTCATTCTGTCCACAGATACTCGTTCTCAAAATTACAGGCTTTGTCAATTACTCTGAAACTGCAGTGAGGTTTTAATGTGTACAAGTGGGTTGGAAATTGTAAGCAGGAAGGAAATCCACAGTGGCACTATTGGCTATATTCAGCCAAAACCACCTTGCTAAGAAAGCAGGCAATTTGCAGCACAGTAGTTGTTAAATAGTGGCTTTGAACTTAGGCCAGCTTGAGAGAGTGGCCTTGCTCCCCTCTGCTATCACTCCGTGGAGTGGTGCCTCTATGAAACTACTGAGCAGAGAATGTTTTTAATCAGACCTCAAGTTAAAAACAACCATTTCACAGTTACAGGTTTGGTTAAGTAAAACAACAAACCTGTGAGAGATCTTTTGTAGTCCAGTATATTGGGACAGGCCAGAGTGATGGCAAGGCCTTTGCAGGGGGGAGTGAGTGCTCAGCTCGTTCCATTTCTTGGTGAGGTTAACTGTATACCAGTGCAATGCCAGTACAAGCTGGTAGCTGCAGGTTGGGCTGTGGCCATCCACCTTCTTTCTGTGGTGTTGCTACAGCTGAGAGAATGCTGGCAGGTGAATCTGGCAGTTCTTGAGTGCTGAGAGGGGCAGATTTACTTCAGCCATACCTGGCCTAATCAAAACATCTGGAATTGCCCAGCCTTGGCTTAGGTAGAATTGCCTTGTGCCTATGCTATATGCTGGGCTATAGCATATAACGTTTACAGCAAGGTTGTGCCCTGCCATGGTACTGTTCCACTGTCTGTGGGCCTGAGTCAAGAGCTATTCAGCACCACCTTATCAAAGCTGATCTCCAGGGAAGTTGTGGTTTTGATGAAACTGCATTATTTGCTGGAAAGTTTTCAACCAGTTCTGTTTGAATACAAAATACTGACACAGCTGCTGAAGTATGGACTTCTGCTGCTGGAGGAAGTTGTACTAATCACTGAGGGGGTGGCAAACACACTCGCTAGCAGGAGATGATCCAATATATTCCTAGTGAAAGTCTGAGGTGAAAGTCTCAAACACAAGTAATTCTTTACCACAGCGTTTTCCAAAATATTTTGCTTGTGGCCCCCTTCCTAAGTAAATTCTGCTGTCTGGATGCCTCACCCTTCCACTCACACCCGCAGGGACTGACGTGAAGAGAGGCACTACTCAGTACTCCTCATCTTGTCTGAGGACATACTTCTCCTTTTCCACCTCAAGAAACAGGATTGTTTGAGAAGAGATCCTCCAATATAATAAAGAACTTTAGAAATGAGGAAATAAGGCTGCAATCATTTAAGGGAATTAAGTTCTTAGAAACCACATTTAAGGATTAGAAAAAGTCATCGAACGATTCTGTGGCACAGCAAGGATCTGATGGAAGGTCACGAGACTAAGTATATCAGTGTACTGAGCCTGGTCATCCAGCTTTTTACCTTCTCCATCTGTAAAATGCCTCAAAAGGCTCTTAAGGCCACTCCATCAGTCAAAATATAAGAGAAGTTCTTGAGGGTCAAGTCACAGTTATCTAGTAGAAAAATTCAAGTAAATGCTTCATGAGCTCAGCGTCTTCTGTAACGGGGGAGACCTCCTTCTGTGCAACACTGGGTGGGGGCGTCATCTTAACTCACTTTAGTCAGTTAGAAATTAAGCATCTACTCTGACTTAGCTATCGGGTCCCTTCCATGAGCAGTCCTGAGAGAGGCAAGTCCAGAGAGCAGCTCCTCTCAAGTAGAACAGGCCTGTAAGGTAAGTGATATGGTTCCTCCCAGCACTGAACAAAGGAGAACCTGAACCAATGTGTTTTGACAATGTGTCCTTGCCACATGGAAAATAATGTTAGTTCCACTCTTATGATTTAATCATGAGACCCATTTTATCACTTCAAAACTCTCTTTTCCCCCATTTTTCTTAAGGTGCTTTAGCTGGGGATAGACAGTAAAAAAGGAATAAACAAACCTCAAGTGGAACTTCCCATTCCTTGACATTTTGTTTGGGTTTCTTTTGGTAACAAGTGAACAGGTGGTCCTCTCAGTACCAAAACACACAGGACAATATTTCATGTCCAGCCAAATACTGTGGATGCTTCCTGGCCCACTGGGGTGCCAGGGAACATGCTTGGTGTAATGGAAAGGAAGATGTTTTCATTCTGGCTAGAACAATGGACATAAATGCCAGGAACTCAAAACTTGTAATGTCCAGCTGAAGCTCTTCATGGCTTATGTATTTACACTCCAAATACATACCAAGTGAGACACATCCTCCTACCAATCAGAAAGCCTCATCCTAAACAATTTATATTACTTCATCATATGTTCAGAAAAACAAGTTTGTATCTATCTTCACCATATGATAAACCAGGCAAGCAGCAGCCCATTATGGTATAATAACACAGTTTGGTGATAAAAATATACTATGACAGTTTTAGCAGCAAACAGGTCAGTGTCCAAATGCAGGTTGTTTAAAGAACAAAAAGCTCAGACAAGGTAATGACAGCTTAGTTTGCTTGACTCTAAGTGGGAGAGGGTAGTTACTGCGTTACATTTTTGTTGTTAAATTCTGACTGTTGGCAATGAACTCCCAGCACACATCTACAATATAACCACCTTTACAAAACCTATATGTTAGTGGACTTTCACACATTTCCTAAGCTGATGGACACTGAGTCTTTCCAAACCTTTGCACCTTCTGACCATGGATCCAAAGGAGACGTCCTTCCAGGAGGAAGAAGGATACGCTCCTCAGCTTGGTGGTAATCAGACCTCAGTTCCGGAATGCTCCCACTCTGCTTGCTTTGCTAATGAAGTTTTTCAGGAGGTCGTGGTCCATTTCAGCAAAGCCTTGGGTTTGTGTAACAACAGTTAAATGGTTTATGCAAAATCTGAAGCAAAATTCTTCCAAGTCCTAGGAACAAATTGAGGTAATTTGTAATATGAATGACTGAGAGCAAAATTATTTTTTTGTTGTTTTAGATCTGTCATTTAATTAGCAGAGAATATCCCAGATTGTTCACATTACCAATCCCTTTTCTGATCAGTTTGACTGGATCATAAATGACAGTACGAAATTTGTTCATACAAACTATTCAATAACCCCGCTCCAAGTAAACAGGATTAACCACCTACATTGACCCTAGAACTCCATCACATTTACTGAGCTCATCAGAAAAGTTATTAATAAGTGAAACCATCAACTTTTCCCACATACAGCTACTAGAGCATCAGTGGCTCCTTTCTTTTCCTCCCTGCACTGAATACTGTAGCTGTCCTGTGAAAAAGAGCAGATATCCTAGTCTTGCTGAAGATAAAAGGAAAATATGGTGTAACATTTGATGATGCTTACTGAACACAAAGAAGATGTTAGGATACAAATGTCTTTCTTGGTGAACCCAGGAACTGTGTCCTTCTACCTAAAAACAGGGACTCCTAGATGGCGAAAACGGTTCGGTCTTGTCCTCGTCTTGCTGCAACAGGATGTTCAGATATGCAGCACAGAACAGATACAAGCCATTAAGCCATACAACCATGATTTCATACAGTAAATTTTGCCCACTCAAGCCTCCTCACAACAGTGGCAGTCCTCCCTTCAATGCACTGGGTCAATCCCCTCTATCTGGTTCCTATGCAACAACTTGCTGCCTTCTGCAGCAAGCAGAGCTGGAGCCAGCAGCAAGGCAAGTCTAAATTGGAAGTATGATCCATGACTATAAACTCTTCAAAGGTTATAGCAAAAAGAGGTCTCTTAATCCATGTCATTTTTATTCTATCTTAACTACACAGACATTGCAGCCAGGGATTAATACTACAAAGACGTTTAGCAGAAAACCTGCCTATTTCCCTTTAAAACCTCTTCCTTAGATTGTTTCAAGTCTATTGGGCCTGTCAAGATGTAACTAAAGCTTCAACAGAGACCAAGCAGCACAAAACACCCTTCAAAAAGAAATAAGGTAGCAACAATGCACAGAAGTAAATTGTATCTCTCCTCAAAAAGTGCTAGAAAAGCAAGAAAGCGGAGGTGAGTGAAGAAGTTTCAGCAGACACCTGAAATGCTACCGCCGCACCTGAGCTGCTTTACAGTCAATGTGTGAACTTTTACTGTAAATGAATATAACGCCAGCTGCCTTTTCTGGTGCTGATCTATGAAGAGGACCATAGGTACTATAGAACCCTGGTCACTAATTTTGCAGTTTCAAGAAATACTGCGTTTTAATTCTGTTATAGAGAGATGATGAAATTTTCCACAGTGCTGTATAAGAAATATGCTTTAAAAGAACTTGTACTGTTCACATTTATATGAACAATTAACGCTATCTTTTCAGACTTCAAGAATATTAGGCCATTTTCATAATCCTTCTGTGGGCAGTTTTTTTACTGAAGTGCAGATACACTGCACATGGTTCTCCAACCAGTTTTTACTATATTTCTGTAGTATCACTGTAATCTTTCCACAGAATATTTCATGATTCCTTCCACAGAGACTATTGCATGTCTTTGATAAAGAAGTCTTTGCTGCAATTCTCTGAAGCAGTTCTACTACCGCCCTGTCTGAGCTATGGCTGTAGGAAGGAGGGCAACAAGACACTTTTGTGCCTTGTTGCCATGTGCCAAACTCCTGAGTTTGGCACATGCTGCACCCGGGGCAGGGGAACCAATTCATCATCTGATGATTGTGTTAAAATGTTACATGTTTAGAAACAATACTTAGATGTACAGAATAAAACACTGAATCATAGAAGGAAGAGGAGGATAACATGCATTTAGTCATCTAGCCAATCCCTTTTATTGCACTTCAGCCATTATAAACTAGTACTTTGTCCTGGCTAGTTCTATGACTTCACAATACATCTAAATGTATCTTTAACTACTTCTTAACTACTTTACATGACACAGGTCAACCAAAGATACTGCTGCTTTGAAGACATTCAAAACTGTTGAAAAGCTTGTAAGGGGAGAAACTCCAGAGTAAACTTTGAATGAAAACTGCTGTTAGGAGGTTCAAGCCACCTGTCTTCCCTTCCTGTCCAGTCTTTCTTTGTATGCTGGGCTTCTACTACCACAGCACACTGAAAGTACAATTTCTCTTTGCCTCAGCTGTCCATGCCTTCCTGATGCCTTGGTTACAACTGCCTTGTAACCAGCAGCTGATAATCTTATTATCTACCAATCTTTACAAAACTCACTGACTTCCAGACTCCTGCTTGCAACTCCTAAACAAATTTATCTCATCTAGTACGCTGCCTACACACTGGCTACTGCGACATTTTAAACTCAGTTTTTGCTTCAGTCCCTTCTTTCTACTTGCTTCCTATACCTGGAACTGTTTATCAGCCGTTATTATACTTATTATACTTCTATACTTTCGTATAATAACTATATATATATTATATATATATAATATACGTTATTACACTTCTAGCCTTTCCTCTAAAACTTCACCCTACATTTCACAGCCAGGCAAAAGCAAAAATCCAAGTATGTTTAAAAAACACTGTTACCAGCTACAAAGTTTGGCTCTTCCAATAGATAATCTCCTGTTTGTAAAGCAGGAGAAATCTCAAACAGAAAGATCCGGATTGTTAACTACAGTACTCAGTTATAATAATGGTTACTAAGCCTAGAATACATATGCAGACTTCTTGAATAATAAAATCCACCATACCATTATTTCCACAATCAGCACAACACGAAGAAGTTGAGAAATGTAAAACAACTGTGAAAGTATTTGTCTGTTTACAAAAGCAGTGCTTGCAGTACTGCTGATAACAGGTTGAGTGCTAGTGAAACATTCCAGGCCAAGGGCAGACCAGACGACAGGATACGGGAAGAAGAATAACAATAGGTAATTTGTTGAATGTCAGCACAATTCATTGTAAACAACACGGCAAAAGTGGAATTTTTTTTATACATAAGCACAAGTGTAAATAGGGAAGGGCTTTACAAATAAATTCTCCCACTGCCTATAAAAGGTGGTACCAGAATGACTGTATCAGAAGCCAGCAGACAAAATGATTCAGTGGAGAACACAGGAAGAGAACAGGCTATGCAAAATCCAAAGGTGAAGAAGTCAACAGCAGTGGGGAATTTGCATGCCATGCCATGCCATGCCAGATGACAAGGCAGGAAGCACATGAAGAATCCTGACTCACAAGTGCAGGCCAACAGGCCAGAAAGAAAACAGTAGTAGCTCAATTTTTTCTAATAGCTTAAAAAGGGAGAAACAAACATCTGGGAAGCCAGAAAGGGCAATTGCAGTAATTGTTCCTCATCAGTGAAATGATAATACAGTTTCATTTCTCAGAAAACAACTGTTTGCCTGAAGAGAAGTTCTCCTTACCTGAGCTTCATATTTGACAGCAGCAGAAAGAAGAGCAATGGCATTCTCTTCACAAATGCCTTGTTTGATCGTTTGCTGGCAAAGCTTTTTCAGTCTGTTTTCTCCATACAGTGTTGCCAAATCTAGCAGACCTGTGAAAATTCATACAGCTTTAACTATCCCGGTGCAAAACTTATTAATTTATTTTCAAATTAATTAGTTACCCTGTTGTTATAGACTGAACTAATTGAAGGCTTATTCTATTATTTTTTCCCCTAAATGAAGCGTTCATTTTTAAAGGTCCTCAAAAGACATCAAAAAGGGACTTTTTATTACTCTGTAAGTGTTCTGTCACTTTGTTCACTGTATTGTATCTCATTGTAGGTATCAATTAGTGACTTCCAGGGAACAGCTCCCTTTTCATTCATGATCAGATCACCACAGCTACTGAAACTGAAGAGTTTTAGGGGTTTAGTGCCTTTTTAAGGAAAAAAAAAAAGTTCTTAATATGAGAAACAATGAGTTCTTTTTGAACTTTTGCATTTTTGATCTCATTGCATTCCCACCACTCATTCTCCTTGGGCATGTTTCCTACAACTGCATTCCTTCTTCCTGACATCTGACAAACTCAAGATTTAAGTGCTAATAAAACTAAAATTAACAAGCCCTGCTTTCCTCATCCTGTTATGACATATAAACTGAACTTTTCAGAAACAGCAACCTATAGTTATTCCCATTTATGGCAAATACCTATTGCATCTTCAGGAGGGAGCCTAACATTGTCTGTGTACAGGTATTCCAGGAAGGCTCGGTAAACAGGATAGGAGAATTCACTCATTTCTATAATCTCATCATCATTATTCAGTACGGAACGAAAATGTTCACACCTACAAAACACGAACCAAGATTGTATGCTGTGAGAGTTAAGCTTGAAACATGAGCTGCAGCAAGAAGTTAGTAAAAAAACCAAATCAGTCATAACAGACTACACAACCATAAACTCTTAGCTACATGACTTCTTAGTTTGAGCATGTTAATTTTTTTAAGCCTTATAAATATATAATTCAGAATATTCCTTTATTTCTGTTATTAATATTTTATGGTAGGCTCCATTTCTACTTCCAGTGTCTTTAAGGGTGGTCCATGTGGTTTTGATGTCGTTTTCTTAAATACGTTATATATTACCCGTGAATTTTATTACCTGACTCAGATAAAGCTTACGATTAATTTAGACAATTCTCACATTTCAACCTGTTTTCTCCAATATGACCTAGTGAGGAGGGAAATTATTAATACTTTAGATAATATTTATTCCAGTGTCAAGAGTCCATACATGATTTAGTATTAGATTTAATCATTATACTCAAGGATTAAAGTATTTAAAGTGAAGACACTCTCACTCAGATCTTTCATCACCGTTTTCTTGTAAGCCTGAATACTTTTGTGACAGACAAGATAGAAACAAGGAGACAGCCTTGCCTTTGACAGCTGTACTCTGCAACTTACAGTTCACAGAACTTACCACTCCCTAAGAAAACTCCTGGAACATCTGCATTGTTTTCAACACTTTGCCAATGTAAATGAACACCACCACCTCAGTTAGCTTTTTCTACAAGAGCCACAACTTAATTGGACTCTTCTGTACTTACTTTTGAACAATCCTGCATCAGAATGTGCTTTTCTTTTACTAAAACTTTAATGTAAAAGGTAGGTTGGTTTCCTTTCAACACCTCTGGGACAAGGCTACATTGGAAAGACAGCATTTCTCAAATACAAATAAAAAGAAATTCTTTATCACTTAATTTAACTTCTTCACATTTGATCTCACTTTTGCCTTTTTTTAAAAAAAGAACTTTTTTCTCAGTATTACATTTTTTAATAAAATAAATAAACCTCAAGTCAAATTCATAAAAAATGAAAACCTCATTATCTAGCTTCTGCCGCATCTTTTACCGCACTGTGGTGTTGAAAGAGGCAGACCAAACCCAACTGCTTTGTTTCCCAGAGTCCCATGTTAAGTAGTGGTGGCCATGCTATCCATCCAGCTGTGGAGCAGACCGTGGGAATGGTCTGTTGTCCCAGTGGGACCACACAAAAGCAGGAAGGCGGAGAGAAGGTGGGGCCATTGTGCTCTCAAAAAATAAATGAGTAAATAAATAAAAATCAGTTGGTACTTATCCTTCAGCCTGCAAAACACCTTGGAGTGACTCATCCTTTGGAGCGTTTCTCTCCCTCTATCTCTCAGCAGAGACAGGATCAGATACCTCATTTTGGTTGGTTAAATGCAGAGTAGGCAAATCCCACCCAAATACCCAAATGTATCTGTTCCTGCAGACATATATTGCTTGCCCAGCCCCTCACTGAGCTGGGCATTGCCCAGCCATTTCACCACCATGGCAGGTAATAACCACCAACAATATGATCTAGTTCAACACCAGGCAGAGAACAAGATGGAAAAATGTTTTCATGAGTAGTAAAGAAATGGCTGGATAATGAAAGAGAACTTTTACCAGCACTGCATTCTTTACAATGCCCTGGAACAGGCTGAATGCTGCAAAACGGCGTTTTAAATACATTATCATCTGATCCAGTTGCATGGTGAGACTACAAGGCTTAAAGAGAATATTAATTCTGCAGACTGTGCCTGCATGTTATTTTGATAATGCCATACATTTAAATCCATTTCACAATTAGACTCACATTTTCTTCCCACAATGCCATGTAATGTGAGAAAAGTAGAGCAGGCAAAAAGAAACAAGGAAAGTTACATGTAGCCTGATTATCAGGAAAAAGAACCTCAGAAACATTTTGGGGATGCACAAGATTTGAAGCGGTATCTATCTG
Organism: Myiopsitta monachus; assembly: GCA_017639245.1. Lineage (NCBI taxonomy): Eukaryota > Metazoa > Chordata > Aves > Psittaciformes > Psittacidae > Myiopsitta > Myiopsitta monachus. Next base: position 69,410,937 of record CM029919.1, read on the forward strand.
ACGAAGTGGTATCTGACACATGGCATCGCAATCAAAGACAGTGGATTACAGGCATGAGTGTAATGTACAAGCAGTGACATCAGTAAAGGGAAGAAAACAGTAATACATGTAAATGCAGCAGTAAGAGGAGAGCAGAAAAGAGAGGGGGAAAAAAAAGCTGTAAAACGAACAAACAAACAAAAGCCAGCCAAAAATTCAAATTCACTGATAAAGCAAGCAGGATAAGAAATCTGATAAAAAAAGGAAAATCTGAAAAGCATCTATGGAAGTTGCTGAAATAACTGAAGGGTCCGGTTGAAGGAAAGAAAGGCAAAAATAAACACAAAAGCCTCAAATCATCCCAGTGGAGGAAGCTAAGCATATGAAGGAGGAAAAACTGATTCAAACTACTGGGAAGACAGCAGAAAGAAGTGAGCCTTTTCCTCAGCAGAAAAAAGTTATTAGAAATCAGGGTCAAGGCTGTTTAGGTAGCATGAAGGAGAATACATGTTGGACAGAAGGAAGTGATGAAAAGGCTGGCAGTAAGCAGCATGTTTAGAAATTCCAAGCAGCAAGGAAATGAGGAATAGATAATAACAGTGAAAGAACAGCAGGTGAATCCCATGACTGAGGGTAAAGGGAGTTTGTAAGAATAAGTCATGAATTTTGAGCAGTAGTTACTCAGCACAGTGGACTATACTATCCAGTTTAGTTTATATTTAACTATAGAGTTTGTCCCTTACCTAATTTTGAGAAGAACTTTATGAACGTGAATGTATTTTCCATCCACTAGAAACTTCAGGTCTGCAGTTTCAGGGTTATCAAATTCCTTCTTTAGTGACTGGGCTACTGTTAGATGGTCATCAGGCTCTAGAATAAAAAGGGGAATTAAGAGTAAATAGTAAGTAATACAAATATCTCTCATGATAACATCCTGGATATCTGTCAGCAATTAACACTCTTGAAATATACACCTCTGTAAGGCTAGTAATAAAACGCAGCAGACTATGTGTTCAGTGTGAACCCTCAGAAAAGCAAATAAAGGGTAGCTGTCTTCAAGCCTTACTATGTCTCTGTTAAAAAAGAAGTCCAATTCCTCTAAGTCATCTATATAAGACCAGAAAAAGAAAATTAACAGAGTCTCAGAAGTTTAATGCTGTATCTGATAGCAAATGCTATCAGGCATCACTGGGTAAATTATTCTAAATGAAAAATGATAGTTATTCTAAGATACCTAAAAGGTCACCTGCCCAGTACAATATCCTCAATGGTAAATACCAACAGTTACAAGTCTATTCAAAGAGTGTTTTCCCTAGACTAGGGTGGTAGAAGCACTCCATGTGAAGGTCGGTATACTCCTGTTTGTGTCAGAGGTAAGTATTTCCCACTCTGCACGACACTTGCATTATAAAGTTACCAGGCATCCTTGAAAAGCCATCAGTCGTCTGCATAAAAATTTGATTTCCCAACTGTTTCCATCATATTTAGTAGCTTCAGAGAACTCTTTTCTTTTACAGTACTAAAAAAAAAACCCACCCCGAAACCTCATTCTTAACCCAGAAAACGTTTTGCCTTCTTACCATATAAATATATATTATTGGTTTATTTGTGGGTCAGTAATAAGCTGTTTCCTACAGAAAATGACAAAAATGCTAGGTCCCATAACCTACCAAGCTAGAAAAGAGAATAATATTCTGCTGGAAATGGAAAGATCTTCACCATAAGCTCTAGAAAAAAATTAACACTTGTATACTGTTAACCTTTGTTAAGCACAATTACTTTTCATTTCATTTAAATGATGTCACTTATGTTCAGGTTTACCCAATTTGGGCAATAATCATCAAAGTGTACCAGGTGACAGGTAAAAGGACTGCGGAGAATCCAATGCAATGATAATAAAAAATCCTTCTGATATAATAATACTCTAAAATACTTTGTTAATTCTTACTTTGTACAGTGTGGTTTATTTCTTCAGACCTCTTCTATCTGAATAAGTAACGATTTTAACAACCAATGCAAAGCTGAAGCTCTTCTTCAAAGCTAACTGAGAATTCATATGTGCACCAATACACGTCTCCAGATGATGACTTCTACAACCAGCAGAGGTAAACTAAATATAGTGGAGTTCAGTTAGGAAATTCTTGGAGGGAAAACAGGTGCTTTTATTTGTTACAGCAGCAAAGGGGGAACCAAAGGAAGGAAATGAAGAGACAATTCACACTGACAAGGCACAAAGCCAAGAAAGCTCCTTAGTAGTCGGTGCTAAGAATGTCGTATTAGAAACATTAGAACTGCCACAAACAAGGAATGAATGGGTGTTGAAGCACCAGAATACAACCGAGGGAGAAGGGCTGTAAGCATGGCAGACGTCCATAGCACTTAGTTCTGCAGATGTTAAGATCCCAGGATGCAGCTGACTGAGGATTCTCACCACATGCAGATCCAGAGACAAACAACAGTGAGTCAGTCAGTCCTGACAACATCGCCAAGGTGGGACAGGATGAAGAGACTAGTCACCCTCCGCTCCTAAAGCATGTAAAAAGGTATATCCAAACCCAGCACAGAGTCATCTAACTAAAAAAAAAAACCAAGGACACATGATGAGGGCTGATAGGCAGCGTCTTTCACCCAGTGTCATCACAAGGAACCCTGCTCAGGTTACCTGAATACACGTTTCAGTGCTGGGATGCTGGACAGACCATTTGGCACGTATGAGAATGTGGGTTTGAAAGTGCACCTGGAATTAGTTTTGTTTAAAAATAAAACAATCTTTTCCTCCTGTAAGATTTTACCTTGTGCTTTGCTACAATGTTGCCACAATGTCACAACATTCTTTCCAGAGGGACCAAGAATTCAAAGTCAAAACCCCCAAAATATGAAGAGGTGCTACAGTCAAAAATGATTCCCAAGGTGTGAAAGAGTGCAAGGAGGCTGGGTGAACTGACTGGTTCACAGTAAAAGATGTGTTGGGAAATAGCTATGGATATAGTCTTAACTACACTGCATTAGAGAGAGTGAATATCTCTGAGTATTAATGAGCAACATGCTTATTAATAAATGGGTTACTTGGAAGTCTTCGGCACAAAAGTGATAATTACAGGAATGATCATACATAATCCCAATCAGGATTCTTTTAGCTGACCTAAACCAGCATTTCTGACTTAAATTATCATTTGCAAAAGGAGAAAGAAAAGATGAATTTGCAGAAATGAGCACTGAAAAACCTAACAGACGCTTTCAGCCTCAAACAGTTGTCTTCCCTGTGAGGAACTAAAAAGAGGCAGTTTACGCTTTTTCACATTGTTCCACTCTCCTTTGTAGAATTCCTCAATATTCTCTGCACTAAATTGAGAAGGCAAGGGAAAAACTGAAGGAGAAATTCCAACATCATGAATTAATATTTTAACTGTGCAAGAATAAATGGAAGATGATTCTATGAAGAGCCCCAGAACCCTGCTACTGTACATAAAAAGATACATATATTAATAATGTCCCATTCATAAAATAATCATCTCCTGTGGAAGAAAGCTCTGAATGTACTGCAGATACTTTTATGTAGAACTTAACTGACAAACACATTTACATGGAATGAACCACCCCATTGCCTGGGATTTTAGTGCAGTAACACAACTTAAATCTAATGAGTAGTAGGCGAATGTTAGGAATATTAAAAATTTCCCCAGTAATTAAGCATGTCTCTTACAGTTCTGAACAAGCCACCCTAGAAAGCACAACTGCCTCACCTCCAGAAAATGCAGGTCTTTGGACTGTGCCCTAAACTGCAAATTCTGTCAAAGCACTTTCCTGAGAACAGTATTCCCCATTTAATCCTTGAGTTTCTCAAAGCTGAAATATGAGTACAATTAACAGAACCTCCTTATCTTGTCATCCAGAAAGCACCAAGGGAGCAAAGAGTATCCTACAATTCTCAGACATCTGTCAGACAGGCAGTAGAGAAGTGGAAAGGAAGCACGATGGACTCAGTACAGCTCAAATTACACATTAACAAGTTGCTGCATTCTAGCTTTGAGCACAAGCTCCCAGATGACACCTACAGACAACCCGAAGAGTCTCATCTTTGATTAGGTCACCTAAGCCAGTTACTTTATTAGCGACCAATATGGAATTGCATTTGTAGCTGAAGAATGAGGTCTCTGTTAGACAATGCTATGTACTTAGCTCTTTCTAGCCAAGGCCAGCAAGACAGACCTTAATGTTGGTCAAATAGCTAAGATCCAGCAGCTTGTCTCTTCAGAAGCCCAGGTCATGATCACTTGTGATAAGACTCTAAAGTGCCTGTGGCCAATTCTGAATATCAGAATTTGGCTCCCTCAATTCTCAGTAGTATACTTAAGGGCATCAAAGAAAGCTTAAGAGTACGTAAACATTCTGCACAGCTCCTCAAGTCTCCAAATTCAAGCTCAGCTTCTCCACCCATAACCATTTCACAGTAACATTCAGTGGCTGCACACCAAAAAAACCTCCCGAAGCCCAAGGTATTTCCCCACAGAAATATAACACGTCAATAAAACAGACAATCAATTAGCACTGCCATCAGGCCTTTGCAGTTTTTACAATTCCGTATTACCATTTACACATGTGTAATATACGATTACGATTATGCTTCCCAGTATAAATTTTTGCAAGAAACTAAGTTTAAGCTTCAAATACATGCAACTGTTTTATTCACTAATGTTTGTATTCAGAAAACATTGAAACAAGAAATATTTAAGCTCACCTACTGACAGAAGACGCCACATAACAGCTGGGGTAGCAAAGCAAGCAAACACATCATCAGTGCAGGCAAAGTGCGTGAGGTGGGGAAGGATCACGGACTGCCCTCGGCATTGGCCCCACATGTACACTTGGCCACTCTGGGTCTTGGCAGCTGACGTGTGAGCAGAGTGGCAGGCAGCAATCTCTATGACTCTGAATTTACAAGCAAACAAATTAAAAAAGCAAGTCATTCTCATAAGAACAAAATGCAGTGAAGAACCTCACCACCTCCCGTCTTTCTCTAGTGTAAAACGTATTTGCAAGCACGCATGCACTTCCAATTGCAAGAATGTTTTCCAGCTGTACAAAGCAAAATTAAAAGGGCCATCAATCATTTTTTCAAATAGCGTGCACTGAGAAAGTGAGAAAGCACCTTGGGAGTACGGAGACATTGTTGCAGCAGAGCAGCAGTCTGCTGCAGCACATGCTCTACTGACCCCCCTTGGCTCCCTCAGACATAGTTTTAAGTCTCCAAATGTCGTCAGTGTGCTGGGCCGTGAGGTGAATGGCTGCAGTAAGCTGCAGAGAAGGGGTGCTTGGAGAAGATGAAGAAGGAAATGAGGTCCTCAAAAACCAAACAGGTATTTGCATCTTGGCCGTAATTGAAAATTAATGAAAAAAATTTTTCCTGCTTGCTTATTGGTAACAGTTATAAAACAACAACTTAAACATACTTCAAATTAAAATACTAAAGTGTCATTACGCATACAATTATCATTACTTAAGTTTAACGGACTTTTATTTTGAAAGTTTTAAATCGGAACCAAACAGCACTAAAATCTTTTTCTAAGTGCATTTTAGCTATGTTAGGCTAACTCACTAATCCTAACGCTGATCTGGGATTTCAAAACTCCCACAGTGGATTACATAACCCACTGTTTTGCAGTCTGAGCTTGTTTACTTGTTTTCCCAGCTGCCTGGGAGTGGGAAGCAACTTGTTTAAAGCTGTATGTACAAATCTTGCAGGCTTTAGTGAGGTAATATCCTCACTGACACCAGGAATGCATATTCTGTCCAGCAAAAGGGAAAGGCAGCACACACCTTTCAATACATACATGCATTGAAATGTGGTACCAATTTAACTGCAGCTGAAGTGTCTAGAAAAAAATCAGTTACAGTTTAAGCAAAGCACAAACACATGAAGAAGTATGTTCAAAAAACACAAAGAAAAATTCAAAACCAGGCCATGTCTAATGACCAGAGAGGAGTTGCTTCTTCCTTACAATAAGTGACACAAGTTTAAGAGGGACATCTCACTTTTCTTATTACTCACAACATGAGGCCAAAGTCAAGACCTCAGTAGTGAGGCATAGATTCAAATTTCTCGCCTCATGTATGCATGGCTTTACATCAGCAATAGAAATAACTGCCCCACTAGCCATCAAGGACTTACAGGAAAGTATTTAACTTGTAAAAAACTAAGCATGATTTTCAGGCAACAATACAAAGAAACAGGTCCCCCCTTTCACTCCATCTTGGGTTATGAGCCAGATTTAATAGCAGAAATAACACTAACTGCAGATGTCCACTCTTCAGTTTTTCTGTGTGCACATCTTGTGCACAAAAAGGTAGCATATTAAAATACAATTTTTATGCAGAGACAATAAAGCCTTTATTGCTGACTTCAAACAATGAAACTACACCACTGAAGAGAAACTGCAATTAAGCCCTATAAAGTACAGTATGAGCCGAAGCAGAAAATAACACATTCAGTCTCAGAACATTAAGTTTCTCTTTCACAAGGATGGTTATGGGGCAGACTCAAGCACTTTCAGTGAAAATTCCATTCACATTTAGCAGAAGAACCATTGTAAAACATGATAGGTTATTTTTTTCCAAAAAAATACATTAAAAATGACATAATTTTCTGTAGCTCTTCTGAGAGTACACCAACTGATATCTGACTGCAAGGCTGTAAGTATTACCTGTCTTTATCCACAGCAACTGTTGCAGGGTAAGACTGGTTACTTTTGTTCCCAGTACCTAACTGGCCATATGAATTGGCTCCCCAGGCATAAATCTGACCTTCATCTGTTAGCACTAAAGTATGTGCATAGCCACAGGCAACCTGTAAAGAATAATAGAAAGAAAAATCTCATTTTTATGTAGCAGTAAGTTAATACAGATAGATACATGCTATGCTATACATTGATTCTATACTAGCGTAAAAATTACAAAAACTACAGATACAGATAGGTTTATTAAAAAGGGAAGCAAAGTAGATGAGGTGACTTTGAGGAAAAATGTATAATGAGGAACCCTGCCAGATGATCTCAAGAGTACAGCAAAAGAATAGCTAGAAACTGAGATAGAAGGAAAAGCTATATGACAAATATGAACAGCATGAAGAAAAAAATGCAGAAAAAGGCAGTCTGTCTCGCACTGACCTTGCCTCTATGGCAACTGCTCCAAGGTGAATAGCTTAGCACTGTAAAAATAAGCAAGGTCTTCCTATCTGCTCCTCTCCTGCCTGACTGCCAGCCACACAAAACTGCCCCCTCCCTGTGCTCCCCAGATATTTTGTAAATAACACTAAGTGTAACAGCCACCCAAGATCAAGACTAAGCAAGGAATCATATCAGCTGTTGACCAAAAGCAGTTGGAGACAATCTGTTCAGACTCCAAACACCAGTTAGTCACTGTGGCTGGAGTACAATCTGAAAATGACATTCAGTCTGCCAGAAAGACAAAATGCTGAACTGCAGCATCATCTCAAAAAAGAAGGGGTTAATTAAGAATGGGGTAGCCTACGAAGACTTTCTTATTCACTAAAATAACAGGATTTTTTGTTTTAATTTCTACATGAAAAAAGAAAAGGAAAAAACATTTCTAATGGCCTAGTCAGTCTGTAATGTAAAATCCTGAACTCAGAGGATAATGACAAAATTACCACAGAACTCCACAAGATCCCAGTTTCTTCCCTACTGAGAGAGTTCCATTTTTAGATACATGTTTTTATTCTTAAAAACAGTGCTTCAAACAAAGAGATAAAGGACTAACTCCTTCAAACATAGCATATGCCTGAGCATATTTTCAATTGTTCCTAAAGGGTTTGCCAAGGAGTGTCACACACATACCCGCTGTACACGAATGTCTTGCAAAGCTGCTATTCGGCATGGTGTTGGCTGATTGCCACTGCTGCCCAGTCCAAGCTGGCCATTACCATTGTAACCCCAGACATAGACCTTAAAAACAGAGACAGGGATTTCAACTGTCTATGTTATTCTGCACCACAAATTTTGGATGCTGTTTCTGTTTAAAATACCATCTGCATGCTCATCTAAAATTCTAAACGTTCGCATTCATGTTGCTCTTTAAGAGTTGAATTATGTAAGACTACAATATTTTAATATGAAGAGCAGAAAATCAGTGATTCATATGGGTGTTTCCCAGCACAGAGCAAATTCAGCACAAATACTTCTCTTTTTCCAAGAGCTAAATTCTCATTCAAAAATCCTCTAAAAGAAAATGAAATACCCTAAACTTAGTATAAACTGGGAGCTATGCACAACAGTTTCAGTGGGCTGTTACTAGCTTTATGCTGAACACAGCAAAAGGGGAAAATACTGAGCTCTGATAATTTCAGTGACATATGTTCTACTGCAAACAGTCAATAGCTATTTAGGTATAAACTGAAATGCTCTGAGCGAGGAAGCTAGAGAGGATGTAGGCAGCCCAAAATCTTCACTTCATATAAAGTAAAACAACAAGAACACTACAACCCTCTTAGTATCTTTGCAATGAGGGTAAAATGCATGAGAGGGATTCAAGGGCTACTGCAGCAGAACAAATGTATGAAATGAACTTTTATTCTCTCTGTTTACTTGAAGGCAAACTGTGCATATATGACGACTGAAAATTAAAACAGCATTCACTGAGTATTCTCACATTCTTGATACTCAAGTTTCTAGTATTGAAAATAATTTATCTTTCTATGAATGCAGCAGTGGGATGACATATTAATCAGCATTTTCATTTTTTGCTAGAACATACCAGCTCTTAAAATCAGTGATTCAGTGATATCAACTTAGTTATCTTTCATGTGAGAAAATGAAGCTATCGTGAAATGCTAAGTATACATACAGATTCAATATGATTAAATCTCAAAATTCATAAAAGCCTCCTAACCTCCACAATACTGTTTTTAAATTTGAAATTTGATACTTGAATTCCTTCAACTCAAAGCCAACTTTGATAGCTGATACAAAGTAATAGCTGCTAGATTTTATAGGAAATCTCATACACCAAAAAGCCATAAATTAAATGTTGGTGAACAATTTTCCCTATTTCACTCTACCTCCTCTCTAAATAAGAAACCATAATCAGCATGGATAGGAAAGTGTGCTGAAGTATGTCAGAATGTGCAGGACAATTTATGACAAAGGTTTTTACAAGCAGTATAAGGAGGCAGATTTGAGGAAGTCTGGAAAGGTACACTTCTTTTCTGAGCAGCAGTTCATTACTGAAATGATCTAATTCCACGATAATACATCATACAAAATTCAGTCAGAAAGTCCACTTAAAATTTCTTACCTCTCCATTTTCCACCACAGCCATAGAGCACATTTGTCCACAAGCTATATTAACTACTATTTTGTTTTGTAGGCAGCTGGTAACTCTTCGAGGAATTGGTTGGTTAGCTGTTGAACCCGATCCAACTTGGCCTGAGTTATTATAACCCCATGTGTATACCTGTTGTAAGAGAATTGTCATAAAAGACGACAATATAACATAGAGTTCAAAGTACATGTTCAAGAGAGAAAAGTTATATGCATAAAAAAAAAAAAAAAGGGCATTTTGAGTTCCAGTGGATGTATCCTTTTAAAGATCTGGGAAGATACATAGGTTTACAATTTACTTGTTTCTACCAAAAATATGCCACTCATAATATTTATATTTTCTATTATGTTCCTCCAACCAAACGTAAGAAGCAACATGACAACTGAGTTAATACAGGAAGAATTCACTGCTATTTTTCCAGAACCCAAAGTAAAATGGCTAACTGGACACAAATGCCATCTCAAAACAAATGACACAAAACTTTTTACTTTGGTGGGTAGCACTTCTTACACGAATGTGATTTATATTAATGTCAGCTTTAACTCCACTAAGCATTTACAGTTGAGTATAGCATAGAAAGGAACCGGCTGCCCTCTACAAACACATAATATGTTATTACAAGCAGATGTGGCATAAAAGTCAATGATCTGCATGCACTTAAAGCAGCTAGACCCTAACAGGTTTTCTATTTTTATCAAATATTTGTGCTGAATTAGCAATGTGTTAGCATTGTGAGGGTAGCAAGAAGCAAGGTCTAATGCTCTAAGTGCTTTTCCCTGTTTCTCACATACAAGAATTTCATTAAGAGAAAAGAGAGATTTATTCCAGCTATTCTCACCTCTCCATCAGATGTCAACACCATAGAATGGTGAGACCCACAGGCAACTTCAACTGACTTTCTTGTTCACCAAGTTAGTAGAGACTTGACATGGAATGAAACCATGATTTGTTGTACCATTGCCCAACTGACAATAAGCATTATGACCCCATGTATACACTTCTCCTTCTATAATAGAAATGTAAAAAGATGTTTTAAAATCTGTTTTTCTAATGAGTACACAACATAAAATTACAAACTGAAATGTCAAATTCAATAACAATATGACTATTTAACTGTGCGTATATGTATGTGTGTATATATATATGTATATATATGCCCTCTGGGGCTCTTAATCCCACGGACTTACCAATACTACCTTCACATAGTGCTAATCACAAATCTAACAGGATAGTATCACCAGAATCTTAGTAAAGGAAATCATATAGCTAAAAGAAAGGAAATAGTGCAATACAGAAAAGAAAAGGATAAATGACAGCCAGGAGTCCGTATTTCCATTTATTTGTAACTGACAAGCAACCAATATTTCTTGTCTGCCCTCGCACTTTCTCACTTTGGAAAATTCAAGTAACAAGCTTGCATTCCTTTAAAATACGTATGAGGATGCTTGTAAGAAAATCTTATTATTACTTATTAATAAACATAATATTGTTTACTTATTATTTAAACATACTATTTACGTTCTGTATTTTGAGAAACATGCTAGTAAAGTTAAGAATGCATGAAATGTCTAACTCTGTTAGACTGATGGTCCACCTAGTGTAAAATTCTGTCTCTAACTAACAGTAGAAAAAAGCTGCTGTTTAAGGCAAACATGACGCTAGTCACTTTTTGCGCTTCCCAAGCATTTACAATCACTAGAGTACAGATATTACCAGGTACTTTTGATTCTCTTTTTTGTACATATATTGGCCCATTATCCATGAACACCTTTTTGTACTCCCTTTCTTTCATCTGTTTTAAATGGAGTGTCCTCTAGTTACGGTGGTGCAGGACTTGACATATAGCTGTCTTACATTCATCTTGTCCATCACAATCTTCATCATCATTTTCTAAACCTAGGTTATACTGTTACTACAGGGGCTAGGTTTGACATACAACTCCATCAGATTTCTAAAAAGATCACCAAACTCCTTAATTACTATGAAGGGCTCCTACTGCAAAGGCAAAATGTGCTCACTAAACCAATATTTCTTCGCAATAGCAAGTTAAACCTAATTACTTTTTCCTGTCAAAAGCAAAAAACCTTCCCTTCCTTTCACCGCCATGAGAATACAAATTCCAGTAAACAGGTGAAACAGCCACATAGAAACATCCAACACAAACTGGAGATGATAGTAATTAACACAAGGATTGTGAAATATGCAATGGCTGTCTGAAAGGTAGGTTAAAAGAGGCTGCATGGAAGTTATTCGTGGGGTGGAGTTATGAGTAAAAATCATCAAGGATCAGTTCTGGATGTGTTCTTTTGTAATACTTCATCATCTGGGTAAGGACGATGAGTGTCAGTGAGATCTGCCAGCAACAAAGCTCAGAAGAACACAGACACATTATAAAAAGCATCCAGAATGATCTACTCTTAAGACTGCAAAAAATAGTGGAAAGTAATTGAATATAAATAATAGTCACACCTGTACAACACAATTCCCCTCACCTAGTTTTGGTCATCTAATCTAGACTATGCAAAAAGATTTCTTCTCATTAACAGAGAAAGAGACAAATATTAACATCATCAGTCAGGCTCTAACAGAACATCACTGGAAACTCAATATTAGGTATTTGTCTTCCAGAATAATGTACTTAATTATGAATGGAAGGACCACTAGTACGATGTAGATAATAGGGTGTCAACGAGACAACACAAAATAAAAGGGTAAAAGGCAACATAACTGGTCTCACATCCAAAAGTAGGTACAGGAGGGAAAAGATGCATTTTAGCTAAAGGACACCATTGGCACATATGGATATAATGTAGCCACTAATGCATTTCAAAAGCAATCAGGAATTCCAAACTTAACTGCAAATTAAGGAAGACTTCCAAAATTACCAATAAGAACAAAGCAGAGCTTGAAAAACTTTTGAAAAGAACTAGCTATGAACACAGCCAGCTGACATGTCATATTCACCAATGCAAATATGTTTGACTTGACAGCCAGGAATGTCTATCCCAATTCTCTCTCATATGTTACCAGCACATTCCTTCCCCATCTGCTGGACTAATTAAAGTGGACTATCTGAAATACAGAAATACATATTCAGATCATACTTTACCTTCTGTAGCAAGAACTACATGAGGGCCACTTCCATAACTCAGACAGGCTATCTTTTTGCCACATAGAGAATCTAACCTCCTTGGTTCAATAGTGCTCTGCATGTCACCTGTTCCCAAACACCCACTGCAGTTCATGCCAAGCACAAAAACCTGTTAGAAAAGAATCACAGAATCATAATTTAGGGTGGAATGGAGGATGTCCTCCAAAGGACATCTTGTCCAACTCCTCGCTCACCAAAGGTTTAAATAGATCAGGTGACTCAAGACCATGTCCAGTCAATCAAGTCTCCAAGGAAAGATCTCACAACACCGTCAGAATTTAACCACTCACATGATAAATTCTTTTTTCCATTGCCTCTCATCCTGTCTCTATGCACCTTCAAGAACGTTTGACTCCATCTTCTCTTTATCCTCTGATTGTGGTAGGAAGCCATTAAGTTGAATTGGAAATATTTTGCTAGCAATCAGATATTTTAGCATGCAACTTCTTCCAGTTAAACTATCATAGTACTGGCTTTCAGAGTAACTTTATGCACAAATCATAAGTATGTCATGTTCATATATACTCTTGGATGATTACCTCATCATTTTCAGTTGCATACAACACCTCATTACCAGCACTGCCAAATACACAGGCTTGCCGAATTAACTTGAGCTCTTCTTGAGAACAGAGAGAAAAAATTGGCCATTTCCCAACATCCAGCATCTTCAGGGCTGACAGTAATGTTGCTTCCAAGACCTGATATTATAAAAAAATTACATCAAATACCTAGACAGAGACAAATGCATATGTTTGTACAGTAAACAGTTAAAAAAAAAACAGAGAGAAACACCATTCCCTTTTTCAAGCACAAACCAGTATTTTAATTCTAGAACTCTAGTTGGGAAGCCATTAAAATAAATGAACAAAATACACTGTGATCCAGAAAGAAAGGACCTATATGCATCGAGAGAAGTACCATATAAGAAGTTAAATGAAGTCATATTTTCAATGTATCCATACAACATAGCTGATAACTTATAGAATTCAATGTACAGGATTCTAATACAGAGTGCAAAGTACGCATTAAAAACTTGAAATTAATGTGCATCTTCTTCCTCAGGTGCTAAAATTACTGTTAAAAGAAAAAAACATAATTAAGTCTTCCCAAGAACATACTTATTTTTGAAAAATATACTCTTTTTTCATACAGTGAAAATGGAAACTTGAGAAAATTCTTCCTTTCTCCTTTACTTTTGAAATGGTGTTTCAACAATGACTGAATCTTTGGGAGCTTCCTAAGAATATTTGCATTTTATGTAAGTAGACATGCAATAAAAGAAAAAAGATAATTACACATTTCCCAGCTTATCCAAGGACCAATGACAAGTTTCTAATTAAAGGAAAAGAATTAACGGGTCTCTTCAGTTATTAAAACTGGTCAAGCTAATGTCTGAATCTCATGCAACATTTCTACTGGTTTAGTATATCATAAATCAGAAAAATGTTGCAGTATCAAAATTTAATAGCAAAATTTTCATGGAGCACGCATCCAATTTTCTTTTCTGAAATTAAAACAGGCTCTGAACGTGAAAAAAAATAGCAGCATTACTTGCCAGATCAGAAGGTAAGTGCAGGACAGTAAAGTAAGAATAGGTTTTGTCTATTATAGGCATTACATAGTTCACTGTGTAACAGTGAGGACTGCATCATTAGTTTATTTCTAGCAAGTAACAGACTTACAAAATGATCTGCTTACAGAACGCAATTTTTTCTACCTCTGAAACAAAGATGTGAATAAATTCTAGCTTGGAATCAGAAACATGTCATGTCAGTAGTAAGGATACTGCTTTTTTGATTAGTACCACTTACTACAAAAAAATGTACACAGAAACATAGAAAACGTTTTAAACTTCAGAAATTAACCCTAAATTAATCCTGAATTAAAATCTTTACACAAATAGCAGTTAATCACACATTTCTTTATATATACTTCTGAGGAAGAGAAAGGAGGGTTGATCATCACTAAAGTTGTGGTTTTGATTACACCACTTCTTTCCCCATCATCCACACACCAAGAGGCTGACCAATCTCAGCCAAATTTGCAAGTGAAAGGGAAGTAAGATTCCGCTGACACAATCTATTTGGCAGTAGACAGCTGGACAATCAGATGTACTTTATGAAATAAGTCAGGAAGCAAGTAGGTCAAAGCTAGTCCTAACACATACTGTCTTCTGTGACACATAAGAGGGTTATAAGAGACAAAGGATGTGAATCTGTATGGAATCAGGCTTCATTCATCTGGTGTTTGCAGAACAATTTATTTTATATCAATAGGTTAGCATTAATTTTATGGAGGATTTTAGGCACTTCTAAAATATGATAATGAATACTGAAAGCATCACAGACTACTCTTCCAATTGCATCAACAAAACTGCACCCCACTTTTGCTCAAGACTCATGAAGCCTGAGGTTCAAAAGGACAATCAAGGTGCCCTTCAGTTGTACAGATTCCCTTAGTGGAATAACATACTGGGTCTAAAATGTGGGCTTTAAATTCCAAGTGCACAGTGGGTCAGAACCCCTTCACCTTGAACAGAAAAGTTTTTTTCTGTAACCTCCTTCTACAAAGCACTCGTGTTCTACTCTCATAATTAACATGTTAAAAAAAAAACCAAACCCAAACTGTAACATTTCTCAGCACTAAAATACTACACTGAAAGAACAAAACAAACACCATTATTAAAAGCAACCAAGGAGACACTTTTTTTTTTTTTTTTAAAACAAAAGAAATAACCACAAACTTTATCAGACTAAAAACCATCCATAACTTACATCCAATCTCTGGAGTTACAGATACTCTCTCACCTTTCAAGATTTTCTTCTCTCACACTTCTCCATTATATTGTGTCCCCCCCAAAAAAATATATATATACATTAAAAAAAGGCAGACTATCAGCCTGCCAATATTTATGTCCCATAAGTGATCAGTTCCCTCATTATATCACACAAAGTCATTAAAGACAGAGACCAGAATCTGAGACTTTATCTGGCCCAGCTACCCCACAGGTGTGTCAGTTATATCTCAAGAAACTTCTTCACTTCATCTGACCTCAGCAATCAGTTTGAAAGCTGGTCATTCAGTTTTATTTGTCATACAGATAACCTTAAAAAGCATCACCATTAAGCTTAAAATCTGAATGACGTTTCATTAAGTTTTACATGCAAAGCATTTCAAGAAAATAAAAGAGAAAAATGAGAGGAAGTTTTTGCCTCAAATTATGCTACAAAAGTTAATTCTAACAAGTTTTTGTTATTGAAACATTAGGCTGCAACATCTAAATTTACAAATTAATACTAAGTTAAAGCAGCCCTGTAAGCCAAAGGAGCAATTCAACCCAATTAAAACGAACATATTGCTCTTCTAATATTATGTGGATAGCATAAACAACATTTCTTTTGCTAGTGTAATTTTTCCACCTATAGCTTTGGTTTTCTGCTTATCTTGAAAGCTACTAGCATGTAGTAACCTACTGCCAAATGGAACAAAGCTTCTTTCTCTTGGATACAGCAGTACAGAATTCTCAATACAAAAACAAACTCTGACCTTGACACTGATTCCTTGAGAAGGAGAAGACTCATCTTCCATAAGGATTTTTGCTTGTGTCCCCCTGCAGAGAGAGAACTGTGGTTAAAATCACCATCATATTGCTGCAACAATACTTTATGGAACTATACACAATATTAAAGTCAGAACTAGTTGCTTCTCTGGGGTGAGAAAACAATAAACACAAAGCTCACTCAATTCTGGTTTTGTATTCAACTGTACAGTGATCAGTTAGAATCTGCTCTTCTGTATTCTTACCTCAAATAACAATTCTTGGGCAAAATATTTTTATTTCTTTTTTTAAAAATTAACCAGACTGATTGGAAAGGAAAAAGTTTTATTAAACACAATACTCCGACGTCTTTTTATTGCAGTAAAAATAAATTTAAAACCTTGCTGACATAATTTTAAAAGATATTTATTTTAGAAAAAAAAGCAGCACACTTGGAGTTGGAGCTTTTCTATTTCTGGCTTAAACCTTCAAATGCTTTTCTTATAGTTCCATTCTGAAAACTAACGTTAGAAAAACATTTGGGTCTTTTCAGGTTTACTGAGAACTGTTAAAATATTCACTCTGCTTCAGAAATACTGCTAACCTTGTAAATTACTTGCATAATTTCTAGGACATGCATTATCAATAGAAACAGATTTTCAGACCAGATGTACAATTAAGAATCTGGACAGCATATTCTGGCAGTCTGAGTTTAGGTCTTGGAGTCTGAAAGTTCTAACCCTAGTTTTGGTTTAACTATGGGAGGTCTTTGGGTAAGGCACATATATTTCTGTGGTACAGATAAGACTGAGTTGAGGAACACAAATACTAGTTTTAATAGCCAAGTTCTATTAGCAGTCTATTTAATCCTAAATATTTAAACAGGTTCACTGACTCGTTCGAATGTAAACACTCTTGTAGAGTCTCTCTCTAGGAACTTGGCAGGCAAACAAAAATTTTCAGAACTCCACTCAGTATTTCCTTCCACTTAATTTGAGCATTTATGAATTTCATCTGCTGAATCAAAGGTCTGTCTGAAGCTTCTTCCCCAAGGACTCTAACCACAGGCCCAGCAAAGATTAAGAGGAAAAATTCACAGGAAAGAGGGACTTGCTGACACCTTTAGGAAAGGAATCTAACCTTCTCTGATATTCGTAATTTGCCTGCAGTTTCCCAAAAGAGTAGTCACTAAATGATGCTAACTTATCAAAATGATCTTGCACAAGAGGACAGACCAGTGATATTGTCAACAGATATTCCTATTGAATAGGTCCCTTTCCCTTACTAGGAAGACTGGTTTCAAAATGATCTTCCTTCTTTGTATGTACAATGAAATGTCACTACTCTGTCCAGTGCTGACAGTTAGTTGACAGAACTCAGCTCGTCATTCATTATTCCATTGATGCAGCATTTTCCATTAGCAAGAAACTTCAGACCTTGAGAAACAGTAAGTGATGGTTTGAAAAACTGCCAACTCCAACTCAAGTATATAGCCTTCTCCCCTTCTTGCTTCTTGACATTAGACTGTGACTTCTCAGCTCCTGATACAAGCTGTACTGGCTGTCTACTAATTGCAACAGCAAATCTGCATGAAATTTAAAGGTTAGATCAAAGAAATTCTGAAAGACTGGAGTATTTACAGTCTGAAAGACTGCCATCCTTGACCTTGCAAGGTAGGTAACTGTTACAGAAATTTCTAATTGAAAAGATCTAAGACAGCTTTATTGTTGCAATCTCCACAAAGACAAAACTTCAGCCAAAAACATTTTGTCAGACACCATCTCTCTCTTGGGATGACATCCAACTCCACCTGTTGGCTCCAGGGATGGACCTCCAGCATAACCCCACTGAAGTTTTCAGAGGTTCATCTACATGCAGTTTGCTGTATTGAAGATAAATGCTTGAAACCTATTTGCAAAGGCCTTTATTTCAGTAACATCATCACCCTCAAAAAGAAATGGGTTGTCAAGAGCAAGAGCTCTGAAAGCTAAGATGCAAACAACACACAGAAGAAAACAGAAGCAAATAAAAAGAAGGAAGATAGTGGGTATATTGTTCTGCTACCCATACTTAGCACCATGCTTTAATACCACTGTTATAAAGAGCAAATACATCAGGAAAAGCTTTCTGAAAGAGGTGAGAAGGCAGGAAAGAAAACAGAGGGCACGATTTTTCAGTTCTCCAATGGTTTAAAATAAGTGTTAAGGTCTGGCGTGAAATTTGTGCCCTGAGTGACAAAACTGCTTTGAAAAATCATATGTAGATTCCTGGGACACCTTTCCCTAACCTCCAAAAAACCCACTGTGGGGTTTTGGGCTAGCAAAACAATTTGACTGACTTTATTTTTATAAAATCATCTAGGACTTTCACAAGCAATGGTAAGACACACTGCTCATACTAAGTTTCTTTAATTCGCCTATTCCTATTACTTATTTTTTTCCCTTTTGAACGGATGCCTATCATCATCAGTGATGTAGAACAGTGTACGGTTTACCAGCGAGCAATGAGTGGAAGTGACTGAAAAAATGCATCACTACAGAGAAAATGTTTATAGCAGAAGATAAAAAAATCTCAAATTCTTTTCTCATTCTACAAACCCTATAGTCACCCTGAAAAAACAATTTGAAAGCTTTGGCTATCCATTTATGTAACTGACACAAACCAGTAGACTGGGATAAAATTACTAACAGCTATCAAGAGAAACTATATAACAAACTAATGAAAGCCAGAAATACAAACACTAGAAAAGAGTACTTAAGTTTACACTAAAATTATACCTCTAACAGACTTACTGAAATGTCAAGGTCAGCAGCTACAAAAGCCTGATAAGAAGATGCTGATAAAAAAATATTTTTACTTAAAAATACTTACACTTCTTATACACAAGTGCAAAAATACCTTTGGAAGGCAATCAAGTATTTCAGATCATGGAAACAAAACAACAACTACCTTTAGTGCTGCAAAGCATTATAGGAGGAAGCTGGAGTCATTTGCACATAATTAGTGGTTTACTTCTGCAGTAAAATTAAAAAAAAGAAAAAGAGCATTATCTCCAGACCTTGAAGGGTATTAAAATAATCAAACACTTTTTTAGACAGTCTCTTGGGAACAGGATGTCATTCCTGCATCTAAATCTACGCTAATGGAATCTAATGTAACTCAAATCTAACCTGAGCTGCTGGAGAAAAACATTTTTTTGCATTTTTTAATGTGGCTGATCCCAGATTTTCAGAAAATTAACTTGACAAGCTCTTTCTCTTTGCTGAATTGTTAGCCAAACTCTACACACACTCCAGTTTCTGTAATCCATGTATACACACAATCATATTAAAATGCAACTGATGCAATTGTTAGCTCTTGTTGATTTTAAATGCGACATAAAATTTAATCTACCATAAAATTTATTTGGTAGAATTGAAACTTATACTACTCCTTCATTTGACCTGCTGACATGAGAATTTCAAGGAACCAGCTTTAGGGAGACAAAAGTATTCCAAAGATCTGGTTTTAAAAGAACTTTATTAAAAATATTAACCATGCAATTGAGCAAAATAAGTCCAAATAACGCAATAAACATGTGAAAGACAGAGCTATTATATTTTTATAAACTTAAAGAATCCTACCTGTGTGTGGGAACCTGACTGGACATCAGTTCAATGCCATAAGAACACTATGTTTGGGAAGAAATCTTCTGTTATTATGCAATCCTAAATACTATACTGCATTAACAGACAACCAGCATGCAAATGTATTCATTCTGTTATGCCCCCCTCTAAGTTGATCTGACCTACCCTAAACTGTTAGCAGTCTGCAGTTACTTGACGCGGCCAAACACTGAGCCATGCATCAGGTCTAGCTGTTGGATCTTTGATCTCGGTTCGCTCTAGCTAGAAAGAAATATTCACAGCTTGTACAAGTTCTAACCTTTAATCATTCCCTTAGATGTCCAAGGAAGGTTATTCTAGCCTCATCTGGACTAAATCCTTAATTTATAAAATGTATCTTCTAAAACATTCTAAGCCTTAGTAAAAGAACTAAACAGAAGCATTACTAAAGCACACCTGTTTTTTTCTACATTCCTTGCTTACTTCAGTTTAACCCAGCTTTCCAGCACATAGAAGACTTGGTCCATGATAAGGGTTCCTGCCTACAGCTGAGAGCACTACATGATGAGTCACCAAGATAAGAGTCTTTTCAAGGTGACATCTAGCATGGTTCCAGCATGAATCTGGCTGTAGCTATGTGTCCCTGTAACATCAGGCACTTGCCAGAGCACTTCCCACAAAGCCAGCATGCAATGCCTGGGTAGGTGGGAGGATGGTGCAATCTTTCCCTGACACAACTCAGAATTTGCCTAGGTGTGTACATCAAACACATATATCATTATGGATCTAAAAATAATTAAATAAATAGATAAATCAATCACATGTACACAACACGTATTCTATACCCAGACTGAGAAATATGGTAGTTTAAACTTTTACAGTTAGAGGCGTCTGCATAAAAAGATACTTCATGTTAAGAAGCGAGAGGTACACTAGTAAATAGAATGTGAAAGAAAAGTTAGCCCACTTCCTCTGTGAGCAAATGTGTGTAACTGGGGATTTCTTTAACAGCCTGCTGATACTGGAGCTGCCCAATGATAAGTAGCAAGAGCATTGGATTAGATGTAACACATAGAGGTTTCCCAACTCTTAAAAAAACAATTAAGAGACAAAATATTATTCTTTGTGGTATAAGTTTAAGCATGCAATATTAAATCTACCCACTGCAATAGCCTCCTCCAAACTGCAACAAATCATATGCATAATGCCGCCAAGGTTATTTTACCTCAACCTTATCACTCAGTGGTCTTACTTCTACTCTTTACTTATACGGTTAAAGAAGCTTTAAGAAACAATTGCCTATAACTAACTCAGAATTACTTTTGTCAATTCCCACTTTAAAACTGTGTTTTATCTCTTATACTTTTCTTTGATTTTCCATCCCTTTTCTAGCCTTTATTCCTAAAATCCTTTTTCATCAGGGTAAAAGTTCTTTTCAATAGATCTTTTCTCATTTTTTTAAATATAAATTCACAATAGGTTTGGCATAAAACAATTCCATTCCTTCTTTCCTTCTAGGGCCCTCAGGACTCCTGTACAAACATATGTCACTAATTAATCCTCTTGATTTTTTAAAGTTTGCCCCTGTAAAATTGAGCATCTCAATTCTGTCTCCATTTAGCCCTCTATTTTATTCCTATTTATTTAATCTAATTAAAAATGTGATTCAAGATCACAAGCTGACTAATAAATCAGGTCACCTCAGAATTTTTCACACTGCTTACTGAGAGCAAGTCGAAAGCAACTCAATGCTTATTGGTAAGCTTACAGCACCTGTGTATAAGAACAACTGGATTGCTACATGTCCTTGCCATATGATGCTCTTATCTGTATCTACGGGGAAATCCACTTGTGACATAACTCCTCTCAGTAATCAATGTTCTCAACTGAATCCAACTCTTGTGTTCTACAGCAGACACCAGCAAAAACTCTTGTAATTATCTTTTCTCAAAGTAATGGTACACTTTGACTTTTTTTTTTTACCTGTACAGTATCTTCCTATTACTTTACAATCCATCACATCATTCACATCCCCTGTAACTCTGCCACATCTATTTCTCATATTGGACAGGATCAGCTCTCCTGATGCACATTCAAGCAGGGTCATTACTCTTTGTGTTTCCTTTACCCCACGTCTGCTTCCACATCCTTCAACATCAGTTCAGCCCAAATGGTTATTGATGGCGCACGAACACTAGTCTACAACCAACTGTGTCCACCACTATGGTAAATGTCATCTCCGCAAGGGAACACAATGCAACCCTCCTATCTCCCTGACATTAACAGCCCTTGTTTTCCCAAGTATTCGTTCTCTGCTGCCAGCCATTTATAAACCGGGTGCCCGGTAAACATGACCGAGGGGAACACACCGCGCACGGAACAGGCCACAGCACGGTTCCCTCCGCACACCCATCCGCGGCGGGGTGTCTGCAGGACAGCCCGGGGACGCGAAACCACCGCCCTCACCGAGCCGAGCTTCGCGGGAAGGCCGCCACAGGCCCCGGGCCCGCCACACCCCCACCCGACGTGGCGGCGCTGGGCTGGGCGGGGCGGGGCGGGCACGTCCGCCGGAGAGCGGCGTAACGGTCTGACCGGCAGCAGTAGTGCCTCGGCTCCTCGGGGACGGGCGGCGCGCGGGGCCTCGCTGAGGGAAGAGGGGCTGGGGGGGCAGTGACAGCGGCGGCGACCCCCTCTCTCCGTGGCTTACCTTCCCCGCAAGAGGCGGCGCTCCTCCCTCCAATGAGACAAGGGAAGATGCCGCCGCGCTCAGGCGCGTCCTCAGCCGCGAAGGGAGGGAAGGAGGAGGGAAGGGGGTTAGCGCCTCCCAGGGATCCACCTACTGCAGCGGGAGCCTGGAAGAGCTGCGGGCGCTGTACGCCGAGCGCAGCGGGGGTACGGCTGTAGAGAAGGCGGCCGCACGAGGCCTGGCCCGAGCTGCAGTGTGCCTGTCTTTCTACCAGAGTGGTGCTCTCCTGAGCTGAGGCGAGGAGAGAAACCCTTCTGTAACTGCTCTGCCAAGATCTGTCTGTTGGTGGTGTGGCTGCCTTGGGAGAGGCTCAGGGCGTGCACGGCGTTTGAGGGGTACCACCGCTTTCTGCCAAGCCTCAAGCTGTTGCCTGGGCCTAAATACGCATGGTGACAATGTATACAGACACATGGTCAAAGACGACTGTTAGGGGAATGTCAAGTATTGCTGTGCTTTTCCATTGTGCGATCATTTGATTTTTTTTCCCAAGAGAAGTGAAAGGATATAGGTATTTCTCTATTTCTCTTTAGATTTATGTTCAAAATTAAGTGCTTCCAAAGAAGATAGACTAGAAAAATTCCCCTAAAAGCAGCAACCTGGCTGTTTTGCTTAGTTATGTGTCTTACCTTGATTGTGATAATGCCTGCTATCTTACTGTGGTGTATATTCATAGAATCACAGACTGGTTTGACTCAGAAGGGACCTTAAAGATCATCTACTTCTAACCCCCTGCCATGATCAGGGACACCTTCCACTAGACTAGGTTGCTCCAAGCCCCATCCAACTTTTCTGTGAACACTTTCAGGGATGGGGCATCCACAACTTCTCTGGGCAACCTGTGCCAGTGCCTCATCACCCTCATATTGAAGAACTTACTAATACCTAATCTAAATCTCCGTTCTGTCAGTTTAAAGCCACTCTCTCTTGTCCTATCACTACATGCCCTTGTAAAAAGTCCCTCTTCAGCTTTCTCATAGGCCCTCTTCAGGTATCAGAAGGCTGTTATAAAGTCTCCCGTGACACTTCTTAAGGCTGAACAACCCCAACTCTCTCAGCCTGTCTCCATAGGAGTGGTGCTCCAGCCCTCTGAGTATCTTTGTGGCCTCCTCTGGACACGCTTGAGCAGGTCCACATCCTACTTGTGTTGGGTCCCCAGATGTGGATGCAGCACTGCAGGTGGGGTCTCACCAGAGCAGAGTAGAGGGGTAGAATCCCTTCCCTCAACCTGCTGGTTATGCCTCTTTGGATGCAGCCCAAGATGCAGTTGCCTTTGGGGCTGCAAGCATGCACTGCCAGCTGCATATTGAGCTTGAGACCTTTCCTGTCCTTAACAATGGACGCTATAGCCCAGACTATTCATGACTGTGAAACATATGCTGCAATTAAGCAAGCCAAGCAGTTAAAGCCTCTTTGGTATGTAGGACAATGGCTGAAGTACAAATATGGGGAGGCCTGGCAGATTGATTATATCACACTCCCACCAACCCGCCAAGGCAAGTGCCATGTGCTTACCATGGTGGAAGCAACCACCGGATGGTTGGAAGCATACGCTGTGCCCCACGCCACTGCATGCAACACTATCCTGGGCCTTGAGAAACAGATTTTGTGGTGACACGGCACCCCAGAGAGAATTGAGTCAGACAGTGGGACTCATTTCCGAAACAACCTTATAGACACTTGGGCCAAAGAGCATGGCATTGAGTGGGTGTATCACATCCCTTACCATGCACCAGCCCCTGGGAAAATTGAATGGTACAATGTGCTGTTAAAAACTACACTGAGAGCAATGGTGGTGGGACTATCAAACACTGGGATACGCATTTACCAAAAGCTGCCTGGTTGGTCAACACCAGAAGATCTGCCAACAAGGCTGGTCCAGCTCAGTCAGAACTTTTACATACTGTAGAAGGGGACAAAGTTCCTGTGGTGCACATAAAGAATTTGCTGGGTTATTCCTGCTTCAGGTAAAGGCAAACCCACTCGTGGGATTGCTTTTGCTCAGGGACCTGGATATAATTGGTACCCAGTGATTAGGCTATTGCTGTGGAAACCTTATTCAGAAGGAGAAGGTTTGCTCTGGGGCTAAGGAACTAACTTTCTATAAAAAATTAAATTCCTTTATCACCTAGGGGAGACCTTGGGTTTTCTTCTTGGAATCAGAGCCTCATAAGGATCTTTTTATTTGGATACGAGACTTTGGATGTCTAATAATGAGGTTTGTGTAAGTACCTAAAGTGGCAAGAACTTGTCCTTACAGTTACCAAGGGAGTAGAGACAATATATTCTCCATACTTGCTGCATTGTATGACAGTCTCATGTGATAATGATACATGTAACTTGCATCCTGTTCTTCACATGTATAATGCATGAAGAGCCTGCATCACTGTACTGACTACCAGTGCTCTTTCCCAGGGTGTTCCCTTAATGCATGCATGTTTTCTCCCACTGATTTGGTGTTCTGTGCTGTCACTCTCTCCTTTTAGTTTGTCAACTATTTCTCACAGTTTTTTTAAACTTCCTATGCATGCATCCTATGCTGCAAAGGGTGTGTGTTTCCTATGCTTTTGGCTCAGTCACTTTGGTTCTTCCAAGATAAAAATCAAGAGTATTTTTATTAGGGGTGGTTTCTTCATTCAGAAAAGATATCCATAATGGCTTATGTAGAGTGTGGGATGGAAGGCAGCAAATTTTTTGGACACTGCGCTCGCTCAATGTAGGCTATATCTGGTGACTAATAGTTTTATTTTCTCTTTATAGAGAACAAAATGATCACTTTATAACAGAAAGCAACTTATTGACTGTTACCATGATCCCTTCTCAGTTTTCTGTTTTTATGAATGCAGTCCTAGGGAAAAAACTTGCTGGATCTCAGATGCATGTATAAATGTAATAATATCCCTGATATTATTATCCAATGAAGCACACAGGGGTAGCAAGACCCCTGGAAGTTGGAACTATTAATTTTCAGACTGTCAGTAAAGCAAAGAGTATTTGTCCCCTAAAACAAGTTCCGTCTTGGGCTGTGAGCTGTTTATTGATTCTTCAGTGCACATTTTGTGTGCACTGAATAGGATATTTTAAGATATTTTCCTAAAAGTTATGCTCTGTTTAACTCAAGGAAATGCTGTTTATTGTGTTAGGCTGAAGGTCACACAAAACTGGTGGAACAGAGCATGTATTTGACCCACTGAAACAAAATGCAGTTTAATACAGTGAAGGGTATAAATCTACAAGCAGAGAAACAGCATTCTGGAACATTTAAATAAAGGATTGAAGTCAGAGGAAAACAGCAAGAAGTGTAATGCCAGAGGATATAAAAGCGAAGAAGGCTGATGTCATTCCCAAGTGTACAAAAAGAGGAGTCAACAGTAGTTAAAAGGCAATTTGCCTTCAGTAATTAGTATTTTAAGCCAACCAGTGTGACTCTGCATATAATGCTACTATACATTTACAGAAGTTAAATATAAGATAGGAGGCTTGAAGATAATCAATGGTTTGAAAATAAGAGATAAAGAGATTAGTCTATTACAAATGTTAAAGGTGATTACAGTTTATAGGTCCCTTAGAGTGAGAAAATACTAGGTACTGACTAGCATTTTTAATGAAAAAAAAAATCATAGCAAAAAGTAATGGAGAGAAATTAAAGCCACAGGAATTCAAATTCTAAATGTAGTACAAATTTCTGACAATAAAAGTGGAAAGTGGTCTCCACTTTTATACCTTCAAATAAAAACCTGATCCAGTTATTTCTGCCCTTCCTTTCAAGCTGGTTGTTCTGTACCTGTCTCATTTTCTTTCATTTGAGCTGTCTCCAGTTTGTTTTTCTTCTTTCCCAAGTCTAATGCTGGATTTAGAACTCAACACCACTGGGTGGAAGGGAATATATGCCTCTCTCATGTCACAAACATTCTTGTGCATATGTACCAGGATTATATTTTACTTTTTTTCCACTTGCAATGTATTGCTGGCCTCTGCAGTTTGAGCATCATATCTCTTTCTTATTTTTCATATGAATTTCTGAATTTCTCCTTGATCTTTAGAATACCTTGACTGAAGTTGATCTAATTTTCTTTTCTGATTAACTGATGCTAATTTTACTTGAATTAATCAGGATTATTTTGTACACTGTAAAAATATAAAAATAAAAATAGAAGAATAGAAAAATAAAAATAGAAAAATATTATTAGACATTAAATGAGAATGAATCAGGAATCACAAGCAGTTGTAAAGCAGCAAACTGGCTTCCTGATCCGAGCACCAAAGTGCTCCATGCAGGATTTCAGTTGCTTCATTTCAGTATGACGTTGTTTATTTTTTCCATATCTGAGCATCAGTTCAGCCTAGAGGTGGTGTTTCAGGCTGCAAGTTCTCGAAGAAGAGTCTGGAGAACTTCACAGAAGTTCCATTGCCTTCACAGAAGGTGCATTCTGCAAGCCTTCCTGGAGTCACTGGTCGGATCTGTAGGCATCCGGAGCATGAGAGTGCAATGATCTGGAGCTTCCCATCTGGGAAACAGGTGCTTTTGGAGATCATGCTTTTCTGTGAATGCAAAGCTGGAGGCAGCATAGAGCATGGCCATATTCTTCTCCAGGACTACAGAGAAAAGGAAGGGAATAGCCCATGTGGTTCAGTCAGGGGGAGATTTTGCATCCAAACACTTGGTTTACAGTTGCCAGTCTGCTATACCTTGCTACACCTTGGTCCCTCTGGGAGGGATCTTTTCTTTAGGAGCTGTAGTGATAGGACAAGGGGTAATGGGTTCAAACTTAAACAGGGAAAGTTTAGGTTAGATATAAGGAAGAGGTTCTACACTGTGAGGGTGATGAGACACTGGAATGGGTTGCCCAAGGAAGTTGTGAATGCTCCATCCCTGCCCTGGCGGTGTTCAAGGCCAGGTTGGATGGAGTCTTGGTTTAGTGTGAGGTGTCCCTGCCCATGGCAGGTGGGTTGGGACTAGATGATCTTGAGGTCCTTTCCAGCCCTAACTATTATATGATTCTGTGATTCTATAATCATGATACTACAAGGGGAAGTACATAAGGATTACCACTAAGGACAAGAGGAAGCCAAAGAGGGGAAACAGAGAGGGGATCCGGTTTTCTAGAGAGCCAGTTTGTAAAAGTGGAGATATTTGGGGGTAGTAATATTTATTTTTCCAGAAATAATTGAATAAAATTATTATCTGCAGCATCTAAATAATAACTCTGTATTTTTTTGAACTGTCATCTCTTCTCATATGCAAACTGTCCTCCCACAGTAGCATCCAGGGCCATTACCTGCCCCTGTCTTCTTAAAATCAGCCACAGAATTTTGGCTGGAGCATGTCAAAATGTAAAGTCTTGAATACTGCCCCTGCCATCCATTTGGCACCATCAACAGACTGAACTCGTATTCACAGACAGATGTCCCTGAAGTATTTGAAACACTGGGAAGGTTTTCTGTACTTCCTAGAAAGTTTTGGATGGACATTTTATTTTGGGGCTTGCTAAGAAACATGGACTTTTGTAGTTCTTATTCTGTAGTTACAATATTTGTACTTAAGCCCTACTACGGCACTATTAAGCAGGGGCGGCAGAGGTAAAGATTTATTTGCTAAACTCAGTTGCAAAATAAAGTTGATAAGTAGACCTTTTGTTGTGTTGTTTCGTAGAGAATCCATCAGCAGGAAGGCAGTGAGAAAGCTTCTTACATTAGTAGCAGGGTTCCCATTACCTGCGTTGTGGTTTTGGGCAATGACATTTCAGTTATGAACATCAGGGCAAAATGCCGCTGTCTGCAGAGGTATTAGACAGCACAAGAAGGCCATTTTGACCCTTGTGGAAGCAAAATAATGGAAGTGAAAGGCAACTGTAGGTGGTAGGTTCTGCCAAAGAATGTGAGATGGGAGGAAGTTTAAGAGATTTAGGGCTGGTTTTATATAAAGTTGTTAGAACTAAAGCAGACAGAGCAAGTTAAAGAAGGGGAAAGTTGCTAAGGAGTAGTACTTAAAAAGGTTGTTGTGTTGGACAAAGGTCCAAAAAAGCAATTAAACACTTTAATGTTCAGGTTGGTTGCATTCCTGAAAGTAAAAAGCTAATTGGCAGATAGAGGCTAAGAAGCCTCAATTATGCGGGTTCCATGAATCCATGGATCCATGAATTTTCAGACTCATGAAGTCTGGTTTTGTGTTCTGACCACATCCCTACTTCATTTTGAGGGAAGCCTTGGGCATGAAGTACCTTATAGTCACTATGGATCAATACATCAAGTAATTTTGCTGTAATGAAATGGTTCACTGTGGTTAAGTAGCTTTAACTTGACCATTTTACCTTTTAATATTTTTTTCTTCTCATGTTGACCAAGATCCAAGCCATCCTTAAAATTCTAGTTACATGTTGTGTTTTAAGCCAATTATTGTGCTCAGGAAAGATCCCCTTTACCAGACTCACAAATAATGCTTTTCTTTATGCAGCACAGTATTAAGATCTTTTCTTCACTATTCCTTTAAAAACTGCTCAGCACAGATCTGAAAGTCATAAACACAGCACTGCACCAGCTACTAAGAAGGAGAAAAATGACTGCTACTGCTGAACCCAGGACATTACATTATCTTAGTGCTGCCCTGCTTTGTTCCTTCCTACTAGCCTTATTAATTTGGGCTTTGTTAATAGCCTGCTACCATAAGTCTAATTTTATCTAGTACAGTAGGATCATGTCATTGTGGAAGAGGTAAACATCATACTAGGACGTTTGAAAAGAGTATCTTAAGATAGGAAAGAAACTTGCCCTTTTTGTGGTTCTGACAAAGTTACAAAGGCATATTATTTGCTGCTATGGGAGCTCCAGAAAGTTGATGAGACACTGAAAAACAGTTGTGTTTTAAGAAGTAAAGCAAATAAAGCAAGTAAGCAGTTAAAGCAAAGTTAAACTTAAGAAACAAAACAAAGCTGGGGAAGAACAGAAGGAATAGGCTTTTTAGACAGAAGAAGAAAGGACTGAAGGGAAAGAACATGCTACTGCAAAGAGGAAAGTAATTTTATTTTCCTTGCATGAATCAGGAGAAAAAATGAGGTAAAAGAGATTCAGCTTTGGCAATAGGGAAAACTGCTCTCATAGAAATAATAAGGAAGTTGGGAATAGATTACCCAGTGAGGTTGTAGTTTCCAGCATTTGAGATTGTATATCAGAAATAAAATAACTTTTGTTGATCCTAATTCAGGTCATGGAAGTTGAGCTGAGTTTTTTTCCACTTCTGGGATTCTACCATGAGTTCCATTTACTGTACAGGAAATTACAAAAATATTAGCAATAAGAGTGATATAACCTGTAGTTAAAATAGGGACAAATGGTGGGTTTTAATCAAAGTAAAATGTCTTTCATGTAAATATCAGTTAATAAGTGAATTCCCTTTAAAAAATTCATTGAAGTTCATGATTTTTTGGGGGGAAGACATGTTTTAAGAATGGGGTCGTAGACTAGAAGTTAAACTTCACGCAGCTGAAAGAGCAACAAGTCTAGAAATAATTATATATCTTGCTTCCAAATTCAGTAATATAGGTTGAGCCTGGCAAATCTTTGTTTATATCAAAGTGTCAGTTTTGCTGTGATTTTGTGACACTACCCATTATGTTTACAACAAATCAGAATTTTCCTAGTTTTGAAAAAGTCATGGCTATGGAAATGCAATTCTTCATGATTTTTGTTTCAAGTAAACCTTTTAATAGGGAGTCCCTTGCTCCTCTTCCCCTCGAGTATAGCTTGTTTTGACATCTTCAGTAGTACTGGTTTTCAGTCTAATTAATCCTTTTTGATCTTTTCAAGATATACTAACAGAAATAATGTTTCACTATCAGTCTTGGTGAGAGGAGCAGGGCTTCACTACCTGCATGATTACATCATTTAGAAGCTACATATAAAAAATTCGCTTGAAATTATTTTTTAACATTTGACATTCAAACTTTAATGAATGCTGATAAAACTTCTGAAAGCAGTTTTCTTTTAAAGTTGCTTCATACTGTGTACAAAGCAGAAAACCAAAGGAACTAGAACTGTGACTATTACCATTTTCTGTAAGTAATGTTATTTAGTTCACTGCAAAGATGCTATTTCTAGCACTGCAGACATTCTTTTTTCAACAACAAATGTTGCAGACAGGAAATGTTTTGGGTAGTGTAACAACATTTCCTGATAAACATTTTATCACAGCTTGATAACCATTTCCTGTTGCTAGAATTTGTTGCAACTATTGTCGCTTTGTTGTTTTTCTTGCTATAATTAACACACATATGTGGTCGGGCTAAGTGTGCTTATCCTGACAAACAAAGGTTTCAGCAAGTCAGACACTTAGTTATAATGTGATGCAAGATTTTGTATTGCCCATTTCCTTTCATTTAAACTTTGGAGCAATAAATGAAACAGCAATACACGTGCAGCATTCTCAGAACTGGGAATTCCCAGAAGGGTGGAGGTTCCTCAATATTTCAGATAGAGCATTGTCTGCTTTGCTGTCAGTGATTTCAGTAATCTTCTAAAATAGTTTTAGATGAGAAGGTCAGACTTCATGTGGATCTAATTGTTCAATGCAAACTTGGACTTGAATTGTCCTGGAAGAAATTAGAAGAAATCTGTGAGCATTGTACCTGAAAATTACTATTAAAATGAGACTATATTCAAGAATTTTACTCTATAAAAATGTCATGTTTTCAGTCAATGCTGCCACTTTTGCCATCTTTGGGGTTGCCTACCTACTTCAGTGGTAAGAGGCAGACAGTATCACTCACAGCTGATTCTTGTTCTTATTCACACAAAGATCAGAGGCATATTTGGCTATGCCTCTACTGAAATAGCAGATGACCATGACACAGCCTCTGGCCTTGAAGCCTAGAGGCATAGCCTAGCTCATGTTCATATTATTTAGGGCTTGTATTTAGTATTTCCTGTAAGATCAGTCTAGGCAATCACACTACATATCTCTTGTCCAGGAGCTCCTCTGTGCTGTTTAACATCCTGTCTTAATGTGCGGCCTTCAGACATTAATATTTCTTTATGTCTGTGGATTTTGTTGTTGTTGTTGTTGGTTTTGTTTGTTTGTTCTTTTTTTCCAGTTCATTGTGTTTGAAAGTGACTGTTTATTACGTTTTATTTAAGAGTTTCAACTCCTCTGTTTTCTTTCCCACAATTTTCAAGAAAAGTAAAATTTAAGGCGCATTACTGAAGAAAGCATGTGATACTTGAGGGTACAAAGCCTGCTGAGATAGCATAGATGAAGTCTGTAGTGAGTAGACTTGGAGCAGTGCTGTCTATAGAGCTCACTTCACTTGGTGCTTGGTATGCACAAGCCACGTCTGCCAGGAAGTCAGGTAAAAACCAGTTTGGATCTTCAGAGGTCAAGTATTCAGGCTGTGTGTCCAGGTATGATGACTTTATGGAGTCTAAGGCTTTGCCTTAAGTTTTATTTCTATTGGAAAGGCCTGAAGAAATAAGGAAACTGTAAGTCAAGACTTCAGGTAAAGGCCTGCATGCATAGGGCTGAATTTAGAAAAAATTATGATCATTGCTGTATTACGCGTAGGTTTATTTTGCATACACACACTGAAGGTATCCTCAGAAAAATATCCAAGGAAACAGAATCTGAAACAAATGAAAGTTAGTTAGTTAGTTAGTTTGTTGTTTGTTTGTTTTTAATTAGGCTGGAAGAGAGTGAATGTATTCCTGCGAAGAGTTGATCCAAATCATGCAACCCAGTGCTGACTACATAAGCTATTCAGGCATCTGAAAGGTAACACTGATATAATCATCTGTGTCACTGGCTGGGGATGTATGTAAAAATTTGAAGTGTTTGTGGAACAGGAAAATGAACTCACATCATTTGTAATTACAAAGCAGAATTGGGAACACTGAATCCAGTAATGGATAAAGTAGATTGATTTTCCATTATTGGACCCTAGCAATAAATAATAAGTAAGGCAGCATGAAACCTATATATGGATAATGTATCCATTATCATCTGCTTTCTACAGAGCAGACATCTTAGAGACATTTCCTTTGACCATAATGAATAAAACAGTTTTAACATTTTAGAATAAAACTGTAAGAATTATGGTAGCATATATGTGATGAGGTGTAAAATTTTCACTAAATTGCCTGTAGTTCTGTAAGTATTACTAAAGGACAAAGCAAATGCTTTAGCATTGGTCTTAGCTTTCTGGCAAGGAATATTTTCAGTAACCTTGTAATAGATAATGACATTGATATCTCAGATTTTGTGGGATTTGTATTGCTTAACACAAATGTCTTAAAAACAATATGTGTTGTTTTCACTGGCCGTAATTCGCATGTTACTCTATGGGCTGTTGAAAAACTAAATAAAATCAAGCAATTGCGTTTTGAATACATGTTAAAAACCAGTATAGATGATAGAAGCACCCCATTTTATCAGAAGCCAAGAGCAATATTATGTTATATATGATTCCTTTCAAAATGTGAACTTGAAAAAATAATTGTCAGGAGAACAGAAAACTTTTTTTTGTTTTTAATTCACAGCATTAGTCCTAAGAGCTCAAACAAAAACTGCAGAACTTCCTGTTACAAGATTCTGGTAATGCTAAAAGTTTGCATGAACAAGTGAAAGGAGAACAATCAACTGAGATTGCTCAACAGCCTCCAGCTGAGGAAGCGTCTGAGCTATGAATGCTCGAAGGCTAGGATAATATTTAAAGGAAGTTTTATATTTACTTACCCTGTTCTTTTCTAACACTCTATGCCAGGGAACAGATTTTCTTAGTGCTGAGGAGAAAGTACTCACTTTGGTAAAGCTTTGGCCTGACCCCTTATGGCCCTTTTTCCATTCTGTGTCCTTATGCAGAGGATGTTTAATTGTGTGTCTAGCTTTTGAGATAACACCGATATGCACTTTTTACTTCCTGTGAGGAAATGCTCAATGCTTTCTGGGATTGGTTTGGGGTTTTTTTTGTGCTTCATTTCTAATGGAAGCATTGCTGCTGTTTGTTGATGTGACGATTGTTCTCCATTAAGGTCAGAGGGACTGAAGACTTTGGACTAGTCTAGGAAATGTGATGCAAGACTAGCTGGGCAGCTGGACATGTTCAAACCCACACTGAATCTAACATTGAATATATGCTATACTAAACCATACAGAAATTAATACCTTAAAAAAAGGAAGTATATATTTTGTCTAAATGTAAATTATTATATTGCTATTAGAAATGTAGTATTATGTACATGTATATGTACACCATATATAGAAACTGTTATATTTAAAATGATACACTAATCCATGGATACATCAGCTCTAAAGTTGACTTATAGAGTGCCATACATGAGGGAAATCAGTGGTCATATTTATTAAAAACAATGCCAAAAAATAAAGTAAGAATTTTAAGTGAAAGTGATTCAATTAAGCAACAAATCTGGATCTACTTGAGGAAGTGAACATCCCTAAAGGACTTGTCTTTATTATCAACCTTAATGTTGTAGGGGTTTTTTTTTCAGTTTCTTCATAGCCTTATTAACCTTCATTTTGAGAAAAAGTGAGCAGGCAAAGACGACTTACCTGCTCTATTACTGCTTAAATTTTGTATACCTTAACCATTTGCCTTGTTATGCACCTTCTATTTATGCTTCAGGATCTTAATACATCCAGTGTGTACTTATGTTAAAATCTTTTCATTCTGTCTATCAATGACTTTAAAATATTTAGTTAATTAAATTATTTCAATGTCAGCAGATGGCTGTTAAGTCAATGTCTCTATACATTATCTAGCGCTCTTTAGACGAAATGTGATTTTAAACTCAGGTTTTCCTCCAAGTGATGTATAACCATTAGTTCTCACAAGGCATGGGGAAAGGAAAATAAACAAGTTGCTCAGGTGAAAAAGCTGGAACTATAAAATAGAGTTGCTCAGACCAGGCATATACAATTTGAGTTCTCAGCATCACTTGAAATACTCCTGAAACCCACAATCTTTTCCAGTGACAAGGATCTCTGGACCACCACAAGGTTTTCAATATTCCTTTTAGTAGACTGGGGAATAGTTTACACTGCACTTCACAGCTTTTTCACGTTTCTGTAACTGCAAGTCGTGGTGTGTGACAGTTCATCAGTCACCCTGTCAGCTTCTCTTCAAATGGAAAAATGAAGATGGCTCTAAAAAGCATGATGAAAGCTCTGCCATTCAGGGGAGCTTTTGCTATTAGGAGAGAAGTTGGAAGAATAAAGAAGCTCTGCCAAAATGCTTATTTTGTCCTACTTCTAATATCAAAGCCTGTAATTTAAGAAAAACTAATTTATTGGTGTTGTAGATACTAATGGTGCTTTAAAGATTAGCAGTGGAGCAGAATAGTTCATCTGAAGTTCTTGATTTGCATGAAAAATGTGAATTCCATCTTCTTTTATTTTTTACTCGACTTTTAACTTGTCTTTCAGTGATGTTTTTTCTCTTTCACTGCTGCTACACATTTTATACACACATGTTCTACAGTATTCTTTTCCTTCTCTTTCTCCCAGCCCCCCTCCTCTCAAGTGTTGCATGTCTTCCTTAAAAATCCCACAGATAGGGTGAAATTGCTTCCGTCCTATGTTGCCTACAGTCTAGTCATTAAATGCTCAAAGGAGGGCTCTGTCTGATCTACCATAATACAAAAACACTTAAAACCAATAGATGCAGAAGTCCAGAAAGCACTTTTGATATGTAAATCACTTTCTTCAGTAAAGTCCCAAGCCCAGACCTGTAATTAAGCACCAAGACAGAGTTACTATGTCAGATGTTATTCCTCTTTGCTACTTCCTTTTGGTCTGAGCAGCATGGGTAAGCGTGCTGCATGGTATAAACCTGAAGTTTGGGGCACACAACTTTCCTAAGTCCATGTTCAGGGAATATAAATAACTTCTGAATGATGGTAAATTCCACTTCTTTCAGTACCAGAGGTCAAACAGTTTTGTGTACCTTACAGCTTTGATGGTGGTTATTGGTTGTCTCTAATGATTGTGAGATAAAGGCAGAAGGGTCTCAACTGGCTCTGACTGTTCAAGTAATGCATCCAAATTGGGATCCTCTGCAAGACGTCTAATGACCCTAAGTTAAATAACTAATGTTCCATCAGTAGATTAGTAGTTCTTGTTATCTAAAACATTTAGATCCTACAATGTTACATTACACATCCTTACTGTGAAATATTTCCTTTCCATTCCTTTTTAAAACTCATACAGAGATTCAAATACAAAATGCGTTGGACAAAATCACAAAGGGATTCAGATACAGCCAAGAATGTAAAAAGGCCTCCTGAGGAAGAGTTCAGTGCCTTAAATGCAGACTTTTCAGTCTTTCCTTTGTTATCTAACTTCAGAAAATAACTTGGAATTAATAAGCAATGTGAATGTTGGATCTACGTATTTACTTGAAAAGAAGTCTGGGAAAACAGTACAGTTTTAGGTAATGGATCCTACCAGCTTTGCACAGAAATCCTTAAGATCTCCTGTCTATATGAGAGTCAGGTGTTCGCTTCATAGATATGCATTCCACTGACTTGATTTTCAAGGGAAAATGGAGTAATTCACGGTCATTCACTGTTCACTTCCCCCAGACCTTCTTATCTGTAAATCAGGTGTACTATCACTAAAGGTGTTCTGTTCATGTGAAGGAGGGCTTAATAACACAACAAGTTTTTAGCCCATTAAATAATTTTAAATAACTCAATAATTAAAATTAAAATGAAAAAAATATTTCTCTCATTAAATCATTTTAAGAGAAATAGATTAAAAAAAAACCCAACCAAAAAAACTAAACCAGACATAAAAAAATATATATATATAAGCTAGCATGTGCAACCAGCTGGTAAGACTACAGCTGCCGGGCAACTGGGTGCAACATCACTGCTTTTTGTTAGCCCTGAAATAATTTAACCACATCAGATAGGAACAGGTCCCTCCATGAGCATCAGGCATCAGGACACAGCTGGAGCACATCTTGTTTTGCTGCTTCCTGCATAGTCTCAGGGTGGGGTGGGTGTGATGCAGCAGAATCAAGTGGAAAAAAAATCCAAAATTCTCATTGGGAGGAAAGGTGATAAGCAACAGAGCTGTGCCTCACTCCAGCTGTTCTTTAGCCACTGCCATCAGGCTCTTGTGGGCTCCACCCTTGTAGAGGATGGAAAGGGTGTGAGGAGATGAAAAAATGAACATGAGCCGGCAGTGTGTGCTTGCAGCCCAGAAAGCCAACCATATCCTGGGCTGCATCAAAAGGAGCGTGACCAGCAGGTCAAGGGAGGTGATCCTGCCCCTCTACTCTGCTCTCGTGAGACCTCACTTGGAGTATTGTGTGCAGTTCTGGTGTCCTCATCATAAGAAGGACATGGTGTGGGAACAAGTGCAGAGGAGGGCCACGAGGATGATCAGGGGACTGGAGTACCTCCCATATGAAGATAGGCTGAGAAAATTGGGGCTGTTCATCCTGGAGAAGAGGAGGCTGTGTGGAGACCTCCTAGCAGCCTTTCAGTGTCTGAAGGGGACCTATAGGGATGCTGGGGAGGGACTCTTCAAGAGGAGCTGTAGTGACAGGACAAGGGGTAACGGGTTCAAACTTAAAGAGGGGAAGTTTAGATTGGATCTGAGGAAGAAGTTCTTTCCTGTAAGGGTGGTGAGGCACTGGAGTGGGTTGCGCAGGGGAATTGTGAATGCCCCATCGCTGGTGGTGTTCAAGGCCAGGTTGGACAGAGCCTTGGATGGCATGGTTTATTGTGAGGTGTCCCTGCCCCTGACAGGGGGGTTGGAACTGGATGATTTTAAGGTCCTTTCCAAGCCTAACTATTCTATGATTCTATGAGAAAGGCTCACTTGGGCAATGGCCACTACCCAGGAAATGCTGTGACTTCTTTGCATGTTCAGCTAGAGAAACTCTCATGATTTCCTCCCTAAAGAGCCTTCTCTGTCCCCAGGCAAGGGGAAGAATGCTTTTTTCATCTCAGTAACTTCTCCAAGTACAAAAAAGGCCTAGTTTCTCAAGGGCTTGACTGTATTTCCAGACTTGTGTCCAAATGCCTTTTCCAGATCTATATGCTGTGGGTCCAATGGCTGTCAGTACACCAACACCTGGGCCAAAGCAGATCCCAGATCTAAGCTTTGTGCTTGCAACTGAGAGAAGGAGGTCTGCCTGTGAGCAGCATAGGACAGTACAGTCTGGAGACCTCTTTCCTGATGTCAGGGCAGCCAGACTTTGTCCATCTTTCATGCTACTTCTCTTTTTGGAGTGAGATGGACTAAGCTAACCCAAAGAACCTCTAAAATGACCATCTGGAAGTGTGCACAGAACACAAGCCTGGCCATGTCCCTGTGAGTGCTGGTCAGGATTTAAAAACAAATCAGAACCCAGGGCTTTCAACAGAGCATGTATCGAGCTGAGCTCATTCACGAGGACACTCGTGTCTGAGGCTGAGCAGTGGCTTTGTGCAAGTTTTCATAACAATGTGGAATCAGGAACCTACATTCTACCCAGGTCCCAGTTTCAGTACCTAAGCCCTCTGAGGTTCTCAAAGTTAAGTGCTTGTTACTCTTTCCTATGCATCATTAATGGAAGTATTACGGTTTTGTGTTTCTTCCTGCGATACTTTAACTAGCGAGGAGAATCAAAGATTATATCAGCACTGCAGGATTTGCTTTGTGAACAAAAAAGTACCGAGATTCCATCTGTTCTTCTAGACAGATTTAAGGGAGCACATCAGTAATTAGAGAATAGAACCACCCTTAGCACATTTTCAAAAGATAGTTTTTTTATGTTTTGGAAGACTGATTTGTGTACTGCATATCTACAGAAATGCACCACCTTCCCCTCACACACCTTTCAGAAACAAAATAAAGCCCTCACCTGAAATGGATAAAGGGACATGTTGTTAAGAAAGAAACTGCAGTAACACTGCAAGCTGCGATTGGTATTGTTGCTGTAATAGAAGCTTGCGCTGGCATATCACATAAGTATTGTGCACATTACAACCACATAAAAATGCTAAGTAAAAAGTGTGTCCAATCTATGAGATGCTGAGTATCATCGGTTGCCAGATATCAAGTTCTGATCACCTCAGTAACTGAGGCTCCTCTGGCATTTTAGGGGACACAGGTAGAATATATTTGAAGAGTAAATTTGGATTAAGAGGGTTAGGCACAATGTATTTATGGTATCTAAGTCTCAAGATTCATGGTGCACACCAAACCACAGCCTCTCAAAGCCTTAAAAAACCCCACAAAAGATCTCTTGAAGTTTCTGCTGCAATGCTGAAGCTTAAAGCGCTTCTGAAATCTCTCCCTGAACATCCATATTTCTCCCATCCCAATGTAAGGCTGCTTATGCTTCCCATCTGCCCTGGCTGACAGCAGAGTCAGCATTCCTCCAGGAAAGACCATAGCCTGATTTGTGTCTTGTCCATGTGATCTAACTGAGACAGTTTGGAGAGGTCAGGCAAAACATGGCTGTTTCATAGAGCTGATAAACGCCTTAAGAACACCCTGTGAAAGTAGGTATGGTTTTCACTGGAGATACAATCCCGGCTGCCTCTGAAGACTTCCACAGGTTATTACGAGCAGGTGGCTTATTATAAATCCAGCCCCAGGTTTAAGTTTGCTGCTGCAGAGCAGTGCTGACTAATGGAGTAGGATGCAGCTTCCCTCATTATTTTGATGGTGCTTGCAATGGACGCTAAAGTGTCCTACTACTTCTGTCTCCCTGCATCCATATGTTTAACACAGTTTTAAATCACCCCAGTGCTTATCAGGTTGCAATGCAAATGTAATTGCATAAATGCTACTGGAGTTAAATGGGAGTACAAGCAACAGGACTGAAGAATGAGAATACTTAGGTTGAATACTGAGGCTTTTTTATACTTTGGCTTTCAGACCATGAACAGGATTATATAACCTGTTTGCCGGTATTTTCAAACTGATTCAGTGACCAAGAAAGTCCTTCAAGGCTTCCATTCTATGGTTATAGGATCACCATACATAGTGCATGAGTGTGACATGTAGGGTGGCCATTCTGTAGCTGCTATCATTGCTCAAATGTAGCACCCTACATACTGAACACCAATGTTACAGAAAGGCTGTAGCCAGCTCAATAGAGGGACTGCACTGAATGTAGCTCCATCTTATTTAAGCAACTTCCTAAGCATCCTGACCAGTGTTATTTCTTCTAGAAGGTGCCAGTCAGGATGCTTAGCCATGAAAAACAGCAATATTGATCAGGAGAAACTCAAAACCCAGAAATAGTCATAAGCAAATTGCACTGAATAAACAAAGAAAACCTCAGCTTTACTTAGAAAGTGTAACTTGATGTCTCCTCGCTGGCATTTTCTCATCTCTACTACAAGCCTACTTTTCTTCCTCTAAGCAGCTCTGCAAAGGCAATTCCCCAAAAAAACCTTTAGGCCAGTGGAGTCGTGTACAGTTTTCTGTGACAGCATAAAAGAAGGAAGAATGAAGCCCAGCTGTTTCTTTTACACTGTAATGACAGCAAGTCAACCATAGAGAATAGTCCACATATCTCAGTCCCTGGTAATCCTTCCTGGTAACCACCATTTTGTGTCTGTCTGAAAGTCCATTGTGTCCTTTCCCTTACAGAAAATGTTCAGGGAAAAGAAAGTTTGCTCTCAGGTTCAGTGCCTTGTTGTTGCCAGGGCACAAATCTATGCAAACAAATATTAAGCTCTTTAGGGCTAAGCAGTAATTATCCAGCTTTGCCTGCTGACTGGTTGACTTGCTGCCAGGGGACTGAAGCAAGCCTTGCGACTTCTAAGTGCATTGCCTGACAAGTGACAGAACACGCAGTAGGGATAAGGCTACAGATTAGCACAGTTCAGTGAACAGAAAACCAAACAAAATAGGCCTAAATGGGTGTGGTCAAAATAGATATTTATTCATCTGGAAGCCATCTGGGCTTCTGGGTGCGAGATTCCTTCTGTGAATGCTGGGATGGAGCTATTCAAAAATTCGAGAGGAGTTTCTCCCAGCTCCAGTTTACCAAAAGTATTTCCTTTGTGTGTTTTTGTCCCCTGCAGGGGGCTTCGTATATAGCGAATTGCTCTTCAGAAGCTCTTTCTGTGGCTTTTATTTCTTCTGAGTAGAATTTATTTCTTTACAAAGAGCTATGATTACAATCCTGCCTAATCCAGCTCTCTCTGTCTTCTACTCAGCCTACGAAAAGAAAACTTTAAGAGTTTTTTAATTCTTTGTCCTGGTTCTTTTAATCCAAAGGGCTAATCAA
The DNA here is from genome assembly GCA_017639245.1 of Myiopsitta monachus. Classification (NCBI taxonomy): domain Eukaryota; kingdom Metazoa; phylum Chordata; class Aves; order Psittaciformes; family Psittacidae; genus Myiopsitta; species Myiopsitta monachus. Next base: position 69,451,534 of record CM029919.1, read on the forward strand.
ACCTGTAAGTTAACTGAAAAAAATCAGTTACAGCGAAGCAAAATCCCAAACTAATATTGGTTTGCCCTTGGAGAGAGCAAATTAAGGATGCAGCTGAACTTCAGTGTCACAGCCTAAAGTAAGGAAGATTAAAATTGTATTTGAAGCTTCAATTTGCTCATTGCTCTTGTTGAGCAACAGGAACCTTGATAAAATGGAGTTCTATAAAGCAAGATAATTCAGAATTCAATTATGAAGCAAAAAGTACTGTTCAAATTGTACCTTAATCTTCCCTGAACATGCATGCTTTGCCACCTAGTCTATGGGAAATCATTTCAGAGACAGACAAAAACCACACAACCAAATAAAGATGGCTAAAAGTAAACCTATATGAAGGCTGCCAGACTAGAAGTGTCTTTTCTTAATGTGGGATATCAAGAGGAATCTGGCTTGATTACCCCAGAAGCAAGGGGATTCACAGAAGTACAGATATCTTCCCTTTTTAATGAATCTAAAATACTCCTTCTTTCATGCTATGAAAAGCCATGACCTCTTCAGCAGGAACTGGAGTTTATAGTAATGTGAGCTGAGGGAAATATCTGTGTTCCTCAATGAGACCAGACCCAGTACCCACACAAGCAGGCATCCTGGGTGGGAGCATCTTTCCTACCTTTAAGTATCTAGAGGGTAGACTTCTACAATCACTCATGTATCCTTTCTGAACAGTGAAGGATAATCATTTTGAGGGGTGGTTTATTTTATTTTAGATGTCTGCTGTAGGACAAGATGAATTAAATCCCGGCAATGTCTTTTTCTTTCTGCTGATTATAGTAGGAATTTAGGATGGCGATTGGCACACACATCGTTGTTTGATGGAGTGAATCCATTGCTGACTACTGGGCTTCACTGGGCACATCACTGCCCAAAGCCTTACAAAGGAACAGCATGATAGCCTCCCGAAATGTGCCATGCTATAGGATAATTTTTTTATAATTATAACTTAAAGTTTTTTATTTGGAGGTGTGTGTAGAAATACCATTATACTGTAGTGAACTACACATGATACCTGATGGTTTCAGTTGATTTTCATCAGAGCAAATTGCTTTCATTGACTATTCTTTTTTTTTACTCTGACCTGTAGAAAGAATTAGAAATTACTGTTCTCTGGCTCCATCAGGAAAAGCTGAACACAATCGTTGAGCACTTAGGTTTAAATTTAAATCATTAGCTTTTCTGGACATTTAAATTACAATTATGGCATTAATCAATGTAGGTAAAAAAGATCCTGATCTCTCTTGGAACAGTGACATAAAAAATAAAAAAGAAAAGATACTGGATATTATTAGTTTCAATATGTATTGGGTTGCTTAAAATGCAAATTGCTTTCTGAATCCTTAATCCTGAAGGTGTAATTATTGGTATCTATTCTTGTTACTGACTAGCTCTCTTTTTCCTGGTTATGCTAATAATAATCCTGGTGCTGTTTCTCTCTGTTCCTATTTTGTGGGAGTTCCTCGCTGGCTGTATTTTCCTGGGGTTTAAAACCAGCTTTTCTAAAAAATAAAAATAACAAAGAAGAGGTCCATATGATCACTGCAGTCACAGACTTCACCCCCTCCCATCCCCTCAACAAATGACTTTTAAACTCCTGGTACTGTTTCAACCAAATGAAACAGGGAGAGAGGTTTCCAAAATAATTGCAGTCCCGCCAGAACAAAAAGCCTTTGCTGACGGACAGACAAGTAGACCTAGGACACGTCACGTTGATTCTACCCCAGTGTGCACTTTTTTTTCGTCCTTGGAGGATCCCAAAGGGGCTTGGTGGGAGGAATTTGGGTTACTGTAGGATGGGTACTGTGGATGCAAATGAAAGGAGGGGGCCCAAAACATAAAGTCTGATTTGCCTTTTAACTGTGCCTCTCTGCCTTTCTCCCCTTCTTCCCTGGTTCATTTCCCTTCACTTTACCCTCTTCAAATGAACTGATAAGAGCTTCCTAAACTTATCCAAATATGCAAACAGACACAAAACAGACTCCATTTGACCTTGGTTCACTGCCTCAGAATAAACATTTCAGGGCATTTTTAAGAAAAGTATGTAAAATTCCAGGAAAAGTGATCTGCAGTCACAGAGTTCTAATCTGAACTCCTTGAACTCTGAAGCAGGGCTGCTATTTCTGTGCCAGATAATGACACACACTTTGTATGCACCACAATTAGTGCTGCATTTATACACGTATAGAAACCTCAAGTGGGACTGTGGCATCTTTGAGCATGATGTTTACAAGCGCATATGTGCAAGAGAGAGAATGAAACACAAACCAAAAGCAAAAAACATTCAATAAAGTTTTCTAGGAAGACTAGAGTTGGCCAAGAACTTTTCACCGAAGTAACTATCATCACACAATGTCAGTTATTTGAAATGAAAGCTCCTTTTGCACAAATGCATTCATTTCAGCTACATTTTTTTGTATGAGATAGGAAGAAATCCCAGGCTTGGTCTGCCCTATGCAGAAACCTGTTGCTCTCTGGAGAAGTGCTAGGCACAGGCACACATATGTACACAAGGTAAAAACTTCTATGGAAATTCAAATAGGGTGCTGAAGCTGTTATGGTCAATCCTGAAAGCCTTATCATGACCCCCTGCCCAGGTGTCCTGCTTGTGGAGTGATTCATATGAGCCTGGACATGGGAGCTGCTTCTTGGCAAAGCATGTGATGAGTTACCCGCAGCTTCTCAAACAGGCACACTGGCACCTTTGCTCTGGGGCTCGGGTTCTAACTCAAACTGGGATCTTACTGTGGGAGGGATTTTCCACTTTGTAAGGGAAAAATCATGATGCACCTGGCACTCTTATGATTTTATACTAACCACAGGATAAACCCTGAGCTTAGGTACAACTTAAGTTATTAAAGCACCACTACAGAACATTCTTTACTCCGTCTTGGCTGTGAAAATGAGGTATTTTGAAATTCCCACTTTGTAGCACCTTGAGGCAATTGGAAGAGATGAACAATATTCTGAAAGAATGTTTGTTAATCCTTAACTTACATACAACCATGAAATTTATTTCTTAAAAATTCATAATCTGGTATTAGGGTGGACTGTTGCTCGCTGAGTAGCATCAATACAACCTTTCAATGAAGTCCTGCTGAACGTTGAAGGTTAACTATCTTTTTTCCTATTTTTTCTTTTCTATGAGTACTTACAATATTTTTAAACACAAAAACTTGGGTTTTTTTCCATAAATGGAAATAAGTAATTTTTTTTTCCAGACAGTTTCATATGTTGTAATTACTTTGGTCATCACAGTCTTTTATGTTTTGAACCACAAACTGTAAGGCAGATAGCTGTGTTTGAACTGGTGAACACCCAAACTTGCAGTGAATCAAAGGAGACAGTGTGCTGGCTCTCTCTTGCTGAGTGGGTTTTGCACCTGAAAGCTTACATCTTTTGGGTTAGAAAAGAGATCCTGAGGAAAAATTAGAAGAAAGAGTTAGTGTGGATTATTCTGTTTAAAATAGTGGAAAGATTTTTGGACAAGCTTCCTAACCAACACCTTGTTGTGCTGGCAGTTTTATTTCAGGGAGTGGAAGAATTGTGTCCCTCTCCTGAAGTATACAGATGACATGGGCTTATTACTGCAGATTAAAGCAGTCTGCAGACTAATTTGAGATGTGTTGAGAGTGAACTAAAGAATTAGGAAGTTGTTGCTTTCAGCTTTGTTGTGAACCTGTTCTCTCTTAGGGACATCAGGTTTGGTAGGAAAGAGAATCATATATCATTTATTAATTGATTTGTTCATAATGAAGTATATCAGATATATTGTATTTCATCATCTCTGGTCTCACAGCCCCCCCGACAGTGAAAAAAAATCAGAGAGATTGGTTTTGGTGTCATTTATGGCCAAGATGCTAAGCCTAATTACTTCAAATATAATTGATACATGCTGACAACACCCAGGACACTTCATACTCCTTTTCATCCCAGTGACAAAAAGTAGTTATTAAGACAGTTTGTCAGTGCAATTAGTATTGGTTTCTGATCATGCTGGACGACTGAAAGTAGAAAAGCAGATGGGGTGTGTTGTGGATCTGCCCTGTGGCTGTCCACCTCTGTTTTCCTTTATCAACACACATCAGCTCCAAATGCCTACCTGCAAGTCAAACAGCAGTAGTTATAACCGCGCCTGCAGGGCATACTACTACTGTGAGCAATTTCACTGACAGACCCTTTGCCTGCCAGAGATTCTTGTATTAAACTGTATGTGCCATCATGCAGGAAAAACACGGATTGTTGGAAAGTGTTCTTAGACACTGTTTCCGTATGTTTCTCCAGAGGAACAGATACTGCAATGTGTGAAAATACGATTAGGAACAAATCCTGGCAGGAAAGGTTTATTTTGGCTGCTGCTGAGAGCTTTCTTCTTTAAATTTTTAATTGGTCCTAAGTTCAGACTAGATACAGTTGCTTTGTTTTGAACTGGTGATGGTTCTCAGAAGATCTGAAACCATCACCTGTTTTGAATTTAGCAGTATAAGGTGTAAGAACATGGAGTTAATTTTTTACTGGTGAACTCCTCCAAATAACCCAAGAAAGGTGACGGTTTCTTCCTGCAAGACCATGAGCCAACATAAAGAAAATATCAGACCATGGCTGTAATAGCCTTTCTGGCTTTCCTGGATTTTAGGCCATGATGTGTGAGTGATTGTCCTGGGTTCAGCAGCAGCAGTCATTTTTCTCCTTCTTGGTAGCTGGTGCAGGGCTGTGTTTTTTGATTTTGGGCCTGGGAACAGCGCTGATAAGCACCAGTGTTTTCAGTTACTACTTGGCAGTGTTTTGGTCCGGCCAAGGACTTTCTGAGTCTCGTGCTATGCCAGGGAGGAGGGGAGCCGGGAGGAAGCAGAGACAGGACACCTGACCCAAACTGACCAAAGAGGCTATTCCATACCACAGCACGTCATGTCCAGGATGTGAAAACGGAGGGCAGAGACCTGGAAAGGTGTGGTTGTGGACTGGGGGTGCACGGCATGGTCAGGTTTTTGTGCACTGCGGGGGGGGTTCGCTGCTGGGGGGTGCACTGGCTGGGTCGGGCTTGGTGAGCAGTTGTATTCTCTTTCCTTGTCTTTCTCTTGTATTATTACTGGTGGTAGCAGCAGTGATTTGTGTTATACCGTAGTTACTAAACTGTTCTTATCTCAACCTGTGCAAGTTGCATTCTTTTTTTTTTTTGATTCTCCTCCCCATCCCCCCCGGGACTGGGGGAAGAAAGAGAGGAGAGTGAGCGAGGAAACTGCGTGTGGGGTTAGAGGCTTAAACCACGACAGTGATAAAACTGTTTCTGCTGCAGAATAAACAGGAAGGGAGGGATAGAAAGGCACATGCCGTGGGATCACACATCTAAGCAGCTGTGGCACCTAGGAGAAAAGAGGGAGCTCACTGTGTCCTTGAGATCAGGATCAGTCCTGTTGACAGCAGCCAGTCCCTTGGCCTCTGCAGCCTCACTCTACCTTTGCTCCCAGCAGGCCACATAGGCAGAATCAGGCTGTTACAGATATTTAGGTGTAAGCTTTTGATATACTAACTTTTTAAGCTTACCTTTAGGGTAAGATTCTTCTGATCAAATTGGACAGTGTCATGTCAATGTCTATGTCTGAGCTAGTTGTGATATAGAGCCACTAGAGAGGGACAGTAGTGTTGGGGCATGATTCCTTTTAAAATGTCTGGAATAGATCAGATACACTGCCTTATACATGCCTGCTTGCGTCCTTTTATGATAAAAAGCATGTAAGTAAAACTACACAGACTCTAAGTTATGTACAGTTTGGCACTAGCAGGAATTCTGTTTCAGTAATAGTGCAACCTTACTACCAAATTATAATTTTTAATATTACTTTAATAGTATCTTGTCATTTTCTTGGGATTCACAGCAAGATAGGAACTACCACTTGGAATTAAAGGCACATTGAACGTTTCCTGTGACCTTAGCCAATGCTATTAAATAGAATCAGATTATGGCTGTAATAAGAGATTCATTCTGAAATGACTGAAAACAAGAGAGCAGTGCTTAGAATTAGAGCTACTGCAGAGGAAGAAATTACTGAGTTGGTGCAAAATGGTTTCAGATTTTGATGTCTGGCCACAAACTGGCCAGTAATTAGACTGTGAAGACAAATTCTGACAGATCATGGCAGGATGTGGATTTGGAAAATAAATGAAGAATGCAGCCTTAATTTTACTAAAGCTTTGAGTGGGTAATTGATTCTAGATTGCCTGTAATTAATTACCTGCAGTTTGTAAAAGGGGCACAGTAGTGGTGGTAAAGAATGTAATTCGATAATTCCCATTGTGTTCCCAAAAGGGCACAAGAGAGAGCACAAGACAGGCTTGTTGCATGACACTGTGCATGTCCTATTTGTTTTGTGAAACAGGGCACTGTATGCTACACCAGTCTCCGGGTGTTGTCAGGTGCCAATACCTGTAACTTGCAACTCCATTCACTTACATATGATGGGAGATGTTGGCAATGGGAGCAAAATCATCTTTCCTGAAGTATCTTTTATTCCAGTGAAGCTTCACCAGAATAGCTTAGTATGACATGGCTGTTTTCCTAAAATAACATTAATAACTCAAAGGTTTGACTCAAATATTCATACTCAAGTGTGCAAATTATTGCAGCAGCTAATTCCCTTAGTAGAGAGAACTATAGGAAGGATGAAGCTGTATGCAATTCATGCCAAGCCAGTGATAATTTCATAATTATATTCTATAAATAATGTTTCCATATATAATTGTGTATGTTCCAGATATGCTGTAATGTAGCTTTTCCACCCAGAATTGCAGGAAAAGCGAAAGATGAGAAGTGGTACCTCATCGGCAGCTCTGGCCAAAGGCATTTTGCTGTGAAGTGCTTCTTCAGGCTGGACATCTCTGTGGCTCCTGGGAAAGCTCTCCTGGAGACTTTGGGCAAGAAGGTGATGCATAATCCGAAACCTAACTCACAGGTTCATTGGGCAGTTCTGAAGTTTGTAGAAATCTTTTACCCACCCAAAACTAAAAATGGAAAGGTAGCACAAATTAAAATAGCAAAGCACTATTACAGTCTTTGGTTGCCCTTTTGGCCAAGAAGCTGAGACTGATGTATTTAGATCTAGCAAGAGAGATGCCCTGAATAAATGAGAGCTATCTGCACATTTTGCATACCAAGCTACGCTAAAAGAACATGAAGGCTTTGGACCCAAGCTGTCAAAAGTTAGGAAATGCCAGGAAGAAATTGCACAGACAACCTTAATTTTTCCCCTTTATACAGACATGTTATAATAGTCTTTAGCTGTCAGTTCTCTAGCTATTTTTGCTCCAAATAATTTCTGCCTTAATCTGTGCAAAGAGAAAGAGTGCTGATTGTTCAAGAGCTGCTCCTCAGCTGTTTGTTTTATTTTGCTTTAGTCTTCAGCCTTTGACCTGGTTTACTGACACTGAAATTAGTGGACAGATGTCCAGACTTCCCTCTGGAGTCAGTGGAGAGACGTTAGTGCTTCCTCAGGGATTTTTGATTCAGCGTAAACTGTGAGTTACTTTCTGGAAGGGTTTCTTTCTCTCCTTTCTGGAGCAGGGAGTCTAAGGGGAGTAAGTATTTGTATCAAACACGTTATGTGAGTATTTATCAAGGCGAAATAAATCTGGTCCATAAGGCTTGTTTACAGTACCTTGTTCTGCTCCTCTTCTCAAAACAATTCTTAATTTCCCTACATGATTTGCCATGATACATGTTACTTCACTGTCTGAATGCTCCAAGATTCCTCTAAAATGAGGAGATGACACAAGTCCTGTTTTTCTGTTGAGAGATGAAACCCTAGGTAGCATTAAAAAAAAATCTGCTAATTAAGATTCTGGTGTACTTTGCATTATGTATGGATTAAGTGAGAGCTCTCACTGCCTTTGACTGTAGCTCTGTGTAGATACGTGATCTTCAGATCATCTCAAAGTGTCCAGAACAAACCCAGAAAATTGCAGTTTGTGAACTCCTGTGAGAGGTTAGATGTAGGTGACCATCCCAGGACCTTGCCAATGCTCTTTCCTGGAAAGGGCAGAGTTCTTTCTCCGCAGCAGTGTTCAGTCAACTGAGCTGCACAGCTTTCTTCTCCTTCCCTTGCCTCATTCATCAGCCCAGCTTACAAGTTCTGTTAGCTTAGGTGCTCCTGCTCCAGATCCCTTCCTCTTGCCCCCCTTCACTTCCCCAGCTACCTCAGTCTTAGCTTTCATTCCCCTGAGCTACACCAGGGACCTTCCCTTGCTCAGCTACCTCAGTGCAGTGGAAGGGTCTCCCAGGAATACCTCTTTATAAGAATATCCTTAAGGAAGATGTTTTGGCAGTGACTAACCATCTTGGCTCCTGTTCAAAGCTGCAGCTGAAAGGTACCCCATCCAGCAGCACACAGTGGTGGGACTCTGGTTCAGATAAATTACTTTCCACTTGCAGTAGTTTTTCTTGTAGCATGTTGGCTTTCTTTGTAGGTTTCTCATCCAAGAAAAGTCTGACCTCATTAGAATATTGGCCCCATGGGCTTTGTGTCATGCCATGAGTGCCATTACTTGTGCTTATCCTAGGGGAAAAAGCATGCCAGTCTTCAGTTCAGAGGTAGAATAAGACATGGCTGCCAACTTTCCTACATTTCAGGTTTTCCATGTCGACATCTTGACTTAATTCTGAATGTTTTTAAAATGCAGAGGCCAGAAAGTCTGGAGTCACTTTTGGATTTTAGTTTAATCCATTGCTCTTGGAATCAAACATACAGATTGCATCTGATAAGATTGAGTTTGGACATAGTCCCAGTAAACACTGGTTGTTTTATTTTAGCTGAGAATGATTTGGATCACTGTCCCTAAGAGTGTAACACTGAAGTCATAAGCTTAGTTAAACAGAAATCTGGAGGTAGAGCTAATGTTTAGAATTATTATAATATATATTATAATAGTATAATATTATAATGTATTATAATTTATTTTATTATAACAATATTATAGTATACAATATTAATTATATTGATATTATTATATTATAATATTATTTTATATATACATATATATATATATAAAAATCACAAGGAGCAACTTTGTATTAGCTTATTATGGTTTTTCATGTCCACAACTTGTTTTTCTGGCCAGAAGAAAAAACAGATGTAGAGGCAATGAGCATAGGGGCATTTCCAAAAGCATTCTTCAGTCATCTAATTCACAGCACATTTTGTTTTTCTGTCTCACTGGTGAAGCATCAGTTCATATTTATCTATGTCACTACAGCATTGCTAAACCCAGCTCTTGAAAGGTCTTGGTGACCTTACACTTTCTCATCAGAGCTGCATGCAACAGCCACCCCAAATCTCAAATACCTTATCACAGCCTCTGTTTTGCTCAATGTCAGACATTGTGATCTCTCTCTAAATCCATCCACACTGAGGAATCAATGGATCACAAAGCTTTCTTGCCTTTTTTTCCAACAGATGCCTTCCTCTGTTTCTAAGATAGATCGCTAGTACTTCCTTGCAACAACTGAAGTTAGCTCAGCCACCTTGACATCTCAAGCTGCACTCTGTGCACTGACAGCCATGACCAGCTGACATGGTCAGCAGCATGCAGCTCAAAACCACAGACTTATTAAGTGAGAAAGCTGGCAACCATGGAGGCCAAAGCACCTCATACTTTCAGTGCTTTTCCCATACTGCTGGTAAAACTGTCTCTGATGTTTTTCTAGTCAACTTTAACCTGCATGACACTATAATGACCTTGTTCAAGGCTTCTGCGCTGGGTTTAGCTGGCTCTCCCCAAGAATAATCAGGCATACAAATCACACATAAGCCCTGTTAAATAGGTATTGAAAACTCCGTTTAAGACCATTTTGTCTGGATGTTCTCTACTGGAACCACTGTGTTTATAGATTATAAAACTTTAATGTCTTATGTTTTCTTTTTCCATTTTTGAGTCAATTTTGGTGGAATAAATACTCTCAGAGCAACATGAGTGTGCAGGCAGGTTCTGAGCTCAAAAATCATGGCCTGTCTACTCCGATGTAAATATGCTAAAGGCTTTCTATCAAAGGCATGAAAATTGTTGACTCAGCACAAAACCAAACAGAAGCAAACCAACAGTCATTTGACAAAGCAGATGTCAGATTGAGTTTAAACCTGAGTGAGGATTTTTTCCTGATCCATCTGCTGAAGTCTCATGTCCTTGAGTAGTCATTTATACTGGAGGGACAGGATAGTTTCTTTATTGAAGGTAGAGCTAATAAGAGCAGTCAGTTCTTCTGTCTTTAGCAGAGCAACACATGAAGAAGAGAGGACTGCAAAATAGGGGTGTGTGTGTAGAAACAAGCTCAGGTAGATACTTTCAAGATGTGGCAGTTGTAGATGGCAATTCCCAGCTAACGGGATATCCTGGATAGGTGATCTTCCGGTCCTGATGATCAAAGTCTGAGCTGTGCTGTGGCTCATCTGGATCTGGTCTTTCTTCCGTATCGCTCTATTAGCAGCTACTGCTACATCTCCTTGTGGCTATATCTCCTTGTTACTCCTTGTATCGCCTTGTTCCCGGCTAATGGGATATCCTGGATAGGTGATCTTCTGGTCCTGATGATCAAAGTCTGAGCTGTGCTATGGCTCACCTGGATCTGGTCTTTCTTCTGTATCGCTCTATTAGCAGCTACTGCTGTATCTCCTTGTCGCAGGAATGCCATGCAACATCTCCCTCCTACATAATGGGGAGAGACTCCACATGTCCAGTATACACCTGAGTGGTGACTGTCGTGTTAAAATAAAAGGTTTCACGGTGTCCAAAATGTTTGTGAATCCCAGACTACAATATGGGCATCATGAAAAGGTACATGCCAGGAAACATGCCAGGAAAACCAGAACAGTTTTCCCACCTTTGCTCTCCCATCTGGCAGTGATTCCTCATCTGCCCCCAATGGCCTACTGCAGGTGACAAAGGAAGAAAAATCCCATTATTCCCTCCCACCCTCCAAAACCTACCCAGCAGCAAGCCACAGTCACACACCCACTGTAATTTGGGGCACTTCTGTCCACCACACACTGTGCCTCTCTTGGGTCTCCCAGAGACAGGAACAAAGTGAGCAGCTGCTGCAGAAGTCCTGAGAATTCCTACTTCATGGAGGGATCTTGTTCAGGGAATAAATCCTACAAAAACATGCATAAGAACAGGGCAAAACCACTTTAAAATATTTTTATTATCACTGAGGCTTGGAAAAGTGGAGAACACTCTTCACTGAAAGGTGTCCTTGTAATTCATAAAAATCCTGTGCATGAGAAATGCCCTTTTACACTTTGTAAACAAGGCTGAGCTGCTTTTTATGCTCCACTTAACTTTTACTGGTGTGTATTTTATTCCTCTTCTAGATGGCGCCAGTGTCTCATTACAGAGGGGACTCCTTTCTCTTCACTGGATCTTATTTCCACAGTTTTATGTAATGACTTCTTGTGCAAACCACTGAAATAGGCATTTGTCAAGACCCAGGTTTGCATTCCTTTCTGCTAACTCTTGCTAGCAGCTATTATTTTCATACAGTCTTGGCTTTATGGTACAGATGCTTTCTATGGATGTTAAATTTAGTACTTCTTTTACACCTGTTTTATGCTTTATTATTGTTATATGGAACATGCCAGTTTACATGAAATATGAAAGAAGATTAATGATATTACTCTAATTTTTCTGCTCTCCTGGCTCCTCAGGAGCGCAGCCCTTTAGTAACAGATATTCTCTAAGAGCAGAATGGAGCCAGTGTGTACTGAGGCATCCCAGTTCATGTGTAAGGAAGAAGTCCGGGGTGTTGCTTGGTCAGCTCCTTACAAAAAAGGTTTTGTGGTAAAAACAATTTTCACATGTAGCTGGTGCAGTTCAGTTTGTCTTCTATGTTACCTATATAGTTTTAAAAGACTTCACCACCTAATGGCAATTACTCCTGCAGGACAGATGTCCTCTGGTTACAAAGAAATGAATTTTCTCACAGTCCAGCTATTTCAGGAAGAGCTGATGGCTCTTACTTTCAGATGCATCATGCAAAAATCCAAGAGAAGGAGCTGTTAGTTGAAAAGAGCTATTTTTTTAACTAACTAACTCTTATTACTAGGCTGATGTTGCTTTGTGTCGTCTAGACCAACTTTTTGATTGGTCTACCCACCCTGGCTAACAGTTTTATTATATTGCTCAGCTATTTAAAATCCATATCTGTCACAAGGCTTTTGTACAGCATGTGTCATCCAAAAAACCTCAGTAGAAATGGGATTTTCTGGCCTTTCAAGTGGGAATGCTGAAAGAAGGAGGGCTTTGCAGCATACCTGAAGGCTAATCACAGGTTTTATAATTTTGATTTCCTTCAGAATCTAATTCCCCATCAGCAAGCTTGAACTGAAAACATCTGTCTGTGACTTGCTGTTCTGATGCTGAGATTTGTTTCAGCAGCAACCAGTTGCCTGGATGGTGCAGGGAGGAAGTGGCATTGCTGTAGTGCCCTGCACCTGATGCAGTTCTGCACAAAATCTAAGACAGGTGTTGCATGTGCCTGCAATGCCTCAATACCACACTCTTGGTAATGCTGAGGCTCTGCTATTTGCAGCCCTGCAGCCTGTCTTTTACTCACAGTTCTGCAATATCTCACTAAAGCTACTGTGGCAGCATATTTCAGAGCTTCTAAAGCAGTGGTTTTCCCTTGTTGGCCTCTTGCTCCTCATGTTGGTCATTTTTCATGCTCTTTTCATGGCTTTGTACCTGCAAACCCAGATATTGTTATGATGGATTTTCAAAGAAAACAGCTACCACTGCCAAGAGACTGACACCGCATTTCCCCTCTTTCTTACCTCTCATTTTCTAGATTTTTAGTTTGCATTAGAGAAAGCTAAAATATAGTTTGTAATGAAATAAATAGAAGTAATTTAAATACTCAATAAATATTGTCCAATAAAATACATACAATGCTTTCACCTAATGGGCAGATTCCCATCAGCACTGAGAACCTCATGAACAGGAGCAAGTAGTAGGGTGTTCAAGTGGGTCTCAACGAAGTGCATATACCTGTAGGGAAATAATACAGTTGCCATCGCTGCCACCCACGACACTGGATAGAAGACCCTGAGAGGGATGCTCACCTGGGTCCCCATCACTGTGTTTCCTGGCTGGTTATTGGAGAGGTTTTACTTCCCCTCATCTCTCTCTCTCTCTCTGGGATTTTTGTTTTGGTTTGGTTTTCTTTCTTCCTAAAGTAACTTTCAGCATTAGATTCAGTATAAGCCATGAGCTACAGACCCTGCAAATACAACTGTATGTGCACCTCTGAACATCCTTTGTGCAACAGAGAAAATACAGTCTTCTGCCATCCTGCAGTGACATTGTGGTGTCCCTGAAAATAGCCCACATGCTTAAATTATCTGACATAATGAGAGTCCCTGGTCTTTCTTTTGATATACATAATACATGTACAGAATACATGTGTATATAAAAGCAAGTTTTGAGTTCAGACTGAAAACACCTTCATTAAGGATTTTATTCCTGAAGCAACTTCAGTAAACAATAAGTACTGTTTTAATCCAGATGACTGCAAAGTGTCATATGAACCACTCTGCAGGTAACAACTTGCTTTCTGCCTTTACCAGGAACCAGCAGGGACTTTGGCAAACACTGTACATATAAAAGGAGATCAAAGAACGCTCACACAGAATTCAGTAGATTCCTGGAAAGGTTAAAAACCCCTTAATCAAATAGCAAATGCAAAATTATATGACAGATGGGCATCCAAAGTACTCAGTAAGAGATAGTGCAAGAAGGAGCATGCCTGAAATTATGCTCTCCCTATTCACACAAGCCAAATTCATTTTGCAAACAGATTGACACCTCCTGGAGAGGTAATTTCAAGTCAGTTTTTAGGTGTTTTTGGTATTCTTATAACACGATCACTCCTTCTTCCAAACACACAAGGGAGAAATCTGACCTTTTCAAAGACAAACTGAAGCCTCAGTACAAACAGGTCTGTCTAATAGGGGCTTTGCCAACCCATGGCTTGCATTACATGAAATCTGTTAAGAAAAGCTATTGAAGCCAGCTACAAGAAGGGGGAAGAGGTTTGTGGCTAATGAATCATCCAATTTTATGTGGGGCATTTAAGCCTGTGGGCATTGTGGCAGCATGTCCAGGCGCTCTGGCTGTATTTACACTGGTACCATGCTGCTGGCCGTGCCCCAGACCAAACCCTTTGCCATCCCTGCTGTCCCAGTGCTGCTGCACACAGGGATGGCTGAGCTCCCTGCTGCTGCTGGCAAGGACAGGCTTTCCTGGGCAGGACACAGCTGGCACATCTGGCCTTGCTCAGACCTTGCAATGCACTGCTAGGGCATCTCCTGCCTCAGTGCTGCTTTAGTGCCAGGGGCCTCAAATTTACCTCACAACAGGTTGTGCCTGCAGAGATTTTGTGCTTGAGTAGCTGCTGTTCCCAGCCACAGCCTGTCCTGGCTTGAATGTTTGTCATCACCCTCCCTAAGTCTTGGTGTAGACAGCCAAGATAGATGGGCCTTTGGGGCACCGTGCATTACAGCACATGGTCAGATTTAGAGGACACATGGAGATAGAAAACCCAAATGAGTAGTCCTAACAAGAAACCCAGATTTTGCCCTAGTGATTTCCACTGGACTGTGGGTTGGATGTACAGGTGTCTGACTTATACATGTCCCACCACATGGGCATGTGGGGAAGCATTTATCTCTCTTTCAGAAGCCTCACTGTGCCTCAGGCCAAGGGCGCGGTGAGGTCTGTGGGGCCATCAAAGCTTCTCTTGATATTATCTGTCTCCTGCTGAATTGCCCTAGGCAGGCTTCCCTTGTGTGCTTGGTGTATGAGGATGCCTGTAAGAGCCCTGGCTTTGCCCACAGTGTCTCTGAATAACAAATGGAGAGGTGTTAAGCCTGGCACCAGAAGCAGAAATAAAATGTGTATTGCTTGACTATGTGTGCCTTGTGTCTTGACTCATTGTATTATCACTCCCAAATCCTGTGCTGTTCCTTCCTCACACCCAAACTGGGATTTACCCAGAGGACAGTCATTCCCCCTCTCCCATCGCCCAGGTGAGTGGTCCCTGGTGTCTGTGGGCACTCCCACGATGTGCTGCCCTGATCTGAAGCTCGTAAGCTTCTTCTGTGGAAGAAGGCAGAAGGCATTCAGGCCTTTTCGCCATGCTAGAAGAAGTCCTCAGTGTGCTGGTCATTTGGCTGTGAGGTCTGCATTATCTTATAGCCAGCAGCTTGTGTTCCATCTTCTGTGGTAGGAGGAAGCCACCTCAGTGAAAACAATGATCTCATGCACTGAGGCATGATATGAGTTAATGAGGATGGAGTAAGCCCTTCTCAGCACTTGCAAAATAAATTAGGGATTAGAGTTTTACTCGGAATCTGCGCCTACTTTTTGACAATGGTGTTAGTAGATGCTGGACAAAGAGACAAATTTCACTTTTAGATATAGCATGGGCAGCTTGGACTAAATTTACTTTCAAACACTGACATTAGAAGTTTCCTCAGAATCTGCGTGATGGTAGCAATCCACTCTTAAAGCTGTGAAAGAAGAAATATGCAATGACAAGCGGAAAGGTGTGGAAGGTTCATATTCTTCAAGTCGGTATCGTTTCTGAGATAAAACCAGAACATGTAATAGCTGCTGGGATATAACACACTTATTGACCAGGTCAGAAAAATGAGAGTTCTGAGTAATTCAGAAGTGTTTTAGTCAGTCTGTTCAATTCATCAGAATTAACTGCAGATGTAAATTATTTTCTTTTTAATTTCTGGTTCCTGTAGAGGGTGTTGAAGTACTTCTTAATGGAGTCTCTGCATATGTTAATTTTGCTGGTTCATCAAAGTGCAGATACACTGAAATTAGTTAGAATTAAACTTGGTTAGGGATGTGAAAGATAACAGGAAGGGATTCTATAGGTACATAGTGAGTAAAAGACAGACTAGTGACAACATGGGCCCTCTCTGGAAGCTACCAGGAGAACTGGCTACCCCTGGATTTGGAAAAGGCTGAGGTTCTCAATAACTTCTTTGCCTCGGTCTTCACTGGCAAATGCTCTGACCACACCACCCAAGTCTTGGAAGGCAGACACAGGGACAGTGAGAATGAAGACCTTGGGCCCACTGTAGGAGAGGATCTGCTTCGAGACCATCTTAAGAACCTGAACATACACAAGTCCATAGGGACCTAATGAAATCCATCCACGGGTCCTGAAGGAGCTGGCAAATGAAGTTGCTAAGCCACTGTCCATCATATTTGAAAACTCATGGCAGTCAGGTGAAGTTCCCAACGACTGGAAAAAGGGAAATATAACCCCATTTTCAAGAAGGGGAAAATGGATGATGCAAGGAATTACAGACCAGTCAGTCTCAGCTCTGTGCCTGGAAAAATCGTGGAGTAGATTCTCCTGAAAGGCATGCTAAGACACACGAAAAACAACAAGGTGCTTGGTGACAGCCAGCATGGCTTCACTAAGGGGAAATCCTGCCTGACCAATCTGGTGGCTTTCTAGGATGGGGCTACAGAACTGATGGACAGGGGTAGAACAGTTGATGTCATCTACCTGGACTTGGGCAAAGCGTTTGACACTGTCCCACAAGACATCCTTGTCTCTAAGTTGGAGAGACATCAATTTGATAGGTGGACCACTCGGTGGACAAAGAACTGGCTGGATGGCCACACACAAAGAGTTGTGCTCAATGGCTTAATGTCCAGCTGGAGAACAGCAATGAGTGGTGTCCATCAGGGATGGGTGTTGGGACCGGTCTTGTTCAATATCTTCGTGGGTGACATGGACAGTGGGATTGAGTGCACCCTCAGCAAGCTTGCTGATGATACCAAGCTGTGTGGTTCGGTTGATACGCTGGAGGGAAGGAATGCCATCCAGAGGGACCTTGACACGCTTGTGAGGTGGGCTGATGCCAACCTCATGAAGTTTAACCATGCCAAGTGCAAGGTCCTACAGCTGGGTGGGAGCAATCCCAGGCACAGCTCCAGGTTGGGCAGAGAAGAGATTGAGAGGAGCCCTGCAGAGAAGGACTTGGGGGTGTTGGTTGATGAGAAAGTGAACGTGAGCCACCTTCAGTGTGTGCTCGCAGCCCAGAAAGCCAACCAGTATCCTGGGCTGCATCAAAAGGAGCGTGACCAGCAGGTTGAGGGAGGTGATCCTGCCCCTCTCCTATGCTCTCGTGAGACCTCACTTGGAGTATTGTGTGCAGTTCTGGTGTCCTCACCATAAAAAGGACATGGAACTGTTGGAACAAGTCCCGAGGAGGGTCACGAGGATGATCAGGGGACTGGAGTACCTCCTGTATGAAGATAGGCTCAGAAAGTTGAGGCTGTTCAGCTTGGAGAAGAGAAGGCTGTGTGCAGACCTCATAGCAGCCTTCCGGTATCTGAAGGGGCCTATAGGGATGCTGGGGAGGGACTCTTCATGAGGGACTGTAGTGAGAGGACAAGGGGTAACGGGTTCAAACTTAAAGAGGGGGAATTTAGATTGGATCTGAGGAAGAAATTCTTTCCTGTAAGGGTGGTGAGGCAGTGGAATGGGTTTCCCAGGGAAGTTGTGAATGCTCTGGCGGTGTTCAAGGCTGGTTGGACAGAGCTTTGGATGGCATGGTTTAGTGTGAGGTGTCCCTGCCATAGGCAGGGGGGTTGGAACTGTATGATCTTAAGGTTCTTTCCACCCCTAACTGTTCTATGATTCTATGAAATGCATCTCCTGATATGCTAACCCGGCTTCCAACTTTTCGCTCAAATCAGCATGGAGACTTGTTTTTCACATTTTTTCCTTTGTCTACAGGGAGATAGTATTGAATTGGAGATCTCAAATGCAAGGAGCACTGTATTAAGAAGTCCACCATCCATATTTTCTGTCCTTTAAAATTGAACTGCCAGACTCCACTCTAGTTTCTTTGGAACATTCCAGCCCTGCTGGAGTATTCAGTTCAAGAGGCTGCAACACTCCTGGGCTCCTTTCTGACGCTAGTAGAAAGCACTGGCTTGAAGACTCTTTTCCTTCTGACAGTCAGGGACTTGTCACCTCTCAGATCATCCTTGACGCATAATCTCTCACCAGCAATAAAACCAGCAAAGTCCGTCACTCTTCATTAGCACCTGACAAGGAGAAAGAGCAAACGTGTAATAAACCTTTGTGACATTGTCCTCAAGTCTCGCTGTGGTGGCATGGGAGCTGATGTGCTCAATGTAGTATAGCAATTACTTTCAATAGAATGGTACTGGAGGGACTATTTACGGTGCCATATAATTTACCCATCATTAGTAACCAGAAGCATACATTTAAAAAGAAAATACTGCATCTCGGAATCAACGTCTGTTTGTCTTGAGTAACATTTTAAAGGTCTTTTCCAACCCAAACAATTCTATGATTCTATAATGAGACAACAGCCCAAACTTATTTCAAAATTAATAACCTTACCTTTTATTCACTTTCATGATTTTCTCACTGGTGAGGCTATGATGTTCATGTGTACCAGAAATAAATGCATATTGATTCACTTCAAAGAAGTTCTGTTACTGCATAGGTAAGTAATTTTGCCTTAAAAAGAGTATCTTTCCTATTTGGCCATGCATACACTTGTTTAGCTTTCTGATTGCTTAGATCAAAGTCATTAAGCTGTTTCCTGAAGGCCTTTTGTTGCTTCTGCTAATAAGTTGCTAAGGACAACCAGCCTTCAAACAAAAAACATCCAGGTGAACTTCAGTAGATAAAGATTTGGTTTAGTGTAGATAGCCAGTTCTTCACAGGCAGATGCACTCTAAAATAACTCAGCCTGGTCCTTCAGCTTCTTTGGGAGTTTTACAATAATTTCTGTAAGAAAGCCATGTGCAACTTGTAAACTTGGGTTTGTCCCAGTTAAGGAAATATCACTCCATCAGTTGACAGAGGTGCAGTCACAAAGATGAAGCACAGAAATACCAGTTCAAGCCTTGTTCTGGAATCAAAATGAGGGTTACATAAATGAAATTCTTGATCTCACAGACTGGAAAGCCAAAGACGAATGTATTGTAAGAATAGCTATGACTTTCCTCTGTGAACTTATTGTTTAACCAGACTCCAAGGAAAAACCTATGTCAACAGACAAGTGTTTATGCATCACCAGAAAAGTGTAAACAGGCACCCTTTATACTAGCTGGAACATTGTCTATTGGTAGTCTGATAGCGTTGTTTTCTGTGCTGCAATGGATTTAAACAAGATCATAGCCCTGATGGTGTTCTCTGCATATTTGTTGCAGTGAGGGTAAAAGGGAATAAGAACTGACTGACTAACTCATTCATCACCACTGATTTAGAATCATAGAATAGTTAGGGTTGGAAAGGACCTTAAGATCATTTAGTTCTAATCCCCCTGCCATGGGCAGGGACGCCTCACACTAAACCATGCCACCCAAGGCTCTGTCCAACCTGGCCTTGAACACAACCAGTGATGGAGCATTCACAACTTCCCTGGGCAACCCATTCCAGTGCCTCACCACCCTCACAGTAAAGAATTTCTTCCTTATATCTAACCTGAACTTCCCCTGTTTAAGTTTGAACCCGTTACCCCTCGTCCTATCACTGCAGTCCCTAATGAAGAGTCCCTCCCCAGCATCCCTATAGGCCCCCTTCAGATACTGGAAGGCTGCTATGAGGTCTCCACACAGCCTTCTCTTCTCCAGGCTGATCAGCCCCAACTTTCTCAGCGTATCTTCATACGGGAGGTGCTCCAGTGCCCTGATCATCCTCATGGCCCTCCTCGGGACTTGTTCCAGCAGTTCCATACCCTTTTTATGCTGAAGGACACCAGAACTGCACGCAATCCTCAAAGTGAGGTCTCATGAGAGCAGAGTAGAAGGGGCAGGATCACCTCCCTTGACCTGCTGGTCACGCTCCTTTTGATGCAGCCCAGGATACGGTTGGCTTTCTGGGCTGCAAGCGCACACTGAAGCCAGCTCATGTTCATTTTCTCATCGATCAGCACCCCCAAGTCCTTCTCTGCAGGGTACAATTTGAGGTGCAATTAAGTAATGTCTCCCGCAAAAGCAGCTCCTTTGGCAGAGACTTTTTCCTGGACATTTCCACATAGTTTTGCCTTTCGTGGGAAATGTTTCAACCTCTGTTACTGCTGAATCAGAATGTGTACCCTGACAAGTGGCAGTGGTTTTGTAGAATCTCTTTGTTATCTACTCCCTTGGGTAAGATATTTATATCAAAATTAGAAATGCTTAGTTCTTTGTAATTAATGTGGGTGCGTTTGCTCAGTAAGCAATTGTTAGTACAGTTTTCAGTATCTTTTCCCTTCTTCAGGAAGGGAAAATTTATTTTGTGGTCAAGTAGCCCTTTCCTTGATGCATATTTTTCTGTTTTGTCATAATTTCATTTTTGATTTACTCAGAAATCTGCGGTTTACCAACCAGTCTGTACTTCAGCTCTTGTCCTGAATCTTTGAATTACCAAATAAGATGAGTCTGCTATAATAGTTTTTAGTTATTCCCATTCTTTAGCTCATTTCCTGATTCTACTGCAATTCCTATGGCTATAGCTATACTGACAATAAGTATGCTGAATCATTCTCTCATATCGAACTGAATGGCCCAGATCCATATTGCAAAAGTTTGACCCTTTTAATCTTTCTAACCATCTCTCTTTTCCAAATGACCTAGGGAAATGAGCCTGGTAACTCCCAAATCATGCATGGAAATTGGGAGAAAACATGTTGGCACTCCCAGTACCAGATTGTTTTAACTATGTGACATTGTAGACCATCTGGGAACATTTCTGATGCCTGGGAACATCTCTGGGCATGTGTTATTTCAGTCTTATAATTATAGCCTCTGTTTCTTAAAATAGCTTTTTCATAGACTATTGGTCTTCCTAGGGGTCTCTATTTGTCAGATTTCCCAATGGGGATTTTCCCAGTAAATAACATCTAAGGTTTATATTTTTTCTACTGTAAATATTACTACTGTTTGCTGCTCATTTCAAATCTTAAATACACAGAGCCATTGGTAATCGCTGCCAGAACCTGCTCTTCATGTATTTGAAAAGATCTGAGGGATGGCTTTCAGGGGGCACAATATGCTGCTGACCCTGTTGCCAGTCTTCTGTCTCAGACACTGACAGTATTTTTTCACTCGCTAGATTCTCCCAGTCCTGTCCACTTTCCATGAACTCCTCTGCCAGCCAGGAACCAGCACCAGTGTTCAGTGCGTGGTGGTAAAGTCATCACGAGGGGACAATGTCCTCACTTCTCCAATGACTCTGTCTTTGTGTCTGTCCCCATTGGGCATTGCATTTTGTCAGAACCTCCTTCCTCCTGCTGCACCACAGCGATCCTTCTCCATTAGTCTGTGCCTAGCTACTATTTTCTTAATGTAGACTTTCTTTGATACTCTTCCCACAACTGGATGAAACCTGTTAACAAAACCATTCTTTCCTTTTTTTCTTGATTTAAGACATCAACACCAATAATTTACATGCCTTGGGTCTTGTCTTCCTGGTTACTGAATTTTACCTGTGCAGCAGTTGGAAACTCAAACCCAAAACAACCTTCTGAGGACCTGACTCTTCCCCTTTATTAACTAATCTGGGCACCAAAGGCCTCATTGCCTCCTAAGACTAGTTTGAACCATAGTATCCAAGGTTTTGCCAAGCTCAGCTTTATCAGCCTAGGCCCTGGAAATCAAACAAGCATTTGAAGTCTCAGTATTCTTTCATAACTGTGTTAGTAGCAGTCCACCTCTTTGTATTGTTGTCTGCATTTTATTAATACTTTTCCAAACATAAGTGAGGATCATTGCTATGAATAAACCATAATTCCTACAAGAGAATTCCTCATCTCTGTCAGTTCAGGTTTTAGTGTTGATCTGTGTGCTTTGCTGCTCAGCCTGTCTTTATTGATTAACAATGCCAGTAGAAGAGATCTCTGCCTGCCTTCTGGGCCCTTTCGGTTATAGTCTGACAAACACTAAATATGTCTCAACTGATCATAATTCCCTCAAAATCTTCTGTCTTAAAATTTCCTTGTGTGTATCTTCCTTTTTTTTCCATACAGTTTAAACCTCACTTAGGAAGAAATTTCATTTTCAGCATGGACCAGGTGTGGCCTACTAATGCTTCTACAAAAACAGATTCTCCTACATCAGACATATATCATTCAAGTTTAAGAAATTTAAGTTAATATCTTTAAGTTAACAAATTAAGCCCTCCATTAAGTCTTTAAATAAATCTTCCAGGAGTAAATACTGAAATATTTCTACCTTAAGGTGGAAAACACAAGAAATATTGAATCTTTTTCCAGGAGTGCCCTGGTATTGTTGTATTTCCCTTCCTAATCAGAAGGAAGTAGCTGCCTTTCCCCCTTCCCTCCCCCAAGTCATATATCTCAGAATTAGGTTGCTTCTATAAGTTTAGCCCTCTGGAGGCAGAGATACCTGCTGTAGGAAGGAAAAGCTGTAGCAGTGATCAATTTCACCATCACCCACATAAATAGATGAGCTTATAGCAGCGACTTGCTTGCCAAGTGAACCTAAAAATGTATCTGAATGAACTTCTAGGAAATACTGGAAAGGTGTTGGCACCTGTGACCTGCATTCAGGAGGAAACTGAGTATCAGGATCTCTCTGGTTGTACTGTCCAAAATGTTCCTGGCATGCTGTGCAAGATGGGAAAGAGGAATAGATGCAACTCCAATACTTGTGTGAGAAAATGGTAAGAAGAGGAGGTATAAAAATTCCTTGGGACCATAGGAAAATTCCAGAATAAAGGGAGCACATATGAGTCAGATTAACTTAATTTAAACCATGAGGTAATCAGGCATTTGGCACTTAAGAAGGTCATAGATCAGTGGTCAAGCGGAAATGCACATGGTTTGAGATGTACCATTGAGTAGAGAAAAAGCAATGGAAATTCTCTGCTACTGAGTAATGAGCAGGACAGAATATTGCAATATTCACATTGGGAAATAGGAATAGAAAGAACAGGTGAAGTCTGGAAAATGGGACAGAGAGACTAGAGTGGAAAATTTTAATGAGGGTATCAGTATAAAGGTATATCAGAAACCTGATGGAACTCATGATGATATGGGACAAAAAGTAGTTTAGCAAGGAGACCTGTGCTGATAGAAGAGCTCTTTTGTATGTTACAGAAAACATTAATCATGTTAACAAATTGTTCACAAAGGAAATGGAATCTTTGTGGATTGAAATCTGGGTTTATGAGGGAAAGTATAGTATTAGTATGTAATATTATATGATCCTATTATGAGTGTGATTATATTCATTACTTTCTTTTCTGATATGTTATTGTTATTAGATACTATTACATTACAAAATCACAGCATAGTTGTAGCTGGCAAACACCTTTGCATATTGTCTAGTCCAGTCCTGCTTGAGGCAGGGTCAACTGAAGTAGATTGCCCAGGACTTCATGAAGGAACAGCATTAGCATATAATGATTGTTACTGTAGAAGAGCCTTTTTGTAGTTGTGGCCATGAATTTACATGTCATGTTACCATGACTTGAATTTACATTTTCAGGATAAAAGAAGCAAGAAAGCTGAAAGAAATAAGTAAAACCCCCTTATAGCTGTTAAATTTCACAAAGGAGAACTTGCAAAAAATGAGGGTGTTTATTAAGAATGTGTTTATAAAGGCATTGAATCTCTGCACACAACTTTGGGACCAGTTAAGGATACCATAATGCAGGAACAAAGCAAATGCCTTCTGCTAATTGAAAAAGATTTGAGAAAGCGCAGAAAGAAGGCAGCATAGAGAAACATCATTGGAAGGAATGCTATTAAAAACAAGAAGGATTCCTTTGAACAACTGAAGTCATGCCCAAATAGGATGAATGGAAAGGTATCTTTCCTTGTGAAGCCCTGAACAGGCTGCCCAAGGAAGCTGTTAATGCTCTGTCCCTGGCAGTGCTCAAGGCCAGGTTGGATGTGGCCTTGAGCAGCCCTTTCTAAGTGGGAGATATCTCTGCCCCTGACAGGGTGGTTAGAACTAGATGATCTTTAAGGTCATTTCCAGCCCAAACCATTCTATGATTCTATGATTCTGTATGTAAGCTGCAATTAAATGCAAAAATAATCGAAGTGTGAAAGATGCAGGAAAGAAAAAGCTACAGACAGAAAAAATGAGTGTATTTGTACTTTTTGGATCTGTCCACTGGGGAAGAGGCTGGATAGCACTTCTTAAAGGATTTATCATGAACATATCTCAATTTTAACTGAAAATGTCTTGGAACAACCAGGCAGAATTAGCATTAATGAGCCCCTATTACTTGATGTT
This sequence comes from Myiopsitta monachus, assembly GCA_017639245.1. NCBI lineage: Eukaryota > Metazoa > Chordata > Aves > Psittaciformes > Psittacidae > Myiopsitta > Myiopsitta monachus. Next base: position 69,475,867 of record CM029919.1, read on the forward strand.
TTTTATCCAAAGTGCACCAAAGGTGCTCCAGGTAGAAATTGCTGAATTTCTTATGGTAATGTATAACTTTGCTCTTACAGCTTTCTTAGTACCAAAGGAATGAAAGAGAGTTAATGTGAAAAATTGGGCCACTAATTCGGAAGCCTGACATATGTACCGGGCAAATTACTAGTAACACTGTTAAAGAACCATTGAGAATTAGGGGATAGATGCGTAAACCAGACATATTGAGGAAGAACATTTTTGTAGCAAGGAAGAAATTTTTCAAGGGAACTTGTGTCACACAAATACATTGGACTCCTCTGAATGAAAAATCATGAAAATAAAGGAGATCTGGATTCAGCATACCTGGTGATGATCAAAAGGTATTAAAAAATCTAAATCTAAAGGGACCTTTAAAGCAGTTGAGCAGCTATTGGATAGAAAGGAAGACCCTTGTGTGAGTAATTAGGAGAAAGAGGGTAGAAACAAATGATCGATCTTTATTGTGAAAAGAGGCTCCTGCTGCTGTGTTTCAGAGGTCTTTGCTGGAACTTCATTGCTCCACATAATGAAATAATCTAGAAAAGAGGAGATAAAATATGAAGATGATATGCAGAATACTTTGCTATTCTGAAGGTTGACTTTACAGAACTGCAAAAGCATCATGTGAGGATGAATAACAGAGCAATTAAATGACACATGAAATTTAGTAGAGACAGATGCAAAACAATGCACATTAGAAGCCTCCTTGTCCAGGACTTTTAACATTATAAATAAGATGGGGGGCTCTGAGCTCGCTGCTGCCTCTCAAAACTGAGAGCTCATTGTATGAATGGACACAAGTCCAGAGGAGGGCCACGAGGATGATCAGGGCACTGGAGCACCTCCCGTATGAAGATAGGCTGAGAAAGTTGGGGCTGTTCAGCCTGGAGGAGAGAAGGTTGCGTGGAGACCTCATAGCAGCCTTCCAGTATCTGAAGGGGGCCTATAGGGATGCTGGGGAGGTACTCTTCATTAGGGACTGCAGTGAGAGGACAAGGGGTAACGGGTTCAAACTTAAACAGGGGAAGTTTAGATTCGATATGAGGAAGAAGTTCTTTACTGTGAAGGTGGTGAGACACTGGAATGGGTTGCCCAGGGAATGCTCCATCACTGGTGGTGTTTAAGGCGGGGTTGGATAGAGCCTTGGATGGCATGGTTTAGTGTGAGGTGTCCCTGCCCATGGGAGGGGGGTTGGAACTGGATGATCTTGAGGTCCTTTCCAACCCTAACTGTTCTATGATTCTATGAACACCTCAGCTTCGAGTTCAGGAGCAGACAAAACCCCCCATGTTACTATGCCACTGTGTAAAACTATAATGCACCTGTTTTTAACATTCTGTGCAGCATCGAGATCCCCTCAGTGGGTATTAACTCAGATAAAGTTTACAGTTAAAAATGACCAATGCGCACAACCCAGCTTCCATACACTGGATGGGCACGTAGGCTGGGACCCTTCAGCTTGCCAGAGATGACAGGCGGATGTGGCAAAGGTCTACAAAATTGTGTGTGGCCTGGAAAGGTTGAATACACATTGATTGTACTCACATTGAGCTTGGTAATAAAAGGAAACTTTTCATCCATGTTAATGCCGGAAAGCTGTATGTTGTCTTCCAAATTCACTGTGCTTTTTTGTACAAGCTCAAGGGGCCAAAAAATGAAGTCAGCAGGAGCCATATTCAGAATAAACAAACAAAATTCTCTAGCTAAAAATACTTGTAAGGTACTAAGGGGAATTAGCATGTAAATTTGCTGTCCCCACATTTCTCTGTCAGCCCAGCTGGAGACCGGATGCTTCTCTAGGTATATCCTCATTTTGAACCAGCCACCTTTTTCTTTGAATGTAGGAAGGAGCAATTTTTCCTTCCCCTTTTCAATCGAAATAGTATGGAGTCTCAAAGAAACATAGTAATCAGAAAGCTCAAAAAAGATGAAAAGACGTGATTTTCATGGAGGTAGTTCTAATGTATGTGTGTACATATGTATAATGTACATGATACAATTCTGCAGCACATATTTTCCATGATATGTACTTTGGCAAAGGAACTCTTCTGTGCAAGATGTGATTGTCAAAGGTTGACACTGTCAAATTCATTGAAGAAAACCTCATGAAGGGTTATTAAATCTCCAAGCAGTTCTGCAGCAAATCCTTAAGCAAGAATTGTTGACAGCTGAAAGACTGTTCTGGGGAAGCATCACTACATACTTGACTTTTTATTGAACTGCTCCACAGGCATCCTAGATTTGTCCCTGTCACAGGCAGGGTGCCAGGCAAAGTGAGCATTTTGACTGATTCTGTGTGGCCTTTCTTGGCGTCTGATTTTCTCTTGCAGTGATGTGAAGAACGTGTGTGTCCATCCATAGGTTTGATCTTCCAAAACCTGGCCTTCAGAGTAAAGATTTCTTCTTTCCTTTTTTTTTCTGATACCAGAAAGAGCTTTTTCCCAGGCACACACACAGTAGCTGAGATGCAAATCTAATTCTTACTGTAGAGTTTATAACTCTTAAATAAGGCTACCGTTGTGTATTACCAAGGTAGTCACTGCTTTCTAGCTATAGTCTTTCATGTGGCTGGTGACACGAGCATTGCCTGATGGTCGCCCAACAGTGTATTGATACATAATGGCCAGCTCTTCATTGGTAGCTCAATTTGTTTTCTTCCATTAAATAGTTGCATAAAGGGAAGCAGAATACTTCTGTTTCTATAGCTGTGGTCTGAAAACGTTGTGTATTGTATCTCAAGAAACAGTCAAATATAACTTGACCTTAGCTGCAGCTAAGGTTTCTTATGCTAAAGCAAAGGAAGCTTTCATTTTAAAATACTGTGTTTGCTTTACTACGATTTGCCATATCAAACAGAGAAGAGACTCTGTTGCCTGTTTATAAACTCTTGACATATTAAAATTGTGCTTTCAGTTCTTGGTTCATTTTAGCACTTCAGCAATTCCAGTTGCAATATGTTTCAGCAGTACAACTGATGGGTCCATGCATTAGATGAAAAATGAAAAGCAGAACACATCTCTAAAGTGGGAGCATGCAGTTCCCACAGCCAATTTGCCTACACTAGCAGATGTTTTCAGGATTGCCAGTCAAAGGGAAGCATAATTTTCTAGGGATGTATCTGGGGGGTGCAGAATGCTGCTGATCCTACTGAATTATCTAAGCTTTGTGGGTATGCAAGCAGTGGATACATAAACCTAGGAAGTTTATTTGACAAAAGGGAATGGTGCTGCTATACTGGCATGTAGAAACCACCCTATTACCTACAGAGACTGTAGTGAGCAGGCTTGATTATTAGAAAAGTAAGACATGATACTATTATTAAATTAGGATATCTGGGTTTTTTGCTAGTGTCCTGGTTTCAACTGAGATAGAGTTAATTTTTATCCTAGCAGCTGGTACAGTGCTTTAGTCTGGGAATAATGTTGATAACATGCCTATGTTTCAGTTGTTGCTAAGTAGCACTTGCCTACCAAGGACCTTTCAGTTTCTCATGCTCTGCCATTGAGGAGGGGCACAAGAAGCCAGGAGGGAACAGAGACAGGACACATGACGTGAACTAATCAGAGTTATTCCATACCATAGAATCTCATGCACATTATATAAAGCATGGGGGAGTTGGCTAGGAAGGATGATTGCTGCTTGGGGATGATTACTACTCGGGGATGAGCTGGCCATTGGTCAGTGCATGGTAAGCAATTGTATTGTGCATCATTTGTCTGTCTTGGGTTTGATTTTCCTCTCTCTTGTTGCTAGTCTCCCTTTTCATTACAATTACAATGACGTGTACTAGTACTAGTACTATTATTATGGTTGTTGTTATTATTGCTACCACTATGATTATTATTACTACTATTAACTATATTTCAGTTATTAAACTATTCTTACCTCAACCCACAGGTTTTACCTTTTTCCAAATCTCCTCCCCCTCCCACTGGAGGGAGCGAGCGAGTGGCTATGTGGTACTTGCTGGCTGGACTTAAACCACGACAGCTAGATTGCCTTTGATTAGCGGTGAAATGAAAGGTTTAAATTCTAACATCATGATGCTAATACAGTGTAAGTGCTGATACAAATTTGCTAGAAGTAATTTAGCTAGCTCATAGGAGTTATAGTTATTATTCTACTGAATGCACTTAAGACATGCCTTGGAAATGAAAGTATAGAACAGAGCAAATGAAATGCAAAAGAAGTATTCAAGGTGTTGTTCTTTGGAGCTTTCCTCAGAGTGATGTTTTTTAGAGACTGCATCAGATAGTCCTATCAAGTAATGTTAAGATCCAAAAGATAAATACCTGCCATGATTTTAAAGCATATTAACTTTATCTTGTTTCCTCTTTACATAAACCCGTGACTTTCTATAATAACTTCAGCATCACAAAATAACCTGGCAAAGTTTGAGCATCTCAAACAGATGTTATGAGCCTCAGTCACACTCCTCGCCTGTGCATGGGTAATAGTGATTGTAGCAACTAAGAAAAATGGCATTGCTTGGTGCTGAGAATTGCAAAAGATCAGTTTGCTGTTCAGAGACGTAGTTTACACCACTAAGAGCCTTCCTCACCCTAGCACGGTGCCACACATGCTGCACATGTGGGTTAGTTGTCCCAGCAGACTTAAGAGGGGACCTTTGGGTTTGCTGGACCACTCCCCCTATCTGATTTTCAAGTGATGTTCTCATTGTAGGGAAATTGGTCTAACACATGTGAGACTCCTGCAGCAGCAATGCTTGTGTGATGCATATGAGGGTCAAATTGTGGGAAAACGCGAGACTTGTGTGAAGAAAGCTGTGAGATTTCATCTGAATTGGAAATCTGCTGGCTGCCTGCTGTGTGTTTTGCCTCTTGTCTATCAGCCAGGCTAGGCGTTGTTAAAACCAGTCTAGCATGTGGAAAGCAAGAGCAGGGAGAAATGTGCTAGGCAAACACAGGCTTAACATGGGAATACAGTATCAGCCTTGTTGCCAGCAGAGTATAACATCATGTTGTGGAAAAGGGTTGGTTACTGAAGATGCCACCATCAGGGCAGACCCTCCTCATGGGAACCACTTCATCTACTGGAGGATATGGTTTTCATGGTGATGCAACACGGATTCAAAACCTGATAGAGCCATGTGGGCAGACATTTTGGCCAGTGCCCCCACTTTGGAGTGACTTAGGTTTTGCAGCCACGAAAGGGTTATAGCTGAACTTATAAAATGTCTGGGTAGAGGGGAGGACACTTCCCCCATTCGCCAAATTCTCTAATTGTATAAACTGTGCTAACAGCTGCCTTGTGGCCTGAGAATTTGACAAATCTCTTGCCCGAAAATTAACTACACCAAAGCTTCATTTGCCTGGTTCTGTGAAGAGTCAAGCAGAGCTAATTGTGGCATAGACAGTGAGTCCTGCTGCAGCTAACCAGAGCTAGAAAAAGTACATTTTCATCATGTCATTCTTTTTAATGAGAAGTAAAATAAGAGCTGATGCAGGAGATCCTGGGCAAGAGAAAGCTTTATTACGTACAAAAACTTCTCTACTTTTCTCCCAATCTATTATGTGAAAAATGAGTCATAGTTTTGATGGTAGCGGATAAGAAAAGTTGTGGCTGAGGGACTGTGAGTACAAAGGGAGGCAGATGGATGGGTGCTGGAACATGCTGAACAAACAGCTTACTTCATTTTGTTTATGTAAGGACTCAGTACTCTGAGTATTGGGTGTGCTACATAAAGCTAAAACCATTGTGCTAATTCTTCTCTGGTGGCATGCTCTGGATTTCAAGAGAATTACAGCTTTGGTCTTGTAGCAACAACAAAGTGGAAGAAGTATCTTTGCCAAACAAAACTGAATTAAATCATGTGTTTCCATTTATTTTCTTCCTGCAACAGAAGTCCAGTCAGCCTCTGCTCAGTTTGTCCTCATTGCACTGAGGACTCTGAAAGCAAAACATGAGGTAGTTTAATCAAGATGGAGGGAGCTATCTTCCTGTTTTGCTGTAAAACCCTATGCTAGCTTGCCTGACAGGCAGTCGGTTGCATAGCCAGCCCATGTCAGGCTGCTCAGATCTTTCCAGTCTGGTCCCAAGCACTAGTTATGCTGGTGAACAAGTTCATCTGGTGACAACCAACCACAAAGATGGGTGCCCATGGGCTAGGTGCCCAGGCACATGTGGGTTGGTGGCACAACTTTGCCTTCTCTTGTCTTCTGCAAAGAAACCCAGAGTTCATATTTAAACCTCTATGGTAAAGGGCAGCAACTGCATTAATCAGTACAGCAGCTTCCCGGTGTGTGGCAGAGTGGGATTTGCTTCAGAGAGAAGGAACTCTGGCAGATAAAAGCCATCAACCTCAGATGAAAAGAGTGGGGAACTCGTGTCCCACACTTCTTCCCAAGGCTCCCTACATCTTGTCATTCTGATTTTAGTACATTGTTGCTGGTTTTTATCCAGCTGTTGAGTCATAGAATCATCGAGTCAGGGATATTGTAAAGGGTCAGAGGAAAGAGAAGAAAGGGAACTTGTTTTAATTCAGGTTTCTGTATTTGTATGAAGGGCCAGTTCAGCAAAATAACACAGGATTTGCAGAACATTTACTATGAGGTAAACACAGATCAAAACACAGAGCTGTGTGCATGGGGAACTGTGGAATTGCATACATTTGCCAACATATATAAATTATAAGTCTTTAGGAGACCAAATCTTAAAATAGAGATAACTAGATTAATTGCCAAATCCTTAAAATGATGCCCTTCCATTATCCCATCAGTTTGCAGCCCTGCAATGTCTAACACACAAACCAGAAATAATGAAGATTACAATTGCAAATGGTGATTACTCAAAATGCATAATGCAAGCAGAAGGTCACTTCAGCATCATGGTAGTTAGTAAGTAGAGAAATGGCTGCAGAATTTGCGAGGGGTTTTGAAAGATACACAATACAGAGAAAACAGAACATACCTGGCATGCTGACAACCTTGCACATCTTAGATCTGAAATTTGGATCTAGCTTTTAGTTAGTTGAAGTGAAAAACATTTCTTTTTTTTTTCTAGTCACACTTCCGGAGGCTGTCTCATTTAGGTTTTAATCCCAAAAGGTATTATTCTCTCCAATAGCTTCAGTGGACTATAGATGACGGCCTCAGAAAGTGTTTGCTGCTTTGTCCTGCTCTGGTTCAGTCTTTTCAGGGTCAAGGACTGGACCGATTCATCTCCTGGAAGAGCACTGATGCTCCCAGCTGCCATTGGCTCCATGGCTTTTGGAGATGATCAATTCTTCCCAAGGCCCCCAGCCACCTTTGGAGGGACTGGCAAAGACATTTCCTGTTTTAGTACTTCAGACTCAGAAAGGAACAGTTTATTTTACATAAAACATTAGATGCCTTTTTTCAGTCCAGCTATATATTGATGTTCTTCTGCCCTCAACAATATCTCTATGAGGAACATCAAATGATTAAGAAAGGACCACAGGCAATTAAAAAAGATGTCATTACTAACGTTGCAAAAGAAACAGCTTGAAAACCTTCTGTGCTTTTCCTTTCTGAATAACTCCTCTTAAAATTGCCTCGGGTTCTTCCTTCTTCTTCATGCAGCTGTCACTTTCATCTTTCCATCTATGCAGCCTTACGGCTGACAACAGATGAGCTACTAGCATTGGATGCTGGTTTTTTTTCCTGGATTGCACAGAAAAAGAATGTAGGCAATTTTAGTCTCAAGAGACAGATATGTGTCAGTAGGCTAAGCTGCCATGTTGAAGACATGCAGCACTAAAATCTTCAATGGAGGTAAACTCTTCTATTTGTTTGACAGATCCATTTTTACCAAAAATCTCTTGGCATAGAATCATAGGATCATAGAATAGATAGGGTTGGAAAGGACCTTAAGATCATACAGTTCCAACCCCCCTGCCATGGGCAGGGACACCTCACACTAAACCATGCCACCCAATGTTTTGTACAGCCTGGTCTTGAACACCGCCAGAGATGGAGCATTCACAACTTCCCTGGGAAACCCATTCCAGTGCCCCACCACACTTGCAGTAAAGAATTTCTTCCTCATATCCAATCTAAACTTCCCCTCTTTAAGTTTGAACTGGTTGCCCCTTGTTCTGTCACTACAGTCCCTAATGAAAAGTCTCTCCCCAGCATCCCTATAGGCCCCCTTGAGACACTGGAAGGCTGCTATGAGGTCTCCATGCAGCCTTCTCTTCTCCAGGATGAACAGCCCCAGTGAAGAAGATGAAACTCTGCTTCTGGAAGTTGGTGCGTGAAGACAGCAAAACATGACCTGAGTGCCTGTAAAAATATGGAGGCTCCTTCATCTGGGCTGTCTAGGATACTGATGTCTCACTCCAGCTCCCCGGTGCTGGGTATTGCTATGTCTCCCATGCACAGTCCCTGTGGCCATGGTGCTGCTGAGCTACACAGCTGCTGAGCTGGTGTGCAAATGCATCAATGCCCCATGAGCTGATGAGCTTGCATGAGTCTGTTGGGCTGTGAATGTGCATCAAGACTTAGATGGGTTTCAGGCAGCTTTCAGGGCTCTCTGCTCAGGTGTGAAGCAGACGACAACCTGCCCAGTGAGACTGCAGCGATGGAGGGATGCGCCAGAAAGCAAAGTGTTCTCAAACAACAGCTCAGCTCACCTCACCTCACTTTAGGGTGACACAATATTGCTGTGGGGGGACAACTGGCCTTGTGGAGTATGTAATAGCATGATGTGTGTTTGAGGTGTCCCACGTGGCCTATACAGGCTTTGCGGGAGACAGGCTTCTTGACTGGCACTCCCACCAGGTAGTGCTCAGCCCATGAAGACACTTGAACTAGTCTATAGGAGATGCTGAACAGGGGAAAGAGAGTCTAAATTTTTGCTTCTACATGGCCCGTTTTTATGGGCAGTACGCCTGTGAAGGACTGGAGGGGACGGGGGTTTGTGAGGAAGGAGAAGGACAAAGATGAGTCATTCCCTCATGCTTTTCTGTCTTGAAACTGGGCTGTCATGGAGCCAAAAATGCAAAAGGGAACAGAAACGAAGGCAGGATGGGGAGTAACTGCAGCCCAGAGGGGTGGTTTACACTCTGCTATGTCCTTGATCATCTACGCATTTTATGGGATTTAAGATTCAGAAATAATCTAGGCTCTTAACTGTTGAATATGTGATATACACTCATCATCTTACGATAAAAGTCTTTAATTCTTCATGATATTCTGAGATTTCTTCAGAATTATTGAGCTTTTTATTAGTAAGATATGTAATAAACTCCCCTCGGAAGCTGAGTCATCCAGTGACTGTTTCTAAAAGATCCCAAGCAGTCACTCAGGATCTAGCTTGTCAGGTGCAGGGTGAGTTGGCAGCCAACCTCATTTACTCAAAGCCAGGCTAAAAGCAAAATGCAGAATTATGTTATAAAATGGAGGAAACAGTACTCTTCAGCAAGCAGAGCATTTAAGAAAGTCAGTGTGGGAAATTATCCAGGCAACAAAGATAACCATATCATATGGTGAAAGAGATGTTCTCAAAACACATTTGGGAAAATCAAATGTGATCAGTGTCTAACTTTTCTGCATGTTTCAATCTGTGACCTTCTGTATCTGAGAACAGCCTGCTTATTAGTCCTAGAATGATTATCACTGTGTGCCATGTGATGGAGATGTCATCAGACTGCTACTGTAATGCCTAAAGCAGTCTCTGCTGGCTGCAGATAAGATGCAGCCCAAGTTACTGGGGCAGTCTCCTGAATGAACACCATGGCCACAGCTGTCCTGTGGCTGTCACACCCCACACTGCTTCCTGCCACGTGTCACAGCTCCCTCCCAAACAGCTCAGCCCTTGAAATCTTCCACCAAGGTGCTTATGGGTCATTTCCACCTTGCTTCAGTCCATACAGACTGCGTGAACAGAGGCCTCCTGTTTCAAGTGTCTATGTTTCTCAGCAGCTGAATGGGACGAGGAAGCACACACAGGCCACTCTGCAGGCAGACCTTGGCAGATAGGGAAACAGCTGAGATGGTAATGAAAGCATCCAGCACAACCACAGCTAGAAAAGGACATCTATCTAGGGGCTTAGGTGCCATGAGATTTGGGAAAGTCTAAGCCAGCAGTAGTCTCAGGTGGGACCTAATTCACTGCCATGCTGCACCTTGAAAACTCACCTTGATGTGGATCTCAGATGTGGATAAGGGAGCTTTTTAAGCTTACTTTGCTCTGTCAATGCAAATGTAGGCAGATGTTCAAAAGCACCACTTACGGATTTTGTGCTCACCCCAGAGACCGAAGGTGTTAGACTAGTTCCTAGCCAAGATGGTTTTCCTTTTTTAGCCCCATGCTGAAAACAACACCTGCAGAGCTGCTTGCAAGCTATACATACCTCTTCCAGTGGCATAGGGATTTGTGAGCTCTGGTAACATGGATCTGTGCAGCCATTGCACATTGTCACCATGACCCTGCATGAGTAGTATACCGAGAGGTCTATTTCTGTTCTCAAACCCACAAGTAGAACCAGAGTGCAGAGTGAAAAATGAGAACCAAGCTCAAGTGGCTAGTGGAAGATAGATAACAATCATTGCCTAAAGCACACTGGGGTGTAGACAGACATAAATGTGGGGAGCAAGAAGGTTTTTTTTGGAGACTCCTCATCCACTGAGCCAGTGGTAAGGAGTCATGCATGGACTCCTAACCTGCTGCTGATACAAAATACAGCACAACAGCCAGAGAGTACTTGAATATGTCTGGTCCACCTGCATGGACTGACAGGACAGAAGAGGAATAACCAAGCTATTATATCTGTAGTATGTATAGATACCTATTTCATAACTACAGTGGGCTCCAAGCACAGCATCTGTGCAGACAATGTTGCTCCACTGTGAAGTGGTAAAATGTTAAGGGAAGTAAGGCATTCACTAGCAGCCACTTGCTTGTGGCCTAACTATGGATTCTGTTCCTATCAAAATTCAAGGAAAATTAGTCCCTCAGCTCTGTAAATTGAACCTTGAACCCTGAGCTGAATGAGACTACACACCAGTTCCTAGCAGCCTGCTTTCAATTTTATTCTTCTCTATTTCTGCATGAAAAGCCTGGGAAATAACCCCATTACGTGTCTTTTCCATAATTCCAAGAATTACATCTCTAACAAGACATGTGAAGGTTATATGGGGATCTCCTCTAATATTTTGAGCAACTCTGACCGCTGAAAGCACATATATAGAAGTGTGGGCCCAAATACAGAAATCCAGAAAGCTTCACAATATGCCACGTAGCTGCAGAGCCTCTTTCGTTGGGTGAAAATTATGAAAGATTGACACGTGATTACTAGCACAGCTCCTTGAGCTGAGAACATTTCTCTTTTAAGAGGAAGGAAGATCTTTCAATCAGGATTTACTTCCCTTTCATTGCTTTTCTGTGGCTTCTGCATAAACAGCACTTGGGTTTTCCATCAAGTTTTTGTGTTTTTCCCTTCTGTTAAAAAAACCTGAAAGTTGTGATCAACAGCAAGCAGAAGAAGGAAACACGGAACACACCAGGAGGCACACGAGTTGAGGTAGGGCAGGATTTATCTGCTTTTTCTGATGTAGATTAAATTGTTGCAGTGATTAAAATATGACCTACTTATATTTCTTATTACTTTCAGTGAGTTTTTATTTGCCAGAAGCTGTGATTGTTGACTAAAGTTCTCTATGAGAAAGCTGGTCTTTAGAAATATTTTTGGCAGAAGAAAGGGTGGATTTATGTTACTAGACATGTTTGCCAGATGGAAGATAACAATCAGATTGTGGATCTGATCATGAGTCTTTTTTTTTTTTTTTTAACTAGAAGAAAAACACGTATTTGGTTTATGGCAAACTTCTAAAATAAAAGGTGTTAAATGTCAGACTCTTGATTTTTCTTTTTCCATTATTGTGCATGTAGAAAGGTTAATAAAATGCCATGTTTTGATGAATTTAGTGGTAATTCTAAATATTACACTCTGGTACATTTACTCTTGGTAACACTGCCCCTGAAACACAAAGTAAATGCTAGAAGCAAGCCAATGGAAACTTTTTTAAAAAACATGAGAACTTCTGTTTTCCTCAGAAGTGCAGTGGCAAATGCAAGTGATCCCCTACACAGCACCGATATCAGTAATTGCCTTCCTATGTAGATAATGAACATGAGAGTGTGGTGTTTGGGGTCCTCTTCAGACAAAGGGTTGTTGTGGCAGATGCAGAAAGCTTCTCTTTTTCCTGGCGTATAGGAGGATATATATATTTATCACTTAACATAGCAGAAACCTCTATTTTCAGTGAACATCTTGATTTGCCTACTTTGCATGCGCAGAACACTGTGTTTAAAACGGGTTCTTTGATAGTTCCTCATGTTATAGTGAGCACAGTGCTTCAGAGCAGCAGGTCCGAGATCAGCACTTTGGAAACTGAGAGGTTCACCTTCACAGACAATGGAGGTTTCATATTTATACTGTTAGCAGCAGCACTCCTCCTCACTTCTTCAAAAGGAGTGTGTCCCTTCTGTCCAGACATGGCATAAAATTTGATTCCGTTGTCCACTGAGATGCTGGATGGCTTGACTGACTGTGCCTCTACAACTGTGGGTAACTCAAGGCTGCTGACTAATGCTACTTTTCCTGTAATAGCTTTTTGATATAGAGAGTGGAATCTGTATTTGTATCACTACAAGCATTGGTCTCAACTCACCAGCAGGAATTGAGATCAACTCAATGAAGGCAACTATGGTTGTTACACTGCCAGGAACTAGGAGCAAGTTGTGACTGTAAGAAATATGTTGGCAGCTCAGACTGATGTCCATCTAGCCTAGTATTACAGTCTCTAATGGTGGCAATAGGAGAGGCTGGTTAGGGACAACATGAGAGCCTGATCACCTGCCTGATCACCTTCTGGGGTGCTTTACCCTTGCATTTACTCAGCTTTTTGAATGCTGTCCATGGGCACTGGGGAGCACATCCCTGCCCAGTCTTCTGTTTCCCTTTTATTGTCCTTGCATTTGTCCAGTCCTGTTTTGAACCTGCTAAGCCACCTGCTGTGGCAGCAAGCTCCCAGCTCTGTACAGAGGAGCACCCTCTTTGTTTGTTTGAAAGCAGATTCTCAACAACTCTGTTGAGCAACCCAACTCTCAGTACTGCAGGGCCCTATTAATAACAGAGTGCATTCACAGTATCTCGCCCTTCATGACTCTCTAAACCTTGACCACATCCATCTTCAGCCACCTCCTTTCTGTACTAAAGAGTCTCAAGCTTTTTAGTCCTTGCTCTGTCTCCTTGATAATTTCATTTGCCCCTCTCTGCACCTTCTCTAACTCCATAATCTCTTTACTTGGATACGAAAACCAGAACTGGTCACTATGGGGGTATATGGAGATTTTATACAAGATGACACCCTACTTTGTTCCCCATAACTTTCTTGATGGTGCCCCTCATTTTGCTGACATTTTTGCTTGCATGTGCTGCTGCAGTCAACGAAGAAATTACTTCAGTAAGTGGTCAGTGATGACAATGCCAAATGCCCTTTCCTGAATGCAACAACCAGTTTCAAGTTCATATTATGTAGACATGGTTTAGATTATTTTTCCAAGCATGCATCACCTTACATTAAAATACACTAATGCTCATTTGCCAAGCTTTCAGTATAGCATCTGCCAACCTGGATAACTGTCTTTTCCAGGTTATTGATAAATATATTGAATAAATCTGGTCCAAATACTAAGCTCTGAAGACTCCACTGCTGATTCATTAAGCCCCACACTTTGCTTCTTACCCTTCAGTCAGCTTACAGGGCACAGAAAACATGCTTTCCAGCTTTCTGACAGCTTAGTTCCTTAAGAAACCCTTGGTGCAGAACTTTGTCAAAGACTTTGACAAATGCAACTGTATAAATGCATACATATCCATATATGCATATAAAACGAACCCAGGACCCTCTTCATCCATCATTCTCACAGCATTTCAGGAGGTGAATGGGCAGGATCTCCCTTTTCAGAAGACATGTTGACTCTTTCTCATCAGAATGGCATTTCAATGAGCTCAGTGCCTTCATTCTTCATTACAGACCCCCACAACATACCAAAGGTGTAAATCAGTCTCAGCAGTTGATAGCTCCCAGCACTGAGAAGACCTGCTTATGGCCTTTGAGCTGCCCTCTCAAGACCTTCTTGTAGATGTGAGAGCTACACTGGTGGCATGCCAGTTCCGTGGCACTGTGCCTGATTGTAATGGTGGATTACATGCCTTGGTTGGCAGTCTCACGGCTGAGATCCTTCAGGATACCCATATGAAAGCCATCTGGTACTTCTTACTTGCTGTCCTCCCATTTATCTGGGTGGTTTAATACTTCCTGCACACATCCATTTTGTGGACCTGGCTTCTCCGACTGCTTTGCTGCATCAGGCTTGAAAATACCCCAACAACTTTGGCAGGGAAGAGTGAATTCACTGAGTTTCTCTACTGTGGCCTTCATGTCCCTGAAAGATCTTTTGCCACCAAGTAACCCTGCCAGTTTCCTAATAGTATTTCATATTTCAAAGGGTTTACAAAACTTACTGTCAGCCTGAACATCCTTTAGCAGGGGTTCTTCACTTTTTTCATTAGATACTTTCAGTTTTTTCTCTATATTTGATCTGCAATGATACAGGCTTTCTTATTCTCCTCTGTTGGACAAGCCTTCCGCTTTCTAAATGGTGATCTTTTCCTTACAATAGTCTTGCTAACTACTTTACTGATATACATCAGTCTCAATATTTATTAAAACTGTCTATTTCCTTAGGAATGTAGGCTTTTAACACAGGCTTTGTTGAATTTTCTGCTTATTTTTCTAAAGAGCCCTCCTAATTCTGTGGGCTTCTTCTCTCTGGAACTGCTTCTCTGTCCCACAGTGCTGCCAAACGTAGCTCTACTGTGATTGCCAGTACAGGGCTCCCTCCACCAAAACCTGCTGAACTAGGACATGTGCAGCACTAAAGATGAAATTCAGAATACCATCTTGTGTTGTGGATTTGGCTGCAGGACTCATTATTCTAGCAATCAGATGTTTGTTGCATATGGATATTCTGTCTCATTTTGCTGCAGCATCACATCTTTATAAAGGCACCCAAAATCTCCTGCTATTGCTACCTGCTTTCAGCTTCCTACTCTCACTTAACATTTTCTGATGACTGTCATCATCATGATGAGGAATTTGGTAGTTCATTCCTTGTTCTATGTTTTTATGATTAGACTGTGGGATGTTTGCCTACAAGAACTCTGTAGTGTTTCTCTTCAGCCATAATATTGTTATGCTGTTGCAAATTATATAGTCCTTCATGCACAGTGCCATTCCTCCACCTGTGCATCCTACACTATCATTACCATAAAGCTGGTAGCATGGCAACACAGGCTCCCACTGATTATCGTCTCTCCTGCAAGTCCCTGAGGTTCCTCTTGCACCAGGGTTGCTGTTTCATATCAAGCCTACCTGCTCCCCAGTCCTATTTTTGGCTTTGAGCATCAGTGCAGAATTACATGTAAGATTTGCTTTTGATCAGTTGCTCAAGACAGCACTTGCCAGCCAACTGGATTTGTGGGCAGTTGGATTTGCCTTCCCTAGTTATTGCATTTGGGCTTTATTTCCTTTCTGACCTTGTCAGAGGTGAACTGGATGTGAATTCACTGCCCTCACAGGTCTCATCATTTCACTCTAATGCCCACCGGAACCCCTGTTTCTTCTCATTAAATACACCTTTGCAAACCTTTCAGTCTGCAGCACCTGCAGCCTGGATCACTCCCAGTACAATGCAGTCTCTCATTCCTGTACCATTTCCCTTTATCCTCAAAGATCCCTCAGTTCCTTACATACCTTAATTTCTCTTCTCTACTGCCTCATGCATGCACTGAAACACTGGGTCTGACCTCAGCTTCTCTCTTGCCTTGTACCTGAGCCTCTAAGGTCCCACTTGGATCCCTGGTGCCCACAACAACCACAGCCACCACCAGCTCTTCTCCTGCACCCCCAGGCAAGTCTGCACAGACATATCATGAGGTCTGCTCCCCAGGCTGGCCTGCACCTGCCCTGTGCCTGCTGAGCCACTCTTTCCTCAAGAGAGCCATCCTTAGCCCTCCATGTTCGCAGCCCCTTGTCCCACACATACATGCACAAAACCTGCCCCAAGGAGGCACGCATATACATCATACTCTGGGCAATTTACAGGGTAGCCCCTACTCTGCTGCTAGACTGCTACCTGCATACTGAGCTTAAAACACGAAAGTTTGGGGGCATTTTTATTTGTTTAGTATCTCCTCCAATTAAACATATCTCTTCTTAATTTTGCTCTTATCAGTTCCCTATCTGGTTTGTACACCCATCTGTTTGCTAAAGGTATTAGATTCACCTTAGGCAAGGAATGTCTTTCTGTTATCCCCTTACTTTAAATCACACTCAAGCCAGGCTAAGATAAAAGGCAAAATATTGCTTCATAATAAATAGATATAATTTACAATATATATGCAATTAATAATGAGGCAAATATTTTTTAATAAAATCCATTCTAATAAAATCATAAATATTTCTAAACCAATTCACAGAGGTGAAGACAAAAACCCACCAAACTCTACATCTGATCTACTTACTCAGCATTTACATCAGAAAAACCTCCCTTTTCTTGCTCAGCTGAAAGGCTGTCTCCTGACAGGTGATTGTCAGAGCCTTGGGACTTGTGTCAGATGCTTCAGCTTGATAACATCCATCAGGGAAACTCATATACAGAAAAAAATCTCCTGCTAGAGAATATGCATCAGACAAATCTTGCAGTATTGCTTAAGAAGGATTCCCGTTTCAGACTGCCCCTATCTCTCCCTTTTTTTTTCTCAGGGGGTTGTTAGATCTTACCACCAATCATCTCCCTTCTTTTGGGGGACTTTATAGGTCTAGTCTTTCACCCCAACCCCACTCTGTTCATTCCTAACCCAGGAGGCCATCTGGACACTCTTGTGAAAACAAAGTTTATTGCCTGTTCTTAGATATGCAGTTCTTTCTATTTATCTAGGAGCTATCTCCTAGCCTTAGCTGACTAGTAAACAGCTCTTGGCTTCAAGGAGGCATAAAATTCTCCCTTTCTCCTCTGTTGCTGCTTGAAATGTGTCTTTCACTGCACTTCCCTTTCTACACTGATCTGTAATATGAGCATCTATGTAATCTATGTATGTAAAAGTAATCGTAATTACTGCATGTGTTGGTCTTAACTTTTGACTGAGGGCAGGCATCGTAGTGGTGAACAACTCTCAGATGACTGCTTTCCAGCTTTTTCTCTTAGACATCCTGTAATGGCTTGAAAGCTTTGTTTCGATAATTTGGAGAGGAGGCCAAGAACTGGCTTTCTTGCCAGGTCCAAGGATTCTCAATTACACATGTGCATCTAATTTCCTAAATGTCTTTCGCTGGAAGAAGAAAACAGTTTCAGTGGTAGTTGTTAGCTACATAACCCCTTATGAAGAGCCTGAGAAATGTGGCTCAGCCTCTGCTCTCTACAGGGTGCAGGGACCCAAGGGCTTTTCATCAATTGAATTTTCATTGCCCTAATCCTGTCCTTCAGCAGATAGCGGCAGGCCACAAGGCATCACTTGTAGTGCTCAACAGGGCTTTGAATTTGTCCATGCTCCAAGTTCTTCATCCTCATTTGACTGCTCTAAGTCACAGGTTTAACACACAACAGGAATGCTTCAACAGGTTGCAGATCTCTTCACTGAAATTTTCTTCTGTTTTGGGATTTCTAAAAGCAAGGATGCTTGAGCCATAAAGGAAACAGCTAAAAGGGCTCTTCCCTTTGCAGTACCTCGTGCTGCAGTGTTTCCCTGCAAAATTGGGAGATCAGGTTCAATCAGGAGAAGAGCTGACTCTTCATCCCGTACAGAAAATGTATATGTCAGACAGCTGCTTGGTACAGAAAACCAAACCCATTCAAACCGCTCTGACTGAAAAAGATTTGTTCTGAAGAAGTGTACCTTGTTTCTCCCCTCCACGAGGAAAGAGTGTCTCAAAAATGGAGGAGATTTCCTTTAGAAGCATGTATTTACTGAGTCTGGGGCATTGCTGAGCCCCAATATGCAGTTTGCCCACTTCAAGTCTTCAGCTGCTCCTAAGCTCAATATATACTATATTTTGCGGAGGGGTATTTTCAAGCACCGCAGGAATGGGCATGACACTGGTATGAGAGAATGTCCTCTTTCCCAAGCCACCAGGCTCCTATCCCATGATGTGGGGGGTTGGTCCTTGAAAGCCCAGCCCAAGGGTTGCACTTCCCATGCTCCCTTTTGCAATGGGGCTGGGTAAAAGGTGACTGCTAGGGCACATCTGGTCGCTGTATGAAGGGATCCAGATGGACTCTGAGGCGCTGCCCTGAAGATACTGTGGGCTGCTCTGAACACAAAATCATAGAAGCAACTAGGTTGGAAAAGACCTTTAAGATCATAAAGTCCAACCATTACCCCAGGACTGCCAAGTCCACCACTAAACCATGCCATTAAGGCTCTCATCTACACAGTTTTTGAACACTTCCAGGGACAATGGCTCCGCCATCGCCCTGGGCAGCCTGTTCCAATGCCTGAGCACCCTCTCACTGAAGAAATCGTTCCTAATCTCCAGTCTAAACCTCCCTTGGTGCTGGGTGAGGCCATTACCTCTTGTCCTATCACTTGTTACCTGGGAGAACAGACCAACCCCCACCTTCACTGCAAACTCCTTTCAGGCAGTTGTAGAGAGTCATAAAGTGCCCCCTGAGCCTGCTCTTCTCCAGACTAAACACCGCCAGTTACCTCAGTTGTTCCTTATCAGCCTTGTGCTCCAGATCCTTCACCAGTTTCATTGCCCTAAACATAGCTCAGGCTCCCACACCATGGCTTGAGTTTGCAAACTACCTCCCATTTAAGCACTCTGGGAATACTGCACTGGGTAACTGGAAGTCCAGAGCACCCAAGTCTAGAGCCCATTTTTTGCCTTAGGGCTACTCCACCTGTGCAAATAAATTAATTTCAAATTGTGAAGCCAGTAAGGTTCAGAATAAGAGATACCACACAGTTGTGTACCATCAACTCAGTATCACTCTCACTGGGGCAAACTAATACATCTAGGATGCCATGTAGTTCTGTTCTTTTAGGCTAAAATTTTCCATGCTTTGTCTCTAGAATATGTTGGCACATGCACAGAGGGAATTGTTCCCACTATTAAACAAGCAATAATACTGAACTTTCCGTTCAAAATACTACTAGCTGTAGGTCAGCTGGGAGAAGAAATCCGGAGTTCAGCAAGGAAATAGACTCTAATGAGGAAAAAAACCCTATTATTTAGAGTATTTTAGTGATGAGTGATTTTTATTGGATTGAATTATAGCCTCGCAGGAGGAAAAATGTCACTCTCTGTGAACACAGCCCTTTTTCTCACAGCCCATTTTCATTAGGGCTGCAAACACAGGCTGCCTTGGAAGCTGCAGTTCATGTAGATGACTGTCTGATGCAGAGCAGCTGAGCACAAGACAGGTTGAGAAAGTGGTAAATGAAGAAAAGGCCCCACAAAAAGAGACATAGGCATCCATCAGAAACTGACAGGAAAGAAGATACACAGTGTAAGGAGGGAGTTAAAAATGGAGCTATGTCTAACTAGCACAGTGTTTACACAGTGTTTAAGGTCAAAATTTCCTTAATTTATACACTTTGACATACATCAATATACCTGTGGTATTGCTGTCTTGCTCGGGAAAGTTAAGTAACATGCTGCCAACAACATACCAGAAAAATTTCATTAGTTCCGAAAGGCAAATTCAGTTCTTTTGGCTTTTCGTCCTATTTCGAACTGCAGACTTACCAGCAGACAGCAATCTCTTTTCTGATCTTGATGTTTCCATGGTAGGTAACTGGGGACTCAAAAACTTCCTGCTGCAAAATGGCTGACAGCAAGCTGCCTTGCTTTGCACAGAGAACATCTGAGAATTGCCATTAAAACACACACACTAGCACTCACCTTTAAAAGGCAGCACTTTCATAGGCTGAGACAGCAACCCGCTGCTGTAATAGTGAAACTGTTCAGAGTTGACTTGGGGATTTACACCCTGAAATGCGTATTTACTGGGACATCACAAGTAATTATTCAGTAACAAACCTCTACTTTACACTGCCATCTGCATCTTACAATTTCTGCCTTCAACAAAATAGTCCTGAATAGCTGAACTCCCTGCCCTGCCTGTAACACAGAACTCACACCACTTCTTTTTACTCTGCAGAAAGACGAAGAGCGTGGCTCCTGGCTATGAATATTTCCAAGATGGTGCTAGTTGACAACTTCACTAACAGCTCCTTCAAGTGTACGATTGATAGCTTCAAGCAAGTTATTTATCCCACCATTTATCTTTTTATCTTCTTCGTTGGTGCTGTTGGAAACGGCCTCTCCATTTATGTATTCTTCCAGCCTTCGCAGAAGAAGACCTCATGTAAACATTTACATGCAGAACTTGGCTATTTCAGATCTCATGTTTGTGAGCACTTTGCCCTTTCGGGCCACTTATTTCCTGTTAGGATCACACTGGATATTCGGTGATATTGTCTGCAGGATCATGACATACACTTTGTATGTGAACATGTACTGCAGCATTTATTTTCTCACTGCGCTCAGCATGGTTCGTTTCATAGCCATTGTCTATCCATTCAAACACTGCAAGGCAACCAACATGAATTATGCCAGGATAATATGTGCAACTATATGGGTCTTCGTGATGGCAGTCTCCAGCCCTCTGTTAACCAAGGGAATTGCTGGGTACATAAACCCGGCCAAGTGCTTGGACCTCCACTCCTCCAGCACACATGGGCTCCTCATGATGAACAGCTTTGTCCTCATTGTGGGCTTCATTCTGCCCTTTTGCATCATTATTGTCTGCTACATCTTTGCAGTCAAAGCGCTGCTCAAGTCCAGGAGTCCACAGTGCAAGAAGGCAGTCTGTCAGAAGAAAGCACTGTCAACCATCATCATCAGTCTCATCCTTTTCCTCCTCTGCTTTCTGCCATATCACATACTGCGAACTGTCCACCTGATGCACAGCAGCTGCAGCCAGGCCAGCCTGCCCATGCACAAAGCACTGGTGGTCACTCACTGCCTCGCTGCCATGAACAGCTGCTTCGATCCCATCCTCTATTACTTTGCTGCTGAAAATTTCAAAGTGAGAATCAGAAGTTTGTACCACAGGTAGCTGGTCCAGAGTTGCAGAATGATGTATATACAGTCCTGACGGGACATCTAGACTGGCTCCATACTATTCATTGCCAGAGGCTGGCACAGATGCCAGGCATCTCTGGAGCAAAACTGTCATGGTGATGGCTTGCTGGGGCTAAAACCAAGGTAGGATGATCACAGGTCAGGTACCTCAGTGTTATTCCTGGTCCTCTTCTATGCAGCAACACAGGTATATCTCTAGTGTCAATTGTCCTCAGGAAAAGGAATTGAAAGGGATTTAACTTGCTGCCTGAGTCTATTTATTTCATTTCACAATTCTCAGCTGGTGCCTTGAAGAGAAACTGCTCACCTCTGTGTCTGTGTCTGAACCTCTCTGTGCTCCACTTCCCTGTGTGCAGAGGTACATGATTCAGACACTGTGATACCCATCAGATTCACAAGGCCCTGTTGGTTCCCTTTGAAAATACCAGTCAAAGATTTGCAGGTAGCAGGAACATAAAGCAGCACTGATGATACTTTCTGCTGAGGATGACTTACAAAGCAGACAAAGAACCAAAGAGGACCCGGCACTGTCTCATGCTCCTTAGAAGGCAGTAAAGTTTCTGAATTTTCCACTCTGAGGAGGCCACCAACGTATTCTGCTTAACACTGCACTGGTTGTCAGGTGAGATACACATCTTAAGCAAATGGTGTCAGCATGAGTAAGATGACTGCTGCAGCGAAGGGCAGGATGTGGGTGCATGGAGCACCAGGCTGTAGCTCTTTGTGTGTGCACCAATTCCTTTGAGGTCACTGCAACACTTGCTTTGATGTGCAGTGCTGCCAGTGCTTTTGCTGAAAGCGAGGTTAGGCCGCTCAGTTCCCACGCAGGGGCCAAAGATAAACTTTTAAAATTGTTTTGGTGCAGATAATATTCCTGAGTAGCTGAGTGAGCCAGGCAGGGGTTTTCTCCGCACAGATAAGCCAGTCTGACAGCAAACTGCTGCTAAAGGCATCCCTAATCCCTCAGCCTCCTGCCTGCTCCAAGGAGGAAAGTGGTCCTTTTTTCACAGGATTAACTTTCAGTTACTTTGAACTCCCTGACACTAAATGCAAGGGGAAACCACTAAAACAGGAATGGGAGGAAAGAGGGGCAGAAGAGGAGGAGGAGGACAAGGGCTGTTCACAAAGCAATGAAGAGCTACACCTATGTGTAATTTGGCTGCTTGCGTTTTTCAGTCTCCAAATATTTTCAAAAATGCGTTTCCTAAAATTAAGACCGCTTTAAGTGCAGTGAAAACAGGCTCCAGACTCAGCTTGACTGCATTTAAATTTTACATTTGATCACCTCATTCTGTAAAAAATAAATAGACAAGAAGTTTCCATCATATTTGAAAACTCACGGCAGTCAGGTGAAGTTCCCAACGACTGGAAAAAGGGAAATATAACCCCATTTTTAAGAAGGGGAAAATGGATGACCCAGGGAACTACAGACCAGTCAGCCTCACCTCTGTGCCTGGAAAAATCTTGGAGCAGGTTCCCTGGAAGGCATGCTGAGGCACATGAAAAACAACAAGGTGCTTGGTGACAGCCAGCATGGCTTCACTAAGGGAAAATCCTGCCTGACCAATGTGGTGGCTTTCTAGGATGGGACTACAGAACTGATGGACAGGGGTAGAGCAGCTGATGCCATCTACCTGGACTTCTGCAAAGCATTTGACACTGTCTCACACGACATCCTTGTCTCTAAGTTGGAGAGACATCAATTTGATAGGTGGACCACTCGGTGGATAAAGAACTGGATGGATGGCCGCACGCAAAGAGTAGTGCTCAATGGCTCAATGTCCAGATGGAGACCAGTAATGGGTGGTGTCCCTCAGGGACTGATGTTGGGATCGGTCTTGTTCAACATCTTTGTCAATGACATGGAC
Source organism: Myiopsitta monachus (assembly GCA_017639245.1). Taxonomy (NCBI): domain Eukaryota; kingdom Metazoa; phylum Chordata; class Aves; order Psittaciformes; family Psittacidae; genus Myiopsitta; species Myiopsitta monachus. Next base: position 69,498,962 of record CM029919.1, read on the forward strand.
AGTGGGATTGAGTGCACCCTCAGCAAGTTTGCCGATGACACCAAGCTGTGTGGTTCGGTTGATACACTGGAGGGAAGGAATGCCATCCAGAGGGACCTTGACACGCTTGCGAGGTGGGCTGATGCCAACCTGATGAAGTTTAACCATGCCAAGTGCAAGGTCCTACACCTGGGTGGGAGCAATCCCAGGCACAGCTCCAGGTTGGGCAGGGAAGAGATTGAGCAGTCCTGCAGAGAAGGACTTGGGGGTGTTGGTTGATGACAAAATGCACATGAGCTGGCTTCAGTGTGCGCTCGCAGCCCAGAAAGCCAACCGTATCCTGGGCTGCATCAAAAGGATCGTGACCAGCAGGTCGAGGGAGGTGATCCTGCCCCTCTGCTCTGCTCTCATGAGACCTCCCTTGGAGTATTGTGTGCAGTTCTGGTGTCCTCCACATAAAAAGGACATGGAACTGTTGGAACAAGTTCTGAGGAGGGCCACGAGGATGATCAGGGGACTGGAGCACCTCCCGTATGAAGATAGCACTGAGAAAGTTGGGTCTGTTCATCCTGGAGAAGAGAAGGCTGTGTGGAGACCTCATAGCAGCCTTCCGGTATCTGAAGGGGGCCTATAAGGATGCTGGGGAGGGTCTCTTCATTAGGGACTGCAGTGATAGGACAAGGGGTAACGGGTTCAAACTTAAACAGGGGAAGTTTAGATTGGATCTGAGGAAGAAATGCTTTCCTGTAAGGGTGGTGAGGCACTGGAATGGGTTTCCCAGGGAAGTTGTGAATGCTCCATCCCTGGTTGTGTTCAAGGCTGGGTTGCACAGAGCCTTGAGTGACATGGTTTAGTGTGAGGTGTCCCTGCCCATGGCAAAGGGGTTGGAACTGTATGATCTTAAGGTCCTTTCCAACCCTAACTATTCTATGATTCTATGATTCTAAGTTTTGTAATATTTTCCAGGAAAGCAGCCTGTCCCATAAGTAAACTAAAAAAATCCTGAATGCTTTCTTGCCTTGTGGAATGCACACAAAGGAAGGCTTCTGTCAACGAAGGTACTTTCATAGTGCTCTGAACTGTCTTGGAAAAAGCAATCTACAAACTGAGCATTATTGCTCCCCAACAAAAATAACTGCAGTTAGCTATTTTCAGCTCTGTGTGAAATATGCAGTAAACAAATCATTGCTTGCTGGCCATGTGGAAAAGTACTTGACAAATCACTGGGAAAGTCACATTTTTCTTGGCTATGTAAGGGTTATGTTCAATTGGAAAGTCAATCTATTTCAATCGCTTTATGCTGGCCTTGATGTAAGCACAGAGTTTTACCACGAGTCTTCACTAGAGTTCATGTTCCAAATCCGTATTTCAGTAACTAATTGGCATACCTGCAAGCTGACCAAATGACGCCATGTGAACTCCTGCAGTGCTTGGTCCCATGCTATTGAAGGAAAAAGGAATATTACCGCTGGTTTACAGTGGGGATAGAACCCAAATAGTAGCCTACGCATAGAGATAGCGGGCAAATAATTAGAAGGAAGGGGGGAAACTCTTTTTCTGTAGTTTTCATGTCTGGAGTAGACCTGTGCAGTGACAAGTGACAATCTTGGAGCCTCCGATGAGAGAGCGTACACCTTAAATACTACAAGGGAATGGAAAAAATGAGCCACTCTATATTCTCACTGATGTGGTTTTGCCTGTATCCATCCAGTGCATCATATTATCAGGTAATTTTGCATCTAGGGGATGTATATATCTCACTTATGAGGCCACTTTATTTTTGTATTGACCACACTCTAACTTTGTTAGCAATTGAATTAACTGTCAAACCCTTGTTTTAATAAACTCGATTTACTACTGACTAAAGATATGGTTTTTATTGATTGAACAGATAACAAGGAATCTCCCCAGAGTGCAAGGGAAGAAAGACCAAGAAACCGGTATTGCATTTCTGTAAGGGGACCATCATTTCACAAGAGAGAAATGCCTTTGGAGGTGTGAGAGCATCCTGCTGCCTTCTTCATTTCACCAGGAAAATAGCGGGGAACATCAGTTAAAATCTGGGGTGCAAAGTAAAGGATCTTTATTATTATTATCATTATCATTATCATGATCATTATTTACTTGCAAAAGGATTCAAGACAATCTTCATTAGGGATCCTTACATGCAGCTTTAACAACACATGCATAAATGCTGTGTTCCCATTTACTACCATTTCTGCATTTGATATTCTTGCACGTCTCTACTCAACGGAGCTGAAGACCAGGGTACTTTGTTGTGGAAGTACCATAGTAAAAATGTAGTAAAGAAAAAACCACCATATTTATTCTGAAGAATAAAGCTCCTGACAGTTAAATTACTGTCAATGCCTCTAGTTCCCTTGAGGGACCACCTCCCTTAAAAAATATTTTGATATGTTCCTTCAATTTTCCAGGAGACAAAAACTAAGAGTAGCTATGTGCATAGAAAGTTAAAGCAACAGGAAACTTTTGAGCTTGAAGGAGACATTAGAACAGGAAATTAAGTCATTAAGTGACTGGTACCCCTAAGCAACAGCAGAAGTTACACCATCATATGTATGCTTGCCTGTCATTCAGGGAAGCCCTGATATTTCTAGACAAAGTTAATTTTTCAGTCCAAAGCTACACCAGAGACATAGAGAGATTTTCTAGAGTAATCTCACTGCAGCCTGAACCACACTCTGATGAGATCCCACCTGCAGTATTGCATTCACCTCTAGGGTCCCCAGTGTAAGGAGGACATGGACATGTTGGAGAGAGTCCAAAGGAAGGCCACGAAGATGCTCAAAAGGCTGTAGCACCTCTTCTACGAAGACAGGCTGAGAAGGTTGGGCTTGTTTAGCCTGGAGAATAAAAGGCTCCAGGGAGCCTCACGGCAGCTTCCAGTGCCTAAAGGGGCTACAAGAAATCTGGAAAGGGACTTTCTGTAAAAGCAAGTAGTGATAGGACAGGGTGTAATGGCTTTAAACTGAAAGAGGGTAGAGTTAGATTAGATATAAGGAAGAAATTCTTTATTATTAGGATGGTGAAGCACTGGAACACATAGCCCAGAGAAACTCCGGGTGCCCCATCCCTGGCAGTGTTCAAGGCCAGGCTGGACAGGGGTTTGAGCAACCTGGTCTAGTGGAAAGTGTCCCTACCACGGCAGGGGGTTGAAACTAGATGATCCTTAAGGTCCTTTCCAACCCAAACCATTATTATATTCTGTGAGTCTACCTTTTTATTTTAAGCAATGCATTATCCCATTCATTTTCATGATTTATCCTCTGCCTTCGTCAAATGCATCCTGTTACCATAGCTTATATTTTGCTTTAGTTTCTACGAGTGTCTAAAGAAAGGGGTGCACATTTTTCTCCTCAGCATCTCCTTCTTAGGTGCACACTCCTCTGTGCTACAACAGCATGTTGTGCTGGCAGCAGAGAAGGCATTGGACTTTTACCCCCTGTTTAAGGGCTGTTGATGCTTCTCTTGGCCATTTGGGATGGGCATGATAGAAATTACCTGCTGCCCCTCCAGCTGATAGGAGAAATAAGATGCACCTGAAATAACCAAGCAGTTACAGTCAGGAGTTGTCAGATGCTGTTTCAATAGTGACACCATCCCTGGGCTAATGTTTTGATTTTCTACATATCTGAGCCAAATGACAGCCTATTTAAAAGACAGAGCAAATGAAGTGTAAATGCAGATCCCCTGAGAGAGTCCAGTATTGTTCCATGCATTTCAGCTTTCTGGTGAGCTCTGTGACCTGCCATGTGATATAATGCTCCCCATGCGGCTATGCAGTCCTGTGCCTCTCACACTGTTGTGCTGTGTATATACAGGAACCTTTCTGAACATCTGCAAAGACCAGCAATATAATTAATTGTATCTAGCTGATGTTACGTAGTTACATCTGTTTCTCCACCACTCAACAGCTTAAGGAGGCCAAAGAAATTAAATAGCATCCTTTGCCCCAAATTCCCTTTTCACCTTTCAGAAAAACTGGCCAGATTTCCACCACTGCTTCTGCTCCTTTAGATTTTACAGCTGAAAGGGTAAAGCTGCCTTACCTGGAGGCTGAAACCTGGTCCCTCAAGTCACATTCCTGCTCACAGGAGCAAAAGTTGAGTCTTTATTTCTGAACCTGAGAAATAAAGTTCTGGACCTTGATCCACCACTCATATTGCCTCACGTCAGTCTTAAACGCTCAGAATGGCAGCTGGCAGGTTTGCTTGCCATGTTTGCTGTCTGCATTTCCAGATGTTGTGAGATGCTAGGCATGTTAACTGATGTTATGTCTTCTTCCGAGCAGCCGTGGTAGATGCAACAGGGGATGATTCACTCAGAGTGGAACTGTGTTTTGTAACGCACAAAATATTTGGGAAAGAAATCCCTGAAGAGGCTTTCTGCTCTCCATGTAGTTTTTCCTTACATTATTACCAGCTTTCAATTTTGGATGCGATGGATCCTGACCATCTCTGGCAGGCCAGTTCCAGGCCCCTTTTGAGGCCCAGACCAAAAAACACTCCACAGCAGAGAAGTCCTTGTGCTTGGTTTCTCCCTGCCATCAGTCTCTCCCCAGAGTTTCAGGATGTTTAAGGGTGCTTTGCTCATTGCTAGGATATCACTTGCATGCTGTAGCTCAATCTTTTTTTTTTGGTTGGCTAGGAGAACAAACAAACCAGAAAGAATGAGAAAAATAATTCAGCTTAAGAGCCATCATGCATCTTTGACTGTAGTAGTAGTCTTATATTATACCTATTATATTATATATTTGTATTATTATATTAACCTGCAGCTACAAGCAGTCTCTTCTGATGGTCCCTCACCACTAAAGAGAAAATGTTAAGCCCAGGTTGGGAATGTGAGTATACTCTAAACACAGTGCCCTCAGATTCACTTTTTTTTTTTTTCCTTAATTTTGGATCTCATTGACCTAACCATTAAAGACATTGAAGCATGAGGAATTCCCTTTATAAAGCTGCTAGCAGCAGCACAGGCACAACTAGATCCTGGTGTGGTGGCATGTGGAGGGAACAGCTCAGCGCTCCTACACCAGCCTCTCCCAGGCATACAGTCACTTGGGCAGTCTGTGGACCTAGGTAGGAGTACACACTCTGTCCATCCGTGTCCAAGGACCTTTTTATTTCCTGGGCATATTCCAGCTACACCTGACTCCATGACAGTACAAACTCAGCCTGTGCTTCCTACAGTTTTGTGTTATGGTTGCCACAGAAAGCAAAAGTAGTTGCAGAGGCCCGGCGGGAAGGTGTCGTGGTTTAGCTCAGCACCATGTAGCCATTCACACACTCCCCACTTTTCTCCCCTCTCTGGACAGGAAGGGGAGGAGAATCAAAAGAATATAAACCTCACAGGTTCAAGTAAGAACAGTCCAATCTCTAAAGTATAATATAAAACTACTACTACTACTGCTAATAATAATGGTAATAATGATACAGGAAATAACAAAGGGAGAGAATATAAAACTAAAAAGGGAAAGGAAAAAAACCCATAAACACAAGTGATGCACAGTGCAATTTTTCACTGCCCGTTGACCAATACCCAGCCAACCTGAGCGGTGACCTGCCGTCTGGGTAACTCCCCTCAGTTTATATACTGGGCATGACATGCTGTGGTATGGAATATCCCTTTGGCTACTTTGGGTCAGGTGTCCTCCCTCTGCTTCCTCCTGGCTTCTTGTGCCCCTCCTCACTGGCAGAGCATGAGACTGTGAAGTCCTTGCTCAGGGTAAGCATTACTTAGCAACAACTGAAACATCGGTGTTTTACCAGCATTGTTCTCAGACTAAAGCCAAAACAGCAGTTAGTAGGAAGGAAAAAAATAACTCTTACAGCTGAAACCAGGACAGAAGGACATGCTTCAGCAGGTCATCAAGAAGTGTGACAGAAAAAGAGCATTCAAGTCGTGTCTCTGGCCATGCCACCTTCACTGAGTTGTCAGCACCAGGTACAATTTGAGACAGGCCTCTTCCCAGTTCCTTTCCCTTCAAATCTCTAATTGCATTTAGGTAGTTATTTGCACATGAGCTAGCTGGGCTGAACAGGTGACACTCACCCTGGGAAGTGTGAGAGTAGGTGAGCAGATGGTCTAGTTGGAGAGGGTTTGAGAACATGTTGATCCCTTCTCAGAGGAGTGGGTCATTCAAGCCAATGCTCAAAGACAAAGAAGCAAATGTCCGCCTGCAGAACCTTCTCCAGGGCCCCTCAATTTACCATTCACTTTCAGGACCACTGTTGCTCAAATAGCAACCTATACTCTCTCAGGGAGAATCTATCTACATGCTTGCAAGGAGTAAGATGAACCAAAGGCCTACTGACACAGACTGTGGTGCTTCGTCCTATTTTCTGATAATCCAGTCTACAGCTTACATATCCTGCCTTTCTTGAGGGATCCTGCAGACCAGGCTCAAAATCAGCAAAGCTCAGCACCACACGAGGACATGACATGGGTAGCTTGGCAATGAGGAAAAGAATGTGCCCTTTGGGTGTGCCATGGAAGGGGATAAAATGCTGGACTTCCCTCAGGCACTAATTCCAGCAATGCACTTTACACTGGCAAGAGCCTAAAGTGTTATTGCTGTCTCCCCAGATTATCTTCGGCTTCTGCAAAGCCTTGAGCAAAAAGCAGACCTCAAGGCTACAACCCACCACAGAGCTTTCCTACAGCTCTAAGCTAAGGCAGCATTGCAAATGCCCCTGGGTGGGCACTACTCATAACCCATAATCAACTATGCTATCAGGGCCACCAACATACTGAGGCAAAGACAGATAGGATCTAAAGAAGCCTTTCCAAGCACCACTCCCGAAGTGAGACCTTTTCTCCTGAATAAGACAGAAGTAAGTACCTTTAAATACCACAGGGTCTCTTCATGAAAGCCCTTAGGTAATTGTGTCCTCTTGAGTCATCATCTATAGTAAGACTGTACACACAGCTACTCATTCAACCAAACTAGTAAGACTGATGCAGAGAAACTCACCTATAAAAGGGAGCTCCCAAACCAAAATACCCCTCTTTCGTGTCCTGCCTTGGGCCAGTACACCTTGCTGATCCACCCCTACAGTTTATACCTGCTGTAAGGACAGAGCCAATGGGAAGACATGGCTTTGGAGACAGTCCAAGGCATGCTGGCAGAGGGTTTGTAACTGGTCAGAAGACAAGGTGCAAAGATAGCAGTCATTCTTGCACCCCATGGGGAGCCTGGGGGGCTAAGGATATACCCTGACATCTGCTGATTTCCCCTGTCCCCTCCCTGCCCAAACAGGCATGTTTTAACTTTCTTATCTTGGCAGCCTAACGGGTGGGGAGCCAGAGGGAAAATTTTAAGCAAAGCATGACTAATACTGACTTTGAGGTGCATGTAGCTGTATGTTTCATAGGGAACCAGGGTCACAGGGTAGAGAGAAACCAACAGTCAAACCAACAATGTCAAAGACTTTCTCAGTAAACGGCAAAAAGCAAGGAACTTATGAAATCTCTACCAAGAAGTTTTGACAACATCTCTATTTCAGAGATTCATCTAGTTTGAACTAGTATACCAGGAAGGAGCCCCAGAAATGACAGAGGGGAATGCCCCAGTTGCTCAGGCTTTGCTTCACAGCTGGACTTACTTCATGTTTCAAGGTGTTTAATTTCTGGCTAAATATGGCCATTATCAGGCCATCACACAATAATATAATATACTTGCCTTCAGAGTACCCATCCTGATTCCTAATTTTTCAGTACATATTTAGTAGGCTTGGATTTTATATTTAGCATCCAGTAATTAAAAGTAGCAGCAGAAAATTAAAATATCTTAACCATAAGTAAGAGGGTTAAGTATTTTCAGGTCATGTAGTGCATTAAGAAAAAGCATGTGTATATATGTGTGCATATAGTATATGCAGGCACATACACACTCTCACGTTCATTTATTCATTAATTTTTCAATGTTTGTATGCATATATTTATTAACATACATCTTAATTTGCAAAGTCAATGAATACATATTTGGTTATCAGTGCCAAACTTCTCAAAACTAATGTCTCATATAATCCTGTTCCATTAATATCCCAGTAATGGATTTTAAAAAAGAATATAATGGGACAAGCCAGCCATCCCTGCTCTACCATGAAATTGCAATGTAGATCTGAAGTATAATGAAGTGCAACTTTAGTCCCTAAGTGTTGTACTAAAGTTCATAGAATCATAGAATAGAATCATAGAATCATAGAACAGTTAGGGATGGAAAGACCTTAAGATCATCCAGTTCCAACCCTCCTGCCATGGGCAGGGACACCTCACACTAAACCATGTCACCCAAGGCTCTGTCCAACCCCACCTTGAACACCACCAGGGATGAAGCATTCACAACATCCCTGGGCAACCCAGAGTTCATACTTGCTCTGGTGAAACCTGATACAAAAAGGGACCCCAAACCTTTTTGTCCTACATCTTGCTAAATTTTGTTTAACATCCTTATTATGAGACAATTTCTACTTTCAGTTTCACTGGGACTCCCACTTTGGCCTGAGGTGATAGGTAAAACCTTTGACATGCTATCTTTCTTAAGGCTTTGACAAGCTGTATTTTTCTCACACATCAAACCATGTGGAAGAGACTTCAAAAATCTCTACTGACAGCTGTGAAATCAAGAACAGACTTTTGGCCTTATGCTGGTACAGTAAAATGATGTTTCTTGCCCTGTGGTGTATAGACCAGTGGGATCTGTAAATCCTTCTAAGAGACCCTCTAAGAAAAAGCATCAAATCTACTGTCAATCAGATTGGGTGGCTCACACCTCCAGGGAAAAGCAGAATGCCATCATGAAGCATCATTCCCAAATGCAGGCATGTCTCTTCCCAAAATGTGGATGTTTGTGTTCACTGCATGCACTACCAGCATGTGTAACCAAGAAGCAGCAAGGCTGAACATCAGATTTGAGACATTTTGTGCAAGATCCATTGGAGAGTGCTGTACGCTGCCTCGGTTCCTGAGTACTTCCATTTATATGGGGAAAAGAAAGAGATCTAGTAAAAATTCAAACCCTTCAGCACCAGAAGAAAGTAAAGGGATTCTATTAAAATATTTAGGACTTTTACCCTGAAACCACTCTCTCCCATCAAAGGCAGTGTTCCCAATTACAACTAATTTATCATTGTGGAAGGCATCAGGAGAATTACAATTTTTAAAGTGGAATGAAGCGATGAAAATGTAATACCCAAAAATAAAGATGAAATAAAATTATAGTGAAGACTCATGAGAAATTGAAATTGATTTGAAGGCCAATATAATCTTCCTCCAGTAGAAGACAGTATTATATCTTCTTCCCATACACAAATGTATGAGAAGCAATCAAATTTTATTGTTCCAGAAAAGATGTGCCATAAGTGGAGGTGGTAACAGAACACAGACAGATTGTTCTGCTGCTCTAGGGACTTTTGCTCATACACTGTGGGGTTGCCTAGCTGCCTCTAACAAATGTGGAAAAATAAGATGCAAACTGCACTGATGCTCTATTTTCAAAATCCAAGCAAGATATTTAGTAAGAAACAAGCAAAGGATGTTAATAATTATCTTAATTTCTATGGGAGGAGACAGGTGAAAAAGTAAGTCTGAGCATGGGAAGAAGTGAGTATGAACACCATTAACTACAGGAAGGTCAAACTCATGTGCATGGAGTTGTGTCTTGGTGAGTGTGGCCAAACAGATTCATGGCCCAAGTAAGATTAATTAAAACCAGTCAGATTATTCAGAACTCAGTATTTCGGTACTGTACTGTGGTGTACAATAAACCTGCATGGGATGGGTGTGGAGGCAAAGTCTGAAGTTTGAACCAGGACTGTGAAGCAATCAGCAAGACACTACCTGAAAGAAGAAGGATTTCCATCTTGTAAACAACACAAGGGTAGAAATTATAACAGTTCAGAGAAATATAAAGAGGTCACATAGGGAGGATGTGCTTTTAAAGCATTGTGACTACATGGTCAGGTATAAAACTCCTGTGCAGGAGAGTCACCTCAGTTAACCTTGGCTGGTGACATGTGTTCCAAACAGGAGAGCTGTGAAGAGAGTTCCAGTATGTTTTGCAGAACACCCTCCAGCACATTAAACGTGGTGTCGTTTCTTCCCTAAAAAATAGCACATAATAAGGCAGGAAAAATTTCCCACAGATTTGTGATACAAGAAACCAGCTCCAGTTCTTTGATGTTTCCAGTTGTAAGAACTGCTCCACATTGACTCTCCCCTTGCAGGTGGATTTTGCTCTGTCCTTGCGAAGGTCAGTTCCTGCTTCCTCCACCCTCACACGGGTCTGCTGCCTGCCAAATGCTGCTGCTCCGCTGGCTGAGCCTCCCTGGCACTGTTGGCTGGCACAGGTTTCCTGTGCAAACACCGTACAAAGGGACAGGTATTAGGTCAGCGCTAGTGTCAGTCAAGACAACTCTTGAGCCTCCCTCTTGCAGGATGACTCACAGAGCAGGTGGAGATTGCGGATGAATGGCTTTAGTGATACTTCCTTTGCAGAGCCCTTGTGTAAATCAGCCCATAAGAGGCAATACAGCTTTTTGCTCTGATGATTGGAGAAACCAGCAATGGGATTCACTGAGCTTCAGACTCATGCAACTTAGATGAAGAAATCTGGGCATGTCCTTCTTTATTCTTCACGTAATTAGCAGAAGGAGGTGGGCATTTCCCTGCACTGGCTTATTCCACCCTAACACAGGGTATGTATGACTTGCCACAACTGAATTTAATGGCAGCTCAGGGTGATTAGCTCTGTTCTTTTTTCTATCTTCTTGGGCATCTTAAATCTCTCAGTTGTCTCTCATAAATACCGCAGGGACACAGCACTGGAAGAGATCTGAAAAATGGTTCTATTGCCAGCAACATTATCATATGTCCACATACTGGCCAGAGGCACTTGAAAAGCAGTTTAACTACTGTAGGAAAACATTTATTTGACACTCCTTTTCCAAGGTATGGTGCTTCAATGACAAGAAACAATTTTCCAGGTCCACTCTACATGTAGTTGCGGATGCTTTGTTCATGCATTGACTCCTCTGTGCTTTGCACAGTTTTTTTTCCTCCATCTGGAGATTATCTGCCAGATATATTTTTGAAGGGAAACATTTTTGGTTTAGTTTTTGCTAGGTCACAGGTCACACACTCTTTGAATAGTGTCTCCTCATCAACCTGGTCATTCTTCTCTGCCCTGGAGAAGTGCCCTGGAGAGAACTGCCTGGAGCCCTACCAAATGGAGTTGAGAGTGAAATAAGACCCTTGCAGAGAAGCAGATAATCAGCTTCTGAGCTTGGCCTGGCTCTCTTTTACCTAGTAGTGTGGAGATACTCTAAGAGTATGCAGTCTTATGTTTTGCACTACTAAATTTGCTCCTGATTTCTGTTTCCCACAGGATTTTTTTAAACTCTCCGTTATGTGCCCACTTCTTGTGATAGAATTGTCAATAAAAAGGTAAAAAGGGGTAAGTTTCAGGTCTGATTCGGGCAGATGCACACTATAAAGCTCCTTCTCTTAAGAGAAGGATAAATGACTGTTACTTTTTTATTTCCTCTGTCTGCCTACGTCTCTTCTTCTTAAGCAGCAATATGGACCAAGAGCTGGTCAGTAAGCGCTCCCCATCTTGAGGAAGATACTGAAACTTTTTGCTGGCAGGTGACATCAAAGGATGTGGGTGTCATCACGCCAATTGAAGGAGCCTGAAATGGGTTCAAGCAGGAATAGGTCTATAAATTAGTTGGCAAGAACCAGATTTCTGGGAAGACCAACATGATCGATATGGTTGAGGGGGAACTTCCTCATCTGCTGCAGAAGCATGCACACAAGAGAAACAATGTGAATAGAGAGAAGCAGGAGATAATGGAAGAAAATAGAACATGCAGGGCAGGAAAAAACAGTGGTGAGGAGAAGGGGAACTAGGAAACAAAGCAGAAACAGAAACTTTTTAGAAGGATAATTTATCATAGCATGATCCAGATTGTGACACCAGGCACGGGGTTTTCCCGTGGGACAGCTCTCCTTGGCTTTCCACATTTCTGTCAGATGAGAAATGAGTATCAGAAGCTCGGCTAATGACCTGTCCCAAGAGAGGAAGTGTGAGGATTTTGCCAGGCAGAGCCTGGTTCCTAGCTGCTACTGGTGGGAGCATGGGAGATCCAAGGGTCAGGACCCGGCCTAATTGAGAAGGATCAGAGAAAGGTGATGTTGATAAAACTATTACCTTGGTGAATAAGATCTTTGTACCTCAATGGATGCTGAAAGATGTTCTACATTTCTAGGGGTATGGTTATAATTGTATTCTGGTGTTAACTTCTGGCATCAGTTAAACTTACCAATTCTCCAGCCACAGAAAATTGGAGTAGAGGCATAGACCCAAGGAAAGAAAGAGGGGAGCAAAGAGGAAGAAAATATACACTGGTGTGGAAATGAGAGCTAGAAAAAAAAGAAGCAGCAGTGGGCAATGTGGAAAAGTATGAGCAAAAGAAAAGAAAGGGACCAAAGAGAGAGGAAAAGAGAGACAGAAAATCTTACTGCTGAAGTTAAGGAGGAAAAACAGTTCAAGGGCAGAGAGGAAAGACACATGCTGGAGTTAGAGAAACCCTCACTGTGACTGCTACATAAACCCAATACAACTTAGCACTTATATGATGCATTTTACAAAGGTGGGGAGGCCAAAGGAGTCTGAGACACTAGACTATAAGGGTTTGCTCCTACAGCAGCAAAGAAGAAGGGAGGTTAAGCATGCTCACACAATCCATGCTGTACCACTTGGTCTCAGAGATCCTTGACTGTTCTCTGTACTGATACAGATGTATAGCCAGTGACATGTGGTGAAGGTTTGGGTTGAGGTACTGATTACAATGGAGATGTCTAAAATAAAGACAGATGAAGCTGCTCTGGTGCACTGGGAGCCTATTTTGGACTGTCCCTATTGCCATTTGTACTGAGCAAAATCTGCCAGTTCTACACTGTGTGATATTGAGCCACTGACTTAAACTTGTAGCACTTCAATTCCCCATAAATTAAATTTAACAAGTGCTATGAACAACTGCATTACTTAAAACAGCAGCTGTAACAGTAATACCCCTCTTCTTTATCTGCAAGTGCAGTGAGCAGGCTTTCATCAGAATTTGGAGGATTTCAGCTGGAAGGAGGGACCTAAGAGTATGAATAATTTTGCCTTGTCACACCAATGTATAAACTCAGTGTAGCTCCACAGAGGTCAATGAATTCCTTCAGATTTCCACAGGTGGAGCCGAATACAAAATGTGAGCAGCCTTGAAGAAACATGCATAAAACCAAAGTAAATCCTGCTCCAGCACTTAGCAATTTAGCCAGACTTCATACTAATAACCACTGCATGCAGTTTGGTCTTTCTAAATATGATTTTTTTAATAAAGCAATCTAAGTTTTTAAAATGCAGCCATCACACAGCAGCAGAGCGAGTGAGCTCAAACAAGTAAATCCCTAGGTAGAGATGACACCACCAAGGTCTTTAAATGATAAACTTTCACCTTTCTGAGCTAATAAAAAAGAAGCCTATCTTCTTGCTAAAAATACACTGTACCAGCAAATTGCATACACTCAAAGTACACATTAAAATGCAGAGAGAGCCCTGTGGGATTTAAGGACAAATATGGTCCCGTGCCAGAGCTGACTGATTTAAGACTGTTGAACTGATGCTCCTAAACAATTAAAAAATATCTGCAGTCTCTTGTGTCTCCCACTATGTTAGAACAATTCCATGGTAATGGGATGATGCTGGTGCACAGTGACATGAGAGTAGAGGTCTGTGCTCTTGCATTTCCAGTCTCTAGCACTCCAGAGGAAGGACAAGAAAAGTGGTGGTTGCTGTCAATCAGAGTCCTTGAACAGCACAAGGCTTGGAAATGTTAATACACTCAGAAAGATAAAAATAACTGGAATTCACAGAAAGGACTCAAAAATCATGCCACGTTTTGAGAAGAAGGTCTTTCAGGATGACTGTCAGGGATGAGTGTCACCGTCTCCAGGGACAGACTCAGCATGCGTCACCTTGGATTGATAAGCTCCTTTTTTCGGAAAATCATCCTAGGTAAGTTCTCAGTGAACAAAGGCTCTCCAGGTGTACCCTGTAAAAATGGTCCTGCACAGCAGCAGGAAGGTGAGATGGTGTGATATTGTCCAGCAAAAGCATTCAGAGCTGACCCTGGCAGTCTAATCCACGGCTGCCAGTTGCCATGGTGTTTGGATGCAGAATATCTAGGTGAGGGTGCTGCAGGGATCCTCGAGAGCTCGGGTTTCCCTGTTGCCTGCTTTCATTTCCAAAAAGATAAACTCCCTGAAGGCTGTGAGTCTGGAGACCTTGCTGGTCTGTTCGGGCAAGAAGCCTTCTCAGCAACCAGCTGAGTGATGGGAAATTTTTTCTTCAGGATTCTAAGGAACTCTGTCCGGTTGTGTGTGGCCTTAGCCTTGCCTTACATGGAAATGGAGCAGAATCAGTCCTTCTGCAGGAATGTCTACCAGAGGCATGAATAACATGACCTCCTACTTATATGACAATCCCCTAGCCTGATGTGTTTTTCTTTTACTTAGATAGACAGAAATCAATTCTCTGTGCCCTGTCCCTTGCCTTTCAGGGTTTGCAGCAGGGGCAAGGTGCAGAATCCATAGGACTTTGCCCACAAGAAGCAGCACAAATCTCCAGAGCTCCCCACTGATGCCAGAATGAAACCATTGTTATGGCTTCGAAATCCCCAGCAAGCTGGGATGTGTGCGCGGCTGAGGTCCCTCAGTCATCTTTTGGGAGCTGTTCATTGCTATCTCAGGGCTTCTAAAAAACCAGGTGCAGAACAGGACTGAACGTGGGGTCAGGCACAAGGGAAAGAGGCTGCATAGGCCAATGAGGCCCAGTTGTGAGGGTTATTGCATTAAGTAGTAACCAGTTATAAGGGCTATGTTGTTACTGCCTGTGACCTTGCCTGTAGAGGAAATTAGGGTTAGCTGCGTCAGCCATTGCCAGGCACAGCCAGAGAGGGAGCTGCAGACGAGTTTCTGGAGGGAGAAAACTTATTTTTCAACTTACTAATGATGGATTTTTAATAGGCCAAAAGCTGGGAAAGCATCCAGGTACATAAAGTATCTTCATCAGAAAATTAAGTGAATGGGAGAAGAAACGCACTGTTGCTGTCCCTTTTGGGGTCATTTTGTTCTGGTGCTTTCAGCCGTATGCATAGAAACTCTTCAAGGAAGATATACAGCTTAAATTGTATGAGGCAACGAATTATTGGTTATCACAAACAACTCCTGCTACCCACAGACTACAGCCCTGGAAGGAGGGAGGAGCAGTAGCATCATGTTAGGAAATGGAGCTGAAAGAAAAATCCTCAGCTGCTCACAGGTCACTCCTGCTGTTAATCTGCTCACAGACTAAGGCTTTTGAAGATACTCATGGGTGCTGCTCCACTGGAACCTCTTGTAAAGGTGACCCAGAGTCTGATCCCACCTAATGGAGGTGCAGAGGGATGAGAGAAGCATCTGAGTGTCTACTGCAGCTGGTAACTACATCCAAGGACTTCCAGAGCTTCCCTAAGCAAAAGGACCCAGGAGATTTATTGATGGGATCCCCAGCAGCCCCTTTGAGGATAGTGGTTTTATGCCCTGACTGTAACACCAGCACCTTTGTTTTCTCCCCAGGAGTCTCAGCCCACTAAGTGTTTGTTGTTGTGTGTATTTTTATTCTGCTCCACTATAAAAACAAAGTTAAATGGCCACTGTTATCAGCCTGTCATTTCCCTGCACAAACTTATGAGTGTACAAGACAGTTTTGACTACATTTGGCAATGGAGGGTGAAGCTTTTAAGAAAGAGGGTCTTTATATTAAAAAGCATGTATGTTTTAAAGTGTATTGGAGGGATGAAAGACACCCAGATTCACTGTCCCACAGAGCTAGAGTCTGCAGCAGAAGCTGAGCAGTCACTTGTCCTTCCAGCTGGACCATCAAAATGCTGGTATATTAAGGGGCACAGAAGGGTGTGGGGTTTTTGCACTGGAAACAGGAGCAGGGTACAGGAATATGCACCATCAAGTATTGCGGGAAAAACAGATTCAGTGTTTATAAACAGGTTATATTATATGTGTATTTATTATACATATATTATAAAACACCTTGTTTTCCCACAGTACAAGGAAAAGTGATTTCCTGCTAAAGAGCTAATGGGTAGAAAGTCAGGATGTGTTCCTGCTTATTTGGAGATGCCACTGGTTTGCACAGATGGAAGAAGCCTGGAAGGATTTCTCTGCAGAAGTAGCGTGGGAAGGTCTCAAATCCTCCCCTTGCTCCCCAGCACATACACACACATACCCATTCGTACATACACACACAGAACTAAGGTCTCATGAGCGGCAGTTCACAATGGTTTTTTTCATTTGTAGTGTTTGGTTGGAGTCAGACACATCTCCATATGCCTCACGTGCATGGCTGTGCATGTTCCAGAGTCCTGCCTATCTACCAAGGACCAAATGTCAAGAATTCAAGAGAATAACTTGCCTGTGATCTAAGCAAAGGAAGTCATTGGTAAGATCTTCTTAAAAGGAGAATTCCTTGGTTCTTAGAAAAGTTTGTGCGTTAGCCTCACAGCTATTTCTATCTTATTCTTCTGCCACATCTGTGTACACACATACGCACGCCCTGGAAGTACACATGATGTAAACTTTGATTGAGAAAGCAGGCTTAAGAAGCGTTAACCTCCCAAGGAAATATTTCAGGTTTGTAAAACAAACCTGGCATCAGCAAAAGCTAAGTGCCTAAATGTGCTCAACAAAGCTTTTGCTATAGGTACTTATACTCAGCTAAGTTCTCTTACCTATTATGAACAGGATACTTTATGATCCACTTGATCATTCACTGAAAAAATTGCTATATGCTAAGAAACTCACAGCTCCAGATCATACCACACCTGACAGATGAAGTGACACCTGAGTTGAAAAGCTGCTGCAAACCTTGCTTATAGATTGGGTTTTTATAGATGCTGAGTGAACTCATAAATGTCCATACATGAGTGCATGCTACCTCCTTACACACCAGGAAAGTGCATTGCCAGTCATAAGGGATGCAAAGAGCAGAGCAAGCCACACCATGGGCACAATTCAGGCATTCCAGCTGCAGCCAGCCATTTCCCTGGGCACGTATGACCCACATGGGGCTGACCTAAGGGAAGCCTGAGAAGCCTAGGAAAAAGCTGTTGGGAAAAGGTTTTCTCGCAAGTATTTATTTCCCTTCTTATTGCACAGCTATCTCCGAACTACCACATGTAGAGCAGGCATGGAGTAAGAACAGTCTGCTGGAGACATTCCTAAACAAGCCTGAAGGTGCTCACCTGCCGGTCATGGAGCTGTCATGAGACATTGCCAGATCTCAGGGTGCAGGCAAACCCCTTTCTCAACAGGTAAGCACATGCTCAGTGCTCTGCTGTTACACAAAGCTTGGGTAGGATGCAGGTAATTAACACAACCAGGGTAGGGTGTCTCTATGTCAGTGAGAGGCCTAAATTTCTAACAGCAGTGATACAAGGCTCAATTTAGTCACTCACACATAAGGCTCTAGTGCCACTTAGAGGTCCTTCAGCATTGTTATGGGGCTAATAGACATGGCAATGAGTCATGGGGCACCCAAGGGCATCCCAAACTGTACCAGGCATGATGGATGCTAACAGAGACTCCTCTCTCACAACCAGTCATAGAATCATAGAATAGTTAGGGTTGGAAAGGACCTTAAGATCATACAGTTCCAACCCCCCTGCCATGGGCAGGGACACCTCACACTAAACCATGTCACTCAAGGCTCTGTGCAACCCAGCCTTGAACACAACCAGGGATGGAGCACTCACAGCTTTCCTGGGAAACCCATTCCACTGCCTCAACACCTTCACAGTAAAGAACTTCCTCCTTATATCCAATCTAAACTTCCCCTCTTTAAGTTTGAACCAGTTGCCCCTTGTCCTATCCCTACATTCCCTAATGAAGAGTCCCTCCCCAGCATCCTTATAGGCCCCCTTCAGATACAGGAAGGCTGCTATGAGGTCTCCACGCAGCCTTCTCTTCTCCAGGCTGAACAGACCCAACTTTCTCAGCGTATCTTCATATGGGAGGTGCTCCAGTGCCCTGATCATCCTCGTGGCCCTCCTCAGAACTTGTTCCAGCAGTTCCATGTCCTTTTTATGTGGAGGACACCAGAACTGCACACAGTACTCCAAGTGAGGTCTCACGAGAGCAGAGTAGAGGGGCAGGATCACCACCCTTGACCTGCTGGCCACGCTGCTTTTGATGCAGCCCAGGATACAGTTGGCTTTCTGGGCTGCAAGCGCACACTGCAGCCGGCTCATGTTCATTTTCTCATGAACCAACACCCCCAAGTCCTTCTGCGCAGGGCTGCTCTCAATCTCTTCCCTGCCCAACCTGGAGCTGTGCCTGGGATTGCTCCCACCCTGCTGTAGGACCTTGCACTTGGCATGGTTAAACTTCATCAGGTTGGCATCAGCCCACCTCACAAGCGTGTCAAGGTCCCTCTGGATTCCATTCCTTCCCTCCAGTGTATCAGCTGAGCCACGCAGGTTGGTGTCATCGGCAAACTTGCTGAGGGTGCACTCAATCCCTCTGTCCATGTCACGGACAAAGATATTGAACAAGACCGGTCCCAACACCCATCCCTGAAGGACACCACTCATTACTGGTCTCCAGCTGGACATTGAGCCATTGAGCACTACTCTTTGCGTGCGGCCATCCATCCAATTCTTTATCCACCAAGTGGTCCATCTGTCAAATTGATGTCTCTCCATCATCTGTCATCTCAGTGACTCATTAAGCATGGAAGTAGGCTTCAGGTTTCCAAACATCCCTAAGGCTTCATTTGTGCTGTCATTTTAAATGGTGCAGGATACCCTGCCTGGCTTTCCAGGGCATGGGTCTATGGTAATTACTGTGTCATATCTGTCAGCTTGAAAAGGTGTTATGGGACTATAGGGAATTTCAGATAGCACCAGGTGACCTCTACACATGGCTGGAGCTGATAGCATAGACACCTAGGTGGAGGAAACTAATCTGGACTGGGACCCCACCCCAAATATTTAAACCACACAGAAATTTGCAGGTGCAACTTCTGCCTCTGAGTTTTCAGTGCAGTTTAATTGGAATCAGCAGGGCTTCAAATCAACCCAAACGACACTCAGGTAAGTACTTTTTACTTGCCTCCTTCCCAAACTGAAATCCACCAAATCAGGTTGGTAAATTGTGCTATTACCTCCTAAGATAGTGACTGAACAGAGAGAGGGTTTTGGCATTTGACCATCCAAGATCCTTCCCCAGTCATTTGACATGATAAGCACATAATAGCAATATAGTCACACTTTGTATTTCAGTCAGTGTAACAAATCACTGATATTACATCTGTACAGGTAATCACTGCAACACTGATGAGTACAACCCACCGTGCTCTACCTGTACAAAGCTTCTACAGCTTTTACCTGTACTTTATTCCAGGTAACCAAATAAACAAATCTAAAACAACTGTAGCCACACTTGGTCCTGTCTTTTTCCCATTAGCTCTGCAGTATGTTATTAATATGCATAATATTGGCTGTACACTAATATCAGGTTTTATGCTCCTCTAAGCCTTCGGCTTTGTGCAGAAATTTTGGGCCCAGCACTTTGTGCTGGTTACCTTGCTCCACAATCACTGCCCAACAGCAGGGATTAGTCAGTATTTCAGCAGTCAAAATCTGGTGGGAAATCTTTATGTGCACCTGGTTTTGGCAAAGTATCTTTCCTCCAGTGACTTTCTGTATGGCTAAGTTATGATTCTGACAAGCTCATATAGCAAATCCATTCCTGTCTTTTTTTGGGGTGATGGTGTCTAATGATGTCTTTAGTGTGGGGGATGACAAAAATGTACATGGGAAAAAAGCACCATAGTCTGGCCTGCGTAAGACAGACAATCTTGCATTTAATTGCTCCCATGACCATGCCTAAAAGTCCTTCAGAGTCAGAAAAGATGGGCCAAAGTATTTCTGTAGGATTTTGAAGCAGTGGGTTAATAGGATGAGGGGAAATGGTTTTAAACTAAAAGACAGGAAATTCAGGCTGGACATGAGAAAGAATTTTTTTACAATGAGGGTGGTGAAACACTGGCAGAGGTTACCCAGAGAGGTGATGGATGCACCACCCCTGGAGACATTCAAGGCCAGGCTGGATGTGATTCTGGGCAATCTGGTCTAGTTGAAGATGTCCCTGCTCATCGCAGGGTGCTGGACTGGATGACCTTTGAAGGTCCCTTCCAATCCAAACTATTCATGATGCTATGATTCTATTGCAGTGACTTTTCCCTCAGAGAAGTAAAAAAATAACTAACAGTGTATAAAGGTGTTGAAGTGTAGTCTGGGTTTAGATGAGACAATTGTGAGAAAGACTCGATCCTGCCACCTGAGCATAGACGCATGCTAGCCACAGAGAGGTGGAAGTGGCTGGATGCCCATTGCAGCTGGGATGGACAAGATGACAGCCTATACTTGACTTTTCTCTGTCAAAGGTCAAACTGCTTTAAAAAAAACATACAGCCCAAAGGAAGCAGCAGTAGCCCACTGCCTTTTGCCCCTGTACAGCACGAAGGATGTGGTTTTCATTTTTCATGTGGGACTTACCACAATTGTCTTTTCTGCTACCTCAGTTGGAGGATGCCAAACATCCTTATGTGAGGGTGCAGCTGAAGGTCACATGGAAATTTCAGTTAGCAGAGGATGTACCTCCATGGCTGATTAGTGATGTTTCCCAGATGGTGCCTTCATTATTTGCTGCCTAAAAATGGGACTAACTCCTGATACACTTTGAGGTACAGCCCAACCAGCTTTTGGTTTTGGTGGGTTTTCTTAATCCTCTCGCCCTGTCCTGTTGGTGTCCTCTGTTTTTAAAAGCTTCTTTTCCTATTTAAGAAACACCTTAGATGAAGACATTGCCAGATCATCTGAATGGCTAGAACAGAAGAAAAACCCCACAGGGCTTCTTCCCCTCCTTCTTTAATGGCTGCATCCTCCATTCTCCTCGCATATTTACAATTTTTTCCTCCCTCCTGATTTCTCTTCTCATTTCTCTGCTTTTTCCTCTTGTATATTCTCTAATGGCAATCGTATCTTCTCCCAGAGTTGCAGATACTGTTTCACCAGCTGAGCCTCAAACCCAGCTCAGCTTTTCAGATTTGTATTTAATTCCTTTGACATTTGCTTTTGTGTGCCTATCCACCATCCCAATACAAGTTCTTTAAGATGAACCCCAGATCTTTTCCCCTTGGCCTTTTCTGCATCATCTATCACTGTAGACAACTCCATTTTCTTTTTTCTGTCTTGTAATCTGGACTTTTTTCTCTCCTTCAACCACACTAAATCTTGTCATTTGTTTTTTTAATATAATCAAGACCATTCTTTTCATTGCTATCTCCAGTCTTTACACCTGATTCATCTTCTGTCCTTGTGACAATTCCTGCAACAGACGCTGTAATGCTGCTAGAATATTTCAGTAAGGGAATAAATCTTGCTCATCTGTATTTTTTTGTTCAACCTGGATGATTTGTTGCTCTGTGATAAACTGACTTTTCTTCCTGGACAAAGCAGATCTCAGATGTATTCCTTTCTGCGTGCTATTAATTGTATGGCCACTTGTATGTAATACCTCTGTATGTAAATACCATTGCATGTAATACCACTTCCAACCTGAGTTACTATTGAACAAAATTTTGTATTGTATCTTGAATTTATTTTGCTACTCCGTTGCAGGGTCATCTGATCTGTTTTCTACTCTGCAGTAAATATTTCAAGTCACTCATTATAAGTGAACAAATCAATGCAGTTTGTAAGCTCTGACTCTTCCTGTCTACATGCTCACTCCAATGGACTGTTTCCAGCTCTTCTTCTCTGAGCCACTGTCAGGACATGGCTTCACTGGATGGCATGAAGAGAAAGATCTTTTTTCTTTACTTGCAAAACAATTCAATGCTAAACATACTCGAATGAGAAAGATGATGATTCCTCTGTGCTACTTCTTTATTTGAGCTCTTTTATTTGCACAGTCTCTCTTCCCCACATATTTTGTGCATTGCCAGTTTAAAACTTTACTTATCTGTAACTTTGCTGCTCATGCTGAGTGCATTTGCAAAGTGTTGATTAGGAGCCACCTGGAAGATGTGGCAGTCATCACAAACACCTTTGCTTTTCATTCACATCAGTTACAAGCCAGGTCTTTAGTATCCCTTCATCACCCTTCAACTCTTGGAAGACCAAAGATTCCCCATATCTTGTATATCGACAAGATACGGGGAATCTCGTAAATGTGCACCATGTATCCTACAGGAAACTGACAGAGATGTTTTTCTTTACGTGGTTTAAGTCTTTGTCACTGCAAATAAAATTTCTTTTTGTAAGTACTGAGATGGATTTTACTGGCTTGCACAGCTTGGCCACCCGGGGAATTGCAGTGGCAAAAAGGACAGAAGGTGCATGCTGCTGCACATAGATTTGTATATATTATACCTGCATATACACACACGTGTCAGCCCCTAACAGGGGGAATGTTCACCACATCTGAACGTCACACGTCCCATGACAAAAGCTGAACATGTCTGATTCCTCCCAGTAGAGGTCAGTGGTATCTTAGCTGCCAAAATTGCTCGGTGTGCCCAGTCACGCGAGCACACACAAGACTGCTTCGGATAAAGATGCCCTGCAGAAGGGTGGCTCAGGCAAAGTCTTACACCCAATGTTGGGAAATTTCATACTGATTTCTCAGTATAGGGCCATAAGCATTTACATATGCAATACTGCCTGAGGTTTTTCCTGAGATGTGCACTGAACTTTTCATTATAGTAAATAACACTTATGGCTCACAGCAGCTTCCTTTTCTCATTGGTTCTTTCCCCCCACTTTACATCATGTAGATAGTATCACTTTGGCCATTGTGGCCAATTTAACACAAAGTTAAGAATCTCCACAACAGTTTTATTTGCTATTGAGAGTGCATAATGTATTAAAAAACTTTCATTTTGTGTTTTCTTTCCTCTTTTGCTGAAGATGAGAACTATGTAAAATATGCTTTCT
The DNA here is from genome assembly GCA_017639245.1 of Myiopsitta monachus. NCBI lineage: Eukaryota > Metazoa > Chordata > Aves > Psittaciformes > Psittacidae > Myiopsitta > Myiopsitta monachus. The sequence continues at coordinate 69,522,070 of CM029919.1, forward strand.
CTTTCATTGTTTTTTCCCCTACCTTTATGCTTCAACCCTTCTCCAAGATTCATGCTGCCAATATAAAGTACGTACCAGATATAAGAGGCTGGAGACCTTGTTTAATAAACTGCATTGCAGAAGATAATTGCGTGTTGTATTTTTCAGCATCTCTTTTCTTTTTCTTTCTTTCTGAAAAGCACTTTAAGCTTTATTTCACATTACTGTTCAGTACAGCCCAGCCACCAGCTCTGCAGCAGAAACAGCAAAGTACAGGTGAATGGGAACAAACTTCTAATTAGAGCTCAGCTTGCCTCTGTTAATTTATTTCAGATTCACCAACCTTGAACCACTTGATATATGGCAATGACATTCTTGTAATTCACAGTTACTCATCATTTAAACAGCAACACAAGAGATGCAGAGCATTTCATAGACATTCATGACCCCCCTGGAGACCTGCTGACCTAAGACCAAAGCCCCATAACCTTGATTGATCATAAATTCCCAAACAACTGTTTTGGCCAGAGTTCATCATCACTATTGGAAGCCGAAAGGCATGGAATAAAATGAAAGATGTCTGTTTTTTCCCCACTGCCAGGTTCTATGATGTACCTGCCCTAAATTGCCCTGGGAATTCTGGGAACTGCCAGGGAATTGACTTCCTCTGTGTAAGCTCACCATGTTCTATTTTTATATCTTAACTGCCCCATTACTCTGATTTAGAGAATAAGCGGCAGCACCCTGTAAGGTTGTTTTGTCCACAGTCTTTAACTCATCCCTCTAGTGGCAACATAAGGTACCTGCATTGAAATGTGCTACAGTCTTAATCTTTAAAACAAAGACACTGAAGTCTAATCACCTGTGGGTTTTTCTGCTGTCTTTCTGATGTATACTTGTAGGGTGCCACAGCTTGAATAGATGAGCTATCCTTCCTAAACTAATGAGAAGACCCAACCCAGAGCAGCCCAGGGAAGGACACAACCTTTGGGGACCAGCAGAAATTATGTTCACAGCTGTCATGTAGCACATGGAGTGATTTCTGCATTAAGGATGGTATCAGACCCATGAGGAAGTCTAAACACTTCCTTATAATAGAGATATCAATAACTCAATGGTTTTGGTTCATCAGGAATAAGCCATGGAAAAACTCCTGGGTCATATGAGGACAAGGGAGCAGAACAAGCTCAGGACTGCACTGTGGTGTGTCCTATGCTGATTTCAGTAAGGATGGTCCCGATGATGTCAGGTCTGCCTAAACAAGGTGGAAGATCCTCTCCATGAGGGCTTATGCCTGCAAACACTTCTGTGTTTGGCCTGGCCAAGATCCTTCCCAGCAGAGGCTTCAGAAGAGCTGATGAAGGAGGAAATTCCCACCAGCAAGCTCTGTCACCTGCTGTTTATTACACTCCTCCTGCTGGACCCAAGGGAGAAGCAGAGACCACCCAAAGGGAAAGAGTCTTTCAGTGTTGTATGAAGGACCAAGAGAGCTGCTGGAAGAGCAGGGAAGTGGCTGGGCAAAACCCATCAGGCCCAAGGAGGAGCTAAGGCCTGCTGAGAGGCAAAGAGTGTAATGCCATTAATTTTTGGCCATGCTTTTGGGGGAGGAGAGGCTAAGAAATTATCATGCATGCAAGAAGGCAGGGGAGAAGGTAAAGGATGCTGGAAAATGGACAATTTTATACCAACATAACTTATTTGCACTGTTCAAGTGTTCTTGGAGTATCCCACATGCTATCACAAACTTGCAACCAGTCAAGTAAAAGGAAATGTGGGTCAAGTGGAAAGAAAAGCTATGTTTTTAATATCTTCACAATATGCTCTGCTGGTCTGCAGTGCCAAAACCACATGAAGAAGTAAATGTGCAATCTTACTTAAAAGTTTCTCCACAGATATACTTATCTGTTGCACTTAATTTTGTGTAATTTCTGCACCTGGAAGATTTAACCAGGTATTCCACCTGAGCATTACTAAGCTTTTCCCTCCCCCATTTACTACCAACAAGTTATGCTAATGACACACATCCCGAGGAACTCTGAGGCATGGATCTTATTGTTGAGATACTCTTCTTTGCTTGCTTCTTCATTGTTCCAAGCTTGGGCTAGGGTAAAAATTCAGTGACAATGTTTAAAAACTCATCAAATTGCAGCAACAATGGACAGAGACATCTCCCATCCAAACCCTGGGTTCTTCAAGGTGGTCCAGCTGCCCTAAATTAAGGGAAGATATGGCTACCAACTGTGTTGAAAGGAGAAGGACTGTGAAAGGCCGTCTACATGTCTTCCCCATATACAGAATTAGGGTCCCAGCCATACAAGTGTGAAACTGAAGAGGCTTCCTGGGGAAAATTCAGCCTTTTCTGGTTGCAGCAGCTGAGCTGTAAAAGCAGGGGAAATATTTATCCATGACCAAAACTTCATTTTTAAACACTTCGGTTTCTTACCTACACGACTTCTGTTGGAAAGCAGAACTATCTTCCTGTTATTTAACGTATCTGCTTGAAAGAAATCACACCAGATGAAACATTTCAGCAGAATTTCTCTCCAAGTTATCTTTTCTGACTCCTTCCTATATTTCAGAAGGCAAACAGCAACACTGAAGCAAACTGAGCTTTTAAAAACTGCTCAGCCAACAACTAGGTGTTTTCTTCATATAGTTTCCCCGTCATAAGTATAATGGCAATACAGCATAAACCAGAGAGGGATGGCCTGTCAAAAAAAGTGAATCTAAAAATAGGATTCTCTGTTACCTACAGTTTGTTACAGCTGCAACTGTAATAAACTGTACCCTTTTAGGTTGTTTTTCTGCAAATATTTCTATGGGGTTTTCTGCTTGCGTGGATGGATGGGTAATTGGATGGATGGGCAGACAGATGTCTGGAGAGGGAATTTTGTTCAAGCAAATGGAGATCCAACATGTCAACAAGTATATTCATGCCAGAATTGCTTTCTCGCCTGTCATGGATAGAGACATAGAATTAATTATGTATAAATAGGTATATGTATGATTATTGGCAGAAATGTGAGCTAAAAAGGAAGGAGGTATCTTTCAGACTGATGGCATTTCTGCTTTGTCAGGAGGAAAATCCAGCTATTGAAAAACTGGGACCAGCATACCATGGAAACATAACTCCCTTTGCTGTGCAAAACCAACAGCAACAAAAGATGAAAACATTGTTAAATGCTTTGATTTTTCCTAGGCTTATTTTTCTGCTATCTGTATCTGAAGCTGCGGGGTAAACCCAAGCACTAACATGACAACTAATCCTCCAGAGAGCAGGGAGGAGGGAGGGAGTGCCTGTAGTTATCCTGACGGGTAAAGTCAGTGATCCACACGCAGCTGGCTCCAGGTCTGCACCACACTGCACATCAACCTCAGTGCAGGGCGGACTCAGCCAGGTGTTGCAGTGGAGGATCCTGCAGGCAGCTCCCACGCAGCACTACAATTACATCACCTGTGTGGCCTTCCCTTTATCTAAGAGTGCAGCAGCAAGTTCTCATGCAAACAGCCTGTCTGTTGTATGGGAGAAATGAAGAACAGAGTTGTTTTCTTGTAAGAAAAACCTGTAATAGCTTGGATGACCAAAATGGAGTAACCCTTTTTATGCATGGGGCGTGCACATTGTGCTGCACGTGATGGGAGGCTGGTTTGGTGCTGCACAACTTGAGGTTCCCAGCAGCTAAGGAGATATTAGTTTACCTCTAACATTCTTTCTTTATTTATATTATTAGGCTTAATAAATACTATTTTAAATGATACTTTACAGAGTCTGAGTGCATTCCTTACCAGGATCATAATACACCAGTTAACATGCAGGACAAGACAGCTCCACAAGAAGCCATCATACATGCCAGGGTGAAAGGGGCAGGGGATGGAAGCAGTTGCCTTTACTGGGAGCTGGGCTTCACTGCATGATTGTGCTCATGGAGAGAGGGGAAACTGGAACCTGGGCTGAGAAGATTGCTTCACTAGTGCTGGTCAGGTCATGTCCCAGCAACCAACCTCTCTCCGCCACCCACCTTCTGCACTTAGGAGCAAGAAATCCTCCATCCTTTTAAGTGTGTAAAATACATACTGGCATTTCCCTCTGCTGGTTAGTGCCACCCCTATGGCGGGGTTTGCTCTGATGAGCACTCACAGACCCACAAAGCACCCTTTGCTCCCAGTCTGCTGCAACCCGGGCAGGTCAGGCTTGGGCAGCCACCACAGTAGCCACCAGGAGCTCTATGGAGAATAGTGCCCTCTGCGTTTTACTAATGTATTCATTTATTTTTTCCTGTATTTTCTTATTTATTCTGAAGGACATCTTTTTTCATTTATTCATGGTTCACATTTGCTCAGCCTGTGTGGGATGGCTCCTCAAGGGATGGAACCGACCACTCCTGGTGAGCACTTGATGCCCTACAGGGAAGCTGGGCTGTGCTGGTAAATTCGGTCAAGGCTGTTGTTCCCATCCCCTGGAGTGATGAGCCCTACTCATCAGGAAAACAGCTTGAGGATTGAAAGAGGGAGGGGAATGATTGTCCTGCTAGGAAGAAACAGAACAAGAAGATCAGGGACATCTAGAAAACTAAGACTTAATTTAGTGGGCCTCAGTTTAAACTGCAACTTTATCCAGCCCTTTTCCCATATGGTAAGTGCTTGTGTGCAGACATGTATTAGAAGCATCAGTGAAATGGTCAGACCTTGCTATTTTTTATATTGTAGTATTTCATATTCATATTATTTACGTAAATTTTATTTTTTAAATGAAATTTCTTATATTTGTAGTATTCATCTCTATTACAAATACTATTTATCACATTCATTATCATGGTGTTTATATTATTTATGCTATTATTTTATTTATATTAGATTTATATTATTCTTATTTTTCTGTCATGGATTGGGGGTGCACCAGCCAAACTCAAAATGCAAATAGCAGCTGCAACGCACTTTAAGCTTGTGGTACCAGCCTGCGGGCCTCCATAATGCTGCAAAACTGGCAAGTGCAGCAGATTATCAGCAAATAAGGAAAATGGGGAGGGATGAAGAGTCACAAGCCTTCTGGCCTGCATTCAAGGCTTCGCACCCATGCAGGCAGGCAAGTCTCCTCCTTACTTGTGTACTGAGAAAATACATATTTGTAGGGATGCACTTATCCTGGGCAACACATTTTTGCATGAGGATAACTGCCTGCCTCAATATGTACCTGTTCACCAGTGTGCTAAGGGAGGGGGTCCTTTGAGACCCAAAGTGATATCGAGGTTCAATTTTCTTAACTTGCCAAGAGCTTTTCTTCAAACTCAGGCAGAGACCACCAAGCAAAATCCTGGAAAGGTGAAAAAAGCAGCTGCTGGTGCAATACCTGTCCAGGCTCATGTTAAATCTGTTTCTTTTGATCCCAGGGTTTAAACACTGTGGGTGCTAGAGCAAGCCAAGATCTGAGAAGCGCTCAGATTATCTGTTTTGTCCAACATCTGATGAAGCCCAGCTAGGGCACATGTTCAGGTTATGGGATGCTGTGAAAAGCATACTGCAACCAGGTGCCACAGTGCAATTATTGCTAGCAGTGCTGCAGGCTTTGAAGGGGTTTCTGCTGGATTTTGGAGCAGATGTCCAACATTGTGCATGCTCTGCAGTCATGGTCGGGGGGGCTGCAAGGTTCATACTAGGTACCTCACAGGATGCCAAATCCAATAACAGCAAAAATTAACCCTGGGACATAGCATTCTACATGCTGATCTTAAAATTGTTCCTAGAAGATATTCGCATTCACTCACTGAGGTGCTGCATTTGCCTTACAAGCACAGATTCCTGAGCTCACAGGCTCACATACTTCACTTTGTGCTAGGAAAAAGTTCTCTGAGTTGTTTACTGGGTAAGGCACGTGGAGGCCGTGCCTTTGCCTTCTAAAGTCTTTCAGTAACTTAGGGACGAAACATGACCCTGTATCAGGGACATTGCCCTTTGTCTGCTGGGATGGCCCCCATTTAAAGCCCTCATGCTTAACAGGGACCTGGCATGTTACCCTGCTAGGCCTGGGAGAGCAGGCTGTCACACTTGTCCTTTAGCATTGCTGGAAAAAACAAAAAGGGAGATACATAAGGCAAGCTGATGCCCAAAGAGCTTGTGGATTGCAAGGTATTTTGGTGCTATGATAGCAGGATATTTTGAACTATGGCGCAGTAAGAGCAGGGAGAAGATAATCTGCTTTGGGGAGACTAAGGGAGCAAATAAATTCAACATGATATTTTGAGTCCATGTGCTCCATCCATATATCTTAGTGCTCTCTAAACATACGAATACAACACCCAACAATTCCTCTGCCAGGAAAGGTTTTCTTTTTATCCCTGTTTACAGGCTGGGTCTCAGTAGGTGAGCATTTGAGATGCCCAATGGACCAGACCTAGCTACTTGCCCCATGACCTGTACCATCACTGCCATCCCAAACAGACGTCTTAGACATCCTTTTTTTCAACTGAAAGTGGGTCTGGGTGCCTATGCTTAGTGCAGGTGGGCTAAGCAGGGCATTCAGCTCAAGGGCTGAGGCACCAAGATTGGGGACCCTAAGAAGCAGAGCTCCCCACACTCCATAATCCCCAAAAGGGGCAGGGGCTATGGTGGGACACCAGCCCAGGGTAGCCAGGGTGGCAAACCTGCCTCCCCAGGCAATCTCATTTCATCTGCCTCCTCTGGGCAGCAAAATTCAGTTTTGCATAAACCACTGTGAAGCATAGAGCCAGCTCTAGAAGACAGCCCCAGATGTACCATGTGAAGGCACATGAGCTCACAGGAACAATCAGCTTTCGCCTTCCATCTGCTCTGATTAAATGATGTTTGTGACAAACTGGCTGTGCATTCCTCCAGGAAAATACTTATTTTTTAAAAAAATCTTGACTCAAACCCCAAAATGACACGGCAAAGCTGTTCGAGAACTGGGAGTTCAAAACCACGTCTTTTTGAGGATGAAACCCTTTTCCTTTACAGCTTTTGCCCTCTCCCATCTGCTACCTTCTATAAACCAGGGAACTTATCTTGGGAATTAAAATTTCCCAGTTCCTTTTCAAATGGACACAGGGTACAGTGCTATTTTAATCTTTCAAGGTATGTATTGAGAGCGGAAGGCAGGCAGATCCAGGTACCACCTTGGCTGGTCCAGCAAAGTCCCAGTTCCCACCCAGCCCAGCAGTCCCATTGCCCACAACAGCAGACACCTCCCTGCCTCCAGCATAGCTCAGCTCATATCACCCAGGGTGCACCATATGCAGCACTTCGATAGCACTGTGCCAGCATTTTAAGGAGGATGCCAGAAGAGGCTGTGAAGTGGGTGGTCAACCATTGCCTAAACTGTCTTTCGCTGCTGATAGCAGTATCGATAAGAGCTCAGCCTTGAGGGTTTATGAAGAGGAGCAGTGTTACACAAGAGCCTTAGGTAGGGACGCTATATCACTGCTATATATTAGATATCAGGTAGGAAATGAACATGATCAGTGATTTCTAAATCAGGCCTCCTCTGGGAGCGCTGCTCACTGGCTGGAGTATACAAGCCCTGATGTGTCACGGAGGTTTTCACAAGACCCCGTCTGCCCCAGGGGCTGACGAATGCTTTGTGATGATATCCGGACCTTTGTCTGCTCCTTCTGTCTCCAGTCCATCAGCCCATCCGCTGGTAATTGAAAGCTGCCTGGAAATTACTAGTCTAAGTTTCTGCAGCAGAGGAGAGGCTGCTCTTGCGGATTTCCTCCGTGGTTTCCAGCAGCCTCTTGTTGTGAATGTCAAATCCCTGCATTTACCAGAAAAAGAGCTAACAAAGCCTTCACACGGCTGTTTGCTATTCCACTGCTTTTTACATTCTTCTTTCATGCCTTTTTGAATGGATTAAGAAACCCTCAGATACCAGTACCTGAGGGAAAACTCAGCGACTCAGCTTACATGCAAATTCTGCATGTTTGTAATTCAAACTGTGTTGATTAGGTACAGTAAATAAGTATTGATTCTGACTAGATGGTTTATGTAACTAAGCAGCGCAGCAGGAATGAAGCATTGCAACTATTACAGCTGCATGTGAAAATTACAGAGCTCTCATTTATTGGAATAGTTGAAATGAACTGCTCCTGCTGTGCTGATTAGTTAAATAAGCCATCAAATCAGGGAACATAACCATGTGCCATAACACCACGCGCAATCTGGAATTATGTATTGGACTGTATCATTTGTGATTCATACCAGCTAGTCATCTGTCCAACCAACTCAAGGCAAAGAGAGATTTTTCTTATCCCGAACACATAATGTGATATTTGCTCTCCCCAAATATTGAAATGCAGAGTTAGCCTGCAGTGACTGGCTAGGGCTTTAAAGTGCCTGTGAGTATGAACTGCACAGATATTAAATGTTCGCAGAGACCAGGCAGGAAAGATTTTGTGACCAGGAGCCATATCTAAATTTCAAGGAGGACTGACCATGGCCCACATCTCCACCAGATGCAAGTGCCGTCTATTGGTGCTTTGGCAAAGCGACTCGCATCTGTCAGGTGTGGCTGGTCCACTTGGCCAGCTGGTCCCACAGGAGAAAATGGCATGTGCAGCCCCATGGCTATTTTTGCGGAGGGTTTGCTTTCAGCATTTGTGTTGGCTTTAGTTGTCATGCCTGTACAGCATATTGGGGAAAAAAAGGCAGCAATGCAGTCTGCATGCAGGGGTATGAAGATGTGTGATTATCCCTACTTTTACGGTCTTATATGGCTACTAGCTGCAGTAGGCTTGCTATGCCTTCAGCTGGGTAGATGGACTAGGTGACCTTTGAAGGTCCCTTCCAAGCTAAACTATTCCATGATTCTATGAAATCTTCTGCCTTTTGGAAGCTGCATGAGGGGCAGGCACGCTGTCCTCCCACCCCAACTTCCTATTCTTTCCTATGTATTGACTTCTTCCTCCATTCAGAGACCGCTGGAATTCCTGCTTAAATGGAGCTTTGGTCTGAATCTCATTGGTCTGTCCTCATTTTTCTATCTCTTGGACTGTCTCATCTTGAATCTATCCTTTGCCTCTTGCAAAATTTCCAAATAGGAAAATGTGTAGAAGAGATACAGGGAACAGGAGAGCTCTGCACGGCTGAGTGACATTTGGCTGAAGACTGTGGGTTGCATGAAGGACCAGGAATGGATGTGAGCTGATACTTCAAGAAAAGCTGGTGCAGACAGCAAAAACATGACTTCATGGGCTGTGAAGCAGCCGTAAGGGGTGTACTGGGAAGTGCACCAACAAGGCACACAACTTTAGGGGTTTCAAAGTGACAAGCTCATCCTTTGAGCACATCCTCCATGTTTATCCTTCACCTTGGTCTGAGTATTTCTCCCATCAGTAGAGGATGGAGAGAACGGCCGGGTCACTGCAGGCCAGTGTCAGCCCTGTTACAATCTCAGTGAAACAGAAAGCTGAGTAACTCATTCCTTCAGCTGGATAAAAGTGTTTCTATCATTTAACTAGATAGCCCACCACATTAAGCTTGGCAGCTTGCTTTAGTAGGCTTTTGGGGTGATGCCTAGTGGTCCTTGCACAGCACATGTGAATGAGGCATGGTCTTGCAGAGCTGGGGAGCAGCACACACTAAACCACACTACAGAAACCATGAGGCACTCATTAGCAGGCTAGATCTGATCTTGCAAAATGTGCCCAGATCTTTGGCTTAAGCCTTGCAGAGATGTGATGCAGGCTGCGTATCAAGCAGAGGTGAGTTATATAACATTTTACAGTGACTGGTAAGACTGATGACCTGGAAAATAGAATTTGGCACTGCTTGTGGCAATCAATGAGTATGCTGCTACCATGTGCAGGTAACGGGGGGGCCTTTCGGCCACGCTGTGTCTCGGGTTTTGGATAAGGTTTGCTCCTTCCTACAATGACGTACCTCCTGATTTCACACTGACCTCCTGTCCATGCTTGGGTGTCTTCCCGCTTTCTGTAAGCATCCTGTTGGATTCCTCTCAGTGGCCTGGAGAAGGGGATGGACTGCACCCACATCAGGTTTCTGGGTGGTAAGAAACTTGGTGGCAGAATGCACTATGGAGGTCCCACCCAGCCTGAGTATTTCTCTAGTTTTGTGAGTCAGTAATACTGCACCGCTGTGCAAAATGAGAGTTCGTATCTTGCAAGGCAAATCAGTCCCATACTAATTGTAAGTCCAGATCACCAGGGGACAGGTGAAGGTTTACTTCCGAGATGCTCTGGGGAATTCTGGTGTTTGCCTTCCAGTCCAAACACATCGGCAAAACAAATCAACTCAGGCTTCACTATGAGTCTGCATCCTAGAGCTGACAGGAAATGCTGACTCCTGGTTTGCAGTGCCACAAGCAGGAAAAGGATCACACCTTTGGTATATCAGCCAGGCTTCATGGACTACATCTGGACCAGATGACCTCCAGAAGTGCCTTCCATCCTCAACCATTCTGTGACTCCACAACTGTGTTTATTTAGCACGTTCTCACAGAAAGCACTCATGATATTGTACAAAACACTGTTGCAAAAGCCTAGTGCAAATACCAACTCCTGGATTAAAAACAAAGGAACAAATGAAACTATAGGAGAACAAGAGGGTTTGTAAAGAGCTCAGCCCTGGCAAATATTTCAGTGACTGAGTTTCTATTACTCAGCCTTGGTTCAGATCTGACACCTAAGCAATATAAAAATGCATATCAAAAATCTTACAACTGTACAGTTTTTCATTGTCCTTTAGTGTGAACTTCAGCACAGCTCCATCTGTGTATGGAAGTTGCTATAGGAGCACAAAAAGTTGGAAGAGGACAGACCATCTTAATTAACCCCTAATTATTTCTATGAATAAGTATTACAATGAAAATAAAGAGTTCTATCTAAAAGCATCTTCCAACAATTTTTGGCCATGGAAGTACATTACAATCAGGAAAATGAATATATAAAGGTGGAACACCTAACTAGACCCTATGGGGAGCTCTGTCTCCTGAGGATATACTCTGCCAAGGCACCTTGGAGCCCTTCTGGGCTGAACCAAAGCCAGTGTTTCCCAGAAAGCATGCAAAAAAGTCCAGTCACATTTGCCTCTAGGAATGAAAACTCAGTGGCTTTAGGAGTGAACTCTTCACTGCAGAAAAGAGGACAGATTACTAATGGAGGGCTATGTGAGGGCAGGAGTTCAGAGCTGGAATGAGCAGAGGAAGTTCCTGACATTGTCTACTATTTTGGAGAGACTTGAATTAAACTGGTTTTGCACCTGGATATTCCCACAGCTTATGGGATGAAGGATGCTCCTCTGAGCTGTGCTGGGAGCCTGAGGTTTGTGGTGGTGGGTGCTTACTAGTCTTTGGCAATGCACAGTGCCTGAAGCACAGCTGGGCACCAGGCTGTCCCACCTGACCATAAAGCTGGTGCCCCTGCACATCTGCTGCCCATTACAGCATGTGTGAGAAACACTGTGGTAAGGTCAGAGCCTCGCACCCTCTTTGCTCAGGCATAAAGCATCATAAAACATTCAGTAAAACACCATGGGCAATGCATGAAGTCAACAGTACTTTATTTTAGATAGCTACAAGCAAACCTTGCTCTTGCCTCTAGGCCTGAGCTGCTTCCCATTTTGAGGAGTGCAGAGAAAAGAAGATGACTCAGCCACTCCCATCTCATGTACTGCAAAGTCCATATTATTCAATCAGAATGACAGAAGAGGAAAAGCCATTTTAGAAACACAGCCCAAGTAAACCCTAGGGGTTAGAGGTGTGGGAGCTTTGAGAGGCTTTAAGGGGATCATGACTGAGTGCCTCTTACATGAGCCCAGGGGCTGCCTGGGCAGAAACACACATTAAAGGATGCTGCCCACATGGGACTACTCACCCCAGCTACCCTCATCCCTTCCCCAGCCACTTCTCTACCACCTTTTCACTTTCCACTGATTTTTTACGTTCTGCTTCTCACCACAGGACCTTCCTGTGCCCGTGCCTACTGTATTTTAGTTCAGCATCTAGGTACTGACTGGCTGCAGTCAAGCTGCCATCTTTCGTAAAACTTGCAGTCCCTAAGCCCTGCAGTAAAGGGGTGTTACAAGATACTGTATTTATATATATTAAAAAAAAGGATAAAAGAGCAGAGTATATTAAAATCACAAAAATAAATACAGAAGTGTATGAATTCCTCAAGGGGAAGGTGATGATCATTTCAGTTTTACTAGTGTTGCATATGCTTGCTGGCTCTATTTAGAAAGTCATAGGGGGTTGCCTTGTCTCCACTGCTATCACATCACCTGAGCATTTCCCACAGAGCAGACGTGGCTTTACAATTTCGTTTTGCTTTCCATTTTTCCTCCCTGGCCTGCTGGGAAATCATTGCAGAAAGCACACAGCTGCGCACACTTGTGCCCAAGCACAGTGCACGGCCAGCAGACAATGCCAGCCTTATCCTGGCGCCAGGGAGAAGGGCATCCTGGAGCCAGCCACCCACTGCAACCAGCAAGGATCTGCATGAAGGAGGATTCACACCAGAGGCTTCTCCTAGTCCCTGTAAGATGGTTCAGTGACAAGTTAAGCTCTGGAGATGGTGGATTTAGCCAAATTCAGGCCCCATTTCACATAGTCAAAAGAACATACTGTAGCATTCCTTTGCTGGCATGAGCAGAGTCACTGCTGTGGCATCCTTAGAACATTGGGCGGGCTCTGGGAAGCCGCTGGGCAGCAAGGCAGTGCAAGCACCATGAGCAGGCCTTCTGCAGTCCTCTTCCAGCCTGGTTCCTCAGGAGATGTTTATGCAGTGTTTTTGGATACCCCCACCTCCAACTTTTCTGGCAGGGCACACAATGCCCATGTTTGCTAGCCTAACTGATGCCACGCACACAGCTCAGGACCTACGTGGTGCTGTGACTCACTGTGTGACCTGACTTGGGTGGGGTTTCTGTTTTGAAGATATTCAAAACAATCACTTCAAATGCTCCCTGTGCAGCTGCAGAAGAGCAGTAACATGGGCCTACAGAGGCAATGTGAAGTCCAGGACAGCAGGTTAACATCTCCTGCTCCTTTACAAGGCTTCTGGTATCCTGAACCAAAAGCAGCAAGCTAATGCTTTATGCAACGCTTCTTCCACCTTTTTTGCTTTAGCATGCACTCTCCAATGGCATGGGGTCCCTACTTCTGGCAACCCAGCAGCCCTCAGGAACAGCAGCCCAACAGCTACAGCTGGCATCTCCTGACAACACCTAACACTGATGACTTCTATTGATTCTTACAGCATCATTTCTGGGGCCCCAGAAATAACAATTGTGACTTGTTTGTGAGCAAGGAGCAGTGTGAGGACTTATTAAGGAAAACATTGAAAACAGAGTCCAAGAAAAAAGGCCAAGGTTGTGTCTCCTGGCATGTAGGAAGCAGCTAGATCTGTGCAGAGAAGCATGGAAACTCACAGTGGGAGCTGGCAAAGGCAGCCGAGTTGCAAGCGTCATTGGGTTGAGAGAGGTCCCAGAGCCACCGGCAGACCTGAGGTGACTCCTCCAATAAGGGAGGTCTGCATGAAGCATGGGCAGCAGGAACCTGGGCTGCAAATCCTGGGGCTACAGGCTGTGAAGAGGCTGAATGTGCTGAGGATGACAATAGAGGAAGAGGCAGGAGATACCACCTTCAGTGGGGACTGACTGGGTTCCCATCATCTGAGCTGGCTTCTGTCCCTTCCCTCCCCAGCACAGTGGGTGCTGAAGGTCAAAGGCAAAGGTCTGACTGAGACCTAGTCTTTGGGCACCATTCAAGTGAGAGAAATGCTGTATTGGCCAGAGATTGTATAGAGTTAGAGGGGTGGGGAGCAACGTGTGAAGAGACGCCATGAAGGAGGAAGACACCATGAAGGAGGAAGGAAAACGCAGGAGAAACGCCTGTAGTAGAGCTGCAGGAAGTCAAACTGGGGAAAGGCAGGGTCTACAACAGCAAGACAGGCTAAAGTGCAGGAACACGATCTCTCAAAACCAAAGTTAACCCAAGTTAAGTGCTTCAGAGAAATAGCCATTGGTCCAATGTCATCTCTATCACTGCATTTAGGTACAGTGTTCGGCTCCAAGGACCTGCACGTTTGCGGCTCAAATTTTTCTTTTTCATAATTAAAAGTAATCATAGGTGGATGCCTGCTTGATTACTCATGTGCTTTTTCCCATGCATTTTGTGACATAGACTGCTGACTGAATGTTGCCCCCTCCCTCATCCTGCCAACATCACAGCAAAGAGGAGATTTTTCCTCCACTCACTCTACAGCTAAGGCAGCTGGATTTTGTTGGCTTCTGGCACTCTTGGTGTATTCTCAAGGCAAGTAATTTCTAGGGCTGTGCTGCTTTTGAGTGGGTAAGTATTATGAAAACTTTCATTCTCCCCTTTGGCAAGAGCTTATTGCAATGCATGGCACCCTGACTTTCAAATAATAAGGTAATTGCATCATCACATAATCAGTTGCCTTAGAAACTGATTTCCTAAATTTCCCTGTTGCATCTGCATGTTTATAAGTATGAAAATCAGACATGAGAGAAGGAAAGGAAACAAAAGACAATCCAGGGCTTTGTAGGATGTGCTCCATGACAGGAAGGCACCTGTAAGGCTGTTTGCTGATCAACCTGCACGTTGTTTACTCACCTTTGTCATGTCTGTGGCCCCCTCAGTGATGCAGCAGCAGCTGGTGTCAGCTGAATGAGGGGAGCAAGCCTGGAAAATTACTGGCATCATCCCTGCAAGGTTTGGTGGCACAGAGAGAAATAGATTACAAGCAGATCTTTGTACTGGCAACTACCAAGGGAGAGCTAAGGCAGGGCTAGGAACCCACCAGCCGATGAATTTACAGTTTTAAGAAAGCTTCGGGTGAAAACCTTCAGTGCTGGAGCGCTGCTTACTCAGTGATGCTCGACTCAGCAGAGGTTACCTCAGCAGAGGTCATTTTCCTGGAATTTGCAGCAAGTTTTCCAGATCAGCTGCCTGCTCAACCCAGGCTCAGATGGCCCCATTTGTGCACTCAGATGAGGCTCTGGAGGTGAGGCTGCTCGCCATTTCAAGGGCTTCTCTCCAGGCAGATCCACTACAGCTCAGTAACCAGCAGCCTCTCAAATCTAACCCTGAGCCTCAAGAAGCAGCTTCAGCCTGTTTTGAACTAGCAGCAGATGAGGGACTGTGCAGCCTGCACCTGGAAAAGGCTGTTCTCCTCTTTGCTGGTAAGCTTCACAGCAGAAATATGAGTTGAGGCTGACCTGGGGATAATGGTGGGGGAGTAGCTGAAGGTGTTTGCGGATTAGCACTAGGTGCACAAAGTACCAGCATCCAGGCCAATTGTAATGGTCTAAGAACAGCAATCATTTGGGAAGGATGGAAACTCATCCACATGGGCAGAAGTCCTGCTTACTTGTGCTGGAGCCTGTGCCATGCCTGGATACTGCGTGACAGGCTTCTCCCTGCCCTGGATATCCACACTCCAGCCCCATGGAGCCCCTGCACTGCCTTCCCCTGCTTGTCCTTTAGAGACACATTCTGTGGAGGCACTGGGGGAAATGTGTTTTTTTCAGTGGTCTCCACAATTTGTGCCTAATCTGCCCTGGAGGATGGAAGTAAGAGCACCAGTGAGGGTGCTGGGCTGGGCTGGCCAGCCTCCTCACCAGCCCCAACAGTGCCAACACTTAGCTTTGAGACCTCCCCCATAGAGAACAAGCAACTCACAACAACCACAGAATATTTCTCTGTGCAAACACACCCCAACTGATAAGGCTGAGAACAATCTCCAGTCACACATTATAAAGTCCAGCTCAAATAAGCCATCTCACTGACTGTAGTCACCCACTGCTGCTCACATATGGGATGGGAGCAAAGGCTACAGTGGGAGGTCGCAAACACAGCAGATACACAGCCAGCACAATGTGTCTGCTCTATCAGGAGTCTTGTTTTCGATTCCCATGCTTAGTCTCGAACTGGGTAAAGTGCATGTGAAATTAAAGCACGCTTTGCTAAAAGGTGAATGTTGAATACAATGAATTAAGAAAGCACAGTATATGGAGAACACTGTAATTATATCATCAGGGAATATCATGTACACTGTGCAATTCTGTGATTCATGATGTTACAAGTAAATAACAGGAGATTAAAAATGCTCTTAGGTTCCCATCTGTAAAGTAGCCCATCTTAAGGTTATACTTATAAAATTATCAGTGGAAAAACACTGTATTTCAGAGCTGAGTCACACATGGTCACACCGGGCCAGAGATGAAGATCTTGCTGCATTTGCTCATGCTAAGACCAAGAGCAAGGTTCTGGTTACCCCTAGAAACTTCCAGAGATTGAAAATACTGGGGAAAATATTATTGGATCTTTTCAGCATGGCCATGGGAGGTGGAATTATTCCCATTTTACAGATCAGTTACTTGAAAATCAATTCCTCAGTGGAAAATGTCATAGCACTCCCTGAACTAAGAGAGCAGCAGGGGCACCTCCCTACCCCTGCTCAGTCTGGCAGAGCATATTGCCTTTGGTGGGTACTGGTACCCTCCACTTGAACACGCAGACCTTCTCTTTTCACAGCTTGCCAGACAGGAGTGCATTTGTTTTACGTGTTGCTAAGAAAGGCTTCAACAAACACCCAGTGTCAAGCGGCAGGAATCGTCATCCCTGGGAGTTGCTCTGGTAACACGGGCATGTAAGTGGGGAGGTTGCCTTACACAAGGGCAGGAGGTGGGAAGCAGAGGCCTGAACCTACTCACCTATTTCATCTCCCACTATTGGAAATTGCAAAAAATCATTTCTGTAGTCCAGGCACAAGCCTGCATGTAAAACAGACTAAGTGCAAACGCAGGAAACCTTGATGGTATGGGACAGGATTTCCCTTGCATATTAAGCTGAAGAGGGATGCTATACATGCAATGATTAATTTCTGAAACAAGCCAGAAACTGATTTGACAGTAAACAAAGGGAATATTAGTACTGGATATTTACAGATCTTAATATTCATATGAATTTTCACAGCTAATTTGAGAGGTAAAAAAACCCAGCTCTCTGCTTTCGTCCATGACAGCAGACACTATACTGAGAAGGGGAGGAAGGGAGCTGGCATGCAGGTGGACTGCTGATCTGTGTAGCGCCTGCAAGAAGTCTCATGAGGAGCAGTGCCAGCAGTAAGGCAAGTACCAGTGAGCTCTTTGCAGTAATACCTTTGGGGCAGCCAGGAGATCCCTGCCCATGCTGTAGCACTAGTCCCCTTGGTCACTTCACAGAGGCAGGGAGCCCTGCTAGTGCTCCACCTTTCCACCTATCCCATGGAAATCACAATGAAAGAGGACCCTGTCTCCACAGTTGCCAACATTCAGATTTAGACATCTGATTAAAGGTTTTCTTACTGCCAGAGGTGCTCACTACTCACTAAACTCTTTGGACCTCTAACGTATCAAGTACCTTTAATAAATCCAAGCCTTTGTACAGATTCAAGGTGGTTAGTGGTACCACTGGGACAGTGAAATGATCTCCCTCAGCAGCAAAGCTGGCTGTGGATCACTGGGTCCCTGTCCCGTTGATCTGAGGTCTACTAGAGTTGATAGAGAAATTCATGGGGCTTTGACCAGGTCACATCATTGCTATTGCCAACATGAGTGATAAAGATTAAACTGGTGAGGTGATACACTTCTAGCCTGCTTAGAGCCATGTATGATGTGTTCATTCCAAATAGGCCATAGGATTTATGGACATGTTAAATCCATGAGGAAAGATGCTAGCACAACTGAACATGTTTGAACTAGCAGCTGGCACTGTGTCCTTCCAGCCAGCAGCTGAGTGCAAGGTCTGGAGCCAGGCAAGCATGGAGGGAACAAAGGTTCTTTGGTTCTTCCTAGGTCTGCAGGGGGAAGTGTGACACTGCTGCTGCCTTCATGAAATCACAGGGTCTGGGGATGCTGCTGCAGCCAGTACAGTGTACTGCTGAAGGTACACAGCTGGGATCACGTGGCCAGCGCTCTGGGCAGTATGCTCCAAGGAAAGACGTCCTGGCTTTCCCCCTGCTCCCAAACTGACCTACCTGTGGGATCATGCTGGTATCAGAAACTAGAGCTCAGCAAAAGCCCACAGAGATTTTCCAGGAGAAGGACCAAGCTGTCTTTCCAAGGGCAGCACTGGGACTGGACAGCCAAGGCAAGGGTATCCCCTGTACATAAGTCCTTATGGGCTTTCAACTCCATGCAAAAGCTGTATTTGACTCCTCTTGATGTAAGGACAGCAAAAAATAACAAAACAGCAATAGATTTCCTTAGGCCTGGCTGAAAGCTGTAGCAGAGCTTTACTGATGTAGACCAGGCAAGTTGATGGTGCTACAGAGAGGCGGGCAGCACCGGCTTTTATTTCACCTCCAAGTTCTGGTTTCAGACACTTCTCAATGTATTGCTACAGCTCTCTGTTGATAAGAAAAGACTCTAGACCAGCCAGTGCTGCCAAGCAAACACTGAAGGACATTGTTATGTGGTTGCTCCTGACCCAAGGCTCTGCTCCAGCTATTATCTCACCCCAACCCAGGAGAAAATCGTGCTCACCAGAAACCTACCAAATAATGGACTGGAAATGTAAAAGTGTTTGTCCTTCATACTGTAAAACAATTGGGGAAATTCTCTTTTTGCACATAATAGTTGCCACATTAAAATATGAGTTTGATTACTAAAGTAATTTACCAAAGCTCATTACTGTTTCATATACAATAAAGGAGACTACCATAGAGAAAATGGCAATTTGGAAGAAGAGCCAGAAAGGAATGGTTCTCTCTTACTTGTCCTTTGAGGAACGACAGGGGTGACTCAGGTGTTTGGGGGTGCTCCAAGCCTTCACCATCACCTAGATGCAGTTGCTTTTTGGGAAGAGACACCACAAACCACACAGCTCTGAGGCAGAGGGTGAATGCTGCTTAGTGGTGGGATAGTGCTTGTAGTGGTGCTAAGAGGCAGTAGAGACAGCTCTGGGGTATTTTTAAAACCTTTCCCATTGAAATAGATATGACCCTTGGAATGGGAAGAGAGGGTTAAGTGTCCCCTATGTCAGTCAGAAAATCCAAAGCAGTTTTTATTAACCTGAGGATCTTACATTAGGCTAAATATCTACATCGAGTGTCATTGCACTAGGACACATGTTTCTTGCAAGAGCCCAGTAACAAGAGGTAACTTCTGGCAAGTCATCCCCTGCTCCACACCTCCCAAGCCCACCACCAGAGCCATTACAGCAGACATTCAGGGAGCCTGCAGGCACCACCGCAGCTGGGGGAGCCCAGAAACAAGGAGGAACCAAGGGTAGGAGAGGGTGCACCCAGTGTCTGCGGTTGTGTGGGGCCTGAGTGCAGCAGCTGAAGTGGGAGCAGGGTCAGAGGAGATGTGCCTGAGGTGCCACCATGGGAGAGACCGGAGCTGCTGCCCTGGGGACTCACGTGCCCTGGTGCTGGCCGCTGGGCAGACTGGGTGCCTAAGACCGGCTGCTGCAGGGTTCTCATCCTGCCTATGTGTATGTATAATTTCCACTGATGGATCGTTATCCTGCTCAGCTGGTGCTTTTGCCTTTACATAAGTGCTAGTCTTATCTGTCTGTGTAAATCAGTATGTCCAGCCATGGGTATATGTATGTTTTATATATGCGCCTGTGTGTGCACCTATAGGAAATACAGGCTCAACCTTACCACTAGCTGGACCTGGAGGCTTGGAGATATGTCAGGCTCGCCTGTATTCAGGCTGCTCCCTAACATGTCACACATTCCCCTTCAGCCTTTCATGTAAAGCAAGGGGCTTTAGTGTCCCTGTGGATGTCACACAAGGTAGCAGTTCCAGGAAGTAAACTGCTGAAGACATCCCCAGCACAATGGAATCCTCAGCCCTGTGGCAGGATGGTACTTCCCAGGCCTGACCCCCCTTAGTGCAAGGACACACACAGCCAGCTCTGTGCTTGCCCTTGCCTTGGAGCATCAGGCATGATGTTCTAAGCATCATGGGCCTCTCTGAGCAGCCTCATTTCTGACAAACAGGAAAAGCCCACATCTGGGAATGGAAGTGCAATTTTAGCAAGGTCAGGCCATGGCAAAACTGCTTTTCTGCTCCACACTGCATAGATGCAAACTGACACCTTTGCAGCAAAGGCTCCTTCCATTTTCCCCTGACTTTTTAGTGTTTTCTCCTCATTTTTACATCCTAAAATAAAACTCGGGGGGAGGGGGGGGGAGGGAAGTACCAGTCTAATGCCTCATAAAGCAAACTTCCTATGTTGTTTGCAGCTATTCTGTTCCATGAGTAAAGCTGGGCTGGATATTTTACTCATAATGAGCACGTTAGACTTTTTCTGTGATGTCTGTGCTTCTCTCTCCTTAGGCCCTTCCTTTCTAGGGCATTGATGGGGGTAATGATTTTCTCTGCAGGAGCAGAGTTCATAATTTCATACTATGAATAAACATACAATTTAACCAAGGGTGAGTTCATGACTGTAACTCATTCTGAAACAGGGAAGTCTTTTGCTTATAGACAAGCAGATCATGTGGCCACAATTGAAATTTAGGCATCGGAACACTAAGTAGGAAGTTTGCAGAGTGGGCTCCTAATAGAAGCAGCAGAACACAAGCTGTCTCCCCCTGGCAGCTCTCTGCCTGGGTCCTGTCTTTGCCACAAGCATCCTTGCCAGGATGAAACCCTGCACTGCTTTCTTTGTTAAACACATGGACTTTATTTTGGTAAGTTTGAAAAGGCATGGAAATGAAATGCACTCCATTTGGCAGGGAAGCTGCGGATCTGCAGAGGCTGTTGAGTTACTTTGCTTGAAGAAAGGAAGTATGAAAATGAAAAGACAAGATCTTTCATCAGCTGCCAGTCACATGGGAATCCTTGGAGAACCTGAGCAGGATTACATCCTTTGTACCTGCAAAAAGGCGAGGTGTGCATGATGCACTGTGATGCACTTCCTGGGAAGGAAGGAAATGCCCTGCAGGAAAGGAGATGTAGCTTTGCCCTGATTGTTCAGCTTATAAAAAAAATGAAGAGTAAGAGAGCCTGGTAGAGGAAGGGCACACAAACAGTCTCAGAAACTTTCAGATCCATGACTGTTGCACAAGGCGATCTTGTTCCTGCAAAGTCATGCAGTTAATATTAGAAGTTGAGCAGCCCCAGCAGATGAACCTAAGCACTCACTTATATTCCCTGCCAGACTATAGCATCTGTTTGCACGCTTAAATACTGCCTCAGCAATGTGTGAAGACGAGCAATGGATCGAGTTGGCATGTCTGGCAATCTGGGGTTGCAGCATTGTGCTCCTGCACAGACAGCAGAGCTCCCCAGAGAGGCCTTGTTCTCCTCTCACACTCGAGTAGGTGCATGATATAAACACAGGCATGCACAGCTTCAGAAGTCACATCAAATCCATGTCTGAAGTAGCTCACATCAGGAGGTGGTTAACACGTGAAATCAGCCACATACTGAGAGCCAAATCCTGTACCTGGAGAGTTACTCACAGTTACTGGGTTGTTGCAGGGTGAAGTGCAGACATGGGGAAAGCTGGCTTATCCAGAGAACTGCATACTTCATCCCGTTGCCTTTGCATGGCAATTGCCTACCTGCCCCGTGTCCTTTAGGACATCCTCCCACAGGCAAGAGACAGCACATGTTGTTTCAGTATCCTGTGTCCAGATTGCTTGATGAGTGAGTGCATGTCCACCACCCACCCGGCTGCTGCCATAGACAGGGTATCAACAGCTGGATTCGCCCTGCTCTTCCCTCATCAAGAGCTGTGTTGGTCCTTCCCTGAGAAGCAGCCAATTTTCATGACACATGTAGGATAACTCACCCTGAGACCTCCATCCTGCCATCAGACCGGACTGAAACAGGCCAGCAGGTTCACAGGGGCTCTGGGAGAAGGGAGAGATGGAGACGATAGACAGCCAGGCAGATGGGCAGCCTCATCACATCAGCCTTGTTTCTTTAGCAAACCAAGATAAAAATAATAACAGTAGGAGACAGACATTTGAGAAGCTGAGAATAAGGCACAAATGTCATGTGAATCATAGGTCCTAAAAGGATGCCTGGGCTATCTCAGGCAACTGCATTGTGTTATTTCTTTCATACACCATCCTCAAGGATAGCTTGCTCTTTCATTCCACCTACTCAATGGAAAGCTTGAGTTACCTTTTATTTATCTGGTCACTGAAAACATCCTCTTAATTTCCAGCTTGAATTTGTATTACTTACTTGGATAACTTAATGGAAATAAGAACTTGGACTGTGCCCAATGAATTTTAAGTTAAAAGGAAAATGATGAAGTCATTATTATGCCAGATTCAGAAGAGCCGAAACTAATGTTCAGGAAACACAGACTGGAAAAGTCTTGTTGGTCTCAATGTACGTGGACGACTCTTCTTTGTGTTTGCATAAAACTTCTCAGACAATGTCCTCAGGAAGCTAAGGCTGGATTACTCCCATGTTCCTGCAGCCCAGTCTCGCTAACTTCAACGGTTTGCATCCTTTCATTATGTCTGGTCCTGATACTATTACTAGTATAACAGCTCACAAACCATTCGCTCTGCAGCGAGGTTCTGTTCTGCATGGTGCTGGGCTTGGAAAAAGGCTAATCCACTGCTCAAAAATCCTTGGTTGTTGCAAGATAGCTTAAATGAAAAGTGGGGCTGAAGGTAAACTACCAGCGAGCTGAGAAGCAGAAAATATTTAGTGTATGCAGGGAAGTACTGGCTTGTGCAATGACTTTTCTCATCATTCTTCATTTGGCTCCTTGAGAGGAGAGGCAGTTTTTCATGCAACAGTCATCACCTTGCCTGAATCCCACGGCAACAGCAGAGCTGATGTGTTAGTGCTGCCTAACAGTCCTGACATTGCTGCCTGGAGAAGACAGCCCCAGGATCAGAGTGCAGGCTGTCTGAAAACACCGCATGTCAGATGCATGCTCTATAATAAACACACAAGCTGCACTTGCCTGTATTTTGGTGTGGATCAATTAAGGCACCTTTGGGCCACACACAACAGCAGCTGGACCTTGCTTTCCCCCTAACACTCTGCAGCAGTTTGTTTTGTAGTAGCCTTTGGAGAGAAAGGGTCAGGTTGAAGGAGCTTCTCCAGCGGCAGCTGTAAAAGTACAAATAAAGTCTGTGCTGGGAAGAGCTCACCAGTTAACATGTCAGGGCACGGCAGACGGATGAAATACAATGAAAATGAGAAGAAAATGGAGAAGAGGCAGTACAGAAACAGGAGAAAAGGGATTAATTAACTCCAATTAAAGCATTAGGAGAGAAGAAAAAGATACTTCCAGAGTAGTCCTCACTTCCTAAGGTATTATGTACATGTCACATGAAACACGCTCTACACAGGCCTGATGCTACCAGCCAGCTCTAAAAGAAGCTTGGGAAGCCAGGCATCTGCCTGAATTTGGTGTGATAAATCGCACCTGAGATGTCCAATGTTTCAGTCTGAGAGCACAGTGTGGTGGCTTCAGCTTTGTGAGATCTGGGGTGGATTATTTAAAATATAAGTATGAAGAAAGGATTTCATGGTCCCATGACAAATTCCTGGTCCAGTGTTTAGGTATGACAAGTAGGCGCTGGTTTAGTAGAGGACTTTCAGGGGTGGAGCAGAGCCACTTGAGGAGACTGAAGAGGACATGCCATGAAGGAGAACGTGGTGAGGGAAGCCCTGAAGGTTTCAAAGTTTCTTGAGCTTGTAGCCACACCAGCAACACCAGTCTGGACCTGCTACAGTAGATACAAACCCAGAGTTGCCCAGAGTTTGAGGGTTTCATACAAATTCTGTCCTAGTGAACAAAGTGCCCAGGACTGAAGCAGCAGTCCTTCCCAAGCCACGATGAGTGCTTGTGATCAGGAAGGGCATGGCATGTGCTTCCCGGAAACTGGCGGTTCCCATCAGAAACCAAAGAGCTACTTTTTCATTTCAGTGTTCCAGGAGCACGAGTAAGGGGAGCAGCAGCAGCGCCAGCAGCAGGAGGTGGGGCGGATGCAGCAGCCGAGCACAGGTCTTGAGGAGGAAGAAACCTGTGACCTTTCCCAGACTGACTCGTGGCTGCGGGACGGGATGGAGGAGACAGGGAGAGGCTGCAGCGACGTGCGTGGCTGTTATCGCCTGGGTGCGAGGGGCTCTCAGAGAGGCCGGTGTGGTGCAGGTCAATGTCTGTGTTTACCGATGTTCTGTAGCCATGTGGCATCCTTGCCCCTCCCCAGCTGTAAATGCCGGGCTGGCCAGACAATATGCAGGGGAAAGGCCATTTCACCCTAAATCAGGGCATGTTGTGTCTGCCTCTAGCACACAACCTGCCAAGCGGGACTGAGCACCCTTCCTGGTGTCCTTGCTTGCAGACAGGGCATACAGTGGTCACCCCCAGCTCTTTCAGGAGTCAGGTAGTGCTTTTGGGGTGGAACAGGTCCAAATGCATTTAAAGGGTTACCTTAGGAGGAGAGGACCTGCAGCCTATTGCATTTATGCCTAACATGAAGGGAGCTGTTGGGCAAATCCTGCTCAGGGCAGGTCCAAGGAAGAGGTGTGTCTCATCGGCAGGCACCACCAGTGTCCCCCACCACCATCCACCCCTTCAGTGCCATCCCCAGCCATGTCTCAAAGCTCCAAACCATCTTCCTCCACAAGCAGGTGGGCTGGCAAGACAAAGCTTTTTTCTTAATGGCTTCTGCATATTTTTGTGTCTTACAGTGAGGATATCTTCTGCTTCAGTAGCAGTGATCAAAGGACATAAAGCCAGCGATAGAGCAGAATTGTGCTTTGTCAGTGCTGTAACTCTAGCTAACCTTGGATGAGAACACTATTGCTGAAATATAATAACAAACTACTGGGCAACATGATCTCCTGTTTCTCAAGTGATCAAACAAATTATTCATCTTTCTAGACTGAACCTAAACTGACAGCAACCGTTTCATTTAGAGCAAATTAAGGATCTCAGACTATCGAACACGAATGATGATTTTTTTGTTGTTTGTCTCCCATTTACTTAAATGGAAGTGGGTTTTATAATTTAAACATTCCCACACATTGCTAAATCAATGCAATTTTTTCCCATGATTATTAGTGCAGCGCAGCAGCAGGCTGAATCCAGCAGAGTTAATTCCCCAGTGATTCCTCCTGAACATATAGGGTGTATACAGAGAGTTATAGTAGCTCCTGGAGACCCACCACAGAGGCCTTATTGTGCCAAGTCGTGCACAGAGTAATAGGAAATGGCAGTGCGTGCTTCAGAATTTCCACTCTAAAGGAAAAGCTTAACATGATGGAGAGGCCGGAAGCGACAAGGGGATGCCCTCCTTCCCCTGCACAGGAACCCATACAGGGTGCGCCTGGTGATGTTTGACAAAGCAAAGCCTGGACCATCACACTGCTCCTTTCCTGGGTCCCTGCTGTGCTTATGCTCAACCCTGCTTAGCAGAGGGCTGAGCTGGGGCAGAGGCAGGAGGAAGGTGGAAGAGATGGATAAAGAGGCCGGACATTGTTTTGAAGCTGGCAGCTCTGCCCAAAGCAGCTGTGAGAGCCTGTGCAGCATCCCATCACTGGGGCGGCTGGGACTGCTCACACTACAGGGCACAGCTTCCCACAGGGTCAGCCATAAGCAGAGTACACCTTGTGCCATTGCTATCAAGGGGGGTTTGCAGAAGAGGCGAGGATAGGAGGACAATGTGGGTCCTTGCACTACTTGTCTCCCCTGCCAGAGACCTCCATGGTGGGACACGACTGCCAACACCAGTGCTGGTCACCTGAGCAGGACAGGGTGTTGAACATCCTCAGATAACTTGATTTTCCCCATTGCCATGCAAATAGATATGAGCTTCCTTTATGTGTAGTAGGAGATGAGGGCTAGTACTGGTGCTTGACTGGGGTCTCTCTGCACATCGGCGAGGCTGGCTCTCTCCAGAGTGCCCTAAGGAGCACTCCTAAGGTGGTCTTTTCTTTAGCATGTCCCACTACCTGCAGGACTCTGTACAATGCTATGTCTGCCTGGGGGTGCAGCGGCAGCCCTGGAAGTCATGGCCACATCTCAGATAGCCATGTTGTGTCATCCCACCAGCAGCAGACTCCAGTACACCACCACACTGCTGTGGCTTTTCACATCCTGGTGCTCCCAGTTCTTCCCCCAGCATACCCCCAGCTTTGCCTTCACTTATGTCTTTGGAGCACACATCCATGGCAGATGAGCATGCACACAGAGGTTGTGTAATGTTGTGGGTGAAAGGAGTCCATCACTATGAGCAGCAAGCATCCCAACATGGTTCCACCTCCTTTCCCATTAGTGACAGTGGTAGCAACTCTGGGATAATGTATTTAAGAAGAGGGGTAAAAAACCTGTGCAGCAGCACCTGGAGAAGAGAGGAGTGCAAATATATGAGAGCAACAGCTCTGCAGACACCAAGGTCAGTGCAGAAGGAGAAGTGCTCCAGGTGCCACAGCAGAGATTCCCCTGCAGCCCGTGGTGGTGCAGCCCATGATGTTAAGGCTGTCCTCCTGCAGCCCATGGAGGTCCACAGTGGAGCAGATCTCCACCTGCAGCCCACCAGAGGTCCCCATGCTGGAGCAGAGGGATGCCTGAAGGAGGCTGTGACCCTACGGGAAGCCCATACTGGATAAACTCACTTTCCCAAGTCTAGTCTGTTTTGCTCCTAATGGTGACTGATGAGTGATCTCTCCCTTTTCTTATCTCAACCTACAAGCCTTTCATTGTATTTTCTGTCCCCTGTCCAGCTGAGGAGGGTAGTGATAGAGCAGCTTTGGTGGACACCTCACATACAGCTAGGGACAACCCACCACAAGGGCTTGGGGGACTTCCTGAGCAGGAGATTGTGTCTGCAATGTCATGCTTAATAATCACAGTCAGAGGTAATGCATTCAGTCTGCCTTGAATACCTGTATGTTTTCCACCTTCACAATTACCATGGCAATCAGTTCTATCATTTTATAGGTACTTTGTGAAAAAGTACCTTCTTTTGTTTGTGCTAAACTTGCTGATGGCAGGAGTCCCTCTAGTTCTTATAGCATCAGAAATAGTGAAGAATCTCTTCTTTCTTCAGCTTTTCTATGATATTTCAAATTCAGTGGACCCCCAAAAGTCTGTATAGGCCGCTATGGACCCTCAGCTGCCTGTATTCCAGAGTAGAGACTCCTGGTCTGCTTTGCCTCTTTAAGTCAGGAACCTGTTTTATACTCATGATTGTCTTCCCCTGGGTGTTTTCTAGCTCTGAGATGGGGGAACAGAACTGATCCTGCATTTGCAATTACACTACTCATTTCTTGGTAACGTATCATTTTCTGCCCTATTCTTGATTGATTTCCTAACAACTACCTTACAAAATCTTCAAGTCCTTTTGCAATAGCACTGCCATACCTCTTGGCTAAGAGTTTCAAACCACATTGCCTAATGTTAAACATCTCAGCCCACAGAAAACTGTTACCTGACTTTTGAGAGCTTCCCACAATTCCCATTGAAGTTATTCTACAAAATTTCCCCTGAAGTGCAATCAGATAAAGATACATACATTCCTCTAGGGAATTAACCTACATATGTCTAGAGAGCAAACAACCATCTGTCTCTATCTGAGGTATGCACACTCTACAACATGCCTGGCTAAGCCTGAGCATTGCCCATGTCTCCCCTGTGGCAGTCCTGAACACTGGATGTCTGAGGATGGAGCAACCCACAGACACCTGCTGGCTTCAGTAAATGTTAGCCAGACTTCAAAAGGAGCCCAATCAATTAGAAATTATTCATTATATTCAGTAAACACATTTATTTATTTATTTATTAGGAAAAGGAATCACATTTAAGCAAATGCATGATGAGTTGGGATTAGGCTTAACTGCAATTTTAGCCTTGGTGATAAGCATCTGATTTATCCTAGTACATTGCAGAGCCAGATCAAGCTTGCTGTGTCCATATCAATGTCTGTATTTCCTTGTGTGTTCTGCTAGGCCATCAAAAGAGATAAATCCATGTTTTTCTGGTCTTCACCAGCTCAGCACCTCTGATTCTTCCCTATCCAACTGCAGGAGAATGTTTTTGCCTTCCTAGAGCATGGGTCATGGGGAGGCACTGGAAAACGCTCAGTGGTCTCTGGTGAAATATTTGAGTCTCTCAGCACTGGAAATATTAGACCTCTCCAGTCTGAGTTCAATGTCCCATCTCTGAGAAAGGCTGTCAGGGGTTTTAGAAGAAGCAGCAGAAAATTGCAACAGGCATTGACAAAGAGCCAGTGCAAAATAACATCTAGCTCTTACAGCAGCACTTTTCCACTGACCTCAAAACTATTTGCAAAAAGGGTTTGCATAATTTCGCTTTTCTTTAAAACTGTAATGACTCATTTTTACCTAATAAATCAAGAACTTAGTGATGTCAGACTTCTGGTCTTACTCCAGGGATCTACCAAATAATCTACACAGTCTTCCACAAAGTGGATGACATTATGCATGACTATATGTAGATCTCCTAACATATGTAGATCTTTGCACTGTGAAGTGGTGCTGACCCACATCATGTCACTGCTGGGTACTCGTCAGCAGCATGGACCCTAGTGGGAAGGACCAGGTAAATGCTGGGCTGGGCTCTGTTAGCAAAAGCATAGCCATGGTCAAGGGAAGTTATCATTGCCCTTTACTCAGCACTCGTGGGACCATATCTGGACCACATATTGTGTCTGATTTTGGGCTCTCCCACACTTGAAAGGAATGGGCATAGTGGAGCAATTCCAGCGTAGGGCCACCAAGCTTGCCAGATGGGACTGGAGCACCTCCCGTATGAAGATAGGATGAGAAAGTTGGGGCTGTTCAGCCTGGAGAAGAGAAGGCTGCGTGGAGATCTCATAGCAGCCTTCCGGTATCTGAAGGGGGCCTATAGGGATGCTGGGGAGGGTCTCTTCATTAGGGACTGCAGTGAGAGGACAAGGGGTAACAGGTTCAAACTTAAACAGGGGAAGTTCAGATTGGATATGAGGAAGAAATTCTTTACTGTGAGGGTGGTGAGGCACTGGAATGGGTTTCCCAGGGAAGTTGTGAATGCTCTATCGCTGGCGGTGTTCAAGGTGGGGTTGGAGAGAGCCTTGGATGGCATGGTTTAGTGTGAGGTGTCCCTGCCCATGTCAAGGGGGGTTGGAACTGTATGATCTTAAGGTCCTTTCCAACCCTAACTATTCTATGATTCTATGATTCTATGGTTAGACCACATGATGTAGGAGAGGAACTTGGAGAACTCAGTCTAGAAAAGACTGTGTTTTCTTATGATCCCATGATTTTGAGTACTGCAGTCCCTAGAAGTTGTACCAGTTCAAGAGTCAGCAATAAATCCTTGGATACAATATGCTTACCAGTTGGTTGAATATTTGAGAAACCTTTGGGATGAAAGTCACAACACAGGAGTTAAGATAATTATCAAGGGCTTTTGAAGTCAGCTGTAACATTTTACAATTTTTCCAGCTCTTCCTTATTTAAGATAATAACTTTCAGCGCTGAACTGTGGGGCACTCAAAATACTTCATCATCTAAGCAAAGTGCCTGATGCCATATTTAGCACATCAGTTTAAAGTGAGTTTGAGCCCAATCTGTCTTTTATATAACCCATTGTACTAAATCCCAAAAGGTGGAATAAGGCTACTAGAATCAGCTGATACTAAGTGAAAATGTGAGTAATGCTTGAATGTTTCAGAAAATGTATTTATTCTCCATAGTTAGCAATGTGTATGAGTCACTCGGGCTCCCTAGCTACCACACTGCATGAATGACTCAAAACTCCACCGAGAGTGGAGGCACAAGCAGTTCTCTCTTTGTGCCAGATTTTCTCCTTTTAAATCACCCTTGCTGTATCTCCCCCACTTCAAAAAAAGGAGACTCTCTTCCTTCTGCTGTCCCCATACAAGCCCAGATAAAACATCGTGCATAAGGATGGTCAGTGCTCATTGTGATTGAAAAAAGCACAGGATATGATGCCATAAAATGAACTCAGTTCACCGTTTTTAAGAAGTGAAAATGTCCATAAACTAGCTGCTTTGCAGAGCTTCTCTGAAGTTCTAGGAAGAGCAAGGACATTGCACTTTTGATCATGTTGGACCCAAATGTCTGCTATGAAATTTTCCTGTGCAACAAAGCTCAGAGTCTGGGGTATTGGAAATTTTAGCCAATCATTTGTTTGGGAGCAAGTTTTGAATTGAGTTAATTGTGGACCTTGAAACACCTCAGGTCCTGGAGACATGTATGGTTTTACAAACTTGTAATCCCTGCTTAATTTACATGGGCTAAATTGCTGCTGGGAGGATCCATTTTAATTTGTATTAGGTGAAAATAACACACACACCCCTACAATTTAGTGATTGCTGGCCATATGCCTGAACCCAGGTTCCCACTGCAGAGCTCTGAGCAGCTCTTTGGAGTCACAGGCAAATCTCTCTTTGGTGTTACGTTCCCACTGACTCCTCGCTTGATGCATCACATGAATCATTTTTCAGGTACTGAAAGATGGACAGAGAAAAATCATACTGGTCTGTATATTAGTTTTCACTTAAAATAAAAAAAAAATGCACTCCATAATCTGACTATTGCCTAACCCCACTACCTCACCCCGAGGCTGATCAGCAGCCTCTTGTTCTCTGGGTCACAGCTCTGTTGAATAACCATGTGGTGTTTTCGACAGTGTTCATTTCCTCTTCTCAAAATCCTCCCACCATAAGATCAGTCCGATCCTCTGGTCACATAATGAAAAGTGTACAGAGTCATTTGGTAGAGCACATCTCAGTACAGTGAGCCACTGGTTTCAGTTCTGCAGTTTGTTTCCTATGCATGAGAAAGTTACCAAGGTCAGAAGGAATTACGCTGATTTGTTCCCCTAAGCCATTCTTCCCATTGCACATTTTTAATTCTGCTTTGTCAGAAGTTTAATTCTCTTTCCTCCTGCTGATCTTTCGGTCAAGCAGATATCCTAGCATTCCATCACACCTTAAGCTGCTTCATGCTTCACCAGAGACAGCTTGTGTTGTCAATGAAAAGGAAAGGTTCCAGTCCTCAGAGCTGTCAAGTGCAGCCTTCTGGATACACACCTTTATACAGACTGAAGCTGTCCAAGAGTCATTAACTCTTTTTGCTGTTTCCACAAAGTCTGTTTGCTAGAATTTCTCTTCCAAGGTTAACTTATTCCATTGCTGCCCACCTTGACCATCTAGAGCCAACAAAATGATCCAAGAGTGAGGAACCCTGCTAAGTAGGCAGAAGCTTTGCCTGCTAAACAAAATTATTTTGGATGAGTCCCTTCAGTTTGTCTAGAACCTCTTCAGTTGCCACCATGAAATACAGCATTCTTCTGGATCAGTCATTCTTTCTTTTACCATGGGGCTTCTGAAACAGGTTTCGGTCACAAGTCTCAAATTATGGTCAAAGACCATTGATTTTGGCCTCTCTCAGCTTCCCAGATTCGTTCTCTTGGTGTTGAGAGATCTAATTCAGGAGTGCAAGTTATGCGATAGTCAACTGAGAAAACAGATATCTGGAAGAAGTATGTGTGTATATGAGGAGCAGGAGGGGAAGTTGGGCTTGTTCACTCTGAAGAAGAGAAAGGTTAGAGGATCTCACTTCTGACCATAGCTGCATAATAGTATGAAGCAGAGAAGATGACAAAGAGAAACTCTTCTCAGATATGTACTGCAATCCGACGAGAGGCAACAGACACAAAGTGGGTTTCAGTGATCATGAGATGGTCGAATTCAAGATCCTCAGGACAGTGAGAAGAGTGTGCAGCAAGCTCACTGCCCTGGACTTCAAGAGAGCAGACTTTGGCCTCTTCAGGAACCTGCTCAGTAAGGTTCCATGGGATATAGCCCTAGAGGGCAGGGGGGCCCAAGGCTGTTGGTTGATATTCAAGGATCACCTGCTACAAGCTCAGGAGTGTTGCATCCCTACTAGAAGGAAGTGCTGCAGGAGGGCCAGGAGACCTCCTTGGATGGATAAAGAGCTGCTGAGGAAACTTCGAGGGAAAAAAAAGGCTTATAAAAGGTGGAAGCAAGGACAGGCAGCCTGGGAAGAATACAGGGATGTTGTCTGGGAAGCTAGGGACCAGGTTAGGAAAGCTAAGGCCCACTTAGAATTAAACTTGGCTGGGGATGTGAAAGATAACAGGAAGGGATTCTATAGGTACATAGTGAGTAAAAGACAGACTAGTGTCAACATGGGCCCTCTCTGGAGGAGAACTGGCTACCCTGGATTTGGAGGAGGCTGAGGTTCTTAATGACTTCTTTGCCTCAGTCTTCACTGGCAAATGCTCTGACCACACCACCCAAGTCTTGGAAGGCAGACACAGGGACAGTGAGAATGAAGACCTTGGGCCCACTATAGGAGAGGATCTGCTTTGAGACCATCTTAAGAACCTGAATGTACACAAGTCCATGGGAACTGATGAAATCTATCTGTAGGTCCTGAAGGAGCTGGCAAATGAAGTTGCTAAGCCACTGTCCATCATATTCGAAAACTCATGGCAGTCAGGTGAAGTTCCCGATGACTGGAAAAAGGGAAGTATAACCCCCATTTTCAAGAAGGGGAAAATGGATGACCCAGGGAACTACAGACCAGTCAGCCTCACCTCTGTGCCTGGAAAAATCTTGGAGCAGATTCTCCTGGAAGGCATGCTGAGGACACATGGAAAACAACAAGGTGCTTGGTGACAGCCAGCATGGCTTCACTAAGGGGAAATCCTGCCTGAGCAATCTGGTGGCCTTCTAGGATGGGGCTACAGAACTGATGGACAGGCATAGAGCAGCTGACGTCATCTACCTGGACTTCTGCAAAGCGTTTGACACTGTCCCACACGACATCCTTGTCTCTAAGTTGGAGAGACATCAATTTGATAGGTGGACCACTCGGTGGATAAAGAACTGGCTGGATGGCCGCACGCAAAGAGTTGTGGTCAATGGCTCAATGTCCAGCTGGAGACCAGTAACGGGTGGTGTCCCTCAGGGACTGATGTTGGGATCGGTCTTGTTCAACATCTTTGTCAAGTGACATGGACAGTGGGATTGAGTGCGCCCTCAGCAAGTTTGCCGATGACACCAAGCTGTGTGGTTCAGTTGATATGCTGGAGGGAAGGAATGCCATCCAGATGGACCTTGACATGCTTGTGAGGTGGGCTGATGCCAACCTGATGAAGTTTAACCATGACAAGTGCAAGGTCCTACAGCTGGGTTGGAGCAGTCGCAGGCACAGCTACAGGTTGGGCAGGGAAGAGATTCAGAGCATCCCTGCAGAGAAGGACTTGGGGGTGTTGGTTGATGAGAAGGTGAACATGAGCCAGCTGCAGTGTGCGCTCGCAGCCCAGAAAGCCAACCTGTATCCTGGGCTGCACCAAAAGGAGTGTGACCAGCAGGTCAAAGGAGGTGATCCTGCCCCTCTACTCTGCTCTTGTGAGACCTCCCTTGGAGTATTGTGTGCAGTTCTGGTGTCCTCCAAATAAAAAGGACATGGAACTGTTGGAACAAGTCCAGAGGAGGACTATGAGGATGAACAGGGGACCAGAGCACCTCCCATATGAAGATAGGCTGAGAAAGTTGGGGCTGTTCAGCCTGGAGAAGAGAAGGCTGCATGGAGACCTCATAGCAGCCTTCCGGTATCTGAAGAGGGGCTATAGGGATCCTGAGGAGGGACTATTTGTTAGGGACTGTAGTAATAGGAGGAGTAGTGGGTTGCAACGTAAACAGGGGAAGTTTAGATTGGATATGAGGAAGAAATTCTTTCCTGTAAGGGTGGTGAGGCACTGGAATGGGCTGCCCAGGGAAGTTGTGAATGCTCCATTGCTGGCAGTGTTCAAGGGGGGGTTGGAGAGAGCCTTGGGTGACATGGTTTAGTGTGAGGTGTCCCTGCCCATGGCAGAGGGGTTGGAATTAGATGATCTTAAGATCTTTTTTAACCCTAACTATTCTATGATATTTATTCTATGATTCTAAGACCAGAAATTCCAATCATGATTTCAGAAACATTTTTTTCACCATGAGGATGGTGAAATATTGGAGCAAGTTTTAGAGAGGTACTGGCGTCTCTATTTTTGGAGATATTAAAAACTCTGCCAGACAAGGCCCTGAACAACATGCTGTAACTGCATGGGCTCTGAGTGGGGAATTGGACTAAATACCTCCAGAAGCCCTTTCCAACCCAAATTTTCTTATGGCTTAATAGTTCTGTGGGTTTGCAGGACATCTCAGATGCTGATCAAGCGTTAAAAGTACCTCCTTAAAAGCTACCCTGTTATGTCGCTTTTCACTGTGTAGTTTAAGAAATTTTGCACTGGTAATTTCCACATGACTTATAATCAGTTCTTCTCTCTTCTGACTTGTTCATAGGAGTTTAATTTTATTTCAAGTGGGGGCCTATTTATTGTATAGTCAAAATATTTCAGCCATAATGCTACCTGAAATCATTTGGACACCATGCAAAATTACTCATGTCTGTCTTTCTTTTTAACTCCACTTAGTGGGTCTCAGTTTTCCTTGTTCATCATTTTACCGGCTGAATTATTTCTGTATAAAGTATCTTCCATTCACTATCTTCTTCTTGCTTGCTGGCATTGAAAATTGACAGAATATCAGTATAACATGATTAATTAGTGTTTGGAAAGAACTTTGTAATCAGTCAAGGAAAAACTGTAAGGTTGTGAGGGTTAACAGAGAAGACTTTTCCCTTACTTTTTGCTTGATTTGTTTTATAAACAGTGACGCAAGCAAAAACATCAGGAACCAAACTGGAAAGTCACTTCTTACTATGTTCAATTAAAGGAACTGAAGATCACTGGAAGGATTTTGCTTGCTTTTTGAAAGATATGACAGCTCTAGCTCGGTCTGTACATTTGCAAGCAGCTTAGTTCTCCATCAGCCCGTGTTTTGTCAGTTAAATGCTTATATGAAGCCCTTGCCCAGCAATCTTACTGAGCAATGGCTTTCTCTCCACTGTTACTTTCAAAGCAAAAAGTCACAAAAACTTGTTTGGCATATTATCTCCTATCAGCTCTTATTCAGTTGTGAAAAATAGCTTGAAAAACAATGGGAAACCCAAGAAAATGTGATAGAAAACAGCAGCATGTCAGGGTTTAGGAAAGTGTGATTACAAGCACCATGGAGACCATTGTCAGGTTAGATCTGTCTTTTTTAATTAACTGAAGTTGAGAGGAAAATAACACGTTAACAAGATTAACACATGAAATCACCAAATTGCAGATGTTAATATCACCAGTATCATTCCCTGTATTATCTCAGAAGATGCTAGCCTAGAAAAGAATTTTCTTTTCATTTTTATATCCTATGTTTCTCACTTCTATTTTTTTTTTTTTTTTTTTTATCTTCTCAAAGAGTTAAAAATGTTTTGTGAGAGCCTCCTGAGGACTGGCACTGGGATTGGCTTTCTTGTACATTAGCTCAGAGATCAAACTCTTCCGCAAGGAAGAAAAGCGGGGCTTTTGGCTTTTTCCTTTTTATGAACATACAGACTTAAAGATCTCCACACAGATTTGCCTAGGTCACTAGAGCAGAATACTAACGTAAGATCTGAAGCCTCTCCATTTCCTTTTGACATTTTCAGAATCAGATCCCGGAAAATTAGTTTAGGGCCAAGATTAATAACTATGGGTTTATCCTATTTTAAAGCTTCTTAAGATCTTCCCCCAGAAAGATGGAAAAGAAATGGTCTTGGAGATAGAGCATAGAAAAAGATTTCTGTGCAAAGGAGTGTTTTGGGGTTTTTTTTGCAGAATCTTTGTCCGTGCTTTGGAGTTATCTAAAATCACTGCTGGCAAGAATTGTGACTAAGCCAAGCGCTGACTAACAAGTAAGTAATGAGAAAGACAAGTAGCAAGGAAGACAAAGCTTGCCATAGAGACCAATCTGGATTGATCAATGCATCAGTACCATTAAAACATAGTCTGTAATACACCACAGTGAAATTAAAAGATAAGTGTGCATCATTCAGTGAGAAGGCAGATAAACCTCTTCCTATATTGAGAAGTTCTCCAGTCACTATACATTCACTGGTAATGTTCATGCTTGTAATAAAAAAATGAAAGATGCCACTGGTAGCACTGTGAAAGGCTGCAATACTGCCAACATTTATATGAGCCAGTCTGCAATCGTCAAAAACTGCAGAGGAGGTAGGACTCCTGCCCCTTTGATGTACTGTGCAGCCTTGGCCACTTCCTTAAGCACACTGTTTTGGTGGGACTTTGTAGTCAAGAGCAGCAATTCTATTTCAGTCTCACCCACCCTTCCTATTCCTCTCTCCCAGATGGGAATGACTGGCAATTCATAACATCCTAGAAAACTTTGGCAACGGCTATACAGATGCTAGTAACTGCTCCTTCCAAACCTGCAGTCCTGTTCCAAATACTCTCCTCTAAAAACTGACTTTCCCTGTGCCTTTTTATAGTGCATTTCACAAGGGCTTATGCAAAGAAAAAATAAACAGCTACGAGTATAAATCATCCAGTTTCCTCTAAACCATAACTCTTTTCTTCTAAGTAGTTTCCTGGGATGGAGGCGTGTAGCAGGCTGTTCTCAATATCAGAGTTAAATGATAGAATGCCTTCCTCCATCATGTCACAGTCCTAGCTCCCAGTAAAAGGGACACATGACAAATACAAATACAGCATGCAGAACATCTCATTGAAGTCACTATGAATATAAAGAGTGCATATGACCAATCAGTGGCTTAATATTATTCAAAGTGCTTGCAGATACTACCTCAACAGCAATGCCAACCCAGTGCCAGAAGATTGCAGAAGTGTTCTCATAGCTGGAAGATTAATAAAGGCTGCTTCCTTCAAATAGATTCACTGGTTGGCAAACTCAATACCAAACCTTTTCCAAGCCCTAAACCTCAGTGTAAACAACGAAAAATAGTTTTCAAACTATTTTCTACTCCACAAGTGAGTTAAAGTAGGCATCCCACACCAGCAAACATATCTAGACCCATTCATTTGCTGCCTCCCTGGGGCCTGGGTTAAGGACATCAGTATGAAACTTCCTAGCTTGGAACAGCTCTTGGGCTATTACCCATTACTGCTCTTTAATGTGGGTGGTGATGAATCTGCAACTTACAGTCCAGTGGTGATCAAAAGAGTCTTCTGGGCCTTAGGATGGTTATTAAGGGAATTTGGAACACAGATTATTTTCAACTCTAATCTTCCAGTTGCAGGCAGTAACACTGGAAGAAACAGACTGATCCAATCTATTGAATGACTCTGTGGATGGTGTCACTGCCACAATTTGGGGTTTTTGATAATGAGGAGGCCCACGCAGCACCGCGCCTGCAGGCGTCAGATGGGATACACCTTTCCCAAAGGGGGAAGAGGGCCCTTGCTCAC
This sequence comes from Myiopsitta monachus, assembly GCA_017639245.1. Lineage (NCBI taxonomy): Eukaryota > Metazoa > Chordata > Aves > Psittaciformes > Psittacidae > Myiopsitta > Myiopsitta monachus. The sequence goes on from CM029919.1 coordinate 69,559,370, forward strand.
TAGCTAGTGGGGCTCATTGGCATAAACTTAAACTAGACTTAAAGGGGAACAGGGATAATATCAGGCTTGCCCATGACAAGCTGTGCGATGACACTGCCAAAGTTAGAGGAACAAGGTGCTAATGAGGGCCCTCGGCTCTGAGACATACTGGCTACACTGAGGCATACTTGAAGTCTTATGAAAATGAGCCAGGGGCTCCTGAGGTAATAGAAGTCGACAGGGAAATATCAGTGAAATACCTCAAAGGAATTAAGGGTGTTCTTCTAAAAAGGTGACATGGCCAACAGCCCAGCTGAAGTGCCTCTACTTCAATGCACGTGTCATGGGCAACAAATAGAAGGAGCTGGAAGCTACCATGATGCGAGAAAGCTAGGACCTAGCTGCCATTTCTAAAACTTGGTTGGACGAATTGTGTGACTGGAGTATTGGCTAGTTGATACCTACAGGCAGTTCAGAAGGGACAGGCAAAGAAGGGGGGTGGAAAAATTGCCCTCTACATCAAGAAATGCATAGAATGTGTAGATCTGTCTCTGAAGAATAGCCACAAGCAAGCTGAAAGCTTATGGGTAAGAACTAGAGACCAAGGCAACAAAGGGAACCTTCTAATTGGTATCTACTACAGGCTGCTCTATCAAAAGAACCATACTGACAAAGACTTCTTACTCCAGCTACAGGAACATTGCACTCTCTGGCTCTCATCCTGATGGAGCACTTCAATCACCTGAACATTTGATGGAAAAGTAGCATGGTGAGATGTAGGCAATCCTGGAGACTCCTGGAATGCATTGAGGATAACTTCTCAAGCCAGGTAGCATGACAGCCCTGCCGAAGGGTGTGTGATACAAGATCTGTTGGTCACCAGCACAACTGAGCTAATCAGTGATCTGTTTGAAATAATCTCTCCTCCATGCTCTTTACTGATTATCCTCTTCCTCTGCCCTCCACTGTCTGTCTGCTTCTGTGGCTGCACAAAGCTTAGCCTGAGGTTCACAGTGAAGCCAGCACGGCAATGTGCTCAGCTTCACACCATAAATCGCTGGCTAGGTACACAAGGACTTTTGTATGGGCACATGTAAGGCATTTGAATGAGCCAAGCAAAGTTTCCAAGCTCAAGCTCACAGTGTCTCAGGGAACGACAGAGGAGGAGGACATCACTGAGAGCTCCAGCTACTCACGCAGCAAGTAGCTTTTCATGGGTGAATGACTTTAAGACAACAGATGAAGTTACCATTCTTTTTTTTTTTTTTTAGGTGAGTCTTTTACTGATATTTAATCTGTCTCCTCACAGGCTCACACAGTATTTCTGCTTCAACTTGATTCATTCTGGGTTAGTCAGCAGCTCATTTTTTTCTTGGTTTGAACCCATCATTGTCATCTTCTTATGGCTGCCCTGGGTCTCTGTCACCGGCTTAGCTCTCATCTGGTGCTACAAAAGCACCAGCTCTAGTTATGGCTCTACGGAAGGGAAAATGACTGACAGATGCTCCCTTGGGGACATTTTGGTTTTATGCAGGCTGGGAATAATTTCTGAGTCAAGTGCTCATTTCTTTAGTAATAAAGTCAGCCAGTAAGTTAAGTGCTTCCGCCAGTAGCTGTCTCCTTAATTCAGAAAAGAAAGTTTTCAACTTTGAGAATGAAATTCCATGAACAAAGCAGGTTTTTGGGAAGCCTCATCTAGATACAGTCGTTTCAGAGTAAAGAGTCATTTATTTATTTTTTTTAAATAAGTAGGACCAAATTGTTCTAAGTTCCATAATCACCAGCTGCCATGAAAATCGATAGGAATTATGCATATATACCTGAGGAAAAATGTTACTGGTAGTTCTTAGAAATGAGAGGAATGAATTTAAAATGGATTTTGGATTAAAAGTATCAGAGGGATCAGCTGACTCTGTGCTACAGAAAAGAGCTGACTTAGAAAGTCTTAGGAATCAAGGTTATCACAGAAATTCTGCCAAGGCATTTATCTATAGTGGTAGGTACTGCTGTTTTGACTTGCATACTGCTAGAGAAATATAAACTGCTTTATTCCCTTGTCCCAGTTAGATTAGTCAAGTACTTAAGCACTTTATCTTTTAATTAATTGTATTGGCTAAGTGTGTATTAAAAAACTGAATTTTGGCGCAGAAATACTCAATATATTCATCATTTCTCATACACCTCTCTTCTCTGCAGCCTTCCAAGCACTGAGTCATAGCTCCATTTTATTCTATTCTTTGCATTGCTGTACAGCAATTGCACAGTCTATGAAAAAAATACATTTGTTGTTTAATCATCAGGGGGACCAGCCATTCATAAGAGAAGGAGAGACAGCCTGTGCAGAAAGAGCATGATTTAACGGAGGGTTGCAGAATGTGATCTGGTTAAAAGTCAACTAAACTTAGTAAATGGAAGATTTGGAAGCCTTGGTCATCTCTTCTGACAGTCTATTTTGAAAGAAAGATCAAAAAGGAAGAATATAGCTGCTGGTTTCATGTTCATTGTGTCAATCTGCCAATTATTTCCAGAACTTTGCTTATCTAGAAGAAACAGAAACTGCATATGACCATTGTTATGGTTTTGGATTGTAAAACAAAACTCAAAGCAAGGCTTTTCGATCCAGTTATCATTTCATTTGCCCATTGTGGATGGAGCAATACTGGCTAAACACAGGGATGATTCCAGTCAAATGTCTTCTCAACCTCATTCAGGCCAGTGTGGGTTAGCAGCAGTTATGCTTCCCCAGAAACATAACCCTGAAGTTCTCCCTAGTTGGCACTGCAGTGCAAGTCCTCCTTCCCAAGTGCTCAAACAGAAACAGAAACAGGACATAGGAAAGTTTGGCCATCTACTGTTAATTTTAACAGATGTTAAATATATAACATCTATTTTCAAAAGCTCCAAGATTGGACAAGTGAAATCACAGTGATCTTCTACATCAGAAGTAAGTGTAGCTTGCCTTGATGAAAACATGGTTTCAGGTTGTTTCTCACAGGTATGAACATTAATTCATCCTGAAATTGTAACTGACTAGATAAATCAAATGCCCTCAGATAATGGCTCAAAACAACATGCCTAAGTCATTCTGCAAGGCTGTGCAGGCTAGTAGCATGTCTTGAAGGGCTATGTTCAGGATATACTTGGTCTGCTACAAAGCACAGTGGAAGGACTGTACGAGTAAAACCTTTATCGGGAAATTTCAGTGGAGTCACATCTGGGATGTGACTGCTGTCTTCAAGCCAGCACTTTCTGCTTGGACCAAGCTTGCCAGACCTGCCTGGACCTGCTCCCAGATGATGCAGTGATCACTCTTTCCTGTGCTGGGGATGCCTGCTGCATCCCAGCAGTGAGGGATGCTGGCTCATATTCGCTCCCTGCAAGCTAGCCCAGTGCTGAGGACACGATGGAGAATGGGCTTGCAGTGCACTCTGGACAGACATACTGCCCAGGCAGACACTTTGGACAGACATCTATGTGCCAATTTCTCGCCTGAGAAATTGATAGTTTCTTCAGCTGCTGGTATCTTGCAGGTTTAAGGTATTAGAGGTCACATTGCTACAGCTGGTTTCTGAGAGCACCAAGTTAGGATCAGGGTCAAATCAAACCAAAAAGGAGGCACCAGGTGACAGACTAAAGCTCTGGCAGTCAGGGGTTTGCAGTTACAACTTTAAGCCAAGCTACTGACTCATGCTGGATGTGTGAACATGAGCAATGCAGTTGGCTCCCTGCTACCTAAATCAGCTAAGCTGGAAGACTGAGTCATGGCTGGACCTCCCAGAATCCAGACACGTCTGAAGTGACCTTTCTAGAATAAATAAGTACAAGTTTGCCCATTGCCTTGAAACTCCACATATAAGTGTTAGACTGTGCTAGGGCTACAGTGAAGAGGATGAGGGAGAGTATGACGTAAGCTCCCCCTTCCTCCATACACTGGGGAGCTTCTTGTAAAAATGAATGAGGCTTTTTCTTTCGTGCACTGTGGGAATGCTGCTTTCCAAGATGTTTGCACTCAGCTTGCCTAAATATACACTGGTCCATAATACAGAGCACATTAAGTGTATCCAGGACATTGGAAAAAGAAAAAACCCATGGACTAAGGCAAGAATGCAGGCTGAAGTGGCCTCTGAAAGTCACCCAGGCTGACCTCTTTTATCCTCACCCCCAGGCCTATCTTCAAAGCTCAATCAGCTGGCTCAGGGCCCTGTCTAGTCAAGTTTTGAATATCTACAAAGACAAAGATTTTGTGGGCTTTTGAGCACCCTGCTTTAGTGTTTGATCACCCCCACTGGAAATTTTTTCCTTGTGTCTAATCAGAATTTCCTTTGATACAACTTGGTTTTCATCTTTCCCTGTGTACCCAGAGAGCTGTCTGGCTCCATCTTCTGTGTAATTCCCTTTCAGTTTAGGAAAATAGCCCTTAGTTTTATCTTCTAGAGTCTAACCCCATCCCCTGGCTATCTTAGTGGCCCTCAGCTGAACTTGCGCTAGCTTTTAAATATCTTTCTTGAACTGGGATCCCTCAACTGGACACAGTAATTGATATGCAATCTCACCAGTGCTAGGTAGTGAGGACTAGTCTCTTCCCTTGGTCTGCCAGCTGTGCTCCTCTTTTGCTATGTATGTATCCACATCCGCAAGGGCACACTGCTGACATATTCAACTTAGGGTCCACTAGGACCACAGGTCCTCTTCTGAAGAGCTACTATTTAGTAAGTCAACCCTCAGCTTGAACAGTCATATGGACATTTCTGTCATGGGTGCAACAATATCAAGAGTAAGTCTATGCAAATAAATACACCTATCGCACTGGTCAGAAGCAGTCCGCAGTCAGAGCAAGCTGTTGGCAGTCAAGACAAACAGCTGTTCAGGACAGAAGACTGCAGGAATAGTAAAGTGTCACAATCTTGCTGCCCATTTTTCTTTAACCAGAAAAGCTTTGGAAACCCAGGCTCATTTGCTGCTGAAGTTTGGAACATATACATATATATGTGGATGTATGACTATTGCAAGGCAAGATGGGACTCCCATAAAGCCATCGCTGTTACCTCATCTCCCATACGCCTGGTGGCAGCTGGAAGAGCAAATCCAACTCTCCAGGGCTTTGCTGCTGGGGACTCCGTCCCAATTCAGCTCTTCAAGCTAACAGAGGGACTCATTCTCCCCTGGGCTCATAAAAACCTAGGCAAGTTCTGTCCATGCTTTTCAGTTGCATTACTGAAATTCTCCCAATGTGAAAAGCTATAGTGAATTAAATTATTGTCATCCAACACTACAACAACAATGTATAGATGCAGCACTGAAATCATATTCCAGATTTAAAATGAGTTATTCTAAATCTGCATTAAACAACCATCTTGGCAGTGCTGAACACTGTAAGACTATTAACCTTGATAAATGCTGCATATGCTCATCTGTCTAGAGAAGCTGTGAAATTTGTTGAACTATGTGCAAAGGAAGGCATATCATGATGAACTGCATGTGGAGAGCAGGATGACACAAAGATGCTCCTCCCTGCCATGACATCCAGGGCACAGGAGCACTGGAATACAAGGCTCTGTCTGGTGAGCAGACTTATTTGATCTGTGATCACAAGAAAGGGGAAAATCTGGATCAAAGATTTCTTGCTTTACTGATCCAGGTGGCTCCTCACTCTAGGTGGACTCCTGAGAATCACTCAAAGACTACCTGTGGCTGAAGCTGCTTCAGGGAAATGGGAGGAAAAGTCTGGGTATCACTGTATATCTGCTCCCCTGGAAGCTGAAATCTCTGTTTTACCCATCCTTAAATGAAATAGCAAGTGTGTTAGAAGAAATCTCTGATTGCTGCTGTGACCTATTACAAACTTCTCTCTGCATGTCCTGTTAATGATTCAGCTGTAGAGGTGGTGCAGAGGCAGACAGGGTTTTGACACCTAGTCTGTGGGCGTCCTAAGTGGATACAGATCTCAGGATATGGCCTCTGTCGAGGGATACACAGGAAAGAAGTGGGCATTCAGAGATTCAAGGCTATCATGCACTTCTCTGAGAATTATAGCCAGCTTTCAGCACCCTGGAGACCTTTAAGACAGAGGGGAGTTGTAGTTGGCTCATCTGAAGCAACATGGGAATTAATTTCTGCCACAGTAAGCATGTCCTGCCAGCACACGGTCAGAGATGACCTGAGGAGAGGACTCTGCTGCCCATGGAGTGCAAGATAACATAAAGATACTGCCTTTCCCCACTGGGCGCCATATAGGTCCCCCTTCACCTCCTCCGCTTCCTTCCCCTAGAGTGTCTCATGTAAATCAATGTTATTCTCCTGCCACATCCTTTAAGTGTCGCAGCAGTGACACCCAAGTTAGATTACAAGTGCCTGGGGCAAATTCATGAGTCCTGCTCCTAATGTGAAGTCAATTAAAATCAAGCAATGCAAGGAACGCATCTGGTCCTAGATGTTCATGGTAATAAAGAAACCCCATTATGCTATTCATGCAATGTCATTACTAAATAGCAATTCTTAAGATAACCATGTCAGGAAGAAGCCTGAATTACAAAATTAAGACATTTGTTTTAAGGTGGATTTAAAGCCTTTAGGGTCTGTAGATAAATAGATTCCATTTTCTGTTAAAAAACCAAGACCTTAAACACAGTATTAAGCTGTACAGTCAGTTCTGCATTTTGAATACCTCCTCCCCAGAAACTCTAACAGAAACCATTACAAAGAAGGCACCTGTGGTTCTGGTTTGGAAGAATAACAAAATTAGGAGTGTATGGAAGGTTTAAAGCCAAGGTCCATCAATTCAGTAACAGAGAGCAACACACGAACATCTTAGTGATCTGAAGCAGCTAGCTCAGCCTGATTCTTGTGAATTTAACTTTATTTGCTCACTGTGAGCTTTTTTTCTTTTTTGTATCATCTATGAATCATTGCATTGTCCAGAATGAATACCAGCTGAATGCTTCCCTGGCTCAGAGATAACAGAGCCCCTTGCTTAGACAGGAAAATGATTTAAGAAAATCAATGGCCTGGCTTTGGTTACAAAATAAGTTTTAAAAATAACAGTATAAGAGCTAAACAGTTGGGATGACAGCAGAGGCGTGTTTCAGCCCACTGCCCTTTCGTACCAAGAGTTCGCCTGACAGCAATTAAATAAGCAAGTTTCTCAGCAACATCAAATCTTAGGCAAAGTCCTATAGTCATTATTTCATCACTAAAATATTATGAACAAACACATTTGGAACCTCCTTTGGGTCACTAAGGGAGCCCCATGCACCCTTGCCATAAGCACCCTAATACAGGGCTGTAGCTAGGACTGGCCTAGATTTGAAGGCCAGATAATCTTAATAGAATGATGCCATTAACTTCCAAAGTGTTCACAGACATCTACAGAGTTGAAAGTGGGCAGTGATAACTTTTTAGGCTGAGGCACAGTTCAGCGCTGCCCACAGACATTGATCTTGAGCCGCACATGCAGTAATTATGGGTTTCCCAGCTCAGAGACTCCTATGCTCTGTTTTTTTGGGGTGTCAGGGTGCAGTGGTGACAACACAGCAGTACTTCCTATCCTCCTCTTCCTCCTCACTTTGTTTGATTTCCACCATCAATATACCACAAGAACATACCTGCCACACACCTTCCCCTTGTCCCCTCTGTAGTAGGACCCTGCTAGCATTTATTTTTGTCTACATTGCTGGCAGCAGGAAAGCCTGGTGGGTTGTCTTTGACTCTTTCCCTCTCTGTGAGATTAAATGGTGGTAAGAAGTTGTTGTACTTCTTCCGTACATAGTGATTGTTCATGAGGAGTTTTCTCCATTATGAGTTTAAACTGTGAGGCAAAATCACCTCATCTTGTATGAACCCCGGAGGAAAATACTGGGCATAGAGACAGGTCACAGAGCTTAGAACAGGAGCCACTGCCTCCTTTGGCTCTTCCTGGTACAGCTCTCAGAAGTGTACGTGTGAAAGTACTTGAACCAGCAAAAAACTGCTGCAACAGAGTCTCCACTTGCAATCCCAGTAACTCCAGATGTTCCTGATGCGTGAGACTGCCTTTCCTTGCAAAGTAGATGTGCCTGAATTCCTTAGAAGCTGGCAAATAAAAAAGGAGACCCCAATTCCCTTCTCTCCTTAGCCACATACAGAGTCATACATGCTCAGCTGCATGATCGCACCTTTGCTATGTACACAGAAGAAAAGTAGATAAATGATGCAGGCTCATCTACCCTGGGGCTGAAATACCTTTAAGAAACAGGTCCAGAAGAACTACTGAGTAATACTTCTCTGCATCAAAGAATTGTGAGAGTTAACATGATGAGTTAAGCGTAGATAAAGCTCTGGAAACTACTTGCTGTGGACAAAGCCTCTGTGAAGCCCCTGAAGAAGCATCTATGACAAAATAGAGCAAATCATGGAGCATTCAATAAAGGTCTCAGCTGCCCCACAGGTTAAATCAAAACCTGTCATTTTTAACTTGATTATTTTTCTAAAGAAAGGTAACTCCTAACTCACACAGCAAAATGAATCCTTCTGTACTGTGAGTTATGTGGCATGCACTTGGTACAGGAGATGAGAAAAGTATGTGTTTCCCACGGCTCCACACCTCTGTCGGAACAGTGCAAGCAAACTGCATAAGCAGCCTCCTCAAGCTCAAACAGGGCTGAAGGAGGACACAGGCTCATCCCCGTGCGATCCCTGGCTTTGCACTGCCCAGCGTAAGGCAGAGTGGCTTTTTTTTCCTCATCATTTTGCCTGAATGCAATGCTCACACAAGACCTGGACTACACAGGAGATCTGGTATTAATACTGGCAGAAGTAGTTCCCTTAGCTTGCTCTGGCAGGCTAACTGCAGCCCTTGATTGGAGATCTCCCTCCAGAAGGTGATACATCCACCTCTACTGCAATTCACTTCGTGGAGGCCAACCTTGACATTACCTTTCACCACAAGGTCACTAGCATTTCAACTGAATCACCTACGCTCTTTTAACATAAGTCACTGAGTGGTTGGTTAGAATGTTCAGTCACAACAGATGTGGGCAGAGTTTGGATTAGTCACATAGGATGAAAAGGCTTCATCAGTCACTCACCCTTAGAAATGACATTTCAATACAAAATAAATTTAGTTTTAAAAGCAATTGATTTCTTATATATGAAGGGGAAAGCTTCCTTCTAACTGAACTTCTGTTCACTGTGAGCATTACTAAAGCCTTCACTGGAAAATCATACTGTTTCATGCCCAGGGCAGCAAACACTTGGGTTCGAGAAGGTTTCTGATACCCTGCAGTCATCTTCTGCTTTCAGTGGGTCTGCATGGGAGAAGCGAAAGGGAAGGAAATGCTTGGTTCTCTGACAGTGACCCAGAAAGAGCTGCCAACTGAGGGAAGTGACAGCCGAGCTAGCAGAGGTCAGTGCCCAAGAAGTGATTATATCCCTACGATTTTACACACACATTCCAGCAAAATTCGTCAGGGCTCCCAAGGGCAGCAGGTTTTTAGGAGGAAAGGTAGGACTGAAAGGAAACAGAAATGAGCCTGAACACAGAAACAAACACCCTTAAACCATGATGCTGAGGTTGACACATGACTGAAGATGGACATCCGCACTACTGTGTTTAAAAACTGAAGAAATAATAATAATAAAACAACCAAGAAGTTCCAGGTTCAGTCTTCACTGGAGTATTTGCCAGCTGTCCACTCAACACTGGAATAATTGCTCCTTGCATGCCTCAGCCACAATCCCAGCCCAAAGGGGCCACGCAGTGTAACAAGGTGCTAACCTCCAGCAAGTGTGTCTATCTACCATGGGCCCCCTGCCATTTCAATACCCCCATTGCTCCCTGCCTAGCACAGAGATCACTGTACAGGGGCTGTCATTTCTGACTCCAAGCACCTCTACATCACAGCAGCTCCCATAGCGGTGTGATCCCAGCTCATGCCCCAGAGGGGAGCAAATTGATGGTTTTGTATCCCACACTGACAATGAAGGTGTGGACCACAGAGGAATTTGGTCTCATCAGTAGCTTTTGCTCTAGAGGTGTCTAAGGTTCAGCTTTAAATGGAATTTAACTGTGTCTTCTGCCATTAAAAAGAAAAAAAAGGAAAAGGACCACACAAAACTTTCCAGGTGGTCACTGCAGGCTGGGTCCTGTGAAGAATTCACCCGAGACAGGTGGTCATCTATAAAGCAGAGTTGTGGCTGGGACCTCACTCTTTGTGACCCAAATATTCAGCTAAAATGTTCTGAATGAAAAAAGTTAGCTTGCAGTCGTCAGTCCACTGTGGATTGAGGAGAATCTCCAGTGGGAAAAAGGAAGCTTATTAAACAGATGCTACAGAATACAGCAATATGGGGCAGAAGAGAAAACAATAATATGAAATTACTTCTGCCTCAGATACCCCGTACAGTTTTTATTAAAGTCAACAGGAATTGCACACACAGCTCCAGGAGCAGGCACAACCCATCAACAGAGTGTTAATGCACAAGCTATGGGGGAAATTGAAAGGTTTGAACTCTGCAATGGATAAATAATCAGAGGCCTCACTGCTTTTTACAAACAGTAAAACTTGCAGATTTTTTGTGTGCAAAACCCCAAGCCTGACATCTCAGAAGAGAGGAATTTTGCACCATTTCCCACATAGAGAGGTGCAGCAGACACCACACAGGCATCCCCAGGCAGAGGAAGCAGTTTGGCACTTCCTCCCCTAATGGAGAAGCAGAAGCAACTACGTAGATGCAAAAAAGCAACAAAGTTTCCTGAGACTTTTGCTCCTCAAACAGAGGAGATTTATATCTCTTGAAGTGATATTAGATTGCTTTATGCACTTCTGTTTGTTTGGTTAGTTGGATTTTTCTCCCTAGACCAGGCAAAGTATTTATGGAACTTTACAACTTAAATGTCCAAGGACTGTGCTGAGTGAGTGGTCTGCATTAGGTAGGTGTCATGCACCATGACAAAATTCACAGCATTTTGCACGATTAGCTGCACAAAGAGATCCTTTCACTTAACACTGACACACAGCCCTCTTGCATTTCAGCTGCTTAAGAGTGCAAGCAACATTTCACCGTGACCTCAGACAACAAATGAAACACACTTCTGTGTTTCTGACAGCGTGCTCCTAGCCCACCCCGATGGAACGTACGCTATTGCCATGTAGCATTAGTTACAACTAGGTCACATCACCTCATGGCTGAAGATGACAAGATCATGCATATAGCAATGCTTATAGATGATGTCAGCTCAGCTTATACATGGTAACTAAGGAAGCCATCGAGGAAGCTTAGATTCAGGGTCCTGGTTGGATACATGTTTGAGGAATCATTTTTCTGCTCTGTAGGGAAACAGTAGTCCAGTGAAAGGTCTGATAAAGAGGCAGGGAGTAAGATGCCTCTCTCTCCCCTGCAACAGAAACTAGAACAACCCTAAGCTTTCCACACTGCATGAAGTGACTCCATGAGTCATTCAGTGCTGCCTTTCAAGGACTCCCACCTATTTATGCAATGAAAAGCAAACAGAAGTCCTCACTATGGTTTAATGATGTCATTGCACAGCTAATTTGTTTGCTACAGATCCTTGCAGGCTTTAAATTTAACGTCTAAGTTCATACCAGGTTTGTAATTTGCGCTGTTGAAAGGCAGCACCAAAATACACCAGTCAGCTGAATGTGTCCTAAATGGACAACTCCAGACATGTGACAAAGAATAAATCCCATTGACACAGGAAACTTCTATTGCTATGGTATTTCTTGCCTCAGGCATATGGAGCTTCTTCCTTGGGAGGGTAGTGCAGCACTGGAACAAGGACCCAGAGACATAGGGGCATCTCCAGCCTTGAAGATATTCAAGATTTGGTTATACAAAGCTATGTCTGATGTGACCCAGCATTCATTGATATTCCTGCTTCAAGTAGGAGGTCAGCCTAGAGCCCATTGCAATTAACATTTCTATGATCCTGTGAGCTCTTCCTTCAATCTTAGTATATTTCTGATGCAAAGAAGTTTCCACGTTAACAGTGAGAGTGGATACAGATTTACATGGAATGAAAGTATACCGGATCTTTAAATTATCTTTACATTAAAATGATGGGCATTTGAGTGGGGTGTATTAATGGACTCATGCAGCTGTGTAGAATACTGAAGGCTATTTAGGGGCAGACCCCTAGAAGACCATAAATGCTCCCATACGCATTGATGCCAGCTGTCTTACTCGAGAAGGGAATGTCAGAGGGGGACAGTTGACCTTTAAGACGCCAGCACAGTTGTGTTAAATTTCCCTTCTCAGTGAGAAGCCAGTCAAATGTCACCATTCATTCTAGAACTGGTCAAAGCACAGGATAAAGCTGCTGCATTTTTCACACTAGAGCTTTGAAACAAGCCATTTTTATTTCTCATCTCTCATTCAGGCCAGCAGCTTTAGCATAAAGTCTTCCTCTGCAAATCAGATTGAGCTGTGGAGACTTTAATTCATCATTCCCAAGCATTTCATATGCTTTAAGATTTCCATAAAGCAGAAAACATGTGTGTGAAGACTCTGTCAATGACAGAGATAACTGCTAACACTGAGTCACATGTTATTTCACATGAAGATGGGTGCTGTCATCTTAATTCATTTTCATATGCCACAAACGATTTCTTTACAGGAGAGGAACAGTTGTTAGGTGTTGCGTACTCTTTCATGTTAGAGCTGCCCCTTTTACCTTCTCATTGAAAAATATCCGCTGTTAATTCATGTTATGAATCAAGCCTCATATTAGTCTCACCACACCACCATGACTAATACTTGCCCTTTAAACATTCTGTGACACTTCTAACAAACTTGTCTGGTACTGACCAAATTCAGCCTGAATAGCCCTCATATCATAAAGCTCTTGTCCCATTCCCTTCTCATTCAATTCTATGTCTGGCAGTTCCAAAAAACTGACAGAAAGGGGGTTCCTGCAGTGCCATCAGTAGGATAGCATCAGGCAGCCAGAGGCAGGCTACCCTAGGGTCCTACAAGTCAAGGCACAAGGAGTGGGGCTGCTGTAGCTGTGAATCTCTCTTGGCTGCACAGATGCACTTAGGCAGCTCCTCCCAAGCTGAAATGTTATTTTGCTCAGTACAGCTCAGCACATCTCTAGGGAAATACAGCAGGAGCTCTATTTCTCGAGGGAAACAGAACGAGACCCGGATGCAGATAAATCCTATAGACATTCCCCAGCCTCTGACTCCTTAATTCATTAACAAATAAACTAAATATTTAAAATCCATGTATGATTTGATTTTCTAAAAAGCAAACAGCCGCTTCTAAAAAATCTACAGCCTCTTTGCTGTGGCTTTGGAATGGCCTCCAAATACGAATTGTGAATGCCTGATGCAGAAATAGTTGGGTTTTGCAAAGCACTTGAAACTACAGTTTTTGGGTTTTCTTTTCAGTGGGTTCCCAGTCAGGTGCCTGTGATATGGATTTAATTGTCACTGTTGCTAACAATTTCATAGCTCAGAGAGGGGTAATGATTATAGCATTGAATGGCTCTGCTATTCCTCAAAATCTGAGTGCTGTGCACAAATGTGTGCATAAGGATGCAAAAAAGAAAGGAAAATTAAATAAGCCATCTAGGCCACCGCCATATGCATACTGAGTTCAGAGGGTGATCAGTTTACCTTTCTGTAAGGAATCTTCTGTAAAGAAGGGTCTCAGCACTTAAAAATCTGGCTGTTAGGCAGCTTTGCCATTCAGAAAATCTGGCATGAAGGGAGGAGTCTCAGCAGAGGTTATGAACCAGCAACTTCAGAGTGGGTGGTAAAATTAGACAAAATCAATCTTTCCATCCCTCAGAGCAGACACAGCAGCAGGTGTGGGTGGGGACTGAAGGTGCACCACAAGGGAACACAGCCTAAAAAAAACACCTTTCAGTGTAATGATATCGTACCTTGTTGCCAACACTGACATAGTGCTCATACTGTCTGCAAAATCGTTATTTTGCAAGCAACTCTTCCTGAGGCTCAGAAGAAGAATAGACACTGAGAAAAGAGACAAACTTTTCTTTTAAATTTCCTTTCTGTGTGGAACTGGCTCAGTTCTAAAGTAAGCACTGTGGAAATAGCCAGGCCCTATTGAAAATTTCTAAAAAGGAAAAACGTCACCTCCAATTAGTTTGCCGGGTACTGAAAATATCCTGATCTTAAAATATCTTGAGAAAGACCCTGAGACTGAACAAGTAATGCCTTTGCTCTCTCCATGGTGGTGCTTTTTGTCCCTTGCTTCGTGAATTCCAAATACAAAGAAAAATCTGTAAGAAAAGAGAAATGATGACAAAGACCTCAGTACCCTGAGAACCATCTCTCTGCTCCTCAAGAAACGCTGCTGTGAAAATGACCACACTGATGTCAACTCAGAAGAAAGTAACAATTGTGTCCTGTGTTTTGATGCAAGCAGATGATACAACAGGGAAGAAATGTAAGTTCGTTGATTTCTGCTACACTGATGGTGTGAGATACCATCTTATCTTTTATATGCATTAGTGAAGGTGGTTAAAAAAAGGTGTATCTTCACAGCATCCTTTCTGTACGACAGGTTATTATTGTTCAGTTCCTACAAAGCCAAAAGCAAAGTATATTAACATGACCAGATTGCAAAGAGTCATAAATCTTTCCTGTGATGCAGTGCCTCACACTTAGGTGCACATGCCAGCAGCACATCTACTTCTCTGCCTGTAGTAAATCTGATCTTTTTCTTTGGTTAAAGATGATCTTTTAGGTACACTGGACTCTGCAAAAAATCATGGGCAATCTCATGCCTATCTTCCCGTTTTTATCTTGCAATATCTCTATTGTGAACATTTTATAGTGTTCAGAAATGTAGTAACTGGACTACAGGAGACATGGAAAGTAGCTATTTCTAGAATTTTCTGAGAAACAGCCTGATAAATGCACATAAGTATCTTCATAGGGAGAAAATGAAGACCTCTTTTCTCATTGCTTAGTGGGTGTGTATGCGTGCCTGGTGAAGGGACACTGCCAGTCAGAGTAGGCTGTGTCTGACTGTACACAATATATCAGCTCCTTAATCTAATAGTCCTCCTAAATCGTCTGGGTACAGCCTACCTACCTGGGTATGCAAGATTCTCATAAGGCTTAACGGCTTTTTTTTTGGCCAGCAAGAGACCTGGCTCCTATCCTATGAGTAGTGAACTGAAGTACAGAGGAACTCTGGTAACGGTCAGAAGCTACAGGAGAAGTCATAGGGAAGTGGAACTGAACATGACTAAATGAGCCCAGCATCCAAATCACGAGGCTAAGCCCTAAAGAGCTTACACAGCTCATAGCAAAACAAGTGAAGATGACAAATATTTATGTAATAGATACTTGGAATGCAAATGGTATGCATTGGGTAATGCAGTGCAAAAGTTCTCTGTGATAACAGCAGGGTTTGCTTAAGGTTAAGAGATACTCATTCCATAAGGCAGGACCTACCACAATTGTATTTGAACCCTTGAGGTGCCCCCTCCCAGCACAGGTGGCTGTCACCATGGAGCTACAGGGTAAAATAAAACCTCAGCCTCTTGCTGCCACTCCATTAGCGGAAATTGTTTGGATTTGGTCATTGAGTTTGCTTGTTTTCAAAATTACGATGTAGCTGCTATCGGAAAGATGAGTCAGTGAAACTGAGTTTTGTTGTTCTGGAGGTGAGGGTTATTGACTGCTCTTTGAAAAAATGGAACCCCAAGAGGCCTCAGGGCAGCCTCTGAACCAAGGTTTTGCACCATGCTCTAACATTATCCTCGAAAAAGACAAATATCCTGAGTCATCTGGTGTCTGCGTCTATTATTTAATAGACCTTTCTCCGGCTTCAAGTAAGAGTGTTTCATTTGATCAAAAGTGGGTGAACCATAAACATATGACACTAAACTGTTTTATTTCATAGTAAAAGAGTAGATAAGCCGCAGCATATCTGAGCGCAAGGTAATGCTAAATTTGGCTGATTTGCTTTGCTATTTTCGATCTCTACAATATTAGCCATGTGATACAGCAAAACTTCCTTTCCCTCTCAATAGCCCTCTGGAATCTGAGAAAAGGGAAGAAGTTAAATATCAAATGAGAGAAATTACTTCTTAAGTGGCCATCATTTTTAAACTGCATGCTTTTAGAATACTAGAAGAGCATTTTTCTTGAATTGGAGTTATAATACTGAACACAATTATACTAACATGGAAATGCCTAGAATTTGAAACTTCAATAACAGAGTAGCTGCAGATATTTTTGAACATTTGCACTGTCTTTGTAACCTTCAGGGTGTTTTTTGCTCTTGCATACATAAGCACCAAAGCCTGCACCTCTGCTGCAAAACCTCAAGTGGAGAACTGTGCATGACTTCAGTCTCCCCAGTACAAGACAGACACTCGTATACTCTAGCAAGTGCTGCAGAGCACCACCACGGTGCCTTGTGTTGGAGCACCAGCTGTGTTTTGAAGATGTGCATTTAAATTATTTTATTATTCTATTCTTCTCCCTTTCTTTTTCCTTCTGTGTGGCCAGTACATACCATCCTGCTAAGCCAATTGACTTCATCCCACTTTGGCAAATGAGGATGTATAGCCCAGGCAGTGATCTGATTTCATCAGGTTTCTAGGTGTAAGCAAACCACACAGTCCCCATCTCCCCACTCTCCCCCACCCCCCACCCCCACCCCACCTCAAAATAGGGTAATAACATCTTGGTGGGTATTCCCCCAGACAGAAGATGAAAACACCCATCTCTGTTTCCCTGCAGGACAAGCCAAACACCGCACTTCTGCAGATGGTGCTCAAGCCATCCTCTGCTGTATAAATCATATCACAAATGCTTTTTTGTAGCCAGTTACTTAAATATATTTCCAGAAAAGCACCTCAGAACATGAAAGAAAAGACACCAGGGGAAAAAAAAATAAGTAAATCATTTAAAGCTGTGCTTTGCTTCCCGTTCAAAGTTAATTTTCTGATTCTCTGGAATTACAAACAGGTAACAAGAAACACAGAATATTAAGAGTGTGCAATAATCTTGTGCAAACCTCTCACACCTACATACTCTCCCTTTTCTGGGTCTGGCTAACTCATCCAAGCCAACTTCAGGGAAAATATTACTCTAAAAAAGTACCCCACTCCCAGCAACTAATCTCCCCTGGATATAGGGAAGGTTCTTCTTTGATCTTACCTTGCTAGGACAGCCAAACCAGCATTTGCAGGTACAAAAGCAGAATTAGGGAAAGAAAGCCTCTCTCAGTAGCTGATCCCTCTCCCTCAGGTGTATTTGTTTTAACACAGCAGTCAGGGTCCAGTGGCCACAGTAGGATTAGGTGACTCGAGAGTAAATGTTCAGGAGAGTTTGCAGACCATCTGCTGTGTACCTTTCTGTTCCAGGTGTCTTATTCTTTCTTACCCACTCTGGCAAGATCTGTGAGCCAGTTCCCTTATGCCAAGAGTGAATATGTAAATTGCTGGATTACTCCATTAAAATTTGTTTCCATCTTTCAAGGGACAAGGCAATTCTTTGAACCTGATAAGCCACTTCCTGTTAGCTCCTGCCCAACAGTTTTACATTAAAAACTGGGGAAAATATTTCTGCATAATGAGGGTATATGCACAGATTCTAGTGCTGGGATCACCAAATAAAAAAAAAAAGAACTGGAAAAAGTCCCACCAGATCCAGATCTATGAACAGAGTAGCTGCACCTGCAACATTGCTTCCAAAAGGTGGACAAGAGACCTTGGAGGTAGAATTGCAGGTGCTCT
Organism: Myiopsitta monachus; assembly: GCA_017639245.1. Lineage (NCBI taxonomy): Eukaryota > Metazoa > Chordata > Aves > Psittaciformes > Psittacidae > Myiopsitta > Myiopsitta monachus. The sequence continues at coordinate 69,577,068 of CM029919.1, forward strand.
GCTTCTGAGACTCAAGTTAATGTCTCCCCTTGGCATCACACTGTGCACGTATCCAGCTACACAGACCTAAGGCAGACACCATGCACAGCCCAGACATGCCTTCGGATACATTCAAACCCCTTGCCAAGCTCTCTTCCTCTGAGTTGAAAATTCTAGTAAATCCATGTGTGTGACCTCTGATCTGAAGGAAAATATAAGGGTATGTCCAGTAATACCTAATAGCAATCAGTTACACAGACCACCATTTAATTTGTGAGAGATCCAGGGGAAACTCTCAGTAAAAACTGACTTCAATATTCATTTAAGTCTCTTCAAAGACTGTTTTCTCTGGCAACCACAATGAACTTTGCAGGGTAGAAAAGACAGACTTTCTTTTTCTTTTGCAGGAAAACACAGCTTTCAATTAAGAGAGTACCATTGTCATACCGATTTGGACATGAAAACGACAAATTGCTTTCCATGTTCATTTCTTAGTAACGTCTTCCATCCACCTTTGTGTTTCTCCACAATAATGGAGATAATTGAATTTCTTCTGTTAGAGTTTGGTAAAGTGAAACTGTGGATTGGAGCACCTTTTCCCTACGCAGCAGGCAGAGAGCACCTGATCAGGAAGGCTTGAGTGGGATGGGTGTATATCTTGCTGCATTTTGCCCACAGGGGTAAAATACCAATTCCTGTGAATTCAGTATCCAAGAGTTTAGTGGCATCAAAATGTCAGCTCCTATTTCCTGCTCAAAGTTTATTATTTCCTCATCAACATCACTGTCATTAAGTATTTACTGGACAGTACATCTCACAGGCAAATTCACAAGAACAAACCCATTACTGTGTTACATTCCTGTCTTACCAATTACCTGACTTAGGTGCCTATACTAGAAAACCAGCTTCCCTAGTTCCTTTGTCAGTCAATGGAAAGGGGCAAGTCACTCCCAGGGACAACTCAGAGTAAGGAACTCAGGCATGTTTTCCTCTATTAATTGTATAGGAAGATAAAACTCTTGTTCAGATGTCCACACTCAGGTTCTATACCTCTCTTCCCTCTACTTCTAATTTCTTTTCTGGAGAAGAAATCTCTGCAACACCAATAACCTGACAACCTGACTACTCTAAACCACCAGCACTTAAAAATTATTTTAAAGATCTGAAAAAAACCCAAACCTTTCTCTCTGTGGTAAGATAGGAGAATAACCAGGGAGCCTTGACCACGCTACATGCAATCAACGTGGTACAGCTGAGCTTAGCTTGAACTTGTGCATTCCTCATAACTTACCTGTATCTCCTGTTTATACCCAAAATAAACTGCTTTAATTAAACATTCAGATAGAATAAGAAAGAGACAAATTAGAAAAAAACAGAGTTTATAGTAAAAATGTGTGTGACTTAACTAGTGGACAATTGTATTTGATGAAGCAGTTGCTAAACTTAAGAACACTGTCTTACCTGCTAATTGCTGTATTTTAGCCAAATAACTCTATCAGGTATATTTATCACTGAGAGAGTCTGGACTATAAAATCAATAAGGAAGGCAATGAGCAGAAGCATTGCTTGAAAAGGTATAGAAGGGGCATTGAAATTTTGGTTATTTTTTCCTGCTGGGAGAAATTTTTCTCCATAAAAGCTATGAAGGAGAAATAAAAATACTACTGTCTCATTTTCAAAATTCCTGGGAACCAAACCAACTATTTTACCTATGATTCTGACAGCAAAAAATTGCTAGAAGGACTATATAGCTACATTTGCACCAAAGCAAGTGGAGAGTAGCTATTTTATCTGCAAGGCAAAATATCTGTTTAGAAGACGGTTTTCTACAGAGATTAAAGGTTATTTTCCTGATACTTTCCTAAAAGAACAATTACAAATAAGATTATTAAAATGCTGTGGATTTAATTCAGTTTGGAAGTGTATCAGACATTCAAAACCTAACCAGAATGATTTTACAAACCACAAGTAACAGAAATCAAAGGAACTCAGTTAAAGTTAAAATGAGGATAACATTGAAAGCACTCTGCGCCATGGTCTCCCAGCAAACATGATGAAGGAAGCAAAATTTCAGATGCAATTTAATTTGCCACAACCGACCGTATCAATACATCATGACCATGAGAGAAGAGAACATTTTCCTTTTACTTACATGGTCATCACAAAAAACTTTCGTCTTCATTAACTCTCTAGAAGAAGATACACTTGAAAAGTTTGCATCAAATAGCACACTAAAAATCAGTATTCTTATTTCTCATCACTTCATTGATTCTTATTCTTCAGATACTGTGTCTGTTCACAGTTTTATAAGAATGACTAAACTCAGGCTAAGCATTTTTACATATGCAAATCTTTCAAGATCACACAATAGCACTGACAAGAAAAAGCAGAAGCATGTGGAATGAAAACCACTGTACTTCCAACCAGTGTAACACATGCAAGCATTCACAATTAGCCTAAGCACAAGACCATCTCTACATTTGAGCATACCCATGGTGCAAAGCTTGGGGGGAAGGAGGAAGCCATGAACCCAGTAAATGCAGCCCTGTAACAATTCCTTGCAAAGTGAGCAACATCTATTCTCACCAAGTATGATGTCTGAGCATTGCATCCCAGTCACTTCTGGATGCTGTATTAAAGTCATAGGTAGGTACCACAGCTCTAAGAAGTTTTGAGCTGGCCATGAACCAGGCAGGGACTGACTTCAGGACCAGGCAGAAAGAAAAGGCTTTCCTTCTACAGTTAGAGTACAACCCACCCACATATTTTACACTTTAGTCTCCAATACAGATGAAACACACCCAAGAATTGTCCTTTGCTCTCCATTGACTATAAGGAAACCTGGAGTGCCTGAATATGCACAACATTGCCAAAGGTACCCCACCAAAATTCCTACAGGCATGACCTTCACAGGCATCAACCATTCCTATTCATTATTCAAAGGGACTGCCCACTGTCTACCAGGTTAAGGAGCCACATTAGTTTTTATAGGTTTCTGGGAGCAGAGAACCGACAAGAAACAGAACATTTTCAGGAACAGTGGGAGGATAAGTATACGTTTAAAATAGTAACAAATGAGGAAATGAGTCTCATATGTCGTGCTAACTGTGAACTCATTCATTGAAGAATTCTGAAAAAATGTCACTTCCCTTCCTAACAATGAAAATAGTCTCTAAAGCACTTTGAAATCCCAAATCCAGATATAACAAAGATAAAGAAGTATGGAGTTTGCTTATATGCTGGACTGAATTGTTCAGAAATTATTTAGCCCTTTCACACTATAAGAATTAATTTAAAACCTTCAAAAATGGAACCAAGATGATAATTTCCATTAATATTTAAGTATCTTCTCACAGAATTCAAGCACAAGATAAAAAAAAAATTATCTTTTCTATTTTTTTAAAGGGCAAAGTATAGGAAAAATATAGAAATGCTATGTAATGCTGCATTACATCATCTCAGAATATTGTCTGAGGGTGACAGACTGGAGCCATAAATAACATATTTCAAAACCTTCTGTGTTAAATGACTTCAATAAGTTGGCTGCAAAGCGAAGAAAATATGGCTGAAAGACAATATAGTGGAGATGGAAAGTGTCACCATATAAACAGATATTAAGCTGAAAGCCAGATTAAATCATTTATCCTATGAAATTCATTTATTTTTTTTTTATAACAAGGAATAAGTAATACATGAAACCAAAAGTTTTCTTTCGGTCTCCATCTATACTTGTGTATTCTTACATCCTCCAAAGAAGAGGAAGAAGGCCACCAAGTGCAGGCAGGCCTTTCAGGCCTTGTGTGGCCCCTTCCCAGGATCTAGTTAAGTACCTGTCACCATTTCAATTGTAATTCATCAGTCTGCAAATCATCTGACTGCTATTCTACAAATCAGGAAGTTTTTTTAAGCCCCCTTTAAAGTCAATGAGAAAATAGCTGGTTTTGGGGTGGCAAATGCTGGGCTACAAGCAGGCAGCATCCACGACAAATGTTATATTAACACGTGGGCAAATGACCTAAAACTGTTTACTAATGGCACCTCCTGTATGAAGATAGGCTGAGAAAGTTGGGGCTGTTCAGCCTGGAGAAGAGAAGGCTGCGTGGAGACCTCAGAGCAGCCTTCCAGTATCTGAAGGAGGCCTATAGGGATGTTGGGGAGGGACTCTTCATGAGGGACTGTAGTGATAGGACAAGGGGTAATGGGTTCAAACTTAAACAGGGGAAGTTTAGATTCGATATGAAGAAGAAATTCTTTACTGTAAGGGTGGTGAGGCACTGGAATGGGTTGCTTAGGGAAATTGTGAATGCTCCATCACTGGCGGCGTTCAAGGCTGGTTTGGACAGAGCCTTGGGTGGCATGGTTTAGTGTGAGGTGTCCCTGCCCATGTCAGGGGGGTTGGAACTGTATGATCTTAAGGTCCTTTCCAACCCTAACTATTCCATGGATTCTATGAGTCTATGATCTATGCTCTCCTCCGAACTCAGTTATCTCCATGGCAGGGGGTTGGAACTAGGTGATCTTAAGGTCCTTTCCAACCCTAACTATTCTATTATTCTGTGATTCTATGATCTCCAGTTATCTAAGTAGTTATCAGAGATAAAGAATGAAAACTTCTGATGAGTGAGCTGCAGATTTGAGGCATCTCTACTCATAAGTCATAGCTTAAGCAGTGAACACCCCAACAGAAGAATTAAAATTGCTGTTACAAATAATGACCTGGGTCAACCCTTTTGGAGAAGTGCTACTCCTCACTGAAGAGACTTACTTGGAAATTAGTGGGGAAACCAATGCATACATACTGGGTAAGCATTAGCTTCTCTAACTGTGAAGAAAAGTAACTTTATTCAGCATTTCGAGTGACGAAGTAATACAAATGCATATACACATATGAAACCATGACATAGCCAGACACTGGAAAAAAAAATCTATCAGATAATAACAAGGAGGTCAGATCATATTAAGAATGTAAAGAAATTCACCTGGTACTATTAGGAGAAACTGGCTGGAATATTTCATAAAAGGGCCCATAAACCACCTGTGGGATCCACCCGGCAACCTGGGGAACGGACAACAAGGCTCTGCTGTGCCCAAAAAGAAAGGTCATATGCTGTGGGAAGCCTGGGCAGGGCAATGCTGTGAAAGTCTCACGCCTCAGTGCCCAAGACCAAGAGGTCTGTGTAACGTCATCTGCAACCACTATAAGGCCGGTTGGCACATTCGTGTAAATAAGAACCACATCCTTTGATTTCAAAATCAGTATTTTCTAAATGTAAAAAAGACCCTCTGTGGAAATTACTAAGTCCAGGATAGCTGTGCTGTGGTAAATGCGAGTTATTTTGAGTTATTCACTGCATAAACCCATAAGAATATATCTGTATTTTTAAACAGATGATACTTCTCCAAGTAGCATAGTGGTTCAGGAGAGTTCATTTTAATGGTCCACATGGAAAATAAATTTACTCTGAGAGTGAGATTTAAGTATGAAGAGGACTGAGCAAGAGAGTGAAAAATAAATAAGACTCCTGTGATTTAACTGTGGGGTGATAGATACAACCCTGTAATTAATCTACCTAATAAAATAAGAGATAAAATCACATATACTTTTACTACCCAGAGATACAACTTTATTAGTTTAGCAGCACTTTTTTTATACAATATACCTGAACTTTCATGACTCAAGCATTGCCATACAGCTCAAAATATGTGTGCCATTGCTACCACAGTGATGCCAAATAGAGATCATGTGGTGTAGAGGATCAAGGAAAACAGGATGCTTTCCTCTTCCAAGTATTGCTGACAGGGTGCCCAACATAACCTTCCCATTTACTGCTTAAAAGCATATTAGAAATTAGTATCCCTGAAAGACTGCGCTTGATATTTTACCATTCAAAAACCTGGCTGAAGCAATTTTCAGTTGATTGAGGTTATTTTGTGAAAACAACAGCAGATTTTCTCATACTTACAGAATTAATTGTGGTTTTCCGCTTGCTTCACTGATGACCGCTTGATGCCCCATTTGTGGGTTATCAGGAGGCATTCACTTGCTGTTGTCCATTCTGACAATGTCTCATCCACTTTCTATCTCCCCAAATCAGGGCAGACAGGAAGGTGAGTCAGTAACATCATTAACTGGCAGCTTGTACACTCGATAAGTATCATAGAAAAAATGTAGGAGTGTCTCCTTGCTCTCAAATGTTGTTCAAATACACTGGTACTAAGTTAGGGAACATTGATTCAGTTTGGACTTTGTTACCCAGGATGGACAGAATTTAGCTTATAGTAGTTCAAGGAAATGAAACTATGAGGGAACTGTTTCTTCTACACACACAACTCTAATTAAGCTAGTTAATAGATGTGCCTTCAGATCAGCAGGGAAATTATTTCCTTTTATTTCTTCTGCTTGCGTATGACAAAGGAAAAAAGAACAGTCTTAGGGCAGCATGGTTTGAGACATTTGGAAAAGGAGTTTAAATTTAGAACAGAGCAGACCAGCAGTTCCGAACAGAGGTTCATCTAACTAAAGAGTCACTGACAGTATTTGGACTGAGAGATAAAGCTAAAAAATCCTGTAATGGACTACCCTTAATAGTGTACCTCTAGGGGAAGAGTCTTTCTGATACTAAATAGGAAGTGGCTGACTTTCATCCAGGAACATAAGTCTAATAAACACTTGCATGTTATTTTCTATGTAAGATAGCAACAGAAATTTTTACTCTACTCTTCCTAAAACATTTGAGTAATGAGTTCTGAAAATCTGTGTGTGTTTTGGAAAGACACGTTTAATTAATTTGAGGGGTTCTGTCATTTTAACCTCACTGGGAACTCCCTTGAACTCATGCTTTTGCAGAACCTAAAGAATATTTTACATGTACCCACTGTATCATCCCTTGTTTGTTTCTTCACAGCATCTAATTGCCTGACCTTTCTGTATCTGCCTCACATAGCAGCCTATTTTTGTTGCTTCCTCTAGACCTTTTTCTGCTATATTCTTATTTCAGAGAGGATCAGAGTTCGATGCAGTTACTCCAGCTATATCACTTTCCAGCAAGGTTTCCTAAAATGCTGCTGGACATAGTATCCCCTTGTACTAACATAAGAATCCTTGGCAAACAGACTGCAAGCAACAAAATTGTGCTTAGAAAAGCGAATAAGTGTTCTAAGAGGTGTGTGTAAAACCAGACGACAGGTTCTCTGTATCTAATAGCCCACAAGTCTAGTCTTGCAGGTATTTGGGGGTTACTTCTGTGGTATGTAGAAATCTATCCCAAGAGAGGCGCTGATTGATTCTCCAATAACATAGTATCTTAACATGGTCCACATTAGCCTTAGCATTCCCAGCATAGCCCCACATATTTTTGACACACACCTTGCTTCAAATGCCCCTGCAGGCTGAACTGTCAGAACACCTGATACTAGAATATAGATATTTTTCAGCTATTGCACATTAAAATTCGTTAGCAGGAATACAGAAATTCTTCCTTCACCAAAAGAAAATTACTTTAGTGAGGCTAGCAGCCCTGAGCACAGGACCTGAAATCCCAAACAACCTAGATTTGTAGGATGTTGTGAGGCTAGAGGAGTCTGATTGTTTCTCATAAAAATCCTTGAAGAAATAGAATGTCATCTCTAAAAATATAAACATGCACTAAATGATTGGAACAGACCTTCAGATAGGCAAAATAATCTTACCGTGTGCATTGAGACAGATCTGTCTAGACTGTTTTCCTTATCTTGCAGCCAAACTGTTCTCCTTGTAGCAGTCAGTTATACCTTTCAGTGGGCTCTGTCCAGACACAAAAAATATCCCAGAGGAGGATCTCTGTAAAAGCACATGTTCTGTTAAGCAAAAGCTGTTGGAATTGTGTCACCAGATAAAGACAATTTCTTTCAAGCACCTTGGGTTGGAGTGGTTAGTGAACATGTCATCGTGCCAGCAGCAGAAAGAAATTAAAGAAAATAATCTTAAATTGAAGACTGGAACAAGTGAAAGTTCAAAAGGAGCTGAGTCCCTACAGATGTGCAGAAGGCAACAACTTTTATGTGCGACACTAGTCAACCTGGGCAGGCTTGGCCTCTATCCATTTTCATTAAAGTCAGAGGGAATTAAAAAACATGGAATAGGGGGGAAAAATAATAAAAATCAGGTGGGCTGCACCACACTGAAAATTAAACCTAAGGGTAGTGTCTAAACTAAGGGTGCAAAATAAACCAAACAAAACGGAAGGATCTGTGACTGATCGAAGGCTGAAGACCCAATATCCTGCAGGAAAAGATGAGAAAGACTTAACCAAGTCTTTGATGACATGCCACACTGTGACTAGAATCTGAAATGGGGAAAAAAACACATAAATCTCATGCTTTTTACCAGGAAACCCAAAATTAACATTTCCCCAGGACATCTCAAATTTTGCATGAAACAAATTGCTCACTGCACAATAATGTTTCTGTAGTAAGTACCATACTTCAATACCTCCAGCAAGATGAAAACTCAAACACTACATGAAAAGAGGTCTGAAGCAAACTATTTTTAATTCATTTCAAGCATGACGCTGATGGTCCACATCAGTTATTGGTATGAAGAACACAGACTTAAATTTAAAACTTAGTCCTTAAATTTAAAAGATGATGAAAACCAGCAGGAAGGGGAGAAAATTGCTTAAGAAGCACTATAAAAATGATGAAGTTCCTATGTCCATATTTTAATAAGTGATCAGAACATTGAAATACTTATTCGTGAAATAAAAATTTATTAGTGAAAGAAAACACTTATTAGTGAAAGAAAACATTCATGAAGAAAACATGTAAAAGATAATCACTGTCTCTTGTGGGTTTGACGCCTATTTCTCAGACAAAAGTTTCAAATCACAGCTTTGCCCACAGAGAGCTCTGCTGCATCCTGGGTTTCACCTTTCCAAAAGAGAATTTGATCTGCTAACACAGACAGGTATTCCTTGCAAAATACAGGGTGAGACAGTGGTGGAACTTCCCACTGTGACACAGAGCTTAAGGGATGTCTACTGAGGCAAGAGGGTAATGATGACTACTTAGATTGCGTCCCTGGACTCTTTCTCACTTGCCAGGGCCTTTGGTGTGGTGCTCATCTACCCTGGAAAAAATTAGGTGTCATTCCTAGAACACCAAAGACCATGGTGAAGAAACACCATTTTCCCTTTTTACTCCATCAGCAACATTTCAAGTTGCATGACCTTCATTTCCAAAGATAGGTCCTTTTAAGAAATGAAAGGCTACTATCATTTGGAAGGTCAGCATACAAGAAATCTTCTTGAGTTATGATCACTCAACATACCTATTGCTTGGATTCAAAGAACACTCAAGTTAAAAATATTAAATAGAAGCTCAGACTATTCATTTTTATTTCTTACTTTTAATACTTTATAGGGACCACTTATCAGTTGTATATTTGTTTGTAGGAACATGCAAATATAAACAGAAGCTGCTCAAATACATAGCCAGTAGTGTACTCTGGTTGCGCAGAAGTATTTGCAGTAGTATTCAGAATCAGACACACACAAGATTCAACAACCTACTGTCTCTGCTTGGAGTGGAAGCAACAAGTTACTGGGAAAAAAATTATAGGAGAATTAAGTAATTTTCAGAGTTGAAACAAAATCTAGTAGAAGCAGAGATGCTTCAAGGAAAACAAAAGGATTTCACTTAATTTAGCAATTTTTCCTGGCACGAATCTAAGACCATAGCAGGTACTTATGTTTACTGCTCATGCCTCACTTATACTAGTGTTGAACACCAACTACAGCAACATACAGAACTGGACAAATCCCTGGCTGAGGCCTTTGATTGCTAAGTGGTAGTTTTTCCCTTACAGACTAACACAACATTATTTAATTTCTTAATAGCCTACTCTTTGTGATATTTTTTTCACAGACAAAATATAAAAGCTGCTGTAGATGAAAACAGGCATAGTGGGTCAGACCAAAGAGCAGTTATTTGTAAAAACCCAGCATCCTGTCTCCAGCAATAGCCAACAGCAATGAAATGGGCAACTGCACAGTAGTACTTCTCAATATTTTCCCAGCCCTTAGCAATTTGTGGCTCAGAGACTTCTAAGCAAGAGGTGGTGTCTTTGTTTTTTAATAGCCCTTCATGGCATAGCTTATTTCTTTTGCTTATCCTGCCATGTTCCAAACTTTTCTGCAACAAATGCAATTGCATAAACCAAGTGACCAGCTAAATTTTTCATTTTGCTCAAGAGTTGTGTATACATTAGCCAGTAGTACTCTTTGTATGATCACAAGAAAGCAAAATAGGTGCTCTCCAGGGGCTAAAACAAGTTCACTTACAACATATGATGATTAAAAAGGAGGAAACTACAATTCCAACAACAGTAAGTAGCTTCAGCTGTTTGTAGCACTGAGCTGCCTTTGCTATTTCCTGCCACAGGAACCAGTTGCCAGTTGCTTGACACTGTTAACATTTCTAAGACACCTCATCAACCATGACTTCAGCTTTTTCCAGCACGGAACTTCAGCAAACAAGACTGTTCTTTGTGCTCATCCTGGTTTGAAGGTCTTTCAATGACTCCATTATTCTGAACCTAGTGAATATACTTGATCTCCACTGTCGTGGAGGTTTCAGGTGTGAACAGTATTTGTCTAAACACACAGATGATGATTGCATATCATCTGGATACTTCATTTGGAAGAAAGAGATGTGAAATAAATATGAGGGGAATTGGCATTCTCCAAGCCTCATGAAGCAGCTCAATTCTCCCAGAAAACCACACAGAATGTTGGCGACATACTAAATATTCAGTCCTCGGGGGGGGGGGTGGGGCTGGAAGAAAAAAAGAGGAAATCCGAATGAAGAGAATAATTAGTATTCCATGAGCACACTGAACTCAGGCTGTTATCTTGCCAGACAAGGACTTGCACTGCAAGGCGTTTTTACTGAACAAACTTGAAATACACCCTCATGTGAAGAGGTTGCCTTCAACTTCTTTGTCTGCAAGCACAACATAAGCCTAGTATTTCAAAGGACTGCAAAAAAAGAGTCACAGCCGAAAGCCCAAACCCAGCATTTCAGGATGATGTAATGGAAATCTCGTGTGTCTCAAAACTCCTCAAGTTATAGACAGAGCTGCTCAAATGTGATAGGTAACTTCCTTGGTACTCAACTAGGTCAAAAAGTCATAAGCCCAGTCAGTCCATCCTGAACTCTGCCAAATACAGCTTTTTCACCAAAAGAAAACCAATCTTCCAGAAAATCCACACTTGACTCTCAGTGGTCCATCAGATGAAAGCTGCCATTTATCCTAAGAGCAAATCTCCTGGAAACATCTAAACTCGGGTATGAAAATCCTGAACATTCAAGAAGGAAAAAGCTCCTAAATAAATGCAGAATCATAACCTAGCTACTTAAATCCCACACATGAATTTTATAAATATTTCTGTTGCTATATAATTGATCTTCAAATGTTTAACTTTTCACCACAGGTTTGAAAAGAAGGCTTCAAAATTATTTTGAATCAACTCCAGGCAGAAGCACAAATTCAAGGTATGCTTCTGGTAAACATTTTGATTACAACCAGGGCTGACCGATTATTCAACTTCACCTATCATGAATCAACAGATAACTAGATCACTAAAGACAGTTCAAACATGTCTCAGCTCACAAAGCCAAAACAAACATCAGTGGGTTTTGTAAGTAAGTGACATGGCCAATAAATACTGCTTTGTTGGTGTCTACAGTCACTGCTCTAAGTAACATTTCAAGGTAGGAGATAATATGAAATCATAGCTTTAATTCATGATGGAAAAATCACAGTTCAACTAGTGGCTGATTTCAACAAGTAAAGATTTTCAAGGTACAGAATGATCACTTGCAAGAATGCCAAGGTGAACATCATTGCTGGGCATTTTTCACCATTTGTATTTTGGGATTTTTGACTTAAGTTTGAAAAGTAATATTATAACAAATAGGTTTGTGCCATACAAAGATAAATTTTTCCATTTTAATAAAGCAAGATAAAGGAACTTGGGGTCTAATCATGTAGTCCTTCCTGTGTATGTAATTCCCGACTATATTTTGCTTTGAATCACAAATTAAATGCCACACAATGAAACTGCTCTGTCAACTGGCTCCAGCTAAGTGTTTTTGAAGCCTAAATCCTGGCACCAAGTTTGAAAATTTTTTACTTTTTAGTATTTCTTAAACAGTTTGGTTTGGTGTAGCACCTGAACATGTTAAGCGAACAACCTGCCATGCCTGGTCCTGTCGAGCAACACCCAGTTTTGTAAGTAAACCCATTGAATTTAGCGGTTTTATTCCAGAAAATGAGACAAATCAGTAAGAAAGAAATAGCAGATTCCAGCTACGCTTTGAAATTAACAAATTGCAACTTCCCTCAGATTCCTGATACTCTGTTAGAGTTACTTCTGTAATGCAGGAGTTGAATGGTTGAATTTTGTTTTCTCTGACAGGATTAGCATTTTTATCCATTTAATCCTCCCATTCATTTTGGTACCATCATTCTAAAATTTCAGCTGGTTTAATCCTGTCAGAGGATGATTTACTTCATCACTCATGTCCTGAAAAGCAGGTAAAGAAGCAAAAGAGAAGTGGATTTGTGTCGTCTTAAGGTGTCCATCAGTATTTTGGAAAGCTATGGTAAAATACACCATAGAATATTTATTCTTTGATAAGCGTCAAAGAACAGTTACAGACATGATAAACATTTTACCATATATCACTGCTCAATGTGTTTTGAGTTCTAGTAGTTTGCCAATTTATGTAAAAACACAGATGATCATACCAATTAGTTCTCAGATTATTTTTTCCCCACAAACACGTATTTTATTGTTGAAATGAATCACACCTAGCATTAAACATTTCTCATCAAAATTTGATTTTGATACAACATTGTGATACTAAAGTGTGATTTTTACAGTTCAAATACTTCCATACTCAACCTTATAAAGCTGCTAACATCTTACAGCTTGTTTATTTTAGGAGAGCTATATTCATGCATTAGTTACCTGTTTTAGAAAATAAACACTGGCTGTATTTCTTTAACTTTGTATTACACAGATGCTACCTGCCTGGTAGAAGACAGCAGTGCTACTGACCTCGTGGCTTTCATAGTCGATAGTCCAAACTGTCATCAATGTGGTCTGTGAGACCATGATATATGTTCCAAAATGAAGTTTGGATTATAAACCTGTTTTTTGGTGGTACACAAGACAGCTTAACTGCAAGTCTGTTGATCTGCATTTAGCAACCACTGCACTTACACACACAAGGAGCTCCATGTGACAGCAGCAGAGCAGCTACTACCAAGAGTGGTCACTGTTTCCCCTTCTGGCATAGGTATTAGTGGGGACCTACAAATTTGGCTGAGGTACAAAAATAGGTCACTCGCTGTAGAGGGGAGTGCTGTGTGTAGGAGACTTGCTGAACTCTCCAACTCATTTTAACTTCAGAACTGGAGGTTTTCCTCATTTCATCATAGAATAGTTCATAGAATAATTTGGATTGGAACGGACATTTAAAGGTCATCTATTCCAACTCTCCTGCACTGTGCAGGGACATCTTCAGCTAATCAGGTTGCTCAGACCCCATCCAACCTGGACTTGAATGTTTCCAGGGATGGGGTATCTTGCAAGGGTGGAGAGAATTGGAGAACTGGATCAAGTGACATAGATTTTAAAATTAGTGTGAGTTGCCCAATTCTGATCCCAGGCACTACACTTGCTACATATTTTGATGAGTAAATACAACTTAATACAAACATGAAATAATGTCTGTTCTAATACCAATTCTTCACGGTTCTCTGAAGGCAGTAGCTTTGACTGAGGAAATGAGATCCACAGAAGGGAAGCACAGCGATACAGTCAAGACTGTATCTTAAGAGGGTACTCTGCAAAGGATTCCCTTGATGGATTTATCTTCCCATCTCCACTCTGCTAGGCTTAGCTATAATATCAGTTTCATGAATGTTCATCATTAGCACTTGGATGTATATCTGATATGATACTGTAAAGAAATTCTGTCTCCATGGGTCCTTCTGGGAAGTTCTACAATGGATGACATCAAGAGCAGTTGGGCAGTCACCTAGAAGTAGCTGAAATTTCTATAGGCAATTTAGACCAGTAAATAATTCCAATCTAATTTAGTTTTGGTTTAGGAAGATCCATTATTCACATGAGCTCCTAAAAAGAGAAAGAGTTCACTATATTGGTTCTCCCATGCCTTCCACCCATTTTTAATATTTTTCAGAATTATTTCCAGGTGATTTTAACTGATGTTCCAGAAGAAAATGGGATTTTATATAAACCTATTTTTATAACTATGACCTAAAAAGGAAGGAAGCAGACAAAGGACTGTGTCATGCAATGCAAATTTACACACCATTAGGACCAGTGTTTGGATGGGGAGAAGAGCCCTAAAGACTCTCATCTTTTTCCTGTCCCAGCTGTATGTCCATATGCATGCACCCACACCATTGCACAGATTTCTGAATTTCCCCAGCAAGGGACTGTGAGTGAGTAGCACCCCTGGGAAGCCAGAAGAAGGCATGGAGAGTGCACTCTCCCAGGGCTCTCAGGCAGCGGGGCATTTATAATCAGTGCTGCATGCACCAATTGAAAACCATACGGTCTGACACAAAGCCAGCACCTGTGGCTGCCTACAGTGATGCCCATGGCCACTGTTGCCAGTGCCATTCCTGGCCCATCACCACCAATGAGTGGCGCCTGACAGAAGCAACATTTGAAACCCTTTGGTATATTCTACCAAAACTGCTAGCTAATTCTGGAAACCTGTATTGAATCTGAAGTGAAGTAGGAAAATCAGCAACCTCCTAACAGCTGCAATTGGCAAAGATCTCTGGTTTTATGCCCCTGGATAGTATAACCCACAAATGCTGTGCAGTGGCATTTGTTCAGCCCTGACTCATAGACAGACGAATGCCACTGAATGAATCACCAGCAGCACTTTCTGCAGTACCTAACAAGGTAGCTCATCCAAATATTGATCAAGCCCAGGTCTCTTTAATTTTTGAGATCTGACATACCATAATCTAGGATGCTGTTCACCAGTGAAATGATGCGTTCTGGAAAGGGGGCCTATAGAGAGCAGCCAGGAGGGCAAAAAAACACTTGGTGCATCCTTTGTTGATAGCAGCGACCTTCTGCCTGCTGTTAAGCTATAAAAATGATGTGAACACTGCTGAAATGCAAGAGAAATAGCAATTTAACAACAGAAAACTTAAAGGCAAATTAACAAAACCACTTTATAAAACATCTCAATCGGTTCAGTCCACTGCTGCAAAAGGTCATTAAGCTGAACACTGTAATAAAACAATTTTGATCCATAACCGTTGAAAAGACAAACATTAACTGGGTCGGAACAAACCGGCACACCTACACGCTGGGCAGAGAAGAGATTGAGAGCGGCCCTGCAGAGAAAGATTTGGGGATGTTGGTTGATGAGAAAATGAACACGAGCCGGCTTCAGTGTGCGCCCGCAGCCCATAAAGCCAACCGTATCCTGGGCTGCATCAAAAGGAGCGTGACCAGCAGATCGAGGGAGGTGATCCTGCCTCTCTACTCTGCTCTCGTGAGACATCACTTGGAGTATTGTGTGCAGTTCTGGTGTCCTCAACAGAAAAAGGACATGGAACTGTGGGAACAAGTCCCGAGGAGGGCCATGAGGATGATGAGGGGACTGGAGCACCTCCCGTATGAAGACAGGATGAGAAAGCTGGGTATAGCCTCATAGCAGCCTTCCAGTATCTGAAGGAGGCCTATAGGGATGCTGAGGAGGGACTCTTCACTAAGGACTGTAGTGATACGACAAGGGGCAACGGGTTCAAAGTTAAACAGGGGAAGTTTAGATTGGATATGAGGACGAAATTCTTTCCTGTAAGGGTGGTGAGGCAGTGGAATGTGTTGCCCAGGGAAGTTGTTAATGCTCCATTGCTGGCGGTGTTCAAGGCTGGTTTGGACAGAGCCTTGGGTGGCATGGTTTAGCGTGAGGTGTCCCTGCCCACGGCAGGGGAGTTGGAACTGTATGATCTTAAGGTCCTTTCCAACCCTAACTCTTCTATGATTCTATGATTAAGCAAAGGATAGCCACAAATTAGCATTCAGGACATCAGCTGAGCTTTGCAGGTGTTGAGAGAAGATAGCTCCTCCCTGCATTAGCACCTGGCAAGGCACGTTTCTTCCCCTTTTCACTCAGATGTTGGACACGATGTGCTTGGGCAGTGGGCAGGGGATACCACAGATGCTCACAGTCATGCACTCCTGGGACCACTGCTTGGCCTCAAGGCAGCTGAGTTAACAGTCCTTTGACTTTTGCTGTGTTAACAGTCCTTCCTACTCTTCACTCTACACACCGAGGGCCAGGCCGTAGCCCCAAGCTCATCCAGGCCCCCAGGTCCGAGGTTACGGGCAAGGATCCACCTCATATCCAGGCTCCAGCCCCACAAACACGGCCCCGCCCTCCCTCAGGCCCCGCCCCTCAGGCCGGAGCAAGCCCCGCCCATAGATGTGGCCCCCACCCCTCCCACAGACAGGCACGCGCACCCGCCAGCTTACGGGCTCCTTCCGCGCATGAGCACTGCGCCCCGGAGCCCACTGCCCCCTTGCGGCCCCTCCTAGTCCTCCGCAAAGATGGCGGCCGCTCGGCGGCGGGCAAGGCTGCGAGGCGGGGGCGGCGGCCGCGACAGCAGCAGCTGTGGCGGCCGGCGGAGACAGTGACAGGTGCGGGGAGGGGAGGAAAACGCGAAAGAGCGGCGGCGCCCGACGCGCAGGTACCTCGGGTGGGCGGGTCAGGGGGTGGGGGAAGTGGTCGGCGTGGCGCCGCCCTTGCCCGAGCTGTGCCGCCCCTGCCCGAGCTGCGCCATCGGGAACTCCTCTCCGCTCCCCGCCCGGCTGCCGCTGCCCGCCGGTGCCGGAGACCGAACCGTTAGCCGGGAGAGCCGGCGGGGCCATGGCGGTGAGTAGGCGCGCTTGCCGCCCCGAGGTGGTTGGCAAACCACCCCTTTCCCTTCGGCAAGGCGGGGAGAGGGGCGCGAGGGGAGTGGGGCAGCGCCTCCACCTGCCCCTGGGGCGGGCGGGCGGCGGCAGCAGCAGCCTGGCCCCTGAGGGCGCGCTTGCCCGAGGATGTCCGGGAGCCGGCATCTCCGGCCGGAGCCCCGCTGAAGAAACTTTCTATCACCCTTCCCGGGCTTCTCTGCCGCTCGGCGATGCCTCTCCCGGTCGGGGCGGAGGATCCTCCTGTCAGCTCCGGGCGGCGGGGCTCGTTCCCGGGGCAGGGCTGGCCGCAGCCGCGGAAGGAGGCGGTTGTTCGCGGGGGAGAAGTAGATGCGAAGCGCGACCAGGACAGCTGAGCTGTCTGTGACAGGCGGGGAGGAGAAGGAAGTGGTGGTTTTCAACACCTCTTTTCGGTGGTGGTGGTGGTGTTCTCCATCTAAGCCGTGAAGATTCTCTCAGAACTCTCGGCTAAAGGGACTAAGCGTGTGTTTCTGTATGTAGATAAAAAAAAAATCTTTCCTAAAACAGTGTAATCGTCTTGCCGAGTGGTAGCAGAGCTGTTCTTTCAGCTAGATTCCCACCCTATACCTCCTTTCCTGAGTGTTACCCAAGACTGGTATTAAACCTAAACAGAAACTTTTTGTTGCTTCCAGACAACCTAGAAAGTGAAAGCAACTAAAAGCAAAAATGAAACTTTTCAGCTGATTTTTCTTGTGCGAAGTGAAGAAAATAAGCAGTGGAAAAGAGAAAATACGTTGTCTAGGAGCAGATCGTGCTTTTATGAGTGGCATCTCAAGACGTGTTAGTAATTTGTTTAACCTTGTCGAAGGCAATTCATTAGCTACCTTAGATGTCAAGTGTTATTCCAGAACATATCATGTCATGAAGTAATTTCTGTGAAATGTTCTTTGGGTTTAGAATTTAAGCCTCCATTTACTCAAATACCTATAAATATCTTCAATTATTGTGAAGACTTCAAATCTCTTATTTTTTTTAGGCGCTAAGTACTTGGTAGCTGCTGTCATAAAAGCCATAGGTCTCAGTCCTGGTAAGCTTTGTGCTTATAAAAGCTGTTTTGTTGTTATGGCAATGGGTAACTTTCTGGTTTACGCAGCATAGAAATTTAACTGTAGCCATGATGTGAATGTGCATCCATAGATGTGTTTATATTCTGTGTTGTGAAATAGTATGAATTACAGCAACTTGCTAGTCCTTCAGATTCAGAAAGTACAGTCAGTTAATTTTTTTCCTGCCTTTTATTTTTTTAGTGAGGAAATGGTCTCAAATAACTGAAATTTCATCACACAATGAATGGGGAAGTAGGAAGCTTTCAGGCAGGGAGAAGGCTGTGTACATAACTGACAGTATGAATTAGCTGAGTACCTATTGCTCTCTGTTGCAATTTGCATTATAGTTCTTAATATCTGGTGTTCCTACTAAGCAGGGGAGCAGGAAGGGTACTGATCAAGTTTGGAAACAGCACCTAGTTCTAGATTCACTCTGTATATGTAGAGTGTACCAAAGTCATCTTGATGCATATGGATTGAATCTGGGATTTGTTTTGGCAAACTACACCAGAATAGGTTTTTCTGGTGACTTTGGGGGGGGGGGGGGGGGCTAGGGAGGGAGGGCAGGGAGAACTGACATGCTGAATCCATTGCATTAGGGCATTGTGCACTGATTTTGACAGATGAAAGTGTAGTTGAGAGGCACAGATCCTTGTTCACAGGAAGGTCAGCACTTGGTGATCAGTTGCTTAGGTCACTTGGTCAGGATGAGGGCAATCTGCTTTGAGCAGAGTCACAGGCTGACTACTGTAGATCATAATATTAAAACAGAATTAGATTACTGTCTCAGTTTTTTCAGGGCAGACGGAGAATCTTTCAAGGCTTTTTGCTGTATGACAGGCTCCATGTGTATGAGTTATGTGAAGCTCAAGTGATTACATACAACACTGAAGTTACTTGATTTCAATCTGTTAGTAGCATTTCTACCTTTTTTCAAGTTGGAGCATCTACTGATTTGTAAACTTAAGCCTTTTGATTTTTGTAGGCAATAATGTAATGGAATTGCAGAAATTTGAATTATGATTCAGACTAATAACTCATTTGCTTTGGGCTGTGCGTCCTATGGGTCTTATGATGCTTTTGTTTGTTATTCCTTGCCTTGTGGCAATTTAATTTTACTTGAATTTGGACCTACATCAGCTAAGTCAGTGTTACGCTAATGATCACTTCGGCTCAAGATATCTCAAAGAGATCCTTCATAATTATTATTGCAACTTCAATTACTTCCCTGAACATGCTTCAGCAGTGTTCTTTCTTAGGACTTACTTACTGGGAAGCAAAACCCTCTGACTTCAGGAGTGGTACAATTTTTCACCTTTGTCAATACTTTCTCTTAAATGATTTTAACTTCTAAATGCTTTTAGGCAATACACTAATTTACTTTTGCCAGCAGGTGACTTCTGAAATAGTTTATGATATCATAAATGTGTTGGTCTCTAGAAATATTGAATGCTCGAAGGGTGATAAGTGCTTGTGTTCTAATTTGTCTATTGATATCTCTGTCAAATTGACAAATTCTATAACCTAGCCCAGTGGCCTTTTTGGGGGTGGATTGGGTGAACTGACAGAGATACAGTCTTGTTCATTCTCAGATACTGGAGAAGACAGTTTTGGAGAGCTGCAGGGCCACTTCCCAGATAATATTGTTGTCTGCAGCTATGGAGGTTTGTTGTCAGTGCATCCTAAAATCTGAGGAATTCTTATCTTCCTTCAGCATACAGCAGCTCTGTACTTTTTTTCTGACCTCCAACTTCTAATTGTTAGGGGATTTCTATTCAACCTCTGCTAAAATGTCTACAGGTAACATGTCGTGTTTCATCATTGCATTTCTGTGATCTAAGATATGAATTGGATTCTCTCCTTTATATCTGTCAATAACACTTCTATATTTTATCATCCATTTCTTTAAAACTGTTGGCTTGGGGGAATTCCCAGGCAATTTGTAGCAAAATTGAACTTGGCTGCAGTTTATAGTGCACCAGTTGAATTGTGAGCCATTGCTTTTCCTGTAGAACCAGATCTAGTAAAAATAGATTTGACTTGGACTGTCAATTCTTTAGCTTAACTAAAAGATACCATCTGTATCTCAGGAAAGCAATAACAGTTCAGAATAAGTGCATTGCTGCTTTTTCTGTTCAGCAAACACAAACAATGTTTATTTTGCTCATGTGGCAAATGTTTCCTGAGCTACAGAAATGACTGGCTTTTTGCTCATTCTTTTCCTGTACGGTAAACTTCGAGGTTTCTTAATGCTTATGTTCACTTGGTGCCAGTAGAAAAACAGTGTTAGCCTTTTTCTTAAACTTCTCTGTCCATAATGTTTAGTGATTTTGTTTATGTTTGGTAATATTTTGTTTTATCACCTTAGGATCTGTATTTTGTAGGGCTGATGAGTAGAAGGATATTTAGAAAGTGTCTGTAACAATAGTATAACACGTTTCTTGTAGGTTTTCATCTTTAATTGTTCCAAGTTAAGTTTCATTAGTTTCAGATAGAACAAGTATTTTTGAAGGTGGTGTTTCCCTCTGCCCTGCAGAGATCTGGTCCTGTTCCAGCTGCTCACATACTCTTGAGCCTGTAACCAGTGAAAATATTCAGACTTTTTTGCTAAGCTATCATACATGACTTCAACAAAATTTAAATGGAAATAGAATTTGCTATGCCCTTTTGTCAGTAATAGTTTTTTTAGCAGTTGTTTTCATGCCGGACTCCACTGTATAATGAGAAGTCTTTGTTGTTCTTCATTATGATGGCGCAGTTGTGTAGAGGACTGTATTACAATAATCCTTGGATGTATTGGTTTAGAATTTTTTTCTCTTTACAGTTGTCGTACCTCAGGAATAGAATATCCTTGCATTTTCTAAATTCTTTATTAAAACTTCAACACTGCATTCTTTGCCAGTGTCTTCACAGCACCTCCCAATTTGAGTTAGACTGGACCTACTTTTCCCTCTTTGCGTACAGTGGTTTCAAATAAACTTTCACCATTTATGTCTAGGCAAGCACATTTGTTGGTCTGAGTCTCACCAGACCTACCTGTGTATCTACCAGTTTGCTTAACTCAATTCATATTTTTATCTCCCTGTAAGTTTTTGCTTTTCCAGGATGTGTGGATCCTCTTCTGGTTATACTGTCCTCAAACATCACCTAGGTTAAGCATTGGTACCCTCTCTTTCTGTTTGGCATCTTGGTTGCCAAACACTATCCCAGCAGCAGTTTGCAGAAAATAGGAATGCTGAATACATCTATGGTGTACCCACACAAACACCCCAGCTTTGCTTTCAGAATTGTTCTGAAGCATTTCGGACAGATTAAAAGATATGCTGCAAAACCCCTTCATTTATAGGGAATGGAAGTGTTGTACATTTATAGTATATGAAAAAAATATATATTACTTTGGGCAGAATGTAGCTATTTTCCATTCTGCCAATTTAAGTTTTCAACCATAGTTTAACCAGTAGACCTCATCTTTATAATTCATTAGTAAAAAAGTACGTCATTTTCTAAGACCTGATAAATGTCTTCTGCTTTCCAAAAGCACTAAAACAAGTCCTTCGACTTCCTGGCTACATACAGGCTTCTATTATACAGCATCAAAAAACCTGTTTCACAATTATGAAAATTTACAAAATTGAATCAATGCAGTCCATGATTTGAAAAAACTATCTAAGTCTGGGAAATCATCCACAGGGAAAATAACAAGTCCAAAAGTAGCTATCATATGACAGGTGTAGATAGATAGGAACTTTATTCAACAGCTGGGAGTGAAAAGAAATACAGTGGCACACAGATGGCTAACTTTACCTTCTGCATGACAGTTCTTTTTGTGTTTGCTTCGGGGTTTTTGTATGTTGGTTGCGTTTAAATCTGTGAAGCTCCATTCTTAATGTCATTTGGTCTTGAATAACTTGTAGGTTTAGGTTCGTTTTCACCTCAACTTTACTGTTATCTGAAGTATAAAGTAAAACCCCTGTCGTTCACAAGTGTGAGTACTTCTTTTTAAATACTATTGAGTTTCCCAGTGTACAAATCCAATGTCTGGTAAACAAAGCCCAAGCTTTACTTACACAAGATCCTACAAGCATGGGCTACTGCCAAGCTGCTGTCACATTTCCCCTCACTAATGTAGTATACTTTAGTATATAGTACCGTATCTTGCTCCTTTGATTACAAAATAAATCCTTCTCTGACTTCCAGTACTTAAACTGCAGGGTTTGGTTCAGTTTGGTTTTCTTTTAACTGGAAGAACTGTATCTACTAAATGGCTTGACAGAAGGAAACTGAGATACAAGCAACAGAGTATGAAGTGGATTAGTTTTACTGTGGAGCAGAGAAACACATTTTTTAGATGGCGGTAGCAAATCAAGTAGTAATCATATGTGAAAAGAATGCATGTAGCTGAAAACTAATCTGTAAGCAGAAATTGACTGGATAAGGAAGTTCAACACAAACTGTGGTGACTTGAGGTGTCTTGGGAATGAGAGAGAACAAGTAACTAGACACTAATATTTAAAAATATGTATTGATAAGCTGTTAGGGGACTCACTACAGGAAGAGTAAATATCATAAACCACAAGAGTTACCATGTCTGTGCAAATCCTACAGAATCTATTAAAAATGTAAATGGGAAAGACCATACTTAAAGAAAACTGGTTTTTTTTTCCCCTTTTGTCTAGTATGGAGGTAGATTGAAGATGTTGAAGCAAAGTACTAAGAAATGAGAACTAAAAGAAGCTGCAGAAATGGGTAATGACTGTTGACAGTGATCAGTCTTAGATGCAGCTGAAATGTAATCCTGTTTTAATTTCTTTAGGCTTGCTAATCACTTGACTTCCCCCATATAACAGTATTAGTATATATGCGCATTCCACTCAATGGCATAGGGATAAATTACCATAATTCAAGTAATATTTCTTTAAAGTATTTGGGTACATTTAATTATGTATGTCATGACAATACAGCTGCAAATAGATAAGTTTCTGATTTTGTGGGCTTATTTTTGTTAACGAATTGACAAGTGTTTGGTATTGCAACTTCATGTGTGAAATAGGAAACTGAGGGCAGCTTTGTCCTCTAGACTTGATTGGGCAACCAAGCTAGTTGGTCCCATAGTGTTTTGTCTGACTAACATTTTTCTCGAAGGATGGGATGGAACTTGGGAAAGAGGCGTTCTGGTATTATCTGAGAAACCTGCTCTTGCTGGTGTTCCCTTTCAGTAGTTGCAGAGACTCCTCTATTGGAGAACTCTCCAGTGAATAGCATATTCAGTCTTCAGGAATATCATTCAGCTCGAGATGCTGTTTGACTACTCTGCTTTTTTTTTTTCTGTATGGTGTGCAAATAACTGCTGCAGTACCATTGTGATTAAGTTTAACCTTAGAAAAGTGTAGCACCTGCCAGGGTAACTGTTTCTTGACCTTGTTGCTATTGTTTGTAGCTTTATGAATGCTGCTCATTGGCACTGGAAGAAACAGTTCCTCTCTGCTTATACCTATGTTTGGCATTTGTGTATTTGCATAAATGAAATGGATCAGGCAACTATTCTATATTGAAGCTGTCTGATTTTTGTAAGATCAGGTTTAAGCTAAATCTGGCCAACAGTTTTAATTCACTCTGTTGCTTGCAGTGGTGCGAGCAGAAGCTGCTAGAATGATTTAGCAGAACTGACTTACAGCAGTTTAAAGTCTTGATAAAAGAACATCTCCCAAATATGTGTGTTAAGCCTCAGACACGTTCTTTTCTGGTGAATTTTTACTCTTAAGAAGTAGTTTCCATAACCCTATCTTGACGTTGTGTTCTGTGCTATTATCCTGTTCCTTATGGGAGCAGAGGCCTGCAGGTTTTCCAAAAAGAATCAGTGGATAAAAGGTTTTAAAGCTATTAGACATGTAGCTTCATTGATCCTATGTCATCTTGCATTTGGATAGCATAGTTTTCAGGTTCTCAGAATGAGCAAGAAAAAGCTTTTTCAGAAGAGTTCTTTAAAAGCTGCCCATTCTGCTTGAATCATGCACTCCTTGTAGCTCCAACACCAGCAGCTGTCTCTGCAATAAATTTATCTCACTGACCAGTTGCATCACATTAATAAAAAAATAATCATGGTTTTAGTTTGCCTTGGAGGAATCATATAAAAAATTACTTTCAAAATATCCTTGCTGCTCATAGCTTCGGAGAAGGGGGAGTTGATAACAAATGAGGAAGCAGCTTGATTGTTGGCACTGAATTTGATTGTTTTCTCAAAAAATAAGCATTTTCTTAAACAGAAATGAAGGCAAAAGTAATGGTTAACTGGGAAAGGCCAAACTGTTTTTTGAACCTGAATAATTTTCAGAAAATAAACTGAAGGAAATCCAGTTGTGGCAGAAGCTTCAAGAGTCCAGAGAAGGTAGGGACTGTGAGAATGAAGACCCTAGGCCCAGTGTAAGAGAGGATCTGGTTCAAGGCCATCTTAAGAACCTGAACATACAAGTCCATGGGACCTGATGAAATCCATCTGCGGGTACGGAAGGAGCTGGCAAATGAAGTTGCTAAGCCATTGTCCATCATATTTGAAAACTCATGGCAGTCAGGTGAAGTTCCCGACAACTGGAAAAAGGGAAATATATCCCCCATTTTCAAGAAGGGGAAAATGGATGAGCTGGGGAGTTACAGACCAGTCAGTCTCACCTCTGTGCCTGGCAAAGCAGGTTCTCCTGGAAGGCAAGCTGAGGCACATGAAAAAGAACAAGGTGGTTGGTGACAGCCAGCATGGCTTCACTAAGGGGAAATCCTGCCTGACCAATCTGGTGGCCTTCTATGATGGGGCTACAGAACTGATGGACAGGCACAGAGCAGCTGACGTCATCTACCTGGACTTGTGCCAGGCATTCAACACTGTCCCACATGACATCCTTGTCTCTAAATTGGAGAGACATCAATTTGATAGGTGGACCCCTCGGTGGATAAAGAACTGTCTGGATGGCCGCACGCAAAGAGTAGTGCTCAATGGCTCAATGTGCATCTGGAGACCAGTAACAAGTGGTGTCCCTCAGGGATGGGTGTTGGGGCCGATCTTGTTCAACATCTTTGTCAGTGACATGGACCGAGGGATTGAGTGCGCCCTCAGCAAGTTTGCCGATGACACCAAGCTGTGTGGTTCGCTTGATACATTGGAGGGAAGGAATGCCATCCAGAGGGACCTTGACACGCTTGTGAGGTGGGCAGATGCCAACCTGATGAAATTTAACCATGCCAAGTGCAAGGTCCTACACCTGGGTGGGAGCAGTCCCAGGCACAGCTACAGGTTGGGCAGGGAAGAGATTCAGAGCAGCCCTGCAGAGAAGGACTTGGGGGTGTTGGTCAATGAGAAAATGGACATGAGCCACCTGCAGTGTGCGCTGGCGGCCCAGAAAGCCAACTGTATCCTGGGCTGCATCAAAAGGAGCGTGACCAGCAGGTCGAAGGGGGGGTGATCCTGCCCCTCTACTCTGCTCTTGTGAGACCTCCCTTGGAGTATTGTGTGCAGTTCTGGTGTCCTCCAAATAAAAAGGACATGGAACTGTTGGAACAAGTTCTGAGGAGGGCCACGAGGATGATGAGGGGACTGGAGCACCTCCCATGTGAAGATAGGTTGAGAAAGTTGGGTCTGTTCATCCTGGAGAAGAGAAGGCTGCGTGGAGACCTCATAGCAGCCTTCCGGTATCTGAAGGGGGCCTATAGGGATGCTGGGGAGGGTCTCTTCATGAGGGACTGTAGTGACAGGACAAGGGGTAACGGATTGAAACTTAAAGAGGGGTAGTTTTCATTGGATATAAGGAAGAAGTTCTTTCCTGTAAGGGTGTTGAGGCACTGGAATGGGTTGCCCAGGGAAGTTGTGAATGCTCTGTTGCTGGCTGTGTTCAAGGGGGGGTCGGAGAGAGCCTTGGGTGGCATGGTTTAGTGTGAGGTGTCTGTGCCCATGGCAGGGGGGTTGGAACTGAATGATCTTAAGGTCCTGTCCAACCTTAAGTATTCTATGATTCTGTTAACCCAATTTAGCTGGTATAAAGTAAGACTAGGAAAGCTTAAGGAAGTTCTTGTGAGTAACAGGAGTGTAGAACAAAACAGCCCCATAGTTTACATTAAGATAGCATAAATAAAGTACTGTTGCATTGGAGATCTTTAAGTGGTGCAAAAAATAGACTATGAAGTTCCCTTTCTTAATTTCTTTTTGAGGATGATTCCAAGAGTGTCCAAAAGGCAGTCATTCCTGTATGACAAAGGAAGCCATAGTATAGCACCCAAATAATGTGCGACAGTGAACCAGATTCATGTACCCTCTAAAGACTAGGTGTAAGTTTGCGCCCAGGTGCTGACAATTTAATAATTGATTTAAAAATGCACACTATCAAGTTAGTTCTTGGTAAAATGAGCAGATTAATTCTGATTTGTGATATGATTGCATTTATCACTTCCTAAAAGTTACAGAACCAGTTCAGGCTTCTTTTCTTTGAAAGGTATAAGAGGGAGGGGCAAATAGTTGGAAAGTATGGAATTCTTCTTATGCAATGACTTCAAGTTACATGTATGTCATCCAGATAAGGACTGTGGATGGGTTATTTTTTTTTTTTTGAGAGTCTAGTAATAATAACAACATTTAAAACCAGAATGTTGTGTTTTCAGGTAGTCTCCATTGCAATGGTCTAGTTATGCACAGTCCAGAATTTAACAGTTGTGCTGGACAAGATGAGGTGGAAAGTGTCCATGAACATGTTATGCCTGTCTGAATGACTGATTTATCAGTGTCTAGTTCTTTATGCAGTCTTCACCTTCAAAATTTTAGTTTTCTACATCAGCTCCTAGTAAGAGCTTAGCCTCTTTGGCTCAGATTCAGAAAACTGCTGGCTCATAAATACAAATTCATAAAACTTGAGCAGCTGGAGTGTTTCCAGTTATCTATTATGCAATCTCATGTAAGTTATAGTACCCATGACACAAATGCATAAACTGCATTTGAAACTGATCTTAAATCATTAGTGTTCACAGCCTGGAGTATGAAGGTAACCTGACTTATCTGATGCAGTGTTAAGGTTTACCATTATGTGGCTTGGCCATTCTTGCTTTGGCCAAGGCAGTAACTATTGGGAGTGAGTTAGGTGCAGTACCCATTTGGGCTGTTCAAGTGCAACATGTATTTGCTCATCAATCAGTATTTTCTTTATCACAGTACTGCATTCACTT
Organism: Myiopsitta monachus; assembly: GCA_017639245.1. Taxonomy (NCBI): domain Eukaryota; kingdom Metazoa; phylum Chordata; class Aves; order Psittaciformes; family Psittacidae; genus Myiopsitta; species Myiopsitta monachus. Next base: position 69,604,327 of record CM029919.1, read on the forward strand.
CACAACTTTTAGTGTTCGCCTTCCAGTGGTACGTAGTATGAACAGAGGCATGTATTGCGTTTATCAGATTTCTTGGAGAATTGTATCTAGCGAGTGTCTGTGGCACACCTTGAGAGCTGCAGTTGAAGTATTTCCATGTTTATGGTAGGGGTTGTAGATGCTTTTTTTTTTTTCTTTTCCTATTGGGAGTTCCAGTACTTATTAAAACATTCTGTATATCTTAATTTTTAACTGTTTTGATGTAGCGTTTCTAGTGAATGTCTGATTTTGACTTTGTTGATTTACTTTATGAAACTATACTTCTTTATAATTTCCTATCTGCAACTTCAGTATTATGAATGGGGCTGAAGGGAATACCCCTTTCAGTTTCACTTAAAAGGAGATTGTTATATTAGTGAAATAGGAATGTTCCACAGGACAGCTTCCTTCTGACAAGAAATAACACTCCTGTTCTTTTGGAGAAGTTTTCCAGGAAACTCTTTTCTAAAACAGGAAAATATTTTTATGAGGGACAAATCACTGTTTGAAAATAAATTGCATATTAATTGCAATAAGTTCGGAACCGAGAAAGAAAAGCCAGTATTCTCTAATTGCCATATCCAAAACTGTGTGACTAGAGAAAATGGTAAATCTATGGGGAAAAGAATTAAAATAATTTTGTTCTATTCTGATTCTTAAAAACAAACACAAAACTCTTCAGCATGCTTCATAACTTGGCTTCATAGCTCAGCTACAATCTTATGGATTTCTGAGTAATTATTATACTCTAATATATTTCTGTGTCAGCTACATCTGTGTCTGAGCTTTTTCCAGTAGTGCAGTCATATAACTAATATCTGTTGCCTATGCTTTCTTATTTCCTCTTCACTCTAGACATGTATTTTGTTTCTAGAATTTTCCTCATTTTCACATATTTGTATGTCTTGGGCACTTTCATTTGTCCAGTCTTATCTGATGACTTATGAACTGAATGGTGAATTTGGAAGTAATTGTGATAGTAATTTTTACAAATCTCAAATTGGCAGGCAGGAGGCATCTTTTAAGGACTAGGAAATAATAAAGAATAAATTCATCTCACAGTAAGCGCTAAAGAATGGGCATGGTGAGTACTTATAAATGTCTTAATCACAGGAAAAGTTGTTAGTAGTAGTTTGCATCTAGAAAAGGAGAGTCACTCAGATGTGAGGCTCTAATCTGAATAAAATGGGGCTTTATTACTTCAGCTGTTTGTAAGATTTGTTTTTAAAGAGCACCTGCTGTCTTCATGTTGAAGAAGGCAAGATCAGAGCATTTCATGCATTAGGATTGGGAAGTGGTTTTATGGTCTTTTTGGTTCTGCAAGTTCATTCCTTAGTCTTTGGCAAAACCTAGAAATCTTGTTGGTTTTCATACTGGAAGTTATCTGGACCTAAGGATAAGCCTTACCTGTGGTTCCTGGGTGAGTGTAACTGCAGGAGAGCATGGGTGAAGGAGGAATGGACTCCTGCTCTGCTGTACTGAGCCCACTGGGAAACCATTATATGGCAACCTCCTGTTGGCAGCTGGAATTTGATACTGGCTGAAGCATGTGCGAAACTACGCTGCTGACAGATAATGAAATAGTCCTGGTTTTGTCACTTGTCATGGAATAGCAACATGAAGTTTGGAAACATTTAGTACTGCTTTCACTGAGCCTGTTCCTTATGCTGTGCCTTTCTGTGTTAGGCACTTTTGTCTTGTCCCCGCTTAAACTTCCATTCTCTAATGTATAGAATCAAGGCTCTTGGGAAATGCCCTCTGTAATAGTAAATCTACTTGTGTCTGTTGGTCACCAGATTTGGCAGAACTAGGATGTGAAAGAGTATTAAGTTGCTGTAAGTAGCATGGTAGTAAGCAGGTAGGTAATGTGCTCTAAATCACAAAAACTGAGGAAAAAGCAGCAATGCAAATTTCCCCTTCTCTATGCACCAGAGATGCCACTGTGGACTGTGGCCTTGTAAGTCCTCCAGTTGTGGGAAAAGCAATTAATTGGTTTTTATATCAAACTCAATAACCAGAAGCAGTGAATCTTGAGCAAAGGAGTCTTCCTTAGTGTCTGGTTTTGTGCACAGTACTGTAACTAGCTATTACTTCATTGATCATAGTAGTGCCTACAGCCTAACTGAAATGAAAAGTTTGTGTTGTGTGCTTAATACACAAGTATACTTTTGAATTTGTAATTATCCTCTAATACAGCTTTCTTCCTTCTCTCAGGAGAAAGGATAAAGTACAAAGTAGTTCTGTTATGGGCATACGCCAGTGCTATGAGTGTGCCCTCCAAAGTTTGAAGCTTAAGCCTGGGAATTTGAGTTTTGATGAGCACTGTCATTGTTACTTTGTCTCCTGAGCTCATAAAAGCTGTCAGATTCTCAATTCAGATATTCAGACTGCTGTCCCCTCTTTGGGTTCTTTTGTATTGAAACTCATTTAACTTTGGCATTACATGTCATATTTTGATTGACTGAAATTCATAGATTTATTTTTTTTTTATTTACGCTGATATTCATAGAAATATTCTGCTCAGAAGGGGCCTTTGGAGACTGCCTTCTTCAGCCCTTTGTCAGGAACTTGCATGGTCAGGTTTTGACTTTCTACAGCAGTGGTCTCCAAACTTTGTTGATCATGCACCCCATCAGTAAAGATGTTGAGTGTGTACTTCCAGTATATGTACAATTTTAGATTATATGCATATACTATGGTGCTAATACCATATGTACACTACAAAACATGCACAAAAAAGGAAAGGATGAGATAAAGATGAAAAAAGCAAAGACAAAATATTTTCTTCTCGTACCTCAAGGGATTGTTTTGTGCATCCCACTTAGGAGACTACTGATCAACCGAGATCTTTTGCAGCTTCTAAGGGCAACCTATGCAAGTGCTGTACCACTCTCATTGTGAAGGTGTCTTTCCTGCCCCCCCAGCCAGCCAAAATTTCAAGTGGTTTAGCATGTGTCCACCACTTCTTGGACTTCTGCTGCATGCCTTCAAGAAGAGTTTGATTCAAAGTTCTCGACAAGCATCGAGATGTAGTGGGATCCAGCCAGTAAGTGACCCCTGCCTGCTCCAGTGCGCTTAGCTTCTCCTTGTCTTTCATGGGTCTAAGCCCAGTAACAGGCTTTGTAGCATCTCTCTTATACCAGGGAGGAAGAGGTGGCTGGGAAGAGCAAAGCTGGATGTGGTATTCTAGATGCCACCTTATAAATGCTGAATAGTGGGGAGTAATTGCTTCTCTCATCCCATTGGTTATGCTTCTCTGCTAATGCAGTCCAGTATGCTGTTAGCCTTCATTGCTACAAGGATGTGTGCTGCTGACTCATGTTTTGCCTTGGTTATCCAGCTGATTTAATGCTGATGAGTTCGTCAGAGACTGTTGTTAAGATCTGCTGCTGGTCTCTTGGAGATGGAAAAGCTGATCCTTTGCACATACAGAGGAAACGCACTGTCTAGTGATCTCAGCCTTACAGTATTCCTTAACCCTTAATGAACAATTGACTGAGTAAAAAGCAGAGTTGTATATGACTTTAGAATGTGAGTGTCATGCCACAGAAACAGTAAAGGACCAAATCTGAAGGCATTTAAGGATTGAGTTAATTGTCATTATAGTAAGGAAGGCAAACTTGCTTACTGAACTATTGAGGGGAGCTCAGTCATTAAGCCTTAACAACATTTAGCCTTTTGGCTTGTTGATGTAATCCATTCTTTAATGGTTCCTTAGGCATAAGCCCCACAGTCTCTAAACAAGTCATGTCCAGTAAATTTATATGCTTTCAATTTGCTTCAATTTTGATAGCTTTCAGAAAAATCTTTCAACGTCTTTTCAAATCCATGTGGTAAGGAAAATGAATAGCAGTTCAGCTGGGGGTAGTGGGGAATAGGTAGTTTGCTACCCAAGTCGCATATAAAACATTAACCTATGCAACTTGGTTGAAATCTCAGGGGACTTTATACTTTTCTTGCATCCTAGGACAGTCTCAATGCAGATTCTGAAAGAACAGTGACAGCTGAGTTAACAATCCTGAATTCCACTTTGAATGTCTGCTAGTAGTTCAGTATGTTTGGTATCAAGACAAGAAATGAGATAGCTGTTCATTCAGCAGTTGCTGTGTGTGAGTCAGTATAGATTTCTAAATAGCCATGTGTTTAATGCATCACCAGTAGAAAAACACTTCTCAGCTGTTTCTGTGCTTAGCAACAGTGTATTTCCTATCTATTCAACTGGTGTCATTTTCCTTGTCTGGTCCTTTTTAATATGTTCACAAGAATTGTGCTGTGTGTTGGCCTTAAGTAAATCCTTAGGTTTATCCCGCATATTATTTTACCCTTTCTGAAGGCTGCCACATCCATTAGTTTTCAGTGATGCAGAAATCTGACAATAAGCTAGTGAATTGTTTGTAGTGGCTCTGTAGGAGGAGCCTGACCTGTTGTCCAAATGCAGGTTGCTTTTCTTCTTCATCCAGAGCAGTTTTGTGTGGAGTAAGGCTGAAATTATATGCACATACTTTGCTTTTACTATTTTCAATATGGAACAATATTTTCAAGAAGTTGTAGTCTCTTGTACTACTCTTTTGGACAGGTATCTACTGTACATCAGCAAATTGGAGACAATTATTTTAGAAAGAATAGCTTTACCTTTATTAAACCCTTTTGTTATGCCTAGCTTTTTAAGCTGTTCATGTCATTTTAGTGGAGTATAATGACTTGGTCTCTTATCACTGTCATGGTTTGTCATTTCCAGACTTCCTTCTGACTTCCCTTTTTTCTGTCACTCTCCCCCCCACACACACCCCTTCTCTTCCCCCCTCAAGAGCTAAAACATGCTCTGTAATGAGAAGCCAAGAACTGATACCATCCTTTCTTATTGGAAATTCACATGCTCAACAACTCTGTATTCACTATTAATATTTAAGGGCTGTCTGTCCAGTTTTAATCCATGTAATATCTGTTCTGTATTTTTGTTGATGAGAAATGTTATAGAATTCCAAATAAGGTTTGATTGGTTTTTCCAGTTCTCTTATTTGTACCTTTGTCAGCACTAGCTGTCACAAGAAGATTCTCATCAAGTTAATTGGGTAAGCTTTGCTTCCATCAATCATAATTGTCTTTTAATTCTTTACGAATAACATCCAGTGTCAACTGTTCCCTTTTATTTGGTCTGAGATCACTATTTACTAACAGGCCTGGATTGTCCCATTTGCTCATTTGCAATAGAGTATTTAATGCAAGACTCTGGTTTTCTTTCAGAAGTCTGAGAGTTTCCCAGGACTCAAGTTATTTGCAAGTCTTTTTCAAAGATCTAGGTAGATCTCTTCTTCCAGAAGTCTTGAATGCAAGCTATCTGTGTCTGCTGATTTAAAAGCTCTGTCTGTGCCCATTTTATATCTTTGTCAAGTGTGATACAGTGGCATGTTTACTGAGCATTTTTGCTTATTTTGATGCCAGTCTTTTGTCCATTTTAGCTGACTTCTCTTTTTGCCACACAGTACTTCTCCCTTTTCAAATTCCTTTCTGTTTGTGTTTGTCCTCAGAGCTAAAAAGAAAAGGCACCTGCAACTGGTGGACATACCACATTGTACTGTCTGATCAAGTTATGGGCACTGACTTGTATAGATTGCTGCCTTTGACTACTCACAGAGAAAAGGGTTATGGTGGTACGTGTAGCATAGACCCACATTGGTGTGAAGTTTATACCTTTAGTCTTCAAGACTAGTTCAGTGGCATTGCAGAGAAATTTAATATTGTATTGTCAAGAAAGCATTGATTTATTTTTTTCCTCTAGATTGATGACAGGTAGCAGTTTTGTTATTGTTGTTGAGGGTGTCAGGAATAAGACTGTACCTAGTACCGTCTGTTAGGTTTTATCGATGAGCAGTGTGCTTTGTCTCCAGAATAAATCAGACATTTTGGATCCAAATATGGAAGTTAGCCATGTCCCAGTTAAGGCATGAAGGCTGTGTGCCAAGGGTGAACTATCCACCCAAACACTTAGGTGCCTGTGGGAACCTAATTTTCATACAAATCTAATCATTAAACACCTGTGTGAGAGAATGGAAAGCTGTTCCATGGAGAAGGACCTGGGGCTATTGGTCAGCAGCTGACTGAACATGAGCCAGCAGTATGCCAAGGTGGCCAAGAAGGTCAACAGCATCCTGGCCTGTTTCAGAAATAGTGCAGTCAGCAGGACCAGGGCGGTGATCATCCCTCTGGCATTGGTGAGGCCGCACCTTGGATACTATGTTAGTTCTGGGCCCCTGACTCCAAGAAATTAGGGTGCTGGAGTGGTTCCAGAGAAGGGCAATGAAGCTGGTGAAAGGTCTGGAGAATAAGTCTGATGAGGAATAGCTGAGGGAACTGGAGTTGTTTAATCTGGAGAAGAGAAGGTTCAGGAGGGACCTTATCACTCTCTGCAACTACCTTATAGGAAGTTGCAGCAAGGTGGATGTTGGTATCTTCTAGCAGATAAATGGTTGCGCCAGGGAGGTGTAGACTGGATACTGGAAAAAATTTTTTCACTGAAAGGTTTGTCAGGCATTGGAACAGGCTGCACAAGGAAGTGGTCGAATCGCCCTCCCTAGAGGTATTTAAAAGACATGTTGATGTGGCACTCGGTGATATGGTTTAGTGGTGGACTTGGCAGTGCCAGGTTAACCTTTGGACTTGATGATCTTAAAGGTCTTTTCCAACGTAAACAATTCTGTGAATGAATGAACCTGTGACTAAGTGCTAGGTATGTCCAGAGCTGTTCCAGTCTTTAAGGGCTGAACAAGTTGTCATGACAATCCTATTTTAGTCAGTTTGGGTTATGTTTAATTCTCACTGGTGTCCAGTTTGATAGATGTGTTTTGATTTATGCCTAATGAATAATGATAGCACTGAGTGCATCATAAGTTATGAATTCAGTCAAAAGTCATTGTGTGTAATAAAGGAGGTTAGCGCTTCCTTATATAAGAGACTAGTCATTAGCATGGTGGCTTGGGAATAACAAGCTGGTTTCAACTTAAACCTGGGGAAATTCAAGCCAGATTATTATGGGGATTTGTTGTATTATAGATTGAAGTATTGGAATTACCTTTGTGCCACTTTAGATAGGAGAGCAAAGTATTTGGAGCTATAAGATGAAGAGATGGTGGAAGAGCAAGCCTGGCTGTAGCTGTCATGGAAGGAAGGATGATTTGATTCTAACCTCTGCTTCCAGGCTATGCATTCATTTTACATTAAACAGTCATTGGATCATATCCTGGGAAGCTTACCATCGAACTTGCTGGGTTGGGAGATGATCCAAGTAACTTTCATCAGCCCTTTGCCACCTGCAGAAGTGGTGGGGACTGGCTGTAGCCTGGAGGATTTTTTGATGAGTGGGAAAGCTTTTAAAGTAAGGTAGGAATATAAAACTCTGCCCTCTTTGCTTGGGAGACTAATTAGTCTGGCTAAGCAGGTATAAGTGGTGATGAATTCTTAAGTAATTACAGTTAGGTTTGAAGTCTTTTAACGTAGAGGGATTTTTTTCCCCCTACTTTAATCTTTGCAGAGTGTACTGGGAAAGTAAATGAAACCTCTAAAATAATTTCAAAATGCTTTTTTTTTCCCAAGTTAACAGTTTCATAGGACAGCCTTCACTATGGGAATAGCTAAATCATGCTGTATACGTAGACCTGTACTCTAGAGGCTTGTAGTACTTTGTTAATGCATTTTTTAGAAAATGTGAAATTTTTTGTTCTGCCCCAGTCGTCTTGTACTGACAGCACTGTAATACAGGTTTCAACCCACAGCAGACGTACAATGGCAAACAGGTAAAAGCAGTCAAGTGGGTGGGATGAAGATAGTTTTAGAGAATGCTTCTGAGTACTCAGCTGTAACAGCAGCTCTTCAAGTTAACCCAATATCATCTCTAGAACTTGGTATTGAAGTCAGCATCATTAAATTGACTTTATCACTCCTAGAATTTTATCAAATATCTCTTCATTTAAAGTAGGTTGCATGCTACAGTAAAAGCATTTGTTTACAAGCAGACAGTATTATCTGTGTTAGAAGTTTATACATGTTTGCAGAGAGTTTTATTAGCCAGATGATACCAAAGCAAAACTTTAAGAACCTGTAACTTTACGGACTGGCTGTGCAATTTCAAAAATGTACCTACTTATTTTCATTAGGCTACTGTAAGTACTTGTTAAGAGAGGCAGTTCAGCTTTAGAAATAGTGTACAAGCTATTCTCAGTTTAATCTTTTTTGTCCATCTTTGAAGTTACGCAGTTTTCAGAGACAAAATCTGATTAACTCGTGGGAATTCTGAATGTACAGTTCACCTCTAGTGAATTGTTTCCATCTGCCTTTATTTTCTTCAGAAATATCAATTTCTCAGTTCTTGTTGGTCTAAGTTTTTTATTTCAAAATCTAAGTACACTGAGTGGGGCTGGGGTGAAGATAAGACTAGTACACTAAGGCCGTATAACTTAGACATCATTTATTTTTTTTTTTAGTAACAAAATGAAATATAATTTCAAAAGCAGCTTACTAGACTTGCAATGCGTATTTCCAGCATGGAAAAATGGTAATCACCAGCTTTTCTGGTCTTAATTCTTCCATCCAGTCTTCATATAGCACTAACACGCAAAATATCATTAACAAGTCATAAGTAATGGGTTTTATGTAATTGAAAGGAGTGCTTGGCTGAATCCTGCTTTCTTTTATGCTGTTACGACACTCATCAGAGTTGAAGTGGATCACTGCTTTTGTGGGCCTCTTACCTGTGTGGCTTTTTTTCTTGTCATCAGGTTTCATTTAACTTTACATTGTGTGCTAGCAAGGGCTTTTCCATAGTAGCCTTATGAGAATTATGATTTTGTGTTTCAGGCGTTACCTCCCCCCCAAATTTAGCTGCTGGATAAAGCTGTTAGAGGGCCACTGGTTATAAAAATGACACAAATGACACAGCTTTAATTCTGGGACGAATTTATTTTAAAAGTAAAGAAATATAGCATCTTTTTATTCATTTGTCTCACTTGGACATTCCCTAGTAACTAGTTGTTCCTAAAGTAATTGTCTCCTTTGTTATACTAGTGGAAAAAGTGGGTTTGTAATTAAAAAAATAAAAAAAGAAAAAAGGAACAGTATTCCTGTTCATAGAGCTTGGTTTTTTTCCCCAAATTTCCTATAAAGAACAACACTGTGTATGTAAGTTGTAAGGAAACTGCTTCTTTTATTTTTCCCTTTTCCCAGTAGGTATTTTGTCAGTGGTGCCAGTGAAATTTAGGCAAAATCCTGGTTTATAATCCAAGTTAAAAGGTACAGGTTTGTTAGCTCAAAGGCTGTGATGTAGCTTCATCTGAAGTTAAGCCGCTAGAGGGGGTCTAAACCACCCTCTGTATAAACAAGTCTTACCCTAGCTGGCAAAACTCATCTTCAGTTTTACATGATTGCTGAATGTTGTGAAAACACATTTTCTAAAGGTGTCTAAGAATTTTTTTTTTTCTTAAAAAGTGGGGCTGTTTTTAATGGGTAATTATTCAGAAATATTTATGTATTTTAACCATTTGAGTATTTTTTCTTTGCAGGTGATCTTGTGAATTAGTGTACAATCAATGATGGCAGAACATCCACCGTTACTGGATACCACTTCGATTTTAAGTAGTGAAATCCCTCTTCTAACTTCCCCTATTGTAAGTGGGGATGGAGCACAACAGGTAAGGAAAACTTCAGTATCTTTTTTTCTAGATGATCTTAAGGTCCTTTCCAACCCTAACTATTCTATGATTCTATGATTTTTCTTCCAACAGCGTCATTGACATATTGACAGTGTAAAAGGTAGTAATCCTACATCTGAAATATGTTTTGTGCAGCTTTGGTCATGCATCTGTTTTGGGGATTGAGGTGAAGGTAAAACTAGTGCAGGAAGAGATTTGTAAGGAATATGAAGCAGAAAACCTGTCCTGTGAAAGAGCATCTTCATAGAAGGATGGAACCAAATAGCTATCAAGTTGTCTAGCCATGCTTGAGTCTAAATTTGGAAGCTATATATTCATATTGCTGCAGGACCTTTGTAAGGTTACTAAATCTTCCTCTATGGTAGGGCTTACTAGCACAGCACAACATGTGCTAGCAACTCTATGGCCTCTATGCTGACATTTACTTACAACTTGGTATCTTGAATGGTGGGACTTGCTTTTGTATGTTGGAGTCTGCTTGGACCCCCTTCAATTTTTAATTTATTTTTATATTTCTTTGACAGAAAACAGTCAAGGTAACAGAAAAAACTTATGACTGTGGTTGCAGAACACTTGAGAAAGGTCAGCTCCAGTTAGGAAGAAGTGTTGGCAAAAATGTGTGCATTCTCCGTAACTTTAACCTACGAAGAATATTTTAACCCCAGATAAGCTTCCAGTAACAGAAAAGGAATGAAAAGTGAAGTGTTTTGAAGTATCTGAAGTGATTGAGAGAGCACTGCCTGTGATAGAGACTGAACTTGGTGGTCTAGGGGAATCCCTTACAGTCTGTCATTCCCATGTTTGGTCTTTATGCAGAAGAAATAATTATTTATCATAAACAGGAATTAATTTGTAGAGTAATGTTGTGGTTTAAGCCCAGCCGGCAACCCAGAACCATGCAGTCGCTCGCTCACTCCCCCCCTTCCTCCCCCTGCACCTGGAGGGATGAAGAGGCGAATCGAAAGAATGTAACTCCCATGGGCTGAGATGAGAACAGTCCAGTAGCTAAGGTATAACACAAACCACTGCTACTACCACCAATAATAATAATGATAAGGGAAACAACAAGGGAAGAGAATACAACCGCTCACCACCCGCCGACCGATACCCAGCCCAACCTGAGCAGCGATCTAGCCTTCCAGGTAACTGCCCCCAGTTTATACAGTGGGCATGACATGCTGTGGTAGGGAATGCCTGTTTGGTCAGTTTGGGTCAGGTGTCCTGTCTCTGCTTCCTCCCAGCTTCCCCTCCTCCCTGGCAGAGCATGAGACTCAGAAAGTCCTTGGTCAGACTAAACATGACTGAGCAGCAACTGAAAACATCGGTGTTACCAGCACTGTTCCCAGGCTTAAAGTCAAAACCGCAGCACTGCAGCAGCTACTAAGAAGGAGAAAAATGACTGCTACTGCTGAACCCATGACAAGTAAAAATACATACAAGACCTCTAAAATGAGACTGGAGAATGGATTGTAACAGTTCGTAAGGTTTGGGCTGCAGAGTGATCTTCACAGTGTAGGGAAAGCTTAAATACAGAGCTGATATAAAGCTGATGCATCCATACATTTATTAAAAAGGATTTAACATTGCACGGATAAGGACGAAAAACAAAACCCAAACTTGCTTTTCTTTCTAATTCTTCTTTCAAATACTGACATTTAGAAGTAGTAAAGTGTAATATGCAAGAGGAGAACTGCTTTTGTTTCCTTACATGTTCTGCCTTGAAATCTTCTATTTTAAAGCCTTGGAAAAAAAAAAAAAAAGAAAAAAAATAAAGCATGCCTACACAAATTAAACATACCACTGGTGTTTCTTTATCCAGTTGTGAATATTCTTTCCTTTTATGGTTGTTGTTTGAAAATTCTTATGGATATATCGCAGAATCCTTGAGGTTGGAAGGGACCTCCACAGATGATGCAGACCAGCTTTCCCTGTGTCCTGGGTTCAGCAGTAGCAGTCATTTTTAATCCTTCTTTGTAGCTGGTGCAGTGCTGTGGTTTTGACTTTCAGCCTGGGAACAGCACTGATAACACCCATGTTTTTTAGCTGCTGCTCCTTAATGTTTACTCTGACCAAGGACTTTCGAAGTCTCATGTTCTGCCAGGGAGGAGGGGAAGCTGGGAGGAAGCAGAGATAGGACACCTGACCCAAACCAGCTACTAAGAAGGAGAAAAAAATGGTTGCTACTGCTGAACCCAGGACACCCTGACTCAAAGAAGGTTCAGCTAGAGCAGGTTACCCAGGACCCTGTCCATTTTGTGTATGTCCATTTTGTATAAGGGGCTCAGCAGCCTCTCTTGTAGTTTGTTCCTCAATATTTAACCCACCCTCACAGTGAAATAATTTCTTACATTTTAGTGAAAATTCTGTATTTGTTTGTGCCTGTGGCCTTTTGTTCTTTCATTGGGTACCAGTCTAGTTCAGTTCTTTTTACTCCCCCACCTTCAGGTATTCATGTACACTGATAGTAAGATCTCTCCTGGTACATCTCCAGTCTGAACAGTCACAGGTCTCTTGGTCTCTCAGTCTCTCTTCACAGGTGAGATGCTCCAGTCCCTTCATAATTTTTGTGGCCCTTTGCTGACCTCTTTTCAGTGTGTACATGTTCTTCTGGTACTGGAGAGCCCAGGACTGGATCCAGAACTCCATATATCTCACCAGTGCTGGTTAGGTGGATCACCTCCCTTCACCTGCTGACAATGCTCTTCCTAATTAAAGCCAGGATACTGTTGACCTTTTTTTTTACTCAAGGGTGCCTTGCTGACTCACATTCAACTTGTCTGTCATTTCTTTTCTGAAACACTACTTTGCAGCCAGTCAGTCCCAAGTGTATACTGGTGCATGGGATTATTGCTCTTCAGATACAAGACTTCTCATTTCCCTGTGTTGAACTTCATGAGATTCCTGCTGGCCCATTTCTTCTACTTGTCAAGGTTGCTCTGGATCACAGTGCAGCTGTCTAGTGCATCAACTACTCCTCCAAACTTTGTGTCACTTGCAGACTTGCTGATGGTGCACTCTGTCCCATCATCCAAGTCTTTAATGTTTATTATCTTCTTTATCTGCCCCAGTGTCAGCCACTAAGGTAGATGACTAGTGAGTGGTCTCCTGCTGAATATTGCACTACTGGTCTGAACCCTTCATGACTGACACCAGCCAGTTTTCATTCCACATCAGTGGGCTTGTGTTGACTGATGAGAAGCTCAACGTGAGCTGACAGTCTGTGCTTGCAGACCAGAAAGTCAAAAGTATCCTGAGCCACATCAAATGAAGCATGATCAGCAGGCTGAAGGAGGTAATTCTGCCCCTCTGCTCTCCCCTTGTGAGACCCTGCCTGCAGTACTGTGTCCAGCTCTGGGGCCTCCAACACAAGAGCTCCTGCTGGAGCAAGTCCAGAGGAGGACCACAAAGACCTCTCCTGTGAAGTCTGTAGCTCTCTGGAGGTCTTCAAGGCCAGACTTGGACAGGGCCTTGAGCAACCTGGTCTAGTGGAAGGTGTCCCTACCCATGTCAGGGGGTTGGAACGGGATGATCCTTGAGGTCCCTTCCAACCATAACTATTCTATGGCTGACACTGTCAAAAGCTTTTCTTAAGTCATGACAAAAAGTATCTACTCCTCTCCCATCATTCATCAAACTGGTAATTTCATTGTAGAAGGCCATCCAGGTTTGTAAGGCATGATTTCCCCTTTCTGAATCCATACTGACTACTCCTGATCACCTTTTTATTTTTACTGTGTTTGGGAATGACTTCTAGGAAGATTTTCTCGGTGGCCTTCCCAGAGTTGAAGGTGATGTTGACTGGCCTGAAGCTTCCTGGATCCCTCCCTCCTCGTCTTTTTTAGAAGATTGCAGTGGCGTTTGTGTTTTTCCAGTCCTTGGGAACCTTCTGTAATCACCCTGACCTTTCAAAGATAGTTGAGACTGAGTTACTTGTTCTGCCTTCCCCCCAGATAAGACAATCATCCATGCTGTCAGGCTTACCCTGTAATAGTGCAAAAATTTGAGTCAGATATAAATGTAAATGTTGTTTGGGGGATACTTTATCATTAAAATGTCTTTTTTTCTCCTGCCAAGCAAGATTAAAACAGGAGAACAAGCAAAGAATTTCTTCAAAGAAACTCATTTGGGGTGGGGGAGGGAGGGTTCTGTCACTCTCTTTAAGGGAAAAACATCATATATGCTGTTGGTGTCCTTTTCTATTTAGAAAACACCAAATGCCTAATAACGATACTGTCTAAGGTGGAACTGGTAGTGGTAGTATTCGTTTAAAAAAGAAGGGAAAAAAAAATCTTCAGAAAGCATCGGGCAGATTCTCAGTCATCAGTAACTCAGATTCTTTCTTCATTTCATGGTAACTGGTAGTTATACCATGGAGTTGTCTACCATTCTGTGTTCCACAATGCCTAGTGAAAGTTGCAACTTTCATTTTCTATCTTTCCTTTGACCCTGATATGACTTCATGAATCATGAAGAATCTGCAAATGCATTTGCTTCCGTAGCAGGAAACTTTACTGGAAACCCCTTTTGCGTCTGGTGATTTAAAAGCCATCGCTAAGTAGAAAATACTTTGTATATCTGAAATATGGGAAAGCCAGAATTGCAGGTGCTGCTTCCTCTGTCAAGGCTGCCCAGTTAAGACTTGGGCTACAGAAGGGTCAGGCAGGCTACTATTTATTTATAAGGGTCTTAAAATTGCTGTGTTTGTTTTCTTGGTGTGCTAATGAAAGGGGCGTATACTGTCAAGTGCAATGTATTCAAGTACAAAGCATTGTAATTCTGAGTCTTTTTCATATTAAAAAAATATATTTTGACCTGAATATTAGTTCATTGTATTCCTTTTTTTTTTTTTTTCTTGTAACTTTAAAGCTACAAGAAGTATGAAGACTTCTGCTTTCATGGTGGAGTTGCTTGTTTTTCTGAAAGTCTCCTATTTGCTTAGCTGCAATACACCCACTCTGTAGTGGTTACAGTCCTTGAAATCTGAAAACTACTTCTCCAGTTTCTTTCATAACAGCATCATGGTGTTGAATTGCATAATCTATAACATAACTAAGTGCTGACAGTTGTGTTCCCACAATCAAAATTCAGAGCAGTTTTGTCTGTGTAAATAAATGTATATGTTCTTCTGTCTCCATAGTGTAAAGGTTGGACTGTAGCTATTCTAATCAGTTTGTCTGTCAGTTGTGACTGAAAATGAAAACCCAGTAGAAAACTTATTTAAATAAGTAATCGATGAGGTTCCTCAATTATGTGGAATACGAATTCTTTCTGCCAGTAATAGAGGAGCCGACAAGAAGTGCCATGCTTGACCTTGTGCTCACCAACAGGGAAGGGCTGGTTGGAAATGTGACGCTCCAGGGCAGCCTTGGTTGTAGCGATCATGAGATGGTCGAATTCAAGATCCTCAGGACAGTGAGAAGAGTGTGCAGCAAGCTCACTGCCCTGGACTTCAAGAGAGCAGACTATGGCCTCTTCAGAAACCTGCTCAGTAAGGTTCCATGGGATATAGCCCTAGAGGGCAGGGGGGCCCAAGGCTGTTGGTTGATATTCAAGGATCACCTCCTACAAGCTCAGGAATGTTGTACCCCAACTAGAAGGAAGTGCTGCAGGAGGGCCAGGAGACCTCCTTGGATGGATAAAGAGCTGCTGAGGAAACTTCAAGGGAAAAAAGAGGCTTATAAAAGGTGGCAGCAAGGACAGGCAGCCTGGGAAGAACACAGGGATGTTGTCTGGGAAGCTAGGGACCAGGTTAGGAAAGCTAAGGCCCAGCTAGAATTAAACTTGGCTGGGGATGTGAAAGATAACAGGAAGGGATTCTATAGGTACATAGTGAGTAAAAGACAGACTAGTGACAACATGGGCCCTCTCTGGAAGCTACCAGGAGAACTGGCTACCCTGGATTTGGAGAAGGCTGAGGTTCTTAATGACTTCTTTGCCTCAGTCTTCACTGGCAAATGCTCTGACCACACCACCCAAGTCTTGGAAGGCAGACACAGGGACTGTGAGAATGAAGACCTTGGGCCCACTGTAGGAGAGGATCTGCTTTGAGACCATCTTAATGAACCTGAATGTACACAAGTCCATGGGACCTGATGAAATCTATCTGTGGGTCCTGAAGGAGCTGGCAAATGAAGTTGCTAAGCCACTGTCCATCATATTTGAAAACTCATGGTAGTCAGGTGAAGTTCCCAACGACTGGAAAAAGGGAAGTATAACCTCCATTTTCAAGAAGGGGAAAATGGATTTGCCGGGGAACTATAGACCTGTCAGCCTCACCTCTGTGCCTGGAAAAATCTTGGAGAGGATTCTCCTGGAAGGCAAGCTGAGGCACATGAAAAACAACAAGGTGCTTGGTGACAGCCAGCATGGCTTCACTAAGGGGAAATCCTGCCAGACCAATCTGGTGGCCTTCTAGGATGGGGCTACGGAACTGATGGACAGGGGTAGAGCAGTTGATGTCATCTACCTGGACTTGTGCCAGGCATTCATCACTGTCTTACACGACATCCTTGTCTCTAAGTTGGAGAGACATCAATTTGATAGGTGGACCACTCGGTGGATAAAGAACTGGCTGGATGGCCACACACAAAGAGCTGTGCTCAATGGCTCAATGTCCAGCTGGAGACCAGGAACGAGTGGCATCCCTCAGGGATGGGTGTTGGGACCGGTCTTGTCGGTGACATGGACAGTGGGATTGAGTGCACCCTCAGCAAGTTTGCCGATGACACCAAGCTGTGTGGTTCAGTTGATATGCTGGAGGGAAGGAATGCCATCCAGAGGGACCTTGACACGTTTGTGAGGTGGGCAGATGCCAACCTGATGAAATTTAACCATGCCAAGTGCAAGGTCCTACAGCTGGGTGGGAGCAATCCCAGGCACAGCTACAGGTTGGGCAGGGAAGAGATTGAGAGCAGCCCTGCAGAGAAGGACTTGGGGGTGTTGGTCGATGACAAAATGAACATGAGCCAGCTGCAGTGTGCGCTCGCAGCCCAGAAAGCCAACCATATCCTGGGCTGCATCAAAAGGAGCGTGATCAGCAGGTCGAAGGGGGGGTGATCCTGCCCCTCTACTCTGCTCTTGTGAGACCTCCCTTGGAGTATTGTGTTCAGTTCTGGTGTCCTCCACATAAAAAGGACATGGAACTGTTGGAACAAGTCCGGAGGAGGACCACGAGGATGATCAGGGGACTGGAGCACCTCCCATGTGAAGATAGGTTGAGAAAGTTGGGTCTGTTCATCCTGGAGAAGAGAAGGCTGCGTGGAGACCTCATAGCAGCCTTCCGGTATCTGAAGGGGGCCTATAGGGATGCTGGGGAGGGACTCTTCTTTAGGGACTGTAGTGACAGGACAAGGGGTTACCAGATTAAAACTTAAAGAGGGGTAGTTTTGATTGGATATAAGGAAGAAGTTCTTTACTGTGAGGGTGTTGAGGCACTGGAATGGGTTGCCCAGGGAAGTTGTGAATGCTCTGTTGCTGGCGGTGTTCAAGGCGGGGTCGGAGAGAGCCTTGGGTGACATGATTTATTGTGAGGTGTCCCTGCCCATGGCAGGGGGGTTGGAACTGAATGATCTTAAGGTCCTTTCGAACCCTAACTATTCTATGATTTGCTTATATGTTGGTATTTCTTACATTAGATTCGTTAACTTGCAAGGTTTTGCTCAGCAATCAAACATCCGAGGATTCTTTAAACAATTCCTTCTCCTTGCATCTTACCAGAGATAACTATTACAATTATTGTGATTTATGTTGTATATACTGATCACTGAGTTACCATATTAATAGAGACCATTCAGTACTTTTCTGGTACAATTCCCATCATCAAGATAATCTGTTCAAAATACTTAAAGCTTTGCTAGCAGTTTAAATGTGAAATAGTAGTACAAATATTTGAACATGTTAATATGAAAGTCATAAGCTTCAAATGTGGAAGTGTCTGATCAGGTTAAAGCCAGAACTTTCCACTATGTTTTAGAAGAAGACAATCCCCGAAGTTAGGGGAATGTGCATGTTCAGGCAGAAAACATGGGGAAATTAAATTGTGCGGATGGTCATACTCTACTCTGTGCTGGTGTGGGAGACTTCTTTGTTCCGTGTCTCACAGAACAAGGGGCTCCTGTTCGTTTTATAGGACAAAACTGGTGTAGAAGAAAATCGAAGATGAAGCCTGTTAGCTCCTCCCTGTCCATTAAGCACAGAAGTACTGGTTTTGCACCTTCTCATCACTGCATTCAGTGCAGGTAGATAGTGTACTACTTGTACCTTGATGCATAAGATAGCTGAAGAAGTATGGAGAAGGTCCATAGGAGGTGGTACAAACCAAGTGACACTGAGAAAACGTGGTATGAGGGCAAAAGTGCTTGAGAGTTTTCTTGTGAGGATAAGTACTGCAGTGAGGGTTTACTGATTATTGCTAGGCTGGACAGGAAGGATGTGCTTGATTACTTGAGTGGTGGGAGGAAGTAAATTCATGGTTGAGAGGAAAAGGAGGAGGCAAGAGTTCAAACTACTTTCTTTAACACACTTTGTTTTCCTGATATTAGATTGATGTTAAATTGTTTCAGAAAATTTCTACAGTACGCAGTGCTATTCCAAGACAAATCATTAAGTTGTTGATACAAGTTTGCAGCAGTCCTGGAGTTCTGGACCCTCTCTGCCTTTTCCGTATCTTCCCACTGTAGCTAACAGTTGCAAAGTGGGGCATCCCTATATAGTCTTGATGTCCTTTGTTACCAAAAAGGTAGATGGCACCCTCAAAGTAGCCCAATACCTGTTAACCATTTCCATTTCTTGGGGGAATGTAATGCATAGTGTTTGACTTTCAGTCACCTTTATTTCTCAGCAAGGTATAGTGATGAAGTAATACTTCTAGTTTGGGAAGCTGGTTGCTTATCCTCCAGACTTTATTCAGAAGTTTAGATGCTTAGTGGGTTTTGCAAAAATCCCAGTGTGTGTGTATATATATGTAGTATGTATCTCTGTGTGTGTAAATATGTATACTGTGTGTGAGTTTAAGTGCAAATTCTTTGAACTGAGATATTTTGCTTTAAATCTCCAAGTTAGTATTTAAAAAAAAAGTTCCTCCTTTAAAAATTTAACCCTCTGATCTGAAAGGTATTATTAACCTCTTATCATAGGAGGAAGTCTTCAATCAGCAGAGTAATAGGCTATAAAAACAAATAATTCTGAGAATCGCCTTTTGGCTTTCAGATTGTTTGCATACATGGAGTCACTGCAAAAATATAATGGTGAAGATATAAACTAGATTACTAAATGACTTTCCTCAGTTTTACTTCTGATGCTTCTGTTTCTGAAAAGCATATGGTACATTATAAAGTTCCAGTTTGCTTTGTTTTTGCCTTCCTGCTGAAAATGAAGCCTAGAACTGCATATGTTTCTTGATCTTTTCCTATACAAGGGAAAAAAAGGCGTATTATAAGTTGTTTAGCAACATACACTGTTATAACTGTTCTCACTGCTTTCCATATTGTGCTGTTTCCCTTTTATCTGTGATTTGATTTCATAGAGTACAGTGTGTGCATGTCTGCTTCTTTTTTTTGGGGGGGTAGGGGGGGTTTGTACTTCCCTTTTGACTCTATTGAATTAGCAGATAAGTCTAAATTTTTCTTTTTGGAGATTCGTTAAAGTGTGTTAGCTGACAATTATTCTTCTATCCTTCAGTGACTTCAATAGCGCACCAGAACCATATTCACTGGAACCATTGGAAGTCTTGTGCTTGTAATGCTGCAGTGCCAGCTTATGGAAGCTGGTTATCAAGCTGTATTTTTTCAAGGCTTTTTTATAGCAACCATCACTGGAAAATGCATAATCAAGGTTATGTGGAACATTCTATATACAAAAAAAAATCTCTTCCATAGAAGTTTTTCAACTGGTGGTTGGCTATGGTGTTCTATAAACAGCAGCACAAAAAAAAAAGAAGGTTATAAGGATGCGAGTTTGATGCCTCAAGGTTATTGGATCCTTTGTGTCTAAGTTAATCATAGGTTTTGGTAAAGTTTTGTCTTAGTTAAGTGTAATTTATTATTTTTGCCTTAGAGATCACAATTTTCTCTTGTGTCTTTGTCCTTGAGTACAGATGCATTGAAAACTTGCTTTAAATTACCTAGAAGTCGTCATTCTCAGCAAAAAGTGTGGATTCAAAATTCTTTGGTGTATAGTTATGGAATCATAGAAAGCTTTGGGTTGGAAAGAACCTTAAGGTCATCAAGTTCCAACCCTCCTGCCATAGGCAGGGACACCTCACACTAGACCATGTTGCCCAAGGCTCTGTCCAAGCTGGCCGTGAGCACTGCCAGGGATGGAGCATTTACCACTTCTTTGGGCAACCCATTCCAGTGCCTCACCACCCTTATAATAGTTATATCTAACCTGAACTTCCCCTGTTTAAGTTTAAACCCATTGCCTATTGTCTTATCACTAGAGTCCCTGATAAGAGTTCCTCTCCAACATCCTTGTAGGCCGCCTTCAGATACTGGAATGCTGTGATGAATACTGTGCTGGTTTTGGTTAGTAGAAAGCAGCATCGGATTTATTGCACAATTTATAAATCCATATATATTTATTTTAATATTTGCTGCCTGAAAATAAATGTAGAAACAAGAGTGAAGACTCTGTAGTTCATAGCCTTTCCTACTTGTATTCACTATGAAAATTCATGGAATGAATTATCCTCATAAAACTTCACTGAATAATCCTCCTTTCTCCCGAAAATGTCATTTTTATTTGTATGATATGAATCCTAGATTAGTTTTGGTCTCTGATACAGTAGATTCCTCCCAAGATACTTGAGGAAAGATTTCCCCTGTTGAATGAATCTCTTCAGAAATGGCCATTTGGGAGAATTGGATGACATCTGAAATCTGATTTAAAGTCTGTTAGTCACTTTAGGTTGTTAATATTGTTGTCAATGGGGAGAAATGAGCATGTCTGGAAGATCTGTACTTTTGGGGAGTTTCGGTTTTGGGGTTGGTTTGTTTGTTGTTTTTTTTTGGTGGTGTGTTTGTAGATGAGAAGTTGTAAGTTGCCTGGAGCGGTAAGCACTGAGGTAGTCCAGTTCCTCTCTTCAGTCTGTTGCAGGCAGGCCCAGTCCCTGAGTCTGTGTGCTTCTCTGTCAGTTAGGTTTGGAAGGATATGCTTATGTCCAAGCAGTGTCCTGCCACCAGGATCCTTGGTCCCCTTCTCTCCTCCTTCTCTCTGCTATTGGATACTCGATGCTGAGTAAGCCAAGACCTGAATGCCAAAATCCAAGACCTACAGTCACCCTTATTGCTTACATACATTTCCTCAGAAGCCAGCTGTTTTAATCTCTCTGTAAGTGGTGACAAAAATCTAACTGCTTTGCAAAGTCATGTTCTTAACTACAGAAACTTCACTCGTAAAGTATGTGAGAATTTCACACTTTGCAAACAAGCAACCTAGGAGCACAGCCACTGCTAGCTGAAGCGTGTGGGTTTTTTTCCCTAGGAAGCATTTCTCTACCTAGATGGTGGTCAAACATTGGAACAGGCTTCCTGGAGAAGTAGTTGATGCCCCAAGCCTGTCAGTGTTTAAAACATTTGGACAATATCCTTAATAATGCTTTAACTTGGTCAGCTGTCAGTCGGTCAGGCAGTTGAACTAGATGATCCTTGTATGCTCCTTCCCACTGAAATCGTCAATTCCATTCCCTAGTGATTGAGAGGTTTCTCTCTATATAACCTGGCAAAGTCCATCTAACCCTCTGCATGTTACAGAGCTAACACTTTACAGAGCAGCCAGAATGACATTCTCCAGGAAGAGAGAGACTCAGGTTTATGCACCATAGCAGAAATGGCCCTGGACTCCCCTTTTTTTTTCCCTTTTTTTTTTTTTGAAGTGGAGGAAAAAATATATGGGAAAGGATTGGGGTTGCAGAGATTTCTCCCACCAAGCCCTGACTAAGCCTTCCCAACCTGATCAAATTGAGGATGCAGCCTTTAATTTCGCTTCCAGCTCAGGTTCCTGTTGTCACAGTGTTTTGATATACAGTGCTACCCAGATTTGCGCAAAGCTGGGAATGAAAGGCTACTTTAGAAGTAAACTCCTGGCATCCTATTTTTATTTTTTAAATGAAATGCTATTTTGAGTAAGTACAGAATTAAGTTCTTCCTTTGGCACTCCCTTTTGTGCTCCATTTAAAGTAGAAATGTGAAAGACACATCCATTAGTCTTTTAAGATTATTATGGGCTTTTAACTTGCATTATCACTCAAATGGGAATCTGAGCTGTCAGAAGCAATGTTGGGAAATACCAAGTTCTCTTATAGTCCATATACTTTCTAAACCAATGGCTTATATGTTCTTTAAATCTTCTAAACTCTTCAGAAACTGAATGTCCAAATTCAGTTTCAGCTTGCTTATTTGTATTTTTTTCTTAATTGTTACAAGTGCACTGCAGGAAAGAGGATAGTTTTTAATGGATATTTATTACAAATTTTGATGAGAGTTGTTGTTTAGGAGAGTTCTTTCAAAAAGGAGAATGTGGTCCCTTTTTCTCCCACCTATCACTTCAGCCCTTGAAACAACTATATAAGTTACAGAATGCTGCACTGCCAGAGTGAGCTCAGCTACTATGTGTCTGACAAAGTAACCAGGAGTAACCTGCTGGTACTTACTGGTTGTAGGGGGGAGAAGCAAAGTGTCTGTCCTGCTTCCTGGGTCCCCTTTTTGTACCTCAGAAGGATGAAGGAAGTCAGGACAAGGGCTCAAAGGGCTCTGTCTCAGCCTACAGAAAGGGAATCAAGTGTGGCTTTGTGACCTTTCTGAAATAATGTATTCAGCTTTAGGCCAAAGGTTGATCATGACTGCTTTATAATGTTGGATATTGTTTCTTGGTGAATGCCTAACTGGTTGCACTGCACTTAAAGACATGTCCAGATATTACTAACAAAGAAATTCTTTTAAGTAAAGTACCATTGACTTGCGTCATCATTAGCAAATCTGTTAACCGTCCACCTCGCTTTGTTCATCTTGGCCAACTTTCATAATGCTTGTAAGATTCTTTTTTTTTTTTTTTTTATATTCATTACTAGTTGTTCTGTGGAAGGAAAATGCTAGCAAAGCTCTCGACAATGGCACAACAGTTCAGCTTGTTTCAAATGTGAGCCAACCAGCAAATTCTTCCCCTCTTCTCGGCATTAAGGTCTTCACAACAGAGAACATGGAAGCAAGCAGTCTTCAGAAGTAGTTTTTTTCTTTTTTTTGCATATGGAAACACCAAATAGAATCACAGAATCAGTCAGATTGGAAAAGACCTTTAAGATCATCAAGTCCAACCATTCCCCAGCGCTGACAAGGCCACCACTAACCCGTGTCACTGAGGGCTTCATCTACGACAGTGTTTGAACACTTCCCTATTTGACATAAGCAGTACTTTGTGGCAACTGCTGGTACAGCCTTCAGTCAAAGATGAAGTGCAGCTGAGAAGTGTCTTCTGTTTTGATGCTTAATTGAAATAATTGCAAGGGTGTTTTGATTCCACAGATGCTGTGAAGAAGTCAGCATTATTACAGGAAGATAAGATTATTTTATTTTAAAATACAATATCTAAAAAACCTGTTGCAAATTAGATAAAATAAAATCTTCAAAGTGCCTGGCTTGTGGAACAAAGTCACATGTACTGCTTTAGATGTTTAGATTTTTAATTTATTTTTTTTTTTAGAAATTTGGATTTTGATTCTCTGAACACTCAGTAGCATCTTAAGCAACTGGGGGTAGTGGGGTTGGCGTTTTTTGGGTTTTTTTTTTTCAATTTTAATTTTCGATTCAGGCAATCTTTGTTAGATTACTTAGTTTTCCAAAATTAATTCAGCAGTCTTCTAAGTTCCAGTATATCTAGGTACAGCTTAAACGAAAGTTACTCCCTGATTCTGTTTTGGACTGTTGCAAATACGCACATTAGGAAAAGTGCCAACTAAGGGGAGCAGCCCCAGCACAGTATTACCTGAGAGCTTAACCCTTGCTACCACTTTGCTGTGCTGTACAAGCTCAATTTTGCTTAATATTGTAAAGCTGAAGTCCTGTGGATTTCAAACAACAAATCATTGTGAGATGATAATAATATGATTGAAGTCTTCCAGTTTTTATTTCTAGAGGTTGATGTCTCTAAACGTTGGCCAGGACCAGATGCCTCAGAAAACTCCAGAGTTCAGTGACTGCCCCTAATACTGCTTCCTTCCAATTCCCTGTAAACAAGGATTAGTTTAAAACATTGAAGCACAAATGTTTGTCTGTTGCATTATCCAGTTTCTTTGAAACACTTCTGTTACCCTAATGTTTATACCTTGACTGATTTAAAGATACAGTGGGATTATTTTAAGTAGTGAATTTTCTGTGCGCTGTCTGCTAACCACAGACTGTGTTAATGCTAATGAAACAGATTGGGTTTGCTGTGAATGAGTCAAATAAAACCTTGCTTAGCCAAGCTGTGAGATCTGAGAATGCAAAAGAGAAGAGACAAAGCAGAAACAAGTAAATCAAAATTGTAAGTATTTCTCAGTAATGAAGAATGAGACACGTACTTATAGAACATGCACTGACTCACACTGTTGTGTGTGGACACTAACAAGTCTTGAACATTCACAGTGGCCTTAGATACAGATTTTAAAGTTTATATTTTGCTGGTTCTTCTCAGAAAACTGTTTTTTTACAAAGCAGGACTCCAAATCATCTTCCCCCCTCAGTGATCAGCTTTCTGCTGATCATCTTTCACGTGAAGAGAAGGGGGAGAAACATGAATACAGTAAGAATTAGAAATAAGCAGTTCATAAATAAAAAAAAAATTATTTGCTAGAATAAAAAAAAAAATAACCAGTTCTCAGATATTTCTAATCTGCCTTTCTAAAAAAAAAAAAGTGAAAGCTTATTGAAATCCGTAGGTTTTGAATGTCAGTGCCGCTGAACAGTCTAATCATCTTTCCAACCTCTCTGTTTCCAGTTGCTTCTAGGGATATTCTATTGTCTTGGTACTTTCAGTGGTGCTGACAGTATCTTGCAGCAGTGGTTAAAGATTAAATGTTTGCTGATTTTATTATCTGTCAGCTGCCTTTTAGAAAAATGATGCAGAGTCTCCTGTTCTCTGAAAATACACGTAGGCCTTAGGAGCGTGTCACGGAAAAGATGGTTTCTTTCTCTCGCTTTCTTCAGGACATGCTGCTACTACCTTTGTAAGCTGAAATAATTTGCATTGTGTTGGGTTTGGGGTTTTTTTCCTCAAAATCCCAAACATGTAAATTGTTACTGCAATATATTATGTAACAATTAATTCTGTGTGGATTTCCTCCCTAGTCCTGAAAACCAAGATTTGTTAATGGCCTTTGTTACCCGGATCTTCCCTGTTCTTTTTTTTTTTTGCATATCGAAACCAACTTAAGAACCAACTTAGGAACCAACTTATATGGGTCAGTTAGATCCCTCTAAATTCTCAGTCAGTATTGGCAGATGCTGGGGTAGAGAGTTGTGTAGTTGTGGGAAACCTGTAAATTGGAATTTGCTCAAATAAATTTGGTGAAAACCAGAAGATTTTAGAACTTCAGTGTTAAGAGCATTATATGTTCTGTTACTTGGACAAAGATCAATGTCTATAGGACATGTTTAAATAACAAGAATCCTGTTTTCTTCTGTCATTCATACTAAAACCAGAAGCTATTTAAGGAGAAAAAAAATTAATTACTTTTTCTTACAGATACCAAGAAATGTTGTATGCTTAATCTGCTTTGAATTAGCATGGTACAGTACAGAGCTCAACCTGAAGTTTTCAGAAATCTTTATTGGCTACTAACCAATGTAAATGAGAGGGAAAGAAATCTTTAGGAAGTCTAAAAGGAGATGGAGGTAGAAGAATCTTATGAAAGATGCCCAAGTAAGAATTAGTTGGAAGGTAACACTCTTCACAACCATGAAATTCTTAAATTGTTTTAAATTGCCAAAGGCTTAAGACACTTTTAATTTAGCATTTATTACTGATGTTTCAGCTGTTCCGATTTAACAGTCTTGTGCTGTCTATAAAACCTGTTACGTAGATCTTTTGCATTTTTCTGTTTAATCTGTTTTCTAAGTGTTAGTGAGTTTGATTGTGGAAAAGAGTTCCTAGCCTTGTTAGCATCGTCACGATGCAAACAGCAGATCTTGAGCACACAATCAGTGGAAGAATGACTTGTGCTGCATTGTAACTGTCATCACCTTTGCTGGACCACAGTTGTGATTCCATCTGGCAATTCATGTGCTGCTAATGAATAACAACACTCAAGTCTTTCAGTGTTCTTTGATCAGTAGCATATAGGGACATACAAATACTAGTCTTAATAACTGGGAAAGTCTGGCGTAGGTGAGATGACAAACCCAGATCTCAGTAAGTCCATGTTGGAGCCAAAGAGGAGTTAGCACCTTGAGACTGTGTCCAATTTTCCATGCTCCCTGGGCCACACTCTGTGAAGCCAACCTAGATGTGAAGATTTTCCTCGCAACAAGAGACTGTATGTAGGTGAAAAAAAATCTGTTTTGAAAACTGAATGTTTTCAATAATAAAATAATGCTTGATATGAAAAACTGAAACCTGAACCTAGAAAGCTTTTAATTGGTGAAAAATTTCATGCTGATCAAACAGAAGGAATATGACTTGAAGTGAAAGAAAAAAGTTACTTTTTTATGGTAGGTAGGCTGTAGGTTTGAGTCCTTTTACGTAAAAGTGTATGTGTATGTACACTTGCTTATTACTTTTGAAGACGTTACTGCCCAAGTAAAGTCTTAATTTTTTTTGTACCTCAGGCAACATTTCATCAGTAATCTCATGTTGTCACATTCCAGATACCTACTGATTACGAAGGAGTTTCATGTACCTTGTCCACCTGTGGGTTAGGACTTAAACCAGAGTGACGCATATGTGGTATTTGAAGTAGTTTTCCACAAGGAGGGAGGGCTGTGTGTTTTGCCCTGCATAGCTGTCTTTCCATAGATGAGGGTATGCCAGTGGGCCCTGCTATCACTGGGATTAAAGACTGCAGATGTGAGATTGCCAGAAATTAATACTGTAGATTTTCAGTTCAGGTCTCAAATGGAGAATATTAGAGGAAAACTAACTCTGTCAGCCATCTGAAATGTCTTACCTTTTATTAGACATTAACAGGGTTTAGTGTTACAGTGTTACTTCGGGCAGACGTATATAAATTGCAAAGCAAAAGTGGGAAGCATGCTTCTTTCATGCCTTTTAATAAATGCACGGTATAGAGTAACACAGTATTTAAGTGAGCACAGTAGAATCCAATTGATTATTTCTTTGGTGTATTCCTTTTTTTTTTTTCTTGTTGGTGTATCTTATAAGGTGGCACCCTCCCTCCCTCCTCCTTTTTTTGCCTGATTTGCAAGCTGAAGTCATGAGCTGCATCGTCAATTCAAGTATAAAGTCAGGAGCTGGTTCATTCCAAGCTAGTGTATCCTATCTGGGAATCAGGAGGCTAAATTAAAATGCATTATAAAATAGCATATATTTGGAAGCTTTGTTCTCTTAAACCCGAACCGTCTGTTGACTGACGTTAGATGATCCAGAAGCAGATGCTGCAGCAGCTATTTGTTGATTTAGTTGCTATGGTGACATGATACATTCGTGTACAGCAGGAAGCTCACTGTACGTTGGCTAATTTGATAGGAAGGAAGGCTTGAGGTAGGTATTGCTGACTATATTGTTAATTGATCCTACCTTTCACATCCTGCCTCCACACGCTTTGTGGAGGCACAGCTACAGAGGAAGCCAAAGGGAAATACTCTGGCGTGGCTCTAGGTTAAGGTGCCCTGTTAAAAGAAGGGGGGGGGTGGTAGTGCTCACCACATCACCGAAGATTGCCTCCGTATAGAGTGAATGGAAAAGATTGGAGCAGCCGGAGTGGTGACTGTTGAATCTTCCTTCATCCTTTGTCACTGTGGTAGCACCAGTTGAATGAGAGAAATAAAAGGATGCGAGCAACAGTAAGTCAAAGTGCTAAGGCTTTCGAAGTGGGTTAGGAGATAAATTCTGTCACTAATTAACATCTTGATTGGAGCTATTAGTGCAGAAAAATGTAATTGTTCTAAATATTTGCCCTAATGATGGAGCATAAATGTGACTCTGCCTGGAAGTTGTGTTATGTTATAGTCACTCTTTTCCAGAAATGCACCCTTTTTTAATCTTGTTACTGACAGACTGTTAAAGATGCAGTGTACATCTTACAAAGAGCTTGGCTATACCACTCTCTTAGCAGGTTTAATTAAGTGCTTTAAAAACGTTTAGAGTCAGAATGACCAAAAGCATTAAATACAGTGTTACCCTAAATTCATGAAATGTTCAAAAAATGGATTTACCTTTGTCCTTTGAGCTACAAATCTTCTCATCAGTATTGCTGAGCTAATTTGAGTTGCAGTAATTTTAGACAAACTACTGCTGTCTTTTTTTTATGTAGATAGTGCATTTAGAAATATGGTTTTGGTAAAGTCTTGCCATTAGTTGTGATTTTTTTGCTGACAGTCATTTGCTACTAACTCAGCATCTGTAACCTTATAATGCTTATATGTAGATGTTTTCAGATTAATAAGAAACAAACCCTAAAAAACCCAACCCGTCTTGTCTCTTTCCTACAGCTCTGAAAATATAATCGTTTCTGCTGGTGCAGAAGTGGATTGTGATTTGATTCTCCTTAAATTATGGTTTCAGAGGTCCAGGGAAATGTTTTGGAACACTTAACTCTCTTGTTTTCTAGGAAGTTAGTTTGGAGGGAAAACCCAGTATACCTTTTAACCCCCAAAACAACATGTTGCCCCCCACCCCAACCCACTCCAGGATGAGAGAAAAACAGAACTCTGCTTTTCAGTCATACTGTTCTGCTCCAATTTGTAATCTTTCTTGTTGTACAGAACAGTCTTTTACTATGTTATTTCATTTAAAACCCCGCTTTAACCACAGTTGCAATATACTCTAATTTCTTCATATTCATACTTCATATTCATACTCATAATTTCTTCATATCTTACAAATATGTGATTTTAGCAATGCATAAAATTAAGTTATCGTCGCTTTCTCCCCCACTTTCTCATTGCCTTCTTACTTCCCCACATTTTTCAATATCTTAGTATGTATGCCAGACTATGAACTGACTTTGCTAATAAAGGATTGCTTTTTAAGTTTAATTTTTTCATTATGCTATATTTAGTGGTAGATCTATTAGCATTGTTGTTATGTGTATTCAGAGGCTTTTAACTTGGCTGGAAAATTTGTCCGAGATTTCACTCATTCTGGAAAAATATGTAAATTCAAAGTGTAACTTCTTTGAGAGGAAGTTATCAAGTAACCCATCCAGTTCTTCTGCCCTTAAATGTGAGGTGGGAGATGTCCCGGGAGAGGGAAGGATTCCAAATATCCCTTTACACTGAAATTCAGTCTGGTTCTTTGGTTTTCTTTCCTCTGTGGCAGTAGACAGTGCTAGCCTGTGGAGAGAACAGAGTGCCAGTTCTCATATAGGCTTATCCCACAATTTCACACGTAGCACAAAGTATTTAATGCATTTTGGTTCTTTTAGTCTCAGCTAGGATTAACAAAAATTAACCTTTTTCTTTTCCTCTTCAGGCTGGTAATCCTTGGTACTGAAGGCTGTGAGAGCTAAGATTTTATTGGTTTGGGGGGGGGGGAAAGCTCAATGTCTATAGACTTTTCTTTAATGCAAATGGAAAAATATTTCTGTTATATTACAGCAACTCTAAAATGGCAGTTTCAATCTTTCAGCTAAGACTGTGCTCATTGGAAATAAAGCCATAGGTATTAGGAAAGCTAAGTATTTTGAAATGATGTTGTATATTCAATAGCTAATAATTTCTTCTACAGACAGATAAGCTTTTGGGTATGAAAGCATTTATTTGGGCAACACAATTTGTTACCTGCTACAAAAGAATTGAAAATGTGGCTCTGAATACCAAACTTGTAAACAAAATTTTGCTGTATCTGAGTCTGTTGATGCTTGTGTGGGCTTAGAAGAGTTAGAAACTATTTCAGTCTGATCCTTTTAGAAATACGAGTATTATTTGACCAGTGGCTGTAAAATGCGTAATACTCAAAATCATCCTTATGTGGTAAGGATAAGCTAGACTGTCTTCCACAAACCTTGTCCAAATCTGACTTTCAGAAACTTCCCCATAACTTTATGGAGCAGGATGAAGGAGAAGTTTAGCAAGCTGTCT
The DNA here is from genome assembly GCA_017639245.1 of Myiopsitta monachus. Taxonomy (NCBI): domain Eukaryota; kingdom Metazoa; phylum Chordata; class Aves; order Psittaciformes; family Psittacidae; genus Myiopsitta; species Myiopsitta monachus. The sequence goes on from CM029919.1 coordinate 69,634,277, forward strand.
TAATTCTGGATTTGTTTTGTTTTGTGCCTGTGTGAAAAATCATCTAGTGTACTTCTAGACACAGTCATTGGTGGTTTGGGTGGCTTAGGGTTTTGGGCTTTTTTAAATTCACATTAAATTTAAACTTACAGGACCTAAAAAATAAATTAAAAATATCTGTTCTATATATTAGCAATAATACAATTTGTGTATGTAGGTTTTTTCCAAATAAAATCTCTTTTGCCTTACAGAACCACTGCATATATGTATTGAGTAGAAGTGGCAAAATATTTTTGAGATGCTGGTTTTTTGCTGCCTGTATCGTGTCTGCATGTGTGTTTGGGGAGGGAGGCTTGTTCTGTAGCCTTTGTTTTATTCAGACAGCTGCTTTTGCACATGTATAATAGTGAGCAAAAGCAGAAAAATATGTCAAACTTGCGATGACATTTTTAGTAGGTTTTTAGAGCTTGTTGACTTATTTCAGGTTGTGCTTACTGGCTTTTCTTCTGTCCATAAGGACAAAAATACTTTAGACTTTTAACTGTATTTACAGTTTCTGCTGTGGAAAGACACTGCTTTAAAATAGTGAAATAACATGCTGGTGGATTAGTCCTAAGCTATTTTGTTTTCCTGCCATGTAAATCTTTCACCTCACCTATAGCTCTTATCAGGATGAATGCAATTTTTCAATTGTTACTTCATGGTAATATCTGTAGGTTTTATTTTGGTCTTGCTTACTAATCAGCTGATGGAGAACAGTCATTAACTGTACAAGCCTATTTATAGTTTATCACTTGTTTTGTGACTGAGAGCACTGGGAAAATATTTCCCTGCTTGTTGTAATGTAAATATGTATTTGTGATGATGCCTTTCTTTCCTTTCAACTGACTGAAATTATTTTGAAACCTAACAATCTGCTAATATATCACTACTTCCAGTAGTAGGGTTGGAAGTGCAAGTAGAGAGAGATGCTTGTAGAAGTGTGTCTCTTACTGACAGAATGAAGGGTTGGTTTTAGTTGTTATTTCAGTGAATTTAATGGGATTTTGGGCCTTAATCAGTGTGCAAGCAAACATATGCAAAGCAAGATTAGGTAGCTCTGTGTTTTAATTTCCATTCTGTGCCTCACTGTGTTCCAGTGAAGAAATACCTTAACCCGCATATTCATCTGGTGCAAGCAAAATGTTAGGCTGCTTATGCGAAAGTAGTCTGTATCCATAAATACAAGGATTAGTAAGATGTAAATCAGCTACATTTTGTATCATTGCCATTCTGTTTTTAAAAGACATTGCTGTGACCATATTGGTGAGAGCAAAATACCTCTAAGAGTCTTACTTTGGCTTCTGCAGCCGCTGCTTCTTGCTGATAAGTTACTTCTAGACCTTGCTGGAGATAAGTGTTAGCATTTGGCCTTAAGTTTTTTCCCTTTTTTTGGAGCAGCCCTCTGAGGCAAGGTGGCTGCAGCTCTGTCTTGCACAGATCTCCCTTCTGCCTTTTGTTGCTTGTATTATTAGCCTTACGGGGGTTTTTGTGACTGCAGCCATTTTTATCATATTCATTTCTTGTATTAGAAATAAGCTGAAGACATGGAAAAAAAGAAACATTCAACTCCTTTCCTGGTTCAGTCTGCAGAAACACCCTAAAGTTTCTCTTGCAGATAGTGAAGACTTTACTGAGTAAAAAGAAGAAACACTAAGCATTTACCTCTTGGAATGTTTGTACTGCCTTTGTTTCTTTAGATGCAAAATGAGAATTCTTTCTGATCCTACTCACACTGATGTTGTAAAGCTAAAATTATTGATAAATTACCATTATAGTGTTGATAGTTGTATGTCCAGTCAACGTTGCCTGTCTCTGTAGGATGTGGTCATACTACTTAAGCTACTATAAAGTTATATTTTAATTTGGAATTCTTCTGGGAGTGAAATATTATAAAATAGTTTTATATAAAATTGTTGTATTCTGAGTGTATTTCTTATATAAGGCCAGTTCAAATTGTGATTTAAAGTGAAGGACAGATTTTCAAAGCTAAGTAAGAGGGTGTCCCTTAAGTAGTCCTTCAAAAAGGAAAAACCTTGCAATGCTGCTTCAGACAACTGTTGGGAATTGTGTATATATTAGTAGTTTAAGTGTGCTCAGGAGTGTTCTTGGAGGCTGATGCTGAGCTTCATGTAGCAAGTCAGTTCTAGTAAACCATCTTTTGTTCCAGAAAGAGTGTTTGCAAACTGCCTGATGAGACTGGTCTCAGGAATAGTTCATAGTGTTGTTGTATGCAGGACTACTGTAACATGGTTCCTCATTGCAGGTGACTATTCCAGCACCTGGGAATGCTCCTCAGCACTGCCTACTTTGCTAATATAGATGTGGGTTTAGGTACCACTGATGTGATCAAAGGGATGAAGCAGTTCTCCTAGGAGAGATCAGAAACATTAGGACCCCTCAGTTTGCAGTCACTGGGCCAAGGAAGGGGAAATTGCTAAAGCTTAAGAAAATATTGAAGGAGGTCGGTGAAATTCACTCTGAACTGTTCAGCAAATCCTGTAGCACAGAAATTAAGGAGCATTTAACTAGTTGGAGATGGTTTTAAAATGGCTGAGAAGTGAACTTTAGACACTTGCTGCTACAGGCAATTCAAAGCATAAGTGAACTCAAAGAGTTCAGGCGGAGACGGACTTTGGGAAGTGGCCTGGCTCACCTGCTCTCCTTAAACAGCATCTCAGTTGATATGTTAGAGACAGAATACTGGGCTAGATAGACTGCTGATCCAGACTATGAGGACATTTCTTGTGTTATTTGGCATGAGAAGCTGCCTCAGTTTAGAAAGCAATTTCAGAAAAAACATACTGAGCTTTCTAGCATATGGTATGATTCAGTTTTGTTAGGAAGCTGGTCTTTGCCAATCTGGGCTATGTTATCTGGAACTGACAGTTGATGGGCAGCAGAGTAAATGTTTTGAAATCAGGAAAAAAGTCAAGTATTCTGTGCTAAGGAGGGTATTTAATGAATACTATTCCTATTTGCAAAGCCTTTCTATGTTTTTAGGATGGATTTTGCTTTTAATATTGTGGAAAGAAGAAACCTCTAAAATCCATACCTATTTAATTAAACTACTACAAAGCTTAGCAGTTTTTCATTTGATCTGGATTTATCTTCCAAAATATCCTTTGTAGAGTAAATTAAGTGCCATTGAAAAGCATGACATTCCACTGTTAAAACAGACAGTCTTTGGCAACTGATGTTTCAGGTATTTCAAACTTTAGTCATTGGGCTGGTAATGTTGTTTTATTTAAGCAAGAACTGTTTTTAGCTTAAGTGTGTAGCTGCACTCTTGTCAGCTTGTACGCTAATCTCTGGAAAGAGATTCTCTACTGTTTTTCATCAGGAACTGTATTGAGGTCATGTAGATTATCATTAAATAACCATTTAAAGGAAACTATTTAAAGTCCCAGTGGAAATGACACAAAACTAGTTGCTGACCTAATACTCCCATTTCTTAATAGCAATGCCTTAATATGTTTTGAACTTGAGACAATATGTAGAGTCAGAGTTGTGTTAGCATTGAGAAATTACACTTTTAAATATTGCTAGATTCTGTTGTAATCAGGTTATGCTTTAAAAGTGCTTGTGGTGTTCTAGAGCTTGTATAAAGGCCTCAGTGTCTTTAGTTCACATTACCTTTGTGAAGCCTGTGAAGTCCTTCATTAGAGTTGATTTAGAAAAGAGATTTAGAAAGAGAAATGACATTTTAAAAGTGGCTGTGTTAAAGGTGCCTCCCACAGAGATTGACACATCACAAATGAAGTTTTTTCAGATTATCATAGTTATCTTAGAGGAGCAGGCAACAGAAATCTGGATGTAATAATGCATGTTAGCCTTTGAATAGCAGAGCTTTAGATGCCTTTAGTAAAGCAACAGGATTTGTCACCAAAAGATTGAAGCATGGGAAGAGAGGCCAAACTATCAGATTTTTCCAAAGCTCTTTGCTTAGTTTGAGCCAATGTGAATGTTTTGCCCAGAAGAGGAAGGAGGTCAAGGTCTAGAATATTCACTGTGAAAGACGAGGGCCTTGGTTTTCGTAAGTACTGATGTCATGGTTCACGAAGAGTTTGTGGGCCAATGAGATGTGCAAGCCTGCACCAAGCCACCCACAATGAGATTAAAGAGCTATAAATACTAAGCAGTCTGTAGATTTCTTTTGCCTAACACATACTCCTGTGAAAGATCCATGTTAACTTTCCCTTTAGAGAAATTTTCTTGCATCTTTGATTATTTGTAGCAGACTTCTGTTAGATAATAGGGAATCTCTGTGAGTGATTGTATTAAGCAACATCTCTTCTGAACAGAAAGATACCAGTCTCTCTCTGTGCACAGCTTTACCTTTTTTTTTTACCTTATTTCAAATTGAATCTATTTAGGTGGTAAGTGTCAGAAATGTCCTTCTCAAAGCAGTGATTACTCTATGGGGTTCAGCAGTGGTAAGGCTGGTCCAGCAACAGTGCTGGTCACATTGACACATATTGCCCCAACACAAAGACTTTTGAAGCCAGCAGTTCTTGACACTTCTGAGCCTTGATTCAGACTCTCTTTTGGCACACGTGGCAACAAATACAGCCTGTCTTTGAGCAGTTGTAAAATACAAATGGGAACGCATGATGTAAAAGCAAGGCTGAAAGTGGAGCTGGTGAAATAAGAGTCAGGCATCAAGTAGACTGGTAGTCCATTGACGAAAAGGCTCTATTTCCTGCCCCTGGGGACTGAGTGACTAATTAAACTGCATTAAGTCAGCGAGTCTCCCCAGCCTTTTGAGCAGAATTCGGATGTCCTCAGAGATGTGAAAATCTGATGACATCCCAAGTGTTTCAGAACAGTGCTGGGCTCCATCCGAAGACCTGTTGTCTCATAGCACAGCCACTGCTGAAGAGTGTCCCCTCTCACTGTGTTACCTCATGGCTGGCATGCTGAGCCTTTACTTTCTCAGACTAGCTGTGAAGAACAAAGTTAAGATCTGGGGCCCCCAACATAAGAAGGATGTGGACCTGTTGGAGCATGTCCAGAGGAGGACCATGAAGATGCTCAGGGGGCTGGAGCACCTCCTATATGAAGATAGGCTGGAGCTGGGCTTGTTCAGCCTGGAGAAGGCTCCAGGGAGACCTTAGGGCAGGTTCCAGTATCTAAAAGGGGCCTGCAAGAAATCTGTAGAGGAGCTTTTGACAAGGGGGAATTGCTTTTGACAAGGGGGAATGGCTTTAAATTTAAAGAAGGGTAGACTTAGATTAGATATTAGGAAAAAATTCTTCCCTGTGAGGCTGGTGAGGTGCCAGCACAGGTTGCCCAGAGAAGCTGTGGCTGCCCCATCCCTGGCAGTGTTCAAGGCCAGGCTGGATGGGGCTTTGAGCAACCTGGTCTAGTGAAAGGTGTCCCTGCCCCTGGCAGGGGGGGTGGAACTGGATGATCTTTAAGGTCCTTTCCAACACAAACCATTCTATGATTCTCACACGGGAGAAACTGCTATAAAAGAAAATCAGGAGGCATAGGGCTCATTTGCTGCATTTGTTGGGGCAGTACACATATTCCTTTGCTCAAATCTACTCTGCTAGCTGGAGCCTCCAGTTGGGTTGTCCTGCAGCAGAAGTCTGGAGGAAGAAAACCAGAAGGTTGTCAAGGCAACATTATTACTCAGGTTACCAACTTCAGGCTCTCACAGAGGAAAATATGGGAACAATACAGGAATACCAGTCATCCCCCATTCCCTGTTACTTTAGAAGAAGGAATAAAGGGAATTAAACCAGCCATTACCCTAAAACTTGAGGGCTTTGCAGCTTTTTTGTTTCTCATAGTTCATATGGTAGAGACCAAGAATAGAGAGCTGAAAACTGTACAGATTGACATGTCAGTTGCAGCCAGAATGGCTCCTCCTAGGAGTCAGGGCATACTAAATCAGCTTGGTAAATGCTGAAGACTTGGGTAAATGTGATTCTCCAACCTGCATGTAAGCGATGGAAAGATGTTCTTGTGTATTCCTGTGAAGCTTTTGGGTACTTTTATTCCAGTCTAAATTTCAAGCTAAAACTTTCAATTGTAGCAGAGAGGGGAAAGAAAATCAATGAGATGTCTTCAAAAAGTTATGCCTGCTTAGGGAGTCTGAAAAAGAAATTACAAGAACTTACCCACTCATATTTCTCTCCTTCATCATGCTGTGAAGGTGATAGCCAGTTGTTAAATTGCTACCTTCCAACACTTCACAATAAACTCTGGCAATGCACTATTTTCTGAAGATTTGTAAGTTTTTTTTAGAGTTCATGTCTAAAATCCTATTAAGTTTAGATTACATTAGGAATGCTCACACTTACTCAATTTTGTATTCAGATGCAAGTTAGAAGATCTGAAAAATTTTTACTGTCTAAATAGTGATAGTGAATCGTTTTTTCTCAAAGAGCCTAAAGCTTCTGGAGACATCTTTCTCCTGTAATAGCACTGTACCACATGAAACAAAGTAGTATTTTTAAAGTGCATGCTCAAAACTGAGCTAAATCAGTATTGAATCATATGGCCCAAGTTAGGAAATGTGAATATCCATCATATCTCATTGGCATTGCAGCTATTTTAGGGTAGTACTTTCCATCTTTTCATTACTTTGTAAAGTTGCTCTACCAGAGTGGGAGGAATTCAGTATGATTTCTGCCTTTTCCTCACCCTTTCTTTTCCCTCTGGTATTCCTAAAATGAGTAACACTCAAGTTTCCTGGTTTCTTCTGGGAAACAAGATCAGTTTTACTTTCTTTTAACAGAGTGAGTTTTTGGCCATAATGTTGAGGAGTTGTGTATGTAAAGATTTGTCTCTTATTCACATTGGGAGGAAGAAATACACTCTATTTATACACATGCAAGCAAGAGTGAAGAAGAAGGTGTCCAGAAAGGAAATTGTGAAATGCACCTGCTCTGCTGTTGTTTTTCCCCTTTGTTCATCATTTTAGCTGGGTTCTTCATGTTTACAAGCTTGTTCTGTCAGAGAAAGGGAGGTTTCAAGTGGGAATACAGAAGGCAAAAATGGTTAACAGGTTTCTGCTTTGGTCATGTCAGACTTCCTGTTTACTTTGGCTGATAAAGTGTGCTTTGCTATCAATTCTGCATTGCTTGGGTTTACAAAATTAGGATAAACAAGTTTCCAAAAATAAATCTATGCGTATGTTTCATGCTGTGCATCTGGTGCACTTACTTTGTCATGACTTAATGTTTTATCATTGATGCATGTACAAGCATGCTTGGTCATACCTATAAGGAAGTGAAACAATATTTCCCTCACGTTGAAAACTGTCAAGTGCTTCTGATGAAAAATCAGTCACTGGGAATTCTAGGCTTCCTTTGGAAACTTCATGTAATTGTTTGATTAATGTCAAAGTTAATGTAATTTGTTCAAATAATTTAAGCTGTACAAATAGATTTTTAATTATACCAAGCAGTTGAGAAAATAAAATTTGTACAGGTACTGATCTACTCGGTTTAGTCTCTCCTTGGTTCTTTGAAAAATGCTTGTTTAAAAATATCTGTGCTTATTGTTGCTCTTATCTCTTTTTCTCTGTGGGATGAAAGCAGCAAGCAGTATGAAGTGAAAAATAACGTTATTTACTAACCAGGGGAAAAAAAAAAGGTTTTCTTCTTTCCCAGTAAAACTTAGTTTTTTTTTCTTTTTGTACTTACCAGACTTTTATGTTCCTGTGTAATGGTTGTAAACACTCTTTTATTTTTAAGGTTATTCTTGTGCAAGTTAATCCAGGGGAAGCATTTACAATAAGAAGAGAAGATGGACAGTTTCAGTGCATTACAGGTAAAGCGGATACATTTCTTCTAATATTTCCTGAGACTGCATCAGGATTAATAGCAGGCAGTTTGTGTTGTTGAAAGTAAAAGACTGACAGAAATTATTTTAAATACAAGAGCTGTTTAAAGACCTAAAAGCTTATGTGCTAAGGATCATTGGATTTAGATTTCATTACCATAAACAAAGTACTTTTTCTTATATTGGATGAAATTAAATTTCTGTGGGAGGGGAAGGGGAGAACATTTTCAGTTTGCAAAGCAGACAGAGAAGTGCACTGGCAGCAGCTTTTGACTAAGCACATTCATCACATTAGACCTCAAATTAAGAGCTACAGTTGTTAATTTGGTTTGAGTTTTGATTTTTGTTATTCTTTGCTGTCATGCAGACATTGTTTGCCTGTCCCAGCTGTAGCTGTGTTATCTCACTATTCGTTTTTCATTTTATCTAGGGGCTAAATTGTGTCCTTTCTGAGTTCTAGTAAGTGCAGCTTCAAAATACAAATGCTTCATCTAAACATAGCATCCCCATACGCAATGGTCAGTTGTTTTCTGTTCTGAATGAAAATAGCTACCAGTTAAGCCTATCTACAGCTGCAAGAAATGAGCAGTCATGCTGCTGATCAGAACACTGCTTTGATGTGTTACAAGAGTTACAAGTTATCCACAGATTCAGCTAGTGGAACTTTTCTTTTTTCTTTTTGAATCCTACCTGATTTTTTCTTGATGTTGGCCCAGCTTCAGCAGATACCATTCTGGGAAGTTGAAGCAAGCTCCTTTCCCCCCTCTCTCCAATCCGAGAAGAGAGGAAAGGTCTGGTTTCTAGTTGTATAGGCAGGTCCTTTGGCTACAAAATAACTAATTAAATGGACACCTTAGGATTGTAATTAAGTTTACATCAACAATTATTGAGGTTTTAATGTCTGTTAGCACCATTTTCCAAAACTTCATGCTGATTGCGTAGTATTGTTGCTTCTTTTGAGCCACAAATGGATCACTGTTGCAGCTTACAGTTCTATAGGGCTTTTTTGAAACATGTGTAATAATTACATGACAATATCAGAGGAAAATATAGGGGGTTTGCCTTGCAATTCAAGTTAAGGAACAGGTAAGATGTATTTTACTTCTGTTGCACAAAACACTGAGGATAGTGTTATGCATTTTAACTTTTGATTTATTAGATGAGCTTGAGGGGTAGAATGACTTGACACTTTCCTTTCATGATCATCTTTGAAGCTGGAAGTGTGTGATGGACTGCAAAAATAGTGAGATCATATATTTATAGATATGTTTCTAGCCTTTCATGGTGCAGCTTTTATCCTTGCTTGGTCCCTCTTGCTTTCTGAGTAGGCAGCTCGCTATTGTGATTTGATTCAGCTACTGATTTCTTCATGCTTTAAATATGAAAGTGAGTGTTAGCAATTATTAGACAATTGTTCGTGGGACTCCCTGGGTGTAAGCCAAGGTATGATCTTTACAACTTTCCTGAAAAGTGTCACTGGCAATCTAGGAACATATATTCCAAATCATTTCCACAGCTTTTGCAAACATCCTGTTACATATTCTCCTTGTCCTTTCCCCTTCAAGGAGTTGAAAGTACAGCTTGCAGTTGATAGTCAAACAGTGAGCGTAGGGGTTTTTCATACCTATACATTTACTAACCTTAGCACACAATCTGATTTGCGCACGATCTTATGAATGTTGCTTTTCTGGTCTATTCTTGACGCTCCTGAGACATTTCTGTGTTTTGAGTGCTGTGCTGATGGATCTTTCTACTTTTGGGCTTCTTGGTTCCTTCTGGCTTAAAAAAAGAAGTTCAGTTAGTAATTGATGCTGTGCCTTTCTCATTATATGCATTGCAACTACTGAGGAATGTCTACTTTCCTGTTTTCTGTGTAAAGATTTGTGTAAAGGGATCCATTTCAGATTGTGTACAGTGTAGAGTGTGATTTGGTATTAGTGTCCTTTTTGCTCTGCCACAACTTTTCAAACATAGTTTGCCCTTGGCTTGGCCACAAAATGGATGATCAGTCTGCAAAATGGATTACAGCCACAGAAGACTATTGCACTGACTAAAGAAAGCAAACTCACATCAGTTCTCTATTCTTTCCTTCACTGTATGCACTCAGTTATTAGGTCAAAGCAAAGTTAAAGATGCGGAAATACTTAATGAGTGTGGTTTGGAGGAAACCTTATAAACACGTGTCGTGGCTTAAACTGTCGTGGTTAAACCCAGTCGGCAAATCAGCCACACAGTCGCTCACTCACTCTCCTCTCTTTCTCCCCCCACTCCCAAGGGATGGGAAGGAGAATCAAAAGAATGTAACTCCCACAGGTTGAGATAAGAACAGTCCAGTAACTGAGGTATAACACAAACCACTGCTACTACCACCAATAAGAATAGTGATAAGGGATATAACAAGGGAAGAGAATACCACTGCCCACTATGCGCCGACTGATACCCAGCCCAACCGAGCAGCAATCTAACCTTTCCAGGTAACTGCCCCCAGTTTATATGGTAGGCATGACGTGCTGTGGTATGGAATAGCTCTTTGGTCAGTTTGGGTCAGGTGTCCTGTCTCTGCTTCCTCCCGGCTTCCCCTCCTCCCTGGCAGAGCATGAGACTCAGAAAGTCCTTGGTCAGAGTAAACGTGACTGAGCAGCAACTGAAAACATGGGTGTTATCAGTGGTGTTCCCAGGCTGAAAGTCAAAACCACAGCACTGCATCAGCTACTAAGAAAGAGAAAAATGACTGCTACTGCTGAACCCAGGACAACATGCAGATATGCTTATTTTTTAAAAGGCATGAAGAAAGCAAAGACAGCTGAAATTTAGTGGAGTTGCAGTCAGAGTTTAATTTAGTCATTATAAGGTTTTTTAATACTTTTTTCCAATCTCAGCTTTTCCTGTAAATATTTACCCATCTTTATACCCTTTTCTGACTGTATTGACTTTCAAGTCTCTGCGAAGAATGCATATTTAGCTTTTTCTGTGGTGTACTATGTAAAAAGAGATAGCATTACATACGTTTAGCATGTATCTATATACCACTTTGCAAAACCACAGCACAGATTGCCCACAGAAAAGTGGAATTATGTGCAACAAATATATTCCATATTATACTTAAAATTTTTTTGTCTTTCATCACACTCAGGATCCACCTTAAGGAAAAACATTAGTAGCTTGTTTTAAAGCAAAGATTTTTCACAAATTGCGTTTAATACGTTGTTACAAGTGTTCTTATCTGTCTCAAAATGAGGCTTGTAAAACTTACATGCATTATTCACAACACTTATGTACTTGTAATAGAGTGGTGACACCAAACAACTATCTCTCAGTTTCTGATGTTTATTCTCTGGAATGAACTGGTTTTGAGAACTTAATTTACTTCATATTCTGTGGTATGTTCAATATTCTACAAATAAAAAGGGCTTCAGTTCAATGCTGAACATAGTACAGATTTTTTAAGGAACAGAAAATTTTCAAGTCCTATTTTTCTAAGTCTGTATTCTAATTTTTACTTAGCAAAATGGTGGCTAACAAATACATTGTCTCTTTGGAGTAAGGTCTTACTAAAAGATATCCAAGGAAAAAGAGAAATAAATTGAGATCACACAAGAATTTGGAATGTTGCACACTGATTACAGAGATGAAAACAATAAAATGTAATTCCAGATTCTTGCAAGGCAGTTTCCATGGGCATATATTGAAATTATGTAACTATAGCACTAAAATGGAAGAATGGAAGCTGAGAGGTAGCGAACTGCTTCTGGATGTATCCCCAGTAGAAGTACACATAGCCAGGTACTGTGGTTTGGGGGATTTGGTAAGTCACTCTTCCTTGGATAATTCTAGGTCTCTCCTGTGCCTTTTTCCTGGCCAGTTCACCTTGAGATTGGGCTGTCTGCTGAAGTCAATGTGGATTGTTCATAAATGTAGCATAATGTTAATTGTGTTTTCTTGCATCATATCCCTGTCTGTTGGAAACACTAAGATTCTCCATCAATCTTTGCTCTGCTCCCATCAGTTATCTTACTTGTAAAGAGAACTATCCTTACTTTGGTTACTCTATATGTAGGGTAGAACTTCTCAACCTGAAAACACAGAGAGTCTGTGTCTCCAGGAGAGAGAGAGGTGTGAATGAAGTGACTGGTTTAGAGCTGTCCTTGAATCAATGAAGTAATGAAAACTTAAAGCACCAATTAATGGGGAAGCACATGGTGCTTTTAATGTGAGCTAAGCTTTCTGAAGAAGAGTCTGCATTTGTACCCAGGTCTCTCTTTACAGGTGTTCTGTAAAGCTTCGACTGTTTGGGAGCTATGAGAAGTGGCTTCTTAATGTAGACCTCTGCCATGGCAGTTAAAATTGGGTGAAAAGGCTTTTAAGGTTATTTCCTGTGTTTAAATCCAGCAGTGGTTGGTGAAGGGACCTTTACTCCTTGGTGAATCACATTTCTTTATTCTGGTGGAGTTTTAATGACTTAAAATAAGTTGTGTATTTTAATCTTGGTGTCTTGCATTTGTATTTCTATAAAATGTGTGGTTGCTTTATATTTCTGTAGTTAGCAATCGTGGATCTTAGTTGCTTTTCTATTGTATGTATTTTAACTTAAATACAGCTTAGGTGAGCTGTATTTAATTTGTAAATGGGCATTCTTCTGTTTTTATAAAATAGTTCCTTTGATTGCATAGTGATTTGACTTATAGCAATGATTTCAGCTCCCTCTTGATGTAACTTTAATTTAAATCGTTTGTCAGTCTCTTGCTTCCCAGAGTATCTTGCTAGGTAGATAGGAAGGTATCTGTCTGTGTATCCATGTGTTAGACAAAAATGTTTGTTTTCTGAACAGCTCTATTCAGTCAATGAAACTGTTCTCACATACTAGAAAGTCTTCTGTGGAAACTTTTCTTAAGCCAAAAGTTTCTTCTGTTAAAGGGAAATAATCAGCTACATTACAGTGATTCAGAAAACCTGGTTTGAAATGTATGAATGAGTCTCTTTGTAGAAGTGAATTACTGCAGATCACTCATTCATGAATTCTTCCTATGTCAGAATAAATGAATGAAGATGACTCATCTTGAGCACATTTTATAACAGCCCCAAGTTGCAGCTAAGGGCTATTAAATGTTACTTGACATAGTAAGAGAGACCATGTTCTATATGTCTCTGCAAAGGAAAATTGCCATTTACATAATAAAATAAGAAAAATTGTATAAATTAGAATGAGTCACAAATACTTCATGCTTTGAAATTAAATGAAGTATCAGTATTAAGGTTAGTCTCTGGGATAAAAGTTAAGCAAATTTAACCTCATTTTTTCTCTTTAAAATGAGGAAAAAAGTACTTCTGAAAATTGTTTTCAAGGAAGTCAAGAGGAGAAGATGATTACATAAATTCCGAGACTACAGTAGTGAAATACAAACTTCATTCTAAGATTAACTTGAGCTTTGCAACACCAACTTCTGGTTTGGAAGTGGCCTTCAATATACACATTTTAGAAATTGTTTTATAGATGTCTGGTATTTCCAGTTACCAACAGTCAAAAATAAAAACATGGGTATTGATCAGCTGTGCAGGAGCATGACTGCAGAGGAGACTTGATTCTCTCCTATATTGCAGCAAGATGATAAGAAGAGAAAGTAGCCACAGAGTGTGGTTGTAGCAGCTTGATTTGGAGCTATCTCATTCCAAAATAATTATAAGTAGGAGGTGCTCTTTTTATAGGTTAGAGTGGTAAACAGAGTGCATGAATGCCCTTGCAAATTTTTTTGAACAGACTTGCCCTTCTGCCTTTTACAAGTAGGTTAGCATAAAAGTTGGATGGAGAAATGGCAAATACCCTTCTGGTAAGTTAAAGAAATAATGATGGATGTAAGCCCTTACTGTAGTGCACGTAGATTGCTCATGTATTGCTTTTGACATGTAGGAGAAATCTAGTCCATAATTCAAGTGCTACTGGCAGGTGAAACTTGCCTCTAAGCCCCACTACTGCAGCTTTTCTAGTGCTACTGCTAGGACTGTGCTGAATTAAAGCTAGCTCAGGTATATCTAATTGATTCTGTAGTCTTTTTTGCTGTAGAGCACAGAGAGTCCTCACTCGTTTCAGGACCATCTTTCAAATTTGTTTTACTAACTCAGATCTTGGAAAGTGGAACAAAACAAGGGCACTCCCCTGACCAGAATAAAACATAGCAATCGAGCAGTTTGTTGTTTAGGTCTGTCTCTGCTCTGAGACTGGCCATGAGAATTAGCCTCATAACAGAGCTCCCTCCGCCTTCTCTGGGAGCTGCCTGACCTTCTTCTCCATTAAGTCTGACAATTTACCAGGTCTTGGTGGTCCCAGTTTCCTCCAGCCCTTAAAGAGGGAGTCAGGGATGGTGCAAGAAGCTGTTGCTGGAAAAGCTTACTTTATCATGCTGCTTTTCTGCCAAAAGCAGCTCACATTACTGCTATGCCCGCCTTTTTAGGATTATAAATACTAGATTTCTAAAACGTGCTATTCCCAGAAAAAAACTAAATTTGGCAAAAGTTTTATTAAAAAGCAAACTAGAGCTGTTTTATTACCCTCTGCAGCAGCAAATTAAAAACAAACACAATAAAAACCAGATAAAAAGTGAAATGCATTAATTCATATCTCTTTCACAGTGTTGATTGTAGTGTGATTTAGGGAAAATTTAATTTTCCTGTCATTGATTTCAGTTTAAAATGCATTAATATCTGTATATGGAGAAAATGCTTGCCTTGGTTATTTTCTCATTCTTCTATTACATACTTTTCTAACTTTTATTGTATCTTGTTTCACACATTGTGAAATATGAATGAGTTCATAACTTACTATATTCATTGTAAGGTGTTCAGCCCGATTGTCCTTTTCTTGTCTTGTTTTCCTGTATATTCTGAGGAGTTCATATTCCCTTCTATCTTCTCTAAATCTCTATTCCCTCTTTTTACTACACTGCACGTTCCACACTGCAGACCCAGCCTGACTGTAGGAAGGTTCTGGAGACATTTGTTTGAAATATCAGTGCTTCAGCTGCATACTGAAGACATCTAATTTTAGGTGTCTAAATGTGTGTTTCTATATGTGGCCTTGGATCTAAGCTCCCATTATAACTAGTGAAGATTTAGTCACTAGCTATAGTACAGTCAGTGCTTTTCAGCTGGCATCAGTTTGAACTGAATAGCTCTCCAGGCTCCACTGTCTGTACTGACTGGATCTCTACTTGCTATAATGGGAGTTTGAAGTCCTAACTTGCAGGCAGACACATAATTGTAGATACCTAAATGAGATGTCTCCATTCTGGAGCTAAAGCCTGGCTATATTAAGCTGAAATAAGTAAGGCTTACATCCTGAAAACACCTAACTTGGGTGGTTTCACGGTTGTACCCAAGACCCTTGTCTGTCCTCAAGCACTTGAACTCTTTGAACTCATCCAATTCTATGAGCATCTAGCATCTCACACTTTACAAGGATGGTACCAGTACTTGGAGGTGCATGTTGGGAATGGAGTTACAGCCCTAAGTTGCAGGTAAAGAATGCCCCTAAAACTTGGTTTCTACGGCTGTAGTCAGTCATGTCTAGACCACAAAGCTGTGAAGAATTGGTCATACTGCTGAGATTCAGATGCTACTGTGGGCTGAGCCTGGAATTAGTTGGATGAATCTTGTAGGAAGCATGTTAAGCTTGACAGGTCTGCTTCTGGCAATATTATAATAGTCCCCTGGCATTGCAGTCAGTTCGTCTGATTTCTTTTCTGACTATGCTCTTGATGAGAAAGAAATAGCCCTGTATTATTTGCTTTACGGGGGAGAGGGAAGAGAGGGATGTTTATGTAGGATCTCTTCTTGGTTCCTAATGTAAGTAGAAAGTTTGTCTGATGTAAGTAGTTTGAACTGAATCAAAGATCAGAGATGCTGGCATAAAAGTTTGAAAAAGATCTAGCTATTATTTTCACTTAATATCCTAATGTTTAGAATAACTTGTAATAGCTCATGATGAAAATCATGAAATATGATATCATTTTCTGTTTCTTAATTGGATGCAATTTGCTTGATTGAAATAATAAAGTTCACGAAGATTGCTAACTTATTTCATTAAACAGAGAAAAAAGTTTCTCAATTTTATTATCTAATTCTTTAAAAAAAAATGGTGCTTTTATAGAAGCAATGTTTTTAAGTAGGCTTTGCCCTGGAAGGCTAGAACTTTGTGCATAAAGGACTTTTTGTTACATTCTCTTTCACCACATGTACAGTATGAATACATCCTGGTGTGTCATCTGTTGGGAAATGCTGCAGATTGTTAGACAAGGCCCCAGGAAATTTCTTTATGGTTCCACTCTGTGAGATTCAAGTCATAGTGCTGCATCCTTAATGTATAGCTGTAGCTGTGACAGTATTCAGATTTCTGCCAAAGAATTACTATTTACAAATAGCTTTGAATTAGTTTTTACTTACTCTTGTTCTATTTGTACTCCAAGAAGTAGTTGTGGCTGGTTTATCTTGTGGACCTCTGTCAGGTAGCTGTGAAGGGTGGAAGACAGCCCGGGAAGGAAACCAAAGTCTTTGAGGTTGTGGAGCACCTCTCTTGGCCATTATTTTTCCAGAGTTTCTCAAGGCAGAGCAAGCTCCGCATTTACACCCAGACTGCCACAGCCATGTGTTGTGGTTTAGGCCTCTCACCCAGTTCGCTCACTCACTCCCCCTTCTTTCTTCCCCAAAGCTCCCAGGGGGATGGGGAGGAGAATCAAAAGAATGCAACTCCCACGGGTTGAGATAAGAACAGTTCAGTAACTAAGCTGTAACACAAATCACTGCTGCTACCACCAATTGTAATAATGACAAGAGAAATACAAGGAAAGAGAATACAATTGCTCACCACCTGATACCAAGCCTGACCCAGCAGCGAACCCCCACCTTCCGGGTCTCTGCCCCTCGTTTTTACACCCTGAGCATGACGTGCTGTGGTATGGAATACCTCTTTGGTCAGTTTGGGTCAGGTGTCCTGTCTCTGCTTCCTTCCGGCTTCCCCTCCTCCCTGGCAGAGCATGAGGCTCAGAAAGTCCTTGGTCAGACTAAACATTACTAAGCAGTAACCAAAACATGGGTGTTATCAGCACTGTTCCCAGGCTGAAAGTCAAAAACACAGCACTGCACCAGCTACTAAGAAGGAGAAAAATGACTGCTACTGCTGAACCCAGGACACCATGCCAGCAGCTTACAGGACCTGACATTACTCTCTCCATGCTTCTCCACTGATGCCAAAAGTTGTTTTGGAGACACAGAGCCCCAAGGTAGCAACAGAAAGAGACTAGGAGGTTAGTCTCCTTCATTTTCACCTGTGCAAGACTACCGTGTTTTCTGCGCAGGTCCAGGTACCTTTTTGCCAGAACATAACTTTCAACTGAATGTTGCAACTCTGAATCCAGGGATTTTTTTTTGTTCTGTTGTTTGTTTGTTTGTTTGTTTGTTTTGTTTTGTTTTGTTTTGTTTTGTTTTTTCCTAATGGATGAATCAACAGCATATGGCTGCATAGATATGGCTGTGCGTATGTTATTAGTAGTACATGATAATAGTTGTGGGGCTTTTTTGACTGTTAAATGGCTGAGGTTTTGTCAGCTTGCATGACTTACATGATCATGACACTCTTCAACTTCATTAAAATCATGGTAATATAACTTCCCTTCCCCTTCCTCCTTCTGCAGACATGCAGCAATCTGTTTTACATCTGAAGCTGTTTATTATCCAAATGAAGGAAAGGAAGAAGAGGAGAACGATAACAAGGTCATTACAAACATATAGGCTAGCTGTGCACAAATATAAACAGCTTCTGTGTAATGTATAACCAATTGCAAGCATGTAAATTCTGACACTTAAAGCCATTAAGAAAAAGTGTAATTACATGGGGTTGCAAACAAAGTTGGAAGGACCAGATTAACTGGTAGTAAATACAGCTATCCACAGTGCTGTTCTTGTTTTGTTTTTGCCAAAGAGAAGCTGTTTCTCACACTGCAAAGGGCTTTCCACTTGTCCTTCTGGAAAATGCAGTTGTCTGGAGTAGGTGCCCTAGGACAGCATCTAAAGAGCCTCAGATCTTTTCAAGTGATTGTACGGCACCCAGTAACTTTCAGATGGATGTCAAGTTAATGAATGGTATTAGCGCTACTAGAGAAACTGACTACACCTTCCTTCTCATTTGATTAATAGCTATTCTGTAAGTATATGGTTTATCTCCTGTGATTGTTCCCAATTTGTTTTTCCAGTAGCCTATTCTCCAGCAGTTTCACTTATACTTTCCCTTTGGTGCTCTACACATGTGCCATCACCATAAATACTGTGTATATTGTGTTTCCCTTGGACGATCAGTTGTATTCAAAGGTAGAATGGACGTTCCCTCCAAGGCACCCAAAGAAAGAGCTGCTATAAGAGCTATAAATGCCAGACTGATAGTCTATATTATTGCTTCATTAATAATTCTTAGAAGGAATTATTATGGAATTGTAGTTTCAATGAGATGTAAGTTACTGTGAGTGGGATCATAAGTAGGCTTCATGATGACCTCTTCATAATGAAGTATTGCAACAACCCTGGAAAAATCTTACAAAATATGGACAGGTCGTTTGAAGTAGGAGGACTGTGCTGAGCAAAGACCACAAACAGGACTGTAGGCTGAGATGAAGTCTCAAAGTAGGGAAAGCCCGGCGCCAAAAACAAGCCAAAAAAGCAAACCAAACTACTAAAGCATGTGGAAACAATCAAATGCCTAGGAAGAGGACAGGGAAAGAGCTGTTATGTCCTGGAGCTGTAACTTAATGATCCTGCAGCCTTCTAAGAATCAGAATGTAAGGTGAAGATGACAGATACAGAAAGATGAGCCTATGGAGAGTTGTCAGCCTTTCTTCTTTTCTCTGTTCTTCGCACAAGTTGCATTTAAGATTAGTCTCTTGAAAGAGGGCGTTTAGGTGAAGTGCTACTGTGTTACGTCTTCAGTTGCTTTAGCCTTGAAGAGGTTGTGCTCTGAAAGGCGCTGTGTTCTTGGCAGAGTTGGCGTGTTACGGTTTATGCAGCCAGAAGACATCCCGGTAGCTCCTTAAGTAATAGGGAGATATTTAGAAAATTATGTGAAACATACTGAAGTTTGCATTTTTTTTTTACTTTTTGCTAGGTTTTCTGGATTTTTTGTTTCTTCTTTGGTGGTCAGGTGCAGAATTGTTCAGTTTTTAAAATATTGACAGGTTTAATCTTACCTAGCTTTTAAATTCACTTAAATCTGAAATCATAGCTGACTTTCTACTCTTATTTTTTCAAAAGACAATACATAAAAATTAATCTGTCTTTCAGACAGATCCTTGGAGCTCCTAAAGGCCAAGATGGGTTTGGGAATTTGAGAAGATAAACTTTTTTTTTTTTAAGAGATTTTTGTTTTCTTCCCCCCTGAATTTGATAGTAGGGGGTCAAAAGCAGAATGACTGCACTCTGATGTAGTGTGACACTACTGGCAGTACCGGTTTGGGGAACATCTGGTGACTAAGCAATGCACCAATGAGTGAAAAGATTTGGTAAGTTACAAGGACAGTCTGAGCAACTGGAACCAGTTGAAGTTCTTCCAGCATGAATGGGTTTTAAAAATCATCTGCTAAGAGAGCTGAAAAATAAAAGTGCATGTTAGCAAATGCTGAAGAGAGATACAGAGGGCTGGGTTGTATGAGCCTAACTTCCAGTCATTTCCCTGACTTGCAAAGCAAATGGATGCAAGGGGACTGCCAAACATGAGATTCTGAGATTGACTGTTGACAGTTTGATCACTTTTGACTGTGGATTTCTGGCCCCTGTGTATTAGAAGAGTGCTATTCTGCACAGGTTGTAAATCTGACATGATATGTATGTAGCCTTTTCAATAAAATGCTTGTAAAAGGTCTGGTTTATGCGTACTACACCTTCTAATTCTTGCTTAAAAGATTGCATCAGAATGAGGAAAACATACCTTGAAAATGCCCTATCTTTCCTCTTAATTGTGCTATATGCATTCCCAAATTTCCTTGCATTCCTTTCCAGCAAAGATATGACACATACTAGACCAGGAATCTTATTCATATGCCCACAGAGCTCTATCTGTAGGTTTTTTCCTCAGTTCATCCTCTCACAGGTCTTTAAAATACCATCCAGAGCACCAATTTGCCCATAATAGCCTTCCAACTGCAGATTATATTCATAGGATTTCAATATGTTGTCATTTTGTTTTTCAATTACTGAGCCTTGTCCTCTCCTCTGAAAACCAGATCTGTTATTTCTGAGGGGAAAGAATCTAGTCTCATATTGGTGACAGTAGTTAAATAGAAGGGTGTTGGGTTTTGTAAGGGTGGGGTTTTTTTTTCAGAAGCACTTAAATGTATGTTGGTGGATCATCTTGTGCTGCTGGGTCTGGACAAGTAGTACATTTGTGGGTAAGCATTTCTGCACAGCTTCAGAGGGCTGGACAGAGGTCTGAAGTACTTGGGAATGTGACACATAGAAAAAGAGGCTGAATGTCAGGTAAGGTTAAGTCTATATAAGATATAGCTTTGGGGACATGAAGGCAAGTGGGAAGTAAATAGGAGGACTAGAGAATAAAGGTCTAAAGAATTTTAGGTATGCTATGGAGTCTTAAGGCCAGATACCTGCACGTTCTGTCTCTTGAGCTGCAAAATTCAAAGCATAATAGAGTGGGGTTTGATCCCTATTTCTAAAGAGCTATGGCAGAGTCAATATAACTTACTCTTTTGGGGGTTTTGGTTTTTGGGGTTTTTGTTTGTTTGTTCTAAATGGTGGGTGAAATAGGAATTGAATGGTAAAGCATGATGCACAGCTAGCCTAGAATATAACTATATCCCTTAATCACTTGGTAACCAATGCACTTGGATATCTTTGAGCCATCAAGGTACTTTAGAAATACTTGGCATTTCAGCAAAGCCGATCATCCAAACAGCTGTAATGGCATAGGAAATCTGTATTCCAGAAGTGGTAAAAGATCAAAAAGAACATGTCTTAACTGTCTAAACAAGTGTTGTTTAATGGTATCTCTGAACTGGGTGTAATGCAGTTATATACAATGCAAGGCCATGCATCAGACTAATAAATTATAGACGGGGATCTCCTCACTTGAAACTCGAGGAGGAGGAAGCAGGCAAGCTATTTGACTTACAAGATGAGTATGATCTCCAGTATAATGTGTCTGTGAAGGTTACTGTGACCATAAAATGCATCAGGGCAGTTGTTGCTAGTATGGCTTGGAATGTTTAGCAGGATTCTGCAGAGACTTCAACTGTAACTTGATAATTCGTGTTTACAAAAGATGAAAGATGATTCCAGGTGTTGCAGAAAAGAGCTATTAAGATACTTAGGAGAATGAGGAGCCTGTTTTATAAAAGGAGAGTAGAAGAGCCTAGTTGGTTTGGCTAAAAATGAGTCTTGTTCGTAACAGATAAGTAAGCACTAGGGATTTAAAAAGAAATAGTTAATGCCAGAGCTGGTTTAGAGCCCAGCTGGATGTCAAACAGCTGTGAATAACTTTTATCTCATTACAAGAAACCTCCTGGCTACATAGGAGAGTGATGCTATGGAACTGCACTCCAGTGAGAGATGTATGTGTAAAAACTGACTGTTTCAAGATCAGTCTTGATGCTTTTACGTAGAATTCATTTATGATAGATCTTGATGTATGATAAAGGGAGAGAGGAGTGGAGCTGCAATTGCAGGTGAATAGCCTTGATTCATAAGGAGTTTTTCAGTCCTTGAGCCCTGATGGTCTAAGCAAGAGAAAATTCAGATCTGCATCCAGGCAGCAGTGAAGCAATAAAAAGGTTTCTGCACAAAGGACACTCTTACTTTCCAGCTTTTGAGTGATTTTCTTGTCTCAGCTCCTTAGTAGGGGGATAGATTGATCCATACATAATGTATGATAAGGAGCTCCACTCTATGCGTGTGTCTTTTCCCTTTCTTCTGGTTTGGAATAACAACTTTCATATGACTGAGCCAACTTAGTTGTTTTATCCCTGGCCTCTTGTTTGGCACAGGTAAGTAGATTCCTTACATATTTCTTTCTGGCTCTGAGTTCATTTTGAACACAAGCAGTGTGTATGTTACTTTCTAAAACATATTTGGTTACAGAGCAAATTGAATTTGAAGAGAACACTGCAATGGCATAGACTTATCTTTGTGTCTGGACCCTGCTTACTGCTTTACCATATACCTTTCTTTCTGGTAATACATATTTATTAACATCATTGAAAGCTTTTTATCAAAAACAACCTTTGTCATAGATGCTCTTAATGTATGAGCTTATGTACTTCCCCTGTGTAGTACCTTGCTTGAGATCTGGATAAAATAATTCCTTGTTGAAGGGATCTGTAAAGAGTTCATTGTGGAGAATCAAGGAGCCTTTGTCACATAAACACCAAAAAGACCACATTTTAAATTTTAAACGCTAAAATGAGTTTACAAGATTTAAATAAAATTTTTAAAAGCCTTTATTAGTTAGCCTGCGATGAGGTGGTTTGTTTTGGGGTGGCTTGGGTTTTTTTTTTTAGCTAACACAGACCCTGAAAAACACTTCTGAATCACTTTCAACAAAAATGTGAGGTTTCAGTGGGAATTGCAGGTGTTTAGTGATCTGTATAATAGTAGAAACATTTCACAACAGAAGAGGCTGCAGGTAGCAACATGGTGCCTTTCTGTGTTGCTGCTGAGTCTCACAGAGAACATCAGTTCTTTTTTAGGTGTAACTTTGGGTTAATTTGTTTGGGGCCAAATTCCTGCAAATTTTTATGAGCATGAAAATTCTTATGTTGACCTTAAGTCATTAGCAGAATCAGAAGTCTTAATCTAAATGTTTAAGTATTTGTCATGTCAGCTGCAATGTTGTTAAGAATTTTCAAGATCAGTGGGTTTTCAATCAAACTTTTTCCCACTGTCTTCAGAGCACCCCCTCTTTTAGCTGCATTCACAGGCTTTTTTTTGCTATTAGTGAAGAGACAAAGTATGTGCAACTAACTGTAATGGCAAGGGGTCATGTTCAGAGTGTTTGGATTCTACTGCAGTTGTAACTTCAGAAGCTTTTAGCTGCAGAAGTTTCAGGTACAGCCCATGTCACTCATCAAAAAATGGCCTAATCCTAGCAAGCACATTGAATTTATTGCTTCTCCTGTTTTGACCATGGAATTCCCTAATGCCTGTAATTGAATAAAACATCAGGCTGCAGGGGGACAGCCAGAAGCCAGACATCAAAGTCATATCAGACCAGAGGCAATATAGACAGTATATAAATGTTACCTTTCTCTGTCATCAGAAAGAAAGGCTACTTGTTTACTTGGGCTATATTAAGTTTATCATAGAATCATAGAGTGGTTTGGGTTGGAAGGGACTTCAAAGATCATCTAGTTCCAACTCTCCTGCTATGAGACACCTTCCACTTGACCAAGTTGCTCAAAGCCCCATCCAACCTGGCCTTGAAGACTGGCAGGGTTAGGGCATCCACAACTTCTCTGGGCAACCTGTGCCAATGACTCACTTCCCTCATAGTGAAGATTTATTCCAAAGTGCACACAGTGTCAGGAAATTGGTTAAAGCAATCACCCAGAGTCAAGGAGATGGGAGATTTTTAGCTCTAAGAAGAATGGAAACCTGTATCTCCCCAATTCTAGCAGAGTCCCCTTGCCACCAGGCTGTGGGGCATTCTGAGTTTAGGCTTTTCTCCATGTTGCCTTTTGGAGGTAGGGCATCTTCAACTCAAAAAAATGTAAGATTCTAGAGGGGAAACTACATGGGAAAGAAGTCTATCTTTTCTATTGATGTAATAGAGATTTCTGTAAGATTTAGCTGAAGTCCTGGGTTCTGATTCCTGGCTCTGTATTTTCCATTTAAAAGCTCATGGATTAAAGGAGTTGAGCACCAGTAGCATGGACAGAAGCTTATTGTGTTTCATTCCAGTTTCTGGTGGCCCATCTTCAGCAGAGGTGACCCAGGTTATTCCGTAGTGTGCTGTTCGCAGCACTTCCCTAGACAGGAACAAGCTGTGGGGTTAATCTGCTTCAGTATAGCACAGAATTTAGCCTACTTTCTAACTGAACAGGAAGGCCTCCTTTTCTTGATAGTAGGAATCTACTCTCAGAAAACTTTGTGTACTTTACTGAAATTGGACAGAAGAGTGTCTAAAGCAGGCCTGAACCACATATCTGCTTGAGGACATGCTGTCTGTGCTTAATGACTTGTGTCATCTGGTATGAGGTGGCTCCCTGATAAATGTGCAGAAGCACAGAGCTGTCCTCCGGAGGCAGCCAGTGAATCACCCTGCTGAAGCCAAGTGTTTGCTTTAGATGCTGTGAAGTGTCAGGTGTGTAACATCAGATGTTTTCAGTTTGCTCTTATGTCTCTTTTTTGTCATGTGATGGTTGTATAACTTGCCTAGAGCTCGTTCCCTACAGTTTATGTCATGACAGAAGGATTTTGCATTTCCAAGTGTCACCTTTTGAATTGTCAGCTTCAGGGACTGTTTTCTTCACTCATGATTTGAAACAAGAATATGTAATAAAGCATTACTTCAAATTTTATTTCGTAGTTTAGAAACCTGCATCTGAACATTTGTGGAACTGCAGTGTTGGTACAATCTTTGTTGGTGGACTCAAATGAACGCCTCTAATGTAGGCATAAAAATAATTGTATGCAGCGACTCTGAAGAGAGGATTTCCTGTAGGACTGAGCTCTCTTTCCAGTTCTGTGTATTGCTACAGAAGATATTTTCATCTGACCAGAACAGCACACTCCCCTAATGCAAGAATTACATTTAAGAGAATAACATTGCAGTGGGACAGAGCTGCTGGGTGTGAGGGTTTGTTTTTTTAAATCAGGAGTTATCATTAACCATTTACCTTTACTTAAGAACAAGATTTAGCCCTCATTTTGCACCCTAGAACTCTAGTTGTGGAGCAAGTGGCATTCTAGATTTACCTGCTTTTCCCTCTTCTGCTAAATCACGTAGATTTACATAGACTATGGGACCTGGATTATGGGACTCCTGGAAGACTGACACACATTATGTCCTGCTAACTTACTTTTATGTCTTCTGGTTAGGAATGACCACTTCCAAATTGGTCTCTTTAAAGAAAGATTTGTGTGGTATTTAGTTTAGACTCTGCAGTGCTATATAAAAAAAAATAAAATCTGATTAGAAAACCACAAATTCTAGTGGTAGCAACTGTTAGATGGCTAAACTGTAGTTTACCCTGAATATTGTGAATCAAGTGGAACATGACCAAGCAGTATGCACAGCTATTAAATATTAGTCTGAAGAAGTTACAGATCAGTACTGCTCACCATAAGTGCCAGGAAATGAGGCTCTCCGTGAGGAAAAGGCTGAGCAAATATGGGATGCAGTTAGACTAGAGCAAGTGCAGCTTATTTTTCCTGCAAAGAATAAACACATTTTCATCAGTGCTTCTCTCTGTTAATAATAGTATATCACATTTGACTCACTTTGAAATGCAATGATTTATGGTTCACCTGATTTTTAAATTGGAAGACTACAAGGGAGTGAGAACGATTTTTTGACATAACTCTTCCACATGCTTCCTAAATAATTACCCAGAGTCTAAGCCGAAACCAGCAAATGAAGTGGAGCAGTTTAACAATCTAGGCTGCACAGTAAAAAGTCCATATTGTATTTCTGCATTAACATCTTTGATTCATTGGTTCTTTTTTTTATTGAAGTAGGATAGTTATCATCGTGCCACACAATTGCTTCAGACAGAATGTGTAAAAACTTGTTATTGTTGTAGTATCTCAAAAGACTGAAATCATCCTTCTGCAAGCTCCCAAGTGTAACTTCATGAAGTTTGCATTGTTCAAAGGCATGGGCTTGCAGTCTGTTTTAATCACAAAACTGCACCATGGTCATTGTTTAGAACCAGGTGACATGAAAGCACATTTAACATTTGAACATTGAAACCATTGTCACCTTTTTCCTTTGAAAGTACATGAGGCCATTATAAAAGAAAACTGATAGCTGTACTAATGGTAAAGTGCTACAGGAACTTGTCATCTCTGGGCTTTGCCTGTGAGAAGGGATTTCACATCCCTTTTTTTTTTTTCCTGAATATGTATGTATGGTTTCATGGGAACAATCAGGATCTTGTTAGGATGTAATCTTTAGAAGTCAGGCTTCATAGCTTACCCCCCCCCCCCCCCCCCCCCCCCAGCCCTTTTATCCCTTATTCCAGAGTCTCTGTGAATGAAACTGATGCTCTTCCCCTCTGCTTTTGAATGGAACTATCTGAATGTTTTACCTTCAGTTTTGCCTTGTGTTCACCAGCCTGCAGTTTACTGATAGATTATTTTTTTAGCCAATTAATGTGTTTAAAATTATGTTGCAGCTTCGTCAGCTGCTGTTCCCCAGGCTTGATGGCAAAAGTAGACGGATGGTGGAAGGGATTGTTTTGTCAGGATGAATTTGAAGCATAAGGAATATGTTAAATGGACAGCATTGCAGACTGAAGTCTTCTGATTCCCCGTGTCCTTGTAGTGTTCACAGTTCTTTCTTGTGCCTCTTACCCAGCTCAGGCCTAACTGTAAGTTCTGTGTCTGATTTTCTTTTTTGTTACTACTTGCTTTGATTACATTGCACCTAGAAAATGTAAAACTGCTGATGCTTTGTGGCAATTTTTTAGTGCCTGTTAACCCTAAAGTGCTAATCTGGTAGTATTTTCCAGGCACAGCTTGCAAGACAAATGTAGACCAGTTGGTGGTGCTGGTTGTTAGTGGTTTTGGTAATTAACGGTAGCTGCTGGGAGCCCAAAATAAAACTTTGAAGTCTTGGCCATTATGTAAAAGACAGAGTGGTGCAACTGTTTGTGGCATCAGGGGCTATTGATTTACTGCAGCCCATCAGTGTTGGAGGGGTGTGCTGCTACGTCAGCTGTGCGCTCTATTGTTTCAACTGCTGTGGCCTTTGTGTTTGACCCTGTCAGTGCTTGCGTCAGTGATGCATATCATTGCCTGTGTGATGTCAAAGTGTGGGTGTACAGATATAGAGCCATAGTTAACCTAATGTGCTGCAGTAAATCCTGAATGCTGTTTCCTCCTGGGGATAACAGTGATTCATCGCCGTTCACATTAGACTAATGCTAAGTATAGCAGTGCTCATGAGCCGCAGTATCCATATAAATTAGTATCAAAGTCATTGCAGTTTTCTAAACATGATGTCAGAAAGTGTTTGGAACCAGGTCTGTTGGTGTGCCTTCTTTCTTGGGTGTAAACTGATTAGCAGTTCAGCTCAAGGTAAATCCTACGGAAGGACTGGGTTGAAGTAATCCTTTAGACCTTCGTTATGCTAATTAACGTAAAAACCTGGGGGATTTGGGCCGCGCCAGCCAATGACAATGGTTAGTGTGCAGCAAAGGCCAGAGCAGGAGGCCTGCGACACGGCTGAGGAATCCCTCCCGGGCACCCGCCGCCCAGCCCCTGCCAGCCCAGGCCGCGTCCCGCGTGTGCCGCCCGCCAGCTGGCGCGGGGCCCGGCCGCAGCCCGGCGGGGCGGAGCGGGCCGCGGGGCGGGGTGGGGCGGAGCGGAGCGGAGCGGGCAACCGCGCACCTGAGGGAGCCGCCCCGCCCGCCGCCACCCCCCGCCTGCCGCGGCGCGCCGGGGTGCGTGTCCCGGCCCGAAATGAGCGGTAAGGTGTCCTGGCCGTCCAGCGAGGTCGCCGCGCTGAAGCGCAGGAGCTGCAGGGCAGGGCGCGGCGCGGCGGGCAGGCAGCCCCTGTGGCTGGCGCTTGTGCGGCAGCGGCGGACGGGGGAGAGCTGCGGTGGTTGGGAATCAAATGCGGGGAGCCCGAGCGCTGCTTAGCGCTCTCAGCTCTCCGGGTGATGGGCGGCTGCGGAGGAAGCGGGCAGCCCGGGCGCCGGGCGGCCATTCTGGGCGAGCTGGGGTGTTGGCAGAGCCGGGCTATGGGTGTCGGTGCCCCGGAAGCGCATCGCCGAGTGCGGGCGGGGAGCGCCGCATCCGCGCTGGGGCGCCGGGAGTCCGCCGCGCCGGTGTGCTGCGAGAGACCTGGAATGAGGCTGTGCCAGTGGGCAGGATAGAGAGAAATTGCACATCCGTTAGGAGAGCGGGGGTGGCATCCTCCCATTTTCAGATGTTCTGCCTTCAGATGAGTTTGTCACGGCCGCAGTGCCAAACCGCTTATTTTGCCACACGGTTATGGCAGCTGTAATGAGGTTTTTACAGTCTGCTCGAATAATCGTGTTAAATTTGCTGGGATTTCTTTTACGAATTTCCCGTTTAAGGGCACACGTTTCATGTGCTCTTTGGGAGGCACCTTGTGGTTTTCTGGGTTTTTTTTTAAACTTAGGACAAAATGCGTGGCAAGTTTTCCCTTTCCTAGTAGTGAAATAGCAAATTTCAGGACAATGTAATAAACTGGAAGTGTGGTGAAACATCTTCTTGGGTTTGGTTGAGTTAAATAAACCTTTAATGCATTTGATGAGTCATTTGTCAAGAATAATGTGTAAAGCACAGTGATGTGTTTATTTTCTGCCCCACAATACCTCTCTTCTGCTTATTATGTTAGAGAATTGTATACCTGAGAGGATATGGAAGATTTGAGACATCTTAGCGTCACGGAATGGTTTAGGTTGGAAAGGGGCATTAAAGATTATCCAGTTCCAACCCCCCGTGCCATGTGCAGGGGCCTTCCACTAGATTAGATTGTTCAAGGCCCTGTCCAACCTTACTTCAGATCTTCAGCATCCATAATATAGTGCTTTAGCTGAAGCTAATCCCATTTATGTGCTATATAGAAGATTAGATGTTTGATTAACACGTATGCTGATGTTGTTTGCTGGCACTTGATAATCAGTCTTGCATCATGATAGAACACACTGGCTTTGTCATGCACCAGTCTAGCCGATACCTGAAAGCATGAAGGTTCCTCTTGCAGTGTATTTCACTGAAGTAGAGTTGTTTTTAGAAGGAAAAAATACCTGCTTTTGTAGCATATTAGCATTCATCTTTACATGCAGGAAAGCTTTTTTAAAAGCTTTTTTGTAGGTAGTAATACGCTTTCTGTTAAGCAATCAGTAATTTCACTGTAAACACCCTGTGTTCATTAAAACGTATAAAGTCTGCCAACTTTTTTCCATGCTTTTTCTTTTCTTGAATGTTCCCTTTGCAGTCTGACTTCATTCCACAGCTACTTGGAAATCTTATAAAAGCAAATTAGAGTCCACAGTTACATCTTGAATATTAAAAATATGTTTTCATTAATTCTGAAACCTTAAAGTGTTCGGGATGGGATGCAAGTTTACAAACTGCTAATTTGACTCTATTGTAACACTGCAGTAATTTTTCAGGTTCATACATTGCCTGTATATCTTTTGTGATTGCTAGGTTGTGGGTATGCTAGAAATGGGCCTGTGGATCAACCTTTGTACTGGATTGAAGATAACTGCTTTTTTGTTTGCTTGTTAGAGAGATTAAAGCACTAAATAAATAAGCTTTAAAAAGACTGTTAATATTCTTCAGATGTCTAAAGCAAAACAAAACAAAAAAGCCAAATATACTTCATACCCACCAGTTCACCAAGAAACAGGCTGTTCGTGTTAGAGTTCCTACATCTCCCAAGGACGTTGAGTTTGCTGTAAGAAGTTCAAGTAACTGGGGTCTTAATTCTAAATTTACCTTAAACTTCTATGGTTTAAAATTATGAGTTTAATGAAGGTGTTAGTGTTTTCTGTGTGTTACGGGAAAAGTACAAGCAAGCAATGCAACATACAAGCTGTGTAAAGTCCACCTTATATAAGAATTTAAAAGATTATTTGGTTGAGTGGTGACTTACAGTAAGTATGCTGTTGATGTTTTAGAATGTATTGTAAGCTAATGCATGAAAGCACTTTCAGCTTCGCTTTTGCTACTTTTCACTTCACTTTATTTTTACCAATTCGTACTCAGCAGAAACTTTCACTGAAACATTTTTGAGTTTCAGCTGAGCACAGAGACCTGAAGAAGGTTCAGTTCTCAATTTATAGCTTGCTGTAATCTTTACATTCTTTGCTGTTACACAGTTCAGTTAATCTTTCAATTAAGACCTTGTTCTTAAAAAGTCTCTTAATCTTTTTAAGTAGTACATTTCCAGACTTCTGGATCTTACTCTAAAGAAGTCCCTATAGTATGTGTAATCAAGCTCAATTACATGCTGCTTTTTTGAAGAATGGGTTTTGTTCCTTTTCAATGCTCTTGGCATTCAGACAGAGTTATCTGTATTTTTGTCAAGTTTGTACTTACCAGAATGAGGTATGTTAATCTTCTATACCGTACTGTGCATTTACTTAGTATTTCCTGTTTGTAGATCTTAACTAAGTTTATAAAGCATTAATGTGGAACTGTGAATGCCCTTTCAGAAGTATTATTGAAACTTCACCGACAGTTGGGTTGGTGCTTTTGGTGGCTTCACTGCTCTGACTTAGAAGCATGGACAATGGAGTCTGGAGTGTCTGAATCCCAACCTTATGTGCTTACCACAAAATCTGGTCAGATTCTATTGTGTTTCAGTTTTTCTTTAATAATTAAACTTCAGCAATTGTTGCTTTGTGTATTTTAAACACAAGAATGTACACACGTCTGTAGGCAATCCCCCTTGAAGCCTGTGCCAATGTGCTTGCTCTGTTAGAGGCCAGTGTCAAATGCTGAAGGGGAGGGCATAAGGATAAGGGCAGGCACACAGAAATAACTTGCTTATTTCTAGCCTTCTGAACCAGAAGTAATGCTTGGTTGGTTTTGTTGGGGTTTTTTTCCAGCTCTTAATGGATTATCTCTCTCAGTTTGTTTAATTTCTTCTGAACCTAACCTTTAATTTTCCACAATGTTCTTGAAGCAGAGAGTGACATAATTAGCTGTGCATTCCGTGAGAATTTGCTTTATCTGTTTTAAACCTTTTACCCATTGATTTTTTTTAATTTCTCTGGTTCTTGCTCATGAGAAACTGCAAATGGTCTAGCTTCCCATTTTTAGGCAGTTTGTGTTTTGTTTGTTTGGGGTTTTGTTTAGTTGGTTGGGTTTTAGTAGGTCTTTTGCTGTTTCTCTGCTGCCAGCCCTTTTACATTTTAACCATCTTCAGGTGGAAGAATGCTGGTCTCTTATCTTTCCTGATAAACTGGTGGAAAGTCACTGTAAACCTCCTTTTCTCTTTTGGTTCTGTGTATTCTTTTTGAAAGGTGGAGACAAACAGAGTGCTCAAAGTATTGAGGTACAGCATGGATTTATACCATAGCATAATAGTGTTTTCTGCTTGTTCTCTGTCGTGTTAGTAATGACTTTTAATGTTCTCTTTTTTTAATTTCAACAATACTCAGCTAGAAATACCTTTCCTTAGATACATAGTAATTCCATAATCTGCTTATTTACAGCCAGTTTATGGCTCATCACTGTAAATACTTCTGGTTTTATCCTGGTGCCTTACTTCGCACTTATCAACACTCTTTCTTCTCCTTTTTTATCATCTGATCATTCAGTATTGTGAGATTCTTTGCAGCTCTGACAGCATACCAAAACTTTGTTACTTTTCTGTTCCATTTCCTTTTCCAGAAGTTAATGCATTGAGCAGGTTCTTGTTTGGGTGCCTGTGGTCACTCCTTTGGTCTCTCTAAGCACTTTGAAAGCTGATCATTTGCTTCTTCTTATTTCCTGTTCTCAAGCCAGTTAGTTATTCATGAAAAGCCCTTTTCCCTTTTTAAGCAAAGGCAGTATTGCTACTTTGGGAGTCTTTCAAAAGCTTTTTAGAAGAATCCAAGTATGTTGACAGCATCCCTGTGTTCTTTGAAGGTATCAGATATTCCAGGCAGTATGTTATCTACAAATGCCACCTTAAAACATTTCTGTTGTGTCATATTTGTCTGCCTGTGAACTGCGTTCTTTCTGGTTTGCATGGTGCAAGTTTCATCATGGTATCAGAATCTTTCTCATTAGGAGGAGGAGGAGTATTCCTGGTTTGTAATGGCTGGCTTTCCCCTGGGGCCTTAAGTTAGTGTCCTGTTTGGCACCTCCTACTCCTGTGGCACTGAGACTGCTTCAAGCAATATGACTATAGTAACAGAGCAGATATTTTGTAAATCATTTTCTTTACAACTCTAACTGAATAACTTCTGGTTTCAGCAGTTTGTTTTGAATGTTTTGTTTTGTTTCTGTTTTAAAGTCTCTTCTTTTGACATTTCCTCTCAGGACGCTTCTATTGCTTTGTCCCCTATTAAGTTTTGACAGAAACTCTTCTGTGAGCTTCCCAACGGAGAGGGGAAAAATATCTGCTGGTTAATTTACTTTTTAGTTTTGTTTCTGGTTTTCTCGTAACTGCTTCATAGGTTTCTGAGAGTGCCTTTGCTATAATTTTATCTGTACAGTGCATTGCCTTTGTTTATCCATGTTATCTTGTATGTTTTCCACAGAGACTTTGCAGTTCAGTATGTTCTTTCAGCTTTCTCAGATCATTAAATGGTGGTGTACTGAATATTTTTGTAACCAATTTAGGTCCTGCTCAGGTTCCAATGATGTCCCCAAATGGTTCAGTGCCTACTATTTATGTGCCTCCTGGATATGCCCCACAGGTACGTCCCTTCATTTGATTATTTTTTATTTCTTTTCATGCAAATTATGAGAGTAAAACCATAATAGCTAATTCAGTAACTAGCATCAAGTTTCAGAGTCACTGTGGTTAAGCAAATATATAACGGGAGATGTCCGCGGTATCTCTGTCGCAGAAGACTTCTCACGCTGTGTATATGTCTGTTTCGTTATATATTAACTACTGATGTGATAATCACAACCGCAGTTCCTTGTTGAGTTCAGGATCCCAGTGTACTAGATGTCCTCTGAATATAAACTAGAGTCATGACCCAGATAGCTCATTGTGCAGGACCTGTACTGATTTCTGCATTAGTGGATGTTTTCTCTTTTCGCCAATATAGTTTTATATGGGTACATAGTTAATGTCTGGGAAGTTCCCTGCAGGTAAGGACTAAAACAGATCAGTTAGAAAAAGCATAGCAAGCAACATGGGAAAAATATCAGCTGTCCATTAGGAATAAATTAGCATATAAAACATACTTCCACAGCTTGTCTTAAAATGGGACTTTCATTTTCTCACTGCAGTGAGATTCCTAATTTAGATGCCTAAAAATTAAATGTGAGCTAGATAGCCTGGACAAGTCTAGGGGTTAGTAGGTCATACCCAGAAGTTAGAACAGATGACTACAGCTGTCCATAATGTCTTTCTCATGATGTTCTGTTGTGACCAGTTTACCTCTGACTCTGCTTGCATCCAGTTGTGTACACTGAGAAGAGACTACAACATGTAAAATGCAGCCAAAAAACCCACAGTGCCTAGCAGATGTTGCACTAATTATCTGAACAGCTTAAGAAATTGTCCTCTAGCAAAATAAAAGGATGTTAGATGAGGCAGACTTAACACTCTGTGGGTTTACCTTTCATCTGTTAAAAGTTGTCTGATAAGTTGATTTATGTATCCTTCACAGTTGAGTTCCCAAAGAGGTGGAAGAAAAATGAATTAAAAATAATAGTGAAAGTCCATTTATCTTTAATTCATGGTAAAAAGTCTTAATTTGTATTAGAATTCATTTTTAAAGAACTGAAACAATTTTTGAGATAAGTGAATTTCTGAGTGATTTTACCATATTTCTAGAGTGCTTAACTTCAGTTGACAAAGTACTTAATGTTTAAAAAGTTGTGTAACCTGTGTCAATCAAAATAATATTTATAAAATCTATTTATCCTTCTTTTGAGGGTGACTTGCAGTAGACAAGCTGAAGGACTGGGCCTTGCTGAGGCACGCTTGGCAGCCTTTCATTTTAGCTTGTTAGTGCAAACAGGTGCTGTGCTAACGCAGTGCTCTGACTTCTGAACTGAAGGTGCTTCACTGTACACAGTGAAGCTGAGAGTACAAGTGGAACAAACTCACATCTGCTGTCTGTGTCTGAGTAGAAATATCATGGTCCTGGAAATCCTGTAGTTTATAAGGTTTATGAAGTATTTACTACTGACAAAACATAGCAGCTGTTTAGTTTAACATGGAAGTTCCTGCTACAAGCCAGGAGATTTGATAGTAGTTTTGGAAACAGGAAAGCCTAAAACTATTGAGCTGACAGTTATCCCAGACTTAATGCAGTCCTAGCAAAGTAACTTACTTGGTTTCTTCAGGTATAATGTATTTTTAAATGTCAGCAACTGCAGGTATATTTTGAGGGAAACTGGAAACCAGCTAAATGTCTAATGCCATCAGCCTGGAAGAACAGCTTCAGCATAACCATCTTTTGTCTATCCATTTTTCTGTTATGCCTTTGCTTACTTCACTTCCTGTTTGTCAGTGATACTTTCTGTTAGAAGTTGGGCATAACTAGAGAATAAAGCATACTTATTTTTCTTACATCACATAAATAAAAAGGAATTCATTGGTTGATTAACTGTTACCTTCTTTTTCTGTAGTTGTAAAGCTCTGAAAGAAATTGCATCTTTATTCATCCTCTCTAAGCTGTCTGTATTCACTGTCTGTAGTGAGTTTTCCAGCAGTGTTTAGTTGGTTAACTCAGACAAACAGGCCTAAGCCAGAACTACATGTTTTGCCACTACATGTAGGATAATTGATAGCTTGTTTACTTTTTTAAACTTAAAATTACATAATTGACATGCTGCTCTTACTGCTTTTGGAGGGTTTTTATCTGTGTAGTTGCCCGGGAGAGGCCTACCATTGAGTCGATACTTGATTTAGAGGCACAGTTACAGACTTATCAAGCTCTTCATTTTACACTATTAAACTTAAGGTTCCTGCTGCTATAAATTGGGTATCTATTTCTGAGTTGCTTAGGCTATTAGCAGATCCAAGAAGACAAGACAAATAAATTATAAACTAAGTAGCCTGGATTTTGTTGGTTTGACTTTGTTGGGTTTGTTTTGTTTCATTTTTTAATGGAAACTGCTTCCTATGTAATCTGAATCTGCTCATAAAGTCATGATATTGCAATCTTTCTTGTAAGCATAAAGGACTTAATTAAAACAACATTTCTGTGTTTAGATAATTTCACTGGACAGCAGAAGTTCTATTTGTATTTGCTTCTGTTAATACATCCTGCCTTTAGGATACCACACAGCTGTGGTTGCACAGATATGAAGAATGTTGTCTTTGGTGAAATTACTCTTTCCCAATATGGGACAATTTCTGTATACTGAAAATAGCCCCTTTCTTAAAGTCACACAGTGTGTATGTTTTAAAGCTGTATTAACTGAGGTAATTTATATTTATTTTCAGCTCTCTGGGTAAGGTGGGATTAGCTCCATTCTTTAGACCAGCCTCACTCCATTGCATTGGTTCAGCTAGGTTCAGCTAGCAGGATCGTTTTGGGGGGTACAAATTAGATCCCTGTCAGAGAAAACAAAAGTAGAAGTTCCATTTCAGATGTACCAGGTGCACACCAACCCTTAGTGGAGACATGGTAAACCCAATGATTGATCCTCCAAGGAGCTTTCTGTCATGGAATTGGTGGAAGTGTTCACACCAGGGCATGGGACTAAATCTAACTAAGCATAATTCCCTTAAGCATAAACAGTGGAACTGAAAGCAGCTTGGCACTAAGAGCTTTGATTTGATCTGCTCCTCTTGCACCCTCTTGCACCAGGTTGCTCACTGGCATAGGTGTGTACATGTTCCCACCTCATTTCAAGTGTCAGAGAAAACTTAGATTGAGATTGTAGGGTTTCCTTGTCTCCTGTTTTGGAATGTAGTCGTGATATTCCAGATTCCATTCTTCTCCTGCTTTTATGGATAAATGTTTGATCTAAAGCCTTACATGGCAGTCCCAGCATTTTACTAGGACGTGGAGAACAATTTATTCATTGGCATCCCAGACACTGAAGTTATTAACACCTGGATATATACAAGAAAAAAAAAAAAAAGATCTTCTCTAGATATTGCCATCAGTCATGTATTTTTGTGAGCATTTTCTGCTTCAGTACTTTCTACAATATGTGCCTTTGTGCTTGCTCTCTGCCAGTCTCCTACATGCTACGGACCCCAGGCAAGCTACGTGTGCCGTGAACAGCACACCTCAGCTCCTTTCAATTTTTAAAAAGAGCCTATAAGGAAAGACTTTTTAGCAGGGCCTGTTGTGACAGGATGAGGGGTTATGGTTTTAAACTAAAAGAGGGCAGATTCAGGCTGGATGTGAGGAAAAAATTCTTTGCCATGAGGGTGGTGAAACACTGGCGCAGGTTGCCCAGGGAGATGATGGATGCACCATCCCTGGAGACATTCAAGGCCAGGCTGGATGTGTTTCTGGGCAACCTGATCTAGTTGAAGATGTGCCTGCTCCTTGCAGGGGATTGGATTAGGTGACCTTGAAGGTCCCTTCCGAACCAAACTGTTCTATGATTCTGTGTATCTTATATGACCATACTTACTCTCATTGTGCTATTGCATATGCTGCTCCCATTTCTTTGAAATTCTAGCAACATTGCTGAAGGCTGCACTCGGGTCCCTCAGCCATGGGCTTGTCCTGTCCCATCTCCCATTTGCCATTTTTGCACAACAAGCCTCTTTGCACACCAGAGTCCGGCAGAGGCTGACGCAGAGGCTCCTGTTTTCTGTGTAGCATGTGGCTTCCTTCACAGTGCAAGACAGGCAAGGGGGAGGAAAGAAAATGAGATTCTTTCTAAAAACTACCTTGAGTTGTGAAGGAGTCTTGAAAGGGCTGACTACCATCCTGCTGGGTTTCTTGTTTTAACGGCTTGATGCAAAGGCTACTGCTCACTAGCAGGTGCAGTATGGCCACTGCCTCCTGGGTTAATGTTGGTGGACAGAATAGGGCACAGAACAAAGACCAGACACTGTTGTGCCTTTCCTATCACTATTTAAGAGGAGTATGGTCCATCCACCCACCAAATCACTTCTAGGGAGCAATATAGCTGTTATCCTGTCAAGCAAATACAAGGAGCTGTGTAGTATACAAGCAATATGAGCGAGGGTGGAAAGAGGGCCCTGGGGAGAGGCTAGGCTCATGCCATAAATATACCTGGTTGTTTATAAGATGTTGTTATGTTGTTACAGTCTTTCTTTTTTTTTTTTTAACATATTTTTCCTGCATCACATTGAGAAATGAATGGCATTGTTGCAGTTAATACACTTCATGTAGGTAGCCCTTTAATTGTCCTTTTTTTTTCTTCTTTATGCTCTCCTCCTGTTTTCTCAAATTTAAGGGGTTTACTATTCCTAGTTTTGTATCTACAGACTATACCTTTCAGACCGTCATTTCCCTTTTGGTGTGTTGTCTCTCACTGTGCAGGTTATTGAGGATAACGGTGTTCGAAGGGTTGTGGTGGTTCCCCAGGCTCCAGAATTTCATCCTGGTGGTCATGCAGTGATACACAGGCCTCCACATCCCCCACTGCCTGGCTTCCTTCCTCTTCCAGCCATGATACCCCCTCCACCACGTCATATATACTCACCCGTGACTGGGGCTGGTGAAATGGCAACACAGTACATTCCACAGTATCACACCTCGCAAGTATACGGAGATCTGGGTAAGGAGCTTATCAAATATTGCAAGTTCTGTCAAAGGAAGTCATACTCTACTTATTTTCATCATCTGTTATACTGATTCAGGCTTTGCCAAGCAAGACTTTCAGTTTGAATGGAAACTACGCAGAACAGTTTTATGAGGGTACCAGGTTCTGTTTTTACTGAAAGTTGTTATCCCAGAAGAAGTTATTTTAATGGATCACTGAACAGACAAGTCTAATTAATTAAACATACAGATTAATTCTTATGTGTATCAGTTATAGATTTGCCCAGGAGAGCAATGCAGGAAGTGTTTGTAGTGATTCAACTGATGCCTTCCTCTGAGATTCAGAGTTTTAGTCTGTACTTGAGCACTATTCTGAGACCTCTTGTCTTGCAAGTATCCCATTTGAAGCATAAAAGCAGGAGTTCTTGCTATTGATTATGAAAAATGTTTGCTATTTTTCTGTGTAAAACTGTATACATTTAGTCCAGTGTCTGTATTAAAGTCCAACTTCAATGATCAGGTGTCACCAACCTAAACTTAATGCTGTAGTTGAAGCTGGTTTTGGTAGTGCTGTTGACACCTGCCTTTTTATAACGTTTAGTGGCAAAGTGTATGTGTGTACAACTCAGGGGTTGGGTTGGTAGATTAATATTTACATTTCTGGCAGGCTTGTTTTTCTTTTGATAAACTTCTGCAGTAAAGCAGGTGCTGACCTTGAAAGTCTTGGAGAGCAATGCTAGGTTGCTGGTTTTAGAGAAAAAAGCTTGACACTGTTGGGGGGGGAGACTAAACACAACTTTGTCATGTTGCTGTAGGTGTGTAGACTCTCAGTGTTCTATGGTACTACTAAAAAACATCTCTAAAAATGGCCTTCATGTAGTCACCGTGCTTAAATAGTCATCATGTACAAAGCTGTGAAATAAGAATATACTGATGTCTTCCCGGAATTCTTAATGTATCTATATTCTGAATTTGTACTTTATTTCTTCCTTGCACTACTTTGATAATGGTGCTTTATTAGGTGCTTTTTGGGTGCTTATTCGTAGTCTCATTAATGTCTTGGTTTCCTGTAGATGGCAGTTATTTGCTTTCAGTTTGCTAAATTAAGAGATCGGAGTATGATATTTAAATGCATAAAAGATAAAGGATACTTCTTAATGGAATAGTATTTTTTAGATTTCTGCTGCTAGGTTATATCCCTTTAAATATGAATTCAGTGATTTTGCGAAACTGCTAATGTAGAAAAAAAAATTGATAAAGTAGGATTCTTTGGTTTTTCTTTGTTTTAAATATATATGTAAGATGCCTTTGGATTTAGGGAATTAAAGGACTAAGAATCATAGAATGGTTTGTGTTGGAAGGAACCTTAAAGATCATCCAGTTCCAACCCACCTGCCATGGGCAGGGACACCTTTCACTAGAGCAGGTTGCTCAAAGCCCCATCCAGCCTGTCCTGAAGATAGGTTGTATGCTGTAATTTATTATGTATTTGCTATAGATTTCATGTTTAATTCTGGACCATTGACTTTGGCTATGGCCTTAAGAAGTCAAGTCTCACAGTTAAGGTCCTATATGAGGAATCTGATTTTAAGAGGGGAAAAAACCTGGAAGCGCTTGTAGCATGGTAGTTCACTAACTAAAGCACTTAAATCTCTAATGGTAGTAAAAATCAAATTTGTAAATAATAACAGCTTATCCAGTAGTCCTCTGTCAAATTCTCTGGGAATTAAGTTAACCTACTAAAACAGAAACTGGAAAGCCCTCTAGTTTTGTGGGGTTTAGTCCATCTTGCAAGAGAGTTTGTATCTAATCTTGTTTTCTATACTTCCCGACACATAAGAAATGCAAACCAGTGAATTCATTTTTCAGACCAAGTGATCCAATTTACCTGAAAATTGACAAATTCTGTGCTGGTTTTGAAGGATGTATTTTTTTTAAATTTTCATTGTTTATCATTGTTGTGGTTTAAGCCCAGCCGTAACTCAGAACCACGCAGCCTCTCTCTCACTCCCCACTCTTCCTCCCCCCGCTCCTGGAGGGATGGGGAGGAGAGTCAGAAGAATGTAACTCCCACAGGTTGAGATAAGAACAGTCCAGTAACTGAGGTATAACACAAACCACTGCTGCCACCACCAGTAAGAATAATGACAAGGGAAATAACAAGGGAAGAGAATACCACTGCTCGCCACCTGCCAACCGATACCCAGCCTGACCCAGCAGTGATCTAATCCTTCTGGGTAACTGCCCCCAGTTTATATAGTGGGCATGACTGTGCTGTGGTATGGAATAGCTCTTCGGTCAGTTTGGGTCAGGTGTCCTGTCTCTGCTTCCTTCTGGCTTCCCCTCCTCCCTGGCAGAGCATAAGACTCAGGAAGTCCTTGGTCAGAGTAAACGTGACTGAGCAGCAACTGAAAACATAGGTGTT
This sequence comes from Myiopsitta monachus, assembly GCA_017639245.1. Taxonomy (NCBI): domain Eukaryota; kingdom Metazoa; phylum Chordata; class Aves; order Psittaciformes; family Psittacidae; genus Myiopsitta; species Myiopsitta monachus. The sequence continues at coordinate 69,674,075 of CM029919.1, forward strand.
ATCAGTGGTGTTCCCAGGCTGAAAGTCAAAACCACAGCACTGCACCAGCTACTAAGAAAGAGAAAAATGACTGCTACTGCTGAACCCAGGACAATCATAAATTGGGTTACACTGGGGAAAGAGTTGGTTGCTGGTTTAAATTCTGGAGTCAGTAAGCTGAAGTGGGTAAAAATGTTAGAACTGGACAGAAAAGTTCACCCATCTGCAGTTTAGTTTTTTTCATTGGTGTGGTACTAGCTTATTTCCAAAGCCACGTTCTGACTTAGAGGTGGGGTTTTGGTCATCTGGCAGCGATGCTTAGGTTACTGTATAGCAGTATAGTGTACTTACAAGATGTAGCCATGCTGTCTTCAGTCTTTTAGTGTCTTTTAGTTGCCCTATGCTTCTGTGGGTTTTTTTCCCTGTTGATTTCTGCTGAAGCACCATTAATCATGTCTAGTATTCGATCAAAGTACTTGATCTTGTTGCACTCCAAAGCTTAAAACTTCTGTATTTTTTACTCAGCATTAAACCAAACCTCTTCCTGTATAATAAAGTACCACTTTTTATCTGTGGTGACTTTATCCTGTACCTTACAGCTGAAGGATGATTATAGAAACAGTTTAAGAATAATTTTTAAGTAGAAAAAAAGACGTGGGAAGGAAAGATGACACTTTTTCCCCTAACATGTTGTTAATGTACAGTTAGTGTGTACCACTTTGCCTGCTTGACACTTAGGTTTTCCAATAGGAGTAAAGATGTAATTTTACACACAAGTGTGCACTTAGCATGCATAGCATTTTCCAGTAAGTTTTTTAATTATGTTCTGTTCTTGATGATGATTTTTAATGTTTTTCTTTGTTCATTTAGATACTCTGCCTGCTCATGGAAGATCCAACTTCAGAGACGAAAGGTCTTGTAAAACGTATGAAAGGTTACAAAAAAAATTAAAAGATCGACATGGAACTCAGAAGGATAAGTTGAACAGCCCTCCGTCATCTCCTCAGAAATGTCCTTCTCCTACAAGTGAACACAACGGACTTACAAAAGGACAGGATGCAGCTGGTATAAGCACAAGTTCTACCAAAAGCAAGTCTTTGGGTAAAGGAAAAAGCAATTCTCTGACAGACACAGAAGTAGAAGGTAAGTGTTAACAAAAATCACAGAACCATAGAATAGTTAGGTTTGGAAAGGACCTCAAGATCATCTAATTCCAACCTCCCTGCCATGGGCAGGGACACCTCACACTAAACCATGTCACCCAAGGCTCTGTCCAACCTAGCCTTGAACACTGACAGAGATGGAGCATTCACAGCTTTCTGGGGCAACCCATTCCAGTGCCTCTCCACCCTTACAGTAAAGAACTTCTTCCTTATATCCAATCTAAACTTCCCCTGTTTAATAGTATATAGTGCAAGTCTAGTACTTGGAGGAACATAGCATTTGTAAGTAGAACACCACACTTAACAATCCTGAAGTTGGGTAGTAGCCCATAACTGCCCTGACTTAGATAGGATGGAGTTAAGAGCAATTGATCTGCTCATCACACTGGAACAATGAACCTAAAAGAACAAAACCACTAACACAAGTCTCCACAGAGACTTGAGGAAAGAAAAATCTGTGCTTTGTCCAGAGTTACTGGTGCTGACATTTTAAGGAATCGCTGGATATCGATTGACTGCTTGATATTACAGAAAACATGGAAAGAACCAGATGTCGGATGCAAGTTGAATGTAGATTTCCTGTTAAAGAGGAGTATTTTGTGAAAGAGATACTGTTGTTACGTAAAATTCACATAATGCCTGTCCCTGCCAACTTGCTATTGAAAGGCCTTTGTAGAAGAAGGCAGGTTCTCACACTGATCTCTGTGAGTTCGTGTTTTGTAAGATGCTACGATAGGAAGTGTGTTTATCATTAATACCTGTATTTCACTGGAAACTTGTGATCTTGTAAATGGGCTGAATTCACTCAGTCTCGGTCATACTTTCCTTGAGTTTGATGATGTGGCGCTATGGAACTTTCAGGTCACTGGCCAAGCACTTCAGATTCAGAATGCAACTGGTCATCAGCCAACTACAATTTTCTCAGAATAGGGAGCTGTAACTTTTGATGCTGAAGGAAACAAGTCATGATTTTATCAGCTCACTGAAGTTTGCTTTGAGGTGATGATTTTGTGCCAATATATATTAGATTGCTGTAAACCAAAAGGAATATGAAGTATGTCTAACCCAGACCAGGAAATCTCAACCTACAAGACCTGTTTAAAAGCATGTGAAAGCTTAGTAACAAGGGACACCTTTGAAATAAAATCTGAATTCAGAATTCAGAAGTTGGGAACTGTTGTTCCAGACTTGAATGAACACTTGTCACTATAGTTCCAGAGTGGCATTTGTCTTGGCTTCAGTTCACTTTCAGTTAGTTGGTACTTACCTGTGAGTTAACTTTTCCAAGGCACAGGTGATTAAAATGTACTGTTGCTTGCATATGTTGCGAACATTTTGTTAAGGGTTCCTTAGAAGTATTTTATATGAAAAATAGAAAAGCCCACTCTTCAAAATCATTTAATTCAGGAGACATTTGGGAAAATAATGTGCTGTGACTTAGACCTGTAATAGCAAACAGAAGTCAGAAATGCATTTAGTTACATTTCTAAGGCAGTTTGGTTTTGAAACTTCGTAAATAGATTTGACCTGTGGTTTTGAAAGAATTTTGCCAGACTTTGATTTTTCTTTTCAGATTAAGGCAGGTTAAATGAATTAAAAATGCCTGGACACTTCTCCAAAACTGAGTAGCCTGTTCACTTACGCTATTGAGATAATACAATTTTAATACTGTGTGGGAGAAAGTACATAAAGCACTTTGTATAATCTTTGAGTCCTTTGTAAAGCTCAGCTTCACTCTCAGCTGAAACAAAACACCTTAAATTCTTTCCCTGAGATGTAACTGAAGGCTAAGGTAAGGTTTGCCCTTGCAATTGAGGGAGGCCAACAGTGTTACCAGTAGTCTGCCACGTAACATGCAGTAACATATTTAAACTACTGTAACTTGACTGCATCTATGTCCAGAGAGAAAAATCTATAGGAAGTAGCTCAGCCAAGAGCTTAGATACTCCAGAGTAGTAGTTTATTTAAAGTTATTCATTAATAAAAGATAACCAGGCTTTCTGTATTCCATAAATCATAGAATGGATTTAGAAATAGTTTTATATGAACGTCTTTGAGAGCCTTTTTGGTTTTATGTTGCTCTAGATGAATGCAAATCAGCAAGGTGTTGTTTCATAAATACTTTAGTCTGTATGCAGTGTTTGAATATGAAGAGCTAGTTTCACTGTAAAGTCACTGAACAATGTTCATGGTTACTTTTTGTTTGCTTTGATTTTGTTTTTTAAGAAAAGGATGAAGAAACAAAAGCACTTGAAGCACTTCTTTCTAATATAGCCAAGCCAGTGGTAAGTAAATAAAGCTCTCCATAAAATCAGAATGTATCTGCTGCTGTTTTACACCTCCTTTTCTCTCCAAGTTTAAAGGGTTTTTAACTTCCCACACTAAAGAAAACTCAACTTCCAGTCACTGAAATGTAAATGACAAAAGTAATTTTTAGTGTATTAACATTTATGAAGCTAAAATTGTCTTGATACTTATTATGTAGAATTATTCTTCTTGACCACTCTGAAATCATGGTACTAAGAAAATTAAAAGAAATACATATAGAAGGAGCTTGTAACGTTGCCAGTAACATAATGGTGATGCTTAACACCATTTCTTACTTTAAAATCTGTTCTCAGGTTTCTGTAACATTCTTTGGTTCAGGAAAAAAAAATTACATAACAGGTATCTCCAGGCATGAGAGATCCCTGGTGAAGTTCTGGAAACCTCACCAAAAATGAGGCTTTTGAAAACCTTATTTGAAAAGTAAAGAAAAATTAGGACAGGTTTCTCTTTAAGAGTCTCTGGCACCTCGAGGGAAGAGAGACATGAAATTTTCCAGGCAGGTGTCTGTAAGCAGTGGGCTTCTGTCTTATCTGTTTGAAAACCTACCAATTTCTTTTCAGTTTGTAAAACTAATTTATCATTCTGCGTAAAAACTCTTTAAAGCACGGGTGCCAAATTCTGTCATTTCTTGCATTTTAGAGCAGGCCTGTGTTCTTTCTTTCATCATCTGTACGTTCCCTGGTCCCAACCTTTCTATGAAAATTTGTACAACTTCATATATTTATACTGCACTTCAATCCTCGGTCCACCCGTTGCCTGAGTAAAACCAGTCTGTGTCCCGTATTATAAATTAACTACAAAAAAGAATCACTGCAACTCTGGCTCCAGGAGGAGCTTGCCAAGGGTTTGTCCAGTCAGTCAGCTGCTTCCTCATTGATCACATATCTTCTCCTCTTCACCTCCCAGAAAACCTGGCCCCAGTTTTAGGGCCCCAGTCTTGATTCTTCTTTCATATGTTGCTTTACAGCCTTATGAGGAGAGCCTGAGAGAGCTGGGACTATTTAGCCTGGAGAAGAGAAGGCTCAGCCAGGATCTTATCAATGTATATAGATATGTGCAGGACAAGTGCAAAGAGGATGGAGCTAGGCTCTTTTCAGTGTGCCCAACATCAGGGCCTGTGGCAGTGGGCACAAATTGAAACACAGGAGATTATGTTACATAATTATGTTACAGCCCTGTAACATAAGGAAGCACTTTTTTACTGTTAGGATGACTGAGCACTGAACAGGTTGGACAGAGAGTTTGTGGACACTTCCTCTTTGAAGATACTGAAAAGCAGTCTGGACATGGTTCTGGGCAACTGGCTTTAGGTGACCCTGCTTAAACAAGTGGGTTGGACCAGATGACGTCCAGGGGTGTTGCCCAGTGTCAACTGTTTTGCCATTCTATGGGGCTTCAAGGGCTGAGTAGGGATAATACTGATAGAGGAAGTCATGAATGTAGGTGTATCCTGCTGGGTCCAAGCATCAGAATGTCTTCAGTGCATATTAATGTGTCTTCAGGGCACGGCACATCTTTGGTGACTGTAATGGAGGTGGAAGCTGTGTGAAGTAAATCCTGTAAGAAAGGATGGAGAGAGCTGAGATGAAGAAATGGAGAGGAGTTAGGTGGTCCTAGCTGCTGCTGTGGTGTACATAGTAGCTGTGACAGTCAAGTTCTGTACTGCTTAACAGGATGACTGTGGCAACTGGAGCTAGTGGAGGGGCAAGTAAAATTTCTGGAGAAGAAGTTGGGGACTGAACAGAAAGCTTAGGATGATTAAGGTGTGGGGAAGAAAGGAAGTGAGTGGAGAAGAGACAGCTCTGACAAGGAGCACAGGTCCAAAGGATTATCAAGACTTGAGAGATCAGAAATAGATGGGGAGTTTAAGATGAGAAAATGAGACGAGGAACAAACAGAATATGTTTGTTCTGTTGGAAGAACAAGATGGAGAGCAAGTAGCTTTTATGTTTGTTATTTTTACAAGCAGGCTGAAAATGAAAGGGTGATGGAAGTAAAACTAAGATTGTTGGAGATAGTGTGCAGAAGTAGCAGGAGTCTGAAACTGCATGACGAAGATGAAGATTGATGAGACAAGGATATCAGAACTTTATTGAGAGACTAGAGGGCAGAAGTCTGGGATGGAGTAAACAAGGAGTACACACTGGAATGAGGAAATGTTGATTAGGACCAGACTTTGAGAAGACAAAAAAAAAAAGCGGGGTGATGATTCTAAGAAACAAATTCAAGTCTACATCTGAAAGCACTGATTTTTATCCAGGGCCTGGAATGTAATCCAGCAAGTACCTGCAAAGTCCTACCAGCAGAAGTTTTGTTTTGCTGCCTTTTGTTTCACTGCTGAGCTGTGCATGTCATCTCCACAGATGTTAGCAAACACCTATTGCTATCACTCTGTTAGGCTGAGCAGTAGACACTTGTGCAGTGGATCTGAAGGCTTCAGGCTTGCTGTAGGATGATGACAGAAAGAATTTAAGGGAGTCATTTGCTATACAAAAATATATAAAAAAGTGTATAAAAATATATATTAAAAATATCAACAATATGTATAGACACACACATGCATATTATAGGAAAATATACATTTAAATACTGTTAGAAGAATTCTATTCCATTTCAAAGTGAAGCAGGAAAGATCTTATATTAGTGCTGGTCCATTGTATTCAAGATTACAATTACTTTTTAACACAGGATCATGTTGGTTTTTCTATACAAAACATACCTGCTTTGGGAATGGATCAGGACTGTGTAGCTAAAGGGATCAGTATCTTTGACCCCTTTTAACTCCTGAGTCATGAGAGTCTGTTCCAACAAGGGAGTATGTGCCTAGTTTAGCCGCATAGGGCATCAGAATGGATGCAGAAATAAATTTTGCTGCGAGGTTAGATTATTGCAAGATAATGCTGTCACTAGGGCATGCTGGACAACAGCGTTCTCAGCATCCCTCAAATCATGAATACCTGCTTAAGCATGAGTGCCCTTCTTAACTTTGTGAGAATGTGGATGTTCCCTTCTGTCCTGATTAGAAGTACGGGGACCAGTTCTCTAGAAGTATGCACAGGCCTCTGACAGTGGCCAGGGCATGCAGCATGCTGTCCAAGTCAGGGAGTCATCAGTGATTGCATTGCCAAGAACAACTCCGAGCTTCCTGGGGTGGTTAGAGTGAGGCTGTGAGAAGCACAATCAACAAGTGGTATCTTTTGCTATCTTGCTAATTACATATGAAAAAGCAGTAGACTGCCATTACTGTGTTGTTTTCTTTCACTTCTTTCCATCCCTAACACCCAGTCATCCATGCCTTTTAGACAAGCATGCTATTTCTCCACTCTGCCATGTCCTTACTTGAATGTCATTGCATGTAGCTGTGTGTCTACAAGCGATCTCTTTGCAGACCTCAGAAGACATCACAGGCTTAAGCAGTAGTAGACTGCTACAGACTAGACAGTGTATAAAAGGCAAAAAGCCAAATTTCCAGCACTTGGAGGGGCTTATGCTCTGTGAAGGCAAGGGACTGTCAGAGCTGTGGGTGGGTGTAAGACTAGCTGATGTTGCAGCTTCATGGAGTGTGGTGTGGTAAGAGAAAGGGAAGCTGTGTTAACTACTTGGGCCTTGCAAGATCAGAAGCAGCCATCCCACAGTTTCTCCAAGGAAACATTTTCCTTGCCCTCCCACAAGCGAACCAGGACATTGTGTTTCACACGGTTGTCATGCTCATCAGAGATATTCCTGTGGGGTTTTGGTTAATGTTTTGCATGAAGCACTCATGACAGGGACTGTGTTGTGATGCTCTTCTTGGTGGATCATTAACACCCTGTTCCCTGGTTGAACTTCAGTGCTGGCACAGGCAGTCCTGGATACTGGCTGTGGTGGTGGTCCTGTGTTCAGATGATCATACAGGTGTTGTCCAGTGTTGTGTCCATTGCACCATATCCTACTCCAGAAAGTCAGGAGTAATGCTAAAGGCTCTGGCCTGTCCTGGGCTCTATCCCATGTCTTAATACCCCATTCCAGGACATGCACATCTAAATCCAGGGGGTGGGGTCCATGGTATGCTTTCATTCACTCATCTCTTTCAGCCTGTGCAGTCTGCGGCACATCAGCTTTGCAGCCTCCAGACTCCCATTAGGTGTTATTATGAACATGTTCTCATTTTCTTAAACTCTTCTTAAACTTTGCACCCTTACTATATGGTAGTATTAAGTCAAGTTAGTAGTTACTGCCACCAGATGACCCTTCTACTTAGGGAGGTCTTGGACTTTTTACACCAGATATAAGTTGGATTGGTTCTGCAGGTTGCACCATGCCAAATCCTCAGCACTTGAGCAGAGTCTTCACCAGCTGTCATGTCCACTAACCAAATAACAAAGCAAACAGAACAGAAGACAAGGGGACAAGGCAAAAGAAAAATGAAGAATGGATCAGAAGGCTGAGTATTTAGTAAGGAGAGGCAATAGGAGCTCAGAATTTGAGGGTTTGTTATATAGCAGTTAAATCCCTTGGGAGGGCATCATGTTTTGTGCTTCATGTGTGTTCTAGGTTTGCTTGTGGGCTTTCAGAACATTAGGCACCTCACTCACCAGTTAAGTACTTTGTGTGCTGTGAATGCAATCCAGTTTGCACGTGCCAAAACTGCTCTTTTGTGTGATCCAGATGGCATGTATAATATAGTTAATGAGGAGATTCACTTTTGTAAGCTGGACTGCTAATGAAGACGTGCCCACCTTTTAGTTTCCTCAGTGCTGGGGCCTGACGAGTATTGTGTTCTGCTTTGCAGAAGCACACAGTGCTCAGAGCTGCAACCAAAATAAATCAATTGCATCTGCTTGAATAAGCATACAAAGTAATAAGTGATGTCAAGTTTTCTAAAAAAAAAAAAAAAGCTACTCCTGAGTGTTTCAGGGCACCCAAAAATAGTGGATTCTTCTGATCTTAATCTTTGGTCTCCAGAAATGCTTTTTTCCTCTTCATATTGCAGAGATTTTTTGCAAATATACTGGTTTGTGCCTGAGAACTGAAGGGAATTTCTGAAACTGTCATAATTCTTTTCCATAATAAAGCTCCGGCTTGTGTTCCAAAAGTCAAGTTTTGGGATATTATTAAACTTCATGGGTAGAAGACAGTATTAAATAATGGCTTCTTAGAGAAGAAATTTGTAATTACTGTCATATGATCCATTCATGTGAAGCTGAAGTTTCGTGTTAATATATGCTGATGTTATCTAAAACTGCCATAGTGCATATGCGCAATAGAGAAAAGTTTTTTACAGGAGATCTTAATTTTTGCAGTTCTTTTAATACTTGTTTTAATACTTTGCTTTTGACCCTTAATAGTCTTGTGGGGAAGAATATAGCTGAACCTAGACTTGTCTTTTAGAATCATTGTCTTAGCTGGAAGTTGAACCTGAAAAGCAGTACCGAATCTTTTATAAACAAATTGAAAAGAGCTCTTTGATTCTTATCTTCTCATGCCCCATATGCATAGGTATACATGTGTATGTATAGTGAATTTATATGGATTTTATACATTGCAGCTTTTTGTGCACCATATAGGATGTTCTTAATTCCCAGGTTCTGTGAATACTTTGCATTTCTGATTATGTTCACTTCCACTGACTGTTGCTTTTAAGTTTTTGCAAATTGGCTACAGCAAGGCTTCAGCTCTTCATAATCTTTAGTCACTCTGTTTACACAAAGTAGAATAACCAGAACAACCTACATAGTCACTGATTTTTAGCTTGGTACATAATACCGCTTCATTGTGTTAAGTTGTCATCTGTTATTTTAGAAGCCTTATGGAAGGTTCACGTGAGTTGACCAACAGTCATTGCCCTGGGGGAGTAACTCAGGAAAACAGGTTTTCATCCAACCAGAGACTTAAAGAACACTTCAGCCTGTTCTCTGTTGAAACTTGTTGATATACAGTGACTTCCACTAATAGTCTGGGTTTGTCTTTACTAGTGAAAGTCCTGTGAGTTGTCTGTTACTCTGTAGTCTGTAATGTTGTCTTTGATCTCCCTTGCATTCTTCCTGCTCTCTCTGTACTAAACAGCTGAAACCTCTAATTGTTTAATGTTCCAATGAGATATGTGGTGGGTTGACCCTGGCTGGACACCAGGTGCTCACCAAAGCTGCTCTATCACTGCCCTCCTCAGTGACATTATTTTCAAGACATTGAGGTTCATCTTATTTGATTTTTTTCTCCTTTCTGTTTGTCTGTTATCAGTAAGTCATCTCCTCTCTAATTCATCCTTGAGGTTGCCCCATTCAGGTTTTAGTTCAGTAGATGATAGCAATTTAAGAGCACCAGTTGTGAAGATAGTGTTTTCATTCTGATAGTCTGGTAATAGATTTCCAAAAGCAATTATTCCTGAAATAGATATATATTAAAGTCATATTGTAAAGCTAGTCATTTCGTATAATGTTTTCAATTCTCTTACGAAATGATTGGAAATAGGAGGTGGGTGCAACATACAAATGACAACAGCAGGCATGAAATATAAACACCCACAAATTTCTAGAATTCCTTCTGGAATGAATCCTAAAAACTTGTAATCACATGCACGTACCGGTGCACTCACCTGCAGAAGTACAAGCACCCACAGCCCCTTGCAGCATGTGTGGGTTTCAGGCAGCACCCGCTCTTTGGGGAGAGTGGGTGCCCTTAACTGCATGTCTCCTTTGAGAGACGTCGGTGCTTCAGCTTTGCATGTAACTGTGTTATTCCCCAAAATCTGCAGTTCCCTACAATCTGCTAATCCACAGGCTACTGAAAGGGTTCTCCAGCAGATCACATGCACCCACCCAAGCTGTGGGTCCCTGCATACTGCGCCCCAAACCACTGGCACTCTTGCCAGTCATGGTATCCATCAGGCTTGGGTAGAATGGTGATGATTGCAGGTTTTGAACATTGCTCTGTTCTACTCCAGCATCTTTCATCCCTGTTACAAATTTTCATGTTGCTTTTATACTTCTGAGGCTGATTACTTGTTCATTTCAGAAGTTTCTTTGTGATTTCCCAGTTGCCATGTAATCCACCTGAGGGTCGCTGCCTAGAGTATTATGAGTCTGCTGGGGCAAGCGCTTGAGACAGATGGAGGTGTTGCATTCACACTGTTTATTACTCATATTTCTGTCATGCCAACTGTTGTTATCCAGGTCTTTCTGCAAAGGGTGGGCTGTGCAGGCAAGCACCACCACGGGAATTCTTTAGAATGTTGCATATATATGTGTGTGTGTATATATATATACATATATATATATATATGGGCCTTGTGAGCATGCCTTCATCCCAAGCACCTGAGCTCAAAGTAAGTCATACAGAGTACTAGATCAAAGCCTCAGGTAGTTGTATCCCTATTAATATCCTGATTAAAAAAAAAAAAATGTGCTGGGATAAGTAACCAAATAGGTTCTAATTTAATGTGAGGTCTGCTTGTCACTGTTACCATTAAATGCGCAGTTTCTTCATGTACCTGTTGAGAGTAATGCTGGGCATTCGGGAGAAATTCCTGAGCTTCTGTATATTTCATAAGGAAAGCAAGTCGACAAGAAGGTATTAAAAATATCATAATGCTGGTGACATAAAAGAGAAAATAATGTCTGAAGCACTGTCATTTAATTAAATAACTGAGAACGCAAATACGTGTTTGTTATCTCTTCTGCTTCACAAATTATGCAGTTCATTTGTAGGTAGGCCACTAGGTGGCATTCGTTACTTAGATGTGTCTACACTCAGCCCAGTGCCCTGGGATTGCAGTTTTCTCTGGGTGTTTCTTGGATTTCTAGCTTGATTTCACCTGTAAAATACTAATTAGTAGCTATTATAGAAGTATGAATACTCCAGTATACTAACGGTATGTGATATTTTCTCTTTATGTGGTTGGTTGTGGCATAGAAGCTTTTATATGTGATAACATTTAAATGGCAGAGATCTCAAAAGTTATATTGCTACAGGTATCAGACATTCAGGCAAGAACAGCACTGCTTATGTGGTCACCTCCATCCAGTGATACCAGAGAAGACATTGACAAGAATGATGTACCAGAGGTTTATACTTACGAAGTGATGATTTCAAATACTGGAAAAGATGGAAAGTACAAAACTGTATATGTGTAGGTGTTCGTTATTTCTACTTAATTGCTCTTGCATTGAATTATGTTGTTTAAAACATCATTTAAGAAATCTGCCTGCTGTCTGGAGCTTTAAATAATCAGCAGCTTTGTGCAACTTCATTTCAAAATACAACTACTTTTTTCAGTAGAATTGGTTGAGGTTTATAACTGAAGTCTGTACTATCAACTAGAATGTAAAGACTTTGTTCTTAGGTTTTGGAGACGTGTGTTAATATCACTTAGCTATGTTTCAGCCAGCTGCACTAGACACTATGGGTTCTCAAGTAGTGAGATAGACAACTTGTAGTTGTAGTTATTTACTTCAGCGTATACTTCTGCTCCCAGTAAGGTTATCCCTTCCTTCCCTGGACATCCTTTTGGTGAGAGAGGATGAATGATACAAAAAAAAGTAAGCAGATTCACACAGAACAAAACTCTTCAATTGTTTCATTCCTAACAGAATGGAGAAATACAACATTAAAAAAATAAATTAATAAATATAAAAAGAAAATTTACCATTAAGGGTGTAGGGGTCTCTTGTAATTATAAATCTTTGTATCTAGCTAGTTTATCTTAGCCACTTTCCATGGATTTCTTAGGAGCTGTACATGAATCATAAGTTGGATATCCCTGTCCTAGAAACCAGAGGAAATGAAATGAGCTTTGCTACTATAAGTGGATGTTAGCAAAAGCAAATTACTAGATGTTACTTAGGTGCCTTTTCTGTTTACTGGGCTCAAACAAGTAGGTATGTGCAGTCATGCAGATTTAGGTATTTGATTTTGCAAGGCTGAACTGAGCTTCTGTAAGCCCCAGTATCTGGACGTTTTTTGTATAGTAACATACATGTGTACACATGCAGCTGGTCTTACTGAGCAAAGAGGAAAATAATTATTCTTTAAAAAAAAACAAACAAACCACCAACAGCAAAAAAGCAGCCCAAAACAACCAGGGCAACAGAACAGGAATCAAACACAAGAAGCCCCTAAAATTCAAAGGTAAATGCATTTACATTTTACTAGCAAAAGAGACAAACTGTTAGCAAATACATTTCTTAAAAGGAGTGTTAGGTGAATAGGTTAGATGATAAGCATCTTCTTATAAATGTATGCGATTCTGAAACAGTTTCTTAAACAAAATCATATCTCTTTGCAGTGGAGAACAAAATAAAGTTACTGTAAATGATCTCAGGCCAGCAACGGATTACCATGCAAAGTGAGTATCTCCTTGTCCATTCGTTAAATTCAGTGGAAATGTTTTAAGAGTTTCATTGTATTTGTTTGCATAAACCTTCAGAGATTGTCTTTACCACTTCTAACCCTCCCTTGAGTCACAAATCAATATTTTTGGCTTAGTTGACCACTCAGTCCAGTTTGAAAAATAAGAGAAAATTATTGTGCTCCCACCCAACATCCATGCTCTTTCCTTCATGCCAGCACAGTGAACTTTTTATGTTCTTTGAGTTAGGCACAGTGCTGCTTGATTTCTCTCAATTTTCCACAAGCAGCAGAGCAAAGTACCTTGCACAGAAAGGTGCTCACTGCTGGCCACCTGAAGGTCGCCTTATGCTGCCTTTGCTTTGCTCCAGTAGACTAGTGAATCTGGCTGCATATGCTTTACAAAGCATGCCCCTAGCTCAGTGTAATTCTACCCTTCCAGCAGAATTTACTGCTTTGCTATATTATACTGAAGAAATAGCGTAGGATTGGAAAAATGTAGTTAAGTGCTCTTTTTGCCCTCTCTTTTTAAATATTGGAGGGTCATCTGGAGCTGAACTTGTAAAGGGATGTAAAGAATAAGAGGAAAGGCTTCTCTACTGGTATGTCAGCCAGAAAAGAAAGGTCAAAGAAAGCAATCCCCTGTGATGAGCAAGATGGGCAAATGGGTAAGAATGGACAAGCAGAAGACTGAGGTATTAAAAAACTTCTTTGCATCAGTCTTCACTGACAGCCTCTCTTCCCACACTGCTTGAGTGGACAGACTCCAAGGCAGGAACTGGCAGAGCGAAGTCCCTACCATTCTATGCAATCACCTGATTCCCATCCAGGGAACCTGAGCATACGCAAATCTATGGGACCTGACAAGACGCATTCCAGCGTCCTGAGGGAATTGACCCATACAGTTGCCGAGCCACTCTCCATGATATTTGAGAAGTTATGGCAGTCAGGTGAAGTCCTTGGTGAAAACCAGTGAAGACCAGAAAGACTAAACTATGAAGGTAATGGACAAATCACATATTTGCAACTACATTCAAGCACAAACAACCGTGTTCAGCATTAGTCACTGCTCAAATGACTCTCCCCATTGAGGAAATCTACAAAGCTGAATTTTCTGTGACTTGCTGTTCATGCAACAAGAACAAATAAAGACTTTTGCATCTTCATAAGCAGGCAACTTCGGTCCTATATCACTGATCAGAGGAAAGGGTTGTTTTTTTTTTTTTTTGCTTTGTTTTTTTTTCTTTCAAAGGAACAGATGAATTAGAAGAAAGTAATGTGCCAGCTCACTAAAGGAAAATTGACAAGGCATGGCTACACAGCAGGGGGAATCCAGAAGATAATCTCGTGTTTTCTTTTGGAGACAAGCTGTTAGAGAAACAAACGATTTCTCTTTGAGACAGAAGCAAGAATTCCCTCTTCTGCAGTACATGGAGAATTAATGCATAGCCTTCCTAAAGGAAAGGACACGGTGAACAGGACTCAGCAAGGCCTTGAAGGAGTGCAGGAGATACTCTGAAAATACATCAACAGCTTCATTGTGCTCATCTGACAAAACCACTTGCAGGAGAAGAATTATTTGTAATATCAGTTATATGTCTAACAACAGATAATGAGCCTGCAAGATGTTGCCATTATTTTCCGACCAAAGTACAGCACATAACAGACAAACTTCAAATGTGAGACTAACAATGCCAGTTGGTAATGATGTACATCCTTTGTAAAGGATTCTTTCCTTTCTCATTACTTCTGTCGACCAAGATGCTTCCACCAGTTATTTGTTTATAGCATGGATATTTAAATAATAAGCTAGCTAGGCAGTAACTTAATTCTGAACTCTCATTTTTCTTTGGAAACTGTATATAAAGATTTTGTAGCAAAATCTTACTGGGTCTTCTCCTTTTTAGAGTACAAGTAGAATGCAACTGTGTAAAAGGGAGCCCTTCAGAGGCAGAGAGTTTTACCACAGCAAGTTGTGAACCTGATGCTCCAAATCTGCCTAGGATAACTAATCGGACCAAAAATTCTCTTACTCTGCAGTGGAAGGTAAGATTTGCTTAACAGATTTTAAAATCAATATTTTAAACTCTTTGGAATTGTCTCAGATTTGTCAATAAAATGGAAAACACTTGTCGAACACACTAGTTTTTGTCACAGTTCCATGACTGGAAATAGGTGTACTGGGCTAGATGTGGACTTCAGTAAAAAGAGAAGGGTTACCAGAGAAGTGAGGAGTCTTTGTAGATAAAAGTTACCGTGTTCCGGTCACCTGCTACACTGTGGAACCGATTCCATTCTCTGTCATTGAACATAGTCTTCTTTGTGCGAAGCAGATGAAGTGGACTGGAAAGACTGAGATATGAGCAGACTTGCAGTCTAGCAGCTCAGAAAAGTACTGCAACATATTACCCCACTGCCAGAATATTTTGTCAAGGTCTAAATTAAAAAAAAAACAACAAAAAGCCACAAACATGGTACAAGAATTTGCTGGATGGAGACTGAACTAGGACTGTCCTGGCAAGTGAAACAATCCAAAGGGAAACATCTTTTGTACTCTGCTGGTCTTGTCATGATTTGACCCATACATGCATTTTTCCGTAAGTGGTTTTGCAGCCAATTAGAGCTCTAACTTTCTTCTTTCTTTTTGCAGGCATCTTGTGATAATGGCTCTAAAATCCACAGTTACCTTTTAGAATGGGATGAAGTAAGCAAGTTATTCTACTTTATTTTTAATCTTGTGGGGTTTTTTAAAACAGTGCATGTGGCTTTGCTCATAAAGTTGTGTGAAAATTATGGCTTCTGTCTAGAGGCATGTGACAAATAGGTGGTTCCTGAAGAAATTATCAGAATATGGTTACTGCCCATTTTTTTTCTGAGGGAATATAAAATAATAGCATCTTAATTACATGATTCTGCCACTCCTGATAGTGCTTTTTCACTTGTAGTCCGATACTTCCTTCAAGAGCTGACACTGAAGGATCATTTTCCTGTAGCAGTCTTTTTTTTTGTGCAAAGGGGGTGGATCTACTATGCCCCCGCAAGCACCTTCAGTCCCTACCTGGACAGCTATCCTGAGATGGGAGAGCTGCAGAAGCTTCATGGTTTTTTCCTTCTGATGCTGTGGAGCTGGAAGATGGAAAGGAAGGAAAAAAGCCTTCAGTATGCCTACAAAGTTTTACAAACTACTTGTGTGGGAGATTCTTGAGTTAACGTTTAATTTCAAAAAATGAGTTTACTTCATGTTTGCATGTTACTTTAATTGGTGGACACATACGTAACAGGGTGAATAATGTGACTAACTTATTCCTTTTTAGGGAAAAGGAAATGGAGAGTTTTGCCAGTGTTATTATGGCCAACAGAAGCAGTATAGAATTACTAAACTATCACCAGCAATGGGGTACACCTTTAGGCTAGCAGCCAAAAATGACATGGGAATGAGGTAAATACTACTGTTACATACATAAATATGGAATGCATATGCATGCATGTGTGTGCTTGTTTAGGAAAGGCATATGGTGGCACTTAAAGAAAAAAGTCTTGCTCAGACATTTTTATATAGTGCCTCTGGAATGGAAGCTCAAGCATGGCACAGACAGCCTGGCTGCTCTCACATAAAATCAGCTCAGGCTGTGCTGGTTTTTTGCTTCAGTCTTTGTAGATCTGTGTTGACCACTGAAGTTGCTACCTTGGACATTTCCTACTGCGTGTACTTGCAATAGAATTTTTGACTAAGCTCTATACTGTGGAGATGCATTCAGTGCAATTGTGGCTTTTGTGTCTAATCTAATAAGCACTTCTACTAAAATTCTGGGGATCATGTTTAAAAGATCCAGCCAGAGTGACTTAATTGAATAGTATGCTGCAGTGCTTGTGCTGCTGCTGTGCTGATCCTGGTGTACTTTGTACCATGCTCTCTGTTGCTCTTGTTTCCAGAGAGCTTTGACATGGTGTTTTGGTTCCTGAAGCTGGTGTAGCAATTTTCCAGGGCTTATCATCCTTCCTTAAATTCAAGAGTTGTAGTGGTGATGGTATAAATAGGTGTCAGTAACTCTGCTAGAGCGGGAAGTCCGGCAGAACCCCTGCTGCCACCTGTAGGTCTGTCTGTATTGTGCTGCTCACCGTGTCCTGTTACTGGGACATGTACCTTTAGCTAAGGTGTCTGTTAGTCTTCTGTTACCCTGGGAAATAGACAGACTATGACATGACCATATCACTGAATTATTTTGAAGTTCTAGAGCTTTATAAATTCTCAGAAGGTGGAGTTCTTACTTTTAATTGCTTTTCAGAAGTTACAGCGCTCCAAACTTTGTTTTGAATTTTTGAATGAGTGACATGGGACTTCAGCAGAGAATACCGGGTAACACTTGGACCATGAGGTCCTATGTGACATAAAAACAAGGCTTCTCTAGCTGTCAGCCTAAACTTGCTGGTTTCCATTTGGTTTTTTTAAGTCCATGTTTGAAATATTATGAGCATTGTGCTGCAGCTCACCAGAGTTGTGTTTTTATAGCATGAAACAGAGCATGTGTATTGCTTGTCATTCAGCTGGCACACATTGGTGCTTGAGAGAGTAACACCTGCTTGGATAGTGTTGAAGGACAGCATACAGAGTAGGGAGCCAGACCTGGAGTTGTAATTCATGCTGCACGGAATTAATCTTTTGCAGACTATGAAGCATGTGAAAACTGCAGCTGGCTCAGGAGATCTGGGGCATGTGTTGAGAAGACACTTTGGAGAGTACTCAGGGAATATGTTGCATATAGTTCCTATATTTTCTTAGGTACCTGCTTTGGGCACTGTCAGAGGACATTATAGTGGGCTAGAATTACTTTTGGTGTGCTCTGGCAGAGTCTTTTTTATGTCGCTGGCTTCTGGATGATGTTTCTGGAATGAATTGTTCTCTGAGTTGCTCCTGGACTTTGTCTTGATGAGATTTAGTTCGAACTGTTCAAAAAAGTAAAGACAGGGAGTGGGCTGGCAGCTAAGTAGGGTCCAGTGCTCAGGCTGTCTTGCTATTCTGCTGTTATGTCTGAGTGTAAATGTATCCTTCAGGAATACCTGCACATATTACAGACTCCTGCAGCAAAAGCTGGTAGAAGGTACTGACCAGTTAAGTACCCTTCTTAAAATAAGCACACCAAATACATTTTTGAATCACTGTTTCATGACCTTGTAAAGTTACCATTTATTGTCTTTATGGTATTATTTAATTAAGAAGTCTCTTGAAACAATACCTATTAGGCTACAGTGTCTGATTCCTTGTGAAGAACGTTGAGAACCTTAGGCATATGGAGACTTTTGCCTAAATGGTTTTACCAACAAGGACCGATACTTTATCTTTGGGATATTCATCTTTTTAAATTTAATTCTAATCACACATGAAAGAGTAGCTAAAGAAAACTGGAAAAATAAAATTTGTTTAAAAGATATATAGCATTATTGTACTCCTAAGTGAATTGCTTAAGAGTCTTTCAAAGGTGGGTATCACTCAAATACTTATATGATTTCAGTGTGTTTTGGAATGGGTCAGTCAAGGAAAGACATTAAATCTTTTAAAGATGTGGGGTTTTTTAATGTTCTGTCTGCTGGTTAGGTGACTCCTTCAGTAGTTTTTCTGTGATTAAAGGTAGGTTTAGTATTTGTTTAGGCTCTCTTCATGCGTTCTCTAGCCTACCTAGATAATGCTGGGAAATATTTTTAGCAGCTATATTGTAGGTGTCACATCAGCTTCATTTCAGAATTTGCTTGCTTGTGACTTTTTGCAAGAAAAAAATTCCTGTTCCCCTCAATTTAAGAAGTTTTCTCTTGTTTTGCACGTTTTCATTTCTTGCTTCACAATCTTTTTCACAGTTTGCATATCCGCACAGACTGTATGTCTGCTTTGGCTGCTGTTGACACTCTCAATGATGAGGTGTCTGTAATCTTTCTTATTTTTGTGTATTTTTTTAATGCCAAAAGGACCTTAGAGCAGACCAAAATATACAATTTGTGCAGTATTTTAATGTAGGCTGGGTAAGAGAGAAAGTGAAATTGAGGTATCTCTATATTGAGATCTTTCGGGAAAGTCAGGTTCTGACACACAAGATATGTAATTGTTACTGTTGTTTCAGCCATACAGTGAATTTTGTTTTCAGGGCTCCCTGATGCTCACTTAGGTAATGCCTCACTTCTAGATTAAAATCAGATTGTGATATTAGTTTCACATGCTGAAAAAAACCCTAGACTAGCTCTTAAGCCTGTAGATGTTTCTTCAGATCTGTTGTAGAAGCAGCAAATGCCAGCTGAGAACAGGTGGGGTTTTCTTAGCCAAGCTGGATATGTGTCAGACCACCTGTGCACATGTAGTGCCTGTTTACTGAGTTTAGCATCCCTCTGGTTTACAGTAGGTCTTTTTATGTAACTTATTTTTATTTTCACTTCAAGGTGTATCTAAGCATCATCAGATAAGGTTAACAGTTTTGTTAGGAGATCCACTAGTATACACTCTATTTGTTCTGCAAATAAGACTTTTGTATTAGCGACTCTTAAAGTAACCTAACATTGAATCATAGAATCATAGAATAGTTAGGGTTGGAAAGGACCTTAAGATCATACAGTTCCACCCACCCTGCCATGGGCAGGGACACCTCACACTAAACCATGTCACTCAAGGCTCTGTCCAACCTGGCCTTGAACACCACCAGCAATGGAGCATTCACAACTTCCCTGGGAAACCTATTCCAGTGCCTCACCACCCTTACAGTAAAGCATTTCTTCGTCATATCCAATCTAAACTTCCCCTGTTTAAGTTTTAATCAGTTAACCCCTTGTCCTCTCACTACAGTCCCTCATGAAGAGTCCCTCCCCAGCATCCCTATAGGGCCCCTTCAGATACCGGAAGGCTGCTATGAGGTCTCCACGCAGCCTTCTCTTCTCCAGGATGAACACACCCAACTTTCTCATCCTGTCTCCATACGGGAAGTGCTTCAGTCCCCTGATCATCCTCGTGGCCCTCCTCTGGACTTGTTCCAACAGTTCCATGTCCTTTTTATGGTGAGGACACCAGAACTGCACACAGTACTCCAAGTGAGGTCTCACAAGAGCAGAGGAGAGGGGCAGGATCACCTCCCTCGACCTGCTGGTCACACTCCTTTTGATGCAGCCCAGGATACAGGTTGGCTTTCTGGGCTGCGAGCGCACACTGCAGGTGGCTCATGTTCATTTTCTCATTGACCAACACCCCCAAGTCCTTCTGCGCAGGGCTGCTCTGAATCTCTTCCCTGCCCAACCTGTAAGCTGTGCCTGGGACTGCTCCCACGCAGCTGTAGGACCTTGCACTTGGCATGGTTAAACTTCATCAGGTTGGCATCAGCCCATCTCATAAGCGTGTCAAGGTCCATCTGGATGGCATTCCTTCCCTCCAGCATATCAACCGAACCACACAGCTTGGTGTCATCAGCAAACTTGCTGAGGGCGCACTCAATCCCTCGGTCCATGTCACTGACAAAGATAGTTGAACAGGATCGGTCCCCAACACCCATCCCTGATGGACACCACTTGTTACTGATCTCCATATGGACATTGAGCCATTGAGCACTAACTCTTTGTGTGTGGCCATCCAGACAGTTCTTTATCCACCTGAGTGGTCCACCTATCAAATTGATGTCTCTCCAACTTAGAGACAAGGATGTCATGTGGGACAGTGTTCAATGCCTTGCACAAGTCCAGGTAGATGACAGTCAAGCTGCTCTATGCCCTGTCCATCAGTTCCTTAGCCCCATCATAGAAGGCCACCAGATTGGTCAGGCAGGATTTCCCCTTAGTGAAGCCATGCTGGCTGTCACCAAGCACCTTGTTGTTTTCCATGTGCCTCAGCATGCCTTCCAGGAGAATCTGCTCCAAGATTTTTCCAGGCACAGAGGTGAGGCTGACTGGTCTGTAGTTCCCTGGCTCATCCATTTTCCCCTTCTTGAAAATGGGGTTATATTTCCCTTTTTCCAGTCATTGGGAACTTCACCTGACTGCCATGAGTTCTCAAATATGATGGACAGTGGCTTAGCAACTTCATTTGCCAGCTCCTTCAGGACCTGCGGATGGATTTCATCAGGTCCCATGGACTTGTGTACATTCAGGTTCTTAAAATGGTTTCGAAGCAGATCCTCTCCTACAGTGGTCCCAAGATCTTCATTCTCACAGTCCCTGTGTCTGCCTTCCAAGACTTGGGTGGTGTGGTCAGGGCGTTTATTATTCAGAGGCTATTATTCTATTATTTTCTGAACCACAAGAGAAATTAGTACTTCACAGTGTACTTGAAGCACATAATTGCTATCTGGAAGCAACTTTATTTTTTTTTAGGTCTTCCCATGCATGCTTTTATGTCTTCGTGGTTTCATTTTGAAGAGGAAGGACACTGATAGTAGTACATTATTGCGTACAGAGATCAACTGTTGATGACTTAACAGGAAATAGCAAAACATTTTGGTTAGTAAAACATTGTAATTATATCCTGCAAAGGTATATTTCAGTTATGAACATGTTAACCTTGTTCTAATGTTTTCTTATTGACAGACTCATGGCCAAGTTAAGTCATCTGCATGTACTAGCTTGTAATTCCCAGTTGTGCACATGTGCAAGAAACTGTCATTGCTGTGTTTAGTAAGAATTATGTTTTTCTAGGTATTAATTACTGTGTCTAGTTTGTTTACATTCTGTCTGTTTTAAACAGTGGTTTCAGTGAAGAAGTCCTGTATCATACCTCAGGCACTGCCCCAAGCACACCAGCAAGTCCTTCGCTGATTAATGCTGGAGTTACTTGGCTATCCCTACAGTGGACAAAACCCTCAGGAACACCGTCAGATGAAGGAATCTCGTATATATTAGAGATGGAGGATGAGATCTCAGTAAGTTTAGACTACTTATTCTCAATAAGGAAATAGACTATAATGTGTATGATACTTTATTGTATAAAGTGTAACAATGATTACTTTTGCTAGAATATTCTGAAAGGATGTGTGTTGTCTGAAAGTAAGCTAATGACTTGTAATTGCTGTGATCAAGCCACATAGCTTACTTCTTTTTATTGTCGCAGTAATTACTAGTGTTATTAAGCCCAAGTCCTGTAAAGGCTTTTAAATTACTTCTAACCTTGTGAATTTGCTTGTGAAAGTTGAGCCTTTTAAGAGCTGAATCAAAGTAATTGCATCATGAAGAGTGGTCCGTCTAGATGTAATTTCAGCCTAACCATCTTCCTTTTAAAATGCTTCCTGTTCTACCCTTTGAAAGTGTTTGGTATAATTTCTGTTGACACTGTATATGCTTTTCTTTACTGTTCTTGTCTCCTTTCCTTGTTGGAGAATGGTTAATTAATTCCCCCTCTCCAAGAAAGCCGTTGTGTTTACACATGTGAAGTTGCCTTTATTATTTTGTCAGAAGAGCATAACAGTTACAGTCTGAAACAGTAATTTATTTGTATGAAGTACGTTGTATGGTCTAGTCTGCAAATACAGTGTTTCAAGTAATCCTATTTAATTCTGCAGGGATATGGTTTCAAGCCAAAATATGATGGTGATGATCTTACCTACACAGTGAAGAATTTGAGGCGTAGTACAAAATACAAATTTAGGGTAAGAAGGTTTTATATATTTGGTTTACAGATGTTTGGTTTGTTTTTTTTCCCTAGAGGACCTTGAAGGTCACTCAGAAGTCGGGTGGGCGTTTTTTAAGGAAAATCAGATTAGATCCCAGTTTCTTACACTTTCAGTCTCTTAAAACTATTGGCTGAACTCCTGCTTCATTAATGGTCTCTGCAGAAGGAATGAGAACCTCTGCAAAGGCATAACACAGTTATCTTGAAATTCCAGGCCACAAGACAATGTCCCTTACAGCTGGATTTTTTAATCTGGCTTCTATGTGGATAATATTACTTTGTGTAGCCATTCGGGTTCTTTGATAGACTCTAAACACGTCTGAAAGTGTTGGGGTAAGGAGCAACTTCAGTCAAAAAACATTTGTTGGTGCTAGCATAGGACTGAGCCCAAGTTAGTAAATCATTCATATTACCATGGTGCTGAGCCCATTCTAATAAGCTTTGATGGCTGAACTTGTTAGCTCAGGGTAAATTCTGGTTTAACAATGTCTTAACAATGAACTTCTGGATGTGTGGTTAAAAGCAAAAAAAGAAGCATACCAGCTGTATAGAGGCAGCCAAATAGCCATCAAGGACTGTAAGGACCTTGCCAGGACATGCAGAGATGCAGTCAGGAAGGCTGAGGATCAGCTAGAGCTAAATTGTCCTAAGATGTCAAGAACAAGAATGGGTTCTTCAGATACATAAGCAGTAAGCAGAAGCACAGGGAAGATATGCATAGGCCCATTACTAAGCAGGGCAGGGAAGCAAATGATTGATAATGCCAGCAGAGGTTCTTGATATTTCTTTTGCCTGTTTCTTTACCAGCATAGCTGGACACCAGATCACAGGATCAGGTAGCCATGACAAAGCATGTATTGACCCCCCACTGGTGGAGGAAGGTCTGGGCTGTGGCTTCTTGCAAGGGCTCAACCCGCATCAATCTATGGGGCCAGGACAGAATCTGTTCCAGGATGTTAAGAGAAGTGGCTGACATTGTTGCAACACCACTATCTATAATAGTTGAAAAGTCACAGAGATTGGGGGGTATCCCTGATGACTGGAAGAGGGGAACTGTCATATCCATCTAAAAGAAGGACCCAAGAGAGCACCCAGGAAGCAACAGGCCCATTAGTCTTACTTCGGTCCCTGAGAAAGTAATGGAAGCATCCTCCTGGAAACAATTACAGATCAAATAAAGCAGATGACTGAGAAAAGCCTACATCAAAGGCAGAACATGCTTGACTAGCCTGATAACCTTACACCTCAAAGTAACACTTCCGTTTGGCCTGGGGAGAACAGTAGGTGTTGTTTATCAGAACTTCAGCAGAGCTTTGGATATGGTTTCCCACAACCTTCTCCTGGACAAACTGGCAAGATACAGATTGGATGAGTGGTTCTGTGAGAGGAGTAGAAAACTGGCCAACAGGCCACACTTAGGAGGGTGGTAATCAGTGGTTTTTACTCAGCCTGACAGAAATAGGATCCCCTAGGGATCAATATGGAGCCCCATGCTGTTCATCTTCACAAATGATCTAGATGATGGAATTAAAAGCCTCCTCACCAAGTTTCCTGATTATACCAAACTGAGTAGTGAGACGAATACATCAGAAGGGAGATCCATCTTATGGAGAAGTTCCTGCTAGCCCGTTCTTCTAACCTGTCCAGGCTAGAAGAGCGGGCTAGCAACAACAGCATGAACGTTAACAGACAGATGCAAAGTCCTGCACCTTGTGTCAGAATAACCAGAGTCCAGTATAGGCTCGGAACAGTCTTGCTGAAAGGCACCTGGCAGTCCTGGTGGACAAACTGACTGTGAGCAGTGCAGCAATGCAGCAGCAAAGTCAAATTGAATCCTGGGCTACATCTATAGGGGCATTACTAGCAGAGATAAGAGACATTATCGCCCCATTTTATTCAGTTCTCGTCAGGCCACACCTAGAGTACTGTGTTCAGTTCTGGTCCCCACAATTCAAGAAGGATGCAGACAGACTGGGGAGGGTCCAAAGGAAGGCCACAAAGATGACAAAAGGGCTGGAGAACCTGCCCTATAAGGAAAGACAAAAGGAGTTAGATCTTTTCTCCCTGGAGGAGAAAAGGCTCGGGGAGCCTCACTGCAGTTTTCCAGTACTTAAAGAATGGCTACAAAGAGGAGGGAGACTCTCTTCTTCACAGGGAGCCACATGGAGAGAACAAGGGGTAATAGGTGGAAGTTGCACTGGGTGAGGTTTCATCTTGGTGTAAGAAATTAATTATTCACAGTGAAAAAATCAGTTAGTGTTACAACTTCCCCAGGGGTATGGTGGACCCATCACTGGATGCTATCAAGACACAACTGGACAACATGCTAGATAATCTCACCTAGGATTGCTTTTCCCTGAAAGGTTGGGCCAAATGATCTTTCAGGTCCCTTCCAACCTGGGCTGGTCTACATTGTAAGTCACTCTTGAACAGTTGCTTACTTTTGGAACAAAGCTTAAGGAATGTCTCACATTACTAAGTAGACTCAGAATAATCTCATCTCTGTCTACAAGGGAAAAAGTGTTGATAGTTGTTGTCTTGCTTACACCTGAAATACTATTTCCAAAGGAAAAATGGGAACTGCTGAAGAACAGCATTTTGCAATATGAAAGGTCACAGTTTAAGGATTGGTTTATTTGTTCTGAGTTAACAGTAAAACATAGGTAGTCCTTTTCAAATGAGAGCAGATTTTTTGCACTGTTGACATGATTACTTTCTTAACTAGAAAGGGTTATTATGGGGATTAATCTTGCAGTACTTGTTGGGTTTTTTTTTACATAACAATATTTAAATAATGTAAAACAAGCAGTGTGTTCCAAGGACTGCACCAAGCTAAGACTGTTATGGCCACATGTTATCTAAAGAGCAGCTAATAACCTTGAAACTAGTTTTTGCAGGACTTAACTTTCCTTTGAAAGTATTCCTATATGCTAATCATACCCATTACTAATAAATATATAGTTAATTTACACATCCTAATTTTGTCATTAAAATAAAAAAACCTTCATGATTATACCCTATTTTTCTTAACAAAACAGTAAATGGAATTCTCTGTTCACTCATTCAAGGGATATAAAGAAGAAACAAATGCTGTGCTAATCAGGTCTTTAATTCTTCTTATGCAGAGAAAGACTTAATAAGTAGTAATATCCCTTAAGGCTTTTAAAAGAATCTTTAGAACCATTGGAAACGTTATTGCAATATGCAAATACTAACTGTGCCTGTTCATTTGTCATGGTACAAAGCCAATCAGATGATTGTTAATCTTGTAAACTGTATCAGGAGGCTTAATGTCTGAGAGACTTTTTAGCTCACATTTCCTTTTCTCGGTCTGTGCTAATATTACTGCTGTTATTTCAATTCTGCTTATTTTCAAAAACAAATACAAAAGCCAAAAAACCCCCCTTTTTTTTTTGCGTTGTTCAGCTTTGAACAAATGGGAATACCTAAGTAAACTAATTGCAGACACAACTAGAAAGGAAAGAATAGCAATTTGTTTGCCTAGAATCACAGAAAAGTCTCGGTTGGAAAGGATTCGTGTTAAACTTGTGTGGAAGGCAGGACCTCAGGTTAAGCAGTTCAACCCTGTTCTAGCCCTGTCGAGCTGAGACTTCAGTATTTCCAGCAAGGAGATTCAACCTAGGCAGATTGTTCTCATGCTGATGAATTTATTTCCTTATATCTGCTAGAATTTTCCCTAACACACTTTGTGTCTACAGTCTCTTGTCCTGTCATCACAGATCCTTGTGAAGACAGTATCTTCATCTATAGCTGTCTTTTAGGTATTAGAAGGCTGTGATTATGTCCCCCTTAATGAAACTTCTTTTTTCTTCAGCAGAATAAACCTTCAGCCTTTTCTCCTGTATCAGGTTCTCCAACCCTCTAATCATCATGCTGGTCCTCTTCTTGAACTCTCTCCAGTTTCCCAGCATGTCTCTTGAACTGGGAGGACCAAAACTGCACACAGTATTCCAGGCATGGTTTGAAAGAGCTGAGTTAAGTGGCATAATCACATCCCTCATTCTGCTGGCAAAAGTATTCCTGATGCAGCCCACAAAACAATTTGCCTTTGCTACTGGCAGGATGCTTTGCTGATTCATTTGGCTTGCTGTCCACCAGAATACCAAGGTCCTTCTCAGGAGAGCTAAAAAAAGAAAAGCTGACTAGTTAGTCAGATCCCAGACTGTATTGCTGCTTGGATTATTCCATCCCAGGTGCAAGACTTTATCTTTGCCAAAGCTCATACAGTTCTTGTTGATGCAATCTTCCAGATTGTCAAAGTCTGTATGGTAGCTCTTCCTTCCAGCATATCTCTCTCTGCTCTTAGTTTAGTCTATATGCAAACCTGGGCAGGGTGCATTCACGTCACATTCACATACAAGTGATAGTGCCATCCAGATCACTTAGAAATATCTGACATTGAATTGGCTGCTGAGGAAATCCAATCATGAGCAATTTGCCTTCGAACCATTAACCACCACCCTTTCAGCCTGTCATTCTATCAGGTTTTCCACACCCATCTTGTGGTGCATCTGTTCTGTCTATATCTTACCAGCCTGTCTACATGGATGTTGTGGGAGACCACGTCAAACTAAAATCAGGGTAGATGATGTCCACAGCTCTCCCCTCATCTGTTGAGCAAGTTGTTTCATCTTAGAAGGCACTCAGGTTGGTCAAACACAATTTACCCTTGATAAATCTAATTACCTTCTTGTCCTTCATGTGCTTGTAAATCATTTCCATGACAGCCTTTGCCATAATTTTCCCTGGGACTGAAGAGTTTATATCACCTTTGCTGTTAATACAACATGCCCATATAATCACTTTTTATCTCTGAATGTATATTCTTAAAAGAAGGTACTATAGTAGCATGAGAGCTCTGCTTATTAATTCATCCTAGTTATTCAGGTTTCTTTAGCAGTTGGTAAAGCAGCATTTTTTGCTCTTTATTTATGTACATTAAAATATTTTTACCTCAATGGGAAGAAAGTGCAATTAAACTTTTAATACTTCCAAGTTCCTTCAGTTAAAGTTTAAAAATGGCGTGTAGTTCATTATCAATAAATTGTGCAACTCCAGCAAGGAAGAATTGTTCTTAGACCTAGCTGATTTCTGAGTATCTTACATGGTTTTAAAAAAGCAAGTTTTTAGATCCTTGACTTGAAATAAAGTGGCTTGTGCTTTATTGAGCACTCATGCGTTCCATTAATGTCACTAAAATTTGGATGTCCTGATCCCTTTTAGTCAGGCAACTCATAAGCATCCTAAGTAGAAGCTGAACTTATGCACCAACATTTGAAATTTGAGAGATATCAAGCTTATTCTATTATTGTTGTTGTTACTACTAGTATTATGTTTCGCAATTTCTAGGGTTTTGGGGGCTTTTATAAGGATTTTTTTAGCTTGCAGTTTGCAGGAATTTTTAATCTCAGTATAGTGACTGTTTAACGATGGGAATGATGAAAATGTAAAATGAAGGTGTATAATAGCTTTAGTTCTTGTGATAATTTATTATGTAGCTATATGCCTAATATATGTAAGATATTAGATAATATATAAAACTAATATAACTAATATAATAATATATATTACAATGATATAATATAGTAATAACTAATATAACTGTATACATTAGCTTGACCTTACCATTAACAGTGAACAGCATACCACTAGCCAGTGCATCTGTTCTGTTTATAATACTTTTTAATGTATTTGCAGGTCATTGCCTATAATTCAGAAGGGAAAAGCAGTCCAAGTGAGACAGTAGAGTACGTTACGTGTGCAGACAAGCCTGGGGTACCTTCAAAACCCTCAGTGAAAGGAAAAATCCATGCACAGAGTTTTAAAATAATCTGGGGTAAGATTGCTGTCCAACTCTATTTACAGTATGTTGTCTGTATTTTTTATATATATACACGCACATATTTTATATATATATAGTGTTTTATTTATATATTTATATAGAAGTCCAAGTTTTACTTGCATAACACTCCAGTTCACTGAGCCATTATGATCCATTTTCATGAAACTAAGAGAAAAATATTGATTTAAAATAATTAGGGTAGCAGCATAATAAGGTGATTATGTGGGAAGAATAATATACAAATTATAACAGGGACTTCTATTGCGGGGGACTGCAGTAACTAAAAAGCCAGGAATTTGTTTATTACAAAGTTCTGTTTCTCTGGCACAAAAAGTAGATGCCACGACATTGTGCCGGAAGAAAAGATCCAGGTTCAACCTGTCTCTTCAGTGTCTGAGTTTGATACATAAATGTTTCTATTCACTAAGGTTCTTAAGAAACTTTTCCAGGTTTTTTTCAGCCTGATGCTATGAAATAAAAGGTGAAACAGTATTGTGTGATGGAGTACTTTAGCAGAAAATCAAACAGTTAAAGGTATTTATTGTCAGAGGTAACTAGACTTCTTACCTATTTCTGCTTAATAGCATATTTAATTCTTTTGTATTGGTAAGAAGTTACTTGCAGAGTATAATTAGAACTCATCAAGTCCAGTCTTGCATCTTTCCAGAGTGCTTTGCCTACATCAGGGCCCAATACTTGATCTTTTGTGGATGACAGATAATGTATGAAGTTATTAGAAAAATGTATGAATTTATTAGAAGCACCTAATTTGTAAATTGAAAACTAGTTAAAATATCTATTTATATAGAAAACCTTTAATAGTCATTATTTTGAACAGTAATACTCTCTTCATTTTCATGCAATAACTAATGTGGTAATTCTGTTTTTCATTTGGAGAAATCTGTTACCTTCCAACCAAGAAAGTGTTATGTGCCGTATAAGAAGTGTCATTTTGTTTAGCAGGCGTGATATGGTAATAATCCTTGTCTAAGAGGCAACACTATTTCATCTAGCACATACATAATGTAGTGTTAAGGTAGCAGTACCCTTCTGTGTTGAAGTATCATGCTGTCTTTATGTTTGTCCAAAGTATTCTTTTTCCACATTATTCTAATTCTGCTGGTCTCTATGTGAGCTCTGAGAGAGTTGCAGGATTATATGTCAAAGATAGAGGTCTGTAGATTCGTATCTTGTACATGAACATTATACCAGGGAGGATAGTGCACTCAATTTGTGGTGATGTATTAAAAATTCAGAGATGAAGTTTCAGAAACCCCTGACTTCTGTTCCCTCCCAGGCTGTTTAGATTTTTAAAATCCTGTCCTTAAATCATTTTGAAATATTCTTATATGCAAATCAGTATGATAATCTTTTCCTGTCTGCAGTCCAAATTACAGGACCATTAGGAACTGTGTCTCTGAAATCATAATCAGGCAGCCTTCCAGAACATGTCAGACTAACTGAAACATTTGCTGTGGCATCTCCGGGGTGCCTGATTCACTTGTCACTCTTCATCTGCAGAGTATACGATAGGGTTGTGAGCTGGCAGCTTCACGTAGAGGAGAATTTGAGTCATTTCCAGCTATCCTGAGCTAGGATGCTATTTGTCTAAATAAGCACCCATCTCCAGTCAACTGTTGATTTTGCTTTTTGTAGATTTTCTTCAAAAGCTACAAAACCATTAAATTTACCTCACTTAGTTGTAATATTGCTGTTTTTTTATAGATCCGCCAAAAGACAATGGAGGAGCAGCAATAAACACATATGTTGTAGAAATGTCTGAAGGCTTAAATGGTAAGTATTAGGAGCATATGTTGGCATTCAGCTGTGGGGTTTTTTTCCTGTAGATGTGTGCCTGTGGGAAGAGTAAAATGTGTAATATGATAGGGAAAGGTATTGCAAGGGACTGCCATTAAAAAAATCAGGGGTGTTGGTGCTTGTCTACACGAGGTTTTTTTTCTGCCTTAGAAGATGCCTCAAAACTGTCAAAAGAGGTGCTTGCTCCGTGGTTTACTTATTAATGAGATGTATTTTGGTTTGGAAATGAAATCACACATTTCAGACATTTTAGGGTGAGAAAACAGTTGGATGTGTCTGATAGATGAAAGGAAAACTAGTGCTCCATTTATCACTATTAAAGGAGAGCAGTAATACCGTTGAAATAACTGTTTCTGCTATTTGCCTTTCTGTTCTTTCATACAGAAAGGAAATTACAATATTTTAAACTGGGCATAAAGCTATCCAGCTAAATCATTTTAAAATCTAGACCTCTTAAATAACCTTATAAATTCAGAAACACAGTCACATTGAGAATGAAGGTTCGTACTTCTCCAGTGCTTTAGGAACAGGCTTTATCAATCGTAAACTGTAGTTACAGTCTGCAGAATTAATGCTGTCATTAAAAGCTTCTTTTCTGTGGAAAACTTTGCATTTATAGCTTTCCTGTTTATGTGGTTATTATGTTTGAATGTGCTTCCTAGTCCAGTAGGAGCTTCTTCATTAAAAGTAAATTCTCTCCTAGTTCATGTGAATAAGGAAGATCTACACAAATTTACCTGGGAAACTATCTGCATGAAATGATTGGATCCTTGTCCAGGAAACTCAAAGCAAGCCTTAATTTCTTTTCTTATAAACATCAGGCAGACAGTTAGGGAAGCTAGGATCCCTGCTGTGGCTGGTGCTGAAGTGTGGCAAATTACACCTTGGGTTCATTGCACACTTATTCCTAACCTTTCAGGAAACAAATGGGAGACAATATACAGCGGCGCTGCTAGGGAACATGTGTGTGACCGACTAAATCCTGGCTGTTCCTATCGGTTACGTGTATACTGCGTTGGGGAAGGAGGACAAAGCACGGTAATATTTTTATTTAATAGAATTTTTCACTGTTAAAGAAAATCTGGTCCAATAGTTAATCAGCAAATATTGTACAGAAGAGCCTAACAAAATAGCCATAAGTAGTACCTTAAAAAACTTCAAGTATGGGGTGCGCAGTATTTCAAGTTTCTGCCCATTTTTAAAGAAATACATGTAAATATTCTTTTCCGATATTGTATTTTGTTTAAAGTGATTTTTCTTATTTACAGAAATAGATACTATGTCTTTTCTTGTGTGATGCAGTGATATAATGTCATTCCTTAAGGCCTAACCCAAGACAGCAGTGCTAATCTAATGTTTTCTATGTGATGAGTACCCTGCCTGAGCAGGCAAGTCAGCCCAGCAGCCAGGGGAGGACAGGGACAGTGTTTGCTCTGGCTTTACAGGGTTTGTGCTCCATAGTCTCTTCTCATGATGTCTCAGCCACAGTCAAAATGTTTACATAGCCCTAGTTTTCAGTATTCCCAGCCAGTCTGGTGTGCCCTGC
Organism: Myiopsitta monachus; assembly: GCA_017639245.1. Lineage (NCBI taxonomy): Eukaryota > Metazoa > Chordata > Aves > Psittaciformes > Psittacidae > Myiopsitta > Myiopsitta monachus. The sequence goes on from CM029919.1 coordinate 69,705,721, forward strand.
TATGCTGCCTTATATATACACATTACATACACACTTGCACCGTCCCTTCTGTGGTGTAGTTCAGCCGCCAGTGCCACAATATCATGCAGTATTCTTCTCCCTTCTTCCCAACAGCAAGTGTAACACAGCCAGCCCTGGCTTTCTGCACGCTTGCAGCAGGGCTTCACTGTCAAGCTGATCTGAAAATCTTACAGCCTTCCATTCTTGGTGTTTGCCATTTCTTCCCCAGCCTCTCTTTTCTATGTGTTCTTCCTCAACATAGAAGTCTCCTGCAAAGACAGCCTTGCCCACAGCTACCTTGTCTTAAGAATAAATCTGAACCCCTTCAGTGCTGGCTCAGCTGCGGTGCTTTCCCTGTCGCCAGAGCTAAGCATGCTGTTGTACAGGGAAAAGGGGAAGGCAGTAAACTTCCAGTCTCCTAACCACAAATGCATATATGTCTTCGGAGACTTTTGCGCTGCCAACCTACTTCCCCTTAGCCCAACCCTATTCTATTAGTTTAGAATAAACATTATTTGAGTACCAAGGAGCAAATTACTTTCAGAAAGCCCAGATACTTTATGAAGGTGTCAGAAATCCACAGAGGAGTAGTAAAGAAATATGTAATTAAACTTTCTGTAGCTTGTCACGGATATACGCCTCATGAGAAACATTCTGCTTTTTAAGTAGCATCAGTCGTTCAGTGCAACAGTACATTTCAAAAGAACTGAAAAGCAGCAGAGCTTCTAACCCACTCTTCTGGAACATATGTAGAAAGCAGTTGTGAAATGAGACTGTAAAATGCATCTCTTTTATAAACTAAAAGGCTTACCAACTCACATTTGTTCTGTATCACACTGAAGCTAATTACCACACACTGACTCACTTCTGTCTGCATCCAGAATAGTCAGTGCCATCTGCTGCTTGTTATGCTATGTGTTTTTGCATGCACTTCAAATCAGAGGTGGTTTGTTACACATCAGGTATTACTAAGCAATGAAAATGTCGAAACTTCAGTGTTTTTCAGTCTCTTCTGATAGATGTTTCTGCCCACTTTTGCTCTCTGTGAGGTTCTTGTGCAGAAAGTATGCAACCCTTAAAGTTGTTAAATCATTAAATTGCACTCTGTTGGAAAAGAGAATGAGTTTACATTTTCGTATTTCAAGCTTCTATACTAGGTTTGTACTGATAATTAACCAGTTTTTGTTTCTACCCCTTTCATGTGTACCAGAACACAAAAGCAAAAGTTCATTTTTCATATTGTGTGATTACTGTAGTATGTTTTATATAGGTATTGTGAGAAATACATACCAGATCACTTAAGCATCTTCATGTATATGAAGTTGTAGCTCATAAAATGGAAGATCCTGATTCTGACTCAATTTTTTGCCTTTACTTGTGCCATAATAGATAGTGCTCATTCTGGCCCATTCATTAATCTATCTTTCCTTTGTAGGCATCTGATTCTTTACTGGTGCAGACACCAGCAGTGGTTCCTGGCCCATGCCAGCCTCCAAGGCTACAGGGTAGACCAAGAGCAAGAGAAATTCAGCTGCGCTGGGGTAATTCTATTACAACTGTTATTGAGTGTAAGGGATACAAATGTGTTATGTGTTAAAATTAAATGAGCTTTTCATTCTTTCTGACTTTCAGGACCACCTCAGGTAGATGGTGGTTCACCCATTACTTGCTATGGTCTGGAAATGTGTCATACAGAAACGGATGAACACAGAGAGGTTTACCAAGGCTCTGATGTTGAATGCACAGTAGGCAGCCTTCTTCCAGGGAGGACATACAACTTCAGACTGCGAGCAGCTAACAAGGCTGGGGTAAGGAGGCAGTCTGGAATGAAATTAGTTCCAGAGACTGCAGTCACTAATAAGGATCTTCTCTTTTAAAAGAAACATTTAACAATAATTTTAAGTTAGGATTTCCTGATGTAGAGTCATCTGATTCACATGGCTTATTGTTATGTGGGAACAGACAGTTAAACATCAGTTTATAATAAAGAGGGGTTTAGATGAAGGGAAAATATCTCATTATGTCTTGTATCTGAATAATAGCGTTGGGAAATGGTTAGAAAATGATAAGTACTTTATCAAAGCTTTGTTGCAACTTTAATGTTCTCATGTGAAGTAAGGTAGTAAATTATTTTCTGTGTACAGCTTTGTAAATTGACCTTTATTTTTACTGCTGTTGGTGTTCTAGAACATAATTATTAGCATTTTGTAGCTCTTTTTTGTATATTTAGTTTAACTTCTGAGTACATGTTCTATCAGATACAAGACTATTTTTTCTATTTGGACTATTAAATATGTTTGAATCAACTGTTGCTGTAGAACAAGCTCTATTTAAATATGTTTCCAAAGTCCTTACTTGAAGACAGAGAGGCAGGCAGGGCTGCTTGCATTTGTTCAGTAACATTCTCTTCATAAGGACTGTCAAAACCAGTTGCTGTTTGTGGACAAGTCTATAACTTAAGGCTTTAAAGCATTGACCTCACTTCTTACCCACCCTCTACTAAGAGTGGTTTATAGCGCAAGCATTGTTTTAATTCTTTATTTCTTTCAGATAGATATAAATAGGCAATTACAAATTGTGTGATTTACAGTGCAGCCGTCACATAATTTCAAAATAAGGATTTGGATGTCACTTTCCTGTTTTGCTTGAGAGTTTGCATTTGTCAAATTTATTCTGATTGCATTTGCTGTAGAGAAGATTCTTGAGCTATTTTGGAGAATAGTCAAATACTGAAATAAATCCTGAATGCACATTCCACAAATATTTATTTTATAAGCAAGTAATGCAAAGTTTCGGTATTACGTTCTATGATTCTGTGTTCCAACTATGGTAAACTCTTAACTTAAAAAGTAGTCATTTTATTTTTTACAATTTATTTCTATCAATTCCTTTTTTAATAGTTCGGACCTTACTCAGAAAAATGTGAAATAACTACAGCACCTGGTCCACCAGATCAGTGCAGGCCCCCTCAAGTGGCATGCAGATCTGCTGCATGTGCTCAGGTGTCATGGGAGGTAAGAATGCCATGTTGCACCTATCTTAACATGATTGTCTTCTATGTTTTCAACTTTAAAAGCTTAAGACTGTATTTTAGTCACATTTTTAAACATACTTAACTGATTATCTGATATTTGGTAGGTAAAACCTTAGTCATTCATCATACCATTATACATGACAGCTGTAAGTTGTCATATATATACCTGCAGATATATACCTGTCATATATGTACCTGCAGATCTCAAGCCTGCAGGTACATCTTTGTTCTCTTAAGAATTTTACCGTAACTGCAGCACTGCATTTCTGAGTGGTGCAGGCTCTTTACTGTACTTATCTTTCCTCAGAGCTAATATATACATATATTACAATTGATTGTTCTGCGTTTGCTGGTTTTATAAGATGATTTAATTTTATATTACTACCTCAGAAATAATGCAGTAAAAGTCTCCTATAAACCCATAGTATTTAGAGATCTGATTACAAAGATGCAGTAGATAAAAATTAAGCTTGTAGAAAGGAAGAATCTATCTGGGAATACTGTTTAACCACAGCTTTTCAGTGGCTCGAGATGGAGTGGAATATCTGAGTTACAGAACTATACAGAGAAAAAACCAATAGATTCAACTATATTACCTGGAAGGTAGAATTGATGTTTCCTAATGGAAAGACACCTGATGGGTGTGACAGAGGATTGCTCCTTTAATGTCTACAAGGCAAAACCTTTTGAATCTCTCACAATGTTCAGGTAGGATTAATTTGACCAATGTTAGATGTCTGGTTTATACAATCACAGAGTATCTAAGGTACGAATTGACCTCCAGATGTCATTTATTTCAGCCTTCTGGTCAAAGCAGAGCTAACTTCAAATTTAAGTCTGGTTTCTCAGTGCCTTGTCCCATCAAGTTTAACTTATCTCTAATGATGAAGATTCTGCAGCCTCGTAAAGCTGCCTCCGGCCAAACTGTCAAGCTGTAGAATTTTTTTTCCTCTATGTCTACTCAAAATATCCTTTAGTACAAGTCATGGCTCTTGCTTCTTGTCTTGCCACTGTGCCACTTCCAAGAATTTGTGATCATCTTCTTTGTACCCTACCAGTAAGTAATTTAAGGCAGCAGTAAGATCTCCCCTTCGCCTGTCATGTTGATACCAAATAATCTTTACCTTTGTCTTTCATTGCAGTCCCCTTTAGTGGCCTTTTATTTGGCTTACACCAGTATGTCAATGTCTATCTTATATTGGGGAGCCCAAGATGGAACACAGCACAAAAGAGGCAGCCTCACAAGTGCTGAGTAGAGGGGAATCATTACTCCTTTTAGCCTTCTTGCTGTTCTTTAGCTAATACAGACAGTACATAGTTTGCCTTCATCAGACACATATTGCTGACTCACATGCAACTTTCTCACAAGGACACACAGGTTCTTCTTTTGCTGGAGTTGCTCCTCAGCCAGTACTCTGTCTCAGGTCCAGGACTTTGTGTTTGCCTTTGTCTTAGTAGAACTTGCTGAATTTCATATCACATCCTGCCTGTGGAAGTTCCTCTGGTAGCCATACCTTCAGCATATCAAATGCTGTCCCTCCTTTTGTTGTCATCCCTGCATTTTTTGACTTGCGTTTTCCTACTGCTGTTAAGGTGAACTCTATTGGATCTACAGCAGCAACAGTGGTAACATTAAGAAATGACCCCATCCTCACTGACAGCTGCACAGCCATCCACAGCTGCATTAGTTTTCTTACCAAATACATCTCATTGTGAGTGAGAGAAGTGGAGTCCGTATCAGTCACAGCTCAGGAGCATCAAATGTCATCCTTTGAAATGTTTATACTCAGTTACTTACCTGCACATAGCTTAGTGCTGAGAGTAGCAAATACTCGTCTTTCAAGAGAAGGGTAAAGAAAAAAGCATGCTTTGGAGCAATTATTTTCTGCACCTTGGTATGATTGCTGTCTCTGAGTATTTAATCCAAAACAGCAGCAGTGTTTTTCTTCTGTTTGCTTTATAAGATAAGAAGTTTTCTGTTGGGGGATTTAAATTAAAAATCAGCAAAGAAATGGGAGGATAACATATCTGTGGGAAAGACCACATAGATGTGATGAGTTTGGTTGATTTTGGTTTTTTTTTGGTCAGCGAATGTAACTTCTAACTATTTATATCCATTTTAAAGGTTCCAGTGAGTAATGGAGCTGATGTCACAGAGTATCGCCTGGAATGGGGTGGTGTGGAAGGATGCATGCAGATGTCCTATTGTGGGCCTGGGCTCAGCTGTGAAATGAAAGGGCTTTTGCCTGCCACTATTTACTATTGCAGGGTTCAGGTAAGACTTAAAACTGTTGTTAGTGAAATCTGCAAAAGGGAATTGGCCCTCTCATAAAAATGTGGTCTCCTTTGCCTTTGCAGGCAGTGAATGTTGCAGGTGCAGGCCCTTTCAGTGAAGTAGTGGCATGTATGACTCCAGCCTCTGTACCTGCAGTTGTGACTTGTCTTCAGGGACTAAGTGAAGATGAAGTTGAAAGTCCACACTATTCTCCTTCCACATGCCTTGCTATAAGCTGGGAAGAACCTTGTGACCACGGATCTGAAATCCTTGGCTACAGCATAGACTTTGGAGATAAGCAGCCAATAACTGTTGGGAAGGTTCTGAACTATTTTATAGATGGCTTACAGCCAGATACTACCTACAGGTATGCCCTGCACAGCTACTTGACAGCCTTACAAGTATTCAACATTAATGCTGGCAATTTGAAGAGCCACTGCTCTCTGTGTCAACAAACTATAAAAAACAGGAGCTTCTGTTGCAGAGAGAGTTCTGTGCAAAGGCCAGGTTGGATAGGGCTTTGAGCAACCTGGTCTAGTGAAGGGTGTCCCTCCACTAGGGACCATCTTCCATCTTGTTCCGTCTAGTTCCAGCCCCTAGGGAGTGGGGGTGGAGCTAGATGATCTTTAAAGCCCCTTCCAGCCCAAACCATTCTGTGATTCTCTTCTAAGATTCTACTCACAAAAGTGCCTTATAGAATACACTTGCCAATTCTCTGTGCAAATAAAACATTGCATATATTAACCTTAGTTCTGTGCAATACAGTATCATAATGTTAAATACTACTGTAGTAAAGGAGAAATATTTATTCATAAGCCTGCACACATTTGTGTTTCAATATTTTGAAATTGTGTGATTGACAGTTGCACAATGTAATTAGGGTGATTACTTCTTCTCAGTTACCTAGATACAGTTACCTAGATGTTTTAGACAAGTAAATGCTCATTGGCATAGTGAGATTAGCTCACTTTGTTCTCTGTGGCTACCTGTGAGAGATGCAAAGAGCCTCAGGTTTCTGTTTTCTGCTTTTTTATTTTTTAGAAATTAATTTGTTAGCTAATCCTTTTAATTCTTACTTGTGTAAACCTAATGCCAGCATTGTTTTACATGCACTATCCAAAAAACAATCCCTGAGTTCTACAAACCTCTCAGCCATGTGTCCTTTGACTTCTAGTTTCCCCTTCTCCCTTTTAAAGCAGAACCAAGTTAGCATGTGTTTGCAGCACCCAGAGATGTGTTACTAGTGAAAAGAGCAAGAGAGGTGGCTGGGCACCGTGACTTTATTGTCACACAAGTCAGGACCCGTTCCAGAATCCACGTAAAACTTCCTTGGTCATCCTTGAGCTCACCTGATATAATAGCCAAAGATAAGGATTCATTTCTTCTGAAGGTGGGGTTTTTTTCACCTTCCCTCAGCTTTCAATGTGGCTATCAAAAATTTTGGTACAAAGCCTGCAGGGTCAGGAAGTTGGACCACTCTTGAAGTGGCTGATAGAGCTTTTGTGTCTTTTCACTAATGTCAGTGATGCAAATATGCTAACAAATTCTTATTTTGGGTCAGTCTAGCTCCTTCAACTGTGGCAAGAAAAGTGACACTCCTGCATACTCATGACAGTCTGTCAAACCATAATATTGATAAAGGTCTTCACTGTAGGCAGTACCATCTATTTGGTACCTTTGTTCTCTCTTGAATGTGAATGATGGAAATGACCAGTTATTTTTTAGAATCTTAATTTCAAGTTAATTTATTCTCTCTTTAAAAATTCCAGAGTACGAATTCAAGCCCTAAACAGTCTTGGAGCAGGTCCTTTCAGCCACACCATAAAACTGAAAACCAAGCCTCTTCCTCCAGATCCACCTCGACTGGAATGTGCTGCATACAGTTCTCAGACTCTCAAGCTGAAGTGGGGAGAGGGAACCGCAAAAGCACTAACTGACTCCATTCAGTACCACCTTCAAATGGAGGATAAGAACGGAAGGTTGGTTTTGGCATCCTTTTAATCTGCCCTGTGTCACTGTGGTCTGATGCTTGGGAGATGGCAGCAAAGGGCAAAATTCTATATGCTTTGCTGAATTTACCACAGACATAAAACGTCATCTCATCTGGCAAGGGCAGATGGGCTCTAGTGTTCCATGCTGGGAAGTACAAGATCAAAAACTTCATAGTTTTTATTTATAATTCCATATGAAGAGTTTAGTGAAATGTTTCATAGCAGCATACTTTTCTCTCTCATATTTGGTCAAGTATTTTGTCAAAGTTTCAAGTCTAATCAGTCTTGTAGATTTTATATACCTAATATTGGAAGGGGTGAATTCTTTACTCTCTGTTGTCTGTATATGCACTTACTTTTAGTGGAAAATAAACTCATATAGTATAATGTATTATTTTGAGGGATCCTTTCTCTCATGTTAAATCGGGATGTAAGGTGAGATGGCACAGCAAGTACCCTTGCCTAAATGGTAAAATGAACAGTAGTGCCACACTGTACTGTGTCTGAATGTCTGAGTAGCTTTAGCTTGACAGCAAGACAAGACATCTACTAGGTGAATTTGCTCTGCAGTGAGGAAAAGAAATTAGACTCTTAACTGTAAAGAATTTCATTACCATTACCAGAGACTAGGTCATGTGCAGGTACTATCTGTTCTAAATGTAAAGAAAAGAAAAAGTTGAAGTAGAAGATGACCTCTGCAGGAAGAGATGAACTTGTGCTGTGTCCTGGGGATACCAAAATCGAAAATCGAGTGAGAGCTGCCATGATAAGTCTGTGTAAGAATTATAACATGAAGGAGAGTGGCCAGTCTACAAAGCTCCCACAATAGGACTTGGTGTGTGCTGCAAGCGTGACTCTGGCCTCCTCTGCAGGGCTGAGTGAGCTTCATCAGTCACCCATCTCGGACAATGATGTGCAAGAGCAGTTGGATCCATGACCCCTTCTTAGTAGTAAGGGACAGTTGCAAAGGAGCGAAAAGCTAAAATCTTAATTACCTAATTTTGAAAAGCTAAAGATGTTGGGGAACTAGATGGCCAAAAAAAAAAGCAGTGTACGCAGCTTGCTGAAAGAGAGAGCTGCTGTCCTTTCCCATTGGTTCAGGTGCAGAAGGGTTTCTGAAAATGCTCAGGATCATTTTTGCCCAGACACAGTCTGTAGCACTCTTTGTGTAAAAGAGATTTTTATTTCAAAGACATGAGAAATAAAAACTTGGCCCTGGAAAAGAAGCTTATTGTTGTGTGGTAATGCCAGAACACCGTTTAACTCTGCAGGAAATATTTCTGTGCTTCCTATTAGATTCTGGGAAATTATGGGAATAGATTTCAAGACTAAACTGTAGCTTCTTTGGAAGTCCTTTCTGTGTTTAAAATAAGCTACGCTTTCCATTTCCAGGTTTGTATCCTTATACAGAGGACCATGTCATACATACAAAGTACAAAGGCTCAGTGAGTCAACATCATACAAATTTTGTATTCAGGCATGTAATGAAGCTGGTGAAGGTCCCCTTTCTCAAAAATATGTTTTCACTACTCCTAAATCTGTTCCCGCTGCCTTGAAAGGTAAAGGTGCTTCTTTCCTCCTTTGGGGGATGAGGGGATGACAAGCTGGTTTTAGTGTTGTGTTGTATGTGGGGTATTTAAGATGCTAAGCCCTTTTCCAGATGCAGGTAGGGACAGTAAGGAAATGTTCTTTCATTGCCTAAAGCAGGGGGATTGGAACTGGATGATCTTGAGGTCCTTTCCAACCCTAACTATTCTATGATTCTAAAATACTCACTCGAAAAATGAGAGACTTGGGCCTTAATGAGTTCTTTGACATAGGAAGGTTTTTTCTTAGAATCCTTGCTTACCAGGAGAGAGTGACCAGGCTGTTATAGTAAGGTGAGGTGAAAATTCTTCCTACCATATTTAGTATAATTTTAAGCATAGCAGCTATGGTTTGGTTGGGGTTCTTTTGCATATGATACACACGTGCAGTGCCTTCTGTTGGATGATACCTAAACAAGCAATAGAGACCTATGTGAATTGTTGGTGGTTGTTCCAGAAAATGTTGCAGGAAGAACGCATTTGAATCTGAATCTTTTGTTTCTCTGAGACAAGATAGCAGATAGAATACAGGATTTCACAAGTGGTCAGAACGTAACAGTGTGAGGTGATTGAGAAAGCAGAGCTCACTTTCACCTCTGTTTGCTCCCTTCAGCACCAAGAATAGAGAGGATAAATGATCACACTTGTGAGATCACGTGGGAGGTTCTGCAGCCCATGAAGGGTGATCCCATTATCTACTGTCTTCAGGTCATGGTGGGAAAAGACTCGGAATTCAAACAGGTATGATGTGCTTCAGTTACTGTATTTTAATTCCATTAATATTTGTGGTAACTAGTTTAGATGATAGATTATTGTGTCGACAATATGGTTTTAGCCACCATGCTAAATTTTTGTTACAAAGTACTAAAAGGTAGTATCTCCTGAAACCACTGTCATACAGAAAAACGATGTAAGGAATATAAACCTTGCACTAAGTTGCACCTCACCTCTGGTGGTGAGGGAATTTCAGGAAACTGAAACAAAGCAAGCATCCACCCAATGGTACCAAAATGAGAGTTGTGAGAAAAAGGCCAAAGGGGGCTCTCTTTGCACCAAGAGCTGTCTGAAGGCAGTAAGCAGTATTATAGAAGTTTTAGACTTTGACAAAGTCATACTTCTGTACAGAGAACCGCAGGTAGGAAAGAGCTCCCACTTACACAATGTAGACATTCAGCTGTAGGGAAACTTTTAATGTAATTCAGCAATTAGATTTTACCATAGGACCATTTCAGCAGTAGGGCATGCTGTGTTACTGTAAGGGTCAAGCAGTGCTAATTGTGCTTCCCTATAAACTGCCTGATAGTTGACATGAAATCAGGCTTGGAAACTGTTTCACCCTGTTAAGCAATCAGGTTTCCTTCCAGAAAGGAAACACAATCCTAGTTTATTATAATTTTATTACAGGTCAGTACTAAGTTAGTTTTGCCTGTGCTTTGGTAGATTATATGCCTTAATATTTTCATAATTCATAACTTCTAGTGCAGTGCTATGTCTGTTGTGTCCATTTGTTAAATTTGTCAGTAAAAAATGAACCATACTCCAAGGTATTTTTTACCTTGCCATGTGGATATTCTTTATTGTAACCTTAAAATTGGAAATGCAGTATGAAATCTGTAATTGAGGTATGGTCAGTGCTGCTTCTCGACACGGAATCAAATCAGTCTGTGATCAGCAATGTGCATTTCCAGACGAGCTGGACAAGAAACTAAAGGTTACGCTTTAAGCCTGGAATAACAGAGTAGACTGAGGTGCATGATTCCTTTTTCCTCTCCAGAGCAGTTCAGCACAGTATATTAAAATAAAATGAGACGAGTTTGCAAAACTTAAAATTGGAACAGTCAAGAAGTAAACATCATGTAAGTGGCCTTTAAGATACTTAGACATGATAGTAACAGTTCTCTTTGATGTGAACAAAAAATAAGTCCTGGAAGTTCACTCCAAGCTGTTTACTACCACTTCCCTGCCTCAACTTCACTCTTCTCTCCCCGCTGATCCATCAGCCAAGTTGCTCATGCATTGCTCCCTACATGACTAAGACAAAATAAGTTAGTAATCTGCTGTTTGAGCTATATACATCAGTCAAACTTTTCAGGGGGTTAGGAAGCGACCCTATAAAAACTCTAGCAAACACATTTGAGGGGAGGGCAATTTCTGGCAAGGCACTGGGGACAAGTAGCTGTGACCAGTCACCCATGCCTACTCTAAATAGGCTGTGTGTGTCTGTGCCCTGTTTGCTCGCTACCAAACGCTTGATACAAATAAGCAGACTTAGAGGAAGCTGCACTTCCAATGACCTGCCCTGTCTCAGAGTGGGAGCAATTTCCTGAGAGAAAGGAAAGTCTAGGTTGTAGGTTCCAGTAAAACTCAGCTGCCTTGGCTGTCAGTGGGCTTTCTAAGTCTGCGAGGAGCAACAGTCACAGCAAGAGCTCTTCAAACAACAAAATCAGAAGAGATTTCCTGCTTCTTTCATTGAATGGTTGGTAGTTTGCATTTGCAAAATACTGTCTAAAGGATGATAACTGCAAGGAAAACTTCTGCATGATGTGGTATTTCTGTATCCTGATAATGAGGTGTGAAGGGATTTAAAGAGAGAAATCAATGCACTACTAATAGCTCAGTACCTACTGATACACCTATAAATGGAAAATCGCACCTGCATGGGGATGGGATTTCACTGGCTTTTACAGGACTTTATGTAGCTGCAAATTAATAAATATGAGAAACCAGCATTTGGATTTCATTGAATTAGGCACTCAGTGTGAACTCACATTAACCAGAAGACTGGAAGACCCCTGGAGAACACGCTGACAAGTCATCTATGTCTTAGGATCTGATGAAATTGAGACTCTCAGACAGGACTCCTTGGAGCTTGCCTGAAACAGTGTTTGCTGGGATAAATTAATAGTATTTTGAACACAGGATATTGTAGCTACAATAAAGTATGTTGCATTGGATTAGACTTACCGTAGTAGCTTGATACAGAGTTAATTACCTAAAATCCTCTGATAGAATATTGTACATTACATCCCACGGTGTAGTATTTACGTTGGAAGTGGTCAGTAAACCAGCACCAGGTCTTCTGACAGTTAATTCAGCGTGTACTCACGGTGCTGTAGAAGCTCTTGTAGTACTTCTTCTGGGTTTCACCAAAGGACTGGAGCCTTTACCTGGCATTTAAATTGCACTTGTGAGCTTTTTGTCCGTTTTCTTTTGCATGGGTGAAAACGCTGGTGAGGAGTCCCCCTTTTTACAGTAACTTCCCCCATAAATAAACCATAGAGAGATGTGTACGTAGGATGTTTTTATTAGATGTATCTATTTGTTTTATCTTTAATGCCAGATTTATAAGGGTCCGGACTGGTCATTCCGATACACGGGCCTTCAGCTGAACTGTGAATACCGTTTCCGCGCGTGTGCCATTCGCCAGTGCCAAGAGATAGGAGGTCACCAGGACCTGATAGGCCCCTACAGTGCCCCAGTGCTATTCATCTCTCAGAGGACTGAACCACCGGCAAGCACCAAGGACACTGTGCAAACCACAAGGACACAATGGTCACAGAGTGACCAAGTGTGTGCTGCTGTCATCCTTGCACTTTTTGCTATCTTTTCCATTCTGATTGCTGTTATCATTCAGTACTTTGTAATAAAGTGAAGAAGAGAGGTTTATTTTAGAACACTGCCCATTGCATTTTACTTTCTCATAATCTAAAAGTAATTCTGTTCTCTTGCTTTTACAAAAAAAAACAAACAGGCATTTAGCACAGGCATTGGGACTGATGCAAACGTTTTCGGCCACTTTAAAATGCTTACTGGTAGGTATAGGCTGACACATGTTATTAGAATGCAAGCCACAGAAATACAATCTTTTCTTTAATATGCCTTCTTGCAGTACAAACTCTATACGGGGCAGGTAAGGTGTGTTTAATGACAAGGGTTTGACCAGTAAACGTCAGTGTAAGAATGGTTTCCTGACCCACACTTGTTGTAAGGGTTGCTACCATCACAGGGAAGAATGTGTGATCACATTGAAAACTTACACTAACAAACTTGTGCTGTATACAATATTAATCTGATGCTGTGAAAGCAATTTAGCGCTGTATTTCTACCTCCTCATTTGTCTTAATTATTTGGGAAGCAGGATTTATGCTGAAAAACAGAAGGGGCTTTTCTCAGGCAGCAAATAATAAACTGAATGGAAGAGTATGCATGAAGGAAGCTTCTTACTGATAAATGTGGAGTTCTTCACTGCAAGTAGATGTTTTCGAAAGACTACAAGGGGATGGCACAAGTGGTTTATCTTACCCCCAGGATTTGATGTTTACTTACAAAAATGCCTCTTCTCAAAAACAGAGAAGGGAGAGTGTCAGAGAACTTCTCCGACTTCCTACTTAAATTGAAAAACACATTTCCAAAGTTGACCTTTGATTGGATGCCGTTTATACAGATGTCTGTGCCCTCTGATTTTGGCTAGTTAATAGGTTTTTGAGATAAGATTCGTCATTGAATTTTTGCTGTTTCCCCAACATTCACTTGCCATATCCACCAGAATCAAGCACTGCCTTTTGTTTTTTGTTTTCTCTCTGTCTTTCTTTCTTTCTCTCTCTGTTTCTTTGGGGCACCAAATCAGAAGATGAAGCATAGTAATTTGCACCAGAAAACTTAAAAGCTGCTTTTTTCTTGAGATCCTAATGTTTAATGTAATGTCTCTTTGGATACTGTACCAAATCGTTGATTGCATGTAGTTAATGTTGCATTAGAGCACTTTGCAATTGCATAACTCATCAATGTTTCGTGAGCTTGCGTTTGTGAGTTCTTGAAGGACCAGACTGAGTTTTATCAAGTATCCCACTGAACATCTCGCTGGATGTCAATGATTGCCAGTGACACACAGCTTGTAGTGAAACTATCTTTAAAAGAAAAAAAATCCTTGTCTCATCACACTTACGTTGTTATACACTTTGTAATTAGCTACTCTTAATTTATTTGAGTTACAAGATAGTGGATCATTAATGACTTCTAGTTGTGTTCAGTTTAGCATTTTTAATGGTATTAAACACTTCTGTTGGTCTTAATAATAATAAAAAAAGGAACCTCTGTCTTGTGCTTTGAAGATCTCTGAAGAATTTCTCTTATATTAGAACGGGCATGTATTGTAATTGTTTATACGTCCAATGATCTGTGCTGTAGAATAATGTTGCTGAGTTTCGTTACCTTTAAAACAACAAGAGAGAAGAAATGGCGAAGAACTCGGCCTCCGTGTGGCGAGAGCGCTCTGTCTTTAAGATGTACTGTATGTTTACACTTTATTTCCAGTTTGTCATTTGTAAGTATAGGCTGATACCTTCCCACCAGATAACTGATGTTTTCTAGAACCTTCTTCAAAGTGCCATGTTTGGCAGTGCAAATGAGGTTGCGTGTAAGAGCCCAGAGATTTCTTACGGTTGAATGTCTAAAACGGTAAGATTTGTTACTACAGTTAACCTGCAGTGACGTCTGTTTTTCATAGTAAAATTCAAATGAGCTCCTATTTTTGATAGTCATTTAATAGTGTATTTGCCATTTGAGCCTCAGTGCATATTACTGCACTGAAGACAGTTTTTAATGTAATCTTAATTTTACCTCATATACTGTACATTCCAAAAATAAATTAAGAGAAAAAGAGAAAAACTCTAAGCTTTTTAAAATGTTATAGATACACTACCAAACATATCACTTTACAATTGTACAACGTCGGACTCCATGAAGACGAACCTGTATAGTCTGATAGAAAATAACATAAACTATGTAGCAAAGTATCTTTAAAAATCTGTGGAAAATAAAAGTATCATTCTTTTTTGTGGTGGTCGGTCCGTGCTTTGGCATGTGTCGCTGCCACTGAAGTGCGCTCTCGCTCCGCGGCGGCTGCCCTTGGCTGGGCCAGGGCTGAGGGTGGCAGCTCCCTGAGGGACCACAGGGAGGGGCGATGGGTGCAGGGGCTGAGGCGCAACGCTGCCCCTTGGGTGTTGGTGGGGACTGAGGTGGCCATGACCCCTGGTGGTGTGTGGGGCGGTGGTGGGAGCAGCAGGGGGGGTGAGCCGTGACGGGTGGCTGTGTTTGGCACTGTTGGTGTGGGTGCTCATCCCCAGCATGGCTGTCTGCCTGGGGCTCCTCATGGTAGGCATGGTGGGTAATGTCCCAACAGTGCTGGGAATCCATGCTGTCACAACATAAAGACACCGCCAACCTCTGCCCGAGCAGCATGGCTGTCTTGGACTTGCTCACCCTCCTGGGGCTGTCCATGGATTCCATGGCCTCCTGCCCTGGCCCTTCACGCAGCTGCTGTGCTGCCTTACCCACTATCTCCGTGGGGCTGCACCTGTGTCCTCCACATCACCACCCTCACCATGGAGCATTACCTCACCCTCTGCTTCCCCTCAAGGCCAAGGTGGTTGTCACCAACCACCAGGTAAAGGCCACTGTCCTGGGGTCAGCAGTAGCAGTCACTTTTCTCCTTCTTGGTAGCTGATGCAGTGCTGTGGTTTTGACTTTCAGCCTGGGAACAGTGCTGATAACACCCATGTTTTTAGTTGCTGCTCAGTAATGTTTACTCTGACCAAGGACTTTCTGAGCCTCATGCTCTGCCAGGGAGGAGGGGAAGCCGGGAGGAAGCAGAGACAGGACACCTGACCCAAACTTGCGAAAGAGGTATTCCCTACCAAGGCACATCATGCCCACTATATAAACTGGGGGCAGTTACCCGGAAGGGTTAGATCACCACTCGGTCGGTGGGTGGTGAGTGGTTGTATTCTCTTCCCTTGTTATTTCCCTTCTCATTACTATTATTGGTGGTAGCAGCAGTGGTTTGTGTTATACCTCAGTTACTGGACTGCTCTTATCTCAACCCGTGGGAGTTACATTCTTTCGATTCTCCTCCCCATCCCTCTGGGAGCCGGGGTGGGGGGGCGCTAACGATATTGTGGCTTATTTACAGCTGGGCTTAAACCACCACAGCTGCCATAGGCATCCTCTGGGCCTTCACCTTCCTCTCTACCAGCCTCTTTCTTCTTCCTGATCAGTGTGGAGCAGCCTGACACCCATACTGACTTCAGCCATGACTGCAGGCTCACGCCACAGGCCATAGATCCCAGCCTGCTGGCCACCATGTTCTGGGTCAGTCACATCTGCCTCAGTGTCCTCCTCTATGGTTTCATCAGCTGGGAGCTGTGGTGGAGAAGCCCACGCTCCTGCACAGGGTAGGGATGGTGCAGGAGAACATCCCAGCCATGCTACCAAGCCCTCCAGTGCTCTGAGGGACCGCTGTGGCAGGGATTTTGCTCCCTCACAGCTAAGGCTTCACCTGGTGTAGCAGTGCACATCAGCAGCGTGACTGCCTTCACAGAAACAGCCTTTTTCTGAATTTACCGGGCGGAACTGAGTACGAGGTAGTCTGCAACGTCAGAGAAACTGAGGTAGCATCAACCATCTCCTCCAGTGGGCACCTCTAGGTAGTACATGCCTGCTTCTGAAAAAGAAGGTTGATTTCCTTAGTGTCTTTCAGAGCTCTCCAAGGAGTAAATCCACTGGTTGCCCACGCAGGTTGAAAACCAGCAGCTTAACCTTTATGAGCTGCTGTCAGAAAAACCACCTAATACCAAAGCGCTTCCTGCTGATGTAGGATGCTGTTAAGTTATAGTTCCTTTTCTTAGTCATAAGTTCATTAACACAGCGTCAGGCTCTGGGAAGTTAGAGATCATAGCCTGATCTGGGGCTTCAAACTTTGTAAACAGTGACCAATTGGAAGAAAAAAGGAAAGAGAAGAAACGAACAAAGAAATCCAACTATTGATTAATAAGCATACAACAAAATGCCCTGGTTATTTCCCCCCCCTCCCCCCCACCTTCATGGAGGTTTTACTATGCTATGTGGGAGACTTCTTTTACCAAGGATGTAATCAGCTTAACATTAGCACAGGAAAATGGAAAGAAACAATAAGCTCGAGAGAGTACATTTTGCTAAACTAGTTGAGGATTTACACTGGAGTAGGCACAAGGTTTTCCAGCAGAAACACGCATGTCAAATAAGGTCTCTTCTTTAATACCAGCAGCTAATCCCCTGTATCTGTAAGAGTTCAGACATCCCTATCACTTCCTCATCCCCGCAGCGTTTGGTAAATGTTAGCAGCACGTCTACGCTGCCTCATGGTCTGGACTGTGCTTACAGGAGCAACACCGGTGGTATGTCTGTGCTTGCCCTCTGTTAACCCTTGTTAATTGGCACGTCTGTGTTTCAAAGATATAACGATGGCGGTTACTGTATGCTGGAGTTTCCTGCAATGGTGTTTGCCACCACAGGAAGGCGGAATTCAGCGTCCAGCTCAGACATCTCAAAGTTGAGCCTGAGCCTTCTCTGGTTTTAAAAACCCCACCAATTCCCCATTTAACAATCCACAGCTCTGAGTCACTGAAGGAAAAAAAAAGTAGGCAGGAAAAGCCCCCTAGCTCACTGCACACACATTAAGCTTTCTTCTTCTGTTGGCTTCGTACCGGGCAAGACCAGCTGTCTGCAGGGCTTGGCTTGGGATGCTTTTGCTGGGGAGGAGAGTGTCATTAAAATGCTGTAATAAAAGAAGAGCTGGTATTTTCTGTTTGAGCAAGTCACTTTTAACAGCAACCCTAGCAAATGTATGTAGAGGAGGAAAAAGCGTACTGAGGAGGAGAAGAGCTTTGTCACGTTTATACGTAGCCAGGAAGCTGCTTCTATGTGCCTGTGGCACCCTGATAATGGCTATTCCTTTATCACTAGCTATGAATTGCGCTGGGAGGTAACGCTTGCCAGGCAGAATTTCCGTAGGTACCACAAGCAGCAGGTGTGAGCAGGAGGAGGGAAAGAAATGCCCTTTTCCAGGGCAGACAGCCCTGGCACCCACCTCCTCTCTAAACCTGCTGGGTGTCCAAGCAGGGCCCTGTACAGGCCCCTTGTGGCTGGGGCCCTGTCTCGCCACTTGTGGGGTGACCATGTTTCTGCCAGGAGCTTCAGGCTCGGGCTGCTCCTGCTCAGCCTCAGGCACGGCAGCAGAAGGCTGCTTCTCCCAGCAGCAGTCTGTGGAAATGGTCTGGTTTCCTGGGAAAGTCATTTGAATCCCTCTTATGAATATTCCTTTTGCATGCTCAGTAGAGTATCAGCGCAGCAAACTGCACTCGTGAGCTTGCCATGCCTTTTTGTTAGTGCTCAGTCACCACCGGGTCGAACGCTTAGGAAACGGATGGAGTTTGGGCAGTTTCCAGGCCTGGCACGGCTGCCTCTGGTGATGGTGTCAGAAGGAATGTTGTAAATGAAGACAGACAGAAGAGCCCTGCCTGGTTTATTCCCAGGAACCGCACGCCCAGGCACAGCCTTAATTATTTATGCAAATCAAGACAAAGATGGTTACAAAAAAAGAAAGCAAACAAAGCACCCAAACCAAGTAAGGCCACAGAACCAAAGAAACAAACCAACCGACTCCTTTCCTGCTCTCTGCCAACCTTTCCCTCACCGTGGCCTTGGAAAAGGAGCAATCCCAGTCCAAACACCGATTCATACATGATGAAGAGTTTTGGTCTCAGTCACAGCATCCGTAACATATACGTTAGAAGAGGAAAAGGAGACCCATGTTCAGAACTCGCTCTACAGTGCCAAGTCCTTGCTCATTCTCCTACACAGGTGCAATTACTGTAATAAACCTGCGCTGGAAGGCTTCCACCCACAAAAATCCAGCCTGGGGAGGCAGATCTCTCTTCCCCCAGAGGAGGTACGCAGCACAGATGAAAGGACGGGATCTGCCAGCGCACCATCTCTCCTGGAGAACAGCTGTGCTGCAGCAACGGCAGAAAGGAACGCGCCTTCCCCGCGCTCCACCAGCTAGATACACCAGCAAGACGATTAGCAGCGTACAAGAGAAATGCCCCCAGCAAACAGAAACCCTCACGCTGCTAGCTCCCTGCTCCCCAAACAGGGTGCAGAAGCCCCTTCGGCGCTGCGGAGCTCACAGCGTGTTCCTCGGGTCCCTCTTCTGCCCGCGGGCTTGGATTTTCTCGGGGAGGCGACCGAGAGCCAGGCCGGGGCTGCGGGGCAGAGGGGCCGACCGCGACCCCCCGAAGGACGAGGCGGCCCTGGGCAGAGCAGCGCGCCCCGGCGTGGCTCAGCCTGAACCGCGCAGCGGACGGCCCCCGCCTTCCCGCCACCGGGAGCCGCCGCTCCGCCCATCACACATCCCCCCCGGTGGCCATTGGGCGAGGGGCCCGCCCGTCAGCGGCGGTTGCCACGCTGATGCCCCCGCCGCGGCGACGCCCCGTAGGAGGAGCGGGGTCACCATGGGAGGGGAGGGGCGGGGCGGGGCTGGGGGGCGCGGGGCACCGGGCGGAGCCGGCGCCGCCACCGGGACCCGCACCGGCACCGATGCACGGCGCAGAGGAGGCGGCGGAGGGGCCGCGGGTGAGCGCGGCGAGCACGCAGACCGACAGCATGGCGGGTGAGTGACGCCCCGTGCCCGCCGCGGCGGGGGACCCCTGCCGGGAGAGAGCCGCGATCCCGCCGCGGTGGGCGGCGGGCGGCGGGCGGTAGCGGCTGCCGGAGGGCAGCGCGGCGGCGGGGGGAGCGCTGGCAGGCCTCTCGCGGGTCTCCTCTTGCCCGCCGGGTGCTTCGAAACGCCCGGCACCGTGCGGCGTGTCCTCCTCGGCGCGCTGTGAGGCCCTGGCCTCCCCGGGGCCGTTCGCTGGCCCTCCCCCAGCTGCTATTTCATAGGGTGCTGCTGCCCGTTACAAACAGGCAGTAAAAGTATCCCCGCCCCCTGCTTGCCTGTGCCCTTAGTCATAGGGCCGCCTGGTCATACGTGCTCGTGTTTTGTGTTTCCTTCCCTGTCACATTATTCCCTGCTCTATACCGTGTGTTTTTGGTGTGTATGAAATGCAGTCTGCATTAAAATGCTCTCCCTCTGAGGGGTGTCTGTACTAACCCCCGTAGCAGTGCCCATGAATTTTAGTAGAGAGCAACTTTCGCACAGGGCAGGGGATGCCAAAATGATGCAGATTTTGATAGATTCGATGTGTTCCGTCTCTGCAGGCCCAGCAGAATGGGGTATACATACAGCTCGCCCATGGGCTGTATATACAGCTGCCAGACTGAGGGCCACAACAGGGCTGCCAGGTCTCCTTGATGGGTAAACGTGGGGGGGGTTCATCCTAGTTTTATGAAAATCCTGTTTCCAAGGGAGCAACGAAAACAGTTTCTCACTTACTTTCCCCAGACAGGAGTGTGACATCACTGATATCCCTCCTCGACGATGTCAAAGCGCAGTACTAGTTCATGCTTGGAACATGACTTCTTTCAGACTTTGCACTAGGGACTCCTATGTTGCAACCGTAGCATAATCCTACGGCAGTATCTGAACCGTGTCCGAATAGACAGTGCCCCGCTCCTTTTTGCTTGCAGGTGCAGGCATGGCAGGGATTTTGATGCTGGCCTTCACAGAACACTCTCCCTTGAACCTGCCTCTCACTAGGGTGAGATTTCTAAGCTGAAGGAATAAAATCATACCTTTGTATGAAGCAGAGAATTTGTGTAAAGTAGGGAAGCTGTGAGGATTCAGTGCACATTGAAAGAGTGCTCTTTTTATAGACAGTTTTGCTCTCAGTAGCAAAGAATCTGGTTCCTTTTCTTCCCCAGTCTTCCCTAGTTGCATTAAATTCTGTATGATACCTTCTACCTTATTTCCAGGCCACTTTAATCATTATTGTCTTCACTCTGTTGAACTTACTGGGAACCATTAACTAAGTTAATAAAGGTGTGGATACATAGATATGGTAACTGTGACCACAGGTCTTTCTTTTTTCATCAGAATATTCTCCTGCTTCGTTATAAGTTCGTGTCAATTCACAACAGGCACATTCTTCAGTTTGTTTCCCATGTGTTTGACAGGTCGCATTCAGATTAGGTCCAAGAAAACAAGCACTAATGCAGACTTGTTTCTGGTGTATTCTGGTTTAAGTCTTCTTCGTATGCCAAATCGTAATCCATTTTAGAAAACATGATGGCGTCCATGTGACTTGGTATCGGTGGCACTGTTTATTTTAGCTTGCCATTTGGGAAGCGTGCGTGTGTGTGCCGCAACAGGAGTGAACAGGGGCTGTAATGAGAATGAGACGAAAAAATCTACTTGTTTACATGTGGCTTGTAGACTTTTACAGTTTGTTCTTAGGACAAGTGATAAAAAATCTTCATGTGTGACACTTGCCATGTACATTTCTAGCACACGTATCTGATTGTGCTGACCAGTGCCCCTTCCAATGCTTGTGTGCAGTGGGAGAGCATAACTGGGCAGCCTAAGGAGTAGTGGACAGTGTGGCATCACCCGGTGCTGCTGAGAGGTCTGTAGCTGCTTTCCAAAATCACACTTCTGTGTGAAAAAAAAGCCTGCTAAAATACTGCCTGAAAATGGTATTCCAGTCATGGGTTGCATGTTAATCTGCTGTCCTAATTGTTTGGGTTCGCAGATGTCATTAAATTAACCTTGCCCACCAAAGCAATCTTAGTATCTGATTATATCTCTTCCAAACTGGTGGGACTGCTTAAAGAAATGTTTTTTCTCTATTCTATTATTACCTCTGCCTCTTCCTCTTTTGCAAGAACTTCAACATTTGCGGGAAGGCATAAAACCAGAAATAAAACTACTGTCAGACAGCACACCTGGGACCTGCAGAAGAATATATGTTCTTACAGCTCTCTTTAAGCACCCCTGAAATAGGGACCGGATCTTTTTGAAGGCATAATTAAACTTCTTGCCAAGTGTGAGTCAAGACAGCTTTACATCTGGAATGGTGCAAGCACTGGTGCAGTACTTCCTCCATTTTCAGTTTGTGGGATACTCAGTAATGCTGAGCACTGGCCCTCAGCATGTCCAGTTTTTTAGCAGAAGCGCAACAGGGCACAAGGCGGTGGGCTGAGAAAGGATCCTTTGCTACCCCTTTGGTTATTTAGTCAGAAGTCACAGCATGAGAAATAGGTTTAAATTTTTGTGAAACTCTAACGCCAGGTTCAAGCAGACTGAAAATCCAAAGATGGGTTTCTGCAGAACAGATGTAACTGGAAGGTTTCACAATGGCTCATCCACTCCTGCTGCAGGTGTCACTGTAAGATCATGATGCGTGCCTGGATGTTTTTGCTCTCATCTGCGATGAGCCTGTGGCTGAATCGGAAGCTGTGTCTCAGGTTTTTGTAAGCATTTGTGAGTCATTTAAGCACTTTAAGTTCTTTGGGACCTGATCTTTGATTTCTGATTTTCACCTCTGGCCCTGAATTAACTCACTGAATTTCAGTGGAAGTTTCATCACTTCCTCTTGTTGCACAAATCTGAGCTCTGCATCCAAACGTGAGCATCCTGAGTTGACAGTTACTGCCCTGAAAAAGACAGTGTGGATTTAGCTGCTGTAAATAGCAGATGTGGTTGATGAACCAGCTTCTGTAGCAGCTGTGGTGTACAACAACAGTGTGGGGTATCTTTTAAATATTTCTTAATAAATATTTCTTTCTTCTTCTTCAAATGACAGGTCAAATGCCAAGACTTTCTAAAGTCAATCTTTTTACTTTGTTCAGCCTCTGGATGGAGCTCTTTCCTTCGACTGAGCAACAAAAGAAATCACAGGTAAATCTGCTCAGTGGCAATTGGTCTTAATGAGCAGTTCCTGCAGTGAATGTAACAACTGCTCTTTACAGGACAGGTAATTCAGAGGAAAAAACCCAAACAAACAAATCTGCTGATAATAGTTTTTTAGTTATTCCTTAGAAGGATAAAAAAATCCAGTGGTGGGAAAAAGATAGCAGACTGGTTAAATAGCTGCTTCTGAAAACTGTGCACCCCTGCACTTGAAGCAAATGCTAGAAAATGGGGAGCATTTTGAAGAGCCTAACAAAAGAGGCATGGTGTATAGCGGGCATTTCTTAGCATACGTTGATTGTAACTTTAAAAACAGCGTGGTTGATGGTGTAGAGGTACTCTTTTAGAATTACAATGTTCATGATTGTAGATGAGTTCTGTTATACAGTGGAGGTACACGGAACTATCTGAAATGTTTGCTGACCAAGAACTTGTAGATAACTACCTTAGTTACAGTGAAAAGAAACCGTGCTTGAGAATGGATCTGCTAAACAGCAGCCAGTTACACTTCAGAGTGTCCTGGAACAGCATGTTTTCTTCTGTGATCAGAGTTCTTACTGTTCTTACTTTGTGCAGAGCACAGCCATGTGCTAAGAGCCATAGCACATGGATCAGCCAGGACACAAATAGTTAGGAAAAGAATTTGAGTGACAGGGCTAATTTTCAGAGTTTGGTAGTGTCTGAAAGAGGAACAGATGAGTCTATACCTATAGTATATACCTGTATCTATAGTTGAAGTCTGCCAGTATACAGACTTCAAAAGCAGGTTCATACTTAGTAATTCAGTTAGGAATGGCACTTGGGTTATCTTGTAGGGCTCTAGTACAGCCTCATTTCGGTAACCACAAAGAAATTGGGTAATTTACAGATCCAAGGTGACAGTGTTCTGGTAACAACCGAACTGCATAATGAGATGTGTTTCACTAGCTTCATCAGTACTAGCTCAGTGTCCAGTTTCCTTACGATATATGGGAATCCACGTGTAAGAGCTTTTGTCTATGGTATGCAGACGTTTTTCCAGTGGAATATTCTTTAGAACCTGGGTTCATTTCTATAGATGAAGAGACAGAAGTAAAGTTAAAGAAGCTATTATCAAACTTAAAACAGAACTAAAACTTAAAACAGAAATTAAATTCATAGCATTTCCAGATGCTGGATGATTCAGAGGGTTTCTCAGCTATAATTGACAGAATTTTCTGTGCTGTTCCTGGATTTTGGTATGGGCAAAGCAATGACAAAAAAAATCAGGAATTTGCTGCAAGTCCCTGTTTGAAGTTTGACAGGGGCACAGCACTCTGATATTAAAAAGCGCGTGTAGAAACTACACACACACACACAAATACTGCTTTGGGAAGTGTTAACAGAGATTGTTTAATGATTCATATCACAGTTGGTAATGAAGAGCCACATGCTCTGATCCTGGTTAGTCACTGCTACCTAAGGAAGAGCTGTAACAGTGCTATGGACCTGATGTTGAAAAAAAGTAAAATAATAGAATTGCATTTTTCTGTAGGTGAAGAAGAGTGGCCTCGTTGTGGTGAAAAATATGAAGATTGTTGGTCTTCATTGTTCCAGTACAGACTTGCATGCTGGCCAGATTGCACTCATAAAACATGGATCAAGACTTAAAAACTGTGATCTTTATTTCTCCAGAAAACCATGTTCAACCTGTTTAAAGATGATTGTAAACGGTAAGCAATGATTGTAAATGGTAAGCAATGACTGTAGTAGATTAGGGGTAAATGTTACGCTTGTGACTGGTGGTATTAGAAAGCCCATTTTCTCTTTGGACTGTCCCAGTTGTGCCAGGCAAATCCCTAACTTGTGTGGCCTGCGCTGATATTTTCCACAAAGCTGAAAACAGTATTGAACGTACGTTTTCCTGGAACTGACTGATCAGTAGATTAGGGCTTGCTACTGAGACCCTATTTCTCTGTGCAGCTATTACTATTGGTGGTATTGTCTCTTGGTTGGGATGCACTGCTGAGATCCTGACAATCCAGTTGCACTTTGCCAAAGCAACCAACCCTAAGCCTAATAATTAGGCCTAGATAGCTACATTTTTCCTTGCCCTCCCATTGCATGTCAGTGGCACCAGAGAACAGGTGCCTTTTATGCAGAAATCACAGGGAGTACTTAAGGTTTTCCTTTTCCCAAGTGAGATGAAGACAAATCAGATTATTCACTTCCTTAAATGGGATCTGCTGGCACAGCCCTTCTGCAAGCATGGATTTTTAATCTCAGCAGCAGCTTCTGTTAGTGCTGGCTTTTTTTTTGTATGGTATTAATATATCTGGTGTAGTTAAGATGCGACATTAGTCTGTCACAAAGATCTTAGAATTTGGAAAACTCCAATTTTTGTCTGCAGTCTGCTTAACAAGTTAGATAACCTGTTGATACTTCCAGACACCCCTTAAGCAGCACTCAGGGCTTCTTAAAGAAGTAAAAACAAGGTTAAACAGTAGCGTTGAATATGAGGTTTATGTTCCACTGTACTTGTATGGTTCCTTTTGCTGCATTATCTTCTCTTCCAGCTGGGGTGAACAGGATTTCTTACTGGCCTGCAGATCCTGAAATCAGCTTGCAGAATGAGGCGTCCAATCCCATGACTACAGATGATGCAAAGCTAGATGCCAAAGCAGTAGAAAGACTGAAGTCAAATAGTCGTGCTCGTGTGTGTGTGCTGCTTCAGCCCTTGGGGTGCTCCATGGTGCAATTTGTTGAAGAAACTTCCACCAAGTTTGATTTTATTCAAAAAATAGTAAAATCTCAGCCTGACTCTAATACTGACTTTTACACTGCATGTAGACAAGAGAGAATAAAAGAGTATGAAAGCTTATTCCTAATTTCAAGCGAGGAAATGCACAAGAAAATATTGATGACAATAGGACTGGAGAACCTCTGTGAAAATCCGTACTTCAGCAACCTGCGGCAAAATATGAAAGATCTTGTCTTGGTCTTGGCGACAGTGGCTGCCAGCGTCCCTGTCTTTGGATGCTTTGGATTTTACAACGGTGAATCACAACGAACAAATGAAACAGATCATCAGAGTTTGCCCCAAGAAATTGCAAGGCACTGTATGATACAAGCCAGGCTACTTGCATACCGGACAGGTGAGTTGTTACAGTACTGCGGGAAGAATGGGTTTCATGAGTAGAGGGAGTTCCTCATTTCAGTTTTAGTCTTCCAAATAATTCCTTGAGCAAGCTGCTGAATTCTGTTTCTACATCTGTGAGACAGGAACGGCAGTAACAGTAAAAACTCCACAGGGGTACATAGTATTGTGAGTGAAAGCTTTCCAAGAGAAAACCAGTGCAGGTACTTAGGAAATCCTGCCATGCCGACATGTCCAACACCTGTCTTCAAAAGGAATACAGTGGCATTCAAATTCTTCAAGCTGCTCTGAGGCTCTTTTTACTGTGGCTTCACAAGATGCGTCTGATATCAAATACATGCCAGTATTTCAAGCAGATTATGTACACTTCTTCAGAAAAAACGAATGAAACAATGGCTTTTCAGTAAGGCATTAAGTACAGTTATATTGTTTCTTAGTTCTAATCTTATTAGTGAAAGTGTTTCTATATCTGATGGGGGGTTTCTTTGCAGGGATGCTGGAATTTTGACGTAC
This sequence comes from Myiopsitta monachus, assembly GCA_017639245.1. Lineage (NCBI taxonomy): Eukaryota > Metazoa > Chordata > Aves > Psittaciformes > Psittacidae > Myiopsitta > Myiopsitta monachus. The sequence goes on from CM029919.1 coordinate 69,731,901, forward strand.
AGGCTTTTTAGGTAGAAGGATAGTTATTGACCACCTGTTGATGATACAGATGACTTCTGTTAGCTACTTTATTCTGTCTGGGTAGCAATGCAGTAAATTGGTACGTTCTTGCAGAGAACAGCATATGAAGAGTTATGAAGAGTTAAAACTTAGTAGTACTCCTTAGTGTTGGCTTTTTTCATCTTGATAGGATAGTTGCTTTTTTAAAACCCTTGCAAACACAAAATATTCCATATTTAAAGCTTTTTTTTTTCCCCTGGGTAGTCTCTGTGAATCTGGTCCCCCAGAGTTGCAGAAGAGGTGGCATTGTTACAAGTAATTTAGAAGTTCCATGGAACCAGCTGTGTGATGTACAGCATCTGCTGTTGTACAGAGCACAGTGGAATGAGCAGACTTGACCTCCATTCTCGAGGCAGCAAAATTCAGTTCTACCTGTGCTGTTCAGCCTGGGCTCAGGTCTGGATTTTGAGCAAACTCTTACTCCACTTTAGTCCTGAAATTAAATTAAAATAAATAAACAGCACAAACACATATTTAGGTGCTTGCATTATTACATAGGTGGATATAAGGAGAGCAAGATTATAGGATGTTTTTTTTCTATGCGGGCTGGATATACATGAGTGACTAGGAGGTATGCAGAATATAAAGTCAGCCCTCATAAAACATATCTTTGGGAGGAAAGATCCTCTTTAAGGTAACTGTATGTGTTAGTGAGACCAAGGATGATGGAAATAGTTGTCTTCTACGTCACTGGAAACCTGGAACATTTTTTTCTCCTTGATATGCTCAGTTTTTACTGGTCAAGACTCTCATCAGTAGCTACTGGAGAAGATTTCCAAGTTCCATGAAAATCTTCCAAGTCACATAATGAAAGTTCTGTTCTGGTTTTCCTGTGGTGGTGATGGGAAACACCCCCCAACATACAATTATTAACATTTTGTCTCTGAATTAGGTATGAAGTAGAACTAATTTTGATAGGAGTTCAGACCACAGAGCCATAAACTTAAGGAATGGCAGAAACCAAGTAATTAAAGTGTAACCAGCTAGAAGGTTTTTATCAGTTTGCGGTCTCACATGTGACCTGTCCACATATATTCTTGCCACACATATTCTTGTCTGACATATGTATTGGTTGCTCCTTAACGTGTGTGAGCAAATGTATGTAGCAGTGTTGAAAAGCCTTGCAGTTAAAGTATACTCAGCTTTTGGAGTAGACTTGTATGACTTAGAAGCTCTTAATTTTTCTTTTCTCCTATCCATGAAGCAACAATGAATATTATGCCTTACTTTAGGATGTCATACGTTAATGTACGGGTAACTCGAAGTGCTTTATTTATTATTTGCTGCTAAAATGTTATGTATTTTAGAGGACCATAAAACAGGAGTTGGAGCTATTATTTGGGCAGAAGAAAAATCAGTAAGTATTGAAAAAGTTGCTCTTTCTTGCACTCACAATTCATACACTTTTATCTGCTTTGAGCTGTGATTTTACTCTTAAGTTTTTGCACGTGCATTTTTCATACACGGAGCACTACAGAAATCTCATTCTTTAGTAACTAAGTTAATGACTGCTTCTTTGATAGTGCTGTCAAGATGAAGGGGAAGTATAAATGAGTTCAGTAACTACCCCAGTGTCTCTGCTTACTTTTCCAGTGTGCCTGCTTCCCTAGCCCTTGTCGGTTACTCCAGGTGTCCTGCCTACAGAGTTTTGCCGCAGCTGCTGCTCAGGCAGCATGTGCCTGTTCTGCAGGTCCCTCTTTGCAGCTTTTGTTTTGGCGAGCTCTCAGTACAATCAAGCCTCAGCAAGCTCTGAAGGATTTTTGTTGCCATTGAAGTGCCGTAGTGGCTTTAGCACATTTGGGATCAAAGTGATATTTTTCTACAAATATTGTTACAAGCATGAAGTTTTTATTCCTTTATGTCTCTGATTATGTAAGTTACCAGTCCCAGGGAGCCTCATTCTTCGTGCAGCTGCAACATACTCTTCGTTGGTTTTTAACACTTCAGTCATCAGCTGCTCATTGCTGATTTTCTTTTTTGTCCTGATTTCAGTCAGTGATTGCTACTGAGACAGCGCACTGGTCACTGGGCACACTGTTGAGAGACAGGTAGAGCACAGTCTCTGGCACATGAGGGACTAATTCCGATTTTGTACATTGCAGAAAGGCTCAAGGACTTAATCCTTCCTCATATTTGTTTCTGCTATCCATACTGCCTGATGGAAGGAAAGCCCCTAAAGCCTGGTGCAGTGTGTTGTGTGCAGTGTTACAGTTTAGTGGAAAAGCTCCATACAAACACAGAGCAATCAGCAAGAGCTGAGTTCTCTTTTTAACTGCCGTAACTTGGCATGAAAGTATACATTGCACAACACTTTGACTTAATACTCAGTGTAAATATCTCCTGCTTTAATGGTTTGCTTACTGTTGCAGAGAGGCTGTGATGGAACAGGAGCAATGTATTTTGTAGGCTGTGGTTACAATGCCTTTCCTGTTGGATCTGAATATGCTGATTTTCCACACATGGATGATAAACAAAAAGATCGGGAAATCAGAAAGTTCAGATACATTATACATGCGGAGCAGAATGCCTTAACATTCAGGTAATGGGCTTATTCTTACCAGGGAGAAGAATGAGATGGTTCAGAAACAATTCTATGGCGAATGAATGTGTGATGAAGTATGGATTGCAGTCACAGTCGTGCTTAAGCCTGTAATGCAGAACTTGGATGTGCATGGGCACAGCCTCTGGGATTTCTTCAGACTTCTTAAGTGAATTGGTTTTTAAAGGATATTCACTCCGATGCATGGCAGCTGTCCTTCAGATACAAGCCACTGCCTCTTTCCTGCTAGGACTGTGCAGTTCTAGCAGGAAACCTGAAATAAGGAAGAGTGGCAATTGTTGAGGCTTCAACAGTGATAAGTGCAGAGAAGTGGGATGAGTGTTTTTTTCACAGAGAGTAAAACCAGACTAGATATTGTTGTGTACTTGTGTACTTCATTAGGAATAAGTGGCTTCTGAGAGTAGATGATAGAATCACGTAACACTTCTTGGCTTGCTCATGTGAGGTATTAAGTTTGTCACTATTAAAAACTATCAAGATACCTGAAATTCTGGTTTTTGACTGCCTATAGGTGTCGAGAAATAAAGCCAGATGAGAGAAGCATGATATTTGTGACAAAATGTCCATGTGATGAATGTGTCCCTTTAATCAAAGGCGCTGGTATCAAGCAGATCTATGCAGGAGATGTTGATGCTGGAAAAAAGAAAGCAGACATATCCTATATGAAGTTTGGTGAAGTTGAGGGTGTAAGCAAATTTACAGTAAGTGTCTAAATTTACTATAGTCTAAAAGCTCTGGGCAGCACTGTGGGGAGGGTGGAGCGGGCACAAAAGGTGTGTCTTGTGCTGTTTAGTCAAGTGAGCGGAATTGAGAGGTTGCTCTGTTACAAGAGTAGGGAGAAGATCTGTGCTATGTGCCAAGAGGGTGCAGCCAACTGTATCTGTTTTCTCTAATTGCCTTTCAGATTTCCCTCTAACTCACTACTGCTGTTGTTTGAGTGGTCTCTTCACACTGATATTCTCTCCAAGCCTCCCTGTCACGGTATGGCAGCTGATGTGGGAGATCACTCTGTGATTACACAGGCCCTTCCAGCAGCATCCAGAAGAGCTGCAGTGGGTTTTGAAGGTGGCCAAGTGCACTTGCACTCAGGGTGCTCGCTATGGCAAACAACAGCACTGGTGATTTGAGCAAACTCATTTCCCCTTCTCAAGGGAGTAAATGACCACACATCCCTTAATAGCTTTTTATTTGCAAAGTAAGTGTGTGTTGGAGGTGGAGTCCTTTATTCCCTGCATCACCCCTAGTCATGCCTTACAGTGAAGAACAGTGGGGCACTTTATCTTTCTCTGTTTGCTCTTTCTTCTGGAACAAGTAAACATTTTCTTCTTCTTTTACCAGTGGCAACTAAATCCACTGCACACCAATGCTCTTGAATTCCATGACCCCACAGCCAGGGAAAGTAAGTAATTTTTTCATTAATTCATGTTATGACTGAAGTCAGTGAGTGAGATCGTGTTTTAAACAAGCCTGAATTGATTAGTTTTAATTCATCTTGATTTCAGTTAGTTAAATTTTGCTGTGAAAACTTCTCTGAGCTTTTTGAATAGAGGGACTAATGGTAAGTTGAAAACAAGTTTGTTTTAACAAATGCTTGGCACTGGCACACACATTACAAAACCTGGTAATGCTGTTATCAAGGTCAGCAATATGCTGTTTGACACGCAGATAATTTCAGACTACTGTGTAGGGGTTTAGATTTTATTCTATAAAGACTTTTTGTACTATGTTCTATAAAGGGTGCCATTCTTTTTCAGGAGAAATGGGACTCCTCCAAGTCATTTAAACATGTTTTGCTGAACGTTTGAGTGTTTCTTTTATGAAGTAGAACCTATGCCAGTGCTTTCCAATCAGCATTTATTTTTGTATGTTTATGTACACATGTATAATATAAAGGCCACAAAAGCCTTGTTGACCTGTACCCCTGTAGCAAGGAAGCTGTTATCTCCTAAAACAGAGTTTGGATGCGTCTTATGTTGAAGCCTTTTTGTGCTACACAAGGGACCCACCAATGGCATCTACTGTCAGCTACCAATCCTTAAAATGCTTCACATCCAGGGGGGAAAATAATGTGGAAAACGAAGCTGAATAATGTTTGTGCCTCAAGCACAAAGATACAGAGCGTAAAGATAGGGAGCTGGCAGTTACTCAAAGAATTGAGTAGCAGGCTGGGAGCATAAAAAAGACCGAAGGTGGATTTCGTAGCACATGAATAACCACATACTACAAGCTAATTCCTAATGTGAACTAGATTAGCGGAGACGTCTCTTGGTTAGTAATTTCCTCATGGGCTCCGGAAAAGGGGCAAGGGAAGGGCTCAGAGTACTGTGTATGGCATTAGTAATCACTGCAAAATGTTAGGGCATGTTTATCCCTCTCTCTGCTAATGGTTTTTAGACCCAGGTAGAGAAAGATTCACCTTAATAGGGCTCATTCCTCTAACAGTGTTTTCTTCAAGATGGTATGCTTGCATTTCAACACTGAACTGGTACAAGTTGCTTTCTTTCCTTAGTGTGTTTCTCTTGCTATGATTACTGCATGTTCCTCTGTAAGGGGAAGAAGACAATCTCTGCCCCCTCCCCGTCCCCAGTGTTACTCCAGTGGGCCTTTATGTGTTGAATATTTAGGCTATACTTACTACTGTATTAATGTTTCACAAATACTTTTTCTCTTTAGATGGGGTCCAGAAAACAAAGTCACTAGATGACCAGCAGCACCAAAGCAAGAAACTCTGTCTTGGTCACTATTGAATTATTAAGCACTTCTGCAATCTTGCTCTGTGTTTTTTTTAATGCAGCCTGTTTGCACTTTCAAATAAGAGTTTTATTTATTGTTTGGAAAGTGAATTTTAGAACAAGTTTATTTATGATGTCTTTAATGTTTTATGGAATTACCTGAAGGTATTTTTAATTTAGAAGCTCTTCTCGGCAAAAACCTGCTGCTTGTATTTTCTGTGAAAGTAACTGGGTGGCTGATCATTATTAACACATTAAAACATAAAAAGGACAGAAAGTTTACTGCTGGCAGATCACAGTAATAATAAAGTGGTACCTTTTTGCTTGGTTTACGGATTGAGGGAGCGGATTTCTAAGTTCTGGGCTAGCAGAATGCGGAAATAAGCCCTAGTTTTTCAAGTACAATCATCAAGGGAATCTTGTAGGAAATGGTAGATAAATAATCACTAGCAGTTATTCCTGTTCCTGAAAGTGGCTTTTACTTCTCAGTGTGCTTGTATAAAGGAGACGAAGCTGTGGGGATGGTCATGGTTTTTAAGTAAGTGGTTTGAATATCAAGCTTCTCTCTCATTCACACTGTTCCAGCTACCACAGCAGCAGAACTATTTTGTTTTGTGGTACCTGCATTGCTGCTCTGTGTGCTTCCTGAAGTGCAGCCCATCTGAATTGATGCAGGCAAAGATAAGCTTTGATTTTCTCAGCTTCTGGATGCAAGCCTAAAAGAACTCAGCTGTGTGCATCTCACTGACCCCTACGTAGCATGTGAAGATTTCGAGAGTTTAGGTTTTGTTAATCTTCACTAACAGACAGGCTTGTAGGACTGCGAAGCTAATAAAGCACCCAGTGTCCTGTTATGTCTTACAGAGGATGATCATAACAGTGGAATTGCCTGATAGGGATGATGGGGAGGGACTCTTCATTAGGAACTGCAGCGATAGGATAGGGGGTAATGGGTTCAAACTCAAACAGGGGAAGTTTAGATTGGATATAAGGAAGAAGTTCTTTACTGTAAGGGTGGTGAGGCTTTGGAATGGGTTGCCCAGGAAAGTTGGAATGCTCCATCCCTGGAGGTGTTCAAGGCCAGGCTTGACAAAGACAAAGCCTTGGGTGGCATGGTTTAGTGTGAGGTGTCTCTGCCCATGGCGGGGGGATTGGAACTTGATGGTCTTAGGGTCCTTTCCAACCCTAACTATTCTATGATTCTGTGACTGTTGATGACCTGTGGAGCAAGGGTGACGTTAAAACAGCCAGTGAAACTGCATTCTAATGCAGTTGCTACTTTTGAGGGGATGCTGGGTGGGTAATGGGTAACCAGAACAGACAGTTACACCCAGCATCCTTTTGAGAGGTCCCTGTCCTTACTCCCATCTGTTTTGAATATGCTGCCTTGAATATGACCTCTAGCTGTTTGTTTTAGCAGATGTTCCAAGACTTTCTGTTCACTCCTGTGCTGACCCCTCGAGTGCAAACACCTTAAACCTTTTTCTGCCGCTGCTGGTAGAATATATAAGTGGCCTTTTCCCAGTTCTTTCATGCAGGGTGTCTTTGCTGCCCTCCTAAAAGTCCAGGAAGTGGAATAATATTTGAAGATGCTGCTGAAGATTCTGTTTGTTTCTTTTAGGCTTTGGAAAAAGTTGGAAGTAGATAGCAAAGCTGAGATCAGATGATAGTGTGCAAAGCATCCTTAGTGTGTCATTAATTATATGGAGTCTGTTCTCACCTAGTTCAGCTACTGGTCCTGTAACTTAGCGTACAGTTCTTGCTGCTTAGAGCTGCATCAAGGAGCTGTGATTCCCTAAGGCTTATGGTCTAACTTCATTCTTGGGTACCTGGACCTTAGAACTGGGGAATGCTTATATCGTCTTACCACCATGAGGATTCACTCTCACTGGAGCTGGAGAAGCTGCTGTTTCTCTGAGCCTAGCTAGATTGAGGGCTACTCTGGAGCTGCTGGTTGAGTGTGGTGCATGCAGAAGTCTCATCAGGGATATGGATGACATCGTGCCCCACTGTAGTCTTCCTAAGGAGGGTGTATACAGCTTCATTTCCCAGGACCAGGGAGGGAGTAGAGGAGAAAAATCCGACCCTGTTTGTCAACTAAGGGAAGGATGGTGAAATCCGTTTTTACACCACACCTCAAAAGAGTGCTCTTGCACAATAGCTCATGAAGAAATTGCTGAGCTGCCACTTGATCAGGTCTTGTAATCTAATGTGGAAGAACTCAGGTCCTGAATTTAGGACCAGTAGATCCAGCTGTTAGAGCTCCATGCCTTACCTGTCAGCTTTAGAGTTCAGGGCCTGGGGATTAAGTTATCGGTTTGTATGCTGTATGAACCTCAGAAGAAGGGTTTTTTCCTCTCATCAAGAATTATATAGTGTCATTGTTTGTAACTTCCCTATGAGGCTAAAGTCAAATGCTGGTGTTTCATAAGCAAGATTATAATCTATTTTTAAATCATAAATATTTTATTTCAGCATATTTCCTCCCCACTTCTTGTAAGCATCTTGTGTTAGAATAATTACTCTTGGCTTTTTCTATAGATTAGAAGAACACTGTCCAGGTTAGAGTAGAAAGTCCTCCCCACTCCACCCACCGAAACCTTGTTTCTGTAATTTATTGGCGATGCTCTTCTACTTGAGGTAGAAGCAGGGAAAAATCTACGGGCAGGTTTAAGATCCCTTCAAATTTTATAGTGATCTGTCAGCTGGCATCAAAACTGGTAAAGTCTTTATAGGAACAGCTGAAAATGAAAACTCCTTGAAACATCACAAGTGGCCTAGGTACATGGATAAGTAAATCGAGGTACAAGTCAAATATCGCACATGTAAAATAACTACACTGCAGTGAATGCTGCTGGAACCTGTGCTTCACGAGGAGTGAAGATTCAACTTTTATATTTTATTGTTTGTTAAAAAGAGGGGGTTTTGTACAAAACTGTCTGTGAAACTCAGAACTGCTTGTACAGCTGAGGGTTTGCAAGTCCAGCTTCATTTCTGTCTTCCTACAGTTCTGCAGATTCCTCCAGAGACTCACAAGTTTCTCTAGGCTCTGATAATCAGTATAACCCTGCTTTAATGCTTACTGGGATTACAAAGCAGGGTCTTTATCCTGGCCAACAGGAACAATGTGAGTGGGGTTTCTCTCTCAGCCCCTGAACTCTGTAGGCGCTGCTGTGCCTGTCGTCTGCTTACCAGGGAGAGCCATGGGAGATGGGACATCTCCTGCAGTGCATATTTTGCAAATGAATTCCTAAGATGTTTGTTTCTTTCTTACATTAAAACTACAATGCATTTAAAATCAAGAAATGTGAAAGTTATATATTTTGTATATCATATGAAAGTCCCATATGCATTTTGGATCTATTCCATTCATTTCAGAGCAGTCATTTTAGTTGTATGTATTAACTATCAGTAATAATTTGGCCTCTTGACAGAACAGAAATTCTCTGTTAGTTATCTGCCTTACAGCAAAACATGTTTTCTGCTAATAAATTAATGTGACAATAAGTACTGACATGCATTTTTAAGTGCTTTTGGTTATTAGAAGAAGCACAACAGAAACAGAGTGCTTTGAAATGCTCACACCCTTTACCTGCCTGGTGCTGTCCTTGCTCTGGCAGTCCCAGCTGTTTGCTGAGCTGCATCAACTCCTGCTCTGCCTGAAGAATGTGTTTCAGCGTGAGACTGTGCCTCCTGCCAGCCCTGGGGAAGGGCTGCAGTTCCCTCCCTTGGTCCTGAGAGCATTAATGAGCATCAATTCCCTCTTCCTCAGGAGAGTCAGAACTGCCTTAGGGAGCATCATGTGAGAGCTACCACCTCCACAGCCTGTTTCTTGCTTGGAAGGATGGAAGTGGGTGGAGCTTTGACCATCCAGCAGTACATCCATCCTGCTGCACCTCCTGTCTTGCTGCCCTGGATCACTGCATCTGCACGCACAGCACCTTGATTCATAGCCACCGTAGAGGGGGATCGTGGTGGTGATCGCAGGCAGCCGCTACACTGGTCAGCAGTGTGGCTGAAGGGGAGCAAGCGTAGCACGAAGCAGGTGATGCTGAAGGCTGGCCCGTCAGTGGTTTTAGATCCACGTAGCTCTAGCCCAGGCATGTGAACTGGAGGCCTGTTAGCCAGCAGAGTGCATTAGGGCTGTTGCTACAGTTTGTTTTCCTGTTTAACTGCATCTCAAAGGAGTCCAGTCAGTGAGCTCCAAGACTGGTTCATGTCACTGAGCCACATGCAGTAAGCAGGGACAGATGGGAGCTGCATTTCAGGAGTGTTCTTGAACTGAAATGTCATTGTAAACAGACAGTGAGCAATCAGTGGGATGTACTCAGGCAGGCTGGCAATGGGACAGGCTTCCCGGAGCCGTGTTTAATGTGGGGACCACTCTGAAAAGCTTTGTGATCCTCTAAAGAGATTCTTTTGGTTTGGCCTTTGTGCCTGCAAACCAGACTTCAAATACCTGTTTGGCTTTGTAAGACCCAGTCAGTGAAGTTACTTGGGGGCTGGAAAAGAAAGGAGAAAAAAGAAGAGACTGAAAAAAAGAAGGGAGACAGTGCGTGCTGATTTCTAATAGGTGTGGATAAGTGCTGTACTGGTTTGCATGGGAAGGTTTTGGTAGCAGTGGGCATACAGGTGTGGCTTCTGTGAGAAGCTGCTTCCCCCATGCCTCATAGAGCCAATGCTAGCTGGCCCCAACATGGACCCACCGCTGGCCAAGGCTGAGCCCATCACTGATGACGGTAGCGTATGTATTTGAGAAGAGGGGAAAGTTACTGCACAGGAGCAAGTGCAGCTGGAAAGAGGAGTGGGGAGATGTGAGAGCAGCAGCTCTGCAGACACCAGCGTCAGTCAGAAGTGCCGGAGCAGGCGAAGCCTGCGAGGAGTCCTCCCCTGCTGTGCCCCAGTGCCATGCGGCGCCATTGGCGGCTGACCCTGCAGCCGCTGGGTGAGAAGAGGCGTTGCGCTGCCGTGCCGAGCCTGTGGCTTGGCTCAGCAGCCGCGGGCCAGGGAGGGCTCCTCGGTTATCCCCCGGCTCTGAGCCGGGGCTGCTTCAGCCGCTTCCTCTCTCCCCGCCCCTGCCCAGGGGGAATGACGAGCGCCGCCGCCAGGGGGCGCTGCCACCAAGGAGAGGGCAGGGGCGGCCCCGCTCTGGCCCTCAGGGACCTGCTGCTGCCGTGGGCAGCAAAGGGGCGGCTGTGCGGACGCGCTGCGTGCGGGCCAGCGCAGAGCGTGCCCAGGAGAGGTCGTGTGGGGAACGGCGCCTCCCGACTCCTCACAGCGCAGCCTGACCGAGCCGCGGGGAGGAGCGGGCATGCGGGGGAGAGCGCTGAGCGCGGCTCTTCCCCTGGCGCATTCAGCACTGTGACATTTCCCATCTCCTGTGCTCCAAGCACCGTCTGTTTGTACGTGAATTTCCCACCTCGCTTTCCTGAGGCGCCAGGCTCCGCACTGGGTGTCTTCCTGAAGCTACGGGACACTGCATTCCCACCGCTGCTGAAGGGATGGGCCTGTGCCAACTTTAATGGAGATGGTACTTCTGCAACGTGTTAATCACCGGCACTAGAGAGGCGCATGAACAACGAAGCCTTTGCAGTCTGCCTGTGTTTGTTTTCCCCTCCTTCACCTTCATTGCTCAACTCTCTTTACTTTGGCTCTGGTGAGGTCACCTCACTGCTTTGCCAGTGAGTTTTGCCTCAGGGCAGCTGGATTTCTAACTTGGAGGAACAATAAAGGGATGGATGAAGCAGCCTGGGAAACCATGAAGCATCTGAACAGGCCTTGAGGACGTTACCATTCAAATGCCAGCACAGACACATCCCCTCCTCCCCAGCGTCCTTTCAGAAATACCTGAAACACGCATGTAAGGCAGTATGAATGCATACATACAATGAATTTACCTGCAGAGTGAATTCATTCCCGTCACAGGGCAAAACAGATTGAGCTAGAGAAAACAAACCCAGTAGAAGCAGAGGAGCGCAGCTGCACAGCTAGGGGTGGTATCCATTAGCAGGAGAGCTGGGCCTTTGGCTGGAATGAACAATGCCTGCCGTGCCCTGGGACGTCCTGCGTTCTTGCCTGCTACTAGGCCTGGCCCTGTGTCACTTTCCTTTGAGCCTCTGACAGGAAGCATGAGCCACTGCTGCCAGCCCACAGGGAGAACCTGCTCTATCCCATGAGCTAATTGCGGCTCTGCCCTTGACACTCCTTGGGGCACAAGGTATGTCCGGCTGTGAATATCGTTTTCCCCACACACCCAGCTTTAACATGGGGAGGAGGTGCCTTTCCCTGCTTCCCCCATGGCAGTTTGGGAGCGCTGCTCCCTGCAGGCTCCTGCTTGTCCGACACACACAGAGCCCGCCGGGCACTGACCGTGAGCACACGCCAGGTTTGTGTGCCGCAGGCTATCCACTGGGCAGCGCAGTGCCTGGGTGTGCCGCCCCTGAGGGGCCAACCGCGGCTGCGTGCTTGGCAAGGCTCGGGGCAGGTGCAGCTCTGCCGTGACAGGGGTACTCTTAAGTCTGCTCCACTCCTCACCAAGGCAGTGTGGTACCAGCGAGGTGGAGGGCACCTCCAGAGCTGTGTGTTAGTGGAGGCGACGAACCCTGCAATTTGGAAAGAAAGGGCCTATATTCGTAAGGGGTGAGCAAGCCCCCACAGACGCGGTCCTGTCTTCTCTGTGCCCTTGGAAATAATAACTCCATCCATTAGCAGACTGGCAGCTCTCTCCAGAAGAGATGCACTGGGGACTTGGGTAGGCTTGTGCTGCTTTAACTCTGAGGACTCTGGTGCCATGACTGGACTGGTGCCTGTCATGCAGCTAGAGGACTTTGTTCATAGCTGTCACCTTAGCGGTCAGGTGCTGCTTGTGTCCAACAACTCTTAAAACCCTAACACCAGGCCACACCTCAAATCCTGTGTTCAGTTCTGGGCCCCTCACTGCAAGAGACATACAGTGGGACGCATACTGTGCCATGCCGCATGTGCTGCACCGCAGCAGGTACCTGCAGTCTCACCGATAGCCAGGGCAGTGCGACGTTTCCCAGGAGTAAGGCTCAGCAGCAGAGCCCTCCCCAGCTGTTGCCAGTGCCATACAGCAACGAAAACCAGGCATAGGGCTCCTCTAGCACTGGTGAATTACAGCCTTCAGCTGCATGATGCCCGAGGTGGGAAAAGTTGTTTTGACCATGGCTTTGCAAAGCCACTCACAGCTGATGCCACAGGAAAGAGGGTGGTTTTCTGATCGCTTTTCCTCCTTTCACATTCCTGGAAAGAAGGGCCAGCTCAAGGCAGGCGCTGTGGAGCAGAACTGTGAGTCAGGAGGGCCGGGCTCTCCCCCTGGGGCTCTCAGGGAGCTTGGCCAAGTCAGCGCTGTGAGGTGCTTGGCTTAGAGCTGAACCACACACTCAAAACTGCTAACCTTCTCCTGGCTTTCCCCTTAGCCTTGTCCCACGTTGCCTGCTCAGCACCAACGGTGCTCAGAGCTGGCTTGGACCGCTGCTGCCTCGTGGCCTGACACACCACGGGCTTAGGGCTGGGAGCCTTTGCTGGGGACAAGGCTCCCCTTCAGCACGGCCTGGGTGGCGAGGACTTCAGCTCCTTCTCTTCCCCAGGCCACAGCAGTGGTTGCCTCTCTTGCTATGGGGTTGGACCTCTCGCTAGAGGCTCTGGGATGCCTCAGGATGGGATGCCTAGTCTTAACGGCTTGTGCTGCTCCACTTGGTGCACATGTATGCAATTCTCACCACCTACCTGCTCTGGCAGGAAAGCAACTGGACACTGCAGCTCCATCAGCACAAGAGATATGAAACAGGCTTGCACTGCTTGAGAGTAAATGCAACAAATCCACATGGTCTACATAATCCCTCAGTGCTTGATGCTGTTCAGCTGCAGGCAGCGTGTACAAGTCCAGTGGGTGATGCTCAAGGCAAACACAGGTGAACCCCACACAGGTGAAATGGCAGGTACCAAAATGCAAGTCCAAAACCAGTGGAAGGTCATATTTTTAGGCCAAAGTGCTTAGTGAAGAAGAGGAAGGGCTAAATACAATTCCTGTTCATGTCATGGAGACCAAAACACATATCCCCTCTGCCTCGTAACAGCCTTCATCCCCAGAGCAGACATTCTGCAGGAAGGTGCTTCCAGCCAAAACATTGAAGTGCTTGCACTTCAGATGGAAAAATAAAGCATGGGTTGGCCCAGAGCAAAAGCCTCTCTTCTGACCAAACATCACTGCACCCTTTGGAAAGAGGCCTGGGTTCTCTTAGCCCTGCTCCGATTTCACAGACAAAAGCAAAGCATGCACTAGAGAACAAATGGGATCCTAATCTCCCCTCCCTCATGCAAGTGCTTCTATCATTAGATTACGACGCCCAAGCCATTCTTTCCTTCTCAACTGATCTCATGTTCGGAACATGCAGATTAAGAGGATCAAGCAGTCTTGACATCCACATTGCTTGAAGGCCAGAGTCCCGCATCTTTCCGCCGGGTTCACCCCTGCTAGTGTACATGCCATTACGGACAAGGGGAGGCTGTTGCTGCTTCTGATCACATTTTTCTCTTTTCAGCACAAGCTGCCCAAATCCCAGGACAGAAGCTTATGGTTCAATGATTCCTGGCACTCTGCTGTATCAAGCAAGGTTTTACGAGCGGGATTGTACATAGCATGTTGGCAGAGATTCATCCGCATGACCCAAACCTTCCTTAATACAGGGTGGGGACTGGAACGGAGAGACTGCAGCCCAAGCATCCTCCAGCTTCTTTCTCTCTGGGGACTACAGTCTTCTTCCCTGTCCTCACTATGATGAGCTGCAGCTCCCCCAGGTATTAATTTTAGAGGAATTGTGAGTTCCTGGTGGAAGCAGTCACTTAGGCAGAACCACCATGATTGAAATTCAGAGTTCTATCATTATTCTAAAGTTGCATTAGAAAAGACCTCATTTTCATTTAATTAGGGATGTGTCCCCACCTGCTGTGAAGTATTCTTATGGTACTTAATTTCATCTTTACCATTTCTTTTGCTTTTTCTTCTTGCAAAGAGCTAAGCAAGTTGAGCTTGGGGAAGACTCAATTACTTTGAGGTGTGTTGGCAATACCCAATGCAGGACTGGCTTCTTGTGTGATAAGCTGCAAGGGGCCTGACCCATGCCACTTTACTGTAAGACCACTCCTCTTTTCTGCACACAGACCCCTTTTTCAGAAGCCCTCCTTGCCACTTACTCCAGTGTGAGTCTGATGACTGCTCACACTGGGAAAGGCTGCAAGGATGGAGCTTGTTGCTCTGTTCCCTGTTGGCCACATCAAACACTGGGGTGTGGGTGTAACCTCCCTCCCCATATTACAGCCAGGTTTTGATGTCTTCAAGCGCTATTCTGTGCACAGACCACATAGACAAGAGCAGCTCACATCACTGACCACCCTCATAGATGCACTGGGCACCTCTGTGTGGGTCACAATCACATTCTCAAGGGCAGGAATTCCCCAACAGTACACCATTAGACGCTTTTTCCAAGTGTGGGCTGGAAGCCTGATGTTCTCATGTGATTCCAGAGGCTGAGGCAATGGACATGTGTCTCTGTGTTAATCCAGCCCTGGAGACCAGCTCCACCCCAGGAGCTCGGAGCACAGCCAAGCACCCTTCACTTTCAGGCTCCAAATCCCAGAGGATCAGACTTAAATGACTACTCTGAGGTCTGTGATTCTGGAGATGGTCCTTTATCAACCCGCTGATAGTGAGCACTGCCCAGGGTGCTGGGAGAGGACTGCAGTCAGGCTAAGCTGGACTGCAGCCTGGGCTGCAGATGTGATGCTTGCAGAGTGCCGTAGCTCTGAAGGCAGTGCTCATCTCCCTCTCTCCATCTGCTGACACTGGTTGGCAAAGGAGAGAATGAATTTAGCACTGTGCAGTCTGGCTATCCAGAAAAGCAAGAGGAGAAAAATCAGAGACAGAAAAAAAGGTGATCAGTAATCATGCTTTTAATAGCTTGTAAATATTATTATTCTTTTTAAATTCCAGGCGACTAGATGTAAATTTGTTGTGTATATCTGAGGTCCCAAAAAAACAACATGAGTCAACAATCTGCTCCATTTCATCCCTTTCCTAAAGCACATAAATTGATGTGTCACTCACCCCAATATACAGCAATGAAAAGGTCTTGTTCTGTTTTTATAGTTCAGGTCACCTTTTTATCTGAAGCATTAGCTGAGGTTTAGCTCAACAACTGCCTCACAACAAATAGGAAAACTTGGAACTTAAGCTGTCCAGAAAAAGTCAAGAAATTTCCACTCCCTGCTCTCAAACTCCACTTCCTAATAAAGCATCAGCGTAACATTTTCATTTCAAGACCCAAAAAAACTCTTCAAACACACCTGGGAAACACTGTTTGGACCACAGAGCTTATTAAACTTAACTCACTAACAGTGCAACAGTTCCATCTTCTACAACTTCAACTCAGAACCTGAATTCACATCAGGGTGAACAAGGACAGCAAACGCCAGACTACAACTGCCCTTTGGTGCTAAATGGCCTCCCGCACTGGTGCTCCACAACAGCACTGCATACCTGGGGCTGCTCCCCATCAGACTGCTTGGGAGCTGAGGGGATAGCACAAGGTGGGTGGCGTACAGGAAGGTGGGAGGCAGGCAGGAACAGCTCACCTGGCTGATGTCTTCACCCATTCCCTAGCACTGAATACAAAATATCTGATCGAAGGGAAAGTAAACCTTAAAGATGAAAGAACACAAAAAAATAAAGCAAAAACGTGACCTTTACTGCTTTTTTACCTACCACTGTTTTGACTATAGAACCCGATCTAGAAGTGCAGCTAACTCCAGAGACAAACATACTCTTTCACAGTCTTGTGTGTGTGCAGCACTAGAACAAACAATTACAGGTGCAAAGGAACAACGTTACAGTCCTCAGAAGACCTACTCTGTGCACGCACCAACAGCTTGAGTTTCCTGATAAAGTTAAGCAAAGAGGTTCATTCTTCTCGAGCACAAATGAAAATCCGTCAAACCAGCTTCTATTACAGCAAGATCCTAAACTGACATAAATAATTACAGTCTCGATTAAAAAGAATATATTATTCTAGATTTTTGGTTTTTTAGTTTTCATGTAAAATCCCTACAGTCTTGACACCTAGGAACAAAGACAAAATAAAACCAGGCACTTGCTGTGCCTTCTCAAGCGCTATTGTGGCATTTAAGGGACACAGAGGAAATTAACAAACAAGATTAATGCCTACAGTGAAAATGAGAGGAGTTCTTCATGCTGTTGGCTTTTTCAAGTCTCGGATTTGCTTAATCAGGTAGTTCTTCTCATCGGTGAACTGTTCGTCATCTGTCCTCTCTTTCTGGAAGTTGCTCAGAAACTCAATTAGCTTAGGTTGGTTTTTCAGCAGGATCTCCACAATGGGCTGTGTTTTGTTTGGACTGGCCACAAAAACCTAACATGAAAACAAAACCAGGCACAGTGAGACTCAGAGAGAGAGAGGAGCATCAGTCACAACACCCCCGTCAGTTATGTCCTAACAAGTCAGCTGAGCGCTGGTGGGCAGATACTCTGCTGCTACACACCTTTTCCCAAGGCAGTGAGAGAGGAGTTACAAACATGTTGGGTCAACAGCACGCTGAAGCAAAGCTGTGCCTGTTTGCGGTATTGCTTCCCTTTAATTTTGCTCTTTGTTGATGAAAGCGTTTGATTGTAAACCCAGCTGCTGAGAGTGAGCCATCAATTCTCAGCCTCTTCCACATGCAAGACTTAAATACACAGAAATTAATTACCAGAACGGAAAAGCTTTGTGTCAGTACTGATATCATTTCCATACTAAACCAGGCCTAAAATTAGACTTGCCAGCTTTGTTTTGGTTTGGAGAAGTATGTCAGGGGCTCCGCTTCCCTCTGCCTAATCCATTCATGGGAGCATGGAAATTTCCAGCAGCAGGAGCACCGTGGTGCACCAGGCACCTTCGCTGCCCTCGCCAAGCAGAGGAGGGTGGCAAGGCAGGGACACACAGACACAGATACTCACCAGGTACAGCCAGCCCAGCACTGTGGGCTTACTGATCTTCTCAAACAGTCATGTTTTAGGGATAAACCTAGCCATGCTCTCATTTTTCCTCCACAAATGCCTAAAGCCACAGGGTTTCCCGGCTCTGAACACTACTCCCCATGCCACAACACTGTTTCTTTAACATTTTCCCCTACGCACCACACCTGCTGATGACAGGAAACTTCAGGCCAGTTGTAAAGGCCAGCAGTGACAAGCTATTCCCAGGGACCTCAGGATGCTGCGGGGATGCAGGGCTGGCAGTGGGAACAGGCACAGCACAGCCCTGGCCACCCCAGGAGGGGCTCCTGCGTCTGCCTCGCACCAAGGTTACCATGGCTGGACAACAAAACACCGCCCCAGTGCTTGTGCAACAACATAAATAACTCCAGTTATTCTCTATTCAACAAGAAGAAATTAAGGATGGACGGGACTGGAAAACATCCAGTTTCCCTCCAAGCCTGTCCAAACCAGAATGAAAACAAACATCTCCTGCCAGTACAGAATGGCATGTTGTCCGGCCGAGCACAGGCAGCACCACCACCTGCCTGGCCCTGGAGCTGTTGGCTCCAGACCTAGGGCTCTTCTGCAGGTTCCTTTATTTCTGTGGAGATTGTGCCCACATGAAAACCTGGGCCAAATCCAGCTGCACAGGGAGGAGCTGTGTTACATGATGAGGAACATGCACACACCATCCCTGGGGGCTGTGTTACAGCCACTTACCCTCAGAAATAACACATGGTAAAGCAAGAGACAGGATTCAGACTGGACCTATTGTTAAGCTTCGTACCCCCAATTAGAGGATGTTATACAAATGGTATGGAAAATGTCACACGTGGAGAATGCGTGGAAGGAATGGGGCTCGGCACACATCAACAGTGCCACACTAAGTACTTCTGGCCAGACTGGGATGAAGCACTTATTTTGTTTTATTCCATAAAGGTGAGGTAATGCATCTACTCTTAAACCCTGGCATCCTTACGACACAGGAGCCTATGCTTTTGTCTCCTCTGGATCCCTCCTCCTCACATCACTCCTAGGAGTCCTTGCTTCAAGGTGCTTTTCCCTCTGCTCTGGGGAAGTTGCTGCAACCTCTGCCACACTGGGTGAATGCTCTGAGGCCTCGAGTCTTTCCCAAAGTTCTCCTTGATCTAGTGGCCAGTCCATGGTATTTGACAGTACAGTATCTACTGTTATCCACAGTCTTTGCGCAGGCCTCCGCATCACCTTTCCTTGACTACCCGATTGCTAATCTCACATGATTTCTTTTTATGCTTACTTGCCACTGAAAACTTCCCAAAAGTAGCACCAACAGCCCAAACTCCCAATGATCCCTTCAGAGCAGCCACTCTAAAATAACAGCTTTCCTGCGCAATGCTCCAAGCACTCAGTGTAGGTCTTACCAGGGACACATCTATCAATGGGTCAGACAGCCAGTTCACAGCTCTCACTACACTTGATGAGCTGTCAGTAGCTGATTGTTCTGTTGTTGCCTGTAGCATCTGAAAGCAATATCCCTCCTTCGCAAATAACTTTTGACATACTGCTGTTGATGCATCGGTTCCCCTTAGACTGGAGAATAGAAGGGGTCTGGGATGTAAATCACTGCTGAATGTACCTTACAACTTTACAGCCTGTGCCTTATCTAGGAAACCCAAATCTTGAAGTTGTATGGGTATGAATGTTTGGCTTTGGCTGACACTGTGGTAGTTCATGCTCTCAGCTCAAGCAGCCCCACGATGCAGCTCCCCATGTGCTGACCTACTGATGCACCACATTGATGAAGGCTGGGTACTTCCAGGATTCAGACTGTGATAAGCCCCCAGCTGTCTGGACAAACTTCCTTTGAGAAAAGCAGTACATAAGCCTGCAGGCAGGGATGAGGAAAGTAACCATTACACATCTTCATTAAAAGGTTTTAATTTGGAGTTCAGTCAGTTTTCCCCTTGTGACCTGGAGAAAACCATCACCTACACTGGCAGGATCAACAACTTCAGAAACAGTCTGATTACAATGCAAATAGATTCCTCTAAGGAAGGCCTGACCTTGAAGTGCTGAACATCTCCCTTCAGTGAATATTAGACCTCCTTATAAAGACAGGTGAAAGCTGACTCTCAAAACGAAGAAATTGTAATCATTCCTCTTGTAAAAGCTACCTGGTCTGCAAACAGAACTGGAAAGGTTTAGTGGTAATCCTAGTAAATAACAGCATTTCACATAGGCCACTCAACTGGTATGACTATAGCAAAATTAAAGAACTTAGTTCAATACATCGCATCCTGTTTATCTTCCTGCTTTATTATTTACAGATTATAATCTTCTCCTTGCAAAACTGTCAAAACTGCCCATGCAAACAAAGATCATCCTGACTGCCAGTCTTGATCAGGGTCGACAGGGACTTGTGAAGAGACAATGTTAAAGCACAAAAAAAATCCCTGAAATGTTATTCAATACTTAAGCAAACAAAATCAATTCTGCCAGTATCTACTCATCAGCTTCACAAAGCCCAGGAGCAGGACCACCATGAGACTTCACTTTTAAAAGAGCCTTCCTCATTCAGAACTCTGTATTGTCACAGAGGAGGAGACAAATCCCTGACAACAGAAATCATTATTAACGCTATCTGGGACAGTTTTACTAAAATGAAGTTTAACTGAAGCTAAAACACTTCAGAGAACTTTGTTTCACCTATGGTTTTATTATGAAAGGTTGGATGTACTAGCACACTTAATTCAGACAGATGAGACAGA
Organism: Myiopsitta monachus; assembly: GCA_017639245.1. Lineage (NCBI taxonomy): Eukaryota > Metazoa > Chordata > Aves > Psittaciformes > Psittacidae > Myiopsitta > Myiopsitta monachus. The sequence goes on from CM029919.1 coordinate 69,752,049, forward strand.
GACCCAGTATAGAGTACTCATAATCCCAACTCTAAAAATAGCTGCTTCAGTACAGTTCCATCTTGTGAATATTTGAAAAAGGGCTAGAAGGAAAGTCAACTCTGAAGCTTCAATAGTGGTCCAAAGTGGGACTGTTGCCCTCTTCTCTGTTAAGTCATATACTGTATTTCTTCAAACAAATGTCAAAATCACTTGATTGCAGAATACAACCTTGTTTCTGTACAACTAATAACCAGGCACCACCACCCTCTGGGATTATAGCAGAGGAGAAGTAATTACAGAGCTTGGATACCCTGGAGTGGGTATTTTAAGACTTACTTCTGGGGTCACGCACAGTCTTACTGTGTCAGGAAACTGCACACATAAGTGCCTTATGGTTCATGTTACTTAAAGCACAATGCTTCACATAACACTTCTTGCTCTTTGAACTCTCCAGCTAAGAAGCAGAGAGGACACATCCCCACAAACGCGGTTCCAGCTTCCTACCAAGAGGGAACTGTCAGTATGGTCCAATTATGTGAGACCATTTGCAGAGCAAGCTGCAGGAGGTAGTTCTCTAACGGGCATAGAAGAGAATGGAAACACGAAACTAAAGTCACAAAACATAGTGTACCCGTTCTATATTTAGATCTTAATAAAATGTATCTTGCTAAGTGCCTGCTTAAGAACAAGTAAATTGCATAATCCTAATTCACTGCTACAGGGTGTTTTCCTCAAAATAATCTAATTGTTTACGTGAAAGCCAAGAGAGCTTGTGACTAGCCTTTAGTTGTAAATGTGTAGGGTCAAGGGAACACCTGCACCACATTCACGTATGTCTGAAAGATATCTGGTCTCCCCCCCTACAGGAGGCAAACTCAAAGCAGGCTTCAGTAATAACTGTAACAAATCCACTATGAGAACTGGAGAGCCCTTCCCAATATTTAGTCCTCAAAGAGTCTCAAGACTGAGACCTCTCCAATGAAATCAATGCAGGCAAGAACTGGTGACTCTCAAAAGCCTACAACTGTAGGTGACCCCACTGGATCGTTTATGAAGGAGGAGAAAAGGGGTGAGGTGTGATAGCTTTTCCTGATGATTAAACACTGGCTAATCCCCCTGCATACACTCTCTGGGACATCCAGCTTTACAAAGCAGCCATAGGCCTTTAGGATGGTGCTTCAAGACAGAAGCTCCAATTTGCTTAGGTGAAAAAAAGAGAAGGAGCTGGAGCTAGGAGGAAGATCAAGCATCTCCTCAGTGGAGAACAGAAGGAGGCACTGCAAGTGGACACTCTGTGTTCAATTTCCCCACTCAAAGCATCCTGCATAATTAAAATATCCTCAGAGCCTGAAGGGATAATGGCATTTCCAGCCACAAAATGTTCCTGCAAAATATTTCTGCACCCAAGGTACTCATCATTTTCATCTCTAGCTTACACTTTTGAATCTTTAATACTTAGAAATTGCCTCAGGGATGCGAGAATGACATGCCTTTATTTTTGGGAGGGGGGGGTGTTCAGCTGGGGCATGGGAGTGTTGGAATCTAGATGCTTACAGAACAAGCCCTTTTTCATTTCAACTGTGTCTAACTGGTGATACATCTAAATCAGGTAATTTAAACCCAAATCTTTTGGCAGCTCAGACAGAGCAACAAGTATCCACTTCTCAGCAGACCATTAATTTCAAATCTCTATGGTCAGTCTACTGTAATTTCAACCAGCACTGCCCAGGTATTTTGCAAGCACGATTTTAAAAGGCAGGCACAGTTTAAAATTTATAAGATTAAAAGCTGAGGACAAGATTCCTCCCCCAGTTACATTAGCACAGAATTATTACAGCTGACAAGAGCACCGGGCTGAGAGACACTAACCCAGAAACAGGAGGCAGGGACACTACAAAGCAGGGCACAGCCAGCCAAAAGTGTTTCCCTTCATTCTCTTAAATATTTAAGGATCTCCTTTTGTAGTTCTCAAGGAGTTAGAATTCAATTTAAGAAATGAAATTGGAGGAAAGCTGCCTTCTCTAACACGCTCTACAAAGCTAATTCACAACACAGTTTTCCATAACATACCCTGTAACTACTCTGCCTACTGGGGAGAAGCTGAATGCTACATCATGCTAACCCAGATCCTCACTGGGGACCCCAAAAGGGAGCTCTGCTGCACCTCTAGAGTTACTCTAGTGTGCTGCTGGTAGTTATAAATGAGCAATTTCCACCTGATTGGGTTCTGCTCAGAGCCTGCAATCTCCCCACAATGAGCACTATGCACGTAACATAGCATGAGGAATGCCATGGCACCACTTAAACGCTGCTGACAGGTACCACGTGGGAAAACCCCATGGAGGTTAGTGTCTGGCCCTTTGAACTGAAGACACACAACATTACCACCACGCACTATTCATTTTGCTGGGCATCCCAAGGCCTCAGCGTTATGTCCACATGATAGCAATTTCAAGTGGTCAAGCAAGGCTGAGTCTACAATATCTCCACTGTAATTGGAAATGGGACGCAAAATACTGGAAAAGGATAGGAAGGGAGGAATAGGAAGGCAGAGTGGGAGCAACAGCAATGCATGACATGGTTGCACACTGGAGTCCTCTCAAGTTATCCCAAAGCCTTTCAAACTCCTCCTAAACTAAGCAACATCAGCGGTTCCCGAGGCCCATCATTAATTCAGGAACAGCAACTCATGGGTTTCATACATAAAAATCTGGCATTAATTCACAGAGTAGCTTTGAAAGCCCAATCCTCTGATCTCTTCCCTTCATAGGCACCTCAAAGGCTGCAAGTGTTTGGAGCCTGACTTCTCACTTATCTTAGAGCCACATACCTTCTGATAAGAAGTTTCAGTGGTTCAGCTGACTATGGAGGAAGCCAGCAAGGGAACAGCTTATCAAGCTGCTTATTGCAGGAAGGGATTTTGGTTTTTTAATCCTCCTTGAAGCTTGTTTTCTTGGAAACTAAAAGCTTTTTGGAGAAGCTGCACATCATCCGAGCCTCCTCACTGAGGATCTGAAAGCTTTTTTCCATGTCAGAAACGGTGGAAGTACAAAACTCAACAAGTCACCCTGAATTTGCGGAGGGTGATGTAACCTTTTTCCAATAGTATGCCTTTTGGTGGGATCTGATATCTTTCTTAACCATCTTGGGGAAGGGTATCCTTACAGGCTTAATAGTCCTCTACTGAAAATCATTAACAACTCTGTTTATATAGTCTGAAATTAATGTGTTCATTCCAAATTAAAGGTAGTTTTGCATAACAACAATCCAACTCACCCTGTGTCCCAGAGCAGAGAACTTTTTTGATAGGAAAACGGTAACCTTTTCACTTATTAACATTAATCACCATAAATAAGGACACTGGTTGGGTCTGGTAGTTGTTTGAGACTGCATTAATGATCACTGCGAAAGGATGGAAGGATTAAACTAAGTTCAAGCTCAGATTTACAAAATCTTGTTAATACCTTTAAAAGCAAACTGTGTTCCCACTGATGCACAGCGCTTTTAGTCTTAATGGAAAACTTTAACATTTTGGTTTTTAATCTTTGCCCAGATAAAATGAGCTAAGAATTTGGGGAAGGTACCCTGGATACTACCTAGAATCTGTGTATTTTGTTACCTGTACCATCCACCTCATTGCTACTTGACTGACCACCCTCAGCCCAAACCAAAATGATGCTGCTTTGAACTCACTTGAAGGAAGGCAAACAAAAATCAGAGGCTGAGTGATAAAAAGGCTTCCAATGAAGACATTCTCAAATGCTGGAAGTTACTGTAAACCCCAACCTTTGCCTTAATTTTCTCTGGGCTCTCTCTTGCCCACCTTGAAAGACACTTTCATGAGGAGAAGGGAAAGTCTGCCACCTCTACAGCTCATATTAGCTCACCTTAAACACGTGGAATGCTTCAAACTGAATGTTGGGGCTTTTATCTCGCAGCAAGTTCATCATCAGCTTCAGATTTTCTGGTTTGCTGATGTATTTTGTCATGATGGCGAAGTTGTGTCGGTCCAGAATCAATTCACCCAGCAACTACAGACACAATTAAAAACAGAACAGCTTTTTAGGTTTACCACTTTATTTTTGAATGCAAAGAAAGCAATGCCACATTTTAATGCTTGCCTAAGAGGTTTCAATGTCACCGCCTTTAAGAAAAAGTAACTAGACTTGTTACCATGGAGTGAGTTACTTTATGCCCAGTAATGCTCATCTTCTAAATACTACAGAGAGGGATCCCACATATAGACCGGGTGTAAGAGGAGCTGGTGAGAGCCAGTTAGGACAGAAGCAAGTGCAGTGCAGCTGTCCCACAAAGACACCTTCACTTCATTCAAAAGTTACATTAACACGCCTATCTGATCCCATCTGCAGGTCATGTCAGACGTGGTTGCTGTAGCAGCAAGCAGCACCAGACAGAGACTATCACATTATTCTCAAGTTCATTTTAACCTATGTTCTGAGCCAAAGTACAAATTCGAGGTCAGGGAAGAAACGACTAGTGTTTGTTCCATAGAAATGGCCCAATGCTTCACTAGAAATCCAGGAAACGAAAGACACAGCGAGCTCTTGTGTACTGTAATAAGAGCCCTTTGAGCACTTATCTCTACCTGTGTTAGAGTGTGGCTGCTCCATTGCCATACATGTATCCTGCATAACATGGAGTTCAAATTTAGAAGGCAAGTGCTGCGAAACTTGACTTTACCTTTAAAGATTGTCTCTTTGTTACGTAATTCTCAGAATGAAGGAGTTTTTCATAATCCTCAAAGATCTAGAATAACAAGAAAACACAAAATGCATCTGATTCGTGTCCAACCTCCCTCCTCCTGGTCCTTCCCACCCCAGAGTAGCAGCAGAGACCACAGTAGTGCTACCATCTAACATGTGACTGCTATGCCAGGCCCAGCTCTCGTGGCCTTTTTTCTTGGCTGGTTATCATGCAGTGAATTAATGCCCAGGAACACTCCTCTTTCCAAATACCACAGAGGGGGATACCACATATGGCCTGGATGTAACAGGAGCTGGCGTGAGCCAACTAGGACAGAAGTAAGCCAGTGCCTGTACAGCCATCTCTTACAGGAGGGTGAATCTGCTGCCAGGACATGTGGGTCCAGCACATAATGTCTACTCATACTGCACTCATGACCTGCTCCGTGAACTCAAAACAGGTGATGGTGCAGCCCGTACTGGCATATGTCAAAAGCTCTTTTGGTGAGGTGCCACCAATTAAAATTGCTTGCCCAAAGAGGGTCACCAGGAGCTGAGCACATGCTGGCATTGCAGGACTGGGACAAAGCAATCTTGTGGTCCAGAACACAGAGAGAAGCCTACAGTAAGTTCAAACCATCTACCAAACCAGCAAAAAAACCCCAACAGTGCCATCCAAAATCACCTAATGAATATGCTGGCTTCCACAATGTATATTTAAAAAGTTCAACATTAAATAAATGCAGAATGGGGACTGTTCCAACACAGTGCTTCAGTGTTAAGAGGAAAGATTGGCAGACACACTAGTTTTGCTCCAGTTAAGCTGCGTTTGTGACTCAGCAATAACAAGGCTGATCTTTGTTTAAACTTTCTGGTAACCAGAATGAAAGAGATAGTCTTTGGCCCTTTCACTTTGGCAATGAAATAAAGAATAACTCAGGTAACATGAGAATATAACCCAGAGTGTAATTGCATGATCCATATCAGTCCAGTTTCGCTTGATTCCAATGGAATTTTTCTGACCTACATTTGGTTCAAAACTAAGGCAAAAAATCAAAGTGAAAACCAGCAGCTAATCAAGGGGCTAACTGCCTTAGGATGGCAAGAGGCACAGTCACACCTCAGTCCCCCACTTAGGTACCTGTCGTTTCCAGTAATGCTAAAACTTCTTCCAGTAACTCTTTTCCTGTGTCCCAAAGTATTGTAAATAACACCAGTATGGCACTACCAGGGCTGGAATATCACAAAACTGTTTAAAAACATGGTTTGTTTTCTCCCATGATCTATTTACACACAAAGTTTACAGTTCCATTTACATATGAGGAGATATGAAGCATGCAGAGAGGAATAAGACTTGCTTTTAAACAGCGAGTTCTCCTGAAACCTTGGTGCATGTCCCCAGGTGTGTGCAGAGGGGGATATTTCAAATGCCTTGTGAGGATTCTGCTTCATTAAAAGCAGTGTTTATTTCTACAGCCCTATGTGACTATTCTACCTGAAACATAACCCCCCCTGCTATTGAAGGGGCACTTTCTCCAGCTAAGTATGAACAGAAAAATATTCTTGTAGCATTTATACTTACTGCATCATAATTTTGTTCCAGAAATTCTGCTACCAACAATTTGTGTCTTGTCAACAGGTCCTGGGGAAGAACAGAGAAAGGTTACCTGAGCGAGCGTGCTCATTTAATTGTCCCTTGAGTCTCAAATCTATGTTAGCATTTTTTTTACCAGGTGTTTAGAAGACATTTACAACATAATTTCGATAGTCAGAAAGCATTTAAAACTAATACTGTATTGTGTGGCTAGCAGGATTTTAAGGAGAACTCAGTTAATGCTAACAGAATCAATATAAGACTATTCTAACACTCTGTACTCCTTTTTCCTTCCACCTTTTCTTAGGATCATTGCTCATTGAGCACAATACTTACAATAAATTAGGGTAGGGGAAAGGAAGAAAGTATGGAGGGACCTCTTATGGAGGGACCAGCTATGGTCCCAAAGCCAAAAGTGATATGGTTATGCTATCCCATAGCCAGAAATTACGCCAAGCTGAATCAACTGCTATCGCTCATCTCCAAGAATACAACAGGGAAGATTTAAATTCAACCACTGTATAAATATGTTTAGTTATTTAAAGCCTAAAAATTGGGCACCAATCTAAGCTAGCCATCCAGGCTCTCCCTCCCCAGAAAGGGTTCTCAGGGAAGTGGGATGAAACCCATTTGCAGCTCTCTTTCTGCCCAAGGCATGCTTCCTGATACAAGTAGTAGCATATTAGACAGCTGGACTGGATGCCTCCCATGCTAAAAGGCCAACTAATTCAAATTTAAGTTAAAGCAGCCTTCCCAACAGAATGGGAATGCTGGTCCTCAGTGACAGAGATGCAAGTGTTCAGCTCCAGAAGAAATCAAGCCTCTTTACTAGATGAATAGCTAAAAATGAAGTGGCCAGTTTGAGCAGTTAAATTTAATTTTTATCTTATTGCCTCTTTCAAAACATAACATTAATCACAATAAATGCCTGATGACGTCCATTCAAGTCACTGTTTTTCTAGTGAATCAGTTTCTGCTATCTTTTTTATCTGTTTTCCTTGGTTTCCCTACCCAATCAGAGACTGAAGCTGATGAGGAGCTGAAGCAGATGCACAGACACATCCTCTACAGCATCACAAATAAAAAAGAATCCTTTACATACTAGTCCTTTAATTTATTTTTACCATCAATCATAAGAGGAAAGCAGAGTGCTATAAAAGCTAGTACGCTTTTTTAACACATTCCTTTATGCAGCAGGACTGCAGTGATAGCGGTTTAAAAGGCTGAGTGCAACATATATGATTCGCGAGCTTTAATGCAGGGCACTTTGGAGGCAAGTACAACAGTTTTCAATAGGGGGCACAAATGGAATATAATCCAAAATGAGTTTTTCGTACAAAATCAGGAGAGAGCGTGAAGCAGCAGCATTCAATCAGCCCTCTTTCCAACTGCTGCTTGTACCCTCCACAGCTAACTGTATGTCAAACACAAGCTGTTTTCCTCTGCATTTTTAACAGCTATTTTTCCTCTCTGCAGTGCACCTGGCTGAATTTAATTAAGAAGTACATCTCCAGATCATCAAAAAATCCAGTATGTCCCTACTATAAATATCCTCAGACTTTAAAGCATATTTAATTAAGCTCTCCTCTGGTGCATAGACTACCCAAGGCTTTTAGCTCTGAACCAGACACCAGTGGCAACACTACCACAGGGGCACAACACAACACAGGGGCAACAGAACTGAAAACATGAGCTCAGTAATCCAGCCATAGAGCAATCACAGAATCATAGAACGGTTTGGGTTGGAAGGGACCTTACACCTCATCCAGTTCCAACCCCCCTGCCACAGACAGGGACACCTTCCACTAGACCAGGCTGCTTCAAGCCCCATCCAACCTGGCCTTGAACACTGTCAGGGAATGGGGCAGCCACAACTTCTGTGGGTAAGTATAGCACTTGGGTTTACGGTATTAGAAATGAAGTAGCTCCATATTTGACAATTCAATCACTTGTACATACTGCTTGCTGTTCCAGCTATTCAGAGTAACAGACAAATAGGAGGTGAGCTGAAAGCTGGTTGATTTCCAGAACTGACCGTGTATCAGGTGCTAGGAGACAAGGTTTTTTAAAAAGGGCAGTGTATAGCTTTTCCCCGAGCATTTTAAAAGGTGATCTCTGACCTAAGTCAGAGGATGAACTGCCCTCACACTCTTCTCTTTCCAGTGCACGTGAGGATGTAGAATCCTATTTTTAAATCCTGCTAAAAATACACTGGGTTCACAAGGGACAGAAGTTAGTTCTGCAGCTGGAGATCTATGTACGACATCATCCCTCTTTTGCAGGGAGGGTTGCGGCAGTGTGTGGTTCTTGCTGCAGCTTAACTGATCCTTGTTCCAGTCCTGCCTCCTGGTTGGGGTGATGATTGTCCGTCACCACCAACACACACTACTGTCCTGCTCAAAGCAGGACCTGGGGGAAGGATGCAAATCTCTTCTGTCAGGCTGGGAACAAAGTGCAGGGGCATTTTTTTCTGACCATAGACAAAACACTTTCCAAGCATAGGGTAAAATGACAGAGACAGAAGATTTAATCCCAGTTACGATGCATTTTTATACAGGCCTGCACTGCACTTTTATCTGTTTCCATGCTCCTTTCATTTTCATAACATTTATGAGCACCACAACAGCACAACTCAAAATACCTGAAAGATGCTATTTGTTAAGCAACAAATGGGTGGTTCTTCTCACCTCATTACTGAAGAATGCAACATTATCTCCATTCTGCAGATCTTTACCCCATTCAGTAGGTTAGTGAAAACCAAGGCCAGATTTCAGCAATGACTCTCCTTACAGTTATTCCTAAAATCTATTGAATCATGTTTCTAATTAGCTTTGAAAGACTAAACAATGTGTCTCTATGACAGCAAAGAACCAAGGATAGCAGAAAAAAGGAGTTGCATCTATATTTAGAAGAACCTTTACCTAAAAAGAATTTTCCCAGCTTTCTTAACTTATTTTTCAGAAAGAAATTCATTTCCCGGTACATTAAGCACCCAGTTTTGCTCAGACTGTAATGGCACTGTGTGAGAAAGATGATGGCCACATATAAACTCCAAGAAAATTGGCAGGCTTTACCTAACTTCATTTTCAGCACACGCAGGCTCTATCTACACAGTGCTTCCACCTACTCAGCTTGTAGCAGTACGGTCCTTACATTGAACCATGGGTCACAAAAGTAAGCACATAAATACATCGTAAAATAATCCATAGGCATGGCATTAATCTAAACCCGACTGCTGATCTCAGACGGGACAGCAAAAATTACAAGGATTTCACAAGTGAATTTTAAATGATTCCTTCTATTTACTGACTGTGGTCATGATGGGCAGTGATTTTGTCTCTGGGGGAAGGTAGGGAGAGGAAAAGGTCATGTTTTACAAGAACTGTGTGTAATACATAATTAATTCTAGTTTTAAATGGTTGCATAAAACATCTTTGATTGGCAAGATGAAGAACATCAGTGAAATGTAAATCTGTATTGGATTAAAGATTCTTTGCTAGCTTTATCACTCTCGTGAATCCTGTTACAACCAGACCAAGGATTAACTATATCCTTTACTGAACAATAAAAAAGACATCCAGTTTAAAGGCAACACACCATCCAGTGATGACTGCTGATAGAGTGCCATTTTTGACACTAACACAATGAGGCAGCTATCAAAGAATTTACCTTGAATGTAGCAAAGGCATCAGAAGCTATATCAAACGTTGACATTTCCACATATTTAAAAAAGTCTCTGAACTGTTCCGAAAAAAGTATGATTTTGGCCAAGGGTTCATGCCGGATACACTCTCTCAGCATAATTCCACAGCGTAAGGCAATACTTGGGGATTCATATCTGAAGAATGAAAAGAAACAGAAAAGATCAAAATATAGAAGACCAAGGATTAACAGGCACTTTTCTAGCAACAGGGAACTTTGTAGCACAGGGAATGCATGCACCAGAAGGGACACAACAAACGGATGGCAGCTCACAGCCACAGCACTGCGCCCAGCTTCAGGACCTCAGCCCAAAGCTGAGGAGCAGATAAGGCTGCCAGCATTTTCCACTGCAAACCTCTGTCTTCCCAAGCCAAATCGCATTTTGGTGTAAATGTGCATTTCACGTCCTCTCTGTGGAAAGACCATGTGGAGCGCATAATGTTTCAGCAGAGCTTCTTCATCAGTGCAATAAAACAATTTCCCTTTTCAGATTTAATTCTGAGCTCCTCAGTTCATCCAAAAAAAAAATGTAACACTTCATGACCATACATCACCTCCCACACCTCTTATAGAGGACATAACTCTAGAACATTAATACTTAACAAGGAAGGCAGAAGGAGTTTATCCAGGCAAGCTACATAGGATTAAGCTTTCTGTAGCTCTGAAGGCTTTTTCTTTCAGTTCATAAGGAATTCTGTCCAATCCCTTCCCTGTAAAGGCTTTGATTTGTTCAGCATACAAGTACTCATTCCTCAAGTTACAATTCTGTTATGGCACATGCACTGCAATAGCCAGGAGCCAGCACACTTCTCCATCTTGTAAAGAGAGACAGAGGGGTAGATAATTCAGATCATCTATTTCTATAAAGCCCTGATTTCTTTAAAGCTGAAATTAACCTCAAACAAAACTGTTAGAAACATAATTTTTTAAAAAAGAAAGGATGAAATCCAACAATAAGAAAGGACTTAAAATGAGCTTCTTCCAGCAATCTTCAGTCATGTGAAAGTGGTGAAGTCCAAGGGGACAGAAAGCATGCTCTGTTTCAATAAGCTGGCTGTACTATATCAGAACTGTGTATTATCACCCCAAGCTTATCAGCATCGTTCTTCCTTTGCACAATTAATTCCTATCACTAGGCCAAAAGAGAAAAAAAAGGAAGAAAAAACACAAAATGCCATCTGTGCTGTAAGTGAGTGGGCCCTCAAATTTACCACCAGCTTGCAATTTAAAAGAATGGTAGTGTTTTGTGGGCATACCAGAGCTGCATACTTCAACCTGATGTCAACAATAGCCGGCTTAATGAAAAATGAACTACTATTCCAAACGGGCAAATGAAACTTCCCACCCTCAAGGAAATGCAGGCACTAGAGCCCCTGTTTGTTTCCTTTTGAGAAACATTTGCAAAGATGAATTTGTAACTCTTTAGACAACGGAAATTCACGGATGTTTCCCATTGAGGCATACCTCTCCTCAACTCCGTTAACAGGAATACTAATTTTCAAGGAAAAAGAGGAGGAGCTGCTCCTAGGAGCGCAGCCAGGAAAATATTTAATAGTTGGCTACGGAATACTTCAATTGGAATAAAAGCAAATTACATTGTTTCCAGCACAATAACTTCTTAAAACATAAAGTATCAACAGTATCATTCTTAGTCAAATGCTCCATTATCTGGAAGTCGGTTATGGACCTTTGGCTGTTCACATAAGCGAGGGAAGTTGGGTTTGGCTCCTGGAATATGCCTGGAAGAAGTTTACAAGCTGCCCAGGCATAACTGGCATGTTCTCTGCACCCACACTTACATGCAAAGCCACCAGGCAGGAGTGATTGACATGTATTCCAAAATCACCGCTAATGAGCAATTAGTGCTCTATACTGACATATTCCAAAAGCAGAAGAAACTATTGAGGAGCTCTGTTCAGATGACCTTCAGACAACCTAAGGAGACCCCCACTTACTGACTACTAGGGGCAACCAGAAAATAAAATAATGGACTTGAAAGATTTAAAAACTCTTACTGGGGAGGCTGAAAGAGGCAACACGGAGCAGAGATGTATCTCAGTGCAAAGGGAACCATACTTGCATGGCTAGTGCAGAAGATGGTACGAGGCAAGGAGCACAGGCAGGAGATATGGAAGGCATCAAGCGTGGGAGACACAAGGTCTTGACAAATAGCTATATGCTAATATGATTTTACACTAACTTCTAAAGCCTGGATAAACTCAAGGGCAATTCTGCAACTTCAGCCAGTATACCACTAAAGCTTTAACTGCACTATGGTATGAAGAGGTCGTCACAGAACAGATCAAGGCAGTGACTAAGTACATTAGAGATAGCATGTGGCATGATATGTATTCACAAAGGAGCTTATCAATCTGTCATTTGTGAGAAACAATGCAAGTGCCACAAACTTCAAGTCCTTTACAGCCATGGTACTAGAGAGAAAGTATTTTAAAATACAAAAGACCAAAGTTATTTCTGGGTTAATGCAATACACTGACACCAGAGAAAAAAGCTGGCTCAAATCTATTGAGTACTCTATATACACCCATCACTGAATCCATCTGAAATCTTACTCATACACAAAGCCTGCACACGCAGAAAATAAGATACTATTAACGTAAGTCCTCAGGCAGCAGGAAGGTAAATTAACTTCCCAAAAAAGTGAAAAAATAGGAAAGTAGTGAACTATGTGCTGTATGTTTTTCTGAAGCTGAGAAGCTGGAAGGAAGTAGCCAGAGTAAAATGAATTCTAAAAGCTAAGAACAGTTAGTTATCTCAAGCTGGCAGTGCCGCCGGAGTATTAGGCAGGAAACACTGGGCGGGAGCTCTGATTCAGGATCCTTCCCACTCAACAGCACTCACATTACGCAACAAAAAAAGCAACCTTTTGTTGATGGCTTTGGAAATTGACTGTCAGTGGGCAGAGGAAATTTTGCATCCAATAAAAGTAGAATGGTGACAAACTTTCGCAATAGTCTTGTGCTGTTTCTTTTATTGCCATGGTAAAATGGTATTTTTTGTTTCTCTCTAGATAATGTCACAGAATCATAGAATCATCACAGAATGGTCTGAGTTGGAGCCTGAAAGATCACCCAGTTCCAACCCCCTGTCATGGGCAGGGACACCTTCCATTAAACCAGTTTGCTCAAAGCCCTGTCCAGCCTGGCCTTGAACACTGCCAGAGATGAGGCAGCCACAGCTTCTCTGGGCAACCTGTCCCAGTGCCTCACCACCCTCACAGGGAAGAATTTCTTCCTAATACCTAACCTACATCTACCTTCTTTGATCTTAAAGCCATTCCCCCTTGACCTGTCACTGCATGCCCTTGTAAAAAGTCTCTGTCCAGATTTCTTGCATGTCACGGAGGACTTAACATACAAGCCGCTTTCCTTTCAGAAGATTCTGATTTCACATATTTCATTTAGCACTAAATAAATATTAGAACATATCCTCAAGTCACGCTTTCAAGAGGTAGTGTCTACCATGAAGTGGGGGTTTCCCAGTCTCACAGCTGACTGCACACAAGCACTGCACACTGCCTGCATGCAGCAAGCTGTGTGTTCAGGGCTCTAGCCTTGCTGTAGGTACATGTTGTAAGTATCATTTATAGGGAGTCCCAGCAGCAGGACACAGGCAGGTAGGGCAGCATCACGTTTGACATCATTACACTGTTCTGCAGCAGCTGCTCTGGTACCACCAGGGCTGTTCGGGTCTGTCTTCTGGACTACTACTTATTAATTCAACAGCACTTTCTACCAAGAAACTCCAGAAATGGCAATTCTAATACAGCGCAGTGCTGCGGAGAGATAGCCAAGAAATCATTAACAAGGAGTCCAGGGACCAAACTAACATGGACACGCTGCTCAACTCAGCAGGAATGTCTGAAACAGCACCCAAGTGATGCCATTTAAATTCTTCCAGTGACTTAGGTCACCTAAAGCAAAATGTCTGTCAGCAGCATATGTGCAGAACATAAAATCTTTACTATCATAGAATCACAGAATAGTCTGGGTTGGAAAGGACCTTAAGACCATCTAGTTCCAACCCCCCTGCCATGGGCAGGGACATCTCACACTAAACCAAGCCACTGAAGGCTCTGTCTAACCTGGCCTTGAACACCACCGGGGATGGAGCATCATCTTAATATTCTAGGTTCTTACAGATGCCAAAGAAGATCTGGGACATGATCCAAAAATATTTTTTAGCTTTAAATAAAGCCCAGACATATGGCAGCAATACACGCACAATGTGCAAAAACAAGTGAAAAATTGAAACAGCAAAGACAGAGAAAAGGGAAAAAATGATTGTACCTATCTATGAAATTGAAACCAGTTGTACAAGTTAATGAAGATGGAGAGAATTAAAATCACTGTCCTGAGACTAGTAGTTTGAGGTTTATATAAATGGCCAATTTTAATGAACAAATGAAACCAGAATGCATTTAACTAGCAGAGTGGTTTCCTCTCTGAGGAAGCTGGCAATTAGTAACATAAAACAAATAGTTTTAAAATTAAAGGTAAATCACTGTACTTGTAAGAGCAAGGCCCAGCTCAGCCCAGACACCTGCCTAGGCTCTCCACTACCCTGCCTGTGAGGAAGGCAGCAGGTCCACACCTTCTCCTATGGCAGCAACCTTTGCCACCACATTCAGCCACAAGCTCACAGTTCTTGAAATCCCTGGTAATAACTAGATCTCTCCATTACTTTTTTCTTTACTAAGCTGTGCTGGATTGTGACCAGTTTTGAAGGAAATAACTATTTTAGAGGACTTCTGTGCCTATCCCTCTCCTGGCTCGGGTCTGCCCCTGGGAGAGGCTGGCTGAAAGGAGTTTTGCCCTTGGGGCTGTAACTCTGTCAATGCACAAACCTTAGATGGTGATTAGGTATTTTCCTAACTCTGGCTGTGGAGCAAATAGTAAACGTGAATACCTTCAACCTCAGGAGCGAGAAAAGCAAGAAAAAAAAAATAATAATCATTCTTATATCACCTGCTTGATATGTTGTTGATAGGCTGTTGCTAGTGTGACCATACAACTGTTATGAAAATCCATATTGTTTCATACTGATCAGCTAATAAATGAACTTATTTCTACATTAGTTATTTAATCCCCATCACATGTATTCTCATTTATTTATGAAAAAAAAACCCAACCAAAATCCTAAAGGCAAAAGAAAATGGAACAGAAAACAGATTTCAAGGGTTGGAAAAGCAAAGCTTCTCACGGAATGGAAGGTGCTTTTAGTCAAAAGTAAAGGCGACAGAAACCCCAGGATTTTTTGGCCAACACTTGGGCACTCCTGAATGCAACTACAGCTGAATGCAACTACAGCCCTCCTTGGCCAACTTACCTTGGGAACCACCAGATTACAGCTGAGCACTGACTCCCTCAAAGGTTAAAAGATGCACACACAAAAAAAATATTTACTGCTGAAAGTTGTGGAGTTCATTACAGAATTAATTTGAAGTTCACGTGTGGCTACAAGGGTTGGAGAAGTCTGTCCCCCAGACACAACTATTCATGTATTTTTGTTTCCCTCTGTTCAATAACATAGTGGCCCAGTTTGACAGACACTTATTTACAGTTATTTACAGACAGTTTACAGACACTGCTATAAGTCACTTCCTGCAATGCTAAAAGGTCTAAATGAAACTCAGCAGTCATCAACAATGCCACAGAAGAGTTTAGGGCAAGAACTGAAGTACAATCATGTGGGGAGCACTCAAGAGCAATCAGCACATAATTATTCCAACATGAAGTTTGGTGAAGAAATAATAGCCAAATAAAAAAATCCAGTCATCAAAAATATACAGTTAAGTAGAAGAGAAAGTCAGTATGAAACAAAATAAGAAATCTAGAACAACATCTCTTTTTTTTGTTAACTAAAAGTGACAAAGTAGATCAGCTGCAGTGCCAGCATGTTCCAGGCAATGCTGTTTAATGAAAATCAAATTAAAGCACCCACCCTTTTAGAAGCATGAATAGGATATGTGGATGGGCACTAATGTATTCCACAGTAGGGCTGCGTGTGCCAATTTGTCTTCTCAAGATGTTGTTAAATATCTGGGAAACGTCCTTTTTGCCCTGTTAAAGAAGCAAAATATATCTTCAACTGGAAAAACATGAACAAATAATCATTTACTATAACCTCTTATTTAAAGTAGAAATGAAAATGAAACCAAGTCAGTTTCTTTGGGGGGGGGTGGGTGGGTGTTCTCTACCTCATAATCTTGTGGCATTGAAAGAAGTCTTCAATGCCACAAGAAGGCTTCCTCTGTTTCTCCTGAATACGTGTATCTACACACATGTTTTGCCTTCAAATGCTTTCCTGTGCAAACAGCTTTTCAGAAGGTCTTTCCAAATTATGTTCTATTCAGCCACACGGTTTGCCAATACATCTTGCATTAGAAGTCCTCTTCCTCCCCCACTGCTTTCTCCCATAGCCACAGGAGACAAATCGATGTATGAAATTCAGGGAGGGGGAGACCAGTTACTAACGACCAGTAACCAAGGCAGTGAGTCAACAGCAAGTCACTATGCACAGGACAAGCTAAAGCAAAAGGTTACTTATAATTTGTACAGGATCATCGATCTGCCTCAAGAGGACAAACATTCCATGGCAAAGAACTTACTGAATGTTTCAAGCCAAGGAGCAGACAGTTTCACACAGAGGGAAAATCCCAGATCTCACCTCTACAAACAAACACTGCTGAGAAACACAAAATATTCTGCTTTCCTACTGGTTCCAACCCAGCTGGCTTGGAGACTTGAGGACATGAGGAATTAAATAGGAGAATCAAGTCAGAGCAGGCCAGTCCATCTGCCTTTGTCTGAAACACTTCTGACCCTTGGAAATTCTCTTAATTAGGCTAACTCTTTATAAAGTCATCCCATTCCCCCCTATCTTTGCAACACCCATAGCGTATGCCTGGAATCCTGTGATCCCCAGTGGCTTCAGCAGTCAGTCCAAGACAAAACCGATGCAGAGAACAGCTATTGAAAGGGCGAGGTGAAAATGGCCAGAAATTAAGTGATCCCCTCTGCTATGCCGAGTTTTATATCTGTTATTTAATATTAGGTGCACTACAGCATTCTGTGCAATAGCAGAGGCAGGGGGGTTGGAACTATCTGATCTTTAAGGTCCCTTCCAAGCCAAACCATTCTATGATTCTATGATCTCTTTATATATCTCAGAGAGGATATATGCACATATATATACACATATATATATACACACAATTATACCAAGTTTTCTAGAGACCAGCGATGGTGAAAGCCAAAGAAGTTGGTCTCTCTGGGTTCTTCTAGGGGGAATGGAGGCAGATAGGATGGAACCAAGGCAGATTTCACTCAACATCAGGCATCTATAAAGATTGTAGAAATACTTCTACAACACTTCTTACTTGGATCTGTGATTCAATTTTGCCTTATAATGAAATACATATGCTACTGAAGCACAAGATAAGGCATCATGGAGATAAAGTGGCTAGACAAGAACAAGAAACCTGCAAAAGATGTGATTATGTAAGTAGTGAATTGCATTATACCTATACCATTATTTAGCTCATGTTTCAAGAGAAAGTAAGGGAAAGTTTCTAATGTCACCAGTCCTGAGCTTGTGGCTATTTACTGCTTCTTTCAGTGGCTTTACAGCTTGTGAACCTTTAGGCTTACACACAGTTAGCAATGCCTATTTTTTCAGTTGACATTTTCTGTATGCCCACTTCCTTCAGTTCTTCAAAGTTCAACAATAAATTCCATCTTTTAAATTTCAAAAATCCCAGGCTGATTTTGATTCTGGGCTCCTGCCCAAACCCAGCATTAGTGCTTCATAATAATATCATCACCAAAATTATATCTTGTTTCTTGAGTGGCAGAAGCAATAAACCTGTGTCTTCTATAGACATGCAATGGACGTGTGCAAGTCTTCTCTACAGGCACACCTGCCCCCAGCCACACGTGCTGTAAGTGTACTGGCAGGTGAAACACAAATGGGACAGGACTCAGGTCTGTGCTGTGCCTTTTTCTTTGTTGTGGGCACTAACTCTGGTCTCACTTCTCTAAACAGCCATCAGGTTTCATGAGGTCTTTGAAAGCACATCTTCAAAGGGAAGTACAGCTGTGCAAAACTGGGATCAAAGCAAGCAGCAGGGTTGGTGAGGAGGAGGCGGGGAGTCAGGACTAAACAAAGTAACCTACATGAACATTTCTTCCAGAAATCATTTTCAAGAAATCTATGACTGCTTTCTGTTATTACACACAGATAAAAATAATAATGTGCATGTTCTAAAGTGAGGAAATTCTTGTTTGACAAAGAATCCTAAATACCAACTGTGGCCATGAACACAACAAAACGAAAGGCAGAGTAGTTTATACACTGAAGAAGTCCATGGGGCTATTAAGACAAAGAAGAGCTTGCTCTTACTGTCCTCTTGTTCAATGGCATTTGGTTTCTACTGTTTTGCCTAAAAAAAACACCATCAGCTCTGCTAAATGATTGAAAAGGTTGTATCATGGAAAAATCTATTTTGCAGTAAGAGTTATTAGAATTGATTGCAAAAACAGTAATTCAGCAACAGATCAGGTATTTCATTCTGTACTGGTATTTGAAGACTGTGGGTTCAATATGTCCATACAGAATGTTTGCCCTGACAAAAGCAATACAGACTGTCATGTAACCAAAAAAAAACAACGCAGCAGTTTCCCTTCTGGGGTGTATTTGCTAACAGTATCTCTTCTTTCCCCCTCTTCCCTTTTTTCTTAAAGGCAAATAAATAAACTACTGGATTTTGGAGGTTTGGGTTGGTTTTTTTGTAATTAAGACATTTAACAGTAACCAGGGGTAGCAGGGGAAGACAATTTAAAGGACCTCAATAAATTCTAGCATTAAAAAAAACCCAAACCAACAACCCAACAACCCTCCTGAACTTAAGACCTGAGGAAAAGTGAGCGACCTCCACTAACACGACTTCCAAAAATTAATACAAAATAAATAGAATCATAGCATGGTTTGGGTTGAAAGGGACCTTAAAGATCACCTAGTTCCAACCCCCCTGCCACAGGCAGCAACACCTTCCACTAGACCATGTTGCTCAACACCCCCCCCCCCCCCCCCCAGCCTGGCCTTGCACACTGCCAGGGATAGAGCATCCTGGCTTTACTAGGGGCAGGGGGAAGAGAGGGGAAAAAGAAACCATAACTTTCCTACCACTCCTCCCTTTCATTCATTTACAATATGGAAGAAAAACAAAAGAAACAACAAAAATTTCAGTAATCGGAGAAAACTTCCAGAAGAAAGTAACTCCCACAAGAAGCAGCCCTGGGAGCAACAGACGATCTCTCCAGGGAACGGGTTTTTAAATGCAGCAGCTGCCATGCCCTATACATTGGCTACTGCTCCTGCTTCAGACCTCAGCAGCAAAGGTTTGGTTCCTGGGAGCTGGGGATTTCTTACTGTTTGGAAGTGCTGGGACATTTGTGATGATTCACTGCATCTGGGAACCATAGAAATCATGGGACTCATAACAGTAGTCCCTGTGGACCGTTATCCCAGATGACCATAGACCACAGGAACACTGCAATGACCTGCCAGCAACAAAGTTTCTTCCCAGTCCCTACCAGTCAGAGGTCAGTTAAAAGGGTTTATAATTATCCTGAATCACTGCAATATTTTCTACCATAATTCTTCTCGCTATTTATAAGTGAGTTCAGTGGTCTTTGTAGTTGTCTACAAAGTTTTTGGCTTTAACAAGAGAACTGGCAAAGTTCTATGGAATGTATGCTTTTTTATATAACTGCATGAAATTAAATACTATATATACCCATACATATTCATATTAATATTTATGCTGTCAAAAAAAGTTATATTCCTTTCTTCTTTTAATCTAAATCATTAAGTGGGGGCAACCCAATTTACCTTGCCAGCTGCTCTCAGTTTTGAACACCTTTTCCACCTCCCTTCCTCTCAACTAAACCATACCAATTTTTTGCAGTGTTTGTCACAGGAGATTTTCCCATGATTTCAATTATTGTTCCATGTGCCTGCCCCCTTCTAAATTGGACACGCTCTTCAAAGACAGTGGTTGTCTCTAGTTCACGATCCCAAGGAGGTTCATCATCGCTGCAGCTTAAATCGGTCATAAAGAGTATTCTCAGCATCATTTCCAATCTTATTTGGATACACATGGCAATATTTCTTTTTTTGTTTTATTTTTTAAAACAAAAAAAAAAGTAAAAAATCAGATGGACTGCATTTACACTCAGATACTGGAAGTATCTATCAGGACACTCACCCATCTACACCAGCTGCTTTCTACAGCACATGAAAACCAGTTTTGAATGCAATGAAATAATTTAGATTTCAGAAAAATACAGCTCTACTCACTGACAACACTGACACCAAGGAGGTGAAAACGTTTCTGGATGCTGACCTACCTCAAAATCTATCAGCTGCAGGTTGGCAATAAGCGTCACTAGAAGGCCACTGTTGTACAGCTCTTGCGCCAGCTGAGCCACAATTTCTGTAGGTGGCTCCTTGTCTGCGGTCCCACACAGGATTTCCTTCATTGCTTGCAGAGATTTTGACACTTCCTCTGATGCCTGTTTGCCAGCACACAGGTTTTTGGTGGTTTTTTTTTAATGAAAGAAGAAAAAAAAAAGCATTTTACTTTAAAAGACAAGCAGTTCAAAAGCTTCTAAATGACAATGACTTATCTGTTGTAAAATGGTTGAATAATTTTAAGTAATTCCTGAGGCTGGAGGATTCATGCTGGATTCTGCAGGTCCTACACAAGCACAGTTACTTTCAATTTAAACACAGCATGCCATCACTTACACACCACAGGCATAAAATAGGGGCAGTTCCTGAGCAGCAGCCCCTGACCAGCTTTCCCCCTAGGTTGTATAGTAAGCATGACATCATATGGTCTGGAATACCCATTTGGGATAGCTGAGTCACCTACTCTGGCTGTGTATCCTTCAGCCTCCTGCGTATCCCCAGCCTGCCCACTGGTGAGATAAGGTAAGGAGCAGAAAAGGCCTTGGCTCTGTGTAAGCACTGCTCAGCAGCAACTAAAACATCCCTGAATTATCAACATCACCCTCATCTAAAACCCAAAACACAGCACTGTACTAGCTAATAGGAAGAAAACTAACTTTATCTCAGCTGAAACCAGGACACCCTGCCAGCTTTGTATTGCCACCACCTATTTCTCCTCATCAAGCACGGTTTGAGCCATCATCTTCTGCAAGGGATTTGCCTCCTGAGCACACAAGCACTTCAGTCTCAGGTTAGGGGAATTAATTAAACAGTTGAGCAATCCAGTCTCTTGTGAGGTGTCCCTGCCCATGGCAGGGGGGTTGGAACTAGATGCTTTTAAGGTCCTTTGCAACCCCAACCATTCTATGATTCTAATTTGCTTTAGCAAAGCTCCCCAGCTGCCACCAAATGAACTAAAATAAGTCTTTAATCTTTGGCTCCCACCTACTGCATGCTAATTTTGTGCAAAGTTTCAGGTAACTAATGTAGAGGACAAATCATGAATCACCTTGCAGAATGCCTTGACCAGAAAGATTATAACAGGAAAATGAAAGAGAAATGCACATAAACAGGTGTCAGCAGCGGTCAGCAGGTTTAGAAGTGAACAAAAACAGCCCACTTCCCAAAGCTCTGGCTCACGCTGTCCTCCCAGGTTTGTTTCGCTTCATATAAATAAAGGCTGTCTGAAGCAAAGGCGTTATCTTTTCACACGCGCACGTGCTTTAAATCCCACCACCTCCAGCCATGGGGCTATGGAGGCAATGGCTCTTCCTGGGTTGGGGTATATTTAATATATGCATGACCCCCAGCAAGGCTAGTTGGATTATTTGGCAGGGAGTAAGAAGGAAGGGCAGGTTTGAAAGCAAAGCTGAGAATGACAAAGTGCCAGGCAAGATGGTTAAAGATGCTGAAGATAGGACAGCATTTCACATCTATATCGCAAAACCTTTATTTTAAATTAGTGCTTCATAAGCTTAGCAGGCGAAAAAAAATACAAACATAAGGACATGGACAGAAAACCCAGGAGTCATTTATAAAAGCTAACCGGATATTAATGGATGTTCAAAGCCAGAGCAGTAATTTCAGTATCTCTCTCACATAAACTCAAAGGAAAAATGCCATACTTTCAAACCACCCCACTAATCTCCATAAAATAAAAACACAGTGCTCCACAGAGGTATCTCTCAAGTGCTGCTGATCTCCCAACACTTTAACACAGATTTAAATCACAGATTTCATTCACACCAGTGAATAAAAATCCTAGAAAAAGCTTAGAAATCCTTAAAAATGACAAAAGCAAAACCAAAGCCCCAATAAAAAGCCACTTTCACATTACACCTACCTGGAAGATTCAAGGATTGATTTTGCATACTAAAAAGAAATGTTCTCCCCCAATCTGTTTGTACCTACTGTCAGTTTTCTGCTAGTTGAGATAGGTCAGGATGAGCACTGTGTAAATGAATATGACTATGTGATAACTTTAACCACAGCAGAAGTCTTGTTTCTTACCATCGCTCAGCAAAGGAGCCTATTTTTACCTCAAATGTCAGTGGTATGTCACTAGAGATATCCCACAGAGTACAGATGGGATTAACAACAGGGGTGCTATCTTGGAAACTAAAGCTCTAAATCTTTATAAGAGCTGTGCAAATATTTTCATATCAAAGCAAAAACCCATACATTTTTGGCTTTTCTTCCATTCTTCTGGGCAGGGTGTGAATATCTCTGGCATTCTGTGGTAAACAACACATTAATTCCTTTCCTTTCAAGTATAAGTAGTCCCTTCTGATGTATAGAAAAATCTCTGCAAGACAACTTCAATTTTCAAAAAGGAGGGCAAAAAGCAAAATGAAAGAGAAAACAAAACTACAGAACACTGTGGTGCTGATGGGCACAACTGAGCACCACAGCTGTATTTCTCTAATCATCTGCCATCCCACCTGCTCATCTTCTCAGCTTTTCTTCATGCAATTTGCATTTCATGCTTAACTTCCTCTTCATTCACATCTGCTGGATAGTCTGTGGTTTGTCATTCAAGCCATCACCAAAAGCCATTCCCGGTCAAATCTAACGACAGCTCGTTGGTGCCTACCCTTCATAATCTGTCTGGAGGAAAACTGTAATCCCAAACACAGATTCTTAAAATAACAGCCACTTCTATCCTCCACTTTGACATTCCCACTTAATCTCACAGCAGTTTTAGAATAATACCCTAAGTACATAAGCACCGGTTCTGGGATGGAAACTTGTCCAAGACCCAGAAGAAAAAAGTAAAAAAAGAAAGACATTCCAAGACCCAAAGACCCAAGAGCTGTCCAAAACAAACAACAAAGCAAATACATTCACTCAAACACATGGAAAAGACAAATGACAGAAACATAGCTGCAGAACAGCTTGTCATAAGAAGCCAGACTCATTCTGACCCTCTTTAGGAAAATGTGCAAAACCCAACAAAAGCCTCAGCAAGACACCCTTCCCTCAGCAATGCCACAAGCAGGACTGCAGAGACAAAAGGAAAAAAAGATTTACTAGAAACTCCAAAGCCTATCGTGACTTCCATATTACTTTTATTTCCCATAAGCAACAATAGCAGAGTGCTGCAACTGCCACTTCAGCAGAAGTTACGGAGCAGAAGAAAAGGTTTCATGAAATATCGAAGCACTTTAAGCCATTTGCCTAATCTTGCAATTAAGCACCAGCTTATTTCTAGCGGGTTTTCCTTTTGGCCTCTAGGTTTGAGTCCTTTACATCATGACTAAATGTATGCCATTATATTTAGAGAAGCTGGTGTGAACAGAGGGGGAAAAAACAGGTAGAGGAAAAAATTAATTAAACAAAGAATCCCAAACAGAACAGCTTATATATATTACACGCAAACGTCAAAAGCGGGATATGCTGAACTTTGGACAGTTAAAGTTGCAAACAGGGACAAGAAGGCACAAGATGAAATGCAAGCTCATTCCCAGCACACACATCAGTTTAGTGTTTGTGTTGCTGTCACTGCACAGACATCAGGATATTGACGTTTGAAAACAACTTAGGATGGAAAAGACCTTTAAGATCATCAAGTCCAAGTGTTACCCCAGTTCTGCCAAGTCAGCCATTAAACCATGTCACTAAGGGCCTCATCTGCTTGGTTTTTGAACACTTCCAGGGACAGTGATTCCACCACTTCCCTGAGCAGCCTGATTCATTATTTCAGTGAAGAAACTTGAAGGTTTCTAGCCTACAGGCATCTCAGTTCACAACATCTAAACTTGTGATGATCCAATTCCACTACAGAACACTACAATTCAGGGTGGGTACATGGCAAAGTCTCAAGTGAGTTACAAGGTTTATTTGCAATAGCTCTGTAAGGGCAGTAAAAGAGAGCACTACCTATATCGACCTCCACAGTGAAGGCAGTTTTATCAGTAGTGGCCACTTCTTCTCTGCTTTCACCCAACACAGGACTAACAAGTTATTTTGAACAAGAAGTAACTTGTTATCCACAGAGCATAGTTTATAGTGACCGGCAAGAGGTTTCTGGATCTTTTCTGAAATAAAATGTTTTGTGTAAATGTTGAAATCTAACAATCCTTGGACTACTCTGCTAACCCTGCTAGACTAGATGATGTACAATAGACTTGGAGCTGAAAAACTGACAACATAGGTAATCCTATATAACTTCTCTAAGTCAAATTACAAGCTCGTTCAACCTCCCCTTATAAGGTTGATTTTTTTGTCAGCATTAATGTGTCTTTCCAAACCTACCAACAGCAAGAGCTGGAAACTTTGAGTTATGCATATTTTTCCCAAGCTTGTTTTCCTCATAGACCCAAGTCATATAATTGTTGACTTAATGGGACCATGACACAAAGAAAGGAGCTTATGAAGAAATTACTCCCTGAAATTCTATATATATAAAAAAAATCTTCCCTGAAAGACATCAGGACTCTCTTCGCTGCAGCCTACCATGCATGTGAAGACCAGCCCATTTGGTTCCAAAGGTCCAGCCTTTATTATACAGAATAGGTAGCACTACTATGCCTACACTGGAATATTTCCATACTCCAGTGCTGATCTTCCTTTTCCACAGCACTAAGACCAGGTTCTTCAGTTTAACTTGCTTTGCCAGGCCTAGAAGACAATTTCTGAGTTTTATCTATTTTTTTTTGACTGATTGCTACAGGGGGGCCAAAGTGCATGACAACATTCTTACGGCAGTAATTTAGCATTATTAAGGAACGCTAAATAATGGTTAATTTTTTCTCTATATCCCACAATTTCTTGGTTTTTTTTTCACTACAGGATTATAAAGAAATCTTACAAGTCTTTTTCTCTGTTCTTCTAAAATCTTCCAGGGAGATTTTTAAGAGTAGCATGGCAGGCTAAAACAAAGGTCTTATCTGTTGCTCATGCAGAAAGCTGAATTTTTATTTCCATAATCACATGAGTTGGGACTTTCTATACTCAAAGGCTAAACTGTTTTATTTGCAACACAGTTTGTGTGTGATAAAGCAAACCAAACAAAAAGCAGAGCTTTGGCTTCAGAAATCAAAACTTCATAAAGTCAGGTTTTTAAAAATAGAGGTACTTCACCAACAGTCCTCAACTTCAGCAACTTACATTTTTCAGCTATTTCAACTGGCTTAATAAAAATTACCTCTATTGACCAACCTTGACCTTCCCCTCCTTAGCCACTTGGGGCAGTTTCACGTCTATCTTAAAAGGGTCATATTAAGTGCTCATAATCCATACCTGTTATGCTTGTCAAAGAGAGAGACACACGGATCTCCTGTTATGCCATGTAGATGCACTGGATCTTTTCACTCCTCTCCAAGGAAGATTACAGAAACCACAAGGAGGAAAGTATCAGGTCTTGAATAATCAATAGTCCAAGCTCCTACACCTGAACTGCAACTTTTCAAAGCTTCCAGTGGCTTGTCTCTATTTAACCTCCGTTTCACCAATAAGTTAGAGGTTTCACATGTATGTACATCTGTTACAGGTCAGAAGGGCTTATTCTTACTTTTACTCATCCAGCAACTTAATATAACATTTATGACAACTATAAGAGTGAAGAAAAAAAATAGACTGCATGAACTTTCTGCACCTTTCCAAACTCAGATACTGAATATACATAAGAAAAATATAGGATGTCTGACATCTGTTATTTGCATAGCGATCAAGAAATCTTCAGCCGTTCAGAAGAATATGGCAAATAGGATCCTATGGCTTCTGATTGTGTACCTCATACATTTCCAGGGCAAAAAAATCTCCTTCCAAGATGTTGATTGCTTGCGCAGCAGCAGAAAGTAATGCACACAGATGCCTGCCACTGTGATGTTAAATACTCCAATGTGTGATTCAATGAACTGCCAGTATTCCATGCTATATATTACAACCAAAAGCAAAAGCTCCTTGGTTTGGCTTTATCTTGTTCAAAAATATTCTGTGTGAGTCAAACCAATTTTCCTCCTAAAAGGATAGTGCCAAAACAACTCTGTCTACATGCAACTGTTAGGACTCCCTTTAAGAGCTGTTAGCGGAATGTGAATCCAACATCTATGTAGCTTTAGGGTCATCCCAACCGACTTGGCAAAATTTCATGCTTAACAGATATGTAGGAACAAGTTGTGGACATTTTGGGTAAGGAGGCATGAACTCTGTCATTTAGCAAAATAATAGTACTCAAGGAAGCTGGCAAAGACAATTAGGCCAAGCAGACACAACAGGGAAACACCCTGCAAAGAGACCTATGATTAAATGAAAGAGACAGGTTTGCCCCACCTGAACATAAATTTCTTTCCAACTTTTAATCCTGTAATCCTGCACTTAAGACAGAACCAAAGGTTGTAAAGTCCTTAAAAATACTTAAAAAAAAAAAAAAAAAAAAAAGGCAGCAGATGAGAATTTAAACTCTCAGCACCAGCACCTGATTGCATCTGGAGTTTCTTCTGTTAGAGCACTAACAGGCTTTAGCAGAACAGGGAAGCTGAAACATGAAACGCCCCACAAAACCCCAGGATGTGCAGAGCTGGAAGGAAAGCCAAGCCCTTCTTATCTCATTCCCTCAGTTTCTGTGTGCAGCAATGAAGTTGAGGGCAATTTTACAACTGACTTTGGCAGCTGCAGAATCACATCTATGAGTATCCATGTTCACAGTAGTCTCACAACCATTCTTCAGTGCAAATGCACATTGCACCCTCCTCACGCACCTCATCCTGCACCCTGGTCCCCAGTCGCTTTATCAACACAGGAGCAAGCAAGGTGAAAAGGAGCTGATAATGACTTCATTGTTGTGATGTAAAAGGGCAGGATTTATTGATATAAATATTTGGTCCGGAAACCTTACAATCTTAATAAAAACTTAATAAAGTGCTGCTTTCCTGACCCTTTTGAACAGCATCAAATTTGTTACAGTACATAGAGATGAAACAAAAGACAGATTGCAGCGACCTACCTGAACAAGCAGTCTTGTTAGATATATGCAAGTGAAAGAGGCAGAAGCTAGACACTTCAGGTTATTTTACATCTAGCTTTGCTATATTTCTGAACACTGACTAAAGGTGCTGCAGCCTACAGTTCTGCCTGCCAGGGAAACAGTCAGCATGGTGCCCTAAATCAGTTCTAATTCACTTGGGTTCATCTTCTGCAACAAACCCAAGTCTTAGACCAGCTATGCTAGAAACTTTCAATCTTTCAGCCCTTCTAGGCCAAGCACAAAGATCGGGCCAAGTTTCAACGGACCCCAGGTCTGTTTGCTGTACTAAATTAAAAGTCTGTGCCACTCTGCAGGCTTTTGCTGCAGGGTAGGTTCAGAAAATGCTACCAAACCTGTAGGCACTGCAGATGGCACTGAGTTACGGCTGCACACCCAAGGGTGTTTGGTTAGCAGTGAGGGTGATGTGTTTAAGGATATCCTTTGGTAACATTGGATGCCACCTGCAACGCATTGTGCTGACCAGACCTAGCAATGAACACAAGATGTGGAAAAGTCACGCTGTCACTCCCCTTTTATTGTGAGATGAGTAGTCATTGTTTCTATTAATGTGCTTTTTACAACATGATTAACAAAGGACATGGCAGCATATAAGTAATAAATGCAGTAGCAAGGCCACCACACCACATGCTAGCTGTTATTCCTCAGGTTCAAGCAGATCTGTCTGCTTGATATCTGGATTTCTCCTCTCCTGCTCCCTACTTACATGCATCCTCCAAACACTACCGGAGTTCATGGCAAAAACAAGGAACAGAGTCTAAGCTCTGAAGGCCTCATTTCCTAGGTATTTAAATACTTCCCTGCTTTTCTAGTTCATTCCAGAATGGGTATTTCTCATCAAATCCAAGCACAGCTTGCTTCTACATGACCAAGATTAACTTTTTACGGCATTTATAGAATTCTATAAAAAATGTAATTAATTGCTCTTCACCACATCAAGCCTGAACAGGATGACAGCAATTGTACATGCTACAAGAACATCTTATATATTTCAAATGTTGGAGGGAACAGGGATGGCTGATAAAGAAGCAAGAAGGCTTTAGTCTGCTTTTTCAGTTCTGTCTTACCCTACTTGATCTCCCAGATGTTACATTAGATTTTACAGTGCTGCAATATCTTCTTTAAAATAGATGTTATTTAAAAAAAAAACACACACACAAAAAAAAACCCACCACATTAAAACCAAGGTATTAGGAAGAGCACTTCAGAGGAAAAGCACCCATGTGTGGTGGCACTTCTCAACCTGAGCAATACAAACCATCAGAATGCAGCTGAGAAAATGTTAAAGCTTTAGGTACACATACATCCGTGCAAGCAAACAAACAAAAAACCCCCATAAAACAGAAGACCCAAACACTCAAACTTAGCCTATTTTTCAGCTGCGAGTTTTTAAAAAGCATTACGGCAGCACTACATGCATTCAGTTAAAGAAAAAAAAATACATGGAGGAACTGGGTTAAATTCAATCTTTATCTAAGAAGATAGACACTAGTGCAGCCAACAGAGTTCGGTCAAGATCTGAACGGGTCCTATTCTATAACTAACAAAAAGTGTCATTAAAAAAGGGTGCAAACTTCTGTATGTGAAGTGTGTACATGGTAAAGAGTCTCAGAAAATACGTATGATTGCCTTTATACTTAAAAGTAGCTTCACTGCATCATATCTACAAAGTTATGTCCTTCCCCCTTCTGCCATTGCTCATAAAGGCTTAACTGATCTGCTGTAAAGCTCTTTCTACCTGCATACTGCATAACTGGGTAGGAATGATCATTTTAAATAACACATTCTTTAAAAACAGCCCCTCCAAGGCGCAGATGGTTCCTGCTGGAAGTCCCACAAAGTTTTGCTACAAGCATCAAACCCCTCCTTGTCCAACCTTGCGCCTCCGCAGCTGCCCAGAGCATCTTCACCTCACTTAGAATTTCTCAGCTGTGAAATGAAATGAGGAGGTTCCTCACCAGCCCTGCAGTTAATTTAGTCTTTGCCACACTTTTCTGCCAATTCTGGCTGTATTAGCAACTTTGAGCGCTCTCAGCCCACATACCACATTGGCTGTACTACAATAACAGCTTGATTGTCATAGGATAAATCTTCCTGCTTAAGTACCTGAGGCAAGCCCTTGTTGCAAGCTATTCTGCACACAAGCAGAATCAGGAATGCTCCTAGAAGTCCTGGGAACCTCAGGTTTATGGCCAGGCAAAACAGTAACCCTCCAATTCCCATGGCAGACAAGAAGCCAGAAATCTGAAAACTTGGAGATTCCTGATTCCCAAACTTCCGCATTCACAGGCCCACAGGGTCCACAACAAGCCCTGGGATATCCAGGGTCTCCAGCTCTTGCAGGGAGCCAGACCTCTGGGGCCTTTTATGAAAATTTAACACATTTCCTCTCCCTTTGGAAATCGAACCGGAGGTAAATTTTAAAACCTTGCCAGGTTTTGAAGAGCACAGAGTACAGCACTGTGCTTTGTTTTGTTTTGCTTTTGTTTCACTTAAATTTCTCTACTCATACTCATGAAAAGACGTTATTCATCAGGTTTACTAAGTAAGTTTTGAAAACCTGAGTGCCATTGAAAGTCTCTTCCTCGTCTTTTCTTCTCAAACTCAAAATGCAAACAACCCTTAAAAATGGTTCTACTAAGCTAACAAAACTGTATGGATAGTAAGAAATGTGATGGGGTGATTGTTTTTTGCAAGAGTTATTTTTCCTGCCATTTTTAAAGTTTATTGTTGCCACTGCACTAAAGATGCTGCTTACCATTCACTTCCCCAAAGGCAAGGGAATGCATACATCTATTTTCTTTAATAGGTATTTCAGGACAGGCTCAGTGCAGCACTTTCAATGAAAGGTAGCATTGCTGAGGACTTTCCCATCTTCCCTTCTGTATGCTTCCTCTACATTGCAAAGCAAAGTCCCAGGTCAACAAACCACATAAAGAGTATGTGTGACTACCACCAAAAAAATAGGCTGCTTTCGTCTCTTTCTGCCTTGCTGCTGAAGCAACTAACTTGTCCCTGCTCCCTTCTCTCCCCTTGTCAGGAACAGCCTCCATCCCATACTGATAAAGTATGGCAGAAAACACTGAAAACCAACCTCCTCCTGTAAAATAAGCGTCATCATTAAATTTGTGAGCTGTTTCCATCCCTAATAGGGATGCCAGGGGAATGCTCTCATCTCTTTTGCTTTGTGAGGAAAACACATGCCAGCTGTTCTGACTTTAATGAAAAATTCACATTGAGTTCTTGATTTTCTAAGTCTGAATTTCTTCTCCTTTGTCACTGACACCCAAATAAACAAACCAGCTGAAAGCTAAAATTCCTCCAAACCACAACGAAGAGGAGTCATGCTGCAAAGCAAATAGAAAAGAAACCCTAGCCTAGAGCTTCTGCTTCGAATGTCTTCTTTAATCAGGCTCCGAAAGATGAATTCAGCAGGGGAGAGAAGTTCCTGTTGGTTTATTTAGGTACTTATTTTAAGTTTTAGTTCAGAGTCAAATTCCCTCAGTGCTTTCAGTTAACTGAAGATATTTCAGCATGATACATCAAATACCATAGGGCTCCCTGAAATCCGTGTGACTGATCTTACATAATTAACATACACTGAGCTATTTGCTTTGAATGAAAAAGTTTCAAAAGGATTTCATTGAGAGCATGAAGGGCTCCATGCCTATCTTTCGGGCTGGGCTTGTTTTAATACTGGCTCATTCGCAAGGTGAGGGAAGCACAACATGCACACACAAACAGCAGCTGCATAAAAACAGTGTTAATGTCACTTAGCAGCTATTTCTGTTTCCACTGACATTCAGTTTTAACCTAAAATTAGTTTGTTGTTAATTATAATCATAGACTTCTGCTACAGTAATAATAGAGAAGGCTGGAGTTTCAGATGCCAGAAAAAAAATAAAAATTGTTTGATTTTATGTAAGCACAAATTCTTAACTGGCAGCACTTTGGATGCTGGGATGCATCTTCTCAACTGGTTACTGGAAAAGTGGCAAAGGTTACTCAAGGCTGTGTCACAGAGTTGGAGGAAAGCAATATTATCAGCAAAAACTTAGCACTACGATTAGAACATGAATAGTACAGCTCATAGAATCACAGAATGGTTTCAGTTGGAAAGGACCTTAAGACTATCCAGTTCCAATCCTTATACCATGGGCACGGGCACTTCAGACTAGATCCAGCCACTCAAAACCCCATCCAACCTGGCCTTGAACACTGTCAGTGATGGGGCATCCAGAACTTCCTTCAGCAACCTGTTCCAGTGCCCCACCACCCTCACAGTAAAGAATTTCTATCTAATTTTAATCTCCCCTCTATCAGTTTAAAGCCATCACCCCTTGTCCTATTCCTACAGTCCGTGATGAAGAGTCCCTCCCCGGCATCCTTGTAGGCACTCTTCAGATTCTGGAAGGCTGCTCTGAGGTCTCCATGCAGCCTCTTCTCCAGACTGAACAGCCCCTGTTTTCTTAGCCTGTCCCTGTATGTGAGGTGCTCCAGCTCCCTTATTATTCTCATGGAGCTCCTCTGGACTTGCTCCAACAGTTCCACATCCTTCTTCTGTTGGGGGCACCCAAAACTATATGCAGTACTCCAAGTGGGGTCTCATGAGAGCAGAGTAGAGGGGCAGAATCACTTCCCTCGACCCGTTGGTCACACTGGTCATTTAGGAAGCACTAGCACCCAGAAGGCTGGAAAATATTGACAGAGTGAGATCTCTTTTATATATATATCTGAATGCATACAGGTTTGCTATTTTATGCAAACAGGGGTCATCAGTAATGTGTACCTACACATTAATTGGCAGCTTCATTTATTATCCTAATAAACCAGTTAACAGTATTGTAGTTTTCAACTAGCCTGCCAAGCTGTTTCATTAGATGCAGGACTGTTTGAAGTAGTAGGAGATCACCCTTTGTTCTGGCTAAGGCTCCTGGATCTCAAGATTTTCTGTCTGACCCCAGATCTGGTGTACTTTACTTATGCAAAAGCCCCCTGATTTCAGCAGAACCATTTAAACACAAAACTATTCACGTGCAAGTGCTTGGAGAATCAAGGCAGTGAGTGAACACAATTTTATCACTAGCATAACAACCTTACTGGTCTTCAACGACATTATCGCATACCTTGTCTGTCTTTTTTTCTTGTTTTTCCAATATGGCCATGTTTTCTTTCAGAATTTTCACAATCTCAGCAGGATTTTTGTGCGATTTACTGAACAAAGGCATGGTTTTCCTTCACCTGGATTTCTTCCTTCAGGAGAGTAGAGTTCTGCTTTAAATCAAAAAAGAAACAAGAAAAGCTTTTAAAGTTTATACGAAAATGCAATAAAAACACACATAGCGGACAAGAAAAGCTTATGCCTCAGGCATTGTATTTTGCTTCAGCTTCTCAGTAAAGGAATAAAATTCCTCGTGTACAGTGTCCTGGGTTCAGCAGCAGGGTTAGAGGCTTAAACCATGACATACAGTTACTGCAAGTTCATCCAGGATTCACAAGCCACCATTAGCAAGTGGAAAGCTACCACTTGGCACCTGTACAGGAGCTGAATGTTTCCTAAAACCCCTCATCTACAGGTCAGCACTCCAGTGAGTCCATGCCTATATCCAACATTTTTTGGACACTGTGTATCTGGCAGGCTCCACTAGATTTCTGATAGAGGTTTCTGCTAAACTTCACCAGCTTCATCATGATGCAGGTAACACCAGCATATCAAAAACATCCTTTGTTTAGACCACAAGATAAGGTCCCAGCTTCCCCACCACTGCTCCTTCTTCAGCTGCTTTTCTTTTTCAGCCTAAAGCTTCTCAAGAGGAAGCAGTTTAAGCTATCCCCTAAGCCTGACAGACTTCAAGAATCTGTGGGTCAGATCTCACTTGTGTAAAACATTGCCAGAATTACATAAGGAGCAGAGAATCAGGCCCAAACACAGACACAAATGTTTTTGTGACATTTAAATGAAAGATTAAGTATTTTAATGAAAATGGTTCTGTTTGTTTAATTTAAAACATTCTTCCTCTGTATGTCTGGAAAGGCAAATACCAACCACATCACTGTATTTATACATGAAAAAAAACAAAATAGCTCGGTTTCTGATTCTACAGAACATAAAGTTGTGAATTCTCACAGATTTTGCTCAGGGTCCAATACAAAGATAAGCTGAAGTCAGTGGACAGACTACAGATGGGAATATGCTCTGGTTAAGGCAGTTTCCAGGGAGCACAGCACCATTTTGGCTGCATTCTGGTTTGTATAGTAACACAGAAGGGAGGGGAAAAAACCTTTATCCCTTTCCACAACAGACAACCATCACCATCTCTCCCCACGCACATTTGCAAGATTAGTTGTGCACATATACACAAACCACTTCAATCTCCTTATACTTCTTCAACTTTCACAATTAAATAATAAATAAAAAGAGCTTTATGCAAGAGATTTTAAAGGAAAGAATTAAATGAGCACAATACATACAATATAAAGAAGAAAACCCAGAGGTCCCAAAGAACCCAATCCTCTCATGCTTTGTTTTTACTATTGACACGCTACAGAGTCCATCAGGCAGTATAGCCCCATTTACACCATGCATCCATGTGTTACTAATTCCCAAATGTCCTATAGAATTAATACCCAGATTAGATATACTTTCTATTACAAATATAAATAGCAGCCACATAAACCAGCCAAGTACAAATTCAAACCACAGAGGAGTACTTTAAAAAAAAAATTGAAAATAAAAATCTATACAGTCTGTTCTAACATCTTACTAAAACCATTTAAAAATATTTTTGCAGATCATCTTCATAAGAACAGTTTCTATGACACGCAGGAAATATTTTAAAATGTCTTCTTTAAACTAAAAGTTCCTTTATAGTGTCCAGAGTAGGGGAACTTGTATACAGTTTCTCATTTGTTGCTAGGTCAGTTTTACAGGAATGTGTTCATGCTCACTGTCTGAAAGCTCACCGCTTTCAAATTTCCATTTTCAAGCTCCTCACAGTTCAGTTCAAACTCATTTTTATTCCTGCAGTTTTGGCTATGTAACTTTCACTCCTTGGCTGAGCTCTCAGCTGTGGAAACCTTGCTTCCATGGAGCTCACAACTGCAAGCTTTGGCAGAGCCATCCAGCTAGCAACAGAGCAGAGTCACACCTCAACCTGACAACGTGCAAGACTGAAGACTGGGTATACTAACAACTACCTCCTTTGGGTATGTACAGCTACATACAAGCACTGGAAAAGACTGGGATGGCAGTATTATAAAAGAAATTTGTTTCAACGCTGCTAGGAAGCACCAAGCATTCCCTAATCCCACACATGCTGCAATTAAAAGATTAATAATACACAACACACTTTAGGAAGAACTTGATCCTGCATGATTTTATTATCTGTGAAGAAATGGCATGAGGATGTGAAGATGGAAGAAAGAGTCAGAGAGCAGGAGCTGAACAGGCATGCTGCATTTCAGAAAAGAAGTATTTCTATCTTCCCCTTTTAGAGGTCTCAGACAAGGAAAAATAAAGAGGGAGACAATTTGATTTTTAAATTGAAGTACACATGAGCTAGAGGTTCCGAGATTTTAAAAAAATGAAGTCCACATTTCTAACTGAAGTGTTGACTTTAAATTATAAACACATTTTCCTCCCCAAAGTAACTTATGCAGCTGTCTAGAGTATGGTGTCTATAGTTAAACAATCACAATTTTGCTATAAAACTCCAACAGGCAGGCCAACACTTTTCCACTGATAGCTCCCATTTCACCACCAAGTCACCACAGCATTACTCAGTGATAAAATACCATTTCTCCTCTCTTGGTAACCTACCAGTGTCCTAATCACAACAGCAAAATCAATGACAATAGGGCAGGAAGGGACTCAAGAGACTGTTCAGTTCATCCCTCCACTGAAAAGAGCCAAGTCTCTGTTTCACTTCATTAAAGTCTTACATACAAAGCAAAGCATCTGCTGTATGCAAGAGGAGTGAGGCAGAAAAAAAAAGGGGAAGATCCCCAGATGTACACCAAAGAACATTTTTGGATTTACCCCTTTTCTGGACACAGTTTTAATCCATCAACATGCAGCTAAAGATGATGCATCACTTCAGAAAATACATACTGGCAGCTGCAGGTTATGGTCCCTCTTGCTTCTCCAGCTAGGAATCTAGCAGGACATGTGCTATTCACAATTACAGGTAGAAGCAAATGGAAGTAAAGTCACTTTGCTGAGATTTGGGACTTCTACTCCATAGTCTTGTGGCTGGTTGTTCCACGAGGCACATAGCAAAACAAGGACTCTTCTCCCCCAGTTTTGCTTCTCATGACTGCATTCTTTCTCAAAGAAGCACAAGGTCTTGCTAAAGTTCTTACCACAGCTGGGCATTTCTGCCCCATCCTCCTCCTTGTATTAGCTTCTGTTCTCTAAGCTTTGCCTGGAAGGTCTTCTCTTTGGTAGAGGCACTAATTTGGTTTAAATTCCCTATTCCTTTCATCACTTATTTTCAGTCCACTTTTTGGAACTCCGTATTTCCCAAGTGTCTAGTTCTCTGTCAGAGTTGCCTGAAATTGGCAAGGAAGTTCAAAAGTTACTGCGGAAAGAGAAGTACGATGAGAGATGGACAGTGTGACCACATAAGCTTTGTTTTCTCAAGAAATCAGTCTAAAAATAACTGAAACACAAAGATGAGTGACGAGTGAAAAGAATGTAACACAGGCTTACCAAAGGTAGCTCACACTACAGTCCCTTATGAATGTATTTTTAGACAGAGAAAACACAGTAGAACCCATGCATCTAACATGAAAATACACCAAATTAAATATAGTAGAAAACAAAACTAGCTGAAGGGAAAATATCATGCTATAGGAAACTGATTGTCTGAGAAGGTTAAGAGCAATTTGAGGACAGGATTGTATTTAGAAAGGCACAAGAATGAAGAACCTACCCCATAATTGCGGTGACTCAAAATAGGAAGATATTATCAACACAGAAGAGGACTGGAATATCATTACCTGAAAAGCTGGATTGCCTCAAGGACTGAGATAATAAAAATAGCATAAAAAAATAAGAGTAGAAAGTATTAGATAATGCTGAATAGCAGAAGAGCTGGAGAGTTTGCAGATGCCCTATCCCTGGAAACATTCAAGGTCAGGTTGGACAGACCTCTGAGCAACCTGATCTGGTTGAAGACATCCTTGACCCTGGCAGAGGACTGGACAAGATAACCTTTAAAGGTCCCTTTCAACCCATTCTGTGAGTCTGTATCTGCTTCAAGCTAAGGACTTACTGTGAGGAATGACAGACACCTGGTGATTACACCCAAATTTTATAGGCAGGAGAAAGACACGTACTAATCCATGATGAATTAAGAAAGTAATTGCCAGTAAAAATACAAAGGCATTCATCTCTTTGTACAAAGTCTTGATGGAACTTCATAAAGAACATTGCACACAATCCTGAACACCCACAGTCAAGTAAAATCAACAGAGATTAGAGAGGGTGCAGAGAAGGACCCTAGACTGGCCAAAAATCCAGGAAGACCAGCATGTCTAAGAGGCTAAAAGTGCTCACCTTAATAAGCTTAGAATAAAAATACAGGGAAGTCAAAGAAGTTATTTCACCCCAAATAACACTTTATTTATGCAGAAGCAAAAGGCTATAAACTGCTGATGAATAGGCTTACGCTGAAAATGTAAATGCTTCCAACCACTGGAGCTTTGAGATTTTGAAATTACCATCTCTACCAGGCACGCTACAGAGCATCTGTTCATAAGGTTTTGACACTGCTGTCTGGCAGTGAGGGACAGGGATGAATGAGTCCCCTTTCTTTCCTACTTTCTAGGAAAACTTTTTCCATCTAATGGTTATTCAGTGTGTGTTTTTATAACATCAAAAATGCATTGTGGACACTCCTGAATTTGTAATGGATACCAGCCAACTTCTGAAACATTTAGTTGTGATGATGTTCTTTTACTGGTGCTTTTGTGAGGAGCTTATGAGACCAAGGAAGGAAACAGCTGTAGCTGCATCACACCGTATGTTTCAGCCACCAGACCTGGAGAGTCCAGCACATTTTATAAGCCCTACTTTGACAAGAATACTTTCAAGGAATATAACTCCATGTTTGTTTAGGAGAAAAAATTGGCCCTGGCTTTATTTTAGGTGACAGAAACGCCTGAAACCCACCACTTTATAAATGTTCAGTTGTTTCTGTGTGCCAGGAAAAAAAAAAAAACAAAAATAATCTCACAGACTAATGCAGCAAGTTGAATCCAGCGGTGGACAAGATTAACAAGACATGAGTTTTAGTGTATTCAGTAAGCTGTCAAAGGTAACCTAACATCCCTTCATACTCAGGGCATGCTTTCCCTCAGAGGCCTCCAACTCTGCAAACATTTAACTGAGAGTAAAACACACTTCCAAAAAAACCCCCATATACCTGCTGTTACCCTGCTGTTTGCAAAGGGAGAAGATGAAGCACAGAAAGATTAGAAAACATACCCAAGGCCACATTAAAAAATGAAAAATCAGCCGCCGTGTCAGGAATAAAACCTAGATCATCTGACACCAAAGCCTATGCTTCACCAGTTTGCAAAATAACTCTTCTGCCAGTTGATCTGTTCATAAAGGGAAAGCACCAAAAAAAAAAACAAACCAAGTAGTGCAACTTAAGCTCTTTAATACAACTATAAAGTACAGTAAGAGATCTAGCTCTGTTTATAGGAACCCTCCCCAATGTCTTTGCTTTTAATCTCATACTTCCCCAAAAAGATTACAGTACAACTGAGCTAGTAAGCATAATGAAGGAAAAATGCAGACAGCAACATCATTTTACTCACCGGCCCATCCCACTATGAAGTGACTCAGTTGAGCAGCTCAGTAACAACTGCCTTCTGCTGCCCACAAAGGCAAGAATGGGAGAGCACGTGAGCCCATCCATGCACTCTCCACAGACATTCCTCCGGACAAGCATTTGGTCTTCAAAAATGAATAAGCAAAAAAATTTCCTTCCCATCACGTATCAGACATCTGCCTTGTCTGAGTTTCTACCCTTCAGTGACTTACTGATCAGAATCAAAACAATAACTCAGATTGGATGAGAGCTTCTTGAATGGAAAAAGACTTTCATTTCCCATTCACCCCGATCTACCTAAGACCCAAATATTTGAATTAGCACACTTTCTTCATAATTTTGCCTTCTACATAATAGAAGAGAATATTACTTTACTCCCCCTTTTTTCTCACTTATGCCATATTTGTGGAAGTTGTTGCAATCACAGATCACATACTCAAACCAGGGGATGAAAGCTCCCATGTGTGCTGATCACCTGCGGAAGTCCAATCCATCCTCTCCCATGCAGTCCCCTCACACAACCCATGCTTCATCTGATACCCAGAAAGAATCAAGGCTACACAACAAATAACTTCTCTGCAAATCCTCAACAAAATGCAGATTTTGGAAGGTACATTGCAAAAGAGACACAAGATTAACAGAAGAAAGGGCAATTTTATGGTTAAGATGAAAGAATACTATCTCTGCCTGGCAACAAGATTATTCCAAAAGGTCAAGAATTTACTCATCATAAGCCTTGCTGTTAGCTACTTGTTGCACTACCTGGAATGAAGGTAGATATTTGCTGAAACTTCACCTGAACACATAAAACATTGCAGCAATGCCTGCCATTACCACAAATGTCTTTTTTTAAGCAGATGGAAAGCATCCTGAAGATCAGATGTGAAAAATAAGTAGAAAGCTCTGCGCTTAATCTGATCACCTCTACAGAATGAGAATACCAGTAACACACAGTTGTTCAATACTGTCACTGAAACTGAAGGCATTCATAGTGATGCTCCACTCAAATGCTGTGGAGGAGGCACTCAAAGAAATTAATAATTTTATTTTTAATTGAGTGCTTGAACGACCATTCAATAAAAAAACAAAAAGCCTATACAGCCTCTCAGCAAACACAGGGGTAAAATGAAACACTGAACAACAATGTGGCACTGAGGCAACAGTTTGATAAAGGCTTTGTTCCGTGATGGTGACACACTGCTCCATATCTACTCACATCCCCACAGCCTCTGTTGGAGTGGTACAGCAGTTTGCAGGGCCACGTGGGAAGCCTGGTGGGGAAACCCTTGTGATAATTTTTTCCCGTCCAGTTCTCCCCACAGTCTTACAAAGAGCTGGACCAACACAAGAGGGGAAGAAGGGGACTGAAGGAGGGTAGAAGGACAGGGCTGCTGGAGCTGTTGCTAGTGCTCAGGCATTCACCAGCCAAACCCAGAATGAGACAGTGATGATGAGAAAATGGGGGGTAAATCTGTGATGATACAAACTTAAAGAAAGTATCCCAAGTGGAGTACAGAGGTAACCCACTTTGTATCTGTACATTGGTACAGATAAATGACAGAATTAAAGTTAGGAACTGTTTGAGCATTTGACTTTGCTGCCTAGAGTCCTTTTATTTCAGCAAGTCCTGTGCTACCACATCTATTATTATTATTATTATAAAATATTTATTACAAAACAGCATTTGCACATTGCAATGCCAGGCAGCATTCATACGCTAAACCCTTGCAGAAGTGGCATCCTGTGGCACCATACTCACACTGGAATCAATCATCTCTATCACAAGACTACACAAGCTCTCCCACTCATGCTAACGAAGAAGCTAGGAGTAAGTTAATACTTTATGTCGAATAAAGCTATAAGCATAAGAAACCAATGGCTTTATAACACGAAGTTTGCAGGATTCAAGAGTCAAGAATATTTGTGATCCCTATTTCCATTTGTCACCATGAAGGTCTTTCAAACCTAAAAGATTAAGAATTCAATTCCATGCCTAAGTGTAGTCCGTAGCAAAACTCCCACAAGCTCAGTCATGCAGAAAGAGGTCTCCTAACTAATGTCTCTGAAGTACACACAGTTCTAACAGAACAGCACTTAATAGCTTTTCATTTACTTAAGTACAAGGGAAAACAAGTTAAATTTCCATTTCTAGTAGTAACAATAACAGTAGAAATAATGGAAACTGGTAATATAATTTAAATAACATAGTCAGTAGCCAAGAGGGAATAAGACTTCCTCTAAATCCATCAGTGAAGAACATGAATACTGGTTTTGGTTTTTGTTGGATATTACTGAAAGTTACTTCTCTACACAGCATTACTTGACCATGTTCTCAGCAAGCCTTCCGTGTTACCTTCAGCAGCTTCATAACACATTAACATCATTTTCTATAGCAGTAATTTCACTTTACTACTAATATTAGCCCAAGAAAGAGTCTTTGATCAGAAAATAAACCCTTCCCTTGAGGTCAATTAAAGCTCTGCCTGATAACAACTTCATGAATTGCCCATTGCATAGAATTCGAATTTCAGGTTGACAAGACCTAGTGCCTGTAAGTAATGAGATGGTTAATTTACATATGCTGTTTCTTGTAACAGCTCACACACACGTTCATCTTCATCTCTAACTGCTTCCCACTGTCTTATGCAAGTGGCCACACTCTCATTCCTCTGCATCTCAAGAGCCAGCCCGCAGCTGCAGCAGTCAGTGGAGAGGAGCAGGAGAAATGATATATTGCAGATATTTTATTTTTGGAAACTGCACTGTAAATAAAGCCATTTCCAGAGATATTCCATGGACACAGAGCGCTTGGTCGCGGAGCCAGCGCCTTATGTAACAGGAGAAGCATTGTTTAGGGTTGCCTGCTTTAAAAAGCCACTCCTGGAAACACAGTTTACAAAGCTATAAAAAGCTAACAGCGTGACTATCGAGAACCAGCAGCCAAGCGGCTTGTTACAAAAAGGCTGGTGCTAACTGGGAAAGGAAAAGTTTTATTAAATCCCTTAACTTTCTGTCACTCAGAGGACACAATCTCATCAGACACTTACCGTGTGAAGGAAGGTGGGGGCTCCTAGGCAGCCCTGCGTAGCTCCATGACCAGGTGCTGAAGACAGCTCTGCCGCGCCTCCACAGCCCACACCGCCGGCAGCCACCTTCAGTTATCTCCCACTTAATTGCTCTTTATTCCCCCACGCTGATTACCAACACGTGGCAGAAACAAGGGATCCCGCTCCTCTGCCTCCCGCTCCTCTTCTGCCTCAGCGGCCGTCAGCCTCTGGAAAAGTGTGAGCAGAAAGGATCGCTTCAACATGCACAGGCGCTCAGAAGCAGCTGTAAATTTCCACTCCCCGCTGCCTGCGGCCGGAGTCCCGGCCTCGCTCCGGCTCCTCGCCGTTCCTGCTCCAACTAGCTCCGCGGCTCGGTGTGCATTTTTCCCCACTGCCCTCCCCGCTTCCCACTCCCTCACTCGTCTTGCTCACAGGCTCGCACACCCCCCAACCTCCACGTCAGAGGAACGCACGGAACAGCAAAGGAAGACGCGACTGCTCTGCTGAGAGACTTCCCCAATGTTAAGGGAGGAGATGCGATGATTTCGCATCACTTCTGTAAGTTTCCATTCCCCTCCGAAGTCTGTCGGTGCGGGGCAGGCATCGCTGACGGGTCCTCGCACCATCACGTGGCGGAGGCTGCTGCAATTAAATTATTCACCTTGCCGTCCTGCTGAGAATGCAAGTAAGGGAGCCCAGCGGTGAGTTGTTGTTACAAGATAATAATAAAATCAACATGCTCACGCACCGCATCTTCCACTGGAGTCCTGCCCAGAGAAGCTCAAGTTCAGCTGCCTGACTATACATTGTAACATAAAGATTCTTACACTTTACCACGATAATACTGGAGGGTCAAAGATAAATTTACAGGATGCTCTAAGCAACATTTAAATCCCACTGAAGAAAAACATTAGCCTAAAGTATGTCTTCAAAGAGTAATGTGATGGGGGTATCATACAATTAAAGTATTCTGAAACAAATATTACCAGCTCGTACCAAGCACACAAATACAGCAGAATGCAATTTTACTGCTTCACTTTTCTCTCTTGGCAACTATTGCTCAGCAAATACCATATATTCCCAAAGGAATGGCAAGTGCCTTCTTCTCCCCTCCAGCTGTCTAACAGGCACTGAGAGCAGGGAAAGGAGGATGCTTTACCAGTTACCATCCTCATGGGATCTCGGCTGAGCACCAGCAGGAATGACAGCCCAGCATGTATTCCTGCTGAGCTTCACCAGCTTGAGGAGGGATTTCACCTCTCATCCCCTCTTCTTCAGGGCAAATCCCAGTCAGAGTCCTACATTATTAAAAAGAATTCTGCATGCTACATTTACCTGGGGAGCCCATCCCAGCCCCCGACGCACAGCAGCACTATAGTTGCATCATATCTTGATTTAGGGCTCACCTGCAGCAGCTACTCACAGCCCTTCATTAAAGGCAACCAAAAAAAAGCATGAGAAACCTCATTTCTGAGAAATACAGACAAAACAGCCCCCTTTTAAAGGGCTAACATCCTTTCCTCATGATCCCAGCAATTAAACAAGGCAAACAGGAGTATCCAAAATCCTCACTGAAAATACAAAAATCAGCAATTTGCCCATCCCTCCTGGTCTCAGAGGCAGTTGTCCCTACTCCCTCAGCTTCCCTGCATCTGCTCCAGCATTTGCACAGGAGGCGCTAAGCCAACTTCAGATTAGCAGATTTGTGTTCTTGACTTATCGTGAAGCACACCACCATTTGTGCTTATGCTTTACCTCACATCATCAAGATACCTCAGCTCTGTGGTTTTGGACTGCCCTCAGCAGCACTGGGAAGGTGCATGAGCACTACTCCCGCTGCGCCCAAATGTGCTGCAACAAGTGACACCAAGTGGCAATTTCTGCTCCAAACCAGTAGTGAAATATTTCTCCAGCAAACAATTGAAGCCTTCACGTCAGACACCCCCAGCCAGGTTTCCTCTCTAGGCCACCTCCAGAGAATGCTCAGTTAAGGACACTGTAGATGCCAAGCTCAGAGCAGGATGAGCCACCCTCCAAATCACCATCTTTCTCCACAAAGCTTAGCAGGCATGTGCACAACCTGCACAGGCTGACATTTCAAGACGTGAAGGACTTAGGGAGGAAACCTGGTGCTGGGCTCTGCTTCATGGGCGCCTTGCTCTGCCCCAGCTCGGTTGGGCCTTTCTTGTTTATCGGATACCATGGCCTTTGGGTAAACGTCATGGCAAAAGTCAAATGATAAAAACTCTGCCCTTGGGCTACCTACTGAAGGCACCAGCTTTTCCTAAGGCAACAAAAAGAAGTATAGTATGTCATTAATTTCTACCTGTGTATTTTAAAGCAAATAGCTTTCTTCCCTCTAACACTCCTGCGGGAAATTATTTCCTTTCCATAAAGCATCCACCACTTCAACAGGTAAAAAGAACACCCCTCTGCTGCCCCATGGAGTTCAGCATTGGTGGGTGCTATGCTGCAGCTGAATAATCACAAAAAAAGATTGAATAATCACTAAAAAGCTGCTTCAGTTGCACATTATGGGGCCCTACTTGATAATCTGTGTGTCACTGAGTTCCCTGAAGTATTCACAGACCATTCTGAGTAAGCAGTCCCTTGGAAATGTAAAAAACTTATCTAGAAAATTACTATCCTCTGTATCAGACTAAATATGCCTGTTTTCCAGGTTCTGAGGAATAAATTGAATATGCACTCTATTTACAGTTCAACTCTGCCAGTCTTCTACCTGGGGAAATATTTTTGGGCTTTAATAGGAGCCATCTACACACTAGGAGAGCAAGAAACATGCCTGCCCCCACCCCTGCATTGCAGCAGGAGAAACAGTGCGAAGCAGAGCAGCAAAAGGGCAGGGAATAACATTTCTCTGCTATTCCAGTACTCTGTTTCATCTCCAGTGCAGTTAATTCTCAGATGACAGGAAAAAGCCCTGAACCATCCAAAAGGAATTAAGCTGTAATTACTTAGTGCTCTTACCTGTTTGGTCTTTTTTTTTTTTTTTTTAAGTCATTTTTTTGCTGCCAAGATGTTACTAAATGTTTCAAAAGAAATGTTTTATTCAATTCTTAATTTGTAGCCATCTCAAATCTGGAATTATGCAATTATAAACAGTCAACAAGTCTTTGTAGTCTCAAAGTACCCTCAAAAAAAAAAAAAGGTCTGTGCACTGCTAAAGGACTCCAACCTCCACATATTTGAATTCCATTGTATTTGTTTCCTTTAAAGTGAGCAGA
The DNA here is from genome assembly GCA_017639245.1 of Myiopsitta monachus. Lineage (NCBI taxonomy): Eukaryota > Metazoa > Chordata > Aves > Psittaciformes > Psittacidae > Myiopsitta > Myiopsitta monachus. The sequence continues at coordinate 69,796,684 of CM029919.1, forward strand.
GTCCTCAGGCTAAAGCCAGAGCACTTTTGAGAAATGCTCGTCCTTGTCTTCGTAACTTAAAATCATGCCGTCTAATAAAGACCAAAGGAAGAAAAATTCAGTCCATTATTCCTGCCCTTTCCATTTATTTTCTAAACGAGAAAAGAGGTATTAGGGAACTCAAACAATGAGTGTTGTAACAGTAAATTACAGCAGCAGATGATAAACACATAGTTCATATATATTAATTCTGCTCATTTAATCACCCACTTCAAGTCTGTCTACCTCCTCTGAGATGACTTCCATGACCCTAAAACCCTAAGCAGGCTTAGATACTACTAATAAATAAATGATAATAATCATCATCATCCAATGAAGATGGGGAAGAAAGAGGCGAGTGAGTGAGTGAGTGACTTCCGTGAGTTTTAGAGACTTAAACCACGACAGTTCTTTGGTGTTATCAGCGCTGCTCCAGCTACCAAGGAGAAAAAATGACTGCTACAGCTGAACCCATGACACTTCCTTAACCCAAAACTGGTCAACGCCAAATACCCAGGCCATCAAAACTCAGTTTTCTATGGCAAGAGGTTTAGTTGTGTAATACTGGATATCAAGAGGAGAAGCTTTAGAATACTAAAAAGATTCCCCCATCCTCCAACACCTGAAAACTGAAGACACTTCCCCCTGCCCACGATTTCACCCTACTCTTGCAGATCCCAAGATATCAACATTATGGGAGTTTATCAGGGTGGAGGGGAACTAAAATCAAACTACTTCTATTATCTACATCATAAACTGCTACACTTTAACTCAAGCTATTTAGCTTTACAAGAAAGTGATACAAAAAGTGTGCCCAACAGCACTCCTAAAGCCTTGTAAAATAAGAGAGATTTTACAATAGCCTTGTGTTGCTGTGTTTTTCTGCAACCTCAGATACTCGTTTTCCTCAGATCACCTGCAAGAACCATGTGGCCACTCCTAATTAATGCCATCAAAACTCTTCTTCATCTAATCAATCCCTAAACAGGCAAACACCAACACCCCCACTCACTATCTTTTTCCCCATATAATCATGGAGAGAGACAAGCTTAGAACTGAATCTATACAGCAGTCCCCCCAAAACAGTCACCAGTACCTGAAGGCAAATTAGCATTTGGCTGCTCATCCAAATACAAAACAAGGCAAAAAAGGGAGTACAATGTATGGAAGGGCAGGTGGTTTTCCCTATGGCCATTTAAAATGCAGCAAAGCTTCTGGCCTCTCTCAGGAGTAGAAAACTGACATTTCTTTAGTGAAGCGTGTGGCAACAGAGAGCAGCCAGAGGCTGCTCTGTACAGCACACCTGTAGCTGCGTTTTAGCTGAAGTAAGCAGAAGGATTTAAATGGATGCTTTTTATAAGCTATGCCTAAAAATGCAAACATGTCTTCAGTGTTTTTTCCCTCTTCTTCTTCCGGGCTCCCTCTAGTGTTTTTCTGCACATACTGACTTTCCTTCCAGTTTTATTTAATGCAAACAATAAACAGTTGCTAAGATGTTTTAGGGGGGTTTTGTAGGTTCTTTCAGAGTTGCACTAGCTTTCATAGCATGCTCAGGAGTTTTTAATGAACATATTATTCACTTGCACATCATTCCAGCAATCACACACAGACACTGGCCTTTCTACCAGAAACCTAGTATGTAATAAATAGTTTATTTACAGGCTAGTGTATTGTAAAGGTACCCATCAGCTCCATCATTAGAGAAAGTCAGCTAAAATTAATCCATTTCCTTGCTGATTTCCACCCCTAAACAGGAACTACATCTAATCCAGAAGATTACTAAAGCCCAACAGATGAAAAATAAAATAGATTAAAATTTTATGCCTGAAGAGTTACTTATAAAATGTTAATCGCATCCCTTATCTACGGTGTCCCAATATAAAACACAGTTAAGAACTATACCTGTACTCTCACTTTCATGAGTGGAGGATCAGTGAACTCCTGACATCACCATGATTTTTGCCTGCACACATACGCAAACAGAAACTAGTCCTTCAAATTCAGTAACTCCCTGAAGAGCTGAGCAGGTACTTTTCATATAATTAAAGCTCTCACCTCTCCAAACTTGTTTCATCCCAACTCTGTACAGTCAACCACTTCAGTGGCTGTGTGTGTTTAAGGTCCATTCACAGAATCAAAAATGTGGAACAACAAAAAGAGCTTTGCTGAAGATATAAAATTTAACCTCTCATCACATGTGAACCAATCTTACAGTTTGTATCACAGCATACTAAAACTAAAAAAAGTTATTTACAGTAGTAACAAACAGAACTTACACAAATAAACCCTTGCTGTCTCGTACGCTGGAAGATAATCCTTGCATCCCTGCTAGCACTTTCCTCCATTAGATTGCAAAATTCTTTCATGTGTATAAAAGCATTTATCTCCCATCTCCCATTTCTGAAATATTCAAACAATAACAATACTGCTTCGTCTGCTTGCAAATACTGAGTTTAGTAGCTGGTTTCCACATACCTTCAGCAAGCAATTTTATAGTGTTAGGTACAAGTCAGCAAGACAGCATGGAGTACTGCATGTTAAGACATGCCCTTCTAACATGCTCACATACACAAAAAAGCTTTTTCCTCTACTGACCACTACTATAGAAAACTAAAGCATTTTTCATCAAATACTCTCAAGACAACTTGTAAACAAACAAAATTAAGCTTAATCTGAAATGCAAGTTAAATGCTCCTGTGAGGCACTCACCACAACACCCATTTTAGCATGAGGAAACTGAAGTGGCACTAAGCAAACACCCAAAGATGTGCACTCTAAAATGTACTGTTAAAGAATGTCACTAGACAAGAACTGTCATTCCAGATCAGCCAAAGCTCCATCAAATCCCATCCCCAAGAGCAGCTGACACCAAGTGCAAAGTAGAAAAGAAATATATACCAGAAGAAAGACCAATCTTTTTCTCCTTCTGGCAATTAGCACCTTTGAGGTTTCCTGAAGTGTCATCCAAAATCACCATGCTAAACAGATAGAAATGGCCCCACATCTGTTCACTTTAAAGATCCCTAAAAGAGCAACTATTCTTTCCGGAGACTTTGAAATTGTACCTGCAAAACTCAGATATAACAGATCATTCCACATTGCTTCTGACTATCAAAGACTGAGCAGCCAAAAGAGCTCAGACACTGATGTTTTCTCTCAACGAGGGATCAAACAAGAAATCAGCACCATCAGTGATTTACTGCATTCCAGCTAGTTACTTCTTCAGGCAGCAAAGACCAGAATTTACCTGCAGAACCATTGCATTTTTCAACTGAATGTCCAGACAGAACAACTACTACCAGAAAGTCCCATACAGAGACAGGGTGTCATACAGATGAAAAGATGAGTTCAGACCAAAGAACCAACAGTCAGTTCCTATTTGTGTCATACATTTCTGCATGATCTTGGAAAAGCCACTTAGTCTCCCTGTGGGAAGATGAAGGCAGTCAGGACCATAAGGTGCTTTGACACTAGTGATGGAACCAAAGAAACATACTTGGCAGTGCACAGCTTGCTGCATCCTTTTCTTGCACACTGGGATAACAATCTTGTGCGATGTATGTCTCCAAAACCATACCACAGACAAAACAAACTTCTGAGACTCTTCTCATTCAAGTTAAGAATTATATTAAAGCAGAACAGTTGAACCAAAACCAGAATAATATTAGGGCTACGAGAACCTAAACGTCTGCTTTCAGATGAAGAACTACAGTTTTTTTGCCCAGTGTCAAACAATGACACCTATGCATTATTACAATTCACAATAAATGGCTGATATATTTAAGTAAGTATAGCTCAAAACTGACTTGCCCAAAGTCACTCAAGAAAATCTCTGGCAATCAACACTGCTCCCCTGCAGAAAGACAACCCAGGTCTCAAGGGTTGCTCTTCACCAGTCTTCGTCCTGCAACAATGTTAGGTTAACATATTGGATTAGGATAGAGAACCTTGATAATTCATCAAGTTGCACATGGAGACATTGTCTTCACAAGTACCCCAAAGTCATTCCTCCTGACAAACAATAAAGTACGTTCACCACCCACATTTGCCCTCATGTGATAAGATACGAGGTCAGTCAATGCAACAATGGACAATACAAAACTGCTTCACTTCTGGCCCACAGTAAGGACCATAACATTACTTTAATTTGATCATCCTACATGTTAGGTGATATATGGTGCCTGTTGCCATAAATCCCCTGTCACAGATTTTGGTCACATATTCTTCTCATCCCATAGTGGGGCCCCCAGGGCCTACCTAAAGAGCTATGTAGTCCGTCCTGGCCAAAAATTGACTATCCTGAACCAATTACCCTGTACATCGTTCTATGAAGTCCAACATTGTTACTTCACAACATGGAAAATCTAACCACGCACATTCCCAGCCTACTAAAAAGCCATCACTGTTCCCCTCATCTGTGTTGCCCAACAACCGACATTACAAATTAATTATGTCAGACACATACAACTACAAAGTGTCCAATTAAGGGCTGAGTTTCTTTTGTTTTAATTAATAAACCAGGGTCATTCCTTAAATTCCTTAAATGGCAGCAGGCCGGCATTTGGAGAAGAGAAGGCTCTGGAGAGACCTTACGGCAGCCTTCCAATATCTAAAGGGGTCCTACAAGAAAGCCTGCAGAGATATTTTTTATAAGAGCAAGAACACATAATGATGGTTTTAAACAGCAAGAGGATAGATTTAGATTAGGTATTAGGAAGTTCTTTGCTGTGAGGGTGGGGAGGTGCCTGGGACAGTTTGCCCACAGAAGCTGTGGATGCCCTGTCCCTGGCAGTGCTCAACGCCTAGGTTGGATGGGACTTTGAGCAACCTGGTCTGACGGAAGGTGTCCCTGTCTGTGGCAGGGGTTTGGAAGTGTATGATCTTTAAGGTCCCTTCCAACACAAACCATTCAGTGATACTATGGCTTTTTTTTAGCACAGGAAGTATGTCCTGAACAAGGACCAACACGCAGCAGTGTGCTTGTCTTCAGGACAATCTCTGTTTCAAAGAGCAGCTGAGGCATCTGGGTGTGCTTTGATTCAACTCTACTTCTTGGTAGCCTCAACAGTGAAGATCCCTGACAGGCTCTGGATACCTTGAAGAAAATAACTCAGTGCATAACATAAATTGCAAGCTCTAGATACATATGTTGTGTCAGGTCAAACATACTGACAGAAATCTTGGCAAACATCACTCGCTACAAATCTCTGAATGAAATCTGACAGCTCCTTTATTACACAGCATACAGATCTATACTTACAAACATTGCCATCCCCTCTGGAAACAGAAGTTTTCTTATACACTCGCTCTCTTCCTGGGGGAAAGCAACTGATAATTTTTCCTGTGTGCTTTTGCATTTATAAAATAACTCTATCTGCCACCAAAATCTGTACTTCTAAAGGGTAAAACATCGCTACTGTCCAATACAAAAAACCTGAAGATCATGATTAGCACTGAAAGTGAGGCTGTACTGTTTCACAAATGAAAAAGGAGACTCAAGATGTATCAGCGCAGGCATAAGAAGTTATCTAGTATCTTTGCAAAACAGTAATACTTATGTCCTAGTCAGAAGCTATCTGAAGTCAGCTGAACACCAGCAGAATACATTTTCTAGTATCATGTATGTATTCAGGATCTCTATTCTTTCTCTCGTATGACATTTCCCAAAGTCATGTCCAAGCCTAACATCACAAGGAGACAAAATTTCATACCTATTAAATCCAGCAGAGATTCCTAAACTCAAGGAGTCAGAGCTGCAAGCCTGATAGAGGAAATAAGAGAGAGAAGTCCCCAGATAATTTCTTTCAAAACAGCAGTGCTCATAAGGACATAAAATGATATCTGGCATAATTTCCAGTTTCGGAGTTTCCACCCCAGTGCCAGTGAAAAGGCTTATTTTCTTAGGTCAGGGAGAATCCTGTGAGAAGGTCACCTAGTGAGAGTCAGACCAGTTCAATTTTCCATGACCACAGCAAGACAGTCTCTACCAGCTGTCATCATGGGATGGAATTACTTTCACAAGCATAAGAACGTCCATTGAAAGTTTTCAGCACACAAAGACCTGTCACCAAACAGCTGCGTCAAGCAACTGAAGTTAGTAAACCTAAGCTATTTAATATTTAATACCTCATCTTTTAACCCAACAACCACACTACCTATTTTTATAGTTTTCCATTTAAAGAAAAATACAGATAACATGGTTAGGAAGTTTAAAAGTAACAAGCAGTAAGAACCTGCGGCAGTTTACACAGAACTGGCTTTTCTTTCAAAATTATATATTTTGATATATATATCAAAGAATACATATATAGGAGATACATATATATAAGGATGCTGGAGAGGGACTCTTCATGAGGGACCGTAGTGAGAGGACAAGGGGTAACAGGCTCAAACCTAAACAGGGGAAGTTCAGGTTAGATATAAGGAAGAAGTCCTTTACTGTGAGGGTGGTGAGGCACTGGAATAGGGATGACCAGGGAAGTTGTGAATGCTCCATCCCTGGCAGTGTTCAAGGCCAGGTTGGACAGGGCCTTGGGTGACATGGTTTAGTGGGAGGTTTAGGGAGCCCACGGCAGGGGGGCTGGAACTAGATGATCTTAAGGTCTTTCCAACCCTCACTACTCTATGATTCTATGAAATTGAAGACAAGTTCTATAGGCTTCCTATAGACTTGAGAAATAACATCTTATTTGGAAAATAAAAGTTTGCAAGAGATTTTTTCCCTCTTCTCAAAACAGGAAATGAATATTGTTACTATCAACAAAGGATTTCAAAAACTGAAAGATCCACTCTGGTTCTCACAAAGCATGAATTATTATATGACTTAGCTCAATATAAATTCAATAAATTCAGCTTCTTGAATAAGAGCAGCTTTTTAAAAGATCTTGTATCTTGACATTAATTTCAAGTGCTGGAGAATCTATGACATTCATCAACAAGCCAGTGCAATAGTTATCTAGTTACCACTCTAAATAATTTTTCCTTTTATGCAAGTTCATATTCTTTTTTACTTTCTGCCTTCTGCCACTGTAGCTTCTGTATTTGTTCTCCATTTTGTTCACACATAGGTACATGATCAAATCCTTTCAACAAACTTCGGATTTACTTCTTCATCACTATCTACATTAAGTATATAGGTACATTTTTCCAACACCTACAACCAGAACTGTCTTTAAATTTAAAATATGTCTTGAAGTGAATCCAGAAGTGAGGTGAGGAATATCAGAAAGAAAATCTCCCATTCTGTGTTCAGTGTATTCAACTACGATCAGCTGTTGGCTACCACTTACATCCATATTGTGTCCTGTCCACTGCCTCTTGCCCATGAGCCTCAATACCTTGCAGTAACTGGGTTTTTTTCGAATACTGTTCCTCATCCTCCAGGTGCATCCAGCCTTTTTTCATGCTGACTGATATCCCAAAGCTTTAAGTCCATCTTTCAAAATAGTCAGCTAATGTGCTCTGTAATTCAAAATCACAAGGCTATGGCACTATTCGTCACTTTTCTACTCTATCTGGCCTAGATGAAACTGTCCAGAAGGATTTTGCATTTTGTTCCAACTGTGTATTCATTTGGGGCCAGGGACTTTTTTGCAAACAAATGTCACAAAATCATACCTTAATTCAATGATTCTTCTTTGAGTGTAACATTTTCAGGAGTCAGTTTCCAGACAGACTAGATCAAACCCTTAATCCAAACTGATACACTAGACATTTTATAATACCTGTTTTCTATTGGCCATCTTGAATAGCATTTGCTACACTGAAAATCCTTAAAATTTTGGATAGTTTTACATTAGCCATTAAAAAAAAAATAAATTCCTCAGCCTCCATTAAGATTTGTAACACATTTTCAGAAGTGTTCTTTCAGTCTTTATTTACTGCTGTAATATAATGGACTTGTTCATAGTTATACCGTTATTTGTAATATTCAGCTTCATTCTCACTACAGATGTACAGAACAGTTTTGTCCGGTCAGCACTGTTGTTGACAGCTTTAGTTCAGCCATCAGACATATGTCTGATCACTGTTCTTTTTGTTCCTGGTGCTTTTAGAACTTCTCCTTATTACCCCTAGATCCTAAAGAAAATCTGGACAGTTTTTTTTAATCATCCTTACAAAAAACTACTTCTTCCTATATATTGGCTGCTGCCCTTGAACCACTTCTAAACCGAGATGGGACTTTTCCTTTGCTTAAACATCGTTTTGTATTTATCTCTGCACATTCTAGTTACCCTCATGTTCTCACATCCCCCCCTAAATTTGAGAGATACTCTTGTAAGTGATGTTAGAAGTATATTAGTGATGTAATAGCATGTCACATCACGCAGAACAGAAGATTTGCTAGTCCCTCATGTTTTTCCTCCTCAAAGATGGGAACATCACATAGCTTTGCAGCCATCTTCTCCCATAACCTTATGAACTGTGATGAGAGCTTATAAGCAGTGATGAGGAGAGACTCAGTTTACAGGGTGGAGAGAGTTCAGTGAGAGAGGAAAAAATATGCATAACGTCTCCACGTATGAGATTTTCTTAGCATTTAACTGTTGCCTAAGAACTAGAATAGCATGAGGATACTCAAGAAATCCTCTGGCAACATCTTCCTTTCCCTGACTAAAGGGTGGAATACAGATGAATCACAGGGGCATGTATCTCCATGGATTAATGCTGGCTTTTGAAGGGAAAAACCTTTTCCAAATAACTCACAACCTACAGATTACCAAGTCAATTTGACCTCGGAGTTCATTCAAACCTGTCTTCATTCAAACTTGCCTTTGACCAAAAGCACCTTGTCTTTTACTTTTATATTTTGCCCAAGGCTGTGTGTGACACTCGCAATAGAGCAGTACAGATGTTGCAGGCAGTTACAGACCTACACATGGATTGAAATGTAAAAGACAAGACCTATTAATGGCCTGCAGATGAGGAGATGTAGGACCAAAGGTCAACACAACCCCTGTGTCATAATCTTGCATTTAGAAGGTTCAGCCCTACTTAGCTCATTTCTTAAACCAATCTGTCAAAGAAAAACTCAAAAAGCAAACAAAACAAAAATTACAAAAAAACCTCCCAAACCCCACAGACTTTTCCCAGAGATTGTGATATACCCAACATTTGCCTTAACAAAGGACTACAACCATCCTCCAATCCTGCCCTCACTAAATTCAATTTCGTGTCTTAGTTCTTACAACAAATAAATCATATACTGCAGACAACTTCTCATGCATCCAAAAGCAACACGTAGTGAATGACCACAAATCGGTCTTTGCTTATCTGTAGAAGTGAAAGACAGCTGCTCGCTGCCAATGAACTGCAGAGAGTACACAATGAAAAGGTACACTTGAGGAGGGAAAGCTAATACAGCCATGCCTCCCTGCTGCCATACGAAAAAAGGTGTAACAAAGAGCTGAAGGTTACATGTTGCTCTAAACACTACAGCTGCTGGAAGTGAACTCTCCACGCAATTTTAATCTCTCCCTATCCAATGATCTCCAGTGCTCTTATTTAAAAAGCCCCATGAAACTTTCTTCCCACACTTAAGTGCAAGTGAACTATATTCTTTGCTGCAATAAATTTGTACATATGAATTTGTACAAGTACCTTTGTGCTAGATTGACATGGGGTCTTTAACAAAGATCATTCAACTGTCCCCACATTTCAAAGCCCAATTATGCAATGGTTCTTTCTTCCATCTTAATTATTACCTCTTGCAACAGGAAGCACAAGACACAAACATTACTGAGATACAAGGTTTTCTTAAAGTCATGCCTACAAAATAATTTATAGATGTTGTTTCACAATTAAGTTGCTCGAAGATTACATTGCTGCCAAAAAGGGAAGTCTAGCCCTTAGTGCCATCATCTCCCTTACATCAGTTCTAGGAATGGCACAACTGCAGAGGGGGACGGATCAGCATGCTGGGCACCCTGAACATTTAACAGCTGGAAAAAACAAAACCTCTCATTTCCCCTAAAAATGCAGCTTTTGGAGAAGAAAGAGGAATTGTGGAGGGACTTGCTAAACATAACTGGTGTGAAATTTTTGGAACTACCTTTATTATTCATTTCTAAAGTGGACAATCCAGGCTACAATACTAAAAGAACAAAGGAAAAGGAAAAAATCCATCCACCCAGTGAACACTGTTTTGGAGGAGGTGGGATGCAATTTTAAAGTATTTCTATAACACGTGGTGGCAAAAAATAGTAAACAACAAAAAAATATCCTGTCCTTTCTTCCTCATTCCTACACCCTGCGTGCAATCATGCATCTTGATCTGCTAATGCAAGGGTTATACACCTTGCTATGAGTTCATTAACAAAATCAATTCATCATAAAGACAATCCTTCACTTCAAACTCATACTACCAAACCACAACTCATGTAACATGTACACTAAAGTAAGCTAACCAGCAGTATTTGGTGGACATTGGGGGGGGGAGGGGGAGGCAGGCAGATACACATGAAATCGATTTGTTTAGCAGCAGTTAAGCTTACTAAAGCTGGTTTTTGTTTTTGTTTTTTTTTTTTTTTTAACGTGAGCCTGCACGCAACCTAAACTGGTTTGGTACTTGTAACAAACAGCATATGTATTCACTGCTGGGAAAGAAGTGCCAAATTCATACATTAGGGTCACTTAAGTGACATTTCTTATGAAAAGGGCTGCAAAGGTTTGGGCCCACAGCTCCATTTTGCTTATTCAGTGCAGCTGTAAGGATGGCTCCCACAGGGCTTAGGGCAGCTCTGCCATGCAGCGAAGACCACACACGGGTAACAAAGATACAGTAAATGTTCTGCCCATACTACCACTTTGCTCGTATTAAAGAAGCAGTTGCACAAACACTTGAAACTGGGATAAATGGCACTGACAATAAAATCAGGAAGCAATCCATCCATCTCCAGATGCTCATTTTGCACCTGGGCAACCCCGGTTCCGTGAGAGAAGCAGAAATACCAAGTGGCTGCACAGCAAATTAGATGGTGGAAAGTTATTCACATAAAATTAGCTGAGCCAAATAACCCGTTATTCCCTGAGCAGCTCCCTATTGTTCAGCCTCTACACCATGACGTGTATTTACCCTGTTTTCTATGGTTTTAGTAAATTCTTTTCAGTATATTTGAAACCTTAGAGGTTTCAGTTTTATTTGAAACCAGTTATTCCATCTACAGAAATGACTTCAAGCTTTTGTCATGGGCCTCCTTTTGATGGCTTTTATTAGGCTAGGTCCAATTCTATGCCAGGCACTGCCTTCCTTGCCTTTGTACAGCTGCTACCAAGAGCAGCACTAAGCCATCAAGCTTACAGCAGCTGGCATCACAAGGACAGCTTCAGCTGTGCTTTGATTTAAACAAACAAAAAGCAAATTAAAAAGTTGCGGAGCGCTCCATGGAACATCTCTTAAGAGTGAGAACACCGCAAATTCACTAGATCTTGAACATTGCTTGGAAAATTCTGCCTGCTACATCTTCATTTAGTGAAAATACTTTGTGCACATACTTCACTCTGCCTGCAAACCCACAGAGCCCATCAAATGGATCAGAATACATTGCAACCACTAGCTTTACTTCAGTGGTTGGTTGTTTTTTTTTTTAATTTATTTCAGATAAATATATAGTTATGTTCACATGGAAAAATGAAGATAAAAAGGTTTTTAGGCATCCTTTTGGGTTCCTTTCTTCACATATATCCACTGCCTGGTGTCCAGAGACCTCAGGCTCTTTCAAGTGCAACTGTAATCTCAGGCTTTCAGATCTTGTTAATTCATCCAAATTACCCAAAATTAGAGGACACAGTTTTAGGTCTTGATCAGTGTATTGTGGTGGGGCTGTGGCACAGCAGACAATGCATGCTGCTCTGCTTGGTCTGACTTTATGTAACATTTAAACCAGTCCTTACTTTCTGTGTTGGTGCAACTGCCTGGAACCTACACTGGCAACGTATACTGAGATAGTAAGAAATATAGCTAAAACTGAAAACATTTCTACTACATAAATAGTCTATAAAGATTAAATCCATTGCATTACCAGTCTCCAAATGCTGACCCTGAAGGATAAGCCAGCTAGTGGACTGTTACAAGTTTCATCACATTAGGCCAGAGTCCAAAACCCTCAAGCCAGTTGGTAATTAACAGACATCTAGGTCCTCCACATGAAAGAAGTCTATTGTTTAAACAGTGACACAAATTTTCCCTTTCCTTTTCATAGCTGGTCTCTGCCTGTTTTAAGATTCCCTTAGGACCATAACAGCATGATTTCAGAAGCTCAACTTCTCAATTTGACAATGTTTGACTTTAAATTGCCAGGAATGCAAACATGCTTACATCACAGGTAGAACAAAATCATTCTACAGGGCTTTTCAGAAACCCCAAATATCCCCTTTCTTTGATTTAATGGCTGGGAAAAATTAACATCCAAATAACCTGATTGAAAGCTATCACATCTACAATAGCAACAGAATCGCAGAACAGAGTAACAAAAGATAACTGCGGGCATGTAAATAGTCTGTGGTAAGTCTAATTAGTTAAGTAAGGTACCTACAGGGAATATTAGTCTTTGTCTTCATAAATAACGATGCGTTACATCGTGTAGAAGATAAACCAAAGGATACTTCACTGAACACATTTGTAAAGAAGCAATGATCTATGATGTGTTTAAAATTGCCTTTTCTCTGACCTGTTATCTTTCATGCATGAAAAACAAGAGACTACATACAGACCATATTTAAACTAATCAATGTCATAAAAGAGAATATTATGTTAAAGTTGTATTTTGAAAGAATGAGGTGTGGACACTTAAATCTATAAGAGAGCAAGTTAACTCACCAAGAAGGGTAAGAGGAAGGATGTGACAGAGAAGTACTCAATTGATATGAAGATGCTTTAAGAAGAAGACTCAAAAAACAAAGAGCAAATCTCATCACAAAAGGACAATAATCCAAATGAGAAATATGAAACATTTTCTGAATGCTCCTGGCTCTGAATGCTCTATCGCTTTGACCTACTGTTTTCTGGAGTGCAGCTGGTGCCTCTGCACCTCACCCAAGCCTATGTGGCCATATGAAGAAACACCCAAATCCCCACCACATTCAAGACAATAAAAATATCACTAGGAGGATAGAACTGGATGAGATAGTTCCTTTTGGACCAGCTTCATCTCCTCACACTCAAAGGAGCCATTTGTGGTCTGCCCCTCTATGAAGTATCTAAATCTGCCCATCTGAAGTCTCCAAATACAACCAGACACAAGCATAATTCAGCAGCTCCGTAAAGAGCACCATTCACAGGACAGTCAGCCCTTTCACTGTTACTCTAATAAAGGTGCTAGCAAACCCGTAATCATGTGGAATGGGCTGGCCTCACCTTTTCATGCAGTTAGTCACTCCAGGTCTAGACTGCAGAGCCCCAGGAAGCTCAAACCACTGCTGAAGGAATGCTGTGGGCAGCATACTGCAATGCCAAACCAACATCACTTATGAGCTTCTACCACCTAACAAGTCTGGGAAGAACTGAGCTCACTGGCAGAATTTGCTGCTGTGTTGCAGAAAGCCTATTTCACAGTTCTAGATGAAAGCAAAACCAAGGAAACTCTGGTATGCTTCAAAAACTGCCTCCCCATAGTCCTTAATTTTAAGACCTATTTCCCATTCTTTTTGCTTCAAATAACAAGCAAAATATGTTACTGATTTTTCTTTTTTCTGAGACATATAGTCATGTGCTTCCAGCTTCTTCCATCACTCCCAGTTGCTTATAAAAGCTTCTGAGTGCTACGTTACAGGGAATAACACAGACTACACCAGTGTTAACCTCTCCACTACATGTCCTCTATATTTGCTTGCTAAAATACAGAAAACTCTATTTCCAGTCACACTGACATAAAGCACATTTATAGATGCGTGAATGAAAAAGTCTGATTTCAATCAGTCATAAATTTCATTTCAGCAGATTCCTTGCACTGGCTTCCCAAGGACAGCCTCAGCTCTCCCATGCTCTCCTCTCTGGAGCCTGTATCTCCATGGAGTGCAGTGGTGTGTGTTCACTGACAAGACCCCACTGTGGCAGGTAGAATAAGCTCCAGCAGCTTGCTCAGAGCTGCAGGATAATGCCATGCAATGCTCCCAAGTAAAACTGCCATTGTGGTCAGATTTCTAATACCTACATTTTAATGAATTATTGCTGGAAAAAGGCTCAAGCTCATCTGCTGCTCATGACCATGAAGCATACAGCAAGTCTACAGTCACAAAACCCCAATCAATTCATGACACTATCAATCAAGCAGGCACATACAACCCCATTATCCAACCATGAATACAATTATTTAATGATACTCATTGTTTATGAGATGGCTATATCATCTCCATATTGCTGATAAATGTTTACCACATACTTTCAAAGAATGCTGGCAAACACAGGAGGCCATTTAGGAGGCATCTAAGGAAGGAAAGGAGGCATTTCCTTTCCTTTAAGGAAGGAAAAATTTAGGAGGAATTCACCTTGTAAACCAACTTCTAATTAATACAATTGTTCTGATGCTGGGCTTCATCTTCTCTGTATTTGGTACATTCCTCATATACAATTTGTAACACAAGTGTTTCATAACACAGTACTCTCTTGCACATATATTAATAATTCAGTAAAATGAAATTACTCTGCAGCCATCATCTCATAAGGTATTATATTCCAAGAGTAAAAAAAGCCCATACTTAATTTTAACATAAATAATGACAGAAATCCTTTTAAACACATAAACTACTATTTTCATTTGGAGATTTGTCAGCACATCAGTAATGCTGTTCCCAACGTTATTGTTCATTGTCTCATTTCCCTCTGTAGAATTAGGCTGTACTCATGGGCAAATCAGTGAACTTCAAACACAGGCACAGAGGTAGAGATACCTATGTAAACATTTAAGAGGTTTTATAAAAGTACAAAGCAGATGCCGGACATCAAATTCTTCTGGATGATCCTGGGTCTGACCAGAGCTCTAAGCCATACAAATGTAACATCCCCCCCTTCCCAAACTATTCCCCAAAGTATTTCTTTATACCTTTAATAATATCCATAAGATTGGAAATGATCTGACAATTATTTGAGCATATTATGCTTATGTCTACAATTTAAAGTGGTGGTAAAAAAGAACTGACATAAAGCAATGACAAACCACGTTTCACCACCTTGAAAAACTAACTGGGTTAATTTTTGCCACACTAAACAATATAGACTTTACACAGTCACAGAGCAAACACTTGTACAGTAACTGCTGCTCAAAAAATTAAGGGTAATGTAAACTTCTTTTATTTTCACATTTTGAGTCAAAAAGGCATTAATAATTTGGCACTTCAGAGGGTACAGCTGCTAACCAGCAAAGGCAAATAGACGGGCCAGCAGTGAAGCTATGCAATCAGATTTACTTATTAAATATTTTAATTTTTCAACTGGAATCAAAGACCCAAACATCCTTCAGTAACTTGCCTATTCTCCCTGCTCCCCACCTGTGTGTCACTGAGCTCAGCCAGCTGTTACAACCCCTCTCATGGAGTGGTTTGGGTTAGAAGTGGACCTTAGACATCAGTAAGTTCCAACCCCCCTGCCACAGGCAGGGACACCTTCTATTAGAGCACGTTGCTCAAGGCCCTGTCCAACCTGGTCTAGAGCACCTCCACGGATGGGGCAGCCACAGTTTCTCTGGGAAACCTGTGCCAGTGCCTCACCACTGAGACAAGGGGGCACAAAGGTACAAAATGTAATCAGCTCTTGATATAAGGAAAACAAGTGCCAGGAAAACATAGGGTTAAAACACTCTTAATTTAACTTAGGTCTAAGACATAAGGTTTGTGTTGTAAGTCTGTGGTGTGATAACAGAATTTAGTAGTCTTACTAAAAAGAGTGAATTATTTCTTTTCATCCTTCTAATGAGTGAATTCTTACCATCCTTCTTTTATAACTCTAAGTTGTAGACTCTGTTTCCATGCTTCACTCTAAGTAAGGTTAAGTTTGATGGCTTTGTAATGGAGGTGCTTGGAGGTAGCTGACGTAGTTTAAGGTCCTTAGGACCTTAGTACAAAAACCATAAGAAAAACAATAGGAAAACAGGACCTGGGGATGGGGAGTATCTGGGACTAGCAGATGTCCAGGATGGGCACAGTTAAACTAACTGATAAGAAGGACAGGATGATTGCTGTGTTTGTGGTCTTAATGAACCCACTGAGCTGGTGTAAACATCTACTGGGGAGTATCCTGGACTAGCAATGTCCAGGATGGGAGCAGTTGAGCTACCTGATGAGTAGGACAGGATAATTGCTATGTCTGTGATGGTTGCTTCAAAGACTGCCTGTAGTTATTCAGGTTGTTGGAAGAAGTAAACCACCCTCAAAGATCACCACCACATTTTGTATGTATGCAGGAAACTTTCTGGAAGATTATGTAATCCATGTGTAGCCTCATGAATGTATATGTATGCCTAAGTGACTATGTAAGGATGGCCTGTGTGGCAATACAGTGACGCATGTTAGGAGGAGCACCACAACACAAAATACCTGCATGTCAACTCGAAACCTTTGTTGGCGAGTTTGTTCCAGGAGTCTTCTCCGAATCACCACCCTCAGGGAAAAATTTCTTCCAAATACCTAATCTAGGTCTACCCTCTTTCAGTTTCAGTTAAAGCCACTGTTCTTGTCCCTACATACCCTTGTAAAAAGCCCCTCAGCCCTTCTTCCTAGGAGAGGTGCTCCAGCCCTCCCCTCGACTCTTTGAATAAGACAACTTCCCACCCGTGTCCAGTAACTGCCCGGGCTCCACACCAGAAGCGGGAAGACCCACAGCCCACACCGCCCACCCACACGCCCATTCCCCAACACCTCCGGGCACGCAGTCCGCACCCGCTCACCCCCGCGCTCCCTCAGCCGCCCCCGTCCCCTCGCCCTCCCCAGACAGCCGGCCGGCGCCACGAGGCACCCCCCGCCCGCAAGATGGCGCCCCGCACGCCCCCTCCCCACCGGCGCTGCCCCATTGGCCAACACTCCGCCAATAACAACAGAGAAAGGCGCGCGTGTCCGTCCGTCCCCGTCGTCCCCCCCCCCCCGCGCGGACCGCCCCCTGCCGGCGGCCATTCGCTCGCGCGGCACAGCCCCGCCTTGCGCATGCGCGCTAGGGAGCAGGCGCCGCCGCAGCGCCGTGACCAGGAAGGCCCGGAGTCCAATCATCACGCTGTGGGCTCTGCGCATGCGTCCTGGCTCCGGCCCGGAGGAGGGCGGGGGAGCGCTGGTGCGCGCGCGCGGTGCCCGCTGCGGGGGGTGATGGCCCCGCGGAGGGGGAGGGGCGGAGATAGCGGGGTCTCTCTGGCGGCGCGGCGCCCCCTGGCGGGCGGGCGGGCGGCGCGGTCGGTCCGGTTGGGCGCTGTCCGCAGGTACCTTTAAAGCAGGGTCGAGGCAAAAGGAGGGGGTTGCGCCTCCGCCGGAGCCGCGCTTTCCGTCTGCAAAGCCGCGGGGGAGGCTGTCCCTGTGAGCGCAGCACTGCGGTACATGGGGCCTGTCAGCCGGCGGGGGGATCGGCCCGGCCCGGCCGCAGCCCCGTTCTCTGCAGGAGCAGCGGGGTGCGGGTAGCCCTGCGCCTCAGCGTGGCACCGCACGGCTTTCTTCCTGTTCTCTGCTTAATCCCCAGACGAGCCCAGAGGCGTTTGCCAGAGGACGGTGGAAGGTGCCGGAGCAAGGCCCCGAGTGGTGCGCGAGTATCTCAGGACCGACCCAGCTCGGGCCTCGACCGGAGGCTGGCCCCGCCACAGGCTCACCCCATGTCAGCCCAGGGGAAGTGCTGGCCCAGTGCTTCCAGCCTGACTGGCAGACCAGCTACTGTCCGCCGGCCCCCGGCGCTGACCCCGCAGCGGTGCTGGAGGACAGCGAGATCAACACAGGGCTCTCCTACCTGAGCTGGGCTCAGTTCTGGTGGTGCCACAACGAGTGTAACAGCCCTCCATGCAGCCGTCCCAGAAGATGGAAGACAAAAGTAAGGCCTAAAACAGATATGTTTTGAATAGTCAATGGGCAGATAATGTGAGAAACTTCTCTAGGAATCGGCAGTCTTTTCCCTGTCAACCAAATGAGATTTCTGTGCCAGAATGAATGGATATGGTTTTGGGTTTTTTTTTTTCAGTTACAGCATAGAAGAGATTAAGTAGCTAATTTATAAGTAAGGCGCATTTTATGTTCTCTGTTGTTAGAGGTGATAGTCAGAACTTTGGTGTCTTCAGTTTGGTTGCAGAATGCTGCCGTACTTCTCCTTAGTGGTATTACACTGCAGGTATCTCGCTTTATCTGTTGAGAAGTAGATTAGGAGGGGGTTTTACCTGAAAATGCCTTAATTTTTTCCTAAATAAATCAGTTCAGTTGCAATATTGCTGTTCTGGCAGCATAAATTTAAAAAAGAGAGAAATGTGAGCTAATAGGCAGTGGGGATTATTTAGGCTCGGCTGAGTGTGCTGGAAGGTATGTGCCATCCCTAGACAGCTTCATAGTGGAGGGATAACAAGAAGTTACTTAAGTAAAAAGAACTTCCTCACACAGCTTGTTTCATCTGAGTGTTTGTCAGCTAAGCCCTGACAAGATGTGGGATGGCTATTTCACCACACAGCCCTCACACTGATACCTGCTGTAGTATTTACCGGTACAAATTTTGGAAAACTGAGTAACTACAACCATTTTAATTTCTCTCCTGATCTCTTACTTTTTCATTCTGTGCCTCTTGCAGCACTGGGCGACTTCCTTGAAGTGGAGAACCTTACTGGTTCGGGGAAGGAGAGGCTTGAAGGTAGGATAATTTGGATTTGTGGAGGGAAAGGGGAAAGTAGTGTATATTTGGCACCACTTCTGGTGTGAAAATGATAACCAGAAAACAATAGTTTTGTTTTCTATAATGTATAAGATGTTAGTTAGCAGCACTACAGCTCTTATATAGGAAACACGCACCCAAGTATTTTTTCAGGTAGCTGGCATGAGTAGCTATGGCCTTGGCTGTTTTTTCTCTCTTGCTCTAGCATCATTCCCCTGCACAGTGCTGAAAAAGAGAGATATATGGCAACAAGGATTCTGTAGGGGGAAAAGAAAATCCCTCCAGAGTTAATGGCCTCAGCCAGGTTTAGGACTGTTACCACCAAATGCCATTCCACACTCCATCAGCTGGTGAGATCATTTTGAAAGCTGACAAGGTAGATGCATCCTGTAGCTATTCGTTCCCTGTCTTCCTGGCTGGGGTTGACAAGAGCAGCATTAACACTGGAGCAGTCAGTGGTGTGGACATCTGTCTTTTTTGAAATGACAGTTATACTGTGAACTTCATATGTGATCTTTGCTTCTCCATGCAAACCCAAGATTTTAGTGCTAAAGTTTTGGGGCACTCCAACATGAGAACTGGGGAAGGATTTCCAAGGTGAGTGGTTTGAGCATGTCCTGGGTTCAGCAGTAGCAGTTGTTTTTCTCCTCCTTAGTAGCTGGTGCAGTGCTGTGGTTTTGACTTTCAGCCCGGGAACACCACTGATAACACCGATGTTTTCAGTTGCTGCTCAGTAATGTTTACTCTGACCAAGGACTTCCTGAGTCTTATGCTCTGCCAGGGAGGAGGGGAAGCCGGGAGGAAGCAGAGACAGGACACCTGACCCAAGCTGACCAAAGAGGTATTCCATACCACAGCACATCAAGCCCAGCATATAAACTGGGGGCAGTTACCCGGAAGGGTTAGATCACTGCTCAGTCGGGCTGGGTATCGGCCGGCGGATGATGAGCAGTTGTATTCTTTTCCCTTGTTACTTCCCTTATCATTATTATTATTGGTGGTAGCAGCAGTGGTTTGTGTTATACCTTAGTTACTGGACTGTTCTTATCTCAACCGGTGGGAGTTACATTCTTTTGATTCTCCTCCCCATCCCTGCAGGAGCGGGAGGGAGGAAGGAGGGGGAGTGAGTGAGCTGCTGCGTGGTTCTGAGTTATGGCTGGGCTTAAACCACAACAGATCACTGCACATAGTGTAGTATATGTTTTATGGAATCATAGAATCAGCTAGGTTGGAAAAGACTTTAAAGATCATCAAGTCCAAGCGTTACCCCAGCACTGCCAAGGCCACCACTAAAACATGTCACCAAAGGCCTTGTCTGCATGGTTTGTGAACACTTCCAGAGACAGTGACTCCATCACTGACCTGAACAGCCTGTTCCAATGCCTGATCACCCTCCCTGTGAAGAGATTGTTCCTAATCTCCAGTCTAAACCTACCCTGGTAGAGCTTGAGACTGTTACCTCTTGTCCTATCACTTCTTACTTGGGAGCAGAGACCAGCCATCTTCTTGCTCCGTCCTCCTTTCATGTAGTTGTAGAGTTGTCCCCACTGAGCCTTCTCTTCTCCAAATTAACCCCCCCACCTGGTTTCCTTAGCTGTTCCTTATCATATTTGTGCTCCAGGCCCTTCACCAGCTCCCTTGCCCTTCTCTAGACTGGCTCCAGCTCATCACTGTCTCTCATAGTGAGGGGCCCAGAACTGAGCACAGGCCTTGCCTTGCCTTGCCCCACCCCACCCCACCCCACCCCTTCACTTGCCTTGCCTGGCCCTGCCCAACCTTACCTTACCACACCCTGTCTTGCTTTGCCTTGCCTTGCTTTTGCCCTGCCCCACCTTGCCTTGCCCTATCACGGCCTGCCTTGCCCCACCTTCAAAGGTTCAGATGCTTGGAAGAGAGCAGCTTCTGAACCAGTAGCTAAAAAAACTCTTCTTTAAACGTAATGTTCTTTATAAGTATTTCTAGTGGAGGAAGTGGGCACGATATTAGGGTTGCATGAATTACTGCAACTGATATCACTTGGTCAACAAAATTTATCAGACTGCTTTTATATGAAAACATTTTGAACCTTTTTTCCTTAGAAACCATAACAAAAATGTCGGTGGAGCAGGATAGCTTGTGTAGCTAAGGGAGGTTACAGCTATTAACAAAATCCAGATGTCTTTTATTTAATAATATGTTCAGTTCATGTGTTACTTCTATGAGTTTCAGTGGTGATTAATTTATAGTGGGACTAATTTGCTGTTGTTTGGAGGGAGGCTTTCAGAGCACCTTTTGTAGATGACCTTGAAAATTACTTGAAAAAGCATCATGGGCCATTGGAAGCCGTTCTAGTTTGTCACTTGGCTTCTGTTTCACTTTCATTATTAGGTTTAGGAATAGACTTCTGAAAGTTTAAGCCTACGAAGAAGATAGTTGTCCTGCCTGTTTTTTCAGAAGTGCCTCCCAGTGAAATGAGCGGGAGCCTTTCAGAAGTCCACTAGGAGCTACTTGTGGTTTTAGACTTCTCAGGAGCTGTACAGACTTATAAATGGGAATTTGCATTTCAGGTGATTTGAGGACCTTTTGGACACAGTTGGGAGGTAGAAGAGTGGATGCCATATTTGAGCAGGTGCAAAATGTGCTGCTTTTGCTAAAGGAAAAGATCAAGAATGGAACTGCCACAAACCAAGGTTTGGAATCCTTGTGTCGGTTAAGCTGGACTGCTGGGGAGCTGTGGTCTGCTCTGTCTAGGGCTGTGTGTTATCTGTCACAATTCAGATATATCTGAATTTAAATTACTCGGTGGCTGGTATTTTTAAGAACTTTAAAAAATATACCTTCTTTCTTTGAAAAATGCTAATAATTTCAAGTTCATTTTGGAATTTTCTCATTTTGCCTCTATACTTTTTCAAACAACATGTGGCTCTTAAGCATATGAAACTGAAATGTTTGTTCTTGAGAAACACGATAATGTTTGTTCTTGGTATGGCTTGTACCAAGTGAAGATTAATTCTTGAGAAATGATGAAATATCTGCACTGCCTTGTATTTTGTCTGTCATCAGAAGGTTTAGACTTTCAAGTTGATCTTGGTGAATGGAATGGGTTTGGAGTAGGATTATGATCATGTGTTATTTCATGTCAGGGACACCATTGTAATTTGGAACATTAGTAGAAAAATGTGAGAGCAATGCATTAAAGATTGTTCATGATTTCCAGGGAAATAAATTTCCTTTATCTACATCAAAATCAGAAGTCTGATAAGCTTGGAGCAGTACACAAGTTTCTTTTTACTGGCTTATTTAAGTCAAAAAAAAAAAAACCACTTTTTTTTTTTTTCTATGAAGTTGCCCATGTACATGTATTATATAGGTCTTATTACACATTTTTTTTTGTGCAAGAAAATGTATGATAGTGTAATATGCTTTTAAACAGGTATAGCCACACACTCCACTTTGTAGTGCTTGCTCTAAATAGGTAGTACATTTTTTGTGTATTTGAGCTGCCACATTGTGATTTTTATGGCAAAATATTACAGCAGTGCATAGATAAAAGTTGAACTCGAATCCCCAGATGACACAATGAATTCATAACATAGTTATATTTTATTTTTTTCTATGCTTCGTTCTGTAAAAATTTCAAACTAAAATATTAACATGGACTTTTGCTGACATTTGTCTGCTACCTTGTAATATTTATTGCATGGGGTAAGAGGATAAGACAGAACTAGTCTCTTTGTGTTCTTACTATCTGATGACCATTTCCATCAATTTAGGAGTAAGTCTGCCAAGATCTAGCTCTTATCCAGAAGATGACTAGTCTGATGACGAAGTAAAGAGAAAAATTTACACTAAATTGTGCTTATGGCCATTACTGCTACTGGTTTGTGTGTGCTTGGAAACATTCCAGCAGCTTTCCAAAAGCCAGAAGATATTCAGTGCTGATTCACAACTACTAATACGAGCTGAAATTTTGTAGTAATTAAAGACTGTGGTGCAAAAGGTTTCTAATAGCATCAGTCTTGCAATGCTCTATTTTATTATTGTGAGGAAACAAGGACTTGCACCTTGTTTTCTCTATTATCATTGTCCCTATTATCATTACGTAAATTACACTTAATATCTGTTTTGTTTTGGGGTTTGCACAGAATGCTGGCAAGCTTGGGCACTGGTGAATGAAGCTAATGTAGGTGATTTCATAACCTTGACAAATGGTACGTGCATCTCAATTACATTTATTTCATGTGTGGATTTAATTTGTCTTGTTTTACTTACCAGGAGCTTATTTCCCTTTGTTGAAATCAATAAAATAATTCTGAGAAGCCTATTAGCATTACAAGGGAAAAAACGTAATTATTAGTTTCCTCAGGTACTGGACCTTGGACTTCACCTGGGTTTGTACTTTTGTGGCTTGTGTGTATGTGCATATGGCTTGTACCAAGTGAAGAGAGTTTGAGTTAGTAAGCCTGATAAATCTGCTTGTAGACAGCTCAGGTTCATCTTGTGCATGGCTCCACTAGCTGTAATACCCTGGCAGCCTTTCACCTCAAATCATGAAAAGAAATATGTATATGTGTTTCATATGCATGTTGTCTCCATGAACTTCGAAAGCAAAATGAACAAATCACCTGGTCATCTGTGAAAGAGGGTACATTTTCATGATACATTTCTGCCTCGGGTTTATCAATACACACCTAAGTTTTACCCTTTGGGGGAGAAGGAAGGAGAGAAAAGAGGGAGAGGAGGAGCAGGATGGAAGGTATGAGAGTGTGTGTCGTGTCAGCTAGTCACTCACTTGCAAACCTATATGCAAACGCATTACTTCTGTATAAATTATAAAAAGCAGTAGGGCTTTTTAGTAGGGCACTTGCTGGCATGCTCGTTGTTAGCTGTAGTTCATAGCAGTGCATTGGTTTTAATGTATTTGGGCATTTATCTCTTCAGTGTCTAAAGGAAATTTTATTATAACTAGAAATGTGTATTCATGAAGTTTTTGCTTGCATTCAAATTTTTGCAGGAAGTGATGGGTTTGACAGAGATGGCACACAGGAAACCAAACCCAAATTGCAGGCTCTTCTTACAGATGACAACACTGCAAAGTCTGTAGAAGGTTCTCAAAGGTCAGTGTATTTATTCATTTATTCCAGTTCCTTATTTGCCATTTTCTTTAGTGCATTTGAGAGATTTTAACCTCTCTTGTATTTCTAAATTCATTATTTTCAACTCAGTTTTGAATGCTGCCAGTTTTCAAAGTGAAAGTATTTTTAATTTGTCCTACATGAAAACCTGAGGTTTTGAGTGTAGTTTTGTTCTCTAAGCTGCTGCTTTTTCTTTATTTTTTTTCTTTTTTTTTCTTTCTTTTTTTTTTTATTCCAAATGGCAGAAAGAAGGAGATGGCAAAAACAGGTTCAGGGAGTAAAGAAGTATCTAGTAAAATTCAGGATTTACCTTCAAACATGCAGTATCAGAACCACAAGTGCTCTAGTGCATGTATTGCCAACAGAGCACCAGGCTTCTACAAGGGTGAAAATCCTCTTAAGATACCGATCCTGTTTCGCTTCCAAAGACGCCATGCAAAAGCAGACTGCCTTTCCAAATCACTGGATGTGAATTACAAAGCTCCCTGTGGTCGGAGTCTGAGAAGCTTTCAAGATGTACAAAATTATTTGTTTGAAACTGAGTGCAATTTCTTATTTGTGGATTACTTCTCCTTCAACACATATGTACTGTTGGGCAGGAACACTGTAAATCCAGAACCCCTTGTATTTGATTCTGATATTAGCCATGGAGCCGAATCTGTGCCCATTTCTTTCTGCAATGATATTGACTGTGCAAGATTGCCTTATTTCAAATATCGGAGGGCGTCGTGGCCACGTGGATATTCCCTCAACAACTTTTCCGAGCATGTTTGTTGATTCATGTGGCTGCACAGATGGCTGCACTGATAGGTAGGTATAAAAATTCCAGTCAGGTGGTGCATGATGCCTCAGTGGTAGGGTAGTGGTGTAAGTGTGGAGGCACACAGTACCAAACAGTGCTGAATAACATAGGACCAACACTGCTGGAGTTTCTGGTAGTTGTCTTGTGCCATGCTCTGTGTTGACTGACACCACTGTGTGTTTGTCTTCTGCAGAACTTGTGTGCTCCTACCCGTGCAGCCCCTGTTGTAGGGGAGGAGGTGATCAGCAGGTGGATTACTGTGTTCCTTTCCCTTTCCTCCTAAATTAACAGTGCTACTCCTTCTGGTGGAGCTGGGAGGCAGATTTCTCAGCTTTGGGAAAGGAGTGGAAGAGGGAGAGTCTTGTGCCATCAGAGGAAAGCTCATTTTCCTGGCAGGCAGGGAAAGATCCTGCATGACAACTTCTGCTGCAACTCCTGGTGTGGGACGTTATCCTATAGATGAATGGGACAGCTGAAGAGACCAGATCATTTGGAGCTTAGGAGGTTACTGAGGGCAGAGGAGGAAACATCCCCATTCACA
Source organism: Myiopsitta monachus (assembly GCA_017639245.1). Classification (NCBI taxonomy): domain Eukaryota; kingdom Metazoa; phylum Chordata; class Aves; order Psittaciformes; family Psittacidae; genus Myiopsitta; species Myiopsitta monachus. Next base: position 69,821,973 of record CM029919.1, read on the forward strand.
ACCTCTGTATCTCATCCTTCCCCTTTTCTAAACAGAAACTAGGGGTCACAGAACACATTAATGTTCTGTTGCTCATTGCTGTCTTTTTCTAAAGCTCAATAACTCTGGCTATATAATACTCAGTAGGAACTTGCCACACTTAGCAAATGTGAGTTTGGTGATAACTTTGTCCACTTTCTTGAAGGGTGTTTGTATGATCTATGCCTGTAGGAGTTATTTGGTGTTGATTCCATTTTGTAATATTGATAGCTAGGGCAGTTGCATGTGCTGGTGTGCAGTATAATTGCCCGTAAGCCAAATAAAGCTTGAAATCACAGTCTAGTATAATGAAGCTTCAGTAATTAAAATTACTTAGTTTCAGCTGAGCAGTGGGGAACAGCAAACACATAGCATGCTGCTTCTTTGCACCTAATTCTCCCAAGAGCTGAGATGCTTTTGATATGCAGCTTTGGGATCCAGGATCTGATCCATTGGGTCTTTGAGTTGTCATGATATGAAATGGTGAAGACCAGCATTGTTGCCCGAGTTCTCCAATCCACAGTGTGCAATTCTTCACTTCCTGTGGCTAGGGTGGGAGAGAAAACAGGTATATATAAAGGGGTGTATATAGTCAAGTACATTTTAAATTCTCTTGATGTATGTTTGATTTACACTGCCCCATATACATTCTGGGATGTTTTACTGATTATTTTCTTAGGTCAAAATGTGCATGCCTACAGCTAACTGCAAGAGGCTGTAGTAAAACTTCTTTATCTCCAAGTGGTAAAACATCCTATGGATACAGTTACAAAAGACTAGAGCGACCTGTTCCTAGTGGGTAAGAAAGACCAACTATTAACTGTTATTTCATTTGTCTGCTCTTACTGTATTCCGGTAGTGTAAGTGTTACAGTACTAAAATATCTGCAGTTTCTGGATTACTGAAACCTTCCATTTTTGTCACAATTTTACTGACAGATCAGGATGACAGAAAAATAATGTGACTTGAGTAATGGAAGCAATAAAACTCTTTTGTACTGCAGGAACTACGATTTTCACAGCTTAGCTCAAGGTCCAAGAAGAGTATGAAGATTAACGTAGTATTAGCTGGTCAAGGAGCTCAGGCTATATCTGGCACATATGCTGGTTCATTCAAGCATGCCAAGGGGAGGAGGGAGACAGGAAGTAAACCTTCCACAAGGGAAGGAGGTCTATCACAAGAGCATTACAGCATGTGTCAGCCAAAGAAGTAGGAAGCAATAGCCATCCTTGTTTATTGCCTTATGTCTTGTCTACCCATTTGCTCACTGGGACCAGAGTCCTAAAGAAATATGAGCCAGCTGCTGGTGCCAGACTTGGTCACTCTTCCAAGACTCTCTAAAGCCATCCCAGTGCTGCAAGTATTTGCCCTTTCTCTTATTCAGGCCCCATGGATTATTAATATAAGGCCTAGGGAAGGTGCCAGGAACTCAGATGTTTAGGAGAGGAATTGTGCAAAGTAGCTTGCTGCAACAGCGAAGGGCTGAACTCATAAGCTTAAGGACCTATTTCAGTCCTTTGTTGCTGTGTAATGTTAGTTTATGGTCGGTGTGCAGAATTAAAGCTGCCAGTGAGCCTAGAAGCAAATGCAAAAAAAAAAAACCAAAACAAAACACAATTGTGTATTCTTTTAGAAATGTTTCATTGAATTCTAAAACCCATGACAGGTACAGTCACCAGACAGGTGACAGGTTGGCTCTGCTATAATCTGTTCCACCATAGAAAAAGGTGCTTCACAGGGATTTCTGCTTCTGTGTGATTAACTCCTATAAAATAAAAAAGTGGCATTTACTTTTCTTGTCTGCTTATACCAAAATCTGGCTGACAGTATTAAAATTGATGAATCGCCCATCAAGAAACTTATGGGCTTCAGAGCACTGCTCCACAATCAGTTTTAGTCAACTGCTTTATTAATTCTTAGGAGGGAAATTAGTAGTAACAATTTTGTTTTGGTAGTGCATTCTTTGACACTGTGTTTTGTTTTGCTTCCCCTTGACAGAATTTATGAGTGTAGTGTGTTGTGCAGGTGTGACAAGATGATGTGTCAGAACAGACTTGTACAGCATGGCATTCAAGTCAGGTTGCAAGTGTTCAACACGGAGAAGAAAGGCTGGGGCGTCCGCTGCCTAGATGATATCGACAAGGGGACTTTTGTCTGTACTTACTCAGGTAACAGATGGCGGCCCATAGAATATGTAGAGTTTAATACTCCCTATCCTGTGGCTGTGCCCTGGATTTTTTTTGAGAACAGGGAAGTACGGGGTTGGAAGAGAAGTGAGTCAACAGTCTTAACTTGCAAGATGGTTAGATGGATGAAGAACTTTGAAGAACTCTGCAGTGCAATGGTGCAAGGCAATCAGAAACATTCCGGAGCAAAGCCAATCTCAGACTGTTGATTTTTGCCTCACAGGTCTCTGCATCTTGTGCGCCAGGGCTAGTTTTGATTCAGTATAAATGCATTCATATTTTGCTTTCCCAAATAATGTTCTTGGTTGCTGGTTGATTTTATGTAAGTTTGAGCTGCAATAGCAACTGTGACACATCTTAGCAAGCAAGCAATTGAAAATATATCTATCTTCCCCCTCTCCTTTCTCCCCAGGCAGATTAATGAGCAGAGCTGAAATTCAAGTAGTGGGAGATGCTGGTCAAGAGCTGAAAGAAAAGAATGCTGTGAATAACAGAGGCCATGGCTTTTTTTCCAAAAAAAGAAAACTTGACACTGATTGTTCAGACTCTGTGATTGAACTAGTGACTGACAAAAATGACATTCCTGAGAAGCAAGTATCTTTGTCTCAGATTGTGGATAATGAAAATGAATCAACCCTGTAAGTTTACCAAAGCAAACTTAAGCACAAGACTTAATATTCTGCTGTTCTAGAAAGTCCTTTATAAAACTTAAAGTAGAGCTGAATGTCCTCACCTGAGAGTGGTTTGTTGGGATTTTTTTTCTCAACTTTTTTGTTAATTCCTGAGTATTTCTTTTAGTAGGACAGTTTTTCCTCTATATTGCTTTTACTTACTGTGTGCGCTACTTGGCATTTTCAGAATTCCAGTTTCTTTCCTGGGTGTGCTTGGTCTGTTCAGGGCATTCATAATTGTGCTAATTGGAAAGAATTAATAAAAAATACTTGAGGTAAATGATTTAAAGATACTTCATGTCACTGAAGAATTTGATAACAAATGAGCCACCAACTGTCCTGTCCTTTGCTCCCAGTCTCTAAACTTCTTGTTCTTCGTAACATAACCTTTCCTGCTGGGAGCCTTCACCTTTCCTTTAAGGAGTATGACACCACCTCACTTTTGCAGTGATTTATGCAAAAGTTCTGTTCCTGTGTTCATTTTATAGTCAGGGTTTCATAGTCTATCAGGATTCTTAAAATCGAATTACTGCAAAATAACCACGTACCCTTATGAATAGCCTTTTCAGAGGGAAGTCAAGAGCTTGTTTTCTTAGACTTTATTCCTTGCTCTGCCACACTGCTTTATAAACATTGTACTGCTCATAAATGATTGCAAATTCTTGCTTGTTTCTTAGTAGATGATTATTGTAGATAATATTATAGAACTCAGGACAGTGTGCTAAATTTGACATGTCATTCACTCAAACAGATTCCCTTTAAAAGGACAAACAATGTTATGTAATATTGTCACAACTTCTTGCGGCTACTGCACCTTTTGAATTTATAAAGGAGTTTAAATCTTCAGAAAGCCTCAGAGAGTAGCATTTGTTGCCATTATCAGTAGCCCAAAGAAGTACCATGTGGGTTTTTTTTGTGGCAAGAAAACACATCTAAATATTTTACATTGAAAGTTTTCTTGAATAAGAGCTGCTACTTTTTGCTAGACATTGCACAGTTACTAAGATTAGTTTTGAAAGTGGTGTTTTCTGCTGCACTCTGACTGTAATCCAAATCAATATGATTTTAGATGTTTTACGTGTGTATGCCAAACACTGCTTCCCATCCTTCCTCAGCCTTCTCCTGATGTGAAGGAGTGAGATTCTTCTATGGGAGAGTATTTTCTACATCTAGTATATATTGCCCATCTCCCCCTCTGTCTTCCTCTCTATCCCTTGTTCCCACAACATCTTTGCTTTCTTGTTTGAAAGCTGCACTGTCAAAACTGTTGCAAGCGGTAGCAGAAAAAAGGCAAATCTCTTGTCTGTAGGTGCTCTATTTTGAGATTATCTGATATTACAATAGTAAACAGAGAACTTGGTTCTCAGCAGGAGAACTGGGAAAAGATGTAAAAGCAGTCACTCATCTCTCAAAAAAGTATGAACATCTGGGGATTTTTTACAAATGCTATTGAGAACCGAATCTGTGTCCTCAATACTTGAAAACAAAATAGTCACAGAACTTGGGGCAAGGCCAGACAGCAGGCTCTGCTGTAGTGTGTTCTTTATGAACTAGAGATTGTTAGAGAAATGTATGTGTAAGAGATACTTATGGCTCTTTTTGTCTTTATAATTTCCTTTTGACCTTTCTGTACAGGGTTCATCCAAGGAATTTAAGCATTGACACTGCAAGAAGGCCTAGAACTAGAACAGTTATTTTTCATAATCACCAGCAAAAAATGGTAGTAAGTGGCTTTAATAGATTAATCTTTCACTGTGCTGAATATGTATGTTAATTTTGACCTTTTCATTTTACACATTTAAATAGTTCTAATGATCTTTCTTCATGGAACTGTATCACACTGTGAGTTAAGCTGGAGTGCTGGAAGCTATTACCCATCCCTTCTCCATTACCAATCTTTCAATATGTTCCCTGAGACCAGCATTAAGTACTCTCAGAGCCTTCCCTTCCCACCCTTCACTTACACTCCAGCCTCGAGAGTCTTAAGAAATCATTGTCCCTGTCCTGTTTCATCTGGGTTAGAGTTAATGTTCTTCCTAGTAGCTGGTGCAGTGCTGTGTCTTGGCCTTAGTCTGAGAACAGTGCTGATAGCACACCAATGTTTTAGTTGTTGCTAAGCAGCAGTTACCCTGATCAAAGACTTTTCAGTCTCATGCTCTGCCAGTGAGGAGGGGCACAAGAAGCTGGGAGGAAGCAGAGGCAGGACACCTGAACTAGCCAAAGGGATATTCATAGAATCACAGAATGGTTTGGGTTGGAAGGGACCTTAAAGATCATCTTGTTCTGTGGCAGGGGGGTTGGAACATCATTCGCAGTATATAAAATGGAGGGAGTTAGCTGGGAGGGACAGCTCAGGGACAGGCTGGGCATTGGTCAGCAGGTGGTTAGCGATTGTATTGTGCATCACTTGTCTGACTTGGGTTTTTTTCCTCTCTCTGTCATCTCCCTTTTCATTACTACGACTACTACTATTATTAATGTTACTCTTAATAATAATTTTAACTTTATTTCAGTTATTAAATTGTTCTTATCTCAACCCATGGGTTTTACATTTTTCCAGTTCTCCTCCCAATCCCACCAGGGGTGGGCAGTGAGCAAGTGGCTGTGTGGTATTTGGTTGCTTGCTGGGGTTAAACTGCAACACTCCCCCTCCACTGCCTCTTGCAGTTAACTGCAGAGTTAGGGGGGTCAGAGTGATAATATTCTTTTGATGTCTCCCCAACAAATGACACAGCAGGGAGAGAAGGAAAATCTCAGGAGCTGGACACAGTTTTGTGATGCAGTGCAGCAGCTGGGGGGGTTTGATCTGACCTGGGTGTGAAGTGTTGCCTGCAAATACTTGCAAAGGAGGGAATCTGGGGAGACTTACTCTGTAGGTGTCAGTGGTTTCATTGCCCTTAAGAAATGCACATGGGATTTTCACACTAACATTTGGCAGCACTGTCCATTCTCAAGCTTATATAAGTAACTGCCTTTTTGTGATGGGAGAGGAGAAATGCTGCCACGTCTGTTCATTTTATTGAAATGGTGTATAAAGCATGTCTGGGCTTTGGCTCAGCAACTTACACAAACGTATTTAAATTGTGGTGAAATTGTGGGACCTAGGCACTTACTTAATATTTTATTGAGCAGCGAGCGCTTTCCAGGTTATTCTGAATGATAATTTGAAATGAAGATAAATGTTGCATTGCAGAAACTTTTGAAACATAGCCATAGCCATTACAGTAGGTTTGAAACTTCAACCCTAAAAGCCACTTGCTATCCCATGTTGTGTATCCAAAGTTGCATACAGCAACAATATATCACAACCTATTCATTATCTTTTATTCTGTTTAAAGGAAATTGATACAATGGTGCACAGTGCCAGCTCAGATGAAGATAATAGTTCTCAGATTCATCAGTCAAGCAAAACAAAACTAACCAGTGGAACAAAGACAGGAGAAGAAAGTAGGTTTGCAGAGCTATAAATACTGCAGTCTTAGTACAGTTGTGCCCCATCAGGTAATAGATGTAGAAATGTAGAAAGTGATGTTTGGATGTGGGCAGGCCTGTTCTCAGACTAGAATGATGTTGTCTGCATAATGCTTAGGCTATCTTAAGAGAGCTCAGTGGCACAGGAGGTATTGCTGCCTTACATGATACATTGCATTAACTGGTACAGGGCAGTCTTTTGCCTGCAGCGTTGATCTTGGGTCATGTTGGAACAGTCCTGACAGCAACTTCTCGAATCCAGTGCAAGTTGGGGAGAGTCAGTCTTGTGAATCTTACTGTTACACCTAGTACCTGTTCCAGTCAACACAAATTGAAGAGGACATAATGCGGGGCGGGGGGGGGGCTCACGCTGTGAAGGCAGTTTGAAACCACTTACATCTTGTCTCTCTTAATTACAGTTTGTGATTCTCTCAGAAATTAAGGTGGAGATAAGATGAAGGTAAAATGCTGTGTGGAAGAAGTCAGCCTGGAGTGGGATTTAAGAATGAGAGACTAGCTTACTCATGTGAGCAAGTGCTTTAGGCACCACAGCAGGAATCAGTTGTTTATGGGAGGATTGATGAGGGGCATGGAAAAGGGTAGGTGTGTTATAGACTTGTAAATAGAAAGGAAGCTGTGTACATTCTGGAGAACAAAGGTTGGGTGGGTAATAGTTATGGGACAAACCAAGCAAAGGTTTAGGCTGTCACTGAAAAATAACTTGTGTGTCCATTGACAGAATCCACTCAACAGCAAAAGGAAGCACATCCAATGGAAATTGGACAGGCTGAGTCTGCTGATGGGGACAGTGCAGAATGCAAAAGAAAGAATGTGCCTCTGCAGGGTGCTGAATTTGGCAAGTCAGGTATGCTGGATGACGTGTGCCTTGTGAGGCCGTCCAAAAATGTCCCACTAAAGGCTGACTGCAAAAAGGAAAATCACAGGCAATCAAAAGACCCATTTTGTGAGGAGGCTGATGGTGACAGGATGCTTCTGAAGAATGCTAATGAAGGAAATATTTATATACTGGATGCCACAAAAGAAGGAAATGTGGGTCGTTTTCTTAACGTAAGTAAAAAGTTGCATGTGCTTTCTTGGTTGTCTTAGCTTAATAAATACATCATGCATCTGCATAAACAGGAAAGCTTTTGCACATAAATGCAAACATAAACATGTGGTAGGTGCATGACAAGGCAGGGTGTGTAGTGCTCCTTGCATTCTGAACTGACAGAACAGCAGGTTGGGTCACACCGGCCGTTAGTGCCTCCCTAAGATGATGCATACTACATACTAGGTGTCATTCTTAGCACCACTAGTTACCCAAGTGAAATATTCCTCAATAGTGAATGACATCTTTCTCCCAAATTTTTGAACAGCCTTTTTGGGGGGTCCAGAGATCAAATGGCACATTTTGTTGAACCACAAGCCTTCTCCCAGCCTTGTTGGTTTTTGTTCCCAACCATTGTAAATTCTAGCTTGTGCTGATTTAGGGTAAGTGTTGTGATATTGTAGGAAATTTCCCTACTGTTCCATCATATGTTCAGAAAGTATTCTGTCATATTGTGTACATATCTGGTAAATAACTCTCAATTTTGACTTGCCAAGAAAAAGTAATGAATTACCAACTACTGCAACTAAGATACGTTTGCATGTACTCTGCAAGTAACTTGTTTCTCTTCATTGGCATGAATATGTGTCTTACTCAAAACCTTTGCATATATTTAAGGTGTTCTGCTTTGCAGAAATAATATGGTGTTAAGATTAGAAGCGCATCTTGCTGAAACCTTTCTTCTGCATCCAGGAATATACATGTGTTCCTATGGGCACCTGAATGACCTTTCACATCTCATATCTCTTTGCCAATGTACACAATCATTTAGTCTATTCCTTGCTCCCTGGCTGCCAGCAAGAGCATCTGTCATGTAGTGAGTATTTGTGGTGTATCCTGAATCTAAGATGAATTCTATCCAGAAATTTCTGGAGGACAGCTTGATAAAATAACTTGGTTTTCCTAGGCAAAAATACTTAATACTCTGATGGAAATAATACTTGAAAGAGGCATAGTTTCTGCAAACATTAGTGGCAATGGCACTGAGTAACTGAGATTCTGTGTGGGCTGGAGAAGGGAAGGAAGAAACTACCTTTACTAGTGACAGGTGTCTGACACCAAATAGGTTCGTTGGCCAATGATGAGGTGTTGCACTGTTTCTAATTCAAACATTCTGTTTTACAGCACAGCTGCTCCCCAAATCTCTTTGCACAGTGCATTTTTGTAGAGACTCACAACAGAAGTTTCCCATGGGTGGCATTCTTCACAAACAGGTGAGGTTTCGGAAGTTGAATGCTGTCCATTCAAGGCACTAGGAGAAAAAGCAGTGCTTAGGTACTAGGAAATAGTAACAACAGAAGTTTGAATCATGAAACTGTAAATGTACCTTCTTATTGGTGACTTATTATTGAGCACTAAACAATGAAAAAATACAGCTGTTTATCACTAATGAGTTTTTATTCAGTTTTGCACTGAAATATAAGGAGGAAAGCTTGATTTTGATGGGTCCATTTCAGTGACAGTTTTCAGTGGAAAAATAGGTTTAATTCAGTATGGTCATATGAAAGCCAAGATTCACTGATTCCAGTGTTGTGTCTCAAGGAATGGTCAGCGGATCTGTGTCCTGTAGGGCAGGATTAGATCCTACAGGGTCTTAAGGCTGAGACATTTTGTGGGCCAAACAAGCTGGTTCCAGCTCTTCTCCTTGCAGCTGCCAAAAGAAGCAGGACTTTGTGTAGCCACACGTGTCCTGGGGAGGTGGCATTATGATGGTGAAAACTTCCTCTGAAAGGAGAAGATGTGTGTCTTCCCTTAGTGGATGACAGGAAGTGAGGTACAGAGAGCTTGTGCCATTCAGACATGAGAGGGCAGCAGCTAAACCCAGGAGGGGAAAGATTAACTGTGTGAATGAAGATAGCTGATGCATGTGAAAGCAGGTGTGCTAGCTGAAAAATTACAAGAGGAGAGAATTCATTCCAGACAAACCCCAGGGAGCACTGACCCTCTGTGGAGCCTTGCAGCCCTGGTCCATACCAATACAGATGCTGTGGATTGCGCTGTGAGGAAGGCTTCCAAGAACAGTGAAGACAATGTTTTGAGATGTGCCAGAAAAAGCTTGCTTAGCCAGAGTCTTTCTTGCTCAGGTACTTGGTGAAGAATTGTGTAACAGGGACTGAGGCCAGTGGAGAGACGTAACAGTGGTCAGCAGAAGACACTTAGGGAAGATTGTTGAAAGGAAGCTCCCCTGGCTGGCCCTCCTGCTTTCTGGCAATCACCCTTTTGCAGCTTTTCTACACTAAGGATTGCATCTGGATCATTTAGCTTAATTGTGAACTTGCTCAGTCACCTTTTCATTTGTTTGATGTTTCTGGCCTCCAGAACATCCTAAGGCAACAAGTTCCAGGTTGCAATTATGTGATACTTGAAAAGTCCTTGTTCTTTGTTCTCAGCCTGCTGCCTGTACTTCACTGAATGTTCCTTATATTCAGTGAAAAATAATGGAGAATTACTCTCTTTGTAATACTCCTATTTAATTGTTGTTTTCTTCACTTGTCGCTCAGCATCTTACACAGAGGTATTTAATTTGGCATTCGTTTGGGGCAGTGAATTGCCTACCTGAGAAATTTCTTCTCTTTCATGTACTGTCAGAGTGGCTGGTTCATGAGTAGCATGCGCTTAATTCTGAGTTTTAGGCATTCTGCATATAGATAGTGCAGTTGCATTAAAACCTGGCTTGTCAGACCAGAGATGATAGTCTTCCTCATCAGTGTATCTAGAGATCTGTTTGAATCTTAGTGATGGACTGTACATAGTAAAAATAACAAAACTGTGTTCTCATTTACATTTATTCACTTCTGATTTTTCCTTTTTTTTTTTTTTTTTTTTTTTTTGATTTTTTTTTCCCAGAATTTGCCTCTAAGCTAGAGCAGGCTAAACCAGGCTGCTTAGACGCTGACCCTATTGCGCTGCTTGATAAATTCTTTTCTCCTAGGTGTGGCTGTTTGCATACTGCATAGCTCTGGTGGGCAAAGCAGCAAGCATGTGCCAGAGATTCCTGTTATCTCTTGGGTCTCTCCCAACAAGCTCCCTGCCTGTATGATTTTAGGGGTTGCATGTGAGGGTTGGTGACAAATTGCAAGCACAGCATTGTGTCACTTGGTTCAAACAAATTGTTTTATTTCTTAGGCATGTGAAAGCTGGAACCGAACTCACGTGGGATTATGGTTATGAAGCTGGAAGCATGCCAGAGATAGAGATTTCCTGTGAGTGTGGAGTTCAGAAGTGCAGGAAAAAAACCTTATAGGCAAGGCTTTATTACTGTCAACACATGTACCTGGAGATCAATATGCTGGAAGGGACTACGGCACAGTGAACAGTACGCTCCAGTCTGTGGAGCTAATTACATCCAATTAAAATGCCTTTCACCTGATAATTTTTTTTAAATTTATATTTAAATGCCACATTTCTAGTTTACAGAATTTGAACTGTTTGTCATTACAACAGGCATCAAAGTTTTCCTGTGCTCCTAGTCTCGTCATTACCCTCTCCTTTTCATTCACAAATAGAGCTCTCAGTACAGTGGAAGAACTCAGGCTGCTGTGCCATGTTGTCACCAAAATCAGAGACATGCCTGATGTAGAGCAGCGGTTGGTTGATGTTTTCTGTGCTCTTCCATAAGGGTGAGTCAGCAAAGCTCAGGTTTCTGACACTCATTATGAATGGAAGTCTGCCTATTTGGGGGCCAAGAATTATTAGAATATACCTAAGCCTGATGGATGCAGCAGGACAGATAGTCTTGAACAGGGATGAGATTAATCAGAACAGTTTTTCAGAGCTGTCTTTGTGCTACATAGTGCGCTGGGCAAGTCCTGCTGCTGCAGGAGGAAAACAATTGGGGTTTTTTGGGCTGCATCCTGTCAGGGTCCAATTGGAGAAAACCCCAGTGTCAGACCCTGTTTCGTTCATGATCCCACGAGTGAAATTAAGATGCAAACAAGGTCAAGTACTGTAATCAATCAGTTGGTTTACTACAAAAAGACAATTATTATAAAAAAGGGAAATTATTGTAATAAAGAGAATAGTGACAGGACAGATTGAAAAAAGGATGGAAATGAAGCAAGGATTCAGGTTACAGAGAGAGATAGAGAGTTACTGCTGTGGATCCAGTGGTGTCCTGGGGATCCGTCGGCATCGCTGAGGGGAGTCCTTCAGGGTTCGTAGTCAGTATCAGAGCAGAGTGTCCCCCAAGAGTCGGTAGTAGTCAGAGGTGGGTATCCTCGTGGAGTCATCCCCTTGAAGGTACCCTTGGAGGTGCCCTGGTGGAATTGCCCTCATGGTGATGTCTTATGGAGCATGTCCCTCAGAATCCGTAGTAGTCATTGGTGGAGAGTGTCCTCACAGAGGTGTCCTTCTGGAGTCATCCTCATTGCAATGGCTCCCTTTCATGATTACCTTTTCCTCCTTTTATGAAGAGTTGGTGGGAGTACCTCTGTTCTTTATGTCACATATTACACATTCCTGGTGAACCAGTTTCCATGGTATTGAAGCCAGCTCTTCAACTGCAGCAGTCCTTGGGAGAATGGGCAGCAATTCCTCACACCTCGAGGTAATGTACAGAAGAGTCTTAGCTCTTTCCCACTCCTCAAGCAGTGGACGGTGGAGTCCCAGTTCAGCTCCTCACATCCTTCTCCCAGGCAATGGATATTGGAGTCTTATCTCAATTCCTCCCACCCATCTCCGAGACAAAAGATCGGTGGAATTCCATCTCAGCTTCTCGTACTAATCTTTGAGACAATGGACAGTGGAGTCTGATTTCAGATCAGTCTCTCACACATCCCTCTCCATGTTTATGATACAAAGAGAAGTCCTTGAGAAACCCAGTGTGCCTCATTTCAGTGTCGCGTTGTGCAGTCTGGGACAGAAATCCTTGCAGTGTGGTATAAAAGAGAAACAAGCTACATAAGGTAACACTGAGTGCAGATGTAGGAGGTGGCTCTGAAATGGAGCAAGAAATGGCTGGTTAAATGTGTGGTGTTGGATCCTCATGCAAAGCTGATGTCGCAGACTGCTTGAAGAACCAGCACCAAAGGTGTCAGCAAAAGTGGTTTAATTGAAGTAAGATGTTGTGAAAGTGATGTAAGACAAAGTTTGATAGCAAGGTTCACTCTGTTACTGCAGAGAGAGGATATAATAATGATTCAAAGCTACCAACACAAAAAACAGTGCACTATAATACGAGATTGTGTGCGGTACTGGTCACATACCAAAGATCTGCATTTGGTAAGGGGTCTGTCAGACTCAAGGAGTAACCTTGAGAGGTGTTCCAGCTCAAGGGGAGATAACCAGTGTGAAGTCAGCTGCTTAGCAGGAAGAGTTCAAAGAAGGCTCACTTCAGGCTGTTGTGTTCCTGGAGTAAAGTGGTTGGCTTGCAGTCAAATTACATGTTATGTAAAAGGTAAGCATGAGGCTCCTTGTACCCACAACATTCTTTGTTCCTTGATAAATGACTCTTGGAAGAACACCTGCTATTCATGTGTTAATTCCACAGCTGGTGGTCGGTTTCCAAGCACATATGCATCAGTGCTCACCATGACACCCTGTTCCCCTGTGTGTTTTCAGAGAACAGGTTGGAACTAGAGAGGTTTTTGGCTTGGTTATGGCTGAAGCCTTTGCTTCCTTTGGATGCTGAACCAAACTACCTCAAGTTAGGTCAAGAGTTGAGAGCATCCATCACAGGTGGATTTAAAGCTGCCCCTGCAGTTCACCTTACCTTCACTTCCTGAATTTGTGGGAGGTTGGGCGCAGCAGATCATGCAGAACTGTGTGCTGGAATTTGCTTGGCCATTAGCAGGTTTTGTCATTGGATTTCCTGTTTTACAGAGCTGAGAGAAGTGCTGTTTGCAAGAGCTAGTGATGATTCAGGCAGTTGTATATGGGAAAGAAAAGTGCCTGTAAGAGATGGATACAGAACCATAGAATAGTTAGGGTTGAAAAGGACCTTAAGATCATACAGTTCCAACCCCCCCTGCCACAGGCAGGGACACCTCACACTAAACCATGCCACCCAAGGCTCTGTCCAGCCTGGCCTTCAACACCGCTTGCCACAGATTCCTGGGCAACACATTCCAGTGCCTCACCACCCTTACAGTAAAGAACGTCCTCCTTACATCCAATCTAAACTTCCCCTGTTTAAGTTTGAACCCATTACCCCTTGTCCTGTCACTACAGTCCCTAAAGAAGAATCCTTCCCCACCATCCCTATAAGGCCCCCTTCAGATACTGGAAGGCGAATGTGAGGTCTCCATGCAGCCTTCTCTTCTCCAGGCTGAACAGCCCTAACTTTCTCAGCCTATCTTCATATGGGAGGTGCTCCAGTCCCCTCATCATCCTCGTGGCCCTCCTCTGGACTTGTTCCAACAGTTCCATGTCCTTTTTATTTGGAGGACACCAGAACTGAACACAATACTCCAAGTGAGGTCTCACAAGAGCAGAGTAGAGGGGCAGGATCACCTCCCTCGACTGCTGGTCACGCTCCTTTTGATGCAGCCCAGGATACGATTGACTTTCTGGGCTGTGAGCGCACACTGCTGGCTCATGTTGAGTTTTTCATTGATAGACACCCCCAAGTCCTTTTCCTCAGGGCTGCTCTGAATCTCTTCTCTGCCCAACCTGTAGCTGTGCCTGGGATTGGTCCGACTCAGCTGTAGGACCTTGCACTTGGCATGGTTAAACTTCATCAGGTTGGCATCAGCCCACCTCACAAGCGTGTCAAGGTCCCTCTGGATTCCATTCCTTCCCTCCAGCATATCAACCGAACCACACAGCTTGGTGTCATCGGCAAACTTGCTGAGGGCGCACTCAATCCCACTGTCCATGTCACCCAAAAAGATGTTGAACAAGGCCGGTCCCAACACCCATCCCTGAGAGACACCACTTGTTCCTGGTCTCCAGCTGGACATTGAGCCATTGTCCACAACTCTTTGCGTGCGGCCATCCAGCCAGTTCTTTATCCACCAAGTGGTCCACCTATCAAATTGATGTCTCTCCAACTTAGAGACAAGGATGTCGTGTGGGACAGTATTGAACGCTTTGCACAAGTCCAGGTAGATGACATCAACTGCTCGACCTCTGTCCATCAGTTCTGTAGCCCCATCATAGAAGGCCACCAGATTGGTCAGGCAGGATTTCCCCTTAGTGAAGCCATGCTGGCTGTCACCAACCACCTTGTTGTTTTTCATGTGCCTCAGCATGCCTTCCAGGAGAATCCGCTCCAAGATTTTGCCAGGCACAGAGGTGAGGCTGACTGGTCTGTAGTTCCCTGGCTCATCCATTTTCCCCTTCTTGAAAATGGGGGTTATATTTCCCTTTTTCCAGTCATTGGGAACTTCACCTGACTGCCATGATTCTTCAAATATGATGGACAGTGACTTAGCAACTTCATTTGCCAGCTCCTTCAGGACCCGCGGATGGATTTCATCAGGTCCCATGGACTTGTGCACGTTCAGGTTCTTAAGATGGTCTCAAAGCAGATCCTCTCCTACAGTGAGCCCAGGGTCTTCATTCTCACAGTCCCTGTGTCTGCCTTCCAAGACTTGGGTGGTGTGGTCAGAGCATTTGCCAGTGAAGACTGAGGCAAAGAAGTCATTAAGAACCTCAGCCTTCTCCAAATCCAGGGTAGCCAGTTCTCCCGATAGCTTCTGGAGAGGGCCCACGTTTTCCCTAGTCTGTCTTTTATTTGCAATGTACCTATAGAATCCCTTCCTGTTACCTTTCACATCCCCAGCCAAGTTTAATTCTAAGTGGGCCTTAGCTTTCCTAACCTGGTCCCTAGCTTCCCAGACAACATCCCTGTATTCTTCCCAGGCCGCCTGTCCTTGCTTCCACCTTTTATAAGCCTCTTTCTTCCTTCGAATTTTCCTCAGCAGCTCCTTATCCATCCAAGGAGGTCTCCTGGCCCTCCTGCAGCACTTCCTTGTAGTTGGGGTACAACACTCCTGAGCTTGTAGCAGGTGATCCTTGAATATCAACCAAGAGCCTTGGGCCCCCCTGCCCTCTAGGGCCATGTCCCATGGAATCTTATTGAGCTGGTTCCTGAAGAGGCCATAGTCTGCTCTCTTGAAGTCCAGGGCAGTGAGCTTGCTGCACACTCTTCTCACTGTCCTGAGGATCTCGAATTCAACCATCTCATGATCGCTGCAACCAAGGCTACCCTGGAACGTCACATTTCCAACCAGCCCTTCCCTGTTGGTGAGGATGAGGTCAAGCATGGCACCTCTCCTTGTCGGCTCCTCTATTACTTGCAGGAGGAAGTTGTCTTCCACACAATCGAGGAACCTCCTGGATTGCTTGTGCCGGGCAGTACCGTCCCTCCAACAGATATCAGGGTGGTTGAAGTCCCCCATGAGAACAAGGGCCTGCGAGCGTGAGGCTGTTTCTATCTGACTGTAAAACATGGCCTTGGAGTAGAGATTTGAAGCCTGTAGCTATATGTCAAACTGAAAGAGAAGAAAGAACCAATGCTTGGCCCTGAGGCCAAGAAGCAACAGATGACTCATGTCTATGTGGCTTAGGGTTACTTCTCTTTCAATTGGGCTGCATCTGTGCTGTGTAACTGTGGAAAAATGTGGTACCTGTGGCCCTAAGATGGTTTTTGTGTCTGTTTTGGATATTTCAAGTTTAAAAAACATGGAGTTGTGCTGCCACATAAAATGCTGTCAGATTTCTCAACAGTTTCGTCATGCATGAGGATAGTTTAAGTTTGTTAAAAGTGAACCTTCAACAGAGACAACTGACCTGTAAACCATTCTGCTTACAATGAAACCTCATTTCTCCTCTCCCATGGCCCTGTTTGACATACTGTGGCTCCGATTTTGCCTGAAGCTGCTGATGTTCAAAGAGCTTGCGGAGTCACTGCACCTGTGCAGGAAGAGGAAATCTCTCAGTGGTGTGTGTTGAGACCTGCAGAGCCCAATAGTACTGCTCCCACTATTGCGCATGCTTTGCATTTCATGGTGTGCATTTGTCATCTGCCAACACAGGCAGCTGGAGGGGATCAGCCCATATATGAGCCATCAGGTTTACCAGCAAGGAAGCACCAGCAACGCCCTACAGCAAGGACCTGTCATGGTCAGAAGTCTTGTATCCCATGGCACCCGAGGACAAGCCTGTCTTTGACCTCCTGCCCAAGGGAAGTGCTGACTGGCACCGTGGGATGGACCAGTCCTTGGCGTGCTGGCCAAGTTGGAAGCCAGCACAGGGCAGCTGCTGCCCCTCCACAGTGGAGGAGACTAAGCAGAAGGCCTGATGGCTGCGGGAGGCACACCGCCCTGTCCCAGCCTTTCTTATGCATCCTCTGGATCAGCTGCTTGATCAGATGTCACCCTGAGAGCCCCGCACTGGGCAGTGATCGTGACCTCCTCGTTACATCCAGCTCCTCACTCATTCCTCCCTGCCGTGGTTAGGAGATGTGCAAAAATGAGTGGGGGGCTATGGGGAGATGTAGGATGCCCCTTTCCTCGTGGGCGAAATCTCCCGGGACAGGGCTGCCGCCGGCGGGCGCGGGTCACGAACCTGCAGTCCCGGCCCGCCCAAAGGCGCGCGAGACGGGCCGAGGGCCGCTCCTCTCACTATGGGATCGGCGGAGCGGCTGCGCGCCTCCAGCGCCCTTCCTCTTCCCGCCGGAGCCTCCGCCAATCAGCCCCGGGCGGGCGCCGCTTGGCTCCGCGCTCCTGCTGCGCATGCTCGGCCCTGTGGTTGGGCACGCCCATTTCCGGGCGGGATTGGGGCCGGGGCGGCGGTGCCGGTGTGTGCGGGCCTGGCTGCGGGCGAGGAGCGCCGTGCGTGGGTTCCGCTGCCCGCGGTGAGTCTCGCTGCGGGAACGGAGGGGGGGGAACGCGGTGGACAGCGCCCCCTCGGTGGCTCACCCGTTTCCCTCCGCGTGTCAGTGAATGGGCCCTGCTGGAGCTGGGGGAGGGCGCGACCCCGGGTTCATCTCAGCGGCGGTGGATGTTGTCGTGGAGGTGTCCCACGCCCGGGCCTGGCCCTGCCCCTGCCCCGAGTCTCCCGGGATGGGAAGTACTATGGGCAGCAGCCCCGGGAGGCTCAGGCCCGGGGCAGGCCCGACTAGGTGACACTGGCAGTGCTCAAGGCCAGGTTGGACAGGGCTTTTAGCAACCTGGGCTAGTGGGAGGTGCCCCTGCCCGTGGCAGAGGCTTGGAACTGGATGAGCTTTAAGGTCCCTTCTAACTCAAACCGTGGTTCTGTCATCTTGTGAAAAGGTAAGAGTTTGTATCTAATGAGGAACGTTCCAGTCACCCCTCACTTAGGTCACATACGTTAGTATATACCTTTCTAAAAAGTTATATTTTATATATAGTCTTAAAAATATTTCCCCTTTAACGAGTGAAAGGCAATAAAGATTTCTTTGGTTTTGTTGTGACTCGTGACCATTGGCTGTCTTGGTGTGCAGTGAAAGTGAGAAAAATGTAGGAAGTCTTGTTGTGAGCAAGCTATAGGTGGAACAGAAAGTGTGTAGGGCATGGGGTTCCGGCATGTGGACCCCAGCCAAAGGAGTTTGCAGTCGGTGATAGGAACATCTGTACACAATATGTTGTACAGATAAGGAGTTGATGTGACTTCATTTCGAGACACAGCCATGTTATACTGTGGCTGATTGTGCCTCACTGATAACAGCTGAGACACTGTGAGACATGAAGGTTGTGGTGTGCATGGGGGTGTCAGGGAGTTATGGTGAATGCTTGAGAGGTGCCTACAGCACTTATGGTGAAGACCCCCCAACCCTCCCAGTTAAGGTGAGAATGTATGGAAATGGCTAAGTGACTAGAATGACTGGTGAGTGACCGCTAGTGACCATTGGCTGACTTGGTCTCGCATTGGCACTATAGTAAGTTCTGAAAGCCTTGCAAACTGAGTTGTGCTGCTCATCACTTATGGAGAAGAACAGAGAGGGGGCTTGCGTAGGTTACGACCAGCAGTGCTTCTGTCCCCACAAAATGCAAATGGAGGATGCAGTGAAGGTAAGGGGTGTGTGACTTCCTTTCTCTGTATGCTGGTACGTCAAATCCTTGACTACCCTGGAGCGACGAGGAGAGCAGGGCAGGAGATAGGGCACTGCATTTCAGTAGCATACTGGAAGTCAGGGGACTTGGGTTCTTTTCCTTACTCCCCTATGATATGCTGAGTGACATTCTGTGCCTTGGTTTCCTTCTGTGTAAAATGCATGCATTACGTGCACAAATGCTTTCAGAATTGCTTCTGGAGCAGAAATACTTAGACAAACTGGTAATGTTTAGGAAGGTGTATTTAGAAGTGGAACAGTCCCTGCACACTTGGCAGTGATGGTTGCGTCTCTTTTTACTTTCTGTTTCATTTCTTGTTCCATTTTGTCACTGTTGGAAACAAACAAACTGCTTCTAGGAAATG
Organism: Myiopsitta monachus; assembly: GCA_017639245.1. Classification (NCBI taxonomy): domain Eukaryota; kingdom Metazoa; phylum Chordata; class Aves; order Psittaciformes; family Psittacidae; genus Myiopsitta; species Myiopsitta monachus. The sequence goes on from CM029919.1 coordinate 69,840,809, forward strand.
GCGCGGTACCAGAGGAGCAGCCAGAGGCTGTGACTGGTTTTGTCCATCAGCTGCTTCTCCTGTCTTCTGTTTTGCAGCTTCATTTGCTTGGTTGTTAGTGGGGGGTAGTGGAAGGGCCTCCACCTCTCACACATGAATTAGTCTTCTTTGGTTCCAACAGTCTGCTTCTGTGTCAGTCAAAGCAGAAGCTGCTGTGAAGAGCTGCAGGTGGACTTTGTGAGAGCCAGTGGTTTGACTGTTAAAATACCAGCTAATAATCCAGCACTGACAAGTGGAAAATGATGCATGAGCAGCAGTCATAACACTGGTGCCACCTGTACTATCTAATACCCCTTAGGAAAGAGATCTGCAAGGCTGTATCTCCTCACAGAAAGAGATCTGCACTGCTAAAGTGTTAGCTCTGTGCTCAGAAACACAGTCTAAACTGTGATCGAAAATGAAGATATATTAAGAAGAGAATTGAACAATACAGAATGCATTGTGGCTTTGTACTGCAAATGGTAGCCCACCATTTTTGAAGGTCTTCTTTTTCTCTTAGAATGTAGCGAGAGAAGAGATTGGGAATGACAGGGGTGGAACAGCTTCTGTACAAAGAAAAACTATATAGTTTCAGATTCTTCAACTTGAAAAAGAGGCAGTAGGAGAAAGAATAAAAGAGTAACAGATCTATGTTGTCACAAGCATTACTGGAGGAACTCAATGAGGAACTCAATAAGGAACAGTTTCTCTCCTTTTCAGACAGATCCTGGGGTCTCAAGTAGGATTCAAGAGCAGGCTTAAGACTTCTAAAAGAAGGGTGTTGTTTAGGTGAAATATTACAGTGTGGAGCTGGAACCATGCGCTCTCCCTCCTCACTTGAGAGCAGCCAGCTGGATCCATTGCCCCATTTAGCTCCTGGTAACCTCTCCCTAGCAGCAATGTGTAGCAGAAAGCTGGGGAAGGGACAGGCCTGAAGCAGTGGTCCTGTGGGGGACATGACACTGAGCTCAGTGGGACAGCAGGTGAAGGCTGCCTGTTTCTGTAGTGAGGAGTGGTCTTTCCACCACCTCAGGATTCCTGCAGAGGTGATGGAGTGACCCCAAGGCTGACCTTGACAGAGCATTCTCTGTTCTGCAGCACCAGGATTTCTTCTGAGCCTGTGGGAGCACCAGGGACTGTAGACTCCACCTTCAGCCTCTTCCTCACAAAATTCCCAGAGCCTCTGGAGCTGGATCCTCTGACTGGGCCTGAGCAGGGCCTATGTATCTGCATGAATTCTGGATATTAGCTTGATGCAGAGAACAACTTCTGAGTTCTAGAGCATTCAAACTCTAGCTTGTTCTGCTTTCTAATTTATTTCTTTGCTTTCTGTTCCATTTCTGACATTTCTATACATTTCTGTTTATTTCTGTCGTATTTATTTTGTGCTTAAATTCTGAGACTGACGTGACAGGTATTGGAAATTGGCCACTGTCCTGCCTTCCTGACAAGGGACAGGAGGACAAAGTAAAAAACCCAGATGTGTGTGGAGGCTAAGTCACTTGCTGCAACTTTAAGTTTAAGCAAATTCTTGATGGCAGAGTTAAAGGAAAAAATAAAACAAACCAACCCCCCCCCCCCAAATAAATCCCCTTCTACTCTAGTGTTCTTACTTGAGACTGCCTTCTCTGTTTTATGGAAGCGAGATGGGAACTAATGAAAGTAGTGGTTGGCTGTTAAAAGCCACAGACAGGTTGCAAGATTTGCTGGACTTTGTCTTTTCCTGCCTTTTAATTTCCTGCCTGTTTTGTACTTGGGCCTTGCTGTCTCTCTCACTAGAAAAATCTAACTTCTAATCTTCTTTTTGAAAGTAAAAGCAAACTTTTCTGACGTTATCCTACAGGAGTTTGTGCTGTCAGAGGTGACGTCTCCAGCTAGGGGCAGGTTGGAGTATTACACCTAGTAATAGTGGGAAGTTGTTGAAGATTTCTGCAGTGGACTTGCACGGAAACCACAGGTAAAGTGAAATTTTTGCTACTGCTGAGTGACACTCAGCTCCTGGGCTGGGATGGGAGGGAAGGAGTAAAGGCTCATTCAGAAGCATTTAGACTGTTTTGTGAAGTAAGTAGCTGGCCTTAACGTTTTTCAGCTGCTGGGGGAAAAGAGAGACTGTGTGAAGAATTATTAAGATTTGGGTTGCCCAGAGAAGTCATAAATGCTCCATCCCTGGCAGTGTTAAAGTCCAGGTTGGACAGAGCCTTGGGTGACATGGTCTAGAGTGAGGTGTCCCTGCCCATGGCAGGGGGGTTCGAACTAGATGATCTTCAGGTCCTTTTCAGCCCAAACTATTCTATGATATGGCCAAGAAAAAAGAACAGATTTCTGTGGTGGAAATCCCAAGGCATAGAGGAAATGATGTGGCTCATGTGAGCGCTCATTGAGAGAGAATATTCAAATCTTCTGTTCCTGACTCTGTCTTCTGCCCTCTTTTACTTGCAAACCTCTCCACGCTTCTTTGCTGCACCTTTTTTTTTTCAGTAAGGAATTGGTGTTTACTCCTTGTTTTTCTGGAGGGCAGGAGGGAATTAGTGTTTCCTCCTTGTGAATTCATGGAGGGCACTGGAGAGGTTTGGAGACAGCTTTTTTTCTCTCCTCTGTTGACTTGCAGACTCTAGCGTAGCAGAGCTAGCTTATAGAAGGCACTGCTATGAACGACTGTCCTCCTCTAAATAAAAAGGGTTTAACACGTAGGGTGTGACTTGCTGGCCCGCTCTTGGATCTGTTGTTGCTGAGCAGATGTTGCAGATATTTGCTGAGCAACCTTGAAAATTCTTGTGTTACCCCTTATGACTTGTTAGTGGCTTTCCAAGAGGAAATAAGCTAGTTTTCCTCTTGCTCTTAATTGGTGGAACTCCTGGGAGCAGGCTTTGCCTTTTCTACTAGTAGTTGTTGCTGGAGTAGCAGTGCACCAAGGTTCAGGGGATGTAGGTGAAGGAGCAGTTGGAGAACAAGTGCTAGCAAGCTCTGCTGTCCTCTGTTCTGCTTGGCCTCAATTGCTTTGTGTTTTGTCCCAGTTTTCCTGCTCCAGGTATTTTGTGCATAATGGCGAAGATGGTGAGAAGAACATGTGCGTTTTGCTCAGATGGGGAGGCTGGTTCTGTGATGTATATTGCCAAAGAGCGAAATATTGCAGCTCATCAGGATTGTCTGGTGAGTGGCTTTGAGCTGGTTGGTACCTAAGAGGAATGGAAAAGGCCTAAAGTGGAAGTTTCCACTGCTTGTCCATTTTTAACTGTAGTGGTGTCTGAGTGAAAAGGTTGGTTATCCAAACCAGCAAGCTTGTGTTAGATTGAGAGGTATAGGCTTGGCCGGAATTTTGGAGAGAGTGAAGGCACTGCTGCATAGCTGGACATGTTGATTTGTGGTGTTTTCACGTGTGTCTGTTCCTGGTCAGTGTTTCTAGACACACGTCTAATCTAGCAGTAGGAATAGGCCTTCTTGAGACACTTCTCAGTCCACAAAAAATTGTGTGCATACTTAAAGTCATGGGAAAGGGGGAGATTTTCTCGATCCTGAGCGTTTGTTCTGTCCACCAGTGCTGCAGGAAAGCCAAGACCCTTATGCCTGTCTAGTCTATCAGCATCCCATTATAGTGACCCTTCACCTCTGATCCAGTCCTGCTGGATCAGAGGGTGATTCCACTGGCCTGTTGAAGACAATGCACCAACAGCATCGGGGCAAGCCCTCAGCCAGTCTGCCTATCTGAATGTATTTCCCACTGCCAGCAACTGCTGGCTCCGATGAAGGGTTAACACTGACAGTTTACAAAATAACACTATTAATACCAAATCCTGACAAATTCAGGTTCATGGATTGCAGGTGATAACATCTGACTGCAAAAACAGATTTAAAGCATTACACAGACAAGCTCTAATCTCCAATAAAAGTGTTCAGTGCGCGTACAGTATTAAATCTTACCCAGCGGGCATCCCTATGGGTGAGGAGACGGGTTCAGCCCATGGTCTCATCCCAGCAGTTATGTTGGAGTCTTCCCTGACCTTTCCTCCATCCTCAACTTGCTTTTGTATGATTTCTTTATGTTTACGTGTGACTCCAGGCATACATACTGTAGTTACTGATTGGTGTAAAATGCTTTTCACTTAATGATACAGCCAGTAAGAAATACAAAGCTCATGCTCGGTGAGGAGTGGTCGTACCTTGGAGGTGGGGAACTTTGGGATGGGAGTTTGCTTTGGTATTACAATGAGATATAATGAGCAAGATTTACCTAAGGCAAGTGATTTTGCGACAGTTGCTGGCTCAGCAATGGGCATGTCTAATATTTCCCATTTGGCAGCTGCTATGCAGCTTATCAGCTGCATGGGGCCATCACGTTCCCAGTCCTGCTGAGATCACAACAAAGCCTGGCTGCAGTGTCTCCACTCCTCTCCACCCTCCATTGCTCCTATATGATAGCAGGTTGTGTTACCCAGGGAGCCATGGTGGAGCGGATTCTATGCATTCCAACTGTCCTGAAAGTGGCAACTGTGTTTTACCCTAAAAAGCTTTCTATAGTACTGCAACTTCTGTTAGACCCCAGTTTTATCTATGTCCTGGGTTCAGCAGTAGCAGTCATTTTTCTCTTCTTAGTAGCTGGTGCAATGCTGTGTTTTTGACTTTCAGCCTGGGACCAGTGCTGATAACACCCATGTTTTTAGTTACTGCTCAGTAATGTTTAGTCTGACCAAGGACTTTCTGAGTCTCATGCTCTGCCAGGGGGGATAGGAAGCTGCGAGGAAGCAGAGACAGGACACCTGACCCAAACTGACCAAAGAGGTATTCCATACCACAGCATGTCATGCCCAGCATATAAACTGGGGGCAGTTACTTGGAAGGGCTAGATCACTGCTCGGGTCAGGCTGGGTATCAGTCAGCGGGTGGTGAGCGGTTGTATTCTTTTCCCTTGTTATTTCCCTTGTAATTATTATTATTATTGGTGGTAGCAGCAGTGGTTTGTGTTATACCTCAGTTACTGGACTGTTCTTATCTCAACCTGTGGGAGTTACATTCTTTCGATTCTCCTCCCCATCCCTGCAGGAGCAGGGGGAGGAAGAAGTGGGGGGAGTGAGAGAAAGACTGCGTGGTTCTGAGTTATGGCTGGGCTTAAACCATGACAGTTCTTTGTGGCACCCAACGTGGGGCACAGAGGGTTGAGATAATGACAGATCTGACTGGAGTGTGTCTAGTTATATTTGTGATAAGCATTCATTGTCTTGGATTAGTAATCATTCGTGACAATGCTCGTTTATTGGTTCTCAAAATTGTTGCTCTTGATTTCCAGGTTTCAGCATGTCATACCTTACTTACAGCCGGTATTTGCTGTTTTAGTGTTTATCAGCTGGGGAGCTTGGGCTAAGGTTCTTGTTTCACTGTATTTTATGGTAATGACTTGTAATACAATACACTCATTGATCATAAAACCAGGCTGGTATGCGTTCCCAGTGTAGTCATCGCCTGTACTTCAGGAGACATATAATGGAATTTTTTTGCAATTACACATACTTCTTTTTCCTTTCCTTGGGGTGTCAACCTATGGAGAAGATACTCTCTCACACCCTTTGCTCCCCCACCAGCCTGTTTGCAGTGGAAGTAGATTCTGGAAGAGTTAAAAATCCTGAATATCCTTTCAATACCCTTGAAAGCACCCTACTCCTCTTGCTACGAACCAGCTTGTTTCTGCGTATGCTCTCTATGTTTTGCCTGTGGCATGACCACCCTGGGAATGCCCAATCTTGTCCGATCATGGAAGCTAAGCAGGGTCTGACTCTGTTCTTGTCTACGGTTAAACGATGATATAGGAGGACCACAAAGATATTTTCCCTGAGGTTGGACAGTTGTGAGTGGCAGGGTGTGCAGGATTGTATGGGCAAGTATCTCGTCCAGTTGGCCCCTCCAGTGCTTTGGAAACATGGGAGATGGAAGGCAGCTGTATGGAGTCCCCAATGACGAGTTGCAGAAACTGCTGAAGGAGAGGGTGAATCGAGTCAGTTTGCAGAAGTGAAAGCCATCCAACTGGCCTTGGACATTGCGGAACGAGAAAAGTGGCCAGTACTTTATCTCTATACTGACTCATGGATGGTGGCGAACTGCCCTGTGGGGGTGGTTGCAGCAATGGAAGCAGAGCAACTGGCAATGCAGAGGTAAACCCATCTGGGCTGCTGCACAGTGGCATGGTATCGCTGCCCGGGAGCAGAACCTGGTGGTGAAGGTACACTGTGTGGATGCTCATGTACCCAAGAGTCGGGCCACTGAGGAACACCAGAACAACCAACAAGTGGATAAAGCTGCTAAGATTGAAGTGGCTCAGATGGACTTAGATTGGCAATATAAGGGTGAATTATTTTTGGCCCGGTGGGCCCACGACACTTCAGGCCATCAGGGCAGAGATGCAACATACAGATGGGCTCATGATCGAGGGGTGGACTTAACAATGGACACTATTGCCCAGGTCATTCAGGACTGTGAAACATGTGCTGCAATTAAGCAAGCTAAACGGTTAAAGCCTCGTTGGTATGGAGGATGATGGCTGAAGTACAAATATGGGGAGGCCTGGCAGATTGATTATATCACACTCCCACCAACCCGCCAAGGCAAGCGTCATGTGCTTACCATGGTGGAAGCAACCACCGGATGGCTGGAAACATACGCTGTGCCCCACGCCACTGCACGCAACACACTCCTGGGCCTCGAGAACAGATTTTGTGGCGACACGGCACACCAGAGAGAATTGAGTCAGACAATGGGACTCATTTCCAGAACAGCCTTATAGATACCTGGGCCAAAGAGGATGGCATTGAATGGGTATATCACATCCCTTACCATGCACCAGCCTCTGGGAAAATCGAACGGTACAATGGGCTGTTAAAAACTACACTGAGAGCAATGGGTGGTGGGACTTTCAAACATTGGGATACACATTTCCCAAAAGCCACCCGGTTGGTCAACACCAGAGGATCTGCCAACAGCGCTGCCCCAGCCCAGTCAGAACTTCTACATACTGTAGAGGAGGACAGAGTTCTTGTGGTGCACATAAAGAATTTGCTGGGGAAGACAGTCTGGGTTATTCCTGCTTCAGGTAAAGGCAAACCCACTTGTGGGATTGCTTTTGCTCAGCGACCCGGATATACTCGGTGGGTAATGCGGGAAGATAGTGAAGTCCGAAGTGTACCTCAGGGGGATTTGATTTTAGGGGAAAACAGCCAATGAACTCAATTGTATGCTGTTGCCTGCTGTGTAGCACTTTTATAGCCCACCAACTAGATGTCTTCAGGTCACCAGCAACTGGCGCTGACTTCCCTTCAAACATCATCCCAACAAAGAACGAACTTTGATGAAACCAGATGAGTTCGGCAGTAAAGGAACAATCAGCATCAGCAGACAACGATCCAACACTGCACACAGCCTCTCCTGCTCTGAAAGGCTGTTACAAGAGATGGAGCTTGACATCATGGACCGGATGGACTCAGCAGCTTAATAGGGACTAGTCCATGCACTAAGGAATGATCTCTCTCTCTTTGTGTGTGTGTGTATGTTTATATATATATATTTATATATATAAGACAAGAGTGATGGTATATTGAAAATGTGAGATCTGAGCATGACGTGAATGGTATGGAATAAGGGGTGGATACTGTCCTGGGTTCAGCAGCAGCAGTCATTTTTCTCTTTCTTAGTAGCTGGTGCAATGCTGTGTTTTTGACTTTCAGTCTCGGGACCAGCACTGATAACACCCATGTTTTTAGTTGCTGCTCAGTAATGTTTAGTCTGACCAAGGACTTTCTGAGTCTCATGCTCTGCCAGGGGGGATCGGAAGCTGCGAGGAAGCAGAGACAGGACACCTGACTCAAACTAACCAAAGAGATATTCCATACCACAGCATGTCATGCCCAGCATATAAACTGGGGGCAGTTACCCAGGAGGCCCAGATACCCAGACTGCCTCAAGCAGCTATTGTTCAGTGGGAGGTGAGCGGTTGTATTCTCTTCCCTTGTTGTTTCCCTTATCATTATTATTATTGGTCGCAGCAGCAGTGGTTTGTGTTATACCTCAGTTACTGGACTGTTCTTATCTCAACCTGTGGGAGTTACATTCTTTTGATTCTCTTCCCCATCCCTTCAGGAGCAGGGTGGGGGAAGAAAAGGGGGGGCAAAGTGAGCAGCCACATGGCTCTGAATTACCAGGTGGGCTTAAACCATGACAATATCCTATATATTACAGCATTATAGAGCTAATTCCAAACAAAAGTGAGCTGCTCTTACATCAACAGGCAGGCATAGTCTGTCTGCTCAGAAGGTGATAGCTAACTGCAAAAATCCCAATCAGCACAAAGGAGCCTGAAGCAGAGAAACTGGTACAAGTTGGGGGGGAAGAGAGGAAGAGAGAAAAAATTTCAACACTGGAGCAACATTATAGCCCTAACTAAACCTTTTTCAAAGAAAACACCCAAGTAACACTGTAAAACAGGTATCAAATGTTCTTGAACATTCTGCTAAAAAAAATACCCAAAGCAAACACAACAAATCAAAGGTAGTAGAAAATGAGGAAAGCCAGAAAGCTGTTCCAGCAGTAATCACATCTCCTGTACAGAGTGACTCCCACAGTAGGAAGAATATTGCCTCTGTAACAGATTCTGCACACCAAGAACTGGCCCCACTGAGACCCTGGAATAAAGGGGAGGCATACTCGCTGCAAGAAAAATGAATACATTCTAGATAGCAGCATGCCTAGAGCTTGACAGCTATTTATATATAATCAGTTTCTGGTATTTTTATTCCTTATTTTAAATAAGGCACAGACTGGGAAGTTTTTTACCTTGATATATCAAGTCATAAGAGTATTTTCCTGCAAAGGTTCAAGTGCAGGGAAAATCACTTGTGGGGCGTGTGGTGGAGCTAGAGTGTCATGGTTTAAGCCCAGTCGGTAACTCAGAACCACGCAGCCGCTTCGCTCACTCCCTCCCACTTCCCCCCCTGCTCCCAGAGGGATGGGGAGGAGAATCGAAAGAATGTAACTCCCACGGGCTGTGATAAGAGCAGTCCAGTAACTGAGGTATAACACAAACCACTGCTGCTACCACCAATGATAATAATGATAAGGGAAACAACAAGGGAAGAGAATACAACTGCTCACCACCGAGCAGTGATCTAGCCCTTCTGGGTAACTTCCTCCAGTTGCTGTAGTGGGCATGATGTGCTGTGGTATGGAATACCTGTTTGGTTAGTTTGGGTCAGGTGTCCTTTCTCTGCTTCCTGCCAGCTTCCCGTGCTCTCCTCACTGGCAGAGCATGAGAGGGAAAAATCCTTGGTCAGTGTAACTATTACTTAGGAACAACTAAAACCATCGGTGTTATCAGCGTTGTTCTCAGGCTATAGTTGAAAATACAGCGCTGCGCCAGCTACTAAGAAGGAGAGAAATGACTGCTACTGCTGAATCTGGAACAGGTGTGTGTGTATATATATATATAAAAAATGGCGTAACGGTTGGACTTGATGATCTTAGAGGTCGTTTTCCAGCCTAGACGATTCTATGATTAGGAAAAACGTTGTTAAGAACTTCCCTTTCCTCACTTACTGTCATGGCTCAGCACTTCTGTGGGAGTGAAAGTGGCCCAAGTATACATGTATACATTTTCTGTGGGTTTCTCCCAGGCTTTATGCAATGTTCCTAGGTTTCTTGTGCAGCCAACTGTTGTTAGCATTGGACTGAATGAAAATCTTATTACCAAGAAATCCTGTACCCAGCTGTAAGATTGAGCATCTTGGTGTATCCACAAGATGCTTCAAGGTGTGGAGGTCTGTCAGGTGAAGAGCTTCTCCTCCTTACTCTGGCCAGCCTGGACTTGCAGACTTCCTTCATTCACACTTTTTGCTAAGTTCACTTCCTCATCGTGTTGTCTTTTCTTAGCTCGCTTTCAGGTCATGTGAAATCTCCTGTATATACAGAAGAACTACTTTTGACTGGTAAAAGGTCTAAGCACCTTGTTCAGTGTAGGTGAAGCCTTTTTAAAACAGAAATATCAGCCTTAGGGCAAGTTCAAGGAAGAAGAGATGTGCCATTCCTCCCTTTTCCTGCACTGGTGACTGAATCCCTCTTTTAAATTTTAATATAATCTCTTTTATCTTCAGTTATTTTCTTCAGGATTTGTGGAATCTGAAGAGTATAACCCAGATAACCTGGATCTAAGGTTTGATGTGGCATCAGTGTTGAAAGAACTCAAGAGAGGAAAGCGGCTGGTAAGGAGTTTCTCTCTGCACTTAGTCCTCTCTCAGAGTACTGAAGGTTGTCTAGTCAGTTTATGTTTGGAAAAACAATGCAGAGACATACTTACTTGCTCTACTAAGATTGGGGAAATTGCAGATTTAAAGAGTTAGAAACATTGGTTTGACATTGTATTTGGCAAAATTTAGTTAATTTTGTATTAAAATGTGTTGGGTACCTGGCCTTCAAGTCCTTAGTTTAAGTTTCCTGAGAGATTTTGTAAAGGACTAAGGCAGTGCCTGAACAAAATCATGCAATCCATGAGTGTAAGGGGAAACACCTTCTGGTTTTAGCAGAAGGAAGGTTATTTATATGAGGTTTTCTTACTGGCTTTGTCTTCAGCTGTCCTCCTCCCTTACATCCTGGGTGGAACTCTTTCCACTAGCACACTAAAAGCACTATAAAGACCTTGGGCAAGATTTAGAGGTGGGGGAAAATTGCCCAGTACCCTCATGTGGTTCTTTGCATCGGTTTAGAAATTCATCAGTATGAAGTAGAGATAAGATTGCAAAAAGATGGTTGAAATAATGACCAGGGTAGGAGGTTGCAGGAGTGAACTTGCCTTACGAGTTACACAGAGGCGACTGCAGTGAAAGATTTGATTTTCCCATAGGATAGCATTTGCCTTGTGTGGCAAGATCGTCAGGAGCTGTGTGCAGTGCTTACCTGTGGAACCTCGTCCTGTTCTAGGTGTGCAACTTCTGCCGCAAGAAAGGGGCCACTGTGGGCTGTGAGGAAAGAGCCTGTCGCAGAAGCTACCACTACTTCTGTGCACTCTGTGACGACGCAGCCATAGAAACGGATGAAGTAAATGGAGTCTACCGGTATTTAACCAAGTATTTTCTAACTAATGATTGTAAAGGGTTTGGTGGTGGTGTCAGGAGGAGAGACTTAAAAATTGTGTTGTTTTAAAAGTGTTTTTTAAAAGGAATATGTTATCTTCTCTTGAAGTGATGCTTGATCCTTTGTTCACAAGCAACAGGGGAAATGTTTTCCTTTCAAAGGAAAACATCACAGCAGTGGGAGGGAATCTGTTCAGTGTTTGAGCCTGCAACACACCTGAATGATCAGTAAGCCAAAACTGAGGAAGTCAGTCCTTTCTGGCTAGCTAGCCTGTCTTCAAGGACCAAGATTTTTACTAATGTCTCTGAAATTCTTAATTTCTGTTGGCTCAGAAGCTTCATTGAATGTGCTCTGAGCACAAAGCACTTCTGTGTCTGCTCACATTAGGAAAATTCTGGTAGAGAACTTTGTATACCCACCATACAACTTCTATTTCAAATACGTTGTTAGTATTAGCACAACTAACCAGACCTCAAATAAATTTTCTGTCCTCACCATGCGAGCCCTGGTCTCCGCTGCCCTTGGACTGCCTGTGTTGCTGTTAGATGGAACAAGTTGTTTGGAGACTGGAGGTGAAGGGGTTGAGAAACTGGGACTTAAAGGACTTTTTAAAAAGCTGAAGTTATAGTAAAGTCTGAGGTAAAAAAAACCAAAACCGTAATGTCCAACTCTGTGCAAGGCCAGAGAGATCACAGGCCATGTTAGTCCTAGGCTAGTCTGGTAGACCATCTAATCAGTACTTGTTTCAGGAGGATGTGGACTAGTGCAGTCAGTAAGCAGTGGAAGATGGGTCTTTTTGTGTCCCCTGTGCTTCTGGCTGCTTCCCTAGTGCTCTCAGTCCAAAATAAATAGGTCTTTCTGCGAAGCTGTAAGCCCAGACTTAGAGAAGATTATATGGTTAGGTTTTGCTTATAAAGTCTTTGAGAGCCTGCAAAGCTCATGAAAGAGTGCGGCTGGGGAGAGGGAAACTTCTGCGATTGCAGAATGAATGCTGTCATCGTGCAGCTTTGGAAAGGATACCTCAGGCCAAAGAAGACTGAACTTCTTATGATGTTGAAAATGAATGGGACTGATAACAGTCCCGTAGGGACTAGGTACAAACTGGTAAAGGAGTGGTTGAATACATGGTTTGGTCTGGTGGGTTTCTGAGCTGATAAAAAACACATCCAAAGAGAGAACTCCATCAAGAGAAAGAGCTGGTGGTTTTAAGTTTTGAATTGCTGTTGTTGTGATGAGTAGCAGTGATTATCAAAACCAGGAGGCATGCACTGCTGTAGAAGTGGCTACTAAAAAGAGAGGTGGGAAAGAAGTGTAGTTTTTACTGCCATCCTGCAGAAATGGTAGTAGGGATGTGCTTCCAAGTAAAGTGGCCTGAGTACTAAAACATGTTGTCTGTTCTGCCAAAGATGCTCTTGTACTTAGGAAGGTTGTTTTTAACTGAGGAGAAGAATAGAGTTAAAAGGTGGGAGTTAAAAACCAACCTCCAAAGGGCAGTATTGGAAATTCAGCGACGTAAATAAGGTGTCTTCTATACTCAGCTGTCTGACTGAAACTTCTGTTAGGCATGCATAGATCTGGGGGTTTTTGTGCACCAGAATGAATTTAATGCCAAAAAAATTGGCTCCTCAAGGAGTCGGGCTGCATTTCTTAGGTCACTGCTTCTCTTTTGGTAAATAATGACAATAATTAGAAATATCCTAATAAATGCAGTTTCCTTTAAAAATTGCTTCCAAGCACTTAAGCATTAGTCTGGGCAAATACATCTGTAATGAAGAGATCAGCTAAATCACATTACTGACAAAGCAGTTTTGCTTAAAAAAATGATTTGGGATCCTTCTGTAAGAAAGGCATATTCTAGAAGCTGGTTCCTTATTGCATGCAGAAGATAAAGAATATTTCCAGCTGTATTTGTTGCATTTTGCCTCTTCAAAGGAATTCACCTTGCTCTCCTAGAACCAGAAAAAACATTTCCATCTCATATATTGCCAAAGTCTTTAAGGAACAAATAGATCAAGCAGTTTTAAGCTGCTGGATTTCAAACAGGGTGCCCTACTTCCTCAGGACTGGGGAGCACATCATAGGCAGAGGAAAGGGAACGGCATTGAGACCTCTAAGCAAGTAGCTGGTCCTGTGCATGGCAGTGCCAGCATATCATGCAGGGCTTACCAGTACAAGCTGACTGGGAAGCAGATGTATCTAAAGAGAAGTTTTGGACCTGGCCTGAGTGGGACAGGGCAAGGGGGCAGAACTGCAGTAGCTAAAATTGAGCAGTATCAGTGCTATGGTAATTCATCTTGACAACATCCATCTCATTTTAATAAGGCATTTGAACAAGAGCACCTCTGCCACAGTGATCGCCACACCAGGTGAAATGTGTCTGACTCGGGATTGGAACAGGGAAGCAGGTCCACACAGAGTGGGATAATGGAACTGATGATTCAAAGCTTCAGTGCTCAGAGTCCACTGAGGTTCTAAAAGTACAAATACAAACTTGTGCATGTGTGGGATTTCAAGGCAGGTGCTAGATGGGCAATGCAGAACAAAAATCCTGATCATTCTTTTTTAAGCATCTTTCAATGAAAAGAGGGGAAAATATCTGTTAAAATCAGTCAGCATGACTCTGTTTACATATTTATTAATACTTTTTCTCTTTTTCTTAAAATTAAACTTAAATTTTAGAGTGTTCTGCCCAAAACATGACCCAGGCAATAGGACCAATCACTATGGTGAGTTTCTTTAATGGCTTCATTGATTTAATTTATTTTAAAAGTTTGCATCCTAAAGTCAATGACTTATTTGAACAAAATCAATGGTGTTCCACCTTTATATTGAATTATTCTGACTCTGTATGGGCAGGTAGGCTCAAGCAGCTTGTAAAATCCATGTGAGACATGAGAGTCACGCTGATGAGTGATGCACAAGCTTACACTTGATTAGCAAAGAGGGGCTGCTACAGGAGAGGTCACCTTGGGATTTTTGATGTGTATTTACATTAAAACATTCACATTTGCATTTTCTCTGTTCACTGCAGTAGGTTTTTTAAATAGGGCCTTTCATTCTGAAGGATCCCAAAGAGCTTTCTAAGTGTAACAAAAGGGTTATACAACCTCTGTTTAAGGATTGCTTCCTTTGCTACAGAAATGCAGCTGAATTGGGCAGTCCTGGTCCTTGCTGATTCACAGGTAGTTGGGAATCTCAGTGAATTAACCAGCTGAGGTGGTGACTTTGTTAACCTAAAGCACACAGTCCTGCTCAAAATGGAGTGGGTCCTAGCCTGGTCTTCACTTTGAAGACAAGCTCAGTTGAACTGGGAGCACTAATGCTAAGAGTGGGGTGCTCCCACTGAAATTGAGCAGGCTTTGGCTAATCGCAACACGGCCTGGCTTCACCCTGGTGCCACTTGGGGTAGGGTTAGGTGATCATGATTTAAACTTGTAGTCACAGGTCTGGGGCTGCTTTGCCAGCCATACAGTCCATTGAACACCTGACACTGCTGTGGCTCACTAACCAAATGCAGCTTTATTTCACTCGGTAGTTTTCCTTTTTGTTTATCTGTAGTTCTGAGGCCTGACATTCCTTCCCTTTTTAAAATGAATTTGATTCCTTTGGTTTTAGGATTGTCACTCTGCTGGGTGTGTCCAGGGTCCTGGCTGGTCTCCTGCCTGAGTACTAGACAGGGCCAGGATTGCTACCTGTCCAGTATAAGTTACAGGCATTAGGTCCAGCCCTGTAGAACATTCAGAAGGCAGGCATAAATCTCATGAAGTTGAAGGTCTTTGTGTCTGCAGGTGCTGTCTGTAGCAGTGCATGGGCTGTTCACTTAGAAGAGGGATCTCCTAGAGAAGATCTTCCAGAGGCACTTAATTTGGAGACTTTTTGTTTATGAGGGGTAAATGGATTCTGCTGGCAGTGGCTGTCCTGGCTCCTGTGTGAGCACCTGTGGCTCCATGGTAGAGTTTTGACTTTCAGGATCCAACTTGGGTGAAGCAGCTCAGCCATTGCTCTGGAGGAGGGCTGTGTGGGAGCAGGAGCTGTACAAAAGGGCTGCCTCTCCAGGCTTTTTTTCCCCGGTAGCTTGGAGAAAATGGGGTGAGGGAACATCCCCTGGTTCTTGGTTCAGACACGCATTCCTGTCCTGAAATGTTGGGGCGCTGCTGTGTGGTTGAAAGGGGATAGGGTGCTTTAGGGGCTGAGAAGTCTCCTTGCAGCTCTGTAGCAAGGATGGGAAGGCAGTTTGGACTTGGAAACAGGCTCCAGCCTCTGCTTAACTGGGAGTGTTGGATATACCTAGAGTAATGGCTGACAAAGCTGGAAGAGCAGAGAACACTGTGGGGATCAGGAGTTGGGCTCCTCTTGTTTTATAAGACATCCCTAAAGTGAACATCAGGAGAATCCTGCCACATGTCAACGATGTCATGCTATGCAGCAAGGAACACTTTGTGCCTGCACTGGCGTCTTAGACTGCTCCAAAACTAGTCCAGCTTTATTTTGGATTAAGTGAGAAGCAGATTTCCTTTCAGGCCATGAAAAATGCAAATGTACAGCACTGGTACCTAGAACCCAAACCTGTTTCAACAGCCTTCCTGTACCAACTCCTCATGCCCCTTTTCCTGTCACAAATCAGGAACAGGAAAAAAAAACCAAAGTGCTGCCCAAAGGATGTAGTTAAATGGGAGAGGGGCATTTAAAACCCTCAAGTTTTGGTAGGTGATTGAACCCTTCTCTGGCTTTCTCTGCTCCTGCCATGTCTTTCTTGCAGTTACCCTTCTCTGCTTGTGATGCTGTAGCTGTTACTAGCAACTGCCAGCTAAGATGTTGAAGAGAGGCTGGTGCATGCTGACAGGGCAGAATGAAAGCAGGTGGTTTTGCAGAGTTCTCATGCCACATCACTGAAAACACATTGTAGCATAAATACTATTAAACTGGGAAGGCTTCTAGGAGGTCATTATATTGATGAAAAACCTAATGCCATTTGTATGTCTTTGGGACACCTAAAATAATTCTTTATGTAGTCTCAGTTTTCAGGGTGTATTAACTTAAACAAGAATTGACTGGGGAAAAAACAGTCACCTTTAATAAATTTGCCTGAAGTTTTTACCTTTTAGTGGTAGTGCTGCTGTGCCATTCACTCTGCCACAATCAAAACTCGTATGTTAAAAACCGGGGTTTGCTTTACACTGAGTTAAAAGGTAAAGTGATAACCTAATGCAACAGTGATTGGCATTTCTTCTTAGTGGTTCAGGCTTGTTATTTTTCTTACATGGAAATGATGTGAATTCCACTGAAAATATTGGGTATTTGGGGAAGCTGAAGCACACTCTTGCCTTGCCACCCAAAGTGCCTGACTTCTGTAGCTTTTTGGGAAAAGAGAATTTGAATGATGTGAAATCATCAGTCTGAGGTTGACACGTTTGTTGCTTTGTTGTTTCTTGATTTCTAGGTACAGCTAATAAGAGAAGACATACACTGAAATCTTCCACCATGGCGGAACAAATGGTAATTCTGAATTTAAGTAGTTCTAAACCAGGAACCCGCTTCCACTGCAGCAAAGGGCTTCTTTAGCGAACTGTTTTGACAGTGAGCTCAGACAGACTTCCTCACAGAAGCAGTAACTTTTCCTTTACAGCTGCCTTGTTCTCATTTTGTCATTCTGTCAAAACAAACACATTTGCATTTGGAGCTGCTTCAGGCAGAGCCAGTGCTGCCCTCGAGTAACTTCGCACAGATGCAGTAGAAGCCTCTGAACCAGGCTGGCTCAGTGGCTGTGGTTGTGAAGCGACCGGAGAGAGCTTCCCTTTGGGGTCTCCTTCTCTTGGGAAGTACTGTGTCCCTCAGATATGCTATGGGCTTGACACAGTTTGCAGGAACACCTGCTTTTCATGAGACACTTGGCTTCTTAAACCGGTGCTTAGCGGTTTGTAAGCCTGTGCTCAGTGGTTACTGGCAGGTTCTCAGTGCCCATCAGGCTGTTTTCAGCTCTGCTGGTGAAGATGGCCCTCTATGGGTTCGGGAGCTGTCAAGCAGAGCATCTATCTGGTTGCAGGGGTAGTTGTTTTAGAGGCTGTTGTTTCACTTCTCTCCACAGCAGTATGTATGGGAACTCCATTCACTCTAGGGACTTTATCCTTTCTAGAGGAATTGGCGTCAAGCTTTGCTTGGGGAAAAGAACACCTTTCCCAGGGCTTGAGATTAAACGGAGATTGTGTGAGGGGATGTGGGCAATCTTCACAGCTTTTATGTAGTACTCTCTTGAGGGTCGGTTATTTGTGCCCAAGAATTTCTCATCTGTAAATCCACATACATTCCCAGTGGTATAACAGATCCATCTCACCAGTTGCCCACAGTAATGTGCTATTTCTGGTGCTCTCCAGTGCTAGCGATCTCAGAGATCAATACAAACGCTGCAAATAAGAAGCTGAGCGGCTCCAGGATTTATACCTGCAGAATATACTGTTTAGCATTGTATAGGCAATGCATGTTTGCACTGGTGGAGTTCTGTGATAGAGCTTAAGGATTATTTGTAGTCCTGTGATACAACACAGAACAACTGAGAATGACTGCATCCTGTCCAAAAGAAGGAAAACTGTTCCCCTTTTCTGAATTATAGAATCACGGACAGGTTTGAGTTGGAAGGGACCATTAAAGACCATTTAGTTCCAACCCCCTTCCCATGGGCAGAGACACCTTCCACTAGACCATGTTGCTCCAAGCCCTGTCCAACCTGGCCTTGAACACTGCCAGGGATGGAGCAGCCACAACTTCTCTGGGCATCCTGTGCCAGTGCCTCATCACCCTCACAGGGAAGAATTTTTTCCTAACATGTAATCTCAGCCTCCCCTCTGTCAGTGTAAAGCCATTCCCTTTTGTCCTACTCTGCATGACCTTCTAAGAAGTCCCTTTCCAGATTTCTTGTAGGCCTTTTAGGCTACATTAGAGGCTGCTCTAATGTCTCCCCAGAGCCTTTTCTTCTCAGTGCTGAACAAGCCCAACTCTCTCAGCCTGTCTCCCTAGGGGAGGTGCTCCAGCCCTCTCATCATCTTCATAGCCTCCTCTGGACTTGCTCTAACAGGTCCATGTCCCTCTTATGTTGGGGGCCCAGAGCTGAACACAGCACTGCAGGTGGGGGTCTCATGAGAGTGGAGAGGAAGAATCACCTCTTGCCCTGATGGTCATGCTGCTTTTGATGCAGCCCAGGGTATGGTTGCTGGTATTCCATAGGCTGAGGGAGCTAAACATAGTTTGCACCAGGAGGCAGCAGTAGGCGTTTGCTCACATCTGTGCTATTTGCCCACGCAATAATTCTGGCAGGTGGTGTCCCAGGTGTTGGGTTTGTTCTGAAAGAGATTTTGCTTTGAAGCACTTCTTGCTTTCCTTTTTAAAAACAATGTCTGGCGAGGAGTATCACCAGCTTTGCAGAGAAACTGACTGCATTCACAGCTATACGGGCTGCTTTTTATCTGCCAGCTAATTGTAGAGGCAGGGTAATGAAAAACAAAGCAGTAAATGTCAGTGTGATGTAAAAATATGTAATTTCGATTTTCTTCCAGAGCACACAAGAGACAGCAGAAGAAAAGAGTTTACGAATACTAAAAAGAAAAAACAACAGGCATAAAGGTGTGACTCGCTTTATAGAGCAACTGGGAGATACTGTGATGGGCTGTATTGTAGTTCAGAGCTTGGAGCTGGGTGATAGCAGCTATGCTGCAAATGTATCTCCATTGCATGTTGGCATTATGCTGCTGCTTGGGAGGCATTAGTGGAGATTATTCACCTTCCCGTGGCTGTGCCTAGTGCATGGGCATGTATTGGAACAGTAGGTGCTGCCTCAGGTTTTGTTCTGAATCTTTATTACCCCTATAAAGAACAGGGAACATGTCAGGACTCCTGGAATACTTGTAGGGCATCTGATGTAAGTGAAATGACATTTCTTTTCTCACAAGTCTCCAGTAAAAAGTACCATTCTAATAGAGGCTGGCAGACTTCCCTGAGGTGTCCCATAGTGCTTTCCTTTTGAACAGCCCCTTGGATGGATCTTACTGAAACCTGTCCCTGACCTGCTGCTTTGAGATGAAGACAAAATAGGTGGTTATTTCCCTAACAATCCACATCTGACAAAGCAGGCCTCTGAAGTGGGCTGTGATAAATGAGTTTCATGCCTGGATCACCTGGAGTAGAAGTAGCCTCAATTTTCTTACTAAGTCCAAGACTGATTCACTTTTTGCATTGTTTTCTATCTTTCAGTCCACAGAGTGGTCCTGAGTATTGGAAGGGGAAAAAACATAAGCAAGACAGATGATTTGGTTTCCTATACTGGGGGTAGTGGGAAGCTTTGGGAACGGTGCCTGCAGGGCTGTGGAGATACTTGCTTTGGATGAACAAAGCTAAATCTGGTGCTTGGGTAATTTTACTCCCAGTGCAGTGCTAACATTTGCCTGACCACGTTTTTGTTCCCACTGGAAAAGGCTGAGTGGGTAGATGGAGGAGCCAGAGATTTGCCAAAATGGTTGTTTCTGGGAGGGGGACTTTAGCCAAAGTTCTAGTTTCTGAAGTGAGCAAGTCGGAAGTGATCTCTGAAGTGGCCATCATGAGTGGTTTTGTGTTTCAACAGTGCGAATAGACTTTCTTAGGAAATGTAAGCAAGCTGGGCTCCTGGATGACATATTTGAAGAAATGCTGGACACACTTCACCTAGCACAGGAAAAACTGATGGATGACAACACTTCAGAAACAGGTATGGAGACCCAGGGGGGAATCTGCTCTCAGAGCAGAACTCCAGCACGGCCCTAGGTCACCTTCCCGGGGATACTTCCACAGCATTAAATCATAATTCAGCATGCTCTAGCAAGGCCTTCCAACTTGAATTTTTGAAGCCACTTTTTGCCCATTGGCGTAAACATAGGGAGGTTCAGCCAGGCCACTTCTCCCAGGCACTGGGAGAGAGAGAGAAGTCCTGAGGGGAACTGGAAGGTTTTCTTTGGGTCATAAGTCTGTGTCGTTCTTACAGCTTCACAAGGGGTGCCAGCTGTCTGATAATATCAGCACTTCCTTTTGAGAGAAAAATCCCTGAGTATGTACATTTTAAGTCTCTGAATGATTAGTTAGAACTTTATTGTCAACTCTGAATGTGTATTTTGGCGTTTCATCCGTTTAAGTAGTTAGCTTGTATGAAGACCTTTGTTCTTGGAGGATTTCACTCCAGTGTTGCTCTGTCAACAACACAGTTAAAAAGAACATTTCAAACTTTGCTTTCCTATTGTCCTCCCAGCTTTACAAAGTTATGAATAATACCATTGGATAAAGAATGCTGATTTATGCAAAGTGCATGCATGGAAAGTGAAGTGTCCTACCTGGCTAAATCTTCCTCGTGCAGCTTCTGTGTAACATGACAGCAGCTGATGGAAGCAGCACTGAGGTCCAGGACACGTTTAGGGGCTCACAGTCTTCACATTAAGAACATCTTAATAGTCATGCAAACTCTGTAGGTGTTTTGTGTTCTGTTCTGATGGAAACCCCAGTTATGAAATGGAGGCATCATCCTGGGCTGGGTTTTAACACTGACCAGTGCTAGTGCTTGTCCCACATGTTGCACAGTCTGTCAGGAGGAGCTGGTGTGGGCAGCTCTGCGATTACACATGCAGTCCTGAATGAAACACGACTGAAGCATATACACATTCCTCATTTTTAAATGGACTGTTCACGTGATGCAGACTCGAAAACGAATTACAGGCAGGTCCCCTTTCCTATTTTCTGTATGGAAACTACAAAAAAAATAGAATTGAAAAATTGATCCTTCTTTCTTAAGATGGATTATATGAGCAAGGAAAAGATCTTAAAACCTTGAGCAGTCAGTAGGATGTAAGTACTGTTTTGTGCTACTTCTTATGTAGGGCTCTGCATTAGCATGAGGGTTCTGTAAACCTTTACTTGATAATACTAAATCAAATTCTCTCTTTCCCTAGAGTATGAAGAGACAGTAATGTCACTCTTTGACTGTGGACTGTTTGAAAATATACTGACAAATATTCATTCAGGTACGTGAGCGCAGGGGCGAGAGCAGCAGCAGTTGCTCTGGGGTTTGGCACTGAGGCTGCTTTTCTGAGCATTTTGATAAAATGACCATTGAAAATGAAAATTCCAAGGAACTTTTTTCCGACGTTATCTAAACAACCGAAAAATAAGCCACTGGTACCGAATCTTCAGAAGCAGTTCTAGAGCCGGCTGGCTGACCTGAAGGGGGAGGCAAGTCACAGTTCCACAGCTCTCAAAGACCTCTCTCTCCTGCAGGGTGCTCACCCATCCTGCATCTACAGGTTATTGCCCTTCCTCCTCCACAGTTGTGTTAAACACAGTTCAGAGTGTTGAATGCTTTGAGCAGAACTGATGCGGACCTGATGGCAGTTGTGATGAGCTGAGAATGCTCGGAGTGAAATGACAAGAAGGGCAGGAGCAGTTGCTCGGGACCACCAGTGTGGAAGGGAACTCTGGGTTGTGGATTCTGCTCTCAGCTGTTGTAAGCACCAAGGTTAAAACTGTTTTTCTAGATAGGCAAGTCAAGTCTCGTCTCTATTTCCCTCTGACAGCAGCCTTATTCTAACTTCTGCTTTAATTTATCTGTGAAAAGGGAAATGGGCTTTAATTAGCTGAGGTTCAGTACATGAAGGTGATATTTGGTGATGTTTGCAGTTTCACCTTCACTTGACTGAAAAAGCCAGGCTCCTCTCTTGCCTCCTGTTCTCACATTTAAATTCCCCTTCTGGAAACAGGAGCAGTTGTTGCAGTTATTGGAGACAAGAGTTCCACCAGTGCATCATCTGAGGGCATTAACACATCTCTGCTCAGAACTTCATGTATGATGCAGCTGTGGGTCACACTTGGTTCTGTCACAGCTGCATCAGTTATTTCATCCCTTTCTCAGTTTACAGGAGAAATTCTTGATATTGGCACCTACATACACACAACCATGTGATTCTTGTGTATGAAAGTTGTCTCCTCTCCACTTGCCTGCTACATGAGTGGCTCAGTTCTTCCTGTACTTCACAATCTTCTTTTCTGATACTGTCAGCCTACTTCTAATTTGAAGGTCAAAAATGGAAATACACATCAAGGTTGATTCCAAAACTGATCCAAGAAGAGCTCTTAAAATGAACCAGTGAGCCTACAACATATGGGTGACAAAGTGGGGACTCTCCTGCTTTGTGTTTTCTTCTGACATATCAATACTTCAGCTGGTCCTTGTGTACAGGACACAGTCCATCTTTTCATGAAGAGACCAGGCATAGGGGGTGTTAGACTACAGCCTCTGCTGCAGAAAGGCAGTTAGACTAAGCCTTTGAATGTTAATGCATATATAACATGTGTTTTGGATTAATAATAGTTACATACAAATGAAAGCTTTTATCATTCTCTTTTTTTGTAATAGGAGCAGAGGAAAAAATCCAGGAACTTCTGGAAAGCAGAAAAAAACTGGATACTAAGATTGAGCTACTGCAGGACTTGAAAGAAGTCAACCTTCCTACCCAAGAGAACACTGCGAGTACATCTAGTACAGTGTCTGAATAACCCCCGAGTCTGTCTGCAGTGGTGTAAATATTTAGGATTTTCTAATGGTAGAAACCATAGAGCCTGTCTGGTCAGTGTCTGAGTAATTCCCTCTGCCCCTCACCCACTACCCCAAGATAGGAATACAGGCAAGAAGTGGGTGTTCTACTCATTTTTATACCTCACTGTTGCAATAATTTTAAGTTGTCCCTTTCTTTAAATTTTCCCCCGGAGCAATGAGCATTACACACCAAATGTAGCTTTTTCTAAAGCTCAGTGAAACCCTCCAATGAAGACCTTTTTCTCCCTCTCAGACAAGGGACCACCAGCTGCCACAGAACACTTGTTAAAGTCACTTCAGCTGTGGGAGCCCTCTTCTGACTATGCTGTAGCTGCTTCACTGTCTGCAGCAGGACAGTAATGGTTTAAGGATCATATTGCTGCTTTGGCTTTCCAAAGATAAAAGTTAGCAGAACTTGCACTTGAAGCCTTCTGAATTAGTGAACAGGAGTTTGGTTTTTTTAATTAAATGATTCTTGATTGACTGCTCAGTGTATAACTAGTTCTGCTGTAACACGTGTCTGCAAGCAGACCCAAAACAGTTGGGCATCATACTCTAAGCAACATGTAAAATGGGTCAAAGAACAACCTGTGTCTTTCTTTTCACTATTTAGACAGGATATGACTTCCATCTGTTTTGTCTTTAAAAAAAAAATGTTTTGAAAACAAAAGAGCATTGTTTAGCTACAAAAGGTTAAGTTAACAAAATAAAATGTTTATAAGAAAGCTGTGCACTTAGTCATACTCCACACCAGAGGAAGGGGTGCGCTTTCACACCATGGTTCAGCAGCACCTTGCCTCTCAGTCACAGATTCAGAGTGATCTGGTGGTTGTTAAATGCTTGTACTCTCCATGACTGGTAAAAAGTCCTGTTTTCTATGAAGGTGGTGATGGAAAGTGACAACTTTCATAACATGAGCACCTGGGGTAGAACTCTGAGCCATGGCCCCCACAAAACACAATACCAGTATTTTCACTTGCTTACGCAGTCAGGCCTGCTGGTTGTGCAGCGCTAGAAATACAACCTTCTGCTTGCACCAACGATTCACCGGCAACTCCCACCTAAGACAGTGTTATAACACGGAGCATGGATTTATCTGCTCCTGGGGGGCAGAGATACAAATTTTTTTAGGGAAAGATCTAAAAGCTCACAAGTTCTTTTTCACTATTTACTGATGAGCTTCAGAGCGGCTTAGAGGACAAGTCCTGGACTCTTGTGTTCCACCCCCTGCCAAGCTCAACCTTTGGCCTAGAGTTTGCAATCCAAAACAAGTTGTTTATTAGAACCGTTTCTGACACATTTTGTAAGCAGTTCTGTCAGCCTGTCCTAGGCTGAACTCCAGCATCATGCTGTAGAAGCTCTCTGGCCTCTCAGCCACCCAAAATTCTAGGTTCTGCAAAGTCACAACCCCAGACTTAGACCTGCAGTTAACCTGAACTTCAACTCTGACGTTCCAGATCCTCTGCTTTACTCAGTAGTTGGTGCAGATGTAGCACCTTAAAAGTATCCAGTAAAAATAGGAGTCTGTCCGTACATATCTGCTGTAACAGTCACATAGGGAAGAGCCACAGTCTGTCAGCACTGGTGTCTAGAAATAAAGCTACCCTTTTCTGAAGTTGAGATCACAGGTATTTGTCAAGCACAGTGAAACTGGTAAGATTCAGTCATACCTAGGCTGTAGGGTTGGGCTAACTTTTTCTTTCAGGTAAAGCAACTTCTATGCTGTAGGTAACACAAAAACCTTGCCAGTTTCTTCAAAGGCCAAAGAAGCTCACTAGTGAACAGGTATAAAAAAAAGTTAATTTTATTATATGTAGTTTACATTTAGACAACACTTAAATGCAAACCCCCTGCTTTCAGAACAGCGTATCCCTTCTCCTTCAAAGGAACTGATGTAATCTGGAGTGATTCAAGAGGAAATTTTTTCCATTAGCCATTATAAATATTGCTTGAACAGATACGTGAAGTACACATTGCAGCTTATATTAAGGTATACTCAAATACAGAGGTTTGCTTCTGATTAGATTTGCTAGTTATCCCTTTCTTCAAAGTCACTCGCATAAGCTTTGTGGATGGATTATTTGTGCACACTTTTCTAAGCACCAGATGCTCGGTTAAGTACAGGCAGCAAATGGCAAAGTCCTTCACAATCATGCAGATGCAGTACGAGATTTCCATGCCATTTGCTTCTCTATAATCCCAGGGAGTTAATTATTTAAGTGACATCATTCAGTGGCTCAGTCAGACTAGTCTCCAACCTCCAAAGAAATTGAGAAGTCTTGAGAGGCAGTGTTAGAACTGTGATTTCCCAGGCTAAAGAGGCACCCTCAACACCGGCTGGTAGCCTATGCACACCACTGTGTTTCCTCTCTCCAGCTGAAATCTTGAGCTGGTTCTACTATCCAGGTTTGCTAAATGGAAGTGAATATTTTGCTTGACATTTTATAACAGTTCACTCTTGAGCATGGAAAACTTTGTTTCCACCGTGGCTTTTCATGTCTTCTGGTATAAAATACCAGGCAACACTCACTTTTACCTGTACAGTTATAACGTCCTGTTACAACTGCAGAAAATCCCTACAAACACCCATAACTTACAGCCTCATTTCAGTTCTTAAAGGCTCCACATTTACTGGCTTTAGCAATGAATTCCTTTAGTAGAGGACCATCCATTTGCCAAAATGCTGTGGTTTGTGTCACTTCTGTCAAATGATTGACACAAAACTTAAAGCAGAATTCCTCTAAGTCCTAAACAGAAAAAAGAAAAGAAGAAAAAAACTTCTTATTATCTTTGCTTTCTTCACCACAGAAAATGACATTCAGGCACAAATGCCTGTATATGCTTTATTCTTACAGATGAGCCAAACACATTAATTAACCCAGTGGCTCCTGATGTTTCCCCCCAAACAGCCACTATGTAAATGCAACAGAAAATAATAATTCTACCCACATGTCATGGTTACAAGGGGCACAGTAACCATAACTCGTTCTTACTATGTAGCTACAGTCACAAAAATCAGCTGTCATGAGCAATATGTATTTTAAAAGTTTCCCCACTTTAAGAGTTTCACCCTGCACTCACTGACATTTACTAAAACACAAACAGGAGACCTGGGGGTAATGATATATAACCAAGACTGGATTTAGAAAATTCAGATTTCAGTTTGTTACGGAACAAAAGAGCTATCTATCTGTAAGGTTGCTTGACTTCCTGCATAGTTAAGGGCGTAACTAAAGCCTCGAAGTTACATGTCCCCAGGCTCACTGCAAGCATATACTGACTGGATAGTTTTAAAGCTAAGCTTAGGCAGAAGGCCTTTCTGTGCCTTAGAAACAGACTCTTGTTATAAGGAGGATTACAAAATAGCAATTCCCCACCCCCTTCCAATTCCTCTATTGAGTTTTAAGTTTGTAGAACTAGTCCTTCACAAGTGAGAACACCCCCTTCCTCAGCTGCTCAGCACCTGGGCACTGCAGTAAGGCATAAGAAATTTGCAGAGCTCTTTAAGCCATTGATTAATAGTCACAATACTGAACACTACAGCAGCTGTGTGCCAGTGAGAGTTCTTGACACAACAACAATATAAAAATATATCCTGGCCTAAAACCAGGCATTCTGAAGCTGCAGATCTTGGCTTGTGTGGCATCTGTGCAACGAAAAAAGACAAGCTTATTAGAACTGAACACTGACGGATTTCTTGGTTTTAAAGAACAGCATGAACTAGCATCTTCAACAAAATTACATCATACACATTACAATATTTTGCACTGCTTTATTAAAAAAAATCATATTCCAAGTCAATGCAACAAAAGCATACAATAAACATATTGTAATAGTAATAATTTTGGAATATTTAAAAGTTCTATATTGAAAAAAAGGGCTGCATTTCATTTGCAGATGGATGCACTCCCAGCAAATTGTACTTGAAATATAGACTGAAGTGAAGAAAGGCACAAGGTACATCCAAGGACTATTTTAAGAGCTACCACAAGCAGCCACACCTGACCTAATTCTAGCCACTTCAACTCAGTCAGTCACCAAAAGAAAAGTACAGGAGAGTTTTGTGTCATGGAGGTATTTTAAATTAGCAAAGCAGCTTCTTTTAACTGTTGTCTTCCAGATGTAGTTCCTTGAATGCACTACATCACCCAAGCAATTTCAAGCTCCCATCCAGCATTACTGCAGTGTAAAAACCACTTTTTGCTTAAAAAACAAACCCTCAGTGTCACCCATTCTCTCCTCGATGTACCATTTAAGCTTATGGTTCTAACTTCATTTTGCTAGTGAGGTACAGCCAAGGCACAGTAACTGGATTTCTCCTACACTTTAGAAGCAAGATCAATCACACACTGAACACCCATCCTGCAAACAATCTTTTGAGTCTAAAATCTTCCTATTTTCCGTGAAGTTGCACCAAAGAAATTGTTATTCACAGTAGAGCTGAATCCACAATTCAGACACTAACACAGCCCTTTAGGTAAGGTGTAGCAAAAAAACACCACACAAGTCTCTGAAATAAGTTAGGGCATCTGCGTGCCAATCACTGGATATTAAGTACAAGAAAAAGCAATGAGCTGATATACTGAGTACCAAAACTGCTTTATAAGCATAAGTAGCAAGCCAATCAAAGTTGCAAACATGATGCACAGATACTATGCTGAACACAAACAGCCACAGCAAGACCAGGAATACATCCTGGTTAGTCCACGAAGCAGCATGTTAGTGATCTAGTAGTGAAGTCAGACATGGTGCAATAGAGAAGTTCCTCTAGCCTTACCCCCTTTTCACACACTTTTTTTGTCCTCAACATTTATCAGGCCCACAAAGCAGTTCTTATCCTGCCACTTTGTCATACTGTGAGGACTGAATGTGTATGTAACTATAGCTAAAACAAAACAAGCCAACAAAAGAAAGAAATCCAAATGCACTCAGTTCCCAAACCCACCACCATATGACATTACACACACACAACCTTACACCTTAGTAACTTCAGGCTTACAAGACTGCTTTTCTTAATGTTAATGGTTTTGTTTTGTATTTAAACACACACCACCACCACCCCCCATTTCAGAGTTAGTGTTTCCAAATTATTTTGTTAGTTATCTTCATCTCCCCCTGAACAGTCATTCATGAAGCTTGGCACAGCATTATAACCTTTTAGTGTGAAATTATGCAATGCAAACATTTACAGATAATGAGTCTCAGCCTGGAACTTCAGTCATCTTTAGCTATCTAGTCCACTTTCCCAGTACTGGTTTATGGGGGTGGAGGAAGATACGTCTCTCGGCAAATACAGGGTTTTTCTAAGCAAGTTCAACGTTCTCGAATTCTGACAATGGGAAACAGTATTATTTGACAGTAAAGCAGCAAGCTTATATGAAAAAATAACTGGCAGCTTTTCTCTGTAGTTTAAGTCAGAAAGCAGCCACCTATTTAAGAGATTGAAGTTTAGAAGTTTACCTCTGCATCATATCTGACAGCAGCAGAGAGCAATGAAAATGCATTTTCCACAGTAATTCCTCTCTTGATAATATGCTGACACAGTTTTTTCAGTCTATTTTCACAGTATGAAGTAGCCAAATCCAAAAGCCCTGCAATTAAAACAGCACTGTACATTAGTCCATTGTAATGATCTCTGCTCTTTGAACAGCAGATTATGCTCTCAGGGTGCAGACAGCATCTGCGCTCTGTGAGCAATGTTCTATGGCTCTGAAAGATGCTTTTTGCAAGTGGGTCACTACTCAGGAAAATGAATTTTACCATTACACAAGAAGAAAGGCCTTTTATTGCCTCATGCCAGTAATCCTGTTAATCTCTCCAAATACATAAGCTGTTCTGCTGCTTTGCATACCTAGCTGCTTGTGCGAGTGGAAAAGTCACAGAACAAGGAGCACAACGTGAGCAAAAATCTACCATCACAAAAATCTGTGCCTGAATTACAGCTTGTTCTTTGCTCTGCTGTCCAAGTTTCCTCTATGTTAGATCTACTGAGATTCTTTGATATTATCCTAAACAATAACTGACTTAATTTAGTAAAATATTCAAGTATTTTAACCCAAACAGTTTCTCTCCCAAACTTGAAGAAAAAGCTCATAGTTTATTTCTAAATATGCACCAGTTTTGCCATGGTACATTTGCTACAACAGTATTTTTAAGACAGATTAATTAATCGGTAAAATGCATTATAGGCCAGACCAGAAGTTTGTATTAATATACATATATATGTATATACTGCATCCCCTGCCTCAGTTTTTCTGGATGCTGCTTTCTAACATAATTGGACCATAAGCAATACCTATTGCATCTTCAGGCGGAAGGTCCACACTGTCTGTATACAAGTACTCAAGAAAGGCACGATACACAGGATAAGAAAACTGGTCTATTTCTATCACTTCCTTCATATCCTCATTCCAGTATGACTGGAACATGGTTCTGAAGTGTTCACACCTAAGAGACAAAGACATAATCTGGAACACTATTATATGAACACATGAACGTTACATTACAGTCCCCCTGAAATACGCATTTGGGGCACTCTGCAATCTTCACAAATATTTTACCATACTCCATCACAGCCACTGGTCCACATTTTGGTTCCTAATACCGTGGACATCGTTATGCATCAAGATAAAACTCTCATTTGATATATGATACAGAAATGTCTATGTATTCATTGCAATCAGACCAACTTAACAGAATTCATTATCCTGGGAACAACAGATGGGCTTAGTGAAAACTGACTATGGACCAGTGAAAAATATGACTATTTAAGATAAGAGTTTTGACTCAACTCTTTTCACAATCACTTCATTTAAAGTGATTATGGATACACAGATACTATATGTTACAGGTTTAGGGGTCCCTCCCTACCCTTTACTTCCCCCACCTTATATGTGATACTAAGAGTTTATGCAGAATAACCAAGAGCTTTGAAACACGACCACTACCTGATTTTCAGAACAGCTTTGTGGACATGGATGTACTTTCCATCCACGCGGAACTTTAAGTCTGAGGTTTCTGGGCTGTCAAACTCTTTCTTCAGAGACTCTGCTACTGTTAAAAAGTCCTCATGCTCTACAGAAACAATTTTAAAACAAACAAAAAATGTTAAGCATCTTAGAACATACACATCACTAACTAATGCTAGAAGCTCAACTAAGAGCATGTCAAGGAAAATAGGTCAGTATTACAGCTTCACTGGCTTAAGTGGTGAAATGGGAGGAATGAATTAATCCAATACCATTTCCTGTTGGCAAGGTCTGCTCCACACCAGCTACAGGCAGCAGTGGTCAGCAGTTCCCATTCCAGCTCATTGCACAGAGGTAGCAGAACACCATGGAAAGCACCTGGAGAACTTTCTCCTCCTGGGCACCACTCACGAGGTTGCCAGCCTCCTCGCAGCTCACTGCTAGCATTCGTGCTAGTCAGCCCAGCTCCGCAACCTGCAAACTACCTCTGCAGCTGCATACTGCTCTTAATGGGAGTCTGCAGCATCACCTGCAACTTGAGACACAGTGTTCAGTGCTTCAGCTGCTTTGACATAGTGTGATCTGGGCCTAAACACTAAGAAAATGTGTCACCAGTTGGCCACTTGTTTGTGCTGGCAGACTGGATATAGCTTGCAGGTTGTCTGTCAAGGTCTTTGCCAAGGCTCACGAGCATGAATTATCACTGACACCATTATACTCAGTTTCTTAGTCAATTATGACTACGGACTCAAGTTAGTAGGCCAGGTCTACTGGGGGCTGGTGGAGCTGCTGTGACAAAGAAGGGGAAGAACAGTTTTGGTAGGAGGCTTGCCAGACTGGTCAAAGATGCTTTAAACTATATGTGTTGGGGGACAGGGGTATCATTCCATCCCAACACACCCAGCCAGTTGCCAGCACCTATAATAAACGTTCAGAGCAATGTAGAGGTATTCCAGCTGCTCCAGCCAATGAGCCGGCTTCAATTGGAGCTTCGGCTCAGATGCCTCTATACAAATGCCCGTAGCATGGGGAACAAACAAGAGGAATTAGAGATGTGTGCACGTCTACAGGGGTATGATATCATAGGCATCACAGAAACATGGTGGGATGGCTCCTATGACTGGTGTGTTGGAATGGAAGGTTACAGGCTCTTTAGGAAAGACAGGCCCGGGAGGCAGGGAGGAGGAGTGGCTATTTATGTTAGGGATAGGCTGGAGAGTATGGAACTCTGTCTGGGGACAGGTGAGCAGTTGACAGAGAGTTTGTGGGTCAGGGTTAAAGGGAGAACAGCGATGGGAAACATTATTGTGGGGATCTGTTACAGACCGCCTGACCCAGAGGACTCGGTGGATGAAGCAGCTCTATAGGCAGATAGGAACAGCCTCACACTCGCAGGCCCTTGTTCTCATGGGGAACTTTAACCACCCTGATATCTGTTGGAGGGATGGTACAGCCCAGCACAAGCAATACAGGAAGTTCCTCGATTGTGTGGAAGACAGCTTCCTTCTGCAAGTAATAGAGGAGCTGACAAGGAGAGGTGCCATGCTTGACCTTGTCCTCACCAACAGGGAAGGGCTGGTTGGAAATGTGACGTTCCAGGGCAGCCTTGATTGCAGCAATCATGAGATGGTCGAATTTGAGATCCTGAGGACAGTGAGAAGAGTGTGCAGCAAGCTCACTGCCCTGGACTTCAAGAGAGCAGACTATGGCCTCTTCAGGAACCAGCTCAATAAGATTCCATGGGACATGGCCCTAGAGGGCAGGGGGGCCCAAGGCTCTTGGTTGATATTCAAGGATCACCTGCTGCAAGCTCAGGAGTGTTAGTACCCTACCTAGAAGGAAGTGCTGCAGGAGGGCCAGGAGACCTCCTTGGTTGGATAAGGAGCTGCTGAGGAAAATTCAAAGGAAAAAAGAGGCTTATAAAAGGTGGCAGCAAGGACAGGCGGCCTGGGAAGAATACAGGGATGTTGTCTGGGAAGCCTAGGGACCAGGTTAGGAAAGCTAAGGTCCCACTTAGAATTAAACTTGGCTGGGGATGTTAAGGATAATAGGAAGGGATTCTATAG
This sequence comes from Myiopsitta monachus, assembly GCA_017639245.1. Taxonomy (NCBI): domain Eukaryota; kingdom Metazoa; phylum Chordata; class Aves; order Psittaciformes; family Psittacidae; genus Myiopsitta; species Myiopsitta monachus. The sequence goes on from CM029919.1 coordinate 69,872,560, forward strand.
GTACATTGCAAATAAAAGACAGGCTAGGGACAACGTGGGCCCTCTCCAGAAGCTATCGGGAGAACTGGCTACCCTGGATTTGGAGAAGGCTGAGGTTCTTAATGACTTCTCTGCCTCTGTCTTCACTGGCAAATGCTCTGACCACACCACCCAAGTCTTGGAAGGCAGACAGCAGGGACTGTGAGAATGAAGATCCTTTTGGCCCACTGTAGGAGAGGATCTGCTTTGAGACCATCTTAGGAACCTGAACGTGCACAGGTCCATGGAACCTGATGAAATCCATTCGCAGGGTCCTGAAGGAGCTGGCAAATGAAGTTGCTAAGCCACTGTCCATCATATTTGAAAACTCATGGCAGTCAGGTGAAGTTCCCAACTGACTGGAAAAAGGGAAATATAACCCCCATTTTCATGAAGGGGAAAATGGATGACCCAGGGAACTACAGACCAGGTCAGCCTCACCTCTGTGCCTGGCAAAATCTCGGAGCGGATTCTCCTGCTTGGTGACAGCCAGCATGGCTTCACTAAAGGGAAATCCTGCCTGACCAACTTGGTGGCCTTCTATGATGGGGCTACAGAACTGATGGACAGGGGTAGAGCAGTTGATGTCATCTCCATGGACTTATGCAAAGCGTTCAATACTGTCCCACACAACATCCTTGTCTCTAAACTGGAGAGACATCAACTTGACAGGTGGACCACTCGGTGGATGGCTGCACGCAAACAGTTGTGGACAATGGCTCAATGTCCAGCTGGGAAAACAGTAACGAGTGGTGTCCCTCAGGGACTGGTGTTGGGATCCGGTCTTGTCCAAAATCTTTGTCAGTGACATGGACAGTGGGATTGAGTGCGCCCTCAGCAAGTTTGCCGATGACACCAAGCTGTGTGGTTCGGTTGATACACTGGAGGGAAGGAATGCCATCCAGAGGGACCTTGACACGCTTGTGAGGTGGGCTGATGCCAACCTGATGAAGTTTGACCATGACAAGTGCAAGGTCCTACAGCTGGGTCAGAGCAATCCCAGGCACAGCTACAGGTTGGGCAGAGAAGAGATTCAGAGCAGCCCTGAGGAAAAGGACTTGGGGGTGTTGGTCAATAAGAAAATGAGCATGAGCCGGCTGCAGTGTGCGCTCACAGCCCAGAAAGTCAATCGTATCCTGGGCTGCATCAAAAGGAGCATGACCAGCAGGTCAAGGGAGGTGATCCTGCCCCTCTACTCTGCTCTCCTGAGACCTCACTTGGAGTATTGTGTGCAGTTCTGGTGTCCTCAACATAAAAAGGACATGGAACTGTTGGAACAAGTCCAGAGGAGGACCACGAGGATGATCAGGAGACTGGAGCACCTCCCGTATGAAGCCAGGCTGAGAAAGTTGGGGCTGTTCAGCCTGGAGAAGAGAAGGCTGCATAGAGGCCTCATAGCAGCCTTCCAGTACCTGAAGGGGGCCTATAGGGATGGTGGGGAGGGACTCTTCACTAAGGACTGTAGTGATAGGAAAAGGGGTAATGGGTTCAAACTTAAACAGGGGAAGTTTAGATTCGATATAAGGAGGAAGTTCTTTACTGTAAGGGTGGTGAGGCACTGGAATGGGTTGCCCAGGGAAGTTGTGAATGCTCCATGGCTGGCGGTGTTTAAGGCCAGGTTGGACAGAGCCTTGGGTGGCATGGTTTAGTGTGAGGTGTCCCTGCCCATGGCAGGGGTTTGGAACTGTATGATCTTAAGGTCCTTTCCAACCCTAACTATTCTATGATTCTATGACTCTAACACAAAATCTAACAGCATTGCTGTTAAGAAGAGTGACAGTAGATACTGTGTTCTTGGTACAACCAAGGACATAGGACTTCGGCAATTTTGGAAGTGGATTAAAGCTCACAGCTCTTTGACAGTGCTTTATATTAATGGCCCATAGCACTGGTCTCACAGAGGTCCAATTCTACGTCTCTAGAAATCATAGAAGAGTTGCAGGACAAGATGGCTCACACTTGTGGTAAAACACGATCTGTGAAGTTCTAGAAAAACTAATGTAAGCCACTATTTCAAGCTTACACTGATGCACCTTAGAAGTGTGTTTCAAAACACATGGCCTCTAAGAAGCAAAGTATGGAAAAGAAAAATAAGTGGATTTCCACTATAATGGGATGTGGTCTACCTCCTGCGTCCCACAGAACTGCAGATTATTCACCCATATACAATTCACAAATTACCTTTCACCATTCTGGACAACTGAATTAGCTGCCATTTGAAAAGGAATACTCCTGTAGCAAACTGCTATAGCAGACAATTCATGTTTGTGCCACAAAGACCACACACTCCTACTATTTATATAGATCACCCACAGAACCTGCAGCTCACCAGGGTTAACTAAACCATGCTCCAATCCCCCTCATTTGCTCATGTGATTTTTCTTCCTTGGTCACCAGCTCAGCATAAGCTACGCAGCAGACCAACCTTCGCTCCAAATACCTTAAGTTCATTCCTCAAAAAAGAATGCAGATTTGTACTTCACTACAGCCAATCCTGAGTGACTGATTCATATTTTTGGCAGAGCAATCATAACTGGAAGTAGAACAATAACCTTTATGCAGAGTTAGCTCTGACTTAGAAAAAAAAACCCAAACAAACATAGAAAGAAAAAAGGGTTTTTTTTTAACCTGTATGAATAAAAAGGGGGGAAGATGCAGATTAAAAATACCCCCACAAATGCTTTTGGTTTAAATAGTCAGCAAGTAGAATTATCAGAATAAGAGGAGAATAACCCCCAACAGCTGAGAGGAGTTAAAAAGCGGATACAAGAGTCAAAACACATTGTTATACTCAGTCTGGGAATACTTCACAAAACCCAAGAATTTGAAAGGTACTGAAAATGGGGAGATTTATTGATTTAAACAGTCTTCAATATCAGCAATAGGCAACAGACTGGACAACCATCAAACCTCTACAGAGGACAAGACTAACACCTACTGCAGAGCATTAGAGAATGGAGAAAGTGAGAGTAGGATAAAACAAGGCTTGGATTTACCCAGAAGCAGATCACTCCAAGCTAATCTTTTCTCTCTAGTAAAACTATTCAGTTTTTCTCTATAGACAAGATGCTGTTATCTGGACCTCTATGAATGTGACAACATGGCTAAATGAACAGTTAGAAAAGATAGAGAAGCAGGGTTAGAACAGATCACATGCAAGGTTAAAGACTGAGACTGCAGAAAGGTCACTCAGGATGTGATCTGTCCACAAAACCAATTTTGTACAGGAACTTACAAAATTAGGATCTGTTGCCAATAGGAAATCAGATTAGATCTCCTAAATGATCTTAAGAACTGAAGCAGCAGGTCTAAAACGAAAACATCTTAACTGTTCTGAGCATGAAGACTTCATGTTTTCAAGGAAGTGCAAAGATAAGAGCAAGCTAAGCACTTTATAGCATATTTGGGGTCAAAAAAGAATTAGCAGAATGTGAATCAAAGATTAATCAAGAAGAAAGGATTGGGCTTATTTGTTGGTCACAGAGACTACATTCCAAAGTGCAATCCAAGGTAGCATTAAGAAGAGAGTTCTAACAGAGGAAACTACTAGGGTCATGTTTTAGAGGGACTATTATTTATAAATCTGCCTGTCTTTGAATAAAAGTCAAACTAAATCATCTCAAAAAAAAAAAAGAAACCTTGGAATTCTGTTACTTTACTTTCCTAACATGAAACACAGGAGAGAGATTCACTCCTTCATATTGCCAGTTCATATTACCAGTTCTCCTTAAAACAGGAAATGGTATCCAGGACTAATCACTACTAATGTACACAAGGTATTACTGCACTGGCTGCCACTGTTAGAGCTTGTTCTCACCTACTGACAGAAGACGCCACATAACGGCTGGGGTAGCAAAGCAAGCAAACACATCATCAGTGCAGGCAAAGTGCGTGAGGTGGGGAAGGATCACGGACTGCCCTCGGCATTGCCCCCACATGTACACTTGGCCACTCTGGGTCTTGGCAGCTGATGTGTGAGCGGAGTGGCAGGCAGCAATCTCCACAACCCTGTGAACAGAAGAACCCTTGTAAGATACTTACAGGTACAGAATCAAGTGACTTCCCAAATACCTCACCAAAATAACAACCAACCAAACTATGCATCTACACTCCTGCACTTCTTTCTTTGCCCTGCATGAATGTGATACTGTTTGAATAGGATATTTTAAAACTGCAGTGACATTTTCCGATTGCTTGTAGATTTTACTATACTCATGTATTGCTTCAGTGACGTCATTCTCATCATCTGACATTCCTCCTTTTCTTCCATAACCATGGGAAAGAGATGGAAAAAAAACCCCAAAGTTCTGGTTTCCCCATTAAAACCAATGCACATCACTTTTTCTCAAAGAGAAATGCTTATGGAGCTTATGAAACTTCCAGTTCCAGAAAAGGCAGAAAAGTTTTAGTACTACGATTTTTACAGAACCTCTCTCAAACAGACGTAAGAACTTAATGTGAGATGATTTTTACGTGTTTTTCAATAAATCCTTTATTAAGAAACCCTTCTACCTCCCTCTTTTTAACTCCCCCCCCCTTTTTTTTTTCTTATTCTTATCCAGACAGAGACGTGACCTACTGCTTGTATTTCTGCCTCCTTATTTTGCTGTTAGTTTCCTTTCCTCAACACTGAAGTTCAGCAGGGAACATGGACAGTGCTTCATTTGAGGAGAGGTGAACACACACACTTAACTTCATATTCTTGAAAGCTATGGTTGTTTTTCAAATGAAGCCTATGCAGTATTTTCACCCACCTCACACAGTTCCTTAAAATAGTAGAGCTGCTGATGCACACTTCTCTATTCTGTTCTCCCACTGCTCAGGCAATTCCCTATCTCGCTATCTGAAACATTACAAGAACTGAGAAGAACCACACTTCCATTAAAAAGGACTGCAAGGATGTTTCCAATGTCTCTGTTTACATGATAAGCAAAAACCAGGGGAAGTTCCAGCGTTAGTTCAAAATAAAAGCTACACTTTCCTGGTTTTAGTCCATGCTAAAAATGCATCAGAGAATTTCATGCTTTTGTGCCAGAAACAGATCAACTAGGACAAATAAATGTCTTTCCAAGCAATCTAAGGAAATACATATCAAAATGTTTGTTCCTTGACAGAACAATAACATGGTGAAAAGGTTTTTTAGCACAAAGCTCACATTTTAAGTGCAAAATTTTTTTCAAGATAGAACACATGAAGAATCTCCAATCACTTTCAGTGTATGTATCAGTTACTTCGGGCAGATAAAAGACTAACAGGTTATTTTAAACCATTATGAACTTCAGAACTTCTTTGCAACATTATGGTATTTCAGCATCTCTGCAAGAGACATCATAAAGCAATTACTTCAGGGACAACTTTCCATCTTAGCTGTCCACCTAAACTACTTCCTTCCCAAACTTTCTTCCCTTAGCAGAACACATTCGTATTTCCAGGGAAACTATACTGTACTTAAGAAGTATAGTAGAACATGTATTGTAACACATACATAGTGCATGTACTGAATACAGTAGGTGCACAGGATAACATGTTAGGCAAACACTTCATATATGAATTGAGGAAGCTGACCTTCATAGCTGCTCCTCCAAGCTAACACAAAATAAAGTCTAAAAGTTCTTTACAAGCTATATGTGCAATATTCTTCTAGACAGCATCATATGCCACTTCCTAAGGAACTGTCACCAGCATTACATATAAATGACAAAACAGTTCTACAGATGAAAAGACCAGGAGAAGCAGCAGTAACATGCTTCACAGGAAGTGACAGCTCACCCACTTAGCACTGCTTCCAAGGGAGCTGCATCAAGCAAGACGAGTAAGTTCAAGTGACTTACATCGCCCTTAGATGCCAACCAGAAGTTTCATATTTTCTCCCTCTAGTCACTGAACAAATGCCAGCTTTATTACAGCTCCATGCTCGAGTTCACACACACAATACTAAATGCAACAGCTCCCCTTAGTTTGCTCAAGAAATAAACTGCCAAGAAATCAAAGCTGATCTATTTGCAAACATACGTATTTCTGTTCCAGTCCTTTTTTAGATATTATTTCATTTTGCTATGCTAGTGTCAGTTCCTTCACAGACAAGCCAGCCTAACCTCACTGGTTTCTATTGTGATGGTTCCTTTCTTCTTTCCCACCTCCACCCCTTTTTAAGCTCCTAAGTAATCTCAGTTCTGTGCAGCTTTTAATTTAACGTTAAGTGTGAGAAACAGGAAAAACAGGAATGACTTCCCAGAAAGACAGTTCAGGCATGGAGGAGAAAAACCAACCACAAATGCTTCTTAGTTAAGGGGAGATTATAAATTAAGAGATTTACAGGTTAAGGGATTTATGGATTAAGAGGTTTCCAAACTGAGGTACATTAATCTATAGGTATACACATGGGCCAAGAGAATGGGACCAAGGTCCAAGCTTGTAGTGAACAAAAGCCATCCTAAATACGAGGATGACAAGGGTGCTGGAAGAGGGTGGACAAGGGTAAGAGCAATTCTTTTACGAGTCTAGGAAACTAAGAAACTACAAACTACTAACTGGTACCACTGATAAAAGTGCTATCAGTCATTGGCTGTAGCAACTTTGCAAATTGAGCTCTGCTTACACGGTTTGCCAGCCTTTCAGAAAACTGTTTTTCCTCAGTGTCACTTCTTACAAAGGCACTGCTTCCTCCCCTCCCCCTCTTTTTATTTGTTAAACATAGGCCTCAATACAGCTTAAAAGGTTGGCTTGTTGATATCGTAACTGCATATTTTTTAACCAAAGCAACCATATTTAGAATAGCCTAACAGTCATTCGTTATCTTTCAGTATGAGGTAAATACAAAGCATGTTTCCTTTCAATAATCATTACAGATAGTAAAAAGCATTCTTTCCTATGCTTTTAACATTTGCCATAGAAAAACAATCCACCATGCCTACGCTTGCATGCTTCAAGTGCTACAGACTGCGTAATACATGCTCAGATTTATCAATCCAGAAACAGCATCAGCAAGATTACCTTTCTTTTTCCATCATGATCTGCACGGGGCTTAGCTGGTTACTTTTATTGCCAGTTCCCAGCTGCCCATAAGTGTTAGCTCCCCAGGCATAGAGCAAGCCCTCATCTGTTAGTGCTAGTGTGTGCGCATAGCCACAGGCAATCTGTAAGTAAATATATAAGCATTACTACCAAAAAAAAACGAGATGAGAAACACAATTATAGCACACACTACCTTAGTCTAGCTGATGTTAAATTTCTCAGGCATTCTTCATTTATGACAAGTGCAAGGTCCTACACCTGGGTCAGAGCAATCCCAGGCACAGCTACAGGTTGGGCAGAGAAGAGATTCAGAGCAGCCCTGAGGAGAAGGACTTGGGGGTGTCTATCAATGAAAAACTCAACATGAACTGGCAGTGTGCGCTTGCAGCCCAGAAAGTCAATCGTATCCTGGGCTGCATCAAAAGGAACATGACCAGCAGGTCAAGGGAGGTGGTCCTGCCCCTCTACTCTGCTCTCCTGAGACTCCATTTGGAGTACTGTGTGCAGTTCCTGGTGTCCTCACCATAAAAAGGACATGGAACTGTTGGAACAAGTTCAAAGGAGGGCCACGAGGATGATCAGGGGACTGGAGCACCTCCCATATGAAGATAGGCTGAGAAAGTTGGGGCTGTTCAGCCTGGAGAAGAGAAGGCTGCATAGAGGCCTCATAGCAGCCTTCCAATATCTGAAGGGGGCCTATAGGGATGCTGGGGAGGGTCTCTTCATGAGGGACTAGTAGTGATAGGACAAGGGGTAACGGGTTCAAACTTAAACAGGGGAAGTTTAGATTCGATATAAGGAGGAAGTTCTTTACTGTAAGGGTGGTGAGGCACTGGATTGGGTTGCCCAGGGAAGTTGTGAATGCTCCATCCCTGGCAATGCTCAAGGCAAGGTTGGACAGAGCCTTGGGTGGCATGGTTTAGTGTGAGGTGTCCCTGCCCATGGCAGGGGGTTTGGAACTGTATGATCTTAAGGTCCTTTCCAACCCTAACTCTTCTATGATTCTATGATTTGGCACTCAAATGCATTATTTCTCGGAATTTAAAGCTAATAAAATACATTAACTGTAAATACCAGAAAAGTCCCAAATTCATTAAGTTAATGTTTATTGGTTACTCCTAAATCCTTTACTGCACTTTTGCAAAGTCTCCCTAGCTTTTACTTGCTTTCTGTTGCATAATCGTCACACAAACTGTGAACTGTATCATCACGTCTTGAATACTCTCAGAATTTGATATTTTGAATACAACACAAACTATGAGAGCTGCAGGTCAACAGCTAACAACCGTTCAACCCAAAGTTATCGCATGAGGCTCCACAGAACCTTACTAAAACCCCAGGAAGTCCCAAATTTTAGTTTTATTCTTTAGATGGGGAAAACAAAACCCACCACCAAACACCCAAACCCACACAACTCATTTTTCCTTTTCCCCTCACTTCTGAAGGCCTAATTAGACCATTAATGTAGAATATAATTTGAACACCTTGCTCCCCTTCTTTTCTTGTCTTTGCCTGGTGCATTTCATTCAGGTTTATAACAAAAAACGCAATTTGTATCCATAGCATAATTTACTCATAGTTACACTAGCTAACTTAAAATCATTCAGAACACTCACAAAAGCAAGTATCTTACAGCTCACTTGCACTTTTCATAAGCCTAAAAAAATTTATAGGAGATAAAAAAAAGACCCAGTATTTGAACTGTGAGATCTAGAAGCAGGTATATGATTCCGAAGGTACTGTTTTAGCAGATGCTAGTAACATGAATGCATTTTCATTCCCACATTAGACATACCTGGAGTATACATACACCATGTAACGCTGCCACTCTGCATGGTGTTAATTGATTGCCATTGTTTCCAAGACCTAGCTGACCATTACCATTGTAACCCCAGCCATATACCTGATTGCAAAAGGAAAACAAAAAATTAAATAAAGCCTCTCTTCAGCAGAAGTACAGAACATTTAAGACTTAGTATCAAACACAAGTCAGAAAAGTACATCTCAGGAAAAAAAAACCCTCTACATTATTTCAAGAGCAGTATCGAGAAGGCTGAAAGACATTAAATATACTACGACTGACGGCATTCAACTTTTCCATCCTGTGTTTAAAATATATTTGTCATTGAAGCACTAGGAATTTTGCAATAAACTTACAATACACCAAAATCTCTCCCATAGTGTCAACATTTCAGTTGACTTCTACACCTTCGTCTCTCATTATTACTTTCTTTTTTAAATAAAAAAAGTAATCAGTTACTCTGATCAGCTGGTTAGCTACCGGATTAGTTTAAACTGAAGTTCCCAGCCTAGCATTATTGTTCACTTTAGTTTTGTTACAGTGGACCTATCAAGACAAAAATAGGTACAATGAAAGCTTATCGCAACCCCAGGGACTTTTACAGTCCCTCCAGCCACAAAGAAACGCTACACTCCGAGTTTGATGAAATGTAGTAAAATTGAGGCTACAGTTCATACCTAGAAGCAAGATAGCACCATAAACCTCTGTGAAACAGAACAGTTGCACAAAACTAGGGCAATGCGCAAATGCTGGGTTCAGTTTTATTGCTGGCCATCAAGCCATGTGTTTAAGAATCAGGATAAATCAGTGTGTTCTTGCAGAAACATTAACTATTCAACGCTGCACACTTTCGAAAAATAATTTAATTAAGACATCTGTTAAGGAATCTGTTGAAGACAGTATTTCCAGTTAATAGCAGAATTTTCCTTAAATCTATCTCACAGAAGTTATCAATGTAACTCTACCAATACAACTCTCTAACTTGAGCACTCCATGTCAGCATCTCTCCATGTTCAGAGGTTAACCTCGTAAATTCAGGTAACAAGAGACCACAAGAACACAGCAATGCTTACCTCGCCATTGTTTACTACAGCCATGGAGGAGGTCTGACCACAAGCAATGCCAACTACCACTTTACCCTGTAAACAGTTTGAAACTCTACGAGGAGTTGGCTGGTTTGCTGTAGATCCAGATCCAACTTGACCACAGTTATTATAGCCCCAAGCATACAGCTGTCCATAAAAACAAACAAAAAAATGTAGTTTAAGCCATAATAATAGCAATGATAGTAATAAATTATTAGCTTACTGCAGTCATTATCAGACAGAGTAAACTATCCTACTGAACAGGTTAAAATGCTTAAAATTCAATTTCAACAGCTGAAAATTATAAACAGCAACAGGACTGACCTAGCACATACGAACATAGGGCTTTTTTCAGCTTCTTGCTACAGAACTGAAGTATCTGACTACAACAGGAAAACAAAGGAACATATTTCTGTATTAAACATAAGTCAGATTATAAGACAAAGAACATAGTGAGTGGACTGTCTTTTTGCCCCATAACAGCTACTATGAGGAAGGAAGCATAAGGAAGACGTTCTTCACTGCGAGGGTGGTGAGACACTGAAACAGGTCGCACAAAGAAGAGGTATATGCTCCATCCCTGGCAGTGTTCAAGGCCAGGCTGGACAGAGCCTTGGGTGACACAGTCTAGGGTGAGGTGTCCCTGCCCATGGCAGAGGAGCTGGAACTAAATGATCTTAAGGTCCTTTCTAACCCTAACCATTCTATGATTCTATACTAAGAAAATTCATTCCATCCCAGCCAAAACCAGCACATTATGGCAAGTATTTCTATTAATACTTACGACTTCAATGAGCCTCCAGAGGTACCAAGTCACAAGGGCTTCTGCTGCCTAATCTTTCTATAAATAAAACTCTACTTAACATATTTTGCTTCTTTCAGTATAATCAATTCTGGTAGAGATTAAACCTCAGAGCACAAATAGACTAAACTACTGCAAGGTATGCTAATGGCAGTTTTATAGCACATTAACTAGCCACAATGGCAAGCAAGCTGTAAATCCCAACTCCATGGTAAATGCAAAGAAACTTCCTTGCTTCCACTGAGATTTCAAGCATGTGACATTTATTACAAGAGACAGCATGGCCATCACAGGCAGCTACCTTACAGCAGCTGGCACCACTAGCTCAACTAACGCATGAACACCCTCTCCCTTCCTGCACACACACCAGATTTTATGGTTTAACCAAGTCAAATGTGATGGCATGAAGATTTTCCCTAAGAACAGGCTCTCCTTCCAAATACAACACTTAAATTAACCCAGTGTGTCTTTCCTACCCTCAAATACTGATTTGCTACTTTGTATTACTGTTACACTATGACTCTACTGAACCATAACAGAGGCATGTTCAGATTACCAGGATGAAAAAAACCGTGTAGTTTACATTTTCATTGTTAGGAAGATTTTAAAATTAGAACCCTTCTTTTGTTACAGCAGAGCTGAAATGAGGCTTTCCTCCGTGCAGTAACATGCAACTCAAATCAGATATGCACAGATTGCTCAAATCTGACTAACTGGAAACTAATTGTATGTGCTTCCCATGACATGTAGCCCTAAGCCATGCAAACAAATAGAATAAAGCAGACTTGGTTATAAACCAAGTGCGCTTTCATTAGCTACACACAAAGGTATTCGGAGGTGTGTAGAGCAACATTCTTTCACTGGAAAAGTGTGGAAATCATGAAGACTACAAGAAACAGGCAAACAGTAGCGAATACAAGCAACACAATAACACCTCTTAACTAACAGAACTGCAAGTAAATCATATTACATTTTACACTTCACAAACCATTATTTCACCTGCTACACAGCTTTCTGGTCTCATCCCTGTAAGACGTACCACAAATGCAAGATAGCAGTTTATGAAGCTTTTATTCCATTGTTTTTGTGGTTGGGGTTTTTTTGGTTGGGGTTTGTGGGTGGGTGTTTCTTTGAGTTGTTTTCAAATCTGCTCTGAAGAGAGGGACACCCTAGTTTAAGGCAGTAGAAAAAAAGGTTATGTTGTAACTACACTACAGAGAAAGAGAAATGTCAGACTGCAAGGTCGCTTGCACTACTCACATCAAGAAGGAGATTAAGAGATTTGAACAGGTTTCAACTTACATCCCCATCAAATGAGAGCGCCATGGAATGATGAGAGCCACAAGCTACTTCCACCACTTTCTTCACTAACAGATTTGTGCAAACTTGAACAGGAGTAATGCCCTGATTAGTTGTGCCATTCCCAAGTTGGCTGTAACCATTATGTCCCCAAGCATACACTTCACCATCTGCAAAAATATTGAAGTTTGTGATAAAAACCACCAAAAATTCCAAGGAAATTAAGCTAGACAGAATCCTAAAAAATTAAAAACATCAACAAGAAAGTGAAAGGGTATTAACAAAGAGCAAAACTATTACAAGAATCATCTGCATACTAAAAAATTATATACTTCGTATGCAACTATTTTATACACATATCACAAAAATAACCTCTAGGTTCATTGTGGAAACACACGTAAGTGCACAGGTAGGACTAAGTATGTCAAAAATGATAAGAGTAAGACTTCGCAGTTGCGACATAATGGAAATGGAAAGTTACTTTACCTATTACTGAGTACATTAAGCTCCACTTAAGAACAATACAAAACCCTTAGTGTGCATTACCCAATTAACAAGTTAATACAATTACATGTAAATCCACTCTTGTTAAATGCAAGTGGAACTTAAAATCCGTAACTAATGTTTCAATACTAAATGTTTTCTACCTTCAGTGCAAAGTACAACATGGGGTCCACTTCCATAACTGAGACTGGAAATCTTCTTTCCACATAAGGCTTCTAATTTCTTTGGTACTATTGTGCTCTGATTATCTCCAGTTCCCAAACAATTACTGCAATTCAGTCCAAAAACAAATACCTGAAAAAACAGAGGAATACTGATTTCAAGTGATTTATACTCACGTACGGACAGATGCGGCAATATCTCCATGAAACTATGGACTCTCGAGGGCTACACACTTCACTCATGTAAGTTAATAAGCTCAAGAGTCAGCATGGGAACACTTTGAAAGTTAAATGATGAATTTAAATTCTTCACATCCATGAAGGCCTCTCATTTGTGGGAACTGTACTATAAGAAGTATTAAACTGTGAAAGTGGAAGACACCACCTTCTTTTAAAAGCAGTTTGTAAACAGCAGCCACAGTTGTACTGTGAGAGGTTCATCCTTCAGGCAACTCTTACAGGACTTAGGGAAAAAAAAATAAAGTCCTAGTCTTATAAGAAACCTTCCCATTAATACACCCCAGAACATTTGGCTTGTTCTCTTTCAGCAGCACAATGCTAACTCACATTGTTTCAGAATCATTAAAATCCACAGATAATCTTCTGCTGTATTGTTACTTAGCAAGCCATAACCTAATTATATGTCTTTATACCTGAAGTGCTTGCACTTCATTTCAAGCTACAACAACTTCTTTTGAATTCTGACTGTCTTCAAAAGTGCACGTAATCCATCCTGGCCTTTGCCGTTTGCAAGGTTTCTAAACACTCCATCTATATTGTCCCCATACAGGACTAAAAAAGAAATTAAAAGTTACATCCAACAAATTCTGAAATACGCAAATTTCACACAGTGCTTTTGATAAGCTATTAATTTACAAGTATTCAGTGGACTCTGAAAACAACTAATTGTAGGGTGTATGTTCTGTTTTATTACAGCCTTACCTCATCATTGTGTGTTATGTATATAGCTTCATTGGCTGATGTACCAAATACACATGCTTTCCGAATAGATGCTATTTCTTGAGGTGATAGTAAGGTAAATATTGGCCACTTGCTTACATCCACCATGATGCTGCTGTGTGTCATAATGTTTCTACAAGTAAGACAACATTGCTGTAATAAAAACAGAAACTTATTAGAAAGTGTATTCTGCACTTCAATCAGCAGGCAATAAGATTAAATGGGAGAAAATACATGTGTTGCAGCTTTGAAAGTATAACATTCTGTTCTGCAAGAAATATGTAATCATGTATGTATGAAGGTGGACAAATAGCAAGTCACTGGTAGGACGCTGGAAGAACAGGCCTTTTCTTAACAGAACAAGTAAACTGTGTTTGGTACAACTGAACATCTGCTGCTCTACAAGCAAACTTTCAAACTCTGTGACTCCCCCAGTGGCAGAGGGGACTTCTGAGGGAATTTTCAGGGAGCATTTCAGCTGGAATTCCTAGTTACAAAACTTTCACTCACAATTCTTTTTGTAGTCTTACAACTTATATATGACATATAAGCAAGCTGTTGATGTATAATGTCAAATCTGCAAATAAAAATAAAGCAGCTGTTGAGCACAACACAAATCTGCCATATCGTGCACAATCAAAATCTCTTATTATGATCAAAAACTATTTGTGAGAGCACAAAAGCATGAGATAAACTCACAAATTTGTACAATTAAGCAGTGAAACATATCAGAGAGAAGTGATCAAGTAAAACTGTCATAATCTGTTAAAAATAACCTGACAACATTAAAAGCTGGAAACATGAACTGGGTATAGACATTATCTGTCAATGAACACAGACTATACAATCCATCCTTCCACAATGCTCCATCTTCCCAGTCTCCCTAGGACAATTGCCCAGCTCAGGAACAAAGCTGACAGTCAACACAAACATACAGAGCTTATCTAGGTCTTCAATCCTGCACATAAAAACTGTAACATTGCTCATACCCTGAAGGGATTCTGCCACTGCCAGCCTATGATCCATGCTCAGGAGTATCAGCGAGGTATGTGAGATCTTAAAAGCATTAGATAGAGAATGCCAAAGAATGTCAGTGACATGAAACAAATCACAGTAAATCAGAAAAAAAAATAAAAAGATAAATCCTTTGGTTCTGATGATTTTCAAAACTGTGCTGGCAACCAAGTCAACCCCAAAACACAGGTTTGCCAGTGCAGATGTTTAGCGGAAGAAGGGGGCTTGTTATATTTTTACGAAGTTTAAGAAACACTGGGGTCACAGTGGAAATTTGTATGCAAAAAGAACCCAACACAAACAAAATCCACACTTGTCTCCTGATCAGACTTTGTAACCTTACTCCAACAAACCCAGCTCTATTCTACAGGCACTTCTCTCACTAACAGCCTGACTTCATTCCACATTTCAGATTTGAAGCAGGTCTTGAAAACACCTGAAGTCTCCAGATGGCACATTCATACTGATTATATTTGTAGAACAGCTTTTAAAAGTCTATGTGATACCAAGACCACAGCACATTCAATGCAGCTAAATAGATCTGAATGCACTTACGCCTTCTTAATTTCTAGTCAAGTCACAAACTCAGGCCTTCAGGTGTCAAGATCCGTTACCTTGCTTTGGCAAATCTCTTAACATGACACTATCAATCAGTTAAAAGGAGACAGCAACGACTTGCTCATTTGCACAGACCAAGTAAATTGTTCCTTCTGACTTTCCCTATTTATTTTGCCTTGTGTAATGTACAATTGGCAATGCACAAGCTTGTCATAAACTGGACATTACAAAAAACTATTTTCTTCACAGAAGTCCTTTTCAACATATCCTATCAATTTAAGGTATGAAGACAAAAAAATCTTATGTTGATGGAGAATGTCCTAGTAAAGTAACAACTTCTAAAGCATCCTGAGAATATACTCTACAGTTAATGTAACCAGTTCAAAATGTGCTCCCCTTTCTGATCTCTGCACTAGGTCTTTAATCTGCTTGTCTTATTTTCCACTACTGTATGACTCGGTTAATCTCTCCTCTTCAACAAAACATTTCCAAGCACTTGTCAAACCTGTGCAAGTCACACTGCATTTTTTAAGCCTCAAAGCTCAACTGGGTATCTTGTCAGACAAATTAATACCCGTAGACAAAAGAAAAGCTTTCAAGCACACAAGAATTTCCAGATTGAAGACATGAGCAATGAACTCCATCCACAGATGAACCACCTTACAAATTCTGACTTATGTAACACTGCTTTATCTAAAACAGTGCTGTATATTTCCAATTTCAACTGTTACTACAATCCTATAAAGTTATTTCAAAGGTTTTCCTTAAAAGGCTTTTAATGGCAACTCATCTGCCACTGCCAAGTTAGTTTCTTTAATAGATCTCAATCCTAAAACATCTCCAAGTTTAGCACAAAAATCTTTAAACAAATAGAAGACATGTCTTGCCTTTATATAATATGCACCATTTCTCCAAAACGCAGACCCTTTTCCCCTCCTCTACAACTATTAAATATTGCCCTTTAGATGCTGCCATTTGCTGGAGTATCTATCATCATTCAGTTGCAACATTTTTATACTAGCAACAGCAGCTATTTTTGTTCCTGCTTATACCTAAATGAGTGAAATTACATATAAACCTGAAAGTTCATGTGGCTTATACATGGACTTACTGTTCCTGAGCTTTAACTTTGCCTATAAAGCTGCTTTAACTACTTACTCTCCATTTGCCACAGAAAATAAGTGCTCAACCTAGGCATAAGCACCACCAAAACAGAAATCTAATTAATTGTAGCATCCTCTAAGACATACTGCACGCTTTCCAAAAGGGCAGACACTCTGCAATATGGTGACTGACATATCCTCACACCAATCACACTCAAACTCCATCGTTGCACGTTTGTCTAAATACAAGGGGAAAGGTGTGTGCAGAGTTTCTTCTGGGCAAATCCTTGCTATGAAGGGCTGATCTAGGAGACTTAGGCCACTGCAAGCAGTGGCACAAAGAAACGCAGTGTCCTTCACTCACTCTTCCCGTACTGCATCAGTAAGAGAGCTAAGGCTATTGTTTACTTCTCCTGATAATCACATAGAAGCCTGGACCCTGCCACATTACATATTATGCAAGGTCTGCACCCTAACTGAAAGTTTGTATGTTCAAAGGCAGTAGCAAATGCAGTAGATGCAGTCCAAAGTAATGGTTATTTTAATCTGTAAGCAAACAGCTGTTTCAATGCAGTTAACTCTCAAGCTATTGTTTAGACTTCGTATGCAACATGGCAGCAGCAGCTCCAAGGCATATCTGTCACACCTCAACATCTAGATTTTAAGTTAATTGCAGTTGAAAGCCTTCTGAGTATAAAAGTTATAAGCTTAAATTTGGTGCTCTGATAGACAGCTGCTTTCAGAAATACTGTATGTCACTGCTTTTAACCGTCTTTTCATTTCTGCTGCATGATCCAGTGATAAACACCTATATACCATATACCTTTACTTCTACGGCAGAGCTAACCAGCAGAGGGCACTTATATCAACGATCCCTCTTCTAACTACCTTGACATCTTTGAAATTCTCCAACAATCTCGGTATACAAACAGGAACAGAAACAACGATGACTGTTTGAATTTCAGTGAGGTTAAAAATAAGCAAGAAGGGATGACTTGTTGAGGAGGAAACTGAACTGGCCGTACACTGGGATAAAAAGAAATTGAACTCAGATCAGTCAACAAGGTTAAGGAAAGAAAGAAATCTAGATCTGCTTGAGATTTAAAAAACCCACATGGTTTCAGACACATAAGCCCTTCAAAACTTTGCTATTAAATTGCTTCCTATGTATTCAACTGCTCACTAGTTTGCCTTTTAAAGAAAAGGTGTGCAGGCTGATTCTCAATGATACATGTAGGCAAACATGCATCCCTGACTTAAAGGAAAAAAAAACCAAACATAAAACAAAACTAGAAACCCCACCAGTATTTACAAAATGTTTTGCTGAATGATTCTACATAGTTTTATAGTTCATAGTTCAGCTAAACAAATCCATGCTGAAGAGAACAATAGCCTACCACAATAACCTACCAGGAAAACAGTACCCATTGTCATCAAAACAAAAAAACCCTGTAGTTAACTCCTCAAAGATTGACCCCTAATTTGTAAAGACTATGTGAACACAATTGCATGTTTGTTTGCCTCACTCTTTCCTCAGCCCCTCCCCAGTGCTGCAGTTTATTCTGGCTGGGTAGATTCTCTCCAGCACAGAAAGAAACTGCAGGGTCAGGCCTTCATTTCTCCTAATTGTCTACAGGAATTATAAACAGAAGTGAGAACACAAAAGCTGGGACATCTGGCTTTAGATCAACACAAAAGGACTGGCACACTTGACCTTTTTAAGTACACCTCAACCAAGAAAGAGTAAAATCCTAGATGTAACACTAATCTCCATGTTTTCTCCAGTTTATGTTTGGGATTTTAATCTCATATTTCAGTATAGAGAAAGAACACGGAAACAGTACATACTACTGATATTAATCAGATGTGTGAACCAAGTCATGCTATTGAGGTTTTCTCCTTGCCAACACAAGGATATTGCACTCCGTGAAATCACATGCCTCAACTTAGTTTCCTTAGACCTTACATAAGGCAAGATTTCTGTGACAAAATCTGTGTGTTCAAACCTCTGCACGATTTATTTTTGGATGCCTTTTACAAGCAAGCAAGGGAAAGAAAAGCCTTCTGATCTAACTGACAGCTAGACCTCCTATTTGCTTTGAGTAACCAGCTGAAAGACATACAAATAAGTAAAAAACACTATGCAAATAAATACTACTGAACATAAGATGGATCTTGTCAAAGGAAAAAAAAACCTCAGCAGGACAACAGTCATCCACACACCATAACAAAACTGTAGTTGCAATCACAATATGCCTTATTTTTCTTTATTTTTTTTTATGCTGAGCCATTACTACAACGAACTGAACTATTCACTGAGGACATCTTC
Source organism: Myiopsitta monachus (assembly GCA_017639245.1). Lineage (NCBI taxonomy): Eukaryota > Metazoa > Chordata > Aves > Psittaciformes > Psittacidae > Myiopsitta > Myiopsitta monachus. The sequence goes on from CM029919.1 coordinate 69,891,208, forward strand.
TAAAGCAACACCTATATTCCAATCCAATGCATAGAGAAAGCATTCAAAGGAAAACATTCACATTAAGGCTCTAAAGAATTACTGCATCTTCTGAACACTGTTTTTCCTAAAAACCTTTGTGTTTCAAACACATTTCCATTTATTTTTTTTCTCATAAGCTCACCCCTAGTTTAAACAATTCAAGTCGATTTTACCTCTCATCAGTAGATGACAACATGCTTTCCGAAAGAGGCCACTCAACTTTGTACATCAGAACTCTGAATGGCCCTCTTATAAAGTAAATATGAATTCAATATTAAATCCAGAAGAACTGAATTAACAATTGAAGAAGCACTAATTATTCGTGTTTTTTCACAAGCCCAGCGAGGGGGAAAAGATGTTGAGCCTTCAGGAAGCAGACAACAAAGGGAAGGACGAACTGAAACACCTTGAAACCGAAAACAAACCAAACCAAAACGTACTGTGAGCTACAAGCAGCAGGAAGAGAGCCTTTCAGACAGCGGTGCGGGAGAAGTCGCCGGCGGACGCAGGAGCTGCGTCGCCAAGTCACTCGCACGATGACCCCCAACCAAGCCCTTCTAACGTAAGAGGTACCCTTTCCTCCTCCAGACGGGTACCACGGGCCCTGCCGCCCTCACCGGGGCGCACCTCGCCCGCTGCCCACCGCGCCCGGCCGGCCGCGGCCCTCGCCGGAGCTACCGCGCCCAGCGCTTCTCACCCGGCCCCTGCGGCATCCCCCGGCGGGCTCCCCGCTGCCGTTGCCGCTGCCTCCGAGGCGCCCCCTCCGGAGCCGGAGCCGGAGCCGGAGCCGGAGCCGCTGCGCTACCGGCCCTTAGGGCCGCTACGGCCGTCACAGCCGCGCGGCGACAGCCCCGCCGCGACCAAACAGGGCCGGACTGGGAGCGCGGCGCACGTGACAGAGGCGGGCCGGGCGGGGGATAGGCGGCGGGGGAGGTCTGGGGGGCGTGTCACGTGACGGCAAGCCGCGGGAGGGACCCCCTCCCCGGTTGCCCGTTCGCGCGCGCCCGGCGGCAGGCAGGGCCTCCCGCCTCCCGCCTCCCGCCTCCCGGGCGCGGTGCGCGCGGCCGCGTGACGGCCCCGCTCAACCCCCGCGGGTCCGAGGCGGGCCCGGTCCCCGCTGTGCGGGCGCGGTCCCGCGGGCCCGGTCCCGGTCCCTCAGCCGTGGCTCCTGCCCCGGCTGGCATCCCCCCTGCCCAGCCACCGCTCTGAGGGCGCTCAGGCGGGCCCGGGGGCTTGGCTTGGCTCTGCTCTCGGTCGCTGGGTCCACGGCAGGGCCCAGTGGCACCTTTCTGCCTCCACATCTTCACTGGCGTGAGGGCGAGGGGAGAGCGAGATGGGGTCGCAAGCGGCCCAGGCCTCCTTCCCTGGACGCAGCCGAGCAGGGCTGTGGGGGCCGTGTGCTGCGGGTCTGTACTGTCTGAAACCAGCTGCGTCCCACAGGCCCTATTAACTGTCTTCTGACACAGGCACTTAAAGGCTTGTCTCTATTCAAAGATACTTTGGCAGTATGTAAGTGTTACAACTTGGCATTGACATAATACAAGGGGTAATGGGTTAAAGCTTAAATGGGAGGTTCTGGTTAGATGTAAGGAAGAAGTAACTTACAATGAGAGTGGTGAGGCACTGGCACAGGTTGCCCGGAGAAGCTGTGGCTGCCCCATCCCTGGCAGTGTTCAAGGCCAGATTGAACGGGGCTTGGAGCAGCCTGGTCTAGTGGAAGGTGTCCCTGCCCATGGCAGAGGGGTTGGAACTGGATGAGCTTTAAGTTTCTTTCCAATCCTAACCATTCTGTGATTTTGTCTCTTTACAGTTCTGTGTCTATACCTGCGGATCAAGTAGGAGACAGAGCTGGGGGAGGATCCAGGAAACAGAAGATTGAAGACCAGCCCTCCCAAGAGAGCTGTTTTGCTACACAAAGTTGTTACCAGGAAATGCCTTCCTCTATGTCAAGATTTCCTTATTTTCCTGCTGTGCACAGGGTCAGGAGGCAGCTGGCGTTTGCAGCGAGAGGGGAACTGATCAGTCTGAAATATAAAGCAGTAGGGCAGAGCCCGCTGGAAGTACCAGTTTAGGGCTGGTCAGATTAGGAGAAAGCTGTTTAAAGAAGAAATTATGATTTATAAAAGGGAAAAGAAAAATCAACTTCACTACCCAGGAATCACGTGTGGATGGATTGCTCTGAGAGGGAGTCAATGATGCTGAAGAAATTATGCCCTGGAATATGAGGCGAGGAAAGCGCAGCAGTAGGTCCGGGGCAGAAAGAGATGTTCCCTGCTAAGTTCCTGCTTGCTGTGCTCTTGAGTGACCTTAGCTGGCATCAGCAAGGCACTGCTGAATTAACTGTGCAATTTCTGGAGCAACAGAAAGAGAAGGCACAAGTAAGGAGATATGTTGAAAAGTGCCATCAGAGCCTCCCCGGGAAGCCCTAAAAGAGGCAGAATGTGAACATACACAGTGCTTATTTTCAGCTTGTGTTCATAGCTTCACAGAGGAATCATCTATCAAGAACAACTGCTTTTCCTGACAGTGCTAGGGAATGGTGTGAAGGTGGAGCTGTGTAAACAGAACTTTGATCCTATTTAGTACCTGTAGAACAGACCTGCTTAGTTATGATACACAGAAACCTGGTGGTTCTAGCAAGTACGGGAACACAAGCCCCCAGTCACGTTTTTTATTCATGTGGGTTTAAGTTTCTTGTTATTAGTTACTACTAATCAGTTTTTACTGTGTGCAGTAGGTCCTTAAACAGTAGTTGCTGGCAGTTCATACCATGCCTGAACTTTACAATTGGCTGAAACAGCTAAAAAAAATTGCTCTGTATGGAACAGAGGTAGTTTTATAATCTTTGAAATAACTAGTTTCAGTTCTTTCTCTTTCAGTTTGGCTTTTTGTAAAAGCCAATAATAACAAAAAGCAACCTCCCCCCACCGTTTCTTCTTGAAGGAAAGGGATATGAAACCTTATATCCGTCTTGGAAAAATTATGACAGACTGGAAATGTTATGAAAGCATTAAATACACCAACTGGACAAAACCATGATATTCAGAGACAAGTTTTGTGGAATAAAAGGAAATATTGCTAAAGATAGTATATAGACAATGTGTGTAACTTGCTGACTTTGGTGGGTCAGCTCAGACGCTGATCCCTGTCTCTTACACTGATAGTCTCAGCTAACATCTTCCTTGGTAACAGTAGCAGGTGACTTTGATGTGCTTTTCTCAAGTGACCGAACTGGGAACATTGGAGATTGAAAGTGGACAATAGCACAGCATGGAATTACACCCAAACCTTAATGTAACTTAAATCAGTAGTTTCATTCCTGACTATCCATTGTCCAAACTGGGTATCACAAAAGTGTGTGTAGTCATAGGTAAATCCAAGTTTAGGAGGATTTATAATCTTGTCAGTTGTAGATTAAAAGCTCTGTTCTGTATCTGCAGCTCTATAAGTGGCCACAGTGAAGAGTCATGATGGCAACTGTCAGTGACCCGTTAAAGGATATTATAAGAAGAACAATATTCAAAGTCTTTCTCTCCTCATTCAGCATTATTTTTTCCACCGGTTGGTTAACTGTTTTCACTCGCACTGCAGAGCCCTAGGATACGGTGCCAGCTAAATCTGATATATAAACTATCCGGAGCTAAATGTCACCTGCATGGAGCTGGCATTTTAATTCCAACTCTGTTCTGCAGTCCTCACCATCAGCTTTCTGTGGATATAAAAGAGCAGGTACACAAGCTACTCAAACAGCTGTTATTCAGCAAAGCCTCTTTCAAAGTGGTACTGCCTCAGGGCTCTTAAATTCTTCCCTAATCAAAACAGGAACTCTGATATGTGCCGTTTGCAGGAGCTGATTCCACGAGTCTCTCCATTGGGAAATGTGTGGGATAACATTGACACTCTGTGGCCAGCCAGATAAATGCAATCTCTGGATTTTTCGCAGGTTTTCTTTGCTTTCATCCATTTTACCACATAGTAAAGATTAGTTTGTAGCTTTCATTCTTGTTGATAATTTCCAGTATCTTTTCAGTACCTTTCCTTTATTGTTATAAAAATGTCCTAAACACGTAAGCTAAGATAAAAACTAGAACCAAGTGATAAAACCTCACATCCAGAACCCCTGAATCTGAGGAGCGTTCAGAGTGAGACGCCACTGTTGTTTTGGAACTTGGCAAGTTGTAGGAAGTGCATTTTCAGGTGCATTCTTACATCACTGTCATTTTAATCACATATTTTTTTTTCCTGTGGAACTGGAATGAAGGAAGGCCACTTAAGGGAAACTGGATTTGTATATTGCAATTCCCTCTAATCTGGAGAGGTGAGCTTTGTCACTGTACCTCCAAGGTACAATTTTTACTTCTCACAGAAGTAACAGATATTACCTGTATTATATGTAGTGCAGGTAGGCAGTATGGTTAAGCAGCAATAAATAGCCTCTGTACACATCCTTCTAGATTGCAATTGAAGGAACAGTAAAAGAAAACAAAAACACAGTCGTTGGTTCATAGCTTTTACATTCAACAGGTGGAGGAGCAAATACTAAGATACATGAGAGGATGGTTTTGGCACACATAACACTGACACTTTTGTAGGTGTACCCATTTTTTGCTCTTATTTTGCTTTTCAACTAGAAACATTAAGAATAATGGTAGAATTGAAATTAAGGCATTTCAAGATAGTCAGAGCTGTATCTTAACTAGTTTCTAATGTGAAAACAGCATGTATGCAGTTTTGAGCATAGTTCCAACCTCCCTGCCATGGAGAGGGACACTTTCCACTAGACCAGATTGCTCCAAGCCCCATCCCACCTGGTCTTGAACACTGCCAGGGATGGGGAAGCCACAGCTTCTCTGCGTAGCCTGTATCAATGTCTCATCATCTTCATAATAAAAAATGTCTTCTTTATATCCAGTAGAAACTTCTTGCAGTTTAAAGTCTCTTTCTTTCTCCTGTCTGTGCCTCTGGTGTGAGGGCAAAGTGCTTTGACAGTGAACATAGTGATCAGGACAAAATTCCAGTTACTGGAATATTTAGTGCATGGGGAGGAGGGGGACTCAATACTTGTCCTGGTTATTGCTCTTCTGATGAATATCTAGGAAACAGGGAGATGCCTGCCTAACAAACAGCAAACAAATAAAGGGACTGAAATTCCATGAAGCTGTGAATGTTAGCAGCCACTGGCTTTGCTGCTGTAAATTCAGAGACACGAAACACGAGGCAAGGACATTAGTTCCACCCATGTAAGATATAGCTGGGGTAGGGGCTGTCCTCGTCTCTGAACGCAGTTTCTGAATTATTTAGCATATGGTCTTTCTGCTCCAGCAAGAGACTCACTCAGAGCTCATCTTGGCTGCTTTTACTTTCTTTTCTTTCATTCTTTCTTAAACAGACTTGTAATTGCTCCTATGTATTATTTACTGGAAGTACTATACTTTTATAACATAGCTGTGGGTGGAGTAGAGCCTGTAGGCACAGTTTGCACCTGATATTTAGGATAATTGGCAGGAAGAAAGAAAATGGGCTGCAGTTCAACACATAAGAGTATGAGAATGTGAAAAACCCTGAAGACTGTAGAGTTGCCTCTATTTGCCCATGAATTTCTCTATTCTGTGCCATAGAAAACTCAAAAGCAAATTTCAGTAAAACTGTACCCTGGTTGCAATCTTTATTCTGGCTTTATTTGTTCTTTTTATTTTATATCTTTTTTACAGAAGCAGTCTACTTCTGTAGCCTGATGGAGAGCAATGTAATAAAGACTCCATCACATCATGCTTCGAATACTCAGTTATTCATCAGATAGTAGAATCTCCACCCTTGCTTCCGGTATCTATATTTTAGTTTACTTAAAAGAAATTGCAGTGCCAAGAAGGTCTGGTCAGGTGCAACACTGGTTACACAGCTGCCTATCAAACCCCTGTCAGAGAAGATGAGCAGTAGCAAAGGCAGGAGAAACATGGAAAGATCAAGAGGCAATTCACTTGACCTATTGGTACATAAAAATCACCAACTGTGTCAACCTTATAGTACAATGGGCAGGAAGGTTGCCCCAAAATGGAGAACAGATTAAGGAGCCAGACACCAATGTAACTTATTGTAAAAAATTAAGAACACGGACAAGTGGGTAACCCTTGGGCAGAAGCACACACTTCAGAATATACAGAGTCCTCTGAAGGGCTAGGATGTGCTACACACTGCAGTAGTCTTTTTTTTACTCCCATTTAGAGAGTCTCCTGCCCTTTTTGCACTTATAACTGGTTTTAGAAAAGATCACACGCAGTGCATGATGGATCACATGCGTGGTGGTGCGTTTATACTGTTAGCTTACTTTGCGACAACTGCTGTAAATAAATATTAGCTTTTGAACTAACCGAAAGCCTGACGATGGTAGCATAAGTGATGTGGGTGGCGGGATCAAGTGAACCCTGATGAAGTTTGCCAATGACCACATGGCCAGGTTGGATGGGGCTTTGAGCAGCCTGGTCTGGTGGAAGGTGTCCCTGCCTGTGGCAGAGGGGTTTGAATGAGATGAGCTTTAAGGTCCCTTTCAACCAAATCCATTCTGATTTGAGTTCCTTTCAAAGGTGGCTGAAGAACAGCTCTGTGTTAAAGCCATGACACGAGACCTGCAGCTGCTTTCAGTTCTGCGTGCCTCTGAGCAGCCTTTTAGGAGCAAACCCCAACCAATAAAGAAGGTAAATACCAGCTTTGCTGGGACTCTGCTTGGTGCTGCTCTTGCAGAAGTGACTCTGGGAGCTGTTTCAGCAGCACATCGTTGCTTCTGGCATGTAAAGTTCAAGTGTGCTGCCTTGTTAAACATTTTTTCCTTCTTTTAAAGAACTCTTCTACCCCCTCAGCCACTGACCGAGGTGGCTTCACTTGCAGAAGTTAAAATGCAGGAAATACCTTGTGGATTTTCACCTCAGGGAAGGCATTTTTACTGGTTGTATTTCAACGAGACACTAAAAAAACCTGCTTGTGTGCATTTTTTAAATGGCTGTCATTTCTCTCTGCACAACAGGTAGCAAAAGCTGATGCTACAAAGGTTGATTTTGTACATGACTCTGGAAGAAAAATGGCCAGTTCTCTTGTTGCTCATGTTTAAATCCACACCCTTAAGCTGTGATTCAGCAAATTCCCAGAGTAAGACTGGTTTGAAACCCGAGTTCCTCCTTGTCCTGTCCTGCCGGGGGTGGATTTCCTCTTGAGAAGCCAATGAGCAAAAGCTGATTTATTTCTGGACGTGGTGAAGAGGAAACTTGCTCCAGCATCTCTCCACCTCTTCCTGCAGAGTGCTAGCTCTCTTTTGCACTGATCAGGTCATGAATGAAAATGGAAGTGAGCAGCAGCGGAGCTGGGGTATAAAAATTGTTTCAAACGGCTCTTCCTGGCCCTGTTCCACGCCTCATAAATAATAGCTCTCACCTCATTTTAGCTACGAAGACAAGCAAAAGCAAGCTGCCTGTGTCTTTCTTCAGCGAACCTAAGTGCTCTCTCAGAGGGAGAGGACTGAGCACTCTCTTATTAGCTGACATTACCGAGGAAATACACTTGCTGTCTTCTTTCGGCTGCAATTTTTGTGCCGCAGTTGCGGCAGCATCTTGATGGGGAAGCTGATCTCCAAAGACCGGCGCAAAAGAGATGCTCGCGTTGTCATGCTGGGGCTCGACTTGGCTGGCAAATCTACCCTTCTGTACAAACTCAAGAGCGGCCAGGCTGTGGAGACCTGCCCGACGGTGGGCTTCAACGTGGAGTCTCTGCAGACACCCTGTGGTGTATCCTTCACCCTCTGGGACATCGGCGGACAAGGCAGCCTGCGGGCCAGCTGGCCTGACTACCTGGAGGACACCAACACCCTCATCTTTGTGCTCGACAGCACAGACACAGCGCGGCTGCCCGAGGCGGCGGCAGCGCTGGAGGATGCCCTGAGCCACCCCAGCATGGCTGGCATCCCTGTCCTCCTGCTGGCCAACAAGCAGGAGGTGCCGGGAGCGCTGGCTCCGGCTGAGCTGGGGGAGAAGCTGTGCTGGGGGCAGCTGGCCAGGCGCCGCTGGGTGCTCCGGGGGTGCAGTGCGCACACTGGGCAAGGCCTGCAGGAAGTCCTGGCCATCCTGGGATTGCTGCTGCGGGGTCTGGAGCAGAGCTTCCCATCCCAAGAGCAGCCCTTCACAGGGCCGGTGGGGAGCAGGCAAGCTCCAGAGCAAACCTGAACCTCAGGAGCATCTTCACCAGTCACGGAGGATCCCAGCCTCTGGGTACCCCTAACCTGAGCAGATCTGCAGCTGGCACACACCATGGAATGCCCAGCCACTCACCACTGAAGCCCACCGAGAGGACCTCTGAGCAAAACTCCCATCATGGAGCATTTTTGGCTCCATCTCTTGGACTCTCATCACCGGCTGCAGTTTGTCTGCTTTTGCCAGGCTCTGTTCATCCATTCTGTGTGTGCCCAGTACTTCAGCAGGGATGCTTTTTGTCAGATCAATATAAACTATAACAGAGATGTGCCCAACAGACAGAAGAGGTTTTATTCTTTCTGTGGCTCCCAGCCCAGATGCAGATATCCTGATGGGGTGATCCCCACAGGGGGGTGTTTGAATGTGTCCCACGCTGCTTCTGTCTCAGCTTGAATCACATGTACATTGGCTGGAAAAGCAAACAGCCTCTAAAAGGAATGGCTTAAATGGGAGCAGCAGAAGCACAGGACTTGAAATGTCTAACAGCTAATTGATGTTAGTGCAGCATCTGCAGGTATAAACTTCAAGCCGTGGAAGCAAGTAAGGATTCGATGGTGTAATAATGTGGTTTGAGGATGTGTATATAATTTCTGCATTTCTTGTTCTGGGTCTTTCTTTTCTACTCACTGCTTTTATCCAAACTGATTTAATGAGAATGGTACCACATCGTCCTTGTATTTTATTTAAATATAAAGGAATTAAACCTGACTTCTAGATGTTGGAAACACATTTGCATGGCCAGTCAACCTCTAAATATCCTCACGGTGGTCTGAACAGCCAAGATGAAATCCCATCTCTCAGACTTCTTGAAACTGGACAAGGCCACTCTACATGCAATGACTGGTAACCATGGGCACTTATGGGCACAGGCAGGTTGGTAACCAAAGGGACCGCATCAGGGTAGCTGAAATGCCCCTGGCAGCTCACGATGGCCCTGGGTGGGTCCCTTATTGCAGTAGTGGTCTTTGTCCAATCCTGCTCAGCCTTCACAGAATATGTGCCTGAGGGCTCCCTGTACCAAACATGCTGGTTTTCATTTTTAAATTAAGAAATGTCGTAGGATTCCCTACTTCATTATGAAATGCATGGAAGGGGTGGGGGAAAAGGGGAGAAAGGACACAACGTCTTCAGCAGCAGAAGTCATCTGCTTTCAAGGAAGAACATATTCAACCTAGGAACACCAAGGAGAAATACACGACAAAATCTTCTGTTCATACCAGAGCACTTACAGTTGTTAAGGAGTTAATCACCCAGCTGTTACTGGTGCTGTTATTAGCCTCATTTCATAGAAGGCAGCAGCTGGAATAGAGAGCTTAAATGGTCATGAAGAAATAGAATCTGACATTTATAGGAAGATCTCAATAAAAGGAATCCTTCCCAATGGAAAAAGTCTTGGGTTTTATTTTAGCTGTGTTAACGTAGAACTAGTATATGGTATAAAATAGTGCTCCTATGTTGATCTGGCCAAAGTGATTATGGTTATGAGTATACTTAGCACTGGGTCATATAATTCATTATATGGCAAACCTGTGTGCATGATCTTTAAGTCTTTGCAGTTAACATCAGCAGGTTGATCTGCCTTAGGCTTGTTGTAGGTGCTCGTGGTTGTTTCTAACACACAAGTCTCCAATGCACATGTTGAGTGTTGACTGTCAGAGCCAGACCAAGCAGTTTTCGTGAGACAAACCAAGTGGTAATACCTATACACAGATGAACAAACTCAGGTCATCTGTGCAGCCTGGTTGCTGGTACATGAAAAAGCCACATCTTCTTGGTGGCCCACCTGGCCATTTTGAGCGTCAGTCCCAGCGGCAGAAGCCAAAATACTCTTGTGTTGCATTGCCATGCCAAAAAGAAATCTCCTTACTGAATTCATGGTGTTTTGGTCTTGTGTCTCACTGGTACAAGGCAGAGTACTGTGAGTGAGCATGGGGGATCAGTGACAGTTTAAACTGAGACTGAGGAGTCATCCCTGATGATGCTTTTTACTCTTACTGATGTTTGACCATTTGACTCTACAGGATGGTGATTTAAAAAGGCACTGAAGCCTTCCATTACACCATGAGTGATTTTTAAGCCCTTTAATGAGAAAAAATAGGCTCTTCTGGCAGCAAATATAGGCAACCACCAGTCTGTGGTAGATACCACCAATTAAAAATCAAAATAGCAAGGTAGGAGGTGGGGAAGAAGGGGTTCTCCTTGGCACTGGAGCCCTGAATGCCTGAAACTGATGAAGCAACATCCTGGTTACTGAAAACGTTCTCACTTCCCCTGAAGCAGTAATTTGGCAGAATACACCATCTCATGGGGCATCATGTGATTTACCATCCTTGTTTTCTGGAATGAGGCTTTTCTGGACACCCAGTCTCATTACTCAGTTCATTTATGCCATTGTTGGAGGCTGTCAAAACGATGATGGGTCATGATATGTGAAACAGCAGCGCAGAGTTGACTTCTAATTATTTTCTTCTTCCTCCTGCGTTGAAAGCGAGTTAAAACAAGTCAGTCTAATGAGCCCTGCACTGGTCTAATCAACAGCTTATGGGATGCTCTGCAGCAGCACCTGAATGCTTCTGTGTCAAAACTGCTGCCTGGTTCAAAGGGAGGAGCATAGAGATTTGCAGGAAGAGGCCAGCTCTGGGGTGGGATGTTTGTTACGTCTTTTCCCTGGTAATTCTGCAGGAGAGCCTCTGCCACACAGAGTGGTATTCATCCCTTAAACATCTGTGCTTACAGACTGCAGCCAGGAAGGCACCCTTAGACTTACAGTCTCCATCTTCCATGTGATAGATGTCACAGCCTCCTGTGCCAGTTTCCAAAGTAACAGTTTCTGTCTTAGTAGCAGGAAAAGAAAAATCCTTCGGACACTTCCTTGTTTCAGGTTCCTCACCAATTTGAAGCATCCTTTGGGTTATTGGCCCCAGAGCCCACTCTGGTTGCTCAGGATCTCCCTTTAGTGGCTTTTCTGGATGCTAACTCCATCCACTTGCTATCCCTGATGCTGACTGTTTCAAAGCCAAAGGGAGACCTTTAGAAAAGCAGCCTGCTTCTCTTTTATCTCCTTCTGGTTTTCCTTCTGCTTTTTGTTCTTTTTCCCCCCACCACCCCAGCAACAAGTATTTGCTCGGGAATAGTTTCACTGCTGGTTTTCCCCACCCCCCTCTTGTTGTAGCTGGCATCCCGCCTCCAGACTCCGCTAGTAGCTTCCTACAGCTGCATCAGCTCTCTTTAACGGAGCTGGTTAGCTTTTAGTTGTTAATGTGGTCTGCTTTTCTGCAATCATGAACCTGGTGGCTATGAGCTAAATGTTTTGGCAAAAGTGGCCAACTCATGAGATAGCAAGGTGTGGAAACAACATCTGGTCCAAAGCCCTGCTTGAATCAGGTTACCCGATGCCTGGTGCAGCAGTTTTGAATGTCTCCAAGGACAGAGGTTCAACAACCCAACACTTTTAGAGTCACTCTGGTGTGTATTAACCTTTATAGTAACATAACTGGAATCCATAACTGTGCATTACTCTTCCCAGACACGACTCCACTGAGAAGAGCTGTACTGTTACGTATCTGCCTTTGTTTGGAGCTCTCAGAGCAGCCTTCATTGCCCAGGCCCATCAGCTCCTCTAGTCCTGGCAGCTCCCATCCCTTCTCTATGTTGTGAGGATCACTGCACTGGGAGCTGCCTTTGTGTCCTGCTGCCCCTTTGAGGGAAACTGAGACACTTCAGCCGTCTTTCACACTGTTTGTAGATTGACACAATCACAGACTGGTTTGGGTTGGAAGGGACCTTAAAGGTCATCCAGTTCCAACTGCCTGCCATGGTCAGGGACACCACACACTAGACCAGGTTGCTCCAAGCCCTGTCCAACCCGGCCTTGAACACTGCCAGGAATGGGGCAGCCACGGCTTCTCTTATGAAAGGGCAGAGCTAATTACTCACTGATTTACTAGCCTTTCTGAGGAGCTGCTTTTCAAAGCAGCTTCAAGAAATCCTCTTCATGACTACAAACCCAGCACAGATTTATGTTTGAGTTTTTGACAAGAAGTTTTCCATTTGCTCCCAGAGAGAAGGAGACAGCGAGCTGGAGAAAACCAACCAAACAACAACCAGTGTTAAAACCAGCACAGGAAGGACAATTCACCTTTTCCCCTTCCCTTCACCAGTACAGGAAGGATGATTCACCTTTTCCCAGCCTCTTCACAACTTCCATATTTCAGCTATTCTCTGACACGAAGCGGTTTCTCTTTGCACAGTAGCTGATTTCTGCTCTTGGCACCATTTCTTTGTTCATGGATGGACCTACCTGCCACCTGACCTGCAGTAACTGATGGAGCTTCTCTGATGGGTCTCGCCACGGTCTTGCTGAGGGGCCTGAGATCAGAGGGGAACCACGTGATGCCAGGGCTGCAGGGTGAGGGCACAAGCGGGTGACAGTGAGCTCTTTAAAGAGGGAACAGGCAGTGAGAGAGAGCTGTGACCTGCTGTAACGCTGGGAAAAGAGTGCTAGAGCAGCAGCCAGAGACCTGGGAAACACCCGGGGAAGAAGGGCAATAAGGACTTGAAGAGAAAACCGAAGAAGTGCTCTCTTCTCAAACACAACATGAAAAAGAGACTGAAAATACAAACCTTTAGTTAGGGGTCAGGCTGTATAATGCAGTGGAATGTCTTAATTATCACTTGAGAGCACCTAACAGCTGTAAATTAATTTCCTCCTCTTGGAGAAACCCTGAAATACCACCTATAAGGGTTCACCACATGTAACTCACTGAGAAAAAACAAGGAGCAAAGCCGCGTGTGGCGCCACATCTGAAATAACATTATTAGTGTTGTCAAATGGTATTAAAAACCAGGCATGTAACTATGACTATGACAAATGATGAACAGTTTGAGACACTGCACCCTTCCAAAGGTTAATTCACCTCAACTTCCCGACACTTGATTTTCTCTTGACTTACACTCCTGAGATGTTGCTAAAAGCACCAGGTAAAGGCTGATGTCTGGGCGAGGACCTCAGCGATGAGCGCATGGCTGGGAGCATGTCATCCCCCCACCTTGTACTTCACACAAAAGGGAAAAGGAAAGCTAAATCAGCCAACTGCTGTGAAAGGCGATGCCAGCCTGATGATTTGTTGGAACTAGATGATCCTTAAGGTCCTGGCTAACCCAAACCATTCTGTGATTCCATGATATCAGCCTAAATTTAGTAGAAGAAAGATTTGGCCCTTAAAGATAGCAGAGAAATTTGAAAATGTGAATCCTACAGGTCCAGAAATGGAAGTTTGTTAAACTCTATGATTCTTCTTGATGGAACCTGGGGACTGCTTCTCATGCTACAAGTACTCCTCAGAGCCCTTGAGCCTGTCAGTTTTTGGCTCTTAACCTCAGCCCCAATCACCTGAACAAGGAGAAACACCGTAAGTGTTGAAGTGCTAACACTGAGGACTTGGGGGCTCTTTTGTTCTCCCCTCTCAGAAACCATCAAAAGAGCCGACTGCTAAACTGCATCAATGTCTGTGTTCCTTCCAAGCTAAGCCTGTGTGAGAGCTAAACATGGCAGCAGAGAGGCAAAAGCTCCTTGCTGGCCAGGTTTCACTGCCAGCTGCAGGCTCCATGCCTTGGGGCTGACCTCCCAGGGCAGGCTAAACTGTGTGTGCCTAACTTCCTCCTGACTTACTCAGTGCGGGTGCTTGGAGCTGCGAAGCGGGTGGCTGCATGGAGCACTGATCGTTTCTGTTTCTGGGAAAGTCTTTGTCCTGAAGCTACAGCGTGGCACATGTACTGCTGTATTGGCTGCGGCTTATTCCCATGCACTGTATGTGCTGGGTTCAGTTGCTGAATACAGAGATGTGCAGTGCTGGGATGCTATGCACAATGGTAACTCCATAATACTAAGTATAAATAAACCCAAATCCAGGCAGGACATGATGAAACCAAACAGTCTGACACCAACTTCCTCATTTTCTTGAGTCAGTAGTTGATGGCTTGAATGAGGCAGCCTGGTTTGGGTCTAGCTTTTGTTTTGCAGCTGAAACTTCCTGCAGTGGTTTATAGGGTCTGGGGGGGTTGCTTGGCTGGGCTGGTTTTTTCACAGATGTATTATTTGCATTGCTCTTTACTTTTTTTTCCTTTCTAAAAGGTTGATATGTCTTTCAGTGCAAGACTTGTACCAGTGGCATGGGTACAACGTGCTGGTGTGATATTCACAGCAAGTATGCTCTCAAAAGCTCCTTCCTTGTGTCTGCTTTCTTTCCTGGGGCACATCACCTTCAATAAAATGGCAAGAAGCTCCATTAAGCTCCAGCACCAAAATGAGCCTGAAATCATTTATTTAGGATGCATCTCCCGTGAGGAAGAGGACAGGGGCTGTGCGGCTGGAACACTGGTGGCCATGAACTGGGTGGCTGGAGGACCCAGTCTCGCAGACTGCTGCTCGCTGGTGATGAGATCAAAGTGACAGGCAGAAGCAGGGCCAGCCAGAGCCAGCCCTGAGGGCACACAGGGCACAGACTGCCATAAGCCCATCTGTGGCATTTTTGGCTTCTCCCTCTGGCCAAGGCCCTGATCTTTCCCAGAGAGTTAAGGCTCTAAGGTCCTGTTCTCCTGACAATTTTCCTGCATTAGTGTTTTCGTGTCAGCAGCAGCACATGAGCTCCCATGCAGTGGTAGAGGTGGCTAATGGGATCTTCAGCTCTGCAAGGGGAGGGAACAACAAGGTCATCTGTTACTTCTGCTGATGGTGCTGGGGGGATAAATAGCAATGCGCGGGATTTTTTACTGTGAGATGAAGGTAGAGTGCAGAAAACAACAACAAAAACATTGAGGCTGTTTTCTATGTTGAAGACAGAGCAGCATCTGATTGAAGGCAGTCACAAGTGCTTCTTCCAGGAAGAAGATTCAGGAGAATAAAGGTCTCTCTAAGGGGGAAAGCTCAGCAGGGAACCAAGGGAATGAAACAGCGCCTTCCTGCCAGGCTGTGGTACCTGTATTGTCCAAAGCTTGAGTATTGCCTGCAGCCGTCTCCGCCAGTTCATGTCCCCAACCCTCCCAGTCACTCCCATGCACAGTCTTTGAAGAGACATTTTCCTCAGGGGCACAGTGGATGTTGCCCCCATCCGTCCTGGGGCAGCTCTGGAGCTCTTCTCTGCTGAGCTTCCCTTGCTGTGCCAGTGATGGGTCCATCCCATCTTGCAAAAATAATGGGGCATCCTTGGGAATGCTCTATCATATTTTGCCTTGGTATTGACCTTCCCCCAGGAAGAGGGGGAAGCTACTTCTGCATCCTTGTGAAAGCTCCACCCTGAGGTGTGCCATGCAGCTACCTTACAGCTGGTGCAGTGCTGGACTCCTGCTCCAGCCCCGTACTAACCCAAACCTCTGGAACTACTGCCTGTGCTGGGGGATGGACTTTTAGCACTGGTCTTCATTTACACTATTACCAAAGAAAATTACTACTGTTAAGTACTGTCAAAAGCCAGAAAATAATGAGGTGCAAAGAGCGTGTCTTTATGAGGAGAACAGACCCTCTCCTGATCCTATGTCCCTGGAAAATAAGGGCCCCAGCTCTGCTCTCAGCTGGTATTTTTCTTCCCGAGGAAGTCTCCAGTTTGTTCTTTCCGAGTCTTTTCCCTCCATTTTCAAACCTCACATGGGCCTGTATGAGCTTGTCCTCTCACTGCAGAACCCAGTGGTTTGGTTAAGCAGCACATATTGCTCCTACTTCCAAGGCAAAGCAGAGCATTACTGTAGAGCTGCCAATTGCCAAGTGGTTTTTGTCTGTGCAAGTGGTTGTGGCCTATTGAAAACAGCCACATTGCCACATCCAAATGTGGTTAGCCAGCACAGGCAAAAAAAATAAGTAATGAAAATCCAAGGCCTAAGGGGAAATGTAGGAACAGCTCATCCGCTCTGGGAGCGATTGTTCCTCATGGCAACCAGCAGGCAGGACATTGATGCTGCCAGACTGATTTAAAGCATTAGAGCTTTGGAGGTGACAGGTGTCAGACTGCGTTGGAGCAGAGATTTATGCTGCTGGTCCAACCACAGAGAGGCAGGCAGGGGTGCAGGCAGAGGAGAACACGCTTGTCAGGTCTGGGGGGACACCTTCCACTAGACCAGGTTGCTCCAAGCCCCATCCAACCTGGCCTTGAACACTGCAGGGATGGGGCAGCCACAGCTTCTCTTGGCAGCCTGTGCCAGGGCCTCTCCACCCTTGTAGTGAAGAATTCTTTCCTAATATCTAACCTAAACCTACCCTGTTTCATTCTAAAGCCAATACTCCTTGTCCTGTCACTACATGCCCTTGTACAAAGTCCCTCTCCAGCTTTTGTAGTAGGCTTCCTTCGAGTATTGGATGACTGTTTAAAGGTCTCCCCGGAGCCTCTTCTTGTAACAGTCTTCCAATACCTACAGGAGGCCTACAAGAGTTCTACAAATATACAGAAGTATATAGAGGATAAATATATATAGATATTTATAAATATGCAACTGCTTCAGTCAGGAAAACTCCTGGAGTATTCTAAGAGCTCAGATGTTAACTAAAACACCAAATGCAGAAAACTCCATCACTACTACAAGCAGTGATTTCCCCCCTTTCCGTCAGTTTTCAGTATCTCAAGCACAGATCTCTGAGCTCTCCCAAGCCACCTCCCTTGATAGCGATAGCCATGCAGAGCTCCGTGCAGACTCTTGGCTCTGTGCTGCTGACAGGGAGGGCAGGTTTAAAAGCCCAGCAGTTTGATCTACAGGGAGAGCAGGAACATGCCCCTGCTGCAGAAGCACGATGCCACCTCACTACATATTCCCCTTGGACTGTGCCCTTTGCTCAGCAAAGGGTTAAACATTTGAGCACAGAGCCCTGAAACACTGAGATTACAGAGCTGGAAGTGAGTGTTATTGCTCTGTGTCCAACCGTGTCTGCACATCCAGCTCCTTGTAAGCGTTCACAAATGAGCCCTTTAGACACAAGTTTTTCCAGGTGAGACGCAGGCATCAGCTTGTGTTTCAGCAGCAGTTGAAACCATTTTTGTTTGCTTCCAAACATGCAGAAAAAAAGATTGGTTTCGAACCTCTTATGTTTTACTTTTGAATATTTATTCTAAAGCAGTAAAGGCAACGGCTCAGAGACGTGAAACATGACAGAGACTGAGGGATGCAAAAACCTGTCTTGATGAAGCTACACGCTTTTCGGAAATTTGTATGGATTTTATTTGCACATGAGAATTTGACAGGCCCAAAGACAACTCCTGCCCGCATTTCAACCCAAGATTTCCTGTGTGCTGGCTGGGCTTAAAATGACAAAGCCCGAGACCATGCAAACCATTCCCAGAGAGCTAATGTCAAATACTCTCACAATTACAGGAATAGGGGCCTGACCTCACTGCAGTTCTTCCCTTGTAAGCTACGGTCACCATGGCAAGGAGAACAGAAGGACTTTATCTCTTAGTTTCAATGTAGGCAGTATCTAAGCTTCAGAGAGCCCTAACAGGATGTAGAAGTACAAAATGCAAGGGAAACCAGCTATAAACTGTATTGAACAAAAAGGAACAGTGACGGGTCTAATCCTAGGGCAAGAGGTACCAGCTTCCCTAAGTATCTCCCTGCACAAACCTGGAACTGAACTTGCTGAAGCTACTGGCAAAATATTTTATCCTCCCTTTTCCTGGAGAGAATTTGTGTGAGAGATCATCTGTCTTCATGAGGTAGGGTTAAAAAACCACCAAAAGGGGAAAAAAACCACTGCAGATGATCAGCTTGCAAATAACTGAGATGCAGACATGAGCTCCTTAGGCTCCATTTCAGCACATTACAAAAACCCAACATCAGTTTTCCCCAGGACTCCATTTAGCAAAGAGGACAGCTAATCCATCCTCCACATCTTCATGCATCCCTGGGCCCTGATTAATGTACATTGAGCAAACTGAAGGCTAACCTCCTCCTGCAGCTCCCTTGCTGTGCCCCTTAAACCACGACACCAGGGCAGAGCCTTCCTAGAGTGTCGTAATCCTCCATGAAACTTGCCATTTCTCCTGAGCTTGGGTGGTGACATTGACCCTATTTCACTGCTGCAGATGAAGGCAGAGAGCAGTGAAGACTTTAGCCTTCATTTTAAAATGTAAGAATCACGGGTTTAGTATTCTTAGGCGGAATACACAAGGCTGTAATGTCCCCAACATGTATTTTAAAAACTGAGGTTGAGAAAAGTAACTCCTATGCTCCTTTATAAAGGAAGCTGCTAGTGCTGTGACAACAGCTGGACACCTCTGGGTTGAGGCCAGCAGCACAGATCATATCTGTCCTGTTACTGCTTCTGCAGCACAAGCCACAATCAGGGCAGTACAAAGCTGCTCTAGTTTGTAATCCGCATCTTAACACAAAGTAGTTTTCCTGAGCAGTCTGAACTAATACACCACCCAAAGCACACCTGGGCGACTCAGGCAGTCCCAGCTCAACCCTGCCTGTGCTGCTGTCCAGTTGATGGTGGCAATCGTGACAAATCCCTGCGGCAAAATCTCCCAAGGCTTTGCCTGCTGGAGCCCACTATTTTCTACTTTTTTTCCTTTTCATCCTGAAAAGTGCTTTCTGATGGCTTGGCATAATTTGTTGTCCTACATATGCTTGAATAGGAGCATAATTACGACACAAAAGGGAGTATTTTTTTACACCACAAAGTAGAAGGAACACAAGGCAACTAGATTTCTTTGCTAGAAATGACTGGCTTGAAACACCCTCAGAATATAGAGGGAGTAATGGTTCAGATTAGAGTAACAAAATGGGCCTGAACTATCATTCAGTCCACTGATATTTTTAAAGGTTTTTAAACAATATACCTGCCAGTGGACCTGAGATGTCTCTTAAAATTCTTTATTCCAAGGTAGGGCCTGTCAAACCGTCTAGGTAGATTGACTGGATGATTAACAGGTTGCCAAAAAACACCACCATTTTGTCAACTGAGAGCTGATGGAATCAAAGAGACTGAACTGCTTTTGGAAATGGGAGTTGGGTCCTTCTGAAATCTTTATCTTTTTATACCCCTGGAAGAGCATTTGCAAAGATTTAAATATAGCCCTGGAAGCTCATCTCCGTCATCAACATACCCATGGAGAGATGGTCATTCACCTGTCTGACACATAGCAAGGATGGCAAAGCTATAGCTGCGGAATCACAGGCACCTTCAAGCAGTTCAAGAGGTTTTCCTCCACTGCGGCTCTCACATAATTAAAACAGTACTAATTAGGGGGCTGCTGGACAGTGCAAGTCTGAAATCCCCTTTAAGGGGTCACTCATGCCTGAGGTGAGGGATGCTGTCCATCCCTTCCAGCTAAGGAGTGCCATGCCATAGAAGACCAGTCTCCTGCCTAAGGCTGTTCTTGATGCACACCTCCTCCCAAAACACACTGGGCAGCAGTTAGGGCTTGCTTGTACACCATCCTGAGCTTAAAATCAGTGCTGAATCAGCACTGGGAGCATGCAAAGGACATTTCTGGAGGTAGAAAAGGACTGTGAAAGCTTTAAAGTGAAGTTGCTATTTAATAGTTACATGAATCAGCTGCAGCTCACTTACCACAGCCTCGTATACATGACTGGGAAACATCTCCTTAAAAAGTATGAAACTCCATACTGGAACAGTATCCAAAGTTTCAGAGATGACTGCATTAGCGTACTTTATTCATTCTTGTACAACATACTTCAAACTTTGATGTGGAGTTCTGCTAACTAATATCTAGTCAAAGACAAAAACTCCTAAGTCAATCCGTGAAGACTAAGCAGTTTCAGAATCTTCAAAATAAGTTCTTGAATTTTTTATAGTATTTGATAGCAGCTTTTTATTGGTTACAAAACCTAAGCCCATATACAAAATTAGGAACACATTTAGATGCCTCTTTGAAAGAACGTTTTAGTCTATTTTAACTGATAGTTTAAAAAAATAATAAAAACAATGCAATTTTAAACACTGTTCTGAAAACGTAAAAGTGCAGCAATATACTTTGTTTCCTTTATTAACTATGAAATGGTGCAATCCCAATCAAAAGCTGATAAGGTCACAACAGAAAGAACTGAGCAAATGCTTTGTCCTGCCTTACCCAGTTCTCCGATGTTCACTTTTAATGTAATGCATTGAGTGCAAGAAAAGGATCAAATCTTCACAGTAGTGGAAAACTGTTGTTTCAGTATCAATTGGTATGTCATCTCCAGGATAATAAGCTAGTGCAGGCGGAACAAGGTATCCGTCAGTCTATACGGCATACAGGGAGACTAAATTGAATTAGAAGGGGGGAAATATTTGTTCACGTTAACATCTGCTGGAACTCTAATTTCACAAAAACTTTGTGACCTTACCTAACTTTGACTTTTTATTGTTTAGTTTTTTAGCGAACACCACACAGTTTCAAGATTTTTAGACTATAGTGTGTGACTAGGATGCAGTTACCATATGAAGCTTCAACTCAACTTTTGGGAAAAGAAAAAAGGCACAATGAACTTCAACTCAATTTTATGTGCACAAGAGTTGAAAAATCTGAGCCACCTTAAAGAGAAATTGATTCTAAAATTTATAAAACCTATAAATAATCAGAGGCCAAACCACTATATTAAAACAGATTATCTAGCAAGTAAAAATCTTGCAGTTTAAACATACGCTTGTATCCAGTTGAGATACAAGACAACTCACTCTTTAAAGTGGCTCCACCTTGGCAGATATATATTGAATGAATGCACACCTGCTATGCGTTGTTCATCAGTGGAAAAACAGCTGATCCACAAAGCTCTGATGGCATCTGTCCTTATCTTCATCACAGTAAATACAACCCACATCCAATAACTAAATTAGTTTAGATTTTTCTATCCCTTCACATCAATGCATTGGGAAATTACACCCAGTAAACAACAGCAACAAAACCAGTTTGTGTGACAGCTTACAGAATTTCAGTTATCAATCTTCACCCCAGCAATACCAAAATCCCTTTGAAAATGACTGGGTCAGACGATTTTCCAAAAGCAATGACCTCACATACCTCATGTAAAGTTATTTAATGTGCGCTGCACATCAGGTTGATGCTGAATAGTGGCAGCTTCCATACAGCCTCACACGTCAACCAGTTTGTATCTTTTTTAATCACGTGAATAAGATTTGAGACTAACTTCTGAATTACTCTTCCGATACTCCAAGAATGAAGCTTTTATGACGCTTCTAAGTAGTTGCTGGTTTGTTGCCAACCACATCATCATAAGCACTGATTACTAAGTAAAAAATAGTTTAAGACTAAATTACAGTAAACATGAAAGCTCCACAGTTTAAACCCAATATAAATCAACTATATCCAATTATCAATTTAAAACAAAATATATTGACTACTGAAAGTTGAAAGCAAGATTCTTTTTAACTAATACATTTTTGGACAGATATTTTTTTCTTTTTCTACAGTCTGGGACTCTTGCTTTCAGCTTAAACAGAAGTTCAAGTCCATAACAGGTTGTAGCTCAGGTAAAATACCATGCACAGCATTTGATTACTTCAAAACAGCAGGAACACACAGGCTGAAGTGAGTGGTCAAATAGGGCTCGCTGTTCTCAAAAATTAGGTATAATGGCAAAAGCTTTACCAGTCCAAATCTACAGTTCGTTCTCCAACCCTGGTTTCTGAGGCAGTTAATGAACACACATCAATTACTGATAGCTGAAGTAGTTTTTCTGTTTTAAACTTAAGTGTTTAATCAATTGCCAAGTATTTGCTTGTTTTTATTTAAGTTGCTTTTATTTCAGTTTCACCAATGAAATTCATTTGGCTTGCATTTTTGAATCTATTCTTCCACATAAAGTATATGAAAATATGTTTGCGGAGGACGATGATGGAGGCTCAGAGAAACTGGGCCCCTGTAAAGTTTTCCAAAATGTATGCATCATACCAAAGTGTCTTGATCCACAGCGCACCATTTTCCAAAGAAGCTACTTTTCCGTGGAAAGCCAATGTGCCACCACTATGGAATATTCTTAACAAAACTGCAGATTGCGGTTTTCAGCATGTGGCACCAGGAAAAAAGGCAAAAAAAGGTAGTTGGGACTGTTAAAAAGAATTCTGGAACAGTTTAAGAGATCATGCATATGCATTTACAGTCCATGTGATAGTGATGTTTGGCAACTGCAAAGTGACCGATACATGGCTTGCTTTAGAAGCATCAAAACGTAGAGGCATGTGTGTCTTGGAGCCTTTTGTTTCTTCACTTGGTAGCCATCTGGTGGTGCTTCATACTGGTGTGGGACAGAGAAGCTGCACTTTTTTCAACTTAAAAATTAAATTCTTTTGTTTGAAGGTTGGCCGTTGGGTCGAAGTTGTAAGTACCTCCTTGAGTGGCTTCAGGAATGAGACTGGGATCTTCGTCAATCTATAAAATACAACAACAAAAACACATGAGAGGCCAATCCCCTGCACAGTTCAGTACATGTAAAAGAGATTCACAAATGCCAATCTTTTTTTTCTTTTTAATATTATTGCAATAAAATTAGATCAGTTTTTCAAATCCCATTTCTCAGATATGTTTAAAAAGAACAACACATCAAATCTGTTCTAATACCATTAGGGAAACAAAAAATTGTAACAGTTAGACCAGGTTGCTGCTTGGTCAAAACAGTTACTATTTTAGCTGTGTGATTCAATTTTCAATGCCAATTTTTAGTACTTCTGGAGTTGGCTAATCACTAGTTGTGAATTCCAAAATCAGTTTTGTACTTTCTGCCATTTTCTTTTTCAGCATGAAAATAATCTCTATCATCAGCTGACAGAAATACTTATATAAAGCCTAAGAGTACTCAGTATCTCCTATAAGAATCTGAAGGATTCTTGCACATTTCAGAGCAGTTTTATATAGCTCTCACAAGCCAATTTGACTTTTTTAGAATCCAAAAGTTCATCATTACTCTATGTATACAGAATGAAAGGCATCAGTATCAAACTTCACCCAGCTTCCTCAGAGCTGTTAGAATGTAGGTATTTACCACCTCTAGGAACAGCAAATAACACGATCAGTAATATCAATATGCAGAACTTCAAGCGCTATCCATCCTCCTCCAATCACCAGCTGCATCTATTCTTCAAACATGCCACCTCTACAAACCAGGCTGCAGGAACCACTTGTGTCAAACCGTGTGTCATTCTGAAGAAGATTAAGAGCCTTTTTGTGGGGGGGTCCAAGCTTTCTGAGATCTGACCTTGGAGAAGTCCAGTCAGAAATGACTCATCTAAAATCTTTGTTTCTCTTTATTTTGGGAGACAGTACCTAAAGTGGAGAGTGAAATTAAGCCTTTGGTGATGGCAAAAATCTGCATGAGCAAGGGTGGGGCATGTCATGGCCAAATGAAGATCAAATCTGATTTCAGATGCTTTGCAAAATGTTTGCCAGTTGATAATAAATTAGCACTTCTGCCTTCTGCAGGAGTACTACAAAATAACGTTACCTAAGTTCACATGCCTTTAACACAATAAACTGAAGTCAGGAAGCCATTAGCGCTGGTCCTTTACAAAGCTGTGCACTTTACAGGTCTCAGCAAAGGAGCAGATGGGATTAAAAGTGAAGGGATATCTAGTAGCCAGCAAAATCTCATGAGAATACAGAAGATCCCAAAGTGACAGAAGGCAGGAATACTCATGGGCAGTCAATCTTGACACTGCCAAGCAGGATAACATAACCAGGCTCTTACCACCCTAGGGCAATTTGGATTTTCTTTTTTTTTTTTCCCTTTTCTTTTCACTAATCCTCAAATGATATGGGTTATTTTCCTACTTGTAATTACCACCTGAAAATTTGTCTGGTTTTATGTTTGAACTCCTATCTCCCAGTCATGGAATTTCTACCATTTTAGTTTTAAAAGCCCCAGAAAACATGGCAGAAGTATAAAAATATAAACAATAATCTGAAGTAAAGTCTTGCTCCTAAGTAAAACAGCTAAATTCAGCAGATCAAGCATGAATAAAACTGCATTAGTTAAGAAGGAAATGCACAAAAGGGAGCATTAACTCCCTTTAGTGTTTAAAAGGGATGTTTTTCAACCCTCCCCACTAGACTCTGGTTTTAGCTACAGAAGTCTTGGAGACTATTAGACACTGCTCAGAGAATCATTACAAGCATAGGGAGCTTTTCGCATATCTCAGCTTCTGGTGACTAACTTTGCAATCCCATGATGGGCCCAAGAACAAAAAGTAACAAGTCCTAAAGTTAGAGCTGGTATCTGGAGAGTTCAATTTAAGAGGAACTGAAGACATAGCTCTGTCAGGCTGCAGAACGACAGACACCCTGGATAGCCTTTATAAATATCATTTGTCTTCAAATTGCTTGTTGAAATGCTTCTGAGGCACTCACAGCCAGCCAGGAGCAGGAAGAGCTAGAACCCAAAGGCTCAAAATACCCAACCACGATGAACAAAATATCAGACGGTCTAGATCAATATGCTGCAGAAAGTGTTAACAGTTTTGATGAATCTTTTCAATGCAGAATCCAGACTAAGCAATTACAGACATGAAATACAGTAATCTACCTGAAACTAAGGATCCACCCCTCCCTCCAGGCTGATGTATGAGAAAGTAAAAAGGAGAGCCAAAGAACTGTTTAGATTCTAATGTCAAGAAATTACACGTCAATTTATATGTCAGTGTGACAAAACTAGGACAGTGTCAATGAGTTTATAAGGAGAAACCAAAGCAGTCATCTTGATGTTGTTAAAGAAAATTCTTGGTATTGAGAAACTCTTTAAAGACTTGCAATTAAGGGAAGCTGTACTGAAAAAGGAGTAGGAAAACTGACTTCCCAGATGTTCCCTCTGTTCATGGCAATTGGAACTGAGGAACAATGACAATGTACTTACTAAGCTAACAGCAAAGCGCATAAACTCATCAGTCTTAGCATACTTACATCATCACCAGAGAAATACTGATCTATGATTTCAAATGCTAGTTTATAAATGTCTTCATTCTCATGCTGTTGCAAGGCTTCGATTTTCTCTAACCCTGAATAAAAAGAAAATGGAAAAGAGTTTTATAAGTTTAAACTGGAGTTACTGACGACTTTGAAAAACGTAAGAAAAATAATGACACATTACTGCTGAAACATACCAGAAAATACGCAGGTCAATCTACAAAGTAGTTAACTTTAAGAGAAAAGAGAAGTACTTTGGGAACTTTTGTATACCATGGAACATCCCATTTTATGAACAAGGGATAATGGAATCTTCTCCCTTTCATGGAATCATAGAATCATAGAATAGTTAGGGTTGGAAAGGACCTGAAGATCATCTAGTTCCAACCCCCCCTGCCATGGGCAGGGACACCACTCACTAAACCGTGCCACAAAAGGCTCTGTCCAAACCAGCCTTGAACACCGCCAGCCATGGAGCATTCACAACTTCCCTGGGCAACCCATTCCAGTGCCTCACCACCCTTACAGGAAAGAATTTCTTCCCCATATCCAATTTAAACTTCCCCTGTTTAAGTTTGAACCCATTATCCCATGTCCTGTCACTACAGTCCCTCATGAAGAGTCCCTCCCCAGCATCCCTATAGGCCCCCTTCAGATACTGGAAGGCTGCTCTGAGGTCTCCACACAGTCTTCTCTTCTCCAGGCTGAACAGCCCCAACTTTCTCATTCTATCTTCATACGGGAGGTGCTCCAGTCCCCTGATCATCCTCGTGGCCCTCCTCTGGACTTGTTCCAACAGTTCCATGTCTCCAGATAAAACTCTCCATATTTAATTTAAGACTCACGCATACTACATAGCTTTTGTTTCAGTCATTGTGCTTTCTGTATACCATCAAAAGAAAGTGGCTACTTTTGTGGGTTGCGTAAAAGTTTAAAGCAATAAGGTGACAAAACCCCAAACTAAGAGCAACTTAAAACACTAGTCCCATTCTCAAACAGGATATGGAACAATACAAGGGAAAAACTTCCAGTGTAGTAAGTTCTTCAATATCCCTTTACTGTTATCTTACTATTATACAATAATTAGCATGTGCTAAAACCTGGATTACAGTATCAAGATGACTCCTCATCCTGAATTAAATGATTCTAACAACTGTTTCCAAAGCAGTGAACTAAAGCAAGAATTGTGTTTTACCACAGAAGTATATGCAATAATCAAATTAAAAGAAGTACAATTCTCGTTTAAACCTAACGAATACTCAAGCTACAGAAAGTTTCTTCAACAATTCTTCCAACATGATAATCTCCAAACCAAACCAAACAGGCTCCCTTACTTATTCGAATAGCCATGGTAAAAAAATGCCGTAGTGAACATGAACAGCAGCAAGGGGAAGACAGAACAATATCCACCAAATTAAATTTTTTAAAAGCCTAATAAGTACTAACCTCCACACTCTTCTATAATTTCAGCTATTGTGCTGGCCTCATCGCCAGCCATTATCAGGATGTTTTTCAGGCCATCCAGCACCACCTGTACCACTTGAGAATCCTTTACTGAGAGTAGATTGCAGAATGGTGGGATTACATTTTGCTGTACAAGGTATTCAACCTAAATAATGAACAAAAAAGTGCTTTCAATATTGTGTTTCTTACAAAAGGCTGCATGTGCAACATTTTAGTGACAATTCGGAATCCTACTACACATACCTGATCTTTTCTCCCACTTATTGTCAAATTGCTAATTGCCCAAGCGGCCTCCTTTTGTGTTCCAAAGTCCCCCTGAAAAATAAAATTAACAGCTCATTAAATTCAGCATGGAAACATCTGTCAAGCTTATTATTAAAAATCACAGACTCCTCATGTCAGATTTATAAAAAGAGGATGACAACTCGCATAGCTGATAGTTTGACTGACCTTAGCCAGCTGGTGTATGATCATAGGGATTAGCCCAGCATCTATTACAGCCTGAACTTGTTGCTGGTTTCCTGCTGTGATATTGGAAAGGAACCAAACTGCTTCCTACAATTGGACAAAACAAAAAAGCAAAACACTTTTAGAAACTAGTCAACAGATTAAAAAAAAAAACCATACCAAAAACCCCAAACCCAACCAAACTATACAAAACAACCTCAAAACCTAAAATCATACCATAACCGATCACTAAACAGAACCTATAGGTTTCCTCCTCAAACAGCATTTCTAGCACACAAACTTTTAGTGCACTGTGACAGCCAAACATGCGGGGGATCAATCTAAAATAGACATGATTAATTTATGTGGCCAGATTATCACTTACAAGGAGTGCCTCCATACATCAAAAGCAATACTGACTTCAACCTTACATACACTTTGCACTGCATGGAGTCACAGCCATTTTTTAAACTTTCAGTCAGTTTTGCAAAGGAAGCAGGAAAACTGGTAAAACCTCATATAAAAAAACCCCTTACCCTACTACTGACAGCTCAGTAGTAACTTTCTGTGCTGATACACAGACCACCAAATCCAACTACCATTTTCTTCCTGAAACACAAAGGGGAGCTCACAAAGCTCATTCAAGTATCAGATAGGATGCTCAGTCCTGAGACTTCACCCAGCAGTTATCTCCTTCAGGTGGTTCATCAATAATGCTAGCACCTATCTAACAGCAGCTCCAAACTGCTGACTACAAAGGGGGATACCTGTCAAAGTAATCCAGAACATCTTAAAAAGGCTCCTATCTTAAATAAAACACAACCAGATGTGGCAAATAGCCAATTATGAAAAAACATAAAGGGTTCCAGCTTTTAGGGATGTGCATCCTGCTTTTATTTGTATTTGCACCTCACAATCAATTTAAAATTTCTAGACTCCCCTTACACAAAAGTAATTCCTTGGCACTCAAAAGAGCTCTTCATCCTTCTTTTGTGAGAGCTACAAGGGCACGCAGAAACAAATCAGAGCAGTTTGAACTTTCAAAGATAAATTCTTTAGATCTCCTGACACTTGACTGGGCCTGAAGAAACAAATTCCTTACAAACAGATTCCCCCTCAAAGGTACACTAAGCAGAGGAATCAACATGAGCTAAACAAAACCAGCCTCCTCCTCAGCCAGCCCCATCTGTGTAGTGAAAGATTGCACAATTAAAAATAAATAAATGCAAGTAACACGAACTACAGCTCTGGAAAAGAGGGCACTGATCACTTTCTTTCATTAAATTCCCCCTATTCTATCCAGTCCCTGCAGCAGTGAAGTTACCTCTGACAAAAGGAAGGAGAGGAAATGCAGGGAGAGTTTCAGAAAGTACAGTAGCACTCTCTACTTCCTTGAAGGTGAACATGGACAAGAGAACAAACTCCACTATGAAATGGTAGAGTAGAAAAACTGGATCGGTCTTATTAAACTGGATTCAACCAAAAGTAACACTTTTAGTTATGAAAAACTATAACGCAACTATAATACAAAAAAAGTATCACACTTCAAAGCAAAAAACATCAGTCCTTTCAGAAAGCACTAGGCATCAACACTAAGGCATGGATGGTCACTATGGCTGTTTGGCTTTAGTCCTAATGAAGCACCTGGCTCAAAGGCTGTGCCTCCACACAAAATAGTTCATATGCTGGAAGTAACAGCTGTAAGAAATCCTTCTGTAATTCTACAGTTTTATTTCTTAAACAGAAAGATCAAGTTAGGAAGAAACAAATCATACCTTGTTTATCTTCTCTTTTGGATGCGTCAGGAGATTTGGAAAATAAGACAAAACATCACAATTGAGAACAACTTGTGTCTGTTCATCAGTACCAGTTACTATGTTGCCTACTGCTCTCAGTGCTGCTGTCTGAATATCCAAAGTGGGAAGGAAAAAAAATTGCATGTTAAAGACATTGCTGTTACTTATGCCAAAACAAAGATCATTTGAAGACGTCTCTATAAAAACACTTTGCAAAATACAATTTAGCACTTCATCCTCTGAGCTACATCCCCAAAATGAGTACTGTTACATCAAAACAGAAGTACACAGTACAGCCTTTTACTGAATAGATGCACTGCAGCTCAACTCAACAAGCGTAAACATTATAAATTAAAAGGACATTAAACGATTAGAAAAGTTAATTCATCAAGTATTTGATCTGAGTTACAATTACATGAACTGCTTCTATGCTTTGATAATGTCTGCTAAGGTTGCTTACTTCTCCACTCAGCTCTCCACTATAAAAACCCCCCACAACTACTTTTCTTATTGACTCTCAGCTGTCTTTCAGAAATGGACTGTATATAGAATCATAGAACAGTTAGGGTTGGAAAGGACCTTAAGATCACCTAGTTCCAACCCTCCTGCCATGGGCAGGGACACCTCACCCTAGACCCCATCGCCCAACCCTCTGTTCAACCTTGCCGTGAACACTGCCAGGGAAATACTTTACAAGTGGAATAGTGGAGAGACTCCTTTTCATTGAGTGGGCTCTGGTCTGACATATTTCAAGACAGCTAAGTCTCATCCAAAGTACAAACTAAACAAACATGACAAATGCACAGATACATCAGACCCCTCCCAACTTGCAACTGTTCATTTATAGAAAGCAAGCACACATTAACCTTGGTTTCCCCTTGTCTTTGAAATCAATCAAACAAGCTCAGTTAAGCTACCTTTTATAGCTAATTAGAAATTTACTTTACTAGAAGAACTCGGCATCTGCAAACATTCAAAAGGTCCCAGAATACTGATTTCTATGAGCTCTTCAGAGTATGCACACCCATGTGTGCAGCAACAGAAAAGAGCACGTGACTTATTCTGGAAAATGTAAAACCTGCTGTTGCTAAATATTTCAGGACTACAAAAGGAAGGCACCCCTGATAGTCACACACTGCAAGTTAACGTTTAACTTGTCACTTCACTAGAATTAGACTATATTATTAAAATACTCACTATATTAGAACTGCTTTGTTCAAGCTGTCTTTCATTTTAATAATCTTTTTTCCCTAGTGTAGGTAACTCTTTTTGTTCAGTTTTACCTGTAACAGATGTAGCTATAAATGTTCATCTCAGTACTCCACTAATAGATACTTTAAGGCACACTTTCTTAGAAAATACCTTACAGAAGACTATTCAATAGCAACTGAACCAGACTTACTTGAACTTTAACCTCCTGATGACTCAGAAGAGGAACTAGAAAAGGTACAACTCCTGAATCAATCACCATTTGTATCTGTTCATTTCCACCATCTGTTAAGTAGGACAAAGCCCAAACAGTGTCCACAAGAATCTACAAATTGGAAAGACCATGGTTTGTTTACACATTGAACAGTAAAATCCACATAATGGAGGCTTAATTCAGCGATCAATATTCTACATGTTGGGGGGGGGAGGGAGAAGAGCATGCAATTTATTTACAACAAAACCTCAAACATGATTACGATGAGACCTAACTAGCAAAATGTTAGATTTTGTACAATTATGAAAACAGGGGCCATTTGTTCCATAATTTCTATATGACCTCCTAATTTTTTTTTAATTCAATACACATTTTGGTGCATAAGGTGACAGCATACATCATCTCACAAAGGTAAACTGTTGGGCTTGATTTGCATTTCAAAGATAGACAGCCAGCTCAGATAAGTAGTCATGCTAGTAACTTTCTGAAGAAAATGCTCACCCAGCCTCTTAGCATTACTATAATTGGTTACTGTGCTCTTTTGATTACAGAATTACAGAATTCTTTAGTCCTTAATCCACCTATCTGCACTTTAGTATTTCTTACCCATAGTGCAGTTCTGAAGTGAAACTGCAAACTGTTCTGCATGTATGCCTTTTCCTGCCTTCATACTAAAATTAAAATCCACAGCAAAGGAAAAGAGTTCTTATCCCAGCTAAAAGACTAGCAACTACTGTAAGGTGACGACTGTTCAAGCAAAGCAAAAGCCCACAGAGAAATTACAATAATGCAGGGCAATCTTAGTATATTGAAAAAAAATAAAGACTAAGTCACAGATGACTTGATAAGGATGATCTGAGAGCCCTCAAAAAGAAGAAAGGTACAAAAGATGCAGTAACTGAAAGGTAGTCTCTGACACAGAAACAAAGCCAGCAGAAAAAGGGATATCAAATCACTTAGAGACGATGTTAGGAACCGCAGGAAGAGAAATCTGAACCCCGCTGAGGACATCACCTGTTGAAGTACCTAGATCTACTCTACTTTTAAAACAAGATACCCATCTAAAATTCCCAGCTATTAAGACAGCTAAATACCAGCACTGAAATGCAGGAAGGACTTTCAAGTCCTGACCCACAGGCTGCTTCCACTCAGCTTGTTGGATCAGACAGCACAGACCTAATGCTTTCTCGACACAACCTGCTGCTGCCCTCACCTGCTAACGCCACAGGAACAGCAGAATGTGCTGCAGTGGAGGCAGTATCACAGCAGAAACAGTGAGAGAGGGTGCCTCACCAGTTTGCTGCCCCACAGCTCTGCTGGTGACAAGAGCAGCAGCCACCAGAAGCGCTCACAGGACTGTTGACTAACCTACCTACATCACTGACTCATCTCCAAAGATAGGTTTGCTGATCCAGTACAGAGAGGCTGGACTAGACTGGTACCTCCAAACTAGGCCCTGACTCTCAGGATGAAAAAGACGGGCACCCTAATTGAGATTAGTCAAAACCTGACATCACATGGCCTCATATCTACTTCAAGAAGCTCTCATACAATCATTGCTTGCAAAAGCTTTCAAATTTGGCAGGGAAAAAAAGCCTATAGGTTAGATGTATGTTTGGTTTTGCTATGAATTTCCATTCAAGTTTGTCCAAATTACAAATTGGAAAGTCACCATTTGCTATCTCCTACTCACATTACACTGGGGAAACCCTGGCAAAGTTCCAGATTAAACTGTTTGCAAATATTTCGTGGAGCCAAGCCCACTTCAACATTAAAAGAGTAGCAGAAATACCACTACCATAGCGTGGAAGTAACGAAAAGACAGTTCCACCAATCTTATGCTTTATCCCCAGACCTGCCACAAGGATTCAATCCTACTTCTCTAAGTTGAAGGATCACTATAGGGAGCAAGAGTCAAAGACATTACAAAGTCCTGACAGGAGGAGGAGGAGGAGGAGAAGAGCAGCTCAGTATCCCTTATTTACACATATCTTTGCTCCTGAAGTCCCAATACAAGACTTCAGGAGGTAAGTCCACCCCTCTAGGACTTTACTCAGAAAATGTATGTAAACTCATGGATCAGAAATGTGGGAAGTACTGAAGGTACCCTGAAAAGTTGTCAAAGGTGCCAAAACCAATAGTTTATTGCTGTTTATTGAAGTATATTTTCGTATGTGACTTCCTTAGCTAAACAGGTTGCAAAGTCAGGCACCCAACAGGTTACGAAGGCCAGATTTATCGGTATGATCACAATATTTGATTGGACTGATATGTGGTATAATATATATTTTTTTCTACACATGCATTACATATTGTCTATGTAAAATTACAAACTGGGTCAGAATTAAAGTGAAGCTGGTGGTAAAGCTGGCGCTTTATATTTTTTGTGCTCAATTCCACAAAACATGGGCTCTTAAAATGTAGCTGCTAGAGTAAAGGATTAAAAAAAAACACTTTTAGAAAAGATATTTCAGAAATTGTATTTGCATTTTCCTTTTCATGCTCTGAATGACTACAATTATATTATTCTTCATATTAAATTGTGCATTTACTACTTAATTATACATAAATTAACACACAAAACCAAGTTTGCCACTTAAACACAATCTTGCAGCATTTTCTCTCTAGAGAAATGAAGAATCTAGATAGCTAAAACTTTGGAAATTACTTACATTTATATCTGTATGGTAAATGAGAACACACAATGCTGGCAAAATCTGAAAAGAAGTTCATCAGTCATTATAGTAGAATAAAACTGGTTGTACAATCATAAATCCAAGTACTGCAGTCACAAAACTTAGCTTGAGACTGCATTACCATATTGCATTCACAAACTTTCAGCACATCATTTCCCCAAAGTATGTGTAAAAATATACATATATATAATACGTAAATTTTGTAAAAATATAATACAGTATTGTATTTCAAAGACACAGAGAGAAAAGAAACAAAGAATAGAGATAAGACATCCCCTGCTATTTTAAAAGCTTTGTTACCACACAATATAATGAAAATCATTACCCTTACATCAATAAATAAGACCCTCTTGAACTAAAGGAAAATTTTATTTTTGTATTCATGTTTGGAGAAAACATAAAACTGAGACATAAGACTGCTTAGAACAGGGGTTTCTATATGGTGAAACTTGTAAAAGTTTCCCTGCTTCATTTCTAAAAATTCATTGAATTTTAGTTGCTAACAATATTATAGTTCACATGGCTTCACGAACTGTACCTACACATTGGAATTTATCTGAAAAAGAACTTCATGTACATTACAACTCTAGTTCTAGTCAAATAGCATCACTTTACTAGCTGTGCCTGCTCTATAAACACTGCATTTGCTCTGTTCACCAGTTTAAAAGGACTTTCAAAGGCTTCTCAAGTGGGGACTTGACACTGACTGCACGTTCACAGACAGTCAAAACACAAACGACACTACATTCACTAATTTATTTTCAGTAAGAATATTTCTATGAACAGAATCACATTTGTAGCCTTTTTACGATAAAAACATGAAATGCTGAGTAACACACTTTCTAGCGTGTTATTTTTTTTGTTGCGTCCATTTTAATATATGGCTTATCAGTCTTTAGCCTTACTGCTTCAGATGTTACAAATACCTTTATTACAGCCTTAGTAAAAAGCACTAAATTGGTCAGGTTACTTCCTTTAACAATTGATAAATGGCACAAAACACTTGCAAAAAACATGCACAAATTTATAGTATGACAATGTAAAACATTTGCCTCTAGCCCAGAGTATAAAAAATTATCTGTCCCATAATTCTTTACCTCCTGAACTGTCTCCATAGGCGGTGGGGGATCCTTATTCCTGCAGAGATTTACAATGACCCATGTGACGTTCCGAAGGAAGGTGATGGGAATGGAGGGATTGATGAAGGACAGAAGAGGTTTGACAACTCCCAGTGATATGACATAATCTCTACACTGAGGACCATCACCTACAGAAATGAAAATTGTTGTAAAATAAATTACATTAAAAATGGAAAATCTTGAAATGTATGCAATGACATGTTGGGATACTGAAATTCTATGTTTCCTCACCAGTCTACTACTAAAAGGTCATGTTCAATTACATATACATAGGTATAAGGTATAGATACGTATGTATATTTTACAAGATACAAAATTTATCCTGTTATGTTTGTGTAGCAAGTGATATCATTTTTTAGAAAAATACAACGTACATAAGTAATTCTGGCCACATGAAAAATTATGTTAAGCCACAGAATTTAGAGGAAACATAGTCTCATATGATAATGCCAATGTTCAAAAGTCAAATTCTAAAAAGAAACACTCCCTGAATTGAAATCATTATAATGACAAAAGTTACCTATAATATTTCCGAGAGCCCAGACAGCTTGCTCGCAAACATTCTGGTGTGGTGAATGAAGTAGTCGCAAGAAGAGGGGTACTGCGTCTGCAGAATGCAAAGATTGCATTTGTTTTTACTGGAACATGGTATATGTGCAATACTTTCATTGATTAATACAAGCCACTTTCCCTACCATGCCTTATACGTTTCTGTTATGAAGAGCATACAAAACCTCAGTTAAACATTTCTATCGTATCTATAGAGAGGAAAAAAAGACTTGAGAACAAGCCACTATTAAACAATGCTCTCCACATTTAAAGATTTTCACATATTTCTCAGTGATAGGCAAGAGCCTCAGGTATGTAGCTGCTAGGTTTCATGTCCTGGTAATTCAGATTTCCTCGTTATCTGATATCACAATACATACCTAAAAGAATGACAAGCCTACTTGTGCAAATGTGCTTCAAATCTTGACTTTTAGAAAATAGCTTCCTCCCAGGAGGTGGCTATAGTTAGTTTCCATATGCAGTGAAGATTTACATCCATCTGCCAGTCCTATGACACGTTTTAATTTGCTCTTATATAAGGCAGGCAACATACCAGATTAAGGAAGTGTTACTGATTTTAAATATCAGGCTCTGCTAAATTAAATACATTTAATAGGGCTAAGAAACCATCCCACTACTATTCCCATTGACTACTTCCCTTCAAACAAGCCATACTGCTTGCAAGACACCCATTCTTGCAGCAATTTTTAAACTTTATTTATGATCATACTTGTCCTATAGTCTTTCTGAGTGAAGTAAACAGATCAATTTATATACTGTTGAAGGAAATAAGTTTTTCTTGTATGAAGAGCTTCACAAGTTTTAAGAAACACAATTTGTGAGCAACTGTGAATCAATATCCTGTTGATAATGTAAGTGATAATAAGCCAAAAACCTCTGATGTATCTTCCTGAAAGACAGAGTAATAAACAATAAAGGTAACCTGAAATTCCTTCCCTAGCCTAGGTGAGTAATTCAGCACTTGTCTATAACTGACAAGTTAGGAGGGACAGCAGCTCACTGTTGCTCAAGAACTCTCTCTGTTCTTTTACCAATCATCCTGCTTCCATTAGCTCAAGTGGAATATTCCAGCTTCTTTCTTAGTGATTATCAAGATTATACTTCAGTCATATGTGCATTTAACATATTTCAGAGAAGAGGGTCAAGTATGTAGTTTTTATTAGATAGCAACCTGGTACGCTTTCAAAAGCAGGAATGAAATTATTTCATATCAGCACTCAGGCAGGAGGACAGTCTGAGAAAGCAGGAGCTGCAGGTTATCTCATCTACTGCTCTCATAAAATTAATTACTTCTGCTCCAAACTGTCTTCTGATGAGATCTATTCTGTATATATAGTATTTTTCTTTTGCTAGGCCTTCCAACTGCCATCTATCCCTCTTGATTGCAGGAGGGCACCTTCTTTTGTATTGTATTTTTCTTTTGCTAGGCCTTCCAACTACCATCTATCCCTCTTGATTGCAGGAGGGCACCTCCTTTTGTATTTAAGCCGCACTAGCCTCTTCTATAGCTGCAAAGGTCTACTGCTTTGTTTCATCAATCCATTCCTTACCTAATGGGGGTTGGAAAGGCTGTTTTCCCTTAGTCATCTCCTAGCCAAAGCGGCAAGACTTTTAGACTAAATTTCATCCATTTTCTCTTCAGGAGTAAAGCTGACAAAGTACTTTTTGCTTCTTTAAAGTCATTTTATCAATTTTCTTATTTTCAAGCACTAGCTAAACAGAATTTGGGAGACAGATGTCTCAGCCTGAACTTCAAGCAATTGTTCAGGTGACAGCAATGCTCTTTTTCATTCTAATTTGAGTTTTAACTATTTTTTGCTAATTTTTTTTCTGCAAAGCTAATACTCTAAACAGCCTTTTCATTAGATTAATTCATTTAAACATGATAACATTGGAAGGAAAAAATGATCAGGTAGGGAAGGATGAAAAAACTTGGGACCAGATTTTCAAAGACATTCACATGCCAGAAGAGCAATCTAAAACCAGGTGCCCAAATCACCTCAGGATTTTTTGAAATAAATTTTAGACACTGATTTTCTTTTCTTTTTAAAGGCTCTGGATTTTAACCAAAGCTCGTTTTGATGAGCATTCTTATTGCTCCAATAGCTTAACTATACAGAATCTTAAAATTAGTGAGATATTTTATTAGTGATTAAAACATACAAAACAGCATTTTGATTTGAAAGGCAAGTTCACATACCTAAAAAAAAAAGTAAAATAATCAAGTCACCATTTTCCCATATAAAACCACCAAATATTTACGAGCCAAGACAATTTATATATTTGCTTATCTGTGGTGTCACTGTTTAATGACAAAACGTTGCATTTAGCATAAAGGTGACTGTTTTAAGATAAGGATGCTGATACGTAAAAGCTACATACATAATCCTGAAAAATTAATCTGAATAATTTAACTTTCATTAACTTTAGAGTTTCTTTCTTATCTCTTTTCATAATGGAAGTCTCACTGGCTGATTAAACAAGAAACAAAGGCGGTACAAACTCGGTGTGTACAGGAGATACTAATCATATGGTCAAGCAAAGGATGGCAATTTTAACTTATGTAATCTTACGCAACTATATGTGTTTAACAACTTCATTAAGATTTACGAACATATCTTTGAGGTAGAAAGTATTACTTCCTAGCATAATCCCATAGGGGATTTAAAAGTACATGATTTCAGAAATCAACACAAGAATTAGAAAGGACTGTTGTTTTTTGTCATAATACGATAAAATCCATCATTCTCTACTTTCTTCATTGGAAAATGAGGTCTGGGACCCTTACTATTAATTGTAAGTGACAAACAGATTAAGAGCAAACGCAGATTTTTTTTGAGAAAGAGGACATACATTTATTATTTTAATGATTAACAAATGGCATTTGTTGTCCAAATATCCTATTCTCCCTTTTATCCACAACATCTACCACGCCTCAAAACAAACTGTAATACTTACTAGACTGTACGACAGCTTGAGTCTGCGCAGAAGTGCCTGATGCTATGTTAGTCAATGCCCATGCAGCTTCAAATTGTAATGAAGGACTGTAATGAAATAATTTTATAGTAATAAATTGAAACATGATCTGCAGATTATTTCATGGTTCATTTCAGATTACTAGCTGTATCCACTCTGAGACAGACACTCTACATTTAAGCAGTGTCACTGGGCTAAAAGTTAAAGAAAAATCTAAGCCTGGATATTGCAGGGAAAAAGCTGTAAGAATAAAAAGATTTTACATTCTATAATCTTCTGTAAACCACCCATCATTCTGAATTCATATTGGTAATAAAAAAATACCAAGTATACTGCTTTTATTTGGGAAGCACATAGCAACCAGTGAAGATGACCACTACTCTAGCCAACCAATTATCTCCTGTATGAAAGATGATTATCATCATAAAATGCAATTATGCCCCCCCTATTGGGTAACAGAGCTTTTCACATCCCACTGATCCAAACAACATTCATATTTAGTGAAGAAAGTGTAACTGCCTTGCTGCCATTAGTTCTCAATACATTAACCATGCCTGACCATAACTAGTAAAAACTTGGCCCTTCTAACATTTCAACCCAGATCAAGTGTAAGCTGGTACACTGGGATAAAGACATTTTCCTGCTCCATCACAGACAGGGAAAAGATCTAGTATCGGTATCAAATGACAGCATCATACCTGTATTAGAACTGACCTATTAAATGCAGATAAAATTGGTTGCTAGTATTATGAAAGCTGGGGGAACATCTCTTCCAAGATGTCCATTAGCTGTTGTCTATGCAAACAGCAGTTTAGTGAAACAGTTTGCATGAAAACTGTTGTTCAAGCAAATGTTAATGGTTCAGGGTTCTAAAAGCTATAAAAGAGTTTACAGCTTACGGTGGTTAACGTAACAGTAAAGTGTCTGGCTTTGGGAGGAGCAGAGAATATCCACTGTTAGATGACTTTTTCATTTCCATGCTTTTCTGGGTCTCTTATCAAGTATGTTTTATATAGCGTCACAGTACCTGCTTCCTTTTATTTTTTTCTGTGCATTTTAAGGTTTTATTAGGGATGGGACTGGGAAAGAATTTGATAGGAAGTCCCAAGATGTGTAAATACGATGTGTAAAAACAAATAGTACCAGTCAGTAGATATCTATAAACCTTTACATTCTAGGATCAAACACATTGAAATTCTAGTTTTAGGTCAGTCCTTCTTTTCTTCCCCTTCTGATAAACGTTCAGGTATAACATGAACAACAGCTTTAACAATCTGTTATATAAAGTCTTCGTACAGTTTACCTCTACTAAATATTATATAGTAATCACAATTAAAAGAACTGATTAAGATTTGAGTTCAATTCTGAAAGGCTTATTAAGCATTTACAAAGGCACATCACACAAAAACTAGAAAAAAATATTAAAATTAGAAGAAATTTCACAGCACTAAAAATCCTACGTCTAGAGCAGACAGGCATTCATGATCCATTTTAAAATGCTATCTGGTTTGAACATCATTGCCAGCTGCCTTCTAAGCAACTGTTTTGTTAAACAAGCTAGAAACAAAGCTACTCGTGCTTCATTTTTTTGCAACCACCGAATTGTACCCAAAACGCCAATTTGCAATTTTGAAGCTTCTAGCCTTTGTGGCTGCAGAAATAACCTTGAAATTGAAATACTGTAAATACATTTACAGCTGGCTGAGACCAAAGATAGGCTAAAACATTTACCTCAAATGTGTTAATCCCCATTTATCTGAAGAAGAGGCTCATGGATTGTAGAACACGGCATTTGTATTACATGTCATTAAATCCGTGCAACTACATGCTCAATGTTCTCTACCTCCTTTACTGAAGGCTCTTGTTTTCCAACAAAGAATCATAACAGACAGCATTCTCATTCTGTTGTACCATCACACAAGGGAGCACAGAGCCAGACGGAAACCCAATTTGCAGTGAGAACGAAAGAAGCTGGAAACTTAAGCTAATGACCTTAATGAAAAAGATTACAAGTGTATTCTGGCAAACAGAAGAGCTCTCTTCACAACCAGGCATATTCTCAGCCTTCACACAAATACACACAATATGTCTGAGACAGGTTTCTTAAAAACTGTCAACAAAAAAGTCCAAAATATTAAAAACAAATGAGAAATGTAATAAACAGACATTTTGTTATTTCGCCATCAGTTGGATATGCTCATGCAAGCTCTAAAAAATAAACTGACATTTTAGTGGCAGAATAAACACTCCTGGAGAATTTATGGTTTATCATCATGGAATGTGATCAACTATGTCAGATTATATGGTGCTATGAGTCCTCAGTTTAATTTGAAGTAATGAGATGTGGTTTTGGATACAAGTTTTTGGTAAAGGTGAATGTTTGTAAAAGTATACTTACTTATCATCCCTTTCTAGGCATTTTACCAGGATTGGTAAAATTCCTGATTTTATTAAGTCATCAATAGGTGGATTTCTGTCACTGGATAGGAGTTTTCTGTGAAATTAGATGTAAAAGTAAAGTAAGTAACCTTCATCATGAGAAGTGCATGGGAAATACATTTCTGTACCTTTATTTATTTTTACCTCGCAGCTTGGACAGCACTCAGCTGGATCACTGGGTTGTCACTTGTGGCGTTCTGGAAAAAAAACACCACAGTAAACCCAAAAATGCACTTTACATGCACTTATAATCAAAAAAAGAAAAACAAAAGGTTAAAGGTAACATACCTGCAGGATAGCTTCTAGTGTTACATTTTGCTTGAAAAGAAAAAAAAAAGAGAAGTTTTAGCAATGTTGTTGCTATAGTCTTTTTAAACATTTAATCCAATCAAACTAATTTTAACAGCGTATAAATTCCTAACCTTGCTTTCTCATAACTGCAAGAATTCCAGTGTTAAAGTAAAACCAGAACACATTGTTCTGAGACACCACCAAAGTTTTTAAACTAATTCAAGAATCAAAGAACTTACTGCTTTGAAGTCAGCATCAACATCAGAATCTTCTAAACTTTCTTCTTGGGGAACATTTCTTTTTTTCAAAAGATGCTCATCTCTTTTGTTCTGGAAAGGCATTAACAAAAGATAAAGATAATGCTTATTCATACAGGGTGACGATGTAATGGCCCCTTTTAAATAACAGTTTCTATAAGATTGCTTTTTTTTTTTAAGGCATTTGTAACTGCAAATAGAATTTGCAGTATTTCACAGCTGTAAAAATTCAGCATCTTGCTAATCTTAGACAGAACTATGACAATCTATGACATCTGAATGAATTAAAACTTGCAGTTTGGGGTCAATTTTCTAACAGACATTTACATTACACAATGATCTGCATGACATCAACATTTACCCACATATAACAAATTATTTTCCAGTGTAAGGTTAGTTTTCAGCTAAACCTGCTTCAGACTTCCCCGATCACATATATTTTCATCTTGCGTGTAAAGTAGAATGCTCCATGTACACTGAGACATATAGTATTTCCCACTCACACTGTAGCTTAGCCTAATTTCAGAATAAAAACAAAGCAACCTCCAGCCCTAGCTCCTTTAAGGAATAACTGAAAAAAAAATTACCTTTTCACTGGTAAAATACCTGTTTAACATTTCTAGCTTGATAATTAGAACATTTGAACATCCAAAGCCCTAATTTTGAAAGAAATGAATAAAATCATCAATTGCAACAATATCCAAATGCATTTTTTGACAAATTTAAAAGGTACTAAAAGTATTCCCAAAATATTAAATGGTCTTTTCTAAATTTTAGACTATGTTTTGTTTGGTATGTCTGGAGGTAGAATAAAAAGCAGTAAAGGCAATGAAACATGATGATGCAGCATGCATAGCCGAAGACCACCTTGTGTCTTTTGTTTGATTGGTTGGTTTTGTTTGTTTTAATAAGCACATTAAGATTTCAATCGCTAATGAAGCAAAACACTGAAAAGGTGTAACAAACAGCTACAAAACCTAAAATAAATCTATTACACAACCAAGGAAAGGCAGGCTTTTCAGTCTTCAAACAATTACCTGATAATCAAGCAGTACTGATGACATAGATTGTGTTATATCATGCCCTGCTTACAATATACAAAAAAGCCTCTAAACAGAATAAAATTTTGAAGAAGTCCCCAATATTTCATGTTAGAAAAACCAGAAACCTCAGGTCCAAAATTTCTGTGACTTCCTCATGTTCCTTAGACATTTTAAAAAGGATTCAAAACAACTCTTCCAGGTTGAAAGGCTCCCAAGCAAAATGCTATTTTTTTTTTCTCAGATAAGAGGATGCTATACAACAGAAAAGTACCAAAATAACCCTTTGTCATGGTTTAAGCCCAGCCAGTAACTCAGAACCATGCAGCCGCTCACTCACTTCTCCCCTTATTTCTTCCCCCGCTCCCAGAGGGATAGCGAGGAGAACTGAAAGAATATAACTCCCACAGGTTGAGATAAGAACAGTCCACTAAGGTATA
The DNA here is from genome assembly GCA_017639245.1 of Myiopsitta monachus. Taxonomy (NCBI): domain Eukaryota; kingdom Metazoa; phylum Chordata; class Aves; order Psittaciformes; family Psittacidae; genus Myiopsitta; species Myiopsitta monachus. The sequence goes on from CM029919.1 coordinate 69,933,339, forward strand.
ACACAAACCACTGCTGCTACCACCAATAATAATAATGATAAGGGAAATAACAAGGGAAGAGAATACAACCGCTCACCACCCACCGACCGAAACCCAGCCCGACCCAAGCAGTGATCTAGCCCTTCTGGGTAACTGCCCCCAGTTTATATAGTGGGCATGACATGCTGTGGTATGGAATACCTATTTGGTCAGTTTGGGTCAGGCGTCCTGTCTGCTTCTTCCTGGCTTCCCCTCCTCCCTGGCAGAGCATGAGACTCAGAAAGTCCTTGGTCAGAGTAACCATTACTTAGCAACAACTAAAAACATGGGTGTTATCAGCTTTGTTCCCAGGCTGAAAGTCAAAACCACAGCACTGCACCAGCTGCTAAGAAGGAGAAAAATGACTGCTACTGCTGAATCTCGGACACCCTAGAATGCAGAAGATGACATTCCACAAACGTAGCACAGTTTAATTTTTGTCAAGTCTAAGTACAGAAACTAAATCCTTAAAGAGTGCACAAGATCACCTGGATTAGCTATGGCAGCCTCTCCTGAGCTGTACAGTAATAGCAGCATACTCAGAGCACATCATAGACACAAGCACTAAAGGTATTCTGTTGTCAAGTGGTTTTGGAGATAAGGAAGACAGAAATGAGCAGGCAGTTAAATGCTGAGAAATCAGTGCTATGCAGACAAACTGCATCAGGCAGGTATGCACTGACAGCTGGGTTCACTGTACAGACCTACATAATGTATTTCTCTTATTTTTCCACACCATGTCCTTGGCACTGCCATTTTAAGCAAAGAACAAACATCATCCAACCCCAGTCAACCTGGCTTTGCTCAAGTACAATTCCTTTTCCTACCGTTTGTCTAAACCATAGCCCTTATTTTGGCAACTGCAGGGACTGGAACCAGTTTCCAGAGGGACCCTCTCCATGATTATGTTGGCTTTTCTCCCTAGTACACAGCTACTACACACATCCATCCACCTGCAGAGGAAGCGGCTCCTTCCCGCCTGGGATGAATGGCTCCTCTGGATCAGTTGAGCTGTTATGGTAAAACAAGCCAATACTGGGAGAAGGAATTGAAGGTGGGAGTAAGGTCCTGACGCCTTCAGCACACCATCCTCTTCCCACCCTGAGGTGTCATCACAGATCATGGTGATGAGCAAGTCCACACATGCATGTACAGGGAGACATATTCAGTTATGAGGGAGGCAGACACTGGTCCAGCAGATATTCCCTGACTTCAGACAAGATGCATCCTGAAGGAATCAGGGTCTTTGGGCAGAACTGTTGCCACTGTCTGCTGGAGCAAGTTAAACGTTTCAAATCAAATCATTTACTGGGAAGCGTAAAGTTTCCTTGTCACTAGTGGCAAGCTACTGTGCTACAAGGCAAGGGGTTTCCAATTCTGTTCCTTTAAAGTATCTGGTTGGATGTTCTGCATCTCATGCTCAGAAAATTCAGGGAGTTTTTTTCTAGAACATATTTAATGGAGAATTGTTGTCCACTCCAATCCACCTGGTGATATCTACTTGTTTTTCAAACAAATGATTCAGTATCAGTGGCATTCAAGTACGTGTTCTGCAACATTCTGCTATAAGGACAGGTGATCTTTACTTTTAAATTTATGTAAAAATGCCTTTTAGATGCAGGCCTCTTGCAGATCCTTTGATTCAAAAAAAAAAAAAGAGGAAATACCTAGAATAGTCAAGAATCTAGCAAACAAACTATTTTTATTGCACTTACTGAAAAGAAAATTCTAGTTAAGAAATGTCACATTACCTCACTTGTTATTTTCTGAAGTTTCTTCTGTCAGTAAAAAAGATAAAGCTTTTTAAGAGCTCAAACAGTAGATTCTCCCATTTAAGTGTTTCACACCACTGTACTAGCAGATTCCCCTACCACTGAATCCTCTGACCTTTAGGAACTGGCCTGGTATTTCGGGAGAGAACCTGTTACACCACCATTCTTCATTGCTCCCCACAAAAGCATCTACCCTGGCAAAGAATGGATGTACCTCAGAGAGTTTTGACCGAAATCCCTCCAAAATGCAGAGGGCATGCAAAGCCTTCTAAAGTCATATTACTGCACTGTTATTGCAAGTGAAAAGTTAAATAAGACTAAAATCTTCTCAACTGTTTTGACATTAAATAGATAACATCCACTTGGAATAAAGCTCAGAAATAATATTAAGCATTCACATACACACAGGCAGCATCTATTACACACATTATTTCTACTTGCAATATTCTTCCTTCCAAAAAGACACTAAACAGGAACAGCTGAAATCACATCATGCATTTTCTAGCTTGAAAGATCTGGGATGCAAAAAGCCAAGTCACACTGCAACGACTGTGGTACTGAATGTGTATCCCTCTATGGATGTGTGCCTCTTCAACATATACAATTACATTACTCTGAGTGATCAATGTTTGTCAGGGTTATGCCCCTACTACATATATAGCGTATAGCATAAGGGCTATGGTACTCAATTATTCTTGAAAGCAAGAATTAAGATGTATCTTGAGATCCTCTATCAAACCTCCTGAAACATTAGGATGGCAGAGGCTGGAATACAGCAGTGAATCACAGAATAGTCTGATTTGGAAAGGATCTTTGAAGTTCATCTAGTCTAACCCCCCTGTGCAATACAGAGTATGCAACTGGAACAAAGTGAGGGTCCCACAGTGGGTGACTGAACAGCATCCTCACAGAATGGCAGGAATGAGCTGCCTTCAGCAGCCAAACAGCTGGAAGAATCACCTTCCACAAACACCAGGCAGTAAGTCCAGAGCATGCCAGTGGACAAAGCACAGGATTATTCCACGCCACTTCATCTGAAGAACTTCACAAAGACTACCTGCCTGTAACCCTTATTCAATACACACTTCACGTCTATTCACAGTGAGCACGCTTCTGTAAAAGTACCATTAACTGAAATAATTTGCTTGAATAGTATTTAGAGAAGCATGCACAAATTCTCTCTGCTTGTGGTCACAGAATTGATGATGAACACTTTGAAGTTCTTCTAATTCCCTAGAAATACTGCCGGGACTTGGCCAAAAAGGAAAGGTGGTAAATAAACACACAGTTAGAAAGAACAGTAACAAAGCAGTAATTTGTTTCTCTCCTAGAGCAACTGTCCATGCGTACATCAATGCAGTGGGTACCTCCAAAAACTCCATTTACCTGGAGAAAAGTCCCACAAATCCCTAGATGAACAGACACAGAAGGACTGTTCTAATGGTGACAGCATGCCTAGAGGTAAAATAAAACGTAATTCCAACTAACTGTACTGCAGCTACCAGGAATGGAGATATCCCACTGGGAGGCCACTGATGGAGAAGATGCTAACAAAAGAACATCCTTTCAAGTTCTAGCTCACCATACATACATAATCTAGGTTTAAGTTCATTTATAGGACAGGGTCTTTTGACAGAAGCAAACCTGTATCAGACTAATTAGAAATCTTAGTATGGTAAGACTGCGAAACAATGAAAAGCCTTCCACTTGTAGCTGCATGTTAAAGAAGGCCACAATATATGCTACAATTAAGCTAACCAAGAGCCTAGCTCTCTCCAATTCCATCATGCAAGTTAATAGCTCCTTAGAGAGCTTTTCATACCTGCACACAATTATCCAATTCCTTTGGCAACATGAATATGCCTAACAGAATGCTTCCTAACACTACAGTTAACCAAAATAGTATGAGTAAGGTTGTATACATTAATGCTGAGAAATTCTGCCTTCCTTAAGACAGAGAGCTGAACTTCATAGGTCATAACTGACTGCAGGTTGATGACACAGTTTCGGCAAATGCTGAAATTGCACCAGTCATGTGGTGCAACAGGCTCCAGGGAAAATTACCTTAGCCAGGGGAAGTAAGAGAAAGCAAGAATGTTCCTGTAGCTACTCACTGTTTACAGATGGTTGGGCTGAAAAACAACTGTCAAGAACATATACAGAGGAGCTTCCACAGCAGCCTGAAGCAGAGACGCTAATACTTACTGAGAAGCACTAAAAATTTCTTAGTAAGGAAAAGCTATTCTTATTAGCATTTCTTATAAAGTCAAAAGTGTTTAAGGAACCTTCCAGTCCTAAAAAGTGGCTCTAAAACTATTTGAAACAGCTTTTTCCATTGGCAAAAGCATCTAATTCCTAGACAGCTAAACCACTGTAAACAGTAATTTGATAGACCAATAACTCTCTGCACAAGGTAAAAAGAACATGATTTGCAGCTTGGCATGACCTTAAAATGCCTGCATTTTGTTCTACTGTGACAAACTGAAAAGTTTTTGCCTAAATCATAGCACCAGCCTCTTTTGCAAGCTCCTGTGGTGAAAATGAAGAAAAATAAGCATATCTGTATACAGCTGTCCTGTTCAAAGCCTGGTGAAGTGCCCTTTCAAATGCTGGAATCCCTGATGAAAGGTTTTGTCACCAACAAAACTAAGCACATCTTCAAAAGGGAGGATCCTTAAACACTGCCTGAACCATGTGTACTATGTACAGCAAAGCCTGATAGTTTATAAACAGCAGCTATCCACTGGTTTCAAGCATGTCAGCACTTTGATAGTGATCCCACTATAACCGATGCCCATTGTTTGATTCACTGACAGAGGGGAGGTCAGATTGCATAAACAGTAAACATGCAAATCCCGCAGATCCTGGTCATTCTTGTTTACCTTCTTGGAAGATAGCCACAGGAGTCAAAAAAAAATGCCTATCAATGCAAACAAGTTCCAAAGACAGCATGACTAACAGCAGAAGAATTCTTGTGAGCAAAGAGGCCGTCCATACAGCTCTGTGCTGCGTTACACTTAGTACTATATGACACGGACAATAGGATACTCCAATGGAGCTGTGAAAGGTGTTAAATATAAATTTATACATGCTTCCCAGCATTTGATACATGGGAGAACTCTATGAAGAGTCTCAACTCTGTTGGGAAGCTTCAGGGTCAACAGGGAAAAGAAATAAACAAGAAAATCTTTGCCCTCAGGTAACAAACACCATTATGAAATGTTTCTTCAGGTTAGGAAAAGTTTTAGGAACTCAGCAGCTAGTAGGAAGAAGTTCTTTTGGCATGAAAGTTAAGATATTTATGTTTGAGTCCTCTGGGGACAAAAAGCAGAATGTCAAAAACATCTCAACATTAGGAACTGGAGTGCTGGCTGGCATTAACTATACTCACAGACAACAACATCAGCTCTTTCCTCTGTTCTTATACCCTACAAAAGACTAATGGGTCAGGCCAGTGATGGAGACAGATTCAGGTCACTTGGACATCTCTTTTAAGCTACCACTGTTGTAACAGACTGAGCTGAACTTCTAGGTTTCACTTGCATGTAATCTCCAATTTTGGTTTTGGAGGGGTGAAGGCACCTGCCACAGTCCATCACGAAGAAAATGTCTACCACTCCAACCTCATCATGTTCAAGGGAACCTCTGAAAACCTCTACTGAATATCCTCTTAATGGAAGTTTCCTTAAGTGGGCTATCTAGCCTGACTGGATTTCTATTTCTATTAACAGCTCTTAAATATGAACCTGGGGAAAGACTTAATTTCTTTAATGGTTGAGAAAGGACTACTAGTTGGCTCTACTCACTGCCTCAGAACTCACTAACACCTAGAGAGATTTAAGGAAAACTCCTGAAAACCTGTAAAAGGCTGAACAGGTAATCTGATGATCCTGCAATCACAGATACCAAAATTATATCCTACATGCTTAGTGAACTAGGTCTCTTGCACCCAAAGGCAGTCAAACAGATTCCAAGACTGTTCTTCAGATACACAGCATAGCTAAATATGCAGCTAGAAGCCAAAGGCAACTTTTCTACCTTTGAGTTCTGCTAACTCGCCTTTCTGATGACAGCAGTGTGCCAGTTGCACACACCCTGATGGAAGGACCGCTGAGCCCCAGTGCTAGGTAATAAATATATCTGCTGACTCTGGTCTCTGAAGAAACATAAAAATATATCTGCTAGTTCTAACAGATATCTGCTGACTTTGGTCTGGCTCAGGTAACCACAAAATCTGCTGATTTTGGTCACAACAGGGTTGCACAACTTGCTATTCCTAGACCCACACTTTGGTCAAAAGCCAAGAACCCTCAGACCGTATTTCTGATCACAGATCAGATTTGACTAGAATATAAATGGGGTCCTGCCAAAGGGCAAGAGCTTGAGTCAGTCCTCCTCAGAGGAGCAAGTCCACAGCCAAGGACTCTCCTCTTGAGTTTGAGTTGGGATACTGCCCGAGGTAATTCCTTGAGGCCAGGAGCCCTCATCTGGACTGGAAAACACATTTTGGGTTAATTCCCTTTGAAACTTAAGCTTAAGCTGGTTGTGTAGTATTTGATTCTGCCTGGTATCTAGAAACTGTACTTTACTAATGTTATCGAAGTATTAAATAATTTTTTATTAAATAAATTTCCTCTGGGGCTTGTAACCTACCTAAGTCAGTGTTGTGGGCCTTTGCAATAGCCATTAAATAGCATGCTAAACTCCGAAATCTTGACCAAGTGATATAAAAGTTAAATTGTGCATATACATGTATTCCTTTAGACAAAAATTTTTAACTGAGTCTGGGACTAGGAATAGGTACAATCACACCTAAACTCCCCTCTGAGAAGGAGTTTAGAAAGCAAGGCGGTCCTCTCTGAATCTCATGACTCAACTGGAGGGTCAACCTGACAGGTCTATCTAACCCTGTCCTCTATGCAGTAAAAACAAAAAAGTGAACCTTGTCATCAAATCACAGTAAGCCACTGCCACATTTACCACTGAATTTTGTTGTATCAATTTATTGTTGCTTCTGTCTCACAAGTGAAGTGCCTGACTCCTCTGCCATATGCAGCCACAATGTTCCTGTTTGGTTAGTGCACATCTTTTTCAGAAGATGAGCAGGCTGACTGAAAAACAACTAGAAACATACTTGTACACCAACAGCCCCAAGCACAGAGTGCAAAGACTGAGGCCTGTTAAGCTAGGCTCTTACTAATACGGATTCAAGCAAGCCTCCAAGGAATTTCTTCATAGCCCTTTTCATCTAGGTTGCCAGAAGAATACATTAGCAACACAATTTTCCTCCTAGAACGCACGTTTTTTTTGTTTGATTGGGGTTTTTTGATGGATCAGTCAAGATAGGGTAAAATGCAAGCTCTATCCCAAGAATCTGCACTACTAACACTGGACTGGAAAGACTCTAATGGTGCCTTCAGTCTCCCTGTGGTTGTAGGTGCTTCTTGGAAGCTGGAAGACTTACACATAAAAAATTAACTTTGGAGTGAATGAGAAGCTATACACTAACACTGAACTGGGAACCATGCAAAATGGAAGCAAGTTTATGTGGATTTCTTTTGTTGTTTTCTTTTGCGTTCTCAGACTTCTTGAGAATCAGAAAATGGCTCTTCCCCACTTTAGCTCTCCCAGCAACATAAAGACAGACTCCTTTCTTCAAGACTCATTACTTTATTTAGAAGCCATTATGGACATAAGCAACCTTATTTAAGAAAGATCAGAGTAAGGACAGGTACAGTATGCCAGAGAAACAGGTAAAAAGGATATATGCCCGTGGCTTTTGAATCCAACACTTGTTTTGCTTTGCCTGGCATCAAACTTAATTGGCAATTAGAGCTTTCGTGAGCTCTCAGAGGCAGCTAAGTTTGCCAAGAAAGTCAAAAATAAACCCTGTGAGAGATCCTGGAAGTTCTTAGGATTCCAGTTAGTTATCAGGCTTTAAAGGTGGACAGGATCCTCCGTTTCTGCTGGGGTCAGGAGTACGAAGGCTTCCTTTGAAGGGTGACATCTAACTCAATGACCATAGCACTGACCTGTCAAAGGACTACCTTTCTTAAAGCAGAAGCTTCACTTATATACAGAACCTTAAACTGAGTCCTAACCATTATCCATCCACCTCACTACCCTTCAGAGTGAGATTAATCAGCTAAATTAGCCAGTTAATTCCAGGGTCCCTTTTGCTAATACATCAGCCTTTGTGTTTCTGCGATGCTGAGATTTAAGGATAAACATTCTAAATCAGACTTTGTCAAGATACTACACTGAGAGCTTTAAATTCTAAATCCTAAGTCTCCATCATCAAAAATTGCATTATCTTGTCTCTCTAGAAAGAAAGATGTCTACTTTTTAAACAATTAGAACCTCTGCTGTACTAACAGTACAGCCAGAGACCAAGACCATCTTTCAAAAAATGTAGTAGGTCCTTTCCCAAAACACATAAAACATATTCAGCAAGGCCGATATGGAATCAGAAAAGGGCACCTGACCATCAGGAATGTCATCTGACTGGCTCACAGTGCCAACCCATGTCTCAGCCAGTATTCTGCCAGATGATTGCTATCCTTTTATGTCACAGATAGCTTTATTAGCTCAAATTCTAAACAAATAAGTGATTGGGAAAAGAAAAATGGGTGTGGGTGCGTCAGCAAAGAAGTAAAGTTTCCTTCTGCGTAAAAGCTGCGATGTGAAGATAGCGAATCTTCACATCACAGTGAAGATGTGAAAATTCACTTCTTCACATAATAAAAATAAAATATTTCTATTGCAAATAAAAGAATATTTGCAATACATCTTTGAAACACGGAATGTGTTGCAAATGCACCTTTGATGTCTAATCTCAAAGGAATAAACACCTCACACTAATGCATGCAGAAATTGTTTACTGCTGTTCAAAGTAGTGATTTTACTTATTCCATCTTGCAAAAGAGATGTAAGCAACTTCATCAGATCCATTCATTTAATATTTATACACATGATGATTCAAAAGACAAGCCCATGACTATGTAGTGCTTCAACTGTACAGATCAAGAATATGCTCAATTTGCCCGTTTTCTTCAAAAGCCAGGTGTACACTTAGCCTGTAAATAGCTGGGAAAAAGAGAAGATACCCCTTTGTTTTGAAGAGGCACTGGTGGATTACTGGGGTCATGCCAACACATATTTCCTGAATTTGGCATACTCATGCTAGAATAGCAGTGTTAGCTCCAGAGATGAAGACAGAAGCAATGATACTACAGCTTATCCTTTCCACTGCTGGAGCTTAATAAAATATATCCCTTTATATTGGAGTCCCAATTCTGGACCAAAAGCAATGGTCTCACAGCTGCCACAGAGTCCCCACAGCAAACCAGCTGCCTACCAGCAGCAATTCAGTTGCTGCAAGCCACCAACTCAGACACATGCTGAATATCTCATTACAGCAGGTTTCATCTGGTCTCTGCAGTAGACGATGCTCGGCAAACACTCCAGAAGAACACAAATTCCTGCATTTAAGAGTTCTGCAGCTGCTGATCACTCTTGATCCAGAGCTCAGGCTTCTCTAAATATGTAACTGATTGTCATGGCTTCAGCAGCAGCAGTCATTTTTCTCCTTGGTAGCTGGTGCAGCGTTGTGTTTTTGATTTTGGGCCTGGGAACTGTGCTGATAACACCAGTGTTTTCAGTTACTGCTTGGTAATGTTTTGGTCTGACCAAGGACTTCCTGAGTCTCATGCTCTGCCAGGGAGGAGGGGAAGCCGGGAGGAAGGAGAGACAGGACACCTGACCCAAGCTGACCAAAGAGGTTATTCCATACCACAGCACATCATGCCCAGGATGTGAAAACAGGGAGCAGAGACCCGGAAGGGTGTGGCAGTGCACTGGGGGGTTCGCTGTGGGGGGGTGCACTGGCTGGGTCGGGTTTGGTGAGCAGTTGTATTCTCTTTCTTTGTATTTCTCCTGTATTATTACTGGTGGTAGCAGTAGTGATTTGTGTTATACCTTAGTTACTAAACTGTTCTTATCTCAACCTGTGCGAGTTGCATTCTTTTGATTCTCCTTCCCATGCTCCCGGGACTGGGGGAAGAAAAAGGGGGGAGTAAGAGAACTGGCTTAAACCACAACACTGATCTTTGCATGTGCAGTTTTCAGTGAAAAGTCAGCCAGGAGCTCACAGGCTTCCTCTTCCTCATTTTCCCTCATGTATTACTGGCACATACAAGATTCCTTCTGCACTGAACAATCCACTGCCTTAAGTGTATGACTCACTCCCCACCATGCTTCTTTAATAAAATGGCCTTGAAACTGTGACCTGTTATAGAATCATAGAATAGTTAGGGTTGGAAAGGACCTTAAGATCATCAAGTTCCAACCCCCCTGCCGGGACATGTGCAGGGATGCCTCACACTAGATATGGCACCCAAGGCCCTGTCCAATCTGGCCTTGAACACCACCAGCAATGGAGCATTTACCACTTCTTTGGGCAACCTGTTCCAACGCTTCACCACTCTCACAGTAAAGAACTTCTTCCTTATATCTAACCTGAATCTCCCCTGTTTTAGTTTAAACCCATCCTATCACTACAGTCCCTGATGAAGAGTCCCTGTCCAGCATTCTTGCAGGCCCCCTTCAGATAAGGCAAGGCTGCTATGAAGTCTCCACGCAGCCTTCTCTTCTCCAGGCTGAACAGCCCCAACTTTTTCAGCCTGTCTTCATATAGGAAGTGCTCCAGTCCCCTGATTACCCTCAATGATAAAAGAAAAATATGGCCTTTATAAAAAATGTATGGCCTTTATAAAACCCAATTAAATTGAGAATTAAAGTTAAAATCTTCACTTTGCACTGCAAAGCTCTCTCCAAAGACTGCACTGGAATGCTCATGTGTAGTTTCAATTTAATGAGATGAATGAGGATATGCTGCACTAGCTAAGCCATCTTTTACAGCATTGCTTTGCTAGCTGGCACAGCCTAAGTGCTATGAATGACACTTCCCAGGACAGATTTCAGTTATATAGAGTTTTACAGAGTCAACACACTAGTTCTGAACAGAAAGGGCCTCTAACATGTCAGCATTATCTTCAATTGCTGATAATTCAATCATCAAAATTCATTACCTGAATCTCGTTTTAAGCAAAAACTGGCCAATTTCATTTTTCATTTGGTACCTGTCACTGTACATAAAAGTAACTTTCTCCACACCCCAGGCATCTGCCAGTACTGATGAGGCCATAGCCAACTTAAGCTACTCAACAAACTCAGACATCTTCAGCTAGTTTGATTAGGAAAACATGAAAGCATTGAACAACTTTTAGGTGACACATCATGCTCATGTAAGAACTAAGACTACTTTTTTTTCAGTCATCTGGGTCCAATTAGGTTTCTTTAACCAATTCTTACAGTCTCGGGATGAAGCTCACTAATACTTATTTTTTATATTATAACGAGATACTGAAGTTTTTCTGGAAGACCGGGGGGGGGGGGGGGGGGGGGGGCTGGGGGGAACCAACCCAGACCCAAAAAAGTCTCTTTTTAAAAGAGTAGAAGGATCCCTGGAAAATACTAGCACAAGATTTTTGGTAGCTCCTACACAATCATGTGATAAGTGCAGAAAACATTTCTCAAAACCAAGTTGAGATAATGTCTATCAACATAACTTGTACTTATAAACCCTTCACTTTGCTTTTAGCAAGGCTTCTGTCTTCTCTCTGTTCGCAAATAATGGAAAAAAAATTGAGATGAAATTGGGTGGGTGTGCGTTCCCAAGCAAGCACCACTCAGACTGTCCATGATCCAACTGGTAAACTGGAAATGTGCATCAAATAGAAGACGCAAAGGAGATTGGCCTATATCTAGAATGTCCAAAGCAAGCACTTCCATCCAGTCATTAATGAAAATATTAAAAAACATGGGTGATACCAAGCTGTGGAGGCCTTGAAGCATACTGGGGAACACAATGGGAATTCAACTTAGGAAAGTTTGGGAAAAGCAGACGCAATTTAAAAGACAAGAAGCAATCATGTTTAAAACTTCTGCATTTATTTAACTATGCAAATGGAGAACATAACTACCATTGCTTTGTGGTACTGTAGGAAGTATCCAAAGGATATAACAGGATATAATGCTGTTGTGTCTGTTACTCAATATAAATAGGAATACTGTGTTAAGAATTGGTTTTCCCTGTCCCACTTAAACCTCAGCTGTGGCCTGCATCCTTCCAGACTTTCGTGCTTCCAGAAAGATACAGGCAATTTGGATCTGAGGAGCAGCAACAAATCTAATTTAGGAAAACAGAATGTTCAAGGAAAGGATGAAGAACTGAATTTGTCTCAATGTGATAAAACTAAAGGGGCCAGTATCAGTCTTCAAATATATGGAAGATACCAAAAGGCAGATAAAAGTTTACTCCTCTTCACATAAATCGCCAAGAGTGGTTTAGCTTGTGAATATGTCTTCCAGCAGCAAGCCTTTAAGGTGCCTAGAAAGGCTCCTGGGAAAGTTATGAATGATGAGGGTGCAACAAATGCTGTATTTAGGCAGAGCACTGAACAAGATCACCTCTCATGCTCATGATCTTCCCAGCTATACTGGCATTTACCCAATATAAAACAAATTCGACCCTAAAATTAACTCCCTCTATAGCACAGAAGGAGTAATTTCCGAAAACAAAGAACATCCACACTTTCTAAATGCTAACACCCCCCCCCTTTTCCCATTTGGAGTCTTTAAACATTTGAACAGCTGACAGCTCCACTGTAATAATATGAGAACTGGTACAGAAACTGAATATGGATTATTTCCCAGCAACTCACTGGAGTAAAGCAGTACTGTTCTGCTGTACTGAGCTTAACGAGCTGGAGATTAAAACTAACATTAGAATCCACAGTTAGCAATCTGCAAATTTACAACTTTTCTATGTAAGTTTGGGGACATAAAGAAAAGCTTATGGCAATAGATTTTGCTAATAATCCCTGGTGTCTTAGCTAAGTAACACAGCTGATAAATAAAATCAGACTCACCTTCCGCAGTTCAATTGTAACTTCATTTCTGTGTCTTCTCATAGTCTGTAAATAAAAAATGAAAATTACTTGTATGTAATGAAAGTCCTATTTTGTTTTGGAATCAGTTGTTTCTAGGTCAAAAGCACAGTTATTCATCAAAAGATAAGGAAAACTGCATAATTTATAACTCAACCTTTCCTGGCTAGATGCACAAGTTGGCTTTTTGTGGGTTGGTTGGTTTTTGGATTTTTTGTTGTTGGTTTTTTTTTTTTTTTTAAGACTGTCTATTTTACAAAAAAGCTTTGTTATAAATCACAGTAAGTATCCCAAAGGCAGAAAACATTGACTTCCCCATGGAGTTTCACTGGAATGACTCTCCAGCTGTTGATACGTGCACATCAAAAGAAGCAGTAAATAGAGGTTAGATAGTCTCATATTCACATATGATCGTATTCAAAACCTAAACATGTAACCTATGCCAGTTATCTGGCCAAAATCAATCATGAGTGACAGAAGATGACTGAGCTGAATGCAAACAAGATTAGGCTTGTGGCAAAAGGAAACAAAGTAGTAGAGCGGTACTGAGTCTATTTAGGACCCACAGCATGAACACTGTAAAGAAAAATCAGCCCATAAACATCTCAGTTCCTTAAAAATACAGGGCACTCAGGACACATTCCCTACAATGCTGCTACGCCTCTTAGTTAAGAGAGGTTCAAGGTTTAACATAGAACAACTTCAGCCTACCGAAGGCAATCTCCCTTGGTTCATTTTACAGTCAGTGGAAAAGACATGTACCATAAGAATGCAATTCAGAGGAAATCAGGACTGGATGACCACTGGCAGCCTAGAAAGATCACCCACACCAACTAAAATTAGCCTTTTAAAATACTTCCTATGTCCTATCGTTGCTACTGACCTTCACTGCCACTATCACATTCCGAGTTAGGGCAAATAACATCCCTGAGCTAAAAAGTATCAGCAAACACAAGCAGTACACAGAAAACACCAGCACTCCCCATAAGCCATCAAAGGAAATACTGAACATGCTGAAGCTCTAACACAGGTAAATGAAATAAGCAGACTTCATACCATGAATCTATATACAAGGCACAGTTCCAGTGCTTAGAACATTATCTTAGCTTCACCATTCTCAACCAGTTTGCTTAGCAGTATTCATTTAATTACCTTACGTTGACTTGAGAGCAAGGAAGGCTTGGTTCACCGTCCACTGTTTAACCAATTCACTCAAGTAAGCAGAGACACAAAAATTCTCCTTTTACTTCTATAAGCATGAGCTACTCTACCTTAAACAAAGCAAGTCCTCATTACAGCAAGAGGACACCAACACCACAACATCTACCAGAACTATACGTCTTTCCCCAGTTTCATTATTTTGCTAGATCATTTGGTTCTTGTGCCCTTCTGAGCCTGCTGCAAAAGCTCAGTATGACAGGACTGGATTGCTAGGGAATGGGAAGGCACTGGGTAGAGCAGGGAATGGACAGATGAAGAACCTGAGCAGTCACTGCAAATAAGACCAGTCATTCAAGCTTTTCATTCTATTAGAATTTAATATTTGAATAAACAGTGTCAAATTTAAGGGCCCTTAATATGTCCTTAAATAGGCTAAAAATGTCTTCCAATACTTCTTCCCTATGATAACTGCATTTCAATGGAAGAAAGACAAGGCTGCCTTACATTTCTGCTGTAATACCTCCTTTTCTTGATCATTCTGAATGGGCTAGACACTGATGTTCTTTACAGAACCTTTCACTAGTAACATCTCCTCCTTAATCTTTCATTCCTACTTATCTTAAATTTTAAGAGGTACTCCATTATGTTACAAACCAGTTAACAACCCAAGTGTCCATTAGCATTTTCTCCTTAAAATCCAGTATTCTACGTGCCAGATTTGGCACCCTGGTGACTTAATTGATGCAAAGCATAATTTACTGTTAAATTTACTCTCTAGTTACAATATACTCCTACGTTTTTTCATTTATCGATGTGATGTGACTCTAGGACATTTTTCGATTGACCAGAAACATCAGACTGTATGTGGAGCTTCTTGGGGGTCAACCATAACATTTGCCACCTACCATTTTTCTGGAAGCAAGGTAGATTCAAGTATGACTATATGCTGTGTTCAACAGTTCAAAAGTTTAGTATTTTTGGTTTATGAAAAAAAATAAATCCAGTGCAGTCCCAGGCAAGACATTACTATTCTTTTCATCAGTTTACTCTAAAACCTTCTCTAACGCTTTGACTAAAGACAGTTACTCAGAGTCATCCATCTATAAGGGCTCTACTGGGAAGACTCGAAGCTTCTCTCTTAAGGCAAACAATTCACTCAGGTTTTCAATTGGGGGTTTAGCTTTGTTTCATACTTCCATTATTTCAGCCCCACTGATCCTACCCTATTACAATTCTGTCTCAATATTTTACTAGTTTTTCTGCTTTTATCAAGCTGCTCTTCAAAATATGACTACTCCATTATGGGTTTACATATAATGTATAAGAACCTTCTCCTTTAGAGAGCTACCACCCTTTAGAGGTTGTCAAAAAAGGCTGTCAGCTACGTGGACATTTCTGCTGACTTGTAGCAAATGTTTACTGAACTTTAATACTCTTAAGGCATCCTCCATACTACCTGGGGTTCATCCTTTCAGCTGTTCTTTTGCATTTTCTTTTAAACTTATTATGTGTAGTTTCTCTTTCAAAACAACTGTGGCAGGTTTTCATTTTCCTTCCTCCTTCAAAAGGCAGAATGGGCAATACTCACCACTAAGTCCGGAGCTGCTTCTCCATTCACAGAACAAGTAGACTGACAACTAGGGATATCATTCAGCCTTAACTTCACAGAACAGATGAGTGTTATCTGGCCCCCACTGAATTAAGGGCGCAGAGTCTTGCAAAGTCTCCTGCTGACACAGCATCTTTAAAAATTCAGCCTATGTCGGTGTCACCAGGATCATCCAAGAATCAGTAATAGTTAGAGCTAGAGTCTTCCTACAGGTATATGGGACTGAAGCTCCCAAAAGAGCCTATGGTGCATTGTGGCAGTTAAACTTGGTTGCCATGGTTTCATCACAACCAGTGCTCTTAGCTAGATGTACGCTAACATTATTTCTAACCGGACACTCTACGTCCCCAATATGAGATGATACATTTACTGCTTATGTTTCAGATGAAACACTTTAGAAATTCAGCAGATTATCAGTGCCTTCCTAAAACTTCAGAAGTAATAAACATATTATAAGCCAAAAGCATTTAAAAGAAGCAGTTTAAGTATCACTACAAGCCTTCCTTTAAGGAAACATTACCACTGTAAGCAGAATACCACTCTTTTATACTACCTGTAAGCCCCAGCCTGTAGGGAACCAATAGGCATTTACAAGAGATTTATACCACAGTAGAAAGGTTGAACACTTTTCATAGGTCAGCTAAAACAGAGAGAAAAGACAAAATTATTCTGCAACTTAACCCCACAGATTCATTACCAGCTTTCAGGCTGGGAGGACAACCATCTGCTAAAGTCTGCATCTGCAACAATAGTTGAAGCCTGGTGAGATGTTACCAATGGATCTAATACACTGTTTTACACCTACAGCATTTGACTAGTTACTTCTCATCTCAATGTACTCAAGCTTAAGTAACTTCATATCACACTGAGACAGCTCATCTCAAAACCACCCCAACACAAATTTGAACTGTTTCACAGAATTTAAAAAAAAAAAAAATCATGCTCAATCTCTGAAAGGGAAAACTCAGCATAGGCAAAATCCTATAAATGATGGCAATTTACTCCTGCAGAACCTGAACTGTGAGGCTTCTCATAAACATAAAGGTAGAAAGTAAAAATGAACAACAGTCAGCATGTGCTATTATGACACAAGAATACAGAACACTTACCAAGTTGTGCTACAACATTACATCTCAATTGTTACACAATACTCCAGTCAAACTCAGGTTCCTAAGGCTTTTGGAACAAGACATTTCTTCCTCCCTGGTTCACCATCTGCGAAGAACACTTACCAGTGTGCTTGACAGGCTGACATAACCACAGTAATGCACCACATACCTTAAGTCTTGTTACAATTTAAAAGTAGATGTTCAGCAGTGTTTCTAACTTCAAGCTCCTCAGCATTTTGTTATTTTAGAAAATAAACCAGGAAAAAAAATCCCCAAAGAGCTACGAGATGCTGTTAAATAAACTAGTGTTCTCAATTCGACCCTGAATTTCTGAATACTTTTCCAAAGCCAGTTACAAAGTGTTACATGCCAAGAACCTCTCCCTAACACCTTTCACTTGCAAAATACTCCTGAGTTCCCTCAAAGTTATCAACACCAAAATTAATTTCAAATGCCAATAAAGAAGATCATCACACACATTAGGGCTGTCATGCTAAGGGCACCAAAGGAACCTTCTTTCCTGGTGATACACACAAACGTAAACACACAAATGCTAATTTTACAGAAGATATTTAAGAGACACCAGACCTTGAAAACAAAGCAAAGCCTCAAGTTAATGCCCACAGTAGGGCTTCAAAAAATGCCACAGTCCCTAAAAGTGCCTTTGACACACTCAATGGACAGATGCAACATGGAATACAGCCATCCTCATCATATCAGTGTTTCAGCTCTGGCACCTCTCTTCCAACAAGAAGCTGACAAGAAACAAAGTTCAGAGCCGCCTGTGGAGAAGGGAAATGCTTTCCTGATTTCTCGGTTGGTACCTGGTGTATGACAAAGCACAAAATTGTACACAAACCTCTTGATATCAAACAGCAAAGGCTAAAGATAACCCTGAGAAATTCTTAATTATCAGCATAACAGTAACCCTTACCACCAGCACATTTAAAGAACTACTTTCAGTGACTTAACATTTGGGACCCTCTGGCTCAACCACACAGACTTCACAAGAACCATTTGTGAAACCCTGTGCAAAGGCACACAAAATGCTCACTACATGTTAAAGAGAAAGTATCATTATTGTAACACTACCACCTTAAGACAGCCTGTGTGCACCTTCCTGGCAAACAAACAAACACAAAAGATTACATTGAAGTTTTGAACAGCATTGAGATTTTAAGAAGAGAGTTAAGTCTAGCAAGTTCCTCTGGCTTCTTGAGCCTATAACATAAGACCCATTTACCTGCATAATACATTAAACTACCTGAAAAGGCAACTCATACAGCTTTGGTAAACGAAGAATAAAAAAATGAATTCCAAGGAATCCCAAGCCCAATCATGCCGAATGTCTAATGTACATAAGAACAAGACAACACTTTCCAAAATCCTCTGTAGCAAATACAGAATATAGTGTGTTTCCTGGGACTAAAAAAACCAAACCAAACCAAACCAACCAACCAAACCCATCAAAACCTTACAAAAGTTTATACAAGACTACAAGAAGAAAATTCAGGCTAACAGAAAAGGACAAAATCAAATCTGAGACAAAGTGGTCAGAATAGTCCTTCTATCTACGAAAGAATGATCTAGACATTGGTACCACTTGATGCAAATTATATCTCATTCACGATGAAATAGTAGAACTAGTCTTAAGGTTTCTATTAATTTGAAATTTTTACTTCATATCTAAAAATCAATCTTAATGGATTATAAGCACTTTAAACTCCCTTAAGTATATCACTTTCAGAGACAAGAAATTCTGGGTACTTGTTAAGATTACTTCATTCCCAGTTACAGTACAAATCAGAAAACACAAACTATCTAAATGTGTGAATGACACAACTAGTGAGCAGCTCAAATTATTCCATTCAATTTGTTATGCTAGGATAAAATCTTCTTAAATGAAATTAAAAACTAAGTTTCATGTACAAGGTGTTTAATAATGTACATTTGTACAGAAAAAAAATAGTCAAATGTGGCAACAGTAAGCGGTATTAATTTTAACCATTTTTAGCTATAGCAACTCTGTCTGAGGGAAGATTAAAGCATAACCATCATTTAATGACTAAAAATCCATTTATTGTAACAACAGGATCTGGAGCTCAGTGTGGTGCTCACCCAGACTAGCCACCTCATTAAGTGGGATACGTGAAGAGTGTCATCTTCTAATCAACACATTTACACCACTTCCACTGCAACAGGAGCAAGTCCAGAAAACATCAGAGATGGAGACGTAGGAAACAGATGTGTTTATGTCAGCCAGCATATCGACACTGCCAGCACGGCTGGCCTGCCAGCTGCTCCACAAGCAGCTAGCTGGCTGCCCCTGCTCTCCTGCAGCCAACCGGCATCCATCAGCCTCCAGCCAGCCCACTGAAGTGGAAAAGCCAAGCTCACCTTGACAAGATGAACACCACACACCAACGCCAGTTTTGGCTAGTCTGCGGATATAAAAAGATACTTTTTCAGGAACTTTAGTATGATGTGCATTTAGTTGCTTTTGAAAATCCAGCTATTAAATGGAAAAGAGAGAACAAGTCCACTGATTCTAACTTCTCTGCATCTACAAAACTTTATTAAAAGATAACTGTCATTTAAATTCTTTATTTCTGCCCTTATGTCTCAACACTACAAGAACCATTCTGACAAAACCAGAAGATACATGCTTACAGGAAAAGAGCTACCCTGAATTCATAGCTGGGATAGCAAAATAGTTTGATTAAACATAGAGTACCTGAAGAGCTTTAGCATTTGCAATTCAATTCCAGACTATTTCCACCTGCCTAACCAAAAAAAAACCAAAAAACCAAACAAACCCTGGCCCAGTCCCAACAGCTGGACTTGATTTAAATAATACCTCCTCCTCACTTGCATATGAGCATACTCTAGAGTACAGTTTAAACAATTTACAACATAGGTATGGGTGCAATACAGAGAAAGCAAAAGGTGCTTGCACTGGTGAAGTAAACGCCGCTCTGCCTTAGAAACCGCTTTACTGGGTTTTTTTCCTTATTCTTTCTCTGACACCTTTTAAAAAACATGGAACACTGCAATGCACAGGAAAACGCAGAAGCCCCAGGAGCTAGGCTGGTTGTGGGCAGAAAAAGTGCTTGTTTGTATACAATAGTTGAGATTATTACGGTCATCAGCTGCCCGTCTTTGGTTGACATTAGAAGTTAAATATTCCATATTTGCACAGGAATATAATTAGCTAGTATGTACAAAGTTGAAGCTTAGGCCGATAATATTGTTCTACTTGTTCTGGTACAGCTGCTCTCAGCCAAAACCTAAGAGAGTCAAAGGGACAGTGACAGAAGGTGATGCTGCTGTTTTACCTGTTCACACTTTCAAAGTACATACAGCTTACACCAAGAATTGCAAGCAAATCACAATACAGGAAGGAAAAATTATGGGACTACTGAGTTGAAATTCTGGGATAACATCACAATGGTCTGAATACAATGACTTAATCACAGCTGAAAGAACAAAACCCAACAACACTGTACACTGATCCCCTCTATTTCTTTTGGGCATGCAGAAAACATTTTACATCCATGCAAAAACAAATTTAGTCAAAATTAACCTTTCCTGCTAGGTTTATTCCTTTAGTTACATCATGGATTATCACCCAGCCTTCCCCCTCAGACCACCACTTGTGTTCTAGGCAGATTCTTCTTCTCCACACCCAATTTTGAGCTTTACCCAATTACTAAACTTTATTCCCAATAACACTCCAAACTGTCTAAGAAAAACTGATTTCCCCTATCCCCAGTCATACAGACTACAAAGTTAGAACAGCTTCACCTCCGGCTTTGATAACAAAGTTCCACATTAAATTACGGTGACCCAGTTAGAAATGCAGGCAGAGGGCATGGATTCCACAGTACAAGCAACAGATCTACCAAAGCAGCCCAAAACACAAGTCTGCCTGTACCCTGACCTGCAGCTCCAAGGGAATTTTACTCCGTTTGATTAATATTTGACCTGAAATGTATTTTCTCCTTTTTTAGGGAAATACTCTACTACTTTGCAGAAAGTGTTAGAACTTGGTTCAGAATCTTTGTGTGCTGCAGAACATCAATACTATAAAGTCTCTTTCTGGCTTTATGTAGGAGCAGAGCACAGTATTTATGCTACTGTATTTTACTGCCATAATCTGTCTGGGACTCGTGTTCCTCAGGGTTAATAAAGGCCACTGAAAGAAAACTTTAGTGGAGCTGCCACACCATTTTATTTTTCTTTAATCCCCAGTTTGGGGCCCCCTAAAATGAATACCAGCTGCTATTTGTTAGCCAGTCTGTGGCAAGATAATTCAAGTATCTGAACCTGGCTACTCTCAGCAAACTGGATGCATGAGACTGCATCCAGTGACTCCCTTAGTTTGTGATGGGTAATGACTCACTGAAGTCAGGCATACATGCCAATGCGGAAAGCCACAAGCCTCCAATTACTGTTGATCATGGTGCTGACTCACCTGAAAGCTCTGTGGAAGCAGACAAAACTGCCCATCCACATTATATATTTCTATTGCTCCAAAAGATCTTAGCGGAACAGCAATTGCTAAGTTTATTTCTTAGCAGCTCTTTCATAAGCATATTCTTCGAGGTCTTGATATCCACTCTGCATTTGTCTGACCTGCAGATTGAGCTACCACCAGCAAGGGAGCAAGATGTGATCACTCATGTTTTAATTTCCACTTACCAATTACCCAGTTTACAAGTACAGACATATCAAACAACCCTCAGGAGACTGGACCTGAAGCAATTTAGCTGGCTGCATTCAAACAAATTGAACCAATATCGAAGGACACAAAGCAGTCCAGAATACAATCAACATGTTATCTGCTGATTTAATACAAAATAAAAGAGCTGGAATTCTCTTTCTATATCAAAACTCAACTGGGGGAAGGAAGGAAGCCAGAATCTAGTAGATTTCCAGTTACTGCTCTTGTGTTAATTAAGGAGTCTATACCTAGTAAAAAGTTTTACAGCATTTCTATTCAGATGCAGATCTTCACACTGTTAATCACACCTTTACTGATATCAGACCAAAGACCATAATGCAGACACATGGGCTCCACTTGAAGTCAAACTGAAGTTCCCAGGTAATCCCACAGCACCCCAAACTAACCCATCACAGCACAAAGACCAACAGGCAGGCAACAAGGACCACCAACTAACTGAAAGTACTCTTTTTGTCCTATGGTCCTAACAGGGCAAGGAACCAGCCCATGTAATATTTCAAAGAGTGGTGGCAATGCAGCTACTGCTACCCCCAGTTTGACAAGGGCCCACCTTGAACTTAATGGTGGAGTGTGATCATTTATGCTACAGACCGAAAGAAACTACTGGTCTGAAGGATACCTGTATCAAGTCTGTCTTTCTTCCCCTGTGCTTTTTGGAAACAAAAGGGCGTATTGAATTTTATAATGATGCCAGCTCTGCCTACCTGAATAGTGTGGTATGCCAAATAAGCACTAAAACCACTGGATAACCAAGACAGCCTAATTACAAGTGATTCCTATTCACACCTTTTAAGTTAGAAGATCAAGGCTTCTTGACACACTCCAAACACATACAAGGATTTGAAATTTGGTTTAGTTTTATGTTACAGTAATCTGCTTTTTCCAGGACATAAAATTCTATTCAGATGTGTGAACACTAAAAAGATATTTGTTATTTTCCTCTATGGCATGCACAGTGCGGCAGATAATTCAGAATCTCCTAGAAATAAAAGTTTATCCTCTCCTTGAAGGGCAACAAGCAAAGCACCTATGCAACTCCCTGATCTCTTCCAACACATGACACCAACTCTGTCCTCTCCTAGAATTTCTAAGTAAGCGTCCCTCCCATTCCCTTACCCAGTAGGGGAAGTACACCAACCTGTCTAGTCAAGCAGAACAGAACAGTTGACTGCCACTGCGAAAGAGCAGGAGTCCCTTTCCTATTCAATAGTCTAGAAGACCTAATTCAGAGGTACAGGTTCAGGTTTTTTCTAATAGATGTACCAGAAAGCAAACCCACCACCTTTAATGCCACCTGCAGGCCTGGGAAGAATACAGGGACAGTGTCCAGGAAGCTAGGGGTCAGGTCAGGAAAGCTGAAGCCCAGTTAGAATTGAGTCTGGACAGGGAGGTCATGGACATATAGGTATGTTGCAAATAAAGACAGACTAGGGATAATATGGGCTCTTCCCAGAAAGAAATGGGAGAACTGGCTACCCTGTATATGAAGAAGGCTGAGGTTCTCAATGACTTCTTTGCCTCAGTCTTCACTGGCAAACGCTCTGACCACACCGCCCAAGCCTTGGAAGCAGATGCAGGGACTGTGAGAATGAAGACCTCAGGCCCACTGTAGAAGAGGATCAGGTTCGAGACCATCTTAGGAGCCTGAATGTGCACAAATCCATGGGGCCTGATGAAATCCATCAGCGGGTCCTGGAGGGGCCAGCGAATGAAGTACTGTCTACACTTGTGTACCAAATTCAGAGGTATAGGTTCAGATTTTTTCTACTAGATGTAACCAGAAAGCAAATACACCTCTTTTAATGTCATACATCTCAGCCAAAATACTGTCTTCACTTCGTACAAGACATGAAATCAGAAAACAGCAGAGCAAAATGAAGATGACTGCTCATGGTAACTCAGTGCAAACATCAGACTAAAATTTTGATCTCTGGATCAGCATAAAGACTTGCGTCCTTTTTTTTTTTCTTTCAGTGTAGAAGCTTTTATAGATTGCAGATAACTACTTTCAAGAATCTAATTACAAAATAAAGTGTTTGGTCAGAAAGGCCTCAGACTTCTGGGGCAAATGCCACACAAGACCAGACTCTTCAGTTTGCCAAATATTTATACTAGTTTCCCCTAGGAAGGTAAAAAAAAACCAACCCAAAACCCAAGAAAACCAACAAAACCTACTAGGCTAAACACTAGCCAGATACCTTCTTGTGAAATCTATGTTTGAACAAAGACACTCCCTTTCCCAATACTTAAACAGACTTCAACTGTAATATCAAAGTACCTCAGACAGTCATTCTACAATTCCATGATGTATTTTTATAAGCACCTCCCTGTGAAGTGAGGAAAAAAAAAAACCCAACATTTTTCCATCTGCAAAATGGGAAACAATAATTGCAATTTGCATACATTCACAGGGTGGCATGAAAAAAAACACCCCAACAAATCAAGTCCCTAGAGAGCTAGTCTGTGTTCAACCACAGCAAGCTTTTTTGGTATAGTATTACATGGCTCAAATGAAATCAGATTTTTTTTCTATTTTTTGAAAGATATAATCAAAAGGCAAAAAAAAAAAAGATTAAACATGCGCTAGCTGCCTAATTAAACCTATGAAGAATTCATTCTGCTTAAGATGCAAGAGAAAACAACAAACCCAGCTGACAACCCAGGAAGATGGAGCATTAGGAATCAGAAAATACACTCCAGCGACATTCACAATCTTTTATGAACCCAGTCATGCCAGCAACCTTTCTGATTTAATCATTTCAGTGTCATGAATTTTAGATGCTCCTACCTCACTTTCATAATGTGACAAAAGCCTTAATTCCATATTTCTGCCGTTTGAACATTTTGGGTATCATACATCTCTCCTTGAGGATACCTTCAGTTTCTCAAAATTCCAATTTATACATCCTTTCATAAGAAGGGTATCAGCTAGTCCTAAGAGGTTGCTTAGACTACAAAAAGTGGTCTGATTTTAATAAACAAGGGCCAATACAAAACTCCTTCGAACCTCACAGCTATAAAGTTCACCAAAATACAGATAACTCTGAGAACAGAGATAAAGTGAGCCATATCCCTATCATCAATGTGCATGGCAAGAGGGTACTACCAGACTCTCAACTGCTAGAAGACACCCTCACATTGATTGCATACGTCAGAGCTCCTTAAACACCTCTTCTTGTCTGGAAGGTTGCTCTTCACTGCTGTTTGTTCAGTATTATGAGCATCACCTGCTACAAGTCTACGCTCTCCTTGCATTCCTGATGAATGAACAGCAGTAAACAGGATCCTGCTGACTCCTAGCAGGGCTCTCTCATTTCAAGATTCTTTCTTGGTATGGAAAGCCTCCTGCATCTGGCTGCAAGTTAGATTTTTGGTGAAGAGAAATCACTTTGCATTTAACATTTGTGGCCATGAAAAGAAGCAAGAGACCCTTATGTCAAAAAGCTGCATGCAAAGACTGTATCAGCTGGTTAGGGTGACCTCTGCTTACCTAAGAGAGACACACAATGCCTCTCTGCATAAACTCAACTTTGACTTACAATGTAGCTGACTAAGAAAAAGGACTGGGATGTTCTGAGAACTGCACCTGGCCAGGAACCCCTTACTATGTCTCTGAAAGCCTGGCCACAAGTCACTCTAGCACCCTGTCTGACCGCCTTCCAACCACTTTCTCCTCATGCAGACAAGCTTTGACTACATTCCACACCAGCAAGTTTGCAATGGGGTTTGAGCACTCATTAAAATACATTGCGATCAAGGCTAACAAGTCAAACTATTAGGAAGCCATTCCTCTAATTTTGCTAATCACCTATCACCACCTCCAACATCCATCTGCTAATGAATCTGACAAAACCAAGGTTAAAAATGCACCAGAGATCCTCAGCTGGTCAGACATGGCAGAATATGAGGGAAATGAGTCATTCAATAAGTTTGAATGTGGAAGATATGAATTTTGTCTCCTGTTCCACAGTCATTCATACAATATATATTCCTATTTTTAGTTGCTGTACTTATTAAACACACAAAAAATCAAGTTTAAAACTGACTGTAACATTTGCTTAACCTAAGAAAAGACAAAAGTGTCAGCTGACCCATAAGAAATGATACAGAGCTTCCCCAGCAGATTTAATTGTGTCAATCTGACTGTGAAGGGATAACAATCCAGCAGTTAAGTATCACTAGATAAGGTACACCTTCTCTCCTTCACACTAACCTCTTTGAGCCGCCACTGGTCTTCTCCAGATCTGAAGGGCTGGCTCAGCAAGCTAAGGGAGCAGTAAAATAAAGAAATAAATAGTCCACTCCAAGGCACAGACAGTTTGGATGCAGGACTAATTTTTTGAAAGAAACAAGCTCTTCTGACTACCCATGTCAAATGTTATGAAGTAGAATACAAAGCCCACAGCTTCTACTATTACAGAAGTAATCTGGAATATAAATTCATATTCAATTAGATGCCTAATTCCACTACAAATCCCACAATAAATACAAACCTGATCACTCGTAGCTGGTACATCCTCCTAATCGCTGTCTTTTCAGATAGCACAGTTTTAGGGAACAAAACGTTTTGCTTAGATTTGTGCTGGAACTGCACAAATATTAAGAAAGCCTCAAAAACTTACATAAAAATAGTTGAAGAGCTCTTAAGGCTAGTATGCTACTGCAACAACTTAGACCAAACTTTAACAATTTACAAGTTCAAAATCAATTGTTTAACAGAAGAAGCTTTAGCGATACCAATCTCTAAAGTAGTGTAAGAATTAAACCAGTAACTCTAGTTACTTGTAGTGTTAGAGATGCATAAGAATGAAGAAAAACAAATGCTGTAATTACAGGGAGATTAGCAAAGGCTTGGCATATCACAACAACAAACAGCAATAATTTGGCCTCAGTTCAGCAAGCACAGATCCCAATCAGCTTATGAAGATTATGTTCATCATGAGATGTCATCTCCGAATTGTTTTCTCCACAGGTATTGAAAAATCAACAATAACCTCCTAAGGTGTGTGTGTCTTTAAACATCTTAAAATGCAATGTATTCAACTGATTTTGAACCTCACAGGGAAAATCTGAGACAGTGTATCTAAATGGACTTATTAGGTGTTTGTTTTCTGTCGAGAGTCACAAACATTTCACAGCATGTTCACTTGCAAACTAACTAAACTTTGGAGAATTCTGTAGCAATAGTAACAGAGAAGGCTTCCCACATTACCTTTTTCTTCCTACCCATGTAATTCTTTGCAAGGTACAAACATATACACCTGTATTCTCCCAAGAGTATATATACTGGCCTTAAAGGGTAATAAAGCTGCAGGAGTCAGAGCTTAGAAACCCTGCATGAGAGTACTGGATCATATATTAAATCCAGTTCTCAACAGGAACCTACCTGACACCTGTGTTTTCACTTAAACCACGGAGATTCAGGAAACCAGTGAGGCTATTGAGCCAGCAGGACTCCAGTACCTTAAACCAACCTAAATCAGCTGTTGCAGCCTTACTGCCTCCCAGGCATCCTTTTGTGAGTATACATTCCTGTACCAGCAAAGTGAAAGGCAGAAAGCTGATCAATCTGCAAAACTCAACTCCTGAAAGAAACTGGATTATTGCAAAATAGCTGGGAGTAACAGGCTTTCTGGGATTGCTACAAGTTTTATTTGTTTCAGGTAATGTCTGAAGGGAAATACAGGAAGGCAGCAAACAGACTTGTCAGTGCACAGAAAAGCATAAAGAAATGAGCTGATAGCGGTGTGTCTGCTCATTTGTTAGCACTGTGCCGCTATCATACCTCCACTGCAATAAGCTTTCGACACTTGACAGGAACATGGGTTTAAGTCAACCTATACCTTTCTCAGATGCCCATAGACTGTACAGATTTGATCTTCACAGAATATTCCTCAGCTTGCAAAAAAATTCTTAGCAGCATGACAAAAAAATGTGAGTAAATTCAAGCAATCCCAAGAACCAGATCCACAGTGTTAGCAAAGCAGCTACAGCAATTACACTGAACCTGCCATAACAGATGATGGAGATCTGGGATAAGACCAGGTTCCTCCTGTGCCTCAGCTGCAGTTGGGATGCTGAAGGCACAGAATAAAAATAATCCTTGACAGTCCCTGTACCCAAAGGTGATACAGAGCAAAAGGTGACACAATTGCCCCAAAAGAAACTGTAAACTGAGGACATCAGTGGCCAACACCTCTGAAGCTTAAAATCAAATAGAGCAGGGGTAGGTGAATGACGACAGTGTGGTCGTGTCTCCTTTTGGTAAACAGCCTTCAACAAATTTCAGGATGTTAATCCTATGGCCTAAGCAACACAGTTCAAGGATTTGTGTTCTTCTGACTTCTGATTAGGATATGACAAGTAAATAAACCACGAATTTTTAATCCCAGTTTTTACAAAAAGTTATTTAGGCTCTAACACACTAACTCCTCACTAGTTTGATGGTGAGGTTTTTGTTTCAGTATTTTTTTTTTCTAAATGAGTGTACATGGAGCTCTACTTTTGACCCAGTAAGCATTTTGCTAATTACATGACCACAGTCAAAATGTGTCACACACAAAACCCTCCTAGTAAAGCATGCAGACAGCCCTACAAATCGTAACATCTCCACTCATCAAGAATTTTCCCTCAGTTTTAGTGAGGGATGCTAACTAATCCTGATAAAAATATAGGCTGAATTGTTTGATCTGTCACTTTAAACATCAGATCAGTGAGTTAACATATAGTACCTGTTATTGTAATAAAGAATAGGTAACACTTCTAGTCCAAGAAGCTACAGGAGTCAAAATGCTTAAGGGTGTTACTAGGCTGAAGAACTGCAAACAGAAAAATCAGAAGATTCAAATTAGGTTTTCTAAAAGCTAGGCTATGTTAGATGTCAAGATAAACAAATAGATGGAGCAGTTACAAGGGGCATTACAAATTAAGTGAATGCACCTATTTAATCTTGTCCTATAAAGCTTTAATTGTATTGGAATAATCAGTGCCATACATTCAGAAGAAACCCACAGAGACTTATGAAGACTACATGCCTATGAGGAACACTGGAAAGCCTTCTCTTCAATGTATGGGAAGAACTAAAAAGCCCTTTCACACCCCTGGAGAATAGAAAATTGAGAAGGTTGTGAGGAGAAACTGTTCTGGCAGTTGCTTGTCCAGATGAAGCCATTAGTGTCTTGGCTCCTTATCACTCAGCTCCGCAGGTTCAGGTTAGCTCTGTCTGCTGCTAATCACATGTCAGTACCTATAAAAATAGAAGAGTCTCACTAATAAAAGCAAGAGTAAAAACTCATATTAAGTGATTAACAATTAGCTTCTGGCATTTGATTTCACTATTATCCCTTTTGAGGGCTAAATACTTTTTGGAAGTATTAATACCTCAAAAATCAGCATTCCAGTTCTATATTCCCAACACTGTGTCCTTAACAGAGGAAGCCAACAAAAAAGTAAGAAACTTCTACCCAAATCTGAAACTATGAAAAGTAGGGTGAGGCTACGCAGGTCAAGGATCCAGAAGCTTTCACTTCTGCTCCACAGATCCATTTTTTTTGCTCTTAGAAAAAGCACAGTGAGAAGTTGCATGTGGCACTGAGGTCTGTCTTAACGTAGGACTAAAGTACTTATTCACCTTTCATTTCCCTTAAAGTTGCATTAACCAAAAGCAAAGACAATTATATGGCCTAGCAAACCCAGTAATAAAATATGAGTTAACTACAAATTAAAGGAGCGAGCATTTTGGTCTGCCAGAAGAGTCTGTACCCAGAGGGGATCAATAATAACTCACCAGTATTTATTAGAAGCCAGAGGAAGATTACTAAAGAATGTATTAAAGCCTAATGTGTTCAAAGGCAGTGACTATTTCCAGGCAGAAGGTGACTCAAACGCCACTGTTTTCAAACTTAAGGCTTTAATATTTTGGACTTTCCAAAGGATATAATCTAGATTTCAGACCACGATTTATTGCTCCATCATACCAACCATTTATTTTCTCTTTGGTGGAATTTGACAAAATGTGTAGATACAGATCAATGCCAATGATGGCGCTGATGATGCCTCCTGGTTTCCAAAGCTAAGTACAGAAAATTGGAGGCAGGATCTTTACATAAAACTCCTTATAATAGCACAGGGACCAAAACAAGTGTATGTTATTGCTCACAGTTGAGAATTACACGTAATATTTGATTTAGAAAAGAAACATTTTGTGGAGAACCGATAACCTTCACTAAACAAAGACAAACTGTCCAATCAGTGGTACACAGCTGACCTGCTATCTCAAGAGAGGCACAGTAAGTAACAGCAACTATATAGCATTGCTATGCTTTTCCATTCTCCACTACAGGATCACAGACTGGACTGGGTTGGAAGGGACATTAAAGACCATATGGTTCCAACCCCCCTGCCATGGGCAGGGACATCTTCCACGAGACCAATTGCTCAAAGCCACGTCCAACCTGCCCTTGAACATTGCTAAGGATGGGGCAGACACAGCCTCTCTGAGGAACCTGCTCCAGTACCTCAGCACCCTCATGGTGAAGAAGTTCTTCCTAATATCTAATCTAAATCTAACCTCTTTCAGTTACTTTACATTGTTTTACTTCTGGAGACTTAAGATAGCTACAGTTTACTTAGAAGGGTACTTCTAAAACAAACTTTTAAATAAATACCATGATCAGAAGAGTCAAAAACATATAGGAGAAAATTTCAAATATTTAATATATAGTTTTTAAAGATGCTGACACATTTCAAATACTTTGCAGTCCTTTAATGAACCTACATTTCATCACAAGATATTTCCCATAGGCATCCAACTTCAACATACTTCTGTGTTTTATCTCTTTGCTGCTCACGAAAGAAAAATGCTTCTTAGATTTTAACCATTTTCAAAAGCAAGGGTGAAAGCTTTAACCGCATTAACATGCTGGAGCTACCTACCAAACAGCTTTAGGCTCAGCCACAAAAAGAAGTCAGTCAGCACACTGGAAGAAAACCCCAAAGGACATAGTTCTCTGTAACAGCAAATACACTATTCCAAAATAATTGCTCCTCCTCAGGAGGAAATGAGAGCTAAGCTACCTTAGCTGGTCTGGTCTAACTAATTTCAGTAAAGCTTAAGTGGTCAATTCCCTTCTTCCCTGCCTCCAGAGAGGCGGATATTTAATTCCCCTAGTCTTGGGCACGCTATAATATAAGCAAGCATGGATGACAGATCAGTTCACACTAGGCATGAACATACCTAACCTTTCCCTGTTTAGAGCTCCGATGGATTCAGGCCAATGACTGAGAAAGCTGCAACAAAGCTAGCAACCAATACGGGGAGATGAGACAAGGACAAAATGAATGAGGAGCGGCAGGAAGAGTCTCACTGGATGAGAAGGGGAGAAAGAAACCCACCACGCCTCCTCCTTACCCTGAAAAGCAACTGCTAAACAGAAGGATAGGTAATTTTTAGTTCCTTTCTAACGTTTACTAATGTTAGCTCGAAGTGTTGAAGTTACCATACTCTTTAAAACAATATTTTCTGTGAGAAAGATTAACTGTGACCAAATTAAGCAAAATCTAATATAAAGATTATTTTAACTGTGAATGTCATCTTAAAGACACTGCTGCTGCTAAGCCTGACCTGCATAAAATTGTCTCCACCCAAACAATAGCAGTAGAGGTGTGAATTCTGCTACATTACAAAACAAGCTTTCAAAGGACTAAAATTCCAGTCCTGCTGATTACAGAAGTGAATTTAAGTGATAAGAACAACAGAAGCATGGAAAACACCCTGGGGTGAAGTCAAACTAATCCGACACATATTTAGGTTTTCAGCCTAGCAAATCCTAATCCGATTCCAATCCTAGTCTGATTTTAGAACAACTCCCTCCTTTCTTTCCTCTTACAGAAACCTAAACATAAGATTTGGAATTTCCTGCCTTTTCAGTTGTAACTAGAACTGAAGATGTCCCCAGGAATGACACACAGATTCAGAAGACCTTTGGAATACCTCCAGGGAACAAGCTTCTAACCACTCGGCATCTCTCAAATTTGGAGGAGTAAAGTACTAGCCTATTAGCCTTAGGAAGCACCGCACTCCTTCCCGATTTTGATAGAGACACCCAGCACACGATCACTGATGTACCTACCAGCATTTAAAAAAATAGGGAAAAAAAAAAAAAAGGGTTGATCTAAGGCAGTGCAGGAAGCAGAATGGGCCAGCCCAGTGCACAGTCTGAAGGCCGATCGGAGCGCGGAAGCGGCTCTCACCACCAGCACAGGCTCCCGTGCGCGGCAGCAGCTCAGCGGGACACGGCCGGGCGGTCAGGGCAGCCCCTCGCCACGGCGGAAGGGCTGCTACCGCCCAGAGAGGCTAGCACAAAAGGCAGCCGGCACCATTGTCCGCCCCATCCGAGCCCCGATTCCGCCGAGCACCGGAGAGGGGGCGGCAGGACGGCAGGGAAGGAGGGTGGCAGCGGGAGAGGGGAGCTGCAGGGGGGGGCTCAAGGGGGTGCATCCCGCCGGCCCGGCCCGGGCACAGCGGCCGGCGAGAGGCCCACCGGGCCCTCCCGCATCCCGGTGACCGGCGGAGGGGGCGCGGCTGGGCCTGCACGCCGCTCGCCGGGACCGCGCTCGGCCCGGCCGCGCCAACCCTTCCCCCCGCCACCGCCTCCTCCGCCCCCCGCCGGCCGCGCCCGCATGACGGAGGGGAAAAAAAAAAAAAAAAAGGAAAAAGGGGGGAAAAAAAATTCCCGCGGGCGTTTTCCCTCCGCCGCCGGCCCCGCCGGCCGGTCCCCGCCTCCTTCCCGCCGCCCGCCGGCGGCGACCCGAGAGCTGCCAGGCCCCGGCCCCGGCCCCTCCTCTCGCGCTCGCCGGAGGCGGAGGCCGGGCCCAGCCGGGTCCCCGCCGGCCCCGCACCTACCTCTACGTCGCGGCCCTTGTTCTTGAAGCTCTTGATGCGGTGGTTCTCCAGGCCGGCGGCAGCGGCGGCGGCGTTCTCGGCCATGGCGGCAGCAGCTCCCGGCTACGGCTCCCAGCTCCTGCGAGGCGGCTCCCGGCGGCTCGCGCGAGGGGAGGGCGGGGGGGGGAGGAGAGGGGGGCGGGGGGAAGCGGGACGCTCCGTGACGAGCCGGGGGGGGGGGGGGAGACGGACGAGGGCGGGGGACCGAGCGCGCGCGCCGTTGCTGAGTGACGGGGAGGGCGGCCGCGAGCGCATGTGACGCGGTGCGCGGGATCCGCCAATCGCGGAGCGACCCCTCCGCCTCGCCCCGCCCCGCCCCGC
The DNA here is from genome assembly GCA_017639245.1 of Myiopsitta monachus. Lineage (NCBI taxonomy): Eukaryota > Metazoa > Chordata > Aves > Psittaciformes > Psittacidae > Myiopsitta > Myiopsitta monachus. The sequence goes on from CM029919.1 coordinate 69,966,024, forward strand.
CCCGCCGAGCGACCCCGAGCGAGGCCCCGGAGGCGCCGAGTGCTGCGGACTGCGCTTCCCGCCATGCACCGCGGCGGCGCCGCGGTGCATCCTGGGGGCTGTAGTCCCGGTTCGGCGGAGGCCTCGCACGTGGAGCGGGCGGGAGCGCGCCCTGCAGGGCGGGCGGCGACAGCGCCGGCCTCGCGCGTCGGCCGCGGTTCCGCCCGAGTGGCTCCAGCTCAATGCTGAACGTTGTGGCTCTCCGAGGGCGCCGGGGAGGGCCTGGCTGGGTACGCAAAGACTCTTCTGTGGCCTCGTGCGCCTGGGGGGCCGGGGGAACCAACCCTGACAGAGGGTTGCAGCGGGCACAGGGCAGCCCCGGCCTCCAGGAGCCCCCGCCCCCTGGTTGATTGCAGGTTCATTCCCCCAGATGCACTGTTTGGTGACCTCGCTGTCGTGGCTCACTGTGAAGCTGTCCTTGGCAACTGCATCTGCCCGGAATGTGTCAGGCGCCTGCTACATACCTCCTTCTGCATCCCAGCACTGCATTGACTTCTCTGTGTGTCGCCTGGGAAATGCTGCACAACACACATCCAGCAAATCCAGATGTTTGGGGAAGCCCTGCGTTTCCTTCAGCTCATCCACCATGCAAGCAAGCTACCTAGCAGGCAAATCCAGTGCGTTGCAAACACACCCTCCATACCACATGCGCACATGGTAGATGTGTGTCTGGGGTGTTGTACCTGCTATAATTGTCTCTTCTCAGTCCAACAAATTCTCCACAGACTGCCAAAATCGCGGCACCCAACCCCCCGCCCCCCCCCCCCAAGCTGTTAGTGTGGCTGTGGTGGTAGTTGCATATGCTGCGAACAGACCCAGGACCTTCAGATCAATAGCAGCCTTGGCACAGCAGATTGGGTCAAACTCAGAGTCTCAAAGTCACACCGAGCATTTCTAGCCTAGTAAATGTGTGGGGGTGATGTAGTTGTAGACAGTGGTCAGAGGTGATCTTAACACCCTCCACAAAACAGAGAATTAGTTCTTTGGAAGAAAATTATCCATGAAAACCAAACCCACAAAGCAACAGAAGCATGTAATGTTCATATCTAGCTCATCTTATGCCACATCAGGTTCTGCAACAGACCCTTATAGCTATATATAAGCCTTTCACAGACTTCTTTCAGAGTCTCTCCTTCTAATTGACAGCTCAGCTTTTTAATTGCCTCCCCCCAGCCCCTCTTTGTATCATTCAAGTGTCTGTAACTTGTAACTCACAGTTCTGGCAAAACAAAGCTTGCAGCCTGATGGAGATGAATAAAAATCTGGAAGACTAATGCTCTTCTTCACTGTCGTTCAGCTGTGTGCCAAATGTTCTTATCTGAGGGATCAATGTAGCACTTCCATCCCTCTCGTATCCAAGTGGTTTCAGCTCCCAGTGCACATTCCTACATGCCTTTTCCTAACGGCTTTGTCTGGGTGTGCTGCACCATTATTGCTAGCAGTAGAAGAGAAGGAGCTAGAAGCAGAAAAAGCCCAAATGGCATGACCGATGTGACTGGTGTTTGTCAAGATTACTGATGTCAGAGATGGCTTCTAGGCTCTGGCACTTGCTCTTTTGAAGGAGAATTGAATCCAGCTGTCCAGCTGTCTTCAAGAGAGCAGCTAGAGCAGATTCAGTAGCTGAGAACTTTGGTTTATCCGCCAGAGAAGGTAGCCATTGCTGCCAGCTGTGGCTTACTCAGGCCTCATAGGACATCTGAGCAACGCTGATCTGATCCCTGCCAGGCAAGATTGTTGCAGTTACCCTCTGGAGAGGTGCTCACCATTGCTCGAACAAAAGAGCTTTGTTCAGCTCCATCCAACATAATCTCTGAGGTAAAAGGAAGACTTGCAAATAAAAAATGAAGTGTCTCCAGACTGGGACAACTCAATTTACCAATTCATAAATCTACACCCATTCCACTAGATAGGATTTATAGATACAACAGTGGCAATGTCTTTTCTTTCCCATTTTCTCCTATTCATGATATAATCCTTTCAGAGTTTCTACAGTGCATTTCATTAGTCTTAGTAGACACTCAGGAATTGAACGCCTCTTAGAGCTACATGAAAGTTTGATTAGTTTTACTGCCTGAATAAAGCTTCTTGGTGGAGCTCTTGACTAGATAATTAAACTTGCATGTACTCAGAAAAAATATTTTGATATAGTTAAGCAAATACTGCTTTTTGGCACTGTAAGTAACAGACAGTATTAAAATATAAGGAACGAATATTTTGGTACTTTAAAACTGAACAAACTGTGTGGTTCAGGGTGGCCATTCTTCCTCACCATATGAGCTTCATATCAACATATTTTTGTCACCAATACCTGTGAAATATATGTCAAGGGCTATGAACATATTAATAGGATTTACTGGCCCTGAGCAGCCTCCCTGCACTCTATTTCAGATCCCTGCTCCGGTGATGCTGCAGCAGTGCTGGTTTCCAGCTCTACTGCAGCCCTGGCCCAGATGAATAGACTGATATCCTGGCTGGGATGAAATGGGGCTCATGGGTGATGAAGTGAAAAGGGGAAAAAGAGGTTGGTTAGGCCACCGAGGTCATTGGGTATCTTCATTGTCCCGACAGGATAAATTTCATTACTTAAAGACCTGTGGGGAGGAAAGATCGTTCATAATTCAAAGATGTGGGATGATAACAACTCTTTGGGTGTCCCATTCCTGAACAGAGTTGAGCTATGCTTGTTTCTGGGATGACTGGCTGGCTTCAGCAAAACAAAATGAACCCAGCAAGTGATACTGCCATATTTTGGGAAGTGCACATGGCTAGCTCAGAAACCCACCTGCAGCTCCAGCGTCAGAGGGCACTACCACTGTGGTAGTCAGTCACTTGTTTTTTTTCAGTCAATGATTTTCTCTATGTCCACCAGTCAATAGAGCTGCAAGAAAACCAGCAAGTAAAAGAGATGTAATGAACACAAGTCATGCTCTTACTGGCAGTCCCTCCGAGAAGGACTGGGGAGATTTAGGTGCACTACTTTAAGATGCTGCCTGTTGTAAGTCCCACCCTGCTAGTAGATGTTAGAATGTACAGGAGAGAAATAAAACATGTCAGCTGCTCAGTCTCTCTGTTCCCAGCCATGAGCAGCTGAAGCCAAGACCTGTGGGGTGGAGGAGGTGAGGATGACTCCCCAGCAGAGGAGTGGGGCAGTTGGCGAGGCATCTGGCAGCTGGCAGTTGGCAGTATCACCTGAAACTACTGCTGCTGACTTGGCTACAAACCACCCATCAAGAATAGCTGGTAAAATCATGCAACTTGTAATAACAGAAAGGTACAAGGGTTGTTATTTAGCCCGTTAAGTTAACCTAAACCACTCATGGGTCTCTTGTCTTGTTTGCCCATCTCAAAATGGGATGCCGGAGCATCTCTGACTTGGGTGACATGACAGTTGTAACCGTGTATTACAGTTGGCATGGCAGAGCGAGAGGAAGCTTTTTCCTGCAAAATTTGCCACTGTTTGTGTGCTAACTGCCAGCAGTTGTTAGCTTCCATGCCTTGCTTTCTCGTGTCTGTTAGAGGCAGAGTGACTAGTGCAGGCTCAGATACGTGCGTGGCTGGGGTCCCTGCCCAGATCACCCTGTCCCCACCACTTGTATAGCTCTCCAGCAACTGGCTAAGGAGCGTCTCATCGGGTGTTGCTCTCTGGCAAAAGGGATGAGTAATGCATAATGTAAACTAAGGCAAAGTCCCCTACAAACAATGCCTTTGACATCCATTTTCCTTTAAGATACATGTATAATTTTGGTGAGACTGTTAATGCATGTTTGCAGTTCTCTCCATCACTGACGTAAAAATTTGTCTTCATAGGAAAATATTTATGTTCTTACCTCATGGTAGCTAAGGCTTTATAATGAACACAAAGTAAATCCTAGTAAAGGCCCCAGCTTTGTCAAAGGCTGCCCTGAAATACTGTGGGTGCTAGGAGGTAACACACGCTCAAGGAGAGACTAGATAGGTCCACCAAAGAGAAGCCCATGGAAGGTTGCTGTGTGCAAAGGTCCATATGCCCAGGTCAGGAAACCCCTACTCTGAAAACGGTTGGAATCTGGGAAAGTGGTAGGGGAAGCATCACTTTTTTCTCCTGTTCTTATGCTTTCCTCAAGAGATCTGTTTACTGGTGTCTGTTGGAGATGCACTACTGAGTAAGACAGACTTTTGGTCTGATTTGCGATAGTTCTTAAACTTACAGCAGAAAACTAGTGCTTAGTGAACTACGTCACTATGAATTTGGCACCTGAATACTCTCAAGGTACCGTGTGGTCCTCCAGTTTCAAAGCAGTAGGTTATGGGTGTCACCAGTCCTCCTGCAGTGTCTCCAAAGAGCTGGCAGTCCTAAATACCTCTCTGAGCAGTATACCATATCCTGTTACCATAGACAGCACAGTCAATGGCACTTTGCAAATCCAGGCAGCTTCCCTGGGCTCTCAGGAGGTGTGTGGACTGGTACAGAGCTCAGGGAAATGAGGACCCTTCTCAGGACATCTGTGCCAGGATCAGTCCCAGAGAACTGCCCTTGCTGCTGGGAGAAGTCAGTTCTGTGGGTGACACAAATAGGTGGTGAAGGAGCTGGCGTGAGGCTGGCTTTGGAAGAGCCAGTGAGGATCCCAGGTTTGGGACTTATAAATACTTCATTATCTGCAGACCAGGAACAGAAGCATTGAGGGAGCAGCTGGCTGGTCTGCTAGTGCTTCCAGAATCTGGGGGATGTTGTTAGTGAAGGAGGAACTGTAAAACCTCTGGTTATTCATAGGCCCTCTGTGTTCAGCCTGAGCCAAGTTGCTGTCTCAGCATCTTTGTCCACGGTTTGACTGGAAGGAGAATTAGGGGAAGCTCCTCCTGGGACAGAGCATCACTTTCCTCCTCCGCTATTCTCACAAGAAACCCCAGAGTAAGTACACACTGGTTTCTCATCTTCTGCTGGTTCCCACTGTCAGACAGCTCCACACAAGTAGGTGAGCTGTGGTTGAGGGTTATGGGAAGGTGGGCATGGAGTGGGGGCTCCATGGACAAGGGTGTGCTGCCACAGTATGAAAAGATGAAGAGCTTGGTTGGGTGATGGTAGCTGAGGTCAGTCAAAACCCAAGCACCAGATACGACCATTGCGATGAGGCAGGTGCCAGCTCATGTCAGGGTCCAGAGCGGTGCGTCACGCGGCCAGCTACCGGGATAGTTGCAATGTAGCTCAGGCAGAGACCAAGGGCAAGATCCCTGCTTAAAAGCAGTTCCTGAGATAAGGGGAGTGAATCCCCGCCAAGGCTCCGCAGCGTATGCTCAAACAGCTCTTTGATTCAAGGCCCGGCAGCTGCACTGTCAAAGCTGGCCCTGGGCCCAGGCAGCCCAAGCCCCAGGAGGAGCGGGATGTGCTCAGGGCTCGGGCACCCACCTGGAGCTAAAGACATCCCTTTGTACTGGTGCCTGAGCACCAGGCTGCCGCGGAACCAGAGGGGTCACAGACACTTACAGGGTCTGAACAGCTTTCCCACATTTGAGGCAGATGATGATCAGGAGCCAGAATGCCCTGCTGCCAGGAGCTCCAAACCAAGCACAGCTCCTGAGATACTGCATGCAGAGCCTTCTAGGCTTTGGCCTTGGATTGCAGGTGCTCAGGAGGCTGGGCGAGACTGGGCTGTGCCACAAACAGCAAAACCTGATGGCTTGCTGGTTTCTGTGGTAGGAACAGCTACAGGCAGTCTGCTCCATGGCCCAGAGCCTTCAGCATAAGCAGCCTGGAGATGCATTGGTTGAAGCCCAGCCCCAGAGCCAAAAAGGACCAGGAAGTCCCTGGTGCAGACTATGCTGCACCTGAAGGAGCAGACAAAGAGATGCAGAGTATACAGGAAAAGTCCCTGAGGACCTGGGGGTGACTGCCCACACAATAGCTCTAAATTTATATTTAGAAGTGGATAATTTAATTGGCATAATTTGGAATTTTCTTCTTTTCATTATGGATATATAGAATACGGTAGCAGAGACGGCAAGAGGGAAGCATGTCTGGGACAGAGATAACTGCAGAAGTAGACTGCAACCAGATAAATAATGTCATCCTATTTGGGAAACTGCAGGGGTAATAAAGATTTCCTTTAAACATGCAAGTCACAGGGTATGGGATGCCACATTCCTCACCCTCTGGAGCAGGAGAGATTTTCTCCTTTGGTAAAGAGAAGGGGAAAGTCAGGACTCCTGGGTGTCCTGTGTTCAGCAGTAGCAGTCATGTTTTCTCCTTGGTAGCTGGTGCAGCGCTGTGTTTTTGATTTTGGGCCTGGGAACAGCGTTGATAACTGTTAACTCAGTTACTGCTTGGTAATGTTTTGGTCTGACCAAGGACTTTCTGAGCCTCATGCTCTGCCAGGGAGGAGGGGGAGCCAGGAGGAAGCAGAGACAGGACACCTGACCCAAACTGACCAAAGAGGTATTCCATACCACAGCACGTCATGCCCAGGATGTAAAAAATGAGGGGCAGAGACCCGGAAGGGTGGGGGTTCGCTGCTGGGTCAGGCTTGGTATCGGGTGGTGAGCAATTGTATTCTCTTTCCTTGCATTTCCCTTGTCATTATTACTATTGGTGGTAGCAGCAGTGATTTGTGTTATACCTTAGTTACTGAACTGTTCTTATCTCAGTCTGTGGGAGTTGCATTCTTTCGATTCTCTGGGAGCAGGGAGAAGAAAGAGGGGGGAGTGAGTGAGCAAAACTGCATGGCTGAGAGGCTTAAACCAGGACACTGGGTGACAACCTTAATGGTGCATGCCTGTGTATTATAGCCTGGGGGGGGCGGTGCAGGTAGCCCTGTGCCAGCTATATGATCACACATGGCTTCCAACATGTTCCTTCTGGCCAAGAAACCACGCTCTTTAGCTATGGCATTGCCAGGCTGTGGCATTGCTGCTAGGAGAGGCCTGTCTCAGTGCATCCTCTAGGAAAAGAGATCCTTGAAGGATCTATGGAGACTGAGGCAAGGTGGATATTGTCAAAGCAGGTGAGGAAAAGCCTCCTTTGGAGCCCTGGCCCTCAGCCACCCAAAGCCGCCTGTACTCCATCCTACAAGAGTCATGGCTCGACTGAAGTTTTCTGCTTTCCATCTAAGAGGAGATGGTCACTGGGCTCATGGGGACAACTGTCATCAGCAACAGTATGTATTTCAGCCTGTAAGCTCTAGCATGAGAAGGAACCACCTGCCACAAACAATCTGGCCTCTTTGAAGACTGTGGGTGTGCTGGGGGCAATCCCCTATGATCACACCTCACCAGCATCGCTTGCAGCAGGGTGATGATACTGCACATTCTAGCGTGGTCACAGTGGGCGCATGGGATGGTCAATGCGGAGCTGGGTGTGCTTGCCAGACCTGGTATTGGTGAGGTTCAGCAGTGGACAGTGCCGTCAGCACCCACTCCTGCTAGCTGACAGGACGCACATCTGTGGCCTGTGCTCACCAAAGGTATTGAATCTCCTGTAAACCAGCCTGTATGCACATCTTAGGGCTATAGTTGGACTATGAAATGTGGGAGTGACCTGGTTGGCTCTGGTTGGTCTCCAAAGGCAATACAGACAAGACAGCCTCATTTTAGTGAATACTTGAGTCTGGAGTGAATACTTGAGTCTGAATACTTGAGTCTCTGGAGTACCAGCAGTCTGCAAAGTTGCAGACTAATAAACCTCCTTGTGCTGACAGCCCCAAGCAATAAGAGTGCATCGGAAGCTTTGTCTTTCAGCAGTGCAAGGGTAGAAGACGGCTCTTCTTTTGTAGCCTCCGGTTTGGTGGATCCATGTGGAGGATCACTTCTGGAGTAACCTAACTGCAGGTTTGGAGCTCTGTGGATGGAGTGACCTTCATCACCTCCAAATCATAATGTGAAGCCATTCTGCAAACTTCCTAAACGCCATGGTACTGTGAAACTGCTGTTTTGAACAAGTACTGAGTGATACACGTTAACCGACACATGCTAATGTCCATGGATGGATAGGGAAATGGTGGTTTGATCCACTATAGTCAGGTGTATTTATCTGGCACAGATATGAATAGCCAGAAAGTTATCTCTATCTAACCCCATGTGTATTGGGTTTAGGCGGCAAGGTTTTGGTAGCAGAGGAGCTATAGGGGTAGCTTCTGTGAGAAGTTGCCAGTTGTTTCCAATAGGGCCAATGCCAGTTGTTTCAAGATGGATCCACTGCTGGCCAAGGCCAAGCCCATCAGTGATGGTGGTAGCCCCTCTGTGATAACATATTCAAGAAGGGGGAAAAGTTGCTATGCAACTGGGCAATTGCAGCTGGAGAGAGGAGCAAGAATACATGAAAGCAGCAGCTCGCTCTGTTGGCACCAAGGTCAGTGCAGGAGGGGAGGAAGTTCTCCAGGTGCCAGAGCAGAGCAAATTGGGTTTGAAGTTGAGCCCTGGAAGAAGGGAGGAGTGGGAGAAAGGTGTTTCCTGAAATTTGGTTTTATTTCTCATTAGCCAACTGATCCTATTTGCTATAAATTAAACTGATTTCTCTAAGTCAAGCCTGTTTTGCCCATGATGGTAATTGGGGAGTGATATCGCTGTCCTTATCTCAACCCATGAGTCTTTTGCTGTAGTCTGAGTCTTTTGTTTTTTTCTCCCCCAGTTCTGCAGAGGCGAGTTATAGAGCAACTTAGTGGGCTCCTGGTGTCCAGCTAGTGTCAATCCACCACACGATCTCAAAGCATGATGACCAGTTTCAGATTTTGGCACATGTTAGCAATACACTTTTTCTCCTAAACACAGTCACTGAGAGCTGCAGGATTACAGTGGCACTGCAGAAAATAGGCCTATTTTTTTAGCAGAAGTATCTCAAAATGGACTTGCAGTGATCCCAAAGTATCTTTAGTGCTCACATCGTTAAAGATTATCACATACAAGCCTTAACTTGTATTTGATCTGATTTTGCTAAATCAGATTAATTTTCTTTTCCTATAAACAAAGATAATTTAATGCAAATAATTATGACAGACAAGGCAAAGATCTATTGAGGTGCATCAGGGGGACTTCTGATTTGCCCCACTCACCTCGGTCAACCAACACAACATGCATTTCCATGCTGTGTGCATGTTGTGCAACCGTTGCCCCCACGCACCCACCCACAGCAGGCTGCCACCATCCCTGGTTAATGCAGCCCTGATTAGAGCATCCTTACAAAGGTGGATTTTGTTTCATGTTCTCATAGAGGCAGATTCCAATAACTTCTATCCTTCAAAGCAAGTTTTAGTTTCTACTCTGGTATAGAATCGTAGAATAGTTAGGGTTGGAAAGGACCTTAAGATCATATAGTTCCAACACCCCTGCCACGGGCAGGGACACCACTCACTAAACCATGTCACCCAAGGCTCTGTCCAAGCTGGCCTTGAACACCACCAGCAATGGAGCACTCACAACTTCCCTGGGCAACCCATTCCAGTGCCTCACCACTCTTACAGTAAAGAATTTCTGCCTCAGATCCAATCTAAACTTCCTCTGTTTAAGTTTGAACCCATTACCCCTTGTCCTCTCACTACAGTACCTAAATAAGAGTCCCTCTCCAGCATCCCTATAGGCCCCCTTCAGATACTGGAAGGCTGCTATGGGGTCTACACGCAGCCTTCTCTTCTCCAGGATGAACAGCCCCAACTTTCTCAGCCTATCTTCACACAGGAGGTGCTCCAGTCCCCTGATCATCCTTGTGGCCCTCCTCTGCACTTGTTCCAACAGTTCTGTGTCCTTTTTATGTTGAGGACACCAGAACTGAACACAATACTCCAAGTGAGGTCTCACAAGAGCAGAGCAGAGGGGCAGGATCACCTCCCTCGACCTGCTGGTCACACTCCTTTTGATGCAGCCCAGGATACAGTTGGCTTTCTGGGCTGCCAGCGCACACTGCAGCCGGCTCATGCTCATTTTCTCATCGACCAACACCCCCAAGTCCTTCTCCTCAGGGCTCCTCTCAATCTCTCCCCTGTCCAACCTGTAGCTGTGCCTGCGATTGCTCCGACCCAGGTGTAGGACCTTGCACTTGGCATGGTTAAACTTCATCAGGTTGGCATCAGCCCACCTCACAAACGTGTCAAGGTCCCTCTGGATTCCATTCCTTCCCTCCAACATATCAGCTGAACCACACAGCTTGGTGTCATCGGCAAACTTGCTGAGGGCGCACTCAATCCCACTGTCCATGTCACCCACAAAGATGTTGAACAAGATCGGTCCCAACACCCATCCCTGAGGGACACCACTCATTACTGTTCTCCAGCTGGACATTGAGCCATTGACCACAACCCTTTGTGTGTGGCCATCCAGCCAGTTCTTTATCCACCGAGTGGTCTACCTATCAAATTGATGTCTCTCCAACTTAGAGACAAGGATGTTGTGTGGGACAGTGTTGAACGCTTTGCACAAGTCCAGGTAGATGACATCAACCGCTCTACCCCTGTCCATCAGTTCTGTAGCCCCATCCTAGAAGGCCACCAAATTGGTCAGGCAGGATTTCCCCTTAGTGAAGCCATGCTGGCTGTCACCAACCACCTTGTTGTTTTTCATGTGCCTCAGCATGCCTTCCAGGAGAATCCGCTCCAAGATTTTGCCAGGCACAGAGGTGAGGCTGACTGCTCTGTAGTTCCCTAGGTCATCCGTTTTCCCCTTCTTGAAAATGGGGGTTATATTTCCCTTTTTCCAGTTGTCGGGAACTTCACCTGACTGCCATGATTTTTCAATTATGAGGGACAGTATCATTTTATATACATATATATAGACATGTATGATAGCTTGTCTTGTGCAGAGATAAGAAAGTCACAGATGCAGTGGTATGTGAATCTGGAAGAAGGGACAATTCCCTTTGTATGCCTTGATGGAAGAAGTTCAAGTGTAGTTATGCTTCTGGTACCACCACAGACCCACTGCAGGGGGCTGCTGCCACTATCTCCTGCTCATTTCAGGAGATGATCTGCATATTTTAAATAATTATACATTTGGTACAAGGGTGTCGTGAACAACATCTAATATTCTTCTTGTTTCAGTAACTTCAATTTGTAAGAAGTCACCAAACAGCGAGTCCCCACGCTTACACATTGAAGCTGGTTTCACATGATTATTGGCAGAAATGGGAATTTTATTTTAAAACCTCCTGTGATCTGATCTCAGGATCTATTTGGATCTTCAGTCCCCATGGCAATAGCTTCTCAAATCCTGAAAATAACAATGTGTGCAGCTATTTTGACTGAATAAACCAGATGCCACACATGCGTAAGGCTGAACATATGGGTGCATGCTTGCAGGGAGAGAGTTTTGTTTTGGTCATGAAAGTAGCTATTTTCCAAGCACATGTAGAGATCTGCTCTATTTGATCAGATGTGTCAAGTGAGGGAGTGCTGTTCTTACATTATCACTTTTTAAAACAGGCCCGCATGCTTCCTTCTGAATAGCTTTCTAATGATACCTGACATGGTTCGTGTGCACAGGAACCCATTAGGCATCACTCTTCCCAGTGAAACACTGCTGAAACTGTGCCATGGAAGAGGAGAGGCAGGAAAGTAGATCCTAACCTCATTTTGTACATCCATGTATTCGCCTTTGGACTGGAGCTGTTAGTGAAAATGGGAAGCCTTGTGAGCTGTTTTGGTTAAGAATAGGAATTGGTTTTAATCTTTGATGCTACCTTAAGTGTTTGAAGATGATGTGTGATAAAGGGAGAATCAGCTACACAGGCAGTTTCTTTACTCACAGCTCTCTGCCTTTCAGATGAACCCTGATTTGGTCCTGTGAGGGTGCTCCAGGATGGACCTTTTCCTGAAGGCCACCAGGTATCACATGCACCTCATCTCCTGGTTGCTGAGCTCTGCATGGATCCTGCCCCCTATGTGATCCCAGTGCAGGAATGCCAGGGGCTGATGAGCACTGGGGGTCCTGTGGGAAGAGGGGGACCATTTGCTTCCCCCCACATTGTTGTCCAGAGGATGCTGAGTCAGGTGGACCTGCACAAAGATTTATTCATGGGGTCTGTAGCTGGTAGCATGCATTGACTCCAATGCAATATCTGCTTTTTGGGAAAGATGTAAAAATGAAAGGAGAGAAACAGAGGGAAAGGAAAACTCACCCACATGGCCAGCTGGGAGGAAAAGGAACAGAAGGTCCCCAGAGAAGTGTCCTCCCCTGGGCATCCTCTCTGGTGGTGTGGGTGCCCTCCCTGCAGGCAGATTCCCTGTGGTAACTGTATGTATCCTTTCCTTTTTCACCCCCTCAAGCTCACTTTTCATTGTTCCTCCTCACAAAGCTGTTAGTGCTGATGGGAGCACACGCTGATGGGCCACACTGGTTGGTTGTGAAGCTTTGCACATGCATTTTGTTAGGTCCCTTAATGTAAGCTGAGAACAACAGCTCAAGAACAGAAGAGAGGTGGGAAAGGAAGGTGGTTCTCACACTGGTGCCCATCACTTCTCATAGGAGACTCATAACAGGGCTCACAGGTGCAGGGCCATGAGAGTAGGACAAAACCAACATGGGTTGACAAGGGAAGCCCACCACTCAGGGTCTTGAGAGAAGCCAGCAGCATGGTGGGGAGACAGGGAGCAGTGAGGAGGCTGCAGAGCTGCAGATAGGACCCCTTAGTGTCACACACATCAGGCTCTGCATGGCACACTGCAAAGCCAGAGCGTGGCTGAGAGGTACATGCAGAGCCAGGAGCTGGGAAACACTCCTAGATGGAGCTGTACAGCTCTAAATTGTCTCAATTATTATCACAACCAGCAGAGAGGGCGACAACAACCGCTTCCTACAATGGCATCTCACCAGCTGCAAGGGAGCTTGCTTAATTGCAAGTGCCTTCAGCTCCTTGCTTGGCTCTCACAGGCCAACTGGCACAGGGGCACCCTGATGCATCCCCATGGATCTTGGCGGAGGCATCTAAGGGCCACGGATGGGGCAATGCCAGCTGCTTCACCAGGCTTGCCAGGGCTCTCCTGAAGGAAATAGGGGTCTGTCACTTCTGAGCTTAGCATGGGGTGTCTGGCGGTAGCCCAGAGGCACTGCTGCAGCCAACTGCCATTCCTGTCCCTGGCATCCACCAATGGACAGGGACATCTGACCCACTGGTGAAACAGACTCACCAACTGCTCTTTTCCAGCAGTGGGCCTTGAGCTAAGCCAGTCCTGAGTTTGGCTTTGTCTTCAGGGTGAGCCTGACAGAGATTTTTCAGCTTTTCTTTATCTTTCCCACTGCAAGGAAAAGGAAAAAGTGAGGGGCAATGGAAGGAAGGAAAAGGCAAGGCAAAGAAAGGACGGCAAGGCAAGAAGGCAAGGCAAAATAAAAGAGAGCAGAGCAAGACCAGATAAGGAAAAGGAAGGGAAAGCAAGGCAAGGAAAACAAAGAAACAGGCAGAGACAATAAAGAGCAGGAAAAATAGTCAAGGAGAGAATAGGGGAGAGGAAAAAAGAGGGGAGGAAGTGAAAAGGAAAGAAGGAAGGAAGGAAGAGAGGAAGGGAGGAAGGAAAGAAGGAAGGAAGGAGGGGAGGAAGGAAGGAAAGAAGGAAGGAAACTAATAAGGAGCACTTCACTGCATGTCTTAAGCTCCAGTGGATTTAAAGTGCAGCCTCAAACACTGTGAGTGCTGGCAATGCTCTACGTAAGCCAAAGCATGATGATGACAACATAACATGAAAAAGAAAAGCGAATGTAGAGTAATTCTGAGGGGAGGGAGCTCTTTGGAAGCATCTGTTTGCAGATAGTTTTATGGTGATTCAATGTAGTCGATGTAAAACCTGGCTGAGTTGAACTGGGTGTCAGCCAGCCCCGTGTGGCTACTAAAATTTAGCTGAAGCGGGTATTTTATATCAAGGTTTTTAGGTGAGGAGAGAGGTGCTGCCTTTTGGGCAGTAACTCTCCTGCCAGCCCGGCCTCAAGGGCTGGTTCTGCTCCAGAGGCCTCCACCACAAGCCAGTACAGGCAGTTGGCAGGCTGGTGGTGAACCAGGTCAGAGAACTGATCCAGGGGGAAAGAGCAATAGGGAGAGAGTTTGGGGATTTGTTTTCCCTTTTCCTAGGCTGGTTTTCCTGCTCTTGGCCAGCGACTAAGTGAGAGACCACCAGAGCCTTCCAGAAGCCCTCCAGCGAACCTGCAGCAACAGGACTCAGTGTTTCCCCTGCTGCCAAGGTAAATGCAAGCAGGGAGGAAAACCGACAATGGTAAACCCCAACCCTCTGCAAGCCTTCTTCATCCCCTTTGAAAAATGATAGCTACAGAGGCCCCATTTGGAGGGACTCCAGGGTGGCTCCCCTTCGGAGAGCTCCTTGGCAGACCCTGCACTCCCTCTTGCCTCTCTGCTCTGCACATTGCCACATCCTTTGTCAGCACTCAGCACGGCGGCATTAAAACAAGAGGGAGGCCAAGTGGAATTGAAACTGAAAGCCACCCTCCTGGCTACGGGGAATTCCTTCCCTGGCAGAAAATCAGTGCCGGCTCTGCCAAAATTCCCTTTGGATTTCTGTCCTTACCCGTAATAAGTGAGAGTTCAGATAACTATGTCAGTGCCACAGATTTTAATCGTTATATTTTGAATGTTGTATAGCGCATACTTGGTGAATCCCTGGCATTGCTTGGGCAGTGTAAAAGGAGTAGGGCTCCCTTGTATTTGGAGGGGTAACAGTGCTCCAGGCTACAAAAGATGGGTAACTGTGCTTTTTAATTTAAACTTAAAGCCATGACAGCAGTACAGGGGGTCTCTCTGCTCCAAAAGTGCTCAACCTCCAGTGACTGATGGCTGTTATATCCAAAACCTGATAGGTTGCTATGGGGAAACTTCCAGAATAAACATCTCTGCTTACTACAGAGGCTCAAAAGACTGGTTTGATAGCTAATATGTTTGGGGTTTTGTTCAGGCTCTCATTAGGTGCTACTGCTGGTTTGCTAGTAATTGCAGTTACATTTTTGAGTGCTATCAAACACTGGGACTATGCAATGGGGTCCTGAAGCTGGAGGGGAAATCCTTGTGGATTGTGGGGAGGGAGGAAGGCCACTTACTTTTCACCTTCCCTTTACATTTAACTTTTATGTTTAACAGTTAACGCAGAAATGATAAGATGTCTGTGAAGATCATTAGAAACCCATACTGGTAGGGAGAGAGTGAAAGATGATTACACTTTGTAAATCCAGTAGAAATGCAATTCAGGAAGATGGATGCAGCTATTAAAATGTCACGTCTTAGATATATTTGAGCAATATACACATGTTATTTGGTGCTGTAGTTTTTTGTAAGTTACTTATAGGATTAAAATAGCAATAAATCCCTCATAGTGAGTATTATTTAGCACCTACAATTCAGTTCGTTCCCCAAAAGGATGTCAAGAAGTGAAGCAATGAATTAGAGGGCAGATGCCTTTCATCAGCTCTCCTTAATTGCTGCCCAGGTTGCGTTTCTGGCAGATCATCAGGAGACCTCTGCAAAAGCCTGTCATGGCAATGAAAGATGACACAGTGATAGACATGTGGAACGCCAGCAGCAATATGGATAACTGTCACAAGTATAGGTCCAGACCAGTCTAATACAGCAATGACTTCCCAAGGTACCAGCCCTTTCCAGGGCTCAAGGAATCACCTACAAGAAGCCAAAAAATGGGGAAGAGGCCCACAGCAGATGCCCGCTGCTAATGAAGCAGGAGCCACAAGTTGAACTGTTTCAGATCTAGACTGGCCACCACCTTTCCTTCTCTACATACCCTTCAAAATAATACTGTGTGAGTGCCTTTCCAAATGCTGCTTCATGAGTTTTAACTGTATTTTGGCTCTAAAGGCATGGTGCCTGCTGTGGTCAATGACCTTCCCTGTGCTTGGTGGCACCGGGGACCTTTCTTTATCACCTTGGCAGACCCCACGTTCTTGCCATTCTCATCTACAGTATTTTGCTGGCAGCATTCAGCAAAGCTAATGGCCTGGTCCTGCAAATCTCTTCTTGTGCAGAGGGGTTAAGAAAAAACCCAGTTAAGGCTCAAGTAATTTGTTTTCCAAGCATCATCTCTCGTCTTTAGTTTTAGCAGGCACAACTCCTGTAAAGGGCATTGGTGCTGGTTTTGTTGCACATGGGTTTCTTCACAGAGAGTTTGGCTGGTGTGGGGTTTTTTTTGACAACTCTGATGGGGCCCTCAAGCAGCTTTCCCCAGGAAACACGGAAATAGCTTTGTCATTGTAGGACCGTTAATTTGCCTTCCCTTCCTTTGTCCAAGCTGTCCTTACACAAGGAGGTTTATACGTAAGAAACCACACACTATGGTGTAAAAATGCCTGATCTCAGTTTACCCAGATCAGAAGTGGATTTAAGCCAAATCCCAAGAGCATCAGCTCTGCTTTTGGTATCTAAACTGGGAGAAAGTAGGAAGATTAAAGATTGTCTCCTTTAGCCTGCCTGAGCAAGTGTGGGTGGTATGGGCTGTAGCCATCACCTTCAGCCTCTTAACACAGACACACATCCTCCATGGCCAGGGACTTCTTAAATGCAGAGAAGCACATATAAACCATGAAATTACTGACCATGAATCACATATTCATTATTTTAAAGAGAAGACAGTGTCCTTGGATATTGCTGAGGGATGCGAGTCACCCTCTTAAAATCATTCACAGTTCTTGGCACAATGCAGGATGGAAAGGTTAAACGAGCAGCAGTGCTTGTTGAATTATATGCCAAAGGGGTTTCACAACAGCATGACTGTTTCAGGGTACTGAGTGTTTCGTGGTGATGGACGTGGCAAACTGCTGACAGCGTGAGATTTTAGGTGAGTTTACAAGGAAGACACTGAAGCACAAGGGTTGTTTCTAGTGGACAGCAAACATCAGTGTGTGAGGGAAAGAAAGTGGGAAAAGCTACTGCGTTTTTGTGCCTCAACTGGGTGACAAAAAATGAAGTTCTACAAAATCACACAGTTTTACCATATTTTGATAACTATAATGCTACCTCTTTTATCTTCAGTAAACTGAGATTACTGAGATTCAGTTTACTGAGATTCAGTAAACTTGGCTTACCCAAGGGAAAAGGACCTTCTCCAGGTTCCCATGCTGCTGTGAATTAAAATCCTTCTTTGGGTGCTGCCCTAAAAAGTATTACCTCCTACTCTAAAGTTTTCTCCCTGTGAGCACTTGGACCTCTGCCCAGGCAGAGGCTCCAGCTGTATGGGTCTCCAGGCAGGACATGGACCAAGAATCCGAACCCAGATCTCCATCAAAGTCACCCTATGTTGGGAAGGGGGGCCATGGCCCAGGCTGTATCTCTGCAGACACAGAGCTGGCAGTTGCCTGGATAAACCTATGAGCTCAGAGTTGTGTAATGTGTTTCCTTGATGGACCATTCTATAAACACACCAAAGGATCCTGAGGCAACCTGACACCTGTAATCAGCTGGAGGAGCAGATATCGCTTTAGAAAGCAACTTGGCAGGGGAGGGCAGGGTATTTTTTCCCCTCTGCCTGATGATGGCAGGTTATTTGACAATTGTTTAAATTGGCTAGAGAGTAATTGATTTTCTTTTTAATAAAGTTGAAGTGAAAGAAACCTGTACGATGTTAAGGTTGTGGGGTAGAAAGGAGGAGGAGAGGGCAGGGCTGTGTAAAATCACACTCAGAAAGTCACAGGGATTAACTGCTTACATCCCTGTTTGCCTTGTGCTGAAGGTGAGTCTGGTTTAAGGTGGAGGAAGGTCTCTTTAGCCTCTGCCATCAAAGGGAGCCCGGAGCACCTCCTGCCTGGCTGATGCTTACAGGGGTCACCCAGTGCTGCGCTGTCTCACTTGTTCACATGGCTGGTCCCCTTGTCCCCTCCTAGTCACAGTTATTTGGATGCAATGGAGTACTGCCCCACAGCTGGGCACCTCCATCCTCAGTGCTGTCTGTCTTTTCCAACGTGCCAGGGATCAGGGCCAGTCCGCTGGGGGGGCCAGTTTTAGGCCAGCATGGTGGACTGGGATGTGCCATGTTGGCTGCAATGTGCCTCGTGCCTGTTCCCAAAGGGTGCTACTGTATCCTGCTGCAAAAGAAGATGATGGGCAGAGCCCAAGTTGTAAGGGAGAGCATGGATGTCCTGAGCTGATGTGCTGGGTCATGCCAGGTTGCAAGGTGCTGGGTTGGGTGAGCTCTGATGGGTTCGTGCAGGTATGAGGAGCATCGCTGCAGTCTGTAGGGCTGTGGATTTCATGCCAAGAGCCAGCCAGGCCCAAAGAAGACACTGGGACATTGAGTGGCAGGTGAACCCCTTACAGGAGCTGGGATTGCACAAGTAATTCAGGAACCTGAAAGCTGAAATCAGGTGGCATCAGGTGGGCCAAAGAATCCATAGTCAGCCCATGCTTTGGCAACGCCACATTGCAGTGCTCATTTTCTCCAAGGAAGAAAAAATCTCCCTGAGTCTGGATAAGCCAACATCAATCAATCTGTACTGGAGTGCTAATTTAATGCTTGTTTGCTATTTTACTTTAAATATTTTGAAATAATTAGGAAGCTATTTGTATCTTTTTTTACACCCTAAATGCAGGAACACAATACGTCTGTGCTGATGGATTTGTAATTTAATCTGTTAAATTCTTTCTCAATATTAACATTCCAAGAAGCAAATGCAGTATACAGCAAGCAAAAAGGCTGAGTGAAGAATATTTACACTATCATTTCCATATGTTAATCTTTGCATAGTCATCACCATCCTTTGTATTATGTATAATATGTTTAATCATTAGCTGTGCAATGTCCATCTTCAGGAATGTCCTGAAGTGTGGACAGGCTTATTTTCCAGGCTCCCTTCCACAACTGATGTGTCCTGGGGAGTTAATTGCTGTGAAATTCAGTTACAGATGAAGCATGGAAATTTCAGAAAATATGGAAATGAACTTCAGAAGTCACAAGGGATAAGGATGAAAAAATGAGGAGTGGGCAAATCAACATTCAGTGATGATAAGGCACTTCTGTTAGTATTTTACTGTGGCTTTCCTCTGCTGGAGGGAGGACAGAGTTAAGATGTCCTCGTTAGTATGTCTGCATGCTTCAGAAAACAGAGATTGCAAAACACTGCTATTTTGGTTCTTACATTTTCCTCTCGCTCTGTTTAGGGGGTTCGTCTGCCTATATTAACTCTAGCAGCCTTAGGATGGGAAGGCTTGTTTAGCACAGCTGGCTGTGCTCTCAGGGCTCAAACTGAAGGTAAAAACCCTTCTTAGACACCAGGGTTTGTTTCTCGTGACTCAGCATTTTTGCTGGTTTAACAAAGGTGAGCACATAGAATCACAGAATCACAGACTTGCTTATGTCAGAAAAGACTTTTAAGATCTTTGAGTCCAACCATTAACCCAACACTGCCAAGTTCACCACTAAACCTTGTCCTTGAGAGCCACATCTACACATCTTTACATCTTTTAATTACCTCCAGGGATGATGATTCTACCACTTTCCTGGGCAGCCTTATCCCATGGTTGGCAAACCTTTTGGTGAAGAAATTCTTCCTAATACCCAGTCTAAACCTCTCATGGCACAATTTGAGGCCATTTCCTCTTGTCCTGTCACTTGTTACTTGGGAGAAGAAAGAGACCCCCATCTCGCTCCATCCTCCTTTCAGGCAGTTGTAGAGAGTGATAAGGTCCCCCCTGAGCCTTCTCCAGACTAAACCGCCCCAGTTCTCTCCGCCATTCCTCATCACACTTGTGCTCCAGGCCCTTCGCCAGCTTTGTTGCCCTTCTGTGGACCCGCTCCAACACCTCCGTGTCTCTCTTGTATCAAGGGGCCTGGAACTGAACACAGGATTCAACGTGTGGTCTCACCGGTGCCAGTACAGGGGGGTGATCACTGCCCTGACCCTGCGGGCCACACTATTGCTGATACAGGCCAGGATGCTCTTGGCCTTCCTGGCTGCCTGAGCACAAGCTGGCTCATGTTCAGCTCTGTCATTCAGCACCTCCAGGTCCTTTTCCATCAAGCACCTTTCCAGCCACTCTTCCCCAAGCCTGGAGCATTGCAGGGGGTTGTTGTGGCCCAGATGTAGGACCCAGCACTTTGCCTCATTGAACCCCAATGGGCCACAGCCCATTGATCCAGCCTGTCCAGTTCCCTCTGCAGAGGCTCCCTATCCTCCAGCAGATCAACTCCCAGCCAACTTGGCGTCATCCTCAAACTTACTGAGGGTGCTACTCAGTCCTGTCTTCCAGATCACTGACTAGAGGTGTCAAACAGAGCTGGCCCCTATACTGAGCTCTGGGGAACACCATTTGTGACCAGCTGCCAGCTGGATGGCAGTTTCTCCAGACGAATGCCATGGAAACAGTGTAAAAGGCTTTACTGACATCTAGGTAGACAACCACCACAGCTTTTTCCTCATCTGCTAACAGGTCACCTCATCACAGGAGATCAGGTTCGTCAAGCAGCACCTGCATTTCATAAACGCACACTGACTGAGCCTGATCACCTGGCTGTCCTGGACGTGCCTTGTGACGGCATCAGGGTGATGTCCTCCATAACCTTCCCTGGCACCGGGGCCAGTCTGACAGGTCTGGAGTTCCCTGGATCCTCCTTCTGGCCCTTCTTGTACATGGGCATCACTTTTGCTAACTTCCAGTCAGCCGGGACTGCTGATTGACAGTGGCTTGGTAAGGACTGACACCAGCTCCCTCAGCACCGTTAGGTGGATGCCGTGGCCAGCTGCGATGTCACACGTGATTCCAGGTCCCTTCAGTCACAGAGCAGCCAGTGGTTGTCTTGCAGTGGAAGGTACTTTTTGTGGTGCACCCCACCAAGGTCCTGCTCCAGAGGAGGAGTTAGTGGCTGTGGTTAGCTCAGTCCACTGCTCCCAAGTCTAAATCCAAAGTTGTGAACCTCAAAATCGTGCCCAAGCTGCTGCTGAAGCTTGGAGAGGGTTCAGAGTTGAGGGCACGGTATCAATGCACCTCACACTTAGAAAGCAGAAGCAGCAAGAGCCAGAAATCCTGCAGCCCAGCCAAACCCACTCTGGAGGGCCTGGGCCACAGAGACCTGCTTTGGGTGATGGTGACCTTTCATTGTGCTGAGTGCGGCTCCTTGTCCCATTGGACATGGTTCTCCTCCTCTCTTGGTCAGATCTGGGATACCACAAGGTTACCATAACCTGCAGAGGGACAGCTTCAGGCACCAGCAAGTGGGGTGAACTGAGCAAGCACCTTCTCCCCTCACATACGGGAGATGATCTAAAGCAAAGCTCTGGGCCTGCACTTGCTAAAGGTCTCTCTGCTTACTGTGTCGAAGCTCTTCCAAGACCCCCTGTCCATCCCAACCTGCAGTACCTGAACCACAAACATCCACCTCTGGGCACGGGCTTCTCTTCTCAGACATGTGGGAAAAGGTCAGTCTGAAAAACATCTCATTTGAGCAAAAACCAATGACTCAAATACATTGCATAGCTGTACTATATCTTTATCAATGTAGATACATGAACATAGTATAGAAGTATAGATTTGTATTTATTATATAGCATCAATGTTTCATGTATAAATACTCCACATGTGTATATATATAGATTTATATAATCTATATGATTTTTGTTTATATAGACACATTATATATGAAATATGTATTTGTTTATGTTACATTTTGTGGTTTATGTGCCTAGTGCTTCAGTTTCCTTTCACTTGTGGGTGGAGAGGCTTTGACAGTGTGAAAAGTGCATCTTTGAAGCACAGCGCGCTGAAAGGCAAAACACAGCCCAGCTCCAGTAGGTTTAATCCACACTGAGGGATGCTCCAAATGGCTCCCAAAAATGTTGCTTTTAAGGTTTCGATAGGAGAAATGCAGAGGTTTTGTGGAAGATAACAAAGGTCCAGCTTTCTGCAGGAAGGAGGGGTGGTTTTGCGGTGTTCCTAGCAGAAGGAGAGAGGATGGTCTGTGTTTCCATGCAGTGGGGTTGCCCGGTTGCTGGATGTGCTCAGCCCATGCTGGGAGACTCAGGATGTTTGTGGAAGAGGACAAAGGGTGAGGGAAGGTGCCAAGGGAGATGTAAGCATGCTGGGGCTTGGGCAGGGATGGGATTCCTGATGCTGCAACCCACCTGCTACAGGATGCTGCAAGTGCAGGGGGACTCCCCTGACATTCGGGAAGCCAGATTCCCCCTCAGTAAGGTCAGTGCTCCCAAAACAACAGAAAGACCGTGGCTTTGTTCTGAATCAGAACGGAGGGAGAGAATAATTTAAAAACTGTGAGATCAGAATCATAGAATAGTTTGGGCTGGAAGGGACCTCAAAGGTCCAACCACCTGCAATGAGCAGCGACACCTTCCACTAGGTCAGGTTGCCCTGGAACCACATCCAGCCTGGCCTCAAATGTCCCCAGGGATGGCACATCCACCACTTCTCTGGGCAACCTGTGCCAGTGTTTCACCACCCTCACTGTAAAATTTTTTTCCCCACATCCATCCCGAATCTCCCCTCTTTGAGTCTGAAACCATTAACCCTTGTCCTGTTGCATATTGTGTATTTGTGACAAGCTCCATTGTCCTGTGAAGGAGAGGGCAATTGCCCCCAGGTGATTCCTTGCCTGCAGGAAACATGCTGTGGTGGTGCCTTGGTGCTTGTGCAAGGGGAAGCTCTGCTCCTGGCAGTGCATCCCCATCCCATTTGACTGCATGCCCACATGGGATCTGCCTGAGCAGAGCGTAGCCGGGAACAGGCAGGTCTGGCCACAGAGAGCCCACATGAGCTGAGCTGCTATTAGCAGAGGGAAGCCATCCGACTGGGACAGAGGAAAAGAGCTCATGGCTACTGGGCCATGTGCAAGGTTCCTGTCTGTCGTGTGGAAACTTGCTTGTGCAGAGCTGTTTAGGAGGGTTCTGAGCAATTATCTCCCCTGTCAGTGAGTTTTCAGGTTTATGTATATCCCCACTCCTTCTCCTAAACAAGCTTTCCACACAGAAATTGCAAAGCTGAAGAGATCCTCTGCAATTAGGGGAGAAGACATCACTCTTCCAGCTAACATGAGGAAAAGAGGCGAATGAATCCATGCATTGTTATCAGGCTTCGGCTTAGTCACTGGGGAGGGTAATAAGGCAGACTTGGTCAGGGACAAAAAAAGCGTTGAGTATGGTGAGATTATGAAACAATAGGTACTGATAGAGAGGCAGCACAGAGCCAGCAGCAGAGCAGGAGCTTTACTGAATGCCTGGGTTTGAATGGATCCTAATGATAATCATGGGCTACATGGCAATTCGTTTAAATAACTGTGCCTCCTGCTTCCTCCCAGCCTGGCAGAATGAGTCCATACATGTTAATTGCTTCATTTTGAAGAGAAAGCTCCTCTCTGTGTGGCAGTTATACATTTAATTTTTGCTGTTCATTTATTCTGCCCTTCTTCAAGCCTTTTGCTGGCTATAAAGGCATCTGCTGCTGTCATTTTGCATTTTGAACAAAGGTGTTTGCATCCAAGCTCTGAGGCCGATACACGGAATTTCACAAGGAAAAATGGAAAGGATTGATTATTGCCCAAGAGGAGCCAGATTTCAGGAGGGAAGAGGAGTTGGTGAGCTGAGCACGTCATAGGTAAGAACTCCAGCACCACAGGCTCTCCAAACTTTGTGAAAGGCTGGGGTAAGCTGCAGCTCAACCCTCTCAAGTGTGCCACTCCTTCCCAAGCAAAAAACCTGGTGTGAAAACTTGAAGGACACCCAGGAACAGTATCACTTAAGATTAACATTGAGTACATACCCAGGGCATGCAAACTGGAGATGTTGGCATGCTTAAGGTAGGTTTCTCAGGGAGCAACAACAACAACAACAATAATAATTTGTTAGGACAGATTCCTTAGTGATTATGTGCCATTTCATTGCTGACGCAGAAGTGTACTCCACAATGCAGCTGCACTGCTACAATATCAGTGGGAGCAGAAGCAGAGGCAGTAGCACCTTTCTGGCCATCTTTAGCCAGGCTTGTGGTGCTGCTGCCAGACTTAAATCCTGCCCCTGTTCAGTTCCCCCCAAGAGCCTTTCTCAAAGGGTGATTAAGCCATTATTGCTGCAAATGTTTTGTCATGACTTTAACTTTGAAGAAGGACTGGGGAGTTGAATCCCAGCTGCTTTTGCACACAGTAGTTTATAGGTGTGAATTAACATCCACTAAATTGTATTTCCTCTCATGTGGCCTTTGTTCTCTTCTGACTGCAAGTCTTTCCTCTCCTGGGGACTGCTACATTAGCTCATTTCATTTGCAGAGGTTTTTTTAAGAGGTTTTTATGGGGCTCATCTCAAAAACTGGTTGTGAAGGTCGCCCTCTCCCGAAACAGCCTATTTCCCAGAACACTTGAAACTCAAACTTATCACTTACTTTGGACATTTCACCTTCCACAAAGCCTGCTGATTAAAATGCCACTGCCACACAGTGGGATATTTATGAAGGGATTACCATAACTAAAAAAATTCATTAGAATATACTGGAACAAAGCAGGAATGTTTCTTGCAAATGCAAATAATGTTGCTAGTAGATATTTTTCCAGATCTTGTGACTTATCTGAGAGCAGACAGGATTGCTATTTGTTTCCTGCAACTAAAAAGAAACAGTTTTCCTTCCTCATTAACATCACTGATGGCATTAGAAATCAGATTTCAACAGCAACATATTCAAATGGTACCATGGACCTATACACAATCCCATTTATGATTATTAGATATTAATTAGAGCAATGTCTTTGTGCATGGTAGGGTATGTTGGTGGCCCCCCACAGGGAGATGCTACGGAGGGAGCTGTACACTGGAGGAGCCGTACTTGGGGAATGGATGAAGCTGGAGCCTTACATGACTTGGCTGGTGCAGCCTTGTGTAGTAACAAAGTGTTGGAGGAGTAAGTCCCTGCACACTGCTGTCACTGCCCATCCCCTTGTGAAGCTGGCAGGAGGACTCGTACTTCCAGGTAACTCCTAGGCTGTCTGCCTGCACCGCAGGAGAAAAGCTCAGTGTCACTGTACAGGTGACTCCTGAGGATGGGAAAAGGACCATTCATTGTGTTGGATCCAGAAACTCATTACCGAGATCAGCTACAGGACTGAAGGCGCTCCACAGAGCTGGAGCCTCCCTTATCCTGCGCAGTCCCAGGGTTCAGACTGTACTGAAAAAAATTATAATCAGTTTTGGTTCCAAGTTTTAACAAGCTTTTAGCTTTAACTAATGAATGTCTTTAAAAGGATGCAATTGCACCTGCATTGGAGTCTCTTGGTTTTTGTGTGCGTTTGTTTCCACTTATGCATTGAAGAAAACAGGTATTTCTCAACTAAGAAGAGATGGGTTTACATAGCTTCCAAGTCAGATGGATGCATTACATGACCTACCACAGCTGCTCTGCAAATCTGCAAGGCAGGTGGAGCTAAGCTTCTTGGAACTGGAATTAGGAACCTTTCAGCCTCTCAATAGATTGAAAAGCAAAATGCCTTCAATTGTAGGACCTTGCTCCCTCAAACTGCATCAGAAAAGGAATTACCCAAAATAACAAAAGCTCTCTCTACCACGAACTGACAGCCTAGAATTAGTCTGAAACAGGCGGCTCTGCAAAACTGTTCCCAGATTGTAGTGCTGCTCCTGACACTCAGGCCCTGTTCAAACACAAAAGTTGGTTTACTTTCTTTCTTCTACCACTATATAATCCCCATGCCTCCTTTTCTTGTTGCTGAGTGTAGAAGCAGATATTCCAGCCAAAAAGTATTTGCAGTGTAACTTACATCTATGAAAAAGGGGGAAATGTGTTCTGCGGAAGTACCTGTGCATGCCACCCAGAACTACATCTCTGTGTGTGTTTCTGAGGGAAATTCCACCCCTCTCCCAAATCCTGTAAGGTCTTTTTCTTGAACAGCAGAGAAGTGGTGCACAGACTGGACTTCCGGCTTCTGCCTAGGAAAAAAAAGACATTTTCTTTCTTCCCTTATTCCCCTCAGAGCTGACATAGCTGCTGATCATGGGTTTTTCCCAGTGGTTCAAAGATTAATCTGTTCCCTGGTCTGGGTGGCTTGTGAGACTTTATGGAAGCCTAATGCCAGCATGAGGAAGAGGATGAGCACGGACACCCTTACTGGTGCCAGTGTGGACTTTTAAGTCAATTATGTAAATATTTCTTGAGTGTTACAAAAGACTCAAATTAATTTGTGTGAAATTAACTGCACAAGTGCTATATGCCCTTGCCTGTTTTCCAGGAACTGGGATTGAAACAGTTATTCCCTCTGCTATTATTTAACGACTTTCCAAAGACTCCCTTGGGAATGGGCCAACTTGGGAAAGGGGAAAAAGCAGTCTTGCTGCCAGCTGCTTGCTACTGACTCTAGCTGGCATCAACTAACCATTGCCTCATGGCACCATCCAGGTTCAATAAGCAATTAATCATAGAATTATAAAATCATAGAATCATAGAATGGTTTGGGTTTGAAAGGACCTTAAGATCCAACCCCCTCCATGGGCAGGGACACCTCCCACTAAACCATGTCACCCAAGGCTCTGTCCAACCTGGCCTTGAACATCGCCAGCGAATGGAGCATTCACAACTTCCCTGGGCAACCCATTCCAGTGCCTCACCACCCTTACAGTAAAGAACTTCCTCCTTCTATCTAACCTGAACTTCCCCTATTTAAGTTTTGAACCTGTTACACCTTGTCTTATCGCTACAGGCCCCGATGAAAAGTCCCTCTCCAGTGCTAGTTTGAAAAGCATTTAGGCAATTTTCAAGTTCATTTTTAGTGCCTAAACATTGTGCTGTGCAGGGCACTGCTTTCAGGACTTTGAATATCGCTAACGGTACGGGTTCTGGTAACAAACTACGAGAGAGGACAGATAAAGGTTGCTGATAAAAGGCACCTGTTCAAACACACAGACTGAAAATAAAAAGCCTTGCTAAAGTTCTCCCGATAAAAACAACAACAAAAGGCCTTGATGAGACATACTGAACAGAATCTGTGTCTAGAATTTTTATTAATTACTGATTTACACTACTGTCTAAATGCACTCTTCATGGGATCAGAATACATCACGTGCTTCGTAATGCAGACATGGTATGCTGGGATTTGCACAACTGTTTCTAGAGCAAGCTGCCCCTATTTTAACCTGCTGTGGCTGAGAATGCCTGTGGCACAGGGAAAGGGAGCCCACACCAGGCAAGTGGCTAACTGGCTGGGAGACTTTTCAGCCTTCTTGCAGGCGAGTTTTGACTCTTCCTGTTTGTTCTTCACAAAGTGCCACCCTGCTTGTAGCTCTGCACTGCCACTGCAATGGTGGCATCTTTGTGTATGGTCAGAGCAGCTCTGCTGAGAAATCAGGACTTGTGCTTATTTCTGTCCTCAGAGGATAAAGAAACCAGGACCAGGTGGAAGCACTGGACTAGGCAAGGCATCGAGTTAACTAGGAGAATGTGTCATATTTTCTGGAGCACATGGACACCAAGAAGTGAAGCCTGGCTGCAGGCCAGCACAACTCCACACAAAGACAAGATCACACAGACCAAGAGAGGAACCCACAGCAACTGCTGCGGTGTAAGTTACTGTAGTGCAAAATGACTCCAGGCTCTAGGAGAAGTCCAAGCCACCAAGAAATTCACCAGTCAAGCTAACACCAGCAACCGCAGATCCTTCTATGTCAGTGCAACAGGGTTTGCACTGGCATAAATACGGTGTGCCGCTGCATTCAGAGACAGGAAGATACGGAAGGAAGAGAAACAAAGGGCAGAAACAGAGATGGCCCTAAGAGGGAACTTACTTTCATATAGAGCAATCCTGAAAGCAACAATAAGGTACTAAACAATAAAGTGCAGCTAAGCAGATCATTGCTACAGAAGGTCACAGTCTACCTTCCCCCACAACCACCCTCAGTGGGAGGCTCATTGTGGAGCAACAGATGCAGAGCCGAATTGACAGCCAAACCTGGGGGATCTGCCCATTTCCCTGGGATGGATCTGACATCCCTGGCTGTTGGGATGAAGACAAAGGGTGAGAGAACAGAAATATTATGACTGCCATTCTACAGAGGAGAAGAAACATCAGTGGCATTAAGGCTATCTGCACAACAGGACAGCTTTATCAGTACCGGAATAGCAGCGTGCTCTCCTGCGAAGCACGTCTAGCGAGGACAGAGCTATTTCGGTAAAACTGGAATGTTTTTTGTTAGCAGGGTAACACCCTCCTGAATGCAGTGAGGAGTGATGCAGCCATAAGCAATGCTTTTGACAGTTTAACACTCGCTAGCCCAGAAGCTCCCTCCCGCTTGCACATTGTGTTAGCTGGGGATAGCAGCCCTTCCCTCTCCTCACTGATAGAGCTGGATTGGTTCACCTGATTCAGACTTTCTGTGTGACCTGGGACAAAATATTTAGGGTAGAGCTCTACCAGAGTGCTGCTGGAGTGGGAGAGGCGTGCTTTCTCACCAGCTACAGTCACTGACTCTTCCCACCTTACCAGGACAGCAGCAACAGCAAACACAGCAAATGCAGAGGATTTTGGCTTTGCCCTCACCATTTGGTCCAGCTCTGGCTCCTCTCCTTGAAGCCCCAACTTTCATTGTGCTGATCCCGCTGAGAAACCTCCAGGCAGCTCAGTTTGCCTCCTTATCCCAACTAGCGTGGCTCTGCAATGAAAAGCTCCAGCAATACTTGGAGAAAGAGAAAAAAGGCCATCTGTCACAACTGCTCACTCTGAGGAAATCATTCAAGCAGCATCAGCAGAGCAATTTTGCTGTCTGACATACATCTCCTGCAGGGGCTTTAGCCAACAGGATTATGTTGACCACTGCTTTTTAAGAAGAGACTGTTTCCCAGAATTTGGGAATTGTTAGCCTACTATAAATAAATTCCTGGCATTTCACTTGTTTTAATACCAGTGGGAATATGGGCCTTTTTACAGCAGATGAAGAAATGATTATGAATTAGATCAGAAGAGAGGAAACAGGTTACAGGCAGCTCAATCCTCTCCTAAAGAAATCTCTGGCAAAATACAGACTCTTCAGATAATTAGATGGCCCTCCCTTAACTGTAAGGTCTGAAGGTGTGCTCACACCCTCTACTCGGAGAGCTTAACTTAGGAGTTATAACTGTTACATTCAAATTAGTCATGAGTGATTCAGACTGCTCAGACTTGATTCCTCAGACAATGGAGATGGAGTTGTGACAGGCATTCGGGTACAAGCAGCCTGAACATGGCCTCACACTCCCTAGGTGTGTTCTCCTGATACCCCCTCGGAGTGGGAAGCACCATTTCCACCCACAGACAGGAAGAGATGCCTTTGTCTGGAGCACGCTACCAACAAGCTGCTTCCACCAGCTTATCTCGATTTTGCCAGAATTTACTTTGGCCCAGAGCTGCCTTTTTTCCACACAAAATCCTCACTGAACTACTGCAAGCATTATTCAGTGTAATTCTTTTTCACTTATGGAAAGGTCATAGGCCACCTTATACTGATAAGTGCAGATATTTTAAGGCAAAAGGGAATTTAGACTTCTCAACAATGGGGATTTGAACATGTACTGCTTGCCAATTTAATAAGCGCATCCAAGAAATATGACTCAAGTCTTCATGTTTCTTGAAGCTAGGAACTGTCTTGTCTGCTAAACGTGCCAGAGTTTTCCATGGATATGACTTGACTGCTATTTTTGCTCTCCCTGCATTATCTTGAATTAGATTGCAGGCACAATGCAACCTAAATACTTATACACAAAGATACAACTATTTTCTTGGCATGTTATGGAATTAGGGAAAGTGATCTTAGTTTTATTTATGCACTTCTTTCCACACTGAATTTCTGGCATTTTAGCAGATGACTCCCCGCAAGAATGCTCTTTCAAACTCATTCAATCCCCAGCCCACCTCTCTTGACTGCAGCAAAGGAAATTCCTGTGTCTAAGCAACTATTCCTCTTCCCTGGAAGTGTCAGACATTTTGGGCCACATGGGGAGATAAAGAGCTCTTCTGGTGACTCATTTGGCAGCCAGATCAGGTGGGTTTCCTTAGGTCCAACACAGGGCTAGCAAAGGGGCTAGGAAAAGCTGAAGGGGGAGGGAGGAAAGGGTAAACCAGGGCTCTCACAGAAGCCAGTTCAGGAAGGAATTGGTCCTACTATTTGTTCTTGCAAATATTCAACATGCAGAAATTCAACACTCGAGACACCAACATTTGCCCCATCAGAGAGCTTACATGAAGGACTCAAGAAAAGCAAAGGTCAGACACTGCGCATCTGAGAACGATCTCTGGCCCTTTGAGCTTTTGCCTTGAAATCCATATCCAAGATGTCAATAACCTGAGAAGTATTTTATTGTGGAACTAGGCAAAGAAAGGAGCAGTGAAGAGGCACTTAAATGTATACCGAATCTTCTATCACAGGCTTCCTGCAAATATCTTAGTGGCACGGTTCTGGATCCATTTATGCAACCAGGTCCCTCACTACAGCAAGAGGTAATAGTTAACTATTTCCAGAAGCAATGTTGACTCTTAACACATTAGGTATCTTGTGGGGGCTGGATCCTTGGACCATAAAGCCTGGATTCAGAGAGCCATGTAAGAAGCTGTTTTGCTGACTTGCTCACAGACCTTTGTGAAACCTTATCTCAGCCATGAGCTAAAGCAACATCAACACAAAATGATAATGAAGATCAGTAAGCACCGCAAAAATAAAGTAAGAACTTACTCAGATAAAGTTAAGAAACCCACATCAACTACTAGGACCCTGTTCGTTCTATTGTTTTTGCACACAGCTGTATGCATGGCAGTGCATTTCCAAGAAAAGGAAAACCAGCAAGAATACTCATGGAATTCTGTATTCTCATGAACATTTGCACCTGAATAGTAGATCCTGCCATCTCTGAATGCCTTCTGTTGGCCTGGGAGTACAACTGCTCTCAATGGGATTTAAGGGACCCAACGCGCATCACAAAGTTTCTCTTTGCAGGTCTTCTGTGTTGCCATATCCTGGCATGATTCTTTTGTGGAG
The DNA here is from genome assembly GCA_017639245.1 of Myiopsitta monachus. Lineage (NCBI taxonomy): Eukaryota > Metazoa > Chordata > Aves > Psittaciformes > Psittacidae > Myiopsitta > Myiopsitta monachus. The sequence goes on from CM029919.1 coordinate 69,996,951, forward strand.
TAGTACCTTTCCAGGCAATTTTTTACAGTGTTTCTAGGTTTATATTATCTAAGTAGGATTTTAAACTTGTTGGAATAGTACTACCTGATTTCATCTATCCCTGAAGCACCATGAACTGTTTCAGTATTACAAAAATAACAACTCAACTGATCTATATGCAACCTGTATTATCTGCGCTGTCAGTTCTATTGTGGATGCACAAATTACGACTTTGTATCTTGCTGCCACAGTATAATCTCAAAAGCACTCAGAAAACATACAGGATTTGTCAATACAAAGTTTTGCACTCCAAGAAATACTGTCTGAATTGTAACATTCAAAGATGAAGAAGATATTTGGGTACAAACAATTAATGGAAATACCTCAACCATTTCACTGGGAAGCATGATTCATTCTTATTAAAATGAATTTGCTACTGGTAAATATATTGCTAAATCTTACCTGAAAGCTACTTTCTAGTGCAACTTCTAGAAACAGGAATTGCACCTCATTCCTCTGGGCAAAGATGGGACTTGGAACACACCTGGGAAAACATCTGGGTTTATTGCCAGATACTGAAATGACATGCTGAAAGACAGGTTAATTCACATTCCATTTCTGTGGTCCATCTTCTGATCCATGCAACGGACCCTTGCTTCTCTCATGAACGATCACCACAAAACTGACTTTCAGGTGAAAGCGGTGCTCTCTTTTCCATTTTGATAAATAGATGGTAATAACCTTTTATTCACACACATACCCCTTATTTTATAGTTTCCCTGTGTCACCAGTTACAAAACCAGAAGTTTTCTGCTTCATACGCAAGAGGGGTAGCTACATTGCGTGGTATTACAAATGCATATCTCTGTTTAAGGTGAAAAATTAACCACTTTGAGCTATAAAAGCAGGCCCTTTTCATATTTTCGGTGAATTTAGCTGCTATTCTGAATGTTTTACATTTATCAAAATATTTTCCTTTTCAAACACCAGCCCTGAATCAGCCATCTTGTCTGAATTTTAAAGCAAGCCTACATTAAGCTCAAGGTAGCAGCTTCTACTGTTAATATTTTTAAACACAGCAGACTTGAAAAAACCAAGTTGTTTTCTGGGTGCAGTTAGATAAAGTGATAAGAACCTCTTTAAATACTTCCTCCTTTGCCCACAAACATGGGAAATATCATTCCAAAAGAAGCACTTTCACCTCAGTAGTCTCTCATGGCAAAGAACCACTGTTGAAGGCAGTGTTGAAAGGTATCAAAAGGAAAAAGGACACATGCCTTCCCATTCCTTTTATGTATCTCTATCTCTGTATTCACATATAATCAGTTCAAGTTTGAAGAGCTGACAAACTTGATGACAGAAACATTATGGTATGTGTCAACTAGTACAGCATCACCTCAAGGAACAATCACAGAATGGCTGAAGTTGGAAGGGGTCTCCAAAAGTCATCTGGGCCAACTGCCCTCCTCAAGCAGGGCCTCCTAAAGCCAGTTGCCCAAGACCATGTCCAGATGGCTTTTGAGTATCTCCAAGGATAGAGACTCCACAACCAGCCTGGACAGCCTATGCCAGTGCTCAGTGACCCTCATAGTAAAACAGTGTTTCGTGATGTTCAGAGAGAACCTCCTGTGTTTCAGTTTGGGCCCATTGCCTCTGGTTCTGTCACTGAGAATCACTGAAAAGAGCCTGGCTCTGTCCTCTTTGCACCCTCCCTTCAGGTATCTATATACATTGATCAGATCCCCCTGAGCCTTCTCTTCTCCAGGCTAAACAGGCCCAGCTCTCCCAGCCTCTTCATCATAGGAGATGCTCTGATACCTTCACCATCTTTATCACCCTTCTCCAGACAGTTTAGAGAGGCATCTCAGCATGCTGACTTCCTAGGAACAGCTTGGGGATTTCTCCATAATGGTGACTTGCAGGCACTTTCTTGCTTACATGCAAATGCTGGAAGTAACCTCTTAAAACCTATTTTGCTGATTTTGTGATCCCTTTCCATCACACCACCCATACCCTTTGCTCAGCTAACCTGTCACTCCGTCCCTCTGTCCCTCCTCTATCATTCTTGGTTTAAAGCTCTCCTGATGAAATCAGCCATCCTATTGGCAAAAATAGCTTTATCCTACATCTCTCCCAAGCAGACACTTACGTGCAAACAAACATAGAACCCAAAACCCTGCTGCCAACACCAGTTCTGCAGCTAATTATTGGCTTGTCCTATTAGCCCTCTCCTCCCTCACTCCCTCTCCCCTCACCAGCAGGACTGAAACCACCACCTGGGCTCCCATGCCCATGGCTGTATTTCCCTGGCAGTATCATTTGCACCCACATGGAGTAAAGTAGGAGGTCATAGTCAGAGGGCTGGATGAGCTACAGTAGTTCCTCCACTCCACAGCATCCCAGATCCTGGCTTCCAGAAGGCAGCAAACCTGTCTGGACAATTGGTTGGGTTGACAGATGGGTGCCTCTGTCCCCAGCAGCTGGGAGTCACCCATTACAATGGCTCGCTGTTTTTTTCTGGTAAGTCTTGCATGGTTTGGGGTTAAGTGGACCATGTTCTTTGCTTGAAGGCACATCTAACTCCTCATCAACCCTGAGAGCAGTGAGCCTATTTTGCAGTTGCGTTAGGCAGGGCAGGAACCTTGTTGCTGTCGGAAGTCCCTGGCTTCCATCCTTCCCCTTCTCCACAGTTTTGCTTACCTTAATAGTGCGAGGTCGACACTGCCTGTTTCCTTGCTGCAGATGGGATCTGAAGCTTTTCAAGCTGTTAAGTTTCAAAGAAAATCCTGCCCATCTCCCTTTCATCTTCTCTGATGCAGCGCAGGCTGCCCACTGCCTTCTGCAACTCCTACATTTGGCAGCATGGCCTCTCCAGGACAGCACCCCTCGTGAAGAACAGAGGGACATCATTCCTGGCCTCACAGAGCAGTCCCAGCCACTCCCTGACAACCAGGATCCGGAGGGCTGCATCAGCCATCTGGAGCTCAGTCTGTCTGAAACCTGTATTGGGTTTGCGTGGCAAAGTTTTGGTAGCAGCAGGCCTATAAGGGCGGCTTCTGTGAGAAGCTGCCAGAAGCTTCCGTCCAATAGAGCCAGTGCTGGTGCAGCTGGTGAAGAAGCCATGGGAAGGTCTCATGCTAGAGAAGTTCACGTCTCCTATGGGAGAGAACCCACACTGGAGCATGTGAGAGTGTGAGGAGTACTCCCCTCAGGAGAATGGAGCAGCAGAGATAACGTGTGATAAACTGACCATATCCCCCATTCTCCATCCCCCTGCACTGCTGCTGGGGGGAAGAGGTACAAAATTTAGATGTTAAGTCCGGGAAGAAGGGAGGGGTGTGGGGAAGGTATTTCAGGATCTGGCTTCATTTCTCATTATCCTACTCTGATTTAATTGGCAATACATTGAACCGATTTCCCCAAGTCAAGTCTGTTTTGCCCATGCCTGTAATTGGTGAACTCCCTCTCTCCTTATCTTGACCCATGAGCCTTTCGTTGTATTTTCTCTCCTCTACCCAGCCAAGGAGGGGAGTGACAGAGTGCCTTTGCTGGGCACCTGCTGTCCAGCCAGGGTCAGCCCACCACAGAAGCCTTTGCCCTAGCAATATCTACCAGGAAAATCCCCTCAAAACATCTACTGGGGAAACTGGAGCAAAATACAGGAATGTTTCGTTTAACTTAGATTATGCATCCAACTACAGCAAAGCAGAGCAGATTTCAAGGGGAGACGATAAAACTGCACTTTACGTAAGACTGAGCTTTATAACATAATGCTGACAAGGGCATCATTCCTTTCAGGCCGAAAAATTCTACCCAACACTGTCATTTGATAGAAAGGCTTAAGGGAAGGAAAACATGGACCACTCCAAATGAAAAGACACATGCAGAGAACTGTAAGGTGAAAGGCTTTGAGAAAGCTGTTTGTATTTGAAAATTCCAGAATCAGGTAATTTCTAAAAATATTTAAATAAAATAATTCATTTATGCAAATGCATTAACCCAGGAAGAGCAAAACCCAAAACACAAACATTCAGTATGAAGATTTTCTTTACAATAAAAATTCTTTTAGGAAGTATATTAAATGCGACAAGAGCAAAAAAAAAAAAAAGAAAGCATCTCATAATTTATATTCAAGGGCATCACATTTTAGAACAATGTCTTAGCCATCAATCATTCATAAATGATTCACGAAGAAATTAAATATGCTATTCCATAAGAGAATAATCTAACTTACAGTTTAAGATGTAAGGCTTCACCGTAACATCTCCTACCCTTCCCAGCTGGCTCTTTACATACCCAACCTGAGTGATCTGTACTTGCTCTCCTACAAGAGTAACGCAGCACAGTGGTCCTCAAACACACAGGTAGTGTTCAGGTTTCATTTTTAAGTGTCAACAAAAAAGTATTACTACAGAGTGTCATTATTATTTGTGACAATAAAAGCAAATTAAAAGCTAGGAGAAATAAATAAGTTACATTTGCCTGTCTAAGAATGAGGCAATGGATTCAGCTATACCTTGCAGAAAAAGTATCTATCTGCTAGTTATGCCATTGTACGGTTAGTCAGTGCGCACAACTGGGACACCGCAACTCCAAATCACATGCTAGACACACAGTGCTCCCTTTAAACAAAGCATGAAGGGGTGAAAAAGTTGGGGGAAAAAAAACAATCAAGAGAATTACCCATCTCCATAGCTATTGTATGTATAAGAACTATTTGCTTTACAGAACTCCAGTTTTTTCAAAATACTGAATGTAATACTGATGATAATAAAATCCCTTAGAATCCTTATGCATCAAGTACAAATTGGAGAAAAACCCTGCCCCAAACACTCACTTTCAACTACAAACCATTGCCAGAAATCTCATATTTGCAGCAGTTACCTGGTGTTGCGGTCAACACATTAATTCTGCAGACCAGTCACAAGTACTTACTTAAAATACAGATATGGTTCCTAAACGTAAAGTGAAGCTTTATTTAAGATGACAAAGCTTTTGTAACAGTGCAGGGTGCAAATTTTCAGTACGAAGACATTCAGAAGATTTGCTGCTCAAAAAGGATCTTTTCAAACCCTGGTGGCGGTGTGTGATAAAATTCACTGAACTGACAATCCAGAATGGCACTGTCATCAACTGCAGAAGAGAACCGAAAGAAGGAATTAGAGAAGGAATACTTACATGTTGATCCTCTACTACACTGTCTTACTAAGTTATATACCGTGTCCAAACCAGGAAGAATATTCCTCAATTCATCCATTATATACATAATACATTTAAAAGAAATCCCTTCCACAAATATGCTAAAACCCTACACACACACTCATGGAGAGGAAATCATCTTTCTTTTCTGCTGTTTTCTTTAGTCAGTAATGGTCCTTGGTGCAGCCAATGGGAATGCTGCCTCTGATTTCACTGTAAGCACTAGCAGGGCTTCAGGCCATTTCCTCAAAATCTTCTACTCCATTTCTCCAGAAATCTCCAGACTAAGGACACAACTGACACACATGGCAAGGCTGTCACCCTTCTGTCCACTTCCTAATTCTGCTGGAGTGTCAGCTGTGTGCAATGATTTTGAGGGAGATTTACAAGGTTTCAGATGTCTGCAATGGTTCGTGTCAAACCATCTCTTTTAGCATGTGATGCAAAAAAAGCGTCTTTGCTTCTTTAAGTTGGAAGCTAATGGCTTTTTTACAGTACCTCTCCCAGTGTTGGATCCTTTGCATAATCCGAGACACAAGTGTTTCTATACTGAATGTAGATACACTTCATAGAAAAGAAACTGCTGAGGATTTTCACAGCAAAGCCTTCATATATTGCATTAGCAAATGGAAATACCCAACCAGCCAGAAAACCAAGATTTCTTTCAAAGATAACTTCTTTCCAAGATGAACCTGGCACACTAGCAATATTAAATCAAAACAGAAATGCTTCACCTCCATATTTTAGCTTAGAATTTAGATATCTCAGAGGCAAGGCAGGAATGTTCCCCTCCTAGGCTCAGTTAAAACTCCTACTAGTATATTTATTCAGTTCTGCAGTACTTATGCGGTGTTTGCATCTCACTTCCATATAAGTGCCTGAGGTGCAGCTGCTGCAGGGAACAACCTTTAAGTCCATTTTTCTGTTTTACATTCTCAGGCTTGATACTGTGTTTGCCTGCCCTGTGATGTCTCTTTTTAAAAGGTATCTGTAGTTCTGGTCTGAATTATGGATAGAGTAAATGCTTACAGAATTCTCTTCTCTATGGTCAAATCCCTTCACGTGATTAGAAGTAGCTCACGTTAAATTAAGAACATCTATAGTTAAAGCTTACACTAAGTAACTACCACAAAAAATTATTTGCAGATTTCAATTATTACAGCTACAAGTAGGAGACATGACAATTATGATGAAATTATGCCCACTTGTGGAAGATGATAGTAAGAGCCTGGCAATAAAAGGTCTGCGCATCCTCCAGGCATGGAACTTCTTTAGTCAGAGAAAAAAAATTATTTGTGGCAGGCTAACATACCACCAAATGTTTTCTGAAAGCAACCTGCACCCTTCATGCTATGTTACACCATTTCCAAAACAGAGGGAAGACGTACCAAGGAATTACCACACCGATTCTCCTCCTGTGGCTCATGCAGCGCTCTGCACGAGATCCCGCAGCGCTGCAGGGCAGTTAAGTTACTGTCCGCAACAGCCTTTTAGCAGCGCCATCATGTGGCTTCAGAACACATCACAGTGACCAGACAAATTTTACTCTAGCAACTTGGAAAGATAAAATTTGTCATGCACATTTATAGACTTCAAAGGCTCTACAACACACCTAGAGGATTTTCTTCCTGCTCATAAAATTCAGTATTACAAATGTATCAATGGGAACACGACCACAGCTCATTAGGAACCAACCATGACAGGAAAAAATTCTCCACATCACACAGCTAATGGTTTCTTGGCAGAGCCTACTACTTAGATAAAGCTCACACAGGAATAAAGATAAGCTGGGGATGGCTGTAGATGGAACAGAGGGAATCCAAGGAGCAGTTATCATTTGCTGTAAGTTACAAGCCACAAGTGTAGCTTTGATTATGCACTGAGTTGGGGGAAGTGCTGCCTCTCAGATGAGACTGTTAAACAGAATTCTGACTACTGGGGAACTACAAAACCACTGCCAAGTTCTCGAAAAGTAAATTGTTAACACATGTCTTGGCCAAATTCCAACTTCCATAATTCATAAATTCCTTCTTAAACTGCCTTTGCAGGGATTAATTGGATATGGTATTTGTTTCTTGTTCAAAACTGCTGTGCTGTATTGATGGTTGCTGGCAAAACAGCTACCACAATTTGCTCACCAATTGCTGGATTTCAAAACTGAGCATCGATTTGGTACAGCAGCAAGAAGCTGCACCACTACACAGCAGCAGCTGTACTAGCGCTACATTAAAGTTATTACTTCCAGAAGAAAATACAAACAGCAATTCAGTATCTATTTGCATTTAACACTGAATGCATTTATGAAGTATGTGAAATTCACAGGCATAAATACCAAGCTTCAGAGAGAAAGCAGATTAGCCCACAAGTCTACATGAGTTTGAATTTGTTGTTTTTCTTTTTTCCATCTGCTTCATGGTTTTTTTTACCTGGCAATTTTCAGACTGAGTGCAGTAACTCCGCAGCCTTCTGGACCCATACCAAGAAACAGTTTGAGAATCTCTGACTTACCATAGACCACTGGATAGACAGTCCCTCGGATTCCTGAAGCTGGACAATGCATGTTCTTCCCATTTAAATATACATTTAATTCTACATGGTCGTATGTAATGCCCTAAAAAGCACAGAAAATTAACAAAAAAACCATCAACAACTTTATACACTTAAGACAGCTGCTAAATTTAGCTTTCCTAGCCACAGGCAACTTTTAACACCATTATGCAAACCGCAGCATCCTAGAAAACCTCGCATGAAATATTCCTGCAAAAGACTAGAAGTTAATAAATGACCAGTACCATTTGTATTTGCAGATACTCAGGATTCCTTAACGCTTACTCAGTCTGGATGCAGCACAGTACTGCATACCGTATCTCACTGAGTTTACAAAACCATTTTCCAAACTGTTCTTCAACATGTTCCTTATCAAATGTTAAGGATATATAAAATTTTCAATTATTTCAATATTAAACAGTTTGTGGTATTCTTGTTTATATCTCCTCATGGAAAAAACTCTAGTAAAGAGTGATCTGTCCATGCTTCCATATGGAAACCTCTCTCAGCACATTTACTCTGCCAGCAGCAGGAGATCATGGTTTCATACACAATGCTATAAATATGTCAACTACACAGCAGAAAGCAAACACTAACAAGGTAATAAATTATTTGTTAGGTAAATGACTTCTGTCACTGTTTTGGTATGGCTGAGTGTGACAATCTGTGTTGTCCCTCAGTACTTCAGGAATCTATTTCTGTGGCATAATAAAATAAATGAAAACTGGGGAATTAGCAGTAATACATCAGCTACTTTTCATAGATTCACAGAACGGTTTGGGTTGGAAGGGACCTTAAAGACCACCTAGTTATAGCCCCCTTGAAGCTGGTCAACATAAGCTGACCAAATGCTGAAACAGTCTGCAACCATCCAAAAAAAACAATTTCAGAAGGGGATTAAAAGAATAATATATCATCTGAGGGTAAAGGATGGAGATACCACCTTAGCTCCTTAGGACTTCTAAATATGAAATTTCTAACCATTGCTACAGGACACAGAGAAAATGACAGCAATAAAACACAACCATTTGAACGAAGTCACTTAAAGATGGTTTGAAAAACCTGGAATAGCGAGGTACAAAAAGTCCTAAGATTCTCCATTTGTTCTCATTCTTAATAATTTTCCCAGTGAGCATTACTCCCCTCCCCACTTAGTATCTCACCTTCCCTATAAAAGTTTGGCTAAAAATACAATTCATTTATCATCCAGGACCTATCTCTTTAATGATCAATTGTGAATGAAGACCACTGAAGTCCAGTGATATCCAGGCTGCTGATCCATTCAAACACAATGGGAGTTTGTATCAGCACTTCCCAAACTGGGAGATGCAAGCTGAATAACTGTACTGAAATGGTCAGTCTGACCACAGAGCTGTAAACAAGGGGAATCTAGGAACATATGAAAGTAAAGAAGGCTTCAGGAACTCACCACCACATCACCTTCCTGAGGAAGGTTGTTTGCTGGTAGTCTGTTTCTCTCCTCATTGTTATAGTAGAGAGCTCCATCATTTCTCATCACCAGGCTATGGACATCTCGACCAAGTGGAATTTGATTCAAGTTCGCTTTCTGAGTTGCAACTCCAATACCCCAAATGCCTAAAATGTGACAGTAACATGGTAGGAAAACAAACAAACAAACCTCATTATTTTGAAAACTGCATGAATCAGGACAGAACACAGAATATGTTCTTAACTAGTGCCGTGGCTGTATTACTACTATCTCTTGGACATAACAGAATTATTGTGGGTTAACCCTGGTAGGTAGCTAAGCACCAAGAAGCCACACACTCACTTCTCCCCCACAGGCCCCAGTGGGATGGTGGAAGAGAGAAGGAAGACTAAAACCGAGAAAATTTTTCTTGTGGGTAAAGATAAAAATTGTTTAAGAAGCAAAGGAGAAGTGGAAGAAAGAAAGAAAACAAAACAAGCCAAAGGAATGTAATGGCAATCACTCACCACCTCCCACAGGCAGGCTGAGGCCCAGCCAATTCCCAAGCAAAAGACGGCTTAACCTCCCTAAAGCCCCTTCTCTCCCTTTTCTGGCTTAGCATGGCATTACATGGCATGGAGGATCTCCTCGGTTAGTTCAGGTTATCTGCCTGGTTGTGTCCCCTCCCCACCTCTTGTAGCCCTGCTGGAGGGTCAGAGAGAGAAACAGAGAAGGCCTTGATGCTGTGTAAACACTGCTCAGAAACAGCTAAAACATTAGTCTGTTATCAGTATTGTTTTGGTCACAAATCTAAACCACAGCATCAGAGGAGCTGCTATGAAGTTAACTCCATCCTGGGCAGACCCAGTACAAGCAGTCAATAGAGGTACCCAGCATGTATCCTGAAAAAAAAATCCAGAGAACTGTAATCACTTAGCATAACTTTTATTCCCAGAAAAATATGAAAAAAACCCCTCTGAAACTGTAGGAGGATTGAAAAAATAAGTTAAATGAGCATGGATTTGTGAACAACACTATTTCTTTTTCTAGCTGGTTATACTATTCTTAGGGAAAAAGAAACTGTAAATATGATAGATCTTGATTTGGTAATGTTTTTGAAACTCATACAACATTGAAATAGTCATATTATGAAAACATAGTTGAGACCTTTACAGCAATATAAGTGCACAACTGGTTAGAAAACTGTATTCCAGGACTACTCATCATGTCAAATCAAATCAAAAAAGATTATTCAAGTGGGGTTTGAGGTTTTGTAGTGAATGCACAAGGTCAGATACTGCTCCATATTCACATCAATTACTTGGGTAACGTGATGATGTGCTTGTTAAATGTGCTGCCAATACCAACCTGACAAGACTGCAAGCTCTTCAGGGGCCCCTCAAGTTTTAAATGATCCTGACAAATTGATAAGAGGTCTGAAGGAAAATGCATTTGCTTTTTCTGAATTATGAAGAACAGTAGGAATAGTAACTGGCACAAATACAATAGTGGCTTGGCAGGCAGCTCACAGAATACAATATGGGGGTTATCACAGACCACATGCTGAGCATGAGTCTGTGCCCTACTGTTGTGAAATACTTCTGGACATATGGCACATATAAAGCCAACACACTGTATGATGAAGGATGTCTTCTGCTGCTGCAGCTGGAGCAGAGCATCCATTTTAAGCATCACACCTCAAGACAAATTAGTTCAATTAGAAATATTCTCGAAGAAACAACAAAACCAATAAAAAATGTAAAAACATCTATAAAGAGACAATAAAAAAAACCCCTAACAAATCATCCTGGGACTGTTTAATCTGAAGAAGACTAAAATGGGCAAAAATATAAGAAAATTAGTTTCAAAGACAAAATTGCAAACCAATTTATTCTAATTCTTACATGCCCAGGATGCAAAGGACAAGAGCGTAAACAAGATTCAGATTACACTCCTAAAACCTTTCCAATAGTCAGAGTGACCCCATAGACTGACTGCACAGGGACACTTCTGGGAATCAAAGTTTTAAGTTAAGTGATGTACAGTCCTCCTGCCTTGAGGCACAGGAAGACAAGACACAGCTCATCTTGTCTGTTCCTGCCACAGGACCAGGAGTTTATTTCCTGTGTTTCTCAAGCATAAGAACATGGATATGTATCTGTGTGAATAACGACCATATATGAATAACAGCTGCAGTGGATTCTTCCCTGAACATACAGGATACTAAGATTGCCAAACTAAGACTGATCTGGGGTTCACACACAGTTTAAAACCAAGCAACTGGTTTGACTGCAAGGTGTTTTGGACAGACTTGTGTTCATGCTGCCTGCACTCCAACCCAACTGAACGCAAACAACCCTTACCCAGAAAGGGCCAGGTTCAAGCTCCAGCTGGTACTGTAAGGCCTATCTGTCTCTGGACTAACACTTCCCTTCTTCCCTCTCCCTATGTACTTAGGGAAAGAACCGCATCATTTTCACAGTGTCTGCTGTTTTTAAAAACACAGGATGATTTTTAATGTCAGAAAACAGGCAAGCCTGGAGCATGCTCTGTACTAGTGAAGTTGACTGTATTAGTAAAAGCATAATGCTTCCGAATTCCATTCACTTTCAGCCGCCTTGCACCTTATCTGTGCAAAACAAAGAAACAGGGTGCTGAAAAGCTCCTCTTGATAAGGCAGTGTTGGAGTAAGTGCTGCATATTTGATTTGAAGAGGGAAGTGTAGCACAAGGAGTGTTACCCTGGCTTGGGCAAACAGAGTGCATGTGAAAAGCAAATGGAGGTAAACAAATAGCTATAAATACTGCTGGATAAACTGCACTATTTAAAAAAAATACTTCACAGCGACAGTATTTTATGTGGTTATAAGCATTTATTTACCAAAAAACATTCCTAACATACACTAAGTGAAAAACATGCATATAACAGCATATAAAACAATATGGTGGTTTTTAGTGTGTGCACTCTTTTAGCAATATACTTACCACATTTTTTAATATTTCAGAGCCACGATAAAAAAAGAAAAAAGAAATTTCCTGTTACACAACATCAACTTAAAGAACTCTCCAACATTCACAAGTTCAAGGATGCAATCAGAAAGATGCATGTGCTCAGCACTGGAGATAAGACCACCTGCAAGCAAACCAACACACCTTCTAGGTTTAGAGTCGTACATTTTTGCTGACTAACCTGTGGACTGGATTTTAAACTCAAAATAGCTCTTGTTCTGATGCAAAGGTGCATTGGCTAAGCAGCCTCCCGTGCCACATATTCTTCTGCCGTTTTTAACAATCACAACATCTGTTCCTGCAAGAAAAAAAACACCCGCAAAACTTCAAAACATCTTTAGAAGTCTGGAAGCAGCCCTTAAAAGCCCTAAACACTGAGAACTGTTTTTATGCTTTCTGCCCATGTAAGAGCTTCATTAGCCTGTGAGAATTATGATGGGCTACGCTTTGAAGTAAGAGAAGGAAGGCTGTTTATGGGCTAGTTCATCTTCCAACTAGGGTTTATTTATGTAAAATCTACACGCTGCTCTAATTTTCGCCTCTTGGGTTTCACGGCACCATGCTGATTACAACCTTTGCTCAGCCACATCAGAAGCATAACTTACTATTTAGTCAGAAAGGGTTCACTGCGAGACCAGAACCCTGTACCCTGCCTGGATGGATCTGCAAGGTGTTGAGCTATTCTCTGAAAAAATCCTTTTATTAGAAACATGCCTGCCAAAACAGAGAGGAGAAAAAGAAGCCCTCTGCCAAATCTTTCTTCTCCAGTGGAACACTTCGTCTTTAGGCACTGTTGTCACTGTCAGGAACACGGGAAACAGTCAAAGTTCACTGATACAAATGAATAAAACCAGACTAATAATTGTTCGAGTGGCTGGGATCAGCCATACCACCTTCCCCCTAGCTCTATTCTCTGCTCTGCTGCAGCTGACCCAGATCCCTTCTCTCTTCAACAATGCCCAGGTATAGCTTTGTGGTCTGCTCATCCTCAACACGTGGTATGGACCAGATTCCCGTGGCTCATTCTGCATCTTCATTGCTGTAACGCTCTGCTCTGAATCACCATCCTTTGTGGAATGACCAGGATCTTCAGCCCTATCAGGCTGCCTTCTCCCCTCAGGGAAACCCTCTGTGACTGAGATGCACCCCTACATACCCACTTCTGCTGATAAGCCTCAACTGAATTTAAGCCAAAGTGAGATTTCTTCCTGAAAACTGCCAAACCCCTCCAAAGAGGTAGCCCAAAAGCGACTTCCCCAGCACGTTTCACTGGGAGAAGAGAGGGCGCCTGGGGCAGCGCACACCCTCCCTCCGGCCGGTATGGTTACACGGTACTAAGACAACTCCACACCGCTACCAGCGCCGCTCTCAGGCTTCCCAGGTACAGCCCTCCCGCTCGCCTCACGGGTCAGCCCCGCCGCGCCGCGGACCTGCGGCCTTCCCACGCCGCCGCCAACCCTCACTCTCCGCTCTCCCTCCCGCCCCACGGCCCGTCACGGGCCTCTCAAAGGGGGGCGAAGGGAGACCAGGTCCCGCCTCACCCCGCTTACCCATGCGCTGCGTGTCGAGATGCACGGCCGGCATCTCCTTCAACGGGATGTGGCCGGCACCGCCATCCCTGCACCAGGAGAAGCAGCACAACACGGACGCGGCCATGACGGGCCGTAACAAACCGGCCCGCGCAGGCGCAACAGCGGCCAGTGGGGCTGGCGGGGCAGCGCCCCCTGGCGGGCGGGAGGTAGCGAGGCGGGCGGGCGTTTCTTTCTGTATGCCCGCCCCGGCGCGACATGGCGGAAGGCAGGCGGAACACCGCGGGAATGGCGGGCAGCGGTGCCCGGGGCAGGCTGTGCAGGGGAGCCTCGTGAAATCCAGTACGGCCTGACAAGTAAAATCCCGTTAAACCTGCTTCTTTCCTCAGGAACTGAAAACCCAAATGGAAGCGACTGCAGACGGAAACCCTCTACTTCTCTGCAGCTGTGGGGAAACGTGGTGGTGTCTTGAGGTGGCAGTACACAAGCCTCTGCATACAGCCACCTAAAGAACAAGTTACACAAATACGTATGTGTGAGAATATATATACACACATGAATGAAAGAGGAAACTAATCATGATGGGCAGATAGTGCACACCACATCAGCACACTTCACAGTGCCGGGCTGCGTGGAAGGGACTCCATGGAAATGTACTGGGCAGTTATTTCTGTCTCCAAGTAACAGGAACCCCGTTTATTTATTTATCTATCTATTTATTTATTTATTCATTCATTCATTTTATTCATTCATTCCCTTCTTTATTTTAATTCTTTCTCAAAAGTCAACAGAGACAGGACTCCTCAAAGCAAAGGTTCGGGCAGCCAGGGCCAGCTGCCATGGTTGCCTTGATGGTGTCTGCTCCCTATGTGTTTCCCTTTTTCCTCATCTTCCAGACCTGCCTGGCTTGTGAGTGTTAACTCTTAACTTTTTGGGTCCTGTTTGCTTCTAGAGCACCTCCTCATTCGCAGCAGCTTTGGTAAGTGTGAAACTGAACCGCAAAGACTGCTGCAGTGAAAAGCCAGCATGCTATCATTGCGCTTAGCAGTTGTTTGCAAAGCAGGCCTTGGGACCAGCTTTGTGTTCCTTTCATAGAGGCAGAATGCCACTTAATTAAAAAAGCTGTAGCTTTGCTTGTGGCCTCTGGTTAAACAAGTGTTTTTTTTTTTAGCAAAAGCCCTAGAGCTGTCCCTACAGCATCCAGAACAAGGGCCACAAACTGGGCTCCAACAAGTATAACAAATAGTGATAACATGGCTATAGAAGCCCACCTGTATCTGCTTCACATTTTTATTTATCTACAGGCAAATATCCAAGACATGTTGTGCCATAAATTGCTGATCTAAAATGTTTTGCAGGTAATTAAAATACTCATATTTAAAGGTCTGTTTCCTTCCAAACCAATTTGGGATAAAACTCTTGTTTCTCATGATTTTGTGGCATTTCACCTATAAAGCCCCCGTACCATTTTATTCCAGTATATAGTATGATGCAACTAATGTAACCCATGTGGTACAGCATTATCTATCTTTAGGAGCGTAAGGGGTTAAGCGAATATTCAAAAACCCCTGTTAAAATAAATCTTCATAGCAAGAAATATCTTATATATCTTATTGGTCTGGATGGGCTGTATCGGTCACACTTACCCCATTACTTGAAACATGAGGTGAAACACTGTCTTTCTCAAAATTGTGCCTAAAACCAATCTGATTTTAAGAGCAGCTTTAAAATATGCTTCCTTTCTTTTATTGGACTTACTGTTACAGCCCATAAACATTTGGGGTCAAGAGCTCACTTCCTTAAAATATGCCAAATGGGATTAGTCTTGAACTTCTAAGAAGTACATATTAGGTGGAAGCTGATGTTTATTTCGTATGGAGGGCATCATGATTCTTATTGGTGGCTTGTTGTTCACATAATTAGTCCCATTTAAATCACTGCGGGATTTTTATTGTCTGTCACACACTGTGGGTTTGTTACAGTAAATGCTGAAAGCCAAATGTTAATATGGTTAAAAAAACCCCAAACCCCAGACTTAGAAGGGGACTCAAACTCCAGATGACTCCCCATCCCATTTTTTTCCTCTGAGACCCAGTAAGTCCTTTCTTCCCGAAAAGAAGCACTGAAATATAAACACATCTCGCCACATGAAGTCAGCATTGCCAAATCAGTTGGACTCCCAGGAGATGGGGCTTTGGGGAGCAGTAGCCAGCTGTGCCTTCCTGCCAGTTTCCTGCTCCACTTCTTTCTTAACTTGAGAGGCTGGTTTTACAGGTGAGCAGAGTGCAGCACTTATGGGGTAAAGCGCATGCCACAGCTTGGAAAAGTTGCCGGTGCTTCTTTGGAGCACACTGACTCCAGTGCCGATGTTCTCAGCAGGCAGGAAGCCTCGGAGGACCAAGGTCAGTGCAACCCTTATCCCTGCGCCCATCCTCTGTCCCTCCAGGAGTGGAGCCTGGGTGCTGAGCACCCTGTCAGCAGTTGGTGATACAATGAATTGTGAAGGGACAGCAGCAAAGATGTTTGTGAAGGCTCCAGTGCTAGACAAAATCAAGCATATAATAATATTGGTCCAATGAAAGTAAGGCAAAAGTCAGCTGGTAAGAAACATAGCTTATCCATATGCCTGTCTTGGAGGATGAGCTGAGCAGTTCTAGCAGGATAGTATTTTATTTGTAAATGTGCTTGTCAGCCTTTTCAGAGCATATTTGAACACTCAAATTTATACAGTGCACGAAGGACTTTCCCAAGGAAATGAAGATGTGGGCTCCAGTATTTAGACGTATAACTGTGCTTGGTAATGAAGGGTTAATTCATCTTCTGCCTTTCTTGAATGTGCATTTCTTTCACTGGGGAGGCCAAGTATTTAGAACCCTCCCACACTGGAAGCAAAATTATTCTCAGCATGCCTAAACATGTTTGTTGCTCACAGGGTTTTAACTTTATTTCCTTGAACAGTAGCAGCAGAGACAGTTTGTCTGGGAACCATGTTAGAAGAACAGGAAAATGACTGGTCCCATCCATTTCACAAATGCAGGCATATTTGGAGGTCCTGCTGAAAGAAAACGGTGGTCATTGACTTGTTTTGTTCTCTAGCGCACAGCTTCATTCAGAAAATACAACTGTCTCTCATTAGCCCTGCAAAGTAGATCTACATTGGCTGCAGATGAGTATGTTTCAGAAAGGTTCCCTGATACCACCAAATTTGTGTAAGAGAGGGGAACTCACCCATTGTTTCAGTATGTAATGCAACACAATGAACCAGTTCTCGGAAAAATAATTCCTCTTTGTCCTGTGAGTAAAATCCTCTGGGACTTGCTTCTCTGCTGCCACAGACTTTGCAGAGGCACTTACACCTGTGCAAACCAGAGAAAAAAACAGTGATTAAATATGCTGGAATGGCTTTAGGAACATCTCCATGCAGCTTGCACAGAAGTAAATGATGGTGCAGGACTGGAAAATCAAGGTTTGTTTATTGAAAGCAGTCCTTCCACTCCCAGGGTCAGGCCTGTGGTTTGGAAGATGATACAGACAAGGTCTCAGATGAAAAACAGGTTGTGCTTGTACTTTTGAAATCTTCATTAGAATGTGTTCTTGTGAGGATTAATGTTCTGTAGAAAGTCTTCTGGTTTATACAGCTAATCTGACGCTTGCCAAATCATAGAAGAAATTGTATATGAAAATTAATTTTGTTCCTCGTTGTTCTATTTACTTTGGAGGTCACTGCTCCTTTCCTCTTTATGCAATCTAAGCAAAACCCACCAGAGCAGAGCTTTGATCTCCAGGCAATCACAAACCTCATTAAACCTGACAGGCACGCTGGCCGTGCTTTGTTCAGGAAGGAGCAATTCAATTCTTTTGTGGCGTAAGACTGCTAAAGACTGGAAACCGCTGCCCACGGCACAGGGCTGCGTGGCCAAGCACTGGGATGAGCGGGCTCATATGAGCAGGCACTAATTTGGGGAAAGTCAGAGCAGTTTCTCGAGGGACTGCTCGCGGACGCAGCAGCAAGAGCACAGATTGGTTGCAGCTGTGTTTGCCTGTGTGCATGTCCGGGGCCGGAAACACCACGCGAGAGCCAGCAGACAGTGGGAGAAGCAGTGGTGTATGGCCCTGAGAAAAAGCCAAGGGACAGCTTCTTCTGGGCCAGGATCCTGGCTAGAGCAGCAAACTTGGACTGCCGCGCAGCACTCCCTCCCATTTGCTTCCTCTGCGTGCGAGGAAATGGGACATGGCTGTACATTCTTTGTAAATAAATAGGATTATGCTAAGGAGCTAACTGAATTCATCATCGATCCCCCCTCACACTCCTCCAAAGCAAATATGGCAAAGTGCTGAATATTAGTTAACTGTGTGGGTCAAAGTTCTGTACCTGCAACTACTAGGGCTTTCCTACTGCTGCTAAAATGGTCACTGGGGACCCTGCAGGTATCAAGGCAGTCTCTGAAATTCAGACCTCAAAACAGCAGTTGATCATTTCCATCGCTGATGACCCTTCATGGATTTTTAATGCCTGGTATTTCTACAATGCATGTTAAAAGTAGCTTTTATGGAACAATAACAAGAAACTGTATTCTCTGATCCCTCGTTTGGAGTGTCTAATATAGTCCAGATGTATCTGTTGAAAAGAAATGTGGTCAGATATGATATAGTTGTGAAACATGTACATGAGTAAGGTGTTTGATGCACGGAGCTGTTTTGAATAGCTTCTTTATTTGTGTTATCTTAGTAGTGTCTTCTTACCAAGCTGCTGTCTGCATCAAAGCTCTTGCAGGTTTATGTCTGTATTTAGGTCCTCGGCAGCAACTGCATCACACACGTCTGACTGTCCCTCTCCATTTGAGGGTAGGCTCACACTAGCACAGCTGAATAAAGCAGCATGATTCGAGTGTGATCAGGTTGAAGATGTACCTGCTCACTGAAGGGGGGTTGGAGCTGATGATTTTTAAAGGTCCCTTCTAACCCAAACCGTTCTGTGAGTCTGATTTTACGAAGTCACTGTCCAGGAGTGTACTCTGACAATTCTGCAATAGGATGTGAAGCCTTAACCTCCTTCAGTGGGAAGTAAAAGGCAGACTTGCAGGCAAGGATAAGACTGGAAAATGGCCCCAACTCACCTCTTTTCCTTTGGTTTTTCACTGCTAGGAGACAATTACAGTCTGACAGATTTTTGATAGCATGGCTTCAGAGAAGCCTTACTGATGGGAAGTACAAACCTGGGAAGGACAAGAACCAAACACAAAAAAGCTGCTTTTAACTCCAGCTACATTTATCAACCAGTTTTGTGTTAGACATCTCCAGCGCAGCACAGGGGGTGCCTGGGGCCTGGAATGAGCAGCTGGTGTGGCCTAAGGGCAAGGCTGTGTTACTTTTGGCAGCAGCACCCGGCAATAGCTGGCTGGAAGCAGTTGTGAAAGTATGGCCTGTGGGGGCACTTGTGTTTTATGCTGACGTGTGTGCCCGCTGCCACCGAAACAGGCCCTCTTGCTGGCTCGTCCTGGCATTGGTGGTTGCTTGGCTGCAGGATCAGCTGGCTGCCAAAATTGATCCCACTGAAAACTTCTCCTTTGTTTTTAAACTAGATTAGCTTTCAGCTCTGTTGGCAAGCAGATCTAGCTTAACATGTGGCTGCATGAATGTTGGAGCCAGCAGAGAGAAGGCATCAGGAAAGCATGACTAAGGGAAGGGAAAAGGATGGAATGATCTCTTTTGCCAATTGCACAGTCTCAGCTTGGCTTAACCCCTGTGAATCTACCTCTCAGGGTAAAATTACCTGTTACAGCTTGAGTCACTTTAATGGCTTGCTTCCACAGAAAGGGAAGACTCTTGTTCCTGTTTTCCTCACTCCTCTCACGTTAGACCTGGTGACTGAACTGGTGTAACCATTGAATCAGCAGAAAGCTCACAGCTGGCAAAGAAAAGGGAGTAGCGTTCTGCTGGTGTAGTGGGTGAATCAGCTCAGTAACACATCTGCCAAGGCTGCAGAGCTGGTACAGGCAGGGAGGGCAGCAGCAGGCTGGCTCTGAGGCCACTGACTGAACACAGCACACAGCTTCAGGCTCAGAAATCTCTGTTGTAATGCTTAGCAGAAGAGTCACAATCTGGGTTCTCTCTGCAGTTTACAGATGACAATAGGCACTATCCCTTTGTCTTACCACAAACGTGGTGTTTGTCTCATAAAACTGTAAGTTACCATTGGTTTATAATTCCTTCCATACTCCTCCCTCTGTATTTTGAACCCTCCTGTGGGTGACATCTGTCCTAACACTTCCCTCCAGGCGGGCCTCTCCCTTGAGGCTAGATTTCCCTTGGGTTTGTTTCCTTATTAGATAGGGAAATATTGCCACAGATCTACTAATGCTCTTTTCCATCAGCCAGAACTTTTCTCTGAAGCTTCAACAAATGGTCCCTGGTGTTGCTTCAGGAAGACAATGTGCTCTCAGATGTCAGAATGCAAGCTGCTATCAAAAGACCTCTATAAACAACAACTGGTTAAAAAGAGTATAGAAAGATGAACTCATGTGTGTGCAAAACAGGTGGTTGTGTGCAGCTCTAGTGCTCAGATGGTAGTAAAATGCCCAAATTATGTTTGATGTGCTCAGGACAGTCATGGTATGCTTAAGCACAGTGCTGTCTGGGTGCTGCCTCCACGCACCAAGAACAGAAATTCCACGCTGTGTTTGCCCAAGTTTAGGCTTTCATCTTTTGAAAGAAAGAAGTCCAGGCAAAGAGGGACAAGAACATCTTCAAATGAAGAGGAGATATCACAGGTGGGCAGGTGTCCACTCATGCTGATACAGCTCCTCTTTTATAAGGGGACAGAGGAGGACCAGCGCAAAGAATTAGTGGTGAACAAGATGTACTCAAAATATATCAGGAAAAAAGCTATATGAGAAATGTATGAACTTAATAATGAGTGAGGAATCTAAAGTGCCCTATTGTTGATGATGTCTTTAACCATAAAATCACAGAGAAGATTAGAAGAATCAGGAAGTTCTTGATATAAAAATGGCTGTTGGGAAAGTGTAGACCAGGGATACTTTGAAAACATGAAGTACGAAGCACTGGGATATCGCTTGAACACAGTCTGGGTAGCAGAGGAGTATATTAAGCTATCGCTTGTCAGAAAGTGGGATGATTTGATGATGGCCAGATGGACAAAGGAGATGATGGACAATTAGGAAGAAACAAGCAGGATGTTAAGAGCACCTGAAGGTCTCAGTTGCTTTTATGCAGCAGCTCTGCCTTCCAGGGCTGCTTTCTGGTTGACGGTGGATGAAATACCCCAGTGTATGAGCACTCTGAAGGGGGTTTCCAAAACCACTTGTCCTTGATCCAGCTGTTCCTGTTAAGTCCAGCTGAGAGGACAGGCCAGGCACCAGGAGGAAGGCAAGGAAGAGGAGACTGCTTCCTCTTCTGGCTGCAGTAAACAGCTTTGGCATGTTATTGAATGGGTTTAAAATTCCACGTTCCTAAACAATTGGCAGAAAGATGTCAGCTGCATGAGGGAACTCTGTCTGAGAGAAATACGGTCTAGCCTGTGACATTACTTGTGTGGGTAGTCCTGAACGTGAATAGACTCCACCGTGCTGATGAGTGATGCAGTGAGTGAGTGTAGAGTAGGGGAGTGACAGGGGTGCAGGAGGCAGAGTACATGCATTTGGGAACAGCTTCTGATGTAGTGTTTCATAAAGTCTAACTCCGAAGTTCTGTTTGGCTTTGATGTGAGACTTGTTGACTGAGAACTAACAGAAGGACTGCTAAGAAGATACAAAGCACAAAGATCCTCTGTGGTCTCAGCACTTCCAGCTGCGGTTTTCCAGTCCTGTAAGCTGAGTGTCCTCCCAGGTAGACGTGGGATCCACTGTGCTCCATCTCCCTGGGACTAGGCCGTGTTAGTGCAGGAGACCTGCCTAGTTTTGACAGGCCGCGGTACTCTCCAACACATTCATTGGTAAGAAATGGTACAGCTAGTGTGTTAAAGCAAACAGGAATGCATCTCCAGTCCTTTTATGAAGCACATAAGGATGCCTGGCTAACATGATGCTAATTGTTTAATGAGTGCTTTCAGGATGTGGAAGATGCTCGTCGGGATCGCCACCCAGCAGTGCTCCTCCTTGGGCTGCGCAACGCGTGCTGGGGAGCTCTAGCCTCAAGTTTAATTTGGCAGGGTTAATAAACAACAGAATCCCGTCAGTATCTCGGCGGAGGCACACGCAGCCTGGCCAAGGGCTGGGGAAAGCGGAGTCCACCACCCGCCTGCGAGGCCGCCCGTTCCTCCTTCCCTTTCTCCCTCCAGGCAGCCTCGGGGGCTTTCTTTGCTTCTCGCCGGCGAGTGGAGGAGGAAGAGCCGCCGCAGCAGCGCCTGCCCCGGGGCCGGATCGGCGACCGCTGGCCAAGGTGGGTGGGCGCACCCGAGCCAGGGCTGCGGGCAGCAGCTCCCGAGTCATCGACAGCTTCTGCAGAGGCCGGGGCCTGCCCACCCGTCCTGTGCCGAGCGGCGGCGAGGAGGGGCGTGCGGCCGGGCGGACAGCGGGTGGCGGCCCTCGGCATCGCCCGCCGCCGCTGACCGCGCTCGCCGAGGTAAGGGGGCACCAGGCAGGGCCGCGCTGGGCCGGGCCAGCCGAGTCGGCGGGAGGCGGGAGCGGCGGCCGACAGGCGGGGGCCCGGCGAGGGGCCGGCCTGGACGCAGCGTGGTGCGGTTCCGCGGCTGCCCGCGCCCTCCGCCTGCCCCGGCCTTTCCGCGACCCCCGGCCCGGCATGGTGAGTAGCGGGGGCAGGCGGCGGTGCGGCCCGCGCCAGGGCGGCGGGAGAAGCAGGCCCCGCCGGGATGGTGAAGGCCGCGGCGTTGTGCGGTCGGCGGGGGGCGGCGCGGCCGCTGGTTCGGGTGGCGGTGCCGCTCCCGCTTCGGCCGTTCTGTGCCTTGCAGGGAGGGCCCTTCCCGAGCAGCGGTGCCCGGCGGCGCGGCTGTGACCCCCGGAGCGGGGCCGGGCGCGCATGGCCCTCAGGGCGCGTGCCGGGGATGCCGGAGAAGCGGGGCTGTGGCCAGGAGCAGGGAGGGAACGCCCGCCTGGGGACGAGGGAGCGAGCGCAGGAGCGGACGTTGACGCTGCTCGGTCGGCATGGCCGACTGCGGAGGACGCCGTACGCTTGGGGCTGCTCCTGCGCTCAGCCGGGGTTGCTTGTTCCTCCAGGCCTTTCAGGCGTTCTGAAGTGTTTGATCCACCTGGTTCCTCTGGAAAAAGCTTTGGCCATGGTTTAAAGCATGGCCACTTTCCTCAGCTCTTTTTGCCCGCCTGGATACCCGCTGCCCCCAGGGTTCAATAGTTCCATGTTACAAGTGTCTGCACTGACCCTCCACCAGATTGTGGGTACTCTTGATGGTGGTTAAGATCGTTGCTGCTGGAGGGAGGAGCTCCCATCACCATTCCTCCTACCTTGTCTATGCAAGATCCCTTTCTGGGCTGATTCAACACACCAGCCTGACAAAAACGTGGGGAAATCGCTTGTAAGAGGCCTGACAAGGACTGGGGTCCTTGCAAAGGAAGGGAGACAAGAATTCTGACTAGCTCAGTTGCTTGTGGAAATGCAGCCTGACTCGGTCAGGTTTTATTTGGAGCCCTTACACGCCATTGCAGGAGGGTTGTAATTCAAGAGCTACCGTCTTGTTTTGTTTGAAGGCTGGTGAAATTTTGGTTTGCATTCAGCCTGCTCCTGGCATTAGCCAGTGTCTGTGCTGAGAAGCATGCTAAATGAATGTCTCTGGAGTGTGGGGGAAAGCTACTGTGGCTATTTGTGCATTCATGTTTTGATTTCTTTGGCTGTTCATCTTCCTAATGATAAACTCTGCAAGTGGCTCTTTCTGAGGTGGGTGACATCTGCTGGGTTTGTACCCAGGGAGTTTATGTAGCTCAGGTGATGGAAGAAAACACTGTGCCTTTTGGGCCATGTGCTACGTGTGCAGAATTCCGGGGCCATCCAAACCTGCATCAGGAAGTTACACAGAGAAACTCCCAGTGGAGAAGTTGAAATGTTGCTGCAGTTCCTCACACAAGTACCAGGTTGCTAATACAAAGGGATGTTTCAGTCCACAGATGACTTGCTCCCTGAAGTTAATGCCCTAACCAAGACGGAAGTTCAGCTGCTCCAACCAGTCATACAGGTTTTCAGTATTGTTGGTTTGGTGTTAGTGGTGGTGTAAGAGGGGAAAAAAAAAACCACCCTTGTAGACCTGCCCATTTCCTTTTTTAAAATCCAAGGGTTTTAATGATGTCATATAATGTCTTTGAAGTTCAGTTATATTTATAAAGCGTAATTATTTAATTGGATAAGTGGGGTTGGAACGGAACGGGACAGTTTTATTTGGATCCTGGAACCTTTCTGCATATCTTTTTTGTGTTTTTAGGAGCATGAAAGTCTTCAGTGTTTGCCCTGCAATTTTAATGGAACGTGTTGTAGTAAGCATTTTCTGCAGTGGTTTGCAGTCCTCACTGTCAGGCATGCTAAAGGAGGTGGAGCAGAGCAAATGTTTTCTGCAATGTGGACTTACATTTACGAAGAGATGGAGAACTGACGTTTTCATAACTGACATTTGTAGTTATAACTCTCTTAACATGCAAGCCAAACCGATCTCTGTGCTGTTGCTGAGGGCTAGTTATAAAGAGGAAGATTCAAGAGTATAGGGCAAAATCATGGTCTTCTCATCATCCCATTCTATTTAGCTGTAGTAAGAGGATGGAGGAGAAGCATTGCTTATTCTAGTGTTGAGAAGTGCTTCAAAGTGACGCTCTCACAGAAACTGAACTTACTGAATGGGATCTGTGGTCTTGCAGGAAACCTTAGGTAGTAAGCGGAGTCCTTAGAGCTTTTCTCTGGGGCTTTGTCTCTAGCTGTAATGGTTCTTCGGGCTTCTTCTGCCCAATGACCTTAGTCCTGAGGTTGAGTAGAAAAGCTGGCAACTTTTTCGAACTCTCCCTGTTCAAACAAGGGGTTACCTCTCCTCGTCTCTGGAAAAGCGTGTGAGGTTTGCTTGCACCTGTCATGGTTTAAGCCCAGCTGGCAACCCAGAACCACATTTCTCGAGAATGGCTTTTACTGAGAAGTCTCACTGTGACTGTATGGGTCCTCTTGTGAAAGAAACTCAGAACTGACCTTGCTTTTCTTCCCTGTAGGGTTCTTTGCTTTCTTTGGATCATTGGTATCGATTTCATTCTTCTCCTGCACAGCATAAAATGGTTAGGGTTGGAAAGGACCTTGAGGTGATCAAGTTCCACCCCCCCTGCCATGGGAGGGACACCTCACCCTAGACCATGTCACCCAAGGCTCTCTCCAGCCTGGCCTAGAACACTGCCAGGGATGGAGCATTCACAACTTCCCTGGGCAACCCATTCCACTGCCTCACCACTCGCATAGTAAAGAACTTCCTCCTTATAGCTAACCTAAACTTCCCCTGTGTAACTTTAAACCCATTACCCTTTGTCGTCTCACTACAGTCCATGAGGAAAAGTCCCTCTGAAGCATCCTTGTAGGCCCCCTTCAGATACTGGAAGGCTGCTATGAGGTCTCCATGCAGCCTTCTCTTCTCCAGGCTGAACAGCCCCAACTTTCTCAGCCTGTCTTCATACGGGAGGTTCTCCAGTCCCCTTATCATCCTCGTGGCTCTCCTCTGGACTTGTTCCAACAGTTCCATGTCCTTTTATGTTGAGGACACCAGAACTGCACACACCAGAACTGCACACAGTACTCCAAGTACTGTGTATGTACAAGCATGGATCTTCCCTTGCAGCTGTCCTCTTGGCTCCCGTGTTTTCAACTTCATCTTTCTTTGAGGGGACAGAAACCTTAGTAATGACATCAAAACTGATTAAAAGAGCTCATTCATATGCCTTGCTTTCACAGCTGTACTTTGATGCTCTTTCTTTGTGATACATCTTGTTACTTATAAATGGAATTTTATTACATACCTGTATTACTTTTTTATGACTGCATATTGTATAATATGGAAATAATTTATGCAAGGGAAGCATCTTTCTAATTGTAGCTTGAAACTAAGTATTTGAGAGTTCTGGCTAATCCAGACTGTCACCCATTTTGGTCTTTATTAGCTGTGTGTTTTCTTAGAGCATGCTGGAAGTTACAAGGTGTCTGCAACCGAAAAACTTGGCTTCGGTTAGAGGCACTGTGAGGGTAGCACTGGGTCCCTTCACTGAGACTTTCCAGTAGAAAGAATTACATGATAAATCCTCTTCGTGTAGGTCCTGTCCACAGAAAGAAATTACTGAGGTGTGACTGCCTTAAGAGCGGAATTGGAAATAGAGATTGCAGATGAGTAAAACTGGTGAACAGCTTTGTTTCCTATTGAATTATCAGCTGATCTTGGAAGTATTTTAACTTTGTGCTGAATAGCTGCACAACACCATGTTCACTTGGTTATTTAAGTATACTGCAGGAGCAAGAGGAAAGCTGACGTTTTAAGTGCGTGGTGACTCACCTTTGGCTTTGCACGTAGAGCACAGAACCATGTCGCATACTCTTTAGCTGAAGCAATTTTGGAGATGGGCTTTTTTAGACACTTTTAATATTGCCCTCCTACAGCCGCGGTGCATGGGGTTTGAAACTGTAAGGCTTGGAGGAGTTGAGCAAGTAAAGTATAATCAAATCTTAGCAGGGCGTGTTAGGTGGGTATCTTCTTTGAAAACCCAGTTTCTGTGTATTGCATCAGTGAGGAAAGATGTAAGTCTTGAACTGTCATTATGAGTACATGAGCTATTCTCAGTCAGCGGCCTTGCTGGGTTTGGCAAGCTTTTTTTTCCCAGCATTTCTAGTTGGGAGACCAGGAATGGTTCTGCCTGAGCACTGAGCTGTTCTTGTGCCTGCCATCTGGTGGCCAGATACCACGGCTAACTGGGCTGGCTGCAGACCCCAGCTGTCTTAGGGGTATATCCGTCTTAGGGGTACTGGAGAAAGAAGTAGATCCTTTTCTCACTGAGCTGTGCCTCAGATGGAGATTGGTTTTTGTGTGGTTTCCCTAGAACAGAAGTAAATTTCCTAAGCTCCCATTACTGTCTTCTCTTTCCTAGGATATGATGGAGCTCCTAGAGGAAGATCTCACCTGTCCCATTTGCTGTAGCCTGTTTGATGATCCTCGTGTCCTGCCCTGTTCCCACAACTTCTGCAGAAAGTGTCTGGAAGGAATTCTTGATGGAAACGTGCGGAATGTGCTTTGGAGGCCGTCCCCTTTCAAGTGCCCCACGTGCAGGAAGGAAACTCCTGTTACTGGCGTCAACAGTTTGCAAGTCAACTACTCCCTGAAAGGTATCGTGGAGAAGTACAACAAGATCAAAGTAACCCCGAAAATGCCCGTGTGCAGAGTGCACAGCGGGCAACCCCTTAACATTTTCTGCCGGACAGACATGCAGCTGATCTGCGGGGTTTGTGCCACCCGTGGTGACCACACGAAGCATGTTTTCTGTTCTATCGAAGAAGCTTATTCCCAGGAGAAGCGGGCCTTTGAAACCCTCTTTCAGGGCTTTGAAACGTGGCGTTGTGGAGATGCCCTCTCGCGGCTGGATACCTTAGAAACCAGTAAGAGGAAAGCTCTGCAGATGCTGACCAAAGATTCTGACAAAGTGAAGGAGTTCTTTGAGAAGCTGCAGCACACGCTGGAGCAGAAGCGCAATGAGATCCTCTCTGACTTTGAGACCATGAAGCTTGCAGTGATGCAGGCCTACGACCCGGAAATCAATAAACTGAACACCATTCTGCAGGAGCAGCGGATGGCTTTTAACATCGCAGAGGCCTTCAAAGACGTGTCTGAACCCATTATATTTCTGCAGCAGATGCAGGAGTTCAGGGAAAAAATCAAGGTGCTCAAAGAAACTCCTTTACCTTGTTCCAGTGTGGACATCAGCCCTACAATGAAAAGCTTTGATACCAGCCAGTGGAATGGCATAAAGCTAGTTGATGTGGACAAACTTTCCTTGCCTCAGGAAAACAACGCTCTTAAATTCAAGATTTCCTCGGTCTTTTCACGCAGATTTATAGTGAATTCTCTTATTTGCTTGCTTATTCTTGCTGTCACCAGGATGTCCTTTGTGGAGTCAGTTGTTGACAATCTCCAGTGCTGGAGATCTCAATTCTTTGCAATTAACTTGTCCTATTTGGCAGATACGGTGGAGATAGCAGATCACGCAGTCTTTTACTGGGAACAGATGACAGATGGAGCTTCACTTCTAAGAGAAAAGTGTAAAAACTATACGTTGGTTGTACTGGATAATGTTGCACAGTTTGTGTGCAAGTATAAACTGTTGTGAAGCCCGTGCAGGAATAGGAGAAGTAAAGAGAGATCTGGTGAAGAAAACATAGAACTTCTTAAGATTAATTGGGTTTTTAAGGCTTCCCGTGAAAACATTCAAAAATGAAGAAGATTCAAAATGTTTCCAAAACATTCATACAATTCACATAGTCTGACTGCTGATTAACTGGAAGATGAAATGAAGCTTTGAAAAACACACTGTTTTGGATTCTTCTTTTAGTGGTGATTATGGGAATGTTATTCGCTGTAAATCTTTCTTCTTACCAAAATATAGGGCAAAACTGTGTATGTAGTTTAATGCTAATTGTAGAATAAGATAAAAGTGTCACTTCCTCAGAGGTCATAGTTAAAAACACGTACTGTTTTTTCCTCAATGGGAGGTGGTTGGCAAAGAGGAAGAAGAGTTGTGACAGAGAAGAGCACTGTATTGAGGCTGGCTGAGGATTGCCCTGCCACTGTAAAATACGATGTGCATCCTTCATGTTCTGGAACCACTTTCTCTCTGAGGATGTCACTTTTCACTGGATCAGACATATGTATTATTTTGTATAACCAGCTGTTGTGATTACCCTGTGCATTCAGATTACTGTAGTTTATTGTTTACATGTTCTATACAAAAAATGTTTCTTCAGGACAAGCATAAATTTTAGGGTAAAGACAAATCAGTTGAGGTTGGTAAGAGAAGAACAAGCTACAAGATAGTATGTGCTCTGCAGGTAGTACATACTCTGCGGTCTACTTTTCCAGCATCCAACTGCAGGGATAACTGAGCTGTCTTACTAAATCCATGTTTCTCTGAAGCCACACTTTCCTAAAAGCAGCCTTAATGTGTTGAGTTTAGTGCAGGGAAAGGCATGCCTGTGTCAGCTGCAGGAAGGCAGCTTGCGCTCTGGCCCTACAAAGGTGGCAGGTAGAGCAGTTTCCCGTCTTGTCCCTCTCTGACTCCAGATCGTCATTCCAAAAGCCAGGAGGAATGATGGGATGATTCCTTGGAACAGTGCGTAAAGTGACGGGAGTATGGATGTTGTTAGTGCTTTAGCGCTGGAACATGCGTAGGTTCTTCTAGTGTTATTGTATTTTTGGATACCTTGTTTCAGGAGTTAGTAGAATTTTCTGAGTGTATTGACTTGGCCGTGGGTAGCAGTGGTCTGAAGTGAACTGTAAGCTTGAGTTCTTTGAAGTGCCCTTCGTTAAGAGCATACAATACTGAGATTTATTGCTTGGAGAGCATCTAACCTCTTTTTGCAGGTGGTCCTGTGAACACCAATATGTAGAATGAAAACATGTAGCTGACTTTTCTGGGAAACAAACATGAAGTGTGCCATAGCTTTGGGGATATTCATTAGCCTCTCTCAAGGTTTAATAAGTTGTGACAGTCAATTCCCTGTCTTCCAGTAGTCTTTGCAAGCTGTTCGTTTCAAAAATGAAACATTAAATTCCAAGAATCAAAGTTTCCAAGCAACCAAAGCCCTGCAAACAAAACTGTTGTACATGATATTTACGTCTTTGTTGCCTGGAAATGCTGTCGCTGCTCCACACCTCACTCCAAACACTTGGTAAAATCACTGAATGGTTCTTGCAGCTGCAGGTGCCTGGCAGTTTAGGAAAGATCAAGTCACAGACACGCAGATCAGGGACTTACGATTTGTGAGTGGCTGAGATAGCGATGAGTAATCGAGAGGTGGTAGTTCTGAGTGTGGGAGGGGTGAGATTTGTAACCAAGGCTTCTACCTTGCAGCAGTTCCCTGAGTCCAGGCTGGCACGGATGTTGAATGATGATGACCAGGAGTTTAAACTGGTGAATGGAGAGTTTTTTGTGGACAGAGATGGAACCTTATTTAGTTACATCATGGACTTCTTGAGGACTCTCCAGGTCTCCTTACCAACTGATTTCTCTGACTATCAGAGGCTGCAGAGGGAAGCAGAATTCTATGGGCTCTACACTCTGGCTGACCTCCTGAGCCAGGAACACTTGCTGAAGCCAAGGCTGGAGATCTTGGAAG
Source organism: Myiopsitta monachus (assembly GCA_017639245.1). Classification (NCBI taxonomy): domain Eukaryota; kingdom Metazoa; phylum Chordata; class Aves; order Psittaciformes; family Psittacidae; genus Myiopsitta; species Myiopsitta monachus. Next base: position 70,026,959 of record CM029919.1, read on the forward strand.
TGCGTTTTTCTCTCCAAGAGATGCAGGCCTTTTTCCGGATCTTTGGTTCCTGCAGTGCCACTGTTGCGACACTAGCTGAACAGATCACAGTGTTCATGGGCCAGCAGTCAGGACAGAGCTGGAACAGCCCTTTTCCTTCTCAGAAACCACTTGTTCCTTTTCCTTTGGAAAGACCTTCTCATCATGACATGGTTTTTCAGTGCGGTACTGACTACTCTGGTGGTGACCAGTTTGTGGCCAGGTACTCTCCCTTGAGTGACTTCTCATTACAGAGATGTCTTAATGACTTGTAGCTCATAAAGTACATGCTACATGCTAGCAAAGATCATTTTAAGGTAGCTATCAGACGGCTGTCTGAGAGAAAAGAAATGTTTCCTTCTTTCTGCTACTTTAGTATTATCTTTTTCTAGTTCTGAAATACTCAGTGTAATTTGTTACACAGATTTGCCTATTCTTCAGCTTTCTAAAAAGCTGATCTTGATGTTTGGGTTTGAGTTCTCTTGGGTCTTTCTCTCCCTCTGCCCTTTCTCTTCATTGGCTCTCTCAGGCTTTAGAATTCCGTGGCATCATTGACCTTCTAGAGGACTTGAAAAGCACAAGAGTAAAATCAAGCAAAGGAAACAGGATAAATAAGGAGTGAAGTACTGGGGAAGCCTAAAATCTCTACTAGCTCATGGTCCAAAAGACTTTCATGTGGAAAAGAGGCAAAAGAGAACAGCTGAGCTGGGCTAAAGACACCAGTGGAACTAGAATACCAATTTTGGGGCTGAAAGCTTTTGTAGAACCTTTTACTAGGGGGATGGAGAAGGGGCAGATTATTAACTCTATGCTGTACAGTGGCTTTTCTTTCCATTCAAGAGCCAGGTTTTGTTTGTATTAAGATTACTGTATATGAGTGATTTTTGTGATAGCAGTATTCTAATGACAACTTACACTTTTTAAACAAGCTTTTGCTGGATGCCTCTACTGTATGGAGACACGTTTTTACTCTATAGGAAAATGTAACCTAATTTTTCCTCTGTGGCTACTAGAACATCTGGGACTTTGTGGAAATTTTATGGAAATGTTTCCAAAAGGGTTATTCTATCTAAGTATGTGAATCAACACAGCAGTCTTTTGATATATAATAGAGTTTATATTCTAGCTTCCTTTAGCTAAGCAAGTAGAAGAAAAACTACTTTGCATTTGCAAAGCAACATACATTTACGTGCTAGACCTTAACTTTATAACGCATTACTTGTTTTAATGGACTAACAACTGGTTGAGTAGGTTATGGCAGCTTAAATAGGGGAAAATATTCTTGGTTCTTTTTTTCTTTAGACTTAGTAGAAATATTCCTCTGCAGAATCTTGAGTCATGAAACGAGTTTGATTGCGTTGCCTGCTGAATTTCTATTGACTTATTCTTCATGGTGGCACGGACTCTTTCACTCTTTTTTGTGCTTTCTGTGATAATTTGTTGTACTTTCCTCTGAACCGTGGGACAGTTTCACCCTTGTCAACTTACGTGTTTTGTAATAGTATTTTTACCTGACTTCTGTTCCTCGCAGTGTCTGGGTAGATTCTTAAACTGTACTTTATATCAAGTAAAGTAATTTGAGCAATGTGAAAATGATTTTCATACTTGTTACCACAAGACCTGCTGTACACGGTAACTTTGCAATAAATGTCACTGTTTGTAGAGAGGGATCCTGTGTAATGCAAAGTGGTGCTCTTGGGGTGAATGTGACTTCACTGTCCTTTCCATCATCTACCCTTACCGGAAAAACTGTTGTGGCATGACGTAGAGTGTTACATAAATGGAAAGAGGTGGAGGTCAATCACAGCTATTTCTTAGGTAAGTAAGTTTTGGTGTGGAAGTGAGAGAGAAGTGCTTCTTCCCCAACATGTAACTGGATGAGCTGGGAGTTACTGTTCTGATAATGAAGGAAAGAGTTAAATTGTCCTTAAAGGAAGTAAAAAATACATAGAACCTTGGTTGCTATAAACCCATGCAACTGTGGTGACCTGCGCCATCTGAGGCCTGGCTTGTTTTTCAAAAAAGATCTATTCCATCCTTCAGGAAGTCACTGAAGTGTGTTGTAACTGATTTTTTTCCCCTTGTTTTAGGTATGTTTCCATAAAGCCAGATAATAGAAAGCTGATTAATGGTACAAACGTGCTGGGCCTGCTACTCGACACTTTACTCAGAGATGGATTTCGCCTCATAAGCACCAGGACAGTCTCTGGTGAAGACAAAGTGGAATGCTTCAGTTTCGAAAGGGTGAAGAGGCCGGCAGGCCTTGCCCTCACACTGAAGAACACCCCAGGGAGCTCCGGGGTGGCACAGGCAAAGAGAAGCCAAGTGCAGAAAGGGAAATAAAGGCTTTTCTTTTCATCTGCTGAAGGTGGAAGAGGGGTGTGTCAGCGCTAGTGGCCTTTTTCTGACTTGTTTCCAACTGCAGCTATTGAGGGAAGGAACAAACAAACAAGTTGGTTTTTTTCTAGTATTCGGAAGGAAAAAATTGCTTTCCTGCTTTTTACTGCTCCACCCTCTTCAACTCTAAATAAAAGAACCACAGATTCAATACGGGTTTTGTGGACCAGATTCCAGCGTTTTCAAAGGTTGTTTTTGGTTTTCTCTCTGGCTAAAATTCGTATTAGGACTTGTAAAAAATCAGCTGCTCCTGCTAGAAAATCGTTTCTATGTCCTGTGCTAATCTGCAAGTAGGTTTTAAATACATGATACTACATGAGGAAATAACAGATAGACACAACTGTCATGCCAGCAGTTTGGAGAAGTGGCTGGAGGAGGGATGCAAGCCTCAGTGACTGAATATTGCTTCTGCTTTCAAGAGATGCAGATAGTTGATTCTCTTGCAGTCGGCAGAAAGCAACATAAGGGAAACACCCCAGGTTGTATTGCTGTGTGGCTCCAGGCATGAGATAGTGGCTCTGTGAAGCCACAAACAGTGAGTCATGAGATAGCATGTTACTACTGTCTCTTGCAGAATACTCCTCTGTCCTCTCCTCCCACTCCGAAGGCATTAAGCTGCTCTTCAGTGCTGAGAATGAAATGACAAAGGTCTTTGTGAACAAAGGGTCAGTTGATTGCTAGAGCTATACGAGATTTTTAGAACTATGAAAAGAATGAAAATGTGATAAAGAGTCCTTCAGATGGGAGAGTTAGCACAATTTTAAGCAAAGTAATAGTACAAAGGATTAGGAAACTTGTCAAGTGCAAAACATATTTAGGAGGACGGCTTGGCAGAAGTGGCTTTAAAAGCCTTGCAAATATTAGCCCTGTACAGTGCTTTGTAAAGATGCCAAAATTCGCTCGGGTACCAGGAGAGGTAAGTTAATGAGGCCTTAGAAATCAAGAATCTCTTGTCCTCCCTACAAGACAGGGAAAGAAGACAGCAATAACTTCAAGGGTTTGTTACTTGAATCTGGCCTTTGATGTTGATAAAACACCATCTTCCCAAAGTTACAGCCAAGTAGAGTTTGTTTGGGCTGTTTGTGCTCGCTAATTAGACCTGGCTTTTCATTAGCTCCAAAATGTGAATTTGTAACTTTATTTGCAGCACTTAAAAATGGGGTGGGTGGTGGGAATCACCCGTCTGTTTCTTGCCCTTAGGAGTTTCCATGAACTGGATTTTCCCAGGCTGGTGGTGCCACTATCAGGCAGCTCTGCTCTTCTGCAGTGCATTTTAGCTTGACAGAAGTTCAGAAGTTCAGTGGCAACAATGAGGTCCTCTTTCTCCAGAGCCTTCTGGGTTGAGATTAATGTGATTATGGGACTAGAGCTCTTAAACTGCTTACAAGTTTTATAATGTAATAAATGTTGAGGAACATTTAGAGTGGATGCTTTCAGTTCAAATGGGATTTTTTGGTCAATAATGTCAATATGTTCATCTTGATGCATTTTTACTGTGAGAACCATCATTCACTGGAACAGCCTCCGCAGGGATGCGATGGAGTCCCCATTGCTGAAGATTTTCAAGATGCGGTTGGAGAGGGTGTGAAATGATCTCCCCTGGGCTCCTTTTCCCACCAAAGGCTGGACAGATGATCATTTCAGGTCCCTCCCAGCTCAGCCTGTTCTGTGAAGACCTGTGAAGGTCTGTGTCAGAAAGCCTATTGTGGTGGCCTTTGAAAGAGCAGTTTGCTGAGGGCAGCATTTGGGTGACACAGCAGACAAGCTGTGTGGGGTGACAGTCCTGACAGGCTGCTGTACTACACAGACAACGCTAGTTTTCCAAGTTCATTTTGAGGTCCATGTACTGACTTTCCAGGAAAGTTCCCATTCCTCAACTTGGGATAAAACTGAAACCAGTAATGACAAGTACTGAAGGGGTAAGCAGCTGTGAATATTGCTGGTGAAGAGACTTACCGACAATAGTAAGAAGCACAAGACAAAAATGACGGTTTTCTAGAGGGAAAGGCAACACAAAGGATTTGAAGCTGTGTTTAAACACCACACCTTCAGTGATTGCTGACAGCAGCAGTGTCAACTGAGAATGGTATCAGAACACCTGGTAGTAACAAAATTCGGCTACTTCGCCAACCACAGAAATAGTGAGTTTATTTTTCGGCTGCAGCAGCCACTTTGAAGTTTGGATTACTTTTTTCTAAATAAAGTGAAAGAAAATAGGAAATACTTCAATTTTAAACAGCAGCCCTGGAGTTTTAAACTGCACCGTCACTCATGCTGCATGGCTTTGGCGAAGTGACTATTTGGAACAACCATTTCAGGAACAGCTTGTGATAGGCTAGTGCTGAACACTCCCTGGTTCCCCTCATGGGTTAATTTTTATTCAGCACAAACATCATCCTATGAATGTAATATTTTGGATCTGGAAAAATGTACCTTCTTTGAAGGAAAGCACATTCCTGGGTTTCTTTTTGTAGAAAGTGGAAGCAGCACTGCTAGACCTACAGGTGGTGTAGCTTCAAGCTACAACTAAATGTCAGTAATCACAGAGGAAGGGGTGAAAGTATGTTCATTTGCAGAGAAAGGAATATGAAAATAGCACCAATTTACTGTGAGGATCCTCAGCTGGCCTGGGTAGCTGCTGCCCTCCACCTTGCAAGGCTGTAGAGTGTTGCTGAACCAGGATGGCAATTTTTTCTGTGCCCTCTTTGGAGTGTTATACACCATATCCTGCAGGCACTGAGCAAGTTATTTAGAAGAAACAGTAACTAATAGCTCTAGTAACTCAAAACAGGATCTCTGCAGTGTGGGAAGTTTACTGTAGGTGGCTTGGCCATGCTTTTACGTGTGACAGAACAAGGAGCTCTGATTGTTCGCATCCAGGTCTATATTAAATAGGAATGGGATTTTGAAACATTTATACATTTTTTTCCAATGAGGTTGGAATTTGGGATCTCGGACATGATTCAAGTCCTTGCCAACTTTAGCAAGAGAATTCCTTTTTCCTGGGACGGTACAAGATTTGCTGATTTCAGTAAACTTACTGCTGTGTTTGCCTTTTCATTCTTCCTTGGATTCAGCAAAGATGCGCAAACTGTTCTGCTCCCCTAGATGCCATAGTGCTGGAGGTCAGTCCTGTCACTCAAAGCAAGCAGTGAGCCCCCTTCTGCTTTTTAACACACAAGGGGACTGCCAGAGCAGTGAGATCACTAGGAGGAAAGGAAACTCAACAGTAAGGTGACACCATCCCTCTGTTCTACCCGGTCTGCAGGTTTATGTGGCAGAGAAATACATCATCAAAAAAGAGGTGGCAGTTTCGCTGGATTGGCAAAGGCAGGTGATTCAGAAAGACAACACTTCATTTGTCTTGTATTTTTTATTTTAACTACTTTTCCCTCATTTATAGTTGGGTTTCATCCTGTATTTCTATATTCAAGGCTACCAAGGGCTTTATCAATAGTCTCGTGGTGCCTATTGGCTGTCGCAACAGGACAAAGACATGGCATTTTTTACCATCCCCCTGTTGGCTTCCTTTCATAGTGATTGGTTACATTTTTGTGCTTTTAAGTAACTTTCTGACTGCTTCTTCACACCCCAGAAGTTCTCCCATGTTCTTCTTATCTCTGTGGGGGCCACATCATTTATTCACATCCTGAATTATTCAGTAATCTGCTGATACCAGGAAGGAGAGTGTCTGACATGAAATACCTCCATGTTCCATGGGTATTGATTTCAATGTTGATTCACGAGGGGTTTTAGTCTTTTTGGAAGTGCAGTCTGCATTCTTTACAGATTCTGCACTCAGTGCTCATAAGATTGTATAATTGATTCAGAATAGATGTTTAAATAAAGCTATTGCAATTGACACTACATTTAGACTGAAAAAGACTGATCTTTTAGTGCTGACCGTAGTACTGGGAAGTTTCCCCTTTACTAAATAATTCCAAACCATTTTTCACATCCCTGCATAGTTGAACCTCATGGAAATAGTACAAGATTCCACCCTAAGGTGCAGCATATGAAGAACTAATAGCCACAGGGCAAAAGAATGATGCTGGAGTAACTGCACCCTGTCTTGCTTTGACAGACTGGCAAACAAGAGTGGTGACTTCTGCTCTGACTTTGAAGAAACTTTTCTCCACATTGGGCTGTTCCTGCTTTTTACCTGTTTAGGTTGGTTTCTGGTTCTCCAGTGCACAAAAATAACTCCTTTAGTCTGAGCTGAGCAAGGCTGATGCGTTTGTGTCTGTCTCTGGAGGGGGTGAGTTGAAGGTACATCAACACACAATCTGGGTGAGACTTTGTTTTGATTCGCAGCTGAATTCACTACCAGGAAGCCACCAAAGTGGAACAGAATTCCTGTTGGGCATTACAACAAAGTGTTCAGAGCTTTGATTTTTTAAGTTTTTATTAATTTGTTCTCAGATTGCTGGAAAGTATTATTGAATATTCATTGGGAAACAAGCTGGGAGCTATCCAAGATGGGGAGGGAAACTCATTGCCTCTTACTCCTTCCCTCTGGTTTGTGCTGAACCATTGCCAGGCTTTAGCTTTACAAGGTTTATTTTTATCGAGTTTCAACAATAAACAGTGGGAGGATCTACAATAAAAGATTTACAGTGCATCATGAGGAATACAACTCCTTACCAAATATTATATTGATCTATTCCTAGATACTACTGAAAAAGCATATAAAATTCCAAAATGAAGTCCGGTGATGGAGAACTTCCTCTCTCTAGTGACAGATGCATGACTGTTATGTCTTAGGAAAACAATAAAAGGGAAGGGAGTGACTCTGCTTCTCTGACCATATCTTCAACAGCCCAGTTAAATCTGTCAACTCAGCGTAATCCACATAAATAATTTGGGAATCAAGAGAACTGCTAGTGCGTCTGAAGAGTCCCATTCTTTGAAGCTGCCTCTTGCTGCAGTCAGGCCATAATTAGTCACAGAAGGCCTTGTTGTGACTAGTAAATGGATGGACCAACAATGATTTGAATAGTCTGGAACTGGCTGGAGATATGCCTGGAGCCTTGAATACTCTCAAATGGGTGGGTGGGATGTAAATCAGTAGTCATCGTATAAAACACAAATAAATCTGACTTCTATTAAAAAAAGGGCATGTCCGTTTTCTAGACCATCATGTAGCTTCTGCTGAAATAACCCCTGAAGTGTGATCTGATGTGTAAATTTTTCCAAGAGTCCTTCTTCCAGTTCTACTCCGCTTCCATTCTAACACGACGGTTCAATAATTGGTGGCTTCTTTCTGGTCATAAGGATGATGAATGTAGCCCTAAAGGCTGGAAACACTAATGCGTGCAAGTCTGCTGTAGAGAATGTAGTTAGGGCTTTGCTCTCTAAGCAAGTTTCTGCTACACCAGTCAGCTGAGTGCTGGCTGAAACTATGAAGAATTAAATGTTGCAACATTGTTCCATCCTGATTCTCCCTTGGAGAAAAAGGGAATAGATTGGAAACATCCAGTCTGGTGTTTTACTGGTACTTTGGAGATGGGAACTCAGTTTTCTCTGAATTCCAAAGGCAGCTTGTAGCTTTCATTGAGAGCCCTCTGAAAAGCCTATGGTTTTTGTTTTTGTTCCCCAGTGATAACTAAACTGAGTAATAAAATAATTGCTGACATACCATTTTATTTGCAGTGTTGTATTCAACAATAAATGGAAGGCGTGCTGATCCTTCTGTCCTTTAATCTGTCTTTATACTGTGTCTTCAGCTTGCTCCTTAGCCAGGTCACTAGTAGGATGGAGGAAGAGGCTATGTGATAAGGGCAGGCAGAGATCCATGGAAGGCAGCAAATTCACTTCTTGCCCATCACAGAGAGTGGGTTGAGGAATAAAGTGTGGCTGGATAGAATCACTGCCTTTGTGGGACCAAAGAGACACAACTTATTGTATTGAAGGGAGGACAGTTAACAGAGCTGTCAGAAACTTCAGCACCACCAGACAAGGAAAAGCAGATCTTATGGGGGTGAATGAATGGGTGGGTGATAGCTGCTAAAGGAACATGGAAAAGACACAGAATGACTTAGATGGGAGACTTAAACATTCATGAGACTATAGGGATGTTTTATTTTTTCCCCTAATGTGATCAGTAAGTGGATCCGCAGAACATCCTACATCAATAGTTTGCATACCTGAAGAACAGGATTTCTCTCTTGGATGTCGTTTCTGCATCTGCGCTGTGAAATGAAACATTGCAGGATCTAGACATAAGATAGGTTAATCATGACGGTACCTCACATCTAGGAATAGAAGCTGAGCTTTTGGCGGCCAAACAGACAAACTCTGCAGAGCAGAACAAAAGCATTGCTCTGGTAGCACAGGGGTTTATAAGCCTCCAGGATACATCCCATTGGTGGCCTTTGTTTCAATTTCAGGTGCAATAGGGTGAGCAGTAACCCTATTTGTAAGTTCCTAATTTGCCATGAACTGGTAACCTATCTGGAGCAGATAGGTTTACATTTTTTCCCCTATTTGGAAATCAATCCTTAAGGCATGTAATTTTCCTTTGCTACGTACAACTGTTCAAAAGATTGTCTTCTGAAGGTGGTTCAGTAAACTCTGCATCCCTGGAACACATTAATGGCTTAACAATTACTATGGCCATGACAAGAATGTAAATGAAAAACTGTTCACTAGCATTCATACAGTCCTGAAATCTCTATGGATACGTATGGAGAAGGATGGGCAAAAAGTTATCTTTTTGCTAGGCTCATCTTTCATTTCAGGGATTCTCTGCAGAACATGGCTGGAAAAACAGGCACAGGGACACTTGCATGGCTGCTTTGTTGTCTGTAGGTTGCCCTTTACAAGAGTTGTGCTGTAGCAATCTCTTGTGCTTCCCTTTTGAAAGCCTGGCCCGTACTCTCACTGAACTTCTGAGGTAGGTTTTGAATGGAAAAGCTGAACATCACATGAAGTCCCACAAGGCTAGCAGAATATTCGTCTGCTACATTTCTGATCATCTATATTCTGTGGATGGATCTAAACTTATTTCTTGTCTACACCCAGCACCAAGATACAGCCATGAGTGGAGGATGTAACAGTTCTTAGGAGATACTCATATCCTGAACGCTCTGGATGCTATGTGGATTTCTGTTCTTCTAAAATAAGTGGTGACAAGGACACAGGTCTTCTGAAGGCAATGACTCCTGCTACAAAGACCACACAGCTCCTTCAGGCTGGTCTACACCTCTGTGACAACTGTTGGGCACTAACCTGTTATAAAATCACTTCAGTGGTTGAAAGGAAAAGGCAGAACTTAAACATCCTGAACGTTCCAGCTCAAACAGTGAGTCACCCTGTGCCCTGTTGATGAAAAGAAGCAGGTGAACTGGTACACTCAAAGAAATCGGGTTTTTACCTCTTCCAAATCTTGTGCTGCTTTCCTGGAGGGCATGTAGGTCAGTGTGGCTAGCAAGCTTGTGTGCTCTGTGATGCCGGTGCTTGGGAACTGGCTTTTACTCTCCTGGGGGGCCTCAGAACAGTGTGCACAACCTTGTCTATACAAACAGACTGCAAAGCTGCTTCTAATTCAAAAACCCATAAAGAAGTTGTTCTCAAAAAGATGGCTCTGGAAATGTTGCTGTTGCCATGAATGGTCTCTACTGCACCATGTCTAAATTCCTCCCTAGATGCCTGTGGCAAATCTTGCCATTTGAAATCAGTATCTGCAATATTGATTAATAATATCATATTTAGGACCCTCATTTTCAGAGTGTAGCTCTTTCTGTAGTAATGAGTGATCTTTTTGCATTAGGTGTCAATTTTTTGCTGTTCTTGGAGGCAGCTTTCCTTCCAGAGAAGGCAGCCCTGAGACAATGTTCTAGTCCAACAGTATTCAGTAATGGTTTTGTTATTTGGTAAAACTGTCCTATCACCTGGATCTTTGAAGGCTTTATACTCCCTGGATGCAAGTAGCAAGTCAGGAACTGCCTTGTGGTAAGAAACATAATGAAATGTGGACATGGATGCTACTATGATAGCTGGTGACATAACAACTATGTTGTACAGGTAATGACTTCATCCTGAAGGTCTAGATTAGCACCTTGAAGACACTTGGTATTAAGAAATGTTAATGAGAATCTAGAGATGCTGGAAAATGCAAGAACTACCCTAGTGTGAGCCACACCTGAGCTTTCTACCTAGCTAAAGAGAACCTTACAGAAGAACTGTCAGTCCTCTTCTGGTTCTGACTGAATAGAGGAATATTTTCCATGGAACTTGTCCTACAGGATGCCAGAAACTTATAGAAAATGACCTCTCAGTGCCAGCAGAGTTTAATCAATACCAAAAGCTGGACATCCATGGAGACCTACCAGGGGTGATTCCAAGCACGATTTGACAGTGGGGTGCTGGATTGCTGTCTGCTTGCAGCTGAAGGGTCCAAAGATGATTTGACCTTGTCAAAATTAATTTTGGTGTTACTGAAAATTTCTGCTGAGGGCTCCAAGAACCGCCCATGAGGGCATCATGGCTGCTGAGGGATCGAAGAACTGCAGACCATGAAATAACCAAGGTAATTCAAACTCTGCATCATCAGACAGCCTGGTGTTCCCAGGTTTGAGCTATGCTTAACTTCCAAACAATTTATGTAGGGGAAAATCAGAATCTGTTTTGCAAACGTTCTTTCCTTGTCATCCTCTAATCAAGGTCTAGCCATGTTAGGAGACTTGCTGACAGCCTAAGACAAGAAGTGGGAACAGCAAGTGTTCTGGTCTTTCTCAGTGTTTCTGCTCAGGCAAACTAGAACCAGAGGCCAAGTGTCAGTATCACTTGGGACACCTTGAAGCAAGACGTTTTGCTTGCTCAGCATTCTTACAAAATTCATGTTATGATTATCAAGCCAAATAAAACATATCTTATGCAGATGGTCTTTAATGACACCACTACATGACATAGTGTCTGAATGCTGGGGAGTTCATGCTCATTCATGGGGTATGTATCAATAGAGAATTAATTTGTCCGAGGTTATAGTAACTTATACAAGGAAAAAATAACACAAATGATACAATTCTAAAACTAAACCCAACAGCTATTTAAGTGTTAATGTAAGTATAAATTAGTGAATAATTAAGAGTACCTGGTATATCACCAGCTAATGAAAAGCCACTGGTTGTCTGAAGAACATGGGGATGGCAGAACTGACACTGCTCTTGCACACACACATGGTTACTGCTTTCTCAGGGGCTGCTGAACAATCTTCTACCACGTGAGTATCAGATGCACAGGTCCCAATGGCTGCAGGCTGCATGCAGTACCCCTCTACCAACCCACAAACAGACAGGAATACTTGGCATTCTTCTTCACAAAGATACTAAAATCCAAGTGTTTTTTTGGTTTTGTCTATGTAGTACCAAGAAGAGGATGAAAGAAATTGGCAAAGGTAAAGAAGCTCAATATAAATTATTTGGTTTTAATATAGAGGGTAACAGAGAAACTCCTATCCCAAGGACATGCTTTATGGGAAAAGACAGTAGTTTCACCAGGCCCAGATGTCTCAGAAGAGCTATTTTTACATGAACTCTAAATGTGAAAAAATAAAGACAGAGTTAAAGAACTGGTCAATTACCATTAAACATATCCACTGCCTGGACAACTGTTCAAAACTAAAGAGAAAAAGGTGCAGTTGCAGAGGAAACTGAGACAACTTTCACAGCATAAGGTACTGCCTCTCTCAGGCTACTTACTTTATGCCTGCATAAGCATAAAATAATGGGATCACAATATCACAGCTCTGCAAGTAACCCATATGTCCTATGCTACTAGAATTGCTTAAACTAAATAAAAGTTACAGATACCCCAAGAACCAGGAGGAAAATCCTGATTTGGAAATGGACTAAGTAACCACTCCTCAGAGGAGGAAAAATGTTGTCACTTTATCAGAGTAAGATATTTGGATCTTCTTCAACCCAGAATAGTTTTTTACCAACGCCACTAATTTGAGGGGTTTGTAAACCCTCCTATCAAAAAACCGCACCAATCCAAACCCTCAGAAAGCATCTTCACAGAAAAAAAACCAGCTTGTGGTTGAAGGACGGAAGAGGAGAATCCCGTTGTTGGTTGCTGAACAGCCATGAAGCCTTTTAACTCTGCTTGCTGCTCCCTGTTTTCCCTCTTCAGCAGCATTAGAAAAAGCAGGAACATAAAGCAGTTTAAAGCCACCTTTACTGGTACTCTCTTTAGCAATAAACCCCAGAACTTTGGCATAACAGAGGTCTGTGATGCAATTCACAAATATTCAGTTATCTCAGTGTTCATCTACTCGAAACATAAGGTATTCCTTTAGTGAGCTTTAATGGGTACTTACATTTATTGTATGCTCATTTTACTGTTACTTCAGGAAACATCTTAGGAAAGGAATATTGAACTTGCAAGGAACTGCACAGTTAGTCCAATAAAAGCAAATTCTGCTATCCTTTGAAATCCTACCTGCAGCTTGCTTTCATCTGCTAATGGTAATAGTTATCACTGCCAACAACCTTTGAACAAGGCCATTTTGTGACTTCTTTTTTTTGCATGTATCCTTGATTTAACAAGAAAGATGGGGAACATCTGTGGATAACATCCACTGGGCGCTTTTCTGGAAGAAAAACTTGTATTCCTTCAGGTTTTTGAAACCAAGCTTTTCTATCCCCTTGCCTTGAGACTGTTTTCAGCCAGTTTCTTAAAGTCTTTGGATGGACTTTGGCAAGTCATGAAAATTTTTAAGCAGCTCTTTGGTCTGTCCTTGTTTTTCCCACTCTCCTCCTCAATGACAGCATGTATCCTTACACTCTGTAATTTCTGACAACTGTTCCAAAATATCTGATTAAAATCAATATTTTAATGTGTACCAAAGGGGAAGGGGAGAAAGAAAAAGAATCCTTGGGCACCTTGGTTTTCATAGAACCATCGAATGCTTTGGGTTGGAAGGGACCTGAAAGCTCATCCAGTTCTAACCCACTCCATGGGCAGGGACACCTTCCACTAGACCAGGCTGCTCCAAGCCCTGACCAACCTGGCCTTGAGCACCTCCAAGGATGGGGCAGCCACAGCTTCTCTGGGCAACCTGTACCAGTGCCTTACCGCTCTCACAGTAAAGAGCTTCTTCCTAGTATCTAATCTGAATCTACCCTCTTTCAATTTAAAGCCATTCCCCTTGTCCTACACGTCCACTACATGCCCTTGTAAAAGGTCCCGCTCCAGATTTCTTGCAGGCCCCCCCCGTTAGATGCTGGGAGCTGCTATAAGGTCTCCCTAGAGCCTTCTGTTCTTCAGGCTGAACTAGCCCAACTCTCTGAGCTTGTCTTGATAGGAGTGGTGCCTAATGTTGGCCTTCTGTGTTGTAGTAGAAGATAGTTCTCACATCTATTTCTCTACTACTGTTACAGCTATGGACTTTTAGCCACAAATTCAGTTCTTCAAATAAAGATGAGCTTTTATAACTTAGGCCATACCTAATGCAGAAAAAGATCCCCTCTCTCTGTTCATCTTGGAGCAGAAGCTCCTGTGCCTTTAAGACTTTAAGACAAAGTTCTCCCTGGAAACCTTTCTTAGGCCACCTATTTCACCACAAAAAGTGTCTTTTAAGCATGTATACATCATCAGATTCTAGACAATAACTGCTTGCATACATTCATACAGTACCTACAGCATTCCGTCACCACATGGATATGCAGTGACCATCGCAAGGCAGACTTCAGTTTCCCTTTACAAGCACAAAAAAACATCCCAACAAACCCCAAACAAAAAAACCAAAACAACTTCTACCTGTCCTTCAGCAGGTCGAAGGTGATCCTGACCCTCTACTCTGCTCTTGTGAGACCTCACTTGGAGTATGGTGCGCAGTTCTGGTGTCCTCAACAGAAAAAGGACATGGAACTGTTGGAACAAGTCCAGAGGAGGGGTGCGAGGATGATCAGCGGACTGGAGCACCTCCTGTATGAAGATAGGATGATAAAGTTGGGGCTGTTCAGCCTGGAGAAGAGAAGGCTGCGTGGAGACCTCATAGCAGCCTTCCAGTATCTGAAGGGGACCTATAGGGATGCTGGGGAGGGACTCTTCATGAGGGACTGTAGTGAGAGGACAAGGGGTAACGGGTTCAAACTTAAACAGGGGAAGTTTAGAATTGGATATGAGGCAGAAGTTCTTTCCTGTAAGGGTGGTGAGGCACTGGAATGGGTTTCCCAGGGAAGTTGGGAATGCTCCATCTCTGGCAGTGTTTAAGGCCAGGTTGGACAGAGCCTTGGGTGACATGGTTTAGTGTGAGGTGTCCCTGCCCATGGCAGGGGGGTTGGAGCTAGATGATCTTAAGGTCCTTTCCAACCCTAACTATTCTATGATTCAATTTCCAATATTTCAGACACTTAATTTCTTTGAAGATTAAGATATTGGTTTCTTAACACACAGAATCATAGGTTAAGGTTGGAAAGGACCTTAAGATCATCTAGCTCCAACTCCCCTGCCATAGGCAGGGACACACCTCCCACTAAACCATGCCACCCAAGGCACTGTACAACCTGGCCTTGAACGCCGCCAGCGATGGAGCATTCAGAACTTCCCTGGGCAACCCATTCCACTGCCTCACCACCCTTACAGTAAAGAATTTCTTCCTCATATCCAATCTAAACTTCCCCTGTTTAAGCTTGAACCCATTACCCCTTGTCCTATCACTACGGTCCCTCATGAAGAGTCCCTCCCCAGCATCCCTATAGGGCCCCTTCAGATACTGGAAGGCTGCTATGAGGTCTCCATGCAGCCTTCTCTTCTCCAGGCTGAACAGCCCCAACTTGCTCAGCCTATCTTCATACAGGAGGTGCTCCAGTCCCCCCCTCATCCTTGTGGCCCTCCTCTGGACTTGTTCCAGCAGTTCCATGTCCTTTTTCTGTTGAGGACACCAGAACTGCACACGACAAGAGAAAACACAAACTGGAAGTAAGCAGCTAGTTGCATGGGTAGCAACATAAGCCACATAGAAAAGAGATTAAAGTAAAGCAAACTTGAATGAAACCTCTTGGTAAAACTGTACCTTGTTAAATAGCAGACTCTTAGATATGCCCGCAAGAGTCCAACTCATTAATTAAGGCTGGAGCCTGTCTCTGGCTAGTTCACTGCTGGCTTACAAACTTTTATGTTTCAAAACCTATTACCTGCATTCTCAACAGAATTTTATCTGAACACCTTCCATTAGCCAGGTTCTAAATATGATATTAAAGCGTGTTAGTCTTAGGGTTTGATCACAAGGACAAGGCACTGTTCTACATTTTCACTGCAGCTCTTTAAAAATAAGTTTCTATAAAGACAGTAAAAGATAGAGTGCAGACACTCTTATTTGACTAAGGTTTAACATTTATCTTATACACAAGGGGGAGAAAATTGGACTCAAATGTAATTTTTTTTACAAGCGCACACATTTTTTCCCCCCTCATTTGCGATACGGGAATGAAAAAAAAAAAGCTTGTTGTGTGCAGTAAGTTGCTGAATTCAAGTGCAAGTCCCTTCTGGAACCTCTATAAGAATACAACCAACAGGGGGCTGTCTGGCTACATGATGTTATCAAATCTGCACTGAAACCTTTTTTTTTTTTTAACAGTACAAGCTACCATCCCCGCACGCTTCCTAAAACTGGCTGTCGCACAGGTCATTTCACAGGTTTCTTACCTCCAACACAGCAGAGCTCTCCATCTTTGTCTGATACTATTGGAAATGTCTTATTTTGTTGTCTGAAGCTTCATTATACGTAGATGGATAATATTGTTTACATATTTACTGATGTGTCTGAAAATAACATATACTACTTACTGGCAGAGGGAGATTTTCACATTGTCTTGAGGACAGGAAAGGCGAGTCACAGCTATTGCCATATGCTAAGAAGCTGTATCATGTCAACATTTTTGTGTTAGTGTCATATGTAGATATCGGTCTTTCATAGAAGGAAAGAAGTAGACCAAGATGTTGTTAGCTCCTTTGACACTTATTTAAAGAGCAAATAGGCAGTCTGTCTATAGGAGTACCAAGAAAGGAAGAATAAGGTCCTGAATATTCCTTGCATTGCCTTAAGCAATTGAAATTAACTTTAACACTGGACTGCCATTCTCGGGAGCAGAGGGAACTTTTCCTTGGTGCCAGCACTGTTGCTTACACAGAAAGCACATTCAGCCGGCTGAGCTTACAAAAAAATGAACCCAAAGTCATTTAGTGAAACCACCGTGGAAGTATCAGAGCCAGGTTAATATTGAAGGAAAAAGGAAGACTCTGTCAGTCCCAAACTCATCTGGCTTGAGAATCACAGGACTGTTGAACCATGTTCATATATTATTGTTGACTGTTTTAGCTGGGCCAATAACATAATCCCTGAAGCTTTTCCTTTGCCTTTATTTCAATAAAATATCAAAAATGTATACATTTGACTTTATATTCTATAATTTATGCCTTATATGTTTCAACTGTTATAATACTTAAAAGTTTTTTGGACTATTTTATGAGAGATTCAAAAATGTTTTACTTTTAAAACCACTTGAAAGTGTAAAAGCTGCTGACAGAAAGTTCTTTTATAGGTAATAAAGCCACATGCTTGCCCTGCAAAAACCATAGGGAAATGTGAAACCTTCTATCCATGGCTGTCTCCTATGGCTATAAACAGCAGAAGAAAGCATTATGAATATATTATTCCCATCTCTCAACAGAAGCTAAGTAAATCAGCCTCTAGCTACTTAGCACTGTAGACTTCAGATTGGAGATTCGAACTGGATAAATGCTGCTATAACTAATTTGTTAATCTCAGAACTTTTAAACACAGGATTCAAATTGTATATTGAAAGATGGAAGCAATATTAGATAATATTTATTTTATTTATTAACACAGAGCTATAAGCAAATCAAATTTGGAAAAAAAACCCCCAGTTTTTGCTCCTCCGAGTCATTAAATAACTTCCAACAGAACTGAACCTGTTTCATTTAGGGTGCTAAAGTAATATCCCAATGATACTAGCTCCCTCACAGAAAGATGAACAATGTCACTTCTGCCATTGCATTTTCTCCACCATTTTTTCTTATTTCTGCTTATAGTTAAATATTTTCTGATACACACTTACAAATGCCACCTTAGAAAGGAGATTGACATATATCACAGATGTAAGTTTTCCTTCTAATTCATTTGAAATGTTTGTTTTAAATGAAGAATTACTGCTCTGCTTCAATTTAAACTGTGGTAAAACAGCAGCTAACCACTTTGGATATACTTCTATCAATCACTTCTTGTGACTTCTATGACAGGAGGTGGTGATGAAGAACATAAAAGCAGTATAAAAACATTTCAAATTTCTATCATCACTGATTGAGAGAGACTTCCCCAAATATTTAACAAGATACCATGATTAGGGGAAAAGCTGAAGCATTTTCAGGTCTCCGTATCCAAATATCAAGATCAGAACCATTTTCACTCAAAGCATGCTATATGCAGTACCAAGAAAACAGCTTTTGAAATTCAAAGAACAATGGCCTGCAAAAATCCTAAATACATAGGTGTAAGTCACTTGACATTTATGAAGATGCACTGTTTCCCACTGTACAGAAAAAAATTGTGTTCATATTTTAGTTCATTCTTTCTGCAACATAGACCTTTATAGGTAAATTTATTATAAAATATGCTGAAGCTCAAACATGAACATTACTTTTAATGTGTAGAAGGTTTTGCAGAATATTAAAGATATTACTCATGAAACAACATTCCAAAATGGGACAAATAAGTGTTTAATATTAATAGCTATATATGTAAAATGAATCTGTGACAAGACTGGACACAAATCACAGTGTTTTGGAGTTTACAGGACTGGATGAACAGACCATGAATCAACAACGTGGAAATTCAGTTTCTCATCTTGAGCCGACAGCAAGGAAAGCTGATTACAGACCTGGTTTTTAAAAGATGCACAATACTCACCTCTTCCTCTCAGATCAGAATAAAGGCCACAGAAAATTCCTCGAGGAAATGGATTAATGTAGTACAGCTACTAAATAAAAGTGTTGTGTTTGTAAACTAAGAAGCAACAGCCCTTCAAGGTAAGTACCCCTATTTTAAATGTGACATGGAGATACTGAAACTATAATAGCATGCAAGAATGTGAGGTACCTTGTTTAAGAAGAGACTGTCAACAGACATTGCATGATATTTTAATTCAAACAATATCTCTTAAGAAGCTCAGTTGCAAATGTGAACAGCCAGTGTTTCCTGTTAGACTTTTAAGACAGACACCTCTGAAGGGAGGAATACAAGTACTATGAAAACAACAGCCTGGTAACTTGGTTAGCAACATATAAGGATAAAACCAGAAAAACATCACATCCAATTCTCAGGAATTCTCATTTGACATAACCATTGAGGACACGGTTTCCTCTACTTGCAGTCTTCTGTTCTGTTGCCTGCAGTATTTTCTACCAATTTCTACCTATAGCAGCATCAGGCTTCTTGTGTGCTCAGCCCACAAACATCTTCCCTAGCTCAGTACCACACCAGGCCAATCTTATCATTAGATTAAGTATTCTGTATGATCATGAAGACTGCTTCATAGTACACTAACACAAGGGGGCAAATGAAGATTGCGGAATCTCAAAGCAGGAGTTACCCAACTTCTTAGTGTTTAATTTTGCAATCCTCATGTTCTTTTTACAGTTATTAGGTTGTTTTGTTTCCAGCACCTCCCCCCCAAAAAAGCATTTCCTCCTTTGAGTTCCAATTCCCATATTAGTTGAAACACTTTATTTACTTCCATAATGACAATGAGAGAACTGAAGCATCTTTAATATGAAGGAAGGCTGAGAGAGTTGGGACTCCAACCTGGAGAAGAAACGGCTCGTGTGTGTGTCGTCTTACCAAAATTTATCAATTCCTGCTGCAGGGGATACGGGAGAGTAGCAAAGACACAGTCAGGCTTCTCTCAGTTGTGCCCACTGACAAGACAGGAGGCAACAGGCACAAAATGAAATGCAGGAAAAACTATCTGAAGAGGACAGGTTGAAGAGTCTCCATACTTGAAGATATTAAAAACCTGACTGGACAGAGCCCTAAAAAACCTGCTCTGCCTGTCCCTGCTTGGACTAGATGATGTCCAGAGGTCCTTTCCAATCTCAACTATGTTACTTTGGGATTTCTTTTCAGGACCAAAATTAATGAAGTAGCTGAGAACACTAAAGGTTGCCCTCTCTGTGTTGAATATGATGAGGGGGATGCAATTGACCGATTTCACAGATGACAGCAACAGCTACTGCTTAACAGTCTGCATTCCCTTCTGGAGCCGAAGCACAGTGTGCTCCTGTGAATGTTAGGAATGATTCGAGGCATGCAAGCCCCTTTCCCCAAGCCTGGCTCATTCCCTTTGCCTCATGCCAGATCCCTTCTGTCAGGCTGCTGCTTCTTCAAATTTCAACAAACAAAACCCCCAAATTCTGCCCAACCTGTCCCAATCCACTGAATTTTCCATTTCATCAGATCTTTCTACTATCAGTTCTCAGCTCCAACCTTTCAACATAAGATTTTTAGACATATTCCTCTAACTAGTTGCCTTCACTCCTATACAGCTGCGAGTCTCAGTTTATTTTCAAACAGGCCTACCTTTTCCTTTTATATGAATTAAGCATCTTTGTTCCCATACAGCTCCTAAGCCTAGCAGAAACAAGCCTCTGATCTGAAAACAGCAAGCCTTCCTTTGTTAAATCAGACACAACCCTTAGGACCTCAGAGCTGCAAAGCAGAGGGAGTTCCATTCAGCCATGGGCTACAGCTCTGCCCACGCAGGTAAACATCTGGAAAATACAATTGCTAATATTATTTAAGGCAACTGTGGACTGTGCAAAATAAGACAATCTTTTCAAAGGTTTAGGATCTGAATAACTTGAGTACGCCTTCAAAAGCACTTGAAGTAATTTTCTTAATCCAGATGGGAGCTTTGGTTCCTCAGCTGAGCTCTGGTTCTGAGAATGTTCAAATTGTATTTTCATCATATCACTGAACTGTTACAAGCTGCTAGAGCCACCAAACAAGGCAGTTAAACCTTTCCCCTCTGCTTCTTCCCACTGTCTGCCATCCCCTGTCTTGTGCCAGTTGTAGGCGTTTTCATGGTGAATCAGAAGGAAGCAGTCTGGTTTACTATTCACATGAAGGCCTGCACCGGCACAATGAAGTAGTCAGGAACAAATAGCCTGGCTACTGGACCTTGACACAGCCATGCAAATAGACTTACTTGTTGCATGGTCTCAGATCTTTCTGAACAACTCTTTAGATTCACATCCACTCCTAGAAATCCCAGAGAAAAAGCCTAAATACATTAAAGTACTGGATTCTACAAGAGTCCAGGGAAGGCCCTCTGCAAGCATCACAGTTAGCAATGTGCTAACAAAAATCAGTGACCTTTAAAGTGAGGGGAACAGTGGAAGAATAAGATCTTTTTCTTTTATAACTCACTGAGTCTGGTCTTTCCAAGGTTTCCTAAGTTTTCAAATGGCTGAAATGCACATGCAGGTCTTTAGTGTTAAGCAGTTACAGTCTGAGCCAGAGAGTGTATTTTTTTTTCTCAGTAGTCAACCTCATTTTGGCCACATATCTTCAAGAGACCTGTAGCAGGTAAATGTAAACACAGAAATGTTTACTTTATGAAAAGCTGTAGGCTATCTAACACTGCTTAACTTTACAATTGAGGTCTGAACTGAATTGGAAATTTTAGCCATCAGTACTTTCACCAGTTCAAATCCATAGTGGGGCAGATGAGAAAGGTGTGAATTTTATCAGCATGTACACCAGGCTGAAATTCTATACAGTCATATCATGCAGATTTATGAATTACAACTTGGATGAAGATTCATCTACATCATGCTTGTACCTTGTGCAACTGCACCAGTAGCACACTTGTGAAGCCTTAAGTCACAACAAAACTCCAGTGAAAATAAGCTTTTTTCCCCTCATTTTAAAGCATCTATACAATATATAAAATTGAAGCTGTGAGCACTTATTTGAAAAAGGCACGTGTATTTTAATGGAAAAACATAACAAGGCTAATAAAATGAGATTAGCAAGTGATACTGAGTCATGATAGTGAAGAAAATAAAAATCTTAAAAAGAAACACACTTGCAGATCTTGACTGTATCTAAAATTAGTGACATTTACATAACCATTAGTCTACATTTGACTCACCACACAGTCCCTGCATGCAGCTTTTAAAAGGAAAGGAGCCCAAGTAATTTCCATTCTCACTGCAGCGATTTCAGTTATCTCAATGAGATTCCCCTGCAAGTGAAAAAAATCTTAGTGGAAGATGAGAAAAGAAAAAAAAAAATATCAGTAAATTTAGTCAGATACACAGTTTAAACTTCTAACCATAAAACCGTTACTTGTCTATAGACTCGGTGATTTAAAAAATTAAGTGTTTTGAAAGTTATGTTAAAAAACTTAAGATATGTTTGCTTTATTTGTTCACTTTGCTAAAAGCATGACAAAACATTTCCCAGTTCCACTCATTGAGAAAATGCTGTACAGATGAACACACAATTTTAAGTTTTAATAAAGATATACTGATATTTAAAGTAACACCATTTTAATATTTTTTTAATACAAACACACTTACCAAAGCATTGATAGACAGGTATAGATTGAGATGGTTCCTTTAACAAATCCAGCTTCAATGTAAACCAAAGCATTCAAGGTTATATATACTCATTTTATATTTGCCATCAGATACTATGAAGTCCTAAATATTGTTTCTCAACAGACATAAACACAAACAAAAGCCAAGAATGTAAACAATCAGCACAAATTATAACAACAAAAAGGCACCCGGAAATACACGAAACATCCTTTTTCATGACTCACATGCAGAAGTGGCTAGCCTTACTTCAGCAGCACAGTTAATACTGGAGATATTTACAGTCTTAACACCAATATTTACGTGCTGCTAAGGTATGACAGACATCAGCATCACAAGATTGACTAACTCATAAGTGATATTTCTCTTCAGGGTGATGAAATCCTTGTTTTTTTGAGGCAGCACAATATGGCCTGCACCTTTTCAAAACCCACAAACCATTATGTGCTGCTACGTTATGCCAAGGTGTCTACCATACTTCAAGGAAATATAAACATATGCTGAAAGCTGAATGCAGAATTTTCTTACTGAACATTAATTTTCATGTAGTGACATCAGCTGTATTAATAAACTGTAAAATGTGTATTAGACATTTTTCCATTGCCAAGCTAACTGTTCATTCACACTTAAGCTCTAGACTTCATTGTCAACTGTGCATAGTACCTTCATGGGACACAAACCAGGAACCGAACAATTGTGTGCCTGATTAGGAGAACTAAAGAATATGCAGATGTTTACTTCAAAACAAAACAAAATGTTTGGGTTATTTTCTAATCTAACTTTTGGTTATCTGGAAGCCTGATGTGGAAAAACCAAACCAAAACAACAAAAAAAACCACCAGAAAACAAACCAAAACCCAAGAAAACCCTCTCAACTTTCATGTGTAAGAAAATAAGAGTTAATTTCAAAATAAGCTTCTGTCAAGTACTGTATCAGTCTCCAAGCAGTTTGTTACATCTGCAGGCTACCCTTGTCACAATTTCGGGGCAGACAGATTTACAAGTGCTTCTTAAGCCATTTCAGATGGGAAAAAAAAATATTAACCCCTCCCCAAGATTGTTAGCAAGAACAGTAACTTACCTGTTATTGGCATCAAGGAGTTCATCTTCTAGAACAACCATTACTTGAAGAGGTAGACAGAGTTCTCATCCCTGCCAGATATCCTTTTGTTACACTAATTACGCCAGCATTTCAAGTGTTTACAGTGCTTTCACTGGTTCCCTAGATAACCAAATTATTAAGACAAAAAATACATACACAACATGGACCTAAGCACTCTATTCCATTGTAATGAGCCTTTTACTCAGTTCATGATAAAACAACTTCTGTAAATTATCGGGACTACCTGTAAGCACAAAAATGTTTGGCAGGCCACAAGGGGAGGTAAAGTTCGGCAAGTTTTTATTTTCTCCCTTCCTATTTTTGCTCCTACAGTCACACAGCAGGATGATCTCTGCAAGAAGGGTTTGCTGCTACAAATGTGCCATTAAAGTGAGATTTGCCGGTGTAAGTTTACAGGTAGCTGCAGCAACAATGAGGTTTTTACACAGCTATCAGGGTACAAATGCTAATTTAGAAACTATAAGAGAGACATTTCCAGTATATTTTATACATGCACAACTATATTTACACATTCCCTTCCTCTTGCTACCTATAGTTACTCATTTATCTTAAACTGGACAACTAAAATAGGCAAACTAAATTCTATAGGCACAACTTACACAGTACGTTGGTGAAGTAAAACCTGAATGCAGAGTCAAAATAAACTTAACTGTAAAGGTATGCTGTGACAGCTGGCCTCCCCTCCTTGAAGAAACTGTGATAGGGAAAATCCAAGGGAGAAAGAGGTAGAGAAAAATTTCTGCCATATATATCTGTAACATGGAAGTCAAAGATAAACATAGATGCAGGTAAAAATGCTAGACAGCAGTAAGAGATCTGGGAATAGAATACAACAGATGCTCTCCAGCAAGAGAAAATACTCTTACTTGTAGATTTACCTTAAAAGATTGAAAGGAAATTACTCAAATAAGACAGCTGCAACACTTAATACCTTTGGAAGTACAGTTTCCTATTTGTATGCTCAGGCCAAATTCTTCATTTGTAAACTACATTGTGTGTTTTACTAGATATTGTTGTTTCATTTGCCTCTTTGTTTTTAGCTTCTAGCTTAAACATGGAGGTTTTTTTTCGGTTGCATGAGTAAATTCCTCTAAAATTAAACTAGACACATCATGAAATGAAGACTTGGCAAGACTATTATTCCTATTTTCTACAGTAAGTACATTGGTTAGAGAACATACAGGTAATTCCCCCCACCCACCCAAAACATGAACACAAAACTTCACATGTATTACAGGATTGGGGGTGGAGTGGAAGTAGTCTATGGCTTTGGATTTTATTTCATTTTTTAAAACTTTACTACCAAAAACGCCCTCAAACAAACCAACAAATTGACAAAATCAAACACAACTATATCTATTTTCTATGTTGCTCTTAAAAACATATTTTATCTGTAATGAGAATAAGCAAGTTTTCATACAAAATTTAAGACACTATATGTGAGAGAAGGAGCTGAAGGGGGTTGAAGAACAGGAAGGATGAAAGGAGGAAGACTAAGATATAAAGTACTGACAGCTAAGCCAGAAATCTGAAATCCACGAGTGTCTGCACAAAACTTTATACCCCTATATTTTGGTCACAGAGCTAGTATAGTCATACTAGAAAGAGTGCTTCTCCTACCTCTATCATTGTGTCTTAAGATGGGTTTTGTGGGTGAGAGACAGAAGACCCCTATAAATGCAAGAAATCATGTATGCAGGCAGCTTCATTAAATTCCCCGAAGTCCCTGAAAGCAAAGGGTCTGATAAGGAATGCAGGAAGGAAGGATACCAAAGATGCAGAACTGAAATTCCACAGAAGCAGGTTCTCTACACATACACAAGAGTCAGGAATACTGTTAGAAAAGAGCTGATACAGTTTGGGGGGAAAAGAAAAAGAAAGAAAAAAAAGAAAAAAAAAAAAAGAGGAAAACCAAGGGTGTGCAATTTTTATATTGGGGTGTTCCCAAATCAAGGAAGGAGCCTTTCCTTGATTTCACTATTTGTTGATTTCTCAAAGACCAAGCCTAATATAAAGTATCATATTCAGTTTTATTGGTTTATGCTTAGGAGTTTATTACAACACAAAGCCCAATCCAATCCCTTTCTGACCCCATGAAAGCCAGCTACAACAGAATTTCTGGCTACTATAACTACTAATAAGCTCCTTAAATTCTATGTAACATATTGTATCCAAAAAGGTACCACTAGCCACCAGTCTGACAGTTAAGTGATCTGGAGTAAAACATATCAAGGCCTTTCTATTAAATACTGTATATTGTCTCAGTTGCCTAAGAACATAAGATAAAACACCTTGTGCCTTTTGCTCATACAACAAAACCACTCTTCTGATATTTCTTGGCCAAAACACCTTCCTCCTTGTTAGGCATAAATAATTTGCACACAACCATATTCCATTGCTTTTGCTACTTACTAATGTAAAGCAACACAGTTCCACTATGAAAACAAGTCTCGCTTCACTGTTCATTGTGACCCTTTCCCAACCTTATTACAGTTTAAAATTAGAAATATGAAGGTGAAAGACACCCAAAGACTCTTGGTGTCCCACTGTCTAAAGCAGTACATTATTTGTTCACCAGTACTACTCTCCCCCATAGCACAGGTATCAGAGTACATCTCTATAGCTCAGTTTTCCCAGGTTAGCTTCTTATTTTGAACTAGAAATGAGACAGGCTTTGCACTCAAATGGCACAGTATGAAGTTAGGCAGCTCTGACAAGTGTGTCCCGTTCTGCGCATTCCTTGATAACTTACTCATATGGCAGACAGGACATTTTGCAGTGATACACTTTTCGGACAACTGCTGGTGAATTTGCAAAGCTTTCCTCTCAGAGCTCACAGTTCAGTGCCACAAATACACCATTAAATACGAATAAATACACTGACAGTTCAACTCTTGCTGCAAATATTATTTTTTTTAATACTAAATTCATCTGGGAAAAAGAATTGGAAATAATCTCACTTCACTATTAATAAATCTAAACACTTCTATTCTCAAACATCAAAACTGTAAGATCTAAAAATGTATGTAGCTGTATCTTGATAACATGCTGTTTACTTCCCCCCCCCTCCCCCCAGTTTAAACAATAGTAGTTTCACTTTATTTTTGTCATATACTTACTCAACACTGTAATATTTACACTGCAAACACACTGGAATTTATAATTCTTGCTCACTCTTAAAATTTGTATTTAGAAGTATACTCTCTTACTTCTGCCTTCTGGTAGCTTTTGTTAAGGAAGCTCCTTTCCCCCTTATTCTTAAGGTCAGCAGCTTTTAAAGTGATATGCATATATTTTAAACAGGAGAAAAGATTCAACTGAAATATTTCAAAGTATTACTTTAAAGGTATCAGTGTACTTTTTGCTACTATCACATTATTATTTGGTTTAGGTATAACCAGTGATATTTGGCTAATTCACTCAACTTAATTTAGGCTGCTTTGTGATCATAGAGGAAGAATATTTAAGAGAATAAACTATACACCTTAATTGCTAGTCTCCTGAAGTAACAGTAAGATTTTGAACTCCTGTTTAAGACTGCAATTCTAAAATACAATCTGTCCCTAACCTAGAAACTCTGTGATAGGGTTGGGCTTTTTAATCGATTTTTCTTTTTAATTAAATGACTGTAATCCATCAATAAATTAGCCCCACTTCACCTCAAAAAGGAGCAGTCATTAAGGATTGAGCTTATACACACTCTCCATGTATAACAGATCTCCCCACACATTCTACCAAGCAATTAAATATTTCCAAGACCATTATCAATTTTGTGTTAAAAAGTCACAATTAATGCCTTGTATAATTTTCTGAACACAAAGATTTTAACAGAGATATCTACCACCAATCTGTAGTTTTGCTTGTAAATTATGGGTAAGGTCGAGCATAAAAATTTTGACAAAGAAGAGATTGCCTGTTAACTATTTTCTGATCATGTCACCTATTTTTGCCGTATGACCATGGCTGGGGAACTGCAGAAATTGTTTGCAATGTAAAGTATTAATAATGAAAGTTAAGCAGATAAATGATGATTACTGTAATCTACTAAATTTGAAGAATCTATATCATGTGTCCAGCCATCTCTCCAAGGATCATGAACAAACGTATTTAGACTAGCTGGAGAACTACTGCATAAGATAAACATAAAAAACCAAAGCCAGCTAAAAATAAAAAATCAGGAAGTAAAACCATCAAGAAATTCAGAAGTATAAAAATACCTGGAAATTTGTAAGTACAGTTATTGTCTATCTGCATAGAATTCAGTTTTACAGCTTTTTTACTTTATTTCAGTATTCCAACCTCTGCTTAAGCTAGTTTAACTCATATATTCATTTTTATGAGGTGCAGTGGTCCCCCCCTGCCCTTGTAGTCATGAAAACAAACCAAAGTGAGGACAGTTATTTGGTGCTGCAATACTGATGCCTCCATTGGAGCAGTGAATAGCAACAAAAATACAGAGGATTTATGTGGAAGGCAAGAAACTAAAGGTGCTCAGTTCTGACTTGAACAAGTACAGAATGTCAAACAGTTTTTATAACTTGCTAGCTTAAAAAAAAAAAACAAAAAAAAAAGCCACCAACACAAAAAAACCTCCAAACAAACAAAACCAAAACACAACCAGAACTAGAGGAAGCTGATACAGCACATAAATATTATCAATGTATATTTTAGAATATTATCTGTATATTTCAGTATCAACTCTAGCTTAAAAATAAAATCAAATAAGACTAACTACTCCCACCTCTTTTCCCAGCTTCTAAAGAGTGTTTTGTCAGATGTTGATGCATTAACTAGACTGCTATATGAAATACTTTACAGGGAACTTGTAAAGTGTAATGAGCTCAGGGTTCTAACAGAGTTTGTAAAAGTTATATTTCAGAAAAGCTTTCCAGACCCCTCTTGATTGCACACAACTTTTAAAAATCTGTCTTCCCTGCACCTTTGGCAGGCACACAGGAAGAAAACTGTGTGAACACTTTCAATCTGTATCAGCATTCTTTCTGCTTGAAAGGACACATACGAAATTAAGAAAAATGAAGAAATATTTCCTATGTTCTGTGAACTTTTACATTTCATTTAGTGGTCATCAAAATGTTCCTTTCTCTCATGATTTTATCACAAAAAATATTAATACTCTAATAACTGGCAAAAATAAGGCCAGCTCCATCTTAAAATACAACTTCAGTTCCTGTATAAGGATTTAAAGCAAAATTTGTAACACCTTTTCAGATTAAAATAAAAATCAATACACATTTTTTCAAGCTCTCCAATAAACATATCCCTAGATTATTACACTATTACCTTCAGAAAATATTATCCTAGATTATAGTACAAAAACTGAACTATATGGAATCATTGCTGGCAAAAGAGAAAACGGAACAATCCTCTCCAAATAACGATACCCATACAATACAGACCAACTATATAATGGAAAGTTATTAAGATCGGGAAAGAGGGTCTCCTCTTAAATACATCATATTCTTAAAAAAAACTTAAAAAAATCAAAACATAACAGCTATTAGTTTTCTGACCTTTTCATTAATTTCTAGCTTTCTTAAAGAATTATTATTATTAATAATAATAATAAAAGAATAGGTCAGAAGACTTGCACATTAGCCCAGGAAGCAGTCACAATCCTAGTGTAAGACTGTGTGCTCCGCTAAGCTGGCACCAGTCTTATGAAAGCAAGCCACGTAAGTATTGCTGTTTAAATCTTCTATCTTTATAATGTACAGCAAGGCATTTCTTGTCCTCAACAGAATACTTAATGCTTAAGTAATATTTTGCAGAAACCCTGGTAGTCTGTGCATAGGATCAGTTTCCAAAGTACTGCTGGGAAAGTGAAAAAATACATTAGTGTTAACCAGATTGCCCTCCTAGTTGCTATCTCATCTGAAATTGGTAAATAATAATAATCATACAGCAGTAATATAGCAATATATATAGAAAACGGACTGATATGCAAATAACTCTGCTTGCACTACAGAAACCCACAAATCTGAAATTTTGGTTTTGGTACATCTCTGCATTGTATGGGACTATAACACTTAAAGACAAAAACCAGGCACATAGCTCAAAATGCAACCCCACTTGTAAAGGACTAAATTTGCTGCATGTCTGCTTCCAAAGATTTAGGGTCAGAGTGACAATGCTATAATACAAGGGTCAAAGCACAAAAAGACCAAGGCCACAGAACAAAGAGCTTTTCGTGTCCTAAAAGAAGTTGCTTTTTGTAAGCCTGCCTTCTGGCTCAGGCAGTAAATTTGTCTTTTTCTTGACATCATCCCTACATGACTTCCATAAAATGCCAGATCACTGTATGACTTACAAAAGGTGAGACTGAACTGTTAAAAAGAAATCAACTCAATTGTTAAGGGAATCCACTAGTTAACAGCAGAGGAACACCTCCTAGTAATTGCTAGAGCTTTTATGATCCTTAGCTGTATTTCTATAGCTTTATTATTTAATCAGTCACTTCAGCAGAAGTTTCAGGTGTCCTTAAACCTTTGGGGTACTGCTTCCCAGCTATATTATCTACTGAGATTTTTGTTAATTTAAGGGTAGATGAGGAAACATACAGCAGCAGCGACTTAGAATGCTGTTTCAATCCTCCCCCCCACCCCTCTGTGAAATATTAATAGAAGAGATACCATCTAACACACAAATGGGTATAGTCCCTTTCCAAAATATTTAGGAGTTGGTTCTCCGGTTCCCCATCAGTGAAATACACTACTCACAGAAAATGTATGCACTGCAAATAAAATGGTACTTTCTAAGGCTGACACAGATTGTTTAGCAGTGAAGTTCATTTTTCCAACTAGAAAATGAACTTCGCTTAGGATATGCTTTTTCAAAACAACAACAATAGTTTTGCCAAATGAAAGGAATTTTGTCCACTGGAGAGGAAGAGGGGGCAAAAAAAAAAAAAAAAAAAAAGGGGAGGGGGGAAAGATAAGGATGCTGTGTGTCTCTTATGGCTTTATATTAAGCCAGATTTTCAATATTTCACTAGCAAGCTTAAAGTAAAACCATTCTAAATTAACTAGAAGTTAACATATTAAGAAAAAGAATTATAATACCTAAAGAGCACAGGTAGTAAAAAAAATAAAATAAACTGTACTCTCAGTCCTGTCAAACTGTCTAGTAAATATCCATAAACCAAGAAGAAGCCATTAATCTCTGAACAATCAGCATTTGACTTTTTTTCCTCTTTTTTTTTTTTAATTTTAAAGGCTAGTTGACAGTACATTCTTTGAGCAAGTAACAGTCTTGCAAGAAGTCTCTCTACATCATAAACCAAACTTATGTGAAGGTACTGGAACTATCACTAAGTTGTACATTATCTTTTTTAGCAGGTCTAGAGCATAACATTTTGCAAATCAGATCTTCCTTACTTCAAGTAATTATTTTCCCCTTCAAAACAGATGGTTTCTGCCTTCAAAGTTACTATATTTAATTTTTTTTCAGTCCTACTAACTTACTTAAAAGCTAGAAATGGAGATATATGGAATTAGGTGAAAAAAAAACTAAAAACTTACCTTTTGACTGTGAAGATCTACAGTGGCTTTTGAGTTTCAGTGCCAGCAAAACAGAAATTTTATATTTTCAAAAGGAAGCAGATTGCTTTTACACTGCATTAAGCTGTAACATGTCTGATTCTTACCTTAAACATTAAATGTAGCATCATGGGTTTTATCTTTCTAAAAATCTAATACAGTCAAAGAAATCTTACAGAAGAAGCCTAGTGTAACATATGAAAGGCCTACTCCAATCCTACACTTTCTGAAGGGAATGATTACTCCTCATCTCTCAAGAAGCACTGGTGCGAGTACACTGATTCTCCTTGTGGTGAATAGCAGCCCACAAGTTAAGGAACTGATGCAAACTGGCAGATTTCCCCTTCTAATTCTGAGTCATATGCGTCATCTTTTTGTCAAAAGCTGGGAAGAAAAAGAGTCTCTCTTACAGCCTGCCACATGAAACCACCTGCTTAAAGACAGAACAGACCAATATTGCAATATTGGTCTGTGCATTGCTGGCACTTACACGTTTGCTCTTGCTTTGTTCAAATAAACAAAATTCTGAAGACAGCCTGAATGTTAGCTTAACAACAGAACTGGTCTCTTTGATTTAGAGCCAAAAATCAAGCTGGTAAAAGGAAAAAAAAAAAGAAGAAAAAAAGACACAAGAGTCATGTTGGCACAAAAATACAAAAATGCTTATTCTTAAATCGGTAGTGTCTTACCTACAACACTAATGCATTCAGTTCCTTAAAAGCTTATATGCATGCTCGGTTTAAGCACTTAAGTATTCAGCCAGATTTGGTATAAATATTCATATTCTCAAAATCAAGAGTTCATGTGTGATTAAGACCTCTTTATCACTGCACGTGATCATCAATAATTCCTCAACAGTCCCCCTGCCCCTAAACCTCCCCTAAGCCCCAGAGAATCTAAAAGACTGTGTGGGTTAAATTCCACATGTTCTACTATTTTTTTTCTTTTGTGCATTTTGCAATTTAAGAAGTGAGAAAACT
Source organism: Myiopsitta monachus (assembly GCA_017639245.1). Classification (NCBI taxonomy): domain Eukaryota; kingdom Metazoa; phylum Chordata; class Aves; order Psittaciformes; family Psittacidae; genus Myiopsitta; species Myiopsitta monachus. Next base: position 70,058,659 of record CM029919.1, read on the forward strand.
ATTCTTTCACAGATTCATCAAGGTCAGGCATTGTTGGACTATATACTGTGTGATGACACAATCTCACTTCCAAAGGCTCCAGCACTGATTAAGGTCGGGCACACCACTTCCAGCCGATTACATTTTTTCAAATTGCACTGGAGTTGCTGATCAGACCTGCAGAAAACAGGTGTAAATGTTTACTGTAACAACATACCGTAGTATTTCTATTGATTTGTGGCACTGCCAGAGTGATTGTAAGTATTCCTTATAAAATTGATTGTATTCCTTATAAAAATCCTTGAGAACAGTTAAAGCAAGAACAAGTTTTAGACATTTATACTAACTTACATGAGAGAATGCAAAGATAATACTACTTGAAAAACTAGTACAGAGTTTGGAATGATCATGCCATTTTAATCTTTGGGCTTTTATATAAAAATAGAAATAAAATGTAAAATAATGTATGATATCTATGTATGTAAGATTAGAGAGACAGGCTTAAGCACACACACTTATAGAATTGCCTTGTTGAAATTTGTACTGTGGCAAAAGCATTTACATGGCTGGGTGCATACATTTCAATATAATGAGAGAATTTGCATTGCTAAAATAAGAATTCTTGAGTGCTTTTCAAGATCCAGGACATCACCACTTGCATTACAGGTTATTATTTACAAACATTCAAGATGTTCTGCAAATCTATAACGAACATTGTAACTGTGAAAACTGTAATTTATTATGTAATGCACTGTTATATAAATTGCTTAAATTGTGCACAATAAACACAGATGATCCCTCTTTTTCAGTTCAAATACAAAATATAGTACCTGATTGGTCATCTTCAACTAAGGTTTTTTTGTTTTTTTTTTTTACATTTGGTGTAATATATTTTCCTTGATAAAATTATGGACAGAGTATCTGTCTGGCGCCTTATTCTGTTTGTGGTGGTGGGGGGGAATTCCCCATTTGTTTGGTTTTGCCTTTTTTTTTTTTTAAACATGAAATGAATTACTTATACTTCTTATTTATTGTATAATTTTGCAGTATTTTGCAAGAAATGTATAAGAATACATTTTACTCACCATATATTCCATTTTCCATGATATTTTAAAAAAGGCACTTAAGTTTCAGATCAATGTTGCCTTCCTTCCCAAACCACGGTATATTTCAGACGAAGGGTTCAATGTAGCAAAGGGGAGCAAATTAAAAACAAACAAAACCCACCACCAAGTAAGTTTTACCTTTTTGACAGTGGCAAGAGCGAGTGAAGTCAGACAACATAGAAGATGTTTGTTAACTTCTAATTCACCAATGCATAAGAACTGGCTTAGCTTCCTCCTCACTCAGTAGAGCACTCAAGGCTATGAAAAGCGACTTGAATAAATTGTTTAAGAGGGTAATCAGAAACACCAGGTTTGCATGGAGAAGACCCTTGGAAAGCCTCCGTGGGCTCCACCTTTCTCAACACAGGGCCATAAGCACCGGCAACTATTCAGGGGTAAGCTGCTGCTTTGAATTGCCCTCTAGTGTCAGCCTTCATGAATTCCTACCTCAGTGACAAATCCTGTTCAGGTTTTTACATAATGGAAAGTGGGTCAGCAACATAAGTTATATTCATCTCAAAATAAAACAAACAAAAAAATTGAACAGCAATTTGAATGATCATTTTCCCGTCAGAAGACTGTGAGGTTGACAAATTAAGGATTACACACTGAAAATGCAAGAAGAAATCTGTATCTCTAAACAGGGAAAAAAAAATCAAGACTAAATCTAAGAGATAATTTACCAACATTCTTGTATTTTACATTTCAGTTAGTTTCTTGTGGAACTTCACAAAACTATTTCTGAAGCAAACACTCAGTATTCACAGCCAAATTCACTGTAATTACAGTGACATAGCTGGGATCAAAACTTTAATGAAAATTGAAGAGTTGCTGGTGTAAAAAGAGAACACAGTCTAGCAGTATTAATACCCTGGAAGGAATTATTCTCTCACTGCTAATTGAAGAGTCTCCTAGTTACACTCTAAAACTAGATGCAAAACAGGCACCATGCAAATGAAGATCCAGATTTGCAACCTGGTAATTCCAGAAAGAAAAGTGCAAGCATTTTCCTGTGAGTTTATTTCAAACCATATTTTACCTACTCTTAAATTGATTAGAAAGGCCATGAATCTAGGACTTACAGTAGTATGGAGAACATATTAGTAACACTTGCATATCAAACAGTCTATGGATAAGTACCATTAAGATGAGTATATGACCCTCTGTTTAAAAAAAAAATAAGTTTGGTTATACAGAACTACAATCCCTAACTAATACTTTGCCTGAGAACTCAAACATACCATTAGTTAGGTGATAAAACAAATGGGGAAAAAAAAAAATACACATTGGACTACTGCTTGTGTAACTCCTGTGCTTGGCATTAAAAGCATCATTTTCCCTTCTCTTGTGAACCTGGGAAAAAAATCTTTTTGTGTGGGGAGCCTGAGGGTAGAGTAACCAGTACATAACCATACTTTTTGACAGGGAATTTTTTTGCCTGTGCAAGACACTGATGTAAGTGTGACAATTTCAACAGAAAACCCTGTTCAGCAACAGACTTTTGAAAATGCATTTTGATTTAGAGATAGACCTTCTCGTAAGACCCATGACAAGGTTTCACAAAAGATGAAGCATCTTTCTTTTCTAATTCCCGATCTTGACTAAAATATGGACTAACTTGTAACAAGAGGAAGCAAAGTGTTTTCAGAATTACTGAGGTGACAACACACTTAAGACCACAGTATATACCCATTCTACCAAGAGAAAATTTTGCTCCAAAAGAATACAGAAATTCTAAAGCCAAACTTTTGCTTATGGAGAACCACTTGAATTCCTGTCTAAATCTGAAAGTGACTTATGTTATGTTGTATCTATTTTGAAGTAAGATATTAACAGTTAAAGTTGGGAAGACCATAATCATGTTAATAATTACAATACTTTCAAAATGTTTATGTCCACTTTCATAGTAATACTTAAATCCATTTCCTTCTGTGAGGAGAGGGGGAATTAAAAAAAAAAAAAAACCAAAAAAAAAACCACCACTCTTCATATCAACGAAGAGGTGGATGGATAAAATCATTACAACCTCTGGCCTGAAGGCTGAAAAAACCCAACAAACCCCGCAGAACAAGGAAACCCATAGGACACCCAAAGTAAAAAGCAAGCTCTACAAATAGAGTGGGTTAATGGAAAGATGTAAACATTTTAGAGATATCTACACATTACTGAGATTTCTAAGTACTGCACAAATTTTAAGAAATACCTATTGCTGATTTCTTGATTTGAACAAATTATCTTAGTAGTGTATTTTGCTACAAAGCACCCATTTCCTCAAAATATTGGTGTAAAAATTCACAATAATGTAACAGAAAAAGCTTGTTCTCTGGAAAAAAAACCTGCCCCCAATGAAGCCAGAATAAAAAAAATTACTGTGAATATCCATATATTTAAAATAAATTTAAAATTAGCAAAGCTAGATACAGTGGCTTATTCAAACATACTACTTAATCAGCTATTGCACCTTCATACATGCCCTTTTTCATGTTAGTGTGTGAACAGCAGTCTAAACCAAAGCGAATTAACAATCCATCAATACAGTAGTTTACCATTTAAGAACTCCAATTACATTTCTCACTTGCCCACCCACATCTTAAACGTATCGTTTTACATAAATTTCTACTTAGGTTTTGGTCAAAATAAAAATAAATTAAATAAATAAATAAATAAATAAATATATAAAATTAAGAGCAGTAAAAAAGGGGCAATGCCTTACTTTCGTATATTTGCATTTGAGTGAGAAGAATAAGCATTTAAATACCCCAATTAGCATGTTGTAACTATTTTTCCTAAAGAATTTGTATGTCATTTGTTTTTCTTTTCCTATTGCCTTGCAAGACCATTTTATCAACAGACAAGGAAAAATGAGGTGTAAATATACCAGTCTTAAATCCTTCCTATATACATGTTTCATTAAATGCCTAGTCTAATAATAAAATTTACTGTCTATTTAAATCTAACAGGATACAAAACTCCATTTAAAAATAATGTTAGGGCTGGATCTAGTTTAAATTAACAAAATTCAGAAAATTCAGTTGTTTCAGATTTCAAAACTTTAAACAGCCATGTCTAAGATATCATAGGGTTTCAAACAATGGCTGATTTTACATGTGTTGTAATAAGTAGGCATGGGTTGCATTTATAGCTACATATCTCTTTCAGGAAAACTAAGTTGCCTTTGAAAAGCAAGAAAAGTCCTTAAAGAAAGCATAAGAGTAGACAAAATCTGCAACAGTTTTCAGATGAGCAATAAGCATGCACTTCAGCTTTCAAATTATGATTCAGTCAACAAGGTCTGTAGAGCCTCAAGTATGTACCTATAGTATGAACTAGCAAAAGTGGCCATGAAAAGTTACATGAGAAGCACTTCAGCAAAGAAGTTTGTACATCTCTATCTTTTCAGCTTCATTACAATTAGGTATTGCAAAACAGTTCACAAAGTCAAGCATACAATTTGCAATAGCCCCACCAACTATTTTTAAGGAGCAAGCACTGCTGCCCTTATTTCAGGCTCAGCTTACAACAAAATAATGGGAATTTTGCTAAAAAAGGAACTACAATAGCTGAGGCTAAGAGTAAGAAAATAAAGCAAACACACCCCACGTGTCTCCTTAAAGTTACACCTACTCTCTGGGTAATGAAAGAGCCATGCTAACTACCAAACACAAACCAATTCAATTAAAAATAAAAAAAATAAAAGCCAAATTTCAGCATAAAAATGTTCTAGAGCAAATCAACACCTAGAAAGTGGATTGTAATGATAATACAACTGCAGCACTCTTGAAAGATAACTGAGCCTGTAAATGAGTAAGACTCAATTACTGCATTACTGCAAAACTCTTCTGACTTTATAAAAATTATTTAAACTTGTCTCAAAGTTCAAAATACTCCAATATCTTTTATTCATTAAAGGAAATAAAGTTTGCTTCTAATGAGAACATAATTCTGTAAATCCTTATTCATGGTTGTGAGTCATCAGGACTACCTGTGTATTTAAAAGTTTGCAGAATTAGGCCCTAAATTTAAAACCCCTTTGATTTACAGTTGTGAACCAGAAACCACTTTTTTTGCTGAATAAGAATCTATGAGAAATACTCTGAACTTGTGTCAGACCAAGGAACACTCCATCAAACTTTCACCTTTTAAGTATCTCACAAGGGAGCCTTAGATACCTTTGCCTTGCAATATAATCCTGATTCTCATTAACAAGAATGTAATTGCTTTTGTACAGAAAAAAAATGAAATTCAAAGAAGTGTTCTGTGAAACCCTTATATTCCTAATATAATAATAAGGAAAAAAGAAAAAAAAAAAGGAAAAAAATAAAAATAATAAAAAAAAATCCCTCAAACCAGCACTGCAGTATATTCAGAGCAGTTTCTGGACACACTGTGAAATATTTATTTATTTGGGAGTATATTAGGCATGTTACCCAAACACTCTTAGAGCATTAATCAAAATACTTTCACTGTGTTTAATCACAGAAAGAAAGAAAGGTTAAAAATTAAGAATCACCTATGCACTAATCACAAGCTGAAAAGCTTATGTAAAGTTGTTTCACTTCCTACACTTTCTGTATTCAGAGCTTTGTTTCTCAACTGATAATTTTCCATAGGAGGTCTTAGCTACCCTGAAACTATAGTATTATGTGAAAAATATACTCAGAACACGTCTACTTCAAATACTTCTGTAACAGGAGGTGTATTACTGGTAAAAGCCAGCAGTTCTTCAGTTAACTAGCCATTAGTTACAACAATGAGGAAATATGAAATTTACACCTCGCTGGATTTGCTCGGTATAAATTAGCAGTTACTGGGATAATTTAAAATTTTGGGGTTTAAGACTTCTCTCATTTTATGGTATAATTACTTCCTACAAAAAAAATGCTCTTGAAGACAGACAGATCTGATTATGGATAAAAACTGGAATCCAGCTGAAAGCTGGAATTGCTAAAGTCACAACACATTCATAAAATCTGTTGTACTGTAATATATTTTGCCGAAGATAAAGTCTTACAGTTTTTACTACTCCATTTAGTATTTAAATAAATTTACTCAATCCAAGAGCAGTTACTATTTTAATTTCAATCATCTATGTAAATGGTTAGTTAAGATTATTCATGTAGATGTGGATAGGTTATGATTACTCTGAATGGTTTCTCAGTTTCAGCCAAATTAGTACTTCTAGTGCAAAGCAGGACTTGCAATATGAGTGTAGCATAGTCCGTATTAATTATTCTTAAATGTTCACTGGTTTACTATATAATATGCATTTACCAGCAAAGAGATAAAACAAAAAAAAATTCTGACTACTATGGTACAGGCAGAGGGCTCTGAAGACCATTTTCTTCCTGTTTTCTACTTCTTAGCTTGTCAGGTAACTAGTTTACTAATGCCTTTAAAAACAAATTTTGCATAGCACATTGAAATGCACTCAGCTAGCTCTCAATTCGTTAATACACCACCCCAAAAAAACAAAACAAAACAAAAAAGACCTACCAAAAACCAAACTAGTTATTTAAAAATATAACACTGTATCATCCATACTCTGGTTCTGGATTAGCAAAATTTCAGTTGGAGTAATTCCCAAAACAAGAATATAAAGAACAAAAGTATACGGAGTATTTATATAAGTCTAATGATCAAGGCTGTTGCAAACTCAGCTTTTTACATATATTTTTGGCCACTTCATTTCCTTCTGAGCACAGCCTGTGCTAGTACTTTTACTTAATCTTTTATTATTTTACAGAAGGAGTGTAAAGAATTACTTTAACAAATAAAAAACTTGAACAAACCCAGCAGAACTGACCTATTTTGAATAATCTGAATAAGCTATACTACTGCATACTTTTTGTTAATACAGAACATGTGCAATAAGAAAAACGTTAATATAATATATACCATTCTCATGCTCCATCAACTTTCCAGAGAGTTTTTCAATCACAGGAGCAAGCCATTCTCCAAAATCAGCTCTCTATTGAAAGGTCGAAACCTGCAATAAAAATGTCATGTATTATAACATATTTCCAACACCCACAGTTTCATGGTTGATCCCCAAACATAGATGTAGGTCATCGGCTTGACCCTCACATTGTCTATGTTACAGGAAATCCTAATTTTAAAAATACTTATTTTTTGTTTTTAACCAAACTGACTTGATTAGGAACACCTGTGATATGCCTCTTTATTATCAGAAGCCTCCTGAAACAAATCAGCATGTTTCTGCTTTCATTCTTCCCACAGCATTTTAAGATGAAAGTAAGAGGAAAGAAAAAAAAATCCCAGGAGGTGGGGGGAGGGTAGGGTGTTGTTCTCCCTCCTCCTCCCTCAGTCTCTCCCTCCGCTCTCAAAGAAGCGAACAGGTAAGTCTAAACTACTTAAGGGTTGTGTGATTACTACTGTCATATTTCCTAACACATGCTATTGACTGTTAAGTATTTAACTTCTAGTGTTTTCCTTTAAGGAGTTTTAATTTACTTTGCTCATCCACGCAATACCATTATTGCCTTTATTAAAATATAACCTACAAATTTTAGCTTCTATAAAACATAAATGAAAATATTACAGTCACATAATACTATGAAAATACAATTTTAAAATTAAAAAAAAAAAGTAAAAAAAAATAAAAAAAGAAAGCAGCCATGAGACTAATTAGCCATGATCAGGCAAGAACCAAGTATAACTTGATAGAGGTAGTAACTATAGTCAAGTATCTACTGGAGAAAACAATGTATTCACACAGACAAATTCTTAAGTTTATTTTGACTTTATTTTGACTTTTTCCACTGTAGATACCATGACAAAACACATCCTATGCCTGATAAGTGAGTAATTGATGCCTAGATCGGGGCACCTGTTTACAAATATTTACATAAATTTGTTCTTTATTCTTTAAGTGTATTCCAGAAAATACTAACCCCCCCCCTTCACAGGTATGGAACTATAACAAGCACCCTGCTTTAACAAGAAAAAGGAATTTGTCTTTATTTTCATGTATTCCACACATCTTCTAGTTCACCTTTAAAAAAAGTTTGTTCTTAAACAGAAACACAAAAGTTTTCCTGAAAACCCCTTCCCCATCGTGCTTACATTGATATTTAACATACTTAAAGATAATATTGAAACTTAGTCTTACATAAAACCACTTAAACTGAAAATACAAGCTTAAGCCCTGTTTGATGTGTAATTATCTTTTTCTCAGACCTAACCTTCAAGTGAATTTTAGTTCATGCTAAATAAAATAATTAGTTGCAACTAGATTAAGTGTTGAAAAGTTTATAAATAATCTATTTACTGTGGATACACTCATTACAGTGTCTGAAAACAAACTAAATAGTCACGGGGTGGGGGGGTCCTATTTGTAACAGTGGTTTCCTTTAGACATTAGTAACGATCACTGAAAGTCACTGCTATTTTTCAGTTTTGAGCAATATAACAATATCATCTACAGTTTTAGAAGACATCACGGGAAACTGTTAACAAAATAAAACCTAAATGTACATATTTTGCATTTTCTACTGTTGTGTCTGGTGATATATGTGTGTGTGTCTGAGGTCATCTTTACACACTAGCAACTCTTCATCACTGAGATACGCAAAAGTGTTTAAGAGTGATAAAAATTTATAAAACTTCATATTCTCTGTAAAAAGAACTGATTTTTAATGATACACTAAAATATTAGATGCAAATATTAGAGTAAAAAATTGCCAAACTTTAAGTGTTAGCTGCATCATAGCTCAAGATCTGCTACCCTTCTCTAATATTCATGCAAGCCTGCTGGAGATCTCACAAAACAACATACGAAGCTAAGATCAAAACTATTCCTCCACTGTGGCACTATCAACTGCTTAGTGAATAGACACAGAACAAAGTTTCTTTATTAGAATTGAAGTGCTTAAAAAACTTACGATAAAGGGTTAAAAGAAAATCAGTACAGACATTGCCTTACACCTATTAAACATGGGCAAAATTTTTATACCTAGCTGATTCTAACCATTTCTGAAATCATCCACTATCCAAAATGAATATATTTTTCAATAAAATGATTGCTTTTGAAACCTAACTTAACTAGCTTCTTATGTATTAACACATCAGTTACCTAAAAATTCTATATAGCTCCTGCCAATAATGTATAAAACAAAAATAAAACTGCAAAGGAATATTTTCTCAGAGTAACAAAAAAGTTAATAGAAATCTGCGGATACACATCTCCACTCTGTCTGATGCCCCCTTTGTATTGGTGGGGCATGTAATTCTTTTTTTTTTTACCTTTAAAAAACATTACTAGCTCTATTAAAAAAAAAAATAAATAGATAGCTGTGAGAAGGGTCACAGGGGACTATGTACAAGAGTAATTTAGAAAATGTTGTTTGAAGAGGCAGCCCAAGTACTACTGATAATAGGAAAGATACTAATTTTTGAAATCGGGTTCCAGCGTTAAGATGTTTAGAACTTGTAATAATATTTATATATATAAAACTATCTGTGGAGAACACTTATTGGGTTACATAAAGTTATTTTTAGTTTTAAAAACTTCATCATAAAAATATTTTTGTGTTTGTATACAGAAGTCTACAGTTTCATTCCCTATTTCTTCCACAGACAGTCAGAACTAGCCCAAGATGCACACTACCTTTGACAGTTAGTAATGAATGTAAATTACTGAAATGACTTGCAATGGGCCTTTGGGTGTGGGTGGATGACTGCATCTACAAAACAGAATGAATGCCTGCAGCATATTTGTAGAATATAGTGACAAGCCTCTCAGTCCTCTCTTATATATTTAGCAGTTAATTGCTTCCCAATACAAATACCAAAACCCTGTAAGGTCCTGTAAAAGAAATGCTAACTGTTATGTGGCTACTTTTTATGTGAAGAAAGGTCGTGCGCTTGTACATATATAGAATTGTTACAGAAAAGATTTGATACACCTGTTAGGATAGTTTTTGACATTCAAGATGGACGAGATGTGCACCTTCCCTAGAGTTCACAGGCAGGGTGTACACAGACAGGTAGTGTGCATGCAGTTCCATTTGTACTTCACTACAGAATCTGACTTATTAGTCATCAGGATAATTAAGGAAATAAAGACTACCATTTAGCAGCAAAATTCCTTCCATGACATTAGATTTTGGATGGAACAGTAAGAAGTTCAGAATTCCAGGAGCCAAGCAAAAAATAAAAAAAAAAAATAAAAAAAACCCCCAACCAACAGGAAACCCCCCATGACACCTTGTTATTGTATATATAGTCTACCTTTAAAATGTTACTACAATAAGCTTGCTATGTGAAACCCCCCAACACATGAAAAAGTCACACAGCTGTAGAATCACTTTCAAATTACTGTTATTTCTGAAAATAAATAAATAAAAAAAATTAATAATCTCAGTTACTCCAACCTTTAGTAGATACACATATAGAAAATGAAAGAGCATCTCTTAGAAACTTCCAGTGCAACTTATGGGCTAAAAAAGAGAAAGGAAAAATAAATGGGGGAAAAAAAAAACCAAAAAAAACCAACCACTGCCCCCTCCCCACTCCCCCCCCCCCAAAAAAAAAAAACAAACCCTGAAGCTTATTTGGATGGTTCTCTTAAAAATCAAGATAAAGGATTAGGCTGGGGAAAAAAAAAAATTACACACACTATGTATGCTACACAGTATACCTAAGCAATATTCTATTAAGCATAAAACTTGAACTTTCTCTTATAGATATAAATATATATGTTTAGATCTTTAAGTTCATTTGATATTTTCTCCAAATGTAACTTTTCCAGGGCCAAGTAATCTAGTTAATGTTTGACATTTTAACTAAGGTGAAAAATGCAAGCAGTTCTATGAGGGTCTATTTAAGCTACATGACCCTTTTCCCCAAAAATATCTCAAAATAAGGAGTACATCAAGTATAAGAAAGGAAAACCTACTTAACAGACACATATATTGATATTAGATTGCTTACTGCTTTCATTTTAGCCACACCCACCTTTATGTAATTGTAAAATATGGGAATGGTGCAGCTGAGAAATAAAAAAGCTGAACAGTTGGTTTATGTAGTCAAATATGTGCTAAGCACAGATTTTAATTAAAATAAAAAAAGGTATAAAATTCATGCTATTGAACACGACTGTCAAATAGTAGGGAAAAATGCACATGCACCTGTACAACACTGAATTATAGATTTTTTTTTTTATAAATTAGCTATGAGTCAGGACAGTTATTTCTTTGAAAGTGAAAGTCAGTGTCTGTGAGCGCACTTCCACGCTGAATAGTGTAAATCTCTTCAAATCCTGATATTTGGAAGTATACACAGCAACAATGAAACAGCTCTGTGCACATTCCCATACTAACTGTTAAAAATGTTTCTGAAACCACTTGGGAAGTACCCATGCAAATCTAAAGAAATAAGGGCTAAATTTCAATAGGATCTCACTAGTACCACAATTTCAGAGATTAAACTGAATTTTCTAGCTTTCAGGGTATAAGGGTATAAATTGCGGAGGCAAACGAAGCAGCTATTCCCAGGGAAAAAAAGGACTGAAAAAATGTAATTTGTGTACTGGATTAAAAGAATCCAAGGAAACTAAGGATTCGAGGCAGAAAAACCTCTTTGAACTAGTGTATTTCTGCATTACACGGAAAATACCTTGAATCACAATCCAGTTGCCATGCTGGAAACGTTAAGTTTTGCATTTCACTTTAAGACTGCACGCTCTCAGCCTTGTACACAGAAATCTTTTGTACAGCACTTCTGCACCCCAACTCTTCTCTACAGCCCTCCTACGTTCTTCGGTTAACTCATTATTTTCGGTGGCGAGCGTGCTAAGCCTAAGGCGGCCGGTTCTGGCTTTGAACGCCGCGGAGGGATGTGCATGGGGGCTGGGGGGGGGGGGGGGGGGTGAACGAGGAGGGGGGAGAGGAGCGGGGAAAGGCTGTGACCCGGTCCAACCTCCCAGCCCCGCGACCCCGCAGGCAACCAGGGGGGGCAGCAGCCTGTCCGGGCTCCGCTCAACGGGCGCCTTCAAAGGGGCCCGATGCTGCGTTCGCTGCGCATCCTGTGCGCCCACCAGCTCGACGGTAGCCCCGAGCACCCGCCGATCGCACGGCATCGGGGAATATATCCATACGCCTTCCTGCCTCCGGATAAAATAAATAATAACAAAAAAAGGCAAAACCAACCAACGACGTAAAAAAAAAAAAAAAAAAAAAAAAAAAGGTACGGCGGCCGAAAGCGAAGAGGGAAGTAGGAAGAGGAATAAAAAGTAACGCTAGAAATTGTAGCCGGGAAGGAGACCGCTGGCCTGCCAGCGCCCGAGCTGCTGCGTAGCTCCCTATCCCGCTGCACGGCGTTATCCCTGCCCGCGCTCCCACCGAGGAGCTGCAGCGACAAAAATATGTTTTGTATGTGTTTCTCTGAGTGTCTGTCTGTGTGTGCAACTCTGAAACGTGAGTGCCAATGCCAACCCCGGCCCCGAGAGGGTTAAACGGCATCGTGGAGGAAAAGGCACCGTGTCACATATTATGTGTATGCGGTGAGGGAATCGCTCCCCAGATCGACTGCGAGAGGGAGAGAGGGAGTGGATTCGGCGCCTATCACAATAAGCACGATCGCGCTTATCCAGCAACGAAAGCCCGAGAGCTGCTGGCCACCGAGAAATGACATAGAAACAGCCACCAAAAAATAGCTAAGCCAATGACAAATAGCGACCCGTGTGACAGAGACAGAAAATTTTGTAGGCGGAGAAGAGGAGGTGAATGGCCAGCTCTGATCACAGTATTAGGCTGGGCTATCTATGGGGAGGGTATTTACTCGTTTTTGGGGTGTGTAGGAGGAGAGGAAAAACACCTACAAATAGCTGGCACGATTCAAATGGCCTCGGATAATGTTTCCCCCCCTCTAGTTCAGGAAGGAAACTCGTGTTCTAACATTAAGAGTGGGGAAAAATAGCCCTATGCAATACACGATGAACAGCACTTTGGTCCTTCATTAATACCCAAAGGGACAGAGATGATAAATGCGATAGCATGTGGCAGCATAACCGTCACCCAGGTTTCTGCTAAAGGCGGCTCCGATATCGTGACACGGGAAATTAAGCGCTTGAGTGGGAGGTGGAGAAAGCGCTTAAACGGAGAAGTTAATCTGCTAACATGGAAAGGAAACAAACGGAGGAAAAAAGCGAAGGTTGTCCTCTTATTTTGGGGGGAAGGGGAGGACCGAAGGGAAAGAAAGAAGGGGCATTAATCCGGATTACGAAAACACGGGGAGAGAGGAAGGAGGGGGCGGGGGGGGGGGGAAGGCGTGCGAGAAAGGGAGATGTGCATGTAAGTGGGGAAGTCATCCTGGCTGCTGCTGCTGAGGCAGAGCAGGGAAGCAGGAGCCGCCGTGTCCCGAGCGCTGCCCCGAAATTTCCACGGCGGAGAGGCGGGGGAGAAGGCGGGAGGAAGGGATCCGCGGAGGGTGGGGGCGGCAAGGAGAGGGGGGGATCAGAGGGAAGCCTGTCATGTCATGTCACGAAGGAGCGGGGCGCACATCGGGTACACGGCGCGACCCTCCGCTCCGGCTGTCCCGCGCCTCCCGCCCGCCCCAGGCTTCCCCCACCCACCTCCGCACCGCTCTGCCCGGGCCGGGCCGCCGGGGGGTGAGCGGCGCTCCCGTGACCCCCACCGGAGCGAGATGCTGCCCACAGCCGCCCCGGGCGGCAGGGTTACCTGCCGGAGGAGGCAGCCGCTCCCGCCCTCTGAAGCTGAGGAAAGCGAGTGACAGATCCGCCCAGGAGCCACCGGCGAAACCTGCCGCCACCTCCGGGAGCCTCCCGCACTCTGCCCACCGGGATCCTGAAGCGGCTTTTCTCAGCAGCGGCGGGGGGCAGGTTACCCCCGTTTATCGAACACGGGCTTTCCCCGCCTGCCCGCCCGCCCAGTTCCCTCTGCCCCAGCCGCGCCCGGTCCCTCCGGCTCTTACCGCCTATGCCGGTGGCGGCACCCGCTCCAACGCACGGCGGTGGTGGCGGCGAAGAGGAGGGTGGGGAACGGCGGGTGAGGGAGGTGACTTTCGGCGGCAGCAGCGGTCGGCCCCACGATCCGCGTCTCCCCCGCGGCAGCGATGCGATCGGGCATCACTCGAAAATGGCGCCGAAAGAGCAGGGCTCTTCATTCAAATTCGTTAGCGCCAGCCCCGCTGCCCTGGGGCATGCCGGGAAGGGAGGGGGGGCGCGCGGGGGGAGAGCCGCTCGGGCTGAGGCAGCGCTACGGACACGGCGCTCGCTGTCAATGCCGCCCCTCCCCCTCCCCCCTTTAGCCCCCCCGTCTCCTTCCCCTCCGCTCGCAGGCAGCGCGCGCTCCACGCCCTCCCCGCTAGCGCGCGCTCCCGCGCTACCAACCCAACCGCCACTAATGGGGGGTGGGGGGGGGGGGGAGAGAAAGGAGGGAGGAGGAGGAGGAGAGGGAAATGTCATCCGGAGTCCCGGCCCCGGGGGGAGAGGTGGCGCGATAGGGATGTGTGAGGGAGGGAGAGGGGAGAGAGGGGCAGCGAGACCTTCGCCGGCCCCGCGGACTTGTCAAGGTAAAAGCGCCTGGAGGGGGAGCGGGGGAGGCAGCGCGTTTTGGGAAGGTGGGGAGAGGAAGCCGGCGGGGGGAGGGGGATGTGCGCCACAGGACCTGAGGAAAATAAGAAGAGCGCCTCCCTCCCCGCACCCCCCCGCGCCGCGGAGGACCCCCGCGGCTCCCGCAGCGCTCAGGTTGCAGCACACCCCCCCCCTCCATCCGCGCACCCCGCCGGAGCCGGAGCGTTCGCAGCGCTCCGCGCTTGCCCGCACCGCGCGGAGGCAGCGCGCGGGCCCGATCCCGCCCTGGCAGCAGCCGCCGCTCCCCCTCCCCCGCCCGCCTCACGCGCTCCAAAGCACCGGCTCCGCGCAGCGGCCCCGGCGACCGGCCGATCCCACCCCCCCACCCCAGCCCTAACGCCCGGCTCCCTCCCCGTCCCGCCCGGGGTTGGGAACAGGCTCCGGCGGTGCGGAGCGGGCGCATCTCGGGTCAGATAGGGCCCGGAGCGCTGTACTCTGGTCATTTGAAAATAAATATCTCTCAGAGGAACTTGCCGGAGCCGAGGTTCAACTGTGAGAGCGCTCCCGCCTCGGCCGCTCGCAGTGCTCGGGGGGGAACGTGAACTTTCATTTTCACGCCGCGTCCTCCCACCCCCCCAGCCCGTCCGCCCCAAGTTGTGGCTGATGATAAGGTACCTGAGGGTTGGGTTCGTGCTCCTATCCCCGTTTCACAGATGGGGGAGCCGAGATGGAGGTTGCGAGGAGCTGGAAGCCGCGGGGGAAGGCAGGCTGCAGTGCCGCCCGAGCCACTGCTTGCACTTGACTTTGGACTGCTGGAGGAGTCGTTCCTGTGAGCTCTCCGAGGGCTGCGCGGACCCCTGCCTCGGCAGAGACCCAGCGCATCTCTGCGAGCGGCTCCTCAGCGGGGTTGGCTTCAGCGGGTCTCATGTTTTTTAATCTGAGAGGCTTTTAGAAAGGGAAAAGGAAAGCAGCCGAAGGCAGAGGCCTCAGACCTGCAGGCTGCTGTTCCCATGACTTTGGGGAAGATTTTCAAAAGTTCATAATGAGAGTTTGGGCGATCTGTTTCCACTGACTTTCAAAATCCTCCCTTAACGTCTGCGAGCTAGTCCTCTTAAACTCATGCAGACGAGCATTAGCAGGCTCAGGGCCTAATGGTTCTCCTGATTCCACTGCTGTCTTCTAGAGATCACTGACAAAAATGTAAGAAGAACAAATTCTGAAAGGGAGAGGTAATTTCCTTTTTTTTTTTTTTTTTATTTTTTTTGTTTGTTTGTTATTTTTTGGTCTTTTTTTCTTTTTTTTTTTTTTAACTGAAACAGTTGAAAACAGCAGGCTTTGAGGCTCAAAAAGCTGAGACCATCATGGCTACGAACACTACAGCTACTCAGAAAACATGTAATTCTGGAGCTCCTTACTGAAAAAGTAGTGCAAGGCAACATGTAAGTAATCAAATAGCTAGTACTATGCATTTATGTTACTATTTTTTCCTCAGGTTCAAAGTTTGGTATTGCTAAAGAAACTGATTCCTATTTTTTTTTAACCAAGCTCCTTAGTGAAAATCAGCCAGCATGAAAAAACCCAACACTTCAGTTCGTAAAACTTTTCTATTAAAAAGGAGGAAATATAAATGATTTGCAATGTATTTACATTTTTCTCTGATTTTATTAAAATTACTGTGACTGAAATTTTCAAAAAGTGTGCCTTCCAACTGAAAGGAATGATAGTAAATGTCTTCTAATTTTTTTTTTCTGAAGGTTATGTGGCTGTGAAAAGAGGATTTTGCAATAGAAATAGCAATGAAAAAAAATGTCAAGAAAAGTACAAAATTATGATGTTGCTGATACCACTTCTCTGTACTTAGATTATGTATAGTTTTTCCCTAAAATAATTCCAGTTGCTATTTTTCACCCATTTTTCCCACAGTAATGTAAGAATAAGGTATAGAAGATACATAGTTCTGTTTAGCAGGACATATATGAATCACACTACTTTCCTTTCAGATGTCATTCCTAAGGTTTCATTGAGATTTTTAATGAAAGCGAAATTTTTAAATCCCCTAATAGGGAATACCTGCTCTCAGATTCCATAGTTAATGCATACAGGCCTCCATCCTGTACAGACTGAAATGTATATTATGTGCAAGCACACTGAGTAGTTTGAGTAGTTTCTCTTCATTACTATGGTCTTGTATTTCAGACTTAAGAAACTAATAGTGATACTACACAATCATTATTCTCAATATTACTTAGGACTGCATGAAACATAAACCTGATGTAGTACTATTGATTTACATCTTCCATTCGTACTTCTTAAATCATGTGCAATTATAATAATTTAAGGATCAGAATGAGTAAATATTTAACTGAGTATCAGAACAAGTGAGAAAGACAATTGCTATAGTCTAAAAGTCCATGTAATATGAGGTGGGTATTGCATTCTCTGGTTATAGTGTCTTGGAGAGGAATCATTAGTTTGTTTCCTCAATGACTAGTGAAGCCAGAAAGTCACAGCAGGAACACAGCTAAGGACAGAAGGGAGAGAAAGGGATTCTGAGCCTCACCTAAAGTGATGTCAATTCTTTAGATTGAATTTCCATTCAAGGCTACTTGAGCTCCTCAGAATGGTGGAAGTCTCATCTGCTGTCATAGCAAATATGAGGTTAAGCTGCAGTTCCGATAATGGACTGCTTTCCTCATACAGTTCTCATTACAGCACTACCTGAACACCTTCTAGTAGTGCCTGTCCTCTGTTACAGATTCTCCTCCCCAGAGAGTGTCATTATTTTATCAGAGAACCTCCTCATACCTTAATAAGTGACATGACCAGCATTTGTCGTATTAGCTGTTCTCTTGTTACCAAGGGAAAGAGCATGTTCAGCTGAATATTTTCAGTTTATTTTATCTGTCTTTCCTTCCATATACGTGTTATATATTTATCGTAGTGAGGCAAGGTCAACATAATGTGTTTTGTTCTTCAAGCAAAATGCAGTTAGGTTTCTGATGGCCCGTAGCTCCTAGGCACATTTATTCCATAGACTTGTACCAGCCCTGAGAAAGTTCTGTCTCTGGAAATGATAGCTTTTTCTCCTTTGTTGCACAAGTTCTCTAATGTCAGAAGAGGGAAACTGTTGACAACTGGATCCATTCTAGAGACCAAGTAGACATTTATCTAGGAATCCTGGATTTAGGCCCTGGAGGATCTTGAGACTCTGAATTTATAATTTAAAATTCTAGATAAAATCAGTAGAGAGTGGAAGAGAGGGACTTAGAATAACCCATGTTGGTAAGATGACATCCCCCCAGCTTCGTGTATTTGGAATTTCCTGTACACACCAGACTTTGTGCTTGGCAGTACTGAATTGCCCAAAGTTGAGTTCCAGTTGAGAGGTGGCAAACCCAAAGCAAGGTACTTACATGCCAAAATGGCACAGAAGCTCATAGCTAGTCAGGAATGGTTAGAAAGCTGGAGGCTGTCTTCTGACTCAGGCACACATTACTTTACAAATTACCTTGCTATGTGTTTCTAAGATTTGTTTTACAGCTGTAAGGATTAGAGGAATTTGTTGTAATGAAAACTGGCATTGTGTCATTACCATGTAACTTTTTAGTTAGGTTCTTTGGCTTGCCTGAGTACCTGCATCTTACTCCATTACCTTCAACTGGTCCAGTTCCTAGGTAAGTTAGACCAGATGGAGGGCACCAAGATACACACCCATGTAGTATTTATAATAATATTTTCAATAATTGCACATCTACATATTATTTTAGTATTCTGTGTTTGTATGGCATATGGACGTACAGCCAGTAGAAATTCCATATTTTTTTTTCTATTTATTTTTCTAATTTGAGCCCTTCCTTGCCCCTGATGCTTCTCCAGCCTTCTAGATTCCTCTTCTGGATTTATCTAATCCTCTCTCCAGACCTATTGTGTAAATTTGATATCAGTTGAAGTTTAAAATTTGAGTTTAATAACCCGGTAGCTGTAGTTGAGCATCCTCTTTCATGTATGAATTTTCTGCTTCCTTCTATAGCGAGAGGTTGCAATCTAGAAAGGACTGAAGTGGGCAGCATTTAGTATTTTACAGTGAAAACAGTTCTGAATTTGCCAGTATAGACTTGGTTTAGGGATGCTTCTCCAGGCAGTTAGGGCTGCAAGAAGTATATGCTGTTTTAGGACTCGCATCTGCTTAATTAGATTTTCCTATAAACTTCCAGATTAAAAAAAAAAATAAAAAAGCCAAAAAGAGCCCCTTTTAAAATGCTCAGCATAGTGAAAAGACTAATGGTGTCGAAAGGCTGGGTGTACTGTATTTCATTCAGATCTTACACTGTTGACTCTAACATAGCTATAGGCCTGACTCATAATAACGAACACATCCCTGAGAATTTCAGGAAGATTTGTTATTGAACTCAGGCTTCGTGGTAAAGTTTTGCTAAAACGGCCTAACTGTAATTTCTAAATGTTTTAAGACTTTTGTGGATTTAATGGTTGTGAAAAGTGCTGGCTTGGTATCTGTAAAAACTGAAGCCCATTGTTTATTCATGGTTTAATTACAGCAGAGCATTTGCCAAGTGATCTTCCCCACAGCACCCATGAACTTCAGCCTTGAACTGAAGAGGACTCATCAAATGGTGAGAAAATCATGTGGTGGTTGTAACCATGAAGTTACTGAGGGGATGCTCTTTATCTTTTTCTTTCTAGAACTGAAGTTAGATTTTTGTAGGGTAATTGCTGGGACCATAACCTAAGCCCTTCCCCTCAAAATTTCAGCTGTTAGTTTCTCGTGCTATCTTCTTAGCAGTGCTTGGCTTTTCAAAAATAATTGTTAGTGGTATGCTGAATTAATTAGCTAATTTCTTTTTTACTTGCTTTAACCTTAGTCTTGTCATGTGCTTAACTTTGTACACATGCATAGTTTTATCAGTCGTGTCACTTAGAGGAGTGAAGTTCAAATATGTGGAATTGTTTGAAAGATTGAAGCTTAAACTTTGCCTGCATTTAAATGAAATACTGCTGGAATGAATGCAGGAGTGAGGGATCTGGAAATGCTTTAGCTTGTACTAATTTGTTTGTCTTTATGCTGTTCGATTTATTTCTTTTAAGAGAGCTTGATGGAAGTTTTTAATTTGCTTCTCTAGTTTCCTAATTTCTGGGAAATTTTGAAATCCAAGCTTCAAAACATTTATAGTTTTATTACTGCTCATAATTATCCTGAGAAGAACGGATAATAATTTTATTTAACCATTTTATGAAAAGGTGACTGAATCTATAGATGAACCAATTCTCTAACTCACTGCCTTTATCAGATCTTTAATCTTACTGTAGTGCTGTTCATTAAGTAGCAATTCCTGTATGGACTGTTTTGTTAAGCATACATCTTAAAACCAGGGAGTTTCCTATTTTTACAGCTATAGATAAAGGATGGAATATTGGTAGTAGAGGTTTGTGTGTGTAAGAATATAATTGTTGAGCACTGGTATTGGCTTCTTACTCATTTAGGTAAGTGACAGCTTAAAATAATGGTTTACAGAATGATCTATAGTTTGGGAGATAAATCACAATGATAGCAGAATGCTGAGAGATGCCCCAGACCTTTTTTGATGTCTCAAAAAGTGGCTCAATTTCTGTTTTCCTTTAGTAACTGTATTGTAGAGTGAGGAGTAAAAGGGACAGAACCATACTAGTGGTTTATGATTTCTGCATTTTCTTCTATCTCTATGGTTGTTACCATAGAGATTGGAATAGGGGATATTAACTCTGTACCAGCTATTGACCAAACTGGGTTTGGAAGTGCAATTGTGTTTAAATAGGCAGGACAGATGGTGAGCCCTTTATACCCATAACTGAACTACACCCTGTGTTAAGACTTACTTTAGTACCGTTATCAACTGCTGAACTAATTTAACCTTTGCCAAGGCTATTTACCATTTCATGTATTAAAAATAAGATTTAATACTTAAGCCAGAAAGAAGCAGTAGTTTTCAGGCAGAGTGCATTGAGATATAACCCAGAGGTCATTTATTTTTAATACACATTCAACAATCTCTTTTTTCTTTCACAGATGCTTTTCCTTTAGTTTTCTTTTTGAGACCTGATTTTTAAATTGGCTTTAAGCACTTAACTATTTACATTCTGCTTCATCAAACAGTCTTGTACTTAAGTCACAGTACTTGTATGACTATGGCTTTTGAGAGAAAAGTTTGAATCCACATTAGTCCCTTATGTCTTGTACTTGACTTTGCCTGTCTGATAACCAGTAGGCTGGATCCAGACTAGTGCCAAAGTGAGAGCCTGCATGTTAGCAGGATAAAGAGTTGGGGCTGAGATTTGAGTGTGTGCTCAATGCTACAGAGCTAGTGAATGATTACAAGATGATTTAAATTTATTTTCAAATTTAAGCACTTCTTTAATTGTTTAGCTCAGCAGAGTTTAGGTACTCCATGTGCTTATAGTTAAATGGTTCGAGTTATGGTTCGAGTTAAGTGGCTTAAAGGTTTTCCTAAAGCATTTTTGGAGTTGATGTCTTTTACTTCAGTAGAATAAGAGATAGGCCAACATCAAACAGTTTTGAAAAGCCCATTCTCATTGTTCTGCTAAAAGGACAATTTTGTTTGTTTGAGTCCATCCTCTTTTTGGTTAAATCATGTTCACTTCCCTGACTCTTCTTACACCCATTGTTTCCTGCTAATCTTTCCTCTAATGACCAGTTTTCTATTAACTTTTTCATATTGATTATTCTTTGTCTCTCTTCTTTTTACTGGAGTTTTGGAGAGGGAACTATATTTTTTCATTTTATTTCCTTCTTTCATCAGTTCCTAGAATCCAACAACAAATAAAACCCTCTGATTTCAGCTATACCTTTTTGGTAAGAAACACAAGTCAAAATTCAGGGCTAGGTCAATAGAAAGCATATGCAGAGCACTGTAGATTTCATTTGTGGAAAAAGAAAAAAGTTAACTGGACCTGCATATTATTAAAAATGATGCCTTAAATTGGGATATCAGAATCTGGATCCAGGCAGCAGGATCAAGATTTTAAGGTGATTCTTTAAAAATTACTGTGCTTATTGAAAAAAAAAAATATCAAAAACCCCTCAAAACCAAACTCCCCCCAAAAAAGCACCAACCAAAGACCTCACAGAAGAAAAGTCCATGTATACTGGATTGATTCA
This sequence comes from Myiopsitta monachus, assembly GCA_017639245.1. Lineage (NCBI taxonomy): Eukaryota > Metazoa > Chordata > Aves > Psittaciformes > Psittacidae > Myiopsitta > Myiopsitta monachus. Next base: position 70,080,467 of record CM029919.1, read on the forward strand.
TCACACTTTGTGTCACTATTCTTTTACTGAACTATGTATCACTGAACTTCTCTTAAGCCTTATGAGAGCATGGAATTGCAAGAGAAGCAGGGATCTCAGTGAAGGGCAGTCAACTACAGTTTTGGTAAGTGCAAAAAAATATATATTAAATTTTATTTCTGTTAAATTTTCACCTTAATGAAGCCGCATCTGTTTGGGGCCCTGTTCTCAGCGGCAAAACAAAGCCAGGGTTTTTTTTAAACAGTCTCTATATTCTCTGGATTCATGTGTGCTGTCACCATGTAAAAATCTGTGTTCTGTTATAGCTGAGTTTGTGGTGTAACTCCTGAATGAAAACAGTAAGTGACATAAAATTCATTAGGTATTTTCACAGTGATTATATTACAGTGTTTTCATGCCTAGTTTCTGAACAAATCAAGATACATAGGATTGTGTTGTCTCCTAATAACTTTTGACTCCACCACTTCGTTTCAGCTGCATTTGATATGGAGGTCACAACGTCAAGTTTCTATAATTTGAGTGAAACTTAGCAGCTGTGAGCAGAGAAAGAACTCAAATTAGTGCCCCTGGGGTAGAAAAAGCTGCAGCATGGACTCAGAAATTTTCTGTTCTGTTCAACCTGTTGACTTGTCAGTCAGCATGGTTGGTTGGTCTGCCAGTCAACACATGTGAAGCTCAGATCTAGCCACAGTGTCAGCTGCCTCTTCTCCAGAACTCAGAAGCTGGTGTTTTCTGCAGGAATTTAGGGAAATCTGTGTAGAAGGGGATGGGAAGCCAGCCAGTGAGTACTGCACAGGTGTGTTGGTGGCACATACAAGCACACTGATAGGTAACTAGACTTTGTTACTTCTGCTAGTCATGAAAAAAACCACAACCACCAACCCAACTTGTTTTTGCCAGGGCCTTCTAGTCTCCCAAACTACTTGTGAATCATTCAATTTTGTGGTAGTTTCTATACCTGGATTAGATGCATGTTTTTCCTATCCATAACAGAGAAGGGAACTGTTGAGGCAGCTTCAGTATTTAATTTCTTTGACTGTTTGGATATGAGCTCTAAGCTATTCCTTAGGCTGTCAAAATTGTAAAACTGTTTTCAGCTTTTGCCAGAAACTGTTATGTGGAGTGCAGCTATGTGTCCCTGACCCATCCTACAACCTACACTTTTGTAGCAGTGCAGGAAACATGCTTTGTATTCCAGTTAACCTCCTTTGTGAAGAAAGACATGGAGATAGGCACAGTGACAGAAAGCAGTATTAGGATCTGGCTGCATCAAGTTACCCCATTGCATTGCAACTTGGGAAACGCTAAATCTGTAGCTGCATGATTATGGGTACCAGGATTGTCCTGAAGGGTATGGTCTGCCTATTCTTTTCATCCAGTGAGAAGTGGGCAGATTACACTTGCCAGAGCCACTGGTTTGTTCACTTTGCAGGCTTAGGTGGGTAGCACTAACTTGGCAGATGTCTGATACTTTTACATTTTTTGTGTAATGTTAGACAGGGGCCAAGGTATAACGCTTTTTAAATAGAATGTAGCACTGTTCTTTAGAAACAGTTGAATTTCTCAGAATAACAGAAGCCTAAGAGTCATGCATATGAAACATAAAATTTAAAAGCAGTAACATGAGAAGAAACACTTCCAATTCAGTATTGTAAGACAACTGCCTTGAAATTTGTCATAAAGCCTGAAATGTCTATTTTAGATTTTTCTGTTTGTCCTCCTGCCCAGTTGAAAACCATCAACCTGGCAGGAAGGAATGAAAAACTGTGATACTCTTCTCTTTTTTCTGCTTATTTACTTGTCTGTGTTTTCATGAAATCAAAGCCAGTAAGAGAACAACTGTTCATTAAAGAAAAAAATAAAAAAAGAAAAAAGACTGCATTCCGTCTATATGGAACTTTTGGTTCTTCTGTTACATTCTCAAATCCTTTCATTTAATCCAGCATTTTTATGTTTCTCTAATGCTATCTGTATTAAAGGGATGAAGAAATGTTTTCTGCGTGTTTCTAGGATCTAGTGGTTGTTCTTATTACCTTTATCACCAGTCCTCTTGCATAATATCACCAGTTAAATATTATTTCATGGAACCGTATGGCTAACCTGTTTTTAAATGGCTTATAATATGTAAAAAATTGTAGCTTATAATATTTTCCTTTTTAAGATCAACATATATGTATTTTCAATAAGAACGGTAAGGTCAGATTATGATTCAGTTTTGTGTGAACAGTGAAGTGGTGGTATATTGTTGTTAACATTATGTTGTGTGCTTCCTGTGTTTTAAATGGTGCTGAGAGCTTAACTTAGCAAATCATTAATTATAGTTGATTTACATAAGGATTTTCTGTTTAAAAAAAGCTGATCCTTTTTAGTCTAAAAATGATTAATACTAAACTACTTTTTATCATGTGTTTTCAAAGACCTTGGTCTTGGATACTGCTGTATGTGGTCAGATACTTTCACAATCATGAATATCTCAAATTCACAGGCCTATGCTGTGTTCCCAAAATGGGTGCTGTGGGACAGATTTTAAGAAGGCTTAAGCACTAAAAAGTGCTATGCATTATAGACCAAAGAAACTAGGATAATAAATTTTTAGAAAATGATTAAAAATGTATGTTTCAGATACATATCAGTAGATACTCCCGTAATGTGCTGTCACTACATGTGAAACCATAGGCAATTTTAAGCCAATGTTCTTTAAGGAAGGAGCTAGAAATTCCTGTAATATGCAACTTAAAGGTGTATGGAGCTTCTTTATTATGTGCTAAATGCTGTAATAAAACAAGCTATCAGTAGGCTTTGCTGCATGTTACTAATTTCTTTCTTTTTTTTATCCTGATATTTTTGCAGGTGTGTGGAGGAGCAGGTCCTGTTCTCCCTGTTGTTGCTCCCACATAGGCGGACTCTGTAATTGATTATGTGTGGGTAGGGCCCTATTGAAATTCAGGAGATTCTGCAATAGCGCAGGGTTCTTTTTGTCAAAGTTCAGTTGCAAGATCAGGACCCTACTGTGACTCCTTACTGTGAATTCTGTCAGTGTATCATTGATTGTGCTGGAACCTGCCTTTTGGGATAATGTAAGTCCTGCTTTCCCCCCAGCTGTACTTTAGATACGAAATAATTATAAAAAGTTTCTAGTTAGAAGATGAATGTCATTTACATGCATTCTTTTAATTATTTTTTTTTTGGCAGTACCAAATACTATATTCCTCAAAACTTCTTAATGGCACTGAGGCTTTGTGGATAATTGGTCACATGATGAGAAAATTCAGCTGTAAGTACATTGAAATGATTGAATTTTTCGATAGTCTTTACTGATGTTGACAAACTAACAATGATAAAAAAGTGAATCAGGGGTTTTGACTTACGTCAACTGATTTCAGCTCTTTTCAGAAAATGTACAATATATCCATTAAGGATTTCATTATTCTCAGGTAATTCACCATGTGAACCTGGAGTCCTGCTCTGTATTTTTACCCATAAACTTTCTGAAATTTATAGATCTATAAAAACTGTTTATACCACCAATATCTGTGTAGATATTGCAAACGGATATACTAACATAAATGTCTTGCTGAGTTGAATATTGAAATGTTAATAAATACACACTTGTACTTGTGTCAATGTAACTTGGTTAAATTAAACTAAATTGAGCTGACATTAAGAGTGAATTTGGTTATGCATGCTGATTAGCTTTAGTTTTAGGCAGGAACTACATATGTTATTGTATCTAAGTACTTTGTGCTTAATCAATAATAATTACCCATATCATATGTCAGTGGATTCACCCAAAATAACTATAAATATCTATGCTTGGATTAAGGAGGAAGTTCTTTTCCTGTAGCTATGGGTACAGTCATTGCTATGACTCCTATTTTTACATACAAATGAGCAAAAGCTACATGTAGGTGTTTTCCCTGTATAACAAAAGGGGTATTATAAACTCCATGCCCTTTCTTATGATGCTGTATTTCATTTCTGGTATTCAAATACAAGAACAATTTCAATGGGGTCTTAGTATGTGAAAATGGAAGAACTGTAAATGTTATTGAATTTGTGAATAATTATTAAGGGGCTGTAAAGGTCTAGAGGACATAATATGTAAGGACAACTAGATTCTTTACCACTGAGCAAGGATACAGGTAGTAACTGGTGAGTAAAGATTAAGAAGGACAGGATTTTTCTGTGGGGTTTGGGGTTTTTTTGTTTGGTTGGTTTTTTTAATTTTATTTTTGCTTGGCACAAGAGCAGCATGACACGAAAATAGTGAAGAAAGAGCAAGACCAAAGGAGAAATCATAAACTCAGATCAAAAGCAGACTAGAAAGTCCAATTTAAAACCCATAACAAACAAAAAAGCCCAGAAAATGGGTGGCAAAAATACGCCTGAAAGGAGAATTAAATGCGTAGCTATTGTTATTTCTCATTGCACTGAATTGGTGATAGATATAACTTTAAAACTTCCAGTAAGGTTTTTGTGCTAAATTTTTTTTCTGTTGAAGGGGAGTATATGGGCTTTGAAGAAGACTCACTGAGTAGTTGTGAATTGCCTGTATAAACCAGGGACTCAAGATGACAGTTACAACTAAGAACAGAGGACAATAAGTTATGTATGCTAAACTACAGTTCGTGCTAAGCAGAAGCCCTATTTCTTGTTCAAACACAGAACTTAATGATATTGAAATGTATCATGTTCAATAGCTCAAAGCACAATTTCATTATGTTTGTTAGGGGATGGGAATTTTCAGAGTTCTAGCTTATAACTGAACAGTGATTCTTTAGAGATTTTGCAATATAAAATGAAATCAAGATTTGAGAACATTTTCATTTTGTTTCATTTTTCATAAATGTTTTATTTTGCATAAAAAAGATCTTGATCAGCATGTTTTGTTTTTGAAAATAGTTTAGACCCAATGGTTTACTGTTTTCACATTTTAATCCCATTGGGCATATTTATTATTACTTATACTAAAAGAAAAGGAAAGGAAGATCAGCTGATGGCAAAAACGCCCCAAGTATGACCCTCTAGCTGTGCCTGTCCCACCCCAAACCAGATCAAAAGAAGTGCCTCAGAATAGATCTAGTTTCAGAGAAGAAGTGGGAAAAAGAAGACACACTAGTGAGTGGGGTATGAGGAGTCCCCTGGGTGTTTCATATGTATCTGTTTTTTTCACTTGTCGCCACTGAGAGGCAGATCACCTAGGTGTGACTGCTTCTCTTTCCTGTGATGGCAACTTCCCAGTACTTTGAGGGAGATAATGTCAGCTCTGTTCTGCCTGCAGTAGTGCTGCTACAAATATTACTTGGAAGAAAAGGAACTCTGAATTGTCTTCTGCTGTAACCAGCCCTCCACTACTCACTGCTGCTTACCCCCATTGTTGAGCACTTGATCTGATTGTGTCTTTGGTTTAATCCATGCCGTAAATGACTAAAACTAGAACAGTGAGAAAGCAGATACCAAGAAGAGGAGTTGGTGTTTTGGAGGGAGTGAGCATTTGCTACACAGCTACACATTGTGTGGGCTAGGGAATACTTGAAGAGCTGGAATACCAAAGTACAGCAGAGAATAAAGTTTCTTTTAGTGGCAAACCAAGGTGATAGCCCTGGTTCTGTGCACTAAGAAGGAAGAGCAAAAGAACGTGCCTGAGCATTCTGCATGTTAGTTGTAAATTTAAGTGATGAGGTCTTTTTCTCTGCTGCTGTTTGCACTTGGCTTGTATTGTGACTGTCCTGTCTTCAAGCTGGATGTAGCATGTTTTGTTTATGTTGAATGAGGCACGCATCATATTATAGCATCTCAAACATTGTTTTTCTTCAACTCTTGAAAGTCAAAACGTGGTAGCTTAGATAGCTGTAATGAATTAGTAATAAATGTGACATGAAAGAATTTTCTCATTTTGCAGTATTTATAGGAAAAACAATGTTTTATGTGTTTCACATACCTCCTCCCATCTTATTTTCCACTCCTAAGCAGATCTAATGCATGAGAATTTTCTTCAGTTATACCCTCAGTTCTTTATTTCCAGTTAGAACTATTGGTGTTTTGTTAGTAGATTTTTTCATATTTAGGTTGAGGGCCTTACAAAACCTCTTTGCATCCTCTATGAATGACACCACCACGCTGTCATTTAAGTCATCAAACCTAGGTTATATCTGAGTTTTGGGAATCTTACTCCAGCCCTTTAAGGATGGCCTTTCTTCTCTGTCAGACAGTTACATTTTTCATCTAGGTTGTCCATAGATCATGTCTTTATTAGAAAATCTTTCTCTTTTGCCTTGAAAAATGCAGTCTTGCCATGCTCATTATGTAGTCAAAGTGCTACTCTACTGTGAATATCAGTTTCCAAACTTACTCCTTTGGTATTTTCAATTTCCTCCTTTAGTTTAAAGCAGTAAAGATAAGCTATCTGTCTTTATTTTTAAGGCCTGTCAAGACTACTTTCTACCTGATACTTCTCCTTCAGTATCAAGAGGTTGACTCTGGTTTTGATCAACATATGATACCAGCTTTCATCATTCAGTCATTAAATAATTAGACCACACTGGATATTTTTTCCTCAGCTGCCTGTCATATTGGTTGGCTTCTTCATAAACAGAACTGTTCACTATCTTCCTTTAACTATTTTCTTATAAGTTTTATGTATGATGAAGCTTGAAACAATCCATCTAGATAGCAGTTATATTGCAGGTATATTTATGCCAATGCTTATCACAGTAGTACTGTGTCACTGCATTTGTATTCTGCCGTAAGTTCCATGTTGTCTCTTTATGTAGAATTCAAGCACATCTACTTTTGTTGTGTATTTACTCATGGCCCAACCTAACAAGAAGGGTGAGTCCTCCAAAGATCTATGGTAATACAAAAAAATAATAATAAATACACAGTGGATACTGCAGTGTAGCTGTTGGATTCTGCTGTGCCTAATGTCACATCATATTTAATGCAGAAAGAAGGTGCTCCAACTAGAGGCCTCACAAACGGAAAGGAAGAAGTGAGTTGCAGCCAACAGACAAAATCCTAACCTCAGAGGCCTTCTGAACTGTCAAACCCAAGTCAATAGCTACTGGTATTGTGTCCTGAAGCATCCCTCTCTTCTCCACAGCAGTCAGAGCAGACTCTTCCTTCTAATAGTAGGAACTAAATGCAAATAGTAATGTAAATGTAAAAGTGTAGAGTTCTGAAGTGTCTGCAAAAGGTTAAAGGTCTCTTTATACTTCTATAGCATCCTTCTGGTCCTTAGTGCATTCCCTTCCTGACACAGCATCTCTTGGTACAGAAATCTTGAATAACCACAAGCAGTTGTTCCAGCTATACCATTGGTCAGATGCTGTCTGATCTCTGTTAAGAAAGAACCTACACTAGTTCTAATTTGGTATCTTGGCACATTGCTGTCTTGTAGCGCTTTGTTTCCATTGCGCCTTAAAGGTAATGATTCTTCAGGAGAGTGTTAAGCATGAGTTCCATAAGGAATGCCCCAGGCATGTCACCCTCTTTTTGGCAGTTGGTCTGCAATGTATCCCTTTTCTTTTTTCAAAGGGATGCTGAAATGTCAGTGTAAAAATTGTACAGAGATGATAGAATGCTTAGTGCCTAGCTGATACAGAGATGGTAGATTGGACTATGCAGACAAATGGCACTGTATATATCAAAGACAATATAGTCAAATAAGTTAATTTTATCAGAATAAACCACAAAACATAATTAAAAATGATTCTTTATCTGAATAGGAAAAGCCTAGTAAGAGCTCTGGACTAGTTGATGGAATGGAGACAGTGACTATGAAATGCTGTGGGAGACTGGAGAGGCTATACAACCTGAAAGCTTGATCATAACAAGAGTTCTTGGTTATCTCTCTATAGACTGGATAAACTTAACATTAGGCCACATTAGGCCATCATGCACAGGCTATATTTTTAGGTATCATCAAGAACTACATTTTGAGCAAAGTAGGTAGAGAATCCAGAAGAGTGGGGAGAGCCCTGGATTTAGTCTAGATTAGCACACAAGAAGTGACTATAGAAGAGCCATTCAGTAGTGATATGTATCATACTCAAATTTCTCATACTTGTAGGATTAAATACATAACAATTAAAAAATACAGTATTGTTTAAAAAAGAATTATGAACATACAATCCAAATAAATAGTAAAAGTGACACCAGAACTTTGCTTTCTGATTCTAACCCAAATGAATATGAATTGTCCAACGCAACTGAACGGTGATGGAAGTGACTAGAAATAAACAGAGGTTTTTCAAGAAGTGAAATCCAACCAGGCAAAGCAGAAAAGAGCACAGTTCTGGCAAGTTAAATGTAGACCTAAGGTAGGCAGAACAGGAAGATTTTGAAATGCAACAGGCTAAAATCCTAAAAGCCAAAACTGATTTCTTTTTCAAGTGTAAATGTTGCTAGTGGGGGGGAGTAATATTTGATAAAAAGCCATTGCAGAAAGAAACAAATGAACTCTTTGCACTGACAAGGCTTGTTACAGGGAGATTAAGAACATGGCCACAGAAAAGATGTTCTTTACAGGGAGTATTTCAGATTTGAAATATCATTAAAAGATTTTTTTAACAAATTGATTAAATACATATTAACAGTTTGCCAGATTACATGTTGTTCCTTCAGTAGTCCTAGAGAAATTAAGAAACGAAATTGACGAGCCATGAACGGTGTTGTATAGTCCGCCACTTAAGTTGGCCTTCATAACAGAGGAATGGAAAACAACAAATGCAACACTAGTTTTAAAAAGGGGTCTAGGGATGATTGTGGACTAATGGACCAAGTCTGACTACCATGACAGACAAAATGCCAGTGAATGTGATAAAGAATATAATTATTAGGGATATGAATAGGTGTAGTAGGCAGCCATGATTTTTGCTTTTGTACAAGGTAGTTTTGTCTTAGAGCTTTGCTATTTTTTTGAAGAAGTCAACAGATACACAGGATAGAGTGACACAAAAGTTTTAAGAAAGCTCCATAACCGAAGACTGTTACCAAAATGAAGTATTGAGTTACTGAAAATTATCTGTGGATTAGTAAATGGTTACAAAATGAGGAACAGTGTAGAAACTAATGGACAGTTTTAACAATGCCTTCTCACAGGGATTTGCACTGGCACCTTTGCCGGTCCACCTGTTCCTAAATGGTCTGAAGAAGTGCACCAATAAAGATTGCCAATGATAAAAGGAAAATATTCAGTTGGAGTCAGACCTAATGTTGACCCTGAAGAGCTGTAGAAGGATCTCACAGCAGGACCTGTAGTGATCTAGGAGTCCGGGTTGTCACAGAGGCCAGATATCATTGACCCTCCCATTCAGTCGTATCTATCAGCAGAGAGAGGCAGTGGCTGTTGGATTATGGGAGCTATCACCCAGTAGCTGTTTGCTCAGCAGGCTGTGACCAGGTACTGCCACTTAAGAAGGCAGGGATTTGTAGCTGTTCTTTCTAATCACAGCAGGGGCTGCAAGCTAAAGATTCTTTCTCCCCATTTCTCAGGATTTCACAGCCCTGAAGAGCAAGGGTGGAATATCACCATTAAACTGAAAGGTGGTACTTGGCTGCTGTGAGAAGCCAGGTCTCAATCCATCTCACTGGTGTTTGCATGTATTTTTAGCAGCTCCTGCTAATTTCCTAAAATTATTCTGAATGTAGTTGATGCTAGCAAAAAGTGGCAAAATTGTATTCGAGACAGAGAAGTGGCACAGGCATGATGGTCAATTTTGGACATTGATGAGAACTGTGCATGATATAGAAAAGGATGACTAAGAGGTGTGGCATAGCTCTTCTGCAGGGACAGTAAATGGATCAGGATTCCTCAGTTTGGAATAATGTTGTCTGAGGAGTAGGTAATATGAGAAAGGTCTCTAAAACTATGAATACATGGGTTTAATAGAGGACTGTAACTCCCTATTTCTCATAATAGAATAACAAGGGGCCTTTGGCCACTGCTTTATTTAATTTAGGTGATCCTTAAGATGGCAAAAGGCTGCTTAGCACCAGTTTTATCTGCCATAGTTTTGTGGATAGATATTTTCAAGTGCACAAAACCCCACTATTTCCTGGTCTTGAAAACTCCACTTGACCTGAACCGGCTGTGGCCAAAATCCAACCTGTGCAGAATTACTGCTTTTCTTTATATAAAAGGTTGTATTCCTCATTGATAAGTTTTCAGTCATTAATCAAATGTAAAATGCTCTGCAGGTATTTTTCTATTCTCGGCTTCTGTTTGTTCTTTTTCTGGCAGTGGCAATATTATAGATGGGCAGATAGATCAGTTTCACTTCTGTTGTTTGCAAAAATGTGGGCAATGGAGAATGCCAGTTTGCTACTACTTCAGAAGGCTAAACACAGTAGCAGGCCCTAAAATTAATCCCAGGGAGAACCAGATAAAGAAGTAGAAATGTTTCACACAGCAACCAGAAAGTTTGGAGGGAGGGATGGAGTAGAAGACATCATTGTACCTTTGAAACAGCTGGAATGGTTTCCAAGCTGTGGGCCCACAACACCCTGGTGGACCACAAGGCTTTGGTAAATTGAACAGCTGTTCGCCTAAATCATAGTTAACAGTGTTTTAAATAGTGTTTCCAATTAAAAGTTTGATCAGATGGGTGTGTGGTGCATTTTGAAAAATGTTAAGGGCTGGTAATGATCTGTTGTTCCAGAAATACGGGAACTGCTGTTCTGGAGTGTGTGAAAAGGTAGAGAGCACCCCCCCGCTTTCTCAGCTTTAGATAGGTTGCATGCCTCTCCACCCGCAACAGCAAGAGGTTCCCAGAAAGGAGCCAGAAGAGCAGTCTGGTGGCATTAGCACTTCCGTCCCCACCAGGCCCTCCCCAGAAACAGGATTGTGGGGTTATCAATCATTTCGTTGTTCTTAAGTATCACTAAAAGTATTTGCTACACCTGCTTTTCATAAATACTCATAGTAGTTTGAGTTTTATGAGAAGTGAGTGTAGTTTTTCAAGTCTTAGGTCCTCATCAGGTGAAGATTCAACTTGTCAACTCCACTAGTTTAAAACATATATGTCTTTGAATTAATGCCTGGTTTCTTATCACCAGAAAAAGAGATTTTTACATTTTCTATTCTGTCATTATTAACATAAACTTTCCTTTCAAGTATTAGCATGTCTAATTACAATATCTGTTTATTACCTTTAAAAGAAATCCCAATTCTATTTGACCAACTTCTTTTATTTTATGTCAGCTCCCTGAATGGTAATTTTATGTTGTAGAAATCTTCTTTGTCCTCATATCAGGTCTCTTATTCTTTTTTCTAGTGAAAGTCTTCCAAACCTATAAAGTATTTCTCTTATCAGTGCTTTTAATTGCTCTTGACATAGGTTACTTCCCATTGTCCTGAGTACAAGTACAAGCACATCCATAAGTAATTTGTGGAGATCTTGTCTTTTCCAACATTCTGCACTTCTTTATGTTAGGAATTATGATTCTGTCAAATTAGAGAAATGCCAAATTATTGGCGTTTATTCAAATGGCATAAATATGTTTATCTTGAAACCAGTTTGGCTAATCTAATATTACTGTAGTGTATTTTATGGAATTCAGTCAAAATACTGGAAACAAATGTTACTGGCAATAGTGTTTTAAAACAACCCTAACTATTCTATGATTCTATGAAAAGGAACTAAAGAAAGTTGGCAGGCTCTGTGTAACCTTTTTTTTGTTCTGTGTTTCTTACTTGTTTTGATACATATGGGAAATGTAATGGAAAACATTTGCGGATGTTTTTAGATTATCTTGCTGAATACCTGTTGCTAACTTGTATGATTCTAAAGTTGTCTTTGCTCAGGCTTAAGCTGCTAGCTGAATATCAGATGGAGGGGAATTTTTGCCTTGTATCAGAAAAGGACATGTAAGGGAGGAGAGAGTGCCTTCTGCTGTAGTAAGGGAAAAGGTTATTTCTTGTGTCATTTGTGAGTGACAGGAGGGAGGGATTCATGTGCCTATGCAAGGCACATGCACAGACAAGCAGTGATGGGTGTATAGGTAGGACTGTGTGTGAATGAAGAATTCAGAATAGGAGTCAGAACAGAGTTTCTGTAAGAGCTGGAGAGGCCACAATTGGATAAATATGTTAGGGTTAATTGGAAGTCACTTAACAACACAACGTGGCTAAAGCTTTCTAGCTGAATCTAGCTCATGCTGCACTTGCCCTAGCTACGCCCTTCCCTGTGTCTTCCGGAACCCCAGCTTCTTCTCCAGTTCCTGCACATGACCCTTTTAATTGGAAAACCTACTTTCCTGTTTACTCTGTGAACAGTTACACACAAAAGTACAAATGGTCCCAGAAATCCCTCCCGTCTAAAGCCTCTCTTCTGTCCCACTACACTTTTTTCTGTCTCCTGCCTATGGGGTTCTCCACTGCACGTGCAGGCAGGCAAATGAATCACAGAATAGAATCACAGAACCATTTAGGTTGGAAAGGCCTCTTAAGATCATCAAGGCCAACCACAAACCTAACACTACCAAGTCCACCACTAAACCATGTTCCAAAATGCCACATTTACACATCTTTTCAACACTCTCAGCAGCCTGTTTTGATGCTTGACAACCCTTTTGATGAAGACATATTTCCTTATATCCAGTCTAAACCTCCCCTGGCAAACTTGAGGCCATTTTCTGTTGTCCTACCACTTACTGCGTGGAAGAAGAGACTGACACCTACTTCACTACAACATCCTTCCAGATAGTTGTAGAGAGCAGTGAGGTGTCCCCTGCATCTCCTTTTCTCCATGCTAAACAACCCCAGTCCTCTCAGCCACTCAAGTTGGAACACCCTTCACCAACACTGTTGCCTGTCTTTGGACCCACTCCAGTGCCTCAATGTCTCTCTTTTAGTAAAGGGCACAAAACTGAGCACAGTATTTGAGGTGCGGCCTCACCAGTGCTGAGGTAAAATGGATTTGAGTGAGATGCTGTGGAAGTGCTGGGTGCAGAACAGTAGCATCTCTCCTTTCCAACATACACTTTGCGTATTCTCCAAGGGGAACATGTCCTGTCATTTGAAATCTGCTGATCATAGGTGAACTCTTTGGTTTTTTTCTTTTTTTACCCTCTCTGTATAGTACGCATTAGAATGTGTTTGTTTTCCTAATGATGAATTATGATTTTTTGGATAATGTTTGTCTTGCTAAACAGTAGAAAGAAATCTCAGATTTCTAAAGCATGGTCCCTTTGATTTGCCTTTTTCTGTGATCTGTGACCTTCCTAAAAATAAATCAACTAATCAGTGGATGATTGCACCTACTGGTGATAAGTTGAATCACCAGTTGAATCACTGGATGATTGCTTTACTTTATTATTATTTTGCACTCCCTTAGAAGTTGTTCACAAAGACTAAAAAGTCTGCAGAAAGATTGAAAGCCAGTATATTAGGGCATCCCTAAATGCAAGGGTGTTTTTTTAATGCAGCATTTTTTTTTTCCACAGAGCTTTTCATAAGTCTTAAGCTTTTATTTAAGCTTTCCTTCTTAATATATGATTGCATACTTATGTCTATGACTAAACTCAGCTAGCCAGAAGCATAATTTCTGTGAAAGTTTCAAATCCAGTTATTAATTAATAAGTCTCTCAGCATCTAACAATACAGACAGGTTAGGCAGCAAAATCACCATCAGAGTAATAAAGCATACTTTGTTTGTTAGAGGGTGCATTTTAATGGGAAACTATTTTGGTGCTTTCTTCTTAGGCAGATTTTTTTATAGAGATTCCTCTTTCAGTTAGTCAATGTTGATCCCTAAAAATTGGCTCTACTCTTTTTTTCCTGTCATACCGTATTTTGTCTTTCAAGACTGCAGGAGTTCTTGATTCCCGAGAGGTAATGTCTGGAAGTTTTGGCACTGTCCTCTACAAAGTAATTTATACTGGGCTGACTTTCTGTTATCATGTCAGTGAAACATCAAATGTCGATACTACGTGTGAAACAGCATTTGATATAATGGCTATTAAGTTACTTGGAAAAAAATCTTGTGAAGATGGATTTTGTGTTTAGAAGAGCTGGCATCTAAAAATATATGTCATGAATACAAGTAATGTTGTTTATGAATTGCTACAGGAGAAAAAATATTTACATTTATGTACAATATGCTAGGCTTAACTTTAGCTATTTTTATCTCCTAAATATCTTATCACGAGCTGGTTGTAAAGTATTTAAAGACATGAATCATTTCATTTGTTGAAGCATTCAGTGCATCACTTAAAATGGCTACTAAAGGAGAAAAGTGTACGTGGGCTTCTCATAACAGCTAAGCATAAAAATGAAGTATCAGAGATAATAATATACTTCCAAATTGGTAAAAATCATTATGTTTTGCTGTATGAGCAGAACTCTTCACAGGATGGTGATCTCATTCTGAGATTACAGTTATCTAACTACATTTTCATTGCTGAACTTTATTCTGGTGATTTTTGTATCATTGTTGAAAATGAGAGAACACAAACATTTAAAATTCAAGTCACTGATCTTCAGCCATTCTGAAAACTTTGGGACTTGGTATTTCACCCCAGGATTGGATCTATAGCCCTTTTAAATTTGGGAATTTCAGAAATTGTGCAGGTGGGTAGGAAAAAGCAGATGTGGAAGGAAGAAACTGAAATGGAGAAGAGGAAATTCTTTTCTTTTGCAGAAGGAAGGGAAAGATGAAAAACAGTGTAATGAGCATAGGAGAAATAACAGGGTGAGAAGGGAGGAGTTAGGTAAGTATTTACATTAGTAGTTTGTGTTTAGTGCTCAGACATGTGATCCTTTATGCTTGCATGGAAAACAGTTTGAGACTTCACCTTTCTGACATAACTGCTGTGCTGAGCTGTACTTTACTCTGCATTTTTGCTTCTAAGTAAGGCTTTAAATTGACACTCAGGGCTAATCTGAGTCATAAAATGCATTGAAAATGAGGACGACCCAATGTTAGCGCTTAAAAAAACCACTATTAGACATCAAAAAATCAAAGCCAGTTTTTTACATATATTTCTGTTAATTCTAGTCACTACGATTTGGGGCAGGGCACAGGCAGATGGGCTGGCAGTAACACTTGAGAGTGGCAAAATTTCCATGGCAAAACCTAATTGTAATAATGCTGAAATTGAAAATCAAAACTGTTAACCATTATTCAACAGAACTAGGCAAAATCAATTAATTCATCACCAAATATCTGTAAAACAATGGATTACTTACATCAGCTTTCATTACAGGTTAGACATCAGTGTGTGGATTTTATCTGTACGCTGTAATAAGAGAAAATAAATTAGGAAATGGGAAAGAAAAGTTTAAATTAAGTAATTTGTTCATGTATAATACCCAGGAGTATATATGGTATTATAGTGCAGAAACTGTTTTGGGAAATTATGTGCTTTTAAAACTAAGCACGTAATATTTACATAGTAACTGTAACTGGTCTTCATGAATTACCATGCTAAAAATTTTAAATACAGAGATAGGGACCTCCCTTTTTCTTATATTCAGCTTGGTGTAGTATGCATAAAATGCCTTAACTTTCCACCTGAGCAGCACGTTGAATGTAACTGAGCCCTGAGCCGAATGTATAGCAGAGTAGTATCCTCGCTAAAGCTGTCCGATTTTTGTCCCCATTCTGGGGATTGAAAGAGTGAAGATGGGTGGAGCAGGGGGAGGCCTTATGGTGCCAATTCACAAATGATTTTGGAGATTATATGGTAGCATGTACTGTCTGGAAGGTGGTGTATGAATTTCTGCTAATAGGAGAGGTGCGCATAAGAATTAAGCTATAAATTGCTGTGTGATAGGGTTCCCTTTCCTGTGCAGTGTCTGCATCACTCACTGGGCGACAGTTTTTAAGAGCACCCAGTGAAGATACGAATACTCAGAAACTGACATAGCTGTACTCTTTATGTTCACTCTAAAATGAAAATGAAATTAAATACAGATACAACTTTTTGAACTTCTAAACAAGTGACTTCTTGCTGTATTTTATAATTAGACCTTGCTGTTAAGGTGTTTTGCAGTTAGTGTTACACTATTTTATTACGTGACTGGAATTATTTAGATTGTGTAAATTCTTCAGTGCAAAATCACATTTCAAGTGTGATACTTAGATTTTAGATTTTAAAGATGTCCTTTTTAATTGCATTATAACTGACAACTCTGTGTTGTCCTCATGTAATAGGCAGTATCAGGATGACTGTATTCTGAAACAGTCATTAATGGAAGACTGTTGTATGCATAGGTCTCCAGTGAGGTATGAATTGCAGAGTCCCAGGATTATTTCTGTCAGACTTTTCATACTAACAAGGAAGTGCAGACTGTGAACTGTCCGTTTGGTGTATATTCCAGCCCCAGATCAGTGCCCAGGAGGAAAGCTTCCCTTTTCCATTCTCTTCTCTGGTTATTTAAGCTTTGGTATTGCAGTTCTGTAAGAGCAGTCTTGTGTCTGGGCTGGCAAGCTGGTGAAGGTGGTATGAACAGGTTGTCCCCATAGGCCTTCTCCACACCGAAGCTTCCCGCACAGAGACTGGGCTATGTATGGACTTTGAAACCAGCCCTTCACCCATGACTCTTGTATTTAATTATAGTTCTTTTAAAACAACCATTATAATGTAAGTGTCCATGACCATGACAGAGGATTTCAGTATTTTTTTTTCACAACAGTATTTACTGTATTTAGTAACAAATTACTGCAGTATCAACAATGACATTGTAAATATGAGTTAAATGTGATAGTGCCTGAATCAGGTCTTAATGCTGGTAATAGAGAATCCCAGTGACGTCGAGCTTTAATTTTTACTTGCAGCAGATAAAGTCCCAGTATTACCTAATTAGTCCTAATAGAAAAGCTAAGCTTTCTTTTATTTGGGTCAGACTTAATTTTTGTGCTCAGTATGGTGAACATGAGTGATGTTCAGTAATAACAAATATTAAGCAGCACAAACCTATTACATATTCTATGCAGATGAAAGTCATTAGTAAATTTGCTTTGTTCAGAGTAAAGGAAGTTGAAAATATGCTGTTTCTTATATTATTTTAATCCACATGTTGCTATTCATAGAATTAAGCTTAAATATATACTGCTAGGTTCACAAATACCTAGTGAATTCCACAAAATTAATTACATTTGAAATACATGATTCAGAGTCTAAGATTCAGACCTTAGGACAGGGATGAATCGCCCTCTGGAGGTGCCTGTTTCAGTCTACTGACTTCACAGGAATCCTGCTTTGAACTGATTAGCTCAAACTAAAAGTTAAGAGTGGCCTGTCACCTTAAGAGAGGAATAACAGAGCATTTCATGCCATACTAGGTCTTTTCTGAATGACTCTTTCTTTTTAAGAATGGCTGCCTTATCCCTCACCTTTTCTGTCAGTGTTCTTCTGTACTGTTTCTAAAATGAATAAGCACAAGTTGTTGCTATTTCCTGTGTATTTTGTTGTTTCCTGATCTTTTCAATTTGTTATCTTATATTTCCTTTTCTTTTTCTTTTTTTTTTCTTTTTCTGACTCTTTTTAGCTACCATTCCTTCTGAAGCTTTTCACTTGCTACCTCTCTGACCATCCTACCTTCCATGTTGAGAGTATTGTCCTAACTTCTGATGTGGAAGATTGCTGAACCTTTCCTTTGAGGCTGATACCAGTGTTTTCTGTGAGAGATAGCACTGTAGTGAAGACATAGAAAAAGAAGAACATGGCACTCATGGAATTTTTAACGGTTTTGAATAGTCAAGAAGTATTGTTCTTCTGCCTTCATATAAAATGTGCTGGTTTCCTAATGTACTTATAATTTAAAGATATTTGTAGAAATGTAAAATCAAATGTGAAGAATATAAAACCCATATTAAAGACATTTAACTTTAACAAAATATAGCATTAGTCTTTATTTTAAAAATTGAGTCGTATGTGGCTCACTTACAAAAAGTGAGATAGACTTACAAAGTTGTGTATGGTAAAGTCTAACTTATTAAAAGGTGAAATTATTCTCTTCCTCCCTGTGATAATATTTTCTTGATTTATACATATCAAAGTTTTCTCCTTCTCTTGAGTTCTCTTCTTTTTTTTTTTTTCTCCTTTTGTTGACCTAAGTTTCCTGTTCTTTTCTGCACTGAAGTCTTCTAACTCTTATGGTTCAATACTGATCCATTTTTTCTCTAAAAGGCAGCCTAAAGTACTGCCTTAAGCATGATCATATATATTCAAGAACATATTTACTTCTAGACACTGGATGGATCTGCTATTTTAGGACTTTTAGTAAACCGGATAAGAAACTTAACAATTCAGTGACAGCATTTTAAGGTTTTTATGACACATATGCCTTCATAGAATCAAAATACCTTGCCTCCTGCATCAGTGGAATAATAATTATGGACAGAGATAAACATTCCTGCAAAAATATGGACTTACGGTACTTGTTCAATATAGGAATGCTAACTTAAAAAGACCATCTGAATGAAAGCAAACATGTTGCAGTCATGAATAGTATGGCAGAAGTTTTCTGATTTTATTTGCAGATAAAGAGAAATGCTAATGGAAAGAATGCTTTGTATAGAAAGTAGTACAAGCAGTTAAAGTAAAAAAAACCAAAAACAACAAAAAACAAACAAACAAACAAAAAAAAAACCAACCAAAAACTAAACCAAAAAACCAAACCAAACCCTAACAACTAAAATATTGACATCCATGAAGTCAGGAGAGATTTTGCACATCATGCTTTGTTATAGCAGAAATATTAAATAAAAGATAATGCTTACTGAAGAGTAATTACCTACATATTTTATTAGCTATAGTAAATGTTCTATAGATAATCTGAATTCTTTGGATTGCAATAAAAGGAAAGCCAAGTACATGCTAAAACTTAAATAGTGAAGTTCAGAACTTTTCAATTTAAATGTGAATAATACATTTCTGAGGACTCTTCTGATACCTACAGTTGTTTGCAATAACAGTAATAATAGCAACTTACTGGAAAATTATTTGAGGTGTGGCTGAGAATGTAATTTATAGTGCCTAGAAGTTTTTAGCTAGTGTAGTTACTAAGCAGGACTTTGCATAATTTTGAGCCTATTAAAAACCACCTTATTTGTCAGATGAATTTTCTGAGTATGAGGATGACATTACAGACAAGGATTAGAAAGCTGAGGAAATTTGGAATCTCTAAACCAGTTGCACTGATGATGAGTGTGTTGCATGGTAGTAGCAGTAAGTTTTATGTTAGAATGAATCAACTGCAAGTAATCTTATAAAAATGATCCACATGAAAATGATCCATAACAAAAGAAAGAATATTAAAAACTATGTAAAACAAAGTTAAGTCACTGCTGCTTACTAAAGATTTGTCCTGTTGACTATATAATACAATGCAGATCCTGAAATAGTCCCTTACTTAATACTTGTATTCATTTTATAGTAAAGTAGTTATGGAATAAGGTCTTACTCATCATGAGAAATAATAAAATTCTAACAATACCATATTATTGTAAGAAGGAAGTACATGAAACTGATTTGAATAAGATAGTTCTAGAAAATTTGGGTTTGAGACTACTGTATTGATATTTCTTGTTAGGTTAGAAAACTGTTGCTTGCTTAATAGCACTACTAATCTAAAAGTTAGTTGTTTGAAATGAACATTATTTTTACACTCAAGTTTATATATGTTTGATTTGTAATTTTGGGGCGATAATGTCTTAAACAACCAGCTAAAATGTCTGTTTTTAAATATATGAAGAACAGTGAGGAAAGCATAGCTGGAAATACTAACAAAACAGGAAAGATTTTTCAGCAAATGCGTAAGTGTAACCACAGGGAAACGCTTGCAAGAGGAAAAGAAAGTTGAGTGAATATTGCTACACTGAGATGTGAAAACATACTTCATCTATGAAGTCCTACTGGAAATAATAATGACAAATTAGATCTTTGTTTTCATAAACGCAGCTTGGGTACATGTGGTCTTGAGAAGAGAAGCACCACTACAAATTCCATGAAATGTTCTTTGATCGCATTACAAACAAGTCTGGCTAAGACATAAATAGACTATAACTGTCTGTTGCTATATAACTAAGATAAGGTGAGAGAAGCATAATTTATAAAACAACCACCATACTTGCAGATCCTGTGATTCATGTGGCTGGCAAACACAGAAGTAATTTCACAAATGAAAATGGAAGATGCAAAATCAATGAAGATTGTGTTGAAGGTTTGTTTCATTTGACTTTGTCTAGGATGATGAGTATCTCTATGATTATGATATATATACACACATTATATGTATATTATACACGCACATATTGCTTTCTATATGAAAATAAACGTGTGAAAAGCAGTGAAAGAGGAATGTGAATGAAATGCAAGCAGTGTTTCAAAATAGGCAAGAGAAGGTTATTCTTGTAAGGTACTTAAACTGGGAAAAATAATAAGAGTTAATTCAGTCCTGGATCTGACAGTGATCAGGAAAAAAAAAGGTACTAGATCTAAAATAAAGAATGAACTTTCTGAACTAAAATAAAGAGTGACTTTCTGAATGTACAATAATTCCAGTTTAATAAAGTGAGCAGAAAAAGGGTGAACATACTGTGAAAGTCACTGACAGAAATGTAGAGTTTGAAGAGTAACAGCAGAAAGCTGGTTCAGCAATAACACTGCAATAGAATGGGAACAAGATTCCACTGTAAATAAATGTTTAGTGAAGTATGAAATAGGAGAAAACAGAACTGGAAATGGGAACTTTAAGCTTCCATCATGCAAAGATAAAAGGAAAGAAAGCTCAGAACATGTCATGCTATGTGCGAGAGCGTAGTTATCTGCTTAGTATACTTTTGCTAAAATAACCTGAAATAAGTGAAACTTTTAAGGAAACATTAGGTTGGTTTTTTTTTCTTCTTCAAATGTATTCAACTTCCAATTTTTCTCTTTCTTTCAGTAGAGCAATACTGAATAAAAGGAAATCTGAGACCACTGTTCACAAATCAGAACAGTTATTTGAAAAGGTGGTTGAAGAGACAGCAAATAAAAATGGTAACTGAAAGTGTAGAAAAAATATCTGAAAATATTACAGGATTCAGATTCTGTACCCCTATTCTGCTCAGTGGAGGTAGCATGCGGTAGCCAAGATTCGTTCCTCCTCAGGGGATGAGAAATTGGGTAAACAGATATAGTTCATTATTAAAATGCAGTTTGGGTCCCACCTATGTGGGCCTCCTCGTAGGATAAAAGCCTAAAATATAATGCATTTGTGTATGGTGTTTTACTCTGAGGCTTCTGAGAAGGACCTGATGCTGAAGTGGGCACACTTCAATAGAGTGACCTCATTGTGCACATGATGGGATAAGTGCTTACTGAATATTTATACAGATTTCAAAAAAGGATATGCAATAGTATCTTGGGATTAACATAACGTCTGCATTACTTGGATAGATTTCCAATATGTGATGTAATTACTGCTAGATTCCAGGTCAGATTTTGACCTAGTGAGGTCACCTGTTATTTTCACAATAATTTCTAATTTTACAGGTTTTAGAAAACTATGTGCAGGATCAAAAAAAGGGGAAATAAAATTACATTCATAGACTACTTTCTGATCTGGTATTAACTGCTTAAATCTCAAGACAGAAAATAAAAAGGGAAGAAAAGGGAAGAGAAAATGTGGCAAATCAGACAATGTTGGAACACGGATGCGTTAGCATTCAGTTGTATGTTGTCACTTAAGTAACTCAGAAGTAAAGAGAGGAATAAACTGCTCAAATAAAAACTCTGTGCAGATTCTGAAAGGGGATAGGCTCCTCATGTGAGTGCTGAGGACATAAAGCACAGAAATAAATAAATTGGGCAAAATTTTAGGGTGCTATAGATCAAAGGAAAATGGCCAGAAGTTGAGAAAAAAGGTTGGAAGCAGGTGTTTGGAAACAATTCTTAATAGGAAGTTATTCTTAATGGAACATTGGGAAGCAAATAGACCATCAGAACAGCTATTCAGCAATAAATTTGCCTGTAGATTAAGTATTTTTAAAAGCAGTCCTGCAGAAACACAGGCAGCTTTTCTGGAGGAACTGACTGGCTCTCCTGGCTTTACTGTATTGCCATCAACCGTACGTGCAACACGGTGGGGAACTAGGCTGGAAAACACCGCTTCTGCAGTATGAATGTGCGATTCTGCACCTTTGGCTTGCTTTGGCTTCAGTAGAGTTCTCGTGAATAATAGAAATCTATTCTTAAAATAATTGAAGATTCATTAATAAATCAGGAGAATATAAGTTAAAAGCATAGGTAGAATTACATACACATAGATGGAAAAAAATATAAAGCAAATCTGTCACATATATTACATACATAGCTGAAAAGTGTTCTTTCTTTTCATGACCTTGTAATTTTGAAATGCAAATGCATTATATGAATTTATAATACTCTGATCCCCTCTAGCACAGTTTTAGAAAATGACATAAAACAACCAAACAAAATGTTTGAAGTTGTCCACTTTTCTCTGACTATATTACATATTTTAAACCTAATGTCTGAAGTGGCGGAACTGGTAGTTCCTGTTTTGAGGAAAAAAGTAGTTTTAAGACTTCTGTGAAAAGAGATTCTGAAAAATGTTTTGGCAGATAGTGCAGGTACTACTGTCTGCTAGAGAAGTGTTCATAAACTGCTTCTCTCCATTCTGAATATGTTCTGTGCCTATCACTCCTGCTTAGATAATCACTTGTTGAGGTTTTGCCTGTCTTATGTTTCTCAAGGAAGTAGGGGGATGTAGGTTTTAGGAGCTGCAAGAAGCTAAGCTGGAGTATGGCAAGGAGAAGATGACTACATCAGAATTTTGTCTAAAGAGTGGAAGAATTGTAAAAAGGCTTTTCCAAAGATGGGGAATGTGTGGCTCTGAGCAGGAATGTAATGCTGCTGTGAGCCCTTAAGCCTATTTACTCATTTAGTATATTGAGAGCACACCTGGGTGTCATGGGATTTGGATGTTTTGCAGATGGATAAACTAGATTACAAAGACCAACTAGTAAATTTCAGGAATTCATTATGAAAGTACCCTATGAATAAACTATATGCATATTAAAAAGCAAAACCAAACCATAGAAACCACTTCTTAGAAGAACTTTCATGTGTGACTATGGTATAGTTGCATAGCCCATGCAAGTGAAGTAGAACAAAGAAGCAGAAAAACTGGGCTAGATGTCATCAACTGCTGTGTAGGTTTTTACTTCTGTTTGTTTGGTTGGTTGGTTGGTTGTTCTTCTTTCCAAGGAAATAACTTGGAGATTCCTGCGATAAACTGTATTTGGTTAAAAAATGTAAGGAGACTCAATTCTTTAAAGGCAGGCATTGGAAATAAATTTGAAGACAGATGGCCACTGCAGCCTTTAGAGCACTACTTCAACCTGTTATTATCTTACATCCTTTGTTTTACAATGTCATGGTTCAGAATATTTCTGCTTTATTCAGATAAAACTCATTGAAAACAATGCAGAACATGACATACTTCTACTGTGAATAATTGTGTAGACATCAAAAAGATACTCCATAGTAGACTTCAACTAGTAATATCCTTCTACCTCAATTTGACCAGACATTATCTATTTTGAGGCAATAGAGAGACTTCGAGTCAAATCTTCTTTCTGTTACGCTTGATTCTCAAAGAAAACTAGTTTTGTGCTTGCCTGATCATCCGTCTGTCTGCTTATGTGATAGTATTATAGTTCTTGTTTTAACAGCTAAAATAAGTTATAGTATTACTAAGTAGGAAGTATACAAAATCCCTCTTCTATCCAGTTCTTTGAAGAAAGAGAAAAATCATAAGAACAAATGATTTATTCTACATTCAAAGAAAAGCAAATGTCATTACTGATTGCCAAAAAAAGTTCTTGAAGAGATGGACAAATGTATTGTGTTTGAAGGGTCTGTGGGGCCTACTGCTCTTCAGCACCACAAAATTCTAAATAACATTGAATCTAACTAGTTTAGTAGATGAAGCAAAAATCAAAGAACGTTCATGCAAAATAGCCAGAGTAAAAGTCAGTGAATAAAATTGTTGTATCTCTGTGTTAAAGTCTGGAAAAGGAAGATTATTTCCTGGTAAAGTTGAATCCATAGGAGAGCACATGAATGAAAAGGCTTTTGGAAAGCAAGATTTATAAGGCACGTTTCAAAAGAGTTGTATTGATTTAGTCCAGAGAAGAGAAGACTGAGAAAAATAATGTAACATTTGACATTTATTGTGAAGAAGACAGTCATCAATTGTCTTTTGTACCTACTTGTAGAAGGACAAGAAAAAATTATCTTAATTTACAGTGAAAAAGAACAGGTTACATATTTGGAAAATGCTTCTAACTACAAGGACATAGTGGAACCAGACTATCAGGTGATGCTGGAGCATATTCCTTGCTGGCAATTTCGAACAGATTAGACAAAAAGTTTCTGTCATCCAGATGCTCTTACATCTATTTCTTTCATAATGGTTGGCTCCACTCAATAAATAATCTGGAATACTAAGAAGTAATTTGAAAAATGAATTTGGAATGTGGAGATGAAGTTGGATAGTCTGAACAGATGATAAATCATCCAAAATGCAGGTATAATTCTTTTGTCAATAGATGTATTCTTGTACTTTGTATGCCTTTCTATGTTTTAGTTTTCACTTTTTTAAGTTCATATGCATATAATTTGTATTTGCAGATAGTCAATAAGGTTTTTTTGCCTGTTCATGCAAGCAGCAGTATTATTCTGCTTACACTACTTGATCCTCTGGGCAGGAAGCTGGTCTCAGCATTGTCAGTACCCTTTTTCCTTGGCTTCTAATTCTATGTAGCACATGTTCTTCAGGTATGTATAGCTTTGTAGATATTACAGGGAAATATTCTGCATTCAAAACACATGCAGTTTCTTTTAAGTCACACATAGATAACCAGAGTTTATTATTTGACAAAATAACTGAAAAGGTCTGATTCCTAAACAAAACCAGAACTTTCATGATGAATTTTACTTTCTGTGGTTAACAGCCTGTTTTTACTGTGATAAATAAAGACTGTTAGTAATAAAAATGAAACCTATGCTGTGATAATGGAACCCTCAAGTGAAATTGGTTAATGATATTAGAAAGTATCACTTGTATTTCTGCTCCAAACCTCAAGGTATTTTTATTTTTCTGTACTCAGAAACAATATTAAATAGCATGTATGGTTCATGTTACCAGCATTCATGGGTCTGATTAAAATGTGAATCATTTGTGTATATGCTTTTGTTAGAACACAAAATGAGTGACATAGGAGAGCAAGTAATGAAGATCATTTGGCTGTTCAGAATACTGACAGGATACAGTCTATTCAGAATACTAGCTAGCATGTCTTTTTTTCTGAGAAATTCAGTTTGAAGGATATTGAGAAAACCATTTATTACTGTGATAATCTGTTAGCTGCTTAAGGACTTACGTTTTCATATCGAACAATTATTAAAGTCTTCAAATTAAAGTGTTTATCTTCCAGTGTTTTTTCTTGTATTGGGTCTGTGCCAGCAAAGGCTGTGAACATTTGCAAATGGACATTTTATTGTATCTTCTTCCCTCAAATTGTATTAGAGGCATTTCAATTATTAGAAGCAGCTGTATTAAAAATACGAATAGTGTATAGAGTCAAACAGCTTTCACTTGGTTAACCTCCCAGAGAAGAAGATCTGAGTAAAAGAAGTAGGACCCCTTTGCTTTTGTAGCTTGCTCTGTCTTGTTATCTTGATATAGAACCAAGGGGTTCCAGTATAACTTTTCTGTTTCATCATCTAGACTTACCTAGTTTTATGGGTTTATAGGTTTTCTAAAGTAGGAGACATCTACTTATGCTATTTGAGCATTAACTTAGAAAGAGGTCACTGAAGTCTTAAAACCTTTATAATACAAGCCAATCTGGAGAAAGATTGTGATCAACTTGAATTATTCAAGAATATGAATCACATACCGCTTTACCTTTATATTAATGCAGTGTATATAGAAGAAAAACAAGATAATCAGAGAAGTTTTTGAAGGAAAATGCCTAGCAAATAACTTCAGAATATTTAACTCACACTTTTTTACAAGGATAGGAAAATATAATTCCTGGATAGATGTGAAATACTGTTTTAAAAAGGCCTCTAAAGACTTTCCATGAAAGTCAAAGAAGTAACTTATAATCCAAGATGTTTCATGAAGAAAGAATAATGTTTCTAAACTGTGAGATGCCATAGAGAATTGAACAAATTGAGAAAGATGAAAAAAACTATTTAGGCTTCTTTTACTTACAATTGACATCTAAGGTTGTCTGGTCTTACTTGTCAGAACTTGCTTTTCAACATGTATATTAATGTAGTTTTTTAATAAGTGAACATTCACATTTAAATATTTATTTTCAAGTTACAAAATGCGAACTATTTTTTCAGCTTTCCCGTTTAATATCTTACTGAACAGTTTAATTTTTGCTGACTAATGAAAATATTTACTTTACCAGAGGGAAGTTGTGATGAGAAATTTAATTTTCCTGAATATCTTTAGAGGCCCAATGCAGTTACTACAGAAATCAATCCCCAGCAAGGTGCCTGTGCCTATTTTGAATAGTATGATACTCAGAAAAATATAGAGCTAATACGCAAGGATCTAACTCCCATTTTCAGAGGTGCCAATGAATTTGTCATTTAATAATTCTGAAAATATTACTTACAAATTAAATAAGGACACTCTGAAACAGTATGAATAATTAAAGTGTGGTTAGGAAGAAAAAGAATATATGCAGTTTGATTAAATGAGGTAAACAACCATATACAAGGAAACTGGTATGATACAATATTTATTTAAGTTGGCAAGAGAATGCATAATTGGAGGTAAAACTGGGGAAACATGGTGTGCAGTTATTCTGAGTTATTCTATTTTAGCAGATTTAATAACATTTTAAAGTGGTGGCAGTCCCCTTCTTCAACATAACTGCAGTTGGACTGGACAAAGTAGTACAAATAGTGCTTCAGAAAGTCAACCCTATGGTTGGATATAGATTGGAAAGTGTAAGTCTTAGCATCTAAGAGTATGTAAGTTTTTTGGCAAATTTTCAGAAATAAACACGAAAATGTCAGGATTAAGAAAATATTTTCTCTAGAGTACTAGAAAGTGTATTTGTTTTGGGCTCTCCGGATTAATATCGTGATGTACAGTAACAGTGTAAAGAAATGGTTGCTTGCTTAATGCAGTTTATGTGTGTGTTAATTTGTATAGCCCAGTTTTCCATCAAAGTTGGCCAAAGCACAGAGAGTTATTTTAATTGCCCAATTTTTATAAAGAGTATGAATAACTCATCCGGGATGCTTTTGGCTGCTTCTTCGAGTGGTTGTGGAGATGGATTTCACTGCTGCTGTGTATGTGCCCAGTGAGTGCACATACATAAGGAGAAGCGCACATACATAAGAAGAAGTGCATATACCTAAGGAGAAATTATTTGGACAAGCGGAGTCCATTAGATGGTATCAGCAGACTACTGCTTGAAGCACCCTCATGTCCACTATCCTCAGGGCATTAAATAGTGACATGAGTACACACACTCATGATTTCATTATTTCCATCATACCAAAAGGTGGAAATAATTCATTGTATGTACTGCGTGAGTCATTTAACTTCATATGCAATAGTATAATTAATTTCATGCTGTAAATTAAGTCTTCTTATGATATTAGCAAAATACAGTTTGAGTTAACATACTAAATATATCTTTTTAGATATGGATAAAGGAATCATAAGTTACTGGGGCTAAAGATTTATCCTAGTGTGATTTTTCAGCATGCAATATGTCCCATAGTAACATTTTCTTTTTCCAAGAGGGAACATACAGCAGAGGAGGGAGAAGACTTCCCTTGAACAGAAACCAATTTATTTCTAAATTCCACAAGTAAAGCTACAATTATGATTTAGGACAGTGTCACTTATTTGGTATCCTGAAAGCTATGATTCTGAGCTTCTTGGACATACCCATTACCAGGGTTCACTTGTACTGGCAGAGAAGTCTGATGGAGGCAAAAGGAGTATGATTCCCAGCACAAGTTGCTGCCCACGCATGTAGCAAGGGATAAAAGGTTCATCAGCAATATAGCATGTCTTTGATTAATGTATTTTAAAGTCCAGGGCCTGAAAAGACATGTTTTATTCCTTGCCTGCTCCCTGCAAGGACCTTGATAGTGACTAGCTTTGTGTTGAGTGCCTTATGTGTTTACAACCCTGACAGTAGTGATTGTATTTTCAGTACAGTGTTGTACATCGTGCTGAGTGACTTGCTGGTCTCGTGGCTTTTCTCTCTCTTATTCTCTACAAGCTCTCCAGTTTATTAGAAACAATAAACACCAAAAAAGATTCCTTTCTACAACTGATTGCAGAAGCAAATGTACCGTTACAAATCAGTGACAGAGCCTTCAGTATCTGCAACTTTACAGGAAGGGTGAGCGGGCTAGCAGTTCAGTGTCAACAATCAGTGCCTCAGCACTTTCATTTGCTATTTCAAATTCAGACTGGAGTATCCATAATCTCCTAACCAATCACTAATCCTCAGGGATTTTGAGCTGCCAGCCTGCAAGATGTCTGTTTTTATGTAGGGGACCATGCAGCAAAGACATTAGATTCTTCACAGGAGCACTGGACTATGTTACAGAGTGGTACCCTTCAATCTTGTGAATCAAGCAGGAATTTTCTGTTAGTTTTCTGTTCCCTCTGCCTTCTCCCCCCAAAAAAGAGCCATCATCACAGCCTGTGTCAGAAGATAAAGGACTGAACTGCAGTACATCAACAGATGATTGATTTGATTCACATAGGTCTAAAACTATATGATCAATACTTCTCGGGCTTACAAACCCAGCAATATTGATTTGAAACACTTGGTATGGTTTTGGTATTATACGTCATATTATCTGAGCATTTTGCTTCCCAGAGCAGAGATCCTAGACAGTAACAGGACAATTAAATCAGCTTCTAGGTTATCTTTTGTGATCAGTGAAGACATCTCTGCATTTATAGTCTCTCATAAAACATTCTGTACTTTACATTGTGCACAAAGTTCATTGGAACCATGGCTTTGCAACTACCTGGTACATGCTGCATCAGATGTCTGTGGTACACAGAGAAGTACACTTGTCATTAAACTTGGAACAAACAGCGTTGTCTTCATACCTTATTATACCAAGGGTTTGTGTGACAGACAGGTCTGTTCAGAGATAGAGATCTGCTCACATTCAAAATCTCTGTGATGCTTAGGGAATACTTTGTCTCTATATAAACATCTCAGAGTCAGAACCCTCTGCCTTGAACAAAAAGTACATTTGGTTTTCAGAGACTTACCAAACAAGTGCTGATAGTCAAAGGGATAATCAATTATATGTTTTATCAATAAGCCAGTAAGGGGCAAGACCATCTTCAGGAACTTTTAGGTGACATATGGCTTTGAATTAAGCCAATCAAAACCAGGCAACATTTGGGCATTGGTAATGCTGGAGGTTCTGAGCCTTTCTAACCTTCAGCATATCTAACCATCGTAGCAAGGAGCCAGCAGCAATGAGCCTGTCTTCCAGAGCTGCCCTTTTCAAACTCCTAAATGTGTGCTTGTTCATAACAGACACAAATAGTGTCCCATTCTAACTAGAGGGATGATAAGAGCTCCTGAAAAAAAATTTGTTTATCTATTTAATAACATGGAGTTTGTGTGCCTTTCTATGTGTCTTGTGAAACTTTCAGTACAGTCTCTTTACCTGCTTAGCCAAACATACTCTTCTGAAATAATAATCAGATCCTGCAGCCAAACCCAGTATGATTATAGCTGATAGACTGGGTGTTGCCTAGATGAAATCTGCTGACAGAAACTATTTTGCAACAGTACAGATCATTTTGTGTCAAATAGAGTCACTAACTAGAGTTACTCACAAACCTGAATGAACAGACTTCCTGTTTGAGTGGCCTAGTCTCCCTTAACCTCTTCTACATCAATAGTGCAGGACTGTTTAATAGCTTTGATGCTAACTGGAGTTTACGTAATTTCTCTAAAAATGCATTTTTGTGCAATAGCTGCTTATCTTCTGTACATGGATACAATGTACCTTAGCCTGTAGAAAGATTTCTGAAAGGCTTTGTTTATATTGTACCTAAGAATGGGAACCTGCTTTACGTATTCATATAATTTTTTACTAGTAGAAACTAGGCTTTCCTGTCTGCTTCAGAAATATTCCCATGCCTTGTAAAACACATAGCAGGGGAAAACGGGATTATACTGCATGGGTTTCCTACTGAAATAATAGGAGACTCTCACAAGCTTCTGCTGTTTTAATTTCGATGTTAACCTTGAGTACTTAAGGTCTACTGCCAAACTCTAGAAACAGTGCCCTCATCCTTTAGAGGAAGCTTGAACTACCTTATCTTCAATTTTCTACTTTGGTTTTTAGATAAAGTTTACATTGATTCCTTGAGCTTTAGTTATTAGCAAGTAATTTTCTTAGAATGGGCCTGATTTCTGTGGATCGGCAAATTTTCTTCTCTTCATTTCCACTCCCTACTATTCTTTTAGATTCTGCTTGAAGAAAGACCAGCAGGGTTTTAAGAGCACAATATGCATGACTGCATCTTTTCCTCTAATGCATCTTCCCTAACAGTGGAAAAGAATGGCTCTCTCAGAATGTGCTCATCTAAGCTTCCAGTTCCCCAGGATCTTGGAAGGACCTCTGTGCAATAGCAGCTTCAGCATCTGCCACAGATAGCAGGCAAACTGGTGATGGATTGGCAGAGCTAAGAAATAGATTTCCAGCACAGGGGCAGTGAACTTTTCTTCGGTGACTTTCATTACAGCACCCCTCTAACACTTCTTCAAAACAGCAATAAATGTTTTAAAATCACATGTGAAAAGGATGGACATGGATCAAATTTTCACCTTCTCTATCAATAGAAAAATGAGGGTGCATTGGATGAAGCTGGCAGTAGGCAGGTTCAAAGCAAATAATACAATAAATTATATTATTTAATATGTTCATGGGTAGTATGCTCATGACATTATTTATCTAAAGACAGTCTGGATGACAAGAGTTCAAGGGGCTTTAGGGAGAGACTGCACAAGACTTTGGGGGACAGATCTGGTAATGGTCACTGACTAGACAAGCCACATCAGGCTCAGGAAACCTCCCAAGCTAAACCAAAGTTGGATGCTGGAATCCATGAGCATCATCAAATGTGCTTGTCCTGGTTCTGCTGTTCTCTGAGAGAGTACTTGCATAAGAATTGGCTTATGTGTGCTGCTGGAGATAGGTAAATGGGCCAAGTGTATCCCTGGCCTGAACCAGTCTGACCTCTCTTGTATTCTTAAATTATGGTTTATTTATGAATCTTGGCCTGCTCACAGTCAAAGTCCCTCTTTAAATTCAATCAACTAGAGCCAACCTTAGTAATTCTTGTTCTTCTTACTGCACTGTCAGCTTTGCTAGCTACACCATCTGTGGTATTTCGAAGATTTATGACACATGATAATGAAATACCTCTTCCTCACCATTTTTTCTCACTTGGTCATGCCCTTACCTAAATCAAACTTTATCTCTTTAGAAACTTGTTGCTAGCACTGTAATTTTGAGTAATGACTTTTCTTGTTCTTTATGCTGGCCGTCATATTCTTTCTACTACAGAGAGGAAATATTTGAGCCTGCCAAAGAAAAGAACAAGAAAATTAATAGAAAATCCATGGGATAGTGTTGTTTCCATCACAGCAGTTTGGGAGGAAGAATTTCATTCTGATCCTTGTTAAGTGAATAAATCAAATCCACAGATCTGTAATGCCAAATCTGTAAGTGATGTTCCAGAATTCAGCAAGCCACGATCACAACCTTTAGACGTTCTCAGAAATAACTTCTTCTTTTCCTTTCAACTTGGGGAACTGTCCTGATAGTAGGTTTATCCTAAGTCACTTAGCAAGGACAAGGAAATTCAATGGGAAGTCTCTATATTTAGCAGAGGTTAACATGGTTGATGCTAATGTTCAGTTCCCTGGTTAGCTTAAAGTCCTTCCAATTTTCAGTAGATAGGCGTAGGTGAACACAGCTAGAGCTTGAGGAGGAGGGGAACAGGAAGGGCTGGAGGAAGAGAGTCAGATCTAGAGCCTTTCATAACATCCTTTCAGCCTCTGCCTCCTGCTGCTGGTAAATCTGCACCTGAACAGCCACTGCTTTAAAAGAAAAAAAAGCTTCTCCTGTTTGGCTTTTTACTAGTAACACCTCAGGTGTTGAGCAAATGAAGGCAAACCTCTGTGCCAGGGCTCTGTCTTTCTAACTCTGTATGTACACGAGCTGGCACAGTAGGAACCTGTTCTGTTTTGAACATACTATAGCATAAATGGCTGATAAATCGGAAAGAAAGGAATCAACGTTTTTCTGTTACTTGTGTGGCCTCCTGAAATGATTAATATACGTTTAATGACTTCTACATGTATGCTGTATTTCAATCAAATGTTTCTTTTTTAACAAGACCACTTAAAATTAAGTATGGAAGTGTGGCAGCCAGTATTACGGTTAAATTTACTATAGTATTTTAAAATAACACAATAAAAATACTATGCAACACATTTTTGAGGCCAAAGTTTTCAAGAAAGTCAAACTACTGAAGGGGTGGAAGTCCCTGGCAGAGCGGCTGGAACTGTAACCTACAGAATGCTGAACCTGCTTCTGATAGCTCTTTTTCTCTTTGAATGTGCTCATCTACTTTGTATTATTGACTAGTATGTTCAAAATTGAAAAATCCACTGGGACATGAGAAAGCAGGCAATTTAATTTTTTCTCATCAGGTCCCTGAGTGAAAGCTGTGACAGGGTGTAGATGTACTAGTTCTAAAGTCTTGAAGGTCATGCTGACCAGAAACAATCGCATGAGTTCACCAACAGCAGCGATTATTCCGTGTTGAATTAATCAGTTTTCAGCGCAGTATGTTCTGATCATTTGTTTTCTTACATGCTGTGTACATCTATGGCTATTTAACTGATAAAAAATAAAGTGCTCTTTTGCTACATTTTAATTGAATTCCGTTTTCCATCTACACACAGATTACAAATTATAATTGGAAGAGTGAATCATGTGGTAAAGAAAAGCCATTAAGTTTTCTATTGTAAAATGTAAAAGTTAAGAATCAGAGGCCAGTTATATAGATGATTAAATAAAAATTGTACAAGCATGAAATAACATCTGGATAGCAAAAAGAATCATATTTTGTAAAGAGGGTAATTTAGTTGAATAAGGGCCTTTAAAATGAAGGAAGAAGAAAAAAAAAGGTAGTGTAAAGCTGGACTAAAATAGCATGAGAAGGCCTTACTCTTTTCTGAGAAAGGTAGCTAGAATTGGTAATGTAACTCAGAGACACAAACCAATCCACCCAGTCTGCTGATAACATGCGCTCGTAGTTCTGGGTCCTAAACAAACACAATATGGGCCTTGCAAGTGCTTTAGAAAGCTCTGGTTAATAATCAGTTGTCCAGGAGTCCCCTTTGACCTGCACGGGCCCTCCTTCTTCTTGGAACAAAACCACAGCAGCTGTTGCTTACATGAGCCATCGTGATGCAGTAACTGCACCCCTGGCCGCTGCCTCCCTCTGCTTTCTCACTGCGTGTAGCAAGAGAAACCTGCATCTGCAACTTATGATCAGAGCAAATTACAGAAAGCTGGGCAGCTGAGTTACTGAGACCTGTCTGGAATAAGGTAGAGAGAGATGACCTAGGGTTAGATTACCCTGACTATCAAGTGTGTTGCCTTGACAAATAGTAATTGCTTGACAATTGCTCTAGGCTTGGAAAACATATGTTATCATGTTCATGCTGTATCCACTGATAAAGATTGTTTTCATTACACGTACTGGATATTTCTAACTTCACTGAACCTACTGATGTGTGAAAACAGAGATAAGTTCAAACTAGAGGTCTTAGACTTGGAAGTCTGAAACTTGAAAGTCTCTCCTTTGTTCGAGTTACTCCTTTTGGCTAGCGGATGTCTGTCTTTAACTCAAGAATCAGTCTATGGCCAGCAACTACAGTGGTCTTTGAAATGCCTTTTTTGTTGTTGTTTTTTTGAATGGTGCCTTTGTTAGAGCTCGAGAAGTTTCAATGAAAGAATATCTCAGTTTTGTGCTTGTTGAATGGTATTGTATTAATGATCTCCTTGTATAGGTTTCAGCATTAAGGCTGTTGGATACATTAAAGAGCAGTCCACACTCACAGCTTGATATTTAAAGTGTAAGTTCAGCATTGATTGCATATTTTGTACACTGTAAGAACTTAAATTATTTGGCCTGCCCTGTAGCAGAACTTCCTTTTGAGCTCTGGTCTGCAGTTACTGTTTCCTCCCCTTTTTAAAAGTTTTCATGATAATACAAACATGAGCTTCTTTCAGTTAAAAATGATTTTGTTTTCTTTGAAATAAAATACTCCTTTTTCTGAAAAGCTGCTGGGTCTCTCCCTGAAATAATCTTATATTTTTATGTTTTTCCTTATACCTTAACACGTGTCAGATGAGGCTGTAGAGAGATGTAACATATAATATGAAATTTTTTGGGGGGTATATATTGCTAAAATAATTTTTTTTTAAAAGGTAGGGAAGGCAGTGTATAATGTGTAGTACTTATGGGCTGAAGTGGTCAGAGAGGTGTATGCTTGCTGTATTAAAGAAAAGGCGGCAGGAGTCTGTCAGGGGTCAGTACATGGTCACTCATGACCTCAGGGGCATAGAGAGGTGGAATTCTTGTGACATGATTTGCAAGAGAATGTGTGGGCTTTGATTCATCCATTTACACAGCATCAGAAAGCAAATAGGATACTGCTTTTTTATTTAATGAAAACTTCAGTCATCTTCCGCTGAACTTATCTTCCCTTCCCTTCCTTTCATGTGCCTCTTGCATGTTTCCAGCAGGCTCTCCCTCTAGAATGATGGATCTTATGTATGAGAAAAAGACAGTTTTGCTACTACTCATAAATATGTTGTCATATGACACAACCTGTCATTATTTTAATTCTTGCTTTCAAAAGAAATACCTGTATGTTGAAACTGTGTACAACTACAATAGTAATACCCAGATCTAATATACGGCTTTGTATCTGAAGATCTCAACTTTTTTTTAAGCCTGGTATGAGATTTTGTCCCTTTTAAAACTCACAGATCTCAAATAGAAGGGGTTGAGGCAAGATTAAACAGCATTTACACCTTCTCACTGATGGGCCATTTGTCAGATCATAGCATGATACAGCTCTTTTGGCCTCTGAGTGCCACTGACTCACAGCCCAGTATCTCTGCAGTGCTTTGTTCAGACTCTCCTACTGCACCCTGCACCCAAAACTTCCCGTTCCAGCAGGAGGAGGCTTATGGCTTCCTTTCACAGTTCTACAGAAAGATCCTTCTCTGGGTGAGAAGTGAGGGCTTTTAGTAGCTTTTCATATTCAAGTCTTTATATCTAATATGAAGAGCATGGAAGACTGGTGAGGATTTGCATCACCATAATTTTCAGTTATTTTATGTGGAGATACAGTACAGCATGAGAACTCCTTTAAGGGGGATCTTCCTATCTGGATTAGCCTTTTGACATTCAGTAGGCACTGCTAACTAGGCACCTTGCCTCTGGAATTATGATTTTTGTATTTTGAAAAGACAAAGACACAGTTAAAATTTGCTAAACACTTATTTCAGATCTTACGTTTAGACTTATTCTAACCTTTGTATATGTAGCCTTGGGACATCCTGCAAGCATTATTTTGTCTCTTAGATTCAGTGAGAGGTAAGAAAGTTTTAATTGTCCCTATCTTAGGATCGAAAAGTCATTGGTGAAATTCTTAGCCAGAGACAGAATTATGGCCCATGTTTGAACTCACATGTCCAAACCTTGGCCAAAACACCACCCATCTGCCATCTTGATATAGATTTAACATCAGCTTTATGACTTAACTTTAAATGTCTGTAGGAGCAGTAAGTAGTAATCTGCACTCAGATGGTGGGATGAAAGAGAGAGCAATTATATTCTTTAATGTGTTACTTGATCTAGTTTATTTAAGTGTATTCAGGAAGTTATGTTAAGTCATTTAAATGTTTTTTGTTTTGTTTTGTTTTTTTCATTTATTTTCAGGTCTACCTTACCTGTAGTGTTGAGCTATTGTGATAGTTTGGTTTTTATGACTTGCATCAAGCATGAAGCTTTCAAAACCATGTGTGAAAGGTAAGTTAGTTCAATAATATTTAAATACATCCCTAAACATACTGTGCATTTGCAGGGGAAGTTTTCATATTTAACTGTAGGCTTAGCTCTGTTGAGAAGTCACAGTCCTGAGTAAAGGATATTATGAAGTAGTATATGCTCCTGCAGAGAGCTCCGGGAGAGGTTTCTCCCAGTGCTCTCCAATATACCGTGTGAGGAAGTGTGCATACTGCACCAGCTTTTAAAATAGTGCAACCTGATCCTTTCTTTACAGCTCAAAGGGTGGGGGTGGGGAGCAAAGGTGAAAGAGTGGGTGTCCAGATCCTCCTTCCTATTTTGGGTCGGGTTTTCTCTGTTGAGTGAAGAGAGCATTAAATGTGCATGACGGTTATGAGGAAGGACCCTCTGCTGTCACCCTTCACAGTTCTTGTGGTGTAGGCCAGGCTTAATCTAGTCCGTGTTAGCAGAAACTAAGTACACTTACAGGGTTATAATAAGCTTCGCCCTCATTTTCATTTTCCCTCTCTGGTATGTAAATCGTTGTGTGTAAGGGATAAAAATCTGTAGGAGTTACGAAACCGAAGTGATTGCACTAATGTGGAGCTCCTTCTAGTTAGTCTGCAGTGTTTATCACAATGTTTAGTGTTGTAAAAACTAAAATGGAGTAAACTCCAAATCAAGAGACCATCTGACATTTCTCCAACCAACTACAAAAGGTAAAAATGATAAACTGAAGTAAAGTGCTAAACAAATCCTTGTAAACAAAGATAGGCAATGTGCAATTCAGGAAATCAGCTTGTTGGAGTTTCACTTGGGGGTAGGGATTTAGAAGTTATCCAGATATAGTAGTTCATCGATTTAACTTGGAAAGACTACCAAAATTAATATTTAGTCAGTAGTTGTGACAGCCAATCAGTACACTGTCATACAGTGGAATCTTTGTGAAATGTATTATATTATAAGAAAGGATGTTAATGCACATACCACATTCAGCCAGAAACAAGGATACTAAGAGTCCTGAAAAAGTACAGTGGTTTCGATATTCTGTTTTGCTAGCTAGTGTTGCCTAGTTTTCGGCATGTTTATTTTTTGCTTCTTCGGGCAGTCTAAAGGACATATTTCTCATCTGATTTCCTAACTTCCATTCATCTTTTGCAAAATATTTATTTGTAGCTGTGATCCAAGCTGAGAGCACTTCTTTAGTCTGTGCGAGGTGTATCTTGTGTACACATTTTAAACTAATGCCCTGATTAACTAATATCATTTATACATATGCAGTACTCAAAATGTTAAACTGTACATGCAGAAAATATTCGTTAAAACTACTACAGTACTTCAGAATATTCTGAAAAAAAAATATTACTTTTTATTAAGCCTGAATGCCAAACTTGAAAACTGTTCTGTTAGACATCCATCAGTATAGCTGGAGACCCAGAATCCAGAAGGTTCAAGAGAAGGAACTGGGGAAAGCAGTACTTCTCCTTCTCAGATACTAGAAATGAAACCTGTGTAAAGATTTCTCCAAGAATGCTATCAGTCTTCAGTTAGAAGGGTCATGCTATCACTGGCTAGCTGCTGGAAGGAAGAGAGAGTTTTCTTTTCTTTCCCACTTTCCATAAAACACCAGTTACTATAAAAGGATAGCTGGAGCTGTGCTGCTCTCTTCCTGTGGCTCAGGCTCCATTTTTAAAAGTTTCCCCCCCCCCGGTATCTTATCCATTGTGAACAACTACTGCACTTTCCTGCTGTTAATAGTTTTGACATATGGCTGCAACAATATAAAATGGACATTTCACATAACTTAAGAGCTGGGTACAGGCTTCTAAAAAGCAGTAACTGGACTTGCAGTCTTGTTAGTTATGCGTGGCTGCTGCTTGTTAAAGTGCTACTGTGCAAAAGCTGAAACACTGGAACTGCCTGCTTGCAGAACCAGGAAGACTATGCTGTCTCTATCAGTCAGATTTCCAAATATAAGTTAGTCACACCCTCCACAACTGAAAAGGTAGGAATATGTTTAGAGTTTTGAATGAAAGCTGTAGAAATTCATAACACAGGCCTTTATGGTCACTGGAGAAAACTGGTTGTTATCATTAGAAATTATGAGGCTGTGTTTTTTAAAAGAAGTGGTGGGTGAAGTACAGAGTTACATAAAAAAATTCAGAGTATCAGACAACCAAATGGTACAGTCAGAACGGTCACAGATACAGTACTGCAGCAGTAGTTGACCAGTAATCTTCTTCAAGTGTGGAAAGGGAAAGGGACGGTCAGTCAGATAATCATACTCCAAATTACTCATTTGTGTAATTCAGGTCATCAAAAGAAAAGCAGATTTAGGTAAATTAATAGTAAACAAGCCTTATTTTTATAAAAAAAACAAACAAAAATTATCTTGATCTTGCAGACCTGAAAAGCTTTTGTATTGTAACATAAAAATAAATGAAAACTACAGTAAAGCATATATTAAAATACAGGTTTCAATCTCCCAGCGAGTTAATACAGTTTCACTTTTCTTTGTGCTCAAGTAACCCAACTCTAGTCACCAGTGCTTTTTGACAGTTAACCCAGAAGGGGCTATCAGTGTGAGGAGGTACCTGTGTGTGCATATATATCTATGTACCTCCTTCCTTAATGGATTAATTTAAGGCGTGCATATATTACAGAGAAAGTATGCTGCTAATTTGCTGAACGCTAGTATCTTTATATGTGGGATATTGAACTGACAGGTTTTTATCATCTGTGGGAGTGTGACAGGTCTGTCGAACAACTAATACCGACGCCAAGGCCAGAATTTGAGAGCAAACTGGGTTTGCAGCACACAGAAACACAGTGACGGGAGTTGGTTCCAGTTTCTGTGCCTCAGTCTATGAGCCGCGTTCCTAACCCAAGCTGCTTTACCAATCCACCTACTACACCCGCCCACCTTTTGTGTTCAGAAAACGGACAGAGTTGGGGTTTGCTTTATACTCTTGCCACTTTGATTGCTTTCTGTAGCAAGCTCCCAAGCTGCAGAAGCAGCCTGGCAGCGGCACTTGAGCTCCAAGCACAGCAGAACTAGGGAGCCCTCCAGGAGCCAGTTAGAGCTCTCGGTCACTGACCAACCCATTGCTTGTAGAAGTTAGCATGCTTCAGTTGACATTGATCCCTCAAGAGACTAGCTCCCAGCTAAACAAAAATGGAGCACAGGGCTAGCCAAGCATAGATTCTCAGTGACCCTGTGTCAGGACCTGTGATCCTGTTGTGAAAGCCAGCTATGTTACCTCCTTGCCCTCTGAGACTCCCAGGGAATCCCCAAGTAAATGAGGGGGGAGTTATTTACATCTCCTTTGTGTCTCCATCCCAATCTCTTTTGTTTGTTTTTGGTTGGTTTTTTTTTTTTTTTAAAGAAGTGACGGAATACTTTAAAAAAGCCTATTCCTTTGTGAAGGCTTACTACAACAAAGCAAGAATAATTTGCCCCATTAATTATAGATAATGGAAAATGTGTAAGTATCTATGTGGTTAAAGTGAGCAGTGTACTGTCATTGGCGGTATCACGGCTGTTGCATACAGCCTGGAAAGGCAGACGCACTTGAGTTTTAATGGTGGGTTAGAATATTTAGGAGCTAGGAGACCTATAAAGTCAAACTATTAAATATACTGAGGGTAGAAATGCTCGTTTGCTTGTGCAGTGGAAATAGAGCAAAGATACACCGCAGCAGCAAGAGCTAGCAGGACAAAGGAGATACTATTGACTCATTCCAGACTGCCGACTTAGCAGCTCAACTTTGTTTCCTTTTAACTTTTGTAACAGTAGGAGCTCAAAGCTTCTCAGTCTATTTTCTGCACAAATAGAAACACACAGACTTCAAAAGTACCACACTTTGAAGAAACCCAAATCATTAACACATGAAAAACTGTGTGTGCTGCTAAACAGGGCTTCACGGTTCCTTGGATTTTGCAGTGAGTAAATGCTGATTTTTTAGTAATAATTTTACCCTGTTGCATTCTGGCAAAGAATTCTCGACACGTTTCTAAACCACTTTTTTGTTGGGTTTAGTGTGATATGGATTTATTGACTTTGCAGTGGGTAAGTACTACTTCAATATTTTCACAGACTTAAGTAACATTCCCCCCCCAGACACTTTTTCTCCCCCCCGAGTAGCATATTGCAACAAGTTTCTGACCCTGTAACATTGCACTAGTAACACCAGGGGAAGCAGACAGTGTATGAAACCGAGATTTTGTTTGCAGTGTTTAAATGTATTTTTCATTAAATATGTATATATGTATATAAAAAATAGCTTTTTATTGTCCAGTCTGGACAATGACGTGTTCAAGGCCACCAGTGTGACATTTTCTTTGTGCCAGCCCCACCAGGAGCATGTTTCAGGCAAAGAACCGGCCCTCGTGTCCCCGCTTGCTCCCAGAGGGAATGCGCCAGGCTTCGGCGGGGGGTTAACTTCACAGGTCTGACCCGTTTACAAACACACTCTCTTCTCTCGCAAGAAATCGCTTCTCGAGCGTGTAGCATGCGTTTGAAACGTCATAAACCGTCACAAAACGTCATAAACGCCAATCAGCCTGCAGCACCTAAACCACCCTCGTGCTGGAGCGTCTAAGTTCGGTTTAACTTCTGAAGTATTTAGTCTTAGGCTCGGATCTTTAACCCCCCCCAGTAGGGGAAACCAGGCGGGGCGCCCATGTTCTGGCCTCGGCGTCGGGGCCGCGCCCCCCCCCGCCCCCCCTTTAGTGAGGCGGGCTGTCAATCATGCGACGTCACAATACGCCTGTGTGAGCGCTGTAAACAGTCGGGCGGGCGTGTGTGTGTGTGAATGACGCGGGGGTGCGCCTCATTCCCCCCCCCCTCCCCATCGAGCGCACGCCCGATCCGGGGAGGAGGGGGGCTGGAGGCGCGCCCCCCTTGTTTCCCTGCGCGCATGGTAGCGGCACTAAAGGTAGCATCACTGGAGCAGGGGATGATGTAATTCTCCCTCCGGCCAGTAACTGCCTGCGCTTGCACCGATCCGACTGGCAAAGGGGAAAGGAGGGGGGGGTGTTGTTTTACGCGTGATCGTATCAGCATCTTCTCAGCGCGCCCCCCCCCTTTAAACCCCGCTCCGCTCACACTCCCACCCCCCCTTCCTTGTGGGGGGAAGGGGTTTGAGGGGGGGGAGCCCCGAGGCGTGTGTGCAGGGTAAACACGCCGGTGAGCGCGGCGCCGAGCGGTAAACAAGTCTAAGGTGCCCTCCGCCGCACGGCAACTTGCTGCGGGCGGGCTGTTGTTCTCGCCCTCACCCCCCCGTGCACACACACCCGCACACACACACACACTTCCCCCCTAACAAAAGCCTGTTTAATATCAGCGTCAGCTTTTGTTCGGCGGCAGAGGCAAGCGTCCCCACTCCCGATCACCTTATTTCACCGAGTCGTGCTTCCCCCCCACCCCGTCCAAATCCGCGAGTCCCCCCGCGCCGTCCCCCGTGCGCGCAACCCCTGCACTACCCGCCTCTAGCAGCCCCCCCTCCCCCCGTCCCTGAAGCGCCTGGTCCCTGCTGCCCGCTCTCTGGGGCTGCAGGCAGGTAGGCGAGCAGGCAGCCCCCCGTTCCAGTCCCCCCTCCCGCAGTAGAAAAGGCACTAGTTAAAGGGCACTTACTGTCAGAAGAGGAGGGGAGGAAGCCGTACTCTCGGCGCAAAAGCAAAACAGCCACTCGCAGGACGTTGCCAGCATAGGAGACAGCGAGGAAAAAAATATAAATAATCTTCCAGTAGCGTGTGTGTCGAGGGGGGAGGGGGGAGGATTCGCCTTTAACCGGAGAAAAATAAAATAAAAAAATAACCGTGTGTGTCCCGTCCCCCCCCTCGCCCCCCGGTTGCCTTTTTTGTGCAGTTTCAGCAAAGCTGCGAGGAAGTTGGTCCTTTTGTTCCACTATTTATAGATTGCGTCAACATTGCGAAAAGGAGAAGGCGGAGCGGTGGCACTTACTCCTCGCCGAGGGGGGGTGGTGGTGGTGGTGGAAGATATCGGGGTGGAGAGGCGGACCGGGTGGGGAAAGGAGGGGAGGACGGACAGACAGACGGACAGACAGCATACAAGCGACCTCAGCGCTCTCCCCACCCGCCGCCCCGAGCACCGCGGGGGGAACCGGGCGGAGCGGCGGCAGCGAGAGCCGCGCAGCTTCACCGCCCGGTTGCCGCTGCCGCACAGCACCGCCCCGCGGGCAGCGAGGAGAGACGCGCTGAACCGAGCGGCTGAGCCGCGCCGCTCGGTTCAGCGCGTCTCTCCTCGTCGGTAACCTTCACTTGCATCCCCCGGTAGAACCTGTTGCGAGCCCCTCGGTTGGGAGCTCCGAGGGCAGGTGCACGCACCCGTCCAACCCTGTTTTCTTTCCGAGGTGGGCGAAGGGTTAATCCGGGAAAAAACATTTTAATAACCGGGGGGTCGTAAAAGTTTGAACCGGGAAGGAATGGGGGGGTTAAGGGGGAGTGGTGTGTGTATGTAACCGGCGCTTTTTTTGGCCGAAGGCCAATGTTTCTAAACTGAATGTAAACAAAGAAAACTGCAAACACCAGAGGAGGGCCTTCCACTGCCGCCGAGGCTGGGGAGCGGGTTCCCAAACGGGTCCTGAGCTTTGACCACCTTCCCCCAACTCTCCTCGCCCGGTTCCCTCTCCCCTTCCTGAGCGCCTCCGGGCACCCCGGCCGCCGCCCTCGGGTGCCGCGGGGCGGGGGGAGCTTTCCTCCGGCGGGGCCGGGCAAGGCAGTGAGCCTTAGAAAAGCAACCAACACGCACACAAAGTCTCCTCTTTTTTTAAATTTGCTTTCAACATCGGTCTTGTGGGGGTTTTTAGGGTTGTGTTTTGAGAGCGAGGGCTGGCCCCTCCCGCCCCAGGAGGAAGAGCCGCCGTGCCCCGGGCGGGCGGAGGAAGGGCCGGGCTTGTCCGAGCCTGCCCGAGCGCTCCCGGCTCCGGCCTCGGTGCTCGGCGGAGCCGCTGGTGCTGTTGCTCGGGAAAACATTCGCGGGGCTCCTGCTCCGACGGCGAAACCGTCTATGTTTAGACGGGGAAGTCCTCACCCGCTGGCACCACGGCCGGGGCTGGAGAGCAACGGCAAGGAAGGGGAAGGCTGGGAGCCTGCGCGACCGTGACACCGGGTGTGCGATCGTCCCAAAACACCCGCGAGGGACACACGGGGCATGCGTGTGTCCGGCAGAAATAGAGCTCTCGGTCGGGACGAGTTTTGGGTTATCTTTTTTTCCCCCACTGCTCGCTTTTGTGAAATCTATGGGCGGATGATTTCCCCTCTCAGTTGTGCTTCGTGACAGCGGCTGCCTTCCCGGTAATAATTTTCTGGGGGAGAGTGGGAGTCCCTCGGAAATGTCCCCAGCCCACTAACGGCCCCTGCCTGCTGCAGCGCTGGGGAGCGGAGGTGACGGCTGGGAACAGCTCCGAGGAGTCAAAATCCAGTCCCTGAGTGCGGTTCCTGTCCTGAGGAGTCCCCTCGTCCCGGGCTTGCCTCTCCTCCGCAGCTCCGCGCTTCGCGGAGAGGTCTCTGTCCCGCTTCGCTGCTCTTGCGACAGGACACGGCGCTTGCTCATTCTCCTTGTGGACTGCGGCTCCTCTCCTCCCCTTCTGCTATGGGGAAAAAAATAAAAAAAAATAAAATAAAGGAGGAACAAAAAAAGAAATAACGAAAATCGCCCATTTGGAAGACGGACATTTCTCCGTGTCGCTCAAAAGACTGATCGTCTTTTGCACACAAAACCCGTGGCCAAAGGGAACTCTGTTAATAGCCCGTTAAGTGATGGTGTAAAAACTGACTGATGGTGGAAAGTAGTAACTAGTGGTAATAAAGAATAGATCCAAACTACGAGCCGTGAATAAGCCTTCCTGGAAAGAGCCGCGCAGAATGGGGAGCAGGCAGACGATTCGCTTGCTGCTTCTCTAAGTCTAGTGAAAAATGGGGAGTGTGACGCGCTGGCACAAGTTTTCTTTGAAAAAAAACCAGCCCAAAACAACAAAACCAGGGCTGTGAGATAAAAATGTAACAAAATAAATGAACGTAGGGGTGTGCTGGCAGTGGCGAGGGAGGGCAGGGGCGGGAGGTGAGACGCTCAGAGCCGGGGGCTGAACCGCGGCAGGAACGCCGGCGCTCAGGAGCGTCGCAACAGCACGTTGGGAGCCTCGAAAGAAAAGCTGAATTGTTCGAACTTGGGTAACTTCAGAGAACTCGTTCTGACCTACATCGCTTCTCCGAGTCAGCAGCGGCAGCCCCAGCCCCGGCGGCTCCGGCCGCGCTTCCGCGGGCGCCCCCTCTCCCCTCCCTTCCCTTCCCCCGCCGCTTCCCGGGTTTACAAATAAACCCGCCTGGGTCGAGACGGTTTCACTTCTGCCGGCAGGAATGCCTCCGCCTTCGGGGGTGGTTGGGTTTGGTTGGGCTTTTCTTTTTCTTTTTTAGTTTTTGGGTGTTTTTTCCCCCAGGGTTGCGAGCAGAGCAGTGTGTCTGCCTCGGGGCTGGTTTACCAGCTGGTCTGTGAAGGGAAAAGATAATTTAAAAGGCGTACAAAGTTGGTTCTTTTACCAAGTTTTTAAGAGCTATACTTTATTTTCCGCAGGGT
The DNA here is from genome assembly GCA_017639245.1 of Myiopsitta monachus. Lineage (NCBI taxonomy): Eukaryota > Metazoa > Chordata > Aves > Psittaciformes > Psittacidae > Myiopsitta > Myiopsitta monachus. Next base: position 70,125,208 of record CM029919.1, read on the forward strand.
TACCGATTGTTTCCTGCACAGGGCAATAGATGCCTTATAGGGAAAAGTTACTACGTGTTGCACATTGCGCTTTAGATAGAGAAAGAAATTGTATTTCCTATCAAAACCTTACCAAACAGCTTTCCATATTCCTCCTGTGATCTAATATGAAAGTAGCAACGACTAAGCTCCCAATGTCCACATTCTCAGTACTTATAGTTTAATCCAGCTCGGACAGTTAACCCGACCTTTTATTTAACGCTCGGCACCAGGGGAAGAGCCAAGAGCATTTTACCAACTTGATTCGAGTAATCTGTACGCAGAGTTACCGCATCGCCCCAGCCAGGCGAGGGGCTGTGGAAACCACACAGCCAGCTTGCGTTTATGTTTAAAATGACGAAAGAATGGAGGTGAAATGACCTCAAAAAAACCCAACATTGCTTTTGGGAGAGAAGCCCTGGATACCTTTCCCTTGCCCTCTCCTCCCCCAATTCTCACTTCGTATTTATCCACACGCCGTTGACAGCAAAGTGAAACGATAAAACTCTGTTCCAGGCGCCTGGATTTTCTGGTCAGGCGTTTGCCGGGGTTACACACCGCTCCAAGCGCCGCTTCTGGTGTTATCATCATTAGTCCTCATACCTCTTTGCAAACTTTTAGGGGTTTATTGGCCAAGTACGGCAACTGCCCGCATTTCAAAATGGGACGGAGAAATTAAATCCTATTTCCTATATATTTTGAAAAATAAACTTTCCCAACAGTGTTGGGGAGTTGGTTTGACGCTCTTTACTAACAACTTTCAGCAGCGGTGCATTTTCCCCCAGTAGTGATATTTCAGTCTCCCTTCTTAAGCAACCAGCGAAATTTGGAATCAGCGATCGAAAGCGGATCCCGGTGCCTCTGGGCGGGGAGCGGGGCGGAAAAACGCCGGCTCTGGGTTTGGGGCTCGGGGAAGGGCTGGTTTCGGTGGGGAGGTGGCTCCCCGCCAAGCCCCTTTTCCCTCCCAGCTGCGTTTGCAGCTGGACTCGGGGGGATGTGGGGACGAGCCACGGTGGCGCAGCCACCTCTGGGCGGGTACTGCCAACCCTCGCCAAAGAGAGTCAGCGCCTTCCCAGCCTGATTTGTTTTATTTTATTCTATTTTATCTTATTTCAAAGAACCCGCAAAATTCCCCCGTGGTGTCACGGAAAGAGCGCGGTGGTAATCGCCGCTTCAGAGCTCTCCTTGCTCATAAGCCCCAAATGTCGCAGGCGGGGAGAGGGCGTTTGTGCTGAGAGTGGGTGAAATAAATAAATAAAAAGATAAAAATCTGATACAGCCCGGGAGGAGAAGAGGGGGAGGAAGCGCGGGGTGGTGAGACGGGATTTGGCAGTGCCGGGGCTGACACGGTGCAGCTCCCTTTCCAGCGAAGCGGGAGCGACTCCGGCATCCCGCTGGGATGGGGTTTGCTTGGGAGTTCCCCAGGAGCCCCGCAGCTTCCTCCGAGCTGCAGCCCCCAGGCTCTTCGAGGCGGCCCCGGGACCCGCCGCCCCCTCCCCGGGCAGCCCCGGCGGGGCGAGCCCCCTCCCTGTTGCCCCTGTATCCACAGAATGGGCTCGAAAAGCGGGGTTTTGGGAAACCTGTGGAGGGAACGGATATGCTCTGCGCCTCAAAACGAAGATTTTGGGGCTTTTTTCGATCCCCATTGAGATATTTTGGACTTTTTTTTTTTTTTTTTTTTTTTCACTCTGGAAACTTTTTTTTTGGGTGCGTTTAGAGCCGCACAATTTCGTCATTATTTCTTCAGACCCCGTTGTCTATACCCAGCGTATGCAACCAGGTTGCTAAAGACCGGGATGTCTTTTTCGTTGCTCGTACCAAGTGGATCTGTGCAAGGTTTAATGAGCCCCGTGCGCCTCATCACGTTTCTTTCTGCACTCAAAGCCGCTGTGCGGGCAGGCTGCGGGCAGCTCCGTGCTGCCCGGCGGGGCAGGGCTGGCGGGGCACCATGACAATGGATGCGGAAGGACCGTAGCCTTGCGGGATGTTACCGACCTTAAATCAAATCCCCGGGACGGTAAGAGCAAAAGCCTGGTAGCTGTCCAAGAACAAAATCGTTATATTTAATTGAGTCGAGGTTTTGGATTTTTTTCCTCTTTCTTTGTTTCTTTTTCTTTCCAGCGTGTCTGGAAAGTGGTTTTGTTCTGTGTAAATCAGTGGAGGTTTTAAAACCTGCTAGTTGTGATTGACTAGCGGGAGGACACGCAGCAAATAATGACAGGTCTTAGCGAAAGAAATACAGTAACCTGGGTTTGGAGAACGGTGTTCCAGCGACGAATTGTCTTTTCCCTATTTTTTTCTTATATTTTTATATATATATATATATTTCTTTTAACTTTAATTATTTCAGAGCTTTGGCCAGGAGCAGGGGGTGTCATCCCAGAAATTCTCTTCCTGGAGAGTGCCTGCCGGGCACCAGGGGCCCGGGGATCTCACTTCTCCTCCCCTGTCACGGATATTAAGTTTCTCTCCCCATTTCGTTCCCCAGTCTAAAGATTTGTCTTGCTAATAACTAAATCTCAGTATGACGGCTCGCATTCGTGCCAGGCTCAACACTCCCTCATCCCTTCGATGTCAGGTTTCTCGCCGCCCCGTTTTCGGACACCCGTTTCGGGGATGTCCTCAAGACCATGTTTTTATCCATCCCCCCCCAGTCCCTCCCCCGCCTCAGTGGCACCGGGGTTATCGGAATTGTCTCTTGTCAAACTTCGCGTAGATTTGGGTGTAAATTCAGGTAATTTGAGCTCTACAGGCAACTGTTACCTTCCTATTTGGCAGAATTAAATCAAGCAACTTAAAATCTCTTCTTTAAAAACACCAAACACAAATCCCCGGCTCGTTGGGTGTCTGCCGGTTCTTTTATTTCTCCCGGCACAATCAGGAGTTATTTAACATATAGAAAGAAGCGAAGAATCACCTCCTTTTAGCAGAAGGTCAAGGGGTGCGATTAAGCCAAGAGGTTCAGGGAGTCGGGAAGAGTTGGGCTATGGCTGTTAAAAAGCAGCAACAACTTTTTTTGTGGTTTTTATTTTTTTTCCTTTTTTTTCTTCTTCCCTCCTTTTTTTTTTTTTTCATTTTTCCCCTCAGATGTAACCGCCCTTTGGGTTTGAGACGGCTGCTTCCCTTCGGCTCCTCTCTCCTCTGGGGAAGCCCTCGATCCCCGGTGCTGCTCCCGGACGGTGCCGGTGAGGCGGGGGGGGGGATTCCGGCTCCGGGACCATGCCTATACCCGCTCTGGGTTAGGCGAAGCGGGGTGGAGAGCCGCTGGTAGCCCTCTGCGGGGCTGCTTCCCAGGCTAGTTCTGGCTTCCGGGAAAATGAGTAGTTACTGGAAAATGTTCAAGTTGCTCGGATGGAAACTTTCCGGTGTGTTGGAAATACGGGAGGACAGCGGCGGGAACGACACGAGGAGTAACTTCTGGCTGCCTGGAACGCAAGAAAGACTTTCAGGACCTGTTAGCGAATGACAGTCATTTCCACGTCGCTCCGCTGAAACCGAACCGCCTGTGTTTGGGGGGATTTCGGCGTTGCCTTCCCCTCCGGCCCCCGGGGAGCCCGCCGTGCCCCCCGCCCGGCCTGCGGTGCGCGGTGCCGCCGAGCCGCGCTCTCCGTGCCCTCACACTTCCCGCGGGGCAGCGGGCTTTCCCCGTATGCGGCCGGTGCTCGTTTTCCCCCGCTCCCCCCGTGTCTTCTTGGCCGCCCTGGATCCGGCAGAGGGACCGGGCGTTGCATCGGCACCGCCGCCGCTGCCACCTGCGCTGCGCTTCCCAGCCATGGCCGGCACTTCGGCGGGGCCGCGGCTGCTTCCAAGTCGTTAGTGCCTCTTCGTTATTATTATTTGTTTTAATTGTTCCTCGGCACCAGCCTCTTATCTTTTCCTCGCAGACACTGGAGCCAGTAAAGCCAGTGGCGTGCAGACGGCTGCGACTCGCAAGATCTAGCGTTTCCCCTCCTCTCCACCAAACGCTGCAGTTAAAACGCTGGTGGTGTGAGGGTCATTCTCCTCCAGCTGCTGTTGCTGCTCAGTATTTACCACCAGACAGTCAATTATCTCCCGGGCCCAGAGTATTTATTTGTTTGTTTGTTTATTTGTTTTCCGGGAGAAAAATGCGGAAGAAATTTGTGTCCGGCCATTTTCTACAAACTTGACACCCGAGCTGCGGATCTGTCCGTGCTCAGAGTTCCATGGTGGAGCTGGAGAGTTGCCGGCATTTCCCCGCTCCCGTAACCCTATGTACACGACAGCTGGGCTGCGAAGCTACCCGAGAGTCCCATCCGCAGAGCCCTTAGCTCCTTCTCCTGTCCGTGTCGTGGTAGCAGCGGCCGTGGTCTGTCCTGGAGCACGACCAACCCTGCCCGTGGCTCTGGGACTGTCATTTGGGGGGGTCCTGGGCGAACCTCCCCTTGTGCTGCCTGGCCGGTGATACACGGGGTCCAGCCTCTCCCGAGGTCACCCGGGGGATTTGTGGCAGGAAGATGGATCCCCACGGGATCTGAGATAGTGCTGGGACTCTAGGACTGTGCTGGAGCAATGCTGGGACAGTTGTGATGGTGCTGGGGCTGTCCTGGCACAGCCTGGGACAGTGCTGGGATAACGCTGGAACAGCTAGGGTAGTGCTGGAACAGGCTGGAACTGCCCTGGAACAGATAGGATAGTGCTGGGACAGGCTGGAACTGCCCTGGAACAGTTAGGGTAGTGCCGGAACAGGCTGGAACTGCCCTGGAACAGATAGGATAGTGCTGGGACAGGCTGGAACTGCCCTGGAACAGATTAGGGTAGTGCTGGGACAGGCTGGAACTGCCCTGGAACAGTTAGGGTAGTGCTGGGACAGGCTGGGTCTGTTCAGAACAGTTGGGGTGGTGCTGGGACAGCTGGGGCAGTGATGGGCAGGCTGTGAGAGGGCAGCGCCAGGAGGGGTAAGCAGCCGGGCCGGGCCGGGGGCAGGCAGGACAGGCACGGAGGGGCAGGCAAGGAAGGGGGCAGCTGCTTGCGGCCCCGCCGCCGCACCAGGGCCCGAGCCGCGGAAGGGTGGATCGGTGGGGGCACCCACCCTCCGGGCGGCTGCGGCGGAACGTCCTTGTGGGAAGTGCCGGCCTGTGGGAGCTGGCCCCGGCTCTCCGCGCAGCTCGCCCCGGGCTCCTCACAGCCACCCGCCGCCTCCCCGCGCTCTCTGGTAACCCTTGGGCTGCCGTGCTGTCTGTTTGCCGCATCCCGCATCTCTTCCATGTAAAAATCAGTGTCTAGCCCAGAGCTCGGACAGGCGGCAGATAACCTCGATCCCGCCTGGCTTCTCTACGGCTGCACCCGATGCACCCTCTGGTTTCCTCCCTTGTTTTGGGGGGATTTTTCCCCTCCCAGAGGACACCCCCGGCGGCTCCCCCCAGCTCGGCGGTGACCCGACCTGCTCCTGCTAACAGCCCTTATTCTGCCCATTCCCTTGTGGTGGCAGAATCGGGCCCGTCAGCTGGAAATTAAAGGGGGGGGAAAAAAAAACCCAACCAAAACTCTTACGACCTTTTCTTTTTTAATTAGTTTTTAAAAGCAGAGTTATGTTTGCATCTCAGCTGTGGCCTTTTAGAGTTCCCAAGCAAGCTGAAAGCTACTGGTGTACCTTATGTACCTGTAAGTGTGGGACAACAGTTCCAGTTCCATAGGCTTACTATATAGAGTTCTACATAATTATATCAAAGATATTGATACTCTTCTGTTGAAATTGAAAATTACTTGCACTCTGAAATGCTGGTGTCTCTGAAAAAATGTTTTATTCATTACTTTTGCTTAAAGATATTCTTTCTTAGCCATGTGCATTTAGCAGGCCAAATTCATTAAAGATGTGTGTTTTGTACAGTGCTACAGGACAACTTTAATCACCAGTGAAATTCTATTTGACTTGGCAATGCAACAGTGGGGATTTGACTCATCAAGATGTAAATTAAGAGTAAATAGAGAAAAAATGTTTCTCTGCATTCATCTGAATGTCTGTTTCCTCATTTTAATAGATGAATTAATATTACTTCTTTATCATAAATCAATAAGTGCTTTTAGGGGGAATTCAGGGAAGAGTAACCAAAATGATTAGCATACTAAAGGACTAATATATGGAGAAACATCTGCATAGGTAGAAATAAAAAAAGTTTGGGTAATGATGTGTTTGGGGCCAGGGAGATTTACAACGTGCAAGCCTAATGGTAGTTCTCCTGCTGAGGTGCTCACTTGCACTAGCAATGCTCAGTGCTTAAAGACAATCATAGGTTCCAGCCTAGACTTCAAACTGGTTTTGAGTCCTTGCTTCAAGGTGTAAACTCTAGAGAGAAATCAGATTTCAGACGCTTCACACACCTGGCCTATTGTATCACCTCACTCTGCGTGACCTAATGTGCAGCTGAGTATTTGTCACTTCTCTGAGAGTCCAGATTTTCTCATGTATTTCACAGCAAATTGAAGCACTTGATTTGGGACTTTGTGTTCTACCTTAGAGGCTAGGTCACTGAAGTCTGCATATGGTAGCATCTAGCTTACAGGTACTGTACCACTTATGTTTCGTTTTCCTTATATTGCAGTCATTCTTCCCCACATAGAAACAAGAAATTGTGGGGAAGAACATCTAAAGGAGAAGAATGTCCCCTCAGGATCAGCATTTCTTCACTTCAACAGGTATTTTTGAAAATTCTTTTAATCAGCTGTAACCCCCCGTTCTTGTTCGTGTGTTGCCTACTTGGCTTATAAACTTATGTGGATAAGATAATCTTTCGGGAGTCCAGAAGCCATCTAACTCATTATAGCAATTCTGTATACTGACAGCGATTATGGAGAATTGTAGCATGCTTATAAAATGTCATACTCACATCATAGCCAGGATGGCCTAAGGATGTAAGCAAGATGGATATAACTACAAAACGGTATAGGAAGTCTTGTTAGTTGTTAAAAGAATGTCAGTATAAAATGATATACAGAAAGTATTTGCTTATCACAAAATAGTTACCTAATTTTAATAAAGGCAGCTTGGCTTTTACTACAGTTCAAGTGACTCAACTATATGTGACACTACAAAAACTGTAAGTTAACACAATCAACACATCTTTGTATAGAGCCTTGCTTTCTATCTGTAACACACAACCATTTCTAGGACACATTGGCTATCTCTGGTACATGTTTTGGGAAATGGAGCAGCAACACCTAATTCACTGTCCAGAAGTACATTTGGATCAGAAACTTGGCAAAGTTTTCCCCATGAAAATCTCATCCAGCTGAGAACATCCTGAGTTACTCGGTGCCTGGGGAGCTCAGATGGGACCGTAGGCCTGGATCCCCAAATGTCATCTGGGATCCTTGGGCATCTGACTCCTCTTTAAGTATTTCTTGCTGGGTAATAGGAGGTAAGTATCTGAGTAGGTTTAGATTTTGAGCCTCATTCTTTTTTTAGGCACTATAACAAATATCTGTCATTGCACCTGTAAATGTACATTTACTAGAAAGTAACCTGGAGAAGGATATCCTGCTTCCATTGAAGGGATTTCAGCTGTTCTGGTCTAGTGTCCTGCACTGCGCTGTTAGAGAGCTGCACTCCGTTTTGTAATTGGCAGGAGGTGAGAGTATTGTAGAAGTAAATTTTTTAGTTCCTGAGAATAGGAGAGAAGTATCAGCCTGTTGAAAAGAACCTCCAAGGTTAATCCCATGTAACTTCATTTGGAAGGAAAAAGAAGAAATCTCAGAAACATTGGAAGAAAGTGTAGAAAGAGGGAAAGTGAAAAAAGTGGGGTGGGAGGGCATAGCAAGAATGAGAAGAGGGAAGCATGGGTCTGAGATATCCAGGGTCATATATAAATCAGTATATAACCAGGCAATGTACATAATGCTCTCAAAACTCATATTGCAAGTAATATGATGATAGAAGGAATTGTAGTTGAGGGATATTCTCATGAGTATGGATAGGTGGGAGTTTTGTGCTTGTCTTCAGTAGAAGCTAGTTTCAGCTGCACTAGAACCATTCACTTACAGAGTGCCATTTAGAAGGACTTATCTGAGAGCAGTTATTTTATCTTTAAAATAGTGTGGAGGAAGAAATGGCTTTTCGTTGTTGTCATAATAAATGAATAAATGTAATGAAAATAGTTATTTTCATTACATTTATTCATTTATTTCTAAATGTGGACAGCTACTGCTGGAGCAGGTACAGTATATATACTGCACTATGTGTCCGACTGACTGTCCTATCTCAGCCTCCCAGGAAAATCAGCTGCATGCGCACCTCATGCCAAGTTTGAGTGAAGAATTGGGCATTGTGTAGTCTCCCAAAGCTCAACAGATTGTGGGTCAGTCCAGGACTTCCTATCAGGCAAGAAGCGATCTGCACAGGGGCCTTCCCATAACGGTGAATGACCTCCCAGAAGCTCTCACTGAGGAACTGCAATTTACAGTACTCTGCCTGAATGTGTTTTATCACACAGGAGGCAATTACATGGAAAATAGTTTAAAATGTATGGATTACTGATATCACATGCATACTCATGCTGATTATATTGGCTGATTGAAGAAACAAAACAAGGCTAATTAGCAGAATAAGATTTTTTAACGGAACATTTTTGAACGTTCTACTGCCAGAATTGCTGTCCTCAAGGAGCTTTCTAGAATACCTACGTGCACTTGCCACCTTGCTACAAAAGTTGTCTGCTGGAAGAGTTTGTGATCATCTCTACTCCTTCCTTTTGGAGCCCTAGTCTCTGAGGAAGGAAAATAAGCATGTCATATGAAAAACCCAAAAAGTTTGGGCTTGATATTTTAACTTCCCTTTGCAAGGCAGCTGCTGCATTTGCACGTGTGGGAATCTGGTGAGCCATACAATCTTAGGCTGAGGATTTCTATTCACTAGGGATTAGCTGAACTGTTTTCCTAAATCAGTCACCAGATCTGGATTCAAATTAACAAAGTGGTGCTGAGCAATAATGTAGACTCTAGGTAGCAGCTGTGCAAATTTATTCAATGAGAGCATTATAAAAGCAGGCTGTCTAACTGCCTTAGCTTTAGTGCAGTGAACTCTGAGAACTAGCGGACTTACTGAATCTATAACAAGTAAAAAACCCAGGTTCATTCAGCTCCAAGGGTGCTGAATGAGAAATACTACTCGTTGCACAATTACTCTAAACACAACTGCTCACAACAAAATGTTTAGAAGATGCAGAATGACTGCATTCTAGAAAACAGTGTTAGAAGGGACCTCACTGAACCTCACCCTGTGCGCTGATGGCCTGCTGTCTGTCTTTTCCATTTGTCAAGCCTGTTCCTAAAGACATCCAGGGTGTCCTGGTTTCAGCTGTAACAGTGATTTTTTCTCCTTCCTAGTAGCTGGTGCAGTGCTGTGTTTTGGCTTTATTCTGAGAACAATGCTGATAACACACCAATGTTTTAGTTGTTGCTAAGAAGTGCTTACCCTGAGCAAGGATTTTTTAGTCTTATGCTCTGCCAGTGAGGAGGGGCACAAGAAGCCAGGAGGAAGCAGAGACAGAACACCTGACCCTAACTAGCCAAAGGGGTATTCCATACCACAGCACGTCATGCCCAGTATATAAACTGAGGGCAGTCACCCTGAAGGGCAGATTGCTGCTCAGGTCAGGCTGGGTATCAGTCAGCGGGTGTTGTCCAACAGCTGTTGGACTGTTCTTATCTCAGCACATGGGGTTTACATTCTTTCGATTCTCCTCCCCACCCTGCTTGGAGGGGAGGTTGGGAAGGGGTGAGCAATCAGGTGCATGGCTCCATGATACAGGGATGGAGATTTCACACACACACACACACGCACACGCACACGCACATGCACACTCTCATGCAATCTATGCCAGTGTTTAACTATCCTTCATGTTTGAAGTCTTGGTGTGTTTTCTGTAGTCATCTGTAGACTAAACCATGTCAGTCCTTTTGCTTTTCCTCTGTAGGTGTCATGGGTTTTTGATCTCTGACAATTCTTGCCTCTCTTTTCTGAACTCAGTCCAATTCCTTTTTTGACATATCTCAAACTAGACTCAGTATGCCAGCTAAGAGTTGGCTGCTGTGAGAGAGCAGACAACTCAAGTCTCCTGAAGGCTCTCTGACTCTTTATATATCCCACTCTGGGGTTAGCTTTCTTTTTTCACTTAAATCATAAAATCATAGAATCATAGAATAGTTAAAGTTGGAAAGGACCTTAAGATCATACAGTTCCAACCCCCCTGCCATGGGCAGGGACACCTCACACTAAACCATGTCACCCAAGGCTCTGTCCAACCTGGCCTTGAACACCGCCAGCGATGGAGCATTCACAGCTTCCTTGGGCAGCCCATTCCAGTGCCTCACCACCCTCACGGTAAAGAATTTCTTCCTCATATCCAATCTAAACTTCCCCTGTTTAAGTTTGAGCCCATTGCCCCTTGTCCTATCACTACAGTCCCTAATGAAGAGTCCATCCCCAGCATCTTTATAGGCCCCCTTGAAATATTGGAAGGTTGCTATGAGGTCTCCACGCAGTCTTCTCTTCTCCAGGCTGAACAGCCCCAACTTTCTCAGCCTGGCTTCATACGGGAGGTGTTCCAGTGCCCTTCTCGTGGCCCTCCTCTGGACTTATTCCAACAGTTCCATGTCCTTTTGATGTTGAGGACACCAGAACTGCACACAATACTGCAGCAGTGTAGTTGATTATATCCTGGCTGTGCTCCCCTCCTTTCCACAGGGCTGTTGTCTTACCAGTTCTTGCCTAGCCTGTATTTGTGCAGCGCGGAAGTGCAGGACTTTGTATACTGTGTATTGATTTGGCACCTACTTTTAAGACTATTTCTCCAATTTCTCAAGATAATCTGAATTTCAAACCTGTCTTCCAGTGGGCTGGCAAATTCTATTAGCATGGGATTATCTGCAGTAATGAATAAGCATAATTTGTCTTCTCTCATTCAGGTTGTTAATGGAAATGTTGAAAAGCCCTAAATTTAGCACAGATCCCTGGAGAATCCTGGCTTACCCATCCTTTCATTTCAATAACTAACCATTGATAAATGCTTTTAGTGAATGACTTCCCAGCCAGTTTGTACTCATCCCCATGCTAGTTTCCTCTAAACTGTGTTTCTCTGTCTTAGGTAGAAGAATAATACATGTCAGTATAAAAATTAGTCAAGATATGACACCTCCTGCTTCTCCCATCTGTTGCCCTGTTGCAGAAGGAAACTAGATTAGTATGTCACTACCTAGTCTAGTAATCCAGAAAAGACTGTGTACACTTAATGCAAACCTTTATGAGGCCTGGAGCAGCAGTTCTCAAACTATCACCTCAGGCAAAGGCACTGCCTATAAAGGGAGGCGCCACCTGCCTGAAATCAAACCAGAGAAGTGGGGCTCACAAGCTGAAGTACATCTGTCAGGGTTGATGTGGTGTCACAGTCTGTGCAGTGGGGCTGCTAGAGCAATCTGATGTGAGATGCTGCCCTAGAGCCTTTTTCCATCCATCTTTTCTGCAAGTGGCTATGGTGTCTTGAGACACCAGTGTTTGAGCCAAATGACATTCAGACGCCCTTTGTAGCAAAAGGAAAAAACCCAGTTGGATATCTGGAACACTCTAAGAGAAAAATAAACCATTTAAATACGAGTTTCATTCGGATATGTAATGACAATGCACAGAAGATGTCCTGCAGAGGGACAGGGGGCATACAATATGCAGCCAGAGATGTGAAACCTACAGTCATTAACTTGATCATCCTTACAGGGCATGCCATGATCAAACCAGTGTTAGGAAAAACTCGATGAACATCATTAATATAATTTATCCTTAGAGGTGTACAGCATAAACCGTGTCACATCACACCTCTTTATAGTCAGAACAGAGAGGTAGGTACTTCCAGTCCATAATTCATCTAGTCTGTTTTCGAGAGGAGTTGCACCCCATTTGTGTAGAGCATGATCTGACAGGTCAGGTGTAGACATCTGTATTTTATATGTATAATGTTCAGTTATGCATTTTTTGCTTTTTGAGTCAGACAACAAATCACTTCTGCTCTCTTACTTCTTGTGGAGGGAGGGGCCATATCTCTTCACTGGGGATGTACCGTTAATCTAAATTTTAGGAAAGCTTGATATCAGAAGGGCACTATTAAAATGTACAATATCTAAATGCCTGTAGTTATAGCCACAAATATAAGCGTAAGCTTTTAATCTGGATAGATTGCTGCTCTCATAACTGCCATGATTCCTCTTAATGCCTCTTTAAGAACTGCAGGTTATGGTGGAGTTCCTCCTAGCTCTGAAAAAGTCTTAAGAAAGAGGAAGGCTTTAAGGCTGGCATTAGGGAGTTCATACTAAGAAACTGCCATTGTCACAAAGCACAGAGGACTCCTATCTGTGAGACATGAAAGTTAATCTCAGTAGGTTTCTAATGCAGATTTACTAAATAGTATTAAACACCTTATTCACTTATTCAGAGTGTAAATCCAATATACAGTTCACTTCACTTGGTGGATCCAGATTAATTTTCTCAGAGTTCCTTGTGTGAACAAATTCTGAGCATGTCTTTGGCCTGATAACGGGGCTGAACTGCTTGTGCTGCAGTATCTGTGCATCTGGATGGTGAGTGTCACTGTTAGAGTTCCAAAAGATAGTGCTTATCCTAGAGCCAGTGGCTTCTACATTGCTGCTTGAGAGGTTGTGAAAGCCAAAACCAGCATGGGAGTTTTGTTGTAGTCTGATAGATCTGATGACCTTGATATTTTATAAGGTCACAAATTTGAAAGTCTGGTCGCATGTGTGCCTAGTCTGTTGGGCTTGGCATATAGAAACCCAGTTTGCTGAACACTGATTTTGAAAGGGGTTTTCACAAGGCACAGAGAAGAGACATTGTATGTATCCAGCTCTAGCAGGCACACCATTTTTGCTAGACTTTTCTCCCAGAGTTCTGTGATGCAGGTAAAGATACCTGTCCCCAAACTTCATTGGAAAATCCAGTTAAATTCTAAAACATGGTAAGAACTCCTGAGAAACAGTTAACCATGGTAATTCATTGCAGAAAGCAGCATGGGCAGGTGAAGCCCACACAGATGTGAAAGAACACTTGGCTTTAAAATGTTAATTGCCTGGTTTGTACTTCTCCTGAAGGCTCATTACTTTGCTGGGAGGCTCTGTAGTATAGCCATAGGACCCCACAGAGGCAATGGGTATATGCTTGGGCCATCTAGAACAAATTACAAAGTATTTTTCCAAGGTCATTGAAATATAATGCCAGAAAATTGTCTTAATTCAGTGCAAGTGATTGGCACAGTTTCTGAGAAGGTACATGGTTTTAACAGTCATGTTAGAAGATTGCAAAGTTGCAGTTTTCATGGTGATCCCCAAACCATCTGTTTTGAAAAGGTCAAAGAATGAGATCATAACTTCTGGGTCGGTGTTAATATTATTCTACAGGGAAGTCACTGAAGAAAATGAAAGTGATTTTTACTTATGACAAAGGTAATACTGCTGCAGTCTTTTGAGTTTTCTTTAATATCTTTGTTTCAAGGATTTTACAGGCAACTTAAAAAGATACAAAAATACTGCATGAAATTGCATGCACAGTCTTGTATCACTATTTGCTACATAATATATTATGCTAAGTAACTGATGTGGCTGTAAATGTGAGTCTGATTTATATACATTAAAATAGTGAAATTACACAGTATTTACAGATTCAACAATAATGTAGTTATGCACTTGCTTTAATTTGCAAGTTGTACTCCTCCCCCACCTCCAAATAAGGCAGGAAGATTAGTGACAAATGATGTGGAGAAGGTTGAGGTACTCATCTGTCCTTTTGGCTCAGTTTTCAATGGTAGTTTCCATTCCCACATCTCTCAAGCTCCTGAACTTCAAGGCAGGAACTGGGAGAGCAAAGTCCCTCCTACTGTAAGAGAAGATCAGGTTTGAGACCCCCTAAGGACCCTAAACATGCCTATATCTATGGAGCCTGATGAGATCCATCACAGAGATGCTGAGGGAACTTGCTGATGTAGTTGACAAGCCACTCTCCATGATACTTGAAAAGTCATGGTAATCAGCTGAAGTCCCTGGGGACTGGAAAAAGGGAAACAGTGCACTCATATTTAAAAAAGGCGGATGCTGGGAGCTACCAACCAGCCAGCCTCACCTCCAGTCATCTAAGATCATGGAATGGATGCTCCTGGAAGACATATCAAAACATGTGGAAGACAGGGAAGGTGATTGTAGATAGCCAACATGCCTTCACCAACTGCAAATTGTGCCTGATTGGAGTCCTTATACAATGGAGTGACTGCATCTGAGGACAAGGGAAGGGCTATGGATGTCATCTGTCTGGACTTTTGTAAGTCTTTTGGTACAATCCCCTACAACATTCTTACCTCTAAATTGGAGACATGGGTTTGATAGGGTGGACTGTTAGATGAATAAGGAACTGGATGGATGGCTGTGTCCAAAAAGTTACAGTCAATGCTCCAATGTCCGAGTGGAAACCAGTTATGTGTGGTGTCCCTCAAGGGTCTATACTGGGGCTAATAACTCTTACCTTCATCAGTGACATGGACAGTGGGATTGAGTGCACCCTCAGAAAGTTTGCAGATGACCCCAAGCTTAGGGTTGAAGTTCATTCACTAAAGGAAAGGGGTGCATACATATGGGCCTTGACAGGCTTGAGGAGTGGGCCTATGTGAACCTCATGAAGTTCAACAAAGCCAACTGCAAGGTCCTCCAGCTGGGGTCAGGGCAATTTCCAGTTTCAGTACAGACTAGGGGATGAATGGAGTAAGAGCAGCTCTGTGGAGAAGGACCTCAGGATATTTGTCAATGAATAGTTGGACATGAGCTGGCAGTGTGTGGTTGCAGTCCAGAAATCCAATCATGTCCTTGGCTGTATATAAAGAAGCATGGCCAGCATGTTGAGGGACATGATTCTGCCCCTCTACTCTGCTCAGATGAGACTCTACCTGCAGTACTGCATGCAGCTCTGGGGTCCCCAGTACAAGACAGACAGAAATGCTGGAGCAGGTTGAGAGGAGATGAAAGATGTCTGGAGGACATGAAAATTATCAGAGGGTTGGAGCACCTCTCCTATAAGGAAAGGCTGAGAGTTGGGGTTATTGAGCCTGGAGAAGAGAAGGCTCTGGGGAGACCTTATTGTGGACTTTCAATATACAAAGGGGGCTTGTAAGAAAGATGGAGAGAGACTGTAGTGACAAGGAGAAGGGGCGATGGCTTTAAACTGGAAGCGGATAGGCTTAGATTGGACATAAGGAAGAACCTTTTTATGCTGAGAGTGGTAAGACACTGCACAGGTTGCCCAGAGAAGCTGTGGTTGCCCCATCCCTGGCAGTGTTCAAGGCCAGGTTGGATGGGGCTTTGAGCAACCTGGTCTAGTGGGAGGTGTCCCTGCCCATGGCAAGGGGATTGGACTAGATGATCTTTACCTTAAGGTCCCTTCCAACCCAGATTATTCTATGATCCTATGATCTATTTTAAAAATGTGGCTATTTAAAAGATTTTTATTTTTTTTTTTTTAAGAATATGCTGATCCTAGTGGCTGGTGTTATTTAAAAGAATGAGATAAGCCACAGTGTCCTAATTCTGGATGTGCCACATTTGTAGTCATACATGTATGCAAGTCATATTTTTGCTTCTGTATCTCTAAAATGGGTTGTTAGCAAAGAATTATGGAAGGCAGTGCTAGAGCAGATTGAGATCATTACTCCTTCCCTCTGACCAAGGATAAATTAAATTAAATAAACCTATGTTCTCCTTAACAGTTGTTGACTAACCTGCTCTCCTGCTTTAACCTGTCTCCGAAAAAGGACAGTTCAGAATCTTATAAAGCTGCTCACTCTAGTGTTGAGTCATTTTAGAAAACTGTCCTTCTTGACTTGTGTGTGTTACATGTGTAAGCCTGACCTGTAACTTGAATGAATCTCTTTTGCTGCAACTGAAGTCCATTGCTACCTCTTCTAGATCTTGACTTGAAATGGCTTGAGAATAACTTATTTTCTTGACCTTCAGGCATTCTTGCAGCTTTACTTTTATTTTCCATCTTTCCTGATGTGCAGTGCCCAAAACTGAATGTAGTGTAACCTGTGCCAAACAGAATGTAAGGATTACTTCATATGCCTTGTCAGGTGTACATCCCATCATATTATGACTGCTTTTTTCATAAACAAATGGCACTGTTAATTGATCTTCAGTTTAGTAATTTTTTTTCTCAGAACTGCTTCTTAGCCTATCATCTCCCATCCTTCATGTGCTGCCTAAGAGTAGAGCTTTATTCTGTCTCAGTAGAAT
Source organism: Myiopsitta monachus (assembly GCA_017639245.1). Taxonomy (NCBI): domain Eukaryota; kingdom Metazoa; phylum Chordata; class Aves; order Psittaciformes; family Psittacidae; genus Myiopsitta; species Myiopsitta monachus. The sequence continues at coordinate 70,141,510 of CM029919.1, forward strand.
TGCCGCCTATTGTTTTCAGAGCATTTTTCCCTTTTGTTAAGATCATTTAGTTCATTACTAACCTAGCCTGGAATATTCAGCTATCTGCCAGTGAGTTGTGAGACCTGGCAGCGATTTTAGATACTTACCTTTGGGGCAAATGTAGGTGTCCACATGTCAGTTGAGTGTCTAAATGGCCTTTGTAGTCAAACTAGTCAATACAATCGATGGAGCTTAGAGGCAATTCATCTCACTCTTACATAGGTATCTACATTTGGTCAGCTGAACAGATCATTCGTTGTACCCTTATCGTTAATTGATGTTAATTTAGTGTAGACATATTAAAGAAGGTCTCTAGGCCTACTTTAGCTTGGAAGACAATATGAAATAACTTTCTCGCGGAGAAAGACATTGCAGTGATTTTATAGCTTGTGCAGTAGGAACTGGAAGTAGGAGCCCCAATTACACCTTTCTTTCTCATCTCTTTGTTCACATGGGACGGCTCTGCCTCTCACCGGCTTACTCCTAGGTTTTAATTATGAAAATATTATGGAGGAATCTTGTTACAAAGCAACAGAAAAAGCTTATTTTAATCTGAGTTTGTTAAATCTCAGGACATATACTTTCGTTGCACAGGACTTGATCCAGGGGTGAAAAGCAGCCTCAAACCCTGTGTATCTCTAAATTTCGGTTCCTTGGCAAGGAAGCAGATCAGCCCTAGTGTTTCCTTGGACATATTAGTCAGGGATAGTTTGTTACTCCTGTACTTCATTTCTGTGTTTATTGTTACAGCAGGTATTTGTTGGCAAATAAATAAAACAGTAGTTAATATATGTGCAATTTCTTTTAATGGTGAGCTCTATAAGATTCTCAGGTTTTAAGCCTTGTGTGAAAGAAGGATGACATGGTAGCCATGATCTACGTTTTGTTCTTGAGAAGTAGACCACATTCCTTCCAAATGTGCAGTTTGGCATTCATTGTGAATGCTCAGAGAAGACTTGGGAGTCAAAATTGTTAGTCTTTGTAAGGCTGTAATACAATGATTATACCACCTCCTAGATGCATCTGTGCCATAAGGCACCAATTTTTACTCTTCTGAAATGCAGACGTCTAGGGTGGGATTCTTCTAATCTAAATGTAGATGCCTGCAATGTGGATGTTTGTATCTAAGCCTGTCATCTTGCTCATGTTTATGGTTAATGGAGAGGAGGAGGTAATTCTGGGAAATTATTCATCCAACCTGTTTTTGACATTTACTTTATGATAAGAAGAAACACATGTTAGAAGTGTCTGTTTCTCTCCTCTAATATCCTGTTAACGGGAAGGCTGAAGGCACCCACTGTCATCAGCTGCGCCCAAGACCAGTGTTTCCAGAAGACCAGAACTGTAGCAGCAGTCAGTGGTCACTGAGGCCCACAGAGAAGGGAAGACAGCTCTTAGCCAGTCTTTCAGTCACCCTCATTGATACCAGACAGCAAAAGGACACAGAACATTGAGGCCAACTGAGCCAGTGCATTGCAGCTGGCACTGCAACAGGCAGTGAAGGTTGAAGTCTCAGAAGAAAAAGCATAGCAAACTTATGTAGTTAGATCTTCAGTATCTTCCCAGTCACTGATAAAGCTGGCATCTTCAAGGAACATAATGTCCCAATATTTTTGTCTGATACTATATGTACATCTCCTGTTTCTGCCCCTGACGATAGTGATATTCTTAGATGATATCTCTAGACTAGATTCACTCTATATCTGCAAAAAAAATATTTCTAGGGAGAAAGTTCTCTCCTTAGCTTTCCATTTGGCTGCAGGAAGTATTTTTCATCACAGGTTTCAGTGAGGAGCTACAATCCAGGCAATCCTTCTGGTGCCTTTGTTGTCAGTTAAAAATGATCTATCAAAGTCCATTTAGTGGGAACTTCAGCCAGACACTTATGAGTACTGATTCTTTGTTTTTCTCTTACTATGTGGTTCCTAGGTTTCTAAAGGTCTTGACATACATTCTCTACCAATAAGAAAAAATCCCTCCTCATGAGATTTAAGCATGTTGATTTTATCTTTAATGGAGCCATGTTTGAGTGTCTGTCATCATGTTCACTAAATCATCTCTCAATTAAATCCACATTTTTAGTAGCCATTACCTCAGCTCAGGGATAAATAAAGTTCTAGCTTTTATGTCTAATCCTCCATATTATTTTCAGTTGAAGAGGGTAATACTGAGGCCACATCTTAAATTTATTCTAAAGGTGGTTTCAGATTTCTTATTAATCATTATATCCACTTACCAATATTTTTTTCCATGACCCAGTTCCCCAGTAGAAGGATCAAAATGTTGATCCTTCATGAACATACTGCCTTAGCCAGACAAAGCACTTCTGCAAATCTGTGACGCTCTTTGGTCTCAAATAGCCTTTGTTGTTCAGAATCAAATCTAAAAAGATGTAGTGTCAACTTCAAACTCATTAAAAATGAGTTAGCAGAGTTTATCAGAGCCACGTTTGATGCTATCAGGTCATATCCACTAACCCATCTCAAGGCATATACAACTAGAACATAAGGTACTGCCACAGCATGTGCTGGCAGGGTTCCAGTAGCTGAAGACTGTAGAAACACCACACGATCACTGACACTCATGAAGCAGTACTTGGGCTGGTGGGACAAAGGCTTGAAGGACACTGATTCTTTAGTCTTTGTTCAAATGAACAGCTTGCATTTACTGGTGTGACTGCACTCCTAACAAAACACCCAGAAACAGTTTCACAAGTGCCAGAACTTGAAGGAAGGAGAGATTGGTTGCCTTTATACTGTAATTCTTTTATATAGAATCATAGAATCATAGAATAGTTAGTGTTGGAAAGGACCTTAAAAGATCATCTAGTTCCCTAGAACTATGGGCAGGGACTACATGGGCAAGGACACCTCCCACTAAACCATGCCACCCAAGGCTCTGTCCAACCCAGCCTTGAACATCGCCAGGGATGGAGCATTCACAACTTCCCTGGGCAGCCCATTCCAGTTTGCATGTAGCTCCCACAACCATTCCTTCTCTTCCCTGGGTGGAAGGTTTGTCATGTGGACTGAGTGCTGCTGAAGAACTGGATGGTGATCTGTTTACATGCTTGTGGATGAAAAGCTGAGGTGAGTGGGTTATGCACACACCTTGTTGTGGTCATGTAGTAACATTAGAAACATTTGAATTCTTATGCAGAAGAGACATCCATTTCGAATGGGTTTTACCTGCATATAGCATCCTGAAGTATATCTATTACAAGGTTACTGACTCTCTGTATTGTTCCTTGTAAAACACTGGATGTAAAACACAAAACCACAGTGCTATATCTTTGCGGGGTATTACCGTTGTTATTAGCAGCAAAGAACTTATGGTTGCTAACACTATTACTAAAAGTCAGGAATTTTTCATAGGAATTAAACCTCATTAGAAATCAGAAGCAGGATTTGGTTTGTGTGCTGCTAAATTTTCTTCATTAAACCCAGTGATATACAGCAGGATTACATGCCAGCCCACAGAAGTCCTTCAGAATTGTTATTTTAAACCTCTATCAATGAAGAGTTTATTCTGAAGACTTTCAAAATGTGTATGCATATGCATTATATACATATGTACTATATATATACACATATATATATATACACCTGTAGTGACAAAGTAGTTTAATACATTTTGTGGGTCCAGCCTGGAGTTTTGCATACATGAACTTGTGTGTGGTCAAGGAGACTTGCATATTTTTGAACTCTAAGTTGGCCTAATAAAAGATACTGTACTACAGTGCTTGCTTTGTCAGCCCTGTTTTGCTGGTTCAAAATTGCTTGCAAGATTAATTTTTGAATTTTAACATAAACCCCAAGAAAAATAAGTGTTTACTTACTGCAAGGAGTTGATTCCATGTTAATGACCCCAAAGGAGGCTTGTACACAAGGTGCAGATTGTTGCCAATTTGATGTATATTCATGTTACAGAATATGAAAATGTGAAGTTATACCATCTTGAGGATTTTGTTTTTATAAGTAGGATTGGTTAGAAAAAAAAGCTTTAAGTAATCATAGTGTGTGTTTGATGGTGAAATTAGTATGAATGTTCCTGGCAGTGGAATGATGTGATGTGGTTATGCGTTCCTGTTTTCACTGCCTGCTCAATATTGGCCTTTTACAAATACAGATTACCATGTCGATGGAAGGAATTTACAGCTTTGCCCCCCTTGTCTCACCCTGCATTACAACACCTTTTTTGTACTTTATGTTACATATCCTCCCAACTGTATTTTTCTGACAGAAAAAGGAAAAGTCTGCGGACTGAGATCCTGAAAACATGTGAGATTTACTATTTAATAGGATAAAATGAGTATTATTTCTCACTTACCTTGATTTCCTGTGGGGTGAAAATTTTGCTTCTCTGAAATTGGTAGCAAATTTTCTGCTGAGTACGACAGGATAGAGAGCTCATCAGTGATCCCTTATCAGCTCCAGTCCCTTACCAGTGACGGTGCATACTGGAAGCTCAGAAAAAACCAATCGGTAATAATAATGATGGTAGAAAGAACACTTTTTTAAAATCAGGATTTAGAACTGTCAAATAAAATGCACAAATAAAATCCAAGCAGAATACAAAAGCTGTATGTACAATATGTCTCATACTGTTAGTTTTGGGGCCTCGCAGCCCAGATAGCTGCAAGATCCGTTTGCGCTATGTGGGCTGTTACACTTACATCCCTTAGTTACCTCATCTTGTGGGCAAGGAGCTGCTTGCTGTAACTTCATGGAATTGCAGCTGTATTTGTGGAGTGCTCTCGTCCTTTGGCACTCCCTCCTCTGTACATTAATAGGGTTTGAATGCACGAGCATTTCCTCTGGAAGCAAACTTCAAAATGTGCGTTTAATCCTGATGCAGTGCATATTCAAAATTTTTTCTTTTCCTGCAGTTTAGCTCCAGAGGAAAACATACGTGCCTGGTGCTCCCACCAGCCAGCTGCTGGTTAGGACAATAATTAACAGCAAGATAGGGCAGCAGAAATGGGGAGCAGAGAAATGCAGTCCAGCAGCTTCAGTTATGTGGTTCTGTTCACTTCTAAGGATTCCAGAGCACTTAACAAACAATATTACAGGCAGGATGTGCAGCTGTGCCCATGATGAAGGTTTCCTAAAGCTTCCTGCTATAAGATTCTGTTTTCATTTTTTTCAGAGCTTTGCCTAATTTAATGTATTTGGGCTAAATTTATTGTTGTTCAATGTCAGTCTCTAGGATTTTTATTTTTTTTAATTGAAAAGTGATTGACCTATTTATAAGGAAAAGGCTCGTAAAAATTATGTTTTTCTGTTATGTAAAAAAAAAGAAAAAGAAAAATCGTATCCCTCTGTTTTTAAAGGTTGTGGAGCAAAGAGAGACCTTTTTCTGCCTTTGAGTCAGGTATGCGCCTTTTGCCACAGTCACAAAGCCTTTCAAATTTGGTCAACTGTTTCAAGACATGGAAAAAACCACGGTTACCAAATATTCCACAGAGATTTACTAAAGCCTAACAGCAAATATTTCCAGATTTCATCTTCTCCGCCTTGCACAGCTCCTTCCCATGATCAGACTTTCCATACAGCATCTTCGCAGAATGACTGAGCTGGTTGCCCCAGAGGCCAAACCAGAGGCAACCCCTGTAGTATTGTCCCTGGGCGTTAGTTTGAGCTGCAGTGATGCTTCTCAGTGGAACTGAGAGCCGGGAGCCTGACCCCTATTTGGGCCTCCCAAATGTTTTCATCCGTGTGCTGTTGGCAAGCCTTCAGTGTAGTTCCTCTTTGCCACTAACCTGAATGCACTTAGAGGTTGGACAACCTCAACAAGGTCCTGAGCAACCACATCTAATGTTGAAATTAGTCTTACAAAGAGTGACAGATGTGATCACATGAGCTCCTGAGATGCTTCCTGATTTAACGTTCCATGTTCTGTGATCTAATGCCCACAGCTCTGTGATTCTTTGCTGTCTGTTTCTTTATTAGTCTGTGTGGGCCTGAAGGCACCATCCTAGTTGATGGATCAGTGCGGGCATGGTGCACATAGTGGAAACAATCTTTATTAGCTTGTTTTTAAAATCAAGTGTATGCAAAACACCTCATAGAGATAATATCCAAGCTACATGGACAAGTATCCTAAACTTAAGAATAACAGAATGATCTCTCTTGCATTGAAACACTGACCCTAGTTTTGTGATTGCACTGTTTTTCTCTCATACAGCTTCGTCCCTATCTAGCCCAAATCTGTTCTGGAAATGGGGCAGCCCTGAGGAGAACTGGTGGATGATAACTGTAGAACTCCACTTGTTGAGAAAGTACAAAGTATTTTCTGAATAAAGCAGGCCATGGCAGTAAAAGAAAACAAGGTCTCCAGGTTGAGATAGATAGTTGAATTTCCCTCTGTAGAGCTGGACAGTATCCTTTCTTCTACCATGCTCCTGTTTGCTAATGGGCAAACACTTCCCAAGTGGTTATTAATTGTCAAAAGCACCTTTCTGCTTGTGCCAGTAGTATCTGGAACAAGGTGATTGTGCAAATGTCATCCATCAATCACAATCTTTCTTTGGTAATGTCAGGTATGATGTTTGATATAATAATACCTTCATCAGGTCAGGTAATTGTTAGTTCCTTATATCTGTTTATTATCTAATGTTCGCCTATTTATATTTACACATTATACTTACAATTATTTATAAATGATTATTTGGCAATGAATGAGGCAAACTATCTTGAAAATCTCTGAAATTCATGGAAATGTTCAGGCAGCATATGAGATTGTTTTTCAGACCTCAGCAGGCTTAATTATATCCTGCAGTTCATTCATTTGCACTGAAGTCAATTGGAGTTTTATGTGTGGAAAGTCTGTGAGATCAGAAATTATGCCCAACGGGCACATAGCTCTAAAGAAGAAAATGTCAGCTCCAAATGGTAGTGTTTCTGACTTCCCATCAGTTAGACTCTCTCTCCCCCCTCACTTTTTCTTTCTTTCTCAATTAGCTTTTCTTGCATTTTTATTTGAATGATTTTGAAAGGGTTCCTGAAAAAAACCCTTGCTGCATATACTGTACATGTTTTCATTTACAGATTACTGAAATGGATAGGCAGGTAAATAAATAGGGTTTTCTGAGCGTATGTAATATGTCGCATAATATAAAACCCTCTTCTAAGTCCATTTTGTCAAATATGTCGAATGATTTTTGGGATTATATTTCTGGAATGTACTTTCAGCGTTTCTTATTGCTGTTCTTGATCTGTGCACCTTTGCTTGACAGTCCCTTAATCTGTCCGATATGAGCTGAATGAATAGCAGCATTTAAAAATATGGCTTCGGGGAGTCCTTAGGAGGTTTCTTTGTAAGTGTACATTTACTAGTTCATCTGTAAATTTATTTTATGAGGTGTTTAAAGCTCAAGAAAACTGAAAAGCATAATATTAATGCCTGGTTTACATCTACTAAAGTCAATGGGAACTTTGCATTTGATTTTAATGGTAGCCTATGTCCTCTAATTATGAAAGTGGCAATGATGATATGCACAAAACCACAAGGAGACTTTTCTGTTTCATCATATCCTATTCTGTTTGCAGATGCAAAAGCGAAATACAATGTGGTTTGTTCTTGAGTTAAACAATTCAGTGTTTGGACCTAATCCTGAAACCTGTCACTACTTTAGGTGTTTTGCGTCTCAAAAGATCATGGACTGCTCATTCTCTCCGTGGCTCATGAAGGTACCAAGGTAGGAAATGCAGCAGATTTTCAAACGGCTTTTGAAAATTGCACTTTTGGTTTTGGTCTTATATCTGCCCTATGGCATGAGTAACGGAAGAAGTTGATGAAGCAGCTTTCTTCCTAATTGACTTGGGTTTTTTTTCATGTGACCAATTTTGACAAGGCTCCTGGAAATGCATATAATATCTGTAGTGCATATGTACATGTGTTCCCGCAAGGATTGCTGAAGCGTAGTGGAAGGTTTCCATGATGCTATTGTAATTCCAGGCATCACTTTTGTATCATGTTAGTGAGAGTGAGTGAGAGTACACCACAACAAAAAAAGACTCCCAGAATTCAGCTTTCTTTCTGCCAGTGTAACAAGCGCAGCAGTCTGAACAGGCTAGATCTGGTAAGTAATTTGTAGTAGTAAATAATGCTAGACAAAAATTCCCCCAAGCTTCTTGTTGAGTCTGCTTCAGAGGTATTACTCATTAGTGGCTGAAATACTGGTCTTGCTTCACATTTCCAATGCTTGTGAAAGATTTAAATATTGTGTTGGTAACTGGATCCGATGGCGTGGTGCGGACAAGAACTCATCAGAAGTTTTTGAATGCAGCCATGCTTAGTTGGCAAATGCCACTTTCGTCGGGTGAAAATGCTGTCCATGGGCTGTGTCAGCTCCACTGAAGCTGCAGAGGGAGCTGAGATAGGGGACTGCTGCACTGTCCTGTGGCTCCCACCAGCCACCCCTCGCTTCTTTGATGGGCTAATAGACCACCAGTGTGGTGGAAAATAACAAAGTGATAAAGTCGCCTCTTAAGGAGTAAATTCTGGTTCCCCCACCCCAAGTCTCTCCCTCTGCCCCAGCATAACCAGCTCATCTTGTTCATGTAGTGGGCTAGCAGCTCTCTGGTTTCCTCCTCTTGCCTGCTACCAGGCTGGTGGAGGATCAGGCCTTTTAGTCACCCTTCCCAAGCCTCTGGAGTCCTCAGGTTGCTGCCCCTCTAGGCTACCCAGCCCCAACGCTTCCTAATTTACAGGTGGCTGCTTTTTTTGAGGTATCCCGGTGTAAGGGCAGCCAGGAGTCCAGCAGCCCTGGGGTTTGCGCTGTCCAATGATGCAATTGCTTTGGGAGTAAGCTGGAAATAGTGTATGCTGGCTTTCTCAAAAAAACCAGTGTGTCATAAATTCTCTCTCAGAAAAAGAAAAAAAAGAAAAAAGCAATCATTAGGATTTATTGCCGGCCTAACACAAAATTTGTCTGTGCTGAAATTACTTTGGGAAAAGTTAGAAGAGAACCTGCAGAGAACATTCCAGATGGCTGCTGTAGTCCTTAGTTAATCTCTATCATCTAGACATGAACAGAGATCTCTGCCGTATAGAGGAATAAATAGCATCTGGAAATTATATCTTTATGGGAGACTGAGCCTTCCTAGATGTAGGTTGGTTGGACAGCATTCAGAAATATCTAGTCTAGGTCATGTTTTGTCTAGAAAGGTTGAACTAGATGATCCTTGAGGTCCCTTCTGACCTGGGTTTCTAGGATTGTACGAAGTAGGGACCTATTTCTCAGGGTATCTATAAATACAGTAGATGAAATACCTCTTCACTAAATAATTTCTCAACCAGTCCTATTTTAGACATAGTTTTGATGAGAACCATAGCTTCTGTGGAAGAATAAGAACAAAAGAAACATTGAAACAAGTACTCGCAACTCTACTGTGTTCACATGAAGTAGAAGAATAAAAAGAAGCCGGACTGCAGGACTGATTTTGAAAAGGAAAATTTTGATAACCTACATGAATTAATTACTGAAGTAATCCAGACTAAGGACACAAGGGGTGGAAATATTGAGGAGGTGCAGAGCTTTTAAAGTTTTCAATGTGAAAACTGCCTAGAACTTATATCCCCAGCAAAAGAAAAAAAATAATCAGGAAAGGCACCATATCTAATTCAGTGGGTAATCATCACAGAAAAGATGTTAATAGGTAGTGCAAGGACAGAGTTAAAAGAGAGATCAGCAAAGAAAGTTGTGTCTCAGATGTTAGGGTATGTAGGAATAAAGGAAATAAATGAAACCCGCTTGATAGAAATACCAAACAGTTGTTGCTCTAGAAAAAATGTGGGAAAGAGAAAGGCTCCTGTGCTGTGAAGATGAACTACAATCTGTGTTGGATAAACTGATGGTGGTCTATCATCAGGGAAGTCTGAAGGCTTACTGTGGGTATGAGAATGGCAGATAACCAGCAGATGGGGGAGCAAAGCTCAGGGCAATTAAGGGCTCCACTCAGGGGAGCGGGATGTTGACCCAGAATTCAGGCAGGACATGTATGAAACTGTATGTGTGAATGTCTCATAAGGAAGAAAGGGACCATGTGACAAGAACACAGTTTCTCTGTGTAAGAAGGGAGGAGAGACTTGCACGGACAAAAGTGGGCCTATTCATTTGACTCTGGGGTACAAAGCTTTAAAACAGTTCTTGAAGAAAAGAAATTTCTATACAGTAAATAGGAAAAAAAAAATTGAAAAAAAATCCAAAAAAAACCCCAACCCCAAAGCCCTTGAACACGGTGTGCAAATCTGAAATCCGCGTCATTGATCCGCTGGAAGAGTGACATCTTTTAAAATCTAACCTTTCTGGATCTCGGTGAAGAATTTGATGTGGTACAGCAGTGTATTTGATATGTCCTCAGAAAATATTTTTCTCTGAGAAGGAGGAGACAAACAGGGAAGTAGGGGAGACATAAAGAGGCTTAGAGTAGTGAAATAGCAATTCTCTAATCAAGTTCACCAGCTAGTTTGGGTCAGGTAGTTATGCTTTTTTTCTCCATGGACTGACGGTACACCCTGTGCAGTCTGCAGTCATGCGCAGACACAGAAGACATGCACAGCATGGTTTCTTTCTGATCAGAGTTTAAAATATATGACATCTTGGCTGAAAGTATATGTTTTTAGTTGGAAAACCATAAATGTCATTCTGGTGTTTGGGATAGGATTGTAAAGTGACAACTCAGAGAAAGGGAAACAGTGTAGAAGGGGAAAAAAGACGATGCAAAATATAGAAATACAAAAATATGCAACACTCAGGAACCTTTCTTACTTCCTCTGTGCAGAGGAACTCTTGCGGTTCTGGATCTGTATCATGTTTGGGGGTCAGACTCCTGTATTGCACTAACCTTTCCAAAAGGGAAGGAGGGGGTGATGTACACCTCCTCTGCTGCCCCATGGTCTTGGCAGGGGGGCTGCCCAGTAAAGAGCACAGTGAGCTTTCCTCAAGTGTGGTGAGGGCAGCATGTACTTGTGGCTGCATTCAGATCTGTCCCACAGGCAGTACAGACAGATCGGTTGGTCCAGGTTCCCAGGAGCTCTGGTTCCCTGCACAGCAGTACACTTCTTAGTGTTGCCCCTGTGTGTGCTCTGCTTGCACACCAGGGACTTCCAGCACTCACCAGCCTTTAGTGCTCTGAAGAAATGGGCATACTTCCCCAGTTGCAAACCTGAACTTTCCAGATCTCTTCAGGTCAATATAGGGCAATTGGCAGTCAGAAAATGTTAAGTTACCTGCTATACATCCTTGTGGGACAAGTGCTTCTGCACCGAGAAGTGGCTGCAGAGATACTGTGCAGCCCAAAGCAGTTACTGAACCCTAGAAATAACCCTCTGACTTGGCTACAAAGGACTGCAGTTGGAAGGAGAGGAATTTCTCTTAAGAGTGGTGTCCCCAAAGGCCAATGTTGGGTACAGTATTGTTTAGCTTATTCATCAATGACTTGGATGAAGGGATAGAGTGCCTCCTCAGCACGTTTGCTGATGATACAAAACTGGGAGGAGTGTCTGATCTCCTGCAGTGCTGTGCTGTGCTATTATTCAGAGGGATCTAGATGAGCTGAAGGGATGGGCAGAGAGAAATCTTCTGAAATCCAACAAAGGCAAGTGCAGGGTCCTGTGCCTATTCAGCCTAGAGAAGAGATAATAGTAGAGAGGAGAGAAGATGAGAAGAGAAGAGGCAAGGCTCAGGGCAAATCTGATCAATGTATAGAAGTATTTGAAGGGAGGGTGTCCAGAAGATGGGGCCAGACTCTTCTCGGTGGTGCGAGGTGATAGGGCATGAGGCAATGGGCATAAACTAAAACACAAGAAGTTCCACTTGAACATGAGGAAGTACTTCTTTACTGTGAGGGTGGCTGAGCATTGGAGTAGATTGTCCAGAGAGCTTGTGAAGGCTCCTTCCCTGGAGATATTCAAGACCTGTCTGGACATGATCCTGAGTAAGTGTGCTCTGGGTGACCCTGCTTGAGCAGGGAGGTTGGACTAAGTGACCCCTGGTTGTCCCTTCCAACTTCAACCATTCTGTGATTCTGTGATCCTCTGAGAGAGGCCACAGAAAAGTACATGCTGATAAAGTCCCTTACAAATACTGAAATTTTGTGGGTAAGACAAAAAAAGAAAGCTTGATACAAAAGAGAGAAGAAAAGGACATAGTCTTCTGGGGGAAGAAAGTACTCTTTGAAGTACAGAATCAACCAAAGCTGGAGGCAGCCGGTTACAGGAGGAAGAAAAGTATGTCCATCATGCAGAGAAAAAGCTACGCATGCAAAACTAGTGAGAAAATTAAACCATGGCATGATATATTGTTATTTCTTGTTCCATATGGATCAGTTTAAAGTAATGCTTAACCCTGATGCTGGAGATCATTTCCGCAGAGCCCAATGCTATCCTCAGGGAGGTCAGCTTAAACCAGAAGACATTTGAGAAGCTTTTTGGTCATAGCATGGTTTAGCAGCCAGCGGAGTTTGGATCAGCTGGAACTGGTCATAGGGCATATGTTGTTTGATGGGGGAAGGCATAGGAACATTTCTATGGGAAATGATGCTGGTAACCCATTACCAGAAGTGATGGGAGCACTTAAAAACACTGTAGCTGCAGTGCTTCAGTCTAAACCAGTTCCCTAGTAGCTGCCTACTAAGAAGTGGGATGGGTCTGTGGCGATGATGCATATCTAATGATTTGGCGAGCGAGGCTTAAAAGCTTTAAGTTAAGAATGTCCTAGGTGAAATAGAAAGAATGGGACGTGAAAGTAATCCCAACACCAAGGTTATTCCATACCATGTGAGTTCAGTAAATGGAGTTGAGAGAGCAGAAAAATTGTGCCAAGCTCAGCCAGATTCAGAGCTCTCATCTTTGTGCAGAGGCTTGTTTGAATCCCAGGCTGTATCTGTCCCATGCATGTATTTTATTCACCATGTATGGCATTAAAAACTGGAAAGACTACTTAAGGGTAAGCAGTAATCTGATCTCAAAACTCAAGCTGACCTTTACTCTGACAAGACAAGCAGTGCTATCACTTTGGGATGAGAAGGGTCTTTTTGATGGATTATAACACAGTTGTCAGTCAATTGTTGATAATGACATACTCAAGGAGACACTCCTTGAGCTAAGTGGAGCAGCTAGAAAATCTTTTTCAGTAAATATCCTCAGGCTCTGGCAGTAAAAAGGAGGAACATATCTGCACAAGCATCTTTTCTGCATTTTTCTATGCTTTTCAGCTAGCTCAAACCTTGTGGGGATGTCCAGGCTATCATAGGTTGGGGGATTATATCAGCCTTTCTGCTTCTAGCCTGCTTCTGTTCTCAGCAAAGTATTTGCCCTGGGCTGGGGTCCCAGTCTGAAGCTATTGGGATGTAGCTGGGCTCTTTAGGGAGTCATTGCTTTGTTAAGAAGGATAAATCAAAGTTATGATAAGGTTCCAGCTTTTGATAGTCACAATCATATATGATAAACAAGGACTCTGTAAACAGAAGTATGTACAACCAGAGGTGGGACTGAAGTTTTGATGAACTTCACAAGAAATATATTTAAAGAAACTCTCCAGGTCTAAACTATCTGTTGAAAGTCTATTAAAGTGCCTTAGTTTGCAGCAATGTACTCCCTTTTCATGTGTTTGCATTTACCAAAATAAATAAAAAAAAATCTTTGTAAATCAGTCACTTAACTATCATAATAAAGCAATGTTATCTTCTTTTCACAGATGGGAGACCTGAAGGAACAGAGTTGTGAAGCCATGTATCTGCTCAAAGCCATAAAGAAGACCAGTGACAAATCCAGGAACAGAAACCAAGTCTCCTGAATTGCAGCCTAATGCCACTGAATATTGCGAATCAACAAGACAGTTTGCCTTCTGATGTTAGTGAGGTATGCCATAGCAATACCTGTATATTAATAATTGACCCAAGGGGAGCACATTTGAATCTGTGTGTTTGCCTATTCTCTTCTAAATAATTCAAAGGAATTGTTTGAATTCTAATTCTGAATTGAATTTCTAATACTGTTTTATTTGTGAGCATTTTTTTTCACAAATATTTCTTTGCAAGCCATGTTTAAAACATACAGTCCTCAAAATCTGATTCCTTAAAATTACCACAAGTTAATGTCCAAAAATATCCTAGGGTAGCTTCAATAATTCATATTTCTAGATATTTTAGAGTCCTACTGTAGGCTTTTCTTCAGGGTCCTGAGCACCTACTCTTCCGCTTGCCATTATAGAAGATGGTGGATAGTTGGCATCTCAGAAAGAGGAAATTAATTTGTGCATGCCTAATGAGGATGTTCTGAGCATTGGAAATCACTTTTGGAAATATTGCTGTAAATGTGTTGAAAGCATCAAAATTGCAAGCCTGGCTCCAGTTTAGCTGGAGGGGAGGCTATGCCAATAGACCCAGGCAACAGAGGTGCTATGAATATGGAAGCACATTACAGAGCCTAATGCTGCCTGGTGTATTGAAGAGTATTTGCAACAGTTTTGGCAAAGGTACAACTTGCTTTCTGTCTCTCTTAGCTATGTCCTTCTATGCCGAGTCAGGAACATGTGCACAATACTTCTCTTTGAGATGCTAATCTTTTGGGGTGTTAAGCACCAATAGTTGCATTGGCAGCTGGTTTTACTTGCACTTGATGGTTTGAAGCAGAGCAGCAGCTTTTTGCACAAGATAGAGAGGGTTTAAAATCATATTGGAAAACTATTACTTTTGCAAGATACTCCGTATAGCACCTTTACAGTTTCCAAATCTTTATTTGCAATTAGTTCGCCTGGACACAGGTGCTGAACATGCTCTGAGAATGTGTCAGATTAGCTACAATCAAACCTATAAAGTATCTGCAATTCATCCATGCTTCTCCCACCAGCAGGTGTCATTCTGGAAAAAGGAAAATATTGTAAATTCCTGAACTGGAGAATTTGGCTGTGACAAAGAAGAAAAAAAATCATGTTTGCTTAAAATACAGCTTTTGAAGTACACCGTACTCCAAATCAAAACCAAAAGCAAGTTGGCTGATCTGCATTTTTCATTAATTTTTTGTGCAGCATGTAATCCTGACATATAGCCAACAAAGGACAGATGATTAGTAAGGCAAACCAATGTCTACTTAAAGCTGTCTTCTGTTTTCTACTGTCCTCTGTGACATGTTCACCACTGCTTACTCACCGCCAATGACTATAAAATCAGTGATACTCATGAATCTGTATGGTGGCCTTCTGGCTTTAGTTCCCCCTAAGGAAAAATAGAATTAAGGTGTTGAATTCAGATCTCATTTACTTCAAGGTGAACTTGAAGTAATCCTATTGAAGCAACTGAAATCGGTAGAATTTCTTAGGATTTAGGCTAAAGTAACCAAAAGTATTATTTCATTATAAAATAATAAGTAAGCCTCAAGCAGAAAATAATCATGTAATCATTTTAATGTCTATTGTAACATTTATGTTTTCCTTTAAGTGTCCATCTGGGTATTAGCTGCAGCCTCTTTTAATATGAAGAGACTCTTTTTGATATTTCATAATCACAGCAAGAAAACTATGGCTGAGTTATAAAGAACCAAGATCCTGCTGCTTCATTGCTGAGGGCTCCTGGTCTACCGTGTCTAATCTTTTGGTGGTGAAAAGCAAAATTACTGTGAAATCCATGCAGAGGGTGTCTTGCCCACCCTATATCCTACTGGATGTTTTCTTTCAGAAGCTTAGTTTTCCATCCGCCAGCATTACCTTAAGCTCAATTGATTGTTTTTAAACAAAGGCAAGCAGAAGTGTGTATCCTTAGTTATTGCCTTGCATACAACATTAATGCAACAGCTTTCACACTCGATCAGAAATACTTCACCTGATACATCTTAGCACTGTATCTACTTTTCTTGTACCTTCAATGCAGTCATCTTGCAGTTGACTAGCCCAGCCAGGCTTATCTTTTCCTCAGCCATTTCTAGAAGTGCTACTACAAAGGATTATTTGCTACTCTGATATGATGCTCCACCAAAACATTTTCTTGGAATCAAAGGGAAATTTGCTTGAGGAAAACTATGAGAACAAGCTCCAAGGCTTGGCTGCGAGAAGCACCTTGAAGTGGGAGTTAATTTTACATTTTTAGAATTTGTAATCACAACCAAGTGATGTAAAATGATTGTACTGTAGTCAGCCATAACTTTATCAAGACATCATTTAACTACCGAAGTCACAACGCTCTTCTTGTGACCCGTATCAAGCAATTGGTTGCTGAATGAGAAAAAACAGTATATACATTTAGAATTAATAACTTCAATCTAGAATAGCTAAAAGCTGTAGTCTTGGGTTTGCATGAAGCCTGCAATAGCGTTTTGAATTTTTTGAGTATTTAACTTTGGAAATGTAGTGGTATTCTAAAATTTGAAATTAAAAAGTACAAAAGTATTGTGAATGTGAACAGTTCATTATGTGCTTTATTTTTATAGGACCTAGGTAGCAAGTGGTGATGATCTCTGAGAGGTTTTTATGCAGTAAGGTATGAGATTTAGACAAAATTATTTCTTTGGAGTTTTTGCAATTTTTTTCATGTGTTCAGTTGAGTGAAATCATATAAAAATTTGTTTAGTCTTTTTCATTTTCCAGTGTTACTGTTTTATTCATTTTAGAAGAAATGCATGTGTCTAAACACAGACCTGTGTCATTTCAGAGCCCCTGGGTATCCCACCTGGCCTCTCACTGCTAGTTTAAAGGTGTTAGTCTCCTGTAGGTTCCGTATCATCTCTTCCAGCCCTGCATGCTCCAGGGTATTTCAGCAGGCATTAAGTACCTTCTTTTAGGCATTTGGATTCCTCCTTTAGATAAGTGATGTAAAAGATAATATGCCTCTATAAATGCTTAACAAAATTAAAGATAGCACAGCTGTGAAGGTAGTTTCATCTGAGGTGTTTTATTTAAGTTTAACGAGACATAGAGGCAGGAAAGTAATTTTGTATCTAACAAGTACAGAGTTACTGTGTTCAGTGGGATGCTATCAAGAATCTGTTTTGAATTATGGTGTCTGAGCTGAACCTGTGCGTGAGCTGGGAGCTGCTCTTGCTGAGGGTGCACACTATGAAAGGTCCTGGCCAGGAATCTGGGGCTTTTCATCAGGAACATAGCAGTCTGATGTCCAAAACTGTTGAGAGTCTGGCAAAAGTAAGCTTAATTCCTCAGTTTCAGGCATGATACAGCAAACTAATTTTGCTGAAGAAAGCAGTAATTTCAGGTACTATGGAACTCAGATAGAGGTAATTATAGAAATGCTTGCATTAATTACATAGGCAATTAGAAACCTATGTTAATCAGGCCCTTTTTGATGGTCTGCTGAATCAGAGGGAAGTTAAAAACCTTGAATATATTAGTTAGTGTCTTATATATGAATTGTGTATATATATATGAATTGAAAATAAAGACTTTGAGAAGTACTGAATTGTTCTTCTATAAAAAGAACAATTTGCTGTATATAATGTATAACAATTATAAATTGTATATGTATAAAATACATAACTCATCTTCAAAATAAAATTAAGCCTATTGAAAGGTAGAACATTCTGGGTAAAATTCACTGAGTTGTATAGATAGAGAACACTTTCCCATGAGCTTTTTTTAATCAGTCACTAGCATTTCAAGCGATAGGAATTTGGACTACTTTTGTAGAAGTTTAGAAAATGAAGTTGTTACAGAAAAAGGCATGATGGTGGGCCACTCAAAAAGCAATCATAATATCTGATTTAGTGGGGCACTGTAGTAATTTTATCATTTCTAAATGAAGCAGAACTGTTTTCATGTACTCTTTTTTTTTTTTTTTAAAGTCTTTTATCAAGCTTCTTCAGGACGAGCCTCCAAGGCGTGGCTGCAGCGGTGGTTTGAGACAAGAAACAGATACCCCCTTGGTGTCATTCACTTCACTGATCACTGGGAATCTGAGCCTGAATGAAGGTGGAGGAAGGCTCCTACAAAGAACTGGGAATGGTTTGTCCCTTAAGAACGGTATTATGGCATTTTTAATGTTTTTACTAAATACCAGGGCACGTGATAAAAGTTTATGGACTGGGAATTAATTGAAAGATTGAGAAACTGGAAAGAATGCTCATTACGGGAAGCCTCAGAGAGCTACAGCCTAAGCACCCTGACATTTACGACCAAGCCCAGAGAGCATCTCTTGAGTTATTGGAACCATCTCAGATGACTGTTATTTTGGGTATGACTTATCAGGCCCCAGTAAGCTCCACCAGCCAGAGTAGGAAAAGTTCCTTTTATTAATGTTAGTCCAGGAGGCTAAAGCACACTCTGGTCAGTGAAAGATGTAGCTTATAGAATTAGCTACAGAAATCAGATTTAAAAAAAAAAAGGCAGCATGAATTTGTCCCTGGGAGGTGGCACATGGTTCAAAAAATGATGTTCAAAAGATAATGTGCTTATATCTAAACTCTGCTATCTGCAACATAAAGGTTTATAGTTTATATGTGTTAAATAAGACATCTATATGATGATGAAACGTGAAATGTATAATTAAAATAATGACTATAAGTATAGAACTATGCAAATATTATCTAAATCATATGTGTAAATGTTAAATAAACTGTTTAATTTCCAGAATTACAGAAAATACTCAAAATTTGATAGTCCTTCTACCCTCACTAGTTTTTAGTGTAATTGCAGTTTTAGAGCTAATTTGTCTATTCATTTCTTAGTATTTGCAGTTGTGTTACATTTTACTGAGGAACAATTCAATCTGGGGAAACTGTTGCACTTTATCCTAACTGTGTTTTGTGTCGTTTGAACAAGAAGTCCCTGAGCATTTGTCCCAAATACCAACATTTTTACTCCATTGGCAGTTATGTATTTGTGGTCACCCTACGGCAATGTAAGCAAAGAATGTATATTGTGGCAGTGCCTCTTCCAGAGAGGACCAAGGAGGAAAACTGGATGTAGTCAACCCACACATAATTTGTGCTTCTTGCTGGAGGTCTCATGCAGACAGCACGTTAATGACACCTCTTGTTTCTGAATAAGATGAAGGTAAGAGATAGAAACCATTTGGAAGCCATTGTTTATGTTCCCTGAAATGGGCTAAAAAGAACAGCTCTTCTGAGACACAGCTTTACACTGAACATACACAGAGCTGTGTCATTATTAATTCTGAAAATGAGTTTACAACGGCTAGGTAAAATATTTAGTTAATTTTTAAATATTTTGATCTATTATAGCTTATACCCGAATTTTAGATGTCTACTGCATGTAACACTTCCAATTTAAATAACCAGTTTCGTTAGGAGCTTTAGTGATACAAATTAATAACAAAAGGCAGTTAATACAGAGTGCAGTTATGAGACCAAAGTACATGTGGTTTAAATTTAAAGAATTAAATGTTAGCATTTCCCTATAGAGAAAGGTTATTTGGGCAGTGGTGTACTGACATTATCACCACCCACGGAGAAAGGGACCTGTTGATCTTCTTGGTTAAGCTGAAGTTCAAAAAAAAGAATATATGTCTAGAGGGTTTTCTTGGTGTAAGTGAATCACACAGGAAAAATGCTGATACCCAGAGTCATCGTCGTGACCTTCTTTGATGGTTAGAAAGAGAAATAAGCGTGCGATATTTTTGTCAAGTTAGATGGTTTAGGTTACTCACTAGGTAAAATTGGTCTTGGTTATTAATATAGTGGAAAGTTAAATGATGACTGTGGAAATATGATAATAAGTGCTGTTGTAAATTAGACAGAAACGGTTTTCTGTGACCATTAGGAATGATAATCCAATGTGTTAACCATTGGGCTGAAGGGCTGCTAAGAAAATAAACATGGAAGTGGATAAAATAAGGATAAAAGTATGTTTAGGTAGGTGTTTCTTCAAAGCTTCCTTCAGGAAGGCGTTTCTGGACACTACCCTGCTGCTTCTGACAAATTATGTCTGTTAAGGTAAAGGTAAGCAAACAGCATTCATTTAGCAATAAATAGTGCTATCTGTGTCTCTGGATTTCTGTTTAAGCAAATGTTTATAATAATTTTATTGGACCTAGCTGGAAACAATTCTATTAAAAATAACAATTGCTGATTTGCCACTATTTAATGTTAGCTTAATCTGACAACTCTGGAATGGCTTTGCCTATTATTCCTGGAAGAAACTACATAAAATCTGGTGGTTTTGTGTAGCTTCATGGCAGACATGAGACTGCACAGAAAAGCGGGGTCTCAGCATCACTGCACGTAAGCAAAGCTTGTCTCTGACCCTCAGTCTGACAGCTTGAACACAGGCTGAGCTAAACCCCAGGCTACCAGTACTCTGCAGTTTGTCTTTTGAAACTTTCTGGGAGAGATGCAGTTTCAAAATGAAAAGTCAAAATACAGTGGTTTACAATCACTTTTGCTTTGTTTGAAGCTAAAACTCAAAGTAAAACCTCTGGGGTATACGACTGTACGAAGCAAAACATAAGAAAGTTAACACAAAAACTGTGAACTGAACAAGCTAGTTTCACTCAGCTCTTGCAATAACCCTCTTTTACAAGTTCACTTTTCAATTGTATGTGTGTGAGATGTCAAAAATGAGTTGGTTTCACTGCACCAACAGAGGAACACAACAGCTCTAAAGCATCACCCTCCGTCCAAGCAAGGTCTCACTCTCCATCTCAGCTGACACTTCAGACATCTGCCAAAAGAGGAAATTTTCTCAGTCCCAGGCTGGCTACATATAGCTTTCGTTTGTCTGAAAAACAGGGGACTTGAGAGACCAGTCCTGGTCTGTATGTGGTTTATAGTTGTATCCAGCTCTGAACTAATTATTTAAATCTTTATATGGCAGAAGTCATCCAACCTCCACAAAGTTATCCAAGCATTCATGTGTTTTAAGTTCAAAGCCTGGTATTTGAGAGATGCTGAACACCTGCTGCTCTTCTGAGCTGGTATGGGAGCTGCAGGTGCTCATGCCCTTTGAAGATCAGACCCCTCCTCCTGTGGTACTCTTATTTACAGTGAAACGACGGGCAACCATCTGCTGTGCTTTCACAAAGCTTAGTATAACTGGCTTGAAGTAAACCTATGAACTGCAGTGAGGCAGAGCTACTTTTGGCAGTCATTGCTGAGGGTGTATGAGTTCAGACTGGTCAGGGCTCCTTTGTTTGCTGGGCAGCTGATCCATTTTCATTCCCCCAAAACATTGAGGAACTGAACTCCTGAGCTTCCAGAAATATCACTGATGGAGAAGCAAGACCCGAGCAGCAGTGGAGCTAAGTGAGTCAGCTTCTAGATGTAGATCTTAGGCTTTGGCAACTTTGCTGAGAAGAGCTAGAGTGATGTTCAGGAAAAAAAACCATCATCAGATAATCAGTGATCTTGTGTTGGCGTGTATAAATTTTGCTTATTCATATGTCAGATTTTCATGGTGAACTGGTACCTGGGAAAGTGCAGAGTGCAAGGGGAATGGCTGAGTTTGAAGGTTTAAAGGTATCTTGAAGTACAGCTCAAAGACTGAATTACACAAGGATTATTGTGAGTGGAATTTACAATATAATAGCTCCTGTCTACACAAGGGTGAATTTTATATGGTGTGAACATACGTAACTGAAAAAAATATTGGGCTGTTGGTGGAACGCAAATATTATGTGACTGAATTGTGCTTGGTATTTTAAACCACGAGAGTTTCAGGTTTGAGTCATAGTAACTCGTAAGTAGGAGATATGCATATATATATATATAGGCATACATAGCATGCAAGCTGTAAGCAAGGCTTCTGCCTGGGGTTATTTTCCTCTCAAATTGCAGATTTGGTTCTTTGTTATTGTAAATCATTATAGCCTCAATGAACAGTCAGATAAGATACTTCCAAAATTTGAGAAGAAACCTGAACTAGAAACCTTTGCAATCTTCTGTTTTCTTCTCTGTTTGGCCACTTTGATTTTCAGAACCCATGGTTCCATCAAACCATGTTACACCTTTCTTACACCCTTGCTTCTCTACGGTGCTTCCTGCATGGAGCTGGCATTGGAATTTATCCAACCTCTAACTGATCTCATCAGAGCCCTCAGCAGCATCTGATCTTCCATTAGATGCAGAAACTCCGTTAGCACTGCTCAAAGAGCACCTTTAACCCAAGGTCTTTATTGGAAAACTCCTCCAGTCAGAGCAAAAGCTGGAGAAGATGGCACACAAGCGCCTGCTAGCAGCCCCAGAGGCAAGTGTGAGAAAACGTTTGTTTTCTTTTTTCCCCTTTTAATTCAGCGCTTTGACTTAAAACATGCATCTGGCCCAGCAAAGAGTGACTTGTTGAACAGAAGATTGTAAGGTGGAATTAGAGGCTCTGCTTAAGAGAAAATCTGCTTCAGCCTAGAGAACAATCCCACCACAAAATAAAATGAACTTTAAAAGTAATGATGTTTTCCACTATTAACTTAATAGCATCAAGCCACATGTTCTAAACAATGTTTTATTTTTTTTTCCTCTTTTTTTTTGTATAAGGACTCATTTTTAGTAACAATCCCCAGACAATTGGCCCTGCTGTTTTTCCACTGCTGGAGGAAAACATGGACTCTTGCTGAGTTGTACGGTGAATATCTCGGAGATACTTGAATCTGCCACCAATAAAAAGGCCTCTAAAATACTAGCGTGGAGGAACCAGTTCAAGGTAGAGGAAATGGAAAAAATGGGAAAAAGAAGAAACATCGCTTTGGATCTTTAGCACTTTCTGTTATTTTTTAGCTTATATTTCTTCTGGGCTCCCAAAATCTTCAGTAACAAACAAGTTTTCTTCTAAAAAGTATGAAGTTATCAAAACATTTGCCAGGTCCTAATATTAAATCCTAGCAGTCAGCAATGTTTAAGTTCAGCCATATAATTTTGCTGAGTAAGCCATGCTACAACTTAAAGTTTTCCCCTCAGAATGATCTTTCCAAATGAGATTGATGTTGTGAGGAAAAAAGAAAAAAAGAACAACGCCTTCATCATGAGGAATTATGGAATTAATTTTCTTTATACACTCTGTTTGCAGAAGACATTTTTGTTAACTCTTAATAAAAATACCATTCAGCTGCTACTTTCATTGTTTTTATCCTGGGACCAATACAACATTGTTATTATTGGATATAAAGTGCTGTAAAAACAAATCTAATTTGTTAAGTTTATTTTGATAAGAAATAAATATAAAGGTAGTGCATAGTTTGTACAGTGCTGCTATCATAGGACTCCTGGGTATAATTTATATAAAGAAAATAAAAAAGCATACATAACTTTCTAGTTGATTTCCTTTAACAGGGCTAATTGAAAACAGTTTCTGTTATTTAAAAGTAATTTATTTTAAATATACTTTTTAAAACAAAGTTCTTATTGATATCCATTTTAAGTATAATATTATCTCAGTGTGGGATACAAGTAAAAGGTCAGATCTTGTAGGAGTATTTTCTGTATGACTCAGTTTTGATCATAGATAAACTTATCGGTGAAACAAAATTAGTTAACCTTTTCAGTTCCAAAAGCTTGTTTTAACAGCCCACGATGGTTTCTGTCACAAATGCAGAACTTCAAAGCTCACAATTTTGTTCTGAAACATGGCAAAGAGAGTGCTAATTTCCCTTTTCTCTATCTGATAAAAGGCAAAGGCTAGTGATTCTAACATGAAATTAGACTCATTGAGATGCGGTATGTAGGCACAGTAAGCGATACATTATTAATTTTTAGTCAAGAGCTCTTGTGCACAGTGGTACAGCAACAAAAGCAATTTTTTTACTTTGATTATGCTTTTAATCTATGGGCATTGTTAAAGGATATTTCTTGTTCAGTAGCGTAACACTTATTTATGGATCTGATTAGTGGAGCACTGAAAGGCGCTATTTGAACAAAATGGCTGTAAGTGGCGTATCTCTAGGAACCAGTCTCTTTCCATATTGCTTGATAGGTTGTTCCAATTCCTGTCTGGTTAACTGGTTTGCAGCATTTCTCAGAAGTCCCTTCAGCTCTGCTTCCTTCTTTGTTTCCATTGCAGCAGCGCTGAAAATTCAATGACTTGGGTTGCTTCAATACATGCAGTCACACTCAACACCAGTAACTACCCTTCTTTCTCAAAGTCAGATCCGGAATGATTCAATGTTTTAATGGATTTCAGATCTGGGACCACACTCGTATTTGAGAAAAGCTCTCTCAGATGTTAACGAACCGAAGCTGTCTTCATGGCATTTGTGCAATCTCACCTCTATCAGCATGATTTAATGTGGTAGCTGAGGGACAGTTTGACTCATGGCAGGGTTTGCCTGCAAACTCACTCCTGCCGTCTTTACTCATTTTGCACAGTATTTACTGTCACTGTCTCGTGTGAAGCAGTTGTGCTGCAAAGGATTAAAAGTGGTGAAGTATTTCTCCAGATAACTCCCAGAGAGCTACATTTCAGACGTTACCTGCTGGAGAACTCTTGAGACACAGATATTAATGACGTTTCTCTCATTCAGTGAAGTAAGTACATTAAAAATATCCAAGGGTGAAGATATCTAGAAATCTGGTTTTGAAGGTCAGAGCACACGCAGCGCTAGCTGAGCTGGAGGAACGCACTGGTTCTGCAGAGCAGAAAGTTAAAACAGAAGTCTGTAAGGCATGTCCCGAGCTGAACTCAAAAAGGGCTTGGGGTGGAAATTTTGTCAGCCCTAGTCATATGCAGTGAAATATTTGTCTCATGCTGGCAGAGGCAGTGCACTTTTTTTTTGCTTCTATAATTTACAAAATATGAGCAAGTAGGTAGTTAAGGCATTACAATTCTTCCATGAATGGGATAATTTTGCATGGCTTTTCTAAGCAGAAAAATAACTGGTGCATGGGGAATTACTTTGTCACTCTCACAAAATGTAATTTCATCCAAACAGGCAAAATGATGCAATTATCTGGGCAGATAATGCAGCACACTCTGCATATATGGGCAGTGAAGATAGCCTTTTATTCCATGAACTAGAGATGATTGCTCTGGAAAATTTGCTGGATCACTTTTAATTATTAAAAGAGCAAATTCATGGTTTCTTTGTGGTCGACCCACACTGTATAGTATTTTCTTTTTTGTTCTATTTAAATTTAGATGGGTTATTAATACTTCCCGGCAGTGGTTATGAGAGGAGGATGACTGAGAATTTGGTAGGCAAGTTAATCTCATTTTTACTGTGTTTCTAGGGCCACCCACTTTCCCTTCTTATGACCTGACACCAAAAAAGTCCTTACCAGTTTTGCAGAGACCAAAGTACTGACCTCCTGCATCCTTCCATCTTACCTTCTGCCCTGTTTTTGCTGCTCTCTGCTTTACTTCTGCACATTTTTCATTTTTCAGCTCCTCTCACCAGCCCGACACTCAGGTCACCTCCACACATGCCTCCTGCCTGCAGGCACCTTGGTGGGATTGATGCCGTTTGAGGCCAGGGAGTGAGTAAAGAGTGGCCACTGACTCAGTGGGATGAAGCCATGAGGTACCTAGCAAAACCCCATTTCCAGCCCCGTACTCTGCAAATGAACATACTCTTAATGTCAGTAAGGAATCAGTCGAACATCAAGACCACTGAAGCCTGATGGATTTGTATAATGGGTGAGTACAAATCAGTGCTGAAGCCATTTTCCCTACTGAAGTGTTACGGATTCTTTCCCTAACAGTAGGTATTGGAGGACATAATAACATCAGGTTCATACCACAGCTCCACTTCCAGTGCAACTGCTTGTAGAGGTTGTGTATGGGTGTCCTCTCTTCTGCTAGACCAATTATTTTCATTCGGCTTTTAGAAATGCTGGTGACTTTGAGATCTTTGTCATATTTGACTCCTTTGGACAAGCAGTTCAGCCGCTTTTTGAAGGGAAAAGGCACAGGTGTACGCACAGACACTGAGACTGCCTTACAAAGTGGGACTGTTATAGACAGCAGAGGAATCCTTTGGGTGTTCTTTTACTACTGGTTACACTAGCCTTTGGTGAGTATTTTCAGCAGGAATTTTACCCAGCTGTGATGTTTTTGCATGTTTCTGTCGCGGTTTAAGCGCTGCCAAAATGTAGCATCTCTAAAGTCACCCTTTAGTGACTGTCTGGAGAAGCCCTATTCTGCCTGAGGAAACAGTTTCCAGGTTTTAGCAGTCAGACTTGGAGAACTTTAAAGCCCAGCAGTGATAGCTTTCATCTAGATGAAGCTTATCTTATTTTTCCCCCATATATATCTGTTGGTCTTGGGAAAGATATTACCTCTTCTCGTAAACCTCACCACATTTATAGCCCTGGACTATCCTGGCTGCAACAACAGTGAAAGTACCTTCAGCTTTTTATTTTCTTTTCCATTTCAAGCCTTCTAAATTCTATGTTGACATTCTCACTGCTAGCTGAAAAGCAGTATATCTCACAATATTCATGTCTTCGTGTGGAACACCTGACCTTGAGGAATATGCCCAGACCAGTGTCATGTGAACTTCACTTGCATCCAGGTACAAGGAGTAAAAGTGCAGTGTCTGCCAAAGGATGGGTTCATAAAGTAATTGAACACTTTGGATCAAAAATGGGGAGCTATGAGGGTTTTGAAAGATCAGGGCTTGGAGATTTCTTTTGGCTTCAGCTTCTTGCAAAGCTGGAGCATCTCTCACTGAGAAGCAGCCGTTTTGACTGAAGTGATAAACGTGACTAAAGTGATAAAAATTGATGAAGGTTTTCCGCTTCCCTGCCTCCCAGTGCCTCACATTCCTGAGTATGTATGTCCGTCATTAGTGATTATGGACCTGAAACCTTTCTACAGCTAGTGTGATTGCAATTGTGCAAATAGGAAGCAATAGTGAGCTAGAATCACTGAGTATGGTCCTGTCATGTCTGTGGGTTGTGTGTTTTCTCTAAATGTTGGCTAAACACAGTGTCTCTCCACAGCTGATTTTTTCTTGCAGTATATTATCTCTAATAAAGCTGAAGCTGTACAATTCACCCATTGCCCTCGCACTGCATTTTTATGTTCTGAGAACCAAAAATAATCAGCTTTTATTTTTTAGTTTGGGCAGATAATATGTATGCTTTTAATGTGCTCTTCAACTTATTACCCAGCTGCAGAAAGCACTCCAGTATGTAAGTGCAGGAGATGTGTTTATGTCTGGTCATCTCTGGAATGCGTAGCCACCGAGTGAAAGGCTGGGAAACTCCTGCAGGACGGCTGTACCGACTATGACCTGCCAGCACCAACAGCCCCATCTGTGGTGGTGGAGAGGGAACGTGGGTGCCTCTGCAGTACCCAGGGTCTCCAGCATGCTTGGGGGGATGCTTCCTACGTCTCCCGGGGTTTGTAGTCCCTCAGTGCCTTACAGCTGGCACTCAGCAGTTTGTAGGACTGGGCTTCTGCATGGCTGAAGAGAAAAAAACCCTCAGGATTTCTGTGTGTGCAAAAGGCTCCTAGAAAACTGTTGGAATTAAAATGATCACACATGTCCTTCAGCTTAGGAAAAGAGAGCTCTAAGTGAGAGCATGTGTGCTCCGGCTCTCGGGCTGAGAAAATGTCAGGCTGATGTGCTTGGGAAGTTCATATTGATACAAACAGGGAGGCTCCCTGCTGCCCACAGATTTCCCACATAAAAGCCCTACTGGTAGCCGTGGGAACTTAGCAGCAGCCACGCTGTGGCTAAAGTCACCACTCTAAAAATGTAGTGAAATTAGTGTTCATAGAAGTGAAAAACATGCCACAAGAATGAAGATGTTCTGATTCACAGCCGTGAAAATTAGTTGAGTTCTGGCATAAAAAAAGAAGAGAAAAAAAAAGCTGATTTTTGCAGTTATTCTGGCTTTGGGAAGGGATTGCTGGTGAATTTCTAAGAAGTTCCTGTGAGGGAAAATCTTGGCTTTTCAAAAATCAATTTGTTGCACCAAAACACATCCTCCTCCCCCTCCCTCGTTGTGCCCATGATGTGACGCTGGTCCTTCCTGCCAGCCCCATGGAAAGGGCCAATCCTGTGCTGCACAGTGGCCCCTGGTGAAACTGAGCAGTTTGTTCCAGAGCCTGCAAAATAATTTCCAGCAGCTGGGTTGTTGCTAATTTCAGTCCTGCCTTCCCATCTGACCCTCACCTCGCTCAAACTGCCGCTTGCCCTCTGTATTTTAAGACAAATAAAAAAATCCAATAGGAGGCTATAGTGGGCCAACAGATTTGTCCCAGCCTAAATGAAACACGAACGTGGGACCCAGAGGCAAAGGTAACACCAGCAATAATGCAGCTGTTGTAGCTTAACCGCATCATTTAGCACCATTTTTGGTTTGAAGTTCCCTTTTTTACTTTTTCTGCTATGCCTACCATAAGGAGAAGGGATGGCTATGGTGGCTGTAGCTCTTGATACTGGAATTTGGATCTGTGTGTTGTATCTCTGTTCTAGTTACAGAGACTCATCCTCAAACAGGTACTCTTGTCCCACACAGCTTTTGCTTTTCTTCCACCAGAAGGGCCTGAAACATCAACTCTGTAGTCAAAGCATTGACAAGGCTCTCTCCCTGTGTCCTATCAAGCCCGTTTTCCTTGATTTTCCAGGAGACATACTATGGAGCAATGAGCATTGCCCTCCCCTTGCTCCTCATGGTGTTCTTCCACCGCAACTCCTTCCTACGGATCAGTAGCCAAGCTAACCCCTCATCCAGCTGCCTATTGTGGCCTCTGGTCAGACACCACCTTCCCACCCCCACCCCAGCAACAGCTTCTGACAACAGCAATCCTACAAATAAAACAGGAAATTATTTCAATAGGGGATGTGGTGGCTGACAGAGAAAAGTGCAGTACGTCTGAAGTGCACTTGCTCTTTCATGTGAGTGCCGGGGCCCTGCAGAATGTTGCAGGGGAATGAATGTTTGTGCAGCCTTTCATGTGGTGGAAGGACCCATGCTTGTTTTTGTTGTTGTCACTACCGAGACCTATTGTAATATCTGTCCTGGTGACCTGGGTCCGAATGCTGCAGTTCATGATGTGGCAGCATTTTGCCCTGGGGTACAATCAGCACATGCGTCCTAGTGCATGGGCATTGCCTAATGATCTGGCCTGCCCTTGGGCCTCCATGGTAACCCCCTTGTCTTCAACATCACAACTACTTCCATACGTTAACGCCATCTGGGATAGCTGTGCTTGTCCAGTAAATGATTCACTTGCCTGCCACTTCCCAGTATGAGGTACCATTTTGGTCTGATGCCTGACTATCTGACCTGCGATTTCTCCTGAGAAGAACCTTTGGCATCTAGTTGAATTATTTAATGGAAAGGCTTTGGATGCCTTGGTCCTACTTGTTGCTAAGAGTTCTTCATCCTCCCCCTTTTCTTCTGGGCGATCAGCTTGACGGAAGAAGGGGTCTGGGTGAGCACTGCCCGGGGAATGCTGAGCAGCTGGGGCCTCTCAGGCTAAAAGATGCTTCTTGGTCTCAGAAGGCTGTTTTCTTAGAGGTAATGTTTTGGGCTTGGAAATGCACTTTGGTCTGTTTCCACCAGCTTTGTATTTACAGTGAATATTTTATTTCTCTCACCAGCTGGGTTAAGTGTTTTTTTCCTGTAGCATTCAAATGCTTGGAATAGAGGTTCAAATCCTTCTCTGCCCTCAAACACAAACATACCATATCTGGGTCAGGAAGTCCCTGACCTCCAAATCACTGGAGGTTGAGAGAGTATGTCATGGTAGTTTTATTATAGGGTTGCCCTAGTCTTGTATTCTTTCCTAGGCATCTGCTATTGCCAGCATTAGATGTTAAACTAGAGGGACCTTTAGTCTGACCTCCTATGGACGTTTTTATGGTCTTTTGTCTTTATCTGAGGTCTCCAGAGGCTAATAAAGATTTTTTAAATATAAGGAATTCATTGTGATCCAAGAAGTTGTGAACATAGGAGGGCTCTCCCAGCCTGCACTCCCTGGGAGCAGAGGTCTGATAAGAGTAGTGGGTGTCCGTCAAGTGCTGATGAAACAACTTCCAAAGTCTATCAGTTGCTAAGTAGATGGTCCTCAGTGGGTAATGAAAATAACTGTTTCTGGATACTTCTTAACATAAGCTTCTTCATACGGTGTAGGATTTAATAATTTCGTGCAGTATGTAGTTGTTCATTTAGGTTTGCTTCTAGTGTTGGGCCACAGCCTCACTGGAAACAACAGATCTACCTATCTCCTTTGGCTTCTTAGTTGGTTTCTTCCAACGATAAAGAGGTCCCAAAGAGGCCCTGTGTCCCCTTGCTAAGCCCTGAAGGCCTGCTGAGAAGAGTGGGTACCAGTGCTTGTTTGCTGTTATCTAAATGGAGTAACTTTAATATCATAAAGCTGTGCAAGGGTGTCAGGTGTGCTGAGACACATGGTGTTTGTGCTGCCACTGTATGTGAGCTCTGAGATTATCTTTAGTGCACAGGAAATGCCAAGGGGGTTTTCAGACAGCAGAAAAGCAGAAAAGACTCCTCTGAGCTTGTTTTCTCTTCTGCTTGCCTCTCCATTCTGCTTGTTCAGATGGAGCAAGACGGACAGAAATTCTTTGTGTAACTCAGTTTTCCCTTCCCCTTTTCATCTGGCTTTTAAACAGCATTTCTGCCTAAGGTAGAGCAGCCTTATAACTGAGAAAAGACCTCAGCCTGGCAATGTGGAAGGCTTGTCCAACTGGCCCTGATACCTAACCCATGCCTGCCCCTGTTTGGAGGCAGCAGAGCTGCTTTGCCAGATGAAGAGAGAGGAAAGAAGAAGGGTGATTTTTTTTGATGTGAAAAAACAACAAAACACCATCAGAGGAGTTTTACAAATCCTGTTCATTTTTCCATCCTCTTTTGCTCTTCCAAGCCTAGAAGAATCCTCTTCAGCATAGCATTAATCCTCTTAAGGTCATTTTCAACCTTAAGCACTCTGTGATTCTATGATTCTATGTTGCAGAAGGGTTTAGAGCTAAGGTTTCCAAGTCCTGCGTTGAAGCTGTTTAATCTTCACTTGCTTCATTGCAATCCCTGTGTCCTGAGCTGGAGCTTTGGTTGTAAAGAAGAGGCTATTTTTAAACTCAGGCCCTACATTCATGGTTTGTGTACTCCCAAAATAGCCCTAAAGGTTCAGATCTCTCTGTGCCCGGCCCTGCCACCTCCTATGCCCAAAACAGTCACAGCCCTGCTTCTGCAGCTGGAGTGCATCACAATGGAAAATTCAGTAGAGCTCATGCAGTTACCCTGGGAAGGAAAAAGAAGGTTTCGTTTGCTCAGTTGGTGCTCTCATGCATATTGTATGGCTTTAAAAAATACAGTATTTTAGTCAGAATGAGCGAAATGTATGGTTCTGCTTGAAAGTTTGGTAAGTGACACATTATAGCTTGTGAAGAGTAAACAGTTTGCTTAATGTTATTTAAGTGTCGGTGCAATATACAGCCTGAAAAAAAAAAACCCACTTTACATTGAAAAATACTCCTTTCTCACAGGAGTGACTGAAATGGCTGGTGGGGATTTTTGCTATGAAACTGGAAAACACCCCAGAAGCAAACCCATGACGACTCATGGAGAGTGTCAGTCTTCAAGAAAGTTTAAAGTATCTAAACATAAGTAAGCACATTTAAAACTGTGTGGCTGTCTGTGCACGCATCTTGCCTAATCTGTGGGGATCCTTGTTACTCATCCGGGGAGGGAGGCAAAGGTCACTGAAGTCCATTGAAAGACACATAGTGATTTCAGGCGGTTTTAGGTGAGGTCGTGCACTTGGCTCCCTCCAGCTGCCAGTGTCCTCGGTGCTCACTGCCATCCAAGCCTTTGGTGGTCTCTACAGCTGCTACAGCAGTTTCTGAACTGCAGTGAAAAGATGCAGTTCTGAAGGTTCGTGTTTCTGAGATGCTGGCCTGACCCAGGCCCCTCACACTGTGAACTGGTGGCTTCTGCAAACATGAACAAGAGCATCCTTCTGCTGATGGTAGACCAAATAGACTTGGAAATCTAGGGTTTTGGACTTTTTTTGGTAACAAATACTAAACTCTGTTTTTCTTACCAAATGGCATAAAATAAGAAGGTTTGTGGATGGATGAATGGCGTCCTTTACAAATGTCATAAACATGCGTGTGTGTTTAGCACAACCAGGATCAACACACAGGATTTGCTGAAAGGCAGCAGATGTACAGGCTTCACCAAAGTGAATGGATTCAACTAAACTTCAGGGCTGGGGAATAAAAAAGGCAAAATTCCAAAGCTGCAGTTTACTGCCTGGTATTTTTTAACACAGATCTGTCCAGTAAATAGCTGGTGTCTGCAGTCATTTATTACAAAGACGGCTGTGGCAGCTGATCGAGTTACCCAGAGGCAAACACTGCACCGGGCTCTCCCCGTGCCTGAGGCTGGCAGAGGTGGCTGCAATCCCCCGAGACCCCACTGAGGAGGATTGGTGCGAGCAGAGGCACCGCTCCCACAGGATGCTCCTGAATCGGCGCTGGCCGAGCCGAAGGGGGTGCTCTCCGGGGAGGCCGGGTGCTGGCTCGGCGTGGCGGTGGGGACAGCTGTTGAGCACGCAGCCAGCCAGCCACCCACCGCCCGCAATGTCTGCAATGCACACAGCTGCTGCCTGGCTGCGTTACAGAGGTGCCTCGGCTGCAGCGCATGGGCTGCCTGCGATATCAGTGGCGGCTGCGAGCCGCGCTCCGGCTATATTTTACAAGTTGGTTTTCTATGGCGCTGCAAGCACAGGCACGCTTTTATGGCATCCAGAGCATTTCACTGAATGATTTGGTAGTATGCTACTGACCAGACAGCGCATTTCCAGATTTAGATTATAAGAGGAAAACAGCAAGTGGTAGGTTCAAGTGCAGGTCAGTGGATATGTTATACCAGAGCTCCTCCGCGGAGCACTGGAGTACTCGTGCTCCCCCGGGACCAATACTGTAAGCTGTGCTCAGTAGAGATGGACTAAGGTGTTGGCTTTTATGATTACCAGTACCATTTGCGCTGGGAAAATGCTGTTATCACGTTGTAAACATCATTTTTAATATCTCAAAATCTTCTCAGTTGGTATTTGGGCTTCAGTCACAAATGGTCACTTTTAATTTTCTGCTGTTCTCTAGGTGTATTAAACACCATTTTAGAAGGAGGTTTTCAGGAAGGAAAAGAAGGAAACAGAGGTGAAAGAATATTCTGAATCTGCTGGTGGGCTTGTTTCTAAATAGCCACTAGTACCAGCAGGCACAGTTTGGACAAGGAAAGCAAAATTGGTGCTGGTGGCCATACTACAGATGGATACACATGGAACAACAAATACCGCAACACAACATCATTGGCATTCAGTATGAACAAGCAGCATTTAAATATATCACCTGCAACAAAACTTGAGTTTACAGACAGTGTAAATCAACTTACTGACCCAGCTCCTATGCACCATGTGGAAGTCAGTAGGAGAGTATCTCCTTGAGGGTCTGAAGAGCAAAATGGATTGGTAATGATGTTTAATAATTGCAGATTGGCTTGAAACACTGCAAGCATTTTTAGATTAAATTCTGATTAGTTGAACTTAAGATCACCTTTTGCAGGGCAATATTCCCTTTGATGAAGGACCCAGGCTGCACAAGGGCCCTCTCCCTGGGTAAATGGCGAATGCCGAAAGCATAATGGGTACAATATCACCAGAGAAAGCTGTTTACTGTTTTGTTGCCACAAGGAATGAAACACCCTTTCTCACTCTCAGTGGGCTGAACTGCTTGTGAAAGTGCAACCTAGGCCCCAGCCCTGTGTTTGCTGAGTAAGATCTGGCCCGTGTAGGAGTTAGTCATGAGTAACCTGCCGAGAGTTACATGGTTCAGGTTGCTCACGGCTCTCCCACATCTTTTAGCACAATGGTATCTGTAATGTTGGGGTGCATCATGTCCCTGGAGGCTTTGGGGAAGGTGGTCCTTGTCCCCGGGCAGAAAGGGGATGTGAGAGCTGCTGCTGCCCCAGGGAGGAAGGGGGTGAGGGATGGGGACTGCACCTGCACTGGCAGGGGACAACCACCTGCTCCCAGCACAATGTGCTAACTTGGGCTTTATTTTTGTGATAGGGAGACTAGGAGTGTTTGGAAAGGTGAGGTATCGGTGGCTTTGTGGCTTGAGGCTCCAATGCATCCTTTGGGAAGGCTGGCTTTGGTGTGGTGGCTAAAAACACTACAAAACACACAGAGT
The DNA here is from genome assembly GCA_017639245.1 of Myiopsitta monachus. Taxonomy (NCBI): domain Eukaryota; kingdom Metazoa; phylum Chordata; class Aves; order Psittaciformes; family Psittacidae; genus Myiopsitta; species Myiopsitta monachus. Next base: position 70,175,586 of record CM029919.1, read on the forward strand.
AGCACTTTTAGGCTGATAAAACATCTTTTCCAGGTGTCTTTTCCCCTCACAGCAGCTGAAATCTCAAATTCCTGCTTTAGTTCTTACTCAGGCAAACCTCCTGTGGACCTGCTCCTTTCAGGACCAGAACTGACCAAAACCCTCAGGTCTTGACCCAGAAGGTGCAAAACAATGCTGAAGTGAAGGTTCACAGAGCTACACCCCTTTCATTTAACCTAGTTTCCATATGACACAGGCGCATCTGGCTGTGTGATAGCGCGGTGCAAGTAGGGCAGATGCTGTTCATTGGGAAGATATTTCTGTCATGCCCATGCTTCTTGCAGGATGTCCCACTGCAAGGGACCCCTTCTCTCACCCTTGCTCTGAGGATGGGGCTAAGCTGAGGTGGGAGAAGAGGAAAAGAAAATGTTTAGAGCTGCCTTTCTGAAAGAAATGGCCATTTTTGTTTTTGCTTTTCCTCTGGATTTGACCTTTTTCCACCGGCAAAGTGTGCCAGATGATGAAACATGTTTGGGTGCCAGGAGGACAGTGGGCACCCCGTGTGCCTGCCTGGTCCCTAGCCAGGCCCTGCCCACTGCCCTCCTGGGGCATCCTGCACTTCTGCCCAGCCCTAGGGAAGGGTCCAGCCTCACGGAAGGGCCACAGCCCCGCACCGTGTGCAGGAGAAGAGTGCTTTATATGGGATCTTGAGTGCTGCTGGCAGATGTGGAGAAAACCTCAGTGTGTGTAACCAGACAACTCCCTATCCACTGCACAGCTTGCATTCACAAGCAGTGCTAATTATTCGAAGCAAAGCCGACAAAAATTCAAGCTCCCAAACCTTTCCCAGGAGATACCCTTTCCCTTTGTCTTCCCACATCATGCTCCTCCGGCAGATCCAGTCAGCCCCTGTGCCTGAGCCTGCTCTTGGTGGGGTGCTCCTGACTGGGGTGCACCATGGGACATAGTGACCTGCTGGCACACATGGACTGCATCTGTAGGGCATGCAGATGCTTCTTTTCTGTGTCTGTTAATGAAGAATTCAATGAATCCTAAAAAGGTGAGAAGAGGGGGTGAGAACAAGGGCAATGTTACATTGCTCAACTGTTTTGCTCAGGTTTTAGAGCAAATAGAAAGCTGTCCTTAATGAATTGCACTACCTTAATGTGTCCTACAGTTAGCGAAGGGTGACAATAGAAACCAGGGGGCATAAATGGGATGTATAGCTCTGCAGAAGGCCACCCAAAGGACAGAAAGCAAAGGGTTCACACTACTGGGAGCAGGTATCCTCATGACTGCAGATGCAGCTGCAATTGCAAGCAGCCTTATTTTGAATATGAAAACTTCAAGCTGGGAGGCACAAGGGCTGGCTAAAAGGGGGAAGGAAGAGGAGGAAGGTCTGAGCTAGGCGTGCTCAGAGCAGTGGAGCCGAGTTAGTGTCTCGCTGGCTGAGCATGGCTTGGCTATGCTGAGCAGCCAAACAGCCTCCCTGTGACCTCCCCTGCTGCAGAGCTTCAGATGTTGCTGAAAAATCTGATATCACTGCAAGAGATTAGAAATATCACACTTCCAGGAAAGCCCAGGGAAGAGGGCTTTATAGTATTTAGACTTTATAGACTATTATAGACTTTATAGTCTTCCACTATAAATGAATTCATTTGAACAAATGCCTCCTGTCCAAATTCAACCGGCATAGATCAAGCTGGTTGTCCATATTTCTGTGTGTTCTAGTCTTTCTATGCCCCCTGTTTGCTGCTCATGAATCAGCAACAATTTTATCCCACTGTTTGACGAGAGCATGAAATTCCATAAGGTCCTATACCCCATCTTATCATGAGGCAACCCTTATTCTGTAAAAACACTTGTTAAATGGAGTATTTTGGTCTGCTTTATTGTTTGAAGTTAATTGTTGGGTAATTAAATAAGGATCAAATCCAAGATTGACAGAATTCCCAATTCTGTCCAGATCTCAGTGATAATGGCCTAACGGACAATAGAAAATTGGCTCTAAACACTTAGGCTTCTTACAATCAAGACTTTGTCTTCTTATGTCTTTGTAAATTATTCTTCACCTCTGTGTTACTAGAGAATTTGCAGCCTTCCTTGCAACATGCAGGACTTACTCATAGAAATAGATCTGTTGTCTGTAAGAGGGTGAAGTATTTGAAAGTGGCAAAATCCGTCCAAAAATATTTATCATGATTATTGTTATTACTGTTACATATGTGCAAGTAAATTATGTTTTTAGCCTCAGGAAAAAAATAGTACAATTATTTCCATTCTAATCAAATACTCTAATATTACTACAAAATAAATGTTTGCAATAAATAGTAAATCTGTGGTTTAAGATTATAATGGTAAACAGTAAATAATAGTAAATCTGCTACTCCTTGTTACTATGAGGTTTATGTCTGGTTCTGTTATTAGTATGAGGTCTATTTTCAATGAAAATTCATCAAATGTCAAAACATGACTAAAATACGGTAAACTGCAAATAAAACAACCACACTTGAAAGAATGCAAAGAGCACTTTGGCAAATTGTTATCTTTGCAGTGGTATCTTTGTTCTATATATTTACACAAATACGCGGAAAGATATCATAAATTAATTGCACAGGAAAATCTTACTCATCTCTGTAGAAAAACAGGATAGCGATTTCATATGTGGCTCAGCTCTAGGACGATGTGATACTAGTGGCTGTGCTGTTTTCAAGATGCAGTTCATCTAACTGGAAAAGGGTATGGTTTGGCTGACTAAACTCTGGAGTGATGTTGAATGATAAAAGTGCTAAGGGGAATTTTTGGGGCATCTAAAAGGCAACGTATAGACTCTGTAGGTGTAAAAAAAACCCCCAAACCAAACCCAAAAAGGCTTTTTCTGGTTGTATAAAAAAGTTACTGACATTTTATGACACAACCCCCCCCCCCCCCCTTGAAAATCATAGCCGCCTTAAAACTGAATGGAGGCTCGCTAGTGTAGAGATGTTATTTTGGCACTTTGGCTTATCTTGCCCCTCTTTGAGAGTTCTATTGGGCATCTGATGTCCCAGACTGGAGTGGGCTGTGGTGCACATAGGCACGACCAGTGAGAGGCTGTTGAAGTTATTCTTTACAAGGACCTTTTAATTTTGGCTCAAGAGGGATCCTGATGTGAGAGGTGCTTGCTGATCTTGCTTCCCCAAAGTCAGGCCAGTGGAAATGCCCATTTTGACCTAAGCTGTCACATGCTATGGGTGTGCAGACAAACAGTGGCCATAGGTCTTGGTGGAGGCAAGCATATCCCTAGGTCTGCTCCTCTTGTAGTGTAGTATCAGATCTTTGGTCACCATCCCTTTCCCATGTCTACCTACCACTGTTTTAGGAACTTGCTTCATGGAGAATGGGGAAATCCAGGTCCTCATCAGATGAAAGAGCACAAAGGGACTCGTGCTTTACAACTTCAAAAAAAAAAGGATCTTGTTTTTTGTGGTACAAGGTCTGGTCTTCCTTCTTTCTGATGCTGGACCTTCATTTCAGGCCACCAGAACAAAGGCATGCTGATCTTCGTGGAGTCCCAGGCCTGTGCTGATGACTTTCACATAAAAGCTGCTTTCTTTTGTAGTCTTAGCCCCAGACTACACAGCAATCCCAGCTGTGAATACTTTTGGAAAAACAGCTTGTCTCCAGCACAGAAAATAAAAGCTTGAAAAGTCAGTGGTCCTCTTTCCATCCCCTCCTGATTCACAGAAAGCACCTTGGGAAACAAAAAAAGAGCGCAATTGTGGTTGAATCTTGGGATTTAGCAAAAGGACTTCAGGAGTCCAGCAAACACCAATCTGGATGCAGTGGGCTTAGTGCTTTTTCTCCTTTCCATTAAAACCTCATTGAACCAGGAAGGTTGCCTGCCAGGTGTGGGTGGCAAAGCTTTCACATATTGATTTTCATTCTGTTGGTCTTGAAAGCAAAAACACATCTTTCATGTTGCCAGGCACTGTATCAGAGCCCACAGTGGCTTGCAGGGTGTTTCTGTGCATTGTGGCAGTGAAGACAATAGAACATCCTGTGAAGTAACAGCCTTAGCAAAACACCACAAGAGAAAATAGTGAAAAACACACTTCTCTGTTCCTTTTTTTTACACAGACTTTTGGTTAGAAACACAGACCTACTGGATCTGAAATGGCTTTCTCTTGTGATCTGGCTTCTTTTTAAGCCCCAAACCGTTTAAAGCTCCACTCCCCTCCCTCAAACCCTGTTGAAGCTTGATGTGGGAAGATGTAGACTTTTTTCCTACTGCTTTCAGTCACTGTCTGACAAATTCTGAATACGCCTTGATGTGTCCGCTGCTTTTAATATTGCTGGCTAACACAAAGCACTTGATTTGTTCTCTCCTACTGACACACATAATTTGTATTACCATAGAGAAATATTGCTCTATTTTGCAGGGAGATTACATGGGAAAGCAATGTAACAACCACCATAAAGTCGCTGCATGGTGCTGACTTGGGCAATCAGTTTTCCTATGGCATGACACACTTACAGACTGGGCAACTTGCGTGCTAAGTATTAGTAGAACTTGATGCTTGCAAGCAGAAGGCTTGTTCTTGCAGTTGCTGCTTTGAAGTTTATGGAAACTTTTCTTATTCTTTTAAATTTATGAGTGCCTGTCTTCAGTGCTCTTTGAGACACTGTACTCTTGGAAGTGTAACCTCAGGAATGGAATATGGTATTGAGGTGCTGCAGCTTGCAGGGACAAAATGGCATTTTTTGCCATTTTTTGTGAAAGGCATTATTCCTATACCAGGCTGGAAAAAGACTGTGTACCAACATACACTTTCCTTGTGTTTTCAGGCACATGCAACATCCTTTGTTACCCCCTGGCCTACGTCCATATCCAGCCTTGCATTTCCCTCAAAGCTGGCTGAACTTTATTGGTGGGTGAAATTATTCCTTTAATGTCTACTAAGTTTATGGTTGCAGAAACATCGTTTTAATATCTTTTGGGATGGCTGATGGTCTATGGAAAGAATGATCTTCCAGGACTCAGAGTAGCTGAATACCGACCAGCTACATTGCTCACTTATGCAGACCTTTGCTGGGTATTAGTATGAAAACAGGAAACGATGTGGGAAATGTTAATAAAACTTGACAACAACAGCTCAAAAGGTGTTTGATCCACCGTTTAAGTGTACATAACTATTACAGGATGAGGAAACAGGAAATATGCTGAGGGGAAGAACAGAGAACTGTAAAAAGAATAAAAAAGACTTGAAAAGTTCCAAGTCACCTTTTGTAAGTCGGCTGGCATGCCCAAAGGTGTTCACAGCACACAGCTCTTCACTTAGGTGTTACATGTGTTACGCATGTAAAACCCAAGGAGCCGGAATTCAGATCCTTCAACAATAAATTCCATCCAAGTTAGTGCCAAAAAGAAACACTCCTAATGGAAACTAGAAAAAGCCATTTACAAGCAAGGGTTTTAAGATTTTAAGAACAAATCCGCTTTCTGTAGCTCCTGTTTCTTCAGAACCCGCATTTGCCCACAGCCTAGGATAAATGAAATGTCACAGTTCTACTCCTATTCAGAAGGAGTATTACCATTTCATGATCACTTTTTTCTCTCAGGTCCCCCGCACACCACCCCACATTCTTTCATAAGTAACTGAGTCATAAAAGAAAAAAACCCAAACCAAGCACACCCTCTTTTTCCTTCTGTGTTTTAATGCAGTGGGTTCTCTGCCTTCTTCTCTTTGAGGTTTGCATGATGAGTTCCCTAGTAACTCACTCTAAAGTGTTACTGAATGAAGTCTAGCAAATGTGTTAATATGAAAGAAGTGTTCTGGGACAAAAAAATCCACATATTGATTTGGTGTAAGAACAGCAAATTCTTCCCTTCTGTTACCTTTCGTTAAGCAGCATTCAAGTATTTTAAACACCTGAAGTCACAATTGACAATTTATAGACTAAGAAACTGGGTTTCAGAGTTGAAAATATTTGATAATTAGTAAACTAACTGTGGAGCTCGGGTCTGCTGATTTTAAGTCTCTGACCCATCTCCATTGGATGATATAATTTCCTGTAATAAACACACAGAAAGGAACCATTTTCTAATTTGCAGGACACCCATTATCTTCCTTAAAATGTCTTTTGTACCTTTGAAATCAGGGAGCAGTAGTTACAGGTTGCACAATTCCTTCTAGCCATGGGCCTGCACAAACTGATGGGGCTTTGGGTTTTTAAGAGAGGGGACAGAAAGTGCAAGGTAAGGAAAGGTGGACTGTGCAAGAACAGGAGCTTCCAAACTGTGGAAGAAAAAGAGATTGCCAAGTGTTTTCTGGTGCTTGGAGCCTTGCATAGGATTCATCTGTCCAAGCTTTGATGTTCATCTCACTGCCAAAGCCACATCTAAGACAAATCAGATGTATCACCCTGTAGCAATATATCACTTTCTGGGCACCCACTGCAAAGGGCAGCAACCTCAGGCTTCAGCGTTAAGCTTCTGAATGTAAAAAGGCAGATTCTTGCCCTTTGTCTCTCCCTTGGAAAAGAAGCCTGCTCAGAGAGAAGGGGGATGGAGACGTGAGGGGGTTTCCCTGCAGGCAGAGCTGCCCTGTGGCACAACAGCCTGTTCCTCACTGTTCTTGGTTTAAACTAATGCTTTGCCTTCTGCTGGTTTGGCAGACAGGGGAGCTCTGGTAGGAGCTGGTTGACTTTGAGCTCTAACATGGGCTACACTTCAGGAAGGCAAGTAGATGGATGTAGAGTTGCTACTTGGCAACTCAGGCAAAACGTGTGACTACCACTGCCTGGACACATCTATTTACTTGTGTTCTTCCCTGTGCTTTTCATCATTTGGCTTTATGGGCAGTGAGTCAGGCCTGGCCCTGCTTAAGCATCTGACCTACACATCATGAGAGCTCTGCTGTGCTTTTTCATGGAAACAGCTTCTTTTGGTGACAGCTTATTGCTTGTTGATACAGCTTTGATGTAAAGATTTAATGAAGCCACATATTAAACTGCTCCTGCAAAACTTGTTAAGTATCATGATGTGCTTGTTTTTTTGTTTTTTGAAAGTTTTAGTGAAGGTTGGGAGAAATGCAGTGCCACAACTCTTCATAGCTACGTTAAGCTAAGCACATGATTGTTCTGTGTGTGCATGCATGTGCATACATATGCACACATATACACAATTGGACCCATCCTTTGTCTGGTATTGGAGGTTTGCCCCGACAAAGTGCTGGAGTCTATTGTTTTAGTCTTTAAAATGCCCCTCCCTTGGGGCCATGATATCATTGCCTGCATCGCATCCCATGAGCTTCCTCCAAAGTGCTTTCAAGTCCTGCTATGTAACACAGGATTACAAATTCCCAATTTTACTCAAGAAGTGGAGTGAAATATCACCTGGACATTGGCCTGTCATGCTGGAGACAGTGTGGCTGGTGATGAGTCCCCTTTTCATCATCTCCTGCAGGCAGGAAAGGTAATAGGGTCACCTATTATGAAACAGGTTTTTTATAGAGGATGATTTCTCTGTGATGCAGTCTTATTATGTATGTTTAACTCTTCTTTGGGTAGTGACATTGAAAGCAAAGTAATCTTGTGGCTGATGTAATACCACAGTGCCCTTCTTTAAGACTGGCTGTAAGCATGAGAGCACTTCCACAAGTCTTTTCTTTGAAGGGCAAAGAAAGTAATATCCAGTTTGACTAGCTAGTCATATTTTACCTTCCTGGTTCAGTTCATTGGTTTCCAACTTGCTCCACCATTTTTAGGCTCTTCTGACCATTTTGCTCACTGTGAACCTGAGCAGCTGGTGTCGGTGCTTGCCTTGGGAAGGCACTGGGAGCTGAGAAATGTGCCTTATACTGTGCGCCCTTTTGGGCTCTCAGGGGTAAGCCTTGTTTGTTGTTGTAGGGTAAAAATAAAGGTCAAGTGCAGGTGGGTGACATGCCAGCAGAATGGTTGAGGGAGTCACTGGTGCCAGCAGCAGGAGGAAAATGTTGGTGTGGAGACTCACAAGGAGTGAGGGGTGGAGACGGATGACACATGCAGGATGCTGGGTGAGGTAATTCTTTCCAGCTGTCCCTGGTCCTCCTTTTATGTCTTAGTGCTCTCCTAGCAACAGTCCCTTCTTTGAAACTTTTTGCCTCCTGTTTTCAGATAGAAAGCCATGGTGGAGGGCAGCAGTCTCTGGAACACTGTGGGCTGCTTTACCTGTGGACAGAGGGACTGACTACTTTGGATTTATGATTTAAAAACAGAACAAAGACAAACCCACCAAAACAACTGTAAAAAACTCCTAATGCAAATCGGATTTTTCTAAATAGGAGCAATAATGAAAAAGAGACCTTCTATGAACACTTTCTTCTTTCTGTTCATCTGTTCATTAGAAAATGAAAGTGGATGTAAATGACACCAGTGGGTGATAGTTGAGGTAAAGGCAGGGCTTAGATGAGCAATTGGCAGTCACAACATGAAAGTCCTGGGGGAGCTGAACAACCTGCAAGGCTTAGCTTTGAGATACACAAGCTAGGTTTGTTCAGGTGCAAAAAGTGCCTATTGCCAGGGTCAGCTCAAGAGTTGGCTATGGAATATAATTTCCAGCAGTGTGCACAGCCTTACAGGCAGAAAAACCCAACCCCGTGGCACAACCCAAAGTACGAACTACTGAGTGATAAACAGCTGGACCCAACAGTCTCATTTCATGTCAAACACTTCATAATGATGAAGCCTTGGCTGTGCTGGCCTGGTGCAAACTGGCAGAGATAACGCATGGCTCTAGTGAGGTGACATAGGGCAGAAACCCCAGCATTAAGGCAGTCCTTCCCTGCGCTTTTTGCCAGTATTCAAACACAGAATGAAAAAAGGAACAAGGTGCAGCATAAGACGAAAAAAAATCCATTTAAGTGTGACAAGACCTAAAGGGGGTCTACAAGAAAGCAGGAGAGGAACTTTTTATAAGAGCAAGTAGTGATTGGACAAGGGGGAATGGCTTTAAGTTGAAAGAGATTAGATAGATTAGATATTAGAAAGAAGTTCTTTACTATGAGGGTGGTGAGACACTGTCAGAAGTTGCCCAGAGAAGCTGCTGATGCCCCATCCTTGGAAGTGTTCAAGGCCGGGTTGTACAGGGCTTGGAGCAACCTAGCCTAGTGGCAGGTGTTGGAACTAGATGTCTTTATCCTCCCTTCCAACCCAAACCGTTCTGTGATACTATGGGTCAGAGAATAGTGACTGATGCAGTCTTCTCAGGAGCATTACTATTGCAGCTATGCAGGAGCAAGCTGGTGGCACCTGGCACCTCCTCATACTGCAAGGCCAATTTATCTCCTTCCTTTCAGAGCCATCACTGCCTGGGCTGTGCTGCCTGGGACAGCAGTGTGTCACCTTGTCATGGTTGCTGGTAGCCTCGTGTGAGACGTCAGCTCTTTGTTCTGTGCAGAAGCAGGTCACAATGGTTAACCACTCTGATTACTTTAGGTGCAAACTTTTCTTCCTGAGCTTGTATGTATTGATCGGGCTGTGACATCCACAGGATAGTATGTAGGAGGCAAGACATGCTGACTTCAGTCATTTAAACTTCTGACAAAATACCACACAGGGAAGCTGTATGGGCGTGGGGGTGAGAAGTTGCCAGAGATAACATCAACCTGTAGAAATAAATGGCCACTTGACAGCCCAGCAAATCGTAGAATCATAGAACAGTTAGGGTTGGAAAGGACCTTAAGATCATCAAGTTCCAACACCCTTGCCACGGGCAGGGACACCTCACACTAAACCATGCCACCCAAGGCTCTGTCCAACCTGGCCTTGAACACCGCCAGCCATGGAGCATTCACAGCTTCCCTGGGCAACCCATTCCACTGCCTCACCACCCTTACAGTAAAGACTTCTTTATATCCAATCTAAACTTCCCCTGTTTAAGTTTGAACCCCTTGTCCTTTCACTACAGTCCCTAAAGAAAAGTCCCTCCCCAGCATCCCTATAGGCCCCCTTCAGATATTGGAAGGCTGCTATGAGGTCTCCAAACAGCCTTCTCTTCTCCAGGCTGAACAGCCCCAACTTTCTCAGCCTATCTTCATATGGGAGGTGCTCCAGTCCCCTGATCATCCTCGTGGCCCTCCTCTGGACTTGTTCCAACAGTTTCATGTCCTTTTTATGTTGAGGACACCAGAACTGCACACAATACTCCAAGTGAGGTCTCATGAGAGCAGACTAGAGGGGCAGGATCACCTCCTTCAACCTGCTGGTCACGCTCCTTTTGATGCAGCCCAGGATACCGTTGGCTTTCTGGGCTGTGAGCACACACTGCAGCTGGCTCATGTTCATTTTCTCATTGACCAACACCCCCGAGTCCTTCTCTGCAGGGCTGCAGGGCCACTCTCAATCTCTTCTCTGCCCACCCTGTAGCTGTGCCTGGGATTGCTCCCACCCAGCTGTAGGACCTTGCACTTGGCATGGTTAAACTTCATCAGGTTGGCATCAGCCCACCTCACAAGCGTGTCAAGATCCCTCTGGATGGCATTCCTTCCCTCCAGCGTACCAACTGAACCACACAGCTTGGTGTCATCGGCAAACTTGCTGAGGGTGCACTCAATCCCACTGTCCACATCACTGACAAAGATGTTGAACAAGACCGGTCCCAACACTGATCCCTGAGGGACACCACTTGTTACTGTTTTCCCAGCTGGACACTGAGCCATTGTCCACAACTGTTTGCGTGGGGCCATCCAGCCAGTTCTTTACCCACCAAGTGGCCCACCTACCAAATTGATGTCTCTCCAATTTAGAGACAAGGATGTAGTGCAGGACAGTGTCAAACACTTTGCACAAGTCTAGGTAGAAACCTTGATAGGGTTCAAGAAGTGCCCTGTTCTGTGTAGGGCAATAGCTTGGCGTGAGGGCAAAAAACCTGTGGGAAAAAGGAGAAAATATTTTTGAGATAGTATTCAACAACGAACATTTTCAGGAGCTCCAGGATATTCCTGTGCTGCCCCATGTCATGCTGAACCATGTGTTTTAACTAGAAGAGCCATAAGTGAACTATGCAGGCTCTGTAGACAAACCCAAGCGGTACGAGGCATTTCTGGTAATAGAGTTCCAGCAACCTGTGTGCTCCATGGCCGTTGAAAATACTTGGCAATCAGAAGGAGAAGAGGAGGCCCTGGGAAGTGCAACTGTTCTGGTGAAGCTCTAGACAGCCTTGGGACAAGAGGAGAGGTGGCAAAAAGAGGAGAGGGTATGGTCACTGTAGTTGAGGTACTCTGAAAGTGTAGCTAATGTTGCCAGTGACGCCATGGAGATTGGAAAGAAAAGCCTGGCAGTAGCACCCTGAAGGCTTTATGTTGTAGACTAAGGCAGAAATACCACTGAGGTGTGTATTGGACCTTGTCAGACTCAGCAAAAAAGTACAAACTGATGAAGTAGAATTGTTTTATGTAGTTCTTTCTCAGAAGTTATATTAATCTTACCAAAAACCCATAGAAGTACTCCTACTATCTACTATTAGAATAAAAGTACTTTAAATTTTAATTTTCATACTAATGAACTGCAGATTTTATGCCAATAATTAAATTGTGAAATACTCGAAAGATTTAGGAAATTCTAACAGGAACAAGCACTTTATGTGATGTCCATTTTTAAATAAAATGTTTTTTTCCTGGTTTTCCTGGCATAAAGTGCTATTTTCAACTGTCCCAGTCTTTTGGTTGTTTCTGTATGATGAGTAACTTGCATCTCTGGATCAGGAGTACAAGTCTCTGGGTCAAGTTGCTGAAATGTAAAAGATACCTGTGTAAAAACCCATGGACTGGTAAAGCTGAGGATTGCTAAAATTTGTTGAACTAGTGCTGTACATGAGGACTCTGCCAATATGTCGAATATATTCTGTTGAAGACTAAAGTATCCTGCAAGATATCTTCCTTCTTTCATACTTTCTGGAGACTATCTGCTCAGCTTGCCTGACTGGGTGTGTGTCATTCCCTTCCCGGAAGTTACTTCTTTCCCAGATTAGGGACAAAAAAGTTCAGTAATTTTCTGATTAGTTGAGATATAAGAATTCTGGTGTGCTCCTCACCAATATCTCCTAAACTTGTGTTTTTCTCATGCTATTTAATGAATATGATCCTTTACATCGTTGTGCCAGTTCAACTTGCAAACAAACACACAGAGCAGTGACTAGAAAAGGTCGTAAACTCACCTATTCAGTGTTTCACTCATTCAGCTCTACAGAGAATCTCTAGGGAAATTAGCTCTCTGATTCTGATATGCAAGTTATGTTTATAAGGTGGGAACAAGCCCTCTGCTTCATTGTGATGGGTTGAGGACATGAGAGTCCAGTGCATTCGGACCCACCACAGCCTTGATCAGCCAGCCAGCAGTCAGCTTTAGGGCCTGCAGGTGTCTGCTGCAGGGTATCTGTACAATGTTAACTTCACAGTTTACTAGCTTGGGAATATGCAGCTCATCCTGACATACTCTGTATTATCTACAGTTTTATTGTTTAGGTTCCTGTATGACACCCTCCATAGTGATTCTGGAAATAAAGCAATGGTGAAATAGTAAATGAAAACGTGGGAATTGCACCTTTTTGATGTGTATGGGAAAAGGGTGAAGTCAGCATTACACAAATGATGAATGGATGAATTATGCTTACCTCGATCTATGCTGTGCCACTGAGCAGGGTGTCATCATGCGCAAGGAAATGATGAGGGGACTGAGTCTCAGGAGGGAATGAAGAACAAGCTACAGAAAACTGGGGGCCAGACCCCTGCCTTCCGCTGCTCTAGCATTAGAGCATCTTTCTGTAGTTCACACAGCAATGTGAATAACATCTGTCTGAGTTTAATCTGACACCCTCTCCCCAGGGGGTAAAATATGTGCACTGGAGTGTGCTGGTGGCTGGGGACAAGGGTAGGTGTTGATGGCAAATGTTGTAAGCATGCTCATCTTAGAGAGGGGAAGAGCCAAGATACGGGCCTTGCCAGTCCAGGTGGAGGTGATGTGAGCAGTGACCAGACCCTGGGAAGGCCCTGCCTCTGCTGCAGTGAAGTTCAGGATCTGTCACAGACGCACTTCATCCTACCATCTTCTGCACCCTCTGAAGATGCTGAGGCCACTGCCTGCCGGCAAGGCAGGTCCTCTGGCCACAGTTTGGTCCTTGTGGAGAAGCACAACTCTTTTAGGCCAAGGTATGTCCACCTGATGTTCTTAACTGGTCCAAATCGTGGTTGGCTGTGGACAACCCAGATGTGTATGATGACAAATCCCACCAGAGCCTCCCTGGCTTATCTGTGTGTAACCTCTCTTCTCCCAGGTCCTCAATGGTTTACCTTTTCTCCTCACAAAAGGGTAAAAAAAAAAAATTTTGGGGGCTCATACAACTTAAAATGTGGTTATTTTCCAAGTTTTCTGCTTGTAATCAGCAGAGAATTTTGCTGTGTAACCATCTCCTATGAAACAGTGGTTGGGCATTTGGTTGTCATATGGCTGTGCTGTATAATTATAGAACATGTTATAGTTTGATGGATGAAGTCATTAAGAGCATAGTAATTAGTACCAGCCTGCTACTTTGAACTGCTGTGTGGTGTCACATATTCCTTACAGTGAATTACATCTGTGCACACACTGAATACAGCTTTCTAACCATCTGATGCCTCAGGCTTACATATTGTTACTTAGTATCCATCCAGAACATTTTTCATTCATTTTTAAAAATACACACACATCAAACCAGACAGCGGCATGTCGCTTCCTCCTGGAAGCACCGCTTTGGGTTTCTTTTTGGAACGGAAAACTCCAAAAGGAGAATTTTGACGCTTGCCGTGATGCCTGACATGGGTTTGGCACACGAAATGAAATCTTGCAGTGGAAAGGTGAAACTTTTCTGCTGTCATGTGTAGGACCTCGAGCCAGAAGTAATCCTGGTTTCCTCTGCTTTTTTGACTCAGCAGAGTGCACTTGCAGTCTCTGAAGAGCAGTGAGTGGTGTGCAGCTTTTTGCCCTAGAGCTGAACTGCGTGTTGGGATTTCAGTGGTGGTCTATATGGAAATCCCAACTGAGGTTTTCACTGGAAAAGCTGGGCGCATGCAGGAGTACAGAGAGGGTGGGAAAGGCAGCCCTGCAACAGGGAGAAGGCTGATGGCTCATCCTGGGGTTTGCTTGCTGGTGGTCACATCTTCACTGTGTGAAGCATCACACTGCAGCCATCCCCAAACAAGCACCCACTTCCTACCTGTTTCACTCTCCAAGCCCCTGAAGGTGATCTGGGATGATCTTCCCAGTCAGCAGGTATGTTTCCCTCCCATTTTCTCCTCTGCTCCACCACAAATGACCTTAGATAAGCTTGAGCTACTAGGCGCTCCAGTGGGATGAACTCAAATACCACACTGCATTTCATGGGGCAGACATGTCCTCACATGTGGCTAGTAGAGGAGTGATTATTTTCCCTTCCGCTACCAGCATCATATTCCCCTTTAAAGTACCTCATTAGGTGTGAAAAATGTGACTATCTTCAGCTGTAAATGACAGCTCTGTTTTGCAGCATAATATGTTGGTGCCTTCTGGGAATTACAGCGCTGTTAAAGATAGACTACTGAAGCTATGATGTCTCACTTTTCCATCAGAGGTTGGACATCCCTGCTATGCCACAGCTCCAGGGTATCTTGGTGTCTCCCTGTGTAGACAGTCACCTTACACTGGGTAACAGGTAGTTTAAAATAGAGTAGACCAACTCAGAGAAGATAACATTCAAACTGAACTGAATTTCAGCTGGATTTGGACCAAACCCCAAGTTTTGGGTTTAAGGAATTTTATTATTCCTTTTTTTTCCCTAATGCAAAGTTGAAATTTAGTCTGGGAAACAATCACTTTTAAAGGAAAAATGGAACTGAATAATCACAACTAAAAATTCCATTTTCTGAACGAATATCCAGCAAGAATTGCACTTAATCCTGTAAATAAGAAGTCTGTGGGAAAAAAAGAGGGCATATGAAAGGAAAAAAAAGCATCTTGCACAAAATAGACTGGGGAGTATTGGTTTGATGACCATGTATAATGGTTGTATCAATCTCAGGCTTCCATTCTCTGATCCATCTTTGCAAGGGGCAGAACTGCCTGCTTTAGAAATTGCTTCTATTGCTTGCATCAGTTTTAGAGCTCATTTGTGGGGGTGGCAGGAGAAGAAATGGCCTTTGTAAAGCAGCAATCATTTTGTCTGTCACCCCTTTTCTCAGTTTGATGAGATATTCCTTCAGCTTTTTCATTCCTTTCGAATGTGGTATTGCTCTGCAGATGGCACTGAACTGTGCTATACATATAACAGTGAGTCCAATCTGCCCTCTACTCATTTCATTATCATCTGCCAAACTATCTGGTTTCTAGTTGCCACAGGAAGCTTGAGGAGGATAAATGACTTGCTTATACATACTGTTCCCATAGGCGTGAACAGGCACAAACAAAATGTTTCCCATTCCATTCTTCTCACACTTTTTTGCCAAATGTGGTGGGGTATAGGATGAAATCTGCCCACTTTTTCTCACCTCCAGCACCACTGCTGAGCTGGAGGAGACCCTCTGCAGTGGTGCTTGTCCAAGCTGAGTGGTAGGTCACGGTTGATTTTTGGAGCGACCTTTTCAATTCTGGTTCAGTGCTGTGTGCTGATGAATAAGGCAACATTAGGAGTCTATTTTGTAATGTGGTGTGAGATGACAAAGAGATGTCTTACATGAGGGACAGGCCTGTACCACTGAGACTTCATGCCACAGTACGAGAGCTTCAGAGCAGTGTTCTGCTGTGATGATGTGGGTTCACCTTGACCAGATGTAGCATCCAAATCTGAGGTCCCTTTGCAGAAAGGAGGGAAACTGTCACACCTGGGTCAGCACCTCTCATGCTGCTGTCTATCCTTGCTATTTAAGGTGGGATTTTAATAGTATCTCAGCACCTTGTCTAGAGTGCTTTCTCATTTAAAGTAGGTAACACCCCACTGGTGAGTGACTGCCGTCATCCCTGGAGTCCCTCTCACCAGCAGGCTGGAGGACTAGCATGCTGGAACTAATTAATTAATTAAGGTGGCTGATTTAAAAGGGAGCTAATCCACATGGTTTCATCTGGATGCGGGTTAAGAAGTTACAACTGACTCCCTTTTTCCAAAGTGACTGAATACACCACCCAAAACAGACGTTCCTGCTACAGTCTGCCTTGATTCCTGCTTCAGTTTCTGTGAGTGTTTCCCCACCTTCTAAAAGGCAGGACCAGGTAGCTAGCAGGGCTGTGCAGACAGTAAGCTGGAGCACTTCCCACAGCCATCTCCCAGCAGTGTACATCAGGACAGCAAGCTGCTTTGAAGCCCTTGTACTAAGATTTCATTGGAAGAGCTAAGGTCTTAATTTGCTTATTGAAATACAGTTGTTGGCCATTAATTCTGTCTCAGCTTGTGTATTACATGATAGTGAATGACAGAAGAGTTATGCAGTAGGTTTTCCTCTTTATCTCTTTTGATGGTTGCTTTGGAGATCACTGGAGGTGCCTTAAGAAGCCCGTGAACAAGGAGAGAGTGCATGGTTCTCCTGATCCAGAATCAATAGCTCTGTCTACTCAATTATCAGTCCTTAAAGCAGAGCAGTGCATAGGATTGAGTGGTGTTTGTTTTCTTTTATCATGCTGTGGCCAGTGAACAGATGCTCCGGCAGGTGTTGGCTACAGGATGTTGTTTGTGGATGGGCAAAGCAGGTCTGTGGCTGTCTGGGAGAAGGCAGAGGCATCTCTGGGCTCACTCTGGCTTGTTTTGTGCTTGGTGGAGGTCTCTGAGCCCGCATCCAATCCCCACACCTGACCCCCCACCGGGACCCTCTCTGTGGAGCTTCTGGCCATACGCACCTTCTCTGTTGGATCTGTTATCAGACACAACTTTATAGCTGTGACTTAATATAGCTTGTGGCTTAAACCATATGGTCATTCTTTTATGTAGTATTTCTGCTTACTTATTTTTCATTTTCCCACACCCACTCCATTTATTGTTGGCTGCTTTCCCAGCACCTTTCCTCCAGAGAGGGAGTTACATAAATAGATCTCTGTAGGCTTTAGAAGGCAGATGCTGATGGATAGATCTCCCCAGATTGCCGAGCAGTGTGAAACACACATCACCTACATACCTGCAGACATGGGAGTCACAAACCACAGTTGCTTGTGGCTGAGGAGCTTGATTGAAGCGACAGTGCCACCGTGTTGACAATGCCACCATGGGGCCAGTGACAAGCTCTGTGTTTCAGCTGCTGCATCTTATTAAATGGTGTCCTGCTTAGAGTGATTAGTCTGTCTGCAATCACTGGGAATGAATGTAGGGCTCAGGGGGAATTAGCAATAATTGAGGAAATTAAAATCTGCATAATGTTTGCATTTTCCTCTTCATATGCCTTTTATAATGATTTAATATTTATGTACCCAGTATCTGGAAACATGTGGTTGATTTGTTTTCTTCACTTAATTTGCTACTGAAACATTTAATTACATTTAAGACTAAACACACAAATATATTTGCTTCGTATGGTTCAGTAAAACTTAGTAGTTGCACTGCAGTGGTTCTCTTTTGATTCTTCACACTCTCAGGACTCCCCTCAGTTTTAAGACAGCCTGTGGTAGGAATGGTTACCGTGCCACTATCTCTGCGGGGTTAGCATCTTGGTTTTAGTGAGGCTTCTTTATGCTCAAACTGTGTTTTAATCACAGCTAATAAAACTAAAATCAAGGTAAGGGTCCCTCTAGAGGAAAACTGGGAAAAGATTATCTCTGCAGCTGAACTCTTGGGGAAACAGGCATGTTATCTGGAAAAGGGGAGGGTGCTGGTAATTTGAGGTTTGGGGGTTATTTATGGGCCTTGCTGGGGCATGTAGCAGAAGGAAGAACTCCAAAATTAGGTCATTGCTCTTGCAGTTGACCAGCTGAGCCATGGGTGCATGTCTGTGACCAGGGAGGGCCAGCTGACACAGGGAGTGGGGTGAGGGGCTTGCTGCCGCCAGGTAGCTCTTCATCAAGAAGGGAGGACAGCTGATCTTGTGCTTTGCACTGTGAGAGGAGGTGCATCAGGAAAAGCAGTTATTGGGCTTGGGACATGTGTAAATAGGAAAGATAAACTAATACAGCTGGCAGCTGATGTCAACAGCTATACCATCCAGTCCTTGGTGGGACAAGGTAGTCCCACACCATGCAGCCCCTGGCTCCACACAGAACGCCCTGCTGAGCTGTTCTGCTGCCCTGTGAGCTGTGCCCACAGCTCTGGAGTCTGATGGGGGAGCCAGCTCAACTCCAAGCCTGTATAAGTACAACCATGGGCAGCTAACAGTGAGAAATGACCCTTAATCAAATTTCAGATGTGGATGTTTCCAAGTTGGAAGAGTTTGTGTCTTGACTGAATTTTCCAGCTCATGTTGCTTCTTACAAAACAGAGCTCTATCTTTCCCAGCACTATTGCAAGTACCATCCTTCCAGTAGCATGGGGGAAGGAGCCATGAGCAGCTGGAGTCCAAGCTACACCTTGAAGCCCCCAAATTGCACGGGGAGCTTGCACGAAAGGGCCAATGTCTCTGACGAGTGGAGCAAGACACCCTGAGCTAGGCTAACATGCTGTACGTGCTCCATGTTTCCCTAGAGACCAGGAAACTCATCTCTGATGTTTCTGGTACTGCAGTCAGTGGGTCATTAACATTGCCCACAGCAGGATCAGCACTAAGGGTCTGGTGATTGCGGGATGATGCTGATAGGGGGGAAATACAGAGCCTTGGACTTGCGGTATGAAATGCCTCAATCCACATTGAAGACACTGTATATAGGTTGAAAAAAACCCAAAACTGTCTGAGTATGGTCCTTGCTGAAAGACTGGTACACTTCACCCATTTGGGAAGGGAGCTGCACCAACAGTAAAGCCTCCCTCCATGCTTCAGAGTAGATGTCTGAGTGCGTGAGAACCCTGCCCGAGTGTGCATCCTGTCTCTATGGTGCAGTCTGGAGATGTGCCACATTCATTAGCTTTTGGCTAAGGGAATGACTCCATGTGCGAAGATGAAAATTCCTTAGGGAGCCCACTGCATTAACCACTGTCTGGGAGATAAGACTGGACCTCAAAGAAGAAACTGAACTTCTCAGACCATATTATGTCTACATGTCTGAGAGCAGACAAGTGGCAAGACCAGGAAAAGCTGGATGCAGGAGGTTTTCATCAGGCGGAGAATTCCGTGGGCAGATATAGCAAGTTGGTTAACAAGATAAAGGCGCAAGAGCATGAGGAGTTGAAGAAACACAGTGAGGGAGGATGGGAGGCATGAAGCTGGATCAGGATTCTAAGGCAGAGGAGATTTCTGGTACAGGCTGACTCTGCAGTGCTAGACATCCCAAGAGAATGCTCCCAGACAACACCCACTTCAAGGAAAAAAATGTGGGTTGGGTGCTGGCATGCCGCACACAAAAACGTATTGCAGTCCAGAACAGTGTGCTCTCCAAGGGACTGATCAGAGCTTTCATGGGGCCGCTCCCATGCATACATTTTCTTAAAAAATTGCTAAATTTACTGCTGTGGACATCTCCAAATGTGAAGTCTGTTCCTCTTGACTGTGGAAGTGGTATGCTTTCGATGTAGCAAAGGGAAAGCTTGTGCGCCACTAGCCATAAGGCAGTTAATATTGGAGAGAATTTTATTGTAACTTACTAAATTCTCTCTCTTTATGGTTCACCTTTCCAACTTTTTGTGTGTATAAAAATTGCTCTGCTCATTCCATTGTGGGATCACATCTTCTCTTTCTCAAACCCCCTCTCTGTTGCGCTCGGCTATAAAAAGACTCATCCCTCTACACCTCACTTCCCACAAGCACACACTTTTCAAAAACAGTGGTCCCTGAAATTCATCCTGAAATTGTAAAGTAATACTGCAAGGCTTTATTTATTTATTTATTTTTACCTTCTTTTATGACAACTGCTGTATCAAGATGAATTTGCTTTGTATCGGCAGAACTGTGCCACTTCTAGGCTGTGACCTCAGTGACACTCATATAACACATGATTCTGCATATGCTAATACAGTATTTCATGAACATATTTGAATCGGCTTCAGCCTCTTATTTTCTTTGGCTGTATAGGACAAGAGGTTTAAGAGTCAAGTTAACTTCCGGTAGTAGCATGAAGAGGCTCTGAGAACAGTCATGAAGAAGGTCTGCTAGCTGAGAAGGCGTTGTGATGCTGAGAAGAGTCTCATTTTACTACTTCTTGACCTGCTCTGTTTTTTAACTGGAGAAAAAAGTTGTTTCAAACCCCATTCCGTAACATAGCTTTTTTATGTACGAGTGAAACCTGGACCTAGGTTAGGGAAATGGAAAAGCATAGGCAGAAATTAAAATCTTTGGATCATATTCAGTCAGATATTCTGCTTTCTTAATGTTTGTCTTTCTCTTTTGGGGTCTTGTCACTGCAAGTCATCAAGAAGCTGCTTTCAGCTTTTGAATTTTGCCACTGGGTTTTGGGCAGTGAGATGAGGGGGAAAGGAAATGTCTTTTTTTCCCCTGCCATAACTCACCTGATGTTCAGAGAGGAACAAATCAAGGAACGAGCTCAGTTTTCATGGAGCTGGACATAACTCCACGTCAGTGGAAAGAACTGCGTTATCTTATAGCAGGAGGAGAGCCCCTGGGAGCCCTCATGGTAACAGGGGCCTGGAAGGAAAGCTTGAGTCACTCAGTCCTGTCTGCTTCTGCTGTCGTCACCAAATCAGACGGACTTTTCACACACTGATCACGTTCCATCGTAAAAGTAGATAGTGGTTTTGCCCCTGTTACTTGTATTACGTAACTGTTTGAAAGCCTCAGTTCTGACAGTGGGGGGAATGCAAGTTCCAATGTGCTAACAC
Organism: Myiopsitta monachus; assembly: GCA_017639245.1. Classification (NCBI taxonomy): domain Eukaryota; kingdom Metazoa; phylum Chordata; class Aves; order Psittaciformes; family Psittacidae; genus Myiopsitta; species Myiopsitta monachus. Next base: position 70,196,431 of record CM029919.1, read on the forward strand.
TGGAGAGGGTTTTTAAAGGAAAATTCCCATACACCATAACGGGAGGGCAGCAGCCATAGGATTTATGACCTATTGGACAGCACTACGCACATAAGCAGGGTAGGTGATTTGTGCACACCACAACATCCAAGGCGATCAGGAAAACAGGGTTAAATTACACTTTATGGATGGCATGGATAAAATCGTGCCCCTCAAACTACTTTCAGGCTTGAAGATATGGAATCTGAGTTAAGTTACTGAGGCATGACTAAGTTTTGGTCACGCTAGAAACGTTCCACTCTTTGTTAACCACATCAGAGAAAAATGGAGCTCTGAAGGCCCTGGTGGGTTGGATCCCAAATATAAATGCAACTACCTAACAGAGCTTGAATGCAGCCAGTTGGACTATTCTTTTAATGTTATCCCAGGCGTTACTGTGAACGGGACCCCGATTGCAGCACTCTGATTCTAGACGTACTCTGTTGTTCGTGAGGGCTCTATTTTTATACAAATATGTAAGTGAAGGTTGGAAAGTGAACAGCTTTACTTTGCTCTACTGTGTTTGCAGTGTGACAGGTATGACCTATGATGCAATTTGTATTTGTTTCTGTCTTTGTTCTGGGGCTAAAAAGTGCAATTTAATCGATTTAAACGATCACAATTAAGACATGCTCATTTTATGGGAATTACTGTAGGAAATTTTGCAAAGCAGAGAAGAGCATAGAGCTGAACATAAGAAATAGGGTGGTGCCTCAAAAAAACCTGGGAAGGTGGGGTAACAAGGTGGTTACCTCCAGTACAAATGCCATGTAGACACTATTAAAGGGAGTATGTGTAGTACAATTCCTACCAAGTAAGCACTGTGTGCTTAGATTTAGATTGCATTGGCATTAATATTAAAAATCTGTGCTCGAGAGGGAGGAGGTAGGTTGAGATAATCTTCATAATGTGATTTCCTACACTGGCAGCAAGGCAAGCACAAACTTCAAATTTGTTCTGAGTAACATTCATTATTAGCTTACCCCAGAAATAATGTGAGAATTCCTCCATAAACAGAGAATAGGCACAGTACATCATTAGCCAGGATGTCAGCCAAAAAAACAAGCAGTTTTACTGCCTGATATTTAAAAATGGATAACAGACCGAAACTCCCAGTATGCCTGTTGAAAAGAGCAATTATTTACTCCTTAGGTAGTCTTAAAATGTAAGCAGATATACCATAATGCAAGATGAATTTACAAAGAAAATAGAGCGCACTGCATTTAGATCAGAGGCCAAACAAGCTGCTGGTAAAATGCTGGTTTTGCACCCGCTTACCAGAGGGTATACCTCAGAAGTGTTACTTGGACGCAGATATTCTATTTAAAGCTGTCCTGGTTTTGGCTTTCTGGTAGCTGCTACAATGCTTTGTTTTTTTGGCTTTAGTCTGAGAACAATGTTGATAACACACTGATGTTTTAGTTGTTGCTGAGTAACACCTACCCTGATCAAGGACTTTTCAGTCTTCTGCTCTGCCACTGAGGAGGAACACAAGAAGCTGGGATGGAGCACAGTTGACCTGAACTAGTCAAAGAGAGATTCCATACCACAGCATGTCATGCTCGGTATATAAACGGGGATAATTAGCCAGGAGCTGTTGATGACTGCTTGGGGATGAGCTGGGCATTGGTCAGAGGGTGTTGAGCAATTGTATTGTGCATCATTTGTCTGTCTTGAGTTTTATTTCTATTTCTCTTTTTCTTATCTCCCTTTCTGTTACAATTATGATACTATTATTACTACTATTATATTTTACTTTATTTCAATTATTAAACTATTCGTATCTCAACCCACAGGTTTTACCCTTTTTTTCCTGATTCTCCTTCTCATCCCACGAGGGCTGAGCAAGTGGCTGCATGGTACTTAGTTGCCGGCTAGGGCTAAACCGTGACAAAAGCTCACACTGTGCTCATTCTTTCTTGTCTTCTCTCCTCCCTGATCACTTAGCTTTCGTCATCCTTGTTGTGGTTTCTCCCCCAGAGCCAAGGTGGATGCCGTGCTTCTCCCAGGAGCTGGTGTCCTCTGTATAAACTGAGCTATCCTATGGCTTTGTTTTCCACTGCAGGGTGGTATTTGCATCTTCAGTGCTCTAGATAAGGGCTGCCTGTGGCTTAAGTGGTTTGGGAGAGAAAGGAAGGTCACGGCTGTTCATCCTCTTAGTGATGGAGGAATGCTTTAGGGTAAGGAGGAGCCCCTTGTACTACTCGCTCTTGCAAGGTATTGTTTTGTTGAACTCCTCATGGTCTCTTTTCCTTTTCCCCTCTTCAGAGACACACAAATGCATAGGTGCAACCTGTTGTAAGCAGTATCCTTTTCAAAAACCTCAATTTCATCCTTTTTGACCCGTGGGAGATGGTGGTATTAGTACTATGTGCCTGCCTGGTGCATTAAGACATGGCGCATAGCATCAGCTGCACCCTTACGTCTGTGGAGGAGTGTGGAGGCCACACATGCCCACTGCAGCTCTGAGGGTTCCCAGCACCACTGCGCACTAGTTCCAGGGCGGGAGGGCAGTCCTTCCAACAGGGACTGGAGGGATCTTGGGAAAGAAGGGATCGAAAGTGTGGGGAATGGGCTCCCTAGGGGCATCAAAAGCAGCACCAGAGGCTGGCACCCAGGCAGTACAGGAAGACAGGCATTGCAGCTTGCACACTGCCAGCTGGGCAGCCTCTTGGGAAAAGGCTGTGTTTTCCTAGTGCAGTGGGTTGTTTACAAGGAGTTATTTGCTGGCTCTTGCTGTAGCAGGGCACTCATGGCAGTAGTTCCTGCTCTTTCCAGGAGAGTATAGAGGAACATGTACACTCATACACACCCAAGCAACTCATTAAACAGTAAAATAAGCATTTTTCTCTTACTCTTTTTTTTTTTTTCACCCCAAATATCCTGACTCTCACCTCCTCCCTGTATCTTCTGTTTGCTCTGCACAACAGCTCCAAACCACCCCCATCTTTAATCATCTCTAATGGTTGGAAAAGGCCAAGATGATCTATGGGCTTGCCCCCTCCCCAAGGCTTCAGCAGTTACTCGCCAGTGGATGGGGTGACTGTGGTGTCTGTGATCTTTGGCTGTGGAAAGGTGCCAGTCACATATTTGGATTTTGCCAAAAAAGGCAGGATATGGTGTAGATACAGGATGATGTATCTTATTTTCCCAGTGCGTGAGCAGTGACCTGCCTGGCAGAGAGCAGGCTATTTCACAGGAGAGTACTTCACGTCTATCATCTTCAAACTCCATAGCATAAACCCCCCCAAATCTGAAAAAGGAATAAGGAATGATTTACTGTGGGGAGGCAGCAGGAGTGGGTGATCTCCTTCTGGTGTTGAAAAATATATAAACAAAACATTTTCAAACAGAATGGGTTGGTGATTTAAGGACTTCCCCACACCCAAGAGCCCATCATGATGCACTTACTGAATCAAAGGAACTTTTCAGCCCTTCTGAAAGTCAGGCCTTTTAAGACGCTTCACATTTGGGCGTGCAAAATGAGTAACTCCGAAACAGTAGCTGCAACAGACTGTGTTGGTTAACATCTCCTTGCCCTCCAGTTCTGCAGAATTTCTACTTTGGAAAATTGTTGCTATATATATATATATGTATATATATATATGATATTTGCTAATTGGCAATCAATTGCCACAGTGGTCCCCTTAGCAAAGTTTTTGATATATTCTCTGGGGAGGGACTGACACCCCCTTGTGTTGCTGAGCACTGGTCCTATGGACTTGTCTCCTGCAGCTTCCCCCTTAAAGCTTTCCATTGTATCCATTAGTTTTTGTAGTATCACCCAAAACAAGTCCACTGACATCATCACATCATATTGCTTCAGAAACTCTTCTTCACTGCTGTTATATTCCAGTGTATCTCATTCACCCCTCTCATCCATACTGTGAAAATGACATCAAGACCCACCTTGCCTCTGTAGGCATCAAGTTAATGTTATGTCACCCTCTCTATATCCTGGCATACTGGAGGACAGTCTCAGAGCGGCATTGACACATTTCTGCTGTGGAATTTTTCCTGCTGCCCTACTTTTCTAGTGTCTCAAGCAGCACCCCATCCTGCACTGGAGTGCCCTGGGCTTAGGTCCCAGAATGCTATCTTCTTTCATTCTATCTTTTCTTTTTCCCCAATTTCCCCCCCCCCCTTTAATTTTATTTTGTTAATGGAGTCAGGAGTCTCTATTAACAGGAGAGGGAGGGGAGTCACTCTAGGGAAAACACGCACAAGCTGGGTACCTACTGGATAGCATTGATCTCTCATGCTGGCACAGAGTGTGTGACTGTCACTTGGCATCAACAGCTGGCATCGTGTCACCAGTGAGTTAATCAACCTGAATCAATTGGTGCTCTTGCTTGTAATCCTAAAATGGCTGTTAAGGTGAATGCATTGTGAGAGTGTTTTCAAGAACAGAACGCTCTTTCACCTCTCTTAACCATGAAGCAAATGCCTGATGCAGCAGTGTATATGGTGTCTTGCTTTAAGAGAGCAGGTGCACATTTGTTTTTTGGCTCTGTCTACATCAAAAATCTCCTTGCCAATAGTATTTGACCTATAATATCTCTGTATTTGAAAAAGAGATTTTGTTTTACTTTCAGAAGTTTTAATTATTTAAAGTTTTCAATCTCCTACGAGAGTTCAGATTTTGTTGTTGTTGTTTAATTAATCTGCTATAACTGTTGCTAAAAGTCATTCTTCATGTACCTAGGTAGCCTTGGCTATACATGAAGAGCCCAGTCACTTTGAAGTGGGTTTGGTGAGAGACTATTATCCCTTTATTGTGGTTTCCTGTACTGTAGTCCCATTGTGCGTTAGAATGGTGCAGAACAATAAGCCTGACCTTTCCAGCAGTCACCACAGAACAGAGCAATGGGGAGACATTTTGGCTGGATGTCCACAGCACAGACAGCGATGAATGACTTATTTTTTTTTGTGTAATGGACTTCTTGATCATATTTAACAGAAATGCAGAGTGACAAGGGATAAAACAAGAACCTTGTGTTGTTTTCTTTGAAATAGCTTGATGCATGCAGGTGCTGGGCTTCAACTAGAGCTGAGTCAAGGGAGTTGAGCCAGTGTAGGACGGAGTGCTGACTCTGCTTTCCAAAAGTGGAGGAGTTGCTGTTTTTAGCAAGTGTGGAGGCCTCAGCCATTTTTACACTTTTGGCTTAATTAAGTAGAGTTTCTCCATGTTCATTCCTCTCGTCTCAGCAAACGGAGATATTACTGCAGAGGGCCATTTGGAGGGGATGTGTTTCCAAGCCTAGGTCAGGCCTCTTGCCTGCTTCTTTCTCTATGCTTGTGTATTTTTTTTATTTGGAGGGAGAAGGGATTTGCCTACAGAAGTGATCTGATGTTAGGGAGACCTTTTCTGCCACCATTTTAACATCATCATCAAAAGGGTCCCTTGCTGAGGAGCCAGTGAAAGAATCCCTGTACCTTCTGCAGAGCATCCAGTGACTGTGCTCTGAGATATGCTTCAGTCAAACATCCCAGACACAAACTTTGGAAACCCAAGGGGGAAGGGAAGATGGGGACATGAATGCAACCTCCTCTGGTGACAGAAGTTTGTATATGGTGTGTGGGGTCACCAGCAAAATGAATCTGGTATTTTTCTGGTACTTTTTAATGCATCTGTGTCCACCACAGAGAACTACATCATTTGTCATGACTGTTCAGCAGAGGTCCAAGAGTTAAATGGCAAGGGCATTGCACATAGGGTCTGAGATGTACCAGCAGAAGCTTGCAAAGTGATTATCTGAAATTTGGCTGGCTTTTTCCCATGCTCAAAAGTCTCTAAGTTTCAGGAGTAGTAAAACTGATCAAATTAAAAAAACAAAAATAAGTTAAGAGAGTTTTTAATGGAAAGACTAGAGAAGCCAGGGCTAAACTATTTTTACCAGGAGACCATTTGAGCTTCTCAATCTTCTCTGCCAAAGTTTGTTAAACTATTTGCTTATTAACTCTTTTGCAATTGCTTTCTTAACTGTGCCTGAAATTTTAATGTTAAACCACTAAATCCATTTTACAACCAGAGATTATAATGTCAAAGAGAATGGATTTGTGAGTTTAAGCACCAACCCTTGAAAGATGAGACATGAAACATATTTGCTTCCTTTGAGACTGTACCCTCACCCTACAAGAACTGGTGGGGGCAGGACTGAGCCTGTGTTGGGAAGTGCAAAGGCCTTCAGAGCAGAGGTACCACAAGCTGGCTGTAGCTGTTTGCCATATTGGATCTGAAAGTCCAGGCTCTACTGGTGACTCTGCATTAGCAGCTGTGAACATTACACCACCGTGCTCCTAAACTACTTTTTAGTAGTGAAAAATGTATTTTTAAGAAGAAGTAAAGGCAGGTGAACCATTAAGGCACTGCATATAATTTCCATGTATTTAAGGTGTTCGTGTAAGGATCTGCAGTAAGACTGAGAGCACAGTCTGAAAGAAGACTAATGTGCTTGCAAACACCATTTCAAGCTGAAAGAGAGGGTTATTAAACTGGATACAGAAAAGACAGCTTCTTGGGGAAAGTTATCAAGCAGTGGCTGCAGATGGAAAATGAGCATGTTAGATCAAACACAGGCTACAAAGAAAATTTAAGCAATCAATCACCATTAGTTATGTAGTGGTATAGGAGGGAATTGGAAGCACCTTGTGGGAAGCAGGCTACAGCTGCTAGATGGTTTGATTCACTTAAAAATCTACTAAAAATAAGTAATTTCTATTAAAAATGAGTAATTTCAGTAATTGACAAACATTATGTCATAGCATTTGACTGGCTTCTGAATAGCAATCATGTTAATTTTAATCTTAACTGTTTACTTTTACTTGGCACATTACTAAATGTAGCAGCCTCTGGCACCACCTCTTCCTTGCTCCCTAGAAAAGAGAAAGTGAGAAATGGAGGAAGATTTAAGCGTTACAGGCAATGATTCATTCTCAGACTGTACAACCTGCCAAATGATCTCCAGAGTGGCACTGCTGCTTGGCCTGGAAACAGTTTTTCTCCCTCCCTACCCCCAAACCAGAAGGAAGGAAACTGATACTTATGGCAGCCAACCAGGGTGGCTAGAACTAATATTGGAGAAGTTCAGGAAACTAAATATGGGATCCATGGTCTGGAAAATATGCCAGGACCAAAAAAAAAAAAAAAAAAAAAAAAGGAATAAAAATACAAAAATAACAAAGGGAAGGAAATAAAAAATAACCAAAAGCGATTCTGTTACCAAAAATGAATCCCTGGGATGAAGTACTCATTAAAGACCTAATCTTACCTTCCCTGTGCAGGGACTCATTTTGAAAGGGATGGCTATAGACTGTACAGCCATTTCTCTGAGGGAACTCAAAAGAAGGGGTTTGGAGTGGTTTTCTGCATAAAAGTTTCTAAATCTCAGGGAACTGCGGGAAAAGGATTAAATCCTGGATTAGGGCAAACTGGCCATGGAGATGAATGGTTAAAATTCCCTCTTGCTTCTAGGAGTTGGAGAAACATGTCATCCTAACCCCACTTTGGACTCAGCAAGAATCCATTTCAGACTGTTCTCGGATCATATTTGCAATTACATTCTGCTAATTTATGTAGTTCATTAAAGTTCCAGGGCTAAATGGTGCAGCTGACAGTTCTCAGTGGGATGCCAAGTACTGGCTGTTTCACCAAGGTGTAGCTAAGGAGCTATGCCCTTTGGATGTTCTCCTGGAAGCATGAATAAATGTGAGAGTTACCATTTTTAGTGTCTTTCTAAATTCCAAGATAAGCTCCTGCTTTGACTCTAATACAGAAACTGTGCTGTGAAAGCCTCTGGAATTCTACTTTTTCTATATTTTGATTTTATTGAGAAATGCAAGCTTTAGATCCTCTTTATCTTCCTGTTCTGACTGTCCTTGATGTATTTCAGTGATGATAAGGTGATGTTGCTTTGAAGGACTCAGTCTCTACAGACTTGGGAGCTCCCACCCTCATTGATGTGGGACTTCAAGGAGCTGATCTTTTTGGGTGTCTAAGTTGTATTTTTCATATCTATGTTAATATTGTTTTAAATCTGAGCCTTTATGTACTTGTCCCTGCTTCTGGTTATGGCAGAAAATTTTTGGCATTGTTGTTGCATGCCCAAGTAAATTAGACTTGCCTCAGCATGTCATGGAGATGTCGTTTGGGTTTAATCCATCAGTGGCTTTGTTGGTTACGATAAAGTCCTTGATTAGGCACTGGCAAAGATCTGAGAGCTGTGGAGGCCCTGGAGCTTCAGTGTAAACCGCTCTCAAAGACTGAATCACTTGGGAATCTGACTACTTTTTTCCACTCTAACATAAGCGAGTACAGCTGGTAGACAGTTGTTGCCATATTGATTAAATGCTGGGCCTTTATGAATAATAGTCCCTCCTACATGAGTAGGATGTGGATGCCCCTTCTCACAGCTCAGAGCTGATTTTCCTGTGGCTGGGTAGATCGGAGAAGAATGGAGGTAATGCAATAAAAGGAACCCAGTTTCAATCTTTGGTAAGCGTATTTTCAGTTTCACATAGCAGATATTTGGTACAAATGCAAGGGTCATATAGGAGACTGAATTTTCCTTACAAAGCAAGGTACAACTACATCTGTCACCTTCTACAGTCTCTGCAGCAGTCTTCTTGCTGAAAAGAGAGAAACATTCAGCTGATGGACTCAAATACACAGAGGTCACAGTGTATTAAAAGCAGATTAAAAGGCTTTTGCAGCTCTTGCGAAATCAATCACTCCCATTAGGAAACATTGGTCCCTGTGTGTGCTGACCCTCAGTACAGATGATGTACTCTTCGGCCGCCTCCCTCAAGGAACAGCTGCTTCTGTGTGAGCTGTTTTATCCTCACTAGTCGAGGTATGACCCCACATTTTCTGCAGTGTGTGCTCTGGTCTAAAGACAGTCTTTTTCTTGTGCTTTTCTTAGTAATCTTCACAAAGTCTTCCTAATACCCTCTATTCTACATACAGGGAGAAGATGTACAAAAAAATTAAGATCAGGACCAATTTACCATGCCACCTTTGAAGCTCCTAGGGAAGGGCTCTGCTCATCAGCAGTGACATGCACCAGTGGGGCTGTCTCCACCTGAGCACCCTGTCTTGAAAGCCTGCAGTACCCCTCCTGTCTGTTGGTGCCTCATGTATGCCGAGGGATTGTACATAGTGAGACAGACACAAGCCTGTCCTTTTTCCTTCGTTGGTTATAGGTGGAGTGTAGATCAGAGTTTTGGGTGAGACAAATCCACCCTTTCTGTGGCCAGCATTACATAGCTCAGCTGTATTCAGGCATGTTTCCACTGGCTTTATTTGCATTTGTGAGTGCTTAACGTTTTGGACCTCTGATTATCAAACTGAGCATGCAGAAAAAAAAGGCACAAGTGTTAGTGAACTCGAGTGACAAGTTTGGTTTCATTAATCTGACAGTGCACAGAAAACCTGCTGCAGCAGCAGGGATAGATCCAGTTCTTTAAAGCAGCATTCAACAGCCTGAGCTGTAAGACCATCTTTTTTCTTCCTGCCACCAGAAGTCGCAGAGCATTTAACCCAGCTTTCCTAGAAAAAAACAGGCTAACATCAAAGTTCTGCTCCATCCTGTTTCTGATTTTGTTGGCCACAGCAGAACAGTATTAAAAAAATACAGAAATAAATGTAGAAAGACAGGACTGCATCTTCAGGTGCTGGCTGGCAGCCTGTCCTTGCAGAGGTGGGATGTGCAGCTGCGTGTGTGATGTACACAACTCACAGAATGAACTTCGTTTTAGTGCAACCGGAATTTGACCCAGTGAGAACTCAGTAAAGATTGAGAAAGTACTTAGAGATCAAGAAAGAGTTCTGTAGATATTCCATGCCTTTGGCTGTCTGAAGGTAATAGGACGGCTGACATGATTCTTGTATTTCGCTTTGATCACTGGGTGCTTTTAGACAGCGCTTAATGCAGAGAGAGTCTGGGGAGCTTCAGGTGAACTGCTGCTCATGCTGAGCAGGTTTGTTCTGGTTAACTCTTGCCTTGCAAGCTCATCTTAGAATTGGACAGGCAAACTAAATGAACTCCTTCTTGCCCATCAAAACAAATAGGTCTCAATCAAAAGCCCCACACCATAATTAAAGTACACATTGGTTTCACTTTACAGTATTACAATATATAAACTGTAATTTTTACTTCCCAGATAAAAAGTTTAGCTCCAGAATTCAATGTAACAGCAAAGGCAGAGTACTATATGAGATTTTCACTTACTTGCTTAATTGTAAGAAAAGACAGGATCCAATACAGCATTAAGTTCTCAGGGAACATATTTGTTGTACAAAGAGAAAACAGAAATGAAGGAAACAGAATCATTACCTATGTGACTTCAGGAGATAAATCATCAGTAAATATTATTTTAAACAACACCACAGTTAACACAGAACAATTTCACATTTGTAGATCATTTACAACTCAGCAGCATTCTGTCAGCATTTTTTCATATGCATGGCTTGATTCAACTTAGTGAAAGACGCCTCCCATCAGAGCTGAAATGTCTCTGAGGTTTTAATGATTTCCCACATGGAAAGGGCACACTCAGTAGCAAATGTGTTCTGTTTTTTTTCCAGTATGCCCAAATTAAGTAACTCATGATCATAGTGTCAATGAATACAATTGCTTTAAGGCAAGAATGCAGATCTGGAAAGAAAACAAAGTCCAGTGGTGTCTTGCTTCTTCAACAAATGGACTTTTTAGACACCCTCATAGCACACAGCATATATGAGAACAAAATGTTAGACTCTTGTTTTTGTTGGCTGTGAATAAATTCATCATGGGATACATGGTTTAAATATGACCTGATGTAATTCCCATTCTCCTACTACTAGTTGCTATCTGCTGAGCCAATTTCAACTTCAGCTCAGTTTCTTTTGAGTAAAGATTGCAGGCAGACTCTTGTTTTCATTTGTTCTGTCCAATTCAGGATGCAAAGCACTCCTGGACACAGAATATAGGGTGGTTTTTATTTTTGTATTTTGTGACTCAGTTTCAGCCTATGAAACTATTCTTTGCTAATGCATTGTGTTAGAATTGACTCATCCATATCTGAGGTACAAAGTTCTTGAGTGTTTTAATTGCTTTAAGTTTTAAAAAATGTATATTATACTTTCTTGGTTTTTGCTTGAAGCTGTATTTTAATTTTTTGTTCTCATTAATAAATCATAGACACAGACAACTGAATCGTGCAGTTTAGATGTAAATAAGTCATTGGAAAAAAATACAGCAGCTTTCAAAGTTCAGCAACCAAGGAAATCTTTAGTTGTTGCTTGTTTGTTACTCATGATTTAAACCTGTGGGTAATTATAAACCATTCAACAATTACACAGTATTAGGGCCAGAGTTTTTAAAAGGACATGGAGCCCACCATCAGTTGCCCAGCTGCTGCCAAAGCACCAAAGTCAGCAGGCAAATCTTGCCAATTTGAGTTCCGCTTAGCACTTGGATACTCCTTTTCTTTACTCTTACTTGAGCAGTGAGCCCTGTGAAGACAAAATGAATACAAAATACAGGATAAGCATCATATTAATGACTTGTCTACACATTATTACACAAAGAAGCTCCCATTTCCAAGCCTGAGAGACACCCTAATGGAGATACAAATCCCTGTGATTTCCAATAGGTTTTCTTCTTTTAACACAATAACCTGTGTGAAGCGGCACACATAAATCAACATTTTTTCCTTTGTAGGGAATGTGAGGTTGGAGTTCAGCCCCCTTACTACATGCTTGCCATTCTGGAGACCAGCCCTCTTGCTTTGTCACTTGCAAAGAGGCCACCTCAGTCGTCCCAGCAATCCTGGAGGTTTAGACAGAATTTGTGTTTCAGAAACAAGTTGATAACCTTTGCACTGGCATGGAAGGCAGAACTTTTATTACAGGATTTATTAAGAAAACAGTAGCTTTGAGTGTATACTGCTGCTGTGGTAGGAACTAAATAGAAATAAAGCTTTGCCTGTCTGCTCAGCTACCTGGATCTTGGTGGTGGCCAGGGATGCAAAGCACTTAGCCAGTTGATTGTTTCCTGCAGCTCTTGTTTTGAGGCAGTAGAAGTGCACTCAGCTTTGCTGCTGCTTTGTTATCTAAGGAATCCATATACTAATTACTCTCAATAAAAAAACCAAAACCAAACAATGACTGTACCATGTGAGGTCTGCAGGGAGCTTCAGCATTCCAGATCGGGGGCATAAGGCCTGTGAGCAGATTATGGGGTGCACAGAAACTCTTCTTCTAGCAAGAAGTACCATAAATGAAGAGAAAGGCTGTTTGTCACCATCTGAAATTTTTCTTGGGTGATTTGAAGTTTCTGGACTTAAGATACTATGTGAGAGGCCTTTAATTGGTGTGATGACAGCCCTAAAAGGAAGAATATTAGGTGTGGCTTCCATCTCCCATATATTCCTAATAATCAGCCTTTTTCACCAGTCTCAAGGAGCAGTTACCTTCTTGGGCTATAAAGTCTTCTTTAGATAAAAACCTGAACAGAAGAGTGGGCAGGCTATATATATATGTATTTTTGTATGGGAGACAGATGCTATACAAATGCCCTCTGAAAGTGATGTTCAGAAGCCTTTTCTTTTTTTTTTTCCTTCCCTAAATGACTAGAGCAAGACAAAATGTGATAACAGTACACACTGGAATGTTTATTTTAAAATAGATAACAGCTCTGAAAAGCCCTTGCCTAGTTCAGTACACTGGAACATCCCTGCGGCTTAACCTCCTGTCAGTGTGAGCCAGAGCAGGGTGAAGAATGCTTCTTGCCTTTCCCAGGCGAACTCCTCTGAGGAAATTCAGAGCACACAGTTTGTTCAAACTCCTTTTTTCCTCTTTAGACCTATTAATTATTTCAGGTTGATGCACAAGCTTAAGGCTGAGCTGGATTCTTTCCTGGACATCTGCCTTAAATGAGTGCTGTGCATCTTGCAGATTGCAACAGCTCTTATATCACAGGATGTTCCCCTTATGTCCTGTATACCCCCAAATCACTTCCAACAACTGGTATTTACACCTTGTGGGAAATACAGGGATTTGGAATAGTGAGGCTGAAAGCAGGACTGAACAGGGGAAAGCTGAAACACAAACTCCAGGCTTTGCCCTGCCTCCCTTACTTAGGTTTTAATCAGCCAAAACCCCTACCGAGCCACAAGATTTTTCACTTCCAGAAGAGCTGTGTGAAAACTGAGGGAGGGCTTCAGGCAGATCCAGTACAATAGCTGAAAAACAACACGACAAAGTAAAAAGAAGGAAGATAAGCAGAGCACACAGCTTAAGAAAAGCATTTTTGTCAGACAGAGCGTCCAATATCCAGCTGGGCCTCTGAAGAGGGAGGTAACAACTAATGTCAGTGTGATGGGATGTGAGGCATCTGACAAAAATATCCTAGAGTTTTCTTTTTATGTTTTGGGCATGAGAGGAGAATTTGAATTACAGGTAAGGAATGGCAGGTGTTAATGTTGTTCTTCCACTTCTTACTTCAGAATTTAAAGTCCAGGCTATCTGCTTTCTTTTTCTCTCCAGGACAGTAGTCACTTTTTTACAAAGCCCTTTTGTTAGTATCCCATGTTTTGTTTGTGCACAATACTGTCAGCAATATCAGCATATGTTTAGATAAAAGATCTACTAAATAGACTGGTTTGGTGTTTTGGGAGTTTATCTCAGCAGATAATACTCCAGTAGATTTTTCTAGTGGCTTTTATTAGTTGGCTTTGTCTTATCTAATCAGACTCTGAAGCCAATCAATACAGAAACTTGCCAATCAGTGCAGAAGCATTTCATGTGGCTATATTCCTGAGGCTTACAGGAAAAACAGGGAAAGGGGCTTAGAAGTACCTTTTGTTTTGTTCCAGTTAAGCGCTGTTCTGAACAAATGGTTACTGGATCAGCTGCTAGGAGCTGATCCCTGCTGGCTTTGCTGGCACCGCTTGATGCGTTAGTCTGTAAAAGTCTTTATTTCTCCTGAGGTGAGATTCTTTTCTATTTTTCAGATGAGTGTCGGTATTTTGTGACAATGTATTTACTCAACCTGCCTAACTGGACTTGCTACCCAGGATTCTTCTCGCTAAGGGTCCCGGACTGGTGGTGTTTACAGACAATCATGTTGCTTGACACCAAGTGTTTGCTTTGGTTAACTCCTGCTTTTTCAGCAGTGTAGTTTGTAGTTTTTTCAGCAGTGTAGTTTGCAAGCAGCTGAAATGAAAGGGTTTTAAAACAGCAGACTGTCAACATATCCATCAGACTGAAAGAACCTTCTTTTCATGGTATTAGGGAAGCAGGCATAAACTCCTTGCATGTTTTTGTGGTACCACCTGAAAGCCATCTCTTGGCTGTTTTGCGTTGCTAGTCTTTGGCCCTGGTCCTCAGCATTGCTTCTAGGAGCTGCCCTAAGGTAATATAAAGAATATTCAGAGACAAAAATGCGACCATTGGCTCTTAGCATATCCAAAATGAGAAAAAGGACGTGGTGGTAATCCATCCAGAGCCATTCTCATTGTTCTTGCTTTCAACCTCCATAATATACCATAGCACTGTATGCATATAGAAAACATTTTAGTTTATCAGGCAGTTATAATACAGTGTTACAGGGGCTGACATTTGGTCACAGGTGCTTATTTGTCATTATTTTTGTTCCATAAAAATGTCAGGCATGGAGACTTATCATAAGCCATGGGTAGTAGCTTTAAGAGAGTTAGACAGATACAGGCTCTGGTGAATCATCTGGAGGGTGTTTAACCATGGAAGAAGTGTCCTGGATATGATATTTTTCTCATATTCTTCCAGCCCATTGTAAATGAGGTTGGCTCTTTCAAGGATGCTGACTTACATCTGATCCTTCAATGTGCTGAATTTGGTCATCCAACCAAGCCAGCACTCACCTGTATCACTGACAGGACGTGAGTCCATGAAGACACTGGTGTCAAATGCTGAGATGAGCCCTGGAGCCCCGTGTTACATTTCAATGTTGTGAATTTATCTTCTCTGTTTGTTTGGCATGCTGTTAGATTTTATAAATTCCAGCATCCTGGAATGAAAAAAACAGATGAAATCCATTGCTCTCACTTCTTGGTGCACACCTGTCTTTTTATAAATGCAAGCAAAGGACATCTGTGTCTTTTGATGCCGCAGGTGTCCACAGCTATGTTACAGTTTCAATCTGACCTTTTTCACTGTGAAAGCTAAATGAGGAGTGTAAAATGTTCCTGATTTAGTTTCTGTGATCAAAACCAAGAGATATTTCAAGCCCTTTCAAGCACGATGAATGAGGAAAAAGGCAAAACATGTGGGGTATGTGAGATTGCTTGACTGTTTCAGCCGCTCAATCTGTAGGGTAGAACAGCAGCAGCAGACTCTGAAGGGAAGGTGCAAGTTGACACCAAAATGATGTACATTTAGTCCTGTCTGAGGAGCATGACTGAGGCATACAACAATCCCACATCCCTCCTACAAGTGTAGGAGCTGTGGTAGGCATGACTCTGACCTTATCACTGAATCAATGCATCTATCTACAGGGAAAATGGGCGAGCAATGGGCATCTCTAAGGCTAAGTCTAGGCTATCCTTGGCAGCCGTATCTGACTGTACCCTGGCATCATTTTGGTAAGGGAGCAGTTTGCAGCACTGTACAGCACAATGCAGGGGTACATCGGTCTAGGCTGTGGGGCAACTGCGGGATTAGGGTTTGAGCACAAACCAGCGTGTGGCAACAGTTGGCACATGCTGCTGGAGCAGTGCTAAGAGAAGGCAGCCCTGTAGGAGGACACTTCTGCAGAAAGACTAGCTGCAAAATGTGCTATGGAAAGAAGACAGATATGATGTGCAGCCAGGGGACACTTTCAGAGCTCTGAGGCTCACTCCAAAAGAAAGAAGATAAGCTAAAAAAAAACAGACTAGTCCTTGGCAAACAAAAGAGATCAACAATACGTGGTTTCAGTATATTGTCTCTGATTCAGTTTTCTCTTTTCCTCACACAAATGACAATGATTGCTATTAAGATCAATTCTGGGATAAAACCTGTGCAGCTAAGTTAAGAATGTGGCTTGTTTTCTGTCGAAACTTTCAAGCCACGGTCTTACTGGATGTGTGCAAGGACTGAGGTCCTAAATATAAATGGTCACTGTATTTGCTTTCCTGTTTTATTACAGCTGCAAAAGTGAGCCATAATTATTTTTATAGTACATGATAGTATTTGTCAGCTACAGGACAGAATGAACTGAAATGATAACGACTGGCTCTGCCTCAAAGTGATAAATGTGTCAAGATTACTGCAACCATTTTTTTCCTTAAATGCGAGAATATAAGCAATTTAAAACAGCTTTTTTTTTTCTTTTTCTGCATTTTAATATTCCTATAATCAATCACCAACTGTAACTTTTATTATGACTATGGACACAAAGGATCAAGTTTTTATGTCCTGGTCTTAGTTTTCCAATTGTAATCTGCCAACACCAGTAATTGTGCAGTTTAGCTCATTTGAGTACCTGATTATCCCTACAAATCAGGTAACTCGACATCTACACTGCATGCTGACATAACCAGGAGAATAATTCACATAACTTGGCCCATGTAAGTTGAAAGTCATACTTCAGGCCATAATGAAAATTTTGCATTGCTTGTTTGTTATGATATCGCCAAGGACTATCTAAAGACAGAAAACTTAAAAACATTTGCTTTAAATGTGCAGTTTCTTTCAAGACTCTGGTTATAGCCTAACTTTATAGTTAGAGATACTTGTCCACAAGTAGTCAGCAGGTTAATGTTGTCTGGTAAAACACTGAATTGTATTATTTTTTTAATTTTAATTCAAAAGTATCAAAGAAAACCAGCAGTTATGGAATCGCTGTGGAGATCCAGATTAGTGTTTGATTAAAAGAAACAATGTCAAGGAAGAAGTTACTAACTTTACACAAATTAAGCTATTTGAAGGCATCTTTATAGGTCAGCATCTTCATAAATGGCCCAGTCAAAGAGATGGTACCAAAGTAGCAATGTTTATGGGTAATTAAAAAAACTAAAGGCAATTTAGATAAGTTGCATGAAGATCTTACACTGCTGAATGATTAAATCATGAAGAAGAGATGATGCTTGCAGAAAAGTGGACAGCAGGGACCAGGAATTCACTGACAAAATACGCAAAGTGAGACATAAGAAGAAAAATGAGACCAACTATGTACATAACATGCAACATAATATTTCTATCTACCTTCTGCCTCTCAGGAAAGAGTTAAAATTTGCTCCCTGCTTATTAGTGGTCAGAAAGACAAAGTGAGCATTCAAGGTTATTGCAAAAGGAGCACAGAATAAAAGAGAAACTGTCATCATCAACACTCAGTACTCCCGTATCTTGAGTTGTGGATACAGACCTAGTCCCCCCAGGGTGAAAGAGATGGGACAAGGAAAGCTGCGGACTCAGATGTCCCAAACCCATGGGATGAAGAAGTTGGGAGCTTGGCAAAGAACGTCTCACCCTGTCCTTGCTGGGATCACAATGGGGTCCTGCTCCTGTTGGCCTGAGCTTTTAGAGCTTTTCTTATGCCTCAGAGGTAAGCAGAACTTGTTACAAATGCAATGCCCTTTATTAGCCACACAGCATCCCTCCCTTTTTAGGTGGGACCTATCATGGGGAGAGGAATCATGGGGGACTCAGCATCCTGGCAGGTGCCCTTGGTCTGGGTTATCCTCACCTCATGGTGACCCCTCATCCCCCATGCCTGTGCTGTCATTTGCTCCTGGAGGTTTTCCCATTTGGGCTGGAGGTAAGCTCCATCCCTACTACTGGCACCCCAGCTGCCTAATGCTGTGGCTCTGCCCTCTCCCAGGCTGGAGACCTTGGAGGGAAGGCAGGTACTGCCTCCACTTTTGAGGACATCTACCCTGCTCCAGGAAAGCAGGAGCTGGGGAGGCAAGGGAGCAGGTGAAAGGACTCCTGTCCTTGCTCTGGTTGCAAGTATGGCTCTTGGCTTCTAGTGCTGCTATGCTGTGTCTGCCTGCTCAGTCCCAGGGAAGCAGGCAATGGCAGTGCTGCCTCTCGTGCAGTGGAAACACCCATGGGTTGCAGCGAGGGGCTCAGGCATGCTGGCAGGGAGGACAGCAGGCACACACTTGTGTAAAAACTGAAAAGGCTAGCTGATTGCTTATTTTCTGTTTGGTATGTTATCTTAAAGCATTTCTGCAGAATTGTCATGGACATGGGCCAGCCGAGGTACAGAACTCATTCCCTGTCATTCACTGTGATAACGAAAACACTCATGATATTTTCAGTTCGGAAAATAATACCCCTGGGAGGTAAGATTTTGCCAGGCTGTTTTAAAACTTTCCTTCATGTCCAACAATATAGACGTGACTCAGCTACTAAAGAGGCATCTAAATAAAGAGGCTTCTCTTGTGCTTTATATTCACAAAACTCTCATTCCAGTGAGCAAAGAAACACTCCCTAGCTTTTCTACATGTTCTTTCTTTGATCTTCACAGTTCTAACAATAGAGCATGTTTGTGTGAATCATAAATGAAGAATTATTTCTGATTTTTTTATAAACTGTTTTTTTTTTAGGAATCCTGGTCATGATTTAGTATGACACAGCTATGTAATTAAATTATAAGAGTATGTAGCTCTCTACGTTATTTTCTTTCATTTAGTCTTTAAAAAATGCTTGTCAGAAGTGTAACAGTCTTGAGGTGTTTTCATTTTAACAGAAGTCAAAAGGCCTAATGCTATTGTGTAATATGGAAGAGAGTTTAAAATTTACTGTGTCTAATATGAATGCATGCTGTCATGCAGAGCCTTCCCAAAGGTACTTCAGTGCATTATCTGAGTGGTAGATGCTTTGAAAAAAATGCTTACAAAGTCACTCCTAAAGTACAGCATATTCAGACTGTAATGACAGTGCAACTTGAATATTACTTTTAACATTTGTGTGCGTGTTCTTCTTCTGGTCTGTACAGTACTCACGTAATGTGGTCCTAGTCTATTCCTGGGGACCATAGGAATCACCAAAGTACAAATAATTTAATAAAATTAATATAAACCAAAAGTCATACAAAGAGTTGTAAACCCACTGTATAAAGTTGTTATGTCAGACAAGGCGTACTTCAAGTGCTCTCAAAGTTTATGTGGAATTTGTTTCAAAATTCAAAGGATTTTTGCAGTATTGACTGCATTTCATAGAACGGCTAAATGGTTTGCCATGAGTAAATTATGTTAACAGAGCCTCTCTGCTTGCAAATACATTGGAAGTTCACTCTAGTTTTAAATAGAGCAAACATCTGCCAAGTGTTTTGGGTATTGCTTTTGGTGCATGCCATGTTCATTTTATTCTGTGTGGCATTTTAATGTTCTTTATTTGTACAGTGCAGATGACTGCCATTATTTCTGCTCTCTGAATTGCCAAATCAAATTTTTAACAAATAAACTGGGCTCAAAACTAACATGCTGTGAAGAGCAAAGATTACTGGCTAGGAGCAGGTAGGAGCACTAGCATAAATAATACTGAGGTAAATGAATACATTTGTGTGAATGGTGATGGTGAGCAAATAGGTACAGTAATGTGTGCAATGAGGATGGCTCCTCTAGAAATGAATGCACTGTGTTTTATATTCTACCAGTTCCAGGGCCTATTTTAAGAAAGCATTTAAGCACATCCTCAACATAGAATCATAGAATCATAGAATAGTTAGGGTTGGAAAGGACCTTAAGATCATCCAGTTCCAACTCCCCTGCCATGGGCAGGGACACGTCCCACTAAACCATGCCACCCAAGGCTATGTCCAACCCGGCCTTGAACACCGCCAGCAATGGAGCATTCATATGAGCTTCTACATTAGTAACTGTCTCCTTCAAAATGATTTTGTTCTTAGGTCATAGCCTTAGTTTCTTGGAATAGGAGGCATGATGGCAATGGTATAGGGAATGATTTTGAAATAGTATCCTATCTGTGGATTTGAACAGAGAGAGTTGCCAGCTCCCACTGGTGTCATATCCTGTAAAATATCTTTCTGTAAATGGAGATGAAGCTGGTTTTTTTTTTGTTTTCTTTGTAGTTTTTCATTTTATAATAGAAATGTGATATGCCACACTATATTTCAAAGAGATCAGTGTTACTCTTGAGTAACTCTGTTTATCCATTGGCCTCATGCCTTTTGAAGTATCCATACACCTAAGTAGCCAGATCCTTTAACAGTTGCAGTGCTATAAGTCAGTAATAGCTGTACTATAGTAAACTAGCATCACATCAGCATAAGAGCAGTGAAAGAGTAAGCGGGCCCAGCCCCAAAATTCATGTTGTACATGACAACACATCTATCTTAAAAATTAGTGTTTTATTAGATGCTGACTTTGTGGAAGTTTCACACTGATTGGCTTCCTCAAAGGGGAATTTTCCTCATGGTAATTTTCCCATTAGCAGTTAGAAGAACAACATTAGCTTTTAAATCTTTAGCATACAAAATCACCTGTTCCCTAATCACCATAGTTTTAGACATCCCCAGGAGAGACCACAGACTTTGCTCTCCCCCAGTGATGAACATCCTTCTGATGTTCTGCCCAGTCTTGATCTGTTTTAATGGGAAAGCAACCTTCCTCAGGCTTCAGAAGCTCTGTTTTGCAGTGTTTTTATGCCAACCACTTAGGCTACGGATCAGGGACTGAATCTCATACACTCTGTGAACAGCTTAGGCTTGAAGGTTTACCATGAGAACCGTGCCAGTTGTGATCTGGCCTGTTTCACTAAAATATTTACACTAGTAAAAGACCAAATGTAAACTCAGGTCACACCAGAAATAAGCTGTGCTTCTGGGAACGCTTGTATTTCAGGTTAACTGTATTCACACAAAGATAAGGTTTATACAGGAACATCTGGACAGCTTTTCCATTGCTTTAAGTAAGTTCTTTTTACACCAGTTTTAAAGATTTTATGCTCAGAATTTATAGTAGACTATGGCATTTGCCGACTGTATCTGAATTGGCAGGCAGTGCAGATCTAGAGGAGATTTATGAAGCAAAACAGTTGTGGCTGAGATCCTGACATCCATACCATACATGCTTCAGGGACGTTTACTTTGCACTGGCTCTAGTTTGGGCCATGCACAACATTCCCATTAGCTGCTGGAGTAATTTGGCTCCATAGGCACACCTTCTGCAATAGCTTTGTTTGAAAGGAACACAGTTTTTGTACTCAGATCACACTCTGCGATGTGAACCAATGCACATTAACTGGGGAGAACGTGGAGCTTCACTTCAAAGTATGCTCCAGATCCAAACTGAAACACTGAAGTAGATGCACCCACTCAGTCAGAAGAATTAAAGGAGAGTTACCCTCATGGCTCTTTGACACATGGAGAGGGAATATTGAAATTGAATGAATTCTGGGAAGCAGCCACTGAAAAAAGATCTTAAATGAAGGTTTCCAAGAGGTGGGGAAATGCTGAAAGATGCGACAGAGAGTGGCACAAGGTACAGGAGTCAACAATGCAACATAGCAATAGGAAGGAAAGATCAGCATTATTTGGCAGTGCCTAGGGAAAGGCACAATGCCCTGCACAGCCATTCTTTTTTGCCCCTAGTCTCTGGTGAAAGTGCACCTGGACATTGCATTTATTTCCTGATACTTAATGCTTCCTTCCGCAGACAAGCCCCAGAGAGGCAAAGTAATTTGAAAGAGTTCAAAGTTAAAGTATACCCAGGAAGAGACTGATTTGTGAGCAACAGCTTCATCTTGATTTACATGATTGGCATTTTTGTTAATTTTGGGAAAAGCCAATCAGATTAAATTGGTTCTTATGAAGCCATATACAACTTCTTGTGCCACCTGCTAGTTCTTAATTTCCTCTTTGAGTCATTCAGCACTTACATAGATGGTTCTCTTTAATGGATCAGTGGTGATTTTTCTGATTTGACCAAATAATTCTCAGACTCTGAAACAGCTGAAGCTGCCAGAGCACTTCTTTAATTTTGCTAGCTTGAACTGGCTGTACAGTGTGACAAGGAATTGAAAATCCACAGAGCCTCCCCTCCAATTCCAAATTACAAGAGCAGGTTTAGGGATGAGAGAATGACTATGAATCCCTGAACAGAAAAGCTGTGCTTGCTATCACATTTCAGATAATCACAGTTCCTTCTTCCACTAATGTATACTTCTTGGATAAGCTGCAATAATAACAGTTATATGAAGAGAATAGACATCCTTGATATTATCAGTCTTTCATACTATGAAATCAGGATAGCAACCAGCACAGGTAATGCAGCTGGAAAGATGTCAGTCCTTCCTTCAAAGTCTCAGATTACATTTATTACAGTAAAAAACTCTTAAGCGATTCCTTTCAAGAGACATACTGTTCTTCCATCCTTGTAGTCATTTAGCTCAAGCAGAAGGAAACAGAGGCAGCTGCATTGTCTGCAACTCTCCAACAAACATGGTGGTTCCAAAAAATGGCTTTTTGGTTTAATATTTATTTTTCATGTGACAAGCATGCTGAGGAAATGTGGATATGAAAACAGGAAATGGGACATAGTCAAGTGTGGTCATGCTCACAGTGGTGGGGAGATGCAATGACTTGAAGACCTGATCTGGATCAGAGGATGAGGTGGTGTAAGGTAATAAAAGTATTACCAAGTCTGTTAATTACTGAACTTAGTCACACAATGAGACTCAGTGCTAGAAATCAGCAGTTCTTCATTCTCTCTCCTTGTTTCCCCTGCTCCCAGCCTGCCTCTCCTGATGCATCCCATGCTCCCAGCTGGATAACAGAAAACCTGCCTCAGCTGCAAGCTGTTGGCTGGCAGCCATGTGAGAGTTTATGATGGTCCTAGTGTCTCTGGAAGTAGTCCAGGTGGCATCATCTTCACAGTTGTGAATACATTTTATGCCTTTACAGGTTGAGGGTTTTCTCATGCCTAAAAGGCCCGACCCTGGATGGCTTCTGGGGACACCTTGACCAGGCTCAGAAGTGTGACAGTGACATGTTTCCCTCCACTGTAAATTTAAAATAAAACATTTTTGAGGATCCTATTTGGGGTGAAGTGGGTTAGGAATGCACTTTAAAAAAAAAACCTGCAAAGCATACTGGTGTTGACACTATGGCTGTTTCATAATTTCATCCGCATTTAGACCTAGTCTAAGAAAGTTGGTAGGGATTTTTGACAGCCTGCAGAGAAAGTGGTACTGCAGGGTGTGATCCACTTTGGACTAATTTAGGACCCTAAGGCAAGGCATTGCTCCTGGGAGGAGCCTGTCTCAACCCAGCAACTTGAGGGGATCCATAGGTACAGTTGAATGGGATGATTCTTTACCTTTACGATGTGCCTGTGTAACCACGTAAGCATGGGTCTGAGTTTTTTCTCAAGTCTTAACTCACCTGCCAGCCCTGCCGTTAGTGGGGATTCCCAAACACAGCCCTCAGTTCTGGCTTTTGTGTGGGGAACTCTCTGGAAACGGGGAAGCCAGGCTGGCTTGGTGTCTTGGGTCATGCACGACTACCCATCCAGACCTTCCGCACTGCATGCTAGGATCCTGTCTGCTAGCAGGTGGTATGGCCATGGCTCTTTCCTATGTTCAGTGGGGTGTTC
This sequence comes from Myiopsitta monachus, assembly GCA_017639245.1. NCBI lineage: Eukaryota > Metazoa > Chordata > Aves > Psittaciformes > Psittacidae > Myiopsitta > Myiopsitta monachus. Next base: position 70,220,011 of record CM029919.1, read on the forward strand.
TAAATAAAGGCTGCCACCAGGTTACGATCCACCAACCCAGTAGTGCCCAGGAGATTTGGTTTCATATCAAGGGGTACAAAAACCCCTTGAAATATCTCCTGACCTGTTGACAATATAATATAAATCTGAAACTCTGGTTTTGTGTGTCCCACCAACCATCTCTACATGAACCATTCTGCCTATCTAATATTTGCTGGAAAGAGGGATTTTTATTTTTTTTCATTCCTGTTTCCTGAAGTGGAAGTAGTTAAAAAAACGGGATTGAGTGAGCAGCAGCCCAGTGCTCAGTGTAAGGCACTGTCTGAAAGAAAGCAGATGTCTTTCCATCTGTCCTCAGGTGGTAAGATGTCTGGCACAATTACTAGTGCAATGTATGGGGCAGACAGGAGCATTTAATTTTGGCTTTGAGTGCTTGGGCTACTTCTCATCTGGGAGGTGCCTTTCGAAGGCTACCTTTTCTGCCTGTCTTTAACAGAAGGTGAGCATTGGATTCTGACATAAATATCAAATCAGAGTCAAATCCCTCTTCTGTATCTTCTTAGGAGATATAAAAGGTTTGTAATGTTAATACTGTTTGCTGGTGTGATTTCCTTAAAGCAGCAAGGGAACACTGTCCCTGAAGATATTGAGAAGTCACTCATTGTCATAGAGTACTCTGTTATATTTAAAAAGCAGGACAGGTTTTATTGTTTAACTGAATCTTCTTTTGAGGGAGGTGGTGGTAGGAAACAACAAATTCCATTTTACACTACCACTTGTGTCAAAACATCTGCATCAAACATTCAGTGCATAGTGACACAGCAAAACAAATGTAGAGCAGACATTACAGATGGATGGCTTGTTGACAGATTAGCAGATGAGTTTCCCCTATGTTTTTGAAAAACATAACTCCCTAGATATAATGTACAAAGGGGAAAGCAGGGATTAAAGATCAAATAACAAAAAACAAGGTTTTCTTTTCAGTGTTTACAATTTCAATTCCCTAATATCACAGAAGATATTAAGAGCAAGTAAAAAACAATATGCCACATCCAACATATCCAACACGTGAAACATGGACATCTTTCAGGACTAAAGCTGTAATTAGAGCTGGGTGAAATGCTTTGGTCTTTCTATTTATGTGGAGTATACAATGGAGATTTGGGTTACTGAAGCTCCTGGCAAAATTTGTGTTGAGTTCATCAAATTATTTTGGCTGAAAAAGAGCTGATTCTTTTAAAAAATAGTAAAGGTTTTTTTCTAAATAAAATGCTGTTTTGCTTTGAAAATGGCATTTTGTTTATAAATGTACCTAACATTAAATACAAGAATTAAATTATACTTTAAAATTAATCATATTTGACCCAAAATAAAATAATTTTGTTCCTTCTTGGTGTTTGTTTGCCAAAGAACTAAAGACCAGATTATTTTCCACAGATTTAGATACAATATGAGCTATGGATCATTTTTAAGTAGCTCTGCTAATTCAGGCATGTTTTAATATGACAACTGAGATTCTTCTCCTGAGTCAGAGAGTAGATATGTGTCTGGGCTAACTCTCCCGCCATTTTCAGTTCTCTAAAATCTTACCAGAGAAGTAGCTCTATTGAACTGCTTAATCCTTCTGGTGCTGCCTTTTCAATCAGATGTGTTATCAGTTTTTCTTGCTGTGTGAAAGCTGGCTCCTGTATGATGTTGGGACCAGGAGTGAGATGGTTGCAGTGCTCAAAAAAGATGTGCCTCCTGATGCATGACATGCTGTATGGTGTGCAATGCATCCTGTTGGATCCATCAGAGACCAGCAATGCTGAATGTGCGTGTTTTGCCTGGGGAAGACCGCCTAGTGTCACCTTTTAGTGGGTTGAATAACTTGGCATGGTGGATAGCAAGCTCTGAGGAATACAGTGCTAAGGTATTTAAGACAATCATACGGTTCTGCTCTGTTACATGTAGTTTGGGGTAGAGAGGAAGGAGGAGGAGGAAGGGAAAGGCTTCCTCACAGTAATTTCTTGCTGTTTCTCTGTCTAACTTCAGCCAGATAGCATGGGGAAAGCCTTCTGATGAATGCCTTGGAGAAAACAAAGCATAAGCTTCTCCTGCAAGTTACCCCAGCTCTGGGTATTTCAGTTGGGCAAAATCTGGAGTTGCTCCTTTACAGTGTGTGAACACTGCTGGTAGCAGGAAATCCCCGGTTCTCCCTGGTAGCATAAAAATGAAATTAATGGCCAAGCCTTACATAGCTCTGTGAGGGGTTGGAGACCTCTTTCTTTTCATTCAGTTATCCATACATGGACAGACCTAAACTAGCTGGTGGGTTTTATAAAACCTAATATGAATGGAATTATTTTAATGTATTGCTTTAATTTTTTTTACTTTTATTACATGCTGACAGAAAAATCCAATATATAATCCACTGACAGCTAGCGAGTGCCAGAGCCCAAGAAGTCATCTTACAAAGAAGGATATGCAATTTTGTATTTCCATCAAGCGTGCTAGAATAATAAGTCAGCTGCCACAAGCCTTGGAGAACTGGCTGGGATTGGACCTCCTACAGCAAATTGAAATTAAGATTGTAGAAATTTCCCTTTCCAGGACTATGTTTGCAGAATATAAATTCTCAATGTTTTTTATAAGCTTCCAGTTTAGGCCACCACGTTAGGCAAACTAGGATGATAAGAGGGGTAGAATTACCTCCTGTCTTATCTTCAGGCTGTCCCACCACAGTCCTCTATTTGAAAGAAAGGTTCTGAGTGTGTCCTGAGGAACTGGGCATCATAATCATGTCCAAGTCTGTCAGAGCAAGTGTGTGCTAGCTGCTTTCCCAGGGCATGAAATGCATGTCACCTTCCAGCAAACTTCAGATGCTTACCTGTGGCACCTCCAACAGGTGCCCAGTCCCCCAAAGGTCCCTCTGCAATCGATGAAAGGACCTAGGCCCCTTCAGAGGTCAAGGCAACCCTCCTGCAACTCAAACTGAACTCTGGAGGAGCTCCCTCACCTTCACTAGCTGTAAAGGGAGTTCAGGTCCCTGCACTTCTGTCCAACTCTGGCACTGTAGAATTTAGAGCCTTTTTTAAGTAATACATAGGATCCCTTGATAAGGATCCTATTTAGAGATCGGTAGAGGAAATGTCCAACTGTGCTAATTAGGTAAGCCCTACAGGACAGCTATTCTTTTGATGGGGGGTCAGGATGGGTTTGGGGTGAAGTCATGGTAGTTCCCACTCCTTGGATACCACAGCAATACTGTTGGCTCTGCCCTGATCTGTTGTGTTATTGCCAGCATGTTATGCAGCTCAGAAGTTGCCTTATGGCAGGGTGTTTCAGAAGACACTGAGCACTTTGTCTTCCCTTCTGTGCCAGCAGGAACAACAGAAACTTTGCCTGGATAAGATGCCAGAACACAGAGCCTAAATAGGAAATGCATAAACTGAGCCATGCCCCTGTCTGTGGACTCTTCATTTCTTCAAAATAAGTGCGAGCTACCTGTGTGGGAGATGTCTTCTGTACAGCACATGTGGCAGTTCATACTTACTCAATCCATTTTCAGGGTGGAGATTGCTCTGAAACTGGGCTGGGATGGAGAGTGGAGTGGAAGAGGAAGGGAGGAGGGATCATATAGTCTGACTGCAGTACACTTCTGAACCACTCAGTATTTCTCTGTCTGGGTCCTGTGAAACAAAGACAAGCTTGCCGTAAACCACTCTAGAGTCCTTTTTTCTACAGCTGTAGTTTTTTTCTTCAACAAATGCTTCCTGCTTTAGGAGGACACGGTGTTAAACATGAGACCTTTTGAAACTAAAACATTAATCTTTAAAGTGCAGGTGATTTCATTTTGATGGCCAAAAGGGCTGCAATTTATTTCTGGGATCACCTTTCCCCTGTGAACTGCAGTGACATGGCCAGTGGCACTGGCAGCCCAGGCTGCTCTGCCTCTCTGTCTGGAGAAGGCAGTATTCCCACATCTTTGTGGCAACACCAGGTCTGAGAGCTGGGCAGGCATAGGGGACAGTTGGCTGTGCCTGTTACCCAAATAGCCATCCTTTATCTCCTCCTGTGGAAAAAGACGATGGGTTAACCTACTTAGCAACATCTGGCCTATGGGTAACTAGCTAAGCCACACTGAAAAGGTCATAACTTAAGGTCTTTTAAGATAGATATGTCCTTGTTGGCTGGACTTGTGCATTTCCATATTTGTAGTTTGACCAGCATGTACTGTTGGAGGACCTTTCAACATTTAACCTTTAGCTTTTCGACCTGAAACATAGACTTGGTTTATAAGAGAATGCTAAAATGACTGCCCTGCTCTTTCTTTTTCAAGCTTCATGAAGTGAACGAGTTGCAAGAGTGCTGCAGAGTAAGAGTGGGTTAAATAAAATATTTGGCTTTAAAACATAAAAAACATTTAAGAAGACAAAGGGCCAAGCTCTGATCTTATTTCCAGCAAAGCAAAGCTGGCTTCAGCAGATTTGGAGCTCACCTGTGCTCTGCAGCTGTGGATGAAACTGTAGCATTTAATGTGCAGCCTCGGGGCCCCCTTAAATGCTGTCAATGCCAGACAAGGTGCCATGCTGATTGTGTGCATTGAGAATATGCACATTAGAAGTGGGTGCAGCCGGCACTCTTGAGCTTGGCAAAGGTCACTTGACCTCACCGACAAAATCCTTCCTGCAAGCTCCGCACTGGGTGCCTAATCCAAGCACATGGAGCCAGTGAACATTGTTGTGCTCAGGATCAGGCTCACCTCTTAAGTTTACTTCTTTCAGATTGTTATTACTTTGTCCGAGCTCCTCACCATCTCCAGAGAGTGTCATGAATGAGTGGTGAAGCGGGCTTGTCACACCTCGGTGCTCACAGACTGTAAATAGAACAAGCTCACACCACTCCCACACAAGCATGCATTACACAGCCAAACAAAAATATCTGTACTTTCCAGATGACTCCAATGATTTTTAATGCCACTGACTCTAAATCATATGCTTTTCTATTATCCCAGGAGAGCACCCAACTCGTGTTGGGCTGGGACTGCTACCTGGTACAGCTTTGTGTCAGCCACGCCATGGGTAGTTATGGGTAGCTCAGTTTGCTTATGATGCCTGGGAAAAATTTACCATGGTCACTATGGGCCACATCTCTTTTCTACATCTTTGTCTCTAATGATGCAAAGCTGGGCCCAAGTCCCCTTGCAAAATCCCACTGTGAAAGTGACCTAAAATGAGCAGGAACTACTCCCATAAGTTAGTATTGACCATACATCACAAAATTATCCTCACAGCTTACTGCCAGTTTTCTCTGTCTTGAAGTTCAGTTTGAATTCAGACATATGGCTTTAAAATCTCCAGAGATCACCAGCAGTGCTGTAGGAAGGAGATTTCATTCCCTGTCCCCATTAGTCAACTGTGAGCTTTCCTGCGCTAAACCCACTCAGGAAATGCTGCAACAAAAGAGGTTAATAGTTCTCAGCATTCCTCGTTGCTCAGAAGGAGTTAAGCTCTGCACAACGGACGGCCGATCGAGTTCTTTTGGCATTATCCCATGAGCTTAAGTCATTGCTGATGACTTCACCCTCATGGTGACATCAGCCTCTAATCTCGTGAAGGTGAATTCATGTGAGATTATTTCAAAACAATTACTCCCTGAATTGTAGGCCGTTTCAATTGATATATGGATGCAACATTCACTTGAGCAGATTGTAGCCTCTCTTATGAAGTGTGTGTACACATTTTCCATATTGTATTTCAGGTTGTGTGTTATGTCAGAAATGGGCACTGCCTTAGATCATCAGGAGAATGTGTTTGTTTTAAACGAGAAGTAAAAGAAACAAACAAAACCCAGCCCACTGATAGTGCTAATTTTATATGTATGGTTAAGACTTCTCTAGAGTCATATATGTGGTTTTTCTGGCTCCGTCTGGATGCTGCCTCCCTCTCTGTCTCTGCTGGAATATTCCTTCTGCTTTGGCTAGGATGTGTATTTGCTTCAGAGTGTGCTGGTCATTTCAGATTCTCTTGTCTTTTCCCATACATGGGGAAAAATGTAGACAGACAAACAGCCAGGATGGTTACTTAATCAATCACAATTTTTAATAATATTAGATATGTTTCTCTCAAATTAAATATAGGCATAAGCACATAAAGACAATATATTGCATCCTAAAATGTTTTCTATTTTTCTCTTTCCTTTGAAGAAATTACTCAGAGAAACACGTAGACACAGTCAGCACTTGTAAGAAGTGGTTTTAATAAGAGCAGAGAAGTCATCATCCCAGCTGTGCAATCCTTGTCGAAGTCAAAGGGGCTGAAAAGAAAGGCCCCATTTGTCCTGATGATCAGCACACACATGTACACTGAAGGAGGATAGTGATGTATTTAGACTAGAAGTTCCCCAGACCTAGACGAGACATTTGTTTGCTTAACTTCATTGTTCTTCCCTTCTCTCATCACTTGTCCTCAGCTGACTGCGGCAATCCCTGTAGAATGCTGCAGCATCATCCACCTTAAAACCAGGGGGAAAGAAAATTCCCCCTCCCCAGCAGCTCTCATGCTTCCAACTGCTAGTAGTAAACCTTTCTTAACTGCTGTCTATGAGTCTGGCCGCAGCCAGGGAGGGTGATAGGGCACAGGGCAGCACTGGAGGCAGGAGGATTCAGACACTCTCGTCTCTATCCACTGTATTGCGAATAGACTTCTTAATGTGACTAATAGCTCTTGGCATTGAACTGTAGCTCCTGAAGTGCAGAGCTGGCATGTCCATGCGCTAATGTTTAAAGTAATGTGTCAGAAAAGTTTTATAGTAGTAGCACAGTATTGTTGGGGGAGAAGAAGCCTGTTTAAATAAAGCCAATAAAATTCTACTATCATCACTTTTCTCTCTTTATTGTTGAGAGGGTGGAAATGACTAAAGTTTTTATTTGGTGTTAGCAGTGTTATGCTAGAATTTTTTCCACATTTGGAAGTGCACAAGGTAGTGATAAAAAATCATTAAAAGGTGAAAAAGTTGTCCTCAGCTCCTGGATGCTCAGGAGGGGCTTGGCCAAAGAGGAAGCAATCCTACCGTAGGCACCTAGAAAGGGATTTTATTTTCCTTACAAAATAAACCCTGTTGTGCTATTCCTTTAGGAAGGAAAATGAGTCTCTGGATGACTTGCAAATGTTTTGCTCATTGTAGTGGCCTGTATGTTTCCTGAATATCCAGATCTGATTTAGATTAGGGCCTTCTGGGGAGGGCTTGGGGAAAGACTGGCTAAATAAGAGGAAATTTGTATAGTTTTAGTCCAAGGTGCAAGCACTGTTACCCATTACATGTCTATAAGCTATAGCAGAGGGGCTACATCTGTCTTAGCTATAGTTAAGTTTGTCCAGGGCTTGATCCTTCTCCTCTGCCTTTCCTCCTATTTCAAAGGGAAGGGAAGCAAGAAAAACAGAGAAGGGTCTCACTTAACTGGTCTCTGTGACTGAAACTGTTATCAGGGTTAGATAAAATGCCTAGAGTTTAACTCAAGAGAAGGGGTAGGTAGGAAAAGTCAGATCAGCAAGCGTTGCTTAAAATGCAGTTATTGCGGCTGACCTTCATGTGGGCATGAAGTGAAACTGAAGCAGAAAAGCTAAAGGTAAAAGTAAAAAAAGGCTTTTCCTGTGTTAAACTCCAGTGGAAATGGCATCTTCTTCACTCTGTCAAGCTCTTGGTAACTGCTTCTAGAATGCCTGGTACCTGTAAACTGCTGTAAACCCACCAAAGTAATATGTTCTTCAACAGCAGGCCAAAATACTGAACGCTTGTTTTGGGCCACACTGGGGCGGTGCAATCTTTATGGTGCTGGAAGCTGGAGAGAGGTTTGGAAATGGGTTTGCAGTGGTTTGGCAGGGTTGGAGCATGGTTCTGTATGCCAGGTATCTCTGGGCCATGACGTCCTCCTATGTGGATGCAGTGGTTGATCTGTCAGAGCAAGGGTGGTGGGCTGGTGGAACTGCTGAAGGGCTGTGCTTGTGGGCCAGCCACTCTCAGCCTCTGTTTCCTGATAATCCTTCTCTTCTCCTGGCTGGGAGAGCATCTCACGAGCAGTTTTACTTCTCTGTCTGGTGCTTCAGAGGACTAATGAAATGCAAGGCAATAAAGGACACTGCCCTTGTAGTGTGCACACAAATTTTGAAGAGAGTATCTTCTGTGACTTGCATTTTGGTTGACCATGTGGCTATAAGATCCCTGTTTTTGTCTTACAGAATGAAATTTCATTGTTTTTCGCTAAAAAATCCAAGCTGGCATCAAAGCACAGCTCCATACAGCAGGCTGTAGTTTGTTCTTACTGTCTTTTCTAGCTGGGCAAAAATAACCTGCCTTTCAAGATCCACCTTCTTTCCCCACGGTGTACTATGTCTTTTTCTACTGCGTGTGTTGAGGTACAGGAGCCTTGAGGATTCAAAGATATGTTCAAAACAAACAGTAATCCTCCACAGAAAAACAGAGGTAATCCACCCCTGTATAGCTCTGAGGTAGCAATAACTGTTCCCCCACAGCATTCTCATTAAATGAAGGATCACACCTATCCTCAGGAAATAGGAGGCACCACAGTTTGGTGCCCTGGGGCACTATCAGATGCCAGCAATGCTGGTCAGCTCTGCAGAATTTTGGTTTCTTTGTGTCATAGCTTCAGCAGGAGCAGTCTTTTTTTCTCCTCCTTGGTGGCTGGTGCAGCGCTGTGTTTTTTGATTTTGGGCCTTGGAACTGCGCTGATAACACCAGTGTTTTCAGTTACTGCTTGGTAGTGCTTTGTGTGGCCAAGGACTCTCTGAGTCTCATGCTATGCCAGGGAGGAGGGGAAGACAGGGGAAAGCAGAGACAGGACACCTGACCCAAACTGACCAAAGAGGTTATTCCACACCACAGCACGTCATGCCCAGGATGTGAAAACGAGGAGCAGAGACCCGGAAGGGTGTGGTGGTGCACTGGGGGGTTTGCTGCTGGGGGGTGCACTGGCTGGGTTGGGCTTGGTGAGCAGTTGTATTCTCTTCCCTTGTATTTCTCTTGTATTATTACTGGTGGTAGCAGCAGTGATTTGTGTTATACCTTAGTTACTAAACTGTTCTTATCTCAACCTGTGGGAGTTGCATTCGTTTGATTCTCCTCCCCATTCCCCCGGGACTGGGGGAAGAAAGAGAGGTGAGTGAGTGAGTGAGTGAGTGAGTGAGTGAGTGAGTGAGTGAGTGAGTGAGAAAACTGTGTGTGGGGGTGTGTGTTTGAGGCTTAAACCACGACACTTTGTTAAAGATCTCTTACATGTGACTGGGGAACCATGTTTCAATATTTTAGATGATGTTTTTTCACGCTTACAGAGAAAGCTATTGCTCATTGAGGTGCAAGGAGGTGTTGCAGCTTGATTAATCAATGAGCAGCTATTTGTTTCCTCAAGGTGGAAGGGATGGTGGCAATCTGGAGCAGCTCACCACTCTGTCCACTGTCTCCTGTCACTGCTGAGCCTAGACCTGCTTTGTCAAGGAAGTAGAGGCAGTACTCAAGTATAAGTAGGATGGTCTCTGAATTTTGTAGGGCTGGTGGAGTACACTTCGAGCTGCAAGGAATTCTCCTTGCCTACATCTTATGTTATCTTTCAAAAAGATTTTCTAGAGGCTGAAAAGCTCAGGTGGGCACTGTAGATTTGGGGTGAGATGTGGCAGCTGCTGTTTGTGGGCAGATACACATGGGTCTGCAGAACAGAACTAGAGAGTAAAGCATGAGAAGTTTTTCCATTTTTATGTGAAGCTCCTGTTTTCAGGTAATAATGGAAAATCATGCAGTTGAATGCATGAATGACTAATCCAAAGCCAGTCAAAATCTATGACTCTTGAAGGGTTTTAAAGTGGGCTGCTGAAGTGCAGAATAGATAAAATATAGATAAAGTGTGATATATGCATATTTTTGAAGAGGTGTGGTTTCAGTACTCTGCATAAGCTCACTATCAACTAAGGGACTCTTTGGAAAAACGATTTATTTCCTTTGCTTCTTGAAGACAAAAATACTTTGCAAGCAATGTCTTCTGCTTGTCTGCTACAATGTTCAGTGGAGCTGAGGACTGTATTCATGTGCTGAAGGAACATGGCCAAGAAAATGTATTATTTTGTTTTGTAGAACACACTTTCTCCAAGAAGAAATATATTGAGGAGGACAACAGCACTGGTAAAAATGAGACATACCACTAAGCATTTTTCGTACAAGGTTTTGAAAATGCTGTCTAAAAGACAACATCTCTTAGCTCCATTTTGCAAACAGAGTATCTTAGAAACAGAGGACTTTGAGAAATTGCACAAATTCACATAGCGAATCTGCAGGTACAAGAAAAGGCTCCTCAGATTTATTTTTTTGTCTTGATTTAATTGGGTAGGCAACCCTATGAGTCAAAAGGTAATGATGATGTGGACTTCCCAATAGGCTTAGCTATTTTCTCTTTGCCTTTATCCCAGCCCCCACTTTGGACAATGGGGCAGCCATGGGGAGCTCCCTCTTTCCCCACCCACACTCATTCCTTGGCTGAGATGATGTAGGAAGAAAACCAGGAGCAGCAAATAGCTAGCAGAAGAAGGGATTAATGAATGGTCTCACATGGCACAGGAACTTTCCGTACTCAAGCAATCTCTGTTTCTGTAACTCATTTATTATACGTATAGCCACAGTGAAACATTTTGCTTTCTGTGGAAGATGCCAGTCAGATAGCCGCTCTCTGCCACATGAGGATCAGATGCTCTTGCCTCCTGCCTGTGCATCAGGGCTGGGTTTAGACCTGCCTGTGATTAGGCAATAGTTTTTCTCTGAATGGAATGCTCCTGCTGTTGCTTTCCTAGCACCCCCATCTTGAGTCCCTCACAAGCTGCCCTGGCAATAGTCCTGGAAATTCAAATCCTTCATGTTTTCCCCAAGAAGATATAGCAGGAAATTTCTTAATTTCTGCATCGAGTCAGCTTGAGCTTCACTAGGGCAAGAACTGAAGAAATATTGCAGAGAGATCATCTTAGAGATTACATGGATAATAGAACAGTCTGCCACTTACAAAAAAAGTAGTGCTATTGGTGGAAAAGTGTTTACTATGCAGATTTCACTTTTCTGTTGGGAATGATACTAGGAACAATACTAGGAACCCCAGTCTCCTTCTCATAAAGACTGCAGAGAAGATACTAAGTGGCATTTCTCTGTCATTTATGAGTGATCTGGGTAGGAGGGAAGGGAAGGAAGGCGACTAATTAACTCCCTGAAAGTGTAAGGCTGGCTGAGAGCCCCAGCTATGGTCTATACCCACTTCAACCCAGTTTTGGGGAAATCTGGAGAAGACTGTCAAGCTGTTCAGAAACAGCCTTCCCACAGAGCAGAAGAGACAGAGATGGAGCAGGGTCTGAAAATCTTACCAAATATGTCCAAACATTTGAAATAAGCTTAAACATCCAGGGGCTGCTTAGCCATACCTTTTGCATTCAACCCACAACAACTGGCGTAACTGAACTCTGATTTATATAGAGGAAGAAAATAAATGTGGAGAAGTCAAGCTTGACATTTTTTTAGGGCTGCTACATTTTCCTTATTTCTTTATAAGGTTTGATTAATGGTTTTTCATTGTTGAATGTCAATAAACATTGAACTTGAGCTCAGCACATCATCAAGCGCAGCAGTGAAATGACAAAGAACAGAATACATGTATATATATTTCAGACATGTTGGATGCCTTCTCCAGTATCTTACTGAACTCCATTAAGATCTTTTCCATACTTAGGCATTTTACATTATTTCTATCAAATAACTGCACTTTTGTGATCCTGACCTTGTATCTCTCTGAATAAGTGCTTTGTGTACACAGATGTGAAAATATTTGGTAAAATACTGACCCACGACATGTCAAGTCAGGCATAGTAGTTTTTTCTGGAGGTGTGAAATACCTGCAGAGCTTTCTGACTTCATTGGAGTATATAAGTGCTCAAAACTTGTTAAAATCATGCTGTTGCCTACAGCTATCTTGGGAAGCACTGGATTGGTTGTGCTCAACTATTAGAAGCTAGAAAATTTGATGGCTCACAAGTCAACTAAAAATGCAGCTTTATTAATCCAGGGAGAGAACTAGAACTACAACTAATTATGAAGATGGATTAGGACAACACAATAATAAAGAGAAAAAAGAAAGCCAAGTAGAACTTAAATTATTGTTACATCACATAGCTGAAGTATTGCTTTACAGAGGTGCCATTGCCACCATGCCTTTCTCTATCTGATGATGTCAGCTTATGTTATCACCTACACCACAGATATGGTATGAAGCAGCATTTACTATTTATTTATTTTCTGTGAAGGATTCAAACTAATGATGTGGTGACATTGGACTGGGGAAGCATGGCAAAAACCAACTCAACTTTTAGTTTAAATCAAGGAAGTCATTTAACATCCCTTAACTTCCTCAGCGTATAATCTCATACCTTTTGCAAAGCAAACCAGATTTCCTGATGTGGTAGGTTGACCTTGACTAGAGGCCAGGTGCCCACCACACTTCTCTATCACCCTCCTTCTCAGCTGAATGGGGGAAGGGAGGAGAAAATAAGAAGGAAAAAACTTGTGGGTCAAGATAAAGGCGGTTTAATAAAAGAAAACCAAAGGCCATTTATAAAAGCAAAGGAAAACAAAAGATTTTTTCTCTACTTTGCATCAGCAGGCAATGTACAGCCACTTCCTGGGAAGTAGGGCTTCAGTACGTGTAGTGGTTTACCCAGAAGACAAATGCCGTCATAATGAGTACACCCCTTAGCTTTTATTACTGAGAAGACATCACATGGTATTGAATATCCCCCTGGTCCGTTTGGGTCAGCTGTCCTAGCTCTATGTCCCCTCCCAAGATCTTTCCCACCCCCAGCCTACTGATGAGGGGGAATGTTTGAAAGACTGCCTTGTTGCTGTGTAAGCCCTACTCAGCAGCAGCCAAAACATTGGTGTGTTATCAAGATCTTTCTAGCTACTAATACAAAGAACAGCACTGTGAGGGCCACTGTGGGGAAAATGAACCCCATCTTTGCCAGATCCCATACACCTGATCCAACTGTCCCTGTGGTAATTTGTATGGTAGTTCTTGATCCTTTCCAAGTGGCATCATCTATGAGCAAGTGCAGGAGGAGCCAGTTGTCACATTCATTTACCCTGTTAATTGTATTAGCTATTGATGACTGAGAAGGCACTAACTAAACTCTGCAAAGAGTGAGTAAATGTGCTTGAATTCTGGAGCCAAGTCACATTTTATAGATTTTGCAGAGATTATGCTGAATATCCTGTTCATCACTGTCACATTTTACTCAGTTCCCAGGGCAGGGAGAAGTATTCCTTCTGTCAAAACCTGAGTGCTGTTGGTGGAGAATGGGAAGCCTTTTGTTCTGCTGTGATTATGTGGATCAAGGTCTTACGTGTTGATGCATTGTTCCGCAAGAAGCAGAGATAGCAAACTTCTCCAAGCCTTCCCAGAGGAAAAATCTTTCCAGGCTGATCTCAAAGCTGTTCATCCCAAGCACACAAAAGCACCTGATAAGTACAGGTGAAGCTTGAAACATGAGTCTTAGTTGTGATTGTTATCCTAATGTGTACCATGAACAGGCTCTGGCTCCAGGAGGGATGAGTGAGAGAGAAAGGCTCAGATCCATTCATCCAGAATAGGCTGTCAGAGCCATCACAGATTGCAGTTTTTCCATAAAACTGAAACAAAGCATATCTGCATGATTCTTATAAATGGTATCTGTTCTCACTTAAAGGCTCTAAATCACAGTGAGGCCATGAACTTTGGGGATTATGAGACAGTATCTGTTAGATCACAACACTGAAGATTGAATTATTAACCTAGGAACATGATTCTGAGATGCCTGTCAAGACATCATTTCTGTAACAGGCATAGGTATATTTGGAATAACAGAAGTGAGCATCCCACTCTGGACACAAAGGTTTAATGACAAATTTTGAGAGAGAGGTTCATGGTTCCTTGTAAAAGAACAGTGAAGAGCATTAATTCTGTAGCACACAAATTTATTATTTTGAACTGTTGCAAAGTGGATGAGATGTTTGAGTCGTAAGTCTCCTGATTAGTCCATTTTTTATGAGATACTTAAAAAAGGAATGCGTGGCAAGTCTGTGGTTAAGATGACACTGTGACGTAGAGATAAAGCAAATGTGGAATCACCCATCAGAAAAAGAAATTTCAAGGCTATGACAATGAATACATGGATGAGAGGGTTTTAAAAAATGAACAGAAACAGTTAAAGAAGGAGCTGTTTCTGTAGGAGTTGAGTTTTTAAGAATGTTAAATGTATATCCTGTTGTTCCTACTGCGTGAGCATATGCTGCTTTCTATGGTGACTGCTAACTTTCATGTGGCTGTTTTGAAATATTCATTACACTGAAGACCAAAATATTTAATGGATCTGTTGTTATCTAACACTCATCACCTTCACTAATAAACTGTGGTAATATTCTGGCTTGATTTCTAGCAAGCTGTTAGAGTTTGGGTATACTTGGGAAAATTTAAGGCTGGAAAACTAAAAATAAAGAGCTGTTTTGAAGGAATGCTGTTCAATCCCTAAAAACATATCAGAGATGCTGATTTTACCAAGAAATAGGTGTATCTCAGACTGTGTTTCCCAGGATGTTTGAGCCGTGCCTGCTTTCAAAAGGAAACTCTTTGCACTGCAGACCATTTCTGAGTCTGTTAAGAGTGTAGTATAGGAGTTTTCAGTGTTGCTAGTGGACACTATGAGTGCATCCAAAGTAATAGAGGGGCTAGGTGAGGAGACGAGGTTAAGATGGCTTCATGCTCTCCATTGCTTTGCCTGAACTGTGCAACTTCTAAAGGCAGACTAGGTTGTTGTAAGTTGTACTTAGCTGTTGTGACACATCCCACCTGTCTCCTGGATCCTTCACATATTACTAATGGAATATGGAATGTGTCACAGAAGATGGATGGCTTGTAGCGTCTCTTGCACTAGATTTATAGGGTTTTTTATGCCACCAGTATGGTGAAAGGGCCAAGAAAAGGCCGAGAATCTGGAAAAACCATGAAACTGGGTTTTTAACTGTAATCCATGTGAGTACTGAGCAACATTACTGCTGTAATAATTATAAAAAAATTAATTAAAATGTGCAAAAGAGAAATTAAAAGGAAATCGAATTGCATTCACTTCTCATATTGTAACGACTAAATTGCCCGTTAGTATAATAATTCATATGGAATGCTGCAGATAGCTCAAGTGGTTTGCTAGAACATTGGGCTGGATTTCTTTCACATATATTCAGCTGCTGCTAATGCTAAAACCAAAATACTTACCAGTGCTCGTTGATATTTCACAATGGTAACCACTGCCAGAATGTTGGTATTTCAGTGCAATCATGAGTTTTCTATGCGTGCTTCCTATTTGTTATTTTGTTAGAAGGCCCAAGTGCATTGACAAGGGCTGAAATGAAGTCAGGTTAAAATAACACTACCGTAATTTGGGTTAGGCGTACTCAAGTTTCTGTGAATAATTTGTCATTATATTCTGAATTAGTTCTAAGAAGGGTGAAAATAAGAGGAAGAACTACCTCTTATATGATGGAACAGAGGGGATTTCCTTCTCCTATCTGCAAGTGCAAAGTCTGTGGAGCATGGGAAATGCAGCATAATAAGGGAATTCAGGTTGCAGAAGGGAAAGAGTCACAGGAGACCTGCATGATGGCTCCCACAAAACACCACCAAAGCATATTTTTTCCAGGCTTTAGTTAACCTTGGTTTTTAATTATTTTTTTTGTCATTTGCATTTTAAAAAGGGGAAAAATGAATTGGTCTTGTACTGGTATTGCTATAAATACTGGCTTTTAGATTTGACCAGGAGGCTGGATCCCTGCTGGTTTTGCAATCCAACAAGTATGTGAGCTGTGTGAGTTTTACCTCAGAATATTTAAAAATTTGTCTGCACTGTTCCACATTTGAGGAGTGTCACAAAGATGGGATGAAAGCACAGCTCCAATGCTCTCAACAGAGCTGGGATTTCAAAAAGGAATTTTTCCCTCGAATATCAGAAAGCTAACACAGAGACACTGCAGAGACATGTTTTCATGATTTGTATCTCGCTTCTCCAGGCTGATGTCGTCTTTTATATATAGCCCATTTTTTCCACTTGGGAGGAGGCTAAGATTTGGGATTCCCCTCTACTTCTGTTTTCTTTATCCCTGAGTCCCTTCATGTTGTGTTTCCACATAATTGCTTAATATATGTTCCCTGTCTATGGCTGTGACTGTTAAATCATCACTTTTATTCTAAGGGTGCGCTTTCTTTAAATAGTGGGTGTAAAGCTCTTCTCCACACGTCCTGCATAACTCTTGAGCTCTGCTGCTGGTGCCAGTCTTGATGGTCTCTTCATTACCTGCTTTGTGCTTTGTCTCTGCCTCTAAGTCTGTCCCTTAGGAATGGAGTAATTTCCAACACTTTATTTTTTTTTGCAAGAAGACTGTGTCTTTTTTAACTGCATGCTAAAATCCCGCTCTTCCTGCCAGACCTGTGGAGCACTCAAAAGCACAGATGGTGGGTTGCCCATTTTTTGTTTCTGTCCTGCAGGGAAGGAAGATGGAAAGAGAGGGCTTTTCTTCAGGCTGGGCTTTGGCACAGCAGCAGGTATGCCGTCAAAGCTGACAAATAGCAGACAGGGCAGGGTATTAAGATGATATTCAGCAAACCTGTTTTGAGTCCTTGGCTCAGTTTCCAGTACAACAGGTATGAAATTTTCCTTCCTCACTGAGGTGTTGTGAGACTAAAACCACGTTAATAATTGTGGATTGCTGGCGACTGTGGGGTGAGGGGCAGACAGTGCTTTTCCATCTCTATGCTTAAAATTGCAACAGAACTAGGCTGGGTGTTGGGTTTGGGTACTGTCCTGTGAGGAGCAGATGGGGAAAGCGGCTCACTGCAGTGACGGGTGCTCCTGTGAAGATGTTCAGGCACCTCCATGGCACAAGATTGTGCAAAGGACAGAAATGTGGTTCCTGAGCTTAGGTCTCTCGCTGTTAGTCCACTTCTGAACTTGAGCATCCACAAGTATTTACATCCACAAGCAAGATGAAAAACGGAAGAACATTTTGGGTTTGAGTGTTACATGATACATATTCTTTTTGGAAGTTCAAAGAAAGGCTTAATTAATTTCTGTTAGAAGGAAAAAGCCCCCTTATTAAATTCTAATTGCAGTGTTTAAGATTTTTCTTCCTTTTATAAACTGTGTAAGAAATAGGGCACACTTCCACCCCCCCCGCCCGCCCCGATAAATAGCAAGTCTGTAGACTTCAGACCATTCCAAAGCCTTTGACAGGACAAACAACACTAACATACTTTCCATTCTCAACCATCAAATAAAGTGTTTACAAATTAGGAACATAACAGCCATTGCTTTTCTTCTCTATAATAAAAGAGAAAAGAAAGGGCTTCAAATTATTGAATTTGTTATTGAACCTGATTTAGCCCTGGTTCTTTGACACTTTGAAATCTACATCAAGGTAAATAATATTCAAGCTCTTTCTTGTGTGCAACAAATTGCTGTTTACAAAATGCAGTGTAGTATGAATCCTCTATTCTCTCAGGACCCAGACCACATAGTGACCAGGGTTTCAGTCTCAGTTAGTGATTCCAATTGAATAACTGGAACAGAGCATGAGTAATCTTTGTGCAAGCATGACCAGCCCAAAATGGCAAAATGCTTAGCAATGTCTCAGACTTGCATTGTCTCTATCGCTTTTCTTCAGGCCAATGGCTCTTAAGGCCACTGTGCAAGTGTTTGCATGGCAGTACTGCTTTGCTAAATACAGAGATGGACTTGCAATGGGAGAAATGGACTCTATTTTAGGCTTTGCAAAGTGCTGGGGAACTTTACAGTTATTTAACTTTTTTGTTTGTTTTTTTTTTTTTTTTTTAAAGTGAATTACAATTGAATTTGCCAAATTAATGCAATATCAAATTTCAAATTAAATGAGTGCATAATCAGGATAAATTTGAGCTGGAGTTCTATTAGTGGACCAAATTCTGGAACTGACATTTACATTGAATCTTCTCCTGTAAGAAATGCAAATAGAGAGGATCTGGCCCTGGGCTGTGTGTAGTACTTCAGATGTCTCTAGAAAAGTGCCTGGATATAGGCTGAATCACTCCTAGTGATGCCAAGATTTATTTTTCAAATGAAATAAATATCAAACATGTGACTTTGCTGATTCAATGGATCTTAATTGATTTGATTAATATTTATCACTGGTGTCCATCCTTTCTTGGCTTTCCGAATTTTCTTTTCTGAGTTTTATTGGCCAATATCACACTATTTCCCCTTTGTTTATGCTGTACAGCACTTGTCTCTTTTCCCCAAATAGGAAATTAAACAAAATTCTTTGCTACAGAAAGAGAGCTCTGTTTCCATCCTTTCCATTTGAGGGTGCCATATGCCCAATTAAACCCTTCTTTTCACCTTGATGATTATTTTTTGTTAAAGATGCAGACGTCCAGAGTGTGCAGACTGAGCTAAAGAATTGAGGCTGGACTTGGACCAGCAGAAGACTCATTGTTCGAGTCATGTTGGTACAGCTTGAGCAAACACTCAAAGCAGCTGGTCAGCTCCAGATGGATTTCATCTCCAGTCAACCGTTACATGCAACCTTGCTTCCAGTGCCTTACCTCTCTCTGCCCAAGCCCTCTGCCTATTTCTCTTCCTTATTTCCCATCTTCTTTTGAACACCTATGTAGCTTTTGTGGCAGTTTCTTTTCTTGGCAGGAGAAATGTTTTATTCTTCCTTACTGTCTTCTGAACAGAAGACAAACAAGTGAAAGCAGAACCCCAAAAAGCTCCCCTTTATTTTCCTGCAATTCCCGCCTTCTCTTTTTCCAGTAGAGAAATTCAGAGAGACAGAAACACAGAAAGTGAAAGCAAAAAAGCACTTTAATCTGAAAACACTAAAAAAAAAAAAGGAAAATAAAATTTCATTTGAAACCAAGGTAAAAATAATTTTATATTTTCCTGTATTAAACTCACCCACTAGCATTTCAAGAGACTTTTCTGTTTTCAGTAGAGCCTTCTTTTCAGCTTTAAAAGTGTTTGGTTTAACTTTTTTCTTTTTCATGATCAAGTACTAAGCAGATTTGCTCTTTTTTTGTATTTTCTGACAGTTTCAAACCAGCTTTTTCTTCTGGGAGTTGAGACTGCATGTGTGTTAGTACATGAAATGTGCTTGGGTTTTACCCCTGTTACGCAGTGCCTGGAGTGCCTGGACTGGCAGGGTATCTTGGTGTTTGGGGGCTGTGTGTAGATCACCTGCCCCTGGACACCCTCCGGCTCCCAAACCATGCCTGGGGAACACTAGCTGGCAGAGGCCCAAACTGTGCCATAATAGGGCCACTCCAGCAGCTTAAAAGTAGGGATAATGCCTCTTTCTAGGACTCAGGACTCTTACCAAGACTCAGGACTCTTTCCAGGCACAACTTAGTAGTATAGACACAAATGGAGAGTATTAGTGCTTTTTTGTAGGTCCACCAACTGTCTGGGTTTTAGAAGTTGGCTTTAACTGTTGAAGCTATGAGGAGTAACTTATTAGCTAGTTTTCAAAAGCAAAACAGTCTCTTTTTCTGTTAGAGGTTGTGCGAACACCAACTGAGACTTGAAAGTGTGAGAGATGTGGGTCAAACCCTCTGTGATGAACACACAACTACAGCAGCTCACCCAGAAAATATTCTGCACCAGCCCTTGCACTTCAGGGCAATAGTCACAGGCATAGCATTACTGAGAAGCTATGCAGACTTGGGTTGAGGACGTTTCTTCCAAATCGTATACCCATGAGGCACCATACCAGTTCATTTGAAGAATCCCAGTGGGAAAGTGCAGTTCACATTCTGACTTGACCGTTGTCTCCTCTAGAGCTCATAACAGACTGACTTGCTTTTCCTTTGAGTTAATCCTGTGTTTATGCAACTGATGTTAACCAGGAGAAATCCTTGCTCTTCTTGCTGGGTGCATTTGCACCCGTGTGTGCTGGACTGGAGCACAACAGGCCACTGCTGTCCAGATATTTCCAGGCCAGCTGGTCATTACTGTTATCTATCTCCAGAGCAGAACAAATCCGGGTGATATTCCCAGCGAATACATGCAAGGGGCAAATATGGGTCTGTTTTCATGAGGCAGCAACCCAGAGCAGTTATCTAAATACCTGCAGGAGTCAGTAGCCATTAAAGCCCTCAGTCTCTGACATGGGCCAGAGCCAGATGTGAGCAAATCCCTCTCAAGTTACAACTTAGTTTCAGCCAGAGGTTTAACAATGTGGTTTCAATAGGTAATTGCGCTAGGTTAACTATTAATTAACCTCCTATCATATGATGTCAAACCTGGCTGCACAAGAAACAATTGCCATAATTGTCACAGTTTTTTTCCTAATTGACTTTATTGATTATGCAGTAAAAAGATAAGCATGGCAGGATGAGATTGCATTTACTGCCCATTGAGGAGATAATTCTTATTTGTTTTTTCATTCAGATCTTCAAGAATCCCTACGTCTCTGTGAAGATATTTTATTTGTATTTTTAGCAGAATTTATGATATCCCATCCTGCTGTAACAAGGCCCAGGTACTATTTCTTTGGGTAATCTCTGTTATTCTTTCTCCCCTTTTCGTAGCCAGTTGATACCATTTTGTTAAACAAGCTTTGAAATAACATTTACATCTTTCTAGCAAGGACAGCACCTTCTTGTTTGTTCTGTAAAGTGGCAGGCTGACTTCTTCAGAGCTATAAAAAGCTCATTCAAAGTATTTCCCTTTCTGATGTAAAGCACTGCTATTTCTCATATTATTTCGGATTCAGGGAAAGGAAATAGTTTGCAAAGTTGGGTTCCTGAGGTTGATTCTGCCACCAAACTTAACAAATACTGGTTCCATAGCTATCTGTTACTTCCTTCTGTTGCTGGGACTTTCTGCAGCACAGTGATACAAAATAAGAACACCGTCTCTTCCTCTGTCTGAACCTGTGGCCTTTGAGGTGACCTTTTCAAAATTACAAGCTGGGGTGTTCTGAATGCCACCATTAATTCAGGTTAGCCAAGAAACTGCAATGTATGTCACTTCATATACCCAGCATGTCCACAAAATGCTCGGACTGCCGAAGCCCTGGAATCCCAGGGCTTGTGTGAACAAGTAGGGACCAATTTTAGCGGCGCCCGCACCGCACCATCAGCAGGTTGTTTACCAAGTTATTTTGAGAAACTCATAGGAAGACAAGGAGCTGAGAGGGATCTTCGAAACAGATGTCTGTCATGTAGCATTTGTAGAATTTATTGTCTGCCAGTTACCAGGGCTAGATCTGTGAGCCACGCCGGCAACATTGGCTTACTGACGGAGAGATTAAATACTCATTTTGTAATTAGTGGGAGTATTACTTTGTTTTTATTGCAGTAATGCGTAGAGCTTCCAGCAGAGATTGAGGGCCTCTCTATCATAAGCATTAGATTTATGTATAATAATAATTAAAGTTCTTGCCTCATACTCCTATGAAGGTCATCTGAAGGATGCTGAGAGATTTCAAAACAAATAAGGCAATTATGAAATTGATCCACCTTGAGCTGTTCAGATCCCAAAGTTGCAAGATCAAGTCAAGACCACACACAGAGCTCTCCCTCTCCTTGTTGTTTATGAATGGTTTACAAGGGGCTGTTCGCAGGGAGTCACTACCACAGGCACTCCAATATTATACCCACTTCTAAAACAGCCTCCACAGAATTGTTATTATGAACATTTTTTCAGATGTTATAAAATAACAGCTTCACAGTGAGTTAACTACTCTCTAGCTTAGTTGGATAGGGAACAGTATAGTTTATGTGCTCTGAGCTTTCTCATGGATTAAATTTATCACTTGGTCAGTGGCAGTGCCCCTGTTTGACAGATGTAGGCCATTATTGAACAATTTGGCCTTCAAAACAGTGACTGTATGTGGAAAAATACTTTTGGCATAACCAACCTCCATTTTAGCAATTTATAATACAACGTAATGCCTTGGGAGACCTTCCTTATGTTGACAAAGACATGGAATGGGCTACTCCCTGGAACATTTTAATAAATGAGACAGTGAGGGCATTGTCAGTAGAAAGAAATGCCAGATTGGGCTCTTCCACCGCTCTTATTTCACTAAGATGATGGCTTCTGTTAGCTCCTCTTGAAGATAATCTAGTTTACCTGTTTAAAATCTCAGAAATAATGGGTCAGTCTTGAAATAGAGTTCAGGGGTGAGACTGTAATAGTAGGGAAGGTAAGAACACTTTGTCTGGGGTAGCTCCACCTGGTGAGAGGGAGTGCTCAGGTGTGACCTTTGGGCAAAAGTGAGCGGTGGGGTCTGTTCACAAGCTCTTCTCCCTCTCTACTCCACTTCTGTGCCACCTCACCTCCATCCAGCCTCGGGGCTCAGAACATAAGATGAACATGGAGCAGTTGGAACGAGTCCAGGGAAGGGCCATGAAGATGGTGAGAGGGCTGGAGCATCTCTCCTATGAAGACAGGCTGAGAGAGCTGCGCTTGTTCAGCCTAGAGAAGAGAAGGCTCCAGGGAAACCTTAGAAAACTTTCCTTAGAAAATTTTCCTACAAGAAATCTGGAGGGGGACTTTTTACAATGGCATGTAGTGACTGGACAAGGGGAACTGGCTTTAAACTGAAAGAGGGTAAGTTTAGATTAGATATTAGGAAAAAATTTTTCACTGTGAGGGTGGTGAGGCCCTGGAACAGGTTGCCCAGAGAAAATGTGGATGCCTGATCCCTGGAAGTGTTCAAGGCCAGGTTGGATGGGGCTTTGAGCACCCTGGTCTAGGGGAAGGTGTCCCTGCCCATGGCAGGGGGATTGAAACTAGATGAATCCTCATAAAGGACTTATGGTCATTTCCAACCCAAACCATTCTATGACTCTATGATTCTGTATTTGTTAATTTAACAGGGAGTGAGTCAAACTTGGAAGGGCTGAAAGGGAACGCGTGCCTTAAGGCCAGGAAGTGCCTTAAGGAACACGTGCCTTAAGGCCTTTCATAAAAGGAGGAAGCCACTGTAGACAGAGACGTAGGAGAATATGACGATGTAGGAATGCGACTTCACACAACTTTGTCCTTGAGGAGACATGTTTGCTGAGTCAGTGGCCAAGGTCAGCCTTGGTTTGACCAAGAGCACTCCAGCATGCATCCTTCTCCCAGTACTGAAATAGAAGGGATTTTCCCTTTTTGGTGTGGTTTGTTAAGACTGAAGCACTCAGTGATCCTGGAAGCATCCTCTCTGAGCATGACCCAGCTTTGTCAGTGAGTGCTGAAGGTGCTAGGCCACAAGGGGTGTGGGATGGTAGACCTGACCATTTTGGAAAAATCTCTTCACCAGCTGAACAAGGCATGGTGTTGACTATCTGGCATGAAAATTGAGCTATTGATGTGGGCTTGCAGTCCCATAAAAAGTCTCATTCCCATTACCCTTCCCCAACCGTCATGAACAACAACAACGTCCGGGGGTGGCTAATGGGCTTGAAAACAAGACCAGAGTCTGCTGGGACACTGTGTACATATAGCAAGACAAGGGCAAAGCATCTCTGGCTGTGTCTGAGGATATCTCGGCCAGCAAGCAGTGTGCTCGCCAGGAAAGTTCACTACCAGAGGCCACCCAGCCTGGGGAGGTCCTTGAAAGGGTGGTGTGAATATTAGCTTGAATGTTTCATCTTCTTGGGGAGACCTTAACAGCTTGATATAATCCTTCCACCACACCTCTCTTCAACAAGAAATGAGTGGCTTTTAATGCCAAAATGATTTGGTATTCAAGTTAATTTTGGGTTCAGATCATCTCCAAATAGTCCTAACAAGGTGAGGTCCAGGCCTCTATATGTCTTCATATGTCCCCGGCCTCTGTCCTTCCTTTTTTGCCTGTGAAGTACAAGACCAGAGAGTTTCCACTGACCTTAATTAGAATAAAGGTTTTAACTTACTTATTTTATATCCAAGTCGTCTTTGCATGAGAGTGCTGGCTAACATGCAGTCACTGCTGGGATGGAGCTGAGCAGCCATTTTGTATGCAGCAGATCTTACCAGTAATTTTCAGAGAGTGGGAGAAGTGCAAATAACTTCCTTAATTGAAAATTATGTGGGAATTTCACAGTGTGCAGAATATAATTAACTACACTGGAATCTGGCCAGAGAACCAAGGTTAACACCACTGCACTTGCAGAAGTGCCACTGGCGAAGAAACACGTCCTGAAAACTTAAGAACCTAATCCATTCCTACAAAATAAACAAAAGGCACATCTTTGAAAGGTAGTGTACAGCTTTTATTTATATTTGGCCATGCCTTCATCACTTACAACTGAAACAGTCAATCACAGCTGTACACTAAAATCAGAAGTATATACAGCTCTTAATGACATGTATTTTTTTAGCGAATCAAAGTTGAGTTAGTATATTGTGTTTTGCCAAATCTTTATAAAATTGGGCCAAAGTCATCTTATGTATGCAACACATTTTATCAAATGTGCAAGAAATATCTGGAAGAGGAATATTGTTTATATAGAAGGAAGGGGGAAAAGTGAAGTTGGCAGCATATCATGCAAAAATTAGTTCAGTAAAAGGGGGAAAAAAAAATCAAGTTATGTGCCAGAGTTTCAGTAACAGTCAGATGAGATTTTCTGAGCTTGCAAGTACTATACAAATGTGAAAAACATGCACTTGGTGCAAGAGGAAGTGAAGAAGGAAATAGCTGATGGAGAAGTCAGAGCTGTTTATGCCAGTGGTGACGCTGCAAGTCAGCTAGGAAAAAAGCACCAAGAAATGAAGTCATGCTTCAAGCCTGGGTTTATCTCTCATGTTGCTGGAGCTGCACTGCAGGTTCCTTAGCCCACAGCGTGGGGCAGCTATGGGTCTTGTGGCACAGATAAGCTGCTTCTTTTCCAGAGGGAGCTTGATTCTTACCATGGCTGCAACCCAATAAGCCAACAAAATCCTAATGAAACCAGGAGTTAGGTTGGCATGTAGTGCAAAACCTGGACTGGGCATCCAGGACTGGGCCCGGTGTAAAGGTCCTTAAGAACCTGTCCAGATGAGCAAAGCAAGACTTTAAAATTTCAGTCTTCAGGCCTTGGGACTGATGGTGTGAGGAGACGAAGTCCTGTAACCTAACAGATTATGAGGGTGACATTTTAGAAAGTGAAACAAAAGGAAATTCCCCAAAGATAGTAGGTGTGGTGCACGTGTCTCTGCAGCTGAAGTGACAGTGCAGGGTTACAGCAGCTGCTAAAAAACTCTATGCATCTCATGAACGCCTCTGAAAAAGTCCCTGCTCTGCTGTGGGGTGAAGCAGAACACAGCTGGGAGTTTATTTATCCCTGTGAAAAGCCAGACTCCTGGAGAGCAGCTCAGTGCCTGGCAGGTAGAGGAGCAGGAGCAGGAATGTGTGGGGCTGAGGTTGCTGCCCTGGCCATCATTGCCAGGATTGGTGCCAGGTTTGGCCTTTCCTAATTTGGGGTGAATACAGGGAGATGTATTTTGAGCTGAGAGGGCTGAAGCAGCAGAAGCCACCACCCAACATGCAGGCAGGGTGCAGAGCTGCTAAAAAGCTGACCGGGGGGGCTGCCAGCTCTTCCTGGGGATGGTTTGGGCAAATGGAGTGTGGCTGCTTAGCACTCTGGGAGCAGTGAGACCTAGAAGAAGACAGCAAGGAAGACCTTGCATTGTAGATCTGAGAAGCACTTTTGAGTGCAACATGACTGAAAAGAGGCAAATTTGCTGCTTGATGTTTGTTCAATGAAATAAGACTCTGTTTATAGTCTTTCAAACTAAATAGTATTGCATCAAAGAAATACCTGGCACTAGCATTAATTTCTCCAGCCCACTGGGAAGAATAAGACCTTGAATATTAACTGACTGCTTCTGTCAAAAGGTAACAGTGTATGGCTTGCTGGAAGAGTGTTTGTATTTTGTATTTTGCATTCAGTTGCTGAATGCTTCAGATTTCACTGTTGGAGATTTTATATCGACTCTGCCTTTTCTGTTTCCATTATAAAGCTTTTAAGTTGCTGATGGAAACTTCAGTCCTTGAGTATGAGCATAGCCAAAGGTAACATTCCCATGCCAAATACGAGAGGGGACCCCATTGGCTCCTTAAATCAAGCAAATTATAGTTACTAGTAATGTACTACAAATTACTAGTCCCCCCCATACGTTGATGTTACAGAAGCATAGCCAGGGGCACTGAGGGGCTGGCAGGGTTTACAAGAAGAATGTGAAGCAGCTCTTGCGGTTGCTTGCTGAGCCCTCTCTTGGGCAGGGGTGGGCTGTGGGGCTTTCTACCGCATCAGCAGGCACATGGAGAGGATTTTGAGGTGTATCATAGCTATAGCAAATTTCCACCGGGAAAAAAATTAAGTCCTCAGGCTGGGCTGGGTGATGGAGAGAGTCAAGTGGCTGGAAGACATTGCTAGCCAGTTAAATCCAGCGGTGAGGGTCGAAGCAGCTGATTCTCTAAACACAGCATTTTCCTGCGCTCTGTGTTGGATTTCCAGGGAGCGTTGTCCTAGCAGGAGCTGCAGGGCTGCTGTGGAAGTGGGGTGTGAAGGAGGGGATTGATATGTGCCCCAGAGTGCACAAATCTGGAGTCATTCCTCACGCAAAACTTGTAAGGGCCAGCCCCTTAATGCTATTTCAACAGGGCTTTGAAGGCAATTTTTACACAGCATCTTTCTCCTTGACAAATCCAAGCCCTTTCATCAGTGATGACTGGCACCAGCCCCCTGTGGCTCCTCTTGGACCTGATTCAAGCTGTAAGTTGCTTTTTGCTGTAAATCTTTCTACCCTACTCCCCTACTCCTTGTCCCTCTCCCCACCTTTCAAATTCTTCATTGATTTAAGGCCCCCCACCCCAGCCCCTGAGGCTATCAAAAAGCTTTTCCCTGAGCGATTTTGGTTGCTCCAGCAAAACGGGCTTGGAAGAAAAGTAGCTCCAGGCTGAAAACTTGAAGAGGTCGCACATGAGCTCTGTACAGAGATTGAAAAGCTCTGAGTTGCTATAGCAGCTGTCCCAGCTGAAAAAATGTCAAGGAGTGGGATCATTTTCTGTGTATTTTATGGACAGGGCATAGGCCAGGTTCCCTGGTATTTGAGTTACTCTGGGGTTGTTCAGCCAACCCCTACACTTTGCAGGATAGTAATCGGATCCCCAGTGCCCTTGAAGTGCGCTTTCACTCAGTGTAGAAGGCAATAGGTCTATGCCAAGCACTAAGTGGACTTTTAAGTACGTGAGCCATTTTTGTTCTTGTAAAATCTAGGATTGATTCTGTAAAAAGACCTGCACACATTTATTTTTTTTTTTCCTGGGGAATTTGATGCAATTTTTATCTGGATTAAAGCCGAGGGAAGGGACTAACTCCATCTCCTTTTTTCTTTTTTCTGTTTTCTTTTTTTTTTAATCCTGTTTATGATTAAGAAAGGATTTGGTAATAACTAATTATTTAAAAATGGTCAACCGCATGTGGAGCAATATATTGCAACCACTGGGTCGTTTGCACTTGGTTTGCTAGTTAGCTGAAGTCTTTCACAAAATTTAAGGCCAGAGGGGACCATTAGATCAGCCAGTCTGCCCTCCTGTATATCGCAAGCCATTAAATTTTACCCAGTCAGCCTCCTACTAAACCCAGTAATGTCTGAGCTTGGCTAAATCACAGAACCCAGAAATGTATCCAGCCTGGATATGAGGACATTCAGAGATGCAGGCTATTAACGCTCCCTTGGTACTTTGTTTCAGTGGTTAAAAATTGTGCCTTATTTCCTATCTGAATTTGGCTGGGAGCTGAATCCAGACTTTGGTTCTTGTTATGCCTTTCCCTGCCAGATGACACAGTCCTTTGTTATATGGTGTTTTCTCTCCAATAAGCTACTTACATATACTGTAGTCAGGTCACATCCCAGTCCTTTTTCTAGAAGTTAAAAAAATAATGTAAATAGATTCTGCTTTATGATTTTCTCCCAATAAGGCAATTTGTATTTCCTTTTAAAACATTTCTAAAGGCTTTCAGCATCCTCCCATGTATTTGACTACCCTTTTAAGCAGATGAATGACAGAACTGCAAAAAATCTTCTTTCTGTCTTGCCAGAATGCAGGGAAAATTTTCTAAATCCTAGACCTGGATGTAGGCCTGCTGTGAGCATCCTCTCACCACCCATTTGTGGGTGATGCCCAGGCACATGCGTTTCTCTGCCTTTAAGTTGCTATTTTAACATCTGGAGGTGGATGCAGTGACTGAACTCATGACAAAACTTTTTTTCTACTTAGTACATTCTCACCTGTAAGAGGTTTAAAATAGTTTCTGGTTCTGCAAAGAGCTCACAGACAGAAAGCTAATTGGGGTCCTCTCCTGAAGCATGAGAAGGTGTCATCCCCTTAGCATTTCTAGTCCAGCCAAGGACTTAGATTCTCCATCCCTGTTACCTAAGTAAGGCACGTTGTGTGGATTTCGCTATTGTTACACTTCTTCTGTTGGAGCTGTAGTGCTAAGTCATCAGCCATGCAATCTGACCATGAGCGTCCATATAGCAGCTGAATACTGTCATCATGCTACAGAGTTGGAGCTCTCATCTCCTTTGGGGACTCTTCTGCTTGACCTGATCATCACATAGTTATGGGTTAAAGCCATTTGATGAGGAAAAACTTTGGTGAATAATCTAAAGAAGCATTAGGGCTCTCATACTGTCACATTGCTCCATATTCCTTCTTAGGTGTGCTGCTTGGCATTTGACTGCTTTAAAACATTCTTTATTACTCCCAAGCCACTGATGAAAAGTGAGCTGAATAGTGTAGCCCAGTTCTGATCACTGCAGAGCTTTCCATCAGGTGCACCCATATGGAAAATTCACCTGCTGATAACTACTTTTGGATATGCCATTTAGCTAGCACTTGGTTCAGTTACTGCAGCCCTTACTGAATACATATAATGCTAATTTTAGGGAGCTGAACACACCCTAGAAGTTGTCGTGTGCACTGGACACTTAACAACCTAATAAACAGCAGTCCAACTTCATTCTTAGGATGACAAGACCTTGAAACTGTACTGATACCAATAATTATATTGTAATCTCATTCTTTGGTGATAGAATTATCAGTTTGTAAATGCTGCTCAGGATTAACATCCAGCTGCCCAGATTTTGGCTGCCTGTGCCACATGGCCTGTCCTTTATGTGCTTTGTCAAATTACTACTCTTTGAGCCTGTGGAATGGCTCCAGCATTCAAAGAAGCATCAAAACTGAATGCAAGTTAGACAACCACTGCCTTAAGCAGAAGTCCAAGCGCTTTCAGGTGTACATTCTGTGGGCTTTCTCATATAAACATTATTATCTTTAGTAGATCATCTTCAACATCTTTCTTACTGTGATAGAGTCAAATATTCCTCATATTATTCATGAGATGTGAGGTCTTATGCAATTCAGACATCATTTAGAATGACTTTTTTAAATATTGCAAGGAATTATGTGTTTTCTAAATATCTTTTATTGTTATTATTAGCTGTATTTTAACCCTGTGTCTTGATACTTCCATATTAATTTTACATACTTCAATGTTAAGTTTACATTAGTTGCTCTCTCTCTTCCTCACCCTTCTATCATATATTGCTCCTTTATTTCTAACTTCAGCTTTCCCTTCACTAGGGTAGCCTTTTAGTCAGTCATTATCTTTCTTGATTATGACATTATGGCTTTGGCTATCTAAGGAACTCAATATACCATTTAGATTTCATTTCTTAGTTTTGAATTCCTAGTCAATTTTGCTTCTAATATTCTTTTTCCTCTTGGAAAGACCTGTCGTATTGAATCCCAAGCACAAGTACAGGCTGGGTGGAGAACGAATTGAAAGCAGCCCTAAGGAGAAGGACTTGGTGGTGTTGGTTGATGAAAAGCTCAACATGAGCCAGTGGTGTGTGCACTCACAGCCCAGAAAGCCAACTGTGGGCTGGGCTGACTCAAAGGGAGTGTGACCAGCAGGTTGAGGAAGGTGTTTCTCCCCCTTTACACTGCTCTGGCGAACCACACCTATAGTGCTGTGTGCAGCTCTGGGGCCCCCAACACAAGAGGCATCTGGACCTGCATGAGTGAGTCCAGAGGAGGCCATGAAAATGATCAGAGGGCTGGAGCACCTCTCCTATGAAATAAGGCTGAGAAAATTGGGCTTGTTCAGCCAGTATGTAAAGGGGGCCTGCAGGAAAACTGGAGAAGGACCCTTGACAAGGGCATGGAGTGGCAGAACAAGGGGGAATGGGAGAATGAAAAAATAATAGATTTAGATTAGATACTAGGAAAAAATTCTTTACTGTGAGTGTGGTGAGGCACTGGCACAGATTGCCCAGAGAAGCTGTGGCTGCCCAATCCCTGGCAGTGCTCAAGGCCAGGTTGGATGGGGCTTTGAGCAACCTGGTCTACTGGGAGGTGTCCCTGCCCATAGCAGGGGGTTGGAACTAGATGAAATTTAAGGTCCTTTCCTACCCAAACCATTCTATGATTCTACACGTAAGTTTTGTATGCATAACTATGTCATTATAAAAACTGTATTTAAGTATGCTAGTGGTTGAGACTGGCTTTTTTTGATCCATGCTAATGTCCTTTTTATCAAGCCTGCTAGTTGTCATTTACTGTCTGTAATTTTTACTTACAATGATGTATAACATAGTTGTGTACTGTGCAAGGCCTTTCTTATTAGAAAAATATTATAGATACTTTAAAGAAATCTTAATGATGTCTTGCTATTGGATGTGAAGGGATCTCTTGTCTCCATCTGCCCAAATGTAGTGTTCACACTAGCAATCCTGATCTCTGATTTGACTCATCAGTCTATCAGAAACCTTCACCTTTTTTTTGACAACTCACTGCCGGCTGCTTGTTTTTGGGATTTGTCACCCAAGACATAGGCTCTTGAGGGTTTCTGCTGGGGTTTGGTTGTTGGGGTTTTTTTGTTTTGTTTTGTTTTTTTTTTTAATTCTTGCTTGTTTGTTTTTTAATTTTTAAATGTGAGTGAACTGTGCATGATATTCCTGTGGGACAAGGGCTGACCCAGGCCAGGAGGAGCTGAATGAAGATGGCTTTGCAGCTCCTTCTCTCCCCCTTCTTTGGGCCCCTTCAGAATAATTTCAGTGAAGCAGTTAAACACTTTTCCCGCAGTCCCTGCTATGACATTTAGTTAATCGTTCATATTTACTGGGCCACATGTGAGCTCCCCTATGAGAATAATGAGAATAAATACTCGATGCGGAGTCCTGCATATAAATTTCTATGCTGGCTTGCATCTTCGCTTTATCATTCTTTTTTGTTATAAACTGTAAAAAATGCCTAGATCTGGATTGTGGGCAGTTGCCCTCCTGCTATTTCAAAAGAGCATATTATTCATGTAATGAAAAGGCTTAGTGCCGGACTTGACAAAACACTGGGAAATACACTGTTGGGCACAATTCTGAACTGGCAGGGAACTGGACTGAGTGACCTAATAGGGCTCTTTCATCTCCAGTTACTTATGATTTTCAATGCTAATTAAAACCTCACTAGCTAGTGGAGAAGAACATCATGGCCAATTCAAATAACTTCTTAAAAACTTTCCTTCTGTTTATTTTTTCCACTTACCCACTTCAATTTTATACACATTTCACTTAAAAACACCCTTAATTACAAAAGTGTCCACCTATAAAGCTACAGGACAAACAAACAAAGCCATTTACACGTAGCAACTTGCAATAAAAATGCAAAGGCCAGGAAATAAATTATTTGGCTTTATGAAGGAAAAAGAAAGTAATTTTTCTAGTATTACCCATGTCTCCAGGTGTGCTGGATCATAGTTGTGCTCTCAGCTCACACTCTGAGCTTTCTCTCTGCTCTCACCAGATCTGGACACTGACACTTGTTCAGTGAGGACACATTTTACCTAAATAAATCACTCCTCAAACTTTTGCTGAGCAACTGCTTCAGCTCGATGGCTTGCCAGAGAAGGGCAGCCCAAACCCTGTGGGCTTGTTCTCATGTGCTGGATGCCTGGGATGTGGGCAGATATTGGAGGCTCAGTTTTTCCTGAGCTCTGTGAAGATGATGGGGGACCAGAGCTCCTGGCACAGCCTCAAAGACCCCTAGAGGATGAGGTCTGGGTCTGGTGTCAGCCCAGTGAGGGACATGCTGCAGCAATGAAACATAGGTACTTGCCCTCAGGGGCTCACTCACAAATCCGAATGATTTCTTGTGTATTCTCAAGGTGTCAGAATCCCTGAGATGCTAGAGAAAACCCTAGCAGAAAACCTTTCAAAAGCTGAAAAATTAAATGGGGGGACAGGAACAGCTAAAGAGACATTAACACGCAAGCAAATAGGATCACAGAATAATTCTGGGTGGAGAGGACCTCTGGAAGTCATGTGGTCTGAGCAAAGCAAGGCTGGCTTTGATGTCGAGCAGGTTGCTAAGAGCCATCCTATCAAATTCTGAGTATCTCTGAGGGGAGAGGTTCCGCAACCTCTGTGGGCAATATGTGACATTGTCAGACCACCTTCCTGGTGAGGTCTTCTTCCCTAATATCCAAATAGATTTTGCAGTTTGTGTCATCCTTTCACTGTGCACCTCTGAGAAAAGTGAAAATGTCAATGTAAATAAAAATGGAAAAATCAGAGTAGTAATACATAATAATGAACATCAAATAAAATATTTCAGACAACCTGTTTACTACCTGGAAACTTTCTATTTAAAGAGAAATATCCCTGAGGGGCTGCTATCACTGCAGTGATGCACTATCTAGGAAAAATGAAACAGTGTTTACAGTCACCTTGCTACAGAGGATGTTCGAAGCATGTGAATCAATTAAGAAATAAAATAGATTACAGCTGATCACAGCAGATAATTAACTTCTATTTCCAAGAGTGACAGCTGCATTCAGTTATGTTCAACATTTTGGCAAATTGGTTCAAAAATATGAATAGATTTGTTTTCAAAGCTGATCTCAAGCTGCAATTTTTTGGACATGTTATTATCATGCATTCAGACTTGTAAAAAATCACTCTCAGCTCCTTAGACAGAAAACAGGCTCATGAATTGCCCCCAGAACTGACTGTTAATTTTTGGTCAAATTTGAAACAACGAATGCTGCTTTGAAAATGTAATCACTTTTAAAATACTTTATCCTTTTTATTTTTCTTTTCCCCAGCAGAAACTGGGTTAGACAAATTCAACCCAAATTCATTTTTGCTCTTCTGGAGCAAATTTTTGCCTTGTCAAAAAGAAATATTGCCTGGCCCTGGCAAGGAAGGAAATCCCAAGGAAAGTGGAACACATGGAATGGACATCCTGTAAGAAGGTCATTTTCAGACAGAGGTGTTTTTGGAGAGGTGAGATACATAGCAAGTATGTATGGGGAGCCTTCTTTTGCATGGGGAACTATCACCGGTGGATGAAGTCTGAGACCAAATTACTGAGAAAAAGTTAGCTTGTTTTACTTGTCAAGAAAGTACAAAACTGGCAGTGGACTAGCAAGTGTTGTATAGGATGGGATGTTCGGTGATTTGAGGAAACAGTGGAGAGACTCCAAAAAGGTGGGCAATGTGGCTGAACTGAGCAAAAATAGGCAGTAGAAGGGGCCAGTTATGTGCAAACTGCAGGAGGTAAAAGGTGGTTATGGCTAAGGATAACACTGCTGTCTCAGGTGTGGGATGTGATGCTGACAGTGGGTCTAGAGTAATGTTTCTACACTATCTCAAGACTCCCCAGATGCCACCTTCAGCAAAGAACTTCTTACGGACACACGAAGAGTAGTGGGTCTCTAGCAGAGCAGGACCCGCACAGGTCTACAAAGCCAAGGAGCATTTTGGTTCAGGGGGTCTTTAGAGCCATAACCATAACTTGAATTCAGATTTCTCATCTGAGCCACAAATGGTGCTGGAAACCTCAGCTCCAACCAGCCACTCAGATTAGGGTTAGGGTTCAGAGAGACACAAAGCCAACAGGGACTCCACGGATGCCAGTTAGGCATGCCAAGGGAGCACAACACTGCATCAACATTGCTTCTTGCTTGTCTTTCCCAGCTAGGACACCCATGGTGTTGGAGACCTTAGCCTCAGATCCAACCTGCCATTCAGATTAGGGTTAGGGTTCAGAGAGACACAAAGCCAACAGGGACTCCACGGATGCCAGTTAGGCATGCCAAGGGAGCACAACACTGCATCAACATTGCTTCTTGCTTGTCTTTCCCAGCTAGGACACCCATGGTGTTGGAGACCTTAGCCTCAGATCCAACCTGCCATTCAGATTAGGGTTAGGGTTCAGAGGTCTAAAAAGCCTATAACTCCAGGGACACTGACGCTGCAAAAGGCATGGAAGAACAACTGCACCAACATTGCTCCCTCCACATCTTTATCATCTGGGAATCCCATGGAACTGGGGTCCTCAGCCTCAGCTCCAACCTGCCATTCATATAAGGATTAGGGTTCAGAGAGCCACAACGGCTACAGCTGCAGTGACGCTGACACTGCAAAAGGCAAACCAAGGGGACCACAACACTGCACTATCATTGCTCCTTCCACATCTTTCTCATATGGCCACCCAAGTTCTTTGAACCCTAAACATAAACCCAATGTGACTATCTTACAGTATGCTTCATGTAATTAATTATCTTTTTATTTTCTTTCCTTCTTTCCTCCTTTTCAAAACATTGCCTGCAACTGTTCTGCACGGTAGTTCAGAAAGGAAGATAAACTTGCACTTTTCAGCAGCCTTAATTTACAAACTGAAACAGTTCATACTTTGTAAAGAAATGTATGGTTCTTCATAATTTTTTATCTTTTGTTGTATTCAAAATGCTGAATTTGTGCATATTCTGAACAGAAGGAGGATGAAGAAATTGTCAATTATGTGTTAAATAAAGGTATGTTTGAATGAAAGACAGACTGGAAAGAAATTTGTATTAGACAGTACCCTCAAGAACACGAATCACTTCTATTTCACTTTATTCTGTTTGTAGGTATTTTTGGATGGATTATAAATGTCATTCTCACGAAAGAGTTCCTCTTCCTAGCAGATTCTGGGTCAAGTTGTTAATATCAACTGTGTGGTGATGGCCAACTTTTGTAGAAATAGTAAAGTGGGAAATTCAATAAAAGAAAACATTTCTTCTGTTCCAGAATGTGGGCAAACACTTATGGGTGAAATAGAGCTGAAGGGCAAGAAATGTATATATTTTTTGGCCTGTCCCTCCAATATATCCATTGATTTATGTCAGGAAGGCAGCAGAATATGTTCCCATGACTTTACAAGCTCGCTTGGGAAAGAAAGAACATTTTCACTTAAATTATAAGGATAGAATTAACCCTACTTGGAGATGGGTTTATGCTATTGCAGCAACTGAAGGGTGCGCAGAGGTAGGAATCACACAGGTTTTTTCAAGAGTTTTGTGCTTTTTTTTTTTTTTTTTTTTTTGTAATTTCAATTTGGATGCTGGATTGGACACAGAAGCTGCACATCTTAATATTGGTAGTGTCTGGCCCAAAACCAAGCCTTGTCTGTGAGCCTGCTCGTCTCTCACACAGATCAGGATGTGCAACATTACCCTGACAGATGTAGGAAGAAATGTATCTTGCAGTAATTTTTTAAGTTTCCCACAGAGAAACTGAGTTGTTTTGAAAATGGGTGTGATCTAAATAAAAAGACCTTCAGAGACTGGATGTCTTCAGAGGCCAACAACAGGCCAGGCAGCTACTTGCTAGATGAATCTCCACCCGCTGCAGGTGATTTGACATGCAAAGGGGAAAGACCTACCTTTTGTTTTGAAAGGTACTTCTGGTGCTCCCGTGCTGCATGTCTCTGACTTCGCAGCTTCACAGTGGCCACTTGAGTTGATCTTGGACTGGAAGACAGTCTATATTATGTCTGGGACAACTGGGCATACCCCAACAAAAATAGCTCTTACACGTTTTTCAAGTGTTTTACTAGAGGGCAGGGGATTTAAAGGTGGGAGGATTGATTTCATCCAGAGAAATGCTCTTTTACAGCCTGCAGCCAGCTGGATGCTTGATGGGCTGCTTTAAACTGGAAAGGAGGGAATAAAATAATTATCGTTCCCTAAAAACGAAGGGTCCTAAATTGATTTCACTCAACTTCCACCCTAAATGGAGTGACTTATGATTTACAGCAAGGTGAGATCAGAATCAGGCCTACAATGCTGTGGGGTTTTTTTGCAAAAGCTATTTTCATCTCTAAATGTCATGGACTGTTCTGGGTCCCATCTGTTGAGGGGTGTCTGCAGCATTACTCCATAGACAGGGTATTTTTCTGGGCAAAGATTTCATTCCACTGATTGTTCACCAGCCTTAGTGATATTGAACTTATACAGTCCATCTGACTTCACATTTTGGGGTAAGTTGGCTTGAGAGTGCTTTTCTATGCCCTTTGAAATAGATCTTTAGTGGTAGTGCTTGCTATAAGAGCCAGATTTCCGGCCCTGAAAAGCAGCTTGCTCCATTGTAACACATTGATCCAGATCTGGAAGTTTTCTTTATATTACTGTCATGTCTGAGGTTTGATGTGGAAAGGACAGTTTGTGGATTAAAAAAAGATAATTTGATTATCAATTTTCTGCCTCTCCAATTCCAGCAGCTCTTCACTGATAGCTGTTGCCCTGATGGAAGAAATCATCCTTTGGGAGGTATGATTTGCCCAGAATAAAATCATCTCATCTAGTCATTCCACAAATAGCTTTCAGGACGTGCTACCCAGGTCATATTTATGTGTCTGCTATATCTCTTTCTGTCATGTTGCATGATGGAAATTCAGCGTAGTAGGTCTGTATTGGGAAATGAAACATCTGAGAACATACTGGAGAGGTCAGGAGAGGTGCGGGGGTAGAGGGATGCCTATGACTGCTAACTGAGGCCCTTTGGAAAACTGGGTTTTTTCACTCCTTAATACACAGCTTTTACAGAAAGCAACCAGATTGGGGAATTTCATCACAACATCTGCAAGTCAATATATCCTGTTAATGTATATAGCTGCATCCCCTAAAAGAATCCATGCCGCTCATGGTGGTTAAAGTACACCTCCAATTTGTGAGAACTAATCATAGAGTCATAAAATCAATGAGACTGGAAAAGACGTTTAAGATCATCAAGCCCAATTGTTACCCCAGGACTGCCAAGACCACCACTAAAGCATATCACTGAGGACCTCATCTACGCAGTTTTTGAACACTTCTAGGGATGATGATTCTGTCACTTCCCTGGGCAGCCTGTTCCAATGCCCAACAACTCTCTCTGCGGAGAAATTTTTCCTAAAATCCAATCTAAACCTCCACTGGTGCAGCTTGAGGCCATTTTTTGTTGTCTTATCACTTGTTACTTGGGAGAAGAGACCAACCCCACTTCACTACAACCTCATTTCAGGTGGCTAATGTACTTAATAATGTATGTACCCACCTGAGGTGAGAATTGTCATAGCCTGGAAGTTTTTGTGAGCATTCCCACCCCTCCGGGATCAGCTGGTAAATCACCCTCTGCAGTGAGAGTTGGATACTAAGGCCCAGAGATGTAAATGATCAGCTGAGGGTTTAGTTGTTTAAAGAGAAAATATGGTAGAATTTATGTCCCTGAATCCCAGACAGGGATCATCAGAACTTGTACCCTGTTGTACTATTGTTATTACTGTTACTTCACTGGGTTTCACAAGAGTGGTGCTGCTGTATTTGCCCAGAACTGCTCTTATCTATCTTGTCAGTGTTGGGTGATGTGGTGCCTGTTTCACCACTCAATACAGGAGATGTCCCTCTAGATGTTAAGAGGACCATGGTCTGAAAGGTGTGCTAAGAGGATGCACAGTGCATTTCCACTAGCCCTGAAGGGATCTAGGCATATAGCTTCCATCTTTGAACACACAAGCTCCCTCTCTGCTGGAGAGGTCTCCTTCAAGAGGTGTTCTCCGTCTACACTGATCAGGCTGTAGGAAGAAATGTAGGAGTTGCTGTGCCATAGAAGAAAGGTTCTTCTCCCTGCAGGCTGGGAATTAAATTTCTTAGCTGGAGGTGCAGAGCTCTGGGATGACTTAATCCTTTGGCATTGCATGATTATTGGATAGAATATGCGGACTGTTTGGGAATGGGGAACACACCATAGATGCTTCTGTATTTGTTTTTAGCATTAGCCATTGGATGTGTCTGTGGGGGGGATTCATCTCCTCTAACAGCCTATGTCTACCCCTGAACAGAGCAGAGGTGGATATAGATATTGCCTGACGCTGTGATGAGATTTGCCAGATGCTTTTGGTGACATGCACCATTATTATGCCTATACACAGATCAGAGTAAGTGAGGAGAAACAGGCCTTCTCTTTATTTCTGTACTCTGCTCATTACTGGATAATTGCCAGGTATGTTCACTCAATTAATTCCAAGTTAATGCAGTAGAGCAGCCTCCTTCAGTCCGGCAACCACCTCACCCTTCAGGAAAAAAAAAGAAAACCCAAAAAGCCTACTGCCATCTTGTGTCACACTGGTGTTTACCAGTTGGAAGGGGAAGAGGGAGAGAAACATAAAGTAGTCAGTATTTAGATATACAATATGATGCTGGTTTACCCAAGCCTGTAATTTTAATGAACAGGTTCATCAGAAAAATTTGGGACCCTGAGGATGATCCTCATGGGAACTGGCAGCAGTACGGAGCCAGCTCTGACCTTTGTCTCCCAGCGAACACTTGTGCACCCGCTGGTTGCATGGAAAACTGTGACTATTTTGATTTGCAAGCACCCTGTTCTGCAATGGTTTTGCAGACTACTCCCAGCTGCGGTACTGATCCCAGTCATCTGTGGGCTGCAGATTGAGTGACAGCGCAGCAAAGGACTTTTTTTTTTTTTTGAAAGCAGCACTTCAGGAGTTGATCTGGATGAAATTTTGTGTTGAGTTTTGTGCCTTTTTTTTTCTTTTCCTGCTAAAAATGCTCTTTTAACTCATTAACATTTTCTGAGAGGGAAAGGAGAAAAGCAATCAAAACATTTTGACTTGATAATTGAAAACAAATATTTCTTGCATTTGTTTTGAGATTTTTATTTTTAGAGGCTGACCTAGCCTTAATTAAAAAATAATAAAGTACTTCCCCTTCCTCTCTCCACTCCCCAGGAAAACAAAAGGCTTTGTATTTACTTGTGTTTGAAATAAACCTTTTGTTAGATTGAAGTTTTGAAGTGCTTTGGTTTGGGTGGGAACACTAAAAATTATTTGGTTTTGGTCAATCCCAAACAACTTTTGGCCAGTGAGATGTAAAAAAGCAATTTTTTGCTTAGTTCTGCTCATGAGTTTGAGTCCTGATGCTGCAAGCATGAGAAAAAATGTTCTGCATTGTGTTTCAGCCAGACATGACTGTCTTCAGTGCAACTTAGCCAAACCTCTCCTACGAAGAGCAGCATTTGTTGAACAGTTGTGGCAAATCAGAGCTGTATGCAGTAAAAAAAAGCCCATCCTTCCCTTTGAACCTTTTGAGGTCTACAGCCTGAGGCAGCCTCTTGGGAGATCCTCTGTTGGGTGTTAGATACATGGGCAGTACTCACTCGAATGGATCCCAGCCTGACAAACCAACCCCAGGAAGTTATAGAGAAAGTGAGCTGACCTACTTGAGTCTGATGCAGATGCAGGTGATTCAGATGCAGGGGTGAGTTTGCCTTTTGGTTAGAAGCTGCAGTGGAAACAATTTCAGGGAGCTTTCTGGCAAAGACCATACAATGAGTTTTGTCCCATGAGTTCATTCATAATTCTGGCTACGGCAGACAATACCACATTTTGAGATTGGAGGTGTGTGGACTATATTCTTCTTTGGAAAGGTGTCTAAATGGTCAAGCCTTAACTCACAAATTTGGCTCATCACAAACAAACTGAATACACGTGAGTTTCCTATAAGTTCAAGATATCATGCAGTGACAGGAAACAAATGTAGTGTGTGGGAACAGTGATTTGAAGAAAATCTGAAGAAATACAGGGGTCCCAGGTTTGTTAACACTAAACTATAACTAGTGCAGCATGCATGGTATTGGAGACATCTGAGTTATCCCTGCAGAATTAAAGCACAAAATGCCTGCGGATTGTCATACTATACGTATGTTCAGCATCAATATTTAAAGCTGAGACAGTAAAAACATTTTGCAGAACTGCACAAATGGAGAGGGGAAAATTGATCATTGCATTTTGATTCGAAATACTTGTAACCTGAAACATGACTGTGCAGCTTCTAATCTGATATGGCCTGTCAAGGCCTATCTGTTTTATGCTGCAAGCTCAGACATGTCTTTTAAATCACAGCTTGATGGTCAGAAATGCTCCCCTCCAGTGTGCCAAGATTTCATGCTGAGTGCCCCGCTCACCTGGCGCTTGCCCATGGGACACGCTGGGTGATGTGCTAACCCCTTCAGCTGTCTCCTACCACCCTGCACTATTCATCTGCAGCCCCTGTCTCCATCTGCCTCTGAAGTGAGTCACTGACTGCCTGTGACCTCTTTACAGCACACCAGCAAAATTTAAGACAGGTGAGGACCTTGTCTTAGCTATTTACAGCTTAAGTGGGAGAAAGATGTGAGAATTTTCTTTTCTGAATGTCAGTTGTCCCAAAAGGCTGCAGATGTGTAAATAGATGTAAGTGTTCCACTTCCTCAAGAATCTGTTTTCTTCCACGGATTTGGCTTTCTCGTTGCAGAGCAGTCATTGACTTCTCCGTGCCTTTGGAGAAAAGTTAGATTTCCAGCTTGTAGGGAAGTTATAAATCTTGGCAACATATCACAGTATTTTGAGAAAGATAAAAATCTGGCGATTTTCTGTAACCCATCAGTTCTGCACTTTATTGAATAACTTGGTACTAAAAGCCAACATGCAGTTATTTTAAAACATTGCTATTAAATGGGGACCTTAAAGCCCTTCAAAGCCACAGGTGAAGTACAGTGCCCTCTTTTTCAGCCTAAAATAATTAGAAATATATATTGGAAAAGCTTGATTCTAAGTATATGTCAAATACCACCTAATTTCTCCCATGAAGAAATTCCTTTTCTTTCTAGTTAATTCAGCTCATGCTGCAGTGTGAGGTATACCTCTTTAACCCTTTGCTTCCTTAGGCCATTGTAACTTTTATGGGCTTATTTGAACAACAACACATCACTAAGATACCAATACTGTAACAATACCTTTAATTAGACATATATGGGACATGGAATTGCTCAACACCATATACCCTCTACATTGTTTAGTAGTCAAATTTAAAATTATTCAAAAGAGCTAGCAAGCTTCATGAGACAAATTCACTGGAAATATATTTATTTTTACTGTGGTACTAAGTCCACATAAAATGTCTTCAGAGAATCTGCTTGTGAAAACCTGGATTAATAGTGGAGAAAAATAAACCAAGAGTGATAGTATTAATAAGTCTGGTTAGAGCACAATGACTTTAAATTGGATAAATACTCCTTCATGAAAGCAGACTTTCAAACTGTCACAGGCTTATCCAGAATGTTAGTAAAACATTTATTGCAAATAAAAATGAAATAGAAGTCAAATTGGCACATTTTTCAAGTTCCATGTTTGATCCAAACCTTCTCTAGAGCTTCCAGGGAAGAAACTCAGAGGTGGTAACCACCCTGAGGGCACCGCAGCCCAGCAAACAGGAACCATAGAATCGTAGAATAGCTTGGATTGGAAAGGACCTTCCAGGTCATCTAGTCCAACCTACCTGCAATGAGCAGGGACGTCTTCAACTGAGTCAGGTTGCCCAAAACCACATCCAGCCTGGCCTTGTCTCCAGGGATAGTGCATCCATCACTTCTCTGGGTAGACTGTGCCACTATCTTACCCCCCCCACTGTGAAGAATTTCTTCCTCACATCCAGCCTGAATCTCTCCTCATTTAGTTTAAATCCATCACCCCTCATCCTATCAGAGCAACGCACCCTCCTCACCCTGCTTTGGCTCCTGCACTGCCATTTCCCACCTTGATTTTGGCATGAGAAAATAAGCTTCTGAGCATCCCTGAGGTACAGGAAGCATGGTGCTGCCTTCTATTCCCCTCCTCACAGGACTCTTCTCTTTCTCCAGCGATGGAAAAGCCCTGCTGCAAAGCTCAGAAACCAGACAAATACTGGTATGGGAACACCAAAACTCAATGGCCCAGTTCAGTCACTCAGCTGTGATTCTCCAGCCCATGGTGTCCTGTTGCACAGTGCCCCTAAGCCCTGCGGCGCCATGGCCTCCTAGCAGATTCTCGCCAGTGGCAGGAACAGCCTCAGTCACTGCTTACAGA
Organism: Myiopsitta monachus; assembly: GCA_017639245.1. Lineage (NCBI taxonomy): Eukaryota > Metazoa > Chordata > Aves > Psittaciformes > Psittacidae > Myiopsitta > Myiopsitta monachus. The sequence continues at coordinate 70,262,293 of CM029919.1, forward strand.
CTTTTTTCTGCTTCTCCAGTTTTACCTACAGGCTTTCTGCAGTCACAGGTTGGTTTGCTCAATTTTACAGCCAGTGTCTGCCAAGCAGGGACCACGTAGTTTTAGCTGTTCCTGGTAGTCAAATATGGTCCTCCTTCTCAGCTCTAGGAGCTAAATGTCACCCTTAATTATGGCAGATATTAATGTAATAGGAACAGATCATAGCCATCTCAGGATCTTCCTCATGTGGTGAGGGACTGTTGTGCAGCAGGCCCATCTGATTCCCCATTTCTCTAGTGCACTTACAGCAAAAGCACAGAGATGCTTGCTTGTGGATGTACCCCACCATGCCCTGACAAGCTTCATCTTATGTCAATTTGAATGAGACAAAAAAGAGCAAACAAACCACGTAAGCCATCAGTAGGACATCATAGTAAGCACAGTCCACTGGCTGCCTTTTGTTTGTCTCATCAGAGATGTAATGGTTGTGTACGATCTTATATGAGCACAGGGGGAAGGGTGAGGAGTGCAGGATTTTGTGTGCTGATGCAGTGCTCTTACAGGAACCCTAGGGTTTTCAAATGAGAAAGTGCTTAGAGGCAGTTTATGTAGCCAAAAATGAGGTGGTAAATGATTGTACTGGGGCCAATATGGGGGCAAGTTGGCGTGCCTATTTATAGGGCTGCAGAGCTGTCAAGCTATTTGATACATCTGTGGTTCTGTGTGGGAAAGCCTGTGATAGGTTTGGGTGAAAATGTGAAGCTCTTCAGGATTTTAATGTGATTTGTACTGCCATTTAATTTTTAATAAAACTTTGACTAAAGTCATGATTAAATGGCCATCATGAGTGGAAGATTCCACTTTAACATAAAACGTGAGATTTCCCAGAATGGGCTAAGGTAGGTTTTATATTATGCACCTCTCTCTCAAATACATTGGATAATGGATTCTATCAAAATGGAAAAGAAAGGAAGGTATAGATTTTTAAAAAATAAAATCTGCTGTGTAGTCAGTAGTTCTACATTTTGGAAGAAATTGCTGAGCTTCTGGCATCCTTAAATAATACCCTTTTCACATGATAGTTACACTGCTCCAAAGACAGTATAATAAACCATGCCAAAAATTCTTCTGTTTCGTTTGCATGAAATTGAACTGACAGATATACCTGTCTATGTTACGTCCAAGAAAATGTCTTGTTAGAAATGTGTGAAAATATATTATATGACAGATGCTGAAAATGTTTCAGATACAGCAATAAATTGATTGTGGTTTCTGGACCAGATGTGAACTCCGTTTAAAATTCATCATGCTGGTCTCTATTTTAGCTGTGCACTTAAATAAATGCAGAGAAGTGGCTTTGCTTTTCAATGAAATCCATTATAAGAATAGAAGAGTTTCTTTCCATCTAATAAAGGATAGCCCTGACAGTAAGGCTCGCATCTGCAGAACAAGTATTAAAAGCACAAATTGAAGTAGGAGAAAGCTGTGCCAGTTCTCAGGTTTTGCTTTATTAATGTGCATGAAAATGCTTGGCATGTCGAAGCCACTGCAAACCAGAAGACTGTGATGTGCATTATTTTCAGTTTAAATTGAGATTCACAGCCATAAAACAACCAAAGAAGGAAAAGAATAGTGTTTTTCAAGAAACAGCGCCATTAAATGGGAATGAGCCTGTTGCAAAGGTGCTACAGACATGACTGGGTGCTGAGAATCAGTCTGTGCTTCGCAAACCCTGTATTTTGAAGCCATGTGTTCCCTTTCCCTGCAAGGGAGCAGGATGAGAGCCAGACTCACTTTTTGGCATATAGCTCAGGAGCTGCACTACCCAGCTGGGCAATCCAGACTTCTGAAGTCAGGTGCTTAGGCTGCCCCTTCAATCCACCGGCACCTCTGAAAACAAGCCCAGAAAGACCGATGTGCCGAGACTGGAAAAAGGGAAGAGGAAACAAGGAGCAAATGGGTGTTTGTGAGCATTTCCAGCCACCCTGCAGCTCTGGCACCTGCCTCTGAGAGGTGTGATTGAGACCTCCCGCTCTAGCTCCACAGCTCTGAATCCTCTTCTGCTATGGAGATAGCACGTACCTTTTTCTCCAGAGCTGAGGGATCAGAGCTTGCCCATTCTTTTGTGTTAGTGCCCTGGCTGAAGAAGTAAGACCCCAGGGGAAAGGAGAGCCTGCTTGCTCCCCTCTTCTGCAGGTGCCTGGTAGGGGATGGATGCTTTTGCTTGGGTCTGGCTCCTCCCTGGTCCATGACATTATTTTAATTTAAACCTCTTGTGGTCTGTCAAGAGAGCTGTGTATCTTTGCAGTGACAAGTGTTACAAACATAATGTAGGTTTTATGACTTCTCCTCTAGGTCCGCTAATTGCAGTCAAGGGTTTTTTTTACCATTCACTCACAAATTATGACTCTCTCTCCCCTTCTTTTTCTGAAGGGAAACCAATTTGTTTATTCCCCTACAGCAAAGGAACACCCACAAGGAAGGGAGAAATGACACCTATGGGTGTCTCGCAATATGCCTGTCCTCTCTTTTGAAGGATATTTGAGGCTGTCATTTGATACACTATTAAAGATGCACGAAGCCCTTTCTGATGTCAGATGAAGGCTTTCTTAAAGTAAAGCAGCTCTTAATATATGCTACATCTAGCCCTCATTAGCACAATACCCTGTATTAGAGAAATATTTATGCTCATAAGACTCCATCAGTATTGATTATATATGTGAATTTTACTACTGTCCACATTCGTTTTGCCCTTAGGGATTTACATTGAAAAGTATTCCCCAAATTATGTAAAACCTGATATTTCAAAAGCTTTCCAATTGTGATAGACTGAGTCAGAACTGTTTAATTTACGTATAAATTTCTTTTCTTTTAGGTATCTGCAAGTCCTTTACATAATCACAACCACCCTTTTATCCTCCAGTGACTTGTCGGAACTGCCTGTCCATAAACACTCCTAATACTGGACTGTCTCTTTGATGAATATGTGCATAGTACCCAGCAAAAACCCCAGACTGCCATGGATGTAGCTTCTGTCCTTTCTGTAACTTGTAATCATACTGTAAGCCAGAATCCCTGATTAAATTACAGTTGTTATGTGGATTGGACTGGAGCGTTTTCTGAGTTTTCTGTTCGTTAAATACACTGTTAACACTGTCAGTTTTATTTTGTTGAATGTTATGAATCTTTTCATGGGCTTAAAACCTTTGAAGATTATATAGCTGAAAGTATTTGATAAATTTATTTGTTTATATGTTAATATAAATATAATATATAAATAATATTTTATTTATAATATATATGTAAGCTAAATACACATATTCAGCCTACAACCATGAAAAGTTATAGGCTGAAAATATTAGTTAAAATTAATAATTTTTCAGTTCTCATACTTGACTCGGGGTATGGGAATCTTTAAATTCCCTGTGCCCTGGCTTCTCCCTGAAATTGCCCTTTTCTTTTTTCTTTTCTTTTCTTTTCTTTTCTTTTCTTTTCTTTTCTTTTCTTTTCTTTTCTTTTCTTTTCTTTTCTTTTCTTTTCTTTTCTTTTCTTTTCTTTTCTTTTCTTTTCTTTTCTTTTCTCTTTTCTTTTCTTTTCTTTTCTTTCTTTATTTTAATTTTAACACAGCAGCAAACAAATACACAGAAGTTAAATGGGAAAATAGGAGCTTCTCAGATGTTCACAAAAGCCAAGAGTTGGGTCTTTAGGAATAGCAATGTATACTGCAAACCTCATGCTTGAATCATGTTATTTGGCAAAAGTTTTTTCCTAGTTATGAAAAGATAATAATCCCATCCACAAAAACCACTATGGCCCAGAATAGGATTTAAGTCATGATTGACCAAATGTGAGGCCAAGAAACCCGGCCATCTTCTGGTTTAACAAAAACAACTTTTTCAAAATCAAGACAGAAACTTGCCTCTTAAACAGCCCTCTACACATCCTGCTTCATCCAAACAGTCCTGAAGAGGGCTAGCTGTAATGGAAATGCTGACATAAGCTTAGCTGTAGTGATGCTGTAAGACACTGTTATGCTAATATAAGCATTACACTCTAAGAAAACACACTGAGTTAGTGATACATATCTTGAAGAAAATTCCCATGGGAACAAAGGTCATATGCCACATGGATGCCAATGTTTGTAAATGAGGTACATGTATGGTCCTTCACAATGACACACATTTTACCAACTTTTACTAAAAATAGGCCCTTAATGAAAAATAACCATTAACTTGTTACTGGGTCCTCTTTGGCTTGGCAAAGCTTGCTGTTCTTCTTCTCTTTGCAAACACTGCTCATTTTCTCTTGGATGTGATAATGATTGCTATCAGCAACACAGATGGGCACAAACTGCTCAGAGGGACAGGGAATCCCCTGCAGCCTGGCTGTTTTTGCAGCTTAGAAAAGCCATTTCTGTGCCTCTACCAATATTACATTAAAGGGCTTCTGGTTGCTGCCCAGGGTGAGAGGATATTGAACACTAAACTTGGATCCTTGGCATCCTTTCCAAAGGGAAATCTGTCTGTTTCTCTGCCTTCTCTTGGTGCTTAACAATTTCCTCTTAGTATGTGTCAAAGTCTCTTTTTGCACTCATCTTAGTGTGGGCTAAAGAAAAATGCAGATATTGCCCTTTGCTATACTGGTGCCTTCAGCAGGATGCTTGACTATCTTCATTGTCTTTTTTTCTTGCTTTTAGAAAGACTGTCTTTTTCTTCCACTTGTCTTGTATCTCTCCTTTGGAGAGTAATGCAAGGGTTTACTCAACCCCAGCATCATAGAATCATAGAATCATAGAATACTTAGGGTTGGAAAGGACCTTAAGATCATCTAGTTCCAATCCCCCTGCCATGGGCAGGGACACCTCACACTAAACCATGTCACCCAAGACATTGTCCAACCTGGCCTTGAGCACTGCCAAGGATGGAACATTCACAACTTCCCTGGGCAACCCATTCCCGTGCCTCACCACCCTCACAGGAAAGAATTTCTTCCTCAGATCCAATCTAAACTTTCCCTGTTTAAGTTTGAACCTGTTACCCCTTGTCTTATCACCACAGTCCCTCATGAAGAGACCCTCCCCAGCATCCCTATAGGCCCCCTTCAGATACTGGAAGGCTGCTATGAGGTCTCCACGCAGCCTTCTCTTCTCCAGGCTGAACAGCCCCAACTTTCTCAGCCTATCTTCATGCGGGAGATGCTCCAGTGCCCTGATCATCTCTGTGGCCCTCCTCTGGACTTGTTCCAACAGTTCCATGTCCTTTTTATGTTGAGGACACCAGAACTGCACACCATACTCCAAGTGAGGTCTCACAAGAGCAGAGTAGAGGGGCAGGATCACCTCCTTCAACCTGCTGGTCACACTCCTTTTGATACACAACAACCCCAAAATGCTTTTCCTGATCAGATGCTGCTGCTTAGTACCCTGTGGAGCTGGTCTACAGTGAGGCTTAACTTCTCAGTCTTCCCAGTTTTCAACCAGCCTCATACCAAATACAGTCCAGAGATTTCAAGCATGTGAAGCACTGGGCCAAAGTCTGAGACTTTGGGATGGACAGTCTCCTACCAGTTGTAGTTGAAGTCTTTTAAAAATCAATATGAAACTAGATATTCCATTCACGAGATTGCAGTCATCCTTGAATGAATCATGAAGCCATGGGTTGGAAACTGTGTGTGCACTGGGGCATTCCTGAAACTTGTAGCAATATCCTAAAGCTCTCATGCAATCACAAAGTCTATAGGACATGCTCAGAAAGTGTGAGGCAGCCAGGTAAGGTTTGCAGTTGTGTCTGAATGGCTCTGAACCCACATATTCAGCCCTCATGAGTCTATTCACCATTGTATAACCCCTTGGTCTCTCCTGGTTACCAGCTGGCTTTGACAAATGGGTCGTGCCCAGAAAGCCAAGGAAGGTTTCTGAGACTCTTGAGAAACAGATGGGGTAAGTGGGGATCAATTCTTTTCAGAAAAAAAGGGGAAAAATAAGTGAACTTGGATTACTCATATCCTGGACTCCTTGACTGCTTCTCTGTGGGACAGGGAAGGGATAAGACCTATCTGTCTGGCCTTTTTTTTCCTTCTACTTTTCATTCCAGTGACTGAAAATTAAACAATGAGACGTGAAACAGAAATGAGGGACAATTTTCAGTTCCCCCACCATCCTTTTGTGTCTCAGGAAAATGATTTAGGTTGATTTGAGCTGACGTTTTGAAAACCTTTTACTGGTTCAGCAGCCAAGCCTGAATGTTGGCCACTTGCACTGCTCTTGCTCCTTGAGAGAGAGTGCCTCCTGGGGACTGGCTGATGGCAGCCCTGCATGCCTTGCCAAGAGCACCAGCAGTAGACCTCTCTTGAACAGATTGAATTCTTGACCTCTGAATATGCTATTTCTAGACACATCGGTGTCCTCTCCTTAAATTAAAGCAAAAGTAAACATGATTTTTGATAGAAAGGGCAAGTTGCTGATGTTTTCTTGCATGGAGGTAATCATAGAATTAAAGGAAGGTTTAGGTTGGAAGGGACCTTAAAGCTCATCTAGTTCCAACCCCCCTATCATGGGCAGGGACACCTTCCCCTAGACCAGGTTGCTCAAAGCCCCATCTAACCTGGCCTTGATCACTTCCAGCGATGAGGCAGCCACAATTTCTCTGGGCAACCTGTTCCAAGGCCTCACCAACCTCACAGCGAAGAATTTGTTTTTTTTATGTCTAATCTAAACCTACCGTTTTTCAGCTTAAACCTATTCCCCTTATCCTGTCACTACATGACCTTGTAAAAAGTCCCTCTCCAGATTTCTTGTAAGCCCCCTTTAGTCAAGATGACCTACCTTTGCTGTGTGTGGCTTGCGCCTCCTCTCCTTGAGGACATGCAGAACACATGGTGACAGTGTTTCAGGTGGGGTCACAGTTTTAACAGTTTCTGTTTTCTTCCATCAACATTGCTTTGGGTTTTTCTTAGCAAAAAAAGAACCAAAAAAAAAAGTGTACTTTCTTATGGAGCTGCTGATAATGAAATTTATCAAACCCTTTAGTTTTCTGGGGAGTCTGTTGCACGTTTTCAGGATCTGCCTGTAGGAAACCTCTGAGCGCAGATGGGTTTTTTATCTGTGGCGAGTAGTTTTAATATGTCAGGCATGCACTTGTCAACCACCCTTCTTCCTACAGCTTTAGGTGAACTTTAGGATGACACAGTCTGTGACTACTAGGTTCCTTGAAGACAAAACCTAGACTGTGAAATTTAATCTTCTGGGAGGGCAAAGTTGAAGATGAAGAAATGATTTAATATAGTTTGATAATGACTGCCATTGAGGAAGATTTTACTCACTGTTTTGAGTGGAGTTTTGTAAGGGCTGACAGCTTCATGTCTGTGTGTATTGCTTTGCTGAGGTCTTGCTACAAAATGATGAAGGAACGAGTAACCTGTGCCAAAACACTGTTAGCCAGGATGTCCTGGGTAAACAGAGATTTTTAGAAAGTGTTATTTATAAAAGTTGGCAAGTGGAACCATTGCATCAGTGAGGAATTCAACAACGCTGTTAAATTACCAGAGTGAATTGACTAGTTGTGCATGTGGGCATATCTTCAACTAAACGATACTAGGCGGGGCTGCAAACTCTCCAAAGTACTGTTATTTTCAAGCTAAACCTCAGATAACCTCCAGTCCTTTAAAAATATCTGTTGCTGAAAATAAGTCCTCAGATAACCTTCATCCTTGGATAACCCATATAAAATCAAAGGCGAGGAACTAACAGGAGAAAGGGGACTTGGAAAAAAAACCTTGTTCTCATATTGCCCACACATGTGAGCAACACACAGTTGCTGACTAGCTGCTATTTTTACAAATAACACATGTGTTATAAGCATCCAAAAAGAGTGTTTTCCTTTGCTTAGCAGCATGATCACTGTCTTGCTCATTTAGTCAGGGGTGCCCTTGGTTGTCTGATTACCCATGGAGTGGTAGATGCTGCTGACACTCATGTTCTTACTGTTGGCTTCATAATCTGGGTCCTACTCACCTGAGTAGGACCCAAACCATCTTTTGGCAGACCTAGACAAAATGGGAATAGAGGCTGAATGGGTCTCAGAAAGGTGCCCTCAGATAGTCTGAGACCTTCAGGTAGGATTTCTGTGGCAGCTACAGGGAACAGACATTTCCAGCTGACAGTGGAGTTTTAAAAGTTAGGCTTGGAGTGACTTCTGCTGTGTCAGGACATGTGAAAAGGGCACATTTCACTGAAAAAAAACCAAAACAAACCCAAACCAACAAACCCAACCGACAAACCAAAACCCCTCAAAACCCCAAGAAGAGACCAATTTCTGTGATACCTCGGCACCTTGAGCACTGAGTCTTCAGCTGTGGCCAAACTTCAGAGCAAGGTAAGGAAGAAACCAACCAGTTGGAAAACATGAAGCCAGATGCACACTAGGGTAAAAATCTAATACTTCCAGGTTCATGCAGGTGAGCTGATGAAGCCCCAAACCATACAATTAGATTACAGTCATGGAGTGTTTGATAGCCCTTGATGAGTGAATATAGTGTCCTCCAGGGTGGAAGTCTGCCTGTCAATTGGTGAACAAGGTCAGAAAGCATCTATGTGGTTTGTGAACTTTCCTGTTGGGTGTGCATGGTCTTTTCTGCCAAACAAGGAGGTCATCCACAGCACCTGGCAAACAGTTTAGCTAAGTGCCTGGGCACAGAGGTTTGATAAAGCAGTTTGATGCCTCAGATAGCTCCTTTGGGTAGGATTTGGCAGCTCTAATAGAGGCTGAGAGTAAAGTTTGAATTCATTCATCTGACAATAGAAACCTGAGCCAAAGCTAACACAGATTTTTATGCTCATTTACAGACCTCTACAGACTAAAGGGTTCATAAAGGAGTTCACCGATACCTTGTTGACAATGGTGATGAAATACCCTGACTTGTCATCCTGGGAGATTTCAACACACACATCGACAAAACTGCTGATACAAAGTCCCACAAACTCACCTCCTGGCTTTCCTCCCAAACACTCTGCCTGGACATCTGCGCTGACATTTACAGTCAGCCTGAAAGGGTCCCCTTTACTGCGTCTGAATGGCATATGTCTCCCCAACAGCAGATTTTAGGGCTGCTTGCAGAGTTTAGCGAAGCCCCCTGTACATGGGCAGTACTGTAATGATATCAGTAGCCAGGACCACAGCATATAGTCAAGCAATGTTCCTTGGCCTGATGCCTGCAAATGTGCTGCAGAGAGGGCGATAGCCATGATCAGTGATGGAGCTGAACTCTGGCAGACCTCCTAGCTTTTGCTGTGCTTGGGGGTCACAGTGTGGGTGTGTATAAACTTAACGATGACCTTAAGGGTCATCTCTCTTCTGTTTCTTTCTTTTTTCTTTTTCTTCTCTAAACCAAATTTGACATGACGTGGGCATGATTTACTTGCTTTAACTTCAGCAACCTGCCTCTTTTCTCTGACTGTTTTTTCCTGGTGAACAGCCAAATATCCTCTATGCTGTCCTGCTACTGTAGGAATAACTGCACTGAACTAAACCTAGTTGCTGAAAAAGTGATGAAGAAAAAGTTCCTTTGCTTCCTGTTGACAGAGATAGTTTGTTTCTGGTCAGATAGGCCTTTGACATGATCATAAGAACAGAGCTGTTAATGTAAAGGAAGACACATACTTTTTTAATTACTTGCTAGAAAACATTTAGCCATCATTCCCCAAATCAGTGAATCTTGTCTCACAGGTGCGGTTACCAAGAGCTTTTTTTGGTGTTTTTATTTTCATCCAAGCATAACAGAACTTGACTTTAGATCACATACCTTCTGTTACTGAAATCTGAGTAATGCATTAAGTAATGGATGAATCTGTCTGGATTGACTAATGTGGTTACAGGAGTTTATCCTGATTTGAGGTGTATGAATCTCAGGATAGGAAGAGCCAGCTTTAATAAAGTGCAGATACCTCCTGGGGACCATGGGGTGAAGGGGATGTTTGGGTGCCCACATTCCCCACCTGCATGTGCCACCCACCCTCCCACGGTGCCCTTTTTCTCTTTTTTTTTTGGTTATTTTTCCTGGAGCACTGCCTAAAGGAATGAATTAAGCCTGTTAGGGCTTGGGTTGATGTTTTGATGTTTATGGCCCCAATAGTGTGATGATTGTTTTATGATGTTTGTGTTTTGGCATCAGTGATGCTGTGATGTTTGCACTGCGATGTTGTCATCTGGGGAGGGCAGGCCCATGGCCACATTACATATATGTATCCCATACATGGTATAAAATGCACATATAAATCATATGAATGCTTTATATTAATCATATGAATGCTGTATGCCTGGCGTGTGTGCTCAGGGGCCCTCATTCCACGAGAAAGTGCTCATGAGGAGCAAGTGCGCAGTCACGAGGCAGGGCATGAGAAGGCTGAGGGTGTCTTGCAAACCCAACAGCCTGCTAAAAATTATCAGTATTGCAGGACCCCACACGAGTTTTCATCAAAAGAAATGCCCTATGTTGGCCCAAAAGTGCCAGTTCTTGACTGCATCTTCAGAAAACTCTCCTTTGGCAAGGTGGAGGGAGACCCTGTGGCCAGGACTCATGCCCTGAAGCTGGTGACATTTCCACTGTGAGTGTAGAGGTGGGTACTGAAACAATCCCAGGGTGATGTGAGATTATGGTGCTCCCTAGCAAGAGAAAGAAGATATTCTTCACAGCTTGAAGGATGAAGCCCTTACCTAGGAGAGCTGCCTGCTCTGCTCCCTCTGGTCATAGAATTGTAGAATCGTAGAATCAAGTAGGTTGGAACGGACCTTTAAGATCATCATGTCCAACCATCTGCAGGAGATTCTTAGACAATACCTTGACAACCTGGTGCTCACAGACATGTAAATAACTTTTTTTTAATAATTTTCTTCTGAACTGAAGACTGCCCTGACAGCTACTCCTTCCTGCAGTATCTTTCTTCAGCTGAAGTGTTATTGAAGATATCACCATATAAAACAAAACGTAAAGTCTTTCAGTGGTAAAGCCTCCTTCTTCCCCACTCAGCCATCAGACCCCATACTGCTTCCCTGCTTATCTTGTGGGCCTTTAAATGCAGCTGGAACCATGTTTCTGCATCAGTGACCACATGTAAGAGCTGCGCATTTCATGTTCCTTCTTTTCTTTCCGTCTCGCTATTGTTATCAAACTTCTGTCACCAGTTTCTATTTCAGTAATCAATGTGTAATCTGTAAATGCCAGACCCCTGGTCCCATCCACAAGGCAGATCTAAAAGTTCTTTAGCTAAACTGTGTTTTTTGCTTTATCTGTCGGCACTCTTACCGCATATGCTGCAACAAACCAAGTGTCTTTGTTCTCCTAAAGCAATACTGCCCCAGGCTATCCTTCCAGTAGACATTAGTTCTTTTGTTTGGATAAAAGGGTGTCATCACTCATTCGGGATGAGAATATGATTCAGCCCTGTCTCTACACATTCATGGCCCAGTCTTCATAAATACTAGTTTTTACAGCATATTGTATGTGCATTCAAATGGATGACATCAGTGCGACAAATTCTGTCCTGACATGAATCTGCTTTGGTCCTGTTGATCATGTTGGAGGAATTGCGGGGAGTCTAAATCAGAGGAAAGTATGATCTGTACCCAGTCCTATTTCAGTAAAGGCTTTCTCTGAAAATAATGAGAGTGCTAGCCACTGTATGTAATTACTCTCGAATCAAGAACAAACCATAAAAATAGTTAAGTAAACTAATTTTCCATTAAGTGTTTCTGGGACTGTGTGACCACAAATGCCTTTGTAAATTTCACACAGCACAGACAACATTATAAGCAAGAAATGGGGTGGGTTTGTCTCTCCCTGATAACAATGAAAACTGAATGTAAGGCCTTTTCCCTGGAAACTGTGGGTCTTCAAGGCAAAATCCCACTTTTGTTATCTCAACTTCATCAAGACAGAAAACGTGCGTCAAAACAGAGGGACCTATGAATGATCCCTAATACCTGGAATTAGAGCATAAGCTCCCCGGTGCAGCAGAATTCATGATAGTGCTTTCTCCTTCCCACCCTGGTTGCCACCCCAGAGAAACTTGATGTTCGCAATCTGGTGGCAATGGTTCCGTGTCCTGGTCAAGTCCTTGCTCTGGGGCCAGCCTGCTGAAGCATGTGTGTCACACGCTGGCTGCTCAGGCCGCTTCATAATCCCTGTAGATATACTTGCAAAGGAGAAATTGAGAGTTTCATGACAGTTTGGTTGTATTTATATCACTTGGATTTAAAAAAAATGACATTAAAAGCTTCAAATGAATTGTTCCCAGAAAGTATCTTCCAGCATTTTCTGAAATGGCAGGGGTCTAAACAGCAGCCTGTTGAAGCACATTTGATTTTTTTCCACTGCTTTCAGTGAACTTTGGGTCCATACCTATCAGGGAAGATCCTTGGTGTTGCTGTCATCACGATGGTTTCAGGTAGATAGCCGAAATTTTGCGTGCACACCTGAATTTACTGGAAATGCACTTTTAAAACATTACAGGTTCCTTCTTCTCAACTGGACTAAGATTACAATTTCTTTTCTAGGAAAGCTGTATTTGGGCAGTGAAGAAGAATAATTATCAAACAGCATCTGCTAGAACCTCTTGCTCTGCTCCTGAAACTTCAGATTTGTTACTATGTCTGTAAAGCAGAGAGACCGGTGAATGCAATGGCCTCTCTCCACCCTGAGATTTTATCCCTCCCTGATTTTCCAAATGTGGAGTTTTCTAAAATGTACAAACTGTGTCCAAAACTGGACCTCTGCCAGCTCAGGGGAGAACTGGGGATGCTCAGAAGACTTCTAAAACGTTTAAAAATATTTTGCCTGCAATGATTTAACTTGGTGTTAGGTTTATTTAGTGCTAGTGAGGTCGTGGTGTAAATATCTGTAGTTTTGAGGGATTTTTTTTCTGGACAAAATATCTTAAAATTTGCTGAATTCATTCTAAAAGATACAGCGAGATACAGAAGAGTGACTTGAAAATAGTTCCTCACAACATCTGTTAACACTGAGACGAGCTAATGTTACTTTATTTCATGAACTAAGGAAGTGGAAAAGAGCCTTAAGGAAAACACATTAGGATAAGCTTAAGGAAGAACGTAGAGCATATGATGGCACATTGGTAAGGAGGCCTGGACTGCCTTGGTTAATAACTCACCTAACACAATTCCTTTCTAATCTGTTAATTTCCATATTTACCTTAAAATGCTTTACTTAAGAATTTCCTAGACCTAGCTGTGGCTTTCCAGTATATTAGAAGGTTTCTGTTTGGTATGGAAGGGTTTGTGATCAGCTAAACATTTTGTGGGCCTGTTGGTCAAGTGTTAGGGCCTTCCTGACATGAAAATTTATTTTAAGGAAAGCTTGTCCTAACAGTCAGAAAAGCCTTGAAAATTCACCTGTTGAGCCTTGAAATCTTTTTAGAGACTACTCCAATGTCCACTGAAGCCAAGCGGAAAGGCTCCCGGTGACTTTGGGATGTATTTTATTGGAACACTTAAGCAAGGATTTGGCTGAAGTGAGTATCTGCTTTGAAGATGTTAACATTCACAGGGCTGTGCAACATCCGTAAATGATGTGTCTGAGTACCTATTCAGTTTATTTATTAAGTAAGAGTATTTTGCATAAATCTACTGTCAACGTTACTGGGACAAAGAGAACTGTCAGTTCCGAGCTTGGCTTAGGAGGCAATCAGCTTGTTAATTAATTTGGCTGGAAAATTAATGGGGCATGTAGCTAGGTGAATGGTGTTGAGAGACTTTATGGTTCTGTCTGTTCATTGCTGAATGATGTAGATGCTTTGGATAACTTATGAGGAAAACGATGGCAAAAACTGTGAAGTCATTCAGCATTATTATTTTTTTTTTTCAGTGTTGAGTTTTCCAGGACTGACAGCACTATATCTGCTATATGAATCCTAACTCTTCCTCTCCAGGGAGGGAGATGGGACTTTGTGGGGATTCTTGCTTATAAGTGTCATCATAAAAATAGGACCTGCAAAGCTTCTCTGTGATTCACCACAACAAAAGTCCTTTTGTTTGGAAAGCCAGACAAGACTGGTAATGGACTGCATACTTGACTAACACGTCATGTACAAACCCAACCACTTAAAATCTTGGAAAATTCAGGACATCATAAATCTTACAACAACTGCATCATTTTATTTATTCAATATTTTTTCAGATATTGAAAATAAGCAAAGTATGTTCCTATGTAGGGTCTAAGTACTCTGCCAACTTGCAACTGCAAAACCAAAATGCAGTATAATTGAGTCACCGCTTCTACCATATTGAAGTAAATAAACACTGGAGCCCCATTCATCAACCAGTCCTCTTTAAGGCTCCTCAAAGAGCTGCTCCAACACATCGGTCTTGCAGCATGTCCTAAAAGTCAATAAATACAGATGGTTTCAGACTACAGAAAGGGATTTATGCAGCTTAGGAAGCTTTTTGGGAGTATCTTGCTGGCTATACCTTCTCTGCTCCATTGAATGGAACAAAATCCAGTTGCCAATGTTTCTAATGCCTGCATCTCTAATAGATACATCATCAAGTATTTGTCTTATGAAGGGTCTTCCCTGGAGGCTCTGGACTTCCTAGGCCCACACCATCATATTCAAATCACTCAAGCTACTCAAAAGTAGCTGACATGGGTCCCAGAACACAGATGTGCATACCAGGTCCATGATTGCCTTCTGAACCTCAACCTCCTTCCAATTAAATTGCAGTGCAGCCTTGTGTGAAGGATGTGCTGCAGGACTAAGCCAGAAATGGCAAAAATGCAGATGGCGAGCGCAAGTTATCCATCTGAAAGTAAGACTAGTGGCCATTTAGGGAGGCATATATAATAAAATCTCTGAGACCCATTGCCAAGAATGAATGTAGCTCAGTTGAAGGGGGACGATGATGTACAGAGTGCCTCTGTATGAATGGTGTGATGGAGGTTCAGCAAAGGATGGCACCGCATAACAGAGTCAAGTACAGATGTTCAAAGACTCAGAGAAACTGAGGATGTCTTGAACCACTGGTCTTGTTAAGCTTCATCGCCCTGGATTCATAGGAAATATTACTGTGATGACAGCCCTGAATTTCTCATGTGGCCTCCTAGGACATTAATTTTGATCAGTAAAGCAGAGAAAGACAACCTGAAGAAAATAGTGGGGAAGTAACCCATAGGTTGATGCTGCAAGATGACCATCTTTAAAGACGGAAGGATGGTTTTGAGCATACTTGCCTACCTTCTTTAAGAAGAGAAGCATGCAAAGTTTGTATATATTTTACTCATTGGAAAGGGAAACAATTTTTTAATGGAGTGGTTGGTTTGAATAGCCAGGGAGATATTAAAGTCATAATGAAAAAGAAGTTTAAGAATGGGAATGATATACTTTTGCTCAGTAGAAAATCAAATTCCTGAGCAAGAATAAGGCTGTCCAAGCACGTAAAGCCAACATGTTCAATCATTGCTAACCCATCAGTGCTGGGAAACTGGACATATATTTCATGCAGTGGTACCAAAGTTGGGTGAGATAATTCTTACAAGTCGAATATTAAGTGGTTGGTTACAATTACATAAATATGAACAGTGAGAGGCGTTTTTGTCTATTTTTTCTTCCTTGTTACTTAACAAAAACATCCTTTTGACTTAAGCTGAATATTTTTCTCATTCTAGGTGTGAATAATAAAAAAATGAATATGCAACTTTGTCCACAAAAATTAACTACCGTTTAGGAGCATTTAATACTACATTTAAGGCCCAATAAAATTGGAAAACAAAGACAAGATTTACTAGGAGGGTGAGTTCAAAGGATCGCTTATTCAGGGGCTAGGATGCTCACCCAGGACCTCAAGGGTCCAGATTTCCTCTCTGAAAAATGTAGAGCAGAGCCTTCAGTTCAATCTCCCCTAACCACTAAGCAGAGCTCTTATTTCTTCTGTTAGCATTTCAAATGCACTGAAGTTCAGCAAAAACCTGATCTAATTATGACAGATAGAGAGAAATTGATTACAGAACTGAAGCAAATGTCTGCTATGTGCAGAAGATTGTGCCTTGATTATATTTGTGTGCAAAGAGAGTAAAATATGAACCAGTAATGTACATTCTTAGTTCTTCAAAAAGGCCAATTTTGAAAAGCTGAAAACAATTATAAGCCAAATCTACTGGGAGAATTTAAACAGAAAAATGTGAATGATAATTGCAAACTGTTTAAAAACATTTTACTAAAAAGCCATACTTGTTGTAAAACAAAACAACATAGCTTAAGTGAAAGCTGTTCTATTATAAAAAACCCCACATGTAACAGTTGGAAGAAAAAAGTGAAGCAACCAAAATTAATCTAAATCAGAAGACAAGAATGGTGATAAATGCATAAGGGAAGCGGGAAAAATATAAGTAGAGGTATTCACCCAACAGAGTCAAAGACAATATGAGTTAAGGACAAGGAGTTTCTAATTTGTGTTAGGGAAGAAAACCTGTCAGTGATGTTTCTCAGAATGGATAGAAATGGTGGAATTATTTATACTAACACAGAAAAGACAAGAATAGCTTTCTGTGTTGGTTGGAAAAAAACAGCTGAAAATATATAAGCCCGCAATAGTGATGATGTATTTTCCATTACAACAATAATTCAAGAAAATATTTAAACAGCAGCTACTAAAGTAGGTATGTTAAATGAGAGCCTTGAACAACTTCTGTCCACAAGTTTGAAAAGAAGAAGTCAAGAAACTCCTTTGACTATAAATAATGGTTTTCCAGAAGACATTGAACACTAGAAAAATTTAAGAGGACTGGAAAGATACAGTTTTATTTATAAGGCATGTATGGGATGAGAACACCAGTCGTGCATTTCCATTATACTTTCTCTGGTCTTAAAGAAATTAAGGTTGATGTTGGACTCTGCTAATAACTCTGTGAAAGAGATTATCATAGTAAAAACCTTTTAATAAATATTTCTGCAACTAACTTGATATCTTTTTCAAATAAGGTTATCTTTATGGTGAACACATCTAATACTATTTGATAGAAGTTACTTTAATTCTTTTTGGCATTTAGTTTGGCACATGATGAAAATCTGATTAAGAAAACAAGTATTTCCTTAATTATAAATCTTAAATATACAGATATGATATTGGCCTGTCACACTGAAAGTGGGTTAAATGATAGCACATTGACTGGGCTGAAAACACAGTGTCTGGTGGAAATTTATAATTTCCTTGATGTTTTGAATGGAGTACTCAAAAAAGTGATAGCTAATTTTGTGCTATCGAAGAGCTTTGTCTTGGAGATTTACATATAACTTGTTTCTAAAAAGTTATGCGGGATAAAAAAAAGTCAGCGGAATGAAATGCAGACATGAATAAAGAATGCCCTGGATTACTTGAGAAACTGAATTTAAGCAAAAGCGGAGGGTTTTTTAGTAGGATTTCAGGAAGATTCCAGGAATCACTAGCCATATCTAAATTGTCAAATGATCCACAAAGAAGGTGGGACTGAGGGGTTTGCATGTGAGTCAAGCAAGAGCTGCTGGTGGAGTCTGTCCTCCATAGAGCTGGTCTGGAAACTGCTAAATAGGAAAAGGGAGGCTTCATCTGCCTTTGGTACCACTGTGGGATGCTGTTCTTAGTGTTAACTTCCACAATTGAAGGAGGATGCTGGATGAATTGGAGAAGGTCCAGAGAGAAAAGCCATGGGAATGATGAAAGGTCTGGCAAGCATGTCTTACTGGGATAGACCCAAGGAGCATTCTCTGTTTATCTAACAAACAGAAAATTAAGAGGTGACTTGATCACAATCTATAAATACGTACACGGAGAACAGAAATTTGATCATAGCTTGCTCTTCTGCTCTGGCAGACAAAGGATGTGATAAGGTCCAACCGCCGGAAGATGAAACTGGGCAACCTCAGGCGAGAAGAAAGCAGTGTATTTTTAAACAAGAAGACGATTAATCATTGGAACTGCTTACTAAAGATTATGGTAGATTTCCTACCCTTCACCATTTCAGAACATGGGTTGGTGTTTCTTATTAAAGACATGGTCTAAATTACTGCTTAACAACCTTTCCTTTTCCCTCCCTGCCAGAGGATCACCAAGTCCCTTCAGAAAACAGAACTACACAGATGGCCTTGTAGAGTGCTTACACAATGACTTTCATTTGCAATCAGCTCAAAATTAAGATAAACTTTGAATGTTTGTTTATTCTCTTTATTTCCCCCAATTTTATTCACTTGTTTGTTTGCATATGGGGAAATGCATATACACACTTGCATGCACGCACACACACAGGTGCGTTTCCTACTACAAAGCTACAGCTACAGTGACTGTAACAAAATTTAGAGTAAACTGGTTTGAGAAATTTCAAAGAAGCTTTGTTCCCAACTGATAATGTCCAGGTTCCACTAACAGTAATGAAATAAAAAGTTTCATATCGGTTTTTAAAAATTCTGGTTTGAGTTGAAGTCACCCAAAATAAAACACTTGGTTCATTTTTTGCTCATAGGATTTTTTTCTATAGCAAATTCAAAATCTTCCTGTGGAAAATTTCTGTTTCCTACTAAGTGTATTCCCATTAGAAAATAACTGTGCTGTGAAACTCCCAGCCAACTCCAGTAATGATGGCCATCACAGAGAGGGGGGGAGAGAGAGGGAGTGGATTTCTTTACACTCTCTCACTCAAAAGAGAGAGAGAAATGAGCTTCTCCCTTCCCTTTGTTTTAACAGTCGGGTTTCCTGCCACTTCTTAAGCACAAAAAACATATGTGTATGCATTTATTGCTTGGGTATCAAACTGATAATATATTAAAAGGATTATGATTTACTGCTGTAATTATTGGCCTCCCAACTTTCACCCACAATTATTGTGTGCATATATCTTCCAGCTTGCAAAATCCCCTCTTGACCATATAAATGATGTGATTGCATTACTCTGTACTTTCTTTGCTGCCCTAACTGCTCATTAGAGCAAACACCTCAAAGTGTGCATGTAAATATGTCGGGACTGCTTGGACTATCTGGCTCACTCTCTCTTTCTCTCTCTTTTTGTTGTTTTTCCCTCTTTTCCCTTGCTATCACCCCACTTTTTTACTGCTATTGTATATCACACTGTATTTTTCCTCCCATTTTTCCAAGTGTCCAAATGTTCCTGCCGGATTTATTTATGTCTGACACTATTTCAGAGTGCCCAGTTCATTTCCTCTGGGACCATTCTGCTTTTATCTCTTTTCATTTGGATATTTATTTCCTCCCTCTCTGTTCACTACTCAGCTCCCCTAGTACATAGTTTTCCTCCCTTGCCCTGAATTTCTTTACTGTGATGTTGTTTTTTTAAACCCCTTAGTCAGATCCCTATTCTCCTCTACATCTCCCTATCTCCTATTTTTCCTCCTCCTTTTATGTTTCTCCTTCCTTTATGTTTCTTCTTCCTGTTCATCCACATATGATCCAGAGGGTTCACTTTGCTCATCTAGCCTTGCCTCTGCAAAGGAGCTTCCCTTTCCAGCCCTGCACTTTTCCCTGCTCCTTTTCTTCCACTCTGCTCTTCCTCCTTTTATTGCCTTATTTTTTATTCTTCTTTTCATGCCTTTACCTATTTATAGGCTTATCTAAGGATTTTTTGCTTGACAGGAATGTGCTTGCTCCCCAGCCCCACATTTACCTGAGGGACATGAGGGCTGAGAACAGTCCTTGCTGGACAGAGTTGTTAAGGAACTCTGTGGAAAGGAAATTGGAGGATGTTATTGCCCTACTGCTCTGCCCCATCCATCCTTGCTGCAGCCCAGAGATACGTACACAGCTGCCTGTCTGTGCTTAAAAGAAGTTGTGAGGTTGTGTAGTCAGTTACATCCCAGGGTCTCGGCATGCACCCCTTGCTGGCCAGTACTAATAGGCAAGCAAAAGCCCCCCAAGGGCCACTCACTTCCCTCCTGTAAATCCACATGTGGTTTGAAGAGATGCTTTATGAGGTGCCTCTGTATACTTGATCCGTTGTAGTTTTTCCTGCTGTGAAGCCTGAGGCCTTCCTTCACAGCTCCTGCAGTAAACCAGGGCCTTGGGATCTGGAGTCCCTGGGACACTGCAGGCAGCAAGTGTCAGCTTGCATAGTAGTCACAGGTGCTTTCAGCAGGGATCAGCCATACAGCCCACGTCTGTCCTTCCTGTAGCACCGCTGTCAGTGCTGAAAGCCAAGTTAGGAGGCAGGTAATGCTGGTCTGGCAGACCTTTTTTTCTTTGCCCCTCCAGTGCTTGGGCACTGCATCTCTTGGTGAATTTCTGTCCTCTGCCAGTGCAGGAGAATGGATGGCTCAGGCCCTTTGTCCCTTCTCTTAGCTATCAGCTGAATTAGCTGATAGCTAAGGTAACCCCACCAGTGACAAGCAAAAAAGGAACAAGAGAAACAGAAGGCCTTGAAAGAGGTGACAGTAAGGAAGTGGGTGGGAAGACCAGCTCTTGTACTTCCTCCATGGCCATTCATACCTATGGCTCAGTGCCCACACATCATCTCATCTCCTCTGCCAAGCATCATGGTCCCCTTGCACAAGGAGGATGTGGCTGGTATCTGACCTTGCCTTTTCTTTAGGAGAGATGATAGTGGGACTTCTGTATCCACTTTTTGCATCCTGGGAGAAGATACAACTGCTTCATGAAGACTAGCATCTATTTAAGACCAGTAAATATCTTCAGAACGAATGCTCTAAACCTACAGAAACAGCCTTCTGCGTAGGTCTCTGAAAGTAGGTTTAGGGGAGTGATTGTAAAGAAGCAAGAAAGAAACCTGCCGTGCTCCAAAATCTGTTTCAGAAGTCTTGTACATGGTGGACATAGGCTGTAGCATTTCTGGAAAGGAAAAAAAAAAAGCCCAAAGCAGTGCCTTTATTCCCACCCCCTCCAGTCTCATGATACAAGAAGAGAATGAACAAGTTACAGACAGTTTTTGGAGTCACTGTCCTATCAACTAGTGATTATCATATTGTCTACCTTTAGTGACATATTCAGTCATATGTTTTCCCCATCAAACCCAAAAATAAATGAAAGGAGGAAATGAAGGAGTGTAAGAGTCCAGCACCTCATTCTTCATACTTCAAGAGCCACAGCAACAAACGCTAAGGGAAAATTCCCAAGTGAGAAATGATACCAGTTCAAGGTCACATAAGTTGATGCATGGAAGTGCATTATAAGAAAACTAGAAAGTTATTTTGGGAACTGTCATTGTTTATTGAAGGCTTGGAGGGATTGTTTTGCTGTTCTGTGTCTGGGCTCTGGGTTAGCAGTTAAACCAACATTTCTCAAACAAGGGGCTGGAAGCCGGGGGATTCTGCATGCTGCTTCTGAGGACCAAAGATTAAACTGGTCCTCCTTTCATGAGCCTCAGAAAAGTTCCTGTTTTCACACTCAGGACAATCAATGTTGTATGTTCCAAATAGCGCTGCAAAAAAAGTCAATTTTTTAATTTCTTGGTGTGATGACAGTCAGTTTCTGGGAGCCACTATTTTTTTTTTGTTACTACAGCCCCTCAGTAAAAGCTAGGAAAAGCTTGGTAAAAGCTCCACATTTGGAGCCACCTAATCCAGGGAGAAAGTGTGTGAGGGTCTGTACCTCTGAGAAATATCATGCTTCATGGAGCTCCCACACATAGCATGGTTCACAATGTGCTGCTGCTTTCCTCTAGCAGCATGGGGTGGGAGGATCATTTGGGTCCCCCCCTGGCATCAGGGGGACCAGGGGACAATGCTGACGACGGGTGAGGAGGTCAAATCTCAGGAGTCATGACAACAGGAGAGGGTGCCCTACAGCACTAATATGAGCCTGCCCCCTCCTTCCTTGCATCCCCATGGGGTACGTCTAGGCCTTGGATGGTACAAGGATTGTCCTGGCAGCATAGGTAGTGCTGGGAGCAGGGTCCAGCCAACCTTTGTGCAGGTCACACCAGTGTCCACCCTTGGGCAGGAGCATGATCATAAAGCTTTCTATCCAAATGTTTTTCTTTTGCCTTGTTACCGCTGCAAACTCAGTTGAGCACTACTTGCACTAACCCAAACTCTGCCTAAAACTAAACTGGTAATCAGGTCATGCAGGAAAATGGGCCTCATCTTCCATCTTCCTGCAGGACTCAGAGAGGCTTGTGATTTCTTCAGGAGGGGCTTTTCCTCCTCGAAACGCCACGGTGGGTCTGAGGAAGTCTTTCCAACAAGAGCATCATTGATGATGGTATGTTTCTGCTGGCCATTTCGGATTTACCAAACAAACGGACAGCTTGTATGAAAAAATCCCCTGTGAGGGCTAATAATAACAACGTTTGTGCTGCTCCACCCTTGCTCTGTTCAGTCGTTGCAGATGGTGAGCGCGTCCACGCCTTGACTGCCCACCACGTGTGTGCTGCAGCTCAGGGTTGCCCCCGGGCCTGGGCTGCCTCCCCGTTATTAATAATAATCTCTCAAGACTGGCATGTGCTGCCTGTGCTTCCTGTGGCAGCTGAAGCTGAGTCTGTAAAAGAGGTCTAATTTTGGAACAGCCCGGACTGAGCACAGAGTGAGACCAGACCCGGGAAATTTTGAGTTTTCATTGTTTCCTCAGCTGTGGGTGAAGAGCTCCCATGGATGTTTGGGAGAGTTTTTCCTGGATATGTGAGCCCTCGCCTCTAGCTGTATCTCGCACAAGCTCTTTCTCCAAAACCCTGGTGACATCAGCCTCTTTTTTTCCCTTTGTTTCCACATCTTTAAAGTGGGAGACTGTTTTTTTCCTACTATGCTTCAAAAGAGGAGAAATTAGTTGTGAGAATTCCTAATGAACATTGCTCAAGTATCTGAATAATAAGAAGTTCAGGGCTTTGTTTTGTGAGGTAGTGCTATATATGTAATGCAATTTGGGCTTCCTGGGAAATTATGAGATGCATGTGTGTAGGGGGCAGGGAAATCTGAGACCTGTTTTTATGTGTGCAGGGAAAGATTTACAGAATCGTGTTTTCTGATGTCTTCTTGCCATCAGTCAATTTAATGGTGCTGTGTGCTGCTGAGCTTTTAATGTTTTGTCATTTGGCAATAACAGAGGGAAAATCTACAATGAGGCTGGTCCCTGCTCAAATGCCATGCATTTGGAAACCTTAACTAGCCTCTTCCATATAGCACCCGTAGCTCCAACACTTTGTCATGTTAAAGGCTATCTGGTACTGCAGTGAGTGCTGAGTCAATCCAATCGGCATATTGGAACATCTTGCACAAGGAAAGATACTTTTTGCACAAGAGGCTTTTGTTGTAAGCAAACAGGCAGGCTGAAACAAAACTATTGAGCCTAGCAAAGAAAAAGGAAAAGTCACACTTCCTTTGTGTTCAGTAAGCTGTTGTCAGCCACTGAAGTCTGCTACTATTGACCTTTAGAAGGACTATTTTGTTACTGAAAGAGGTTTTCCTGTTCTCTGGATGGATTAACTTGAGCTTAGAATATCCCACTCTTTTTATTGCAGGCTTTCATCTCTGCCTGTTGTGTCAACATCCCCCAGAAAACAGGAGTCATCTCATAGTGTGACACTGTTGGAGGTGAGTGATGGTGACAACATTATTTTCATCTTAAATTTTTTACTAAGTGGCCATGCAGAGTTCTCATTTAATAATCCTATACTAATTAAATCAATCATTTAAAAATATTCTCTTCAGGCTTTAAATGCCCTCCTCCAGTCTGGGAGCCAGAATAGGCCATTTCTGTTTGGGAACTGGGCATCAGGAAAGTAAGAAAGCAAGAAAAAGTCTCCTCAAGCACAAGACAGAGGGCAGCAGTTATGATGGCTAGATTTAAGTCAGGCCTCAAAACAGAGGCCAATTATAAGGTATTTCTATGAAATGTTTAATTACACTGAATTCGTATTACAGATGGACAAGAGGAGGTATTCAGTGGTACAATACAACTATCCCTGTTCTCTGTCCCTAAAGACAGATTGTTACTAGTAGTTTCTCTCCCTGAAACACTGCTTGCTGGATTTTTAGATGCTATGGCTGCAGGGATTTTTGCTATTATCTGTTACAACACAGTCTGTGGGATTGAATCACTGGCTAGAACAGATAGGGAGATAGCCTGTCTTTAAATACCACACATTGTATAGAGTTTATCCTGTTCCTAGATAAATTGTTGCAGTGTTTAACTCCTCCCTTGTTAAATCTTGGCATTTATCTAGTTAGGATTAATCTAGTGTCGGATTCCACCTACTGGAAGTTGTGTCTCTCTCTGCTAATTCAGAAATCCCTCTGATATCAGAAATATAATACAGCTACTTGCAACCTAAGACCGAATAAAATTTGGAATTTTCACACAGGGGGCAGATGCAACTTGTCAACATTTGTGTTCATTCCAAGTTATTTAAAAAATTGCCTTATTAACATAAAGATTACCCAGAATGGAAACATACAAAACAAACAAACCTAAACAAAAAAGTAATTTTCTTTAATGTAGGACTCTTGTTTGAATGTACTGAATTGGATGACCAGGGCTTGCTTTTGTGTCAGTTCAATATTAAAACCAAATATTTTCCTGTTATGCTGCATTCCTCCTGGGAATTATAGCCCGAACAAACGCTATCCTTATTCAACTTAGGCAGATGCTTCTTGGCTGGACTACAGCTCCTGTAATAGTATATACAACTCTGAATTAAAGTGACAAATTACCCTGTGGCTGGCTTGTAGGAGAAAACAGGTACCTAACTACAGATAAATGTGTTCACAAGAAGGTGAAGTTTAAATTTTCCTCAAACAGAACAAATCGAGGTGGAGTGACTTACAGTGAATTATTTCATTTTGCTTGTCCTGAAGGAAAATTAACATTATTTTTTCTTTATAGAAATACGTGTGGAAATTTCATTTTCTATTGTTAAGACAGAATACCCAGCCAGCTCTGTTATAAACCACAGACAAATCACCATTTATTCTCCTATTGAATAAATAAAATGAATTGAGATTTTTTTTTGGTATCTCACTAGCAGCTTTTGCCAGTTGCATGTATATTTGTAATTTTTTCTTGAACTCTTTCCAGTTTGTCAGTAGTATTTTTTAAAATACGGACACTGGAGCTGGACCTGCTCTCCCCCTACTATTAATATTCTGAGGAACAGTGAGCATCTGCCTTTCCATCCTTGTGTTTTATAGTTCCCTGCTTACAAATCTCTTTGTCAGTGCATTGCATGGGGAACTCTTGTGCAGCTCAGCTGGTTATCAGCCGTGATCTCCAAATCCTTTTCTAAGTCTCTGTTTCTAAAATATAGTTCATATCCTCAGTGTACAAATTAAGGATATTCAGAATAATGCTTAAGTGTGCAATAAAATATGGGTTTTGTTTTGTTGTTTTTTTTTTTTTTCTTGTAAGCTCAGGTTACCATACAAGCCAGACTGGTTGTGCAACAGCCCTGCTTTTCTCATTATTTACCACTCCATGATTTTTGTGTCATCTGCAGACTTTGCAAGAAATGGGTGTAAATTTTTTATACTGGATAACAGAGAAACATAGTAAATGATGAAAATAAACCCTGTGAAATATCCTCACTGTAAGGGCACTCTCTATTGAGTCACCCTGGGGACTCTTCAGTTTTTAGTATGTTTAGTATGTGCTAGACTGTCTTTCTAGATGATCCATTTTCTGGTATGTTGTGCTGTGCTGAACACAGACATTAGAATGAGTGTGCTATATCGGAAGAGTTGTGTAACTCTTGTAACTGCTATCTAAAACTACCCTGCTGGCTTTGGGAAATAAAGTACTGAATTGGAATTGTAATGTTATTCAAAGTATTCATCAATACACCATTTTCCACTCAGCTGTAAAACAGCCTTATTCTACATATTGCCATCTTTTTTTTCCACTCTGGTTATTGTTTTAAACCTATGGGAATTGTGTTTTTAGCAGTCTATGTAATTAAAACCTTAGTGATACAAATTGGGAGTATATCCTTGGAGCTTTGATACTTGACCGGTAAAGGCCTTGCATTATTCTTTGCACCTATCAAAGTATTTTTTGCTGCATTTAAATTTTACTATGCAAGGTTGGTTGCTTTTCTTAAAGTAGCTGGAAGATGAATATACAGAAAAAGTTCACAGTGTTTAAAAGTAGAAATAGCTGGAGCTACATGTGCGCCTAGTGTGCTGCAGTTCTGCAGTGATACTCTTCTGCAAATCACAGCCCTGGGGAGGATGTGAAATTATGTCTAGAGTCCAGCCTCCTCTTCTTGCAAGGAAGTTTGACAACATCTTCCTATTTCCTACATGAAATATCATGAAAACTCATACATTAGTATTTATCGTGGAAAGCCCTCTTGATATCGATTGTGCATACAGAAAGCACGTGAGGGTAAAGACTCATGCTGGAAGTACAGGAGGTTGTTTTCATCATCTTGCCCTTTCATGTCAGCCTTGCAGGATGCTCCCAAAGGTTATTGATGATGTAGGGAAGTGATCATCCCTGGGTACCCAGAGAGTTCAAGGGAGTGTGCGTGACATGATTGAGAATAGGAAGCTCATATACATCAGACAATATATGCAATATTTCTGCAGGGAATTTCTCCACTGGAAAATTCAAAAATGAACGGAGTGGAAGGAGACAGCTCCTTGGTCATCAAAGAAAGAGTCTCCGATTTCGAGAAAAGATATGTCTTTTAACACTATGGCACAGAGGAACCTCTTTCTCTCCTGGGTAGCCTTAGGCTAAAGTCAGATGTAGTAGACAGCTGATAAAAAATGAACCAATGTCATGTGGCTTACAACCCAGAGTCATGGATCGAAAGCGAGAGTGCTCATTGTTTGTACAAAGAGTTTGCTGAATACTTTGAATACAGTCATGTGTGAATCCAGGGAAAACAATGAAAGGGAAAACAGTTGTTCCGGAGAGCAATTTTTTAGGATTAATTGCTCAGTATTTATTCCTTCTTCCCAGTTCTCTGGATAGGAGGGTTGTTGGAAATTTTTTAGGATCTGGATGCAAAATCTAAGTTAAACTCACCCCTGTGTAGAGGCCCAGCCTTAAGGTTTTAATTACACTGTCCTGCCATGAAAACCTGATTCTGAAGGTTGCCCTGGTGTGTGGGACTGGTGATGCTCATCCTCTGTGATCTGGTGATACCTCAGGTCACTGCCTCCAGGCCTCTGGTTTCTTACTATGACCCTATTTGCATAAGAAAAGACTTCCTATTTTAAAACCTTCCCTAACCTACAAATTAGTGCAGATGAATGGCCTCTTGTTGGAACTGGAGTGGCTCTCCTAGTTCCAACAATAGCACAGCCAATGCCAGATTTTAAACCCTCATAATGCATATAATTGTGCGATATTACACCAGAGGGGAAATTTGGTCTGTAGTCCAGCTGGTGATTAGCTTTACATTGAGGCACTGGGATTGGATATCCCTTGAAACTTTATCCTGGTTAACGTAACTACAGCTGGTATGTTGTGGTATAACAATTCAACCCTTACTCCTGAGAGCAGTCCCACTGGGACAAACCTGGAAGTCCTTGCTTGGATTTTACTCCGGCAAAACTCTCACTACCTTCAGTTAAAGTTTTGACCCAATAAAGTCCAAGTGTGAGCACCAGGAGATGATCCACCAGCATTTCTTTGTTTGTTGGACACTGTTTATTCTCTCAAATAAGGATTACAAGGTTGAACCCCAAAATAGGCATAAATACCTCCTAGAAATATATGAACTGTTAAGTTATATTTTTATTAATAATTCATCTACACTAACATCCCAGCGTCATTGACAGAAGCTACAAAACTTCTTCGGAGGTTACACATAACTCAGTTTTTCTGTGCTTACCTGCTTGTTCTCTAAGATTATACTAATGCAATAATTAATGAATGGCTGATAAACAGAGCTATTTATGGCTCTGCATAACCACTTCTCAATGTGCGTGGTCGTACTGTTCCTTCTGTCTCTAATCTCTTTTTAAAACTTATGAACTAAAGTAAATTCAAAACATTTACTTTGATGGATATTTCCAAAAGAGAAATTGTCTGTTATGAAGAATTAATTCCCTCATGTATCATCCTCTTTTTCTTTATTTTTTTGTTTTACATTTTTGTGAAAATAGAATTCAAAATGATTTCTGACTGTTAAATGGCAACAGTTTCGATGTTCTTGTGTTTAGCCCATTTTGAGAAAAATCTTTTCCTCATAACATTGAAACAGCCCAATACCGAACAAAAAAGCATACAAAACCCAATGCCAGCTGAGAGGAAATAAGATTCTTTCTTAACTCTAATTCTTACTGCTAAAAGTTATGGCTTAAATATGCATTTCAAAATTTAGTTTGAAAAATGAAAAATGTCAATGGCACTGATTATTTTTTTTCAAGTGAAAACAGGGCTGAAACTCTTTAAGAACAAACAGAACAGAAAAAGTTCTTCCCTAAGAAAACAGTTAAATCTGTTTGGTCTGGATATACTTATTTCAAAGGTATGTGGTAGCAGTAATCTTCAAAATGTATTTGGGAATTGCAAACAAATCTGTCTTCTTTCACTTGTTGCATTTTATTTCATTTTGAGAACTTTTTTTTATTCTATAAAAGTGTGGATAGAAACATATTCTTGGACTTCTATACACACTGCATTTTATATATATCTAACATATGTTTTCCTTTGTCCATTGTAAAATAAATTGTCCTGTTTATTCTTTTTTAAATTATATCTCCTGTAGAAATTCCCTCCCATGCTATTAATTCTTTGAATCATTTTCATTGCAGCATTTGGAACCTTTTAAGTGTCTTCTATGTCTTGTTAAACAGGATCAAAAAGGACTCCAGAGCTGTAGATGAGAGCACATCTTCAGCCTTTCCACAGCATAACAGTATATGTAATGTTTTATTCTTTTTTATTTTTTTATTTTAAAGTCTAGCATCTTTGTGCACTGAGCCACCCAAAATAACACTTTCATGCTGCAAATACAGGAGAATTGGGACTGCCAGACTGGTTGGGTCAGATCAAAAGTCACCATAACCTAACATTTTTTTTGAAGAGGAGTAAGCAGTGTCTGAGTTGTAAGAGCAGAGGGAGGGGCAGGCTGGAGGGATGATTCCCCCCTCTGCCCTTCCCACAGTCTGTCTCGGGTTGCAGCTAGGCCATCATTTTTATAGCCACTAATAGGCCTATTCTCCACTAATCTGGAAAATCCCTTTTTGACCACTTTTATACCTTTGCCTTCCACAAACATCTTCTGCAATCAGTTATGGTACTTGGCCTCTACTGTGTGAAAAACTATATCTTCATTTGCCTTGAACAGATTGCCTTGTGGTTCAATAAGTGCTCCTTGGATATGGTACTTGAGAAGCATCAATATCGTTCCCTACCTACCTCTGTTGCACCATTTTGGATTTTATTTTATTCTCCATCCTTTTTTCTTTATCATTTCCTTAAAGAATTGGAAGGTTCATATAGTCCCAGGAGCTGAATGTCTAAGTAAATCTCTAGTGAAGTAGGAAAAAAAAACCAAGAGAAATAAGAGAAATAAAACTCTGATTTACTAAACATATTGTGGTAGATGTGATTAAATTCTTGAGAGTAAAAAACTAATTGGACTTAATTGTGAGTCCGGTTGCTCTAGTAGAAACACATGTAAAATTTATATATTTGGCTGGTATACTCTGTGAAGCCTATGCTGGCCAATGGAAAGAAATAAAGGAACTTGGCAGCGTGAACAATACAATTCATTGAACTAAATATTTTGGATA
The DNA here is from genome assembly GCA_017639245.1 of Myiopsitta monachus. Lineage (NCBI taxonomy): Eukaryota > Metazoa > Chordata > Aves > Psittaciformes > Psittacidae > Myiopsitta > Myiopsitta monachus. Next base: position 70,291,955 of record CM029919.1, read on the forward strand.
AATCAATACGCATTTGGATTCATGTCAAAGCACAGGACTGAAGGAAAATCTTCTGGGGAAAGTTTTGATATTGAAGGGTGTACAAGAAGGTGGAAAAGAAAGAAAGACTAAAAAATTCTTTTAAATACTTTCCAGTTTACTTTTGTCTTATGAGGGGTTTGTTCTTTGGTTGTTCTGTCTGCGAAAGTCTGGTTGCTTTATAAATGGTGTTACCCCCAGCATCCAATGGTGGTTTTGAAAAACAGAATGTCACATTTTCCAGGGAGTTTAACGGTGCCTTCATGGACACAGACACGAAACACCTGCTAAGCTGTATTTCCATGCACTTTTCAGAGTCAATATTGGTACCATTTGATTTTTTAAGTATGGTGAGATGTATTCAGCAGTTACACTTGTATACAGTCTTTCTGAGAAATTTCACACTGAGAGATTTGCATTTATTCATACTAAATGCTTGAGTAACTGGCAGCTTATTAGCTGTCTTCCATCACTCTCATGCCTGTTTTTCAGTGGTGTATTGCAATTTTGAATCAAGTACTAAATTCTCTCTGCAGCCCAAATTTTTCAGCATTTATAATAATTGCCAAGTCCCTGTGTAAAACCTTTCTGCTAAATGCATGCATTACACATTTTGAAACTATCTAAACAGGGCATATCTTAGGATTTAGCAGGGAGTTGGCTAAAATGTCTCATGATTTCTTTTCAGTATTCAAGAAAATTATTCAGAAGGAAAGGAAGCAAAATATCCTAAAGCAAGAAAGGGAGGATACACTGGTCTGCATTATAATGAGCTCAGTAGACTCCCTGGGGGAAGCTAAGGAAACTGGTAGTGTCCTAATTCCCTACTGGACCCTGCATCTCCAAGTGATGGAGAGGCACGCACCTTTCACCAATGATAGAATCAAGGCCAAGAGAGGTTTAGATTTTTCTTGGGCTGCAAAAAAGCCTCATGTCAGCAGCACCAGCGCCTGTGTTGGCAGGAAAGGGGCAGGTAATCCATTTGGAGCATGGAGAAGCAGACAAACTTCTGCAGAATGTGCATGGGGTAGCAGAATAACATAATGCATCATGTGGGGAGCTTGATCAATGTCCTGGCTAAGGTGTCTGACAGACTAATACGCTTATCTTCCCCACTGTAAAGCCTGGAGGAAATTCAGGCCCTCAACCTACACTAGGTCTTAGAATCATAGAATCATATAATGGTTAGGGTTGTAAAGGACCTGGAGATCATCTAGTTCCAACCACTCTACTATGGGCAGGGATGCCTCACACTAGACCATGTCACCCAAGGCTCTGTCCAACCTGGCCTTGAACACTGCCAGGGATGGGGCATTCACAACTTCCTTGGGCAACCTGTTTCAGTGCCTCATCACCCTCACAGTAAAGAACTTCTTCCTTATATCCAGCCATCGGCTGGATATAAGGAAGGGTCCATGGAGATGAGCAGGCAGTGTCCCAGGATTAGGAGGGGGCATCCTGCCGTGGGCATGAGGACTGTGCTCTGTGGCTGTGGCTGTGGCTGAGCCTCTGTGGTCCATGGAAGGGTGGCTTTGGTTCCTTGCAAGGCACAGAGGCTGCCTTTGTCATCCTGGCAGGGAGCTGAAGGTGGAGAATTCATGGGCCTGGGCATGAGTGTGGGGAGATGTAGATGGAGAGCAGGTCTCAGGGCCAGGCTCTGGGTCCTTGCACAGAGGATTAAAAGACCTTTGCACTTGAGTAACACCTGCTCAAGGCCTATGACTGCTTTGGTAGTGCTCAGGTGATTTATCAGCAAGACACTGGTCTTAGCACACTTCTTCTGCTCCAGCAGGAAAATGATTACCTATCCAGCTATTGGAAACATTAAAAAATTTCACACTAATGAATCTCTGTCAGTTGCCTTCATTATTGTGTGAACCACAACAATTTTGAAGATACAAGTATTTTCCATCAAGCCTATGAATAACCCCACTTGGCAAACCACCCCTATAACAAAGAATAAGCCTCCAACTTTTTTTAGTGACTTTACATACAATGTGCCTTAATTACTGGCAAGCATGTCAAGAGCCTATTCCCACATGTGTCAACACTTCCTTAATACACTATAATTCATCATGTTAGCATGGCAGAAACAAGGTACTCTACATCTTTACACACATCCTTCTCTGAGTTCTGGTCCTGAACTGAGTATTAAATGAACAGAAAGTCTTCATCTAGCGAACAAAGAACAGACCACAGCATAGAAACAGTAAGGTCCCTTGAGTCAATCAAAGTCATACATCACAGAGCACTTTATCATATTCTTCACAACACTGTCTAAATCCAAGAAGCCCTGCTTTATTGTCAAAAGGACATTCACTTAATAACTGCAGTAAATCCAGAAAGGCAGGATAAATTTAGACAGAAAACTTGGCTAAGAGAGAACCCTATCGTTTCCCACTCCTGACATTTTTATTCATTGAGTTCATTTTCATGCTAGTTGTGTGATTAAATGCAGATAGGGATTTATTTCCTTTTAATAAAAAAATACATGATTCTGAAAAAAGTCAAAATTGCAAATAAAGGACCTGATCCTTTTCCCACAGAAATAAACAATAGTTTTGTTGTTGGCTTCAGTGATGACAGGAATCAAATCCATGAATCTCTGTTGGAAGAAAAGGTTAAAATTCCATTTGAAAACTCTTCTTGGACCATACATTAACTCTCTGGCAGTTCTGGGGGCAACCAAGAACCAGCATGATTTCTTTTCTAATATGCCTGCATATGTGTGCAGATGTATGCAGTGGTATAGGCAGCCATTTCATAAAGAAAAAAGTGAAAATAAATCTGTCCTCAGTGTGTTGAAGTGAAATGTTTTATTTGCACTCATAAACCAAAGTGCTTGCTGTATTTTTGCATTGCAGTTTTATTGTCAACAGTGATACAATCTCTCTTCCTTATGCATAGATCCTTGTACAGAGCCAAGAATCTTAGAAGAAGGAAAGAGGTACTGTATAGTGAAAGTGAATGTGGAAAATGCTGAGTCTTTTGAAGAAGTGGATGTGAGCTCCAGGGAAGTGTATATCTTCCCTATTAGTCACTCAATCAAAAGTAATCGGGTTTCAGACTTATTCAGAACAGGATCCAATTCTTTTATTAGGTAGCAATTGCCTGGGTAGAAGTTACTTGAAGTTACTAATTTCACTAAGGACCAAATTTTGATCTTCCTTATGCCCCTTTAAAACTTCTGTCACTTTATTGAACAAGCTGAGCTATTTTATAATAACAGGCCTAAAAGGGATTTTAAAAGGTGGTGTTCAGAGAACTGGTTATTTCAAAAATGGTTTGTATCATTCCACAGGCAAAATATATGCTAAAAAAAAAAGGTGTTTTATTTTAGGGAAAAAAGTATTTTCCTTCAATAGTATGCATTGCCCTGTGCCAGCAGTGTAAACCCAGCTATATTTCTGCAATAGCTGTCCTGAAAAATGGGCTTTGTGGCAGGACAACTGGACAAGGACTCCTCCAACTACTTTTTCATTGCCTCCAAAGAAGCTTCCTCCAGCTTTTCCATTACTGTAAGGTAGCAGGCAGAGCTGGACAAATAGTTCTGAATAAGTAACCCAATAAATTTCATCTCTTCTTTTCTGTTCACAAAGTTTCCATCATCTGACCACAATTTTCTTTCATTTGATTGTTATTGAAATTTATTTGAAGTAATTCATCAAATAATTTCTATGAGTAATTCTTGGTCTGTAGCTCGTTTGCAATCAGTTGGCCATGAGTATATTGATATTTGAAATTCAAGCTGTTTTGGCTGGATGTAAAGAATATTCCCTAAACGAGTATGTTTAGCATTCAGAATCTTTTTTTTTGAGTGCAATTTCACTTCATTAGATGTCTCAGCTTGACTTTGCACAAGTATTCTGCAATGCTAATTTTAGGTGACTTTTAGTGAACATTCATTGCTGCAAAACTACTTACATAAAGTGAATGCAAGAGGATTTGAAAAAACAGGTCAGGTCAAATTTCTGTCCGCATCTGAATGAATATATTCAGGATGTGATGCAGAAGTGACAAGGTTATGTTGCAGCTTTGGCATCATTCTGCTCTTAATTAATTTCACTGTAGTTTTACAATGGACATGAGAGAATGATAAACATTGATTCTGAGCACAGAGATGTAGATATTTTCTGGTTTCTGTGCATACATTCATCTGCAGCCTTATTATGGTATGCGCAAAAAAAGATGTGTTATCATTGCTTCATATGTAAAACACATTACGAAAACACTAATGCATTTGATCCACAGTAAGGCACACACGTAATATAATGTGGTTTGGATCTAAATATGTTTACTTCATCTGCCAGAACTTAAAATGACAGTAGAGCTTGTTCCTTAAGGCAACAGTTTGGTTGAACAGGAACATCCAAAGCCTGTCTGACTCTTTCTAAATGAGTCAATAAGAATTTTCTGGAGGGTTTTAGTATGAGAGTTTTTTTGCTTGTTTTCTGGTTGCGTGTTTCAGTGAACAGAGCAATGTGGAAGGATTCTTCAGGGTAAAGATGGGCTTGGAAAGGCATTGTTTGTCCCTCCCTTACAATTCCTTTCTGGAAAAAGCTTTCTTGGTTAGGACCATTAGGTGTTTCTTGCGTTGTTGAATGGGATTGCCAGAAGGAGTCTATTCCTCAAGGCACTGACTGCAGCCAAGTTCTGGTCTGTTCTGTACATGGTAAAGTTATGTTGCTTAGCTTTCAAAATGTAAAATAATCTATTAATCTCAAATCTCAATACATTTAATCCTGTTACTGTCTTTACCAGCTCAGTAGATAACTGTCAAACCAAAGCATTCCTGTATCAAACAGGTTTATACTTCCTTGCATGGGATGAAGACAGTAGTGAAGGGAGATACTTTCTCCTCACCCTCCTCATCAGGTTTAATAGAAAAATATCGGTCCTTTTTTTTTCCATTGAATTAATCTTTTTTCCTTGTGTGTGCTGATAAATGTTATCTGGCAACTTTGTGTGAGTTTTCACAAGCAATTGGAAATCGCACACTTTAGAAATCTCTACTACAGACTAGCTGGTTACAGCCCTTGCCCCCTGAAGAGGATTGTCTGGTCTGATGAGTATAAGCTATTTCATTTCTTCTAAAGGAGACTTATTGCTTGTGATTTCTTGGCTAATAGTAGTTCCTTCAAATCAAGTGTGGGTGTTTTCTTATGCAAGCCCTCATGATATAGAGTCTACCAGGATGATTCCCATTTACACCAAGGTCAGTACAAGTAAACACCTTCAGCTAGGGTAATAAACTCCACTTTGAGCCTCTTTACGTTGCTAAGTTTTATAAGGCAACTTTAATGAATCTTAGAGTCAGGTACTGTTGACTTAGGTCTGTATCTGCTAGAGAATAGCCAGGCCAGGAATTTATCACCCTCCCTCCTAGTGTTTTGAGGGGGTACATTGGTTCTCTCCAGCCTTTCTGCCTCAGAAGACAGATGATAACTTGGAGGAGTGGGGAAAAGATACTGCCTAGCTCTCTAGTTATTAGGGATGTGAGGAACCCTGGCGCAAGCTCCAGCTTTGGTGGAGCAGATTTGAGTCTCTTGCAGTGCAGGCAGCTGTGCTGAGGGCACAGGATTTATTTTCCTGCCAAACCGAGCCTGCCAAGCAAGTGTGAAATGTCTCCTGCAGTCTCTGGGTTCGCAAATCAGACTAAATGGAGACGAGATGCCTGCTGCCTCTGTTGTGATGGTGCAACAGACTGAAAATCAGGTTCTTGGTTTGCGACTAGCAAATCATAGAATCATAGAATAGTTAGGGTTGGAAAGGACCTTAAGATCATCTAATTCCAACCCCCCTGCCAGGGGCAGGGACACCTCCCACTAAACCATGCCACCCAAGGCTCTGTCCATCCCAGCCTTGAACACCGCCAGTGATGGAGCATTCACAGCTTCCTTGGGCAACCCATTCTAGGGCCTCATCACCCTTATAGTAAAGAACTTCTTCCTTATATTCAATCTAAACTTCCCCATTTAAGTTTGAACCTGTTACCCCTTGTCCTATCCCTACAGTCCCTAAGGAATAATCCACCCCCAGCATCCTATAAGGCTCTCTTCAGATACTGGAAGGCTGCTATGAGGACTCCACACAGCCTTCTCTTCTCCAGGCTGAACAGCCCCAACTTTCTCAGCCTATCTTCATACCTTTCTCCAGAAAAAGACCAAGCAAATATTTTTAAAAAGAGCATGCTGGTTTTTTGTTCCATCTTTTATCCAGAAGCATGTAACATATGCAAGGAGCAAACCCACAAATTTTGCTTCCTTTCACTGTCCCCGCATCTCCCTTATAGCCAGGATGTATTACTTGGGCTATATTGGTTAGGAAAAACAATCTCACTGTCTCCTGATCAGGTCACAGATCGTGGAAACATAGAATGGTTTGAGTTGGAAAGGACTTTAATGATTATCTAATTTCAACCCCCCTGCCATGGGTAGGGACACCTTCCACTAGACCAGGTTGCTTAAAGCCCCATCCAACATAGTCTTGAACACTTCTAGGAATGAGGCATCCACAACTTCTCTGGGGAACCTGTTCTAGTGTCTCACTGACCTTGCAGTAAGGAACTTCTTCCTAATGTCTAATATAAATCTACCTTCTTCCAGTTTAAAGTCATTACACCTTGTCTTATCCCTACATGACCCCAAATATTGCCTCTTCAGATTTATGTAGGCCCCCCTTAGGTACTGGAAGGCGGCTGTAAGATCTCCCTGGAGTCTTCTCTTCCCCAGGCTGAACAAGGCCACCTCTCTCAGCCTGTCTTCATAGGACAGGCTGAGAGAGAAGAGGCGCTCCAGCCCTCTGATCATCTTCATGGCCCTCCTCCGGATTTGCTTTAACGGGTCCATGTCCTTCTTGGGGTATGGGCCCCAGAGCTGAATGCATTATTGCAGGCAAGATCTTATGAGAGCAGAGTAAAGGGGAAGGATCATGACCCTTGACATGCTGCTTCTGATGCAGTGCAGGATATGTTTGGTTTTGTGGCCTGCAAGTGCACATTGTTGGGTCATGTTGAACTTTTCGTCAACCAAGGGTCTGATCAAGTATCTGAATTCTCTCCAAGGAGGCTTGAACTCCCTCAGAATTGGATGCTGAACCCTATTTATTATAAATATGATAAATATTCTTCCCACTGAGCTTGTGCACAAAGGAGGCAGTGGTACAATTGCAATTGTTGATTCTTTCACCCACATTTGTGGTGAGATGAATATATCCAACATGCCTGTAGAAGAAGATACTTTTGGAGAAGCCCCTAAAGCTGTCTAGAAGTTCAGTGAGATTTTACAGGTCTGACTTCTGAAGTGAGGCACGAAAGGTAACTGTTAATCATCAGTGTGTTTCACCATTCACTCCTCTCCCCAGTGTTTTCATGACTCTAGTCAGTGATTTTAGTCTGTTGATGAAGATGACTCCACTAATGGCATGACCAGAAGGTCAGTATCTCTTTTTCTGTCCTGGCATTTCCTTCAGAAATAGGAATGTTTCCCCTGGACTTTCATTATCTTGGCCCTCATGTGTAAGGTAACCCATACCAGGAGATGCAGGACCCTTCCTCCTTTACACTGCCTGACACAAGACAGGCCAGCAGAAAAGCTAGTTCCACTCTGTGTGTCACCAAATACTTAGTAACAGACAAACTGCTATAATTTCGACTTGCACTGTGGAGGCTTTGCTTTTTTCTTATAAATTATACAAAAGCATATTAAATAATTACAGTGCGATGATAACTGTTGAAATAATTGCACACTGTGATTCATCTGCTCTTGTGAGACCTCACTTGGAGTATTGTGTGCAGTTCTGTGTCCTCAACATAAAAAAGGACATGGAACTGTTGAAACAAGTCCAAAGGAGGGTTACGAGGATGATCAAGGGACTGGAGCACCTCCTGTATGAAGATAGGATGAGAAAGTTGGGGCTGTTCAGCCTGGAGAAGAGAAGGCTGCATGGAGACCTCATAACACCCTTCCAGTATCTGAAGGGGGCCTATAGGAATGCTGGGGAGGGACTCTTCATGAGGGACTGTAGTGATAGGACAAGGGGTAACGGGTTCAAACTTAAACAGGGGAAGTTTAGACAGGATATGAGGAAGAAGTTCTTTACTGTGAGAGTGGTGAGGCACAGGAATGGGTTGCCCAGGGAAGTTGTGAATGCTCCATGGCTGGCAGTGTTCAAGGCCGGGTTGGACAGAGCCTTGGGTGGCATGGTTTAGCGGGAGGTGTTCCTGACCCTGACAGGGTGTTGGAACTAGACGGTCCTTTCCAACCCTAACTATTCTATGATTCTATGATTATCCCTGCTTTCCATTGCTGTTCTTCACTTGCTTTAATTTGGTAAGTCCAGAGATTTGAAATGGGTCTCCAGATCTTAGTTTGAAAGAGTGACTTACTCTTCAGTTTGTTAACTTAGTCATAAACAGCAAAAAGCCCCTGACCAGTCAAACTCAGCAACTAATATAGATGTTTCAGAAACAATTGTCCAGCCTCACTACAGAGGAAGAAAATAACTTGTTCTGAAAGGTTTTTCTTTTCCTTTTCTTTTGAAATATCTATTTGCTGTGTGTGCAAAGCATGTAACAGTCTACTGGCAAGAGCCAAGAACAGCTTCCCACTACAGGGAATAAGGCATCCAGTACCATTCTCTCTGCTTTTCCCTTTTGCCTCTGCTATTTGGAGAACACTTTCCTCTTTCACTTCTGCTCCTATATCCAAGCCTCAAAGCCTTTGCCATTCCTAGTGTCCAGAACACTCACTCTTACACGTCTGCTTTTGATTCAGCTTTTATGAAGCCTTGAGGTCACTTCTTCCCCTCCTCTTCCACAAGTTTCTAGCTGGCAATTTTGTTATTCTTTGTCATGAATTTGGTTGACTGCTGTTGTTGCAAATTATTTGGCAGGACAAGGCAAAGATGGAGGTAGGGTGGGAGTTACATGTCTGGAACATTATGGAGTCTTCAGGGGATCATCATCATGTGAGGGGGGAACAAGATGAATAAAAGGCTCAGGAGTAAGTATTGGAAAACTCTAGAGAGAAATGAAGATGTTTGTCTAGGGAGATTCATGAAAGATCTGAGACAGTTCTTAGGCGTCCAAATAATAGCTCATCTATGCTGTCTTCCCCAGCACAGTGCGATGCTCCACCCAGTGCTTCAAGTGCTCCATCGAAAGCTTCAGAAGGCCTTCAGCGGGTGGCAGCCTTCCTTTTCTGCAAGTAGAGACCTTTTCTATTTCCAAACTGTGCTTACTTGGCTGATTTACTGCATCAATAGCATAGCTGTCTGCACTGCACTCTGAACATGTGAAGCTGAGTAGGTGCTTTCAATGCCCTGGGAGATGGGATGGGAACAGTGGAAGCTGTAAGTATCAGGCGAGTTTCTGGGTGTGGGGCAGTACCCTACAAACAGTGCATCCTCTGAGAAAGGGCAGTGTGGGGCTGGATAGAAATATCTTGTGAGAAGAGCCAGACCATGTCCTGCTGCATGGACCACACTGGCAAAGGAAGATACAGTGATGTGACTGGCTAGGAGAGGCTTGGTTACTACAAAGGCAGATTTATGTACAGCAATAATTAAAACCAACAACAAACCCAACCAAAACAAAACCCAGAAAAAGTTTGTATGAATAAAATCTACAATGTAAAATGCAGTGGATCCGTCATGCAAAGTAGTAGCCACCAGCCTCATAGCAGATCAGATCTTTGCTTAAATCACAGGAATTCTAGCCCACCTACTATTTAATTTATTGAGGGACTAGCTAGTCTGGGGACAATTCCTTGCTGTATAGTATTTCCACATAATTTTTTCTATTCAAAGTCACCAGAAAACTTTGCCTCATGACAAACATCTGAGATTACACACCTTTCCTTCCACTCAACCTCACTTTTCTAATGAATCTGAGATATGTCCATCAGCCAGAACATGAGAAGTTTCTTTTTCCTACCAGTAGTTCATCATCTGGGAATGAGCAGCTAAGCAAAATGTCTTTCCTCTTACCATGTGCAGAGATTGTGAAGCTGCAGATCCACCAGGCATGCCAGCACCTTCTGTTTAAAATCTATTTTTCCTTTGGGTTTGGGCCAACAGTTCAAAGCCAATTGCTGTTGTTGGGTCCAGACTTCTATGAAATGGCTTTCTCGGGTAACGTCTAATACCTTTTCTTGACAGCGGGCTGTACTGCAGCATGTTTCCACATCCTGGCTCAGGGTTAGACATATTCAGCATGTCGTACAAAATGGAGACTCAAATACAAAATGGAATTCACAGTTTGAGACTGCTGTATCCCACTGTGTCACGGCATAAATGGTACTCCTCCAGCTGCCTGGAATGGCATGCTCACCATTGGTCTCCCTGCCCTGGAGAGAAAATAGTAAAACTAGATAGGGAGATGGACAATAAAAAAAGATTGGAGGCATGGAATGACTTCCATATGAAGAGAGACTGAAAAGGTTGGGATCACTTAGAGAGGAAATGAAAAAGAAAAGTATATGGTAGAGCTATCCAAGCTAGCTAATAGGACTGGGAAGATAAATCAGATGCTCTTTCTTACCATTTTTCCTTACACAAAAAAAGCCCCAAACAAAACAGGGGAACACTCAGTGAAACTAAGACAGCAAATCAAAATTTATAGAATCAATTGCACAGCATATATTTAACTTGTAAAAGTCATTATTCTGGGACACCATTGAGATCAGGAAGGCAGAGGGCATTGAAGACATACAGAAATTTCTGTGTAGTGGAAAGACCTGTGGGATCTTGACAATGAATGAATAAATAGAAAAGCTACTATATACTGGGTTTGAGACATGTAAAACCTTCTTCTTGTTTACTGAACTCAGTTTTGATGCATCTGGAGACTGGTATCCTTGATCACGCACTGGCAACCATCTGAAGTGAAAGGAAGATGTCTCAGGAGTATGGATATGAGAGAGAAATGCTGGTGCCATCCTCTCCATGCGAGCACTTTGAGGATTGCATCCATCAGCACCTTTAGAAACTGTTGGCAACTGCTGGACTTTGGTGGGCTGTTGAATTTGGTGAAAAGAAAAGATGGAATAATAAGGCATTAGGGACAGGACCTAACTATGTGGTAGCTCCTTGTCAGCAAGAATGTCTGCAGATCTGAAGACCTTTTGGTCCATAAATGCCCCTGGCATGGACACATACCTATAGGGCCTTAGAGCAAAATCCAAAGAAAGTTGTGGATACCTAATGTATGATTTAGCCTGTCACCAGGTTCCAAAATTTGAGCCAAAAAAGCTCTTAGGTTCCTACAACTCTGCAGCTGTGCACACTGAGAAGTCCTGCTGGTTTGGCTGAGCTGAACCTAAATAATTTAAGAACTAGAGTTCAGGAGCCCCCATTGCTGCGGAAGGTGCCCAGACCAGAAAGCTGCAAAGCCTGGTCTGTCCTTTCTCTAACCTCACATATTTCCATTTTCCTTTTGGCACAGGGTCTCATCTTCATCAGGAGGTGTGGGAGCTACTTTACCTGCCTCTCAGGGAAACAAGCAATTGATGTGGTCCAAAGTTGGACACCTCCATCGGAGTGAGTGATGTGGAGTCTGAGCACCAAAGGTGAGGGAACTTACCTCCGTCTTACTCTTTGAGGGTATCATAGGCTAACTGCTGAACTATTATATATAAGACTCACTACCACCCCTGTTAATCAAAGCATCTCAAGCTTTCATGACTGTCAGGGAACTCTAGGTGTGCTTTGAACATGTTTAGTGGATCCAGCCTCCATGAACTGAAGCACAAGCCATGAATCTCAGTCTTTGGCAGAGATGGAGAGAAAGTATTTGGCTCAGCCTGTATCATGGTTCCATTGGGCATGGTTTGTAGCAGAAATGTTGACGCCAGACTAAGCCTTCCTGTCCAAAGTCAAGCGCTTACAGACTCTCAGACATCTAAAGGATTAAGCAAATACTTTGTGGATCACATATTTGGACATGGGTGACTAAATTCTGCCTAAACTGCTTGAGAAGTTGGTTTGTGCACATTGTAATTTTCCAGTTCCTTCCAACTAACCCTTTGGTGTTACATTGGTGATAATAACCTCTCTCTCTTTAACTATCTGTTTCAAAGGGACCTCTCTTCTCAGTAGCATAACTTCTTGCACAACTGGTAGAAACTACCTTTTCTCTCAGATCACCTCACTGGTTAACATAGCCAAATTCAGAGCAACTGTTCACATTCCAGATTCAGTTCTGAAGTTTGCTGCCTTCCTTTCTGAACTAATGAACAGCTCCTGGTCCTCATCTGCTTTTTTCCTAACCATTTCAGCTCGTATGATGCAAGGTGTTTTTTCTTTCTATCAGCTTTACCTTGTTTCCATGAAAGCTCTCAAAGGCTCAGAGAAAAACCAAGCACTTTGTGCAAATATGCATCTCTTGCAGTCAGAAGATAAATATTCTTACCACGAGAGGAAAGAGGAATGAGTTTTCTACCAGTGACAGAGAACTGAAGAACTGTGTAGGTAGACAAAGTTATTACAGTCCTGCTGCTTAGCCACTGTGTTCCCCACAGAAAAGCTGTGCAGCTGCTCTGCTATTTTTCATGAGAGACTGACTCCTTTCCTAGCTGGTTGTACCCTGGGGGAGCTTCTCCAGGAGTTTTGCCAGCTACAGTAAAGTTTGGGAGGGCCAAGGCCAGCTCCTCATCAGGAGCAGGCAGGAGGCAAAGACTACCTGTTGCAAAGAAATATGAAGAACAGTGAAATATCCAGGGCAAGATTCATCCTGGCTAGCTGCTGATGTCAAGTGTAGAGGCATCCACACCTGCGTTAGTCATCTAGTTCCCCTGAGAGCCCATGGAGACATATTTAAGACATTCTGCATTAGAGCAAGATAAAGCATGTCCAAAAGTGTCTGTTTCTTCCTTCCCCACAGTGCCAAATGATCACTGTGGTAACTAGGTCAGACATAGACATCTACATCCAACTGATCCCATCTTTAGCAAGTGCTTGCCAAAGAAGAAGTGGGTGGATGCCTCTTTGCTGGCTGAACCCACAGAACTTGCTCGCACCCCATACAATGTGCTGCTGCTCCAGAAAGGGAGAGCAGCCATCCCCAGCATGTGGTCCCTGCTGCTTCTGCCAGAAGGGCAGTGACACATCTGCATCTTTCCCCAGTCACATCTGGTTGAGATGCAGTAACAGACCCTCTGTACAAGGCACCTCCTGAGGGCTATGAGGGGAAGACTCTACCACAGCGTTTGAAGTAAGGGTGTCCAATGAGAGATGCATCCCTCTTTCTCTTGTTTTGTTTTCACCCACATGGCACGTAGCTGATTACAGAATGAGATCCTGCCCTCTAGGATATACATATGCTTGCATGTGTTGGATGCATACATATAGATGTGTGTCTGTATGTGGTTTATTAAGAATTAAAAATGCTTCTTTTTGCTTCAGACAGTGCTTCCAGTGCTTGCTTTTTCAGTTGGGGGGACTGTGTTTTTAATCTCGCTAATACAAAGAAAACAATGGACCTCTTTCTCTGCTAGCTGTAAAGGGTCATAAGTAAAATGAGTTTTGGCAGACTCGTTCCAACTAGACATGCAACCACATGCGAAAATGACTCTAAATTTAGCATGTCATTTGTCAGGGTTAACCCTTCCCTTCCTCAAAGAAAACGAGTTTATTTGCTATCTTCTAGTTTGTATTTGCAAATGGGTCATGCCTCTATAAAACTCTGAACTTCTGGAATTTATAATGGCCTGTTCTTGTGTAAGACTTTATTTCTCTTCAGAGTTATGATAAATGCAAGTTTATTTTTGCTTCTGGGAACAGAACACTAATTTCACACAAGAATGGGTACACTTAAACCCAAGGAAAGTGTTTTCTTCTCCTGTTTGGGATGGGAATGGGATGGTCTTACTTTTTTGTATGGATCTGAAAAAACTGTTGGACTAAACCCTGTATATTTCTGCAAGTCCCTGTCACCATCATGAAAGTAGTTTAATGGAATAAGGTTAGTGCTGTAAGAAATCACTGAACTTAAGCTTGTCCAGAAGTCTTTGAGAAATATTATATTGCACCTGAGACTTCGTGTACACAGACATTGGTGTAATACCTGTTACAGCAGGAGAAAGAGGAACTGATCTTCAGCTGCAGCTATTTCCAGCAGGAACAGAAACATTGAAAATGTCACAGTCAATTTTCCAGCCTGTGAGGTTTCTGATCTAAGCAAGTGTTGTTTTACATGGCCATCAAAGACAAACAAGCGAGATCTTCAGTACAAGATGAAGTTCACATAAATCCTTGGTTTAAGCTAAGAAACATAATGTCTTTATGCTGAGCAAGGATGTATGAGGAGAAGTGGGAGCTCACCCTCTTTGAAATACATTTCTTGATAAAGTTAGTTCGGACATGTCTGATTCTGTTTATGTTTCTCCTTCTTATTCTTTTCCCTCCCCCTACCAAAAGAACACCTTTCCCAGAAATCCCAGAGGACATTCCTAATTGAAAGCAATGATCATGAGTCTATATATATTAAGTATATATTATATATATATATCACTATATATTAAGTGACATACTCTTCCATGCCTCCCAAGCGATAAAGTGATTAAACCCACTAGATTAGGGCCCAGGAACTCCTGCTGTCCCTGCAAACCTTGAAATTAAAAATCAAGAAGATAAGCTAGTGGTACAGTATTTTCTTTCAAAACAAATCTCTCCCTGAACTACCAGAGTCCACATACAAAGAGACAGAAAATGGATTGCATTTCTGACAGTTTAAGATGCAGATTTTGTCAACTGAGACTGTTTGTTCTTCTGAGCAAACTGTACGTTACACTGTCCTGTTGTCTGGGATATAATGGAATATAATGTTAGCCTCGGACAGTGGTTGTTGAGCCAGTGCCAGCCTCACTAATGAGCATGTGGTTTCAATAATAATATGGCTACTTGTAAGATGGCTGGCCACAAGCCAAGCACTTAATACGGAGGGGGCAACAGATGTAAAAAAGTACCATCCCTGACATGATTGCATTTCCAAAAATTCTCTGGCAAAAAAGTTAAGACTCAGCAAATCGGGATAATGAAGAATCTCCCCATATCGGGAAAGGCTGAAGCTCTGACAAATGAATAGGAGCTTTATGGGCTTTGTGCACATATGGTAAAAAATAAGAAATATAAGAACAGGGGCAACAAAGGAACTGGTAATTTTTCTTTGTGGAAAAATTCAGGTAATGGAAGATACTGGATGATTAGATTTTTTTCCTCTCCTCTCCTCTCCTCTCCTCTCCTCTCCTCTCCTCTCCTCTCCTCTCCTCTCCTCTCCTCTCCTCTCCTCTCCTCTCCTCTCCTCTCCTCTCCTCTCCTCTCCTCTCCTCTCCTCTCCTCTCCTCTCCTCTCCTCTCCTCTCCTCTCCTCTCCTCTCCTCTCCTCTCCTCTCCTCTCCTCTCCTCTCCTCTCCTCTCCTCTCCTCTCCTCTCCTCTCCTCTCCTCTCCTCTCCTCTCCCCTCCCCTCCCCTCCCCTCCCCTCCCCTCCCCTCCCCTCCCCTCCCCTCCCCTCCCCTCTCCCCTCCCTTCCCCTCCCATCCTCTCCGTCTTTTCTTTTCCTTAAACCTTTCAACATTCCAGCCTTAGACTTAGAAGTCCAAGTGCATCAAGACAGTGAAATGAATTACAGTTTAATAATATTCCCACCACACAGACAAAATGGATTCAATTACATAATGGTAGCATTAAAAGTTATTAAGAAGGGGATCTAGAGTCTTGAGGCCAGACTTTCAGAAAATCATGATAAGCTTCTTAAAACAGCTGAAATAGCACATTTATAGGTTTTCCAGCCATAGATTTGCTGAGGGGAGGGACCGCAGGGAAGGAGTCATTACGTTCGCTTAGAGGCTTTGGTGTGCTAATCTGTTACTGAGGATTAGAGCGCAGAAAAGCAGTGCCAAAAAGTTTCCAGTTTGATTGTTATGTCTTAACCTGTATGATTTGGGGATGCTTTCAAGAGTGGCTGCTGTAACAGGAAAGCACATGTGAGAGGGGTTTGGATGGAAATGCAAGTTCTCAGGCTCCAGCCACCATAATGGGGGACAACCAGGCCAGCCAAAAGCCAGGTACTCCTGGCAGAAGGCAGGCAGAGGCAGCACTGCCCCATGCAAAGCTGCCCAAAACACACCTTGCCCAGTCACATGCAGGCTCTCAAGTGACATGAAGGTGTTGAGCTACTTTGACACAACCAGACCCCTGCTGAGGGGGCCTTGGAGTGGATGAGACACCACTGAAACATTGGACACATTGCACGGATCTCCCAGAATGGGGCTAATGCAAAACACTGATTTCTCCTAGAAAACTTCCAAAAGACTTTTCTGTTCTTGCTATATAGAATTACAGTTACAGATAACATTTCATGATCCTTTAATCATGTTTCTTTTCTTTCTTCCTTTTTTTTTTTTTTTTTTCCTACGCGGAGAAAAGGAGAGTATGATTTAAAAAAAAAAGTAGGAAAGAAGCAAAATAATCCTTATTTCTTTTTCACTGTTTTTCCTTTTTTTTTCATTTGAAAAATTGGAAAGAAATTAAAAAGAAGAGGAAAGAAGAAGAAAAAAAAGGACATGGAACTGTTGGAACAAGTCCAAAGGAGGGTTACGAGGATGATCAAGGGACTGGAGCACCTCCTGCATGAAGATAGGATGAGAAAGTTGGGGCTGTTCAGCCTGGAGAAGAGAAGGCTGCATGGAGACCTCATAACACCCTTCCAGTATCTGAAGGGGGCCTATAGGAATGCTGGGGAGGGACTCTTCATGAGGGACTGTAGTGAGAGGACAAGGGGTAATGGGTTCAAACTTAAACAGGGGAAGTTTAGATTGGATAAGAGGAAGAAATTCTTTACTGTGAGGGTGGTGAGGCAGCGGAATGGGTTGCCCAGGGAAGTTGTGAATGCTCCATTGCTGGTGGTGTTCAAGGCCGGGTTGGACATAGCCTTGGATGGCATGGTTTAGTGTGAGGTGTCCCTGCCCATGGCAGGGGTGTTGGAACTAGATGATCTTAAGGTCCTTTTCAACCCTAAGTATTCTATGATTCTATGATTCTAAGAAAGAGTGTTCAGAACATAAAGGAGTTCAAAACTAAAATAGAAGGATGAACTTTTCTGATCGCCAGCATACAAATTAATTGTTATTTTCAGGTAAAGGAGTTTTTAGTTCACTTCACAACAGTGATAAGACATAAATGTTCCTCCTGAATTTTATGTTTTATGGTGGATTATATTATGGGATTTCATAGAAAATTTCAATTTCTATAATTAATATTTTTCTATGACTGTTTAGAAACTTGAGTTTTTTCAGACAATTCTCTAGAAAGTGTTCCAAATGATCTAAAATCCTAGCTCTCTTGATGATGTCTCCCTGAATATTCCCCCAACTTTGGATGCACTGACTGAAACTGGGTTGTTGTATACTACTCACCAGGGAATGTTTCTTTGTGAAAGCTGCTTGGACTAGAATAATGCGTGCCAGGGTTAGGAGACATTTCATGCCTTATTGAATGGCCAACACTTTTGTAAAGGTGCTTACTGATTCATGGTCTTATGATAAATGGTCTGTGATGGGGGAAAACCATGTATCTATTGGCAGTAGGCAGAGAGCATTCAACTTCTATGCTGTTTCCAACAAAATGTCCACAGGCAATTCAGGTCATTATTGATCAAATATTCATACCCTCTAGCAGTAGTTTGGGAGCTTATCTGAGAAAAGGTCTGAGATTTCTGAGTCCTGAACAGTCCCGTGTGATATGATACCTAGGGTGATGCACATACCTTGGCACTGGCCACGGAAAAACCAGTGTGTGAGGCTCCCTCCATCCTTGGTGGTGAAGGAGAGCATCAGAGGGACCTTTACATAGTGTTTCATCTCAACCTCAGTAGGTGTCTGAAGGAGGAGGGAATGAATTGCCCTGTGAAGATGTTACTTCTCATGTAATTTTATCATGCAAGGGGCGACATATCTAGCTGCCAAGCAAGTAGGTTGCTAAAGTTAAATGATATGCACCTCAGCTGTACCATGGGATGTTGGCAGTGTTGCATCCTTTACATCCTGTCAACCTGAAAATGCTCTGCAATTGTCATACAGCTTTATTTTCAATGAATTTATATTGCAGATTCTTATTTTTGCTGCAGTGCATTAACTGTATAAACAGTCAAGTAGACTGGGCACCACAAAAGCTTGCTGGCTGGTTGCTGCATGCCCCCTAGGCAATAAAAACATGTGAAAAGAACAAAGAGCTACACAAATCGATTGCAGATATGACCACACACATTAAGATGTAACACGTCATTGAGACAGGAGAAAAAGCCTTTGTAGCAACCAGCAATGGGTGGAACTGGCTAATCCCATTAAAGAGCACCAAAACCCATTGATAAAGGGCCAGCTTTTCTACTCTTGCTTACACTGGGGCAAACCTACTGACCTTGGGGAAAAGGAGCTGAGAGCAGAACCTGGCACAGTGCAAGTCGCCATCCTCGCCTGCAGAGATGGCAGCATGTGTGGTAAATGCAGGGCTGACACGAAAGTATGTATGGCACTGGTTTGCCCCAGCACCCTGCTGTCCGAGAGACAGAAGACTAGAGGAAGCTTATAAATCTACTCACTCTGGGATGTTATGGCGTGTGAACGTGTGGATTTCAGAAGGAAGACAATGAGAGACACGCAGATACTGCAGTTCTTGGGAAACCGACTGCTCCGAGCTTTGACCCTCAGAGCCTGCAGGCTCTTCCAAGTATCCCTGTATTTCAGCAAACTGTGAAACTCTGGTTGCTCTTTGCTTGGATGAGAAACTGGGGAACACTGAAGTCAAGGTGTTTGCTTGCACTATCCATGAAAGAGGTGCTGACCTTGCTCCCAGACAAGACCATGGATCCCCAGGAGGTATTGTGCTGATACTTTGTTTTCTGACTGAAGGGCGGTCTCCACCTCTGTTCTTGCAAGTGATCATGCAAAAAAATAAAAAGGAGACACAACTACCATTCCTGTTGTGCCATTTTATACTCTGAGATTTTACACCAGTGATTATTTGTCTCACACAGACCTGCCTCTTTTGACTGTGAATGCCCTGACCTTGTGGCTTATCCCAGCTCTGCTCCAGCTGAGAGACACTGTGTAACTGAGAGCACATTTGTAGCCTGAGTGTGTGCTCACTTGCCAGCCAGAAAGGCTGCGCTGGCTGCCTGGGCTGTCCTTGCCAAATACAACAGCTGAGTTTGGCGCACCCTTCCCTCATTGGAGTCACAAATTCGTGTCTATCTTCTCGTTCTTCACTTAATGTTAGCTGAAACTGGAATCAAAATCTATTAGGGTGTTTGTACTGAAGGGAAGGGGAGGCTGAAAGACAGACAGGCAAGCAGGCAGCTCAATTTCAGGATTCTTATTTCTTAAGCTAAAATCAACTGAAGCATACACAAGCCTTGGTTTGGGGCAAACCTTGGTTCAGGGAGCAAACCCTGGTGTCAGGTTGTACAAAATGGTCCTGGGGCTGTGATGGGATGAGGGTAAACAGCCCACTTCCCCCTAGGGATCCTTCTTACTGCTTCATTGCTGGGCTGTTGCCTTGGGGCCACCTACAGGGACACCATCTTGGAAGAGCCTCCCTCTGCTGTGTTTGTCCTGTGGGACTCAGGGATCCTTCTGGCTTCCTAAATTCATGTCAGAGTGAGCCCCTAGACAGAGAAATCCTGTGTTAGTGGGCTGCAGGGAACCCTAGCACCCTCCAGCCCTGCCTGGGCTGAGCACCCTGGGAAACCAGTGTGCCCAGTGGTCTGTTCAGCCTTGACCAAATGCCTGCTGATGGCAGGTGACAGCCTTTCCTGGTCTCACTGTCTCAGACCATGGTGTCTTTGTGAGATCATTTTCATGAAGGGTTTAAAAAGTTTGTGTCTGTCTAAATAAAAAAAATACCAAAAACCCCCATAGTTCTTGAATTCTTTTTTCTTTCCACATTGGTGTGTTTCTTTATACAAAAAAAATCGAAATAAATGTGGGGAATACATCTCTACAATTCTATTTGGGGACATTTGCCATGTATAGCTACACATATTTGCATGAGCTCTTTGCAATTCACCTCTAAGCAGATGTTCACCTACACCTGAAAACATGAGAAGGGCTGAGAGTCGGCTCAGCCAAAAGGAGAGACCAATCAACCTACAAGTGAATTTTTACAGGGAATATATTTTTAGACTAGGAATGTTAAAACTTGTGTATGTCTGTGAATCTGGTTGGGCATGAGGCTTTTTGTCTGCCTCCCAGCCCCGCTCCCTCCTTTCCTCCTCCTGCCTGTTTCCTACCTCTCCCCCTCTCCATCCTGCCTCAGAAAATTAGCTTTCATTGGGCTTTTATAGCTGCACTTTTAAGTCAGTCAAGATTATTTTCTGGTGCTTAAATTCCTAGTTAACGTGTCATAGTGCCATTCAGTGCTGGAAATGATGTAATTTATTGGGTAGCTGGTCAATTGCACAAATAGCTGGAAAAACATGTTTAGCTTGATATAAATAACAAGGCACAACAGTATATACAGTACAACACCTTGCCTCCTGCTGCAAACCTCCTGATTTCTGTTATTCTGGTTTCAGCATGCCTAGCTGTCTCCTTACATTCAGTACTATGAAATAAGATAATTATAGCACAAGTAAATATGACCCAATCAATCTACTGTAACAACTGTTAAAACAAGCCATCTTATAAATTTTGCTAACAAAATATGCCTTAACCCAATATACACAGAAGATAAGTTTCTCTGACCTTGAAATAAATTTCAAGAGCAAAGAACATTACATGCAGAACAAACATTCAGTGATGAGAGGCAGAGCTCAGGTCCAGCCCTATTTCCCCTGACCCTCTGAAATCTACCTAAGCTCAGAGGGATGGTGTGCTTGGGACAGCTTCTCTTTTCATGTGCAGCATAAATAAGAATAGTCCTCTGAAATCAGTTTCCCCTCTTCCCTTACACCTGGTGGCTGGACTCAGGCAGATTAACCCTCCTCTTCCCAGCATGCTAGACTCCAGCTCTTATGGGTGTGATGGTCACACGCAGCATCAGCAGTCTGATGCAAGGAAACTATAAAGCTTCATCAAAACCCAGAGCCTCCTTTCCCTCTCCTCACCAAACCTACTTTAAAAAGAAAAAAAATCAAACCAAAATATCAGCAGAGATCACAATAAGTTACTCAGCAGTAGCAACTCACATTTATGCGCAGAAAGTACTGTATGGGTTCACAACATTGTGTACTGTAGAAGACCAGTCAAATCAGGGACAAAATTTTGGACAAACTATAGCAGAAGGCCTGTTTTGAAATGCTATTGGATTTAAAGTTTAAATCTACGCAGTGCTCTGTAGGTTTTTCTAACTGACTCACACAGAGAAGACAGTTTCTATTGGGGTGGGGATAGAGGAGAAAAAGAAGCCAAAATGCCTGATTGTAAAGATTAATGCCTTTTATAAGAAAATAAAGATGTTCTGGATCTGTGTGTGGCAGAGAGGGGTCTCAAGAGAGAAGCTAATTATGATACACTGCTTAAATACCATTATGCACTAATTATTGAAAAATGATGATGGATTTCTTTTTGTTACTAAATGCAAGTAGAGTAGTGCCAGTGTTTGCAGCTTTCGAAAGACACACCACAAGAAGCAGTCAGATCATGCATTGCTGAACATCTCCCAGCAAGCATGTGCTGAGTTTCCAACACAAAAGGTGAAGTATGGCTATCTAACTCTGCTAGGTCCAAGTATCAGAGTGGGTTGGTTGTTCTGGCCAGACCTTGCTTGGGATGTAAGGAGGGAGGAATGTCACGCACCAATTGTACAACTGGTCTGTAAGCTGCTGCGAGTGCACAGTCTGGACTTGCAGGAGAAGAGAACCTTTTCCTGGTTGATATCACTCAGAAATGTTGGCTTAGATTTATCTCTAAGGTCCCTCTAAACGAGAGACTTGAGGTATGATAGTAGCCACCCAAAGCTCCTCAGGACTCAGTGGAGAAAATGAAAGATCTCAGAAGGCTACGAGGGGTCCAAGGTAGGCAGAAACATCTTTCAAAAATGCTGAGTAAATTTAGTGTTCATCCCCCTGTCTGTGAAAGTGCCCTGGGGATGGTGACAAGGTAGGTCTGACCTGATGCAGCATGGCTACAAAGCCTATAAAATCTACCCTACATTTCAAATGTGCTATGTGGAGGAAGAGTAGGGTGGGGTGGGCTGGAGGTGAAACACTGCGTGTTGTGCCTTTTCTACCAGTCTCTGGACCTGAAGCACGCCTCTTTTCTAGTGCCATGTGTCTGCTGGGAAGCCAGATGAACGTGCTGCACAGGGGTTTTGCAACATGGACTAACATCCTTAAGGACTGGGACCACTGAAAACACTGTCTCACCTTGCTGTCTCTATTGTGGTAAACAAAATGTCCTTAAGACCATTCGTTGTTGTAGGACAACCCATTTCCTTGCCTGTTGGAGTGTTTCACCTGCAAAAAGGGACACCTGTGCAAATATCCCATGTTAACAGCTCCTTGCTCCTGAATCATGCCTGGAAACTGAATGGGAGAGTGCTAGTTGGCATGGAACAAAGCCATATCCCATATTTTTCATACCCAGTGTCCATAGGGGTCTCTTCAATGTCCCTGAAACTTAGCCAGGGCCTGACTGACCTGAAAAATTTCTCAGGGTCTCTCCTAACAGTTGAGCAGAACAGACAGGTAATCTCCAGGCATGGGCAATGTTTTTTACACTAACACCTAGGTGGCCTCATGATCCTATTTTCTTTGACATGGAGTGACCACAGAATAAGTTTTCATGCAAATGGGATGCAAAAAAATGCAGATAACAAGCAAAATATATGACCGCATTTACTTGCTGACAAGTGCCCTCCCCTGGGATCTGGTTGAACCTGCTGCATCAGTCAGTTTTTAAAAACTGAAGATGAAAGCTGAGGGACATGCAGAAGATATCAGCAGATGGAGTCCATGATCTGGTGATGTCCTCTGGTCAGAAAGTAAACTTGCTTTTCCCTTACCTTTGATGTGTTGTTAGCTAAAAGAGGAGGACATCCTTTCTGTTCCTCCAAGGAGACACTTCTGGTATGTGTGTGCCAGCCATATTCATCCAGCCCATGTAGCCGAATGGAATTCGTTGTCTGACAGACGTCTTTTGTTGCATTTTTGCTGAGAATCTGACTTTCTCATCAAGTGATTTTTTTTTCAGGAAAATTCTAAAGTCTTTATTTCTTCCTGCTTTTTTGGACCAAAGTTTGAATTTTTGAAAGAAATTTTGAATAAAAGCAAAATACTTTTGTTTTCTAGGGTTTTTGCTTTGCTTTCAGGAGAACAGCATTACTCACCCCCAGTGAGGTGCTCAGCATGCACACAGGGAGGAAAAATCACAGGTGTCAGTATATGTGAGGGCCACCCAGCTGGAAAGCAGCTTGTCAGAAAAGCACCTGGGGATCCTGATGGACACCAATTTGAGTATTAGCCAGCAATGTGCCCTTGTGGCAAAGGCAGTAAATGGGATCATGGATTGCTTTACAAGGAGTGTTGCCAGAAGGTCAAGGGAAGTTATCCTTACCATCTACTCAGCATTAGAGGGACCACACCTGGAGTACTGTGCCCATTTATGGGCTCCTCAGTGCAAGACAGACAGGGATATATTGGAGAAAGTCCAACAAAGGGCTGTAAAGAGGATTAAGAGACTGGAGCATCTCTTCTATGAGGAAAGAGAGCGAGCTGGGGGAGAGCTGGGGCTGTTCAGTCTTGAGAAGGATCAGGGGCACCTTATTAGTATATATAAATACCTAAAGGGAGAGGGCAAAAATGAGGTCAGGCTCTTTCCAGCGGTGCGCAGAGTTAGGACTAGAGGCAATGAACATAAACTGAAACACAGGAGGTTCTCTCTGAACACTTTTTCACTGTGAAGGCAACAGAGCAGTAGTAGAGATTGCCCAGAAAGATTGTGGAGTCTTTCGGAGATACCCAAAAGCTGACTGAACATGGCCCTAGGCAGTCAGCAATAGGTGGCCCTGCTTAAGGAGGGACTTTGGGCCAGTTGATCTCTCAAGATCCTTTCCAACCTCAACCATTCTGTGACAGCGTGATTCTGAAAGCTGGCTGGGAAACAACACAGCAGTACTGTAAGAAACTAAAGCAGCTGTAATCTTGCCTATGTTCTCCTTAGGGAGCAGCCCTTGAAGTCAGCTATTCCTAGAACCATACACTGATTAAATTTTTTGAGAAAAGTACTTGATTTGCTCCTAAAGAGAACAAGAAGACATATGTGGAGTTGACAGGGGATGGGGAACTGGGAGTTAAGGTGGGAGCAGGTGATGGAAGGAGCACCTTGAGCTGGATCTAAAAGGAGGGAAGAGATTCCCAGGAGAAAAACAGGTCCTGCTAGACAGCATGGACATGGCAGTGTGGGAAAGCAGCTATGCTACCTCAGTTGGGAGCAATAACTTGTTCAGTGCTGTCTTGTGTCCCACAGCAGGACTGGCTTTCTCAAACTTGTTTCATGCCTGACATTCAAAGCTAGACATTCAAAACGGCCTCAGCACAACTTTCCAGCTGAAACACTCAGGGTGAATGGGCAGACACGACCGCATCCAGTCAGAAATGGAACAGGCCCTGCTGGTTTTAGGGAGCAAATGTTTCCTGCCTTGATGGAAAGACCTAGATTTGTTATTGCAAAGCTAGGGGCAATCTCATAAAGCCAAGTTGAGACCAACCAGAAAAGGAAAGAGAGCAACACACTGTGCAAGGGTGGAGAACAGGAGCATGGGATTTGGGGTGTGTGGTTTTGGGTGTGCATGTAAATTGTTTGTGTGGGCAATTTGCTGTTTTTGCAGTGAAAAATCCTGATATTCCGTAACTGCCTATGTGGAAAGAAAAGGGAGTGCAATTTTCACTACTCAGATTTATAATCTGCTCTCAAAATATGCCCACAGGAAGCAAAATTAGAATTTTCTTCTCAGGACAGTGCTAGCTCAGGGGTTTAAAATATATCTTGAGCTAACATTTTTGTGAGTCATCCTGCATCACCGAGTAAAGATATACATGATGTGAGCACTGCGGATTTAGGAACAAGCCAGCATTGTTTTCTGCTTTGCTCCATTATTGAGAATTTACTGATTCTGCCACCAGTGGTTCATTAGGGTAAGTCAGTCCCTGGTACAGCTCCACAGGACACAATGGAGAGATGACTTCGGTCCTATAAACATACTGCTAAGATCTGAGCAGCCAAAATACGTGACTGTGGATTTTTGTGGTGCCTTCATGGGTATCATTACACAGGATAGATAGCTAGGTATCAGCTCACGGTCTTGTATCTTTAAAGGGGAAAGTTAATCTCAGTTTCCACGCAAGAAATTATTCTGTTTAACAGGAGATACATTGATACACTGTAACAGGATGTAAAATATGTTTGGTTTGCTATTGCATCAGCTGCACTGGAGAATAAAGCAGGGGTTAAACAAGGCCACATGTTTAACCAGGGGCCTCATAGGGCTATGAATACAAGGAAAGCTGATCTTTTTTCATGATATCAATACAATGCAGTCATCCTGTGTGGGTTTTGCATACCATCCTGTTCACAGCCAGAGAAGGGACTTCTATTTCAGTAAGAATCAAAGCAAAAACAGAGGAATAACAAAGGGGTGAGGGAATTGATCTGTAGGAGACGATGATAAATCCCACTGCATCTTGTAAAACCCTCCTGCTCTTTCCTCCACAGTGGCATTATTTTCCCATCATAACCACTTCCTTAATAAACAATCAATCTTTGTGCTTACAATTTAAACATATTTTTGGGGGACTGAGGGAGAAAGGGACTGGGCGGCTCAGGGTTTGGCAGTAATACAGTCAAGAGTCTACAGGGGTTTGAATTTGATCCAGGTTGTGTTGCCCTTGATTTATTAGTCATCCTGGTGCAGGGGAATCACTGTCTTTCCTCCACATTATTTTGGTGGGTCTACCCTGTAGTAACATCAATCAAGTCGAAATAGCGTGCATTTCTTTTCTCACAAAAACTTGACTGACTTTTTTGAGAAGCAAATTCTTGGTGATGCAGTTCATATCCCTCTATAATGGAAACTCAGCTTGATAGCCTAGTGAATATTAAATAAATGAATACAAGTGTTGAGTCCTGACTTCTGATTACAAAAGTGGCAGGGAAAAGCAATAGAGAAAAGCAATGATCCCCATGGCTGCATCTGCACATACAGCCTGTGTCTCTGCTGATAGCTGTGGGGATGCAGCACAGTCTGCGTGGATGGACTTTATGTGTTTCCAAGAGCAAAGCAGCAAAAAACTCAGCTTGTATCGCACAGCCACCAAGCTCTGCCACAGGAGTGGTCTTGCCTTCTATCACCAGCTAAGGGACATGTAACACCACTCTGTCCGTTGGGGTCAGCCCTGGGGTGGTGGTGGTCCAGTGTGAGTTCTTCCCCTTGGTTTTGGTGCCTCCAGCCTCAACCTGCACCTAACACTAACCTCCCTCATGCTGCTTGGCCTGTGCAGCCTCAATGTGGATAGCTTGCAGACAGGTCAGGGGCCGTGGGCCAAGGATTATTCAACAATTCTGATAAATAAATCTCTGAAATCGTAAGGGCTCTGCAGAAATTCACTCCTCAAATCAAAAGTAAAAAAGAAAAAAAAGGAAAAGGACAATCTGGGAAATAGCTGACTGAATAATTCACTTGCCTCCAGGATAAATCCCAGGCTCTCCTCCTCAGCTCCCTAATCAGAGACCATGGGGACAGCTATGCTGCTACTGTCCAACTGGTAATTGTCCATGGCCTGAGATACTCCCTTGCTTTTTAGTGTCGTCAATCTGGCAGCTTCCCATTTATGTACTTGTTATTAATATTTTCCCTCCTCCCCCCCAAATGCTTGGAAAATGATGAGATAGTTTGCTAACAAACAGTTTTCATGAAAGAAACAGCTGGGTTGTTCTACTTCTAGCTCTTTACAAAAGCTTTCTGCATGTCTGTTGAGCTGGGGTGTAGCATGATGAGCCGTTCCTGTTGAGAAACCAGAGTTTACAAAATAACCAGAGTTGAGGTAAACCCTGATTATGGGGAAAGTCTGCGTGTTAGGCTCCCTCGCAGCCTTAACTCACACGACTGGCCTGTATTTTTGGAAACACTTCCAAGCTTTTTCCTTTGTGAATTGGTGCAAATGGCTTGTTGGAGCCAGGCGTGCCTAAATTCTCACTGACTTTTCCTTAATCTCTTTGACTTGAGCAGAGCCTCAGGCAGGCGTGAGGAGATCAAGGGGGTCCCTGGGGGTTTAGGGCCATTATTTTGGCATTTTTTTTTTGGCCATTAGGGTACCATTCAGCAGAACTGGCTCGGTGCTTCCAGCTCCCGGCTGCGCACATAATTGTATACTTTCCTAAATGGAAGAAGAAACAAAGCGATGTATGTCAATAAGCTAAAGGGAATTATCTCATGTACAAGGAACAGCAAGCTCTGTGTTTTCCCTTGTTTGCTCTGGGATTTTTGCTATTTGTACTAAATTTAGCATGCCAGAGGTTGAGCCAGCCCCGCCTCCCTGTGGGCCACGTTCAGACATGTTGGGTCCTTGGGGTGGGGAGTAGCGCAGAGAGAGGGATTTGAAGAAAAATCAGCAGCAAGGGGGAGCATTAGAGATCAAGCAGCTCTTTTTCTTGGACTTTGTGCCTCTGTATAACCTAACCTCAGCCTAAATGCCCTTGCTGCTGCCAGCTTTCCTCTCCAGGGCATTGTGACGTGGGGTGGAAATAGGTCCCTATTGCCTCTGGCTCCTCTGGGCCCTCTCCAGGTCCTGCGTGGGCCCCCATATGATGAAAGCACACAAAGACTGAAACCTTTTCATTGCGCAGCTATTGATTTTTGCAGAGTTATTAATATCAGTGTAGGTGGGATGAGGCATGTGCTGATGTGCCTCGCCAGCCCAGAAAAGATCATGCAATTCAAATGCTGATGTAAGAGCCTGATTGCCCGCTCTGCTGTGTAGTGGGAGTTGTACAAGTGTCCTTGGTGGGTGTGAAATGCTAGATCTTTATTTGGACAGCCAAAAAGCCCAAGGTCTGGTGTTGACTTTACTTCAGTCTTTGCTTTCGCAAAATCTCTTCCCTCTTCTCTGTGGGATTACCTGTAACAGGGCTGGGGTGAGACCTCTGGGTTGTGAGGCATTAGTTGATGCTCTTTCCAGTGCAGTGGGATTTTGCAGTTTTGAAGCCAGGAGGTGAGTGGCTTTCTAACTAAATACTCCAAGATTTCTGTTTGTTTTATTTTGCTCAGAAGGAGGTTCAAAGATAGAAGGCTGATTAAGAATGATGATGTGCTCCCACTCTGTTTCTGGCTGTCCTTTAGCCAGAACTTCAAAGGGAATTTTATTTGTTTGTGTTATGAACTGAATTTCTTGAGATCTGTGCTTACAAGAGGCCATGATATTACCTGGGAATTATTAATTGGGAGATGCTTACTCTCTTCTGCTGCTCAGGAACAACTAGAACATGTTGTTTGTGAAATGTGAAAGAAAAATGAAAACAATTTCCTATTTGCTCTCTTTGAAGTTAAGGGGGAAAAAACCCTTGGAGTATAGCTGAATTACCACATAAAGCAACATATTTTTTTTTTTATTATGTAAAGATCAAAGTAGAGGGAGAAAAGTACTGCAAGGATCTTACTTTGATGAGTTTGGTCACAAATCAAAACTTGGTTTGATGGGGGAGATACAGACACAAAGCACTATGTACCACGGATTTGCTGAATATGTTAAAAAAGTGCTGAGCAGTATTAAATTAATGCAAAACTGAAGATTACACAAGGATAAACACTGCAGCTAATATTTGACTAGAGCTGAACTGAGGGCTGAGTGCCTCCACTTAATTTGCAGACCATGCCCACGGCAACCCCAGGAGGCTGGGAGTGGAGGAGACAGACATTTTATAGTGAGGAGCCACATTATTATTTTTAAATTTAGGGGGAAAAAAAAATCTGGCTAAAGTTTCTGTTTCTAAACACTGGGGAGCGGCAACTGAGAGAAAGCAAAAAAGAAGGATCATTGAGTGCCTTTTGGAGCTGAAAGAGAAAGATCTGCTAAGCTAATACCCGGTAGGTGTGAATGTCTCTAGTAAATACTAGATCATAAATAGAACTGAGAAAATCAGTGTCGTTCAAAAGCCATGCTGCAGATAGCTCTGCAGCCTGAAAAGGACTTGCAGACACTGCTCAAGCATGTGCATAAAAAGCGTACTTTTCATGAACATTCATTTGCATACCATCCAGGAACAAGACGGTTGGGGTGAGTGAGCATGATGACACAGGGAAAGCAGTGAAATACAAAGTGGCTTTCAAGTTCAAATGAGTATTTGCAAATTATTTCTTCCACTCCATCCAGATCAGATCATGACACATTTTCCTTCCCTAGCACGATGGGCCATCCTTATCATGCTGCCTTGTGGACTGATCCTGCCTTTTGAAGCAAAGAGCGCAAAAACCTGCTCTTGCAGTCTTTAGAGTTTTGCACAAGATCTTCCACTCCCAAAGAGCATGTTTAAGACCCCCACAGTCTGGTGCAATTTCTATTTGTATAAGTGGCTTGAGAATTGAAAGGAAAGAGAGGAGGGCAGACTGGGCTGGGACTGTAGCTGGTTTAAACTTTTTTCTCAGATAAGTTTTTTTTGGTCATTGAAGCCCTAAGTGCCTTTTAGGCATGATGTGCTATGTCTTCAGTAGCAGAGCAGTGAGTATCTTTAGATTGGGTTTTCATCATATACTTCAATTTTCTAGGCCGGGGGATGACCATAATTGCTGAACAATTCAATGTAATGGAATGGGCTAATTCAGCGCTTTTTACTGCATTTTTCCACATAATATCTAAAATCTTTTTTCCACCCTAACCCATGTTTATGAAAGCAAGTACTTAAGCCGCACATTTCCTGGGCTTGAATCATTTCCTTAATAAGGCATAAAATTTTGCAAAATCACTCCCCTTACATTAACACATCATTATAAGGAGATATCAGTGTTTAGCACGTCAAAGGCATATACTAGTCTATGCAATGTACAGCTACTCCACTCAGTTTCAGAGCCATGTATCGTGGCTTTTGAATATTAATTCCCTAAAACTAAGAGCTTTCCTTTCTTTCCTTATTTTTTTAATTCAATGCTTTCTTCCTAGCTGTTATAGGCTGTACTCTTGCACAGGATTAAGTATGTCAGACATGCTAGCTTTACTTTTAGTTTTGGCTTTGAATCCGATAAGTAGAAACAAAGCAGCAAGCAATGGCTGCAATTTGAAACTGCTATAACCGCAGTTCATAAAATAACATTAAAAGATGACAAAAGCTATAAAAATCTCTACGTTCCCTTTTGTTGCTGTGTTCTGTCAGACAGGAATCTCCTTTTCCAGGGAGACACTGAAAAAGCTGATATATTACTTTAAAAATAAAAAAATATTTAGGCAAACCAGAATTTCTCCTGGCTGTGAACTCATTGTGCTGTTGCAGGACACGTTGACATCCAGTGCTTAGTGACCTGGGCACACAAGTAGAGTAACTCCTGGGAGCAGTTCCTCTGACATCAGAAGGTCTGCTTGCTTACATTGATTTAAGCATGTGCTCGGAACCTGGCTTCATGCAGATTTCTCACTGCTATGTGAACTTTAGTTTGGAACAAGACTTCTTACCAGAGCAGTTTTACTGCAACGGTCTTTTGCATAGGTGGGGTCACCGAGCTGAAAGCTCTATAGCTTCTTTTAACTTGAACGCCTCTCTGTGTCTGTTGAAAAGGTGGTCAAACCTCTGCAGAGCCAGCTTCAGGGATGTGAGTCTGAGCTTTGTTCTGGCTTTGTGCACTTCTATTAACTCAAACCACTGTAAAAATGAGGTGCTTCCTAGGGGAAGGTCTCATAACTCTTGAAAAGTACTAGTCAAGCAAGTAAAACCTTGCTTCGTTTCTGACTGGGGACAGAGCTCAGATCTACGTGTGTTTCAGGACTTGGACCATCTATCCCAGGATCCAACTCTTGCTTACAAGAAGGCCACTCAGCAGCTTTGTTCCTGGCTAAACCATAGCAGGCTCAGGTTTACATAAAGAGACAAATCTGTAAGATGCCATAAATTTCATAAACTAACATAAATCAGACTCTTTGCTGATGCCCCTGAGCCTTCTCTCATTTTGTGGGCATGCAGTCTGGGTTTTGATCATTGAAGACACATCAAGATGAGCACATCAGAAGATAAAATGAATAACAGGTTTAATGAACACCTGAGTTATACAGGGTTAATGAAAACTAAACATGAGGGCTAGCCATAACCAGAAATAGCACTGGTAGCCTGCTGGGTCTGTTTATAGTGTGTTCAGGGTTAGGATGACTGGCTAGCAGCATATTACTAGTGATCCTATTTGTGTGAGACTGGGCTTAGTTCTGCTGGAAATGTGAAATCATAATTACTGGGTTCCTTTCTGTTTGATGCAATCCAGAAATGATACATCTTCTAAGTGTGTGGGAGGAGAATTTCCTCCTTTTCTTTCTCTCTTGCTTTCTCTCTCACATGTCGTTTTCCACTTCTTGATCCTAATGTGTGACGGGAAATATTGCTGGAAGAATTATTCATACTGAATAATTTTGTTGATATATTTCACCCTGGAAACTCTTCAGGCACATTGTCATTACTCTCGAAAGCATTTAAAAAATGACACTAACTTTAAGCCATGTGGTATGATTTCCCTTCCCTAGTTGGATGGCTGGCTCTCTGATGACAGCTCTGGTGGGAGTGCTCCAATAGATCAGGAATGTGGAGCATGTCCTGGTCTCGTGAATTTTTCATGAGTCACGGGATTTCCACCAGGTCAGAGCCTATTCCTTTGGTTAAAAAAAAAAGAAATAAAATACATCTCTGTCATGAATTTCAGTCCAAACAGGAAAAAAGTCAAACTCCTCTCACTCAGGGTGACCATTAACTTTTCCTGTGTTCTGGGTGAAGAGCAGTCCATGAGAACCCAAGCTGGCCAAGTTCATCTGAATTTCACTTGTTGTGTCAGGGACACTTAGTTTCTACAGATTTTCTGCAGGCAATAGAGAAGCCCTACCAAAAGGTTAGGGGAGAGCATAAGTCCAGCTCCCTGCTGAATACCAGTGAGCTCACTGGGAGAGATGTTCCAATTAAGTGAAAATCTTCAAAGCTCAAGCTTTATTCCTGGCCAAATAATTCAGCACTGAACAAGGAACTGTGGGTGTTGTGGGTGAAAAATGCCTTAAACTGTGAACTCTAACAGGCAGCAAATAACTGTATGTGTGTGTGTGTGAATACCCCAAAGTGAGGTTTGAACTCTCAAGCAGAAGCCTGCTACTTACTAGTAGTGACTGGTATGGGCTGCTTGTCAATTTGTAGGCTAAACAAAAGTAACATGTCCTGAATTCTCCAGTTAATAAAGAGAGGCAGGTCAGAGACACCTATTAGAAGAGTGATCACACGTTGTGCTTTGGCACATGAACTGTTTAGATTGTGAAATCTAGGACTTGGTGTCCTGGAAAGCAGAATTGCCCAAAAGGAAGGGGTCCCGTAAAGAAGAAGTAATGAAAAAGAGAAGTGGGGTCAGAAAGAAGGTGATGATCCTGGCATTAATGTTAGTGGGGAAAGTTCCTGGAGATCATTGCCAACATTCCTGCTCAGTCACAGGATCACGGCCAGCCCAAATAAGAGCAGCATGAATGTTGTGGGTCAGAAATCCTGTGTACAGTCCCACTGTATGTGTGATTTTTCCATGTGATATCCTTGGCCAGCTGCGGGTGTGCAGAACTTGGTGACTGTGCTCTCCCTTCTGTTAGGGTTTACCTGACAAGGGTGATTTGTTCTTGCAATCTGTTTTGCAACATAGTGATGCAACAATACAGCATTTGCAGCATAGTCATTAATCCAGGCTGGCACTTTCTGGTCAATGTATAAACATGCAGCATGCTTTGAGGACTTTTGTGGAGGAAAGCAGACAAATGATAGAAAAGCGCAGAAAGGAGAAGCAACAGCCTCCAGGTTCATCAAAGGTCAGGAGGACGACAGGTCTAATTCCTCCTGGCACTGACCTACTGTCTCCCCACATTTTTGTCCTGGAAAACGACTATCCAATACCAAATGCCTCATGGTCCTCACATACCTTTGCCATCAAACATGTAGCTGAAAGCACTACTAGTTTGATATGATTCTCTGGACCTTACCCAGAGGTCTATTTCCAGATAATTTTTCTATCATGCTCGACTAAGCATGGTTACACCTAGGTGAAAAAATGCTCTAAAAAGGTCATTTGTAGTATGGAGAGAATTGTTTTGAATGAAAAGATTTTTAAGAAGGTGCTGAATGATATGGAGAGTGAAAAAATGCCAGTGAAGGCCTGGAAAACTAGGAAAAATGTTGATCATCATGTTGTGACTGAACTACAAAGGGACAAAAGATGACAGGAAATAAGCTAATAGCAATAAACATATTCTTTGTGTTTTTTTCTTTATTTTGTGTCGTGCTTAATTCCTTGCTTGCCTGTCAACCTCTCCTCTCCTCTCCTCTCCTCTCCTCTCCTCTCCTCTCCTCTCCTCTCCTCTCCTCTCCTCTCCTCTCCTCTCCTCTCCTCTCCTCTCCTCTCCTCTCCTCTCCTCTCCTCTCCTCTCCTCTCCTCTCCTCTCCTCTCCTCTCCTCTCCTCTCCTCTCCTCTCCTCTCCTCTCCTCTCCTCTCCTCTCCTCTCCTCTCCTCTCCTCTCCTCTCCCCTCCCCTCCCCTCCCCTCCCCTCCCCTCCCCTCCCCTCCCCTCCCCTCCCCTCCCCTCCCCTCCCCTCCCCTCCCCTCCCCTCTCCCTCCCCCTCCCCCTCCCCCTCCCCCTCCCCCTCCCCCTCCCCCTCCCCTCCCCTCCCCTCCCCTCCCCTCCCCTCCCCTCCCCTCCCCTCCCCTCCCCTCCCCTCCCCTTCCCTTCCCTCCTCTCCCCCTCCCCCTCCCCCTCCCCCTCCCCCTCCCCCTCCCTCTCCCCCTTCCCTTCCCTTCCCTTCCCTTCCCTTCCCTTCCCTTCCCTTCCCTTCCCTTCCCTTCCCTTCCCTTCCCTTCCCTTCCCTTCCCTTCCCTTCCCTTCCCTTCCCTTCCCTTCCCTTCCCTTCCCTTCCCTTCCCTTCCCCTCCCTTCTCCTCCTGTCTCACCATCTCTAACAAAGGAGGAGTAAGGCTGGTTACAGTTGTGATGGTGACCCAACCTGACATCAGGATTTGTGTCTATTGGCTTTCCTGTTTCAGCCTGAGAACTAGATCCTGCCTGTTGCTAGTGCTGGTGATGGGGAGTGGAGGAGGTTTGCCTGGTTACCAGCTCATTTTCCAGCCCACAGGAACCTAGTTAAACTGAGGCTTGTTGCTGGAGCCCTGATTCAAAATTTTGGAAGAGGCTGCTGCCTAGTCCCCTTCTGTTAATGGGGGAGCTCTTTGTTGGTGCTCCCAGCAAACCACTGAGGGATCCTGACAGTGCAGAGATTACAGGTGATATCTCCTTACTCTGCTCCCTGGGTGGCTACTCTCTCTGACAGACAAGTGAGACAGAGAAGCAAAAGCCAAGAAAGAGGGAGAAAAAGAGGACAGGAGAGGGTATGGGAGAGGGCAGAAAAGAGAAGGAGAATTTAAAAAAAAATAATGTTTTAAATGAAGTCTGACAAGAGGCTTTCATTGAGGAGTCTTCAGCTTGGCATAGCACAGAAAGGTACCTGTAAGGTGCCGGAAGAAGCATACAGGCAGGTTAATGTCCCTAAAATACAGCATGAGACAATAATAACAGGGTCTTACAAATAGCAAGCTACAGCTGGTCAAAAAGTCTGACCAATAACACACCATTAGATTTAGCATCCACTGTGTATACAAAAGCATGTCCCCTATTCCCAGCAAGTGTTGGGATGCACAGAAGAGGCTTTCACTCCAGATGAAAACCCAGCACTGGGGTGAGGCAGTGCCCAGCCTTAAAGGAGGAGCTGTGAGTTCCAGGAGTCGAGGATGCTCTGCCTCATTGATACAGCACCAAAGCAGGCATTTGCATGAAAAAGTCACAGAGAGAAAATTAAAAGGGTGGCTGTTAGGGAAACATCACAGAGCTTTGTCAGTATGGCAAAGTAATGAGCAGGACAAAGACTATTCTTTCTTGCTTGTTTTTCAGATCTGCTGTGAGCTGTTCAGGCATAAATGAATTTTTCCAGCTATTCTTTTGACAGTTAAATTCCTTTTTATGGCAAATTTAGAGATATTGCATGAACAGAAAAGACATGGAGTATGTTACGCCTTAAAAATGCAAAATAAGCCAGAACTTACTTTTAGAAGTATTTCCCATTTTATTTTTGTTACCAAATTCTTTCTTCTATGGGTTTTAAATACTAATTCATCTCCCTCACATATGTTCATTTGCCTCCTAACACGCTATGCATATACCAGCCTATTTCTTAAAGAAATATAGTCTGAAAATAATCAAGAACTTTAGGGGCAATGCAGCTATTTCCCTGCTCCCCCATGCTATTTGTTATGGTGAAAGCACAAAGGAAGCCACCTGGATATAAAATGTGCCTGAAAAATTCCATATAGATAGAGAAATTTTAAAATGACAACAACGGAACTGTAATCTATTGACATGTATAACAGCATCCATCCAGCAAATGGCATGCTGTGCAGTCACTGGGAACCCAAAGGCCAATCTCCTGGGCTGTCTGCCTCGCTCTGCTTTTTACACAGTCTCATGAAGGCACTACCAGTTTTGGGGAAGGCAAAAACATGGTGCAGGGAATTAAGAGTAACTCAAGTAAGGCACTTGGATCCTGAGGTGTTCAGCACCTCCTTAACTGAATGTTTACATACCTGTCAGAGTGAGGTCTGGCTGAATGGGGCTGCTCAGGAGCAAAGGCAGATGGTAAAAAAGAATTGCCCAAGAGCAGGGATTTTCACTGAGGGCTGTACTGAGATGAAAGGAAAATGGTACCTCTGGGCTGACCAGATTGCTATGGCAATCTACACCTGTGTAGGAGCAAATCCCTATGTGGTCCGTCCATCTGTATTTTCTTGCAGGATGAAGGTTGTAATATTTTCTCAGAGACTTGATGATTCAGCAAAATAAAATTAGTCTCTTTTTCTTGGCACAAATAGTCTTTTCAGGATGTTCCTCTTCCTAAGACTGAAAATGTTTTCATAAAGAGGTGAAATTTGAAAGGTCATAGACAAACAAATAAACAATCAATCAGGCAGTAGAATGGAGAAGACATCTATCCTTACATAACTATGGGGCTGGTGTTATGGGAATCAAGAAACTCTCAGAAATAGTTTGAATTTACAATATACACATGCACAGGACAATTAAGATGCCACGGACACAAGAAAATATAAAATATAAGAATGCCTGTCTTCTATTGTAGAAAATAAACAGTGCTAACTTCATAAGAGTAGGAAATGAAATCTATGAAATGTAATGAAATCTAATGACATGAAATCTAAGTCTATGAAATCTCTGATTAATACTGGCGATAGTCATATGTATTTGCTATGAATTAGATAAAAAGAAGAACCAGCTACAGCACAGTCTCAGAAGGACCTGCATCCCAAAATATTGTAACATGGGCTTGCTTTGCACACAGCTCCAGACAAAATGGTCCCTTGACTAGGGAGAGCGGTGACTGGAGAGAAAAGGACCTTTTCTTCCCACTACCTCCCAACTGCTCCCATGTTTTAGTGAACGGTTGCAACCAGAGTGTGATGCTGCGTCTTTATTTAAGATGATTATTAAATGACCAAACAATCACAATTTCTCACCCCAAATTGCCTGATAATCTACTGCCTCTTCTGGACCTGTTAGAATAGAATAGAATTGTTCTCACCCCTGCTGCTTTTAAACCCTTGTAGTGCCATTGATCTCAGTGGAGCTAATCTGAAATGTACACACAGGGGAGATAGATAAGAATCACTTCACTCCCATGCTAAATGACATGACCTGCACTTCATAGTTGGCAAACGCATACGTTTAGTGGCACCAGCACACACTTGGGAGAGTAGATGTTGAAATTACATTAATCTGAATTGAATATTCCAAGAAAAACTACTGCCAAAACACACACCCGTTTTGGTAGCGGTGATGGAGAGAAGCCAGTGCTCCTCTTTCCATTCCCCAAAGAGTTCATGCCGAGTCTTCAAAGTTACTGAATGCATAAAGCAGGGGAATGTCATCATCACCTGACAGTAATGATCACATTTCATGGTAAATAATTGCCAGCTCCCAATTACAAATGTGAGTTTCTTAAACTGCCATAATTCATGGCAACATGCTTGCTGCCTCCAACCATAAATCACAATTTTTGCTAGGGTGTGGGTGAAAGAGCCATCTGTGCTGATTTTCAGTGAAGCCTCCAAAAAGCCCAATTTATCAGTGTTATGTTCTTCTTTCTGCCACCTCCGTTATAGCCTGAGCTCGTCTAGACAAGTGTCCTGTTCCTCGCTCTTCCTGCAGGTCACCAGGACAGGCTCTCCAACATGCACATCCGATGCTACAACACCCATTCCTGTTGCCTGCATATAATAGCGCTGGAAGACCTATTTAACCCCCAAACACTGGTGACCACTTGTTTCAAAACAAATCACTGCTATGCCTGGCTTGGTTTTCTGCCGCATGGTGTTTGTTATGAGACTAGCAGACATCATTCATTTTTGGACTGGGGGTACACCCAACAACAAGGCGTCTTGATAAGCTTGGAGAGCAGCG
Source organism: Myiopsitta monachus (assembly GCA_017639245.1). NCBI lineage: Eukaryota > Metazoa > Chordata > Aves > Psittaciformes > Psittacidae > Myiopsitta > Myiopsitta monachus. The sequence continues at coordinate 70,329,679 of CM029919.1, forward strand.
ATACTCCTACCTTAATGTTCACATCTCTGCCAAGGTCCGAGTGATTCATGTACACTGCTACAGCTGTTTCAGCATTCTCATTCTATTTTAAAGCCAGCTCTGCTGGTGACTTAAGCTAAGTAAGTAATCTAAAACCTCAGTATTTACAACATAAAAGCACCACAAGAAACCTATCTCAGACCTTAAGCTTCTGTAGGATTTCATTTAGGGGAATTTTATTTGAAAATGCAATATCCCCACCCCCCTTGCTTTCCTAAGCATAATTAAAAGAGCAGGTCTTGGATGGAAACGTACTTGTTATGAAGATGTGCTTACGTCATTTGCGTTAGAAAAGAAAGACTGTCAACCCTGATTAGAAAGCAATAGAATTACAGAATCGTGGAGGACTTAGGGCTGGAAAGGACCTTAAAATCTAGTTCCAGACCCCCTGCCATGGGCAGGGACACCTCACACTAAACCATGTCACCCAAGGCACTGTACAACCTGGCCTTGAACACCGCCAGCCACGGAGCATTCACAGCTTCCCTGGGTAACCCGTTCCACTGCCTCACCACCCTTACAGTAAAGCATTTCTTCCTTATATTCAATCTAAACTTCCCCTGTTTAAATTTTGACCCGTTACCCCTTGTCCTATCACTACAGACCTTAATGAAGAGTCCCTTCCCACCATTCCTATAGGCCCCCTTCAGATACTGGAAGGCTGCTATGAGGTCTCCATGCAGCCTTCTCTTCTCCAGGATGAACAGCCCCAACTTTCTCATTCTGTCTTCATATGGGAGGTTCTCCAGTCCCCTGATCATCCTTGTGGCCCTCCTCTGGACTTGTTCCAACAGTTCCATGTCCTTTTTATGTTGAGGACACCAGAACTGCATGCAATACTCCAAGTGAGGTCTCAGGTCTCACGAGAGCAGAGCAGAGGGGCAGGATCACCTCCCTTGACCTGCTGGTCATGCTCCTTTTGGTGCAGCCCAGGGTATGGTTGCCTTTCTGGGCTGCGAGCGCACACTGCAGCTGGCTCATGTTCATTTTCTCATTGACCAACACCCCCAAGTCCTTCTCCACAGGGCTGCTCTGAATCTCTTCCCTGCCCAACCTGTAGCTGTGCCTGGGATTGCTCCCACCCAGGAGGAGGACCCTGCACTTGGCATGGTCAAACTTCATCAGGTTGGCATCAGCCCACCTTAGAAGCGTGTCAAGGACCCTCTGGATGGCATTCCTTCCCTCCAGCGTATCAACCGAACCACACAGCTTGGTGTCATCGGCAAACTTGCTGAGGGTGCACTCAATCCCACTGTCCATGTCACCTACAAAGAGGTTGAACAAGGCCGGTCCCAACACTGATCCCTGAGGGATACCACTCATTACTGTTCTCCATCTGGACATTGAGCCATTGAGCACTACTCTTTGCTTGTGGCCATCCAGCCAGTTCTTTATCCACCGAGTGGTCCACCTATCAAATTGATGTCTCTCCAACTTAGAGACAAGGATGTTGTGTGGGACAGTGTTGAATGCTTTGCACAAGTCCAGGTAGATGACATCAGCTGCTCTACCCCTGTCCATCAGTTCTGTAGCCCCATCCTAGAAGGCCACCAGATGGGTCAGGCAAGATTATCCCTTAGTGAAGCCATGCTGGTTGTCACCAAGCACCTTGTTGCTTTTCATGGGCCTTAGCATGCCTTCCATGAGAATCTGCTCCATGATTTTGACAGGCACAGAGGTGAGGCTGACTGGTCTGTAATTCCCTGGCTCATCCATTTTCCCCTTCTTGAAAATGGGGGTTCTATTTCCCTTTTTCCAGTCGTCGGGAACTTCACTTGACTGCCATGATTCTTCAAATATGATGGACAGTGGCTTAGCAGCTTCATTTGCCAGCTCCTTCAGGACCCGTGGATGAATTTCATCAGGTCCCATGGACTTGTATGCGTTCAGGTTCTTAAAGATGGTCTGAAACCAGATTCTCTCCTACAGTGGCCCCAAGGTCTTCATTCTCACAGTAATTCTTAATTCTCACAATAATTCTTAAAAGGAGTGAAGTAAGGTTTAATATTTTTGTTTACTCTGGGCTCAAAGTTTTCAGATATTTTAAATAAAAAATGAAAAATGAATATGCAACTCAGGAAATTGCTGTATCTGAGAATTACTGCCAGGGCTGTTTAAAAAAAAAAAAAAAAGTCCAAAATAGCTTGTCCTGTTTGAGGGCTGGAAACCTTACAAAATGACTAGAGGAAGCATTATCAAACGAAGCTCCAGTCTGAGTTTTACTACAACTGTGGACAACTACAACTCTGTGACAGCAGACTTACACTGAAGTGTCACAGTGCTGAATCAGGTCCTAATTGTCATTCATTTATCTGTTTATTTCATTCACCTTTTTAGCTCATCCTGCTTGGCACAATAGTGGTCCGCACAAAATTGGTTTTAAAATGATTTAGTTAAACTGACACAAGACGTGGCCACTCAGACTGATTTAAATCTGCTCTGTATCAATTTAGTTTAAGTCATTTCCTGATCAGATTAATCTAAATCAATGCAAACCTACTTTAAATAGATTCCAGTATTCACACTGGCTTAACTAATTTGATTTTAAAAGACACCTTTAATTACACCAGTGCAACTCTGAGTGTGGAAAAGGATTTGCAAGGCTAAACTTCTTGTCTGTGATAACTGGCTAATATTTTACTACTGTATTGTGTCATTTTTGACCTGGAAAATAGAGTGAAAAAGCAACGCTATGCCTAAGAAGCATGACAGTAGGTGAGACTTTGAGAAAATGCTGTGTCTTTGCCGTAGCCTGGGGCACTTCAGTTGTAGGAAGATAGTTGGAGCCTGTCAAAAGACAATTAACATATTTGCAAGGAAGATGTATTTAATTTATGAAATAGGCCACTCTCCAGACAACTGACAGCAGCTGGACAAAGCAGTTGTACCTGTGACTTGGGGGTTGTTTCAGTCCTTTTTTTATTTTCTTCCCGTGTTTTTGACTTGGCTGTTCTGAACAAATCTCACAATTTCGTTAGCAAGAGGGAAGTTTTTCTCCTGAGAAAAATGACCGTTCTTTGCAATGTGTAGAAATATTACAGGAAAGGTTTGTTCAAAGAGAACAAATGAAACTTGCAATTTATCCCAGGGTTAGAATTGTGACTAATCATTAGGTTATTGTGATTGGGTGTTTTTTGCTATCTCTACAAGCACTGTTGTGAATACTAGCCATATAAATTCTGTGCTTGACTCAAACCCAGAGATTTGCACAGTGTTTTTGGTTAGCAGCTGAAAAATATTAGAAACATACGTAATCTTCTCAAAATAATTGATGTCCAGATAACAAATTAGCCAGGAAGCCTATGTGTTGCTATTGCCATTTTGCTAGCAGGGAACTGAAATGCAGGGAAACACAAAACTGAGATCCAGCCATCTCTCCTGTGCATCTTGCACATCACCAAGCAGTCACCCAGGAAGTGCTATGTGATAGCCTGCAGCTGTTCTCCCATTTCAATTCCTGAGATGAGCCCATGGAGCCCAAACCCCACAATGCAGTGCCCTATCGTGACTAAATGGTGTTTCCCCTCTTCAAGATGAAACAGAGCATATTGGAACCTGAAGCCTGAAGGGATCCCAGATGGATAACATAGCTGTGCTAATTAATTAATTCAAATTGGCTGACACCCTGACAAGCTGCCAGTGTGCCTAACGGGCAAAGGTTGAACATGCCCTTGCTTAGGATACTTCTGTAAAGCATACAAGAAGTTAAGAGTGTGCAGCCAGGCACATTATAGCAACTTGCATCCTACCTTGTAATTTCTGGTTTTAAAACCTATCTGGATGAGTCAGAAGCAGCACACAAAGGATTCATCTGCTCGTGCAAAGAAAGCACGCATCCTGGACCCTTTTGTATACTGTTGAATTAAAACCTGCAATCACCCATACTGGGCTGTTATTCTTTGTGTTGTGAAAGTGCCAAGAGTTCCAAATTATAGTCAGGGCTGAGTACTGTAAGCACATTAGGGACCCTGTGATACCCTAGCCCCTGAAACTGAGCAGCTCAGCTGGTAAGGTGTAGAAGGGTAGTGGGGAGGAGAAACAGAGGCATGAAGAGATGGAGTGACTTCTGCACAATCATGCAGTATGCCAGTAGCAGAGACAAAATTAGATTAAAATTGCCTGGTGTAAGAGCCTATTTATTCACCATTTGAAAAACAGATGTGAAACACCCTTTGATGGGGAGCAGACCTGCTCACGTACACATGTAATGAAGGCAGGCTAGGATTTTGGTCTTTAGCCAAAGATACCTCAGCAAACCAGCCATGCTGAGACTCCCACTCTTCCTGTCACAGGGCTTATGATATCATCCCTATTCAAAATTGTACAGAAGACTGAAAGTTGGACCAAAGTTTGTCCTTGTTAGTGATGCAGAAAAAGTCTGGGCAGAGCAGATGCAGAAGTATCACAGGGGCCTGTCTGAGAATAGGTAAACATAGCTGAATGTGGAGGGAAGTGCACAGTCTCTTGCTTTGCTAGTCTCTTGCTTTTGTGATCTGTTAGGCAAAGATCATCATTCCTGTAATCATCACTGGAGTCTGTGCAGAAGATCCTACAGATATCAGTGGAGCTGGATCAGGCCTTTAGAGATAGTTGGGTGATACTCTGATGAATAAAAAATCAGTGTCCAGTGCCCATACAAAGCTGCAAAGATAATAATGCAGTGGTCTGCAGGACCATGAGTTCACACTCATGGGGACACTCAGCTCCACACCAGCAACACACCCATATTATCCTTGCAAACTCCTGAATGGAAACTTTCCAAAAATAATACCACAAAATAGATATCTGTCCTTCCCTTTGTGATAGGCAGTGCTGTAGTTAAGAGTAGACTTGGTTAGACAAAGTATAATCACTTTTTATTTTTGGAGGCAACAGCTTGCCTCCTTTTTGGCAGCTGTAAGTGTGGCTACACCAGGAAAAAAGTCCCAACAGCCTTGTTTACCTTACGTAGCTTCCAACCCTTTTACTTACTGAAACTGCCCCTGAGATGATATCTTTTATGTACACCACAGTATACATGATGGTGCTGTGCTGGAAGCCTTGATAATATCCTAACTGCTTGATAAATCAGGCATTGTCTTCACATAATTGTCTGGGACATTAATTAAACGAAACAAAAGAAAACCACAACTTCCCCTACAGACTCCTTTTCTCCCCTTGCAGGACCTTTTCTTGCCAGTACCAAGGGTGGCTGGCTCTCTCAGCTGGCTCCTGTCTGACTGACTCCTGCTGAAAAGCATGAAACGTCATCACACTTCACAAGAGTTTATCTTCATGTCTCGAGTTTCCAGAATTTGCAACCACATTGACGTAGATCTACAAGTGACAAAAGCACTGCGGTAAGTCTTATCTGGCAGCTGGCTTGCTAAAAAGGACCAAAATGGAACAGATAATTTGCTGTATATGCATCAAGACGACTGTCCAAAAGTCAAGGTTTTCAAAAAGAGCTCCTAAAGTAAGAGATTTTCAGCGTATGCAGAGGTACTCAAGAAGTGGTCTTCTTCATAGAATCATAGAACAGTTAGGGTTGGAAAGGACCTTAAGATCATCTAGTTCCAACCCCCCTGCCATGGGCAGGGACACCTCACACTAAACCATGTCACCCAAGGCACTGTACAACCTGGCCTTGAACACCGCCAGCCACGGAGCATTCACAGCTTCCCTGGGTAACCCGTTCCACTGCCTCACCACCCTTACAGTAAAGCATTTCTTCCTTATATTCAATCTAAACTTCCCCTGTTTAAATTTTGACCCGTTACCCCTTGTCCTATCACTACAGTCCCTCATGAAGAGTCCCTTCCCACCATCCCTATAGGCCCCCTTCAGATACTGGAAGGCTGCTATGAGGTCTCCATGCAGCCTTCTCTTCTCCAGGATGAACAGCCCCAACTTTCTCATTCTGTCTTCATATGGGAGGTTCTCCAGTCCCCTGATCATCCTTGTGGCCCTCCTCTGGACTTGTTCCAACAGTTCCATGTCCTTTTTATGTTGAGGACACCAGAACTGCATGCAATACTCCAAGTGAGGTCTCAGGTCTCACGAGAGCAGAGCAGAGGGGCAGGATCACCTCCCTTGACCTGCTGGTCATGCTCCTTTTGGTGCAGCCCAGGGTATGGTTGCCTTTCTGGGCTGCGAGCGCACACTGCAGCTGGCTCATGTTCATTTTCTCATTGACCAACACCCCCAAGTCCTTCTCCACAGGGCTGCTCTGAATCTCTTCCCTGCCCAACCTGTAGCTGTGCCTGGGATTGCTCCCACCCAGGAGGAGGACCCTGCACTTGGCATGGTCAAACTTCATCAGGTTGGCATCAGCCCACCTTAGAAGCGTGTCAAGGACCCTCTGGATGGCATTCCTTCCCTCCAGCGTATCAACCGAACCACACAGCTTGGTGTCATCGGCAAACTTGCTGAGGGTGCACTCAATCCCACTGTCCATGTCACCTACAAAGAGGTTGAACAAGGCCGGTCCCAACACTGATCCCTGAGGGATACCACTCATTACTGTTCTCCATCTGGACATTGAGCCATTGAGCACTACTCTTTGCTTGTGGCCATCCAGCCAGTTCTTTATCCACCGAGTGGTCCACCTATCAAATTGATGTCTCTCCAACTTAGAGACAAGGATGTTGTGTGGGACAGTGTTGAATGCTTTGCACAAGTCCAGGTAGATGACATCAGCTGCTCTACCCCTGTCCATCAGTTCTGTAGCCCCATCCTAGAAGGCCACCAGATGGGTCAGGCAAGATTATCCCTTAGTGAAGCCATGCTGGTTGTCACCAAGCACCTTGTTGTTTTTCATGGGCCTTAGCATGCCTTCCATGAGAATCTGCTCCATGATTTTGCCAGGCACAGAGGTGAGGCTGACTGGTCTGTAGTTCCCTGGCTCATCCATTTTCCCCTTCTTGAAAATGGGGGTTCTATTTCCCTTTTTCCAATCGTCAGTGTTGTGGTTTAAGCTGTAAATCATGCAGCCCGCTCACTCACTCCCCTCTTTTTCCCCCCCCATCCGGGGGGGGGGGGGGGGGGAATTGGGAGAAGAATCGAAAGAATGTAGCGCCTACAGTTTGAGCTAAGAACAGTCCCATAACTAAGGTATAACACAAACCACTACTGCTACCACCAATAATAATAATGACCAGGGAAATACAAGGGAAGAGGATACAACTGCTCACCACTCGACAACCGAGCCATGAGCTGAACTCTTCTGGGTTCCTGCCCTCAGTTTTTCCATCCTGGGCATGACGTGCTGTGGTATGGAATACCTCTTTGGTCAGTTTGGGTCGGGTGTCCTGTTTCTGCTTTCTGCCGGCTTCCCCTCCTCCCTGGCAGAGTGTGAGACTCAGAAAGTCCTTGGTCAGACCAAAACATTCTAAGCTGTAACTATAAACACGGGTGTTATCAGCGCTGTTCCCAGGCTGCAAGTTGAAAACAGAGCACTGCACCAGCTACTACGAAGGAGAAAAATGACTGCTGCTGCTGAACCCATGACAGTCGGGAACTTCACCTGACTGCCATGATTTTTCAAAATATGATGGACAGTGGCTTAGCAGCTTAATTTGCCAGCTCCTTCAGGACCCACAGATGGATTTCATCAGGTCCCATGTACTTGTGTAGGTTCAGGTTCTTAAGATGGTCTGGAACCAGATTCTCTCCTACAGTGGGCCTAAGGTCTTCATTCTCACGGTCCCTGTGTGTGCCTTCCAAGACTTGGTTGGTCTGGTCAGGGCATTTGCCAGTGGAGACCGTGGCAAAGAACTCATTAATAATCTCTGCCTTCCCCAAATCCGGGGTTGCCAGTTCTCCCGATAGCTTCTGGACCCCATGTTGTCCCGAGCCTGTCTTTTATTTGGAATATACCTATAGAATCCCTTTCTGTTATCTTTAACATCCCTAGCCAAGTTTAATTCTAACTGGGCCTTAGCTTTCCTAACCTGGTCCCTAGCTTCCCCGACAAGATCCCTGTATTCTTCCCAAAGAAGCAACCCAAAGTAGAGTTAGAAGAACAGTAAGCAATAACAATTTATAGACAAATTTCCAAAAACATTTTAAGTACTAAGGTAATTATTTATTTATATTCTGCTTGGGACTGTATTAAAATAGTAAGGTCTTACAACTGATCCACTGTTGTTCATACGGCACTTTGGATCAAGTCACCAACTATCATTTGGCCTGTTTCATTCAAAAGCCAGAAAATGTCAGAGTCAATACAATTTTGTTTTTCTTTGTCCTGCTGTGCATAGCCAGTATGTTTGAAAATGTAAGAGCAGAAAATATTTTTCAATAAGCGATTCTTTTTCAAGTGATTTTTTTATAATACATGATTCTAAGACAACTTATTTCCACTTAAATTTGAATCACCTTTATGAGCTGACATGCCACTAGCGAAATATGCCTTACTTTTTCATTCCCTGACATTACATATTTTAGTTAATTTTAACATTTCAGGAACATGAATTCTTCCCCCCAAAAGTCTCCATAGTTTATTAAGCAAAAGAAGGGAATAGCTAGACATATTGTTCAGAGGTCTACTTTTGCAAAGTTGGAGAGGTTTTGCCAGGTTTTGCCATGTTTGGCAGGAGAGCTTCAAGGTTAATTCAGGAACCTGCATCAAGAATCTAAGGATCCATTGCAACCCATTGCATTGCAACTGTGCCAAGAATCTGAGAACCTGTTACCTTGGGACCCACCACTCTGAGTGAAGAAAATTGGAGGAAACAAAGGTCCAACACCCTATTTGAATTTTACTCATAATTTCTCAAAGTTCAGGACCATTCTGATCAAAGATTGACTTTATTTCCTAATACATAAAGGAGGGCAGATTCAAAACGTGGTTGTTAACCCAGTCCCAAGCTTCTCCAAAGTTTATCTGAGGGGTGAATTGTGCTGCTCCTTAAATATCTGGGAAGAGGCTCAGTGGAGTATTCAAACTACAGGAGTTAGATGATGACGTAATGTGTTTATCTTCAGCTATTTCTCCATGTTTATTTAAAAAGCACCCATCAGGATGACTCCACACACTTGGGTAATTGTTTTAAATATATACACAGCTATGGATAAAAATCCAAGATATCTTGATTTGCTCTACTGCAACAGTTCCTGTGCCAAAGCAGGAGGCTCCCTCAACTTGCCATCTTGATTCACTCAACCTGTCATTTCCAATAAAAACTAAGAAAATAGATGCATCCTGCCAGGATGTCCCTAAGTCAGTGGATCTGAGGTTTTTCATAAAAAAGGATGGAGGCTGCTCCATAATGGAGGACCCAGCAGGGAAAAATACATGCTATCAGTGCCTCCTTCTTAAACAAAGGATCTCTTTGCCCGGGATTCTACCTGTGGCAATATCATGTTTAGGAGGAAGATCTCTCCAATAGCCACAAGCCAAGCATACTGCCTAAACCCATCTAGTCCTCTTTGACACTTTATACTCTGACTTATGTTCCAATGGTTGTAAAATCTATCCTTTTGGAGCTCTTCCACACTGGAAAATTGCGTCATGATAAAACACAACCCCGAGGAATCTTGGTAACTAAGACAATGCTAAACATGCTTCTAAACATTGAACACAGACAGGGACTGTTGTGTTTAACATCACATCAGCTGGTTGTGGTTAAACCCATGGGCTGACCAGCTGCCACAGTGCTAAACATGATGGTGTCTGCCTGCGTTGAGTATTTAACAGTGTGTTAGCAACCCTAACTCTTAAGGGTCTTTTTTCTTTCATGATCTGGTTTTCTAGCATAGGCAAACTTTACACTGATATATGTGACTGCTGCGAGGTACTAGATTAACCAGATTAGAGCAGTTTACATGGTATTATGATTTATGTCAAGGACTTCACTCTCCTAGCTGAGCTGACTAGAGCAATTGCAAACACGGTGTTAGTTCATGTCTTGCCTTTGTTTCTGCACAAAGTGGCTGTGACCCCAGCACAGCTGGTCTGTTATTACACTGGAATGATGGTGAGAATAGCAGACACAGGGCATCCTGACAAATGGGGTTTCTTTAGAGGTCTTATCCTAACATAGGAGAAGGGGGAGACAAAAGCTTGAGAGGTATTCATGTACCAGCAAGATGGTGAGGAAAACGACAAAGCATCTGCTTTCCTTCATGTGATTGGGCATGATGTATTGGAAGTACTCTCATCTCTGTGATGTAAAAGGATAACACAGGAGTTAACTTTACTAATGGATCAGTTCCAGAACTATTTCAGCTCCAAAAAAATATGTGACATTTGAGTATCATTTTTTATTTATTACCAGATATCAGACTCCTGCAGAAACAATAGATCAGTATGTGAATGGTCTAAAAATTAAGGCTAAGTTTGTGAGTTTGTGCAGCTTGATGCATGACAAACTCCCCAAAAGACTGTTGGGATGACCAGATATTTGGCTTTTGAAAGGGGAAATAAAAGCTTACAACAAGTGAAATCAGTGCTTTCCCTGAAAATGAGGAAAAAAATCCCAACAAATTAAACACATGGCTTAAAAGTGAGAAATGGAAACCTAGGTGAACTATTATTAAAGCAGCATACAGTCTGAGAGATGATCAGCTCTTATTGCAGCTTTTCCATAGGCAGTTCTGTTTAGTGTCTTTCTCCTCATTTTAGTTGCTGATTTCCTAATCATTGAATTCATAGATTCAATTGCACTACTTAAAATTACGCAACTGTTTGAACTTAATATTTTGAAGTTTCTTTACATCTGCCAGATTTTACTGAAATTAATCAGTGGCTTCTGTTATGAGGCAGAAATTATGAAAATAAAGAAGAAAATGCTAAATTTAACTCTTTTGCCCAAGAAACTGGATTAAAATTAATTTGCTTATTAGTTTCAGTTAATACAAATTTTTATTTTTTATATATTTTGATTATTTTTATGTTTTGCTATAATTTTTATAAGAAGGGAAAAGTAACCAGTAAAGGAGCTACTACTAGTACTTTGGGTCCAAATAAAAGACAGAAGTTTAGAAGATACAAAGGATGAGTCTGAAGCTGTGAACAAAAATCAAAGGAGAGAATCCTTTGAATTCCAATCCTATTCAAGCTTCTGAAATCCTATCCAAGCTTTTCATGCAAGCACAGGAGCTGCCAAGGAGAAAAAGGAGTATGAACAGAATGTGGAAGAGGAAGGTGAGCTCTGCTACTAAGGGGGCTGAAGAGGGATGAGAAGGGAGTACAGAGGACTGTAACAAAACTAAACCCTGTGAGGCATCCCTCTCCTAATTCCATTTTAACTTCTTCCAAAACCCTAAACAGCTGGACACAGATACTTCTAAGTGGAATACCATCCATGCTGGGGCTTTGGTTTTGTACATAACCATCATAGTTTAAATAATGCCGTATATCAAGTGAACTTCCCTCCAACTTCATGGTGTTTCCGGTATTGCTAGTATATAGTTGGGCTGGAGAGCACTTCTTCCTGGTTCTTTCTCAAACATTTCCCCCTCAATGCAGACCCTGAGGAGAGCAGGATTCTTCCCCACATTGGTCTGGCAGCTACACTTTTACCTGCCACCTGACCTCAAAGCGCTGCTTCGGAGGCAACTAATGTCACATATAGTTTGGGTTCAAACTTAAACAGGGGAAGTTCAGGTTAGATATAAGGAAGAAGTTCTTTACTGTGAGGGTGATGAGGCACTGGAATGGGTTACCCAAAGAAGTTGTGAATGCTCCATCCTTGTCAGTGTTCAAGGCCAGGCTGGATGGAACCTTGGGTGACATGGATTAATGTGAGATTTCCCTGCCCATGGAAGGGCGGCTGGAACTAATGACTTTAAGGTCCTTTCCAACCCTAACTATTCTATGTTTCTATGATTCTCTAGATGGAAATGAAATCCAAACCTCTCACAAGCCTGACTAATGAGTCAAACCACAGATATAGTTTCAGATGACTCGGGTATGAAAAGCTTAAGATAGGGCTATTGGTTATGTGGAAGATGAAGAAGGTCCAAACTGTAGAAACTCCACACAGAGGAAAGGCTAGGGAAATGAAGAGGGAACAGGAAGGGAAATGGGTCTGTTCTTGCCAGCTAGGCCAAGGGAGTGGCAAGATGTCAGTGAAGCAATATCAAATATGTGAACCTGAGCTAAGAGGAATTGGTTTGGGGAAGAGAAGATTTAGGAGTGATCAGGAGAAAGATAATATAAGGGGGTTTTGGAGACAAAAGGGTGTCCTACCAAGACACAGAAGGAGAGAGAAGGGAAAATGGAGGTTGACAGGCTACTGGACATACCAGCAGGGATAGGGAGTGGGTGGAAGAAGAAAGATTGTAGAAACTGCTGAGAAGTAGGAACAGCTTAAAGAGGAAGAAAAGAAAAATTTGTAAGCTGAAGCATATGAATCCATGGATCCTCTTCAACAGAATTTGACTCCAGCTGAGAGTATCCAGTGAAAGGGAGTGAGCTGCAGAAGTAATAGGTGCAGTGCTTAGTCAGGTTGCATGCCACAGAAAAGGATATGAACATTCTGACTTTGAGCTACTTCAGAGACTAGTGACTGTGTGGAGCACTGGTAAACTCTGAAGGTGGGATATAATGAGCAAAAGGAATATTTCATTTTCACAGCTTTCACTGTGCCAAAGAAACACTGCAGGTACTATTGAGGTTGCAGAAACCCTCTCCTTCATGTCCTTAGAAACTTACAAACCTATTGCCCAGGCCCAGGGATGCCCCCGACTGAAAAAGAAGCAAGACTGCTGATGGATATTTGTTGTAAATGTCAATTTGCTTCATCCAGGTAAGGATTTAACTTCTAAACTTCATGGCCAATAAAAATCCTCATTTGACCATTTGACCTGAATTCCCCTGCCATTTCTAAATTATGGGCTTCCTAGCTCTTGCTGGACCCCAAAAATGATTTGGTCATAAAGTTCACAAGGGACTAAAACAGAGTTCAAGTAAGATTAATTTGGGCCAAAGTGATCATAATATGATGCTGGCTGTATTTCCCCTTAACACCAGCCATCAGTAGATCTAGTTCTGTACTCCTGCTCCAACAGTACTCTGAAGGAAAAGGAGGCATGTGTTCCCCAAGAAGAAGTAGTGGCAACAACAATCAATCTGCTTTCCTGACCTCAGAGTATGTGTTAGGGTGAGATGGTTATTTATTATCCATATTGCTGTGGTCCTTAGGATCCTTTATGCAACTCACAGTTGCATTCTGATTTTGGAATGGAAAAACCTGTTGTGCATAAAGGGTGACCTGGGCTCTGCAAGAAGTGTACCCTAAGCAGTCAGGATTTTCTGCTTGCAAAGGCACATGGCTGTGAAAACCTTTCTTGTTTAGCCCAAACGTTATCCTGTCTAATGGGATAGCAGAATAAGCAAGCAGAACTGTTGAAGGATTTACTTGCTGAGCCAAAAAGGCTTGTAAGTAGTTAACGAGTGTTTAGCCTTGCTGAACTTTCATAACACTGCCATTGATAACCAAGTGGGACCTGCACAGCACAGGCTTACGGAAAAAAAGAGCTGGGCTTGTCCTTTCTCAATTTTAAGAAGCCTCTTAAGCCCCAAGTGGTGAAAGATGTCAAAGTTAAGATGCCAGTAAAAAGAGACAGCTGAAGGCAAAGCCATTGCCCATTTTCTTTGACAGATACGTAGTAAAACTACGAATGGGGTGGTCTGGTAGCATGTGCTGTAAGAGTTATATCATATTCTCCTGACATGTGAATCTGGGACACAAGACCTCAGAAAACAGAGAGAAGGTCACTGCCATGGGGGAAAGCTTTTCTGTTTAAGCATTTGGGTGACAATGTAAGTATATTGTGAGTAAATAGTTACAAGAAGGTTAAACCAAGGGCATTCGCACTTTTATTTGTAAGTAAGTCTAAAACCAAGACACTTTTTTTTTTCTTAAATATGCAGTCTCATTTTTAGTTTGACCCCTGGTATTCGAAGACCCACGGGGCTTGGCCCTTCTTTGTTGGATGAAAACTGGGATTAGAGTAGGTTTTAAAAGAACTTTCATTTGGTGACTGTACTGTAAGACTAAAGCAAGCTATCACTCAAGACCAATTTTTATAAGTCTTTTTCCACACAATAGAATGGATTCAGGAAAATATGTATCTAATTAGAGGACCAATACCCAAACATTTAGGCAGTTATCTTCCAGGGATATGAAACCCAGTTGAAAATATTCAGTTGTTTACATTACTTGTGACTACTCCAAATTTATGGCTAGCAAAAATCTAATTAGATTATTCCCTCTCTTCAGGAGTGGATGAACATCCCCAGTTATCAAGATACACGTGGTCTGACTCAACAGAGTGAGATAGCCAGATTTCTGAGTTGCATACCAAAATACACAAACAGCTGAGAGCTATCAGTCCTCTCATCTGTCAGAGGGCTGTGGAAATGGAAGACCCAGGAGCAGGATCTTTGCAGAGTTACCACCCCCATGCTGCCCACTGGCCTGGTGCTGAGGAAGAAGCAGGCAACTGGGGTTATCAGTGGCATTGACCAGAGCTATCATCCTTATCCACATTCTCTCCCAGCTGTAGAAGCAAATTCCATGGCAGCCTCAGCTGCTGATTGCTTGACATTACCTCAGGGGAAGAGCTGCACTGAAACACTTTGCGGTCACATATAGCTTTAAAACAAAGAAATGATACCCCTTCATCACCTGGTATGAACTATTATTAGTAGGTCAGGGTGTTTTATACGAATAGTAATGGCACATGAGACCTTCATGCACCTAGTCTACACTGGATTACCCAGCCCAAGAGTAAAGGTAAAAATACATAATATATGTCGGTTTGGCTAGAAGAATATAAATCATAGAATCATACAATGGTTTGGGTTGGAAATGACCTAAAGGCTCATGTGGTTCCAGGTTGCTTGAAGCCCCATGCAACTTGGCCTGGTTAGCCAGGATACAATTTCTGGTGTATCAAAGAGAGGTGAAGAAGCTAGTGACAATTCTGAGTATAGAGCAACAGTCCTTAAGCAGGCTTTCTCCTGACAGACGCAGGCAGTATGGTGCCAGCCAAGCTGAACTGCTACAGGATCCAGAGAGGCTAGAGTAGCACTTTGCCAGGTACCTCCACAACCACAGGGCTCTTCCCGCCATCTGCATCACCACCTTACTGTAACTAGATACAAACTGCTTGGGATGCCTTGTGATTGTTTTTGGAGTCCTTGCTTGCTGTTATAAGGGTCAATTTTCATTTTGCATGCAACTACGTAATGCAACCGGCAGCCCAAGAGGCCGTGTTCATGCCCCATAGATGTACAAATCCATTCCGGCCCTTGAAAAATTGCAATTTGTTGTGCTGGTGAGGGAGGTCACAAGCAGCAAAAAACTACAATGCTACATCTAAACACTCGATTTCCAGGCATGCACACAAAACAATTTCCCACTGTTCATCTTGATAGGTGGTTTCTCTCTGAAATGCTCTGTTTATGTATGGATCTGTAATAATGCAGAGTTGTTATGACCTTTCTAACAGCTGCCAGGTCTGCTGAAGAACAGTGAGAAGATTACGTTTTCCTCTGAATTCAGCAGAGGTCTCCAAACAGTACTTGTGTGAGTATAAGGAGAGTGAGGCCCAGGAAGCCTGTAATTATCAGCTAAATAAATAATTTAATTAATACAAACTCTGGGCTAGATCTCTGCCTGACTTGGCAGTTTTA
Source organism: Myiopsitta monachus (assembly GCA_017639245.1). Taxonomy (NCBI): domain Eukaryota; kingdom Metazoa; phylum Chordata; class Aves; order Psittaciformes; family Psittacidae; genus Myiopsitta; species Myiopsitta monachus. The sequence goes on from CM029919.1 coordinate 70,345,346, forward strand.
TTCTGTTTCAGGGAGGTACAAAACAGTGCCAAAGCCCCCAGATCTAGCCTTTAGGGGTTCTTCTTTTGTAAGAAAGTCCAGGTGTCATGCAGAGGGGAGGACCTAGCCCTGCAGGTTAGCAAAATGCTTCAGAAACAAGTAAGAACTGACCCAACTGAATTTTTTTCCCCTTTAGTTTCTCAAAACCTTGGCTCTGTTCCTCACCCCAATCTCCCATCATTTATTTTTCATCTTTACATACCTCTAAATTTCCTGCCTTTTGGCTGGGACTAGGCGTGCAAGAGCCAAATACTGTTATAGCTGGTTTTGTGTTGGTTCCAGCCCAATTGGAAGCAGGAAATACTAAAATTCTCCTGGGTAATCCTCTTCTCTGGAGACTTCCAGTCCAATTTTGCAGATTCATGACTGTTACGTGCTTTAGGCGAAGTTCAGAGATGCAACCAAAGCCAATTACAACAGATACGTAGACATGAGACACGAGGGAGCCAGTGAATTTTGTGTGCCTGTAACATCCCTTGCTATCAGGACACTTACATGCACCGAACTACTGCAGTCTGTTTAGAACTCAGTCCCGAATCTGAGCTCTAAACTGTTTCTGCCACCTCCAGAACTTAGTCTGCATTACTTATTGTCTGAGGGTTCAAGTTCAGTGGGAAGCCAGTGAAAGAGCCGTTTCAGGACCTGAAAGCAGATGCAGAAGGAGTAAAGCAAGCAGACAGTATCATTCACGCTTCGGTTCTCATCTTTGCTCCTGGGGCTTTTCCTCTTTAATGATGCTGGTGATGCCGTGTTGCGTTATACCTCCCTGCCAGGAATGCTGTGTGACAGACTTGCACAACACAGCACAAGTGGCTGGAGACACCATTGGTACTGTACATAGTGGCTCTGTGGAGACCTCAGGATTTGGCCAATGCATGAAGGGCTGAGTGGGCAGAAACCTCCTACTGCCTTGTACTAGTTATGATGGGGATGGGACATGCAAGCTCTGCTGGAGCCTCTCTAGACCTCTTCTACCAGCTTCTGTCCTCTGGGGGAAGACAGCAAATCTAGACTGGCTTGTTCTGGGAAGAACACTCAAGGATGACAGTCCTTCTTCATCCACTCAAGGATGACAGTTCCTCTCCATGGTAAACTTGAGCTCAGATCTGCTGATGGGAAGCATGTTTAGAGCAGCTACCATGCAATGGCACTACTATGTAATGGAAATTCCTACTGGCAGTGGAAAAAATAAAATACTTTTGAGAAAGGAGAAAAAAAAAAGAGACTGAGAATAACCTGGGGAGCTGTTGGAGGAATGGGAAGGAATGAGTATTGAGTTCTCCTCATATCAATGTGATTTTTATCACTACTGCACAAATAATCTCACCCCTGTCCTCACTATGCTCAGCAAACAATGTGGACATACAAAGATTTATGAACATCAGCCACTGTTAGAAAACCAGGGAGATTTGCTTCATGTGGCCTGTTTCTGGGAAAAAAAAAAACCCTGAACACGTGCTTCTTTGCCTGCTCTGGAGCTGATCTGAAGATACTCATCTAATAAGAATATTATTTTGTATTGCTTGCATGACATTAGCACAACATTAGCGCCCATTAAAACTGGTGACCCATTTTAGGTGGCACTGTACCCAAGCACACTAAGAGACAGCAGTCACTATGCTTATCAGCTGAGCAGACAAGACATGGTATGGCCCCTTTCCAAATGGCGAATTGATACGTATAAGCGACAAAGTAATCTACCCCACAGATATTCAATATACAAACACAAGCATGATAGCCAGCTGCAATACTGAGCTATGGTAAGAGGTTTAACAGCACTGAAAACAATGGGCATTGTATACTGTAGGCTTATAAAGTAGCACTGGATGAAAAAAGTTCTTTTCTTCCCTGAGAAATGACAGATTTTTGTCAAACACAATTTGGCTGAAAGCTGGAATATGCGCTGATTGGAATATCTTTTGTTTTGTAGCCTTCAGTTATCTGAAGTCAAAATGAAAAAGCAGACACCTCTCATGAAAAGTTTGACCAAGAAGAGGATAATTTTCACTGAAAATTTGCTTAGATGAATAATGTACAGCCAGCTCTGATGCAAAGTACCTTATGGTAGGTGCTTCCTTTCTGTTTGCTCTTGCATCCAGCTCTGCAATTCTGCGCTGCATTGGCCTTTACTTGAATACCACCTTCTGCTCCTAATATATTGCTGCCAGCTCCAGCAGCTTGAGCATAAATCTGCCTAAATATGAGTGCTGGGGTGCTGTAGGAGAGGAAGAAGAGGAGGAGGATATAGATAAGAGAGAGACTAGCTGGGAACAAGGGGGAATTGAAGTCCCAGTTTCAGAAGACAGGTGTCCAGTTTTGGTTAACAAATTAAAAAGGAAATACATATTTAACTGTTGCGGTCATGGAGAAAATCTAGAAAATGTGAAGCTCCCAGGTTTAAAAAAAACCACTCAGCCATGGACTAAGATTCCTGATTTTCTGCTTTGATTGTAATGCTGGGGTCGAGGGCACTGAATGGGTCAGGTGCACCACAGCTTGCTGTGGGCACCCAGGGCAGGGGCTTCTGTCCTGGTGCCTGGCCAAGGCTCCTGCATGGCCTCCTCACACCTCCAAAACCTGGATCCCACACACCAGGCCCCTGGGGAGGAGTAGGAAGAAGAAAGAGCAGCTCGTTCATCCCACTGCTGAAGCTGACTTGAGGCTCTCCAGTGACTTCTTTTATGCCCAACTGGCAGCAGAAGGGGAAAGTCCATACAAAGAAGTAAGAAGGACCTTGAAGGACCATGTATGAGCTTTTATCTGGAGTGGCCTCTGTTGCAGTAATGCTGGTTGCAAGCAGTGCACTCAGCAATTGCATCACCTCTTCTTTTTGAGCTGTTAGGGATACTTACATCCATATGGTATAGGGCTACTTGTATCCAAAAACTGCCTGCTGATTTTGCAAATTTTAAATGCATCTTCCTCTTCCAGCATCAGCTGTCCTTGCAAATTTTCTTCCTCTCTGGATCTCCTTTCTGTTTGAAAAGCAGAGACTTCCCCACGAAACTTCCTCTACAGTAATAGCACAAGAAAGGCTGGTTTTCCTTATCTCAGGTTAGTTATTTCCCTACTCTGAACCTTGAACCTGAGCCGCATTGGTCTCTTATTTGGCAGCTCTGCTTTTGGTTCTGGACCAACACCCATGAGTCTAAACAGTATGTTGAATAATTTCTATGACTTTAAGCATGTCTGTTTCATGGTAACATGGGTTCTAAGGAAGGGTTTGTGCAGTTTTCAGCCTCCTGGGCTGATTGTGAGGTGCTGGGGGAAGACAGAGGTGGATTTCAGCTGCCGAAGCCGTAACTCTGGAGACAGATGGCAGGAACAGAAGCAGAACAGAAGAAAGAGGGCAGAGGGGGGTTGTGAAGCTAAGTGGAACTGAATAAGCAGAGATTATTTATTGCAGGAAAAGAAGAGCTTGTTCAGAAGGTCCAACTAAGGCACCTCCCAACAGAGCTGTGTGAAAAGGCTGAGAAATGCTGCGATGGAAACATGTGCCTCCGAAGATCTAACCCACCCTTTAGGAAGGCTGTTACCAACTTCTGGGAGTGCAGGGGTATATGCCTTTCCCTAAATTTCATTATAGAGGTAGGAGAAGTAGCGTGGAGTTGTGTCTGGTATCTATATTTATCCTAGTCTGAAACAATGCATCTAAAATCATGTGCTGGTATGCTTAAAATGGTGGAAGATTGTCATGGTTTAAGCTTTTTCATACTAGAGGTATGACTGCTAGTCCTAGGTACGTGATGCTAGACTCCATCTACAGTGCCACCAAAAATTTTTTCTTCTGTCAAAAAATGTTATAATTTAATTCTCAGGAACTATTGTGCTATTATCACACATACCAAGATGTGTAGGCTCTTTATCAAAATAATTTTTCAGATTCTAGCATGTCAGAAGGATATTTAAATCAAAGCTAATACCAGATGTTCTGTGACATAAACACCATAAACAAATAAGTTCATATAATTTCCTCTTCTTTGTCTCTTATTTTGTGTGACAAGTATACCATGGTTAATGAAAAGGTTATGCCAAGCATTTATAAAAAAATTCTCAGCTTCAAATACTATATAAAAATAGAAACATAAACACAGTTTTCAGAAGGACATGTCTCCAGGGGGCAGACTGGGTGGCACGAATGGCATGAAATGCCTCATTGCATAGGGTATCTATCTTTCACATACAGTTACTTGGAGGACAAGACACACTGTTTGTAAATTAATTCCATAGAAGAAAATGGGTTGAAAGAGTGAAAACCACAAAAATGTGGTGAAAAATGTTTGTAGATCTGCCCATATCTTTTGAAGTAAAATCAGTTGAATAGTTACAGTAGCATGAAGACTTGTTTGGGTGGAAAAGACCAGCATATCTATACTAATGGGAATTCTTAGCATCTCTGTCTCTGCATCATTTCTTTGTTTCTTGCTTGATTTTATTTTTCCAGTTTCCAGCACTGAGTTGTATAAAGGCCCTTCTGTCCTCAATGAAGCATTTAGGTGAGTGAAGAATGTGCCATGGGACATGATGCTCTGTAATGTGAGAGATTAGCATGTACCTACTCACAGTGAACTTAGTACATATTCCCTGCATGAGTGTTTCTAAGCATTGAAAATTAGCTACAGTGATTCTTAGAAAGGAGAAAAACTATTTTTATCATTTTGATGTCAGACATCACTTGTCTGTTGCGAAGGAATTTATCTTGGAACAGTCATCTTAAGTCATAAGATATTCTTGATATGAATGCACTCCTGCAATGGGTTTAAGTACAACCTCCCTGACTGAGTTGCAAATCTTTTATGTTCTGGATTGCCATTTAAGTTAGCAGGTACTTGATGCTTGAAAGGACTATATATGGAACTGGAACATGGGTAAGCAACCAATACAGATAAACATAAACATTGAATTTACCCCATTGAAATGGCCACTAAGCCAAGATCATCTGTGTACCACTTACTTGGTGGTGGGAGAACTTCAAGCATTTCTATTAAATGTTTATCAAAGCATGATACAGACCATCTGCATAATGTTATCACCTATTCTCTGTGACCAAAAAGGTATACCTAATACAAAATGTCTCTTTTTTGTCTTCTAATAATTTTAGGATGACTAACATTTAGCTGCTTTTTGGTATATTTTTTCTAACTGCTTGTATGTTTCTTAAGTTCATATTCATCGGCAGGTGATAAAAACAATCTGTATCTTAGAGACACATCTAAGTACCCACATAGAAGCTTTATTTTTGTCCTTACTATTTTGATTTGCAAGCTACCATATAAGCACCACCTTAGGTTCAGGAGAGAGTGTACACATGTATATACATGTATCAAAAACCCTGCACAAACTGTGCTGATTACAACTAAATTGTAAATAGCTCTTCCAGCAGGGGATCCCCCAACTCTGCATTACTCTGTTCTGCAAAAGTAGCAGATGAGTCAGGTTTCCCAGTAAACAGGACCAGAAGGCAATGGCAGCAAGGAAAAGCAACAGGCACAAGAAGACTTGTTGTGACAAGACTGTCATTACCTTTTTTGTCTGTCAAGTATGTAGTAATGAAAGTTACCTTAGTTACTGAATATTACTTAAGGGACCAGAGGTAAATCAGAGAGGCTACAACTGCTTTCCACACAAACAGGGGACTTTGAGCATTTTCTGAGTTGTTAATTCACTCAAATGCTCTAGCAGGAAGTTTAAGTTTCACATATTGCATCATCAGAAGAAAAGCTGCCCCTGGCTGGTAAATTATCTGGGGGATCTTCCTTCTGGGAGCTCATGACCTTTTGTGGTTTGTGCAATGCATAGCACACCTGAGACACCAGGGCCTCACCCTTCTGTACAGGTAAAAAGGTACCAGTTTCGGCTGTCTGAGAACCTGGGTTTTCGATTTGCCACCTAGATCTCTCTAGAGGAATAAAATCAGTCAACAGAACTGGTTTAGCTTCACCTGGAATTTTCTCACAGGTTCCTAGCTGAAGTAAATACCTGAGTGTAGTTTGGAGTAAGTAGAATATCTCATGTAAGAAGAGATGACATTTCCCCATTTGATGAGCAAATCAAAGGAGAAAAAGGGCTAGGGGTGAAAAACAAAATGGGAAACAGGGGAAATGTGCCTTTTTTATCCTATGATACAATGGCCATGGCATTTACTCCAGTCCTGTTGTACTAAGATCTTGACCTTCCCAGGCTGTGCCCTCACCACTAGGGGACATTAAGTGTGATATGCCACATCTCCTGCTGGCATCAGTTTCCTACACACAGCGCCATGGAGACTAAAATATACCTATGCCCCTTGCTACACCGTACACCACTCTGTGAAGCTTATGGCAATTTATGTATGGCAGAACAGCACCACGAAGAAAGATTGAGGCTGATCTATAACTCCAGGAAGATGCATGGAGTCTGTCCAAGGCATACTCGAGGCACGTAAGAATAAGAGGCTCAATGAATAGAATTTGGATGCTAAATTGCTCCTGAATAAAATTGTGCAGCTCCTGCTGCAGTATTATACCAAATATTTCAAGTACCAAGCAAGACTTGGAAGATAATCTTGGATTTGATTCATATTTTAAACCCATGACAACCCAAGAATTGAGGTAAAAGATATTATTAGGCTGGAAGAAAAGGGGAACATGGGAACTCTAAGTATGGTGGCTGGAAACTATTTTTTTAAGTGCTGGTGGGAGGCGTTTCTGAAGAAAACAGCAAGTCGGGGTGAAGATGCTTATTGAGTGACACCTGAGACAACAGCTGTGTATGACAGTTGTGATAATTTTAGATGGTAAGAGAAGAAACCAGAGAGAAAGGAATGCAGGGAGAAGGGGGCTTACAGAAACCCTCTGCTGTTCCAAGTGAGAGTTTGGATGTAGGAGGGGATACCTATTCCTCAGTATTCCTGAATTATGTCTCCAGTGTACGTGTGCATTAGATCTGCCAGTCTGTCCCTTGTTGGTTAAGCCCTGACCTATGGTTAATAATAGTTACGCAGTGTTTTACAAAGTGGGAGTGAAGAGTTCATACTAAAATTAAAGTGAAAAATAACGTGAATTCCTACTTCCCTTACAGAAGAAGTGCACAGAATTGTACTCATTATAAAAACTAAATGGAAGGCTGCAGCCCTCAAAAGGCGAGATATGATCTGTGCAGAGAAACTGCTTGTGTTTTGTTGGAGCTGGGTTTTAAGCCAGTTTCATTAAAATGAGGTGCTCTGTCCATTCTGGTCAAGCAGTTTGCCTGGTGTAGCTCCAGCCATGAAAGAATCAGCTGCAGTGAAGCCAGCCTCAAACCACTCGCAAACCAAAGTAAAAGCCACTCCAAGTTAAGGAACTTGTTTTTGAAACACACCCTTGGTTAAGTGGCACACACCAGTACGGATAATGCATAGCTGCCGGATGCCTGAGTGCTGTGTTTCCCTGCCTGCCACTGGTGGCATGGCTCTGACGTGTGGTGAAGGCTGGGAGCTGCGCTACTCCCATGGACTTGGGTGCGAGTGAATGCAGTAGGCAGAGCTCGGGGGGTCCAAACTCAGCACTTCTGTGGCAAGCTGGACAAGGAGTCCATTTTCAAGAAATTGGCTTTGAATCCTGCTTATTTTTTGATCCTCACTTTCTTTTAATAGCTGGCAACTGCTCAGGATCTGAGATTTCTTCAGCAAGCGGTGCTGTGGAGGAGGCTTCTTCATTTATCAGCCTGTTTTACAATCTTTTGCTTCACTTCTAAGGAAGACAGATTGGTGGAATAACTACTGTAAGGTGGTGCCGCAGTTGTAGAAGCGCACGTTCCATTACATTTTGGTGTGGTTTTGTTTTCACACACTGGCTGTTTTCTTGTTGAAGTAACTCTTTTTTTCCTAATACCTCCAGCCACAAAGTAGTTTCATCTCAGCAGATGTCTTAAGCGTAGTTCAGCTGCATCAGCAGATATTCTGGCCATGGTATTGCTCCCCTGTGACTCTCAACAGGGATTTTATTTTATTTATTATTTTTATGTAAGTGCTGGCAACAAGGTTTATTTATAACAAGGAACATATTTCAGGAGCATTTTCTACATCCATATCTATTTCTTCAATCTTTATCTCAGTAAATAGAACTTTGTATTCACATTTAGATTTTTCTTTTTCTCCCCCTCCCCATGTTTTCTGCTCTTCAAACAGCAGCATGGTTAAGAAACGTTTGGTGAAAGTGCTGTTTGACCAGTATTATATTCTAGAGCAGACTCAGCAGCACTATGCAAACATTTTCTTTACTGCTTTAGTTCTTTCACCTACCAGATATATCAAGCTAGAAGTTCGTAACACTGCTTTTTTCCCTCATGTGTGTTTCAATTTTTCTGACATCTGGAAAAAGTGGTTTTTGACTTGGTTCTTCCTGCATAACTTCTGTTTAAACTTGATTCACAAAAAAGATATAGTGTTTGCCTAGGGTTTGGGTGATTAACATCGTTTCTCCTTTTGCCTGGCAGTGCTACAACTCTTTAGTAGAAGGAGCCCCAAAAGAACTACTCTGGGAATTGTCACATTTTATGATGTATGAGCTTCTTTTTCTTTTTAATTTTACCACAAGAAAAGAAGGAGCAGTCTCCCATCTGCACAGAGCTCCTCAGCCTTGCTGAAGGTCGAAGCTTGGAGCTGGTTAACCATTAAAATGAAAAGCCAAAATCTGCGGAGCCCTCTCAGGCAAAGCTCTCATCTTCTTCAGTAGGTACTTTGCTTGATTAAACATGGAAGGCCAAACCCTTAACAGATGAATAAACAGGCTTTGTTGGAGGATGGCTCCTGCTCCATGGACTAGGGCTGGAACAGGGTCCTTTCGCTGACAGTGGGACTGGAGCACTGCTAATGCAACTGCTGGGGTGCAGTAACAGATATCACCCTTTTGTCTCCTTTGAAAGGGAGATTTCTTTGTGAAGTCAGTGATTCTCACACTTGCAGACCCACTGGCTGAGCATCATCCCCATTTTCTCCAGATTCCAGTCCTGCACAGAGGCAGGGCAAGGGCCAGCCACTTCTGTTCTTCCAGAAGACTGACTAGTCTGCACTATAAATTCAGATCCAGAAGAGCCATTTATATCTCTGTCAGGTAACTTGGGTAGGACCTTGAGCTGGAAGTTTCCACTGGCATAAAATGATCAGGGTGGAAGACTTCCACCTCCTGCATCTCAAGCATAGGCAAAGGGGAAGATGATTGAGCTAAATGGAGTTTGTCTGTAGGGTAAGCTGGTTTGGAAGTGAGGTCCAGTGGGGTCCTTCTTACTGACTGCTGCTGAATGGTGGCTCCATATTTCCAGCTACTTTGGCTACAGGAAGGTGATAGCCCATAGTGCTAAACTGTTAGCAGAGTCCTTAGCATGGGTTTGGCTTCGGTCAACTGTCACCCTCTGCTCCTGCCTGGTGGGTTTGGAGTTTGCACAGGGAAGAAGAAACTCCAAATGAGCAGTTTGGTGGTTTACATCTCATTTTGGAGAGTAAGTGAAGTTAGTAATACAGATGTGGGCTGTTTGCAGCCTGCTGCCATCAGAGCCAGAGACTGGTCCTTGGCGTATTTAATTTACTACTAAATTTACTAGTACTCAGTACTCATTTCAGTGTCCCTTACTATTTCTGTTATGGACATAGGAAAACATGAAAGAAGCTATGAATGTGCCAGCAATTAAATTTAAAGTCTTTCTTACTACCCATGGCTTGAAGGAATACTCATTTACTGTGTTCAGTGAAGAAGGGACTGTTTTAAAATACTGGTCGAAAGAATAATGCTTTTCTCTTCTCCCTCTCAACACTAGATCCTGTCGTGATTAATAAAGCCATTTAAAAAACATTTTCCATTTCTCTTTCCCAGCTGCCCTACCTTGCCCTGACCTCAAAGTAATTAAATGAAATAGTGACCTTCCTGAACGGGCCTTCTCTTTCCATGGTCTAATCCCAGGCTCTGCTCTGTCCCACTGAAAACAACGTTATAAGGATTAAATGTCCATCTGCAACTCCGTTTTAACACTGTCCCATGGCAGCCCTGCTTTACAACCCCTGTCATTCATGACTTGTATTTTCACAGGAGCAGCACTGTGGATGATACAAACAAAAAGAAGAAAGAACTTTCTCCCTGTTTTCTGTAATCACAAAATGTGGTCTGACCATTCAGATGCAAAAATATTCAGAGCTGGGCTGTTGAGCCCTGTTTTCGTTGTGTTAAGTGGTAGTGTTAAGTGTGCATTGGAGAAATAATCAAACCTCTTTTCTTCATACACATTTCTAAAATGTCTGGGACAACTGTGTTTAGAAATAGCACTGAAATGTTCATTAGCTTTTCCATCCTTTACAACCTCCTTAGGTCACATGGAAGGCTTGTTGAGGGAAAGGTGTGGTTACATGATATCTTAACTGGTGATTTGGGTCATAGATGTAGTTACAGAAAGGATAGGGATTGCAGCTGCTGTATTTGCTTGGTGGGGGACCTATTCCTACCCTGACTCCAGCAGTGTGCTCAGTCTCAGGGCTGCTTGGCACAGGCTGTGCTTGGGCTGTCGGCACATGCCTCTTACCCTTGCACTATCGTGACTCTTTTAGGAAGGATGGTAGGTGCCTTCAAGCCTTTCCAGCCTGATGCAGTAACTGCAAAGACAGATGGCTATCAAGAAACCTAGGAACTGCCTGTGTGTCAGGTAGAGTTGACCTTGTGTGGCACTGTAAACCCTGGCCGGGTATTAAGTGCCTCTCAGGGAGCAGCAGCCCTGGGATTTCTGTAGCCTGGCAGGTTAGGTGTTGTTCCAGGTGAGTGGTAAAGGCTCCTGGCTGTACCAGTCTCAGATCTACTCTTCAGGTCACTCAGTCCAGCAGTGCAGGTGGAACCATTTGGCATGTCAAGATCATGGTGTTTACTCCACCAGATTGAAGCTGTGAGACTCTTAGCAATGGTGGCAACTGAGCTGGAGATGGCAGCAGATCCTTATCATGAAAAAGGAGGCCTATGGTTTCAAACTCTCTTTTTAAATTTTCTCTTTCCAGAACATCCATAGAATCATAGAATAGTTAGGGTTGGAAAGGACCTTAAGATCATGAAGTGCCAACCCCCCTGCCATGGACAGGGACACCTCACACTAAACTATGTCACCCAGTGCTTTGTCCAGCCTGGCCTTGAGCACCGCCAGCGATGGAGCATTCACAACTTCCTTGGGCAACCCATTCCAGTGCCTCACTACCCTAACAGTAAAGAATTTCTTCCTTATATCCAATCTAAACTTCCCTTGTTTAAGTTTGAACCTGTTACCCCTTGTCCTATCACTACAGTCCCTAATGAATGGTCCATCCCAAGCATCCCTATAGCCCCTATTCAGATACTGGAAGGCTGCTATGAGGTGTATTTTCTGAATAGAGGAACTGTTGTTTCAGGTCTCCTTCCTTCCCTCTTGGTTATAAGTGCCTGATACCCAAAGCATGTTCATGCCAACCTGCACACTTGAAATCTTCCTCTAACCACACGAAACTCTCCCTGGAGTCTCAAGAGTCTCCATCTCCATCTCTGCCTTCATCACTCTGTGCTTCATAGTATCTGGAACCTGTTGAAGTTTGGGAGAGATCAGCACCTCCATTTTGTTACAGGTGTCCATCAGAGAAAGAATTCGCTTTCCTTGTTCTGAAAACAGGGTGACAAATTTTGCATTGTTCATATTTCACCAGGTAGTGGTAGAATTGCCACTTACCTGTGCAAACATATAGGTTATGCCTAAATTAAGATGGCTATATCCTTTTACATATTGAAAGTATCAATCCTGCTCCCCTGTTTCTAAACTTGATCAGCAGCTTCCCATTAAATACATGTGTTTCACTCTCATGTCATTCTTTTCTCCCTTCATCCTATTTCCCTTCCACTCTGGGACAAGTTCACCTCCAACAGGCACAAGTTTAACTCCTTTGAATTAAGAAGATTAACATTCCTTTTTGGTTTTCTTTGCTGGCCTCTTCCATCTTTCACTTAGAAATTTATCAGTAATGCTCTTCATAAAATGATATAAATGCAGGATAATTACAGAAACAGGAGTTTCTCTAATTTTTTAAACAATCTGGCTTCAAATGCATATGTAGTGGGAGAGGGAAAATGTAATGCCAGTGGCATGTTACACCACAGTAACAAAGGATTTCGGTAGGTTGTATAATACTTTTTTTCCATTCTTTCCCCCAGAACCCTTGCAAAGATATGGCATTCATTTAAAAAATATATTTAGCAACAAAATCCAGACCAATTAAACAAGGCTCAGCAGTGTCTGTCTAGGATCACAACTGAAAGTTGCTTTCTTGTTCTTTTCACTGAGAAGGATTTACAGCACAATAGCGGTTCACAGGGTAAGAAAGGAAAGAAAAATTTGCAAACAAGTTATTGGCATGATAATAATAATAAAAAAATAATCCCTGAATAACAATATTGAACTTTTTTCTGTTGGCCAAACAAGGTTCTGAAAGTCATGTGGAAAAAGTTATTTCATTTGAAGACCTTTAGGCAAAAATATGTATGTTGCTCTCAGCGCAGTACAGTAGCTGAGCTTCTTAGGAGAGTGGCTATCCTAAAGGGTCTTCACACCCTGATGTCAGCATTTTGGTTGTTTCCATCAAGCTAAAAGTTCAGTGATGGTGAAGGCAAAGTGTTAGAACCCTGCATAAGCTGACTGGGTGAGGTTTGTAGGTAAGTGCTCATGCCCTGGAAGAGTCTGGTGAATACAACAAAACAACATGGTGCCAGGTCTATAATAAGGTGGTTGTCACCTTGGCAGGTTTAATAAAATCTCTGGCTCTTCAAACCCTCTCTCTCAGCAGGTTCCTCATCTGGCCATGTCTTTTTTGGTCCCAGAAAGCATCTAGACTAGATCAAAGACTAGAACAACATAGTCTTTGTGCTACACCATGTCCCCAACTATCAGAGAAGTATTTTTTATGCATGCTCCATGCACAGTGAACATGAGACAAGAGTGTGCTCACCATCAGCCTTTAAATGAGTCCTTGTCTCACTAAAAAAACCCCAACAACAAAACAGCCAACAACATCAGTGCCTTTACATACTAGGCTGTGAGTTAGGCCTACAACTAAGGAGCAAGAAAGCTGAGTACACCACTGTCATCATCCTGAGGGCATTTAAAACCACATTTACTACTGAACTGCGGAATAACTTCAATCATGCCCTTGAAAATAAGGCTGTGTGGGAGGGCTCTTCCAAATCTTCCTACTGAAGTGGTGTTACAGTGTTGCAAATAACACTGGATTCATAAGGCTGGAATGAAAACCAAGTGGGAAGATGGCTCAGGCTGCTCAGGGTCAGGGTATTCAGCTGGTGCGGTGTACCCCAGGGCTGGCCTGTGCTCCAAGCACTGCACATAAATTTGTCTTCAGATAGATCCTGGATCAATAAGGAAATAGTCATGAGAGCCTATCTGCTTCGTTACATGTCATATGTTCTTTTCCGGATGAAGTTTGGCTGGTTTTGTTGTGAGCATGCTGACAGGACAGAATAGCTCTTGGAGACCATTTCGGTGGCAGAAAGAGAGGGGAGACATGGATGGACTTCAGATTGGGGTGAGAATGGAGCCTGGTCTTCTGCTTCCCAAGTAGATGCTAGGATATTATGAGGTTTAAAAAGTATTTTTGTTGTAAGATGCTGATATTATTAAAAGAGTGAACCCAGGCCTGCTTTTCTAGGTAACTTTGGCAGCAGATCCCACGGAACACACTGCAAGCAGTGGGCAACTGTGCGCATCTCCTGCATTTGGTGCAGAATCTCCAAAGTGGGGAAGGAGTTCAGACACATCATTGTAGCTTGTGGTTCCTATTGGTCATCATAGAGTGCAAGGTTTGAGGTTTGTGGGGTATTTTTAGATGATTTTTATGAGGGCATAAGTCTGCCTTAGTTGAGCCACTCTGGGTCTGGATTCTGTTCGGGTGACCAAGATTCCCGTCAACCCATCTTTGACTCAACCTGGCCTTCAATGTTTGCCTTTGAACAGCTGTATGAATCCCACTGCTGAAGACAATGTGCTGTGCCATCTACTTTCCTTAACAAGCCAAGTGCCCAGCATTGCCACTGCTTAGTAACTAATGTATACAGTTTTGACTTTACACAATGCAGTGCAATACATTTGGCTCCACAGTTTGAAAAGGGCCTGCCCTTTGTCTCTCTTTATCAGTATTATCTGGCATAGAATTATGAGCTGCTAATGACCCAGAGATAATGAAATTCATGTCTCAGAGAGCTCACAGTCTGAAACACTGATGAAAGAAGACAGGAGAACCACTCAAGAAATCCAGTGGGAAGAATAATCTGTGGCTTTGAGCATAATATATATTTTAATTACTGTTTGTTCGGCACTCTGGTAGGGAATATGGAAGAAAAAAGCTTTTAGGAGAGTTTTCAATGGGCAGTGGTTTCATTTTCTACAGCTGAATTCCCCTTCCCCCTTTAGTTTTTCTTCTCAGAGTACTGGCACTTTGATAAGTGTTGATGGAAAACACTGTCTTTTATGGCAATGTGGGTGTGAGTAGAGGGGAGAGTATATTTGAAAGTGCTGCATGCAAAGTGCCAGAAATGCCTGTGGTTCCCACACTTGAAGGAGCAGAAAAACTCCCCCCAGGAGGCCCCACAGTGTCAGAGGATGCAAAACAAAGGGAAGGTGGGCTGTAGCCCAAGCTTCTCTCTCTTCACCAGTTCTGACTAATTTGGAAAGCCAGGCAATGCCATCTAAGTTAGGAGCTCAGTGGCCTAGGATTGCCTTCTGAAGATGTTTCTCTCAGGTGATTTTACAATGAAGTCTTGCACAGATTGCTTAGGCCAGTCTCCTGTTGGAGCCTGTTGGCCCCTTATTCTTCTCAGCTGAAAGAAGATAATGATTCTTGCTTGAATTATTCAAGATTTACACTAGTATGATCTGGACAAGAATCTGGTGCAAGTATCCTGCAGATAAGCCAAGAAAGGAGGTAGTTGTATGTGAACACATTCATTATGCGTATTACCCCAGAGAGGCGAGCCACAGTTTCTGCTTGCCACTTCAAAGAAGTAGAGTGGGTCTGTTAAAAGAAAAGCAAAATCCCCAAGATGCCTCCAGGAAGGATAATTGAGATTTCATTGATTTGTACGTACAGCAGCGGAGACAGAAATCTCACGCTTGATTTTAAGTTTATCCGGCACCCTTTCCTCAAGCACACTGTTGTGAGTCTGAAATCTTCAGCTAAAACGTTGCAAAGCAGCAATGAGGCTCCATGATCTTCACAGTATGCCTTTGTTTTTGTTTTTATAAGTCAAGAATATGCAGCTGATGAAAGACTCACAGATTCCCTGCAGAGCGCTCCCAGTCTGAATCCCTCTCTCATGTCACTAGAATGAATCAGTCTGCAGACAGCAGTTTTTAGCAAAGATGCTTTATTACCAGGACTGTAGCACCCACTAGAATGAGGAAACTCATTACTTTTAGAAAATTATTCTGATGTTTGAAGTTCTTTTACAGCCCAAAGTGGAGAAATTGCAAAGCTCTACATTTCTTTTTTAATGAGAATGAATGCATTGGATGTCTCTAATTACACAGAGGTGGAAAAGTATTAATTACCAGAGGACAACTCTCCATCTTCAAGTAACGATACAGGTGGACCAGTCTGAGCTCCCAGTGGTAATAAAGCATGCTGGCATATTGACTAACAGCCTTAGTGCTTCTGGGATAAAAAGAATTGGTGGGTATTTCCAAACCTTCACTATCATGAGGTATCATGAACAAGAACAAATGTTATACACCTTTGGAATGTTTATTTGCTAATTATGCACAGTGTTTCTATCAAATCTTATTGATTCACATATGAAAAAATAATGGATTGTTCCACTTTCCACTTCCACGCCATCCACATTTTAGCAGCAGCTGTCTAGAGGATGGGGGCATTAGACTATGTTTAAAACATTGTTGCTTCCATTTTTTAGTGGTTTTACTTTAGAATATTATTTGCTGACTCTAGGAGTTTGTGAGAAGTGTGGTTGCTAAAAATCATGCTGAAACTGAAGGAGGGGAAGGTGATAATCAGAACAGCCTGATTTGTAAGTGGGATTGTGAATTAACTTATTCAGCTGGAGTTCCTTTCTGCTGTTGTCTTTATCAGCTGTTGTCATTCCCTCATCTGTTACAAATGCCTAAATAAATTAAATTGAGAAAAACACTGAACGTCAAAAATATGGACTAGAATTCAAAGTGGTTGGGAACAGTTGCAGTGCCAATGGCTTAAACAAGGAATGCGCAATTGTTTACTACAGCAGCAGAAGCCTGAGCAAAGAACAGCCTTTCTGAAGTTGAAGGGTAATTATTGACAAAAGGACTTGCCAAAGAATTGGAACTTCATTGTTACCAGAAGACTGTGCATCTGCGCACTGAATTGTTCTTCCTCTAAATGCTGCATGAAGCTTCAGAAAGCTCGTAGGTATTCCATGGCCCTGATCATCTTTATTTTTAGATTTGGCAAATGAAGAGTAGCTGAAGAAAATCTTGTTCCATCAGCAAAGGTGATTTAGTCTGTGAAGGGGAGTAATACTAAACTATCTCTGCCACTCATAGAATTTGTTAGCTTGAATGGTGAATTAATTTACTGTTTTGAGCAATTCCGTGAAAAATACACACCAGAAAGTGTTTGAAATTGTGTGAGAAAGTTTCTACTTTCTGCCAAATCTGCGGGTTTTTGTGTGCTTGTGTGATACCAACAGTAGTTCTTGGAGTAAGGAGATGATGTTAACATAGTCATACTGAAGGTGCATATGTCAGCTCCTTTCCTCACTAGGAATGTTTCAATTCATTAGCTGATTTCATCATTTGAGCAGAGGATCAAGTCTCCAATATACAAAGTTTCTACAAAAGGTCTCTAAGAAGTATGGTAAAAAACCATGAGGATCCACAAGTATCTGACCTCCCCCATGCCCTGTCTTCTCCTTCCCAAAGAGATGTGGGACAGAATTTGTCACAGGGAAGCTGCAAGCACTGTGATGGGTTGGGCTGTGGAAAATTGTTTGACACCTGACCAACTGGTTGAGCAAACATGATGTATGTCACGGCCAGTCAAGCAGTGTTCATGTAGCCTTGGTCCCAGCAAAGATCTTGATGTCTCCTGGCCTACCTGCAAGCTAGACAGAGTTGTTGAAAGATATAGGTAGGAGAAGAGAGAGTAAAAAAGGCATAAGAATGTGGTGGAAGAGGACTGAAGAATCCTATAGTGAGGGAAAATGAGGGAACTGTGGTTATTGTGGTTGGGCTGTAGGTGATACAAGGATGAGTTCATAGTTGCAATTTATTTGAAGGCTCAGTCAACCACAAAGCACAAATCCAGTGAAAATCAGAATTAATTAGTGACCAAGCTCATAGAATTACTTGTTGATAGTGTGCTGCATTCCTCTGCTTAGTTCCCTTTGCCACATTGGGAAAATGTTTGTCTTTTCAGACCTAGTTATGTGAAAGGTCATCTTTTTGACCAAAAAATGTTTAACTAATGGCTTTAAATGATGGATTGCTTTGTGTCTTAACTTAATGACAATGGCACTTGAAAAATGTGGTGGTGATGCATGGATGAGAAAAACAAGGCTTCAATCCTGGTCTCATGCCAGGATCATGTTAGTCAGGCTCTGATGTATACCATTTTGTTGTGTTCAAGTGCATGTATAGGACCCATCAACACTGCACTCAGAGCACCTGACTTCTGCAGTCATATTGAACAGTTCATTGGCCTAACTCTGATATAATATTAGGATAAATCAGCAGTGATTTGATTTAAATTATCAGAGATAGAGCAATATATTTAATGTGGTGATGTCAGAATCAGGTTCCTAGTATTTGCTCTGACTCCAGTGTGCTCATGCAGTAACTGGAAGAAGTGCTAAGTGCAAAACAATAGGTTCTTTGCTTTTTTTTACTTACAGTTTTTACAGCTGGCTCTGAAGAGTTGAAGTCTTGCAGGAAGCACTGTAGACTTCAGGCCTCAATTTATCCCCAGGCCAGAAGCAACGCTGGTAGCTGAAATGTGAGCTTCTCTAGAGCTCTGTAAATGATCTCCCCTGGTCCCAGAAGATCATCCTTTTACAGGGTAAGAAGCAGCTTCAATATAGCCTGGTTTTCTGAGCTGGCTTTAATGCTTAGGACAAGTGGGCATCCTGTTGTAAGAGCATATATGCCCTTTTTTTACCCTATTATTAACACTTTCTGAAACATGTCAGGTATTAAAGCTCAGTCTGACAGCACCTTGTCCACCTTAACCATCCCCTTCTGGCTTTAAATCTGGTGGTTCTGTTTGCAGCTCTAGGCTTTCAGGATTGCAGCTCTGGGTATTTGTGATAAGGCTCATCGTTATGTTTTGACACTCACCTCAGTTTC
This sequence comes from Myiopsitta monachus, assembly GCA_017639245.1. Taxonomy (NCBI): domain Eukaryota; kingdom Metazoa; phylum Chordata; class Aves; order Psittaciformes; family Psittacidae; genus Myiopsitta; species Myiopsitta monachus. The sequence goes on from CM029919.1 coordinate 70,363,739, forward strand.
CGATGGCTTCTGTTTACTTTTATTCAATGTCTCTTATCTTCAGCCAGTTGGAGCTTACTCTTCTGTCTGTGGCCTAATAATTAAAAAAAGAATTCTCCTTTTGAGAAGGATGCCACTGTCTGGAAATGTCTGAGGGGAACTTTTTACGAGGACACATAGTGCTAGGATAAGAGGTAATGGCTTTAAACTGAAAGAGGTTAGGTTTAGATTAGCTGTTAGGAAGAAGTTCCTTACTGTGAGGGTGGTGAGGCACTGGAACAGGTTGCCCAGAGAAGCTGTGGCTGCCTCATCCTTGGAAGTGTTCAAGGCCAGGTTGGTCTGGTTTAGAGCATCCTGGTCCATAGTGGATGTCGTAGTTTAAGTCCAGCCAGTAACTCAGAACCACGCAGCCACTCTCTCACTCTCCCCCTTCCTCCCTCTGCTCCCAGAGGGATGGGGAAGAGAATCGGAAGAATGTAACTCTCATGGGTTGAGATTAGAGCAGTCCTGTAACTAAGGTATAACACAAACCACTGCTGCTACCACCAATAATAATAATGAGAAGGGAAATAGCAAGGGAAGAGAATACAACCGCTCACCACCTGCCGACCGATACCCAGCCTGACCAAGCAGTGATCTAGTCCTTCCAGGTAATTGCCCCCAGTTTATATACTGGGCATGATGTGCTGTGATATGGAACACCTTTTTGGTTAGTTTAGGTCAGGTATCTTGTATCTGCTTCCTTCCGGCTTCCCTTCCTTCCTGGCAGAGCATGAAACTCAGAAAGTCTTTTGTCAGAGTAAACATTACTGAGCAGCAACTAAAACTTTCGGTGTTATCAGCGCTGTTCCCAGGCTGAAAGTCAAGAATACAGCACTGAACCAGCTACTAAGAAGGATTAAAAATTGCTGCTGCTGCTGAACCCAGGAGAGTGGAAGGTGTCCCTACCAGTGACAGAGGTTTTCAAATTGGATAATCTTTAAGGTCCCTTCCAATCCAAACTATTCTATGGTTCTATGATCTTCTACAGAGAGACAGTCATAGCTCCACCTTTTACCATAGCTAATAATGTCTATATGTCAGATATGAGTCAAAAGTAATTTCTCTCTCTCTTCACAAACAGTGTTAGCATCTGACTCAGCAGAGTCCTGCATTGCTGTGCAGAGGTCTTCAGCACTGCCATCCTGTTGCACTCACAGGCTGACTCCTGCTAGTGTAGCGGGCAGTGTTACAGTGGAGAAAAAGGATTCACAACAACATCTCAACTGGGCACAGGTCCAGGAGTCTCCTTCAGACTCCTCAAAGGAAAGCCCGCTCAATGGGAAGATATGAAGTCATGTAACAGCCAGTGATTTTACTTTAACCTTGAGAAAATTATCATCTGACATGTTTTGAGGAGAAAAAAGAAACAAACACTAAAACAACAGAAAATTTTTTACATTAACCTGATAACTCAGTTATTTAAGGCAATTTTGAGGTCAAAGAAGGGAAAAAAGCAAGACACTTCCTAAAAGGAAAAAAAGGAACATTGAGGAAGAAAACTCATAAACTATTTGCAGAGTGTCATGATACTACTTCTAAATAGGCATATTTGCCATTAAGCTAGGAGAAGGTTTTGCCAGCAAAAGACAGCACCATGTTTTCTTCCCTTTTCTGGCAGAAAATAGGTAACGTTCACTTTCCCTTGTGATGCAGTAGTGACCAACAGCCTTCAGACAGTATTGTTTTGTATTGCTGCTTGCTTGAGATCTGTTCTCCTGCTCCGATGAAAGCAATGTTTGTGTCATGTTCTGGTTTATAAACAAAATGTTCTATTTCTTGTATAAAATGTGAAATGACTTACCATGAGAGTTTGACTAAAGTAGTTGAAAAGACCAAGAATTGCGTGTGCGGAGTTAATTTTTCTTTGGTATTAAAGACCCTTTGGCTTGCACTTTTTTGTCAGATGGGAGAACAACTGTGCAGATAAATGACTTCAGTGTCTGTCTGCCTTAAATAGCACATGTGATGTGGGAAATGCTCAGAGGATTTTGGTCTGGAGACATTTTTTTTTTGGTCATGCCAAGTTGATGTAGGAACACTACAAACCAGCTTATGTAGCATTTGGGCTGATAGAAAGCCAGGTGGATGCTTGTCTGAAGGCCTAAATACTTGCAGCCATCCCAAAAAGCACATCTGTAGGTCACTAAAATGCATCCTGTCTTGCCATATTGCTTTTGGATACTGATCTGTACTGAGAAGTTGCACATGTGAGTAGTGATGACAGTGCTAGCATTAGGCACCTTATAAGTGTAGCACTGCCTAAAATGTGTGCTCATCACGGCGCTCTGTGGTGTGCCACGTGCCATGTATTTCCCACACTGAATTTCCATTAGCTCAAGTAACAAACATACAGGTACTTGGGGCTGGAAGAAATGAGCTCTTCCTTAGCATATTGCCATGAACTTTTGGCAGTCAATAACGGGCACTGCCCAGTCAGTTTGATATAGTGAGTACTACCAACAGGATTACAAGAACTAGCAGAGGAGTTTAGTATTTTCTAACTAGTTTATTAAGATCCCTTGGTCGAAACCCTTTTAGCCTCATATTTTTTCAGAATAACATTTTCAAGTATGGTTTATAGTCTGAGAGCTGTCTCAAAGCAGCTATAATTAAAACATTTATAACTGTAGCCTGTAAGATTTTTAAGAATAGCAGAGGTAAATGATACCCATGTCTTTATGTGGATTATACTGAACTGTTCAGTTTCACATATATGTCTGAGAACAAAATGTGTCTTTTAGCTTAAAGGGAGTGAAAACCTGGGTTGTCATTAATTTCAGTCCTATACTTCGATCATCTCTGTAGTACTTGGGTGTCTTATGATATTATTATCAAAGTAATCTCGGTTGCATGTTTGTTCTTTCAGGTTCTTAGGGAAAGAAACAAGCGGAAGGAAAAGTTGTGAGTTTCAGCTCTATGAAATGTGACTGTGTTTTTACAGACACATATGCACACACCCAATCTGATATATTTATATCTACGTTACTTAATGATCACATATATCATTGGAAGTAGATATGTGTGGTTCAGTTCAATCAACTGATACTCTGAAAATTCATTTCAGGTTCTCTTATATTTCAAACTTAGCCATCTTATATGGGCGTGTAGCCAAGAGGTCTCATTGCTACATGATGTACTATGAAATCAACACATAGTACAGACTAAACTAAAACTGGTGTTAGATAAACAGATCCAAGCATGGAGTAAGTCTGGATGGCCTGAATGGATGTGTCATATATTGCTATGAGTTACTGATGACCTTTCATAATTCACAAGTGGCTCAGATTCCCTCCACCACTTCTGAGCTATGAGATCATTAATAATGCGTGCAAATAAATAACACATCTCGAGTCAGCTCATTGTATTTCCTATTGCTCTCTCTTTCCCTCCATGTATGGTATGTATGCATATAATATTTATTTCAGAAACAGTGAAATTCCCACCAGCAGCTGTTGGGAATAAAGTTATATCTCACAGTCATATCATTGGAGAGCTATATTTCATATCTGTAAGGTGTAGTCATAAAATAACACTTTCTAATGTGTTTGGAAATACTTCTGCAGTTATTTAAACCGATAGGACTATAGTATTCAAATTAACTAAACTTTACAGTACAGTCACATCCACAAGGTCAAATTCTACCCTAAGTTACACATTGAACTCATTGGAAATCACACATGGCATCATCAGTTAGTAAAAATCTGACTCTGCGTATCCTCTGGGTATGGTGGAATCACATTGGGATGAATTGGTCCAGCAATTAAGGTCTTTTGACCCTAAATGTGCTGAAGCCTCAGTTACCTTTTGCCAAGTCTTCTCTCTTTCAACTTGCAGTAATGTAACTCTTTCAGCCAAAAGCTAAAATGATCCCAAGTCCATTGAAATTAAATCTTTCCATTGAATTCAGTAGGCTTTGGATCAGTTCCTAAGAGCAGCTGCCATCTTGGAAAAGCTCTATGTGAAAATTGTCTTTGATTTCACTATTAATGATCTTTTCCCTGATGTTACTTCATTCCCATATTTTTCCAATACTGTATTTAAACACTGTTTTTCATTCTTCATTGTTCTTTTCAGCTTTTGAGGTCTGTTCTCATCTGTGGTTTTCTTACTGTGCTAATAAGAAAAATATTGCAGTTTGTAATCTGTTCTTTCATCTTAGTGTTTATTATCTTTCGAGAATATACTCAGTTCCATGGGTCAGTCATGCCAGTGAAATAATTCTGTCATATCGCTCAACCTTCCTGCTTGTAGCTGCACAGCCTTTTATTTCAGTTTCTGAGAGGCTTCTCCTGGAAAATCCTGTAGTAATTGAACTGATAAGACATATCCATGGGGAAGTAAGCTGAGGCTATAATGTTTGTATTGGTGCACATACGGCTGTGCCTGGTAGTTTAATGATTGGTTATTTAAGTCTATTTCAGCACATGGTCAGCAATCCAATGTGCTAGTAGAGGAGCATATATATGTTGTTAATCAGACTGGTACCAAATTAACAAACCTCTGTGTTAACCTGATGTCTGTATCCACAACAGAACCCTTAAATAAGAATATAAGCAGATGAATCTCTTTTAGACCGTTACTTCTTTTTTATATTAATTGCACTGCAATTGTGTAATAACTCAATTAAAGAAATATTACCAGTGTGATAAGAAATACGTACCTAAATGGGTCTTCATTCTCACACCTTTAGACATTCCAGGTCTGAATGGGAACATTTTGTTCCCTCTACTGAGCATCTTCTTGGGAAGGCTTTTTTGCTGAAACTGGTTTCCACAGTTCAAAGCATCCAGGGTGAGGAAGCCCAGAAGTAGGGATTTATTACTGGTTTTTGAATGGCCCAACCTATTTAGCACAACCAGCAGTGCTTTATGACAACCTGTAAGGGATTAACTTAATTTACCTCAAGATACTATCAAGTGGAAATTTTTGGAGAGGGCAGGGAGAAATGATTGAATTCAAGAAGTACTTCCCCTAATACAGCATGGAAGGTCTGGATGGTAGTCCCCTTTCTGGAACTAAGTAATGCTGTTATTCATGGCAACTGTCTGAGATTATTGCTGAACTTCTTGAGATTATATCAGTGCATTCACTGAAGATCCACTTTCCACATCTCCCAAAGGGATCGAGAAAACTGATACTTCCCAAAACTGCTACTGAAGCCACTGCTGCTGTTATATCACACCAGCTACATTCTTCAAATTGAAGTGTCCTTCACTTTAAATATGATTTTTGGGCACTGCCCAAAATGTGAACCATTTCTTCACAGACAGTTCTTCAAAACTTGTTGACTTTTTGTTAGCAGATACCCATCTTTCTGCTGAATAAGCCAAGGATTCTGTTAGCTGTACTAACTGCACAGAGCAAATCACCCTCTGGCCCCTGAATGCAGCAACCTTTCTACTCTAGCCATGAAGTAATTGATGGAGTAGTGCAGGAAAACTTGCATTTTTGCTCTCTGGAAAAATAATAAATAAAAATGTATAATTTCTTAATGGACGTTGGAGAGGTAACTGAAGTCTGGTAAACATACGAGAGCAGCAGCCAGCTCTAGTTTACTCAGATAGCAGAGGAAAACTTTGCTTTAAAAATTCATCTAAATATCCTCCTACATGAAATGAAAAATTGTTTCTAATCCATCTAAGAATGTATAACAAATTTTTTTGTTCAGGCTGGCCAGTTGCAGTACTACCTAGAAGGGTCCTGGTCAAGACTACCAACAGAAATCAACAAGGAGTCTTTTAGTTGTCTCTAATGGGGTTTGTTGTGTTGCTCAGTGATGATTTGAGGATAATGGGGAAGCTGGCTATGAAAAGCTACTCTGATTCATTAGAGCAAGAAACAGATTTGCTCATTGTAGGAGTGCATAGATAACTGGTTTCTGAAAAGTTTGATTAAGAAACTAGTAGCTTACTCACGGCCTCTTTGATGTGAATAGGGAAAATCCTACCAGCATTAGCAGATGCAGGACTGAGGCTTTAAAACCAACAGAGAGAAATAGCTAGAGAGAAGGGCTGACAGGAACTTTACGAAGTTCAACAAGGGGAAATGCAAAGTGCAAAGCCCTGCACCCGGGGAGCAACAATCCTGGGCACCAACATATACTGTGTTCCACCTAGCTGAAAAGCAGCTTGACAGAAAAGTACCTGGGGGTACTGGTGGGCACTAGGTTAACCTTTAGCCAACAAGGTGCCTTGTGGCAAGGACAGCAAATGAGATCTTGGGCTGCATTCAGTGGAGTGTTGCTAGCAGGTCAAAGAAAGTGATCATTTCCCTCTGCTCAGCACTGGTGATACCATTACTGGAGTGCCGTGTCCAGTTCTGGGCCCCTCAGCACAAGAGAGACATGGGCACACTGGAGAGTTCAACAAAGAGCCAAAAAGGTGATTAAGATACCAGAGCACGCCTCCTATGAGAAAAGGCTGTGAGAGCTGGGACTGTTGAGCCTGGAGAAGGCTCAGAGGGATCCCATCAAGGTGTAATAAATACCTGAAGGGCAAAAAGGATGGAGACAGACTCTTCCCAGTGGTGCTCAGTGGCAGGACCAGAGGCAATGGGCCCAAACTGAAATACAGAAGATTCTCTCTGAATATCATGAACCACTTTTTTGCTGTGAGAGTAACCAAACACTGGCACAGGTTGGCCAGGGAGGTTGCGGAGTCTCCATCCTTGGAGGCATTAAAAAGCTGTCTGGAAATGGTCCTGGGAAGCCCACTGTAGGAGATCCTTTTTGAGCAGCGTGGTTTGAAGCAAGTGCTTTGGAGAGGTCTTTTTCAAGCTCAACAATTCTGTGATTGTGCAAGGAGTGGAAGAGAATTAAGGTACAGCAGATTGTAGCTGTCCTCAAAATGGAGACTGAAGAGCACACGTAGCCTCAGCAGAGATTGTTTTATTGATTGTGACTTCAAAATACAATGGGACAGTAACGATAATAAAATATACAGCAGGGGCAGAAGGGAAGGAAACCTAGCCAAGATTACTCAGAAACTTTTATAACAATTCAGAAATTGTTATTCTTGTGAAATAAGTGTAAACTGGATGAGCTTGTGTGTATGTGTGAATTAGCCATTGAGGTTAAAGAGAATTGAGGTTAAAAGAATTAAAGTTTCCTCTCTTTCTTCTTTTTGAAGAGAATTTTTTCTCTTCTTTATCAATGAAGTGAACAAAATCCTTATCCTTGACTTTTAGTTAATGCAAGATAGAAAACCTAGGGAAAAAAATCCATTATGAAGTGAGAACACGTATGTAATTACGGACAATTTGAGACCAAGACAATACCTTTGTAAAGTGTTTCTCTAAAAAATAAAAATGTTTCTAATTTTGCATAATTCCATCATAGGAAACATGAGCTATATCTTAGCCAGCTAAAAGACTTACCTAACCATGGTCAGCTACTTTTTAAAGATCAGAGCACTGGGAAATGACTGGAACAAGAACAGAAGCAGACTTGTTATCCTCAAAAGAAAGGAATGTTCTTAGTAATTACCATTTTTTAAAGTACTTTAATCCCAAACTCAACATCTGATAAAGAAAATAATCTTTGAACACATACAGGACAATAAAATCACAATCAATAATTAGCACTGATTTGTCAAAATTAAATATTGTCAGATAAACCATTTTTATAGCTCAGAGTAATTAGTGGATGAAGAAAATGAGGTAAATATTATATTGAAGATCAAAGTATCAGCTGGAGAAAGCAAACATAATTACATTGACTTCATTGTACTTATTAAAGCAAGCTGAAGATCAGCATTTATCATTTTGAAGAGCATTTCTCCAAGTCTAGTAAAGTTTTACCTGAAAAATTAAATGGAATCATTCCTAAACATCACACATAACCTGAAACTTAGGTAAAGTGATCAGAAAACTGAGAAATTTGGGCTGATTTTTGGTGTTGCAAAGATTGTTTCTAACCCACATATTATTTCCCAACTTTGTTAACAATCCAGGAAAAGACCACATTTTATTAATTTAGCATGGTATATGCTCTATGAACATTTGGAAAAAAAGAATAAAAAGTATACACTGAGTAAGGGAGAAAAGCTGTGTGATAGTACAAATATGGTATTTTTAGGGAAAAAAATAGCAAAATACTGATATTCAGAAGGAAGAAGAAACCTGACAGCAGAAGTTCTATTTTGCTTGCTTGAACAAAGATCTAAACCCAATTTTATTATACAAATATATATCTTACATATATATTTGTATAACATAATTATATATTATTTTGACAAAAAAATCTGTATCTTCTATGCATGTGTTTCCATTTGAATTAAATTAATTCAGTGGAAAGAATTTCCATTCTTTTCCTTTTACTACTATCTACTGAAAGAATTACTTGATATTGATATTCCATAGTGACACGCTTGCTAATATTCACAATAAAAATATTTTAGCACGTAGAATTAAAAAGAACAGTCTTTTACAAGCTACAAGATGAGATAAGCTTTAGATGCAGACAATCAAGGAGAAAATGAAAGAGCAGTGATACAGTTCTGGCCAGCTTGATAACGATTTTGGCAGAAGTGTTTGAATATGTTCATTGTTAACTCTGTCTTGAGGATATGCCTCTGCTCTCAAATCAGTTTTGGTCAGAGATTGCTCTCAAGTTGATATTCTCCAACCATTTGCTTTATGGTACCCATAGCACCATATCTGTATCAGTCATATTATGGACATCACTTCATCCCAGTGCCTGGAGCTCTCTAGAAAAAAATTCAAATTCAGTCATTGTATCACCATGATATGATGTAATTATACAGAGTAATTAAGATTACAGGGATCCTTTAGTCCAGCTACCCCCAGAAAGCAGGAGAATTTTGAGTTAAAGTTGCTTTATGTCTTAACAACACTTCATGCAGGCCTACAGAGTAATACAGGTGGAAAGGATACAGACTCTGATATTCCAGAGCTCTCTTTGTTTCTCAGCTAGATATGAGTTTAGCTTCCCAGGTGCTCCCATAAAACTATTGCTTTCTTACATGAAGTGGTTGCTTTTTGGCAGCACTGACAGGTACATCACAAGAAGGAGCTGTTGTCATTGTGCTGCAGGTGTAGCTAAGCATAAACAAGGAAGGGCTAGTTTCGTCTGTCTGGATGTTTGTGAGGAAATAATCAGAAATATTTGTTACTGGAAACTTATGTGCCCAGACTTGCATATAGGTTATATGCAGTATTACTGTTCTCATGCTACATTTTGTAGTGAGAATGTGGGGCAATTATGAAAGTGAAACTTGCCTTTTCTGCAATGTGTGCAACATTTATTTAAAATGAATTGTTCCAGGGAACGTATTTGCCAAGAAACTCTTTCAGGAGATAATTTAAGGAAAATGAGCACCAAAGAATGGAAATTATGGGATTGAATTCGCTTAATTCAAATGGAAAATGTCTTCATGGTTTCTACCCAGCAGGTAATGCATATGTTTATTGCATTACAGAAATTACAGAGCTAGTTAAATTATTTCACTATTTTTGACATTCTGAAAATCTTTCCATTCCTTGTGATCTGAAATTGATACTTTTTCTGCTTATTTTACAATTTATTTCCACAGATATTTTGCCAGCATTTTTATGAAGTTATTTTAGAAAATTCATATTTACTAATACTCTGTTTTCCTCCTGAAAGTTGGGAAAATAAAGAAAGCAGCAATGTTAAGGAACATTTTAAAAATATTGACATATGCAGTTGCCAAAGTTTCAATAGGAAGTACTGACGCTGCTTGAAACATTTCCCTTACAGAAGTACAGGCCATTTTTTCAACAACGTAATGGAACAAGATTTGCTAAGAGCTATCATAAATCATAGAATTACGGAAAAATTCAGGCTGGAGGGGATCTCCAGCAGTCTCATAGTCCAACCTTCAGCTCAAAGCAGGGCTGGCTTTGAAGTTAGAATAGGTTGCTCAGAGTCATGCCCAGTTACACTATGTGTATCTCCAGGGATGGAGATATCACAGTTTCTGTGGGCAACTTTTGCCAGTGCTCAACCACCACCATTGTAAAACTTTTTCCTCACTTCCGATAGGGGCTCAAAATAGAGCACAGTATTCCAGATGTTTCTTCACAAGTCCTGAGTAGAGAGGAATAATCGCTTTACTCAGCCTGCTGCCAAGCTTCTGCTAATACAGCTGGTACGTGCTTTGCCTTCATTCCCACAAGGTCACAGTGTGAAGCTGGGTTCAGCAGGGTCCTTGTCTGTGGAGCTGCTCCTCATCAGGTTGGCCCCCACTCCGTACTGACACAGGGGTTTAGCCCTCCCCAGTGCAGGTCTTCCCATTGTTGCATTTCATGAAGTTCCTTCTAACCCATTACTCGAGCTCATCTGGGTCCCTAGATGACATCCAGTGTATCAAGCACTCTTGATACATTCCATTTCGGTGTCATCAGGAGACTTGCTGAGGGCTCATTATGCCCCATTGTCCAGGTTATTTATGAGTTTGCCTGATATTTGTTAATCCATGCTGGCTGTTTGCAGTTGCTCTCTTTCCCTTTGTGTGCAGTGAAATGACCTGCGTGAAGACTTGCTCCATAATTTCCCAAGAACTGAGGGAAGACCGTCTGTCTTTTAGTTGCCTGGATCCTCTTCCTCACGTGTTTCAAGAAATGTTTTTTCTCTTACCACAGACCCGAAGAGGCAGTCCTGCCTGAGGACATCTATTCTTTGTGGAGACATTTGGTCAGAGGAATCACATATCATTGTGCAAATAATCAAGTCTGTCCTCTCCAACTTATAAATATTCTGTTTCCTTGGGAGAATGGGGCCTTCATGGGGCACAGTTCTTCTATGTCCCCAGGCATGTCAATGTTGCCTATTAATCATGAGTCTTTCCTGAATACCACATCCAGGCTTCTCTGTTTGCATGCAAGCATATGCCCAGGTGTAGGCACAGGCTGAGTTTTGGAGTTGTTTATGAGAACCTAAACACGTCTGGCACCTTTGCATAGGACAAAGATCTTGTTCATTGAAGCAGACTGGGTAGAGGAAAGGCCAAACATTCTTGTTAGGTCTGCTGACCCATGCCCCAAGCATGGCTAGTCCTCAGAAGTTCATGTATGTATCAAGCCTAGGCCACATTTGAAGAAATAGCAGTGCTAAAGACAGAGATTATGTGGGTGATGAAGTGGGGGAGATAGGCAGTTTCTCATTCATCTCTAATCCAGGGGAACATTATGGGCTTGCTGTGTTGTGTGGTTTTGTAATGAGTTGAAGAAAAGGTTGTGGGATTAGTCAGGCTTTGTTGTGAAATAAATGCTAAAATAACAACTATTCTGTCTAGTAAAGAAAGACATGTCATTTGCTTTCTCAGATACTCTCAGGTGATTTTAGGCAAAGTCCATGGAAAGCAGTTAGCAATCAGATTATAACATGTTTCAGCCCCAGCTTTATTCCATGCTTCTCTATGGCTGAACATACGCTAACAGCAGATCACAGGCAGTTTGAAAGACTTGATCTATGAACCATGCAGATTGCAAACATTTTATCTTCCCGAATCAGAATAGTAGCAATTCATCTTTTTGTTGAAGGATCATCCAAAAATGAAGGGGACTTTCACACCAGAAGGTTGTTTCTCTGTCATGACATCCTGTCTGGACTCTGGAAACTCCTGTCCCCCTGTGAAAATGAAGGTGCATGAGTGCTCACTCCTAACGCACCGCTGATGGCAGTGGCAGTCTGGCAGCTCCCAAAGGAGTCTGTGCAGAAAGTGTCATTTCCTCATATGTCACTGTGATATTTTAGAATGCTTGCATAATTACTTTGACTGTTGTACTCGCACTGGGTGACAGAACTATGAAAACTGAAATTTGTTACAGGAACTGTTACGGATTTTGTCCCTTTTCCTCCCTTTTTTCTTTTTTCCCTTTGTAGCCTGGGGGTACACAGCAACCCAAGACATGCTGGGAGGGAAAGTCTCTGAGGATAGAGAGAAATAAGTGATTCCAGGCCCACACATACTTTCCCCTGTTTCTCAATCTTAAAGAAAGGGCATGCAGTCACTGGATTTCCATTACCATGGTGGGCCTCATTGATGGTGCCTACTGGATCATGCACAAGTATCACTAGTGAGTATTTTGGCACAAGGAAGCCATCTCCCAGCCTTGGTGCTGTAATAAGAGAAAAGACAAAGCCTTACTCAAAGACTTTATTCACCTAAGGCCAGCTCCATGAGATGTGTCATGACCAGAGATGGCAGCAAATGTTACCGTGTTAGGCACCCCTCCGTCCTTTTTGCAGAAATGCCTGCTTGTGTCTCCTTGAGAAGGCACTTTTTGGAGTGCAATGATGCCCGCTCTGCCCCTGAGGATTGCAGACTGTAGTTGGAGGAGTACAGGGATCTGGTCCTGGCTGACCGCTGTGAGCTTGGTACCTGCCCGAGGCATGCAGTACTCTCACTGAACAATGGCTCCAAGATTAAGATAGAATGAGGTTACCCCAAATCAATTTGGTGCAAAGTAGATGTCCTCGGCTTTGCAGGGAATGAGGAGAAAAAGAAGTCTTGGTTGCCATTACAACAGATGTTTACATTGAGCCCCTGTGTTATCTGATCTAGACTAAACTGCTGTTGGTTTTGGGACCTCAGAGGACCATGGTTAAGACGAGCACACTTTGAAGCATGTGAGAATCTACTGAGTGGTCGGAGCTCTTACACAGATTTTGTATGGCAGAAAGGAAAAATGAGTTTCAAGAAACGTATTTTATTTCTCAAAGGCACATAGAAAGCCCTTTAAGTGTGGACTGTACTCCACACAGAAAAGAGACCACATTAAAAAGGCATTTAAACCCCAAATGTCTTTTTGACTTCTGACTTCAGAAGAGTTCTCTTGCAGAACTAAACCCACAGTAGCTGCCTCCTGATCATATGGTCAGGCATGAGGAAAATTCAGCTGATTTCTCCCTCAGCTATACAATGAAGCATGTCACAAAAGGCAAAATTGCAAAATCATGTTGGGCTGTTAAATCTTTTTATGCCAAACAAACGGAGTCATTATTTTCCACTATACCTACCAGAAATGCAGATGGTGATGTATGAAATGAATTTGAAAGTTAGTGGTTAGTGAGGTTAAGTTTTCAAATGTTTTCAGGTGCTCAGGGACCAACTAGGCCTCCTGGCTGCCTTACTCAAAGTCAAAAGACAACTTTTCCTCTCAGACACTCTGATGACTGCAGTTTAGTGATGAAGTCCATGACAAAGACCTAGGTAGGTAGAAGATGCCAGAGAGAAGTCTGGCAGAATTTGGGAACAACTGACCTGTCTTACTCAGACAGCATATAAATAAAGTGGAAATGGGAGAAATGAGGGCACCGAGGCTGGAATGTGTAAATACAACCAAGCAATACGCCTGTTGGCTCATCTGAAAAGTAATTGAAATAAATAATTGCAATGCAGGCTGTGTTCTATTCTCCCAACAACAGTATATTTTCCTTGCCAAAGCGTAAAGAAGTTAAAAACCCTCAAAAACCAACAAAACAACCAAAACTTTGAGGTGAGAAATTGCAGAAATTTTTACTCTTGGAGTTCTGAAGTAAAAGCCAAGAAAACTAAATGTTAGATTAAAAAATGTGACAGCAGCTTGGACATTTCTTTGACTTGAAAGGAACCCGTGGCTATTCCTCTGTCCAGATTGTGAGGCAACTTGGGGTGTACTGGTGCAGGCAGCTCTGCCTGCTGCGTGCACTGCCTAGGACTCTCTCCTGCATGTTGGTCATCCTCACCTCCTGGCAGTGCTCTCCTCGGAGCGTCCTCAGCCTCTTGCCTAACAGGAGCTGGCAAACTACTGGGAAAAACTGAAAGTGGCCAACAGAGGCTGAGCAGCTACTATCCTCCAAAGGGGTAGAAGACTTCAGTTCAAGTCAGGACTTTAAATCAGGAAAGACACTTAGTTTACAGAAGTTGTGGCACTGTCCACAAGAACCCATGAAAGCAGAAACATGCTGGTGCTGACTGATGGCCAATGCAGTTTTCTGAGACAGGAGTGCAGCTTTTCAAGCAGAGGAAGAATTCAAACCTGCATCTTTCAATTTTTGGCTGAGGACATTAGTACTGTGCTATTGGGTGGAAGGTTAACTGCCACCAACATACCTTTATTTATATGACTTTCATTATAAATATTCAGAAAGTTAAATATTTCAAAAATATGAAGGGCTTATATTCAGAAAGTGTCTAAACAAGCTGTTTCTGATTATTAAACACACCAGTCTTAATTTGTTTAGACAAAAACAGTTTATTGAGTTTGGTCAAACTTCAGGAAGTCATCAACCAACCTGAAATAGTGGGTTTTTTTGGTGACTAATTATTTGCCCAAAGAATTATGCCGTCTTCTTCCCAGGAAACATAATTAATTTGGAAGTTCATGGTAGATTTTTCTTTTTTCTTTTCTTATTTTCTTTACTTACAAGTGATTTGAGTTTCCCCAGGAGAAATGTTGCTGCTTTTTGCATTGCTTTTGATTTGGGCTTTCAAAAAAAGGAGATATTTTGCCTCCTTATTCGGATGGGAGCATCCTTTTTACTCTGCCTCACCTAGGGCAAAGGGCTGTTGACAGCACCGATGGGCTGTGAGCACAGAGAGGCCAGGAGCTAATGGAGCCTGAAATGGCCAGAGCTGCAAAATCAGTGTCAAGTAGGTGTCTTGACTGGCTTTGCATGTTGTGTTTGGGCACATTTGAAAGCAGGCAAAGGGCATTTATTTATACATCTGGTTCACACCTTCCTTAAGCATGTTAGGTGGTCGGCTGAACTCTTTTGGACCTGTGACTTCTATCTGGAGGAGCTTCAAATCTAGTTTTTAGAGAGGTGGGCTGAGAAAATACAAGGTGGGACTGCTCAGAGACTCCGTCTTCCTGGTGGTCCTCTAGAACTGCCCAGCTGTTTGGTTGAATTAATCCCTTCTGGGTGATGCCACAGACTTTCAGCTTTGTCACAGTCTGACAAAACTGGGAGAGTTCACAATGCCAGTGAATTCAAGACAAAGCAAGTGGTGAAAATAAGTTTCCTCGGACTTTTCCCTCACAGCTGAAGTGGAGCCCAGCCCAAGCAAGGGGTTAGCAGAGGTAGGACAGCATAAGCATCTTGTGGAATGCTTTGGGGCCCTGGAGAAAACACCATCTCCTGATGAGGGGAGCTTCTCCATGTCTCAGCCTTGCCCCATGTAACATGAAGTTGAGGATTGTCCTGGTCACATGCTGAGCTCATGATTACATTAGCTCAGAGTCATTCAGCTGCTGATTGCAGAAAGACTCCCAGGAAAGTGGGTGGTTACCTTTAAAATGATCATCATCCAGAAAAGAAAGGCTTGGTTCAGTTTTGCTAGTGTGGAATACTCCCATAACTTTAAACCATATCAGGTTTTGATTGTGAGTTTAACTATATGTGGTATAAAGTTTTGTGCAAGCAAAGACCACAGGGGTCAAGACAAGCTGAAGCATGAGCAGCCATGTTCTTCCCGCTCCAGTCCAAGACCTGGATTCTTTCACAAATACCTCTGTGACAAGATAAAAAGATGAATATTTGACATGGCTGTAAGATAACACTCTGTGTTATCACTATGATAAACACAAGTGAATTAGGGATTATGAAAAAGACGCTATGACATGGTTGCTTGCAACAGCTGCAAGTTGGATGTGGTGCCCCAAAAGGCATCTTTCAGCCTAGTCTTGTCATTTGCTGGTACAGATTCATGGGGAGGTGCTCAGTAGTATTTGGGTTAATGCTTTGTTTATAAAAAAATCTCACCTACCCTTGCTGTATAATGCACTCATGTGTTGGAGCTATGCTAGGAAAAATAGGTTTGTACGATAATTTCTCTCTTTCCCATCAGACTAAACTGTCATGCCCCTATTTGCATTGAATTAATAATCCCCCAAGGTCAGTGCAGCTACGTGTGGAACAAGCAGCACTCAACATCCTGCCCTTGGCTCTTCTGAGCATCAAGAAAGCAGTATGGCAGCTTCGTGGTGGTGTAGTGTATGCTATTGCCGGTGAATTCACCTACCAATCTTGGGAACCTGCGGGAGAAATCATGCTGATGTTCACGAGGATGCCAGAAATTAACTACATAGTCAGGAAAACTGGAGACTCTGCAAGCTGCAGATCATACAATATTAATAAAAGGCTCAGATGGGAGAGTTCACTAGCATAAGACCAATTAAAAAATTTAAATAGATGGCATTTCTTCAAATTGGTGCATCAGACTTTCACAGCAGCTTGCAGAGTCCTTGTCCCTCCCGCAGCATAACTGGTTCTTACTCTCTGAACTTGATTTGTTAGCATGTCCTCTGTCAAAAGGTCTGTTTCTTATTTTTGTTGACTTACACATTGAATGTGTCTTTTTTTGGCTACTTATGTTCTTGTTTCTGCACAGTGGCAGCCAAGCAGGGGCCCAAGTACTCATTTCTGGCCCTCAGATTTATTCCCACATCTTTGATGGGGTGAGTCTGATGCTGCCTGTATCTCAGAGCACCTGGATGGGCTGATTACAGACATTCGCTTGCACAGCAGTTTCAGCTGTGGAAACAATTTTGCTGGCAGTGGAAGCCCAGTTTTGCTGGGGAGGGGCCCATATTTCTTGTTTGAAGCATGTGAAGCCTCACCACAGGTCTGTTATCAGACCTGCTGGAATTGTTTTCCCCTCACGCTCCTCTTGGTCCACTGTCTCTCACTCCTTTAAATCTCATTTCTGCTTCTTCTCAAATTCCCTAATGTATCTTTTCTGGTTTCTTTTTGCTGTAATCTCTCACCTTATTTTTAGTTTACCCATTAGCTCTTCCTTCACTGTGCTTCTCCACTGCCTCTTCATTTCTCAGAAACCTCGTGTTTTTCTCCCTGTGTCCCCACTTTCATCCCTTCTCCAGAAGCTCCATAAATGAAAAATCCAGTAATGGGACATATCCCTCGAAAAGACAGCTCTGTAAGTCCTCAGAGATGCTGTGAGATGAAGGCTCAAGTGGCACTGTTGCTGCTAATATTTTATTAACAAGTAATGCTGGGACCCACAGTGCCAAATGTTGTGTATCTGTGCTGTAAAAGACAGAAGACTTCACATTCTCCTCAAGCATAAAGGGATTCCAGCCTCAATCTTATACGTCAGCAACTGAGGCTTAGAGAAAATAAGGATAAATTTACAAGGTATTTGGCACATGAAGTTGTGAATACATATTTTCTCCCCAGCTTGATGTCCTTACGCATGCTAATTCTATTTAACCTATTGATTTTACTGGGGTATAGGAAAGACGTTCCTGTAGAAACCATAGAAAACTTTGCTCATGGTTACTGGGTCAAGGCCACACAGAGAGTTCAAGACCATCCATTTCTTTCTACATTCTTATGGGGGGAATATAAGCTCAGCATAATTTAAGGCAATGAAAGAGAATAGGGGGAGAAAAAACTGAAACATTATAGTCTGAGCTCACTGTGCTGTATCTGATTCCAGCTCAAGGGTTTGGACTGAAAAGCCTGTTTTCTTGAGGCATGTCTAGAGCTGAAAACTACAGCATAGTCCTCATATTCTGTGATATTCCCGTACGGCATCCATGAAATGCTGTTTCATCTTCATAGATGTATAGTAAGATGGAAGACTAAAGATCTAAGCACAAATACTATTATTCACATTTTCCTTTTTTGTGTTGCTCTGATGTTTAGGCTTTAGGTTTAATGTCATCTCCCAGTTAGCAGGTTTTGATGTGCCACAGGCTTTTCTATCAACATATGTTTGTATCATTTCCTGTTACTCCGAGGTCAGCTGGTGCTCAGCCAAGGGATAAGTTGACCTGTTAAATTTGAGAGCAGTGAAATAGTTGATTTGATAATATTTAACTTGTCAAATTCTTAATCTGCAGAGGTAGTATGCTCAGGATTTGAGCAGGGCAGCAAGATTTCCCTTAGCTATCATTTCAGGATGCCTGCAGAACCAGGAAGACTGTGTATCAGTTTACACTCAGCCCGGTAATCTTGCATGGGGCCTGTTTGTGTCTCTTTTGCTAAAGGCTGAATGTAAAATGAACATTGTTAGCCAAGAAAGCAAATAAAGGGAACTATTTCCCAAGGCATTTTACTCTGTTTATTTAACGCCTCTGAACAAACCCCTTTCCACATCCTCTGAACCTACTGGCCACTTCAGATAGCTCCACTTCCTGCTGGGTGAGTTTTTTCTAAAATGTTTATTCAGCTCCAGGAAATGATGATTTCCTGAATATTCTGAAACTTCATTTTTTTGTTGTATCCCTGTTTATTTAATAGTCTTACTTATTGTGCAACTGTGCAATGCACAGCAACACCTCTCGTGATGTAACTTCAAGGAACAAGTAAAACTAGATGTAGCACATCAAAAACCAGTTTAAGTGAAACTAAATCTGGTTTTGCTCATTTGTACACTGGTGTATTTCCATTAGCACTAGCGGTTACTCCTTATTTACAATGGCCCTAATGAGTTCGGAAGTAGGCTTTTAAATTTGTCACGCTCTTTAAGGGAAAGTGCCTAAAAATTCAAGCTAGTGAAGGAGAACTTAATTAACTTCAATATTTTATAATTCACAGTTTACATTAACGTCTTTCAGTTTTCTTTAAGCAGCAAACCAACAGAAGGAACTATATGTTTTCCTCACCCTACACTGAGACTAAAAATGAGCAATGCTTATTTTGTAAGGTTGAATTTAACCTACAGCCAGCACTCCAGCCTGACACAGATTTTACTTAAGAAGGTGAAATTTGTGTGCAGTCTTAATGAAAAGACCATAATACTTTATGCGCAAGGATGGGAACCAGAAGTAACTTCTCTGAAGCAAGAAAAGCTTCTTTAAGGTAAATCAAATGGGATTGGTCCCACAGAAAATTCAGGATTTGCATAGCCTTGCCATTCAGCTTGGACTCAGGCATGTATGTCTTCCTCCCTCCCTTCCTTTCTCCCTCCCTTCCTTCCTCTTTCCCTTCCTTCCTCCTTCCCTTCCTCCCTTCCTCCCTCCCTTCCTTCCTCCCTTCCCTTCCTCCCTCCCTTCCTTCCTCTCTTCCTTCCTTCCTCCCTTCCTCCCTAGTAGTTCACCTTATTTCCATGTGTGACCTGGTTTCTGCTGTTGCAAGGGGCCACTTCCCTCTTTTCATCTTAACACAGGCAGAGATACAAAACTTAAGTCTTTTCCTTTCCAAGAACCTTTTCCTTCCTACCTTTTCTGCTCTACCATAGGTCTGATACCAGTCCATCAGCTCCAACAAGCCTTTCCCCAACAGAAGGTAGCATCAGCCCAAAAGATTTGTTATGTTTTAACTCTCTTCAGGCTTGGTGAAGTTTTCTGAGGATGTAGGGGACCCATGGAGAATGGTTTTTATCCTTTATAGAAAATCTGGCTACTTGGCCTCTATTATCACCTCAGCTGCTGGGAATAATTTGCAGCACCATGTTTAAACCTGAATTTCATGAGAAAAATCTACCCTAGGCTACTATTGCATTTATAAATTAAGCTTCTAGGTGCTAGGAAAGCAAGAGAATAACAGAAATCAATAGGTTTAAATTACTTCCAGGTCCTACTAGTAATGCATGATGACATTTACAGCTGCCTTGGCTTATCCTGCCATCTTCTGGTGATACCTGCTGCAAGATCAAAAGTTAGAGGTGAAACGAGATGAAATATTTTATTACTAAGAACACAAGGGTTGGCTCCAATCCAACAGAACAGTTTCCTTAAATGACCATTTTTAGTAGACAGCACCATGTAAGATTACTGCAATAAATGTTAGGCATTTAGATTTTGATTTAACTTTTTTCAATTATATATTTATTCTACTGAACGTTACTTCACTAGGCTAAAGAAATGTTTCTGGCCTGACAACGCCTGCCCTGGCAAAAGCAGATAAAAAAAAGTACCACTTGTTTCTCTATCATTACAAAGCAACCAAAGATATTGAGGCAGCCAGAGCCATTGACTGGCCAAGTAGTCACAACTGTGACTACTTGGTCTCCAAGTCATTAGATTCTCAGTTGCAAACTGCTTCTCCAATATCCAAAATGACCTTTTGACACTTTCCACAACAAACCTCTCAATCAGCTCTCCAATTCTCTCACTGTGTCTCCTAGCCTAAAAACAGTCAATGATTTTCTTTTTTGCTGGTTGTATAGGGTTTGCATAGCAACCTTTCAGTAGTGGAGGGACTATAGGGGTGACTTCTATGAGAAGGTGCTAGAAACTTCCCCCATGTTCAATAGAGCCAATGCCAGTCGGCTCCAAGAGGGATCTGCCACTCACCAAGGCTGAGCCCATCAGTGACAGTGGTAGCACCACTGGGATAATTTATTTAAGAAGGGGAGAAAAACTGTGCAGAGCAGTGTGAGAAAGGAGTAAGAAAATGTGAGGGAAACAGCTCTGCAGACAGCAAGGTCAGTGGAGAAGGAAGGGTGCTGCAGGTGCTGGAGCAGACATTTCCCTGCAGCCTGTGGTGGGGCAGGCTGTGCCCCTGCAGCCCAGGGAGGTTCATGGAGGAGGAAGGAGTGGTAGAGACAATGTGTGATGAACTAACCACAAGCCCCATTCCCCCTTCCCCTGCAACTGCTGAGAGAAGGAGGTAAAGAAAATCAGGAGTAAAGTTGAGCCTGAGAAGAAGGGAGGGGTGGGAGAAGGTGTTTTAAGACTTGGTTTTATTTCTCATTATCCTATTCTGATTTGATTGGTAATAAATTAAACTAATTTCCCTAAGTCGAGTTTGTTTTGCCCATGACAGTAATTGCTGAGTGATCTCTCCCTGTTCTTATCTTGACCTATGAGCCTTTTGTTATATTTTCTCTCCCTTGTCCAGCTGAGGAGGGGAGTAACAGAGCAGCTTTGGTGGGCACCCAGCATCCACACAGGGCCAACCCACCAAAGTGGTTTTCTTGCTTCTTTCCATTTCTATTTGCACCCTGTCCAGATTTAGGCTCTTTTTCTGCTTGGTTTTGCCCTTTGACCAGACCCCCATGCTCGCTCTTTACCCAGAGCTCAGTACTGGCCATTCCTCAAAGCCTGAACTGAGCTTGAATTTTCCCTTTTGACACTTAAAGTGATGCTGGTTTGCAAAGTCCCCCCCTTCACCCAGAGAAAAGTTTGGACTTCTTATTGGAAAACCAAAAATATTCAGTGTTTGGCAACGAAGGGATTAGTCATGTCTCAAACCTACAAGCCATTCTTTAATGCTCACCAAAAATGTTATTTTTTTTTTGTCTGAAAATGTTTAGTTGCCATAAACAGAGGGTTGGGGTTTTTTCGGTGTTTCCACAAAATGTTGAAAATTTTCATGGAAAGCAGCTGTTGTGGGTAAAAAAAAACTAGACATAGTGATCACATAAAAATACTCTTTTTCGTGTTCAATTGAGATGTTTTGATGAAAAATTTTGACCAGCCTTGCCTTAAGACCTTTTATGGTGCTGTTTTATGAAAGGATTAGACTCAAACACTCTATCTGGGCTCTTCACCTATTTCAGTTTATACTTCATTTTGTCAGCCTTTTCGTTATCCTCAGGTCTTTAATCTCTTCTAATAATATAATTCTAATAAATAATATTTACAATATTTATTTGCTTGTTCTACTTAAAATAAAGGTTTCTAGTTACATCTGGGCATCTTAGTTACAGGCTTGTTGTTGATCTACCTGTTGATCCAGGCTTCTGAACTCTGTTACAACAGCTGCTCTCAAAGGGCTGCTTTAGTTGCATGGCATTAGGTCTTTAGGACATGTCAGCGCTGCAGACCTTCATGGCTCCTTTGATGTGCCCCACTGGTACAAGGATTCCTTGCAATCTTGCAGCATCATTATCCTTGGACTTGGCAGCACACTCAGATTCCTGTCCTCCTTGGTGTTTCACTATTGAGGAACCTCCATTTTACAGCAAAAAAATTTATTAGTCACTAATTGAAGGAGCCTCTACTTAACTTGGTGTTGTTACATTATTGCCCATCTTCGTGGTGGTCAAGTTGTGTCTGCTGTTTTGGCTCTCAGCCTCTTTCTGCCCCAGCTCACATCACCTATTCTGCCCTGGGATTGCGCCCTGAGAGTCATCATCCTTTCCGTGGGCTCCTGCTTCCACAGCAGGACTAAGTAGGGCCCTAAATTTGGCAAACTGCCCAAGTGAATTCCAGATGATGATGGCTTCTGGTATCCCACAGGGAAAAGCATATTGGGGATGCAGGACCATGACTGTTGCAGGAACTTGGGGCTTCAGAAAGACAGAGACACTTTTGATTTCTTCCATAAACAGCCAATAGCAGTGGCGTGTAGAAAGCACGCACAAAGTTGTGTCAGTGTCAGAATTGCTTGCTAGTAATTTTTTTCTTTACTGCCTTGAAGATCTCCAGGGAAATGGCAAGTTAATTTGGCTGATTGGTGTCATCCCCCCCAAGTGTGTTTACTAGAACCAAGACTAATTAGCTCTCCAGACAGTATGTGAATGCAAACGTATCAGCTTTTATTTCCCTTCCTTTAACTCCCGTCTGATCTCACTTAGTTGTGCCTTCAAGCAGTAACACACTAGGAAGTCTGCTGTCAGTCTCTGGAGCAGGGGCTGCAAGGGAAGGGTGGTTTGCTGCAATGTGCAAGGTTGTGGCGGACAAAACTCAGGCCCACAGTGTACTGTAGTGGCAGGTTTGAGTCTCCACC
This sequence comes from Myiopsitta monachus, assembly GCA_017639245.1. Lineage (NCBI taxonomy): Eukaryota > Metazoa > Chordata > Aves > Psittaciformes > Psittacidae > Myiopsitta > Myiopsitta monachus. Next base: position 70,386,369 of record CM029919.1, read on the forward strand.
ACCTGTGACTCAGAAACAATTGTAAAAGCCATACAAGCTAGGCTTACCTATACCCCATCCATACTTTTAAGGGATTGAGGAAAGTGTCATTTTTCCCCACAAGCAGTCAAAGTCCCGATTCCACTATTAGAGGCAGAGCAATCAGCCTATGTAGGGCATTGGCTCAGACCAAAGGGGGAGATTCCTGCGTGAAACTAGACAAGTACAGGTTATCTGGGCTCTGCCTTTCTCCAGCCTTGCCAGGATCCCTGTGTGCAGGCTCAGGCAACATCCAGGCTGAGCAGTGACCAAAATATTCTGCAGGCAGCAACCTTGTGCTTACTGTGGTGCTTGGTCCCACTGTGCCCCCTGGAGCACTCAATGCGAATTTTGATGGCAATATCTGAAATCAGAATGACCAGATGGTGAGGTATTTCTAATAACCGAGGACATGCTCTTAGCCAGTGCCTGTGCTGGAGAAAAGATAATTTTGGCATCTTTTCCAAAACATTCTTCTTAAAACAGGCAGAGACGCAGAGTTTGATCACAGTGACACTGATGCAAGTCCAAAGTATCTGTCGTGAGTGACTGAATCATGCTAGATTCACAGGAGGGTAATGAGATCAAGCTCCGATCCTCAGTGACTGCTCTGGTCTGCAGTAGATGTATGTGATTCCTGTTTGAAAATGGCAGGGGCTGCAGACATAAAGGCTTGTCACGATTATTAGTGTGCTTTATAGGAGACTTAACTGTCTGTTGAATCTCTGTGACTGAAAACCGTCCGATTTCTGTCTTGTTTCAGGAATCACAGGTGGTGAATTGCAGGTGGTTTGTTAGGGTAGCCACAGCAGTACCCTGCTCCAGGCTCTGGCTCTCCTGAGCACAGCATGGGGAGCTGGCAGCCTCCTAAAGCATGGAAAAACCTGACACCATTTCATGCTGCAAAGCTTCGAAGAAAAGCCCGCTTAAGAAAAGTTCGGTTCCTTCTTTTTAATGTCTTGAAGATGGCACAGTCATCTCAACATCAAAAGTTCTCATCAGACTGTGTTTCTGAGACATCACACGCTTATTTATTCATGTTTGAAGCACATGATGGGTGGGTTTTGAATCTGTGCATGAGGAACAAAATAGCAGTTCAATGAGAGTGTGCAAGAGATCGGAGTTTGTGAAGACTGCGTTAAAGTGCCAAGAGATGGAATAGCCTAACGGCACTTAGAGAAATATTCTTTACAGGAAACATAAACAGCCCCTCAAAAAGCAAATTGACGATGGCTGAAAGCAAGTCAGGGAATCAATGTGCCCGTAGCCCTGGGATATGCTCATCTGAGGGAGGCACAAGTAGGCAGCAGCAAGTATGGTGGAAGCTGGAAAAACATTACCGAATATGAACCTAAAGTAATTTAGATTAACCTTGATAAAGGAGTTTTAAAATCAAATATTCCTGTGCTGACATTTTTTACTGTTTCCTTCACTGTGCTTCCTAATTTGAGAACTTACATCCTGCACTTAAAAATAAATAAACCTGTAAGGAGATTAATTTAAAAAAGGGTCATGTTTGTGAGAAATGCATATTCTTAATCGTAGCTTGTGTTCTGGGACAATCCTTCCATAATTCTGCCTTCTGGCTGTGGATTTTCCCATCCTATCTATGACAGGATCTCCTAATAAATCCCAGGTTTCAAGGGGAAAAGCCCTTCTGTATTTTAGAGGGGCTTGCTTTAAGCGAAAGATGCAGGCAGATCCACCCCATCCCCACATCTGGCTTCTGCCACACCATCCAGTCCTGCTTGAAAAATAATTAGCAGCAAAATACATAAGTTTAGCTGAGACAGTGAAAGCTTAGCATTTGAGCCTGGCTTTGATGTTCTGTTGGGGTTAATGAGAGAGGGTATTCAAAGCTCTCAGTTGTGGTTTGGGTCTGTGGCAGGCACATGCCACACACCTTATGCCTGTTTGATGACTGGAAAATTATTGCTACCTAGAAGGTCAAAGGCTCAGCTTTAAAAAATAAACAAAGAAGTGCAAAATGGGGTTTCTGTAGTGCCCAGGCATGCTGGGTAGACACAGCGAGGGTTTGGTGAGGACCTGAGGCTGTGTGCTGCTTGCTGCCAGTGTAGCACAGGCTGCAGGGCTGCAGACCCTGGCCATGCAGGCATGGACAGCATTCAACACCCATCCTCAAGGTGGAAGCCATCACCTCTTTCCTTGGCTAGCACAAACAGCAGATAGGAAGGGAGGTGTATTGGCATGGGCTCTGCCAAATGTAAGCTGAGGTCTCCACTTGGGTTGGTGATGTCTGGGACCAGGAAATTAAGAGCAATGTTTATAGGGCAAATACTTGGATGACATGCAGGGTTGTACCTGAGGAAAGTCCTATTATGAGGACTTGAAATCAAAATACTAGCCTGTCAGACAAACACTGAGAAACTAGGTAATAATAATTCATTCTTTTCCCTTCTGAAATAAATCATTATGAAATTTACATTCACTAGATCAGTAACTGAGAGAACTCTTTTAAAATGGGATTTAAACACCCAGATAAATCTGATAGGACTTTACCCTTCTGAAGTATGCAAGATATTTCTTGGCGTACTGCTTGTTACTTAACACAGCCATTAAATATGGTTTATCTGTGGAAGGGGAGAGGGAGAGTAACAAGACCAGCAAAAATGATGAATTAACTGACTGTGATGAGGTGCTCTTTAGAGTGAGCTACCGTGGTGAACAGTTTTGTAAAAACAAGAAATATTAAAGCTGCATCTCTGGTGAGGATGGAAGTGTTACAACTATAGACAAGGTTTTTGCTACAGAGCCTGCAACAAGCGCTTTCCATGGGAATGGGAAACAGGGTTTTTATAGGACCCATGAGAATCCTGTAGCACTCAGGGCTCCTATGGTCCTATCCTGTGATCATGCAGTCACATGTTGTACAATCCTAAGGCATGACGTCTCTCTAACACTGGGCATGATATTTTGGCAAGCTACTTAGCATGTTTGTTTCAAATGTAGACTCAGCTTTTTCCAAAGCTCCTTGGGATTTCTGAGTGACTCACGTTCGACAGAGCGTCAGAGGCTTTGGACACACTTGAAAAAGACTGAATACAAGAACGCAGCATTGGCCTGAGCGAAGTTAACTTAGTTAAACAAATTTAATTTGAATTAAACAGACTTTGTAAGACAATTTAGTGAAACCAGTGCATAGCTGTGAATATGCATGGGTGAACACCAGAGTCTTCCAGAGATGCGAGGAGAAGTATGACAGAGCCAAAGTGCTCAGGAACAAGCAGCAGAGAAGCTGTTGGGAATAGGACAGTATTTTCTGCCTCCACAAAGCCCTTGTTTTCTATCTGATTTTGAACACAAGTCCAAAATTGCTGTTAGCTCCCCAGGAGCATTGGCCCCTACAAGTAAAAAGTGTCAAGGCATAATGGGGTGTTGCATGTATTCAGTGCGGTGGTGCTGCCTATACACCACTAGGTATGCAGCTGCTACCTTTGGTTTGAATGATCTAGGCTTCAATGGTTTAAGATAAGATCTATCCCCAACACCAGGTTATTTAATTGTGGTCATGATTATTAGAGTTAAAACCCACTATAGTACCATGTTGCAGTCAGGGTCCAAGAGAGAGGTTGAGACTCACCATGGTGAGGAGAGTGCTTCTGTTTCCAAAATATAAATAAAAATTTCATACTCAGTCAAATGTAATGGTTTAGGCTGACCCAAAAGGAAACGTGTCAATGCAGCTTATGTTAATGTTTTCTCCAGCCTAAGCTATGATTGCCTAGCTCTGTTTGTGACTGACCTGTTTCTTACAAGCTAAAGGCCTGGGGAGCTCAAGGATAGCCCAGTAAGGACGTGGGTTTTGGTAGTGGTCAACAGTGGCTTAATGCCTACAGTGGGGGTCCAAGTACACATATCTCTTTCTGAACATTCTCTCCCATTTGCAGCTTGGGGACTTCCTAAGGCAGAAGAGGCTGTAGTACACTGATCCACCTTTAGTGAATTTTTACGTGTCCTGTCCCCACTTGAGGCCGTATGCACTTCTATCATCATTGGCTTAAGCACACACCCTGTGCAAACCCATCCTCTTACACTGGTTTTGATCCAGCTACCAGCTGTGAGCTCCACAGCATGCACTGGAAGAGGCTGTGAATGGACATTTCCTACTCACCCTTCCCATGCTACTTGATTTTTGATTTTTTTCCACTCTCAGGTCTTCTGTTTTCCAGGCTAAAGCATTCTAGGGCATTCAGCTGCTCCTCGTGTGCAAACTACTCTGTACCTTTGACCCTCCTTGCTGCTTTTCTCTGAACCTCTTCCAGTTTCCACTATATCTTTTTTAAGATGTGGGGGTGGAAGAACAATCCAGACCGTGCAAAGTGTTCATGATGCAAGCCTGTCATGGCTTTGTACAGTGAGAAATGCTGCTGAGTTAGCTTTTGGCTCAGCCACACCAATCTGAATGGTAGTGCAGACAGAGATGGACAAAGAAGCTCTGGTGGGGATGGACTATCTGGGAAAGGGCAAAGTGTCCCTGAACAGTGTAGGAGCCCTCTGTCCGGGGGAGTCTATCAACCTGGCAGGCAGAGCTACTGCAAACTGGTGCTGGAGAAGGAAGAGGAGGAAAGGACAGTCATGAAGCATCTGCTTCGTCTCCTCTGAAAAAGATAAAAGTCCTCCAGCCTGTAAGCTGTGATGTGCAGCTCCTCACCAATGGCTGGGTGCTCTGTGCAGGAGCAAGGGAGACAGAACACAAAACTGGCTGTTTGTCAACTGGCATTGCCCAGAACAAGGCTGGCTTGATAAACACAACAGACTTAGAAAGGGAAGAGACCTCAGAGATGTATGGAGGCAGTAGAGGGAGACTGCTTGTAAAGTAAGTAGTCTGTAAAGGTCTGGTGCTAAAGCCTATGAAAGGGGCATTTATGCAGGCAACCCAGGAAACAAACCTGCTGGGATTGCGTCTTTTCCAGTTACTGGGAGAAGGGGTGAGGGAGGAAAAGAAAAAAAGAAAAAAGAAATGGATGCAAACTTGTCCCATTTATTGGGGACTTTATTGCCATAAGCATTCATGAATTAAGAGTGGTCTGATCCATATTACGTGTACATGCAGCACTGAAGATAGGTGCTGGAAACCTGACTTGTTTGAGGGGTCTCTTCTGTAAGAAGTAACTTCTCTGATATCAGATAAAGGAACAGAATTGCATTTTAACCTAATTTATTCCCCTCAGCATGTGAAACACATGTTGAGGAGCTAAAAATCACTTGTCCAATGGATGCAAAGTCTTGGTAGTTACCTCATTTTAAAATGAGCAAGGTTTTTGAAGAACGGACACTAAGTATTTTTCCTCAGCTTCAGAGACCTCAAGACGCTGGATCTCAGCTGCTGCTGTTCCAACTGTGTCATCTCTGACTTCAGCAAAGCTACACCAAAATACTCCAACCAGGGAGACGGCCCCCAGTCTGATTCATGCTCCATTTGCTTCATAGGTATGTGGTTTGCCAAAGGCTTTAGCTCTCTATTTGTGGCTCGGTTTAGCAAAAGCAGAGCCAATGCAGGCAGTTGCAAGGGTGGGGCCACATTCTGAAGTTTCTATGCTTATAATTTCTGTTTCAGATTAAAAAGAGATTCATTTCTGCTTTTCTGTGTTTTGTTTTGCAGATGGCAGGTAGCTCTTATTTATTTGAAGGGTTTTTTCACATCTTCCATTTAAGTGCTTGGAATAAAGTAGGCTGCATGAAGAAGTGTGAAGAGTTAATCCAAGTAGGAGAAATTTTGACTGCAGCTGTGTGAAAAATGGGCCAGAAAGTGTTTTATACATTTATCTTTGTTTCAACAAGGCCTATTTCTTTTTTGTACTTCAAGTACATGAGAGGGGGATAGTCAACCTGAAATGCTTGATTTAATCCAAAATAGAACATCTTGGTTTTGGCCAGCTTAATCCTAATAAAAGAAATAAATAAAAAGAGTCAGTCTCTAACTGAAAACATCTTCTAAACACCAAATTTGAGAACATTTCAGCTTAGGAATGGTGACAGAATACATCTAGCCTGTAAAAAAAATACTAAGAATAAATTAAAATTTACTCTTTCTGGCAAAAAAAAAGTCTTGTTTAAAAATAAGAAAAATATATTGGGGAAGCCACTTTCTGGTGCATGCAGCTAAGTCAATGAGCAGGCTTGCTGAACAGGACTCTCTCCTGTGTGGAAGATCCAGAGGCACACTCAGTGAGACAGCTTCCCTGGCCTTGTCACCTGCAGCTCAGACAGACTCTGCCCTCCTAAGGAGCTGTGGCCTTTCAACCTGCCTTGGTGCTCCCTGGTGCTTGACCAATCTGAGGATCTGTTTGCAGTACCACATCACTCCAGTGGCAAAGAGGCTACCAGGACCTCTTCCTCAAGTCCTTGGTTTGGAAAACTGTTCTGAGTCACCTTGGCACCTTTCCATTGAGCATAGACCTCTCACCCAGGGAGATCAAATGTATGAGACCTTGGTGGCTGAGGTGGGCCACAAACCCTGTCCAGCTCTGCTGCCATGAGAAGCAGCATCAGACCAGTGCAAGCACCATGGCTTGGGCACCTGAGCTCCCTTGGACAATTGTTGCAGCCTGGAAGCCAGAAGAAATCTTGACTGAATCTAGCTCATAAAGAGTAACTCACTGAAAACTCCTTGAGTTACTTGCACACATTTTTCTAATAAATGAGCCATGCAAATACTTAACCCTATTATTGCTTCTTAAGAGGAACATATTAATAGTTTAGTAGTACACTGAGAGCTTGTCTGTGGTGCATTAAAGTTTATAATGAACCATCTAAAATCAAATAGATAATCAAAGGAAACCAAATATTGCAGGTGAGAATAGGAATGAACCAGTAAACTTTTGGATTAAACATCTGCAGTGGGTGAACAAGCATTTTCCTGCAAAAGGAGTCTTCAGGAAACCTACTGGTGTCCCTGTATCTACAGGCAGGTTTGTGCTGGGAATCAGACCCATTCCCTGGAAACCCACAACAGCCTGCTGGTTTTGCTTACACCTTAGGTGCTGCAGCAGCTCTCCTGGGCACCTTGGACCCTGTGGTCCAAACCTCATGGAACAGCCTGATTAATAGTTGTGGAATAAATGAGCTCCAGATTGTTTTTATTTATTTCCTTTCGAAGGATGAACTGCAGCAGTCTTGTCTCTAGCTCAGAGAAGAAACTTCAACATCAGAATTTGCACGCAATGTGGAAAATCCTTGCCCTCCGACTGTTTCCACAGTGGAGACCGTAGCACAAAGCCTCGCCATGGGCTTCTTACTGACCTTGGGCACCCTGAGCGTGTGGGGTGTGTCCATGCACCCGTGGAAACTGCAAACAAAAGACTGTCAGAGAGCCTGGATATTGCTGGCAGGAAGTGTGGAGGAGAATTGTGTGCTCATTTGCTGTTCGTGGGAGATGCAAACTGCCACTGTCAGTTCATCCCTTTGCTGTCTTCTCATGGTTCATGCCACTTGTCATGTTTTCCTACCCACTCAGTCCTCACTTTTTGCTATCTATTACAACCTACCATCTACTAAAACCCTTTCCCTGTTTCTCTTCCCCCTACCTTTGCACTGGGCAGCTTTCTTTCTCCCCATGCAGGCAGGTGACAATGGTCTGCCTGCTGCTGCCTGCTTGGACTATATGGAGGGATGTTCTGCCCAGCACCAGGCAAGTGGGGCAGAAATGGGGCAAAGATGTCATTGCCCAAATTCCAGCTCTACTTGTGGCTGCAGCAGGAAGGTTTCCACAGTAGCCAGAGGGGAAATAGAGGGGTAAGACAGGCTAGCAGCTGTTTTTGCAGATCCCAGATGCCTGCATAAGCGCTGTGTGTCTGTAGCTGGGCATGAAGAGCAGGGCGTCCTGGAGCCACGTGCTTCCCTTCTCCTGCTACCTCATCGCTTATCTTCTGCTTTCCCAATTTAGAAGACCCTGGCTCAGGATCTCCCCCAGCTTCAGAAAAGAAGAGGAAAAGCAGCAAGAAAAAAAAAAAAAAGATTGTTCTGTCTTTTGAGGCACGCGATGTAGTGTGGGAGCAGCAAACCTTCGGCACAGCGGTGGCAGAAAGCAGAGCTGTTTGCTGAGTCAGGTCCTTGATGAGCTGGCAGCTCCACATTGGCCGTCTGGTATTCATTGTCGGCAACTTGCAGTCTAAACTTCCTACATCATCTCCTAATCCTCTAAAAGATGTGTTTCTCTGACTCAGAGCTGAGTGCGCTCTCACTCCCTGGCCGCTGAACGTGTGCCTTTTTGTGGAGTCACTAAGCATTAGGCTGTCCTGGTCCTCAGTGCTGCAGCTGTCGCTCCTGGGTGATATCTTGTCTGTCCTGCACTTAGAACACCCACTACTGAGCTTCCTCTGGGTGGCAGGCAGATGTCTCTAGCCCATACCAAATGGCTGGAAAGCTTTTCCTACCATCTAAAGTGTATTTCTGCCCTGCTTTCACTCTGCTATGTTCAGAGTGGTGGGGTGTTTTTCTTCTGCCATACCACCTCCAGTAATATTATATTCTCTAGACTAATTAGGACCAAACCTTCAATGTTTCCTCCAGAATAATTTTTCTTGACCTTCTTGCTTTCCCTTTGGGGAAAGTCTGCTTGCCCGTGACCCACTGTGCTGCAAGGCACAGTTTTTCCTCTGACAATCAGCACTTTCTCAGGGATCCAGGAGATTTAATTGCAGGTAGTAAAAAGCTTTTACACTTGAGCTGGATTAAGCTTTTTTGTTACAAAAAAAAAAAAAGGTTTGCCCTCATATTCTTGGCCTGGTCTATGAATCTGGGTGTTGGCTGCATACACAAAGGTAAATTAATGGACTGGCACTAAGTAGCATGACAGAATAAGAGCACAAGGAGTTCTTGAGAAAGAAAGGATGTTTCTAACTCAGTGTAATAGTGAGAACTAACAGGTCTTCATATAACAATAGGAAGTTATATGACAGAACTTCAGTTGATGTAAATAGCTACAGCTCTGTGACTGAGTTACGCTGAGATATGTCAGTGGAAAATTTGTCTTTGCGCTGACATTTTCGAGACTTTAAAGGAAGAATGTCCAGTTTTAAAATCACATTTGGTTACGGGTTAGGGGTTTTTTGGTGCTGTTGGGTTTTGTTTGTTTGTTTGTTTTTTAATTAATGTTACTGTGCCAAGAACTTCAGCAGTTTTTTAAGTTTGCTTGTTTGCTGGTGTGTTTAAACTGAGCCTTTAACATCTCTGATTATCACCTATTCACGGCATCCCAATACAGACCTTAATTGTTTGTACAAGTTTCCCCATACTTGGAAGAAAGAAGATCATGTTTAAGAAGACAAGTAAAAAGCCCTGAAGCTGGATTTGGTAATTAGGAAATGCTACTCTGAAGGTTATTCTGAAGTGAGGAAGAAAAAGGCAGGTTCATTTAAACACCATGTTGATGTGCTATTATCTCCCCTACTCCTGCAGGTGTGTACTGAATAAAAATACTGCTGCTGTACCCTTTTCTGGTCCTGATTCAACCATGCACTAAACAGAAATAATGCTATTTGCGCTTACACACTTGCACAGCAGCAGAAATACTCTACAAACATCAGCTACAGAATTACCACAGGGGCATTTTTATTGCTGATTAAATATTCACTTTAAGCAAAAGCGGTGTAAAATTACATCATGTGTAAAATGTGTTTTGTAAAAGCAGTTGCTACATTTAATAAACAATTTTGTTAGAGATCTTTTCCATTGAGCTAGAATCAATTTTAAGGCCTTTAAGTCCTTTCCCTATATTGTCTCGCAGTACAATGCAGCAGTTAATAAGTGGCACAATTGACTGATTTTATTGTGCACTAACTTAAAAGAAACAGTTATGGAATTGTAAAATAGAAAACTGTGCATGTCTATATACTGCTGCAGTAGCTATCATTGAGATGATAGCATTAAATGTCAAGAAAATCAATTAGAAATAAGCGCTGAGGATAGTAATTTCCAGTGGTGTCTGGGTAACTTTTTATCTTTTTTCTTGTGGGAGCATGCAACAAAGCTGTACACTGCTTTTCCTTCTCCCACCCTGTTGTTACAAACTGTTGTGTGAAATCCTGTTCTGAAATTCTCCTTTTCCTGTTGTGTTTCAATGAGAGCAATTGATCTCCTGGAGTTCTCCAAGGGGGACTGCTCTAGCAGAGCAGGCTCTCCTCATGTTATTTCAGGAGAATTATTTATGGGAAAAGAGCTAAGGAAATAGGGTTGTTACTAAGGACTTGGGAATGGAGGAAGAAGAACAGAACTGGAGGTTGTAAATTAAATAAAGAATGGGACTGAAGGAAAAAAAAGCCCACAGCAAGTCACGGGATCTGATTCTGCTCTTGGTTCACACCAGTTTGCTATCACTGACCTAAACGCTTCTGCACAGCTATGAGGTGAGCTTCAGAGTCTGTGTTGGTACTGTACATAATAGGTCTGAGAAAAAAACAGGCCTGGGAAAAAGAAATAATTGTGAAATAAGTTTACATCGCAGGACAGATCCCCAGCCCTGGGTAAATGACATAAATATCATGTGTCTCAAAAGCACAACCTGCCCAAAAGCAGATGCGATCCTGGGCTTTTGGAGGATCTTGTGTATTTAATTTTTTTGGTGTTGTGAATAATTGATAATAATATAAACTGTTACTGCACTGGTTTCATTATTTTGTGTATGGCTTGCTTTTTTTTTTCTTGGTACTGTATATTCTTAGCTCAACCCAATACAGAAATACCAACCGGATTGTCTCCATTTGCTGGGTTTATGCTGCCATGAAATGAATCCAGATCTTAGTATGGTGTTTAGGTGCTTTGAAATAAATCACTGAATTACAGCCTTGATACCATGCTTCTTTGACTCACTATGCAGTAGACCTCGTAATTCCGAGAAGTGTCTTTTTCAGCCTGACACCCTTTCTTGTTTCAGGACAGATGAACAGACACTTTTCAGGAGAACTTTGGAAGGTATAGCTCAGTTCATATCAGTCTGTTCTTGAATATTTTCAAAACCTGCTGTAAATGCTGTATTTTTTATGAATCATCCAAATGATCCCCGAACGGGAAGCTGCAAGGACAAGCAATCCAGCCACAAAGTATTGATGAAGCATAATGAACTGCCACTTACCTGAGCAATTGATATTTTCATCTGAAGCATCCTTTCTGTTCAAACATATGGCTGAATTGCTTCCCCAGGATTTCTTTCAATGATTTGAATCTCTTGTTGACTGAGTAATTTCTGCTTCCTGTAGCATTTCAGATAAATGAGATTGCACCGAGAGAAAAGTAGAGCTAACACCATTCCACTGGAGAATTTCTTGGCTCCACAACTTGTCTTTTCTCACTTCAGAGACTCTCCAAGTAACAGAACATATAATATAGCCTTTTAACGTGCGCATTGTTTCCAGCCTTCCTTCTAATGGCAATGCTGTAAATTGAACTAACTGTTCAGTCATGTTTTAATAATTAACGCTTTAACACAAAAGAGTCTTTTTGGTATCCTGTCATTGAGCAAAGTTTCATAGGTGATTTAAAAAGGTCTGTTTTGTCAATCTGCCCTGTAGTTGCAAGGCAAGAGATTCTAAATTAAAACTAATGAGCCTTTTTTTTTTTTTAAAGAGCCTCAATCAGACTTAATTTGTGCCTGTAGTACTCTTGCGTGATATGTGTGGTTTTACTGCCTCTGTAGTAATGGCTCTGTGAAAGTTGCTGTTCCTGCTGTAGCCAGAGGCAAAGCCTTGCCTCAGGTGGAGTTCCTGGTGCTGGAGGCACACTCTGTGCTGCCAGGAGGGGTGTCTGCCTGGGGTACAGCCAGTGACACCCCTTACCCCTTCCCAATTTCATGGAAAACAGGTTGGTTTAGTAGATTTGCCGGACATTTGGGTCTAAGGAGTTGATTCACCAAGGTGTGACCTGATCTACTGGCTAGAAATTGCATTTCCCACGATATGATCAGGACACGTTTAACAGACAGGGTGTCAGGGCAAACCTTAGGGTGCTTGCCTACTGCTTCTTTGCAGGAGGTGTGTTTTGGGCTAGCAGGGGGATTCATACTCAGAAGTCATTCAGCAGTGCTTTATCTAAACATAACATTCACATCACTACATGTCAGGCACATACCTGAAGTAACTAAATTGAAGGGCTATGCTTGGATTCATGTCCATTGTCAACTGAGGGAAAGCATACTCCAGTGCTTACTTGCACTTTGTAAAGTGAGAGAATCCACTGTGTAAAGAAGAAATAGGTGATTTGGTGACCAAATGGGAGATAAAATCCTGCACAGGAGGATGGCGTGCTGCTCACTGGTGTACTACCAGAGAAATAACAGTTGGCAAAGATTAAATCCAGAAGAAAACTATCTACAGGGACCACACCCACAATATGAACCTCAATTGCCAAATAACCCACTCTCCTTATGAAATAAATACATAACCACAATGCCGCAATGAAATGGAAAAAGCAATTTTGCCCAGAGAGTATTGTTCCTAAAGGCACACAGGACAAAGCTCAGAGCCCACCACACCCAAAACTCATCACAACAGCAAGAAATGAAATGCCAGAAAAATAATGCAATCTTGTAAAAAAACCCTAACACATGCACACACACACATACAAATTACTTCTCCCCTTCCCGCCCTTCCTCACTTCCTTCTGTTTCTCGTCCTAAGCAGATTTCCAGATAGCTGCTTAGCTGTATGGAATTTGTGAAGAGAAATCCAGATCCTGGGCATGAACTGCATCTCTGCTCATCAAAACTAGTCCCAATCCTTCAGCAAGTAGCTCAGCACCCAGCATGTAACCAGTACTCAGGGTACTGAGTACTTTGAAAGAGGAGTGTAGACACACATACATTGTTAGGCTGAAACTCTTGCAAAATGGTCTGCTCTCAGCTAGTCCTCTTCTGTCACTTTATGCTAGTCATCTGTTCCTGCTAAGGTCTCTCTTGCAGTCACAGAAACACAGTTTAAATGTAGGCTTTGGTCTTTTTTCCAGCTAGCCAGGATTTTTCTCAATAAAGATTGTTTTACTGCTGGTTTTAATATGTAAACAGGGAAAATATTCTTGATGGTTGGGAATTCTAGAAGTGTTCTCCATTGGCCTAATTCTGCATGTGTTAAGATGGGTGTCCTGGGTTCAGCAGTAGCAGTCACTCTTCTCCTTTTTAGTAGCTGGTGCAGTGCTGTATTCTTGACTTTTGGCCTGGGAACAGTGCTGATAACATTGATGTTTTTAGCTGCTGCTCAGTAATGTTTAGTCTGACCAAGGACTTCCTGAGTCTCATGGTCTGCCAGAGAGGAGGGGAAGCCGGAAGGAAGCAGAGACCGGACACCTGACCCAAACTAACCAAAAAGGTGTTCCATACCACAGAGTGTCATGCCCAGTATATAAACTGGGGACAGTCACCTGGAAAGGCTAGATCACTGCTTAGTCAGGCTGGGTATCGGTTGGCGGGTGGTGAGCGGTTGTATTCTCTTCCCTTGTTATTTCCTTTATCATTATTATTATTGGTGGTAGCAGCAGTGGTTTGTGTTATACCTCAGTTACTGGACTGTTCTCATCTCAACCTGTGGGAGTTACATTCTTCTGATTCTCCTCCCTATCCCCCCAGGAGCACAGGGAGAGGAAGGGGGGTGGGGAGTGAGCGAAGGGCTGTGTGGCTGACTAAGCTTAAACCATGACAATGGGCAATGAAATTCTCAGCAGCTTCAACAGGAATGGAGTTGAAACAGCAATGAATCTTACTGGAAATCCTGTCTCTTGTGTTGGCAACTTCTTGTTTGTGTTCTTTTTTTCTTTTCATTACAATCTGAAATAAAGCTGACACCACTTTCCCTCTCTCTCCTTTTCTCTATCCAGTCATGATGGCAGAGTGCGTGTGTCACTATTCCTGTATACTTCAGTGCCACAAACATCACACCTATCTAACTGCCCCTTTAGTATCATATTTTTAATGCTTTTATGCCCTTAATTAGGGAGGTTCTTATAAAAACAGGGCAATATTTCTTTTATTTTAATATGAGCTGTGTCAGAAGGTTGAACTCTGTGGAGTGAGAGATGGATGGGCCTGTTTGGGTCGTTTTCCTAGGGCCATTGCTGGAGGAAGTTTTGTGAATACTGATGGTACTGAGGTTACCTGCAGTCAACATCCATGCCTTAGGAGGGGGACCCTGATGAATGGGATGCGTAGAAGGAGCCTGGCATCCCTCTGAAGGTGCTTACACATGGGCAAATGTGTTGGAATGTTGCTTAATGCCATTTACCAGGAGGAATGAGGCACCAGAAGTCTCCTGCATGAACTGCATTGAACACAGCCTTCTCCAAGGTAAGTTTGTTCAGGAAGACAGAAGGCACCAGACTGATACCTCTCCTCAAAACCCAAACATTTTACTTTGGCCTCCATTACAGTGAAGAGTGGCATCTTCCAGAGCAACAGCACAGTCATAATAATGAATGAGGCTCCAAAGTCTCAAATTCTGCTCCCTCCTGGCCAGTGTCCCAGCACTGCGATCCCCGGGTAGCAAAAATCATGAGTCAGCTCCCCCTCCCTCCCTAGCAGCCTGCTCGAGTGCAGTCAGGTCATGTTTTCAAACTTTCCTCTGCAAACAGGAGGGATGGAAACTTCTTCTGCAGGAATGAAAGTTGAGGTTTGTGTTCGGTCTCTTCAGTTCCAAGTAGGGACTCAAATACCAGCTTTACATTTGTGAATCACTGGATAAATCAGGGGAGCTGGCAGCTTTGGGAAGTGTTTTTACAATGTGTTTTTTGGGGGGCGGATGGAGTCCAAATTGCACCCCAGGATCTGAATGCTTGTGGGTTTGAATTTCAGCCTCCCACTTTTGAGGCTCTTTCTACTCTGAAATATACTTCCAAAAAAAAAAAAAAGCATAGAATGCATCTAAATGGCATAGCACAATGCCATGAGCTCACAGTTTAAACCTGCCCAGGCCTTTTTAGCATAACTCACTAAGTGTAAGGTAGGAAGGAGGTTTTCTTGAACAACTACTGGATGCTTCCCTCTCTTATCCCAAAATGTTACACTGGCTGTTGCTAAAAATAGACTTCGGGTGCAGGCAGAGAGTTGGTTAGGGACCATCAAGAAGTATGGCTGTGCAACTGCTCAGTAGGCAGGTTAAGTTAGATTTTGTGGCACACTGGGCAAATGAAGCTGCCTTGTTTCTGGTATTTGAGCAGGAGTATCTAGAGCTATGTCAGGTATCTTTATGAGCAGAAAGAGAAAGAAAGGATGAGTCCTGGGATGTTTAAATGCGACACTTTCCATTCCTTTCCTTGGCATGGGCAGTCTGTAATCCTCTTCTCCTTGAATATTTCTCTCTTTAGCTCTTAAACTGAAAAGGTGGTTATATGATTTCTTTTCATGTTTATTTTTTATTGAGAGAAATGAGGGAGTAAGTACTCAATGCAAAACCAGTGCACTTTGGGATGAATGAATAACGGAAGAGCACCATTGCTCTGGACACATGTGGCATTGTTTACTCATGTCACTGTAAATGATTAACGTGGAAAAGCTGCGTTTGAACAAGTGAGATTGATGAGAGCTTTTCAGGATATTTTTGTGTAATTTAAAACAGTGCCTATACTGGATGGTAAAAAGAGGAATGAAGACGAGGCAGCCAGTGCTGTTAGTTTCTCTCCCTCCTGATTCAGTCTTTGGCTGTGCCCTGCATCTATTCCAGAAACTAAGGCTTTGAATGAAGGATGGAAGGAGAAAAACAGAAGGCTGGGGGAAGATTTTGGTCTTGACCACGCTGCCAGATGTGGAGATATTTGAGCTCACTCTTCCATATTAACCCTGGAGTTTGTAGAGTGGGGAGAGTTGGGTGATGGTGGGTGCAGCGACACTTGAGCTGTCTGAGGGACAGCTTGATATGTGCTGGGGGAGAAGGGGAGTGCCTATATGCAATTTAACCATGTTTGCCTGGGCTCAAATTAATAATTCACAGTGTTGATGCTTACTATCCCCTGTACAGTGTTCCAGGTTACTGAGATAAGTTTCATCTGAACCTCATCCTGTTAAAGAGGTGGGTGTTATGCTGTGTTCAGGGGTGTCTACTAATGTGCCTATCTCTGTACTCTAGTTCTTCATACTCCTCATATGTATCTTTAAGGTTACTTAAATCTGAATGCCCGGTTTTAATAGTTATTTGAACCAAAAGACAGGTTACAGGTAAAGGTCTTTTATAACCCAGCAACAATTTCTATGAGATAAAAGGAGTTGTTCCTGAAGCATCTGTTAATAATTTGTAGGGAACCTGGGAAATAACAACAGCCAAAAGGCAACCAAGAAACTTATCATGGATGACTTCAACCCGAGGGCCATTTGCTGCTGATCTCTTGTGGCCAATAACAGATTTCCTTAGTGTTTCTATAAATAATAATGTTGTCTTCTAAAAACAGGAAGTCCCATATCCAGTACAAAGTAACCTGATAGTGGACTTAAGTCTGCTGAATGAAAAAGTGTTAGTTACAGACCTCCAAAAGCACAGTTGCTGGGGTACCAGATATCACAGTCAGTCCAAATTTACTTTATACAAATGAAATAGGGCATTAATAAAAAAATCTGCACTCCTTGGAACATTAATAGGGACAATTTTCCAAAGCTTAAAGCATTTTCTGGCGTAACAGACTGAGCATATGCATCTTAAATGGGAAGACACTGAGAAAAATACAGAATGTTCAAATTGTGCTAGTTGTTCAAAACTCCATGATTCCATCAACAAAAAAAAGGTAATGTAGAACAGCAACAATAAAATTCCTTAGTTAAACAGAAAAAAAAATAAAACATTTAAAAATATACTAAGAAAAAAAAAAGGTCTGCTCCCAATGTAGTTAAAAAAAGAGAAGGTATTTTTTTAAGCCTGTTTAAGAGCCAAGGACAGTTCTCTGCCAGGTAAAAGCTGAGTGCTGGATACATATGATAAAATCATGAAATCTGATACAAAAAGGCAAAAAGGATGATAAATACTTCTTACTTGTATTTATCTGTGCCCATCTGAAATGCTGAGTTGTGGGATAGGAATTTTATTAGCTGTAACAAAGAGGGATATGAACAATTTGCAAAAATTAAACACTTAGCTTATGCCATGGAGACTTAAATTTATTACCTGAGGTGTTATCTGAAGCATTATTATGTATTTCTAACATAAATGTTAGAATGAGGGACTTGTGGAGTTTAACTATACACTCCTTGCCATTTTGTTACCTGTAGACGAGCCAAATGACTACAGAAA
This sequence comes from Myiopsitta monachus, assembly GCA_017639245.1. Lineage (NCBI taxonomy): Eukaryota > Metazoa > Chordata > Aves > Psittaciformes > Psittacidae > Myiopsitta > Myiopsitta monachus. Next base: position 70,403,600 of record CM029919.1, read on the forward strand.
AATAGAGGGGACTGGAGCACCTCCCGTATGAAGATAGGCTTGAGAAAGTTGGGGCTGTTCAGCCTGGAGAAGAGAAGGCTGCATGGAGACCTCATAGCAGCCTTCCAATATCTGAAGGTGGCCTATAGGGATGCTGGGAAGGGACTCTTCATGAGGGACTGTAGTGATAGGACAAGGGGTAACAGGGTTCAAACTTAAACAGGGGAAGTTTAGATTGGATATGAGGAAGAAATTCTTTACTGTGAGGGTGGTAAGGCAGTGGAATGGGTTGCCCAGGGAAATTGTGAATGCTCCATTGCTGGCGGTGTTCGAGGCTGGGTTGGACAGAGCCTTGGGTGACATGGTTTAGTGTGAGTTGTCCCTGCCCATGGCAGGGGGGTTGGAACTGTATGATCTTAAGGTCCTTTCCAACCCTAACTATTCTATGATTCTATGAAAACTGTGGTTAATATATTCTAATTTGGAAGGAAAAAAAATAAAAAGAAAGAAGAAAGAAGAAAGAAAGAAAGAACAATCAAACCACAAAACCCAGGCCTCTTGGTCACTGATCGTAAGACCCAAAAATGAGATTTCTGTTTTAATAGTCTTTCTAATTTTTGTTTTAGTGGTCAGTGAGAAGCTGTAAGTGAGAGCCAGGAGGTGCTGTTTGCAGCCCTAGCTTTCATGGGTGACTTACCTTATCAGTGAGCAGCATGACAGGGCACAGGGAATCCAAGAAGTTTCTGGGGAGTTGCAAGGACCATTTCCTGACACTAGATATTCACAAGCCAACTGGGTGAGCTGCACTGTTAGGCCAGCTACACATTAGCTAGTGGCGCGAGAGAGAAGACAGTGTTATACTCCTCACAGAGGTACACAAGGATACAAGGCAAGGACAGAAGTTACAATGAAGGAAGTTCTGATGGCTATCAGGAAAACTTTTTCTCAGGTAGGGGGTAAAATATTGGCACAGGTTGCCCTGAGAGGCTGTAGCAGCTCTGTTCTTGGAAGTGTTCAAAGACTGACTGCACTGAGCAACCTGATCCAGTTGACCTGTTTTGAGCAGTCTAGGCTAGATGATCATTCAATGATCCAACCTAAATTATACTGAGTCAGTGGTTAAACTGATTGTTGTGTTGTTTAAACCTACAGAAGTGCAGAGAGAAACAAAATGAATGAAAAATGAATTTTAAAATAAGATCCAGTATAGCAAAAGAACAAGTGTAATTTATGGAGACCTCATAGCAGCCTTCCAGTATCTGAAGGGTCCTATAAGGATGCTGGGGAGGGACTCTTCATTAGGGTCTGTAGTGATAGCACAAGGGGTAATGGGTTAAAACTTAAACAGAGGAAGTTTAGATTGGATATAAGGAGGTAGTTCTTCACCGTAAGGGTGGTGAAGCACTGGAATGGGTTGCCCAAAGAAGTGGTAAATGCTCTATTCCTGGAAGTGCTCAAGGCCAGGTTGGACAGAGCCTTGGACAACATGGTTTAGAGTGAGGTGTCCCTGCCCATGGCAGGGTGGGTTGAACTAGATTGATCTTAAGGTCTTTTCCAGCCCTAAATGTTCTATGGTTCTATGGTTCTACGATTATATGATTCCTGAAGTCTATAATATCACTTTAGCATATTCACTCTGTAATGAAGGTAATCAAACATGAGATGAAAATATTGGATGAGACAGCAAATACACTGGTTCTCAGAGTATTTTAAAATCACAAATCTGTCCCGAGTGTAGCTGCATGCACAAAAGTAAATCGTAGAATCATAGAATTGTTTAGGGTAGAAAAGACTTTTGAGATAGTTTGGCTTTTAATTGACACATTAAATATGGGGCTATAATTACCTTTGCAATCCATAGCAAGATTCAGATCTCCTGAAATCTTCACGAGGTGTGACCCAAGGAATTCAGTGGTAAGCTCTGAGCATGGTGACAAGTCTCCTGGTTTGAAGAGTTAAACATTTATCTCCTACCAGAGATTCCTGAAGCTTTCTGAGGAGGCAGATCATAGAATCACAGAATCATAGAATAGTTAGGGTTGGAAAGGACCTTAAGATCATCTAGTTCCAATCCCCCTGCCATGGGCAGGGACACTTCACACTAAACCATGCCATCCGAGGCTCTGTCAAGCCTGGCCTTGAGCACTGCCAAGGATGGAGCATTTACCATTTCTTTGGGCAACCCATTCCAGTGCCTCACCACCCTCACAGTAAAGAATTTCTTCCTCGTATCCAATCTAAACTTCCCCTCTTTAAGTTTGAACTCGTTACCCCTTGTCCTATCACTACAGTTCTTAATAAAGAGTCCCTCCCCAGCATCCCTATAGGGCCCCTTCAGATACTGGAAGGCTGCTATGAGGTCTCCATGCAGCCTTCTCTTCTCCAGGCTGAACAGCCCCAACTTTCTCAGCCTATCTCCATACAGGAGGTGCTCCAGTCCCCTGATCATCCTCGTGGCCCTCCTCTGCACTTGTTCCAGCAGTTCCATGTCCTTTGTATGTTGAGGACACCAGAACTGCACGCAATACTCCAAGTGAGGTCTCACAAGAGCAGAGTAGAGGGGCAGGATCACCTCCTTTGACCTGCTGGTCACACTCCTTTTGATGCAGCCCTAAGATAGGGATTGCCTTTCTGGGCTGCAAGCGCGCACTGAAGCCTTCTCATGTTAAGTTTCTCATTGACCAGAACCCCCAAGGTCCTTCTCTGCAGGGCTGCTCTCAATCTCTCCCCTGCCCAACCTGTAGCTGTGCCTGGCATTGCTCCCACCCAGATGTGGGACCTTGCACTTGGCATGGTTAAACTTCATCAGGTTGGCATCAGCCCAACTCACAAGCATGTCGAGGTTCCTCTGGATGGCATCCCTTCCCTCCAGTGTATCAACCGAACCACACAGCTTGGTGACATTGGCAAACTTGCTGAGGGTGCACTCAATCCCACTGTCCATGTCACCAACAAAGAGGTTGAACAAGACCGGTCCCAACACCGATCCCTGAGGAACACCACTCTTTACTGGTCTCCAGCTGGATATTGAGCTAATGACCCCACCTCTTTGCGTGTGGCCAGCCAGCCAGTTGTGTATTGACTGAGTGGTCCACCTATCAAATTGATGACTCTCCAATTTAGAGACCAAATGTTGCAGATTATACTGTTAGCGCTCCCAATCTTGTCCTTAGTGAAATCCCCTAGTTTCAGATTCTTAAGGCTACCTAGCAAACTAATCCAGACTGTTGCTACCTGATAGTAGCTTTTATGGTGGTTATCTAGTCACAGATAACCCTTTCAAACAAGATGGGCATGTTGGGGCACAGTTTGAGTAAAGCCACTTCTGGAAATATCTACACCACACACTCAAAGTCAGGTTCAGTGGATTTATTTTCCCATGCTTAAATTTGTCTATCTCTTCTCAAGAAAAGCAGCACTTTGGGCAGAAATCTTAAGTGCATAAGGCAAAAAACAGTAGGTTGATCCTTTCCTCTTTTTGGTTTTTTTTTTTTTGTATCAGCTAGTATTAGCTAATGAATCATTCAGCTGTGATTTCCGTACATTATGAAACTGAACCAGACTGAATTTGCGAGATAGAGGGAAAGTGTCTGAAGCCCATTAAGCACACTGCAACCACTTCATTTAGGCAAGACCTTCTGTGTTTTGTTGATCAGTCTGCCTTTGGTTTAGATATAAAGGGTAAACTGATTCGGGTTCTTGTTCCATTTTGTAAGAGCCCACAGATTAGAAGAATATATGTGGCAGAATTTGATCTGTTAAAACTCCGAGGTTTGACAAATCAGCTAAAATGTTTTTTGAGAAGATCTGGTTCTTGGCTCGTTTAAATTTCCAGTATTCGGGGCCTTTACTTTCCTTCTCCAAGAAAATAACTTTCACCGTGCAAGAATGAAAGCCCTTATCTATTTTTCTAAACCCTGCATCTTGATGTGCTGCTACATGATACTACTGTGATTTCTCATGGAGTAATGTGATAGTTTTCAGCAGAGGAAGTCTATTCATTCTTAGCCAAAATACGGCATTTGGAAAAGTAAGCTATACGTAATTTCTTTAAATGAGACAAATGTAATCAGAATGCACATAGTTGTCCTTCTTAAGCTTCCCTTAAAATTTCATTGACAACTCAGATCAATATGCTATAAAGGTCAGCAGGAGAGACAAGGAAGGGGTGTTGCCCTCTATGTCAATGACTAACTGGAGTACATGGAGCTCTGTCTGGGGATGGATAAGAAGCTGACGCAGATCTTATGGGTTAGGATTAAAGGCAGGACAGAGACAGGGGACATTATAGTAGGGGGCTGCTACAGGCTGCCAACTAGGAAGGCTGAGCAGATGAGGCCCTCTATAGACAGCTAGAAGCAGCCTTATGTTCACAAGCCCTGATCCTCACTGGGGACTTCAACCACACCAATATTTATTGGAGGGACAACATGGCAGGGCATAAGCGATCCAGGATGTTCCTGGAATGCACTGATGATAACTTCTTTCTCTAAGTGATAGATGAGCCTGTGCTGGACCTTGTTCTCAACAACCACGAGGGGCTTCACTAAGGGAAAATCATACCTGATTTATTTGGTGGCCTTTTATAATAGAGTGATAGCATTGGTGGAAAAAGGAAGAGCAACCGATGTCATCAATCTAGACTTGTGAAAACACTTGACACTGTCCCAAACAGCATCCTTGTCTCTAAATAAGAGAGACATGGTTTTGATGGATGGACCACTCAGTGACTAAGGAATTGGCTGATGATTGCATTCAAACAGTAGCAGCCAGTGGCTTGGTGTCCAAGTGAAGGCTGGTGATGAGGAGTGTTCCTCAGGGGTCAATAACAGGACTAGTGCTGTTTAACATCTTTGTCAGCAACATGGACAGTGGGATTGAGTGCTCCATCAGCAAGTTTGATGCTATGTGGTTCAGTTGGTACGCTGGAGGGAAGGGATAGCATCCAGAGGGACCTTGACATGCTCGAGAGATGGGCCAATGCAAACCTCATGTTCAACCAAACAAAGTGCAAGGTCTCTCACCTGAATCAGGGCAATCCCAAGCACAAATACAATCTGGTCTGAGTCTGGATTGAGAAGAGCCCTGAGGAGGAGAGCTTGGGGGTGTTGGTTGATGAAGAGCTTAACATGATCTTGGCAGCATGCTCTTACATCCCAGAAAGCCAATCGTATGCTGGGCTGCATCGAAAGAAGCATGGCAGCAGGCTGAGGGAGGTGATTCTCCCACTCTACTTGCTCTCATGAGCACTGCATTCAACTGCATGGCTCCCAACAAAAGGACATGAAACTGTTGGAGTGAGTTCAGAGGAGACCTACAAAGATGATTGGGGGGCTGGAGCACATCTGCTAAGAAGAGGGGCTGAGAGATTGTTCAGCCTGGTGAAAAGACCTTAGGGCAACCTTCCAGCATCTAAAGGCACACTACAAGGAAACCAGAGAGAAACTTTTTGCAAGCCATGCAGGGATAGGACAAGGGGGAATGGCTTTAAGCTGAAAGAGGGGAGATTTAGATGAGGAAGAAATTCTTTACTATGACGGTAGTGAGGCACTGGCACAGGTTGCCCAGAGAAGCTGTGGATGTCCCACCCCTGGTAGTGTTCAAGGCCAGGCTGGATGGGGTTTTGAGCAACCTGCTCTAGTGGAAGGTGCCCCTGCCCATGGCAGGGGGTTGGAACTTGATGATCTTTCAGGTCATTTCCATCCCAAACCATTCTATGATTCTATGATTCTGCAATTTTATGATAAAGATAAGAATATGAATTTGCATGACACAAAGTGGAAAAAATGAGTTATAGATCATGAGTACAAGCTCTTCTAAGATGAGATTTATTTAGTTGTATAAAAAGATGTGATGTTTTGAGAGGAACCAGGCAAAAGTGACATTGCTTGAATGTAGGGTAGGAGCTTATTTGCCAGCAGAATAACGCAGATATTTTGGTGGCTGCATCTTTCTCAAGCTGCTGATTTAATTTCTGCATTTTTCAACTACTGCTTTAAGTACTAGTGAAAGAGTGTCAGTTTTAAAACACTAATTCCCACCTGCCTGGGTTTCGTCACTGAACTGTCGACAAATGTCTGCAATGAAATTTAGGAGCAATTTTACATCAAACATTACACTTTGAAAAATACAAATGATTGTGTTCTTACATGTTTTCCCTGGCTTTTTTGTTATTGTTGTTGTTGCTTCATGTTCCTCTTCCTGTTTAGATGTTTTTCCACTGGATGATTTCCAAAGGCTCCAGGGCTCAGTCCTTTGGTCCGGACTTCTGCAGATGCTCAAAGGAATAATACCAACAGCTTTGCCTTCTCACAGAGGATGAGTTTCAGCAAAAGGAAGGGGAACTTGAGTTTTCTGGAGTTTGTCAATAAACCTCTAGGTGAAACTGAAGAATTATGTTTGCACTTCAGGTCAGATCTGCTGAGAAATGCTTGTGAACACCAGTACATTGGAGAAATGTATTTAAGAACATTTCATCCTTGTGAAAATATTACACTGTTACAACTGCCAAGGTCACTGAGACCCAGAGTAATATGCTGGTCACAAAAGTTAAAGATGCCTGGCGGCTACTATAATTAAATTATGAGTGCTACGAGAATAGGGAAAGCAGTTTTCCCACAAATATTTATTTGAATTTTAAAGAGACTGTAGACATGACCATGCTCAGAAATCCTTTAAGTTCTGGGTTTTTTTTTTCTTCTCCTTGAAAACATTCAGATACTGAAGCTGGATGTGAGTGCCCAGGCCATCCCCGTTTCCACAGCCTTGTGCTTCAGCCCAACTGAAGAACTGAAGCAGCATGTCTCAGGTTTGCATGAGGTTTGGGATATTTGCAGCTATCCATTTGCATCTTATGGGCAAAATTCAGACTATTACCTGAGTGAAATAACAGATAGATAGAACAAAAAGGGTATTTTAAATTCCCACCAGTTCTTGTTTGTGGATGAACCACCAAAATAAAAGAACAGTGACATTTGGATAAACTGACTTGATAATCAATAGCTACTTGTTTTCACATCAATGGATGTCTTCAGGGAAAAACTTTAAAATTCATATTGCCTGTCCGTTTGGAAAATGCTCTTTTGTTTGCTTTAACTTCAGATTTATAGATTTCAGTTAATTTTGCTTTTTTCCCTCCTGAAGTCCTGAGTTAGCAAGTTTACAGGCAGGTACATGAAATATCCAAACCCCTACTACTTTAGGCCCCAGTATAAAGTGAAAAAGGCATTTTATGCTACTTTTCTGTGGTTCTGATTACATGAAAATACACAATGCTGAGTGAAATCAGGAGATGACATCAAAACACTGAGTGCACACATATGCAAAACTGAGGTGTAAGGGATGGCAATACAATAGGTTTTGGTGGCATATAGGATAGCTGTGCCTCCAGACTAGGTGTTTAACAATTTTCTATTGCTGTTTACAATGCAGAGATATAGAAGTTAAGAAAATACACCTCAATAAATGGCAAAAACCCTCCAGCTGTGTCTCATATGGCTTTTTAATGCAAACTCTATAAAGAACATCCAGCATCTTAAAGTACAATTAACCTGCAGCTAGTTGAGGGATTAAACATGACTATTCTCAACTTGAATGACCCTTTCCCCTAAGTTGAGCTGCCCATTTAGCGCCCTTAATAAATACAGGGATAATTAAAACCATGTGGCTGCAAATTGAAAACATGGGCTTTTGAACTATGTATTTTCTTTCTCATGTTGGAACTCCTCCCTGGAGATAGACTCAAGTCCCATAATCTTGTAAAAGACAGATCTGCGTATCTTTTTTATTAAGTGTTTCATGATATATATTTTTTCAGCTCCAGTGCATTGGATGCATCTGAAAGATGTATTCCGCTGACAGTACACAATACTCTCAAAGGCTCATGATCCATTTATCAACTCAAACTAATAAAAGAAAGATAATATTTCTATAAAAAAGAATGGATTTTAAAAGCAGCTTGACAGCTTGGTAGACTACATCAATTAAGTATACAGAGAAATCAAAGGAAAAATGGGGATCTGACTTTCTTTGCTAGCATTAGGATTAATAAAAAAATATTTAATCTGCCCTTCAACAGGAAAAAAATAGAGTTCGTTCCCAGCTTGCATACCTTGTGGTTTGAGCTGAAGAATGTTACACTGAAGTCTATATTCAACTACTGGTTTAAATTATAGCCTTTAGAAAATAATCTACCATTCACTTTAATTAATATCAACAATCACAGAGTCAGTTGGAAAAAAAACAAACACAACACAACATGCTAATGTGAAATTAAAAACTTTTCTGCCCAGTGCTTTTTGGTGTTTTTTTTTTTTTTTTCATAAAAAACATCAAAGAGTCTCATCTATTGGCAGCTTCGGTATTCAGTAACCTTAAGCTTCTTTCATGTTGATCCAAGGAAGGTTCACAACCAGTTTTCTCTAGTCAGTGGCCCATGAGACACATCTGGCCCCATCATTTCATCTGCGGTCAGGAGAGACACAAAGTGCTCTACTAGACTATTTTACCACAAATGCTCTTTAGTCCCCTCTTCCTCCGAGACAAAATCCTTGGCCTTGTCTTCCCTACCACTGTTTTGCAATTTGTCCCCATAGAAAAAGTAGTGGTTGAGGTTGCTCTCCAGCACTGGGTCAGAGAAGGCACCTTTCAGGATTCAATCTTGGATTCCGTTGGGTACCTTGGCCAAGCCTTTTCCTGTTTAAACTGGCAATACTGATGCAAAGTATCCTGTCCTGCTGATGGAACATTCTTGCCCTCAGCTGAAAAGTCCAGATGTCACTGAAAACAGGGCGGTGGCAAACCAAGAAAGCAAAGGAGAATGTTTTGCTCTGCAGATCTTATGTACAAGGACTTGTATGCAGATGAAATGATTCAACGTTACATGGAGTACAACAAATCTGGACTCTGAGGAGTTCAGTGGGCAGGTTTGTGAATCTCCAACTGACTGTATGTGTTGTACTTGTCTGCTGAGTTGGTGCCAGGTATCATTTGTATTAGTTAGAAACTTGTCTTCAGATTGTCAGCCTGGAATCTGTGCTTAGATCAGCAATATGTCTCTTCTACCTATGATTTGCTGGAACAAACTGAGTAATATTAGGGCACAGTATACCAAGGGTTTATGGTAAACTGTTAGATTTTGGATCATAAGGTAAAGCAGTTGCAGAGACAACATTTTGTGAAGTATATTCCCCCTGAACAGCAACATTCATTTCTGGTTTGTTATTTTATTATACTACCACTAGCTCTACAAAGCTCCTCTGCGAAACACAAATATGCAGCAAAGTCTGCCAAAATGTAGTCAACTGATGGCTGTTACCAAAGGTGTGAAGGTTTTTCAATTGTTTTTCTATCTTCTAACAATACATTGAATATATTTGGACTGTACAGTTGTGTCAATACTATAGCTCCTATCCCCCCATCATTGAGAGAGTTGACCACAGTGTATTTCTTACATTTTTCCCATCTTCTCTTTCATGAAGGTGTAGGATAAGAAAGGAGAACTTAGTGCCTTCAGATCTTAAGATGAGTTTGTGCAGGAGCTGATGCATCCAGTTTCCATCTCTGCAATGCCCTGGGGCCCTGCAGAGTGATGCAAGTAGTGGTCCTGTTCACCCTTGGGAAGATAGCAATTGGGATTTCAGTATTGATCATCTGGGTTGCTGTAGAGACATGAGTTCAGTGAGGAATCTGCTGTTAATGTGCTGTCAGCTTTTTCAAGTTGCTCTTTGAGTTTTTAGAAGGTAGAAGAGGTTGATGGACATTACTAAATAATACATTTTTTCACAAGGCTAAAAAATTATAACTGGCAACATTTCTTAACTAACCAGGAATGCAGCAAATGCATTTTTCCTTTCTCTTTTTTTTTCATGGTTTGTTGCTTTAAATTTTATGACTGTACAGTCATGTGTAATAATTTTCATGAATGTTCCTTGCTTTTTACATTGCCTTACACTCCTGTTCCCAATGTCAGTAGATGACATTTTTCCTCAAGAAGGAAAGTAAAAGAGGTAAACACATGAGGTGGCTCAGTCCTGCAGCTCCTTGATCCATACTTTCATGTCTCGAACAGGAGGGTGGCCCCATACAGTTTGCTGGCAAATGAAACCTCTGCTCGTATGTTAGAGTTACATCACCTCCATGGCTTCAGGAAAGCTTTGGTTATGATAGCAAGGGACAGGAATGTTGCATTACCTCTGTCAGAAAGGCTGCCAGATGAAAAAAAGCAATGTTGCATACTCTTAAGTTACACATGTGATATGGATCATTCTAGATGAGGTTCATCACTTTGCTGAATGGGGCCTTTTCTGAGTTTCTAAAATTGTGTTTTTTCTGTGGGTGCTTTCTTTTGGCATTGTCTCTGCATTTGTCTTTCTTCCACTTCAGTGCTGTTTATATACCTGAAGAATACCTACTCTCAACAAATAAAAAGAGAGATGTTGACGACTGTGGTTGATTGAGCATCATCTGCTAGTTAACAAAGTTTAAGTTAATATTTCTACCAAATCCTCCAACTTTGGAATGGAGGTTTGTCTTGATTTAGTTTATTCCTTATGGTATCAAAATGTGGTGACAGCTTAAAAAAGAAAAATAACATGCTGCTTCAGGGAGCAAAACCAGAGTACAGCATTTTTAATGGTTTTAATTATATTACAGCACTACTGGTCTTTTTTCGAAGTATTCACTCCTCATATTTTTCTTTTGTTATTAGCCAGTTGACAAGGGGAAGCTCTTATTCCCTTTTCATATTATTATGTTCTGCTTTGTAAATTCCAGTTGGAAACCTTTTGTTTATCAGAGCTATATGAAGAGTTGTTAATTAGGTCTTCATTAGCTTCAGCTTTTGAAAGACCCATTCGGTTAAGGAAGCAGTGTATCACCCTTCTTTTTCTGTGCTCCTGCATTGATTCCTGCATTGATCCTGGCAGAAACTTCTCACATCTGTGCAGAGGAGAGAGATGACATCAGCATCCATACATGGAAATCCTGCAGTGTGAAACATTTCTGTTTATGAGTAGTAATAATGAAATAGCTGAGCAAGAGCCAGTGCAACCTGGCACATACTGTTTGATCTCTGCTTTCAGGGCTTATGCACTGCACTCGGGTGTCAATCCCTGTAGCACCCATGCTAGCACCCTGACCATTCTGGGCCAGGTGGCATCTGTGGCCTGACACCCCAGTATAGACAAAGGACAGGAAAAGCAGTTTGGACAAGACACTGTCCAGAACAGAGGATCCACAGGTGTGAACTTGTGCAGAGTGGTTCCTCAAAAGGAGAACAGTGATATAAAATCACAGGTTCAAAGTAACATTTTGAGCCTGTAGTGAAACTTCCAGGCAACTCATGTTAGGACCATTAAAAGGTCTTCTGTCCCTGGAACCTGCAGAAGCCCCCCATGGACTTCAGGCCCAGGGAAACCCTGGCAAATATTCAGTACAATCGACAGCCCTGCCAATGTAGCTGTGGCAGGGAACTGACAAGAAGAGGAGGGTTTTATTTCCATCTTGTTTGGGTGAAATCAGCCTAGAACTAAATGAGAGGGGAGGACAGGGAGAATTAGTTTGTCCTTTGTCAGGAAATCCTGCCATTTTGCCACCTCCTGCATGAAAAACTGCTCTATGGCCGAGATCCTGCCAAGGAAGTGCAAGTAAAAATTAGGTATCAAGGTTTGCGTGTAGAGACCAGATCTTTAAAGATGTCTTCCATCCATCTCATCTTCATTTCCTGTAGTTGAATGCTTGAAAGAGAAAAGAAAGGAGCAGCAAATTACAGAAATACAGGAAAAAAATAAAAATAAAAAGACTTCCGTCTTCACAGCTAGTAAATCTATCCTTATTATGCTTCTGTTCTCCATGACTATTTTCTGATTTGGAGCTCGATAGCCATATGTGATTTTTAAATATTCTTTAAAAATGTCCATATATATTTTTAATGCCTTTAATCTGCATGGTTGTATCAACAGACAGCTAACTTATACAAGGAGAGTAAAAACCATGGGGTAGGCTGCCAGGAAACTCGAGATGTGCCACCACTGAAAGTTGCTGCCACTGACATGATAAATCTTAAGGGATTGTCTTGATTCACTTGAATTTGCTCCAGTGCAAGGAAACAGACTGGATGATCTCTTGAGATCCACCCTATCCCTTCACTTTGTAATCTTATCGTGGATTTGCTAGTGGCAGTATAGCGTTTGTTATTATTTTCTGCTGTGCCAAGTAATGCAGCGACATTTGTGAAATGAAGCTTCTATTTCAAAAAGCAGACACCCTGATGGGATCCCAATGAGCAGCAAGGAGAGGTTTAGAAAACATAACCTGGAAGGAAAGGTTGAGCGAATGGGGCTTATTTTTCTGGAGGAGAAGAGACAAAAGGGGATGTGATACATTTTCCAGAATGCAAAGGCTGCAACAAAGGGAACAGTGATTAAAATTGTTCCCTGTGGCTGTTAGGAAAAGGCCAACAGGAATTTAGCTTAATTTGCAGCAAGGAAGATTTGGGTTCCACATTACAGAGCATCTTCCCGGCTATGAAGTGATGAAACACAGCCTGCTTAGGGAGGCCATGGGTCTCTCCTCCACTCGCCTTCAAGAGCAGGTGAGAATAATATCTGTCAGGGGTCATATCCTTCTTATTTGCCACAGGATTAAGGCAAATCAGATGAAACTGAGCCTCTTTCAGTCTTTTGCCTATGAAACAACTGGGAGACATGGGCGAATTTCTACCACTGCTCACTCCTGGCAGGGTGGCTTTGAACTGATGCTTGTGAGAGGTAAAGTCCTCCAAAGTGCTGGTTTTCAGCCACCTCAGCTCTGCTGGCCTGCATGTCCCGGTGGATTGGGCATCCTCTCAGCGCCTATAGCATCCTTGTGGGTGCTGATCCCACCTGGGTCCCCGTGCACCTTGTTCAGGCTGATTGCTGTATGGTACAGTATGCCCAAGTTGCCATTTTATACATGGCCACCTGGCTGAACTGTAGCCAGCCATCATGGTTTGAGGAAAGCAGCACATCCCTTTGCCCAGGGATGAGGTAAAAGCTCAGAGTGACAGCTTCAAGCACTGGAAAAGAAAGGGGTTATGGATAAGGTGAAACCTGACAAAACACCCAGTCAGCTCTCAGCTCAGCAGCACGTAGCTTGGTGTAGCCCACCAGAAAGCCTCATCCAACAGCTCCTCAAGCCAGCACCCACCACAATGCCTGGTGAGACAATATCCACTGGTCTCCTGTTCAGGGGCCACCTAGAGTTCCTGGGATGCATACTGCTGAGTCTGGCAGGGCATTTCATGGAAAGATTGTATATGCTTGCTCTGTTCCCTCCCACAGGGAGTGCATTTGGCAACTTTCAGAGGTGGATACTAAGCTAGACAAGGCTTTAGTTCTCAGAAGCAGCACCGCAGAAGAGCAAAACAAGGGTTTTATCTTGTGCATGTCTGGGAGAGGCTGGTTCGTCCCCACCTGGCTCCTTTCTTCCAGGTTTGTGATTCCCATGTCACCCACCTGTGATGCTAAGGCAAGGAGGTATGGCAACATAGGATGTGAGTAACCTGTTCAAACTGACGGGTAATTCCTCTTGGCTTCCATAGGAGGAGGTGAAAGCCATCATGTGCTACCTCGGCCAGCTCTCTCTTTTGTCATTAAAACTTACTGGAAATACAGCCTACAGACAGATACCAGCACTTCTGAATCCAGTAGTTATTTCTTCTAATGACCACTTAAGGGAAATACTTGTAACACTGAAAAGCTGAATCCCTGTTTTCCCTGCAGTAATAAAAGCACCATAAATGAATTTCCTAGTCAAACATTACCTTATTTACAGCAATGAACTCCCTGCAACGAATCAAATCCCAATAAACTGTTCATTCTAGAAAATGGATTCCACTAAACACTTGTCAGGAACAATCATCGAGGAATCCAGCTTGATGCCAGTCTCTAATATGCAGATCTCAGGCACAGCAGCACGTGTACCCTGCTCCCAGCATGCAGAGATGTTGGTCCATGTCCAGGAAGGCTGTATTAGAACAGCGGCAGTTAAATGGTGCCCAACTGTTTGTCGGTCCCAGGGACTTCTTTTCCCCAGCATTACCCAGCTCTGCTGGGAGCTGAATTTCACCCCTAGATGATGCTCCAGCATGCCTTGTTTGAGCCACAGCAGCAGCAAGGCAGGACAAGTAGTCCTCTGAGGAGGTCACCCTAAGGGGCAAATGTGCCTAACCTCTGGAAGCAGTTGCTGGCACCTAAATAAAGGGGCTGAAACAGGGTTTTGAGCAGGCAGCAGTGTCTGAAAGAAACAAGGTCCAGGCAGGGGACCGGGGGGGGGGGGCGTGAAAGAGACACGAAGGGAATGTCAGATTCCATAATGTCTCTGTTGAGAGTACTGATGGTAGCACATCCGCCACAGAGACTGTGTGGAGCTGATCTCAAAGAGGTCTTTGTTACGAGGGTTTTGCAAAACAGCTGTGTATTTTTAAAGTTTTCATTATTAAAATATTTTGCAAAGACTTCTTGCAAAACTGCCCTGTTCTGTAGAAAGAGGCTTGGCAGGCCAGGATACTGAAATGCCAGACCCATGCTTCAGCAGGTCCTGCAGCAGTTGACACAGAGCATAGTGGCTAATGACTCTGAACCATGCCAGCTCTGAATGAAAACTAGAGCTAATTTTAAGCTAATTCTATGCTGAATGTTCCTATTGGTCTGCCCACAGGGAGCCGTCTACAGATCATTTTAATCTTTTAATTTACTTTAATGTTTCTGTTTCATTTCAGAATAGAGCAAGTCTTGCTTTTCAAGATCAAAATCTACTCTGAATTAATTTACAAACTAGGCAGCGTGAAGACCTCACTACAGCTAATGACCAGTGCCACTAGGATTTATATCTGAAGGGTATTTCTTTCTTGCATTCCTTTGAACACTTTGACCTACCTCCTGCAGTGAAAACACATTTTCAGTTCAACTTTAAATGGGAAATGAAACCGAAAACCAAACCAGAATGCTTTCTGCATTTTATCAAATGTGATTTGCTGTAAATAGTTAACTTTCCTCAGTCTCATATCTAAATTTCTGTAACCTTTTTAACTCCGTCCCCTCTCTTCCCCCACACCCTGCCAGCTCTGGTTCATTTATTCTCTAAAATTTTCCAAACTTGTAATGTCAAAAGACAAATTTTAGCCCATGCAATAGTTTTCCAATCCTGTGAGCCATAGGGGACTGGGTTTTCAAAAGACGGCAGCTTTGCTGTTGGGACAAGCAGACCCTTTGTATGTTGTAATAGAAAATAATAGAAAAATAATAACAAGAAAATTTGGGTCATTTCCACCCCCCAGCTACACCCTTGTGGCCCCATGATATTTATTCTCTGTTCTGTTCCTGATTTAAGTGCTGAAAACCTTAATGCACCCACATAACTTGAGACAGAGCATTTTGATGAACAGTCCACCCTTGCCAGGATTTGGTCCTCTGATTTAACATGGATAGTCTGCTACTGTCTTCTCGGTAAAGGATGTCTCTGTATGGGCAGGTTTTGCCTCTGCAGACTCCTCTGGAGAAGGAGATAGCTCAGCTGTTTCTGCCTCTGCTTAGTCCCTCCTGTGCATATTCAGGCATGCGACCTGCCATTCCCCTGGCATCATTTCAAGACGCTGAATCAACAAAACTAACTCACAAAGTCTTCAGCTAAATTTATCCCCTCCTGTTTTTAGTAATGTAGCAAAACCAGGGCATTATCAAAACCTGGCTCTGCATCCTTCCTGAGCCTTAATTCTGATTACCACTGGGATGGCTTTGAGAGTTGGCTCAAAGCTGCTCCCTGGGATGGAAAGGTGTCATCAGTCTTTCTCTTCTATCACTGACTTTTTGGGGATAACAGCAAAGTGCTATGATTGCTATGATTGCTACTGTACTCATAGCTGAGCAGCTGCATGGGCATTTTCGGCAGCACCTCAGGCCCCAGGGTTCAAGCACAGAGGTGTCAAATTGTGTACTGGTATTAGGCAGAGCCAAAAGCCTTTTCACATGTCACTTTTCTACAAGGAGTTGCTTTGGAATGTGTAGGGCTCAGTTTTTAACCACATGTCCAAGCTCTTTGTGGCTAACACTGTCCATGCCATCTCCTTGCTCTTAGGAGCACCCTCCTACTTTTTATCCTCCACCAACAATTATCATCTTGCGAGTCCAGCAGCAAGTGACTCTTACCTCACATTGATTTTCCATAATTTTCCAGGGTCTTTATCAAGCCATTCCTTGTTCTTTATACCTGGATTTCTTCCAAGTGTTGCTCTACTGCCTTGCAGCTCTCTTGACAATATTTCTCGTTGTCTTCCACTGGGACACCAGGTTCCCCCATATCTTTCATGCATGAGTTTTCTAGAATCTCAGACTTCTTGGTTGACTGATATTCCAGTCTGTATTTTTTGTTCCCCAAGGTCTGTGCATTGTCATTGCAGCTCAGCTGTTTCCTTTGGTTCCTCATCATGAGAAAGCTGTCTTTCACTGTAACTATTACTAGGAAATGCTTTACTCCCTTCGCGCTTCTCATAGACTGGAAAATTTTTTTGTGTCTTGAATCAATATCTTTAAGGTTATGTCTCTGGAGATGCTTATCCTCTGGATTTCCAGGTGCCACTGTGAATGCTTGTACAAGAAAACATTCACTCTGTGCATCTGTTACTTCCTTTTGAGACTTTGAGGGGGATGCCTTTTTCTGCTTTTGCTTGTGCTGTTTAAAAAGTGTTGTCATTTCATGCATATATGGGATTTGATAGTGCTTCTCGATATATGTAGCTCACTATGGGACTTTTCATAATATTCGGGGCAAATGTCATGGTTGACTTGAGCACAAGGAAGAAACCCCACCACCTGGTGGATTTACTACTTCTAATTTTCTTCTTTATTTGCTACAAGCAAGAAGTTGTTATGGGCAGTTTTCTCACTGACATTGGCAGTTGCATTCTCCCAGCTTTTGCAGTGGGACTAGATTGGTCCTTTACACTGGGACAGTCCAAAATTACCATTTTTCTCTTCCATGTTCTCCTATCCATACAGCCCTTTTAGTCCTGTACTGCGCCACCTGCACAGCTCTCATTAAACTGCTCTGACTTCAAAGAAGTGGTTCGAAGGCAAGTGGGGTGCATCCTGACTTTGAGACGATTAGTCCAATGACAACCTAGACCTGAAGCAATGCTGGCACAGCAGTCAGGAGCAGTAATTTTGCCCCAGCAAAGGGCAAACTGACCAAGGTAATTTTACTTTGGTTTAGGTAACCACACAGTGAAGGTGTAGCGACAGGCACCTACTACCTGAATATACAAAGTCCCTGGTGTGTTTCTGCTGCTGTTGTTGCCACCTTTCCTCCTCCTGCTATTATCCAGGCTATCTATGGCATATGTACCTATGCTGGAATCACCTCACCTAGGAGAACCCCTCTTTGATTCAGCCTCAGCTTTTGAACCCTGAGTCAGGAATTAATTTGCTGCAAAGCATTAGGACTCATTTTGTGCATCATGGTCTTTGTGCCCTCAAACCTAGGGGTGTACCCCAGCACAGCACCTTTCTTCTTCCTGTTGCATCCAGTCCCTCTCAAAATGCTCTTTTTGCAGTTGTACCAACAGCACAGGAAGAAGAGCGCATTTTCTTAGCAGGAGGGCACCTGTCAGGAATCTGTTTCAGAGACCCTTTCAGGACTCATCCTTGGAAGAAATACATCATTTGAAAATGATAAAGAAGTTCGGGCTCCTCCTGCTTGCACAGACCCACAAACCAAAGCAACTTGACGCTTTGAGCTACAAGGTGTGCTGCAGGCGGCTTCTTCCTCCCCCCCCCCAACCCAACCTCTCTTTTCCATCTTTAATCCTGCTGCCCCTCAGAGCTGGTGGCACTGCTTTTGTGGTTACCTCTTCCAACTCCCTATTTAGATCCAAGAGAAAGTGCCTTCCTCTAGAGGGGCTGCCCAAGGAGGGAGGTGCTGCCACACTGGGTTTAAAAGCACTGTGTGCCCAAAGCACATGTCTCCCCTAGCCTGCCTTTGTTTGGGCTGTGCTGACTGTGGGCACCAAGGTGGTGGGCAGCTTGCCACTCTCCAGATGGACTTGCTGCCTCTAGTTTTCTTCCTTTTTTTTTTTTTAATTTTTAGCAATTTTTTCTTTATATTTCCTTTTTTTTTTTTTTTTTTACCTTGCTGCAGGCTAAATCCTGATCCCAGAGAAGTCAGTGCAAAACCCTCATATTGGGGACCCGGGTTTGGCCCTGTGTAAATGATTCAGGGTGAAATGGCAAATGAGTTGTGGGAGAATATTTGTACCGATGCGGATAGGTGAAAACTTGAATCACGTCCCATAATTCTGGTTGCTGTAGCAGCTGAACTAACACTGAGTCCTCTGAACGCTGACTGAATTATCCATGCTCCTAAGATTGTGCTGAAGCACCCAAATACATCTTTTCCCCTCAGAGTCTGTATGCAGCCCAACATGCTAAGGTCAAGATCCGTGCTCCAGAGAGAAGCAGATGGTCTCCTGAGTGATGTGTTTTCACTCCCTGAGCATGAATATGAAAAAGCCTTCTTATTTTCCAAGCATATGAAAGTCGGTAATGTAGAACAGTCTCAGGGAATCTTAATATGTGAATAAACATGTGTGTTACAAGAGTTTATTTTGGTCTTTGTGCTCACTATGGATTCCTAAGATTAAATGATACCCAAATACAATATACCATTGTATTTATTAACTTGGTTCAAATGTCAGAGCCATGCCAAAAGGCTATTTCAATTTGGGTAGATTTATAATAATTCTGACCTTCATAATGAACTAAACAAAAGGAAATCTGGAGTTGGTAAATGTTCACTTTTCAGAATTCTCTGTATGTTACAAATGCCAAATACATCAAGGATATTCTGAAGTGTTTATGGTGTAGCAGAGCTGTATTGCTGAGGCAATGAGAAGAAGACAATTGCTGGAAACTCTCTGTATAACAAATTAGGTTGAGTTTAAAGCCTGATCCTGCTCCCTTATTGCATCATGCAACCCTTAGTAAAGAGCCACAGGCAAAGGCACCAGCTAAAGACCATCCCTATCCTTTATGTCCCACAAAGTACAGCACATCATGTCCAAGCATGTTGCTATGTGTATCCTTCTCTACACCACAGGCGGTTTGAAGGTTTGTGCCCTTCACGGCATTTCTTCCCCCATCTGCTGCCCATGCAGGAAGGACAGAACCAACAGGACTCCTCACCCCATCACCAGCCATGTTGGGACCCCGACACATCATTTAGACCTACCATGGGCAGAGTCACCTGGGTGGTTTCTCCAAGCCCAGGCTACACAGAGAGGCCAGTGTCTGCTCCTTCTTCCCAAAATAGTCGTGTTTAAGAGCAGAGGGAGGAACGTCAAAATGTTTTTAATAACTAACATAACATTTGGAGTGTCTTTTTCAAGTCTTATTGAGCCAGTATAAAGAGATCCATGGATTTCAGGGAGATTTGGACTGGACTGGAAAATTGTTTGTATGTCTAAAAGGGGTACAAAGTAGAAAATCAGGGAGAAGGCTCTTAAGCAATTTTTTCCCCCTAATCCTTCACCTGTACCAGCTGTTGGAAAACATCTTGCCAAACATCCTCTGTCATCATGCTCACTACAGAAATTTCCTGAGCTTGTTCAGCCAACCAAAACATTAATTTCTACTAAGACACACACAACCCCCCACCTTTCTCGCCAGCTCAAGTAACATTAAACTTTTTATTCAAACACAGGAAAACACAGAGATTCAGAGCTGAAGCTGCCCTTTCTCTATAAGCTCTGTGTATTTTTAGTGTTTCTGGCGAAAGATGTGAAGTAAGGAAGAAGTGGAAGTGAGAACAGTGAATTCCATGTTGAAAGAGTCATATGCAGGTTTTTAATAGCATTTTTAAGTGCACCTGAATTTGCAGTTGCATCCATTTTGTGCACAGAAACTTGCATGGCTGTGCATAACAAAGAAGTAACTGCGAATGCCTGTATAAAATGTCATCTCTCTGTTCATTTTCCCACTTGCCAAATGCAAATAGACATGCTTGCAAGTTCTGCAAAAGAGCCGTGTGGGAGTCTGTGTTGAAATATGCCCTTTCATGGTCTTTAGATGTTTTCTTAGTTTGTCTTGTCTGCTTATTCCCCCCCAACATCTAAGCCATGTAATGAGGGTAAAAGAAACCCTCTGAGAGACTGAGGCACCCCCATAATCAACAGTTCATTGGTTCTTAAGAGCATTATAGCCCAGAAATGAATGCTGAAAGAAACTTTATCTGGGAGCTGGCTGCCTGATGGATGAAGCAAACCACAATGGTAGGCATTTAAAATCCCAGCTGGCTGTGCCATGCTCGTGGTCGTGAGTGCGAGCAAGTACCTTCCCTGAAAAGTCTCACAGCACAGTCTTTCCCTTATGAATTTTGATAACTGGCTTGCACACCATGCATTCTAAATCCCCAAGACACAAATCCACTGATTGTAATTTTTTAACATGGATTTCTTCTTTGAGATAAGCGCTTGTGGTTGCCAGCATTACACTAACACTACGGGCTGAAAATTGATGTTAAAACTTTTCCTTTGAAATACAAGGAAAAATCCTTCTAAAATTACGATTTTCTCTTTTGTTTATTTTTTTTGGAGGTGGTTGTTTGATCTGTGCCCTAACGCTGCTTTTAACCTTGTTTGACTCCCAGCTTGTTCTTCTTTCTTAAGAAAATAGGTTCCCAGAGACTTGTTTGCGCAGTATATGCACTACAATAGGGGCCACAATGTAAGGGATTAACAGAGAGATCTCACTGGTAATCTTTTTCTTTTTTCATTCTAGTTCTGACTCACTTGTCGATTTCAGGGAAATGTTTTTGGCAAGTTAAGACTTATTTCACCTCATTCCTAATGAAATAAGCTTAGCTCAGTGATTATGGCAGCAGCTTGACCCAGCAAACCGCTGAATATGCCTCCTAGGCTTCCAATGTCCCTGTACACATCCTCAGACTCTCTAGCACTGACCCCACTTTCCTGTATCACAAAGAGGGGGCGCTGGGTGTTAAAGGATGCCAGAAACCAGTATGAGGAAGGAGATGGTGCATCATGAGACACTCTAAGAAAAGGTTGTGTTTTGGGTCCTTCCACTGCAGAATTCTCCTGTCCCAAAGTAAGTGCTGAGAGGCAGTTCTGAGAGTTAGAAACTTTGGTTTGAGTGTCCCCTGGGGAAGTGGGGTGGAACGTAGCCACCTGACCCCATTTATAGCCTGCGGTGGGGGGCAGCATCTTTCTGCTGTCAGCTGTGCTTAGCTACGTCTCAGGTACTCAAGCAAGCCTTTCAAAAGCCTACAGTGGTGGACATTTCATGGTTCAGTTGTTCCTGTGTGATCCCCCTTTAGCATTAGAAAGTGTTTCCTGATCTGTAACCTCAGTCTTCCTCCCTTTTATTTATGCCTGTCTCTTGTCCTCCCACATGCCATGGCAGAAAGTCCTCTCTTCTCAAGAAATCTTCTTCTCCTGCATTATTTCAAGACCTCTTCTGTTCTATCAATTTAGTATAATTTATTCATATCTTTCTTAGAGAAAAGTGACCCAGACTGCACACAGATATTCAGTCACTATGTAGAGCTGGAAATTGATTATGTGTCTCACAGGGTGTAGTTCCGCTTGTGGCTTGCCAGTCTGGGGCTATCGTCTTCTGGAACAACACAAAGTTACTGTTGAGCTGTGATCCACTACAGCCTTTAGGCAGTTTTCTGCAGAACTCTCCAGGCAGCTGTTCTATGTCCTGCAATATATAGCCAGTTATTCCTGGTGAGGTGCAGAATCTATAAGCTTGTCTCTAGAGTAGTGTTTTTCTCTTAGACTTTAAACATGCTGGATTGCCAAGATCATTTTGAATTCTAATCCTGTCCTCCAAACTCCTGACAGTCCCTCCCTGCTGGCTGCCATCTGTATATCCTCTCTGTTCCATCGTCTGGGGCATGAATAAAAATACCAAACACAACTAAACCTGGGAGAGGCTATGCTGCACACAGCCCATATGTCCTTCCACTTTGACTAGCAATACCATATTCTGTCCGTATAGCTTTCCTGCCCCAGGAAAAAAGTCTTTCTCTGGAAAAAGAAAGTCTTTCTCTGGATTACACCCTCCGAAGCTGACTGCAGCAGTTGACTGTTTTCAGGGACAAATCCAGACTAAAGTGAAAAGCTATTAGTTAACTCCTTTCCTTTCTCCATTCTACTGTTTACTATTATTGAATCAGTATTTGTTATAGTAACAAATTCTGAGAAGAATATTCTGATAGGTGCACAATTTATTTGGAGGTAGGTGTGACATTTGCTCTTTCCTACTCCCCTCGCATAGCCAAGACAATCGCTTTCTGCAAGTGCTGCAGAACAGTGCATCACTCTAGCATGAATGCAAAGACATTCACAGAAAACTCCCAGGTGTCTTTGAGATCTTTAAATACATTTTTTGGGAACCCTTACCTATTTCCTTTTTATCTCTTCTCTTGGGACTTGTGTTCCCGACATCTATTATTTTCTGCTGTTACTCCTCTTCCTTGCTGTCCCATGGTCATTCTGCCACCACTCTCAGGGGATGTCTGAGCAGGTAGGTCCATCCCCTCCGTAACTCAGTGTCTTCAGCAATGGCGGTTTCTGCCACTTCTCTAAAAGTACTGTTAAATTAACCTTCCTGGTTTGAAAGGCCAAAGTCGCTCTATATTATTGCTGCAGTTGTGCAATTCTCCTCTTTTATCAGCCTCTAAAATCCCTCCTTAGGTCAATCTCCTATATTCTCTGCCTTAGGGCAAATGAGAGCATTTTCATCTATAACAGAATATGATTTTTGCCCCTCTCTGTGCCTTCCTGTCCCTGGGGGAGAGCAGAGGAGTGGCAGCCTTCCTGGTAACAATGGCAGCAAATTGGGGTTCAGTTCTGGGCTCAGTAACTCAATCTGTGGAGGGAAGGTCAGATTTTGGGCTGTTTAAAATGCCCTGTCATCATAAAGGCACTGAAGTAGCTGGGATCTAAAACTTATCCAGGCAGATTAGGAATGTATCAGCTGCTGAACCCCTCTGAAGTGCTAACACCTTGCTAACTTTTTATGTGGTTGAAGTCCTGCATTTGCCTTGGAGCCAACAGAGAGTACCAGGAAAGAAGACGAAGCAACTTTTGCCAGTCCTCCCTTTGCAAACCTTCACTGCACAGTGGGAAGCAGGAGAATTTACTTTAACTAAAGCCAAGTCAGTGGTTTAATCTTTGTAAGCATGTCTTAAGTGCTCTTCCTCTTATCTTTATACCATGGCTTTGGTATCAAAAAGAATCATAGAATCATAGAAAAGTTAGGGTTGGAAAGGACCTTAAGATCATCTATCTCCAACCCCCCTGCCATGGGCAGGGACACCTCCCACTAAACCATGCCACACAAGGCACTGTACAACCTGGCCTTGAGCACCGCCAGCAATGGAGCATTTGCAACTTCCCTGGGCAACCCATTCCACTGCCTTACCACCCTCACAGTAAAGAATTTCTTCCTCATATCCAATCTAAACTTCCCCTGTTTAAGTTTGAACCCGTTACCCCTTGTCCTATCACTATAGTCCCTCATGAAGAGTCCCTCCCCAGCATCCCTATAGGGCCCCTTCAGATACTGGAAGGCTGCTATGAGGTCTCCATGCAGCCTTCTCTTCTCCAGGCTGAACAGCCCCAACTTTCTCAGCCTATCTCCATACAGGAGGTGCTCCAGTCCCCTGATCATCCTCGTGGCCCTCCTCTGCACTTGTTCCAACAGTTCCGTGTCTTTTTATGTTGAGGACACCAGAACTGCATACAATACTCCAAGTGAGGTCTCACAAGGGCAGAGCAGAGGGGCAGGATCACCTCCCTCGACCTGCTGATCACACTCCTTTTGATGCAGCCCAGGATACGGTTGGCTTTCTGGGCTGCAAGCGCACACTGCAGGTGGCTCATGTTCATTTTCTCATCAACCAACACCCCCAGGTCCTTCTCTGCAGGGCTGCTCTCAATCTCTCCCCTGCCCAACCTGTAGCTGTGCCTGGCATTGCTCCCACCCAGGAGGAGGACCTTGCACTTGGCATGGTTAAACTTCATCAGGTTGGCATCAGCCCAACTCACAAGCATGTCGAGGTCCCTCTGGATGGCATTCCTTCCCTCCAGTGTATCAACCGAACCACGCAGGTTGGTGTCATCGGCAAACTTGCTGAGGGCACACTCAATCCCACTGTCCATGTCACTGACAAAGATGTTGAACAAGACCGGTCCCAGCACTGATTCCTGAGGGACACCACTCGTTACTGTTCTCCAGACGGACATTGAGCCACTGAGCACTACCCTTTTTGTGCGGCCATCCATCCAGTTCTTTATCCTTCAAGTGGTCCGCCTATCAAATTGATGTCTCTCCAACTTAGAGACAAGGATGTCACGTGAGACAGCGTCAAACGCTTTGCACAAGTAAAAAGCTATTCAGCCAGAAATACCACACTTCTGGCATGCAAACTGGTGATCAATTACTCTTCTGTAGAGCTCTGCGTGCTCGTGTGTGTGTTTGTTTGTGTGAGCGAATCTATGTGCATTTGTGCCCCTGTATTGTTGAATCAGCTACTGGTGGCCTACAGAGCAAATACAGGCTGCTCCTGTAAGTGTCAGCACACTTAGGGAAAAGAAAGAGAAAAAGAAAAAGAAAAAGAAAGGGAAAGGGAAAGGGAAAGGGAAAGGGAAAGGGAAAGAGAAAGGGAAAGGGAAAGGGAAAGGGAAAGGGAAAGGGAAAGGGAAAGAGAGAAAGAGAAAGAGAAAGAGAAAGAGAAAGAGAAAGAGAAAGAGAAAGAGAAAGAGAAAGGAAAAGGATTAAATAGTTAAAAGGGAAAAAATCCTTGCACAACAAAATCAGAATCCTTCTGTATTGCCTGGAAAAGTCTTCCAAGATACATGTTCATATGTAACTTTCATGGAGCAGGATAGCTTCTTATATCATACATCATTCCCCACCACAGCACAAAGAATACAACATAGAAGATGAGGAAATTTGAGGCGAAAGTAATGCCAGCCTTTTTAATGTAATGCTGGGTAACTGGACTTCTAAAATGAAACTGAGAGAATGACATGAATTGTTGTTTGACCAGAAAAAGCTAACAGTGAATCTCTCCTTACAAAGTGAGCTCCAGGACCTGCGTTTCCTGCATTTGTATGAGGCAGTTATGTTTACCTCATCTCTCTGTGCTGTACAGATGCAGGGACCCAGGGGATGTTTTGTTAGGTGCTGTGTTTACAAACCTTTCCTTTAAGTGTATATTCCTTTTTAATCCTCTCTTTGTTATATTGATAACAATAAAAAGCAAACTCTTTGTGCTGCGCCTTAGAACCACACTTTACTAGCAAATCCCCTAGATTAGATTTTGTATGTACTATGTCAGAAAGACCAATTATAAAATGAACAATTAGCAGTGGCTTGGATATAACTGATGACAGTGGGATTATATTTATTGTTATCTCCAAACAAAATGAAATCCAATCAAATAAAGCATATTCATTGTGCTTTAAAGAGAATATTTCATTTTAGCTGAAAACAATGATGGGAGAAATTCAACTGGGAGAAAGACTTTATTAACAGGAAAATCTGAATGATGATTGAGAATCATTGGATAATACTTCAGTGGATGCCCCAAAAATCCACACCCAAGAAAGAAATCTGAAGTCATTAAATGGTCTGCCTCAGAAGGGGAGTTAAACTTTTATGCATACATGTACTTGGACCCCAAGAGAACATGCAAAAAGCTCTTAATGACAATGCATATAAATTAGAAGGTAGGTTTTAAAGAAAACTGGTGAGAGGAGAAAGAGGTCACAGTGAGAACCATGACAAGCAGAGCTGAGGAAAGCTCCCTGTTGAGTATTTTGTTGTATGTTTGGGATTTTATTTAAGTATTTCCAGATCATAAAGGATACTAACAATGATATGAGTCCATTACAAGATGGAAATAGTAAAACTGCCAATAAGAAAAAAGTAAAAGGAGGCTTATTCTATAATATTTTGTCTTGTATCTGGGGGGGGGGGCAACACACCCTAATCATTTATTCATGTCAACCAACAGTGATCACATAGCTTTTATTCTAGTTGTAACTAAAGAGGAGGTTAAACAGCAGATAATGAAGTCAGATAAAGATCTGAGTAACCTGTATCCAGCAGTCTGAGAAAAAACAAGCCAGCCAAAGAAAATAAATCTTAGCACACTGGGGAAGTTCCAGATGCCTGGAAGAAAGCTAGCACGATAAACAGCATGACCCAGATAATTTGTAGACCTGTCAGCCTGATCCTGGGAATTTGGGTTGGTACTGCTTAATATTTTTATCAGGCAACAAGGGTGATGCAGAATCAACACAGCATGTACCAGATGCACTGAAGATGGGCAAACCTCTGGTCTCAAAATACTCTTGCACGAGGGTACGTTCACTGCCTGAAGATGTTTCTGATATACTTGTTTTCTGTGCGCAGTGGGAGAGAGAGCTGGGGTGAAAGGAAGTAGGTGGAAGTTAGAGATCGTACAGTGACATTGATGTTCCTGAGACTATTCACAAATCACATAAGTATGCTGGACTTGAAAAATGCACCTGATAGAAAGAGATCTAAAGGGACCATCAAAGCAGAAGGTGGCTTATTACAACCTATAACCATCTATATGTTAACAGCTGAGTGGAGAAACTTTCAGTCTGGCAGAGATACAAAACAAGATCCAGTGGCTGGGGTTGGAAATAAATTTTTAATTAAAAGTACTTGACTGTAAAAAAGTACTTCACCTTTGGAACAACTCACAGTGGATTAAAAGAAATGTTTATACTGGAAGGTTTTCTAGAATGATCTGTTTTATTCCAGCCATTGTCTCTGGACCTCACACCAGAACTGATCTCAGCAAGTCCTGTGGTCCATGCAGAAAGGACATTGGCTTGAAGGTTCATGGTGAGCCCTGTCCTTAAAATCTATTACCTGCGGAGAAATAAAAGCAGTGCTGCATGTTGAGAGACTCACTATACATCAGGTGCCTGACAGAGAAGGCCCCACTCCTGGTGAAATAAGTGATTTCTGAATTGAGGTGACATTTCATTTGAGAGAGTGAAAGTCATTTAGGGTTAGTGTAATAGCTTGGCTATTCAAAAAACCACAATGCAGTAATCTAATGATAAAATCAGTAAACAGCACAGTGGGAGAAGGGTGGTTATTCACTGTCTTCAATATCTGCTTTAGCACATCACATTCAAGTATTCCCTTGGCCTGGAAGACCTACTCCTTATGGCATAGATTAGATTCAGCCATTTGGGAAAACAGGGTGGAGGAGGAAATATTAGGATATTTTTGCTTTGTTACTGTTCGAGTCATTGTATCTGGCTGTAAAAATGCCACCAAGCAAGCTGGCAGTTTCACCAATTCTTGATGGCACCATTTTACCCCTTTTGTCCAAATCTTAAAAAGAAGGTAAAATGTTTTAAAAAGCAAGAAGCACTGTGTAAGGTAAAAGACAGTTAAGAGAAAGGCCATCAGAGCTGCTGTCTGCAATGTCTCATCACTAAAACCAGTTCAAACTTGAAATAAGCTAGCAGTGGGGAACATCTGCGGACTCTCAAAGATGGTGCAAAGGTTGGTGAAAATCTTTGGGGCCGCTATGATTCATAGATACCAAACAAATACAAACAAAAGCTTTTTCTTTTGTGACACACATAGTATTGTGGCTTGAAACACCCAGAGCCCTATTGTTGGGTTATTTTATCGTATTTCTTTTGTAGTTTCAAGTGGAGAAATGGGCTTAAAGAGCTGTTGGAACAGAACCTGTCTTGCATGTGGATGAGTGAGGTGGCTTTCTCATCTCAGGCTCTTATCTCACAGCTTTCTGCCCTTGTCCCTTTCTTCCCATTCTTTATCTGTCATCCATTGAGCCAGACCTCAATGGGCTGCAGGTTGCTGTGACCATGGACAACTTCAGTGAAGTTTTCAAAAACCATCGGGGTCTTGGATAATCATTTGTGTGTTTAAAGTGTACTCCAGACCAAGCTACACCAGCAACACTAATGGCAAAGCTGATCTGGGGATCTTAAACCTAGCTCTGCAGTCCAGTCACACGTCTGATTGGGAAGCCCAATCAGCCCAAATGCTCCTTTTTGCTGTACTTGATTCCATATTTTCTCAGCAAAATTGATGTAAAGTGAAAACAAGCCATGCCTCTGTAAGCAATCTGTTGTAGGGCTGCAAAACCCAGCAGTCTGATGGAGGTGAGCCTGACACAGCACCGTGCCCTCAGGTCCATCCTGAGGAAGGGCTGGGCACGTATGCACCAGAGACTCACAGTCCTCAAAAGATGCACATACACACATGGCTGGCCACACTGATCAGTACAGAAGGAAATATGCTGACACAGGTGGCTCAAATGGGCTAATCCCATCCCGCTCTCTGGTGGTTCAGAGTAAAGGTTTGTGATACATGTAATGTAGTTTCCTCCAGCAGCGGAGCTGGGACTGTTAGCCTACCCAGCAGCTGCCTCTGGATCCCAGTCTTCCCAGGCACTGGCACCTGGGCATGCAAACTCCTGGACTGTGGCCCCACTCCAGGTACCTGAGATATAGAACCCCTCACACACACATGCACACACTGCTAACATGTCCCTCAGTTGTCCCCCATTTCCTTTGGTCCCTCCAACACCTTAGGTCTCTCCAGGATGTGGCCCAACCTACAGGCACCTCAATGTCTGGCTCTCCAAAGCCTCTTATCCTACTTACCACCTAGCCTGGCTTGGTATTTGTGAGCACACATATGCACCTAGGCAATACACATGCACTCTGGTATTTCCTATCACACATCCCTCTGACCCTGCTCCTGCTCCAGCTGCTGCACTCAAGCCCCACACACCCAGGGATGCTGAACAGGGTCCGTCTCCCAGGAGAAGAGTTAGAAATTGTATTTAATCAGGAAACAGGACAGACTGTGCTGATCAGGCATAGGGCATGGCCAGACAAATGATCTGATCAGCTGCCTTTTTGTACATGATTGGCCCCTTTCATCCCCTCATCTCTTTACTGTCACAGGCTTATTTCCTTCCCAGACCCCCTTGTAACCTCCCTTTTTCCAACTCTGGTCTTCCCCTAAAAGTTCCATGCTATGTCTCATGCAATCCCAAAATGCCCTTCCCCAGCATGCCATTCCCCAACAAGCAGTAACCCCCCTCAGCCTGCCAGGTGCACCGGAGATCCTCTGCTGCTGACTCATCTCCATGGGTCTCACTCCTTGTCTGTGGGGCTGATGCTCTCCTGCAACAGCCGTGGGAGGAGCTGGGTCAGGACGCTCTATTTTCTCTGATCAGGATATTGGGGTCCCCTACTTGTCACTCGAAATAAGCCTTGAAACACAGAAACTAATACAGTGATTACAAGTATCACACCTAACTAACGCAGTGGCTAGTGGTGCAGCCCAGCCACGGTGAAAGGCAGGGAAGAAAGCAAGCAAGCTGAACTTCTGAAGCACCACTGGAGAAATCTAAGTTATAAAAGTCACTATAGCTCATACACCACCATCATCACTGTGTCAGTACCTTCTCACAGAGGATAAAGTGCAATTTCCTGCAATTTAGCTTCTGAAAATTTTGAATCAAGATTCCTGAGGCATGGGAAGTTCTTTAGCTGTTATACTCTAACAAATACCAGGACATGCAGTGACACTTTCCATGTCATATGCCGCAGAAAGTCCACTCCCAAATCTGCCTGCAGTATTCAATTCCCATTAACGACAGCAGGGCTCATTTCCTGATTCTCCTGAAGTTTATCTTTATTTCATAAATGAACAGGAGGAAGTTTAGAGAGAAAGGGAGAATGTTAATTTTCTTCTCATTAAGCCTGGATGGATACCTCTAGCATATTTCCTAAGTGTTCCAACTCACCTTAAACATCTAATTCATTTCACCCAAGCGCATATTTTGCAGATACTTCAGTGATGGAGTTTGCTCACAGCGTGTCTCACAAACACAATGGAAGCTAAATTAATAGCAGGCAACATTACATTTGCAGATAACAGACAAGTGCAGCTAACATATATAGATTATCAAACTCAAGACTATTATTAGCTGAAGAAGTGCACCTATGTGAAAGTTATGACATTCAACAAGGCCAAGCACAAGATGTTGCGCCTGGGTGGGGGCAACCCCTGGTATCAACACAGGCTGGGGGATGAAGGGGTTGGGAGCAGCCCTGAGGAGAAGGACTTGTGGGTACAGATGGGTGAAAAGCTGGATATGACCCAGTAATGTATGCTTGCAGGTCAGAAAGGCAGCCATATATCCTGGGCTGCATCAAAAGGAACATGGCCAGCAGGCTGAGGGAGATGACTCTCCTCTGCTCTCATGAGACCCCACCTTGCGTACTGCATTCAGCTCTAGAGCTCCCAGCATAAGAAGGACATGGACCTGTTGGAGTATGTCCAGAGGAGGGTCACAAAAATGATAGGAGGGATGGAACATCTCTCCTATAAAGAAAGACTGAGAGAGTCCTGGAGGAGAGAAGGCTCCGGAGAGAGCTCTGTATTTTTCAATACTTAAAAGGGGCTTTTAAGGAAGATGGGGATAAATATTTTAGCAGGGCCTATTGTGGTAGGACCAGAGTAATTGTTTTAAACTAAAAGAGGGTTTAGAGTAGGTACAAAGAAGATATTTTATTTCCTTTTACAATGAGGGTGGTGAAACATGGGCATAAGTTGCTCAGAGAAGTGGTAAATGTCCATTCCCAGAGACATTCAAGGTCAAGTTGGACAGGGCTTTTGAGCAACCTGACGTAGTTGAAGATGTTTCTGCTCATTGCAGGGGGGTTTGACTAGATGACCTTTGAAGGTCCATTACAACCCAAACCATTCTATGATTCTATGATCAAGACTAAGGCTTTTTGAAAATATGTTCATCAAAAATTAGGTCATATCTGGAAGAGGCAGCAATGAAATCTTTGGCTATGTTAAGATCAAAGAGGACTTTGAGGCCTTTTGTTGAAAGCTTGAATGTTTTGTCTGTTTAGGGAAACTGCTTTAGCAACCATCTCACTGCAGCAGAACTGTGTGTCGTGGATGAAAAGAAGAAGGTATGATGCTGATAGGCCTTTTATCTCTTATTCAATGTGCATGAAGCCCTGTAAACACTCTTCCAACTTGCCACCGTCTCCAGTAGTCCCCTGTTGCCACAGCTGGTAACAAAGGATGATGCCAAAACAGCATCACCTGCACCAATGGGCTTCTCCTTCAACATTGGCTCCTATTATCCTGAGACAAGGTGGGCCCCAGCACTTCTGTTGGTCTAGCTGAGACTGATCCAAGCTTTCTCTTTTTTTTCCCTCGATAAACTCGCAGAAATACTGCAGGCTTCAACACTAAAACCTGTGTAGGAAAAGGTCAGAGACCTAGCTTTAACTCAGTCTGACTAGAGCAAGCATCCCAAGACTGTGTGGCTCCTTCACCGAGATATTCCATGTGCTGGTTTTTGATATAGCCATCCCCCACCATAAACTTCAATATGAAGGAGGTTGTATTGAGTTCTGATAGTACCTCTTTGGCTCCCTTAACTGCTGCTTTCTCAAGCAGAATAGGGGGACTAAAACAAAGCAAGAAAGATTTCACAAGGTTGATAAATCAGAGGCACTTCAGTTCTCAGCTTCTTCACATTAATCTATAGGCTCTTTCTCTGTTACCTTTTTATTTGATGGCTGTCTGGATTTTTAGGTGGTTCAAGTAGTATTTAGTGTTCTCCCTTGTCATCCAAATTCCCAGTGGCTGATAATTTCCCGAGAGGAAAAGGAAGCTGTCATTCTTAGCTGAAGTAAAAGTATCTAACAAGTAACTCTAACAAGTCAACCAAATGATCTCTACAACCCCAGGTCAAAAGTCAGATAATCTGCAAGTCACTATTGCTTTGTTTAAACTCCTGACTTTTCAGTGATGAATTTCAGTGTTTGAAATTGGCTTAGTTTTTTCTCATTTTTTAGCCCTTCCTCTCTCCACACGTTTTCCACCTTGGTCACAGAAGGAGTTGTTAAGATGGTCTTAGTCTAAGTACTAACCATCACACAGAAGAAATCCCAGTTTGCTGTTTCTAGATGTTAGTAGCAATTACTAATATTTAACTTTCCTGCAGTGGTTCCGGAGGGCTGACAGAGGGTTTTGGAATACTGTATTTACAGTTCTTCCAAGGGTGGAATACTTGTGTTATTTTGCTAATGTGCCTGGCCTCTCTTGTGGCAACTTTCAGGGCTTCTAATCTGTGAATAAAATGGAACCTGAAAGCATGCATAAATCTTTACCAGACAGTTCCACAATACATTAGGAGCTGGAAGCTGGACTTTCAGTACTACTTGCCATTTAAGAACTAGACACTCATCATGTTTTCTACCTATTTCCCCTTCTGATAGAGCCGAAATGTTGGATTCCTTCACCAAAAAAAAAGTAATTTATACTTAAACAATGTAAGGATTTACTATTGCAGACAACTTGCTTAGGGTTTACAGGCACCAACAAGAGCAAAGCACACAATGGTAAATGGAAGCTCATTTCTCAACCCAGCTTGAAGCTGAGGGTCTTTGTATTTGCTGTTTCCTAACTGTTAAAATTATATGGAAGGTTCTGCAGGTATCAGCATTTTGCTATAATCATTTCCATATAGCCAAATAAAGAAAATAAAGATTTTGGATTTTGCACCTGAATTTACAGCTTTTTAGAGCAAACTGAAAGACCTCTGAACAATATCCTCCTACATTTTCATCTTGAAGTGTAAAGCTTTTGAGAATGGTGACTCATAAAGCATTTTTTCCTTCCTCAGAGATCCAAGCTCGCAAATGGAAACAAGGTCTGCAATTCCAGTGAGGAAGCTGGCATGAGGGATGGAGAGGGTGTCAGGACCCACAACACTTTACATGATGATGGATTGATGGGACCACATCAATGAGCCCTGAGAGCTGTGTGGCTCTCTAGGTAAGAGGAGACGGCAGGAACAGAGAACGTCATTAGTTAACCCACCCTCAGGGCAAAAGAGACCTCAAAACCAAGGAGCAACTGCCTAGAGATGTCTGGAGGCTCACAGCTGAAGCCAGCAGGTGAACTTGGCTTCCTGATGAGAAATCTCCAGCCAGTGGAAAGTCACCAAAACCCCCACCTGCTCCCCCACTTAAATCAAAGTCACAAGGTGTCATGCCACTACATAAACAGAAATAAAGCCTGGCTCAACCTGGAAGTTATGTATTTAATAAGCAAGGCCAGCCTTGCTAATACCATGTAGTTCCCTTTGCAGCTCCTGGCATTTTTAAAGACTGGAAGAAATTATCTAAATTTAGATGTGTTGTAAGTTGAAGCCGGGGCACCTGCCTCTTTTGTTCCCAGCCCCATGATAACTCCAGTGGTGAAAATCAGTTAAATAAGAAGGAGCAGTTATCATTTCCTCCCCAAATGCTAAAAGCCGCACCAAATCATGTGTGTGAATCATCATGTCTACTCTTACATAAGCTAGGATAAAAATGTAGGAGTCGTGCAAGCTGGGATAAGTAGTCATGCTCTGGGACATAATGCTTCTCCTAAAGTTAAGCAGAAATTGTTCCATGGGCAAGTCACTCCATAGTGGTACATTGTATGGGGTTTGCACCTTTCTTCAAAGTGTCTGTGCTAACAACTGCCAGAGGCAGAATACCAGACTGTGGAAGGTATTTGACTAGCCTGCAGTGGCAATTCCTACCTCTCTGCAGGTTATATTCTGTTCCCCTTTTAGTTTTAATTTCACAAGGCTCTCAGGCTGTATTCATAGAATCATAGGATCATAGAATAGTTAGGGTTGTAAAGGGCCTTAGGATCATCTAGTTCCAACCCCCCTGCCATGGGCAGGGACACCTCACACTAACACATGTCACCCAAGGCTATGTCCAGCCCAGCCTTGAACACCACCAGTGATGGAGCATTCACAACTTCCCTGGGAAACCCATTCCAGTGCCTCACCACCCTTACAGTAAAGAATTTCTTCCTCATATCCAGTCTAAACTTCCCCTGTTTAAGTTTGAACCTGTTACCCCTTGTCCTATCACTACAGACCTTAATGAAGAGTCCCTTCCCAGCATCCCTATAGGCCCCCTTCAGATATTGTCCCTGCTATGAGAATGCATCAAGAATGTCATTCAAATGCAAGAGGTTTGCATCCAGTGTTAGATTTGCCAGGTAATGCCAGGTTCTTTCAATGTCATTTAATCAACATGATTCCTCTGATGCTGCCAAACATACGTGATGAAATGAAGATGTCTTACTTCCACAGATTATATGAGTATCTTTGTGTTTAATGCGTTCACACTTCTGAAAGTTACTGCTCCTTTTGTTTTGCCTCTTGCAGTAATATTCAGAAGACCAGATTCGTAAAAGTAGCAATTAGCACATTGCAGTGGTGCAAACGTCAGCCAATCCCCATGGTGATGAGATCCCAAAGGCAAAGAGTGTGCTAATAAATTGAATAATGCCAAAGAACATTTCTGGGCAGCGACTCAGTAATCTGTATTGCTAATGTGTCATAGTCCTTCCAGGCGCATTTTCAGTCCAGCCCAACCACCAGTATGTCAAACACGACTCATTTGGGGAGTTAGCATAAGGCACTGACCGTTACCCCCAAGCAGTTTGGATGTGGTCACCCTCCTTTGAAGATCTGCAGAGTGTAAGTGCAATGCAGCCTATCCTTTGCTCAGTGTCCTCATTTCTATAGGACAGTGATTGACACAGTTAATTTACCAGTAATTATAGTTGAATTTCTCAATCTCACACTCACATCTTATCTCCATTCTTTGTATTCCTGCATTTCATATTCTTATCAACCCTCTCCTTTGCTTTATTACATTAACGGAGCATGCTGCCAATGGGTTGGGCAAGGATAGGCACCATCCTCTATACACTCCCATAGGCAAGGCTTTAAGGACTGCAGGACTGATAGAAGGTCCAGAATGTTGTGTTTTCTCATGTTTAGGCCCCCCCTTTACTCAGAGTCAGGCACAATATCTGCTGGGCGAAGACTGGGATCTGCAATAGCCAGCAAGCCAAGATGTGCACAGGAGAGCCAGTGGAGGAAGTCCTAAAGAGCAGGGTGAATCCCCTTCATAATGCCAGAGCTGGGTCCCTATTGATGCTCCCTCTAGTGTAAATGGATGCTGTTGGCCATTTTCTGCGTTGAAGTTCTTAAACCACCACTTTCTAAGGAGCCATTAGGTTCAGAAGACTTTCCAGACAGACTAGTAAATGCTTTCTGGGTTCACAGGGGAGTAGAAGGATAAGGAAACATGTCTGTGTTTACAACCTTGCAGTGGAAGTAGGTTGCCCTTTTTTGCGTCATTTAGAGTTGTGGATGAAGCCACAAATTATCCATCGCTGAGATTTACACAGTTTCCTCTGAGTATGCCTCATCCTGCCCACATTCCTCACCACAGCTCCTTGCACAAGTGCTTCATAAGGCCCCTGGCACAAAGGGCCAGACAAAGGTCAAGATGCCTCAAAATTCATCAAAATAGGGGCTAAATGAACCTCATGCAACATGGAGGCACCATGGTGTCCCCACACAGCTGTCCTTATTTCCCCAGCAGCTCCCTGTGCTATATGTTGTCTAGTGCTGCGTGACATGCAATGCCATAAGCACAGGCATCCTCTCTGTGAGCACACAACACGTGGATTCTTCCTTCCCTTTACATGCAGCTGCAGGTTTCTTGCTGCATATGTTCAGCCTCCCACAGCTGGAAGCTGTAAGAGGCAGTCTGAACTACATGTTGTACGCAGGAAGGATTGAAGTTTGCAGATTTTTAGCACTCTACATGCTAGCAGACTCACAGTAATCTTTACTGCTTGGCTTGCTTTCTTTATGGATGCAGTTTTTATCCTCCTGTGAGAAGATGCATGCGCTTCCTGAAGGAGGAAAAAGCTCTTGTCACTTTGTCACCTCACTGCCACAGAGCTCTGTCCACCACTCACTAGTTTGTGGAAGAAACTCCCATGTTCCGCATCGCTTCTGTCCACCAAGAGAAATGGTTGAGCTGGCATTTTGCCTTGCTTGGTGTGTGTGGGTTGATATAAACTGTCTGAAGCTTTTTATAGTCCCTATCACCAGAGTATCAAAGCACTGAAATCCTGCTAGTCATGTTCATCTTCCCATTGATCTTATCACCAAAGGCCAATCCTACTGGAGGCAACCAGCCTTCCATGAGGTATTTTTTAGAGGGGTTTTTTTTTGTTAGATAGGCTGATTTGTAGCCAGTGCTGGGATAGTCTCTAACTCTGGGGTCACCTTCCAGGCTTCAATTAGTACTGATGATAAGCACGCAGTTTTTTGCGAGGTTACTTTAGCACTGTTTATAGACATGTTTTCTTAAATTAATTTGTTTCAGGTAATGAGCCTTCCAATTCTTAAAGAGGTCTATGAACACTGCACACCTTGAAAATGAGGTCAAAAAATCCTGCAACAGGTGGAACTCCTGTAGAAAACATCACAGAAATGGGTTTATAAGAGTGATGTTTAGAAATAGCTGACCGTGCAATTCTGAGTTGACTGACAACTTTGTCCATGATTGATGTAATAGTTACATTAGACCTTTTAAATTTCAATCTATTTTTATGCTTTGGCACTCTCAAGACACACTGAAATAAATCGTGTGGGTTTTTGCATGTTGCAACAACTGAGCGAGTGCTACTGTGGCCAGTTTTAATAGGTATTAATACAGTGAATAGCAAGCAAATTATAACTATTTCAGATTAGACATAATTTTACAGCAGACAATTTTATAAGGAGAATGGAATGAATCAAATGCAGTGATTTGTATTAAAATATCTTTTACATTCCCTGTGTTCGAGTGGAACTGATGGCAAGCCTAGAGAAGCATGCTAGGACAAACAGACCAGAAAATTAAATTCTTCTAGCTTTCATATGCCACAGTAGGAATAATTTGCCTTCTTTTTTTTTCCCTTTCTCAGCCTTTTCTTTCCTTTCCTTTTTGGAGAGAGGATTACGATGTAACCTTGCATTTCTAAACCTTATCAAAAATATTTTTGTTCAGTTTCATGGAACCGTGATCTGGGTTAGGTTTTTTTGGGGTAGACTCTAATGTGTCATGTGTGATAGATGGCATTTACTAGCGTGTGAAGAAAACCAAATGGTTGAAGTTAAGGTTGCATTCTCAGGACTCTGGATCTTCAGGGAATGTTTACCCTCTCAATTAAGCATATACATATATTAGCCAGACGTCTAATATGAGACTGCATTTTTGACATACAACCTGTGCTAAAAGAGGTTGTGCTTAAGCTCTAGATCCCCCTGAAAGCAGAGCACTTGAAAAATGCCAGGTGCCTTTGGTCTGGTGCACTGGCAGCTTCTTTCTCACTGTGCACCATTAGTCAGGAGATGCCTGCAAAGGCTCTGAAGAGCTTCGTGGCTGCTGGAGTATTCAAGGTCAAGTCTTCTTAGTATAAAGTGAAACACTTTCATCCTGATTTTAAGTGACAATAAATTTAATGTCTTGCCCAAGTCATTCAATGTAATCAATGCAGAGAGATATACACCTGTAAGGGTGCCAACCATCCCAAATTTTTGTACGTATTCAAGATCAGCGGGAAGATTGGTGCCTGTCTGTCCATCAAGTACAAGGAGACCCCAAACAACAGGCTTGGCTAGATGTCTAACATTAGGTACCTGCACTATAGGCCCAAGTTTTTAGAAGGCTGCTGCCAGGGCACAGACAGCCACATATCTACATGAGAAGCATGGAGTGATAGAGGACACCATGGGTTAGGTTTTGTTTTCAAGCCCTTTCTTTACCTTGGAGTGGACACAGCCACTTCATGTCTCTGAGCCAGTTATAAATCAGTATAATTACTGCCTTTTCCACTAGATCTTTACCATTTGTACAATACAGACTATTGAAATATTTCTGATGGTTGTTACACAACACTGACGCATGGCTATTAGTCAGTGTATGCAACAAGCTCTGTGATTCATGGATCAAAGCTGTGGAGCCTGTCTATCTGGTTTAGGGATTTCCATTGCACTTATCACTTTTTCTGACCCTATAAATACTTTTGTATGTCTTTGTCCTTAATTTTTTATGTGAAGAGTTTCATTAATGAGCTAAGCCTTGATATCACTCTCTGCACCATTGCTTATTCCTACTCACCTTATTTATAAACCAGGACCATTCTTCAGAAGTGCAATAGCTCAAGACACTGTATACACTTGTGTGAAAAAACTCAGGTATGTTTCAATTTGAATTGCCCTTATTTCAATTTGAATTGCCCTTATTTCTTGGTAATAGAAATAAAAATTATTTTGCTTTCAAAAAATAGAAGCTTTGTAAGAATACAATAAAAAGAAAAAACTTCTAGATCGTTCTTTTTTCCCCTTTTCTTTTTCATAATATTCACTGATGCTCCTTCTGGAGAAGGGCTTAAATTTTTACTGCTGGTAATGGTGATATCTAGGACTAAGTGGTGGGAAAGTGTAAAAAAAAGGTGAGTCACATTTTTTTTTTCATAGCTTATTTTTATTTTCTCGAATGGGCTGATGCATTGTTCTGTGTGCCTATCTATCTCTGAGATACTGAAAGCCAACAAAAAGAAGCCTTACTGACCAAAATGGTTCTTCTTTTTCAGAAAAGTTGTTTTTTCATCATTGTCACAACATGGTCAGCTTTTGATATTTTACTAGATGCATGTTAATGAGACTTTTTTTTTAATGAACCCTCAGTTTATACAGTCATGTCATTACATGCTTGCATTTGAGAAGGAAAAAGGAGTGCATGGACACAGGACCTGGAAACTGCACTCCGACTTTAGACTTTACATAAAGGTAACCTGAACTGTTCGTCAAAAGAATATAGCTTGTTTTTCAGCCAGTCTCATTTGGGGGAATGGAGCTCAGAATTTTTAAGTTCTTGAGGCTGTCAAAACTCAAGCTAATACCAGGCTACACTGCTGTTAACTTCTTCATTGGCCTTGTATTAGTCTAGGTCTGGGGACTGCTTACTAGAATTGATGCTTTCAGCTTGTGTTAGAAATTAAAGTTGCTTTTATTTGGTATGTCTCCTTAGGAGTCAAAATAGAAACAGCCCCCCAAGGAGGAAGAGAAAGGCAGAACATGCTGCTGCCCCAAAAGCCTTTCACAATCTGACTGTGAGCACCTTGGGGAACCCGCCACTATCCCATACGACTCAATGGGAAGGAGAGGAGGTGTCCCTGCACTTGGAGCTGGCCAAATTTTCTTTTTCTTACGTGCATGCAATTCAGCTGCTCACTGTACATTTCTGCGGTTTCTGTATGTAAGTGTGGCCACAGAGTGGCCGCGCAGGTCTGCTGGTCTGTGATATTGTTTCATGCTCAATAAAAGTTGTTGCTTTTGTATTAACATTTTACGCTAGATTTTCAAATGGGCAAGCCAACCTATTTCTGTAGTGTGAAACGGAAGACTCAGAACTTTAACTGCATGTTATGAGCCTTCAGGGACAGTGATAAGGGTGCAGAGGAAGCCACAGATTTTTGAGAGGAAGAAGCCTGAATGTAGGAATGCTGTGCTCTGGTCCCAGCCATGCCAGAGCACTCTCCCTGAGCAATACATTTCCTTCTCCACAGCCTACTTGTTAAACAGCTACAATAACTTTTACACATCTGTCTTCCCCATGCAGAATTGTGGACTGTCGCTTCTGCATAGCGTTACTAATATGTCAAGTCCCGTATAACTAAATGACAGGTAGTGCTACTTGGGGACTCTCCTTGCAAACCAGGTGAGTACAACATGGCCTTGAGGCTTTTCCCTCCATCGTCTTGAGAGAGCTTCTTGTTTTCCACAGGGCAGAAAAATTTGCAGTTCCCTTGATCACTTTTAACGTTTTCTTCTTTCATGCAGTCTCAGCTCTTTTTGTTCTGTTCATGCTCTAACTTTAAGAGTTCAGCCAAACCCCAACTGTCTCCTGTACTCAAAAAGTGATGTGCATCACTAATACATTGCTTACAATAATAGGGCTTGTTTTACATGTACATTGTACCATAACTAATAGTTAATAATAAGTAACAGTTATATATAGATTTTACGTGAGTGGTGGAAAACAGATGCCCTACAGGCACCACATATGAGTGCTAGGAGTACTCACATAAATTAATTGTACAAAAAGCAGGAAGAGGTAAAGCAAAATTAGTACCAGTCTGCCAATGCCTTCTAGTGTCATCAGTGAGAGAGTTAGTAGCCTTTTAAGGTCACTCCAGTCAAAGACTACCTGAAAGGCCAAGCAGAAGTATGACAGAAGTAGTCCAGAGCTGCCTTCCCTACCTCTTGGGAAAG
Source organism: Myiopsitta monachus (assembly GCA_017639245.1). Taxonomy (NCBI): domain Eukaryota; kingdom Metazoa; phylum Chordata; class Aves; order Psittaciformes; family Psittacidae; genus Myiopsitta; species Myiopsitta monachus. Next base: position 70,443,902 of record CM029919.1, read on the forward strand.
CGAAAGTTCACCTTTGGCTATACCCTCCTAGCTTCTGATGCGGTAATCTCTCTAGGTCTGCTTATTTTTAGTCTAGGCAGATGCTGAGGAAGAATCAATGATGAATTCACTCTTCATCGGAGTGAATTTTCCAGGTATGTTCCCTTTGATGTTTATGCAGAGGGTCGGACTCTCATGGCTGCAAAAATGTCAACCAGGTTTTCTGTGTACGTAGAGCATCTGTCAAAAGGTGTAAAGATCTGCTAACTTGTCAAGACACTTCTTGTGGTTTCCATTCACTTGGCATACCAGTTAAGATGATCATCACAGGTTTTAAGTTTAATAAGTGCTACTGAATAGCAGGCATTGAAATGCTTGTAGTGTTCCCAGCTAGAGTAAACATAGAAGAGCAACATAAACCTATCTGCACCTATGAGATCTGCGTGAAAATACCAAGTTGTCCAGCCATTCTGGAAAACAAATAAATAATTTCCAAATCAAATCAAACCCTCATTTCCATCAAAGTAGCTGATGAAATGAACTGAGCTGTGTAATACCAAGTGACAGCCTGTAGAAGGCTGGCTGAGTTTGACCATCAGGAAACAAGGCCTTAGGAGCTGGTCTTTCAGAGCCCTGCGCTTTAGCACAGGAATGAAGTGGTTTGTTTGGTTTGGTTTGGTTTGTTTTCTAAACCTAGAACCTAACAGATGATTGTCTAAAACAGGAAAACAAATTAGAGAGAACTTCACAGTCAACCTCCTTAATGTGCAGTTGATCATCGTTAAGTTATATACTGCGGAGTAAGTGACAGACTCCTTATTTTTTGCATTTGTATCTATACTATGTACAAAGTAACACAGAATCCAGAACAAGTAAAGAAGAGAAACTGAGGACAGGAAACTATAGGAAATCCTTTATCTCCTTTTAATTAAATGTATTTCCATTGGTAATTATGGTATAACTTACAATTTAAAAATTACTTTAATATAATCTAAGTTTCTGCACATCTAAATGCATTTTCTGTACAACAGGAATAATATGCGCTTCACAGAGGAGCTGTGAATTTGTCCTTTATAAATCACGGAGAGGTCCTCACACAGCAGTTATAATACAAAACGTTCTACATTGAGTGATTAATCTTTTCTTTAATCAGGCCTGAAGACTAAATAATTTAAGTTTCTAATAGCTCAGGAGATTTTCAGAATGATCCTCAGACATTTCAGGACATGACCCTCAGCTGGATAACAGAGTTGTAGCTCACTGAGTCTCATGTCTAGTGCTGATGATGGCTTCTATTATTTTTCCACATTTGTGATTTTTTAATCCAATTTTCATATTTTCCTGTCATTGCTTTTTTTTTTTTTTTTTTTTTTTTTTGGTTTTGGGCTTGGTTTTTTTTTTTTTTCCTTAGTTTCTTCCTCCTCTGACTATGATGGAAAAATGCAGTGATCTATTGTGGGCACTGGCAGATGGGGGTGGGGGAGGCAAATTAATTCTATACGGGGCATTTGGCACTCTGAATTTTGCAGACTTGTCTTTCCCACTTAACAACATTCCCACTTAACTACATAAAAACATATTTACATTTAATATAGGGGAAAAGGAGAGGAGAAAGTGAAGCATATCTTGCTGTGACCTTAATAGATACTGAAAAGGAAAAGGAAAAAAATGCATTTCAATGGTTCATGTAGCTGGAGGCCAAAGCCTCTGGCTGTTGTTACAAGAGCAACGTTAACAATATTAATAACAGGAGGAGAGACAGATGATGGAGCTGGGAAGAATAATTTAAGGAAAAATGATCAACCACCTATTTAAACTCAGTCACATACCAGGCACGGAATGGTTAGTGTTGCAATTCTTACACAGCTGAACAGCAAGAAACTAGCTGTTGCTGGATCACAGGGGGTACATCCACAGCAAAACAAAAAAAAGTGGCTAAATAGTGCAAAACATACTGTGAAAACAGGAAGGAAGATCATGTAGGTGGTACCATATGGCATAAGCTTCTTCAGTAACTATAGAACATTCCTTTTCCAAGAATGAAGAAATAGTGCTTGATACAGAAATGTTTTCCCATGCATTTGAAGTACTTGCTTGATATAGAACATAGAGGGATTCAAACTTGAGATTGTTATGAGTATCAGCATCATCTTTGATGAAAGTTTTTGGGCCATGTTCATAGAAGAGCATGAGCAGGGACGCGGTACCCATGATAAGTATATGAACTGTGCGCCCAACCAGAACAAATGCAAAAGAAATTCATCATGTTGGGCTAAGGTGTGGACAAAACTCCACTTTTTCTGCTCATTATTTTCTCCTGAAACATAGCATCACCTTTCGGAGAGTAAAGTATCTAAAAAATAATTCCTTTTCTTCTTTCTGTGTCAGGAGAGACTAGGAAGACAAGATTCCATGCCATTTTATTTGTGGAGAAATCCTGAAATAGCTAACAATAGAGAAGACAGGAGAAAATCAACAAAGGGTATGCGTGTTGAGTGAGGAAACACAGATGTGCCTTGATAAGAATGAAGAAGCATGAACCCTGTGAAATTCTGTGAAGATACTGTGGAAAGGTTTCCTGGAGTATTGGGGTTGCAAAGACTGGAGGTAGCCATGAGGAGACATGAAGCAGAAATTGTTTGCTGCTGATTTGAGTGGTTTCACCAATTAGAGCCTAAGTTTGGGTGTGGGTTGAAGAGGAGCAAATTGAATCCCTGGGTGGTTGCAAGGAAACGCATGTGAACTTCACCTTTGGTGGGAGGGAGGGCTCTGGATTCACGAAAGACATGTAGGAAGGAGAAAGGAGAGAAAAGAGGACTTGGTGGATGAAGCGCTCTGTAGACAGATAAGAATTGCCTCACGCTCGCAGGCCCTTGCTGTCATGGGGGACTTCAGCCACCCTGATATCTGTTGGAGGGATGGTACAGCCCAGCACAAGCAATACAGGAAGTTCCTTGATTGTGTTAAAGACAGCTTCCTTCTGCAAGTAATAGAGGAGCCGACAAGGAAAGGTGCCATGTTTGACCTTGTTCTCACCAACAGGGAAGGGCTGGCTGGAAATGTGACACTCCAGGGCAGCCTTGGTTGCAGCAATCATGAGATGGTCGAATTCGAGATCCTCAGGACAGTGAGAAGAGTGTGCAGCAAGCTCACTGCCCTGGACTTCAAGAGAGCAGACTTTGGCCTCTTCAGGAACCTGCTCAGTAAGGTTCCATGGGATATAGCCCTAGAGGGCAAGGGGACCCAAGACTGTTGGTTGATATTCAAGGATCACCTGCTGCAAGCTCAGGAGTGTTGCATCCCAACTAGAAGGAAGTGCTGCAAGAGGGCCAGGAGACCTCCTTGGATGGATCAGGAGCTGCTGAGGAAAATTCAAAGGAAAAAAGAGGCTTATAAAAGGTGAAAGCAAGGACAGGCAGCCCGGGAAGATTACAGGGATGTTGTCTGGGAAGCTAGGGACCAGGTTAGGAAAGCTAAGGCCCACTGAGAATTAAACTTGGCTAGGGGTGTTAAAGATAACAGGAAGGGATTCTAGAGGTACATAGTGAATAAAAGACAGACTAGTGACAACATGGGCCCTCTCCAGAAGCTATCGGGAGAACTGGCTACCCTGGATTTGGAGAAGGCTGAGGTTCTTAATGACTTCTTTGCCTCTGTCTTCACTGACAAACACTCTGACCACACCACCCAAGTCTTGGAAGGCAGATACAGGGACTGTGAGAATGAAGACCCTAGGCCCACTGTAGGAGAGGATCTGCTTCAAGACCATCTTAGGAACCTGAATGTGCACAAGTCCATGGGACCTGATGAAATCCATTGGCGGGTCCTGAAGGAGCTGGCAAAAGAAGTTGCTAAGCCACTGTCCATCATATTTGAAGAATCATGGCAGTCAGGTGACGTTCCCAATGACTGGAAAAAGGGAAATAGAAACCCCATTTTCATGAAGGGGAAAATGGATGACCCGGGGAACTACAGACCAGTCAGTCTCACCTCTGTGCCTGGCAAAATCATGGAGCAGATTCTCCTGGAAGGCATGCTAAGGCCCATGAAAAACAACAAGGTGCTTGGTGACAGCCAGCATGGCTTCACTAAGGGGAAATCCTGCCTGACCAATCTGGTGGCCTTCTAGGATGGGGCTACGGAACTGATGGACAGGGGTAGAGCAGTTGATGCCATCTACCTGGACTTGTGCAAAGCATTTGACACTGTCTCACATGACATCCTTGTCTCTAAGTTGGAGAGACATCAATTTGATAGGTGGACCACTTGGAGGATAAAGAACTGGATGGATGGCCGCACACAAAGAGTAGTGCTCAGTGGCTCAATATCCAGCTGGAGACCAGTAACGAGTGGTGTCCCTCAGGGACTGGTGTTGGGACTGGTCTTGTTCAACATCTTTGTCAGTGACATGGACAGTGGGATTGAGTGTGCCCTCAGCAAGTTTGCTGATGGCACCAAGCTGTGTGGCTCAGTTGATATACTGGAGGGAAGGAATGCCATCCAGAGGGACCTCGACACGCTTGTGAGTTGGGCTGATGCCAACCTGATGAAGTTTAACCATGCCAAGTGCAAGGTCCTCCTCCTGGGTCGGAGCAATCCCAGGCACAGCTACAGGTAGGGTAGAGAAGAGATTGAGAGCAGCTCTGAGGAAAAGGACTTGGGGGTGTTGATCGATGAGAAAATGAACATGAGCTGGTTGCAATGTGCACTTGCAGTCCAGAAAGCCAACCGTATCCTGGGCTGCATCAAAAGGAACGTGACCAGCAGGTCAAAGGAGGTGATCCTGCCCCTCTGCTCTGCCCTTGTGAGACCTCACTTGGAGTATTGTGTGCAGTTCTGGTGTCCTCAACATAAAAAGGACATGGAACTGTTGGAACAAGTGCAGAGGAGGGCCACGAGGATGATCAGGGGACTGGAGCACCTCCTGTATGAAGATAGGTTGAGAAAGTTGGGGCTGCTCAGCCTGGAGAAGAGAAGGCTGCATGGAGACCTCATAGCAGCCTTCCAGTATCTGAAGGGGCCCTATAGGGATGCTGGGGAGGGACTCTTCATGAGGGACTATAGTGATAGGACAAGGGGTAACGGGTTCAAACTTAAGGAGGGGAAGTTTAGATTGGATATGAGGAAGAAATTCTTTACTGTGGGGGTGGTGAGGCACTGGAATGGGTTGCCCAGGGAAGTTGCAAATGCTCCATGGCTGGCGGTGTTCAAGGCCAGGTTGTACAGTGCCTTGTGTGGCATGGTTTAGTGTGAAGTGTCCCTGCCCACGGCAGGGGGGTTGGAACTAGATGATCTTAAGGTCCTTTCCAACCCTAACTATTCTGTGATTCTATGATTCTAAAAGAGAGCAGGTCAAAAAAAAGAAGGCTCTAGTTAGAGTAAACAGAAAAAGGGAATTTTAAGAAAGAAGATATCATTGTTACTCTCTTTTGATTTAGACTTTCATTGCCTAGAAGGGACAGATTTGATTTACAGTGAACTGTCTCCGTAATGGGTAACTGGAACACTGGCCTTAGGCGTGCAACGTGTTAAGGGATTGAACAGCTTCAACTGGTGTCGTGGTTTAAGCCCAACTGTAACTCAGAACCACGCAGCCACTTGCTCACTCCCCCCCTTCCTCCCCCCGACTCCTGGAGGGATGGGGAGGAGAATCAAAAGAATGCAACTCCCATGGGTTGAGATAAGAACAGTCCAGTAACTAAGGTATAACATAAACCACTGCTGCTACCACAAATAATAATAATGAGAACGGAAATAACAAGGGAAGAGAGTACAGCCACTCACTACTCGCCAACCAATACCCAGTGATCTAACCCTTCCAGGTGTCTGTCCCCAGTTTATATAGGGGGCATGATGTGCTGTGATATGGAATACCTCTTTGGTCAGTTTGGGTCAGGTGTCCTGTCTCTGCTTCCTCCCACAGCACTGCACCAGCTACTAAGAAGGAGAAAAATGACTGCTACTGCTGAACCCAGGACAACTGGGAATACCAATGTTGGTACAAGTGGCATGTAGCCAGAAAATGGATTGAAGTAGCAGAATATACAAAGTTGCATATATCTAGGCTTCAGTTGTGGAAAAGGTAGCTAATTGCACTTAATGATGCTGGTGTTGGAAGAGAGATCTACAGGAGAAGGGAAAGTGACCAGCAAAGGGAGAGACTACTCCAAAAGCTTGTCAAGTGCATCATCCTGCTTAAGGGATTCAGCCATTTGACTCAGGAAAGGGGAACTTCACAGATGCGTCATCCCCAGACATATCTTCTCCCAGTTCTTTCTTCAAGAATATCTGGATACCAGTATATTGCGGTTAGCTGGACAACATCTACTGCATTGTCTGGATGCAACCCTAGCTTTCAGTCTCTGATGGCAATCTTCCCCACTAAAACAATGGTCTTTTTCATTTACCAGTGATGCAGACCTAGCAGACATATCAGACCATAACTGTTTTCTCTTTATGTGTTTATGTTGTTAATAACCACCCAGTGATTTTATTTTAAATGAGTATGACAAAGCAAGGGGCTGTGGTAGCAGAAGCACATTGTAGGAACTCTGGCACACATCTGAGCTGTACCAGACATCCTTTTTCTTTGTAAGCAGGTCTATTGCTGCATCAGCTAGGAGAGGAAATCTAAATGTAACTGCTGCAATTACCTAGCAAACCTTCCAGATGACTATTTTTTATTGGGAAGCTGCCTTCAGCAAGACCCTGGAAATTCAGGGAAAGCAAACATTTATTGTCTTCTAATATTTCCTAGATCTGAATCTCTTTTCCCTTTCTCTAAATTTCTGTTTTCTGTTTGAGAGATTGAGACCCCCAGTGGGGTTTTCCATGCCTCTGCCTGCCCATAAAGACTGGCCACTGACCAAATTTATATATGGAAGAAATCCCTGCCTACAAAGAAAAAGGAAATCTAACTCCCTACAAGTTATTTTTTTTTCATTCTAATGGTAGAAATACTGCTGTTTTCGATAGATAGGAACAATTTGAGTACCACACTGAGGTTGTATAGAAAACCCTGCCCTCCCAGTGCCAAGGGAAAAGATGTACTCAGAGCATCCTCTAGCTGTGTAAAATACCTTATGGCTCAGAAAAGAGGATATTTGAGTGAGGGCCTCACAGCACAGCACCATTAAAGACTCTGTGAGGTCTAAGGAGAGTTTTTGGTTAAATTTTCCAATAATGTCAAAGGGAGTTGGTCACCCATCCTCTCTGTTAGATCAGATTATCGCTAAGCATGTTGAGCATGCTGGACCTGAGCATAAGTCCAGCAGTTCTAGTCATGCAGGCTCCCACTGTGGTCATGGGAGGGAAGTCCCACTGCTGCACACTCTCCTTCCTAGGAAGCAGGTGTCTAAAATAGGTCAGAAGAATCATGGAGCTGATGATGACTCACTCAGACGTAGAGGTCTCCTCTACAAGCATGCCATGTCAGGGGAGGTGAAGTCCCACTGGGTCTTCCAATTCTCTTTTAGTTCGAGGCACTGGAAATAACAGCTCAATGGAAGTCTGGACCCTGGGAGAAAAGCTCACATATGTCTAAACATGCCTGTAGGCCAGATTGGGCATGGGTCGTTATTCGTGCCAGGACTGATTTTGGATCCTTGCGTGTGAAGCGTAGCTCTGTGAAGCTCTGTAAACTCACTAAACCTAAGAGTTTGAGCAAGCAGGGGAAAGCAAAAGCAAGTGGGAGGTTTGCACCAGGCAACAATGAAACGTCTTTCTCCTGAAACCTGGTTGCCGTAGAACAAAAAGCAGTTATCTTGAATGTTTGGAAAGGCAGTGTTTCTCCCTGACACTTAGGATGGTGTTTATTCCCTGCCTAATAGAGTCTCTGTGAGACAGCAGACTTAATTGTAACAGCAATCTTTTGAAATTACATGTATTTTCCTGCTCTGAGATCTCTAACATCCATTAAGACTGTCAGAGACTTAGAATATAACCAAATACAGCTGAAATTTTCCATGAGGTGAAACAAGGAAATTCTGATGATTTGCAAAAGTTCTTTTCAGAATTTTTTTTTATTATTTTCTTATAATGCAATGTGGTTTTCATTTTTATACTTATTATTTACAGTTTTTCACAATGTGCAACCAGTGATAGCATGTAATTACTTAACTGAAGTATTCTGTTATTTTAATTGCCTTCACAAATCAGAGGCAACTGTTATTTAGCATTTAATAGTTTTACCTTCTTTTCTATTTCAAAGTGACTCCTGCTTGTGATTTTTCATGCTGACATAAATGCCATGAAATTGTGTAAAAATAATAACACTAAAATTTCAACGTAAGGCTCCTTCAAAACTGGAAAATGAAATCCTGAAAATTCTGAAAATATTTTTTTCTTTATAAAAGTGTTAGACCGATAACTTTATAACAGCTATCGCAAATATCTAGGTTTTTTCATCTAAGTTAGATTTCAAATAGTACATACAGTAAGACTAGAAATAAATTTACACTGGTCTATAGAAAATGCTCTTGTCCAGAGCTGTTTTCATAAAAATTTTATTAAACACGTAGACCTCTGGTCTAGAGCCCTCCCTTCAGAGACAAATCCTAATTCTCACTAAACCTAACAGACACATACATGCTATTGCATGCATAAATCTTGAGAAAGAATTAGGCTTAAAGTTTGAACAAAACAAAATGATCAGATAGCCAGATAAATTATGATGATGGAAGATGTGACTTAGCAGGGGCAGCTAAATTTATCCAAATTGCTTCATGTTTGCCATAGGCAAACACATACCACAAGTTAACTATGAAACTTTCTGCAGTGGGTTTTTTTTTTATGTGTTAGAATTATTTTAGCTACATCTAGTGGAAGAGAAACTAGTTTATAAATAAAATCTGTATTGACATTATTATTTTATATTCATAAATATTGGATTTATTAGTGTATTTTGATGTAGCATACAATGAAACTGCAAAACACACCAGTATTTAGGCAAAATTACTCACTTCATAAGTTGCAATGTCTTAATCAGGAGGGTAGCCCCTGGTGTACAAGCTAGAAGGAGCTGGACTTCTTAATGAAGAAAAAGAACCACCTGATTGGGCTAAATGAGCCCTGAAAAGGTGGCGGGCAAGGTGAGGGAGAGCCAAGAGAGCCCAGTGGAGCTCCCGCACCTTTCAGACATGGCCTCCTGGCTCTGGTGAATGTCACAAGAGGAAGAAGGGAGAGAGAAGAGTACTGAGGCCTGGGCACTAACTAGGACTCCCATTGCCACCCCTATGCAAAATGAGCTTTATGGTTCCTGGGGGCTGTGACTCCATGGGAAATGTCTGAGCCTCCAGTGCAGCTCTGGTGTTCAGACCTGGAAACCTGTCTCAATAGACAAGATAACTGCTACTGCTAGGTGATGGCATCAGTCAAGCAGTTCAAGTGGCAGCAGGCTGTGCAGGAGTAGAGAAAATTCAAGTTTAAAGGCAGCTGTTGATGTATGACTGAATGAGGGGAGAGGGAGAATTGTTACAGCTGCACATAATGGCGTTTTCTTTCTTGGGGGGGGGTGCGTTGAGGGCTGTTTTTTTAATGTAAAGAAAACCTTAGAAATTAATTGCTGCCTGCAGTCAGAGAAATGTGTTAGAGGGATCCGGCCAAGGAGCCTTTCTGTGCAAAGAGGCCCCAGTGAGAAACACCACAGACTGATTGTGGCCAGGAAACTTGCAAGTGTGTCAAAGCTGCCTCTTTCTCTGCACCACATTTCACGTCTGCAACCTCACAGTGTGGAGAATGAAAAAGTGCTTTGACAGCACATAGAAACCCCAAAGTCACACCCCCCTGCAAAGCAGGGGCCAACCCCATCACCCTGTCCCCATTCCATACACGAGATAACTTGTATTCATCCAGATGATGGGGAAGTTGTATTTCCAAGACGTATAGTGTGTGGACTCAACAGTTTCTGGATTACCTGTATGATCGTAAAGGCAGGGGAAATGCAAATCCTTGAATGGTGCTGTGGGCACCCAGTCTCTGTAGAACACAGAAGGCAAAGCAGACAGTAAAGGCAATCATTTGGGACCCAGGTATCTCAGGGACCAAGCACCTGGTCAGCCCCACCATTCAGTGTGGGCATCACAGGCTATCAGCCAGATGTTGCAAGCACTGAGACTTTCTGTATTATCCCAGCATCCAGCTGAGCGCTTTGCAACTCCTTCCCGCTCCCAAATCTAGGCCTGGTGGTGAGTCTGCTGTCTATTCCTTCTACCTTTTGGCTGATATCCAGTTTTTGCACGTGGGTTTGTGGGTTTTTTCAACGTGGATTTGGGGTTTTTTTGAAAGTCTAACTCAACAGAACAACTCAGTGAAAAATATAGCGATAGCTAATTTCTAATGGAAGGATGCTCAGACTTCGGAGGAGCATAAGGCAAGAGACAGCTCAAAACAGAAGGGTCTAGGACTCCTTTTCTACAAAACAGGCTTTTTTCCCCTTGACTTTTCACAGTGTACTGGGGGACAGGGAGGATATGGTCCTTGTGCTTGTTATTGACACTTATGCTGTCTGTGGAAATTGTGATTGCACAGACACCAATCCTGCTTTTACCAGCATCAACCCACAATAATCGGCCGGTTTTGAGTAAAGTGGTTAGATTTACACAGCTGCACCCTCCCTGTGCCACCCCGGTGTCCCTCCAAGTGCCCTGAATAGCTAAGTGAAGCCTTTGGCCAAGTGAAGGAGGAGGGAAAAACTGAGAGTGCTCAGTGTTGCTGTGTTTTGAAGTGACAGATGGAGTCAGCCAGGCAGTGCCCTGGCCCTGCGCGTGATGATATTCATTTCACACAGCCCCTGCCTGCTCTAGCTGGAACGATAGGAGATGCAAACTTTGACTTCTGCGTTTGAAAGAGATATTGTTTGATAAAGTGTGTGGGTGGCGGGTAAAACAAGCAGCTAAGTGTCAGCACAAGAAGCAAACATTCTCCTTCTCCCCTCCCCGATGTAGTTTTTGACGTAATGAACATTGCTCCCAATTTTCCTTCCAAATAGGCATTGCACCCGTCCCCATGGCAACTGTCATGCTCAAAAGATATCCTGTCAGGAGCCATGAAAGGCCCAGAGACATTTGTATTAGATGGTCACAACCACGATAGCTAATGCTTAACAAATACTCTACGAAGCTGCATTCGTCGAAATGAAGAGCACAAACATTTGTATTCCATTAAACAGAAATTAATAAGATTCGAATAGGAAGAAACCAAACTGAACTGTTTTTTTGTGTATACAGCTGTGTTATGAAGTAATACAGGGAACATTAGTATGAATAATGATTGCACATGTGCATTCAATTTATTTCTTCTACTTCTTGTATGGTCTCCTTTAACCCTTTTTCTCTATAGGTTTTTCAGAAATCAAACACAGGTTTAGCAGCTGGGCAAGACAGGGGTTTCAACCGCTCCTTTCACACTACTGAGGTCCAACAGCACTTCTTTATTTAAAGGCACTCTGGGTCATTGGGAAGTTGTGCTTTTGAAAAATGTTCATGCGCTTGATGACTGAGTACATAAATGTGATGGTCTGATTTTTACCAAGGAAAAGAAGAGCTCCGGTCTCTAAAAGAGGAGGGTCGCATCCTGAATCGCTGTGCATCATCCTACCTTCCTTGGCTACAGGGAAGAGGAGGTGATTTATCCCAGCTGAGGATCTGGCCTCAGGTCCAGGCATTAAAAAGAAAATAACAATAAGGAATCGTGTTTCTAGCTCAGCTGAAAATCAAAAGTGAAAGTTCAGGAAGACAGCGGACCCTCCTCCCATGAGAGCCCTTCTCCTGGCTCCCTGTCACCCAGCATGATTTTGAGCAGTTCCTTCCACCCGTTGCTGCAAGTAAACAACGAAAGTGGACTGTGTTACGCAGCCTGATAATGACAGTCTGTACTCAGCTTGCAGGCCACAAAAGGCTATGGTAGCTTTGCTTTCCCTGGAGAGATTAATCCCACTCTTTTTCTTCCAAGAAGGAAAAAAGAGAAAAAAGAAAAAAAAAAAAAAAGGAAAGTTGGCCAGGGTCCTGGCTCAGCAATGGGCCCAGGCCAACTGCCCAGTGCATGTGTGTGTACCAGTGCCTGGATGCCTCTGTTTTCACTGCTCATAACTCTTCTTCACTTATCATTTCCCTGTTTTAACCTCCTATCTTCGCAAGCAGCACAAAAAAATAACCACAGGCTCTGTATTTCCATTATTTCTATTCCTACTAGGCCTAGTTTTGCAACAGTTTGAATACTTAAATATTTGTGCCAGGACTCTCACCTCCCCCAGCCCCCTTACCCTCACACTCATGTCTCTTTCTTTTCATCTGTGAAGCTCCTATGATCCCTCCAAGCCTCCATCTCTCAGGGTGAAGTGAGCAAGGCCTTTATTCCAGGCTGGGCAAGTGGGAGTGAAGGCAGCAAATGGAAAACATTTCCTAGATGTAATTGCAAAATAGCAATTTGCTATTCCATCTGCATGCACATCTCCAGACCTGGACTTCTGTAGAAAAGCTAACTTTCACTTAATCCTTTGGATAGGTAGCCATTCCTCTGGAGAAGTTTCACCATGCCACACTCCCATATTTTTGTCCTTCATTTCCCCAAGCTTTCAGGACAAGACAACAACAGAAAGAGACCAACAGTCTTTCCCCAAACAAACCACTGTGTTAAAACACAAATTAGCTCTGAGCAATTCCCACTGACCATAAAAAATGACCTGGCTTGAGCTCATCTCTATTGTTGCATCTCCTGTGTGTACCATGCAGCCCTGTGTAATGGTGGGTCCTCTCCACCTGCATGAAGCACCTTCCAACTTCATGAACACCTCCAGGCTTTGAAAATACCCAGCCCTGGAGCAAGGCAGAAACATTTGTAAACAGCATGTGTTTTAAATTGGAAAATGCCTATTTTCTGAAACCAAAATAATTCTTAAAGCTAAGTCTTTTTCAGCAAAACTTCTGTTCAGAAGCTCCTGACCAAGCTCCCCTCCAAAGAAAGGAGACAACTGCATCAGAAGGTATCTCTTGGTGCAGCCACTCAGGTGGGGTTTCAGAGACTTGGCTGGAGTCCTGTTCCCAAACTCTGAGAAAGAGACTTAAATGGAGTCTGTACCCTTCTAGTATAATCAGCTGTTCCAGTGGGTGTTAAGCAGGTAGTAAAATCTGTCTCTCCCTCAGAATACTTGTTGAAAAAAAAATCGGTTTTGCAATGCACTGGAACAAGGATTAAAAAAACCAAAATCAACAAAACCCCAAAACTTTTCTAGAGAAACAAAATTATCTGTTTATTCCCTTTATTTTCTTTCTTTAAGCACCAGCTTCAAGGAGAATAAACCAATATTCAGTATTCCCATATGGGGTTCAGTTTTCCTCCTGATTGGCTTACACATCTAATAATAAGGCGGTATGAAGAATACTTGCCATATTCATGAGCTAAAGTCACAATAACTGATGCCACATTTAATGCCAGACCTTTTAGGAATTGTCCTTATTTCCCAGCCTATATCCGTATAGAATATTCCAAAGTTTCATCATCTTGTGTTTGACCTATCACACGTATTTTGTTAGCTCAGGCCATAGTTTTAGTGAAGTCTTGGAGTCCTTGCAGTCTCCAAGCCTCCATACAGAAGCTTTGAATGATGTTCCTGGGATAAGTTTTTGATGTTTGTCACTCCTTAGCTGCACCACGCAGCATATGACAGGAGTCACCAGCACTCAAGAAATGTGGTCCATGCCTAAGCTTGTCACTCATTCTTGCCTCTCTACAATGTTTTGCTATAGTGTTTAAAAGAAACCTGAAGTTTAAACTTTGAACTTTAATTGAAGAAGTAGAAGAAAAGACAGGCAACCCAGGAGGAATATAGAGATACTGTCTGAGTATGCAGGACTAGGGTTAGGAAAGCCAGAGCCCAACTGAAAGGTGATGAGGAAAGGCTTCCCCAGGTAGAATCTATGAGCAGCAAAGGGAAGAGCAGGGAAAATATGGGCTCACTGCTGGATAAGGCAGGAGGGCTGGTGACAAAGGACATGAAAAACGTGCCTCAGCAACCTGAAGGAGGGCTTAGGAAACATACAGATACCAAACATAAAATTGCCTTCTTTGCAATTTCTTTTTTGAGATTGCTCCATAAGCGAGATGGCAAAATCTCTGGCAGCTCACTGGCCTCCCTCATTTCTGAGCAACCTTCTTTTTATAAGCAGATAGTTAAGTGTCCAAAATATCTCTAGTCACAGCTGAACAACCTGAACTGATAAAAGTTGAACTCCAGAAAGATATTGCCTTGTGTCTATTAGCCAAAAATTCTACCCTTGTTTACTCAAAATCTGTGTTTCATTTAGTTAGTCTGTGAATATGTGGTTATGACTGCAGTGTGAAAGTTCTGGTAATAGTCTTTATAACAATGAATGCCCTGGCCCAAATATTTTCCTTTATGTCAGTGAAATTTCTGATAATAAATTCTGATACCCTGTATTAAAATAAAGAGCCCTGACTAAGCTTCTTGAGCCAAAAAATGTAGCATAGAACTCAGAAAAGCCTGAAAATTTTCCACAAGACAGGTTTTCTATCAGAAAATATCTGATTTTACAAAACAGAAAACCAGAAATGTTTCACAAGCATCTTACTGAAACCTTGGCACTTAATTGTAAATATAATGTTCCATTTTAGCTCTACTGAACTGTCCATCAATTACTCCATTCTGGTCTACATCATGAAAACCTTTGAGTTTTGAATGGAAATGCTGAATCTCTGAATGACAGAGGTGGAGAAAGTGAATAAGAACCCCTCTTTCACTCTCACCCAGAACAAGAACCTGAAGGAGGGAGAGGGCATCAAATGCGCAGAGCAGACATCAGGTGAAAGGAAGAAAAAGAATATAAAGACATTGAGCTCAATACAGAAAGTCTCTAAGCCATGAATCCTCAAAGAATATTCCGGTGAAGAATCACCGGAATTCTTTTGTTTGTTGTTTAATGTTTCATGCAGGATATCTGGTTCAGGGCAAAATGCATCTTTGATCTTATGTTCGCAGGGAGGTAGGAATTGGGGTTTCTGACCTGTAGTAAAATTCTGCTTCCACCTGAGTACTTTCTGCTTATTTGTTCTATCCTTAAAATAAACTTTTTTAAATTTCAAGTTTAAGATATACTTAAAAAACATAAAGGAGAAATTACTGAAGCATAGGAGAGAAACTTCAATGAAACTCCTTTAGAGCAAGCAGTAACAGGACTGAACACTTTTCGGACTAACACTGTCCATGATTCACTTAGTTATTTCTGCAAAATGTACTCTGCCCTATGCAACATCACAGACATAAGGATAGTTTACAGACCTGGGTTTCTGCTTTTTCAGTCTGCAATCTGGAAGAATTTAGGTCAGGTCTACCTTTTCAGCATTTGGGAGAAGGGTTTCATCCATTTTCCTCAGGGGACCAAAAGAAGTCAGAATCATGACAATTATTTAGCTGGGGTCAAAATCTAGATTGGCGATGTCATCTTTAATTCTTAATGTCCTTGGCTCCTCCTATATTCCAATGTTTCACTATTTTGGAAAGTTTATTTTTTATTACTGTATTTTTTTAATGAAAACCTTAAAAAAAGCAACATAAATAATCATTCCAGGACGAAGTATGAAAATTGTTAGAAAGAATCTTTACAGTTTAGTGAAACATTTTCTAATTACTGTGTAATATATATTTACTGTCTCTTTAAAATTATAATTATTTTTCCAGGACAATAGAAGGTCTTTTAAGATCTGTTACAATCCAATATAAAATACTTGTTCAGTGAGATTTCATATCACAAAGTATTGAGCTATTTATCTTTATGTTATGCCTGGCATGTATATGCAGCAAGTTTGCAAGTTTTAGGTTGTCAGGACTGTTTCTTGAGAAACAGCCTTGGATGGAAATAATTTTTCTAAATTAAATAAACATGTTATTTCTGATTTTCTGAAATACCCAATGGAACTTGCTCGCATTCTAGATCAATGGCCTGCAAAATTTCACTTTGATATACGATGACATTTTTTAACTTAGCGAAGCACCTCTCCAGGCAAGTTTTCCCATTGTTTTTAACAGGGCTGTTTATCTGTGTTTTCATGTTGGCCAAATACTGGGATGGAGCGCTATGCACAGGTGTCTGTACAGTCAACATTATTTGCAATGAAAGCACATAATTGATGCTTTCCAGGATATTTGGACTTTTAAAAGAAATGAGGGTTGGCGGTTCTCTTAAGAAAAAGAAAATTCCAACCCTTTAATGAATAAGGATTTTTAAGGGTCAAATTCTGAATCATTTTAGACATGATCCCCAAATCCTTTTCTGCGTTGTTGGGTTGCATAAATTGTTTTCAAGACTCCAAGTTAGGAAGTATAGATGTAGGAAATAAAAAACTTCTGAAGGCTCTGGCCTCTCTGAAGTTGGTAAATCAAATTGCGCTGGGAGCTCTGGGTACAGCAAACCACTGCAGATACAAATTCAGGTTCTGTGAGGTTGTGGCTGTGTGTCTTTGAAACACACTGACTAAAGTCTCTAGGAATCAATGAAGAGGTTCCCACGGAGACAGTTTTAAATGAGCTCTTAGGGATAATGGCTTCCTTACAGAAAGGGGACAACAATATCGCCAAACTTGTATCTTCACAATACCATGGAGGACTAAAAATGCCAAGGTACAGATGTGCATATGGAGAGCAACAGCAGCCCTAAACAAATTCAACCACACCATCATTTAAAACCATGCAACAGCAACGAGGAACCAAAAGTAAAACGGGCTCCAGGGTGTTTATGACTTCACTCTCTGCTTGCACTTAGACATAATTCTGGCTTAAATTTCTCTGCAAGCAGGTCTTTGTCTTGTGTAAGATACACTTATCGTTACCTTTGGCAAGAGCTACACAACTATCTCTCTTCTCAGTTCTCTGCCAGAAAGGTAAATTGGATGTGCAGTAAGACTTGGGACTGCTCCACAAAGTGTTATCCATAGAAATAGAGTCAGAGTCATACAGATGTGCCCAGAAAGGCTATTATATCATCAGAACTGATTTTCCCAGGACAAAATAGGCCATGTTTTGTTTCTTGGTTTGTGTTTGTGGTTTTTTGTGGGTTTCTTCTTGTTGGGCTTTTGGGGTGGATTTTTTTGGCTTTTTTTTGTGTTTTGCTTTTTTTAATCAAGTTACTTCCATATCATGTTGTCTATCAGGAGTTTCCGTAAATCACAGTCTTTCACATAAACAGCTAGTCATAAGGTGAAGACTTCTGGGCCAATAACTTAAATTACTTTGGCTTTCCAAAACTTTTGCTTTGTTTCTCCTGTGAGTTCATTTCATTTTTACTCTCCATTGCTTGTCACAGTATCTTTCCCCACTTTAGCCCTAGAGTGGTTTATTGTGATGAAAGCACTCATGTCATACTCAGATTACCTATTCTTTATTTTTTTGATCAGGTCTTCGGGCCTTGAGCTGTGCAGAACTTTTTTTTTCCCAGCATTGGAATATTTTTCCTGGCATTTTTTTTTGCATCTTCTTCAGTTTTTCAACATCTTTTTAAGAATATGGGGTGGCCAGAACTGTACATAATGTTCCAACATCTGTGTCCCTGCAGCTATGTACAAATGCATAATTATATCTGCATTTCCACTGGTTGCTCCTCTCTTTTTACATTTAGGACTTGTTTTAGCCACAGCACTGCAGTGTGAACTCTAATGCAACTCCTTGCTCATGAGTCCCAAGTCCTTCTCAGAGGCATTGCCTTCCTGAGCCCCAAACTCTGCCCCCATCCTTGTCTTCCTTGGTGCCACACACTGAATTTGGGGGTTTGCCAGTATTAAAACACATGCTTTTTGTATGATAAGTGCATATCATTTTATACATCTGCCCAGCCCTCACAGTCCTGCACCATTTTAACAGGTTTCATGTCATTAAGACATTTTCAGTACTACTTCACATTCCTGTCTAGATTACCAATAGAAATAGAGTAGCATCATCACCAGCACTAATTTGCACAAATTTCTGTGGTAAATTTCTGTGTATTTTTGTCCATTATCAGGTGATTTTCTGCTAAAAGTGCTGGTTTAGGATTTGCCAATTATTTAGTTCTTCAACTGCTCCAGAACTGCTTCACAGCTTCTGTATTTTGCGATGCTACATAGGTGCATGGTTTGATATTAAACCAAGTAGCATTCGGTAAGTATTTTACATCTATACACTGCCTTTCATCATCAGACACATTTATTTAATGTCGTTTATTTTTCTATAAACCATCTTGACTGGCAATTTTTTGTCACCTGTTATTTCCTTATCACAGATCACTGGAAAGTTTCTTCTTTATTCCACTGAAAAATGCAAATTGAAATAAACTGATATATTTTCTGAAATCATGTTAATTTTCTTAAACTATTTCAGCTGAAAAGAAGTGTCTCTATATATTTATGGGTATAAGAAGAATATGAAATTAAGAGCTGAAAAGTATTGGGCTGGCATTCAAAATCCTGAATATTTGAATTTTTCCGTCTGCAATATTTAATCTAAAAATTTGCTTCAGCTCTATTGTAAGAACATTTTATATTTGAATACCAAAAAAAAAAGTATTTTTTTAGGATCAAATAAAGCAATTTCTCCAATCAGTTGTGGGGTTTTTTTGCATCTCACAAATCTAGAACAATTTAAAGTCTGGAATTGCAAATGGAATCGGAAATACTTTCATTCACTCATCGGCTTCTCCCACTGATGAGTGACATTTCAGATTCTCCTTTATTTTCCTAAAATTTCTGTCAGACTAGGGATACTCTCATTACTTTCGTTTATAATTACCTGTTTGCTTTCATGAATCTTCACACAATGTCAACATCTCCTGTGGTGGGATGACCACGGCTGGGCACCAGGTGCCCATTAAAGCTGCTCTATCACTCCCCTCCTCAGCTGGACAGGGGAGAGAACATACAAAGAATGGCTTGTGGATCGAGATAAGGACAGGGAGAGATCATTTACCAGCTACTATCAAGGGCAAAACAGACTTGACTTGGGGAAATGAGATTAATTTATTACCAATCCAATCAGAGTAGGATAATGAGAAATAAAACCAAATCTTAAAAGACCTTCTCTTCACCCCTCCTTTCTTCCCAGGCTTACCTTTACTCCTGATTTTCTCTGCCTCCTCTCCCCAGCAGCAGCACAGGGGGATGGAGAATGGGGTTTTCAGTCAGTTCTTCACACATTGTCTCTGCTGCTCCTTCCTCCTCCATGGAGGACTCCTCACACTCTTCCCCTGCTCCAGTGTCGGGTCCCACCCACAGGAGACTGTTCTCCAGGAACTTCTCCAGCATGAATCCTTCCCACAGGGTGCAGCTCTTCAGGAACAGACTGCTCCACTGTGGGTCCCTTCCATGGGTTCAGTCCTTCAGGAACAGACTGCTCCAGCGTGGGTGACAAGCCCTGCAGCAAACCTGCTCCAGTGTGGGCTCCTTTCTTCCCGGGGCCCATCAGTCCTGCCAGGAGCCTGCTCCAGTATAGGCTTCCCACAGGGTCACAGCCTTCTTCAGGCATTCCCCTGCTCTGGTGTGAGGTCTTCCATGGGATGCAATAGGATATCTGCCTCACCATGGGGTGCACCACGGGTTGCAGGGGAATCTGTGCTCTGGCACCTGGAGCACCTCCTCCCCTCCCTCTGCATTGTCCTTGGAGTCTGCAGGATGTTTCTCTCACATATTCTCACTCCTCTCTCCCACCGCAGGTTGTTGCACAGGTTTTTTTCCTCCTTCTTAAATACATTATCCCTGGGTTGATACCTCTGTCACTGATGGGCTCAGCCTTGGCCAACGGTGGATCCATGCTGGGGCCAACTGGCATTGCCTTTATTGGATATGGTGTAAGCTCCTGGCAGCCTCTCACAGAAGCTACCCCTGTGGGACCCCTACCACCAAAACCTTGCCATCCAAACCAAATACAGCTTCTCATTTTTCTGTTATTATCCTGATATACTAAAATCTCTTAAGCATCTCTTAAATATAAAGCCAAAGGTCACCTCAAATACATCTTCCTCTGATGCAGGTGACTTTAAACAACCTTCGTAGGTAAATTGCTCTGTATTACTGGTGTGAGCTGCATGTGCCTCCTTCTGCTACTTGTGAAGTGTCTCATTGAATGATTTATTTCAAATGTCAATGGCTATGCTTTTCTCAGAAATTTTGTCATCTGTAAACACTAGGATTCCCATAGTACTCATAGGACTTTTTGTCTTCATGATCTATCTGTACAGTTCTTCAATGGAAAGACAGGTATTTAATTGGCCTGTTTATTTCCTTATTTCTTTACTTTCCTTATTGCTTTTCTACATTGTGTCTGCATCATGTTTTACCTGCTGCATCTCATACACTGTTACTACTGTTTTAGTCTTAGTCACCTTTCTCACTCTTTTTCTTATTTGTGGAATTGAATTGTTTTGGTCCGTACAGTAAATGTCTTCTAAAAAGCTTTTTTTCTCACTATTCTTTTTACTGGCTTTTCTTTCTGATCTGTGATGCCTGAAAGAACCATTCTCCAGACATGCTTGAAACTGTTCTAGTATTTATTCTGTGTAAAGTTCATTTGCCTGAACACCCTAAACAAAAGCTTTTTATCTTATACTAACAGCATAACTGCATACAAAGTACATGGACTTCACAAATGTGAAATTATGGAGATAAAAAAGCAAGGTATGAGAAGGACATACTAATTGCAAAGTTAATTCTTTTCATCGTATCAGTGTCCAGTGGTGATGATTTTGGGTTTTGCCTGAGCATGTATAATGTAAGGAACTCATTGCAGTAATTTAGGATGCTGTCACTGTCCTGTGCTCAGTCCTGTCCCCTTGCACCCATGCTGACTTCTGGGATTCACAGCAATACACATAGCTGCAAAAACCATGGCCACATCCACCCTTGGGTTTGGGTATTGCTTAGCATGCTACTGGCATGGGAGGATGCTTTAAACATTTGGAGTGTTGCCTCTCAACTGTGACCTAACTGCAGTGCAGAAGAGCACTCTAACAAAAGCTGACTTTCTTGTCACTGGTAGGGAAAGACCTATTCTGTGGTGCTGAGTGTGTAAATGGTGGTTAAAGTAACCTCTAACAAGGAGGATTTTAGTACTTAAATGATGGGATCATGGGGTCATACGAAATCTCCTCTAAGAAGGCAGACTATTTATACAAATCATGGGAGCATAATCTCTCCAAAAAGCACAAATAACAAAGAGTGCTCAGTATGTAGATGGTGGGACCACAGGTCACTCAAGTTTAAGTCCCCTCTGAAAAAGAATTCAATACCTAAATACTGAGAGAACAGTGTCATTGTGTATCATCACAACAATAAAGAAATTATTTTTGAGATGGAAAAAACAACCCGTTTTACTCTTCTGTGGAAGCCTATCATTAATGCTGTCATGCATTTCTATGCATACGTACAGCAAAAACCTGCCATGCCTACTCTGAGAGGCTGCCTGAGTCACTGCAATGTTAAGTTCTTTCTCTGCATGAAGAGATGCCCTTCTACACAGGATTTACACCAGACACGTGGTGTTCACACTCTCACTGCTCCCCTCCCTTTCCACATTGTCCCTTTTTGCTCATATCACAACCCTATCCCTCGGCACTGTGCTTTTACAAATGGTCCGGACTCCATCATGTGGCAGCTTCTGTTTGTTCTGAAATACTGCCAGCTGCCCTGACCCAAGGCAGGGGGACTCTCAGATCCTTCTCTGGACCATCTGGATATAACACGTTGCTTCCCAGTACGATGCATGAAGGCATGCACTGCAGAGAAAAACAGCTGCTGCATGAGACTTGGAGGGAGATGTGGCTTTCTCATAGTGTTTGTTTAAAGTTAGCCACCTCTTCACTAGACAGCAGGTCAAAGACCTGGTGTGGATGTGCCTTGGTCCTGGGTCTTTCCCAAGCAAAGCTATCAAGATCATATGGAGTGCTGTGCAAAACAGGGAGCCCCAGGTCTGAGCACATTTGGAGAGCTCAAGCCTGTTTTAAGATTATATTTGCAGGAGCAGAGGGCTCTAGTCTTATCCCATGAATCTTCCTGATAAGCAGATTATCACTTCAAAGTGAGAGAGCATTTATACTACATTTGAAACATGTTATAACGTAAGAATCAGATTACACGCGAATATCTTCCCATAAAACAAAGTGTGCTTTATTGCATGTTCGCAGGCAAAGCATTTTATTACATTTTTATATGTAATGCAGTCATGTCTACATCCATATGTTGCATTTAAGGGGAGAAGAATAGCTCCCATTATGAAGGTACATGCATGCATCTTCAGCTTAAACAGCCCCACTTACGGAGATAGATGTCCCAGTGAGGAGCACAAGTTCTGACAGATCTTTTCTGTCTTCTCAGAAGAAGTATATCTGCCTGGTGTAAGATCAGAGGGATGTCTTTTATCTTGAAGAGAAGTTACATTTGTATAACTGAGAGTAAAGTTCCTCTCTGTGCTTATCAGGGCTCCGTGTCATTTGGATTATATGTCTACATATATTTCTGATACAAGTGTTGTCTTGGCTCAGTTCAACAAAGACAATGGTGGAGAAAAGCAAAAGTTTTCATCTTTAAAATAATACTGGGTCATACTTTGATCATCTAACATGTTTGCACAATTCTGATGAAATAACAGTAATAATGTATGTATATCTATGTGTGGAGTGAGTGCATGTACTCTTCAAATCTATGCTTCTAAAAGGAGATTGATCTGGTAGTCCAAGGTGCTGAGAACCTCTGAAAACACAGGCCACACAGCCTTATTTGACTTCTAGCGCTTGCTGAGGCCTGATCCTGAATACACCAAAATCAAGAGCAAAATTCTTAGTGACTTCCCAAGTACAGAATTAGGTGTGCTCTGCAACTGCAGCTGAAATATTTGAGTAAGCTTCACTGGAGCAAAAAAACCGGAGTGTCTGGCCGTCTGTGTGGGGGCGAATTTTCAAGTTAACTCCATAGTCACAGGAAAAAGATCCATTGCAGTTCTGGAAAGGGAAAAGGCACGCTTTGGTGCAGTGTGCAAGTGTGCAGGTAGCATCTCAGGGTGTCAGCCCTCACAGCGACTTCAGCAGAGATCTTCAGATATGCAGAATTAAGGCATGTGCTTAAGTACTTTTTGGATGGGAACTAATTACTGCTAGCCTAAATCACATGAAATGGCCGTGGGTACAAGGGTTTAATCAGTGATTAAAGAGACAATAAGGGGCATTAAGTAACAGCCCTGTTTTACTTCAACATAATTTTTCACTTTATTATATTCCATGTTTTCTGTGATTGTGATCGCTCTTTCTTTTTTTTGCAGCAAACAAACAAACAAACAAAAACCCAAACCAAAACCAAAATTCCCCAAACAGTGGCTCTGGGCTTTTGTATTCCTCTGGATCGCTTTAGGTCAGCAAAACCCTGAAGAAGGCACAGAGTTGCCAGGATCAGGGCTGTGTGTTGGTAGGAACTTTTCTCCTTCCCCTTTAAAAGAAGCTTAGAGCACAATTACAGAGCTGGATTTGATTGTGTGTCAGAAAGGTAACCAACTCTGCTCAGTTTTCTCCTATTTCTGCTCCTGGAGCAGGCCACCTTGTCCTGATGGGAGAAGTTCTGGCCCACTGGTGATTTTATGGTGAAAAGATGCAAAAAGCTGAGAAGATGCAGAGCTGAGTCAGATCCAGACAGCTGCAGAAATTACTTCTGCAGCACTGAGTTTAAAGTACCTTTGTTGCCCATGTCTCTAACAGCTGACCAAGCTTATGAGCTTACGAGCTTACTTTTCATTGCCTATCATAGGTTCAGTATCCTGTCTCAGCTTGAAAGTGCATGAACAGAGCCTTGGGTGGCATGGTTTAGTGGGAAGTGTCCCTGCCCATGGCAGGGGGGTTGGAACTAGATGATCTTAAGGTCCTTTCCAACCGTAACTATTCGATGATTCTGTTGTCAATCCAAAACTGTGGAATCCAACAGCCCTTTTACCCCAGAAAAAGTTTTTATATCAAATTCCCTCAGAATTTTTTTAATGTTGTTTGGTGTCTTTTAGTCTTCTGATTTCAATAGCTGTATTTTTCTGGCATGTGGCACCTACATTGTTTCAAACCTACTTGTTATAAAACTCCTCCTGTGATGTACATAAAGGGCAACATATAAATTAAGTCATAAATAATTTCAACAAAACATTTGCTCTTTGAGGATGAATCAAACTCAAGAGAGGCTGATAGTAAAAAACCACAGGGAGATGAGGGGAGAATCATGTTTGTCCCGCAGGAGGCCATTACCAGTTATCACCACCAGCCTGTGAGATACCAAGACCCACCAGCGCTGTTTTATAAGCAGAGGAGCAGCCATCTCCAACTCTGGGCTCCCAAGCAACTTCTTGGCCGCACTTGCTTGGTGTGGGTCAGGGGGATTGAAGGTACAAGAGGGAGCCCAACTCTGGCAGGGTTGGGAGAGAGGGAGCATGTTGGCACAAGTCCTCCTGCCTCTCCCAATTGGATGTGCAACTTTCAGGCTTAAAGTTATTGTTTTGCTTGCTGGGCCTTCCATGGCAGCTGGGCCAAGCTTCCCACTAGGAGCCAGGATCTGCAACCTTATGAAAGTTGCAGAGCCTGGCAGGCTGTCCGTATTTTCAGCTGGATTGAGCCCAGAACAATTTTATTTTCATCAGAAATGTTCCCTGGCCCTACCACATGTGCAAGCCTATACGAAACCACCAAGAAGGCTCCCTCCCCCAGCTATCTTATTTAGCTTGAATTCAGCTGCCCAGCAGAACTGTTTCTTATCCAAGCCCTTAGAGACGGGAGAGGAGTGTAGAGATTTAATTATAATCTTTCTCTCTCTCCACCTCCCACAGTACGTTAATGCTTTTCATTAGCCAAAGCCAAAACCTTGCTTTATAAGCTGCAAGAGCTGTCTTTTAAACATACATCCAGCATTAAAAGAGTTCTGAATGGCAGTAACAGCAGCATAACCCCTCATCCACAGGTGTGGGAGATTCGCTGGAGGATTGCTGGTGGAGAGGCAAGTTTTATTTGAAAGACATCTGATTCCTATTTCTGTCCACTGGCTGATTATCCCATGTGCTACAGCACTTCTGTGCCCACTGACGATTTCACATACATGTGCAAAGGAATGAGAGAAAAGCCTCAACATTCAGGAGCTCTGGATGATTTTTGTTAGTGTCCAGATGTTTAGACTTTTATCTGAAGCTAATCCAAATAATACGAGGCCACTCCTAGCAGCAGCCTGACAAATATACACAGCCATTTATTCTTTGCGTAGGTCTAGAGCACATATTCTTATGAACCTATCACTGGAGTAGATGCCTCTTATGCCCTCAGTGGTATAGAAATGCAGGTAAATCAAGAATGACATTTTCTACTCACAATCAGAATGTGATTTGAGTGACACAATGAAGTAGGTTTCTTATATTGACTAAAAGGTTCTGAGGAAATATAAGACACTGACTTAATTGTCATTCCCTTACAGAATATATAGAGCATACCCTTATAGCAGCCTTCCAGTATCTGAAGGGGGCCTACAAGAGACCAGGAAAAGGAATTTCCAGAAGCCCGTGGGGAAATAGGACAAGGAGTAATGGCTTTAAACTGAAAGAGAGCAGATTTGGGTGAGATATTAGGAAGAAATTGTTTACTGTGGGGTGGTGAGACTGTGGCACAGAGAAGCTGTGGTTGCCCCTTTCCTGGCAGCACTCAAGGCCAGGTTGAACAGGGCTTGGAGCAACCTGGTCTAGTGGAAGAGCCCATGGCAGAGGAGCTGGAGCTAAATGACCTTTAAGGTCCCTTCCAACCTAAACCATTCTGTGATTCTCTGATAAAGCTGATTTTCAAGTTTGAAAAATTAGAGTTTATTTGCAGTCCTTCCCCAGAAGAACACCCAAAGGTCAGAAAGCACTGTGAGAAAGATGGAGAATGGATCCTCATAATGGCTGATTTTCCACTCTTTGTTAAACAAAATATAACTTTTCTTCCCATTCCCCTGCCATCTGCCAGGTTTAATGACACAAATAGGCAAATGGACCTTAGCAAATTGCTAGGGTGACTTCAGGGGTATTTGTTTTTCTATCCAGCAGCCCTTGGAAGCTTAAAGCAGGCAGCTCCATTGTGCCAGCACTGTGCGAATGTACAATATAGTAGGAAATCCTCATGTGTGAAGAGCTGACAGCCTCCTTGTAGGGAAGAACACAACAAGCAGCATAACAAATACCTTCCTGGTCAATAAAGGACAAGTGAAAGGGCCACGGGATTACATGGATTACAGCTGTTGGCTCCACAGATAAACCAGGCAACTAAAGGCAGTAGGAATAATAAGTATCTTTCCATGGGAAGGAGCTGCTATTGGGCTGCAGGCCGAATGTAGCCATTCCAACTGTAAACTGTTTTTGCCATAAACACAAAAGCACAAAAGCTGAAGGAGAGGGAGAAGGCCCTGGAAGCAGTCCCACAAATGGGACACGCTTTCCTTGATTCATCAACAAAATTTACACAGTTGACTGGGGTCTTTTTTATGTACATTTTGATGGTTTCTTATCTTACAATTTAATAGGAAATCTGCTGAATGTCTAAAATGCCTTTTGGCAGTCAGAGCTTTTGCCGCTGATCTCTGTGACTTAAAAACAGTTTAACTTATCACGAAGCTTTGGTGTAGATCTGGTGTAGTGGGTAGGTTCATTTGGTTTTTAAATGCTTTCTTTTGGATCACTTGAAATCATCACTTACATTGCATATGGCCATTTATGAATTGACAGGTTGATGGGGACTTTAATGTACATAAAACTTTCTCTGTCAGAACTTTTGCCTCTCTGTCAGATTTTATCCTGCAGTAGAGAGGGTTCACATACAGTTGCTGACAGATAAAATAAGCTCCTCTGGCAGCTGCAGCTCTGCCTCCCACAGATCTTTTTTTCTGCTCTGATCCTGTGTCCCCAGCTAAGTGCTGAGAAAGCAAAGGCAGCACCATGGAGCTGTGCCGAGATGGCCAGGAGCTTGGTGCCAGACCTGGAAGCGGGAGGAGGAGTTAGCCTCACCATGTAGCCTCACCACGTAGCCTCACCACGGCCATGTTGCATAGTCCCATAATAAGTCTTGCAATGTTTGACATCTCTCTTTAGCCCCAGCTGCAGGAGATGGGTGGCAGCAGGAAAAACCTTGCTCAATTCTAAATAAAAGTGAATTTCCAGCCCAGATTCCTGAAGAGAAAACCTAAAAGGCAAGAAACCTATGTTAAAAAAAACCAGTTTAAACTCACAAGTCGTGTAAAAACTGAAAAAGCTCATTAATTTTAAGTCTTTCCCATGATCTTAAGGACCTGAATCATTAATTTGAAACTCTTGGGTTTGAATATGGGGATCTGCCTTGTGCTGTTTGGAGAGCAAGCACTGAATTTTTTCACAAGCCTGGTGCAATCACAGAGTTGAGGTATGCAGATATTATATCTAATATGAAAAGGTGCCCAGCATCTGTCATTCCCACAGAAGCCAATGGAAACTGCAAACACTCAGTTCTGAAGGATCAGCCCTTTAGTCATTAATATGTTTCCAGATCTATAAAAAAAATGTTTCCTAAGATACTTTATTTCTGCAAGAAATTCCCTGTTGGCAAGAGAGTTTTCATAGCTCCTTAAAGACCTATAAGGAACTGTGGAAGAAATAAAGTGGGGCTTTACTTATGGAAATCAGACCTACTGGAGAGAAACTGGAAATATTTTTTATGAGTCTTTATAATGGAACTACAGTAGCAGTTCCATGTTGATTTTTATTCTAAGATCCGATATTTTTTTCTTCTTTTTTTAAGCCCATTTTTTTCCCACCTGAAACTTCACGTGTGGTCTCTTGGCAAAGATGAATATTTTTGGAAACTTTAAGGGTGATCTGATAAGACTTTTTTAAGTAAGGAGTTTTGAAAACATAAAGATATTTTACTTCTTAAAAATTGTCAAACCTTTCCCTGTTCAGTTAGAAGTTGAAAACTGCTTACACTAAAAAAATTCCATTTTGTTTTTATGTTTGCCCTTAATGAGATACAGCTCATGAACATACTTCCAGAAATTTTACTGGTACCAGCATTTAGGGACTTATTAAGATTTATGCAAAGGTAACTTTGGAAAGAAGAATAAAAATAAGTGTGAGAGATTCTAGTGATAGGAGATTAAAATATAGCACATAGGTGTGTCAACCAGCATGTGGGTATGAAACAGTGGAGAATACAAAGTTTAATGTATACTAGAATCTTTGAAATCATTAAGGTGTTCATGTCTATTAAATTTATCCAGCCTTCCTTTTGTATTGATGACAAGTGTTTTTGTAAATAATTTGATCCAAGTCAATTTGACCCAAACTACGGGTCTAAAAACTGGTTTCCAGTAGTATCTGAGAACTGGCATGTTTCCTCATTGACTTGGCACCCCAGTAACAGTTCATCTAGGAACAAAGTAAGACAAAGTTAGATTCAGTGAGAGCACCACACTGAATTTTTACATAGACGAAATTGAGAAAAACTGAAGTGACGCATAGGTGACATGCAGAGAGTTCTCCTGTGTTACTTTGAGCTACACTGAGTATCACCGAAGAGAGCTTTGGGGCAGAGAAACTTTCTCCCTAGAAAAATCTGCAGGAGACCCCATAGCAGAGATGTGTCTTCTCAATTTTAAAATACCTTTGAGTAAAGTTTTAGCAAACAAGTCATGAAGCTTTGATAGTGGATGGGCTTTAACTTGTGATACATGGCCTGATCATACAGGTCACTGGATCCGAGTTCTGTTTGTGACTGCTTCTTCCGAGATTTCCTCCATGGCCATGGCTATGGCAGTGCAAACCCCCAGGCTCTCCTCCCTTTCAGCATCCTGGATTGCTGACAGTTCCTCATCCTTCTCAATGGCTCTGATGGACACTTTAGTTGCAGCCCACAGAGATTTCACCTCAGTTCCCATTAAGGCTGCTTCTGAAGAAGTTCTGTGGGTTTTGCCTCTTTATATTGTTCAAGACAAATATTGTTATAGAAGGTGATTCATTTAATCTCTTGGAAAAGACAACCTTTGTCCCAGCAGACAAGTGCCAGTTCTCTTTTCCACATGCTACCCTCTTCTTTCTTCCTGTTGACTCTTCTTCTTCCTCCCCTCACAATAAATCAACGCCTGCTCATTAGTGCACAATGAGGCAGTGCCATGCAATACATTCTATACAGCATCTCCGTCAATGCCTGCCAATTTCATATTGCATAGATTTCAGTGAGCTTATATCAGGTTTAGGACAAGAGCTTGAAGGGCAGAACTGAGTTTATAGCTAAGAGATAAGCTTAAATTGCAATTGCTCAGTGTTATTCTACATAGGTTCCAGGGCATGATGTTACGTAGTAACAAGAGGTAAAATGCCCTTGTGGGTTGCCTTTTGGTACTAAAGTAATTCCCTATGTGGCGCTTGGATGGTTCCTTCAAAAACATGACATGGCTTTCTCAAGTAGTATACGTGTTGAGAAACAGACCTTCTTAGACCCTCAGGTTGTTCACAACGGCGTTCTTGTCAAAGCAAATGTGGCAGTAATGGTATATGAGGGCTTGGCTGCATTACCAACTTTCTAGATGTTTGATGGGCGTATTGAGTTGCTAAGCTGGTCTGTAGATTTTGTATATACATGCTATGTATAATGCATAGATTCTGTATATAGTCTACATATATATATTCTAGGGATTAACTTTTTTGATGTTATCCATAGTGTCCAGGAAAATTATACTTGAATAGACTATCCCAGAGATAGAGCAGTAGCAGGATAATGATTATCAAATTTGTGGTAGGAACTGGTACGAAAATCCATCTCAAATGATGAATATGTCATCTTGGGAACAGGTTGGGCTCAGTGCCAGAATTTAGAAACTAAATTAGAAATCCTTCTAGAGATGTCCCATGAAAAGGCTGGCATGACGTAGGTCATTTGAACTCTCATGTCTACTCACATTCTGGAGGAAATGTGGGCTATTGAAAGTAAAATTATGAGTGAGGATAAAGTAAGTAAGGTCTTTACTTACTTCAGGCCAGTAAGATGTATATAGGTCCCACTCAAGAATATTCAAGTCAAGTTTTAATGCTATCACAATCTGGATTGTTGATTAACAACATAGTGATATACCCAATAGCCAGAGAATTACTGATGTGCAGGTGGCTTGTGTTATGTATTCTAAGAAGTCTGTTGTAGCTTGCAGAAAGGTATTACTAGAAGGTATTTAGTCAACAAGCAGTGTTGGAGATAATTCTAATGAACCCAGTAATTCTTCAGTACTGATCACCTCGTCAGAGATTATCAACTTGCCAGGATTCCCTAATTTGTGACTCTTTAAATAGAAGAACAAAAATGGATGAGATTCCAGGTTATATAGCTTGTTTTACAGTTGTTTGGGAAGCAACTTGAGGTTATTGTTGAAGTCTAAGTTGAGAAGGCACTTAGGATCATCCTTGATATTATTTTATTTAGTAGCAGCAGAGAGATGCCCACTGTCCTCATTGCTAGAGGTAGCTACTGAGGTTTATAATACTATATCTCCTCATCTGGGTTTAGGCTTAAGCACTGGCAAGCCAAATCTGCGGGATCTACTACTCCATGGCTACCCTTCTTCAAGAACAGGAGTTCTGATAATAATGCCATTGTAGGTATTTTTTGTGGGATTCATCTCACCAACTTCAGCCATCAAAGAGTTTGCTTTCTACCATTCCAAAACAGAAGCACAAAGTAAGTGGGATCATCTACCCCCTTGTGAATGCCTGCATCTCTGATTGACTGTAGAGGGAACATAGAAAAGTAGCTGAGATCACCCTTTGGAAGTGGAAAGGGGATATGGTACCATCATACCTTTCAGAGTATGGACATGGAGAACTCTCAATTTATTGGGGTTTAATAATTTATTCATCATCTACAAAGCCATAGTAATTGATATGCACAATGTTCCCCGCCCACCCAAGTTAAGTGCTCACTTTAATCATTCTTTAGAGACACTCATTAGGCTGTGGTAACTTGATCACATGTCAGTGTCTATTCAGACCTTAATTTCTCAAAGTGTGTAGTCATATTCACCAGTTTTGTTCCAGAAAGCCATCTAAATATTGGCTAACACTATACACATAGACTGAGACACAGAAAATGAGAAAAATGAGAGAAATAATAGGTTTACAGCTTTTCTTCTTATTCCAAGCAAGCCGTCCAAGTAATAAACAATGCATATGCAGAAAAGTAACAGCATCTCACTTTCCTTTTGGTATAAAGTTGACCTTCTGCAGGAAGAAAGGCAATGAAACTATGAAAGAATTTTAAAAATCATAGCAGTCACATGATATTTTTATTTGCTTTCAAACAGGAGCTGTGTGGCTTAGGGAAGGGATACACTGACCTTTCACTTCTGTGTTCTCCAGCTTCAGCACTGCCGCAGGCCCTAAGTGAAAATGAGCCTATTGGTCTCATCCAAACCCCGGCGCATGTTAGCCCACATTACAAAACACCAGAGAATTTGGCAGAATCAGCAGTTTCTGCTCAAGAGAGGCCCAGGACTGCAATAGCAGAGGTGTTAGAGATCAGGACTTGGGAACGCTGGTTGAGTTATGTGGGAAAGCAAAATACTCAGTCTCACTTTCATTGGGACTGCATTTGCTTGCACAAAATAAACATAGTGTGTACAATACAAAAAAAATATTTCTATCACACCAAATGACACTTATAAATAAGGCGAACAGCTCATTACCACCATTCATCCAAAGGTCACAGGCTGCTTTTTAAGCAAAAATTTAGCTGTGCTGGTGAAGCAGTGTAACATCATTCTTATTTTACAGATGGAAAAACTGAGGCACACAGACACCTTCCTATCCAAGACCGCACAGGAAATCTGTGGCAAGACCAGCACAGGCTCCTTCCTGATCACTGGAGTCTGTGTGTGTTGGGGTTTGGGGAGGACCACGGAGCTCACTTGCACCCACTTGCCTGTGGCAGAGCAGGAGCTGAAGATCACACAAGAGAAAGGTCAGTGGATCAATTCCCTGAGCCACAAAGCTCCAGTCTGAAAGCAAACACAAATGCAATGAGACTCTTCTGATTTTTTTTCCCAAAATTTTAATCGTTTCTTGTTTCTTGGCCTCAGAAGTCAGTTTTACACCAAGAAGAATTCAATGTTACATACTGTTATTTGCATAAATTTGCCCTCTCTCTAATTTGGAAGGTTTAACAAGAAGAAAAACTGTAGACTACAGGACTCTCTGGCTGATGTTGCCCCTTTAGCTCCATGTGTTGACAATCTGTTCTAGCTGAAGTGAGTGAATGTCCTCTTCTGCCTCTTTTTCCAGGTTATTGTTTTTTCCTGAACTGATACCCACATTACTTTCTCCTTACATCCTCTGCTCTGTAAACTAAATCAGACATTGTTCTGGGGCCCGGACTTCTGGCTATAAATGCAGTTGCTTGGACAAAAATCAACCATCCAGGAGAAACCAGCCCATATGAAGCAACGCTTGTATGCTGTGACAGAAGTGGCTTGCATGGGAGTGAACCCAGAGGAAAACCTGGCTGGGGAACTCCCTGAGCCTTGTGCAGGGCTGGGGACATCATCACATCCCCAGAGGATCATTTCTACAAACTATTCTCATTCCCGGGTGCCTGATCAAATGCCTTGGGCTGTTTAGGGAACACCAATCCCCTCCTCCATACCTTTCGTGCTTTAAAGGCTGTCTCCTAATTTGCTGCTTGCTCTCTGCAAACAGTGTGCCATGAGCTATTAGATGCCATGTGAAATTCTCTGCTGATTCCTTAATTCAAAAGAATTGACTTGGACACTTGCCACCCAGTTAGCCTGCATTACAGTGAGACCCATTAAGTGGGATTATCAGTTGAGGACACAGACACGCTCACTAAGTACTAGTGTGATGCTCACGGCAGCATGGAGCTGCAGGGGTTCCCAGAGCTTCCAAGTAACTCAACAACCTTTGGCAAGGGGAACATCCATTGGGGGCCAGAAAGATGTGCTTTTCAGTAGAAATTGCACCATATTTCATTGGTGTCCCTCATATGAGCTTTCTGCCTGTAAGGAATGGGACAGGAAGCAAAAGGAAGTCACAGAGCACCTGGTGCAGCAAACATCAAGCTGGTTGTGGAGCAGCATGTCTCCAGCTAACAGTAGTATCTTGGGCTCGCAGTGTGAAGCATCAGCAGAAAATATTATGGGGATGCCTTCAAGAAGAAAGCAAATCAGAGAAAAGCCACTCTGTGATAAAGTTTCTTAGTGCTGTAACATCTTACTAACTTAAAGACAAAGTGCAGTGGTAGTGTTAATGCAGCTCAGGTTAAATATCCCACCTTCTTCAGACAACCCTGGGGGAGTGAAACTCGGTCTGAAATGAGAAAAGTTTCCCAAAGGTGAGTTCATAGATCAAGAAATGTGGAGATGGAAAGAATCTATTCAATCATCTAGCCCATCTCTCTGCCAGTTCAGAATTACTCCCCATGATGTTTTTAACATAACTGCTTTTCTCATTTAAAACAAAAAAAGGGGGGGGGGGGGGGGGGGGGAGGCAGGAGAACCACCTGGAAATGGTCTATGAGTTTTTCTATCAAAACGTGCTTGATTCCTTGACTAATTCTACTGTCTGCTATTGCTTTGCACAGATGAGTTCAGCAAGTGCCAGGGTGAACCAATATTTTCTGGAGGGACTCTTCCACCACCTGCAACATCCAGCAACTGGAAAAATCCTCCCAGTATTTGACCTGAATCTGCATTTTCTTAACTGCATTCAATTTTTCCTCCCTTTGTGTGAGACTGAGGAGTTGTTCTTCCATGGTAATATCCTATGTGGTTATGGACCAGCCAACCTGGAAAGTGCAAGAAGCCCCGCCCCCCATTTCAAATGTTACATGCAGACTGACACACACCTTTGCTAAAATGATGGAAATAATCCATGAATCTAAGAAGTGGCTTGGACAGTGCAGTTATGAAAGAAATCATCTTATTTCACTGTGGGGAAGAGGAAGACAAAGGCAGTTTTTCACCTCTAACTAAGGATTCCATGAATCTAACATTTTTTCCCCAGCTTAATTTATGTCCTTATGATGCAGAGTCAGGATCTCTTTTAAATATCTGGTTCAATGCTGCAGCCTGTTTCACCCCTAGCACAAGTTTCCTATTGCTCTCTGGGGGTCCAGATATC
Source organism: Myiopsitta monachus (assembly GCA_017639245.1). NCBI lineage: Eukaryota > Metazoa > Chordata > Aves > Psittaciformes > Psittacidae > Myiopsitta > Myiopsitta monachus. The sequence continues at coordinate 70,478,037 of CM029919.1, forward strand.
TTGAGACCCTTGCAGGGCTCACTGATGATGCAGGTATTTGGGAAAGCATTGTCCATGCTAAAAAGTTCAGGAAACTGAAGGCAACAATTTATTACCCAAAATATCCTGTTGGCAGAGGTAAATGGTAACCTGTGCAGGGAGCAAGACTTCTCCCTGCTCACTCTGACGTGGATGATGCAGTCAGATGTGTGTCAGCAAGAGCCTGGCTTCAAGCGGAGTCCACCCTTTTTGGCTTTGGGACACCTGAGCCCGTGCTATAGACACTGTAGCCACTTTCACAATGCTGAGGTGTGAAACACTGATGTCAGTGTAACATCGGAACTGACAAAGCTGTATTTTGTCAACTTGCAGTAACAAAAATCAAAACCTTCTTGCTCTGCTCATCTCTTGCATTCCGCACAGTGAAATGAAAGAATGTTACAGAGAAGAGTCGTGCAACAAGCTGTCGCATCAGCTTCAAAAGCAATGGCCCACACAAGCAAATTTCCCTACTATACAGTCCTGGTATTTAAGATTATTTAATCAAAGGTGGGAGAAAGCAAGAGGGTTTGGGCTGTTTTTTTGCCCAAAGAAAGCATTTCAGCCACTTCCAGAATGGGCCGAAGTTTTGACAGCAGCATCTACCCACAGACACAAGGTATGAATTGCCTAATTATCTGTGGAGATTACAGGAGCCATGTCACACCTGACTCATCAGAAGCTATTTAAAAAGCAAAAACACAAATGGAAAATGGGCTGTTCTAGCTTTCCTTCCTGTGCACATGTGTGCTGCAGTGTGTCTGCTGTGAGTGCTGGGCCCATCCTCACTGGTGTGCAATGGGTAGGGCTTGGGCATCGCAATATTAACAACCTTCCAAGGGACAATGTAAAGAGAGAGAAGAAAAGCTGGAAAATGTGATTTTTCAGAAAAAAAAAATTCAAGCAAGTAAAGTCTTCAGATGTCTTAAAGACGATTACAGCAGCACTAACCTTCATTTCATCTGATGTTACATAGAAAGCTTTCAACATTTCCAAAACTGCCATTAAAATGAGCAACACCAAATGTTACTCCATTTTGTGTACGCTCCACTGCGGATAAGCACCTAGCCCCTTAGTGTGACTCTGAACACAACGCTTACCTATTGGATGCTGTGGGACAGTAAAGTGGCATAGTCTTGCTGACGAGCCTACAGTTTTGCACCAGTTGTAAGGCTGTTCTTCTCTGGAGGAATGTTTTCCTTCTCAGGACAGATAGGTGTCAGCTGAAACATGAAGGCAGAGCTACACTTGTGGTGTCACCAAAGTAACTACGTGCTTAAAAAAAGAAACCTGTCTCTTGACATAATAATAGAGGTAAAATTAAAAACTGCTATATAGAGAGGGGCCGTAATTTAGAGATTGGGATGAAAGCCTCAGACAACCCCTTCTGGAGTTTTCCATAGTTTTACAACTATTGTATCTGAAAATAGCCTTCCTGTAGTATTTGAGTTCCTCCACTTTCAATCCCAGCAGATAACATGGAGGTGGACGGAAATTAAATAGCAATAAAAAATAGCAATAGTTGACTTAAATATTCTGATCTTTTGAAAAAGTTGGGGGAAAAAAGCGCAGAGAAGTTTCTTCCTTTTATTTATTTTTCTCTTTCTCTCCTTCTTTCCCTTTCTTCCTCTCCTTCCCCCACTTTATCCTACACCCCTGAGGCCGGGTCACGGCCCCCCACCAGACTCACAGGCCCTCATCAATATTTCCGCTTTCAATTCCTCCCATTTTTTCTCCGCCTCACCCCCCGGTTTCTCACCCGCCCGCCGGCAACCGCTCCACCGCTCGGCTTCGTTTCACCCGCGCAGCCCCGCTCAGCCTCCGCGCATCCTCCCGCCCCCCGCGCAACCCCTAGCTGCACCACGTCGGCGACTCGACAGCGCCACCCGCTGGGTGACAGCTGGAACGGCGGCCCCGCGCAGTCCCCGCGCAGCCCCCGCGGCCCGCCTGCGGCGGCTTTAGGGCACGAACTGGCTTAAAGGCGAGGAGGTGGTGGGCGTATAAAGCCTAACATACACGGAAAAACACCCCTTGCCTGCCGCTCCAGGGGACAACGGCGGCTGGACTCTGTCGCAAGTTCCTGCTGGCTATCTTCTGGGGGGAAACAAGGTTACATTGCCCGTTTAGATTCCATGCATCCCATGTTACAGCAGTGTAAGCTGGGCTGAAAAACTAAAAGTTGGTAAAAGGCCGGGTGACCCTGTTTCAGCCCAGGCTGGTGCACATATGCAGGCTCTGAGACCCTCCCCAGGTTGTCCCCATCCGGTGGCAGAATCCAGGTCCATTCTTGCCTTGCCCATGGAGGGGTCATCCCAAGGGATGCTGACCCAGGCCATCCCCAGCAGAGCGGCTGGCTCAGTGAGGACCACAGAAGGCATGAAGCGCCCTGGCAGCTGAGGTGCTCGCCAGCTGGGCTCACCAAACGAGTGGCAGCTCTCAGCTGACATCTCTGCGTGTCGCAACTCCTCCTCTGCACAACAGCAATACCTCCCACTGCCTCCCTGAGTTATCCTCATCCTGACCGCCTTTGCACAGAGCAGCGGGTGGCAAACATGAAACCATGTGCTGGACTAATTGTCACGTTCAGTGAACACTGTCCATTCTATGCATGCAGTTGAGCAGGAGCCTTCAGATAAAGAGTTTGTAATCATGGAATGAAGAACTGTCACATTATGCCTGTGTAAAAGGGAACGAATTGAAGAAGGTGCAGGAAATCTTAACTCTGACAACTTGTCTTTCCATTGCTTGCTTGATGCCACTGCTGTAACAGTGCTCTTTGCACTTCGATAATGGCCACAAACAAAGCAAAGAGAGAAAGCAGAGCACACTGGTGGGGTGAAATGATAAAATGACTTTACCTATAGCAGCTTTGGGTCCTTTGCATGACATGTTTGTAGCACATGTTAACTTGCACATAACTAAACACATTTTTAGCAACTGTCTGCATAGGCTCTAAGTGAGTTGCCTATGGCAAATAGGATATTCAGCTTAAAATTGCTAAAAGTACTCAATTTCTAGCTGCGGTGGTCCATTAGTATTGCACATATATCCTGGCATCTATCTAGGACCAAGTATTTAGAGCTGGCTTTGAAGGAAACACTCTTTAATGTTTGACAAACAAGCAGTTGTGCTTGTTTGAAGCTGGTCATCGACTTGGAAGGCAAAAGCAGTCCCTGAATATGGATTCACTAGTGCAGGTGCACTGCTCAAAGGTGATTGACAGAGGAAATTTATTACAGGATATAAAAACTTTACCATGATGATAGGACTGGTCAAAGCAAAAACTAACACCTTCTGGGAAAAAAAACATTCCAGACTTCCTTTCCGATTTAAACCTCAAACTATTTCAAACAGCTAAAATAAAATGTAGGGCAGTTAGCATGAGATTTATTTCAGGAAAAAATATTTACTTAAAAATCTTTTTGTTTTTTTCCTAATTTATTTTATTAGTCGACATTTCTTCAATATTTAGATTTTGGAAATAAAATTCAAGCAGTTCTAACCATGCAATAAAAAGGGGGGGGAGGTGTGTGTATGTTTTTATTGTGTTACAATATATGTTTTCTATTTTCCCGGACTACTTTGCCCCATTTGCTAACCTGAGACTCATGCTGAGTAGTAGGAAAATAATCAGATAGAATCAATACATTCATGATGACAGTTTCTTTGCCAGATCAGCTTCCTATTCACAAATTTCATGATGCAGCAAGTGTATCTTATGCTTGAAACCTGGCATGCTATTGGGAAACATCCTGATCCTTTAGAAACTACTTCAGGAAAACCCAGTTGAAACAACAGAGTACATATTCAAGAAGGACTGCTTAAGTGAGTACTGCTTTGAGTCATTAAAGTCCAGAAGGACTGTGAAAGAGGAGAAAGTTGTTTCCTCAGATGCCTGGTAGCAGAAGATGTAAATACACAATAACCCAGGCGAACAGGCTGATTTTGTGGATCATATGCACAGCAGTTGTGATAATTGGGTGGTGTTATTTGGAAGGAAAAGAGAGGATGCACGTGGAGAGCTCGGAAACAAGCTCTGGGGCAGGACGTTGGAGTGGGTATATGAAATCACAGAGGTACAAACAGTGTTTCTTCGCCACCTGAACCCAAAGTGGAGTGTTTTAACATTAAAAAAAAATGAGCTTTCTGAGGTGTTGCAGCACTGTGTGCGATGCAAGCAATGGTGACACAGTCACCATTGAGCCAGGGCAGCTACTTCTGGGTGGCAGGTTCCCTTGCACCATTCTTGCTTCCCTTCTCAGAGGCAGGAAGGCACATTTCAGGTTATTCTCTTTGATGCTCTGATTGTCATCAGCTGCATAACAAACACAACACGCTGCAGAGAGCAGCCTGTGCCCTAGCTCAAGGTGTACTCACCATGGCATGGGTCTGAGAGCCTGCTGAGGCCATGAGGCTGGGAAAGCTGTGAATCCCCATCCCAGGGGCATGTTGGATGCTCATATCTTCTACCATGCTTCATCTTGATTAAGGTATGATGAAACGGGGCCTTAAACCTCAAACATGCCAAGGGGTAACTTGATATAAATGTGTAGCTGCAATGATCTCCTGAAAGGGGATCAGTTGCACATTTTGCAATTAGGGTGAGCTAATTGTATGTGTACAGGCAGTTGCCACGGCTTAGCTGATGGGTGGTAACTTATTAAACCACAGTAATGTGAGCACTTCGAGTCATGAAACCATACCCAAAGTGTTTGCAGACTCAAGGCCTGAGAACCCACTGCCCTCCCATTCCATTGCACCATCATCTAGAGGACAAGGAAAGGGATTGAAAACCTGTCCTGTATAGTCCAATGCAAGATGAAGTTTCCCCAGGGATTCTTAAATTTCTACCCAGAATTTCAAAGAATTTAATAATGTTTTCTTTTTAAATGACCTTGACTCAAAATATTCATTTTAAGTGGGATGTTTGGGAAAGAAAGAGTTCTGGAAATTTTCAACATAAACACTAATTCTTGTAAAAAAACATGAAGAGCTATATTCAGAAGGCCTGAATTTCCCCTAAATCTCTGGGCCTAGTGTTACCTGCTAGGGTAAGAACCATCCAGAAGGGAGCCTGTCCAATTTGGTGGAACTGTGGCCAAAGTACTTTTCTAGATGTAATGTACTTTTAATCTGTAGTACTTGCTAGTTTCCTAGAAGCTTGAAGAGAAAATTACGTGCCAAATGCTTTCGTTCCTCTGTACTTGGTCATTAATTTTGTGCGCACATGCATGAGACTGGGTGAAGAGAGCTGAAATCAGCTTGGGCTGAGTTTTTTTCAGTCTTTCCAATGCCAATCCTGTTAGTAATGCTGACGATGGGAGCTTTGACCTGGAAAGCCTAGTTCAGATTCTAGCCCTGGTGAAGTCAATGGGATCTTGCTACTGATCTTCAGACCAAGATTTCAGTGCACTAAGCTGGATACAAGTGAAAGGTATAAAGAGCCCTTGGGGAAGCTCTTCTTTTTAATGAAACTGGAGATAAACCAATTTGTGCTCAGGGCAAATGCCCTGCTGAAGGAACTGGAGCACAAATCCTGTGATAGGGTGCTTGTTTGTGTGAGCAGACTGAGTGAATAGGAACAAGTGTAGAAAGTCAGGAAGTGGTCTCCCTAAATGCTGGGAAATAACAAAACAGTCCCTTGCAGCCCGGGTGAAAGGGGTCTGGGCTTCAGTGGGTGGCTCTCACACCAGAGCAGGTGGGAGGGAGCGATGGCACCTCTCTGCCTCTGCAAAGCAGAGGGGCCTCAGAGCTGCAGCTGCCTTCACACAGGTTTCCTCCCCTGACCTCTCTGCTGCCCATGTATCTCTCCTCCAAGTGGATAACACATGGAAAAATAGCCAAAACCCTCATTTCACAAGACTTCTTCAAGCCTCTGCCCCCTCACTATGAAGGTTGATGCCAACAAGATTAGATACACACTAACACCTGGGAAGCGGTGTGTATAACATTTGTGTGCATTCCCCCTGCCTGTTTGCTGCCTGACGTTATTCTCAGTGTTGCTCTGGAGATCACAATATTCCGACAAACACCACCATGTTCTGCTCCCAAGGGAGCTCTTTTTGCTCTTCCCTTGAGGGAGGGAGTCACACTTGAAAGAAGGGAGATATCTGGTGCTGGCCTGACCGTCATGGTTTTATTTCCCATTTCTAAATGAATTCTAAGCTGAGACATCCCATGCAAAATTTCAACCCAGGGCAGTTGTCTGCATTCACACTAAGAACTAGTGAATAAGTGTTTTGAGGTAGCCTTAATTATAGCTGTGAGAATGACACCAGTGTAACATTTAAAGTGTGAACATAAAATATGGCAAATCAATCAGAGTATGGAACCACACTCGGAAAGTATTCAGCTGATGATGCTCATGATCACACATTAAAAAAAAAATTAAAAAAAAAAAGAAGAAAAAAAATCACACGTGGAAATTCACTCCTCCAGCCAATGGAAAGAGATACTTTTCTATCTCATAGTCTATAAAATTCCCTCACCTACTACCCAAATCTCAGTTAAAAGCAGCTTAATTTACCCTTTTGAAGAAAAAAAAATGTTTTACAAGCCGTTATTTCTGCTCAGCAATCACACAGACATTAAATTTTATTGCAGAAAGAGGGGGAGAATGCCTCTTCTCAGCATTACAGCTGCAGCTGTTTGACAGAAGTAAGTGACTTCATAAACCCTCCTGATTTGGCAGTAGGAGAGCGGAGTTTAATGCTGTCTGCTGCACAGTCACAGGGGCTGAGAAAGCTCTGCAAAGCAGTCTTCACAAATGTTTCACCTCAGTTTATAAATACCTTTGCTTCACTGTGTTAATGCCTCTTTTGCTTTGCTTTCCATTCACCTTCACTGGATCATCTACCAAGAGCTTTTATTAGTTTCAAGTGATTGATCCCAGTGGTCCCACATATTTTTCTTCTTTTTTACTTTTTTTTGCTTTTCTGAACAGAAGATACTGCACCTTCACCTTTCCACTGGTTTCTTGGCTTATTATGGTAAGATGTACTTAGGATTTAGCAGGCTGCCTTTATCCACAGTGTAAGCAGGCTGTACACCTTCTCACAAGAGTCCTTACTTAAGCACTATATTTTCTCTGTCTCTCTCAAGTGTCCACTCCATAAAGAATTACTTGAAAACACATATTGTTGGGCTGTGATGAAAACGTAGATTTCTGATGGCTGTCTTCTCAGACTCCACTCTTCTGTATTAATTTTGAGACCTTATTATTGAAGAATTAATTCCTGTTTCTCCAGAACAACTTCTGGAGAAGTTCCCAGCTCTGATTAACATGACTTTGATATGAGTTGGGTGTGAGAAGGCTATTCAGGACTTTGCAGGAACACCATTTCCATTGGGAAGTCTTCCTTGATGTAAAGTCATCAGGAACTCTTGCTACAGTAAAATCTCCATGATTCACCTTTCAAGCTATCTATTATTTTTATAGGACCATTACAGATCAATAGGCCTTGCTCATTCCTTAGTCAAGCAGCCTGCTGTTTCACATTGCCAGGAGATCTTGCCGGATTTGTCTCAGAGCAGATAGGACTGGGATGCAAGCATCTGAAGGGAAAGCTGCCAGTGAACAAATGAGTTTCTCAACAATGGTCTTCAAACACTGGTGGACTTCTTTCAAGTCTCTGTCAAATTGTTGTCCCTCTCTTTGTAAAACCATATGACTACAGATGTTTCTAAATTCAATGCTATCCTAAAAACAAAAGCAAAAAAAAGTGAGTTAAAAATAATGCTCCCCAAGTTTTCTAGACATGATTTTTTTTTAAGCAGAAACTTCTTAATCCTAACTGTCCATCTCTGATTTAGTGGGAAACATCTTCAGTTTTGAGATACAGGTAGAGTAACCACTAAATACCACCGCAAGCTGTCTTGGTAGTTAGACTTGGGTTGCAATTTCACCTACTCCCTTTAAAGGGGCACTTTATTCCACAGGTATCAGCAATTAATATTTGTTTTTTATTATTCTGTTTCTACCAGAGAGGCCTTTTGTAACTGTTCTCAAGCAATTAAACTCCCTCTTCCATGACATGGAAGAGTATCACATCAGGGAGGTGCTATATCCAGATGTCTAGGGAGAGCTCCCAATGGCTCCCAAGGGAACTTAGTGACAACAACCCTTGCAGAAGCATCATTTCCATGCAGTGTCCCTCATCTGTGATGTGACTGGGATCACCAGTGAGGCAGGTAACCTCAACAGCTCTGCTAGTCACACACAGTAATAAATTATGAAGTCTTCCCAGTCCTTCAGATATAGCATGGCTTGCTGAACCAAAAGTGCTGCTTTAACACCTGCCTGTGCTAAGGGAATGCTCTCCATGGGCAAATGCAGTCAAACCAATATCTTTTGTTGCAGGGGCAACCTAAGAGAGGGGTGGAAACAGATGGCAGAAGCAAAGCTTTAACTTGCAATGGCTCCCCAGCCTGGTTTTCTCTAAGTAATGGCTGTGTCAGCACAAACGAAGGAACATCTCAGTGCTTGGAATGACAATTTGAGGATCTTTCTGTCAGCAGGATCAACCACTGTCATGCTAAAATTTATTTGGAAATATGGTCTCTGTCACAGCCTATGCCTTCATGAGGTCCCATGAGAAATGAACACTCCAGGACAAGCTGCAGGGGGTGGGGGAACCTTCTCCTGTAGCTTGTGGTACACACCAGATTTTGGCGCCTCTTACCTCCTTCACTTGATGTATTTACTCTTTCAGTTAGTAGCAGCCTGTGCTTTTAGCTGAGAGGAAATTGAGTTTTAATGTTATTCTTAAAGGTATGAAGGTTCAGACTTACTGTTGGTTTTACCTTTGTTATTAAAACCAACAAAGAAACCAATTAAAAAAACTCCATTTCACCAAGACAATCACAGCTTCATAATGCAAACAGAACAAAGGATTGGCAGTTGAAGGTTTAAAATGTGGGTTAACATAAAAACCAGTGCTGCATGACTGCCCCAGCCAGCAAATAGAAGGCATTCATTATGGAAATACTGAAACTAGCCATCCAGCACCATTCCTGGGCCCTTAGGTATTGTATGATAGCAGTTGTGGATTTGCTGTGGGCAAGGTGAACTCACTGCTCTGGTACCAAACAGCCAGGGAGTCCTGAGTCAGGAGGTTAGCTGAAAAGCAGCCTTTTTGACATATATTTCCGAAGTTTCCTTTTTCAGAAAGATTTTGATGTTTCCTTTGAAAGTCACCTTTCAAATCTGTTCTGTAAAGTTGCCTTAGGTATAAAATCCTTACTCAAATATATTAAAAGGTCAAATAAATTGCACTAAGTAAACAAGCTAGCTTTGCTAGCTTTTGCAGGTGTCCAGCACATGGGAGCTTTAGGATACATGACAGAGAACAAAAACTTGACTTATCTCTCTCCTTTCAGTAAAAGTGTGTAGTAACTAACTGAAGGAAAAAAAAAAGTTTCAGACTAGAATTTTTTCCATTTTAACTTCAGGAAATAGGGCCCTTGTGAGCTGAACTGATAAAGTTCAACTGTTCCTGCAGTACTTTCCCATTTAAGAGAAGGTAACAGGAATATTTGCAGTGATTTGATTTTACGTGTTTTCAATTGCAGGACAGAAGTAGGATCCTCCCTCCAGCTTTCCTTTGTCAGGATCCATATGTTTAAACAGATGAGTTAATAAAGAACCTCCCCCAGAATATAAAACAGCATGGCCTACTAGTTTCAAGGCACTCTAATTTATGGCTTAAAATTTTCCACTGCCCTGGGTCTGTTTCATGCAGTTGTCACTCAGTGGTAGTCTGAAGTTTCAGGATGTTTCTGATGGCCCAGCTTTTATTTTTGAACCTTAATATAAACTTGATACTATCCACTAAGTTGCTTTGCATTTATGAAGAGGCCACTTTTATAAAGGCTTTCTTAGAGTAGATACAAACTGCTTCCACCTTTTATTTTACTCAGAGATGCCAACCTGACCCATCAAACAGATTCCTACAGCTGCCTTTTACAGACAGCTGCCTTTTTCTTCAGCATGCTTGAATTTAGACCGCGGCCTGCTGCCAACCCTCAACATTTTTCCTTAATCTCCATGCACCCTGGTAGACAGAATTTCCACTGAAGGCAGAGTGGCAGTGGTGGTGCCCTGGTCCAGATGCTGGATGCTCTCCATGATCAGCGGACTAAATCTGGGAGTCAGGCCTGGAGTGCCAGAGCTCCTAATATCCATTCCTGGTAACTCAGCGCCTCCACCCCCACTGACCTATTTTATGTTTTTCCAGTATATAAATTCTCAGGATAGCTCAGCTTCTGGAGAAATAAAGTGGTCATTTTAGAAAGTGATTTCTGTGGCATTCCTTGGGCACATGAAAGTCTAATCCAGAGCTTTTTCCCAGAGGCTCTGCCTGTGGTCAGTGGGGAGCAATAAGAAAAGTTTCTCTGACCCATCTTAGATGGTTGTTATAGGGTGAGCTGAATCTGGAGTGCATCTTTCTTTCTAGAGACCCTAAAGGGAAAATGCCTTGAGCAGCTCAGCCTTTGGAAAACCTCCATGGATCAGATAAGCTCCACCTCAAGTCTGTATCCATCTCCCGCCTGCTGTTTTCTAAAACAGTTGCATTTGGAAGTTATATACTAAGATACGTACCATCAAGAATGGTGGCATGTCTAATAATTTCTTGTAAAGTTCTTATTTCTGTGGAAAAAACTCAAAATAATCCCACAAGCCCCTAGTGTAGTTCATTCTGTGGTTTACTGCTGCAAAGCCTTTTTCTAACACAGCAGGTGCCCATGAATGTGGAGTGCAGCACTATCATATTAGTAAAATGGAACTGCCTAAGCATATTTCCTCCAAGCTTCCAGAAAGATCTCAAAAGCAATTCCTCTCTTGAAGGACCTAAAATTGTCCATTTGTCAGTATTTCAAAATATATCCACAGAAATGAGTATGATGCCTACAGCTTGCAAATAACTTTATGGAGGCTGAGGCAATTTTTTCCAGGATCACTCTTCACAGTAATTACTTAAGAAAAATGAACATTCAAAGTTCTTAGGTCCAGGAACAACTTCATAATATCAGTGGCTGTAAAATGAAAAACGTGCAGGCTGGCACATTTGCTCAATCCATGGTGGCAAGCAGGGACTCTGCTGCTGTTTTATGTGAATTCTGATGAAAGCAATTTATCTCACTTCTGTCACCCCTGAGCCATCATTTATGAACCGGTCTTCAGATCTCCCACATAAAGAAGAATAAGTCACGAAGGTACTGAGAACCGATCTCTGATTTGTGTCAGGAAATCACCAACCAGAAAACAAGCTTATTAACTACCATTAGAAATATCATCTAGCAACAGCCACCCATTCCATACTGCTCTCCCAAAATGTGCAAATCCCCTGAGTGAAGAGCCCTGAGTTTATGTTGTGATGAGCAGCTGGCAGAGATGCCTGGTTCCACCAGCCATTGCTGCTCTCCTACTAAGGAACAGGACAGCGCCAGGTCTTCAGTTCACCTGTGCCAAGTCAGTGATGCCCAATGCTGTGCTGTTGTTTGGCCTGCAATGAGCTTGTGGTTTCTGGGTTTCTTTTCCCTAGGGATGGGTCTCAATATATCAGGAAAACAAAGCCTGTGGCTGGAACCACTGTGAGCAGACTTAACAGACGCAAGGCACCATCCCTCTGCCTGCCTGTGGGAAGAAGGGCAAGGCTGTCTTCATGCCATCACTTGAGTCCTGGTGATGTGACTCAGTCTTGGTACAAATGAAGTGCCACTGAGCTGATTTCACAGCAACTGCACTGTTTCACCCTGACAGGAGATCCAGGGCGAGAGGACTACAGGTGGGTATGCAGGTCTGCTGATGCTGCTCTTTTCGGCTAGGAGCACTAAGCTGCCACCCCAACCTTCTTCCTCCACACCAGGCAGATCAGTGGCACCATATACACGGGCAGGAGAAACTTGCACAGTCAGAAGTTTTTTTATTATCCCACCCTGCCAACCTGGCAGTTTCTAAGGACACTATTTTCTTTTCCCCCTTAAGGAAAATACCATGACTGTTTTGCAAATGGGATGGCTATTTTAACTTCTTAGCATGATTTATATTCCATTCCCTGCTGGCTGCTGTCAAGATTGGCCCAGTCCAATCCACTACACATTTCTGATTTAGTACCGTCCTCACAACCCCTCAGTAACTCCAGCACAGGAGACAGGATATTATCAGAAAGCTGGAGCAATGCATAGCTGCACCTGAGCACAGCCAGGGCAAGCCGCACGCTGCTATTTTGGGAAGCTCTTATACCTTGTATTTTTCCTTTTCAAATCCACTCATATTGCCATTTAAAATACAGAATCTCTTAAAAAAAAAAAAAAAACCAAACAAAAAAAAAACCAAACAAAAAACCCAAAAAAAGACCAAAAAAAAAAAAAAAAAAACCTGTTCTGTTCACATTGGCAGAGTGTAATTATGGAAGAGGGAAAATGTGGACATTATCACAGGGAATCTTTGTGGAGGCAGAAGATGAGAGGAGTTTGCTTGTTGGTGTAATGCCAGGAAACTGCTGGTTAGGCAGTGGGACAATGCAGTCACCTGGGTCCCAGGATGGGAGGGAAAGATGTCCCTCACCCTTCTCCGTCTTTACACAGACTCGCTGTCCAAGCAATCTCTTTGCAGTTATACTGCAGGCAAAATCAGTAACAAGGCACTTGCTGTCGTTAGCAAAGGATTTGCTCCAGATTCTTGAAAGGGTATCAGTTTTCATCAGAAATTAACACCCACCTTGTAATAGCTGAGGACTAGCACTGTCTAACGGGCACCAGGGTGCATAAGAAAGCATTGTTCCTGGTACCTACAGGGGATGGGCTATTTCAGTGTTGTCCTTTCCATTCCTGGAATCTATTTTGTCTTCAAAACTATGTCTATCACTTTTGGGACCATATTACGGAGTGAACTTTTCAACTAGTTCAGCTGATAAACCAATACCGATACCATAAACCAATAAAAGGGAAAAAAGGAACAACCGTGAAACAAATGTAAAAGAGGAAGGTCAAGATTGTCAAGAAGGAACTGAAAGAGACATAACCGTAGCAATAAATGAGAAGTATCAAGCTCTAGCTACTAGAATCAGTAAGTGTTCCTGAGTCATAAACCCAGAGCTTTCCCTCAGAAACAGTGCATATAGGGACATCCTACCAAAGGCTGCCATTCTGAAGGGATTTTAGCCAACTCATTGGCTTAGAGCTTATTTTTATGTGCTTGTTCATCTGAATTTATGGACAGGTTATAATATAAATGTATCCCTTGGAACCCAATTTACTTCAAAATAAAATCTTCAGCAGTGAAACTACTCGCAATTAAAGGGAGTGGTTATCCATGACGCAGGGTCTGGGGAAACCCAGTGCAGAATTTATGTAACCTCATTGTAGACGGGAAGTGGGGAAAGTCCCAGAGCTCAGCGAGTCATGATAATGGGTTTTCAGTGAAAAAAGGACCTAACTTAGTTTAAGTAGAATAGGAAAATCAGAATCCAAAGTAAACTGTATTCCCAGTGGTACCTAAATACATGCTTTCCTGCAAGTAGATATTAAAGTAGCTCTGGGAAAGAAGAGGAAGAAAATAGAATTTCTCTGAGGTGGTTGTATTTTGTCAAGCCTGAATTTGTTTGTCCAAAAAAAGAAAGAAAAGTCATTAGCTTTATTTATTTAAAATTAAGTGCAGTGAAGAAGTCTTACTGGAAAATTAGTATGGCAGAAGTCCACCCTGTTGCTCTCATTTTTGAAGAATAATGTCTAACAATTTAATTTGACTTTCAACACTCTCTTTTTATGTCATGCATAGCCTCCAGTACTGCCCCTTCCATCTCTAGGTGTATTTATTCCTAGTGGACTCTTAGATGGATATTCCAGGGGACTGAACATATTTTGGACCCAAATGTTTAAAGGTTGCTTCTGAATTTTGGTGACTGAGTTTTATCTTGACTTGAGATAGTTTGGATTTGATTTTTAACAAATTCTGAACAACATCACAAAGACAGCTGGACTCAGTACATTGATCTAGCACATGTGGAAACAGTATCTTGCAACATCTCAAATTCAATACCAAAATACTAAGACACCAGAAGTCATAGCAAAATTTTGTTCACAGATTTTTATCCACCAGATGAGACTTTAAGTGTTTACATCTTTGCTACTTCAGTACATCCCACATTGTGCTGGTCTATGATGGGAAGTTGGCATAGAGGCCAACAATTGCAAAAATAAGAAGTGGAAATCTGCTTTTATTTCCAACATCTGTCTCCCTATTTGCTCATTGTTTATGTGTGCACCATGTGAAGCCCTGAAGATTTTGAGTTGTTGGTCAAGAAAAGAGTAAACAAAGATCAGATAGAACATGACTTAATGCTAAAAAGAGCAGGTTTTCAGCTCAGCTAGCCCAGCACTTGATGTCTACTACTATAATGGGGATTTTGTGCCATGCACCTTGGGTAAAAAATGCCATCTTGCTCTACATGGTACACCCAAGACTTGTCTCATCATAAGGTAAAGACCTTCTGGCCAATGCCAAAGTAAACTGACTTGGAACAAGACATATTTGGACTCCAACAACTAAATCCATGAATTACAAAGTATCTAGACTTTTCGTTAGACTTACTCCTGGGTTAATATGCATAGCCATTGTATTTTTCAGAAAATTGAGGGTTTTTGCCGCTGTATGTCCATTGTGCCTCATATGCTGGATGTATGTGTGCCAACCTGAAACAGCCATGGGCTCTGCAGATCGGTCATGTTTCACTTGCAAGTTACCAATCATCTCTGCATCTCATGTTGGGTTTTGGCTCTTTCAGAACTAGAGAATACCTTTACAGTTTAAGACTTTCTGAACATTAATAGAAATTTAGACCTATAAAACTGGCTTCTGAAAAGGCTCTAAATAATCTTTCCAGGCTAGTCAGCATGTCAGTAAGCCTTCACTGTGCCAGAAAGTGTTTTATCCCCGATCCCCTGTGACGCAACTACACTGAACTGTCAATAGCTTTCTGTTTTGTAGGCTGTAGGCTTAAATTACTTAACTGAAAACTAATGCAGATAAAACTCTTCCAGTCTGCATGGCAAGACCCAGCACATGTAGTTATGGGATGCAGGCCACTGTCCTTCTGCCCAAAGCCCAAGACAAGTGAAATTCTGTCTCTCTCTTACTTACTTTTGGGTGGAGAGGAAGAGGATGCTGCTGTAGGAGAGGGAGCAGGAGAGACTGCTCTACTTGTACAAGCCGGGAAGTCGCTTCTACTATTCGGGACAGCTTGCTGAGCAGAGCCTTCTCTCGAAGTGTCTCACACCTTGCCAGCCTTGGCCAGGCCAGCCTCTCTGGCCTGGGCTTACCTGGGCTGAGAGAAGATAGGTCTCCATACTCTTCTTCCTTAGGGCTTTTCCCTGCGGCTTTTCTCTCTTCCTCCAGCTCCTGAGGCCCACCAGGCTCTGACACCTCCATTACTGCTCCCGGGCTGTGCCAAGCTGTGCCAGACCTGCTGGCACTGAAGGTGTGGGTGTGGGAAGGCTGGGGGGGGCTGTGGGGAGGATGAGGGGCTGCAGCAGCCTGGAGAGTGCAGAGAGCCTCTGCCTGGTGCCTGATGGACACAAGCAGAGCAGATGGCCCAGCCATCAGCCTTCACACCTCCCTTCCCACTCCAGAATTGGGTGCGGCTTTTAAAACCTGGATTGGCCCCTTCCCTCCCTCTTATCTCTGACCCCTGTTGGGTGGCCATCCGCCCCACCTGCCTCTCCACCCCACCAGTGCTGGCTTTGCTCGGATGGGTGGGTGAGTGTAAAGATTGGGGCTGCCAAGCCTTTTGCACCAAGCAGTGTAAATTCTCCTGTGGTCCCTGCTGGGATCAGGCTTGCCCATTCAAGGGGGTGGGGTGCACATGGAGTCAGCCCTCTGGAGGCTGCCTTATACAGCTCAGTGCTGAAGGAGCTTACATGTTCCGATGTATAATTTAAAAGGAGAGCAATGGACAGGAGTGAAACTTTTCATTCCAGACCCTTCCTGTTTCCAGGGGGGTTTGGTGCAGATCTGGTTGATGCTCCTGTGTCCCATGCCAGGTGCCTCCCAGTGGCACCCACACCAAGAGGCAGAGGCCCCTGGAAACACCCAGCCAGGTCTGGACATCAGGATTTCCATCAAAAAAGCTGTGGCTCCTGCTAAGTCAAAACTTCTCAGCCTACCCTCAGTTTTATTACTATTATTATTAGTAGCATTCACAACTCCAAAATGCATCAAGTGCATCTAGACCTGTCAAGCTGACAGTACTGCATTTGGAGCACGGAAAGAAGTAAAAAAAAATCTCAAGTAGGAAAACAGTGGGTTGGAAATGGGAAGGCTGAATGAACCCCACCTGAAATAACTCCAGAAAAAGGCATTTCTGGCTTTAGCAAGTCAGCCAGAAGGATTCTATATGTTTTTGAATATGGTTCCCAAAGGATTTGAAACTGTAAGATTTGATGCTAAACCTATTTCTGTGCTGTGAAACCAGGGACAGCTGTACAAATATTTGCTGTTTTTAATTAAACCTAACATTGCTACTTCCTTCATTTAAGTTAGGTCAAAGGACTGGCAATTTTATGCTTTGATAGATGAAGAAAAACAGTTGTGGGTGTTGTGTTTTAGAAATATAAAATAAGAAGTCGGAGGGAAAAGTCCTCAGAACCTATAATAGCTCTACACTTGTGCTTTCTTCTCAGAGATGTTTTCCTTGTTAAGTATTTTGCCTTATCCATATAGCAACTGTTTCTACTGTAATTCTGCTCACTATTTTTCCTTGAAAGACTTTTATCTAAACTTTCCACTTGCTCCTTAGTTAAACTTTAGGTAGCATTCTTTCACCATCGTGTTCTTTATAAATGTAGATAAATCTGCTTTCCTAAGGGGAAATGAGGAGAGACGTGCCTGGTCCTGCTCTCTCTGGACCCCTGTACATTGCCTCAGTCATTGGGCAGAACATCTCACAGCAAGTCCCTCTGGAGAAGCACTGGTCTTTCTCCTGCTCTTCAAAGCAGGCATTTACTGTCACCATCTCTTCCAAAATCAAATATATCAATCCCTTCTCACTGCTAGAGATAAATTATCAACTCAGAGACCCGTTTCTTGATCACACAGCAAAGACAAGAGTACTAAGCTGAGACTAGAAGGGGAAACCTCTCCTTTCAGCTCCATGGCAGGTGTCATACTTATCCTGGGGCAAGTCCCTCACTCTCCCACTGTGGGAAATTAGGATAATGATGCTGACTCTCACGGTGCTGTGTTTTCAGACCTGTATAGTAAAAGAGCTGGGTATTAGAGTTCTTCAGGCTTTTAAAGGAGGGCAAAGAGGACATGGAATCAAGCACAAATTTTCCGCAAATTGTCTTTGTCAAAAAATATGGATTCATGAACATACATTATTGGAGAATGTCCATTTTTATAATTTTTTGCTTAAAAATCAGGAAAAATTGTTTAGGAAGTCAGAATAATGCATTCAAACACCCAGACGCATATTTTAAAGTTTGATTTTTTTGAGTGCGATTATTACTGGTTTGCTTTTAAGTCAAGGTATAGACAAAAGACACCAAAGAGGAGTAAGATAAGTGTTTTGCTTGTGTTGATCCACATTTTGTGGTTTGGCTTGTTTTGGATTTTAATTTACAAAAATCTAGTGAAATTTCAACTTTTCATTCTCAGTGAAAAATCTCAGATTTTCTGTAGAAAACCAAAACAAACCACCATTTCTTCCCCTTTGGTAGACATAATGAAATGAATGAAGAGATTGTCCCTTCTACCTAGTTTGTTGTTTCTTCTTTAAAAGTCACATTTCTCACTGTGTTAAGTGAAATAATTAGTATTATAGGGTTTGAAGATCCTTAATATGTTCTCAGTAAAGCTCTTTCTTTGCTATTGTTAGCAATTTTAGCATTATATTACTACTACCAGCAGTTTTATTGTTGCTGGTTTTGTGGTGCTGAGCCCTAGTATTGAATTGAAAAGAAAAAAACTTTTTTTCACAAAGGTGTAAACCTAATCCATCGGTTGATAGACATCCATCAGCAGAATGCTCTTCTTATAGGGGATGATCAGACTAGCCTGGCATTAGTGCAGGACCCATGCTAGACACTCAAACCAGATGGCAAATGAATTAAAATTGCAGAGAAGTGGGTATAGGAATGTGGAGACCACACGGATTTACAGTTTATCAGCTTGCTCACTTTTTAAATGCCAGAAATATGGTTTTCTTAGGTGGTCTGAAGTTTTGGGGTGGATTAACATTTTATAAAACTTCTTCGATATAAAAACATAAAAACCTCCAAAACCACTAACAAACCTTTATCAGGAATTTTCTTAGAAAAATGTTATCCATGGACAATTGCAAAAACGAGAAGTGGAAATCTGTTTTTATTTCCAGCATCTGTCTCCCTGTTTGCTTATTGTTTATGTGTGCACCATGTGAAGCCCTGAAGATTTTGAGTTGTTGGTCAAGAAAAGAGTAAACAAAGATCAGATAGAACATGACCTAATGCTAAAAAAATCATATGTTGTGACATCTACCTTTGCTAGAGCTAGTACCTTTCACCTAATAACTTAAACCATGGCAGAATGGGTCTGTTAACTGTTTTTAACAGTGTTCTATTGTATTTCCATAAATCCAGAGGTTCTCTTCCCGATACTGCTGCTGTCCCATCTTCTTTGCCAAGTATGTCTGAAGGGGCAGAACAGATGCAGAAGCTTCTGCCCCCCAAATCCAGGATGTATAAGAAAAAGCAGAGTTTGTCCCTACACTACTTCTGCTATAACTGAATGTGCTTTTACAGTCAGTGAGTTTTTCTCAATGAGTTAACCATCCTTTCGGGGTGGGGGGGGGGTGGGGGGAAGACAAGATGAATAGCTGTTTATTTTAATCTGGCAGCACTTTGAGAAAATACAGCATTTTTTCTGTCTCACGTAGCTCAAGGCTAAAAATCCAAAGAGCAAGAAAACTCCTCTCTCCCCCCACTTCAAAAATGAAAGTCAAGATTTTGTGAGATTCAGCACAATCCATGGGATTTATGTTGCACCTGTTGAATTCTCACAAGAAATATCAATTAAAATATTGTGACTTTGGAAGGAACAGAGGAAATCTGCGGGGAGACTGGAGCTCTGTGTCTTTTCTGCACCTGCAGCCGTCTGCTGCCCCGGCTCTGTGCCTCTCCGTAAAGGAGGGGTTGCCGGGCTGGTGCCATGTGCCACTCCGCCTCCATCTGTGCCCAAGGAGAAGTCCATTTCCCCCATCTGCGCTATGCTCACTTCTTGTTTGAGTTGGCACCCACTGATGGTATTGGGACAGCGAGGCCTTGCTGACATAGTGCTGGAGTGTTCGGTAATGCAGATTTGGGGTGCCCTTGCTGCATTTGAGTGTCTGGACTGTGAAGGGGAAAGAGAGACTAAGATCTCAAAGCAGTTAACTCCAAAGCCCAGTCAAACCTGACAGCAATTTTTAACAGGCCTAAGTGTCTGTGAGTCCATATGCCTTTGTCCCCAGCTAGCGACAGTGGGATGTACCAGGAAAGGCTGGGTTCTGTACTGCTGTTGGTTGCTGATGTTGCAGTGCAGGTGGGATGCCCCTGGTGGAGCAGGACCTTAGGGAACACTCAGGCCCAGGAGAGACTGCAAGTCCAGAAAAAGTGCTACATATGTTCCTAGAATGTGTTGATCTAATTTGAACTTGATTAGGTTGCCCTAATTACATCTCCTCTCCTTTCCTCTTCTCTTCTTCTTTCCCAGTGTTTTCCCTGAAGGAAGCTCACATCCAGCATTTTGGGCGTACTCATCTTGCATCTGTCTGCAAAACAGGCAACTTCTCTGCCTGAACTGTGGCAATGGAGGGACATATTCATGGTCTTCCCTGGGGAAAAAGAAAACTGGCTATAGTGGAATACCTGTTGACGAATGAGAATAGGCAAGTAGCTGTAAACTCTTTCCACAGACTGACCATTCTCAACTAGAGGCATTTTTGTGCCCATGATATTTTATGTTTAGTGTCCCATAGTGGGTCGCTCTCCAAGTGCCTGTCCACCCTCCCTTTACACCCATGAAGCTAGAGTGTCTTCTCACAACGAAGTCCATGCCTACTTGCTGCCTGAAGAATCACTTCCTAACATTTGTTTTCAACCTGACTCCCTTATAGCCCATAGGTCATGTACTGAAAGGGACAAGTGAGAGTCAATCCTTCTCCAAGGTAGCCAGTGTTTTGTAGACCTCTATCATATTTTCCCTACTGCTCCTTTCCAGCCTCTTCCCATTGTCCTGCTACAGGTTAGTGCCCCCACAGAGGGCCAGCTGGGGTTGTCCTTTGTCCTGAAAGCAGTCAGGCCATTTCACTTACCAAATGATGAACAACTGAATTAGTATGGGTGGCTTAGCATCAGGGAGATGGAGACAGTCCACGTGGCCAGTTCTGCTGGCTCAGCTCTGGGGTCAGGACTCTGCAGCCAAGGGCCAGGCACAGCAGTTGGGTGCTGCAGCCTCTTCCACAAGTGTGGGTCTTCCTGCGGTGAACACTTGACCAGTCTTAGGTGCATGTTCCTAGGATACAAATACAAAAATATTTTCTCTCTCATACGTGTCATTCTGGGGAGACATTCTGCCCTGAGAATCAACCTTTTATATAACACCAACTAAATACATATTGCACCTAAGTGGAGATACTCTGGTAGAAATAAATGTGCTTATAAGCATTTGGAAGTGTAAAGGTGATATTTATAAAGTGACCAGAACACCCACTATGTGCTGCATAAGCCAGTGAAAATAACAGCTGCTGAGTTTTATCAGCTTTAAAGCACTACAGGAGCAGTGCATAGAGTGGTTCACCTGCCATGTGTCAGCGCTGAGCACAGCTGACTAATGTGCTGCTCTAGCTACAGACAAAGTAATCATATAGAGGCTATGAGCAAATGATAAAATGAGTAGCAGTTTTATGGCTTCTCGAATGCTTTCTCCTAATATCCGCATCTGTACCATATTTGTGAGAGTAAAAGCAATGAAAATTCCTGCAGGTCAAAATAACTTTATTCTTAAGAGAATACCTAGGGTGTTGTCTTCCCTCCATCTCAGTGGTAAACATGTTGATGTTGGAGTAAAGAAAGGGCTGTTATTTTTCTTGGATGAGTGAAGTACAGCTTTATCATTCTGCATTAACTGTTTCAGATGCTGTATACACTTTTTTACCTACTAACTGTGTTCCGATGGTTTATAAGTGACAAAAGCTTCTTTTCAAAAATTCTGAAACCATTCAGAGCTCCATGTAATATCTAGAGAGTAAAATCTGACAGAAATTGATGCAAATGTAATTACCCAAAGTGACAGTTTTGTTCTCAGAACAGTCTCCACCATAGAAGGGCATTATTTATTTTTTTTTAATTTATTTTTTTTTGTAATTTTCTGTCTCTTTCTGTCTCTGAAAGAAATAAAATTTGCATTTCCTTAGGGGCAATGTTAGGTGAACTAATTGAAGCTGCAGTTCAATGGACACTGAAAGTCACTATAAAGTGGCATTGGTGCTGAAAGACACAGTTCCAGTCTCTCCCCATCTCTTCTTTGTAGTTGTGCAGAGAAATGGAGTAAGAAGCTGATCTGGGTTTGAACTTACCCAGCAATAAAACAAGATCGGTTTGGATTCCCTCCCCAGAGAGGCTTGTTTTGCAGATATGCAGGCATGCAGGCTCCTGTGCTCACACAGGGAGGGAAGCTGTGAGGCAGGAACAAGTAATTCTGTGATTCCATGGGAGATTGGGGATTACTTTTCTTTTGAGATACTTTTGCCATTTTACAGTGTTGATCAGGCTGCTACCACAGCTAACCTAACAGCAGCAATACTAATATTAGCCAGGAATAAGTGGGACTAGTTATTTATTTATTAAAAGCCACACATAAATATAGTCCTGTGTCTTTAGAAGTAGGGATAGGAGAATGGTTTGCATTTTTTTTGAAAGCCTAAATACATATTATTTGGCATGGAAGGGAGTTGCTACAGGATCTGTCACACCTGTGCTAGCTACAGTTCACTTTGCAGATGTGCTGAAGGATGGTTTATGTGTTAAGAGCAAGTGACTCATAATTGGACCTTCTGGGAACATTATGGGTCACCTAAATTCTGCAAGGAGTTCAGAGAGGAAATCGAGCTTAAAAAAGCTGAGGGATTTCAGCTTGTGTTGCACACAGGATATCAGGAGACAGGAGGAGGAACCAGCTCTGATTCGAGGAGCCTGGAAAGGCCTGGATTGGTAGGGTCAGACCTGCAAGGCTCCTAGTGAGGATGTAAGCTGGCTAGGAAGGTGGGATGGAGTCTCTGGATAATTTTGAACTTTGCATTAACAAAGCTGGCTTCCAAAGGGGAACGTTCTTGGGAAAACAGGAAGGGAAAGAGATTGAAGCAGAGCCAAAAATTAGGCTGGGTGAACAGCAGGATTCATAAATCTGTGTGCAGTTTTTACCCACTCTCGCAGAATCCCAGTCATGAAAGAAAACCAAACTTTCACACTGGTTAAGAGTTAGTGATAGCAAACTGAGAGCTGTTTACATTCACAGGAGAAAAATGGCTCACATATATCTTGCTGTTAAAGAACGAGGCTGGGTCAGGTGAATAAGATGGATTGTTCGTCTAACAAAAGAGGCTGAGTCAGCCCTCCAGGGTAAGGTGTGGATAAAAGTACATCAACAAAAACACTAATAAATCTGCTGCCAGGATTGTATACTTGCTTGCTCCTTATGCATGTGGGGTGGGTAAGGGGTCTACTGAGTACACATTTATTAGGAGATTCCTAATTTTAGCAGGATGAAACTCAAGGTTACCAATCTAAATGGAATCCTCTATATCTTCCCTTTTGTTAAAGGAAAAAGAAGCAACCTCACAGGGCAACAACGATATTCCATTGTCAAACTGCCATGAAGCTCCCTATAAATGATGTTTCCAGATGGATGGCTTAGGCCAAGTGCCTCTTTTCTAGATGGCATACATCAGGTAGGCAAATCCCAACCACAGAAAATACTCATCTTCAGAGTTATTGTAGAGTTTCCAAAATGCAAAACTAATGCCTGTAGCTTGCAGTCACTAATATTGATCTGCAAGTACATTTCCACCTCCCTAAAGTTATTTCCACCTCTACCCATCTTCCACATTTATGATGGCAGCTCCCTCTAGATTTGACCAAAGAGGTATTGTTTTGCCATTGATGCTCCCATGGCACCTGAGTTCATCCACGTCTGCTGTTTGAAAAAAGCATATGAGGGGCCAACTCACTGAGCACAATTTATTCCAGATCTTTGCAGAACATACAATGCTCTTGAGCCCATACAGATGTGTAGCCAATAGGGAGCTGTCTGGCTACACAAGTTTTTTATATATTTTTCAACTAAACCAGAAGTCCAAACGGAAAAGTCAGCACTCGGGGATGTCTACATGGATTTGTGACTCTCCTGCCTGAGTTCTAAGGTTATAAACCAACGAAGGGATTAAACTCATATGTACATTTTTTTCTTTCCGTGACAGACTAAGATGAATAACATTGCTAATTTATAGAACAGAGAACATTTAAATGGGAAAGGTTTCTTCTAACCACTGAGGTAAAATCCTTTTGAAAGTGGTTTTAGGCTGGTTTTGATAGCACTCAGTGTCACCATTTTTCACAGGAGGACCTCTCTTCTGCCAACTCTGACGGTTTGCCATGTGTGTTTTATAAGGCCTCACCACTCCAGCTTAAAAATACTCAGAAATGGGACATATGCTGGCAGTCCTGAGGCATATACTAACATAAACCAAAGTTATTTAATAAAACTGTAATATAATTCATTTTATTCAGCCCTTTCAGAAAGCCATGTGTGAAAGAACTCAAAGACAGTAGAAAAATGATGCTGTTGGCAGAGAGTGCACAAATGCTGTATTTGCTTGAACCCACAGAAATGGGTTCAAGGAAGATTATAGCTCCATATACATACACATTAAGCTCCTGAATTCTGTCATGCCCGTCCCTCTGACCCTAGCACTGCCCTTACCAGAGGTGAAAACCAAAACCACCAACAGCTAATCAGGTGCTCAGCCAAATACATGTGAGTTATATCACACTTGCTGCTGAGCCCTTGTGCCAGAAAGAAGGGGTCTGGACTCACAGCAGACACATCTTGGGGAAGTGGGAGCCTTAGCAGCATGAAGGTGGGCACACGCCTAAATGTCTGGCCCAGGGGAACATGGACTGGTGGGATTCTGTTGGTAACTCACTGCTGCTGCTTGCAATTGCAGTTTCAGGCAGAGGGAAATGCTAAATTTACAATGTCCCCCTCTACCCCTGCTCCTGCTGCTGGAGAACTGCTCTGAGCTTGGAGGGCAGCACAGGGCACGCAGCCAGCAGCATAAGCTCTATTCATATCTTCATTGGCCAGCAGCGTAACTTCAGTTTAGCGGTGATGGGGAACATTTGGCCCAGTGTGACTGTCCTTGCCTGCAGATGTTAAAGGTAGGCAGCAGACGCAAGCTTTGCAATGCCATCTCTGAATATTTCTATTCAGGTGCTAAGGAAAGGAGGACCAGTAGTGAGCTCCAAGCTCCAGTACTGAACCCTCTATTATCCACATTACTTACTGTTTTATTTTCTCCCTGATTTTGACCTCTCTAGTCAGCTCTGTCCAAGACAATGTCCAAGCATTGTTTTATCCAAGGCTGTGCCAGCTTTGCTACTCTCCATCTTACACCACTCCTTAATGCTCTTATAGTAGGTTTCCATCCTCAAACTCCTCCATATGCTTTTATGTCACAGTCCAGGGCATGAACCATGGACCTCACAGTCCTGCTGTGAAAACGTAACTCTGGTGGGTTGTAGCCTTGGCCTGCACTTTTCTAGAAACTTTGAGCTGAAAAGGTTACACAGAAAAATTATGACACCTGAGTACAAGGCATACCAAATGCTGCTTGCAGGAGATCTTGAGCCAAGGTGCTATGGATGCAGTTTGCTCAGGAGACTTGTTCCATGCAGCATAGATGAAAGCCAGGTAGTGCCTGCTTTAATGGGCACTATTAATCTAGTTAGACCTTGTAAAGTGGTCCATATTGACAGTAACTGGAAAAATTATCTGTTCCAACTTTCAGATGATGCCCTGAGTTTCCTTTAGCCTAGGGTGCTTTTCAAGTGAACCCCAGCTTTTCCTGGGGTTCTCTTGGTGTCATTGCTGGGGGTGCATCACAGACCCTGCAGCTGGGGCAATGCTGGTGACTACCAGCTAGGGCTATGGAGGTTGACCAGCCCACGGTGAGGGAGCTCCAGAAAGGACAGACCCTGAATTGCAGGGTCTCACCACTACCTAATCTGAAAAGAAGGAAGGAAATCTACATCTTTACAAATGGCTGGAAGAATCCAGGATGAAGAGGGGAGGCAAAAATAGGGTCAGCCTCAGAGAAAAGTTTTATACTTGCAGTTAGCTTTTCAGTAAAGGAAAAAGTGATGACAGCCTATTCGCTTCAATCCAAATCCCTCTGTCAACTAGTCCTGGGAGAGGACCAGGGTCTCTACATGGGGCATACTATATTTTTAATCCAATTATAATATGGCTCAGTCCCTTTCCTGCAGCTCAAGATGAAGCATGAATACAATTAGACAGCAACTCAGTTTAACAGCCATAGCCACAAATTTGATAGTTTGCATAATTCAGATGGGGGTTTCCTGGGAGAATTGCTGTGTAATATTGAAGATCAGGTTTTGTTTTTTCTTCCAAAGGTAAAAATGAAGACTACAGCTCTTTTGCAAAGGCCATCAATACAAAGCTAGTTTCTCTAGAAAGAGGGGCCAATGCGGTGCATGGTCTTATCTTGCAAGTATTGTCATGGACTGCTGTTAAGTTCAGTGTGACTTTGAGTCTTCAGGAAAGAGCCTGCAGTTTGCTAGCACAGATGCATGGAAATGCATGCAAGCCCTTGCCCATATCTAACTTCACCTGGTTTTACACAGCATTTTTCAATCAAATGTGTGACAATCAAATATGTCACAAATTGAAGACATGTGAATACAAAAAAAAAAAACCAACCCCAAACCCCAAAGAAACCAACCAAAAAACCAAGCCCAAAACTATTGAACTGTTTGATGGCAGAAGTCAGGCATGTGCTTACAAGGAAGAGTAAAGATGATATGGCTGTCCTGTTGTCATTAACACTCGCCAGACGAGCAGCATGACATGGGACTATTTGTGTAGCTAGATTGCTGGCCCCCACCCAGATCTGAGCTATATCTGACCCTAAAAGAACCTCACAATATAGTCCTTGAAATGGAAAAAAAAAAAATAATCTCAATTACTGACAACTTCCTGGTGCTTGCTGTAGGAGATTTCCTTTTTAATGTCTTTATAAATTAACATCTCAGTACTATAATATGAAAATTAACCCAAATTTAATTTTGTTTTTTCTGCTCTGTTGATTTAATGTAAGTTTTTTTGGTCAGGTAAGTATTTGAAAAATGTAATTCAACTAAACTGCCACAGCTAAGGTATGTCCCTGACCAAAGAGCATTGAGTTCCTCAGTGTGGAAATTTAGACAAAACACAATGTCTCATTATTATTCTATGATTCTATTAAGTCAATGTGCCTAAAAATAATCAGGCTCTATTAGATGTGGTAACGGGGTTGTAAAATACATATGCGTGTTTTGGTCTGGTTCACATAGGCAAGATTATAATTTTCTTAAAGAGTTGAAGGAAGTGGTTAATTTTCCTGTGTAGATCTTCATTCACACATGTTTGAAGTTGTAATGGGCTACTGGACCTTTTACAATGAATCTTCTGTATCTTCGCTCACCTGAATGCCCCATGGTCAAACTGAAAGTTAGTTGGAAGAAGTAAAAAATCCAGGGGTGTAATTTTCTACTTTCCATTACAGGGAAAAAAAGAAGGAAACTTTTGGTTCTGGCAGACTTCATTTGAACCATTTCTAATTTTACTTACCTATAGATTCATACCATGTGGTCGGTTATTTAGAGTTTATATTATGGATGGTTATACTTACTTAATGTAAGAACATCTGTAAAAAGGACATATACACTGGATACAATACCCAATCTTATCTCTTCCCGAGTAGAAAAAACCTGCAGAAATCTTTCACCTCTGCCCCCTCCCAAATCTAGGACTCTGTCCAGGCATCAGTCTGCTTTTTCTCTGAATTTTCCATCCAGAGGTTGTGAAATATATGTAAAGCTTATTCTGTAGGTCATACTCATGGCAGAGCTAGTGCTAGTTACACAGGGCTCACAAACCAGGATCGGGCAGTCAGCTCAGCAGGTAAACAGGAAACCAGACAGAACAACCAGACGGATGCCAGATTTCTCTGTCTTCAACCTTTGGCTTTCACAGAAAGTACACTGGTGAATTGAGTTTCAGTTTTGGGCCTCAAAAAGGTGTCAAGGAAGAAATGGCCTGGGTCAGCTGCAGCCTCCAAGGAGGATGGCGTGTTGTAAAGTATCCAAAGACATCTACAAATGGTTGACAGATGAGACATAGGGCTATGGCAGACCAGTGCCTGTCTGGGGCAGCAGCTGGAAACCAGATGAGATACAGCAGCATATCTCAGACAACATGGCATGGCTACATTTAAGCAACAACATGGACTCCTTACTATTTTCTTACAGTGACTTGTAATTACATTTTCCAAGTGAGTTTAAATAACTCTTATCCAGCTAAACAAACAACCTCAAATGAAATATATAACTAGAATTTCCCAAACAGAAGGTGTCTTTTATTATTATTATTATTTTAAACAAAATCAGAGCTTTCCAATGTTGGCTTTGCAGAGTATCCTTTCTTGTCTGACAAGTCAGCCCAAGCAAAAATTCCCAAGAAGCTCTAAGTTTAAAACCTGATGGGTTTTTTCAGCCTCTGACACCCTGAAAAGTACAGGCGGGAGCTACTGGGGCTTTTCACAGCATTTCATAATTCCTCATTTCTGTCACTGTTTATGTAGATAGGGGGCTACTAAGAAGCTTTTTCTGGACCTTCCCATCTCAGATGTCCAGGACACTTTTTACTCCTTCATTTTCAAATCAGAGTGAAAGAAAGGATCTTTTCTGCCCTCTTTTCAGTTCTTTTCATCCTGCCAAAAGCTGTCTTGAATTATGCAGCTTTTGTAAAACTCCTTGAAATGTATTTATATAAGAACAAACCATAAAAATTGAAGTGAAAGGACCAAATCCTGCTCTGCACTGACTCTGCATTGACAAAGTACTCAGGGAAAGCCTGAATGGCAGCACATGAATAAGGGCAGAACAGAGATTAAATTATTCTCTAGCGGAGTAGAGGCACCATGGGCAGGCAACGCAGATGCCTAACATACTCCCCTGTGGATCCCATATGAAATGGTAGAAGGACATTCAGGATATTCAGAAAATAAAGATTGAACTTCTTAACCACTTTGCATGACAAACATCTGAGGTAGATGACAGTCGTTTCTGTAGCAGTCGTACTTTGAACATTTGTATGTTTGCCTTCTCTTTAACAACTGGTTTCCTCAAGGCTAGTGCAGTAGTACTGCCCAGTATGTCATGCATGCTTTGTCATGGCTGGGGAAGACACTCTGTGAGGGAACCCCTATGAGGTCGCTATATCCTTCTGGGAGAAAAGTATGCAGACTTCTAAATGCCCTCCACAACTGTAAGTCTTGAAAGTCACCAGAGTCCTTTTTCTCCAGTGCCCTTTGGCACTGTCATTGCCAACCAAGTTATAATCACATTTTAGTGGTTTTTTGCTTCTTTTTTTTTACTAAAATAAAAACACTAGAATCTCCTTACTGCAAACACTGCTTTCTGACCACAGCCACTAAGCCCCCTTCCCTTTTACTGAGGCATGAATAACAAAGAATCTGTAGGGGCTGAAACCATATAAAACCCAAGGGCTTAGGATCTCCCCAGAGAGGACAGATATTCTAATTGCTCCACAATTAAAATTTATATTTTAAAACACCAGGGCCAGATCCACAATTTATGGAAGCAGACATGCTAACATAAGCATTTGTGGGGAACCATGCCAGAGGAGGGACTGGGTCTAGGGTATGAGTTGTTTTAAAGAGATCCTTAACAAAACAGATCTCAGCTTATGCTCCTGGCCATGAAAAAAAACAAATACATGAAACTTTAAATATTCATTTTGTTAAACATTTAATTTACTACCATATCAAATAATCAGATAACATTTTGTGGGGGTGGGCTTTTAGTCACATTTGATGTTCTATTTATTCCCAAGAAACTGGGAGGTCATCTTTGTAGGAGACACTCTACTGGAAAGCATAAATGAAAGCATAAACAGCAGAATTCATGAGGCTGGAATAGGCCATTCCCTGAATACCCCCTATGAAATGCCAGCTCAGTCATACCATTTACATAGCTCCCAGGGTGTCCAGGCATTTTTAAGGCATATTGCAAATCTGTCTCTCACTCAAGAGAGTTTACAGCATAAAAGTAAGTGGCACTAGCCTTATCTCTGCCTTCCCACTTCACATGGTAGCTATCCCGTGGAGCAGACCAAAAACGTTGCCAGCTCTAAGAGCCTTCCTTGTAGGAATCATGAAGAGTACATGGAAGACACAGCACTCCACAGACATACCTGACTTGCCTTAGCTCACCCTCTACTCTCATCCCAAGGCCACAGTATGGGAATTATAAAGAGCCTCAGCCTTCTGCTGGGAAAGAAATTGGAACAGAAAAGAGTTGCACGACATTCTTGCCCTCCCAGTATGTTTGTCCCTCCTGTATCACCACAGTACAGCAGCAGCACAGGATTGACCCTCTCTGAGGCCTCTCCCCTCCCGTGCAGAGCTGCTCTGTGCGGTGATAAGAAGCTTCCCTACTTTTTACTGTCTTATAAACAGAGGATAAAGCTTGGCCTTATGAATGTGACTTTCCCTGATTTTTGAGATACTGACACAATGCGTATTTGCAAAGACTGTTCCTTCCTCTGGCCATCTGAGGACAGTGTTTGAGAGAACATTTATATTTGAATACATGAGATCAAAGATTTAGGCAAACAAAGGCTTCAACAAAAAAATAATAACTAGAAGACACTCATGAGAGCTGAACACAGTTGAAAGCACAATAAGTATGAGGATAAATACAGGTTCCTGTACAGCTGTATGCACAAAGGAAGAGAACAGCCATAGATGCAACAGTTAAGCTCAAGAAGACAGCATTGCTACAAAGTGTTTATGAAACTATGTCAAACAGGGAAAACATGAAGTAGGATCGGAACTCAGTATTGTGAAAATCCATGCATTGATGATCCCAACCAGCACTCAGAAAAAGCAGTCAAAGTTCCTACTGAGCTTTGGAAGGACCTAGAACAAGCCCCAAAGACCAGAGCTTATGTTCTCTCAACGTGCAAGGTCTTGCACACAGCGACTACGTATAGTTTGCCAGTCTGCTGATCCTGCACAGCCTTTTCTCTCTTCTACCAACAGACTGCTGACCTGTCTGTCTGTGACTAAGAGGCAAGTGATTTCAAAGGGCCACTTTTCCACCCTTCAAGGCAAAAGAGCACAGGGAGGTACCAGGAGATGGTTTGTCAGTGGATTTGCAGCTAATATTTGCATGCTGGCTCTTCCCGACGTAGTTTACCTCGGCCTCAGCAGAGCCTAGTTGCAATACAAAGCTGCAATGAAATAAAAATCACTCAGCGGAAAAGTCCCTCCCAAACCCCTACACATATTACACTGTCCCTCAGCTACCTCTCAACTTAGACTACTGCTTCATTCTTGTTGAAAAAACAACCAAGCCCCAACAAAGCAAACAAACAAAACCCTAGGTGTTTGACACTCATGTTTTGTTTCCTGCTAAAACTTCCAATTCATTTACCCCAGAAAAGCTCATTTGCTTTAGCTGTAAATAAATATTTTGGGTGTACATGCACCCTGAATTAGTTCTCTGAAATCTCTACCAGCATACCCAGTAAAAATCTAGAGAATAGCTTAATTTGACATTAAATTAGAAAGACAGAGAAATGCCTGAATTCATGCACTTTTAACCTCATAAAGAATAGGGACAAACAATGCTACCAGAACTCATGCCACAAACAGCAGTAACTATGCTCAAAGAGAAACATAATGGAAATTAGGGAACTATGCACACAGGCAGACTGAGAAATTATTTTCTAAAGTAATGCAGAGCACAGCAAATAAGGCATCTCAAAGTAAGATACACACAAAAATTAAGATGAGCAGAACACAGAGGAACTGACATACTGCAGGAATTCTATGTTTTGCAGCGCAGGATCCCATGCAGGTCATGTACCTAGGGGCTACATGCTTTACAGGAATCTGTCGGGTTAGTGCCTTGACGCTGATGGTTCTTATCTACACACTGCCAGAACGCCTAGTGGTTCTGGTTTGCAGTTCATAAAAGCAGTAATGCTGAGAGCAACACTTTACTTGTGACCCATTGTGTTCCCGTTTTCCCACTGAAAAAGGCTAAAAATACATTATGTCATTTTTATGGGGGATGTTGTAATAACTCATCCTTTTTTTGCATGTTCACTACATTTTCTTATTGTTTTCTCTCAGGTGTCTTCTGTTAAATGAAAAATAACAGAATACAATTGAGCAAGTATTATTAAATGCTCAAGTAAAAAAAAAATACTATTTTTATACAGTTAAGTGTTACATAGCACAGAATTCCTGAAGAATATATGAGAGAAACTTAAATTCTGAAGCTTTAGTCTGAGTGAGGCTGGTTTACTGCATAGACAAAGAGTCCAGGCTTATACAGCATGGCCTCCTTACCGTTTTGCTTGAAACATTAAGGGTATGGGATATGTATCTCCACAGTAAAGATGGGCATATTGTTCTCTAAAATAGTGTTCAAAACTAATTTTTTTCTGGAAACCTCTTATCTTGACACTTAAGGTAGGATTTTGCTCCTATAGGTGTCTATATACAGGTATTTAACTGTGACCATGCTGTATAAGCTCCTGTTGTAATCAGCTAAAACTTTTTTAATACAGTCAATGGTGCTCATTCAGGTGCCTAAACATAGGTATGTAGTTGAAATGTCTACTACCATAACAAGGCATCTATACAGGGCTGGCAGACATGACAGTTATGATGGGACTTACAGCAAATCAGAACCCTGCTGCAGCAGCTATAGGATGCTACAGGGATGCCCTTTACTGTCTAAAATAACACTTGACTGTGTTTCAGCAACTTAGCGAAGCCCAGTGACTTCTGGTTTTGGCTTTACTCTGATCCTAATAATCACATTTTTCAATGTATAGTACCTTGCTTGAGTCACCTGGGCCTTATCCTGACATGCAGGATAATTCTGGAGAAACTGTACATAAGATTTTAATACAGATACTCTGTCATGCAGAGCAATGAAAAGAAAAAAACCACAAC
Source organism: Myiopsitta monachus (assembly GCA_017639245.1). NCBI lineage: Eukaryota > Metazoa > Chordata > Aves > Psittaciformes > Psittacidae > Myiopsitta > Myiopsitta monachus. The sequence goes on from CM029919.1 coordinate 70,510,403, forward strand.
ATTCCTTCAGACTGGAGGTCGCTCTAGCCCTGGTGGCACACCTGATTTGAGGGGAGGGTTGGGCAGGATAACCAGGTGACTTCCAGATATTTCTTCCAACTGATTTTAATATGATGCTATGGGCCTGGCTTATTCACTCCTACACAACAGAGCATCTTTCTAATCTCTTCAGGAGGTCTGCTCCATTCTTGAGTTTAACCAGAAACCAGTATTTATGTTTTTCATGGGTTTTCTGTGTGAGTCTGAATTGGTTCAACAATTCTCCAGGCCACAGGCTATGTCTCTATTTACATTTGTAAAGGGTCCAGCACACCCTCCATGCCATGCAAAAACCAGCGTCTCAAGATACTGCCACTGTTCCTCAACTGTGTCTAAGTATGTGGAAGCCTTATATAAAGAAATAACTCATTGACTTATGGAAAAGCTAAGTGTGAACTTACAGCTGATCATATATTTAAGTGGTTTTCAGAAAACAGATAATACAGAAACCAGCAAGCATTGCTTTTAACCAGACCGGAACTGTTGATCTATAAGCAGCAAAGCCTTCTTGATTGTGACAATTCATTGAATTTATATAATCTTATGACATATTTGAGCTGTTAGGAAGTGTTAAGATGGGTTGCTACTAATGGAAGGAGGGAAGGATGTGAGCTTGAGCAGTTGTCCCCATTTCTTCACTGTTAGCTCCATTCCTGCCTCAGCTCCAAATAGCTCTCCGCAAAGAAAACCTCTAAGAGAGAGAGAAGAGCTGTAAGCAGGAAAAAAGGGGGCATTGGTGGTTCCTAACCCTCTTTTACTTTGTGATAGAAACAGCCTAAGAGGTCAGTACTGGTAAAAAGCCTAGAGCTGCTTGGGCTAAAAGACGTCAGAGGGATACTCTGTATCCTGAAACGACAGTGGAAGGGGAGAAGAAAGAGACGGATTGCATCAGTGCAGTAGGTGTGTCAGGAAGAAAGCACCCTAGAGGTTTTCAGCTTTGGGGGGCTCTAATGCTCTCTTTGGGGGTGCCATGGTGAATACTAGAATGTCTAAAACAGCTGCATCAGCAGTATACAACAAAAAGGCCAAGAACAGGACATTTATATGTGATTTATCCTTTTCACCTGAGAAATTTATTTCAAAACAGAATTAAATAACTGGATATAATTGAAGAGACATCCAGCTTAATACTTGTCTTTATAATATCTGATACCTCTATATTTTTTGGAGAACACAGTGTTGGATTCTCAGTTGACTCATTCATTGTGCAAGTATCTATTAGATTTCCAACCACTGAGATTTGTTTATTTTCATTTAAAGTCCACATTATTGTTTATATGGTCAAGAACATAAGTAATGTTGGAAAAAATAAGTATAAAAGTCTAAGAAAAAATATTAAGAGTAACAGAAGAAAAGAAAAATATGTAGTACATATTAAAAATGAAAACAATTGTTATAAATATAATGGCCTCAAATGTTTGCTTTTATGTGACAGATGTTTTTAACAAAATGTCTGTGTTGGCAGTTTGAGCACACTTATGATTTTAATTTGTGTAATATTCCCTTTTAGTATTGATGTCTATTTACAACATCTGTGAAGGGTCTGTAACCTGAATGTGACAGGGAAAAACTAACAGTCTGCTATTGGAATCTTTCCACTGGGTCCATGTAACAGACTATTAACAAAAATCTTAAATAGCTATTCTAATCATCAACAGCAATCTTACGCAAATTATATCAGACCCAAAGGACCCGATTAACTTTAAAATGCCTTACAGACCTGAAACATAAATTTTGCTCCCCCTGCCTTCCTCTATAAAGTCAAAATCAGATCATATCACAGGCATCAGTTTTAGCTAGGCACATACAAAATCAGTATGCAAGGCAGACTGCAGGCACACAGGGAGGGTTCCACTTTTATTACAAGGAAAGCACATTTCTGAGTATTGAAATTTAATGTGATCAATTTCTTTTTTTTCTTTTTTTTTTCCCTGTTGCTCTTCTGTAAATCTCCAACAACTCTTTTAACTAGCTGGAATTTGGACAACATCCTGGCATGGGGAGGCATTAATATGTCAATGAAGTGCTGCTGTTAAAGTGATACCACTGATGGAGGTAGATAGAGGATTTCCTCTTGAGGAAAGACAAGTCTTGCTTACCATGATGGTTTCAGAGCGTAGCAAAGTATGAGTGAGGGAACAAGAGTTGTCTTTTGCTATTAATCACTTAATATTTGCACCAAAATTTGAAATGTTAACTATTATTTTCATGTCCCAGAGGTCTTTTCCACAGAGTTCTTGCTTGTTCACGCCTTTTAAGTCAGAAGCCAAGATTCCCCCCACCTTTTGCCACTTAGGCCCTCTCTTCCCCTCCCCTCCCACACATACACTTTGTTTGACCCCATCTATACTACAATACCTATTTAATTAGCAACAGTTGTTAAATTTGTTTATGGCCTGACCTTATAACACAGTATGGCTGGCCAGTTAGGATGGAGCCAAACTGTTTTATGTCTAGGCTAAGCAAAAAGCCTAGATAGAGACCTAAACTAAAGAGCTGTTTTCTAATAAAAACTGAAAACCAAAACACAACCAAAAAAAAAAGTCATTCCGTTTGTATCACCCTTTGGCCTCAACCACTGTGGCTGTCCAAGCTGCATGATAACCAAGTCCTTGACAACGGAGAGTAACAGCCATTGCTGAAGTTTGCTATTTTCCATACAGTAAAAAGGAGAAAGGAGGACAGTCCTTTGAAAGCTTTTATTTAAGGCAAAGTATTTTATTTAAGGCAAAAAGGTCTCTTTGTTTCTAACCCTGTTTTCCTTGGCATTTGGAAGTTGTGTCCAGCTTCTGGCAAGAGACCTCCAGGGTGTCTGACAAATCTGGGTCTCTGCTGGGTACAGCTGCTTCCTTCTGAGCCACTGAGACAGTCCCATGGGTAGGAATTTTCTAGTGTTCCTTGCAGTAACTTTCTCCCCCACTAGACATATTTCACTTCTCTGTTTCTTTCCCTATCTTTTAGCCTACTTTGTGTATGTCCTCCTTGCTTCTTGTGGTTTTATTTCCAATTGCTTTTTCCCTCTTTTGAACTGTGCCCCTCAGGATTTCCACATCAAATCACTTAAAAGTAGAGCATAAAAGTCTTAGCTTAACAAGGTGTCAGCTTTTGTTTACCACTCCACTGCTAGGTGCACTGAATGTGGAAATCCTGTGAGGCAGAACTAAGACATCCTCCTTAGGATTGTTACTGCTGTTGATGTGTTTTATATAATTCACAAATGATACATTGCACAAATAAACCAATGAAGTTTTCCATATTACTTAAGTTTTCTTTCTTTTCAGGAATATTCAGATACTGGTTTTAGTACTTCAGTATCTCTACTATCTCAGTGGAAATACCTCTCTCTGAGTCCAGGATAGCTCCCTAAGCATTCTGCTGCTTAAGCTAAACTGACTTGGAAAGTCTTATTTCGTCTCTTTGAAGAGAAATGTGACTGAAGATGGGTCTACAGCCAGACCATGGCAGACTCTGGGTGTATTTGCACATTGGAGAATAGAAGAAGCAAGGTCTCACTGCATGTGCATGGAAGAAGCTGAAGGAATGGCATGAACATGAGGAAGAACTTCTTACATTGAGAGTGGCAGAGCTCCCCAGGGGGATTGTGGAGTCTCTCTCTCTGGAGACATTCAAAACCTGTCTGGACGTGTTCCTATGTCACCTGCCCTAGGTGGGCCTGCATTGGCAGTGAGGTTGCACTAGCTGATCTCTAGAGGTCACTTTCAACCCTAATGATTCTGTGATTTTGAGAAGGAAATCCTCAACTTGCCCTCTGAAAGGAGGTTGGTTATTAGTAGCAGGGAGAGCTGCTATTCGTTGTGCCAATGTCACTGCTCATAGAAGAGGATTCATCACTGCTGTGGATGCTGCCTTGGAGACAAAGCCAGCCTAGGTGATTAGAGATTTCATCAGCACTTTTCACGAATGCATATCCTGGCAAAAACAAACAAACCCAAACCAAACCAACCAAACAAACAAACATAAGCAAGGGTGGACAAACTGACAAGCAGTCCATACTGTGAATTTCTGGGTTATATAGTGAAGTCTTCAGACATTCACAGAAGAAAACTAGGTACACTCACTCGCAAACAGCTCACTTCTGCCTCTGCAACTGTTCTCGAAATCGGCATCCTGTGAGACTTCATCCACTGCCCAGTCACATTCACTGCTTTTTGGTCATCAGATTAGCACACCAGTGGAAGTGCTATCAGAGTGCATCCTTATTCCAGCATCACCCCAATAGAGCGAGAAGGCACAAAATTAAATTTCATAGTGTATTCTTTGTTACCCGAATATGAAAAAAGATTTCAGCTTGAAATCAGTCAGATTTTTCGGACACAGGCTCAGCCTGTTTCTTATTTTATTCAAACTGACTTATTTCAAGTTCTGTTACTGTCCTTTTGAACTAGCTGTCCTCCTGCTCTCTTTGCGCAACGAGCTGTGTATGTTCCAAAACAGTTGAGTGAACTTAAATCACAAAACAATGGATCTCTGCTGAACCTGCATGTCAAGGAAAAATTTAAAACATAAGGTTAAGGAATCAATTACACATGAGTCTGGGTACATTCAGAAGACTCAGAAATATTAATAAACCTGATTTTGACTGGTAAAGAGATGGCTTTTCTACAGAAGTTTGTGTTCAAAAGGTTTTAGTCTTCCGTTCAACTCACTTATGATGTACGTAGCAGAATCTGTTCCTTACCCAAAATTAAATCCTAGACTGAACTCACCTATGTTTCTTGAATTAAATTGTTCCAGGTATACACAAGTTTTGGACTGGAGTTCACCTATCCATAAAATATTTTAATGGTACTAAATGAAAAGTTTTATTCTTTGCTGTATTTTTCTACATTATCTATAACAATATTAAAGCAGACAAATCACTATATTAAATACACTTTTCCTAATTGCTATTGCTTTTAGCCTGGTTTCCATAGTTCCTGCAATGGGGCAATATGTCTGTCCTCCTCTCCTAACCTCCATGGCCAGTTTCAATCAGATTAGAAAGAGCAGGGCTCAGACGGGAATCTTGTCTAAGGTTCTTAACTTGAACAAACATTTCAGGGAACTGGAGAAAAAGCCCTCCTAGAGCAAAGTTTCCCTCTACAGTCAGTGAAGACAAATGCCTTTGGATGTCTCTGAAGGCAGATCTTGTCTGTGAAATTCAGATGCCTAGTCTCTGAAAGGCAGTGATGATCTTCTGTTGCTTGTGGTAGGGGCAGAAACACTGAAAAAAGCCTTGCTCTGCAGCTTTCTTGAATTTAAGATCAAGTTAGGTCCTCCCTTAGGCAGGCTCGATCCCTTCTTAGGCATGTATACATCAATGAAGATCTTCTGGAGGATGGAGGCCCTCAGACAATTTATCCTCACTGAGACAGAGACACATGGAGCTCAGCTATTGCATCGGCTGGCTGGCTGTGGCCCAGGGCCCACCAGTAAACCCACAGCTCTAGATATACTGCAGTATACAATGAAACTCAGCTGGCTGAAATGGTGCAGAGGAGCTGGGCAGGGGAGTTGGGATTATGATGGGGGAGGCTGAAGAACAAAGATAGAAATCAATAAGAAACAATTTGTTCCTTTTAGAATTTGTTTGCATTCATTAGTTCTGCTGCTCACAAAACAACTTATTCAAGTATGTCAGTTGCTTTTGTTTACTCTCATAAATGCCAAATACATTCCAAATTCAACTGCTGGAGTAACGGGTAAGCCTGTCCTTAACATACCAATTGCTGTTCAAGGACATCAAATGCAAATCCTGTGTTGTAGGGATATATCTTTTATGGCAGGATTTGCTGATATTGCAGTCCAAATGCCTAACTATTATAGGAACAACCATTGCACTGACTTGCTTACATTTTTAATCTTTCTTTGGCCTCTGGCCATTTTCTAAATAAATGAAACATGCCTGTATTGTTCCATCCAGCAGAGAGATGATAAAAAGTCTGTTTCAGACTATAGGCAAGTCATTCTTCAGCCAGTCACTTCTAAAGATATGGAACAAGTACAGCAGTCTTTAAGTTTAATGCTATTCTTTTGCATTTTAAATCAATTTACAATCTTTCTTTGTAATCAGTTTGGTCGCTTTCCAAATCCAGTACAGGGGATATTTTATTGCCAATTCTTCATTTCTGGTATGATGTTCTTGATAAAGGTTATGTCAAAGATAGCACTTCTTGATCTACACAGAATCTTTGATATAGCATCTCACACAGACCCTTTGTTTCAATAAAGCTATGAATGGTACATACACCTTAACAAGTCATTTTTCTAATGATCTGCTCTGGAGGTCACAAAATACTGCTAATGATGTTCCAAATAACAAGGACCCTTTGCTTTCTAGACTTTCCCTTGAGAACATGCTTGGCTGAAATCAATTTTTATGTACATTAACAATATAATCTCCTTGCAGTGCTCACAGAATAAGTTACTTGCACTAGTGAAGACACAACACTTCATAAGCCAATATACAATTCAACTGAGAATTCTGATTTTCAGTCTGATTTAAAAGTAACCCTAGAATACATCCAGTTTCAACATGATTAACGTGCAACAAGCTAAGAATTCACCAAATACCTAATTCCCAATAAGATTCATTTTGCACATGAATTCAGAAGACTTTTAAAAGATAAATGAAAAACCGTCGTGAAATGAAAAGTTTTATATGGTATGGGAGCAGAAACCATTAACTCAGAAGCAATTGAAAATCTTAGTCTTAGGTGTAAAAAAGTCCTAGGTATAAAAAGAATTGGGTATATCTGCATTATTTCCACAGAAAAGGCTTCTTTTTCCACCTCAAAATTTTGTGTTGTCAGAAAAAGATAAACATGGTGAATTGTCAAGGATTTCCGCATGTCTGGCTGTCCATTTAGAGCTTATGGCAATTGCTCTGCCTGGGCTGTCAGTTCTGGTCACATGGCCACCATGCATTAACCAGTACCTGCACTCGCCTGCAGTTGTTAGTCTATTTGCACACATTACAGATGCAGACATACAGTACAGTTTGTTTTCTGCATGTGCAATAAGCCATGTACTTCCAGAAATGTCAGGCTTGCAGTGCCTGAACTGGTCATCTCTGCGCAGTCTTCACCCACAACTCCTAGAAATTAGAACACATTATAAGATTTATTTGAATATTGACCTCTTGGGTTTGCTTGCAGTGGACCTATTTGGGAAAAATTATCACTTCCCACAGTGTGAGATATACTGGAGCATGGCTGTGTCTATACCAGTAGATAAATCAGATCAGGCTGCCTTTCATGGTGCCTAGGAAAGAAGCATGATGCTGATACCGTACTCTTTCCCCAAAACAGGGTGGCCCTGTTCATACTGGGAACAGTCATATCTGATTAGACATCAGCTAATCCATGCAGATACTAACCATTCTATGAATGCTATCATTCATAGCAGGGAAGCTTTCAGGAATATTCACACCCAGTTTGATAGAATTCCTAGGTGAGAGAAATCTTGGCTATAATGTTGATATTCCACTGCCTTTTGGGACCTGACCATCAAAGTACTCATGGCTAAGTAATTTAGAATTTAGGTTTTTTCATCTCACAATCCTCTTCTCCCCCAGAAAGGTCACTAATGCCATCTAAGATACCTTCAGATATCTCACACGTGCATATGGGCTAGAGGGCATGACAAAAAATGTACAGGAGACCAGTGCCCTGCTAGACCAGAAGTGGGTGGTCAGGTGTTCCCACTGCCACAAAACCAAGCCTGCAGTCAATAAATGCCATGGATTTTAGAGAGCTGTTGGGCAAAAATATGAATTTGCATCAAAGGTGGCTGAAGTCAGTGGCCTCCTATTGAGGGAGGACACAGATATGCATACATCCACACAATATGCTCCCCCAAGCCCTATTTCCTCAGGAGACTGGTCTATAAACAGCACTCAGAACTTCCATAATTATTTTTATGTTGCTATTAGTTCCCTATCCCATTCTATCCATGGTAGAGGACATTCTACCTGATTTAAAGGACTGTTATGCCACCCCCAGTGACGGAAATTCAACGGGTCTAGTAGGGACCAAGTCTGAGCTTGAAGCATATGAATTACCACCTTTGGCAACAATTATGCCTGGCAGCTTGGCACGCAGTATTTGCTAGGGAAGAAACTGAGCCCAAATGGAGGGATCTCTCTGAAGACAGCACTATAAACAGTTCTGTTCTTTGAGATCCCACCTGGAGGGTTTTCTGCAAGAGGATAAGTCTGTTGGTTTACACTTGCATGACTGAAAGCAGATGTTAACTTTTTAAGTTTCATAATTAACCATGATGGACTTTTGTAATGATTTTTGTGCATGGAACGTTGTCTTAGTTATTGCTGGACATTCAAATTATGCACATGTTGCTTTAGTAACAGACTGCTGTTAGTAAAAAGCAGGGAGAAAAAAATAGGCAAAAATGAAACCATTAAACACACAGTGTTTTTTTCAGAAAGAATTCCTGAAAGAGGAAAAATGGGAACATAGAACATCAAAGGGAATTATAGCTGTTTAAAGGTGAATAGGGAGGAGAAGAAGAAGAGACATTTTCTCGACTGTATAGATAGCATTCTAGGATAAATAGTACTGATTTGTCTGAGAAATCTAGGTTTCTATTCCTCAATATCACAGGGACAAAGCCTCAGATACAATAAACTGACACATTCTGTAACATTTTGGTGCACAGAACAATACATACATATATATGTATACATGTACATATACATATACACATACACATATATATACATATACACAAACAGACACAGACACAGAACCAGACATGTATGTATTTTATATGGAAAATTTCTATATATATTTTAAAGGGTTGTGTCTGTGTACACAGATATTTATGCATATGTATCCATGTGTATGAACTGTGGTAAAAGGGTATTGCTTATTGGCTTTTTATCATATGGATACTACATTTCTAACTATTGATATTGTGGAAGGAAAGTGCAGCATCAACACTGCCAAAGTACTATTGGATTATAATAGTAATAATACCATCACATGGCACTTATGAGGTTCACTGTAATGTTCAAACTCAAGTATTGTCTTCCTTTCTTGGACCTTACGCTCTTTACAAATATCTGAAAGGAGAATGGAGAGAGGAGGTGGCTGATCTCTTTTCCCAAGTAACAAGTGATCGGACAAGAGGTAATAACCTCAAGCTGCTTCAGGGAAGGCTTTAGACTGGGTATTAGGAAAAATTTCTCAATGAGAGGGTGCCCAGGCATTGGAAAAGGCTGCCCAGGGCAGTGGTGGAATCACCGTTGCTGGAAGTATTCAGAAATTGTGTGTAGATGAGGCCCTCAGCGATATAGTTTAGTGGTGGATTTGGCAGAACTAGCGTAAAGGGTGGATTTGATCTTAAAGGTCTTTTGCAACTTAGCTGATTCTATGATTCTCACCAACCTGGACATTCTGTTTGCAGAGGTTTTTTTATCATGCTCTGCTTTTCAAGTGAACACTTATTTTCTGAGAATGTCCTGATAGGGCTGAGAAGTTCATTGAAATCCACAGTACAGGCAGGCAGGGTTAATATGGCCACTATAATACTTCTGATGCGACAACTTCTAATCTGAAAATGTTCAGAAAAGTCTCCATATGTTTGGTGGGGTTTTTTTTTTTAATATGCTAATGCGTCCCCCCCGTCCCCCCCCCAGTTTCTGAGTCATAATCTGGAGGATATTTTGCAGTAACTTATTGCTGTGGATGAATGTATCATGCACATTAAACAAGTGTTGCTACTGTTCACTTCAAGCCAGCTCACAATCTGTAAACTCATTCAACTCTTTTCTCCAAACAGTATACATCATTCTCAGCAGCTTCTATAAACAGACCAAGTTCTGCTTGCTATAGCAACACACCTCCAAATAGCAAATTTTCTGGTTGATTAAACAGAGGAAAAATAATAGTTCTTAGGTGCTCTGAAAGAAAAGTGGGAGATCCAGCATACTTGGGTCAATAAATAACCACTTGTGCTAACTCCACAATAAAGTCTTCATCTACCCTTCGGGTGTGATGGATGCATGAAAGATGGGGTGAAAAAGTAAGAGATAATGATAACAGCTGTATGAAAACTGGGGCCTTGTCCTCGTACAGAAAAAAGGTATCTGCAGTTTGGCTATCTACCTCTAGATGGGCTAACTCTTGAGATAAACTTACAAAGCAGGTCAGACAAATACTACTCTGTTTCTCTCCATTGACTCTAAACAATCAGCAGAAGCTAGATACTCACAATACAAAAATACACAGTATGAATCCCTTGGTTTCTGTGGGTGTACCCACATTTCTCCATTGAATCCTGGTTTCTTTCCTTTTCTCTCTGTTACTCCTATTTGACCTGACACACAGGCAAACTTTGGAACCCAGTAGGTTATTTCTGTTAAGGCAAAACCTGATAATTGTTACCAATAGGTGTGACACAACTTTGTTAGAATTCGAAGGACAAAGTGATTTCTATTCAGAATCTTTTTCATCAGTGTTTGAATATTTTTAAATGAATACTGCTGTTTTCCTTAAAATAGAATACTGCAATGAAGAACTATTTCAAATAATTATTTTTCTACTTGAAAAATTGACTTGGAATTCCAGTTAGAAATTCAAACATGGTGTTTAGAGTTGTTTCACAGGTCTGTATGTGGGTTTGTATGTTTGCCTGTATGTGCTCTTTCTGGTCAATGCCATTTCTATATTAGGCCTCCATATGTTCTTTTGAGTCACAGCAGAACTTCTAAGGTCACTACGATTCAAATATAGGGACTAACCAGCTGTTAGGTATTTGTGAATTAAAAAAAATGAGATTGGGAAACCACTTTGTGAGGCAAGCAAACCTATTCTGGAGAAAAAGATGACTGCTCACGTTGACCTATCCCCTCTTATGTGCCAGCACGTGTGTGTTTCATGTGACAAAACGGAATCTTTCCTGCCATAGAATAAGACAGTACCAAGGTTCGTGTGCCAAGATGATCCAGTTACTTGAACCGACGGATGTTGCATTTCATTCATGGATTATTTTTTGTCACACAATGAAGAACTGATTTGCTTTGGTGGGTCAGGGTACAGATACTTCATCATGGGTTTATATTCGGTTAAAGTATGCTAAGAATATAATATTTGTCATTTAAATTAGCTTATTTTAATGTATAATGAAGCATGATTCATGTTTCCTTATTCATTTTTATTAGGCTTTTCAGTTTTCATGTTTATCTTCTTTTTCTTTATTTCTGTGTATCCACCATTAATCATAAGGATAAAGGGGTGTGTTTCTTGTTTAATGAGAAGAAAAATAAGGGGGAAAAAAGACTGAAGAAAATATTTTCAATTTGTTTCAATGCCATACATCTTTTATTTTGAATAAAACAAAAAAAAAAAACTTGACCTGTGATGAACAGAGACCAGTATTTGAAGTTAAATCACTTTAAATGAATCATAATTATCCTTGAACATCAGCTAATGTTACATGCATCAATAAGCCTGGGATGAAATTTCACACTTACATACATACATGCAGCTGACCTTTAAATGTGCAGATCAATGGATTTAAAGTTATGCATGTAAATGTTTGAACCACTGAAGCATAAAATAGATAAACTTGGCCCATAAGTATAATTTGTTTGTTGAAACAGTGTAAAATGAAACATAATCGTAAGTGGAAACATTTTTGTCTTTCAAATGACAACCTTGACTTAACAATGAACCACACTTCTTTCTAAATATTGTTCCATTTCTTGCTCCAAGATTTAAGAGTTACTTCACTTAAATGCAACTTGTGCATTTAATTGCATCCCCACTTGTGCTGGGGAGGAAGAAAGGGTAAATTCTACAGCTGAAGGTAGACAAAGGTAGCAGTTCTTTGGCAGCAGCAAGCCAGTAATTTTTTGCTTGGCAAAAAGGGATGCTTGCATTTGCACGGCCATTTGGATTGTGAGCAGCAGCCCCAGAAGAAATGAATGAATGGACAGCATTCAGGTGAAGTCCGAATGCACATCACATGGCTCCAAGATGTGGAAACTGATTGTCCTCAGATAGGATGCAGTCCCATATTGCATGCATTTAGCTTTCTGGATGAGTCATATGTACCCAAATGACAATACCCATGTGTGAAAAATTAAGATTTGAGTATTTACAATGACATCACCACAGCAGTTCAGATCAGTCTATAGTGTTTTAAACGTCAGCATTTTCCTTCTGGGAGATATCGCTAAGGTTTAAAAGTGTTGGCAAGCCTGAAGGGAAACTATTTAATTCTCAAGCAAGTAAGATTTTAGTATCATAGCTCCTGACAGAAATCCCTAATTAGTCTATCTTCTGTTTATAATGATATAGTATATCCTCTGTTTATAAAGACAGATAGTATATCTCAAATGTGCATGAGTAACAACAGAAAGCTTTGAATATTTAATATGTATAAATTACTGCATTATTTTTATTCCAAAACTGATGTCATTCTAAATCCTTATTCGGGCCCATTTGAGAATTTCTGTTTGGGAATGTCCCTGGAAAGGGACATTATAGATCCCACGGCCAATATGCATCTAGAGATTGTGGGAGATGCTCATAAATTAAAAGAAACAAACAGCTGGAATGTCCATTCAGTTCAACTGGTGTTAGGAGTACTTGGTACCTACGAAAATTAGCTTGTTTACCAGGTGCTTAAATCAGGACAGATTGGTGCTTTGAAAAATGTGAGCTAAATAAGTCAGTTTTGTATATGTACAGCAATGTTTGCTACATTTCCATCACTCATCACAGTCAGGGAGGAAATGGATGACTGGAACAACTGCACATTTTGCCTCTAGACTTGACTCTGACACACACTGTACCTGGAGGCTTGCACAGCTGGATTCCCAAATCTTTTCCAGAGCTTTGCTGAGCTCAGTGGTGTACCACAGCCTGCATCTCATAGTCATTTTCAGAACTGGAGGCCAAATCAATGTTGTTAGTTATGGAGAACCCTTTCTCCACGTGAAAGGCTTCCTTCTAGGAAGGTTTCAACAGCAACCAGCCCTATTCTGCTCCTCCAGTACTCTTGTACGATTACAGTGGAACCGTTGGGAGCCTCTTTCTCTCTTTGCTAACAAAAGTACTAAGAAGGGTTTTACAAGACTCACCAGTGAATGTTGCAACCGAGGCATATGCTATGGAAACTGCAATCATTTTGAAAGCAAGTGATTTCAGCATGGACTTCTTCAAAACACATGGTGTGGTGTGGTCTTTGGCACTTGGATATTGCCCTACTTCAAGCAGGGGAAAAAATCAGGAAAATTAAAATAAAACAAATTTAGATTAATGTAATCTCAGTTATGAATGTATATGCTCAAACTTCAGGAAATTATTTCTTTCAGCCTTAGATCAACTCAGCTGTTTTGCATATGTTGGCCTTGGTTAGTTCTGCTCTGTTTTGGGCCATAGATGTTAGTATGGTTTTAATACTTGTTTCGTATCTCTGAGATTTACAATTGATAGATATATTTTAATACTTTTGATAACATATAATATTTGTCTCCTATATCTCTGGGACAGTGGCCACCAACCCATTCTTCTGTTGATAAAACTAAGCGTATGTACATATGTACGTGTATGAAAATACTTTGAAGTGTGGATCATATTTTAACTATGGCTCCATAGTGAAATCTGGAGATACAGGACCAGACTATAGCAGGATCAGATTATACATACCGGGGAGGATGAGTGTCATGAGGGGACTGCCCATGCCTGGCCTTGGAGGATGAAGTTCCACAGAACGGCAGAGGCTGACAGGCATGCTTGGAGAGAGTCTAGTCCAGGTCTCTGCTCAGGGCTGTGCCAGCTACAGTGAGAGCCCAGGGTGATGTCCTGCGAGGTTTTTAACTGATGGAGACTGTGATCATCCAGCACAACCACTACGAGCAAGGCTCCATCCTCTTTAGGCCCTCTATGATATATTTATGCAAATGGATTAAGATCCCCCAAATCTTCGGCAGGCTGAACAGCTCCAGCTTTCGGTCCTCCCTCACATCTAATGTTGGAATCCATTAACTACCTCAGTGGCCCTGCAGTTTCACCCCTTAGGTCCAAACTCATCACACTTAATCAAAGCTACACCCTGCCTACACAAAGCTTTCGGCAGAGATGCAGCACCCTACCAGGGGCTGGCAGCGGTGGGGCACCGGCAGGCACAGCTCAACTCAGCTATGGCCACCCGAGCGTCTGCCACAGGCCACTGCAAAACGGTCACCCCGAAGCCCGTGATGGGTCAGGGTTAAAAGAAAGCCTTTGCCTGCCAGCCCTCAGAGTGAGGGGGAAGACGTGTATGGGAAAGCAGCCGTACTGCCTGTACGCTCCTAGGCCGAGAGGGGCAGAAAATGGCTCCGCTGCGTTACTCGCCCACAACCCCCCTCCGCTAGCCCACCAGCTTCGGGAATGAGGACAGGCTTTTCCGCCCTCTGCACTACCCGCAATGGCTTGTACCATTCTCACCACTTGGGAAGGGGGGACGAGCTAATGAACCGCCCGCATCTCAGTGCCCTGCTGCTGCCAGCACCTCTCTCCCGCCCGCGGCGTGGTGCCATGCGCCGCCACGCAAGGGGCTGCGGAAAGCGCAGCCGCCGGCAAGGCAACAGCATGCGGAGCCTTTTCTCTCCTCTCCCCGCGTCTCCCCTCACGCCCCATGCGGCCCCGCCCCGGCCGCCATGTTGCGGCGCGAGCGGCGGGAGCCGTGGCGTGATCGCGGGCGGAGGTCGGGGCGTACGGAGCATGCACGGCGCGAAGCAGCGTCCCGCGGGCGCGCACCCTGGCCAGTGGGTGCTCATTGCACCAGGTAACCCAGCGCGGCCCCGAGGCGGGACAGGCTCTGCCGCAGCGCCCCGCTGACCGGCCCTGGCGGTGCTCGTCTGTATCGCCTCGCGGCGGGGCCGGGCTGTCTCTCGGCCTGGAGACGGGTGCGTCTCTCCGAGGGATGGGGCCGGTCTCTTGACCTGGTGCGTGCAGCCAGCCCCAGCCCTAGAGTGGTAAGGACGTTTCGAGACACAGCCCTTGCACAAGGCCCTACAGAATATACCTGCCTTGACCTCTCTATGGACCCTGCTTCCCTCAGTGCATCTCTGCGGTTTATTTTTGTGTGTCATTAGTTTTTTCCACAGGCCAGCTCGCTCCTGGTTCGCAAACAGTGTTGTGAGCCCCGGGGAGAGCAGCTGCAGAAGAAGGTCCCTGATGGACCCTAACCATCATCTCCCTGCTGTGGTAGCCCACTTTGCATCCGTTCCTTTGCCTGTTCCTACTTTTTTGGGGGGGAGGAAATGGTTTAATGCCCTAAGCCTCCGCTTTAAAACAAGTTCCTTGGAAAGTGTAAGTCCGAAATCCGAGTGAGCTCTCCTCAGCTCTTCCTCTATAGTCTAAAGAAGGAGACCTTCACGTGGCAGTTCTGCAGATGCAATATACACAAGGCCTTAAACACGATGTAGGCTTACTTTCCCTCACTTTGTGCTGAATAACTAGGAAGATGCCTTTTCCCTTTTATTTGTGCCTTTTTCACGTTGAAAATTTAAATTCACAGCTCGCAAGTTTTTTGTGTTAGAGAATGAGTGAAACAGGATGTGCTCAAGCTTCAAGGCGCTAGGAGGCATTTCATGAGTACTTTTTAGTTTCTTTTCTGAAGGAAGTGCAACTTCCAATTATCTGTGGGTCATCTTTGTATTGTGCCTGTTTCTTGCCCCACCCAAAACATTTGAGTGTTAATTTCAGCCAGACCTGGTAAAAAGGAGGAGCTCTTTGGAGTAATTTTATGAGCTTTGTGAAAATGTCTGTGATGATGTGAGAAGTGTTATGAATGGCACCTCTCAAGGAAAGGTATAGCAAAAGCTTAGTTCAGCAAAGTTTGAAAACAAGGGAAGAGCTCAGTCTTGAGACCTGTATCCATAAGAAACTCGACTTCTCCAGTTACATGATAAACAGAAACAATTGTTATGTTTCACTGATTCCACCCTTCATCTGGTTTTAACTTCTCAATCCACCTTTTGGATTCTGATATACTCAATGCCTAAAGAAGGAATTTATACGTGAGAGATTCCTTTTTTTAATATTGCCTCTCTGCAGACTAGGATTTAAAGGCGAATCTTGTATCAGATGACTGGCTTTGCCAGCAGATGTCCATACTGTACAAATATTTACAAATACGCTTAACTTATGCATGAGTAGTCAGTTCTGTGCAGTAAGTTAAATTCTTCAGTAAGTGTTTGCAGGATTGGAGCCAGAGCTTGTAACTTTCATGAAGCCAGACAGTTTGTATTACAAATTATGCCAGGACAGCTCTCACAAAATTTATATATAGTAATCCAGACCTGTAAGAAAGTTTATTAAGCCTTAGCAGAACCTCTGAGCACATAGTGATTTTAAAAAGATTCTGCAGCTGATAATTTCAGAACTCCAAGGCTGATGAAACTTGCCAGTCGTATAAATAGGACTGCTGGAATGAAATAGATTTAATGATTTTTGTTTGGGTTTAACTTTTTCCAGAAAAGAGATTATTTTAAAAGTTCACGTCTGACACTTTCCAGAATTTTGCATTTCTTTGCTTTGTTGAATGGATCACAGAAGTTCTTCATTGGCCATTTAACAGAATTTGTGGTAGGAAGATCTGATTAGTTTTGTGAATGAAGATGGATGCAGTTGGATTTATAATAAAAAAATGCTCTTTTACTATGTCAGATTTTAGTCATATGGCAATCCATATATTCATAAAGTATATATTTATAAAATGCATAGATTATGCTGCATACATACATAAAAATATTTGGTGTAAGTAACTGCAGGATCTGGTTCTGGATGTGAGTTTAATACCATTTGTTAATAAGTCTACCAACACTTTTTAGGTGTCAATGGCATATTTATCTTCTTGTACCTGTTGCTGTTATCCTGTGTATAGTGTGAAGAAGGAGCAAGGTGCATTTTAATGGTATGCAAGAAGCTCCAAAACCTTTCTTGTAATAAAGGCACGTTTTAAGGCCTTGGTTTCAAGAGCATAGGTTTGTTTTAACTACTCACCTGGGTAGTCTGCCTCCTAGAACAGCTTTTAAGGTTAATAATTGGTACCATCCTGCACAGTCTAATAGCATCTCCACTTGGGTATATGCCATTCATCTCTCTTTGCATGTGATATCTTAAAAGTTTCTGTATAGGTGGAGATCATAGAATGGGCAGGGACACCATCCACTAGACCGAGTTGCTCAAAGCCCCATCCAACCTGGCCTTGAGCACTTTCAGGGTTGGAGCATCCACAACTTCTTTGGGCAACCAGTTCCAGTATCTCACCACTTTCATAGTGAAGAATTTTTTCCTGATACCTAATTTATAATTTACCCTCTCGCAGTTTAAATCCATTCCCCCTTGTCATGTTGCTACATGCTCTTATAGTTGACTACTTATACAAAGAGGCTCAGTATCTTAGTCTGAAAACGAATGCAATCTGTTACAAGTTTAGAAGTAAAACAATGAGAACCGCAACTTGCTTTCTGAAGTATCAGTAGTTTTCAATCATTAAGACTGTTAGAGGTTTAACAGTAGCTTCCTAGAACAAGGCAGAATTATGGCTGGTCTTCTGAACCAGGATGCATGTGTTGCTCTGATTCCTTAGTTGTTACGTTGTTTTTTGCTGATTTTGCATAAGTCTCTGACTGTGGTTTTGTTGGTTTTGTGAATGTAGAAACAGAGCTATAAAAAGCATATGCAAGAGAAGGATGAGATTCTTTTTCTTTTTTTGGACTTCAGCAACTGACAACATGGGGTTGATGTCTGAAACACAGCAGCTAAAAATAAGCAGGCAGATTTAATTTTCTGATTGCCATAGAAAGTGAGCGGAGTATGCTTGTCTGATTTAGTATTGAAGGTTATAAAATTATTACTTATTTCCTTGTTTCAATATATATTTATACACTTTGTTATATTGCATAGTCAGTAAATTGCTGCTTGCTGTTTAGAGCACGTGTGGTGACAGGAGTTAAATTTCAATTTTGTTTCTGATTTCATAATTCTTGTATTTATTTTAGTGTTCTGGAAACAGCTTAGAAACAAGGAATCTCAGTCAGGTAGAACTGCCTTGTTCCTTGTGGAAGACATGATTATGGCTAGAGGAGTAATGCAGCTGGAGTGGTTGTTTTATCAACGATATATGTTATCTCAGCCTTCTTGAACTGTTCTGGAGATTCAGACTGTCATTTTCTGTTGCAAGTGATTAACTCTTATCATTACATTTCTGGTACTGTAAAACTTTGTTAGTGTCCATCTCATGCCTACACATCATAGGACAGAGCTACATACAACACAGATCCGTAGGTATTTTTCATGGATTATAGAGGTGGGTGAAGGCGGGAGGAGTGAGCAGAGCTACCTGAGCTGAGAGGCAGAGTTGGTGTTCAGTCAGACGGCCAGTCACCCTGTGCTTCGTTTCAATCAGTCCTTGCATTCTCTCCGGTGGCATTCTTTCCTCATTCACCATTTTTACCAGCAGCCCAGTGACAGTCTTTGCTCTCCCCAGCCCTTCACCACACTGAAGCACTTGGGCTATTTGGCATGAGAGAGTCACACAAGGGAAATCTGAGTAGGAAGAGAAAAGGAGAGCCTCAGACAGTTATATCTGGGCTGGCTGGTAAACAGTGTCTATGTGAGGTAACATTTTTTATCTTTAGGAATAGTAGCCTGCCCTTGTTCTGGTGAGAGCTCTTGTGATGGTGTTTCTGCTGTTACTTATTTTTTTCCATGGAGGCAGGATTGTGCAGCCTTATTATGGACATTTAGAGGAAGGTTGAGAAATGAATGTGAGTAATCAAAAGAGAAAATGATAAACAGGAAGAGGGTAGATGGAACGATTGGTCATATGGAGGAAGGTGATGAGGACTGAAAACTTGGGTGTATGGGTAGGAGTAGGGCTGTGCGTGCCGGGCTCGAAATGGTGTCAATTCTTTGGGCAGTTTCTCCAGTTGCAGATTAACTATGCTGTGGATATACAGGCACCAGATTTGGCCTAGAGCAGACTCAGTTCAGCACTAACAGTTTATTAGTTCAAGCGCTGTGCCATGTTAACACATTTCTGCTATTTCCAGGACCAGCTTTGCAGTGCAGCTGCTTTCAGACAGTGTCTGAACTAATAAGTCCTGATGGACCCAAGCTGGCTCTGCGCAGACCCACTTGGGTGTTTCTGTGCTGTGCTTCACGTTCCAGGGGATTTTATTAGCTTGGCTGGGAACCCGGATCTGAACTTGGTTTTTGCAGGGTAGTTGACGTCGATGGTTAAGAAGACCTCCCGAATCTGGAGTTCTGGAGGAATCATGGTACAGAGACACCAAAGTGCTAACAAGTCCTGAAGGAACCACACTGACTTCATTGGTGGATGGCTGATTTTCCAGATTGTGCTTTTCTGTATTTCTTGTAGTAGTTGGATAATCGAGAATGTTATATTACCCATGTATCCAAGTCCCCTTTATCCTTGAGGATGTAGAGCTTCCTCTACAGGCTTCCTGTTGTATTGGTGTGGCTACTGAACAGGTACAAGGGAAGCAAGGTAGCTCCTGAGAATTAAAACCTGGCCATCTCACAGCTAGAAAGATGCCGATGGTATGCTTTGTGCTTTACTAGAGGAGATTCTGTCTGTGTTTCATGTACATTTTCATGAGTATTTCATGTACAGTTTCATGAGTATTCGTGTACATTTTTTTTTAAAATCCTACTGCCTGAACCAATGAGGTTTATTTTTTTTATGTTCATGTAGGAAATGTCTACTTTGCTTTGTGAGCTGGGCCCATGGAGCTACCATTTTTAATATTTTCTCTGAAAATCACAAACACTAGAAATTATTTTCTAGACAGAAATACCCCACTTAATTGCAGGGTTCTAAAGGCAGGGTTCTGAAGGACCCTCGGATGCTTAGATAAAGTTGCTCTGTGTGACTTAGATCTTATCTGGGGTCTGTATAATAAATACACATTTTTACATAATGGCTTCAAACTGGTCTTGCAAATAGCAACCAAAATTACAGTAGCTGCTTAACAGGATGGGTGTGAAGGGCAGTCTTTTTTCAGTACACTTTCTCAGGGATAGGTGCTGTTTCAGAACTGAAATTATTTATATCCTTCACTGGTTTTAGCAAAGAGGTCAGGAATTGAAAGCACTTTTCTAAGCCTGGTGTTCCACTCTACATCTAAGTTAAGGCTGCTGTATTTAATTTGTTCAGAGTTTGTCTTTATTAGGAAAAGAAGTAGAGATTAGCTGCAAGCTGAAAATTATTTTCAACTTTTATTTTTGTGAACTAGGCAAGTTTAGTTTACTACATATTTTCAGTCTGCTGTTTTCTTCAACAGTAAATTGATAAGCTTTTTTATTATTTTATGGGAACTGCCATATGAATACCACTGGAAGGACTGCAAGGGGGGAAGGAAATTAACAATCCTATTATTTTTAGGAATTACTTATTTAAAAATAAGAGGAGCAATTTCACATTGGACTTGGCAAGTTGTTTGAACAAATCTCGTGTGCCAAAAGTCAGATGGAGGCAGAAATAAATGGACTGTGATGCCAAACCATAGGGCATTAGCACACATGAAATTAATCCTTCATTCTTTCAGATGAGATTAAGGAACTTTTCTCTCTGTGGAACAACAGAGGAAACATTTGACGTGAAAATTTTGGGTCATATTGAGAGAAGATGTCATAGCAAAAGAAGTAGTGGAATACCTAATGTGTGAAAGTAGTTTGCTTTAAAATTAGGCAGGTTTTGTATTCGTTTTCTTTCCATTCTGATACCTTGCCCTTAAAGCTTTGATACATGCTTTTGTTTAGCATTTAAAAGCCAGTTCAGTTTATCTGCTACCAAAGAGACCGCACTGCTAGACTGTTAGGGAGCTTGATTCAGAGTTGTAAGAATGTCAAAATTGAGCAGGATACTTTAACATTAATACTTCCAGAATAAATTAGATAAAGAATTTGGAAATAATGTTTACAATAAACAAATGCGTATGTTTTTTAATGGCTGACTTAAAATATTAGAAATACTATATAAAATATATGCACATATTTTTATATCTTTTTAATAAGGTGAATGTGAATACGCTTCTTTCAGAAGTTAGAATTCTGTGGGCATATTTTACTTAACCTCCCTCGAAATTGGCCTTTACATCTCCTGAGCAAAGCCTTTTGCCTGCAGGTAATTTGCATCATTTCTTGTATGTCATCTCTTAAAAGGCATACTGAACTGAGCTGTGTATAAAGCAGATATAACTGGCAAACTAAGGAGCCAGAAGGAAGCATAGCAAATAAAATAGCTGAAAAGAGATGTTTTAATGTGTAACACCATCTCCTGCTTTCTGCCATCTGGCTTGGAAGAGGCCAACGTAGGCTTCTCTGCACATGGGAATAGGACTGATTCAGGCAGTAATACATCTGCACCAGTGTTGACCCTATAAATATTGAGAAGGGAAGTCTGAAGTTTTTATCCTTTCAAGTGATAACCTGTTCTTGAACTTCTCAAGATTGCTCTCTCATTTATTAATCTCAAAGTCCTACATGTTCTGCCTAGCATTGAGATTTCAGTAACAGATGAATTAGTATGGTCGATTGCTGCCAGTGAGTCCATGACCATGTTTTTTGGCCTAAGGAGTGGACTGTGCCAGCATAAGGGGAAGCAAAAAGATGCTCTCAGGCAGAATCCTTAATATTTAGCTGTATTGTATAGCAGTTACTGGAGCAAAGGACCTTTTAAAACCATTTTGTAGCATTTCCATGTGAAGTTTTGCTCAAGATAGAAAGCAATGTCATTTTCAGCACTAACATATCATTATGTTTTATTATAGGATTTTCAGGTAAAATGGGAGCCAGAAAGACTTAAAGGGGTATAAAGTATATCACGTTACATGTTACTTCCTTAGGGTACCAGATATGCTATTACTGGGATTACCAGTGTATCTGGTAACCAGTCTATCTTTTACAGCAGGCGTGGCAAAAGTCCTCTTACTGAAGCTAGTAGTATGTATGGTCAAGGAGAGGATAAGGTGGTCAGGTAACATCAAGTTAACATAACTGAGTAACAACTAAGAAGGTATTTCAAAAAATCAAGTGTGTGCAAGTGCAAAGCCATATCTTACATATAAGCATCTGCAAAAGAGGCTGGTTGCAGAGGTAAATGGAGCTGTGTGCCTGAGGGTACCCCCCGAGGGTATTGTGAGTGGAGGAAGTAACAATGTAGTCTTGTGGTTCATCTCTTGATTTCTTACCTCTGTAAAGTCACATATAGTCTAGGTTTCTAATTAGCTTACACTGGTCAGTTAGCTTCAGCGTCACACACAGAGTAGGTTACATTCTATGCTGTCTGCTTTTGCCGTGGGTTCTGTTGCTTTGTTCCAATGATCATGTAACCCTATGGTGAGTGAGAAGAGCTTACTGATCTGGGTGAAAATTAATACTTTTTTTTGTGACTGGTTATTTCTTAGCTGGATCAGTAAACTGAACTGAGCTAACTTGCTATGTGGCCATGAGATTGCTAGTTTTAATGGAAAGAAAGGAGCAGGGTTGTAAAACAGGGGGGTGAACAGAGGTTGGGACGTTTGGACTGAGCTTTTCAATGGCCTGTGATCTTTGATTGTTTGAAGCCATTCATGAAACAGTACCTTCAGTTTGTGCATACCTGAATTCATTAGTTATGCTAATAGTTAATAACGTTTTAGCTTACAAAAGTTTTCAAAAATTTGGGTGCTACAAAGTGCTGGATTTATTAATTTTCACTGGACTTCTTTCAGGGCATGCTGCAGGACAGAGGATGCAGGCACTGAGTTAAAACCATTTTCTTCATGGTTGACTGATTCTAAAAAGAGCCTAAATAAAATGATTATTTGATTTAGCATATCTTACCCTTAGGCTACAGAGTTCAAGTCGTCCATAAAATGTCTATTTAGCAGGCTCCATCATAATGTCTCTGACACACCTTTCGTGCATGGTTGGAAGTTAAGAAGGGAATGGAAAAGACTTGTGTAGGTGACGTATGGTTTAATATCTGTTTTTAAATGAAAACTTAACTTTATATTTCCAGACTTTTAAATAATCCTGTTTTTTTGCAGAGCGATGGTGGTAGGGAAATTTGTACTCTCGAAGGGTTTTTTCCTCTTACGCAATTGACAGATATTTACAGCCTTTTTGCTTGCTTGGCTGGCAGCTTTTTGCATGGGAATTCCGTATAACTTGATATTAGTCTGTTATATGTAGTATTCTATAAGCAATTAAAAAAAAACCCAAACTAAACCCCCCAAAAAACCCCACCAAAACACGTGAATAGTCTTTGCATCATCCGTAACAGTTTCATAGATCTTAGTGGGAGTTTTATGTTCTTTTCCAATTTATTCATATTGCTGTACCAGCTAACAATTTTTTTAAATAGCCAGATTCATTAGTGCCTCATATCTATCCTTTGTGGAAGTAATTATTGCCAGAAATCCTTTGACAGCTAGTTCATTTTCACTTTGTTCTGTTTATATATTTTATAGAATTTGCCTGGCTGTATGTCTGACCTCCGCGAAATATGATAGGCTTTTCTCCTTTTGTGTAATGGAAAGCTCTGTTTAAGCTTTTATAGTCTCTCCTCAGCTTTCGGATTCTGAGGTTCTTTCTATAGAGTCTGATACAACTGATGGATGTCTCACCTACATTTTTAGATAGACTTTGTATGATTTGGTTAGCAGTAAATGAACGGTAGACTTAAGCAATTAGACATACTTATCAGACCAGTGTTGGCATTTAATTGTCCTCAAAACTTCCTCTTCTGGTACAGCCGCAGTGGTACTATATCTTCTGTCTTGCTGGAGGTGTGTGTAAGTTCAATGGAGACAGAGGCATGTACTTGCAGGGGATGATACAGGTGGGCTTAGGATTTAGGTGGGTTTGGGTGCCCCCAGGAAGTGCCTGTCAACTGTCTTCCCTGGCAGTTTAGAGGGTGGCTTGCAAATTGAGGTGCCTTCTTGGGACAGACTTAATTGAGCCTCTCTGTACCCCTGTGTCAGTTTTTTTGTCCTTGTAGTGAATGTTTTCCTAGGATAATAGCATACCATATTGGCACATCTGTTAGTAAGCTGACCTGTACTCACGGTATGTAAACCTGCAGCTGTAAGCTGCAAGACATTTGGTAGTTTAACTCTTAGTTTTGCTAGAAAACTGCTACGGTACTGCTTTTGAAGAAGTCTGTATTTACTTAGCCAGGAGAGTTCCTTGCCCAAATACAGGGACTGATAAATGTAATGATATTAAAGAAATCCAGTTACCTTTCCTGGCTAAAGGCCAGAGCACACACAGGTTAGGTTAGGTTTGGACACCTAACTTCAAAAATCCCTTGTGCAGCTTTTTTCCTAGTCATGAAGTGTTTAAATTCAGATAAGTAGAGCCTTCTTTGCCCTTAAGGTCATGTTAATATTGCGTCCAGTTTTCCAAGCAGGCATTCTCCCAGTTGCCTGTCTTTATCTGCCAGCTTGACATCCAGTAGAGCCAATCTCTAACAAAAATATACTTCAGATGCTCCTGGAAATGTAGTGAGGTATTGACTACATTTTGAGGAAAGGGTAGGTGAAAGAAACTCAGATACCACTTTTGCCTTTGTCCACTTCTTGTGTGTGTGTGCCCCTTCTTGTAAACCACGTTTTGTGGTGGCTGTGTGGAGAATGTGACATATACTATGATTCTGTCAGCAGGAGATACTGGGAGTGAAGGCTGCAACTCAGACTTTCCATTTAGATATGGTCACTGCTGTCCCCTGTGCAGTGATGAACCCCATGGCGCTTGGGGAGGACCAAAGAACTAAATGGGCAGAGCTGTGCTGCTCTTCATATGGGGAGTTGCTACTGGCTGAGCCAAGGCAGCTGCAGGGCCAGGGTACTGAGACTGGACTGGCATGGGGCAGGCCTTGGTGCTGGAGGGCGGTTATCTGGGCTGGGAAGACAGAGGATTGATGAGGAACAGAAGGGACACTGTATCCCTTGGGTTTGTTACACTGAGTGCTCCCTGTGTGCAGATGTCTCCCAGGCTTAGTGGAGATGGATAAATCCAGTGTGTTACTAGAAAGTTAGGAAAAGAACAGATCAGCTAAATAAAGATGTGAACTTCATTAAAAAACGGCTACATTAGGAAGGATTGTCTACTTAATTGTTCGCATTATACAAGATGCAACTTAGGGCTCAGCTGGACTCATTCCCGGTGTTCATAAATCTGTGCATGAAGAAAGCAGAGCAAGTGTGCGCTAAAAGTTCCTTTGGGTTTTTTTTGTTTTGTTTTGCGTTTTGTTTTAAATTTTGAAACTCACATTTAGTGTGTATATTTTAACATGTTCATGTGAAACACATCAAAGTAAGCACATGCAGTGTGTTTCTTTCACTATCATTAATCACTGTAGTGTTTTAAAACATAACAAAAAATAAACTAATGTTAAATTGTGGTCAAGAATTGAAATATACACAGCTCTAGAAATTTGAAGTTCGCCTTTGCCAGTGTTAAATGTAGCTTGACAACCATGTGTGTTTATGTATCAGCATGTGAAGCAAGTCTGCTTAGCAAATACGGACTTCTTCCATTAAAACCCCTCAACTTATATTGAAACTTTTTAAAGCACTTTTTCAAGCCACCTGAAGGCTCCGCTAAAAATTCAGGGGAAGAAAATGACTGTAAATTCTCCAAATCTCTCTGAGAACTATTATCCTCCAACACTTTATCATGGAGCACACTTGCTTTTTAAGCTCTGTTTATGTCTTTTTCTGAGTGATTTCTGTTTGTGGCACAACTGAGTCACTAGGAGTGGATGTGAAAGATGAGGGTTATTTAGGGCTTTAATTTTTTTTGCTACGGAGGTGCCAGTGAGCAGCCTGTGAGAAGTCCACCTGCCCTTTACATGTGTGCTGGGGAAAGGCTTTCAGCCAGAGTGGAGGACACCTATTTTTGGTGCACTTGAGGTTCCTACTTCCCTGTTTTCCATAGACAAGAACTATGCTATCTCCCTCTCCACAAACCTCCTGGATGCTATTGAAAGGTGAAGGATGATGATGTGGCACTTCTGTTCCTTCCAGCGGCCTCCCTTGTGAATAGCTGTGCAGCTTGCCTCAGCCACCCCTCTCTGCTTTTCTCAGCAGCAAATATCAGTCTGATCTTTGTCAGTCCGTTCTCTGGAGTCTGGATACTGGTTATGTATGTGAAATGCTTTAGTAATTTTCCTTGCTCTGATGAATGCCTATATGAAAGGAACTGGGACAGAACTGGCAGCGTGCAGACTAAGAAGGATGATGCTGTCATGTTGCTCTTCATTCAGCTGTGGGAAGTTTTTTTCATAAATATAAGTTAGAATTTCCCTGAAAAAGAACTTGGACAGAATATAATTAACTGGGGATCCTTATAGATGTTTTCTCAGACTTGACTCAGCATCCTTGTGGGAGCTGTTTCCTTTCTAGTTTTTATTTATTTTTTTTATTTTCACAGGGAATATTACTTCGTGGTTCTGGTTTTGTTGGGTTGTTTTGGGTTTTTTGTTTGGTTTTGGTTTGGTTTTTTTTTGCTTAAAGACGCAGAAAGGAGAACAACTGTCAGAGGCTTAAGCCAGAGGTGCTGTATTTCCTCAGGTTCTTTTTTCTCTGGAGGGAATTAAATGCACTCTTTATTTTTCAAGATTATATATAACAGATAAACAAATGTGCATATTTAGTATCAACCACTCATACAATTCCTGACCCGTATTCCTGAATAATAGGGCTTCTTGAAAGCTTTAGAGGACCACTGTTTCTTCCCATGAATTTTTTATCTTTTGCACTTTTAACCTTTTAGTGTCCATGCTGTGCTTGGCCTAACTTACCAAAGCATTCCCATTGTCTTTGTGACTAAACAGGGCAACATATCAGTTCATGTCACTTAACTGAGATGTCAAACTTAGGGCCTCTCTTGCCTGAGGCTCTCTAGGGGGAAATGGTTTTCAAAATCTAAATCATCCCCCAGTACATATCTTTCCTGTGGCAGATAGAGAGTGCCAGGAAGTCTGGAATCATAATTTAGGTGTCTTGATCAGGTAGGGTGAATTTGGGCTGAAGCTTGTAACTTTCAGGCCGAAAATACATGAGCTTTCAAAAAAGTGTCAGTCCAGGTGATTCTGAATGCCTTGGAGAAGCATGGCAGAACGTGAAATACTTCTTCATTTATGAGGTCATAACTTTTTCCTTTCCCCCTACAGAGGCTGCTACTGACTTTCCTGAGACACCTGACAGCGAACCATTGTTTACAAAGCTGCGCAATCCAAGCACAGGCAAGTTTTGCAATTGTGACATGAGCCTGTTACTGTTCTGGTTGATTCCCTCCGCCACCAAAAGATTCATATTTTGCAAACTGAAATAATGATGATAGTATAAGTCTTACGTGCCAGAAACACTGCTGGCGATGCCAGGTAGTTAATGCTGTGCAAACATTTAGGATTTCTTTTATAATTTCAATCGGTTGAACTGTTTATTCATCACGAATATTGGCAGCACAAAGAAAGAGTAAGTTCTGTTTTTAAGTGCATTAGTTTGGGGGAGCTTACAATGTTGGGTGTTAAGCCTGGGCTTTTTTTTAATCCAAATTTAGGTTTCGTAGCATTCATCTTATGCTATAAAATAAATGGGCAGAGTTACAAGATCTGATTCAGTCATACTTACCAAGCTTTTTGAGTCTTTTCTTTTTAAAATCAAATTTTCTTCTTTCCCTGGTCCAAGTGGTGGTGTCTCTTTTCTTGCTAATAGATGATGAGACACTTTGAATTCAAAATACATTGGAAACACCAGAAAATGCAGACAATATAATGACACTACCATCCCTCAGCTATTTTCTGCTAGACAAATTGTTCTTTTTGTCAAGGATTCATTATTACTGAGTAATGTAATAATTGGAGTATGTGGCATTGCAACAGAAACTTGCAGTAAGCCTTTGTTAGGGTTAAAATATTTTTTTTGAAAACTACTTTTCATGTTTTTTGATTTTTTTCCTTTTCATAAACTCATTTGTTTTCTGTAGACTTAAGTTGTATGGTTTGTTTTGAAATTAGCTGCTTCTGTTTATATATGTTTAACTAAAGTCTTCAGGTACATTTTAATGTTTCAATATAGTAACTGCTACTTGTTCTTGAAAGAGGAAAATAATTAAAAACAATAGATATAAAATGTGAACTCACTTATTCATCATGATACCTGCTTTTTGAATGCTTAGATTTGCAGTGGGAATATATAGCCACGGATATTTTCCACCTGCTGTGTTATATTGGCTTTCTAATCTGCTATGTTTTTAAAAGCATGGATATTAATTTGCTTTTCTCTGTGGAAGAAGAGATCTATTTACCTTGTGGAATCAGAGATCTTGGAAAAGGTTTCTGGGGAAAACCTAAAGTATAATTGTCTGGGTGTGTTCCTTTAGAATTTACAGGAGCTTATTTATAGACCTGCAAAAACTTTCAGTTATGTAGACCATTATAACTATAGGGTCTGAGTATGGAAGGACTGAGAACACCCTATTAATGTATTTTCCTTGCATTTGGGTCTAACAGATGGATTGTTGATGTCAGATATTGTATAAATGCGCACTGAAGGACTCAGCACAGTAGAATTCATGTGAACCACTTCATTAAAGTGGGGTTCATACTTTATAAAGTATGCATGATCCTTTTTTTAGACAGGTAAAAAGGACAAAATTTCTATCCCTTACGAAGACTATAAACTACGGTTTAGCTTGCAGTTCAGAAGTACCACAAGATGCCTTTTAAAAAGTGCTGAACTAAAAGAAAGGAAATAGCAATACCACAAAACTTAGGCAACTCACTGAAGTGGTAAAGTTCTGAGCAAAGCTGCCTAGGTTCTCTCTCCATCCTCTGGAGTTTCTGTCTAATGACACTGCTGGGAACCTGTGGTGACTGTCCTTTTAACAAAAGAAAGTAAATTAAGAAGCTGGAATTAGGCAATATTTGTCCCTTTCCTAAAATTTTGTAGCTCATCACTGCATTTGGCTAGCGTGCTCACTGGTAGGAGCCTTAACTTGTACAGTGAGGACTTCTGTGAGTAGTTTGATGTCTGGTACTGATCAAACTATGGTGTAGACCCTTGCTGAGAAGCATGTGGTAATGATTGAAATCTGTGATCCCCTCTTACCTAGTTCTCACTTCTCTCCTCCCCAAAAGAAAAATTAGAACTAAAGGAAAGAACTAAAAAAGAGAACTGAAATTATCTCCTTAGGTGAGGTTAAACATCTGGTCAGTCTTCTGGATAAAGGGGAAAAAAGCATTATCAGTCATTTTGGGGAAGAAATGTGTTTGCCCAGTTTAGCTGACTTTCCTCAACCCTTTGGGATCTCTGCAGAACAGCAGTGCTGGCGTCAGCTTGCAGGGGCTTACATTGAGACATTTTAGAGCCAGCAAGTCAGTGCAGCTTTGCAATTTATGTGTTTTGAACAGGACTGCCATGTTGTAATTGTTCTTGAAGTTGGACTGGCAACCAGGGCAGGACCAGTCCAGCCACAGACTCAGCTGACCAAATTTCAGTGGCCCCTTCTGTAGTTCTGGCAGCTTTCTGGTTTAAACATGGAAAATATAATCTTGTTCACAACATATTTGTCACCCTTTTTATTATAACCCAGAACTAATGTGAAATGGCAGAGCTGAGCTATAGGGTGGCCTAAAATAAGCTTTGCTTTCCAAAGTATCCGGGTTCTGATGGGCATTTCGAAGCAACTTTTTAGCTTCCTTGTTCACCTTATTTGTCTACCCGTGCTGAGCCATTTGCAGTCCATTTTGATGGACACAAAAAATAGATTTAAAATTGCCAGTAATGTTTGAGGCTTTTGTTCCCCTAACCCAGAGTCTGATATCTTGAAGACAAACATAATGGAAGGAGCAAGTATTTTCTTGTTTTCTACCTTTTCCCTTCAGTACAGAGACAAAAGCTGATTTCTTGAGTGATTTGGATTTGGGTTTGGATCAAAGACCTTGTGTTGTAAGATGAACTATTCACACATCTTATTTATTGATTCAAATTCAGTTTGGTTTATAAAGCTGGTAAATGAACATCTGTATATAATAGTTTTCTTTGAGCTTTCTTTGTAGTGAGTTTATATAGAATGTGTGTATGTTTGTGTGTCTGTATGTATATAAGGCACATTCTTCAGACATACTGGGTATTCTTTTGATTTTTGTGGAAGCTTACAAACACAAACCAGATTTCTTTTCAACAGGGGAAGCAACCCTTTACTTATTCAATGGTGGTGTACAGCAGCTGTTTGAAGTAAAAGCTTTTCGTGAGGAAAATCGTTCCTGGTTTATAGGTCAGAGTGTTCAACAAGGTGAGAAATATAATGTATCCTTCCCCCAACTGTAACTAATGTTCATACACAGGCCTTTCCTCTCTCTTCTAGTAAATTTACAGGTGTTTTTCCTAGATGTTTGGGGCATGCTGCATCACATCCCCACCTTCTGACACACTCATTTGCCATCTGGATTTAACCAGGGCTGGGGGTTTTGTGGTCTCTCTTTAAAAGGCTGCCTTTGGCAGCCTCAATTAGACAGATGTTCATTTGTCTTTGGGGTGGAGGGGAGGTCATTCAATTATATTTAAACTGAAGTGCCATAAAATACTTAGCTTGCCTTGTCAGTCACACCAGAAAGTCCTCTCTGTAAGTAAAATATGTGTTATCCTGCAGGGGGTGGAAAAAGGGCTGGAGGGCCATAGCTCTAAGCTGAGTGGTGTGTTATTGCTCCAAGCATTGGAATGTATGTCTTGCTTTCTTTTAGTTACTTCTGTAGTCCCCTGTGTGAGTGCTGATATCACAAGATAGGTTTGCTGTTTGAAGGTACCATTTCAGTGTTTGGTCTGAAGTGAGCTCTTTTATAACATTCTAGTCATTCTCTGATCCTCTCTTGCCTTTCTGAAAATGAGGAGGAAACTTGTGTAACTATTTGTGACAAGCTTTAACATTCCTTTATCAGTAAGGATGTCATTGCAGTAGTGTTTCCCTGACAGCATATCCATAGACCAAGCAATAAATATTAATTCAGGAGATGAAACTATATTTATTTTATACTTTTTAACTAGAACCATTTTTAGTAATAAATAAAAGCAACCCCACCAGACATATGCCGTCTTTAACCGTAATATCCCAAAGCGTGTGTTAACTTTTAAACATCCTCTGCAGGCGCATATAGCAATGCAAGTGGTATGTCTGTGAGCTTTTCCTTGCTGCATCTGGGTGTGAGCCAAAAGACTGGGTCTGCTCCCTGCTCCCAATTATGTCCACATTGTATTCTCCCCCTCCCTTTCTAACCTCTGTTTTGGCCCTTGGGAGACAGCTGCCTTAAGGAATCATCACCACAGTTTTCTTTAAAAGATACAGGAAGGGGGAAATTGTTCCTGAATGTTAGGCTGCTGCATCTCTGAAACAGGGGAAGAACTACACAAAAAAACTGAGTATTTACAAATTGGCTTGTGTGCAAAGGCCAGAGGTCTTTAGGTACACCTAATAGTGAGTCCGAACTCTTTAGAACAAATAAAAATACCTCTTCCTAAAGGTACAGTGGAAAGCATTTAAATGAAAGCTTTGAGAAAGTGGCTGGTGTTTCTGTAAGTAGTCCTGATGCTTGCTTTGCCTAATGCTTGTTTTGACTCATGCAATGCATCATGTTAGCAATGCAGGTGTTAGCTTTGTCCAGACCATGTTCTTCCTACTCCGTCTTTTGTTAGTTTTAGGGCTATTGCAAGAGAATTTACTTTTCTTTAATTATCTTAACCATGTGATTTAAAACAAAATAAAAATTACATTTACTTGCTTTTGGTTTGCTAATTAATGTCAAATTGTCATCAATTATTTGGTCTTATTAGTGAATTTCTTTGATGCTACATTGTTTCCAATTATCTGCAATTACATAAAAAGCCTGGCTAAGCCATTGTCCTACAATGAGGTCCAGATGGGCCGAGGTGTCTGTTTCAGTGGGAAACCAACTTCTTCCTTTGTGTGTAACTTTGAACACAACATACTGAGCCATATTTTCTGATTTATTTCAGTTTATTTTGTTATATTAGGAGACTGCATGCTGATTCCCCCCATACAGATGAGAGGCATATCTAACTTAAGTAGCTCTTGAAATTCTTTCTTGCCCTGCCTACCTTTTCAGCCAGCACAGTGTTGCCTTGCCCAGTGGTTGAGGTGGAGTATACTGTATATATCTGGTATCTAAAACCAAGTTTCTGTTACACCCAAATCTCCCAATAGAGGGCAGCTTCAATTGTGCTGGTTTTAATATAGTCAAGAAAAAGGCAAAACTGAGAGTGCTTGAAGCTAGCAGACCTGTAGTGGAGCTTGTGTTTTAGTTTGGCAGGGTTGAGAATTGAGTTCTCTCTGTATATTTAGTATAAAATCACAAAGACTGTTTTCCTGCTCATTTATTAAAATACTGTAATACTAAAAAAAACCAGCAAAATCTCCTCTTCTTGTCCACACTCCTGAAAAACATTGAAAAAGTTAATACATTAAGCTTTTTGGTACTAAGCTTACTCTCACATATCTGTCACTTAGATGGGCGCCTGCTGTTCGTTACACCAATGGACCCCTTATTTCTGATACTTTACTACCTCATAAAAGCAGACAAGGAGGTAAGCCTGCTTTATTTTTTCATTGGAATTCTTAGGAGAAAGCGTTATTTCTGTCTTCATCTTCTGCAGAAGTTGTGGTAATTTTACAAAGAAGGGTTTCCATGATAATGGAAATTTAATTTGCATTTAAAGCAGAGATACCCACCCTGGAATTTTTTTTTTATTTGCATGAAGTTTTTTTTGTCAGTATATTCCAGGAGTCAGCTTCCAGTATCAGCAAATTCTAATCACATCCTTTTTAAGAGAAACAGAGAATCTTTTTTGCCTTTTTGTGATAGCCTATCCCAGAACTACTGAATTTTAAATTATGAGGTGTCATCAGAGTAAAACAAACCAGTGCCCTTTCTTAGGCATCAATAGATGAGTCATTTTGAGAAAGAAGGGGAAAATAAGAATTTGGATGCTATGGAGAAAAAGAAGAAACATTTCTGTGGCAGTTTGGACTTAAAAGGAAACGCTGCCTTCTCAGAAGCAGTTTTTGTAGAGATGCTGTATCAGCAACAGGATGCTCAAGTGTCCGAAAGTTGTATAATTGATAATTGGCTTAACTGGATTTATCATGGGTGTGGCAAAACCTCTCTAAGTTTCTGAAGTTTATCAAAAGGCATAGGCAAAGTTATTGATTTATTGCTTATAATCTGCCAGTGGTAAAAAGGACATAAGATGTGAATGTTGATCCTTGTTTTTTTTTTTTTTTTTCTTTTTCATAGTTGCAGTAAGTTCACTCTAAATGCACCCTAGGAGTTTTTTTCTTTAATAGCATTTCCTATGAGGTTGGTTGTTGTTTTATGCTTTAGACTGCAAGCGGCGAATACAGGAGAAAATTTTTATATGGTGAAGAAATGAAGTCCTATTACACGTTTGTAATAGTAACCTATTGTTCTGTCATTATTTTTAAATGATTTATGGTATAGGATGTGCAAATATATTCTGCTTTTCTGTGGTCTGTTCCTTCTTCAGGATGGCCCATCAGAAGAAGTCATTTCACAAGCAATAGTTTATCTCATTCTCTAGGCACTCTGCTGTCTTCAAATTCAGCATCCATTTAAAGCTTTATACCAAGCCCTAAATTACAGAAACAATAAATGTCCTCTGTGTGGTAAAGTGTTGAGGTAGCCTGGGTAAAGAGCAACAACTGCCACTGTTTCTGTGCCTGGGAAGCATCGTGTGCTGCCCTTTACTTTCTTGGTATACTGTTTTCTAGGTTTTCTGGTTTTCTAGGCCAGGCTTGATGCCAGATAAATGCCATAGAGCTGTTCTGAGTCTTAAATCAGGGCAAATGCATTCCTACAGTGCCCTGCCGAAGTTAGCCTATTTTTTAGTAAAGGGAGGTCTTGAGGATTGTGTTGCAGATACTTCATGCAGGACCAGCTTGAATGCAGCACAGTCACTTGGCTTGAACTGATGGGTGTCAAAGTACCCACTGGGTGTGTCAGGATCATCCTTTGCACCATTCTTTGGTTTTGATAGTGTGATGAAGGGTTCTTAATGTGTCTTTTGAGCAGAGCTATCTCCTGTCCAGCAGGCTTCCTTGGCTTAGTATCTCTTCTACTGCACAATGTAAATGTGTCTGTCTTGTTTTGGGACACAAGCAGGTTTGTGCAGGTAAGTTATCTATGGGAAACAGTCTATTCCAGCTTTATATCTGCATCTTGCAGTATTCTTTTTGCCATTGTTATTGTGCATTTTCTTTTTCAGGAGAAAAAAAACCTTGAAATACTTTCTGTTGTGTTTTGGGGTTTTTTTTTTGGGTTTTTTTGTTGTTGTTGTTGTTGTTGTTAGTTTGTTTGGAGTTTTTTGCTTATTTTGATTGTGATTTAACAATGGATGGTTGCTTTTATTAAGACTCTGACCGTCCAGCAGGAGGATTAATTAATAGTGAAAGCAGTTATACCCAAGTGGTTTTTTTTCATGCTGACCAGCATAATGACTTCAGCTTTGGCTCCTGAGACCATGCACACTCTAAGGATGGAGAGCTCACTGAGTCTTTGTACTGATGCGCTAAAGGATCTTTCCAAAGGGAAGGCTGCCAGTTGTGCCAAACAGTGCTGAATGATTATGCATTGTTTGGCAACGGCAGAATTTATTTGATGATTCTGTCATGTGTGGAGCTATTTAAGTTGTGCCAAAATCACTTTATATACATACTCTGGCCAAACTGGAATTGACTTTGCAGAGGTGAAAGGTTAATACTGTGTTCCAGAAGCTGCCCTGCTCCTTTGAGAATTATCTTTATGGAAGGAAAAGCAAAATTTGAATGGAAGTTTTGACACTGGATTTAATCCAACAGGTTTTGATCTAAAATGCTATTGGCACACACTGACTACTGTGTCTTGTGTCGTCTTCCGAAAAATCCCACTGTACTTCACATTAGTTTGTCCCCATGTTGTTTTAAATTTGATCTTTTAAGTGCAGTCGTTGAAGAGTTCAGCATTTTGCAGGTATTTACTGGTTTGAAATAAGTATTTATAGCTTGCTTTGTAATCAGTTTCTGACTGTGTCGTGTTACCATTCAAAATACAATCTTCTTTAAATCCTTTTTAATGCCATGGCCATTGCATGCATATGTATTTCTATATAAGTGTAGTGTGTATATGTGTCTTAACATTATAATAACGCTTTATAATCCTTTTGATGTATTTTCAGCAACAAGGAAAGTTTCAGCCACTCGATCAAGTTGTGCTAGACTCAGACTATCCTAACTGCCTGTTGCTGCTGAAGTGTGCAGATGTTAAACAGTACATACATCATATAACAGAAGTAAAAGGTGAAAAAAAGGGGCTGGGGCAAAGTAAAGAAAAAGACTGGTTTTGTTAGTGTCACTTCATTACAAGATAGATTTAAATACTGGGTTTTGCTTTACCAAACACCCAGAGTGCTGAATGCAGCTGTACTGTAAGAACAGACGTTTAAGCTTAGAAATTGTCATTACAGTATTGTGAATAGTAATGTGTGCATCTCAGATTATCTGATGTAACTAAAATACTTGTGCAGTCTTGTTGCACAATACTTGTGCAATTCGTGTCATAAAAATGATAAACTGATCAGAGTTCTCTTCTTGACGTACCATATGTGTTGTGAAGTTTCTTTGCCTTTTGATGAAAGTTTTACAGCTCTCTCAATTCTTTACAAAGTGTTGGATGGTCTGGTGTGGAAGAAGTTAACCGTTGTCCAGTTAGCTTTCTTCTCCTTTTCTTGCAAGGAAAAAGCTGAAAAAGAGGAAACATGCTGCTGAGAAAGGAGACTTAATTTTTTTAAAATTAAAATTTTTAATTTTTCAGTCCTCTGCCCTGCGGGGAAGGACTTGGGCATGTTTGTCGATGAGAAAATGAACATGAGCCAGCTGCAGTGTGCGCTCGCAGCCCAGAAAGTCAACTGGATCCTGGGCTGCATCAAAAGGAGCATGACCAGCAGGTCGAGGGAGGTGATCCTGCCCCTCTACTCTGCTCTCATGAGACCTCACTTGGAGTATTGCATGCAGTTCTGGTGTCCTCAACATAAAAAGGACATGGAACTGTTGGAACAAGTCCAGAGGAAGGCCACAAGGATGATCAGGGGACTGAAGCACCTCCCATATGAAGATATACTGAGAAAGTTGTGTCTGTTCAGCCTGGAAAAGAGAAGGCTGTGTGGAGACCTCATAGCAGCCTTCCAGTGTCTGAAGGGGCATTATAGGGATGCTGGGGATGGACTCGTCATTAAGGACTATAGTGATAAGACAAGGGGTAACGGGTTCAAACTCAAACAGGGGAAGTTTAGATTGGATATAAGGCAGAAGTTCTTTACTGTGAGGGTGGTGAGGCACTGGAATGGGTTGCCCAGGGAAGTTGTGAATGCTCCATGGCTGGTGGTGTTCAAGGCCGGGTTGGACAACGCCTTGAGTGGCATGATTTAGTGTGCGGTGTCCCTACCCATGGCAGGGGCATTGGAACTAGATGATCTTAAGGTCCTTTCCAGCCCTAACTGTTCTATGATTCTGTGAACAAGAGAAAACTTGATTGGGATGCATGTGTGAGAGAGAAGGCCTAAATGGAAAAAAAAAGCAATGTATCAATTCTGTGCATAGATTCCTAAACCTTTGCCCAGAATGCACTTTGTTATGGGGTCTTTTATTTTCTTTGAGGACAATATATGCTTTCTAGGGAAGAGGAAGTAGCACTGCATAATTTTCACAGCTTGGCAGACCTGTGAATGATACAAGACCTCAGTTTTTATATTCAGTCTTTCAAAGACCATTCTCCTTATACTTGCTGACTTCCTGATAGGGAATGGGAATTTCCCTACACAGAGATGGGAGGTCTACAGAAAGAGATACAGGAGTCTTAAGAACATGGAATTTCCTACCAAGTGCAAAACAGCTAGGGCGCCTGACCCTTATGCATATAGAACGCCTCCAGGGAGTTGAAGTACACAGAATAGAAGCCAGAAACATTAGGAATTTGTTTTCATGAAGCACTCTACCCTTGATACATATAAAAAGAAATGTTTAGGTGATACACAGATAATTGGGAAGTGGCTAAGGAAAGGTGATGGAAGAATGAAAACCTTGCTAAGAAGTAAACCACCAGACCTCTTTATTACTATCTACAACATCAGTAAGGAGGATGCTGTGTTTTTTTCCTGAAAGATTTAGATGCACAAGTTTAAGTATTTCCAGTATGATATGGTGCCTATCATAATGTAATGTAGGGCAGTTGCCTCCCCCAGAAAATCAATTTGAACTTTAGGGCAGGACATGTTTCCATGGAAAATGGTCGCTTCCACAAGAAAGCAAGAATTCTGGGCAGCAAGACTGTTGTTACATTCTTGCTGGTACTGTGGTA
This sequence comes from Myiopsitta monachus, assembly GCA_017639245.1. Taxonomy (NCBI): domain Eukaryota; kingdom Metazoa; phylum Chordata; class Aves; order Psittaciformes; family Psittacidae; genus Myiopsitta; species Myiopsitta monachus. The sequence goes on from CM029919.1 coordinate 70,547,897, forward strand.
GTCAGAATTATGTGCAATTGTGATACTCCTGTATTTCCAAAAGAACCTGCAGAAAACATGTAGTTGCATTCAGTATCACTGGGGGCAGGGAACCTTTTTCTTCGATTAAGGTCTGACTTTAGAGAAGACTTCCTTGAAACAGATGCATCTGAACCGCAAAACCGCTTTTGCCTTCCCGTGAAGGGATAAGTGTTTCCAGTAATAACTATTATTAAGCTTTTAGGCAATTGCTGTGCCCTACAACTTGTCTTAACACTGCGTAAGGAGCTAGGGGTGAGAGAAGGAGTACTAATCTGTGCACCCATCTGAGAAGGTTAAAAATTACGCCAGATCCTCTGGGCTGTCAAACTAAGGAGAATCCTACAGGAATGTAGGACAAAATCTAGATTATTTTTCTGAAGGGGCACTGCATCCAAACAACAGTGCAGCCTTTGGGCTATATTTGTGTTCCCTTCATAACAGCAAAGTAAAAAAACCCGAAATATACATAAATAAATGCTGTAGACAAGGTCTTGTGTCTTGACCTAACCTCTGTATCCATTCTGAGACTGTATTTGCAGTTGTTATCCATAAGAGCATCCCCTGAAAAACGGTATTCTGTTAGACAGTAGTAAAAATACTTTACTGCTTGGTTTTTGCATTAGTATTTTTAATAATGTATTATACACATTATTAAATTTTATATTAATTATTACTATTAATAATTAACAATAATTAACAATATTAAGTCTGTGTCATTTTGCTAGCAAATAATATTAACTGTTAAAAAAGTTATGTTCACTTCTGTTTTTTGTTTTGAAATGTAGGGTAAAATATGGTCACCTTTCTGTTCAGTCCACTTCTATGTGTTTCATATTCTTATGTCTTTTATTGCCTGTAAAAAGTATGAATATGACTAAGGTACTCTTTTCTAGCTCTAGGACCTCTTATCCACTTTGTAGTCTTCCTTGTTTAAGGATTAAGGTTTTAGGGCAAAAAGTATCTTTTGTGTTGAGTTTTCTGCCCCTCTGCTATTCCGCAGAATTTAACAATGTATTTATTTCACTTTTAATTAAATCTTAAGGCACATAACATCTGTCTAACAAATTCTTACCCTAGGGCGCTTGCAGTTTACACTTACTGAATTAGCAGAGTCCACCTTCCCTGGCCTCAGTGTTGAAGGGCACTGAAAATTCATTTTGCTGGATTAAATTCCTGGTTACCTGTTTAGTAGTTGGGGAAAGAGTGTGTTACAGCTCACTAAATCTGGGTGAGGCAGGTTGTTTGCTAATAAATTTTAACATCGGGTGCAAAATCCAGTTGAGAAGGTTGAAGAAAAGGTTATGAATTCCAATTCTGGACTGTTACTCTTTGTTTCTTTTTGCAAGGCAAAAACTGTACTGTGATCTTGTCTGATGTGATTAACATGAAGAGCCAAGAAAACTTACCTGATTAGAATAACTGAGTAATATTGCCAAGCTTGCATTCCCAGAAGGTAGAGAAAAAGGGGCCATATGAGTTTCAGCATTACGGAAAACACTGAGAAAATGGATGTTAAAATGTGCTTTAGGCAGTTTGCTCAACAATACATCAGGGAAACTTCCAAGTCTACATAGCGATTACCCGATCATGAACATATTATTTAGTTGTAGAACCACTTATATTCCATCTGTATTTCTCAAACCCGATCTTTCCAGATGTCTCAGACCGGTTTTATAGGCACCAGACACATTAGGGAACAAAAGGCTTTCCAATGTATACTCACATTATCAAACATAGTCGCTAACTCTCACCCACCAATACCAAATGTGCATCACATGTTAAATCCACGTTCCAATATTGAATCCTTTTGTCAGCAGTTTGTGACTTTCATAACTCACTTTAATTCTTCAGAGGTCTCAAATATTGTCAGTTCCTAGAGTTTAATAGTCAAAACTGTCAAGCACACAAAATATTTTCAAACAGAGTGATCTCTGAAGGCTTCAGTGTAATTATTTTTCACATGTTTTAATGAAAATGGCTTCACAGTTCTATGTTTTCTTTCCCTAACTGAGTCACTCTGAATCATGCTGTTGTGGGGGAGTCTTGCCTGGGACCTTGAGCTGGAATTACTTTTCAGCATGAGTTTTGGGGGATGGTGGCTGGAGGGATGTCCCTTCCTCGAACTTTCTTAGGTAAGAGAGGAATCCATGAATCACACTCACTGTACTTGGACCCAAACCATGTTAGCTCTTTGAGAAGCAGGTTCAGGTGTCCAGAGTGCCTCCCCCATTTTCTGCTTCTTTCAGAGCCATTTAGAAGCTTCTAAATCCTATAGGCTCCAGCTAACAATGTCACAGCTAATTACTCTACCTGCAGCTCATCATCTTCATGAATCAAAGTGTATATTGGTGGTCTTTTCCTTTTTGCTCTGAAGAATTTTTGCGCTGTGATCTTCTACAACTGTTGAGATATATTTAAACATTATCTTGTAAACAGCTTTCCTCAACCTCTCCATACCCCCTACCATGTATACACAAAGAGCACATAATAATTGGCTGTTTGAATGCCATTTGAAAGAGCCAAGATAAACCCGAAGAAAGAAATGCTGAAGTAATCATAAATAATACCTTGTTGTTTGCAAGGGCAGAAGGAAACTTCATTAACTGAACATTAGAATATGATATTGGATCAGTAAATGACATGAAACAGATGTAGGTATTTATGGGAATGGTATACAGGAGATAAAAACTTACTGAAATACCTGTTAAAGACAGAAACAGTTTTTCTTGTGAAATCTTATTAGGCATTTCATTCCATTTCTAAAATGTAACTTTCTGTGAATTAATACTAATTTTTTATACCAAAATTTCCATGAGCCTTTGTAATTTTCTCTTTGCCTCAGCATCATGAACTTGCATATCTCCAGATAGCTGATCACATGTGAGTGGCAAGTGTTCATGATACCCTAGTTATCACAGGGGAAACGCTTTCTGAAATTTTTATATTGTTGAGTTAATCTGTATTGCTCAATAAATCATAAATGAATCGTGTACTTCCTCCCACAAGGAGTGTGTCTCACTATTTTTGGATTCTGTATTTTCTTTTGACATGATATTAAACTACGTAAAAAGGGAATAGAAGTAAAACTTTTGCTTTAGTCATACTGTGAAATGAGAGGGGAGAATTGGTAAGAGTTTATTGGAAGCGTGAATGGTTTGTCTTCACTAACCAGCTCTCTGTCCCGGCCCCTTACTAGGTGCTGGAATTCAGTAAGTGAAGATTTAAGATAATATGTTGTGGGGTTTTTTGTTTTGTGGGCTTTTGGGTTTTTTTAAAGCTGTTCTGGGACTAACCTTTTATATTGTAACTGCACACTTAAAATGACCAGTTTGGAGACACATGGCAGTGAAGGTTCGGCAAACTACGAGAAGAGTCTTAGTGAATTCAGGCAGCCCAAGATTATACATAAATAAAACATCTGCTTGGCTTGGTTATGGCCTAATTAAAGAATTGTCAAATTGTTCAGACTTGTGTGTATCAGCCCAGTCTGTTTATTTTTCCATGTTCCCAATATTTTTAAACTTATTGCCCTGATATCCAACATGTGCAAGCTGCAAATTAACTTTCATGCTGTATCTGCAACTTAAAAGATTTGAAATGTATTGAAAATGCAATTCAAACCAGTTATGACTTTCTTACCCTTACTTATGTTTTCTCAGAGATTGGCAGCCAGAAATTCCACAAATACAGCCAAGAGAAGACACTGAAGTGGCTAAAGAAAAAGGTATTCTGTTTCTCTTTTGTTTTAAAACTTGCTTTATGTTTAAAATGAAAATGCTTCTTAACTTGTCCATATCTGCTTCTGAGCCATGTGGTGTGCCTAAGTTCAAGGTTTGTGTCCTGTGGGAAAGGAGAGTCATCACAGTGAACTTGTTGCACTTGTGAATGTGATATTAGAAAAATGGAAAGTTTGTTACATTTCTCTTTCTGGGGTGCTGGCATAAAAGGGATTCATGGAGTGGAGGGAGGCACAAGAAGCAGCTGAAAAGCAGCTGAAATTCAGCTTATCGCTGTGTTTGTTAGGCTTTGCATAAGATGAGGGGCTTTGTCTTTTTCATCATCCACTTCACAGATGAGCTAGAGGAGAGTTTTGACTACTGCAGCTTTTAAATTCTGCCATTCATTAAAGCTGGACAGAAATGCCTTGGTTTTGTGCTACAAATGGGTTTGCTCATGAAGTTTTGGCAAAGTCTCAGGATGGCCCCATTAGGGTTGCTTTTGCCCTGATCCAACAGGTACAGTATGCAGAAAATAAGCTAGTGTTATAGCTAAAGATGATTGTGGTCTGTATTTTGGTATAAAGAAGGTGAATCTCCTTTTACACACATGCATGTGCCCCTATTATGATGCCACTTTGTAAAAAAGATTGTATGTATCACATAGAATCATAGAATAGTTAGGGTTGGAAAGGACCTAAGGATCATCTATTTCCAACCCCCCTGCCATGGACAGGGACACCTCCCACTAAACCATGCCACCCAAGGCATGATGCAAGGAAACCTCCTCACTTAAATTAGTTAATGCAAGCACAAAATCTGTTCTACTTTCTGCAATGATGAGGAATGGGGATATCTTACTTTGCAATGAGTATCTTAAGTATTTGCATTTAAGCAGATACCTGTTTGTGTTGTTGAAAATGTGTTCTGCCAGTTACCTCTCTGTTAGATCCAGTGCCTTGTAAAGTCCTTAATCTTTAATTTCCTCCAGGACTGCCTTTGCAGTCCAGCTGAGCTCAGCCATTCGCTGCTCTCTAGTCAGGTGTATTTCTCACCTGGGTAGTCATGGCTGTTGCATCTGAGTAGCTTGACTTATCTTAGGGCGGGCCAAAACTGGTGCTGTGTTGCCAAGGCAACGTCTTCAAAGACATACTAGGTTTTTTGAGTTCTTTGAGCTCATATGCTAGTTATTACAAATGTATATTAAATTTCACCACAGCCCATAACTTGAGTGTTTTATATGCTTGAAACAAAATTACAAGAGCTTTTTCACTGCATCAACATGTGCATAACAACACTGATACAGGCATTTCATTCTGTGGTTTCCTATAGGTCAGTCAAACAGTGAAAGCGCTTAAAAGCAACAATATAACTGTAGGTGAAAGGGTATATGCAGCTACATTTATCAGCAGTAAACAGATCACAGATACTGAAGAAGGTAAGAAAACTAAACATTGTAATGAATTCCATTTTTGTGAAGTCCCATAGGTGGAGATAAAACATGATTAGTCAAATATATTGAATTGGCCTTTGTAGTAAATTTATTCCTTGTACAGAAAATTCCATATATGTTGGGACTGTGTGACTTGGCTTTTCTAAGTTCTTTGGTGTCTTCATTGGGTGACATTATAATTAGTGGTAGGTCTCAGCCAGGGTTCTTTTAGCTTCTAAGTTCAAGGAGAAGACATTTTGCTCAATGAAATGTGCTGAAGTGTTTCGCTAAACTGAGACTGTATTGAACAGTAGGACAAATGCTCATAATAATATGAGTCTCTATCCTGTAAGTTTCTCTGTATTAGAACAGAGGTTTTTTTTTATTGTTATTTTTATTAGCATTCAAATACTCTTCATAGGATTCTCCAAAAAAGAGAAGGGATCTTAGGAAGTGATAATCACAGAGGAAAAGCTCCTGCTCTGATCATTACTTTATGTGACAAATGTATAGAATACACAAGTGTATGCTTGTACAGGGCAAAACCTTTAATAACATGTGTATTAAATTGCCCTGATGTTGACAATCCTGGTACCCAAAAGTCTGTAGTGATCCTGTTTGCTTCTAGTCACCTTTTCCCTGGGGAGGGCAGTATACTTAATGTTACTGGGATATGAGTATAGAGAAACCAGAAAATAGACTTAGAGTAAATTCTTTGAGTGTTAATGAAAATGAGAAAAGTTAGAATAAGATGAACAAGAGAAAGTTGTTTCTTATTACAGAGACATTCAGAAGTCTACATGCTGTTGAAAAATAAGTAGAAACAAAGCAACTTGCTGACAAAGTGGAAAATGACTTACCAAGTAAAGATATCAAAGAAAACAACATAAATGGGATTTAAGAGGCAGCTAGGCAGTTTTATAGAACAGAGATTGTAATATATGGTTTTTAAAAAGAGGCAAATCTGCAAAACTTGTGACTTTAACTTTACAGTAGCTTTTCATCCTTCCCCCCCCATTTTTTTAAAGAAAGGGAAAATCACCCTAACAGCAACTGTCTTGACTATGCTTAAATTACTTTATTTCTGAAATTTGTAATTAGCTTATCTGCAGTGTCTTTTTCCACACCTGGATATAACAGTCTTTTTAGAAGCCTTTTTTTAGATTTTAAATCTAAAGAGCAGCCCTGAAATAGTGAATACTAGCAGTTAAAAGTAGGTAAGTTTTGGGGGCAGCCCCTCTGTATGTAGCAAGGTGAATGGCAGGAAGTCAAATGGACCTTACTCAACACTTCTTTTTAATCAGACTAATTTTCTTGTCTGATCCTTTCACTGCCATGACAGTGAAATTTGTTTCTGTAGAGATTGCTTTCATAGGGGTATTACAAAATTTCAGTACGTTATAAATAGATGGGTGTATGTAGTTAGCATCTGCAGATGTTGTGGGGCAAAAATCTTGGAGGATATAATGAGTGCTAATGGGAAAGGAGGGGGGGTTTAACATGTGAGACCTGAATATTTTATTCAGAAGACAAAGAAGGGAGGTGCACAAGCATTCCTGATGTTTGACAGGAGGTTAACAAAGCAACACTAGGGTGAGAACACAGACTCCCTAGAAGGCAAACAGTGGTATTTTTGAATTGGTAGAGGAAGTCAGTGAAGATTGTTTCGAGGGAGAAATGTAAAGAGAATGTATTCTTTATTTAGTACAAAATAATAGCAGTTGACTTGGACTCACTGTTCAGTGTCATGATGTAAAGAGTGAAATGATGGGAATATTTTTCTTAAGCAATAAATTGGACATATTAAATGCTGAGATGAAATTCTGTGTTGGATTGGAGTTATTTCTTGTTCTCTCCTGACCCCAGAGTGGGTGTAGGGAGTGATAAATCCTTGATGAATCTAAGCAGTGGAGGAAGTAGAAGTGCAGGTAAGAGACCCTAAGATTTTGATGTCAGTATAGTTGAAATGCATGTACTGGCGTCAGTTTGTTAATTCTTTCTGCTTCAATGCCAGTTTCCATTGGGCTTTTCAGGTTTAAAAAAAAAAAGAAACTGTCTGGCACAGAAGAAACAGTTCTTCACCACCCTGAGGCTAGTTTACCACATGCTTCTGAACTCTTCAAGTGTGTAGGCATAGGAACAGATAGAGCTGTCCTATTGTAGATGAAATTCAGAGGTGAGCTTTTGGCTGAATGTCTGTCTGGCAAATACTTCCTATGCATGGGTGCTGTTACTCCCTAGCAGCCCCAACAACAGCAAGTTTAAATAATCCAGCCTGTGATCAGTAAGTACTTGTGTAGAACGTGACCGGAAAAGATCTCAGTTAGGACTTTATGTTTTAAAAGGGTCACTTTTTTTTCCAGTTGCTCAGAAAAATGTTCATAACGGAGTGCCCTGTACTGAAAACGGCTTCTAGTAGTTCATATTTCCACAGATAATTATCCCGTCTTGCCAGTGATGTTTAGATAGGCCTTGGCATTTTCTGTAAAGTACTGAAATTAAGTACAAGACTTTGAAATAGACTCATTGTCTCATCTAATTGTTTTCAGTTGAAGCCAGAAAATGTACTTTAGTACTGAAGTCTTTGCCAAATAATTGTAAGATCCAGATGCTTTAAAATTAATGATTGTGTGTTCTGTTGAGTCAGCTTTTTACTTTTGCAGGTTTTTAAAATTTAATTTCTTCGGAAAAATACATGATATCTAGTATGCTCAGTAAGTGAACAGCTTTTGTGAAGTACATACAGCCGATATTAATAACATGTGCTGACAAAGTGAGTGTAGTAAGTCTTTACTTTTTAAATAAACCTACAAGTGTCATATAACATAAACTACTCGACACAGAGAACCATCCATTAGAAGTCTCTTACTATTAATTCAACCTTATGATTTATGGTAGCACATGCAACATGGTGAAGGGAACGTGACTATATAATGTGAATGTTCTTTTTCTTCTACTTTTCACTCCCTGCCCTGTTCTTGAAGACTATGTACGCTATGCCCATGGGTTAATATCAGAATATATTCCTGAAGATCTGAGTAAAGAGTTGTTAAAATACTTAGGGTAAGTATTGTTCCAGCTAGCTGCTAGTTTTATAAGCAGTACATTAATGTCTTTTGGGCAGTATTGTTGAACACTGGGATTTGTTCATCATGGTTGCAATGAATAACACTGAGCTTGCGTTTGCCACGCTTTAAATGTGTTTTTTTTTCAGATGCCAGTTATGCCTTTCTGTTGTGCCTATGACAGACTGTAAGAGAGATATGATACAAAAGTCTGATACGTCTGTTACTACAGTTGTATCATGAAACCCTGAGCAGTGTATCTCATTTTAAACAAAGTGGGAAGGAAATCCAAAGACTTGCAGCAGTTTGTCCAGAACTGTCAAGTACAAGCAGCAAAGCCAAGAGTAGAATCCTCATCCCCAGTCTTTTTTCCTTTTCCCTATTTGCTCAGTGCTGCTGGGGTTTGACTTCATATATCTAACCCATGTTAGTTTGTATTTAAATCTGGAAGGTGAGCCAGCATCCTCACCCTGGTGTTTCTTGCCAGCAGCAGCCTTTGCTTGGAGCATCACTGGGACCCTGCACCTGTCCCGCAGTTCAGCTCTATTCAAAGGATTGTGTTATATTGGCCTGTGGAAGAATGTGCAATTTGCAGCTTGAAGTCCCATAGCTTAACTGTTTCATGGAAGAGACATTACGTGCTTTATAATACCATCTTACTAATAGGCAAGGTTTTCAAAAGTAAGGTGGAGTTCTGTTTTGTTTGCCAGATCTAAGAACTTTTAAAAGAGCCTATGTTTCTGTTATGGTGCCTGGCTCTGTTTTAGTTATCCAGTATAGAGTCCATGAGCTCCTTGTTTTGCAAATGCATGCCATGTGTGAGCAGCTGATAACCAAAGCAGACTTTATGGGGAAGGAATTATAAGCTTTAGGTTGTGCAGTCCAGCTGTCTTAATTTATAACTTAAAATCTTTTGTTCTACAGGCTCCCAGAACTTAAAAGCCCAGCAGTGGAGCCACCATTGAAGGTAGGAGAATATTAAGATATTGACAGAAATGTTGTGTTGTAAGCTAATTTCTCTGAATTACTATTAGAACTACACTAGGCCAAGCACTGGGTACAATGCAATTAATAAGTTGGCCTTGCGAAAAGCTGGTCTGAAATAGCATGAGAAATTTACCATGTATTTAACTTTTTTTTTAATAAGGAATGCTTAGTTTGGTTTTCCTGTTTAAAAAAGGGGAGGGAAAGAGAGAGACATATTTGGTTATGTCAGTACCATACAGTTTTGGTCAGCAGTCTTTTCATACATGTTTTGCTTATTCAGTTTTACTAAGGTTGATGTGACAATATGACCTCATAGACTTTCTTTCATATGTAATTTATGAGGACCCTGAAGGGGATCTCTTGGGTCATGGATTTCCAGAAAACTGTGTTGGATAATCTCTCATACACTGGCCATTCTTCAGTCTAAGTCTCATTAGGACTTTTTTATTTCCATTAGTTCTCTTGAGAGACTGTTCTATAACCTCATTCTTCTGATGCTTAGAAACCTTTCTGTAAATTCCACCTTGAATTTATTCATGGCCAGTTTATTCCCTTGCGCTTTTGTGCTAACATTGTCTTTTATTTTTTTAATTGAAACAGCTGTTTTCCCTCCCTAACATATCTTTTCTCAGTGTGTAAAAGGAAAACATATATCCCTTCAGTTTCATTTTGTGAACCCAAACTTGTTTGTGTGAGATAGGTTCTTCATTTCCTTATCATTGCAGGAACATTTCTTTTCACCTCTTCCAAGATGTAATCAATTGTTTGAAAGCAGGTGACCAGAATCATACGTAATTATTCATGATAAAACCTTTACTGGTACAACATGATGGCATTCTTCCCTTCTTGTATAAACTGGAAGTACCTCATCTCATTACATCTTAGAGTCCCATTTGAATCTTTTACTGTGTGATGTACCAAATAGCTCACAATCCTGCCGCGAATGGTTAAGACACACAGATGGGGTTTTTTTCTCCACTGCAACTTTCAGTTGATCAGCATTCAGATTTACAAGAAAATGATGCTGTTAGCTGCTGTGTACATGACCTTGTACTTCTGTGCATTTCGCCTGTTTTTAATGTTTCCAGCCTTGAAGGTTCTCTGGCTTCTCCTTCGCAGTGTTAAAAGCTCTTTAGGCACTCATAGTGTACATTCAGTAAATGTAAGCATGCTGTTATTGTTGAATAGATATTGTTTGTGTCACTCCGCTAGTAATCTCCATCCAATCCAATGCCATCTCTTTCTGCATTATTTGCCTTTGTTTCCCTTTTACCCAGTTTCTTACCTATCTTAAAATTCTTATGCTATCTTTGTTTTCTATAATTTCAGTTGCTTAAGTGGCACCATGTCAAGTCCTCTGGCAGTCCTTCATGTTTCTGTCACCAGAAAATGTTATCTTTGAGTAAACAAAATGTTAGTAGGCATTACCTATGTTTAGTTTTCATTTACTCTGTATCTTCAGTTATTCTTCCTTCTTTAACTTTTTCTGCCTCTCTCCATTCTGCTGAGGCCTACTACCACTTTTTCCTCCTCCTTACATACAGATGGGTGTTTGTGGCTATTCTGCCACATTATGGTCCCTGCTTACTAGAACAGTTGCCAGGTTTTGCTCTGGATTTGTGATTTCTGAGGCAGTCTCCCAACAGTGTCAGCATATTGAGTTTTACTTCTGTCTTGAATAGGGTGATTTCTATTCTCTTTTCTGCCCTTGTGTTTAACCTCTTCATCTCTACTGAAAACTGTTTACTGATGCAAAGGATTTATCCCATTTTGGGCCTACACCTAGATTAGCTTTAAAATCTATCCAGTCCTTACTGTATAGCAGCTTCACTTTTTTGTTTCCCTTTTTGCCTCTGTGGCTAAACAACCTTCTACTATTTGTTTTAATTTCCTTTCCAAGGTCTAACTCAGCTTGACTTTTTGGCAGTTCTCACTTAATCCCAATATTACCTGACCCGTAAAACAAATTCTGTTTTTTGGCAGTCTTTTTTCTCATTCATTGTAGAATTCTGCTTACTCCTAAAATCCTTTATTTTTTGAGGGGTTGGGATGGGTGGGTATATGTGTGCGTCTGAAGGAGCAAGGGGGAGCATTCATATGATCAAAGGACTAAGAAGCTTGCTGTATGAGGAAAGGCTGAGAGAACTGAGAGACTTCTAGAGAATAGGCGGCCATGTTCCAATATATAAAGGGTGGCTACAAAGAACATGGAGACTCCCTTTTTACAATGAGTCACATGAAAAAGGTGGGGGGTAATGGGCACAAGTTACTTATCTGACTGGACACAAGAGGAAAGTTTTTCATAGTGAGAACAATCAGCCACTGGAATAAACTCCCTGGGAAGTGATGGATTCTTCAGTGTTGGATACTTTTAAGATTCAGTAGGACAGGGTGCTGGGGTGTCTAGCCTAGGTCATGTTTTGCCTAGAAGGGTTTGACCAGATGATCCTTGAGGTACCTCCAACCTGGTATTCTATGATATAGTTTAGCCGGAGAAGCTTGTTCAAGACTTTTCTCTTGGATTGAAGTAAAAGAGTCAAAATCACTTCCATTTTTTTCTTTTACATTCCACGTGTCTTCAAGGGGGCCATCAAGTCCCTTTGCTTTGGCTTAGAGAAGTAAGGCATATGGTTTGCAAAGTTTGCCCCTCTAGAATCAAGAACCCCACTTTTGTTTATCCTTTCTCTTTAAACTGAGGCACCCTATGTCTACTGTAACTAGATCTGTTACTACACCGACCTTTCCTGCAATGTCCCTGCTACTTACTGAAGCAAAGTCTAAAATAACTTCATTTCTGGCTGATTCAGTGGCTGTTCTGCTAAGCAGTATGTCAGCTAGCACATGCAGGAATAATTGGGCCCTACTGTTATTAATAGCATTTGTTCTCCACTGTATATCAATGGATATAAGTTATTTCCATGTGGTTGGACAGTTGTCCTGGCTGCACAGTTACTTGGCCCTTTGATTCAGTTAAGAATTATCTTTTTGCATTGTAAGAAATATTAAACGCACATCAGGAGCCAACTGATATTCATTAGCCATATAAGCATGTTACAGCAACTATATTAAACTACATGTGATATACATTACATATTATGTATGAATAGCTTTTATACCATTGGGATAGTTCTGAGAATCTATTTTTAAAAACAGTTTTATTTCAGCAGCTTGGTTGCAGAGGAAATGAGGCTTAGAACTGTTTGGTTGTTGGACAGTGAGATCTTGCTGAGGATCTGATTAATATCCAGAGCACTGACCAGGGTGTGTGTGATGCTTCTGTGTTTAAGTCTGTGCAACTTCAGAGATTAAAACTCCCATTTATTTCAGAGTCTCAGAGGAGCAAGGCAGACTTTTACACTGGAACCTATAGTCTCCTTCAGACCATTTTTATTCACTTGCATTGACATTTCTCTTCATGAAAGTAAGGTGTATTGATAGACATAGTATAGTATTATTTTAGATGACGAAGAGTCTAACGTATTTCCTGTTATGGTAAAGTAATTGCATGTTTAGAAATTATGTCAAATTCTCAAGGGAGGAGAGATTTAGAACTTCAGTGGTTAACAGAAAAGCTACAAGAGGTTCTCTTGTACTGGGTAATAGTAAACTGGGTACAGCCTAAATTCTGTGATCTAATGTAGTAATAGGACAAGGGGTAACGGGTTCAAACTTAAACAGGGGAAGTTTAGATTGGATATAAGGAAGAAGTTCTTTACTGTAAGAGTAGTGAGGCACTGGAATGGGTTGCCCAGGGAGGTTGTGAATGCTCCGTCCCTGGTGGTGTTCAAGGCCAGGTCGGACAGAGCCTTGGGTGCCATGGTTTAGTGTGAGGTGTCCCTGGCTATGAGAGGGGGTTTGGAACTAGATGATCTTAAGGTCCTTTCCAACCCTAACTATTCTGTGATTAAACCAAAATTGCATGTTCTGTCTATAAATTGTAAGCCATTGATCTTGTGTTGTAACTGTCATACTGTCCAGTGTCAGCACAGGGAGTCTGGCCATTGGCAGATGATGAGAGACATCTACAAAGAGTATGTAGGCTGTGCTACAACTAAACAGCAAACATTTTGGTGGAACGCAAACATTTTGTTGTAAGTTTTAAAAACTTGTTTATCAGATTCCAAAAAGAGAAGAATAGTAATTATTCATTAGATTGTCATTTGAAAATGTAATCACAGCACAGTAAACAGCCCCCTAGAGAGACTGGTCCAGATCCCATTGAAATCAAAAGAAAAGGCTGCTGTTGGATGTGGTTCTAAGAGCTCAGAAATCTAAGCTGCAGACCTGGCTTCTGTGCCAAAGGGAGAGAGAGAGGGGGGAGAGAGAGAGAGAGATCGCAAGCACCATAAACAAAATGAATAAAACAGGATCTTAAAACGTATGGTACCGTCCAAGTTGCTTGCAAAATCACTCTCTTTGGCACAAAAACTAGGAAGGCCACAGTTTAGATTTCACAGGATATTAAGGACATGGTAGTAATATCAGATATATAATAATAATAAAAATAGTGCTGTAAAATACTAAATACTTTTTTTTTCCCTTTTGGAAACACACCAGGAAGTTTTCATCTTTAAACTAAACACATGCTCACAGTTTATGGAAAGAAATATTCATTCTTATGACCTGATTATGTGAAGTGCCGAGAACCATTCACTTCCATTATTTTTGAAGTTAGAAGGCACCCAGCACATGCAGTCAAGCTTCGTAATATACTGTTGGATTCAAGTGATGAAGCAGTCAGCCTATGTCAGCCAGTCAGCCTAATGCACTATGTCAGTGTTTCGCTGCTGCCAAACTGCAGAAACTAATTACTTCTAAAGGTTGTGCACAAACAGATAATAGACTAGATAATGATCCACTTGGGTTGGCAGATAGCAGTAACACTGGAGCTGCTGCACAGTTCCATCAAACCACGGGGCCTGGAGTCTAGGTTCCCTGGCTGTTAGGCACAACCTTCCAACAGCTGCTTCCTAAAGGTTTTCTAAATAGACTCTGACAGCAAAATCACAATCATGGAAGTTAAAAATGGGATTCAAGAGATTTCTAGAAGTCTTTCTTCAGAAGTCTAGGAAGAAGAAAATGCTTCCCATGACATTGAACAATCTCTTCTGAATACTGTAGAGATGGTGTATATTCAGGTGTAAAGAAGACAATTGCAAAGAGAAATCTTCCACTGTTACTGAAGATTCTTCAGTTGATTGCCAGTCCTATTTTGGTGCTATGATTACATTATAAAGCCAAAAAATTTAAACTTCCATGCGTATACATCATAAAAGTGGTTGACACAACAACTTCCTCACTCTAACATTTCAGAAAAGGAAATTATCAGATGCTCCTGTGGAACCAGAAGAAGACTATACTAAGTTTAACAGCAGCAATCTGAAAAACAAAAAGGTAAGCAACCGTTGCATTCATGCATGTTTTACTAAAGCATAGATTAGCTTCCAACGTTGGCATAAAATGCCTATTTTTCTCCTCCAAAACACGTTAGAAAAAACAGATACGAAGCACAGATGTTTGTAATTATATCTCCTTGGAACTTTTCATTCAGGTTTAATTTTACTTTGATAGTCTTCATGTCTCTTTCTGAACTCTTATGCTGTTCCAGTTTGACTGTACTTTATCAGTGAACATTCCAGTGAACCTCACAGACTTGGACGCATGTGTTAAGGTGCACAGCTAGTGTTTTCAAAGCTCTTTGAGAGCTTGAGATGAGAAATCCTGTGGCTTAGAGATAGCAGCTGTTAAATTTCAGTAATTTGAAAAAGAAACAAAGATGGCAGCATTCACTTAAATTCCTAAGAGATGCTAAGACAGGCTTTATTTTTACCTAGAAATATTGCTTGTGCACTTACTTATGTCAACTTAATGAAGTTAAATCAACACAGAGCTTGCTGATTGCCAGCTCCAGCACAAGTTTGGAGGCCAGTTCAAATCTGAGTCCAGTGGTGCCTGCCACTGTATTTTTCCTAGGAGAGCAACAGAGATGTGAAAAGAAAGATTCTCTCTGTGTGTGCCGAGGTTGTGAGGCTTGCGCTGGCTTATTTCTCTGAATATTGAAAGAAAACGAATCCTTCTCCAATCCATTAGGAACCAAAAAGGCCCTCTGTGCTGGTTTTGTGACCTTCAGGCTGATGCAGACTACTCTTTATCCCTCTGCAAAGAGAAGCAGCTGGTGACAGATACATTCTTTCCTTCCCCCCAACAACCCCAGAATATTTTGTACTCAGGGCACATGCTAATTTTGAAGTAGGAGGAGGATTGCACCTTAAGTGAAGGTGATAAATAGTCTAAAATATGCATGTGTCCCCTCTTCCCCCATTATGCACCTATAGCTTTTGAACTGAGCATGAAGATAGAAATAAACTGAGGAGAGATAATTCATTGTAACATTAAATATGATTTACTTCTGAAATAATGAAGCACATTGATGAGAGAATCTGGGAAGGAAAAGATAGCTCTTGGACTCTGTATTATTTTTTAAATACTTTGGCAGTGGTTTTGTTTGTATAATAACACAGACGATCATACTGTTGTTGCATATCTCCATCCTATCCATAATCTTCTAGCTGATCCCAAGTATTGTAATTGTGAAGTCCTGCAGACTGAGGAGTATTATAAAGAAAGGTCAATACAAAGCTTTCTTATTAGGAAAAACAGCTAGAGATTTAAACCATAACATTTTAAAATGCAAGAAAGAAAAGAGGTCATCTCTGTAAAATGTGGCTCATAAAATATGTTTGAGGTGTAAAAGTCTGGGAAGATGTCCCAGTGGCCTCAAAGTGCTTTGCAAATGTTAGTTACCTTCTTCATTCTTTTCTTCCATCTCTTTTCCCTTTTTTTCACTGTGCTTAGTCTTTGATAATAAATCAGTGTGAATTATTCATCATCTGTAATGCAAGGCTGTAATTCAGCCTGCTGACAGCATAATCATGAGATTGAGTCGAAGGATACAGTATGCATCTGTTATATTGCATGCATTATTCCTCTTAATGTACACTGAGGGATTATCACAAAGTAAACGTTTGAGTTGGGATACCTCATTCTGCAGAAAGTAAATATGTTTCACCTCCTTGTCCTTGCAGTTGATTTTCTGTCTTTGTCTGAGGTTAAGTAATTTGTGACAAGTATTTTTCTGTTTGAATAATCTCAGATTCATTTTGTAAGGGTTTTTCCTTACAATTTAAAGGCTGCACAACATTATATTTACTGCTGTGTACTAAAAAAGCAATTCAGCTTCTTGGTTGACTTCTGTATTTAGGAGCTTCATAGCTCTCCTATGGAGATACTGCTTAACTTTTTCTGTTTATCATTTCACTAACAGGCAAACAGCAAGATGTCTGCAGCACAGAAGGCTTTGGCCAAAGTTGATAAGACTGGAATGAAATCAATTTCTGCTTTCTTCAGCTCCAAACCTAAAGCATCAAAATAAAGGCTTGTTCTTGAAAGAGTTTTTTACAGTGGTTATTTTTATGCTAAGCTAAAGATGTCTCCTTGAGTTTTTTGTTAGTATAGTGTGTGCAGGGCATGTCTGTGTACATGGTGGAGTTTGTGAGTGAGCGTGGGATGGAGCTGTTATGCCTCAGCTGCACAAAGCAGTACCATGCAGATATTCCAGCTTGGGTCAAGAAGATAGCCTTGCTGCATTAGCAGCATGGTCCTGTGAACCATGAAGCAACATGTAAGTATACTGTACTGCAGCTTGTTCTAGAGCAAGCTCAGTCAAGGCTACCACAGAGTTTTCTCCATTGCACTCTGTTCCAGGCTGGAAACATGCCCTCCTTTGAGTTTTTAAGGAGTCTTTTTCACTCATAAGGAGCATTATTTTTTTGAGATTTTATGGAGATTCTTACAGAGTATAACACCAGAGTAGGATGTCATCGTTAAATTTTTATGTTGACCCAAATCTAAGTGCTGATGTAAGTATTGTCATTGGTGGCAATTTATGGAGGCAAAACTAGTGTCTGTATTGGGATTCCAGTTGGTTTGAATATGCTAAAACCAAACTGCAATAAATGTCAGTGGGCATGTAATGCAATAAAGTGCTTTGTATAACAAATTTATGCTTGTTGTATTTGATGTACATTTCAAGAGTTAGATTGGGCTTCAGGACATTTACTAAGGGGTTTTGGTATTTTCCTGTGTATGAATTTTAATCCTTAAGGAATTACAGCATCACTTTGGGCTTACATGATAAATCTCTTAACACATTAGCAATACAGGAGTATTTTTATGTTCAGTTCCAAGATCAGTAGGCTCTTACAAAAATAATTAAGAAAAGATTTATTTAAAGGCAAAACTTGTTTTTTTAAACAAGCTTATTTGGACCTGAATTCTAAAGCTTGAGTGTCTTAGATAAGGTTTAATTTTATGAAGTTTTGCACAAGGTAGTACTGGTACTTAAAACACTACTCACTTTTGGGTGTATTCTTTCCACACTGCTGAGTATTCTTACATATTCAGAAGGATAGCTGTCTGCTAAGTTATGAGTTCTCTGATTCACAGAATTGAAGAGTTTGGAATCACTGGGATCGTTAGTATAGGTCTAGCCAGTTCTGCAGAGCACTCATCATTTCAAGCACCAGTTGTTGCCCTGAGTCATTACTGTGGGTCAACTACAGTATGTGTTTTAAAAAGACACTCAAACTATTTCATTCTTTGCTACATCAGCTCAGTAGAGAGTCTGCTTGTGTCCCTTGATAATGGGGAGTTTCAGAGAAGCTAATAGTTTCTTTAGTAACTGCGCTGTTTTTCCACTTCAGATTACTTGCTGCATTCACAACTGTTGGTTTACAGTGTTGTCTGTTAGGTTAAAGAGCACTGGCGTTTTCTCTCAACCAGAAAAGAATGAGAAGCCTTGCTGAGTGTTCTGTGCAGTTTTGCCATTGTTGGAGGTTTTGTGCCTTTCAGAGCAGTGGCTATTTCAGTTTTGGACATAGTTTGTAAACGGGGAAGTCAGTATGGTTGGAATTCCAGATAAAATAAAGTATTTGAAAGTCTAAGGAATTAAATTACAGAGATTTATCTAACAAATGTGGATGGCCTCCCAAAAGCATACAGTTAATGTTCCTAGTTTTGAAAGTGTTTGTCTGAAGTGGATTATCTAGACCCAAAATGAAGTTCTTTAGGGGAAAAAAAAAGCTTTACAGGCATTTTGAGGTATCAGTATTGTAAGTCTTCCTTACCTCTGGAAGGCAGCCTGTAGTATTAGTGTTTGAATGTAGGTTGAGAAGTGTGTGATTCAGATGCAGGGACTTTATTGATTTTTCAATTAGAATCTTTCTCCCAAGTCATTCAGTGCTTTGATAAAATTCTAGTCATGAATGTCAACTTTCTGAAACAATGTAAGGGTGTGGGAAGAGGTAGGGGACACAAAACCCCCAGGAATTGCTATGTGGATCCATAGAGAAATTCCTGCTACCCCACACTGCCTTGTTGTTCAGCTGTCTTCAGCAGAATTTCACCAGTCCTATCAGTAAAGTTTCCTTTTTTTTTTTTCCCTCTCTCCTTTAACTGTCAGACAAGCTTAGAAGTTAATAGTAGGTGTCACTGCATTTGACGATTGCTATGTGTACCACCTTTAGATTTGGTCTAAGATGTGAAGACCCGCCCTATAGCAGCACGTATTGGTTTATCTGGTGGTTCTTTGCTATGATTGGAAAGAACTAGCATTTTGTGAGCCCAGAATGAGCAATTGTGGTCGTGAACTGGAAGGGTTAGTTTTTGAAAAACATTCAGCCTAACCCAGCAGTTTATTTGACAGTCAAAGAAACCACCCAACTTCATATCAGTAGGAGAAGGGATACGCCAATGATGGCAACTTTTGAAAACCACCACTCAAAAGTGCAGGATAATGCTATGGAGGGGAAAAAGAAAATAACCAGGCACATACTGTATGAAGGTTTTTGTAGTAAGCAGCATCCTAGGAGCGTTTTGATAAATGAGAGGAAAGGAATTATGTATCTGTTAATGGCAGGCCAGTTCTAGGCACTAGAAGATGTTGAGAAAGCAGACAAGCATGGGATGGATGCTTGAGTGGAAAACCAAGAATGGGAGAGAATTACACTAGAAACAGAATCTGTGAGTAGGATGGATATGTGATAGAATCTCTTCTGGATGTTTAAATCTGCTAGTTTTAGGGGTTTGGGTTTTAAAAGCTGAAAAGTTTTGTGAAAAATACTTCGGAAATGCATCTTTTCATTGACTGAACAGTTTGTAGACCCTTGCTTCTAAGAAACAGTCCCCATTTCTCTGGTCAGAACGTAGGACAGGAAGACAGTTCTGATACAGATGGGGTGCCTTTTGTGCTGAGTTCTATGTGGGGTACCGATTCTTTTTTTTCTTTCTCTGTACATGACTTTCACATCTGCCGCTGCACTCGGGGACTAAGTCTAGAGTTCTTCCTCTGCGCATAGGTGCGTTACGCTTTAGTGTGTCACATCTCGACTTCAGCTGTCAGCTATGCTGTGACTTACAACAGTTGTAATTTTATTTGTGACTGCTTTTGGTTGTGCAGGAATTTGTGCATGACAGAAAAAACTAAGCCATTTCCAAAAGCCATTAGAGCTTTCACATGAAAACAAAAACTCTTTTCCCTTTAGGAAAGAATGAAATACATTTAGTAACTTCGAAACTTCCTCAACATGTAACAGTAAGAAGTTATAAAGAGAGTATGGTGCCAAATACATAAAACAATATTTCCTACCACAACGAGGATTTAAATATAGTTATTCTGCCTGGCCAGCAGTAGCAGTAGGTCATTAAGAAGTGCTGCTTTGCTATTTCTTCCTTGGTTAGCTTAGTATGAAACAATATGCCAGCACCATTACAGAAATGTGGTCTTACTTTATTTCTTTTTCTGGATTAACATGATATCTCTCCATGTTCATGTAAATATCTAATGAATTGGGATGCTTTTATAATTGTTGGTTTGGGATTAAGCAGCTCTTACATTTCCACTTCTTAGACTTCACATTGCAAATGGATTGACACCAGTGGGCATGGAAGACTTCATATGGAAATAACAGCACTGACTTAGGGATATGTAAGGGTTGAACTTGCACATCATTTTCAGTCTTAAGTAATAAACTTAGTTCTATTTGTAGAAGTGACAATTGGTGATTTTAATATTTTCAGTGGAAAAGGTGACACACTTGGCAGAATTTGCATTCAGATCTGAAACCTGGAAGAGCTGCTTGGTTTTAGGTGTTCAGTTGCGTCTGACCTTTTGTTTTTTACAGGGAAACTAAATGCATGATGCTCATTTGAATAGATTAATGTTTATGACTAGGGTTTTCTCTTCCCTTTTTAGATGCCTGGGCGAAGACATGCAAAGAAGAAATGAAAGGAGCATAAGGAGACTCACTAATATTATTTTAACTTGCCATAATCTCAAAGCAGCTTTTAGGGGCGTTTTTTACGCACTTTCTGAAAATAAATGCTTGAAGTTAGACAAGACCTGTTCCAAGAAAAAGCAAATCTCAGCAGATTAACATTGTTAAATATGCGGTGCGTTAAACATGTGCTGCTTCAAATTTTATAGCTTATACACTATTGGTCTGTCGGGCCCTTCCAGGAAAGCACTTACGAGCATGCCTAATGTTAAGCACATGAGCAGTGATGTTAAAGTCCACAGTGTTGTTCGTGTGGATAAGTGCTTTGCTGGATCAGCGCCTAAAGTCCTGTTAGGTGCTGAGCATCCTGATCCATATCCAGCAAAGCACTTACGTCCATGCTTATCTTGACATGGAAGAGCAGTCTAATATTTGTGCATTAGTGTTCACCATAAAACCTCTCTTGGCACAATGACTCATGCTTAATTAAGCACCTGCCTAAGTATTTTGCAAGGTCAGACAACAGCATCCTTGAGCAAGTCTTAAATATTTACTTGCTTTTGTATGAATTTTCCTTTTTTTTTTTTGTACTCTTTTTATCAGGGCATATGACTTTAGTGGCCATAAGTTTTAGAAGCTGCATAGCAAAATGTGCAATTGTATGCAGTTTTCTCATTTCTTTTCCAAAATCTAGTAAATTCAGAAGAAGTCCAATGTTCAGACATAGAATCATCCAAAATTAAAAAAGTTAATGCTAATTTTTAGGACATTTACATTTTTGGAAATAATTTCATTGAGCTTGGTTTACATGCTTTTGTCCAAACAGTAGGTCAAGTCTGACTTACTGTCCAAAAGATGCTGCCTAGCTCTGGTTGAGTGGACAGTCTGACTCTTAAGGTGCTAAAGCTTGAGGCAGCGTATGTGTTCAGAAGTGCATATGGAGAACCTGCATTCTTATTTTACTTTTTTTGTTCTAAGAGATTGAAACCTTAAAACCATATATGAAATAACATTTACTTCTTGTGTTAGGAGCTAAACCAAAACCAGAGTAATCCTCTAGGTTAAAAACAAAAATAGACCTAATTATTATTTTCTCTACTCATGTAAGAGACACTTCCTGTGGAGCGATTTCAACCAAATTGTCAACGTGAGCTGATGTACAGAAAATGATGCTAATGAGCCCTCATGTGATCTGTATCAGATACAGTCTGATGTTTTTAAGTTAGATACGTGTTTATCAAACTGCCATTAATATTATCTCTTTGCTGCAATACTTTTAAAAAGTAATAATTGGCAGGATTTTTAACATAATGAGTGTTTACTTCTGTAAGTTTTAACTATGACCCCAGTTTGCAGACACCTACAGCAAATGGCCAGAATGTTCTGTAAAGCTTGAATATATTTGAAGCATTCTAGATAAGAAGGAAAAAAAAAAATAGTTTACTTCCATGCTGGCAAATTCTGCCTAACTTCAAGTCAGACAAGAGCTCCAAGAAGAGCATTGCTGAAAACCAAATTCCAAGACAAAGAGTCAATAGCTTATTCAACTTTCTTTTCAACTGATTCTGATCAACTCGGTTTCAGAATAGGGAAAACCTGAACTGTTAACCCTTCAGAAATCATGTATGAAGGGAAATATAATCTGAATGCTTATTTTAGACATTTGCACTGAATTTTTTTTTGCTAATTTTATGCTTGTCTGGTTAAGCAATGTGCACTATCCCTTTTCAAGGAAAAAATATGTAACAGTTTTCTAGGCAATACTGCAAGAATATTATATGGGTCCAAGATTAAATTTCTATTTTTCTAGCTCACATTTTAAAAAATCCTTGATGTATAAGATAATATATTTCAGTAAAGCATGGTTCTATATTTTGTAAGATCTTTAATTCGTGTACAAGAAAGAAATAAATACCTTTGGAATAATCTGTTGATTATTACTTTGTTAATTTCTCTAATACAAATCAAAATGCAGTGCAATCAGACTACTAATGCTGTTAGCTTCCACAAGGTAGTCAGTTGTTCATGGACTGAAATGAAGGAAATAATCCTGAGGTAGATACAAATGTGAAAGTTCATTAAGACAGATTCAGTGATGCAATTAGGCTAATCCTTGAGGACCTTACTGTACAGATGCTGTAGTGAACTCAATTATGTGTACATATAGTTGTTGGCCTAAGCATTCTGGATATTTTGATTTTCATTAGCATGGCAGTGAACCTGAGTGATGATGGGATGAGGAGAGTGATGGTTGAAAGAGTGATGTGATATTCATGCCATTTTTTTTACGTATTTCCTTTCCATCACATATGTAGCATATAGGTACCTCTGTCACAGATTTAGACAGAACTGATGGATAGTTTTTTTACATATTTTCTGTAGCAGACAGTTAATCAAACACAAGAGAAAAGTTGTTCCTCTGCCAAAACACTATCCTGGTATCACCATGATGCTGCACAAAGTGCTGACAGGAGGCTGCAAGGCTGTTAGGAAAGTTACTGCCATTTCATTTGTAAAATCCAGAGAACAACAGGTAAAGCAAAGCAAACGCAGTGGTTTGGGAGGTTTTTCAGCAGTCAAGTTGGTTTATTGGTATTAGTGAGAACCAAGCAAGAAAAGCAGTCAGATTTGCACCATTTCATAAATCCACCACTCACCAGCACTTATCTGTAGAAATGGAATTAGCAGTGCTAAGGACAAAGTGCTGAGGCAGCTTGTATTTAAGAATAAAAGAGCATTTACACTGCTTTGCTCAGTAAAGTTGAATGGCAAAGCAATACGAAGACTAAAGAAAATGGTGCATTGCCTTACATATTTAAAGAATTGCTACAGTCCAGATGTCTAAGTTTAGCTCTCTAGTAACCTCTGTGTGCACAACTGTTATGTCTGTTAGGGTCTGTCCTATAACTGCAGTAATTTTTCCAAAGCTCCCTTTTTAAATACATTTGGTACCCTGAGATAGTTGCAAAGCAAGCAATGTTACACAGGTAAAACATTGCCCCA
This sequence comes from Myiopsitta monachus, assembly GCA_017639245.1. Classification (NCBI taxonomy): domain Eukaryota; kingdom Metazoa; phylum Chordata; class Aves; order Psittaciformes; family Psittacidae; genus Myiopsitta; species Myiopsitta monachus. Next base: position 70,571,454 of record CM029919.1, read on the forward strand.
GCTAGGCTCATCAATAGTAAAAAATGGAAGCTAATAGAAAAGTGAGAAGCTGTGTTTTGAAATCTTGCTTCTAATCTGGGGTTGTGTTCACTGTTGCATTCACCTGTTGTCTTTTCACTCTTCAAAAGATGTATTTCAAAAGACGCTAACTTGGTAACGTCCTACATCTCCTTGACTTCAGGCCGAGCAAGCATACTGTTTCATAATGGGCACCTGCAGTCATGAAGGTAGCCAAAATCAAAGTTTTCTGCAACCCTACGGATGAGTGAAGCTGGTCCTAGTGTGAATGGAACCACCATCAGCTTCCTCTTGAATTCCCTGTGCAGCTGGCACTACTAGGAGTTCTTTATAAACGGTTCAAACTTAATTGAAAGGAGTGAAAGTAAAAGGTGTAATTAAGCAGAGTGGTTACAGAGGTTAGCAGTGAAGCCACCTTGAAGGAAGTCATTAAGGAATCATTCCACCTCATTTTAACCACCTGAAATTTAGATGTCTACATAGCTTCTATACTGTTAATAGAGAGCATCCTGAAAAGGTGACTTCTGTATTCCAGCAGAATGGCCTACTGGAGCCGTGGCTTTTTCTCATAAACACTGAGATGAGCCTAGACACTGTGTGTGCCTGCCTGCAAAATCTGTAGATGGTTGTCTTAAGCATAACTGCTGTGCCTTCAAGAATTGGAGGCAATCCTGGACTTGAGGAATTGAATTTAGCCTCCAGGGTCAACAGGACAGCTCAGACTCTCAAGATCTCTTTAGCTTTCCAGTAAGTATTGTTTTGCTGTCTCTTCTCCCTCCTAATTTTATAAATACGTAATAAACTTAATTTTTAACCTGTTCTCCTGAGAGGGCAAGCCTCCCCTCTGCACCCTACAGATTGCATTCTGCACTGTTGCCATACTGCTTTCCCTGAAGGCACTAAAACAATCATTGAAGTTTTGCCCTATTACTAACCCCCCAAATTACTGTTCTATGTTTGAGAGGGCAAAATTTGCTTGTAATAATTTTGCAGCCCACTCTCTGGTGCCTGAAGCATTCCCATCAGCCCACAGGGAAGGACTATCTGCTCTATCTGCAAGAAATAAAGGTAGGTAAGTTGATCTGGGCCTCTTCCCCCGTTTCCAGATGTACTCTAGTGAGTGATTTTAAGGAGTTTTAGCCCTTAATTTCCAGTTATTGTTTCTCAGCTGTTAACTGCCCCCTGCCCCTTTGGCTGCGATGCTGTGACTTATTGTGCGAGGCACAGTCAGCCTTTCAGTGTGAATTAAAACAGCAACCAACAGCCAGAGGGTCGTAACTGTTTAAGCTGTTAAGGCTCAACTGAAAGAGTATATCCAAGTGTGCTTCAACTCTCTCTGTCCCTCAGCCTTCAATCTATAAGCTGTGAATTATGTCTCCCTACCTCATCACAGTAAGTTGTGGCAGTTACTAGCTCACAGGATTACAGTTTAAATAAAAATACATTTAAAACTGAATCCGGTGAACTCAACCTGAACTTCTTTGAATTCCCATATGCCTACCACAAGCAGGAATACCTCTCTGGAGACTAAAGCTGCACAGAGACACTGATTTGCTCTGATTTTGGGTAAAGCAATGTGAGATTACCACTTGGTTTGTAACACCGTGTGAGGCAGACAACCTGCTGCGGAGTAACTGGGCCCTGACCCAGGCTCCCAAACCTTTATGAAGGGAAGTTTTTGTATAGATCCAGGTGATGAGTTGTTGGCTTAGGCTGGGTTCTGCAGAATAGAGGCTTTGTGGAGGATTTAATGCTGCCATTTGTTGCCACAGACAAAAGCCTCTACAGTTTTTGTGCTCCTTGGGTGTGATTTTGCCCTTAGTAAGCACAAATTGTAATTGCTGGCCCTTGCTGGAGTATGGTTATACCATAAAACTAGCAAAAAACAAACAAAAAACCATGTTCATGGAGTTTCAGCAGGATAGTTGCTCCCAGAATAGTTTATTGAATGACAGGTTATTTGGGCAACTTGCAAGGTCCATGAAGACAAGGAGAGATTCCTCATGCACACTCCTCCCAGGCAGGGCAGGATTTTAACCTTCACAAGAGTTCCTCACCCGGCACAGGTATAAGCATATGCTCTGCTCCAGCTCTAAGCAGATGGAGCAGTGGCAGAACTGGAGTGAGGCTGAAATGAAGAAATAAATTTGAATGTAGTGGGGAAATCTAGCAGAAGTAGAGACGTGATTGTCCCCTTCTACTTAGTGTTAAGGATGCATCTGGAGAGTTGTGTCCAGTTCTGGTCCCCACAATTCAAGAAAGATGTGGGACAGACCGGAGAGGGTTGAAAGGAGGGCCACAAAAATGATCAAAAGGCTGGAGAACCTGCTGTATGAGGAAAGACTGAAGGAGTTAGCTCGCTCTTCCTAGAGAAAAGAAGCCTCAGGGGGGAAGCTTGTAGTGTTCCAGTAGTTAAAGGGTAGCTACAAAGAGAAAGGAGGCTCTTTCTTCATGAGGAGTCACATGGAGAAGACAAGGGGCAACAGGTATAAGTTACACTTGCCCTGACATAAGAAAGAAATTTTTTACAGTAGTCCACTGTAACAACCATCGTTCACTGGAACAACCTCTCCAGGGATGTGGTAGAGTGCCCATTGCTGGAGGTTTTCAAGATGTGATTGGACAGGGGGCTAGATAACCTAGGCTCCCTTTCCCACAGAAGGCAGGACCAGATGCTATTTTGAGGTCTCTTGCAGCCTGGGGTCTTCTATAGTTCTGTGAAAACTATAATGGATGTGCTGCCACATAACTGCAGCAAGTGTGTTATGTCCTTTTTTCCCAGCCAGTTGGTTAGAGTGCAGCTTTGGCAGAGAGGAGACCTTCAGGGAAAATTGTCGGCTGTGTCTTTTATTTCTAAGACAAGTTGTCCCTGTGTGCATATGTTGGGCTCAAAGAGACTAACGTTTCCCTTCCAGGGCTACTGCTTAGTGACCAGCAGCATGGGCCAAATGATCTTCTACAGGGATCAGAGTAATTTTTTGCAGGAAATTACGTGGGGAAAAAAGGTTCAAGATGGGAAATAAAGGAGCAGATGTAGGAAGAGCAGAGAGAAGAGAGAGAGGTTGGACAGCACAGGGGAGCAAAGAGGACTAGGGTTCAGCACTTTTCCATCATCTCATTTTGTCTGGGAGTTGTGCAGTAAATGTTCTTCTTTACTTGTGCCAGTGGTATGTGAAAACCACGAGGTAGCAGGCAACTACTAAAAAGCAGTAACTCATTAGAATGATCATGCTGCTCCATGGCAAGAAGAAAAAGTTACTGGACCTTTTTAAGAGAAAACCACCACAGAAATGAGTTTGCCAGAAGTACTTGCAAGGATCAGAGAGATTCTGGGTCAAGAGTTTTCCAGGTCCTTTTTCAGCAGTTCTGTATGGAAGACTGTTTATTTTTACAGGGTACAAAAAAGTCCTACTTGGCTCTGAACACCACTGAGAGACAAGATATCTGTCCCAGAAGACTTCAGAATGACTACAAACAGTGACATTCTCAGATGTCCTCATACTTACGTCCATGTGTTCTGCTCTATGTGTGTGTATTTTTAACTCTGCGAAGTGTAACCGCACAAATCCTATTGAGCAGAATGGGAGTTGTGTAGCTAAATTCTGTCCTGGGGTTTGAAAGCATTGCGTTTATATCAAGTGTGTATTAATGTACTTATGTTGATCGGTTGGCAGAGCCTAAGCCATTATGCTCACAATACCTGGTCTCCATGAGTGAAGGAGAAGGCTTGGGAGGAACAGATAGCTCTGGTGGGTCAATACCTGTTTGCACACCTGGTGTCAACAGGAATTTGGCATTTACGACCATGGGACCCACTCTGAGGATTGAGGCCTTACAGGAAGAGATGAGATCTGCCTGACAAGGTGAAGCAAAAGCATCTTTGCCAAAAGGGTGACCAACCTGGTAAAGGGAGCTGGACTAGGAAGAACAAGGGAGAGAGGTGGCGATGATGACCTATCATGAGTTAAGTGAGGTAGCAGTGTACAAGATCAAAAGCAGAGGCTGCAGCGTGTTGGATAAAAGAAAGACTTCATAAAAGATAAAGCAGGGCAAAGGGGCATTTGCCTCAAGTATAATTACACAAATGCAGTCAGTCTGGGAAACAAGCAGAAGGAACTAGAGTTCTGCATGCAGCAGTGCAGCACCATTGGTATACCATAGTGGGACAGTTTGCCCAAGTGAAGAGTTGTTATTGACTAATATAAGCTCTGGAAAGAGGCAGGGAATATGAAGAGAGGTGGCCATGCCTGTGGCAGGAGCGTTGGAACTAGATGATCTTGAAGATCCCTTCCAACCCAAACCATTCTATGATTCTAGCCACTGGATTTCTTCCTTCTTTGTGGGGTGGAGAATATAACCACACTCTGCACCCTGAGCTGTTCAGCTTTTTTTGGGTTGAAGAACCATAGATTGGAGTCTTTGCTATAAGGCTTACTTTCCTGTTCTCCTGGTTCAAGTCTGAATTTTTCAAAATCTGGATCCTACTTGAGATTTTGCAATTTGACATCCAAGGATCACATTCCCCCTTTCAACCACAATGCTGCACAGGGTGCAGGTGATCCATCAGTAGTACACTGGGCACACACCGTGCTTTTTTCTCAAGTTCATTGCCTCCTGGGGTGGCCTGTGCTCTTTACCCCTAGGCATCACAGCCTTAGCATGCATATGGATTACTTGTGGCCCACTGTCCTGACAGTGACACTAACTTGTTTTTCTCCTTTAGCACCCAAGCAGCTGCAAATACTCCTAGGAAAAATTCTGTGGATTTTGCCAAGTTGTTGCAAAACATGTATTTGCAGAGGGCCAAAAAAGGTCATCTCCCCCCATCCCAGACTGGCTTTTTGGAAACTCAGCTGATGCTGATACTGATGCACCTTCTGCACTTACAAGGATTGTAAGCACTGATTGTAGGCACTTACTTACCCCTGGGCTTGTTTGCTCATTTTTCCCACCCAACCTGTGAGGCATCGATTTTTGTCTCTTGTTGAAGAGGCCACATCTAATCTACCAGAGTGCTAATCTACTGGTGTTACCACAACACCTTTTTGTCCTGTGATCTTTAATCTCCTCAAGGAGTGCTTTCAATTTTCATGTGGTTGATCTTCTTCAAGGGGCTGAGAATGAAATGAATGAAACTGGAGAAAGGACAGGAGAGGGGTGCATTAATGAGCAAGTGTTGCCTTCCCTGGAGGACCAGGAAAAGAATTAAAACTGGAGCATGTGACAAGGGCTGGTGAGTGGACAGGAAAAGTGAATGGGAAGCATGCAGAAGGCAGGAACAGAAGTGTTCATGTCCTGGAGCCAATGGCATCAACAGTGGTTCCCAGCCTGAGAACTATGGGTGGTAGCAGGCAGTTTCCCAGGAAGGCTCCTTGGCTTTGGGGATGGGACAGGGTCTCCTCACATTCAACAGAGGTGTCCTGGCACCAGCAAGTGTTTCTGCCCTGCATCTTGAGGAGCAGCAGACCCTGGACACATGCACCCAGGTGGACCCAAACCAATGGCTGTGGGTTTTATTCCCCACTCACACAAGTAAAGGTGACCTGACTGAGCCAGAGGAGGACCTTAAACGCCCAGACTGGCATCTGGGTTCAACTCTTGCTTCAAAATTCCACTGAGACCTGAAGTGGGATATTACCTTTTTTGCCTTATAAAGGGGGGGAAGAATAGAAATCTCTGCTTCTGCCTTCCTGTCAGTGGTTTTGTGATGCCTTATATTTTTAATGTGAGCTGCTTGAGGTGAGGCCCATTTCCTCAGCCATGTTCATGTAGCCCTTGGCTTACAAGAGTCCTGATCTTCAGTTATCCCTCTGTAACCTCAATCAGAAGAAGTTTGCCGTAGTGAAGACTACAGGGTTTGCCCATCTAAAATATCCATTAAATAAATCTACGTGAGCATACTTTCTGATCTCGTCTAGAAATCCATTTAACTGGATGCGTGTGTGTTTACTGGTGAGCATTTGATTGGAACATTTTTGAAAGGCTTCATTTTTTAAGACATTCTCTTCCTTGGGCCCCAGATTCCTGTTGATTTCAACTGGGCACGAGTACAACCCTTTGCCTGCACTCACTGGCTGCTGGCTTTGGACTGCTGTTGGTCTATTACACCCGGGGAGTAGTATGAAGCTAATGGCCAAGGACAGAGGAGAATTACACAAAAAGCTGCTGAATAAAGCCTGTAACAAACCAGAAATCACTGGGGAGAGGCAAGGAGGAGGGGAGGCAAGGAGGAGGGAAGGCAGGTTGTGCTGCACAAGGCTCTAGACTGGTGCTGTGCGCTGCATTACAACAACAGAGCCACAGGGGCTAAGCAGAAAGTTCCCATCCCTATTTCATGCATGGCACCAACCTGCAGCACACGGTTCACACCAGGCAAAGGATCCCCAGCTCCCTGCTCGAAGGACACTACCTGGTCAGCTCAGTGAGAGGGCTGATGCTGAATAAACTGGGAACCAGCATGGCTCTTCACTCCTACAGCACTTGTCCTGGTGGCTACTTAAACCAATTCCTAAATAATCAGTGCAAACAGTAAACACAAAATAGCATCCTGGTTTAACCAGGCTGGAGGTGAAGGTAGGGTGGAAAGCTTTTATCTGTGCTTTAAAAGGCTACTGGAAACCTCCTTTTCCAGGATGAGTTAAGTAGCCTCATTGTCATGTCCTTACTGCATTTTGAAGTTAAACAGCTCCATGATCTATGAACTCCAATCACATAGTTAATTACCCCATGTTCCCCCTCCTTGCTCCCCTCCCCGTCCCGCTTTTCTCTTGAAATACATTATATTTCTTTGACAGTCCACTAAGAACAATGTCTGCTTTTGTGACAGCGACATTGCCAGTGGTGTAAAAATCTATGCGTCTGTCAGGTTTCCCCATGTGAAACATAATTGCTTAATTTCCATTTGAAAGTACATCCCTGACATTAGAACAACGTAGACACACCAAAGATAACAATGATTTCCTGACACCTACAATGGGGCATAATGCGGTAATAAATATGTGTGCAAAATGAATGCTCCGCACACAGAGGGAGCAGGTCTGAATTTACAGCTGCAGATGAAGTGTTCCTCAGGAAAAAAAAAAAATAAAAAGAAAGAAACCAACAGATTAGCATCAGTGTGAGTCTATGTCAACCAGATGGCTTGCTATGGAAAAAGAGCTTCCCTGCTTTATTCCAGTAACCCTGCCTAGCAGGCTGAATGTCTGAGATGAGAAGAGAAAAATGATCTCATTCAGTTGGGTTTTTTTTTCCCCTTCTTGCATGCATACAGCTTGAACTGTAGTGGAGTAAAAGCTCTGAAAAGAACACAGAAGTTGTCCACTTATGGTGGCATGTGATGGACCAGGGGAGCTCACGGATGTGGGTTCAAGCATGCAGAAATTATTAGCAGAGAGCACTGACAGCTGGGAGGAGGGAAGCCCTCCAGGGTCTGATGCTGGTTCTAGCCAGGCATCTACCCTGCACCTTGAGATGGTGATGTGCTTTTTCCTCTGTCTTCTCCCTCCTTTGTGTGGCCCCAAAAATGTTTGGAGCAGAGGTCATCTCCCCTAGTATCTTTAGATGCTAGTGCAATGTTAGTCATGGCCAGGCATGTTGGTCTTCACCTGTGTCCTGGATTCAGCAGTAGCAGTCATTTTTTCTCCTTCTTGGTAGCTGGTGCAGTGTTGTGGTTTTGACTTTCAGCTTGGGAACAGTGCTGATAACACTGATAGTTTTAGTTACTGCTCAGTAACGTTTACTCTGACCAAGGACTGAGTCTCATGCTCTGCCAGGGAGGCGGGGAAGCTGGGAGGAGGCAAAGACAGGACACCTGACCCAAACTGACAAAGAGGTATTCCATATCACAGTACGTCACGCCCCCTATATAAACTGGGGCAGTTACCCAGAAGGGCTAGATCACTGCTTGGTCAGGCTGGGTATCGGTTGGCGGGTGGTGAGCGGTTGTATTCTCTTCCCTTCTATTTCCCTTGTCATTATTATCATTGTTGGTAGCAGCAGTGGTTTGTGTTATACCTTAGTTACTGGACAGTTCTTATCTCAACCTGTGGGAGTTACATTCTTTCAATTCTCCTTCCCATCCCTCTGGGAGTGGGGGGGTGGAAAGGGATGGGGTGTGAGAGAGAGGCTGCATGGCTGACTGAGCTTAAACTATGATAACCTGCCAATGAACTTGGCAATGAAGCACATAGGCTGTTCACGTGGAGGCAGCTACACTGGGCTACTGCCTGGTCCATATCGCTTCACCTCATTTTAGGCATTTAACTGAACACTTTGTCCAAACAGTTTCCTCCAGAGTCACTGGAGACAGAAACGTGTCTTTATTTGAGTGCTGACAAAGTGTCTGTTGGTGCCTCTCTCTACAGACTGTGGGAAAAAATTCCTGATGTAATAAGACTTGCAACTTGGCCTGAAGTTAAATGGGATGAGTCCAGGCCCATATACCTACCTCCAGGGTGATGACTGCTGTCCTTGGCAGGAGCAGGCCAGGAAGTCCTCACCAGCAGACTATCTGAATCACATATCACTTCTCCCTGGAGACACTGCAGTTTGATAGCTAAGTAAGGGACCTGGAACTGACAGTTTGAAGAAGACCAAGTGTACTTATCTTTACAGACTTTTGAGACCCAGTACTAGATTTATAGCAATGGCTTGCTGCTAAAATACCATTTAAAAAAACCCTCTTGTACAATGGTTCTTAGGTTAGGCATCTTTTTTGGACAGCATTCTTCACACTGCAGGCTTGGAGTTTGGCTTGGAGTTTGTGGATTTCAGTGAGAACTAAGTGCATTTTAGTGGCACTGTGATGAGAATCATCCTATAGAGAGGTTTTAAAAGTAATTGGAGTGATTTGATCTCTCTTATCTGCAACAAATGATGAGATGTGACTGTGCACCCAGAAACAGGAGATGAGAGTCCTTCTTCTCAGAGATGGTGTGACACCATTTGTCAAGCCCTGTTTCGAGGCTGAGGCACAATTCACAGGGAAAGAGCTGAATAGTTATTTTTCAGCTTTCTTTGTTTAAATTCTGTGCCCAATGGAAATTTCTCACAGTAAGAAGGGAGGAGGATGTTTAACTTTGATTTGGTCTATGGCAAAATTAATGTGCATGGAATATCCAGTCCTTGATTCTTTGCTTGTCTTTGGCAGTGAATGAATGTCTGTCATTGCGAATGTCTACAAAATTACTATTTTAATGACCTGTTTGCTTCAATTAAGGCTTGGCTATTATCTTTCCAAGAGGCGGAGGGTTGGGGAGGGGGAGACCGAGTGGGAGAAAAAAGCTGATCACTAGGACGTGTGAGTAGAACATTTAAGGGGCCAGCTGAAACCGAGAGTGGATTTGGAAAGGCTGTGTGATGAATCTGTGACATTGCAATATTTCAATCATCACATTTCAGATTCTGGTTCATGCATCATTTGCTATGAAAGTTTTGAGATTTTAATCAGTGTTTCAAGAGTAAATTGATACAGCCTAATCATTTAGAATCTCTGGCACAAGACCAAAGTGTATTATATTAAGTGTATGTTATGTATTATAAAAGCTGCTTGCTGAAAATTAATTGAGTATTCCCGTGCTAGATAATGTTTCTCCATTCCCCAGAGCCCATCCCTTTGCGTGCGAGTGTTTTCCCAAGTGCAATGCAGATGCCAGAGAAAAGGTGAATATATAACATATGTAAAAGGCTGGCTCAGTTCGACACAGCACAGTATCAAGCCTGCTAACCTCCCTGGCTGGATTGTGGGGCTGTTTATTTGTCTGCATGATGTGTGGGAGGAAAACTGACAGGTACAAAATAAAAGAAAACAAAAGAAAAAAAAAGAAAAAGTAAAGTATTTTCCATAGAAGCAAGATATAATAAAGCCTGTGCCGTGACTCTAATTCATGAGAAAAATTGGAAATGTGTTTGCATTTCTCCTGATGACTTATGCGGACTTGGCAGAACAAGCAACCCAAGTAAATGACACTGGTTAGCAGCCAGTGAGTCTAGGTAACAAATGTGCCATCATATTGTGTATTCAAAGGCTCATGTTATGCTTGTCCTTCATTTTGTATCTGTGGCAATGCTGATAAAAGGAATGTGCTCAGTGGTGAGGGGTTGGGCACACCTTTAATTTGCCAAAAGCCAACAGTGGGTGACCACCAGCATTATTTATGCTCCATGCTGACATTTCTGATACAAACCATTTCCATCTGGAGGGGCTGATTTCTCAGGGGGACTTGGGCCCCTTTTGCAAAGAGAGGTTTTTTTTGGAGATGCCCCTAAGAACCTAGTACGGAAGTAGTAGGTTCAAATACTTCTGAGCTGAGTTCAAATACCCATGCTGACTTATTGACAGCTCTGCATTGTGGCTCCACAACAGAATCTCCCTACCATCAAGATGTTCTCCTGAGCATCCTGACTGAAGCTGTCCTGACTCATTTGTTGCTTTCAGTCATTCCCAGTGTCAGGCGCAGCTAGGTGGGTGTTCACTGCCTGCAGCTGGATCTCACTTCCTTCAGCTTCAACCTCAAGTTCTCCTCATCACAGATTTACTTCCTCTTGCCTGCATAGTTACCATTTCTAGAAAGTGGAACAACATCAATACCCAAAACATACGTCCATCTTGTCACCTTTTCACAAGATGTTAATGCAAGTTAGCATGAACTGAGCAGACCAAAGGTTTGAAGCCCATTTGTACACACCCCAGGCATGAGCCCCTTCTCATTATTGCTTAAGACCTTCATCAACAAAGTGAGGAGAAAGACAGCATTTCTTTCAACAGCTTTGGCTAGGACACCTAGCCTCCCCCTCTAACTGTCTTTGCCTCTTTGCCTTTTTTAAAGCCCCAAGGCAATGGAAGGAAAGCATTTATTTGGGGTCACTTCAAATGCTTCAGTCAGACAGAATTGTTTCATTCTGATGAATACAGGGATTTTTTTTTTCTTTCTGTGTCAGTTCAATGCATAGTCTCGTCCCCAGGTGGAAAATCAATAATTCTCAGTGGCCCTAATCAAAGCATATTCATTACCAGTCCTCTTGAGATAAGGACGTGGTCCATAAGATGGAGGGAGATAGCTGGAAGGAGGTGGTTCTGTTCTCCTGAGGAGAGGACATCTCGCGAGGCATTCAAGCAACTCCATGGTGCTCAAATTTGTAGTCCCTTGCCTCCATACAGGTCCTGGTTTAAGAGCATCACAGAAGGGTCAAGAGTATATTTGCTGGGAGCATGTATACCTTATCTCATTTACTAAGCAGGGAAATCCCACATCTATGAAATACTCATCTTCTCCCTTTGTGTCATTTGGACACAGACAACATTCCTCTGAGTATGGAGGCTTAGCAATTTTTTCTAGGTCATGGAAGAGCTTGGAGAACTTCCTTGGACTATCCTTCAAAGATATTGTACTCTTAACACTAGACACCAGAAGACATTAATGTTTCTGTTTCTTTTAACACATATGTGAAATGACACAACCGGGCATAAAACCTAAAAACGAGCTAGAAGTTCTAGGCTGCTAGAGCTGAACATTTCCTTTCTAAAGCTCAGAGCCCATTTCCTGGCACTGGCTGTTTATTCACTATATGGCTGTGGCCATCCAAACATACTTGGTCCCATTTGCTGTTCCTTTCAAGAGGGAGCTTGTGAGCTGTGATAACACTGTGTAGCCATGAAGAATCTAAACAAATGAGCAAACTGTCCTACTGGGCCAGCAGGGACATCTCAGAATGCCTTCCTCCCCTGTCCCATTGACCTGGTCTATAATTCAGGAATTGCTATGTTCCACTCTAATGTCACTGATAGGTTTCTTGTTTCTTCAGCCCCATCATCCCCCAGCCCCCCAATTGTCCTATTCCTCTCTTAGCTCATCTTTGCATGTCTCAGAAACACAAGGAGATGGAATGGCATTGGGACTTTCCCTCTGTCCCCTGTTCTCTGTATCCTTTGCTTGGGCTAGGTAAATGCCCTGATGCTGAATACCAAGCCTAGTGAAGGCCATGACATCCATGAAGGTAAATCCACATGAACTCTTGTGCGCTTTGCACACCACTGCTGGGTCACACAACTCTGGAATTTGTGTGAATGTGGTTAACACAGCCAGCTACAACAAGACATAATAATAAACACAGCTCAGCACTGCCTTCACTTGGTTTCCAGACGGGGTGTTAGAAGTGGAGATAGGACATGTGTGAGTTAATGTTTGCCAGCACTGCAGGAGCCATGAGCACTCATCTCTCCCAAGGATGGGCCTGGGGGTGCTTGTGGGAGCTTTTCTATGGATGACCTAACAGAAAGGAAGATGTTGCAGAGATTGAGAGTCCCAGATTTCTCTTGTTCGCATCCTGATCTTTGCCAAGCCATTTTGTCTTTCTGTGTCTCCTTCCCCTTGAGCAAAATCAAATGGTGCTTATGCAGCCCAGTGAGGCATCTGGTGCTCTTACAATAAAGGGGCTAGATTTTGCCAAGGAGTAACCAAGCTACTGTGAACGGTTTATGGGGTCTGACCTTGGGAATGACTGAAGCAGAAGAGGAGGAAATCACAGGCAGAACATTCAGGCAGGTCTGCACAAACATCAAGGAGTGACAGAGCCTATCAGCATGAGAATAAAGCAGGTGTTGGTGCCAGAAATAACAGCTCTATTCAATTCATGAAATTTGTGGCTCCCAAGTTTTTCTTCCCTGTTTGCAGATCCCTGAAAGTTTTTCTAAGGGAAGGACACATCATGGTTTGGTGGATTTAAGTCTGCTAATAAGAGGCATTCCTGGTCTCCATAGCTCACAGAGACCCAGGTTCAAAATATTTCCTATAGCTGTAAGTAATAACTCTTAAGTACTTGCTGTTCCAGAACTTAGAGAACGACACAATCTTGGTTTCCTAGCCAAAGTATTACATGGGCCGCCTACTACCGGATCTCTGGCTCCCTGTGCTTAACTTTGTGCTGCGCTTCACTTGTGAATGAAATGAAGCAAGGGAGCCAAAGTCCTTGGTGAATGTTACCTCTGAATCTTCAGTGTAGCACAGGACTTGAATTATGGCTCCAGATCCAGCCTGTAGACACCTGCCCTCATCCTGTGTGTTTTTTATTAGAGTAGTCTCTCAGCGAATGTCATATTAGCACACCGAAGTTTGGGGGCTCTTTCCTCCTTTAAAGGGCAGTCACCGTTTCATGACATTATATTAGCAGCCAAAGAGAAAGGCTGTAGACTCTCACTTGATTCCTTAAAAATAAGCAGTAAGACTTAATCTCTTTTCTTTTTTATTTTTTTTTTCATTTTGGAACTCACTAGCAAAAGCTCTGAACACTTCTGTTTGCTTTTTTTATTACATAGTATTGGCATTCTTATAGCCTGGACCTAAAACTCACCATCTTGTTTCATTGAAGTGTTCAATATCAGGCTTTCTGCAATTTATTGTTCCTTCTTTTCTATGTATTATAACAAAACACTAAGCCTAGGATATCTGTTGCCATTGCTAAAGCTCTGCGTCCTTGTCTGATTGGAAAGCCATTCTTCATTGTTCCCTCTCATACACTCTCCATTAAGCCAACTGGCTTCAGCTGCTGGCAGATAACAAGTGAGAACAAAAAGAGGTGTTAAAAAAAGTGCCAGGAAAATCTCCAAGCAGTGCTCCGTGTGAACAGATCTACCTTGTTAGCCACCCCAGGAGAAAACTCTGGTGAAGTTGACAGGCCTTTTTCTTAGATGCGTGTGGAACTCACTTGTTCTGCTGGGTAGGGCTTGTTCGTTACATCCAGCGCTGACATGACTGCTACTTCTCTTCCGATTTCTTTTGTCACATGCCATATCACAAGTTCTACAGGACATGTAGGAAAAGAAGCAAAACAAAAGCCTTAGAGCAAAAACATAATAGAAACTTGCTTATGGAAGGCAGAGGAAGACAGGAGGGCAGGAGCACAAAACCAGGCACAGCAAATGCATGAGGTGGCTTGAAGGAACATGTCAGACCAAAGGAGTGGAGCACAAAGTGTTGGGAATGCTGCTTTTCTGCTTTGTGACTGTTACCCAGCAGACCAGAGGTGAGGATGATGGACTGAGGCAGCAAGATTGTAGAAGCGCAAGATGCCTGCATTCTTTTTCTCCTTTTTTCCCTTGACGTCTAGTGACCCATCCACCTTCATTTCCCCATGAAGCCAATCATAATTTTTTGATGTCCTTAGGAGATTTCAAAGTCTGCAAACTCATCAATGAAGGTGACTTTGTGACTTGGAAGTGAAGCTGCTGCAGGGCAAATCGCTATTGGAGGGAGGTGATTTGGCATCAGCAGGTGATAGTTTGTTCTACACAAAGTAAATGACCCTCATAGTAATTTGTCATCAACCCATGAAAGTGTGAACTCTGCTGTGACCAGACCAGATTAGTGTTGTATTTAATGGTAGCAGTGTTAACAAAACAGGTAATAAAATCGCTTCAACTGACGTTAAAGTGTCCCACATAGCGCAAAATTTGAAATCTGGCTTTTAGCATGGCTTGCTGTGTTGGGAACCTGGTGGTAATGCTCTTTAGCTATTTTTGGGTTTAGTACTAACATAAATCCCCACTACCAAATCCCATGGCTGCTCTGCCGCTCCACCAGGCTGAAGCACAGATTTCCACTGGCACTGGCAATCGTGAATCTTTACCCTAGGAATAGCCAGGGACTAGGTCCAAACCCAGGTCAGTAAACAAAGCCACAGCTTCCATCTCTCCTCCTGTCTCTCAAACAGAGGTAAATAGTTAGGGATGTGGGGACTCAAGTAGGAAGCCAAATGGCCAGGTTTTGAAGGGACCTCATTTCCTCACTCCCAGAGCAATCAGGAAAAGTGGAGCACATAAATGATGTGGAAAGAAAACTCCAAACATGTGGCCCTCAGGGCACTATTTGCCATAGCAATCAGATGAAGTATGACTTCGCTTTACTAGGCTCCTCCGGATCATCCGCAGACCACCTCCATTTGTATGAAATAAAGTATCCGAACCATTTTAAAATTACTTTGATGTACTCACTGCTAGCAGTGCTGCTTGTGGTGAGCAGCTGCTTGCCATCGGTGTGTTCTATGACAGGGGCCACCTCACTGCCCAGGCTTGCCAGCAGTGCCCTCGCTGCCCAAGCACCTACCTCTGGAAGAAGCAACACCTAGTGTCCTAAGGAACCTGGAAACCAAGGACTCAGAAGAGGAGTGGGAGAGAAGGAAGACTTTCAAGGGCCAGGCTTTCTTATGTTTTATTTTCCTTTAAAATGAGCACAAACTTGCTTGGACTCTCACATCCACACAAAAGTGTGTGTGTACTTGCCAAGCTGTGTTTGTGTGTGTAGAGCTATCACAGAGCTATGGAGTCCAAAAAGGGATTAGATAAATTCAGAGAGGGCAAATCCATGATGGTTGTTAAACTTGGTGGTCTGGACAGAACCCCAGGCCTAGAAAGCCTTCAAGTTGCTGGTTGCTGGAAGCCAAGAGAGGATGCCAAGCTGAGCCTCAGTCTCTGCATTTCCCATTCTTAAGGATTTTCTACTGGCTCCTGCTAGGATGCTGAGCTAGACAGACCTTTGGTCTGGCTGTGCTCCTCCACCTTCATGTTGTTATTCCCATATGTAATTTGGGCACAAAAGTGAGAAATTAGCTTAGCTGTCCTTCTCGATCTCAGCACCATCCCCTGCAAGCCTAGCACATGTAGGATCTGCACTCCTCGTTTATGCTGGCTAAAGGCTGGTGGCTACATGCATTGAGAAGGAATTTATAAATCTGTAACTGTTTTCACACTCCTGAGGCTCAAAACATTGTCTTTGCCAGGAACAATAGCTTTTTCACCTTGCTAGATGGGAAGTGGGATCCTGCTGATTCGCTTTTTGACACGGGTGCTCTTGCTCGGTCAGTATTTCACTCTTTCTCTATGGTGAGGTCCCATCCCTGTGTGGAGTGATATACGAGCCAACAAACAGGCAAAGCATTTGCATCTGGACTGAGGTTCATGGACCACTTCATGGTATGTTGCTGACATTTGTTCTTTTTATTTACTGCAGGATAGGAGCAAACACCCCATCTATAGCCATTTCAAAGACAAGCCGCTAAGAAAGCACATGTTGCAGTAAAGTCCCCTCCTCTCAGGGGCAGAGATGTTTTAGTCATAGATTTTGTCTGGCTCCTACTGGCAGAACGAAGGGTGGTCCATGACCCAAGGAGACACAACTTTCTGTGCAAGCATAGGCTGCCACTTGTGAAGGTGGGGCGCAGCACATATTCCATATTCCAGGGAAATTCTGTCTGGAAATGGGGCTCAAAACCAGCCATTCGGATCATGATTCTAGACCTAAATCCCTCGAACTTCCTTCTCCTAACCCCAGGGAAAGTTTCTACTTGTGCTTCTGACCCAATGCAATGCTCTTCCCCTGATCCCATCTCCTTCTGTGTGCCCATCTCCTGGTCTACCCAGACCATTTCAAGACACGTTCCCCTATTCCTGCCTCTGAAAGCTTGCTGGCTCTCCTCTCCCCTTTCCACCAACACTCTCCAAAATATTAAAATTAATGAGATAGAGAAAACTTCAGCTCTTATGTCATTTGATATCCTATTCACATAGGTTTTGTTTTATGTCCTCCAGTTCCAAGTGCTTGGTTGCTATCTCTTTTGGGCCAGGACAGTGTTTCCCTGTTTCACATGTATGTTTTCCCAAGCATGGGGAGGCATAGATCTAATTCTATGTCTACTGCTTCATTTTTCCTTTCCACTTGCTTTCAAAAGACATCCTGCTACCTCATTTTCATATTCTCCAGTGTGCTTACTGACAGCCAGCAGGGAAGGGGAAAGAAGGTATAACTGGACACTGTGATATGAATTGAATTTCTTGAAGTATTTTCTTTGGGCTTTTAGAAGAACGGCCAAATTACTTGACACTTTAAAATAAATTGAACTTGCTACTTTTTCCCAGAATTCAGGACAACATTGTTTTATCTGCTTTATATCGGGCCAGCAGGCCCCCTGTATGTGCCTTTCTGCTCAGCCTGGCTGCAGTGAGACTTTGATTTCATCCTCAGTTGCATGCAGATTCTTCCCCCAAAAACATGTGGCTCTTTTCCCTTTCACTTCCTCTTCAGTTTCTCTTCTTTAATCTACTTTGAAGTTTTAATTTGGCAGAGCTCTGCACAAAAGAAAATGTGGAAGTTAGGACGAGGAAGCCTACGGCAACATGGGGACCAAGAATTACCAAAAGGAAATTAAAATCTGAAATGGCAGTGCAGTCTCATTAATGCTGGGTACGTTTTGATGGCCAGAACAATGGTACCCAAGGCAATAGCTTATTGTTCTAGGTGAGTTTGTGCTGTAATTTGTTCTGGGTGTAAACAGCTCGCCATGTACTATGTCCTTTTATGCAGCATGCATAAAAGCACCTAATAATGTCAGCTCCAATCCTCCAAGCTGTAAATATACAATAGATTGGTACTTCTGATAAGGATCTTCCTGGACTCCTGGACTAGAAGAGATGTTAAAAGCTCATTTACTTTTAGAAAGGAGACCAAAAAACTGGATAAAGAATGGCTACTCTAGATATTAAATAGCTATACAAATTCACTGAAACAGAAAATCATTCAAAAAGTAGTTCATAATGTATAGTACATGGGTACACAGCTAAACCACATGGAGCTGTCCTTCCTCTGTCCCTGTACACTGGGTAGGACACTGCCCAGGGATGTGATGTTGCAGGACTGGGACTCAGTGAAGCTTTCTGTAATGGCGTATTTAATTTAAGCATCCAAACTTCACGCATGAATCAAAACAAGAAAACAGGAAAAGAGCCTGAGGATCCATATTTATGGCTTCTGGTCTGATTTGCTCAGTTTTTACCAGGAAATCTTCGTGAATGCCAGCTCTGCAACCATTTGGCCTCTGCTCTTTTCTGGCTCATGCATCATCACCAGAAATAAAAAATCCTACAAACGGAACTTAACAATTCCACTGTGAGGCATGAATCAGAAAGGAATCCAGAGTTCTCTCCTACAGCTCCATTAGCTCTGCAGTGCTAATAAAAATTATTTGTTGCTAGCAATTTTATTTTTTGAGCAGAAAAGAGCTTTGCAAGACTTCTCGGGGGGGGGGTACGGGGGGACCTGCTCTAGGCAATTAAGACTTCATTTGCACACTTATTTTGCTGTTTATTATTACACTTTACAGTAGTTACTGATGGTGTGAAATATGTGAAGGTAGAGCACAGCAAATGGCATTTCGTGACTGTATTTAATGAGCATGTCTGATCTTATGGGAGCATGTGTTGATAATGCATAATACAAGTCAAAAGGACTGTATGGTGCTCAAATTTTAAAGTGCATTACAAAAGTGGTTTTCCTGATTTATATAACAACATGTAAATTACTTGATCTCACAAACTGGACTTTGTTTTTCCTGCAGATAAAATCAGAATAATTCTGGGTTGCATGATATGAAGTGATGCCCAAAGTGACTAGGAATAAGATAACCAGCTTAGATCATTGGTTTTACACAGGGAGCAAGGCAGTCTACCTTCAATCCACTGTGTCACTGCTGTGACAATGGCAGAGCAGATTTTAGACTACTGAGGCATAAGTCCCACTAACATCAACAGAAATTTTGCCAGAGTATGGAATGCAGGGTAGGACTCTTTATTTGTTCACTAGGGGAGGAAGTAATGCCACAGTAAGAAAGCTGTTCTTGTAAGTTATTTATTGGTAAGTTTGGGGTTGGTTAGGATTTGTGCCAGGTACTAAATCACTGCAGGTCATGGAAATCTTATTTTTAAGCATTGCTGTTTTGGATGCCCAAAAATTGCTTTAGCTGTGAATTATTCTGAAAGACCATGACCAATAAAAATGTGTGAACCATAAATCAGAGCCAACACATCCCTGTTGAAGAACCTGAGTGTAAAATAGGAAACCAGAATCAGAACTACTAGGAAATAGGTTCGTTATAATTCTGCAGGTAGGGTCAAGTATAAATCCTATACCCAAGTTTTCAAAGATGTTGCCTCAATTATTCCACAAAATCTATATACCTGAAAAAACCTCATGTTTATGTGACCAAGCAACATCTTTGCATCCTGTATATATTTTGTTTCCTTCTCCCCTCTGTTCTGCACTCTCACTTTATTGCATGTTCACAGAAAGCCTGGTTCCAGCCTTTTTGTCCAACATTTAGCCATGCTGTAATGTACCAATCTTGCAGAGAGCACTAGATAATACAAGACTGAGGTGCTGAAGGACTCACCACATTATCTGCAGCTCAACTTTCTCCAGGTTAAAGCCTGAATAGAAAGAGGAGAGCCTGCCAGCAAAAAGTCCAAACACGGCAGGCAGTGGATGATATACCCTTTCCAAGTTATTACTTCACTCAGTACACCCTGTTGCTGTGAGAAGCCTCAAGCCCATGGAAACCTGTCCAGACAGGGAAGCACGCTATTGCCGAAAGGTCTGGATCTGTCTGCCAACAATTGACTCTTGTGTGAGTAAAGCATCTGCTAGGATTTTTATAAGGTGAGGATTAGGAGGATCTTGCTCCTCCATTTAAGCACCTGGATTTTGGTGGTGGGTGGAAATATTAAGTAATGTGAAAATAATTCTGTTCACATGATGTGTGTCTGTGGGTGGCACTGTTCACACCTCCATTTACAGCTTCTCTTGATGTCTCTCTTTGACATGCTAGATTGTCCCCTGAAGCACCTACCTTTTTCCACTGACTCACATGTTGAACTGACTGACCCTAGGGGTGTCCTACACCATCCTGTATGAAATCTCCAAAGCAGCCTGTAGCAGATAATACCAAAATGGCCCTTGTATGACTGCTTTAGCCAGAAGTGATGGGGAAGAAAATAATTAGGTTAGTTTGCTCCCTTTGGCACTTCGTTTTCCATACCTAAAAGGTGCTGAGCTTAGGTGGATGCTCCTGAGAAGACTGTGACTCTCTTTCTGTGAAGCTGTGCTGACAGCGTCTCCAAGCAAGCAATACTTTGGCATTTTTTTGTCAACAGCCTCAGTCAGCACTGGTCCAGAGTGGATCTGAACTCTGGTCAGACAGTATGAACCAAAAAGGAAATATGATACAGCTCATCTCATTGTCACTACCTAGAATATTTAGCAATTCTTACTGAACAACCATGCCATGCAATCTACTGACTGTCACACCGGTGACAGTAATTGACAAAAGAGAAGAAGGGATTATGGCCCCATTGTAACCAAGGCAAACATCACTTTGGACACCTCCCACTGGACTGTTCTCTCCTCTTCATTACCCAGCATGCTGAAGTCTGTGTTCTGTGCATATGCAATTAAAGTTATGCTTTTGGAGCTGGCCAATAAAGAATGGCAAAATGCCATATTTTCAATGAACAATTAAACACATGCCCTTGTATAAAGAGATCTTGCAAGCAAAGAGTAAGTGCAAAAAAATAAACAGTTGCATCAATTATTTTGTGTCTGTGTACGAGTTACTAAAAGACTTTCTAGTTTTCCCTAAACACAAACACCAATAGAGTTTGTTTCTAAGTACTTGTTTCTCTAAATTTTCAGTGAACTGGTTATTTGGCTACTGTTAAATTCATGGTTTAGTGCATTACTGAATTCTGGAATGCAAAGCTTTTCCTGTTACAAAATTAAAGCCCCACAGCCTGAATCCAGCATAGCATTTAGCATGAGTATTAACCTGAAGTGCAAGTATGTTGACGCTCACTGGAACTTGAGGTCTTGCTTAAATAACTACTGATATATCGCATCTACTTGAAAGCAAGGATTCAGTCCATCCCTATCTGAATGAGCTCCTCAACTGCGGGTTTCATCATCTCTTGGGAGGCAGCTCTCATACCAAATGCAAGATTGGCTGCTCTTAGTGCATGGATACTGATGTCTCCAGACACCAGGTAGTCATCTCCTATTATTTCAACCTGACAGCAGGAAATTCTATAGCCATAAAGTGCCCAATTCCTGTGACTCACTGAAGACAGTAGAAAAGTTCCCATAGATGTGAGTTGGACTCAGATAATGGTTCGGTCTCCTGAGGTTCTAGATGCTTCCATTTCCTTTCAAGGTATAGAATAAACCATTGAAAGCATAAAATGACCCTTATTCAGGATAAGCAATTATTTTTTATGATTTCAAAGATTTTCTGGTGACAAATTTTTATTTTGGGTTTTTTACATGGATGAGTGAAAAGGAAATCGAAAAGATCTCTACAGTTCTTATCTCAAAGCGCTGAAAAGAGAAAGAGTGTCACTTTGTAAAGAGTGATGTTTAAGTTCTGGAGGAGCTCTATCAACCCCAAATTTTTAGCTAGTTCCACCTCCTATAATCATCACAGGTTCTGTTTGGTTAGATAGAAGAAAATTCATGATAAAAATGAAACAAACAAAAACCATAAACCCACACCCTCCCCCCCCCCACCCAAAAAATAAAAAATATCCAAAACCAAACCAACACTGAAGAAATCAGTAATAGAAACATTTATTTTATAAACTCTATGGACGTCATCTAATCAATCAAACTTGTAATACATTTAATCCAGTATGTTCAGTTTGCATAGGCTCACAGGCAGAGCAGGTATTTGTGAATGTCATATCACTGAAGAGTGTTGTGCAGGAATCAAATTCTCCTGAGGAAGAAGTTAGCTCTTAGATGTACGTTTCTTCATAAAGGACCTCTATTCTTATTTGACTAAGTCAGTAACAGACATTGACAACAGATTTCTCTAACTTGCCAAAATTCTAATTGGTTTAATAGCTGAGGAAAAGCTCCCTGTAAGCACAGGAAAGGTTCCCCTCATTCCCTGTTTGGTAGCTGAATTACACTGACTCATGGTATGGCCATTTCACTTCAAAGTTTCTTTTGACATCCCAACATAAGTATTCTAAAAACCTTAGCCCTATTGAACAGAATTTGAGTCGTTTCTATCTTGCATCTCTTTACAGAGAAGTGCAAGTGCCCAGAGCCACAGAGGGACTCATGATATGCAGCAGGATGAGACCAATGAAAACTTACATGCTGTGTTGTGGACATGTGCTGTGGAGTCATGGACTGACAAGTCTGGAGCCTGCTAACTAGATATCTCATCTCCTTTTCCAACTCGTGATTTTTCCTGCCTATGAAGGGTAGAGTGGGGAGACAAGGGACATGGTGCATTATGAAGTTGTGAAAGGTGAAGATAAAGATCTGCATCCAGGAATTTAGGAGCACTTTCGTGCCTCCCAGTGTAGCCATAATCAGAGAGTCTTTCCAAACCCCTATTTTCAGTGAAGAATTAAAGGCATGAATTTGCAGAAATAATTCCAAACTGGTGGTCACCATTTTGTGCAGTCACACTTTGAAGCTCAGAATTCTAAAGCAAATAAGCACATGCAAAGTGGGCAGCAAATTGTGTGTGCTAAGCAAGAATTAGGCAGACATCTCTGGCTGGAGTGCTAAAAAGTGCTTGCTTAGCAAATGTTGTATGGAACTTTGCTGAGTTCGTATAATCTACATTGGAGACCAACTAATGCCCATGCCATCGATATCCTCCTTTTCTGCTGTGAACTACTTCTTCTTCTACTTCTTCATAACAAGGTTCTCTTTTGAAAAGCTTTGTATCAGTGGTACTCAGGCATGGATTTATGATGCAATTCTCATGGCTGGAGTTCCCAGGCAAGGACTGTTCTTCATGCGCAGCCATCTGTTCCCCATCATCATAGATGTAAGGGTCCTTGCAAGCTCTGGGTGTTGTAATTCATCCCACAGAGAAGAAGGATACCTTGGGACTGCTCTCGTAAATACACTTTTACAAAGGGAACTGCAAAGTTTAAGACTAGACGTACAAAGACAACCTTAAGCAAAGGAAAAGAAAGGAACCTGTAAGTACCTTCATCCACCTTTTTCCTTTACTTCAGCTGATTCCTTAAGCTTCCTTAAGCTGATGTGCTTCTACAGAATGGCATACAGCAAGTTCTCTGTCTCTCCTGTCTTCGAATTCTTGGAAAAGATCCTGAGCTCTTCCTTTTTCCTCTCCAGCTGTTTTGAAAGCTGTCTCTGCCAGGTGTCAGTGGCTCATCAGGGTAAGATTCCATGTCACATCACGAGATACAATGTCAGGGAGTCACATCTTCAGCTCCTACAGTTAAGCCAAGCTGCAGAGCTTGGGGGAGCACAAGTACATCATGAATTGCATGGACTCCATCCAGATCATAGATTCTTTAAATAAAACCAATGGCACTAACAACACATACTTTTTTTTTTCCTTTGCACCTTTGCAACCCAGAGATTAGTCTATGATAGAAACAACACAATCTAACAATGCTTAATACTTTTTAGACACACGTAGTAGTACTTGTTCCAGCATACCAAGACACTTAGAAAGGAAAGCTGCAATAACAGGCTAGTATAAACAGTTGAGTAAAGCCTCCTGCATGGGCTGAGGTACAGCTGTGGCTTCTTCTTATTGAACTCCTCCATGGAAGAAGCTATACCACATTCATTGGCACCACCATGCTCTCTCCCTGTTTCTATGCCTTAGATGTAGATAATCAGTTCTCCTATGAATGTGGCTGTTGGTCACAGAATAGAAGACCATTGCTAAACATCTAGGAAGAGTTCTGTACACCCAACAGTCTGCTAGGAAACATATCTTTGCTGCAAGACATCATCTCCAGTCACTGCCCTATGACACAATGAATGCAGAACTTGTTTCATGAAGCAGCATCAAAGATACTTGGAAAGTTTTCCAGGCATTTTTATGAACACTGTCACCTTCATTTAAAGATGGACAAGATGTTTCAAAAGAAACTGCTAAGAACAAGGACAGAGCTACCATCATTGTACTAATGCATTAATGAAAAGATTTTTGAATGTGTTCATTGGCAACCCATCTTTGTTCCCATTGAAGTCAACACTACAGCTCTTACTGGCAGCAGCTATGCCAACGCAAAGAGAATCTGATCATTCCAGAAAATTACGCTTAGGATCTTGGGTGCTTGGGGATGGAGGGTGCTAACAGGAAAAAGATTTCCAGAAGAATTTATGTTCTGTATCACGTTTTTTTTTCTATAAGAAGTATATTCACAAACTCTTCAGATCCTCAAGCTTTTGTTTGTTAGTTTCGGGTTCGGTTGTTTGGTTTTGGGTTTTTCTGGTGAGGGTTTTTGGTTTGGTTTTTCTCTTGAGGTTTTTTGTTTTGTTTTGGTTTGGTTTTTTGTTATGGTTTTTCTTTTTTTTTTTAAATCTTCTTTCCCTGCTCTCATTTCACAAAGAGAGAAGTAAAAAGATAGTTCTGAGTTTCAGCATGGACTTGTTTCTCCATGATTTAGATGAATTTTCTCCTTTTGCTTTGAGAACAAAAGCAGATGATACATTTCCTCCTGCTGAAAATGTGGAAAGTAAGTGGCACGTGGATGATGGAAAAATATATAAACAGATCCCTGGGTTCCACATTACTGCTTGATACACAGCTGAAGAGAGGAAGGAAATTTATAAATAAAGATAAAAAAAAAAGACATTTTTTGTAAGAAAAGAAAGATAATGCCACAATGTGTGTCTGCAGATGTGTGTGGATGTGGGATACAAGGAAAGACTGATATTATGGTAAGAGAGGAAACGGAAAGAAGAAAAAGACACACTGGATGATGCACAGCCCTGTTTCTAATCCTTGCTTTGGGAGCAGGGGCTGCAGCTACTATTGTCTTGAGGAAAAATCACAGTGTGCCAATGTTTATATAAGCATTGTTGATGCCAGATTGAGCTACTTAACATAGGGACATCATCACACAATGTAAGGAAGTCAGGCACTTTATCCTCTAGATCTCTGGACCTCCAGGGATGCTCTGGAGATCACTCTCCCCCCCACTGACTATAGGGGGGTCCTCGGCTGGCCAAACTTTTAACTTCTGTGCTTCAATTTCTGACAGATCTGTGACTCCAATATGCCAGACTTCTGCGTTAGTCTTAACCTCTTCCCTTAGGAAACAGTACTGATGAAGGTCACAAAGCCTCAGTCTCGGTGTCCTGAAGTACCCCTATCACTTTGGGAATGCTGATTAAGCTGCTTTTCATTTCCAGGTATGTTAACACATGCATCAAGGCAACAATGTGGTGTTCCCTGATTTCCAACATTAGAATAGAAAGACTCTGAAAAACAAATTAAATATCAGTCTATCACCTATCTATCTGCGTCGATTTCACAGTAGGCTGGGGCAATATGTACCAGGTAAGAAGACAGCTTATAGACTTATTTCTCTAAAATAAAGGTTTAGTTCTATGGTCAACCCAAGTATACTGCCCTACTATTTCATCAAACACAGTGTAGGAAGGAAATGCACAGCTGAATCTTCTGTCTTTAGCTCAAAGCTTCTCTGGATAAACAGGATCAGAAATAAGCTACAAGCTTTCTGTAAACGAACATAACAAGACAAAAGAGAGACACTAAGACCAGGGAGAATATTGTGAGTGGCATATGTGGTGCTGAAACAAAAAAAGCCTTCCTGAAGGTGTTGGATGCCTTTCTTCTCCTTGTACCTTCAGAAACCTTTATCTATAATAAACTGGCCCTGGGGCATCAGTCAATTAATAAAAAATTATTTTTACTTTCCACAGAGCAAAATATCTGATTTGTAGAAACTTGTCAAACTATTCCATGGAGTGATTTTTATTGGAAAATAGAAAATAGTTTTGTTTTCAAGTTTTCAAGGAAATCTGAACTATTTCAATGAACCTTTATTTTACTTTGTCTGCAGAAATGTTTTTGTTACACCTTTAATCGAAAGTGTTCATTTCAAAAGAATGAATAAAAAATGTGGCTAGCTGGGTTATTCTGGTAACAAAAGAGACATCAGCTAGTTTGGCATGTTTCTATGAAGCAGCCTGAAAGCTATTTTTTTCAGTTCTTGCGACAATGTGCGCATGTGTTGTCTTATTCTCAGTAAATGTAACATTACAAAAGTAAAAGCAATAGGTTCATTTTGGTGTGCTAAGGGAGAGCCATGTAGCATCATAAAGAAATGAAATCTGCTTGCATGAAACAAGGTACTGTCACATGTAACCTAGCATTGATCAAATTAACTTTAATTTCCCAAAATAAATATAAAAGCAAAACATAAGAAAACCTTAGTAATCATTTTTACATTGCTCTCTAATGCCAAATTTCTGCCCACAACAAGGTTTTATGGAGGCTGTACGATGTCCAGAAAACAAGTTTTGTGAAATTGTTGCCAGAAAAAGATTCTGCACATAATAATGCAAACATGTTTTTTATTGCTGTACAAAACTTCATTGTGTAGCACTGGAGGCTACCTCAGTGACTTCTGAGACAATGCTTTCTTCATTACAAATATTCTTATGAACACAGAAAAGCAATAGTTATAGTTCACAGTGGCTTGGTAGAAATGGCAGTAACTTGGCTGCCTCAGCAGTATTGAAATTCTGTGGCTGACCAAATTGCAGGTTTTTTTAATAATTGCGGGTTTAAGAGTTCAAAAAGAAGCCAAAGACAGTCCCCAAAAAACAGACTGAACTGTAGCACATCTGAGAATGTATATAGCACATATTGTATATTAATCCTGTCATGTTCTAGATCCATGATCCTTAAAACTGAGATCTTGTCTTTGGCCAGTGTACATATATATATATACACACACGTGTGTGCATGTGTGTATGTATAAACAGTGGTGGTAGTAGACAGCCATCAATAGTTCATATCTAATACCTGAGGAAATATCATTTTGCAAAGAATGAACTTTCACTTCCTTTTCATCATCTTGGAGAAGTTCTTAATGACTTCTTTGCCTCAGTCTTCACTGGCAAATGCTCTGATCACACCACCCAAGTCTTGGAAGGCAGATGCAGGGACTGTGAAAATGAAGACTCTAAGCCCACTGTAGGAAAGGATCCAGTTCGTGTCCATCTTAAGAACCTGAATGTACACAAGTCCATGGGACCTGATGGAATCCATCCACAGGTCCTGAAGGAGCTGGCAAATGAAGCTGCTAAGCCACTGTCCATCATATTTGAAAAATCATGGCAGTCAGGTGAAGTTCCCGACGACTGGGAAAAGGGAAATAGAACCCCCATTTTCATGAAGGGGAAAATGGATGAGCCAGGGAACTACAGACCAGTCAGTCTCACCTCTGTACCTGGCAAAATCTTGGAGCATATTCTCCTGAAAGGCATGCTAAGGCACATGAAAAACAACAAGGTGCTTTGTGAAAGCCAGCATGGCTTCACTAAGGGGAAATCCTGCCTGACCAATCTGGTGGCCTTCTATGATGGGGCTACAGAACTGATGGACAGAGGTCGAGCAGCTGATGTCATCTACCTGGACTTGTGCAAAGCATTCGACACTGTCCCACATGACATCCTTGTCTCTAAATTGGAGAGATATCAATTAGATAGGTGGACCACTTGTTGGATAAAGAACTGGCTGGATGGCCACACGCAAAGAGTTGTCGTCAATGGCTCAATGTCCAGCTGGAGACCAGTAACGAGTGGTGTTCCTCAGGGATCAGTGCTGGGACCGACCTTGTTCAACATCTTTGTCGGTGACATGGACAGTGGGATTGAGTGTGCCCTCAGCAAGTTTGCCAATGACACCAAGCTGTGTGGTTCGCTTGATACATTGGAGGGAAGGGATGCCATCCAGAGGGACCTTGACACGCTTGTGAGGTGGGCAGATGCCAACCTGATGAAGTTTAAGCATGCCAAGTGCAAGGTCCTACACCTGGGTGGGAGCAATGCCAGGCACAGCTACAGGTTGGGCAGGGAAGAGATTCAGAGCAGCCCTGCAGAGAAGGACTTGGGGGTGTTGGTCGATGAAAAAATGAACATGAGCCGGCTGCAGTGTGCGCCTGCAGCTCAGAAAGCCAACCGTATCCTGGGCTGCATCAAAAGGAACTTGACCAGCAGGTCAAGGGAGGTGATCCTGCCCCTCTACTCTGCTCTCGGGAGACCTCACTTGGAGTACTGTGTGCAGTTCTGGTGTCCTCAACATAAAAAGGACATGGAACTATTGGAACAAGTGCAGAGGAGGGCTACGAGGATGATCAGGGGACTGGAGCACCTCCTGTATGAAGACAGAATGAGAAAGTTGGGGCTGTTCAGCCTGGAGAAGAGAAGGCTGCATGGAGACCTCCTAGCAGCCTTCCAGTATCTGAAGGGGACCTACAGGGATGGTGGGGAGGGACTCTTCATGAGGGACTGTAGTGATAGGACAAGGGGTAACGGGTTAAGGCTTAAACAGGGGAAGTTTAGGTTGGATATAGGGAAGAAGTTCTTTCCTGTAAGGGTGGTGAGGCAGTGGAATGGGTTGTCCAGGGAAGCTGTGAATGCTCCATTGCCGGCGGTGTTCAAGGCCAGGTTGGACAGAGCCTTGGGTGGCATGGTTTAGTGTGCAGTGTCCCTGCCCATGGCAGGGGGGTTGGAACTAGATGATCTTAAGGTCCTTTCCAACCCTAACTATTCTATGATTCTGTCTTTCCAAACATCAATGTCCCATGTGACATCATCTATCAAAGACGTGTTGCGTTTTTTTCACTTCAAACGCTTCTCTGGAAAGCTAACTGAAAACCATTCTTGTCTCCTCCTCCAGTTGTATGAGTAACTGCTGCAATTATGTAACTGCTGCAAAATCAACCTCCTTTCAGGACAAAATGTACAGAAAAGAACTGAAAGAAACCAAAGTAGATCCAGGATAAGTATTTTTCCTGAGCAGATAACCCAACGCACCATACAAATGGAAGTTAAGCAAAAGCTTAACTACAGTTGGAAGAGAATAAACTCACTACATATCATGGTCTGGCTGCATTTAGACTAGAAAACCTCTCCCACCAAATCCAAACTCTGCAATCCTTGCATAAATCAATGACATCATCTTTTGTGACTCACTGCCTACAGTATTTATATTCAGCAGGCTGTCTCCCTCGTGGGAAAGTGTCTGTACTGCTGAGACCCATAACTCATTCTGATCCTTGTACAGGAGGTAAAGAGGATGTTCTCTCACCTTGCCTTAATTTCACACACTTTGCACAATATCCCAGTAGGATTTCTTTTCTCAATTTCAGAACAATGTTGAACGGTTGTTTGTCTCCTGAGAAGCTTCATCTTGTGCTGTCTAGGGAATGGCATAAAGAAGAACATATGTAAGTGTGCTCATGTCCTGGTGTATGACATGAATCATCTTGGTAGACTGTTTTAACATGATATACTCAGATAATACGAAGGCTGAAAGATAAGTATTTACTAAACATGAGATGGCGGTGGTGCATGCAATATTCATTTTGCTTCAGTCTGTGAAAGAGTGATGATGCATTCTTTCATTACATGCTCATACGACCTTTCCCCAGTACTCTTACACATTTTTCTATGTTTTCCCATTATCTAAGCTGGTCACCCCAGTCTCCCTTTATAGTCAATAAGAAGAAACAGGCATTTCTGCAGTGCAATTCATCTCATCTTAAAATAGACATCTAAAGCATGACAGCTGAATCACATTTGAGAAGTACCCTTCAGTCATTTACCTGTATAAAATACAGTCATTTGCCTTGATTTATCTCACAGACCCTGCATGGATGGGAAGATAAAGGATGATCCAACTCATCCATCTCTCTTTAAACTTCAAGGCTGTAATGTGTGTTATCTCTAAAACATTTCTGGTAGATGAAAAACCCTCCAAACTGGCAGAGAAAATTGTAAGCAATTTTCCTCATTTCTGTAAATCATTGAATGCAGCTTATTATCTTTATGAAATGCTCCATTTTCTGAATTTGTATCCATTCTTGTTTTCCGCTTTAGGCTGTTAAACTTCTGCAGCACAAGGAATGCTACATGCTTCTCTCCCCCTTTGCAGTCTTCTCTTTGTTAAAAATTTCCATTGTCACTTTACTGTTGAAGAACTCTGGCAACAGACTCTAGGTTACCTGGTTTAAAAGCAGTCACAACTTCATATTGTGGCCTAATGGTTTAAGTAAATTACTCTGCATCCTGCCATTTTTAAAAGTTTATGGATGAAACACCTTTTCTCTTCTTCCTGTGGCTCAAACTGCATATCTGCTGCTACTTAGCTCATCAGCAGGACTATTGGATATAAACTATGCCATGTAAGGAACAATTATAACCAGATTTAATAATGATTTATATTCTTTCAACTTTTCAAATCTCAGAAAATATTACTTAAGGCACAATTATTCCAGATTTTACACCAGAAGAACAGAGTTCAACATCTGGCTCAGAATTTCATCCAGACTAAAAATGGTTCATACTGTGAAGCTTCTGTGTGTGTATGCTGGTAGGGGGTGGAAAGTGCAAGAAAATGGGTGTTTTCTGAAATGGAGGCACCAGGCAATTTCATAATTATATTATTGAAAGCTGGAAAAGCAAGTCTTGTCTCCCACATCCAACATGAAATTATAAACCCATAAATAACAATGTTCATCTGACCCTTTAAATGCTATCTCAATTATTTTCTGTGTTATTTATCTGTCACTACATACAGGCACCAGCTGCATAACCACAGCTATTTGGATATGATCAAGTTAAAGCCACAGGACTAAGAGTAGCAACCATTAATCTCTACTATGATTCCCACTGTCCACAACAATGTGGTGCTCACAGTAATACATACACACATACAGAAAATAAATCCTGATTTTCAAATGAACAGCCAGTGCTGTCTCTTTGCAAGTGGATAGGTCTTAAACAC
The DNA here is from genome assembly GCA_017639245.1 of Myiopsitta monachus. NCBI lineage: Eukaryota > Metazoa > Chordata > Aves > Psittaciformes > Psittacidae > Myiopsitta > Myiopsitta monachus. The sequence goes on from CM029919.1 coordinate 70,602,114, forward strand.
CGTCCAAGATGTCAGATCTCAGGCACTTTTAAGCACAGATAATGCAAATCATGTATTGAAATCAACACAGAGCGTTTCTAGATGCAGAGAGATATGGCTCACAAGTAGCTTAGGCTTTGTTCATAAAGCCTCTTCTAGCTTTGATTGCCCTGGTAGAGGGAATACCATTCGCAGCCTGCCCAAGAAGTGTGTCACTACCCTACCTACTGGTTTAATCTGCGAGCTGTGCTGCTCATGTCGCTGCTCCCCATCTATTTCATTAAAAGCCTGGCATGTAGAAATGCACTGTCATTTCAGAAGAATAAAATAGGGAGGAGTAGGAGGACCCCAGAATTGAAAAACTGAAGTACTTTATATTATGAATCCCTGCATATGACTACGCTTCCTCAGAAGGTGTCCTCAATTCAGGGGTTTCCTCAAAGCAAGACGGTTTGGGTGCGCCTGGTCAGGTACAGTGTATGTGAGGTAGCGCTTCTGAAGCATCTACAGTCTGGGTCTGAATGGGGGCTACATGTCACTGCTTAGTTTTACACAGGCATGCTGATGCCCAGGAAAGCCTATTTGTAAGAAGACTGATTAGATCTAGCCAGCTGGAAGTGTCACTTTGGCATCAGAGGGAAGGCCTGGGACATAGTAGAGTATATATGCATGCCCATTTCATGTCTTTTCACCAAACCCTTGTGAAAGACCCTGTCACCTGCAGGACAAATCCTCACAGGGCTTACCCTGGCATAAGAAATTATTCCCTCTTTCCCTCAGAGAGAGGCTACAGGCAGATATGACACAATCTGACCTCTTGGTATGACAGCAAGATCTGCCAAGAGGAACTAGGATAGATGTCAGTGCTCTCCAAACCATAGAGAAGTAAGAAACTGTCTTTAGCTACTGAGCCAGTCTTCTTGCATAAGTAACATCATCATACACAGCATAGGCCATAAAGGTGTTTTTGACTCCTGCCTTAGATCAGAAAAATAGAGGATGATGAGTTAAGGTGACATACGGGAAAAATCGTCCAATCTAGCTCCCTCAGAAAATTACCCTGTCAGTGATATGGCTGAACGCAGGAGGACTAGAAAGCAGGGTCCAGCATTCTCTAAAATTCTTGATTTTATAAAAGCAATTTCTCAGGAATAATAAAGAAATTGAGTCAATCCCTGTTAAGAGGTCTTTAGAGTGGTGGGCTGAGGGGGGCATGCAGGGGTTTATTTGTGCTTTTGCCAGAAGGTACAGTTCTTCAAACAGAAACACAAGTGGAAAAAGAAACCATGTGATAAAAGAAAATGCAGTCCTCTAGCCTTATCTCTTTAGAGAGCCTTATCTCTTTACGCTTGTTCATCGTAAGCACTTTCAACTGAAAGCAGAGCTCTCTTCTCTTCCACTACTGATATAGAGGATCCCTAGATGCTCTGGACAAGCTTCATAAAAAAACTAGGCAGAAGGCCACAGTCATTTCCCACAGCATGTGTGTAGCCTGTGTCCCTCTGTGTCCCTCTGCATCTTCTGCACTTCAGCAACTTCCAGAGGCCCAGACAAGACCCTAGTCCTGGCGTGTCAGATGCTACAAAAACCTGCCTAAGAGTCAGCCTCTGGCCCAGAGGGAGCAGGGAAAAGCTGAGAAGGGAAAAAAAAAATGTCATGAGTTCAGAGAAGTGGTTAACACCGAGGTTTCAAAACCAGGTTTTGGATACCCAGTCTGAAACACTTCAGAAGAACTGACCACAAAGTATTTTAAGCTGAATACCTAAAATCACTCAAAGTTTTGGTACGCCTTGACCTATACCACTGTGTTATGACAAACAATATTTTCCTCTACACAGGGAACATTCAGGATTGAATGCTCATCACTTAGTGCCCTCTTATCTACCTAGCGAATCTCCTGATAGAGACAGGTTCTGTCGTGGTTGCTTTCTTGATCTGAGATACTAATGGCATAAAGCAGTCAATAGTAAATTCAGATATCTTCCCAGTGCAGATACTAAGGCTGATCTAATTTGCAACCCTTTTCTCATGGCCCTGTAAGCATCATCAAAGCAGCATAAAAACTGCAGAGGAAGGGACAGAGGTATATTCAGACTGCCCACAGTGTGCTTAAGTACATGACAACTTTCCACTCATGATCAAGGGCACTGGATTTGAGCAGCTCCGGATAGCACACAGGCTGAATTGCTCTATCCATACATGTTGGAAAGAAAAGATTTGCAATTCATTTCATCTACCTTTGGATTGCTGAAATTCATGCATGTAGTCAGAGCTAATTGCCTAGAGCCCTTTTATAGATTGTGAGAGAAAGGTATTTTCAGAAGGTGATTCATCCTACCCATCCTACCCAGAGATGAATAGCCTGCATGAATGGCTGTCAGCCTCTGGTGACTGCACAGGGAGCCAAAGCACGGCTTATACCAGCCACATAAGTCTTTCGCTGGTAAAAGTCATCCCAGTCAGAGTTACACAGGTTGAATATGTACTTATGTACTCTGTCCAGAAGACTTCACATGTATGCATTTCTTTATATCTAATACAAAATGCTTAAATGAGTCGTTCCTCTTTCCCTTCATCTTCTTGTGTCTTGGCTACATCTATCAATAATTATTTTCTTCCTGTTCACCTGATTCTAATGCAATAAGGCGCCACTGAATAAATTCAGTTATAGTGGGGGAAAAAGGAGGAATAAAACACACTCAGAGGCCGAGAGCAGAAAATCAGAGCAGAGGCAGAACAGCCTGAGTGTTTCTGGCGAGCTTGCAGGCACAACACAAGTAAACATCTGAAAGACAAAACTACTATCAGCTCAGCATAGAAAGCAAGCTGCCAGATCCACAAAAAAAAATGAGCGTGAGGCCCAACCTAAGCATGTGTGTGCATGCTGAAGAGAGCCAGAAAATCTCTATAAATGTCACCATCTACTCTGGTTTGATATACGGGCCCCAGAGGCCAAGAACTTGACTCTTGGATCTTTTTTGTGCAAACTGTGACATCTCAGGCTCACATCAAGAGCTTTCTATATGTTTTGGCTCAATATCTGCTCCCAGTTATGTTGGTGGAAGGAACTTCAGATTCACACCAACCTAACAGAGTTTATTTTGCCATCTGTCTGTGTTTAGTCTTCATATTAATAATTAAGGCAAGCAATGCAGATTGGGATGGAAATTCTTTCCTGAGGAAAAGAGCTGTGTGCCATGCAAACTACCTAGCAGCTGCTGAATTGGTTTCAAAAATTGCTAGTGAGAAAGCTCACTACTCATTTTTCCATAAGTATTGGCATTGCTAGGATGTCCATTGCCATGGTCCTGTTATTTGAAATTTCTGCTGAACAAGAGCACACCCAAAAAGTAATGGGCTCCGTTAATAACATGCTGTGAACTTCGTGAGGGTTTTTTGAGCTATAAATGTACTTTCTGTGGTCTGTTAATAAAATCATCCTTCCTGTCAAAGAAACAGGGCTGCAGAGAGGCAAGTTGCATGAGTTTCCCCTCATGGAGTTTTTCCCAGCCCACACCACAGTTCAGGGTTAATTGCACAGAGGCCCCTTCACTGGCTCAGGAAACCCTTTCAGTCAGGGCCACCTCCCTCAAAAGGATCACTGGCATTAGTGTGGCCTTGGCTCATGGCTTTCCTCCGTCCAAGAGAGGGGTGGTGGGTCACCTCCAAGGCAAGTGGATCTCTGTCAGCCATTTGCCTCTTTCTAGCACAAGCCTGTTTTATGATATGCCACACATGAAATCCCAAAGGGGAAATGTGAACCTAGCAATAGGTAAAGGTGTTATTAACCTCATGGACATATGCACCTGTCACCACCGATGTGGGATGTCTTTGCTCTTCTGAGTTTTTTCCTGATTTACACTGAACACAAACACCTCAACTTCTATTGGGATATGACTCAGCACTGAATTTTGGCATGGGCTGCTCAGAATTAATTATACTTGTGAAGTGCAGAGCTGTGGGGGCCCCACTTCTGTTGATAATCCTCCTCCCCACATAATCACAGTTTAACCCCTGTTGGCCCCATTACAAACGTCCCCATCCAGGACCAGTGCTTCTCTTCTGGAGGATTAAATACTTGATTTTTTTCCCAGGTTTCTTTACCAAAGTTCTCTATAATAAGAGATCTCAGACAGGAATTGATAAATCCATACTAAAGGGAGGGTAAACATTAACATAGTATACCTTGTGGAATAAAAGGGGAAAAATAGAGCTCTTGAAATGCTAGTTAAAATGTAATGGCAAGCCTCTAAAGAAAACAACAATGCCCTCATTTCTGCATACATTTGTTTTTTCAATAGCTCTGTTCATTTTGACCTCCAGTCCTAAATTCTTCACATCAGTAATTCAAGTTTCCATTAAAAAACCATAGTAAATTTTGAAGCAAAATTGTAATTAAAGACAGTTACAAAAAAATAATCTCTGGGTAATTTGAATCCTTTTAGAACCAATATGGCTAAACTACTGACAGAATAAAGAGGGGAAATTAATGGACATCATATCGGACTTGAGTGAAAGGCAACTGTTTTGTTTTGGAAAACAGCGCAGCAATTGGCATTTTAATCTGACTTACAAAACTTGCTACTGAAATTTTTCGAAGTCTTCTTTCACCTCATATTTTCATCTTAAACAGTGATGCTGAAAGAAGCTTACCATGGTTTGGCTGTCTCCTTGCAACTTCTGCAAGGCAGGTGCTCCTGTCTCTTTGCAGCAACCAAGTTGCTTCTGCTTCTTGCTGTTCTGGCACATCAGAAGAGAAACCATTTCTTTTTTTATAATGCACCAGGCTTGATTGTCTAGAGCCCATGGTACACAGGATTGAGAGATCCGCAGAAATATATAACCCCCAGCATTTGACTCTCACATATCCTTTCCTGGAACAGCAGGGGTACTGCTCTGAAGAAAACAAAGGAAGAAGTTATTTTTTGTTGGGCTGAGTGCTTCAAGGCGAAAAAATGAAGCTGCTCAGGATTGGGAGTGGGCGGTGGTGGTGTTATTTGTAACAGAGCAGCCTCACTTTTGAAATCTGTAGATTCTACTCACTTCTTTGAGTGCTGCTGTTAAGCTAGCTCAGATGCTGTCCGCCTGCATGTGTCTCAGGGTATGTCTAGCCAGCCAAGTGCAGTCCAGTGCCTCAGCTGACCAGGTGCTCTCCACAAGTTGCATGCCAGCTGCATCTGGCAAGTCCTGCTGATCTTCGTCACCGTAAGGCATCATACCACATGCGAAGAAGAAAGACCAAATGCTGTGTTTAGGAAGGCAATACTTGCACTGAATCTCTTCATCCTGGTGTCTTTTCTAGGTTATTTCATTTCTTCCCATCCTCTGCTTCCTTTCATCCCCCTAAAGTCAACAGACAAACTCCAGACCTTCCAGAGTGAAGGGGATCAGATTCTGATGTTTTGTATCTCACTTCAGGGTAAAACAAGCCTGAAATCTTCTTCCAAGGAATGGGAAGTGTGGTGGGATGTTTCCATAACAGCTTGTCTGTGGGAAATACCATGTTGTTGTGTGCAAGTATCCCCTGGCATACAGGTATTTTTCCAAGAGCCCTTGGACATACTTGTGTGAATATAAGGGCAGCAGTATAGAATCATAGAATCAGAGAATAGTTAGGGCTGGAAAGGACCTAAGGATCATCTAGTTCCAACCCCCCTGCCATGGGTAGGGACACTGCACACTAAACCATGCCACCCAAGGCTCTGTCCAACCTGGCCTTGAACACCGCCAGCAATGGAGCATTCACAGCTTCCCTGGACATCCCATTCCACTGCCTCACCACCCTTACAGGAAAGAACTTCTTCCCTATATCCAGTCTAAACTTCCCCTGTTTAAGCCTTAACCCATTACCCCTTGTCCTATCACTACAGTCCCACATGAAGAGTCCCTCCCCACCATCCCTGTAGGTCCCCTTCAGATACTGGAAGGCTGCTAGGAGGTCTCCATGCAGCCTTCTCTTCTCCAGGCTGAACAGCCCCAACTTTCTCATTCTGTCTTCATATGGGAGGTTCTCCAGTCCCCTGATCATCCTTGTGGTCCTCCTCTGGACTTGTTCCAACAGCTCCATGTCCTTTTTATGTTGAGGACACCAGAACTGCACGCAATACTCCAAGTGAGGTCTCACGAGAGCAGAGCAGAGGGGCAGGATCACCTCCCTCGACCTGCTGGTCATGCTCCTTTTGATGCAGCCCAGGATACGGTTGGCTTTCTGAGCTGCAGGCGCACACTGCAGGTGGCTCATGTTCATTTTTTCATCAGCCAACACCCCCAAGTCCTTCTCTGCAGAGCTGCTCTGAATCTCTTCCCTGCCCAACCTGTAGCTGTGCCTGGGACTGCTCCCACCCAGGTGTAGGACCTTGCACGTGGCATGGTTAAACTTCATCAGGTTGGCATCTGCCCACCTCACAAGCGTGTCAAGGTCCCTCTGGATTGCATTCCTTCCCTCCAATGTATCAAGCGAACCACACAGCTTGGTGTCATTGGCAAACTTGCTGAGGGCGCACTCAATCCCTCAGTCCATGTCACTGACAAAGATGTTGAACAAGGTCGGTCCCAACACCGATCCCTGAGGAACACCACTCGTTACTGGTCTCCAGCTGGACATTGAGCCATTGATTTCTCAAGTTCACTTGGCATTCACAGAAGTTCTTGTATTTATGAGTAATTGCACTTCCAGGAACATTACCAACACATATGTAGGGCCCGGGTTACATGGGAGCATCAGTAACAACCACCAGCCCTGCAGGAAGAGAGCAGGAAAGGCTGCAGAAATCTAACAGATATGTGGGACAATTCTTTCATTCAGAATTACACCACTCAAGGTCTTAAAGTTACTGGGCTTAGAGGCAGACAGACTGGGCTAATTCTGGACTTCTTGTGAGTCTAATTTAATTCCTGGAAGTGGAGCTGTGTCCGCTTAAGCTTGGCTCCAGACCAGCTTTTCCAAACGCAGTCAGGCACCAGTGCAATTGTCAGAGTCACTTAACTCCCACTGATGCTAGTTACGTGCCTTTTGAAAATCCCACTAAGGGCGACTGCAAATCTGGCTCCTAGTATGCCCACTTCAGTTTATTCAGCTGTAATTACAGGTCAGCTCTGCTCACACTGGAGCCCTTCCACTGAACTGCTCACTTTCCTGGCACTCCAAAGACCTATATCGTTGGGGGGGGGGGGGGGGGGGCAGAAATTAATTCTACTTATTGGAAACTGAAAAGTGAAGCTATTAAAGGGTAGGAATGTGATGAATCAGTTCTCCACAGTGAAGTGATACTAAAGCAAGCTCCCACTTAGGAACAGCACAGAGTGATTTATTGTTGATTAATCCAGTTCTCCCTTTGCTGTTCCCCATACAGTTACCTGGAGACGATGGTACTGTTTGTTAGTAAAAAAGGGTGCAGTGTCATACATCAAACCACAAGCAAGCCCAGACTAAGAGCCTGTTTGTGAGCAGTCCCAGCTCTGATGTTATACCAAGGCCTTACTAATGCAGGGAATCTCATTAATCGGAACAGTCTGGGACCATAGAGCCATTTGAATTAATGAAAGCTCCTGTTGCTGATGTGGAGTCATAACCAGTGCAAAGATATATTCCAGTTTTTTCTTTTTTTTTCACTGTAGATGTGTATTTTAGGATAAAAAATAAAATACACACAAAACCCCAAAATCTCTAGAAGTTTAGAATGCATGCACTAAGTATAAACATACCCTGGAAGCCACAGCAGCAGCTGATGCAGGAGCAGGTTAGCTTTTGACTAACTGAACAGCTTGGATTGACAAATTTGGGAATAACAGCAATACAGATCCCAAGAAGCTGGAAACCTCATCTAGTGATTCTCCTGGGCATTGGAAGGAACTTCAGCATCAGGTCAGAAACCCTTAGCTCAGGCTTATCTCAAGATTGATTATCTGAATCTTGAAATCCTCTGCTTATTGTGTGTAATCCATCTTCATATTTTCTATGCCTGAGTGCATTGTTTCTGGCAATGACACTACTTTGTCCATTTATTTTCAGATACGGTCAGAGGCAAGTGGTCAGTATCTCAGACATGATTAACTGAGGTCTCAGTGTCCTCTATGGTGTCATGGTTATTTAATTCTTAAGGAAATCATCTCCCTAGAAAAATAAACTCATTTAAAGTACTAATGTTATTTGGAAACTGCCAAACAAAATGCTTGTGAATTAAGGAGCCTAGGAGTGAATAACAGATAAACACATTGACCGTTTGTTGATGAAACAGGACAAAACACTTCCCTTTCCCTTTCAACCCGTTCTCTTGCTGATCAGAGAAATAGGAGGGCTGCAGAATAGCTAGGAATGAACTGCCACCGTGTGGCCAAGGGACAGTTTTAGCTGTTACCTTCCTAGAAATCTCCTGCAAGAGCAGTTGCGCTGAGGCAAATGACAGTCCCTAGTACTTACAAGTGAAAGTTTTCTGCTTCATCATACATTTCACTTCTCTGGTACTTGCAGTTCGTCCCTAGTAGTGGCCATAGGCTGCTTGATGAGGTCTTGTTCCCTTCTCAGTCTCACTTTTTAATAAAAAAGTAGAACATATCTCTTAATTCCATAAATTCTTCCTATATTTTCTCTAATAGGTCACCTCCTCTTCCGACAGGGGCCAGGGTATCATAATCATGGAGCCATTCAAGTGATGATCCCAGGTCTTGCCTTAAAAAAGAGAAGATATCTTTTTAATATGATAAGCCTGTTTGTTTGTTAGTAGAAAACTTATCACCAAGCACTAAATTCTTGCTAGTCAAGTAAGACTCTACCCTCTGCTTTTCAGCTTGGTCTGAAGCAGCTGGACTCCTATGTTCTGTCTTGCCCTCAAAATTCTTTTAGAAGAGTGCATTTTTCTAGCTGTTAAACTCAAGATGTCATGAGTCATTCTACTGACTTGATGAAACTTGGTTCCACTTTGCCATGTGCATAACTCAGAGCTACAGGCCCAAAAGGTGGCAAAAGCCCCCCTAAACACACCCTACAGTGACTGGCCAGCTTTGTGCTGCTTTCATCTTTTTGTGGACCACTCTATCACGAAAATATAACAGGCACTCACCTGAATTAGCCCAAGCAGAAGTACAGATTGGACCTACAGCTGTGAAGATTTTGAGGACATCCGCTAGGTGTTAATCCAGTGTTTTGAGACACCCCATTCAGTCTGGAGCATTAGATAACTATTCATCTCTGCTATGAGTTACCTTGGAGGACTTTCTGCATTACTTACTGTAGTGCTGACACCTTCTGCCTTCACTGTAACTTTATGGCACTACAAGATTCAAAACAGAGTGTACATCTTGTCCAGCTGCCAAATTTCCATTAGCTGCCTATATTTCTTCTGTTTCTACCAAAGACGCTTACAATTTCAGCTCACTTAAGTGTATCATGATTAAATCAAGTTGCTGTACACAAAAGGACAAAATGATTTTGTCTCCTCTAGGACATGATTTGTTCAACAGACTTCATCTCTCTTCAGTTGCTGGATTCTTGTACACAGTGTCTTTGATTTCTTATGGACAGCTGTGGATGTGACATCACAGAAATTCATGGCCAGAGCCTGTTTAGAGCTAGTGCTCAGCAATGATGGTAGCTAGAAGAACATGAAATACCCCAGTACTTCAGCTGACCTGGATTTAAAATGACAAAATAAGAGAAACTTTAATTAAGATCTTGATCATTACTCCAATGCACTCTTGGAAAGAGCTTTTGGGATCAGCTCTGTGGGGAATGCTCACGCACAGTAGCCTTGTTTGATAGAGCTCCTAGTTGATGCACTTCACTATCAGGGCCTGGGAGCCTGGGGGCATGACTGAAAGAGCTCACTAATAATCTCTGCAAGGGATCTAGGTCATGAAGAGCTCTGCTGGTCATGAATAATTCTTCTGTATAATTTGCACTGTCAGAGCACCTATAGTAGGTGCTTAATTAAATAGTGCTTAATTTCAACTTTGCAATGCCTGAAAATAACTTCATGTAGCAGCAAGGTCATTTAGAGACCCTACCCAAGGTAAAGAGGGTCCTTTTAGTTTCCATGCAGAGAGCTCTGCCTCCAAAGCCCCTGGGGAAATAATTCAGGGAAACCAAGGAGAATCAACTGCTCCTGGAAACGTGGAAGGCTGCCTGGAGCGAGTCGGTGTCAGGAACGGGGTTTCCTCTCAGGGCATACAGAGGGCGCTGCCATCCGCAATAAACGCTCCTCTGAGGACGCCGCACAGAGGATGGAAATGCTTACCTTTCCTCTCTCCTGCTCCTCTTATGTTCAACTGCCATTTTCTCACACAGGTAACACAAGACCTGGCTTCTGGACCTCAGCTCCCCCAGCTTCCACCTCCCCAGAGAGTGGCCTAAGATGCTAGGACCACTCTCCATAGCTCTATTGGAGCTGAGCCATGTCCAGTGAGGAGAATACAAGGGTTAATATGCTAGAACTAGAAAGATGTCTACATTTATGGGTTAGGAGGTAGAAAATGCTCTCAGAGAAAAACTGCTTTATTTTACTTGCTTAATTAAAATTTACTAAGATTATAGCAGGCTTGAAATGATCTTTAGGAAAAGGAGAAAAAAAAAAACAAACAAGCAAACCAATCACAGAATTCAAATTGAAATTACACATCTTATTTTCCTCCTCTGTCTCTTACTCATGAAAGCAAACACGTTTCACACTAGAGTTTGTGTACTGGACAGTAGGGGGACCCTGATCCTCTGTCACAGCCAGAGGACCACAGATACCTGTTTTACAAGGACAGACCGACAGACTGAAGTCACAGAGAAAGTCAAACACGCTGAAGCAGTTTGGTTCTGCACGTCACGGTGCATCCTTAAAACTATACCAAAAGATCAGCTACTCCAATGCATATAACCTTGGCACCATGAACATGAAGCCCAGCCCAGGACAGAATACCATTGGAATCCTTTTCTTCTTCTTTCATCAGTATTTTAATTATTCACACACCTAATTCTGTGATAATAACTTTAAAAGGTGGTGAGGTTTTCTGTCAGAATCCATCCTTGTTACAGGTTCTAGTAGCAAAAAGGTGACCACACACTCAGTAAAAATGTTCCTTGGCAACTTCAGATGAGACTCTGCTTGGAGATGGTTTTCAGGGTGACAAGGTTGCCAAAAAAATGCAGGTCTGAGCACTGGCCCTCTCCTCTCACCCACACACAGAGACCTGCAACCTTGACGCATGTCAGCAACAAGGGGTGTGTTTGGAACATGCTGTGCTCTGGCTATCTGACCTGGCCGAGTGGCCTTTAACGATCATGTCAAAGGCAGAACATTTTTGACGACAGTTATGATGTCCAGTTCAGGGCAGTCAGGACAGGACTGAGGACGCACAAAGGCACCAAGGCTGTACAGAGAATACAGACTAATCATGAGAAGCACCAACAGCAGGAAAAGAAAATGTAGACTTTCACTTGATCTCTTCATGAATATGCATTAATGCTGATGGTTAAACTGGTCATTTTCAAGAGGATACACACTAGACAAAGAGCAGTAAAAGTACCTCTAGAATTAAAAAGTGCTACAGAAACAGTTCCTCCCCTTCATGACCACCACCAGAAAAATGAAGAATGCTTTAACCAAAAAGGAGACGCCAGTTCTGAATGCATGAACATACGGGTTTTTTGGCACTCTCCTATCTCATGACAGAAAGTGTCCCAGATCAGTGAGATCTGAGAGAGGTACTTCCACATCATGGCAGAAATGCTGCTTGATTAACTCAGTCCCAAAGTCTGGGAAGAGAAATTAGCAAGAACTGCCACCTGCCAAATGTTCTGTGTGGTGGGCACAAGGTTTATGAGTTTATGATGTATCAGATGGGTTATACTGATGGCTAGTGCCTTAGGAAATTTATCCAAGCCTGTGGACATAAAAACAACTGAACATAGAGACTGGAAATCACCAGTGAATCACCAGCTGGTCATACCAATGCTGCCATGATCCACTTGTTACAGTGAACGACCAACTGAACACCAGATGGAAAAAATCAAAGTAAGCAAAGGCTTGATCACAAATACCTTTGCAAATTCTTAAGACAAAGCACGAGCTGGTGGTTGTGGCTCAGACTGATGCCTGTGATATAAATGGTATTGCCTTATCTGAAGGGCCATAGGCTAGTATTTCCATAGGGTGCTATTGCCTTGTCACTTTATATGTATTTTTACATTGCTGTGCATCAGTGGAACAGGCAGACATAGGCCTTAACAATTCCAAGTATCCCATAGAAGAGGAACCATCTCTAAGACTAAAAAGCCTGAAAAGGAACACTTCTAGACTGCATTCTTCCTCATGTATAGTTTTTAATGATGAAGTAGCAGAATACCAAATATTGGGTATAACATAAAGCTGATGCAGTGGATTTGCCTGCAGATTGTCTGCTGCATTTGAGAAAAACCTTTGCTCCAGTTTATTCTCAAAGTATTCTTTCCCAAGACATTCAGTTTTTCTAGTGTGCATTGGGATGTCCAGATTCAGCAACTGGGTGTTAAAATTGAAATAAACTAACAGGTGGTGTAACCGCATGAAAAACGTTTGAATGCATTTTTTGCATGTTGTTATAACATGTTGTATCAACATGTTGCATGTTGTTGTTACAACATCCCTTGATGTTGTATCCAAGGACTGAACAATTTCCAATAGCAAGCAGAGCACAAGGTAGCTTGTTTTTTCAATACACACTGAAGCAATTCCTCCAAATACAGGTTTCTAATGCTGATTTCTTCACTGTAGATTTTTCTGCTCGTGCCACAGCTTGCTTGTACCTCAGTGCTGTTGTACACCCTCAGATCACAGAATCAATGATGGCACATACAAATTTTCCCATGCAAAAAGAGAGAAAATTCTGCTTCACTGCTCTGAACTTGGAAGCAGCAGTGCAAAAGCTCCAACGTATTCACTGAACTGCTTGAACTGCTGTAATAGACTCAAAAGAGAAATTACTGCACCAGGCAATCTCTGAATCGTTGCTTTCAATAACAGCCCTGGAAAAAAGGCTTGTCAAGTTGGAGTTTCCCCCAAGCTGAATGACAAAGCAGCATTGTTAGGCACAATGAACTCGACGAGTTAAACCCTCATATGAGTCTAACATTGGAACAGCCATGACTTAAAATATGTTCAACACAAAGAACCTTCAGTGACTGCACACATCACTTCCACATCATAAGAGATGGATCAGAGGTCAAAAAACAAAAGCAAGTCTTACATGTCCTATTTCAGATATTCTATCTTCAGTTGAAGAGGGACTATTCTTTCAATATTCTTTTTTACGTGTTTTGGGCTTAAATTTTAAAGTGCTATATGCCCCTTCCACAGCTTTGGGCAAGTACATGGGATGTCTTTCCAGTCTCTTCCTAGAACTAGTGGTTCCCTGCTGGCTGTTTCTTTGAGATTGGTTTGCAGCCTTTGCTGTCTGGGCAGTATCTTGTGAGTACCTCCGGGGAGCACGAAGGATCCAGTTTGAATGTAAACTGTGTTTGCTTGTGCTGGTAGCAACTGAAAGACATAAGATAATGTGGTATTAACGGTTCACCGGTGATAATTTACATGCACAACTATGTCAGAGTTAGTCCCTTTATACACACTTCTAAGGCACAGCTAATCCTGACCTCTTTCAGATATAAACTTTAGCCTAAGACAAAGAAGAGAAATGTCAGTTTCTCTCCACTGATTGTGCTAGGATAGATGATGAGCTCAGATGACAACATCTTCATTTAGTCAGACAATCCCATCCTTTCTGGTGGAAATGTACCACTATTTAGCTTTTTTCTAAATGACTTATTTTTTTGCTGACTGGAGAGAAAACATCCAGCCATTTCTCAATGAGAAAAATGAAAAACAGATGAAGAACGAATTCATCCCTGAGCAGAAAGCAAGCACTATTCCAGCACTACACATGCTACATTTGGTCATGTAATGGCCACACATAAAATAGTTGCGTCCCTTTCATCAGGGAACAAGCAATGTATTACTGCACTTTCACATACTGCATGCAATGGTTCCAGACTTGGGAAACAAAACTTGGAGGCAAACTGCGTTCATTAAATAAACAAACATGGTCTCACAGTGCTACTCCTCCCTCTACCCTTTGCACACCAAAAATAATCTTATTTTGGCTGGCTTATACTGCACCATCAAAATCAACATCCACATTTGGCAGATCCACGTCAGGAACTCTCCGCCATCTCTCTGAATCCAGGCCTGCAATAACTGAGTCAAAGAAAGCTATTGCTTCTCTTACATCTGAACTGGACTGTGGGCCTTTTCTTTCCATGGATGCCTGTTGATCAGATAGGAAGAAAAAGGTTAGCTAAGGGTTGGGCACAATGACCTCTTAATGAGCAAACTGTATAAGGAAGCTGAAAACATTGTATTTGACTCTGTACATCAAGCTAGAAAAAGACATGGGTCAGACTACTCCACAGGCTGTAGCCATCAAAGAAAGTGGGACAGCAGTCTAACAAATGACCATCTTGTTACATGCTCAGCACCAAACATCTTCCACTTGGACACTGCTAGCGAGGTGTTATAAAATCCCTCAGAACCCCAGTATCAGTCCATTTAATTAGGCAGCTAAGTGACAGATGGGCTTTGTGGCCTAATTTATTCTACCTAGCAGTAGGCACCTAATAAGACACACATTAGAAATGTAGTCATGCGGGGTTCCTTCTGTAATTAATGCAGGGCTCCAGTATCTTCAGAAGATGAGTCAGGCCTTAGGTAGGCTGAATTCTCCTCTGCAGGCAGCTCTTTCTCTTAGCTGCAAAGGGATTGTGGGGTAACTTGGTTACTAAATCAAGCATCTTATTAAAATGCCTGGATTAGGTGAAATGAATACAGATCTAAATTGCTAAAGTCCTTTTGAAATGGAAAAGAATCGTGTGTGCTAAAATATGAGTCATTCAACACTGTGTTAATTCCCACAGGAAAGCCACAGGGTTTAAAATTAGGAGCCTGTGTCTTGATAAAAAAGCAAATGCCTGCCTATAAATGTTGCAGCAGTCGTAAAGCCTTGGTTGGCAATTCTGTATGTCCATATGGGATGAATACTTCCTGCTGTTTTCTACCTAATGAGGAGCAGTATATTATCATTGCCTGTCTGAGCTAGGTGTATTGTTTTGCAATACCAAGTCAGAAAATTGCTACCTTGGTTTTCAAACATGCAAACAAAGGATACATGCTGTAGCACATCTCTGAAGGATCAGCTTGTTCCCTGTTCTGTGGAGGAAGAGAGATGAGGTGGCTTATACCCCTTCTGACATTACGGGTTGGTTGAAATCATCAGAAGTGCTAAAAGATAGCTGCTACCACACATCTACTGAAAATAGTGACTGCTATTATGACTAAGCCCTTGTAGGTTAGAAACCATTTTAAAGAAATGCCTATGTACTTCCAGCATCTGACCCACCCCTCCATTCTTTTCTCTTAGTAGACCCAAGTGGCAAATTCTGAATCCACGCAGTCAGCCTGTAGTCCAGGTCCTAGAGATCTTTGGATTAAACCTCCCATGATGACAAGGTTGTCTGGACAAAGTACTTTCCTATTAATCATCCAGCAGGTAGGAGAAAGATGTGAATTTCCACTGACAGGCAATTTAACACAAATAGGTAGTTAGGGAAAAACCATTAAAGCCTGGTGGTAAAATGAACCTTACAATCCGTTAACATAGAATCTGTAGTTAGGAAGCAGAGGATTCTGGCTAGTCTAGAAGTCTCCATGACCTCTCCCTAATTTTTGCAAAGCCAAGGCTAGATAGCTGTGATCCTGCCATTTCTGTTGGCAAGAATGACTTGTGGGTGGCATGTCCTGCTCTTGTTCCCACCTGTTCTTAAGGGGACAGCTCATGGAGTTAGCATGCCAATCAGTACCAGGGTTGTCCATATGTAAGCTCTAGCTGGCCACTGTCAGAAGACAGCATTTTTAGCCTCAGCCTGTAGGAGATTAATTTGTTTTTTCCTAACTGGTATTTTCAGTGGCAAATTTCAGAGATTCATAAACCTGAATGAAGCCTAATTGTGCAGAATGTATCTCCCAGCTTCCTGGTCCATTGTTTTAGTACCATTTTGCACTCATTTTTTTCCCACCTGGCTGATGGTTAGTCCTATATTGCTCCACTACATCACTGCTCAGCTTATCAGGGAACTGGCATGCTGCTAAATCTCTGCTACTTCAAGCCAATCATTGTTTGACAGTGTAAAAAGTCAGTTCACAGACTGTGTCTATAATGCTGAGATTTGTCTCCTGGCGCCTGGCACAAACAGGCTGTTCTTCTATATCTCAGTCATTCTCTTCGGCTATTTCTCTGTCCCTAAATAATAATGTCTTTATAACATCTGCCTTCTCCAGCACACTGAGCTGAATATTGTTTCCTCCTATTATCCCTAGTTTCTGAGAGTCACTGTGCACTGAAAGGGTGACATAAAGCCTAATAAAACAGAATGAAAAATCCCACTGACTGAAAGGGTATTAGATCAAAATGTAAAATTGAAAAATGTGCTATCTTGTCCTAGACACATGAGCCTTGTCCTTTGGTTAAGGAATGCCTGCAAAAAGAGCTTAGCTCAAGCCATTCTGACAATCTGCTGTAACACATACAACAGTGGCAACAATTTTTTGGAAAGACTACCTAGCTTAATTGGTAAGCCAGCGAAACAGCCCTTCTTCCCACCATCCCCATTATTACCCACTTTAAAGATTGCACTGAGTAACCTGTGCTTTTGCTGTCAAAGTCATGTTTGTGGTTGTGTAACCTGAATGGATTTCCCCACCTGTTGCAATTCTTCCATTTGTCCTCACTGCATCAAGTCCAGAGTCAAATTAACCACTGAAATGTCTGGTGATATGCAATCTATAAACTGCAACCAGGACAAAGCTTTGCAATGTTTTTCTTTCTAGGATACATGGAAGTAGTCTGCACTAAAGATGATATTTCAGTTTTGCTTTTGTGGTATCATTACAGTAAATACTTAATTTCACACTACTCAGAAAGAATCTTCAGGTATTTAGCAACATTCCAACTGATGTAACAGTAAAATAACAACTGCCTGAGACCAGCTGAAGCAGAAAATCGACATAGGTCATACAGCTTCAATTGCTTCATAGATTAGGATCAAGCACATGGAAAAAGCTCTTAAGAATTACCTTAGAAGACTCTTTTGAAGGAGGTGGAAGAAATGACTTCTTTCCAGTTTTGAATGATTTTGTGGACATTGGGGAATCTGAAGCCATATGCATGGATTTCAAGTTCTTGATGTTGTCAAGATACTTTTTCCTCAATGCTAACAGGTCCTGTAAGTACTTCAAGCAGTCCTGAGTCTTCGAGTACATCCAGTCTCTGTCTTCCTCTTTTGGCTGGAAGCAAGAGTCGACACTGGTTGTACTTCTGCATTTTTTTAGTGGTTCACTAACTTTTTCCTGCTCACCTCCAAGGACATACATAGAAGCACTGCGGATCAGTCTCACTGCAGAACTGGTGCCCTCACAGTAAGGGATGTCATCTGTCACATTTCTTCGGTGAGAGTTGGGATGAAATACAGAATGGATCTTTTTGAACATAGTGAGCCACTTTCTCCCCTTTATACCTTTTCTCTTTTAGCTCCTTAATTTTACACTAGATCGGGTGGTCAGCAGCTATTACCCTTGCCCTCAGCAGACAGACAATTTTGCCACTCACTGAAATGAGGAGAAAAACTCAAACCCTATTGCTGCAGAAATTGCTTCTTTTATACTAACACATTGCGAAGAGCATGGTGGTGATGCAGAACCACGTTTTCAACTCCATTTGTGTCAGTGAAACAGTTGTGTCCTTTCTTCGGTTCAAGATATAGTACAAGAGGTCAAATAGCATGCTTTGACCTTTTGTTTGACTGCTGCTCCTGGTGGAAAACCATCAGCATCGAGGTAGAAATTCCTGCTCTTTCTACGTTCCCTCCGCGCTCCTCCGCTCCGGTCCCCGCCCGGCGCCAGCGGCCAAAGAGCGCCGTGCGCTGACCGTGGTGCTGAACGGCTCCCGCTCCGCCGCGACCATCCAGCTGCCTTCCGAGGGCCCAGGGAGGCAACCTGGCAGCCAGCCCTCTACGGAATACTTTTTGGGAAGAGCTTGTTGAGACCAGCCTCGTCAGGGATAAAAGTCTGAGTGGGGAAAGAGCAGTTTCTGTCGAGTGGAGTTCAGCTGATGAAAGAAGTCACCCTGGGTTTCACCCACCTGTAACGAGGAGACAGCTACAGCTACCTGATACTGCAGCATTACTAGGAACAAAGCGGATTCAGATGTCAGTCTCTATTACACTCAATACAAAGATGTCTTGTGTAAAGGATGCTGTAGAATAAAACACTTTTCCAAAGCACTAATCTGGCAAAATACTGCAAACAGAAACCAATGAATTTCTATCTTTCCACATTAGTTCTTCTCTTAGATTAATACAAGAACATCCAATACAGTGGTTTTGATGACTGCTTTTTGGTTGAAAGCTGCGGAGAACGTTGACTGTTATTGGCATATTCAAGCATTGCTGGTACTTGTAACTGCGTGACAACATGATGTACGCATTAGACATAGGTAGATAGCAAATTCGGTCAGTTCTCATGACTAAGACAATCAAAAGCATTTTAAAAGCAAGCAGTAATGTCCAGATTTGCCACTGTTCAAAAGAGTTTTCATAATTCATTCCTGATCGAGTACTGACTGCTTGAGAAAATAATTATTTTGAGAGACAGTGGATATCACCCTTCAGATTCTACTGAGCAAATTTCTGTTAATGCCACTGGAAGTGCCATGTGGAGGTTTAAGCATCCTAACAGCTCGATCTCAGCAGAAAAGATACTGTTCTAATATAAATTTGCATCCGTTCCCTCAGGAACTCTCATTTACTGAAACTAAACATACACCACAGCCATCTTAAAACATGCATTTTGTTCTTTTTACAGCTTATGAAGTTGAAATGTCCTTATAACATAGCTAAAAATTGAGACAAACTGACTTCTGACACTTTTTCAGCTTTATAATACTAGTACAAACTTTCAGCTTTATAATACTACAATAAACATAAAAAATTCTCACTGCAGCTGTGAGCAGCCTAGGCGCTGTACTTGTATAGAAGTATTCTATTATTGATAATCTCAAAAATCCTACTCAATCCCACAGCTAGATAATAGATTAAATTGACTTCATGTTAGCATAGACCATTAGAAATTTAAAAAAATCTCTCCTCAAAATTGCACATCTGAGATGGAGAGAGTTTCTGTTCATCAGTACTAACATAGAATAAAAATAGTTCCATCTATAGATTTATTTCATTTTCAGAGCAAAAGGCTACAAGGGGATTTTGATTTATTGTCCTGAATGAGTAAGTAAGTATCTGTCATAGTCATTCTAGACAATGTGTTTACTAAGTTAGTTGCAAAAATTAGATTGTTCCAGAATAACCTTACTAAAAATTACTTAGATTTGCTACATGTGATGATACTGGTCTTTGCTTATAGATGTTGTACAATGCCAGTGAGCCTCAGAGAGGCACTGTAAGGGAACTGATGGTCACAAAACCTGTGATTCAAGAAAATCAGTGGCAGTCCAAGGAATTATTGCCAAAGAGTTGAGCCAGAAGGGTCAATGGGAACTCCACCAAGCAACTGCTGATAGGATCAGACATTGCCCTCAATAGCAAATTGATTTCTAAGCTCATCTGGACTTACAAAGGGCTACAAGGTAAAAACCAATCCAAAACAAATAAAAAAACCCCACAATAAACCAAACAACAACAAAACAAACAAACAAACAAACAAAACCACCTCAAGTTTCTGTTCATGAAACCATAGAAGAAGGTACACCTGTGGAGACTAAATCTGATGATATGCGCTGTGATTTGGAAAACTTTTTATGTGGGTCATAGATGTTTCTGTCCTCCCTCAACTAAGTACCTAAAACATAAAATGACCTCTCACTAATTTAGATAAAACAGTTTCAGGCTCTAAAGAGGATTCTCAATTTCAAGCATGTTCATAGCTAATTTTTAAAAAAGCTTGCTGAACTACATTCATTCCGTGCCAACATATACATGGTTCCCAGTGTTAAAAGTGGTGTTAGGAAGGATTAAAAAACACATGCGACAATACAGTAGCTGCATTATACACCAGAATTTAATTCTAAGTAATAAAGGGTCATTTCAGACATGACTATTTTATTCTATTCATTGGTTATGCACAGTCTTTCTCTCCTATTGTAAAAAATGAATATTTTCTTCAGAGTATCTACTATAATTCAAACAGCTCCATGGAGCTTGGGATGTTGAGGGAAAAATAATGGATATGTTTAAATATCACAAGTGACTCTAGGGTGTTTTGTGAGAAAAGGAATGCTCTGTGTCTTTTTAAGATATTTTTCTATAAAGCATTTACATTGAAACACATTTCTTGAGTACTGTTTTATTTTTTTATAGTCAAATTCTGGTCCCCATGTACACGTAAGTGTCCCTATTCAAGTAAATGGGAAAGCAACTATAATTCAGCCACCACAGGTCACAGGTCTCTTCTCCAGTGTTACTGCTGGGGACTGAGTATGTTACTGTTATTTAAGAAATCTGTTAATTAAAAACCAGGGTCTTATTCAAGAATTATTTTCTTCGGCACAATGACACTCATTGAATGGCAAATGAAAGAATATTTAGTCTGTTAATTCAAAGTACCAAGTTTATGGGCAGCTATTAAACAATAAACAAAGACCTCTTGAAGAAGAAGCTTGTGAGAAGCAGATCAAATAGACCACACTAAATATTTAATGGCATCTAAGATTACTAACTTTGATGAGGCAATGCTCACACCTTGTTTATTTATTTGGCTACTTGAATCTGACTTCTTTTATTCAATACTTTTTATTTTATGTGACTTCTTTTTCTCCTGTTACTGTTTTCAGTGTTTGTGCCTTCTCTGTAGCTAGCAGAGTGATCTAAGTTCCATAGATCACCACCTGATCACTCCCCAAACTGCTTTGTTACTTAGCCCTGTCATTCTGGCAATTTCTGAGCCACCATGACTGGGTAGGAGAATCAAGTTAAAAAATTTAATGTATGTGTCCTGTTTAACTAAATTAAATATAAAGTTGGGGAAAAACAAAACAAACCAACCAAACAACCCACAAAAAACCCAACCAAACAAAAAAAACCCAAAGAAAAAAACCACAAAACAATAAAATAAAATTTTTAAATAAATACTATTAAAAATGATCCCACATATTTTAAGTTTTCCACAATAACTTGTTTGTCAAAACACATTGCTATCTCCAGAATAACATTATATCAAGCATATAAATCTATCGACTTGATAGTTACATCTCACTCAAGTGACTGATGCAGAGGAATGTCAAATCATCCTTGAAACAAAGTAAAAACCTTTGACAAACTGTAGATGACAAGGTGTTCTTTCTCTATCATAAAGTCGTATCTCATTCAGGATACTATATTTTATTATTTTTTTTTAAGTGAAAACACTTTGCTTGTAAAGCAGAAAATCCACACTTACAAAACATGCGAGTGGATAGTGAAGTTCTTGAGACTTCTGTTACTTTGGGTAATTCAGAAATTAAATTAGTTGTCAGTCCTTGTTGAATTCTGCTATGTATGTATAGCTACATTAAAGTGTAAACAGTTCAGAGAGAGCAACAGAACAGAGGAAAACAGAGAAACCAATTCATCGGAACAGGCATCTACGCTTTGCTCACAAGTCCCTCACTACTTGCCACTTCATATGTTCCCTTGAAATTCTACAAAGACACACCAAAAACATTACAAAATCTCCTAGAGATTTAAGAGAAAATTAATAAATGCAGGAATGCTGAGCCCACGGTTCAATACGAAAGAAAAATAACATCCCAAGTTTTAATACCTGAATATGGTGGTTGTTGTGACACTTACTGTTTCCAAGGCCACACGCACTTGAAAAGATTAGATGCTGGGAAATTCCCACATTATAGATCAGGCACTGAATGTCAGTGCTTCGGTGGGTGAAAAGAAACATCCACTATTAGAGGTAAAATACCACAGGACTCCTACCTTTCATTGACTAAAAGGGAAGATGGAAGAAGAATGGATCTTGTTTTCAAAGAAGAATCCTCAGGTTGTTTCTTCTCTTTCAGCCCAATAAAATAGCAGTCAGGAGGAATTCTTCATCCCCAAAACTGCTACCAGCAGCTGCTTGGTATTATTCCTCTTTCAGGAGTTCTCAAAGTTTAGGAAAGGAGAGCAACTCTGATATCGTGCATTTGAAATATCTATGATTGCTTCTCTGAGGCATGAAACTGGAGAAATAAGTTTTCCCAAGAATAAAGCTAAAGATTTTCATTTGAGCTGATTTAGACATAAATACAGTGAAATCCAGATGTGTCACCTACATCAGATTTTACAGGGATCATTCTTTTTCTGGGTACATACTTGAGCTGTGCTGTCACCCAAGCAACACTGACCTGAAAAACCAGCTGAGACAGAAAATCGAGGCCCTGCCAGAGGATGAATAGTATTTTTGGTAAATCAGGAGCATCATCTTTCCATCTAATCTAAATTTGAATCTAAGTATTTCCATTTGACTCAGACCCTGCATATTCTCCATAAATTTTCACCACATGCAAAATTTGCATTCACTGAATAGGTTTTCTTGCAGCATAAGCACTGACTGGGACCAACCAAAGCAGTGACTGCATTCCTATCAGGCATAAAAATAAAGAAATGTCATTCATGTACAGAGAAATGCTTAGGAAGTGATCACACAAATGAAATAACAGTCAATTCTTTGATTATTTATTTATTATTTCTTCTGGCATCACTTTTGGGAAAAGTTTTGGGAGCATCCTACAACAATGTGATAAAATTCACTTCAGTGAAACACCACCTGCTTTATGCTATCTCTATAGCTGTTGCCTGGCAGTTTTCAGAGGGTGAAGTTACTACACTTGTCTCCTGCTCTATCTGGCCTCCTCCTTCCCTTTGTTTCCTCAAATAACCCTGCTGTCATTAAAAACTGTATCCCTGTGACACGCTTGACAAGGGAAATTTGTCTTGTCTTCTGTCACACAGGGTCAAGGGACAGCCAGTTGGCTTTGCTTGTTTCATTGGAAGAATTCATGTCCTTTTAGCAAGAACACTGTTAGGACCTTTCAAAGCATTGTTATTCTTTGTTGAATTAGTTATTGTCTCGTCTCTTGAGTCTTTTGTTCCAAAGATGTCTGAAGAATTATTGCAATGTCTAGCTTGTTACCTGTCACATCCATCACCCATTGATACAGTCTTTGCAAGGAGAATGTGATAAATAGCTAAAATTCTTTCATCATAGCTTGATAAGGAATGGATGTTGCAAGCAGCAGTTCTTCAAATTGATTTATAGAAGTCAAACAGTTAAATGACCTGTCTGTCTTGACCTTTAACTGGATCATCTGTTTCTCATTCCAGTTAAATTCTAATTCAACACTTATCCTTCCTACAAAGAAAGTCCAAAGAAGGATTTATGATAGGGGACAGTATGGATCTTTTGGTAAGTCACAGAGTTGCCAGACCATATCTGTCACCTCCAGAAAAAGCCCACTCACAATACCTGCAAGCATTCTCATAGCTGCCCTTGGATCCCTAATTCCCATTTCTATTTCCTACTCTGCTAACCCAGTGAAACAGTGGAGAGAGTAGTTCAACTGAAGAAGCAAAGAAGCAGTTTGTCTGGGCATGTACAAGTGACGCATCGCAGGAATGCTAGGGAGGATAGAAAGAAAGAGAAACACATCTTGGATGCCCAATAGGGATTTTTTTTAGTGTATCAACTATTTTTCTGCTCAGATCACTATGTCACTGGGGAAAAATACATCTGTATACAGCCTAACACAGAGTGTTCCTGCCCTGCCTCTGCCCCTGCTGCCACAACATAATTAATGAAAAGGAGTTATTCTTTTTCCTATACGTTTCTTAAACATATCTCCTAGTTCATCTCCTTCAGCACTTGCAAAAGCAGTTTCTAATTGGAACAACTTTGGTCATGCTTAGGAATACAAAGAGCCAGTCAGGACCTTTCAACATAACAAGCCACACCTTCAATGACACCTTACAAGGACTATATATATATATATATATAAGTGACCTATAATGCCATCACTACTATAAGTGAACACAACCAGCCATCTGCTCCAGCAACTGTTGTTACTACTCCATGGACAGTTGGAATGGAAGAGGTTTTACTGATCATTAGCCAGGATTGGCAGGACTAGTTTTGGTTGCCTTTCTCTGAGTGGTCAGCAAATAAGTGGAAGGATTCAGATTCCGTGTTGTTCTTGCTCATTTGCCAGCGTTAACAGGAAATACTGTTACAGATAAATATAAATTCTTTCTCCTCTGCTAGTCTGATCTTCTGCCTCTACTCACTTCCCACCTACCCTTCCACTGTGCTTGTAACACAGCCATGCCAGTCTGTATTCAGTGAGCCACGATTAAAGGATGGGGGAAACTTCAAAAAGCGTTTCCCCTGTATCAACAGTGAACAGTTAAATCATATACTTCAAGCTGTGGCTATTTGTAGAGGCAAAGAGAGTTGGTTTATATTCTCCCAGGAATTTTCAGTCAATTGATGTCATCTTCCACAATAGCTGACCTGCTGTGTGGGATCTAAATATGAGGAAAACCATGTAATTCTTAATCAGTGGCTGCACAGTAGTTGGAAAGAGACCTGCCACAGCTGCTGGACTTCAGAATGGAAAGGACTGAGATAGCCTTCATTCTTCTTGTGATTTTTTTTTCTAAAACCATTATTAAGGAAAAGGCATCTCTAGGAAACTGTGATAATTACAGAAATGCACAGGCCGAAATAACAGATCAAATTGTGGTCGGAGCTGGCAGCAAGCAAAGGTTACTGCATTTCTGAGTCAAAACACAGTCAGCAAGGACTTCATGGAGAATCTTTCAACACATTCACAGGAGCTAAGCTCAACAGGAACATCCAGAAAATCTGATGCAGTGGAAATGAAATGTAATCTATCACCCATAATTCTTCCTGCATAAAGAGGAATCCAATTGTCTGAAAACATGAGGCAGCAGAAACTGAGTTCATAATTTAATTCACTTCAGTTCACCTTATTGACTTCAACAGTATGCAGAACACTATCTTTTATCACTCCAGTGTCACTGTTCTTCATTTTTTTCATAGTGAATATGGTTATGGTTATTGATGTGCTTATGAAATATGCACTTAGATTCCTCCACAGTGCGTCTGGATGTATGCCTGGATATCAGGTATTGTTCTGTGGTGGCTGAGTGGGGTGTTTGGGGGACTGGGAGGTGTCAAGAGGGGAAAGAGTTAGGCTAATCTTGCAAAAGCTACCTCCACAAGGTCACAGACCTCTTCCTTCAGAGAGTTCATTGCTGTTGTAGAGTGTATAATGTCATTATAGTTTCCAAGAAGGGCTCTGTTTCTTCTTTTTGGCATATCCTTGCAGAAGTGATTATGAACCAGATTACAATTCTAAACCATGTGAGAGAAAAAGATTATCAAAAGCTCTTGACAGGATGATCGTAATCTGGAAAATGTTATTCTCCTCACCCTCCATGAGAGATATAGTTTAACTGAAAAATGAAATCTGAAAATATAGATAACCATGCAGAGATCAGGCTTTGCTTTCTGCCGTGCCTGGGGCTGTGGGTTGTGCTCACAGCTCATGCAGTATACCCCTCTACTGCCAGTTCATCTGCAGAACATCCTGCCTGACTTTACAACAGCCACCACAGTGAACTGTATTCCCTTCTTTCCTGAACTGTAATGCTTGTCCCAAGCCTCAGAGATGCTGTGGGTTGCCTGTCTTTTTTTCTACTTTCATTTTCTTGCTTTTCTCCTCAGTCAGCTATCGTTAGAAACAGGGAGGATTCTCTCAAGGACCTCAGGAATCCTCATTCCAATCATCTGCTCCTTCTGCACCTTTCAGTTTCACCACTAGATGGAAGCCTTGACCTCCACAGTTGCTCAGATTTCTGACCGCTCAATTGCCCAGCCGTGCTTTTTGGTGAGGTGTTTACCTGCGCCGATTCACATGCTTAAGTAACAGTTTGCTAGTCTTAGGCATTTCTATTGATCAGTGATTCATGCATGGAAGGTATGAAACGCATAAGCCTCACATGCGTGATGGCATTCTCAGATAAAACTGTAGAGATTGCTAGGGCTGTGTAAATCTTTACTAACAATGTAAATCTAGATTGCATCAACCACGGATAATCAAAGGAAAGAGAATGGGATCACTGCTTCCCACAAGTCTCAGCACAGGGGGTAGTCACTGGTAATATGTGTTTGGGGTCGCAGAGCTGGTTGAAGGCTATTCCTTTCAGCAGCACTGAGCTGCCCAGCGCAGCACTGAGGTCCAAGGACATAGCACAAACAGTGGCTATATACTCTGAGGTACCAACAACATTTTTGGTTGTAAGCACCACGTGAATAAAAATTGAGGTTTCAATTGTTACTATAAGAAAATACCAAATACTTTGTATGAATGAATACTTTTCATATCTCATTTCTTAACATCTCAATGCGAATTTTTATGTTCAGAATTCTGGGTGTTTAGGATATATTGCTCTCATGGGATCATTCTCTGACTGAGTTAGTAACTCTCAGTAATGGGATATGAACTGCTGAATACTCATGATTATGAACTCAGGAATTTCTTTTGAAGAAAACTCATGTTGGTTGTTAGCCAACCTCAGAGATCAATGGGAGATATTTCTGCTCCCAAGTGCCAAGTCAGATGGGGAGAACTCTACAGTTTTAGCAGACAGCAAATTCATTTCAATACTTTGACAAAGAAAAGAGGAAGCACAGTTTATAGAAATTTGTTTAGTCATTCAGAAGGCTATCTCTGAAAAGAATTTCTGATTTGTCCTTTCTTTTATAAGCCTAGAAAGCTCCAGGGGCAAAGAGGCGAAGTTCCTTTTTTCTTGCTCTTCACTTGTTTCTTTAATAATGTGCAGACATCTGATGTAATCTTGCTGGTTATCCCTGTGATTGCTCTCACAAACAGTACTACAACTCTTATTTCTGTATTGCTACTAAACTGTAGAACAGCCAACATTAGATGTTGTGCACGTCACCCAGTGGCATGTGAGGCTACATCTGTGCAGGTACAGCAAGTAGTGAAAGACAAATTCTGTTTTTACCCCAGAATATCTGCCTTTGTCTTTATGTCAGCTGGAAGGATTGTGCTGTTGCCCAAATTGTGATGGGTACTGTTCAACGGAGCACCAGCTGATACAAACTAAAACTGCTGAAAAGCAGGCTAGTCATGATTTCATGGCGCCTTGAACCTGTTTCATCTACCAGTATAAGCATAGCTCTTAAATCTAGGCCCTGAGCTGGTATGGATAAGCTAATTCAAAGGATTTACACACATTCACTCTAGTCAAAGATTTGGTGCGCGCTAGCACAGATCAATACAAGTTAGGAAAAAAACTTCTATGGATTTGTTTTCGTTATAACATACCTGGGAATTTCACATTGCCATTTTCAAATGAGTTGTGCCTAGCAAAGTCTGCAAAAGCAACCCTCTCATGGACCTCACAGGCCGTTCTTTTCTCTTGAGTTTCACTTGGGGTTAGGATTGAGTTGGTTTTGCTCTAGATGTCATTAATCTCTTTCTGTTCATTTCAGTCAACCTGTTTCATAGTTCTGCTTGATTTTACTGGGTGTCTTTTTTGTGGATTGGGTAGGAAGGGGAAGATATATCACCTCTGTGAAGAAATTGCATTTTAACAAGCAATATTATTAGGCCTTATGTTTATGAGCCAGTCCACACTGTATATAAGTTATCTCAGTGGGACAAACTACTTGAAGTCTAAATGTAGTATGTCTAAACTTCAAAAAGACTCTGTAAAAAATTACTTTTCTTGGAAAATTATTGGTTTGGTGTAACCACAAATAACACTGGGGTTATTGTAACTGAAAGGGATGGAAAATCTTGGGCTTGGTCACGGTTTCTTGGTGTACACATTTCCATTCATTCCTTGTGGAGGATTAGAGCATGGTCCTTGTTGTGGTTTAACCCCAGCTGGCAACTAAGTACCACGCAGCTGCTTGCTCACTCCCCTGCCTTCCTCCGCTAGGATGGGAAGGAAAATCAGAAAAAGATAAAAGCCATGGGTTGAGATAAGAACGGTTTAATAATTGAAATTAAGTAAAATATATAATAACAATAAACCCAATAATAACAGTAATGAAAAGGGAGATAAAAAAAAAAAAAGAGAACCTTCCAGCACCTAAAGAGGTCCCACAAGAAATCTGGAAAGGGACACTTTACAATGGTGTGTAGGCATAGGACAAGGGGAAATGGCTTTAAACTAACTGAAAGAGGGGAGATTTTGATTACATATTAGGAAAACATTCTTTATTCTAAGGGTAGTGAGGCACTTGGACAGGTTCCCCAGAGAAACCGTGGCTGCCCTATCCCTGGCAGTGCTTAAGGCCAGGTTAGATGTTGCTTTGTGCAACACGGTCTAGAGGAAGGCGTCCATGACAGGGTGGTTGGAACTGGATGATCTTTAAGGTCCTTTCCAACACAAACCATTCTATGATGCTATGATTTTATGAATAAAATGCACAACCACTCACCACCCACTGACTGATACCCAGCATGACCCACACAGCAATTGAACCCTCCTGGGTAACACCCCCCAGTTTATATACTGGGCAAGACATGCTGTGGTATGGAATACACCTTTGGCTAGTTTGGGTCAGGTGTCCTGTCTCTGCTTCCTCCTGGCTTCTTGTGCTCCTCTTCACTGGCAGAGCATGAGACTAAAAGTCCTTGATCAGGGTAAGCACTACTTAAAAACAACTAAAACATTGGTGTCTTATCAGCACTGTTCTCATACTAAATCCAAAACACAGCACTGCGCCAGCTACTAGGAAGAAAATTAACTGTATCCTAGCCAAAACCAGGAAAATCCTTCAGCAGCTGGAGTTTCTGGCTAAGCTCACCTCAACTTCAGCATTACAGGATGATAGCATGAAAAAACAATATTCAGCTTGTATAAATCTTCTATATGGGAACAAGGAAAGGAAGCATGTATAGCTTAATCCAAAAAAGAAAGCCCTAAGGCACCAAGTGACAGGAATCATGAGTAGCTGCACTATCTGAAAATACTTTGTATTCATTTCTGAAACCAAATGCACTTCAGGTTGCCAGTGTCCCTTTAAGAAGTGCCATTGACTGTGAAAGCCATTTGGAGAAAACAAGCAGAAGTCTCATTGACAATGGTATCAGACTGGAATGAAGGACAAATACACTGTATTTTATCACTGCCTTCTGTGATAGGGCATGTGTTCATTGAATGGAAAAATGGAAATACTAAATAAGTGGTAAGCTGCTATAAATAGCACCTTTTTGTTACACTAATCAGTCTCAGTTTTCCGTGATTTGCAGACGCCTTGGATTTTGCAAGTGGAAAATGCACATAAACAGAGTGGACCCTGCTGTATGGGGGAAAGTGAGAATGACATTCTGATGAGTAGAATTTGAATTCATAATTGATTTCAGGTTTATTTTAATCTTTAGTTATAACACAGTCATGTGAACATTCATTTGATGGGCCAAACTGCTTGAATCTTTTCTTCCATTCATAAGCCAGCTGCTGCATAGACATGCATCAAATTCAGTAGATTCACAATCTGTTCCTTAATTTAATTACTAATAGGGGTGTCCACAGAAAAACTTTTTTGATTGCTCTATTTTATGAAGTTTGATGTAGTTTTACCAGTCAGATATACAAGTCAAAGGCTTCGCTAGTTCCAATGTCTGATACAATTAGGTTAATGGCATGAAGCCACTGGAGTGTGGGGATGCAGGCAGACTGCTCTGTGCCCAGGAGTCAGAGCCATGGTCATATTTGCCCTTGCTGTCAAAGAGAAGAGAATGGCAGTGACAACAGTGGTTAGGAGGAATTTTGTAGAAATAAAACCTGCCAGGCTCTCCTTGCATTCTTATGCCCGTAGGCACCTGTCCTACAAAGTGCCCCAACTTCCTAGAAATTTCAGTAGGTTTTCCTAGGCACAGGCAGAAAACTTTTCACAAAAAAAACCCAAACAACTTTGTCTGATAAAAGATATGAACTGCTGCTCTCCTCAGGTCTGACTTTCCTTCTGTAGGCGATAGCGTAAGAACATGAGACCAGAATGATGTCTCTGCAAGCGAGAACTCATCTAACCTGCATGCCCCTGGAAAAGTCACTAACTTGTTAAAATTCTTGCAACAGCTTCCTAAGCCTAGGAGTTTTCTCTCCATTTTCTTCATGCTCCTCACTTCCATTTTTGTGGGGTTTTTGCTTAGTTTCTATCAGCCTGCTTCAAAGCTGTGTTTTAATTCAGCTGTAGCGAAGTCAATACTGGAATGAGCAGCATTCTTACTTATGCATAAGTAAGCATACCTTACCCACCCTTCAAGTTTGTGTTAAGATCAAAGATATCAAGATTGATGTCACATCTATTCATTCCTCCCATAACTGCTTCTCTTCTACAGAGGTGTGGATACAGGCAATTTCTACCTTGAACAACACACTCTCACATGTAGACTTGCCTGTGGATTATATGGAAATTACTAAGTATTAAGAGAAAGAGCCTAGTTTTTGTAGATATGAAGTCTGCTTTCATTAGGACAATCAGACATCAGCTATTCATAGGCTGGTTCTGGATTTTCTCTACAGGAAAAAAAACATTACTCTCAATCCTAATCCTCTCCTTATTTGAGGTGGAAAAGGAGGTGATGAGGACATACTAGAAAATGGAGCAGATTATGTAGAATCATAGAATCATAGAATAGTTAGGGTTGGAAAGGACCTAAAGATCATCTAGTTCCAACCTCCCTGCCATGGGCAGGGACACCTCCCACTAAACCATGCCACCCAAGGCTCTGTCCAACCCGGCTTTGAACACCACCAGCAATGGAGCATTCACAACTTCCCTGGACAGCCCATTCCAGTGTCTCATCACCCTTACAGTATAGAATTTCTTCCTCATATCCAATCTAAACTTCCCCTCCTTAAGTTTGAACCCATTACCCCTTGTCTTATCACTACAGTCCCTCATGAAGAGTCCCTCCCCACCATCCCTGTAGGTCCCCTTCAGATACTGGAAGGCTGCTAGGAGGTCTCCATGCAGCCTTCTCTTCTCCAGGCTGAACAGCCCCAACTTTCTCAGCCTATCTTCATATGGGAGGTGCTCCAGTCCCCTGATCATCCTCATGGCCCTCCTCTGGACTTGTTCCAACAGTTCCATGTCCTTTTTATGTTGAGGACACCAGAACTGCACACAATACTCCAAGTGAGGTCTCATGAGAGCAGAGTAGAGGGGCAGGATCGCCTCCCTCGACCTGCTGGTCATGCTCCTTTTGATGCAGCCCAGGATACTTTCTCATTAGTGAGACTAATGTGAGGTCTCAATACAACAACTCATGCAAGGGTCAGACTTATCTCTCCCTGGCCCTGAGGGCCAGAATATGCATTCTGTTAGGGATGTGCTGTGCTGCATAACCATGATAAAATCTCAGACAGAGCATTAAAAGAGCTAGAGTTGCCTGCAGAGGATCCCTTAATATGAGCAAGAAGTGCTGTGAGGATGGAAGGAAGGCACCTGGATATGACACTGTTAAGGCTCAAAAGCAGTCTGTGTTCACATGGCACTGAACCCAGTTTCACAACCCTTGCTTCAGATGCACTGTTACATGAATTCAGTCTCTGTGATTTGGGACTTGAACTGGTAAATCTGCACATCTTGGGCATATTCCCACCAGGTAAGGGATCTCAGTACTGTGTCCCATTCCCAGGTACAGACATCCCTTCTGACATCTTCCCTGACAGTGATGGATGGGGAGATATCAGACAAAGATGTCTGCTAGTGACACAGGAACTGAGGTCTAATTAAACATGTAATTGTAGATTGGGAAAGGAAGCACTTAATTTTCTAGCACACAGACCTAGGATCCCACTAAGTGATGAAAGCTAGAGTGGATTCCTAATGCTCTACAAGCAGACACTTTCTTCTCTTGACCATTCATACTTTCAAAGCAGTAGAAAAAGAAGTCCACCATTTAAAGATAGATGCTCTCAGAAAAGAGCTGTTGAGCTGCTGGGGACTTTTACTGTAACTTGAATGTATCCAGGAGTCCTGAAGCATACAACTTCTAGTGATTTTATTGCAAAATGGAATTTGGATAAACACCAGTAGCACCTCGTCACTCAACATCTGCTTTCTTGTGACTGTTTTCTGTCTGCCTTGGCCACCCTGCTGGAAATGATCAGTGACCCATGAAGATGAATAAATGATCAATAAGTAGTCACGTAACAGTCTACATATAGCTCAGTATCCCAACATCTGCTTGTTTGGTCATTATTGTCTGGATGATTCTATGTTAATTACGTGAATTTTCTGGTTCGGGGCATGAAATCCACCTTGCAAGTCCATACACAGGCTGTGTATTTCACTAACTCTAAGCACTGAAATTAGATGTTTAAAATACTACCTCCTTGCAAAAAGTGTGCTGACCAGTACTTTGAAGGGAAAAAATTCTCCTGGAAGTGACTCAGAGAACCTTTTTCTCTTCACTGAAGGGCATCCAGAGCAATTGGTTTCCCAGCCTGGGTGACTAAACTTCAGCAGTTGGACCACTTGCTGAGGAATCTTCTCCAAGAACCATTGCTATGTTGGAGTGAGGGTGACCTCCTGGACCTCCTGGAGCACAGCCACAGTCCTTCAGCACCATGTCCCTAGTGCTGTGAGGGGCAGCAGACAGGCAGCCCATGC
This sequence comes from Myiopsitta monachus, assembly GCA_017639245.1. NCBI lineage: Eukaryota > Metazoa > Chordata > Aves > Psittaciformes > Psittacidae > Myiopsitta > Myiopsitta monachus. Next base: position 70,634,882 of record CM029919.1, read on the forward strand.
CCAATGGCCTTACTACAACAGCTGCAGTGACACCCCATCCCTTGTTCCCTATGCAGGACATTCAGGATCAAGGGAGCTGCTTTCTGCACAAGGGCTAACTTGAAATGTAGAGTGAGGGCTGTTCCTCATACATTACTTAACTGCATGGAAAAAGAAAAGAAAGCCAAGATGTAACTGCAGAGCAGCCCTAAAATTAGTTCAAAAACCAATGTGATGAATAACATGGAAACGTTTGCTCTTATAATCAGATCTGTATATATAGTGAGAAAAGCAAATAGCAATGTGTCTCTGCTCCAGACTAAATAAATATTCTGCTACTGCAGATTCTGTTGAAAGTTGAGCTTGCACTTGGCAAAAAAAGAGACCAGATTAGCAGCAGGATTCATAGCCTTTAATATTTACTAACATATGCAAAACAACAAAGACAACGCTCTTACAGCTCTTCATATCTTCGCAGCACTTCGTAAACATTACCTAGCCATATACCTCAACAAACTCCTATGTGTTCTCAACACTCCACCAACACCCAGCTTTAATCAGACACCTACTCTGAGGGAAGGTTGGCTTCCCTCTATGCCCAGCCTTTTTCCTGCCCTCCTGGGTGGCTAGATATGGCTGCGGTCTTTTGTCATTTACACTTATGGTGGGACGCTTACAGCAGATAAATCAGTATATAGTTACTGGACTGTAAACCACTATTTTTTGTTGGCTGGTGAAATGATCCAGAGCTCACACTCAGTTCCCTGAGCCATCTAATACCTTTTCTACAGCCACTGCAAAATTAGTCACAAGCTATACCATAAGCCTCCACTATAATCACCCATTAAAATTCTTCCTTACTTACAAAATGTTTAAACATGTGTTATTATATCATGGCTGATATAATCATGGCTGACAATGTGGGTGGGGAGGTGAATAAGACTTTTTTGGTCCATTTACTTTTTCCAGTGCCCTAAAGCTCTGCCAAAAATGCAAGAAAGGAAGCAATCACTCAAACAATCCAATAAACATCCTCTTCATGTGGGTGATCTCATGATATAGCAACCATAATAACTACAGTAGTTGCTAAAAGAAACTTTTCTACACCAGATAAATTATCTTACCCGCACAAAATGTTTGTCTAGCAGAAATAGGTGGCATGCTAAGACATTTACACTAACTAAGGTTTATTGGTTAGCATTATAAAATTTCTTCAAGAATGAAGAATTTGGAGGCATCTATAGGAAAATACTATCACAAGCCTGGACACAGTTTCACTGCCACTCATGAGTAAGCTTCTTTAACCATGAAGAAAGGCACCATGCGATGTGAAGCACCCTGAAGGTGTCTGTCCTTCTCCATTGGCGAAGGAAGAAGATGATGAGGTCAGCTAAGCTCCCCATCTAAAAATGGTCAGAAGAGTTCCTAATATTAAGGAATATTCATTCTGACCGATACCTGTTTGGTATGGTCCCTGTTCCCCTGGAGTACAAAATGGAGCTGCACACAGGTCTTCACTCAATGAGCTGCTCCCTGCTTTCACGCATAGCTAATCTCCATTCTTCTCTTTCAAACCTTCTTACAGACAAATCATTTCCTTTAAACCTTTCCCCAGGTGAAGACTTTTCCTCTATCCTGTGCGTGTACTCGGCTGGTGACTAATGCCTCTGGCTTTTTTTACCTAGAAGTTAACACTACTAAGTTTTCTGGGCAAAAATCTGCTACTCTCGTATGTCCAGCACAGAATTGTGTACAGTTAGAGTGGAAGGAGAAGATGACATAACCTTTGCTTATAACAGTAAAGATTTTCCTGTGCTCCTGCACTGCCTTATACTAAATATTCTTCAAACTTCAGCTGAATGCCTGAGGACAACAGGCAGATGATGGAACTTGTAGTAAGAGGCATTTTCACTGTGGTTTCTTGAGAGTATCAGGAAAAAAGTAGATTTTTGAGGAACAAATAGGAAATTTAAAAAAAAAAAAAAGAAAAAAGAGACACTTCCAAAAAAGTCATTTTCTTAGGGCCATGAGACAAAAAAAAAAAAAAAAACAGAAGTATATGAAATCTGGAGCAAAATAGAGGAATGGTATAACCTTGGATAGGATAAGAGGATCCTCTGCTTCTCTGTTAATCACTTCATCACTTTCTTACATGCTTGAGAGCTTCTTTATCCTCTGCAACCAATATTTGAACTAATGGTTCATATTCAGAGCAATAAAAGAGATGTAAATTTTGAAGAACACTGAGCATCTGCATTGCCCATGGACAGTAAGCACTGAAAATCTTGACAGTTTTATGTGGGAACCTAACCCTAACTTTACATATATAGGCTTGAAAGCGATTGTCTAAATGTAGGATGAGATTTTATCTGGTAAATCCCAGGTGAATAAACTTGGCATACTTATCATTTCTCCATGAATAGAAATTCTGGAGAGCAGTTATGGAAACAAATTCCGGGCAAGCAGAAGTAACTTGTAAAACTTCTTTTCACATTCTTTGAGCAAAGGCAAGTGCTTAAAATCATGTATTTTGCTTCTTCCTTTGACAGCTTTGGAATCAAATTTTTACAAGTTTTTAGACCTTTTTTTCCTTTTTTTTCTTTTAAGTTTTTCTTAAGGGTTATTTTGTAACTTGACCTATAGCGCTATCATGGAAAATAGCTGAAAACGAACATTTTATGAGATCAGTGCTGCAAACATACAATACTGTCCATGGTGCATATACCAAAAATATTCTGTAGATCCATAACATACTATACTAGGGATAGGCCCTAGTAAGTAGTCCCAGAAATGCCAACATACACAAGCACACATAAAGGTGTAAAGGATGTATATATTAAAAATGAAATGTAACATTTTTGCATAGTGGTGCCATTTGCTGAACAGATACAAATAATGGTGTTGCCTCAGATGAACAGTGCATTTTCAGACAATGAGCTGTTTCATGGGTTTCATGCATTTCTATTTTGCCCAGCATCCATATCTAAACTATTTCATGAAAGTCACACACCATTTCTTTGCACATAAACAACATTCCTCACATACAAGACCATGCTGATCAGCTTCCTTGAATAACTACTTAAAGGAGAGATGATTAATTTATTCCCTATTCTTTTTGGAGTGGAAGTTTTTACATGCTGCCATGCTGTGATGAGCACTCTATGATGCATAGCTGACTGGCTCTAATACCATTTGATCCTTTATAAATTAAGAGGCAAGAGGTTGCAGCCTATCGTGTAACTCCATTACTGGGATTTGGATTAAGAGTGTCTTGCACATGTTATTGTCTTTCTTTTAGCTGCTACATGTTCGGTGCCTTGAGAATAGCTTTTGGAAACCTTTCTCTCTACTCACCCTTGAGCTGCCCATCTGGACTCTGAAAGGATCTATTTGCCAGTGAGCTGCATGGGCCTGAGTGTAGGAAAAAATCCAGCAATCATCAAAGAAAAAGAGTAAGTTTAGAAGATTTTTTTCTATTTATTTCATTTCCATCTGCATTTCAAAACTGATCCCAACTACCAGAGTAAATGTTTGTATTTGGAGAATTACTTCTAGGTTCACACTATAAAGATTTTAGCTGTTCTACTATGGCAGTGATTGTATTCCCAAAAGATCCATTATAGTAAGTATAACATCAGGAACAATAACAGTTAGGCCTTTCCCTTTCTTTTTGGGGGGTTGGTGGGTTTTAAAAGTTTGAATTCACTTACTTGCTCTTGCATTCCCCTGAGGTAGGGAACTTCCTACTGCAGGGCACCACTCCCACCCCAAGTCACACAGCTCCTGTACACCCAGCAGATCAGCCACGTGGAACTTTATGGGAAGAAATAAAATGAATGGGGAGGACAGAAATGAGAGTTTAGACCTCTTCCTGCTGCCATGCTGATACTTTTACTCCAGAGGGCCAGTGGAACTAGGCAGGGCTGTGCAGGGCCAGGGCAAAACCTATACCATGATAGAGAGAAGATACACTGCACTCTTATTGTCAGGAACAGGACCTTATTAAAAGCAGAATGTTTAAATCTAGATACTTTTCCTTGCACTTGTGGGCATCTGGGCTTTCATTATTGCATCAAACAGCTTGGAGCTAAGAGGTGCAATTAGCAACTTTGATGGTGGGATGTTGTCCCTTAATGTGTCTTCCATGGTGATTGATATTGTTGCCTTTATTCTTCCAGACAATTATTTTCCCCCATCAAATCAAACCAACATAATCAGAGATGATATAACCACCCATCTGTGTACAGTATAATACCTTTAAATCATCAGAGGCCAGCACCAGGCAGCAGCACTAACAGCCACCAGTGCGGAGGTTTTGGCAGATTCACCAAGAAGCTTTGCTACATCGCAAAACCCTGACTGAGGCACATCAGAGCTGAAGGCAACCACCATTAGGTGCTCTGTCACCTACACAGTGTACCTTTCCAGGGGTAATAAAAGCAGAGTGCAACTGCTGCCAAGAGAGCTTTCCTTGTTTGTTAAGATTTTTCCCCATCACCAGCTATGTGATGCTACTAAAATGCTACTAGAATGTGTAGCATTCACAAAATCAGCCATGCATTCTCATAGTCACACTGTTATCACAGCCAAAGATGGGCTAAGTGTACCTATGCTCTGATCCACTTCATACACTCTCATGATCTCTGGCCTTAAAAATCAGAGTTGCATATTGAGGTAAATCAAGGGAGTATCATGAGAAGTTTGTCCTGTCCTTATGCTTTTTTTAAACATCCGCTTTTGGCTACTGACTGGGACAGATAGTGTACTAGAATCATGGATATGACCTAGTACAACCATTATTTTAGTCTCTAATGAAAGAAGATTGCAGAGCATCCAGGGAATCCAGGAGGCACTGCTATTTGGATGAAAGGCATTCCCATGCTCCAGTGATGAGCCGCCATCCAAAACACTAAGGTAGATGAGTGGCAATAAATGCTGGAGATAAGCAGATGGCTCCCAAGCTACAGAATGAGTTTACAGCAACAAATACTAATGGTCTGAAGCTATTTTATGAACTTCTTACAAAATGCCAGAGCAAGATGTCTGAGCTCTTAAACATCAAAGCTATTTTTTAAAAGTTGATTTATAGAAGCCAAAATAAATTATTCAATTTTCAGTTAAAACTTTCAGACCACAAAAATAGCATCCAAATATTTTTCCTAATTATCCTTTTTGGCTAATGCATTTTTGGGCCAATTTTTTGGCAGATTTTTTCGCCCTTCATATCTTTATATAGTCCAGCTATTGTTCTGCAAGTCTTTCAGTGCAGTTGGAGAACAGCAGCTGAAGGCAGATTAAATCTGGGCTGCTGTGGCCCTATCCTCTGCCCTGGAGGAGCCCTGCACTGCCAGCCATGGTGTTCTATCCCTCTCTGTTGTCTTGCTGATGGCATTTGTGCAAGCAGAAGTTGAATCTCACCAGGAAACTTATTGGGCTGAAGACAAACCACTCATTTCTTTCACTGGGCATGTTTTCCGTCAAACCAGCTGCTTCAAATTCTCCAGGTAGTGCGGAGACAAGGAGGAGGGCATGCATGGTGAGGAACAGGGGAGACAGGCAGCCTCACTCTATATGCGTGTTAGCTGCTGAGGAGCTCTGCTGCTAGCAAAACAATGAGACACCCTGGTTCTGAAGGTCACTGGATGATGCAGTTTACTGGTTTAGTTGAGACCTTTAATTTGATCTGCAAGCTCTCAGAAAAGACCGCCCTGTAAAATGGATCAACCAGAAAACTGGGATGCTTTACATTCTTTCAGCAATTTGCCTGCTGTGAGAGGACATTAAAGAACTGCCTGGCCCATATGTTGGGGCAGAGCATTTCTCCTTCTTTTAAGTCCCAGTGATGTTCTTTCTATGGTTCCTATATATGACTCTGCTTTCATTCCTTGATAGTTTTTACAAATAGAAGCACACATTTATATCAAGTAGGATTTCTCTCTCACAACTGCCTCTCCCTATGCTGATCATCTGTAATGATACCTCTAAAGCAAAACACTCTTGACTCACAATTCACTGGCAATCACTGCTTCCCAATATTCTCAGAATAGAGATATCATTTATAGAAATCTTAAAATATCCCTTCTGACATGAAGGAAGGGATATTTTAAGATTTCTTCTCTCACTATATCAGTATAATGAGTAGTAATGTCCTCAGTCCCCCCCAAGCAGAGGAAAGGAAGTCTGTACAAAGCCGCTGGACATAGAAACTCCCACACCTGCCAGAGGAAACGGGACATTAATGTCTCCCTCTACACCATTAAATCTACTCTCAGAAGTGGAAACAGAATCAAACATCTTCTCGCAAAAATTATTTATGTTTTATTTCTGTGATCTACTTCACTGTGTTTACCACAGCTTGGATTATGCACAGAACAAGCACTCCTGCTGACTGCTTGGTAAATCGGTTGCTAAAGTTCACAACTACTGGATAAAGAGTTTTAGTAAAAAACTAAATGAAACCTAAGAGGATCATCTGATTGTCAATCTTGTGACTAAAAATCTATATCACAGGTAATTCAAAACTGGATTTTTGAAAATGTGGCAGAACAATTAAGAAATAAAATCTCCCTTGGAGATCCAACATGGTTTTAAATGTAGCTGCTTTCCAGAGTAAAACGTTTTGCTGTCACAACCAGATCCAAAGAAAAAAAAGAACAAACCTGAAGACCATTTTCCCCTTCAGAAGTGTCCACGAGTAAATGTTGCTACAATCTTTACTGCTGCTTCCATAGGGGTTCAATCCTTTCTCTTTAAAAAACAGTGGGTACAGGATTGGTCCTTAAAAATAAATGTTTCCTCTGCCATTGTAAAGCACACCATTTCATGAAAAACTTCACTTAACAAGAATTGTCATGGTTACCAGCACAGGGATGCTTTTGTGAATAGGATGGTCATTCACTGAGTCTATGAGAAGGGCTCACAATGCTCACCAGAAGCCAGGACTGTCTCACTGACCTCATGAAGGTGATACCAAGTCCATTGTCTGCTCTTCTGGTAAACTTTTCCTACACATGGCTACAAATGACACTTGCTAGCACTTCTTTAAGCAAGAAACCTGAAACCTTTCCACTGTGCTTTAATGGATGTGTGCTAATACACTCTAAACACTTCCATCAAGGGAGAAACCAACCAAATTTAAGCAAATTCTACCAAACTCAAAAAGGATATGGAGCTGTTAGAGTGAGTCCAGAGAAGGGCCTGCAAAAATGATGGGAGGGCTGAAGCATCTCTGCTATGAAGCCAGGCTGAGAGAGTTGGGCTTGTTCAGTGTGGTGAAGGGAAGGCTCAGAGGAGACCGTAGAGCAGTTTCCAGCTCTTAAAGCCGGCCTACAAGAAATCTGAAGAGGGACCTTTTACAAGTGACTGGGCAGGGAGAGGGCTTTAAACTGAAAGAGGGGAGATTTAGATTAGATATTAGGAATAAATTCTTTACTGTGAGGGTGGTGAGGCACTGGCACAGGTTTCCCAGAGAAGCTGTGGCTGCCCCATCCCTGGCAGTGCTCAAGGCCAGGCTGGATGGGGCTTTGAGCAACTTGGTCTGGTGGAAGGTGTTCCTGCCTGTGGCAGAGTGAGTGGAACCATCCTATGATTCTGTAATTCTGTAAAACATTTAAGCATCACCTAACACACACTCTGGCTCAGGAACTGCCTCCCAACTCAACAAGTTCACAGAAGACAACTACATCCCCCATCCATCAGCCAGCACAGATCAGAGTAGCCTCAGGCCAAGCATGCTAAGAGTACCCAGAAATACACGCAATCTGAGATCTTGAAAGCACTTCTCCAGTGTCAGTGGAGTCTCAGATGACTTTGTTTGAATTGTGCTGATGCACTCTCTTTTGCAGGGCCCCAGAGGAGAGGTGCAGTGTAACACTAGTGTGACTAGTGTGACTGAAAAAGAGGCAAGTCACCTGCATGACCTCCACATCTCTTCACTTAACTGTGGCATGTAGCCCTTGTACACTAGGCTTCACATTCAGGCCTGCTCAAACTGGTATTAAGCTCTTCCAGATTCTCTCACACCAGTGAGGGTTGGGTCAAGGTCTGACATAAAGGCTCACTTCTTATACTGTACCTAAGATGTCAGTATCAATCAATCCACAGAGCCTGGGGACTGATTCTTTATTGCTTGACACAGAGCCCCTGCTTAAAAGTCCAAGTCTCGGCGCTGATTCTGGCACTTACATGCAACAAACACATTGATTACAACCACTCACAAGACCTGGCTGAATAGGATCATTTTCAGCTTGAGAACAACATTAATTCCTTAAACTCCACCATACGGAGTCAGCTCAACTTCACTTCCCCTGAAAAAGTTTTTCATTGCCTAGCTTAATCAAGCCTCCAACCACATGTTTGCACAGTGATGGGGTGTAGCTCTACTCATCCTTGCACTGCCATTGAGTTCTGGGCTTCGGAATGATAAAGAAAGTGGCTCCAAATACTCCAGTTTTTATATCAGTTGTTACTGAGTGCTAGAAGTTTTCAATAAAAGTTTTAATATACTAGAATTCAAGTAAAAAAGAGCAATTTACTTATAAAATACATATTTGCTGCACTGCACCATGAACTTTGGTAGGAGTGTGTGCGCTATGGTTTTCAAATGAAACTTAAAAGAGTGGGACTTGGGAAACAAACTACCTTAAACTCCACTGAAAACCCCTGCATCAGTGCTTTGAGGAAACAGCTTTTTTATTGCATAGTTGTATTTTACATCAAAATTGTAGAATTTTAGGAGGTTGGGTGTCTGGCTGGAGACCTACCACAAATGAAACTGACCTCATCATAACCCTTAAAAATCCCAACAACCCAAAAGTCTATGTGAGAAACTGCCACAACTATTTTGGCAACATTTGCCAGTCTAAAAGTCAGCCTGTTAGGGCTGACCTAGCACGAAGACTGAACTACATGCCAAGTCGTAACTCTCCTTCTTCCAACACTGCAATTGCCTCAATTTTCCTTAAGCCACAACCCAGTGCCTGGAGTCCAGTAGTGAGTGAATGGTAACAAAGTCTTGACCTGCAGAGTGCTAATTTCCATGGGGACTACTAAAGGAGAAAAGCTTTTCTACAAATCCCAGATCCTGTAAACTGAGAAGTTCATTAATTCAACATCTAGAGTGGGATGGAAAGGACCAGGAATGGAATCCATAACCCCTTATTAGGGGTGAGATTCTGCCTCCAGAGCCAGGTAGCAGAGGCTGGAGACAGCATGACTATAGTCAATTTTGAAAAGTTTTAGACGGGAATGAAAAATCCCATCCTTTAGCATCTTTGTAATTCTTTGTCTATGGTACTGAACCCTCTCCTAAGCAAGGTTCTTGGTCTGTCTCCCAAAAACCAGAAGGAGTCTTTAATTTATCTTATAATCCCAGAAGGAACTGCAGTGGCATCTGTCCCCTTTTCTTTTGGAATTCTACAGAAAAAGGGAGAGATCCAAAATGCTGCAGGAAAAGAACAAATCAAGCGATATTTTTTTCCCCCTGCAGAGTGCCCTTAGCACCAGAATTTCAGTTACATGAGAAGGGACACATTTTTCTCCTCTCTCCTTAACCTAGAGAGAAGCTTTGCCACTGTATAGAAAGAAATATAGCAGAGAAGCTCAAAATATCCCATAAGTGATAACAGAACTGGTAGGACATTCACACGGGGCAATGAGTCACTTCTTTTAGCTCACTTCTCTTTGGGCTGGAAAGCCAGACTCACGCTCTTCTCCTTACACTATATCCTCATGACTGGTGCTGGAAAGATGATATCTCAGTAGGCAGGACTCAGGGAGAAGAGACTGCAATTTGAATCCAGGTGTGGATTCATCAGGGAAATCGATGCTTTCGCTTCCTCATCTGTTTTAGCACATGTATGATCTCATGTGGTTCATCTTTCAGCTTTCCACTCTGCCTTTCTTCAGCTCAGGGCTGCAGCTATCACTGTCCTGCACTGTGTTCTCAGTTACTAAGACCATTATATGAGAGATGAGGACAAGGTTTTGCTGTGTGCATTTGCTTCCGCAAGGACAGAAATTATAGCAGCTAGAGGATGCAGTTAAGTGACGCTTAACTTTGATGAATGTCTAATGTTGCACAGTCTGGACACAGTGAAAGTTTCCTTTGGAAGGTAGACACCTCCTAATCAGCCACTGTGTATGATTCATCATGATAACAGATTTAGCAGACATAAAAATTTGCTTTACATCTTCTTTTAAGAACGTAAAGTCGTGTTTTAGATCCAGCCCTACACAACTAGAAGCAAGAGAACTTTCTGCAGAACTAGCATTAATTTCATGTGCTTGGTGTTTGGTTTTGACAACAGAGTGCTTTATTTCTTTGGTGTCTTTGAAGATATCTCCTGATGTTTTTACATCTGAGTTTTTGTGATCTCTATTATTAAATGCTATTTAATGAAAATATTGAAATTTGAGGAAATTTAACCTAGGAATATTTTCGTTGTGGTCTTTAAACTGATATCACAGCCTCATAAGTATAATAAAGTAATTAAAACTTAACTTCTTTTTTCAACTAACCCTACATAGGCTGTACTCTGAAGCACAGATAACAGAGATAATTTAAGTAAAGGCCAGGAGTTAACACCTCATTCAATAAAACCTCTGAAATTCTTGGAATTTATTGAAGAGAAGTTTACTTTTCACTGTGATTATGTGGAAGACCAGAATAAAACAGAGTTAAATGAGGCAAATATATAAATAATAGAGCCTAGAGTTTGTGGTAGCTTTAGTTACTATCTTAATTATATATTTCCTTCAAATGTTTCTTTTTTCCCTCCCTGGGACAGATGGAATAAATTAATCTTAAATGCAGCATAAAATCTATTCCAGATCCTCTCATATGCCAGTGCTTAGACATAACTAACTAGAATAATAAAAGTCAGAGATGGAAAAGATCTATTAGCTGACCACCTAAAATTTTACACACAGAAACGTATCAATTTAACTAAACCTATTTCTAAATATTTAAGGAGGTTTGGTTACATCCTAAATCAGTTCAACAGTGGCTAGGGTCAATTTATTTCACTTTGAAATCAGATTTAAAAGCAAATGAAAGTGACCTGCTTTTAGGCACATTTGCACTACCTAAATAAATGCATGTGTGCAAACTAAGAATCAGTGAGACAGCAAAGTCTGTCCTTTCCTGGTAACACAGCATGCTGATATCTCCTTCACAAGCTCAGGGTACTCCATGGCCACTGCAGTTGATGGGAATAAATATTTACCCAAACCAGAGGTGTAAGCTGGGAAACAAGATAGAGAGATTGGCAGATAGATAGACTGATAGATAGATAGATAGATAGATAGATAGATAGATAGATAGACAGACAGACAGACAGACAGACAGACTGAAGACAGAGAGACAGACTAAACTGTTGTTTCAGTTTTGCCTCTCTCTAGCCTTGGATGAGCCTCTTAATGACACATTGCTTCTAAAAACAAGTTAATGCCTCTTACCTGAATATGATGATTCAAGTACTAACAAGCTGAGAACCAGCTCATGCCATGGTTACTTTCACAGGCTCAACATTTTGGTCCAAGTCCTAGAAGAAACCCCATGCATTTAATTTTGTGAGTGACTTGGTTTGGATAGCAGTTTCCCAGTCATGGAGGGTAGAAGAGTTTGTTTCTGTACATTCTGAGCTACTATGTAGGTGCCTGCCCAGGGCTGTTCTGTATGAGCACTTGTTAACAGCATTTTCATAAAATTGTAGAATCACAGGCTGGTTTGGGCTGGAAGGGACATTAAAGCTCCCCCACATCCAACCCCCTGCCATAGGCAGGGACACCTTCTGCTAGACCAGGTTGCTCAAAGTCCCATTCAGCGTGGCCTTGAACACTGCCAGGGATGGGACAGCCACAGGTTCTCTGGGCAACCTGTGCCAGTGCCTCACTACCTTCACAGTAAAGAATTTATTCCTAATATCTAATCTAAATCTCCTTTCTTTTGGTTAAAGCCATTCCCCTTTATCCTGTGCCTATATGCCCTTGTAAAAAGCCCCTTTGCAGATTTCCTGTAGCTCCTTTAGGTACTGAAAGCTGCTCTAAAGTCTCCCCCGAGCATTCTCTTCTCCAGGCTGAACAAACCCAATCATCTCGATTTTGTCCAAACTAGCTTTTACTAACTTGCAGGGGGAAGGAAAGGCAGAAAAGGGATCATAATTGAAGGGACTTAATTCCATACCTAAATATATTTAGGTATGGAATTTATATTTATGGGAATGTTTATGTGAAATCGTCCACATAAACTGAAAAATCATTTCTCCGCTTTCAAAAGGACATGCATTTAAACCTAGCCAGATATTTAAAATGGAATAGATGCCAACTTTCCTATACTATGATTCTCTTCTAATTCTTGCTGAATAGTGGAGGCTGAAAATTTCTAAAGATCACTGGAGACAAACAGTGGGCTGCCCTGCTGTAATGCCAAGAGGCCATGGGACTGTGCCTAAGCCCAGTATCTCTCTGTAGTAGAGCACCAGGAATTCACCAGTTGAAACTGATTAATATAAGAAGCATTTTTGGGTTTGGTGCCTACTTAACCCTACTAACAACACCTTGACAGCTCTTCCCACAGTGTTCTTCTTGCCTTTGATATTACAATAGTCCTACCCTCATTCTATTTCAGAGAACCAGTGTCATAGACTTGTAAAGACAATGGTGGCATGAGCTACTTCCATCCTGTTAAGCAATGCTAGACGGTACTATTAGTTTATGCTGCTATATACAGCTGGATGGAGCACTGGCAAGCTTGAAAAGATCTTGAAATGGAGCATATGAATGCCATGCAATGTATACATAGCTAAAAAAGTACTGATGGTGAACTAAACCAGTTTAGCACTTTTTATGCAATGTAAGATTGTCTTGTGCAGTGTATTTTTATTTTACGGCCTATTTTATGTCTTAAATTTTGTGGTTTTCATTATTTTTCTTCTTTCTTGTAACGCAATAAAAGGTAGAAGAAAACATATTTTTTTTAAACCACAACTTTTTCTTTCTTTGCTTCTGATCACTTCCTGCAAGTGGGCGTCTCCTGCAACTGATAGAGATTTCGTAGATTTTTGAAGAGAAAATTCCAATTCATCAAAGCTGAAATTTGCCAGAAAACATTAATGGGAGAGGTTCCCCAGTTCTGAGGTAGGCTTATTACTGTAACTGTCCCACAATATCCAGATTGTGAGACCACTGCCTCCCAACAGCAAGTTTTGTGCTTGAACCTGATTCAGAAGCAATGGAGAGATTGTCTCCCTGCTTGGAGACACAAGCTAAGAAATCAGTTCTTCTCCTCCTCTTGTCATCTGCTACAGCCTGAATGACCAAGCGGGTTCAGGAAAGACTGATTTTTGGTTTTGGCTGTGTGAGGTCTTGGTTCACAACTACATGGGTGAATAGCTGTATTTATGTAAGAGATGGAGAAACAGAGAGGTTTGTTCATAGAGCTGTTCACCTCCAAATACAAAACCAGGAGGCACATGTGACAGGGACAGAACACAGGAGATCACCTACAACTTTTCCCTGCACTCTCACACTCTTGAATGCGACTGCCCTGCTACCGGCAGGCTTTCCTACATCGGCATTTCTTCACAGGCAGCATTCAGAATGCTTTTTTTGCATCACATCATCTTTTGTCATCATTACAGACATTCTCATGGGCTTGGAAATCCATTCCCTGCCCACTTCTGTGTGTAATTTCAAAGTGATTGCATCCGATGTAATGAGCAAGTGCCAGGAAGCGCTGGGGGAGACTGCAGAAAGCCCAGCACAGCAAAAGACCTCAAATAAAAGGCAGTAACAGCGGATACTCCAAAGCCAGAGGGATAGTGAGTACGTCTATCCAACAGGCTCTCCTAACTTTCTCTGGATAAGGGGCGCTGCACCTTTTAGTCCTTCTTCCAACTGGAAAAACAAAAGTGATAGAATGAGGGTGCTGTAGCGGTTTCTAATATACGAGCACCTAAACGCGGTGGCCTGCCGACAGCCGTGGGTGCACGGTTTTCTCTGCAGGACGGGGCTATTTTGAAGGGACCGGTGGAGGCAGGCGGTATCCCCCCCCGGCTCCGACCGGGCTCCCCCGCGGCAGGAGGGCGACGGGAGCGGGAAGCGGGGCTCGGTGCCAGCCGCGGCCGAGGATGTAGAGGCCGAGCCGGCGGAGCGGCTTCTACCCCTCGGCCGGACCGGGGCGGGCCGGACGGCAGCGTCCGCTGCCGATCTCACACGGCGGAGCGGCGGCGACGGCACGGGTAGGTCGCGGCAGCCGCCGCTCCCCGCGGGAGGGGCCGCCGTGGAGCCGCCGCCATGGAGAAGCAGCCCGGCGGCGAGGACGACTGCGTGGACTCGGGAGCCGAGACTGGCGGGTGAGTGAGCGAGTGGCAGGGGTAGGGTGAGGGCTTGTACCTTCCCCCAGGCCGGGCCGGGGCGGCGAGGCGCTGGGGAGCATCCCGCCGGGCCGGAGCGCTGCACTTGTTGCCAGCGGCCGCCTGCGAGCGCGCCCCGGCAGCGGCGGGGCCGCAGCTAGGGCTCCAGGGCAGGGCCTTCCTCTGCCATCCCGACTGCACCCCGGGGAGTGCCTCTGCCACCGGGTGTCGCCGTGGCTGGGATCCCCTGGGGAGTTCACCTTCTCCTTCGGCTGTCTTCTTCCTAATAACTAATCTCAGTCTCCCCTCTGTCAGCTAAAAGCCATTCCCTCTTGTCCTGCCACTACACACCTTTGTAAAAAGTCCCACTTCATCTTGTTATCCACCCGTGATACATGGGGGGAAAGATACTAAGAGGTCATGGCCATGGGCTTTAAGTTTGAGCTCCAGAGCACATTGTGCTGCCTCAGCAGTGGGGCTCAGAGCTGCGCTTTATGGGCTGTAGACACACTGGTGAGGTTTGGGTGCCACACCATTCCTGTGTTCCAGGAAAACTTGTGTTGAAGATAGTCTGGCAGTATGCCCAGCTGCCTATGCTGTCCTTGTGGCAGTGACATGTGGACAGTACCAGGCAGGCAAAGGTGACTGCTTAGAAGGACCACCAAAGATCCACCTATGAAAGCAGGTTAGACTTATAGCAGCCTGAAATTGGGTTGGTGTTGTCATGATACTCATCATACTGACCTGTGCTAAAGTGCTGTGAACTTTGCTGCTAGTTAAGTGTCGTATTGGAGTCAAGGAGAATGACTCTTTGTCTCTGACTTTGTGACCCTGATGCTAGAGGTGTGCTATGTTTGTTAGTTGCATGACTTCTCCCAGGACCATGGAGCTGCAAGGATGATCCATGTGATCCCCCTTTCTGTTCCCACCTTCAGCCCATCTCTATGAGGAGAGAGGGATGTGCTTTCCATCCTAGTGTACATACTGCTGTGCCATCTTGTTGGGAACAACAGTGAGACTTTTCTCCTCCTCTGGCTCCAGAAGGAGGAAAGGTTGCCCACTCCTGCTAACATTGTTCTCTCCTAGGTCTTCATTGTCCCTACTTCTGGCTTCCCTGCTCCTTGTCTGGTTTATCTTCTTTGGTCTTTAGTCCAACTGTTGCAAAACTGTAATGCTTCCTTGCAAAGTGGTGTCAGGTGCACAGCACCAAAACTGAAGTGTCAATATTGCAATTATTTTTAAAGGTGGAAATGGAATATGGTGATCTTTTTCATACATTCAGCTATTAATTCAAATTGATATTTTTTCTTAATCGCTTCTGTGGTCTGAGAAGTTTTTTTCATCACCTTGTACTAATGGTAAAAGTTTAAAAATTTTTATGGACCTTATAGGAAAAAATCCAGGCCTCCTTTCCAGACACTGAGACAACAGGTTTTTAGTCATCTTTGAGAAACATGTGTCAGAGGAAGACAAAATGACTTGTGAATTCATGGTTGGTTCAAAGCTCGAAAAATCCTTAATGGATCAAGTCACTCTTAATTTGCTGTGTTTATCTGGAGTAGAAAAAAGCCAGGTGTCCATGGGAAGGGCACATGGAAGGATTTGACCCAGCTGGTGACATTATCCTTTAGACCTCAGTGACAAGCATGACAGCTGCTTGTGCCTGATGGTGGTGAGGTGCTAAAGCTGATGATTTTATGGAGCATCCCTGTCCCAGGCTTGGCTGGAAAGTGTAGGTTAGCAGAAGAGTCTGTCTGAGGAATTTGAACAATGGCATACAGCAGCTAATAACTGCAGTGCTTCGTACCAAAGTTCACTTTGAAAAGCAATGGGTCTCTGCATTTCAATTATTGTTTTTAGCTCTGTTTAGCAGCTATTTTAGTCTGATAAACATGTTGCATATGTCTCTTTCACAATGTTTATATTTCAGCTTTCTCACCAAACCAACTGTTAGCAACACTTGCTTTTCCTTCTTACCAGATCTGCTTTCTGCTTTGCCTCAGTCCCATCATAGCTATTGTGAATTGAGCTGTTTTTTTTTTCTCTAATTACTCAACAGTAGCAAAAAAAAAACCCAACACTAAAACAAAAATTAAGAACTATTTTGAAGTTCAGCCTCTTCCTCTTAAAATACCAGGAAATACAACCATCAGAGTAATTCAATAGCAGTTTTACATCAAGTGGTCCCTTTCTGTCACTGGGGGAACAATAGAGGATAGTGACTGTAGTAAATCCAGGCGCTGTAAGCTCTTGTCATCTTGATGATTGTATGTAATGATGTGTGAGCTCTTCTACAGAGCCTGTACTGCTGAAGCTGTTTATAGCAACTAACGAATTGAATACATGAAGTACTCCACCGGGCATATGTTCCTTAAGGTTTTGCTGCAGCTTCCAGTTGCAAAAACAGGCAAAACTCTGTGCTACAGGCAAGATCAGTTACAGTTTGAAGCCTTCATTTTCCTAATCTGTGGAAAAATATGTTCCTCTTACTGCATTTGCCTTGGTAAATAGGGCTGGCAATGAAGCTGCTGAACAAACAGTGTATTTTGAACTCGTGAATCCAGTAAGAATGCATTGAGCTGGTATTGTCAATACCTATATTAAAGGGAGTAAAACATATAAGCCAATTAGTGTATATTGGCTATTTATTAATGATATTTGAAAGAGTTTGGCCATCCTTGGTTTGAGAGACATTGCCTGTACAAATTTTCTCTTCTTGGGAAATGTACTTTCGGGCTTTTTAATATAAGCACCTTATTTCATCTGCTATTGAAGCCTTTTAGCCCAGAGGTACAGGAGACAGAAAGCTTTCTCTGGTAATAATTTTAGTAGTGGATTTGTACTATAAAACATGATGGTTTGAGAAAAAGGAATGAACTTTCTTTGGTCTTCAATTAGAAAGCAAACAGAGGGCAAAACAAGTAGAAAAAGAAATTGCACAACAAACATGTACCTTAAAAGAACTGCAGATAAATCGTAAAAAAAACCAAAACAACCCAAAACCAAACAAACAAAAAACCTAGGAAAAAATTATTATTAAGTTACTTAAAATGGGTTGTAAAAACGTTAGGTTTTAAATTTTCTTGATTTTACAAGCCATGCAAATGCTGTTACTTCACTGTCCTTACTCTGAATAGAAGAATAAAGGTTTTGGGGGACTGAAATACTCAAAATGACAAACTAAGACCATTTTAGACATTGTTAGGCATGTAATTTTGAATGGCAGTGAGACAGACTTCTGCAACCACTGATGTCAAGGGCAAAGCATCAGGTGAATTAATTGCATTCAGGACCTATATCCTGAGTGGGGTGTAGCAAATGTGGAAAACAGGTAGTTTCTTGGACCTAAAGTCTTAAATTTTTTATTCCTAAACTTCTGTTTGGTCATGTTAGCTGTGTTCAAGGGTTACTTCTATAGCAATGATCTCTCCTATTTGCCAAGCATAAAGGCCTTGACTGAGCATAACACCTCACTGAGCTGGCATTATGAAGGTTTCAATACATATGAGTAGTTGAATGGTTTATTGGGGTCAGAGGTTGCTTTCATGTCACATGTTTCTAGCTCAAAGTCATAAGTGGTTTCAGCAATTTTGACTTTGTCGGCTGTATGGTAGTCCTTCAACATGGCATGTTAGTCTCTTGTCACATATCATCTCATCCACCTATGAGAAACTCAGGAATACAAATCACTGCTGCTGCAACCTATTTTAAGGCCTATTTATACCTTGGGGTTTCTTTTTTTTTTTTCCCCTGAGACTTTCACTTCCTATATATCCATCATTCCAGATGTGTAAAGGCAGACAACTTGTCTCTGACTTGACGTTCAAATAGTATAAAGTGAAGCTATTTGTCACAGATTGGTGTTGAGGCACCATTTCTAACCAGATTTACTTGGTGAAGCTGTTTGGTTGAACCTTGGGGCAGGCAGAACTACTAGCACTGGGGCCAAGCTCTGAAACGGAGGTTGAAACAGACTTTGAGTCACATTCTGGTGGCCAAGTGGTCAGTGCTGACACCTACGATGGCTAGGCCCCAGCAGGCAGTGAGGTTCACCTCAGCTAACTGTGGCTGTGTGAAGGTTTCATATAAATGAGGCTTCTTCTGTTGTTAGTTCAGAGCATGAGGACCTTGGGAGGGTTACTTACCCCTAGCTATGGATAGGTAGGTACATGTCACCTGAGTCCTGATGCATCCCTTTGGATGTGGAGCACGCAGGCAGGTAGGTTTGCTTACTTAAGCATAGTGTGGTCCTGCTTCATCAGATGGATGCTTTTTGAAGGACAAACAACCTTTCATCCTTATATGATGATGTTGATGTCTCATTGGGGCCTCAAACAGTACTGTTGGTAGTAAGCTCCAGAGTGTAGTAGTTAGAGCTGAGTGGTGGTAATCCATCATCTGACTTCATTGCTCTACTAGAAATCCAGAGAAAGGCATTTTGAGACAAACTTCTCTGAGTTATTCCATTGCAGGCGTCTTCATTACACAAGTCGAAGCATGATGAAGATAACGGATGTGTGTTGGACTGATATTAGTGACACAGATTGTAATCTGAACCACAGGAATTTGGTGAGAAGAAACCCAAGACAGAGCTACAAAGCTAAATCTTCTGACTCAGGCATTGTAGTTTAACTGCTATAAAATCCTCTCATGTGCCCCATGGAGTGCTTTTTGGAGGGCAAAGAAGCTGTTAAATACAGCTCTTGGTATGAAACAGTGAAATCTGAAACAACTTTAGGCGGAGAAGGCATGGGAAATATGAATCCAGCAGGTGCCATTCTGTCAGTCCTAAGCGAGAGAGGGATGCAGATAGCAGAAGAGCTAGAAAACTTTCCACATCTGGGAGGATTAAGGAGTCCTGGCAATGGAGACTTGTATATTGTGGCATAGTATTTTGCTAGAATAACTTGAGAGATCTGTGTTTGTTTTATATGGTAGACTGCTTTGTGGAGATGCTGCCTGGCTCAGAAACCTTAGTCACAGCATGTCACTGTGTGAAACAGCATGAAGGTGTTTTCCTGAGCACATGGACAGAGTTGTCCATATTATTGAATGGTTAGAAAGGTTGATGGAATCAGTTTGGATGGGACCATCTAACTATCTCCCATGTGATTCTTGGGTGTGTTTTACGGTGGGCCAGGCACTTGTTTTACCACAGTACCATGGCTTAGGGACCACTCCCAGCAGACCACTGGGAATGTTTTGGAATGCAAGAGGTTTTAATAGTACAGGTGCAGACTGTTTCATGACAGTTGGCTGCAGTCCCAGGCAGTTCTTTTGAGCATGTTTGTTTATTACCATAGATGTCATTGCTGCAGCTATGTTAACACGATGCTGTGCCATGGTTGATCAGCATGCCAAGGTAACCCAAGCACAGTGGGACACTGGTGTAGCTACCTTGCTTGTGTGATTCAGAGATGTGGCACAGCCCTGCTTCTTTCCTGAAGAAACAATTTTATCATGATTTCATATACACCATACTCAGTAACTGCAAGTTGCACTAGCAGCTGCTTACTGGTATTCAGTGAGCGGTTTCTCCTGCTTGGGTAGTTTGAGGCTCTGTATTCGTAATCAACATTGAGTAGTGTGTGGTGGTTTCAGATCTTTAGTGATGCTAGTGAGAGGATCTGGAAAGCGGGCTCCCACATGTCACTGGAACTGGTCCCCTTCCTCTACACACTGACCACTCTGAACCTGTCAACCAGGCTTCATCTTCCAGGCAGGACCTCAGCTGTGGGGCCTGCAGAAGCCCACAGATGCCAGGGTGCGATGAGAAGAGCAGCACACCCAGCTCTGGTAACGCAGTTCAGCCAGGCCAGGCTTCTTCACAGAGGCCACGGGTAAGGAGGAGCGAACAAAAACCAGAGCTGGCCCCTCAGACCCTGTGAGCAGGCAGCTGTCTGGCGGCTGTGACCACGTTTCCTGAGGTTTCACACCTGTTGCGTTCCTCAGTGCTCCTGACACCGTTTTTGTGGCTTTACCTGGTTGTCACACTAGAGGGTGATGAGAGGTTTCCAAGTGCGCACCATCACTCAGTCACAGCAGCCACCTGACGGGCTCCATCCCTGCACAGCATGAGAACAAGGAGCACAGAATTAAACATGACCCCATACAAAGCCTCCTGGAAACACCATCTCCCACACTTTGCACAGTTCCACCACCAGCCCATCTGCTGCTTAGATGCAACAAGACCCATTTGAACACCTTCAGCTTCAAGAACAATCTGCAGCTTATCTGCAAGGCCACAAAAAAGCAGCTTTATGTCCAGGCAGGATGCAAATTCAAGGAAAGAAAAGGCTCAGGAATAAGGAAAATCAGTGTTATGGATTGAGGAAAGGAGGCATTAAAGTGTCTCAGCACAACAGTCCTGTGAATGGTTGCAAATACGCTGTGTTGAGTCAAAAGCAATTTCACTGCTGTTTTCTACACACGTGGACACGTCATCAGAGCAGATAACCTTGAAAGGGTCCTCCCAGGACATCTGCCTCCAACCCCAGCACTGTACAATGTCCTTGTAGGTACCCGATTTCCCCTCCAGTGAGGGGAAATCTCCGGATGACCAGCTGGGACTTCACTGCTTGCTCTGCTCACCTGGGAAGGGAAGGCAAAGGGTTAAATCCATTGCAAACTGCTTTTCATTTAGAGGCTGGGGCTAGTTTTAACTAACCTCAGGGATTTCACTGGAGTTATTAGTTAAAGCGGTGCAGATAGATGCGGATGGATTATAGCAATCTCGCTCAGATTGCCAAGGAATTGACTTCAGATAAATTGATGTAAACTTTTAAAGGAACCATTTCCATGCAGCCTGAGAGTGGGCAAGAACAAGAAGAGGGAAATACCCTTCACTGAACAGTTAAACCATGCTTAATTTCTTACAGATTGAAAACAAAGATTGCTCAGTGGGAAAAAGGCAAAGGGTTCCTAAGAAGAGGAATGTCCTACACAGGCTACAGCTCTCCATTATCCAAACCCTACAGTTCACCAAAAGCCCCGGGGGGGTTCACGCCTTGGGGTAAGCAGAGATTGCTGGGGAGCCTGCATCCAGCATCTCCCTGTGCAGCAGGAAAGTCTCAGTGCCCTGTGCAGGATTTCAGGAGGATGGAGGCAGGTTATGGGTTGCCACAGCAGAGAGGTAAATCTGCCACACAGCAGGAATAAAGCTGGTTCCCTGCCCATCCTACTCTGTGGGTGCAGATCTCAGGATCTTTTGTGCTCCTGATGGTCTTACCATCTCTGATAATACACAGTCCTGATTCTTCAACAGTGCTAATGGGAAACAAGGTCCCACATTTATCTCAAGCTTCTACATTCCTACTTTAATGTCTCTTGACAACTTCAGAACTCCTCTTTGCTTGTAGCTGATTGAGCACAAATTCTTTGCAGACTGATTTGTCTTTTGCCTGAATGATGAGCCCTCCTTTTCAGTACCTCACACTGCTTCAATACCCTTTTTGATCATTTTTTTCCTCATTATGTACCTATAAAGGGAACAGGCTTCCATTTGTTCAGTTTCTATCCTGAATATCTATTTACTTTTAACTCTGATGTAACATCTACCAGAGGAAGTAGCTTGCTGCAAGACCACATAATTGGCCTGGAACCCCTGAGCCCCAGTACGGCCCCAGCCTGTCACTATTAAAGCCTATGAGTGCTAAACTCTTCAGTTATGCTAATGGGAAAATCCTCTTCCAAGGGAACTGATAGAAATCGATAGTCAGTATGTTTAAAACAGGGATGGAAAGAATGGGAAGGAACAAAACTGCTTGATATCCAGAGTCTGTGTGACTCAGGAGGCATTTATTTTGGTACTTAATTTTTCTAATGCATGATCTCTTCCAAAGGGATGTTTGCTGTGTATTCTGGCCTAAAAAGCATAAAAGGCTTACAGAAACTTCAGAATTCAGTATTCTAAATAACTGATTGTAAGGGGGAAAAATTTTTTTTGTAAGCCAATTACCAGTGCGTGTCATGAATCTGACTGGTTTGTGCTGATGTTTTGAAAATATTCAGGATTTTACTAACACTGTTATTTTTGTTCTTAAGGACTGGATTCAAACCAAATTCTAAGAAAGAAAGGAGTCGAAGCAAGGAAAAAAGTGATTCAGGTTGGCCCTAAGAGCACATTGAGAGACTCATATTAATTCCGTTTGGTTTTAGGCATGTAGCCGAGGGTCCTACATTAGGAATGTGTTTTCTGTAGGCTTCAACTCTAGACAACAGCTAGGGAGAAGCACACTTCAGATCTCTTTTTTATTGACTATAGAGGGACCTGAGGGAGTGTACAGTCCTCATTTTGGCATCTGAGGTTTACATGAGCCTTTGAGCTTAATTATCCTTTTTCTTTTTTTTAATTCTGTGTATGTTGGTTATGCAACAAACATAAATTAAATATTAGCTTGAACCATATTAGAATTACATGAAAACCCCAATATGATTCTCAAAGCCTATTAAAATGTGTCTGTGCAATTAGTCTCTAAGCACACTGTTGTCTTCTTTCTCGCATCTATTTATTTTTCCTCTTGTCTCATTTTTCATGTTCTGCCTGAACATAGACTGCCACTTTCTCGGTTCAGGATTCATTAATTCTCCATGTCCTATGTGCCTGCAGCACTTTGGGATAATAAAATAACAGTGTGAAGTAATAGAAAGCTGCTTCTACTTGCAGTAAGCAAAAGGCAAAATGTTGTCTCGCTTCTATCTAAAATCCAAGCAGCGCAGATTCATATTGAATTAGCCACCAACTGCTGAGCACAGCTATATTGAAGGACAGCCCCAGGCTGTTTTCAAACAGAAGTGCAGAATAATTAAATCCTTTATTGGGATGCTTGGAGGCAGCTGAATGTATATTGCTTGCTTCTGGGCTTCTGAACAGTGACACGTTACAGTTTTCTCACCCTTCCAAATATACATGGTGCCAAAGGATACTAATGGGACTTGGTACACAAATACTGTGCAGCTTTATGGCCTGCACAGCACTATCAGCCAGTCCCGGGGATCACTTCCCTTTGGTCTCTGCTCAGAGCCAGACCAGCAGTATGTACATGGCCCAGCAGTAGCAAGGAGATTTTCTCTTCTGCTCATGTCATTACTGCTTCTGCCTTTGCCAGCTACGCAAGGGTCCCTGGGAGGTGGGCTGAGGATTAGCTTTTTGTTCATGGAGGAGGTGCTACTTAACAGGTATATACAGAGTGACTGAGAGGGGTTACTAATAACCTATCTGTGGTCTCTGCCATGTGTGACAAAGATGTTTCCTTGCTCCCTGGCATTATTGAAGTGGCTGGCGGTGCAGGATTTAGTAGAGAGTGAGAGAGACCTATAAGCCCCCATCGGCAAGATTCTCCCCAGCATTACAGACCTTTCTCAGAAGCTACAATAGCCTCATGGTTCTTGATGGTATTGGAGGATTTTCTTTCACAAGTATTGTGAAAAGTTCAGATTGTGTGATCTTTCACTGGTCCAGCAGGATCAGCAAGGGGGTAATGCGTCATGGTCTTTCACACCTAAATCAACAGTCTTAGCATCTGATCCGCAGAATACTGAGTGCTAAGCACAAGGCTGCATATGGCTATGAAGTATTTGGATGACTATAATTGCTTTGTTTCTTCTGCAGAGATATGTCCATACTAAAATTGAAAGCTGCCATTATAGTTATGGGGGATTGATGTCTGTTATTTCCTTAGATGTCTGAGACCCTGGAGTATGAAGGTATCCTGAAAATATGCTTAGATGGTATCTATTTCCAGACAAATATATTGGGAGTCAAGGCTCACATGTTTTTTAATTTAGAGCAATTTTGCAAACTTGATGCAAATATGCATATTAAACAAAGTTTGAATTCAAGAACTGTGTTACAGCTCCCCAGACAGTTTGCCTGTTATGTTTAGGGCACTGCAGGGTGTACATGCAGGACGTTAATTGTGGCAGAGAGCTCTTGTGAGTGGGGTCTAGTTTAGGAACCCAGTGAATGGGGAAGTGGAGTCTGTGTGACTGTGATCTCCAAAACCACACACTCTGAACTCACAGGTAGGGCCTCAAAGTGGAAACGAATCGTGTTAAAATATTCAGTGATGGCATATTTGTTTTACCTTAGTATTTCTGAATCTTTAGGGCATAAATGGGCCATGTTTTAATCAGCTCAGAAAGGGGTTTTCAGGAGTTTGGGATTATATGCATGAGCAAAATTTCATTGCACAAAATATTTAACTGCTCTGATTTTCTCACGGGTAATCCAGTGTGCACTGAAGTAGAACTGATGGGTGTATGGTTTTACTGAGAGATGTCTCGAAGAGGAAAAGAGTTTCCTAAAACAAAAAGCTTTGTCATCTAAATGTTTATAATTTGGTACTCGTTTTGTGTCTTCCCTGCCAGTTGTGACCAAAGAACAATAAAAATTCTGCTCTTCAAATAGAGTTCTCTTTAAAAAAGAAAAAAATCTGCAAAGCAGCATTTAGAGGACATAAGATAAGGAAGAGGAGCAGGGTCAAAACCTTGTAGACTTCTGCTCCCAGCCTGTGTCTGAAGCAGCCTATTTTTAACTTACAGAGTGCCTTCTGAGCTTTAAATTTTATGCCTAAAGTTAGGTAGTGCGAATAGCCCTTAGACAAAACCCCAGCTGCCTTACTCTATATAGGTGTTTTCAAAATTCATGTGAGATGCCAGTTTTTCTGAGCTATGTCAAAACCTGTTCCAGTTATTATCTTAGCACAAAACGCTAAATGGGTGTTAAACTATTTTAATATGCCATGTAACTTAGATTTGGTACATTTTTCATGATCTCTTTTAGATTTAATATGGTCTAACTAAAGTCTTTGTCTTGCAGGTCTGAGTACAGCCATATGTCTTCTACCAGCAGTAAGTATACCTTCGACATTTTTTTTAAATGGATTCTCATATTTTCTTTTATTCTGGTTGCTAATTTTTATTCTTAATATTATATTTTATTCTTAATATTATTTATTATTTTTTTATTCTGGTTGCTAAAATATTGCTGATATCAGCCTAGTGTTATGATGTTATCATAGTGTTATCATAGTGTTATCATAGTGTTATGATGGAGTTCACTTTGCCACAGTTAAGCCCAAATTCCTTCTCTTTTTTGGTCTGTGTCTAGAAACAATATAGAAAATTAAACTGATTTGATATTGATGACCATAATATGAGCCATGTGTAAAGTCATAAGTAATGGAGCTCCCAAGAATGCAGGAAAAACGAGAACAAAATCTATAGACACTGTGTGGCCAGTGCAAATGTGTCCTCCAGCTGAATGAGTTTGCAGTGATGGATGTCACTAGAGCTGGGGGATGCAGAAATAATTGAATGCTTATTGTAAGCTGGTGCCAAGGAAGGACTTGAGAGTAAAATATGTGAAGCATTCTTTGATTTCAAAGATTATAGATGCTCTAGTAAGCGTCACAATCTTTCTAGACATTTACGATAGCCAGCTGAATTTCAGGTTATCTGACTGATAAAAGTTGAATCCTGATGTCTGGATTTTCCTTTCTTTTTCAGCAATGCAAAATCACATTTTTTTAAGGAGCAAGGAGCAATTTTTCAGTCCTCTCTCTGTTCACTAGAGCCATTTTCTTAGCTGTAGGACATGCTGTGTCCACAGCGCTTTGAGATGTAATAATGCTTATTCAGGCACAGCTACTAGTATCTCCTTCTTGTCAAAGTGCAAGGTAATGCCTGTCTCCCTGATTCACATGTAGACATGAGCTTCACAAAACTTCATAGATGACAAATTGTGTTTTATAATCTGGATCTTTAAGCACCATGAAAATCAGAGGGCAAGAAAGCTGCCAGTTTTTTCTCATTCACACATTCTGGATGAAGTGTGGAGAGGGTTATTTTCAATCTTCCATGGTCTTCAGCAGAGGGCTTTTATTGATTTCAACAAGAGCTGGATCAGAGAGTGTTCATAATGTCTGGCTCCTGAGCTGATGTGACTAGCAGGGAGCTCTCTGTCTTTCCTCCATCTGCTCAGTTTGTGTGTGTGTGTCTGAGAAAGAATTTAGTGCAGTTTTTTCCTAATTTCTGTTGTTTAAATAGATTTCTGGATTCCTGCTGCCAGATGTAATTTTTTTAATGATTGGGAGGCAATTGTGGAGTAGTAAAAGCATGCTGGATTCGAGTGGTTACACCAGATGTGCGCCCTGCCACCCCCACAGCTCACACTCCTGGGTGATGGCTCCAGGAATACACTGCCAGCTTCCTTCTCTTTCTGGGTGGTGACTTACAGTTATTTGCCTAGTAGGAGTGCTTATTTGGCAGAGAAGTACAGAAGACAAGATGTGAGGTATTTCTCATCTAAAACTTTGGGTTTAATCCCTTACCAACTTTGCATGACTGCTGCACATTTTACAAATAAAGGTGACATTTAAAGGTAACATACATTGCAGTTGTAAGCCTTTGTTTTTATTGAACAAGCTGTTAGTAAGGATTATTTTTGATTGTGTGGCAGCTACAGTGTGTCATGTTAACTGCAGGTCACCTCAGTGTCTTGCTGGCCATGGCTGTCCAGAATATGTGGAAATTACAGTTGTATTTCAACACAGTAATTTGTCAGTACAAGGAGGTATCATTCCAGCAAAGACACAGCAGTTCAAGAGATGGGACAGTCTCCTTCTTTCTCTTTTCTGCTTCCAAGGCAAATTATATTGATACAGCTTCAGAAGTAGCAGTGTTTAGTTTAGCATTTTGTGGGGTTTGTGTGGTCAGACAGTGCAGGAATAACAGAAACAGCTACATAAAAGTATTTCAGTAAAATAAAAATGCTTTCATGTTGGAGGCTGGCAGGGGGTGCATAATGCATTTGAAGAAAAGAGTACTGGGGAAGAGCTATTAGGGGAAAAAAAAGGTGATTTGGCCATTTTAATTTCTTCAGGGAAAAGATTCAGTAAGTGGTATCATTCATAGCACAAAAAGCAGCCTAATCAATGATACTGTTAGGCCCTAATGTAATACAAAGTAAGCTGTTGTAAATTAAAAGGCAAAGAATTTCCATTACCTACATTACCTACAGCTGCTTCAGCGGAAGCTCCTGTTTTGATGAAGTGGAGTTTATCTGAACCAGAAGGATTACAGGCCTATTTGGTTTTACAGGAGTCTTCGTTGATTGTACCAGGGAAGCTCCAATTTCAGTGTTTAATAAATGAATAATTTTCTAAATTGTCCACTGGACAACAGCTTTCCACAGACATGCCAAGAAAAGGATAAGAAAGATTTAGCAAGTGAATTAACTACAGCTGCCTCTATCACTTGCTGCGATGACAGCAGCTGAATAAACTGCAAGACTTAGCACTAATACAAAAATATACAGGAACCCTATACCCCCCCAAGTCAGAAGTAAAACCTCATCGACTGCTAGATGCCATTGGGAAGATCATTCTGTTACATGTGTTATTTCTAGTACTTTTTTCCCCTCGATGCATATGGCAGCAGTTATCATTGGCAGTGTATCACTTCAGCAGTTCAAAGCCCTGCCTGGTGGGTTATTTGGACCTTGGGTCTTATTCAGCATCCCAGTTCTTTTCTTTGCCCTTATGTCCCAGCTATGGGTAACCCAAAAAAGCTTTTTACTGGAAGCATCTATCTAACGTTTGTGGGTTTGTGCAGTGAGTACTTTGGGAAAGAGTACTCAAGTTTGCAGAGTGTGTTTATTTCAGCAAGAAAATGCAGCAAGTTATCTGCTGTGCGGGCTCTGCCTGTTGTCAGGGTGACTGTTTGCCACTTTGTTCTCATTGAGCAGAGTAAATAGGCCATGCTAACCTGTCTGCTGGATGCTGAGTTTTGAGTTATTACAGCTTTGAAAGGTTCAGCAGTGTGATTTGAAGACAGAGAAGTGCTAAATTACTTTTGACATAGTTTTCCCTGAATCGTGGTGTGTAGAGCCACTTTCACCTTTGTTCTCTAGCAGGAGGTGTCCTTTGTTTTATTAGGATACTTTGCTCACTGGTGTGCTCTTCTCTAATCTAGGAAATATATCAAGCTTCTTTTTGCTTATATTTTCGATTACCTTTCCAATTACGGTTTTCAATTACCACCAGGGACCCCATATCCTATATAAGAGGGAGTTGTGTGAGACACTTTACACACATAGAAGAGACCTTTACCCAAGGTACATAATACCAAGATGTAAAAACCATAGGTAACATATGAATACAGGCATTTGGAATCACAAAGAAATAATTAATCAGTGCTGGTCAGCACAATAAGCAACAGTCTCTGCGCGTCAATATTTTAATTACCTTCAAATTGCTTTGAGATGTGTTTCAGGGATGATTTTCAACAAGGGAGGAGGAGTTCTGATGGAGGATGCTTATTTTCTCCTTTGCGTAATCTTTGCATTTATGAAAGTGGCTCATCAGAAAGGCACAAACCAGAAGTGGGCATTTTGAATACGACTTTTGTGATTTCTAACATTTGAAATATTCCCCTATCTAGTCAGCTCTGGAGCCAGTTTAACCAGGTTGTCTTAGAAGTAACTGTGGAAGAGAGTGATTTTATTTTTGTCCCCTGACATTTTTCAGCTAAGCAATCAGTAGGGAGCTGCCTGAATACACGTTTGTACTGTTCCAGCTAAGTTGTTAGATGAAACATAAGACTGGCCCTATGGGATAAGATGCAAGTTTGTGACAGATTTTAGAGCACTTGAGATGGTAAAACCCTAATAGCATGCAGTGGCTCATGATGTGCTTCTCAGTGAGGTAAAGGGCTTGTCACTTACCTACTTTGTAGCTGGAAAGCTGATAATTTGCCTTGCCACACTCCCCTGCCTTTCCTTTACCAGCCGAGAAATGATTGAGCCCTTTGGAGGTGTTTTTAGATTGTTCGTATTCTCCCATGGTAAACCCAAGATCTGGGATATTAAAATTTTGTGCCTGTGTTGCACATATTTCATAACCCATGGAGTTTCACCCCCTTTCTGGTTCTGAAAATTTACAGCAAGACAGTTTCTTTTGGCAGATTTACAAATATGTGGGTTATTGAGCATGCTTCCTTTCGATATTTTTTTTTTCTGTTTGGTGTTCTATTTCTCTGCTGGTATAACTTCCAATCTTTGTTTGGGGATTTGGTCAATGTTTTGTCAATGTCATCTGCATCAGCTCCCTGGACTGGGTTTGGACTCTGTTTTCTCTACAAGTGGAAAGAGTCCTTATGTGCAAAACTTGCAGTCTTTATGGAGGGCTGGTAAGGTTAAAGGTTTCTCTTATTCTTGATTCCAGAGGCAGGGTGAGGTGCTAAGGCTGAATCTCACCTTCATGCACCAGCTGTGTATTGAAATAGGCTGCCCTAATGGCACTTTGGACGGTAGATTTTATTTTCTAAGTGGAGTCTGCTCTTTGTGCTTGATCTGGCCATGGGGAATGGGAAATCACCAGCACTACAATACTTGCTATTTATGAAAAGCCCCTTGAAAGCTTGTGTTTGTGTACGTACCCAAACAAGTCCAAGATATACTTTTTCTTTCAGACTTGCTCCTTGTCCTTTTTATGGCATGTAGCCAAGTGACAATGTTCAAATAAGACAAAAATGGTTGCCCAAAAGATAGCACTGTCCTGAATTTGAGGCAAACTTGTGTTTTCCTGAAGCTGTGTTACATTCTTTTCCTGATTCAGTGCTCTATTTATCTGCCGTCTTTATTTATGTATTTATCTGAAGCCAGCTGTAAAGCTAGGGCCTCATTAGAAGTAGAAATTGCACATTCGTGGACGTGAGGATCAATCAAGTGCCAGTGTAGTCCATCAGGTAGGTTGTGAGGGGTGAGTGTTAGGCCACATAGAATCATAGAATAGCTAGGGTTGGAAAGGACCTTAAGATCATCTAGTTCCAACCCCCCTGCCATGGGCATATCCCGTCCATGCTTGTAGCTTGCCAAGGCACTGTTACATGACGGTTTTCACACACTTCCATACCATGTGCATGTGACAATATGCTGCCTCTCTCTTTAGCTCTTTCTGGTTTGTCTCTTTTTCTCTTCCCTGCCAAACCCCCAGCATCTGCTTCTTGATGTTACCTGGCAAGAATCTTCCTCTTTCCTCTCTATTTGATTTGTTAGATTGTAAGTATTGTTGGAAGGAAATGTGAAGAGGAAAATGTGCCCTTGAATAAAACAGAGCATAGAGCTAGCCTCAGCACTAGGTCCTTTGTAGAGGAGAGCGAAGTCAGTGTCTCCAGAAGTTCTCCCATTTCTAATTCTTGAGAATTTTTGTTACCAAACACTCCCGAGACCAAGGGGTCACGTCTGTCAAAATGGGCACTAATGAAGCTTTTGTCAAAAAGGAGGTAGCCATTCCTTGTTGCAGGGATAGTGGGAGCTACAGGAATGTAAGAATCTACAGTATTATGCAAGTATAGGTGCCTTGTAACAATAGCATATGGAGAAATGGCTTCCAGTTATTTGTGTATCATTTAAAAATCTGGCTGCCTTCACTTAACTGTTACATGTGATGACAAATAACCAGGAACAGGAAAGGGGCTAGGTGTGATTTGGGCTTTTAAATATTTGTCACCAGGCTAAAATTTCACAATGTAGTTGCCTACTGTATGTTAGGTTAGTTCAAATCAGTTCTGACCCAGGCACTGCTGGACTGGGTATCTACGGTTCCTCCAAACAATGTAATAAGTGTAAGGTTGTAATTATATTATTTTACTGCAATACAAAGATATATTTTGGTATATCTTGTGATATACAGGCTGAGAAAGTTGGGGCTGTTCAGCCTGGAGAAGAGAAGCTGCGTGGAGACCTCGTAGCAGCCTTCCAGTATCTGAAGGGGGCCCATAAGGATGCTGGGGAGGGACTCTTCATGAGGGACTGTAGTGATAGGACAAGGGGTAACGGGTTCGAACTTAAACAGGGGAAGTTTAGATTGGATATAAGGAAGAAATTCTTTTACTCTGAAGGGTGGTGAGGCACTGGAATGGGTTGCCCAGGGAAGCTGTGAATTCTCCATCGCTGGTGGTGTTCAAGGCCAGGTTGGACAAAGCATTAGGTGACATAGTTTAGTGGGAGGTGTCCCTGCCCATGGCAGGTGGGTTGGAACTTCATGATCTTAAGGTCCTTTCCAACCCTAACTATTCTATGATTCTGTTATTCTATATTGCTTATGTCCAGAGAGAACTGAGATGCTTTTACAGTGATCGGCAACAAGATGTATTAAATACAATTGTAAAAACAATTTAGAGTGGGCTTGCGAGCATTATGCTGCAATTCCAGAAGGTGTTTGTTATTATAAAAGGAAGACTTGTTAAAGTATGAAGAAAAATGAAAGAGGAAATTGAACCCAAATCATGTAGAGCTCTTAGCCTGAAGCATCTGTCAATATTGCAAATTCAGGTGGTTTGTATAGCAGTGAAATCTGAAGTGTCAGCTTCTGTGAAAAATACAGTGAGCATATTCTGCATATCTCGCTTGGCCAGTTTATGCTGCTAGAGGTAAAGAGCAATGCTGTTTCCCACTGAGGCTGTGGAAGCTGGAAAATGTCATTGCTACATGCCACCTAGAAGTCATTGGATGTGCAAAACATGTTTATGTATCTGCTTATCATCAAATTCCACCACAGTGAAGGAGCAAGCACTTGTGTAAAGCATAGAAAAGTACAGCACTGAAACACAGACAGCTGAGGTTGGAAGGCGTCTCTGGAGATTGTCTAATCCAAGACCTCTGCTGAAAGGAGGGGCAGTGAGAGAACGTTGCTCAGTGCAATGTCCCATTGTGTTTTGAATATCCCCACAGCCTTTCTGGGCAACCTCTTCCAGTGAGTGATCACCACAATAAAAAGCTTTTTTCTTATGTTTAAACACTATTACCTGTATCTCAGTTTGAATCATACAGAGCAACCTCAGCAGGTCCCTGTTGCTCCCCAGTCTCTAATTCCTCCCCTCAGCTGGATAATTTTTAATCAACTTCTTCCTGGTTTGGTGGTATTTGATCACACAGTACCATTCCTCCTCCCTGCCCCACCAACATCCCAGTCTCATCCACACGTATCCACACATGATGCATCCTGATTTTCTGGAGCTGTAAATAGACTCTTGGCTATGTCAGGAATGGCATAGAGTTATCACTGCTGCTAAGCACCATTGCCTGGAAACCATGCTGGAGATGTTGGTGTTGAGTTAACCTTGCTATTTGCATTTTTACCTTTCAAGAATCTGAGGTTGAGATGCTGTTCTAGTAGGTAGATAGCGTGTTGAGGTTGGTCTTACTGTACATGATTATTTAGAAGCAGAAGGTGTAGAGAGGAAACATGCCCTTAAAGACATGACTAACAATGGCCAGTGGCCTGAGAGAGAAGATAAAAAAAGAAATGAGGCACAGTCATGTGTAAGATCATGCACAACTGGATGTGTAACTGTGCTTGAAATCAAATCTAGATTTGATTTTTGTATGCCAAGTGTGTGGCATTAACCATAAACATGTGCTTCCCTTGTAGAGACTGAAGTTCCTGTTTAAATGTACCCGTGCATCTCTGTTCTTTGTTGAAATCAGAGTTCCACTCTTTGGGATCACACCAAACTGTGTGTCCCAGGGTTAAATTACTTCCTACTGGCCTAGTGCTGGCTTTGGATTTTTGTATCAAGGGGATAAAAGTGTACCCTAAACAGTTGCTGGACCAGAGCTATCAAAACTCTGGTTTTGTAGTTCCGTATATTATTTTCTGACCACGTCCAGTCAGGTCTTTATGTTGCCATATAGATACAGCAGATAAAAACTAGACTAGTTATTAAAAAATAATAATAATTCATGTACGAATGACAATCTGAATGTTTTTTTCTAGCTAATTTTTTAAGCATGCATAGTCGTAATCAAAACCATATAAGCAAGTATTTCCTTTCTCATTATCAAGCGTGATCCAGAAGCATAGAAGACCTTTGATAGACACTGAGCTATCGAGTCCCACACAATTCTAGTAAAGATTTACAGAAAGGCCATAGAGAAAGTCACGTCGGATTAGGTGAATTAGGTGGGTTGAATTTCCTTCTGTGGAAGTGTTACATCTGCCGTCCCAGAAAGCCACAAGAAGCTAGGCAGCTATTTAGTGGATCTTTTACTTTAAGCAAGGGGCTGCGGTATTCCAAGTTCAGCTGGTACAGTGATGAGAATAATTTGGAAATTGTTGAGACATCTGTCTGAATGGTTAAAGCCCAAAGAGGGAAGCTAAAGAAATAAATCTGTCCCATGGCAACTCCTGACTCAGAGGCACTAGTTGTGGCAGAAGGTGAAAAGCCTTCTGACTCACTGAATCAAGTGACAGAACGCTTGTGAAGGCTGAAGCTGCTAAGGCAGTTTCTACTAAATGAGTGCTGTTTTGAGAGTGCCAACAACTAGTTTCTCACTGTGGGGCCACAGTACATTATCATGGTGTATTTTCTTTAATTTGAATTTTTAAAAATAAATAAAATTTATTTATGCAAGCTCCGTGGGGACCTGCAATATTTGGTATTTGATTCTTGCCATGTTCTAGAGCAGCAGATGTCCACTGCCTGCTTCATTTTTGTTGGTACCACATATTTGTTGATTACTAGTCTAGGGAAAAAAATCTCTTATCTGTGATGTCTAAAAGGTTCATGAAGTGGTTGCCAGGTGGCTCCTGGCTGCCAGTGTATGGGATGAGGATGAAGCACCACCAACAAAGCATGTTTTCTATTGCTGCTTCTTTTTTCCACCAGCTGGTGTGGAGTATGCCTTTTGAACCACATTCTGCTGAGGGCTGAAAGGATTATGAGATTCAAAATACTTTTCCACTTCTGTAGAGTCCAAATAGTTCCTCTGCTGTGATGCTGATATTGTTGATTGCCTACAGAGATACCAAACATGGCAATGCTTGACCATGCCTCAGGGTTCGATCCCATATTTTATTTAAATGTGTGGTGAGAGTAAACGCTTTGTTGTGGCTTCTGCCTCCTCTCTGACTGGGTTTCCCTGCCACCTCTTTGTGGTGCCAGGAAGGTTTGTGGAAAAGCACAAACTTAGAAGAAGAGGTCTGCCTGAAAACTAACATTTTTAGCCAGATCAGCTCTCTGACTGCTACCAGGAGGCACAATCCTGATTACTCCTTGTCTGAGGGCTTCTTTTCAGTCTACTCAGAAAGCTGCTTCAACTTGCATCTAGATCTGACACATGGGAAGAACTGGAAACGCTTTGCTGGGAATAGTAAGGGGAAGAGTGCCAGCAGTGAAGTCCTAAATTGTCTTAAGCCCATCGTAAAATCACACTCTCAGTTAACTAGAGTACATTGTGTGAGGTATGGAGCTCATTGCTGAACCACACTGGTGAGCTGCTCAAGTGTACAGCGCTTCTTGGGTATTTTTAAGGCAATGTTCTTTCTGCCCTTTTTTGAGATTTTTGAGAATCTCAGCTTTACATAGCAGTCAGATTTTAAGAAAATACAGTGCTTGCAATCAAATGACTTTGAACAGTATAGTGCTGGATGCAGTTTGAATGCTGACATGTCTTGTACAGCTTTTGATTTACTGGTGATTGCTGATGGGAGTTTTGCTGAATTACTGCACATTGCAACTCTATACAGAGTCTGATACTGATACCAAGATCAGTGTCTGGGTTCTTGCCAAGTACAATGATCCATATCTTTCTTTAGGAATATGTCATGACTGGGGAAGACATGCATCTTTGCAAAGCTTAATCCACATTATACGAACAATATAAAATAACAATAAGACAAATTAGCATAAAAGTTAATAATTAATAATTAATGCACCTTCCCTCTATTTCTCCCCTAGACTGAATTTAGCAACAGTATAGGCTGTTAATCAAGTCCCATGTCTTACGCTAGTGGCCTATGCCCATTTGTGCCAGTAGCATCACCAAAATCACTGTGGCAAATCCTGTGAGCAGCAGGTCATGATTGTGCTTCAGTTCCCTGCTCAGGGGGTTCTGATCATTGTTTCTTCTTGTGTGTTTCTGAAATATGTAGAATGGCAATTGCCAGCGCTTTTCCACAGGCAAGGAGTATTTTTAGAGTATCAGAAAATTTTTCCTTGCTGTTTCTCTTATGGGTATTGGGTCTCATGTGAGAATCAGTATCTATGTGATGTTTGATACCCTAGATTGGCAAAGAGAGGTAGATTGTGACTTTTGAGTGAAGGCAGTTTGAAGTTGCCAAATCATGTGAATCTGTTCTGTGTCAGGGGCACATGTGCAGACTGAGACACCTAAGACAGCTCTGGAATTGTGGTGAACTGTATGGGAAGGAAGAGGGCAAATGAGAATAGTTGACATTCAGGAGAATATCCCTGAAGGTGTATGAGTACACCAACACTTTGCTTTTCTACAAGTTAGTAGCTAAATCTGTAACTGAGGAGAGTATTGAAGTAAGTACTTCATTGCTTCCCAGAGTATAAATAGATTATTAAAAAAACCCAACCCTGAAATTCTGATCATTCCTCACACCACTGTTGCCAATGTAACATATGGTGTCAGCAGCATATTTTGAGGGAGGAGAAAACCAGGTTGCAAGAGAGCCATGCAATAAGAGTAAGGAGCTCATGGAGAAGACTGCAGCATTGGCAGAAAAATCCTTATCTGGATAGGGTATTTGTGAGGAATTGCCAAGCCGTTTCCTTGCTTGTAACCGTTGTGTGAAAGCACCAACTGTGGACTCCTACAGTTTGCCTGTGTGAAGATCCCATACGCTTTATTGTCAGAGTTGAGCTCTTTCTTTGCTGGGTGTTTAATATATAGTTAAGCACAGCCTCCTCTTTGACATGCCTATAGGCTCCATACAGCTTTGGTAGAAGACACAGGCACAGCAAGAAGTCTATAGTGTCAGGGACATGGGATTACACAGCCAGAAACACAATGCTGCACTCTCATCCCTTCTTTTTTAGCCTATTTCTGAAGGGAAACATGATGTGACTGCATGCCATCTTTCTTCACAGAGACACCAACTTCCACCAGGTTTCATCAGAACTGCATGAAAGGCAGTGGGACAAACTTTAGTCTCCCTGGAGAAAAAAGGCTGTAATGTGAGTTCAAGCTACCTCTTCTCCTAACCTGCAGCTGGACAGTCAGCCCACAGGTGACTTTATACATAGTGTGAACTATTTCTTGTCTGCCAGGTCGCTAGGAGATAAGTGAGAAAGCTGCAGTACTGTGAATGAGGAGATGAGGGAAGTAGGAACTAAAGAGTGTGTCTGTGATCTAAGAAGTCATGGACTGTTTGCTTTGCTATGAGCAGTCAGCAGCCTGACTAAAGAAGTCAAAGAATTTGGTTGTGGAGGATGTAATGGAAGGCTTGACAATCACATAGTTCAAGAGCATATCTTCCATAACCCTCATCACAAAGGCATGTCCCATGTGTTGCAAAAGTGATGCAGCAAGATAAGATACTAGAACAAGAATGATCTTCAGGATAAGCGTGTGCACATAAAACTTTCCAATTTCCAATTTCCCTCCAGTTTTAGTTGCATGGCTGAGGGGCCCAAGATGGAAGTGGAGTTACTTGGTTCCCACTACACTTGTGGACAGAGGATGGGCTTTATCTGAGGTTTGATTATGTCTCTCCAATGGACTACAGAATGAGCCTAGGACAGCCAGCCTACTGCTAGAGAGACATCTGTCAGGTACCTGCCTTTCAATGCGATGACTTTGGCCCACAACGGTTATGTTTCCTTTGAAGAAGATGGGGGTCATATGGTTCTGAAAGCAAGCCAAGGTGGCAATCTTGGCACCATAAACCGTATGACTACAAGCAGGAGAGCAAGTGTCAGGGTGAAGTTGCATGACCAGCTTAAGATGCGTAGCTACACAAGTACCCACCCCAACATAAGGGAGTGAAGAGGAGTGCAGTGGAGTGAGATGGTCCCTTTCAATGACAGCTTAAGCTGACCATGTAAGGTTACCCTTAGGCAGGTCAGGCGAATGTAGCTGGTGGGGGAAGGAATGAGAATTCACACTGTGCTGTAGCATGGCAGGGTGTTTAGCAATTGCTGCACCATCTAACACCGAAGGTAACACATGATGAGATTTGCCATTGACTTTGCTTGATCGTGCAGGGCCTCTGTGAGCATTAAGGTATTGCTTCTTGATAAGATTCATTCCCACAGGGTTGCCTGCATGCTGTACATGAAGGGCAATGATACCATGTAAGAGTGTTCATATTAATGTACCAGTGAAAGCTTTTTATCTCCATCAGGCAGATAACGGGCTTAATTTTCCAGCTTTATTCTTGCTTAATACTACAACAACTGGATAACAGTACAGAGAGACTATATCATGTACCCATCTGAAGGAGTATTTTGCCATGCTTGTTAATATGCTAGTCTGTTGTGCATTGTCTATACTACCTTAGCATGGATGAAGTTGTGAGTGCCCTGGCACCACTATCTCCATTAGAGAATATTCAGCTTCAGCTCTACAGGAAAATGCTGCTTTGATGGGAGGGTGAAAGAGCCTGTCACTGTGCCATTCAGAATATTCCCTTTCTTACTGCTTCTGAACATCCTTCATGAGCCTAAGGTGGTGTGCAAAGCCGGGCACGCTGAGAAGCAAATTATCCTGCAGCCCTGCATTTGTCAGATGCTATTAAACAGCAGGGAAAGGGAATGGAGAAGCTGGTGAGTCTGTCACATCTGCTTGTTCAAAAGATTATTGATGGTGCATAATTCATCAGAGCATTGGGTTCTGCTGCCAGAGGTGTCCAGTTGCTGCTCCTGTTGCAGATGCCCATAAAGTGATGCTCCTTGTTTATGAAAATAACCTCTGTCTTTGTGTCTGCCCATGAGCCTTTCAATTAATACACCTAAACCAGTCAGTCTTGCCTTGGACTCAGATAAAATGTGAAGGTCTTGTTCAGTGAGAAATGGTATCATCTTAACATTTCTTTGTGTTTTGGAGTAGCAATGAAATAGGGAAATATTAACATTTTATTTGCAACAGTAATCTTGTGAAGTTTCAATTAGGGAATACTATAGTGCTTTTTTTCCTGACATTATTTATACAGTCATTTTTCATTCCCACAGTTAAAATATTTTTATTTATTAGCAATCAAAAAAATATGGTCCGTAATGTTCAGTTTGAATTATTTCATTGCTTCCTGATAGCAATTATTTCCTGAAAATAAAGTACTGCTCAATGGGAGTTGCAGTTCAGGTGCTTGGTGCATTCACTCTGACCCTTTCCTATTGTCTGAGTTACTTCTCCTGTAGTGTATCATGCAGTTTGGTCAAATGAAGTGTGAAATCTTACTGCCTGATGCAGTGATAAAGAAATCTAGTCTGTATGGTTTAAGATTGGTTCAAGCGCTGGTTCGCAGGAGGCAGCCTACCGCAGCAGACAAATGGAAGTTGGTGTTGCAGGTCAACAAAAAAATTACTGATGTCAAGTATTTATAGGTTGAAACCTTCCTCTGAGTTTCCCAGATAGAAGATTGAAAATGTTCAGTGGCTGGAAAATTGGAAATACTGGCCGAGTCTTGAAAGGCACTTTCCCATGCACAAATGGACTGGGATCCAGTCTGCCCAAAATCTCTCTTTTCCAGAGACTCCATCCTAGCTCACATACTTGCCAGGTTTGCCTAACCCTGTATATAACCCTTCATTAAGTATCTCCTGGTGAGTCTGAGAGGTCTTTAGGTCCATATCTTGATTCACCAACTCAGGGTTAGGAGAGATATTTCCTAAGAGCTTCCTAAGCTCTGCTAATGCGCTGGCTTTAGGCAGTCAGTGGATTTCCAGCCAAGTCCACTGGAGAAGCCTGGAAAATCAGATGCTTGACAAGACTGCTGGAGGTGGTGACTTCTTCTGAAATAAAAGACATGGTTGGAGCACTGCCTTGAGAAGGTACAAGTCTTCATGCAAGGCATCTCCAGGGGCAGCACAACCTCTCACAGTATAAAATAGGGACCAGACTACCAGGTCTGGGCCAGAAAACCCAGTATCCATTCTGCTAGAGCCCGGTGTACAAGAGTCCTGAGGCTAAAAAGCAAATGCAAGAGGGAGTCTTCTCTAAGCTAGTGTTATTCATGTGGCATGGGAGAAAACTGCTCATTTCTTCCAGGGACATTTTGCCTCTTGTCTGATTTAATGTAAAATACATGCATATTCCTGGGAGAATGAGTTGTAGCTCCAGTTCCCTGTGCCTCCATATGAGCCTAGCTGCTTTCCAACTGCTAGGATTTCTGACCTGAAGTTGCACCTGCTTGTGCCTGCTTTGGGCCAGGAGCTCTGCCTTCCTGGCCAGCTGCAGCAAGGATGGTACTACCAGGTACTGGAATACTTATGCACCTCTTGGGTGGTGTATGCGCCTCAACCCTCCACCCCAAGGGAGCAGAGTACTTGACCCACTGTTTCCCACTTCACCCTGGTGTCACCAGATCACCACTGTTGTCATAGCCCTCTTGCTAGGCACCTCTGGCCAGGGGAGGACTGGGCAGCACTGAATGCCAAGACAGTTGTCTTCTGAAGACACCACTGTTCCCTACAGAGTAGAGGGGGGTGGAAAGGAATTAGGAAGGCAAGGTCATCCTCTGCAGGTTTTTCAGAGAGAGCAGCCTCTCTCTACAAGCCTAGCAGGTAACATAGACAACTGGGCTAGACAGACAGGTCCTGCCTGTCATCACAACAAACGAGCTTGAATTTCAGTGAAGTCACACAAAATGAGGCAGATGGCACAGACAAACTTGACAGCACCCACTGCTTTCTGTCAAATTATCTTTCTGATTAAAAGATCCTGGTTCCCAGGCAGGGAAAATAGGGGAGGAAGAACCACAGGGTAAGATTGATATTCTGGTTTACAGGACTTTCTGTTTTCTCCACTCAGCAATATTGCATCAGCAACAAAATTAGAGTAATACATAGAAAAGGGCCCAGCCAAAGCCCAACATAAAATATCAGGGCACCCTCAGCTCCCAGCTTTAGGATCAAGTGTGGCAGCCCTGCAGCATTTGGGCTGACAGTTTGCTTTAACCTGTCATGGGTTGTTAATACTATCTAACAGAGGAGTAGATAGTTTAGAACTATAAAACACTGGTAGCAATTACTTCTTAGCAATGTTAGTGCTTTGCCAACACAAAGAGAACTAATCTCCTTCTGTCACAGGAAAGAAAAAAATGTAAAAGCTGGGCGAACTGTGGAGCTTATTTCCAAATAGATGCCTCAGCATTTTGATATTTTCTGTGGGAATAACTGGTAACACAGGAAGGCTGATACACTATGCAAAGCTTTCATTTGCTTCTGTGACAATTTGCCAGGGGCAAATTGAACGATGTCATGAGAAATGGTGTCATTTCTCCCCTTCCTTGTAAGTTGAAGCAAAAAGACTTGTTAGTAACATAGAAACAATTTGCAACTTATCATCACTCCAGGGGAAGTTTCTCTTAGGTCCTTGCCTCATATTTCTGCTTTTCTTATGTTTCTCTTTTTCTTATCAAAACAGAAAGGGCTGCCATTTTGTAAGCACAGAAGCCACATAACAGAAGGTGTAGAAGTGTTGCAGTCAAAGCATCTTTACTGGCATAAAGTAGATACTGAAGCTCTGTTTGTACTGATTTGTTCCACTTTTCCCCCTTCAGCACAGTTGCTTCTAGCTCAAAAAAAAGGTGATTTGCTCTGCTGTACATATAATCCTAGATCCTAAGGATGGCTTTGTGCCGTGCCCTGGTGCTCTGATGAGGCTGGCTCTGCAAGTATCTGGTGCTGATGGGCACAGGCAGTGATGTCTGCAGAATACTAATGCTGAGGCTGGCTCCCACAAGGCTCCACTTTTGAAAGATGCTTTAGCCATTCAGTGTCCATGCACCATGCTGAGCAACAGGAGGGTAGAAAAGCCATGCTCAGGGATTCCTTTTTTCGATGCAGAGCAAGAAGCCGACAGAAACGATGTCTCTGCTTCACACTGTTATGCCCAGGCTTCTTTCAGACCTGCAGTCATTTATATGCATAAATATCAAGGCTGTCACTTGTTGCAGTCTTTGATCGCATTTGTGTAACAAAGGAAATGGAGAGAGAAAAGAAGGGAACATCTTCCATTCCAGTCTTGGAAAATGAATGACTGCATAGCCATAGCAATTGCTTTCTTTCTGGTTTTATTAGATCATTGCC
Source organism: Myiopsitta monachus (assembly GCA_017639245.1). NCBI lineage: Eukaryota > Metazoa > Chordata > Aves > Psittaciformes > Psittacidae > Myiopsitta > Myiopsitta monachus. The sequence continues at coordinate 70,676,275 of CM029919.1, forward strand.
CTCTGCAATTTGTTTCCCTTCCTGTCCTGCTGTCCTATGTAAAGGACCATGAGAGGACCCCCACACACACTGCTTTTATCTTTCTTCCACACTATGACTATCTACAGGGAATATCTCAAAGTATTACATACCAGTAATAATTGCCACAGCAAAGCCTTTTGCCATATGACACAGACTATTTTTTTGCTTCAGTTTTTTTGTTCCATTAACCATCTGACAAAGTCATTCTGTGTCACCCATTTCATGCAGAGATACAAGAACTATAATGTAATTGCATTTTTATTATCTACTTGCTTTTTCTGTATTTGCCCTAGGAAAAATTCATGCTAGGTATCTGCTCTGCATACCATATCTTTCTGCAGTTTCTAAGCTGAGGCTGATGGTATGTTTACCAAACATCTCTGGAAAGCTATGCAGTTGCATCTAGCTTTTCTCTGGATGTTGTAGCTATTCTGCATTGAAAGACAACTAAAACACACTACTTGTGTAATACTGCTTTTCCATTAAAACAATTGCTGAAGTATCACAGGAATGTTCTTCTGGTGCCAGGAAGGAGGAGGGAGAGGTTTGTACTGATTGCCAATAGCAGGGGAAACAGCCTGTGAGACAGTCACCCTATTAAATGTGGTCTGCACAATGAAAAGCTTGGGAAGCCTTTCTGAGGCTTTATGCATTTAGGCTTTGTGCCCAGGCTCAGGGTCTCAGACATGGAGGTGGTTTCAGAACACCACACAGGGGAAACAATTTCAGCAAAAATATCCAGATTACCTGGATGATTTATTAAGGTGTTTTGGGCATCCTTTCATATGCAACTTTATTAGCATGCCACTCCAGCAGAACAAAAGTGACAATTTCTCTTCTGCCCTCCAACCAGCCATTGCTCTGCCTCTGAACTATCAATGAGATTTTAGGGACAACAACAGAGAGCCCCTGTGAATATTCCCAAGGCTAACTAGGGTTTTTTTTTTCTCCCCTGAGTAAATGTATTTTTTTGTGCTTCCTGATCTTACCAATCTTCCCTAATCTTATAAAAACCACATAGTCTTGATGGTCTGAAGATATAAACTGGTGAAGGATTTGTAGGGGCAAGTAATATATTTTCCTGAAGAAGGACTTCTGTGCCTGAAGTCTTGTCTGTTTTTTTTTTCCCAACTGTATCAGTTGGTCTAATAAAAGATATTACCTCTCCCTACAAACTTTGCCTTACTTATTAAACAGTTGCTTCCAGGACACAGAACACTCTTAACTGGGTGGAAAACTCCATTGTCAAGGTGATAGAGCAGAATTCAGTGGTGTGATTTCCATGCCCGGAGCCAATTGGCACATGTTAAACCAAGGTGGGATGAGCACTGTCCACCCTGATCATCCCACACATCATTAGTGTCCCTTCCCCCCCCACATTCTACGTCAGTATTTTTGTCTTTTCTACCTCTCTGCTGTATGGAACAGCTCTTTTCGAACACAGAAGTGCACATTGGTTAAAGTCTTTTGGATGCTACCTTGGTAGAAAGAGTAACTTTCATGGTATGCTTGATTAAACTTCTGTCTTCTCATTATTTTGTGGTTGCCATGTCTCTGCATATTATTTTTAGTTTGAGCTTCGTGGTGACCTTGAGAGAGCTGGAAAAAAAGCCCAGTGTGACCATGTTGACCTTTTCTCCTTTAAGGATCATGTAAATGTTGACAACTTGGTTTCAAATAGTAAAGGATATTTTTCTTTTAATCCTCTCAGGTGAACTTTCAGTGGAAGGCATACAAGACCCATTCCTTGTTAGTGTACATATTATCACAGACCCAGGTGAATCCAAGACTCTTCAGCAAGCCGTTGATAAGCTTCTAGCCTGGATCCATCCAGACCTCCAGCTGTTTCGAGTCTCAGAAAGACGAGCACCCAAGAAGCACAGGAAGCCAGGTAAGGCTGGTGCTTCCCAGCCAGCCCTTGCCATCATCCTATTTCTGCAGGAAGAATATGGAGAGGAACCAATTTTGCAGCTCCACAAAACTTTTCAGTGGCCACCTTGGCATTACCACCACACAGAGCAAGTGCATGGGAAGTTCCTCCCTTACATGCCATGCAGCCAGGACTTCTACACTCTGGCTCCAGAGACTCCTCTGTGGGCTATTCGCCCAGTGCACTATGGAAAAGAAATTATCCGCTTCACTATATACTGCAGGAGTGAAACCTTTGCTGACATTTTGAAGCTGTACGAGTTAATATTGAAAAGACCAGTATGTCAGAAAAAACCAGACTTTTGTGTTTTTCCTGTCTATTCTAACATGGAAATAGACATTCAATTTTCTTTAAAAAAGCTTCCAAAGGGCCAGGTGCCAATGCCAACAGAGTCAGCGGTGCTGGAGTTCAGAGTAAAAGATGTGGGGCAGCTTGTGCCTCTCTTGCCCAACCCTTGCAGCCCCATCAGTGAAGGCAGGTGGCAGACAGAAGACCACGATGGAAATAGGATCCTTTTGCAGGTAAGTTGAGCATAAAGGGAAACAGAAGCGCATTTACTGATTTTGTGGAGCACATTTACTGATTTTCTGGCAATGGCAGCCAGAAAAGGAGGCTTTTTTTGGTTTGGCTCTATCCTGGGAGAGCAAGCCTGTCCAGCACCACTAAGGAAAGAACTTGAAACCTATTTCTCTAAGTGTAAAATCAGGAAAACAGTGATAATACTACCCAGATATCAGTCAACCTCAGTTTGTGTAAAGAGTGATGTCAGGTGAGGTAACTGTTTAAAAGAATGAGGATGTAAAAGAATTATGAGCCTGACTGGAGAAATGATGGCTGATGGGTATAGTTTTGTAAGATATATCAGCACAGAACTGACAGGGGTTTATAAAATAGCTCTCAGTTATGAGATTTCTTTTATGGAAGACAAGCAGAATTCCTGATGGTACTCATTATTTTCTAGCATCACAGGGTGACAAACTGCGTCTCTCTTCTGCACAGTGATTATCAGGATGGGGTGAGAGGTGGTAAAGGAAAAGAAATGCGCCCTGAAGAGCAGCTTGAGAGAGACATTCTCACAGGCTCTCCTTTTGAACTAATCTCAAGTGCTCGTAACCATGTTTTGAAAGAGTTTATTTGTTAAGACATCTGTAGGCACCATCTCTGGGCAATGTATCAGCATGCTCCTCTTCACTACACCACATCTGAGGGAGATAAAGGGGATAACAAGCAGCAAGCTTTTAATAGCTGCCTGTCCTGCAGGCAATCTGCAGCAATCCAGAGCCAGGTTAATGTACATTCTTACACTGCAGAGGTATTTATTGCTGCTTGCTGTTCAAGTCTAGGAGCACAGACCCTCACCTTTGGAAGGCTGTTGTTCAGATTTCAAAGAAGAGTGCTTTGTTTAGAGTGAATTGCATTCATGAAGCTTGTTAAATTGTCCGACCTGGTTTCTGTGGAAGAGGCATTGTGTGTGCCATCCCCCCACTGCATGGACCACCCAGCGTAGAGAGAGGTATATCCTGCCCCTTGCAGCACAGTTCCTCTAGGTTTGTAGCTCCTGGGACTGAAAATCCAGGTATGAGGGGCATCTGTGCCCCGGTGAGCCCTATGCAGATGGTGGTGAAACCTGTCAATGCCTCTTGGCGGATGCTACCCACAGAGACACCCCATGCCAGAGCTGAACAGCACATGTGTAGGGCTTAGGAGGCAACTGAGTTTCCCTTCCCATCTGCCAAGACAGTCTCTGGTTTGTCAGGGTTACTGCTTGCACTGTGTTAGCCTGAGATTACTTGTAAACTTAAGCTTACAAAAGCCATCACAAAACTTCTACACAGTAACCACACTCACCTACATCCCCTTTTCCCTGTTCTTTTTTATGAGGTTTCTACCATGTGATGCAACTTTGGTTTATGGGATCCTTTACTGGTAAATTGAAGGGAAGGGTAAAAAACGCAAACAGACAGTAGGGCTTCTAAATAAGGCTTTTGATTTCAAACCAGCAGATTTTCAGAAATAGTAGGTGCCAGGCAGTACAGAGATAAATTGATACTTGTTACATAGAAGGATGAGGTAAACCCTGCAGAAACCATCAGAACAAGATTTTACCCATATGCACCAAAAGAGGAGAGCAAATCCTGCTAAGTGTGGCCTCCAAGTGCAGTTAATTTTCATTGCTGTGTTCAGTAAGGGTGATGATGCTGAATAGGAGGGCAAAATGGCAAATAGGAATGAAATTACAGAAAGGGAAATTATCACATTGGAAGTGCAGTAAAGTGAAATAAGTTTAATATATGCAAAATGGCAAGGGGAGGAATGGGGAGACTTTGGATCTAAGTTACGTGCTTGTGAGGTCATGAGTACTAGGTCCTGGTATACAGGTTTTAAACAAGTCTGTTCAATCAGAAATGGAGCTCTGTAACTAAACTGGAGAGGAAATGTCCTGTTTGTAGTCAGATGACTGCAAGCCACCAATGCAACAAAGCCATTAAAAGAAAAGTGCAGTCCCTGGTGTGTACCAGAGTTAGTATAACCTTAGGTGACTTCAAAGAGGCACATACAGGGAAGGGCTCTCACCCCATACAGAGGAATGGAGAGACTGTCTCAAAAATGGAAACTGAAAAGTAAAGTCATCTAAGTGAATTTCCCGACTGAAGGGAGTTCTGACTGTGCTTGGAAAATATACCTGAAGGTTAAAGGCAGGAATGGGAAAAGGCTGTTTCGCTAAATGACTCTTCCGGTACAGGAGCAAAATACTGTCGGTAAATAGATTTAAGTTGGCAGTTGTATATGCTGATGGCCAACTACGTAACAGCCACCCAGCTTGTGCAAACAGGTTAATACCCTAATTTAAGACAGGATGGTCAGTTAAGGAAAAGGGATTATATGATGGGATCATGGGTTATAGGAAACACTGGGTTTGGTGATCCATGGACTCCCTATATTCTTTTATTCTTATATTCTTCTAACTCACTCTGAATTCAAAACAATTATAGTATCTACCTTTTAAAGTAACCTTTGACTTCTCATTGAGTGCTGCTATAAACAGTGTTATCAGTGCCACAGTGTTATTAATAATTTCCACTTTTTCCCATTTATATGAAACCTAAACAGTTGCCTCCTAGTATTTTTCAACCCACGTATCAGTTGATACTTGGTAATCATCAGAATATTTTTATTTATGACTGCATCTTTTTACAGATTGAAATCACCCATTATACACAAAATGGTAGATAAACATCCCTGTTAAATTACAGGCAGTGTTTCATGGTTGAAATTTGAATATACCTCCATGATTAGACTAACAAGATGTGACCTCTGTGTTTTTCTTGGTGTGCTTACAGGGACTTGGATACTGGCCAGCCAGATTGATCCGTGTTCTTAACTCATTTTGCAAATGCAATTACGAAGGGGCTTAGATGGAGTCAGTGCAAGAGAAAATAAAGTTATTCATGGGCAGGATAATTCTGTTTGATACCACAGAACCTGTTCCTTCTTTTTCAAGGAATCTCTTCAGAATTATTTTGTCACAGTAGCTTTTCCACGCTGGCAAGTTAACTCCAAGGGTGCAGCTATATACCAGCTGGGCAAAGGGTAAGCTTCAATTGGCTTTAGCAGGAGCAAGGCTTAAGAGCATGTCTGCGTCTTGTGGGAAAGCCCCATACTGCTTCACCAGTGCTAAGCCCAGAAGCAGGAGCTCTGGGGACCTCTTGTCAGACCAGTCAGAAGAATACATAAATAATGTAGCTAAGAATATACCATATAGTGCTATACTGAATACACTGCCAGTTTTATAGCTCTTGTCAAATTCCTGGAGGCTTCTGGACATAATCCGCTCAGAGACAGCTGAAGTGCTAATGAACTTGCACTCCTGGCAGTGCAACACTGGAAGCAGAGGAGGTTAATAACTGATAAGACTAGCTTGGCCATTCATGTTTGGGAAGCACAGGTAGTGAGCAGAGAGAAGAAAGTGCGCAAATGGCTTCTTTAAATTATGAGAATGTCTTTGGATAGGGTAGTAAAAGTAAAATAACATTCTAGCAGAATTTCCTAGCTTCTTTGTGTGAGAAGTGACATGCAGGCAAACTTGAGAGGAAGATGAGCAAATAAATATCTCACCTTGGTAGTGACTCAGTGCTTAAGCATAAGCCAGTTTACATCCCAAAAGGTACCTGAGCTATCCAGAAGTGTCCTGGCAGATTAGACTCAGGACCTACAGGAGGTCTGTACCCTCCTGGAATGTCAGGCAGGTACCCTAGGATATACCAGAACGGACTGAACACCTATATTTAGGCACCTGATTCAGCCTGTAATGACCAATTTCTTGCTGAAATACCACCACCACCGTCTTGAGAGCTTCCAGCTTGCGTGAATTAATAGAGCAGTTAGGGCAGGTCTGAACACAAAGAGGAAGAAAGGCAAGAAAAGCATCAAGGATAAGCAAAGGCTCCTTTACAAAAATTAATTTTAGTTTCTTTTGAAACTGATGGAAAGGGCAAACTTTTGGACTAAAAATTGATTCAGTCAAGGGAGGGGCCTTCAGATGATTTCATTAATCTGTAAATCTAATACTACCCTTCTGTTCCTAAAAATTGTCTACTCTATTTTTCCTTTCCTTTTAGTGCTGTAGGTGTTTGGTTCTTAGTGCTAGTGATAGGATTGGAGGGTTGGACACAGCAAATCTGTCACTAACTCAGATAGGAGGAGAATTTTTATCTGATTTTCTTCATCCTAAAAGTACTTCGTCTTTTCTGTTAGCACAGTTGTGTTTCATGGCATAGTAAGATAACTGATGACTCTATACATCCAACAAAACCTCTTGAGAGTTAATATATTTAGCATTACAAGGCACCCACCTATGCTAGCTTTGTAAACACCGTGCATGCTGCTTTACAACTACGTTCAGTTCCATTTTAAATCGAGTTTGTGCATTTTGCCTTTTGATATGTTGCCCTTCTGAATATATTTTGCTTTTCAAGTGAGATTTATTATGGTGATACTGAGAACTGACCTCTGCCACCTTTTCTTGTGCTGAATTTTTTCCCCCTGGATCAATCCCAGTGGTTTTAATACATTTAAACACACTGCACTCTTGTTGAGCAAGGCAAGCAATATCAGGGTTCAAGATGGTGATGTCATTGCTGTGCTGGCTGGGTTCTGACCTCAGTGGAGCCTTGCTGGCAATGCTTAATGCAGATAATGCATAATGAGATCACTCTCTGCTTTCTGGAAAAGCAGGTAACGTAAATAGACTTCAGGAGCACTCATGGATTTTTTGTGTCAGGCATAGGCAGCCCAAGTGAAGTTGAAAGTGCCTTTCTGTGAGGTTCACCGCAGGTTGTTTATGGCGTTCCCGGATATGCGTCATGAAATTCTTCTGCAGCCCATTGTGATATACAAAGGCTCTAAATCCCTTCAGGCTTCGCAAAGATTTGTGCAGAGATTATATATGAGCAGCAGATTAGCCCCAGATGAAAAAATCTCTTCTGTTAGAAAGCTAATCTGCTCAGTCAATGGTCGGGTTTACTGTGCGTGTTTGTGGCGGGGTCTGACAGATCTCCCTGTGTTTGGAATTTCAGTCAAAATCAACAGGTTGGTTTGGGTCGAGTCATTGTCCTCTCCTATGGCTGACCCTCTCTCTGGCATCTCTGCCATGCTTATGCCTGACGCAGGCAAGGCAGCATGGCAGTTGCATGCTCCCTGTGGCAGCACTGCCTGGCTGCAGCGAGGTTAACAGGCAATGCAGAAAACAAGCTGTGAGAAGGCTGAATATAAGGACTTAAAAAAGAAAGAATTCAGAAAATTAAAGCAGATGCAACTTCTTCCAAAGCCAAGGGCAGAATTTAGGAAGCAGTAGAAGGCTGATCTGCTGAAAAGAGTTAGCTGCATGTGCCATCACACTGTCCTCAAGGTACAAAAATAGGTCTTGCTGTTTTCAGCATCCCATGGCACAAAGGGCAGTGAAAGATTAGTATCTCCCACTTGCTTGTCAAGGTTTCTCTGGTGAGCAGACTTTGTGGGACTGTCTGGTGCTGTAAGTTTAAAATGAAGAGGAATGACCACATGAATGCGCAGGCTGAACACAGCTCTCCATTTGCCATGCCAGGGTGGTACAAGGGAGCACAGTAAATGGACTTAGCATGGAACTAGAAGCTAGTTTTGCCTGAGTTTTAATCCTGTCTAAATCATTGAGATCTTCTCTGTGATCTCTGACAAGTTACAGAATGTTGATATAGAAAAGTCTTATTAGTTCACATACTCCAGTTCCCTACAATATAGGATTAGCCTGTAATCTTCATTCAGTAGTATTTCATGAGATGGAACTTCTGACACTCTATCTGTAGTGCAGTTGTGCAGTCTGGTATTCTCACAGTCAGGAAAGTCACCAGTTATGTTGCTTTAAGATGAAAATATTAAAAAAATCTCCCTTTATTGTTTCCCCTTTCTGCTAAAATCATGAAGAGCAGCATTGGAAAATAGGTCCTCTAAATCATAATGCATCGAAACATAAAAGCACTGAGGTTTGCAATTCCTCCTATAAACAGAGCTGTTCAGAAAGAAGCTGTGTTAGTGATGTCTCTTGGCCTGCACTGCAGGCCGCCATCCTAAGGTCAGATTGTACTTGTCCCTTTCTCCTTGTTGATCCACCATTACGTCCTGCCAGGCCAACTGGCCTTAACCGGGAGCTGTAACCCAGGAGCAGGAATAAAATACTTTGTATAAAGTGAAATGCTCTTATCTGTCCAAAGAACACTAAAAGAGATAGGAAAAACATTTAAAATAACAAAACCCTAAAACTAATATCTTACCTAAAGTAAATTTTTCTTGTTAGTGTAGGCATGTTCCAGTTAGCCCAGGTATTTAAAGCTATTTAGTTGCACTTCTTTCTGATTTAAACTGGAGGGTTTGTAAATATTCGATAGAGCTCAAAACAACTATTCTTGTGTCTGTACTTTATTCCCAAAGATTTTACCTGTATTAATAAATAAAACATGCCCAGGCACATTTCCAGACACTGAAATCCCTGATACAGAGTGGCCTGTGCATGTGCTTGCAGGCCAAGCAGGATACAGCAGATAGATACCTAGTATTTGACAACTGAATCAGACCCAGTATCTCTCACTAAGGGTGACCTGAGAGGCTCAATTAAACTACCTTTTTTTAACACATGTCAAAAATCATGTCAACAAATAAGAATAACAAATTATTACCATCATCTGCATGCATGAGGCTTTGTACTGGTGTGCAAAATACCTCCTCTAAACATCAAAGCCAAATGAACACATGGGAGTTATCTCTGCAGGATTTGGTTGAGCTCCAGATTGTAGACATCTAAACCTGATGTCTATCCAAGTATTTTTGTGTGAGCTACAGTCTGCATTCTCACTGTCATCCGTGGTTATGTACTCAGTACAGTCCAAGGACCTAGGAAGTAATTCAGCTAGCCAGACACAGGAATTTTCTCCAGAGAAAGCTGAATTTCTCTCCAGACCCCATTGACTGTATTAACTAGCAACTAAATCCTACCTGTGATGTCTGATGTCTATCTTATATACATATGCCGTCTCTTTACAGGGAGGATAATCAGGTATTGGAACAGGCTGCCCAGGGAACTGGCACAATCACTATCCCTGGAAGCGTTCACAAAGTGTGTAGGTGAGGCCCTCAGTGACATGGTTTAGTGATGGTCTTGGCAGTCCTGGGGTAAAGGTTGGGCTTGATCTTAAAGGTCCTTTCTAACCTAGCAAATTCTGTGATTCTTTATAGATAGAAAGATGGCGTGGTCTGCACAAGGTAAAGGCAAGGCTTTCATGCTGCCTGCAGAACTCTCCCCACTGCAAGTGCTGGATCAGTTCCCAAAAGCCTTGTGTTTTCAGGTGCAGTTTCGTTCAAACTGTTACCAGTGCTTGTGCTCCCAAAGGCCTCCTTACCTTTACACAAACAAGAAGACTGTACTTGTGTGGGTCCTTGGTTTCTTTGGATGTTTGATCTACCAGATTATCAATTAAGTCTACAAAACCAAAGACTATTGTGTGAAAAGAACCAATGCCCAGTCAATCCATGATTTTCTCTCCAAAAGGTAGGAGAAGTTTTAGGAGGTGCTTCTGTTGATTTCTTCTTGGCCAAGCATAATGGTTGAGTCCCTGTAGTGTATCTGGTATCAGAGTTACCACAGAGAAAAAAAATAGTACCTTTGGTTGATACAAACAGAATGAGAAGTGATTTCTTGTACAAACCCATCAAAAGTGTGCAATGATTTGGTTGTGTATTTTCAGCATATCGTATAGTTATTGCTGGGTTACCCCAAAATGTCTTCAGTTAAGAACCAGCTGGCATTTTCTTCCAGGCGCAAGCCTTTTATGTTGCGAAGTAATGTTTTAAACAAATTAACATCTTACGTAAATAAAATAATGTTGTGTGCAGAGGTCTAGAGTAATTTCTGGTTAATGTTTTGTTGACAACTTGACTCATTTTATTTGACTCGTATTAAATTTCTTATCAGTTAATGAAACTGCTGCACTACTGTAGTTAATTTTCCCATTTATTCATTTAGCTCCTTGTGGCATTGAGGAAAATAGCTTATTATATTATACAGAAATAAATTATGAAATAGCATACCTCATTACAGATACATTGGTGTATGTATATTCATCTACAACACCAAAATGAACTCCTATGGTTTGGCTGTCCTAGAAATCACCTCTAGCTAGGCAATCATGGATAAGCAAAATCTTTTTGCAGATGTGAAAATCCTTTTTTGCTTATAAAATCACTGCAATATAAAACAGAAGATGGTTGTGACAGATCTGGGTCACTAAGACAATGTGATGTGCACTACCGAGATGTTAGAAGGAGCAATGTATGGAGTCCCTTTGGAGACAGGGGATGCAAAGGATCTCCTTGGTTACCAGGGTCTCGTCCCTTTTTGTCATGTCATATAATCTCTTTGGTAAAATGATCAAGCTCCATCTTTATCCATTACTTACCCCAGAAGACTCTTCTACTTGTGTTGTGATTAGAAACCTGTTATTACTTTGTGGTTCTGGTTTTTTAACGGATAGATTTTTTAATTTTTTTCCTTGTGGCTGCATCTTTGTCAGTTTGATTTTATTCTTTTTCACATAGGCATAATTTGAGAAATGTGCAGCATTCTGGATGAGGCCTTAGCAGTGTTGTCTATAGTGAGTGCATTAATACTTTCTTAACTCATTTGGGACTCCACAGAATAATGTTTGTCACAGTCTTCATTTTAATAGCACATAGTGACTTAGATACCTAGTTGTTTCTCCTCTGTTGCTTCCAACTAACAAGTCCCATCGATGAGATTGCTAGGTATGATCTTGCACTTTGTCACATTAGCTCCTGTCCCTTCTGAGACAGAAATCTAGCGTTTTGTACTATGTGAGAAATACCAGTAAGAAGAATTTAAATTAAACTTTTTAAAATACAAACTTATAAAAGCCTTACTAAGTGGGTTGATGAATAACCTTATGATTGTTCAGACACTAGGGCCTCAGTACATTTAACAACACATCAGTGTCTAATCCCATAGGAAGGCCACCTGGCCTCCAGCAGCTTCTTGAGAAGGATGTTGGCTCCCCATTTGTCACAGCTGCTGTCCCTGTTCAAATGCTCAAGTATCTGGTGCACAGACAACCAAATCTTGCCCTGGGGCTGAGATTCAGGTCCAGACTGAAGTATTAACCATCAGGTTAGGTCTTCACAATCTAGGTAGCTACAAGAAAATTAGATGTCTGTGCTTAAAATCATTACAAGGTAGTTAATAGAGCAAGTTGGTTCTAGAGCACATTGCTCAGCTACCCAGATGTGAAAGAGTTGAAAGAAATAATAATTCCCATTGAGAAGTCAGAGAATGAGGGTGCTTGCTAAAGGCTTTTTGACGTTTCAGAGGAAAAAAATTAACATTTTCACCACAGTAAGGAAGAAATGAGAAATTATAATGATGGTAACATACATCTCCCATTTCTTCATTTCTGTTCTTTAGCTACCCACCAGGGCAGTAATGTTAGGAGACAGAATATGAATGAATCTGAACAAGTCAATAGGAAGTGAGAATTCCAAGCTAGTGTAATTCAGCCCACAAGGCAGGGCTCCTCTACCATTTATTCTTGTTTTCTTCGAGGCTCCTTATGTAAATATTTGGGATTTTGGCAGACTACTTTCTGTTGTTATTGAAGTGAAACATTTGCTGCAAGCATACTGAATGAAGTCTGCTTCATAATTATTTGCAGTAACAACTCAGCAACAGAGACTTATGGTTGTAAGACTGCCAATTCTGTATTAATGCGATCTTCTTTTCTCCCTCTTCCGGCTGCAGCAAGCACGCAGTTGGTGTAAGAAGTCTGCAAAGCAGAGCAAGCAACCATATCCATCTGTGTCAACAGATTCCTGCTTCACCACGCTGCCAGACTTTCTTCCTCAGAGCCACCGATCTGTCCCCGAACAAGCAAAAGAAATGGGTCAAAACAAGGCACATCACACAAATGGCCTTGGTCATTATCTTGGTTTCTCCCAGCAGGACTTGAGACACAGTGGTCGAGGAGACTTCACACGCAGGTGCAGCAGTGCCTCCAGCATTTCATGGTCATTTCAGCGAAGCAGGTCTCTGTTCTGCTTGCCCACAGTGAACTCCTCTTCAGCCTCAGAGACTTTTCTTTTCAGTGAACCATTTCAGTTTTTAAGTGCTGGGTCACCTGCAACTAGGTTAAAAACATGGAGATGCAGCCCCAGGCTTAACATTGATGATTTGGAGGGTGCCCAGGAGACTGATGTAGACACAGGGATGAAGCTGTCCTTCTCAGACCTGTCTGTGGTCTCTGCGTACTCTGCTCTTAATGGATTTTTCAATGACTTGGAAGCCGCTCTTCCCCCACAGAAACAAACTGTCAGTAAGGCCAAACCGCCAGCCACCAGTGGAAGGCCTGCATCAGCCATGTGCAATACCTTTGAGTCAGTTGATTCTTCAATGCCTCCTTTATCTAAATGGTCTTCCAGCTCATTCACATCAGCATCTCTCTCCAAGCAGCACAAACAGTCCTCAAGAGTGGCTTCTTGTTCTCTGGATGATCATGGAAGTGTTTACCCAGTTTCATCAGTTAATGAGGAAGAATTTTACATCTGAGGTGTCTCTATTTTACACCTTCTAGGGCAAATGTGTTCTACTTGTGAATGACAGCAGTGGGTCCAGCTTGAACTTGAAGAAAGTTCATTGCTGAGGAGGAGCTGATGCAGCAGATAGTGCTAAATATTTGAAGAAAACACTCAGATCTCTCAGAGATGGGTGTCCCCAAACTATGTACAGTGAAGTAGTCTGAGCTTGCACCTGTACCTTTGTACTGGAGGAGATGATCAGCGCTGAGGCTTCTCCACAGCAGTGGAAGGTGGAAGGTTGATATGACTGACCCTTGATGGTGAAGACAATGCTACAAGAGGCACATAATAATCCATTTTTCTTTTGCAGAAAAGGAAGAGTAATTTGTGACACCAAACTGCTTTAACTTTTCTGAGAAATTCCCTTAACTCAGGGAAGACGGAAGGAGAAAGGGGTCTTCCTTCTCTTTCACAAGTTCCAAAGGCAGCTGTAAGCGCAGCAGGTCTCAGTAGCACATCTCCGGAAGAGTCAGAGAAGTTTTCTATGAGGACACATACAGTTCTTTCTAATTTCTGAGAGCTGGCAGTGGTGAGGTGGGTGAGAAGTTTCATTCCTTCCCCAAGGAAGAAGAAGCTCCACTATATCCAATGATAGACCAGGAAGAGGAAAGTGCCAAAAGGGGAAACCTTAAGAACATTTTCAACTCATGTCCTTTCCAGCTGGAAGGAAGCCATCTGGGCTACTGTCTGAACCCTGTGGATAGTGGTAACCCAAGTAAGCTACTTATAATTTAGGCAGTACGGAGTTTACCTTTCTGAAATACAAGTCATAGAATCATAGAATCATAGAAACATAGAATAGCTAGGGTTGGAAAGGACCTAAAGATCATCTAGCTCCAACCCCCCTGCCATGAGCAGAGACACCTCACACTGAAACATGCCACCCATGGCTCTGTCCAAACCAGCCTTGAACACCACCAGCGATGGAGCATTCGCAACTTCCCTGGGCAACCCATTCCAGTGCCTCACCACCCTTACAGGAAAGAATTTATTCCTCATATCCAATCTAAACTTCCTCTGTTTAAGTTTGAACCCATTGCCCCTTGTCCTCTCACTACAGTCCCTAATGAAGAGTCCCTCCCCAGCATCCCTATAGGTCCCCTTGAGATATTGGAAGGTTGCTATGAGGTCTCCACGCAGCCTTCTCTTCTCCAGGCTGAACAGCCCCAATCAAGGAAGATGACTCATCATTCTTATACACTGCTACATCACTAGTCCCAAATATATAGCAGCTCCTTATTTTTTAAGGGATTGTTATTTTTCCACTAAAAATAGTTAATGCAGAAACTTATTCTTTGTGTTTCCAGTTCAAGCATACTTCTTTCTGGAATACCTCTCTCCAAAGAGAGAGCAAGTCAAATTTTACTTGATTTTCAAGTAAATTTTTAAGTACGTGTTCTTCATTACTCATTTTGCTCCAACTGATTTGGTATTAAAAGCAAAAAGTAAGTTAAAAGCTGTTAATGTGACAGCTAAATACTTTCACCAGGATTTAAGTCGTATAAACAGATGGCATCATGAAGAGTTATGCTTTTGGCAGAGAAGAGGCACTGATTGTAGCTCTGATCTAGCCAATGAGAAAATAAGCATTTTAAAATGTGTATGTATAATGCTGGATGTAAGCTATATACAGGTACAGATGCTGAAGACTTGCTATGATGGCATTGTGGTGGATAGAATAAAAATGAATTTGTGGAGAAAAAGATGTTTGCTATATTGCCAGGCAGTTTTAATCAGAAGAATTGCTGCTTTGGGGGAAAAAAAAATTAAGAAAGCTCATACATACTCTGAATAACAGTTACAAAAAGTGGAACAGTTTTTTCCTGTTCCCCTGGCTCACTTAAGTAAATGCACCAGTTTGTACAAACAATCCTGGAAGGAAGCCTGGGGGAAATTGAGTACAGGTTTATAGGGAAGGAGGGGTAATTCCATAAACCTGCACCCCCGAACCAGAAGAGGCCAGAGAGATAATCAAGAGTCAGGATGCTACTCTCCAAGGCTTTTTCCATTTGCTGTAATTTTCTCCACACAGGGAAAGAGGCATCAGGCTGAAGTCCAAGTCTGCTCTCTGTGAGATGCTATCATAACATGTACCAGAGGTAGATCTTGTCTTTTGTGCTAAACACAGGGTATAAATAGGAGAAATCTATTGAAGCTCTAAAAGAACAGAGTACCAGCCTTCTCCCACTTTCACAAACTGTTTAGGCTTACTGCAGTTTTGGGTAAACTGTTCTCTTAAGAAATACCTGAAAGCAGAAATAGCACCAATCAAGGATTTGTCATGATGTGCATGTGTTTACTTCTCTGTTCTCCTTCAGTCCACACAGCCTTTCCTCTGGCTTTCCTGGCCTTTTGGTCAAACACCCTCTGAACAGGTGGACCCAATTTATGCAAAGTTGTGCTCCACAGTATTGTTTGCACCCTGTCAAAATAGCGTAAAACACTGTGAGGTCAGACCAGCAGGTTTTCACATCAGTTTGCAGTTCACCATGCAAGCAGTGATGCCTATGATAGTCAGATTCCACAGATTAAACTTATGATTCCCTATTTTCTATCATATTCATGGCAGTACAAAAATAAATGATGAAATAGCACTGCAAATTTATGGGACAGCCATTTTATCTACACTAGTCACTTCCAGCTATGACAACCAACAGGATAAATTTTGTTCAAATCTGATCAAAATTATACTAGTCATTATTTGGAACAGAGAAATAAAAAGCCTTTTCACAGTGTTTTAATAACATAGATAACATTTGATCTAAACATGAAATCAAAAGCTGGTTTGAGGGGATGTATGTCTGATCGTGGCATTATGCCAATATTCAGACTCCTGACAAAAGCTGATTGGGGCTTTTAATGAAGAAGAGGCTTTGAAGCATCTTTCTGCCTAGGGTGTGCCTCTGCGAGAAGGGGTTCAGCACATCTGGGGGCTGTCTTCTGACACAGCAGGAAACACTGGTACTGGACCTCTACAAACAAGCAGGGTAGCTCAAGTGTCAATCATGAGGCTCATGTGGCATTAACTGGCAGCTCCACAAGCATCTGAACTCCAAATTTTACCACATTAATCCTAATGGGAAGAAAGCCAACTGATCTTTCACTGTCTCTGAATTTATGCTGTCTCCACTGGGTTTAATTGTTTACATGCATGATGCTGTAACCATATTTTGCAGTAACTGAGTGTCATACTGTCAGGAAAACCAGAGATGATCGTGTACAGAAAATTTTTGTCTATAATAAAGGAAGCAAGATTTTGAAGAGTGTTTCACTGAAGGTAGGCTTTTTGTTCATTCTCTTGTCATTATTTAAGAAGGGGCTGATCTCTTCAGAGAACATGCACAAGTTTCATGGCATTTACTTATTGTTTTGGTTAAATTATAAACAATGTCATTTTAAAACTATAGGTTTTCCCTGAAATTTCTCTCCTTCTCACCCCAGAATGCATTGCTTCTGTGAAATAAAATAGAAATTAAAAGTCAGTTGCTCTTAATCTTCTACGTGTTCATTTATAAAGTACTGCACAGTCACTGACTGTTTAAAGAGGCTTCAAACTGACTGCAGTGACAGAAGCTCTTCAGCTCTTGGCAGTGTGTGTCAGCTGGGATAATTACAAAATAGGCATAACAGAAATGTTTTTATGTTGGACTCAGCTTTGCCTCTGCAGGCCGGATCTCCTGATTCTCACTGTGGTGATTGTTGTGGTTTAAGCCCAGCCAGTAACTCAGAACCATTCAGCCGCTCGCTTACTTCAACCCCTTCCTCCCTCTGCTCCCGGAGGGATGGGGAGGAGAATCGAAAGAATGTAACTCCCACAGGTTGACATAAGAACAGTCCAGTAACTGAGGTATAACACAAACCACTGCTGCTACCACCAATAATAATAATGAGAAGGGAAATAACAAGGGAAGAGAATACAACCACTCACCACCTGCCGACCGATACCCAGCTCGACCAAGCAGTGATCTAGCCCTTACAGGGTAACTGCCCCCAGTTTATATAGTGAGCATGACGTGCTGTGGTGTGGAATACCTCTTTGGTCAGTTTGGGTCAGGTGTCCTGTCTCTGCTTCCTCCCTGCTTCCCCTCCTCCCTGGCAGAGCATGAGACTCAAGAAAGTCCTTGGTCAGACTAAATATTACTGAGCAGCAACTGAAAACATGGGTGTTATCAGCACTGTTAGCAGGCTGAAAGTCAAAAACCCAGCACTGCAGAAGCTACTAAGAGGGAGAAAAATGACTGCTACTGCT
Organism: Myiopsitta monachus; assembly: GCA_017639245.1. Taxonomy (NCBI): domain Eukaryota; kingdom Metazoa; phylum Chordata; class Aves; order Psittaciformes; family Psittacidae; genus Myiopsitta; species Myiopsitta monachus. Next base: position 70,693,644 of record CM029919.1, read on the forward strand.
GAACCCAGGACAGGTGATGTAAATCATTTGCTCTAGTAAAGCTGAATGATAAAACAGAAGCTGCGACATATATTGGTAATCTGCATGCTTCAATCCCATCTTGAATTGTTTCATGTATGTTGGTCTTCAAAGTAGTCCTTGTCTCTTATTTCCATCAGTGTGTGGTGTTATCTATTACACATTTCTTTATTCCCATCATGGGACATGTCTGCATGTCACCATTACATTGTATATGCAAAGCTATGTAGGTTTGGCTTTGTTTAGTTTTTATGGTTTATGGTCTAACATTGTGGGTTTTATATATGTTTATGTGGCAGTTATAGAGTTGTAGAAACATCAGGAGTTGGAAGAGGCCTCTGGAGGCTGTCTAGTTCAAAGTGCCTGCTGAAAGTAGGCACAAAACTAGTCAAACCTCAAAGCTTTGAAGTTAAATCTGTTTAAGACTGTCCAGTCAGGTTTGAAAATATCCAAAGGTGGCAATTTCACAGCATCTCTGGGCAGTGTGTGCCAGCGCTCAGCCACTGTCATGGTGTAGGATTGCATCCTAATCTGCAGTCAGAATTTCCGATGTTTGAGCTTGTCATTTTTCCCTCTTGTTGTTTTGCTGTGTATCTCTGAGAAACTCTGGCTCTGTCTTCTCTGTAATTCCCCCTTTAGATGCTGAAAGACTGCAGTTGCCCCTGCAACCTCTTCTTGTGCAGCATGTGGTCTATCTCCCTGACCATCTGAACTCTCTCCAGTTTGTCAATATCCCTCATACTGGGGAACCCAAAACTGTATGCAGCCCTCTGAATATGGTTTGAGAAGTGCTTTGGTGGCAGGAAGAATGATTTCCATCAACCTGATGGCAACTCCCTGGCTTATACTACCCAGTACATTGCTGGCCTTATCACTGCAAGAGTGCACTGCTTAATCGTGTTCAACCTGCTATTTACTGGGACCCAAGATCCTTTCCTGCAGAGTAGTCACCAAGCCAGTAGGTGCTTAGCTTGTGCTGTACCAGGTTAGTCCATGCAAGGTGTGGCACTTGCACTTGTCTTTATTGAACTTCTTGAGGTTCTCATTGTCACCTTCCTCCAGCTAGTAAAGGTCTTTGTGAATGGCAGCCCTGCCCTTCAGTGTATCAGTCACTCCCCCCAGTGGGGGGGCCATCTAGAAACTTGCTGAGGGGGTCTTTCATCACCTAACACAAATTGTAGACAAAAATGTTGAATTGCACTAGACCCAGTTTTGACCTCAGAAGAATGCCGCTTACAGCTGGATACCAGTTAGGTTTAAACTGTTGTCCAGTATCCTCTGAGCCTGATGATCCAGTCAATTATTCAGCCACATTGTAGTACACTAGTCTAGTCCATGTTTCCTTGATTTGGCTGCAAGGGTACTGTGGGATACTATGTTGAAAGCCTTGATAAAAGTCAAGGAAAATTATATTCACTGTTATTTCTCCACCCACCAAAGAAGTCATCTCATTAAAGGTGTCATTCAGTTAAGTTAAGCATGATTTTAACTAGCATTCAGGCTAGTTAAGCATGATTTACTGTTACATGAGACTCCACTTGTAGTATTGTGTGCTGTTCTGGTGTCCTCAACATGAGAAGGACATGGAGCTGTTGGAACAAGTCCAGAGGAGGCCATGAGGATGCTAAGGAAACTGGAGCACCTCCTGTATGAAGGCAGGCTGAGAAATTTGGGGCTATTCAGCCTGAAGAAGAGAAGGCTGCTTGGAGACCTCATAGCAGCCTTCCAGTATCTGAAGTGGACCTACAAGTATGCTGGAGAGGGACTTTTCATTAGGGACTGTGGTGATAGGACAAAGGGGAATAGATTTAAAAACTAAAACAGGGGAAGTTCAGGTTAGATATAAGGAAGAAGTTCTTTACTGTGAGGGTGGTGAAGCACTGGAACAGGTTGCCCAAAGAAGTGGTAAATGCTCCATCCCTGACAGTGTTCAAGGCCAGGCTGGACAGAGCCTTGGGCAACATGGTCGAGTGTGAGGTGTCCCTGTCCATGGCAGGGGGGGTGGAACTAGATGATCTTCAGGTCCTTTCCAATCCTAACCATTCTATGATTGTATGATAAAGACATGTTGGCTCACTTTCTTGTCCATTTTGAGTGTGGAAATGGCTTTGAGGATTTCTTGATAATCTTGCAGGGGACTGAGGTAAGACTGATCAGCCTGTGCTTCCCCAGATCATCCTTCTTGTCTCTCTTTAAGTGGGTTGCGACATTTTCTTTCTTCCAGCCATCTAGAACTTCACCAATCACCAACCTTTCAAAACTGATAGAAGTTTCACTGTGATGTTGGCTAGTTCCTTTGGCACTGTCAGATGCAGTCTGTCCAGTCTCATGGACTTGTACATGTCCAGCGTATTGCATCCCTGACTCAGTCTGCTAGTGTCATTAGTAACTTTCTCCTCCAAGCTTTGCTACTAGATACAGACACACCTTGTGAGTAAAGATCTTGTGAGTGAAGACAGGTTTTTCCTACTGAGAACTTTTTCCAGTTACGGAAGACAGGACCTGTTCTAGTCTGTTCCGAACCAGTTTCCAGTTGCTCAAAGAAGCCTCTGTTTGTTTTTTCTTCTTGGTTGAGTGGGTTGTAAGAGATGCACACAATAATATCCCTTCTGTTGGCTTCTCCTTACCCATGAGCTCTTGACTGTCTCATCCTCTGTTCCCTTGCAAAATGCATGCATTGATGCTACTCAGTTGCCTAGAACACAAACCCCACCACCGTCTGCTGTCATTTGCTAAAGAACCCGTGTCCAGCCATGGTAGGTCTATTTACACAGCTGTTTCATCACATCTGTAGTCACCTGGTTTTACACCCTGATAGTGTTGAGGTCCTTCTGGAGTGATTTTCAGGTTCAGCAGCATGAGCATTGGCTCTGGATATTCCATCTGCCCAGGACAATGGAGCTACTTTGGTCTTTGGTAAGACAGTCCCACCTCACAAAGGGCTTTGGTAACAGTAAAACTGTGGGTGTGTTAACTATTGAAGAAATTAGGATATTGGAACACATTGGTGTTTTCAATGGCTGGTACCAGCAAGGTGATGAGCTCTTGTGATCCTGTACAGAAGCTTTTGAGTCCTGCAGTTTCATGCTAAGGTAGCAAGCAGTGGCCTAGCTTGGACACCTGAGCCACCTTCATAAGAACGCATCTAAAGGCTACACGAATGATAGTGTGGCTCAGGAAGGCCTGAGGTGCCATAGATGGCCCTTTTGTAAATGGTTTTCCTCTCATGAATTGTCCAATAGATTTCTGAGCCCATTTAACATCTGCAGCAGCCTCTGGCAGGGAGTTGCACTGCTAAATGTGAAACTACTACATGTTGTACAGGAAAGGTTATAATCTGCCAAACCTGTCACCTGCTAACTCCATTTGATACCCCATGCATTTGCTTTAGGGAAAGGCAGTAACAATTTTCAGGCTTTTCATGGTTTTATGGATTTCTATAAAACCTCTGATCTCTTCTCTCGAGCTGTGAAGTCCTAATCTACTTGGCTATTCTTCGAGGGAAAACCATTCCATGCTTTTTTTCATTCTTGTTACTCTTTTGTATTGTTTTTTTTTTCCTATTCTGATATGTCTTTTTTTGAGCTGAGGGATCCATAACCGTGTACAGTTTTGGAGATGTAGATGCACTGTGGATTTACTGAATGGCTTGAAGGTGTTTTCTCTTTTATCCTCTGCTCCTTTCCTAGTAATGTGACTTGCTGCTTTGTCCATGGCTGAGCACTGACCTGCCCCTTTCATAGATCATTATATAGCCCAAAGGTCCAAATCCCAAGCAGTAAAAGTCAGTTCAGAGCCTACTATCACGCATGTAAAATTAGATATTTTTTAATTAATTAATTTTAGAATTGACTATATTGATCTCCTTTTCGTTGCCCAGTTGGTGTATATTGTATGACTACTCTGCAACTTTCCCAGTTGTCCATCATCTTTACTATCTTGGATGCTTAATAACCCCAACAAATTCCCTGCTCACAAAGCCCCCCTTTTTACAGGTTTAAGTCATGCTGAACAATATAAGCTTGAGTACAAATCCCTGCATGACTCCACTGCCAACCTCCTTCCACTGCAGAACTGGCTGTTTATTTCTACCTTCTGTTTCCTGCCTTTTAATCAGTCCTTTATTCACATAACCTTACCTCGTAAACCATCACAGCATGGTTTCTTCAAAAGGCTCTGATGAAGCGCTTTGGAAAACTGTTCTGAGTTGTACACCTATTTGTTCCTGCCTTCCAAAGCCTCTAATAGATTTGTGAGGAGTGATTTCCCTTTATAAAACCATTCTGACTCTTATCCAAACAAAATTATTTCTGTTCAGGTAATGAATTGTGTCTCATCTGAACCTAAGTGTCATTTGAGTACGAGAGCAATCCTCCCTATGGCATCTTGTCCCAGCTTCCAGGACTTAACATAGTGTACATTGCTAAATTTACACAGAATCCAGACTTCCTGAGCCAAAAGCTGTGTTCAGATCACTGTGTGACCAACTGCCACACTGTGCTACCGAAGGATTTATCCTCTGTCAATTTTGCCAAACTTCCCGTTGAATCTCTTTTTATTCCTTGGCTTTCCGCAGAACTTCATGGTAATAAACACCACTGAATTCCTGCCCTACAGGAGAAGATAGTCACATTCATCTGCAGCCCTCACCCAGATGATTTCGCTGAGTACATTCTGTTCCAGGAGAAGTCTATATCGAGTGCTGGGCAATGTAACTTCAGTACCTGGAAAGGATCCTGTCGCCATGAGCCCAGGAATAAGCAGGTTATGAGATAACTGGGAGGAAATGTCCTGCATTTGTGCGTGTGTGGGAGGAATCCCAACTGCTTGATGAGTAGAGCCCTGCAAGGTGTTGAAAATCCTGTGATGGGAAATGTCTACAGTGGTAAATGGAAGAGGGACAGGGAGAAGATTCAGACACTGGATCGTTTGGTTGCTTTTTGGCTCTGTTTTGGACCTCTTCAAGCAGCATTCTCCAAAATACTATCTGGTGCCCTTCGCACCAAGGACTGTTCTCACTATGGAAGAAGCTACATCAAGCAGGGAGCCCTCTGTCTCCAACACTGTCCCACCTGACTTTGCATCTTCCTGTCCTCCGCCATGCCCTTGGGCAACCCACAGGGTGTGAAACTCAACCCCCACAGTCATGCTGTAAGAACACCTCTCAGCTGGGCTGTAACTTAGTCCTGACTTTATTTAGGATAACAACCTCCCTTGCAAAATGGAATAATTGCATCCTAGAGCCGTAAGGATCCCACAGCAGTCCCAGAGAGAAGCCAGGCCAGCTGCTTGTGGTATGTTTGTGACCGATGGGACAGCTGTGAAGGGTGTGGACACAAGTCATACAATGCTCATACAGGCTGGCCTTGGAGCTGGAGATCAATATTCAGCCTGCTCTTATTTAGCAATTTACAGATAGACAGTGTTGCTTCAGTTTGGCCACAGAAAGGGCATCTGGAGTCTTCCAGAGCTTCACAATTAAACAGGAGCACCCTGTCTCTGCTTTGACTCAGCCTTTTGCATTAAGCATGGTTCACTTTAGAATCAGTTTTTAATCACTTTTCTCCAGAATATATAAGGCATAAAATGTGAAGTAGCTTGGTAGGTGGTGCCCATTGTAAATAAAACCTGCTAACTATTAGTACATGATGAAATGGCGATGGAAATGGATTTAGCCAGCACTGACCAGTCAGTAAAAGAAGTACTCTGTTCACATCTCCGTGGGTGCAGAGTCCCTGTATTTTGTGACAGGATCACAGCAATGCCATACGCTGCGTTTTTGCTGTTCCTCGCTGGGAAGCCGCTAGACTGCAAACGTGGCTAGTGCCATCTCGTGGTTTCCATGTGCACGAGCGTCAGTGCAAGGAGCTGCCATCCCAGGCTGATGGCAGGGCACTCAGCGGGGGACCCTGCAGGCCCTGGCACCTTGCCCTCAGCACCCCACAGCATGGGGTATGCCCCCGTTCCCAGGGTCCATAGGGAGCTTTGCAGCAAACATCCGCAAAAGGTATGGGGTGAACGTGATGAAGTTTGCTTCACAGTGCAGCAGAAAGCAAGCCTTGCTCCAGCCATATCTGCCAGCAGGACCAGACTGGCCTGCACCCTCTATGTCCTGCATGTCAGTCTTAGCTGCTGACAGTGCCTGTGCTGGGTTTCCACCTGCCATCATGCTTTCATTTCCATCACACAGGACAGACATGGATCTCTTAGAGCAGGTCCAGATGAGGCCGCACAAATGGTCAGAGGGCTGGAACACCTCTGCTACAGAGAAAGGCTGAGAAACTTGGGATTGTTTAGCCTGGGGAATACAAGGCTCCAGGGAGGCCTTATTGCAGCCTTTCAGTATATAAAGAGGGCTTATGAGGAGGGTGGAGAAACTTTTTATCAGGGCCTGTAGAGGCCCTGGTAAAGGACCAGGACAAGGAGTAATGTCTTTAAACTAAAAAAGGATAGATTTAGATTGGAAATAATAACTTTTTTTTATATATATTTTTTTAATGATAAGAACAAGGCAGGACACTGGAACAGGCTGCCCAGAGAAGCTGTGGATGCCCTGTCATTGGAAGTGTTCAAGCTCAGGTCAGAAGGGGCTTTGAAAAATCCAGTCTAGCAGAAGGTGTCTCTAGCCATGGCAGGGGGTCTGGAACTAGGTGATCTTTAAAGGTCCCTTCCAACCCAGGTCATTCTGTGAACCTATGAAAGCTGGGAAGCTGAATAACCCAGCAGCTTCGTGACCCAAACAGACTCAGACAGCTCTGCCTTGTCATTTTGCTGTGTCAGAGCTTCAGGTAAGGAAGTGGCTACAGCCCATGGGGCAACCACTCAGGCTGCACCCGGAATGGAGCTGAGCATCTGCTGCTAGCAAGCCCATGAGCACAAGGTGGTAAGCTGTCTGGCTGTCATAAATTCCACTATTTACTCTGATGAAATGTTGGCCCTCCTGGTACAGAGATAACCTGCTCAGTATGACCCAACTCCTGCCGAGACAATGCTTCCTGTGAGGTTAGCAGTGCCACCAGAGTGCTCCTGCTCCCAGGTGCCATGAACGCTGTGACAGGGCCTCCTGGGACAGACACAGTGGAAGAATACAACACATAATACCAATTTTATAAGTCCTCCTACTCTGGTGAATGAGCAGCCATCTTTTTTGCGGTTCACATGCTCCATTTCATGGACAGGTTTATTTTTGTAAATGCACTGTGATTAGGAGCAGTGTTTTTTTTCACACAGTTTGCCATGCCGTGGCTACGAGTCCCACTTCTTCCCATTCTGTTTGGGTGAGTTTGGTCACAAGAAAGCAAAGCTTTCATTGATAACTCTGTGGCTCTGCTTGTGGATTTTGCCTAGGTACCAGCATTCCCTTGTTGTGCCACATAAAGCCACAGAAATGCCGTCTCTGCCCTTAAGTTTCTTTCCCCAGCATTTTGCTGCCTTGCTTTCTTTCAGAAGCTGATTGCACTGCAGGTTTCCCACAGGAGGGGTGAGGATGTTTGTTACCACCCTGCCATGTACATAAAGACTGCGATAGAAATCTTGAAAAAGGCATTTTGGGGCTGCTTATGACAGCAGTAGGAACAACCACTGCTGGGGCTACAGCAGTAGGTAGGAAATGGGGAGGCAAGAGCTGTTAATGAGGTCAGGGGGACCCTCAGGCTGCTGGGACAAGCCAGAGGGCAGGAAGGGAGGAATGAGATAGGATCCAGCTGCAACCTTGCACCCTTTTCCCAGCCCCAGATGGTGCACCAGCTCCAGGCACACAGGGCCATGCAAGACCTTGCTCTTCAAGGCATTGGTGTGTGATATGGAGATGGTGTAGAGGAGCCACCAGCCCCAGCAGCTGAGGACACTGAAGCTGGAAGGTTGCCAACTGGGCCTGAATGCGCAGAGTGTTTTCCAGGTTTCCAGGACAACCTTTGCTCAGAGCTGACAGTCTGGTTTGCTGTTTGAACACCTTCCTTTGCAGATGAGTATCCACCGATTCATGCTGCTTGTCCCCACAGAAGCTCCTTTTCCCTGTCCTTCCCTTCCTGCCTTTCACTTTCACTTTTCTTTCTCTTTCCACTCAGCTCACCCATTTCCTTCACCAAACATCAGGGCCATAAAAATCACTGTTAGTACAACACTACCCCCTCCTTGGCCAATGCAAGGCTGGAGGTGCTTCTGCTCTGCCCATTCCCCCATTCACCAACACATCCCCTGTCTCACCTCTTCAGACAGGACCCAAGTCTGGGACTGCACTATGTCCAGAATGAAGCAGGACAAGACCCAGGCTCCTTTCCTCTTGCCCACTCCTCTCCTTAGCATCTCCTTACTAAATCAATGGGATTTGATACTTACCTTATCTCTAGCACACTGCAGAGTTCAAAGCTGCTTTCAGCATCACAGGGAATCATCCAGTGACATGACAAGGATGCGGCTACAAGTGTGGCCTGCTCTTTTCTGCACATGGAGGCTCATTATCTGTTAGACATACCAGGTCAACAGAACTTTTTCTGATGCTGTGAGTTTTGGTAGATGGTCTAAAGAAATCCTGGCTGCTCCCTGGAGTGATAGCTAGCTTGCAGCCTGACACCAATGAAGAGCATAGAAAGATGCAACAGGTTTTTGCCCCAGGCCTTCTCTGCTGATGTGGTAAGTTTGGCAGCATCATTTGGAGAAGTGAACTAATCATATTGGAGTTGTGCACAAAAGAGACTTGGGGGAGAGGAGAAAGGATGTGTGAATTCATGTTGCTTATTTTGAAGCCATAAACAAGTGGCATCAGGAAAGAATTTGACAACCATATGGACTTTTAGAAGTGTGAAATCTTCTGAAAATGAGATGCAATCATATAAAGATGGGCATGAGAAAAAAAAAGACTTGGGATATGGATGGAGGAGAAGTATAGACAGGGGACTGCAATCTGTGATACAGGAGTTAAGATTCTGGGGTCATGAGAAGAATTCTATATAGAAAACAAGTACATAAAAAGTTAAATATAGTTATGTAAGAGAATTCTCCCAAAGGTGAGAGCAATAATAGTCAGTCCTCTTTCTTATTGCTGGTTCTTAGAAATAGCCTCTTCGGGGAACTTTAGGCTCAGGGATTGAGTAACAACTTTTCCATGAAAATAGTTATTTTTCTGGGAAGGTTCACTGAAGGTGCCACAGGAATCTGTGTCTTGCACAGGGCAAAACCTACAGGCACAGGAGTGCAGTGCTGCTGAAGGGCATCAGCTGCTTCTGCTGAGTTCAGTAACTAATGTGACAGTGCTGGGTTCCTCCACTGATGTTCACCTCCTCGAGCTTGGGAGGTGCTGACACTTTCTCTGGGAGGCAGGTAGGATGATGTCCTGAGTTCAGCTGTAGCAGTCATTTTTCTCCTTCTCAGTAGAACAATGCTTGATAACACCGATGGTTTTAGTTGTTGCTAAGTAATGCTTACTCCAATCACAGACTTTTCAGCCTTTTGCTCTGCCAGTGAGGAGGGGCATGGGAAGCCAAGAGGAAGCAGAGACAGGACACCTGACCCAGACTAGGCCAAAGGAGTATTCCATACCACAGCATGTCATAGAATCATAGAATAGTTAGGGTTGGAAAGGACCTTAAGATCATCTAGTTCCAACCCCTTGCCATGGGCAGGTACACCGCACACTAAACCATTGTCACCCAAAGCTCTGTCCAGCCTGGCCTTGAGCACTGCCAGGGATGGGGAATTCACACCTTCCTTAGTCGGTTCCAGTGCCCCACCATCCTCACTGTAAAGGGCTTCATCTGCCCTGTTTAAGTTTGGACCCATTACCCTTTATTGTATCATGCCCACTATATAAACTGGGAGCAGCTCCCTGTAAGGCCCAGATCACTGCTCGGGTCGGGCTGGGTAGTCGGTCAGTGGGTGGTGAGCAATTGCACTTGTTCATCACTTGTGGTTATTGTTTTCTTTTCCTTTTCACCTTTTAGTTTTATATTCTCTCCCCTTGTTGTTTCCCTTATCATTATTATTACTGGCGGCGGCAGCAGCGGTTTGTGTTATACCTTAGTTACTGGACTGTTCTTATCTCAAACCGTGGGACTTACATTCTTTCAATTCTCCTCCCCATCCCTCTGGGAGGGGGGGGAGAAAGAAGGAGGGGAGTGAGTGAGCAGCTGCGTGGTTCTGAGTTACCGGCTGGGCTTAAACCATGACAGATGACAAGAAAGCAGATGTGCAAATTTAGTAGCTTTGGTGCAGCACATCTCCCTGTGTGCTCGGTGTGCGTGTGGCAGGGACATCTCCATGAGCCACAGGGCCTGGCAGATGTAGGAGCTCAATGTGAAGTCACTCACGCACAAAGAAAGATGTTAAGTGCTGCTCTGCTGCCTTGGGGAAATGAGGACTGTTGGCAGGGACAAGTCATCAGATATGGACAAGTGCCGCTCCAGCGTGTGAGGTCTTACCTGTTAGGAGGAGGGATACTTGAGAAGTCTGGATTTTGTCTGGGGGATTAAGTTTAAATGGTGGCACCCTGAGCCTCCTTACAATGTAGCTGTTTAATGTCTTTCCATTTTAAGCTACCACTGTGCATAATACTGAGGATTTTAAATTATTGACTGATAAGTATTTGGAATTCTTGAGGGTCACAAAGATCAAGGCAAATTAATCAATCACAAATAATTAATTTTGACACTGTGGCAACTGCTGTTTCTTTTTCCCCTAAACAAACTGTGAATATTTTTTGTCTTCTTGAAATGCTGAAGTGAAAGAAGAGTCTTATTTCCTAGGAACTGCAGTATTAAATGTCCCCCTATTTGACAAGAGCACTTACAGACGGATGTAGCTGTTCTATCTCTAAAAGAAAGAAACCATTGAAAACCAACAGTTTTGTAATTTCTTGATTCATTCATTTATCAGTGGGTCCTTTGGCACTTTTTCTTAATTAATAGAGTTGTTACGAGACAAAGCAGCAACAGAGATACATTAAACAAGGAGAAAAAAAATCCATTGAGAAATAAATGTTTTACATTTAATTACAACAGTTATGCAGTGAGCATATGTGCTATGCCACATCTCAAGCAGAATCAGCAGGTCACTGTGTCCTTGAAGAAGTGACCTTCAGAAGGAGCAGTTAGCTTTGTAACAGTCTTCTATTGCTGGTAACGTTTCTGCTGAAACAAGAGAGTTTAACAGTTTAATTTTGTCTTCCTCAAGAATATAGACGTGCCATTTTCAAACCTCAGGGGCTGGGAATATCAGTACTGAGGATCCTAGCTTGAAAGGTATCTCAGGACAAAAGCACACAGAGAACAACTCCAGGTGAGATACCAGCAGCCATCCCCTAGTGAATAGCATGTGCTTTATGCATAGCTTCCCACCAGACCCTCAACCATGTGATGCCCCAGTCTTCACAGGCAAAAATTGAGAGTAGCACTGTGCTACCAAACCTAGGTTTAATGTAGCACTGCTTGCTACAGAGAAACCTAAACAAAACAGTACTATTTTGCTAGGTGCTTATTCGAGCAGTTTCGAGGGGGAAGAGGGCATCTTTTCTGTAAGAGCTGGGCCTGCATCAGAGCCCTGAAAGCTCAGCTTGGAGTTAGCTGCTTTCCTCCTGCTAGACTCCAGCTGTGTCAGAAAGAGCTCATGGCTGGATATGAAGCAGGGTGCACACTGATATAAGAGAGGGCAGCTTCCCAGAATTGCTGCCGCTGGGGATTATTTTAACTCTCTTGATCTCTAAGAACTGCTATGGCTAGGAGAGGCACGCTTCAGAGTTAGGGGGGAAAAGAAGAATGAGCACGGAAAGCCAACAAACTACTCTGGAAACCACCATTTGTTCATGCAAATACGTGCTTGCCTACTTCTATGGCCTGAGCTTGCTTTTGGCACTCCTGTTTGGAGCAGTCTGAACAAAAGTAGACCCCAGGCAGTGAAACATGTTGTGCTCAGAGGATTAGAGGTGGCCCGGTCACTATGGTATCTGAAGAAAGTTTTTTTGTAGCTCCTTGGTGAATTAGCCCAATGTTAGCCACTTCAAGATGGGCAAGTTACTTATCAGGATCTTATTTCTGGCAGATTCTTTCATACCTGGGAGAGCATAAATGCTGCTGCCATGGGTGAGACCTGGATGCCAGAATCTGAGATAGCTGCCTGAGTCCTTGGGTTGTAATAGGGCTGGCGGGGAGGGGGTTTTGGGAATGGTCAGCAGACAGTACCAGGCCATCACAGTTGAGGGAACCGGGTGGCACAGGGCCAGCTACTGGCAAGGGAATCACTGGATGATTTTCTGAGCTCTGCCCTGAAGAGTAAATAAATCTGCTTTGCCTCCTAGTGAGAAAAGCCCCTGGCTTATTCTTAGCAGCTAGATCTCTCTCAAGGACAGCAGAGAGAGATGGGAGACTTCTTTCCACCCTCCATACTTCATTGGGAGAGAAAGGACAGTCTGGACTAAGCTGCTGCATCTCCTAGTTCAGGAACCAAATGCCAGGTCCAAGTCTGAGTTGGCAGAGACCTGCTCAGGCCTGTGAAGGATGTGTGCTAGGGCAGTTTCATTGTTGGAAAAGTAAACAAACAAAAAGCCCTGCTATAAATGCAAATGCATACATTTCTGTAGAAAACTGCCATCAGGAAAAGAATGGGGTGTGACCAGGAGGGGGGGAACGTATTCACACAAAGTAGTCCATTTCTGAGCCAATTCATCCAGGCCACATCCAATTGGACACCAGCAGCTTGTGAAACCCATCTGCCCTACTGTAAATCAACCTGTTAATGCTCTCTTCTGCACTTTGACTAACTTCAATTACCAGAGCCTAATGCGACTGTGAATGTATTTATTGATCAACCTTTGGACCTCCTGCTTTCCCCTTGCTCTTATCCTCACTGCTGTAAACTAACCTTGCATTTTCCCCAGCATTTTCCCTTCATCTCTGTGCATAACTCTCTCTAGGTCTCCTCAGCAGTCCTTCACAGCAGTCACAAGGATGGGATGAGCCCATAGCCTGGACTGCTAGGTAGGAATACTTGACATAGCAGTTACCCTGCAGAGGCAGTAAGCTAAAGGCTTTGAATTTTCTGGTGCAGGACACTGTGGGCTGTGATTGACCCTGCATCAGGAAGAAGGAGGAGAGTAGGAGTCTGGTTCAGGCTTTTGGGTTGCATCAGGACACATCAACCGTGACAGCCTGAGAGCTTTGCTGTGGCCTCTGTGTTTTCTGCAGGTCTCCATTGCTCCTCTTCCTCACACACTGGGAGCAGGCACATCCTCTCCTCCCCAGCACTGTGCCTGCTGTGCTCCAGCAGTGCCAGACTCTCACAGCTGCTTCTCCCCTCCACCACTGTAAGACTCTTCTCCTACCCGCTTTGCTCACTTTGCTGCATGTTGGTTTTAGTTTATGGGCTACCACGAGGCTGGGGAAGAGCTTCAGTGCTCTGCTTGTTGCATGAGGAGCACAGAGATTGGCTCCTTGCTAAGGGAAGATGTGAACCACAGTGGACAGTGTACAAGAAAAGACACATGCGCTCACACCTTCCTAAGGCTCCATCAGACATGGTGCTCATGCACAGGAAAGAAAAAGAGAGGGAACTTGTATCCACAAAGTCGTGTTCCTCTGCACCTGAAAAAGAAGAAACTGATCTTCTCTTCGGATGTTCATGCTTTTCACCTTGTGCCCTGCTGGAGTGCCACACTGACAAATTCTATCTATAAAAAGGAAATCTCAACAGAAAGTCACTAGAAAGAAGCCTTTCAATTAGTGATTTCCCCTTTCTTTACAACTCCACCTTCGTACAGTGGTCTCCCCACACTGTTTCAAGCTGTATCTGCCTGTAATTCGCCCACAACACGGAGCACTAGACCTCCCTCCGTGAAGCACATGCACCGGCAGATAATCCAGATCAGTTTACCCCTGTGTACCTGGCAGTACGCTACTGTGCAGTGACCAAATATCAGAAGAGTTTGTGGTTAATTAGGATCAGATTAATCCCTGCTGACTGCCTGTCTCTGTGTAAAAAGGGCACCAGGGGTTAGAAAGTATTAAGTACCTTAAACATCTACTTGCATAATACGAAGACCTATGAAGATCCAGGCTTTGTGATTGAAAGTCTTCATGTGCAATTATTTACCCCTAGAGGCATTTAAACATGCTTCTTATCCTATCAAAGCAAGAAAATCCATTAAAAAGTGTCCAGGAGGAAAAGTAACAAATATTTGGCTATGGAAAATAATAAACCAGCAGCACAATGGAGACATTTACAAAAAATGGCCTTAGAGATTCTGAATATTATTTCCAACTTCTAAGAATTTAGTTCAACATATGGGGTATAAATTTTATAGCTGCAATAAAGCTTTTTTTCTGGGATACAGTTGTACCTAGTTTTCCATTTTATTGGTTCCTATTTATCATAAAAATACAACATCTAATAATGAGATTACCTCGTCTATGGCACTCCCCACAGAGCCCAGGGGGCAACACAGAAAAAATACATTTCTTTGCTCCTTTTATATGTTCAAATTATTTAACACATTTCTGACACTAAAATGCATTTTGCTGAGATGTTTGGATAACCCTAAGCATGTAAGTAAGTGGTTACTTGACATGTCAAAAAGATGGAGAACTTCTATCCTTTTCTCTTAATTTTAAATGTGATAGTATTTTTAAATGAAGAAGGATCCTGAGATTGATTAAAAAAGCTGAACTTCATATAAATGGAGATAGCAGTACAAAGATTTTTAGAGTCAAAACAGTCTAATAAAGTATCTACAGATTTGTGAGAAAACGCCAAATTTACACACATCTTCACATCTGCTTCACATTTCTTTCTGATTTTTTTTCTGTAAGTATTAGGGGCATTTATATAATAACAGGATATTAACTCCTTTTGAGGACATCTGTTCTTGTGACATTCCTCACTTACAGTCATAAGCTTCTCATGGTGACATCACTTTGGTGGCCGCAGCCATGCCTGTGATGTCACCAGAAGGGATTATAACCTGAAGTGGGGAGTAAACTGCAAGAGCAGATCAGCTCCTAAAGAATAGAGGCTTTGTTTTGCTCTGCAAACAGCAGGAGAAGAAAGCACCCACCCAACCTTTCACCTCCACTTGCCCCAGTGGAGCAGGACCATCTTTCCTTGTGCTAGTGCCTAACTTTTGCTGCTGCCACAAAAACCTGCCGTAGCTCTACTGTGGGCTCTGGTGGAGACGGATGGTGAGAGACCTGGATCAGGCCCTCCAGAGCTGGGACCCCCCCTGCCCTGCTGCTCTTTTGTGCTGCTATGCCAGTGTTGGGATTGCGCAAGTACAGGAATCTGCTTAGGAAAATGGAAGCCAATACTGTTAGGAGAAATGCTCAAGATACAGAGACATCTGTGAGCTACAGCTGAACTTCCCCACACCTGTTAATGCGAGGGACACTCTGGTGAAGAAGCATTGAATGTCAGGAAGGAAACTCCTGCAGGGAGGAAGACTGGGGCTGGCTAGGTAGGAGGGTTTGTCAACAACTTCAGCGCACCTAAGTTGGTGCATGAGAAACTATGTGCAATACACATAGATACAACCAACCTTGCTTCTCTGTCCAGTTCAGGGGCACACCACAAGCTGGGGTGAGAGGGTAGGACAGCCTGCAGTGAGCACAGGGGGTACACATAACGGCCACAATAGACTCACTGTAGATGTGCCATTCCTGCTGTGTAGGCTCAGCAGCAGAAGGTCAGTCAAATGTTGCTCACTTGGGTCCAATTGGTATTCTGTCCTGATCCCCAGGATGAAAGGACAGTATCTATGGGATAACAAGCAAGATATAGAAGATGAGGTTCAGCACTAAGCCAGTTTGGCAATGTGGCTTTCAACATGGGGCCGCCTGGTTGATTCAGGCCACAGGAGAGGTTAAATTGCAGCTGATGAACTTTCCTGTGCAGACCTGCACTGTAAATACCGTTCTTCCACACGATTCACTCTGTAAGTTTCCATTTGATCTCATTTCTCTCCCCTACTCAACTAAGGGGGGATCTTTCTGAAAGTTAGGCTTCTTATGGGAAGTCAGATCTGCAATTTCATAAGCATCTTCATGCTTTCGTCTTCTGCTTGGTTCCCTGTCATGTCAGCCAGATCAGTAGCATAAATTGCAGTTGGCAACATGCTCACAAGGACCTCTTCCAATGGCATTTACTTGGCATCATTTATTTGGCACTGTAGGAGACTCTGATAGTTAGTTACATAAGCATTCGGGGGATATCTGCATTAAAAGCAGCTTTTAACATACTTTATATTCCCTTGTCAACAGTGAATGTATTTTAATTGTCAGTTCATATAGTCATCTGGGAGGAAAATGTACTGCCACAGTGCTGCTCCCCTCTCCCTCTTTTGGCGCAGTGGCAGCTCTTGCCCGACTGTGAATTTCTACCAGGCCCCATGCAGGGTACTGATTCTCTCCAGAAGCATTTTAAATCCGCAGATGCCTAAGGGTGACTTCTGAGGGCAGAGGTGGCATTTCACAGACCAGGAGGTCAACTCTGAACACGCTGATTCAGCACCTCTGAGATACTGCTGGCAGCAAAGTAGCTGATCTGTGACAGCAGCTGTCACAGGTCGACTGTGCACTGAGGAAGGCTCTTATCATACATTTACAGTCCACAGGGAAGAGGCTTCACTGCTAAGATCTTCACACAATACTGCAGGAAATATACATACAGCTGAGATTATCTCTTTGGAGCTCATGCCTCATTTTTCCTGGAGTTTCCTAAGCCATCTTCCCCTGTGAGACATGCATAGGGGAGCTACTTGGATTACAATAAGGATGTACAAAATCTGTCTCTCTCCTCATAAGCTTTTCTTCCTTTCTTTTTAAAGTCAAAGTTTCATCAACCTAAAAAAAGTGATCTTGTGCTTGTGGTTTCTCAGCCCTCTTCAATTCTGTCTATTGAAAACCATATGGGAACAGTCACCATCAGTTGAAAGACTGACCTGGTTTGGGCTCTTATTCAGCCTACACTTCTGCAGGTGGAAATGTGTCACTTCACCGGTGTTATGATGGTAACCTCATTCAGTGAAAGAGGAACTCCTGTTTGCTTTGCTTTCCACCAGAGAAAGGCACCATTCTTCCCACCGCAGAAGACATCACACAGCACATTAGAAATACCTATCCTGCAATTTGAAAAAGGAGTTGACTGATAGCTCACACCCATTGTTAACTTACTTCCTGGCTGAATTTGGGGTCGCTCCCACTTCCTATCTCCAAAACTGCCACTAGGTAGAATTCAGGCCTCATTTATTCGAGGACTCATCCAAAAAGCCCCCATTGCAGAGCTTGATCCAAAGCTGTGTCCCACACAGTCCTCCAATGCCAGCCTACCAGCCCAGGCATCCCTGAGGGCTCCCATGAGCCCTTAGGCATCTCACAGGGCAGGAAACACTGATTCCCAGTGTGATGCTGTAAAATCACTGTTCCATTAATTCCAATTGCATTATTAGAGATACAGAAAAAATGAACCCACAAAAAATGTTGTGTTCATGGTTTAGTCATGCGGGCTGAAAGGGGCGGAGTCAAGTGCTGCATAGTTTGGTCACAGCCAGCCTCTGCTACCTCTCTTGCAGCTGTGGGCAGGGAGGTTGCCTGCAGCCGTCAAAAAGCCTTTACTGCTAAAAACAGCCCTTATTTCTATCTGGAGCTGGGCAGGAGGGGGTGAGGGAAGGGGTCTCAGGGCTCATGCAGGATGGAGCTCCACTGTGGGACTTTGCACTGTGTGCTCTCCCCAGCAGGTCCTGGCTGGCCAGGCGCTGGCACCAAGCTCATCTCTTCAGCAAGGGCATGCCCTGCGGATAAGTTTGTTGCCGCACCAGCATGTGGAGTTTGGTCTGAGATGCCATCGCAGGGTCAGCTGGCTGCTTTATCCTTTAAGAAAGCCCTACAGAAATGAGTGACTTCACTGGACTTCTTTGAAGGTGACCCTCCACAGTGGTCACCCTTTGAAGAGCCAGATTTTGTACCCACACCCCAGTGGGAGGCAGAGGCAGTGCTGGTTTTTGCATGGCATGTGGATAGCAGTAAGCAAATTCATTTGAAATTGTTCCACTGGGTGTTCCATTTCTCTGCAGCCAACTGCCTCCTCGTGAAATAAGCTCTGCGTGAAATGATGATGCAGTTTTCTTACCCTGGAATTCAGTGGAACCACCTTCTTGACTGAGCAAGTGTGTTGGCAACTTGCAGCGTGGGCTTTCTTGTAGAGGAGAGACGTAAGCAGGAAGGAAGCTGGCTTGGATTCAATTTGATTTCCCCAGCATTACATATGTTACAGAGAGAAAGCACACAGAAAAAAGCAGATGCAGATAGAAGGTTAAATTCTGTTCTCATTTATGAAGGGATAAATGTACTGTAATCCTACTGATAACGGGGTTGTGCTGAAGTGAAAGGAAGGTTGCTGGAGACAGACCTGACACGGGAAAGCAAACAACAGCACGCTGAGGAGGAAAACTTGCTTCCCAGCTGATCCTCTCACCCTCCTCTATTCCAGTCTCCCTGCGTCAAATTCTGCTCCGGATTGCTCTGTAAAATCCCTGCACCAGAAGCCCAAAAGCAGAACTGCTTCCCCTTTCCTGTCTGCAGCCACACCAAACCAGGGCCCAGCTTTATTAGAACACAGATTGATGAATCAGAGAAAACTCCAGGCTCCCAGGAGAAACATTTCTTTTTTTGGGGGGAAAGGCTTCCAAAGACATCTCCCTCTGCCTGCAGTGACTGTGCAGGCTGTGCCTTTCCCTCTAGTTTCTCGTTTCAGTCCCATGTGACTGACTAGCTGCTTCCAGGGCTGAGCAAGCTCCTCACTTTCCTTCCTGATGCCACCACCATGGAGGCTCAACCCTGAGTCTGTTTTCCACCCTGTCCCCTGGAGGAGCCCATAGTCACCCAGCAGCTCCCCATTTGCTCTAGGACTCAAACTGATGTGGTTTGTTTGCATTCACGGTCCTGTACCCGAAAGCAGAGTCTGGCCCGTGAAGACCTCGAAGATGAAGTTCTGGAGAACAGCTGTTTCTGACCATTTCTCTTTCCCCCGACTCTCCTTTCTTCTCTTGTGTATTTTTCATACCAGTCATAGCAGAGCCACGATGGTGCCTGTCAGTGCTGAGCAGTGGGGGATGTCTCAGCGATCTGTCCCCTTCCTCACCACAATGGTCACACAGGAGGACATCAAGGGCCCATGCAGTAACAGCACTGGCACACCACAGGAGCAGGCAGAACCTAAACCACCAGTGAAAGCAGTCACCACCTACTGCTTCTCTCCAACACTTTGCAGCAGCTTTGCTCCCTCTTTTGGGGTTTGCTCAGGCATCAGGAAGATATCTGCTGTTTTCCTTCTCAAAGAGTGGTGATTTTCTGTGCTCAGTGAGGGCACAGGGAGGTTGGGCTCCCTCAGAAGCTTTCAGAACTTCTCCTGTAGATGCCCAGAGGAGCTCCATGGGGACACAGCACTCCATTCTTCAGCCTCCTATCCGTACATCCCTTTGCTGTCTTTCCTCCGGGCATCATCAGTTTGTGCCTTCCCTCACAGGCAGTCTATAAGTTATCTCAATGTCAAGAAGCATTTCCCAGAATACAGCTGCTACCTTTGCTCCTTTTTGTCTTTGAAGATTAGTCTCAGGGACCAATGTATTGTATTTTCTCTTTAAAAGCATTTTCAGTGTCTTAAAATAATTGCCATCAAATTTATCAGTACTTTCCTCAGTACCTTGTGGTGCACAGCCAGATTAAGACCCAAAGAAGGATGTGATGTCTAAACAGGCAAATAAAGAGAGATGGACTCCCTTTCTCCCCAGCAGCCCAATCCCAACACTTTGGTAAGTCCAGGACCCCTCTATTTCTGAGAGAGAATTTCTGTAACGAACCTATTTGGTTTGCAGCCCCCTTTAACTACCCTCACTTGGACATCTCAGCTCACTTGGTGAGCTCTGTTTTCAGACTCACCCCACTCCTCGGACACCCAGTTCATAACTTGGGATCCCAACTTGGGGAAGAAAAACTTAAAATCTAAGCTGCTAAACTGAAGGTGTGTGAGAATTTGGGGTTTGACCCTGATTATGATAAATGTTCACACTATCGCCCAGTATTTTATCACTTATTTTTTAGCCATAGTTATTTTCACTGACCCTTCTTTCTTACTCTATTGCCCTTTGTCTTTCTAATACTCTACTAATGGATTTTCTTTTCTATTCATTATACATAAAGCACATTTTTTATTCCACATGCATGCTTTGAACAGCGTTGATTCATTCTTAGTTTTCTTAAGTGTTCTCTCTTTGTCCACTAACACTGTTTTTGCTTCTCAGATTCCTCCACAGTTTTCCTTTCCTAAATCAGGTGCAGGGAGGAAGGGTTTGAAGCAAACACTCCAACTTTGAAGTCTCCTCTGTGATATGACCTAGAATGGCTTTTTTCCCTTTCCAACAGAAATTACACTGTCCTACCACATTTAATCTGGGTCCAATTTTCAACTACATCTTCCATAAATACTTACCCCAATCCTGAATAGCAACATTTTTGCCCAGTGGGAACTGAATGTTAGTTTTTGAGAGTATTACCATAAGCCCTCAGGGATTCCCCTATCTTTCTTCCAAATCTTAATAAATCCACAGGAGAGTATCAAGCAGGGCACAGAGGAAATGGCTTATCAGGTCTGGAGCCTCTGGGAAGATCACATCAATTACAGCTCAGTAGTGACCAGAGTTAATTTACTTATCAACAGCTCAGAGCTCTTTAAGAAATCATTTGGTAGCATCTGTTTCATTCCCTCTGAATACACCTTCAGTCCAGTGGATACTGTTAATGATAACTTCTGCACAGAGGTCCTCACTCAGCAAAACTCTTAAGCCCAAATGTAATATTCAGTGTGAGGATACTGCCACTTAAATCCATGGCAAAAAGTACATCCCTGCCTGTTGCACTAGACAGGGACTGGACAAGTTCTTGTCCTACATCTGCCCTAGCAGGAATCTAGTCTAAACCCCAGGATCCTGAGACAGATCCCCATATCAATGTCTATTCTGTTATCTCCTCAAAACAGCAGAAAGAGAGGAAAAGCACGAGTACAGACAAAGGGAGACCCATTGCTTCATTCTCATCTGGGCCCTGATTCAATTGTGTGGCTGATTCTTCCCCGCTAAAGATGAAACAGGAGCACCTAAACACTATTTCGTGATTGCAATGACCTTTTCCTCAATGTCTTCTTTCACAATAGCAACAGGAACATATGCTGTAAAATAGCTAAGAGTATATATAATGTCAAACTCTGAGAAGATCAATAAGCTGCAGTTTTACACTCATTTTTAAGCTGAAACCTTGCTTGCTTTGGAAGCTGTGAAGCTGAACCTGTGAATATGATGGTAAGGATTTGATCCTGTTGCATTAAGAAAGCCATGAACAGCTGCAACTGCTTTTAAAGTGGTCATAACCACAGCTCTTCTGCTTCTGGTCAATTCAAAGTGACCTCTTCCTTATTTGATCTCCTTCAAGTGTAATGCTTTGTTGTTTCTTTCCTCCTGGAAACTAAAGAGTGAATGAAAATCTTGCTATTTGGGATGGCATTAAAAAGAAGAAAAAAAAAACAACAGGCAAATAAAGACATTTTAATTGCATGGGATTTCTGAGTAAGGTTTCAAAGTGGGGGGGGGGGGGGGGAATAGCTGTGTGCCTGGTACACAGAGAGCCCTTTCTCTTCCCCTTTGTGGCAGAGGAATCAATGGAACTCATACAAAAGAAGGAGGGGGGTGGGAAGAGAGATAGGAGATGTCTTGCTCGCTACCAGCAGGTCACAAGCCTCATGAGGCTCAAGCAAGGCTTGCAAGGAAGCGGCTGACTGTATCTCCATGTGTACCTTTTTGTTCCTTGCTGGTCAGTGGCATGCTGCTTTGCCTGGCTCTCCATGGAGCTTGTAGCCTACAGGAATTTGGACAGAGTGGTACAGACATCGCCGACAGAGACCCTGATCACTGACTATCCCTTTAAACGCAGTCTCATGACTTAGTCTTTACTCCACTACCTATTAAAGAAGGAGACGAGACGTACATAGACAGCTTCCACTCAGACCCTCAGAAGGACACAGAAAGGCAAGACAATTTAACAGAGCTAACTGTGAGTAAATACAAGGCATTAGAGGTGCTCTCTAGAGCAAAGGGCATGGAGAAAGATTTGTAGGAAATCCCGAAGTGAAAGACGGTGCAGTGTGGTTTAGTATATACTTGCATACAATGTTCGAAGGGTGGAATTCTGTAAGGAAAGCTGTTCTGTCATTTTAGCGTTATTCCTTTAAATAAGGATCTAAGTGTCTCTTAATAGAACATTGACCAATGCTTGATTTCCCATAAAATTCCGAAGTAGTCATTTTGTGCCGCAAGCACTGGTGCCTTTTGTAAATATAACCTTTTTTTACTGGGATTAATTTCATAGAGGACTAATGGTGGAGGTAAGGTGCAGGGAGGGAGAATTTGAAGCCAGCCTTTAGCAAACATGGATCTAAAACCAAGCCTGAAGCCTCTAGTTAGATACCTGCACCTCACAAGTGGTGGCCTTCCTTCTGGGGGTGCTGGATGTGACCCCCTTTCTGCTGGGAACACAAAGGAGCTGTGGGTGCTCAGCACCACGGAGGCTGAACTAAGGTGTCCTATTATCTGCGCAGCTAGCTAACTTTTTAACCAAGGGGATCTGTGTCTCCATACACTGCGATGGCCAAACATCCTATATGGTATAACATTCTGGAAAACTCAGTTCTTGTTAGTCAATAGAGTCATCAGCATGTCCCTACTCGTTTTTTTCTTTTTATGACAATAGTTACTGGGTAGAGCTGGACAAGTATTTTAACAATGATCATTACTATTGCAAGTGATATCTTAACACTGATGGAAAGTTCCTCTATCAGCTCAACCTATTGATTTTCTAAATGAATCTGTATTATTAATTGCAGGTATGATTAGCTGGTGGAGAGTGTTCCCAGCTCGCCTTCATGTTGCCTGTTTTCTTCTCTGCCTTTGTCCTGTCTGCTTCTTGCTTAACTAAAGCAAACTGCATCTCCTATGGCAAGCTGAAGGAGCTGAAGACTGAATTTGCCATCAATCTCTACCAACATGTATCTGAAGCAGAGAACAGAACCAACCTGGTAGTCTCTCCAGCAAGTGTGGCTGTTTCTTTGGAACTTATGCAGTTTGGAGCTCAAGGAAATACCTTTATGGAGCTGCAGGATGCTCTAGGATACAACGTTCATGGTAATGTACAACTTATAAGAAATACTTCTTATCTTACATTTTGCAATAAATTCACAGCTTTACTAAGGAGAGAGCAATTACACACATCATACTAAACTTATGTCTTCTGTCTCACTGCAAGATGTAGTTCAGGAGTGTTTTCCCCATCTTTGATTGCCAGGTACCAGCTGGAGAAAGAAAACTCAAGGGAATAGTTGATACGCAAGTATCCTCTTTTCTCTTGGTCAATGCTTACTCTTTTACTGCACTGAAATACAACTATATCTAGAAAAGCTACTTCCACAAACAGCAGAATTGGTCCTGGTTTCCCAGAGATCCATCATGCCCACTGTGTGCTGGCATCCCTGTGTCATCTGTGAGGAGATGCTGGGCAGAGAACAGCTGTTTTCTCCCCAGTCCCACTTGTGTTTTCTCTCCTGTCCCATTAACAAATGTTATGAAACCTATAGAAATTGAATTATCTTTAAGACTTTGAACCTTTTTCTAACGTTTTTACAACTGGACAAAAGGATGAAAAGTTACTAGAAGGAGACTGGCAGAGAGAGATACATTGACAGATGGCTGGTGTAGTTGCATCTTTCCCTGAAAGCAGGCTAAAATAAACCTCACTGGGAATCTGGAAGGGATATGGAAAAGGCAGATGTCTTAAAATCCAGCATTAAGTCAGCTGAATTTTAGGATGCTGTTTTCATTTTAGCTCTGGATTATCCTACCATCTCACATCACACGTCAAAAACTATTTTACATTATGGGCACAATGTTTATGAAAAGCAGATGACTGCCTCATCTTCAAAATTTGCAGCTTACATACAAAACTTATGTATAGAGATGACACTGCTATTTCTCAGCACGAGATTTACTGCCAGTGTATGAAGACTAAAGACAAGACCTACAGCAGTTTCACCAGCCTGTGCTGTAACTGCCTTAGTCACCATTACCAGTCTGTATAGCATTGATATTCAAAACCAACACAGAGGTAAGAGCTACCTCTGGCTGATATATACAGATACAGCTGCATGTGCTGACACAAGGACAATGCATCTATATCATGAGCAACTGATACAATGAAGTCTTGCCTATAAGACTTCTGTTTCTGTAAATTCAGTGGGGTAATTTCAAATAATTTAATAATTAAAATAAAATAATTTTAATAAAAATAATTTAATTTTAATAATATTTTCATACAGGGATTATACCTTGCTTGACAATTCTGGTCATTAGGGGGTCAGTTACTAAGAAAGAATTCTAAAAATAATATTGCACAGTGAAATTCAGGCATACATCTCCACACAGAATGTATCGAAGTGCAGAGGTTGTTAATAGAATCATAGAATCATAGAATAGTTAGGGTTGGAAAGGACCTTAAGATCATCTAGTTCCAACCCCCCTGCCATGGGCAGGGACACCTCCCACTAAATCTATGCCACCCAAGCTCTGTCCAACCCGGCCTTGAACACCGCCAGCAATAGAGCATAAGGATCTGCTAGCTCTTTTTTGCTGCCTTACTTCCCATGTGGCACATCATACCAAGCAGACATTTTATATCCATTTTAGTTGTCTGTGGCACAAGCCACATGAGCTTTGGCTTTCAGTAATATTAATGCAGGAATGTGAAAATAAAATAGGATGGGATCTATTGCTATTGGTTATAATAGCACATTTCCAGTGATGGAGAAGAAAACAACTACCTCAAATGGTTTAGATCAAATAAATACATCAAAAATTCAAATTTCCTATTAGATGAGTAAAACGAGATCACATGCGTATGCATAGCTGATGAAATTCCTTACATCCATTAGATATTTGATTTAATGTTTCTGATGGTCTGTCTTGAACAATAATGAAGGATGTGGTTAAAAACTTAGCAGGCTGAAAACAATGAAAACATTGATGATTCACTCACTGTTCATGGAGAATCCGCTCTTACATGCACTTGTAATCTTCTTTTAATGTTTGGAAGATTTGTTCACCTTTATTACAGTACTAAGGAAAACAATACTGGAAGGGATGTTTCTCTAGACAGCACAGACAAAATGACATGCTTTAAAATGCTTTCTCCTTGCTGCTTTATTTGGTCAAAGGTATTTTAAAGCAATTTTGAACTGTTCTTCAACTAAGAGTTCAGGACTTTGGTTAGCTAAGCACTTTGATATGACTAAAGTTACAAGCTCAGGATACCACACCTCACGTTAACATCTGCTTCCAATTTACCATCTTTGATTTCTCACATCCTCCAGAGGGAGCTTGCCAAATGCTCCTGTACTAATGAAAAACACACAAGAAAAGTACTTTACACCTCAGACTGTGTGAGTTTTCTTGACATCTGTTCAAGGAGTTCAATAGTTTATCCCTTAAAGAGTAATAGATCTAAATTTCAATACCAAACTTCCCATAGGTGATTAGTCTTCCTGTACATTATTGAAGGAGCACTATAGAATCATAGAATCAACTAGGCTGGATAAGACCTTTAAGAGCAAGTCCAACCACTACCCCAGGATTGCTAAGTCCTCCACTAAACCATGTCACTGGAGGCCTCATCTACACAGTTTTGAACACTTCCAGGGACAGTGATTCCGCCACTTCCCTGGGCAGCCTGTTCCAATGCCTGATCACCCTCTTTGTGAAGAAATTTTTCCTGTGAGGTCAGAAAACATGCACTGGATTCTCAGGTGGTAGAAACTGGTAGACATGAAACTCTCCCTTCAACTCACCAGGAATCTGAACCTACGCAGTAAGTCTCCTGATGACCTGGCTAGCAGTTAGAGGCTCACAGTGATTCTGCCCTTGACCTAACACTCAGCCTGGAACACATTGGTCCAGGCAGGATGGACTTCCCTGGTTAGCTGCCCCAAGCTGCCCATGTCCCAAGCAGCAACCCAGCCTGACTTCCCTCCAGCACGGCCTACACCCACAGGTGTCCGGAGAAACTGGGTGATTCTTCCCTTTAATTTCATGCAGAGCCTGTAAACATTGCTCAGTCTGGGTGCAAGTCCCAGGCCTCAGGAGGTCACCTCAGCATGAACCATCCCATGACAAATCATTACAGCAAGCAAAATAACGACAGACAGAAATGGCTGCTAAATCACCCTTCAGAGGAGCCTATTAGAAACTGTATGATTATAGAAACACAAAAGCCTCTAAATTTGCAGGACTCATGTTCCTGTTGGGCCCACATCCCAACCTTGTATCCATCACAGAAGCTACCATCACTGAACTACCATTAAGAACAGGAGACTGGGACATTATTCAACTATTTCCATTAGTAGAGAACAAACTAGAGAATACGTTACTGAGTTTTTGAATGACACTGAGCTCATAATTCCTACAAGCATGTTGGAAGACCAGAATAGAATTTTAAAGGATCCTTGAAAATCAGAGAAATGAAGGAATAAGACAAAATTCAATAAGGACAAGTGCAAAATTCTGCATTTACAGGGAATAATCAGTGTTCAAATCGGGGAACAATGGGCCAAAGAAGAGTGTCTTTAGGAAAGGATCTGAGGGTTCTTAGGAATTAAAAAAAAAAAATGTAATGGGAAATATAATTGTACTTCAAAGCAACAACAACAACAAAAAAACAGCTACTGTTGGGGTTTGTATAAAAAGAAGAGTTGCTTGTAACACACATGAAGCAACCTGTCATCTCTATCTAGCATTGCCAGGGCTCACTTGCAATAACAGGCTAGTTCGTGCTGCCATCCTTCAAAAAACAAAACAGCACATCAGGGTCAAGGGTAGCAGACACAGACCTGGGGCAGTCAGGGAGATGCGTTTCCTGGGATGGGTGGCATTGATAATGGCAGGAAAAGGAGATGGCAGTATTCTGGCATTGGCAGCTCAGCCAGTCACAGTAAGAGGTGCTAGATCTGACTAACCATAGAATCATAGAATAGTTAGGGCTGGAAAGGACCTTAAGATCATCAAGTTCCAACCCCCTGCCATGGGCAGGGACACCTCACACTAAACCATGGCACCCAAGGCTCTGTCCACCCCGGCCTTAAATACCGCCAGCGATGAAGCATTCACAGCTTCCTTGGGCAACCCATTCCAGTACCTCACCACGCTTACAGTAAAGAACTTCCTCCTTATATCCAATTTAAATTTCCCCTGTTTAAGTTTGAACCCATTACCCCTTGTCCTCTCACTACAGTCCCTCATGAAGAGTCCCTCCCCACCATCCCTGTAGGCCCCCTTCAGATACTGGAAGGCTGCTAGGAGGTCTCCATGCAGCCTTCTCTTCTCCAGGCTGAACAGCCCCAACTTTCTCAGCCTATCTTCATACAGGAGGTGCTCCACTCCCCTGATCATCCTCGTGGCCCTCCTCTGCACTTGTTCTAACAGTTCCATGTCTTTTTTATGTTGAGGACACCAGAACTGCACACAATACTCCAAGTGAGGTCTCACAAGAGCAGAGTAGAAGGGCAGGATCACCTCCCTCGACCTGCTGGTCATGCTCCTTTTGATGCAGCCCAGGGTACGGTTGACTTTCTGGCTGTGAGCGCACACTGCAGCTGGCTCATGTTCATTTTCTCATTGACCAACACCCCCAAGTCCTTCTCCACAGGGCTGCTCTGAATCTCTTCCCTGCCCAACCTGTAGCTATGCCTGGGATTGCTCCGACCCAGGTGTAGGACCTTGCACTTGGCAGGGTTAAACTTCATCAGGTTGGCATCAACCCACCTCACAAGCGTGTCAAGGTCCCTCTGGATGGCATTCCTTCCCTCCAATGTATCAAGCGAACCACACAGCTTGGTGTCATCGGCAAACTTGCTGAGGGTGCACTCAATCCCACTGTCCATGTCACCGACAAAGATGTTGAACAAGGTCGGTCCCAGCACTGATCCCTGAGGGACACCACTCATTACTGGTCTCCAGCTGGACCTTGAGCCATTGAGCACTACTCTTTGCGTGCAGCCATCCAGCCAGTTCTTTATCCACTGAATATAATGGGAGCTCAGAGTGCCTAAATAAAAATGATGCACCTTATGCATTGTAAAAGCTGTGTTTGCATGGAAGTGTGAGCCTGATGTGAAATTAGCCACTTGACACAGTCTGCATTAGAGTGATTTCTACAGCAACATGAAGAGTGCTTTCCTATGCCCAGTGCATCACCATCCTTGAAAGCAGCACTTGACAGCAATACCCCATAAAGTCAAGGGTGCTTCAGTTGTGATAGCGATCTAACTTTCAGAGGAGCATCATCAGTGCTGCATCAGCACCAGCACTGGAGTTTAGAGCTGGAGAGAGCTGTGAAATCTCTGCTGTCCTTAACCTCAACAAGATGATCACATTTTTTCCCTCTCTCTTGCTTGGCAGATCAAAGTGTGCAGGAGTTCTTACATGCAATGTACAATGGAGTGACTGACTCCAGCCAAGGCACGGTGGTTCAGCTGGCATGTTCTCTCTTTGTGGACACCAGAGTGCAGCTCTCACCCCATTTTGTTGCACGTGCTGTGCACTGGGCCAACAGCAGCCTGCAGCAAACCGACTTCACTGACCCCAACAGAACCACAGCCCAAATACAGGACTCAATCACTGGTAACCTTGGAGGTAATGTAACAACCCATGAGAATGACTGCACGTGAATAGAATCTAAAATGAAAGTAAAGAGAGAAACTGCATTTAACCAAGTATGAAGTTTTTTTGCCACACTGTGATGTTGAAACCAAGGCTGAGAGCCAGGAATGTCCATAATGCTGATTTCTAATGCGAAGAAAGAGCTGGAATAGTCTGAATCTGAGCGTATATATTTGCAGTATCAAGCTGGTAACCTCTTGACCTTGTTCCTCTAATTTTTAACATGGTAATCTTTCACAGTGTTTTCAGTTTTAATGAGGAGCAGCCATATTCCCCAGGGGCTGAGCCTGCTCCTGTTCCGTTGAATGCTTTCATGCTGCTGTGGGGAACATGCAGGGCCATACGCTCAGCAGTCACACTCTGAGTAGAGGAAGTCAAAATGGGAACTAGAAAGAATTTACTTTCTACAAGCAAGAAAAGTAATGAGATTAAATTCTGTGTTAATGAAAAAAAAAAAAAAAAAGGAAAAGCAAGCCCTTAGAAGCAGCAAAGCAAATCAATCCCTGACTTACCCATAAGCTTAAGTTACATGAGTGTTAACTTGGCCATCAACATGCGAGGTCATGTTAAACACACACATTAAAGCTACTATTAAAAAAATAATTCTATCCTTCTCAGATGAACTGTAATAAGTGATACAGCTTCAGGATAGAAAAGTATTGCTCTAGAAGCAGGTACTAAAATGGGAGTTCATATTGCGGTGCTCACCTGCACATCAGTGAATTAAAAGTGGATTCCACCGTCAAAAATTACTGAGATACTCGAAGCAGGATGGTTTGAACTGTCAAGTGAATAGAAGAGGGGGAGAATTAGGATATAAGCTTCAGCTGACTTAATTACTTTGTAAAGTGGCCTGTCATCATGAATCCATTTCATGAGAGTTTTCTGGTACTAATGATAAACTACTCCAAGATATGGGCACATTTCAGCTAGAAAACCAGTTAGGTCCAGGGCATGATGCTGAGCAGTGCTGCTCAGAGAGTAGCATAGTCTAGTACAACTTTGGCCCTCGGCACTGACCAGCTCAAACTGGGGAGAGCATGGACCAACAGGAAACCCCAATCAGGTTCATGTATGGGTGTGTGTGTGTGTGTGTGTGTGTGTGTGTAGAGGGTTTAACAGTGCCTTGTGAGTTGTGCCTTGCGAGTTATGCCTCTTGCCCTTAGGGATGGAGAGCAATCCCAACTTGCTTTATTTACTCACACAGACTTGGCCTTGAGGCCTCGGTGAGTAGGATGGCATGTGTCCTCCTCCCCGTTTCTTTTCCATGCAGATGGGAATGTGTGCTGCATGAGGATGGAGAGCGCTGGGTCGCCACTCAGCCAGGTCGCTTTGGTGAGCACCATGTACTTCAAAAGCATGTGGCAAAAGAAGTTTTCCTTTATGGATACCCAGATGTTGTCTTTTACCACAGCAGAGGGCTCAACGCTGAAAGTGCCCACAATGCATCACACAGCTGAAGTTAACTACGGTAACTGTCCTTAATCCAGATTTGCTCTATTGTATGACATAGAAGTTTTATTTATTTAATTTCCACAGGTACCACACTAAGATGTGTTACTTTCCCAGCTTGATAAAGGTAAGAAATTTCCTGCCCCCTTAGCTTTGTCACTGTTCATTCATTGAGTGTGTGAGCCCCAGAGAGAGGATAGCATCATTGCACTGCACTGCACACCCATCCCTCCTGTCTCTGGTCACAGCCTGCCTCCAAGGCTTTAGGGTAAAATTGCAGATCTTAAGGGCCAAATTATGCAACAAAGCAGAGAAAAAATTTTATGGACCTTATACCAGACCAGTGGATTATTTCAGAATGGGCTTAAACCAGTATAAACATAGGTCAAACTTTTATTTATATAATACGTGAATATAGAGTTTGCTTCTTCCAAAGGCTTGGAGTATGTGGGCTGCTGACAGAAGGACTCATGCTGTAGGCTTTATTTCCTGCCACCAGGAAATCATCCATTCAGCCCTACGATCTCTTTCAAACTGTAAAAAGCTCCTTTCCCTTCTACCCTAAATTTCAGAACTGCACTTGGGTAAAAACCTTCCTAATTCCAAATCTAAATTTTCTCAAGACCAATTTATATCTCTTAGCATTGTGCCAGCTTTATCCCTTCAGTTAAATAGTTTCTCTTCAGCTTCCATGTTTACTCCTAAACGCATTTGCAAGTCACCAAGCTGCCTCTCAATTTCCTGTTAGCTAAGCTGAAGACGCCAAGCTCTTCAGATACTCCAATTCTCTACTAGTCCTTTTCTGCACTTTTCCAATTTAATCTTTCTCGAAAACTAATTACTAGCAATGTCCATAATGCTTTCAACGAGCCCATATACATGCTCAATAAAATGCTCTTAGTGTTTCTATGACTCGTTAAAAATACCTTGCATAGTGCACTACAGAATCAGCTCAGGGTGGTAACTCAGGGTTGACCCCACCTGAGCCTTTTTGCTTTCTCCATGTTTTTTTCCAGCTGATGAGTCCGAGGTAAATCAAGGTGAGAGAAATCTCCATAGACCCACACCTGATATTTTAATTTATCTCACTTTTTATTTCTTTCTGTGACTTGATTATCTTTGATGAAAGGGATCATTTAAAATTCGCTGATTATCAGATTTGATAGGGCCAATTCAGTTTTTGCCACTAGAAATGCTAGAAGCATGTCTAACAAGTCAGTTTGAAATTAATGCAAAAGACTGGCCCAGTACAACAATGGAGAGGCATGAGATAACTTTCTTTCATTATTAAATGAAAACAGCTGACTCCCATCAGGATCCAGAACACAAAGCAAGAAAGATTAGCAATGACTTGTTATTGATAGCAGCATTTACAACATTGTTTATCCCTTTAACATGGCCACACAGAACAAATCAGCCTGGAGACAATTAACACTGCTCTAAGAAAATGTCAACATTACTGTTTAAACATGCCAGTTACTATTTACACATGCAGTGTACTGCAGCTACTTTACATATTCTTTTTTCCCAGGCAATTTGTCAACTATATTTGAATACTGATTTAGAACACATATAATCCTTATGGGATGCTCAAAATTAGTTCAAGTAAGGAACGCTAAATGTTTTGACTCAGTCATCTCAAGTCTTTGATTTTCTTTCTAATTAACAAATAAGGGATGAGGCATCCACAACTTCTCTGGGATATCTGTATTTATCTCTCTCTATAAAGGTATTTCACACAATCTGCTCTGTTCGGATGAGCCACTGATGTGAGTTAATAGCAATCTGAGCTGGCTGCCGATGTGCTAGGGACAACCTCTTATACCCCGTCACTGCACATACACAGTCCTGAACTGTCTGCTTACCCAGGCTTAGGTTGTGAGTTTGGGGGTTTTTTACCCACCTGAATGATGAAATAAAGATCTATATTTGCCCACCCACAGGCCAGTTTGAGACAGCAACTCTGGAGGCTTTCAGCATGGTTGAATTACCCTACCTGGGGGAGAAACTCAGCATGTTCCTAGTGCTTCCCAGCCACAAAAGAACATCTTTGTCCCAGATAGAGTCACACCTTTCTGCCAAAAACATAACCGTCTGGGCCAGCAGCTTAAAGAGAACAAAGATGGATATTTTTCTACCTAGGTAAGCAATGTCAGTACTCCAAGGTGGCTTCACTACTTCAGTTGTCAGAATTCTGTGTGACAGCACTGACACAAGCAGTGTACGAGGCAAAATCAAATGAGGTGCTTTTGATTTTGCTATACAACAAATGATCAGAAAAGCTCCAACCCTTTCTTAAGCCATGAAGAGATGAGCTAGGAATGCCAAAACTTTCTGGTATGTTCTCCACTGTGTCAGACACCAAATATTTCAGTTGATTCTACAGATTTCACTTAAAATTTGTTTGGGGTTTACAATCCTTTAAGAATCTAAAAAGAAGTGTTCCTGACTCTTTCCCACACTCAATTTTTCACTTTGCTTAAGGAAGAATAAATAGATAAATGTTAAGAGAACACAATAGCTTATTTTTACAACTTGTTAGTGTACTATGGAAGTACTCGACAAAGAACTTGGGGGCTCCCCACCAGTCATACCCATTTTTCTGCGCACAAAGAAAAACGTGCACAGAAGTTTCAGCCATCAGTTTTCTGTCTTAGTCATTTGCTGCTGCTACCAAATGCACATATCCTGGAGGTATTTTCTGTCACCTATTCAAATGAAATTGCGTAGGAGGAGGCATCAGATGCAGGAAGCCCTTTTGTGGCTGTACCTATTGTATGGATCAGCATGGAAGGGCTTCATTATACATCTCACAATGCATTCTTCGTGTTAATAAAGCACTGACAAACAATTTGTACATTAATATTTTTTTTCTGCAAGCCAATCTTTGGCAAATGTTTCAAAGGGCCTTTTGCTACACCCAGAAAGATTGTTAACAAGAGGACACCTGGGGAAATGCAGAGTTCCCATGTCAAGAACACTGAGAGGCGGTCTGATTGCAATAGATGAAGGCAAGGGAACCCTTCTGTTATTGTCTTCAGGTTAAGATGACTTGCTTTTCTGCAAAGTACACTTATCAGACAGAATGCATTGGGCTCATGCAGAAATAGATGAAAAGCAAAGGCTTGAAATAAACTGCATCTATTCCACCTTTTAGCTCTATGAAACTGTAAATCCTGCATTTAAATAAAATCTCTCTATTAATTTCAGGTTCAGTATCCAAAGCCTTTTTGATCTAAAGATAGTTTTTTCTGCCTTGGGAATCAGAGATGCATTTGATCCCATCATTGCTAATTTTAAAGGCATTTCAGGTAAGAGGCTTGACTAAATAAAAATGATCGCTGACCCAATAGTTGTAGACTCTTGCATTGAATGATCTAGTAGACCTGAGCCTTCTGAGCTGATTGTCCTACTTCTTCTGTGAAACTCTAAAACACAATTCACACTCAGCTGTTCTACTTTTTACACTACCTGTCCAGCACCATCAGGTTACGATGCAGTTGCTGCTGTTCCAGCTAAATCCCAAGGGACTGGAATCCTTTGGTTTAGCCAGCCTTTAGGGAAGTTCAGATTCAGCCATTGAATTAGTTGCCTGGCTGAAATACCTAATAGTTATGTGATTCTTAGATTCTGCAGAAAAGGTAACAGCATTCTGAATTTTAATAAATAGAATCATAGAATCACAGAATCACAGACTGATTTGGGTTGGAAAGGACCTTAAAATCACCTAG
The DNA here is from genome assembly GCA_017639245.1 of Myiopsitta monachus. Classification (NCBI taxonomy): domain Eukaryota; kingdom Metazoa; phylum Chordata; class Aves; order Psittaciformes; family Psittacidae; genus Myiopsitta; species Myiopsitta monachus. The sequence goes on from CM029919.1 coordinate 70,727,622, forward strand.
TTCCAGCCTCTGTGCCATGGGCAGCGACACCTTCCACTAGGCCAGATTGCTCAAAGGCCCATCCAGCCTGGCCTTGAACACCTCCAGGGATGGAGCATTCACAACTTCCTTGGGCAACCCATTCCAGTGCCTCACCACCCTCACAGTAAAGAACTTCTTCCCTATATCCAATCTAAACTGCCAGCGATGGGGCAGCCACAGCTTCCTTGGGCAACCTGTTCCAGTGCCAAATTAATTTAAATTTATTTATTTAAATTAATGTTTTTGCAATGAAATTCAGAAAATAACTATAAATATCCATTTCTGTTTGTTTGTTTGTTTTTTTTTTTTTGTTTTTTTTTTTTTTTTTTTTTGTTATTGTTTTTTGTTGGTTTTTTTTTTTTTGGTGGGTTTTTTTGTTTTGGTTTGGTTTTTGGTTTTGTTTTGGTTGGTTGGTATTTTTCTGCAGAGCAAGATAATCTTTATATTTCAGAAGCTATTCACAAAGCAGAGATTGAAATAACAGAAGATGGTACAAAGGCATCAGGAACTACAGGTAAATCAAATATACAGACTGCACTTCTCACTTCAGGAGCTTATTACTACAGAAACAACTACTAGTATTTATTTATTTATTTATTAAGGCATAGTAGCATTTAAATGTATTCCTACCTAAATTTAAACTTTCATATTTAACATACTTCCATTTTGCCTTTGCAATTGCTCATAAGAACTCTAATATGTGATCTCAGACCAACACTAAAGACTCAAGTGAAACCCAACTTTATCAGCCCACAAAAAATCCAGTTTGAGAAAATAAAACACTTATTTTTCTGTCAGTTAAATCTGTTTGCTCAGATTATAAAAGCAAAAAATTAAAAAAGGTTATTAACATTTTATCTCTAGCTCCTGAACTGTTACAAGCTTTGTCTTTTGAAGATATCTCCTTGACAGCACTAAAGGCAACGACAGGAAAGTTTTGTCTCCTTGAAGGCAGGCTTCTCTCTTACACACTTTGCAGAGTGACCTTCATGTGCAGTAGCTTCTGCTAACAGCTCATATCCATGTGAACAGCTGGGGCTGGCTGAGTGGAGAAATTCAGAGTAAAACCTCAGCTATGGATGAGAGAGTCAATAAATGACTCTCACAAGCTGAATGGCATCTCAACAGAAATTCTCCAGTATAATTTACATAAAACTAAAATTACTGAGCTGTGCAATCCCCATTTTTCTTCTATTTTTGGTCCCATGAGCCTTATCAAGGAAAGCTCCTTTTTTGCTTCCCTTTTGGAAGCCTCAGATGCTCCAGAGCTGCTGCAAGTCTGTGTGAAAGGCAATGGCAGCCCTAGACCCCTGTGTAGTTTACGCAGGCATTACTGTTGCTTGCTTGCTTGTCTTGAGAGGCTGAACATGTTTCTCAAGCTGTTCAAACACAAGCATAGCAGAAGGGTAATAGTTAACCACATCTCGCCTTTCTGCTTTCCTGGTCTGTGCTGACTGTAGATGTACTCCACGTGCACATTGCAAACGCTGGTGGCCCTTGACTGCAGATCAGGGCAAGAGCTGAGTCTCTCCCATTTCTTTTCCTTTCTTTCAGGCAGAAATCCAAGGGGCAGCATGAGTTAGGGCTGTGGTAACAACAAAAATTACATTACTTTTGAAATCCAAAGCCAGACTCACTTCAACAACAAACACACAAATCACCTGCATGTTGCCTCTCAATGCTTAACTTGATCATTCACCCAGACCAATTTCGCTGTTGGATAAAATTGTTTTATTCTTAAAGCAGAGGAGAAAAACTCAAAGTACTGAACATCAGAGCTTGAGGGCACTGTACAGAAGATGGAAATAGACATATTTTACTAACGTTTTCTGTGTTGCATTACAGCAATGGTGTTACTAAAAAGATCTCGAACGCCTATTTTCAAGGCAGACCGACCTTTCACATTTTTCCTGAGAGAAGCTAATACAGGTACACATGCTCCGTGTTTCAGTAGCAGAATCCTTCATGAGTAGCACCAAAACCAATTAACAAGTTTTTTGTAAATAGCACACCATTTTCAGTCCAGGAAATTTCAGCAACTATGGAAGCAGTAGCTTTAGGGATTTTAAAGCATGAAGAACACAGTTTTAAAAGAATGCATGACAGTCACAGAAGTCAGGGAAGCCAGGTTAGCCTCTCTTATCTATATGCGATTCGTACTAAAACACTTTTTTACTACAAATAGTAAGAGACCTTGAGTTGCTGCAGTGGATCCAGAGAAGGGCAATGAGGCTGGTGACGGGTCTTGAAACACAAATCCCCAGGCTGAGGGACCTGGGGTTGTTTAGTCGTGAAAAGAGAAGGCTCAGGGGGAACCTTACTGCTTTCTACAACTACCTGAAAGGAGGTTGTAGTGAGGTGGGGGTTTGTCTCTTCTCCCACGTAACAGGTGATAGAACAAGAGGCAACAGCCTCCAACTGCCAGGCAAGGTTTAGATTGGATATTAGGAACAACTTCTTCACTGAGAGAGCAGTCAGGCATTGGAACAGGCTGCCCAGGGAAGTGGTGGAAGCACCGTCCCTGGAAGCATTAAAAAAATGTGCAGATGAAGCTCTCAGTGACATGGTTTAGTGATGTACTTGGCAGTCCTGGGGTAAGAGTTGGACCTGATGATCTTGAAGGCTTTTTCCAACCTAGTTGATTTTATGATTAAATGCCACAGGATTAGAGACTGACCTCCATAGGGCAATTCAAATTACAAATGGGCTAGATCAGATGGACTAATATCTGAAGAAAGAAATCCTTTCTTATAAATAAAACTTATTCATGCACATACAGATGACACAGAGCAAAGAGACTTCTGCCTGTAGGCACAAAGACCTGAAATATCCCGTATTAATTGCTACCTTAGCAGTTTCTAGTGGGATAACTCAGAAATTCTAAAAAGCAACGATCTTTTGCCTAGCTACAGTTCACGATATGCAAAAGCTAGTTTCTCTTCCTTCGTATTTTGAAAATCAACAGCTTTGAGAAGATAGAATCATAGAATCATAGAAGAGTTAGGGTTGGAAAGGACCTTAAGATCATCTACTTCCAACCCCCTGCCATGGGCAGGGACACCTCACACTAAAACCATGCCATCCAAGGCCATGTCCAACCCAGCCTTGAATACCACCAGTGATGGAGCATTCACAACTTCCCTGGGCAACCCATTCCAGTGCCTCACCACCCTCACAGTAAAGAATTTCTTCCTCATATCCAATCTAAACTTCCCCTGTTGAAGTTTGAACCCATTACCCCTTGTCCTCTCACTACAGTCCCTCATGAAGAGTCCCTCCCCAGCATCCTTATAGTCCCCTTCAGATACTGGAAGGCTACTATGAGGTCTCCACAGAGCCTTTTCTTCTCCAGGCTGAACAGCCCCAACTTTCTCAGCCTATCTTCATACGGGAGGTGCTCCAGTCCCTTGATCATCCTCATGGCCCTCCTCTGCACTTGTTCCAACAGTTCCATTTTACACATCTAGACCCTTCACTACTTAGCATCCTCACGAGCATTTAGGTTATCAAAAGCCATGGATATTCACTGTATGTCACCAGGTAATTTGGCTCTGCAAAAAGCTTAACTTTTATCTTCACTTTTGCAAAGAACTGACCAAAAAAAAAAAAAACCACCTAAACTACATTTCTTTTGCAACTTTTAACTTTTTCTGGCAAATGAACTTCCCCAGCCCCCAAAACAAGAACAAGAAAAACTCCAACCCAAACAGAAGTGCAGAACACATCTGAAAAAGTGAAACTTTGGACTAATTTCAGATGTCCAATCATGAAGGTTACTCCAGAAACTCTGCCAAAGGAAAACACTGTATAGCTCATTCGCAATAATAAAGGAGAACTGCATTATGCACCATTTAGCAGGTGCTTGCGCCTCCAGAGTATCAGGCCACCTCCAACAGCTCTTGCCATTCTTAGCCATGCAATAAATTTGCACCTGAAGTATTTTCCTAAAAATCTTTCAAAACCACCAAGTTTCTCTTGTAATTGGAGTCATATCCATTTAGGTTTTCAGGGAACATACAGCCATTTATAGCACTCAGTAAGACACTGGGGCCTGTCAAGAAGACCAAAGAGAATCATTTTCCTTTTCCACTTCCAAGCAACACCCACTGCTCTCTCAGTCAGTGAATACCTGTGTATGAACACACTGCTTTAAAAACCTGGATCTTACATGTTAAGAGAGATGTGTTTGCATTTTGTTCAAGAGAAAAGCACTATTTTGGTGTTTCAAATATGCTTTTGGTGATCATTGTCATTCAATTAATAGAAGTACTTTTACTTGGCAAATACAGAATTTAAAAATAAGGCACTAAAGGCTGATCTATGAAACCAAAGCCACAGACTGTTCAGGATTAAGAACAAATGGATTTCGATAAAGAAAATTCCTCACTTTACAGTGTATTATTATACAAGAAAAGGAAGGAAATCAGATGGCAGAATAGGGGTTTTATATGACACATAAAAAAATATGTCTTTTAATCAACTCAAAATCACAAGTACATTTCTAATATTTAAGCTTTTTAATGCCAAAAGTGAAAACTGAAAACATTCATTTTGCTTGTTCAGACTTGGTGACTAAAGTTGCTTGGATATGAAAAGGATAAATAAGATCCGCTTGCAATAGATTTTATTAACTTAGAGGTACTTAAAACTTACTATCCTCATAAATTTAAAGAAGAATCTTCATGCAGGCCTAAAGTCTTCACTGCATCAGTCTTCTGGTAATAGCAGAAATGTATTTTCTACAACTTAAAATAGCACCGTTCTGCCTGCCATAATAGAAAATATTTGAGCGTTTTTAATTGGAATTTGGGGTTTGAACACATTTCCTTTGAAGGATAGGCAAGGTAACAGCAATACAAGCAACTAAACCACAGATGCAATTAGTCTGAAGCAGTGATTTCCTTCAAAGGGTTGTAATAACCTCTTCTGAAAATACAGTAGCAACACAACAGAATGAAATTAGGCTGTTTTGCTCAGTTCAGAAGCAATTCCTTAGCCAATGGTTTGAGTAATTTGCACGGTTTTGGCAAATTTCTGATTTGGGCTACGAATACTTGGAAAGGCCTTTTAGTTTTTTAATACAGAAATGTTCAAATCATTTTAAGGCAAGCATCAATTGCAGTTGATTTTTCCATACAAGGAATGCATGATCACAAATCTGCTAATTCCATGCTTAATTTATGTATTTAAACTGTACTACACTTTGGAAATGTGGTCCCAAACTGAAATAATGTTAATATGGTTTTCATTTACAGGTTCAGTACTCTTTATAGGAAGAGTTACAAATCCTTCATAACAAACACTAGGCAAATATACTGTCTTCTGTTCCTTATATGGTGAGCTTTCCTTCAATGAAATTAAAGGCTACATTATATGTATTTATTAACACTGGTTTAAACATTATCACTTTTGCAAGAATAAACAAACTTTATCTCCCTGTCCTAAAGTAAAAAATTTAAGAATAAAATTGAAATTAAAGCCTAGTCCCAGACTCAGCTATAATCAGCTGAGATAGTAAGGTAACCAGCAAATAGCAAAAAGCTGTGAAAGGGAAATCAAGTTCAGAGGCTGTTTCAAGACTAACAGAACAGGTAGGAAGCAGAAATACCTATTCAAATCAGTGACCAAAAAAATATTATTACCAAAAAAGGTACTACATTTACTACCTTTTCTTTTACTTTTTAAAGAGAGTACAGCATAGAATGGACATTCCTAAAGAACACTGAATGAGGCTAAGAGCATCCAGAAAAATGGTTTGTTTTTCTTTTTCAGCATCCTGACAAAAACTAGGATACACTGAGTGTTTTAGTACAAGATTCAGCAACTCATGGCACAAACATCAGAAACCTAGGCCCATAAAGATTTTTGGGTGAAGATTCCAAACCACTGATTCCTAGGAAAAGCATCAGAGGTGAGCTGCTCCCACTGAATCACAGCAAACTTCCCAGAAGTTAAGAGCATCTAGCACAGATGAAGAATGTGGCCAATAAAGCGATATTTTGTGCCCAAGGAGCAGCACCTTCTGGCTGTTCCTGCATTTGTAAGCATGTAGAAACTTCTGACTCAGAAAAACTGTGCAGGATTCCTCAAAGACTACCGATGTCTGCTTTACTATATTGTATCCTCATAAAACTGTGGGGTTTATCATTGCTGCAGATGTGCACATGTGATATCATTTTGTTAAGCCAAAGTCACCAAGGAGTGAAGTACACAATGTATCATCCTACTGTAGTTGCAATTGATGATTAGCTCCCTTTTGCTCACTCTCTATGATTAAGAACAGAACATCCAGTGATATGAAATTGCTCTTCATTCTTTAACACTGATATTAGAATATACAAGTTCTGGAAAGGGAAGGCAAAATGAACCGTTCCAATAAAAACTGTACACAATCCTACACAAAGATTAAAATAGAGCTTTTATTGATGGAATAACAAAAGTGCTTTTCTTAAATATTTCTCAAAATACATTTATACAACTTACAATAATATATCCAAAATAACTGTATATACAAAACATTACCTTGTTTAATGTATGTGCTTTTTTTTTTTTTTTTGCCTTTTTTTTTTTTTTTTTTTTTGAAAATTACAAAGCAACTTTTTGGCAAAGTTCAACCTTAACAGGTGATAGTTTTGAAGGTTGGATTAAGAAAAATAGAACCTGAGGGAAAGTGACACTTAAGTCCATGACAAGCAAAAAGTTCTCCATTTAGTTAAATAAGAATGTTTTTGTAATATTTTTCACGTTACAAAAATAACAGAAGTGAAGAAAAAAGATGATGGATACTTTTCTCATCATTTTATAGAGCAGCTTCTCATTCTTTCAGATACAAGACCTTGAGATAAAAGCGCATGTCAAAAATGAATGCAAGTAAGGACAGCAGAGCCCTGCTGTGGCTTTCTCTCGTGTGCAGTGTTTCTTAGGTGCTGTTGATATGGTTGACCTGATTGGATCTGCGATGGATTTCTTCCAGAAAACTCTCAAGCTGTTCTATCAGCATTCGTTTTTTAAATCTGTATTTAACAGAAAGCATAATAATAGATGCAGCACACAGTAACACATGAAACATCATTCACAAAGCTTTTAGTGAACCCTGGAAACTTCAGTTGTTATTTTAGGCCCTGTGCATGCTAAGGTGATACATATCTCATCATAAGTATATATGTTGTCTCTTAAAGTTCTGGTAAGCTCCTAACTTGCTTTTCCATTTAATACAAAACTATGCTTACTACAGTCTATACTATCATGTTTCTGAACATCACACAGTCCTAAGAAAGCCAGGAAAAAGAGAGTCAAGTGTTTGCTGTTTCTAGAAGTTCTGAAGTACAGAAATAAAACATAAGTCAAAAGAACTATAAACCTAAAGCTGGCAAGAATTTTTAGGGATTATTTACATGCCTTAATGGTGCATTCACAAAAGTTAAGTGAAGATGATACTGGTGAAGGAATGGCCATTACAGGGTACAGAGCAGATTTCCTGACAAAAAAATACAAATCAGAAGTTTGAGAAAGAAATGAAAGAAAACACAGATGTAACCCAAACCTGGAGTCTCTGCAGTTCTATTCCATATCGATTACGTACATTTGAAAAGCAGACCATTTTGTCACCTTCGCTCACACCCCTGCCTTTGCACACACAGCTCCTTTTTGTTTCCAGTTAGCAGTCCCCTCCTTCACAGCATTTCTGCATCACTTTCTCAACTCAGTACTATTTTGAACTATACAGTGAGTTCAGTCCTGTGACCTTTCTAAACCCCAGCAAAAGCCTCTAGTCCCAGCCAGGCCTCCCAGGCCATGTTCTTGTCTCACAGAAACATGGCACCTGCCCCTAATTCCCAGACCACAGACCCCCCACAATCCCAGCTTGACTATTGGGAAGCAAGCTCCCATTCCCAAGCACATACTATCTTGTTAATACCTGTGCTCTGAGCCCTTTCCCATCTTTCTCATCACAGTTCTCCTCAGTAACCCCACAGAAATCCCACATTTCCTTTACTGCTTCCCCTCCATTCTTCCTCATTGCTTTCACAACTGCTCCCTGCTTAATGAAAAGCATTAACCTGGAAAACAGATAATTACTTATTCCTCTAGCAAAAGTCTTAAGCTAACAGCAGTGCTATAATATATAAAAACCTAGTGAAAATTTAGCATGCTCATGTTCTGTGCAAGTGACTGGGCAATGTTACTTTCCAGAATACCTTCAAGCCCCTCTGAAGCAGCTGTACAAGTTAGCAGCAGATAATTCCTACAAACTTAAAACCTGCTGGAAGGTGGAGAAAAATCACATTGCTAACTATTCTCACCTTACTGTTGGCACAAGAATTCAGGTTTACAGTGCACTATGTCAAGCCCTTCAGTACATCTCACTGGAAGTTCCTTTCCAAATGCTGAACACTAGAGCAAACAACTTTTTTTTCAAGGCAGCAGAAACAATTTATCACATAAAATATAACTAGCATATTTAAGCACTGACTGCAATTCAACTGCTCACTCTACTAGGAATATTAGTATCCTTTATAATAGAACTTCCTTGAGTAGCTACTGAGCTTAAAGCTTCATTATTATTTTGTAATTGGTTGTATGAATTCTTGCCAGCACTTTTATCACAAGTGGGTATTGCTCAGCATTCTGCCTAGGTAAACACTTTGGGCTTTGCTCTGTGCATTGTTAGCTTAAAGCTCTTAAAGAGTAACTAAAAGGGAATTGAATTTCTTATAATGAGAAGTTGGTTGATTTGAGGAATGTTAATGTGCGTTTTGTCAGATTTTGCTTATACTGTTTAGCAGAGAATAAAAAAATAAACTTATTCTTAGTGCTAGGACCGTAAGTGGATTGCTACGCCAACTGCAGAAATACTGAAGACTTCTCCACTACCTAGGCTAATTCTTTTTAGCCCTTTCCTAAACAACTCTTCATTCTCCAAAGTTACAGCCATCTATTGGTGAGATGTGCCTCTTGTGTTCAGTAAGGACTCTTTATAAGCACTGAGCCAAACGTGCATCACTAAGCATTTGTAAAGTCTTTGTCAGACTAGTGAAGAATTTGAAATAGAGATGTGTTATCTCCTCAGCTTTAGTATTTTCACAATTGAAGAAATGGAAGAATGTAAGAAAACAAAAAAAAAAAAATCCATTATCTACCTCATCTTGATTTCTGCCTCTCAAAAGTGATAGCTTCTTGGCTACCAGAAGAAGAACTGTGAGGTAGTCGGTTTGCAAAGGAAGCTGAAAACTGTGGATTGTTGTAGAAATCTTCCTCCATCTTCACAACTCCCTAGTGAACTAACCTCCAAAACTGAACAAGGACTGTTTTATACACACACTTTGTTGCTGAAATACTTGAGAGCTTACAGATCCTTGGAGCAGGGAAAGAAAGCAGGCATCCCAAATTTCAATTGCATCCCGTGACACCGCAAAGGTCAGCTATCAGTTAGCAAAACAAGACTTTGACAACTCTGGAGAGCCTAGAGATGTTTTCTGCAGGGATCAGGTAACCTTGGTTAAATGGGCTTGCCTGGGTAAGGAAAGCAGCAGAGCTTTCAGGGATTGTAAGCAGTGTTATTCAGTTACATAAAATGACCACACTATAAAAATCTAACCCAAGAGAGAAGAGGAAGGAGAGATGAAGCTGTTCCTGCACTCTAGCCAGTAACAGTTAAAGTTTAACAACACTCATCAGAAACAGAATTGCCAGCCTTTTCCACCAGCAGATACAGTAAACTGTTGGATATGGTGGGAGGTAGGGTTTAATTCTGATGCAACGTTCAACCTTTGCCAAATTTTGTAGGGATTCAACTCAAGATAATTGGAATAGAGAGGCTGTGCAACATAGATAAGAATTATAGATTATCTAAAGAGCCTAACTTTAGAGGCAGAGATATTCCAACCCCATTAAGGGCTGTCCCAGACTCCAGAAGAAACAGTATTGTTTTGGTGTGCTGAGACAGTGAGGAAGCATGTATAATATATAGACAATGACCTGCATGGCCTTCTGAAATAAGCCTCAAAGTTACAGTTATATTTATGATCCAAGCAAGATGTTGGAATTACTAGTTCACTTCAACTCAAACACTATGGGTTCCAATCATAATTACACATTTCTCCTTTCTTTTCTCTAGAAGGCCAAGCAAGCATGGTCACTCTAAGGAAGCCATAAGGAACAGTTTCTACCTGGATTAACAACATGGGGTTTAAGTCTCTCTACCCTAGTGACAAATTACCTCCCATTTCCAGAGCCTCAGACAGGACTTTCAAGGAAATGAATCATCTGAAGACCAGAGACATACCTTTATGGAACATACCTGGATCTCAAAACTGATTTTAGGACAAGATTTTGAGTTGATGCAGAATAATGAATTTCAACTGTTTCTGGAAGCCTAATTCACAGTAACATGCAGTTCCATCAGTTTTTCAGATTAGCAGTGTGCTCACACCTGAACTTTGGAACCTGAAGCATTTTCTATAGTTAACTTCTCTTCCTATGCCACTGTCCATCTACATTTCTGGCAAGTCAGCAGTTACGGTTGCTAACATTAAGACAAAATCTGAGACAAAAAAGGTAAGCTCATGCAAACTACAAAGATCAGGAAATCTACGTGTTTCTGTTCATTTCCTAGGGAATTATTTACTTGCAGTGAAAAGCATTGTGGCAAGTTTCAAACAAAGAACTGCATCGTTGTCAAGCAGTTATGCATTACAGCACACGGCGCCGTTTTAGAAGATTAATACAGTTCAGTTACCTACCTTGAAGCTTCTTTAATAACATTTTGTAAAAATATCAGTCGGGTTTGTAAGCTTCCTTGGACATGCTTTAGTAAAAAGAAGATTCTTTCATATTCTTAAAGAGAAGAGCAAAATCACAATTACTTAAATGCCTATACAGATACCTGTTGTCATAGATCTGAGTGAAATGCAACAGATTTCATTTAGCTTTTGTAAGCTTTTAGGATGTATTAACTATCAACCAGACCTGTTGCAATGATATACTGTTTCATAAACACTAACAATAAAAAAAACAGGATATTGCAGTTATGATGTTACTGGAATACCTAACAAGTTCATTTTAATATCAGTAATACAAAAAACCATGACTTTCATAAACACTGACAGGTAGAGCAATGTTTTAATCACTTATCCAAGAAGTTTATAGCAGAGGTTTCAAAACAAATCTTTTAAGCTTTAAATTTATTTTGCTCCAGTCTCATGGTTCAATATGTTTCAAAAATAGTGATCTAATGTGAATTCTTTGTCTAACTCTCATGCCAATCATCTGAAAGAAAGATTTTGTATACTTACTCCTTCCTGGTTTTCGGATCTCTTTCATAATTTGTGCTCTTAGCTCTATATTAATCTCTCTGGAACTTCTGCAATGCACTGTTTTTTTCCCTTTGCTGGGTGAAGACATTGGCAAGTTCTCTTCAGTACTTTGTTCTTTACTACCTGATTCCTCATGATTCTCCAAAAACCCATCAACATTCAAGTTATTCCCTAGATGTTCATGGCCTACATCCTCTGTATGAGCTTCTGGTCGATCCAATGAATTGAACAAAGAAGAGGACGTTGAAAACTCTGAATCCATAGCATTTGGGAAAACATCTGATGAAAGTGGATCTGTAACATGATTCTCAACCACATCATCCATTGTAACCTCATTATTTGTTTCTGATGCTGAAAAAAACAAAGATACATTTGCCAGTTTCACAATTCTCTATCATCTGATAGAAGTCAATGAATCAGTTCGGTATTAAACTCTTGTAAAATTATGCTCCAGCTTATATACTTTAGTGTACATGCCAGGTATAAGAAAATGTGTTTGTGAATTGTAACACTGAGCAGATCTCTATAATGTCCTGGCAATTAATGGCTTAAAAAAAAAATCACAAGTTTATTCTTTATATGAAAATGGAAACTGCTATATGGACTACCAGCAAAAGAAAAAGCACCTGTAAAATGTGCTTTTATGACATGCTTGTTTTCCCATATTACATTGAACTGACAAAGTTCACTTTAGGGCTGAACAGTGAACAGTACTGTTACACAGCACCTCAACTCCACTCTAAGGAAAGTGAATTCATCAAGCTACAGCAAAATTCAAATTAAGTTCATATTGTGATACTTTTGGAGCACCTGAATTCCCAGGCAAAGGATGAACACCCTTCTGACTGTTAACACTGTCTCCTCATTTAGTACAGGAAACACACTGTTTATAGTGGGAAGTTCATATGAAAGACTTCTGTCTGAAAGACTATCTTAACTCTTTCTGTAATTAACTCCAGATGATAAATACTTCATTTTCAAAAATGAGGGATAAAATAACCATATTTGGGAAATCAGCCAAAGGCATTTTTACATAAATACGTTTTTTGCATAAATTAAAATACAAACTCTCTAAAGATGATGAAGACTCACTCACTTTTGTCAACAGGAATAGGTTTAACAAGGTCAGGCTGTGCTTGTGTGACTGGTGTTGGTGGCCCTTTTCCTCCAATGTGATTATTCACAACTGGAGGAGTTTGCGGTCGACTTCTGAGCAGGGGTGACATACAACGTCGTCGTTTCGGAATCCCTTGCATGTTTGGTTCTCCAGGTCTTTTATGTTTATTTTGAGGCCCTGATACAAACTCATCTGCTTCATCTATCATCATTCCCTGTAATTAAATTAATGGGGAGAATTACTAAACTTTATGCCAAAATCTCAGCATATTAAAGACAATAAATGCTTTGTACACCTTGCTGTATACCACGTATACGATGTGTTTACCATGTACACCATTATGCACTGAATTCTTAAATGTCGATCAGATACTTCCTAGACCAAATCAATGTGCTTAAGGCCCTTATCCAACAGTCTGCCAAGACAATTGACTGGGCTGTCAAGCTTTTCTTTTCAGAAATTGCAAAATGACTCAAGCATTTAAAAGAGCAGCTCAAAATGATATCAGCAATGCGGTCAAGTCTAGGACAGATATGGACAGAAGGGAAAGTCCAAGCTCTCAGAATTATGTGAAGCTTTTTACAGAATTATAGAATCATAGAATAGTTAGGGTTGGAAAGGATCTTAAGATCATCTGGTTCCAGCCCCCCTGCCATGGGCAGGGACACCTCACACTAAACCATGCCATCCAAGGCTCTGTCCAACCCCGCCTTGAACACCGCCAGCGACGGAGCACTCACAACTTCCCTAGGCAACCCATTCCAGTGCCTCACCACCCTCACAGGAAAGAATTTCTTCCTTATATCCAATCTAAACTTCCCCTGTTTAGGTTTGAATCCATTACCCCTTGTCCTATCACTATGGTAGAAGTTTGATAAAGGAAACCTGATTGGATATTAGCTATACTACAGTGACATACGTATTTCATTTATAATATAATTCAGAGGCATAATACTGGATTTCCAATAAAGACTGCCCTCCTTAGGGTACTATCGATGGAAGAATATCTGAGACACTGTCTTGTAAGCAGTACTTTTTCAAATACCTGAAAGTGTTTCTTCACTATATTGCTCGTTGAATGGTCAAATCAGAAGCACACACACACGCACACCTACAAGCACATTTTTTGAAAAGCTTTACATAAGAGTCACCTTTTTGTCCAATTTGAACGGATTGCCAAATGTATGAAGCCTTCGTGGTTGATCAGGATCAAGCTCTCGGAGTGGAGAAGGTACTTGTTTTAGATACTCCTGGTAGTTTCCCATTTGTGCTATGGGTACACTGTGAACTTGGTCTGCCATAACAGAAGGGTTTATTAATATATTATACTGCTCACCTTATGACAATTTAGTCTATATCCACTTCACAACTCCAGGTTTTAGTCTTTTATCAAATGCATTAACGAAATAGGTGTGCAACACTCACCATTATTCTTGCCTAACTGTTATTTATAACATCATGGTTTGAGTGCAGGAAACTTGCTTAAATATATCTGTCTTGCACATTTATCGTTATGACAGGGAAATAAACAATAGTTGCCATGCATGGATATTAGTTTTCCAATATGTCCCATAACTTTTCAAAAAAGTAGATGGGTGAAAAAACTGAGACCGGGAACAAATTGTAACTAAAACATTACTACAAACAAAAGATACATTAATGCAAAGTAGTAATGCCATGCTACATACAGCTTTGACATAACTCTCCCCAATTTTAGCCACTCAGAATTTAATTGAGACTGGCATTTTCCCAAAGCAACAGTGATTTTTGGTCACTGAAATCAACAAATTCTTAAAATCCTTAGGACCCACTTCTAAACTTGTTACAGATTTAAAGTTGCCTAGCCTTTGATCAAGCAAAACGTACACTAACAGAAATAGCAGAAATAACATTAGGTTTTATGTGGTTTAACTCTCTCCCTAAAGAGCAACTTCTCTGCATGTCACATTACATTATCACTTGATCACAGATGTTAATCTGACCTCAGTAGTGGCAGAACTACTGTAGCTTACAAGTGCCTTTCATTTGCATTGACCTTCTCATTTTCTCCACTTATTTCATCATCTTCTGTTAGATGCTGTAAAGCAGTACCAGAAGACACAGTAGAAAGGTAAAGCAATAAATAAGCAGACTACTGAACTATTTGCTGTAGGCCTGAAGGGCAAAAGGAACACACTGGCATCACTCAGTGAGCAAACTTACTTTTCCACTGCTCACAACACACTTCCATGGAGAAAGATCATAATGTCTAGAACTGCCCTGTGACTTTTTTCCTCAGACACCCACGACAGTTGGAAAAAACAGCGAACAAAATCTTATGTAAAAGCCCAAGCCCCCTCATGCAGACCAAAGGACAGAGCACTGAACCTGCAATCTGCCCTCCCCCCACCATTTTCTCTTCCAGTAAGTTACTTAAGGAAAAGCCTACAATACCCACGCAGTGTAATGGCAGTATTGGACACCCACTAAAGTTTTAAAGCACTATCCTATTTGTTATTGTCTTATTTTTTTTTTTAGCTCCAATCATCACAGGCAGACAAAAAATAAATTGTTGTCTAACCTTCATCTTGTCCTTTGAGGAACTTGCGAGTGCTCTTCAGTAAATTAGATCTCATTCGTGTTAACTGATCCAAAAGATTTCTTCTGGGTATGTCATAAGCATTTCTAAAAGTCTGAGGTTTCAGATCCTATGTTCCAATAAATAAAGTTCCAATTAATACTGTGTATGAAACAATATCTAGCATTTCAATGGAAGTATATTGAAAATAACAACATTACACACAGTGGTGCTTACCTTATTCAGCAAAGCTATTTGGAACCCAGCATACTCCTTCATATTGAGGTCTAGAGGTCTATGAGGAATTTCCCCAGTAATCCCCTGTAGCAGATGTTGAAAATCGTTCCTATGTGCCATAGACAGGTTGTGTGATCTGCTTCTGACCTTAATTCCAGTCTCTTGCGCTACCTTTTTGCCTACAGAGCCAATGACTCTATCGGACTCTATTTTGGCCTTAATTTGAAATAAATAAATAAATAAAATTGACAATATGCTCTTAAAAGGATTAGTCAGACTTATTCATTTTAAATTCCTACCTAGAAGATTCAACAATGTGCTAATAAACTATGACGACCATAACCAGGATGAGTGCTTAAGGAGTGCTTAATACATAACCACTTAATGCTTACTACAATTTTAAATATAGTGAACAGTTTGTGCCTAGGTCTTCTGCATATTTCTCCTCTGCTGCCCATTATGGTATCTAAGCACCAATATGCATGCAATGCTTTTATTTTCATAAAAAGCCATAATTTGACTAGTAATGCTCTGCAAATCTCTCTGTACTCTAATAGACTTTTCCACAGTAACAGCTAAACTCTGTAACTCTCAAAAGACTGATTCTCCAGCAACTATAGTTGCGATCAGTCACACAGTGGAATCATCTTTTTAAAACCACAATACGAACATACATACGTTAATAAATAAATGCACAATAATACCCAATTCTGTTTGATTACACAGTATAACCCCTAACATTATGTCAGATTTGTACCAAAATCAAACATGTTCATAAATGCCAGATTTTTGGCAAAATACAGTCAAACAAAGAGCCAAAAGTAATTTAGTGATACATCTGCCAATGTTGGTTTTGCAGATGCATATAAATTTATAGACTAATCAATTTTTTTTTTACTTTTTAAGAACACTGAGTAATACTGGCAGTGCCTTTCAGAAGTTAGAAAAGCTTCAAGTACAATTTGCAGTGCATGCTATTACATTATAGGAGTCTAAGACGCCTAAGTTGAGAGATCAGTTCACAGAATACTGAGCAGTATGACTATGATTTAATAGGATATACTGTAAACTTCAAGAGGTTTGCTTCCAAAATCATCATTTATGTTAACATTTTAAGAAAAAGCTGGTCCATAAGAACTCATTAGCTAACTTACAAGTATTTGCACTGTTGTTTCTTGAAGTTTCAAGCCTACTGCATCATTTTATTATTTTGAACAAGAAAGCTTAACATGCACAGTTTAACAAAATAAAAGCAGAGGTAGCAGGGCAGAAATGCTTTCGCTGGTGCAGGAGACTAATCAAAGATAAGGGCACTATTCTGAACACAGTCAACAATTTCAAAAGGTCACTTGCCACTTCTACATCTGTATCCTTATTTGAGATTCTGAATTTTGTCAGCTTGTATTTACTGAACATTTTCATTTCATAAGCCAAAGAAAAGACATTTTCTGATTCAGATGCACAAAGTACAAACATCTATTTCTAAAAAAATACTACAACATCTTTAACATCAAAGACAACATGTTTTCCTTTGGACAAAAGTATGTTACCATCTGTACAAGTAAAAATGCTCTTAAAACATATTACGGAAAAAAAAAAAAAAATCTCAATTTGCACCCCCATATCTATATCTTTATAGTCCAGACTACAAAGTCTATTTAAATGTTAAGCTTTCCTTTAATTCTGAAAACCAAAATGCTTTTTTGCTAATTGCTTATGGGAAGTTATTAACTTGATACTTCTGCTCTTTCTTCCTTCAAAGCCATTGAACTTGAGTATTTTAAGATCATCTTGATATTAGAATAAGCTTTTACTGCTCTTTTGCTTTAACATTACCTGCTGACTCAACTTTTTGAGATAGGAAATGACACTGTAACTAAGTCCATATTCCACATTGTCAGCTATAAGGTTTGGTGCTCCCATCATTCTCACAGCTTTCTTCAAAGGCTGAAACATGGAATATATTGTACAATTATATTTAATTTTGCAAGTGTTGTATACATCAACTAACATATTCATTGCAAATAGAACCTGAGGTCCTCAAAGTCAGAAAAGAAAACCAAAGATGTTCAGGGAAGCATTTTTTGTTGTTGCTTTAAAGCATTGCTCCATTCATATAGAATCACTTAACAGAAATATCATTTACATATGAGTCACAGCTGATGAAATTTTCATAACATTCAAGTCTCAAGACTTCCACAGGACTCCAGTTAAAACAGCAAGTATCATTATGCATAAAGCCTAGCTATTCTTTATTAATACACATTCTACTTTAAATAGGGAATATACCCATAGTGGAAAGATAACTATAGTTACATGATAAAACAGAAGTTTTAACACAAAAAGTCATCTTACCCCAAGATAATATGGAGGCATTGTCTTCAAATAGCTTTCAAATGACTGTCGCCATTTCAATGTAGGCTTTGCCTTGTGTACTTTAAACAAGTCATCTGATAGTTATAAAAAGAAGGGAAAAAGTGAAAGACATGTCTAGGCAGCACTGCATCATTTTTCTTAATAAAAGAATCTCTCAAAGAAACAGATTCTTCAATGCTGAAGTTAACATATGTATTTTAACATGTATATGACTAAGTATATACACACACAAGTTAAAAAAAAAAAAAAGCCAAAGGATGAACTTAATAAATTATTTCTCAAAATGAATTTGTAATTGAGACAGACTGACTGGGAAAAATGGCTCCTAAAATAATAAAAAAAGTGAGACCAAAACATATTTTAATTAAAACACCTCACATGTAGTCTGAGTCACAAAGAGTAGTCAATTGGTTACAAGTGAGACAAGTTACTGATGACATTGCTCAACCTGCTACCTTTCTACAGGTCTGTGATTAATACTAGCATTAGTTGCAGTAATCTGCTTAGATGAGATCAATTTTTCAATTGCCTGCCACCTGAGAAAATTTTTATGAAGTTGTCTTTACCTAGCAGTGGAAGGAGGACTGGATAATTGTAAGGCATCACAAATAAATTCACACAGTTCAGCGCTGTACTAGCTTTCAAGTATCCAAAAGGATGACCAAGTTCACTGTATTTTGCACTATTGCTCACATATACCTGCAATAAAACACATGATGCTGTATGTAAATCCAAAGGATTGTGTGCTGAAATTTTACATCTTATTTGAGTTATAGACTAAAGTCTATGAAAAACAGCATTTTATAAATAACTTCAGTTCAGCATGCACTCTACTTGCCTGCCAGCAGGTCTGAGGGGATTTTCTTTCCAAGATAAACTGGGTCAGTGGTGAAGGTTCTAACTCGTATTTATCGAAAGGCAGTTTGTCAATTACCATCGGCTCACAGTCAGTACAGGAAAATTTCACCACAGGATGAGATGTGCGAGGTGGCTAAACAAAAGCATTCCACTGTTAATAAGTCTGCACAACGATTAAAATGCGATGGTGCTATGACAACTTAAGTAATATATGTTCTTTGAAAACAGGCATATTTAAGAAGCCTAATTCAATGCAGGATTCACACGTATTGTTAATGAGTCTTAAGCAATTCATTTATCATGTTAGCACTGCCTCAAAATCTAAAGGAATTTTATTCTCTATATAAGTGCCAGCTATTTTACCTGGTAAGCCTAGAACATCAGAGTACACAAGAAGCGCACACAGAGTACAAACTTCTTGCACGTACACAAAAGCTTTGCAAATGGAATTAAATTGCAGGGAGTTAAAAAAAAAAGAAAAAAAAAATCCCCAATGCTTCTCTGGGACGTGCCCATGTTTATTCCCACAGAAGCAGGCACTGTACTTCTGCATTTGCTTACTTCCTCCAGTGCTTTTCCTTCTCAGCAAATCTAACAGCTATAAAATTCAAACCGAATAATAACGATCAACAGAAGCATGAATTCAGAAAAAAAAAACCAAAACAAAAACAAGTTCTTCTTTAGAAGAAGTTGCATTTTAACGAAGCCTGTGAAAAAGTATTCCAATTCAAGCAATTTAAGTGCTTGGATTTTCACCTTTTTATTAATCAAAGGGAAAAGACCTTTGTACCTCAAGTTTCAAATATAAATTAACAACATAGTTGAAATTTCTTTAGCTGAAAGGGAAAGCTGATTTTTTGTGTGATGATGATTGGAGCTGTACATCTTCTACTGAATGTTTTTCAGGAGAGGAACATAAGCTCTTATACTTACCCTGAGCCTCCTTCAAGGCCACTAGAATCTGGGGAGGAGCTCAGCTGGGAAGCCTCCTTCCATTTACTCTCTTTACAAGAAGGTACTTAATAAATACATAAGATCAACTAGGGAAACACAGGGTTACTTGGACCTTCCTATCACCTCACCTTGAAAATAATTTTTCTACATCTGTAAGCTCTAGCCTCTTCCTTTTAGGACAGGCCACCCAAATGTTATCTGTGCATAAAGTTGGTCTTGCCTTGAGTGTCTCCACTCTGAGAAGGTGTATTGTCCAAGTGCATACAAAACAGGAGGCCAAACCAACTGCACGAACTGCAATTCTCTTCAAAGAAGATGCCTCCAGTAAATAGTTGTGGCGGAGCTTTTGACCAAGCCATGAAGCAGTTATACTAGGAATAAAAAAGCTGCAAAAGAAGTTCAGTGCTAAGACTTGAGAAGTCAAATAACTCTTGGCTGGACAGAACGACTGCTCCTCAGAGCAATGGGAGTAGCCATTTTATACGTTGATCTCCCAATGATACTTGAAAGTATCATTACCTACAGTTCACAACAGTTGTTGGGGTAGCACTGTTTGAGACACTGTGCTGTGGATCAGATAACAAGCAGGAAATGAAAAATATCTAACTACAGACTCTTAAGTAGACACGAGTTACAACATATGCTAAATTTTAACACTGTATTTTCAGAACACTGAGGAAATAGAAATATTGCAAAACAGCAAATTTAGCACCCCAACATTGCATAAGGAAGGTTCAACATGGAATTTCAATTGATGTCAACAGGAATTTAGATGCATATGCAATAATTCAGTGCTTTACGCAGCTATGGAAGCTATACAGGCTGAAACTGAGAGAAGAATTTTTTCTCATCTTCTCACCAAGTCAACCTCATGGTTTTAGCAGATTGAATTCAACAACTCTTCACTTGGCAAGATCTACTTTAGCAAGCTCGATCAAAATCTGCAGCAGCAGGCAAACTATACTGACTCTCTACAGTGAAGGGAGGCAGATATGCCACTGACAGTGACTACAAGGAGCACAAGGGACCGTTTTCATAGAGAGCAACTTGTTAGTATCTAGTAAACAATGACATTTTGTTTTTTAAATTACTTTACAAGATTCCATTTTATTCATATATGCTAACTTGCAGTTCAGGAAGGCATCCATGTCCTTCAGTGAATGTGGCCACAGATACCAGCAATACCAAACCTGTAAATATGACTAAAATTTTCATACTTGTATCACTCCTCAACAATCTATTTCAAAGAACTTCATATTTTTTTAACAAAGAAGATAAAAAAATGTATTAAAAGTCCAATGAGTTTGCTAGTCAGCACACTAATTTCAGATCAAAACTCCTCTACAAAAATTCGATACAAATTGTCATAAAATATAGGGAACAATTATACAACTGCATTATTTTGACTTCAATGATTAGCAGAGATACAAAAATACATACTAATGATTAGTTCTCAGACCAAAGAAAAGACAGTGGCCTACATTTTTATGAAAAATGTAAGTAAAATTAATTCTGTGGGAAGTATTCAAAAAATAAGATGAATTTCTCCACTTGGGATAAATTGAAGGTGTGGCTACACTGCACAACAGCAGATAAAATTACATTCAACTGCTAGAATGAAGACAAAGCTACCACAGGGATTTGAAATTGGGAAGATAATACTGTCTTCTCTTAGTACCGTCTGCGAGGCAGTAGAATTCGATAGGCTACTATCAAAGTGCCACCTTATTTCTGGTTTGATATTTTAACAGAGTTTGAACAGAAACACTGAGTGCATGTACTAGGTTGACAAATCTGTTATGGGCAGTTTCTCAATGCTTCAAAGTTACTAAAAAGAAACCCCATAATATTATTTTCTCATCAGTAATTTACCCAACTGAACTGCAAAACTGGTTCACAAGTGTCATTCCTTCTTGGGTCACACTGTTTCTACGGTTGCTAAAATGAAGCACATATCTCAACATTTAAAAATCAGTGAACAGGAAATCCTGGAATATTCCCCCATGCACAATCTTTTGCTTTAACTTCAGTACATACCAGTGTTGGAGAATTTTGATCTGGCCAAAAAGATTCAGGAACAGGCCAATGACCTATAGGAACCCCAGTTTTAGGGTTTGGTCTGACATAAATAAGTTTGTGACAGCTGTGCCAAGGTTGGGGTCCAAAGGGTCTAGATATATCCACCTGCCCATCTACAGAAGAAAAAAGGCTTTATGAGTCACAATAGTGTTAAAGCTCAGAAAGAGTACTGAACAACTTCTGTGAAGAGTTTAAGAAGTATCACCCCCAGGGAACCTCTTCCTGCAGTTACTGTTTCTAAGAACAGCAAACAGTTCTCAGTAAGCATTTCTGCAAAAACCCTGAAACTATGAGAAACCAAATAAGCATTGAATGTTTACAGGATCAGAGCTGAGAAAGCCAATTACTTGGAGCCCTTCTTAATAACCAGTTTCTTTCTCCTCCTATTGTTATGAACAGATAACCTTCAAATCTCCATGCATACAAAAAAAAAAGATACATATGACTAATACTACTAGACTTTTTATTGCAGCAAAGCAGGATTAAAAAAAATATACCACAAGCACTTCACAGTAACATCCTAAGAGGAACCCAGCTTAGAAGCCACTTAGAATGAGAAGTTAGTGAAGGCTCTACAGTCATATTTGCTATTTTAACTCTTAATGCAGCCTCTTTGCTACACTAAACGAACGATATGTGTATAAACCCCCAGTATTTCCATATCAAGCTCTTTACATTTCTAACTGGAACTACTGCTTAGAATTCATGAACCCATTAAAACTATCCTTGATATGAAGAACTGCATTTAAGAGTAGCTGAGCAACATGACCAAATGTAGAGGTTTTACATAGTTTGTAGCACCTATAGCCAGAATTCTGATAAAGTACAACACCCTTATAGCCAGAACAGGTCCTTTTTATAGTAATGCCTTTTAAATTACATTTTATCTTTTGTCAACTATTACATGAAGTTCACTAAGTTATATTGATAGTCATCCCTGCCATTTGATACCACACTGTAAAAAATGTCATGTACCATCAATGGGTGAGGGATCCGGTCCAGCTTTTTCAAAATTTATTACGACTCCACTTTGCACTTTTTGCACCAATGACTCAAGACATTGATTCAGCATTCTTGGAGAGCACACACAATATGATCGACCTAGAACAAAACAGTCAGGATCGAAGTTGTTCAGTGTTTCTGTCCCTAATTTTAACTTGGATCATTTAAAACTGTTCACCCACCATACACATTGATTTATGTATGGATCACTGATTTAAAGCTTCTCCCCAACACTGTCTTTAAGCAGAAAGGCAGCCTAGTGACAGCGTTACATGCACTTCAATGGAAATGTTTGGGTTTCAGCCCCTTAAGGACTTCAGCTCAAATTCTTGGTTGCATTCATGGAAAATGGGCTCCCCCTTGTGACAGATATAAACACTTAACTGTCCACGAATTTCAGTCAAAGCACCATCAGTATAGCCTGACGTGACAATAAGAAAGCAGTGGAATGAAATCCTTTTGGAATGTTTTTCAAATTCCTGTGGCTCTCCATCCCATCCTCTCCAACACATCAGAAAAGGCACTTTTTTAATATATGATGTGATTGAAAACTTTTACAAACAAATTATAAAATAAATGCCTGACTTTGATCTGGAATATAATTTCTAAAATTGTAATTAATATTATAATTAAAATTGTAATTATCTAATAAGAATATCATTTACAAGTTATGATGGACAGAAAAGTACTGATTTTGCAGAATTATTGTACATCTGCATTACAGAAATTCTGCATTGCATTCTGCATGTCCTGAAGGGGAGGGGAAAAAACAAAACAACACAACACATTTCCTTCACTTTTGGCTTCTTTAGATCAGAGTATGACAGGAATTTAGTAAAACTGTACTGCAGAAATGACAATTCTTACAATTTTTAATTGTGATACCAAGATGCATTAGAAAAAACTAAGTTTTCTCTTCTAAGAAACTGCTAAAGAAAGTAGATTCATACTCCTCCAAGGCAGGCTACATTAAATTGCCTGCAGCTTTAATGCAATAAGCATCTTCAGATTTATTAGATTGGAGTTCAGAGTTTTTACAAGCAACATAAGAACTTGGAAATACTTATTCTGCAACGTGTACATGATTAATAAACTTAATAAATTGAATTAATTTTAATTTTCAAAAGTACTGACTTGTCAAAGGAAACCAGGGCACTCACCTCCTGTGACTTCGCACATAGGGGTGATGGCAGAGTCATCCACCGGTACCCCTGTCATCTGCTCTGATTCTGGTGCTGTAATACCAGGCAAACGCAGAACCAAAGCAAATAACCTCTGATCCCACCGAAAGGGTTCCTTAGTCAACTCGCTTCCAGGCAGAGGGGAATTGAGGGGTAAATGCAGCTGAAAATGAATTTAAATCTGTGAATATACTGCTTAAAAAAAAAAAAATAAAAAAAAAATCAGATTACATAGTGATGGCAATTCACTCCATACAAACACATTTATAACCTCTCCAGAGATACTTATAATTTGATTCGGGTACAGTACTTTAATCAACACCTCAAACATTTCAAGGAAAAGTAATGCACGAAGTTGAGAGTTACAGACTGAGTGGGAACAAGCACTTATTAAACTTGATCTAAACTTCAGAATGAACAGAATATTTTCTTTAGAATTCCAGCAGTAAGAACTGCTTCACTGCAGTGTTCTTTTGTTCAGGATTCTGCAGAACAGGCCCATTCTAGGCTCAGTCTTTTCCTTGATTCTCCAAGATAAAAAGCATATCCGAATGAAAAGGTAATGTTAAACTAAGACTCCTGCATAAGAAATATAACTTAGGTGCAGTTGCTAAAAAAGAAATCTAGCTGCCAGGATCTCCTACTCCAAAGAATTCAGCTCCAACAAGTGAACTAATGCAGTAGTTATATTAAGGAATCAAAACGCAGAGATTTTACAGAGTTTGAGTATATCCCACAACTGAACTCATGCCTATCCTTTAGATAAAAGCATAGATTAAAATCAACTCTGAAATGCAAAATGAGGTCTCACTTATAGATCATAGGTAACAGTAAGAAAGCAACCCATACAAGGAAGAATTGCTTGCCATGTGCCATTGTGTTGCCTTTGTCTGGAAAGAACTACGCAGAAGTTTTAGTTCAAAATACTGAAGATACCATCCAGGACATGTAATACATGGGAGCACTTCTTTTCACTTCAATTCCCAGAAGAGACAGTAAAGAGATTCAAGTTTCGGACTTCAAGCATGCTGTACTAAAGATACAGCAATTGAAAGGATATTATTTATTAACCACTAACAGCCAACAGCCAAAGAGACTAAGAGAACATTTAAAATTCCCAGGGTGAGTGCCTGGTTTATAACTAGTTAACTGAAACAAATTAAAATAAAATAAAATTCAATGCTTTAGCTTCTTTAGGACAGCACAAGGCATTTGGAAAACTCTACCCTCTCTTTTCACACGAAGATACCTCACACAGACTAGTGGGAGAAAGAAAGCTTATCAAAGCATTCAACTACAGAAGCTCTCAATAAATATACTAAACTTATGGCAAGTAAATATTGTTTCAGAATATTTGTTAGATCCCTGGCTGATGATACCACTGTCAGTATAAGCAAAATTCTCCTTTCACCTGGAGCACTTTAGCCATGACTCATGCTAAGGGCCAGAATAAAAGCATTAAGCCCAGAAGCTGAAACAGACTCAATGCTTCCTCAAACATTTTCTTTCTCATGCAGCATTCAAAAATTTCCAATTCTCAATCTCAACTCAACGTTAGCAAAGAAAACTACTAGTTTGTTCCAAAACTTGATGCAAGTCCACAAAAGCAGTCATGAAGTTGGCCTTCACTTTCACTTCATAGTAGCTAGCTAAGGAGTTTACAACTTAGCTGCTGAAAATGTTTTCACAGAATGGTTTGGGCTGGAAAGGACTTAAAGACATTTAGTTCCAGCTCCCTGCCATTAGCAGGGACACCTTCCACTAGACCGGGTTGCTCAGAGCCCCATCCAACCTGGCCTTGAACACTGCCAGAGATGGGGCAACCACAGCTTCTCTGGGTTCCAGTGCCTCACTACCCTCTCAGTAAAGAGCTAATCTCAATCTACCCTCTGTGAGTTTAAAGCCATTTTCCCTTGTCCTGTCCCTACATGCCCTTGTAAAAAGTCTCCCTCCAGATTTCTTGTCAGCCCCTTTAGGTACTAGGAGGCTGCTCTAGGGTCTCCCTGGAACCTTTTCTTCTGAACAACCCCAGGTCTTTCAGCCTGTCTTCATAGGAGCGGCGCTCCAGCCCTTGCTGGCTTGTTTTTGAGAAATTAACTTGAAAACATTAAAACTAATTTCCATACTGGAAACCTCAGCTATTTCTATTTACACAACTGCAAACATCTCATATTGGGAAAAATGTGTCTTCGTGTTTGAAAAAGAAACGATTGATACAGTCTCAAAGCCACAACAAACATGACAAACCCATTCTCATAACATGTGGGCAAGAATCAGAACACTTCTGATTTATTACTGATTCACATGCATGTATTTCCTTTTCACACAAAAATCCAACAATGCCCCCCTAGCAAAGGGAATTCAGTTAAAATAATAGCCGCTTAGTAAACAGCCGAGAAACCTGGCTCTAAGAGGACTCAACTGCAAGCACTACACCATCCTCACTTGGGGCTACTATTAAGGAACACTATTCACCAAGCTTCCCTATTGAGATCTGACCAGAGATTTACTAGCTCTGAAGAGTACATTGCATCTGCAAAACATGCCTATGTAACAGCACTGTTTTTCTTCAGGCAGTATATATGCATATTTTTAAATACATATATTTATATATAAAGCATTAAATTGGACCCTGCACCAACATCATGCCAAGTTCAATTCATCTCAATCTACAAAACCTTTCTCTGACTCAGCCTGTTATATTGAGGGAACCCAGAAACCAAACAGTACTCAGGAGCAGGCCACTGTATTATGTACTACCAGAAACATTTTCAAATTGTAAGATGACATGCAAAGCCATCAGAGTCCACTTAAATATCCTCACTTTCTTTCCTTCAGTTTAATTCCAGTTAAATTTAACATCCATGTTACTGGAGAAGCTACAGACCCAGACCAGGCCTCATTATCCACAGACACTAGTAACTTGGCCTTCTCACCTCCAGTTACTTTTTTACTGGTATTGCATTACCATAGCAACTGCATACCTAGCAGAAAATAGGATGAGCCTAGAAGTGTACGTCTTGCATTTAATTTCTTTCCCCAAGCATATTTCAATATGAAGGAATGCACATCCTGGTCATTGAGAAAAAGACAGATTGAATAATTTAAAGGAAGGTTATTTACCAGCAATGGTCTTCCACATGTTATCTATATATAATCACACACAAGCGTCCTCCCAGCTTAGCACTAAAAAGCCAGTTATTTTGTCTCAACACTAGGTTGTAGGAGCATACACAAACCCTACCATTCCCAAATGCCATAATGCTACAGTAAGATAGCAGTGTGTGCCTTACGCCCCTCTTCCCTGCCTTTAAATCCACTAAAATGAACCAACAGTGACTGGAGGACAACCTTTTACTGAAGAGATGTTAAGGAGCCTTATTACTGGTGAGCAAGCCTTTTGCTTATTCTGAGTCCATGCTACTACACACATTTATGCAATCATAAACAGCAGCACAGCTTGAAATCCTCAAAAACCAGAGAACCCTATAAACCCTAGGTTGAATAACAGCTAGGCAAGCATTAGAGAACTCTGCAGTGGCAGGGTAGTTGGTGAAAGAGAACAGCTATTCCAGCAATGACTGCACACACAGGCTTACACATTACAATGGGCAGCACTAGCACTGCTTAAGGTTTAGTACCCAGGTAACTACAGGCAGCTCTATCTTAGGAAATGCAATAAAAGGTTGTTACACACTTAGGCACTCAAAAATATCCATATAGTCAACTTCTCTAAGTTGACTTTCTTTTTCTAAAATAGTAAAAAGAAAAAAATATATCTGCAAGTAACCTTATTTGAAGGCTTTTCTGGCACACATAAAAAGACACATCTAACATACCAAGCAAATGCAGCATTTCATCCTGAAGGACTAAGGATAGCAACAAGATTCAAGCCCAGCTGAGAAAACAAACCCTTGAGAGACTGACTAACTCTACTTACAGTTAACAGCGTTTTATTTTCCTATCTCTTCCATCCAATTGTATGCAGTTGTAACACAAAAAGCTGCATTTTCTTCCATAGGAAATAACTTCAGATCACAGAGCCACACTAGGTCATCTGACACACCATGTTAATGATACGCTACACTTGGCCATTCTGATACTAGCATTAACCATGAGCAAGTGCACACTGAACTGATAGTTACACAGAATTCATGTCATGAGCCCTGGGGCCCAGTGCCAAATGCTGTGATCATAGCAACTGCTGCTTACAGGAATAACATGGATAAGGAAGGACAAGAACATACAGCTCTCTAATGAGAGCTGCTATACATTTCTTGCAGAATTTGTTTAGAAATCAAGATTTTTATCTGGAGGAACTACGATTAAAAATGTGGAGCGTTTACAGTTCCTGGTTACTCGCGAAAGTAAGCAGGACCTTGCTACTTGTCACAGTTACTACAGCAGGGATACAAAACGACCAACCCTGGGAAGAATCAATGTGACAATGCCAAACAGTTCTGGGAAGAGGAGTCAAGAAAATCACTGATTCCTCCTGTAAGAGACTCTTATAACTGGAAGACCACAAGAGTGGCAACATAGAGATGCCAAACAGCATTTCCCATGCTTTTTATTTGCATGACCATTCATCAGAATGTATCAATAGCTCAATAACCCAGTTAGTCTTGCAAACAGGAGTTTAATGCTTCCTTTTAAAACAGAGGGTATGTAGAAGGAAGATAAAGGAACATAGCTCAGCAGCTGCAAAAATGAAGTTTGACATCTTATTTCATAACAAAGACGAATAAGAGAAATCCCCTAAAGCAATTAAACGCTTGTTAAAGGAAAGAACAGGAAAGGGCTAAGACTAAATTTGAGGGATCAGATCAGCAGTGAAAGCCACTCTGAGAGGAATTCCTAGCATGAGACCAATAATAAATGATAGTATTCCAACAGAATGAGCTCATCTCTTCCTCAAGTTATGACTGGGACAAGGGAATCCAGGGAAGAATCCGGTCTACATACCACACTGAACGTAGAACCAGCACTCTTCAGTGTATTGGCACTGATGCATTTGAACTCAGTGCCAGACGGGACAAGACTGAAAATCCTACTAACTTGTGCTAGTGGAGATGATAATTCCACACACTGCATCATTTGCATCTTCAGTCTTTAGGAACTACATCCACGAGAGACAAAGTAGTGCTGAATGGGTAAGGCTCTTTATCTGCAAAACCCATATTAAATTCCACAAAGGAAAGCTCGACTGCTTCACTCAAGGACAAATGACAGTGTTCACACAGTGATAAAGCTAATTTCATTGGTAAGAATACAAATGTTCATCTGAATGACAAAGGTTTGAGAAAACTTGCCTCCAGGTTCCACGCTGGCTTTACATGGAACAAAACCAACGTTCTGTCGGTTCTCTTGTACATAAGTTTTAAAAGAACTAAAAATATACTGCCTTAGTCCATAAGAACTTTTACATAGGAAGTAAAAACTTGTCATAGCCAGTGGGATATGATCACTTCCAACACTGACTCTGAAAAGCCTCTCCAAAGTCAAACCCAAAGAACAGAAGAGACATTTCAAAGTGACTGAAAAGCTTTGTTATTGAGCAGAGGAGCAACAACAGACTTTTGTATCTGCAGGGTGGTGTTACTGTATCAATTCTGCTTTATTTCTGCAGGTCCAACTTGAGAGGTAACTGTAAAGGACACTCAAGCTACACCAAATAAAATTCTGATCAATAGGACACATGTTGACAAAAGCAGATGATCATCCCTGAGAGACAGAAGCACTTTTGGATTCTTTGTTCCCCTGCTCTTTGGTACTGTTAAGGACATCCCTACCAGTACAGCTATGGCAAGAGAGAAAAAAAGATAAAACCACATCCATTGCTGGGCATGAAATACATACTTTGTAAATACATATGGAAGAACATTCAAAGAAACTTGCATTTTGTCTTGCAGGAAGGAAGAGCAGTGGTCACTTCCAGCTCCTCCAGAAGACAATGCCTTTAAGTTTGCTCATTTACGAGGAAGTCATTAGTTCACTATCATTAGTAAGAGTATCTGCATCTCTAGAACGTAGTTTAACAATCATCAAACCATGCAGGTGTCAGATTTGGCACGACATCACGATACTAAAACTTCAGGTGTAGCACACACTTCTCAGTCAGCAGCACTCACGAGCCAAGCCTAAGTTTAAAAGGTTAAAGCAGTGTCCTGAGTTAAGCTGTAGCAGCCATTTTTCTCTTTCTTAGTAGCTGGTGCAGTGCTGTGGTTTTGACTTCTGGCCTGGGAACAGCGCTAATAACAGTGCTGATAACACTGATGTTTTTAATTGCTGCTCAGTAATGTTTAGTCTGACCAAGGACTTTCTTGAGTCTCATGCTCTGCCAGGGAGGAGGGGAAGCTGGGAGGAAGCAGAGACAGGACACCTGACCCAAGCTGACCAAAGAGGTATTCCACACCACAGCACGCCATGCCCACTATATAAACTGGGGGCAGTTACCCGTAAGGGCTAGATCACTGCTTGGTCGAGCTGGGTATCGGTCGGCAGGTGGTGAGTGGTTGTATCCTCTTCCCTTATTATTTCCCTTCTCATTATTATCATTGGAGGTAGCAGCAGTGGTTTGTGTTATACCTCAGTTACTGGACTGTTCTTATCTCAGCCCGTGGGAGTCACATTCTTTTGATTCTCCTCCCCATCCCTCCGGGAGCAGGGGGAGGAAGGGGTGGGGGAAATGAGCAAGCGGCTGCACAGTTCTGAGTTACTGGCTGGGCTTAAAAAACAAAAAGCAGTCTCCATAAACTCCATTTTCTCAGCATAAGTTGCAACAATTAAAAGATGTGAATATGTGACCAGATGGTTGCCTAACCATAAGAAAATGTTTTCTTGGGAAGACAAAGGTGAGAAAGTTGTACCCACATTTGAAAGCAAAGGAACACAAAAAAACTTGCTGGCTGTAAAAAATAATGACTCTTGCTGTAAGCAAAGAGCTCATGACAGCCAATAGAGCTTTCTTACCTAAACCATTTCAGATAAATGAACAAGATGAAAGGAAATGTAATGTAGAATCACTGAACTGTGTACATTAGAAGAGACACATGAAGGTTACACAGTCCACAGTCTTCTGATTGTTCAGGGTCTTGTCCAACTCAGTTTTGAGCATCTTTAATAATGGAGATCTCACAATCGCTGGACAACCTATACCAGTGCTCAATCATCCACACAGTTAAATTTTTTTTTTATATCCTATGGTACAATTTGCAGCTGTCTCATCTCAGCCCTGTTTACCTCCAAGTAAAGCTGGGCTCCCTCCTACACTAAGCTGTTGCAGATGGTGGTAAGACACTCCCCCCCCCAGTCCCTCAGGCTTCTCTTCTAAAGGCTTAACAAACCCAGTTCTCAGCCTCTACCCAGATGTCATTTGCTTCGCTCCTCTGAGCATCTTGGCGTCTCTCACTCTACGATGCCAGTGTCACCTGACAGCAGACAAATTGCTTCCCCTCAAGAAAGGACTTACACAGCTATGTGATTACCCAATTAGCTCTTAAAAAACCAAACCAGTATTCTACTGCTAACAGCACTAAATACAGTAGAAGGCTCTCAAAGTGTCACACTATCCCTCTGTTTAATTAACAGTGGCTCACTGACAATCACTATAAATATGAGGCTGCTATTCTACTCAGTATTTTGGATCACAGCCAATCATTCACTGGATTAAACTGAAAATAGCTTAGTGGGTAAAAACATATGATGAAAGTGAAGTCTTATACAGACATCCTACTTGGTATCATGGATCCAGGCATTCCCTTTCAGTTACTGGCTATGGCTATTTGTTAGTAGACCATATAGAATTATGTTGCCATTCAACTTACTTCCTCTAAGTCAGACAATAGAAAAGCATCCAAATAACACTTTTCATACAAATAACTTCTGTAAATGCTGTAATAATGTGATATAAGAAGGTATTAGGAAAAATTTGAGTAAGTAATATATGACTGCATTGTCAAACGCATTGTACCACATGGAAAAGTCTGAATCCTCCCCTTTAGCTTTAGGACAAACTTTTGGATATTAACCTTTTCCCTGAAAAGGGAATGATGTTAGGGATTTATTGTTGTTTGTTTTTTTTGACTACTGCATGGAATGGGTACTACTGAGCTGGCCAGACCAACCCTACCCTAGTGACCTTTTTCATCTTTTTAAGGAAAGAATTCAAAACAGCCAGTAAGTTAAAATAGTTCAGTGCCTCAGCATTTTCTATAGCTCCAAGTCTGCGAGATGTCTGAGCAGGTACTCACTCCAGGATATTAAGATCTACTGTTTGAAACTGCTCTACAGACTTAATTTGGGAAATATTTCTTCAGCTCTTGTCTTGGATAAGGACACTACCAATTTTATTACAATCACTTTAAGAGCCCAGTGTGAAACAACCACGTATTTTACACACTCCCTAGTGACCACATCCTTTGGGAAAGCACTACATTACTTTGGGTCTGCACATAAACAGCTTATATCTAGACCAGCTAAAGACATACAAACTTTATAGAAATCCATTTCTTCTGTTTGCTGAGCTGAAAAGCATGAACTCTCTGGATAGAAACAGCAAAGAAAGCCTACTAAGTGGATCAACAGATGCACTACATGTTTCTGAAATATGTGATAAGGAAAAATAGCTATTCAGATTTTTGTAGTATTTCATAAAATTACCTCAAGTAAAAAGGAAAAAATATGCAAGTTTAAGCTATTAATGAGCATACTGTTCATGAATCATTTATGCTCCTACTGTAAAGAGTATTCTAACACAAGGTTTAGTACACATCACTATAAACAAAGGTCAGGTCTTACCTCTTCCTGTATCCCACTAGTAGTAGTTAATTTACTTCCATCAGTAACTGTTATAATTATTGCTGGCTCCAGAAAAAAGGGGTTTCGTCCCTGAAGGAAAAAAAAAAAAAGAAAGAAAAAAAAAGAAAAAGACATTTCATTTCAAATGTTATAACAAATTCAAAAGCTTCTGTTCAGTCCTTAAACAGCCACTGATAACCACCAACAAAACAACAGGGCCTGAGGTATTTATTCTTATGTACTACATAGTACAGTGCTATGGGTTTCTGAGTCTTTTTGCAGCTAGGCCTTGTAAAGCTAAACACTTTCTAGCTCTGTATTCAATAAATGCACACAAAAGCATGGCAAAAATGGTTAACTTCAAGAACAATGTGTACTGCAGTATTCTGACAAACCAGCAGCTGTTTAGAGGAACAACTGTCTCTTTAAACCAGAAATACTGCCAATACCTCCTATTCCAGGGTTGATTTTATGTGTGATTTAATTACTGTGTGAACAACTAAAGCATTTAAAACTTTGTGACCATGATCCCCAGGTTAAGAACTAATACTCTATGAATTAAGGAAGACTGACATGAATAGTACCAGTTATGTTTTGACCAAAGTGGTTAAACCATGCACACAAGACTTCAGAAATAAATATCTGAAAAATAGATAAGCTTTCTACAGACATTTCTGTCATTTAAGACAGAAACATATAAAAGTAAGACATTCTGTAATGCCACCAAGACATTCAAATAGGCTAGCTGTAACAAAAAAAAAAATACAAAACCCAACAAAAAAGACCTTGGCTTGCTACTGGAATTTCTTTTCCTACTGTCAGTATATCAGAAACTTCTGTCCCTCCTGAAAGAAACAGATCCCAAGTAATTTATGTACATTAATTACTCCAAGCCAGGAATCACACTCCACTCTAGCCAGGGTTAAAGAAGAACTGGATAAAAGCCACCACAAGCTTTAGTTTAGCAGGTTCTATTCTCCTATTGCCAAGCTTAAGGCCTTGATTTTCTTCTTTAGAAAACAATAAATTAAAATACAACTAGATCCACAGCCTAGTCCTGCTTATAAAGACAAACAATCTCACGAATGCTTACACTTTACTCTAAAAATATGGGGAGAGAACTAATAGGTTTTAAGAAAAAGACATTTTAAATAGTTTTGGTTTTTTTTTAGAACCCTTTTAATATCAGGGATCATCTACCGATTATGTGCTTAGAACAGAAACATCACCTCATGATTTCTAACATATTTGGTGAGGCATGTCCCATTTGAAGTGGCAACATCACATTTATGGTGATCAACTGACTATATCCAGCAGAAACATTAAAACTTCATTTGCTTAATATCTTCTCAATCCTTAGTGAAAATCTTAAAGTTTTCTTTTAAAACAGCATACCGTTAGTACAGACAAAAAATATGCAAAAATAAAAATTAAGCAAGGAAGATCAATCTCTCCCTCGAAAGCTCAGCTAGTTCGTAATCCAATTTAAACAATTACTCAAAAGAATTTAAGGACTCTCAAAACACACTCAATTTTAATTAAAATAATTTCTTAAGACTATTCCACCTTATTTAATTCTGAAGAACAGTTATGGTACATTAGTCTGCCATCTAACAGTTCACCACAACTGCAAAACATCAGCTGGAAGCTGATTATGTTGCACTGAA
This sequence comes from Myiopsitta monachus, assembly GCA_017639245.1. NCBI lineage: Eukaryota > Metazoa > Chordata > Aves > Psittaciformes > Psittacidae > Myiopsitta > Myiopsitta monachus. The sequence goes on from CM029919.1 coordinate 70,761,785, forward strand.
ATAATATTGAAAGCTGAGTTTCTAACTAGAGGAAAAGGATAATTTTTATCATGAATACTGAACATAAAAATACTTTAATCCTATTGCTAATAAATTATTGTAAAATTGACAGTTGATAAAAATAACAAGATTTTAGATTTAACGTATCATATGCAATACCCTGGTCCAATTTGAAATTTAACTATTAGAAATATAGTCTCCAATAGCCCCTATTACCCAGATATCCTCATTATCTTAAATGCTTTTGTGTACCTCAACTATAACCTTTCTCAATTTTACCCATCAAAAATTTAAGCCTTAAATTTTAACACTTTGGGCTCAGAATGATTATGAAATTATAATGAAGGAAACAAATTCTAAGCTTCAGCTCCCTCTCCCCCTCCTCCCTCAAAAAATAAGTCTGAAGGAAAAATTACTTCATCTTCAGACTATCCTTTATAACTTCACAAGCATTTTACCTGTACAGGGGATAATCACCAACATACTAATTCAAGCATCAACTCACATAACAACATATTTACAAAAGCAAGAACCTCTTTCTACCAGAACAATACTCATTTGTAGCCAGAGTAACAAGTGATTTGAGAATCTCTGACCCCAAAAACAAAGTAACACACATTCCCATATGTATCACCTACAGGATAACTGTGGAAACACTAGCAGTGCCCTGCTGCAGTTTCCCCTTGAAATCTCTTCTTCGCCGACTAGATGTGAAAATACAGAAGTCTGAAGTTCCTTGACTCATCAATACAACTCTAAATATTATTATTTCTAGAAAGAATTTATGAAATAAGTCAAAGTACACTATTTACCATTGAATTTGTTAAAGACAAGTGAACAGAGCTGAATTCATTTAGCTGCACTTAGCTTCACAGCCTCGTGCAATTTAGATACATGAATGAATATACCTACATTCCACCTAAAGGAGCAGAAACATAATCAGCATACGTCAAGGAAGAATTTCACATAAAATGCCTATTATAGAGGTTTACCATTTTTGACTAAGAATCTCCATGACATTAATTTTCTAGGAACACCACCCACTCTTGACCCCACTCCTCAGCTGTATAAAGACATACAAAACCAGTATTAAGTTAGGTATTCAAAAAAAACCCCAAAACCTACCCAACCTGCTTATTTATACAAGCTCTCAAAACTCAAATGTTTTGGTAAATTTGGGAAAATGAAATTCCAGAAGACCTACACTTATCAACTTTTTGAACTAAGCAGCAGCAGTTTTCTCAATTACTGGCTTAGAAATTTATTTCAATCAAATTCTATGATAATAAAATTATTTTCTATTGCTCTTCCTCTAGAAATATACTATTAAAACACTCTGAAATTACATGTCTTAGGAAAACTACTTCAAAATATGCAGCAACACAGACTGCAAATGCATAGAAAATCAACTTGGCACAGCTTAATTATTTTAGTTACATAGTAGAAAAGTGGGTGACAGAGTACACATTGCCAGGTCTTTGGCAGCTTACAGGTATTCTGAAATACACTGGAAATCAGCTCAGCATATCAAGGTGTAAATAATATGCCTGTTTACAACTTACTCTGACAACTAACTAATCATCATGAGCTTTCTTTCATTTCAAAAGCAAAAATAATCCAGCAGCTAATGTTAGTATCATTTTACATTCCCACACAGAGTAGTGTAAGATTCAAAGTGTGAAACCCTGAGTTCTTAAAGTAAGTAGGGTAAAGATCAGGTCAGCCTCAGTACCCATACCTTGGGAATTAAGGGCATTGCTTACAGTTTAAGCTAGCATTATATATTCTTTATATACAATATGTTCAAAAACATTCTACGTATATTCTATATTACATATACATTCTACAAGCATACAAGGATAGACACTTTTGTTCTTGCAATACCTGTTTCAGACAGATTATAACCACTAATAGTGGATAAACATTTTAAAGACTAGAAACTCAACCACTATATTTAAACTGTGGCAATTTGAATCCAAATTTACTTAGGCTATGGTAAATTTAAAAGTATTTTCAAATTTTATTTTAAACCCTTATTTTTAAATAGATTTGCTTCTAAACAAGAATTTTGGGATAAATAATATTATTTCTTTTTCCAGCTGAAAATTCAGTGGCAGCTAGCTCCCACAGGGACTTAAGCTAATTGCCTCATGTAGGCAAACTGGTTCACTTAGTTTTCTTTTCAGTCTAAACAGCTGCTATAGTAATCTGACTGCAAATTCCTTTTAATAATGCACTTTTCACTCTGAAGGTTACTAGCAGAAGGATGAAGCACCTAAGGTTTTAATGGTTAATCCTCCTGTTCAACCACCAAGTAAAGTTGTACCAAAGGGTTTTTTCATTCACCTACAACCTTCATTTTCAAGGACTGATAGGTACAAAGACCACAAAAAAAACCCCACACACCTCTTTTAGGAAGTTATTTAAAAATCGGCATCAATACCTGGGCAATCTGGCTTGTTCATTTTTAGCCTAGCAAGCTTGTAAGAGATTCAAAGCCTTAAAGCCAACTTCTGATACACAACATGCATTCTTTTGAACGACTTCACGGCTTCACAACTATTTGTTCCAAATCCCAAAGTAACTCAGTTACATTGGTTGCCATTTCTCCAGTCTCCAGCTGAAGTAGTTCTATGCTCAGATAATACAAAGCAAATTCAGAGCACCAATGAGCTCCACACTGCTCACCAGGGGTCACAGAAAGAGGCATAGCCAGCTTGAGTGATGCTTTTTGGAGGCGATGCTTGATCTGACTGAGCCAGAAGTGTATTAAATTATCAAGACACATTATTATCTGGTTAAAAGTCTCAAAACTAAGAATTCACTTTTGTAGGCAAGTGAGCTTAGCAACGAGTTTCAGCATGACTAACACATTCATAGATTATTTCTTTCTTCTTCAAAGTGTGCAGGTAAAGCAATTCAAGAGCTATTGTGACCTTTAGATGTGCGAGTATACAATATTATGCATGCAGTAAGAGAAAATTGACTTAAGACTATTGTTACCTCAATGCACATATTTTAATATTAATTCCAGAGTCAGAGGTGCTGAAAAACTTGTGAAATAGCTGAGGTAGAAACACAACCAAAAAAAAAGCCAAGTCAGAGACTAAAAATGACATGCTCAACAGGCAACTACTATAAAAAGAAGTATTTAGTAGTACAAAAGCTTCATGCCCAAGAAAGGCTAAAAGTTGAAAATAAATGTAAACTGACATAAAGTGCATATTTTTAACAGAACACATTACTAATCACTGGGAAAAATACCCTAATTTTTCAGATCACAATCAAATGTCTAAGAGTTATGCTTTCACACTGCAGTAAATCACAAAATTTAACAGAAACTGTATTGCTCATTCCCCATTCATTATACATCTCAGCAGAGCCTTTTTATTTCCAGAAGTATCAGGCCTAACTGCTGGTAAATTTAGTCATCTGACCAGGAAAACAGAAGTGCACTATCAGTTTTTTTAGATTCAATCAGGGTTTTTTTTTAGAATACGAAAGGTCAAGATTCTCATAAATGCTCATGAGAATCTGTGAGCAGTCATTGTTCAAAAACAATAGTCTAAAATGAAGTCTAGAAGTCAGAATGATGGAATACTTAACAACTTTAAAGCTTAAAAAAATACTCAACAGAACAAAAAACAAAACAACAAAAATTCTGTAACAGCTTAAAAATACCAAAACACTTGGCTTGAATTTCAACAAACTAAAACAGACGGTAGAAATCTAACACAGTTTTCAATTTTTCTACCTTGGGAACTTAAGTTACCCTTTAGCAAAATCATGAAATGTCTAAAACATTAATTTAACATTTATTAGAGACTTTCCTCTTCACTGCTCAAGGCAGAAATTATCAGTCAAGTACACAGACGTATTTAACAGCTGCTCTATCCTCTTACAGACAGCGACATAGGAACTGTAGCATCTAGTGCTACTTCTTACTTGTCCCAACTCACATATCAGCCGCTTTGACTATCTTCTATTATCCTTGCAGAACCAATCAGTATAGTTGTGAAGCACTAATTGTATTTTATGCAGTCAGACAATTGTTTCCCAAGTCACAAACACAGGCACCACAATAATATTTTAGTGAATTCAAAATTGGCAACATAAAAGTGAAGTAGTTTCTGTGAAGTTAAGATTTTTTCAAATATATGTAGACATGCACCATAGTCATGCAGACGTATGTACACACTACAGTACTGAGGAATAAGCACGCTTTCTACTTCAGAAGATTAGTACAATATTTTCTACTAGTTATTAAGCAGCAAAAGGGCTTTAAATGGAAGCTTTCCCAGATGAAGCTATGCTGCATATCACCTAATTAATATTTAGCATGCACTAGGAAACTCTAATCTACCAAAATGCAAGGAAGAATATGATGGAGGAAAACAGAACAAGGGCAAACAGGTTCTACAAGAACATTTGCTTTGATAAACCTGACTTCTCACAGGATATGCCATAAGCACACCATGATTCTGTGGCCATACTGAAAAGCACAGCACCTCTGAACTGCATCAGAGTGTAATCCAACTAAGCCAACCCCTATGATAAAACCAGCTTTGAAACCATATTTGCTTGTTACGGCTGTTGTAAAATAGAAACTGACACCATGAACAGGAACCACCTCAGTGTCAGACATTTTAGCAGTTTTAGCATGAATGAGTAAGAGCTGAAGAATATACTGGAATTCTGTACAGGATTAAGACCTCTGACAAGTCAGGCTTCATGCACAGAGAAAGTTGCTAACTCATTTCTGTTTTCCTGTCTGTAGGATTTGGGTATACTCCCTTGATGACATTGATTATTCAATAGGTAATGCAGTTTTGCAGTGGTGGCAATTCTTTCTAGTAGATGATCAGATATCGGATTAGCAAATGTACTTTAAGATCACTTCCAGAAGCCCCAGAAGGAAGTTCAGTGAAAGCCACACTAACCAGTTCCAGTTTTACACAGTAGAAGTGTTTTGAACTCTATTATGAAGTTTAAGTCATAAAAGAAATTTTAATATAAACCAGAAATCTCCCTTGATGCCTGATTAATGGCAAGACAGATGCCAGATCTCAGATCAGTCAGAGATTGGAATCTTATAAAACAACCTAATGCAACAGTACTCCAGGAGTTACGCTACTAACAAGAAAAAATGCATAGTGTTTTTCTGAAAGTGCTGCAGGACAGGGGGAGGATTCTTACTATAAGCTCTAGTCCACAAACAGCTCCATTACGGACATACACTCTCTGTCATAACACTGAAACCTTTCAGCTCTCCCTGCAGTATCAAAGATGGAAGGACTTATGCTCTACCTCCCTCATGACAGGCAGCTGGAAATACTACCTCACCCACAAAGACAGTTTTGGGGAAGAACACAGGTAATCATCTGCTAAAGATAATTTGAGGAGGCCCCTTACTACACCCAGAAGAGGAGAGCTCTACATCTTAAAGGGAAAATTACTGCTACCAGAATTGCAGATGATAGTAGCAGGTTTTAGAAGCTTGAATGATAGTCCTCCATAGTCCCAAGAACCACAAAGATCTAGTTCCTCTGTATGTGAAACAATATACACACACAAGGTGGGTAAAAAGACAAAATCTCTTCAACTGAAGAATGAAGGAAAGAAATAAGTTGGACAAATGCTGAAGTAGTCTTGACTGAGTCCAAGACAATAACTACGCACTTACAAGAACACTAACTCTGAACACCATCGCTGACTGTCACAAATTAGGGCTCACAGAGTTTTTTGTTGTAGGTTTACCCCCATAAAAGGGTCTTTTATGAACTGATGACTGACCAAAATTGTGTATCACAAAGTACCTCACCTACGTTAACTTGTATTTTTACTTTGTAATTGGAAAACCGGCCAGTAGAGGGGGCACAAGTTAATAAAATCTATACTTTGCATGAGGTGATTGAGTAAAAAGGAGATAAATGTGGGGCATGCTTTCCTTGAATGCCATCTCAAAATACTCAGGAAAAAAGTAAATACTTCTCTAAAACTGTGTATACACGAAAATCCTTAAATGACCGTACCAGTACAAATAAGAAGCAATCAATTACTGAACCCTAATGTCTTGATCTAACTCTTACGTTTAATCCAGCAGTTAGTTCATGGTTCCTGACACCAGGGACAGCATATACTATATACTCTCCCTTTCTTGCTGCCAATTGCCCATCTTTTGGAAGACTCATCCACAAATATATTACACACACACTCCTTTTTCTTTTGAAGTTAAAAGACAGTATTCTATGTCCAACTACTCCATCTTCTGGAGAAGACCTCGAAAACAGAGTTTTAGGAAAGTCTACTAGAATTCATCAAGATCTAAACTCATGCTTCCATTAAATCACCACCTTTACCCAAGGAAATGGTAAACACTGCTCAAGCAATCATTATTTCTCCTGCACTCATTCACATGCTGAAAGTCGGGGTACAATGCAATGATTATGCACTAAGGATGGCTACCAAAAAAGACCTTTCCTCCATGACGTGAGGAGATTCCAAAATTTAAATTTAGCTATGTACAGCTGTCATTCCCTACAGGCTACAGCAAGGCTGTTATATGCAAAGTAATTTTTCATGTCCCAGACAATTCTTAACTATGTTAAAAATGCTTAAGAGTTGCTACAACGCCCAAGACATGCACTGATCAGCTTCATATTCAGATGTCCTGCAGAGCATAAGAAGGTAGTTACATGGTTTTTGCTTCATCCCTTACTGGCACTACAGATTAGCAGTAGATAAAATTATTTCTGCACATGCAGTTAGGACATTGAATTGGTGGTACAACTGAAGCCGCCTGTATTTCAGGCAACTGGAACAAATAAGTTGCAAGTTTAAACAAAAAAGACACTTTGCAAAAGCTTTACAAAGCAGAAGACAAGTGAAACAGCAGACTTTACCTAAAGCCAAGCCAGAAATCAAACTCTCTGGCACACCAGTTACAGAATATAAGAATGAAGGGAGCAACCTATGGCTGAAAAATCACGCCATGTCTGTAACACAGACTATGTAAATTCCATTCATGAAAAGGAAATTTAAAGTATTCAGCAAAATAAATGGCATTAAAAGTAATTTGCTCGTCAGTATTTTGCTCCTCAGCATTTCTTTTAATATTTAAAAAAAAAAAAACATTTATAGCTTCAATTAACTATTGAAGCTCTAAGCATGTCATCTTATATTCATCCTGCCCAGTCTGAAAGCCCTACATAGAATCCAAGATCCAGTTAGATATCACTTCCATAACTATACTACAGAGACAGAACAACTATCTGAATTGCACAAGACACCAAACTTTGTCCAAAACCCCAAAATCACAGAAATGTATTTAAGCACATTAGATGCTTGCTGATATGGAACACAGGCTTGCAAGCCTGAGCTTCCAAGTTTGTTTTCTATAGGCAATGATTTCATTGCATATCCATCTTGAAATATGCAACAAAAAAATTGCCTGTGCTTAGTATCATTTTTATAGACGTTTATAACCACACATTCTGGGTTTCCAAGTTTGGCACTGAATGTACTGCTTAACTGCTGAAAGACTACTTAGTTGTGCAACGTTAGTCATCTTGGAATTCTAGTCAGAAAGTTTGTGCTTAAAGCCAAAAACTAACTAAGAGCAAGAAAAAAAGAAAAAACCAAAACAACAAAAAAGCAGCCCAAAGCAGCCCACAAATGAGTCTGAATGCAAGAAATCATTACTTTTGAGTGCAAACCCTCTGTATCGAACAGCGCACATGTGAAAATAGAAGGGATGTGTGTCAAGAAAGCATTTGTAGACTATATTCATAATGAACAATAAAGAAATGATGAATACATAGTAGGATTTACTAACACAAAATATCAAGGTACACTGATGTCGTCACGTGCTTGAATCACAGTTCCCAACATTACTAAGTCACAGAGTTTCAAAAATGCCAGTTTAGTATAAAGGTTTGTCCTGTTTCTTTCATCTAGGAGAAAATTTAATTGAGTTCTAAATAATGTATTATATAAGTGATAACTTCTTGATTAACTTCTAAGTGCTCCAATTTAGATGAGGTCCTTGGTAAGTTTCAAAAACAATTCAGTCCTTGAATCTTTCATAACCCTGACATGCTTATAAAGAAAAAACAACAAACAAAATACACACATAGAATGGACTTCATATATAGTGAATTCCAGCAAGTGAAGAAAACATTTGAAACATGTAGCACTGATGTGACAGATGCATCATAATCCCAAAAAGAGAAGAACTTTAACTTGTCCTTACATGAATTCAAATACAAAAACAGCAAAGCAACCATGATCACAACTTTCACCTTATTTTTAAGTTAATAGAAATTGTCACTTAACAAAAGATGCACCTTATCAGTTAGTTACAAATTATTAAATGAATCACTACTGGAATCATCTGAAATTGGATAAATCAACCAAGAAATCCTGGTGGTTTCCAAAGTTATTTGACTGAATACAGCAAATGCAACCTCCTAAAAATATGTTAGATTTAAGCTTTTATAAGCTTAAAATTAAAAAAAACCCTAAAATATCCATCCATACCAAACAGGACTTTAAAGTCAGTCCCAAAGAATCTGGGTTTAAAGATGATTTTGGTCGTATTTCCTAAAAATATTTCTGAATGTTTCATTCCAAAAATAACTGACCTTGTCAAACCTTGGATCAAGTCCCTAATTACTGTAGCCTTTCTGCTTCACAGCAATGACTTTACATAGCTGGTCCTGGCTCAGTCAGTGCAATTCACAGTGCAAAGCCAGGCCTCTGTTCTCCCTATGACTAGAAGGGTAATGAATGTCACAGTTGCCAGCAAGCTGATTTGGGAGAACACAAAAAACAAACAAACAAATAAACAATGAGGGAGAAAGCCAAAGAGTGAGTTGTATACAAAATTCTCCCCACCTTTTTAGGGGTTATCAATCCAGAGTACTGACAAGCTGACTGAAAGTAGCTTATTGACTCATGAACATAGGGCAATTCTTCTGAATAATGTCCCAAGACCTCCCCACAACTCCCTTCCAGAGTCTTATTACCACTACATCAGGAGCAACTTGGCTGTTTTAAACAGATTCCGAACCACCACAGTTCACAGTCCAGCTTATTAAGGGTCTGAATAGATCACTGACTTATTTCACTACATGAAGTCATACAACTCAAAGCAAGTTTGGCACAATGATCACAGGAGGCCCTAAGTTCAGGATCAGAGTAGGCAGCTAGGCTGAATGTGTCTTACATATAGATGCATACAGTCAAGTCAGGATCCTGGGATTCAGAGCTGGAGGGGGTGTAATTGTAGAAGAAAAGAGTGGCCACTTTTCTCTCATTCTGCATGCTGAGCATTAAAAAAAAAAAAAAAAGTCAGTGCCCTAAACTGATTTCAATGATAAATATTCTGGATTTGTTCAATGTAGCTCTTTGGCTCAAGGAGATGTTGACAAAATGCACAATGTATTTAGGTAATTTATCCTCAAATATTGTTAGACAAAATCAGATTAACATCCTGCTCTCCACAAGCAGTAGCAGTTAAATGTAGATGGAAAAAAAATGAAACAAACCACTATAAACTAAGGAAATGGGAGTGGCTACACTGAGCAGTCACCAAAAGCGATTATACAGGTAAAAGTTTCCTGGCAAAGTCAACAAGACAGTAAGCATTATTTTCAACGTGTATGCCCCTAAATCACTGTCATTTACACAACAGTTCCTGATAGGTCAGCCTCCTAAAAGACCTCCAATGTTAGAACCATGGAACTATGCTAGACATAATCAACAATTACTTACCCACTATTCTTGGTATCTATCACTACAGTGCTGCAAGACATATACTTACCACCCACATTAGAATAACTAGAGTAGGACATGATTTCATCTCATGCAACCAGAAGCCTTACCTACTCAGTGCCCCAGTCTGAGTCATTCAAGGTTCCTGACTAAGGCTGCTGTCGTAACTTGCACCTATCAACTTCTTTAACTGTCTATTTTAATTCAGCTGTAGGCATTAACCTAGTTTCCCCACTGGAAAAATTTAGGCTTAAATCTATAGTGGACTGTAGATTTATGTGAGGTAGGGCAAATCAATTAACTGAGGCTGAGACACTATGTCTAGAAAGAAAAAAACAGGTGCTTAGATAACAGATATTTGATTTCTCCTTAATGTAAGACTGAAATTGCCTATGCAATATATTTTTGAAAAATCTAGGCCATCAGGGGCCAACCGTATGATACCAAAGCAATTATTTTTCTTTTTTTTTTTTTTTAGTAAAATATACAGGCAATAATAAATAACCTGAAATCATCTTTGTTGTCAATATTCAGAATTGTAACAGCAAAAATATGCTGGTACATAGAAAATACTTCATGAATGTGTGATATCCTTTGTAGGCATCACAGGATCACCAGAAATCTCTTATGGCTCACAGGCTAGTGCATTTTAAAAAATCAAGGATCTTTTAATACATATGAAAGATTTACCCTAAATACACATATAACCATTAACTCCTATCTGCAGTATCAGTTTTTCTTTGAATGAGTGAGACTGGCCTATACTTTTGACAATTAAAATCAGCACCATAACCACACAATGCAAACTGGATGTTTGTAAGAGTTCTGCATTAGCTAGATATTAGCACTCAAAATTAAATTCCAAACTGTTGCATGAACAAGAGATGAAAGCAGCTTGAAAAAAGGGACAAACAGTACAATGTTGAGTGACACAACAGGAAGTGGAAACACTGAGATGTTCTTTAAGTGGAAGATGCAGATATGGGAATATTCTATGAACTAGAAGGCTCACTATGCTGTTAAAGGTACAGAATGAACTACAAGAAAAAAAGCAACAGCAAGAAAGACTCCCAAGCAACACAATCATAGTTTCAACTGAGCCTCAGCTGAATTAAAATTCAGGCACACACACACAAATATGTTCTTCCCTTCAAACATCAGAGAAATAGACCATCTACAACAGAAACCCAAAACTGGATGTAACTATTCAGTAAGAAAAGTGAAAACTAGCCTAAAGAAAATAACCATAGCAATGGAGATACCGGTGGCGGGGGAATAAAAAATACTTGCGCCTCACAAGATAACCAACTCCTGGCTCTTTATGTATTTGCTTTGCCTCCCTGACAACTGACTGCGTTGAAGTGCAAATACAATTCAAAAAGACAAGAATACTTCAACTATGGAACACATATCTTTAAGCACCCAAATAAGAAAGCTAATGTATCTAAGGCCTCTATAATGACCTGAAGCAACTAAAATGTTCCAGATACAAAGTCAAGCCAAGAGATAAAATTTTGGCACTCCTAACTGTGCTCAGACTTTCTCTGATGACTTTTTAGCAAATCCAAGAGTATCAGTCAGAGACAGACATCTGTATCATTTGCTTAAGCTTTAGCAGCATGACTGTGCTCACCTGACCCCTAAAAATCAAAGTCACAAGGAACATGTTACAGCACTGCCCCTTCCAAATCAATTTTATTGAAATACTGAGCACTTTAAGATTCAACATAGTCAAAGATTATTTGATATTCAGAACATGACAAAGTATCTCACTTCTTTCTGCTAGCAAAAACAATTGATAATTTTCATTGGAAAAAATCAAGTACCTTTTGTAAACTTGTTTTAACTTTTTAATTCTTCTTTCAAAAAATACTGAATTAGAAGTGGATAAGTGATTTTAAAAACACTCAAATCTGATGTGACTGAGACTTTCAATGAACTTTGTTGTGCTGGGAAAGCTGAAAGGCATGCAGTTCCACCTCACAACATGAAAAAACATTTGCAACAATGCCTGCAATAGCTTTCATTAAAGGATACTATAAAACAAAACTAACTAAAATCCCAAACATTTCAAGAGCAGACAAGATGGAGTGTTCAAATGTTACAGCCTAAAAAGTAAAAATTGGAAGCAATATGCTTGATTTCATCATGTAGGAGGTGAGAAAGACTGACTTTCACCAGCACCTCACATATAGAACTTTGACATTAACAGGCATAGAGGTTTACATGAAAACCATTCCTATTCCACAGAAAACAGGAGACTATAAGAAATCCTCCTATAAGTATTTCTACCATCACCATGCTTAAACTTGCTGTTTTCTACTGTCTTAAATTCTCACACTTGGTTTTGTTGGGGAAGGCCAGGGGGAAGATAATAGGAGAGCTACTCTAGAAGAGCAAACCCCTGCCTCTACCAGCACGAGAACTCCCTGTGCAACTGTGCCAGCATGACAAAGCAGGAAATGCTAACCTAAACTTTGGTTCCAAATTTGGATGCACACTCAACACAGACCATTCCAGTGCAGTGTTTATGACCTCAGAATGCCCAGACAAAAGTCATGCTCAAAGGATTTTAACTTTTGAAAGCAAGGAAATCCAGCAGCAGGTCTCAAAAAACCAACGGCAAAATAAAATCACTCAACAGTTCAGAGAAAGCAGAACACATCACTGCAAAAGCATAATGTGTGCAAAGTTAGGAACAATATTTCATATGTATGATTGTTGGGGTTATTTTTTAAGCTCAGCAGATCTTATACACAAATAAGCACATAAGCAAGGACTAAGTCTGCAAGGCATTACTTAAAACAAAGCTGCTGTGTGCCTACAAGCTATATTACGACTTGGTCTCCTAGGTATACTATTTACATATATTTGGAATGCTATAGTATTTAAGCAATCATGGGAAAGTATGCTGATGTCTACTGGCCAACACCAAGTTTTACTGTGTGAACACACCAGCAATACTGCTACTGTAGTTGCAAATGGGTCTAACCATATATTCTGAGAGAATTATAAAGTAGCAATCTGTAGTGGTTTAAGCCCAGTCAGCCATGTAGTTGCCCACTCGATCCCCCTCCTTCCCCTCCCCGCTCCCGGAGGAATGGGGAGGAGAATCGAAAGAACATAACTCTCACAGGTTGAGATAAGAACAGTATAGTAGAACTAAGAAGTTCTAACTTCTAACTAAGTTCTATAGTTAGAACTAAGGTATAACACAAACCACTGCTGCTACCACCACCAACAATAATAATAATTTAGGTTCAAACTTAAACAGGGGAAGTTTAGATTGGATATGAGGAAGAAATTCTTTCCTGTAAGGGTGGTGAGGCACTGGAATGGGTTGCCCAGGGAAGCTGTGAATGCTCCATCGCTGGCGGTGTTCAAGGCCGGGTTGGACAGAGCCTTGGGTGGCATGGTTTAGCGTGAGGTGTCCCTGCCCATGGCAGGGGCGTTGGAACTGGATGATCTTAAGGTCCTTTCCAACCCTAACTATTCTATGATTCTATGACAAGGGAAATAACAAGGGAAGAGAATACAACCGCTCACCATCTGCCAACCAAGCAGTGATCTAACTCTTCCGGGTAACTGCCCCCAGTTTATATAGTGGACATGATGTGCCATGGTAGGGAATACCTCTTTGGCTAGTTTGGGTCAGGTGTCCTGTCTCTGCTTCCTCCCAGTTTCCCCTCCTCCCTGGCAGAATATGAGATTCAGAAAGTCCTTGGTCAGAGTAAACATTACTGAGCAGCAACTGAAAACATGAGTGTTATCAGCACTGTTCTCAGATGGAAAGTCAAAAACACAGCACTGCACCAGCTACTAAGAAAGAGAAAAATGACTGTTACTGCTGAACCCAGGACACAATTACACTAAGATTGTCTTGTTTGATGGTCACACACAGTATGAATAAAATCCTTGGGGAAAAAAAACAAACAAACAAACAAACAACAAAAAAAAAAAAACAAAAACAAAAACAAAACAACAACAAAACAAAAAAAAACCCCAACAGATCTGTGGTGATGTCATTATATGCAGGACACCTTCCAATTTCCAGGTCAGAAATAGGTCTTTCCAGCCCTTAGCATATTTCCAAGTTCCTAAAATATTCTTAATTGGTTGACTTCCATTTGGATTTTAGTTTGTCTCAAAATGCCTTAGTTAAGCTTTTGTATGTATATGAAATGCAGCGCAGAAAAACAAGCTTTCACCAAGACTGCACACAGCCTCACAAGTCATCATACAGTGTTTCTTGTATTAGCCCAGATCCAGAGAGCACCTTATTCATTGCTGTGAATGAAAAAAACCTATCCCAAGTCCACTTGGATTACAGAAACATTATAGTCTGTTTTCCTGTTTCAAAACAACTAATTTAGCATGTCCTTTTGTTTAAAAGTCAAACTCATCTCTAAGCCAGTTTTACCATATCAATAATAATTATGATGCTGAAGAATATGTGCAAGATACTCTAGTGAGATAAAAAGCTCATAAAAAGCTTATGTTATTGAACAGTACTGTCTCTAGCTGTGACATTAAAATGAAATTTCAGCCTGAAAAATTCTGGAAAAATACCTTGATATATCAATTGAAACACTTTGAAATCTGCTCAGATAAGTACATTTTAACCGTTCAAATCTCATTCTATCCAATACTGCTGAAAAAAAAATAGCAAGAGACCTTCGTTGCACAAGTAACAAAAGGCAAGGTGAAATACGTGGCGCATCAGAGAATCACGAGCTTTAGTAATTTCAAGCATGCATCAGATTCAAGTTTTGGTAGCGCTGTGTTGGTGCTTTGCATGTATCAAAACACCACTGATACATATTTGCCTACCTTAGATTCACAGCTCAGTTTTAGAAACTTCACTACAAACGGCAAATAACTCAAGTACATAGATGGGCCAATTCAACCACCTGTTTACACTTTTACTGTATTATAATAATAGCTATCTTTTCTGTTTCCATAGAAAGACATTATTAGTAGCTAACCCTTCCATCCACTGTAACACATTCACCTCACTCAAAAATATTCAATTAAATTATGACTACACATGTACTGCTGAACAAATCATAGCTGCAAGATTTAAGGGTGTATTCCAAGAGGACAGAAAATCTGCTAGTAAAAGGCTTGGTATTTCAGACTAACTGAAACAAGAGAAGCTGAACTGGGGAAAAGTCAATCAGCCAAGTGCAAACTGGGCTAATGAAGTACAATGTTGGGGGTTTCTTTTGTCATATGACAGTGAGCCCTTGCTGAATTTAATGTGTTTAAATTGCTTTTTACCTGAAAACATCCAAATCCAGTATTTTTTCCTAAGCTTTCTTTCAAAACGCAGAAGGTGAAGAGCACCACTATTTTTAGCAAATGCTAAAACCTCACACCTTATGTGAAGGTTCATTCTTCTGCTACCATAACCAGCACAAAGCATACTACAGGTGACAAAGCCTATAACTACTGTTGGACTCAACCCATATAATACAGAATTTATCTGAAAGTGCTGCAAAAATTAAAGGGTCATCTTAAAATATGTGCACTTTCCAAAATCTTTTGTTGCTGAAAAATCTTTCACAAAACCATGGATCTAATGACCTTAGGTAAGACAAAGGGTTTATAAAGCCATATCATAGCTTTAATATCAGAAAAAAACTAATTCTTCCAGGTTCTTGACAATTTAAATGTGCTGACAGTGTCTCTTTAAGAGCTGAATGTGAGATACTGTGATCAGCTAATACAGCTGTACACTTGGTAACTCAATCTTCATGAACAACTGAGTCAGTGCTTATTTACTAAAAAGCGGTATGATAAAGACTCATATTAAAAACTCAAACATTAATGTTGCAAGAAAGGATGAAGCAGGAGATTTTCCTCACTTTCAGAATGACAGTTCAGACATCACTCTTGTGTGGGAAGTCAGCTGATGGAGAACTCTGGTCTACTTTGAAAGAAATCAAGTACAGTGAGTCACGCTGCCATTTAAACAAACAGTTCATAGCAGGGGGACAACACACAACGCTTGTGTCTTTATGTTCTATGACATAACCAGACAGTCCCATCAAGCTTGGATGATGTCTTGTCATTAGTATGTATAATAAAATCCTGTTTTACAGTTTCTACATGGGAAACAAGTGGACCTTAGCAAATATCTTAAAAGTTTGTCAATACACCAAAAAACAAGCAGGATAGTCAAAAGATGTAAGGCAGAGAAATTTTCCAGAGAAAAACTTAATAAAAATTAGGATTTATTACTTCATATAATACCACATCTAGGATCATCTAAACGTTGTATTTTTGTAAAATTATCTTCTCGCACTCCAAGACAACCACTCTTCAAACATGTCTGCTGCATTTTTGCTAACTGCTGTTTTATGGTCCTAATATTTGCAGCTGCTTTAAAAAAAAAAAAAAAAGTGAATAACCCCTTTATGTTCTGAGTGAAAAATATTTCAAATGCAACTGAGCATCCCGGTCACTGCCATTACCCTGAACTTCTGAGTTTCTTATAGCATGATCTTTTAAATACCTATTTATATTAAGCAAATTTGAGGTAGCAGACATGAACAACAGGAAGTTGACAAGATAATCTGACATAATGTTCAAAGGCCAGTGTGAACTTGAGGAAAGTTAATGGCTCTGGACCTCATCCTGCCAGCACTGAAGGAACATTTAAGTGCTCCAGAATTTGATCTGGTTTATGAAAAAACGCTACTTTGATTAGTACAGCCAAAATGGCGCCTGTGACTTCAGCAACATATGACCTGGCACTTGCAATATATTAATCTATTTTTGCAGATGCTAAAAAAGAGTTAGAAATCCTATGTGAACACTTCTTCAACAGCCAGCTCCACATGTGGAATAGAGCAAAAAACATGCAATAAGCAAGGGTGGGTTCAAGCCTAGACTGAGACTTGTAACCAAAAGATCAGACAAAGTCACTGCTCCACAGACAAAAGAGCACCTATCTGCAGTAATGAACACTACTAGTGGGTCAAAACAGGCATGACAACTCAACTGCCCACTTGACTGAACAGCTGAGCACAGCTGGTTCACTTGGAGGAAATCATTTTACATGGGTTTAATTAGAATATTGTAATTATCAGTAACAATGGGAAAGAGCAAGTATTTTGTGTGCCTACAGTGGTATGTGTTCGAAAAAGCTTTATATAGCTCATGTAACCAAACAAAAACATCAGAAAATGGGAAAGATTAGCACACAGATGTAAAAGAGGACAGCAGATGGTAACAGGAAGGAAAAAAAAAAAAAACCAAACAAAAACCCATGTGTGGAACTAGCACTCTTTTTTTTCTTCCCTAAAGTTTCATCACTAAACTGGCATTTTAAAAACCTTTAGGCTCACTTGATCACCTAGTGGCAAAGCTGTACAATGCAACATGAGACACAGAAATTTCCTTCCCAAATACACATGCTGTTATCACATAAACTCTGCTTGGTTTGGAACAGGAGAGGGAGGAAGGGGACTTATTTTCACAATCCTATTCCCATATTAAATAGAAAGAGCAGTAACACCTCCTCAAATAGTAGAGGGATCATTACATAAGAACAAGCAAAACAGGGAAATTCAAGTTATTACATCTCATGTGAAAAATACACTATATACTTTGCCCAATAGTAATAATGTTCCTCAATAAAAAAATCCAGGGTTTGATCCAGTGCCAGAAAGAACTGGATACAATTCCTAAAACATGTTTAACCTACAGTTTCAGTTGCTGTCTTTTAGCAACTCACACTACTGAGCAAGAAAATGCTGGCCCATCCTCCAAATGAAGTTCTGCTTATAAAGGGAGAGCTGCAATATAGGCACTAGAAAAGCACAGCTTCTCAAGACTGATAAAACAGGCAGGTTTATACAAATATATGCAAAGAAAAGTTGTCGTAAACTCACTGAAAGAAAAGGTTTTGAAAAAGTTGTGCTCTATTCTGTACTTTTGGACATGCCATGTTGCTAGACAAATGGCTCATCTCCCACACTGTACTTAATTGATTGTACAGCAGTGTATATAGAAAGCAAAGTTTTCACTACCCCACCAGGCCCACCAGCTATGGTTCTGAAACATAGTCTTCCTACAAAGAAAAGACAAAGCTTAACTGAGAATGTCAAGTTGAGAGCTACGTCACAGTTTACAAACTGAGGAATAACTTCAGTTTTGAAAAATGAAGTCGGATACCAAACTATAGTCAGCAACTGCATTGCTTCCAGCTGTGAGCTCTGCTTACTT
Source organism: Myiopsitta monachus (assembly GCA_017639245.1). Classification (NCBI taxonomy): domain Eukaryota; kingdom Metazoa; phylum Chordata; class Aves; order Psittaciformes; family Psittacidae; genus Myiopsitta; species Myiopsitta monachus. The sequence goes on from CM029919.1 coordinate 70,779,791, forward strand.
TTGAAGAAGCCCCCATGCTGAGTATTTCATGAAGATGCTACTTAGGACAACTAGCTAACTATTGTCTCTGGGAAGTCTGTGTTTTAAAATTTTTCCACCTATTCATAGTCAACCTACCTGCCCATAGTTGTCTATGCCAGTTACTAATCTATTTAAGTTTAATAAGTCAAAAGCTGTCCTTAGGGACTGGCCAAGAGTCGTGAGTCCTTCAGCTTGAAGGTTTTTCAGTTCATTCATAAACGTTGCATGGTTTTCCTTCCAGCCAGCCTGAAAAGAGAAATGTGAGAAGACTTATTCCCCAGATATGAGCTTTGCTTTCCTGTTAGGCTGCAAAGTACCATCCTTGCTGCATGCAGCAAATTGCAAATGCTAACAAACCACCTTAAAAGTTACTAATATTTAGTGTAGTTCCATAAAGACTGGGAAGATTTACTTCTCTTAGATCTCCCCATCTATCCAACTAAGGTAGGTTTTGTATTGTTCCAAGGGGCAAATCTCAGCGAAGTCACGATGCACAACCCTCACAGCTATTTACACCGCTCTCACACATCCCTTTCTAGATGGAAGCCAACTGCGCTGCGAGCCGACCTCCAACAGGTTCACCGTTCGGTGTCATGCGGACCCACCGCCCCTTCCTCCCCCCCACCCCACCCCCTCGCGGTACGTGGGTCCGCCCCCCGCCCCGGCGGGGCTGAGGGAAGTGCCGTCCCCTTCCGAGTCCAGACTCTTCGGGCTGAAGTTGTTGCTTTCCCAGATTGCCCCTTCCACGCTGAACTCTCCTTGGAGTTGCTGTCACTTCTCCCAACTTGAATAAATATCCCCCACAGTTCATTGCTGCTCGCACACACCACACAGGGAAAAAACGTCGGCCATGTTGATGTCAGCGCCGCCACCGCCGCCGGAGCCCGTGTGTGCCGCGCTGTCCCGGACCACCGGCAGCCCGGGCGAGGCGGGCGGGGGGGCGACCGCTCACAGCGGCCCGCGGCGGCGCGGAGGGGCCGGAAGGAAGCCGGGGGGAGCGGCGGGGAGGAGTGAGCGGGGGTTACCTTGATAGCGTAGGGAGGCTCCTCGAAAGTGACCAGCATGTACCTGTCTCCCCGGCTGGCCGGGTCCCGGGCTCGGAGCTGCGGCGCGGGGGACAAAGCAGAGGGTGAGCCGAGTGGCGGCGCCGGTGCCGCCGGAGCCCCCCGGCTCGGCCCGGCCCTCCCGTCCCTGCCTGCCCGCGCACACACACACACGCACGCACTCCCGCCCGCCCTCGCCCCGCGCCCCCGGCCCAGGCAGCCCCCCGCGCCCTGCCTCCCCCTCCCCCGCGCAGTCACTCTCGCTCTCTCTCGCCTCTTCTCACAAGGCAGAGCCGGTACCTTCATGAAAGTCTCTACAGCGCCTTTGGCTATGTCCAGATAGGTGGTGCCCAGATGGGTGCGCTGGTTCATGGAGGCGGACGTGTCTATCAGGAAGAGTAAGATGGGCATAGTGCGGAGGGGCCGGCGGCCGGGCGGCTACATGGACAGCGGGCGGGGGGCGAAGGGGAGAACCGCGGGGCAGGGGGGGGGGAAGGAGAGGGAAAGAGAAGAAGACGGGGGACAGGAGAGGAGTAAGTGGCTGTGAGTGCTGTGCACGGGGAAGGGCGCGTCCCCGCTGCCCCTCTGCCGAGGCGGGGGGGAAGGGGGGGCAGCCCTGCCTGCCCTGCCCTCCTTTGTGTGAGGGGCCTGCTCAGCCCGACACAGGCTGGTTTATGAGGGAGAGGCGGATAGGGCTGCGCTGCTGCTAGCCTTCCCCCCACACCACCTTCCTCCACCGCCGCCCGCCCTCCCCTCCCCCTGTTGATGTTACTCAGAAGTTTCGGGCGGAGCAGCCGCGGCCCCACCACCCCGGCACTTTCTGTCTCTGACTGAGGCGCTTCCTCGCTCGCCGCCCGCTTTTAAAGCAGCCTGGGCAGGTCGGGGCCCGCCTCTGAAGGACACGTCCCCACCACACGTGACCGCGCCTCGGCCCCGCCATAGGGCTCCCGGTAGTGCTTCATTAGCATATTCAAATCGCCGGGGGAGGGCGGAGCGCGGCAGCTGGAGCCGCTGAGGGAAGCGAGTGCGCGGCGGAGCGCCACAGCTGCGCAGGCGCAGTGGCAGGCGGGGAACACGGGGCAGGGCGGGGGGCGCCGTCCCTCGGGCGGCAGCTCTCCGGCGGGGTGGGGGAAGCTCGGCTGCTGCCCAGGGGTTCTGGGGCGCCGCGGCCCACGGGGGGAGCGCCGTGCCCGAGTTGCCCGCTTTGGGGAGCGGCGGAGCTCGGGGAGGGGAGTGAGGGAAGCCCCGGGGGAGCGCGGCCCGCCGCAGGCTCCCCCTTGGCTGCTGGGGCCGGGACTCCGGCGCGGGCGGTGAGTCACGGGGGGGGGGTGGAGGAAGGGGGCGGGCGGGCTCCGCGGCTCTCCTTGAGGCTGCAGGAAGGTGCCCGGGCCGCGGGGAGCCCTCGCCTGCTCCGGCCGATCCAGTCCTCTTCTCCGGCGCTCCTCCTTTTCTTTTGGGGAGCCTGTAGGGTGCTTAGGGGCCAACGTAGCCTCTCAGGCCAGGGGGGACGGCCAGGGGACCCCGGGGCAGCCTGAAACCCGCCGGTTTAAGGCGGGCAGCATTTGCAGTATCCACTGGGTTTAGGACGTGGATTGTGTTCGGTGTCATTTGATGGTGAATTCCCAGAGATGTGGCCCAGCCTTTCACTCGATGCTTGGGGAAGAAGAAAAGAAAAAAATAAAAAGGAAAAAAATACTGGCTAGCCCTAGCTGTGACCTTTTCCCCTGCACACAGCCAGAGATTAACACCAATGTTTCTTTGATGCATGTTATGCAAGGGCACTCCAAATATACTTCCTATAAATCATCTAATCGTGGAATGTTTCCAACCAATTAATGACGAAGATTTCTGTTGTTTGTTTGGTGGTTTGGGTTGGTTTTTTTCCTCAGCAGTTGAGTCTCTGCTGTTTCTGCTCTCATAGCCTAGGAGCAGTAACTATAGAGCCATTTCTTAGCATAATCTGTTCAGGAGATTGCTCTTCTTCCTATCTGGCTGGTATTTTTTTTCCCCCTGATCCAGCTGATGTGTTCCCACAGCCACTGCTTTAGAAGGTATGAAGCCACTTGTGTTCCTTCCTTTTCTCAAGAAAAAATTGGCAGTGTCCTGGTTTGATTCATCTTGTTATCCAGGCAAGATATCTGTCTTGCCGGGGAAGAGCTGGTTTGGGCTTTTTCTCTTTTTTTTTAGGCTAGTGAATGATTAGCATTTAGTCTCTAGGAAGAGGGAGGGATAGAATCCTATTTCCATTACAGATCGGTATGCATTCTTGTGTCTGTGAGCAGCTTATTTCGGCTTTCCTGTCAGCACTGCACCTGTGACCTGTGTCATCCCTTCTCAGGCACTGGGGTGAGGTCAGGGACACCTCCTTTCAGCCCAGTTCACCATTCAAGGCCCTAAGGAATCTCCAATCTCAAGGACACTGTGAGAGCTGGGAAGGCTTTTATGGAGCCAGTGCAGACCAAAATTCAGTGACTGGGTTTCTTTGGAAGCGGCATTTTTTCCTATGAGTATTTCTCAGTGTGAATACTTTTGGCGGTGTTAAGAGTAGCCAGACTCACCTAGGTGTACCCAGTGACTCTTGAGCTGCTTGCATCTTTCCAACAGTTCAATGTCAGAGCCCCAGCAGTAGTGCTGTCTCTTGTCACCAACAACAATGCTGTTTTGGTCCAGGTTCTGCTGGTTAATCTGAACCTTCGGACAGCTGCTTCTGCTGTCAGAAGAAGCAAACCAGCAGGTGCCACAGAGGCCACCTTGCCAGTTTGCCTGGGACTTCAGCTGCATGCCAGCCCCCATTACACAGTAAAACATTTGGACTCTCAGAAAGGCTTGGCACACAGTCATTTTCCCTCTATAGAGGTGTTTTAGAGCACCTTTCTTCCCCTCAGCTCCCTACAGAAAGTTGCAGCTCTTAAGGTCAGCAAGACTGGCTGCTGCTGAAGTAGGAACTGTCTCCCTAAGGTGGTGGGATTCAAGTTGTTAAGTAAGGGCTGCAGTGCAGTGCTACTTTAACAAATCATGCTTTGGGATTAGTAACGTCATTTGGGAGTAATGTTGAATGAGTGTATGATGCTGGCCTCTGACTGGCTTCCTTTTAAATCTCTGACATACGCACCTTCTTCAGACATGCCACTTTCTCTCCTGTTTGTATGCTGCTGATGTTTCATTGACTGTCCTAATAAAATCAGCATTACTTACATGTGTCATGCATCTTCTTGGAGATTATCCTAAAAATGGGAAACTTCTGGAATGGCGCCTTCTCAAAAGTGCTGGAAAAAAAAGGCATTTTAGAGTCCTTGCCGTACCAGGAAAATGTCATGGTAAAAGGCAGCCTGGGCCATGGAGCCTTTCATAAATCCTGGAGTCTAATTTGGAATTCTCAAGTTTTGCTGCCAGTAAACTGGGGGGGGGGGGTGGGGGGGAATTACATGTTATCTCTTAGTGGTAGAATCAGTCAAATAACAGCATGAATTCAGAATTAACTTTGAAAACTGCAAGCTGTAGGCTGTAATTTTCTTACCAAGAGGAAGGTGGGACTGAAGCAGCTGGGCCTGCTCTACCCCTAGTCTCCTCAGCCCTGGTGATTATCGCTGAAAGGAAAATCCCACAGACAAAACTTTCACAGAGTTCCAGTGGGATTTATACAAGCAGAATAACTTTTCTGTCTGTACTTGCTTTTCACTGTTATCTTTGAAGCCGTTTGGAACACTCAGTTCTTCCTGCTCCTGTGCATCTTATGTTAGATCCATATTAGATCCCCTATAGGGTAGAATCAAGCCTGCGTGTGTGTTGTCTGTGTTAGTCATTAGTACCTTTCTGCTGGGAGCAGGCCAATTTGATTAATACTGAGAAAGATTCTTTCAAAGATAGATAATCAACCCAAGCCTTAAGTGTGTATCGGCCTCTTGATGTGAGAGTTGTAATGGCTAGTACTGCCATCAGAGTCACATTTATAAATCTGTACAGGAGATTTGCTGTGAAGGAACAAAACCCAGTGATACTAGTGCTTATGCTCATTACTGGTAGAGCTGACACAGCTGAGCAGGGAGAGAGCTTGAGGCTGTCACTGAAAACAGATGCGTCTTTCTTTGGCTTCAGCTGTTCTACATGGAGGGCAAAGTTATACCCTATGCATGGTCTAAATGAACCAGTTCCACCTTTTCTCCTAAAACTGCATGAATCATTTCAGCACGGCTTTGTCTGGAGGAGTACTTTTGCTGTCCTGACAATACAAAAGATTCTAGATACTTCCATACTGGTTTTGTTTGTTATTTATTGTGCATCCATGAGGAAACACTAATGTATATGTGTGTCTAAGAATGCTCATTTTCTGATCTTCAGAATGGGCTTTCTCCATTTGGGGACAAATAAGATGGTATTAAAAATGCAAATTTCACTTCAAATTTGAGGGCTAAGTTAATAAATGAGAATTCAAATACAAGTATGAAAATACACCTAAAAAAATCATATGAGAAAGGTGAACAGCATTTTTGGCATAATTTGCTGTTATGTTTTTTTCCTTAAACAGTTTCTTCTCCCAGTTGATATTTGTGAGTTTTTTTTGTCATCGCATAATGTTAGCCTCATTTTGTCCTAAATTGCAGGTTTGGATGGGAGATGCTATGGTTAAGACCTTCAAGCAGGTCCGAGAACTAAAATTGACAGTGTAACTTTTCTTTTCTTTTTTTTTTTTTTTCTTTCTCCTCCATTTGTTTCACAAATAATAGTTCAAAATCTTGGTCAGTCCAAGTTTCCATGACACAGATAAATTTGTCAGACCTTTCTTTAGAATACCATTCCACAGCCTTGTAGATTGTCATCATTAAACTTTTCCCTCTTTAAAAGTCTTTAATTTTCCATTACCTATTTTAACGTTGCTGCTTATCATTGAAGTACAAATCTTTATGCAGCATTCTGAGTTTCAATTTATTATCTTTTAATACTTCCATTACATTATGTTCACGGTCGAACTCAAAGGACTTTTCCAACCTAAATAATTCTCTGATTTGATGTGTCCTTTTAGTCTTACTTTAGCCAAGTTCTGTGCATTCAACATGCTTTTTTTGTAGATAAAATTTTGTTTTTCACTTGTCTGCATATGCAGTACACAGCAGCTTATAATGCTGAGTATTTTTTGATTGGTTTTACTGTTTCAGTTCAGTGGGGTTTGACCCTAAGTTTTTCTCTCTTTCTGTAATTGTTATCAAAGGGAAACTGATTTAATCTTATAATACAGGTGGCTTAGGTAAACTTATAAAACTCATCCTAGACTGAATAACCACTGAGAAGGCTGGGATAAGATAGGATGTAACACCAAAAAATTTCAGAAAAGTGCCATTAAGATAACTGGATTTCAGGTTTTTACATTCTAGGACTGAGGATGCCTGTTTTTCCAACACTTACAGAGGCAGCTGTTTTCCTTTGAAACTGTCTAGCACCTTTTAGAAGCCTGTACTTTGGCTTCCCCAGCACCAGAACACAGTGAAACTACATCCCTCTGCAGAACAATGACCTCTAAAAGAAAGTTGCATTCTGTCTCCTCTTGGCCCATCTTCAAAGACAGCCTCCTTTCCATTGTCCATCCACCAGGAAACCCAGAGGATAGCCTTTGAAGCTTCCTAGGGATTTTTGTATTCCCCACCAACCCTCCAGTAATCCAAATCCCTTGCTGTTTCCTGGCTCGGGAGTTGGAGCTGCAGCAAACAGCAGTGTACCATCCCAGAGAAGAACAGTTAATGTGGAAATGCAAGGAAATGGGTATTATAGTACGTTGATAGAGTTTGTTTTCTAATTGTACAGGCTGAATGTGGGTACTGGGAGACAAAGTTCTTGAATATTTGTGAAGTACTTAAATTCTTCAAAATAAAGTTATAATAGAAGTGCACAATAATATTTTCAGAGGAAAAACAAATCTCTGAGGACCATCTGTGCTGTGACAGCAGAAGTCAGTCAGTTAATGATGGATAGGTTGCAAGGCACCTGAATAGAAGACAAGGATGCTTTTGTCATTAAAATCAAAATGTATGTTTGATACATGCTTTCCCCTTAGTATTGCTGGCCTTAGACTGAAAGATCTTCCTGGCTGTGAGTTGTATTCATATGTATTTCAACGTATTTAACAGAGCAGGACCTCTATCATATCTGGCACCATGGAGGAATGTTAAATCTGACATGGAGAAAGCTGCTTAAAACAAACATTACAAAAGTACAGTTGTAAATAAGGTAGCACGTACAAGAATTCAAATAGATTTGCAGTTGCCAATGGCACCAAGCTGTGTGGTTCGGTTGATACGTTGAAGGGAAGGGATGCCATCCAGAGGGACCTTGACACGCTTGTGAGGTGGACTGATGCCAACCTGATGGAGTTTAACCATGCCAAGTGCAAGGTCCTACAGCTGGGTCAGAGCAATCGCAGGCACAGCTACAGGTTGGGCAGGGAAGAGATTCAGAGCAGCCCTGTGTAGAAGTACTTGGGGGTGTTGGTCGATGAGAAAATGAACATGAGCCGGCTGCAGTGCGCGCTCGCAGCCCAGAAAGCCAACTGTATCCTGGGCTGCATCAAAAGGAGCGTGACCAGCAGGTCGAGGGAGGTGATCCTGCCCTTCTGCTCTGCCCTTGTGAGACCTCACTTCAAGTATTGCATGCAGTTCTGGTGTCCTCAACATAAAAAGGACATGGAACTGTTGGAACAAGTCCAGAGGAGGGCCACAAGGATGATCAGGGGACTGGAGCACCTCCTGTATGGAGATAGGCTGAGAAAGTTGGGGCTGTTCAGCCTGGAGAAGAGAAGGCTGCATGGAGACCTCATAGCAGCCTTCCAATATCTGAAGGGGGCTCTAGGGATGCTGGGGAAGGACTCTTCATGAGGGACTGTAGTGATAGGACAAGGGGTAACGGGTTCAAAGTTAAACAGGGGAAGTTTAGATTGGATATGAGGAAGAAATTCTTTCCTGTGAGGGTGGTGAGGCACTGGAATGGGTTGCCCAGGGAAGTTGTGAATGCTCACTGGTGGTGTTCAAGGCGGGGTTGGACAGAGCCTTGGGTGGCATGGTTTAGTGGGAGGTGTCCCTGCCCATGGCAGGGGGTTGGAACTTGATGATCTTAAGGTCCTTTCCAACCCTAACTATTCTATGATTCTTATCCATCCTTCCTTATACGTTGCATTGCTCCTTTCAATTAAGGTAGAATTCTGGTCAAGAACAAACACCTGTCTCAGCTCTGGGCCTTTAAATTTATTCCATCTCTTGGGTTTCTCAGCTGGCATGTCAAGGCCCAAAGAGAGCAGAAGACACCCTCTAGCATACAAAGGTGATTTTACCTCAGGTTTTGGGATTTTTTTTTTTTTCCCCTTTCTTTCTTTCTTTTTGAACTTATTTCCCATCCTTGAGATGTTGGTAGTAGCAGGCAGCAGCAGTTCACTTGTTTCCTGGTAACAAGAGAGTGCCCAGGGAAATACTGGTACGGAGTTCTCAGCTTCCCTCCAGCCTTTAAGGCCATGAAGACAGACAAAGCCTTCTGCGTCTGTTAAAACAACAGGTCTGAGGAGACCTTTGCTTATTATGCCAGGGGAAAAAAAAAAAAAACAACAAACAAGCCTCTCTTGCCAGGATGGCCAGAGATAATCATAGAACGATATGTGTTGGAAGGGACTTTAAAGATCACCTAGTTCCAACTCCCCTGCCATGGGCAGCAACGGGTTCCACTAGACCAGGTTGCTCAAAGCGCCATCCAGCCTGGCTTTATAGTTACATCAATAGTTAGAGAGAGATCGCTTGTAGCAGTCCACCCTGGTTTTGTTTAGCTTTCTCTTAGCCCTGGTTAAAAGCTCCCACCTATGTGGTAGGTAGTTCATGCGGCCCTCCACACAAACACCTGTAACACAGTGTTGCCATGTAGCTCTCTTCAGGATGACAGGAGCAGAACCAGGGTATTCTTTCCCCGCAACACCACTTTTAAACAATCTTTCAGATGGTTGTTACATCCCTCCCAGGGAGACTTTCCTGGCCCGTACTTGCTGACCTGCGCAATCCCCTGTCACCGCTCCAGTGATTGCTTTTGTTTGTTCCCCCAAGCATTCCTTCTTGCCCACACTAAGAAGTTGCAGTAGCCCCAGAAATCATATCCTTCCTGAAGTACTGGACTCTCTCACACGTTTTATAGCATAGCAACATAACTCCATTACCATGGATCCCAGACACTCGCGTGCAGAATTTATCTAACTAATCGAGCAGCTAAGGGACATCAACTCCAGCTACAGTCAGCTTGGAGCGTAAAGCAGTTACAGCTGAAGACAGTCTACAAGCACTTACCAGGGAGGCAAAACAATGAGGTGTATTTTTCTTGTTTTCTTTTCTTTTTTTAATGAGCAATGTAACAGGTATAGTCTTGGTAAACAGGACGGAATTATTCATTCATCCCTAAATTGTTTCCCACTGAGGTATCACACCTGCATGTGGTATTTGAGAGCTGGGAGCTCTTTCTTTAAGATATTGCTGTGCTGGAGAGGTTTGTTATCCAGCTTTTACTCTAAATGTGATTATTATGCATTGCCGTTTTTTGCCCAAAATCAAAATGCACTCTGAAAAAAGATCCACTTGGTTGGTCTCTGCAAAGCAGCTGGCATGACTGGTGTCAAAGGGAATATAGACCAGTTGCCCTATCTTTTGCCACTTAGCAGTTAATGAAAGCTTATCAAATTTCAACTAGTAGCTAATTGGAAATCTCTACAAAAGCCATCTATAAAGCACAGATATTGGCCTTCTAGAATAAAGAAACCTGATAAAGCCTCTTTAATCCAGGGCAGAAATCTGTTCATTTGTATTCCCTGATCTCAAGCACCTTTGCAAGGTGTTTGGTTCTGTTTGCTGAGCATGTTACTCAAAAGATACTCTTAAAGTGACAGGAAATGTTTTTTTTTTCTACTTTCACGCACACGCTGGAGCCTTGACATAAGGCCTGTTTGGTACAGAAAACTTGAATGTTTGCCACAGTGAGCAAATCTATCTTGCACCAACATGGAGAAAAATAGTGTCTTGTTTCAGAAATACTTGAAACTGGAAGGACGGACACTTAAAACATGTCTTTTAAAAGCACAGAAGGATAATTCTTACTGAGTTGAGATTACAAAAAGCATTTCTCATTGGGAAAACCTGAGAACTGACTTGAGATCAGCTTATAACGAACCTCAATTACAAGTGTAATCTTATAACAGCTCCAAGCAGTGCTATTTAGGTCAGTGATGAGTTCTTTTGTTGTTGGAGATGGCTTTCAACTTCATGATGTTGCAATTGGAAAGCCTTGAATGTTTCTGGATCAATAATATTTTCCTGTTGGTAAGCCATTTTTAAGGCAATATACAGTTTATGGTTATTTTGCAAACATGGGTCCAAAATAAAAAGTCCATGAAAGCCCTTCCCATAATTCAGGCTGACACTACGTTTACACTTCTCTAGGTTTGCCAAAGTACGTTGTGTACACTAGTTGTATGATGAACGTAACATTTTCTCTGAGATTCTCCTGCTCCATTACTCTTTTGAGGTATTTCTATTTTCTGTTATTTCTGTTTTCCTAGGCCTTTGACACTGTTATATGCATTCATGTTGGCTGGTTTGTGTGAGTTGTGAATGCAGAGCTAACAGTGATTTATATAACTGGAGTCTTGAAGGAAAATGAATTTTAACAATGCAAAGAAGACAAAAAAAAAAATCAGGCTTTTAACTATTATATCCATTCCATTTACTTTCATGATATTGGGGAAGGGGGAAGACTTATATTTAAATTTCCTTTATCAGTTCTTATTTTTCTTCACATCTCCCATTTCAGGTGCTCTGTATCTTGTATTTTCCTTCAGAAAAAAAGTTACAGTATGTTGGTTTTTTTTCTACGACAATTCTTTTTCTTTCTACTTAGCTATTCATTATGGCTCTCCTCAGCTGGCCCAGGGAAAAAAGCCAGAACTACTCATTTGCCCTGACAAGTGTTTTCACTCTCTGTGTTTTTGATGATTGGTTGTGCTGTGTGCTTGACTTCTGCAGCAGCTAATAAGTAACTCCTGAATCTAGAGCAGCTTCTGATTCCAAAGGTTGAGAGATACCACTTGAGCTCTCATTTCAGAGGTAGCAGTCCTTTAACCTAATTATAGTCCAGTGCAGTATAATTGGACACACTTACAGTCCTCTACCAACTGGCTACTACAGTTAACTTACGGAGAATGGGAGAGTATGCATTTTTTCAAGGGGAATTAGGGTCTGTTGTGCTTTAATTTATACAATGTTTGGAATAATCTAGCCTGTTTTCACCGTAGCATGAATTTTTCCATTGCTGCATCCACTCATTATTTCCTAACTCCCTTTTTTAGACTGAAATTGATTACTTCTGTGCTAACATGCTTCACAGTAGTTTTCACTGAGACATTTGGAGTTTTTACTTTTGCCTAGTTACCTGGACACTTTTGTCACAGTGTCCCTCTAATTAATATAACCAGCTTTGCTGTAATGTCAGTTACTCTGTGGAATATGCAACTGTAATAGTGACCACTGTATAAATCTGTTCCTTATTGCACTGGTAGCAGTTCAGCAGAGCACTGCCACTAGCACCAACCTTTCCTGTAACTCTGACATTGTAGTGAATTCCTCCCCAGCTGGCAATAGAAGGTCTTACATGACTTTTTCTCTGCTTGAATTCTCTGTTTTCTGGATTGTGAAATTATCCTCTGCATAATTCAAGAACCATTTCATGATCTATGTTTAGCAGAATTTGTTACCCAACAGATGTCTGGACAGTTAATGACCTCTGTAAGTACAGCCTTGTGATTTCTTGCTACTGATGGTCCAAGAATTTTTAATCTCTTCTGCCACAAGTTAGCACTAGGGCAGCATGTCACCTCTTACTAAAAAACAAAACTATAAAATGTGGATAAATTTCCCCTTCAGAATTGTTATGCCTAGTCACAAGTGGTATTTCTCCCTCATTCTCTTTTGAATCTTTATGCTCATGAATGACTGTGTACATAAATGCACATAGTTCCATATTTTTCTGGCCAAAACAAAAGGACATGAATAAAACCTCCTGGAATTAATCAACATACAATTTCAAAGAAAAATTATCTCCTCTAAATATGAGTCAGGACACTGCCAGCCTTCAAGCTGAGGAAAGGGTAGATGCCTAGAAAAGTCCATGGTAACAAAGCCTGTTTGACTGCCACTTTTATGCCTATGGCAAATGTAGTCTTACAAGAGGATTTGGAGGCACTAGAGCCAGATCATTAGCCCTGGGCAGTGATGTGTTTGTTCACAGTATGAAATCATGCTGCAGCTGCACAAGCATTCCCTCTTTTCTCCTCCCCATTCAGATCAGGCTCGAGGCCATCCCTGTATAAAAAAGTTGTTCTAGTTTCTCTCCCCCTCCCCCCCCCCCCCCTTTTCGGTTATCAGCACTTGGAAAACTATTGGGCAGGACTGTATCAAAGTGGAGGTAAGAGAGTTCCTAACGTCTGGCACTCCACTTGCAGGAGAACAGAGTCAAGGAGTTAAATGCTGATTGAAACAGGTCCAGTCAAACATCTCTATGGAGGAATTTTGCAAGACAGATGCAAAGTCCCTAGAATATAAATCTGCACAGTGAAGTGCTTGAGAAGATGGCTCATACTTCACTGTGTGCCACTGTGAAGAAGAGAAACTGGATTGCCTGCACACAAGTGCTCCTGTAACTGTCAGTCTCCTGGCAGCTCATATCTCCTGAATCCGAAGAAGTTTGCTAGATGTCCATTCTATGATTTCTGTGTCTTGTTGGTACCTGCTCCTACAGTGGAAGGGTCATTGTGGTCACACTGCTGGATTGGAAGGTACCAAAATCCTGGAGAAAGATTCATCATCTGGATCTACACTGATATGATTCAGAGCACTCGGGCACTGCTAGGCAGAGCTCTTAAAATTGAATTGTCAGCACTTTACCTGGCAGTTTTGGAATGTCTCTTGGCAACCACTCAGAGGGTACCTGAACACGGACTGGAGGACGGCATGGAGCAGGGACCATTTATTTTCCCAAGGGCAGTTTTACATCACTCTTGGGGGAAGAAGAAAATGTATTTCTGTGATACAAGCTGGGACACTCTGGCTTCAGAACCCAAAGAAAATCCTCTGGTCTGTTTAATGAGCTAATAGAGCTGGACTCATCCTGTGGCAGGTGCCAAAATTTCCTGCTACAGTTTTGGCCTTAGGCTCCCTAGCCTTAGAGAAGGGTTTCTTTTTTCAGTTTGGTTTTGTGGTGTTGGGTTTTTAATGTGTTTAAGTATGTGCATACCTACTCATGAGGCTTTTCAGATGGAGAAACCTATTTCCACCACTTACTCATTAAAATTTGAGGGTCTTTACATTCTTAATTGCTACCTGTCTTCTCACTTGAACACTTTGGGAGCACTAACATGGCCAGTTCTTACAGTATTTCTTGTTATGGTTCAGTGAAAGATGACTATTGCCCTGGCACCCTCCTATTATTGTGAACTGATCTACAACACCAAACAAGTTCTTTTAACTTCAGAGCATCATTTGGCTTCAGATGGAGCCTTTTGAGCACCTTTATGTTTGACACTGCAACCTGATGAAGAAACTCTGTTTGAAAATTGTCCTGTGCTCGCATTAAGCATACAATACTGGTCTATTCTGGGCAGTTAGCTTGAATATCAGGGCTAATCAAAACTACTGAGAATGCCAGACTTTCTTCTTTTTTTTTTCTTTTTCTTTTTCAGTCCCAGACAGGCTGACTTGAGGGTTTTCCTTGTCATCCCCTTTGGAGCTTCCTCATCCGCTTTCAGAGGTACAAGATGTACATTTGCCAGTTCCACAGTCTTCACAGAGGTATTTCTACTGTCTTTTCAGATGATAATATGACACAAGGAGGTCACCAAGTTAAAGGTGAGGACATGACAGAATAATTGGTTTTTCCCACAAACACATGTCCTCTTGTCTTTACAGCATTTACTATTTTACAAATAAAGAGTATTTCTCCAACTTTCATGAATTTTCTCATTTGGTGGCTCTCCTGGAGTGTGTCAGGGCTTCCACACCCACTTTTGTCCCAAAGGATGTCTCCCCAAAGCAGCTAAAGCAGACTCTGCTATCCCTTCAAAATCAAAGGGCACTGTAGATTCTGACTGCAGGTATATGGGCCCAATACTGTGCAAGGTGTTCAAAGCAATCAGACATTCTGGCTGTTAATCTATGTAGAAAAAATATGGTACTTCTCAGGAATGGCCATAAGTTAACTGGGGAACCAAATGCTCCACGCCACCATCTACAATAGTGCCCATCTAAATGTGGCATCACTGGGGCACATATATACACTCACAGGCTGAAGAACCCCTTCCTGCGGTGATGGCCAGAAATGGGGACTTACCTCCTGAAGTGACCATGACTCATAACATTTGCACAGAATAAGACATGAAAAAGTTTGATTAGAAAATCTGGAATTCTTTTTAACTCCACAAACACCCCTATGGTACTGAGTCATAAGTCCCTGTGTAGACTGAAACTTCTGCAATTTTGCTTTAAAGCTGCTTCTCAGGGCTTCCTTGCAGGAATAATTTCCCACAGAAAAGATGAGTTCAGCCACCCTGCATCAGGAACCACTAGCTTTTAAAGTGGTATTTCATCACAGATTTGAGTCAACAAAAATTGACAGCTTCAGTGGGGGTAATTTTTTAAAGACTCAGATGTTTTTGTACAATATGAAGCTTTTCATGTAGTTGCAGTAAGAGGTAATCTATAAAATGTCTTCACTTAAAGTCAGTTGTCCATCTCCAAAAATTTTCTGTAGAAAATGCATATTAAAATGGTGCTAGAGCTTTATTAGCAATAGCACTGTTAGTATCTTTTTGACCATGAATTGTATCAGACTTCTTTTTTATAAAATATTTAAAATATTCCTTCATTCCTGCTTCTCAGATACTTTCAACATTAGCAAGCAGAACCCAGTATTTAACAGTTTAATAGTAGGGTTTTTTTTCGGGTTTTATTTTCTCTTTGTGTGCTCAGATCATAGAATCACAGAATGGTTTGGGTTGGAAGGGTCCTTTAAAGATGACCTAGTTCCAAACCCCTGCCATGGGCAGGGATAACTTCCACTAGACCACGTTGCTCAAAGCCCTGTCCAGCCTGGCCTTGAACACTGCCAGGGGTGGGGTAGGCACAGCTTCTCTTGGCAACCTGTGCCAGTGCCTCACCACCCTCACAGTAAAAAAAATCTCTTCTCACGTTCAATCTAAGCTCCCCCTTTTTCAGTTTAAAACTTGTGCTGTCACTACAGTCCTTGGTAAAAAGTCTCTCTCCATCTTTCTTGTAGGCCCTGTTTAGGTACTAGAAAGCTGCAATAAGGTCACCCTGGAGCCTTCTTTTCTCCAGGCTGAACAAGCCCAACTCTCTCAGTGTGTCTCCATACCAGAGGTGCTCCAGCCCTCTGAGCATTTTTGTGGCCTTCCTCTGGGCTCACTCAAGCAGGTCCATGTCCCTCTTGTGTTTGGGGCAGCAGAGCTGGACACAGTACTGCAGGTGGTGTCTCACCAGAGCAGAGTAGAGGGACAGGATCACCTCCCTTGACCTGCTGGCCATGCTCCTTTGGATGTAGTACTGGATATGGTTGGCTTTCTGGACTGCAAGTGCACACTGCCAGCTTAAGTCCAATTTTTTGTCCACTATTATTGCGAAGACCTTCTCCACAGGACTGTTCTCAATCCATTCATCCCCCAGTCTATATTGATGCTGGGGTTGCTCCAACCTGGGCGAAGGACCTTGCAGTTGGCCTTATTGAACTTCATGAGGTTTCAGAAGGTAAAAAGCATTTTGTTCACCTAACAACATCCACTGCAGGCCCGTGTGTAGTAAAGGTGAGAAAAAAAAAGGTAGCAGAAAGAGAAAAGTTGTTGAAAGAAAATGTTCCATGATATTCCCTGTTCTTAATTGTATACTTCAGATGAAAGAAAAGGAAACCTTTAAAGTGTGTTTTCAAGTCGGAAATGTATTTATTTGTGATACTCCATGATTCTTCAATATCATACAGGGAAGGAAGGTTTAGGAAAAAAAAAAAACCAGAACAAAAAACCAAAGTGCTGAAGTCCTGAGGCCTAGAGAAATACAAGAGTAATGAGCTTACAAGAATTAGTGGTCAGAAAGTTCCACCAAAAAGACAATGAATTAAATTACAGAGGGTTTTTTACAGCAAGTTAGCAGCCCAAAATGTGAGTAATACTACAGCAGGATCAATGAGGACAAAGAAAACAGCAATAAGACTGCATACAATGCTAGAACTGCTTATGGGGCAAAACGTATGAGCCAGGAGTTCTCATTTGCAGCCCACACACTGACACAGCATCACTTTTTTTGTTCTCACATGTTCACAGTCAGTTACAAAGCCAACAGCGGTTGCATGGAAGCTAAAAATGAGTGTATTCCCCTTCAATAAGGTGCTGCGCAGTGATACTGACATGCGTATTTTTTAGAGCTAATCTTTTTTCCCACAACTTCGTCCTACAGCAAATTCAAGATGTTTCTGATATGTCCCCATTTTCTGAGTGCCCATATAAAACAAAATTAATGAAATATAAAACTGTCAGAATGAGCATATAGGACTTATTAATAGAAACATGATAGGATGTACTATTCATTGTGTGACCTATAAATACCTAGAGCAAAATAATGAGCAATGTCTAAATTTGAGGGTGCATTTTTATAACAATTTTTGTATTTTTAAGCAAGATGGACAAGTGAATTTTCCACAGAACATTTTGGTGCTCTGTGAAGTTTGCCTTTCTATATAAAGAGCTCATCTATATTTGTTTCCCACATGCTTCCAAGAATGATGTAGCATCTGAAATTAAAAATATTTTTCAGTAGCTATCTTATGAAGGCTATCATTGCAGACAAAACTGGAGAAGGAGAGAAGTGCACAGAAGTACAAGGTTTGAAGGAATTGTAAATCCCATATACTGCAAAGCTGGAAAACATTTTGTTTACGAACAGGCAGGGAAGAAAAGCAAGGGAGAGAATAACATATTCCACATTCAATGGCTGTTGAGAGGCAGCTCTGCTTGTTGCCAAATGGTTTTATCATTTTTATGTGATTATCTTTTGTGTATATAAATTCTTCGGGTTTGCAAGGGTGACTGAGGAAGAGGCCTCTGAAGCCGAAATCTGTCTTACTGTTAACAGCGCAGTTTTAAGTTTACGCATTGAATCATTCAAAGTGCAGTTTTGCTCCCACACTAGGTCCCCTCTTGCAGAGTAAGAGCAACTGGAATCATGTTACTTTAATGGCTCAAAGGGGCATGTGTTGAATAGTCTGAGCCTAAAAATTAATCACCATAAAATAGTTTCCTTTATTAAAGGCTTATTCTTGGGATTGTTAATATTACTTTTATTATTGTGAGCACTTTATGAAAAGACTGTATTTCTTAGTATCCATAAAGAAGCCAACCTATTTATTAAACTGTCTCATTCAGTGGCTCCTGTTCTTGCCAGTTTAAGCTGAAAGGTATGAGAGATGTCACTCTGTTGCCAGATCATGTAATGATCATCATTTTGCAGAGAAGTTACAACTACACCAAAACAGAACATATTTCTGGGCTTCCTGGCCAAAGCATTTCTCTTCCTCTTGTAGCAGAAGTGACAACTTTGCAGACAGGAATATCTAAACACAGGGCTGACAGCAGAGCTGGGGATCATTCAGTTCCCTCCTCTCTGGGCCACCCTTTTCTCCTGCAGGTCAGGGTTCTCTCCTGCTTATCTCAACTGCCACACAAGATGTGATTACCTACTTTTTAGTTTGCAAAACTCAGAAGAATCTTACCCTGATATGCCTAAATAAATAAGCAAATAAATAAAATTCCAAAACCAACCAACCAACAAAACAGAAGATGGAGCCAGAGAGTGGCTTTTAAAGCAAATTGCCGGAGAAGATGGGGAATTCAGTTTGCTCCAAATCTTAAGCTTCAAACAAGACTGCAGATAAGGAATTGGAGAAAGCCTTCTGGGGTGCATTACGAGAATATGGAAAGTGGCTCCATTGTGTGAATGCATGAGTTCAAACTGCTTCTTCCCAGAAGTCTGTTGTCATCCTGTACGTGAGCCTGTGAGCCACTGTTACTGCTTATAGGCAAGCAGCCTAATTCAGCTGTATCCAAATCAAAGGAGTGAAAGTCAACCCACACCAAGAAAATAAAGGACAAAACTAACACAGGGAAGGATGTTTCACTTACCATGGCAGTACGCCAAAAAGCAAAGAGAAATGACACTAAGAAACAAGATAAGGTAGTATTAATTTGATATAAAGTAAGCTGAATTTTTCAGCTTTTCACTCTGTTATGGATATATTCTTCTGAGAAAGCTCAAATAAACCAAGCATAACATCCTAGTGAGCACATCTTCTACCAGTTCAGAATTTGTACTAACAATAAAAAGAGCTTTTAAATGCTGTCATCATATACATTTTTATTTCCTGCAAAAAGCACATACCAGAGGTACATAATTTAATTCTTAACCCTACAGATACTTTAAATGCAGAAAAAGAATTGGATAGGCTTGCTTTTCTTGGCTTCAAATTCAGTTATTAAGTCATCTTGCTTTCAGTCCTAACAACAGTTTTAATCCATGTGATTTGATCTGAAAGTGATGACAGAAAACAAAACAAACCAAAAAACAAAACAAAACAAACAAAAAAACCTGCTAGGAAGTATTTGTAAGATTTATTTTCTAGACTTTTTTTTTTCCTTTATTTTTTTCCTTTTTTTTTTTTTTGATTATAAGGGAAGCACTTTTCTAAACTAACCCTAATTTTGCTTCAGAATGTGCTCATAAAACTTGATGTCTACAGCAATTCTAACTTGAAATCCTTTTGTCCATTAGTTTTGTCAATATGGGAAAACTGTTGTTTTAAAGTTTTTGGTTTGAATGTGTGTGACAGTGATAGATCTGGGAGAACATTCAGGTCTTGGTGGTAATTTCAATGCCTTTTCCACCATTATGACAATATTCTTTTAGCCTGTTGGGTGGAATGCAGGAGGAAGCTTCAGGTTTCTGTCTTACTTTGAAACCTTTCTATTTCTTCTCTGATTCCCTTCCTCCTCTCCCCAGGTTTCTATGCAGTACTTTATCTTCCTTCAGTCATTGCAAAACTGGTTTTGGTGTGCAAAAATTTCCCTATCATATTTCCCCCTCTTATAAGGGAAGACCTCAGATTTGCACACCTGGTAAAGCGATGTACTAGACCTCAGGACATCTGTTATTCAAGTGCCTTCCTGGCCTTGCAGAGGAAGTCACCACTACAGATAAGCTCTAAAATGCGCCCTTATGATTCTTATCTTGACTGGCCACTGCTGGAGTCTTGTGTTGTCTTCCACCTCCTCCCCCCAAAGGGTAACTTATTTACAAAGATCAAACCTTTATATAAAGCACATATTTCATTTCAGCATATACTTATTTGGCTTTGGTCCAGAATACATGCCCACCTTCCAGTGGTTTCCCCCAATGTCTTAAACGTTGAAGGATTAGTCTTGGACCTGAAACTGTTTAAAGATACACAAGAGACAAGGTGAATGGGGAAATGTAATATGTCCAAATAGGCAACTGAAGAAAATCCAGATAATGTGGGGAATATGCAGGACCCATTTCCAGTCCTATGAACCACACTTTTGCCTATCAAAGCCACTAATTTTTTCCATTACTTGCTTCCTTAAAGGCCCATTTAGCAAAAAGTCTTTTGGGTCTCCCAAGTGCCTGCAGTCACTTGTGTCCAACATGCTCTCAGTTTATCTGTCAGCAATGCCCAGTGTCTAATCTTGAACAAAAACAACTACAAGGACAGCAGGCCTTGACAGACTTCAGTTTTATAAAACATGTTTAGATGCACATCGTTCTGAAAATTATAAAGTATATTGATGTCTTCAGAAACTATCTCCCGTATCTTTTCAAGCAGCAAGCAAACATTTCTATCAGTAGGTCTAACCTAGGACCGCAGGATCATCCATAGCAGCAAGAGGATTGGTCTTTGCCGCTTTAGCAACAGTTTCCTTCTAAGAATTATAAGAAAGAGATGTTATCTGGTACAATCACACTTCCTGTGGGAAACAGTTTGAGATTGCAGATTCATTTCCTATATGCTATTATACAGCCATTATTTTGTTGACTGGACATTTCCCTCCACAATAGACTTCTGTACCTCTAATAGTTCAGTTAAGTCTAAATGTCTTGCTGTGGTCCTGCAGGTACTGCTTGTTTGTTTAGCATAACAGAGATTACTATACATTGTGAAAATTTAGTTTCTGCCACAAAAAAAAATATCTTTCCTCTATTGCCTGTACATACTACATGAGTAACATAAGCGCCAAGTGGGCAGCCAGGATTTGTTCTGTTGTTGATGCTGCTCTGTGTCACTCCCAGAGGAAAAATAAACTCCTGATCTTTGAGGTTTTCATACCTGATTTTTTTTTTCCCTGCAGAGAAATGCTGCTCATTAGCTTAGTATGGGCGCATGTAAAGTTACAACTCACATAATGCTTTCAATCTGCTTATTACCTCTGCAACACAAGATGACAGTTCAGGCACTGAGCATGTATCTCAGGAAGAAGTGCTTTTTCACTGGCTTTAGCATGGATTTGGGTAGGTTACCTGACCTTCTTGGACCTCAATGAATCCATCAGGAAAAGTGAGTGTAAAGTAGCATCTTCTGGTAAATGAGCTGCTGGAAATCTGTTGCATTTCTGTTAGGAATGAGCTGTTGGGACAATAAATTTCTACTGCTCAAGCAGCCCTGCCACACTGCAAACCTCCTACCAACAACTCTTGCCTGCCACAAGGCTTGCACTGACCATAGGCCGGGCGGGCCCTCTGTCTTATGTGATTCGGAGAAAACTCCAGGAACAAACTCGCCAACAAAGTTTCCAAGTAGACATGCAGGTATTCTGTATTGCGGCTCCGGGAGACACGGGGGATAGCTCCTCCTAACGTGCATCCCTGTATTGATACACAGGCCATCCTTATATAGTCATTTGGACATACATATTCCTGAGGCTACACATGGATTACATCATTTTCCAGAAAGTTTCCTGCATACATACAAAATGTGGTGATGGTCTTTGAGGGTCGTTTACTTCTTCCAACAATCTTCATAACTGCTGCCAGCCTTTGAAGCACCAGCTTAATTAACATCACAGACATAGCAATCATCCTGTCCTACTCATCAGGTAGTTGAACTGCTCCCATCCTGGACATCTGCTAGTCCGGGTTACTCCCCAGTAGATGTCTACACCAGCTTAATGGGTTCATTAATACCACAAACATAGTAATCATCCTGTCCTTCTACTAATCAATTAGTTCAACTGTGCCCATCCTGGACATCTGCTAGGCCCAGATACTCCCCATCCCCAGGTCCTGTTTTCCTATTTTCTTACACTTTTTGTACTAAGGTCGTAAGGACCCAAAACTATGTCAACTACCTTCAAGCACTTCAGTTATTTTCCATTACAAAGCCATCAAATGTAGAACTGATTCCATTTTGTGCTTTTGTGCTTCCTTGTCTCATATGCCACCCATTTTCAACACTGAATACTGAAATTCACATAGAAATTGTGCAACTGTGTAAACGTTGTTTGATGCAGAAAACGCTACACAAAGTTTAGTATAGTGAGATCATATGGTCTAATGCATCAGCAGAAATCCCACCTCTACCTCGCATGCTGACCTTCAGCCCCAAAGATAAGCTCAGGTTGGAAAAAGCAATGTAAACATCCCTTTCTTTCGCAAAAGGGTTGGCAGCGGCTTGACTAGGGGACGGACACCACACAGCCTCACCGTGCCAACCGAGGCACATTAGGCATTCGCCATACGAGGGACGCGTTTACCTGGCTGCCCCCTGAGGCGTACCCGCTCTCAGCCCTGACAGCCACTGAGAGGGCGGTTACTGAAGGAGATGTGTGTTGAAACCCCGTTCTGATCGGAGGGTTTCCTGAGCTGAGGCACAGCGATCCAACATTGCGAGATGGCGGCCGGCGCCCGCCATTTTCCCCCCCCTCAGGCCACCGCGCCCCGCCCTGCCTGGCCCGGCCCGGCCCAGCCCAGCCAAGCCCAGCCCAGCCCTGCTCGGGGGCAGTGCCGCCGCCGCTGCGTTGGTTCCTGCTTCCGAGGGAGCCCGCGGCGGCTCCCGGCTCCGGCAGGTCCCTCCTCCGGCTCGGCAGTGCGGGCCGCCTTCCCTGGCAGCAGCTTCTTCCTGCCGCCGCGGCGGTGCCCGCTGGCCCCACGGAGCCCATGGCGGCGGAGCCTCAGCCCAAGGCGCTGACTCGCAAGCCCCTTCTGCTCCACAAAGTGGAGGGCTCGCAGGAGGTGGTGAACATGGCAGCGATAGTGCCCAAGGAGGATGGGGTCATCAGCGTCTCCGAGGACAGGTACCGGGGAGCGGGGGTCCGCAGGTCCTATGGGGCTGTGATGGTGGGCTGTCGCCCCCCACCATCACTTGTCCGTGATCGTGGTGGCGAAGGGCTACC
Source organism: Myiopsitta monachus (assembly GCA_017639245.1). Lineage (NCBI taxonomy): Eukaryota > Metazoa > Chordata > Aves > Psittaciformes > Psittacidae > Myiopsitta > Myiopsitta monachus. The sequence goes on from CM029919.1 coordinate 70,802,375, forward strand.
ACTGCAGGATCCACCGGTGATGGGCCACCACCATCCTCCCAGGAGTGATGGTGGGAGGTGACAGGTCCTGAGGTGGTGGTCCATGACCAGCGAGTGATGATGGTGGTTACAGACCACCATGATCGCTGGTGTGGCTTTAACTCCACCAACAGACTCCAGGCAAGAGCCAGGGTCACGGTGGTCCAGAGTGGGGACATGGCTTAAGGCAGCCACATTGAGTCCTGCAGGAGAAGGAGCTTGGGGGTCTTACCTTGGTGTCCATCTTCTCCTCCACTGCAGCATGGGTCAGGGCAGTGAGTGGGCTGGAGAGCTGCTGAAACTTGCAGGGCTCAAGTGACTTTTCTTAACCAGATTAAAATGTTTGATTGAGCTCGCCTGCATCACACAGATTTCGGGGGGCTGTGGAGGTTTTTGACCTTGCCTAAAGATTGTGGTGGCTTTAGCTAGAACAGTAGTTTTAGTCCCTGATTCCTCTCCCCAGACATTTCTTGGTTACTGTTTAGAAATACCATGTATCAGTGATAAGATCTTGGAGTTAAATCTCTTGTTGCAAAGCTGCCAAAGAGGAGAATGTCTTCAGGCCGTTTAAATGGGCTGTGTGAGCTCTGAGGCTGCCCAGAGGCAGCCCTATCCCTTCTGAAAGAGCTCAAACTCAATGTCGCCCTGCAGCTGGAGCTTCAAAACTATCCTGAAGGTGTCTTCCTTTAAAGTAAGAGCATTTTTTTCTTCCATAGTCCATAAATAGTTATTTTAAGCAGTTTCTTTGCAACTCAGGTGTAACCTGTGTCCCCAGCTTGAAAGACAAACGTTGTCCACTGTGTGAATATGTTTTGATTCTTAAGGTTGGGGTTTTATTGTGGGCTGTTTCTCTCGGATGCCTGTTATCCTGCTGAGCGGCTGCTTTTATGTCTCTGCTGGCTTTCTGGAAAACTGTCAGTGCTTCTTTCATCTTGTCTTTGTCCTTACTGTGAGTTAGTTTTTCAGGTAGTTGTCAAAAATGTGCAAGTTTAAGACCATTTCAGTTCATCTAAGCTGTGGTCTCCAAGTGAACTCTCATGCCTCATAGAAAGAGGAGCTAAGCTACTTCAATCAAGTACATTGTCAAAAAGCAGTTTTGCGTTATTATGTGCTCATGATTTTATTGTCTTTACATTTTTTATATGTTTGTTGCGAAGCTGAATAAAACTTGAGTTTGTTTTTGCTCACTATAGCTGTTAAGCTTATTCAGTCAATTCTTTGTATCTGTAAGAAAGTATTCCTGAAATTAATTTGCTCTCATATAGATTCTTTCTCAATCTGTCTCTCCCCCACCATAGACAAAATACATAGATTCTGCTGTTTTAGAACATATGAGTTGCTGAGAACAGTTTGATGCTCCAAGTTTATACTTATACATAGAGAAAGGGATAGATCAGAGGTCTTTGTTTCACTAATAATTGTTATGTCAGGTTCAAGTAATAAGTGGTAAAGCAGAAAACAGTGTTTTCACACTTAGTGTGAGAAGTGGTGATGCTCACCAGTTCATGAGCATCACCCTTTCCTTTCCTGTCCCAGAGCAAAACCCAGGTGCAGATCAGTTAGGTCCTGCTTGCTGATGAAGCTGGGTAAAGAAATCTGCTGCTAGATGTCTAAAGTTTTGATGATGGTACAGGATAGCTCTGCAGATGTTAAAATGCTGTAGTAAGTCTGGAGGTTCCCAGGCTGTTTTCTGTTTGAAGGTGCTAACCAGGTAATTTGCCTGCTTGTGGGGCTGGTTTGAAGCACCTTCAAGATGCTGTAAACTATACTCATGCCTTTTATTTCTTTAGGTATGAAGATGTTTATTGATAGCTTTTTTTTTCTTTAATTTTCTACCTGCATTAGCATTTTAATTGTAATTAAAAGGTTGAAAGTCTATATTTTATTTGGAAAGAATAGCAGGTTGGAAGTCAAACTTGGAGGTTTCAGGATACCTGGGGTGGAAGCATAATTTACCAGACTTTCAATACTTGTGGCTTATGATTAGGTTTGTGCAGGTCATTATGGTGCCTTTTCCTGTTTGGACCTGCCTTCTAATGTTAGCGTTGATGTAGTTGTTTAATGGCCTTGGAATGCGGAGGACTTTTAGAGATTCCCAGAAACTGTAAAAGACAGTTACGGAGATGCCTTGTCTCTAAGTTGGAGAGACATCAATTTGATAGGCAGACCAATTGGTGGATAAAGAACTGGCTGGATGGCCGCACACAAAGAGTTATCGTCAATGGCTCAATGTCCAGCTGGAGACCAGTAACGAGTAGTGTCCCTCAGGGATGGGTGTTGGGACCGGTCTTGTTCAACATCTTTGTTGGTGACATGGACAGAGGGATTGAGTGCACCCTCAGCAAGTTTGCCGATGACACCAAACTGTGTGGTTCAGTTGATACATTGGAGGGAAGGAATGCCATCCAGAGGGACCGTGACATGCTTGTGAGTGGGCTGATGCCAACCTGATGAAGTTTAACCATGCCAAGTGCAAGGTCGTACACCTGGGTGGGAGCAGTCGCAGGCACAGCTCCAGGTTGGCCAGGGAAGAGATTCAGAGCAGCTCTGCGGAGAAGGACTTGGGGGTGGTGGTCAATGAGAAAACGAACATGAGCCGGCTGCAGTGTGCGCCTGCAGCCCAGAAAGCCAACCGTATCCTGGGCTGCATCAAAAGGAACATGACCAGCAGGTCGAGGGAGGTGATCCTGCCCCTCTGCTCTGCCCTTGTGAGACCTCACTTGGAGTATTGTGTGCAGTTCTGGTGTCCTCAACATAAAAAGGACATGGAACTATTGGAACAGGTGCAGAGGAGGGCCACGAGGATGATCAGGGGACTGGAGCACCTCCTGTATGGAGATAGGCTGAGAAAGTTGGGGCTGTTCAGCCTGGAGAAGAGAAGGCTGCATGGAGACCTCATAGCAGCCTTCCAGTATCTGAAGGGGGCCTATAGGGATGCTGGGGAGGGACTCTTCATGAGGGACTGTAGTGATAGGACAAGGGGTAACGGGTTCAAAGTTAAACAGGGGAAGTTTAGATTGGATATGAGGAAGAAATTCTTTACTGTGAGGGTGGTGAGGCACTGGAATGGGTTGCCCAGGGAAGCTGTGAATGCTCCATTGCTGGTGGTGTTCAAGGCGGGGTTGGACAGAGCCTTGGGTGGCATGGTTTAGTGGGAGGTGTCCCTGCCCATGGCAGGGGGGTTGGAACTGTATGATCTTAAGGTCCTTTCCAACCCTAACTATTCTATGATTCTATGCTGTCTGCCTCTTCGCTTGTTAACCGAGTGAGTGAGTTTTGGTCCTGCTTCCCAGCCTGTGACATGTACTGCTCATACGAGAGAAATGTTCTGAAACTTTTGCAGAGAACTTCAGCAGGAAGAACTTGCCATCTCCAGTGCTTGCTCTTCAGGCTGGGGATGATGGATCTTCAGGAGATGAAGAGGAGGGAGTTCTTCATTGGTTTGCTGGCTAATGGCTGAATATATATCACTGTTAAAGTTGCTTGTTGCACTGTTAAAGTTGCAACAACTGTACCATTGTAAAGGTTTTCTTTAGTGCACAACGTGGCTCTATACCTATAAGCCCTCCAAAGCAGAGGCTGTCTCTATTCTCAATTTTGTATGGTACCAGTGGTTTTATCTGGTTTTAAAAGACACAGAAGTGGTTTCGGCTATAGCTTGCACAGATAGTCATGCATTATATAGCCCTGAGTCATCGTATTTGTAGTGCATACATGCACATATTTTGAGAAATAAAATGAAAACTGAGTAATAATAGAGTGTGTGGCCATTCCTCATAAATAATGGCATATGGGGGGGGGGAGGGGAGAATGAATCTCTGGGAGTGGGATTTGCATATTCAGCTAGGTTTTTCTAACCTTTACATAAGCTGCAAGGTTGGAGTTTCTTTTCAGTGCACAAGGAGTGGCAGCATTTGTTATCCAAGAATGTATAAATCTGATGCAGGAGGGATATAAGAAAGAAATTACTAGCTTTCATCCATGGTCTTTCACCTGCTGGCAAATGTTGGAATTAACAGGCACATATATCCAAACATGTAGAGTCTTGAGTGATCCATAGCATTTCATGCCCTAGGTGCTATATGTGAAGCTCAAGTGGGATTTTCCTTATGTGTGCAGGTGGCCCTAAGCTGTCATCAGCTTCCTGTGCATTAAAAAGCACTTCAAAATCACTAAGCATCCTTGTCTTGTGTTGCATTTAGAGGGAGATGTGGGTGTTTGGCATATCTGAAAACTAGGTCACTGGCATGTCAAGTTCAGACATGTCTAACTCCATGCTCCAGAGAAGATTTAGTGTCACTAATCTCACCTGAACATGGGGATGCAATGGAAGAAGTGCACTGACTCACCCAGCTTTCAGTGCAAGCAGTTCTGCACAGTGTTGCCATGCTTCTGTATTTCTCAAGAGCCTGCCAGTGATGTGAGGGCTATTTCAGCTGGGTGTCTGATGTGCTGATCATGTGTCACTGTGCAAGACTGGCAGGAGGGAGGTAGGGGTCATTGTGGCAAACATGCGCTTTGACACTAGCCATCTTTTTTTCCACTAGCTGTGTTGTAGGTGAGGAAAACTTAGACATACGCTTGTGTAGACAACTTTCCTGGTAGTTATGAACTCTGGTCTATGCACTCTTATGGATGGGTTCTGTGCTCACTTAAATGCTGCAGACCTTGGAAATGTAGGTGTTGAAGTCAAGAACTGTTCTTAAAGTATCCACAGGAGGTAAAAGCTTTCATAATCAACTGTAAATTGTCCAAATCCTTTCTTTTTTGAAAACCAGTTATTCTTGTCTCCTGGAAGGTGACAAAATGCAGGAGAAAATATTTATGCCATAGAAATTATATATATATATATATATTAATAATGGAAGAGAGACCTTTGTCTTCTCTAACACCTTGTACCACATATTAAGTTCCTTTGGAACTGAAATGTCTCTGCTTCTTTGTATGGATAGCTGTATAAACAGTAAGCCCAGACTGTCATTTACGTTTATACTAGTGTCTTCATCTCACATACAGAAAACTGCAGAGCTTGTTGGTAGGTTTGGTGTACAGTTTGAGGGCTTCAAATGCAGATGTGGTTTTTAAACGTTGATGTGCATTTAAGCTGTTGTCTTCTGGGTATGCTAACTAGCAGGATTTTTAGGGGGGTGCAAAGAATGAATGACCATATTGTGTAGATGAAGTCTCAACTCTGCTAAACTAACAGTGAACTAGGAATGAGAATGTGAATATGTGACAAGAAATGTAAGGGCTGTCTTTGGTGTTCTGCTGGCATACCTTCTAGTGTGGTGAAGTGTGATCTTTCCACCCTTAAACATATCAAAAGCAATCTTTTGCTTCTTGTGGTTTTCTTGTCCACATCCAGTACATAAAGCGTATAGCAGTATAGTACATGCCTGTGAAATATTTCTAATGGAAAAGTGGGATTCTTCACTCAGTGCTGCATCCAGGCAGGATGCCAGGAACTTCAGACCCCTGGGAATTTCTGGGTTTTCTTTCTCCTGTGGTGGAGTGATAGAAAGTAACTGCTTTGCCTAGCAGTATGGTTGCGATATAGGTCTGTAATTCTCATCTGAGCACAGGGTTTTGTTACCGATGGCCACTCTGCTGCGTGTGTGACTGCTGGTTCGCAGCAGAAGTGCAGGGGATGCGGGAACTGATTTTGATGCTGTCTGTGCATGTTTATCAATCTAAGCCTGTGGGTTTCACACCCAGGTTATTGGCAGCCTAAGCAGTAGTTCAAGCCCCCCAAAGGTATGGATGCGCTTCACAGGTGTGAAAAGACTTGTCACTGCCTGGAGGTTCTTTAAATTTTGATAAAAACATCAGTCACAAACAAGATTGTTGAAAGGAAATGAAGGAACTCTACATTAACAGTGCAAAGGCTTGTAAGAAACCTATTGCTGTAAATGCAACTTGTTTGGTCTGTGTTTTGTTTTTTTTTGTTTTTTTTTTTAACTAATTAGATGTGTTGCAACTTGATGACTGTGTTTGGAATAAAGCTCAGGGTGGAGGTTAGTGCTGGCTGCTTGAGTGGGAGTAGTGGAAGCTGGCGAGGGGCTTGAGAGAGAACAGGAGGTCCAAAAGCCCTTGGAGTCAGAAATTGTTGCAAGTGTTGAAAAGTAACTGTGCCTGGTTTGACTAACATGTATCCTGTTGAGACGCCAAAATCCTGGGACTAGCACATAAAATGTTTTGCTGAGTACTTGTTGAGGATCATAAGCTCTACTTAGTAAGTTGTGAAAGACTTGTCATGCACTTTTTTAACCCTCTGTGGCACTTCGAGCCACCAGGTGATACCAGAGCTTGTGTAACCTTTGCCTTATGAGGCTCTCCCCCAGGTACTTAGTATCATTTAAAGATTTAAAGCGCAACCATTAGTCTTGTCTTCCTGATTCGAGCTATCCTGTAGCTGCTAGCTGTCGTGGTTTAATCCCAGCCGTAACTCATGCAGTCACTTTCTCTCTCCCCTCCTTCCTCCCCCCCCCCCCCCTCCTGAAGGGATGGGGAGGAGAATCAAAAGAATGTAACTCCCAGGGGTTGAGATAAGAACAGTCCAGTAACTAAGGTATAACACAAACCACTACTGCTACCACCAGTAATAATAATGAGAAGGGAAATAAGAAGGGAAGAGAATACAACCATTCATCACGCACCGACCAATACCCAGCCTGACCGAGCAGTGATCTAGCCCTTCTGGGTGACTGCCCCCAGTTTATATAGTGGGCATGATGTGCCTTGGTATGGAATACCTCTTTGGCTAGTTTGGGTCAGGTGTCCTATCTTTGCTTCCTCCCGGCTTCCCCTCCTCCCTGGTAGAGCACGAGACTCAGAAAGTCCTTGGTCAGACTAAACATTACTGAGCCGTAACTAAAAACGTCCGTGTTATCAGTGCTGTTCCCAGGCCAAAAGTCAAAACCACAGCACTGCAGCAGCTACTAAAACGGAGAAAAATAACTGCTACTGCCGAACTCAGGACACTAGCTCATGCAGGTCAATGCACAAATTGGTACAACTCCTGTAGTTGTATTAAGTTCACGTCTTAACTGCAAGGTGACAGCTGCAAAAATGTGGTAGGACATGACTTGGACCACAGTTGCAGAGTAGAGTTGTCATCAAAGTAGAGTTGAACATAAGGTGCTTAAGTATTTAGAGTCAGAGATGCAGTGGTTTTTACTTGTTTCTCTGTTTTAGGGATTATTCATTTTTATAACGGTCTAGATACATGTATCTTACAAGTTTTATTTGGAGTAAGAAGACCTACTTAGTATACCTTCTGTTTGCCTTATGGTAGCTTCTTTTTCTGCCAGTTGCTGAACAATGCTCTTGAGTTGCAGTAAGTTTTGAGATGCTGATTCCATCTCCCACATTACCCAGTTCTCCTTTTATTTCTTTCTTCCCTGACCCCATTTTAAATTCATTGGCATCTGCTTGCACAGGGACTGCATCTCTCATCAGCATGTCTCGTGTCTGCCAGGCTTGGTGACCTTCCCCTGCGGTCTCTCCAATTCTACAGCTGAACAATGCTGCTTGCCAAGAGGAGACTGCACAATGCCACCACTGTGTGTGCTCTGCAGCCCCTGGAAGAAAAACAAATGGCAGTTATGGACTATATGCAGTACAGAGCTGGCATGTAACTAAAAACAAAGGTGTTGCAGGAAACTAGCAATTTTTTCTCCTCAAGATAAAGACGGAGGATGCTGCAGCACTAAATGACTGCAATGCCTTAAAATAAAAGAATTACAACTGTTTTGAAGCCATCAAACTAGTTCAATAAGTCTGGTCTTTCATTGTGGGTCACTTAGCAGACTGAAGGTCTCAAATAGCGTGTGACGTTGTAGCACAGTAGAAATACGTCAGTAGCTTTTTTGACCTACCTTGTAGGATTTTGGTTACTGAGGCACTCTATTTTTCTTCCCTCCAGCTGCACTTGTTCCTGCACGGTATCTGCTAACAGTGAACTGTGCATGGGTTTTTCAGCAACAGCTTTCTGCTATGTGATCATACATGCAAGACAGCTGCTCAAAAGTGGCACATGCTTTGTGTAACACTGTTTGTATCAGTCTTAAGAGAAGTTAGAAAATACTTTGTGGATCAGAGAACAAATGGGAAGGAGAGAATGGGAAGGTGTAATGCAGGCATGCATGTGTTCCTGTATTAAAGAGCTCTAAAAGCTTTGTAAATGATGCATAATGCCCTAAGGAGATCAACTGGCATTTTCACAAGTGTCTTCTGTGCATCATTGTTTTCTGTGCCCTGTAACCTCTCACTCATTGGAAGGCTATTCACATAAAAGCAACCCCAGAAGCCATATTTTATTGCCTTGCCCATGGTGCTTCTGTCAATTGCCTATGAAATACAAGTGGATTTATATAAAATTCTGCCAGTATTTGCGTGTATTTGCCCAGGGATTTGATGAAAATTGCAGTACTCCCTAGTGTACTCCGTTGGAAAGACAGCAGCAAGGAAAACCACAGTGGTTTCCCTTCTGCATATGGTGTGAGGGAGTGATGGATGCAGTCACGGCGCTGCAGGCTGCAGCAGGCTGGGATGGGCACCATGGGAGGAGACAGAAGTGGTAGGGTGCTGAGAATAGCCACATATAGTGGGATGCACCATGTTCAGCTGAGTCTTGACCTTCATGGATGTTTTCAGGAAAGAACATAAAACTTCCTTCTTTGTACTTTGTGAGGTGAAGTATGAAATGAAATAAATGGACTATAAAACAAGTGTCCGCACAGGAATGGCAAGTACCCCAGTAAGCAAGTTGGCTGAGTGGCTGGAGCAAGCCTGGAGAAGGAAGAGGACAGCTTCATGAAAGGAGAAGCAAGACAGAGTAAATTTACCAGGAAGCCCTCTGAGGAGGGAGCTTTACATAATCATGAAACCATATGTATCTCTCAGTGTTCTTCATGTGTCACAGTCTCCATGCCTGATGGCTTGAAACTGTGCAAAAATAATGGTCAAAATGGATATTTGGCTTTCAGAAGGCAGGTAATAAATTTTGCAAGTTAGGCTGTGCTGAAATTTTAGATGGACAAAATACAGCTGTCATCCTAATGGGAGGAGAGGCAGAGCAGTTGTGGAGGCTGGGTTAAAAAAAAAAAAAAGGTGTTTTAATTTTTCTCCTAGTCAGGCTGCAGGAAATAACATTGTGTAACTAACCTTGGCCAGACATTGAACATATGGGCTTTGCTTGTCATACCATGTGTATTCACCACTAAATTAAGTTTTTCAGGGAACTCTTAAGGTTTTGAGCACTGAATTGAAGGCACTGCCAAAGCACAGTTCTGGGTAGAAGAGCATTTCTGTTGTGCTGCCAAGTTTACAGAGGAGTTTGATCTAACATTGTCTTTTCTTCTCCAAGACCTGTACCGTTCCCTCTTACTGTAAAAGAGGGTAAAAGGTCAATTTATTTTTTTTATCAGATTTTTGAAATAACAGTAGTGATCAATCAGACCCAGAAGGCAGTGCTTTTGACCTTTACAAGTCTGTAATCTTGGTTTCCTTAGGAGTTAAGTCCCATGGAGAGAAATCTGACAAACGGCTGCCCTAATGTGAATTAGCCTATTTTGCCACCAGGTTGAATTATCTGGATTAGAATTATCTGGATTCAAATGATGGAAAAAATATAGTGCCCTGTTCTGAAGGGATATAGAGAGAAGATCCTTGCCTGTGTTCAGAACACCTTTGGCTTCCAATTCACTTACAATAGCAAACAAAAGCTGCATTGTATTTTCAAGTAGGTGGTGAATCTGCCTCGTGGAGTACTTTAGGGTCTTCAAGTAAATAGCTTTTGTTTTGTTCTGTTTTTTAAAAAAGCTCTACCAAGATATGCTCATGAGTTGGTGCTAAAGCTTTCACTTCAGCTTAAAAGGTAATAAGGTATAGCAAAACCATAATTACATTCATGCCAGCTAGCACATGCTAGAAGATGGGAGATAAGAGAGTTTTGGTATTGGTTCAGAGCAGTGGTATATATTCTCTTGGTACAATGGTTTCAAGATTTAGATACATAGGTAGATTCTGACTGCCATGCTAGTTAGCTTATCTGTGGCTTGGAATAAAAAACATGTAGGCATATAGAAGGGGTAATCCAGTAGGTTTACTGTGTTCCAAGAAAGATGAAACAGGAGAGCACTGAAAATTATCTGTTCTGATGTTTTCTTTCTTGTTGCTGTTTAGCTTTTCTGAAGTAGTACAAAAAAGTTTATTTTATAGATGCCTCGTGATTTGGATGCTTTTCCAAGGAGAGGAATCCAGAAGGGATTGCCTTTTAATTTAATACAATTGCCCCTTATCTTGGAAAACCATGTGATTTAATCCCATTTAAGAGACAGGTCCTCATTAAGTATTTTGCTCCCTTTATGTGTGTTGGAAACTTTAGGAATCTGTGCTGTGAAACTGGAAATGAGGGCTTACATTTCATTTCTAACTAGTTTGCACTCATTTTGCTCATGTGCTGAATTATCCTTACTTTACATACTTTATTCTTGATCCTTAGTGTTACTAAGCTGTATCTTCTCATTGCCCTACTCTGTCTCTGTTTTCCTATTTGATACAGAGAAATTCTGGTCCTCCTTTTGGCTCTCTGTTTTGCTTGAGCAAATGTGGACTATGGAGTCATCCAATGAGTGGTCCAAGTTAAGGTTGCAAAGGCCTCATTTTCTGCAGCACCATGTGCATGGGTTAGAATGAAAGAAAAATTTCTGAGGAGATGCTTTGTGCTTTGATGGTATGGACATAGCCTGTGGTTCAGCCTGGCTTCTACTGCATTCAGGGTTGGCTAAAGACGGCTGCAGCATTCTGGTGGCCCAGGAGAATCTCTACATGGTGTCGTAGCTGGACTTAACCAATCACGCCTTTGCTTCACTGGTTGTTTCAGCAGCTCTGCCATAAATAAGCTGTTGTCAAAGGCTGACTGCACTTCTGCAATTATTTCAAGTCCAGTAGGAAAGCTCATGCCCACTTATGCCTGTGCATTTCTCCAACATCAGGCATACAGCCCTTGTGCCTGCTTTTGTCCTGTTGATCCCATTGCTTTAAAATTCTGTGGCAAAGGAGACTTTGGTCTGGCAGCAGCCTGAATGTAGCGTGTTTTCTGATGACCAGGAGCTTGAGGGGAGGTGAAAAGGCCTCTTCTTTTCTGAAAAGCCCTGCTTTTGGCTTCTGGAGTTTAATAATCTCTAATGGTTTTGATATGCCATGCCATGGTAACAGTTTACTTTAGCACAGGCAGCAGCAAATACTGATAAAAACTAGAGTGTGAAGTAGGGCAGTGCAGTAGTACTAACATGGGGAAGGAAGGACTAAAGCTGGCTCAAAATCAACTGTGCTTTGTCAAGTCAAAATCTACACCTTTGGCTTTAGTGTACCGTAGGCCTGGACTAAAGTTAGTTAAAGACTAGAATTAAGAAGTTGATACTTTTTTGCTGCAGTGAAATGGTACATTTTTTTTCCGTACCATTGAACCCTATTAGTCCCATTCAGTCAGAATAATTATAATTAAGCTCAAAAGTGTGTGTCAGGTCTACCAGAGCATTGTGTGCTATCTTAGCAGCTGAGGCTTTTAGTGCTGTCTGAAGAGCAAAAAAGCCTGTCTGATATTACCTCATGTTTTCTAGGTTGTGTTGCATCTGAATCAGGAGTAATGGGAGTTTTTGAGACTGCCATTGCTAGCTAACAGTGGACATATGCTGGATTTCTTCAGGCAGGAGAAAACAGGTAAAGCAGCTTGCATCAGGGGATCAACTGCAATGGGTGCGCTTTGCACAGTGTATTATGAAGCAGGGGTTGGTTACAAAATGTATAGGTGCTAATCCATTTCCGAAGAAGAGCACAGTCTCTTCCCTTCAGGCAGTGAATCAGGCTTCATGAACAAATCTCTTATTGCTAACTTCTGCACTGCCAGTAAACGAGTGGGAACAGATGGCATTTTTGAAGACATCATCATGCCTTCAAAATACCAACTGATAAATGATTCTGCTGGACTTCCAGCAGGGACGTCAGCTCAGACCCATCCAAACACTGAACTTTCAGGTTCATGTGCTGATGCTAGGTTTATTTGTAGCCAGAAAGTAAAAGAATGTAAAATTCTGGAGAGCTTTGATGCTGTGCTTGGAGTCCCATAACAGCCAGAGCTGCACCAGCAGATGAGGAGCCCTTCTGAGTGTGATGGGCTGTTGCAGAGACATGCTCTCAACCCTCCTACAGGCAGGGTTTCTGCAGGCTGCACAGCTGTGGATGTGGCTCCGGGAGATGTTTGGGATCTCTGTTGTTTGGCATCTCATCTTCCCCTTTGTACAAACTCTTCATGGTTGCAAGAATGGATGGGGAAAACATGACCAGCAGGAAGATAGGAAATCCTACTGTAGCTTGTACCACTAGTTCAATTCCAAAGCGTTGGGTCTGAAGATTAAAAGCAAAGGTAGGGGTTTTTGTTTAACAAGTAATGTTATAAATGCTGGTGGTCATGGTCCTTACGTTTCCAGCAGTTAACTTTTCCTCAAATACCATGGCTAATGTGTTAGATAGCAGAAAAAGCAGTAGGGAAAGGGAGTTATGAACATACTGATTGTTAAAGAGAAATCTACATGCTGTAGTGCCTGGAAATGCAGGAACTTTATCTGAAATCTGAAAGCTCCTTTGTGATTTAGGATGCTTTTACTCCTTCTTTCCCTCCTCCCCCATAGGCTCTTTTGTAGATAAGAGGTAAGCTTGGTGATATTTTCCTTGAGTTCTAATTAAGAAGAAGCCAAGCCGAGAAGTCACCATTCCCAACTAGTTTCATCTACCCCATCCTTTTGGTCACAGCTTGTATTCATCCTTGAACGTTGTTGTCTGCTTTTTACGAGGTGTGAACACGTCTCCATCATCATTACCTCTGTCTTCACTGGTAAATGCTCTGACCACACCACCTTCCAAGTCTTGGAAGGCAGACGCAGGGTCTGTGAGAATGAAGACCCTGTGCCCACTGTAGGAGAGAATCTGGTTCGAGACCATCTTAAGAACCCGAATGTACACAAGTCTGTGGGACCAGAAGAAATCCATCCGAGGGTCCTGAAGGAGCTGGCAAATGAAGATGCTACGCCACTGTCCATCATATTTGAAAAGTCATGGCAGTCAGGTGAAGTTCTCAATGACTTGAAAAGGGGAAATATAACCCCCATTTTCAAGAAGGAGAAAATGGATGACCTGGGGAACTACAGACCAGTCAGCCTCACCTCTGTGCCTGGCAAAATCTTGGAGCAGATTCTCCTGAAAGGCATGCTAAGGCACATGAAAAACAACCAGGTGCTTTGTGAAAGCCAGCATGGCTTCACTAAGGGGAAATCCTGCCTGACCGATCTGGTAGCCTTCTGTGATGGGGCTACAGAACTGATGGACAGGGGTAGAGCAGTTGATGTCATCTACCTGGACTTGTGCAAAGCGTTCAATACTGTCCCACATGACATCCTTGTCTCTAAATTGGAGAGACATCAATTTGATAGGCGATTGGTCAATCGGTGGATAAAGAACTGGCTGGATAGCCACACACAAAGAGTTGTTGTCAATGGCTCAATGTCCAGCTGGAGACCAGTAACGAGTAGTGTCCCTCAGGGATGGGTGTTGGGACCGGTCTTGTTCAACATCTTTGTCAGTGACATGGACAGAGGGATTGAGTGCACCCTCAGAAAGTTTGCCGATGACACCAAACTGTGTGGTTCGGTTGATACATTGGAGGGAAGGAATGCCATCCAGAGGGACCGTGACATGCTTGTGAGTGGGCTGATGCCAGCCTGATGAAGTTTAACCATGCCAAGTGCAAGGTCCTCCACCTGGGTGGGAGCAGTCGCAGGCACAGCTACAGGTTGGGCAGGGAAGATATTCAGAGCAGCTCTGCGGAGAAGGACTTGGGGGTGGTGGTCAATGAGAAAACGAACATGAGCCGGCTGCAGTGTGTGCTCGCAGCCCAGAAAGCCAATCGTATCCTGGGCTGCATCAAAAGGAACATGGCCAGCAGGTCAAGAGAGGTGATCCTGCCCTTCTGCTCTGCTCTTGTGAGACCTCACTTGGAGTACTGTGTGCAGTTCTGGTGTCCTCAACATAAAAAGGACATGGAACTGTTGGAACAAGTGCAGAGGAGGGCCACGAGGATGATCAGGGGACTGGAGCACCTCCTGTATGGAGATAGGCTGAGAAAGTTGGGGCTGTTCAGCCTGGAGAAGAGAAGGCTGCGTGGAGACCTCATAGCAGCCTTCCAGTATCTGAAGGGGGCCTATAGGGATGCTGGGGAGGGACTCTTCATGAGGGACTGTAGTGATAGGACAAGGGGTAACGGGTTCAAAGTTAAACAGGGGAAGTTTAGATTAGATATGAGGAAGAAATTCTTTCCTGTGAGGGTGGTGAGGCACTGGAATGGGTTGCCCAGGGAAGTTGTGAATGCTCCATTGCTGGTGGTGTTCAAGGCGGGGTTGGACAGAGCCTTGGGTGGCATGGTTTAGTGGGAGATGTCCCTGCCCATGGCAGGGGGTTGGAACTAGATGATCTTAAGGTCCTTTCCAACCCTAACTATTCTATGATTCTATCTGAATGGATGGCCCAAGGACTGCAAATGTTGAGGTCACCAGCAGGAACCTTGGATAAACCTAATAAATGACCTGGTCTGCCTTAGTTAGTGTCTCCAGTGTTCTTACCTCTAAAACTGAGCTTGTTTTCATGTGGACTTTTTGACATGAACAGACATTTTTAAATGGTTTAAAGAGACAGTTTATTTTGGAAACAAGTGTATTTGTTATTCAGCTCTTAATCTCAAAACCTGGACTATTACCTGTGTAGGCATGTGTTTTGTATGCGAAGTGATACGGGAGATGTACATAAATAACCATTTTAATGAAAATTCTGGCGTGGGAAAAGCAAATTGCATGGGTAATTGCTTAGTGACCTGTGTTCAAGTGTTCTGCTTGTGGATTAAAAAGTGCAAATGGTGGTTTTAAAAAGCAGTGTGTGTGCATGTATTGACACCCCAGACTCAATGGCATTTTTCCAGAGATAAATGGTATTGCATGTGTTTGCAAGCAGGCTCCCAATTTGCAAGCCAGCCTCTGTGATACTCTGAAGCATTATCCTGGCAATGGTCATCTTTTTGTTTTGAGTTTGATTTTTCCCTTTATTGCTGCATATGATGACTCCAAGCCAGAACTGCTGTTTGTTCAGTTGCTGGCCAATTTCTTTTACACTGACCTCATGCTAATAAAAATGAAGGAAGTAAAGTGGGAAAAGATGGAGCATCTTGAGATGTTATTATAGTGTACAGTGTGACAAGAAAGCAGAGCACTTATTTCTTGTCTCTGCTCACCCCTTGTTCCAACTTCCCAATTCTTCTAAACAAGCCCAGAATTGCACAAGGTGGTGTATGTAGGGCAGACTTCAGCAGAATCAATATTATTTCCTCTTTTCAATGACTGCATGAACCAGCTGGGAGAAACAGGCAACTGAACCCAGAGCCGGTTGCTATAATGACTATTTAATAAATTAAATAGCATGAGGGTATGTTTTCAAGCACAAGGATTTGAATGGCTGTGCCGTATGGTTGTTGGTACCAAGCACTGTTCTTGCCATGAGCCAGTTCACGCAGCATCAGTCCCCAGACAGGGTTTGGGAGTTAGCTTGAACCAGGGATGGTTCCCAGTACACAGCTTGGATGCAGCTGCTGGTTTCTATGCCAGGTGGCCTCGCTGCCAGAGACTGGTCCCAGGCTTGTGTCATTTATTAATCTCGGTGTGTTTGACATCTCTGGGGCGCACAGATCATGCGCCTGTCCCTGCTGGTGGAGTGTCAGATTGCCTATGGGAAATTTGTTCTATGATTTAAACCAAAACAAACCAGTCCCTAGTTTGAGCAAGACACAGCCTGTAAACATTTCTGTTGGTTTGAGATCTGTAACAATAAGTTTTAAAAGCCTGAATTTGAGACCAAAAATGTTTTAAGATTCTTAAGACTAACTTCAACCAGATGTCTGGGGGAGGGCAGGTCTCCTGAGGCTGCAACGCTGAGCACAAGTGCACATGCTGCCAAATTCCTGTGTACAACATCAGCCAGTGACCCATGGGGCTGCAGCCAGGGCTGGAGCCCAGATGGAACACTGAGTCAGTCAAACCCCTGTGTTCACTTGCTGCACCACTGGAGGCCCAAGCTTTGGGCCTGTGACCTGTATGAGCATATCTCATGTTCCTCAACAGCCACAAGATAATTTGTCTCCATGAGCCTTTTCTTCTGACATCCAGAGAAGTATCTTTGGTTTGAGAAGTGCATTGTTTCATCATGTCCTATAGGATTGGGAGACGGGACATGAATTCTTCTTTACATACCAACTCATTCCCTGCTTACACTGTCTGGGGTGGCATCTTTCCAGAGAGCTTGGTGTCATTGCAGCTGCACTGGGGCTGCTTCGCGGGCTGTCAGTAGAAGAGCACAGGCTTCAGTTCTGAGAAGTGTGACAGTCCTTCCGCTGTTTCAAGATAAGTGAAACCGTTAGTCTTGCATTTTTGAAATCATAGAACAGTGCTAAGCAGTTTGAAGTAGAA
Organism: Myiopsitta monachus; assembly: GCA_017639245.1. Lineage (NCBI taxonomy): Eukaryota > Metazoa > Chordata > Aves > Psittaciformes > Psittacidae > Myiopsitta > Myiopsitta monachus. Next base: position 70,818,958 of record CM029919.1, read on the forward strand.
GCCACTAATCACCTACCTCTTTAAAATGCAAGTACAGTTGGGTCTTGCTGAAGGATTCTTCATCAGGGTGATCCAAATGTAGAGCACAGCTTGGAGAAGATCAAGCAAGTCCAGAGACCCTCTGCAGTGAGGATTTTCCTCAGATTTACCTCAGCTTTTAATCTTTGAAAAGACCTTCAGTCATAAAAATGACATTTCTGTTCCTTTCAGTAACTAAAATACTTGAAATAATTTGGGCATACAGTCACCACAGGCCTTACTCCAAGCATTGTTTTCCACCCATAGGTCTTTTCATGCAACCAAGGCTTCAATAGGATCTTCAGTGTTGCTGCCAAATGACTGTAGAAAACTGTAATAGGATATGTAGCTTATTAAAACTTCAAGGTGGACAGAAGATAAGAAATTTTAATTTCCTAGTAAAAAATGGTGATGCCACAAAGGAACCAAGAAGAGGAAGTGTGCTACTTCAATAGCTTGTGATCTTTTCTGCCATAGGAAACTTAAGGTACAATAATTAATTTAATCTTCAAAGCACATTTGCAATAGAAAGCACTGTACAGCTTGAGATGCTTGTTCTGTAACTATTGTGTAGGTCTTTCTGCCTTGTCCAGTTTACCTGCAACTGATAAATGTAACAGAAGTTACACATGTCACTGGGGCAAAGGCTTGGAGAGAAGAGAAGGTCTCTCTTCTGTAGTCATACGTAACTTATTTTGTACAGACTGTTTCCATTTGGGTATCTGATTGAGGAGTCACATAATATTTATCTCAGACTTTTTTTTTTATTTACTCACTGATATGGGGACACTGATGTGCCTCCCGCTAGGAAGAAGTGGTCATTGCTTTTGCTTCAATACATAAACACTAAGATTATAATGGTTGGTTTCATCCTGCTCCATTGTCATCTGAGAGTCTTGCAGCTGACCTCATTGTGAGCAGGATCAGATGAGCAGCTGGTACTTGCGTTACTGCAGGAGATGCTGGGGTGGGCAGAAGGATGATAGGCTTCCCTTAGCTGTCACTGCTGTGGTAATTGGGGTAGGGAGATGGTGGAGTCAAAATACATGGACATATATCATCTTTGGCATGGTGCTGCCCCATGATAGTTGCATCCTCCTCCTGCTTCTGAGCTTGGAACAAGTTGCTAAGCTGGGTTTTGTGTCTTGGAGACAGGTTTTTTAGTGGCGAGGAGTGTCAGGATTTCCTCACCCCTCATGGTACTTTTTTGTTCCCTTCTGGACTGTGAGGGAATTTATATATTCTAGTTTGTGTTTCTTACATAGAGTGTCTTGTTGTAAAAGACTTTTCTGTTTACTCATTTTCTATGAAAAGTTTCTTGTTTAGTTTTTAATAACATTTCAACTGTTTTCAGAATGCTTGGTCTGAAATTATCATCTGGTACAGGTCCTCTAATACTGGGAAAATTGTGTAACATTTCTTTAGCCCAGCCCTATGATGTTATATTATTATGACTGCCTTTTTAAGGTCCAAGATCAGAGGATAAGGAAAGCAAAAAAAAAAATGACTTAGAATCTTATGTATCTTGAATAGCCTGGACATAAGGGTTTTACGGCATTCTTTGTTCTACAGCATAGTATTTTTCTATGAAATCTGCTTCTTTTGCTGTACCATAAAATTGCACTTTCTTACTGTGGACACATAGAAATTCTGCTTGGCCTCCATTGTATAATGTTGTAAGATCTTGTGGAAACAACAATTTTAACCAGATACTAAGAGAAAGGAACAGATTTGGAGTCAAATAAACTTAAATTATTAATAGCTATCAATTATGCAGAAGTAACATAAAAATAAACTGAACAAGATGTCTAACTTGGCTCTCCTTCCTCCTATGTAACTACATTGATATTGTTTCCTGAAATCACAGGTCAGAGTGACACTGGTGTTGCCATTTGGCAATATGCTGTGGTTATGTATTATCTGGAACAAAAATAAATAGTGAATTGAGGAAAAATCAGTTGCTGAAGATACAAGTTGAAATGGAAAGTTTCTTTGTAGAGGGAGAGTATGAAGATAATATATGATTATCCATCCTTCCTTGCAGAGAAGTTTAATTCTTGTTCAATTGGTGCATATCCAGTCTTGATGCTATGTAAAAACGTAACTGTTTCATTTTTAATAAGTTTGTATAGTGATGAGTTGCGGTTGTAAGAACTTAGTAAGTACAGCTGACTTCTGAGTCTCCTGGGGAGCAAATGGCCAGGTTAATGTCCATCCTACTGGGGGACATAACATCAACTGTTTACTTAATAATTTATTTTCCCCAAGAGTCATGTTCAAGATTAGGTTCTGGGGATGGTGATGTCAGCCCCTGCTTCCTCAGCACATCTTATGGTCTGCCTTGTTCTCCTAGCTGAGTCCTTTTACTGCTAATCTGTTCTGGAGAAAAAATGGGTGTCATAAGGAAAGAGTTTGGGATCCAGGTACTTACACAGTACAAGATAGAAGTCCAAGGCTGAGTAGGATGTGGGATTTCACACATCTTTTTGGCATTTTGTGTTGGTTGTCTTGAACTGCCATGCTTAATGAGAGGCCTGTTTTTCAGTACCTACCTCTTTAGTGAGAGCAGGACTCCCAGACGTGTGCACTTACCATAGACTTGCTGGTGTTTGGTTTTACTGTCCTCATGTTTCCCTCTGGAGCTGCATCATGGTGCTGCTTTCTTTAACTGTCCAGGATCGATTTTGAAACATATCAAACGCATGTTTGGTTTTGTTTGTTTGTTTTGGTTTGTTTTTTTTTTTGCTAATATTCATATTTTGTAAATATTTCCCAAGCAGAACCAAGTTTAATTCCATGCATGTGTTTATTTAAAAGCTAAGCTGCTTTGAACAGGAAAATATTTTATTCTCAAGACCCAGTAGTAACTTGATTCAAGTTGGGGAAGAAACAAGAATAGGAACTTGGGAAGAGCCACTTCTAAGACTCGAAACTTACCATGGTCACTGCAGAGGAAGCCAACTGAAGTGGAGCTTTTCTCTCCCTGAAAAAATGTACAGTGAGAACATTTTCTTTCAAGCACAAATTTTGCAGTAAGAGTTGGGAAAAGATCACTTGAAATTTCATCTGGATAGTCTGTGTCAGTCAAGACTTCCTTTTTCAAACTCTTGTTTGTTTTCCTCTATGCTTATTTTGCAGTGAGAGATAATGAACCTTTGTTTGTCTTAAATGCAAAACCCCCCACAAACAACCAAAACCAACCAACCAAAACTAAGCAAAAAGAATCCTGTCTGTTAAGACAAAACCAACACAGCTTAATGGTTTTAGTGACCCAAGTAGCAGAGCAAGAACTTCATGTCTGTGATGTACTGAGGTAAGTGCAAGTGCGCTATCTAGAGAAGCCTTAATGTAGGACATACTTTCCATGTTACATATTTGGAGGCTACATGCAAGGAAATGCTCAGTTGTTGAGTGTAGTTGGCAGGGTTTTCGTTACTGTGTCTGTCACCAGCAGGCTGCTTCATAAATGCAAAGTGTGGAGCTGGACTTCTTCCTTCTGGTGACCTCACGCACAAAGCAGCCTTAATACCACAGTAATAGGAGTGCAGAGTCTTGGTGCCTGAAGGTTTTGTCTTCAGCCTGTTCCCTCCATTTGGATAGATCTGTTATTACCAAAACACTGTGCTTTTTCAATTTTCTTGTCTGGGGGTTGCTGAACCAGATGCTTTATGCCAGTCCTTACTGTAGGCTTTGTATTTTTTGTACTTTATTACAGCTCATTCCTCCCATTCATGTTTTATCTTTAGCACAGCTCCTCTCAGCTCACTCTGCTTTGCTCACCTTCCTGTTTATTAATTCTTTCAGTGACCCCATCTTATCAACTTGGAATTCAAAACAGACAGGCTATCTCCTTCCTGTATTAACTCAGAGCAGCAGCTCATCCTTGCTAATGCTGAATGCTGTTAAATACCAATATCCAGCAGTCATCTGATATGAAAGTGAAATGGGGCAGCTTGGATCAGGAAAAACACTTTTGCCAAGAATCTAGTAAAAATCACCTGTGTGTTGGTGATGTGAAAGGCCTTTGGTGTGTTGAGCTGATTTTGCCTGACAGATTTTGCCAACTGAAAAGCTGAAGTACCCACTGTAGCCTTCTGTGCTCTAGCAATAGTCCATAGTAATTCCCAGTTTATTATTGGATGTTTCTTAACCTGTTTAAATATTATTAAAATGCATTCAACTGTTATGAGTAATTGAGGGATAGTGAATGCATGATGCCTTTCAGGAAACGGGGAGTGGGCTGGGATGCCACAAGCAGTAGAGAAATGGAAATCAAATGGGAAGAGATTCTTTCCTTTGCAGTGAGGTGAAGGGAATGGCAATATTTGCCTCACCACTTTAAAGCCGTGATGGACTTGGTGTGGAAGGGGACAGCAGCTGCTTGAGCAGGTATGTGGGGTATCTCTGCAGTTGCTTGGAGGTGCACAAATGCTGAAGGCAGGTTACTGCCAAAGAGAGGTGACCTTTGTATTCTGGTACCTGTTGGTTAATGGGTATTTCTGAAAACAGGAGAACTGGGATATGTAGGGAGTATCTGCACCTTTCACACACGCACATACGCATCTGAAATGTATGTTCTTGCCAATAGCATGAGTGTTTTTGAAAAGCCAAGTCTAGCAGGACTTGTAAATCACTGTCAGCTTTTGCTGAGCCAGGGTGCTGGAGCCAAAACTCTGGGGAGAGAAGTAGCATGGTTGAATTGTGCATAAAAAAGAAGGTTGCCAGAGGAGCAGACAGTGTGGGATGACTTGGAGAACTGATGAGAGTACAGAAAAATGTCTGAGCTTTTAAGTGCATGATTTGGGAGTAGACTACTGGACTGTCTTTGGTTCCTGTGTCTTAAGCAGGTGTTACTGGTTGACCACAGGGAAAGCTAGTTCGTAGACTCTCAGCTTTCAGTGGCTTCTAATTAGCATGTAGCTGCCATATCATGAGCTTCTGTTTCCCTCTGCAGAAATATTTTCCTTCCAGAAATTGCTGAAACAAAACCATTCCATGCTCTGGCCAAGAAAAAAAAAAAAGCATAAGTGAGTGGGAAAAACAAAGACAACCCTTGGTCTTTCAAACTTACATGTGTGAAGTGTGAAGCAAGTTTTTTAAAGGTGCAGTGCCAGGGGGTAAAATGCATTTGTGAAATTATCTGGTTGTTGCTTTCTAAGAGCCTTTGTTAGCTTGCATTTATTTCTGTTGTGCAGTACAGATGATGAAAATCTGTGTCTAGTCCCAAAACAGTCCATTTGTTCAGTGCAGTGTTCAAGGTCGTAACTGTTTTTGGGTATTGTGAACTTGCTGTTCCTGTATATTGGTATTACTTAGAGCAAGCTGTCCGGCTGATCTGTTTAGGGGCCAGATCCTGTCCACAGCACAGCTCTGTCTAATCTCCCTGCTCCCCTCCAACTGGAATGAAAATTAATTATATAAATTGTTCCCTGCCATTGGCCTCTGAGTAAATTATTAAAATACTGCCCTCCTGCTTCCCTCTGGACACTCAGTAGTTGGGACATCTCTGAATTAAGTAAATTGCTTAATCTGCTGCAGCTTGTTAGTGATTTACATTTCTTGGTAACTGCTCACAAATTGGGTAGAACCCTCCAAAACTCACTGCGTGTGTTTGAGAAGGCACAATTCACTTGTATTAACTTGTATTCACTTGTATTATTTTCACATTGTGAAAGAGACTGACTGGACTGTCAGGTCATTCCACCTGGATGTTTTCAGCATGCCTCAGATACCAGGACAGGAGAGTGGGAGGAGAAACTGCTTGACACAGCAGAACGCACATGGGTTTTGAAATCAAGAGAGTAGGGTTTAGTCTGTGGGAATCATATCTCCTGGCTTGAGGTAACTGGATGTAGCATCTCAGCCTTTTTGCAGAGTAACTCAACTGTCTGCAAAGAAAGCTGTTCCTCCCTGTCCTGGGTTCAGCAGTAACTCCCCTCCCTGCCTTCTATGTAAGAAGCAATCCTGTCTGACCTGTGAATAGCTGAGCCACAATTACAAACCTGATAAAATTTTTCAGGGAGTTCTGACCCTGTATGGCAGCAGGATCAAGAAGGACCCTTACCTTATTTACTGCTTTTACTCCATCTCAGGTCATAGTTTTCCCTGGCAGATGTGATGAACTGATTTTATGCTCTAACTAATAGCAAAAGGATTTACTTGCCTAGTGGGTGGTCTCTAGCTGTCTTCTACCTTGTGTTACCATTTAAAATCTGGTGTCCACTGCCAAGGCCAGTGACAGATCTAGTCTGCTTCAATCTGTTGCCACCCTCTGCTTCCAACAGCTCTAAATAGCCCAGTCATTATTCCAGACACCTTTCTTCGCACTGTCCATGCCTGTGGTAACTAATGGTCTTCTGCTGGAAGGCAACATCTCTGAATGAAGTGGCATAAAACAAGCTGTGTTCATGTGTGTGCAGCAACTCTGAAGGCAACTCAGGCCACTGTGAAAATATTACTTAAGTCAAGGATCAGTAATGCGTAATTGTCTTGATTTACACCAAGTTACCCTTTCCTAAATAGAAACATAAAAGTAATAAAATCATAAAATAGTTAGGGTTGGAAAGGACCTTAAGATCATCTAGTTCCAACCCCCATCATCTAGTTCTAGTTATCCACTTCTTACTAGCTTAGTCTGTCTATATCTTTACTCTCCAAATCCTTACTACTCTTCAAAGAGGATTACTTGATTTATTAACAGTAGTAACAGGCATGGCATAGTCCTGACAATGATAGCAATGGCTGGTACAGCACTTAACAGCATGCGCAGTCTCTGATGATGTAGCACAGTGGGTGATTTTAAACCTACACTGTGCTGCTGTTGTAGGCCATCTCTGTGGTAAATATTAAAAGATATTTTGCATCTGTTGTAATCTCTGCACCTGTCAGCTGTTAGTATTCTTTTACATGAGTTCAGGAATCCTTAACTGTCTGAATTTGGACAGGCTGGTGAAGGAGCTTACTGAAAAGAAGCTCCTAGTAAGAAACCTCATCTTTATTCAGGATAGGGAAAGCTAATCAGCTTTTCCCAGTGATTTTATGCAGTTACTCAGTAGTTAAATCAGCAGTGACATTGAAAATCCTTTCTTTGAAAGTACTCTGTTTAATCCCTGTTTCCTGTGACTATGTAAACATTGACACCTTTATTGTAATTACCACATTCAATAGCATAACCTAGTAAAAATGTACTACTTTGGAACTTCAGGGTGTTGCTTTTTGTATTAGCTTGGATTAAAATCTAAATGTGAGGTACTGCAAAACAGAAGCAGATCTTTAGAGCTGATTTTATCTCGCAAAACCTCAAATCTGTTTCTTCCAAAGTAATACTGATAATTCCTCTGTGAATGGCGGCAGTAAAGATCTGGAGAATGCAAGCTGAGAGAGCATCTGCGCAAGAATTGCAAAGGGTTCTTCTTGTAACTCTCTACAGAAAAATAAGTCAGTAAAGTAAGCTGATAACAAGGTGCTAGCAGAGAGTTTTTAATAATATTTGATGCTTTTGCCTTGAAGTAGAACCTGTCCCTTACGGCAAAGTAAAAGTTGCCTGTGAGACAACAACTAGATAAATGAAGTTGCTACAGGCTTTATTGGTTTGGTGGATGGGTAGCAGCCACCTAAGCAGTGGCCTCCTGTCAGTACACAGTTCTACCAGATGTCTTTACCAACTGCATTGTAATACATTGCACCATTTTCTGTATTTAAATAATGTATCTTTCCATACCTGTGGAGAGAGTTGGTCCGGTGTTCTACCTATGCTTATGTAGAGACATTGCTTTCCTGTCCTATTTTCAAAAGGAGAAAGTATGATGTATACTATCAAGGTATTTCCTAGCATGTGATTGTGTCTGCCCATTGCTCTCCTTCATAATTTTCTTTCTACCTTTCTTGCCAGTAACATGTGGTTCTGGGGTTGCCCAAGGAGCTGTAGCTGATGTGTCCTTTGTTCCCTCCCCTACCAGTGCAGTCTCAGCCAGTTGTCCACCCCAAATTAGCAGCTAACCTGTTTGGGTCTGGAGAGATGTGAAGAGCTGCAGAAGAACATAGCAAGTGGATAGCTGTATCACAGAGAGAATCTAATATTGATAAATGTACATTTTTCTCTCATCCATAGTTCTAGGTTTCTAAATCATGATAGTGGGAATAAAAACCACATACAGCTGCTGCCAAACAAGCAAAAGCTGTTAGGGTATGTATGGGGAGAAGATAGATAAAGAAAAGAATGATAATGCTCTTACAATTCAGCAGGTGTCTGGAGTGCTGTGTTTAGTACAGAAGCAGCCAGTTCAGGCCAGATACTGGCTCATTAGAGGGATGGGAAGACAGGTAAGGAAAACAGGACACAGGAACAGCTTTCCCTAGAGATTGGAAATGTCGATTACCTTGAAAAGGAAACAAGAAATTTTAGGAGTATGCACAGCAACTAACCAGTGGAGAAAGCAGAGACAACAGAAACTTCTTGTAATGCAAGAGAATGTTCTTTGAAATTCACAGTTAAGTATGTGAAAGATGGTATAAAATTAGCATTGTATCAAGTTGAATGCTGAAGGATGGGAAAGCTGTAATGGTGCTATATGAAAGAAGTAGCTGGATGTCAAGAGGCATTGCATGTTGGAGATGGTGGGTTTTTTTTTTTAATAATAAGCCCTACAGTTTTAAATGTAATGTTCAGTCTTGCAATGCAGGTTTGACAACAGCTACTATTTACTTGTGTTGATTTCCATCTCCCTGCACAACCCCCATGAGAATGCAGAGGTGACAAACTAACTACCTTGTAAGCCTTTGAAATGCCAGATCACGTTTAAAATGCAGTCAGAGGTTTGGGCTTTGCTGGCACCTCACAAGGCACTCCACGGTATGTGTGATAAAAAGAAATCTGAGAACCCCTGTCAAGGAACTTCAGGGCTGCAATTCCTTTGCATCTGAAGAACAAACCTTTCAAGACAAGGTCGTGTTTGCATTGCTTTGTCCTGCTTTCTCTGTCCCTTTTTGCTGGCACTAAAGCTGCTGAGCTTGCTGTTTTCCAGAGAATGCTGTGACTCCCCAAAGTTGTCCTGCTAGGTCAAAGGAGCAGAATGGCTTCATGCCTCCTCTAGAGTAGCAAAGCAGGTAGGAATTGGGTTTTTGAGAGGAGAGTGAAGATATGTCTGAGTCAGGCTGCCTTGAGAGGAAAATAGCAATGAGCATAAAAGCTGAGGGAACATTTTATCAGCCATGAATCATTGTTCAAGTTCAGTGGTAGACAGGAGGAACTGGAAATGGGATTCCTCTACAGAAAGTCCTTGATGTCTCAAGGAGAGCACTTCCAGAGGCATCTTGTGGCACAGAGTATGCAAAAACATTCCAAGTAGATGTGTTTGCTGAAAAAACAGTGCTAGAATTGTTTATCAGTATTTGATAAACAAAAGCCTATCTGTTCTTAGAGAGGATGTTTGAAAATGCCTTCAGCATCTGCAGCAGCAAACAACCAGCTGATTGTTCTGTTTGCTGGCTAAGAAACTTACCTGTACCATACATGTACAAGGGTTGGGTTTTGGGTTAGTTTTCTGTTGTCATTTAGCCCCAGTTGGTGCCTAAGCGTCACACAGTCATTTGCTCATTCCCCCCACAGTGGGATAGGGGAGCAAATTGGAAGAATAAAAGTGAGAAAACTCGTGGGTCAAGATAAAACCACTTTAACAGGTAAAGCAAAACCATGTGCACAGGCAAAGCAAAAGAAAAAATTCAGTCACTACTTCCCATAGGCAGGCAGGTGTTCAGCCATCACCAGGAAAGCAGGGCTTCATCACACATAACAGTGACTTGGGAAGACAAGTGCTGTAACTCCGGATGTCTCCCGTTTCTTCTTAACTCCAGCTGTCTCCCCTTTCTTCTTCCTCCTGCTTTGTATACTGAGCATGACATCATATGACCTGGGATATCCCTTTGGGCAGCTGGGATCAGCTGTCCTGTCTGTGTCCCCTCCAAACTTCTTGTGCACCCTCAGCCCACTCACTGGGGGAGTGAGGTGAGAGTCAGGAAAGGCCTTGACTCTGTGTAAGCACTGCTCAGCGCCGACTAAAACATCCTTGAATTATGAACACCGTTTTCAGCACAAATCCAAAACATTGCCCCATACCAGCTACTATGAAGGACATTAACTCTACCCCATTCAAAACCAGCACTGTTCTTTTGGGATTTTTAGAACAAACCCAGAGAAACAATTAATTAAGGTTCATATAGTGACAGAAATAAATATAGAATCATAGAATCATAGAATAGTTAGGGTTGGAAAGGACCTTAAGATCATCTAGTTCCAACCCCCTGCCATGGGCAGGGACACCTCACGCTAAACCATGCCACCCAACTCTGTCCAACCCCGCCTTGAACACCACCAGCAATGGAGCATTCGCAACTTCCCTGGGCAACCCATTCCAGTGCCTCACCACCCTTACAGTAAAGAATTTCTTCCTCATATCCAATCTAAACTTCCCCTGTTGAAGTTTGAACCCGTTGCCCCTTGTCCTCTCACTACAGTCCCTAATGAAGAGTCCCTCCCCAGCATTCCTAGAGCCCCCCTTCAGATACTGGAAGGCTGCTATGAGGTCTCCATGCAACCTTCTCTTCTCCAGGCTGAACAGCCCCAACTTTCTCAGCCTATCTCCATACAGGAGGTGCTCCACTCCCCTGACCATCCTCGTGGCCCTCCTCCGGACTTGTTCCAACAGTAAATAAATATGCAAGTTGAGAAATAATGACTTTGTGGGAACTGTGTGGACGTTAGGACTTAACAGCTGCTTACTTGGAAAGGGGTTCATTTGCATAGGAATATGGTTGATGATCTTCTCAAAATTAAAACCCCACAGATTTACCCCTACAACTTTGTGTTGTATGAATTAAGTGTTGGGTGCTTTCTGTCTGAATGTGATAAGTTTACTGTCAGGCAAAAATAAGACTTTTACCGGTTGTGTACTCTTGTCTTTTTGCAGCTAGAATGTCATTTTCCTGACACTAGGATTCTGAAATACCAGCACTTAATTGTTATATGCTATTTAAAACATCAAATGTCCATCAAGAGGCAGTGAAGTAGTTCACGATTTAATTTAGTCTTTTGCAGTAGATGATGCAGATGACTTACATCCAGAAATTCAAATGCTGACAGAGGACATCATCCTATGCATGTGGAAATGTGGGTTCCTTTCCCTGCCATAACAGCATAATTTACTAGTTGCTGCACTGTATATTTAAACAAGGAAAACATTTATATGAAAACAAATTGAGGACTAAGGTTATGGTTATTTAGGCCAGGATCTCTCCTCTTCCTCCATATCCCTTTCTTGCAAAGTTTTTTCTCCTTCATTCATCTCACCTCCCAGATACTGTACTGTTAGCTTACTGATGCCATAGTATCATTTCAGAGTGGAATGGGAAAGAAGAATAAAACTGAGGAATTTTTTTCTACTCCACATACTAGCATTTATGCTCATTGTAAATTCCAGCTAGGGACTTAATTTAGTGTGGGGGATAAAACATCAATCTTTTCCCCTAAATGAACCTATATATGAATATAATTTCTTAGAACTGCTATGCTGGTGGTATGTATATTGAAAATGGATATTTCCAGGTCTCACTTTGTAGACTCAAAAGCATAAGCTTTTTTATCTGTTGAGTAATTAATTCATTTTTAGGCAGAGTGAAGCATGCATAACTTAAAAATGATTACTGACTTAGCTGATAGCCCATAGCAGCTTTGGAAAGAAAAAAAGAAGCATTGTGTTCTGATGCCAGATGTTCCTACCAGGCAGCTGGAAGCAGACTGCTTACCTGGTAGGTTCTCGTCTTCACTTTTGCTTTTGTGGACAAACTTAGAGGGGAGCTGAAGGGCTGCTTTCTTGCAAATCATGGACCTAATAGGTGTTTTTAGCATGGTTCCACTGAGTCACTTACTGCATAGCAGGACTTTATTTTAATCTAATCATGATCTTTCTAATAACTTCCATTACTGAAACATTTGAATGTGGGAAGGAGGTGAAAGTAATTGGATTGCAATAATCAAATCATCCAATGCGATTACCTTCAAAAGGTTGTGTATTTATGCTTCCCCAAATGCAAACTGGAATTGATTAGTACAAGCAGCACTGAAGCAGCATCTGTTCTGGAAGGGAAATCATTTGGTGGGGTGCAGATGGGGGAGGTCTGTGGATAAGAGGGAGGGATGAAGATCATTTTGTTACCCCAAAGCTCTGTAAGGAGAACTGATGTGTAAGTCTTAGTGAAGGAGTTTATTTTGAAAATTTGCTTGAAAAAAAATCCTAGTGTGATAGAACACTCATTTAATAATTTCCAAAGCTGTAGCTCACTGAGAACTCCAGCCCTGCATTTACCTGCACTTGCAGATAAAATCAGCTTCCTTACAGCATTTATGTTGGAATGTGGTATAGTCACTGCACTGCTTCACATGATGCATGATTGAGCAGTGGTTTTGTTGAGCTGTTAAAGACCTGAGGCAGCTCAGCTCTCTGAACCTTGTGCTAGTAACCTCAAGGTAACACAATATTTTTCAGTGGTTGTAACTTCTGGTTCATTTTTGGGGTCTCTCTTTACTTGCCTGATATTTCTGCAGTGGAACCTAGTCAGAATCTGATTTTGGTCCAGTGCCTGAGCAGCAGAGCATGCACTGCTTCCAGGCATATGTGCTTGTGTGACTGAAAACATCGCTCAACTGCATTGCTCATTGTCCAGAAAACTGAAAAATGGGCGGAAACTGTTTCACAGCTCAATGGTAAAACTGTCATGTTGCTATGTATTTTTTTTTTTGAGTCATGAATATCCATTTCTCCTGAGATTGTCTCCCAAGAATCTTTGTTTTCTAGTCACCTCCCACAAAATACCGAAAAAGCCTATGTAAACCAAAACTATGTTAAATAAAGTGATGTATCTTTCTCTTGGATCAAAGTACCACTCATGATTATAACAGTTTTCTGCTGGCAAACCCATAAAATTGAATAGCTGCATATAGCCTAGCAAAACTTTGACATTTTCCCTATTATGCACTATGCATTTGCATTTAATTTATAGCAGCATGAATTAAATGGGGAAATATCTTATAAAGGATAGTTTGAATTAGGATGTTGTGTAAGCTTTGTGTAAAAATTCCTGCTTTTCGGTCCATCTGCCTGCTTGCTTGATGTGCTGTTTTATGCGGTGCATTTTTCTGAAGATAGGTGGTAAATGAGCAGTACTTAGTTTGCAGTTTCTTCCTTAGTGTATCTTTGCACTGAGCTTCATTCCATGACTTTCCCACCATATTCCTCCTAAGCAGAAAGGAACTAGTAAGGTGTTCTATGAGATCATTAACCTCTGAGCTTAGTTTGCACAACACTTGAGTAGCTGTGTCTCTTCTGGCAATGTTGGCTCAAAATCAGATTCTTCATGAATCTGTGGAAGACATAGAAGAATTGTGTGGAAGACAATTTCCTTCTGTTCTACGATTCTATGATCAGAAGTTTTATATAACATAAATATACTTTGGGTTTTGTAGGATCCAGGGTCTTGATGTGGTCCATGGCAACAAACTATACTAATGACTGAAAACAGATGAGGCAAGAGACATTCACAGGGGCCAATTATGAAAGAGAACAAATAAGACTATTTAGATTTATTAAGGAGAATCATTAAAGGTAGCCACCAGCTCATGGTTAGAAAGTCCATGAGTGACCCCTCTTGTGCACTTCTCCCCTACCCCCTTTGCACCATATGGCAGAGTTGCTCCTGAGGTCTCTGTTGAGCATTAGGTGGGTGCCTGAATTGTAAATTCTGCATTTGGTGTCACTGTGTGGCAGAAGGAGAAATTGAAAGTCTGGACTTTCATTGGCCCACATCTGGCAAGTAATGTGTAGATCATTATCATGGGATTGCTGTAGTGATCATCCTGACCTAAAATGTTCCCTTCTAGCTTGGGCATGTATAAAATGAAAGCGGTGGCGTTTTGTATCACTGGATGGGATTGGCAGTGCACTTGAATGTTTAACTTATGAGATTCCTTTCCCCCACAGAGTTGGTGCCTGAGCTACTGCTGCCAGATGCATCTGCCTGCACGTGTTTCTCAGTGTGCTTCCTGTGCAATTGACATCCAGGACTGTGTGCAGCCATTATTTGGTTCATCTCCCTTGCAGCAGTCATGTTTTTGTGGTGCTTCTGAGCTTTTTGCATGTTTGCTGGACTGGCAGCAATGGCAGCAGAGTTTTGGATACAAAAGCAGGATGTCAAAGGTGTTGGGAGGTGGCTCAGCTTCCTCTTGAAGCCAAACTTATCACTCCTATGGCTTTGTTGCAGGGCCTGAGGCATACAGAGTAAAGAATGCAATTATTGTTCAGAAGGTTTTATAGAAAGCCCAGACAGAGAGCTTCCTATATCATGAAGGGCTTCTTTATCACAGATGGATGTTATAATGAAGATATTGTATCTTCTAGAAACGCCTTTATGTAATTGCTTCGAAGAGAGAACTTCTCTAAAACAGCCCTGTTTGGGGTTGGATTTGTGGGGTAGTGGTGGGGAAGTGTTGGAGTTTTGGGTTGGTTTGGTTTTATTTTTTTTCTCATTTCAGGAGGGCATAGGTTTAGGACCTGTTATCTTAAGTCCTTTTAGTGCCTGAGGTTTTGGCACTCTGCTATTATATTTCTTTTTGTTTTCCCTGAAATACAGGGTGGCTCTGAAATGAGTTCTGATTTTGACTTTTGATTTCATATATTTGAAAATCAAAACTCATAGTTGCTGGTTCCAGTACAGTGGCAGTGGTTTGTGAGCTGCCAGTAAATATGGAAGATCTTTTATTCTTTCAGCAAATCGCAGTAGCAGCTGTCATTAATTGGTGGGAGCCAGACTCTCTTCACATCTCTTGCCCACAGAAGTCCCTGGAAAAGTTGGGAGGTTTATAGTACAGTAGCATCCTTAATGCAGTTGTTAAATAGTTTTCCTTATCCCACTTCTAATTACAATGACTCTCTGTTAAAGGCAGTAAAACCATCAGTGCTGTACTTGGACTTCAAATACTACTAGTGTTGTGTTATTTAAAGACAGCAGATAAAGCTTTTGCTGTTTCTACTGTAGATATTTAGTTTCCAGAGAGACATGGCTTTTGAATACTTCCAAATTGTCCATTATTGGATATTAAGGCGCATCTTAAAATTCTTTGTTTCAACACTAAAGAAGACTTCAGTATAGTGGTTTATAGTGAGAACATGTGTTAATGCTCTGTCATATATGCCTGAAACCTCACAGATTGTACTAACCGTAATCTCTTTTCCTTTTGTCTGTCAATTGAATAGCTAGATAAGCATTTTGAAGAATTTTCCAAAATAGTTGAGTGTTTTTCTCTTCCTGTTTGGAAGCTGTTCTTTAACTGTGTTAAATCAGTTCTGTGGTTAGAACAGCTGACAGCAGGGGATGTCTTTATTTTTAACCATGTAATGGCATTTGTAGTGATGATCTACCTCCCTTTCCCAAGGAGCAAGTAATGCACACAGGGTAGGGGCTGATCTCTGGGTGAATGTGATATGACTTTAGGAAGTGACAGATGAAAATTTCTGTGCCAGGTGCTCACTATAGATAGGAATAAAACTCATCCCACACCTTGTACTGGGTTTGATGTTTACCTCTTCTGGTCCCTCAGCAAGATAGAGATCAAGAAGACCCACAATAAATAAAAAGTATAAACTGTAATGACAGGACAGGAGTATGTTAAAATGCCATTTAAACCACTTTCCTGAAGACCAAGAGTACCTACAAAATGCTGTAGTAAATTGTATGTGTTGAGCAATTACCTGTGGTCTGTGATACAGCTGGTGCATGCCGGGGGGAATGAAGGTGGTAATACATTCCCAAGTGCATCTCAATAAGCAGAAGTGTTTAAAAAGGCAGGAGTGAGGAACGAAAACATTCACAAATGGGAGATGTCGTGGTTTAAGCCCCCCCACCCACGCAGTTTTACTCACTCACTCACTCCCCCTCTTTCTTCCCCCAGTACCAGGGTGATGGGGAGGAGAATCAAAAGAATTCAACTCGCACAGGTTGAGATAAGAGCAGTTTAGTAACTAAGGTATAACACAAATCACTACTGCTACCACCAATAGTAATAATGACAAGGGAAATACAAGGAAAGAGAATACAACTGCTCACCAAGCCCAACCCAGCCAGTGCCCCCCCCAATACCAAAAACCTGACCATGCCGTGCACCCCCAGTCCACCATCACCACCACACCCTTCCAGGTCTCTCCCCTCCGTGTTCACATCCTGGACATGACGTGCTGTGGTATGGAATAACCTCTTTGGTCAGTTTGGGTCAGGTGTCCTGTCTCTGCTTCCTCCTGGCTTCCCCTCCTCCCTGGCAGAGCATGAGGCTCAGAAAGTCTTTGGTCAAACCAAAACATTGCCAAGCAGTAACTGAAAACAATGGTGTTATCAGCACAGTTCCCAGGCACGAAATTAGAAACACAGCACTGCACCAGCTACCAAGAAGGAGAAAAATGACTGCTGCTGCTGAACCCATGACACGAGAGAAGGGATCTGTTATGGGAAACTAATGTGTTGGATTTCTTCACTCACAGTGTACAACTAGAACTGGTGGGTTTATGGCTGTTCTGGAGAAGTGGAATGGGATAACTTGTTTCTCAAGGTAGTGGTAGTGTTGGATCTCCCTACAGCGGAGTTCACAGTATTGCAACATGCAAACATCTTGGGGCAGTGCTTAGACGTGTCTGTGTGTCTGTGTACACCACCATTATTTGTCTTCTGTCTTAATTTTCATGCAAGACACCAATGAGGAAAGAAAGAACTCTGTCTATGATTCAGTCACAGAGACTCAGCTTTCTAAGTGACACTATGTTTTCCAGTAGTGAGAAGGCTGCTTAGGCCAGGGATCAAGTAGAGAATCTTGCATCCAGCCCAGCAGCATTGTGCAGAATTTAATGGAGCACATTGCAAGCCAGGTTGGGTAGGGCTTTGAGCAGCCTGATCTAGTGGAAGGCGTCCTTGCCCGTGGAAGGCGTCCCTGCCCATGGCAGGGGTTTGGAAGTAGATGGTCTTTAAGATCCTTGCTAACCCAAACCATTCTATGATTCTAAGTGCACCAACTGGGATTTGTATGAGCAAAACATCTTTATCAGAAAGAAGGTACCTTCACATGTACCACTGAATGAATAAATTTCTGTAGATGGTGGAGCATAGAGCTGCCATGCTGAGGTGGACCTGCTGCTGTTGACATGGGCACCTGTGTGAGTGGTGGAGATGAATCCTATCTCCTGCACAGGGGCAGAGCCTAACAGTGTGCTTCCGGCCTTGCTGATACCAACACAACCACCTGTACTTGAGATATGTGCTTGTAAGTATAACAGAGAGAAGCAATTTTCTTTTAAAATACACATTTTCACATCTCCTTAATATATGATGTAGCCTGTCTTTCGCATGACTGAATTATTTCTGTATAACCTGTTTCATTTTAAAATAAATCATCTCAGATATGAAAAGACTAGAAGAGCGTCCATTGAACTGACAGATTCTAAAAATCTTTCCAAGCCAATCCACTGGCAAGAAAATGAAGGGACAACTTGTTTCCATGGTGATACTAACTTAATCACTCTGGAGCAGTCGAAGAATGGATCCTAAGGTGGGTGGGTGCTGTGTTTAAGTCCAGTAACCATGCAACCAGCAGGTACTCTTGTGCTATATAACCATTAAAAAGCCCATTGTCATTCATGCTTGTTGTTCTGATGTTTTTCTTCTTTGCATTCTTTAGAAGCTTCAAAAGCTCTGGGTTTCACAACTAGTGGGTAGTACTGTGTTGAGAGGTATATAAAAATGTGCAGAACTGCAGCTGAAAAAAAGACACTCCCTTCCAAGAACCTTTAGCTTCTCCCAAGTTCAGTTACTGGCACAGTTTGTTTTTTAGCCTGAGTCTACTTTGAGAAAAATGTTACACAGAAAAATTTAATGAATTGAGATCAGTTTTTCTGCTTTCAATAAAATGCCTGATCTAATCCAGTGATGTTAAATGAAGAAAATAATGAGTCATTGTCTTCTGACATAAGGAAGAATTTTTCTGCTTTTACATCAGGTCATGCATAGGTATTGGAAACACTATTATAATGCTTAACTTCTAAAAGCTTGTTTTAAAGAAATGCATAGTAATTGTCCTTAATTTTAAAATAAATTGTTTGCAAGATCTTTTGTTTTTCTTCCTTCAAAATGATTTACTGGGGAGATAAGTATTTCTGTGATGAGTTACATGAACTGACTTGCTGGTTGTGTTCCCTCTCACACATCTTTGAGGTAGATAATATCATTTCATAGTCCTTTTATTCTTAGAATGTTTTGTTTCTCATTTTGCATGAATTACTCATTGAATTGAAGTGTATTTGACTATGTAAAGAAATTAACATACTGTGTACTTACAGAAGAGGCCTACACTAGTGAGGGCCTCACTCTTAACCAAACCTCCACGAGAGTTTTTTGTTGTTTTGTTTGGGAGTTTTTTGGTTTATTTTTAAGCTTAAGCAGAAATTTTTTTGTGTGCTTCATTATCATTCAACTGTCTTTAGATTTGCCATAAATGTCATGTTAATTAGTAAGTCTGCAGTGGGTACAATTTAAAAAAACAACAACAAAACCAACCCAAGGCATCCAAATTAATGCCATTTTTTGCAAATAAATTTTACTTCCATTTGCTCCAGCTTTTGAAAGATCTTTTATGCATAGTCCTTTTTTAACAAGCTGAATTATCTGTAAGATATTGTACTGGATTTCTTATTTACCAGAGCCTTGAAGTGGAGAGGAGAGGCACCTTGTTGAAGCCTGGGAGTTTTGAATCCAGTAGCACTGAATATATAGATTGGGATGATCAGTGAGGACAAGTCTCTCACAGGACGTTGGCACACCTTCTTAGGGCTGTTTCATATTGAGTTATTTCATTTCCCTATGATTCATCTCATTATTTTTTTTCTGCTCTATCATTCATTCCCACGATAACTTCACCTGTAGAAGATAAATATGTTAGTAAGAGTTCATCTGCTTGAGAAATGGAGCAGCTGATCTGCTTCCAGAATTACAGTGAGTACCTTCTTACCAAAGGTGGACACCTTTGGATAAACGTAAAGGTTCTGGACCATGCCCCAAACCTGGTGTACAGCCCCATGGCTGTGGACATCTTCTTGGACATGTAGTGCTGAGATCTAGAGGCAGAGTGCCACTCCAACAGCTGTGACTAACTACAGCGAGAAATGACAGAGGGTTTGGCCCTCTAGCTATTGAAAATACGATGTTGTTATCAGCTGCTGAGTTGCCCCTGGAAAAATATTTGTGGCTTTAGTTCAGGTCTTTTCTTCAGTGGCTTTGAACAACCTAGTCTAGTGGAAGGTATCCCTGCCTGTGGCAGGGGGGTTGGAACTAGAGGATCCTTAAGGTCCCTTCCAACCAAATCATTCTATGATTCTATGGCTTAGGAGGTAGTTATACTGAATTTTGTACATTTTGAGTAATTTGTGAGAACTTTCGAAGCATGAGACTTGTTAACTCAGTAAAATTTATTTCTCAGAGCAACATACTGTGTCATCATATCAGGAATGCCGCATAAGTGTATGCATGTGTATGCAGCTTGTATAGTTCCCCAGGTATGCAGGTGTCTGAATTATTTGCTGAAAAATTAGTTTGTATGTAGGGCAGGGTGAGCAGGAACCTGATTTTAGATATATGCAATCCCAGAATACAGTGGTTAAGCAGGCCTTAGCTTGAAGTTTGCAAGATAGACAACTAGATCTTGAATTGCTTTATAATGTTGCATAGCATCTCTATTCAGACTCAATTTGTGTATCTTGGTGTGATGTAGTATCATAGATCAATATATTACATTAATGTATTGCTCTAAACTTTTACTGGCTAAGGAGGGCTGAAATCTGCTTTACTGAATTTTGTGTAGAAATGGCCGTGTGGTTTTCTCCATAAGTTATACTTAATCATGTTTCATGAACTGGAAAGGGCCATTCTTCCTTGTTTCTTTTTCCTTAATACTATCAAGTGCAAGTTATAGAAACAATCGCTTTTTAGATCCCTCTTGTATGTACTATTGCATACTAACTTTGGCGGGAAAGACTAAATAGAAGTGAGTGATGGGTTACAACCTATTGTGCTACACTAACACAATGCTTGCTGTCTTGATAAGTAATTTTTTGAGAAGGTTAATACCTTTGGTGTAAATCAGCAAAGTGTGGAATACGGTATCATATGGAGAGCTGACTAGTTAAAATTGGAGTTTATAAGGATTTGAGGAACAGAAAGGCAAGGAACAGTTGGCTTTAATTAAGATGACAGAGGGCTGTGCAGGAATAAGTGGTAGAGATTACTGGTTGCCTGCTGCTTTAACAGTTGACACAGTTACAAGGTATGCTTTGATGAAATTAGCTGATAAAGTTAAGAGACAGCTTCAATTTGAAAACGTCTTCAGAGATTGGACCAAAACAAGTGAATTACAATGAGGACTGAAATAATAAACATTTAATGACCCAAGTGGTACATCAGTCCAGATCCTCTGCTCATGAAACAAGCAACGAGACTCAAGTGTGTGAAGGATGTGGACTGAGTGACAGGGAGCTACCAGTAAGATATCATTATGAGAAAGGAAAAGTAATCCTGAGGTACACTGAGAAGGTCTTCTAGCAGAGAGGAAACCACTGATGGTGTTTGTGGGGAGGCGTGGAGCACTGCATGATTCTAGGTACCTCTATTAAAGGTTGGCAACTCCGAACCAATAGGGCAGAGGAGGACTGCTAGGCTGCCTTCCATCTTAATCACCCTCTTCAGAGAAGGGTAAGGGTTTGGATTCTTCAGCCTGATGCAAAATGGGCATTTGGCAGCAGTCTGCATGCACTGAGAAGAGGGGGAAGGTCCTGAATCTAAAAAGCTCATTTCAGGCACAAATGAACATAATCTTAGTAAATGGAAGCTGAAAACCTCAGAACCATATTCATTTGCTTAGAGGTGTTCCTAAAGCATAACAATGAAACAACAGGCAACAGATAAGACAAGGACTACCTGGAGAGTAGGGAAAAAGCTTCTGCAGGGGTCTGGATGGGCTGATCACCTCATCACCTTACAGAGGTTAATCTGAGACTGGTGTAGAAGTTTGCTGTAGGAATTTACATGTTTATTTTCCCTCTCAGCAATATAATTTAATTTTGAAAAAGGTCTTGTGCATTCATCATCACCATGTTTTCATTTATGGTTACTTTTTCATTCTTTTTCATGTGTGTGTTATGTTTTTTCTTTTGTAGAACAGTTCGTGTCTGGCTGAAGAGAGACAGTGGGCAGTACTGGCCCAGCATATACCATGCAATGCCATGTAAGTATAAGGAGATGTTTTCTATTTACTCTGTATTTGCAAAATGGCTTTTCTGGTTTTTATGAAGTTTTGTGTTTATGACCATTTGCAAGTTTACTAGTCCATATTAAATTTATTCTGGAACAATCCTCTTGGTTTCTGTGAAGCTTTACGAAGTTGCATGGTAATGCTTCTGAGAGGCATCAGGGATTACAGCAGCAAAAGCATACAGATATGCGAGCAAGGGATCAGCATTTAATGCAAACACAGAATAAAAAATATGGAGCTCAAAATGTAGGCTTGCATTCTGCCACTAATGGAGTCCATAAAGCTTTGTAAGTCTACACTATAAATCAGTCTGCCCTTCCTACTGCATGTGCTTAGTCCATTAGAGTGCAATGGTAAATGGCTTTATTTGGTAAGAACTTAATATCCTGTGGCAGCTAATACAATAGAGAGGATACTAGATAGGGAAGGTAGCTCTTCCAGTGAAGAAGAATCATTTTATCCCTGCAATTAAATGATAAAATCTCAGAATTGTTTGGGTTGAAAAGGACCTTAAGATCATCTGGTTCCAACCCCACTGCCATGGGCAGGGACACCTCGCAGTAGATCATATCACCCAAGGCCCAGTCCAATCTGGCCTTGACCACTGCCACAGTGGAGCATTTACCACTTCTTTGGGCAACCTGTTCCAGTGCCTCACCACCCTCACAGTAGAGAACTTCTTCCTTATATCTAACCTGAACTTCCCCTGTTTTAACTTTTAACCCATTACGCAAATGCGGAAAACCAAATCTCCTTGATGGATCCCGCCAGTATGATCTGCTGTATGTCTTCCTACCAGAGAGAGTGTTCGTTCTTCAAAACAAATGGCAGATTGATGTCCATTTTTCCAAGAGGCAGTTGAGAAAATCACAGCCCTAGCTGTGTTGAGTGCAGGAGTATAATTCTGCAGTCACCAGAAGCAGGAGTATGCTTGTGCTCCTCTATCAGCTTTAGATGTGCTCTTTTAGCCTGTCTTTGGAAAGCTTATGAAGCTGACTTTAAATCCACAGACTGGGGAGCATTTATCAAGTCCCACTGAAGTATTCTTACTGTCTGGAGAAAGAATTATTTTAAGCTAAGATAGGTAGATTTGGAAGAGACCTCTATCTCCATGATGTGTAAAAAATTTGAAGAGTTTTAGTAGCACATCAGCTTGGGATCCTAGAATGGCCACAGTGTTTGCCTGCTCTAAAAAAACATTCCTTTGGTAGAGAGGAGGATCTCTCTTTTTCCTGTGGTGATGAACTAGCTCATAAGAACATATCAAGCCTCAAAGGTACTTTGTGCTCAGGACTGTGCACAGAAAGGTATTGGAAACCAGCTAATGATGTGGCAGTCTGTGGAGCTCTGTCACGATCACTAACAATGGCCTGAGTTTTCATGACCTGTCTTAAGAAGTTTGCTTCCAGTTAAACTGTTATGAAGTCACTATTCTAGCAGTTTGGCATGGATACATCTCTTTTTCCATGTGGTGCTTTTGCATACATTTTCATTTTAAAATCTTAGGTTCTTCTCTGGTCTTAGCAAGGCTGCATTATTGCCAGTAATAACAGCTTCACTGGGAACGGTGGAAAAGATCCAGTTCCACTCAAAAGGAGCTATTTTAAAGCTCCTTCATAAAGTTGAACACCTGACACTGCTCCTTCATTTGGAAGACGGATAAGCTTTTGAGCCGCGGGATAATAAAATTATGTTGTGTTTTTCACCAGTTTCAAGAATGCCCAGGTATAATTAACAACTGTAGCAATGCCAGTTACGTTGTTATCAGCCATGGCTTTCAGCTTTTGGAAATCAGAGGAAGGGCTCTGAGTCAGGCTCTGCACAAGTCTGCACTTGACTAGAAATGATTGTTTTGTCTGTTTCTGTGTGGATCACATTTTTGATTGTCCTCTGCTTTAGGTTCATACTAGTTTTATTGTTCAGAGAATGATTAACCGCCCAGAGGTTCTCTGTGTAAAAATGTAGTAGGCATGATGGTGCCTTTGTGCTGCTTAGCAAGCTGTGAGTGCCAGTCCCACCTATAGATACCCTGTTAGCATGACTCGTGGTGGTCATGCTAATCCATGACCATGACTAGACCATGACTTGTGGTGGTCATGCTAGTCCATGACTGGTCGTGGTTACTGGTGGTACATGGCCTAAACTGTTTTATGATTTAATATCAGGTAGCCTTAATAACTGAGTTTGCACCTTGGCTACTCTGGGAGGTGAGGAGGATGAGGCTGAGGAGTTGGGCTGAGACAGCCATGTGCTTTGGTCAAGCTCTGCGCTCAGATGGGGCCATCAGTGCATTCTGAATGTGAAAGCCATTAAATACACAGAAAAATTATCTGGATTGTAGATTGTGTCTGAGTAGGGAAGCTGCTTTTTAGAGTTGGGATTTTCCCAATTGCAAAGTTTTCTGCCTTACCTATGGGTGTTTCTGTGGTTGAAAAATTCTGGACAGGATGGCCACATTTTTGATTATCTCTAGCATGAAAAAGAAAGAACTGTGGGTGCTGTGCACACTGTTAACATTGTGAGTAAAGCAAACTAGGTCAACTGGAAACCTGGCTAACACACCATCTTTGTGCCAGCATTGTCTTAACAGTGTATTAACAACAGATCTCTGATAGCATGTAAACCCTTCTCATGGTTAGGTGTATACCCTTGGTTACGCATGTGTAACAGGTAATAGATGCATACCATGGTTGGATGTGTGACAAGAGACACAGAAAGGAATTGTAGTCAAAAGAAGTAAGCCAAAAAAAACCAAACCAAACACCCAAAAAAGACCCAGTCACCCAAAACCTCTCACAGAGGTAAAGGGAGTAAAGCATTTATTGTAGGGAGGAGCAGTACTGGAGTATCCGGTCTTTAAGGCAGATAATACACAGTGGTACAATGGTTTCCATAGCTAATGCTTTGTTTCGAGAAGGTGGGTAAAAAACTGCAGCACAAAGCATGCTTCTTTGGTCTTAAAATGTGCCACTTAGGCACTTCAAAGGGGCAGGGGGAGGCTGAAACTGCAGGTACAAAGTTTGTATTTCTGGTCTACTTCTGTCAACCTCTAATACAAGTAAAACACTGCTGAGAATATGAAGGATGTAATTGGGCTTTTCCTTAGTAATTCATTTTCCAAGGGCTAAAATCAGTGTGTATTTGCTCTGTATTTAAGGCAAAGACTACAGCCAGACTTCTGCACCAGGAATGAACAGGACTTCTGTCCTCTGCAGTAGTTCAGATCAATCTTTTTCCAGTCTGAAATCCAAATTATAGCTAGGTGCTGAAGTAGAGGGCTGTTATTTTTCCTGGCTATTATTTTAAAAGGATCTTAAACATCTCAGAAGCTTAGAGTTGGGGTTGTTTCAGAGGTACTTTTTCCTTTCCCCACCCCCCCCCCCCCAATGAGCCTAAGTGCCTAAGTATCTGATTTTCGCTAAAGTGTAAGTTGCTGCAGTCTTGTTACAACTGGCATTGCTTTAACCACATTAGTGTAGCTAGTCTAGTTGTAATTTTAGTGCTGATACAATGATTCTTCTAAGAGCATGTGTTACTGAAGAATTCCCTTAGGAAGATGACTATAGCAAAACAAGTACCTTTACACTGCTATGACTGTGTACACACAGGTTTGGAATTTAAAAGTGACTAGTTTTTGTAATCAGCCTGTGTCAAGCAGCTGCTTGTACCTCTTGTGTCTGAAGTGTTTCAGTCTATTTTGGAAAAGCATACTTCAGATAGCCAATTTACCTGAGAACTTCTCTGCGAGTTGCTTATTACCTGCAGAGTTACTAGTAACTCTTTCAGTGTATGCACAGTGTCTAGAATTTGAGAGCTGATGTGTAGAATATGGCTATTCTGTCATTAACTGCCTTTAAAAAGATTTGATTTTTATTCTGCTTAGAGTTCTTTTTTTCTGTCTGTTTTTCCTACAACTGTCTCATTCTGCTACAGTGAAGAAGTCTCAATATGATAGTAATGCACCATCATATGAAGGGACAATTCGAGTTTGCCCTTTCTGAGGGAGAGTTATGGGAAGGAGCAATTTTGTCACTGTTAGTAGCCCTGACTTAGGTGTTTCCTTTCAGTCAGTTTCCTTGAACTGAAGCCTTTTCTTTGATTTAATTCTGTCAGCCCTTACAGGAAAGAAATAAATCGAGACGCCTGCCTGTGTCTGGATCTGGTAGGCATTGTGCTTGCAGTTGGTTGTAATTCAGGAAATGTTTCAAGGGGGAGATAATATTGAAGGTAGAACAAGTTTTTTTAAACAGTCAACATAGACTTTTTTCTTCTTCATATAGCTTTGCTACCAACTAAACTATTGAGGAAGATTTGCTGAGCTATGGACTGTTTAATCCTAGGTGAGACATTGCACAAATTGTGAATATACCAGATATAAAGTACTGCAAAAAAGAGGACTCCAGGCTTGTTAGTAACAAAACCACTGTGTAATCACAATAGAGAGTAGAAACTGAGGGGGTGGCGGGGGAAAGCAGAACTAAAAGTCCATGTGACTGTACTCTATTTATCACAAGAATATGGTTTAAAAAGGACTCTTGTCACTTAACGAAGAAGCAAGAATGCCTGCCCCTAGCTGCAGTTGGCAATTGCTGCTGAAAAATAATTCCTGAAGGTTTCTATTGGGACAGGAGGACTCCCACCTGCATGCTGCTGTGTTGGGCAGTAAAAACAATCCCTGCCTTCAGAATGCAACTTCACAATTTCTCAATGAAACCAAGCATAGCTCTTGAATTCTTGCAAGAAAATTCTGATTCTATCCTTAATGTGAACCCTGCCAGATCCTCTAGGGAGGGTAGTATGACTGACTTGTGTGCAATTGAAGAGTGTAGCCTGATGTTTATTAGATTAATATTGATATAATAAAAGAATGGCTAGGTTTTGACACAATCTTTTACTTTGGCCAAAATATGTGATACCATCATAGCATTGTCTGTGGTGAAATGGAGTAGGGGACAGTTGGTCTCAGAGTTCTTAATATTAGCTGATGTGTTGATTCCTACAGGTTAACTTTCTTACTGCAGGTATAGGCTGAAGCTTCTGATATAATACAGTGCTTTCTTTTATTGTCAGTGAGCTTCAGGCAAATGTAAAAAACTAAATTATTCAGCTAAGTGATCTCTCAGATTTATACTGAAATGTCAGGTGCCTCTTATATCAAAACACCACCACTGCTCTTGTATGACGTGCCTGTTTTCAGATAACTAGTAAGAAAAAAATAAAGGAGCTGGAGCAAGAAATACCTGTTGTTCCATGTCCTAATAAGATGCAGTTAAATTAATTGCAAGAACACTTTGCTTGTCTATCAGAAGCAAAATGCTCAACAGCATCATAAAACATGTTAGCTAGTTTTAGGCTTTCCAGAACTTCAAGAAACTGAGAATCACAGTTTTGTTAACTTCATCAACATGTTCATTTTTTTCAGCTCCATGTTCATGCATGTCTTTTAACCCGGAAACCAGAAGGCTGTCCATAGGTCTAGACAATGGTACAATCTCAGTAAGTACATCCAAAGATTTCTAGTTGAAATGCTTCCCTTTTGAGAAGTATTTGTGTGATGTTGTGGTGAGGGTATTTTTGCTAGTGTTTGGGAGAGAGACTTTACTGCTAGTGGAACTGAAGCTGTAGTGTAGAAAATGGCAGATTATTACAAATGTAATTCTGACTGCCACAAAGAGACTGAGTGGGGTTTACAATACTTATTAGGCAACTCAACAGACTGTCTTAATTTGCATATTTATTTAAAATAACAATGCAGGAAAACAGCTGTTGCTTTATTAAATTTGATTGCCTTGTTAATTATTCCATACCAGTGTTCTGAAAGCAGCAATTATGAGGGGAAAATCTTATGAAAGGCAGAAACCCGATTTTTTGCTCCATATCTAGATGCTTTATCAAATTTCAGAGTTCAGACTTTGTTTTCCTGTCACTTCCTTCAGAGGAGTTGCTCCTAATGCAGTGCTGTTTCTGAAAGATTTGGTTTGTTAACATTTGAGATAGGTGTGTGTGTGGAAGGGATTAAAGCAAGAGTGGTTTGTAGATCTGGGGCAGAGGGTAGCAGTTGTCCTTATTGTGTTTTTCTTGTGGGGTGATGAGTAAAGAGCTATATCACTTTGTGGAAGGGTCATGAGTCAGAGGGGTATTTTTTGCCTATGCCTCATCAATAGACTTCTCTTATAGTTTAAGATCATTTTACCATCATTTCAGATTTTTACTGCTGTTCTCTCTTACGTACTTTATAATTGAATGAGCATTGAAGGTTGATGTAAGGGCAGCTGTCTACACTAAAGCCAAGATGGTGCTTGGGAAAGGGTGTGTGACCCTATTAGCTGTTGCCTGTAAGCTGTATCAAAGATGTGAAAGTTTTGACCTATAAAGCTTTTAATGGCTTGTAGCAGAGATTTGTCTTTTTTTTTGTTTTGTTTTGTTTGTGCCTGTAGGAGATTTCTTCTTTTATATCTAGGTGATGGGACAGCTGCAAGAGAATTCCCTGCACCTCTGAAATTCCCTCCTTCCCACTTTTTCAAACAGCTGTAATTTGCCAGTCCTACTAGGCACTTTTGTTTTCATTAGGCCTTTGAGGAATGTGAAGGCACTGTAAATTAGGTATTTAAATTCTTTGGCATGATGAAAGAGATGTGTCCTTTGTCTGGGAGCATTTTGCCTTGAAGAGTCAGAGGGTGCTTGAGTCTGAATGGAGTCAAATATTTTCCTATTCTGAAGCTAAAGAAGATAAATAAGCTATGCAGGTGGTAAAAGAACATGTGACTTTGGGTACTTATAGGTATATATTGCCATATAAAAGGCAGATTCTGTTTGTTGCTAAACTCCGCTTTTCTTTTCCCAGTCTTCTGCGTAGAGGTACATAAGAGGAGGGAAGGGCTTGTCTGTGTTGCTTTATTTAGTCCCTTGTAGCTGCAGGTAGTTGTGTGGCAGAGGATTGTGCAGAAAATGCACTCCACAAACTTCCACAAATGATGAAATGTTTCCCTCCGTAGCAAACCTAAGGCTTGTAAGAGAAGCCACAACTGTCATGTGCTACAAGAAGTGGTGGAAGTGGGAATGGAAGAATGGCACAGGTAACCCCCTGTTCAAGTCCCAGCAATACTGGGCTATTAGAAAAAATCCCCAGGTACTTGAAATGGGTTACAGCTACCCCCTGAAGGAAGAATAAATTTTCCTTCCTGGGCACAGCTGTGATGATTAGTTTAGCACAGGAGTATACAAGCAGGGCCCACTGACCACAAAAGAAGAGAACTTCAACAAGGTGACCTCAGGGTCCTTATTGTTGATTGTGTGGCCCTCGAAGGGAAAGTACATGGAATTTACGTGAGTAACTTGAAATATTTGGGAATTAGTCAGCTATTCCATGTTAGTACTTCTGTAAATGCCCAGCATCTTTGAGTATGCTGAGTGCAGGGCCAAATACAATTGCTGAAAATCATTCTACATCTTCACTTTCACTGTGTAGAAGGAAAGGACTCCTGGCAAGGGCTGTAAGCTGATACAATACTCTTGAGCGGGCCACATAATCTCAAACTAACCTTTTTGTAGTGCCAGGAAGTACTGCTTTTACTTTCAGATGTAAATGGAGATAAGGAAGTGGAGCTGCCCTTTTTCTTTTGCATGCAATTTTTGTAAGCTGTGTGGAATTTAGTTACAAGCCTTGCACCTCAGGAATGTGTATGGTGCATTTTAAGAAGGATGGGCAGCAACGCTATAGTCACAGACAGATATTCCAGCAAAGCCACCATGAGGTGAGCTTGTTTGACAGCCTTTCCTTGTGAAACAGGTTGACAATTTTTGTTTCTACAAAGATGAAAAGATTGTTTTCGACCCTTTGTAACTTCTCAACATGAAGGCTGCACACACATTTGTGCAGCATTGCAGACCATTCTCTTAGTGAAGGGTTGTCTAACGTCTTGCTTGAAAAGCAGTGGTACTTGAAATAAAAATAATAAATAAAAAAAACACACCAAAGTTTTGGGTTTGTTTTTTTTTTTTGGTTTGGGTTTTTTTTTGAGAAGAAATGTCATTTCTGTTGCTTTGTGTGTTAGGGAGTGCTTGAAGTCCCTTTTGGAAGCCAAGAGACTTTATCATGGTCATAAATTCCTTGTTCTGATGTGATAAAAAAGCATGTTTTAAAGGTGAAAATCTCTCAAGAATACCACAAGAAGAAGAAACAGAGGAAAGGTCTGTTACTTGCAATAGACAGGGAACTCCCACAGCCAAGCTGAGATTCCTCACCTAATTTCATTCATCTGAAAGTTAGCTTCCTAGATAAAGTTAATCATTAGGTTCTGCAGCCAGTAAAGGAGAGGTGAATTACCTTTGGAGACAAACATGTTACTTACCCTAGAAACTGTTTTAAAATGGCATAAATCTCCCCATTTATGGTTAGATTTAAATGAAGGTTAGGGTGAGTTTTCAGGTAGTTGATGCTGAATTGATCCTTTTTGCTTACCATGCATGTGTCTATATGAAGGTGTTAGACACTTTGAACAGGGTCACAAGGATAAAGGGCACCAGAATAACCGCTTCAAAATTCTTCCTTAGGGATGGTACTTATAAGTCATCTTCCACATAATCTGGTCTTGCAGATGTCTATAGGTTTGGCCATAAACAGCATTTTGAATACCTGAGACTTGAGTCAGGACCTACCTGTCAATGTGCGCCCTTACCCTCCACCACTGTGGGAAGTTTTCCTTCAGGAAAACTACATGATAATTTTTGTCCTCTCCCAGTTTTTGTACTTCCTAAAGTGAAAAAACTGGAATAATTTTGTAGAGCTTTCTTTGCAGTAGATGTAGTGTCTGACAGTAGATTTTAGAGTCTTCATTCTCCTCCATTTCTGAAGCAAGCTTCTTGTTCTCTGGAAGACGTGACAGTGCCATCAGTCACTTATGTTAACAGGATGAAGTCAAGCCTTTAAGGAGACCCATAGTATGCTGTCAAAATGGCATCATCTACAGACTGTGAATTCCCTGGGGTGGGAACAAGGATGTGAATGGCTAACACAACTAATTTATTAAGATTATTAACTTTCAGAAATATGTTCAGTTGTCTAAGCAGAGGTTTCTAGTGCTATTTGGGAATACATCAGTTGGCATCCACTTGCAGCTCTAGGAAGGTTTGGCTCTTCCTTAGACCCTGGGCCATGTCAACCAGCCCATGACCCTGAAATGACACATGCTTGAGCATGGTTTTTTTTTGCCTTAACAAGAGTAATTTGAAATAGGATACTGATATTTTCAGGATGAGTATTTGCAGAGGTCTTAGGCTCAAGAGAAGTTTGTGGTGGGTGCATATGTTTCAGTGTGAGGAAGGTGTGCTCCATGAAGGTATAGTTGAGATTATACAACAGTGGGTGCTACATTGGACAGACTTTTCAGATGCTTAAGACTTCTTTCTGCTTTGTGAAGGCTTTCATGGTACCAAGTCTTATTATTGCTATAATAAGCTTACCTGAAACAGACATGACTTATCACTAACAGTTTCAGTATGGTAAAAAAGAGTAGTAAAAGCAGCTCCAAAAAAACCTCTGAAGAGCAAAGAGAGATCTTCCCAGAAAAAAAATGTTTTTAATCCCTACAAGGAGGGGTTTGGGTTTTACCGTCCTGAGCGCTCTGATAAATCTCAACCCCTCCTGTGCAAAAGGACTAACACATGACTAGGAAATCTTTCTTCCCTCTCTTAACAAGCACTGACTAAGCTGTGTGGGTCACTTCAGCCTTTTTAGCTCATTAAGAAGGGCCAAAAAGCTGCCTAATGAAAACCGAGCGTCAGCAGCTCTGAAAGGAACAAAACATCTATGTATGGAAGTATTGAAAACCTGTTTCTGCTGGTACAATGTTAAAGAGATGTAGTCGGTGTTTTTGTAGTGCATATGGTACAATGTATGTGCACTGGGGCATGAATTTCTTGAGCAAGGTGCCCTGTGCTAAAATACCTGTCTATTGATGCAATTAATATGTTTGGCCTTGAGAGGGGGAGGGAAATGAGTGCAATGTAAGAACATGTGATAATAGTGTAAAGGGGAGCAGGGAGTAAAAGACCTGGGGAAAGATTAGAAAATGCAAAATAAGAAAATGCATTACAAATTATGATATGCTTTCAAAGAAGAAAATGAGAAGCAAGAAGTCTTTGGGAGGAGGGGAGGGGAAGAAGAAAAAAATTCTATCTAGTATTCACATTAGTTGGAACTGTGTTTGGTTTGTACTGTATTCGTTTATCTCTTTGGATGGAGCTCTGTATTAATAGTGCATAGCTGTGGTTTATATTAAAGCATACAGAGCTAATCAATACTTGGGTAAACCTTACAAACTGCAGTTGTGTTTGATTCACTGTATTATAGTGGAGAGACTCAAAAGCCTGTTCAGTATTCCAATTAAATTGTGATACTGTTCGGATCATGGAACAAACAGGCCACGTCAGATTTATCAAGGGAAAAATGCAAAGAAAAATGAGAATGCAGACCACACTCTTCATCCCACCAGCATCTGTGTGCCACCACAGTCAAAGCTGGGGACCGCCAAATTGGTGGGAAATGTAGACATATTATCCCACCATGTGTTACAGTAATTGAAGTCATTTCTTATTAAGTAACAATAGTAGAAAGTAACAGTTGATAGCAAATGTTCTTGCTTGAAGTGGCCTTTGTAGTAAAGCATTTCATCTGGTGGTTTAGTGTTCTTTAAGCAGTGGTTAATGAAAGACAGTTTGCCTGTCTTCAGCAACTGCCTTCAGTCGCTAAGGAGGTATAGCAGACTTTTAACATTCAGTGGTTTGTAGAGTTAAGGTGACTCTGGTGTAGAAATTCAGCTGACTTAATTGATTTGTTACTGCTGTTTAAATAACACTCCCTATTGTAGTCCTCAGCTGCCAGGGGAAACCTAATGGGAGGCGGAACAGATTGAGGAAAAGGAGAAGTAGAGCTAAGAGAACATAGTTATAACTACTTTATAAACAGAAACCTGGAAACGGCGGAATGCATAGCTGCCTCAAATCACTCACAATTGTTTTCCTGGAAGCTGAGATCAAATTAGTACTGTGGCCTCTCCACCTTGGTGCCAAGCTGTAGCTATTATGTGCTAGGGTAATCCTGGTGCTGGAAAGCCATGCAGGTTACCTACAGTGACCCCATAGAAAATGCAGAGTGACTCTTTTTTTAAGTCCTGTTTGGAAACTGTGGGTAAATGCTGGCTATTTGGAGGTTAGAATGTCTTCTCATGCTCTTTTGCCTTAAATGTTTGGTTTGCCATAAATACAGTCTGCAGGCTCGTGAAATCCAGTCTTCTCTACTGTTGCACAGTGGTTTTGGCAGCCCTTACAGACAAATATTTCACAACTGTATGCTTTAAAAATTAGCTTATTTTGTGTTTATAATGTTTCTTTCTTTTTTTACCCTATTTCAGAGTGAGTTAGGTTTCACTTTTTCAGTCCCCGTGTTAGATTAGCTCAGGGAGCTTTTGTGTAGCTAGCTATAAATTATTAACGTGAAGTGTTTTTACATGCCTTGTTTTTTCTTGGTGTTTCTCTGAATATGTTGTGTACATATCGTAGATACCTGACAGCAGTTTGAAAGCTAATTCATGCGGTAGTGCCACAGAGCCTACCCTTTGCCTGTGTGTTTTCTCCAGAGAGATGTTGCAGGAGTTTTGTGGTGGCCACTTTGTTTCCCCAGATTTGAGCAACTCTCCTCTTCAAAACAAGTGTCAGGGGCACCCAGGTGCTCTGTCAGTTTAACCACATGGGGCTTTTCTCAGAGCCGAGGCTGCCATGCAGACTCTTAGCTGCTGTTTTCATCATCTCCTCATGCAAAGCCATATCAATGGTTAAACAGCTGCACAAAGGCAGCAGGCTCAGAGCTAGTCCCCATAGGTGTGCTCTTCCCTGGCCACAGGAATGAGCCCAGGTAGGTCACACCACACATCTCCCCCTGGGTAGCCACATCCTGTGGAAAACCACCCTTCAT
Source organism: Myiopsitta monachus (assembly GCA_017639245.1). NCBI lineage: Eukaryota > Metazoa > Chordata > Aves > Psittaciformes > Psittacidae > Myiopsitta > Myiopsitta monachus. The sequence continues at coordinate 70,852,335 of CM029919.1, forward strand.
CCCATGCACATCTGCTTGTTAGCCACAATGAAGAAGCAAAATAAGAGAGTTTGCTTCTGAGGCAGCAGTATAAATACTAACCAATAGTTGAATAAAACCAAGGGGAGAAAAAGTCTGAGTTTCTGTTTATCTGAAGCACTGAGAAACTTTTGAGCAGAAACCTGAAATGTATTCCCAGTATGGATTATAGACAAATTTAGGTTAGGTATTAGGAAGAAATTCTTTAGTGTGAGGGTGGTGAGACACTTGCACAAGTTGCTTAGGGAAGCTGTGGATGCCCCATCCCTGGAAGTGTTTAAGGCCAGGCTGGATGAGGCTTGAACAACCTGGTCTAGTGGATGGTGTCCCTGCCCATGGCAGGGGGGCTGGAACTAGATTGTCTTTAAAGGACCTTCCAACAAAAACCATTCCATGATTATTGGTATATAATTTGGACTGCGTGATTTCAAGGGACTCTTACATATTTAGACTGAGTTTCCCGAGTGTTCAGGTACGGGTGTAATGTGTGCATACCCACAGGTACATGTGTAAATGCACATGAAGGTTTCTGCCCAGGCAGTCCTGAGTAATAGATATGTGCTACAAGCCAGACCTCAAGTCTCTCACTTCCTAGTACCTCAGCTCATAGCTGGGAATTTCTGTCAGCTTTTTTGACTTTTTTTAGTAGTTCGTCTTTTATCTCCACCATTCTGCTCAGAAAGCACTCGTGATGTTGTTTCTCAGGCAGCTTTACAAAATGAAGTAGTTCAGTTTTTTAGCTGGAGGTACTCAAAATTAGCAGAAGTGTAGACAGCGCTGTGATTGCAAAGAAGGGAGAGTTTACCTTGGTAACAAAATCAGATTAAATCACTCTCAAACACTCTGCATTTCTAAACACTGTTTCACTTGATTTTTCTTTTCCCTCCCTCAGGAATTCATTTTATCAGAAGATTACAACAAGATGACACTAGTGAAAAGTTACCCGGGTAAGAACCATGATCCATGTTAATTGGTTTGTGTTATCGTTAATTTTTGTTAATTGTTCTCTTAAGGAGTGGGAATGGACAGGTGATTTGCAGTGATTGATTTTGGTTTTTTGATTAAAGTAAATGCTGGTTTTATCAACAGATTTATAATGAGCTTTGTTCTGAGGTTACAAGGCTTATAAAGAGCTGTTTCATGTTCTGTTTTTCCTTTTCAGTGTTCCTTTGAAATATCATTCTTGACAACAAACTGTCCAAAATCCAGGCCACATTTGGGGGAGTATTTATTTTTAATCTTTAGTGATCCAGTGTATTTAATGAAACGTTGTAAGAAACTAACCTGTCTTTTAGGGCTGAGGCATTCAGGACTGTAGCTTTTGGGGTTAGTCTGGTTATATTCCAGTAACTGTTGGCTTCAGTAATCTCAGGATTATCAGTGAATACCTGCCATAGTAAAACGACAAGAAATGCTAATCCGTACCTTTTCTAACTATATTCTGGTATTCACTAATGTGATGTTTTAAGAAACCTAGTTTGTTATGCTTGTCAAACCGCTAAAGGCCACTCTTCTTGGGACAGGTATTCTTGCAAAAGGAACTAAAACACACAATAATTTATTTTTATCTCTCATCTGCTGTTAGACTAGGTGATATGATATCGTCTGGTATCATATTGCATATGCTAAGCATTATGGTTCTGTATAGAGGCCTCTGATATGCTGGCTTGAGATTTCTCACATACATTTTAAAATATACATGTACTCATGTATTTTGAGTCTTACACCTTGAAAGGTTGAGGGGATAATTTAAATCTCTAAATGAAGTCTCTGGAGATTACTTTGTAATGTTTAGATTTTAAGGCATGAAGAAAATCTTGATTTTTGCAGAACATGGCTAACATGCACTGGCCTTTGATTTTTACTTCAGCTGTTTAATGAATGTCTGTTGTACTGTAAAATTGAGATAGAATTCCTGCATTTTTTTCTTAGCTTGTAAAAGCTGAAGTAGAACACCCAGTGATGATAAAATATACATGTGAATCTTAAATATGATTGCTGCATTCTGACGGTACAAGTCTTTAGTATCCAATTTTGTGACTGCCCCACAATCACCAAAGGTTCACACACTTAGGTTTTATATGTAAGGGTTGTTGCACTGAAAAGTCCTATGACTGTTCTGTCACCCCCTTTGTTATTAGCTCATACATTTGCCTGCTTGGATTCAGTCTTGCAGGCTAATCACAGCTGAGGAAGAGTGAGCTGAAATCTTCTGTATATGCAGAACAACATATGTATGAGACCAGTTTTCTTGCCAAGATCCTGAGGGAAAAAGCTGAAAATTTTGATGGGGGGAACATGCAGCATATGTCTTGGCAGGATGGCAGAATGGCCATTTGGCTGTGGCAGCCTACCCAAGACCTGGGGAGAACCCCTCATAAAATTTAAAGAAAAGATAAAGGAAAATGAAGGCTGTTCTCGCCTTTTGTTGCAGTGTGCCAGATGTGCTGCTGTTGCAGAATCCTTTGTATAGGAGGATGCCATGGAGAACCCCCATGGGTTGTCCTGTGGAAGAACCCCAGGAGTTCAGATAGCATCTCCCAAACGCTGGACAACAGGGGACTCTAATGAGTCCATTAACATCAGGAGAGAGGTGATACAAGTGACCATAGTCCCAACAGCAGTGTCCTCCTTCCTAGACTACCTGTCTCAGCATGGAAAAGTTTTTGATCGGTTCTGGTCATTTTGTGTCAGGATTCTCAGATGATGTGTTATCTGAAAGTTGTTAACTTATTTTAGGGCAAGAAAAGCAATACTGTGCCCAGAATAGGCAACATTTCAGTTGTAGCCCAAACCACAGTGACTGCAGACAGTAAACAGTGTCTGCCTTCAGGCTCTTTAAGCCAGTGTGCATGGTGCTCACTGATGATGTGTCCCTCAGGGGCATGGAGCCCTGTCCCATTTTCCTCTGTTGCTCCCAGAGTTTGGTGTTTGGTAATTTCTTTGTTCAAGCTGATGGAAACTGTATTCCCCTAATTTAAAAAACAGTGGCAGTATGCAAGTGATCTAGTTTTGGGAGTGGAAAGAGTGTGGTGATTCCAGGCTGCTGGCATCCCCATATTGATGTGCGTGTGTGTCTCTCACAAAGCTGTGAGGCTATGGGTGTTGAAGAAACCCTTCTCTCCTTCAGCAGCCTCAGTTGAAAGCTCTTCTGGGGGAGGAAGGGTAAGCAAAGCCTTATCATGTACATCCCTTCGACCTCTTGGCATGTACTTATTTCATTAACGTGTACTCCATACTTGCCAGAGAGCACTGTCTCACCATCCATGGGCACCAGCTTCTAGTAAAAGGTACAAGCCCTGCCTTTTAGAAGTTTTAGGAGGAGATTGAGGAGACTTGGGTGGTGGCAGGTATCCCCACAGCCAGTTCAAACCATGGGGAGCCAACACTAGCAGTAGCAGTTGACAGGTGCTGAGAAAACATTCCTGGACAGGCCTTGAACAGTCTGATCTCAGCCAGGTTTGCAAGTCCTGCAGAAGTGCATAGGTCCGCCTGTAGCACTCCTGGTGTACACAAGCCCCTGGGGCCTGTGTATGAGCCCATCAGATGATTGCAGCAGCATGCATCCCATTATGGCCCTTTCTGAAGTGCACCACTTCACTAGCTAGTGCAGGTGGAGAGACCAACCAATAGGTAGAGACAAGCATTTAGTCACTCATGGGATCACTGAATTTCTTCCCAGAGATATCTGGAGGGTGGAGAGGAGAGAGGATCTGTTTAAGAGCTCAAGTGGCTCCAGGGTGGTCTGATCTGTCTGCCTTGATTGCAAACTTGGAGTTTAAAAGTGGGGGGAAACAAGAGCCAAAATCTGAGCTCTCCTGTGGGCACAGTTCATGTGTAACACTGTAAACTGGTCTAGCTGCCAACCGCAGTTATGGCAACTTGTATAAATGTGTCTATTGACTTTTCTCCTCAGGGAATCTGGGTCTAAAAAGCAGTGTGGATCAGGAGCAGATGTTGGCTTGTGCAAGCCTTCGATTCTTCACTAAAACTTGTTCCCCTTCATAGGGTTTGAACACAGGTCTCATCTGTGCTGTGTATTTATATAGGAGAGGCAGCTCATACCATCTTCCCATTCCATTCTGAGGAATCTCTCTGCATTTCAAATAGAGGTTTCAGGCTGATTTTTAAGCTTCCAAAGATATTTAATCTTTCCAGTGTGTCAGCTTTTACAGGAACAAATACAAGCACCCTGCTTTGCGTGACACGTTGCTGGGTCTCAGAACAGTAATAACCCAGTAGGACTGCAGATTGAAGAGTGTGGCATTTGCTGCTAAGTTACAGCTGAGAATAACTCTACATGTCTTTCCAGGCAGTTGTTTTATTAAAAAGTCATCTCAGTCAGTGCTTCACAACCAAGCCCACTGGTCATTCATAAAAAAACCCCTTATGTGTAAGCCTGGGTTCCTTTGTTTTAATGAAAAGCTTTTGATGGCTTTATTTAGGTAGCAGTAGAAATTTATCCCTTCAGCTGTATTGTTCATCTTACCAGCTGTGATATTTTTAGGGATTTCTGTTTTATTGGTTGGTTTGGTGTTTTGTTCTGTTTTGGTTTGGTTTTTTACTTATTTTATTCCAATTTCCTTTTTAGCTGGTTTACATGTAATGCTAAAACTTGCCTTTGGTGCAGGGTTGTGCCTGTACTCTAACTCATCATTCTGCTGGGGTACCACAATCTGCAGCCCAGATCCACCAGACCTCAAAAGAGGTTTAAGTAGAGCCCAGAGTCTTTTGCACAATGGCAGCTTTGTTGGTGATGATACAATGATGGAAGGAAGACTTGTGCTACTGTAGAAGATACATGGCTGCAATAGGTGTAGAAGGAATTAGGTCTTCCCTCTTCTCTTTTTCATGCAAACACTGAATATGCAGAGCAGGGGACCTTACAAGCTTGCATGGTAGCTCATGTCAATGGAATTATCAAACACCAGCTTCTTCTATAGGGAAGGGTGAGTGGGTGATTATGGATTTGAGGAGCTGGATGCATCTGGTATTAGCAGTGGTCTTCTGCCCCCATGTTCTTGTCCACAATGCAATTGTACATCTGTCTGCTTAATTTCCAGCTCATCAAAGCAGGGTCATGATGATTCTGTTTGTCCTGGAGATGGAGTGGGTGTTAAGCACCGGACAAGACAAACACTTCACATGGCATTGTTCGGAAAGTGGCCAGCGCCTGGGAGGGTACCGCACCAGCGCAGGCGCCTGTGGCCTGCAGTATCCTTTGCCTGAGCTTTCAGCTTTATTTCTGCTCTTGGCACTCAAGCAACCATTTTCTAGTTGTGCTCCAAATTCTGTGCCCTGTATAGCTTCTGTACTTTGTGAGAGAAACTGTTATTTAAAGCCAATTTTAATAACTGTTCTCTTTGCTCTGTTTCCTTAATGTGTGGTGGCATATTTAGGTCTAAGCATTTTTGAGCAAAACAATGGGCAGTCTGCAACCTTTTGTGGTCTGCTATTGTAATAAATACAGACAGGGCTTCATTTAAACATGCTTTCTTCTAAGAATTGATGGTACCAAAGTAGGTCAGTGATCAGGTCAGTGAGCCTGTGTGTGCGCGGTAAAAATTAAAGAGTTTAATATAAAATAATGAGTACTTGTCCTTCACTCTGGAACAGCCCACTATGTATTGGGAACTTGGGTTAACTAAAGACTGAATGGCTCCAGAAATGGCACTCAAGTGGTTTATTCACCTACAGCTGCCCCAGCTGCCTGACAATAAAAGAAATATTAATTCAGCTTTATTGCAAATGAAAGGGAAATGGAAAAGTATGAGTTCTCAGGCTGAAACCAGGGGTTAGAATAAACAGACTTTTTAGTGCCCCATAGTGTAAGTGGTGCAGAATAGTTAGGGTTGGAAAAGATCCTTAAGATCATATAGTTGCAACGCCCCTGCCATGGGCAGGGGAAAAAAAAGTAGATATGGATGATGTGTGTTTTGCAAGCTCATGGGAAGTGAGGTTGACTCATAATTACTGTCTGAACATGGGCTTACTTTATATAATCTGGTCATTTGGCCAATCTAAATGGCATAAAGACGGAACTTAATTTTTTAATCAAATGATAAATACTTTTGAAAGTGTGATAAAGGAATTTGTCATATATTTCTTTTATCTCTTTAGAAAATGCACCATTTCAAGTGATCCAGATTTTTGGAGCACACTTTAATTTGGGTCATCAGATCATGCTGGTGGAGGGCAGGTGAGAGGAGAATCTGACAAATATTACAAAAATTTTGGCAGAGCCAGGATTGTGGAGTTTCCTCCCCAATGTCCCATGTGCGTAAAATCAGTGCTATAACTCCTCTGTTCCTGGTGAAGGGCTACTTCAAAGGTGTTTCATAACAAACCACAAATTATGTCCTTTGGAATAGTCTCATTTTTTCTCACTCTTTGCTTTACTCAGGGAGACTATGTTATTAATATAAAGAGGTATGAGCTGGATGCCTGAAAGTACACTCTCAATACCTCCTTGGGACTGAAGGACTATTCACAAAGTTGCAGTATACTTGTATTAAAACAATTAACGAGTCATGAAAGGAATGCAAACCTCGTATAAGCAATATTTTTGCCTCAACATTTGTCCACCAGATTTGATGTGGAAACCCGGCATGTGTTTGTAGGTGATCATTCTGGGCAAGTGACCATACTCAAACTAGAGCAAGAGTCCTGCAGCCTTGTTACAACATTTAAGGGACACACAGGTAAGGCCTCAGGAGGAGACCAGATTTTGGTTCTTCATCTGTGCTTATTAGCATCGTGGTAGTTTGACACTCCTGGGAAACACTAGGATGGCTTTTGTCAGTGCATAGCATTGAAGGGAGATAGATCTTAAATTGTCACTACAGCTCAGGAAAGTTTATTGGTAAAAAAGGGAGTGATCATACCTCTGATCAGAAAACTTCTAAGGCAGAAAACATCACAATCAGTAGCTGTTAATTAAAGCAGAGTGAGACTAGAATGAGTTGTGTTAATTCTTGGGGGTGTGTGTGTAGAAAGGTGCTTCTCAAAGAAAAACAGTATTGGTAGTCACTTCCCAAAGTGGCATACGCACATCTTGGATGTTGCTTGTTTCACTGCTGCAACTGGTGACAGCCCCACTTTAAAAGCAGCAACCCTGGGATGTGATCCTGCCATCTAACAGAAGAAAAGGTAGTCATTCCTCAGTATTTTCTCTCCATATCTCTCTGATTGAAAGCTAATAGCTCAATCACAAGGTAGCACAAGGTAGTTCAATCCTTGTTCTAGGATAACGTGAAGTTGTTTTTTGTAATCTGGGAATGATGGAGATGAAAAGCTGTGAAGTCACACTATGACCATCTTTCTGCTACATTCTGCTGCTCAGTGGATTCATCCATGCAAGTGGCAGCGTAGCCCTCTGCCCACAGAAGAGCAAAATGGAGCTTCAGCAGGTTTTCAACTGGCAAGCACAGTGGCTGCATTTAGCCTTTGCTAAAGAGACCTGCATTTTAATCACTCCATGTATTTTATTGTATCTTTATATATGTATGTGTGTGTGTGTATATATATATATCTCTACAGTCCTGTCTTCCACTGAAATGACTGTTGTATGCATCTCCTATTTCAGGTGGTGTCACTGCTCTTTGTTGGGACCCAATACAGCGAGTTTTATTCTCGGGCAGTTCTGATCATTCCATTATAATGTGGGATATTGGAGGAAGAAAAGGAACAGCCATCGAGCTGCAGGGACATAAGTACGTTCAAAGACCTTCCTCCTGCTTTTGTGGGAGAAAAGCTAAAGGCAGAAGCAACACCTGGAAGCAAACAGCCCAAAGGCTACAGCCTTCGCAAGCCTCAAGCTTTTATGTGTGACTCCCTGTGGTCCATATGCAACAGGAATAAGTTGCTTATAGTAAGTTTTCCAGCACTGGGCCCACAGGCTAGTTTGAGAGGCTGCAAAGGGTGGCAAAGTAAAGCATAATATCTACAGTCCTGAATGTGTTGTGCCAGAGCCTGCATCTTTGTTGTAAAGAAGAGAGTCCTGAAAGGAGAACAGCTGCAGAGAATTCTCGGGGTTTAGGTGCTAAGGTCTTTCCTTCCTCTAGAGGGAGCATCAGGCTTGGTTAATTAGTCCATTCTTCTCCACGCTTTTTCCATGCCACTTTACCTACAGCATGAATTCTATGTGCTTTACTCATAGGAGTCTTCACTATCCTCCTCAATGCAAAGAGGCCACGTCTTTGCACTTATAGAGCTCATATTTACATAGGATAGTGAGATGTCTTTGATGAAGAATAGGCCTGTGCTGGGCACTAAGTAGAGATCAGAATGGCTCGAGTTGCAATGATCTCCTAGCCTTTTAACACTAGCAATGTAATAGGGTTGTTTCAGTGTATAGGGAGTGCATATATGTGGGGCTTGTGTGCAGGCTCAGGTCTGGAGAGGCAAAATCTCATGGTGGTTTTGGTCTAATAGTTTCTTACATATTCATACGTTTCTTTTGAGTGGTGCTTCCCTCTGCTGAGTGATTTCGATTCCACTGGGATTTCAGAGCACTACAGAGCCTTTGCTGAAATTCCCTGATCACCCTTGTACCCTACCAGTGGTGCTTGCTAATGCACTGCTGCTAGATTTATTGCTGTGGAAATTAGTTCTCCTGAACCAAGGCTAGCCTCTGGATCTTAGTCTGTGACATGGCTGTTGGCTGGCATTGTACAGCACAGACACCTGGTTGTAAGGACAAGCAGGGGCTAAGAAATGTTTCACCTGATGGTGCTGCTGCCACCGGCAGGAGTGCACTGTGAAGGCAGGCTGTGTTGTACCAAACTGTTCCATAAACACATTCTCCTTTGGAGGAGCAGCCATTTGCACAAGCAAATGCACTAGCATTCAAGTCCTTTGAGCAGGCAAGACCAGTGGTGGTAGCAAAGAAAACCAAATGTTGTGGTTATTTCCAGTCACGGTATGCTTGTTACTGTCTCTTTGTAACTGTTTTTTCCATCATAATGTTGTATGGTCTTTGTTTCCCAGGTTATAAATAGCTTGAGCTAAGACCTGGGTTTCTTTCTTTAAAGAAGGACTGAACCCAGCTTTGGGGGTTTAAGCTGAATTATTTCGCCCACATTGCTTTTTCCTTGGAAGAAGAAGCAGAAGCACCTAAATCTTCCACCTTGCCTTGAGAAGGCCTAGGAATAATTTGGTGATTCCATTATTATTTTTTTAAATACTCTATGCTTGCTAATGCAAAAAGAACATCTTCAGTAAATTCTCAGTGCTTCATTCCTAGGTGTTGCAGAGATTTACAAAACCAAAGTTGTTACTGTCTGACAAAGAAGGTGCCTTACTGGGGCTGTGTTTATGCAACCAGATGTGCCTTCAGAGGGCAGTTCAGGCTTCCCAGTGCAGCTGGGACTTTCCATCTCAGGAGCAGCCAAAGTTGTTATCAGGACAGTTATCTTTGCTTTTGTGGATGCTGCCCAGATGAGCAACACTCAGATTTTGGTCCCATTGAGACAGCAAAGGCTGGTTTGCGTCCCATGGCTGCTGTGTACAGTGGGGACCATATGGACAAATAAGTGATTTGTATTGGTTTATTGTATATTGTACAATATATAGTACTTATAGTACTTGTGTACTAGGCATAGGTGGTTGATCGGTAACTGTCTGGTTTCTTTTTCAGTGACAAAGTTCAGTCTCTCTCCTATGCTCACCACACTCGGCAGCTCATCTCCTGTGGTGCAGATGGGGGAATTGTCGTCTGGAACATGGATGTTGAGAGGCAGGAGGTAGGTGCTTGGCTCTTGTCAGTTTAGTGTGAAACAATCTTGGAAAGAACGAGCCTTTCTGAACTCTGTAACTTCCAATCTGAACAAAATTATTCCAGGCTTTAAAAATATTTTTGGACATGCTACAGTTGTTATTACAGCAATTACACTGTGCCTTTGATAATCTGGTACAGGGGAAATTGTCTGGCAGAAAATGTGTATGAAGCAGGCTGCTAAATGGCTCTTACCCTTTACATTACTGCTCTGAAAGACAACCTCTAAGGGGAGGGTATTGTGAGATGTTCTGCTTTGTTTTTCAACACATTTTGAGAAATATTATCATTTCAGAGGTAAATGCATGGATTGATAATTATTAGGGGGTTTTAAAAAAACATAACAAGAAAATTCTTTGTCATTTCTGCAACTCTGGCTTTTTCCTATACTTGCTAAAAAGACATTTAACTAGGGCTTCAGTCTCACCCTCTACTCAGTCTTGCTTCTGCATGGTGTAACCATGTGGAAGCAGACTAAGCGACTTTGCTGATCCAGACAGCAGGATTTCACCCACTCCCTCCTAATTCCTTTTGTGCTGTGCTGCCAGTGAATGTTAAGTGGGGGCAAAAGTGCACCCCAGGTCTTCAGCACTGCAGGAGCAGCCTCCACTTGGTGATTTCAGAGACCTGACTCAGGAAGGGGGAGAGAAGGAACACTGGGCTGACTGAGTCAGGCGTCAGCGTGGCAAATCCTGGCGACATGAGTCACAGCAAACCTCTGCTGTGTTCCTGCAGGAGGTAGGAAGGTGCCCTGAGTACCTGCAGCAGGTGGGTTTGAACAAGGCTTTTGGCCACATGGGTTACACCAGCTTTGCTGGTTCTCAAGGGGGTTGTCCTCCCTGGGTCATGTGTGACTCCCTTGAGCAAGAAGGAAAGCTAAGTGGAAAATTGGATTTTAAAGAAACCTACTGTAATAGCCATAGGGAGGAACTGAGCTCCCTTTTTAATGTGAATTAGCATTCCAGTTGGCTAATCTAAGGGCCAATTATGTCATCAGCTCCCAAAGTGAAATGAAAGCGGTGTGGCTTCCTCCTTCCTAACAGATGCTTCCTGTTTGCTGCAACTTGAGCATCCAGAAATACAAACTTTTTATTTATTTGCTGCCTTTGAAAGGCTACAGTAAGGGTAAAGGATTGGCTTGTTACAAACCAGGCAACAATGCTGTCAGAAGGCTGGTTTGAAAAGTGGAAGAGACATATCATTAGCTAAATGAGGGCTTAGCAGCAAGTGCTAATGGGTGCACTGCTTTCTCTGACTGTGGCTATGTGGGCTTGTTCATTTTATTAGTAGCACAATGGGGTGCTCGTCGTGCTAAACCATCCCCAAAACATGAACCTTTGAGATTTTAATACCAACCTTGGTTTGGGGTCCTGGAGCATTTTGTTCTGGAATTTGGCTTTGGTATTTTTGCTCTTGTTTAAGAGTTTTCTCCATGTGATGCATGCCCAGTACTCACTTTGATGCTATCAGATTTTCTCATGTCTCTGAGACTGCATTAGAGTGAATGAAACCATTTTAGCCCTTGATTCTTTATTTTCTTCTCTCCTTTTAAAAAACTGTAAGAAGACAACATCTGAAAGATGCTAGAGGCTGTGTTTCTGTTTGACTACAAAGTGGTTACTTGTCACAAGCAAAATGTCTTTATCTATAATGTTATGTTTAAGAGATGAAAACTAGCACACAATGTAAATCTGTAGGCATTAAACAGAAAGACTGTTGTGGGTAGAAAAGACAATTAATTAACAGCAGAATGAACTGACTTTAGAATAAATGGCAGAAGAAGGTGATGCAGGTGGTTGCTTTATGGCTGGGGGTCAAAGCTATTCTTAGAGCTGAGGGTCTACACCAGCCTTACCTTATCTTTGTCTGGCTTTTGTATTATTTTAAATTCTTAATCTCAGCTATGTTTCTTGCCATTTTAAATTGCAGCACGTGGGGAACCAGTGGCTCTGGTAGGAAAATTGCAGTTTGCTAATAGGACTTCCTCACAAAGTTTTAAACATTTAGTGTTCATTTAATCTCATGGGGTTGGTGGGATTGGTGGGAGTGTGTTGCAGCGGAGCTGTGACAGTGCTGGCAGGGCTGTCATGGTCTCCCTGGGGCTGCCCCACTGAGGGGACAAGATGGACCCGCTTGCCAGCACTGGCTTGGGATGAGCTGTTATCCTGGTGGGGCAGAGAAAGGAGAAGTCATCTGCAGGGAAGGAGTATCACTCTTGCTAGGTCAGGTTAGGACAGACAGACTGACAGCCTGCCAGCTGGATAGGGGTCAAGAACCAAGAATTTTCCCAAGTCTTGCATCTCCCAGAGGGTTTCCTAAACACTGTGGGGAGACACACCATGTTCCCCAAGCAGCTCAGTGCAAGGCAAGTGTTGGGGGACCCAAATGTAGGGGAGGAGATGGACTGCCCCTTCTATGTACTCCCCTGCCACTTCAGGCATTTCACAAGCTCTTTCAGGATCTGGCAAGATGTCATGCGTTCAGCAGCAGCAGTCATTTTTTCTCCTTCTTGCTGGCTGGTGCAGCGCTGTGTTTTTGATTTTGGGTCTGGGAACAGCGCTGATAACACCAGTGTTTTCAGTTACTGCTTGGTAGTGTTTTGTCTGGCCAAGGACTTTCTGAGTCTCATGCTCTGCCAGGGAGGAGGGGAGGATCGAGGGGTGGACTTAGCAATGGACACTATTGCCCAGGTTATTCACAAGTGTGAGCACTGCACACAGCCTCTCCTGCTCTGAAAGACTGTTACAAAAGATGGAGCCCGACATCATGGATTGGATTAACTCAGCAGCTTTATAGGGATTGGTCCATGCACTGAGGGATGATCTCCCTCCCTCTGTGTGTGTGTGTGGATGCATATATACACGTGATGGTATATTGAAAATGAGGGATCTGATCATGACAGTGAATGGTATGGAATAAGGGGTGGATACTGTCATGGGTTCAGCAGCAGCAGTCATTTTTTTCTCCTTCTTGGTAGCTGGTGCAGTGCTGTGCTTTTAACTTTGGGCCTAGGAACAGCGCTAATAACACCAGTGTTGAACAGGGCTCTGTAGGAGGGAGGAAGCAGAGACAGGATGCCTGACCCAAACTGACCAAAGAGGTATTCCATACCACAGCATGTCATGCCCAGGATGTTAAACCAGAGCGCAGAGACCCGGAAGGGTGTGGTGGTGGATTGGGGGGGTTCACTGCTGGGGGTGCACTGGCTGGGTCGGGCTTGGTGAGCAGTTGTATTCTCTTCCCTTGTATTTCTCTTGTATTATTACTGGTGGTAGCAGTAGCGATTTGTGTTATACCTTAGTTACTAAACTGTTCTTATCTCAACCTGTGGAGTTGCATTCTTTCGATTCTCCTCCCCATCCCCCTGGGACTGGGGGAAGAAAGAGGGGGAGTGAGTAAGTGAGAAAAACTGCGTGGCTTGGAGGCTTAAACCATGACACAAGACTTGCTTCCCTGCAGGGTGTCTGGTCTATACTACTCTGCACAGCAAAACCTGGCCACAGGAGAGAGAAGTGCCTTTAATATTTTCTTTCTTTTTTTTTAAATCTTCATACCCTCTTAATCCACAATGTGAGTGCAAAACCACACGCCGTGTTAGAAAACAGAAAATCTCTCTTCTTCATCTTTGAGTAAAAGTGGGAAAATGAGCTGGTTTAGGGTTTAGGCCTGTTCAGGTGGATCTCATCTTTCTTACCCTTATGTGTGATTTGTATCAGATACGTCTGACAGCAGAAATGCCTCTTACAGTATTAAAGAAGTAATAAATAAAAAACCCAAACCAAAGCAGTATTTCATATACCTTCCACTTCCCTCCAGATGAGATATTGGAAGTACTGATTGTCCCCACATCCCACCAGAGGCAATAGCACATGGTAAATGCTGTCCAGACAAGACAGAATGTTTTTATATGCTTAATTCCAGACTTGGAGAGGTGAGGGAAGCTTGTCTGTTGCTGGGTATTTTTTATGGTCTTATAATCAAACCCTGCTTCATGATTTGGGTGAGAAGTGTCCTTCCCACATCCTTCACAGATCAGAGCTGAGCCAAAAAGGATATCCCAGGGAACAATTAAAATGGCATCTTGTGAAAATGGGTATTTTTAATCAAGTTTAGTTGCCCACGTCACTGCACCCCAACATATAATTTTTGTCCTGTCTCTAGGATCCACTGGAAGATTTTTGTTTGTTGCTTAATCCCACTTTGTCTTTATGTATGTGTGTTGCAGACCCCTGAGTGGCTGGATAGCGACTCTTGTCAAAAATGTGACCAGCCTTTCTTCTGGAACTTCAAGCAAATGTGGGACAGTAAGAAAATAGGCCTCAGGCAGGTTTGTATTCATCCTTTGGTGTGTTAACATGGTGCAATTAGGCTGTTCTTAGATAGTAGAGCCAGCAGAACCTGAGCAGTAATATGGATTTGTGGCTGAAGATGCCTTTCTGCATGTTGTCTCTTACAGCATCACTGCCGGAAGTGTGGCAAAGCTGTGTGTGGCAAATGCAGCTCCAAGCGCTCCTCCATCCCGCTGATGGGGTTTGAGTTTGAAGTGAGAGTCTGCGATAGCTGTCATGAGTCCATAACGGATGAAGAGTAAGTGTGGACACTGGGCTGGCTTGCACTGGAGTAAGGCAAAACTCCTGCCTCTAGGAGGGCCCGGGCAGATGTGGGGCTCCAGGAGGGAGCAGCGAGGCAGGGCGGTCCCTGGTGACTACCAAATTGTGAGAGATAGAGAGCTCTCATGCCAGAAAGGTCTTAAAATGGCACTTAAGGAGAGATTGCTGAATTAATGACTTACAGCAGCATTCAAATATTTATATCCTCAATAGAGAACATTTTTGGGGAAAATTCTGCGGTCACAGTCTTTGCTGATTCTTTGATTCCTTTCTTCAGGCGGGCACCCACAGCTACTTTCCATGACAGTAAGCACAACATCGTTCACGTACACTTTGATGCAACCAGGGGATGGCTGTTGACCTCGGGGACAGACAAGGTTATTAAGGTAAGAGCAAGGAGGTGGCTCTAGCTCCTGTATTTAATTTCTCCTTCCTCTCCTGTGTGGCTGCAGGTATGTTCTACCCACTTTCTTCTATCCAGAAACTTCTTACTGATGGACTTCTGCCCAATAAGTACCAACGAGGTCTTGGTCTATGAAGTTATTGCCTGAAGGAGTTGGGACAGGTGCTCACTGTAGCTTTTCCTCTGGGAAGGCAAACTGTATTTCAACATGGTGAACCTCAGTTTGGGTGGCTGGATAAAGAAAGAGCTAGAATAATGCATAAGTTTATATCAAAGCTTGAATAATTAAAAAAAACCAACAATCACATTGTGTTATGGCTACACTAATCATTCAAGTTAGTAATATAGTGTGTGCATTTTGGTTTCTCTTAAGGCCAGCTATGAATCTGGCTCTTAAGGGTGAAGCATAGTGACCTATAAAATGTGATTTGGTCAACTTCCACAAGTCTGACAGAGTGCTGGAAAACAAACTCAAACTTCTTCAGACTTGCTGCATCCACCTCTAGAACCTCTCTCAGTCAAAACAACGCAAAAAAGATTACATTTATATTGTATCTTATAATCTTTTACCTTTATTCACTATGTTGTTATATTTTACTGTATTAACAGTTGTGGGATATGACGCCAGTAGTGTCTTGATGGTACATCGGTGGAAGTTGAGAGGTGATATTTACTGAAGAAACAGATATCCTAACCCTAATCATCCTGCAGAAGATAGATAATGCTGGGCACACACAGCAGATGAGAAAGGAACTAATGTGTTTACAAGAATTTTAGGTCCTCTGCTTGATCAAGGCTGAACATTTGCACGAAGACTCTTTCCACTTACTCTCAAAATATATAAGAAGGTATTTTTTTAACTAATGGTTTGTACGATCTGACTTCCGTTGTCTTGAGTTTGTTTGGGATATCCATGTTCAGTGCAATTTTTAGTTTTTATATTTCACTATGTTGGGACATTTGCTGCTTTGTACAGAGGGTTCTTGGGGTGTGTCTTACCATGTGAGGGTTTAGTAGCAACATACTATATAAGGCAACCAGCTCTCCCCACAGAGAGTATCTGTTGATTTGGGATGTTCCTGCTGACCATGCTATCTGCAGTGGAGGAAGCTCCAGGAGCGATATTGCATGTTCTCTGGGTGCATCACCAAATTGCTGATGGATTATTGCAATTCCTAAAAGGGCTCTACCATCTACTTGTCTTAGTGGGCATCATCCGGAGCGCGTTTCATTGGTTTGTAGTAGCTAAAATCCAGCTTTCTGCCTCGTCCCTTGCTGCACGAGTTGCAAAATCAAGGGGCAGGTTGCTTAGCAACTAATTTCTGGAAAACCTGAAATACTTCTCTGGCTCAGAACATTACAGGGAGCACACAGGCCTGCTTGAGTCTAATGAGGCTGGCAGGCTGATTCAGATGAAATTATTAGCAACATGAACTTCTGAGAGTGTGTGCATGGAGGGGGGCAGGTCTAAAACTGGTCTAGGTCTGAAAAGTCTGGTTTACCTCTACCTCTACCTTGCTCAGTAACATTTCAGCATTTATACCTGTCTGTGTGGTTGAAGATGAATTTGATTCTTCTGTTTTCCATACAGTTAGTCATATTTATTTTTTAAAATGCTGATATTTTTTATTAATTTTCTCTATAGAGCAGAAACTGATATTAATGAATGATGCCCTTTGTCCTATTGTCATATTTTAAAATTTCTTTTAAAAATAAAAAAGTATTTAAAAACCTGGATTGACCAAAATTAACTTTTTTAGAAGGATGTTGTCAAGATGAATAAGCAAAAAAGCTCTTTTTTCCAAAGGGATCTTCTCTGAAGAAGTCAACTCTCTCCTCCTTTAATCCATTTCACTTTTCAGTATGCTATTGCTGATGCGTCTTGAAGAAACTGGTGGAGAGAGTATAACTGGAGACTACACCCAGGGCTTTCTTGTATGTCCTATGTAAGCAGGCCTCATGGTCTGTAGATGCTGTGACACAGCACATCAGTGGTGCTCAATCTTGCCCCATTTTCGGCTTTACTTTCTCCCTATGAAGTGGGTAGTCCATGATGTTTATCATTACAGAGCACATTGCTACCTAGAGAAGACTGGTATTTTCCCTTGATTGAAGGTGAAAGAGAATAAAGCTTCTCCTTTGTTTGCCCAGCAGTATTTCACTTTTGAGGAAACAAAAATGTTAACACAATCCATGGCATTAATTGTAGACCTGTGAGCTGCTGCAGTGAAGGGTGAGTGGACTTTCATGTGCATGTCACAGGACTGCTATGTATTGTCAGGGGAAATTCTCTTCTTAAACATCCTATAAACTGTGCTTAAGCATTTTGCAGTCATATTCTCTGAAATGCTGTCACCCTGGCTTTTGTGGTCATACAACTTGTTGGTATCCCTCTAGGCAGAATATTTAAAAGAATATTTTCAACTGTAATTCACACAACACTAAAATGATTCTTTTTCCAGCTTGAATATTAATTGTTTTCTAAGTCCTCCCACTTCCTCTCCTGGAAGCTAGATGCTTGTTTCCCTTGGAAGCCTTTTCATTACATGTTATGCATGTTTTCTGGTGTCTGAAGTGTGGCTGGCTGACGAAGCTATGCAAGATGAGCAAGTTGCCTGCCAGTATTTCTTTCCAGCTGTAGAAGATGTATGAAACATTACTGGACTATGCTATGCAGACAGCATCTCTCATGGTGGTAGAAACATGGGAGCACTGAAGTGAATTGAAATCACTGTTCAGCACTCTGCTCCTGAAGGGACACAGCAGCTGCAACACACCTGGTACTCCAGCATGAATTGTGCTTACGCTGATGGAGCATGGAGTCAGTAAGCTGAGGGATATGCCCCTGGGTCAACACCTAGTCCTTCTGAACATGTAACACTTGAACAAAGGTGAGGAACTGACTCCAAAGGAGACTGAATATGGGAGCGAGGTGTGTTTGGACAGCTCTGCAGTAAACTCTTGGCCACCTCCCCCGCCATTCTCTTCTGAGGTGTCATGGTATCAGTGTTGCTTATGGATGGATGTTGCCTATAAATATCCATTTTGCAAAATTTCCCTTGCTGTTCTTTCTGACTAAACTGCCTACAGGGTTATCTGAATTTAAGCTGAGCATCCCCTTATCTCGCAGTCTCAGATCAATCTGTTCTTAACTTAAAAAACTATATAAACTGAAGGTGAGGCTGAGAGGGAAAGGGAAGTTTGTCCCTTTGCTATGACTTTAACAGCTATAATGTAGAGATATGAAGAGAAAATAGGTGTCTCTTTACTTCCCAAAGGAAACAAGAAGGATTTGACTCTGGGAGAGTTAAATCAATCTGTTCTGTCACATTCAGGTAACAATCTCAGTTTCTTTTGTCTTCTAGAGCCACACAAAAATGGATCAATGGATTATTAGGGCCAGGAGGAGAGATTCTTTTGGTACAGATGTAAACTATGCAGCTACCCCTGCAGACACCTACACACACTCTAGTGAAGCGAAGTCCCCATTCCCTGGGGTTGCTGAAGTGCAGCAGCAGGCTTTCAGTGATAACTCCAGCTGTTCCAAGGTGTGTGCAAACAAGGTTGACCTTCCTCTGCTCTTCACTTCAGAAAAAATTACTTTATCTTCTCTCTTAGCTGGTGTATGCTTGGGGAAAAAACAGTATTCTTCAGAGCCATTCCTGGCTTTAAAATGAACAGTACCTGTAGCACTTAGGCAGGTGATGGAGCGGGTACTGGTTACATACGCAGTGCCAGAACAGCTGACTTGAGCCGCTTGTGTTCCAGGTGGCTGAAGGAAGATCAACCTGAGCCCTGAGCTTCACTCTTCTTAAGCTGAAAATACTTAGTAAAGGGAAAAGTATGTGGGCAACTGCTTGCAATGACAGCAGTGATAATCCTTCCATCTGCAGGAGACTAACATCATGGTTAGACATGGCTGAAACAAGATAGAATCATAGAATAGTTAGGATTGTAAAGGGCCTTAAGATCATATAGTTCCAACCCCCCTGCCATGGGCAAGGACACCTCCCACTAAAACATGTCACCCAAGGCTATGTCCAACCCATGCTTGAATACTGCCAGGGATGGAGCATTCACAGCTTCCCTGGGCAACCCATTCCAGTGCCTCACAGTAAAGAATTTCTTCCTCAGATCCAATCTAAACTTCCCCTGTTTAACTTTGAACCCATTACCCCTTGTCCTATCGCTACAGTCCCTCATGAAGAGTCCTTCCCCAGCATCCCTATAGGCCCCTTCAGATACTGGAAGGCTACTATCAGGTCTCCATGAAACCTTCTCTTCTCCAGGCTGAACAACCACAACTTTCTCATTCTTCCTTCATACAAGAGGTGCTCCAGTCCCCTGATCATCCTCGTGGCCCTCCTCTGCACTTGTTCCAACAGTTCCATGTCCTTTATATGTTGAGGACACCAGAACTGCACACAGTACTCCAAGTGAGGTCTCACAAGAGCAGAGTAGAGGGGCAGGATCACCTCCCTCGACCTGCTGGTCATGCTCCTTTTGGTGCAGCCCAGGATACGGTTGGCTTTCTAGGCTGCGAGCGCAAACTGCTGGCTCATGTTCATTTTTTCATCAGCCAACACCTCCAAGTCCTTGTCCTCAGGGAAGCTCTGAATCTCTTCCCTGCCCAACCTGTAGCTGTGCCTGGGATCACTCTGACCCAGGTGTAAGACCTTAGGGCTAAAAGCCAGACAGTGTAACAGAGAATAATCCTACATGGTGACATTATTGTGCTCAGCTGTTAGCACTCTTTACAGTGCAGTCCAGGTGACATCCCTACTTGGTCCTCTTGAACTTGAGGCCATCACCTGAGTGTCAGCACATTGACTTTTCTCGCACCAGAAGTGATAACTACGCTTTGCCTGAGACAGGTTGTTTGATAATAAGGAGGTGGATGTCTGGACACACAGAAAGGATTCTGCATGATCCTAAAAGAGTGTAAGAGTGGGAAGTTCGTTTTATGACAGCTGAGGAAATTGTTGTTAGAGAAGGATATGCCACTTTTTTTTACAACTCTGTCCAGTTCTGGGCTCCGCAATGCAAGAGAGAGGTGAAGCTACTGGAGAGAGTCAAGCAGAGGGCCCCTAAAATGATGAAGGTACTAGAGCACATTTTTCAATATACCATCATCATTCTTGTCTCATATATATATATATATATGTACACACACACACACACAAAGAGAGAGATCATTCCTTAGTGCATGGACCAATCCCTAAGGCAGCCCTTGTGATTGCATTCTTTCAATTGTCCTCCCCATCCCTCCAGGAGCAGGGGGAGAAAGAAGGAAGGGAGTGAGCGAGCAGCTGTGTGGTTCTGGGTTGCCGGTTGGGCTTAAGCCACGACAGATATAGACACAGTGAACTTGTTTGATAGAGAGATCTATCCATCTATCTATCTGTCTGTCTGTCAATCTGTCTGTCTGCCTGTCTGTCTGTCTATCTATCTATCTGTCTGTCTGTCTGTCTGTCAATCTGTCTGTCTGTCTATCTATCTGTCTATCTATCTATCTATGCATTCACACACACACATACGCATATATAAATATGTGCTATGATGCAGAAAGACAAAGCAACTCTGAACCATTTCCCTCTCACCCTACCTTTTGTAAACTGATTTCTGCGTGAAATTAAGCAACTAAGCACCTCCTTCACTGTCAGAAAAGCTATACTTCATGTCTACTTAACACAAGTGACACCGCGTATTTACCAAATGCTACAAGGAAGAATAAACTAGCAGGCAGTGATTCCTGCTTTGCTGTGTCTGTTCCCTTCTAAACCTGCCCATGCGGATTATTCTTTTAGCAGTTACTTAGACCGAGCTGAGCCATCCTGTGTCAATCTGTGAGCTTCTGCCAGGGCAAATCAGGCTGGAAGTGTTTCCGTCCTGCTCCAGTATCGACAGCTTTATATGACATAAATGAATAAAGAATCTGGTCACAGGGCTGTAGCACTGTGGTAAATCAAAGGGCACTCAGAGAATCACGGAATCGTCGAATAGATAGGGTTGGAAAGAACCTCCAAGGTGGATGAAAGATCATCCAGTTCCAACGCAGGACCCATCAGTGAACAAGGCACACTGCTTTTCACTTTAGGACTCTTTTTTTATACGGTGGGGGCTCTTCAGCATGCATCACCTCCTTCTCTGGTGACATTCCAAAATCTTTGCCCTCTGACCAGCCCATGATGGCTTCTAGAATTCCTGGATGACTGGGATTTCCTCTTTGAGCTCGTTGTGTAATTAGTGCAGCCCGCTTACTCCATGTAGCATCGGTTGCATGATGTGTAGAGGAGACCCTGCCTTGGAACATCCAGCCCAGCACGGGCAACCGGGGTGCCAGGAGGAGCTGTGCTTCAGTGCCAATCACTTCCGAAGCAGCTCAAACCCCTTCACAGGCTGCCAGCGTCTCTTTTTCAGTTGGGTATAGCTATCTTCAGATCCTCTGTATCCCCGACTCCAAAAGCCGAGGGGTCGACGTCGAGCCTCCCCTGGAGCATTCTGCCAGAGGCTCCAGGTAGGACCGTTCTCCCCGGCTGCGGTATGGAGTACATTTTTTACATCTGGCCCCGTCCGGACTGGTCCGAGGGCTACTGCATGAACTATCTCTCGTTTAATTTGCTCAAAGGCTTGTTGTTGCTCAGGGCCCTATTTAGAATCATTCTTCTTCCGGGTCACATAATAGAGCGGGCTTACAGTCAAACTGTAATTTGGGATGTGCATTCCCCAGGACCCCACAACACCCAAGAAAGCTTGTGTTTCTTTCTAATTGGTTGGTGGAGACATTCCTGTTATCTTGTTGATCACATCTGTGGGGATCTGGCGACTTCCATCTTGCCATTTTATTCCCCAAAAGTGAATCTCCAGTGCAGGTCCCTTGACCTTACCCCATTTTATGGGAAACCGGGATTTCAGCAGGATTTGGATTATTTTCCTCTCTTTCTCAAAGACTTCTTCTGCTGTATCACCCCACACGATAATGTCATCAATGTACTGCAGGGGTTCTGGAGCTTGCCCCTGCTCCAGTGCAGCCTGGATCAGTCCATGGCAGATGGTAGGGCTGTGTTTCCACCCCCGGGGCAGTCGGTTAAAAGTGCACTGGATGCCCCTCCAAGTCCACCAACTGTGGCCTGCCCTCCGCTGCCAAAGGTATTGAGAAAAGGCATTGGCAGTATCAATCGTGGCATACCACTTGGCTGCCTTTGACTCCAGTTCATACTGAAGTTCTAGCACGTCCGGTACGGCAGCACTCACGGGTGGTGTGACTTCATTCAAGCCTCGATAGTCTACTGTTAGTCTCCACTCTCCGCTGGACTTTTGCACTGGCCATATGATGCTGTTAAAGGGTGAGTGGGTTCTGCTGATCACTCCTTGGCTCCCAGTCTACGGATCAGCTTATGGATGGCAATCAGGGAGTCTCGGTTGGTGCGGTATTGCTGCCGGTGCACTGTTGTGGTCGCGATTGGCACTTGTTGTTCTTCGACCCTCAGCAACCCCACAACAGAAGGATCCTCTGAGAGACCAGGCAAGGCAGACAGCTGCTCCATTTCCTCTCTCTCCAAAGCAGCAATACCAAAAGCCCATCGGTACCCTTTTGGGTCTAAGAAGGACCCTCCTCCCCTGAGATAGATAGCCTATGCCAAGGATGCAGGGAGCCTCTGGACCAGTCACAATCGGGTGCTTTTGCCACTTGCTCCCAGACAGGTTGATTTCAGCCTCCAGTACAGTCAACTCTTGGGATCCTCCTGTCACTCCAGAAATAGAAATGGGTTCCACCCCTTGACAGCTTGATGGCATCAGGGTACACTGTGCACCGGTACCTACTAGAGCCTTGTACTTCTGTGGGACTGGTGTGGCAGGCCATCTGATGCAAACAGTCCAGTAAATCCGATTGTCCCCTACCTCCACCTGGCTGGAGGCGGGGCCCCTCTAATAGTCATCACAACATTGGATACTGAAGTCTTATAGAAAGGGATTCTTCTTCTTTATCACAGGAGCTGGAGTAAAATCAGCTCTTCCAATCCATCTGGGAACCTGCTCACCAGAGACTGAAGCTGCAGCCTTCATGGGATGATCATCCTTGACCTTTGTTCTCTTCTTCGACTCACGCACCCGTTCCTCCAGAGCTGAGGTAGGTTTTCCATCCCACTTCCTCATGTCTTCTCTGTGTTTCCGCAGAGAAAACCAGAGGGAGGCCCATGACGTATACCCCCTATATCTTCTCTCTTGAGCAGTAGGACGCCTCGTGTTCAGTGGTGAAATTCCAAAGCACTGGAAGGGCCCCCTGGCCTAGATACTTACCCGTATGTTGTGGTTTAAGTCCAGTCAACCACAAAGTTTTCTCCCTCCCTCCCTCGCTCCTTCCCTCCCTCCCTCCCTCCCCCCTCTTTCTTCCCCCTGTCCCGGGGGGATGGGGAGGAGAATCGAAAGAATGCAACTCCCACAGGTTGAGATAAGAACAGTTTAGTAACTGAGGTATAACACAAATCACTACTGATACCACCAGTAATAATACAAGAGAAATACAAGGGAAGAGAATACAACTGCTCACCAAGCCCAACCCAGCCAGTGCCCCCCCAACAGCGAACCCCCCCAGTCCACCACCGCACCCTTCTGGGTCTCTGCCCTCCGTTTTTTCACATCCTGGACATGACGTGCTGTGGTACGGAATAACCTCTTTGGTCAGTTTGGATCAGGTGCCCTGTCTCTGTTTCCTCCCGGCTTCCCCTCCTCCCTGGCAGAGCATGAGGCTCAGAAAGTTCTTGGCCAGACCAAAACATTACCAAGCGGTAACCGAGAACACTGGTGTTATCAGCGCTGCTCCCAGGCCCAAAATCAAAACCACAGCGCTGCACCAGCCACCAAGAAGAAGAAAAATGACTGCTGCTGCTGAACCCAGGACAGGACACCAGAACTGTACACAGTACTCCGTGTGAGTGTCAAAACCGGCATCAACTAAGATTCTAGGTACAGCTTATGCAAGTCAATTCAGCCTTCTTATCCCTGCCCCATCCATTCCAGCATCTCAGGAGAGATTCTTGTCACTGTAATGCGCTGTGCCTCCTAACAGAGGTCTCGCGCAGAGGGCAGCACGTGCCCCCCATGAGAGAATTTCAGGAAACAAAACTCAAATAAAAGGGTGGGAAAGAACTTTAATGAAAGGGGAACGAAGTAGAGGCATCTGTGTATATGCATTTGGATTTGTGTGGTCCCATCAAGCCAATGTTGGCTGCAGGTTCTAGCTGGACCGGTAGAAAACTCCAGCTTGATGCAGTAGACAACAGAGACTGACAGAGAGAAATGGAAATGCCTTCTGCTCACATACCAGCTAGTCTTGCTGCGGGATCACTTGACGGCTCCCAGACCCCTATCATTTCTCTGGTGCTTTTTAAATTAACCCCATAGTAAACTAGGACTGCACAATGTGGTGTGACAGCTGTGGTAAGGCATCTGGCTACGGGCACAACCTGTTGCTTTCAGAATGCTCATTTACCAGAAGCTCCCTCTGAAAGCCAAGCTGGCATTAAAGAGAAAGCAGGAGCAACAGGTGGAGCTGTGTGTTTACTGCATCATAACTGATTTTAAAAGTCTCCCCAATTCAGAAGGTGTCTTCTGATATTAGAAATGTCACATATTGACGTAATTTCTGAAATAACTACTCTTATAAGAAGTCACCAAGCATTAGACATGCTCATTTTTTAAATGTCAAAAACTCACTGTCGTGGTTTAAGTCTCTAAAACTCACGAAAGTCGCTCACTCACTCACTCCCCCTCTTTCTTCCCCCAGTCCCGGGGGGATGGGGAGGAGAATCAAAAGAATTCAACTCGCACAGGCTGAGATAAGAACAGTTTAGTAACTACGGTATAACACAAATCACTGCTGCTACCACCAGTAATGATACAAGAGAAATACAAGGGAAGAGAATACAACTGCTCACCAAGCCCGACCCAGCCAGTGCACCCCCAACAGCGAACCCCTCTCCCCAGTACCAAAAACCTGACCATGCCATGCACCCCCAGTCCACCACCACACCCTTCCGGGTCTCTGCCCTCCATGTTCACATCCTGGACATGACGTGCTGTGGTACGGAATAACCTCTTTGGTCAGTTTGGGTCAGGTGTCCTGTCTCTGCTTCCTCCCGGAAGCTGAGCTGAGCAAAGCCACCCAAGGGCTGTGCCTTTCAGAGCTCGGGGAGCAATTGGGCAGGGAGGTGCTTGCCCCCTGCTAACTTACACATTCCCATTGCAGGTGCCTCCTGTCGCTCCTGAGAGCGAGCAACAGAACAGCTTTGGCGGGGAGGAAAGGTAAAAGTACCTAGCTTTGCTTGGTTCAAGGTAATCGTGGCTTCAGCTGTCTAACAATCCTGTTGAATGGAAAGGTTGCCCGGCTCCGCAAGAGGGAACCGAAAGCGGCGAGCAGCCTCTGAAGAGGGGAGCGATGGGCCACCCTGCAGGAAGAAGAGCAGGCTGTCCACCGAGCCCTTCTCAGGGATGGGCAACTGAAAGCAGGGGAAGAAGGAGGAGCGCGGGTATGTAGCAGACCTTCTTTTCCATCTTTCCAAGTTCTGAGGATAGGAAATACTCCTGAGGTGCAGAGGATGGTCCTAGAAAGGGGGCATGCAGATGTCCTTGGGGGAACATGTATGTCAGCAGAAACGTACCACCGCAGCATTGGCAGGTTTCGTTTTGCCCCTGTAGAAGCCCAGTTTGTGTAAGTCTGGTTTTAGTACAGCAAAGTGAGGGATGCTGCTGCTTGGGGTTTGGAAAGGACCATGCCAGAGCTCCCCAGGGCTCCCTGCCGAGCCCTGCTGCCTGGTGAGGGGCACTGCACATCCCTGTCAACTTGCCATGCTCTGAGCGTGTCAATCACGTAGGTTGAGAAGGGACCAAAGCAAACTGCAGTTGCCAGGAAGGAGCCTCTCCCCTGGGCTAGGAATGACCCCTTTGACAGCACACGTCCAAAAAACCCAGGAGAGCCAAGTCCTGCCTGTTCCTGCCCTCACGGTTTCATCTGCGCTTTCTGACTCTGCCCTCCTAGGTGCCCGTGTACTGCTTGGGCTCCCCAGAGGAGCTCTGCCGCCCGGCCTTCGAGTTCCGCCGTGCGGCCCCAGCACCACCCCGGTGGCGGCGAGGACAGAGCCACGGTGTCCTGCTCTGTGTGGAAGGTGCCACCAACCCACCTGGAGCCAGAGCAGCGCCGTCGGGCCCATGCCAGCCCTCACAGGAGGCCTTGCGGGCTCACTCATCAGCTCTGCCGGCAAATGCCCGCCCGCTGGCGCGTCTCCCCGAGTGCGGAGCTGGACTTTGAATGCCATCTGACGGCATTTATTGCTGCATTTGTTACTATGTTACTGCGCTTGTTACTCTGTTTTATGCCTATGTTTGTTAGGCTATTGCTGTTTCTTTTAGAATTTAGTGTTAGGGTATTTAGTGTTGGGGTAATTAGTAGTTATTTCATGTTGTTTGATAAGATACTTCGTAGTTTTGTAGATTATAGGGTAGTTAGGGTAGTTAGGGTTGGAAAGGACTTCGATCAATTTCATGTTAGCTCACAAGACTTGTCTTGGAGTGGCTTTACAGCGCTGTTAGTAACAAAGCAGAAAGAATTACGGAAGTTGCATCTGTCTCTCTGCCTTGCCATCTGCACCCTGCAGAATGCAGAAAAAGAAAGTATTCTGCCAAACAGAAGAGAAAGTATGCCGGGAGAGTCTCTGGCTTGGGCAAGAAATGAGAGAAAGACATTTATGAATGCAGAGGAACTACTACTGCACCTTGACAAAGATTCAGATATGCTCCAGATGAGTACTGGCCTGCGCTTGGAATACAGCTGCATTATCTTAGACACCTGTGAAGGTCCAGAGGAGAAAATTGTCTCTAAGAGAAAATGCAGGCGGGCAGGCAGGCAGCAGAAAGGAGCATGGAATTGAACCACTGTGTTTTCACTGACAACTGCTCATTCCGGGCAGGGAGATGCTGAAACAGAACCAAAAAAGCAACAATAAGAAAACAAAATTTTAAGAAAACCCTCACAAAACCAAACAATAATCCTCCAACAACAACAAAAGAGAGAAAAAAAAACTTGTGAAGAAACAAACACCCCCAAACCCAACCAAACAAAAACCCCCAACCAGAAATCCCATTTGGGAAAAAGAAATAAAAGAAAAAATCCCTCAGGTCCCTCTGCATGGGAGAGGGAGTCAGATCAGCTCTCAAGATCTTAGTGTGATCTACCATAGATGTCCAGTGTCTACTGTGATACTTTATAAGCAGAAGGCTGTCTAAATGCCATTGGAAATGACAGCAGGCATCCCAGCCGTCTGCAGACAAAACTGTCTCACATCTGGGTACCAACTGAGCGATTTGTCTGTAATGGGGCTGAGTGACTGATGCGTGCGCATTCTCCTTGCATTTGCTGGAATAGGCTGCGCAGAGTGCCTGCAGTTCTCAGCATTTCTTCATATGTGCTATGCTTTCTGAATGTTCTTACCCTTTCTACACAGAAATAAAGTGACAAATCAATATCAGGCCAGTCTCTGGGTTTGGATGAGCCCCTTCCCCTTCTAGTCCTCTCTCCACCTCTGGGTTGCATTTCTCTCTCTCTCTCTCTCTCATACTTACCTGTCCAAGAAGACAAAAAGGTCATGCCATGGTTGCATTTGTAAAGCCTTTTCTTCCTCTCAGGAACTTTGTCGTTTCTCCTAAAAGACCTGAGGAGACACTTGCATCCAAGAAAAGGTCTTGACAAGGCAAGAACTTGAGTACGTTGCTACCTCTTCTAATCCGAGAAACAAAAGCACTGCTTTTGACAGAAGGCCACTGGTCAGTATTTCTGCGGCCTGGCTGTCTTTTCGTGCCATCCTTCTTCACATTCAGTACCAAAGCTCTCTTTATGGAAAGGAGATTATTTTTTGTCAGCTGCAAAACTAGAGCTTGTAAGTTTCAAGGGGACAGCCACTTCACATCTACCTCATCTAAAAAGTAGCTGCTGAATTAAAAGCCATTCTCTACTAGCTGGCAATGCTAGGAAAGACTCCTCCTCTTCCTCAGGGGAAAGTGAAACCCCCAAATCACAGCACATGTTGAGAACAAAAGGTTGAATGAAAACTGAAGTACCCATGCCCTTATTCCAGTAAGGGGCAGCAAGACACGGGCAGCAAAAGTCTTGAAACAGTTCCCTCATCCCTAGGGATGTTTTCTACCTATTGGAGCAAACTGGAGCAAACTGGCACGAATGATCTGCAGCGCCCAAGCTGACCAGGATGCCCTCTAGGTGGTCATCCTCAGTTACAAAGTGCTGGGATGACTGAATTATGCTAAGGACAATGTGCCTTCTGCATGCCCTGATACTTACGAAATGTGGGATTCTGATTTCAGCTCTAAAAATAAGTGCCTACTTGGTAAACATGACTCGCTGCTGTTCCTGCTGTCTTGAAATCTGTATTTGCTTCCTACGTGCTGGGAGAGGAGGGAAATCTGGGAAATGGGTGCTCCCAGTGTCATAGAAAATCTGGTTTGTCACAGTGATGGAAGAACATAAACTTATTGCTACGTTTGTGACAAATCTCACTGCTTTGCTCCTGAACTGATTGTTTTCTGGTCCTCAGGTGTTCAGCACAGGGGCTGCTTTTTAACCATTGTGATTGCAGTCATGGCTGAGAGAGGGATTTTTCTTTCGTTTCCATAACATCGGAAATCTCCTGATGCCTGCAAGTCCTTTGTAGGGTGTATTGCCCCATTCCTGTGCGCTGGCAGGGTTTCTTGCACCAGACTCACTGAGAAGTGAAGGTGGGCCTGCAGGAAGCAGTTCTCTTGTTCCTGCAGTGCTGATGTTGCTGTCAATTTTTGTTTCTGCCAGCTCATTAGATTTTTTTCCCCTGGCAAATGTATCAGGTTAGACATATATGATATAGAAATATAGAATGAAAAATAGAATATAGGCATATACTCGGTTAGTACCTGGAGGGGAGACTGCCTGAGAATGGCAGGTGCTGCAGGCTTACCCGGCTCACTCAGCTGGGAGAGCATGAGACTCTTAATCTCAGAGTTGTGGGTTTGAGTGTCACGTTGAGTGCCACTGACTGAGGGCTTTCTGAGTCTCATGCTCTGCCGGTGAGGAGGGGAAGCCAGGAGGAAGCAGAGACAGGATACCCGACCCAAACAAGTTAAAGGGGTATTCCATACCCTTTTGTTTGCGCTTTGTTTATACTGGGCACACCATGCCCAGTATAGAAACTGGGGGCAGTTACCCAGAAGGGTTAGATCACTGCTCGGGGTGGTCTGGGTATCGCTTGGCGGGTGGTGAGCGGTTGCTTTCTCTTCCCTTGTTAGTTCCCTTATCCTTATTATTACTGGGGGTAGCAGCAGTGGTTTGTGTTTTACCTTACTTACTGGACTGTTCTTATCTCAGCCCTTGTGATTGCATTCTTTCAATTGTCCTCCCCATCCCTCCAGGAGCAGGGGGAGAAAGAAGGAAGGGAGTGAGCGAGCAGCTGTGTGGTTCTGGGTTGCCGGTTGGGCTTAAGCCACGACAGATATAGACACAGTGAACCTGTTTGATAGAGAGATCTATCTATCTATCTGTCTGTCTGCCTGTCTGTCTGTCTGTCTGTCAATCTGTCTGTCTGCCTGTCTGTCTGTCTATCTGTCTGTCTGTCTGTCAATCTGTCTGCCTGTCTGCCTGTCTATCTGTCTGTCTGTCTGTCTGTCAATCTGTCTGTCTGCCTGTCTGTCTGTCTATCTATCTATCTATCTGTCTGTCTGTCTGTCTATCTATCTGTCTGTCTATCTATCTATCTATGCATTCACACACACACATACGCATATATAAATATGTGCTATGATGCAGAAAGACAAAGCAACTCTGAACCATTTCCCTCTCACCCTACCTTTTGTAAACTGATCTCTGTGTGAATTTAAGCAACTAAGCACCTCCTTCACTGTCAGAAAAGCTATACTTCATGTCTACTTAACACAAGTGACACCGCGTATTTACCAAATGCTACAAGGAAGAATAAACTAGCAGGCAGTGATTCCTGCTTTGCTGTGTCTGTTCCCTTCTAAACCTGCCCATGCGGATTATTCTTTTAGCAGTTACTTAGACCGAGCTGAGCCATCCTGTGTCAATCTGTGAGCTTCTGCCAGGGCAAATCAGGCTGGAAGTGTTTCCGTCCTGCTCCAGTATCGACAGCTTTATATGACATAAATGAATAAAGAATCTGGTCACAGGGCTGTAGCACTGTGGTAAATCAAAGGGCACTCAGAGAATCACGGAATCGTCGAATAGATAGGGTTGGAAAGAACCTCCAAGGTGGATGAAAGATCATCCAGTTCCAACGCCCCTGCCATGGGCAGGGACACCTCTCACTAAACCACGTCGCCCAAGGCTCTGCCTAACAATCCTTGAATACTGCCAGGGATGGAGCATTCACAACTTCCTTGGGCAACCCATTCCAGTGCCTCATCACCCTCACAGAAAACAACTCCTTCCTTATATCTAGTCTGAGATTCCCCTGTTTAAGCTTGCACCCGTTACCCCTTGTCCTATCACTACATTCCTGAACAAAGAGACTGTCTCCAGCATCCTTGTAGGGTCCCTTCAGATACTGGAAGGCTGCTATGAGGTCTCCACGCAGCCAGTGTGTCCACTGGAATTTGCCTGGGCCCATCAAGGCAATGTTAGCTGCAGGTTCTAGCTGGAGCAGTAAAAACCTCAAGCTTCATGCAGTAGACAACAGAGGCTGAACAGCCCCAACTTTCTCAGCCTCTCTTCATATGGGAGGTGCTCCAGCACCCTTATCATCTTCATGGCCATTCTCTGGACTTGCTCCAACACCTCCAAGTCCTTCTTATGCTGAGGACATGTTCTGGTTTAAGCCCAGCCGGCAACCCAGAACCACACAGCCGCTCGCTCACTCCCCCTCTTCCTCCCCCCCTGCTCCCGGAGGGATGGGGAGGAGAATCAAAGGAACCAAACTCCAACAGGTTGAGATAAGAACAGTCCAGTAACTAAGGTATAACATAAACCACTGCTGCCGCCACCAAGAATAATAATGAGAAGGGAAATAACAAGGGAAGAGAATACAACCGCTCACCTCCCACTGAACAATACCCAGACTGACCCAAGCAGCTATCTGGGCCTCCTGGGTAACTGCCCCCAGTTTATATGCTGGGCATGACATGCTGTGGTACGGAATACCTCTTTCGCTAGTCTGGGTCAGGTGTCCTGTCTCTGCTTCCTCCCGGCTTCCTCTTCTCCCTGGCAGAGCATGAGACTCAGAAAGTCCTTGGTCAGAGTAAACATTACTGAGCAGCAACTAAAAACGTGGGTGTTATCGGAGCTGTTCCCAGGCCAAAAGTCAAAACCACAGCACTGCAGCAGCTACTAAGAAGGAGAAAAACGACTACTGCTGCTGAACCCAGAGCAGTATCCACCCGTAATTCCATACCATTCACATCATGCTCGGATCCCACAGTTTTCAATATACTGTCACTCTTGTCTCATATCTATATCTATGTATACATGCATATTTTTATATGTATATATCTAACTACAACCACATACACAAAGAGAGAGATCATTCCTTAGTGCATGGACCAATCCCTATAAAGCTGCTGAGTCCATCCGGTCCATGATGTCGGGCTTCACCTCTTGTGACAGCCTTCCAGAGCAGGAGAGGCTGTGTGCAGTGTTGGATCGTTGCCTGCTGATGGCACCGCGGAACTCATCTGGTCACTGCTGAGTTCGTCTGGTATCGTCAAAGTTCATTCTTCATTGGGATGATGGTCGGAGGGAAGTCAGGGCCAGTTGCTGGTGACCTGAAAACATCTAGTTGGTGGGCTATAGAAGTGCCACATAGCAGGCAACAGCATACAATTGAGTTCATTGGCTGTTTTCCCCTAAAATCAAATCCCCTTGAGGTACACTTCGGACTTCACCATCTTCCCGCATTACCCACCGAGTATATCCGGGTCCCTGAGCAAAAGCAATCCCGCGAGTGGGTTTACCTTTACCTGAAGCAGGAATAACCCAGACCATCTTCGCCAGCAAATTCTTTATGTGCACCACAGGAACTTAATCCCCTTCTTCAGTATGTAGAAGTCCTGACTGGGCTGGGGCAGCCCTGTTGGCAGATCCTCTGGTGTTGACCAACCGGGTGGCTTTTGGGAAATGTGTATCCCAATGTTTGAAAGTCCCACCACCCATTGCTCTCAGTGTAGTTTTTAACAGCCCATTGTACCATTCAATTTTCCCAGAGGCTGGTGCATGGTAAGGGATGTGATATACCCACTCAATGCCATGCTCTTTGGCCCAAGTGTCTATAACGCCGTTTCCGGAAGTGAGTCCCATTGTCTGACTCAGTTCTCTCTGGGGTGCCGTGTCGCCACAAAATCTGTTTCTCGAGGCCCAGGAGAGTGTTGCGTGCAGTGGCGTGGGGCACAGCGTATGTTTCCAGCCATCCGGTGGTTGCTTCCACCGTGGAAAGCAGATGACGCTTGCCTTGGCGGGTTGGTGGGAGTGTGATATAATCAATCTGCCAGGCCTCCCCATATTTGTACTTCAGCCATCGTCCTCCATACCAACGAGGCTTTAACCGTTTAGCTTGCTTAACTGCAGCACATGTTTCACGGTCCTGAATGACCTGGGCAATAGCGGCCATTGTAAAGTCCACCCCTCCATCATGAGCCCATCTGTATGTTGCATTTCTGCCCGGATGGCCTGAGGTGTCATGGGCTCACCGGGCCAAAAGTAATTCACCCTTATGTTGCCAATCTAAATCCATCTGAGCCACTTCAGTCTTAGCAGCTTGATCCACTTGTTGGTTGTTCTGGTGTTCCTCAGTGGCCCGACTCCTGGGTACATGAGCATCCACACGGCGGACCTTCACCACCAAGTTCTGCACCCAGGCAGTAATACCTTGCCACAGTGCAGCAGCCCACATGGGTTTACCTCTGCGTTGCCAGTTGCTCTGCTTCCGTTGCTGCAACCTTCCCCACAGGGCGTTTCCACCATCCATGAATCAGTACAGAGATAAAGGACTGGCCACTTTTCTCAGCCAGCCATGTCCAAGGCCAGCTGGACGGATGGCTTTCACCTCGGCAAACTGACTCGATTCACCTTCTCCTTCAGCAGTTTCTGCTACTTGTCGTCGAGGAGTCCATACAGCTGCCTTCCATCTCCGATGCTTTCCCACAGTACGGCAGGACCCATCAGTGAGCAAGGCACACCGCTTTTCCCTTTAGGACTCTTTTTTTATACGGTGGGGGCTCTTCAGCACGCATCACCTCCTCCTCTGGTGCCATTCCAAAATCTTTGCCCTCTGGCCAGCCCATGATGGCTTCTAGAATTCCTGGATGACTGGGATTTCCTCTTTGAGCTCGTTGTGTAATTAGTGCAGCCCGCTTACTCCATGTAGCATCGGTTGCATGATGTGTAGAGGAGACCCTGCCTTGGAACATCCAGCCCAGCACGGGCAACCGGGGTGCCAGGAGGAGCTGTGCTTCAGTGCCAATCACTTCCGAAGCAGCTCAAACCCCTTCACAGGCTGCCAGCGTCTCTTTTTCAGTTGGGTATAGCTATCTTCAGATCCTCTGTATCCCCGACTCCAAAAGCCGAGGGGTCGACCTCGAGCCTCCCCTGGAGCATTCTGCCAGAGGCTCCAGGTAGGACCGTTCTCCCCGGCTGCGGTATGGAGTACATTTTTTACATCTGGCCCCGTCCGGACTGGTCCGAGGGCTACTGCATGAACTATCTCTCGTTTAATTTGCTCAAAGGCTTGTTGTTGCTCAGGGCCCCATTTAGAATCATTCTTCTTCCGGGTCACATAATAGAGCGGGCTTACAGTCAAACTGTAATTTGGGATGTGCATTCCCCAGGACCCCACAACACCCAAGAAAGCTTGTGTTTCTTTCTAATTGGTTGGTGGAGACATTCCTGTTATCTTGTTGATCACATCTGTGGGGATCTGGCGACTTCCATCTTGCCATTTTATTCCCCAAAAGTGAATCTCCAGTGCAGGTCCCTTGACCTTACCCCATTTTATGGGAAACCGGGATTTCAGCAGGATTTGGATTATTTTCCTCTCTTTCTCAAAGACTTCTTCTGCTGTATCACCCCACACGATAATGTCATCAATGTACTGCAGGGGTTCTGGAGCTTGCCCCTGCTCCAGTGCAGCCTGGATCAGTCCATGGCAGATGGTAGGGCTGTGTTTCCACCCCCGGGGCAGTCGGTTAAAAGTGCACTGGATGCCCCTCCAAGTCCACCAACTGTGGCCTGCCCTCCGCTGCCAAAGGTATTGAGAAAAGGCATTGGCAGTATCAATCGTGGCATACCACTTGGCTGCCTTTGACTCCAGTTCATACTGAAGTTCTAGCACGTCCGGTACGGCAGCACTCACGGGTGGTGTGACTTCATTCAAGCCTCGATAGTCTACTGTTAGTCTCCACTCTCCGCTGGACTTTTGCACTGGCCATATGATGCTGTTAAAGGGTGAGTGGGTTCTGCTGATCACTCCTTGGCTCCCAGTCTACGGATCAGCTTATGGATGGCAATCAGGGAGTCTCGGTTGGTGCGGTATTGCTGCCGGTGCACTGTTGTGGTCGCGATTGGCACTTGTTGTTCTTCGACCCTCAGCAACCCCACAACAGAAGGATCCTCTGAGAGACCAGGCAAGGCAGACAGCTGCTCCATTTCCTCTCTCTCCAAAGCAGCAATACCAAAAGCCCATCGGTACCCTTTTGGGTCTAAGAAGGACCCTCCTCCCCTGAGATAGATAGCCTATGCCAAGGATGCAGGGAGCCTCTGGACCAGTCACAATCGGGTGCTTTTGCCACTTGCTCCCAGACAGGTTGATTTCAGCCTCCAGTACAGTCAACTCTTGGGATCCTCCTGTCACTCCAGAAATAGAAATGGGTTCCACCCCTTGACAGCTTGATGGCATCAGGGTACACTGTGCACCGGTACCTACTAGAGCCTTGTACTTCTGTGGGACTGGTGTGGCAGGCCATCTGATGCAAACAGTCCAGTAAATCCAATTGTCCCCTACCTCCACCTGGCTGGAGGCGGGGCCCCTCTAATAGTCATCACAACATTGGATACTGAAGTCTTATAGAAAGGGATTCTTCTTCTTTATCACAGGAGCTGGAGTAAAATCAGCTCTTCCAATCCATCTGGGAACCTGCTCACCAGAGACTGAAGCTGCAGCCTTCATGGGATGATCATCCTTGACCTTTGTTCTCTTCTTCGACTCACGCACCCGTTCCTCCAGAGCTGAGGTAGGTTTTCCATCCCACTTCCTCATGTCTTCTCTGTGTTCCCACAGAGAAAACCAGAGGGAGGCCCATGACGTATACCCCCTATATCTTCTCTCTTGAGCAGTAGGACGCCTCGTGTTCAGTGGTGAAATTCCAAAGCACTGGAAGGGCCCCCTGGCCTAGATACTTACCCGTATGTTGTGGTTTAAGTCCAGTCAACCACAAAGTTTTCTCCCTCCCTCCCTCGCTCCTTCCCTCCCTCCCTCCCTCCCTCCCCCCTCTTTCTTCCCCCTGTCCCGGGGGGATGGGGAGGAGAATCGAAAGAATGCAACTCCCACAGGTTGAGATAAGAACAGTTTAGTAACTGAGGTATAACACAAATCACTACTGATACCACCAGTAATAATACAAGAGAAATACAAGGGAAGAGAATACAACTGCTCACCAAGCCCAACCCAGCCAGTGCACCCCCCAGCAGCGAACCCCCCCAGTCCACCACCGCACCCTTCCGGGTCTCTGCCTTCCGTTTTTTCACATCCTGGACATGACGTGCTGTGGTACGGAATAACCTCTTTGGTCAGTTTGGATCAGGTGCCCTGTCTCTGTTTCCTCCCGGCTTCCCCTCCTCCCTGGCAGAGCATGAGGCTCAGAAAGTTCTTGGCCAGACCAAAACATTACCAAGCGGTAACCGAGAACACTGGTGTTATCAGCGCTGCTCCCAGGCCCAAAATCAAAACCACAGCGCTGCACCAGCCACCAAGAAGAAGAAAAATGACTGCTGCTGCTGAACCCAGGACAGGACACCAGAACTGTACACAGTACTCCGTGTGAGTGTCAAAACCGGCATCAACTAAGATTCTAGGTACAGCTTATGCAAGTCAATTCAGCCTTCTTATCCCTGCCCCATCCATTCCAGCATCTCAGGAGAGATTCTTGTCACTGTAATGCGCTGTGCCTCCTAACAGAGGTCTCGCGCAGAGGGCAGCACGTGCCCCCCATGAGAGAATTTCAGGAAACAAAACTCAAATAAAAGGGTGGGAAAGAACTTTAATGAAAGGGGAACGAAGTAGAGGCATCTGTGTATATGCATTTGGATTTGTGTGGTCCCATCAAGCCAATGTTGGCTGCAGGTTCTAGCTGGACCGGTAGAAAACTCCAGCTTGATGCAGTAGACAACAGAGACTGACAGAGAGAAATGGAAATGCCTTCTGCTCACATACCAGCTAGTCTTGCTGCGGGATCACTTGACGGCTCCCAGACCCCTATCATTTCTCTGGTGCTTTTTAAATTAACCCCATAG
The DNA here is from genome assembly GCA_017639245.1 of Myiopsitta monachus. Classification (NCBI taxonomy): domain Eukaryota; kingdom Metazoa; phylum Chordata; class Aves; order Psittaciformes; family Psittacidae; genus Myiopsitta; species Myiopsitta monachus. Next base: position 70,888,694 of record CM029919.1, read on the forward strand.
TAAACTAGGACTGCACAATGTGGTGTGACAGCTGTGGTAAGGCATCTGGCTACGGGCACAACCTGTTGCTTTCAGAATGCTCATTTACCAGAAGCTCCCTCTGAAAGCCAAGCTGGCATTAAAGAGAAAGCAGGAGCAACAGGTGGAGCTGTGTGTTTACTGCGTCATAACTGATTTTAAAAGTCTCCCCAATTCAGAAGGTGTCTTCTGATATTAGAAATGTCACATATTGACGTAATTTCTGAAATAACTACTCTTATAAGAAGTCACCAAGCATTAGACATGCTCATTTTTTAAATGTCAAAAACTCACTGTCGTGGTTTAAGTCTCTAAAACTCACGAAAGTCGCTCACTCACTCACTCCCCCTCTTTCTTCCCCCAGTCCCGGGGGGATGGGGAGGAGAATCAAAAGAATTCAACTCGCACAGGCTGAGATAAGAACAGTTTAGTAACTACGGTATAACACAAATCACTGCTGCTACCACCAGTAATGATACAAGAGAAATACAAGGGAAGAGAATACAACTGCTCACCAAGCCCGACCCAGCCAGTGCATCCCCCAGCAGCGAACCCCTCTCCCCAGTACCAAAAACCTGACCATGCCATGCACCCCCAGTCCACCACCACACCCTTCCGGGTCTCTGCCCTCCATGTTCACATCCTGGACATGACATGCTGTGGTACGGAATAACCTCTTTGGTCAGTTTGGGTCAGGTGTCCTGTCTCTGCTTCCTCCCGGCTCCCCCTCCTCCCTGGCAGAGCATGAGGCTCAGAAAGTCCTTGGCCAGACCATTACCCAGCAGTAACTGCAAACACTGGTGTTATCAGCGCTGTTCCCAGACCCAAAATCAAAAACACAGCGCTGCACCAGCCACCAAGATGGAGAAAAACCGACTGCTGCTGCTGAACCCATGACACTCACTTAAAGAAGTACTCTACACGCTGTTTCTTGAACTTGACAAATGAAGATTACCATTAGATGGAGTTAGAGCAAAGAAGAGGAGGAAAGAGTCCCTTAGGCCCAAAGTTTGCTCTGAACTGGACAAGCTACAAAAAGTGTATGGAGAGTGCTCCCATTAGGTCTCAGCTGTGGGGGTTCAGAATGCAAACCTCCTTGGTAGAAAAGGGAACTAAAACTAAGGTGGGATGCAGCTCACTCTAACTTCTGCTGTGTCACTGTTTGGCCTAGGTGTCCACACAGCCATTAGAGTGAGGAGGTATCAAGTGGCTTGATGCAGTAGCCTACCCCTTGGCATCATTTGGGTACGATCCGAGGTTCTGCGATCTGAGGTTCTATAGGTATGTCACCTGGTTTGCAGCTGTCCCCTCCGAAGGGCAAGTCTGTCCATAGGCCCTGCCTCATACCTGTTAGGCTTTAGGTGCTAGTTTCATTAGGGCATCTTAATTGGCATTAAGTTGCCCGTGCCTAGGAAACGGAAACGAGGCCCTAGTCAATAGGGTCACTTGAAGGTGCCCTAAAGATATCTACATTTAGGACAGCGTGAATGGCTTTGTACTCTGCTACCTATAAGGGCACCTTTGCAAGTTTTCACTCCCGATAGCTGCAGTATGATTCTCTAAAGTCAGAGCTGCTGAATCCCAGCCCGGGCATTTTGCGTTTCAATGAGTGGTCTCAGCATCTCTGGCTAGGTCTCGAGGACAAGCCTTTACTACTCTCTCTTGTGTCAAAGCTGACTAGAAAATGTCCTTGTGGGTGTCTGCTAGCAATCATTCCTTAGCAGGGTCTCCTGGGCCTGAGTTTTGAGGACTTACGGGGCTGTGAGAGCTGCTCACTTTAAAAGAACCGCCTTCTGAAAGCACAGGCGCAGCAATCCCATTGTGCCAATGCACACTGCACACGCGGCAGAAGAGCAGCCTGGAAATCCTCCTGGAACTGGGAGGGAAAAGAAGTTGTATCCCGGAAATTGCACGCTCTCTGGAAGCAAGGTTGAGCTTCCCAGGAAGACTGCCGAGCTGTGGCTCACATATGGATGGAGAGATCACGAGAGACCAACGCTCAGCTAGAGATGAAAGTGGTCAGTGCTCCATCAGGCAACAACAAAAGGCTTTTTGAAGTATGCTAATAACAAGTGGAAGCCTAAGGGAAGTCTCAGGCCGATACTTCACAACGATGGCCACTGAACACTGGGGAAGAAGAAAAGACAGAGGCATTTAATACTTGTGCTTTGCCTCAGTCTGCAATGTGCATGGTAGACCTGGGGCTCCCTGGTCCTGTGAGTCAGACGACCATGGCTGCAGGAGCCGTGATCTTCCACTGGTGGACAGAGCAGTGCATGGGAGCAGTCCTTGGGGCCGGGGCTGGACATGGGCATACTGTGGGGAGCCCCCCAGTGCCCCGCCCCACCTGGGCCCCCGCGTTCCAGAGCTGAGGTCACCGCGGTGTTCCGTTCTAAACCGTTGCTGGCCCGGCAACGGCCCCAGTGCCTGCGGAGACGGTGCTGTGTGTAGCAGCACCAGCGGCACTGGGGGTGCTTTTCGCTTGAGGAGGAGCACTCCTGCCTTTATTTTCGCGAGCTTTCTGTTTACCGGCCCTCTCCCGGCCCTGCGAGGATGGGCCAGTGGCTCTGCTGCTGCGGGTCCAGGTGGGTTCCCCCACGGCTCAGGGACACGCCGGCACACCTGCAGCCCAAAGCAGCCGCCTTGCTCATGCCCGATGGCATCTGCCCTGCAGGGATGACCCTGAGCCCGAGCAGCAGTGCACGCTGGACCAGGCATCACTGGAGCCGCTGCTGCGGGAGCGTGTGCGGGTGAGCCAGGGCCGTAGCCAGGGGAAGAAGAGGGACCTCCTCCTCTTCAGGGACAGCGTGGTCATCGCCAAGACCAAGTAAGACTGACAGAGCCCAAATGCCCTTCCTCCCAAGCCCTGGCCTTGGCACCAGGGTACCCAAACAGGAACAACCAAGGAGCAGCCCCAGGCCCCTGGCACCCTGCTGCTGGATGGTGCACCTGCACATGGCTGTGCCCATAGCAGCTGAGCGCTAGAGGGGAGCCAGTGGGCTCGGGCACCTCCAGGTCACTCCCTGCTGCTCCTCTCTGCAGACGTGGCAGCACCCCGAGCCCGCTGCTCTGCCTGGCCCTGGGCCTGCTCCAGGTGCTGAGCAGCGGGAAGGGCTCCGACGGGGATGCCACTGAGGAGGAGGAGGAGGAAGGGAAGGCCGGCAGGTCCCTGGTCTTCCTCTGGCCCTGCGGCTCCTGTGTCGTCACCTTCTGGTGAGTCCCGGTGCAGCGTCCCACGAGAGGGGTGGCAGCACCTCTGTCCTGCCCCTCGGGGCATCCTGCGCTGGGGCACAGCGGGCACTCAGGCTGCTTCTGCTCTCTCTTGGCAGCTCCCGGGCAGTGAAGGAGCTCTGGCTCAGCGCCCTCCTTGGGTAAGCCCTACCTGGCACTGAAGCACAGGGCACAGAGCAGACTGTGCTCCCATCATGGGGGGGTGCTCCACACCTGACGCACAAACGATAACGGAACACCTCTGCTGGGCTTGGCAGAGGTGCCCCAGAGGTTGCAGGCAGAGGCGCTCCCACAGCTGCAGGCAGAGGAGTCCCCACTGCTGGGCAGCCACAGCCGCCGGAGCTGCTTCCTCCGGCTGTGTCAATCCAACTCCTGCCCAGCCCCATCCTCACCACTCCCGCTGCTCCCGCTCCACTCCACTGCCGCGGGGTACCAGCCCTTCCGGGCAGCATGGAAGTGCTCCCCAGGCTGGCAGCAGAGGGAGGAGCTGCCTTGGGTCTCACACAGCTCTTTCTCTGCCCCTTCCCCATGCACAGACCGCCGGAAGGAGCGCAGGGGGCCCGGGTGACCCGGCTGCCATCCATCCGGCTGGTGCTGAAGGAGCTGAGGGGCCGCAATGCTGTGAGTGTCCCTCCTGCCCCTGCTCTCCCCCAGGGGCTGCCCCAGCTCAGCATCAGCTGCATCACTCCTCACCTTCTGCTCTTTTCCCCTTGCCCAGGCGACGACGCTGGATGCCAACAGCCTGGAGAGGTTGCTCCAGCGCCAGGCTCAGGTCAGGGTCACTTGAGGCGCAATCCCCACCTCTCATACACGGCCAGGGGCTGATGCAGCTCGCTGGGGACCCTTTCTGCTGAGGGGCTGCTTGCTGAGTGCAGCCCATTTCTTGCAGGCTGGCGCCGAGCAGCTGCCACCTCCTGGCTCTTCCGGCAGACGTGGCCACGTGGATGGTGAGTTTGCAGAGGACAGGGGCAGGATGGCCCTTCTCTCCTGCTCTTGCAGGCGCGCATGCCCGCTGTGATGGGGCTGCCGTTGCCCTCCCCACGGGGCACGTTCATCCCCATCGCTCAGCAGCAGGAGAGAGCTGAGCCCCGGGGCGCCTGGGTCCCAAACAACGCTGCGTTTCACGCGGCATGGACAGTGGTGGGACAGCACGGAGGGAGTCTGGGAGCTCTCTCCACGTGCCTCTCCTCCACGGCTCTTTGCTCTGATTCCCTTGGCAGCAGGCAGGTCCCGCCGGAGCAGGATGAGGCTGCCCTGGCCGTTTGCACGGTCCGGGACCTCAGCTGCACCGGAGGTGCCGGGGCCATCAGGCTCTGCTTGCCCGGGAGCTCTGTTTGGCCGCCCCCTGGGAGAGCTCTGCAGCCACGATGGCATGCTGCCCCAGCCCATTCAGGTAAGCCAGCCTGGCCAGGGGGTACCCATCCCTTCCCATCCCATCCCGCTGGCTGCTGCAGACAGGGGCTGTCCCAAGCACCTACCTCAGGGCCCGTATCCAGCCCAGCAACTCTCCTCCTCTGTGCCCTCAGGACCTGCTGGCGCTGCTCAGTGAGCACGGGCCGTCCACGGAGGGGATCTTCCGGCTGTCAGCCAGCGAGCGTGCCACCCGCGAGGTCAGGGAGGCACTCGACAGCGGGCTGGAGGTGCACCTCGAAAGCCAGCCCGTGCTGCTGCTGGCCGTCCTCTTGAAGGTGAGCCCTGCTGACCTGGAGCCTGCAGCTCCCGGCTCTCTTGGTGCTGACGGGCACCTGCGGGAGCACCAGCAGAAACCCAGCCGCCTGCTCATGAGCCAGAGGGCGGGGGATGCTGCGGGTGCTCCTGGGGGGCAGCGGCCAAAACCTCACGCGGAGCCCTTGGCCCCGCAGGACCTGCTCCGGAAGATCCCCTCCAAGCTCCTCGATGGCCGGCTCTACGAGGAGTGGATGAGCGCCATGCAGAAGACCAGCAGGCAGGAGAGGCTGGCAGCACTCAGGGAGTAAGTGCGGCAGCAGCCTGCGGGGACCGGCACAGGCTGGCACTCGCCTGCAAAGCAATGGCCTGCCTGAAATAGCCATGCTTCCTGCAAGCCGCCTCTGGCTTGGCTGGTGCTTTGGTGTTGGGGGAAAAGGGCACAGGGAAGCATTTCTCTCCATGGAGCACTTCCCACAGGCATTGGGGCTTGCTCCAACAGGGGCCTCTGTGAGAAGGGCAGGGATGAAGGGAGGTGGCTGTGTCTCAGTGAAGGCAGTCCCTCTGCTGTAGAGCAGGTGGTGGCCTTGGGTGAGATCAGCCTGGGAGACCTGTGTTGTCAACACCGACTTCATTAACGCTGTGCTCCCACTCCCTCAGGGTGGCCAGCAGGTTACCGGGGGCCAACCTGCTCCTGCTGCGGCACTTGCTGCTGTTGCTTAGCCGCATCAGCATGAACGTGGCCACAACAAAGATGACGGCCGGGAACCTGGCCATCTGCGTGGGGCCAAACCTCCTGAGCCCACCCCAGGAGCTGCCCCTGGATGCCCTGGCTCAGGAGACGGGCAAGGTACGCTGCGTTCGCCGCCAGGCTACAGCCTCCCCAGCCCGCCCCAGCTTTGCTGTTGCCAGGGTCCTGGCTGCCTCCTCCCATCACCAAAGCCGTGGGGCAGCAGCCGGGAAGGGCAGCCCCAGGGCTGCAGCTTCCTGCACAGAAGCGTGGGTCAGGCTGGGAAAGGCTGTTGGAGCCCTTATCAGGCCCCTCGGTGAAAGCAGTGCTTTGCTGTGTGCAGGTGACCCAGCTCGTGCAGCTCCTCATTGAAGAGCAGGAGGCACTCCTTGGGCAGGAGGAGGCCGGGCTGGGCAGCGAGGGGGACGAGGAGCCTCCAGCGCCGCCCGCAGAGGCAGAAACAGCCGAGGTTTGTGAAGTGCACAAAGAGCGTGACAACAAAAGCCTTCCCCTTCGGAAGGTGGGGCTGCTGCCGCAGGGACAAGCACGGTCAGCCACCGGCCTGCAGCTCTGCCAAAGCTCCAAGCAAGGCGGATGCAGGTTGAGCATCCTGCTTTGTGCGGTGATCCCGCAGCTGGCTCAGCTGAGCTGAGCAAAGCCACCCAAGGGCTGTGCCTTTCAGAGCTCGGGGAGCAATTGGGCAGGGAGGTGCTTGCCCCCTGCTAACTTACACCTTCCCATTGCAGGTGCCTCCTGTCGCTCCTGAGAGCGAGCAACAGAACAGCTTTGGCGGGGAGGAAAGGTAAAAGTACCTAGCTTTGCTTGGTTCAAGGTAATCGTGGCTTCAGCTGTCTAACAATCCTGTTGAATGGAAAGGTTGCCCGGCTCCGCAAGAGGGAACCGAAAGCGGCGAGCAGCCTCTGAAGAGGGGAGCGATGGGCCACCCTGCAGGAAGAAGAGCAGGCTGTCCACCGAGCCCTTCTCAGGGATGGGCAACTGAAAGCAGGGGAAGAAGGAGGAGCGCGGGTATGTAGCAGACCTTCTTTTCCATCTTTCCAAGTTCTGAGGATAGGAAATACTCCTGAGGTGCAGAGGATGGTCCTAGAAAGGGGGCATGCAGATGTCCTTGGGGGAACATGTATGTCAGCAGAAACGTACCACCGCAGCATTGGCAGGTTTCGTTTTGCCCCTGTAGAAGCCCAGTTTGTGTAAGTCTGGTTTTAGTACAGCAAAGTGAGGGATGCTGCTGCTTGGGGTTTGGAAAGGACCATGCCAGAGCTCCCCAGGGCTCCCTGCCGAGCCCTGCTGCCTGGTGAGGGGCACTGCACATCCCTGTCAACTTGCCATGCTCTGAGCGTGTCAATCACGTAGGTTGAGAAGGGACCAAAGCAAACTGCAGTTGCCAGGAAGGAGCCTCTCCCCTGGGCTAGGAATGACCCCTTTGACAGCACACGTCCAAAAAACCCAGGAGAGCCAAGTCCTGCCTGTTCCTGCCCTCACGGTTTCATCTGCGCTTTCTGACTCTGCCCTCCTAGGTGCCCGTGTACTGCTTGGGCTCCCCAGAGGAGCTCTGCCGCCCGGCCTTCGAGTTCCGCCGTGCGGCCCCAGCACCACCCCGGTGGCGGCGAGGACAGAGCCACGGTGTCCTGCTCTGTGTGGAAGGTGCCACCAACCCACCTGGAGCCAGAGCAGCGCCGTCGGGCCCATGCCAGCCCTCACAGGAGGCCTTGCGGGCTCACTCATCAGCTCTGCCGGCAAATGCCCGCCCGCTGGCGCGTCTCCCCGAGTGCGGAGCTGGACTTTGAATGCCATCTGACGGCATTTATTGCTGCATTTGTTACTATGTTACTGCGCTTGTTACTCTGTTTTATGCCTATGTTTGTTAGGCTATTGCTGTTTCTTTTAGAAATTAGTGTTAGGGTATTTAGTGTTGGGGTAATTAGTAGTTATTTCATGTTGTTTGATAAGATACTTCGTAGTTTTGTAGATTATAGGGTAGTTAGGGTTGGAAAGGACTTCGATCAATTTCATGTTAGCTCACAAGACTTGTCTTGGAGTGGCTTTACAGCGCTGTTAGTAACAAAGCAGAAAGAATTACGGAAGTTGCATCTGTCTCTCTGCCTTGCCATCTGCACCCTGCAGAATGCAGAAAAAGAAAGTATTCTGCCAAACAGAAGAGAAAGTATGCCGGGAGAGTCTCTGGCTTGGGCAAGAAATGAGAGAAAGACATTTATGAATGCAGAGGAACTACTACTGCACCTTGACAAAGATTCAGATATGCTCCAGATGAGTACTGGCCTGCGCTTGGAATACAGCTGCATTATCTTAGACACCTGTGAAGGTCCAGAGGAGAAAATTGTCTCTAAGAGAAAATGCAGGCGGGCAGGCAGGCAGCAGAAAGGAGCATGGAATTGAACCGCTGTGTTTTCACTGACAACTGCTCATTCCGGGCAGGGAGATGCTGAAACAGAACCAAAAAAGCAACAATAAGAAAACAAAATTTTAAGAAAACCCTCACAAAACCAAACAAAAATCCTCCAACAACAACAAAAGAGAGAAAAAAAACTTGTGAAGGAACAAACACCCCCAAACCCAACCAAACAAAAACCCCCAACCAGAAATCCCATTTGGGAAAAAGAAAAAAAAGAAAAAATCCCTCAGGTCCCTCTGCATGGGAGAGGGAGTCAGATCAGCTCTCAAGATCTTAGTGTGATCTACCATAGATGTCCAGTGTCTACTGTGATACTTTATAAGCAGAAGGCTTTCTAAATGCCATTGGAAATGACAGCAGGCATCCCAGCCGTCTGCAGACAAAACTGTCTCACATCTGGGTACCAACTGAGCGATTTGTTTGTAATGGGGCTGAGTGACTGATGTGTGCGCATTCTCCTTGCATTTGCTGGAATAGGCTGCGCAGAGTGCCTGCAGTTCTCAGCATTTCTTCATATGTGCTATGCTTTCTGAATGTTCTTACCCTTTCTACACAGAAATAAAGTGCAAAATCAATATCAGGCCAGTCTCTGGGTTTGGATGAGCCCCTTCCCCTTCTAGTCCTCTCTCCACCTCTGGGTTGCATTTCTCTCTCTCTCTCTCTCTCATACTTACCTGTCCAAGAAGACAAAAAGGTCATGCCATGGTTGCATTTGTAAAGCCTTTTCTTCCTCTCAGGAACTTTGTCGTTTCTCCTAAAAGACCTGAGGAGACACTTGCATCCAAGAAAAGGTCTTGACAAGGCAAGAACTTGAGTACGTTGCTACCTCTTCTAATCCGAGAAACAAAAGCACTGCTTTTGACAGAAGGCCACTGGTCAGTATTTCTGCGGCCTGGCTGTCTTTTCGTGCCATCCTTCCTCACATTCAGTACCAAAGCTCTCTTTATGGAAAGGAGATTATTTTTCTCCAGCTGCAAAACTAGAGCTTGTAAGTTTCAAGGGGACAGCCACTTCACATCTACCTCATCTAAAAAGTAGCTGCTGAATTAAAAGCCATTCTCTACTAGCTGGCAATGCTAGGAAAGACTCCTCCTCTTCCTCAGGGAAAAGTGAAACCCCCAAATCACAGCACATGTTGAGAACAAAAGGTTGAATGAAAACTGAAGTACCCATGCCCTTATTCCAGTAAGGGGCAGCAAGACACGGGCAGCAAAAGTCTTGAAACAGTTCCCTCATCCCTAGGGATGTTTTCTACCTATTGGAGCAAACTGGAGCAAACTGGCACGAATGATCTGCAGCGCCCAAGCTGACCAGGATGCCCTCTAGGTGGTCATCCTCAGTTACAAAGTGCTCTATTACAGAAGTGTCCATTGTTAAGCCCACCCCTCAATCAGGATCCCATCTCTAAGTTGCATCTCTGCTCTGATGGCCTGAGGTGTCATGGGCCCATTGGGCCAAAAATGATTAATCCTTATGTTGATAATTTAAGTCCATCTAAGACTATGAGTTGATCAGCAGCCTATTCAGGAATGAGAAGCCATGAGGAGTGTAGAGTTGTTCTGGTGATAGGGTGGTATATTGAGTCTATGAAGATCTGACTTAAATTTCTTGTCCTCTGGTTTAATTGCCTGACAGTATGTATCTATCTCGAGTGGTGCTGTAAGAAATGTATTAAATGCATAAGCACTTTGACACTGAAATGATGGGAAGAGACACATAGCTACTGAGGTGCTGCAGAAGAGATGTCAGACCCTGTGATGACTGAGGTTTTGCCTCTCTCCTGTTACTGGCTCCCTAGACATTAAATAATCTGAATTTATTGACAGGTTTATTACTTTTGTACTTTCCAGGCTACTTTATACATTTTTTTTCATCTCTGTTCACTGAATTCAGCATTTTTGCAGATATTAATGGAATACAAACATTTTACCATGGGTCAGGGCTTCCTTCAGGTGCAAAAGACCCATCATTAACACTTCTACTTTGTCCTGTCCCAAGAAAATTCTGTGAAGTTGTCACCACCAAGTAATCACAAAAGTTTCAGTTAAAAACGAATACCTGATTCACTTTTTTTCATTATCACTGATTTCAGGAGTGTTTCAGTTTTTCAAGGGCTGAGCATTGCTTCTCACTCTACTTGACAAGTTAGGTACACCATACTGACCAGTAATGTGCAGTTTGTTGTCTTTCAGAATAGAGGGTAAATCTTGCTGGCTTTTGTTTATGTCACTGTTTTCTAGGAATACAGCTCTGCAATTTGACCATCTTTTCTTGTAATTGTAATGCTTTCCAGTTCTGTTCCAGTGTGCAAATAAGTGCCTCCAAAGTAAATGAATAAATTGTAATATTTTAATCCCACCAAATTAATTTCTTTCAGCTGCTGGCTATTACTTTCCTTCTCCATGTGTGTGTTGGTTTGTAATGGGGAACTGGAGTTACTGATTTTTGCCTGGACCCAATCACCTCCCCGTTTTGTGAGTTGTCATAAAACTGACCACTATTGTATGAGCAAATGGTGTCATTCCTTTGCCATGATGAATTCTCACTTCAACCACCTGGCAGCAGGTGAGCAGCAGGGGGAAGCAGCATGTTTGGCCAGTGAAGGAATTCCAGGATTTTCTGTATTGCCCCAAGGCTCTCTGTGGATTGCAGATTCTCAACTGGAAAGTAAAGGAAGATGGTCAAGAAGATGATTTTTGATCATCAAGGAAAACACCTCTTCCTGGGAGCTCCCTCTCTGAAGTTTGCAGCAGTGCAGCAGGTTGTATCACTCTCCCTTTATTCCGGCAATGTTCTTAGCTGTGCAATACCGCTGGCACTGCTGTCACAGCAAAGATTTGAGTTGTTCCTTGTGACAGCAGGATGAAAACCTGCTGAAGACCTGTGGCCCAGATGACACTGTGTCTCTTCATAGGGCTTGTGTGTGAGCTTTTGCCTTGAGAGAGAACAAGTTTCCTTCACAAGAGCACATCATTTTTCCTAACATTTATCCGAAGGCTTCCTCTGGGGAGAGGAAGGTAAATACTGACCTACTTCACAAATTGAAGCTCTTGGATTTGGTTGCTTTTAGTCCCAGAAGTGGATCTTTTTTGTCGCACTTGCTCCCCCAACAGGCTCCTTGCATTTTCAACGCTTTCTCTCACTGCCTGATCTTAGAATGACTGCAGGAATACAGTTTTCAAGTTGTCTTATTTGCATTGCAAAATTATCTCCTGCAATCAGTCACTGAGTCTGCCCAAGCACACCCAGGACTGCCTCTCCCAACCAAACAAGTGACGTAAGCCTGACAGAGAAAAATACGGCAAGCTGATCCCAGGGGGATGTGAAGCTTCCTGCTGCCAGTCAGAGTGGTAACAGCTTGTTTAAAAAGGCAGTGGGTGGATGTTGACCAGCACTAATTTTAGATAACTAGGATCTGGTGTCAGGAGAAGGGGGGTTTAGTATTGCAATGAGCGAGTGAGAGCAACACACAGGGGGAATGGAAGAAGGGCACAGGTGAAAGGTACTTAAGGATTAAACTAGTTTATAACTGCCCTTCTCCACTGGGTCAATGACCACAGGGTTGTTCTCTGAAAGAGTAACTCCGTGTTCACTCTCCACTCTCTGAGTTAAATATTGGCTAATGAAAACTAGTACTGCTCCGGCTTTAAAAATATGCTCAGTCTTTCCAAAAATAGAGTTAGAGATTGAATTGAGAATTGAAATGTCTGGTCTAGGGATGAGTCCCAGCAAATAAATTGTTTACACTGAGTTTTCCAGCACTGACTTAAGTCTGTCTACACCAAAGTCTACAGCAAAACTCCCCTGTCTGAGCCCAGGCAGTGCACGTTTAACATCCCATCCGAGTGTTCTTTAAGAGGAAAGGGCATCCCTGCTTCCATCCTGTTCGCAGTGAGGGAAACGGTGTAAGCATGGAGAGCTAGGGCAGCACAGAAGCTGGTGAATGTGTCAGTGCAAATACATACAATTAGTATATGCAGTTTACTCCAAAATTGTGAGGTATGTATGGGAATGTCCTCTTATTCAATAGCAGATGACAAGCAACTATTTACATGTTTTAATCAACTAATAAATTATGTGCTTACTCACCTACAGGTTGATTAAATGGTGAGGGGTTTTACAAAGAATAAACATGGCCCAGAGATGAAACTTGGGAGAGGAGGAAATGCACTTTACAAGATTGTCTGCTCTCTGTTACACTGACCTCCTAAAACTCAGTGGCCCTTGCACCGCTGCAGCCAGTCCCACTGCACTGCTGCTGGGCTGAGCCCTGCCTTTCCATAGAGTCATAGAATGGTTTGGGGTGGAATGGGCCTTAAAGATTGTCTAGTTCCAACCCCCTGACATGGGCAGGGACACCTTCCACTAGACCAGGTGTCCACCAAGCCCCATCCAACCTGGCCTTGAACACTGCATGGATGGCGCAGCCACAGCTTCTCTGGGCAACCTGTGCCAGTGTCTCACCACCCTCATAGGGAAGAATTCTTCCCTAATACCTAATCTGAATCTCACCTCTTTCAGTTTAAAATCATTCCTCCTTGTCCTATCCCTAAAGCCCTAATAAAAAGTCCTTCTCCAGATTTCTTGGGCTCCTATAAACCAAGTGTGTGCTCAAGCCCACAGTGTGCACTGCTTAGCAAGAATTCGCACCACCTTCTATTCCTGCTCATCTGTCACTGGATGCCATTTTTCTCTTTCCCCTAAAATTTTACGGGTGGCTTTAAAAGTACTTGTTTGTGTACAGTACCAGTTGTTCTGAATTGCATTAATACAAAGCATCTCCCTGTCTTTACAGCCTTATGTCGCATTTGCTTTTCTGGAAAAGGGCTGAAATAAAGCGTCATTGGGACCATAATACCAAACCATGGGAGACTCTGGATTTTGTTTCTAATTCCTATCCTGTGTTTTCATTCTTTTTAAATCAGAAGTGCTCTTAAACCATAGTATTTGGCTGTTTTACACTGTGACCAAACTTTGATTAAAGCAGTTTTCATACCTTTGGCTTCACTTTCAAACTGTGACTAAAAAGACAAATACAGGTTATTCAAATGCAACAGTAGAGACTGTGGACTAAAATATATGTGTTATATATATATTGTGCTCTTTGGGGTTATTTTATGAACTATTTAAATACCAGTCATTAAACTTTCATACTGCAGATCTGAGTAGCAACTTACTTAAATACTCAATAACACAAGCGTTTTTATTAGCCTTGCAGCTACTAGGTTTTGAACTGTAGTTACTGTACAGTCTTCCAGCCATGCTCTTGTTTTCAGGAACTGTATTTAGCAGTTTGAACCATATAAAATGTTAATACTGGACTTCTAGGAAATAAATGTCTGTATGAGCCTTGCTGTTTTTTTTCTTTCACTGTAGTGCCAGAATGAGTTAAGTTTCTAAAATGAAGCAACAATTTGAATGCTGATCCAGTCTCTTCAGGAAGAGCTGTCACAGCCTGACTTGCCTCAGCACTGCTTACCATGGGAAAACTTATTTCAGGGCCTCTCTGACAGCAAAGATTCATTTCCAAGGAGACTGACAACAGGCTGAAAAGCAGGGTTTTTTTCTAACTAACTGACACTTCATAGGATGTCTTTTAATAGTGAGTAAGTGCCAGCAGCCAGCAGAAAATCCTTTGGTTTCCCAAAAAATCCCAAAGATTTTCCTAAATTATGTTAGGCAGACATAATGCATTCCCCTCTGTCCATCGACATGGCCTTTAGCTACCACTTGCTGCAGGGAGCCCCTGAATGCCTGTGTTATACTTATGCCTAGGTCTTTTGACCCACCACACTGATCTGCAGCCAGGTGTAAAACAGTGGGGCAGCTTGGTTGGGTGCTGTATGCAGGCTGCTACCAAACACACTCATTTCAGGAGAAAACATGTTACCACTATTGTCATTAATAGTCTTGGCTTTGTAGTGAATCCAAAATATGTAAGGCAAAATTAATCCCACTGAATGTCTTAGTCTGAGATGATTGTCTTCACCACCAGTAGAAAGATGCAGGAATACAGGTGCTTTTTCTTAGACTAGATCAAGTAAATTGCTGTGAAAAAGCCTGTTTTCTCTCAGCTGATTTACACTGAGAATCCCAACAAGTAATTCAAATGTTCACAGCTCAGGTAAGGCAAATTGCATCCTCTGTGTCTGGAAATACAACCCTCTCATCAGGAGGTGGACTTCTCTAAAATCTGTGCCCACAGTGTTCCCCTCTTAATCCATTCATAATGATCAAGGAATTCCCTTTGATCTCTCACAGAAATAGCAAGCATGGATGGCTTAGCATGTTATTTCTTTTCATGCCTATAGTCACGCAGCCATTTCTCCACTGGATCCTGCCATGTCTGGTTGTGGTATGTGTTGAAACCTCCTACTTCATGGCGTCTTGACACAAACAGGATGATATTCAGCCCTGACTCCATAAAGTCATGTGGAAGGCATTTGGCAGCATTCCTAAATTCTTGCTGTTTAAACATGAGGAAGCAGGTCACTTCTGCATACCAGCATTGATTCATAGAAACTGAATGCCATGAGGAATCCTTCCCTTTAAACTAAGCAGGTGATGCAAGGGAGAATTTCTACTCCCAGTTGTAGGTTTGAGCCAAGTCACCCTCACACAGTGAAAGAAGGCACCAGCCTGTCAAATACAGTGGTCAAACATAGTTTAAAACATTTAGTACTTCTTTCCTGATGTCCTTCATGAGGGCTACTGAGAGAATGCTTCTTGGTATTTCTCTGAGCTTTTTAAATGGTTTTGGGTAACTTCCCTGAGCTTTGATTTTACTTTAATGCCTCTGCATTTTTCTTCCAGCTCTAAGAATGCAAGTTTACTGTGTCTTGAGACAGCAGGTGCATAGTCACAATGGGAGAGACTCTGCACCACTCTCCCCCATGATGAGAACACCTGAACCCAATTTCTTTTTAACATTCTGATGGCATCCGTCTTCCCCTCAACAGGAAGCACACTGCAGTACTGTGCAATTAGCAGCTTTGCAGTTACACTGTATTGGCAATGACACTAAGTCCTTGCATGAGTGGATTTAAACTTTCTGGGAGAACTGTTCCAGCACCTTCATCAGCTTCTCCTTGTCCTCCAGTGGACTGTGGGTGCTTGCCAAGGGTAAGTGTATAGGGACTGGCTGCCTGGCTGGAAGACAAAAAATAAAAGCCCTTATGGATACATTTAACTGCCCTTTCTGTCACAAAGGAGATGTATTTCTCAAGACGCTATAGAAACTATACTGCCCAAATATACCTCATGGTGTTAAAGCTAGGAAACTTACCCTCTAGGGATCTGAAAACACTGCTAGTTAAACATATCTTCCAAAATAGAAATCAAGTTAATTTAAATTGTATTCTGGGAATAGAGTATTTGTCCTTTAGCATGGTATGACTTAGTCTGGGGAGCAAGAGCTCGGCTGTAGCTTGGGGCAGTACAGATAAAGGAAGGCCTTACTGTGGGGGATATGCCTCCTGCTCCCGGTCACTAGTGCAACTCCTGCAGACCAATAACTTGAAATTATTGCTACAGGCAGTGGTTATTTTTGCAGGATGAGGCAGGATTTTTCCTTGCTTCCTGAATAATGTTTCTAGTGCTACACAAATTCCCCAACTGGGACCTTCTGGTTTGGATTATTTTCAGTCTTATAATGCTTACTTTCATGCTTAAAAGTAATGGATAAATTCTAAATGCTAAAGAACTTCAGATAATTGCACAATTACCAGAAGTAACACGTATTCAACATAAAGATATCTGACCATATTTTCTCAATTTGATGCTTTGCTTGGTTTTCCAATTCTCATGCTCTTCACTCACTCTAGAAATATAGCTATATCACCATCCATTCTAAGGGATTTTTCTCTAAGGATGTGGTGTCTAGAGCCTGGGAACCTTGCAACAATGCTTTCAGATGTCTGTGCAACTAAAATCAGAGCAGCACTGTTAGTCTGTTTAGTAAGTCCAACTCCTGCAACAGCCAGCTGAGACCAAAAGAATGAGCTATTGTAATATGGGCAGCAGATTTATCTGAAAACCTATCAGACGTCCCAGAGGAGCAGAGATGTTTGCTCTCTTAGGAGCAAACGTTGTAACTGGCTGCACACACCACACAACCTCTGCTCATGGAAAACTGAGGAGGGAGAGAAATATGCAAAGGAACGTTCCCTTCTCCGTCACTGAACATGAACTGCTTCCTGCCTAGCCATAGTGCTTCCAGTAGCCTGTGCTAAAGTTTGGGAACCATGTGTGAAAGCCAAATTCAGCATCATGGAGAAGATGCTTCTAGTCTTTGGAAAGCTGGATTGTGTCAAACACTTCTTATTCATGTTGGCAAATGCAGTGAATCCTGGTAGTAGAAGTCTCACTTCCTTTCATTTATTAAAAAATATTTATTTAATTTTTAAAATTTATTTTATTAATTTAATTTTATGTGGTTTTTATTTTAAATCTTATTTAAAAATAGAAAAGTTGACTTTGTTTTGCACTCAAAGGGAACAGAATAAAAGAGAACAGAGGAAGCTGAGGGAAGGTGTGACTGGTTCAGGAAAAGGCTGTCTGGGGCCAGATGAGCAAAGGGACTAGATGAGGGTCTGTGGCAAGCGCTCCTGCACACAAAGCTCTTTACTGAAAGTGCCTGAAGAGGGTCCATACTAAGCTGCGGTTTCCAAAGGGAAGTAGAAGAGAGAAGTAACTGACTTCATCACTATTTGATAAGCACAGAACACAGACACAGGACTTCTCTTACAGCCTTAAGAGCAGTCATGCCAAGACCAAAGCTCTCAAAAGTCTTTGCTGCAGCTAAAGAGCCAAGGTGTGTCTCCTGTTTGCTAAAGCCGGGGGGCGGAGACAAAGGCTAAAGGCAAGAGCCTGGTGGAATTATGGTCTTAGAGAAAGAACAACTGGGCAGAAGCATTAGGACCAGAAGGTGATAGGAGTACAAAAAAGGCTAAGTCTGGTTCTACAAAGACTGATGGGCTCAGATGTGGGGTTTCTGCATGCCCCAGATGATAACATGAAAGAGGTCTGGTTAAATACCTGTCAACCAACCCTCTCTGACTGTCTGGGAAGGGACAGAAGGGACAAAGTCAACCCAAATCCAGAAAAGTCTGAACTTCCTGCATGTTCCAATTAAAAATTTGATGAATCGGGATTTGGAGGCCACATCCAACAAAAGTATTGGGCTTCTGTAAGCAATTACTCTGAGCTTTACCCTTCTTCTTCTGCACTGACCTGCATCACCATTAAGACATCTATGCTTCCAGCTTCTCCTACTAAGATGCCTTTCATTTGTCTGGGAGAAAAGAAAGGCTTTGCCCTATTTTTCCAGTTTTAACTGCCATGGAATGGCAAGAAAAGCCTATCAAAGCAAAGCCAATTCCCAGTGCTCTGTGAGAAAGATGCTAATTTCTCGGCATCCTAAAAGATGGTATTTGACAGCTGTGACTCACCTGCCCTTGGCAAAGTCTTGCTTACAGCTATTTTCATTTAAAAAATGCCCAACCCTCCCTAAAGAAAAGCTTTTAAGTCTTTATCAGCTACTTTAGAGGAAAAAAAAATAGAAGCATAACAACTTAACACAGTTGTTCTCTGGTTGCACAATGCTCACTTGAACCTTTAGGCTTGGAAGGATCTTGAGAAATACTTTGTCCTTTGAACAGCACTTGCCTTGTCTAGCCTTCATCCCCTGACAGGCCAGATGGGGATCCTACAGTTCAGACAACTTAGGGGTCTCCACTGCTATGCAAAGACACTGCTGCCTTGGAAGAACAATCCGCTCAGTAAACTCATTGCTTCAGATGATACTGCCATCCACACAACAGCTCCCTGGGACTCTGTGCGCAGGGTATTCTTCATATTCTAAGAGAAATGGTTGGACTGTGCAAAGACATCAGATGTGGGAGAAACAGAAATACCCAAACTCAAGTATTCTAGCAGGATTATTAGCTCTTATTTTCTCACCATTTTTAGGAAACCAGTTGCAGCACTGTATTTTAAAACTGTGTCATCATCAGTACCTAAACCAATTACATAATTCATGTTTAAGCTCTGATTTCCCTTTATTTTGTCAAACAGACAAAAATGACTGAAGGCCCATCCCTCATGGCTGTTCATTTCTGGGGCTTGCAAAGTCCTTGAAATTTCAGGTGGGATAACTTCATTAGGCTGGAAATCCATAAAGTCTGTGCAACAATAAATGTATTTTAAAGACAAATATATTTAGTTGAAAAAGGAAGCTTTCAAGTGTAAAGTAGATGGGGTAAATGCTTCTGTCATCAGAAGCAAATGTGGGAAACTGTATCCCTAGAAAAGACCTAGAGACTGGATTGCTAGTCTGCATACCAAGCTTGGGTGTTAGGGGCTGGTAAGGTATTGCGGAATGCAAGATGCGGACTGGATAACTGATGCATGCCTGCCTGCTGAGCCATGGGCACTGAGGAACAGCTGCTGCTCAGACAGAGGGCTCTCTGGCCAAACATGCTGCTTCCCAACTGCAGTAAATGTTTAGAGGAAGGGGAGAGAAACAGAGTGTGCACAACAACGCTTGCTCCGTTTTCCTACATACCCTCGCAAACTCCCAGTGTCTGCAGGTTGATACTTACAGAGGCAGAAGCTCTGTGTGTTTAACAGTCCCTCTACAAATGTAACTTAAAGGTTAGCTTAAAGCATTGTGGCTCTGCTGTGCATTTGCACAGGGCTGGAACTATTCATTGCCCATCATTATTCTCTGGATATACACAAATAGTAGGCACTGTGCAGAACAGAGCTACCAAGGGGGTACAAAGCTATTTTTAATCACCAATTTGGAGCCAAGAAATCACTGCACCTGTTGGAGACATCCACTTAGAAAGTTTTATTTCTCTTTGCCTTCAGACTAATCCTGTAAAGAAAAAATTATAGTCACTGTCAAGCAGATATTACCTGGAGTGTCTGACCAGCTGGGGTGCATAACAGAGAAATGGATGTTCCTGTGAGCTTTTCCCCATTGTTCTGTCAAGACAACTTGCTGTCGCCAGGACAGAGCAAAAATAGCCAGACTAGCATCAAGTTCAACAGCCGGTCCACCAAATTAGTTCCCAGGGAGATAAATTACATCAAATGTGCTTTAAACACCAGGGCATTTGTACATAGCAGAAATACAGCTTTGCTCATCCTGACTGGATCTATGGGATAATTTTGTCAGAGACCACCGTGGTTATTGCAATCCATATCCTGAGCACAAGCTTACTTTTAAAGTGGTTACAGTGCTTTTACTGACCATGTCTGCTGCTGCAGACTGTAGGGAAGAACTGAGCAGGCAGAAAAGGGTTTGTCAACAAGGGACAGTTTTCCCCCTTGAGAGTTATCTTAAATCAAATGAAAGTCTAGCCATGCTCTCCAGGCAAGATGGTATACATTTGTAAATCCATGCCATCCTACTCCTGAAGAGCATTGTTTGTGCGTCTCTGTATAGGTTGGGTGCAATGTGCAAGCAACCGTGAACAACTGGCTTTTTGCCAAGCAGATGGTATAAGCCATCTAGCAAATGTGCTGGGCTTTGTTTTAAAAACATGAACTGTACCTTGCTTTGTGCATACACCATAGGTCCATCAAAGGCCCATTTCCTAACTAAAAGTCAGATATGTTTAGCAGGTATAGCAAACAATACCAATTATTTGGTATGTTGAAGAAGCATGGCCCCAGAAGAGACAGTTATCTGTAATCAAAGGAATGAAAAGCAAATGAATGAAAAACAGAACTAGGAATTCCCCACAATTGCACTCATGCATGTAATGTGGTCTTCAGGCCATATTTGGAAGCGCCTAGGGAGCAGGATTCTTCGGCATACTCTTTGCACTTGCTTGTGCTCATGTGTGGGGCGTATGTGGAGGTGAGGTGAAAAAAACAGAATGTTTTTTAGGAAGTGATTTTCATTCAAAGTGGTGTTGATTCCTTCAGGCAGCTTTGTGCTTCTGCCTTTTGGAAAGTAATCGGGAGAAAGAGAACAGTAGAATTGAGCTATTTGTAGTTGATAAGTTTAGCATTTATAAAACGTAATTAGAAAACAGGGGGCTGTATGAAACCTGGGAAATTTCATTTCAAAAGTATACCTGCTGTCCTATTTTACACCAAGATCTCTGAGGTTCCATACTCCTGTCATAGGTATTTTGCACTACACTGCAGGAGACATCTTGCCTCAGGGAAGGTAAAAGGGGAAATTTCCAAAGGAAGCGTTTACTTTGATTTCCAACGAAGGGTTGAGAGTAGCAGGCAGGAGCTTTTGCCTTGGAGAAGGAGGTGGCCTTTAGCAAAATCCAAGAGGATTCTAGAGATTATAACTAATCCTGCATTGCTAGCACAGTCAAAGAAATGCTGTCACAAACCAGAAGGTAAGAAGAGTAAATCACTGCTTTTCAACAGCATCACATACTCACCAGTCTGGTGTCAGCTGCTTTTCCCAGGTAGGGCAGCAGAGTAGTTGTCAGAATGTAAGTACCTAAAAGATAGACAGGCACCAACACAAACTTTTGATTTTAAAAAGCTTTCTTCTCTCCTCACCCTCTGCAACAACCTAAACCCCAAAGTCTCTTTATTTCTGACACTTGATCCGAATTTAATGACAATTTTTGTGGCTGCTTAATTTGCAATATGCTTGTAGCAGTTCACGTTGCTGCACATTTACCAAAAGACACATCAGTTATTTTATAGACTTTGATGTTTATTGTAATTACAGCGCAAAATGCTCACTACATTCAACCATGACTTTGAAGGCAAAATGCCTCAGGTTCAGATGTCCTTGGGTGGAGGCAATGCCAGTGAAGAAACAGGGAATTCATTTCTCCTCCCTGTGTGACATACATACACGTATCTATGCCAAGACATGAACAAGAGAAGCAAACTGTGCTTCACACTTGTGTTTCTCAGGGCCTTGCATGTTCACTTAAGACTCACCCATTTTTGCCTTCTCACTGTGAAATCACTTGGAGTACGCTAACACTTTTGATTTGTGCTGCACACAAAAATTGCCTCTTAAATCCCCAGCATGACTATTAGGGAAGATAAAGGAGTCCTTGGCAGGGCGTGGAGGGTGGAATATTAATGTTGTGTGCCCAAGGCTGAGCTAAGATTACCTGGAGAAACTTATTGGGTCCATCCCCATTATTGTGTTCATTTAGCTTAGATTTATACATACCACACAAATATATCCCATTATAGTTGTTACCATGACCAGCAAAGTTTGTTATTCAAAACACTGTTCAACACAAGTGTATCTGAGCCAGACACACCTAGTGATGCTTCACCCGTTCAAGTGCAACACAGGGATTTTTCTTTTCTGTCTTCAGGGATATTTTTAATTTTTTCACCTTTAAACTGTATTTTAAAAACTGTATTTTAAAAACTGTTTAATTCCACATGAATCTGGCCCTATTTAGTCTATTGTTTCTGCTTCAAGTACAATAATCCCTCTCTTCTCTTCACAAATGGCTCCAGTTCAACAATTCTATGTCAGTGATAAACATATTCTTTTCCATGAGTTATCGAGGCCATGTTTTCCACTAGACATGAAGATTTCAGCATGTGTCTTTATAACCTCTCTTCTGCAGAGGCAGTGAGATCACCCAGTTAAAATACTGCCTGTTTATAAATATGCTACCAAAATCAAATGTGTTATATGCTTGGTGCACAAACTGTTCAGTTTCCCCGTCAGTCACAGCGATCTTCATTTCCTCTATGTAATCAGAGGGACATCCATATGCACACAATATATTTAAGCCCCTGGCAAATGAAACAAAGCGAATGCACAGCAGATGAGTGAATGCAGCCTGTCTTCAGCAGAAAATGCAAGCAAAGGCAATTGCTGGTAAATAAAGAGAGCCCCTACCTCTCCCATGGTAGTGGTGGGTGACTGAAGGATGACATCATGAGGACAAGAGCTACTGCTGACTGTCACGGGAGACTGGCGCAATGTGAAAACCTCAAATATACCAATTCCTTCAGCACAAGCCCAGAGCATGGATTAAATTCCAATTTGCTACAGATTCTTCAAGTGCGAAGTAACATCATGTCTTGGTTAAATTAGCTGCATCTCCTACTGGCAGAGCTGCAATGCACCAGCTATGACGATGCTTGATTTTACTGTCCCACAGATTAATCTACACTTTTAAGGGACTTTGTGCTGATTTGTTAGCTCTAAAGGGATGCAAAGATGAATGCACTAACATTGCCTCATTAACACTGAGTTCTGTTTTGTTTTCCAGCTGGATGAGACAAATGTTCAATGCCAAAAAATCCTGCTTATAGCAACTACAGCTTGTCAGAAGTTTATGTGCTTATTTAAAACCACAAAACAACTCCAAAACCATCATCTCCTCTCTTCCTCAAGTTTATTAGCAATTCACTAAATCCCACAGAGCCAGAGCACTCCATCATTTTGCCACACAAAACCACATGCTCATTTGTTTTGAGACAGAGGGCAAAAAAAACAGGTTTTGATCTCAGCTTCCTATGGTAACCGCTACTATTTCAGAGGACACAGAGCTGGGACACATAATTAGACAGGCATTAAGACTGAAGCATTTCACTTCACCCAACACAAAATGTTTCATCAAATATTGTCCTTGTTTTAATTGTTTGAACACAAACTCCTCAGTACTTTAACCAATACACCTTGATTTTGTATGTTCTTGTTTGATTGGGCTGGTTTGTCAGGTAAAACAGCTTGAACCAGAAGTTTAGTACGATATTAGTAGAATAGATGCACCTTATTAATAAGAGGTATATTGTCAATTGGTATAAATCATCAATTGAAATCTCCACATCTTTATTCATGTAAAAGCTGTCACATAGTATGGCTGGTTACAGTTCAAACCGATAGGAAGAATGCTAAGCACAACCAGTGCAGAGGCCTGGCACTGCCATGTACCTCATGTCATGTGTTTTGCCCAACACAGCTGTACTGCAGCATGGAGTAATACAGAAATGAATTTCTAAGTGAAAGGGGAAGCTACAGATGAATGCTTTGCCTGACAGAGCCCTGCTTATAAAAGCATGAATTGCATTAACAGCATAAAAAATGAAAAGGAAAAAATCCTTATTTTTAGTAAAAAAACAATTTTGTAAGGAAAACCAAGACTGATTTGGTAGAAGAAACTCCATTCCCTTCTCCCCCCACTTAAGGAAATTAAGGTAACATCCAAATTGTATATCCTTTTGCTAATAACTCATAATTAATATCAACACACTGGACATCTGCCTTTCCAAAATGAACACTTCAGCATTCGAGTACGTTTCCTTGACACAAAAAATCATTTCTGTCTGTCAAAGGAGAAACCTCCTCCTGCAGAGCCGAATTGAAGATGGTAAAGCACATCAAGTGTGATTAACGCTTAGTTATCTCTGTGTTCAAACTGAACAGGTTTGGTTTGGAGGTTTTTTTGTTTAAAAGACCAAGAGAGAACACAAAGGTACACATGAAGGGAAAGGTGATGATCAACAGTGATGTGTCTTGCACCGAAAACATTAAGCATTGGGATATCTTGGTGATCCTGCCCCTCCTCATGAGAGGGCTTCAGGAATTCTGTCAGAAACAAAGGAAAACATTATCTTTTTTACCAGAAAACAAGAACTGCCACTAGTCCTGGGTGTTTCTGAGGAAAGCGTGTCCTGGTCTCAAGCAGATACTCTGTGGATGGAGATGCTCAGCCTTGAGGCCACCACATTTCCCAGTGTCTGTTTTGCAGCAGCTGCATCCACGACGGACATGTGGCACCTGGGAGCACGGTGTTTCTGTCTGAAAGTTCTCCTGGACTATAGCCCATTTCTTGCACAGAATGAGTGCCTGCAAGAAATGATTCTTGCACAGAATGAGTGCCTGCAGGAAAGAGCAGGCTGTTTTGAATTACTCACATGGTGGGAACTTGAGCAGCAGCCTCCCTCTGACACACATCTTAGACCCAGCAGGCAGGGAGCCATGAGTACACCTAGACGGCAGTGCTGGACATACAGCTGTACTATCTGCATCTGTGACTGTGTGATAGAGGCCAGATGCTTGTACGTAATTTTTTCCAGCCATTGGAAGGTATATTGTCTACATGGCCTGAAAGCTTGACTCCCACTGGTGTAGTAGTGAGGAAAAAATAATGTTGCAGTGAAATGGTATAAAACATCCCTTTAAAAGCTGTTCCACAAAGGAGTCCAGCAAAATGAATCTGGGAGCTTGCTCAGAAGCAGCAGGAATACAGAAAAGACTGAGTAACCATCCAGTCTATCACCCCCACGTACAGGATTTCATCTTGCCCTCGCTGAATTCTGCTAGGTGAGAAGTTGGCTAGAGAAACCTACTGAACAAACTATAGCCTAGTTCCACATCATGAAGTTTGAAACAGAACTTGCTGGCAAAGTTTTCTCCAGTTAAAAAGGCTCCTGGGACTGATGCACAATTTCTTTTAAAGGTAAACACCCTCTCAACATTTGCTTTTCTTTGGAAGAATTCGTGGAAGTTGTATGTCTTGAAGCTGAGCTCACATAATAGGAAATCATATATAATAAATACAGTGTAATCAAAACCTTCCTATAAGGACAGAGCAACTTCATTCAACCAACTCTATCATACAGTAGGTTAGACACCATAGGTTGTCAGTCTGCACGTTACGCATGGTAATTCCAGTGAAAGCAAGGAGTATGACACTTAATGAGAACACACTTTATTCATCCACACTCCAGCCCAAGTGCTGATCACATGAATGTTTATTTAAGTTTCACATTTACTTGCTGAAGGAATTGCACACATTCCCTTGTGGTCTGTTTGTAATTGCTCCACTTGCTCCAAGATCTTTTCAATTTCTTTGAGTAATATCATATTGTGGTCCAATTAACGACTCTTGTTTCTAATGCCATACAGTGAACTCCTCTGTCAACCTTTATGAGCATTAATTCAGTGCCTTCACAATCAGTGAAACTTTGATGACGCTAGCGTAGAAAACGAGGAGCTGTTATGGAGATAAACATTCAATTCATACATGAAGTTGTTTAAAAGAAAACACTACAAAAGTCAGCTTGACAGCTGCATAAACTCCTGAACAAAAGTATGCTCCCTTCACATCACCTGAAGTAGGAGCTGAGGGGACTCTATGGAAAACACTACGGTTGGGTTTTGCAGGAAGGAAGCTCTGCACACTCCTGCAACAGTTACTTCTCTGTGGATCTCAGCATCTCTACCACAGTATAACCAAAGTGAAAGCTATCCCCATGCAAGGTACAGAAGTCTACAGTATATTACAGACTGGTCTATCTCACAGAGGGCTACAAATTGTTCTGTACTAGAACACGAAACTAAGCAAAACATAGAATAACCCTAAGAGAAAATATAAACACTGTGAAGGCAGATTTCCAAAATGCTGGTGGTAGCAGGCTAAAGCCAAGTTACAAATCTGAAAGACTCCTGAGGATTCATATTTCAGACTTGGAAGTCAACAGGATATCACATATAGTAATAGTACATGAATACACACTCCTCTCTGATTTACAGGTTTAAAGTGACAACAAAACCTGTACTTCAGAATTGATTGTAAAGAATCATAGAATCATAGAATAGTTAGGGCTGGAAAGGACCTTAAGATCATCTAGTTCCAACCCCCTGCCATGGGCAGGGACACCTCACACTAAACCATGTCACCCAAGGCCCTGTCCAACTCGGCCTTGAACACCGCCAGCCATGGAGCATTCACAACTTCCTTGGGCAACCCATTCCAGTGTCTCATCACCCTCACAGTAAAGAATTTCTTCCTCATATCCAATCTAAACTTCCCCTCTTTAAGTTTGAACCCGTTACCCCTTGTCCTCTCATTACAGTTCCTCATGAAGAGTCCCTCCCCACCATCCCTGTAGGTCCCCTTCAGATACTGGAAGGCTACTATCAGGTCTCCATGCAACCTTCTCTTCTCCAGGCTGAACAGCCCCAACTTTCTCAGCCTATCTTCATACAGGAGGTGCTCCAGTCTCCTGATCATCCTCATGGCCCTCCTCTGCACTTGTTCCAACAGTTCCATGTCCTTTTTATGTTGAGGACACCACAACTGCACACAATACTCCAAGTGAGGTCTCTCAAGAGCAGAGTAGAGGGGCAGGATCACCTCCCTCGATCTGCTGGTCACACTCCTTTTGATGCAGCCCAGGATACAGTTGGCTTTCTGGGCTGCAAGCGCACACTGCAGCCGGCTCATGTTCATTTTCTCATTGACCAACACCCCCAAGTCCTTCTCTGCAGGGCTGCTCTCAATCTCTCCCCTGCCCAATCTGTAGCTGTGCCTGAGATTGCTCTGACCCAGCTATAGGACCTTGCACTTGGCATGGTTAAACTTCATCAGGTTGGCATCAGCCCACTCACGAGTGTGTCAAGGTCCCTCTGGATGCCATTCCTTCCCTCCAATGTATCAACCGAACCACACTGCTTAGTGTCATTGGCAAACTTGCTGAGGGCGCACTCAATCCCACTGTCCATGTCACCAACAAAGATGTTGAACAAGACCGGTCCCAACACCCATCCCTGAGGGACACCACTCATTACTGGTCTCCAGCTGGACATTGAGCCATTGACAACAACTCTTTGTGTGTGGCCATCCAGCCAGTTCTTTATCCTCCAAGTGGTCCACCTATCAAATTGATGTCTCTCCAACTTAGAGACAAGGATGTCATGTGGGACAGTGTCAAATGCTTTGCACAAGTCCAGGTAGATGACATCAGCTGCTCTACCCCTGTCCATCAGTTCTGTAGCCCCATCACAGAAGGCTACTGGATGGGTCAGGCAGGATTTCCCCTTAGTCAAGCCATGCTGGCTTTCACAAAGCACCTGGTTGTTTTTCATGTGCCTTAGCATGCCTTTCAGGAGAATCTGCTCCAAGATTTTGCCAGGCACAGAGGTGAGGCTGACTGGTCTGTAGTTCCCTGGCTCATCCATTTTCCCCTTCTTGAAAATGGGAGTTATATTCCCTTTTTCCAGTCATTGGGAACGTCACCTGACTGCCATGATTCTTCAAATATGATGGACAGTGGCTTAGCAACTTCATTCGCCAGCTCCTTCAGGAGCCACGGATGGATTTCATCAGGTCCCATGGACTTGTGTACATTCAGGTTCTTAAGATGGTCTCGAACCAGATCCTCTCCTACGGTGGGCTCAGGGTCTTCATTCTCACAGTCCCTGTATCTGCCTTCCAAGACTTGAGTGGTGCTGTCAGAGCATTTGCCAGTGAAGACTGAGGCAAAGAAGTCATTAAGAACCTCAGCCTTCTCCAAATCCAGGGTAGCCAGTTCTCCCAATAGCTTCCAGAGAGGGCCCACATTGTCCCTAGTCTGTCTTTTGTTAGCTACATACCTATAGAATCTCTTTCTGTTATCTTTAACATCCCTAGCCAAGTTTAATTCTAACTGAGCCTTAGCTTTCCTAACCTGGTGCCTAGCTTCCCAGACAACATCCCTGTATTCTTCCCAGGCTGCCTGTCCTTGCTTCCACCTTTTATAAGCCTCTTTTTTCCTTCGAATTTTCCTCAGCAGCTCCTTATCCATCCAAGGAGGTCTCCTGGCCCTCCTGCTGCACTTCCTTCTAGTTGAGGTACAACACTCCTGAGCTTGTAGCAGGTGATGCTTGAATATCAACCAACAGTCTTGGGCCCCCCTGCCCTCTAGGGCTATATCCAATGGAACCTTACTGAGCAGGTTCCTGAAGAGGCCAAAGTCTGCTCTTTTGAATTCCAGGGCAGTGAGCTTGCTTCATGCTCTTCTTACTGTCCTACCTCAAGAAAACATTGGTTTCAGCAGAAGTAATTTTGTAAAGCCACTACCTGTTTATAACATCAAATTAATTGATGATGCAATTATTGCAGACCAGAGTGCTTTGGTGGATTCTAGAATAATTTTTCTTGATGTCCTATTTGGCAATTAGTGGTAAATTGTTGGTGAGGTTTTTAACCTGCCAACATTCAGATAAAGGCAGGCAGCCAGCACCACACTCAGTGAAGTTTCCCATCTGCCTGAGTTTTACAGTATTATTAGGAACAGTGTTATTTCAACTGTGAAAAAAGTGAGAACAAAAAATAACCCTCCCCTTTTATTATGCAGATTTCCACGGCTCATTCATTTGGTAAAAATCATTTAAATTGCCTTCCTTTTCTTATGTTCCAGGCTTAAAAAAAGGGACACACTGACAGTCCTCCTTGACCTGGTTATCTTGTCAAGCCTGCTGTTCATGCAGTTGCAAGCAAGAGACATTCCTGAATGTGCCTGCTGAGTACGAGATCAGGAATGAAGATTTTAGTGTGCTGTCTCTGAGGGCCAATTCTACCACACTAGCAATAACACAGGAAGAGCTAATGAACATGAAAGACAAAACAAAGGCTTATATTTCCCTTGAATTACAAAGCTCAGCTCAATAAGGGTTCCTCTGCGTCCTGGGAACCTAGGCTTCAGCACAGCTAGTGGATGTGCAATTATATTTAACCTTACCCTTTCACGCAGCACTTCTCATCCATAAGTCTCAAAGCTCTTTAGAAAGCAAATTGGTAACATAGTCTCCTTTTCACGGGTAAGGATGTCTTGCCAAAGATCAGTCAGTGACCTTATGGCAGAATGACAGCTGATATCCAAGCTACCTGACTTCCAAGTCGTTCAGAACACAGTCCCCCAGGCCATTCTGCCTTCTGTGAAACACCAGTTAGATACAGCTTACGTGTAGGGGAGAGACTGACAAATATCCATAAAGGTTAGGCAATTTGCTGTAGATGGGCTGTACTGCTACTGTTGTAGAAAAGATCTTATTTCCTCTGGCCTATCTCTTCTTGCAAAGAGAGTAAATATATATGGCTGTATTACTAAAACATTAAAGCGTTACTTATGTATATCTGGGCGTGTTTTGGTATCCCCTTGGCTGGTCAGTAGCAATAAAAATATAACATATATACCATTTTTCCACGCCAAGCAATAAGACGTGTTGAGTAAAGTAAAGTGAGGCAGGCTATAAAACAAAGATTGTTTCAGTTAAATGTCTAGTGCTTCAGTAAGAAAATGCTGAATTTGCCTACCAATGCTGACAGGTTTTTTCCAAAATGACTGAATATTGCCAGTTTGGAAAGTCCTTTGTTGAGAGTTTCAATAAACCAAGGAAAATTAAATTAAATTTTAAAAAAAGGAAGTGTTGGCTCAGAAGTCTGCAAGTCTCATCAGAAGAAATGGCTGTCATTGCCCAGCTCCTGGATATAAACCTGAGTACAAGGCCAGCATATGGGAGGAAATGTAAGGGCAACAACATGCTAACTAAAGGATACACATATAAATCCTGCTCATCATGATTGGCAGCTCCCCAGGAAGTGTGCCCACATTACCCCTAGGCAGTTGCTCAGTTTCATACTGATAGTGTGATTCAACCAGCAATGTGCCATTTCAGATACGTGTCTGGCTAGTGCTCGCACATTACAGTGTAAGTGCTGCACTGAGCTCCAGCAATCAGAGCAACAATTTTTGGGGATCTAGCATGGAAAAAAAGTAAGACCTTTTATGTGACAGCGATAACAGAACCACAACAAGCCACGGGGTGTTTGTACCTGCACCTCATTTTAAGTGTGTTAGGCACCAGCACATATATGGCTGCTGCTGCCTGCTTGATGCAGTTTGAACTTAAATATTAGACAAATCATAGAGCCTGAACTGTCAACATGCACTTTGCATTTTCATGACCTTCACCCACTTGTATATTCTGACAACACCAGAGAGGACTCTGCCCCTTCTATTTCAGTGAGCTGTCCTCAATTATCCAGTCAGTGATGTTCCACATTAAGGGGAGTTCACCTTCTAATCTAACCAGTATTATTTTTGAACATATTCATCTTATCTACCCTAGGACTTATACATTCATTTTTGCTTCATATACATCCAAGAAAAGATCAGCATATAAAATATGTTTCACAAGTCAGATGACCAATTAGAACTGAACTCTACCATCCATTATGCTTGAAAACAGACTAAGAAGTCAGCCAAGAGGAAAATATTCATAGATGTGGTTTAAAAGCTCCTCAGCATTTCAGATGTGCAGTTCTACAGTCTATATGAATGTTAATCAGATACAGAATTCAAAGACTATGCCTTGCATTTAAAGCATGTTATAGTTCACTGTCTTATATTCTTAGATAATTACAACCTACACACTCCTTTACTTGACCAGAGCTAAGATTCAGGTAGGAAAAAAAAAGTGAAAGAAGGATGGAAGAAGCACATTGCATGTGAAGATATGGAAAAACATCATGTTATTCCATCTTATTTCTGCAGAAATCAAGCAGTCATGACTTATTGCTTCTGTGCTGCTGATGAGGGGGACAACTACAGATTTTCAAACCAGGCTCTTGAGCCCATGTCACCCTTCAGGCTTTAGCTTTTCTGGGGAAAAAGGCAGAGAGGGCAATTTAGTTTGTTCTCTCAGCCCACATTCCAGTTTACAGCCAACTGATATACCAGCCATATCTAATTTAGCCAAGTTTTTCTCTGGGAACCTATAACCATGGATAGTTACTGATACAGAAATAAATTCTCCAAAGTAAAGCATGCCCAAAGGTACCTAGTTCTTATGAAAACTACTTAACACAGCATCTACTCTGAGAGGAGTTTCTCCATGCAGCTTTCTCCTACTATGACTCCAGCAGATAAGATTTATTACCCTCTGACTTTGAAAACTCCTGCACCATTGAGGGTATTGGTCCTTCATGTGAGTCTGACCTGCACACGCAGAAGCTCTCTTGCACAGACAGGCTGTTCCAGCTCAACCAAGTTCCTCTTGATTCTAAAAGCTTCAAAAGTTAATCCTTATTGCTGCCTAGAGAGAACCAGTCTGAACAAACAACCCAGCCCTTGCCTGAACTCTGTAGAAGTTGGACAAGAGGATAACTTACCTGCTCAAATGTGCAATCACCTCCTTGCCTTCTTATACAGTCATGCAGCAAGTGATACTCAAATGAAAAAAGGAGATCTACATGTAGCATTCATAAAAGATAACACAGGAATTGCCCTATTTCACTAAAATCATTATTCAGCTTCCTCTGTGCAGCTGCATCTCTCTGGTGGGGCTGATTCACAGCTGGGAAAGAAGAACTTGATGCTTCTACTTGTGTGATAAGATCTAATTCAAGTGATGCACTAGCACAGTTCCTCAACAGTTAATTTCCTCAGTGTTTAAAACTAAACCAAAACGTGCTTTCATGTTGTATTTGTTTCACTCTGCTTCTGGAAGAACTGCACCTTTGCATATTGCTGGATTTCTGCCTGAAAGACCACAGGAGGGTTAAACTAACTCCCAGGTGAATGCATTTTGCAAGGTGGAAGCTTTTATACTTCTTCAGGCAGGGGAAATTTGATGGCAAAATGAAATTCACTTTAAATTCTGACAATGAGAAACAGAAGAAAGTTAGCACAAGAAAATGAATCTGCGCCTTTATACTTGAATTGTCACTTTAATGCAGTCAGACTTGCAGAAAAAAATTAAGCTGTATGTACTATATCAGCTAAGCAGAAAACATATCTAAAATGTTAGTTTCCAAAGTAAATAAGACTTAAGGAAGCAATACAGAAAAAAAGTTGAGTATAAAACCTAACAACAGTAATGAGAGACTAACAGAAAATGTGTGCTAAGAACCTCAAAACATGCAGCTAAAAAATGACTGCCTTTCTCTTTTTTGTAGCATATCTCTGTATGTGAATTGAGCAATGGACAAGAGTAAACAGACATGGAGATTAATGCAAACACATTTAGAGCAAATTAAGCAGAGAACTGTGGGCCAAATTGTGAAATGCAAACTACCTATTGGACAAATTCATAGGCTATGCACTCCAAAGACAGACACAGGATTGAACTTACACACACATTTCATTTATGTTCAAGTTTGAATATTTCAGCAAACTTCCACATTTCCTTGGGGTTAGATATATCCAGAATTTGCAAGAAAATATTCTAGAGTAACAAAAAAAAATGTTACAGGCAACAAGGACAGTGAAGGGACCCTTCAGGACCTTTCACTGTTAAGACCTCTCTAGGCAAAAAGGTATTCAAGCAGTATGAAAAAATCTTATCTCCAGAACACAAGTAAAACACTTAGGTTAACACAGACAACTGGGAATTCTAATTCTAGTCCTTAAAATATGCATAGTCACATTCCTCCAGTGTTTGACCATCCTCATAGTAAAACAAACAAACAAATCCTATTATCTAGTCAGAATTTTTCCCTGTTACAATGTGTCTGCTGCTTCTTGTCCTTTCACCATGGACCTCCAGGAGAAGCACGAGAATGTCTTCTCTACAATGTCCCATCTCACACCTGTAGACTATAGCAAGACACATCTCAGCCTCCTCTTAACACTGAGCAAAACCAGTCCTCTCAGACTCTCCTCATGCATCACACATCCATATCTGTAGTCACCCTGGCAGTTGGACTTGCTCCAGGACATCAATGACTTCCTCATTCTGGGGAACCCCAGACTGGGCACGGGACTCCTGCTGTGATCTCACAAAGGCTTAATGAAGAGGAAGATGCCCTTCCCTCAGCCTGCTGGCCACAGTCATGTTCACGGAGCCTGAGGTGTGGTTGGCCTCTCTCACCCCAGGGCACACAACCCTAGGTCCTTCTCTGCAAAGCTGCTCTCCAGCCAGCTGGTCCCAGCCTGTACTGCCCTGTAGGGTTACTCCACCCCAGGGCAGGCCTGTGCATCTGCTCCTGGTGAACTTCATGAGGTTCACGTCAGCCCAATTCCTCACCCGTCAAATCCCTCTGAGCAGCAGCCTGGCTCTCCAGCTTCCCCTCTGATCCGAGATCATCTGCATTCTGGCAAACACTGCGCTTCACTCCATCGCCCAAGTTGTTAAGAGACATTCAACAGCTTTTGCTCCTGTATTGACTCATCAGGGATGACACTAAAAAATTGTTAACAGATCAGCTCTGTACTGTTGATTGCCACTTTCTGAGCCATATGTTCCACATAATTTCCCACTCAGCTTGTCATAAACCAGTTCAAATCAGATCTCTCCAAACTGGCTACAAGGATCCTACAGCAGACCATGTAAAAGCCTTGGCAAAGTGAAGGAAAAGTGGAGAGCACTGCTCTCCTCTTGTCCATAGTCAGAATCATCTCACCAATGGCAGAGACCAGGATGGTCAGGATGGGTTTGCCCTAGATAAATCTACACTTTTGTTCTCAATCACCTTCCTGTGTTCCATGAGGATTTGCTCCATAGTTTTCCTGGAGACCAAGGCGAGGCTGACCCACCTGTACTTCCCTAAATCCTGCTTGCCTTTTCTGGAGATGAGCGGTTTGCCTTTTTCCAGGTAACAGGAAGCACCTCCTGCTTTGAGGAGGTTTCCCTTGAAGATAACCGCTTTTTTCCCAAGTTGTTTTGCTCTCCATGGCTGTCTCCCATGGGATCCTGCCAACCAGGTCCATTAAAAAAAAAAAGGACAAAATCTGCTTTCCTAAAACCAAAGACTGTAAATTACTGCTCATCCTTCCTGCCTGTCTTGATCTTATATTCACAATCTCATGGGCACTTCCACCAGCTATTAAAGACTGCTACTTATAGCAGGCCCAGTAGAAATCACCTCTAGCTGCCTTGTCAAACACTCATATCAAAACAGTGTCCTCGATGGTGTCCAGAAACCTCCTGGATTGTTTATGCCTTTCTGTTTTGCCACAGGTATTGGGGTGGTTCAAGTGCTCCCCGAGTACCAGGACCTGTGATCATGGGGCTTCCCTAGACCTCTAAAAAAGGCCCCATCTACTTCACCCAGAAGTCTGCAGTAGACACCCACCGTGACATCATCCACATTGATCTGACCTCTGTGCCTTACCCATAAGCTCTCAACTGGCTCATACTTTTCAGAGCAAAGCTCCATGCATTCAAGCCACTCCTTTGCATTGAGCACAACTCCTCCTCGTCTTCCCAGCTTGCCTTTCTTAAAGGGTCTGTATACATCCATTCCATGGCAACCATATCTTTCTAATTGCAGTGAGATCATAGTTCTGCAACTATGCATGGATTCTTGTGCTTCCTATGTGATGTGTATTCATGTACGGGCACCTGAGATGGGCTTCAGTCATGTTACTTTCACAGGAAAACTGAGAGCCTCCTCCATTTTGCTGTCAAATGCTAGAAATGTACTCACTCTCCCCATAACTCCACTACTCTCGTGGGTTTTGTCACTATCCCCCAGTGACACCCAGTTTAAAGCCCTTCTCAAAGGCAAACCTAAGCCAGTTGGCAAATATAGCTTTTGCTCCACTTTGCTACTATTGCCCAGGAAAGCTCATTTCTCAGAGAAGGTCAAAGAGGTCATAAAGGCCAAAGGCAAAATGACGAAGGACACAGTTCTGGTGTCCTCAACATAAAAAGGACATGGAACTGTTGGAACAAGTGCAGAGGAGGGCCATGAGGATGATCAGGGGACTGGAGCACCTCCTGTATGAAGCCAGGCTGGGCAAGTTGGGGCTGTTCAGCCTGGAGAGGAGAAGGTTGCATGGAGACCTCATAGCAGCCTTCCAATATCTGAAGGGGGTTATAGGGATGGTGGGGATGGACTCTTCATGAGGGACTGTAGTGAGAGGACAAGGGGTAATGGGTTCAAACTTAAACGGGGGAAGTTTAGATTGGATATGAGGAAGAAATTCTTTACTGTGAGGGTGATGAGGCACTGGAATGTGTTGCCCAGGGAAGTTGTGAATGCTCCATCGCTGGCGGTGTTCAAGGCCAAGTTGGACAGGGCCTTGGGTGACATGGTTTAGTGTGAGGTGTCCCTGCCCATGGCAGGGGGTTGGAACTAGATGATCTTAAGGTCCTTTCCAACCCTAACTTTCTATGATTCTATGACACCAGCAGCATACTCAGGTGTTAACCTGCAGGGTGTGTATGCTCCTACCCAAGCCCTTCTTTTTCACTGGAAGTATTTAGGAGAGCACTACTTGAGTTCTAATGCCCTTCACTCTCTCTAAGCACTCTTGATGAGCTTAAGGTCCCCCCTTCACAATGCCATGGATGCCCATGTTGTTCAAGAAGAGGTCCTAGTCTCAGGTCCAGACCAGCCTCATCAAACACTCCACAGTACCCCAGATCTGACTGCCCAGGAAGAGACAAACAGCCTGAGGCATCAAGCCAAGACTGCAGATGGGTGCCTCTATCCCCCACAGCAAAGGGCCTCCAGCCATAATCACCCACCACTTCCTCCCAGTGCTGACAACCAGTGGTTCAGGCTCATCTGTCTCCAACACCTACCCTGACAGAACTTGTTCTTCCTCATCTGTTACCATGGCACTATACCTATCTTATAAATGCACATCTGCAGGCAGAGAATGAGCCTGCCTTCCATTTCCAGCAGTCCCAAGCTTCCATTCCTCCTCATCTTGGAAGTCTCTATCCACCACTCATACAAGCATAGCTTCTATCTGTCCCTTCTTCCATGCAGTGTGGGGTTTGTGCTCTACACTCTGCAAAGGTCCTGTCTATCTCCTGTTTCTCTTCCTCATGGCTATGCAGCCTGCTTATCTCCTGCTGCCACTTCACCTGGCAGCCTCACACTTTGATGGCAGCAGAACCCAGCAGATGAGGCCATCATCATGCTCTGCCCCAGGCTCAGGAAGAAGCACCAGTCACTCCCTGCTGCCCAACATCTGCTACATCTTTCCTCTGGAGCTCTGTTTGGGCCAGGCTTCCACACTGCCAGGGGCAGTTGCCCCAACTATGGCAGGAAAAGCCATAGTTTCAGGTGCCCACTCCAGCTGCCTCAGAGTGTTGGGTGCCTTCTGCACACCCTTTCATGCTGCATTAACTGCTAAGTCCTTGTTAGCCACCCCACATCACAGCAGCCTTGCAATGCTTTTAACTGCTTTGGAAAGGAATGTGGATGCAATAGAGTAAAAAAAGAAACTGAAAAGCTTGACACAGAGCAAAGTTATAATTTTCTAAACCACTAAAGCTAGAAATATTTCCTCTCTCCAAACATCAAAATCCTTTCACTGTTTGTTAAGGCAATTCTCTTGCTTTTTACAGATTTGTATTCTACCCAGTACCAGCACAGTGGTATTTATCAGCATACAAAAGGCACGTCAACTCCTACTCTTCTCTTAGATAGCACTTAGCCTCAAAGGCTCTCCACAGATAGTCCTATGATGTATCCAAGGAAAAGGCAGTTTTAAAATAATTATGCAGAGGATGTGTTCCCATGCAAAACAACAAATAATCATTAAAGGGCCTCCTCTCTTTCCAAGTTGCTTCTTTAAATACTCATTATACAAGCAAATGAGGTTAGAGAAGAAACTGAGAAAATTGTAAGGCATTATTTCCTGCCGATAATTCTGCTTGCCTGAAGATAAAAACCACATGATTTTTCCTCTCAAGCCATTGGATTTCAGGTCCTTATTTGAGTTAGGCCAGAATTTTCTCCTTGTAATTTTCATTTCTGTCCAAAAGCTGCTCTGCTGTTCCTAATTCGAGACCTCTCCAAGAGCTTTCTAGTTTTAAAGTTACCACCATTATCTACTGGTGCACAACAGCTGAAGTTTTCTGGGAAAATGTTCAATTTTACAAGTGATTTCAGAGAGTGAAAAGGATGTAAATCAACACTTATCTGCCTAAGACTGTCACACTGGTTCACAAAAAGGACACACAGGCCTGCTTGCTGTGAAAGTCATGGTAGCAAAGCTTTTTCAAAACTACTAATCTCAATAACTAGATCTACTTTAACACACCAGGAGAGCTTTCTAGTTCCCAGTGCATGCCAAATAACTCCAACACAGCGCTGAACTTCAGCATGTGTTGCTGTGGAAGATGGAAAAAGTCTTTGGTGTACACTGCAACAAAATCTCTGTCCAGATGATCAGGAAGAGCAAGTTAAGTCTGGATACAGCTCATCAAGTTGCAGATAAAGTGTTTTATTATCACCCTGTATCGCTTCTGAATAAGCATTTATAAAGAAGGATGCTCTTGTGGACTCCTTGTAACACTTCACTGAATGCTTCCTATAAAAACGCCCTGTCCCCAGGGTCACAAACAACTTCTGCAGTGCCCTCATACTCTTTCACAACTAGAGAAACTACAGGTTTTCAGCCAACCCAAAAGTGGAGATGTGGTAATTGTACTGCTTTTAGGGGAAGAAAATTATTGGCCTCAAGTTTTGTTCCACCAAATGACAGAAAACAGAACATGAAGGAGCCTTCGGAGGTCAGACTCACCTGCTTCCCAGGCTGTCTGACTGCAGCTAGAAAAAGAGATAACACAGATAATCACCAGTCTTACTGTAGCCATGGGACTGTATAGTTATAGACAGCTGGAAAGTATTTATTTCTACTTAAGGACTGATCTAATTCACCTTCATTAAAGAACTGAAGTGTAATGCTGGTTGTGTCACACTAGGGAGCTGAAACCAATAAGCAGAAATTTAGTCAATATGGTATCTCTAACCATAAAAACTCTTCAGAATTTTTGATCCACTTAAAAAACTATTACTGGAATCAAAATACTGTGTTCAAGAGCCAAGTCACTACTTAAAATTATGACAGCTCTGCATGCAAGTACTGTGGGTCAAACTTGGTAGGCAGTCAAGTTCCACACAACCACTCACTCTCTCCCCTTCCAGTGGGATGGGGGAGAGAATCGGAAGGGTAGAACAGACAAAACTTGTGGATTGAAACAAAGACAGTTTAATAAGTGAAGCAGAGGCGTGTGCTGCAAACAAAGCAAAATAAGGAGTTCAATTACTCATTTTCATCGTCAGGCAGGTGTTCCACAATCCCCAGGAAAGCCGAGCATCATATGCAACAGTGATTTGGAAAGCCAAACACCATAACTGTGAATGTTCCCCCTTCCTCCTTCTTCCCTCAGCTACTATTGCTGAGCAAATCATATGGTCTGGGATTGCCCTTTGGTCAGTTGGAGTCAGCTGTCCAGTCTATGTCCCCTCCAAGCTTCTTGTCCATCCCTAATCCACTTGCTGGTTGGGTGGCGCGAGGAGCAGAAAAGACTTGACGCTGTGCAACCACTTTTCAACTAATAACTAAACCATGGGTTCTCAGCATTGCTTTGGTCACAGATCCAAACCACAGCACCATAGGAGCTGCTATGAGAAAATTTAATTCTGCCCCAACCAAAACCAGTACATCAAGATAGAAAGACAGCAACTGCATTTCTCCATAAGCACAGCCTTCTGAATAATTAACAAAAGCAGCAATGACAGCTATGGGGATATACTGTACAGAGGATATACATGAAAGCAAAAATATCTAAAAGAAGGGAGGAGGAAAGGAAATGATATATAAGAAAAGGAGATGGAAAAGTAAGTAGAACATGAAACTAGGATCTCACACAGAACTTCACAGAGCAGCCAACCTTAGCAAATCAAGAGCATGTTATTCCAGCACATAAAACCCTCAACTCCAATGCTGTAGACTCATAAATGCTGTTGTAAGAGTGTTGCAATGCATTAACGTTGGAAAGCCTCAGCCACACAGTTAGGAATAGTAAGACATCACAGAACCTATTGACAACAAAAATTAAATAAAACAGCATGCTGGTGCTGATGTTATTAATGACAGAAAGCATCACTCAGTGAAATTAAATCACTTCACACCATTGCGGATGACAAACTACTACATGCTTCCATGTCCGTACAAAAATACCACTATAAACAAAACAGCAAAATGACAAAACAGAATACCTCAAAGCCTCAGAAGTCTTTAAGATTAACAATCTTTCTAAGAGTAAACAGACTGACAAACAACTCACCTACTTGCTCATTTCCTTCACTGTATCTCCTCAAGAAAAACTCAGTTCATGTCTCACTTCTGCAAACCAGCTGAACCGTGCCACCTGGTGGATTCCGACCAGAAGCACAGCTGATCATTCATTACCAACTGTGCCCATCAGCAGAGAGGGAGGGCCAGGCAGCGATGTGCAATCTGCAGCCCTTCTTTGGGGTTAGTTTTTTATACAAATTTGATAAATGAAACAAAAAGCCTTTCGTGATTGAGTTCCAGATTGCGGGAAGCCTACAGCCTGCTAGCAGCAATGGTAATACTGGTCAGATGGTCACTGCAATACCAGGGGAGCTTCCCAGCGGGCAGAAAGTTGCCTGAGCTCTCCACAGCTAACAGCCCCGTTCCTCTGCTGCCAAGAGCTGAGGGGTGGCTTTTCATCAATGCTGCTGAAGCTCAGGTCTGCGGATTTCTCAGGGCTCCTACGTCTTATGCTGATGAGTTGGAAGCAGGGAGAGCCATAGCAACACATAACAGTCCCAGGTCCACCAGCTTGGGTCATTCTTGGTAACAAATTCCCCCTAAAAAGCACTGTTCCAGCTGTACCATCAGGAAGAGAAGACACACTAAAAATACCAATGAGATCTGTCCAGAGGCTTCAAATGAACAGTTTAGGACACAAGGAGTGGATATAACAGGAAAGCTGTGAGATTTCTGCTTTCTGCTGAGTTGGAATTATTTCTCCCCGTAGCAGCCTTCACAGGGCTGTGCTTTTATTTTCTCCCCACCTTGTAGTGTTGGAGAGAGGAGTGATAGAGATGTTTGGTGGGCACCATATGTCCAGCCAAGGTCAACTCACCACAGTCCTTTTTGGTGCCCAGTGTGGACCTTGAGGAATTTCAGATTGGGATAGTAACTGGGAGAGGTAACAGGCAAAACAGGGAATCATAGAATAGTTAGGGTTGAAAAGGACCTTAAGATCATCTGAGGAATTTCTGTTGTCATTGTGGTGAAGGAAAGAGAGGTGGATTTCCTTTGTATATTGTCCATTTCTGTCCAACGTTATGATGATATTTTGATTTCGGGGTGGGGAATTCTTTTTCTTTGTCAGGATCTGTGGCCCCGTGGGGAGAGGAGCCCACACTGGAGCAGGTTTGCTGCAGAACTTGTGGCCCTGCGGGGGACCCACGCTGGAGCAGTTTATGAAGAACTGCAGGCTATGGGAAGGACTCATGTTGGAGTTCATGGAGGACTGTATCCTGTGGGAGGGGCTGGAGCATGAAAGGGTGTGAGGAGGAAAGAAGCAGCAGAGACAACATATGATGAACTGACCACAACCACCATCCCCCTGTGCAGCTGGGGGAAGAGGTAGAGAGTTCAGAAATTGAGTCAAGCCTGGGAAGTAGGGTGTGTGTGTGTGTGTGTGCTTTTAATATTTGGGTTTATGTCTCATTATCCTACTCCAATTTGATTGGTAATAAATTAAACTCATTTCCCCAAGTCAAGTCTGTTTTGCCCATGATAGGTAATTGCTGAGTGATCTCTCCCTGTCCTTATTTCAGCCTTATATCACTTCCTTGACCCTTCCATTGTATTTTTTAATCCCCTGTCCAGTTGAGGAGGGCAGTGATAGAGTGGCTTTGGTGAGCACCTGGCCATGGTTACCACCACAACTACCACCACAAATGGGCATGCAGCTGATACAAGCAACAAACCTCAAGGTTCTTCTGAAACTCTCCAGTTCTCCACTGCACTGCTAGAGTTGGCTGGGTTACTTTTACCAAGTGCGCAACTGCAGGCAGTGGTGGGAAACTCCCAAATCTGGGATAACCATACAGATAACCCTAACGAATGTTCGTGTTACACACACACCATACATGGAAGGGACCATGCACAGACAGGCACTGAATATATACAGATCAGAATGAAAGCCAGTCTTTATCCCAGGGAAAACAGATTTCATGAGTGAGAGAAAAGGCAGCAACCAGAAGGTGCAGTGTCCAGTGCTAGCTTCTTTGGACATTCTCACAGTGACTGCAAGCTTCATTGCAAAGGAGAGCTTTAATTACAGATCTTACAGCAGTTCAGGATGTGTATTTATAGGTGTTTTAGAAATACCTTCCAAATAACAGGGCACAGCACAAGTTATGCATGCAGGTACAAATTAAATACATGGAATCTGGCCTTCAAGCTGATTAGAAACATTCTCATAGAATCATAGAATAATTAGGGGTGGAAAGGACCTTAAGACCATCTAGTTCCAACCCTCCTGCCATGGGCAGGGACACCTCACACTAAACCATGCCACCCAAGGCTATGTCCAGCCTGGGCTTGAACACCACCAGCCATGGAGCATTCACAACTTCCCTGGGCAACCCATTCCAGTGCCTCACCACCCTTACAGTAAAGAACTTCCTCCTTATATCCAGTCTAAACTTCCCCTGTTTAAGTTTTAATCTGTTACCCCTTGTCCTATTACTACAGTCCCTAATGAAGAGTCTCTCCCCAGCATCTTTATAGGCCCCCTTCAGATACTGGAAGGCTGCTATGATAGTCTGCTATATATAGTCTACAGCAGAAAACATTCTACGAGAAGTGGGTTTTAAGGGCTTTGAGTATGAACTTTTTTCTTGCTGTTAAGGAGAGAAGACAGTTTTGGTGTGACCTACAGGCTAAGAAATTCATTTAAATTTATTTTCCATGGTAAAGATTGAAATTATTTGAACTTAAACAATATATGGGAATTGTCGGAGTGGTTGGGAGAAGACTGCATCGAACTGGAAGTGCAGTTCACAGACATACAAGAAAGCCCACATCTGCAATACCATGAGACACCAATTCAGAGAAAAGTTGAACTAAAATATTGTCATCAGTACATCATTACATATAGAGATATGCAGTGCTTGAAGGTAAAGCCAGCATAGCTTGGTCATTCTTCTGCTGAATCAGAATTCCTTATATTCTTGTCATGATGTGCTTGAAGAGATTCAATGAGAAGACAGAGACACAAAAACTGATGCTGAGTTTCAGAGCAACATGTTCAAGGACAGGATCAGGAACATATTGTTAAGTCATTTTAGCTTTATATGTACAGCAACACCCACAAAGGTATCAGACAGCCAATCTGTGCCCATTGATGTTCTTTGAGCTCCTGATATGAGACATGGTGACCAAAACCTATACAGATCCAGTCAGCTTGACAGCTTGCAAAACCTGGCAGGCACATCCAGTCACCAGACAAAGCAATACTTACATAAGGCTATTACAC
Source organism: Myiopsitta monachus (assembly GCA_017639245.1). Classification (NCBI taxonomy): domain Eukaryota; kingdom Metazoa; phylum Chordata; class Aves; order Psittaciformes; family Psittacidae; genus Myiopsitta; species Myiopsitta monachus. The sequence goes on from CM029919.1 coordinate 70,930,778, forward strand.
GTAATAGCAGTATTGGGAACCTGAAAATCAGCCACATCCTGGCACTGATGGGGATCTTCAACCCAAAAGCTCTTTGATGCTAATAATTTTGAATTAGTTTAATTTAACTGAGTCACCACTTTCCTTCACAATATAGTTACGAAACCTAAGCAGGCAAAGAGAGCAAAAAAAAAAACAACACACAAGCTCCTCCTTTTTATTCTACATGCCAAAACTCCTATCACGCTTTCACAACAGGAATTATTTTGTCAGCTCTGAAAGAGATTAGTTTTATCCTTCAACAGTAGCTAGTGCCAGTTCATACCATCTCCTTGGTTACAGCGAGCAACAAAAAATGGTTGCATATAATCAGTTAAAGTGCACAAACTGCAGGTTATCATCATGATCGAGCACAACTATGTTGTTTCTTTCATACTCTCCCATCTCATCTTAGCACAGCCAATTGTTTTCTTTCATCATAACATACATTTGTATCTTATATTTGTACTTCAGAACAGTCCAAATTCATCCAAGCTGCTGCTTGTACTGAATCAATCCTAAGTGGGCCCTGATCCACCACCAACATCCTTAGGTGCCACTATAACACAGTTTCAGTAAACATACACTTGAGAAACACTTCAGCAGATCGTTTCCACTAACTTGGTCTCATTATTCTCAGTTTTCATAGCACTGCTTATGCTTAAACCTCTAACCCATGCTAACAGCCCTGTAAAATAACACACCTGACCCCTCATCCCAGGAAGCTGTGTCTTTGTGTTTTCACTGGAAGACCAAACCTGCTTCTTTCCACCTTCTCCATTATGGCCCCTTATTGCAGCCTGGCTCACCTCCCGTCTCTGTCTCTTTGGCTGTGGCCCTGCCAATGCACTCCTTGCACCAGTGACCAGAAAGGACCTTCTAGCCACATCACCTCCACATCAGCTGGACTGAAGTGCTTGGAAGCAGACTCATAGCTGGTCCTGAATAAATCAGAGTTACCTGTGAGAAACAAGAGTACTTCCAAAGAAACCCAGAGGAGGATTGAAAAGCACCACCCCTCACAGCTCAGCTTATGTGAAACACCTCCTCTCTCCCCATTGCCTTCCACACCCGTGGGACAGGTCATGTACAGCACCAGGGACACCAAGGAGTGGTGCAGTGTTTGCCTGCCACAAGCCACAACCCAAATGCTGACGCTCATGAGGGCTGTGAGCTTTCACAGGTAAAGCATCGAGATGGGTCCTGCTCTGGCGGACGCTCGGCGCGCTTTAAGAACACCTAAGAAACCAAGCCGCCGGGAAGCGGTTAAACGCCAGCGGGTGCGCAGAAACGCCCTAGCCCGGCAGCAGCGCTCGCCCTATCGCTGCCCGGCGGGAGCCGCAGCCCGTACCTCGCGTTCTCCCGAAGCCCCTTCACGAGCCACAGGGCATTGCGGTACCAGGACGTGGTAGCGCTCCCGCCACAAAGGCGCTGGCCCCTCTTCTGCCCTAATGTAAGGTGCCCGATCCAGCCCTGCCCGCCCGCCGCCGCTATTGCTGTCTGGCCTCATCAGCAAGAGACGGTGCGACGGAAGGTGGTGTGTGTCTGTGCGGGGAGTTGCGCCTCCTTCATCCCCCACATCGGTTTGTGGGCTGGCGTCTCTTATCCCTCCCATTTCTCTCTTTCTTCATTCACTAGCAAAGAAAGGGGGCTGCTGTTAACCACCCAACCTGGGTGCCTTCAGCCAGCCTGGCATTTGGCTCCTGGCTGCATTAGCCCCTACCATGCTGGAGACTGCTGTGGCTGGCGAAGGGGGTGGTTGAGGAAGGAAGGAGAGTTTTCTAGGGCTCCTGCTGGGGACAGGTGCTGCTGTCAACCAAGCCAGGGCAGGAAATGGGGTGTCATGTTCTGGGAATGCAGAGCAGTGCTACGGGACCTCTGAGCCTGCACCCTCTGCTCTGGAAAGCTGTCAAAGGGATGCTCTTGCAGAAACATAACCAATCGTGTCGGGCCACACCAAGTAGCATTTTATGTAACAAATGAACCTGTTAAATTCCTGGCTCTTACTAATGGGGTAAAGTATGTCAGTAGGAAATGGCTATTGCATCAGAGGGAGTGAAATTAGAAATGTTGTTTCAATTCCTCTGGTATGTGTGTTGGAGCTACGAAGCCCAAGAGGATCATTTAGAGTTACACATCTGAACAGCCCATATTAGCCATAAGAAATTGTCACTGTAGATATAATTATGCTTTAAGTACATTAGAGGACCATGCATTTAAAAAAATCAGTATGCAAGTTGGATAAATTCGTGTATTTTACATGATATGCAGGGCAACATGCTGAGAAGCTACTTTGGGAGCCCTAAGTTCTCAAGAGCTAAAGTTACCAGGTTTCAGTAGCAAAGATAGGGGAGGAATGAGAATATTTGTCCTTTTTGACCATGTACATTAGCCTGATACTTCTTTTGTCTAATTCTCTTCATGCTGGCAAAGGCCTTGTACTAAAGTCTTCCACTTTCTCAGCATGTTGCGTGAGTACTAGGCCCACACAAAAGGTACTTCCCACTATGATGTTGCACCTTCTGAACTCAGCAGTGTCCACTGGTACTGAGTATTCTGTGAGAAATCAGCTTCCAGAGGGCAAAGACACACATTTTCCCAGTTATAGTTTCTTCCATTCAGAGACCATTCCGGCTAAATGTCACCTTTGCATGAAACCTGAAAATGCTTGTTCTTATTGAAACAGTTGAAAGAATTTATTTAAAACCAGCAGCCTGTGTCACTTTAAACTGATTTTGTTCTTGGAGTTTTTGACTGAAGTGTTCCTAAACAATTCATCCTGATTCTGATGTTTGAAATGGAGACTTCTGGCCCAGAAAGGAACAGCTTGGAAATAGTATAAGTGGCAGAATGTTATATGTTATGATGGAAAATGAATGGCAGCCTGAACTACAGGTACATTCTATAATGTCTGTAAGTATATAACTGTGGGCTATAGGAGCTATATGAAAATAGTTTTGTGATCATCATGTACAACATGCAATTAGCAACCTAAACTGTGCAGCCTAGACTGCTATAATGATGTTAGATAATCGCACTCACTGTGAACAGAGCAGATGTTCAGCTTGTGTGAGTCCTGCATACAGGCTGAGATAATATTCCCTCTTCCTATTTTCAGTCCCTTGCCCTGCTAGCCCTTCAGCTTCTCCTTTTCCCTCACAGTGCAAGTCTGCCTGGTTACTTTCCTTGAACCCTGGCTCGGGGAAAACACACAGCAGGGGAAAAACAGATAATCCTGTGGGCATGCCTGCTGCTATGAGTATCCAGGCAGAAAACCGCAGTGCTGCCTCGCATTGCCATGCTAGTTAGAGAATGTCTCACCTTGGGCTTTGTAACCCTCGGTGCATCTCAGTGTGCTGTTAGGAGAATAACAATGTTCCATGGTTGCTTATGCCACAGAATTAGCTGCATTTCTTACAGGAAATGTGGTTTTAGCTTGAGTAAACATTAGCAAGCCCCATACAGAATAAAAACCCTGTGGAAGTTCCTGTGAATAAATGCAATAAGCTGGGTTGTGCTTTATTCCCTTGTCATTTCTACATTTACCCTTTATTACATTTCTACATTTCTTTATCACTGAGACTGTGGCTTAGTACAAGCAAGTTTGTCGTCTCAGTCTTTTTCTCATAAACTGGGGGTACATCCCTGCCGTCTGCTGACCTCTGAAAGTAAACGAGGTGTATGCAGATATTTCTTGCAGAGAATTCCTCGCAGGCTAAACTGTTGGGTCTGTAATCAGCAAGGTGTTAGTGCACCCCTGAAGTGCTAATCAATATGAGTATGCATGGCAGAAGCTGGCCATGAGTGAAACATAAAAATACATTACAGCAGTCAGACAATGGGAGCAGCTCACAATATAGGGGGTGGGGGATGTGGGGGGGTTAAGCAGTAATGGGCAATTACACCATATTACTCTTATTAACGTTAGAGAAGATAAGATTGTTAGGAAGACATCTGAATGCAGGGTTGGGAACCGGCATCACCCTGGTAAACACACAATTTTCTCTGAGAACATTACATGGTGCAGCACCACTAGTGTGATGTTAGCCACACCCTTCTAACAAATGCCATTTTCAGGAGATTTTGTAAACACTGAGAAATGATGCCCTTGCTGGAGTGCAACAGTCCCTGAGCACACTCAGCTGAGAGATTTCTGCTTAGAAACACTTGCTTTTTCCATAATGAGGGCCTAAGCTTGCACCCAGAAAGGAATCATCACAGCACTCTCTCTGAACAGAGCCACATCAAAAGCAAGCTGTTGCAAACTGCCCTAACAGCTAGATGTTTCTGCAACCTCTTTTCACCCCCTGTGGTGTTTTGCTTTTGTATTGTTCCAGGGGCAGGAGACTGTAGAGTTTGGGTGAGTGCTCTCTGCTAACCCTGCCATAACAGAGATGAGGCAGTATGGCTTGTGTGCAGGAGGAAGGTAAGACATAGTTTTGTGAGCCTGCCTCACAGTGCTCTCACAGGCAAAATTTCTGCCTACATCAAGAGTTTTGGTGGCACATTGCCTTTTGTACTGAATCCTCCATGGATACACACTGTTAGCTAGATTAGAATCCATTCTGGAGCTTTGGAAATTTGGAAACTTACAGCTTTTGTTTTCTTTCATGATTGTAACTTGCTTAGCATTAAACTCTGATAGGACACTGCTCTGATTGGCAGGGATTCTTTTAAACTAGGAATTCTCATGGACTGGCAGCCAAAATCTCAGATAGTTGCCACAGCCAGTAACTGACATATATGTGTGGCCTGGCTTCCCTACGGAAGGAGCTGGGTCAAGAGAGCCACAGTTCTGTTGAGCTGCTGGCATTTCCCTCATCTGAGCACAGAACAAAATGGCTTCACCCTGGCTAAATACAAGCCAGTGTTCAGCCCTGATAAAACATACTGAAGTTAACTGTTCCCCTTGAGGACTATAACACTCCAGGTGTATCTATGCTATCAAATAACTCATAGCATATTCCCAGATTGCAATCCTCTCATTGCCTACAGTAGGCAAATGAATGTTGATGCCTAGGCTCTCTTGAAGTATTAAAGAGACAAGATGCTTCTGTCCAAAAGAAGCTCAAGGATCCTTGGGGGGATAGTTTGCTTAAGGGATTGTTGGCTCCCAAGCACTATGGATGAGACTGCACAGCTTGACTTTGCATCAGTGATCCTGCATTCAGGTAGATGCATTTACCACTGCAGAAATAACCCCAAAGTCTGTTATGCAGGCTGTCCATCGATGCAGATAATCCTCAAGGCAAATCAAACGTCGGGAGTGTCATGACTGTGAGCCTTCAGGTATTGTGGTTTTTCATACAGTAGTGAATTGAGAATCTCAGTAGTTTCTTAAGATACAAGAGCTGGTGAAAAATGCCTCTCTGGCCCCCAGCTGGACTAGCATAAAAAACACACCTTAGACTGGATCCATCTTTGTGCCTGTCAAAGAGCAAGGAGTTTTAAGCAAAGTTGTAATTGCCTCCCAACACAGAAGTTGAAAATACTGATTTCTGTGTGTTCCAGAGTGTTTCATATTTTCTTCCCAGGGGACAGATCTGAAAAGGTAGATAGAGTACTTGAGCTGAAAAGCAATTATATATTATACAAGATGTTTAAGAGCAGCTTCAAGGCCATCTTGCCAATCTCTTTTATTATCCTGTATTTGAGAGAGAGTAGAGGCTAAAATCTCTGTCTTAAGGACAACTGTTTCCTTTGCTTGCCTCCTACCAGAGAGCTGGCAGGCTGTTGTGCATTCTCTCCTTTCCTTGCAGTTACCAATTTTCTAATTAAGTCTGTGTGCCTGCCCCCATTAAATCAATCAGAACGACACTACTGATTGCAGTGGGAACAGGAGTTAAGGGCCAGATTTGCAGGAAAGTTCAGCGTCTATAATGGTGGCCAGGTTTTCAAAGGAAGCAGCAAGCATGTGCAAGCCAGTGTTGCGGTGGGGGCTGCTCCCAGCCCTGCATTTGCCGTTCTGGCCTCAGCTCTGGGTGCAAAACACTTGAAACCTCCAGCTTTAGGAGCTAGCGCTGCCCCAGTGAGTGCAGTAGCAGTTAAGAGCTGTCAGCAGCCTGGGGAGAGGCAGTTGGCACTCCTCCTTTCCCTGGCTGAAGCAGAGGGTTTGGTGAGTGGTTGAAGAGGAACATCCAGCCACTGCGGTCCCAGGGACATGCCTGAAGTGCTTCTGCTAGGAGCAGGGTGAGAGAAGCAAAAATTGCTCACCCTGAACGCAGATAAAGAGTCAAAGTTCTGGCATGTGTGGTGTACAGTAGGGTATTTTGTTTGTTGTGTGCTTTTACACCCAAGTCATCACTACATTTGCCAACCGCTGTCATCATCAGTGTTCTCAATGAACAGCCAGGCTTTCCCCAAACCAAATAGCTTTTTGTTCTGGAGAAACGAATGTGGCAGTATGTCCTCAGCTCAGCTCAGTCACTCCTTTTCACTAAGGGGCCAGTAAAAGGAATGGCTTACTTGGACTTAATAGAAGGTTTCCTCCATCAAATGTTGATGGCCCTGGTCTCTGAGAATCTGCAGGGCCTCCCAGGGACAGGCAAGTCCGGGCAAGGAGAGGAACTGCCAAGTGTCCTCCCAAAGCTAAACCTGCTGTTAACCGGTTTAATCTTCAATTTATCAAATAGTTTCTGTATGCTTTAGTATATAGTTGTTTTCAAAATAATAGTTTCATAGTTGATTTTCATCTTAGAAAATATTTACTCAATAAAAGGTTTTTGATTATTACCATGACTGAAAAATTATCTTTATGTTCTTACAGTAGGCAACATGCTTGAGTGCACATATGTTTGTTGCTGGCCTGTGACAGTAATGCAGTTATCTGTACTAATATTTTCTTCAGCTGCCTGTTTCTTTTGTTACTGTGTTTCTGCTGGTTTTTACTGTTCTTGCTACCAGCTGTTGGACAGGGATACTCATCGGTTTATTGACTTGGGTGAGTTCTGCTATGCTCCATTTTTTTATCTTATTTTGCTTATTCTTCTGCAAATATTACAGCTTATTAGCATTGATTATTCTAGCACAATTGTTACCAAATTGCAGATAAGATCTATATGTACCCACCAAGAGATAACTACAAGGAGAGCAAGAGACACACCTCAGCTTATGTAGTTGCTGTACATTGTGTTCAAATGCCAAAGGAAGGGACTGAGGTTTTGTGTCTGCGAACAACCCACATGCTGTGGTAGCAGAACCCACAGAGATATGTAAAACTTATTAAAGTAAGGCTATGGAGGCAAACCCTCCCCTAACCACCAGGCTGGTTTATTGAGTCTTGTTTCACCTGTTGTTGGACACATTTTTTTAAAAGCCCATTGGAAGTAGTGAAGCAATTCATTCTTTTTCAGATATATTCTGAAAATAAGCAGAATTTATGAACTGGTAATATAAAATCCAGGCAGAAGTAGAACAGCAATACAATGAGAAAAAATAAGCAATGATAATAAAAACGTGTTGTCTATAACAACTTGTGAATAAGTGTGCATGGTGGATTTTTGTTCTTCACCATTTGCACCTGTCATGGCTTCAGCAGCAGCAGTCATTTTTTTCCTTCTTGGTAGCTGGTGCAGCGCTGTGTTTTTGATTTTGGGTCTGGGAGCAGCGCTGATAACACCAGTGTTTTCAGTTACTGCTTAGTAATGTTTTGGTCTGACCAAGGACTTTCTGAGCCTCATGCTCTGCCAGGGAGGAGTGGAAGCCGGGAGGAAGCAGAGACAGGACACCTGACCCAAACTGACCAAAGAGGTTATTCCATACCACAGCACGTCATGTCCAGGATGTGAAAATGGAGAGCAGAGACCCGGAAGGGTGTGGTGGTGGTGGGGCACTGGGGGGTTTCGCTGCTGGGGGGTGCACTGGCTGGGTCGGGCTTGGTGAGCAGTTGTATTCTCTTCCCTTGTATTTCCCTTGTCATTATTATTACTGGTGGTAGCAGCAGTGGTTTGTGTTATACCTTAGTTACTAAACTGTTCTTAACTCAACCTGTGCGAGTTGAATTCTTTCAATTCTCCTCCCCATCCCCCTGGGACTGGGGGAAGAAAGAGAGGGGGAGTGAGTGAGTGAGCGAACTGGCTTAAACCACGACAGCACCCTATGTACTCATTTCATATTGATACTGAAAAGCTAAATTCTTTTTTATCAAAGGACTGAGAATCAAACCCATGAGATGTGCAGGTACCTTACTCACATGAGCATCAGAGGACCTTGTTAAAAATAGTTTAAAAAACTATGTGGGCCCACAGTCTGCATCTCAGATCATCTCTCACATTTGAGCTGCTATACTGCAGCAGGGAAAGGTATCCAGATTTGCTTCAGTATTAATGATTGTACAGGAGAGTCAGTATGGCTTAGATTCAAATCCGTGGGTGAAATTAGCCTCCAATGTAACTATTCATCTCAGTGAAATTGCAGCAGGGTTGATTATAATTAGCGTGACTGGCAAATGTAAAGTACCATAATTTTTAAAATCCAACCGCATGGGCTCATGCACTTACAGCGGCCAATATCTTCCTCCTGCATTTTTATTCAAATGAGACATTTGGTTGAAATTCACTGTTACAAACATGTTTATGTGATTTCTCAGAACTTTGTACAATTTTCTCAGAAACCTGTTCTTTTTAGCAGTTTTCTTGTACCATGCAGTATCAGATGGCACTTTCAGCTTTTTTTATTTCTCTCAAATATTAAACTTTCTAAAGGTGTTTTCTTTTTCTTCTTATGACTAGGACCTGTGGGACTTTCCTGTACTCCAGTAGAGTCAGGAACCTCAACAAACATAAGCCAAGAAGCTGCAATTTCAAACTGAAGTCATGATGCAACAGTCCTTTCTATATTATATATGGAACATACATTGGTTGTCATCGTGATGCAAAGTCCCTATAGACTAGAGTCTGGGGAGAATGAATAGTCAGAGATGAGATTTGAAATAATTTACAGAAACTGAGCTGGTTTAGAATGTTGTACAATGTTCCAACAGTTTAATCTTCATAGCCCTTTGCCTGTAAAGTCAAAGCATTCAGGCTCATTTACACCAACTGTTCACATTGCAGCATCTGAGACGTTCAGAACAGCTCTTGACGTAACCTAGAATAGCTGTGCTTCTTTTTTTTTCTCTGTGCAGTCACTTGTAGCTTTAAAGTCTGATGTCTTGGGACCTCATCAACCTCAAAGAGAGTGCTGTGTGAGAGAGATTTGCAATAGCGGGTTCCTGTTTCTACTCCAGAGGAGATGAGGTCTGTGATGTCTGATGCTCATCTTCACTCTCTTTGGGTCAGCAGGCAGAGCTGTCTGCGTTCAACATTTGGAATGAAGAAAAAAAACATTTGCCTGTCTGGCTGCGGCTTTTAAAATAGCTCTGGGAAGCTGCTCCTTATTGCTTTGGAATATTATGCCCATTGCTAAAGAAGGTGGAGTAAAGGGAGGAGAAATATACTGTGGGCAATAAACTGTAATAAGTGCGATTTGTTTCATGGCTGCTACCATTGCATTTATGATGCGTATATGTCTAGAGTCTGTATGTGCATGCAGAAATGTCTTTGTGTCCTTACATTGCTAGATTCCTGTAGTGCCCACAGCTAACAGTGAGCAGGCTATCTAGTCAATTGAAATAATGTATTTTTTTTCCTTTAAAAGCTAGAAATAGGCCTTTTTTTCTCAAGACGGGGAGGGGACTTAACTGGAGCAGTTACAGCTGGTTTCCTGCATGGTAGTCAACACATTTCTGAGTTCATAATATTTAGCTGAAGGGGGTATTTTGTCCAGTTTTCAAAAGGCATTTATATTACTTTGAGGAAAAAATGAACATTTTCAATTTGTAATTTAGTCTACTGCCAATATAGGAAACATTTTTATATCAAGGTGTAGATTGTATTTTCAGCCATTTGACTTTTGGGCTGTAATGTCATAGTTCCCCCAGAGCTGTTTGCTGAGGAAATGTGCCCACTTCTCCAGGGACTGAGCATTTGTCTGGGACACCATCAGTTTGTGGCAATTTAAAAAGCTGCTGCTTGCAAGTTGGAGTGCTGTGGCCCATGTACATTTCCTAGATTAGCCCAAAGTGAGAGAAAGCGCCTGCAATTAAATGACTTTTGTTTGAGTGTGTTATTTAGCCTTTTGAGCAACCCAAGAGACAGTACGCTGTGGATGGACTGGTAACTTAGTAAGTCACTGTAACTCGGTTGCATCTAATCCTATGCCCAAACAAGGTGTCCTTGCTCTACGCCTGCATGTTTCCAGCCTGCTGAAGGAGGTGGTAATGATCAAAGTGCAGAAGGCATGCTCAGACCTTGCTGGATACAGAACTGATGGCTCCAGCACATTTGGAGGTGTCGGTGTTCATGCTTGCATGTGCCACAGCTTGTTGATGTACACAAATAAATACTATCAATTCAGAAATTTCCTCTCCCAGTTCTTCTTTTTGCTTACTCTTTATACCTTAAAAGTATTTCACAAATGCCTTTTGCTTTGTTAATACTTCCACTATCATTCTGTGTTTGTGCCAAGCAGGTACTGAGTACTAACACTGCGATTTGGCAGCACTCTCCCAAGATGTCAGTGAATGCGCTGGGTTTTCACACCTAAAGAATTAAGTCTCCATGGTAGACTGCAGAGAGTCAGTCAGTTTTAGTCTCCCATGAATGAGACAGAGGCCTCAGGCTTACTGTTGTGTGACTGAAATTTAATGAATGATTACACATCCGCTGAGCTGCCCTAAGTATGCTCACAGAGGCACACAGAAAACACAAGGGAATGTGACTCAGCTTATACTTCCTCAGGGCTGAACTAAAATGACCTTCTGTTTGCTCAGATAGGAGAGCACACATCATCACTTGCTGCAAGGCCACTGGATAGCAGTGACACGGGAATCAATTCAGACTTAATCAGGAGCACGAGTCCTTAATTCTTTGTGGTCAAGAATGATCCTAACAGCATTTTGCAACAACAGGGAGTTGTATTAGGCAGCGGGTCCTATGGGTGGAGTGTGTGTAGCTGCTTCCTTGTTAAATTTTTTGTAGTATCAACTGATTATAGTTTTCTTTTTTATGCCAGTTCCAAGCTTTTGGGTAAAGTTCATGTGTAATGATAAGCAGCTGCTTTGTCGCATTTGAGTGATGGAGTTATGACTCTTGGGAAAACATAGCCTGTGATTTCTCCCAGACACAATTTGAGGCCTATGAATAAAAGGAAATATTTCCATTGGTCATGTCTCCCTACATACAACTGTGCATGGTCTAAGTCAGCCAGCAGTGTTAGTAATTGGTGCTTTTAAAACTGATATTGCTGTTGACTTAAAAGCTGTTTGTATTACATAGAGTCATAGAGTCATATAAAGGCCTGGGTTGGAAAGGACCTTTAAGATCATCTAGTTCCATCCCCTGTGCCATGGGCAGGGACACCATCCACTAGACCAGATTCCTCAAACCCCTGTCCAACCTCGCCTTGACCACGGCTTCTCTGGGCAACCAGTGCCATTGACCACCCTCACAGTAAAGAATTTCTTCCTAATGTCTAATCTAAATCTACCCTCTTTCAATTTAAAACCATTCTCCCTTGTCCTGTCACTACGTGCCCTCTCCAGGTGAAGCTCAAAGTATAGATTTCCATATGTACATCACCAAGGTGAAGAAATCAAATGTACACTCACACCACAAGTAGAGCGCTGCTGTGGTGAGCACATCCACTTGAAATTCTCACATCCCTGCCGATGTGGTTTTTTATTATCTTTTATATTTAAAACACCCACATAACATCATCAGTTTTTCTATGAACTTGGTTACAATGATTTGACAACCACCTTTGCATTGGTGTGGTACTTGCAAATTACTGCTATACAAAAAAATGGGGAAGAGCTGAGCATATATTGTTCTGCCAAAGATTTGTATTGTGGCCTTGGCTCAGTTTGGATGTTTTGGATATATATGGATATATTCAGACTATCTGTTTTAGCACCAAAGGTAGATATAAATGCTTTCAAATCCAAGCTCAGAAGATACCTGGGGGCCATATTCAGGCTGCCTTTTATACATACTCACACTTCTCTCATAGCTACTTGCTGGCTGGTCTAACAGTGGCCTGAATAGCTCTGTAGCGAGCATCGAAGTTGTTGTCAAAGTCCATGCACCATGCAAGGTGGTCTGAATACAGACCTTTATCTCTTTGCCTCTGCTCCCTCATCTGTAATGCAGGGACAGTAACATACCTCAGTAAGGCTACAGAGATGTTCAGATCCATATGAAAAGGACAACATGTCTACTTTTATAGGCAAAGATGTACTATGCTGAAACAACATAAGGGGACCTGGTTTTAGGGGAGTTTGCCACCTGCAAGAGCTTGCTCCAGATAGACTATCCGAGAGTTAAAAAGGGATGTAGAAGTCAGCAGGAGTGCACCCTACCATCCATAGCAGCAATTTTACATTGACTATGCTGAATTCCAGCATAGCTTTTTCCAGATGGCACTGTATTTTACAATCCCTTCTCGCAGTTGACTGCTATCGTACATATATATAGTACAACAAAGATGTACACAAGGGTGAATTATTGCCTATTCCTTGTTATACACTCTTTCCCAAACATCTGGGGGTTTATTTATGCAGCATTTAGTCTTCCTCAGAAGAGTATCTTTGCCTGGAAAAACAATATATGCAGCAGCTACAAAAGATAAGGAGAAAGAGAACAGTATGGCTAATAATGAGAACACCAACAGCAAAAATGTAAAGGGTTTTGTCACAGTAATCCTGAGGCTGATGGAAAGGTGGGATGAAATTCGGCAGGTACACAGAAAAAACCCAGTAGTTCCCAAGAATGAACCAAAGAAAGAGGAAAAGGCTGAGGGTTAGATGGATGTAGTACTTGTGAGCATTCTGCCTCCAGGGATATTCATCATCATCATCATCGTCAATCACAACAGACTTGGAAAGCAGCTGCCTCATCCTGGTTGAGTCGTACAGCAGGAGGGTCACCTGGAGACATTGAAAGAGAAAAAGGAGTAAGTCAACTGACACATTCTGGTCATTGCCAGCCTTAGGGCCAAATTAAAATTGGATGTGGGAAAATCATGTAGGAAAAAGCTGAGGAGCCACAGATGAGGCAGATCCTGCTGGAAAATAATGTATTTTTCCTCTACAGTTTATTCACCAGTGACATTTAGGCCAGACACTGAAAAAAAACTTCCAGTGGTGAGGATGGAAAGGCGTGAGAACAGATTGTGTGAGGAGAAGGCAGCAGCTCCCACACTGTAGACTTTTAAGAACAGATTAGAGTAACTGCTAAATGACTTGAGTATTTCCTGCCTTGTAGTGGGTGAATTTGTCTCTCCTCATTATTTTTCATGGCTATATAGGTTAATCAGCTTAAGTAAAATTATGAACGGTCTAGACTTTGACATAAACCCCAAATAATTTGCTTCCAATACTTTGACTGATTCTGTCAGGTTTTCTTCAATTAAGCATCATTTTCTCAGATTGCTCTATTCCTGTCTTCAGTCAGAACCAGCAGAGAAACAGGTGGAACACCATGATACTGTGGGGATAGGAAGGTCTGGTCTGTAGGGAAATGCAGTAGGACTCATCAGCAATGCTTAGAAGATTTCTATTTCAGTCTCGGAATGCAAAGTATGTCAGTAGGTTGACTGCAGTGTAGAGAAGCTTTCAAATTTCTGTCCCCTAAATGACTTTCTTAATTTTGGTAGATTTATAGGAGAGGTATATACAAGGCTAAACAAGGATTTGGGCCGAACATTGTGAAACCTGTGTTTCCTCACTACGCTTGAAACACTTGGCTGGGTCCTCAAGGCACTAGCTATTGTAATTGCAGCTCCCTGTCTTAGGTACCTGTGTTCCTGTACAAGCCTCCCTGCAGAGAGCTGTGTCTTTGGGAAAGGGGCTTTAAGAAACCAACTGAGCAGGAAGCTGCCTTGGCCAGCCAGGAAGGAAATTCAGAGAGAAAGGTAAAAGATGTGGATTTATAAATGGCTAAGGGGAGGTACATGCTGTCCAAAAAAGGGGTTCGCAGCCATGTTCTGTTTCCCAGAGTTATATTCTGAGCTCATTTTTATGATTGAAATTAGAAAGAAGAGCGCCATTTTACACCTTCATCATTAGTCAGTGAGCAATGGTAAGAACACTGACTAAGAAAAAGCCATTTGGGTATATATTCTGTCAGGTTCAGGTTTTATTCCATGTGCCCCATTTTTTAGAGGTAAGGCTTAGCAAGAGGATCCAGGAAGAGGGTTCTTTTGCTCTTCCCTGTAAAACTGTTCAATTATGTATAAATGTTTAAATATTTTTTTCACAAAACCAGCTTCTTTTTCTGGCCTAGATGTTGGCACCGGTTTGTGAGAAACAGAGATTAAAGTCCCAGCACCAACTCAGGCGAAATAAGTGTTTCCACTGAACATCTGGCATCCAGCTGAACACTCAAACAGGTAGGCTTGTTCAAACCAGGAGCGCATCTTCTCAGCCGAACATTGATTTTAGGCAGGCTTATGACACACAGGAGGGAAAAACCTGCCTGGCCACTGGGCCTGAGATTCCTGCACAGGGACCTGTGGCTTGATCTTCAGCCTTGTTGAGCTCATTAGATTTGAGGTTAACTCAGCACATAGGCAGTTGCCTGTAGTCAAGCTTCACCAAGCTCAGCAATGGGAATAGGGTTAAATGGCAGATGAGCATCAGCTTTGGGGAAGTCAGAGAAACCTCCCAGGCAGTTTTATGAACGTCAACTGCATCTAACCAGTTTATGGAGAGTGTGTTTCATTCTTACAGATTATTGCCTTACCAAGTTGTGATTGAAGCAAATTCTGGCAGTTGCTCACATTGTTAATAACTGCTGAATATACATTTATGGAGCAGCATGACATGAATTCAGCAGGCGTCTTTGGATGCTGTGGAATGGCTCAGTTGCCTTGGTGAATATCTGTAGGTTACCATTGCTTTTTAAAAGACTGGAGGTGGTGAAAAACTCGATGTGGAGCCTACAGATCTGGGCCAGAGTGACTTATCATTAAACAATGTCCATCACAGGACAGTGTTTATTCAGACTTCCTATACCCATTCTCTGACCTTTTAACTTTCACAGATCAAGCAAATGTACTGCTCAGTGGAGTCAGTGCTGTCTGATGAGCTTAGAGGCAGAGTAGGAAGAGGTGGAATTTGGCTACAGATAAAGCACTAGAAGATAACACGAGTTAGATCAATCAAATTCTCACCAAATGTACTGTCAGACTGCAAAATGGTCGGTCCTGCTGTCAACTGAAGCCAAATTCAAGCCATTACTTGATGTCAGCATGAATATTAACTGATCCACTTACCATCTTATTTAGGGTAAGGAAAACTGACCTTAAACCAGGAATAGCTGAGAAACAGTCAACATTTTTGATGAAGGCTTCAATTCATTAGCATGAAATTTTTCTCTCAATTCCACTCTGATCTTTTCTAAACTGTTATTAAATGACCCTTTGAGTGTACAGATAAGGCCACTGGTGTGCATTTGCCAGTAGAAATCATAGCACAACAAATTCCTTGTAACATGATTAAGCACTTTCCTTTTTTTTCTCCAATTACTTAGTTACTGACCCAAGGTCCTCAGGGGGCATGATTCATATCCCAGTGATGCACTGCATCTTGGCTATCACTATGAAAGGGTGCAGGGGAAGCTGAGACCTGCAGAGGTATATTCTTTCCCCCGTTTTGATCCTGGCAAAGAAAAGGATCTAGAAACATTATCAAAGGAGACTGTAGCTAGCTCCTGTTTGGAATGTCTGCTGGGTGCAGTGTGCAGTGCTGTCAAGTGGGAGACTAGCAGATTCCCTGTAAAGGGCCAAGCTGCCTATACTGAAACACTAGGACACAGCCAACCCATCAGGTCTACCCTGTGTGTTCTGTTGGTGCTGGGCTCCTGGAAAGGTAGGTGGGTGCTGGGTTGCTGCTTGCCCCCATTAGCTATGCAGGCCAGGCAACACCACCAGTGCAGATGTTCCCTCCCATGGTAGCACTTGTTATTCTTAGCCCTTCATGGCCTTGAGGTGCTGTTCCAAAGTTTTCCTTCCCTTCCACCCCTTTTCCTTTGGCAAGAACATGTTTGGGACAGCAAAAGATAGTTTTGCTTAATCCTGTTGAGAAGCCTTCAAGTAGCTCTGTAATCTTATGACAAGTCTCTTCATGCCCACAAACAGCCAGGTAACACCATTTGCAAAGGAATTGTCAGAAAGCGAAAATCCTTCACCCTAGAGTCAATGCAGAATCATCTTTATAATGACCAGGATGTAACACAGACATGGGGGTGTCTACTTCTCAAGCAGCCAGGCTCAGGTTCAATAAAGATTTTAGTGAATAAAGTCCACTAGAAGACAGGTAGCTGTGGTTAGAAGATGCTGTGGCTAGAGTATACTGTGCCTAGATTAATAAGCCCTGTTGTGAAGCAGGGATTTATTTACTCTGGAAGGAAGCAATGGTGCTGCCTCTGTTGTTTTTCAGTCATTGCTTCTGGCAAGGTCAGAGTGGGAATAAGATGAGCTCATGAAGGGCTGTGCACAAACGCCTGTGGTTTCATAGTATTCCCAAAGCTAGGAGAGTAACTTCACTTCTTGTCCATCCTGTGTCTGAAAATGAAGGAGAAAGGTCTGGCAGGCTTGGAGGACCTCTTGTGGAAATAGGGCCACATTTACCACAGGCATCCATGTTATGTAGTCATTTCCCTCAGTAGGGATTGTAGCAATGGTAGATGCTGTGTTGTAGGAGAAAGTCACACCACAGTGTGTGGGACAGTGCTAAGTGTTGAACTCATTAGCATCTCACTTCACTGATGGGTGTTTAAGGTGCTGGAACAAGCACAGTTCAGTCCTGAAAGCTCTCTTCAATACTGCATGCACATAGCTGTCTGGAGTCATCATTATCTCTTAACTAGCAAGTCAAAGTCTAGTCACACAAAGTATTTTTCACACATAGAAAGCACATTACCTTTAAGCTGCCAATCACGCCACCCACCAGCAGATATAATGGAATTAGTGGCTGAACTGGGCAATCTTCCAAAAACTTCATTCCTGAATAGCAAAAATTAATGTTTGTTATCTCAAGTGATTAAATAGTGCAACAAGCTGTACAGTGAAAACTGAAGATGCTGTAAGTCAAGTGCTTAAACCCAAGACTTATATCTAGTGTTTATTGAAATGGAGGATGAATTAAAGGAGGTTTGCATCTTCCACTACAGGAGTGAGGGGCAGGAGCAAGCAAAAGGCAGGAAAAGGAAGAGAGAGAGCAAAGGTAACAACAAGAAATGTTGTTCTGGCATTACTGATTAGATCCATGTACACAGGTCATTATCTTCAGCCACTGCATCTTTGTTAAATGAATGACTGACTGGACAGGAAATTTTCATCAGCAGTAAAAAAGTCATTGAAAAATCAAAACTGTTTGTGAAAAGAAGGAATTCTGGAAAGCTTCTCCCAGGCCTTTCCTCCTCGTTAGCTCCCATGAGTGTGGCAAGTTGCAGACTCAGACGCCTCAAAGCTTGGGATCCAATGCCTGTGGGAGCCTCTGGAACCATTTTAGCTTCCCAGGCAGCTGGTATGAAACCACAGAAGCTCAAGTTTCCAAGCTGTTTGGGTTGCTGGAGGCTAAGAGCATTGGTTGTTATGGAGCCGGGGATCCTGGCAACCCCTAAACCTGCTGCTAGAAACCTGGGTAAGTTTTAGGGAAGGGAGCGTGTGGCAGTATAAGGATGTTGCTGGCAGTAGACACTGAAGCTTGTAATACAGGTCTGTGGCAGTGAGACTCATCTGTCCAAATATAGATGTCTGCAATGCAGGCATGCATATCTGAACTAGTTTCCTAGACTCTATAGTCAATAGGGAGAAATAGACACTTGTAAAATTCAATTCATCTCATCCTAAGATAGGCATTCAAAATAGGTCAGATGAGTTGGGCCCTGAAAG
The DNA here is from genome assembly GCA_017639245.1 of Myiopsitta monachus. NCBI lineage: Eukaryota > Metazoa > Chordata > Aves > Psittaciformes > Psittacidae > Myiopsitta > Myiopsitta monachus. The sequence goes on from CM029919.1 coordinate 70,948,730, forward strand.
TGCCTCTTTCTCTCCATGGCTATACAGGGAATCTAGAGAGCCAGCTGTAGATATCTAAAGTTAGCTGGGATGAATGCTCTGCCCAAATTTCTTACCCGGTGGCATTTTTAGTCAATTTTAAACTGTTCATTACATTATCATTTCATTGCTATTGATCCTGTCTTTCAGGGCTTCAACTGATCAGTTGCAGAGAACAGAAAGAATTTTCTGTTTTCTTCTTTTATATGTCATTTTCAAGGAGAAATTTTCACTTTTCTCTAAATAATCTGTATTATTGCTGGTCCAGAACACTGTTGATGTCCTGAACCTCTCCTGCACTTTTTTTATAGCAATTATGCTGTATGTATTAACAGGTCATGTGGATTGTGGTTACTTGCTTAGTTCTTACTTACTTACTTCTTAGTCATAGGGTACAGGGTGATCTGCTGTGTGTAAGGGCTATGGAGTGCAGTGCACTCTTTTACCCTAAGTGTCTATTACCAGCCGTCTCATAATTGAAAATGGCTGGACATAGATGGATTCGGACTCTGTTCCTTTTTGTCCCCTGTTGCAAGGCTGTAATTTTTTATCCCTTTTGCCACTATGTAACAGTGAGACCCGCTCAGGCTCCCAGCTTTACAGGGGTAGGCAGCAGGGAAATCATCATGAATTATATTATGTTCAGAAAGCTGCTGCCAGGGTTTTAAGAGTCCTTGGCCTTGTAATAGCCTGCCACAAAAGCAGCTGGCCAGGGATCTCAGGGAATACATTTCAGTTTAGGAACCTCGGCAATTACTATTTCCAGCGTGTTACTGAGATCTGAGTTTGAGGGAGAAAAAAACCCGATGAAAACGAATGTGCTAGTTTGGTTTGGTTTTTTTTCCTTTTTTCATGGAGCTATGATTCTGTTTTCAGACAAACCTACTATGAAGTCCTTTCATATATGTAACATGACAGCAGCCGGTCTTGGGAATGATTTGAATGACAAGCAGTGGCAATCTGTAGATTTGGGGGATATTGCAGGCAGATATGGTATTAAAAGGGGAGGAGAAACAGGGTAATACAGTAGTAACTTAAAAAATACAACACTATGGATGAATAAGACCCACTGTTGACAGACGGGCACTGATATTTGTTAGAGTGAAATCTAGGCACATTATGTGCCAATCAGTTCTCACAGAGCATGTGCCTGTTTTATTTGGGAACACCAGAACTAGTAGGAGAGCACTGGTGCTAGCTCTTGTTTCCCATGAGCACCAGATATCTTTTCCTTGGGCTGTTAAGGATGGGATATATGGACTGTGAGAGATCAAAGCTCTGTTTCTAGTGCAATGCTCCCTGCAAGCCAGAGCAATCTGTGGTTTAGAGTGAAGAGCAATTGAACCTGACCATGACATAGGCCAGCATATAAGTCCAAATGACCAAACCAGCAACCTTTGCAAACTCAGACACAACAAGGATGTCCAACAGCTTGCATGTGTCCAAAGGAGAAAAAGAGATGGGAGGCTTGAGGAAGCAGAGGTACTTGCACATTTTACCTCTTTGCTACCACGGAACAGCACTTCAGCGGGATCCAGGACACAAATTCTAGCTTAGTGGAATGAGCAGTTGTGAGTGATCAGGGTATGAGTGTTTCTAAGGACACCATTTTGGGCAGTGTTGTGACAATGGGTCACTACTAACCAAGTGTCCTTGTGACTCATGATTATCCATGAGGTGAAGGGTCAGGATGAATGAAAGGCAATACAGCACTGGTCTCATTCTAGCTGATTTGCTCTTCTCAGGAAGCTGAAAATGACTGAGTAAAGGTATCACTATCTTATAGTAAAGGAGAGCTGCTGTATAGCAAGGCTAATCTGACGTCTGGTGCCCACTCCCCTCCTTCTCTTTCAATAGGAGGCAGAGGACAAAACATGCCAGGCCATTTTCAGTTGTTCCTAGTGGATGACTGCAGCTGTCATCACTTAGCACAGATTTTGGTCAGGCCCTGAACTGTGGGCTTCACACTAGGAGCTAGGTGCTGCAGAGGATTTTTCTCAAAAGAACTGCTTTTGGGCACCGTTTTATCAGAAAGCACATGAGCAAATCAGAGAAAACTCACAGAAATGGTGAAGGACTGAAATACAATGAAAGATTACGTTAACAGCTGCTAAAGGGCAAGACTGGCCCTCACATAAAGCTACAGAGTATGAGAATAGGCATCAGACAACTATCAAGAGCACTTGAGAGGCTGAGGAATTATTTGGTGTAGATATGAGCATGAGGGATAGTACCGGGATAAGTTTGAGCAGGGGAAAATTTAGATTGCCTGGTAAGAAAATTATGTCATCAGCTTTCAAATGTGATTTAACTACCCCTGGGGAGCACTGTGTATGAAGGTAGTCTGGACAATGTACACAAATGTGATTCTGGGAGCAATCCTTCACTGTTCCAGGAACTAAAAAGCAAATTCTCAGAAGACGTCTATGAGGTGCTTCCATATCTCTATTTTTAGAGTGTTTAGTGAAAAAAGGGGATCATCTCTACCAGTAAAAGTTAGAAAGCTGCTAAACAATCTGTGGCTTGAATGATGTCACAGGTTTGGAGCTTGGCAAATCTGACGAGTCCTTTTCTTATATCTTGATTTCTACTGTGATTTGCAGTACTACCAGATTTAAAAGCAGACAATGTTAGTGTGTTAATGTTAATTATTTCTGGGGTACCAGTTATTCATCTCTGGGGTTTAACAAATATTATCATAATGTGTTTGTTAACTTTTGAAAATATTTCTCAGTTTTCCTCTGCAGAAAGCAAGAGCCAAAATGACTGGAGGCACATCAACCTGCTATTCTCTGAGATCATGGTAACAGAATGTTATCAGAAAATCAGAGGCTTTTGCTCAGATAATAAATATCTGTATTTTGTTTGACATTTAATTTTCCTAGAAATGCCTCTGCAGATCTGCAGCTGCAGGAAACCAATATCCTCTGGCAACAGTTTATTACAGTGACATTATCTCTTAATTTCAGTAAATTGTGAAAAAAAGGGGCTCTATATCTGATGCAGGAGATACCCAGAGCTCCAGGCTAATATCTTACTGTATGCTTTCCACTTCTCACTGATCTTAAAGGCATTATGAAATATTCCAAGGAAATTATAAGTGATCAGATTCCAACACTGGATTCATTTCCAGAGAGTTGGCTGTCAATACACATGCAAGCTGTACCACACTTTGAGTTATACCTTCCCACCTCTCTTCCATGGCTCAGGCATACTCAGCCTGGGGAAAAGCTAAAGCTAAAATCTTCTTAAGGGATAAATAGCAATTTTAAGTCATGAATAACAGTAAGAGCCTAAGTGTTGAGATGGAACAGTTCAGTCCATTTCCCTACTTCCTAATTGCTCTTTAATCCCTCATTAGAACTCCCTAATTCCTAATTAGGACACCCTAATCAGAATCCTTCCACAGTCATCAATGGTACTCAGAAGGCCCCAGATAAAGGAAGCACTAACCTTCAGCTGAACACTTTTTTTTGTGAGTTTGGCCAGCTATACCTGCTAACAGGCTAGATGTCCTGACTCCCCTAAAGGTCATCTCAATGCAGACACCTAGAAGAGAGAGTGGGACTTTCGCAACCAAGTGCAAGGGCAACACATGGCACTGAGCTTGGTTACAGATGCATATAGTCCAAATCTAGGTGGGATTCATCTTGCCCATAGCATCTGCATGTAGAGTTCCTTTGCACCATCTTTTATGAACAAAGCAGAAGGTGAACAGCTTCTCTAGGACACCCATCTGGAATGACTGTAAGGGCTCCTGAGGACAAGACTTAAAAATCAAAGTGGTTTGGTTACACTGGAAAAAGATATCAACAATCCACAAGATGACAGCTGATAAAGCTGAACACTGAATATAGGAGAGAACGCTTTAGTGTAAATAAAAAACAAGAAGCGTCTGATAAGAAGCAGCGCTGCCAAAAACTGCCTGGGCTTACAATGCATGATAAACTAAATTGAAGCCAATGAGTTGGTGCAGAGAGAACATGTTTCTTTTTGAGGTATGTTTACAGGAATCCTGCATGTTAAACAGAGGAGCTGATTATTCTGCACTCCTCAGCTGCAGTCCTGTGTTCAGTCCTTTTTTTGAATGGGAGGAAAAGATAGTTACATTGGCCAGAGGCCAAAGGAGGGAGGCAAAAATGCAAAAAAAGAGGCTACAGAAACAGTGACCTGTGAGGTCAGGATGAAAGAAGCAGGTTTTTTGAGATCTCAGGAAAAAAAGAGACGATGGGGTGGGGTTATAATAGCAGCCTTCAAACAGTTCAAAGGTTCTCTTCACAAGGACGGTGACCAATCTGTCTTTGTGACCATGTAGGTAAGACAGGCTTGTAATCTGTTTAATTTGCCATAGGGAAGATTTAGGTTGGATATGGGGAAAAATATTTTGTCTGTGAGAGCAATAAAATGCTGAAATAGGCTCTTTGGGAAGCTGTGGAATTTCCTTGAGCAAGGGCAAGTCAGACATCTGTCAGGTATGCCGTGAGCATGAGCCCATCTGAAAGCAGAGGTGGGCTGGTGTCTCTACCCGTGTTCCTCAAGTGGGGGTCACAACCCTGTGGAGGATGTGAAAGGCTCAAAGGGAGCAATGAAGTGTAAGAAATTGCTCAGTTAATAAATAAATGAATAAATAAATAAAATCTATGATAATGGCAAGGAAAAGGTGATGCTTAAGAAGAGCCTTGTGCAGTTTAAAAATGTATAAAATTCTGGAGCTCAAAGGATTTTCTTTTCCTTTCTTAAATATTTGATCTTGAAATGCTACTCACAAATCCAGCCTTTGGGGGGTTAGACAGAGACAGAGCAGCAGAAAACCAAGCATCACTTTCAAAAAGGTGGAGAAATAGCAGCCTAGATCATATCTTCTTCCCTTCAAGCCCTACACTTCTAAGGTTTTTGCAGTGCAGTTAATACAGAGGGATCCTGATTAATGAAATCTTCTCATGTGGCAGATTCTGAGCTTCCTTCCACAGACAGAGCCCTATATTGAGGTAAGACACTCTGGGGGAGTATTTAAGACAAATAGGGTGAGAATTCAAGCACATTCATTGTGGGTTACGATTCTGTCTGCAGCTGAAGTATCAACTGCACACGTTTAACTAAGTTTCCCAACTCCCTTTTCCCTCCGGATATGTTAGGCTGCCACACAGTGCTGGGAAGTTCCTGTTTTCAAATTGCTTTAGTAGGCAACTTACCTATAAAAGTCATGGACAGTGGTAAGGCAAGGAAAGCAAGGAGCCCAAATATAAAGCATGCTGTGGATGAGAAAAGAAAGACAGTGTTATTGGGACTGGTTGAATTTCAGAGACCAGCAATTCTGTCCAGTGCTTTGTAGATGCTGTTTGTCCATGAGGTTGTATAGCAAGAAAAGTAGTGCACTTGGTGGTGTGGGAATATCGCTTGTGATGCAGCGTTTGAGATGATGGGACCAGCAAATGATTTATCACTCTCCCAGAGCTCAAGCTTCCATTTTTAAACTCATACATTATTAGTCCTTGTATCAGTGGAAAAGCAACGAGGGGCACAAACTGCTTTTGTTGCTACTACTCAACAAAATGGTAAAGTCTCAGCCACCAATACTACCTTAGCCACCCTCAGCTTCAGAGGCATTGCCAGCTGACTGTGCAGTAACAAGTAACTTTGCATCAGCTAATCCATGGCAACTGATGAGCCATATCTGTTTGCTAAGCAAATAGTAGCTTTAATGTCATTTCACTTAGTTTTCACTGATAGCGAAATAAACTGTCTTTATTGCAGATGTGAACAGTTTCTGGCTGGTCTAACTCGCTGGCCCAGCTCAGCTCATGAAAAGAGAGGCAGCAGCTCCACTGCAAAGAGTGGGACTTGTCATTGAGATAGATCAGCTTAAGCTGCATGGAAGGATGCTCTTAGGGGTGCACATAGACTGTTCTGGCAGATGAGTGGATCTGAGGTGGTTAGTTACTCCCCAGAGTACTGCTGATGTATCTGAGCTCTGATACTTTCCCAGCGCAGCCTGATGCTGCAGAGGATTAATGCTTACCTTTGCAGAAAGAGAGAAACAATACTATCAAGAAGACATAGCAGCCTGTCTTACAAGAGCTGTCACCTCTGTGCCTAATCATGAACACATTGGAAATATTAAAGTGAAATGCTGCCCTGCAAAATGAGAGTAAAACATAATGAGGACATTCTGTGGCCAAGCATCCCTGCAGAGCGCTTCTGCAAATGGCTTAATCTGCAAGTAGATGCCTAAGGTGGCAAAAGGGCAGGAAGCAGAGGTGGGCATAGATTGCAGAGGGGCCAAGAAGGGCATGGATAAGAAAAGGAGTGGAATATCTCCTCAGAGGATTATAAAAAAAAATCTTTGAGCAAGCATTTGGGGATGGTTTGGGACAAGCTCTTCCCCAGGCAAACTGTGTCACACAGTTCCCTGTGCCAAAGAACTGCAACCTCTGCAAGGCAAATGACATCCTCCTCTCTGCGCAGGAGCAGAGACACTGCCAGCACCTTGTGTACAGTGCCACTCTGGGAAAGTGCAGCAGTGCCAAAGCATCACCCTCAGGGTGCCTTAGAGAAAAAGAGAAACATCATTGCCTCCATTTTACAGAAGGAGAAAATGAGACAGAGGACATAGGAGCAGCATCAAAATTCAGGGCAGATCCACCAGGCTTTCCGACTGGCAGACACTTTTCATGGGAACACCCCATCCCCCACATGCTGCTTTCTCTCTCTGCACAGAACAAGGATCTTGCACTTCAGCGTCTGAGAGACATCCTTCTGTCTCAGAGCTAACGTGTTTGTTATCTCTATGAATTGGTAGAGACTGAAGATATTTTGAGTTAAAAAAGCATTTCTGTTCCTTTGTGCCACTCTCCTCTTATCCCCATCGGCCTATCTTTCTCTCTCTCACAGGTTTTTCTCAGGCTCTCCTATCTCTTACATGCTGTACAGTACAGGAATTCTTCCTCTGCTTGAATTGTGTCCTACACTTGACTAAGCTCTTTCAAATACCGACAGCCTCTCATTAGAACAACTCAGCCTAGAGCCTCCCTTTTCATCACGTCACATTTCGTGCTAAGTCCTCTTCCTTTTACATTAGCTAGACTATTATTTTCATGTTCAGAAGCAATGCTATTGTAGCTGACTTGGGCTACCAACACACCCATGACCATCACCTGCACATAGTGCCCTCAGCCTGGGCAACTCATTTATCTGGTACCCAGATGAGTGCAGTTCAGGTCTGCCGGAGTTCCATCAACTGCCTGCTGTTGCCAGAAGCTCTGTCATCATGGTGAGCCTCTCAGCGGTGTCACACCTCTGCCTGTGGTTTAATAGCCACCTTCTGCTTCTGCCCTTGCTGCACAGGCAAGTACTCAGGACCCTGGCAGGAGGAGGCATCATGTAGTTTCTTAGTCATGCAGTGCTTGGTCTGTCTGACCCCTGGGGAGAGATGCTGTGGTAAGCTCAGTAAAAGGCTTGGTGAGGCCCATGTATGTGTGTGGCTGCACATCTGGCACACAGGTGTCAGTGTTTGCCTGTTTCTAGCATCTACCCAATAGCTTTATTTTGGAGGGGAGAAATGGGAGGTAGGCACCATTTGGAGCTCAAGAGAAAGAGATAATGGTTCATTAATTCCCTTCCCAAAGCAGTTGCTGGGAATGTATTTACTCATTATCTCCCCATTCAGCTACAGCCTCTTAGGTCTCGAACTGGAGGGGCAGATGTGCAGTCTGGGAAGGCTTCCAGATCCACGTTTAATAAAGTGAGACTCTCAACAATCGACTACACAACTGGCAGGGCTCCGCAACCACTCTCAATGCCGCTAGCGGCACTGAAGACTGTTATCCCCGAAACGTGTGGGGTTTTCACAGAGCTGCTGCTCAGTCAGGACGCAGCCACTCTCTGCCTGGATTTGTCTGCGTTTTGCTGCCCCGTTCTGGTCCTCAGACAAATTGCTCAAGAAAATGGTGTTTGCCTCACGGTAGCACAGCTCAGCAGATAGGACCCTGCAATCTGTGCAGCTTCACATGTGGGGCTCATGGTATTTTTAACTTGGTGATATCACCTCACAGAGATACCCCTGGATCTGTTCCTAGAAAAAGTAACAAAAAGGGACTGTTGGTCCCTAAAAACAGAATAGGATGAGGGAAGTGTTTCTAAGAATGACTTAGGAGAACATTCTGCTCCACAAAGCTGGTATCAGGTCATCAGACAGAAAAGGCCCCTGCTCTGTACCACCAAGGCAGTGCATGGTGGGGCACTGGCAAAGTCCTCCTGGGGGAGGCATTAGTCAGCGAGTCCTAACGTGCCAGGAAATGGGTGAAGGGAAGAACTCATGTCTGGGATCACAACAGAGGAAGAGGAGAGCAAGTGGCTCTGTATCTTGCACTTTCCTTGACATCTGTGGGCACAGTGGGTGCAGATTTTCTGTCTCCTCCCCAGCAGGGAAGATCAGCTGATACAAATCTGCTATTTAGCTGAGTTACTCCTGCCAGGGTCTTCCCAAAGAAGTAAATCAACTTGAAATAACCATTATAGTCTTTTTTCTATGTTATCTTATGATTCCTCCTCTATCCAGGGCCTGACCCATTACATCTTCCATATCCATGCCTGTGCAGTGCAGCTCTCCTCCTCTCCTCCTTCTACTTCCTTGTTTTCTGCCCCCAGTTCTGTGCCTGGCCTCAGGGCACACAGCAGATGAGCTGTCCTCTGGCACGTGGGACGGATCAGGAGGCAGTATTGGAGGTGACACCAATTCACCTCTGGGCCCTCAGACTTCATTTTGCTGCCATAATTTTTCAAAGCATTTGGAAGTTTCAGATCATCCCAGGCTGTCCCTATTTACTTTGAAGATAGAGAAAAATTTCTGTCTTTTCAGGTAAGAAGAGTTCTTATGGGATTTTCAGGAGTGATTTATGAGTACAGATCTCAGCCTACCCACTCTTCTTAGGTAGTATGCTAATACAGCTGTAGTGCAACCTACCCAGTAGAGTGTGTGACAAGCTCTCTAATAATAAACACAGTAATAAATGAAGTGTTGTGTAAATTACCATCACTCCCAAATGCTGTTTGGTCTATAGCTTGTCAAGTTCCTGACAAAAAAAGGAATATATATATATTTTTTTAAATGAGATGCTACCAGCTTACAAAAAAATGTGCAGTTATCGCAGGATTTATCTGCATGAGCAAGCTGAGGAGCAAAACTCTGTGAGTAATATCACATTACCCCCTTCAGACTCCCCATAGAAATGCTGCTGTGAAAGGGGCTGACTCTCAGCAGTGTGGATGTGAGAAAATTCGGGTCAATTGGCCCAGCCCCAGGACTGATCATGCCCCAACGCAGATGCAGACAGTAGTGCACTAGCTTAGTAGCAATGTCACTTGTCACACAGGTGTGCTGTGCAGCAGCACGGATAGTGAAACAGGCTGGAGTGCAGACAGGTAGCAGATATTTTCATCCACATCTTATTCCTCCACAGTATCTTCAGACATCCCCTGCAGTATTGATAGGGACTTGGAGAAAGAAAGGATGCAGTGTGTATGGGTGCTGCAGTGGCAAAACAAATCTCAGTGGATCTCCCCGGGGATCTAGCTCCAGCAAGGCCATACGTTTTACAGACCAGGGAGGAGTCTGCCCAAGGGCTTGGTAGCTGTGGATACTGCGTGTCTTTCAGGGATTTTGAGTGACAGGAAATGTCACTACATCAGATGGGATATGCAGAAAAGGCTTGAATGAACTAACTTTGAAGGAAAACAATTAAATCTGTTCAACCTGGCTAGCCAATGGACAAAAGAGAGAAAATAACCACAAGGTTGAGCACTCAAAAAGGACCTGTAAGTGATGCACAGAGCTAAGAAGGCAGAGATATGAAATTAACTTGGGCAGAAACAAAGATTGCTTTGCCCATGAGTCTAAGTGCCATAGCAAGGAGATATATTGATAGAACAGTCTCTTGGGACAAATGGCATTAATCCCACCCATGGGGTGGTTTCGTCTCTGAACAAACTAGATACACAGCAGCTGGAGGATTCAGTGTAAGGAACAGCTATTCCAATGCAGGTCTCGAGTTCCAGCGCAAAGCCACTGCAAGGAGCAAGAAAAATGTGATAAAACTTACTTGAGACACAGTCCATGCTTGGGGTTTGCTATCTGCCATCTCTGTTTGCTTAGACAGGGTTGTGTTACTGTGAAATACTTTGGTATCCAGAGAACCTATGCCAGCGTCACACCACCTAAAACTGAAGGTTTCATCAGTGACACCAACAATGCTTCTCTCATCAGAAATGGTGTGGAGTAAGGAGGTGCCAGTAATCTGGGAACCTTTAAGACGAGAAGGATATAGACAGAGATGCAGGTGTGGATGTAGGTGGTTTGGGGTTAGGCAATATTGCGGAGTGGGTTGTCTGGATTTTATGCCACACCTCTAGCTACTGAACTACAATAATGACATGGCCTAGGTTCCAGATTCAGACCCTTGTGATTAATTTGCAGATGTACTTTTGAAACAAGATTTAGGAATTCCATAAAGAGCCACCAGTTTGCTTTACAATACCCAGGGTAATGGATTAGCTGTCTTTATTTCTGGTCAGTTAATTAAAGACTGCCCTAATGTTCTGAACTTAAATTGCTGTATCAAGAATGAAAAGAATTCAAATGATGCTGCACAGGTAGGTTGATTCTGGAGTCATTTAAATATCGGGAGACCACAGGGATGAGTGTGGGGCTGTGCTGAAATGCTCTTTGAAAAATACACACAAGATGATGAGAAAAAGTGAACTCAAGTGTCACCGTGCTTCAGGAGGGTTTGCATCCTAATGAACAGAAAATCAATTATGGATGCTCTAGCTGATCCATAGCTAAAGCTGAGCTGATTCTGAACATAAATGTAATGAAAAACTAAAGCTAATGAGTTTCCTGGAACAGTATTTCTGGGTTGCCTTATTCATGGGCATCTTTGTGAGTAACCAAGAGAGTGCTTCCATGTAAGAAAGCATACATGAGATCAGAACTAATCTCTTTCTTTCAAAAACACTGACAGAAAGATTATTTATTTTCTCTGCCATCATTAAAGTCTCAGTGGCAATTTAATGCCAGCAGGGAACGGTGACATTTTGCTTGTAACAGGTAGGAACAAAAATCAGAGAAAATACCACTTTTGCCTTTTTTTTGTTGTGATATTCATCAACGTGCCCAGATCCTCCCTGCACATCTTTTCTGTGGCTTGTGAGGGAGCCCACACCAGCCCAACCCTACTCCCAGGGGCTTCTTGGACTGCAGTGAGAGCACTGCAAGCTCTGCACCCTTCAGTGTTTGTCTCTCCCCAGCCCTCCTTTCCCCTGGGGCAATGATGAGCATGAACAAGTGAGGCAGAAAATCCCCTCTCTTTCCCTGCCTGTGCTGGCTTCCTGAAAATGAGCCTGGTTTGAAGCCAGGCCATTGCTGTCTGTCCCCCTTTGCTTGGTTTTCTCTGAAGGGTTGTAAGGCAGCAAGGAGTTTAAGGGGCTTAACCATTAATAAAAGGTCATTCTGAACTTTGAGAGGTTTTCAATTGGAGCCAAAAGCAGGACTATAAAAGACCCCAAAGGTAACAGCCCTACACTGGTAAATGCAGCAATTAGTGTGGACGAAGTATCAGCTCTGGTGAGTGGTCAAGGGGTTTTCTTCTTCTCACATTTGAGTGGAATTAGAAATTGCTACTGCCTACAAGCAAAAGCAAAATGTACTTGCAACTCGGAGTTAAAAGGAGGTGCAGTCAGCGAGAGTAAGCTGCTTTAAAACCCTTGGATTATTAACCTTATGCCAATGATACTTCTTTGGTCTTCTTTCTTCTTACTTCTTTCCCCACCCCTGAAGTGTATGGCAACTGTGCCTCAGCCATCAGCCTAGGTCAGCCTTCTGCTGCACTGCCTCTCAGAGAGCAAGAACCAGCCTATTCTCCCAGACCAGGAGCTGTCGGTTTACATCTCTCTGCATTCTCCACTATGTGAGGATGAACCTTTTGCTATAAAGCCTGTATGAGCCCAGGCTGTCTTGTGAAAAACCTCCATTCAGATAACTGATACTTCCTACATACAACATGTGGCCAGTTCTGAGGGCTACCCATGCCTGTTGTGCCAGGGACTGGGCAAATGGAGGGAAGAAGACCCTGCTCCAAATGTCTCTGGGTGAAAGGGGGGCTATTCCTGACCATATTCTATCTCCAGCCTCGTGTTCCCATGTCAACACACAGGCTGTGAGTAGTTTTGCTTTGCAGGAATTGGTTCTGGGGGACTTTGTTCCCAAGCTGGCTGCACTGCTCTTTACTTGGTGTTTTACCTGCAGATAGTTCTGCTGGATTACGTGTAAGATACCACTTGAACCAGGAGACGAATGCAGCATATTGCTTAGGTTGTCTGCTGCAGCCCATATTTAGGTACTTGGTGGTGTTCGTATTTGTTTGAAATTTTATGCTGGTCTGCCATAATCCAAACACTGCAGCAGGGAGGCGCTGTGGGGATAGAGTTACTATTGTGCCCCCACCAGTGCCCAAAATCGCCTAGGAAAGGAAATTCCTCAGAAAGGAGGGAAGAAAAGGGAACTTCAGTAGAAGATTCAGGCAAGACTTGTTACCATCTGAATTCCTTCATATACCCAGCTTAGCAACAGGGATACTCAAATACAGAAGGTTACTACCGGAAGTGCCTTACCATTGCTGGCAATTTTCGATATGCACCGGTGGCAGGCTTTCTCCAGGCCAGCAGTCATTGTGAAGAGCCTTTTCAGGTATCTGTGGGGATACAGAAATGAATACGGTTATGAAAAGTGTCTTTAACTTACCCAGAGTCACTCAGAAACTTTGGCTGGCTTCTACTGCCCTCTAAAATCTCAGAGTATCCACAATCCAGACAGCACGGATCATTATCAGCTGTGCCTTTCAGCAGCTTTGGGCTTGCCTGCTGCTGATGCTAGAGCTTTGGGGTAACAGGAAAGCTGAGGAAGAAGTATTCATGCTAGCTTTCTGAAAACTGTAAAAGGTTCTATCTTCGTTTTAATTGGGGCTGGGGCAGGACAAAGTGTATTTAAGTGTTATGAGAAAACCCTGTGTAGCAGTTAAGGTTCATTACACAAAACTCAGCAAAAAATATTTAGTGAGCAAAAATGATTTCAAGAAAAGGGGAGGAGAAAGCATGAAAATACTTTTAAGATCAAGGAGGATACTGGAAAGGAATATAGAAGAAAACCTGCAAACCACAGGGAGCCCAGAACAAGATGCCTTTGATAAAGAAGCAGCTGGACTAGAAAGTAGCTCTTTGTAAAGTAGAACTTTTACAAGGTGGGGTGGGGGGTGAGCAAGCAGCTAGGCATCCAAGGTCTGGGTGTCAGACAGCGCCAGGGAGTTCAGTAGCATACAGTGTCAATGGGAGAATGGAAAGCTCACACACATACTCCAGTCCTCAGCCTCTGGCCAGGGTCACCACAGGTCTACCACCAACAGCAGCTGTGATAGATGGAGGTGTGTGCGGAGGAGGATGGGACAGGGGAAGCTGCATTTCTGCACATACCTCAAGTTATCCCCTTTAAATTTCCTGATGATGAAAGAGCAATATTGTAAGCTTAGCCTTATTCTGTTCTAAGCTGGCAGGAAGCCCACCCCAGTGGGATTTCTTGTCATCCAATGCCAAGCCCAACCTGCCCCAGAGCCTACTAGGGATCACAGGCCCCCAGACCTGTGTTGAAGATAAGGACAGACTTATCCCACCCAGCCTATATGTGGCCAAACCCCCCCTCCAAATCCTGTCCAAGCCCTACCAGACATGGCTGAGCAGAGCTGAGTGTCTCCTGGGAGTCTGCTTTCTCCTGTAAGCCCAGAGACCTATGAGCTACAGCAGCACAGGACCCTCTGCTGCCATGGGGAATGGATTGGGTTTGCTCCTCACACGTTGGCATTGCAGTTTCTATTTCCCAGCAGAGGCAAGTATGGCTTTACCTTTTGATGAGCAGCCAAGCAAGCAGCAGGAACTGAAGCTTTTGCAGGACACCCCACCAGGTCAGTAACCCATGCTGAGATATTTGCATGTGGCAGCCAGGCACCAATATATAGATATCCAGGTTTCTAGTGTGCATCATCACATCATGCATCTCATGAATTCTAGATCTCCTTCTCCAGCCCTCATCTTCATACTGTGCCACAAGCCTCATTTGATGGGTATTACTGCCATAATAAGCCTCGCAAATCTCAGTGGACATCTCAGTCCAGATGGACTGGAATGGAGATTATATGTGAGTGCCTGACTGCTGAGGAGTGCATAATCCTCATCCTGGTCACCTAACCTTCTTTAGAAGAGCAAATACTGTGCTTTTGGGCTGCAAGTATTGACAAATATTTTAAGGAAGGAGCAAGCACTGTTGCATGCTCAAAGAAAACAGGAAGGGGGAAGGGATTGTGGCAGTTTCCAAAAGCAAATGATGCATTAATTTTAAACTTCAAAGCTTTTGGTACAGATTTGTTCCCAGAAAGCGCACAAACAGCCATTCATTTTGAGCATGCCATTGACTGCTGACAAATATATTCTAAATTATGCAGAGAGCAGTAATATTTCTTTACATAAATGTTCATGACTGGAATTACTTTTATAGCAGTAACTCTTACAGAAACAGTGTTAACAAAACCAATGTCATATTAAAAATCGGTTGACTACCAAATTATGTTGAGCAGAACTGCGTGTGGCTGGGAATGCTACATTTCTATGAACAGAGGCTAAAACATACGTTTAGTCTAAATTTGCTCTTATTTTATATGGAACGAAAAAAGGCAAACCGAGGGACAACTCCGTATCTGGGAGCATGTCACCATCTAGTGATGGAGCCCAGAAATGACTGTGAATCAGAACCGTGAGGTTTAACAGGTGAGATGAATAAAGCACATTCCTGATGGCTGCACAAAACAGAAGGACACAACACACATAACCACCAGGTGATGGTTTCAGTCCTCCCTCAGTCATTGGCTTTGACTCCCACAGGAATGAAAAATGCCTCAGAGAAGTTATGTTTGCTGGATAAATTGGTGTTGCCCCTTCCCCAGTCTTTCAGAGGTTCTGCAGAAGCTGCTGGTGGTGTTAAAGATAAGTCTTTTCCTGTGAGATGAGAGTGTTAAAGTGCAATTCAACAGCCAGGTGATTGGGGAGCAGCTTTGTTCCCCAACAGAAATGGAGAAACAATCACTGGAACTCCCAGGAAACTGCAAGCAGTGTAGCATGAAGGCTGGTAGCATGCAAAGGGAGGGCAGATGTCCCACTGCCCAGTGCCTGCTGCTGGCTTGCTGGTGAGTTGGGAAAGTCACAGGCAAAATGGAAAACTCAGCCACAACCAGGAAAAAAAATTAAGCCCAAAGCCAGCTTCTTTACCTCCCCCATTAGTCCGCTGGGGTCCTTTGCCTGAGGTGAAGGGACCCACTCTTGTGCTACAGGGGTCAGCAAGAGGGGACAAGTTTCTGAGCCCCTTGCAGGGGGCCGGACCTCTCCACATAGCCACTTTTTGAGGTGGCAGATTGCAATCAGCCACAGCACCCCCTGTGTCTCCCCCAGCCTGTCCGGCACTTCCCCACTCAGTGCCCTCTCCTCTGGTGGCCGCTACGCAGGTCTGCCCCAGAGAGCTGGCCGCTCTCTGCCTGGCAGTCATGCCATCCCCCACACTGCTGCCTCTGTTGTGACTCAGAACAAGCAGCAGTGCTAAGTTCTAACACAGAGCCTCCATCCTGGTTCCTTTGTTATTTCAGCCAGTTTTAGCTGTGAACTCTTTTTCTGATCGTTATTCTCACTCTAAATGTTAAGGTAACAAAAGTCAAAAGAAGAGGAGCAGTAACCAACTGGCATATCCCTGACTCACAGCAAACCTGAAAGGGAGCTTCACACTAGCCCCACCATATGTCAGTCCAAACAAGAGTCACCTCCTCGCTTGTCCTACAGTGTTCAGTCTTCTCAAACCGAGCTTTTCCCTTTCCCAGCTTCAGGTGCCTCACTCTGCACTGATGAACACAGCAGGCAGAGTTGCGGGGGCTTCCTAAGACCCTGGTTCCCACTCAACAGCTCCCGACTGACAGTGCTGGGAGACAGTAGGTGCACACGGGCCAGCAAGACCCTCTGGAGCAAGGTGACTTCTCTAAAGACTGCTAGAAGGAATGGTTTCTTTTTATCTGTCTAAAATATTCAAAGTCCTCTTCCAGAGATGATTTTTTCCTAACAAACCACAAAGCCCCACTCTGGTTTTTATCCCGGCACATTGCCCGCTTCCCAGAAAATCCCTCTTACCTGAGAGTGCCAGGGGTGCAAAATCCGTTCACCTGTGTGTCTGGGAGACCAGGCAGAGGAACCACAAATTCCAGCCTCCAGAGAGAGCTGCCTGGGAACGTCCTCTCCTGTGGGGCCCCAGAGCTGTGCTTGGCACGCAGGTGATGAGGCGCAGGGGGGACTCAGCTGCTTTTACTGCTCCTGTCCGCCCGTTCGCACACCTCTCGGCAGCAGCACCGTGGGAGCTGTGGGATGAAGGAGCTCTTGCCGGCAAAGCCTATCCTCATTAGTTTCCCACTCCCACAGCTGGCTGGAGCCACAGCCCACCCTGTGTCGTTGCAGGGTGTCAGCAGGGGGAAGCAAAGGACCCCACACATTTGTGGCTGTACCAGGGGAAAGAAAATAGAAATTTCTTTTGCAAAGTCTTTTATTTTAGAAACAAAAATATTAATTTATTCAGAAATCAGTGCTGAGTGCAAAGTACTTGGTCCTTTCTTCATGCAATTTCCCCCGCCTTCCTATCTGTGCAGTTGATAGAGCTCTTTGCAAAGTGCCACATATGTAATGTTAATTGTTGTCTAGTTTGTGCGTCTAGTGTCACCCTGGCAGAGGTCTGTTAGGCGGTTACTTGCTAGGTCACCGACCCATCAGCAGGTGACAATTTGGTACCTCAGGTCTAATCATAGGTGTGGTATCAGTTTTTGGAAAGCCCTTGTTCTGAATGAGGTGAAGTGGGTTTGAGGGAGAGCTCCTCTGCGGGAGGAGTGACAGCATTAATAAAGACTGGTGTGCACTTTGAATCCTTTTGGAAAGGCCCCACACAGAAAGAAAAGGTTACTTGCTGTGTTAGTCATCGGCAGGGAGCTGACAAAGTGCCTGCTCCAGCTCAGGAGGAACAACTCTGCCTTCCGCTATCAGGTTTGCACAGTTCAGTGCAGTATCATTCCCAGTGCTAAAGGTCTTGCATTAAGAAAAGGGCATCCACACTGGGGTCAGCCAAGGGAAGGAAAGTGATGGTGTTTGATGACTGTGTGCCACTGGGTAAGCAAAATGTATGTGCATGTGCACAAACACAAGCACATGTTGGTTTTTGTACTCTCCATGCTTTTCCCTGCTGCATGGTCATCCGCACGGGAAAAAGCACTGACCACATGGTTGTGTGACTGCCTGTTTTCCATTGCCTAGCAGAGTGACAGAGGTGAAATACTAGCTCAACCCTGCTGCTACATACCTGGGATGCTCCTATTCGGAGCACAGGTAGCACCAGGCAGCAGAGAAGCTTGTACCACGCCTGCAGTGCTGCCTCTTCAATCCCTGCTCAGTCCAAACTAAGGTTTTAATGTATAAACCATATCACAGTCAAAGTCCTTGCTTTTCTGGTTTGGTTCTTTAGGTCACATCTTTCACACTCAACATGAGGCTTCAGAGGGGGCTCTGTGGCTCAAGAGGATACACTGCAGGGCATGGCACTGTGGGAATGCCACCAAATGCTATCAGATATTTTTGATAAAATGGTGAGAAACATCACTTAGCGCTGAAAGCAATGGATCAAAAAAGAGCTCCAGCCTCCCACATTGAACACGCACACACACACACACACTCTTCCACACACACAATGGCTTGGCACTTCCATGAGCCTTCAGCTCCATAGGAAGAGGTAGCAGCACTCACAGGGAAGGTGTTAGATGCAGAATGTGGGGTGGCAGCAAACACTGAATAGGGTAAAATTCCAACTATGCCCACAGGGTGTTTCTATAGGAAGCCAAGCTAAAACAAAACCCTGGTGTATGAAAAGTTACAAATGAAACTATTCCCTTAGGAATGTTTGCCGGTTTCCTGACAGAAAAAAAAAAGGCAAAAAAAAAAAAGCTTTGCTTCATTTTTATTGAATGCCATTCATCAGAGATTGTTTCCCACTGGTAACTGAGAGGTGAACCTGTGCGTGGTTCTGTGTAAAGAGAATTTCCTTGAAATAATAAATACATTCATTTAAACCCTGTCCTCTGCTTCCTTGCTTACTCACCAAAGTAACAAATAGCCCAAATTCATGTGAGCAATATTTATCCATAAGCCCAGAATATTAACCAGGAAATTCCAGTGTTCATGAAACTTGTGATAAGAGAAAGTGGAATTGCTAAAAGTATAAAAGCCAAAGCCCCCCTTGAGGTCCATGTATTCTTTGTTTATGCCACTATAGAGTCTGCTGGGCAAATGTATAGAGTTTGTAAAATCCTTTGGGAATTCCTGAAAAATGAAGTGGGGATTAGCTCCCCACACAAGGGCATAATAAAACTACTGAACATTTCTGTCTTAATTGTGTTTCGTGCTAGAGTAGAAGGGAAAGTTATCACAGCTGAATAAAATGCTGAACTCTCCTAGAAGCAAAATGCCTCCTTTAGTGTAAAAGCAGGAATAAATCTCTCACTTCTAAAATTCAGTTGACAAAAATGGCTAATAACACATAAGGTTTTGCATACAATAGAAAAAAGTCAAAGTCTGTAAAGTTACTATGAAATATGATAATCTCAATCAGCAGTTTAATTTGCAGTTCTGCAGATCAGAGCTAATACTCCCATTGCACACAGCCATAATAAAATGCACTGTTCCACTGACAACAGAAGAAAACATTGCGTGTTTTCATTTGTTTATTTCATTTTCTCACTCATAAAATATGCCTTTTGCCACCTGTCAAGGCATTTTTCCTCTGCTGGAGGATAGCAACCCACACTTGACATGGTATCTGTTCAACAGAACTGAAGATACGAATCCTAAAAAAGTGAGGACCAAAATCCCTACTTGTAGCCTTAACTCATGGTAAATGGAACCATATGTTTAGTGTAGAGTAATTGTGGTAAGTGATAACGAGAAAAGCTGCTGAGGGGATTTCAAAGCAGGAATTCTGCAGTGAAGTGACTACAGATGAGTTAGGACGGAGTTCAGTGCAATATTGACATGCGTGGAGTTAGAAGTTGTCTACCCATGAAGTACCTATGTCACCCTAATGCAAAGAGCTTTTTCCCTTTGCTTCACTAGACAGTGGATCAGGTCCCAGGTTTTCCATCATCAGTGTGCAAATCTACTATTCAAGAACATGAACTGTAATATATGCTGAGCTTATATTTCATGCATGTAAAGCTTTGCTGGTCAGTCTTGCACAGGGACATATCAGTCATTTAGTAGCTGTGAAGGCACTTCTGATTCTGATCTGTAAAACAGAGGTGGTGATGCACCTTTCCCCCCTATTGGATGTCTGGTTAGTCTGTTTTGGCTAAATCCTCCAGGATGGTCACTGTCCTGTTTAGTACAAGCAGAACTCAGTCTGATCTCCAAGGCTGGTGGGGTTCCTGTGGGACAATGTCATGAATAGTAGTAATATTATGTGATGGCTTGATTAGTTCTCTAAATGCTATAGGTATCCTGCCTGGCCTGCAACCACCAGACCAGGCAGGTGTGGATCTCCTGTCTCATATCTGCCAGCCCAGAACAGACGTCCAGGGTAACTGAAGGCACCTCTAGAAGCCTACATTTATCAGAACAGCTCTTGTATGGGCTGTCTGCACTGATGTGATGTGGGGGTGGGCACCTGCGTTGTGGGTGTAGATGTCCATATCACTGACAGCCTTGTTCAGTTATCTGCAGTCTGGATCACAATGCCATCTCTGAAGTCCGTGCAGACAGGAAAGGCAGGATTTGGTTAAGTTTGTGGTTATTTCTTCTGTAGGGCTGTGTCAGGGGGTCTGTGCTAGAGCCCCCCATCCACAAAGAAATAACTCTTCCCTCTATGCATCTGTATATACGTACGTTTATGTAACACATTCAAATCTCTGTTTTGGGAGATGAAATCTTGCCTCATGCAGCACCTACCATAAACTAGGATGCACCCCACTGGCTCCTGATCCCCATCACCTGCTCAAAGGGACCAGGTTGTAGCTGAGAGGTTTGAGGTGGGAGCCTAAATTCACAGGATGCTTGTGAGAAAGGCACTTCAGTGGCAGCCAGCCCTGTGGCTTCTCATAGCCATGCGTTTCTGTACGCAGATCATCATCAGATTGGATATGAGAAAGAAATTCTTTACCGTAAGGGTGGTGAGGCACTGGAATGGGTTGCCCAGGGAAGCTGTGAATGCTCCATCGCTGGCGGTGTTCAAGGCTGGGTTGGACATAGCCTTAAATGGCATGGTTTATTGGGGGTTGTCCCTGCCCATGGCAGGGGGGTTGGAACTGGATGATCTTAAGGTCCTTTCCAACCCTAACTATTCTGTGATTCCATGATTCTATCTCATGGCTAGAAAAGAAGGCATCTAGAACAAGCACTAAATCCTTCATAAGAAAACACTTTCGTCAGCAGTGATATTGCTTTCCAGGACAGTTTCTATCTGAGCAAGACCCCCAGGGGATTCCCTTGGGACCCTAAGATACTCCTCCACAAAGAGGAAGTGATAGCAGCTCTCCAGGCAGCTGATGCAGTATTGTCATGGCATAACAAACACAATATTTTGGGGTCCCCTTAGGTCTCTTCAAGAACTCTATATCCTGGACCTCAGGTGCCAAAAAGTACAATTTTAGACCTCGCTGCAGCTTGGAGCTATCTGGCCTCTGGATGTAACCTGAGCAAGCAGACTCGCTTGTGCAAATGGTCCAGTTTTGGTGAATGCTAGGCTTATCGTTGCTTCTCCTGCTGAAATCTGTTTCAGAGGTGTGTTGGCATTTAAGACCAGTTGTAAGTTTTACTGTCCCTAGGAGTCTGCGAGTGAGATGTGGCACTTGGCTGCACAAGTGTCTCAAGTCTCACCAGATGGCACTATGCTCAAAGGTTGACTCTGGATGGCTCAGGGGAGGACAAGATGTCCAAGAAGGAGGTGTAGAGGTGTTCATAAGGAGTGTAGATACACAAGCAAGTTCCCAGGACCTGCCTTGCAAACTGCAGCTCCTGCTGCTCAACTGTAGCATGCCCCACATGAGACTCCACTCCTAAGAAGACATCAAAACTAAGTCATGTTCCCTTGCAGGTGGGGTGGGCTCCAAGCACTTTCAGCCCAACATTTGGGGGAAGCTCCATGTCCTGTGCACTGAGCACCTTAGACAGCAACCCCATTTACAAGGTGTCTTTTATTTTCATACTATCTCATTGGGGCAGTACGTCCAGAAGTCCTCTTCAGCTGAAATGGGCAATAAGACTCACACAGGTTAACATGTGAGGTGCAGTGGCTTAGTGCTGTCAGAGCACTGCCACGGAGCTCTGCTCACAGCCATGCCCCTTGGAGTTAAGGGGTATGAGAGGTCTGAATGGAGGTCTCTGCACTAAGGACAGTGGTTGTCCTAGTAGATGGTTTTTGTAAGCGCCACTGGGAGATCGCCTGTCCTGCACCACAGTGACTAACTCTCTGGCATGGGGCCAGCTGGCTACCTCTGTGCTGTAGCTGCCTGGCCATGATGAATCTGTATCCAGCGGGGCCATGGTTGTAACCAGCCATATCCAGATGCCCTCTGAAAGACTTAGGAAATGAGGAGAAGGCTGAGAAGCAGGGGATGGGACTGAGGAAATGCTGTGCTGAGGAGCTACAGTGATGCTGAAACACCAGTGCCTGTGTCATGTCAGATGGCAGAGCGCTTACCCATAGCCTGTGCTGCCCCAGCTTTCTGCACATTTCCCTCTGCAACGAGAGTTTGGTGAGAGGCTTCATTCCCTTTCCTGCATGGCACAGACTGAACAGCTATCTCAAGAGTGGTGTTTCTCATTAAGGAAGAAGAAATCAATCATTTCAAAATTCAGCAGGATCCTTAATTTGTATGGAGAAATAAATAAAAAGTGAGAAGAAGGAAATGGAGAAAGAGCAGAAGAGATGGGGACATGAAACAGAGGTGTTGGACATGTTGCTGTTAACACCACTGTTCTCTATAGCTGCTTGTGGTTTGCTTTTTGTTTTGGTTTGAGAGTAAGTAGAAGACTGAAACAACTAAGGTGTTAACATATCTTGGTCCTTGCTTCTCTATGCGTGGAAAAGAGAAAAGCAACAAAGAAGATATTTGACATACCTGCTACTGACTGCAAATAGCACAGTCAAAGCCGGTTTTAAAGGTTACCAAGTTTGATATAAGCTTCGGGTAAGATCCCCAACCATAACCCAGCACAGAAAGATGATGTCAGTGTGCTTTTGCTCTGAGACAGAATAGAATCAGATTTTTCTATTCTATTTGGTATTGATCCCTAGCCTTCAAAGAGTGTGCATGTGAGGTCTGAAGTGTCAATTTACAGGGAATCTTATATTCCATGCCGTTCCTTTGAATTACAGTTGGGGTTACAGGACCCTCAGATCTGAAAGACTGGAACTTGGCAATCTGAGAATTAGCTAAAAATAATTTAGGACTAGAGCTTCCATCATCTGTAGCCAAAACAGTCAATAAAGCAGGTCACAATACAACTTACTATCACTGGGGGGTAGGAAAGGTGCACCAAAGACAAAATGTGACACTTTTGTTAGCTGTACTTATCTCTGTGTAGTAGGGAGATGCAAGCAGTAAATGAAAGAAAAGGTCTTTGTGCTGTTTGGAGTCTGCTCAGCTCGAACCCTTCCTGTGTATAACAGGTACCTGGCTGACCTCAGCCTAAAACATAGGAAAACGATGTTTGGGATTTTTTTAATCTTACCATTCTGTGTGTTCACCTTTGAGATGTTAAAGCAGAGCAACTGCTTTGGAAGATGTTCACAAGGATGGTCTCATGTGGTGGGTCACTGTCTGCAGCCTGAGGTCACTTTAGTGATCTCCTCCTTCAGTTCATTGATCACCTCAGGTTACTTACAGCCTGACAGTTAATACTGTATTTCCAGGAAAGCTCGCCCATGCTTTACTGGACACTTCTTCTACAGTATGTACTGCCTGCTGATGCTGTTCTTTCACATGTGCCCTGTTCATTAAGCCATGCAAGGTGCTTCTTGCTGGCAGCAATAGAAAAGACCAAGAGAGAGGTCACAGCATCCTGCTCTGAGCAGGATGAGACAGCTCTGTCCATTTAGTGCCTCCTCTTCCACACATATTTAGCACTTGCTGGTGGAAGAGAGGGATGATGATAAAGTTTGAAGGTGTCCATCACTTTTGCAGACTACTTGGAACAAATCAAGTGATATATGCTGATGAGGAAGATTGAAAAGAGCTTTTTTCCTTTGCTTCACTAGACAGTGGATCAGGTTCCAAGCTTTCCACCATCAGTGTGCAAATCTATTATTCAAGAACATGAACTGAGCTGAGCATGAACATATGTACTGAGCTTTTCCTTAATGCACATAAAGCTTTGCTGGTCAGTGTTACAGGGAGACACATCAGTCATTTAATAGCTGTGAAGGCGCTTCTCATCTGATCTTTGATTCTGAGCTGTGAAATAGAGGTAGTGGTGCACTTTTCCCCTCTATTGAATGTCTGTTTAGTCTGTTTTGGCTAAATTCTCCAGGGTGGTCACTGTCCTGTTTTGTAAGCAACACTCAATTTGAGCTCCAAGGCTGGTGGGGCCCTTGTGGGTCACTGCCATGAATAATAGTTTTGAAAACATGTGGTGAAGGGTTTTAGTCAACACTGATGACTGGAATTTATTCATCATTAGGAAAACAGCAATATTGATATTTGCTGGAAGTTGGAACAGATTTTGCTAAATCTCTTTTACTATAGCAACAGTAAAGAATAAGAAACTAAAAAAAAAAATGGAAGAAAAGCCATTAAGAAAGACAGCGATGTGGGGAATCTGGGGGTTTTTGATGAAATTTACAGGATTCAGCTAGCTTAGCCTACTAAGGCAAAGGCTAAGGGCATATACTTAAATATACCAGGGATATACTTATCAAGAAAAGAATTGCATATACAAAATAAATTTAAATTAAAAAAAAAGAACATATGAGTATAAAGGGGCTATGAGATAAAGGTTGATTTCTAACCATCAGAGCAACCAGGGTCAGAAACATCTCACTGCCTGTAGAAAATGTCTTTTATTAAGCAGGAGAACTATCAGACACTCTTCATCTGGTCTGAAACAAACTGGTCTGAAACTTCAGACTATTTACAGTTTCTGTCGTGGTTTAAGCCTCACCCAGACTAATAACTCACAAAGTTTTACTCTCTCACTCACTCCCCTCTCTTTCTTCCCCCAGTCCCGGGGGATGGGGAGGAGAATTAAACAAATGCAACTCGCACAGGTTGAGATAAGAACAGTTTAGTAACTAAGGTATAACATAAATCACTGCTGCTACCACCAGTAATAATACAAGAGAAATACAAGGAAAGAGAATACAACTGCTCACCAAGCCCGACCCAGCCAGTGCACCCCCCGGCAGCGAACCCCCCAGTACCAAAAACCTGACCATGCCGTGCACCCCCAGTCCACTCCCACCGCCTTCCGGGTCTCTGCCCCCCGACTTCACATCCTGGACATGACGTGCTGTGGTACGGAGTAACCTCTTTGGTCAGTTTGGGTCAGGTGTCCTGTCTCTGCTTCCTCCTGGGGCTTCCCCTCCTCCCTGGCATAGCATGAAACTCAAAGTCCTTGGCCAGGCCAAAACATTACCAAGCAGTAACTGAAAACACTGGTGTTATCAGCGCTGCTCCCAGGCCCAAAATCAAAAACACAGCGCTGCACCAGCTACCAAGAAGGAGAAAAAACGACTGCTGCTGCTGAACCCATGACAGTTTCTCTGAGCTTAAATTCATTAAATGAATCAACTGAAGGTCTTTTGGGGGGTTTGTTTAGGTTTTTTGCTGGTGTTGATATGTTTGGGGTAGGTTTGTTAAGATGATCCCTCACTATTTCTGGACATGCATGGCTGTACAGTGTAGGCAGGGCTGTGTGCAGTGGTCAGAAGGCTGTCATGGAAAGGCCTCTCTGCACCATATTACTGCTTTTGTAAGGTGATGACACGATGGAGTATCTGTAAGAGAAGAACACTGAAACACGGAAGTCCAGAGGGCTTTATTTTTTGCTGAAGCTGAGTCTTACAGAGCGGGATTGTAACCAAAACTTGGCTTGATTCACTGGAAGGTGCCACAAAACATATGGTATATATCGCATATGCAGAGCTTTGCTTAAATTTGATTAAGATATTTTGCGATTCTGTAACTCCTGCCATCTCGTTTTCTCTCTAAAAATACCTACTTCCCTCAGCACTTGCAGCAACAACAGATGGTCCCTCCTGTGCACAGTAACATTTTCAGGAACACAGATTCTCCCTTAATGATTTATCTCCATATGGGCAGAAATTAAAGCCTTTAGACACGTGAGAAAGCCTGGCCAGACAGCTACAGCATTGGTCAGAAAGTTATTGCTGCTATCTAATGACAGACGAAGGATCACTGCGGCAGAGTACTTAACAACCCGCTTTGAAGTCCCTGCTCATTGGTACATAGTGGAAATGGCAGTGTCACCAAAGAGCAAAGCCTTTCCTCTCTCTGGGACAGCACACACACACATGCACATACAAATTTAACTGTTGCCATCTAATGAGTGGCAGCTAATGATACATGTAGGACATGAACTCAAGTCCCACCCCTGCTGGACTGCTCGTCCGGGAATCACATCCAAATCGCAGGCACCAAAATGATGCTGCTCAGATGTTCCACCTCTCATTAAGGCCAATGGAGAGCTGCTCAGGCCAGCCAGTGTGGTCTGTGGTGGGATTTAAGTCACTGTAAAGTAGCACATGCCTTTGGCCAGCTGAGTTGCTCTCCAGACTATGCTGGCATGTAGACAGCAGCACTCAGACACCTACATGCAGTCTGAACCTGAACTGCACCCCCGTCTCATGACTTTGAAGGTTGTTACGGGCAACAGTGATGTTGAAAGCACTTTTGAATGAAATCTATCTCCACATTTTACCAGGAAATTTGTATTGAAATGGCAAAGGATGAGGAGTTGAAAGCTTTGATCTCTTTGGCAAGAGAATTTACTTTGTGAGGAGGAAAGAGCCTATTGAAGAGAATCAGAAGAGAAAGAAATAATATATCCTGCTGCTGTAACTCCATGGATTAGTGGAAAGAGCTGGAATGTCAAAGATTTATACACAAAGGTTTCACCATATCACTGCGGCACAGCGTTTATTGTGCTGTTTTCTGCAGTTACATCTCCAAAACCTCTTGTTGAGAAAAACAGTGTTTTCCTTAAAACTCAGAAAGCATTTGACTAAATAGTATTCTTTCCATCATCAGTGTTTTACAGCTACAGTGTCAAATGGGGGGCTATAGCAGGAACATGCAGCACATTAAAACATTCTGGAAAGAAGAAACAGCCCCTGGAGGTAGGGATGAACCAAACTGAGAGAAGGAAAAACCTTTCTACAACCTAAGTCAAAACCTTTCTACAAACTCTTTTACAGAGAGGGAAATATCTCATCTGAGAATAAGAGGCTTCCCGGAATAGGAAGACATTCCTACTGAACTAGATTGTATCTATCTGAACTATTCCTATTAAAAAAAAAAAAAAAAAAAGGAATAATTTCTGAACTTCAGGCAAAAACGCCAGAGCCATCCCACAAGGAAGAAGTGTTTTGGTAAAAGTTGCTTCTGGCTAAAGCACTGTGACCTTTGAAGGTCTGAAAAAGCCTTGAAACAAAAAAAGCTGGGACATATTTCCAAGGGTTATCTCCTACCAATCATGATGCTTTTTAATCTTGGTTTCTTCTACATTCCTCTCAAAGTATCTCATTCTTTCTGCCTGTCCTCGGTTGCTAGCTGGATAGTTGTTTTTGTCATCAAGCAAGCTGGGTTACTGAGGTGAATTTGGATCAAGGCCTCACAAACAGAGAGGTCGCTGTGACAGCACTCTACAATCAAACAGAAATCAAGCAATCTTCTCTAAATTTTAATACAATTGCGACAGAAAAAAGAGACAACTTTGTCTGTCAGTAAATCACCTCTTCCACATCCTGCAGTGCCAGTGGTTAACTTGCACTAATGCATTTACAGTGTATATAATTAAAACACTTCCGCAGAGTAGAATTTCGACTGACCGAAATTTCAAAGACTAGGAACATAAATCCATGTTAAAATACCTATTACAAAGATAGACCTGATTTTCAAATACAGTCATCCACCACTTGATCCTGATGACTTCAGCAGGAGAAACCCATTTAAAAGTCAAACACCTCTTCTAAAGCAAGCTTTCAGGTAGATTCAGGATCACAGATTTACTTTTAAAAGCCATCTGGTCTTGGCTGTATCTGTGCTCAGCTTTAGCTCCATCACTTACACAATGCAAGATGTGGTAGCACTTACCTTGAGTGCCAAATTTTGACATCCAATCTTAACAACATAATTTAAGCGTTTGCCTGAGGTTCAGTGTAAGGACTATTCATGTCTTCCAGATGGTTTCCCTAAACCAAGAGGGGAGCTGGTGAGGGTGGTATAACCCACAGATGGGTGTTCTTCAGAAACAACCAGCATGAAAATGAAACAAAGCACCAGTTGTGGCTCATACTTCGCCAGGAGCCCAGAGTCTCCTTCCAGCATCACTTGACTTTCAGACAATGGTTTCAGAGTTTGTGAAGTTGCGTCACTGGAGGTGACCAATGGATCACAGTCACCAGTGGGCATCAGAGACCCAACTGCCATAAGGACTGCCCTTCTTTAACTATTGCACGTCTCTGCCACAGAGTTTTACAAATGCTGACTTTTTCAGTAGCATGACCACAATTACTAGATCTCTTTGGGTTTTTTCTGATGGTAAGAGATGGTAAGAGCAAGAATACCAAGAATTGTACCAAGCAAAGACACAATTTTTTCAATTTCATGTTATGTTTGTATATTAGACCTCATTCTAGTAAGAGAACAGATCTAAACTAGCATCAGCCTTGCTAGCCATTAGTTCTGCACTCCTAGACATATCTGCAGAAACCCAATGACTATTATTCTGATGACAGTTGAAAGAGTGTTTGCAGACTTGTGGAACAAAATGATACAATTTAGTCATTTTCTGTGAGCTAGTAATGATGTTCTAATTGAAAAATGTACTCTGGTATAATTATCCTACATCTTTATAAGCCTGCCACAGGAGCGCGGTAAAAGAACAAATGAGAATATTTTTACCATGCCATGTGAGAAGAGGCTCTCAGTTTTATTTGCATCACTTGATGCGTGTTCAGGAGACAGAAGACTCATAAAAGCAAAATGAGTTTCTGATTTGGCCTGGTAACCTCTTGAGGCAGGATCCAGAGGAAGCTTTAGCCACATAAATCACAGACAGACTTTGAGGTGGGTCTCAAAGTATGGGTGCCCCGTGCCCCGGTATACATTGGGATATCTCCCCCAGCTTCCACCTGCAGCTCCTGAAAGTCTCGTATGTGTTATCTTCTGCCAGACCATCTGCAGATAAGTTATATATTCATGAGTGTCTCAAGTGTCCATCCTGTTGCTGTGACCTGAAGCCATCACTCAGGCATGGGACACTCCTTGCCCTCTCCTTCCTCATGCAGAGCAGGTCAGTGTTGCCATTAGCAGCATTGCATTTGCAAAAGCCCCTGAGGCCTTTCCTGATTACAGCAAGGGATAGGCAGGCTCATAATATATTAATAAGCAAGAGGTTTTTATTTATAAGACAACCTGCTCCCTGCTGTGGAGCTGGAGGCACTGTGCAATAAGTCATAATAAATCTAATAAAACTGTATAAATAAGGAACCAGCTTTAATCCTAGCTGTGGAATTATCAGGTAGATTAGTGAATGGAAAATTAGGTTCTTTTTTCTCTTCATTGCTCAAGATTTGCATATTTCTGGAAGCTGTGTTTTTGTGGGGGGATCTGCGAAGGGGCAGGAGACTCAGCCAACGGTCAAAGAGATGAGAGTGCCTCAAGCACTGGAGGAAAAAGGGCAGAGTTTGTCCTTCAGACTGGGACCTGCTGATTGGGACTGGTGGGAGCAGCACAGTGCCAAAGGATGGTCCTGGCAGAGCCACTCTCCAAACCAGCAGCACCCGGAGTCACAGTGGGAAATGACTGAGGGAAATGTTGTCCTTTGCCCTGCATGGCACAGGTTGACATTCAGGTGCCACTGCAGTTCACGCTGGCTGAGTCCTGGGCAAGGGTTTTCTGGCCACTTCACCAGGAGGCATTGGAAAAGCCACAAGAAAGTGAGGGCTTACTGGCTGAGGTCATCTTCTGGAGCTCAGAGCAGAAGATGACCTAACTTAGTGCAGTTTTTGTCAACTCAGTGCTAAAACAAGACAATGATAAATGAAACCCCTCAGATCCCCTGTTTTTAAGAGTGACACTTAACATTCCTGAGTCTTAATGAGACAACTGGTGCTGTCTCACCAGGTTTGGGCTTTGACTTCCCGTTTAACTTCCTGCTGCTCTTGGGAGCATGAGGGGAACATTTACCTGCTTGGGTGAGCCCCCTGCATCCATTGTGTGTCTGAAAGCAGCTTTGGTATCAGCCTTGCTGACATGGGCAGAAGATGCGGAAAGAAGCAGGAAGGATTGCAGAAGTCAGCAGCATGTGGGAAAAGACAAATGCTGGAGGGAAAGTTGGCAGCAAGTCCCTCAGCAAGGGGGAAATAAACTTAGCAGTGTGCATGTGTGTGTGTGTGTGTGTGTGTAAGAGAAATGGGGGGCTCACACAGGGACAGGGATTACTATTCACCTGCTGAGTTCCCATTGCGAGTGCAGTTACAGGAGCCTCTAACAGAAAATCCTTAATAACTGTGGTGCAACAGGTGGTCAATATTCAGCAATATTTTATATCAGTGCAGAGCCGGTTCCCTCTGCTGAGCTGTGGCCCAGGAGCTGCAGATTTTCTCCCCTCTTGTGGAACTGAGCTCAGAAGCACCACATTTTTCGAGGCTGAGCTGTGAAGGCTGGTCTAGTAGGCAAAACAACATTTGACCCTCTGAACTATTCAGGAGCATGAGGGGAGAGGACCAATAGTGAAAAGCATTCATCTGAGTCAAACCAGGCACTGAATTTTTCTGTGGTATTGGTAGGTTAGTAACTCATTCTCCTTCAATGCAGGATTTTCACATTGAAAAGGCTCAAGGACACAATGTAAGAAGCCTTTACAATTGCTGTTGAAGAGTCTGATGACTTCTGCAACTGTCAGGCATACTTAAGCTGTCACTCAAGCCCTGTCACTCAAGTTCAGTCCTTTGTGATCTGCTGTAGGATAAGACTGCCTGTCCTGTTTAATTTCACTCAAGTGAAATTATGCACCATGTCTTTCCCAAAAAAATCCATGAATATTCATTGCTCAATGAATAACCAGTCCATAAAAAAAGCCAGATGATTCAGCCAGGGTAGGAATGCTTTGCAACCTCTGTTATCATTATTCTATTATTATCATGTAAGCCAGAGATGAAAATGACCTATTAGACCATTCAGTGCAACTTCCTGCAAATTCAGGACTCTTACGCATTAGAGCTTTATCATTAGATGCTAAAGAGAAAAGAACCTTCCAGAAAATAACAGTATGCAAAAAGCACTTGTCACTTACTATATTTTAATGTCAAAAAGCCAATAATTTATCCCAGTTATTCAAATACACATGTCAAACTAACATCCATTTAAACTAAAATTAGGTGTTCTTTCTCTTGCAAAGGACTTGAAGCACATGAAATACTCTTAGGATTGCTCCTAGTCTTTTCTTCTTTCACAGCAGAGCAGAATAGTGTTTCCCTGGTGAGAGTGCTGTCAGTATAATACAACTGTGAAATTTAAGGGATTACACGGTGCAGCACAGAGGAGCCAGAAGTTTAGCCAGCAAAATGCCTGTACCAATATGGGTTTAGACCATTGCCAGCTCCCTTGAAAACACACCATTCACTTAGTAGCTTCATCATGGTCCCTGCTTGGGTGGCACTGCTGGAGAGACACCACATGCAAAAGATTTACTGGGGCTGGTGGGAGATTAGAGGGCACCTGCTCTGCATCCAGCAGCTCTGGACCAAGAATGAATTCCAGTGGCAAAGCAAATCTCTGCCAACTCTCTGGAGTGGTAAAGTGGCAAGGAGAACAAATAAACTACTATAAGGAAAAGCTGGGTTACATTTATCACCTTTGCAACACGCACATGGCTGCTTTTGAGACATGAAATTCAGAGTGAAAAAATACATAAATACATCCCTTGGAAAAGCAGGTCGGCTAATCTGGTGTAGGTTGGCTGTCGGGACCAGGAAACAACAGGGCATGACTGAAGAACTAAAGGTTTTGGAAGGACCTAAAGAAGCTGCTAAGCCCAAGTGTGCCTCAAAAGCAGCCATAGCTATAAGGCTTTGTGCTGAGACAAGGAGGCACAAAAGCACAAAATTTAATCAGTTCTAAGTAACCTTAAGTTTGATGGCTTTGTAATGGAAAATAACTGAAGTGCTTGAAGGTGGTTGACACAGTTTTAGGTCCTTACCACCTTAGGACAAAAAGTGTAAGAAAAACAATAGGAAAACAGGACCTGGGGATGGGGAGTATCTGGGCCTAGCAGATGTCCAGGATGGGCACAGTTGAACTAATTGATTAGTAGAAGGACAGGATGATTACTATGTTTGTGGTGTTAATGAACTCATTAAGCTGGTATAGACACCTACTGGGGAGTAACCCGGACTAGCAGATGTCCAGGATGGGAGCAGTTGAGCTACCTGATGAGTAGGACAGGATGATTGCTATGTCTGTGATGTTAATTAAGCTGGTGCTTCAAAGGCTGCCAGAAGTGACGAAGATTGTTGGAAGAAGTAAACGACCCTCAAAGACCATCACTACATTTTGTATGTATGCGGGAAACTCTCTGGAAAATGATGTAATCCATGTGTAGCCTCAGGAATATGTATGTATGTCCAAATGACTATATAAGAACAGCCTGTGTGGCAATACAGGGATGCACGTTAGGAGGAGCCATCCCCCGTGTCTCCCGGAGCCGCAATGCAGAATACCTGCATGTCTACTTGGAAACTTTGTTGGCGAGTTTGTTCCTGGAGTTTTCTCTGAATCAATGCAAACACTCCTGAGCTGTTCTGCTTAATTCTCAGCACTGTTGTTGCACAACCATCACTTTCTATCTAAGGGGTTTACTTATATTGGTTTTTTTTGTGATGCCGAATCTCCCTAACTGCAGTTTTGAATTACCTGTAGTCCTACCCACAGTGGAGATGGTGAATAGCTCTTCCATTTGCCTCATATTTATCTATCTGAAGCTCCACATTATCTTTAACTAAGTCTGCCTAGACTACCCCACCCCAGCTCCTTTTAGCCTCATTCACTGGCCAAGTGCTTTAGGTGCCTGAAGGCTTCAGTCCTCCCTTCTGGCCCTCTCTCAAAAAGACTGAAAAATCAAGGTAATTTGCAGCATCCAGACCCAACCCCTAAAGATGCCGGAAGTCCAGGTTGCAATGCTTGTTTCTCAAAAGAGATTCAGCCAGGAGCAAGGCAGTTGAGCCCTTCAGACACCAAATATCAGTGCTGAACTGCACTGTTGCCCGTATGTTCTTCTGCCACCACAAGAGCCTTGTTCTGTGCCCAAGAGTGTCTCAGCCCCAAGTGAGTGGAGAGCAAATGTGGAACTTAGTGGCACAAAGTCAAGCAGAACAGGCATCAACACAACTTTATACCATAATCAAGATTCATGTGGTTGCTAGTCAAATAAAGAAGCACTAAAAATAAAAGCAGAACAATCCGTGCAATTTCAGAGTAAACACGGGGATAAAACCCAAATACAGGGAAACGTGGTGAACCTGAACAAACGTTGTAAGTTGGCAGTGCAATTAATTTAAACTCGATGAGCTGTGTGTGCTCAGTAAAGTTTTGAAGGCTTAGCAAGTCCTGCGCAAAGTGATCTGACAAAGGGACACAGAAATCTGATGGACTGGCTGTGCTGCACCCCCTGAGATTACCTGCTTTCTGCTGCAGGCAATGCACTCCTTGCACTCCTGCCCTGGGCAAAAACATGGACAATACTACAGAAAGTATATGTTAGGGCAGAAGGGTCCCACTTTATCCACAATGAAAGGCAGCCCTGGCCTCAGGCACAAGCCGATGAAGATGCCGGTCAATCTGACATACATATTTCTAGGTGATACTTAGGAGTCTTTTCTCTCCACGTTTCTGCTCAAGCGACTCACAGCAGGCTATTTTCTGCTCAAGGCCACAACAAAGGTGGAAATTATGGACTGCAGATTTGTACTAAAAGCACTTAACAACCCAAAGCCCAATGTGTCTTACACTTG
Organism: Myiopsitta monachus; assembly: GCA_017639245.1. Classification (NCBI taxonomy): domain Eukaryota; kingdom Metazoa; phylum Chordata; class Aves; order Psittaciformes; family Psittacidae; genus Myiopsitta; species Myiopsitta monachus. Next base: position 70,982,163 of record CM029919.1, read on the forward strand.
CAAGTGTTAAGTAGCAACTCCCGCACAGAGCAATAAAGAGATTGAGTCAGTCGTGCCAAATCAGCATAACCATTTGGGTGAGAGGAAGAATTAGCTCCTGAGCTCACCTGCACATATTTAAAATGCAGCATTGTCATCAGAAAGTATTCCCAACTCAGCTGTGGAGCTGACTCGTGGGAGAGGCAGAACATGGAAAACGGTAGAGTCATTTAAGTCAACTAACATGTCTACATGTGTCATAAACCGAAATGGTAAGAGTGACAGGAGGAAATCTAATTTACTCAGTATATGTATGTGTATGCATGTGTGTGTATATATATAGGTGTAATTTCCTATTCTGTGTGTCAGTCATTGCATAGGAGGAATGTCAAGAAGCTGGGAGGCAGGACTGTGACTCATGGAAATTGGAGGTGTGGAGAGCATCCAGCCACAAATGTCAATGCTGCTGCTGTTCTGCCAGGAAGTCTGGTTGAATTCTTGAGAAGTCAGTGCAGAGGGTTCTGTGGAAATTGAAGGAGATAGAATCTGTGGCTGAAAATATGAGATGGGGGAAAAACAACCACACTTTCACCCTTCAGAGATTAATTTCTAATGTAGGTTAAAGGAGAGAGGAACCACAAAGAAACTGAAGTTTAAAACAATTCTAGAATCATATCAATCCACTAGACCAGTGTCGTGGTTTAAGCCATGCAGTCTGCTCACTCACTTCCCCCTCTTTCTTCCCCCTGCTCCCGGAGGGATGGGAAGGAGAATCGAAAGAATTTAACTCCCACGGGTTGAGATAAGAACAATCCAGTAACTGAGGTATAACACAAACCACTGCTGCTACCACCAATAATAATTATGACCAGGGAAATACAAGGAAAGCGAATACAACCGCTCACCATCCGATACCAAGCCCAGCCCCGCAGCGAGCCCCCCTCTTCCAGGTCTCTGCTCTCCATTTTCACATCCTGGACATGATGTGCTGTGGTATGGAATAACCTCTTTGGTCAGGTTGGGTCAGGTGTCCTGCCTCTGCTTCCTCCCGGCTTCCCCTCCTCCCTGGCAGAGCATGAGGCTCAGAAAGTCCTTGGTCAAACCAAAACATTACCAAGCAGTAACCAAAAACACGGGTGTTATCAGCTTTGTTCCCAGGCCGAAAGTCAAAAACACAGCACTGCACCAGCTACCAAGAAGGAGAAAAATGACTGCTGCTGCTGACCCCATGAAAACCAGGTTGCTCCAAGCCCTGTCCGACTTGGCCTTGAGCACTGCCAGGGATGGGGCAGCCACAGCTTCTCTGGGCAACCTGCACCAGTGCCTCACCACCCTCGCAGGGAAGTACTTCTTCCAAATAGCTGACCCGAATCTACTTTCAGTTTAAACGCATTCCCCCTTGTCCTGTCACTACTTGCTCTTATAAGAAGTCCCTCTTGAGATTTCTTGGAGGACCCTTTAGGTACTGGAAGCTGCTCTAAGGTCTCCCCAGAGCCTTCTCTTCCCCAGGCTGAACAAGCCCAACTAATAGTGCTGAAAATATCTCTGTTTCTCCCTTTCTTTCTGTGTCTCTGCCTTCTTTTCTTCTTCTCTTCTTTCCTTCTTTTTTTTCTTTTCTTCTTTTCTTCTTTTTTTTTTTCCCATCATCTTTTATTTATTGATTAACCAGCAGCATGATCTGCAGAAACAGAGAATACCGGATTCTTGATATTTGAGGATTTGGGGGAAGGTTTTGGTCCTGATCCAGCAATACACTCACTCTACACTGTCCCTCAGAGTACCTGAGATGCTTCAAGGTGCCATAGAAATCCATATTTAGAATGGAAACAGGGATTCTGCTATCATGGTTCACAGGCAGTATGAGAAGCAGGCGAGGGGAGCACTCAGATGGTGAAGTTGAGCACAAGCTGACACTGTTGATGATGTGGGCTTTTATCAAAATAAGATGCAGATTTCTACCTGGGATCTTCAGAAACCCTGGTGACAGCACTGGAGTTGTGAAGATAAGCACAGCTTGTATTTTGGATCTTGGGGTTTGCAACCCAGGACACAGGGCCACCAAGCAAGCAACCAGCTTCCCTTGGCTGCAAATTGTCCTCTTTTTGTGATTCCTGCGTGTGTGCCGGTGCATGTGTGTGTACACGCTGACACATACTGAGAGAGAAAAGGTGGCCAGGAGCCAGTCAGTGCGGGCAGTGCAGGCAGAACACTGTGCCCCTGCCCCAGCCATTCCCCTGCACTGCCTCTGCTATTAGAAATGTTGCTTCAGTCACTAATAGCAGGAGCTGTGCAGTAACAGACTTACCACAGTGTTAACGCTGTGGAAGCAGGTGACCTCACCATGAGGCTGTGACAATATACTTCTCATGCCAACACCTTCATCAGCATCTCATGCCTTACCATGCTGCTGAAGAACAGGATGGGACAACTAATTAAAGAGCGTACCTCTTTGGTCTGAATGGAAACACAACTGTCCACCCTCCACATTTTTAACGTGAGTTATAGTGTCATTTTGTTGCTATCCCTCGGTGCAGCTTTCTGAGTGCTTTGGCGTGGGAGCTTTGCAAGCAGAATTACTGTTATTATTATTATGATTCTTCATGTGAAAGCCACATTTCCGGAGCTCTGGCTCTTAGCTAGCCTGAGAACACTGAATTAGAAATTGAGGTGAAAAGCTGTTATTTGGCTGCTCACCCTGCCAGTAGATTTCCAATTTGTGTATGGGCTTTCTACCCTGTTCTTCCAGACCACTTCGAGTGTTCGTGGCCTGACTGCTGTACTGCAGGTGGGAGGGAAGGCGTATGAGGCAAAGTAGCATCTTGCTGGGTCACAGCGGGTGCTTCTTTTGTGAACATGCTCTCTCTCCGCTGACTCACAAAAAGCAGCTTTCCCTCAGACTCTGTCACAATTTCAAGCTGCAGCCCAAACAAGTGAAGTCCCACTGAAGAGAAAGGGGTACATCCCCTGGTTGCTGCATACCTGTCATACATGCACATTATTTTTGAAGTGACCTTACACTGGCTTTACATCTTATCAAGCTACACAAAATCCTCTTCTTCTCAGTGGCACTCAGATTTGCACCTATGCAATTAGCAGCAGCGTTTGATTTAAAAAGCCAGCCCAAACAGCAGCATGATAGAAAGTCATTAACAGTGTGAAATAATTGAGAGATGAAGAAGTGATTCTATGACCTGACCCTTTGCGCTGATCCACTGGGGAGCAGTGTTTCCTTGGGAGCAGATGCAATCAAGGACTGATAGAGGTGGAACTGATTAACTGGGGAGATATTGCTTGAAGACCCCAAGGATGAAGAGAGGGAATTTGTGTAAACTGATCTTCTTTCTAATGAAGGCATAAATAACAAAGCCTGAAAGCATCCCTCCACAGGGAAACATCAGCCCTGCAGCAGCCTGCTGAAACTCAGCAGCAGCAGCATTCTTTGCACTTCTATGGTACTTGTATATTTATATGGTATACATATATGGTGTATGGTACTTCCTATTCAGAGTGTGCCATTTACCCCAGAGCTCTCTCAAGAGCTGTGCAGATGATGTTATTGCCGTTTTAAAGAAGAGGACACAAACAGAGTCTGAGAGGTTGAGAATGAAAAAGGATCTTGTGGCAAATCCAGGAAATAGAACTCCTTTGAGATCTCTACCCCATCCGTGACACCAGCTGCCGACAGCGCTTAAAGCACCAACTGATATCTTTTATAAAGCATGGTGACAACTGAGCATCCTATTCCATACCACTGGCTCTCACAGCTCCTAGCACACATAACTCTGTGATACATAAAAATCTGGTGCTTTTTACTTTTGACCCACCCTGTTAGCTGACATTTATCAATTGGGAACTTATGGTATATTACAGGTGAATAGGTTCCACCTCCCTCCTTAGTCTCATGCTTAGACATTAATTATGGCATATCCTTAATTTCCATTTAAACAGACCAGTTTCTTGCTAATTCAGCTTTTTCATGAGCCTGAAACAGGTTTTCAACACTTGGAGTTTCTCTTGCCGGTTCAAGGATGCCAGCTAATTGCAGTCCGCACTGGAGTCATGGTCTATGGCTTTCCCTGAGGAGTCTTTTGCAGAGCCCTGCTTTCCAGAGCACAGATTGCTTGATCCTGAGGGAGTAGTGACACTTTCCTCCTGCAGGCCCAGCTCTGGAGAGGACTGTAAAGTTTTTCATGTGCCTCCTTGGCTGGGTGGGCTTGAGGTGGCGAGGAGCAGCTCCTGGTGCTTTTTCTCAGGTCTCCACGCTTAGCTTGCCCCACAGAACATGAAAGAAATTTGCTACTCACCTCTTGGGTTGTTTTCCAGGTGATCTTAGATGTCATTTCAAGACCCCAGCCCTTGCACTGAATCTACGCTATAAACCTTAGGTCTGGACTGAGGTCCAGAGCTTTAAAGGTTGATACTCAGGCACCAGTATGGTTAATGTCACTGTGCATGGAACTCCAGCACATGTCCACAGGTCTGGGCTGGGGTGGCCTGTCTGGCAGCAGACAGATGGCTCTCAGAGGCATTTTGGAGGCATCTCTCAGGGCATGACCATGATCACCTTCTCCACTCCTTGGACAGAGTCACAGCGGAGGCCACAGAAACAGCAGAAAGAACAAAGCAGCGCTGTACAGACCTCTGAAACGTGACACGGTGATTTCCGATTTCCAGGCTCATGTTTGACCAAGCGATAACCCCTGACTTCAGACCCCTACACGCCATTAAACCGTACACTTAACATGTTCACGCACAACGTGCTCATGTTCTTGCCACTAGCAATGGGGCCAATGTCTCTCGTGACAACCATGACAAGAGGAATGCTATTTTTAACCCCGTTACTGTTGATAGCACACTGTTGATTCCCACATTATGGGAAACCTGTGGGCTGGACTTCCTACAGAACAGCTCAGTCATCAGACAGAGGGCTGTGCTCCATCAGCAGGATATGCTGTTCTCACCCCTCTGAGACCCACTTTGGCGGCAGGAGCCACCAGCTTCCCCCCCCTGGACCCCTTGCTATACTTTGTCTCCTATCCCTGTCCCGTCTTCTCCCCTTGCTGGAGCTGCCCAGCCTAGCTCAATCCCAACCTTCCTCCTCAATGCATGTCAGGCTGTCTGGAGGCAGCAGCAAGATATCATATAACCTAGAGATACATACTTTGAGAAATAGAAATAAAACCCAAACAAAATAAAGCAGGTAGAGGTGCTGGCTGGAAAGGGAGGACACTGCAAGGAAAAGCCAGACGGGTAGCAGCTATGGTCAGCACAACCCTCCTCACTGTGTGCCTATTTCCCACTGAACAACAAACAACAGTGACAAAAACATGTGACGTTTCATTGCTAGAACGGCTTGTATTTTAGGTGGAGATGCTGGACTCCTCAGTTTAATGCTGGCATGTGAAACTATCAGTTTGCAGCCTCGAGAACAGAGACAATAAGTGGTGCTGCACACACTGTCAGTGCTGCTTATTTTTAGACTCTAGTAGGCGTTCGTAGTCATTTCAAAGTGCATTGATGATTTCTCACGTGTTTTCCCAGCAGGAATGAAGCTTGCTTCCTGACCTGGGGTAGAATAACAAGTGTGCAAAAAAAAAATGACCAAGTGACTGTGTTCTCCCCCAAGTTGGGGCAGATTCTGGGGACACAAGAGCAATTCTGAGGCTGCACAGCCATTTCTTCTGCTTTCTCTCTGAAGGGCATTGTGATGTCAGCCAGACATACTCTGCCCATTTTACCATGCTCTCAAGCAGGGATGTGCTCCTCAGAGGTTGCAGGAAGATTTCACTCACAGATGTTGAGGCAGGGGCTGGTTTATTCCCTTGCGTTCCCTGAAGGCATGATGTCCCTGGGACAGCATCAGTTGAACCCAGATGCTTTAATTTCACTGAATAAGAAAACCTGTGAAGTAATGCTTTTAGTAGGTAGCAGGATCACAGTTCCTATGAGATCTGTGCTGGGTGATTCAGGGAATGATGTTGGTCTTCCACAGGACTCTGGCAGGGCTGAGCCAAACCCTGAAGGGCCCGAGGAGCTCTGTGAGAGCTGGAGTGTATATTCACACCCACAGTCAGATTCAGACCTGCCTGACACATACGCTTTGACAAGTGCTTTTTGCTCAAACGTCTCTAAAAGCTGGATGAAGTTTCTAGCGCCATCGCCTGCAGTGCTTGGATGTTTTTTGTGGCTTGAATTTGGGCTCCTTTAATGCGGGGGGGCAGTGTTCATGAGATACAGAGGGGAAAAAACAAATCATCTTTTAATAGAGTCAAACAATTCTTAGACCAAACATGACTGCTTGGCTGTGCATGCACATTGTCCATATTTATTTTTGGCTGGTGCATAGAGAGCCCTGGGCTTTAGGAAGGTGGTACTGGAAGACAGTAGAGCAAGAGTTCAGGTGCCTAAATTGGTCTGTACAGAGCAGCTGGCACTACCAAGATGGAAACGTGTATGTGCATAGGGTTACAAGCACTGCATTTTCACTGCATTGTAATTTGATGGCTTCCAAAGGTGTGGTGGGATCATGAAACTCTATTCAACACTCCCGAGCCTGTCAGCCCGCCTCATCTTTAGCTCTCTTGGGAGAGAGAGCTGCCAGCAATATGGTTTTGCTCACTTCTGTCAAGGTGGTTTTACTGATATGAAGGAAATGTGCCTTGTGATGTTTGGAAAGGGCTTGGACACTGTCTGTATTGGGTTTGGGTGGCAAAGTTTTGGTACCAAGGAGGTTACAGGGGTGGCTTCTGTGGGAAGCTGCTAGAAGCTTCCCCATAACTGATAGAGCCAGTGCCAGCTGTCTTCAGCATGGACCCACGACTGGCCAAGGCCAAGCCCATCAGTGACAGTGGTACCACCTCTGGGATCATATATTTAAGAAGGGGGAAGAAACCTGTGCAACAACCTGCAGTGCGAGAGAGGAGTGAGAATATGTGAGAGAAACGTCCTCAGACACCAGGGGCAATGCAGAGGGAGGGGAGGAGGTACTCCAGAGCAGACTGCCCTGCAGCGCATAGTGAAATTAAAAAGGTCTGTGAAGTCTTGAGGGGCACAGATGTAGCAGTTGCCACTACTACAGTATTCAGGCATGAACAGTATTCCCTGGTTTAAGCAGTCAGCATTTCCTGGCTTCCAGAAATTTAGTTTTAATCACTAGCCCTTTCTGAGTCTTCAGATGTTTGAAGTGTCTGACCATGAACGTAGTGTACCAGACAAAACCTTAATTCCCCTTTACCCAAGTTCTGCTGCAGAGTTTTGCACTGAGTGACATCCCGCCAGGATGACATCTCCATTCCAGGAGACAGGAAGTGCCTTTTAGGTTACTGTACTGTGAAAATCCTCCCACACTAAAGGATCATTTCCATAACTGTGAGAGACATCAAACACCACAACCAGCTCCACTGTATGCCCACAAAAAGAAAAGCCAGCACAAAGCAGGCAAAGAAGGAAGCATCCACACAAAATCAAGCTAATGTTGTGCAGTACCAGGTCCCTGCTCCCAGCAGCCACATCAGTCCCAAGTCTGGCATGAGTCACGGCCATGCAAGGACATTGAATACAAGAAACACAAGAAACTCATTATGGAATCTGAGTGTCCCGTATTGCATTTGCAATCAAAGGTAGAGATCATCCGTAGTGTGTTTTTTCTCTCATTACTCAAGCTCAGCCAGAAGAAAACAGCAATGAGAGACAAAATCACCCTCTTGCTGCTTTTAAACATTAGCCACAGCCTCCACGAGGAGCTGGAGAAGCAGAGATCTCTTATTAAACTGTAAATTGCTGGTGCCATCTCTAAGGGATGATGTTGGACTGTTTACATTTCACTATATTAGATTGGCATTATCCTTTTCTTTTTTTCATCCAATTTGACTAAAGAGCTGGATCCTGACTGCTTGTATCAGTTAAAGTCTTCAGCACACGAGGAGAATGCCCAACCAGCCATGCTCAGCTGTCTCTCTATGATAAGGAATCGCTGCAGAGGTGGGATCCCTTCCGTACCCCAAAACACTCACAAGAAGCCAGGCTGGAAGCTGGTTACTGCCTTAGCTAGTACTGGTAGCTTCTGCTGTTGTTAAAGAGCTCATAGATGTTTTTTGTTTGTAGTGAGGACCTGGAGGCAAGTGCTTGCAAGTACTCACTGTGTGGGAAGGTCCAGATGGCAAAATACTACATCAGCTATAAAGCCTCAGGAGCAACATGGCTATCCCATAACACAGTTAACAATATAGTGGAACTGGGATCTTATGTTTTACGGGTTTTCTCAAATACCTGAGAATAGTAACTATGGTTACAGATAGATTCTATCAGGGTTTAGATGTGACCTTAACCCACTGGTTTTTTCTCATTATTATATTCATTCTTAAAAAGGACTTCTAGACGGTTACAGAAATTCTTAAGTGTTTTTAATACATGCACCATCTGCCTGTGGAAGATGCCCTGAAAGTCCACAGCAGGCATCCTGCTGTTCTGGCCATTCTATCTCAAAATGATGCCATCTCAGAGTTGTTCTCGTGGGAAAGACCAGGGAAGAGATCATTCAAAAAGGGAAAAGCTGTGTAAACACTTTCTAAAGCAAAGCGTGTGGTTGCCTATAAAAAACATTTCTTTGCTATGCTGGTGAGTGTCAAAGAAAGCCTGCAGTGCTCATCATGGCGGTGTCACCTCATGCTCCTCTACATTGTGGTGGTCGAAGTCCAAGCCCTTCTGGTCTCCGAAACAAGGTTGCAGCTAGGGGATGTGGCAGAGAGTGGGCTGAACTGCGCTGTTTCAGGGCAAACCAGCGCATTCAGGCAATTCTTAAGGAATGCCTGGGAATTCAAATGAAGACTGCAGGGCTGCACACTCCTCCTGGTGGGAGAAGCATGGCTAAGCTCCACAATTACCAAGCTTTCAGGAAGCAGGTGTCTCTGCTAGAAGAGTGAGGCCTCCAGGTGTGCTGGAAAGAGCAGGGACAGCAAGGTCTGTATCACTGAGTGCTCCCTCCCACCACTGTGGTCTCTTAACACATTACTCTTTCACATTAGATCTTTCTTAGCAATGAAGTGACATGGAGGAAAGCTGGTAAATGTTCACGGACATTCATGACCTTTTTCAGCTCTCAGCTTCTGGAGGCAGGGACAAGCAGCACATTCCTGTACTGCAACAGGAGTGGCTTTGGGAAATGCTTATTCCCAACACAGTGCCACATGGTCCCAGGTACAGGACCAGCCATGATAACAACAGCACATCTGATGTGGACAGAAAGACATGATGCCCACATGAGCTTTTGTGGCTGAAACACATTCACCAGCTTTCTGAGGCCATGGGAAACGCTGGCTCCTGGCTCTTCCTGTAGCCAAACCAATCTTCTTGAGTAGAAAAGCCATCTCCCACCTCCCTGGTAATTGCTTTTGTGGTAAATAAAGTTGGGGCTGAATAACACTGATAAGGATAGCTTTCCTCAATTAATTATCTTCAAAAAGAACTGGGATTCAGCCAAATGTTAATAAAGTCAGAGGGAAACTGGAGCTGGGCCATGAAGCAATGGAAAAGCTTTACCAGCATTATAAGAGATGTATAATTTTTTTCACAAAACCAGATGGATGCATCTTTCTGCAGCCGTTTGCAGTCACTTCTCACGCTTGAGCTCTCCATTCCTTCTGCAATCGGTAGCACCTAAATCCTGCAATGGTGTTTTAAATAGAAACTAATACAAAATGAAAAACCACCATGCAGTAGGAAAGCCTGAGCCAGAACTTGAAAATATTAATAGAGTGAATGAGAAATAGCTTGTTTAGTCTGAAATAACTTGCTTTGTGTGGAAAATAAGACGGGGAGAAAGGCAAAATGGAAAGAAACACATGAAAGAGGGACTGCCTAATATTTCTTAAGCACCAGATAGAAAAAGAGATGTAAGGACACCACTAATATGGGTCACCAACTAGATGTGATGCCATTTACCACCACTTTCTGAGCTCTGGCATTCAACCAGTTTTTAACCCAGCAAGGAACACACCTATGCAGGCCATGAGCTGCCAGTTTCTCCAGGAAAACACTGTGGGAGACAGAGTTACATGCTTTACTAAAGTCCAAATAGACAATGTCTACAGCCTTTACAGGTGGATGACAGGTTGTGAAGGTATGCCATGTAGATGTTCATGTATCCCAAAAGTCTATGAGGTTGTTCCATAAATAAGTCTTGTTGCATGACTGAAACTGGATGGCATCTTCCCAAGTTTCTAGGCAGAAAAAGAAACCATGTGAGAAAGACCCAGGCATATGTCAGCACCTATTACATGTCTGGGAGTAATATACTTGAGTCCTGCTCTTCTGAACAACGCACAATAGTCCACTTCAACCTTAGCAGCGTAAAGAAAGGGGAGATGGATCTGAAGTCTGTGCATGGTGACCCAGTCAACAGTGTCAGCACTACATGGGACTGAAAAAATAATGATCCTGGGATCTGCTAAAAGCGCACATCATGCACTGGTGATGGTGGAATCCACCTGGAGAGGCAGCATGGGGGCTTTTTCTCTGTTATTACAACAAGAGAGGTGGTATAAGACCCTGGTGACTTAGGCCTGGTTTCTCCAGACTCTACCCTTGAGCTGCTGCTTTGTGTGGCCTGTTTTGCTTCCACACATGAATCCCAAAGCATGTTAAACACAGGACACCAGCTAAACCTGCAGGGGAAGATAAGAAACAGAGAAGTAAAGTATTGGCTCAAGTGGCAAATTCAAGTGACCTATGCGCATTCTCTTGCCAGGCCAATGGCTTAAGCTTAGAGTGGCCTTATTAAGTAAATGGAAAGATCATTTCCTTTCTGAAGCAATAGGAGACTCTCAGCAGAGAGAAACCATGGTCATCAAAGCACCAAACTCTGTAAACAGGAATCTTGGGATCAATAGAAAGTCAGGAGGAAAACAAAGAGAAGGACTAATGTTCTCTCAGTGCAACAGAGGATAAATTGGGATAGCAGCTGATGCAGGGGAAGCAGCCCTCAGGGGAAATGTGTTAGCACTTTCTAGTTATTGCTTTGATACTGCCCTGTATGCAAGTGATGGTGGCAAGAGGTGGAATTGCCCGGAGTACCACTGCAATGGGTTCAGCAGCAGCAGTCATTTTTTTCCTTTTTAGTAGCTGGTGCAGTGCTGTGTTTTTGACTTTCGGCCTGGGAACAAAGCTGGTAACACCCATGTTTTCAGTTACTGCTCAGTAATGTTTAGTCTGACCAAGGACTTTCTGAGTCTCATGCTCTGCCAGGGAGGAGGGGAAGCCGGGAGGAAGCAGAGACAGGACACCTGACCCAACCTGACCAAAGAGGTATTCCATACCACAGCATGTCATGCCCCCTATATAAACTGGGGGCAGTTACCCAGAAGGCTTAGATAGCTGCTCAGGTCGAGCTGGGTATCAGTCGGCAGGTGGTGAGTGGTTGTATTCTCTTCCCTTGTTATTTCCCTTGTCATTATTATTATTGGTGGTAGCAGCAGTGGTTTGTGTTATACCTCAGTTACTGGACTGTTCTTATCTCAGCCTGTGGGAGTTACATTCTTTCAGTTCTCCTCCCCATCCCTCTGGGAGCAGGGGGAGGAAGGGGGGAGTGTGCAAATGACTGCGTGGTACTGAGTTACCAGCTGGGCTTAAACCACGACACATGGCTTGCTTTGTGCCCCAGTGCCTCTCTGAACAACTCACCGGAATAAAGGGAATATGTCATTTGCCATGGTTTGGCATTTCTGTCTCCTTTTTTGGTGAAGCCCTTTTTTGCTGAAGCCAGCGTATGCATTGCAAAATCCCTACGGACATTCACAGCACCAAATGTATGTACGTACAGCACAGTTCACGAAAGGGGGAGAGTGTTAATACTGGTAAAATTCTTAGTACACCTACTGACATTTCTAAACGTGTTTTAATTAATAAAGAAGTAAGCAGAAGAGCATTCAGAGGAAAGAGTTGTTGTCAGCCCAGATGGGTAAATGTGACACACAGATAATACACGCATCTTGGCAGAACTTGTAATATGCTCATTTCATTACTCTCCGGGTCTCTTATTACAGGGATTTCCAACATGTCTCTTTTCTGACTTACTCATACAAGATGCTGAACATGAGCTGGTGAGAGTGGAGAGGGGGAAGTAGTTGTTGGGAAAACAATCATACGTGTTTGATTCAGAGACTAATTACTTGTCTGCTGGTGAGTTATGATTTTGGTCATTTGTTTTACAGAGCTAGAAGTGAGTCCTTTTAAATTCCATTTTAATTTTATTTGTTTTTTCACAAACATCCCAAGCAATCGGGAGAACGGGGAAGACAGTGGTGAAGAGATGGGAATGAAATGTAAAACATCTCGGACCCTGCTGGGGTCAGAAACCGCTTAGGTCACTCCAACTGTGCCTCAGCTCAGCCTCTTGTAAGATGCCAACAGCGCTTTCCTTGTGGAAGTGGCTTGATGTTTTGTTCACCTTTATCTCAGGGTTTGCATTTAATAAATGGTCAGGGAGTTAACTAACATCAGTGATAGCGTTACCAAATCAGTGGTGCACTTTTCTGTAGAATTTGGCACTTTTCGAAGGAAGAAAATAGAGAGGCTGCTTTGGGCTCAGCCTTGATTCACCTTTGTTCCCAGCCCTCCCTCTCAGCAATGCTGCAGAGGTCCTGCCCAATCTGGGCCAAGATCCCAGACTGAAAATCTCTGAGCAAAGCTGCTTTGTTTGTTACTTTGAAGATCTCTCAAGAGCAAGGCTTTTTTTTTGCTGCCTTATAGTTTGTCATGGGTTCAGCAGCAGCAGTCATTTTTCTCCTTCGTAGTAGCTGGTGCAGTGCTCTGTTTTCAACTTTCAGCCTGGGAACAGCGCTGATAACACCCATGTTTATAGTTACAGCCTTAGAATGTTACGGTCTGACCAAGGGCTTTCTGAGTCTCACACTCTGCCAGGGAGGAGGGGAAGCCGGCAGAAAGCAGAAACAGGACACCCGACCCAAACTGATCAAAGAGGTATTCCATACCACAGCACGTCATGCCCAGGATGGAAAAACTGGGGGCAGGAACCCAGAAGAGTACAGTTCATGGCTTGGTCGTCAGGTGGTGAGCAGTTGTATCCTCTTCCCTTGTATTTTCCTTGTCATTATTATTAATGGTGGTGGCAGTAGTGGTTTGTGTTATACCTTAGTTACTAAACTGTTCTTATCTCAACCCGTGGGAGTTATATTCTTTTGATTCTTCTCCCCATTGCCCCCCCCCTCGAAGTCAGGGAGAAGGAAGAGGGGGGAGTGAGTGAGTGGGCTGCGTGATTTATGGCTTAAACCACGACATAGTTGTTTAACCTGCTTATCATTTAAGCAGGAGAGTATTTTCCTACATCCTAGTGTGCTCAGAAGGGAAAGCTCTCTCAAATTCCCATTTCCTCCCCTCACTTTAAGCACATGGGCTTACTGCTGTAGTCATTAACTTGTTAATGGCTTCTGCAGGGAAAAGAACTTCATCTGCCACCTCTTTCACTGACGAGGTGCTGTGTGAGCTTGCAGGTTTTGGGCTTCTCCCAGCTCAGACCCTGACACCCATCTGAGTGGCTGAGGCTTCCCACACTCTGGGATCCCCCAGCAAAGTGCCCTGGTGGTCTGAAAATCTGGGCGCCTCCTCTCTATAAAAGCAATCCTCATGTCCTAGTTTCTCTATCTGCTCATTATAGGTCCTGGTGAGCAGCCCCTTCCCTCTGTAAGATACCTGTATGCCTTTCTCCTCCTTGAAGTTTCTATTTCTCACCTTACCCAATAGTACCATATAAGCCTGTATTTTATGGCCCACAGACCATATAAGTCATACTTTTCTGGCTACAGAGCTGTCATCTGTCACAGCAGTCATGAGTGAAAATCAGGCATCCTGTTTTCAGGATAGACAGGAGTTGCCTCTTGTCCCCGACCCTGCCAGTGAGGCCAGGGCAGGCTACAGCAAACCTTCATAGAGGAGAGAAATGAGTTATGGCAGGATAGCTCTGCCCACAGTGTCCCTCAATGAGTGCTGCCATGGGAGCTCACGTCTACCACCCATCGCCAGCTTTCTCAGCCCACTCATCCCAGTGGTGAGTACCCACACCAACAGAGGGCAGGCATCTTCCATGAAAACTTCCCCTTCAGCACTTCTTTGGAGCTAAGGTTACATACTTTCCCACTGCAACATGGCCTTGGCCAGTGTACTGTTAGCCAGGTCACCTTTACAGCCAAAATCTGCCTTTGACAATGGGCATGAGGCAAGCAGCACACTACCCAAAAGGCTTGCCTACCTCCCCTCCTCCCTAAGACAGCAGTACACTTAATGAGCTCTGTGGTCTGTAAAAAAGCAATCAAACAGCAGCTTCTGAGTAAGTTCCTTGTGGCACAAATATACTGGCAGGCGTATGTGGTTTTTTAATCCTCTTGCCATAGTGAGAGGATAAAATTCCCAACACAAACGGCAACTCTGCAGCAAGTATCTGACATAATTACAGTAATTATATTGTCTCCGCACTCTCTTGTAAATCAGTGACAGTGTGTACTTAATGAGCTCTTTCCTGTTGAGCAGGTTGCTCCCAGCCACTCAGATTTGTAATCACAATGCAGAGCTATCTTAAAATAATACTAACACCTTTTGGGGGGGCAGAGGGGGTCTCTTGGAGCAGGACCTGACTCTGTACACCCTTCTTGGTGCCATTGGAAAGCACAGGTAGGCTTCAGAGAAAGCCCCTGTACAGGTCTGATTTGCCCTGGTGAGTAAAATGTTGCGTATTCTGCCCAAGTGAGCTGGATGTGGTGGATGTGAGCACTGTCAGGATGCAGCTTGCTTATAGCCCTGTAGCTCAGCCCACAGTGGTTTGTATTGTACAGTCTAATTCCATGCCCTCTAGGAAAGCCAAGGTTTTCCTTGTCTCTTCACAGCAACCAAATACTTTTGCAGCCCCTGGATGTCCAGGAAACAATCAGCTTTGCCCATGCAGGGCCACCTCTGGAGGCACAGCAGGACACGTATGGCAGTGCTTATTCTCCCTGTGCATGGAGTGTGCAACTGGCCTGGGCTGCTCAACACATCCCACACATCCTAGTCAATAGAGAGGTCACGGGGATGTGACGTATCTGGGCCATCTAAAATCCAGCATTCCTCTGCAAAGAGCCCGTTACATTTTCACTCCAGGGGCAGAGTTCGGTGGAAGATGTCCGTGTCCATGGCAGGGGGGTGGAACTAGGTAATCTTTAAGGTCCCTTCCAACTCAAACCATTCTGTGATTTATCATGTCTGTTACTGGGAGCACATGATGAAGCAATCCCCTGCCTGACAGGAAAGCCAGCACAAACCCATGCACTAGAACATCTACACTTGATCTTCTCTGCAAGCTCAGAAGTCCTGCGCCTCCCTGGATGAGACCCCTGGCTGTGTTCCTAGCTTCAGCCCCATAAACCATCCCACTGACAAGCAGGGACTTTATAAGCCAGCTCTAAAAACAGAAAATGTGTGCACACAAGAGGACCACACAACTCCTTTGTGCCCAGTGCCCTCCCACGTGAGGCTGCCCCCAGACTTTCCCAGCAGAAGGCTTGGCACCAGCTTGGCAGGAACATGCTGGGTACCCCAAGGGGCCTGATTAAACCCACAGGCTTGAGCATTGATGAGCAGACCCATGACCAAATGCAATTAAAATCAGCACAGAGCGGCTGTTCTGTCTCCCCCTTGCTGCCAGCCCACACTATGTGCGCGTTGTACATCTGCCCCTCTGCACTCCCTGCTGCCTGCTGGGAAAGCAAAAAGGCTGCAGAGCTGCAAGACAGCTGGGAAGTATGAGGTTTGCTGTGCAGTCCCCTTGTGTCTGCCCATAGACAGAGGAGATCGTGCCTTCTGCCTGCCACACATCCCAGGGTGCCACCATTAGCCCTCACCCTCCTGCTGTAAGGGTAGGAGAGAGGTGAAGAGCTTATGGGACATGGACACTCAGTCAGCTCTTCCCAAAAAAACAGGAATGTCTAAAGAAAATAAAAGAAACAGAGAGGAAAAATGCTAATTTTAAAGCAATTTGCTTTAAAGAATTTAAAAGAATTTTTTAAGTGCCACAAACCATCCTCTACCGAAGTAACAGCGTGGGTCATCCCCCTGATCATTGATCCTCAAAAGCACTGGTTGTGAGCTTCACCTGATGGGTGCCCCAAGGCCTTACATTGCCTGGAGACTGCTCTTCTTCATCAGCCAGTATCACCTCACAGCTCCTCATCTGCCAGGGGCTGCAGGCAAGCAGGGTCACAGGGATTTAAATAATACAGAGCTCCAGCGCTACATGACAGCAGCACTGCTGCTTTGTACAAAAGGTGTGAGCTGTGCCAATGTTGAAAAGAGGTGGCAGTGGAGGAAAAACAGTTTGGCAAATTTCTGTCAAGCCCAGTCTATTTATTCATTTTAAAGACAGTTGCATGGGTTTTGGGTAGCTCCCTAAGCGTTTGGAGGCCTCAGAAATTCAGACTTATGCCTACATTCTTTTTATATGTACCATGAGACACGCACAGCTGTAGTTCAGAGGAGCACTGAGCATGTGCCTTAACTTCATTATCTCCAAAAGGATTTACACTTGTGCTTTGGTGCTCCCCTGAACAGAGACACATTCCTAAGAGCCTTAAGGTATGTTTACACAGTGACTTCCCCTAGGGTAAAAGTCTGCTTAGAACAAAACTCAACCAAGCAAGCAGTTTCGAACCCTCAGGCATCTGGGGAGTTTAAACTCACATCGCAAGGTGCAGGTTGATTCTGAGGGTGCAGGCAAGATGCTTTGCCTTCCTGCAGCACTGCTTTTCTTCTTGAATCTCAGCTTGTCAGAGGAAAAAAGAAAGCTAATAATAATTTCAGCAGACAGCACCTGCAGAGCTCAGAATTGACTTGAGTGTCAATTAATGCAAAAGTAAGTAGCAATTCAGAGCTCAAGTCAAATAAACCCTAGCCTAAAATCTGTTCCTGGGCTATATGATGTCAAGTCAGCCAGACATTTTAGAAGACACACTGTATTACTGGACTTAAACAGCACCCTTTGCATTTTTTCCCCTTGCTGCTAACTAGCAGGGAATGTGTTGGATCTTCAGATGCTTTACACATTAAGTGGTTTCTCTGTCTTGGGCTGGACCTGCAGTAACATCTCATGGTCCCCTGTGAGGCAAGGTGCTGGCTGTCAGGCAGCACAGCCCCCTGACCCAAACCTCACACTGATGACCCTGGACTATATAACACCAACCAGCACAAATCAAGCAAGGGACCTACATTCCACCTGGGGCAGCTGAACACCCAAGTGGGGACACAGACACGGACACACGCCTCCTATGACGTGCTTCCCCTGCAGCACCTGGGGAAATGAGAAATCATCCTTCTGTGCATGAAGGTAAACAACTGGTGAAATCAGATCACTGCGTGGAAAGCCTGTGGGTGGGCCATAGTTACCTGCAAATGCTGGGTGCTTCTAGCTCTAGACAAGGAGAGGAATTAATCTCCCTCCTCCTGTGTTTGTGCCTGTCTAAGACGTGAGCAGGATGCTTTCAGGTTCACCA
Organism: Myiopsitta monachus; assembly: GCA_017639245.1. NCBI lineage: Eukaryota > Metazoa > Chordata > Aves > Psittaciformes > Psittacidae > Myiopsitta > Myiopsitta monachus. The sequence continues at coordinate 70,999,670 of CM029919.1, forward strand.
CTTCTTTTGTTGTGACTCTCAAATGATTTCCCACTGAAAACTAACACGCTTGCTGTTGGCAAGTAGAGGAAATTCAATACGACACGTCAGTGTTATCCGATTTCCCATCCCTGCACACTATTGTATAATTTCACCACCTACTCATTTGTTTTCTTCGCACACAAGTGCATTTAGGGAAAATACAATCCATGGAAGAATATTTAGCCAGAGAAAGGTTGTAATCAGCTTTGACAGAAATCAGACAGTTTATGTGCTTGAAAATGTGGTAAGGGAGGAGGAAATGAAATGGGATAATTTCTTTCCCATGAACTTAGGGCGCCAAAAATTTTTATGGCAGAACTACAGCATGAGAATGAAAATAGTTGAAAAATTTCACAGGAAACACTGCTCCTGAGCTATTGTACTAAAATAACATAAAAGTCAAAATAAAAGATCTGATTCATTAGGCGTCTTTTGTGCTCTTCCTTCAGCCCTTTTACTGGACCTGGCTGACAGTGCTGAGGAGCACCAGTAACAGGCTAGCACCTGACTCTGCCGGGGGCTCTGCAGGCAGATGGTCCTGGTGAAGACAAGAAAAGCCCATAATTATGTTATGCAGAAATGCAGACGCTGTCCTCCATCTCATACACCCCTCCAGTGAGTCAGCTCAATTTTAACAAGAGCACATGGTCACAGGTTGTATGAGGAACAGCTAAGGAAACTGGGGTTGTTGAGTCTGGAGAAAAGGAGGCCCAGTGAGGACCTTATTGCTCTCTACAGCTACCTGGAAGGAGGATGGAATGAGGAGGCGTCTGGTCTCTTCTCCCAAGTAACAAGCGGTAGGACAAGAGGTAATGGCCTCAAGCTGCACTAGGGGAGGTTTAGGCTGGATATTAGGAAAAAATTCTTCACTGAGAGGGTGGTCAGGCATTGGAACAGGCTGCCCAGGGAGTGGTGGAACCACCGTCCCTGGAAGTGTTCAAAAAATGTGTAGATGAGGCCCTCAGTGACATGGTTTAGTGGCAGACTTGGCAGAACTGGGGTAACACTTGGACTTGATGATCTTAAAGGTCTTTTCCAACCTAGTTGAGTCTATGATTCTATGATTCAAAGTGTCAGGACTAGCACTTATATTTCTTTTTCTTGACTATGTGTAGCTGTTCTAGCTACCTTACAGGCATTTATGAACATTTCACAGCAGTTTACAAGCTAAGAGAGTATGCAAATACAGTTAGGAAATCTTAACATATTTTCCAGTTCATTTCAGGATGCTAAATCCAATCTCTCTTCCACTCCTTTGGCACCTCTTCAGAGCAGGACAGTGTGATCAGTCCCATAATTCAATAGTTTCACAGTTCATATTATGTTCACAGAAGTAAGAGAAAGACGGGCTGGAGAGAAGGTCAGGAGACTGTCCAGGGGAGCAGCCTGCCCCACAGGATTCACCTCTGGCCTAACACATTGTCATCAGATATGTGCCTGTTTTCCATGTGCTTCTGAACAGCTTCCTTTTCAATCTCTTCCAGTGCTTCACAATCTTTCCTGTTACAGGGTTCCTCCCTAGTGACTAATCTAAATCTTCTTTGATTCAATAAGCCTATTGTTTCTTGTTCTAGCCACCAGGAACATAAGAGACACTGGGAGGATGAAAGGAATCAATTGTTCTCTTTGTGTCTGGAGACTTGTACTTGGAGTATTCTGTAGGCAAACCTACTCAAACTCCTTCCATTTATCTTCTTATAGTTCTCATTCTCATGTGCATACTTGCTCAGGTTTGCTAGATTTCTGTTAAATCTCATTGTTCTTCTCTGAACTGCTGCCAGTGTTTTCAGACAAGCATGACATACAAAACTAGACCTGATACTCCAGCTGATGCCTCTCCAGATCTGAACAGAAAGAGGTATTTCATGTCATGTGGATGACACAGTCTTTGTAGATCTCACTCATTATTTCTGTTCATTTTGCAGCATCACTGTCTGGTTCGAATGGGTCACAAACTGAATGCCAGCCAAATATTTGACCTTTTCTGCCAAGCTTTAATTCCTCCCTTTCCTGGTTGCAAAGTTTGTCAGTTCTGTCCAGTTTCTCAAGACAGATTTTGAACCATAATTGAACAGTTAGGATTACCTACTTGCAGTCTCACCTACCTCAACATACAATACAGCCCTGTTTATTTTTCCTTGCTATATCTCCTGCCTGAAATAAATCACAAAGCAGTCACAAAATCTCTCTTGTACATGTATCCTGCATTCCAACAATCACTGCTGCTGTTTTCCTTTTTGCTGTACCCCTTCAAAAACAGAAAAGCAAAGACACAGTGTTATTTTCTTATTTGTTTGGGGTTTTTTAAAAATAACAGTATTTTTACTGTGAGCACTGTTAAGAAGACATAAAACAGTGAAACAGTAGACCATCTTCCCCACAGGGACATGTACAGGCACCTATGGCATATTTGAAAAGTGTGTGTGCTGTGAAAGTAATCTCTACACATATAAAGAGATTTTACAGCTTTAAAACTGATTTGTAATTACATTTAAACAGTGCTGTTGAAGTTTGTTAAGGAGACCTCAAATATACCGTGAAGAAGGGAGAATAGGAAGACCTGCCAAATGCTCCAAGCACAGTTCTTTTCCTCTGACTTGTTTTCATTTTTACATTAGGAAGAGCACAATTTGAACCCATGTTGGAAACAGCTCTATCTTTATATCAAGGAAAACAAATGTTTATTTCACATTGTTTAGCATAGTAATTCCTCCTTTTTCATTTTTTTAGATTAGACTATAAAACTCTGATCTGCTTAATTCAGTCCCACAGTTGAGCAAAGCAGCACCCTGGGACTAGATTCAGTGCACCAAAGCCCTTGATTCCTACTGTCCTAACTCTAAAAAGTGTTGAGGGATGAACTTGACATTTGCAGTGATAAAGTACTGCAAGCTTTGGAAAATATGCTAAAGTGAAAACAGGGTTGTCCAGCACCTTAATTTCTTATTAAACTAGAGCAAAGAGGGAAATTAAAATCAATTCAAAACATGAATACAAATTTACATTAAAATTCAAGCTATGACAAATCTTCTTAGTGTAAGTCCTTCTGTCATCAGAAAAGGTTATTTATATGATAGCAAATAGATGTCCCACATATAGAAGTCCCACATTTTAAGGCCTTTTTTCCACCATTACCATTTAAACATTTGTCTCCCTTTTAAGCAAGCTGGGGTTAACTTATGCAATAAACTCACTCCATTCAACCATGCTGGAGTCACACCAGTGCTTAGTTCTCCTCTGAGCCACACCATGGTAAATACCACCTTTGCTCACAGTGGAACAAATTCTTCACTCTGTCAGAGGGAAGAGACAGACAACTGCCCAATAGTCAGGAGCTTCATGGTGTCCTTCAAGGTATTCCCAGGAAAATGATGTGCTAATTTGGATCAGGAATTTTATGGACTTCAATAGGAAAGGAAAAGTTTCTGGTGACTTAAAGAAATCTGTCACAAACAGGATTATCTGTAAACATAGTAATAACTCATAGAAGATATCTTGTGCAAAAATAGGGGGGAAAAAAGAGCTTGCATGGAGGAAAAGAGAAAATCTAGGAGAGCAAAGGGAACGACAGAACAAGTTCAGCAATGCAAACGTGCATCAGATGCAATACCTGAAAACACGTGAAAATCTTTGAAAGAAACCTTTCAGAAAGTTATAGTCAGTAAAATACTGAAGCATTTTTAGTCCAAGGAGATGCACATAAATCCTAAAGACAAAGTGCTCTCACAGTGATGTGACTACTTAGGATTCAGTGAAAAAATACAGCTTCCTACCAGAGAGCCACTTACACCATGTCTATTTTCATTCAGACACAGAAATTAATATTGGGCAGCTCTGAAAATATTTTTGCTTCAGGTACTCTTGAAATAATAAAGTTAGAAAGAATGAAAAGTATGAGATTTGGTGCCCAGCAAACACCAAAGACCAGAAGAAAGCAGCTCTTTTAGACCCTGAAAATTACAATTTTACATTATTTCACTAATTGCTGTGTGCAAAGGAGCCAGTTCATTATAGAGCCACAGATCCTTTCTGTGACTAGAAATAACTGGTGACCTGAAAAAAATCCACAATCCAACATTGAGCTGAGTAGCAATTGTTTTATGAGCTGAAGGAATGACTTCATTTGAAGTCTTGAAGCTCTTGGTGAAACAAGTCAATCCCTGCCATCGCTAGCGGGAAGGAATGTTTCCTCCTGTACTAAGAATACAGTGCTTCAGATGTACTGCTCTTCATCTCTTCCATTAATGAGCAATGACCACTTGTCCCCTCCTTCTTCAACGAGCCCATTATGTTTTGGCAGCTTGTCTGCAGTCAAGGAAGAGAGAGATACTTGGCTAATCTGATCCCAAAGAGCTGGTCTGGATGAATCCCTCCTCCTATCATCCATTCCAATATGAACACTGATTTGGGAAGGAGTAAGTGGCTTCATGTGGCCTTGAGCCTGTGCTTCGTAGCTTTCTGTGTCTGGCTTCTTGTAACTAAGAAGAGAAAGAGAAAACATGTTTAGTACCAAACAATGAATGTGTAGACGTGTCTTCACATCAGAACAAATCAGAAACTTCTGATAACCCAAATGTTACCTGCACTTCAGACACAATGTTAATGGCTAAAAGTACAGGTCATACAGTTAAGACATTTCAACAGCAGAAGAGAGGGACTCTCAAAGTGAGATTCTTTAAGAGTTTTTATGAGTTTGCTGAATTATGAAGGGGCTCATAGTAGACAGTTGCAGAGGAATGGATTCAATAACCCAAAATCACTTTCTGAATCAATGTATTCTAGGACAAGAAAAGCCCAGCAATGGCAAGTATGTATGGTCTTCTTCACATACATGTATTATCTTGCTCTTTGGAATCTGAAGATGTGTTCAGCTGATGTGAAGCTTCAGAAAAGATTATTGCCCCACAGAGTATACTGTAACACAGCTTCCATAAGTCTGAAGCCAAATATGTTTTGGGGGGTTCTCAATATCTAAACACAGTGAAGTCTGATAGTTAATGTAATCAGCACAAAAGCAAAAAATCATTAATCCCTTCAATCAAATTTCTCACCCTTTGTATAACTACACACAGAAAAAATCCAGGATTAAAATCCCATAGTGGTAGGGCTGATCCTGCAAACCGAAATGAATAAGTATGTAGTTTTTATTCTAGATTGCCACCTCATTGAGCATTTGCAGGATCAGAAACATGATGCAGCAACAGATTTCCTATATTAGTTTATACTATACTATGCTACACTATACAGAGGATGCCAGCTACAGGAGAAATACATGGAGGTTTGGACTAATTTCAGACACTGTAAAAAGTCGTCTTTTTTTTTTTAAAGATGGCTACTCACAATGCTGTTAAAATGCTAAAAACAGGTTCACTGTAACTGCAACCAAAATGGGCACCCAAAAAATGTAGCATAAAAAATTACTAGAATTGCTAGGAAAATATTTTATAGTTGAGAAATTGGGTCCTTTCCAAAAATACAGAGCAAGATACTTTATCTGTAGCAAGCTGCAAAAGAATAAATACACTCAGGCGTGGTGTCCCTGCCCATGGCAGGGGGGCTGGAACTAGATGATCTTAAGGTCCTTTCCAACCCTAACTGTTCCATGAATCTCTCTGGCTAGATTAAATAGACAAAAAAGTAAAATCAGGTACAAATCTAAAAAACATCTACTGCTACGTTATGGAGAACTATCTTTTAAATTATTTTTTTCACTTGATAGTCACAGCAAAACCAGTGCTTATCATTATCGCACTTCATATTGAACTAGATCTCCAACACAGTTGTCCGCATAGCATCCAGTGACACTTTTAGCTGCTAGTTAAAGAATACTCAGTACTGTCTTAGTCCAGGTGTGTTCATAATAGCGACACCAGTCTCTTTTGGAGCCAAGGATTAGAAAGTACAACCCCAACCTAAAAGGCTGTCACATACTTGTATGTAGACAAAGCACAAAGTAACATTTCACTTGAGGCCCGGCTGCAGTGCTGCCTATGGTTCCCCAGTAGATGAGTATAAGACAACTTGCCATTTCAGCTGCAGGGAAGACAGCACAACAGACACAGAAGAAGCTGCCATTGCAGCTGAGCCCATCCAAGGCTGAAGCACAAGGCCAATAGGCATGAACACACCTAGCAAAAAAACATATGGACATGAGTCAGAAACGCCTGTCTCAATACAGACATTTCTGTCCATATATATCATAGATCAGCAATTCTAAAACATTACTTGCTGAGATCTCTACAAACACAACTGGATTGATATACATATATTCACTTATTTTTAAATATGGCCCTTCCATTGCAGAGGATGACCTTTGCACCAATTTAGCTGTAAGACAGCGGCCGCAAGGCAAGACTATTTGTCCCTTCCAGCTATTCTGCACATACGAAACAAAGCAAAGCAATAGAAAGACAAGGCAAACGCTCAGGCAAAGCAGGGAGAAGTTAGTCATAAAGAAAAAGAACACTCGAACACTTGAAGTAAGACTTAAGGAGGAATTTGGAGCATGTCTGACAGAAGCAGAGAGAATGTAAGTAGTAGGAGAGAAAATGTGTGATTCAGGGCCAATAAAAGAGGAAGCACTAGAAGTGGAATGCTACCTCTGGTTAGAGCTGTGTTTGAATATACAGAAACTAACCCCCAAGTACTGCTGTGTGAAATAAAAGCATGCTTTTAATTTCATCATATAAGAATTTATTCCAAAGGGTTTAAAACTTGGGGAACAAAGGTTATTGGGTTTTTTTTTCCAAAACATTAAAAAAAAAAAAGAATTATTTTGTCCTCCTGACAAGGTTTCAATACTCTAGGACTCTCTTTGGTTCTTTGAGCAGGAAATCCTGCAAGAGGCACCACAGAACTCAGCGGTGCTTCTGTCTTCAATAAACTGAGCTCCTGCAATCACATACCTGCTGCTATGGGTATTCCAAGCAGATTATAAATTAAGGCAAGAACCAGATTTATTCGTATTCTCCGAACTGTTCTCTTTGATAAGTGAATACTGGCAACTACATCCAGCAAGTCATTCTGCAAGACAGAAGAGCGTTGAAAGTTTTCCACATACAGTCTTCCAAACACCAAATCAAATATAAGAGTGTCAGTAATAAAAGAGGACAGGCCAAGACTGTAGTGCTCACTCGGATAAGAACAACATCGGCTGCTTCAATCGCAACATCAGTGCCTGTTCCAATTGCAATTCCAACATCGGCCCTGGCTAGTGCAGGAGAATCATTGACTCCATCACCAACCATTGCAACCTTCACCCTCCCATTTTGGAGTTCCTGGACCTTTGCAACCTTGTGAGAAGGAAGAACCTCAGCAAAGACTTTTTTGATCCCAACCTATGTACAAAGAAAAAGAAAAGAAAGAAAGTTGGTGATATGCTTCCATGCTGAAATGAATGTTCTGTTTGAAGGGAAAACGAAGATCAACCAAACTAATTCTGGTGGAGACAACACTTGCAAGCTACACAGAAAGCTTAAGAACAACATGCCTTTGGCATAAAAAAAGGACTGATTACACCCCCCTCCATCTTTACTGCAGACATGCTGGCAAACCATACTCTGCTATTAGTGTCATGCCCCAAGGCACGTAGAAGTAGAGCTTCAGGCTCTACAGCCCTGGCAATAAAGGTTTAATGGTTAGAAGAGCCAGTTTTCAGCTATTCGTGATGCTTAATGCACCAAAAAGTTTCAGTGAAATCATAGGCTCATAGAATCATTTAGGTTCGAAAAGACCTTTAAGACCAACAAGTCCAACCCTTAAGCTGGCACTGCCAAGTCCACCATTAAACCCTGTACCCAAGTGCCCGATTTACACAACTTTTAAATACCTCCATGGGTGGAGACTCTGCAACTTCCTGGGGCAGCCTCTTCCAATGCTTGACAATCCTTTCAGTGAAGAAATTGTTCCTAATACCCAATCTAAACCTCCCCTGACACAGCTTCAAGCCATTTCCTCTTGTATTATTACCTGTTTCGTGGGAGAAGAGACCAACACCCACCTTGCGGCAACCCCCTTTCAGGTAGATGCAGAGAGCAATGTTTCCCCCTAAGCTGAGTTACTTCTCCAAATTCACCAAGGTGAACAGAGTTTTAGAAAGTCACCATGTATTTTTTTTAAACACAGAGAAGCAAATACCTGAGTAGCAATGGCTTTTGCAGTTTTTCTGTTGTCCCCCGTTATCAGCACCACGTCTATTCCCATGTTTTTCAGGGTGTGCACAGCAAGTGCTGCCTCCTGCTTGACAGTGTCTGCTATTGCAATCATTCCACACAGCATGCCTGCATAAAGAAATGTCCTCTGTCAGAGAGAGCTGTGGCGGCAAAGTGACAGGAAGAGAACAGGACTTCCCCTTATCTATCACACCATGGCATCTTGTGAAATAACACATTCTGGGCAATCTTGACACTCCTAAGCCTGAAAAACTGTCTACAGTTTTCTAGGTTATGGGCTCTTTCTTGCACACACACACATATTTTGTCACTTACCTCTTTCAGATCAAACAACAAACACCTTTGATATCTGGTCACAGGGAAGAAGGGGAGGAAGGTACCCTTTAAGTATGCCTGCCTATCTTTTATGGTATAGACAAATACAATAGCGGGCCAGAGAAAGTTCTCATATCTGTGCCCAGGTCAGATGTTGAAGCCACTCCTCCAGGAGGAAGCATATAGAGTATCTGCTTTTATGTCCCCTAATCTTTCAGGGCTGGATCTCTAGTATAATTAATTACTTTCATACACAAGTGTTGTACCTGCCTTTCAATGCATTGATTCAATAGTGCATCCACATTTCCTTTATATGACTTACAAAACCTCACATTGTTTTATCACTGCATGTTACCTTTCAAAAGTAAGTACTTAATTAAGTTTTGCACCCCATATCTCTATTTGCTGTCAATAGCAGCAATAGGAACACCAGCTGTATATCAGGGCCCTTATTTCCATGTTAAGAGGACTTTATTTTGTTGACTTGCTAATGGAGCCCAGGCTGAGACATGCAAACGCTTCTCAAAATTGCTGTCTAGTAGCACCAGGAATATTTATTCAGTAGTTGAATCAGAGGTCACAGATGCATTGGCAATCTATCATCATTACTGTGGTTTCTCATATTAAGGTATTGTCTGGGATCTCTTTCTGGTTAGCACAGAACCCCCCTGGCAAAACTCATTTAGTCTAATCTATTATACTTGAATGATCTAATGAATCATCATGTTTAGTCATGAAATGTTTTGAAATCAGTGATGCAATAGGTGGGCCTGTGATCCTTAAGTGATGTAAAACTAGGATGGGACATGGCACTGCTTTTCTGAGCAACAGTCCTAGACAACAGGAGATTCATAAAATAAAATAAAATTTAAAAAAATTAAAACTACCCAACAAAATCTTATAAGCACTGTTCTGAGGTGAAAACTTCTTTTAAGAACACCTTGATACTTGGCAGTTCACAAGCAGTTCTGCACTAAAAGATTAGTGGTTTCTTGACACTAGGCACCAATGAATTGCTTCAGTTTGTTTTTATCCATTCCATGGTAGGATTAACTGATGTTAGTAAGTCACACCAAAGGAGAGCAGTTACCATCTATAGCCACTAGTATGGCAGTCTGTCCTTTTGTTTCATGATCTGTCATTGCATCATTTATGTCATTTGCAATATGCAAGCCATTGCGTCGCATCCACTCACGATTTCCAATCAACACTGAGTATGTGTGAGAAGCTGATGGACCTTTGTGCACAGACAGAAAATAAAATGAGCAACTCAGAAACAGTGAACACAAGCCAGAGATCTTTGAGGATGACAATGTCAGGGTGCATGAACACAAGCCAGAGATGTTTGAGGATGACAACGCCAGGGTGCATTAGCTAGGAAAACCTATTCTTCAGGGGTTCTTTTGTGTTCCAGATTGGCATGGTCACACCCTGGACACAAACAGAATTACTCTTGTTCAACTGCTGCTATCATGGCCAAACACAAATGCACGGGCACTACCTGAAACAGCCTCATAAAAGTTTCCTCCTCAGTCTCTGCCTGTTTATAGACAGAACCGCATCATGAACTTAATGGAAGTATTTGTCTTTGCCAGTTGGCATTGTTTTTCTCAGTAGGTGCAGTATTCATGTTTTGTAAATGCCATGCTGCTTTGTTCTCACAACTAATGGCTTCTTTCAAATATAAAGGTTATTTCTGGTGAGAAAGAAGTAGCTTTGTTCTAACAAACAATGAAACCATACATAGGGCACTCCATTATGAATTCAATCCAACTTCACAAGAGCTGTATGAAGCAGGTGAGAAAATATTACATTAACACCATTCACAACTGACAGAGTTCTGATGATTAAAGTTCTTATTTCATTTAATTCTTCTAATAGCTTTCTCAAAAAGGTCAGAAGAGCCACAGCTTTCTGAAGAGAACAGATGAGTTTCTTAAGGAAGGCTTTAAATGCTTTTTCTTTCCTTCTTACACTGCAAAAGAGCAAAGTGGCTTCCACAGAGCTTGAAACAAACCCAAATGTATTGGCCTAATCAAAGCCATGAGGCACTGAAGCTCAGTTTGCAGATAAATCATGCTTTATTGTGCATCTGCTGAAAAGATTATTATTTTTTTTAATTAAGTGCCTTGAGAGATACAGGAACAGAAAACAAAAGGTCCAAGTTAATATGGGACTAAAGGGTAGGATATAAAAAGTTGCAGTAAGATATATACTAAATGCAACTGCTCTAAATGGGGAGATAATGTTAATTGGCCAACTTCACTCTCTGCTGGACAATTCTTCTATCCAAAAAGAATACTGCTGAGTATGCCTTAGGCCTAAGTATTGTATGGACGTTTTGAGTACTTACCATTGTAGGATTTAATTCTTATTTAGGTTTCTGAATTGCAGATAGATTGAGAGTAGGGGAAAGAGAGCTTCGATTTTTGTTAAGGCCCATTTTTGTGCCACATGTTCTTTGTCTCTTTCTGCCATAAATCTACCTGTCTGTTGTTCCTAGCCCTATGGGATTGTTTTACACAGTGGTCAGCACTGTTGATTCATCAGCTCTCACACTGTGACTGGCAGTCATTTTGGTGGCAGACATACCATGTGATTCTGAGAGCATGACCAGCGTACCATCTCCCAGAGGAGCACTGCTGTCCCCACTCCTGTTAGCATCCAGCTTATCGAGACCCTCCTCAGCCATATCCAGGACAGCCTCAACACCTCCGACCTTGCAGCTGATGCCACAGCCTGGGACTGCCTGGAAGTCGGTGCAATATCCCAATCCCTGAGTACCAAGCTCCTGTAGATGTAACCAGAGTTCATCATCAGTCTGTGCTGCCCACGTGGGGTACAAATATTAGATAACTCCTGCTGAAAAGAGGCCTCATTCTTCCTTTTGACAATGACTGACTGACAGAAAAGCAGTATGGAGTATCCAGTAGCACAGAAGTTAAAATAAGGATGTTCTGGACGTGCTGTGGTTTAGATTTCTAGAAAGGGGCAGCCATATAGATCACATCCAGATCTCAGCCCTAGCACCAGCAAACTATAAAGGACAGCTTTTCCTCATAGCTGAAAGATGAAGCAGTTACATTGGGGGTTCATGGCCCCAGACAAGACTAGGAACTAAAGACAAACACTAACCATACAGCCACACAGCTTCTGAAGAGGTGTAACTTCTAATTAATGTAACAGACAACTGGCTGTGGGGGATCAGGCCTTTTATATAAAAGTAATAATACAGCAGAAAAACTGTATCAAATTCCTAGAGTTATCTGTCTGGGTGATAAAGGAACTGGGTCTTTCTGCTGAGTTAGAGAGAGAAGCCAGTGAGAGCCTTCAAGATGAGAAAAGGGATTACCAGGATCCGATGAATTACCAAAAGAATGGAGAAAATCATAGAATCACAGAATGGTTTGGGTTGGAAGGAACCTTAAAGACCATCCAGTTCCAACCCCCCTGCCGCAGGCAGCTGCACTTTCCACTAGACCAGGTTGCTCGAAGCCCCATCCAGCGTGGCCTTGAACACTGCCAGGTGTGGGGCAGCCACAATTTCCTTGGGCAACCTATGTTATCACCTCACCACCCTCACTGTGAAGAATTTTCTCCTAATGTCTAATCTAAATCTCCCCTCTTTCAGCTTACAGCCATTATAAAGCTTAAAGCCAAAACATTTATGAACAAGTTATTCTGGGTTCTCTGGAAGTTGGAATTTCAGTGATCTTCTTACAACACAGCGAGGATAAGGCAGGCTCTAGGAATATTAGCAAACAGTAATGCTGAGCAGCTTTGCAATTCATATAAGCGATGACCCAGTAATAACTGGTGCATGGGATGACTACAGAAGTGTCAGGGTACTAAGGCAAATTTGAAAACAGAAAATATAAAATACAAGAAAGCAACTGAAACATTACCCATATTCTCTTCTTCCTGTTGTTAACTTCTAAATTTTATCACTGAAAGATGTATCGCTAATAAGTTGGATATGTTCTTGCCAATAAATTTTACCATAAATCAATTAATGACTTGTCTTTGCAAACCAAAATTGTCTATTTAAATCAGGCTTCCTATTTTGGTTACTATTTGTGCTTTTGCTTTTCCTGAAACATTTGAGGAACACAAGCGATATACAAATGACCTTTGAGGATTTGCAAAATTTGCGAAGATTGGAGTAATCTATTAATTCATTTGTGAAACTCACAAGTATCAGTTTAATAGTGAGGATTTAAAGCTTTTTGCCTAATCTATCCAGATAAGCAAGCAACTAATAAAAGTGACTAGTCCAGTAACACATGAAATATCACCACACACATTTGCTTCACGATGCTGTTTTAAGTTCTTATTTCATTCACAATGCTGTTTTCAGCATAATCATTCCTCCTGCACATACAGTCCTTATTTCCCTACTAGTTCAGGAAAAATTTCGTAAGATCTTGTTTGAGAACTCCACAGCATTATCAGAAAAGCAAAGCTTAGAATATGCTGTCTGGTATTGTCCAGACTAAGACGAACAATCATGAAATCTCCCAGCTTTCCAGTCTGTTACTATTCAGGCAGGCCCATCCCTCTGGGTCTTGCTCATTTTATACAACATTGCTGCATTTGCACAGATCCCTTGAGGCCTTAGTGAATTGGAAGGGTAAGTACCTCTTTGCAGTATTTAGTAACTGCCACTCCTAGAGGATGCTCACTGCTGGCTTCTGCAGTGCCAACCACCGCCAGTACCTTCTTCAGAGAGAGCACAGCTGTGTCTCCCAGCAAAAGCACCCTCATGACTTTAGGAACTCCACAGGTGATGGTCCCAGTTTTATCAAACATTACAGTCTTGATCTGCAAGAAATAAACCAGAGTTACTGCCAAAGTCCTGCAAGAATGGGGATGCTCATATGCTTTAGACACATAAGCACAGGCAAAACCTTAATTATCAGTGGATTATACCCACACTAAGAATAAACCTGCAAAAGTAGGGATTCTTCTATGTACCTTGAACTATCTGTACAGCAGGTCTCCTTATGTTTTCTTATTCAATCCCCAAACAGTGATTTTACCAAAGCTACAATGTCATCCTGTACCTATACCAGGATCTCAGATGACACTTATTACAGGACTTGTACTGTCCTCTGTGTGAGCATGTATGTATCTACATGCAGGATTCACATAATTCACCTTAATCACTTTTACCACAAGGTAGATGATCAAAGGAGGGCTTTTACAAGCCCTGTTCTAAACAATTAACAATAGCACTGGGAAGAGAGGACTCATTAATTTATTTGGTAATAGAGCAGGTGGGAAGAGTACAAGAAGCTGCAACAAGTTCTGGAAACAGCAGCCTAACCAAAATCAACCTTGTACTATTCACCAAATTCATCAATCCCTTCTTGTTAGCCAGCCCAAGGGGTCTTGAGAATCGGGAATGAACCAAACAACACAGCCTCAAATACAATGAAACCCAAAGCTAAAGTCAATTCTAACCCTGAAAATAAACACAGCACAGAGAAACACAAGAACCAGAAAGCTCAACAAAGTAGTCGCTATTTGTACTCCCAGTTATTCCAACCCACCAACTTTGCAGAATCCAACAGTTCACCTGATTTTCCAAGCCCTGATCCTCGTCTTGCTTAGATTCAAAAGGTAAAAGGTCATGACACAAATCAGCAGTCATTTTTTGTTTCATTTTTTTTTTTTCCAGAGACTTGGGAAAACTTCCGGTCTGTGCTTTATAATGTCCAGCAAGAACAAGAATTACCAGACTGTTTAACTTACTCGTACCATCCTTTTCTGTTCAAGTGTTTGCTGTGTGTCTAATCCAGTCTACCATAACATGGTTTAAACACATATTCTTTTGACTGGCCGTGGACATGTCAAACCTGTTCCTCCTTCAGTCTTCTCGTCTTTTCATCAGTTTTCTGTCTTTGAGGGGCTTTTTCTAACCCCTTTCTATCTTTTTTCTCTGTTCTAAACCAACTTCAGATCATTTAGTTTTTCTCTTACATCCTACATTTTAAAATGCTGATCATGAACAATATGCATTTCATGACAGCCCTCTGAAGAAAGAAGGAAAACACTGGATTATTGGGCTCTTCTGCAGAAGAAGTAGAGTGCAAAATGCAGAAACTTCTGTGATCATGCAGAAGATTAGCAGCCTCACTCTTATGAGATTACAGGAATGGCTGGCTCTCAACATTTTGCTGTGACTGCTTTGAAGAAAGAAGGTCAGATCTGTCTTCTTTCCCTTCATGAGCAGCAATCAATAGAAAACAAACAAACAAACAATATTCTGCAGTCTTTCTCTGGACCAGCAGGATTTTCTAGGAAATCCTTGCTGTGTAGCAACAGCTGGGTGAGCTGCAAAAGTATAGAATGAACTATTAACCTTGTGTGCCATTTCCAGGGGTTTTCCACCTTTGATGAGGATACCATTCTGTGCAGCAACGCCTGTGCCCACCATCACAGCTGTGGGGGTAGCCAAGCCTAAAGAACATGGGCATGCAATGCTCAGCACAGTGATTGAGGTTTGAAATGCAAACCTCAGTATTAGTTCAGCTTTTGAAACGTGTGTGTTCTGATTCTGCAAGAAGAGAGAAGGGGCAGGGGGAAAGAAAGAGATGTATGATTGCTGATAGAAGACAACATAGTTGGTACAACGAATCATAGTCATTTCAAAAAAACACATCTGCATAGAAACCTCCAGTAGAGGAAAGCAATACAGTATCTCAACAGTACAGAAAGGTCAATGTTATGAATTGTTTATGGAATATTTTCTGTATGCTTTGCTGCTCAAGCACACTTATGCTTGACTCTGCTCTTGGGCTCCTGGTTGAAAATATAACTTTCCCTTATAGCTTAGTAAAGGACAACACTATTTCTGGGTACACAGATTCCGACAGTTTCTAAGCATAGCAAACATACATACTATATAGCAAACACACATCCTATAGATAACAGAAGCTCATCTTTCTAAAGCCAAACCCACTGTCTGCCATCAGGAACAAGGATGTCCAAAAAAATTAAGACACAATAGAAATGGCTCAGCTCCTTGCAATGCAGGAGATCATGTTTAGTCCACAAAGACTGCCCATAATTTCAGTTTGTAGATACCACATGCAGAACTAAGGGGTAAATGAAAAGATATATTTATACCTGCAGACAGATTTTTATTACTGTAATTATTTGCTCTGTGTAGAAAACACCATATTGTATAAAAGTATTTGCCAAATTGCAGCATCAAACCCTACACACAGAAGGTATGTTAATTACACTGGAAGATATCCTAACACCCAAATTAATCTCTTACTGAGATTACTTACAGGAAAATATTTTTGAATAACATCAAAATTTATAAACCCAATTGTGACCCATACTATCCATGTCACTGTTGAAATGATGATGATAAACGGTACAAAATATCCACTAAACTTGTCTGCCAGTTGCTGGATGGGTGCCTGTAAGAAAGAAAAAAATGGATACTTGCATGCTTATGGTCAAAACACATAAATGTGCAAAGTTCATGAAGATGTCTGATTGATAGTCTTTATCTCATTCTTTTTTGAAGTCTGGAGAAACACATAGTTTGCTGGACAAGTAAATACAGCAAAATATAGAATCTTCTTATTTTATCAAAACCTATGAATAAAGTTTTCTTTTATTTTTACCTTTGACATTTGAGCTTCTTCCACTAATTTCACAATCTGTGCCAGAGTGGTATCTTTACCAACATGAGTTGCATTAACAAGAACTGAGCCATGTGCATTTATAGAACCAGCAATCACTGTACTCCCAGGCTTTTTAGTGACTGGCATAGCTTCCCCTAGAATGAAGAGGTAGAATAAATAAACCAATGCCCCTAATAACAGTGAATATAGTCCATTAGGCCACAGCTCATTGTATGCTAGCAAAATCAGCATGCTAAGAAGTAAAGACCAGAAATAATATATTATCTATCTCTATCTAGTCAAGACATATTAAGTGGTGTAATACTTTTATAAACATTTTTCTAGGTTTACTTCCAAAGAAAATGTTGTTTCTTTGGTCTAACTCTCCAGTTCACCACCCTTCAAAAAACCCGGGAACAAATTGGTTGTAAAAGGAACTTCTAGGAATTTCTCCAGTTAACGCTTTGCATAGCCATGGGTAGTGGAAATAAAGATATAAATCTGTCTTTATTTCTACCACCCTCAGTTTTCAAAGACTAGAAAAGTTGTCTTTGTGGCAAAGCTCCTCTTTTCACACTGCCTCTCAAAAAATAACAGCTCTATACAATCTTTATTTCCTTTATTTTTAGGGTTAGTGACAACGACTGGCTCTCTTAAACTAAGGGTGTTTTTGCTCCCCAAGCAAAGTAAATACGTAACTAAAACAAGAAAGCCAATACCAATGTCAAGTTTTCATATCCTTTACTTATTTATAAGAATTTAATAATGCAGATAATCCTTATTACATTTAGAAAACAAAATTAAAATTTAAGAGGCTGTGAAAAAGTCCCAGGACCCTTAATGAGCATCAGGTTGTGAGGCTTTCTTTCCGTCTCTTTGCACCGGGAGAAGTCATGTTCAGTGCCCATGCATACACACCCCAACATCTCAGCAGTATTTCCCCATCACCCTTCAGAAGTTATTTGTGAGAAGGTACCATCTCTATAAACACATTCCAGTGGAAATTCCTACAAGATCTTTGGAATAATGACAACAGTATTTAGACTCTACCCATCTAATCAGTAAGTTATTAAAAGTAACAAAACTGAACAGAAATTCCTCAACTTTTTAGGCTGTGTGCAGACACAGATTTGGCTTCAAGCTCACAAACGCTGGGCACAGCATCCATTAAGGTGGAAGGTTATGCACACAACAGCTTTTGAGTTGGGTCTGCTCTATTTTCTTGTAAGAAAGAATTCTAGAGAATTCCACTTCTTTGTGTAAGTGTAATGGAAGTTACCAGTAATGAGAGACTCATCTGCCATAGAAGTGCCTTCAATGACCTTTCCATCCACTGGGAACTTTCCACCAGGAACAACCTTTACAATATCACCTCTTTGAACCAGTTCAACAGCTACCTGCTCCTCCCTACAAAAGACACAAGTAGAACAGGCAGATTATTAACCCATCAAAAGAATAATAATGCTTTCACACTGACTACATCAAGCCTAGTCTTTGCACCCAGGCAGGCTGAAGCGGTTTTGGTTCACAAACATATACCTGATGATAGAGTGGTCAGGTCCAAGAGTCACCACAGTGGCTTCTGTGGCTTGAAGAGATATAAGTTTAGCAAGAGCTTCTGAGGTCCTACTCTAAGAAAGAGAGATGAATGTTCAAGATATATTGAGATATATAAATGCTGATGTCTAATTAACAAAATGAACTGTAAATGACCTTGTATAATATAAGCTACAGAAGAAACATCTGACTCAAAATTCCTCTGAATAGTTTTATTCTACTCTCATCATAAATACACAATAATTAATGTGAAGCTGAGTTACCTTTGCTATGTGTTCCAGCCATCTCCCAAGGGCAATGAACACGAACAGCATCGGAGGAGTGTCGAAGAAAGTGATAGGGCTTTTCTCTGCCTTTTCAACTATCGCTACCACAAGGATAACACAGGAATACACATAGGCAATCGTCGTGGCTAGTACGATAAGCACATCCATATTGGCCATCTTGTGCTTCAGTGACTTGTAAGCTTGTACGTAAAAATACCACCCACCAAGAAACTGTTGGTGTAAGCATGGACAGACTCATATTTAGGTCACAGCAGTGAAAACAGAGAGTACATAATACTGCCTACAGCAGAAATATAAACACATAGTAGGTAAGGGAAAGTATTGCTGTCCCACGCAAATTTTGTACTGACATAACTTTAGTGAAGTAATCTACTAGCAGACTGACTCCATTGTCACCCTTTCACTTGCTCTTCCTTGCTCTCAAAACAGCTCTGCCAGCTAAATGGCATCCTTTCCCTCAGCAGTGCAAGGCAAACAAGGCACTGAAGTTGAAGGTATTTGCTACAGCTACCCAATTAGTTTGCAGCTGATCAGGTAATTCTTCATTTTAATACTACCTTCCCCACTTGGAAAATTATCTGATACAACTTTGTCAGGAGTAAGCACTGCAAGCCATTACAGAATGAATAACTTGCAAAAAAGTGACACTTCATACTGCATAGGTGGTACATACAAGACAGCAGGCCTAACCCACTAAACCCTTCCAGTCTCCTGTTTTTATCACATCAGATTACATAAATGGGAGCTTAACAGAAAGTAAACCCCTAGGAAGTCTGTGGACATACCTGAACAAAAGTGCACAGGACAAAGAAGAGAAGATTTAAAACAGATAATCCAGGAATGATGTTCTGTTCCAGCACCATAGACCCATGGTGCTCACCATTGGGTATTAGCATATAAATCATTAAGATTAAAACAGGGATACCAAACAGCAGGCTGCACAAGAAAGATTTCCTCCACCTGAAAAGTAGAAGCTGTAAATGCCTGGTTGTCATACACCCCACAGTACCAAGGCCTAACCAAACGCTGCGCTCACTGTGCCAAGCTTGGAGTGTTAGTAATGTATTAATATGCAGCTTCAAGATATGTGGGAAAGAACCAACATTTTGGGACTGTTTCAAGTGTCTCTTATATGTTTAACTGTAGAGACTTCTATCAGTTAAAAACCGAAACTAATGAAAGTAATAAAAGCATTTGAACCAAACAGTGAAGAGTAAAATTAAATATGCTTTACACAAGGATAAGCTAAATTAACTGGGAAGGGCAGGGGAGTTACAGGAGATGATCTATACTCATTCGTTAGTGAGAGAGAAAGAGAAATACTTACTGCTGGATTTCTTTTTTATGATCTAGGTTATGTGCATTTGGAACTCTTCTAGCCACAGAAGCATGAAAGCCAATTTCCTTTTTATTGAAAGGGGAGGGAAGATGAGTTAGTTTTGATTAAACTACCCATATTACTTACCACACGCTTAAATGATACTACTTCTAGAAGAAATGTCAGAAATGAACACTATTCCGTATTTAATAAATGTCAACTTCTTATTTTTAGATCCTGCCAACGTGAGAGGATATTTCATACAGTACTCAAAATGTGAACTGCAAAGTGTTTCAGCTACCTATACATAAACACAGTGTATAGATGCAGTGAATATCCCAGGTTTCTTAGGCATAGGAATCTCCTACTGACAGCTGAAGTTTCACTGCCCTCCTCCAGAGAAATTTATGACCTTTCATCTCCACCAGAAAACTATGAGAGGCTGGAAAAACCACAAAGGAAGGTAAAAATGTACAAGCCACTGGGCCAGTCAATCTCGCGAGCATCTCCTTAACACTACTGTTGAGTAGGCAAACCTGCAGTTGAACATCAAAGTGGCTAGAATTTTTTTAAACCTGTAAAACAACAAACTACAAGGCAAAGCATCCCCAAACCAAATAAAAGCAAATAGCCAGTTTTGACTGATGCTTCAATGTGTTACTGCAGAATCATGCTCCCTCTCCCCAACGCCCATAAAAAACCCAAAACATACTTGCAGGAACAATACATTTAAACTTTGTACCTGCACCATGAGATGCTCCTGTGACAAAATACACTTTGAGGAACTACTTTGCCAGCCTAAACAGTCTAATAGTTAATATGTTAAACACTGTTGCCCCACCAATTCTGTGGGTTAGGACCTTTTTCCTGCATAAATACTCTAGAACACAAATGGCAGCCTCTGCTGTCCTCCTGACTACTCAATTGCACGTGCCTCACACATGTGCACTCTTCTGGTGGGGCAGAGAAGGAAAAAATTTTGTCCACAACCTGACCATGATAATGACAGATTTTGTGATCTGCGTGGTTACTGTTAAGCCAGGATTCTTTTCATTTAGCGGCTGTATCACAAGTTCTTTTGGTTTAAAAAGTTCTCCTCTGAACTGCTGTGGGAATAAATGCCAGTGAATTCAGAGACGTGCAATACTTGTGGTATGAGCTGTTGCAAAACTCCTTTTACAGCCTCTTTCACTGGCAAGAGAAAGTGGTGTTTTTTTCTGAAGTATCAGCAGTTCACTGAAATGACAGGGAATCAGACACACAGGATTGCAAAGAACGAGTATTTGACACTTTTACCAGATATAGATAAGAAAGGTTTGGGTTTGCAGTTTCAAGGGTGTGTTTTCAGAGTAACAACCTGGGTGACTATGCACTACGGTGGAGTACAGCTGCTTCACCACAACA
The DNA here is from genome assembly GCA_017639245.1 of Myiopsitta monachus. Lineage (NCBI taxonomy): Eukaryota > Metazoa > Chordata > Aves > Psittaciformes > Psittacidae > Myiopsitta > Myiopsitta monachus. The sequence goes on from CM029919.1 coordinate 71,020,386, forward strand.
GCATAAAAACTCATCTGCAAAAGTCAGTAAAACCTCTCAAATATCAGCTGCTTTGTTTCCTTTTTAACTTCACCTTACAATTGTTTATACATAAACCATTTCTAAAGCCTACCTCAATTATTTTTATAATATCTCGAGGTCCAGTAATCTCAGGATCAAATTGGATGTGAGCTTTGCATGTGGCAAGTGCAACTGAGGCGTATAATATGCCATTTGTTCTCATGAGTTTGGATTCAATATTGTGAACACAAGAAGCACAAGTCATCCCTGTAATCTAAAGGAAAGACAAATTGAGGTACAGTTAGCAGTCCCCAACATTCATCCAATATTTGTGGATGCATATGAGACTCACCCTCCTGGTGTCACAAAGGTACTAATGACTATCAAGCTCTGCTGGTACTGACCCAAGGCCTCGGCATGAAGATTTTATAGAGCTGTCTTAAATGAAACAAAGCTGAGAACATAACTATACACTTTTATCATTAAATTCTGGAAGCAGCACTTATAGTCACAGCTGTATGTTTGTATAGCAGCACTTGGACACTGTATTAACTGTCATAGTACTGTTAATGTGGTTCTATCACCAGCGATATTAACATTACCAAAATCAAACTCTGCATGTGTGACTTTCGCTCACTCGCTTCAATTTTCCTGTGCCTTCAATAAGACATGTTCTTACTTTCTGCTCTACTAGCAAAACTGTTGACTGTTGTTATCTTTTAGTATGTGTCAGAGACTAAAAACAGACTTCCGAAGGATCTGCCCTTCATATAAACAATTTACTAATTTTACCCAAAGTACTCAGACCTCTATACAAAGCCCCAGGCATTATTAACACATATTTGGTGTTACACTCTCAGTTGCTCAGAGTCTGTAGTGTTGACTGAAGTGCCTTCACAGAAAAGTTCAATTTCATTTCTCCTTTCTACGGAAAGTCTACTCTGTACATACGACTGTCACTTTTCACTTCGACACCTTTGGACAGGTTCTTCCAAGACAAACTGATTTTGTCTTTTCAGCAATTAATAAGAAATAGTGTCACCAGCCAGACTGACCTGCTGAAGCCACAACTCCTTAACCAGAAGCATTTGCAAGTAAATTATTTTTCCAGACCAAACCCAACATATAATTTCAAATATGCATGACTTACTAGAAGCTCCACATTCCCTTCTGTTTCTGCATGATCTTCTATGACAGTAGCACCAAAACCCAAATTCTGGACCAGCTGTGCTATTTCAAGAGGCTGTATGAGTTCTGGCTTGTATTTTATCTCTGCTTTACCTGCCATCAGTGCTACCAACACTGAAATAATCCCTGCAGTGGCAATAATAAAAAAAATATTAAATAATGTACCTCCTTTGAGAGGAAGAAAAATAAAACATTACCAGTAAATGTCAGCAAGGGGTATAGCAACTTAACAGATGTTATAAGCGCAATGATTTCTCTCTGATTCCTCTTGGTGTTGTTCCCTAGTCACAACAGCAAAGTTTTCCCTGAGATCCAGCCACACTGCAGCTCGCTTCAGCAATGAGAACTGCAGCAGTTACACACAGGAGGTGAGCTTTGCTATGATCTAATGAGACAAAAAGGATGTACAGAAGCAACCTTTACACTCATTGCGGCAAGCTCTACCCTAGACTCTCTAAGTTTAGAAAGCACTAAACAAACCCCACATCACAATGCTAGGCCTTCTTCTTTACTTATTTTTGCCTTTGGGTTATCTTTCCATCTTCTTTCTGGTTTTGTTTTTGGGTTTTTTCTGTTTGCCTGGGTTTGGTTGGGTTTGGGTTCTTTGTTGTTTGGTGGGTTTTTTAAATAAATCAACCCACAGATATCTACATTTAGAATTGAAAAGTAAATCATAAAAATCACAGGCAAAAATAACTGTTCTGAAGTGCTAATGGTTTCTTAGATGTTTAAATCAAGGCAGTGAGACCGCCACTGGGAGACTGGGGGCACAGTAATCAATAAGCAAAAACCTCCAAAGGCATCCCTACACAGATGAAATCAGATATTGATGAGGCTCATCTGTTCATCTTCTATATGGCCAGAGGAAAAGTAGCTCCAGTCTGCAGACTTCTAACCTAATAAGCTTTGCTGTGTCTAAGTTAATATAATTACCCAGGCACTGGAGCCATGCATTTGCTTATACCTGCTTTTGCAAAATGTGACCTGAAGGGTAAGTTTCGGATCACAAATATGCCAGAGCTCTCAATAGCTCTGGAAGAGATGGATCGCTTTGTAAAGCAATAAAGCCCTGAAAACTAAATGAGAACCATTTTCTTGTCTTAAGCCTTATTTGAAATTTCTATCACATTGCAGCAACTTACTGTTACAATACAACTATGCCCATAGGGTTTGTCCACCAGTGCAGTAGGATAGTTAAACAGTGGTACAGTTACATTAGCACTAAGAAATAACATGAAGCCTATTTAACCTCCAGATGTTGTACCACAGCCTTTTCCATTAATCACATGGAATACCTTTTCCATCCTATAGTCCCTTACGGACTCATTATTGTCATAGAATCATAGAATGGTTTAGGTTGGAAGGGACATTAAAGATAATCTAGTTCCACCCCCCCTGCTATGGGCAGGGACACCTTTCACTAGACAAGGTTGCTCAAGGCCCCATCCAAACTGGCCATTAATTAAGATTACAGGGAACTGAAATTTATTACCATCTTGTTTCTGCAAATTCCTCTCAATGGTAGACACACAGGATGCACAGTTCATGCCCGTGATTTGTAAAAAACACTTCCCAGCTGTCACTCCACTGGGCTGGTTTGGCCCATCAGGATGTGGTCTGTCTGGAAGATCATCTGAGGAACAGCCTTGGTGAGGAGGATCTGGAGCTTGAGGCTGCACAGCAGCTTTGCTGATGTCAGGCTGGTGCTTGTGTTCTCCAGTGGCAGTGTCTTGAATAAATGCACAATACACTGAACAAGCACTATTTACAGTGAGATTGGGTAATGCAAAATTACAAACAGGTCACATTTATCAATCATGCAAAGTCTCATAGTTGTTTGAAAGGTAACATAGTCATCTTGGTCTCTTCATGGAAATAATACATGAGTATAACAATATATATTCACCAGTAGCACTTGCATGACAATTTAACTCTACAGAACTAGTTTTCCACTTTCAGATGGCAAATGATTCCATCCAATTTCAATGCCTAGACCTGACAGACACCTCCACTCAACAAAGATATACTGCTATCTAGAGGGTCCTTATCCAGCACAGAGAATGCAGTCCAGTCATATCCCTTCTGCTCCTGTTGTCATCTGTGCACAATGCATAGCACTTCATCTCAAACAAGGAAAAGGACAAGTTTCTCAACATGTTTCTCTTTATGGCACAATATTTACACTGCAAGTACTACCAAACGAGTAGTGGAAGGATTTTCAGCACCCAGATGACCTCAACGCATATAGGTCTGTTGCAATTATTTTTGTTTTTTACCAAATACTGAACAGACATCCAATAGCTCCAGCTACGTTCACAAACTGCCTCCCTTTAGCAGAGGTTTGCATAAAGGAGCAAGAGTTGCTTCTGCACACATTAAACACAGGGGGTCCCCTCCTTTTCCACAGATAAATCAGGTTCCACCAACAAATTATAAACCAAGCAAATCATAATGAAAGACCACATATGGGCTCCTCCTCATTTGTAGTAGTACCACAGATTCAGAGAGAGTGGACCCATGAGAAAAGCAAATAGGATGTGGTCTATTGTGATCAAACTAAATCATTCTAGGTAAAGTACATTAGTATCTGAAAGCAAATCTGTTGAGGTGAAGCAGATAAATATTGCCACATTTGAAATTCACTAAAGAGGAGATTGTGCACCATAGCAAGTTCTTAAGTATTGAGCACACATACAAAACATACAAACTTTGCTGCAGCTGCAATGCTACATGTGCCACAGCTACATGTGGAAGCACCTGCTCCCACCAGAGTACCTGCATCTTGCCACTTAACTCACTTAAAGTAAGGCCTAGTAAAGTAGGGATAGTAAAAATACGCAATAACTAAAGGTCAATGGATTCTGTCTTTCCACAATTTAAAACAATAATATGGACTTGTATGCAGAATAAAAGTGATTTTAAATGAAAGTGATTTCAGTAAGTTTGTAAGGTTTAGTATTTTAGAAATGAAATTAACATAAACTAAAACATTCAGTTTGATAGATCTACTTACAGCAGCCTGTAGACATAGGAGGAAACCCCCTCCAGTGGGTAAGGGGATCAGCTACTTAAAGACCTTGTACTAACTTTCAAATCTTTAGGTTCATAATGTGACTCAACTTTTCCACCCACCAATACAGTTATTAAAGGGCTGAAATAAGGTACGTCACAGCTGAAATCTCTCTCCCTTGCTAAGTGAGGTCAGATCAGGTCAGTCCCTTAGAAAAGACAATGCCAAGAGTTTCTCTCCAGAAGAGAATCTCAATGTGGGTGTCTCATGGCCCAGCTTGGCACACTACCCATGGAAGAAAAAACACTGTTACCTGTCAGTACAGAAGCATCAAATCCCATGTCTTCTATGGCAGCTGTTAACTCTTCTCCATTAGTGACAGCTGGATCATAATGTATGGTCCCAGTTCTGCCAGCTAAAGAAACTGTTATACGTTGCACTCCTTTTCTCTGTGATATGGTCCCTTCTATGGACTGTACACAAGAATTGCAGGTCATGCCATCAATCCTAATGACAGCCATGCATGTTGTGTCTTGCAGAGGCTCTCTGAAAAGATTGTGTTGGGAAGCAGGTGATGGAGATGCTCCCTCATTTGTTTCTAAACCATTAAGGAGGCATACTTTAAAGTTTCCAGGTGGAAGGGATTCAATAGCTTGCTGCAAAGCTGACAGGGTAATTAAATTCGGGCTATACTGTACCACAGCACATTTATGCTCCAAAGACACTTTAATACTTTGTATGCCTGGAAGATCAGATATATTTCCTTCGATGTTTCTGACACAGGAGTTGCAGTGCATGCCTTCTACCCGTAGAGCCACTGTAGCTGTGTTACTCATCTTGGTTAACTGCAGATCTACTCCATTGCTCTCAAGACTTGCTGGTGTCTCTTTAGGGTTTGCATTCTGCAAGCGCTCAAGATCAAGGACACCCAGCTTCAAAGGGGCGGATTTACTTTTGATGGTGCAGTCATACCCCAGGTTACTGATATGACTCTTGAGGTCGTCAGGCTGAATGATGTAAGGATAGTACGCAACAATTGCTTCCTGGTTACCAAGTGACACCTTGATTTTTGCCACGCCGTGCAGCTTCCTAATCTTTCCTTCAATATTGGTGGCACAGGACTGGCATGTCATGCCTTCTACCCGAAGCTTAACTACTGCTTCTTTCAAGCATGACAAATTTACAGTAGCTGTTGTCAACCTCTCTTCTGCTATGTTGGCATCAAAGCCCATGTCCTGAATTTCCTGGCAAATCTGCTCAGGACTTATGTCTAACTGGAGATATTTTATTACAGCGTTGTTCTGTTCAAGGGAGACTTTAATACTCACAATGCCCTTCACCTTGGAAATTCGGCCTTCTATCGACTGCACACATGATTGGCAAGTCATTCCCACAATGTTGACTGCCACAGTGTGTTCTTGGGAAGATGAAGAGGGCCCTGTTTCAAAGCTGTCCTCGTAGCCCATGTTGTCAAAAGCAAAACTGTGTTTCATTGTAGGCTCCAGCTCACAGCCAGGGGGAGAATAAGTGTTGGACAAAGCCTAAGGAACAAGAGGCAAAATAAAATATCATTAGCCCTGTGAAAGCAGCAATATTCCACATGTGCTTTCAAGTCAGGCTACACCACCAAAACGCTTCACAATGTTAGCTTACACTTTGAATATATTACCAGTGATCTATGCCTACGATGATGCATCATGCCTCTGATGCTTCTCTTGAGCAGCAATTTAAAAAATATTCACTAGGGATATAAAAGCAAAATTATCTCAATATTTCCACCCCAATGCAATCATTTAAAACCTGAGCTTTCCGCAGCCACAGGGCACTTTCACTATGCAGCCTGAGCCCTGCTCTCCAGGGCATCTTGGCACAAAAGGCAGAAAGTGGGCTGATCGTCTGTCCACAAAGGTCAGAAGCTGGCTCAGCCTGGCCAACCTGCTACTGTAGGAGTTCAAACCAAACCAAACCAAAACGGCCACAGAAAACAGAATCAAGGATTTCTCAGAAGCCTGAAATAAGATGGCACAGGGAGGACCTGTTGCCTGATATCTGAAGAGCTGTCTGCATGTAGAGCTTCGAAGTTAAAATCTGTACGTGACAAAGATTTTGAAAGACACAGAATGACATACAGATACTTCCACTATGGTTTAGTCTACCTTCATCTGAGGCACCTAAGGAAGACCATATATGGAGATACAAGAACTCACTGATTTGATCCAAGACTCATTTTCAGGTTGTAGTTGCCAGCACTGAAGTAGATCAGTCACAAGTGGACTATCTCTCAGTGAGATCATGGGCTCTGCAGTACTGGCTCTCTGCAGTTTAATGCACTCAGTTTAATTCAAAATTAATTATTAAATAAAAAAAAAAAAAACAAGTTATAAAGGCAATGCTTCTTAGAGAACAGGTAATTGGAGCACAGATTCTGTTTCCTAAGGGAATTGCTGGCACAAAGTGATGAGAAAGATTGAGAAGGGGATGGACAAGTCCCACACTGTCAGATTTCATGGAACGAACATCAAAATTCATGTCTATGACTTAATGTAGCTTTAATTATTAAAAATTCAAATACAAGCTACTACGACAAAGCTATTCTCTCTCCTGCAAAGCCAGGGTCTCTCCAGCATTCAGTAAAGCACCTGATGCTGGGCATTACTGGAGGGAGGGGCAGGAGAAGGGGCCACTGGATCTGGCTCAGTACCACAAATCTTGTTCCTACCACGAACAAGAAAACTCCCTCCTTGGTACCACAGCGCAGATAAGAAGCATTTAGGCTGCTTACTAACGCTAGACTGCATCCAGTTCATTTGCTGCAGTATTCAAAATTCATTAAGTTGATTTTGTTTCATGCTTAGACGGCTTGAGAATAATGAGGTCTGGGGTCATGACCAAAATGGTAAAACGTTAAGACAAATTCGCTTTCAGCCTTCTCTGTATTGTATTTATTAAAACAGGAGGAATGATAAATTTCAGTTCTTCAGCATTACAGTGCAGCTCCTCATTATCCCAAACAGGAGCTCCCCCTGCACTCCCCTCTTTGCTCCCTCTATCTCCACTGAACCTCAAGGTTTTGTGGATGCTGAGGAAGAAGAGTCATGAGAATATTTAAGCCCTGACATTCCCTTTTACCTCCCCCTCCCATAGGCCTGCCAGCACCCAGGGCACATACTGCTCTCTTCTCACTTCTCTTCCCAGAAGCTCCTGAAATCCCCAATACACAGGAAAATGTGCAGCCAGCCCCTCCTTTCAAAACAAAACTTAAACAGTTATTGACATCCCTGCAAATATGGTTCCCTGCTTAAGCACACACAAAGACAACCACATGCCTATTTCTTCTATTTGTGCCTTTCCACGGTTTAAAATAACAATATGGCCTTGCATATGGTAAAGAAGCTCATCTGATAAATGAAAACAGTGTCTCACCCACTCATTTTGCTTGTGGTGGCCAGCTCTTCTTATCACAAACACCCTGCAAACAAAACCTTTGCATGGGATTTCCAGGAGCTCACCCTGTATATTTACTTTGGCTCGTATAGCAAAAGCTTTCTGCACCCTTTGGCAAAACAGAGCATGAGAGAGGAGCAAGATGAATATCCTCTGCTCTCCTACTCCACCATGTTTCTGGCAGTCACCTGGAGATGAAACCCAGGAACCATTACAAGCTTTATGTCCTCCACTGCACTCCTCCACTCCTACACCCAACCATCTCAGTTTTCCCAGGTACCCGGTGATATAAAAGCAATTCAAATTAAATGTATAAAAGGATTAAAGGGCATTTTTTGTCCTCCACTCCCTTGAAAAACATGAAAGCAATGACTGACTCTACTACTTCAATGCATTATAAGCCGCAGAAACTTCAAAACTCAGCGCCACTTTATATTTTGGCTAAAAAGCTATCCAAACATTCAGGAGGGTTGGCAAAAATATTTTGTTTGTTACTCGGCAAAACCAGATGCTTATGCTCCGTAGGAGAAAAATCCTTGCACATAAATTTTTAAATGACAAGGGGGAAATAGAGGGGATGCAGAAATACTGACCAGAAAAATGCTTACTTCCCTTAAAAAAAAAAAAAAATCACACCCCCCCCCAAAAAAAAACCCAAAATGCCAAATCGTTGCAGAATCTCCCTTCCAGAGAACCCAGAAATATGCAGAGGTTCAAATATAGTGCTTGCAAAGCCTTTAGTATTGCTTAACAGCTTAAAAAAAAAGAAAAAATAAAAGGCACAGATACATCTATGTGTGAATTTTCTAGCAGGGGTGTTGCTACACTAGATCAGAGCAAAACAGCAGGCTCACATGAGGACACAAAGAAGACACATGCAGAAACGCACCTATAGTTTGCCTCAGGGCTCATGGTAGGTCTCAGAAGAGGGTTTCCTGATACCAGCTGACACCCACACATAAAATGGTATCAATGATGCTGTATAGGAATTGAGAGACACCATCTGCAAGAGGATCAGAGAAGCAATCACCTCCAAAAATGCCAAGAAAAATGTGCCTGGAATTCCCAGGAATTACCCCTCCTGCTTGCTCCTGCCTAGAGAGAAATCCCAATGAAATAATAAAAATGCATCTGACTCTTCATCTATAAGGGAGTGCAAAAGAACCAGATGCATTTACCAACTATTTGTCTCCACACAAAAGGATGCCTGCTTATTTTGAAGGTCAGGTGTATTCCAAATCAGTTTGCTCTACCAGTCTCACACATATTTCTACAGTGACTATGCAAGAACTATGTAAATAATGAAAGCATGACATTATGACAATTTTTTGCCTCCCTTGCTCTGCACTTAAAAGTTGCAACTGAACACACACAGCAGAGCGACGCTCTAGTCTGAAAGCTACGAATTCCTATGGAAAGCAGTGTTATGGAGCTCATTTAGACAATATAAAATTAAAAAAAATAGAAGAAAATTGATAAGAAACACACTGACACAGAAGTAGTGGCAGCTGGAGACAGCCTTAAAGGAAGCACCAGGTTCAGATCAAAAACATTTGCATCTACAGAAGACAACTCTGAACCAGACCCAAGGTGAGCAGTAATTGAAACTGTTGATGTGCATGAGCATGGAATCCAAAGCTCAGCTCCCTGTATGGGAATTTCAGAGCATGAAGAACCAGCATGAGGCACAACCCTTGATGTTCCACGTAGGAGCTGGAGCATTCATGCCTGCCTTGGGGCAAAGCAGGGCTGGAGGAAGAAGGAAGGGGCAGAGGATCCTGCTCACCATCCAGACTGCCTCCAGCCATCATGAAGGAGATCATCCGACAGGATTGTGCCCTGGGGCTGGACTAATTCTGTGGAAAGCATTGAGGTGAAGCAGGGCAGGGAAACATTGCTGGATTGGGAGCACCAAGTCCTGAGCCCCGGCCTGGCATGCAGCTCTTGGCATTAGAGCATCTAGAGCTCAGCAGCAGATCTGCTAGGAAAGCTGGTCATGGTCCATGGCCTGTGCAACTGCTCAGCAAAACCACCCCACTGAGTGCTGCCCTCAAAGGCCTAGTGCCCCACTTTCCCCACAAATGGGCTATTTCTTCTGGGTACTCCCATTCAGAAGTGTAAAGGCTGAGAGTTTAACACAGCAGTGAGGGGATACAGAAGAAATGTGAGAAAAGCAACTATTAAAAAAAAACAACAAACAAACCAACAAAAAAACCAAATGAAAGCCAAAAACAAAGAAGAATAAACTCCAGCACTGGGCAAGACCCTCATGTATGCGCAGGCGATGACTGGTGTCTTGATGATGGACGCATCCCCATCGCTGTCAAGTCAACAAGGTTGGTGCCCTCCTTGGCTTCATGCCCCAGCCACCAGCTGCCCCTGGCTGAGTCCCCATGCTGCCTCCACCCCTGTGCTCCATGGTCACCTCATGGAGTGGCTTGCCACCAGGAAAGCCATCCCTCTCCCCCTGAGGGGGTGCAGCCACCTCCAGAATGCCAGTGTAACACTCTTGGCCTCTGCAGCTGGAGGCTGAGGCTGCGGCAGGTGCACCCCGCAGCTCCCAGAGCATCACCCGTATGGAGATCCTGCACAGGTGCTGTACCTCTCTGGTGGTCCACCAAGGCTCTCCCCCAGGGCTGGCTCTGCTGCTCTCCACCTCCTTCACCTGGCCTGTGGGGATGCCAGATTTCACTTCCTGAAATTCAAGCACCAGACTCCTCACCGCGATGCCGGACAGTCAGCTGGTGAGGAGACAGGGCCCAGCCCATTCATAGAATCATAGAATAGCACCTTCCCCTCTGCCTCTCCCCATCTGCTCATCCAAGAATGCCGGATCTCACTGAACCTCATGCACAGTATCTCCAGTGGCTTTGAACTGCTCTTCTCCCTTTACCTCTGCAGGCTGAAACCAGCTATCACCTTCTCACCTTCAAGCACTGCCAAAGAATTGTCTTACGTGCGTCACTGTTTTACCTTTCTTGCTTAGTTCTTTCACAACCCACCGACTCATGGCTTTGGATTCAGGCAGGCAGTAACACACAACTGAAAAGCCACACACTATTAATTAAATGCTTCAGATGCTTTCCCAGTTTGTTATGGGCAGCCAGTGAACAACAAAATGAGGACAAAGCAGCCTCAGGAACATCAAAGGTCCTGAATCTTCAATTTCATGCCTGCACTTCTGAGTGGGCAGAACTTCAACCCTCATCCTCCTTAACAAATTTCAGTGCAACTTGTCCATTCATCTTGTTAGCTCATATAGTTTAAATGTATTATGATCTTAACTGGTTGTTCTTCCTTCCCTCTTCCCCCAAGTTTAGTGAAGATTAACAAGTGTCAGTAGCTACTATTTTCAGTAACTACTTGCAACACAGCTTGCTGAGTTTTAAATGAGGGAAAACCCACCCTCTCCACCTGGATATTGAGATTCAATTAAAATATTACTTTAAAGCAGCATTTATGTGCTTTTGTTTTCAAAATATTACATTAGTTCCCAAATGCTTCTGCCAAGTGACTGCTATTCCACATCTAAGAACAAGTTTCTGTAACAGTACAGATGATGGGGAAATATTTACGCAATTGCAGCTAGTCTTGGTGAAATGAAACCTACACCATAGTTTAACAAACCTTCGAGACCTTAACAGGTACTTTTAAATTAAAGGGAGCTATGTAAACCAAGCTCACTTTAGTGGGAAAGGGGAAAACCTTGCTGTAAATGGATTGTTTCCAATTTAGAATTAAAGCAGAACACTTCATGGAATTCATGATGGCTCCAGTTCAATCAAAATGCATATCCCAGCAAACTGAACACAGAAAAGAGATCCTTTGGTAGAAAGAAGTCATTTACGTCATGATTGTTTTCTAGCAAACATTTATAAGTAACTCAAGTCAGAAAAAGCTTTCAGCTATATTTGGTCTGCCCTGGCTGCTATTTTATTCCAGTCTGACACCAATTATTTAAGCTATTCTAAGCATATGCAGTTTCAAAGGACACAAAATTTGTCCTGAGAGTTTCTTTTCCTTAAATAGTCACAATTTTCACTGATCCAAACTACACTGCTGTCATTCACATGTCTTTTGAATAATAAAACTTCTTTCTGAAATAATAAATCTCATCATGTTTTTATCAGCACTGATCTTTCCAAGCCTCTTCAAAACAGTTAATCTCCAAAAATACCATAGTTATATATATCAATGATTTTTAAAGAAATAAAAATGTTGCCACAGATGTATTATCAAGAACTTCCACCAGCATCCACTTAGTAGTTATAAATTACTTACCTATGGTTAGGACCTTTTAATGTTTCTGCAACTTCTGTTATTCCAGAGAATACGTGGTATGAGCTTCTGTCAAACTACTCAAGCAATTGCAGTTCAAAAGGAGAAATACTAATATGTTTCCTTACTAAGAATCCCCATGATGTATTATTAGAGGTGGAGTTGAAAAAAAATGCTCTTTAATTACTACACTATAACCCATAATTAACATCTGCTTTCAAAGGTTACTTTCAGAGGACTTTGCATTTGTTTACTGTTTCTTTTGGGGCAGGTATCCATGCTGGGGATTGAGACAATTTAGATAAAGAAGGTTTAACCTCCTTTAATACACCATCCTCATCCAACATGCTCTGTTTTAAATTCTCCAGTTCAGAAACACCTCTTTCCTCCCAACACACACACACACACACACACACACCAGCTCACTGACCTGTCTTTCAACTGCATTGACTTCTGGCATTCCCATGGAGTAACTCTGCAAAACTTTCTCTTCTTTCTGAAAGTTACTGCTTGCTTTTATCAGAGATCCTGTCTTGGACTTCTCACCAATAATCAGTAGTTCAGGCACATCATGAGCTGCCTGCCGCTTACGAATAGACACCAGGGTTATGTTTTTGTTGTTCAAAGTAGCTAAGCAGGACAGTTCCCTTTTCATTTTATTGTCCAGCTTTCTCTCCATTATCTTTCTGGACTTTAAATATTGCAATGCCAAAGGAAAGCTTTACAGGAGTAGTTATTCAATGTCTTATCAGCCCCAATTCTTTCAGCTACATTTACAATGGCTTGAAGAGTTCTGCCCGTCTAATCAATGTGCTCATTAAGCATTCATCATGAAATCCCAGATGTAACCTGTGATCCCTGTGTACACTGCTCACTGCACTCAGCCACCTGCTCTTCCTGCCAGTTTAAACGCTTCCCACCAATTGGCATCCCTCGTGCTCACCAAACTGCGTTCTGCACTGTTAATCTTTGCACACGGCATTGCAGCAAGCTCAGCCAAGGCTGCCTTTCGCAAGCTAGTCAAACATGACCTGTGTGCACCAGTGCATAATTAACTCAGCCAGCCAGGCATTAGTTCCTTGTGGCCATGTGCATAATCGCAGCTCCTACAAAGGGCAATGCTATTCCATTTCCTTCTATGAAATTACCAGGGATTTCTGGGATAAAATGTGGCCCATTCTAACACTGAAAACATGCCTGTGATTATATCATTAGATAAGGTTCCTAGACCAAAGTTCTTTCGCTCATTTAGGGCATGAGAACATTTATTCTTTGTTTCAAGGGGGTGGGGGGGCTGGAAGAATGAGTACAATATTGTACCTTTTGAAATGTCCCTCTTTACCATCGGAAAACTTTATTAAAAACTAAATAACATTAAACCAGCAATTAGTGCCAGAAAGTAAATATAAAAGAAGATAATCCCTTTGGCAAACTCAGTTCCCCTTAGATCTTCTGGGGAACTACAGGAACACCTAGCGCAGACAGCCATACACACAATGGGCAGCGCTACCCGTAGTGCCTAGAGCCAAACTTGAATATATTTCTCTAGTATGGCCCACAGCAAATTCACAGTGCTGTGCTAACTTGGTGAGTACATCTCTAGTTCCCTAAGCCCACAGTAGTACAGCCCACTGCTGAAGACATCCCTAAACAGAGGCACCCAAAGAATTGATATAATATAGCTGATGTGTCAGCAATTCACACCCTCCCTGGCTGTGCAGTGACCTCACTGCAAAGGCAGGCCTTAAAAGAATCAGTTTGGTTTAACCAGAATCTCTTGGATTTGTCCCAGAATTTAGTCCTATGAGGAGGTTAGCATACAGGGTTAAATCTGAGGGAATCAATGACAAACACTCCACCTGTCTGGCAGGACAAATTCAGATTCTTTTTACTTCCAAAAGCAGTACATTCCTCACACCCCTGCCACAAACACAGTAGTCCAGAAAGCCACCATGCAGGACATTGGCATCCTGCCTTGTTTTCCTGCCATAACTTCCCCACAAGGATGAATCCTCAGCTCTGCTCACACCATCCGGTTCTTGACTCCAGAGTCAGGAACATCTTTGGAAAAATAAGCTCTTTTGACAGTGAAGCAAACCTCAAAATACTGTTGTAGCACTATTTGGTATCATTATCTTAGTATACATGATTGGTGACAGCATTACACTTTAAAAAAGGGTTCTTTTGAAAGCATTTTGAGAAATGGCCCTTCTAAAGAGCATTGCTACAGAGAGTAAAATATCTGTGTTTGTTTTGTATATATCAACAAAACTCATTAGAAACACACCTGCCTTCAGCTGGAACACTTCTGTAAAAGAAAACTGTGTTGAAGATGAAATATCTTCATTAATTACTGGTTTTAATTGGTTTTGAAACAAGCAATTGAAAATCATACAATTTGGCTCACATGAAAATATTTCACTACAATGTCTTTAAATACTAAAGCTACAACTAATGCTAAACACATATGTATATACATCAAGTTAAAAACTATTTTCTGTCTTTCTGGAACAAAATCCTCTGATCCCAAACCAAAGCTATTCAGCTCTGCATCTAATTCCTAATAATGGAAATTTCAAATTCTAGATTGTCTTAGGGAAAAGAACTTCCAGTTTCTGTCCAGCTCTAAAATCTATACCTGATCAGTCTATACCCAATCTATACCCGTCTCTGGCAGCACCTTTACTATTAAAAATATCTCAAACCCCACCCAGCATGTTTCTACAAGTAACTAATATTCATTAAATTATTCTGTGACGAAATATACTGTAAAAACAAGTTAGCTTTTTTTGTTCTTCATTTCAGGTTCACCAGCAAAGCTCAACTTGGGCTGACAGAATAAAGAGATATTTAGTAAGTAACTTCTCTCCAATTCCCTTCAAATATCATCCTTTTCTTTTTTTTTTTCCTTCCAACTTCTGAATAACTCTGAGGTAAAAATCTGTTTGTTTCCAGCAGTGGAGATAAGTTCCTACTTAGTGCCCCATAGTTCTTTGCCTTTGGCAGAGCCTGAAACACCGATTTGGAGGTAGACAAGAAACATACAAGGCTGTGCTTTGAATACTTCAGTCTTACAAGATACTTCCCCACATTAAAAGAACTGTTTGGCTGGGAAAGAAGTTTGCTATAGTTCTTCAGATAAAAGGGGCACAAGATATATTTCAACCAGTCTAGCTAATCTGAAATACCCAGTTTAACTGCAGGTTCAAGAAGAGGTATATGGCAACGGCAAATGAAACCTGCGTAGCTGACCAAATTACAAGCAGCCTGTCATGGGTTCAGCAGTAGCAGTCATTCTTCTCCTTCTTGGTGGCTGGTGTAACACTGTGTTTTTTGATTTTTGGGCCTGGGAACTGCGCGGATAACACCAGTGTTTTCAGTTACTGCTTGCTGATGTTTTGTCTGGCCAAGGACTTTCTGAGTCTCATGCTATGCCAGGGAGGAGGGGGAGCCAGGAGGAAACAGAGACAGAACACCTGACCCAAACTGACCAAAGAGGTTATTCCGTACCACAGCACGTCATGTCCAGGATGTGAAGACGGAGAGCAGAGACCTGGAAGGGTGTGGTGGTGGACTGGGGGTGCATGGCATGGTCAGGTTTTTGGTACTGGGGAGAGGGGTTCGCTGCTGGGGGGTGCACTGGCTGGGTCGGGCTTGGTGAGCAGTTGTATTCTCTTCCCTTGTATTTCTCTTGTATTATTACTGGTGGTAGCAGCAGTGATTTGTGCTATACCATAGTTACTAAATTGCTCTTATCTCAACCTGTGCGAGTTGAATTCTTTTGATTCTCCTCCCCATCCCTCCGGGACTGGGGGAAAAAAAAAAGAAGGGGAGTGAGTGAGAAAACTGCGTGGGTGGGGGGCTTAAACCATGACACAGCCCTTTGAGAAAAGGTACCATTCACAAAGCAGAAAGCACTGAGCATCTTGTAAAACCAAACCATTTCTATTTACCTTTGTACATCAAACTGAAAGCTCAGAGATCCTGCCCCATTCCAACAACTCCACAACTCTCTCATGGTTCAGGAGGCAGTTCAGGAAGGGACCTGATGTTGGCACCTCAAGGGTGGCAATGTCTGTCAGGGCAGTGAGGCAGCTGTTGGGATTTAACAGCTTGCAATCACCTGGTGCTGAACTCTGACAGTCTGCTACCGATTTCCAAATTATTTTTCCCATTCTGGCTCAATTAATTGCCCCTTACAGTAACAGAGTTAATGCTAATTGTGTAACCTGCAAATTGAGGGAGAGAATTTTAGTTAAGGCTTGTTGCCCTAAGTTAAGGCAATGTTGCCTGTCTTATCTAACAATATCATTCTCTGGGTCAAGGTTAGATTTTGCACAGCTTAGTTTTGCCAGGAGGAATCACTCAGGTTGGGTGGCATGAGATTTAGATGGCAAATAGCAAATATGTCTGCCACTTTTGCAGCTCTCTGTTAGCATAGGGCAGAGATGCTTGCATTTCCATGTGAGAACATGAAGAACACCCCAAGAAAATTAAATCCCTTTAACTTAAAGTGTCCAGAGATGGTAAACATGAGGTTTCCTCTTTACATTACCAGCTAATATCAGAGAATATGATAAACACACAAGAACTTTGTGTTTTCAGGTAAATTTTTTCCTGGGTGCATTCATTCCTGGGTTTATAGGATGTTCTGGCCTGCATCTAACCCCTCTGGCTCCTATTTTAAGATGCCCAGAGGAAGCATCTTACAATACTCTTAATAATGCCTTGAAAGATGAGACACTTGGGTTCCAGGGAAAAACTGGGGGCCTGGAGGTAAGAGGGTCATATTGGCTTAATCTGACAGTCAGACAAGAGGAGCCTGTTCAGATAAGTGCACATCACATCAACGCAAAGAGGGATGTAGCAGAATCACCCTTGAAATCCAGTCTGCCTTCGAATGTTAACAGTTTTCCTACTTAGATATAATTTCAAACCACTGAAACACAATGAACCTTGAGCCATATGAACAATGATAGGAGGTTAAACACCCAGCAATTTCACATTTGTCAATATTTTGAGTTCTTTTTGTCTTCAGGATGCAGTCAGCTAAAAGTTTTGAATTTTTCTCCCCCATCATAACATGGTTAGATTAACTGTGGGTTTTATAGATATAATGTGACTGCAGGAACTGGAGCTTAAAGAAAAGAGAAAGGGGGTGAAGGGAAGCAGTGTGTTGCAAAGCTCCTAGTAACATCACAAACAACAGTGCTGGTAACTCATAGTTAATCAAGAAGTTGTTAACAGCATTGCTTGGGCAGGAATCCCTGAAACACCCAGCCCCTGTGTGGACAACTATTTCTTCTCTGTCAGAATCCTTTTTAAGCCAGAAGAGAAGTAGTTGGTAAAGGTACGCATTTTTACTTCAAGCAAATCTCTGTGCTTGCTCAGCAGTCAGTTTTCAGTCTGGCTAAGCAGCACAAGCCTCACATTTTCCCTACCAAGTCTATCAGATGCAACTGAAAGCTCAGTGGGAGATTGGTAAGATTCATGGTACATAACTACCAGCCTGAATTCTCCTAATTAACTGACATACTTCTTACATTACATTACATAAAATAAAATAACTTTGCAGCATCAAAAAGACAACAAAACTGTCTCTTTGCCTACATTTTCCCTAGTTTTGAGACATGAAATCAGGAAGATGACTCTTTGGCTACAGTCCTAAGAAAACAGGCAGCTATCAGATACACAAGAGTTTCTACATCATGAGTGGTATATATATATATTTCTTTTAAGAGATTAAAAAGCATGAATAAGTAATATTATTTCTTACACTATAAGAAAAAAAGGAAACTGTGCATAACTGAAATACAAGCAATCAAATTCCTACCTGCCACAAATGAAATTGCTTCAAATCAAACAGCTCAGACTTTGGCTTCAGTTTTTCAGGAAGCAGCCTCAATCTTCTCCAAATATTTAAAAAAGCTTTGTTTGCTCTACACCAGCACAACCCAGTGGAATATCTCTTTTGTAACAGGGTCCCCAAATGCATACTAATTCTTTTTCATTCCACAGCTTCTAATATGATTTCAAATTGTGTGGACTTGGTACTTTGCTTTCAGTAGTGTGGATTTCATTAGGACCCTTTCTCTTATCTGTCTATTTATACTGCAACAGTTTGTTGTCAAGAGCCTGTAAACTATCAGGCTCATCATATTACTATAGGAGGAGGCACACCTTTTGGGTCAGGGTTTAAGGGCAAAGAACAACTGTAGTCTGCATGAATTAATTTGAGTCCAGGTCTCAGTAACGTTCATTCACCTAGCAGGGGCAGAGGACTGGCAGAGCTCATCAGGCAGTGCCAAAATGAAACCAGTGTTTTCAATTTTGTGTTTCTAAATCAGGTTTCTGCCATTGTCTATGATTTGCTCTTGTTCAGAGCTGGGTTTTGGCTTGTGAAGTTTGAGCAAAAGCTTTTTTGAATTCCATACAGAGAAAAAGGACCCATATTTAACCCATCTTGACTGCCATATTTCACATATAACTTGAGAATGAGTAATATTACAGAAGTAACTTTTTTAAAGATGAGTTTTAGAAGGCAAAAATACCTATTACTTGTGAATTATATCAGTCATTGTTAAAGATCATAGCTTTTGTCACCTGCATTTGTTACCCACATTTAGAAATAAGACTCAAATTCTCAATTCCAGTTTTGTTTTGCAAATTCCTCAGTATTTGTTGTGGCATTTTAAAAATACCTTTTACACTTGTTTTGAATAAATAAAGTAGGAAGTCTCTGAACTGTGATTTAAGTAAATGGAAAGACTGATATCTTTTTTCCCCTCAAGTAAGCAGCCATTTAGTATGTAGAATGCAAACAAACAGCAGACTCTAAGATGCCCTGCCAAATCTACAGATCAGGAATGTAAGCCCATGTCTTAAGTGACCTCCATATATTATAGATAACCTCTAAACTGTCCTTCACTCTAGAGTCCACAGCATTTAGATATACTGTTAGTTCCTTGCCAGCACTTGTTTCAAATCATTCTTGTGATCATGTTTGACAGCCAGAGATTTGATTTTGATGAGTCACTTGACACTATGAAAGTCCCACAAAGCACATCATATTTATAAGCGTGCCAAAAAAGAAAAATCACCAAAAAAAAAAAGAAAAAAAGTAACTCTGACTTAAGCAAGTACTTCTGGTTCTACGGCCAGTGTTTAATCCCAAGTTAAACTGCTCAGCCTCTGAATAAAAGGTTGTGTAATCTCATTTAATTTATACACACCACAATCACCTTCATTTCAAGAAAAACAGACAAAACGGTAACTTGTGTTTGCATTAGAGATGCCATGTCTAAAATACAAACATAGTGCCTTTGTTAGGACAGGCTAGCTATGTAAGGGCAAGCCCAAATTCAATTCCTCTTAACTGAAGCGCACAGAGCAAGGGCTTTGCTGTTCCCAGTTGGCAGAGATCCAAACTGGAAGGTATGTGAGCTGCCATTTAGCTAACTTATATTTTTACAAAAAATCCTGTTAATTACTTGCTTTTCAGGACAAGGATCTATTACAGCACTGCCCTGCCCAGGTCTAATATCTCTCACGAACTTACATTCAACCCTCAAGCAAGATGCACAGTCAGAGAGGTGCCAGTTTCTATCAGCAGACAAAACATATTTCCAAGTGACCATGAAAATACATCAACTTTGCCTGGGCAGCGCTGTACTGATTCACTGCAGAGGCTTACAGAAACTAAGCAGAAAGATTAAAAATAAAGATTAAAACCTATTTGCTGGTTTGTTTTGGTTTTGGTTTTTTTTTTCTGCTGGAATTCAAAACCTACCTGGCCATGTTCCTGTGTAACCTGCTCTAGGCGGCCCTGCCTTGGCAGGGGGTTGGACTAGATGATCTCCAGAGGTCCCTTCCAACCCTAATGATTCTGTGACTCTGTGATAACAATTCCCTATTACTTCAAATAACACCTGCAGCCTGCAACAAGTACTGGGGAAGAATTCAGGTGGAAATGTCAGAATTAAAGTGACAGTCAGAGAAGAAAGTATCAGCACAGGAAAATCTGCTACTAATTTTACACAATCTCTTCCACATGAACAGATGCTCCAAGAAACATCTAAGGGAGAAGGCAACACAGTGTAAACCTCTTTCTGTTTACAAGCATTTTTATCTGAAATATTTAACATCTGAATTGAAACACATAGCTAAAATCCTACTTTCAGATGGGTTTTCTCGGGTTGTTTTCTGTGGCATGCATACCAGCTCATCAAATGTAAACTCACTGTAAAAACAGTGTTTGCTTATTGAATGAGCATACAGAGGAAACTGGAGACATTTAATACCTAGAGGTCATGGGAACCTGCAGTTCTGAGAAAAAGTAAATACAAAAAAGCTTTCCAACAGTGAAATGTTTTGGGTTTTTTAAACTGTTGGCAATTCTGCCATTTCCAGAGTTGACCTCAGTTTGCTCTCCAGACAAAGAGTTTCTTCCAAGGACATGTTTAGTCAAAGCCGATGCATTCTGCAGCTCAGTATAAAAGAAGGTAATCATCCTGAGAGTTGCTGAGCAACCTCCTGAGATTTCAGAATTCAGGCTCAGTTCATTTATCATTCCCTCCTGGTACTTCTGCTTGCTGGCAAAAAGAGGCAGTGCAGCAGGGAACTACTGTTAAGCAGCCCTATTTCACCCCCCAGAGGAGAACCTTTGATTGAATCTATCCCAGGGGAAAATCACCCACCCTTCAAGTTTTCTTCATCCCCTGAATAGAGATAAGTCAGAGGAGGTGATGAGGCACAGTGTCTGCATCTCTCATGTCTAGACTAGCCAAACCGTCTCCTCCAATAATTGTAACTCCCTTCTGTCCTGCTTCACAGCCAGTTTCTGGCTCCTTTCTCTTTCCTGATCAGTGCCAAGATGTGAGCACAGAATGCAAATCGTGCCCAGTCCTGGCCTCATGTAAAACAATTTGGATTTTCATCCAAATAGCATCTCCCTCACTGCCTTAAACATGCAAAGAGAAGCACGCACAAACACATGGTCAAAAATGCATCTTGAACAAGTTAGTGCAAGGTGTTTCTTTTTAAATATGTGAACCCTTTGAAGTTTGATGATGAAGGTGCCTAACTCAGTAAAAATTTCACACTGTGAAGTTTTGCAGCCTCCTGAGCAGTTTCATAGTTGACTTAAACATGTGTTAAGGAATTACTGTGAAAGAGGTAGCCCTTCATGACCCCCTTCATGTTCTGGTTAGGTGCAGATTGTAACAAAGACATTAGTATCTGCATAAGGGAGAAAGAAAAGCAAGAAGAGTCTGCATCTGCTATCACATACTCTCAGAAATAGCCCTCAGCCCCTCAAGAATCCCTGACTTCCAGCTGAAAAAGCTGGGATTTAAGGTGAGTCTATGTGTTATTTTGCAAGCTCAGCAATGTTATCAGTAGGGCTACATCATTTGCCATCTCATTTTTGCCTGTGCTCCATGTCCTTCAGCCACCCTAAACAATGGCAGACAGTCTGACTTTTCTTGCTGATGCCTGTTTAGGAGAACTGACAGAAGAGTCAATGGGAGGTTTAAACACTGGAATGATCTATAGGATTAAACTCCAACAGTGGAACTGGTTTTCCTACATGGTCCTTGCCCAACTGGACAGTTTGTGTGAAAATAATCTTCTGTTAATCAAAGGGTATGGGATCAACCTATTTATATCGCCTGGTGATACAAACAAACGTGGTTTATAGGAGCTCTTGCAAAAATACAGTGTAGATTAAAGCTGCTTAATTCTTTATTGCTTCTGCCAAGCAAAAAAAGGGCAACGTTTGCTCACAGATACGTGTTGTGAGCACCCATCACTAGAACATCTAGCTCAAAAGTAAAACTGACTGCTAAATTTTACTAGAACTGCTAATATTTAGGAACTCAATATTACAACATGTCAGTGCAAACAAGCCCATAGTGTTTCACCCTAGAAATATTAGTGCCACAATTTATTTCAAAAACTTGGTTTTTGCTTCACAAATATTAAGCACAGAACCAGTACAACTTTCTTTTTGCCTCCTATTACCACGCAGTAATATTTAACAGCCTATCATAAGACATGCAGAAAGGAAAAACTTACTGTGTATGTGAATGATCTAAGATTCCTTCTGCTAAACACAGTCCCAGGCATTTTGGTAGGTAGACAGCAGCCCTGAATGAGAGCCTGCTACACAACGCATGTTTCTGAAAGAAAGTAACCAACTCTGCAAGAAAGTATGAAAGACCACATGACTGTCATATGAATATCCTTACACAATATTAATCCAGTTTCTTTGTGTTATTCCTTGCCAGTGGGTTTATCTTACCCAGTTACTCATATGTGGAGTACTCTGCAAGAATAAGAGTTACAAATATATACTTTAAAACTGTCTCAAATGCCTTACAGGCTAGCGGAGAACATACTGTGAGTGGATTCTGCTATTTGTTCTGAATACTCCTCACTTCAGAAGTCCTGTTTGATTTTCCTTCAGAGTAAGGACCTTAAGAAGAAAGCAATTAAAGCATGACAAAAATGCTTACCAAGGTAATATGAGATTAAAAACTTGGTAGATCACCCTGTTTTCACCTTGGAAGTGAAAACAAAGCTGACTTCATGACAAGACTAGTTTAATTTCGTTGGCATGTCAGCCACATGGCATTTCTACAGACAAGGTTTTTCATAGCATTCTCACTGCTGGAGTGGGAACACCAGAGAGAGCTCAGCCCTGCTCTTGCTGAAGTTCTTGCCAATATCCTAGATGCGTGCATACAATATCGTCTGCTACATATGCATTCAGGTGGGGAAATTGTTAAGTGGCTACAAGTCAATTAGTCTCTGCTGGACATTCGCACATTAAAGGCATCCCTTGCAGCCCATAACGCTGTCAGCAGCACAGTTTTCATACTGCTCACGTCAGATGCTGAATATCCTGTCATTAATGAAGAGTTAATAAAAGAACTATGAATGTATGTATATGTCTGTGTTTTAATTACCACTAGAGGAACTAACTGAAAATGAAACAACTAAGATGACTAAGGTGCTGGAGCATCTCTCCTATGAGGAAAGGCTGAGAGAGTTGGGACTCTTCAGCCTGGAGAAGGCTCAGGGAGGATCTCATCCTGAAGAGAGGGTGCAAAGAACATGGAGCTGAGCTCTATCAGTGGTGCCCAGTGGCAGGACCAGAGGCAATGGGCACAAACTGAAACACAGGAAGGTCTCTCTGAACATCAGGAAGCACTTTTTCACTGTGGGAGCGACTAAGTACTGGCACAGGTTTTCCGGGGGGGTTGTAGAGTCTCCATCCTTGGAGGTGTTCAAAAGCAGCCTGGATACGGGCCTTGGCAGCCAGCTGTAGATAACCCAGCTTGGGCAGGGACATTAGAAAAGATGCCCTCTGCAGGTCCCTTCCAACCTCAACCCTTCTGTGATTCTGTGAACTGTAGGTTATTAGAAATGAGAAAACTTGTTGACACTCCCACCATCATGCAGCTTTCTCCCTACAAGCAGCAAATGAAACTCAAAGGTCAGTAGGTGTCTTTCTCACTAATTATTCTTCTTGATTCCTGGAACTCTTCACCATTACTTAATTCTCATCTTAATTAAGCCATGGCTAGCCTGCTGACAGGTTAGCTTCATGAGCTAAGGAAGATCCTGCAGCTTCATAAATACACTTCATCTAAGATTCATACTTTCCAAGGGAGTAGCCATAAGCACCTTTTCAAGTCAGCGGGCAGATACACAAATTTCATTGTCTAAAATAGACCAGGTTTCTTGTTCCCTAGAAGAACTGCGCCTCCTCTCTGAACCCAGGCAATTATCTTCAAATATTGAAATTACAAGAGAGGTGATTTGAGTTGAGAGATGTGAATCCAGCAACAATTTCTTCTGCAAACATCCCACATGCTTCTCAGGCAACTGCTTTGCTAGGGAAGAGAAAAAAAGGTTAGGGGAGAGAAACCAGTGCCTGTGGCACACTATTTATGAGAGCTGTTGATTCAGAAACAAAATGCTAGGTCATACTTGCAGGACCTCCGAACAGAACTCCTCCAATTTACCAATCTACCAAAAGGCAGAGATGCCCTGGTAAAAACTATAGACAGTGGTATTTAGGACAGTTTAAACAAAACCACCAGTAAAATAAGCAATAAAACTCTTAACTTTGAGGGCCTGACACATTTCCAGTTTGATTCCCATAGGGTGAGTCCTCATAAATGGCAAATTCAATCCGGGCAGATCAGAATCAAATAGCCATTACTTAAGCTGAACACTCCTGGACTTCGCCCCTCTGTTTCAGGCTATAGCAATGGCCAAACAAACTACGATTCATCAGTTTCCAACCAGCACTGTTCTGACAAAGAAGACACAAGGTGACCTTCATAACCATCGCTAGCAGCTTCAAGATCTCAGAATGCTCGGGTGGCTATGACATGAAAGGGGTCATACTGACCTCAAAGAGCTGAAAAGATGAGAGGTTCTGGAAAGCTCCTGCTCAAAGAAACAAGGCTTGAAATGCCCTCAGATTTTTGGACAACTTCAACTTTGCAGAGACTGGAGACTGAGTTACATGGATCAAATTTGTCACATAAAGCATTTCAGTGTTTTAAAATGAAGAATGTGGTGAGGGGAAAAAAGTATCTAGCAATATGACAGGAGATCAGAAATGTTTTGGCCAGTTCTGCCTAAACCCCTCCTCACTTACAGTCTGGTAGTTTCACTAAACATGTTCCAGCACTTGGGAGAGCAGGATGAGCTGCTTACATTGTTCCGCGGTGATTCAGAGAAAGCTCCAGGAACGAACTCGCCAACAAAGGTTTCAAGCATCCTCTTAGGGCCGGTATTTGCACAGACAGATTCTGCATGTGGTGGATGCAGCGCTGCCCCCTCACCTACCGCACCGTGCACCCCCCTACGGCAGGGCTGCCCTGCCCCTGCCGGGCTCCGAGCCCTGCCTGGGGCTCGGGGGAAGGCGATGGCCCCTAAGAACAAGAGGAGGATGAGGAGGAGCAGCAGCAGCAAGAGGAGACTGTGGCCAGAGCCAGGGTGCGACAGGGAGAGAGAGATGAGGGCGGCCATGAGGGATGACGGAAGATCGTGACGGGAGATGGTGCGGGGATATGAGTAGCCATGAGAGGTGAGAGGCGCCCATATGGCGTGAGGGGCGGCCATGAGGGGAGATCCTGCGGCGAGATCAGCTTGTCCTCAGTGACACGGGTCAGCGGTGGGCTCGGCAGCCCGGCGGCAAAGGTCGGACTTGATCCTACACGCGCTTTACGACCGGGTTGATCCTATAGCGACGACTCCACCCCCGCCCGCCAGGCGGCGCTGACAGTCCGCGCCACGCACAGCCACGCCCTACTCACCGGACCGCGCCGCTCCTTTCCCCTCCCCTCCTTCTGTCCCCCGCGGGAACCAATGAGAGGGCGCCAGTGCCCGGGTGGTCCCGCCTCCGCCCTGCAGGCAGCGCCCCTTCCGGCGGCGCGGCCCTGTCCAAGATGGTGGCGGGTGGGCTGTGCCTGTGCGGGCTGATCAGGTACCGGGGGACGTGCGCGGCCTGTCTTGCCAGCCGAGAGGGAGGGAAGGACACCCCGCTCCTCCGCGGCCCCTGCCAGGCCGCACCCGCGCTCCCCCAGCCCCCGAGCCTGCCCCATGCCCTCACCAGGATTGCAAGGGGAGCTGGGGCGGGTCCCTGCCGGGCGCTGCCGCCGAGCTCGGATGGGTTAATGTGCTTTTCCGCTGCTTCGTGCCGAGAACGGGAGCGTTGCCGTGGGCAACCCCGTCAGGGTCGAGTAAATGGCGTTTGTCATAACGCGTAGCGCTGCGTCCGGAAGCGGGTGCTGTGAGAAACGTCCCGTTCTTGGGTTAGAGAGCTGTGTAGGGAGGTAGTGGTGAGCAAAGGGAATACGCCTGTTAGTGCCTCAGATAACCCAAAACACGGGTCTCTGCATACAGAAACTGCTCTTTTGGGGCAGTTGACATACCACTTCAAATCACAGGGGAATAGAAGATGCAGGTTCTGGACCTCATAGCAGCCTTCCAGTATCTGAGGGGGGCCTGTAAGGATGCTGGGAAGGGACTCTTCATCAGGGATGTAGTGATATGACAAGGGGTAATGGGTTCACACTTAAACAGGGGGAGTTTAGATTGGATATGAGGAAGAAATGCTTTACTGTAAGAGTGGTGAGGCACTGGAATGGGTTGCCCAGGGAAGTTGTGAATGCTCCATGGCTGGCAGGTGTTCAAGGCCGGGTTGGACAGAGCTTTGGGTAACATGATTTAGTGTGACATGTCCCTGCTGATGGCAGGGGGGTTGGAACTAGATGATCTTAAGGTCCTTTCCAACCCTAACTATTCTATGAGTCTATGCACTGCAGGCTGGCCCAAGTAACTGCACCAAAGCAACTCTCACAGACGCAGTCCAAGCAGGTGCTTGGACTGAAGAAAACTTACAAATCTGTTTAGAATCTTTGCTAATTGGTTGCGCCAGATTGCTAAGGGCAACCTTTACAGTGTCCATAGCACGTGGAGATAGATGCAGATATATGACATAAATAAACAGTAAAAACATTGTGAGGCAACTGTAGGGGAAAAAAAATCTTTGGCTAAGAATGTGCATTTTTTTTTTCCATAATTGCTGAAATGATACAGAAATAATTATTTCTGAGATCAGAACTGAAGAACTTGCTGAACTCCCTGTAGCTCTACCTGTCAGCCTCTGTTTCTCAGTTTCATGCACAGTATTTCTTTAAGGCAATTTTATAGTTTAAAATTTTTGGCTTGTTTCAGATTGCTGTGCTCATTGTTAATCCCTGCATTATTTCTAAGTGGAATTTTGTGTGTCTGTGTGGTGGTACTACTGTGGGGAATACGGTTCTGGATACAGCAAAGGAAAAAACAGCTGACCTCAGCCGGAAGAGATGGGAAGTGGCCATTGCTGGTTGCCTTTTTTCACCCCTATTGCAATGCAGGTGGCGGAGGGGAGAGAGTCTTGTGGTGTGCCATAAGAACACTCCAGAAAAAGTAAGCATATATGTTTACCAGGTACCATATTATTCTGAGATACCGATGGCATTATTTATGCACATTTTGGCATTTTACATATTGAAATAGTATCATTAATCTACCTGTCATACATTTCTTTTACATCCAAGTTTCACCTGGTTGCACCATTTCACTTCATCCCTTTACCCAGATCTTTCCTGCTGGGGCATCTCTCACTTCTTTCTCTCCTTGGGATAACCACTCCTCCATCATCAGTTTTCTGCTACTGGTGCGGAACATTGTATAGGCATACCTCATCAGAGGATAACTGATAATCCTTATACTTGCCTCTTGGTGCAGGAGGCAAAACGTTTTAGTATGTGAATTGGATGTAATATTGGCACACACGTTGGCTTGCAGAGTCTCATGCATTTTACTCATGCACTAGACAGACATCTAGTGTAAGGCAATGCATTCTTAAGTCTGTAGAATAATGCTGAACTCTTTTTATGTTTTTACTAAAAATAATAAATATTCCCCAAGTCCTCAGCCATATGTTTTTCTGCAGATTAGAAAAGACACATGGAAATACAAGGAAAAGTGTAATTTAGTTAAAATCAGTTCAGAGCTACGCCGGTCCTTTGTTCTCACGTATTTCTTGCAGTAATTTTGAAAGGATAATATTTTAGTTTCATGTTAAAGAATGTGAAGAGTGTATTAAATTCTTTTCCTTTACTGTTGCAGGTACAGAAATGTGACATGTGTGGTTTACACTGGTGATAGAGGTGTCACTGGAGAAGAAATAGTAGAAGGCGCTTTCAGAAGATTCAGTATTAAATTGACTCACCCTGTGAAGTTTGTGTTTCTAGAAAAACGCTACCTTGTGGAAGCTTCTCTTTACCCTCACTTCACTTTGCTGGGACAAAGTTTAGGATCAGTGTTCCTCGGCTGGGAAGCTCTTCTAAAGTGCGTTCCTGATATTTATATTGACTCGATGGGTTATGCCTTCACGCTTCCCCTCTTTAAATACTTAGGAGGTTGCCATGTTGGATGCTACGTCCATTACCCCACTATCAGCACCGATATGCTCTCTGTCGTTAGGAATCAGGATACCAGATTTAACAACGCAGCCTTCATTACAAACAGTCCTCTTTTCAGCAGATTTAAACTTGTCTACTACTACTTCTTTGCTTTCATGTATGGATTGGTTGGGTCCTGCAGTGATGTGGTCATGGTTAATTCTTCTTGGACACTAAATCATATTCTTTCCCTCTGGAGAGCTGGCGCTTGCACTAGCGTTGTATATCCACCATGTGATGTTCAGACCTTCCTGGATATTCCACTGGAAGTGGAAAAGAGCACCTGTGAATATTCCATTGTTTCCATTGGCCAGTTCAGGCCTGAAAAAGATCATCCTTTGCAAATCAGAGCCTTCGCTAAATTGCTAAAAGAGAAGAGACTGGGGCAGCAGCCACTGTTGAAGCTTATCTTAATTGGAGGCTGTCGTAACCAGCAAGATGAAGAGCGTGTAGATAACCTTAAATGCCTTTGTGAAGAGCTGGGAGTTAGTAACAATGTGACATTCAGAATAAACATTCCCTTTGAGGAGCTAAAGAGACATCTGGCAGAGGCCACCATTGGCCTGCATACAATGTGGAATGAACACTTTGGGATTGGTCAGTATCTTTCATCAGTGTTCAGCCATTTATCCCAGCTGGGGACACAGTTGGGGAGGCTTCAGTTCATGATTAAGGCTTCTCAGTGTATGTATGTAAGTGTAGAGGCCTGTGTACCAAGCAGGTAGTTCAGCTCCTGGGCTTGTCAGAGGCAACCTAGCTGAAGTAAAGCCTACAGGACCAATTCAGATGACTAACCACTAGGTGCTACTGTAGCGCAAGCTGAAGCACTGTAAATGCAGTAGATTCTTATGGGCAAGCTCCAGGCACCTAAACAGGGAGAGAATCCCATCTGTGCTGCCCAAGATATCCTGCCTCATCTGCAGCTATGAGTCTGTAAAGTCACGGGTCACCATCTGGTCCTGTGTTAGGTTTGTCAGCCTTATACAGGTGCCTTCTATACCCAGCAGAGCCTCAGACAGTGGGTGCTTCTGTTCTAGCACCTTAGATTGCACCCTGTTAGCTCCACTGTCTTCAGGGAGAGCTTAAACTACAGTTCACATGCAGACATACATCCATGTGTGGAGATTTTGATTGTGTTTCATATGCCTCAACTGTGATATGAAATGCCTAATTTATGTCATGGAGCTCTAGCTGTTGTTTCAGAGCTGTGAGTCTTGCATATATCCTGTCTCTTATTTGTAAGTCCCATGTAGATGGCACCATGTACCCTCGATTTTCTCATTGCACTGGGCACCTGCGCTAAGGCAGGTAAATCAAGTCACTGTAGCATGAAGCGGAACACGAAAGAGGAGCTAGCACATCATTTGCAGTGTGCTGTCATACAACATGAAGGTATTAGGCTCAGTTTATTGGGATTAGTTGAGTCCTGACCTTGAAAGGGAATGCAAGATTGCCCATCTGCTATAAATCTACAAGAGGGGATGATAGCAGCCAAGCAGCTGTGTGTTGCACTTGGCTATAATGTGACTAAACTGCAGGTAACATTACCAGGCTTTATTAGAGTACAAGCTAAGTATCAGGAGCAGCAGTTCATAGGAACTTGGTATAAAAAAATGTACTCTGAAGTGTCTCTTAGGAGCACCTACAAAAAAATGGAAATAATGGTTTCTCATATTTCCCCAAAAAACAGTTTAAGTAAATGTAAAAAAGGGATAGAATCACACTGTGATTTTGCATTCCAGCATGATTTCATCCTTCACCTCCAGTGGCTTTTTACCTGTAAAAAACATGTTTTAAAACTTTGGGGCATTATTTATAGTTGGTGATTTTTGAGCTGGGGGGGACTTCTAAAAATCAAATCAGACCTGCAAAGAAATCAGCAATTAAAGTGATTTCTGAGGTCTGTTCTGGAACCATGGAGAATTGAAGTTGACATGTACATTACACACTATTCTAATCCCACTGCATTTGGCTGAGGAAAACTTACTGTCAGAGTTCCATTTCATTAAAACGTCTTCCATCAAAAATACAGATTTTTACAAATGTAACATCTTTTACTAGTTTGTTGTGCTGAGTTGTCAAAAGCTGTAAAGATTTGTTAATCTGCAAAATACTGAACTTCCAAATGTCGTCCGATTGAGCCTGTGCAGTCAGCTTTTCTCTCAGTATCTAAGTGCTAAAGTTCTTCAGTGTGAATGAGATGATGAATACAGTTATGATAAGCTCTGATTTTTAATTGTCTTTTTGCAGCTGCCACCATGCCATGAAGTTAAAACCACAATCACCAGTTAAAACCACTGCCACCAGTGTTGCAGTGTTCTGTCACATGCAGAACAGAACTATGCAGGGTTCAGTCACAGAGCCACCTTCCATGTTTATCTGTACATTTGTTTCAATATCTAGCTTTTTTTTTTTCTCCCACTGTTTATACTGGTGATGAAATCTCTTTTGGGTGAGATGTTACAAGAAGCACAACTTAACCAATTATATCCGATTTCTAATTTCAGTTTTATGTACTTAAGAGAAACATGTTTCAGTCCTTAGGACTGAAAAACTTCAATATGTGTTTGTTAGTTTTTGTTGTGAGACCACTGACTCTGTGTTTTTCAAATTGCTCTAGAACAGCACTCTATAGTAACTTACAATTCTGGGTGAATTTTATTGTGGTTTTATTGTGGTTTCCAGTGCCTTACAGAAGGGCAGAGTCCATGATGTGTGCATTCATATCAGTATGTTCTGTGTCTTTTACAGGAGTCGTTGAATGTATGGCAGCTGGCACAGTTATCCTGGCTCACAACTCTGGAGGCCCCAAGTTAGATATTGTGGTACCCTTTGAAGGACACATTACAGGCTTCCTAGCAGAAAATGAGGACAGTTACACTGAAAGGATGGCTCATATCCTCTCTTTGTCTCCTGAAAAAAGGTTAGAGATCAGAGAAAATGCCCGTCGCTCTGTGCACAGGTTTTCTGACCAGCATTTTGAAGAAACATTCCTGTTATCCGTGGAGCCACTATTTAAATAAATGTCTATGAATAAAACTGTATGTGAGTAAAATTAACTTTTTATATTTGACTAGGTGTTACCTGTAAGTATGTCTATGACCACTTCGTCCTGTTCAATAAAGAGATTTGGTTTTCTTTCTGTCAGAGTATCTGCTTTATGTAAGAGATTTTTTTTTCACTGGGAAGGAAATGTTCCTGGAAATTCTCTGTGTTGACTACATGACAATATGGTGCATTGCAAAACCTGTTATGTTTCCTTGTAGCAGAACTACATCTCTAAGTGCTTTTACTGAATACTTGCAGTCTCCACTCATTTCATGACTCTTCTCCCACAGTCACACTTTTTAAAGTTGGCACTTCTGTTTTTGTATCCAGAAGACTCATTTCCCAGAATCTGCAGCACATTTTCAATTTTCTGTCCCCCATTGTGTGGCAAAACTCTATTATGTGGGATTTTAGTTGTGACTGTGGAGATTTCATTACCTACAGTGATTCCTTTAGGTTAATCATATGGTGGGTTTGCTAACTTGCTTTTTCAGAAGTGGCCCTTCACACTATGACACTTAATGTATTTTCCAGCCCTGCTCTGCCAAAAGGTTTGTTTTGTGTTCGTAGGGAACAGAATGGTCTAGATTAGAGGGCATAATTAAATGCTACACAAACATGAATGTTAAAGCCCTAAGCAACTGTTTATTATAAAACGGAATGCTGTGAAAAAAAATGTTAAGAAATTGAACATCTGCTTTTGTATCAAAAATGAAAAACCATACAGTTCTTTTTTGAGCCATTGAAGCAGTATATTTTAGTAAACTAAGAAAAGTTTCGTCGTCTCCCTGAGACTTGCACATACCCTGCATTTCTCTTTCCCCTTGTATAACTGCCTGATCAAATGTTTCCTGTGTTGCATTATCTGCTTTTGGGTAGGAAGGCTCTGCAGAGGGATCTGGACAGGCTGGATCAGTGGGCTGTAGGCCAATGGGATGAGGTTCAACAAGGCAAAAGTGCTGGGTCCTGCACTTAGGCCACAACATCCCCATGCAATGCTCCAGGCTTGGGGAAGGAAAAGGGACCTTCAGGTGCTGACTGATGACCACTGAGCATGAGCACCTTGTGCCCAGGCAGCCAAGAAATCCAACAGCATCCTGGCCTGTATCAGAAATAGTGTGGCCAGCAGGGCCAGGGCTGTGACTACCCCTTCCCCAAAATGATTCTGCAATTCTATGAAAAAGCGACTGAAATTAGACTTTAGAATGTGGGTTTCCCTCTGCTTATTCTTTGTCTGGATTATATGAAATTTTGTGTATGAAAAGATAAGGTTGGAGGAACCTACTGTCCCATATTTTCTTAGGAATTGGGTAATGCACAAGTCTCAGGGTGCTAATAAACCCTTTAACTGCTACTGTATAAAACAGCTGAGCAGTTGGTGATACATATGTACAGTCAGTACCATGTAAATGAAATTATGGGTTACAAAGCTGTATTGGCAGTACATAGAGATTATGAAAAGCTGGAAGAGCTTCTTAAAATAAGTTGATTGAGCTGGGGAAATACAGTATACTGACTAGGAGACTTTCTTACATGATACAAAAATGGTTAAAGAGAGTATGTAATCAGAAATTTGCTCAAGCGAGCGTTGACAGAGATGTCCCAAGACGTTTAGAACAGATGAAAATGCATTTCAGTCTAGAGGAGGATTTTTCAACATTTAGACACCCAAAAAGTAGCCTGATTTTTCTTTCCTTTCTAACAAATAGTAACAATCTTCTATTAACTTTAATTGAGCATTTAGCGCTGTTGAAAAGCAGCTGATCTACTTGGCATTTAGTATCTGCTATCCTTAAATTTTGTCACTGATGTGGCTAAAATTTCAAGCAAGTTTTGAAACAGTAACAGTGCTGGTGTTCTAGATAGCACTGGCTTCCTGCTTGCCTTTTTCATTTTGTGTGTCAACACCAAGTGACCTATGGTTATTTTCTAAATCGTCATCATCAGATCTGCCAAGTAGTTTGAGAGGTAAACTCATCTTTTCTTCATCTGCTTGGCCTTTACTTACTGAAAGAATGGAAGACTCCATGGTTCTATCTGCTGCAGAAGTTCCCACTTTTTCTGGGGTTTCCTGCAGCTCATGTCTGAGTTCATCTTCAGAGTCTTCAAAATTCCTGTAAAGTAAACCAAGATAATTCTATGAATTCAATATATCTTTGTTACAAACCTTCCTCCTTTTGAGGCCTTTCAGATGTTTTTTAAACACTTTATAAACACCCTACAAGCGACACACATAATGTGAATGTTTCTTATTTCTCTGTGAAATAGTTTACCTGTCTTTGTAAGATGGGAGAACAGGAGCTGCAAAGCCACATTAATACTTCTGCATAACATTTTTAATTACAGCCTTGGCATGTGACATAATCATTTACAGAATTAAAAGTTAAACTAGCAGAGTCTGTAAAACAAGTAAGTCTTATTCATGTATGAAATTAAAACAAGCAGAAGAAAAACTTTAGGCAATGCAATCTGTCATTTCATTAAAACTGCTCAGTTACATAAATTTTTCTTCTGATGAGCTTGACTTACGTGTCTTCATCATCTGATCTTGGCTCAAGTCGGCCTTCATCAATAGTAACAGCAAAGTATGGTTCTGAATCATCTTCCTTGTTTTTGTTCAGAGGCAACATAGTTAACCTCCCTTCTGGAGAGGAAGAGAAACATTCATTTGTGTATTGGCTACCTATAAAAGTGTATGTAAACTAATAGCAAATAGTAACTGCTTGAATGTTTTTGTTGTTCAAATCACAATGTAAATACCAGGCTTCTGTTATTCTTGATCACACCTTTTAGTTAGTGGTTTGTAACTTCTGCTTAGTGGAACCTGGTGTGTTTGGTAGACCATAACCAGGGAACTATAAAAGTTAAGTGAGAAAGGCAATCTGATGTTAGTATGTTTAAGTTCCCAATACAGGGATCTGCATTTTCAGTGGAAAACTTAGGGAAGTACTGCTTGGGAAAAACTGAAAATCATAGTTGAATGTAGTATTATAGTTACCTAAAGATGCTCACTTTCAAAGACTGAAGGGCAACCCTACCCTGAAGGTGGGACAACAATGCTAAGAGTTGTTTTAGTATAAAGACTGAATTCTCTGTGTGATCCAACAGAAATCTGTCAGTCTGGGTAACACTGTACTCCACAGTGTCAACTTAAGTAGCAGGCAGAACTGGGTTTGAGAGAGTGCTGTGTTTGAATAAATCTAACTGATAAAAGCAACAGCAATTAGAATACCTGTGTGACTTATTCTTGCTTTATTCCCATGAACTGCTGATATTTGTGGAAAGTGGCTTGAATTTAATTTTGTTGGGGCATTTTATATAAGCTACAAACCTAGTCTTAGGAGAGGAATTTAGCTGGCACGTTTAGCTGGTTTAGCCTTCAGAATGGTGCAGTTTTGTAGGAGTTTGTTGTGCTGTGAGAAAACATGGATGTGAGGCATAATTAGCAGGAGAGTGCTAACTGCAGAGTTGCAAATGAAAGGCATTTCTCATGATCCATTAAAATTGTTGAATCTTGGTGTGTTTGGCTGCCTTTAAGGTCCCATCATGCAATTACACATTCAAGTAGATTGGCAACTACACATAAAACCATGTCTGGTTACATTTACAGCATCTTTCTGTGGAAAATACTCTAGGTTTTTCTAGCTAACAACTTTGCTACAAAGTAAATGTCATTTTTAAACCAATCTGTTACTTTGAGAAAGTGCTTTGCAGTGTGAGTTCAAATCTATTTTAGTGTCAGCTGTATCAGCATGGACTACCTTGTAAAGTAAGACACCACTGTAGTTTCAGTCACCATGTACTACAGTTTACAGCTCTTCTACAGAAATACATGTATTTGTATAAATGTTTTTTACAGGCTTCTTCAACCTTAACAGTTGAAGAGGCTAGATCCAGGTTTGTGGTACCTGCCAATGTGCCAGCTGTAGTAGCTCACCTCTGTCTACCCAAGCAAATAAAAGAATTACATATGAAAGTAATAACCAGTAAGTATGGGTTGTCCTTTTCGCTGCTACTGAAAACAGTGACATCCTGAAAGAGGCCTTTCCCTTGCCACAGGACAGAGCAGTGGCTGCAGGGACAGGCTGCCCTTGTTCTACTTAGCCAACTGTTTCTCATTACAGACCATCTGCCAATGGTAGAAGAAATAACACAGTAAAGTAAAACTTGCAAAATTTACAGTAACAAACATCCTACCTGTTTCTTCTCCAGGGTGCATAAAGGAATCATTAGATAGCTCTGCTTTGACTAAGATGTTCGGGAGTGTCCCTGGTGGTGTTCGTTTCCATTGCTTCCTGTTTCGTGGGACGTCTTTAGGCAGAACAACGTGGCCAGCTGAAGAACAGCAAGGTTCTCAGGTCACTGAAGCATGAATGTAGCTTGATGCTGTCTTTTGTCAGATTCACACTTTCTAGCTTTGACAGATTTCTTCCCTTTGGTTAATGCTGGAACCTAGGGTTTGGAGGTTTTTTAGCTTTATGGAATACTCCTGATTTTTTTATAAGTATTTGATCTGATCAATACTGTAGAGAAAAAATAGTTGGGACTATTTAGCCCAAAAGATTTTTAAAATCAGTTTTAATGTTCAAGTAACTGCTTATTAAGCCTGGAATAGACAGGCCTAAGGCATTGAGCAGTCCTTGCTCTCAAATTTGTTGGCTTCCTGGGGCTGAAAAAGCTTCTCTTTTGTCTAGAATGAACAAGAAGTGGCACATTAACAATAAGATGGGGAAAGACTTTTTAGCAGGGCCTGTTACAATAGGACAAGGGGTAATGGTTTTAAACTAAACAAGGGGAGATTCAGGCTGGATGTGAGGAAAAATTCTTTACAATAAGGGTGGTAAAATACTGGCACAGGTTGCCCAGAGAGGTGATGGATGCACCATCCCTGAAGACATTCAAGGCCAGGTTGGATGTAGTTCTGGGCAACCTCATCTAGATAAAGATGTCCCTGTTCATTGCAGTGGGGTTGGACTAGATGACCTTTGAAGGTCTCTACCAGCCCAAACTATTTTATGATTCGAATATTCTGCTTTGTCTTCACTGTACGTGTAAACTCCTCAGATTATTTCTGTGTACCTGCAGTTCTGGGAGTATGCTGAATGCTGCAAGAGCTCCTTGGTTGCAGCAACCAGTCACTGGAGATGCCTGGCTGCCTGAGAAGATACGCACTGGTACTATAAGAAACCTGCCATCAGCCTCTTCTGAAATGGAGCATCCCCACAGTCGCAGCTATGCGAGCATGCACTTGGGGCTGTGTGGCAACACTAGTTTAGAGTAGCAGTATTACTAGGAGAGTGGGAAAACAGAACTCCATCACATCCTGGGATGGTATTGGCAACTAACTGCCCTAGTTCTTGTGCGTCAACTCAAGGCCTGAGAAAGTTGCACAGACTGGCTCTTTTAGCTGTTGTTACCCAGCCCACAGAATGATTCATTAAATTCAGACCTTTTAATATGTATGAGCAGCACAACATGATTGTGATATTAGACAGAGGGGAAAATGACAACTGCATTCTATGGTTTAACACGTACAATAACCTCAATTATTATGAAGTCCTGCAATTAAAAGCCTGCCAGATCATGTGAATATTCTGGTATGGAATTGTTTTGGCCAAGGTCTGTAAGTAGCCTGGCTGAATTTTAGCAGCTCCCTACTTTCAGTGAAAACCAAAACTTTCTTACCAAGTTCATTTTCAGCCATAGCAGGTAATACAGGTGTGACATCAGCATCGGCTAAAAGATTCAGTGGTGCCTGAGGGGCTCCAGCTTGACAATGTTTTCTGCTTTCTTTCCTATCATCCATGTCATTGGACTCTTACGGGAATTAAAAAAGGAGGCAAAGTTATTTGTTTTTAAATAGATTTAAGTGTAATTATAATACTGTGTGAATCAAGAAACAGCTCATCAGATAAACTTGCTGTTTATCTGATAACCTCTTTAGCTTAAAGTTACTGAATTTACCTAACTTCTATATAATTTTTCAGGATACTCATCACTGCATTCACCAAGGAATACCTGTTTGGTATGCAGAGAGTTCTTCCAAAGCTCTTTCCACATGATCCTCATAAACTTCCACCAAGTTCTCCTTAAGATTCTCACCATCCACAAAAGTTAAAGTCTCACTGAGTTTATCTGGTACCTGAAATAACAATAAGTTACTCTGGAAAGAGAAAATACGTATGGTACATTAACTAATCACTTCTCACTTTGCTGTGCTTGCCAGCTATCCTCATGTATGCAGAAGAAATATGTGTAATAAAAAGTGAAGCAGCAGAACTCAAAAGTCATATCGTGATTTGTGTATCAGAAGGCTGCACGGGACTGAAGAGATGTGAAGCCACAGAATGACAAAATAGTGCTTTAGAAATTAAGAATATATATACCAGAATGAAATTGAATTTTTGACGTCGCTATTACAAATACTTAAAAAATTCTAATATACTAATAAAAATCTTCGTAGGCAGCTATTACATGTCAGTCAGCCACAAATGTCATTTTAACAAATGAAATCCATAATGTCTGTGGTCTCACTTCCACTTTTTCTAAAAATCATCTGGTTCATCACAATATTATTCTAGCTTTGTGACACAACACTAGTGAAAAGAAACAGAAGTATATTAAAACAATTTACAAGTTAAATTTGGCATTTGCAAACTAACTCAATTTTGAGATGAATTCTTCCCCTAAAGCAAATTACAAAATTTAAATATCTGCACTCCTTCGTCTTTTACCATGTGAAAGATTGACCCAGATGTCATCCAGTTTTCTTTTAAGCAGTTATCCTCTTGAGCAAGGTCAGATCTATGCAATATGTCAATAAATCCTCCATAGGAAGCTTCATTGTAATGAAAGCAGAGGATGAAGGTAATGGAAACAACAGATCATGGAGCTACTGTTGTGGTTTCAGATTACTAATGTAAATGCTTTGAATGTAACTACCTGTGCTTCTTGAACACTGTCCTCCTCAGGAATGCATACATCTAAATTAATTTCAAACTTTACTCCTCCCTAAAGAAAAATCACACACTTCAGTAATTTATTTTACTTAAATAAAAACATGTAAATGAATGTACACAATTTATATGGGAGTACAAACTTGAAAATTATTCTTGTATTGAAAATAACTTTTAATTAACAATATTTTTCTTCTATTTAACAAGATCAGAGTAGAACAAACTGGACAAAAGGAGACTTCTCTAAATATAGTTTATGGCTATTTTCAAAGGATTGCACCCACTTTTGATTTTAAGGAAAGGTGGCTTTGATAATCATTTAATTCAAATCCTTGCAATACACAGCAGTTGGTTCTTACAGCTGGTTCTCAATGAGTATTAAAATTTGAATACTGTACTGCCTCTCTGCAATATTTCACAAAAGACTTTTAGTCCACTTCACAATGATCTGATGGCCAGAAACCTTCCTGGTATCTTACGTACATTTCTATTCAATTCCCATCCCCTTCTAGAACTTAAAAAGCACTATAGAGAATAATGTTTTATACAAAATGTTACAAATTTAGCATACTGACTTCACTTAAACTTTTACTACACTTGAGTTCCCATACGCTACCAGTGGAGTTTGGTATAAAGAGGAGAGGTAGGGACTGATTACTGTCTGGGAATATCTAAAGAGAGCCTCCCTCAAATTATCAGAAAAGCTCATTTATTTTCTAATTGATTCTATCTTCTCATATAAACTTTAAACAAACGGTAAACCACTCCTGATTGACTCTCAAGTAACTTGATTTCCAGAGCTACCAGGATAACACAATCAATTGAAATGTACAGACATAAGAAGAAAATGGAAAAAAATACAGCGGTAAGGATGGATACCTTTGTGTTGTGTTTCTTTTCTAAGATTTTTTGGTCTTGCCTATCCTGGAGTCTGACTTGTTTAAAGTTTTCTTCCACGTCCTGGAAGGAGAAAAAATACCCAACTTTAAAATGCACCCTTTGACACCAGAATATGGGTATACCCTGTGAAAAAAAGACTTGTGTAAGTCATAAATTTAGTCACTGATTCCCTTGTACATATATTTGTAAGAATATTCCATTCTTTGTCAATTCTGGCTTATCTGGCAAAAAGAA
This sequence comes from Myiopsitta monachus, assembly GCA_017639245.1. Lineage (NCBI taxonomy): Eukaryota > Metazoa > Chordata > Aves > Psittaciformes > Psittacidae > Myiopsitta > Myiopsitta monachus. Next base: position 71,059,475 of record CM029919.1, read on the forward strand.
AAATAGGCCACCTTGCATAAAGTGCAAACCTGACATTTCAGGAATCTGTGTTTGGACAATACAGTACTGTGTCAAGAAATAAATACTCAACCTTTTATTTTTTATGATCATGTTCAAAATGACTCAGGCTGAACAGTGCGGTTGTCCTACACCACGTAAGGCAAACCCTGACTGAAGAATCCTGACAGCTAGATCAGGGCTGCCTTCCCTTCAGATTAGACTGGGAATTTGCACACTGAGATTAATTTGCATCAATTCAGACTTTCATTCATTTCAGTTGAAGAGAAGTGGACTTCTTGTTGCAGAAGGGCATGTGCCTGGAAACATCATCTGATGTTCACAATTCCAATATTGTAAAGTAAAAGTGGAACGATTCTGAAAATCTATTCCAGTAGCTGCTTTGGTAGTATCTGATGAGAAAGAAGTGAAGGAGTACTGTCGCTGGAAAGCTTTCACTCTGCCTCTTCCTCTTGCTTCCCCCAAATTTTTGTTTAAGTAAATACTCCATATAAAACTGGATTCTAACTTCAGACATGGTGCTACACTGGACTGTCATGAAGTGCTATATTTTCTGCACAGAATTCTCAGTAGAGGTTTGCACTGTGAGTGGCTTCTTCTTAACTTCACTCGGAGAGCAAGGAAAAGAAAAAAACCACAAAAAGAAATCAAGTAAAAGTACATCCTAACATTTACAGATGAAAAATAATTACCAAAACGAGTCAGGACTCAGCCAAAGAAACTTTCCAAGCTACTCATGAAGGGAACCTAGGGAGACTTTCCCATACTGTGCAAGTATCAGGTGAGATTTCAGCTTTACCAGTCTTCAGATTTGTCACAGAGAGTGAATCGAAAGACCTTTAAGGACTTGCACAAAAAAAAATCTGTTTAGACTAGTGTCCTGGGTTCAGCAGCAGCAGTCATTTTTCTCCTTCTTAGTAGCTGGTGCAGCACTGTGTTTTTGATTTTTGGGCCTTGGAGCATGTGCTGGATAACACCAGTGTTTTCAGTTACTGCTTGGTAATGTTTTGGTCTGGCCAAGGACTTTCTGAGCCTCATGCTATGCCAGGGAGGAGGGGGAGCCAGGAGGAAGCAGAGACAGGACACCTGACCCAAACTGAACAAAGAGGTTATTCCATACCACAGCACGTCATGTCCAGGATGTGAAAACGGAGAGCAGAGACCCGGAAAGGTGTGGTGGTGGACTGGGGGGGTCGCTGCTGAGGGGTGCACTGGCTGGGTTGGGCTTGGTAAGCAGTTGTATTCTCTTTCTTTGCATTTCTCTTGTATTATTACTGGTGGCAGCAGTAGTGATTTGTGTTATACCGTAGTTACTAAACTGTTCTTATCTCAACCTGTGCAAGTTGAATTCTTTTGATTCTCCTCCCCATCCCCCTGGGACTGGGGGAAGAAAGAGAGGCGAAGTGAGTGAGTGAGTGAGTGAGTGAGTGAGTGAGTGAGTGAGTGAGTGACTTCGTGAGTTATTAGCCTGGGTGAGGCTTAAACCACGACAACTAGGAGATAGTACCTATACCTGAAGCGATTCTTCTCCTGTTCCAGCTGTACCCTCGATTTCAGACTGATCCTCAGCTTTCCCTTGCCTCACAAGATAGGTTTTATCTTGTATTTTTCGATTCTCCTAGGGAACATTTGTATAAAATTTCAATTTCTAATTAAGTGTACTGGCTTAAAAAAGAAAAAGGAAGTACGAGTGTGTGTACGTTTGAGCTCTGTTACCTGGAGCACTCCTGCTCTAAATCTGAAATCTTTTATATCCCGGTGGTATTCTTCTCGAATTCTCTGCAATTGTTGCAGGTACTCCTGTTAAACAACAGTAAGGTAGAACACGTGTATTAGAAATACGTAGAAATAAGAGTAGCTAAACAAAATATTCTATGAATAGCAAACTGTGTATGTATGAGAAAAAGGGATGTGTCCTTTCCTGCCAAATTTAAAGACTGCTTGCTACTTCGTATTAGAGGACATTTTTGAGCTATAGCTTTTCCAGACTTTAGCCTTTTATAAGCTTTTCAGACTGTATCTTGCTAGCTTTACTATAGAATTATATCTAAATCAGATAATTCCAAGAATAACCTAAGGATTGCCTGATGCTAAGGTTGCAATCCAAAAACAGAGGACTGGAAATCAGGAGAACAAAAAAAATTATGTAGTACTTTTTGTATTGCAGCCTGCTCCCCAAAGGGAAACGAAACCTGGAAATCTTTTATTCCAGAAGCTTTAATATTCCTATGGATGCTCCTTACTTTTTGCTTTGGTGCAAAACCTTCAAATTTGGCCAAAATACCATTTCTGTGTTAAGAACATCTCAGTTTATGAAGAGTCATGACATAGCATTTTATGAGAATCTATCCCAATTTGCCCATCCTACAATTGGACTAATCTGTAAAATTTCTTCCTCTTTTTTTTGGCATATTTAGTACAGACTTTGTGGAACTAAACAGCAACAGTTGCTGAAGAATGTGTACGTGATGAGTATATTGCTATTCCAAAGTCTGACCATTATGTACAAGTTATTATATTCATCATTATTCAGGCATTTTTTAATAAATCAAACATAGAAAGATTTAAGGTATTTATGTGGGTTCATGTAAGAAAGAAGAGTCAGTTTTCTCTGTCACCCAAAAGCAAAACCAGGAAAGTATATTGCTCCTGTACATAATAATCTCCCAAAGTTATAATACACCAGGGAAGTAGTATGCATCACATGGTGTTATATCACATTCTAAACGTCATCATATGACTTATGAACAATGAATATACATACATGAATAATGCATGCATGACTATTTTATCTGATTTGTAAATGTAAGGATCTGTTGTCCTCCAGCAATAGAGGATCTGTTGTCCTCTGTTCAGTGACATAACTCCTCTGATCTCAGTAGAAATGAAACTAAAATCAAGGCCATGGTTTATGAAATTATTACAGACATCAACTTCTGTGCAAGTCTTCAGCAGTTTATGTAAGAAAGATGGAACCAGATAAAAACAGCTTACGTTAGCCTAGTGTTCAGATGGAAAACAATCAAATCTGACACACAGAATGCTATTGTCAAGGAGTGTAAGAAGACATCTTTAAGCAGCTAAGGAAGATATTTCATTTACCTGTTCTTTCATTTCTTTGTTTCTGGATATGTCCTGTTGATGGTTTTTGAGATGTTCTTTCTTTACTTTCTGCTGCTCTATTTGGTCATGATACAGGTCAGCAGAGGATGGCCGCAGTCCCTGTGGATGTACAAATATACCACAGAGCAAAGGAATTTCTTCACTGCTCACTCAGTTCAGTCTCCCTGTCCCACTGAAGAGTGAAGTAAGTCAAGTGTGTATTTTTTGAAGGAAAAAGTTACAGTAGAATTTTATATTGCTACAGTTTTCTATTAGAAAATAAAACCTCAATATGAGCACTGTGGAGCAGATCAGCGAGTTCGCTGGAGCAGAACTTTCTACCTGTCCGTATTACAGTCTGCTGTTAGAAATCCGTCTTTTGGATTTTCATTCATTTCCTTTTACAGACTTTATTCTATGATTCAGTATTTACTTACCAGCTGTTTTTCCACTTTAATCTTGTACTGTTGAGCTTCAAAACGCCTTTGAAGATATTCTGCAGGCCTGAGAGATGTTCATATACTACATTTTATTTCACAGACTGGCTATCATCTGCACAAAGAATTCTCTATAGGTTCTATCACATACAAAAAACCACAGACCTCTCTTTGTACTACAAATATGGATAAAATATGGATAAATATGGCACAGCAGTAAAATCAGAAAAAGTAAACATACATTTCAGGCATTCCCCTCCCTATGACTTCAGTTATATTTGCCTTCTGAAGAGTGCAGCAAAGTCCTTCTCCACCTTTTATTGATAGATGGTATGTGAAAGTTTTAATGAAAATAAAGTTGGTGTTCCTGATCCTCAAAATAAGTGAATACTGTCACAGTGGAGGTTGTATATTCAACAACTTTCTATTTCTTTCTCCCCTGTTTTGTGGTTACTAAATATTTATATCTGTTTTCTTTTTGTTATACAATAACCAGCAGTCACTTGTAAGCTCCCTGATTTCTATTTGGTTTATTTCCTATCTTCAGAATCCATTTGTGCCCCAGAAGACTTTGTCCTTAAATAAGGCACTAGAAACTCAGCTCAGACAAGATGTTCTAAAGCTTAACTGAAACATCCTAAACACTGTTGTCACTGAATGAAAACTAATGATTCTGTCAACCTTAACCTTACCTTCCTTTCTCAAGGTTTTTAAAACTCACCCAGGCCAATGGCCAATCTTGGAATGAACAGGCTATCTCGAATTTAATGAAGTACTTTTACTTTGTAAGAGAAAGGCTTTGGAGTAAACAAACTGCTAGAGAAAGGAGTTTTATATCTGAAACTGAAATATAAGCTCAGCAGAAAAAAAAACCCAACATTTTCATGGCCTGCCTTCCACTTCGTTCCCTCAAGTGGAGAACTGCTTGTGGTATTTATATCGATCTGATCCCAGTGGGAAAGACAGTGTTTATCCTTAGTATAATTAGAAAGTCTACAAAAAGCCTGTGTTTTACTTCTCACACAATAAAATGGTAAGACTGGGGAGACATTTTGATAATGAATGTCAAACATCAGGACAATATATTCAGAAGGAACCTCTGGATACACAGAAACAGGAGTTACCTTGTTGTGCAATTAACCTTATGTAAGAAAAATATCAAAGACTAAGCAAAGAAGGAATTATACTGGCTGATCCACGTCCAGTGTTGCTAATCAGGAAGGCTGATAACTCAAAACATGCATGACAATTCACCACTAATAAACAGAGAAAAGTTTACCAGTCAGGTGGTGGGGGTGGAGGTGCAACTTGTCCTTTTAGTTTATAATATTCCTCAACTCTTTGGCTGATATGAGAAAGCTCATAAGGTGCATTAGCTTTCCTCTGCAAGTTGTCAAGCTTATCATAGTAATGACCATAATGGCCATGTGCTCTAGTACTTTCTGGCTCCATTGTCATCTTAAATCTGGAGGTCTGTGGCTGAAAATATAATAGAGCATGTTAATTTACCTGCTTTCATTTGCATCAGTACAAGCTTGAATTATCTTCCTGTCCTCCCCAATATAAGTCGCACACTAATACATACTGGTACAGTATAGTTAGTGTAAGTTTTCCAAACCCTTTCACATATAAACCAGAAACTTCCTAACTTTTCAGGGCTTTATATTTAATCTTACAATTGTCTTTCCCTTCTCCCCTGTTCCATCAACTCCTGTCGTTAAGCAGCAGCCCATATTGTTGTGCGAGTCAATCAGCTTTGTAATCTGTAGAATCATTGCCCTAGAGTCACTTCATTGTTCTGAAGCCTAAAGCACTGAATTTATTTCAGGAGAATCTCATTTTGATATGTGAGAGCAAGGGGAACCTGGGATGTGGTTTGGGGCAGTATATGCATTGATTGCTGCTTTCAGGGGAGCACTGTGGTACTTCACCATCTCTTCCATTATATGCCTGTGGGAGCTTGCCTTTCATTTCTCAACATCCTTACTGTGAGGAAACATTCCTGTGTTTCCACTGTCTTTTCTATTTGCCATAGGAACAATGGAGAGAAGGTGCCACTGCATGATATAAGCACAGTAAAACATTCACGAACATTTCCATGGTAGGAACACTATAAGGTGTATGAAAAAAATGCTGAATTTTGCTTATTTTCTTAAATAAATTAAAAAACACCTAAGTATCCCTTCCATAGATGATAAATACAATAACTATTCCTCCCTGCTTTCCCTTTTAGAAACACTAAAAACAGGCTTATCTACCTATGGTATAGTCCAGACAACAGTAGAACATAAATTACTATCTATGTAAGAAAATTTTCCACTGCCAGTAACATTCCCAAGGAAGAGGTAACCTCAAAAAGTGTTTACCTTATCCCTTATTAAAATAAGTTTTACTACAGTGGCATCCAGAAGTATGGAAACCTCAAGCAACAGGGAGTACAAATCAGGCAATCCGAATAAATGTAAAAGGATTGAGAGGGTTGAGAACAATGACCAGTGGAGCAGTCACCCTGGTGACTCAGGCCATGGAAAAGTCTGGGACACTAAATGCCTTTTTTGCCTCAGTCTTTACTAGCAAGACTGGCCTCCAAGAATTTCAGGCTGCTGTGACCAGGGTGGGGAGTCTGAAGCAAGGAAGTTGTACCCTTGGTGTAGAAGTATCAGATTAGAGAACATATAAGCAGATTGCCTTGCCTCCTGAAAATGATTAAATATTACAAGAATGTGGATGCACAGTACCTGAAAAACAGGCTGTTGCCCTCTTGAAGGAGGTTTCAATTCATTTCTCTGAAACAATTCCTCTTTCTTGACAGGCACCACCATTCCAGATTCTGAAGAAACTTGGTCCTGGGCTCTCCTTTTTTGAAGCTTATCTGTTTTTTAACAATAAAATATGAAAAGGTTACATTTTGCTTTCTCTATCTGATTAGTGATCATGTAGTTACAAAACATAGTAGTGTGCATACACACAACAGGTTGGGCTAACAACCTGACCGTTCACCATCATCATTATGATTATCATGCTTCACACCTCCTAGGAATTCTGCCTTTCATTCTTAGAATGACAGGCTTTTGAAAGCATTATGATTTGTCACACTCATGTAAAGTGTATCCTATTGACTAGTTTTGCAAAGCACACTGACTAAAAGGAGACATCTACAAACTAAACCGCTGATTTCATGCTAGTGCCAAGAACAGAAAACAGGCGGTCTGATTCATTGGAGGCTGGGTGCCTACCTGCTTAGGCATTCCCTTTCTAAACCTTGGTATTCTACAAATGTCTAGACAATGTTACAGTACTTGTGAAATTTGGAAAGAAGGGATGAAAAGTGAAAAATTCACCTTGCCACTTCCCCATGTGGGAGAATACACTTACACACCATTCCAGTTTGGTCAGTCAGTATTCTGCAAATACTTAAGCTGCAGTAAGGAAGAACAGTGTCTTTGCTAGCATGAAGTCATTTCTAACCAAGGTTTAAAACTCTCCTCAGTAAAGACTGTAAGAGTATCATGTCTGGGAGATAAAATATATACAAATTATGAGTAGTATATGACCATAGATATTTTTTTAAATTATTCATTTAGATGTTCAGGTGCCTCTGTCCGAATTGAATTAGTCCTGAAGGCAGACAAATCTTAATTGAAAATAAGCTGCAAAATAACATGGGTTCCTACACTACAAAAGAACTTTTTTTTGGAGGGGGTGGAGGGGATAGTCCATACTGTAGTTAAGTAACTACACTGGTTTATTTTCACAAATCTGTTTGAACTGCTTTGATATCCAAAGATAAATTTAAGGAATAATTATGACATACTGAAGAATATAAAGTTAGGAAAAGGTCATGCTCCCAGAACTATGCCAGAGGTTCAGCAGTTCATATAGAGATAGAATTTAATATCATTCATGTTTTCTAAGAATGTGTATACATAATCTGGTCTATCAATGGGCACTAAATTCAAATAGAGTTGTCTCTCACAATTTAATCTAATTTATACTATTTTGTAAAATATTTTTATTATTTTGTAAAAGCATGTTTTGCACAGATTTTTGCATTTTTACACATAGCTTGGTAAAATTAAGCCAGGATGTTTTTCATGTGAGAGGCCCAAACTGCATCTAGACCAAAACCACTCAGTTTTGTAAATTTTATTCTTAAAAAAATTAAGGCTAATGTTTCAGTGTTTTCCCACAGCAGCTTTTCTAGCTGAAAGCTGTTAATGAGTTAGTCTTAAAGCTGTCTTTTCCTGAACAGGACAGCAATGCACTGTCTGGTGTGTTTCTGCTCTTGCACTTCTCTTTTCATTTTTAAGTTTGTGCAAAACTCTTGTATCCAAATGTGCAATAAAAACTGCTGGAAAATGTTATAGCCATCACATGTATCATAACTAAGAAATGCTAGTGTAGAATTAATGTTAAATAATACTATCATTACCTTGTATCAGGCTTGGCTCCAGACTGTGATGCTGAAGGCCGTTTTCTATGTATGACAGTGTGACTGAGTTCTTGCTGCGTTAGCTATGAGAAGAAAGGTATCTGATTGATAGAACTGTTTATACTTCTTTGATACAGTGTTCCCTCAGCAAGCAGCAGTACAGGCACTTACCTCAGGGGGCAAATGCCTGAGAATGAGCTTCTGCAAGAAGGGCTTCCTTAGAATAGAATTGATAGATGGTCGATCTCTTGGAGATACTTTAAACAACTGGGAAATTAATATCCTCAGATCATATGAGTAGTTCAGAGACACTGGGTGAAAACGGCCTCTGCAAATCTTCAGCATCAGCTGGTGCAAACTGTTGCCTTCAAACTTAATCAATGAAAACAGTAAAAAGAGGAGAGTAAGTACTGCTGGTTGGAAATGATGGACTAGACACCCGAACTTGAAAAAACTCACTTGCTGACAGAAGCCCTGTGCTATGCAATCTCCTCACTGTAGTTTGCTGTGTAACATTAATACATCCACTATCTGATTGTATTTTCTGGTTACATTCTCCTTGTTTCAATTGCACAACTTAGAAGGTCCAATGGCTTTTGGACCTGGAAGAGTTTAATTCCTACTCTGCTGTCATACAGGAACAGAGAAGCAATTTTCCCAGAATGAAACAAGTTTTATTTTACTAAAAGCTGTCAAGAGAGACCTGCATACATAGCCTTCACCTTCAACCACACATAGCGTTCACCTTCAAAACCTCCCTCTGCCTCTGCATTGTGTTCTCCCAGGCACTGATCCTGATTTTTAACAACTGAAGCCACTCAGATGTATCAGCACTACAAGTACAGCAGATCTCTTCATAGGTCAGCAAAAATAATTTTCAAAGCAAATTCTCATTTTATTGACATGGCTGTTTTGAAGGAAGTGTAGCTAAAATTTGCCTGAGCTTCACTTGCATTTCCTGTCTACATCAGCACATGGTCCCTGCCTTCAAATAAATGGGCAGCAATACAGGATAAACCACCTAACATTTGTAAGAAGTAACATCAATGTTTTCTCACTTTGTGAAATCTGAAACTTTCCTCAGCAGTATTCCCTTGCTTTCAGCTCAGCACAACCGCTCTTCCTATTAGTGCTGTTCTTCCTTATTCAACATCCAAGCTCAGTAAATCATCAACTTCTGCTTCATGCAGGACTGACCCTTTTCCTGTTGCTGGGATTAGTCTTTGCTGATGTTTCCTTCTCCACATAATACTCATAGGCTGAGAATTATCTGAGCATCAGATCAGGCTGAGGACAACACAGCTTCCTGAAAATGCTATGTCAGTTATATTCTGACATAAATGTGTTTCCAAGCGAGAGGACAACACAGCTTCCTGAAATTACTATGTCAGTTATATTCTGACATGAATGTGTTTCCAAGCAAAAGAGTATGTTTAGGAAAATGCTTCTGAGGACACAAATTGCTTTCTAGGGTAACGTGGGTTTCAAACTCTTTAATATATACAGATTGCTAATTTTAAATAAAAATAAGTGAAATTATATGCTGAAAGCCTAACCTTGAAGTTCGGCTTTAGTTCTTCCTATTGTTTACCTGCCTTTTGAAAGATTTTAGTATTTACTGAAATACTAAATATATATTTGATGTGTGTATACACACACACATATATGTAAGTTGCAGAAATGCAATGTAATACTTTGTACTTTAAAATGCACAAAATGGACACACTGTGAAAAATTAAGCACTAGCAGTCATTCTTTAATATCAATAAATAAGCTGAAAGAAAGCCTAGCAGCTGACTATGAATAGTATTATTACTATAGTTTTTCCAGGCTGTCCACTATCTGTTTTAATAATATGATAATGATCTGAATCTATGATACTTACCGGATGCTTTAGTGCACATAGCTCATAAAGCACACATCCAAGAGACCAAACATCTCTGTGAATAAAAAGGAATTAAAATTTCAAGGAAAAGACTATAATATTTTCATACATGTAATCAGTACCTCTTCTCAGCTCTCAATTTTATTAACATTATTCCATCAGAGATTAATAGTTGTGCAAATTTTAATTTTTCTTAAGATGCACTGAAAAGAACAATTGGACATTTCTTTTTCGTTGTGGTACCAATGTTTCTATGATATCTAACTAGGTACTGCCATTATCATTGGAAAAGGCACATGATGTAAAGAATGCCTGCTTCATATTCCTAGCAGGATGAAGGGCAAAGCTATCTCTAGCTGAGTTGCTAGTTAAGGAGACAATAAGGGAGTAAACTTGTCCGAACAGCAATTAGAGCTGAGATGCTAGTCTTGGCTCCAGAACATTTGGTGTTCATCACGTCCCCCACACAGAGAAAGGGGTGTAGCTCACTCAGCTCCTGACTTTTCAGTGCTCCTCGTCTGGTATTTTGTGTTAAGCCTGAGTAAGCCTTTAAAATTCTCAGACATATTTGTCTTTCCTGCAAGTAGCTACTGTGGAGTTCCAGAATTGCCAACCTAGGAGCTTTCCTTCTAGTGTATTTTTATAAGTCACAAATAAGTGTACCAAAAATACATAACCTTGGAACTGAAAAAATCCATACTTGCATTGGTCATTACATGTTGGAAACACAGAATGAAATTTAGTATATGATGGAGAACCAGATAAAGCAAAGGAAAAAAAATAATCTATTTTACATTTCACACTGCTACTAACAAGGAGTATTAAAAGAGAATTAGATTTAATTTTCAAGTACAAGTAATTTTACAAAAACAAAAAATACATTAATGCTAAGCCTTTAGATGAATCATAACAGATTCATGATTATTCTAGATACTGTGAGTTAAAATATTACTGACAGTGTTGTACAGTATAACACAGTTATTGTATATGGTTGATGCACCTAAATATTGTACATAGTAATATAAAACTTCACAAGGGTGACACGTGAAATTCCCAGTGCCCTGCAAAATACTGATTTAAACCATGATATTGCTAAAATAAGTTATCTCATGCCTGCATGCCCTCATGCACAAACATGTGAAGGAAAGACAGAGACTTACGTTTTATTGTTGTATGGTTGATTTTCACAGATCTCAGGTGACAGATAATAGGGGGTTCCTACACAGGTATGAGCAAACTCCATAGTGCTAATGAAACACAAAGAACAAAAAGGTTTATACACAGAATACATCCTATACCTAACAAAAGACCAGTTGCTAGAATCATAGAATGGTTAGGGTTGAAAAGGACCTTAAGATCATCTAGTTCCAGCCCTCCTGCCATGGGCAGGAATGCCTACTGTAGACCATGCTACCCAATGCTCTGTCCAATCCAGCCTTGAACACCGCCACGGATGAAGCATTTACCACTTCATTGGGCAACCCATTTCAGTGCCTCACCACCCTTACAGTAAAGAATTTCTTCCTCCTATGCCAATCTAAACTTCCCCTCTTTAAGTTTGAACCCGTTACCCCTTGTCCTATCACTATAGTCCCTAATGAAGAGTCCGTCCCCAGCACTCCTATAGGCCCCCTTTAGATACTGGAAGACTGCTATGACGGTCTCCATGCAGCCTCTCTTCTCCAGGCTAACAGCCACAACTTTCTCAGCCTGCCTTCATATGGGAGGTGCTCCAGCCCCCTTAGCATCCTACTAGGCTAGACACATCTCTTATCTCATGGCATGTGTTAGGATAACAGAAAAATCATAGTGTCAGACATTTTGTATCCGAGACATTTTGAACAAGCCCAATCCACAAGCAATTTGCATACTCTCGTTGCATTCGGAATGCTCATAACCAGTCCTACCTAGTGTAGGTCACAGACTAATTAAAAAAGGTGCTTACCTGTTCAACTGCCTTGCTATGCCAAAGTCCCCAAGCTTTGCTACCTTTCCATTATTGCTAAGAAAAACATTCTGCAAAAAAAACCAAAACTTACATGTGAAAATTAAACATGGCAGAGCTTCTTAAGCATATTTTTAGAAGACAAAAAGTACGCCCTCTCAGTACCAGTTTTACTACCTGTGCTTTTACATCTCTGTGTAAAATCTTCTTGTCGTGAATATGCTTCAAGCCCAAGGAGATTTGCACAAACCAACTCAGAATCTGGAGTGAAAGTTAAAGGGAAAAGATACCTATAAATTCGTGTGCACTTTAATGTCCAATAGGGCATCTTACTGAAATACATTAAAAAGATACAATAAAATCTAAAATATGTAGAGCATATACATGTAAAATAGTAAAAATAATATTTTTGCAATTAATGCACAGACTTTTCCTTTCCTTTTTTAGTGCTATCACAAAACTTCACCAGAAAGAGATACCTGTTCCACTTTCACCACCCCCATGAGGTTTTCACTGACTGTGACAGGACAAGTATTTGAACAAAGACTCACACCAAAGAACATAAAGAATACTAGACTTTTATTTAGAAAGGAGTGAGTTCAAATAACAACTAAGACAGAATTGGGAAATGTTTTCTCAATCTACAGTGGTGGAAGTCATACCACCCAGTTATCATATTTGTACTCTTACTGAATGTGGTTCAGTATGAGTGGTAACCAAAGGGAGCTATGAAGATACCTGCATACTAAGTAAGCAAAAAGATTTATCCTTTGTTGTTGACACAGTACAGCTCTTAAACATATATTTAACTTTAAATATACATGTGTTTGATTGCACAAGGGCCTTTGGACTTAGAAACAAAATTATAATGTGATTATATGCTTCTCTATTTAGGAAAGTTGATGGTCATGAAGGACTTTGATTCAACTAATAATCTTCTATTCAATAATGCTTCACGTTAAGCATATGATTTCCTGAATAGGGATGATGCCACAAATGAGACTTTCTTAAGCATACATTTGAAAACATGAAGATATTTTAATGACATAATGTTATATTGGGTGATTTGCTTTCCTTTCTTAATTAGCAAACATTATCTTTAGTTTCTACAATCTGTTTTTATGTCCGTACTTCATTTGCCTTTCTTTGAACATATATTATTCTATCTTGTTGTCAAGGGGGTTGTGTGTATTGGTTCTCTCTTGTGTTTTCATGATCTGTAGTTTTGTTCTACCTTTATTTTCTCTCATGTTCTCCCTACCTCTAGTGTGACTCCCAATAGCATCTTAAAATTCATTATTACTGAAGGAATTCACTTCCAATTGACTTCTACGGTAACGAGTTTCCTCTTTTACTACTGAAGCAAAAAGTCACAATACTACTTCCTTTTTTTTTTTTTCACTTCTATGCTTTGGAGTATATTTCCACTAACAGACTGGATATTATTTATGTAGTTTCTACATACATTTTCATTATGGCTGCAAAAGTAGAAAACTATGCATGATTAAATAAGCTCAGAATTCAGTAAACTAAGTCAAATACATAAGAGAAAATTTCCTTCAGAAAGCTACACTACCATTTAAAAGAAAGCCTTTATGGCTTATTAAGTATACTACAAAGAAAAAGTGCGGCCACAATGGAAGGAGCAGTGAGAGGAAAGGGGGATAAAAATATCATCAAAATTATAATAATGAATTAACTTAAGATCTTAAAGTAGTATAAAAAACAAGCTGTAAAATTCCATTAAAATTACCAGTTTCTTTAAAACGTTCAATTATTTTAACAGGCCAGAAAAGAAACAGTAGCTAGTACTGGATAAATCAAACCATACGTTTTACACAATATGTCCTTTCCTATAAAGAGAAGCTTTTTTACCTGGTCCTCAGTCAAACAGCACACCCTGCTGCATATTTATCCGCGTCATTAAGTCTCCACCATCACAGTATTCCATCACAATATATAGCTTGTTCCTTTCTGAAAGGAAAAGTATATTTTTTCCTTTATTCCTTTATTACTCATTAATAAGTTATTTTTATTTTATATGGTACTTGTTTCAAACAGGGGTAGTTAATTCTCTATCTACTCCTCCCTTTCAAAGAGTAAATGAGACAAAATGGATACTTCCAGTGAAACACGATGCAAAAACTAAGATACGAAAATATATTTAAATGGAGACTCACCAAAATATTAAATACATGAGAAAACCCCCAAGAGACCACACTGATAGAAAGACAGATGTTCTCACAGGCAATGCTTAGCATAAAACTTCATAGTTGGGATTGTTCCCCAATAATTACTAAGTATACAGTTAGGCTTAGGGGAAAGTTAAAAGTAGACAGTGTCCAAACAGTAGAAATAAACAACAGGGACTACTTTATATGGAAAATCACCCTATTCTTACTGCTCTGGGGTCCAGAAAACCACCATATCTATGTGTCCCTTCAAAAATTTAAAGTCCTGATCAGAGAAAACAATCTGAACACAAACTATAACATTCATTAAATAAGGCATTGCTTATGACAGGCATCAGCAGGAAAAATAAATACAGGGAAACAGCTGTTATGGACAACAGGACTTTGTTCTATCTCCTTCAGTTCTGAAGAATTCTGTATCTTTGAGAGATACCTCAAAATATGGCTCAAGAAAAAAGGCCAACAGGACTTGCTCTCTTCTTTTATTGAATCTCCAAAATAATTCTCAGTAAATTCTAGACTCCTATGATGATCAAGACTAAAGTTCAGCTTAAACCATGCAGACACTGCAGGATGTAGTGTTCATACCATGATACCTTAGGTCCACCACACACACATGAAGAGGGCAAGTGATGACTGAATTTGATACCTCATGTTCATTTTTAGGAGATGGAACCTGAACCCACTGGTAAGTAAGAGGCTGAGGATAGGCTTAATTTTGGGCAAAATTAGGAAGGTTGGTTTCGCTCCTGTAATCACAGATAAAACAAAAATGTTTAAGAATAAACCTTGCAAAGAAGCATAGAAGGTTACTATATTTGCATGCTTCATCTTGGCCAGAAGAAAGACTTCTTTCTGAGAGGCTTCTTTTTCTTTCACAGGCATCTGCAAAGAATTAAGAAACTATATGCTAGCAATGATATATTTAACTCTTTTCAAAACCAATTACATTGTTATCAAACCATTCGCACAAATACAAAAAGACAGTGTACCAAGGTGATGCAAAAGCAGGCGTACGCTTGGAAATAAAATCAAGCCAAATTATGACATTATACAAGCAGGCAAATGTCCACCTTTGACCTTCTTATACAAATGCTATTGCTAAGCCAGCTGATGGATAGAGCTCAACTCTGAAGTTGAACTTCCCTTAAGTATTTGAAGAATAAGGATCTAGATGACTCTGTATTTCTAAGATGGGTGATCTCAAAAGAATAAAAGGAAAAAAAGTTCTTCATTTTACTGGTATTACAAGTTCTTGTAACATTTCAGGAAAACTTTGCCCTGTTATGTTAAATGGAAAACTTCTATTTGGTTCATCATTATCACACTTTCATCAATATAACTTCTTAAAAATTCATGTCTCTGAGTATCCATCCATCAAAATGTCCTCTTACATTTATAATAAGTTTCTTACCCTCAGGAAATTAAAAGGTTTAGATAAACGTATCACAAGATTGTTATTTGTTATTTCAGTGGCAATAGTTTCATTGTAGTTGAATCCTCTACAATAAAATCTGAATTAGGTAGTGTTGGGCATTGAATGTAGAGAAAAGCTTTTGAAAGAACAAAAATGAAGTAAAAAGTAAACACAATATCAAAATATGTATTTTGTCTATGCTTGTAAAATCCTTACATTAGCACAGAGTACAGTCTTCAGAAAGTTTAACTCTATATAATGAAGACAGAACTACAAAGGAGATAAAATATAACCCAAGTTCATACCCCTGCTGAATGCAATTAACACAATCAGATAAATAACTGCTGTTACCATCTTGGGTTTGTTGTTTTACCTTAGTTAAATCAATCTCTTTGATAACACACTGCTCATTATCCACTTTTGCTTTTGCCAAGAATATTTTGCCAAAAGATCCTGCTCCAATTTTTTTAATGATTTCATATTTATCCATGATGTCTTCACCTTTAAAGCAGCGGCTAAAATGAAGAAGTCCCCAAATTACTATTGCACATAGTCATTCAAGTTTGTGCTATTGAAATAGACACTACCTTTTAAAACTGTCATTTTTATCACAATTTTCTTGTATTTTATCACATTTTTATTACTGCTGCTGATCCTTCCTAAAAATGTCATCTCCTAGAAGTCTCCTAATTATTGCGGATCTGAACTCTCAATAAGCAGCAAGTTTATAAGTGTCTGATAAAAAGAAGCTTGAAGCTTAGTCTTAGTACACCCTAATGTTAAAACATGAGGCAGTAGAAAGTAGTCTATGTGAGATTATATGATTTTGGGACTAATTATTTCCTGAAGTTAACAATACTGTAGAGTTGTTAATGAAGGAAAAAAATAAAATAACATGCTATTTCATGTCGATTCAGTTGAAACTGATGTGATCTAATATTGGCAGCAAGATGAACAGCCACTGCGTTCTGCAGGATACCACAGCCAAGTGCAGCTGGGCAGCAGCAGTCCTCTGGAAGCCTCTGACAGACATGATAGTGTCGCTGGGTACTCTGAACATATCCATAAGCTAAACATAAGCAAACATTTTAAACTGTTCTTATTAGTTGGCCTGAGTTTTAGAAAGGGAGATTTGCTAAGATCCAGGCTTTTCCTGCCAGGAAGGCCAGGCAACCTCGGGAGCCCGTGCAGGCTCTATGACAGGCGGTTTCTGAGGACCGCTTCGAGGCGCTGGCAGGGTGACCCTCAGGCAGTTACAGTTTAGGTGTCTGGGTCCAAGCCAGCTCCTGTTCTCAGTCGCCGGTGAGAAGCAGCACCTCGGCACAGCTGGGCCCCTCACACCGAGCCGGGGTGCGCTGCGCTCCAGGCCCCTGCCCCTCACCCACCCGGCTACCCGCGGTACGGCAAGGCGGCAAAGTCAGGCCCCGGTGGTGGGGCTCGACAGACATCACCCGCCGAGGTGATGGTGGAGGCGGCCGCCGCCTCCCTCGCAGCGGGACCTACACACAGATGGTGGTGTCCAGCCTCCTGCTCTGGGGCTGTGGGACCGGCACCACGGGTGGTCGCGGAGAGGAAGCCTCCGAGGGTTCCGCTGTGCTCGCCGCGCTGGGGAATCGCGCTCCGCCGCCCTTCCCGCCCTGACTGTGGTGCCGTCGCCATGGCTACGAGCCGCGCCAAGCGGGTTGCCCTTACCTGGGCCTCCCTTCCTTGTGGCCCGGCCCGACTCCGGGACGCGGTGCCTGCGTGCGCTGGGCCGCGTCCGGAACCTCAACGCCCGGCAGAAGGAGCGCTCCCCAGACCCGCGGCCCCCCGAGGGAGGCTGGCGTTTGAAGCGGCGCAGCGGCGGGGAGCAGCAGGAGCCCTATTTCCCTCAGGCAAACCGCAACCACCTCCCTGCCTTCGGGTGGCCTACTGGGCCACCAACAGGAGTTGGGCGGCCCAACAGAAAAGCCCGACTGCCTTGAATGCTCGGCGGAGCCTCACTTACCAACCTACGTGCAACAGCTGACCTTCCTAAGTCGAAGTCTGTCTTGGCGGTGACATTAACTGGTAAATGATCTCTCCCTGTCCTTATCTCGATCCACGAGCCTTTCATTGCATTTTCTCTCCCCTGTTCACCCGAGGAAGGGAGTGATAGAGCATCTTTGGTGGGCACCTGACATCCACCCACTGCAATGTACAGTACATAGGCAGAAAAACTTCACACATTTGCATAGTGTTGCACTATCTCTTTGAAATACAAGGGGCAATGAGAACAGCAACTATTTGCACTAACGCTTTTATCCTGAACATTTCTGCAGTTCTCTTACGAACTCCAAATACATTTGATATCTAAACTTGCTTAGTTATTAGCAAGTGTTTTAGGTAAAAAAGTTGTCTATGCATTTTACACCCTGGTTTGTGATACAGAAAAGACTGAAATAATTAATAACCTCAACTATTAACGGCAATGATTTAAATTACTAATACTGGCAAGCCTAACTTCACTTACTGTAGGCAAATATGAGCTTTGTCACTGCGTTTCAGTAACATTTTCAGAATGGCAACGTTTTGAAAAATATACTCAATATAGCTGAGCCAGTCTGCTATAACGTACCCATAGGTGATGTCTTGGCCACCTGTGACATGATTTTCCTCGCATGAAATCTCACATGGACCCTAAAAGCTAGAATTTTGCCCAGACTAGACTATTTCCACAACAGCCTGTTGAAAACATGTCCCTAAAGCAAAGAAAATGCATTAATTTTCTGCAGTATCCCAAAACATAGAAAACCAGGAGAGGTTTCAGTTGGTTTTGTTTTTGATAGAGCTATAAGGTAATCTATCCACTTTGGAACTAAACTGAATATGGGAAGCATCAGAAAGTTACATTGGTGGGAAGTGCACAAGAAAACCCTACAATCTGAACACAGATGATAGCTGACTTAGTAGGCTGATCTATGGATTAGCATACTAATGATTTTCCATATGAACTTTTCTATAATACAGAACATTCTAAATTACTAAAATACTGCACTTATATTTGAATACTTACCCTATTTTCTTTCTATTTGAGCTTCCACCAGCCACATTACCCAGTACATTAAAGAACAGGTTCAAGAGTTAATTACCACAAATGTTTGCTAAAGGTATTAAAGTGGTATTGCAGAGGTATGACAGCAGTACCACTGAGCCAAGCAGTGAAAATTATGTGAAAGCTTCTTCATGCTTCTGTCAACATAGCTCATTCTCAGCAGGGCGTCTCTCTACCCTTCAGTTCCACATGCATACAAATTTTGCTGTAGCTAAATTTATTCAGAAGAATCTAACATTCTCTTGAAAAAATTATGAAAATAACTTGCTCCACCATATTCTGGGAAAGAACACTGTCCTATTTACCACATATGCAACACCTAAAAGTTTTGATTGTTTTAAAATTAAAAGTTTAATTCCAGCACAAATCTTAAGACTTACAATGTATGTACTGCAGCTTTGCAGTGTACTCATGTTGGAATATAATATACACCCTTTAAGTATTTTTCTATACAAGATTGATAATACTAGATTTTAAAATAATTAAAACTTGAACATATAATACTAATGCTTTATATCTATATTTAAGATCTTACAATTCCTACTCATTTTGTCATTCCTTATATCAACAAACATGTTGCTGACTTACCCTTTGATCTTGCTGCATTGCCTTCATGTTTTGGGTATTCATACAACATGCATGCCATGCCTAGTGTATAAACTGAGGGGAGTTACCTGGAAGGGATGGATCACTGCTCAGGTCCAGCTAGGTATCGATCAGCAGGTGGTGGTCAATATGTGCACTGTGTATTGTATTGTGCATCACTTGTGTTTATTGTTTTATACTTTCCCCTCTTAGTTGCATATTCTCTCCCTGTATTTTTTCCTATATTATTTATAGTATTATATTGTACTTTAGTTATTAAACTTCTCTCAACCCTTGGGTTTTACATTTTTTCAATTCTCCTCCCCATCCCACCCAGTGAGGAAGGAAAGGGGTGAGCAGCTCTGTGGTACCGAGCTACCAGCTGGGTTTAAACCACAAACCCCTGGTCAGCACAGTGAACCAGAAAATGCAGCAGTTAAATCTTCCACAACAGAGAACCAGAAGTCCCTGCTTAGATCATGTCCCTGAATGGGACCCATTTAATGTGTTACTCCTTCTAGTACTGCAAGTGGATGCTTGGGCTAGCTTGACAGTGATCAAGATTTTCATAACAAAGTTTAAGTTTACTACTGCACTCTCTCATCAGATGTGTCTTGTTACATGCAAACAGCTTGTTCCTTCTGCAAACAGAATATTCTAGCTAGCCATAAGACTGAGATCTGTTTAACACTGAAATCTGAATGCTCAGCTATGATTTAAGCTACAGTTCATGTAAACGCTGCATAGTGAAGTTATGAAAACACTCAGCAAATTTCACATTCTGCTCTGACAGTTCAATTAAGATCAGACTACTGTTCAGAATTCCAGTCTCCGGCCTATAGCCATATTCTATAACCATTAGTTTCCAGCCTAAAGCCCATAAATAAAGAACAATTACAACTCAGTTGATTAGTTTAATAATTCTACCATATTACAGACTAATGCAAACCCAGCATTAGAACAGTCACATAGTAATTAGTGTATCAGACCTTAGCTAAGCAATACAACAGTTTAAATTTTGTATACACTTTAGTAGCCGATTTCAGTTTTCGAAACTAAATGTTGCTGTAGTAGACATTGCCCTATTGGAATAACTATGTTATTATAGTTTTTTAAGCTAAAAGTTAGATTGTGCAATGCTAAAAAATTCATAGGAATTGCAATAGGGAAACAGTAGGTATTAGCAATATACTACGACCTGTTATATGAAGTGTTATGCCTAGTCCTTAATTCAATATTTAATGAAGCATATTTAACATGAAGACACTGATGTTCATTAGTACTAAACCAGACCGGATTTGCCAAGATTTTGAAAAGGCAGAAACTTGTAAATTCAAAAGTTTTGTGACTCTGGCAGTATAATTTCATCTTAAGTGGTCTACACAAGTGTTAGGTAGCTCCTCTCAAAGCTGCTAAAAACAAACATCCCCCCCCCCAACTCTTCTTAAAATGGATCAATCTTTAACCCCCATGTAGCATTAATGCTACTTTTTACTCTTCTACTTCAGCGCTTGTTTCTTCAATCACATTGCTCTCTTTGTGGATAAATGCAGTGGCTTTTGATTCCAGTTCTCCCGGCTGTTCAAATGAAGAGACACACAGATCTTGATCTTTAGCTGTATCAGACAGCTTGCACATCTTCTCTCTGATGCGCTGAGAATATCGCAGAGGGGTTACAATTTTCAGGTCTTTAGCACTGGAGTAATTTTCCTCATGGTGCCTCTTCACACTTGGGAAAAGAAAAAAAGAAGTCATCACTGAACATAATTTATGTGATGGTGTGCCTATCTCTGTAGCATCTAGCAGGTGCTACAAACAGCAAATCATGATTCCCACTTAGCCCATTTCCGTAGCCAAAGGAAACAGGCTCTTTCCCCAGTCATACAGTTAAAACAGATATACAACTCTTCTTGGGAAAAATATTTTCAGGGAAACTTCCTGAAATGAGTTTCAAAAGGAAGACTGCCTCCTATTCCAGCAGGGGGAAGCTATTCTTCCTGCTATGAGGGATAGCAGACAGCTGACAGAAGTCCAGCTTTAGCAGATGCCCAAGCTGAGCACAGCTTTAAGTCTGCAATCTTAGAAGAAACTTTGTGGCAAAAAAAGAATTTAAATATCATCTGTTTTGTCCTGAGATTACTATCCAGATTTTTACCTCAAGATACAATTAAGAATCATTACAGGACAGTTACATCTTGTTCATTTCCACGTTATATGACATATAATCATATCTGCATTTGAATAGGGGAGGACTGGAGTCACTTTTATTTTTACCTGTCTTAGTGTAGAGCTGATGCTGCCATGTTGCCTGTAGGAGGGGATTCTAATACTGGAATTTATGTCTCTGCCTCAGAGGTTGGATTATTCTATAGCGAGGCATTCAAATAGCAAAATAGCTTGAATAAGGAGGAATTTTTAAAAAAAGACTTCATCCTGAAGGAAGAAGAAACAATCCTAAAAAAACCCCAAGCCTTAAGTTCTTGAAAGCTTTTAACCAGGTGTTCACAGGTGCAGTGCCTCCCTGTTCAAGAGGACAAAGTGTCTGTTGCCCTAGACACTGCAAATTTTCCATAGTTATCTGAAGCAATCTTACCTTTCCAAGTACGGAGTGATAGGTGGATTGCATATCATTATAGAAGATGTGTCATTCCTCTTCTCAGGAGTATTAACTGCTTGGACTGTATCTTTTACCTTATCCTCATGCTTCTCTTCTGCTTCAGATTTTCCTTTCTTTTTCATACGTTCTTTAGTCTTGTGCTTTTTATTCTTTTTTGGCAAGATCTCTTCTTTTGGTTTCAAGTCTAAATCCATTTCTTTTTTGTTCACTTCACTGCTAATCTCTGTTTTCTTGTCATCAGTCTCTGCTTTTTGGCCATCATCAGAGCAGATATCCTTGGAGGCCTTCTGAACCTGCTCTACAGATGGATTTGGTTCCTTGCTGACTTCCACTACCTTACTTAAATGAGGGTATATCACACTTTCCCCTAAAATTGAAATATTGAAGAAGTACAGCTGTGATTAGTTAAAACTAAAGAGAAATTAATGTTTTAGAGATCTATGAAATCTTAAAGCTCTACATGAGAATTGAAAGTATGCTTGCTGTCGGAGTCACAGCAGTGTAAGTTACTAATAATGCAACCTGAAAACTCAAGCTGAGTATGTCATGATGAGTCATTCTCAGCACAGCAGCTCTGAATAAGCATTTCAGTCAGTTTCTGTTATCAAATGCTTGTCAGGTTGTGTTATATTCAACAGGAATGTACACAGCTACTTTGCCTCCAAAATCAGAACATATGCCACCTTTAATTGACATTATGCCATAACACAGCCAGTGAAGTTTACGTGTCAAAGCAGCAACTGATATTTAGCTAATAAAAATGTTTTATTCACCTTTTGATTATCAGGCTAAGATGGGCAGGACAACATTGCTTTGATAGAATTTAAGCAGAGTTTGAATATGAAAGCATTTCTGCTACTCTTTTTAATGTGTCCATAATTAAAAGGATTGGTCAATGTTATTTTATATTTACTTGTCTTTGAAATGATCACAGAAGTGTCCATGAAATAGAATTTACTATAAGCACAGTTTCAACAGATAGCTTGTGTTATCTGCCATGCCAAACATTTCACTAGAATGGAGTACTTGGACTTACCGTCCTCAGACTTAAAAAGGCTCTTGGTATTTTTCATAGTTTCTATTAGTGCGTTTCGTAGTTCATCTTTAGGCTGGGAAAAAAGTGGTATTGTTTTAGGAAAAAAACTCCAAAATTAATCGTAATTTCAACTTATTTGGTATAACAGGTATTACAGGGAAAGTGGTATAGACCATATGATATCCATGTTACAAACCCTATTTAATGCTGTTCAGACACAAGTTGGAACAAAAGCAATCCCTGTATTTTCTGTATTGGGTGCACTACAGCTGTATATGATGCCCTGAAATCCTTGCTGGTGATAAAGTATAGAATTAAGCCCATCAGTGTAAAAATTAGTTCTGTTCTGAGTTTCTAGTTATACTAGAACTCTCAGTCCTTACTTTCTTCTAGGTCGTCTGGTATTTTGATAATCCTAAATCTTTCTCCTCAAAAGTAGTAAGTATTTACAGTGGTTACAGAGCAAACCAAATCTAACTTTTCATGTTCAACTAGGTCCCATGGCTCTCCTAAAATGAAAGTATTTACTAAAATCAGAAGTAATTTAACTTTATATACCACACTTTTCTGCTTTTATATTCATTAATGTCAAAGTTCAAGACAAGCTGCTCACCACTGCTCCTGCCAAAATGGCCTCCTCATAGACAGCAATAAGCTTTTCAAGAGGACCCATCTGTTCAAGACGCATACAGCAGATCCAATACTTTGCAAGCCTTTTAGTCTCAGGAATGCTCTGTGTCAGACCTTCCAGCATGCCACGTACTTCGTAGCCTTGACATTCCTAAAGGCAACACAAGAGCAGAGATTTAAATGCAATGAACATTTTGAGGTGCTCTATTTTACCTGGTTTTGAACTAGAAAACAAGTATTTCTTTCTTTCTTCGGCAGAAGAACTCTCATTTTTAAGGATTCACCAGTTCTTCCAAATGAGATTTATACACTATTGTAAGTAGAAGGGATGGTAGAATGCATAGACATCTTCAGAACTACTTAAACCAGACTTTTTCAGATGTCCAGGCAAGTTTCTGCAAATGCAAACTTGTTTTAGATTAATTATTTCATAGGTACTCTCATATTACAGCTTTTCTACTTTATTATGTTACCATATTGCCTGACCTTGTTGGGTAGTTCAGTAAGTTGCTGAAGCTCACATGAGATCTAATGTCTTCAGGTGTCAGCAAAAAGCTATGATATTGCTTAACTTGAGGAGCAGTTAGTCCCCTGCATCTGATTCAGAGGTCCAGCATGCCAATAGATCTTACATGATTTGGAACTTGGTAGGCAAGGGAGTGAATACCTGTTCAGTTAACTGCAGACATTCTGCAAGAGTCTTGTTGACCATTTCATCGTGTAATACATGCTCTAGAGAATCACCAGATTCTTCGCGTTTAGACTGGGGTCCCAGAAGCGTAGATATGGGAGGTCTTCTCATCACTTTTCCTCTAGATGCTCTCCATTCATCCAGGCAAGCTCTGCATGTAAGAATATTATTAGCTGAAGTGACAGATGTTTTCTTATTTTTACATTGACTGCCACTTAACTGGTCATTCAAGTATACAAGACATGCTTTCCAGATAGTCCTCGAGTCCTCTCCCTTTAATCCTAAAAGGAATACAGCTGCCATTTATACCTGCATGGAAATTTCAGAACCACACATATTGCTATCTGCTTTAGGTATCTATCAGGTCATAACATTTTAATATCTCTCATTCCACCAGCAACAAAAGACTTAGGCTACAGACCCTTTTCTTCAAGGGAGGATAAAAAATATGCTTCCGATTTATTCATCTGTGCCACTTCTCCTCCCTAATCCACTTCAAATCAGAATAACTTGAAACTATCCCTAGAGAGACAAAGCACGGGGAGCCCAGAACAACCTCATCACATAGCTTTTGAACAGTGAAACTGATGTATAAATGTAATTCGGTCTTCATATATATTTCAGCTCCATCCCACTAGACCACCAGCTTTTAGTAAATGTGACTTTCTACAAGGAGCACTATTAAATTAATTTGAGATTATGTATCTTCACCCAATCATCTAAGTTGCATTCAACCAAGCTGAAAAATGTCATTGCCAAGTGCTCTCTCTCAGTCCCTAGACATGCTCTGTATACATTTTCTATTTATAACCACGCAGGACAAGCTGTAAGCCTGAAGAGCTGCTGCAAGAAGTCTGAATCCTGATTTCTCAATACTAAGTCTACAGTTTTAGTTTGCTGCCATTGGGCATCAATTCTCTTATTTTTCAGTGTATTCACAGCAAGAAATAGATCAAAATAGATATTCTTGGAAAGAAAGTCTAGATACCTCCCAAGATCAAGCTACGACAGTAACTGTTACCTTCTCTTTTCTACTGACTCTTTCAACAGGACAGATGTTCTGTTGCCATTAGTTTTAGAATTCTGCCCTGACTTTGTACGAGGAACAACAGAAACTGGTTTTGCTGGAACTCCCAGTCTTGCATCTTCACAACAATCTCCACAGTTCTTCACTCCTAGTACTCTGCAGTCAGAATTGTTAGAAGCAGCCTTCAGTGGCTGTGGTCCTCTTCCACCATTCATTTTTTGGACTGTTGCTTTCTTTGGCACTACAGCAGATGTCATTTGCCTTTTCTTCAGACCAGACTGGGAGTTCATAGGAGCTTTGTCAGATGGCTTGCTCTGGATAGGGAGGACACCATTTGGTTTTACAGAATTACGGTTATTTGTGGCTTTGCTGGTCTTCAGAGCTACACTACAACTGCTCATGGACGAAGAACTTGCTGCTGGTTTGGCGGCAGAAGGAAGCAGCTTCTTGTCCTGGCAAAGAACTCTTTCCCACCTCACTTTTTGGTGCTTTTCGGAAGGAGTTTATCTTGGACTGGAAAACTTTGCCACGATATGTACCAAGCACTGGTTTCTTTGGTAGGCTGACACTTGAACTTTGGTTTTCTGCCAGCAATCGTTTCTCTTTTATGCTTTTTATTTGCAAGAAGCACTTGGTAAGTGACATATGCTGAGATTTTATTTCAGTAACTTCAGACTTGGAAGCATGTTCTTCAGAAGTATAGTCTGTCTCCAGTTTGGAATTTGTCAGTGTGACTGTGGAAGAGTTTAAAATAACATTTTTTTCTGAGGGTCCGCTTGATTGGTCCCATGAAAGTTCATTAGAATTTTCTTTATTTTCCTGAAATCAAAAGCATATCCGTGGACATATTAGAAGTACATTCATGCTGCATGTTATTTGTTTCCAAAGAGGTTTTCACTCATTTACAGGACTAAAGTGATTAACTGTAAATGCCACTTTGCCACTAAGGGACTACAAAAGTAGTGTATATATACTGAGTAGAATATTTGTCAACTATTGTTGTAGAATTCACGTTAAAAAAAAAATCTAATAAGGGTTGTTTAAACTCTACCTTGAAAGTAAGGCCTAATCTGAGGGCAACACTCTTCCTCTAGAAACAAAATTCTCTAACTGGCTACTGTCTTTTAACTGCCAAAATCACCTTCTAAGAGGAGTCAAAGTAGAAATTTGCTCTGGGCCACATATAGTCAAAAGCAGTATCTCAGTCTGCACTGCCCATCGTTTAATGGCAGCACCACTCTACTGCTTACTGTGAACAGACTTATAATAAGGTGTGTATATGCATACATATTTGTATATATATATAAAAATATAAGGTGAGTAAAACCTTCAGTTAGGGCATTAGGATGTTACAAGAAGAGCAAGAAGTTTTCTTACTAATGAGCTGTAGGATGCAGTACTTATGAATAGACACATGAATTTTATATGGCCTTAATACTCCTTGAAACTCACAACTCTGTTCCTCGCATAACCCTAGCCCAGAGGCCATGAGAAGTGGAACCTTGCCTTTTACTCTAAAGAGGATGTTCTACAGCAACCAATTCAGCATTGTCCAAGCAGCAGCTTATGGAAGACTGAGAGATCCAAAAAAGCATGGGGAAAAAAAAAAAAATATATATGACACGAGATATTAAAACAGACCAAAGCATCTCCCTTCAGGAAATCTATAAAATTCCTTTGAAGTTAAGGTATTTTGCTTTCTTCCTTACATAACTCCAGGTCTCCTATCTTTTAGAACCCAAACTCAAACCCATCCAACATAAACACGGGTTTTGTGGGTTTTTTTTGCCACCTCCCTCACCTTTCCTGGAAAGCAGGTCTGGAGAAGAGTCTGTATTTTGTTATTTCTAAGCAGCACAACCATGTGTATCTCAACTCTGGAAAAGTGACACAGAATGATAGAGGGAAAATATCCCCTTCAACTCTGATTAGGTATTAGCATCTACTTCTGATTAAACTACATTTGCCAGCATCACAGCTGAACCACCATGTATTCAACAGTCTTGTTAGGCTGCCCTTTTACCCCCAAGTAACAGTACAACGAAAGAATTTCTACTCTGACAGAAAACCTTGCTCGTCTTTTTAATAACTTCCTCAAAGACTGAAAATATATCCAAAAAGCTCTGAAGAGTCTCGAAAAAAGTTGTTAAAATTTAGTCCTATTTCAGCAATAATGGTATCCTCTTTAACCCTTTTTCAGCCAGGTACAAACTGAGTATCTATACTGATTATACTATCCACTGTATATGGTAATGTGACAGCTCTCTAAAAAGCATGTGATAAGCAGCCCTTGACTAAATTTTAAACAAACTGCACCTCTGCACCTGCAAACTATATGCTCTGGAAATCATATAGCCAAAAATACAGTTTAAGCAAGTGAAATGTTATAGCCACAGAAACAGAGTGCCGATAGTATTGGAGTGTCAGTCAAAAACTTACCATTTCTGTCTTTGGAGATGTTGAGAGCTGTATTTTGTCCTGCAGTTTATTGCTAGTTGCTCTCCTTGTTCTGCTACTGCTTAGGGAAAAAGCAAAAACAAAACTAAGACATCTTAAATCATCCTGCAGTTTAACAAATATATCTTTAGAGTCAGTTCACATGGTCCAGGTGGCAGTCTGCAGGCTGAAAACATCCTGCAGCATTTCTGTGCAGCTTGTACTCTTCCTCCAGAAAAAAATAAATGCTTAAGCAGTCACTGTTTGGGGCCCAGGCTGAAAAATATCCTTTCTTACACCATAAAAGAGCTGGCTAACAAAGGGGAAGAGAACAGACAATTTACTGTAGGTGCCATTTTCATATTTAAGGATGAGCACCAACCTGTCTGATGTGGTGCATCTGCTAGAGAAGGTCAAGTTTCCAAATGCTGCAGTTGAGGGGGAAGGAGGAAAAGCACAGGGAGTTGAAGCTCAGCTACTGCATCATAGAATAGTTAGGGTTGGAAAGGACCTCAAGATCATCCAGTTCCAACCCCCCTGCCATGGGCAGGGACACCTCCCACCATCAGAAGCCAGGCCATTTGAGGCAAGTCTGAACAAAGTTCCTACCACACTGACAGGTTCCAAAACCTACACTCAGGCACCAGAGCTGGCACCAGACTACTCAGTGAGTAGCAAAACCACCAAGACCAGTATCATCTCCTAGCAACTATGAAAATATATTGACAGCTCAGAAGAAAAATCTCAGTTTAAAGTTACAAATCCATATTTTTTCTCAAATGCTTCATGATGTATTAGATGAAACATGTGACTGAAATTTAACATTCCAGTTAGCAACTGGTATCTTTCCACCAGATGATCTTCTGGAAGCCAGCCGAATTGAACGTGAAGGTACACCAGTGAAAATAAAGATAACTAGTGACTTTGAAATGCTGCAAAAAGCAGTCTGCATACATGTCACCAATGATAGAGAATACACATTATAGGAGCTGATCAGAAGTTACAGAATCATAGAATTGTTTAGGTTGGAAAAGACCTTTAAAATCATTGAGTCCAACCGCTAATGTAGTACTGCCAAGTTTGCCACTAAACCATATCCTTAAGTGCCACATATACACATCTTTTAAATACCTCCAGGGATGGTGACTCAACCACTGCCCTGGGCAGCCTGGTCCAATGCTTGACAACCATTTTGAAGATATTTTTCATAATATCCAATCTAAACCTCCCCGGTGCAATTTGGGGCAGTTTCCTCTCACTTGTTATACAAGCAAACAGCAAAGTAGCATCTGAAGGAAAAGCTTTCCATATGAAAACAATCTCTGGAAGAACAGATGATATACTTCATTAATTGCATCTATTATGCATTTGGTTAAAAACTTTAAGTATTTGCTGAGAATAAAAGGACTTTAGGAAATCCAGGCTGTCACCAGTCTCATTGCATGGTCTCACCTTTTGGTTGAGGTTCTCTGCAAGAACTGTTTGTGTCTTTCCCACCAACCATGGACCTTTTTAAAGGAATGTAAGCTATAGTAGAAGCACTACCTGATGGATGCTTCGTTTTCTTGAATGGGCACACCAGAAAAGGTCTTCTTTCTAGATAGGTATTCTTCAACCTTTTGCCGTCTTTGTACTAGTGGGTTTAAAAAAGGAAAATAAAGATTTACTACATTTTCTGTTAAATTAGTAATACCAAATTTTGTCTCTCAAAAACCGAAATACATTTCTAATTGCATCAAAAAATTATGAAACGTAGACATAATGGATTAAGAAAGTTTAATATTCACATCTTATGATGTCTTACGCATTCTCCCATTTCTTGAGAAAGGCTATTCAAGGGGTGGTTGAATGTAATTTCGCAGCTATACGAGATGGCTGGTTTGCTGCATTAAGCTAAAAGAAATTGTGATGGGAAGAAGTTCAGGCTCACTCTTCTACTTTCTGGATGCCTGACCAGTATTTCACACATTGTTGTTTCAGCAAGCACACTTTACTTGCAAAATAAGTATAGCACACATGAAAAACACCATGCACTTGAATCTGAACATCTGCAAAATCATTCGCTTCTCTTCCACAGTGATCTTGGCATCTACACAAATGCTGGACCAACAGCAGTGTTAGTAACAGCAGGAAATGATACTGAAAAGGTCTGAAACCAGCTGTCACTATCTTAATACAGAGAGTGATTCCAGAATAGGATACCTTCTCATGTTTTCAGTGGCTGACTGTACTCTAGAGATTTATGTATTTTATAAGACTATACTGTTGTTCTTTTTCAGAAAACATTCCTTATTCATGTAGGGAGTTAGTGACTTTGGCTTGCTGGAAGCAGCTGGGATAAGATGGCCTTGCCACCCAAAGCAAGCTCAAGTGTCTACAAAGCCAGTCTAGACAGTTAGCACTCCAAATCTCAACAGTTTCATATGCAGTAGGATGTAAGAGCAAGAAGTTGGAGCATTATCTTTGACTCAGAACAATAATTACTTTGTGGTATTCAGGAACTCATGGCATTGCACCATCCCTCAACATGGACAGGTTCACTCAGCCATGGAAGTCTCCAATGAACTCATGTATAAACCCCGACTTCTGCCCCTTCTAGGCAGGCAGAAGTCGCCTTTTGAATCTCTTTGCATGTGCTCATTATCTTCCATGTTCTGTCCAAGCCCACGCTGCATGAAGCCCTAGGGGGTGCATGCATGACCTGCTTCTGAAGAATCGCACACCAACGAGGTACCTGCTAAGAGACGCCGCAGAGCAGCAATCTCAGTGTGCTTCCTAAAGCCCCCTAGGCACTCCCCGCTTCTGAAATTCGAGGCTTGCCGAGTCAAAAGAGCAAAGCCCCATCAAAGCAATTAAGCTTGTTGAACTTGCAGAAGCCAAACCAGTCAGAAAATTACGAAACGTACAGGTTTATGTCGGAGCATTTGCTTGTTTCGATAGATACTCTTAGATTAAGACGTGCCTTTTACCGTGAAGAAAGGCTTTCCCTCCAGAAGCCCTGCCTGGGGGCGAGCATCGGCCCCAGGCCTGCAAGGAGAGGGTGAGGTCTCACAGCCCCGCTCGCACCGGTCAGCGCTGCGACCACGACCGCGACCGCCACTGCCAAGGCTTACCCGGTCTCCGACTTGGTCTCCGACTAAGGCGCTCGCTCTCTCCTCCCACTCCCCCCGGTTCCCCCCTCACCCTCCACGGCCTCACCCAGCGCTACGCGGAGCAGCAACGAGCGGCAGCCCCGGCGGAGAGCGGAGGGAGCTGCGTCCCCGCGGGTCTCGGTGCCCACCCTCGGCCTTACCTCGATAGAGCGGGTCGGACCTGCGGCTGTCCGGCAGCCGGAGCACGGAGCGCGCCGCCATCACCGCCCACGATAACGCCGGTCGTTGCGAGGCCGTTTGAATCTACCGCCGCGCCGCGCCTCCTGCTTGGGCCGGCCGCGGGGCTTGAATTGGCCAATGGCGAGCGGGAGGCGTGCGGAGCGGGGGGCGTACTCCGGCAGGGCGCGTGCGGCTGCGACCGTTGGGCGGGCGCTCCTGCGGCGGCGGGAAGATGGCGGCGGGACCGCAGGCCGCCGCTAGGGGGCGCGGAGCGGCGCGGCCATGGGATGGGGCCTGGCGTGCTGGCGGCTGCGGGCGGGGAGCGGCGGCCGCGGCCTGGTCTGCCGAGGGCGAGGGAGGGGAAGGGGCTGCGGCATGGACAGGTTCTCGTGGACCAGCGGGTTGCTGGAGCTGGGGGAGACGCTGGTGGTGCAGCAGCGCGGCGTGCGCCTCTACGACGGGGAGGAGAAGGTGAGGAGCGGCCCACTTCGGGGCCCTGCGGCCCGGAGACGCCCAGCGAGCCGGGGGTGGGGGGGGAAAGGCTCGGCCATGGGCTCCGGCCAAGGCGGGCGGCGGTGGGGGGGACAGGACTATGGGTGGTATCCGGCGGAGGGGCCAGAGACGAGGACGTGCGAGGGGGCCCGGGCTGTAGGCGGAGCATCCGTCTGCGCTGCGGGAGGACGGTACTGATTGCTCCGGGAGCCGGCCCTGGGAGAGGACTGTTAGGAAGGGGATCCAGGCTTTGTGGCTGAGAAGGGCCTCGAGCCGCGTGTGCCACACGGGGGGAGGGCTGGGATCCTCATTGGGCGGGTGCAGCTGGTGGCACTGTCATGATGTCCACTCTGTGGGCTGTCACTTCCCGGGTCAGAGCTAAGCACTGTATACGTGTCATACAGTTCACACCTGAGTCATCCCGGTAGCTGTAAAATGCCTTCTAGCCCTGTTCTTGAAGGGTTTTCTCTTGCATGGTTGGACAGGGTGCTGGGGGATATAGTGAAACCTATCATGAAACGAATAGGTCATGCTTTGCCTGAAAAGGTGCGACCAGATGATCCTTGAGGTCCCTTGCAAGCTGGTATTCTACTGATTCTATCAGTATCTGAGCCTCCCCACTTACTGCTTTGCTTCACTGCTGGACTAAACTCTTGATCTCTTATTTTTTTGCACATGGCAGTAGTTGCACACCCTCATAAAAAGCTGTGAAAACGTGCCTCAGGTTTTATGAGTAGGAAGTGATTTGCTGACACAGATTTCCCACATACTGATTGCTCTCTGATAAATAAAGAACTTTCAAACAGTAGAATGGGTAGAAGCAATACTCCTGTGTGATAGATAGGCAGGAAGAATTCAGACTGTGCATACCATCTGCATAGCATAGGTGGCTCTGCTTTTTTGTGTAACTTTCACTTTCTTTGTCAGCACATAATGTTCCAAAGCCAATAGCCCCGTTTAAAACATGATATTTAAGAATGTTTGTGTATCTTGCACAGCATATGGAGGGAGGAATCCTTCAGGATATCCTAGAGGGAAAATTTATATAGTTGAAAAAGGAAGTTGTGTATATCCATCTAGTCCTTTTATACTAATTTCTCCATTGTTTCCTAAACTTAATTTATTGTGTTTTCTGAAAAAAAAAAAAAAGGAGAGTGCTCTCAAAGTATTGGCTTGTTGCATCTGATTGCTGTGTTGTGGTAATGTGTAATGTTTGCAAGATGAGTATTTATGCAGTTTATTGGTTAAATTTGTTGTTGATATATTAAATTTTTTCCGTTTAGGTAAAATTTGATAGTGGAGTATTACTGCTTAGCACACACAGGCTACTCTGGAGGGACCAGAAGAATCATGTAAGTCCCACTTTTGCCTCTTTTTATGTTAGTCAATTGTAAATGCCATAATAAACAACAGATAGTTTGCCACTGAAGAGACTGCACATAGAGAGGAGGTTTTCCTTCCCTTTGTGTGAGTGTTTTGTATTACAAGTATAGTCCATTCTTTGGCTCACAGTAGAGAGAAAGTTATGTACAGGAATGATCTTTCACCCAATTCTGCTTTAATAAAATAATCATGCAGAGATGAGGAGGGATGGGAATGAATCATAGAAATTTTCCTTTTCTGCGGAACAAAAATAGAACAGAAGAGTCTGCTGTCATGCACTAAAACATGTTGGATTTAATGCTGAAGTTGAATGTGTCAGGCAGATCATCATGTTAGCTCCTCTCCCATACACCTTGTCTAGCAAGACCTTTTCTTCCTCTCTGCTTTCAAGTCCAAGTTTCCCTGTCTTCTGCTCCCACCATACCATGACTTGCTAATAGGATGTCATTTGTGGCAGTATTGTTTTCTCCGGGTTTTACCTTCCCAACTGCCTGTTCCTGTGCTGAACCATCCCTTCAAGAAGCCAGAACATCTGTTTGTACTGCTATGGAGAACTGCCTCAGAGCTCAGGTGACAGAACTACAGTGTAGTAATACTGCTGCTGAATGCTTTGTATGATCAAGCCACAGCCTGAGATTGCAGACTGAAATTGACGACAACAAACACATGCAAAGCTCTAAGTAGACTGTGACAGCGTGCACCATTTCACAGCTGCAGTTGAAGGAGAAGTCCTAATCTGAACCAGGTTCAATTATGCTTGTTTTGGACACAGTATTTTAGAAACAGCCCTGGAAGCCAAAGTTTAGACAGAGCATGTTCAGGTGACAGCTTTTTAAAGGCAAATTATATTCCGCTGGGCTAGTTTTGCACAAGGATAGCTGAATCACATCTCGCACCCAAAAACCTCTTCCTAACAAATACCACGTCCTTGCTGCAGAGCAGGAAGCTACTTAGAGCCTTCTGAAGGTAAAGTCACTGAGGATGTTCTTAATTTGTCAAAGCCATAGGTTTTTTCTTTACAGATTGTTTGCAGGAACAGCAGAACTATTTTTAGTACAAATTTTTCAATGTGTCTTGAGAGCTGGTCCCAGGGTGGGGTTATTGTTAAACAAGTCAGGGGTTGATTGTCCAGACCATGACCTATTCTCTATAAACTAACTTTTTGGTTTGGGTATTGTCAGCGTGAGATTACTTATCTGCATCTCGTTTTGAGAGGTGGGCGCATACTGCAGCATGCACTGCTTGTAATATTCTGGCTTGGACGTTTTGCTTGCTCGGAGTAACGTTAAGCCTTATGGTTTAAGCAAGTCCTACAACTGTCTATATCCCTATTCTCTCCTTCCCAACAAAAGGATGACATCTGTGTCTTTTTCCTGACCTCTCACCCTGCTCCTAGGTCACATGGTTTCTTGTACTCTTCACAGCAGAATCTTTGAGAATAAGAAAAATAGTTTCAGGTTTCAGCAAAGATTTTGACAAGTTCCAGGCTTGATTAACAGACAGGCCCGACATATATGTCCAGGATGTTGGCAGAAATTACCCAGTTCTCATCAGGGACAAATATAGATCACTTTGTTGTTGTGGTAAATCAAGCTGCTTCTTTTTCAAGCTCTTAGGACTGAAACATGGGTAGCACAGTGCCCTTTTATTTTCATGGTGAGCTGTTAGCTAATTATAGCTGTGATATAACATCAGCCTTAGAAACCTTACCTAGCATACCTAGAATAAACCTGTAGAGAGAGTTCCTTTTTTTTTTGTGTCAGCAGACTTGAGTAATAAATGGGCACTTGTCATTAGGTTAACATAGCAAACCGTTTTAGAAAGCCTAACATCTGTGTTTTATGGCTGCTGTTGTTACATACCACCTGCAGTTGAACAGTATCAAAAATACGGAGATTTCCAGAGGAAAAAAAAAGTAAATCGTGCAAGTTTGTTACATAGCTATATCTGTGCAACATTTTAAGTGATAAAATCATGCATAATGTGAGCATGAGACATTAGGAAAAAAACCCAAGCAAATAAACTCACAGCATTTTTAACACATCTCTCTTTTTGTATCACTTCTCTCACCAGAAAGGGGTGATTCTAAGACATTGTGCTTGCAACAAGTTCATAACTTTCTAGCTGTGAACTAAATGAATCAATCATTTTGACCATATACATACTATATATAGTTGGACTCCTTTGTCATGTTCAAAACCTTTAACAGAGGTATCATTTTGCCTATATTTAAAATGTCCAGAACTATGTGAGTATTTTGCCAAGCAGTAACTGTTTTCTGTAATGGCTGTAGAATCTGGAGCCGCAGAAGGATCCAGATAGCTTGTATTAAGAGGTTTTGTAACAGGAAGTACAACCCATGCTCTTTCCCAATGAGAGATTTGCTCATTAGTTAAAGTCTCTGCATATCTACTTCTCTAAGCTCCAATTTAATGAGTATTATTCCATGCAAAGAGGAACAATTTTTGTAGTAGGGATTGAGAGGGCCCTGTAATGGTGTTCATTATTGCTTGGTGTTAGGCACACCTTCTTGGCAGATGGAAGAGAAAGGTTCCAAGAGGGAATGCAACCTATGCTTCCTATATCATGAGTGATTGTCAGTCACCAAGCTGTGTTGTAGAAGATGATGTTCGCCAAAGCGTATTCACCAAAACAAGACCAGGCACCCAATTAGGTGCTTTGTTGAATCACCCCCCTGAGCAATTTCTGTCTCAAGGATATAGAAAGAGTTTAGCCTATTCTCCCACAGATGGATACAGTCTTGTTTCTTGGTCTGCTTCGTTTTGTCTAAAGCACAGTCCAAGAAATGTGTGTTGAGATGCATCAAGTGCTGGATTAAGTCAGTGGGTGTGGGACAGGTGGAGAAATTCTTCTTCCACTCAGAGGATAGTCTAGCTGTTTAAATATTCAACAAAAGCACAAAAGACTGGTGTTTTTGGATATTATTTTAGCTCCCAAAGTAATATCAATGCAAAAAATGTTAAGAACCCATATGTATTGTGCATTCAGGGATAAGCAGCACTAGTGTAGAAATTTTAGTGTGGAAGTTTTGAACTTAGGTACCAAAGACATGTTAAATTCCTGAGTCCTTCTATGAATCTAGCCTGAGGTGTTAAAAGTAGGCAGGATGTGTCTTTAATTTCATTTGTGTTTCATTGATTATTCCAGGAGTGCTGCATTGCTGTACCTCTGTCTCAGGTCATCTTTATTGAAGAGCAAGCAGCTGGGATAGGGAAAAGGTAAGGTCATTGTCTTTTTCAGATGGATAGTTTGCACATGCATGTTATGTGAGGTACCCAAGATTATATATTAATTCATGGTAGGTTCCATTTGCAATCTGAGTTTCCAGACTGACAGCTACAAGGACCTTCTTGCCTCACTTGAGGTGAAATGTGTAAGAGAGTCATGACAAAAGAGTATCTGATGTGGTTTGTTAAATAACTGTCCTGTAATCACTAAACAAGTATGTGTTCTAGCTTAGATTTGATTAGTCATATATGACAACAGTAATTTTTCTCAGTCGAAAACTGAAAGCTAATTTTAGTCTTTTGTGCCACAGAACTGGTTGGGGATAGAAACTCTGCCATGTCCTGTATTATACAGTTTTTCATGACCATATGATTGATTTTGAATATGGGAATGCTAGCAATAGTTAGAAGGAACTCAAATGTTTCCACTTTCTTGAATAACTAACTCAGTATGGTATGTGTATAAAGAAGTGTATAAGCCAGCAGTGTGCCCAGGTGGCCAAGAATGCCAAGAGCATCCTGGCCTGTACCAGAAATAGTGTAGCCAGCAGGGCCAGGGAAGTGATTATCTTGGCACTGGTGAGGCTGCATCTTGAACACTGCGTTCAGTTCTGGGCCTCTCACTGCAAGAAAGACATTGAGGTGCTGGAGCGGGTCGAGAGAAGGGCAACAAAGGTGGTGAAGGGTCTGGAGCACAAATCTGATGAGCAGTGGCTGTGGGAACTGGGGTTGTTTAGCCTGAAGAAAAGGAGCCTACCACTCTTTCTGAAAGGAGGTTGTGGCAAGGTGGCTGTTAGTCTCTTCTCACAACTAAGAAGCAACAGGACCAGAGGAAATGGCCTCAAGTTGTGCCAGAGGAGGTTTAACTTGGCTATTAAGAATAACTTCTTCACCAAAAAGGTTATCAAGTGTTGGAACAGGCTGCCCAGGGAAGTGGTTTTGTCGCCATCCCTGGGCAGCCTGTAGATGTGACATGGTTTAGTGGTGGACTTAGTTAATGGTTTGACTCAGTGATCTTAAAAGTCTTTTCCAAACTCAACAATTCTGTGATTCTAGGTTTCACAAGAAAAAGAGAAAAAAAAATATGGAGAAATATATATGTAGTTGACAGCTGCTTGCAGCCTACAGAATGGGTGAGGTAATATCTAAGGGTTTCCAGAAGAAATCAGGTAATTCACTAATCCTGGAAAAATCAAGTAAATAAAGACCCTTGAAGAAGTATCAGTAAAATGAAATGGGAATGGTGGACTTACAGCTGTGCTGTGATAGCAGTCTGTTATGTTCCTAAAAAAATGCTATCTGAAGGTTTGTTTTGGTGGTAGGTGTCATTTTAGACTGTTATTTCCATGCATGTTACCTTTGAATGTTGGTTTTGGACAAATTGACATACAGTGTTTGCAAGTGGGATACAAGTGGGATAGATTAAATGTAATACTGAGACCTTTTGTTTTCCTGTGACAGAGATACTGTATTTTGGCAGTAGTTACTGCAAGTCAAAAGCCAACTCAAATATTAGTTTTTATCGTAACTAAAAGGTTTTTGAGAATTGTTACTTGAAATGTACATATTTGTTAAATTTATTTTTTAGGAATTGATGGTGGGTACATTTTTAATTTATGAGATGTTTTAGAGGTTATAGTAGTTTTTGTGCAAGATCTATAATGTTGAGTCAAAATACTTAAATGTTAATGCACAGGCATAAAGTACTATTGATGTATTTCAACACCTATGTGAGATAAAGTTAATAGGAGTTTTGATTAAGTAGTCAACTTTGATCATCGAAAATTTTTTTCAGATATTACAGAATTGCCACTTCTCTTTCCTTTAACTTTTTCTTAGTGCCAAAATAGTGGTTCATCTTCATCCTGCTTCTTCAAACAAAGAGCCTGGTCCATTCCAAAGCAGCAAATATTCCTACATCAAACTTTCTTTTAAAGAACATGGGCAGATTGAGGTAAGTTTTGTACCATGCAAACCCAGCACATCAGATCTTTGGACATGCTTTTTTCCTCTTGCTGTGTTAGTGATAATTTTCCATAATCTTTCCATGTTTACTTTTGAGGTGGAGCTTTTTCAGTACATCCTTTTTGAACACAAACACTATGAAGCTTCAGGGTTCTATACTTCGATTAAATCACACATAAAGTTCTAGAAATGTTAAGAAGCATCATTAGGCTTTTTTCTTCTGTTACTTCTTGTAATATAATCTTACACTTCTTTTTTAAATCTTTTAAATTGACCACAGGATTTTCCAGAATGACATCTCTGAAATCTGTTAAATGCTTAACAGAGTAAAAGATGTTTCTTTGTAGTCAATGCTTACTGAAGAGGAATCATGCAACTTGCTCCTAATCATCTCTCTTAATTTTAGTGCTGAACACTTCTTGTTGCCTCAGAGCTTTGTTTCATTTTATGCTTTAGAAATCTTTAATTTATTTTTACCTACACTGAATCTCAAAGGCTTTGAGCAGTCTGGAAAAAAACCATGATCTATTTTTAAAAGAAGGCTTATCCTAAAAATTGTGAAAAGATCACACGCTGTAAATAAATTTCACAGTATAAGATCCTCACTTGGAGAGACTGAGAACTTTAACTTTGAAATTAGATTTTCAACTCGGAATCAGTTATAAACTGCCTTATAAATGCATGTGCTTGATTAGACTCATTCATTTCTTTGTGAGCGCTTTTCAGCTTAGGATGAGCATAGATTTTTGCTTTGTTATAATTGTTTACGTGTTTTGCCTAATTGTAACCTTGTTTATTTTCATGTTAATGTTCGTGTCTGAAAATCAAACATACAATGCTTACTGGTTACCCAGCATATCAGTTACACTCCCGATCTTTTCTTTATGAATTTGGAATGCTTTCCTGGGAACTCTGAACATGCATAAGAATGGAATGGATTTTCTTTCTGGATTTTGGTCACTGGGATACACTTATTATTAACTAACTAACCAATGCCACATTCTGTTATTAGCAGTAAACAAAATAAGTTTAATTGATCTGTGTGGTTTTCTTTATAATGCTGAATTAACAAATCAATAGTAATTGTATTGTTCAGCTTCCCTTCCATTTAAAAGCATGCCCTTAAGCAAACCTTGACATTTTTAACTTCAGCATGTTTTGGAACATTTTTGAATATCTGAAAAAAAATATTTTACAATAGAAGTACTTAAGTTTAGCTGGTAACTGCATGGCTCCTGCACTAGTGCATGCGTTTTTGAAGATTGGACATTAAGAATTTCCAAATAATGAATGTTGTACTGTGGATGGGTAAGTGTGACCATGCTTTGTCTTACAGTGAAATTTATTTAGTCTACCACCAAGGTGCTAGAAGTATCCAGGGGTACTCCACACAGTTTATGAAACTGAGTTGTTAATCTTTAATGTTTGCAGTTCTATAGACGATTATCCGAAGAAATGACACAAAGGAGATGGGAGTGCATGCCTACTGGTCAGACCATTCAAGTTAACAAAGATCCACAGGTATTTGCAGAGCTTCTGAGCAGAATCTATATCTAATCTCTTGGTTCCACTTCTTGTTGTCCCCTTATACTGCAGCTGGCATGTCTCTAACCAACATCATGGGTAGAAGTGGAAATTTACCTTTACTTTGCCTGTTTCTTCACTGGCACAAATTAGTTCCTCCTTTGCATTTTTCACCTGATGGAGAACATTTTACCCTCTCTTTCTTGAGTTTGTTTAGACTTGAATGAGACCAATTTTTTTAATGTAGCGACACACACACACACTTATGCCAATATTATATATAGTTGCATGCAATTTTATTCAGCATGAGAGATCTAATGAAGCTGAAAGATTTTTGTTCTTAATTGTGATTTGTTTTATTTTTTGTGGCTGGAAGTCAAATATATAACATGTAACTTTTATATAACTCTCTAGAACCTATTTAATTCTTTGTATTCTAAATGGACAGTAGTTATGGAGAACCTCTGCCGTGTTAGATTGCCTTCTTTATCTGTCTGCATTCTTCTAGGTTATAAACTGTGATAAACATGTAGATATTGTTTCAGGTAGTACTACGTGAATGAAGTAATGATTTAAAGATTGTTCAATGTCTAATCACGTATGTCCTTTGTAAATGTAGTACCTATAAACATTGTTGCATTTGGACTCATGGGGAAGCCTGCGTCAAGAATCACTCAATGAGACTGCCTTACCTCTTGTTCTTATTATTAAGCCATAGCAAATTGTTAACAGTAGTGGTAAGCTTTGCAGTCAGAGGTCTGTAGGATGGTACCACTGTAACTTAGGTACCAGCCTTTCTAAACCACATTTGGCATCAAGTGAAAGGTTCACCATCACATCCATTCTGATACCTCTCAGCAGTGTAAATTGGACTGCACTTAGCATTATGTCTCTCTGGCTGTGTTTTTTCAGGATAGGTTTCTTGAAGTAATCATGTTTAGACATGTATTTCCACAGCTCTAGTATGGATGTTCATTTGGACTCGGAGGCTTTAACTGAGATGAGCTGTGATGCTCAGTCTGGATCAGGCTATTAAGCATCTTCATATTAATAGCTTCGATATAATAATCTATTATCGGTCTACCACAGCAAATTCATACATGTTTTACACTTACTGTTTGTTTTTTTACACTGGTTTAAAAAATATTTCACAAAATATATGAAATATTGTATACATGATACCAGCTCTTGGGGAGAACATTTCCTGTCTTATAATGTGAGGTTTTTCACAGAGAGGCGGATGAGAAAACTTAGCATTTCCTATTTTTATTCCTTTCATTATTTTCTTTTGCAGGCAGGAAGAATAAGGGCTGTAGGAATTGTAGGGATCGAAAGGAAATTGGAGGAAAAAAGAAAAGAGACTGACAAAAACATTTCCGAGGTAAATACTACTGAAATTTCAAGGTCAACCACCTGTCTGAACCATTTACATTCATTCACATTTTCTTTTAGGGGCAACTGAGACTATTTATTGTTTCTTTCGGGAAGTCTGAATTGATTAAAAGTGTATAATTTACAGTTATTTACCTTGTTTAACTGGCTTTTCGTTATATGTAAAGATACTTCGTTTAAACAGTTCCTTTCAAGAAGGCTGGTCTTTGAAACTAACAGTGTGTATTTGTAAAATTGATTTTGGTAGAATTAGAAATCTGAGTTCAGTAACTTTTCGTCAAGAAAAACAGGACACAAAGGCGTGTGCAGAAAGAGGCTATTACAGGGCTTGGATTTTTTTAATAGCTAAATTTGGTTTCAGTTGAAAATTTAATGTCTATTAAGAAGAATACGCTGATCTGAGTGTCTGCATATACCTGGGGTGAAGTTAGGTTTTCATATTATATATATTCAGGTTTTAAATGCTAGGTTTAGGCTTATAGTTACCATAACCTGTTCTGCAGTCCAGGCATCAGCAAGATGTTACAAGTCTCTTTGTGAAACACCTGGGCTAGGTGGAGCCCATCTTTTTCCCCAGAAACAGCACAGTAGTTGAACTCCAGATAACAATACTGATGAATAACAGGCAATTAATCTCTTCATATATACCAATATCCTCAAAAATAGTCTGGTTCTGTCTTAGTAGTAGAGATTGATGCAGAAGTACTCATAACTACATGCAACAGGTTCATTTTCATGGCAAAGCTTCATGGGTTTCAGTGTGCCACAATGAAAAATGCATTCACTGATCTGATAAATAAGAAAATGATAGCACCTTTGCAGGCTGTGTGCTGTTTCAGATACTGGTAGCATGAAACTTTTTCCTTTCTGTTTATGAGGAACATAATGAATGAAGTTCTGTGTGTAGTTCAGGAGGTGGTGTAGTTACATGCATGTGTATTTAGTTCAAAAGGTATTGTCTGGTTATTTTTTCCTTTAGTAGCTTTGTCAGAAAGTAAAAGAAATCCATTTATATGTGTTGTATGAACGGAGGAAAACCATGACTTGTAAAATCCTGCCTTCCTCCAGCTTTAGATGTTGTAAATGACTTAATGTAAAAAATGGTGCCCTGGCTTCCAGGAAAAGGCTTCCTGCATCTGCTGTTCCCTGCTGATAAGAATCCAGTTCTTTAGCCTTTTGTTTATCTGAGGAAGTTCCTGTTAGGTGTGTGCACATTCCCCTTTGTTTCCAGGCCTGCCCTTAGTGACTCAGGCAGAGGAGGAGTTAGACACAGCATGCTGTTTATTTATCTAAATCAAGGGCTCTTTTGATGAGTGATGTTTTCATGCAGGTTATAGAGATAAGAAATAAGCTGGGAAAAGCATTGTCAGAAAACATTTTGTTGATACCTTGTATAAGTACAGTAGAAGGACTTTGTTTTACATTAGAGATTGGGAACTCTGTAGTAAATTACGGAATTTGGTAGATTAGGAAGTAAGAAAAAAATGTTCCAAAGAGGAGCTTTTGTTCTGATAGTGGCAGGTTATTGTTATACAGTGTTATATTTTCTGTTCTCACCTTGGACCTAGGCTTGTCCCACTTAATTTTGGATACCTAGCTTAGGCGCCAAGTGTTAAGAGGCTAAACTTCTCCAGTTAGTGGAGAAGTAGTGGCATCATTGGGAGGGGAGTTCAGATAAAAAGCAACATTATCCATTCTTGGAAGCATCTCCCTCTCTTCTTCATATGTTGAGGCTCAGACCAATAAGCTACTAAGTAAGGCACCTAAATATAGATGGGAATAATTGGGTCTTCCTGCACAAACTCTGCTAAAGTGTGTCCTTCCAGTAGGGGATCAGACAGAATAAGCTAGGAATCGGATAGGAGCAATGTCAGGAAGCTATAGGCAAGATGTATCTCTGGTCATTTGACATACTGTAACTTCTTTACTTGTGGCTGGAGGAGTTGGGTGCTGCTGTCAGGCAAACTATAGCTGAAGAGGTTCAGGAATCTTTCTCCCACCAGTTTCACTGGGCATGTTGTCATGTATTTGAGAGAAGAGGGTGAGAAGGCTAAATTTTGTGTTGCTGAGTTTGCGAGGGAGTTGCTTTTTAATATAGTTGCTAAGTCTTTCTTTTTCTCTTAACATGATTTTTTTAATGCTAGTTGGTTTTCAGTTACTAAAACTTTTGAATTTCAGTATACCTTCAGCTTGTTTTTAAAGTATGTTTTATTGAAGCCTAAAAATGCCTTTTGTGACTCCTAGAATTGTTGCATTTGAGACCATTAGCACTTTACTAAGCTTAATAGACTTGATATAACTATGGTGCTATGGTGGGTGTCCAGTTCACTGCAATTTTTTTTTTCTTGTGGAAACAGAAAGTTTTCTTAGGCTAGAAAAAAAGTTGGTTTGTATAAAGAATTTTCCCTTGTTCTAGGAGGCATTTTGGTTTTAGATCCGACAACTAGAGTTTTCAGAGGATGTTTTCTATCTAGTTTTTATCTTAATTTATTTAAATCTGATGTTTGTCTCCTGGACCTTATTTAATTCATTTTTGAACTGTCTTTTGTTTGTCATGGTAGCGCCACTGCCTAAGTGTGTGACACGTTAAAAGAAGAGATGTTGCCACACATTTTTAGAAGTTTTGTCTCTTCAGTTAAGCATACGTGCTTGTTAAAGCATATACCCTCTTCCTTGCTCATTTGAAATTACAGTTTCTTACTAATTTAGTAACATCTACCAGTGAAAGGAAAATTGTCTTGTCAGGAGGAATACTTCTGTAGCTGACTTGCTGCTGGCCAGAAACAATAGATCTCCCTGAGTGAGGGTTAACTGTTGGATGAAAACCTACCACCACCATCAAGAAACCTTCCACCAGCTTTAGGAGATTTGGAGATAAACTTGGACAGTTTAATCTTTCCTGGGCCTCATTTATTGTTGTTCCTTTCTATCATATGGACTTGGTGTTCACATACTAGAAAAATGTGTGGTTGTTTGCTTCTTCTCTGCATTCATTGTTGTTTATGGATTGTATAATTTTGATGTTAAAACCTGATATACATAGACATATCAACCAATTGTATATAGTATTTACGAATAGCTTGGATAGGTGGACAAGGGCAGCTCACTATCCATGAAGCTTGAATGCTGTAATTATACTGATCTGCATTGTCTGCTTTTCATTTCAGGCTTTTGAGGATCTCAGCAAACTAATGGAGAAGGTATGGTATATGTCACTTACCCAAGTAGACTTATGCTTGTTTTCTCAATTTTAAGCATGCTTTTCGCTGTCAAGCTGAAAGTTGACCTTATCCCTATGTCTTTCTTAATAGGCTAAGGAAATGGTGGAGTTATCCAAGTCAATAGCTAATAAGATTAAAGAAAAACAAGGTGATATCACTGAGGATGAGGTAAATTAAGTTTGTTTTTTAAGTCAGCAGAAGTGTTCCTATGCAAAGCAAAAAGCTATCCATTTAATGCATGTAATGTTAATAAAGAACACCTCATGATTGTTTTTTTTTGTGATTTAATTCTACATAAAGTAAAAGGGATTTACTTGTTTAGTGTTAGCTTGTCTTTTGACCCCTTTTAAAAGTAAAGATTTTATTGCATTTGTGTAAATTTTTGTATTTTTGACCTCTGCTGGTCAAGAAGAAATTGTATTAAGTCTTTCCTTCTCTTTGTTAGTAATTGGCTTTATTCATTAAAACTGTCTGATAGTAATAAAATCAAAGGCTTTTAAAAACCAGAATCATTCACTAGGTGATGTACTTTTAAACTTATTTGTTTGTTTAGACTATCAGGTTCAAGTCCTATCTACTGAGTATGGGTATAGCTAATCCAGTTACTAGGGAAACATATGGATCTGGTACACAGTACCACATGCAACTGGCAAAGCAACTGGCTGGAATACTGCAGACGCCGTTGGAGGTAAAGTACCTAATATTGCACCAGCATTTTCCATGTGTTGCTAAATTTTGATAGAAATGTGTTTCAGCTGTGGTACTGTGCCTCTTTTTAAAGCCCCAGATTTAGCGGCACGGCCTCATATTCAGTGTTTATGAAAGGAATATATATGCTCTTTCAGAATAAGA
Source organism: Myiopsitta monachus (assembly GCA_017639245.1). Classification (NCBI taxonomy): domain Eukaryota; kingdom Metazoa; phylum Chordata; class Aves; order Psittaciformes; family Psittacidae; genus Myiopsitta; species Myiopsitta monachus. The sequence goes on from CM029919.1 coordinate 71,104,386, forward strand.
AAGCTTAAATGTAAGTAAAAATTTTTCTTTGGAGTAATGGCAACTCAAGTTCTAATTTGCAAAATATCAGTGATATTCAGAAAATCGTACTAGCAGGCCTTCTTCTATTGGAACAGCCCTGATTTCATCCCTTGCTGCAGAATATTACTTTTTTTAAAGCAAGAGTGAAACAACACTGACTTGGAAAATAGAAATAGTCTTTAAACTCCTTAAAAATTAAGCATTTTGCAAATGTAGCACAGAGTTATTACATAGATTACCCCACCTTAGTAATATCTCATGTTTGAATTGATCTGAAGCTATTACAGAATTCAGGAGTCTCACCAAAAAGTTAGATTTCATGTTGCAATTCACAGGGCTATATGTCTGCTAAAAAGCATAGATATTACAGTATTCTTGCGAAAGCTGTGTGCTACCTACTGTGATGAGAACAGAAAACCGAGTGTGCGTGAAAAGTAAAAAACAGTAAATTGATTGATCGATTTAATATATTGAAATTCCTTGTTCCTGAGATTTATTCTTTGCTTTAAAATCAAAGTAATTCACATTCTTTGGGTATAGTATCAGTGGTTTGCATTTTAAAATGATTAGAGGAAGATGCATCATAAGCAACTTACCTCACACAGCAGAAATAAGTGGTATTGCCTGGGTAGGTTTTTTTCATTAAGGCCTATCAATGAGCTCCTCTGTTTCACCTGGTCAGTCAGTCAAATGCAAGTTGAGATACTGTGTTTACGAGATTAATGCTATTTCTCTTACCAATCTTGTGCTTAATACAGGAGCGAGGAGGGATCATGTCACTTACAGAAGTGTACTGTCTGGTAAATCGTGCACGAGGATTAGAGGTGAGAAATTGGGTTTATTAAATATTTCATAAAGTACGCTACAGTGATAAGGTAATTAAAGAAAAAGGGTCAAAATGTTCTCTACCAATTGCTCACGCTACCTGTCTAACAGCATGAAGTGATCAGCCCTTTATTAAAATTAGGGTTTTTTTACGTTTTTCCCTTCTCCTAGTTCCATGTAATGTTTATGTGTCCTCTGCAAATTGTTATAATGTATGCTGCTTTTTGTAATAACATATAAAAGGAAAAATCCATCCTTATTGTGAAAGAAAACTGGAAGGACGGAAAATACTAAAGAATGGTGCATGTTTGGAGTTTTTACAAAATAGATCCATTTTTTCTATGAACCGGGCAAGAAGGATTATTATAGAACACACAGCAAGGAAACAGAAAGGAGCGTAGCAACCAAGAAAATAGTCTGCACAATACAAAGAAAGAAAACTAACAGTATTGTGTAGCCTGGTCTGTTTTATAGCTGTAGTTACTAAAAGTGTTTGTTTTGGTGTTATGGTGTATACTTGAAATGCAAGCTGTGAATAAGTATGTTTTACTATTTTAATAGTTGCTGTCACCAGAAGATTTAGTAAATGCTTGTAAGATGCTGGAGTCACTGAAACTACCACTAAGGTAAAGCTTTACAGATGTATTTATGAAACATGGCACTCTTGAAGGCAGGCTATGGTGTTTCGATGAGTTAGTCTACCTGCAGTAGATTTTTTTTTGTCTCGTTAAGTAAAGTTATGCTTTGCTGAAAGAATGCTGCTGTATGCTCCAACATCCTCTCTACATTAAAATATGAATTTTTAACCATGGTTTACTTTGCTAGGCAGGCAATATTCTTTTCACTTCCAGTATAGTTTTTTCAGACTGGGACAAGTGTTTAAGCATGTGCCCTGCTGTTTTCAGTCTCTCTAGATTTTTTTTTAAGATACTTTTAATGTTAATTTTACTGAGAGGTTTTTGTGTGTTTGTTTTCATTTTGTAATGTCGTTACAGATGTGGGTGCATTAGAAATACGACCATAGGTGATGTGAGCAGGATTTTTAGTTACTTTGACTCTCTCTTTGGATTTTAGGCTTCGGATATTTGACAGTGGTGTGATGGTGATTGAACTCCTGTCTCATAATGAAGAGGAAATGGTAGCTTCTGCTTTAGAGACAGTAAGTGTCCTTCATTTCCTTCAGTGTTCGGACCGTGCTGGGGAAATTTAAACACATTAGGTATAAAAACTTAAGGTACAGGATTTCCGTTTGAGGTTTTGAAATACAAAATATTCCACTTCCAAATCTAACAGTAACACTTAAATAGTACTTCTCATCTTCAAAGTGCTGTGCAGGCAATAATCTGAAGTCATTGCTTTCTCCTCAAGGGATAAATCATTTTTCCATCTCTTTTCAAACTTCCTTAACCTTCAGCCTTCCTCTAAATCTTTTATGCTGTAGGATGAATGCATGGCATGTATTAAGCACTTAATTTAACAGAAGTGGACTTCAGACTGTACACAGTGTGCTTGTAGGCAGTGAAAGTAGCTCTTAAATCTTGTTTAGCTTGGGTTTGTTTCATAAAAGAGCACTTTGTATGTGTAACACCTTGTACTGAGTTTGCTGCTGTGAAGAGCACTCGGAGAGTAGCACATATATAATTAAGCTTAAGGAAAAAATAGTTTAAATTGCTTGGGGAGGTAAACCTTTGTGATCTTGTTACCTCTGAACTCTTTAAAGTCCTGCATTTGTCCATTAGTTCATTATCTGTGGCCTAGTGGACATATTGTCCATGGACATATTGTTCATTAGTCCATCCATAAAGTCCATTATTTGATGCATTTTCCTGTGTCTTTTACAGTGGGTTGTAATTTTTTTTGTTTTTCATAAAGTTGAGTAAAGGCTGATTCAGTGTATCCAAAGTTAAACATCAAAGTCAAAAACAACTTTGACTTGGGCAGTAGAGATAAAATAGAGCTATCACAGACACTTTTTCACATGATACGTGAGGTAGACTCTTAAGTGTGTTTTGTATAATTGTTACCACATAGCTTTCTCTCCTCAAAAAGATTTTTAGATAAGTGTATGTAGCTGTCTAAAAGATTCCATCCTAAATTATCAAAACTTAAATCTTTCAATATATGTTAGTCCTTTCAGTTTATTTTATTATATTTACAGAAAAACACTTAAACCATTTCAGTTGGGTTTTTTGTGGTTATTTTTGGTTTCTAATTAATTTGTTTGCCTTCAGTAAGAGTGCTTATCTCTTTGAAAGGAAAGGAAAAACCTTTTCTTGATAACCAATGAGGTCAACAGCAAAAAGCAACAGAGGGTGGGTTTATTACCAAAGTGCCTTTTTTCTTTTATTTTCATAATATGGAACTTTGACTCCATAGAAAAATGTAAGGGAGAGGCTTTGAGTGAGGCAGGCTAGCCTATAAGAGAAAGGGAAGAGGAGATCAGACTTGTGGCCAAAAGCACCCTGTGCTTAATGTATCATGTACAGTAACATGAAACTTCTGAAAAGAAATGAAAGGAAGTCACAGGCTTTCAGACAGGAGACAGGTTTTGAGCAGCTGGTGAAGACAGGAGGTCAAAGGAACCCATAGTCACCCCTGACAAGAGTAGTGGTTTAGGAAGGAAAGGTAATTAATCGCCCATATGCATATTAAATTGTATAGCTGACTTCCGTTACCCAGATGTGATCACATAGCTTCATAATATCTCAAGTTAGGACTAATTTAATCTGAGTTTCTGTAAAAAGACTATTGCTGAGAATGATGCAGAATAGGCCTCTCCCCACCAAGTTAGATGGGAAGCAGGAAATGGCAACATCATTTGGATTTACAAGTCTGCTTGAATTTGGAGCAATGGAGAAATGGAAGAATTATTGATTTGTAGGGTAAGAAAACATGTTTATCTGTGAAATTCAATGCAGTAGCAGTAAGACTAGACTTCATACCTAATATTTTAATACTGCCTGTCCAATCTTTGTGGCTTTAAACTGAAAAAAAAGATTGAATTAGATGAGATATTAAGAAGTTCTTTTCTGTGAGGGTCGTGAGGTGCTGGCACAGGTTGCCCAGAGAAGCTGTGGCTGTCCCCTCCCTGGCAGTGTTCAAGGCCAGGTTGGAAGGGGCTTTGAGCAGCCTGGTCTAGTGGAAGGTGTCCCTGCCCATAGTAGGGGGTTGGAACTGGATGAGCTTTAAGATCCCTTCCAACCCAAACCATTCTGTGTTTTTAGGATGCATTAACTATCCTGGTTGAAACAATGGTGCCAATGTTTTGAGTCCCAAGACTGAAAAAAACAGTTATCTTTTGTGTCAACTGAATGTGATGGTGGCTCTTACTGCGTACTCTAGTCTGCTGTAATATTGGGTGGAGTACTGAAGTTTGGTCATTTTTCTATAGGCAGTAGGAATATTTTAAATCCCATGAAACTCAAAATTCTGCACTTCCATCTGGGATAATTTAAATTTCTGAATCGATGATCTGCCCTTGATAGGTCTTTTATTTCTCATTTAGGCTTTACTGTTTGCAGAATCACTTAGTATAGTTGGCCTGTGTAAATACTGGCTGTGACAGTACACTGCTGTCTGAGCTATTCAGGTTTTTCCGTTCATTTTGTCCCAAGGTATCTTAAAAAATCATTTGTTTTTTTTTGTGACTTATTTTTTTGCAGCTTTAACTCTTTTCTACATTCCTTTTTTATACTTGGCAGTTTTCCCAGGGCACAAGAAGAGGTATTTGTAAGTGGAAATACTCATAATTATTTGGTTTTTAAAAAATGCAAACAAACCGCCTGTCTCCACAAGGGACTTGCTACCAGTTTATCACTGCACAAGGCTAGACCTGATTCAGGAGCTGAGAGAACTTGACTGTGCTCTTAATGCCACAGTTTGTTTATTTGTGTATTTATTTTTTAACAGGTATCTGAAAAGGGTTCTCTCACAGCTGATGAGTTTGCTAAGCTGGTGGGGATGTCTGTTCTCTTAGCCAAAGAAAGGTAGGTAATAATTGCTGTGTTTAGTACCTTCGCTACTATGTTGTCCTTCAGTAATACAGCCCATCTTCTTTTGCTTTCTCTAGGCTGCTTCTTGCTGAAAAGATGGGCCATCTTTGCAGAGATGATTCAGTGGAAGGCTTGAGATTCTACCCCAATTTATTTCTGACGCAAAGCTAATGCAGTTTGTGTACAGTTTGTTGTGTAATGGCTTAGCAAGTGATCAGAAGGCAGAACCCTTCCAACAACTGACTTTACATGTGTTATTTTGTTAGTCAACTGCAACAGTGATGAACATTGCAATGCTTTGCAGTTCTCAGGTATCTCAAGTGCTGAATCCTCTTATGTAGAACTGAAAGGAAATAGGAATCAGTCAGAAGCGTGTGAATTGTCTCAAGCTGGCTAGCTCATGTTTCAAGTTTTGTTTGGTGTGTTCTGTAGTTTCTCATTAAGGGAAGTCAGATGAAGATTTCACACAAGTGGAAAGAATATCCCTGTAGTCTGCCATGAGGGTCAGCACCCAAAAGACAGGTTACTGCATACTCTAGTTTGTTTATGTCTAGAGCAACAAATCAGACAGATGTATCCATAGTGATAAGAAAAGTGACTTTGGTGTGTACTGAGGTATAAGGAACAAAACTAGTGTAGAATAACCCCTTCTCCCTGAAGTGATGAACAGTTTGCTAAAAGAGGACCTTGGGGTTCTTGTACTTTGAGACAGAAGGAACCTGCTGCTGGACAGATTAACCTATGGTATGTGAATCTAGAAAACGCGGTGTTTGTTTTGTCATGTCTTATGCTAATAGCTCAGATAGAAGCATTGTTAGCACAGACTTCCTCCCTTCTCTTCCCTTGCCATCTTCCTTCCTGGCTCATTATGGTGCATTTCGGTGCCCTTTCTCTGTATTCTCTTTACGTAGCGGAGCAAAGTAGCCTCCTGTCACTCTACGAGACTCCGTTCTTTAATGTGCTTAGGTTTTTTTTTCTACTTGTATTGAAAGATCGTTTGTTTCATCAGCCTTTATCTGTTTTGGAGAGACAGTTGGTTTATATATGAAAATTAATATACTTTCAATATTGAAGGGAGGAAGAAGACTATCACCCTGTGTTTAATAGTCATGAGGTATCATATTGTTTGGTATTCCTCACCCTGTGTTCACACTGAATGCAATTTGATAGTCTCAGTTTTCATAACTCCAGTGGAGTTGTTACATTACTTGAACATCTGTTGTCATGGTAATAACGGTAAGTGGATGTTCACTGTCCACGTCACTTTACATTTTTGGCATTTTGAAGTGACCAGCTTTAATAAATAACTAAATTAATGCAGGGTGTGGGCAAGGACAGCATGTAGATAACTGCATTGTGGTCACAGTGGCCAAATTGATACTACAAAAAAAGGAAGAAGAAGGCTTTTAAGAGCCTGCACGTCCTTTCAGAACTACTTCAGGGTTACCATAGCTTAGACAAGGGTTAAGAGCCTGCCAGTGAGGAGTTCAGTGCAGAGATCCCTGCAGTGATGATGACTTTGGGTTACAGGATGCTCATTTAGATCCAGGGAATTGCGTCCTCCTACCCTTGTCACAAGCAGATATTTATGCAGTTTTCCTTTAGGGCAGTTTTCCTCTGTTTTATGGAGGTGCTAAAACTAAGGTATTTGACAAAATTGAAAGAACCAGGTCCACACTATTCTTACTGTGTTAGCCACCTAGTATCATCTCCTCAAGAGCCTTATGGCTTGCTGCTTTTCTTCATCCTCCCCACAACCCACAGAAGAGACCTATGTGAGGTACCCCAAGCATCACACATCTATGAAGGGACTGAAAAGTGAGAAATTCAGAAGAAAAAAGCTGTTTTGTGACACTTGTTTCTTTTGCCCGATACCCAAACCTGACAAGGGAGATCAGCAGTTTATGGGCCTGAATCTCTCCCCACAAGAGGGCATGTCTTCTGTAGAAAGAACAAAACCAGAAAGGAGATGCCAAGTGAAAGCTCCCAGCCTCTGTTGCTCCAACCCTGAGCGTTTCATTATCTTAATTAAGCAATAACAGTACAGCCTATTTAGAATTGTGGTACTTTCTCCAGCTTTTCTTTCCCAGGATTTGTCCTTGACTTTGGCCTTTTTTTCTGCAGGGAAGAAATCTGAGAGGTAAATTGTATAGCTGGTTTAGAATTTAAATATACATGTGAGAAAATGACTACTAGAAAGTAATAAAAATGAAAAGATTTTTCTTAAATAGACTGCTCTGTTGGTTTTTTTCTTCCTAAATATTTTGGGGAACTTTAAAATCTTTACACATCAAAATCTTGTGGTTGTGTGGGGCAGGTTATTAAAGCATGTCATATTTTTGCTGCCTCATTTTGTACCTAAAAGGGTACAAGATAGTTTTGATTTCAAAATAAAAGGCAGAATGAAATGTAATTAGAATGCCCTGGTTCTGTTGCTGAGCAGCCTGTGACCCATCCCAGCCAGAATCACAAAACCACTGATGTCTACACAAGCACAAGTTTCACAAGGGAACCAGTCTGAGTGAGTCAAGCATATCTCCTGTGCTAACGCTGGAAAGGTGTTTGACGTATGTTTTCCCAGCTGGAAGACAACAGCAATCCTATCTGTGATACCATACTGAGAGCCAGTTGTTGGGCAAACAAATGGAATGACATGTTTATGGGTGTGTGGTACATCACACTGAGGCTGTCATTGCCAAGACCTGTTTCCATTGGTATTACCCACAAAAAAATCTGTTGACTGTCTCAAAGCAAGATTAAAGGAGAGAGGAAAATAGAGAAGTTGCCACTCACAGACCATTCTAGTTAAATACAGAAGGTGTCTATATGAACCTTTCATGGTTTGATTATTGCTAGAGTATTTGTGTTATTATATCTGAACATTATCTCCTTTTGCCAGGGCTGCCGAATTACACAGTCGTTTGAAGAGAGGTTTGTAACAAAGGTCTGTTCAAAAAGTACTTGTTTGGGTTTTTTTTATGGAGCAATCTTAGATGATGATTACATTTTGCATTTGAAAACACAAGTACACCTCTGATAGGAAAACAGCATTGCCCAGGAATCATAGAATAGTTAGGGTTGGAAAGGACCTTAGGATCATCTAGTTCAACTCCCCTGCTGTTGGCAGCGATCTCTACATCTTTTCCATTTCTCCTTTGCCTGTGTTTTCAGGAAAATGATATTCAGCCTATGGAAACATGGATCTAATCTGAACCATATTTCTGAAGTGTAAACTTTTTTATTTCCTCTGGAAAATAACGTATGTCTGTATGTTTAGTTGGAAGTGTTCAGAGGTGTATCTTTAATAATCACTACTGGCTGCATATAGGTAAGTTAGACTCCTCAATGCTCAGTTCTTTTAACCAGACTTTGACAGTTTGTCCAAAGGGCCTGACTGTGCTGCTTGTAAGATCAGTGAAGTGTTGTCACCAAATTCATGAGAACAGCAGTGGGAGACAGTGGGAGCTTGTTGCTGACAGTTGAAGTTCCTGCTTCCTTGAGCCCAGGAGGCTCATTTGCAACTGGGAAGTTCTTTCAAAATACCCACTGAAAAGGCAGGAATGGCTGATTCAAAATAACTTGTGGATTTGATAGGCAATCACTGCTTTCTTTCAGAGGAACCCCTCTCCAATGGCTTGGGATTTTTTCTTTTTAGCTAGATTCACAAATCTTGTCAATTACGTTGCTTCTCCTATTCTAGCTGTTCCTGTTTCATCCTAATTCTCATGCTTCAGGCATCCGCCTGAAATGCACGGCACTCTAGTTCCAGGTCATCTTCTGCTGGGAAGACTTCAACTGTTTTCTGTTCTCCCAAGAATGAGCTGCAAGTATTCATGCTAAGAAGATATTATGCGCATGTCCGTTGGAAGCATTGGTCTTTATTTTAAGGAAATACTCCAATACTTTCTGGAGCAGAGGCCCAAGTGTCAACCTGCCCAGCAGGCATGAGTCATTTTGCTTTGTGGTTGAGAATTAAAGTATTTTTCAAATACTAAAAAAAACCCAAAACCAACTGAACACCAAAACACAAAAACTTCAGGAGTGAGAGAGGAAACTTCAGAACACCCCCTAGCCTGCTAGTCAGCACAGGCTAGTGGGAAATAGATCTGACAGAAACCACCCTGCTTCATATCCCTGCCACAGAGCAAAGATGAGCTAGGATCATAGGTCTCCTGCTTTCCCACTGGAATGCCATGATTTCAAATTCCCACTGATGAAAGAGCAGGACTAAACCCTGCTCTGCCATGCTCACAGCAATGATGAGCAGCAAGTTCTAGGCTGGAATAGTCATAGCACTTCTGTGAATCCAGTCCTGCTCTGACCATAAGGCTCAGGCTAGTTTAGACATTCTGCATTGTTTTGTTCAATTCGAAGTATTTTATGTACTTGGAAGGTTTCACTTGGCTGATGATGAATTATCGTAGAATCACAGAATGGTTTGGGTTGGAAGAGACCTTAAAGATCATCTAGTTACAACCCCGTGCCATGGGCAGTCACCTTTCAGTAGACCAGGTTGCTCAAAGCCCCAAAATCATCAAAATTAGCTCAGGAAGTAAAGGAAGGAACTGATATCATCTAAATGCTGTTGCACTGTATTTTTTTAAGTCAAAAGTCAAACGAAGTGGTGCTCCTGTGTTCTTTCCTTCATACAGGTAGAACATTCCCAGAAACTCAAAGCTAGGAGTTGTTATTTTCTTTTAACCAAACAATTTGCAGGAGGATACATGCAGCATGAAGTACTTTCTTTTTGCAAAGAACAATAAAGGCACAGAATAAATTTGTGTCTGTTGCTGGTATGGCATTTGTACTGTGGCTATTTAATGATTCACTTCGTGTAGGTAGAATTCTTTTCAAATGTTGCCTAAATATAACAGTATTTGACACGGTGCATGAGAAACGTCTGTTCTTCCAGCCAGACGCAGCAGTTGTGTGCGTGTGTGGCGTAATTCCCCAGTTTCACTTCACATCAGATGGAGAATTTGAGGTGTGTCCTTAAATTGCAAAGATACTGTGGTTTGATCCACCCATTAAATGAGAATGGGAAGACTCCCACCAACCTCAAACCCAACCTTTGTTGTAATTATCTAACACTGACTAGTTAGCAGCTCTGAAAGTGGCTGCAGTGTGTATGGCTGAGCTCTGACAGCACGAAGGAAGAGCTTAAAAGATGTTACGGAACCAGATCACAAAATGTTTTGGCCTCATTAGTAGAAATACTGAACTAGGCACAACTGTTGCAAAGGGACTGTTTTTGATCTTTCTGCATTCCTATTGTTGTTTCCACAGTGTTTTGGGAAAGCCTGAGATAAGGATATGTTTTTTTTTCCACTAGGACTATGATCTATTTATAGCTTACAAGGACCAGATGAGACTATTATGACCATCTCGCTTGACCTTTCGGGTAACAGAAGCTGTAGGACTTCCCTTACTCATTTGTGTTTGAAGTAGAACTCCTCTTGTGGGGGCAACAAGAGACTGCAACTGCAGGGAAATCCCACTGCAGCTCTGGGCAAATTATTCCAATGACTATTACCTGGTGTAAAAATGTTTTCAGTGTATGTCATCAGAGTTTGGTTAGCTTCAGCTTCTAGTTGCTGGACCTTATATTTAAGAAGTCCTCTATTACAGGTGAGTTCCCTTCATGCCGGGTCCTGAAATGCAATTGTTTCTTAAGCAGATAAATCATTTGGAGTTCTGCCCACCACACTGTTCTATTTTCTGCTCTTCACAGAGTTTTCCGTAGTTGTCTCATAACCTTAAATTCTGAACACCAGCACTGAACCAAAGAAAGCTATTGTAAAAGTACTGGTTGCAGAGGTAGTTTGTGTCCCCTGGTTTTATACTCGCAGTCTTCACTTACAGACTCCATGCCATGCTATCGAACATGTGCTTGAACCTATGTTTGTGCTCAGTCCACTCCCCATCCACACAGCTTAGAAACAAATACCACTTAGATCATAGAATTGGTTAAGTTGGAAAAGACTCTTAAGATACGGTCAAACCCAGCACTGCCATGCCCACCACTAAACCATGCCCCTGAATGCCACATCTACATGTCTTTTAAGTACCCCCAGGGACAGTGATTCCACCACTTCCCTGGGCAGCCTGTTCCAGTGTTTGACAACCCTTTTGGTGAAGAAATTCTTCCAATCTGAACCTTCCCTGGTGCAATTTGAGGCCATCTTCTCTTGTCCTGTTTCCGCTGAACTCTCATTCCTCTGGGCATCTTAACGAAGAGGGAAAGTGGGATTTGAGGGTGGTCTCCTGTAAACCTGCACTAGGCTAAGTGCATTGCAGCCTGGCTTCCCAGTGGGTGTCTGAAGCTGGTCTTGTCTTAAGCGTGGTATAAATACTGCAAGCCTGAGCCACAGCGGGGTTATTAGCCAACAGTGTTGATGGAGGGGGTCAGGGCTTCTCCTGATTAGGAGAAGCTTCCCCAGCAGCTTACAGATGCTTTCCTGCAGATTTGCTTCCTCAGGTGGTGTTCTTCATGCTATAGTTGTGTGACTATTTCTCATAGTTACAAATTAATTTTACTTGATCATCTCTTTATTTTGACAAGATAGCAAGCGTAGCTACTCTCTCCCCAATTTTTCTAAAAGTTTTGTGTTTCCTCGTAGCAACTTGGTCATAGTTCTTGTGCTTGGTCATTAGTACTTTCAGGTGGGATAGACTTATAAAAGTAAGGTGACATCTTTCTCAGCTCAAAATCTGTGGGTAGCAGCACGAACTAACTGATGTGACAGCGGGAGCTGAAACTACCTAACAGCTCAGTGTGATCTCCAGATCTTTGTAAAGTAATGAGTACCCAGGAGGAGCTGCACATCCTGTAAAGCATGTCCTGCAGTCTTTGTTCCTAGGTATGTAATTTTATGGGAGCTATATTAAAATATGTATTGTTTGCTAAAGCCCAGCTTACTTAGAGAGTGCTCTGTGATCTGTCTTCAGGACTTACCATTCTCCCAATTTGTGTTATCTGAAATCTTGAGCAGTGAGGATGTTACACCTTCTTTTAGGTCTCTGATAAAAGTTTTCAAATTGCTAACGCCTAATCCATGCTTAAATCTTTAGGTAAATGCATCCTGCATGAAGATGACACATTAAAAGGACATTTTGAGACCAATTAGTCAACATTTAATCCTTTTAATGCATGCTGGGCTAAATTTGCAGAAGTGTCCCTGGTGGAAATGTCAGGGGTTACCAAACCAAATGTTCTGTGGAAATGTAAAGTATTATTACATTAGCCATTGCTACCTTTACTCACCAGACTTGTGACTTTATCTAAACACATTTCCCACCAACCTTCCACCCACCAGAAGACCAACCCTTGTCAGGTGGTGATGGTGCTCTCCCTTTTTATTATCAGCTTGTCCATCCCTGTGTCTGGAATCGGGGTAAGCCTGACAGGTCTCATCAGCCCAGGCTGCTCTCACTTTACAAACCAATAACCCTTCCCACAGACAAGCATTCATCCACTGGTCGGAAACCTCCCCAGCATCTCCTGGCTGACTGACTGGAAAAATAGTATTACAAATTGATGGATGTGAGTTCAGCCAGAGCTGCTGATTCTAAGTTGCTTAAATGGAGCTGCTCTTATTTTCCATCTTCAGGCTTGCACTGGAACAGAAAGTATTCTGTCACCCACCTGTAATATGGCTCTATCATCTGCTTTGCACCCCAAAGCAGAACAGAAATATTATTGAACATCTGTGTTTCTTTTGCATTCCAATTGACAAGTCAAATCTGTCACACAGCAGTAGATTGGCAGAATAGCTGCCACTCTTGTTTCAAATACTTATTAAAATCAGAAAAACCTTTATCACTCAACATCAGTGGCTGCAGATCTTAAATTCTTCACCAGTTTCATTTCTACCAATTCCTGACAATTTTACCTTTTTTCCACTTGTGTTCATTAATTTAAATGTCTTCTGTAGCTAAATTATCGGTATTCTTGTCAGATCTCCAGTCAAGACTGTAGGTTTTTCAGCCAGTGCCACCTTTTTTTTTTTTTTTGATAGCGTAAGAAATGCTCTTGAACAATGCAGAGATATCATTTCTAAAAGGACACATTTTAGTTTCTCCCTGCTTCCAGCTTTCAGAAGCTTCCCCCTAAAGCACCAAATATTTATATGACTATTTTGACCCTCACCTTTTTCATCACAGATGGCTAGCTTGCATCCCAGCCAGCACTACTTCGGGGGTTTCACAATTAATTCTTCTCTGCAGTGCTGATGAGGGCAAATAGAGATTTCTCCTGCTTGCACAGTTCTCTTTCTGAGTCAGGATATTATTACTGTTCCCGTTAGGAAGCTTGTGGTCATTTTACTAGCAGCAAGAGGAGGCTTTTAACATATTTTGCACAGATATAAATCACACACAATGTCACATCTCTCCCCCCTACGCAGAGCAGAGAGGGAATTCGGTAGCCAGCCATTCTGCTCTCACACCTGGTGGTCCACAGACAATATGCACTACTACACAATCTTGGGTTCATGCCAATGGGAAAAAAAAGACATTTTCTTCTCAATCCAACTGTGCTAGCACGGAGGAGAGAGCCACAAACCAGCACATCACCTTATGCCCACTGAAAATCACCAACACAGCCAATCTGGTGGTGCTCATCAGATAAATACCCTTCATTTGCTTCGGGTAAAATCAGGCAGATCAGTTTCAGTTCATGGATGGAGTCAGGAGAGACCATCAAGGGAGACCTTTGGGGGGGATTTAAAGCAGCCTTCCAGCACCTAAAGGGGACCCACAAGAAATCTGGAGAGGGATTTTTTACAAGGGCATGTAGGGATAGTACAAGGGGAAATGCCCTTTGGATTGAAAGATGGTGGATTTAGATGAGATACTAGGAAGAAGTTCTTTACTGAGAGGGTGGAGAGGCACTGGGACAGGTTCTCCAGAGAAGCTATGGCTGCCCCATCCCTGGCAGTGTTCAAGGCCAGGCTGGACAGGGCTTGGAGCAACCTGGTCTAGTGGAAGGTGTCCCTGCCCATGGGAGGGAGGTTGGAACTGGATGAGCTTTAAGGTCCCTTCCAACCCAAAGAAACCATTCTGTGATTCTATGATTTAATGTGGCTGCCTGGCGCAGCTGCCCACACCATCAGACACTGCCCATTACTACATGTACAAGTGCTTTCTGCGCAGCTGCCAGCAGCTGGGAAACAGGTATTTCCATTTTTAGAGGTCAGGATGCTTTTCCCTGCCTGGCCTTGCTGTCACAGCTGCCATTATCGTTTCAGCCATGCAGCAGCCACCTCAGTGCAGTGGTTAACAGGGTCTGCGCTCAGGTGGGATCTGTCTACACGTTCCTGCTTCTTCATCATGCTAGCAGCTGGTGCTACAGATCAGCAATTAAAGGTCACCCTTTGTATCCTTCAGTGTCCAAATTCATTTTGCTCTCAGTGTTGTGGTTGTGGGCTAAATGAGTATTCGTCTGCTCCCTCTTTCTCCTGTCCCTTCCATTATTAGTTTCTCATTCTCCAGGGAGACCAACTTCAATGGCCAGGAACCCAGCATTTCATCCGTCACTAGCCAGATGCCTCACAGACCAGCTCCTCTGAGGTATTTTAATGAAAAATATGCTCCTGATGAAATTTGGTCAGCATGTTAACGAAGACAGATCCTAGTCCTTAGCATCACAGCAGGTGTGTTATGTGCAAACATAATCCAGCGTGCTTCAAAGGGTTTAATAACGTAGCCTGTGTATTTATCCCATGCTCATCCTCCTGTTATCTGGGGTCTTTTCAATTCCTGTCATGTAATAATAGGGGTAACTTGTGTTTTTTAATCAGTATTTTTTGGACTCTGTCCCCTGTTGGAAGTTTGACACAAAGGCAAGATGGGTCTAAAAGGCAGCACAGGGGGGTGTGCAGTGACCTGAGCTGCAGCCTCCGTTTTGTTTCTGGCTTTACAATTTGAGCATAATCTCAGCAAATCAGTTTACACTGGTGAAAGAATTAAGACAATACCTTTTTCATCAGGAGCAGGGGAAAAAAGACCAAAGATGCCTCATAACTCATAAAATACTCCAAAGCCATTGTATCAAATGCAGTATAGTAAGTGCAAAATACTGCAACATGAGTAAAACATCTTGCCACATGATCCAGGCTCTCTTCTGCTGTGTGGATTTCTTTTCTTTCTCCACTGCACTGGTAGAGGAATGACTTTTTTTTCCTTAGTGATTAAATCTTTAAGAAGCTGTGTCCATAGAGGGAAAAAAGCTTGGCAGTGCACTCATCAAAATAGGATTTTTCAGACGTCAAATGTAGGCAGCAAGTGAGACTGCACTTTCAGCCCTGGGACTTCAGCAGACGTTTCGGAGCAGGGGGCCATTTGCCATACACTTCCTCTGCTCCAAATTTCACCATCATCTGTAATCTCCTTACAGTATTATTTTATCACGACACATGACTTATTACCTGTTTCACCCCAAACAAACCCAGTACTGTGGCACATCCACTGTGTCAGCTGGCACCTCACATGATCCTTGTGAAACAAGCTCCTGACACGACTTTGCACCTGTATATCTGTGTACCTCCATGGCGGCATTGCCTGCAGCTGAATCCTTGCTGCGAGACAAGTCACACAGACCAGGACCAGGCACGGGAAGCTCCTTGGCATTCAAGGGAAGGGCTGAGCTACATCTCCATGATATCATGTAGCTGCAAGTGGCTGATGGCAAAATGCGGTGTCCTTCCCTTACTAGACTGGACACACATACATGTGTGTATCCCGTCACCTCCAAAAAGCCAAGCAAACACCTTACAGACACAAAACGATGAGTTAAAATAACTGTGCATGCCTCCATTAAAACAAAACAGACTTCCAGTACCCAAAGGGAGCCTACAAGAAATCTGGAGAGGGGCTTTCTACAGGGTGGTAACTGCACAAGGGGGAATGGCTTTAAACTGGAAGAGGGGAGATTTAGATTAGATATAAGGAAGAAATTCTTCCTTGTGGGGGTGCTGAGGCACTGGAACAGGTTCCCCAGAGAAGCTGTGGCTGCACCATCCCTGGCAGTGTTGCAGGCCAGGTTGGGCAGGGCCTGGAGAAACCTGGTCTAGCGGAAGGTGTCCCTGCCCATGGCAGGGGGTTGATCTTTAAGGTCCCTTCCCACCCAAACCTGTCTGTGATTCTATGATATTAGGAATCTGGTTGTTCAAATGAAAATGTTTTAAAACAGCCTGGAATGTCTTTATGACACATCAATACTCCACTTTTTGCTGTCCAGAATAGAGTCCGAGTTCCTCAGCAAGTGTTTATCTTTCTTTCCAGAAGGTTTTTGATGGTGCTCCAGATGGCAGCGTGCCTGTGAGGCGTTAGCCACAGCAGACCCAGGCTAGCATATGGAAAAGGGTTTTAGCACAGGTTGATCAGAGCCGAGTGACAGCGGGAAGGCTGGGGACAATAGGGGGTTAGGGCAGGCTACAACCCTAATTGACTGCTCAGGCTCAGCATTCGTGTGGGGCAGGAACACTTGTGTGGAAGTTGTATTTTCTTGGTCATCTGTATGATATAAGTTAACCAGGAGCAACGTTTTGGTTTGGTTTTAATTTGAACACTAAAAGTCAACAATTACTTCCTCCTGGGCCTCCACCTCATGCCCACGCTTGCTCTAGATGCATTAGGGAAAGCAGGAAGATGCATTACACATAATACTGGCTGACTTCAATGCCCTTTGAAATCCTTTTGTAGCTTTGTGGGCGTGTGGGTATCCATTGGTCTGTATTTAAATCACAGACTCCATGTCAGGGAAATAAAATTTAACCACAGTTTGAGACAAACGGATGAGTCTGTTGCATAAAAACAGATGGAAAGGGTTTGTCGTTTTATTTTTTCCCAAGAAGTCTTTCTGCAAGAGGATAGTTTTATCCTGTCACAACAGTCCCTGAATGTTATCCACACACACTGGACATGACAAATACCCATGCATAAGTGATCTCTGGCTCCTTAAGGAGCTGGTGCTGCTCTTTGCTGTTGATGTTTGCATGATGCCCCATCTTCACTGCTGCAAGTTGGCTTGGGAAAGTGGCTTCCTGTTTGCCTGCTGCTCTCTTCAGGAGACAACCACCAACACCGACACCTGGCTCAACACCAGTGTGCAAGGTCATGCATGGATGGATGCTTTTACCAGCACTCAGCAGGATTCTGTGGTGAGAACTCTCCACTGACCATAAAGGAAGCTTGCGGAGAAGTATAAAAGGTGGAGATCACCATGTACCTCTGGAGAAACAGCAGCTTGGGCAGGTTTGAAGACCTGGCCTACCTCCCCAGTGTCGCCTCAATTCATACCATGTATCTCCAGCTTCTTCATAGAATTGTATTATCATAGAATCAAAGCATGGTTTGGATCGGAAGGGACCTTAAAGCTCATTCAGTATCAAGTCCCTGCCATACACAGGGACACCTTCCACTAGACCAGGTTGCTCCAAGCCCTGTCCAACCTGGCCTTGAACACTGCCAGAGATGGGGCAGCCACAGCTGGTCTGGGCAGCCTGTGCCAGTGCCTCACCAACCTCAGTGTAAAGAACTTCTTACCAATAGCTAATCTAAATCTCCCCTCTTCCAGTTTAAAGCCATTCTCCCTTGTTCCATCACTCCACACCCTTGCAAGAAGTTCCCTCTCATGATTTCTTGTTGGCCCCTTCAGCACTGGAAGCTGCTTTAAGGCATCCCCAGAGCCTTCTCTTCTCCGGGCTGAACAGGCCCACCTCTCTCAGCCTGACTTCACAGGAGAGGTTCTCCAGCCCCCTGCCCATCTCTGTGGCCTTTCTCTGACTCACTCGAGCAGTTCCATGTCCCTCTTGCGCTGGGGGAATCCATGACTTCTCACCCCGGGGCCACACAAACCGCATCGCGCCGCTTAAAGCACTGCTGGAGCCCGGGGTACGGCGGAGCCTACACCGGGCCTGGCCGGGAGCCGGCGGCTCTGCGGCAGACCCCTGCGCCTCCCTCCCTCAACGGGCTGCCGCGCCCCCCGGGAGGCCCCTGTCCCACCGGGGCCACCACACCCCGGCGGCGGCCGGGCGAGGGCGGCCCCGGCGGGGCAGGGCTGGGCAGGGCAGGGCAGGGCTGAGCAGCGCCTCGCCGGGCTTCGCCGCCAGGGGCGCGGGCTCCCCTCGCACGGCGCCCGCCGCCGCCCCGCGCCCCGCTGACAGCCGCCCTGACAGCCGCGCCGGGCCGCGCTGCGCCGCCATTTAACCCTCCCCCCGCCGCCGGAGGTGAGTGAGTGAGGGAGCAGTACTCGCCTGTCCAGGGGCAGCCCCGGCGGCGTTTCCTCCGAGGAAAGGATCCCGTTCAGCCCCGTCCAGCCGGAGGCGCCGGTGCGGCGGCCGCTCCGCCCGCGCAGGGCAGCGGCGTGGAGGTGAGCGCTGGGCGGGCGGAGGGGAACCGAGTGCCCGCGGCCCGGCCGCAGCTTCCCCGGGCGGCGGGGCGGGGATCCCGGGCCTGGCTGAGGCGCCGTCCGGCCGCGGGTGACGAGGGGCTGGAGCTGCGGGCTCGGGCGGGCTGTGGGGCGTGCGGCAGCACGGAGCGCAGCCGGCGCAGGCAGGGGGACAGCCTGTGGGTCGCTGTGAGGGGTGCCGGCGGTACCGCGGCGGGCTGGCCGTGAGGCTCGGTACCGGAGTGCTTACAGACACCGTGTGAGGTCAGGTCCTGGCTGTGGATCTGTCCTCCGCCGAGGCTGTGTCCGTGAGGTAGGGACCGTCCCGCCTGGCAGCCCGGGTGCTGTTGGCGCTCCGAAGTGCAGGTAGCGCTGGCACGTAGAGTAGTTGTAGTGGGTTTGTCACTCCGAGTCTGTGGTAAGTAGCATTAATTTTAGAGTGTTTCCAGTACGTTTAGTGATTTCTACTTTGTACGAGTCGCTAGACGAGGTGGAATCATGTGGGTATATGACAAAATCAGTGTAAAGCATAGGAGACAGCTTCCCGGTTCTCTTTTCAGTCCTGATACTTGGTGATATTTCAGACCTGCTTCTCAAATGTATTTCTAATTATTTCAGCTGTGCAGTGTATATTCCCCATCCTGTGGTCTTTAAGATAACCCCGCTAACAGGGGAATTCCAGAAACAGTGAGCAACGTACGTATTTAGACAAAATATCTAAAGGAGAAAGGAAAGAATGGATGACTGCATTCCAGCCCTTATGCCATAAGGGAATGATCTAATATATTTAATTCTTTGCATTCATTATTTATTATTGCTTGGACACCTTCCCAAATCTCCTATGCTTAATAAACTTATTTTCACTGTACATTTTCCAAAGTAAATCTCGCCCTTATATGCAATCTGCTGTAGTCCTTAGGTTTCAAGGACAGATGTTGCTGGCCAGCTAGCTCTTGAATTGCTGACTTGATATCAAAAGGAGCTGAGAAATTCCAGAATTTTGTGAGACCTGACCCCAAATGTTGATGAAAATAGGCTTTACTGGGCAGTTATTGGGTTTTCTCTTGCACACAGAGGATCTGGTGCTGTCAGTTGCAGCCTAGTGAATTTAGATGCATAATTTTAATAAAGCCATTATCAGATAACAATGTAAAATTGTCTGATGTGTAAATAAGAATGAAGGATGCCTTTGAGGATGTCAGCTCTAAGCCCCCTGCTGTGGCAGGCGTCACATACAGACTTTTCTTGCTAAACTCGGTATCTTCCTGGAAGTGGCATATTTTCAGCCCTGACCCCTCTGAGTGGTCAGCAGTGATTAGATTTTGATAAAATGTGATGCACACATGAGATGCTCCCTTTAATGTGAAAGCGGGAGGATTATATGGGAAGCTCTGAAATTCCCAGCAGGTGGTAACACTTCAATAGCTGCCTAATCCCATTGCAATAAGTGAATGCTGGTTGAAAATAATTAATCTCTTTCCTGCCACACAGATAAATTATCTTAAATTTGTGGAAGTGTTGCAGATGCACATTTCTTTTTGCTGTTCATGCTGCTTGGCATCCCTCAAGTGAAATGTAGGGAGGGTTTAGGGACTTTCAGGCTTTTCCATCTCTAGCTTATTTTACTGTCAGCCTCATGCATAGCCAGAATTGTGCAAATTCAGGTTGCAAATGTGACTGTAAAATGTTTACTAATGGGCAGCTATTAAAGAAACTGGTTTTCAGCCAGGATTTTTTTTTCCTTTACATTCCAGCAACTTTTTGCTTGCTTTTAATTCCAATAAATAACTATTTTTTTGACAATATCACTCAAGCCCAGGGCTGGTTGCTGGGGTAGATGCAGCTGCTTGGGCAGGAGGCAGGCTGGATCCCAGAGGATCAGTCCTCAACCTGACCCCTGCACTTACTCCTTCCTTGAGCCCTTCTCCTGCCTTGCCATTACATGTGCCACAAGTCATGTTGGGGAGTTCTGTGTTGTGGCTGGTCCCCTGGAGCTGTGGGGTCTGGGGGTCAAGGAGGGAGCAAGGCTGTGCTTGGAGGAGAGTTGAGCAAGGACAGGCCTTTTCCTGATTCCTGGAGGAGAATGGAGCTAGGGCAGGGGAGGGCTTGGCTCTTGCCAGGGATTTGCAAAGAGGAGGGGGACTGAGGGCACCAGTGGCTTGGGCAAAATATTGGATCAATCAGTGGCATTCGCCCGTGAATGAGGCTCCCTCCAGAGCACAGAGGTTTTGAGTGCTGTTTGTGCTCTCATTAAACTCACTGCTTGTCATGGAGTCACTGATTCAGTCCTGATGGCCCTTTCTGAACTGCAAGGCTCATTTGCCTCTCATCTCCCTATGAGGGGGGAGTAGGTGCTCAATGCTATCCTGTTGCAGCTGATGAAGCTGGTAACTGGTTAGCTGTGCTAAATCAGCAGGTGACAGCGCTCAGAAGGGTGGCTGGTTTGTGAAATGCCATGTATGCTTTGTGGCCTTGGCTACTGTTGCAAAAAGTACTGGGAGTCATAAATCCAGTTGGCTTGTGCTTTGTTGTTGCTTTGGTGGGTGGTTGGTTTTGCTTGTAAAACCAAAATACTTTGATTTTACTGACATAGAGAAATAATGACGTTATTTAAATAGATTAATATATGTGACTCTGGTAGTATCTATAACCTATTCTGTTACTTCTTTATTTGCGAAAAATACTGTAAACGAAATTGTCATGTTTGGTTCTTGCACAGTTCCTGACACTGTGGTGCCTGTAAAGCCTCTCAGTTCATGGTGGATTTGCTTATGCAAGGTAGTGAGGTACTGTTTCCAGAAGAAACAGTAAGAAACAGGAAGACTAAGTGGTGTGACCAAGACTGCACAGGAAAATCTGTTGCAGAGCAGGGACTTGGAAGTTTTCCTGTGTCATTTGCTTTACACACAAGCCTCTTGGTCTTCATTTTCAAGGCGTTTCATGGCTTATCCCCTCCTCATCTGTCATTTCTAATTCCCTTTGGAGAGGAAGCTTTCCACTTCCAATCAGCCCATTACACCGTCTCTTGGAAGAAGAAAGCATCTTTTTATGTTGATGTGCTTCTGCTGCATCTCACACAATAAAGCCTCAGTTCATGCTTGTCCACGAGAGCAATAAATTAAAAAAGCCAGTTATTCAAAGTCTGATAGCCTTCTTTTGGTCAATCATTTTTCATCTTGCTAAGTTAATGAACTTGAGGTAGAAGATCTGAATAGAGTGGAAGCCATTTAAGCTGTACTGTCTGCCTTGAAAAGCAAAATTTTATGTATGGAAAGTAGAAGAATAATAGAGCAGAGGGCAGGCGGCAAAGATGTGGAGGGTTCTGAAGACCTAAGAATGAGAAGAAATCTAGAAAGAAGTTGGCTTAGGGAAGACTGAGAGGAGAGGGGAGAAATCTAAACCGAGCTTAGAAGTCAGTATAAGGCCCGTCCAAAACTTAGGCAACATGAAAAGAGGGGAAACTGAAGGAGAGAAGAGGAACAAACCTACAGGGAAGAAGGGGTGAAGGGGTGTGTGTAGAAATATTACGCCAGAAATGGGGCAGCAGTTCTTGCATTCAAAACTGCTATTGGAATTGAGCTTGCAAGGGTGCAAAAGCTCAGGGAGGCTTTGTGGAGGTACTTTAATCAGAGCTTTGTTCAAAGACAGAACTGCGTTTCAGCTACTGAAGTAGCTGTACAAGAGATGGGAGGGCTCCCTCTGCAATGCAAGGATGGCAGAGGCTTGTGGAGGGTGAAGTAGCCCCGGGCTAGGCTTCCAGAGGTACCTGATCTCACTAGTTGGAAGTTAGTTTTGGTACTGGTTCAAATACTCCAGTTCTAGCCTGGGTGTTGCCTGCAGTGCTCGACAGTCCTTTTCCCAAGCAAGCCAAGATAACATAGAGGGAAGGAGGTTTTGGTCTGACAAATGATCAGCATTACCAAAACACCCAAGGGCCCTGGCGCTGGGCTCTGTCTGCAGGCTTGGTTAGAAAGAGTCTCTGTCCTGAAAAGCCTGTATTATAAATACAGAGCGGGAGAGATGGGGTGGGAAAGAGGGGAGCAGATTAATGCTGCAGTCTGCTGACATGGTATGTCTGGCCACGGCAGGAATCGGAACAGTAGTCGGGTCTCCTGTGCCTCCCACCGGTTCCCTGTCTCGTGAGCCATGCTGCTTTTCCCTTGGTCGGGCTGATGTGCAAATTAATATGTAAGGCAACTGTCTCAAGAGTACTCTCCCACACAGGCTTTTTTCTTTCTTCCCGAGGATTTATACTCCCATCCATAGCTTTGTTTCCTCTCTGCAATGTGTCACTCATTAGACTGAGATTAGGATTATTTGAATTTCATCTGTCAGTGTGTGATGCTCTGAAAGAAGTATTTGTAAAAGTTGTTTGAAAAATACACAGCTGGGAAGGTTGAAATGGAAAAGACCCATTAAATCATCCAGCACAATCATGGTTGTGGCCCACAAAGCATTTTTCTTCTCTTTATTTCAGGGCAGTGTACAGCAGTGCTGCATAACTTGTGCCGTTTACCTTGAGCATATGCTAGAGGGCAAGGCATCTATCACAGTTATTGTCTTTTTTAAATGAATCTGCTTATTCTTCCTTGGACCACTTTGATTCTTTGCTTTGACTAGCTAATGAGTGTTAGTGGTGACACAGGACAGGAACACTGTGCCTGCTGCCCGTACCCTGGGAGGCAGGCTGGTTTGCCACCACCCTCTGCTAGCAGCCCGCCCTGTCTTGAGGCATAAGATTTGTCTTCCTGTAATTTGTGGCATACCAAGTGAAATTGTGGGTGGTGGCGGTATCACTGTCCCTATCTAATGCTTTCTGGAGCCTTGTCAAGTTCCTGGACCGGATGATGATTATTCCCTTTGGATATGTACAGCTATTATTGTAATGGGCTTCTACTGAGCAAAGCCATGCTGTTAGTCTTTTCTTAGAAATTATTCTCTCCAGCCACTTGGAACAGAGAACAGTTTAAAAAGCTTTCAAATAACATGTCTGCTGTCTCTTAGTTCTACAAGTCTAGCAATGTAATTGTTGAAATATTTCATTTGTGATTCCTAAAGACATCTTTGCTATACCTGGTTCCTGCATTTTGGCTTTATGCTCTGCAGTTTTGTTTGCTCCTAACTCCTGCCTGTTCCAGAGCCAGGTTTCTCTCGTAAAATTAGGTTGTAAACGTAATGGAACAAGAACTTTCTTGCATGTTTGAGTGACGATGAGCAAAGTAGGACTGATTTGCTGCTGCTCCTGTGCAATACAAAAGAGCAATTCTTATATTTTGAGAATGGTTCCCCTGAGGTAGATCTTCTCCTTTAGATACTCCCCTATTTCTGTTTCTGAAGCAAACTATTGGTTTTGCTGCTACCATTGTACTTCCAACCTGTTTTATGTAATTATTACGAGACCCATAAAACTAGTTTAAAGCACATGATCATAAAATCAGGAAATTTGCCCAAAAGAAATCTTTCTTTTTTTTTTTTTTTTTTTTTTTTTGTGGTTTTACTAAGGCTACAGAGAATAAAAATTTAAAAAATGATGGAGGGAAAAGTGGTAGTTAGCACCTTCTCCATCCAATCAGTCTGAATGGCATAGAAGGTAATTATAGATAGCTAAATATATTACTGAATAATAGGGCAGTTTGAGGACCAAAACGGTAGTTTCCTAAGTGTCTCTCATGCTTGAAAGCAGTTGACAGTGATAGGAATTCTGTAGCAGCAGTAAATCTCCAATATCTATATGTGCCGAAGTCAGAGTTACATTTTGTATAAAATACTTGTTATTTTGCTATTGGAGGTCTTGATCTTAAGGTAAGACATGCACAGCAGCAGTTACTGCAGTGCAGAGGTAGATTGTTGTGAACTATCTTAGTTCTTCTGGGCCAGGAGCCAACATTTTTGGAGGGAAAATTTATTGTACAGTGAATTGTAGTTGTACTTATTCAGATCAATTGAGTCAGTATTAGTAACTGTTAAGTAAATGGAAGATAAGTGTTGCTTAATAGCCTGTTTTTTTTGCTTATTGGTGGGATGTCTTTCTTCTTGTATTTTACAAAGCAAAGTCAATACAGCTGTAATTTTTAAACTTTCAGGTGGTGTCGGAAAAAAGTGCATGCACTTTGGAGCTGAAGAAGGACATGAGGAGTAAAAGGACCCGGGATCTCACTGGTCAGAATGAAACAGATGTTGAAAGATTTTTCAAATCTATTGTTAGTAGTGCTCTGTGACTATGGTGAGTATTACAGGTACCAAGGGAAAACTGTGAGATGAGTATTCACAAAGTGGGTTTGGGTGGTACTGTTTCCAGGTATTGGCTGAATTCAGATATCACAGAAGCCACCGCTGATATGCACAGAATATAGTCTAGATTTTATGAACTTGTGTCAACTGGCCCTTTAGATCAGAGTGGCAGGAACCTTTCCTGCTCTGAATTTGCTCAGAGAAATAAACAAGATAGATGAACAGATTTCCGTGGGTGCCGTTGAGGGACTGGCTGTGTTAGAAGCAGGAACTGGAGCTCAGCTCTCTTGTAAGACTCGTATTCCGTAATCTTTAATGCACATCATGGAAGACAGACCTTGTAGGTCTCCATACCAGGTTGGGTGGAACTGTGCCACACAACTACCCATTTCTCTCCATTAACTGTAAAATGAACCTGTGATGGTCTGCTGAGATGTAAGCATCTGCAGTGCAGGCAACCTCCTATGATTGAGTGAGTCCCCATCTGGTGGAACTAAGCTGCCATTTAAAGAACTTTTGAGAACAACAGAGGTTTCTTTCCTCTGACTGTGTAAGAAGTAAAGGGATGGTATTTGTGCTCATTCAATTTTAGTAATGTAAAATTAGGCAGCTAGTCAAGAGGCAATCAGTTTCGTTTGAGTAGTCCATACATAAGTCAGCATATCTTGAATGCATCTCTAATCTATCTGCAGTCTGAGATGTGTGGAATGAAAAAGCACCTCCTTGTCACCATCAGCTGCCAAGGAGGGAGATCAGACATCTTAAGTTCAAGTTAGATAACTGTAAGATATCTGCAAGCTGATGGATATCATATTCATGGTGTCTTGTCTTTTTCAAGAATGCTCTAAATAGGAAGTAGATTTGCAAAGGGAATAAATTCCTTATTGCACAGTGAATGAGAAAATTTGAAAATGCGACTCAATTCCTAAATAATAGATATAGTTTTGAAAATTAGATTCCTAATTTAAAAGAAGGCATTGTCCTGAGAGCCATGGTATATTGTCAAACCATGCTAAAGGATTAAGCGGTGCACTGCTGAGATGTCTATAGCATTAAAAATAAGGAAAAAGCATTGTTTAGTCCCCATTTATGGAATGAGCTGTGGTAGCAGGTAGTTCACACACCAAAAGGCTGAAGAGGTTTTACATAGGAGAGAAATGTACCAAAAATGTGTGCAGTTCTCCTTGTAGAAGTGGGAAAAATCTGATTATAGGTAATGACTCAATACTAATTATGCTGCTCATGCCTCTCTGCTTGCTCCCTTCACTGTCTGGAACAAGTGATCACTAGAAGGTTAAAAGAAGCTGGAATTCCCATATTTTAGGTGAGCTAAGGTCCAGTAAAGGTGGAAGCATTTGTCTGGCTTTCAGTACCTTTCCTTCTTTTGATAAGACAAAGTTAACTAGCCAGGCTGGGAACACTGCACTGAGTGGGGAACACAGTGAGGGTAAGTATTAAATTCACATAACCTGAGAAGTGAGGGGAATGACTGCAATATCCACTGGTGAGCCAGTCCTGTAGGCATTCACAACCACTTGACTCAGAGGAAAAAGCTGTTATTCCTGAACTTTATAGAGCGTGGCACAGTAAGTAATTACAAGGTGCAGTTAAAGAGCTAAATCTCTGCTGCAGATTTTAGGTGTATCATCTTTTGCCTTATTTGCAGTTAAAGTGTAGTCCATAATTCAGAAAATTACTTCCAAACAGTTCTGCATATACACGTCTTTGAGTGTTGCATGCATGCAGTTTTTAGATGACTATTTCACTCATACACTTTTCTGTTTCAGACCAAGACTGTTTTTTAAATGATCCAGTATGCGCTGGAAAATTACCGTAATGCTAAAAATCCCCCTAGCAGTATTTGCATTTCTTGTCAGTTTTTCTGATGTGTTTGTTCTTAGCTCTGTACTACTAGCAGCTGACAAGCCAACAGCACAACCCAGATTGGCTTAAGCACAATTAAAAGTAAATAAATATCATAATAGCATGCTCCAGTAATTCTTCTTGCTCTTCAGTGAGAACAAAGATTTTCCTTTTGATCTTTCTAAGCATGAGCTCTTGCAAAGACTCCTTTGGCAGGTTGTTGGCACCACAGCCAGACTCCATTCAATGGCAGACCATTGTAATGACAACCAAAAATATACAAATGCATTGAAAGCTACCGCTGACTGGCTGTCTAAACAACTGGGACCGAGTTTTGGCATGTGGCACAGTCATGCACTCAGAGTAGGCTGGAGGGCAGCTGAAGGAGCTTGTGGTGAAAACCAGCAACTTCTGACCAGTGCCTTGTGGAGCGTCATGAAAAACTGCTGTGTGGGCTGTCCAGGAGTGCCAAGTTCTTGTGTTATTAATCAAAGATGGGGGAAAAGATGCTCTGAACTGGGATGCACCAGCCAGAGCTCTGCAATGCTGCAACAGCATCCTCACTTTCCTCACTTCCCAAGTGATCTTCCTGAGAGTTGATGGGAGCTGGCCTCTCTTCAGTCCTCCTGCGCACATACACAGTGGTGTTACTTCAAACCTGAGGTATTCCATATAAAAAATAATGCAAGAGATTTAATACAGTTGTAACAGAGAGCAAGGGCAGTGGAGAAATAGGTAGAATCATAGAATAGTTAGGGTTGTAAAGGACCTTAAAATCATCTAGTTCCAAACCCCCTGCCATGGGCAGGGACATCTCACACTAAACCATGCCACCCAAGGCTCTGTCCAACCTGGCTGTGACCACCACCAGCCATGGAGCATTCACAACTTCCCTGGGTAACCCATTCCTGTGCCTCACCTCTCTTACAGTAAAGAATTTCTTCCTTATATCCAATCTAAACTTCCCCTGTTTAAGTTTTAACCCATTACCCCTTGTCAAATACAAACACTGATACTTTTCAGTACTATTCTTTGAATGTTTTTGCTGTAAACTTAAAGCTTGAATTTGAAATTTTTCATGATTTTTTTTTCCATGGTCTATTTTCTTTTTCTTCCTATAATGTTTTGGCTAACTTAAATCCAGAATGATTCCTGTGTAGAAAAATAGATCATTTTGCTGTGTTCAAAGAAACAAAGCCCCAGCAACTTGCAACCATTTCACTGGGAAACACTGCTGTGAGAACTTCAGGCTTGTTACAGTGCTCACAGTGGCCTGGGACGTGCTTTCTGCTGTCCTTATGAAGATTTGCCCAGACTTGGTCCAGATGTAAGTCCTTGCAGATGAGTTAGTGAGGAAATTCTCTGAAGGACTGAGCATGCCCTAACTCCTGCTTGCCTCCTCTTGCCAGCCCCATGCAATACTGTGTGCTGCAGCCCAGGGCAGCAGAGTTCCCCCATATTTGTAATATTGGGCACTCTAGTTGCTTATCGTGTAATCTCTGCTGTCATGCTAGCAGTGAGCAGGAAAATTTGCTGGAATTAAGGAACAGCAGAAGTTAGAAGAGCTATAAGACAAGGAGTCAAAGGCAGGAGTTTGGAGAACTATGGTAATGGTAATGGAGTTAGGGTAGTACCCAAGAGTTAGTGACAGTAGGTGATGGTAGGAGCAGGACTGGAAAATATGGACAGTCACAGATGACAGAACCAAAACATGATAGGACAAGGCGTAACGGGTTAAAAATTAAATGGGGGAAGTTGTAATTGTATATAAGGAGGAAGTTCTTTACTGTAAGGGTAGTGAGGCAGTGGAATGGGTTACCCAGGGAAGTTGTGAATGCTCCATCCCTGGTGGTGGTCACGGCCAGGTTGGACAGAGCCTTGAGTGGCATGGTTTAGTGTGAGGTGTCCCTGCCCATGGCAGGGGGGTTGGAGCTAGATAATCTTAAGGTCCTTTCCAACCCTAACTATTCTATGATTCTATGAAGAGCAAGGCAGATGTGTTGCTGGGCTATTCATAGAGTGCCATTTTCCACAGGCGTTTAGGGTCTGTTTCCTTCTTTCTGAGTGTCCAAGTTGAGATCAGGTTTGCTGGGATGCCCTGTGCTTGCCACAACTGGGACCAAGTGAGATCCTGCTTTGGATGCTTCTGAAGGACCGTTGTATTTGAAATCAGGTCCTAGGTTTCTCAGGGCATTCGCGGTTAGTTGATACTTGGCAGTTTTCACCTTTATGCCTGTGACTTGGTCCCTAACACACAAAACAAGAATAGTGACATCCTCTCATCTTTTGGGGATATTGGAAGGATAAGCTCATTTATGTTTCTAATGCACTAATATACTGTGATAAATACACAATAAAAGAGTCTGTGAGGGAAATGAATAATTCTGTGTTATCGGGATGGGGTTTGGATGGTGAGCAGGCAATGATACATGGGACCACCCGTGGAAGAATGAGAACAAAAGAGCCCTCTGGTAATGAGCACCATCCATGTGCCAAAAGCAGCATCATCTTGTGGAAATGCAAATTAAAGACTGAGTTACAGTGCATATATGTAAGACCATACGCATGATTTATATGCATAAGGCTGTGCATGCCACCTTCATTTGGACTTCATGGATGTGGTTGGAGTTGGTTATTTTAAGGATGCATTATAGCTGGTGGAGAGTAATTGGCTCTTTTAGTGGACACTGTACCTCACCCTGATGTAAATGCCTGTAACTGGTCAGATGAATTTCTTCCTGAGAAATTTTCCCTGCTGACAAGAAAATGAATCCAAGGTGACTAACTCAAATTGAAGCTTAGAGTGGTAGGAGAGTGGTAGGCGTCTAATATTATGTGAGCTGAGTCCTGCTACTCCTGACTGCTGAGTGCTTGCCTTGGCAGTTGCAGTGTTTTTCCAGCAAAGCTGTCTTTGAGGTAATCTTAAGACATGTGTAACAAATATAACAAGTCAAAGTATTGTTAGTTGATAGTACTTATGAAAGGATTGCTTTAACTGAAGTTTTACACTTCCATGGGACTTTCCATCCAAGATTCAGAAGCCTTTTCCCAGACAATTAATTAAAGAAGTCACACAGCACATTCTGTATATGGAATGGACGTGTGCAGCTCCCATTTTTCAGATAAGCTTTCTGCGTCTGAAATCTCTTGAAGTTTCAAGCAACATAGGAAAGCTAGCTGAGCTAAGGAAGGTGTGATCCTCTCAATCCATTGCTTTAGATATCATCTCTCCCCACTAGTTATAGCACATCTCGGCATAATTTGGCAACTTGCACAAACATGGTCATGCAAGAAGTGCATGTAGAAAAAACTGCGCCATTTATAATGAAATGATGTAATTTGGACATGTTGCACCACATCTGAGACAAGAAAA
Organism: Myiopsitta monachus; assembly: GCA_017639245.1. NCBI lineage: Eukaryota > Metazoa > Chordata > Aves > Psittaciformes > Psittacidae > Myiopsitta > Myiopsitta monachus. The sequence continues at coordinate 71,134,081 of CM029919.1, forward strand.
GTGCTGCAGTCACGATCCCTGTTATTTTCAGCTCTCTCACTCAAGTGACTGCGATGCAAATGAGCAAAATGAAAGATTCATGAGAGAAAGGAAGAGGGAGGCTTCAAAAAGCATCATGCAGACTTCTTTATTTAATTTGGGGGACATTTTTCATGTTTCTGTCTTAAGACACTGCCATCTTTTTTTTGCTAAGTTTTACCTAGAGTGAGAGAAACAACAGTTGGACGCTGTGGACTTTAAGAATTGGTAAGTGAAAGAAGTTGAGAAGTCTGAGAGTCTATCCCAATAAGTGAAGTTTTCTGTGACTCTTCTGGGTTGTTCAGAGGTTTGTGGGTTTTTTAACCTTGTTTTTAACCTTCTTGAGCATGTTACTGCAGTGGACTCTGAGCTGCAACAAACCACATCCCTGGACAAAGGAAAAGGGGTGAGCTTTAATTGCTATAGCTAGGGCCTTCTTTCATGTGTGTGTGTGTGAATTGATTCATTTTAAAGTGCTTGAGAACCACTTCTAAAATATCCACTTTATAAATCTTTGTTTTCTTCCGTAAAGTAGATAAACAATCAGTTGTCTCTTCTTAATACTGTTGTGAAACTTTCCCTTTCAGTTCTCGGTGAAGTGCAGTATCTCCTGTTGGAACGTCCAGATCATGTAGCCTTCAGCAGTGACACAGTGTCTGTGGAATATCAGTACTCTAGTGGCGGTAATGTGACAGCAGAGCATCTGTCCATCCTACTGCTGGATGCCAGCACCAACAAGATAATTGCAAGAAAACAGCTTCCAGCAAATCAGTCCCAGGGGAAGGTAGAATTTGAGTGTTTCCATTTCAAGAGTGCAGGGGACTTCTTGTTCAGAATGGTCTCTCCCAGTGATAACAGCAGTGCTGCCCAGTGGAGCAGAAGCAGGATGTCCACCCTCCATGTGGAATGGCCTGTATTTCACATTGATTTGAACAAGAGCTCAGAAGTGCTTGGGAGCTCCCTTCAGGTTGGACTTTTTACAAACGAGCAGCTGTGTGCCATGAACGAGACAGTGGTTTCACTGGATGTGATATTCACCAGCACCCTTTATGAATTCGGAAGAGTAAGCTCTGATGAGAGTCTGGGCATTAGAACTAGCAAAGAAATCCCACTCTCTGGGTCCCAGTGGGTAGAGTTTGATTGCCCACCTGTTAGTCAAGAAATATACATCACTGTATTACTGAAATCCGTAGAAACACATTCCATCATTGCCTTCATAGGACCTATAGATATTCTCCACAAATTTGGGTACAGACTGGTTGTGGCACCAGAAGCAACATGCAAAACTTTGGTTCAGGTCTTCATAGTGTCTCCACCATGCACTTCTATCAGCGGAAAAATTGTCGTCTACAAAGAGGCTCTCAAGCATCCTACTCAAAGAACAGCCTGGCTCTATGAAAACACCCTTCACCCAGGAGACAACAGGACAGAATTCAACTGCACTTTGTTTGATGTGGGGAAGAACAAATACTGCTTTGACCTCTTTAATTTCTCAAACCGAAGCCTTTTCCCAACAAGAGTTAAGGAGTGCATGATGATCCAAAGGAATATGGGTTTGTACTGATGTTTGTCCTCTTTTAGCCTAAATCAGCACTCTTCCCAGCCAACATAGGTGATGATAAATAGGTTTGATTGTGGTGTCACCTGTTGGATAGCTACTTTTTGGGTCTCTTACACCAGACAAGTGGTGTACATGTCATACGCAGTGGGAATGAGATAGAGTAGACTGTTACGTAGAGGCATAACAAGGACATTTGGTGCCAAATGCCACTGAAGTAGCTTCAAACTGCACTAAGTTAACACTAAGTACCAACCCAAACCATTTGGGGCATTCTGAATGATGTATCTCTCTAGCCCAGGCAAAACTGAGACTTGGCCCTCTCAGTGAGGTAAGAAGCTACTGCAGTGGATCAGGCCCACTGGAGACACTAAAGGTAGGATTAGTCTTACCTACTTCAAAATGTCTGAAAGCCAAGGGTCCAACACTGAGTAGTTGTCTAGCTTTTTAGTCAAGAGGGACAGGGTGATCCATGAGTATAGAAGATACATGGGCTGAGCCTGTGTTTATTTTTCTCTAGCCCATTTGCTGTAGGAGTTTAGAGGCCTGTTAGGTACGCAACTTTTGGTGAGATGAATCAGAATTTGGCCACAGTGAAAGACACTGTTGCGTCACTTGGACAGGTTGCAGGCTTTTCAAGCAGCGTTTCAGGACATGTCTTTGCAGGCCAGGGTGCATTTTCTGACTCATCAGGCCACCAGGCAGATCATGGGTCACATTGGCGTAGCTAAACTTTTCCTCCCAGGAAAGATCAGAATCATACAGACTGCCAACTAGGGGCAGTCTGTGGTTCATATAGTCCTTTGGGCCATGACCATGCATGGTCTGGGAGAGGGCTGCTTGACAGAAGCTAGAACCATGTCCAGGAGTGTTAATGTGATCATCTAATCATAAGGCAGAGTTTGAGCCCATTCCACAGCCCTGTTTAAGGAACCGTCTGTACATTCTATTTCTATCTATGCATCTTATGCAGCTGTAGCTTCAGAGGTGGCAGTCCATGCTTTGGCAGAATCTATAAATCACAGTCACATGGCAGAGGAAGCAGATGAGCCAAATGTCCTTCTCATCCTTTGTTTGTGGATGGCAACCGTGGTAACGGAGGGGCTGTGTGTGCATGAGGGGATTGGATTTGGTTAGGTTGTGTTGCCTACACCCTGGACCAGAAGAGTGAATGTTCTCATGTAGAGCAGGCTTATATACTTAGGTAATGTGTTAGTCTTTCCCATCTTCACACTTCAAAGAGTTTGGGTTGAAAGGTTTGAGATGTACACCATTTTATACACCTCCCCACGCTGGTATCCCTGAAAAGGAAGTGCAAAAAAAACCCCGGTCATCGCGTTTCATGGGCAGGTATCTGAGTGGGATCAGCAGGAGACAGGGAGTGTAGGACATGCTCCATAGCACGCAGTCCAGACACAGCCTATCTTAATTAGGTTCCTGGTATCATATGCTCTTACATAAATTCTTAAACTGCTAGCTGTTTAATTAACGCTCTGTACTAAAGATCACCTCTCTTTTTACCACATGCCAAACTCTGTGCATAGTTCTTCTCTTCATCTTGACTTCCCATCTGCATTATCTGTTGGCACTCTCTCTATATTCCTTTGGCATAAGAAAGTCCATCTATCTAAAACTGAAAGCATATTGTTTTCTTAATGGAGATAATTCTCAAGGAGAAAGGAAGAGAGAATTCTGATTCTTTCTCTGTGCTTGGGTGGTATGTTACACTGATGTGATCTAGATAATTACCCCCACAGATAAATACCTAGGATATGACATAGATATGTTTCTGTGCCCAATACTTAACTGGTTTAGTTGATGCGATCTACCTTAAGCAATGACTCCTTGCAATCTGCTTTGTTTCCTTGGGTTCCCCAATAGCACGATCCTTACAACTACAGTCGAAAGAATCAGGCTATGCCTGTGAAGAACAGAGGTAAGTCAACATCTGCCAAGTTAGAAGTGTCACATCTACAAAGCTGATGAAAGCAAAACCCCGTTGCATAGCTGTAAATAAAATGTCAACCTGAAATTAATTAGGCTGCAGCACATCTGACTGTGCCTGTATCTATGAGACTTCAAAGCCTGTAGGCAGTGTTTGAAAGGAGAGTGGTGTTCTGGAAGTGGTGCATCTATCTGAAGCCACAACAGGCAGAGTGAACCTGTGCTGCCTGCGATGGCCATCTGCCTCCTGGCTAGTTTGGGAAGCCCTCTCCTGAGCCCTCACCCTGCAGCAGGGCACTGTGAGATGGTGTGCACAGACCCAGGCCCCGATAGCTGTGTAACACATGTGGCTGCTGCACAATAGGCACTGCTCCTCAAGTCACTTATTTTCTGCTTTGGACTTCTTGAACTCAGTTTAAGGCAAGGAGAGGTGATGAATCCCCTAGTCTGGCTCCTAGACAACATGGTTCATCGCTTTTCATCCAGTTGCCCTGGCACTGAGTCCCACAGCTAGGCTTTGCATTTGTCTGCCACTTACTCTCCAGAGAGTAACCCAGTCTTCTGTTGAAGGCATGACAAAACAGAGACCTATCTGGTAATTTCTCTCAATAGTGTGCTCTGATTTCATTTTATTTTTCTAAAAAAGGGAAACTCTGTGTTTCATAACAAAAACTCCTTTAGCTTCAGTCTCTAGTGACTAGCTCTTACTCTGCTGCTCTCTGCTAGATGAGACAGCTGTTTCCTATCCACTGGCTTCCCCCTGCAAAGGCGTTTGCGCATCCAGATCATCTCAGTCCTTCCAGATTATCTCAGTGTTCTTTTTAATAAGCTGAGAAAGATTGAATCTTCAATTTGAAGGCATTTTCTTTGGTATTTGATGAATTTTCTGACTCTCTTTGGCTCCATTTCCATTATTTTAAACACTTCTTTTTATTTGACAGCAGGGGTACCAGCTTTGGGTGATGTGTTCAGAAGTCCTTCTCACTGATGCTGCTTGAGCAGAACCACTATCCTTACCTATACCTCTGCTTTCATTCCATCAATTGCATTAGCTAATTTTGCTACAACTTTTACTCTGTAAACTCCTGTTGAGCTGTTTTCACGTATGACCTTTTAGTATGTAGTCTACCATCCTGCAGGTACAATTTGTATTCCTTCTTCCTACATTTTATAATTTGCTGATTAATGATCTACTTTGCTTGGGTTACCCTAACATACAAGTACCCTACATTGCTCCATACAACTGCACTACCTACTTATGTCATCACAGGAGTGACACTGTCTCAGTAGTGATTTTATCTTTGTTTTCATGTCAACTAGGCAGGCATTGTACAGCTCTGAGCCTTATATTAATCCCTTTGGAACCTATCCAGGTGCATTTACACTCGGTGATGGTTTTCTGTTGACAATTGCGTATCAAATCTGTCACTCAGCCAGTTCTTACTTCATTTAGCATATGCTCTGTTATTACGAAGCAGAGACATTGTCTTATAAAAGATCAAAGCACCTAATGATTATCTTCATCCAAACCACAAAAGATTATTTTGCCACACCCGCTATCCATAGATCAGTCATCAGTTATATTTCTGACCCTTTATCAAGCCTGCTCCTTAATTCTCATTGCATCCAGGTTTAGTACAGCCTGTGGAACAGTAATCTGACTTGTGTCTGGCGTAGGAAGAATGTTCCCACTGGCCCTGAGTGGGCCAGGGCAGCAGCTTCAGAGTGAGTGTTGCAAAAATGCTTGTGCTGTATAAGACTATGAATAGAACTATTAAAGGTGGGCTGTGAGCCAGCACTTGTGCAGCTTTCTGTAGACTCCCAACTGGAGAACCTGTGAAAAAATAACAGCAAGACCCGAGTCACTTCATTTGTCTCAGTGGGGTGTTAACTGTTGTTTCACACAGGTGGCTTAGGGAGGGTCATGCAGCTAACTTTTTCCCTGTGTTTGACTGGCTTATTTGAATGTCCGAGGTAGGAAACTCACCTCACCCAGCAACAGATGCATTGCAGGCTCATTCTTTTCAATGCTTTATCCTGTGCTGTGCTCATGTGGATTTTAAGTGTCCCCAGCAGTGAAACGTCTGCACTCCTCAGAAGGATGTTCCATGTCCTAGCCTGTATCCCACTTCAAACATATAGAATCATAGAATAGTTAGGGTTGGAAAGGACCTTAAGATCATCTAGTTCCAACGCCCCTGCCATGGGCAGGGACACCTCCCACTAAACCATGCCACCCAAGGCTCTGTCCAACCTGGCCTTGAACACCACCAGGGATGGAGCATTCACAGCTTCCTTGGGCAACCCATTCCAGTGCCTCACCACCCTTACAGTAAATAATTTCTTCCTCATATCCAATCTAAACTTCCCCTGTTTAAGCCTTAACCCGTTACCCCTTGTCCTGTCGCTACAGTCCCTAATATGGGATGAGACTGATAAAATTAATCAGTAATGCTACTGCACAGAAACAGGCATATTTTCTTCATATTTCTGGTGTTAATTAACTTCATTTTACAGTTCTTTGTTATACTCTAGAGTATACACCAACTTTGGTGTGAAGTCTTTCGCAGTTGCCAACAGCAGAGATGAGTTTTGCTCATCCAACTTTTGCTGACTGTCAAAAAAAAGCCCTATTGGGAGCTTAGCAGGGCATAAGAAGTACAGTTGTAGGCTGCAGGAGGAAAGAGGAAGGTAGGGGAAGACCTTCTGAAGGGGAAAGTGGTCAGTAAGGGAGGAGAGGAGTAAGTGGACTATCCAGAGGTCAGGCAGGGACCCACAACTTCCATCTGATACTTGCTCCCTGAATAAGACTCTATGAATCAGACCTGCCTATCCATAGGAAAATCTGGGAAACAATTAGCTGTATTGCCTGAATCTGCAACCTGGCTTGCATTTATTTAGGAACAGACAGATGCAGGGTATGCCAGGCCTGGTTTGTACCTCACCTCCTGTGTCACTGAACACTTCTTCTCCACATCCCCAGCATTTTAAGAATAAATTGGGTGTTACGGACCTGGGGTTGCTCTTGGCTTCTGAAAAAAAAGTTTAGGCTGTGCCTCCACAATTCTTTAAGACACCTGTTTGTGGGGAAAAGACTACAGTTTGCGCAGGCAGAGTCTAGGTTTTCTTCCTTTAAAGGGATCCTCATGTTTCATTGTCCAAATTAGTAACCTGTTGGAGCATGCCACCATTTCAGTGCACCCAGGCTTCATTTCCATGGAAACAGAGAAACGCAGAATGGGTGAGAAGGGTGTTTTCCTAGGTCTCATCCAAACAGCAGTACAATGTGTGTGCACCCGTGCTCAGGACCTAAAAGCTGATCTCAGTTTCCACAAATACTCTGCAGTCCCCCAGGCTAGTGTAGCTGTTCACATGAGCCTGTAAATCATCAGCGGGTTTGTCCCATATTACTGCTCTTGTTGAAGGGCTTAGGACTATCATGTGTGTCAGGCTGGAAGGATGATGCTGAGCATCCCTCACTGACTGCACCGTTGGATAGCACTGCATGCTCAGTCTTATGAATACAAAAATTTGTGGGAAAATAGTTATGCAGAACAGCAATTTACACAGTTAATTACATTTATCTTTCATGTTGGCAGATCTGCCAACTATCAGCTATGTCAAACTAACTCATCAGTTTGAGGTCTTCACGTTCGATAATTGATTCCTCAATTCTGTGTGAAAAAATTCACACCTCTTAGAGCTGGTTTGCAGTGCACACCTTCCAGTTTCCCCCTGGCACTTTGGATCTGTTTGTGTCAAATGGAAATTAATAATTTCATTTCCTTGGGGGAGAATAAACTATGCTTCATTTTCTTTTACATTCTGGTAATTGCAGGAGGTTGCAGAGCAAGTCACAGGAGTTTAAATCTCCAGTCTTTCATGGGAACTGAAGCATTTCCTGCTGTCTGCTGGTTAAGGCCCGTACTCTTAGCCCCAAAGCTATGGATGCCAGGTGTTTATGCTAAGGAGCAATTTTGCCCTCAGCTGAAGGCAGTCAGTGAAAAGTGCCCTGGAGCAATGGGCACATCATAGGTTTGACATTAAGATTATAAAATTACTCATCCTGAATGTTCTTTTACGTTGAAGCCCATAGGCATCCAATGCAGAGGCTGCCAAGCACCCTCCACTGTCACCAGTATTAGCACTGGAGGCAACTAGAGCCTTTCTGGGTCTGGCTTTATATCTGACTGTAATTAACTGTTTAAACAGTTTTTTCAGTTTAAACGAGCAGGGAATATGGAGAGAGAGAAATTCTGACAGGGACTCACCAAGCTGCTCACATAAAGTAGTCTATGAGGAGGTAGGTGCTTTTCCAGCTAGCCTTCCTCCCTCTGCCAGTGATGAGGGACACTGTGGGAATCTTTCATGATACTGATATGAAGAAGAGTGTTGTGAGATCCCCCAATACTGTGATACCATGAAGTCTTTTGCAGGAGGGATCAGTGAGCCACTGACTGACTAATGATGATGGTAATTTTTTTCTTGCTGCCCTCACTAATATCTCTGCTCACTAGCTGATGTGATTTTTCAACTGTCCAGAGTTTGTATCTTTGCTGGAGTCCTTACTCCAACAAACTTTCTCAGTTTTCCCCTCCTTGGCGCGCTCTGACTCCCTTTCCTCCTGACACCACACACCATCCAGTCTTCATAGAATCGTAGAATGATTTGGGTTGGAAAGGACCTTAAGATCATCCAGTTTCAACCCCTCTGCCATGGGCAGGGACAGCTTACACTAGACCAGGTTGCTGCTCAAAGGCTCGTCCAGCCTGGCCTTGAACACTGCAGGGATGGAACATGCACAACTTCCCCGTGGCAGCCTGTTCCAGTGCCTCACCACCCTCACAGTGAAGAATTTCTTCCTTATATCTAACCTAATTCTCCCCTGTTTGAGTTTGAGAGACTTAAACAGAGTTGTGCTCCGTTTCACACTTTCCTGGGAACTGGGGTGGCTGCAAACTGGAGGAGAGGAGTGAGAACTCAGCCTGCCTTTGAGCCCCTCTCCCCTGCTGTAGCAGCTCTCCAGCTCCAGAGACAAAAGGGTGAAATCACCAGAGAGGTGCTCACAGAACACAAAGTGAAAGACAGCCTGAGATCACAGATATCACAATGTTGTGGTAGAGTCAGTGGCAAATAGGTGGGATGGTTGCTTGGTGTTGTGTGGGCTCAAAACTGCAGCACCACTGGGGTGTCTCACCGTGCCCATCCCTATCTGCATTATGCAAGACAGACGCACTGGAACATGCATGCACACAGATGTGCCTGAGTATGTGCCTATACACACTTTACTAGCCTTGGCTGACAGCACAGAGGTAAGCTCAAAACCTCTGGGCCCTATCCTGCAGTGCAGGTGAGTACCTGCACGCAGAAGAGCAGCCCTGCTGGTACTGTTAAGCTTCTTGAGTTGACTGTAACTCAGACTGGCATGTTCACAAAAATCTGTATGCCAAGGCCCAAAGCAGGTAACATTTCATGTTTGTTAGAACACAGCTGGTTTTATTTTTGTTAGAGACTTTTATTAACTCACTATAAATGATACAGCAACCAACTATAACAAGGGTCTGCAAGGATGCTGGGGAAGGACTCTTCATTAGGGACTGTAGTGATAGGACAAGGGGTAATGGGCTCAAACTGAAATAGGGGAAGTTTAGGTTAGATATAAGGAAGAAATTCTTTATTGTAAGGGTGGTGAGGCACTGGAAGTGGGTTGCCCAAGGAAGTTGTGAATGCTCCATCCCTGGCGGTGTTCAAGGCCAGGTTGGACAAAGCCTTGGGTGGCATGGTTTAGTGGGAGATGTCCCTGCCCATGGCAGGGGTGTTGGAACTAGATGATTTTAAGGTCCCTTCCAACCCAAACCATTCTGTGATTCTATTTTATGATTCTGTGAAATCATAAAGCCATTTCCAACATCAGTCTAGTCCTTTGACATCATCACTTTGTCACTGATCAGGAGCTCGGGGCATCCTAGCAGCAAAGCAGCTGTGTCATGAAATTAAAGTTCATGACCAGCATTGACAGAAGCAATGCTATAAATTATTTGAAAGAATAAACTTTAACAAACCTGATCTAGGTTTTTAAGCTATTGTCTATTTAGCTGATTTTCCACTTCATCTGTGAGTGATGAAATTGAATTAAGAGATCCTATTGTTTTTCTTTCTGTTACAATATAGGAGAATCCCCAGAGTTTTTGTCCTTTAAGATTGTACCTGGGCTTGTGCATTAGTTTGGAATTGAAAGCTGTGGTCCTGCTTCAGTGTCACAGCTGTCAGATGCAGGGAGGAGTGGTCCCTTTCTCTCTCTGTGTTCTTGCTGCTATAAAGTTTTAGTGCTAAACACTGGATAAGGATGTTGTCTAAGCAGAAGAGGGATTTCATTACACATTAAAAGGTGATAATGTTTGAGGTAGTATTAGAACTTGCCTCCACTTAAAATAAATAAATGAACCAGCAAAATTTCATCTTGAGTTAATTGCCAAACCATAAGCAATAAAGCAGCAGAGACCTGGAAGCTGTCAAGTGAATGATTCAGTAACACGTCTGTGTGCTGAGAAGATAATAGAGAAAAACCAATATTGCCTATTTCATTAGGCCTTGTAGGCTTATTCTCCTTTCACAATCACATAAATCAGGACTAACTACACTTAAGTCAATGAAGATATCCTGCTGTAAAAGCACTATTTGTCAGGCAGGAATTGGATGAATATATAAATTGCTAACCCATTCCAAAGATTTGTGGATTAATTTCCATTTGCTGTGGTTCCAGGAAGAACTTGCCTGCCAGTTGACTGACCACTGTGTTACTGGCTGGCACTGGAGTGGATAAAGGGAAACAAGGAGTGGGAGTTTGCTCAGACTGTGATGGCAACAGGAGCAGGTCCCTGGATGCTGCTTGCTCTTTTGGTGTTATTTGGTTATTTACTGCTGTTTCTCTTAAATGAGAGAAGACAAATGGCTGTGTCTTTAAAGGACACATCCTTAAAGGATGCAGGTGCATTCCTCATTGCTGTGAGCTTGTGTATTTGCAGAACCGTGGAGTCCATGGCAGCCCTGGAGCCCCTGCAGTGTCACCTGCGGGGACGGTGTCCGGGAGCGCTTCCGAGAGTGCATCACCTCCTCATTAGCCAAACAAGGCTGCACTGGATCACCCAGGGAGACTTCCTTGTGTTCCCTGGAGGAGTGTTTGTGTAAGTATCATCTCTGCTGTCCTCTTCCCTGTGGTCGCATGTCTGCCCTAGCAAAAGAAAAGGGCCTGTTATCAGAAGGTCTTCGTGAAACGGTATGATTCTGGAGGGGTGTCACATTCCTGTGGTTGATGGAGAAGGGCAGGAGTCTACATGCATTTGTGGGACAGCTGGAGATAGGTCTCCAAGGCATAAGAAGATTTTGGTATTCTGTGGGTGCCATGGAAGGGGTTTAAAATCTCCAGCGTGGCCAGGGAATGAAGAAAGACTAAAGGAGAGATATCGAGGCTAGCAAAACGTAGAATCATAGAATGGTTTGGGTTGGAAAGGACCTTAAAGATCACCGAGTTCCAGCCCCCTGGGAGCCAGGGATGGGGAATAGAAGGTGCCCAGGGGCTGTGCAGGCTCCTATTCTCTCAGGCTGTAATTTAACAGATATTTTAAACTATTACAAAGTGATCAATGCCTTACCTCTTGCTTTGGCTGCTTCCTTGCATTTCTTTGTGCTGGCAAAGGTGTAGTGTGGAGAACTGGAATCGAGCCAGCTAAAAATTGGGAAGTTTGGGGATGTGACTAAGATGTTGCCATGCTTGTGCCACTGAAAAGGGAAGGACAGCAGAGGGGGAGAATGTGTAGCTGGAGCAGGAAGAGGGCAGGACTACTTTTTTAATGGAGTTGTTGGCTTGAACCAGCTTCAAGGTGTTGAATGAAGGCCTCAGAATTGCGCTGGCAGGCCTGGAATGTGTTGTGGAGCACTGTAAGAAATGGGTTGTATTGAACAAAAGGTTGGGTGAAGGGAAAATGTTAAAAATGATATTCCATGAAGCCAGGTATTGCATTTTGTCAGTGTTTGTGCAGCACGTAGGGTATTTTAACAGCTTGTTGTTAAAGTGTCTGATGTTTTTAATGACTGGAAAGTGCTGGCCGTGTGGGTGTGCTTATTTTGTAAATCTGCAAGTGTAAGCAGAGGAGAACAACTCAGATGTTTAGGGCCCCAGCTTAAAACTAATGCCCTGCTCTAGGCCTGGTTGTCTTCTCTGTGGCAAACTCTGTCATGCTGGTGTGGGCAGTAATGCCAGCAGAGAGACACTGGAGTAGTTGGTGTTTTCCTAAAGCTGATGCTGAGCTGTCCTATTCCATGCTTGTGTTACCTGCGGGAGGGGTATGTCTGTAAGTACAATACTTGGCTTGGCTCCTCTCTGGCTAGCTTCACCCCACTCCTCTGGAGCCCAGAGAGCAGTTCTGGTGCACATAGTTCCTTGGGGGGAGTCCATCCATGTGGAGCATGTCCTGGACACATGGTTTGTGTATGCACCTTGGCTTTACGTGCACGGAGGTGACTGGCCTCTCTGGTGCTTCTCAGAGGTGTCACTCTTTCCATGCATATGTACAACTATATATGGCATATGGTGGTTTTCAAAGAGGTCAGCAATCCTGTGCATCCCCAGTGCACATGCTCGTGGCAGTCTGATGGGAGTTATACTATCTGACAGCACTCAGAAGGTCTGGAAAATCCTCAAATTCCACCTAGGTCTCTGGGTTAATAAAAAAGGTTATCTATATATTTTATATGTAGGGAAACACAGATGCACAAGAGGCCTGCATCTGCACCCATTGCCGTGGGATCATCTGAAGGAATTGCCTTGCTTCTCTCTTGCGCATGGTTTCTAATCCTCCTGTTCCCACATCAGGCAGCTTCCTTTACAGAATCACCTGCAAGATTTCATCTCATTGAATCTTAGGCTGCTCAAGAAGCGACTTGACACTGTGATCTTACAGTGTTCCTCTGCTGCCTGATCTCCAGCTGGGAGCGTCACTTTCCCACCCCCTGACTGTCTGCACCTTTCTGGAGCAGGCAAGCCTCTTTTTCAGCATAAATTATGTTTGAAGTTATTAGTCCAGCAGATGGAGCAAATAGATGAATAAATGAAACCAGCACACAGTCCAGGGGCAGAGTACATGAGGTGGAGAGAGAGCAAACCTAAGGGGCTAAGTCCTGTTTTGAACTTCACTGTTAGCTTTCTATTCCAAACAATATAGCACAGTGTCTTGAAACTCTTTAAAATAAAGTCTTTAGAAAACAACTGTAAACAAACAGGACTGGGAAGGGGATAAGCAGCTAATTAATTGCTTTGCTGCAGTAGTGCTGATCAGAGCAGATACTGGTCCTGGTTTCTTTGCTGAGGTCAACGTGCTCACTCACTGCTCAGGCCCCCAGAACAGCAGTGCTCCATGCTCCGGCAGAGTGACATTGGGCTAGATGAAAGTTTTATAGATCCCCCAGTAAAGATCCAGCAGGCATTGGTCTTGTTGTTTGAGATGATGCTGGGCTCTCAAGAGTGACATGAAGATCAAAATGGATCCAGTAGCAGGATTTTTCAAAGAGCTTGGGGCTGTCAGGTAGACCTGAGGCAAAGAAATGATCTTTTGCCCAACCAAGCACCCTGCACATCTCTTATTATAGCAGCCTGAGACCTTCTGGCCTGTGTTTTTCAGTGTATTTGTACATCATGCCCACCCTCCTAATACCAGCTTTCTGTTGAATGAGTGTCCTTCTGAATTTTGGGAAGAACATGGTATCAGCTTCCTGTTATTCTGCGGATGCATATCCTATGCCTGGATAGTCTCAGTGGTGCAGGCATCTGCCAAGTTTTACAACAGACTTTCTATCACTCTGATGTAAGGCTTTGGGTTCTGGATAAAACTAGAGACAGGGCCAGGGTTGTTAAGTGGTTCAGTTTGAGCTCACAGCCTTATGGCCAGATCTTGTCAACTACATCTGTGCAGCCTTTTCCTCCAACAGCACTGTCATGGCCTTACAGTGCTGATGTTGGGCCATAAGGAACTGGGGAGTGCTAACACACACTGAAATTAGCTGCTGGACCAATTCACCCACTTCCAACCATTCTCAGGGCTGCCCCTAAAATGCTAGGGACCTCATCCAAAAAAAGAATTATTAGTCTCTCCTTGGTTCAGCCATCTTTAGTGTGGTGCAGTGCACAGGTGAGAGGTTTAAATAGGGCTGTGGAAAGATCTGTGATGTTCACAGTACAGGTTAAAATCATAGAATATCTCAAGTTGGAAGGAACCCGTAGACATCATCGAGTCCAACTCCCTGCTCGTTTCTGGACTACCTAAAACTAAAAGATATGACTAAAGCATTGTCCATATGCTCCTTAAACTTTTAAAAGGCTTAGTGCTGTGACTGCTTCCCTGGGGAGACTGTTTCAGAGACTGACCCCTCTCTCAGTGAGGAAAGGCCTGCAGAGTGTTCTTCCCTGTTTGAAAGCCCATCTGCGGTCCACAACAGAAGAGTGTCAATACTAGAATGCCAGGGGCACCAGAGCCGTGGCCTTCTCAACTGGGAGCTTGGAGTGGCAGGGAAAGGTTCCAGCCTCTGGGGCTGTGACACAAGGCAGTGGTAGAAGGAGCACCCTCAGAGGACTGCTTAGGAAAGTTATGCTGCCCCTGCTAATGCTGCCTCTCTGCTCTTCACACTCACTGCAATTCTCACTCCCCTTAAGCTCTCATAAAAGTAATTTTAAAGTGATACTTGAAGTACTAGCCTGGGTTGGGTTATTTTATGGTACTTTTCACCAGGGGATCTTAATATACTTCACAAAAGAGGGCAAATAGTGTTACCCATTTTACACCTATTTAGGAATGCCTTATGGAAATGGCAGAACAGGCAGAAGTAGTGATGACATTTAGAAGTTCTGTGGGAGCCTTGGTTTAAAGTAAGTAGATCTGTTCCTGCCAGCTTGAAGTCATCAGTAATAAGTCATCTTCAGTGAGCAAATTTTAATGGCAGACAACTTCCTGTACTGCGTTAACTGGTTATTTTTAATTTGTTGTAAGGTATCCATCCTAAAACACCAAAATGCTGGTGACAGTGCAGCTCTGATTGATGGACATGTGTGCTCTTTGTTACAGCTATGCAGGCTCCCACCCCACCTTCTGTCCAGCCAGGAGAGGACCAGAAAGCAAATAACATAGTGACTATCACAGGTATCTCCCTGTGCTTGTTCATCATCTTTGCCACTGTTCTCATCACCCTCTGGAGGAAGCTCTGCAGAGCTCAGAAGTGCAGCACCGCTGTGCGCCGAAACTCTGTCCATTCCCCTGGCTTCCGGAAGAACTCTGATGAGGAGAACATCTGCCAAGGCAACAAGCAGAGGGACAGCTTCGCTGAAGGAGGGGATGCCCCTGTTAATATTCCTCTGACCTACAGGCAAAGCCTGCAGTTTGCCCAAGAAGATGATGTCTCTGGAAGTGAGAACTTCCCGCCAAACGCCCAAAAAATTATCCCTCCGATCTTCAGCTACCGCTTGGCACAACAGCAGCTGAAAGAGATGAAGAAGAAAGGCCTGACTGAGACCACTAAGGTGTACCATGTCTCTCAGAATCCCCTCACGGACACGGTTGTTGGTGCCACCACGATGCTTCCCCTGAGCAGAGAAAACCAAGAGGAGGCAGCAGCAAACAAATTTAGGATCAAATCTCCATTTCTGGAACAGCCAGCCAGTCAGCCCAAATTCCTGGCGGAAGGCTCTCACCCTAGGCTAGATTTTCCATTCTCACAGGCCAATGCTGCAATGAGCCCTACCCAAACCTTGGTAAGAAGAGCTCATTTCAAGCACCAGGATAACAGAGGGGACTTACCTGAGAGGGGCTGCCACAGAAACCCGCAGTTCAGAAGAACAGCCAGTTTCCATGAGACTAAAAAGGCCAGGCCTTTCAGAGAGAGAAGCATGTCCACCCTTGCCCCCCGGCAGACTTCTCTCTACAACTCCAGGACGAGGACATGGGACCAGGGTTTGGAGGACAGAATACGGCCAAAATCGAGGAACACTAATCCAACTGGTGAAAAGCTGGATCAGCCCCACAGTACTGCACCGGGGTGTGAATCACAGGGCCATGGCACAAAGTGTCACCACAGGGCAGGGCCCCCGCTGAAGAAGCTGGATTTGGTCACTGACCGCCAGCCTGCTGGTCAGGAGAAGGCCGCTGATAAGCCTGAGCCCAGTCGAAGCAAACAGGGCCCTTCACCTAACCCCAGAGGCACATGGCGGAAGGAAACAGGCTCAGCTGGCAAGGATAATGCCCAGAGAGTCCCAGGTGTAAGCCCTGCCCAGTACCGAAGGGACAAGTGCCAGAGCTTCCCGTTGGACCCTGAGTTTGCCTTTTATGATAATACTACTTTTGGCTTGACGGAGGCAGAGCAGCAGATGATCGACCTCCCTGGGTATTTTGGTTCCAATGAAGAGGATGAAACAAGTACTTTAAGCATTGAGAAGCTGGTGATCTGAGGGACTCATTGCGGCCCTGCAGGAGCGGGATGAGCAGGAGAGGATCTGCAGGATCTGTTGGCTTGTGGTGGAAGGAGCAGTGGGAATTGTGTTACCCCCGTGCAGAGCAAGAGGGAATAATGCCCCGAGTCTGGCTTGTGGGAACACATTCCTTTCTAATTACTGGAAAGTGCTTCCATATCATTATTTTTTGTATGTATGTGTGTACAGTTCACACAAAATACTCTGGGAGAGCACGTGTTAGTGGAGGCATGACACAGAAATAGCCAATAGATTTTATTGCATAAAGCAGTCATGTTTTGTGCATCATATGTGACGGATGCCACTGATCTGGCCTTTCTCACCTTGTGGAGTGTATACTAGTAGATAATAATACCCTAACGCATCCGTTGTCCAGTATCCTCAACCATCTGTCCTAATTGGTGAATCCTTGCCCATTTAGAAAATACAGACCTCAAGTTGTGAGCAGTTTCCATAACTTTTGTGGTAGTCATTATTGAAGTGTGCTGATTCATTACAGTTGCTCAAGTAAGTCATATGGTGGTGTTTATTTTAGGTGCTTGCATGAAAGTACAAACAATTGATGCTGAATACTTGGAGTGAATTTAAAACTGAGGGGGCACTTCTCACCCTACAAGGCTTTGATACTTTCCTTCTGTCAATATTTATACTACAAAATCAGTGATGTACAGATATATGCAGGAAATGAGTAGAAGAGGCATGCTACTGGGAGGGCAAAGAAAATGGATGATCAGATTTGAGCCCTCACAGAAATGTTACTTGCAGCATCTAAGCACCTCTAAAAGACAGAGAACTGTTGAATCACCCATCCTTTCCATAAGCATCTTTGCCTTTATTAAACTTCTCAAATGTAAATACATTGACAATAATACTGCTACAGCAAGCTCAGAATGAATTAGGAGCAAAACCAGCGAACAATAAATCCATTTCATGAATACCTGTTTTGCGAGCAGAAAGGAAAACTGGCTTGACATCTCGTGCTTCCCGGAGAATCCTATGGTGAAGTACAAAAGGTACTATGGGTGTTTGATTTTGTTGGTCTTTAAAACCAGAGATCACAAATTGACAATTACACACTGCTGCAAGTATGCAGAGCTGGGCTGAAACCCCCATTAACAACAGAAACAGAGCTCAGGCCAGCAAGAATGACTCAGAGACTTTGCTTGCCACTTGTTAGGATAACCATCTCTTCAGGGAGTTTGCAAAGACCAAGGAAATGCTATTGGGCGAAAACAAGAAAAGAGGAAATGCTGCCCATGGAGGATGGAATGAGAGAAGGTAGGTTCAGGCAGAGGACTGTCTGTCTTAAACCAGCTCTCCTATAAGGAGCCCAACCCGATGTGGGCCTTTAATCCCCTTGTGAGTATGAAGAACACTTACCATGTGCTCAGTTCTCTGGCAGTAGGCTGCTATCTATCTTCCTCAAAACTGCCTTTCTGAGCAGAAGGATAGATTTCCCAACCCCACACTTCTGTTTTTCTCCACACCAACAACAGTTCTAAGAAGAGCAGCATCACTGTGTGTTAGCCAGTTACCAACAGCACCCCACTGAAGTGTCCAAAGCATGCCCAGGTAACCTGGTAGGCACACAGTGATGGTCTTGCTGTGACAGCCTCGGAGGAGCAAGGCTTGCAGCATTTGGCTGCCAGAGTCAAACCCTGCTGTCTGAATGGCCTTTCTGATGGGTGGTGTTTTGTAGCTGCTGCTGCAGCACTGGGTCTGACGAAGGGTGCTGTGAGCTCCCTTTTTCCCAGGAGCTGGGCCAGCACACTGCATTGTCGACATTCAGCCCTTTGGCACAGTGTGGTGTTAGTACCTGCTCTGCATTGCCATAAGCTGTCAGCTTGAAATGCTGCTTAAAGCGTTTGGGAGCATGTCCACGCTTGAAGAGTGATCCAGAGCTAATCGAATGTAACAAGTCTTCAAAGTGACTTAAATGAGCTGGAAATCAGCCCTCTGAAGCAATTGCTGCTCAGGTTACTTACCACCCCTGTACTAAGGTAAAGCCTGCATGTGAAGCACATCCGCCCTGAAGCAGTGATATGTCAGCAGGGCTACAGTATCTGTTTACAGCTTTGGTGAGCTGTCTTAGCATGGGAGACCTTGGAGAAACAGGAGATCAAATGTACAGCACAGCAACACTGAGCGAGCATTCCCTTAACCTTCAGTGGGAGTGATGTGAGCCTGGCGGTAGCCCTCAGATCAAATAAGTACTAGCTAGTGGCATTTTACCCTGCCTACTGAGATAAAGGGTGTTCTGAAACACTTCCTGGGGTTTGCTGTGGGAGTTGCAGGGTCCTGCACAGAGCCCTGTGATCTGTGTCTCTGAGGGGGTTCCCTGCACCACGGGAGGGCAGAGGAGGGGAAGCATTGTTCCAAGCCAGATGCTGCTTCCTGCAACCTTATCTTAGTGTTGGGCTGCGTTCAGAACAGCTGCTGTAATGTATTGCATGTACTTAGGTGCATCGTATGTCTAAGACAGCAAGGTAGACCCCTTCCCTCCCAGCTTGTCAGGTCTGGGCCCCTTTTATCTCTTTTTCTTTCTCTTAGAGAAAAAAGCACCATAACATTGATGCTGGCTGAAGGCAGCCCAACTATAATGCCTGCCTCTCTGCACTGACACAGAGGGAAACAAGCTCTGTACTCTAGACTGCTCACTGCTCCTTCACTGGGGAACTGGTCTGGGTAGCAGTTATCTGTCTCAGCCCTGTTGACTTTATTTCCAGCATGGTATTTCTGTTATTGATAGCTCCATTATCAGATGGGTTATTGGCTGCTCAATGAACTGTCAAACCACTAATACTGTCTCTTTGGTGCTGTAGTTGATTTCTAGCATGCAAGATCATGCATCACCAGTCTGCAGTCTATACCCTGCTTCCATAGCCTCTCTACTGAAGAACGGGATTGAGTATCATCTGCCAGAAGGCATTAATTTATTTCACTCGTATTTCTCTGCCTAGACAAAAATTGTCTTTGCTGCCCTCAGCACTGCATCAGTGGCCACATGGTTATAACATGTGCAAAGGGATTCCTTATGTTCCTAACATACGGCTACAACCTTGCACTAAGATTTTACCATAGTATAAAATACAGAAGCAGGGATCAAAAAGTAAGTAGTTCACAGCCCTTTCTTCAGCTTAATTTCAGAGAGGGAGGTGCAAGTTCTGTTCCGTGTGGGTATGTGGGAAGAAGGTTTTAGGATCACTGCTCCCTGGAGTGCTGGCCCCTTGCTCTCTATGTCCATGTTTGCAATCACTGGGATCTCTAAGAAGTGAGAACAGAGTTTACCTTTTCATAGATCAGAGGAACCAAAACAAGTTTGATACTGAACCTTCACATGTCTCTGCATTGTCCCCAGGACAGCTTGAGCCCTGGAAATTAAACTTACCTTGCAGAGACTCACAGCTACCCAGGACAGCAGGTGTAAAAGCACCAGAGCCAGCACCATAAGAAAGCATTTCTCATATTATGAGCTTTCTCAAGATTTTAATCCAAATTTCTGTTCAAGTTCCTACTGTTGAAAATGAGATATGAAGTGTTAAGACCTACTCAGATGGTTTTATTTCACCCTCTATGGATATATAATACAAATTGCAGTACGTATGGATCTAAAAGCAAGTAAATGGAAAAGAACAATCAGTTTAAAAAAGAATTGTAATTCAGAAAAAAAATAGGCTCATTTTACCACATGGTAGTAAATTATTTTCATCAAGCTGATATGACTGTTCATTTTAACTGTTGTAATTAAAAATGTGTGGAAAATAAATTGTCAGTATCCAATTTGTGTTGCTCTTTCATTTCGTTCCAATGACACAAGGAAAGCAGTGGGCCTTACAGTTCAACCACTTTCCACTTTCACAGTCCCCTTCACTAACTCAAAGTTATGTGGTAAATTACATGAAAACATACAAATGAATCATGACCGTGTTTTATGAACTCCTAAGAGTGTCTGTGCTTATCTTAAATTCAGCAAAATCTGCCTCATTTAAATCTGGGGCTTAAATCTGTTTGGCAGCATTGTCTTTGCATTAATGTGTCGCGGTGTGCTGCGGAAGTGAATTTGCAGTGCGAAGCTCTTGGCAACCAAACCCAGTGCCCACACTGTCCATGTTGTGGGGGTTTACTTTGAAGTAGCCTTAGTCTGGATTAGCAGTTGGAGCATGTCACTGCCTTGGCTTCACACTCTCCAGGAGTGTTCTGCAACTGAAGTGCGGCAGTTGGGGACCATAGAGACAGCTGTTGAAATATTCTCCTGATCCACTAATGTAGGTAGACTAGACGAAGTCCAGTTCCCCATCGCCTTGTTGTTTCTTATGTTCTCATAACTGAAGCACTAATGGTTAAAATCAGGATGAGAAGGATTTGGCCCTTAAAGAGTACAGATAGCTAAAAGGACATTCTTAACAATTCAAGGTCCCGAGAGCTTTTCTCTCCAATGAGTGCTGAAAATTGCTGCATTTATTCCATGACTAGATCCATATGTTTTCTGTCAAATTATTGGCTGGCTGTGCTCAAACAACTCACAATGTTAGCTTGAGCAACTCCAGTTATCACAGTGCAGGTTTGGCGGTTGGCAGGAGCAGAGGGCTGGCTGTTAACTTACACGATTCCTTTCAGCCTGTACTTTTTTCCTTTCCAAAGCAGCAGGTTTCAGCTGCCCTGACTGTTCTCACCATCTCCGCTCTCACTGTCAATAAAGAATGGAGCCCTGATTTTCATGGCAGAGTATTTTAGTGAGTACCACACCCCACGCCACGTGGACCAAACCAAGCCATCATCATGGGATCCATTGTACCTTCCCGTTCTGTAGTACCGGCCATTGAGGTTCACAGCATGGCACCTTGTAATGATGTAGGAGAGGGAAAAAAGGAGATGAGGTTTAGTGTGGGAAGATACAGCACCATTCCAGTGAAGTACAATTTTCACACAACATAGATTTAGAAATACCAGGGTGGGATTTGTTGACAGATTCAGACACCTAGATATATATCTGTCTGTACTGAACTGGTTATCTAAACTCTTACAGTAGCCTATGGAGATCTGGTTAATGCATTTAGTGGAACGCAGAGAAGTATGTGGGTCATCCCAAAGTAGACACCTACACTGCTCAGGTAATTCAACATGTTGACTCCTTGAAGTGTATTAACTAGGGACAGGATTCAGCTGCCTAAACAGAGGGGTGGAGAGCTGTTTGGTCGGCTCTAGCTGATGTGTAGGCAGCTATGTATTGACGCCTAAAAATGCAGATGTCTGTTGATAAAGGTAAATCCCACTACTGATATACATTTTTGTAGCTCCACTGTTTTCAAGTTGTATGTGATGAGAGGCAGTCAAAGAAGAGGCACATCCTGCCCTAAAGCAGAGAAAAACTGAGCACAGTGTGTCCATGCTCCCCGGACTGATGAACCCAAGTCCCTGTCTGTCAATGTGTGGGGTGTGCCCAACTAGCAAATACATCACCAAGATTCTTGAAGGGTAGCTAATGCCCTAGACATGCTCCAGAATAATGTCCTACGTACACGCTTCACCTTGCAGTGACTACAGTTTCTTTCTTGGGATATGACCCAAAGCACCTTAAGGAATTTTAATGGGTCTCTTTCCCGTCTAGGTCATTCCTCCATATGCATTTATTCTGACCTTTTTTCTAAAAATCAATGCAACTTACCTGTGGCCCAGTTTCTTTCAGTGAAAGCAACTTACCTGCTTTGCTTCATAATGGAAGAAGCAGATTGCTTTCCCTTGAGGATCTGTAGGTGTGAACATCTTAGGTTTGCTTGTGTGAGATGGCAAGATCACACAGCAATCTCCAGCTGCGCAGGGCTGGCAAGTCCTCTTGGCTGCACCCACACCTTATGCATCCAAGAGGAATCGACTGCTTTCCTTACCTGTTAAACCACCAGCCACCCTTGTTCTCAGATGCACAGTTGCCTGCCAGGAATCGATCGTGATCTTTGTCAGATGTGGTGAACTGCATCCCTTTGTGAGAGGCTGACCACTGATCTTCAAAATTCCTCCCACCAGACAGAGCATCACCAGCATTACCAGAATAGGTGCCAAACCATAACCTGTAATTGTCCTGCAAGAATATGTGAAATATATCTTTGATATCAGCTCTTTCTGCCCTTCCTTCCATTTCTGAGATCAAGTTTGCTCTGGCCATTGTATCCACTGTGAAAGGCATGACCGTTGAAGCCAAGAGTGACCTCTCACCCCGTGCTTTAGTGATCCTAGTATAGCTCAATGTAGGATTTAAGCTTCTAGAAGGGATTGCTGATTACTGCTGCTGCTACAAAAGGCTTCAGGATTTACTATCTTCCAATAACCATTTGAAAACTAAACACACTGGAAGGCTCTTCCTAGCTCATCAAGAACAACTTGGCAGAAAACCATGCCAAGCAGTTGCCTTCACAAACTGATCAGTTGTTCAGCTATAATAACTCCTAGGATGTAGGAGAACCAGGTTCAATTTCCTTGCAGGGTTTCAAATCTGTATCACCTCCCTCATAGAAGACTCCTAACCATGAGGCTGGAGGCAAACGCATGTGGGAATCCCGGTGCCCTGTGGTAGAGAGCTGGCAAGAGAGCACGTGCACATGAGCCTGTCTTGGATCTTGGCTTGGGCACCCAGCAGTGTGAGGAAGAAGTCCCAGGCTTATGTTCCTGCTCCTAGGGCTGTTTGTCAGTCAGCCCAACCAGGAAACCAAATTAGGTGAGTTTTGCAGAGGTGCAATTACAACCCTGATGCTGAAGTCTGATGCTGCATGTGCAATGCCCCACCCTCACAGACAAAACAAGCAGATCACCACACTCTCTGTTTCTTACCTGCTCATTTGCAAGCTGGAAATTTTCATAGACTGCATAACGTCTTTCCCCATGCCAGTCCATCAGGTCAATCTTTAATGAGCTCTCTCCTAAACACAAAGTGATGTCCTGTTAGAACTATCTCATGCAGATTGGAAAGAAATCTATGGAGGGAAAATACTTGCACCTCTAGTGAGCAGGTCATAGATGTGGTCGTTGCCCAGCCAGTATTCATCATTCTTGCCCTGGAATTTCCCAAATCCCAGTTTGTAATCATCCCATTTCCTGCAGGGAGATACAAATACCAATTTCAGCATGTGAGGGAACTAGACAGTTTGTGACACTTGGCTATGGAAACAAGTAAAACTTCAGCTGTACCTCTAGACACTGTTTTCTACAAGTATCTGATTCATCGCAAGCTGAGCTGAGATTTGTCGCTCTGCCTTAGAATTAACTACAACTCACAGCTAGCTTCTGCTAAACCTGTACACACATATATTGGGATCAAACCTTCATACTGCCAGATGCAGTGCTTGCAGAATGAGGTTGTCAGTTAGATGGAAAGGGAAAGCAGCAGCTGTGATACTGGTCTTCAGCAAAGCATGTGATATTGTTCCTCAGCAAATCGTAATTGAAATGCACTCGTAGCTGGAAATGAATGTTGCAATCTAAAATATGCTGCATTCCTGTATGTATGATGTGGTATGGTGAAGAACCAGAAACTGAATAGAAGCTGCAACCAAAAGCTTCCAGATTAAGTTAAAAACAAAATATCTGTGTTTGTTTTGTGACTTGTTCCATTTAGATCTATTTTTGGTTCATTGACCACTCCCACCTCTGCTTTTTCACAGGATCACCATTTGGATGTGGTAACTTGTCCTTCAAAGAAATATACTTTTCATCAGCATTCTCTGACTTCATCTTTCTAAGAGAAATTTCCTGCTGTTACTTTCTCCTCATCAGTCTCTTAAAATCTCCTCTGTTATTTATGTATTATATTAAATATTCATGTATACTTCTGTGTATTGCCATCTCCAGTTTTACTAACCTCATGTTTATTCCCTCCCTTATGTTATTGGGGATATTAATTCTGCCTGACCTTCATACTAGTCAGTGCTTCTCTTCAGGTTGTTTTCCCTTCACCTATGTTGAGAACTGAACTACCATGGCTAGATAGCTGCCATGCTCTAGGCAAGCCAGCTTAAAGCCAGTTGAGATTGCTTTGCACTGGACTGCACTCACTGTAACAGGCACCAGACATGCCCTGAAGTTGTGTGTGCTATTATAGTGAATTAATCTGCAAGACGATTTCTTCTTAACTGTGCTACCAGAGCATCTCCTTGTGGAGATTTCCAGGTGAAAGTCATCTCCCTGGGATTTTGCATAGAGAAAGGACGATCTGGACCAGTGGTTTGGCATCTTTTTGAATTATCTGAATAAGAAAACAAATGTTGCACCATGCTGAACAAAAATTCCTGGTATGAGAATATGTTCAACAGGTATCGGTCTGTGTGCTGGCAGCAGATACCTGTCCATTTGGAGCCTTCAGCAGTCCCCATTAATGATAAAACCAATATACACACACATATACACTTACTCAAATGCAGAGAAGTCATGGAAAAGGCATTATATAGGTCCATTTTGAGAATGGCCTCCTACTACCTATATATGCCACTAGGTTGTCCTAATGCAAAGAGTTGTCATCACTGAGTATAGTCTTGCACACCCTGCTTCTAAGACAGGGTTTGCCAGGCAGCAGGATGGGGTGGAAACTGTAGGTGTGACTGTGAGCCCTGTTGATGCACCCACCTGTTGAAGTTCTCCTTGCCATGACTGCGCCGCTGGATGACGGTCCAGCCCCCACCATCGGACATGTCACAGTACACCAGGAACGGCTCTCGGTCTGCCCTGGGCCTGATCCGGTAGTAGCCATTTTTGGTGTTCTTGCGATCATACACGGCAGAGCAATCTGGGCAGAATGGTACCAGTTTGTTAAACAGGGAAGGAGGAAGCAAAGGGGTATGTGCAGCCCAGAGAAGACTTTGCTGAAAGGCTGCCTGGGACAAGGGCACTTGGCCAGCCTGTGTCTAGCTCTGCAAGCCCTGCAGAGCCAAAGCAAATTGTTCAGTAAGGTAGGAGCATTGCTGGTTGCAAACTGCTAGGCCTGACAAAGAGCAGCAAGGCTTGAGAGTCTTTACAGCTATGCACTCTGAGGGAGTCGAGGAGTCATTCACGTATCTTCAGTGAGACATGAGATGGCTGCAGTGCAGGCTGGAGCTTTGGAACAGGAGTGATGCAGGACCAGGACTGGCTCAGTCAGCAAGACTGTCTGCAGGGAAGCTGATTTCCACTTGGAAGGTAACCTCAGCTGTACTTCAGATTGATCAAGGTTCAAGATTTTTAAAACATGAGGCTAAGCTCCTGTGTCCGGCTCTACCAGGGCTGTATTGATAGAGTGCCTTTCCGGACCCCAGTGCTTCACGCTTTCAATGTAAATGCCCATGAAGGACAAAATCGTGGTCACAGGCCATGATTCCAGTTCTCAAAGCGACACCGGAGTTTGCACAGCTGCTACTGCACCACAGAACTGATGGAGGAAGTGAACAATGGGGAGGCTGGGCTCCTCCAAACAGGTTTCAGTGCCTGCAGTTGAGCCAGGCTCTCTGGGGTCCACTAAGTCACTCAAGGGAAATGGGCTCTTCAAGAGCAGGACCTATCTGTCCCTAAGGAAGATATCTAAAGTAGGTCTGATGACAAACATCTGAGAGGTGCCTGTCCATCTCTGCACCAGGGTCCTGAACCCCGCTGCAGGTGTCTGGCTGTACCTGGGTGGTAGCTGCCTAAAGCTGCCCAACTCGCTCCGGCCCCAGGGGACGTCTGTTGGTACCAAGGCCACCACTGGTGGCCAGTCTGCCCTTTTCTTCCCATGTATCTTAGTTTTAAAACACAATACACTTTAAAAAAAGCTAAAACTTTTAGCAGAAGTAAAATATGACACATGGGGCACTGCAGGGAGTAATAAACACTGTGGTGAGCTGAAATTTCCACACACTCTACTGCAGGCTGTACCTTCATCGTAGACAATCAAATTTCCACTGGTTGTGGGTAAAAGTGTCTTATGCTGCATGCTTCTGTTGCCTGAGAACAGCCCACTGGTGGTTCTATGGTAAGTGTTCTCCAGGATGTCCTTCAGCTGTAGTTCATATAAGAAAAGCAAGTCTTGAAGCTGTTTTGACCTTTGTCTTAATTTATTGTTGTCTAGGAGGCAGATATCTTTTTCCTGTGGAGGAAATAAAAGAAAACCCCTACACTTCAGTCAGTGGTAGGAACAGGGAGGCAAGAGAGAGCAGTATCTGTCTGCTGTTGACCCTACCATGTCACACTGCCCCTGTAGATCAAGATGAGTCGATGGCGGTCTTCTACGATACACAAACCTTGCACAGCAAGGGCTGTTGAACTGAACCCAGTGGAAAAGGGGTTTTCTACTATGACACTGTCACTGCACAAAGCATCCCAGAATATGACCAGATACACAGAAAACTACTTTGGACAAAAATATTATGTCTCAATTCCCATTTAATGAACTCAAAGGGGTGTTTACAGACTGGATGATAAACTATTGAGAGGTTGTACAGACACTAAGTAAAAGATACGCACCGAAAACCTGGGTGCAGGTGAGCCAAAGCTGACCAGCAGAAGGAGCAGCAACCAGGGCATCAGCACACTCATTTCTTATCCCCTGAAAAGAAGCATTGAGAGGCTGCATGGGAGGTTTCTTTGGTTCCTCTCGCAACTTAATCCCCCCTCGCAATCATGTTTAATTCTCCAGAAAATGCTGCCGGATTTG
This sequence comes from Myiopsitta monachus, assembly GCA_017639245.1. Lineage (NCBI taxonomy): Eukaryota > Metazoa > Chordata > Aves > Psittaciformes > Psittacidae > Myiopsitta > Myiopsitta monachus. The sequence goes on from CM029919.1 coordinate 71,160,760, forward strand.
TTAAAGAGATTGCTTGAAACTACAGGCAGTACAAAACTGGGGGAAAGATGCATGCCTGGGAGAAGCTGAAGTACCAGTGCAGTGTGCTGACAGTCACTGGACTTCAGTGGAAGAGATCTCTGCTGCCAACCTGCCCCAACATACAGATGTGGCTTCCGTCACAGAGTCTCAGCTAGAAAAACCACTGAGTTACTGCCGCTGGGAACGTTCAGCTGAGCACGAGTGATCAGGACAGATTATTTGCAGAGTGCTTGCAAAACAATGCAAACCAGAGAGTTAAAAAAATCTGAAAAATAGGCTAAAAGTGACTCCCCCGCTGCACATCTGGAAGTGCTGCAAAACCTTGGCTGCCCAGCTCTTTGCTTTAAGCAGTGATGTGCTTTGTTTCAGCGACAGCTCTATAAGCATTCCCAGGGCGGCTGCGGCTAGGGCTGCTTCCAGAGCCAGCAAAGCTGCTTCCACAGGGAAGCCATCTGCTGGGCTGGGCAGGCAGGGCCCAAAGCAAGAAGAGAGAAGCAGCACCCCATGGAGGGCACCTATAAAAGATGTCGTGCAGGTGTGTGCCCCAGCACACGGCATTTTTGCAGCTCACAGAGGAGTTCAGGGTGACAGCAGGGACCCCCCAGCCCGTCATGCTGATGCTGTTCATCCACACCACCACGCAGCCATGCCAGTGGCTGCAGCACAGAATCGGGCCCCACACATGGCATGTGGGTGGAGGCAGAAAGCCAAGAGGAAGGATGGGTTTGAGCGATGGCTCCTGGAAACCAGACAGCACAGAGCGGAGGGAAAGAAAGCAGCCTCATCTACACCTTCATCAACACATGAAATGTACATACCTGTGACTCGCCTTCCCTCCAGACCTCCTCCTGATAAGATTATCTCCCTTAAAAGTCAACTGCAAAAGAAAGTGATCATAAACCTGGCTGCATTTCTAGAGGTTGACGAGATTTTCCTCCTCAGATGGCCCACGCCAGGGGTGCAGATGAAGAACGTCTCATAGAACTAGGCAGTTCCACAGAAGAGATACTTGCAATTCCTCGTGTGATAGAGTTACCCAAACCCCAGGTTGTCTGTTGTTACCCAGTACTCATCCTGCTGCTTCCCAGTGAGGATAACTGCCAGTGAGGTTTCTATCAGCAGTGCTCTCCAAAGGAGAGGGGCACTGCTGGTTGCGTACCATTACCCACCTTATTTGACTAGGAAGCTCAACCAAGACTGACTTCTTTAATTGTTTATATGAATCACTCAGACTAATGCTCCCTGTGGGAGTTTTATCTCATGTTTAATACAGCCAGGCTCATTTCACTAAGGTCTGCAAGGTGAAAAGAAACAGCTTTTGTGTTTAACATTCCTTTTGCGGTTTATTCTGGTTTATATGTAAAAGTAGAGCACAGCTGTAATGCCAAAGGAGCTGCTAATCTGAAGCAAGAAGCAAATGTGGGGGTATTAAGCAAGATTTGCTATTTGACTGAAGTCTCAGGAGGTTTGCAGTTGTGTAACTCTCCTCTGAGCTGGCTGATAAGATTTTCTAGTTAACACAAACAAGGACATTTGTGGAAGAGAGAAGAAAAAAGCCCCAGACAGATGGGTGTCTCCTTTTGCATTATGGCCAAGGAATTACAGATTATTTTAAAGAAGACAGCAGAAATGGTCTGCTTTACAGAGCATTGTTCAGATGAGACTGTGGGAACAAAAGACAAGGCATATAAGCCCATAGTAAAGTTCTGTGTTACTCTCCAGGAAAGCAGGACTGTCCAGCTATTACCAAGTACAGCTATGCTGTTTATTTCTTAAATACTGCATTCCTTTTCTCCCGCAAGAACCCTGACCTATTTCACTGCCAAAGGATTATGAAAACAGTGCTTTCCTCCTTGCTTGTTCTGTAAACCCAGTTTTAGGATGGTTTGGCAGCAGTGAAATTATATGCATGAAAAGTCTCCTCTTCCACTTAGTAGGTACTCAACCCTTTGCTCTGCCCCTTCAGCCAGGGGCTGCAGCCAGCAGCAGAGTGCTGGGGTACTGTGCACCTGAGCACAGGGGGCTGCACAGCCTCCATTGGGTTTCTCCACAGCACCTTTCTTAGCTGGAGCCAGCCAGAGTTTGTGATGCTGTGCACCAGTTCATGCTCTTGCCTACATGGTCAACATCCTCCGTAGCCCGTGAGCACCTCCTGCTCCTAGATGAGATCTACAACAGGCTTCGTTCTGTGAGTGGCAGCCACTCCATCCACGTGATGGAGTCAGAGTGTGGGAAGCATGGTCAGCCCTGCAGCTGCCTGCAGGGCCGTATGCCTGTGGAGCACCAGGCCCCACATCTTGGAGTCCTGCAGGTCCCTGGGTAGGAGGGGCAGAGAGCTGCAGTTCCGGTGGGACTCGTGTGTATGCGATGTGACTGCAACTTTGCAGAGACAGGACTCAAATTCCAGCCCTCCTTCAGGGACTCCTCCAATGCCTCTCATAGATGTCTGCAGCACTCGTACACACTCTTTATGACTCCACCACTGTTATCCTCTCCAGCGTCTGCATGTGAAAAAGCCAATCAGCTGGAATGTATTTCTTGTACATCTGCTTCGCAATGAACTTATTTTCCCAGGCTAGATGAAGCTTTAGGAATATCTGAAGCATAAGAGAGGGGTTGCCATGAAGCTGAGTTCACATGAGGTGGGTCTAGCAGGAGGGTGTGTTCATGTATTGCTCCACTGGCCTGAAGCTAAAATAACCAAGTCATCATAAAGAATGTGGACACTGTGTGATCACTGATGTTTCCTCACAGATGCTGAAATCCCTAGGCAATACGACTGCAAATGCTCCTTTTCTTCTTCCTGGAATACACACGCTTCACACATATTCTGCAGTGCATATTCCTTTTCAGTTACTTGGAAGGAGATCAAATTCCCTCTTAAGATACTCAGTGATCTTGTCAGCAAATAATAACAGTTTCATTAACCAAAAATCTCCCCACCCTCCTTCCAGCAAAAGTATGTAGGTGCTGAGTAACAGTCCTGAAAAACTATTATTCACACATTAAATGCACAGCCAGCACAGGAAGAATGTAAACTGATGGATAAATATGAGTGAGGAGAGTGGCCCTATGGCAGGTCCTGATACTCCTTCAGTCATGGGGCGCTGGGATCCCCCAGAAAGAATGGGTTGAGATAAAGCCATGACCATGACACATGATGGACATTCACTCTCTGAGAGCCCAGTGGAACTGCAGCTGGATGACCGTGGTGCCATCTCAAAACTCTTCAAAGACACATCTGGAATATTCTGTTCAGTTCTGGGGTCCTCAGTACAGGACCAAGTTGCTACTGGAGAGGTCCAGTGGAGGGCCACAAGTATGATCAAGGGTCTGGAGCATCTCTCGTATGAGGAGAGATTGCAGGAGCTGGGCCTGTTGAATTTAGAGAAGAGCAGACTGAGGGGTGATCTCATTAATGCATATAAATATCTCAAAGGTGGGTGCCAGGAGGATGGCACCAGACTCTTTCCAGTGGTGCCCAGTGACAGTACAAGGAGCAATGGCCATAAACTAAACCACAAGAAGTTTCACATCAACATGAGAAAGAAATTCTTTACATTGAGTGTGGCAGAGCACTGGAACAGGCTGCCCAGGTGGGCTGTGGAGTCTCCCTCTCTGGAGACATTCAAAACCCACCTGGACACGTTCCTACGTAACATGCTCTAAGTGGTCCTGCCTTGGCAGGGGGGTTGGACAAGATAATCTCCAGAGGTCCCTTCCAACCCTAATGATTCGGTGATTCTGTGACCAGCTCCTCGTTGTTTGTTCTTAAAAGGAGCAATGGACTAAATGAGGTGGACTGCTTCAGACTCCAAAGCAGTTAGAGACCTGAGGTTTCCATAGCAAGAGTCTGACTGCCTACCTGTGGTCCAGGAAAATGCAGAACAGCCGAGAGCCAGCTCCACGCAAAACAGCTCATTTGCACTGAATCCAGGTGCTTTATGCATTTGCCATTGTTTTTATACTTCTTTATCATGTCCCACCTTCCATGAACATGCTGCTCACTGGGCTCCTTTTCAGGCACTGCAGGTCTGGAGGTACCAGGGGTTCACAGGCTCTTGATACCTGAGCTACTAAACATCTTCTGTAGGAACCTGGCTGCTAGATTTTTTAAGACAAAGTTAATGTATGAGGTCTGAAACAAATATTTGTTTTTTTTTTTTAATCTAACAATAAAGAGTTTCATCAAAAGTAAGATAAATGTAAAAGATTGGGATGACATCAGCCACCACAGTTTCAATCTACGAAATAACCGAAACCAGCATATGTGCATTAAAGGTCTGTGGTTTGTTAGCAAGGAGTAACCGCAGAAATGTGCGTACAAAGAAGGAGCAATGGCAGACCATGAAACATGCTAGATCTGAATGTTTTGATAACGTTCAAAGAGCAAAGACATAATTCAGTCTAACTAATGAGCCTGCATGCAGCCTGTGAGTATCTAATGGGTTGACACAACAAACATAATTAGTTTGTAAGATCCTGAGGGCAAGCACAGGTCCCCTGGATCTCACTTACATCAGGGATAGTTGTACCAAAGGGAATTAGTCACAAGGCCAGAGGGAGTATGTGGATTATCTGCATGATCTTCTACCTACCTCAGGTCAGAGAACTCCCTGACCTAATTCAGTCCCATTTGAATGAAAGTATCTCTTTGAGAAAAAGACATTCTGGTGCAAAATATTCAGTGTTTAAAAACCAGCCATCACCTTAGCATGTTCTTCCACTGCTTAATCACCCACATTGTTAATTATTATTGTTTTTTGCCTTAAATCTGAATCTGCCAAGTCTCATCCTGCAGCTTTTTAATCTCATGATGCTTTACTCTGAAAAGGGAAAGAGCCCTCTGCTGCTAAATGTCTTTTTCCCTGCTCAAGGCTAGGACCAAGAACATGAGCTCTGTGACTGTCCCAGCCCAAATCCTGGTTACCTACTTTGGCTGCAGGGGGAAAACCAGCAGGGTCACGGAGCAAGGGGTTACATGGAGTTTGTCCTGGGCAAGGCTGGGCAACATGCCACAAGCGCATCCCAAGGGAAGAGCACTAGTGGGTAGGGCACTTAGCTGGCTTGGAGAGGGAGGGCAAAACCAAGGTGACTCTTTTCAGGGTTGTTAAATGCATAACACATACATAGAGGTGCTGTGAGATGTGGGTGGTGTTTGGCAGGGTGTAGTGGAGGTGGTCTCGCTAGGCTTGTTGAGGGCCTCCAGGGACTGCAGTACTCCTCTGCCTAGATTCAGGATCCCAATCCATCCTAAGGAAGAGACTAGCAGCCAAGATTTGTGGCCAGGACAGTCCAGGGCATGCACAGGAGCAGAACTGCAGGCCCTGGAAGATCTCTGCAGCCCGACAGAGTGATGTTCAATCAATTTAATTCTCTCTAAGGTTAGGCAGCTGCTGAGAAAGTATCTTTCTAGGTCTAAATTTCAAAGCTTTAAGACTGCTTACACCCCTTTTGGGGCACTTAGACCTTTTTCGAGAACCAGCCCTGACCAACTGTAATTAAATCACTCCTTATCTTTTTTTTTCAGAAGACAGGCAGCTTTGAGTGCACTTCATAGCCTTTTAACTCACATGATGACTCTTCCCTCTTTCTTCTGGAATTGTGGTTACCAGGACTGGAGACCTGAGAGCAGACAGGAGCCAAGTAAAGAGCTCAAGCAGTATTTCCAACCCAACATCTTTCCTGTCTGTGGATCGAAGGATCTTGTTATTCCTTTTGCCACAGAGCCACATCTCACAGTCATCTACATCTGGCTACTCCCCACCACTACCCCAGGATTTTTCAGAGTTACTCGTCTTCAAAACACAGTCACTGATGCTCCAGGTCTGACCTGCCTGCAGCCAGGATGATTGTTATTCGCAACATGAGGAGTTAGTCCAGAAGGGCTTGCAAGCAGTTTGACATGGACACACATGCTGTGCAGGTGGCAGGTGCCTTGCAGTGACAGTTAGTGGGACTGCAAGGAGACCGAGGATTTTTTAAAAGTTATTACATGGTCCTTTAGGTACCAAGGGCTGAAAAGCACCATTCTGAGGTCCTTTGTTCTGAGACTAACAGTGGGTGCATGGAAAAGCACGTTGCTCGCTCATCTGAACTCACCAGATGTTACAATTTACTCGGTGCTACGCAGCCGTTCTTCTGACTGACCACTTTTCCAACCACTGTGTCAGCTGCAAACTTCATCACATGGGATTTTAGCCAGGGCATGGTTTTAAACAGAACAACACAAATCAACACAACATCAAGCAGCGTAAGTCAACACCCAATCCCTGCGGAACCTCTCTGGAAAGAAATTTCTTATGGATAGTTCCCCTTTTAGCTGTTTTAAGACTAGTATGCTGGGTTTTCATCAATATGAACCAAATTGAGTTTATATTCTTCTACCTCTTTAATCAAAGTGATTTGCTAGCCAGACAGTTGCTTACAGAAGCAACAAAATACTTTCGTCAGTAAAACTTGTAGTCTTGTTTGGTAAATCAGTTCGACAGGAATTATTTTTTCCTAATCCCATAACGATTGGCATTAATTATTGTTATTACTAAGATTCTTTAATACTTTACAGAACAAGGTGTAATGGGTTCAAACTTAAACAGGGAAAGATTAGATTGGATATAAAGAAGAAATTCTTTATTGTAAGGATGGTGAGGCAGTGGAATGGGTTGCCCAGGGAAGTTGTGAATGCTCCATCCCTGGTGGTGTTCAAGGCCGGGTTGGACATAGCCTTGGGTGACATGGTTTAGTGGGAGGTGTCCCTGCCCATGGCAGTGGGTTTGGAACTGGATGATCTTAAGGTCCTTTCCAACCTTAGCTATTCTATGATTCTATGATTCTATTAGTTGAAACCTCTGTCTATTCTGCTCTCATTTCAGCTGGGAGCAAAGCCAAGATGATAGACCTACCAGCATCAGGTCATCTGACCTACCTGCTTTTAGTATTGGCAGAAAATTGATTTCCCCTCCCCAGTTATCTGCATATTTATGCTATCCCAAGAGTTAATAAAAATAAAACTATTTTTCTTGGCCATTTCTCTTAAGAGTTTCAGATATAAATGAGCCATACCTATTGATTTTAAAACCTGTCAAGTGAAGAGATTCTGTTTACCACCCTCTCTGTTATTTTTGGAATGTAAAGTACGTCATCACCCCTCTGAGATATGCATACTTCATCCTACTCTCTATCCAGTATGCAACTGGATTATTTACTGAACATTTCAATCTCTTCTGCATTTTGCTGACAATTCTGCTACTTTACACTGATGAATAATTGTCAAGGGATTGGAACTGGATTCTGATGGCTCTTTAAATGTCAGTATCATGAGTTAACCAGCAAAACATAATGAAAATGATTGATAAGTCTTGAATTTAAAAAACCAGAATATTTTCAATGCTTTCCTTTTATTTTTAGCTTTATGAACCCTGGATCTTGTCCTACGCTTTCCTCCACCACCTGAGAGCTAGAAATTTGGGTTTATTAATTTAAAAAAATGGTGGTGTTCTTATTTTAGTCATCTGAGTCCAGAAGTTAGGGTTTTAAGAAAATAGAGCAACCAGCTGGCGAATCTACAGCATCACCAATGCTCTAACATTAGCAACACTGAAAGGCACAGTTACAGTCTTATCACTGGCAATGCAGCATCTACCTGTTCGATGAATAATGGGAAGAACTGGTTTTCCTCTCTAAGTGCAGGCTCTAGCAAGCTGGTTCATTTACAGCCTTGGCATCCAGTCTGAGTGCCAAACAGGAAGCCCTCAGCCCCTGCTGTGACTTCTTGTTGTAAGTTGTTCTGTGAAAAGTCTGCTTCTATATCCAAACTGCATTCACACCCTGGTGCTTTTAGAGCCCAGGACAGGGGAAACGAGACTTCTGTGTTTCCACAGTCTTCTCCAACATGGTCCTTCTGTTTAGGCTGCTGCCCGAAACTGCTCCCTATTCTCATCATTCATCTCAAAGATTTTATTCCTTTTGGGCAAAGGGCAGCCGGAAAGGCTCCTGCCACGGGTTAACCGCAGATACCCCTGTCCAAGCTCCAGCAGCCGCGGCAGCAGCCCCCAAAAGCTCGCTTTGAGCTCCCTCTGCTGCCGACCGTCCAGCAGAAAACCTTTCCAGCACGGTCCTGGCCCCAGCAGCAGCACTTCTCTATGATGGTCCTGCTCAGGGATTGCTTGTCGCTAGGCTGTTGACAAGCGATGAGGTAGGCGTGAAGCCGCTGCAGAGCACAAGGTAACTATCACGCCGTAATCTGCCCCGCAGGCCCCCATTCTGCAGACATCAGTGCTCAGTGTTAGGTGTCTCTGCCCTGGATGGAGCAGTCGCTGTCCCAGGCTGTGCTGGCCGGACTGACCCACAGCTCACCTGCACCGCCCCGTCCCGATCGCCGCCACGCCACGGGAAATGCATTAAGAAGCATCAAGGCGCGGCGGCAAAGCTGACAGCGCCCCATAGGCCGAGGCTCGGGAGGGGCGGCCGGCGCAGCCATGGCGGGAGGGCTGGCAGCCTTCTCCCTCCCGCGGGCCTATGCGGGCCGGGCCGCCGGGACCCCGGAGGGGGGTGCGGGCAGGCCCTGGCCCGGCTGCCGGCCCGGTGAGCCCCGAGAGACTCCCGGTGCTGCGGGCTGCGAGGTGACGGGCGGTGCCGGGAGCAGCGGCGGTCGTCGCCACGGCAGCGGGCGGGCCCGGCCCCGGCCCAGGTGCAGCCGTGCAGCGCCGCCGGGCCATTTATCCGCAGCCCGGGAGGGCCGTGGTTGCGTTCGTGCTCCGCTGCTCGGCCTGGCCTCGGCGGGTGAGTAGGGCTGTGCGGCCCGGCGGATGCGGGAGGGTCGGGGAGCGGCCCGCAGGAAGTTTAGCGCAACTTTCCGCTGAGTGCGCGGAGCGCCGGGAGCGGGTGTCCGGGCTCGGCTTTGAGCCGCGCTGAGGTGAGGGGAGAGCGGGCTTCGGCGGGCCGGGGCCACCGCGGGCTGTCCCACTGCGGAGCCGCAGGTTCCGTGTGGCAGCCGCTGGGCCGGGGCCTCAGCCGGGAGAGAAGTGAGGCCGGCCCCGCTCTGGGGCGCGGCAAGGCTGTTAATGGGACAGCACCCGCCGCAGTGGGAGCCGCTTCCCACCGTGGGGCTGTGAGGCTGTGCCCGGGAGACGACTGCCGCCCGGCGAGGCAGGTCTGAAGGAGGGGCGAAGCTTTCGGGCCAAGTGCGGGCCTCCCGCCCGGGGAGGTGATGTGTGCGGGGCTCTTGGACCGCTCCCCGGGGATTCCAGCCCGCCCTTGGCACGGCAGCCTGGGGCTGCACCTTTCTCGGAGGCGCCAGCTGCGGCTCTTCTGTGTCTCATAGCTTGAAGCAGTGAGAAATGCCTCATAGTGAGGTAAAGATGCTGTTTTCAAGTTGTCACTGTGGCGTAGTAAAAAAGCCCTTCATCAGACTGCTTAGTGCACTGGTTCTCTCTAACTTTATAGAGAAAGACTGCCTTGTCAGCTGGGGTGGAGGGAATAGTTGAAAATGAAGCAAAGTCTGCCTGCTGGTAACATGACTGTGTGTTGTAGGGTGTTGGTATTTACTGTATCTTTTACTGATCTCCCTTTAACTAGACGTACATCCCTTAAGTCCGGCAGAGCAGCAACAGGGAAAATGACAGTTGTGAGGTATGAACAAGGGGCAGAGCTGGCAGAAGCATCCAGGTGAGTGAAATGAACTGTACCAGTGTGTGGGTTTGGGATTGAGGTACACTGTGTGTGGTCCCCTATCTAGAGTTTTGTAGTACTTTAAATGTAACAAAAATGATGGAGTGCTTGAAGTTTATATAGCTTATACTGGTTATATTGCTTATGCTGCTTATACTGTCCCACCCCAATGCTGTTGTTTGAGAGGAGTCATGTCTTTAAGAGAAATATGCTGCTCTGGCTGACTTCTTGAAGTAGTTAAGAAGTACAGAGCACCCAGCCCTGGTTTAACAAGCTCATGGGATTAAAGCTCACTCACTTCTAGCATCCAGAAACACTGTTAAGGTCTCTTGTAGAGCAAGATGCTCTTTTGCTCTCCCTAAAAGCCTCAAGTCTGAAGTTCCCTTTAGCTGTCAACAGCCAGAAAAGTTTATGCTTTGATAGAGAGTGTGTAGGAAACAAGTTATTCTAGTGTATCTTTTTTTTCTTCCACCTGGTTGTCAAAGACCAGATATAGTAGCTTGTGGTAGAGAGCTTGTTCCAGCTAGGACAATGAGTAGATGTAGAGTACTTAGCAAAACAAACTCCCACTGAGGAAAGCATTATCTAGGACTGAATTCTTGTGTGGGAGCACTATGGAAGCAGCATGCTTAGACTTTGCTCCTGTTTTCTTTTGTGTTAAAGATTGGCTTCCTAACCTAAACCACTGTTCATTTTTGTTTTAATCACAGTAGAGGATAAGAAGGTGGCTTTTGGTGCACTTCATGTGTCTATAAGGATAAGCAAGTGACTTGCAGCAAAATAGCTGTAGCAGCTGTTCATTGAGTGGAACCTACCAAGTGACTATCCCATAAGAATAGCTGGGAAGCAAAGCTGAATGGCCTTACATCACTAGAGCTTTGCTTCAATTCTAGGAACAAAATGAAGATAGTGGCATCTGGAGATGCTGGAGCTGAAAAATGAGCCTTAAATGCCAAAGCTCTTGGGGTGGAATCTTTCCTCTGTTCTTCCTGATATTGAGTGCAGCTGGTGAGCCATCAGTACTGGTTGCTGAAAGTAGGAAAAGCATCATTAAACTTCTTCCTTAAAAGCATGCAGAAGCAGTGCTGGTGCATGGGTCCATTGTGGAGGATGAAGATTACTTGGATCTTCTGAGTTGTTACACCAATGCTTCAAATTAATGCTAGGTTGCCTCAGAACAGCATGCAAACATCAATATTGAGCATGTGTATATAGTTGCTGCTGCCCAAGAAGCAATGATGCCAGAGACAGTGCCACAGCAAACACTGTGGCTGTGCTATTATACAGCATAGTATTTCTGTGGAGGAGGCTTAATTAGAAACTCCTGGATTTGGATGTTACTTTCTCTAAAGACATCATGTGGCCTTCAGAGCTTCTCAGGTGGCTGAACAAAAGTGAAATCGACAGAGACGCTTTTAAGGAAGTTATGCCGAGCAGCCACTACTGTCAAAAAGTGCTGTTCTAGCACTAGCTCAGCTGCTGCTCTGGTCTTCCAGTTTCCGGTCTGGTATGCTGCTCTGCACAAAAACATCTCTGCTGTGGCTTTTCCTGGTGAAAACATTCATTTTCTGAACAAGTAGTATACTGTAATAGCATTAATGTAATTTGGACTCTCTGAAGCAACTTTGCATGTATGTGTGTATATATATGTTTCCTTTCAGAGTTCCAGAGTCTGGACTATTAAATCCTCAGCAGCCTCTTGGATGCCCAACTTCAAAGCCCTTAATGAACACATATATTTCCTTCCTCCCCCAAACCAAACTTCTACAAGATTGGCTTGCACTGACCTAGTTCTCATTAGCAATCTAAGGATTCTGCTGTTCCAACATATGGGAAGTATTTCTTCCCCTGGTACTATACGAGTACTCTGGCCCAGTCTGCTCCTCACTGCTTAGCTGACAGTTAATATTCTTTTCTCTGGAACAATGAAGGATAGCAATATATAAAGTTGACTTCTCTGTCAGTATGTGACTTGTGTTATTCCTTTGCCAGCTCTCCAACAGCAGAAGAGCCCACAGTAAAGATTGATGATGGCCATGATGAGGATAATGGACCAGACAGCTGTTCCAAGTAAGCTAATAATATACTAAATGCCTAGCTTACTCCCAAAAGTGGAAACTGTTGAGCCAAAATAAGCAGTCAGGTGGCTTGCTGAAGTAGAGATAAGTCCGGTGAGTAACTTGATATTGACATTTGCTCTAGCATATAGTAGAGAAAAGTAAGTTCAGGAAGCTTCTTTATGCCTCTAGAGATGAAAGCCCAACCTAAGAACTGGCTACAAGTCCATCATATTATGGAGAATGGGGAGTCCAAACTCCTTCAAGCTTTACCAAAAGAATGATTTTGGGAGAGCACAGGAGAACAAATGCTGGCAAGAAAATAAGATGAATGAATATCTGAGGTGAATAAGCATCATGCCCTCAAGACTAAACTGTCTGAACTTGCTAGTGGTTAACCCTATTCTTGAAGTAGTTATTCTCCAGTGGTGTTTAACTCTTGTCACCAGATTGCTAACTCCTGTAGCATACTTCCTTGAGTCAGTGACATATACTGACTTGTTTCTCTGTGCAGCTCAAGAACAGTAAGATTAAGTCTGTTATCTCAGGTCTTCAATGTGACAACATGTCTTTGTAGAATTTGGGAGTTGACATTTACAAAGGCATTTTACAAAGGCCTTTAGCTAAGTATGTGAGCAAATGTACTACATTCTCAACTGATGTAAGATGTTGGCAGGCCAAATTGGAGTGGTGCGTATGTATTTCAGTCTGTAGCGCACCTAATAAAGGTGCCTGTCCTTAGGCTATGGAATTTGGAATCTAGGTATACCTGCTATGTATATTTACTATGCTAGGTATACTTGCTGTATATACCGCAATAATTACACTTTCTCAGATATTAGACATTCATAAATGCAAGGAGAAGCCCCTGTATGCTAGGTTGCCTTCAAGACAAGACCCATTATTGCATCCTTGACTTCCGTGGAAAAAGCATGTGCTACAAACTGTATCCTTCTGCTTAAGGGTGCAGGTGTTTGCTGGTTAGGCCTTGAACCTAATGAGAGGTGTGGTTTAATTTGGTAAGCCCAGCAAGATGCTTCCTCATCACTTCAGAGATATCTAGCCTTGTCTTAAACTGAGGTGTTAATGATATGCCCAAAGTAAAATGCAATGCTCAAGTTACCCCAGAGGAAACAAGTAGCTTGGACAGGGTCACTGGGGTACAATATGCATTATTGAGCTGACAAAGGCTTCCTGTAACAGTGGTATCTCTAATGGTGGGGAGAGGAAATGTAGTAGCTGTATATAACAGGGAAGACAAGGTAGATATGCAAACAAAAGTATCTACTGGTAATTCTTGTCCAGTATGTCAGAGCTTCTGGTAGGTTCTATTGTTAGTGGTATACTTGGACAAAATGTTTTAAGTGTCTAAGATAAGACTCTAAGTAGAGAGTAGTTAAGTAATCTTGGATTACTTGAGATCCCAAGTAATCTTGGGATTACTTAACAGACTGGTAATCTGTTTTTCAAACTGTCAGAACGTGGCATTTGTTGCTTCTACCTTAGTTCTAGGTGTAGCCTAAGGAGACTTTCAGCTAGTGAGATAATTACACAAGGGCCTAGCTTTAAACCAGAAAGCTTAAAGCACACTAAAAAAGCGACACATGATAATCTGTAACTGAAAACAGAGGTGAAACCCTACTAGGGCTGGGGATAACTCTCAGTATTGTAAGAATTTAGCTTCAGCTCTTTTTCTTAAAAGGCACTAAAGACCTCAATCTGAAAGCCAAACTGGTATTTCCTTCTAATGGTAGAAGAGGTATTTTTCTTCCTCTATTCCAAGAGCACGGAAACAGTACTGGAGCTATTAACAAGTGCAGCTTTTTCCAGGCCTAGAAAAAAAAGAAATGTCTGATATAATAAGATAATACCTTGAACAAGATGATACCTTAAGAGATTTATCCTTTAATCTTCCTCTTGACCAATAGCTGTTGTATAAGCCCATTTTTTAATATCCAGTTATAAGCTGTAGGCCAGACTTTTAGTGTCATTGGATTTATGACACTGAGTAGTGTTAGGCATAAGTGCATACTGTTACGTTTCTAGGGTCTGATGAGTGCTGATGAGCATTTCTTCTATGAAGTAGTCAAAGCATTGCTTTCAAGTACTGTCTTAACCTATATGATTCATGAATAAAACTGAATAATCTGCTCTCAAAGAAATCACTACTATACGGAGTTCTAAACTGAAAAGAATGTGAACAAAAGAATGTAACAGTGCTTTTGTGGCTAACATCAATAGCAAAATGTCACTTGACTTGATGCAACTTCTCTTCTCTTGCAGTGCAATTAGGAGAAAAATTTCCCCGTTTGTGATGTCATTTGGATTCAGGTAAAAGGTCATGCCTGTAATAATATGGGCAAGATAGAAACAGTCCTTATTTCTGGTGTGAGAGCTTGGAAAGTTCCTTGAACAACAGTGGCTCCAGCCTGCTCTGTATGAAAAATACTGAATCTTATCACTCCCAGAAAGGATGACTTAAGAAAAGTACTTTGACTGGGAAAGAAGCCTTAAACAGCTAGGGCTATGTTCTCCAGCTAGAGCTGGAAGTCAGAACTGTAAATGCCGTTGACCTGGAAAAAAGCTTTTTAATGGCTTACTCCAGGCTGTGGCAGCCTTTGAACAACCAGTTGATCGATTGTATGGAATCTAGGTGCTGGAGCAAGGTAAGGTGTTACAGTCAGTATAGTCCCTTAAAAATAACTGTCTTTATCATGACTATAAGTTCTGACTGCAAGAGAAAGTAAGCTGGAAGACAGCACTGATGCTTGCGTGCCTTAAAGCATTCAGATCTTCAGCACTTCTAGGTAGCTGTGGAATTATAGGTAAATAAATACAGCTGAGTCTGGGGTAAATATACAGTTCCATATGGATTATATACTCTATCCAGGTCACTTAAATGCAGTTGGAATCCTGCTTATACAAGCATGCTTCAATCCTGTATATAAAAGGCATGCTTTGCTGGGACAGATTAAAACAAAACTTTGGGCTTGTGCTCTTTGGTCAAATGTCAGCAATTCATTCCTACCTCTTGAGCTCACTAATATCTTCCTTTTTGCAGAGTATTTGGAGTTGTGCTTATCATTGTGGACATCATAGTTGTAATTCTGGATCTGGCTATTGGTGAGAAGGGTGTTAGAGAGATTCTTGAAGGTGTTTCCCTGGCGATAGCACTCTTCTTCCTCATTGATGTTCTCCTGAGGGTGTTTGTTGAAGGGTAAGACATGAGCAAATGTTAAGTTAGTGTGGCAAGTCCTCAAGCTAGTAAGGAAGCAATGCTTCAAGCTTGGTCTGCAAACATGGATGTTCTGAGGGTTAATTCTGTGGTCGTAGACAATGGCTCCATCTCTTCTTGATTGTGTGTGTTGTCTGTTACCCTTCTATAGAATAATCATAGAATCATAGAACAGTTAGGGTTGGAAAGGACCCTAAGATCATCAAGTTCCAACCCCTTTGCCATGAGCAGGGACACCTCCCACTAAACCGTGTCACTCAAGGCTCTGTCCAACCTGGCCTTGAACAGCACCAGGGATGGAGCATTCGCAACTTCCCTGGGCAACCCATTCCAGTGTAATTGTAAAATGTTTGGGGTGTAAGTAAACACTTAAATTCTGTCAGCTTTTCTGTGACTGATGTGTGTAGACCAAGTGTAAGACTATTTTCTTAGTGAGTCTTCAGTGCTCAGTGTCAAGAACTACTTCATGAGAGCTTGTCTCTAGCAGTACCTATGTATAGGTAATTCTCTTCCTGAAGATGTATTTCAATGTTTGCTATCCATATGGGCATTTCTCTAAAACTCATTTATTTCAGCTTCAGGAACTATTTCCGGTCCAAACTGAATATTTTGGATGCATTCATAGTGGTGGGCACTCTGTTAATCAACATGACATACTCCTTCTCGGGTCTTGCTGCAGCAGATCAGATACCAAGGTAAGAGTGGTATGGCAGTTGTTAAACATGAGCTCTCTTCATAGCCTAATAATTTTCTTGGGCACCTCTAAGCTAGATGTGTACATTCTAGACCATGAATAGTGATAGTATTTCATGGTACAGACTAATGAGGGATAGAGACATTTAATTTTTGTCAGTAGTTATACTGTACACTGTCCCCATCTCAAAGGCAGAGTTGATCTAAGCATATCAGTTGGGGTAGCTAAAAGTGAATAGTGCGGCCATCAAATGCTGTGATTTCAACTTTTCTTGGGGGAAGGTGTGCAGCAGTCCTGAGAGAGAGCTTGAAGGTCAGAAACATGAGTGAGTTTATAATAGGAAATGCAATGGATAGCTGAAAGAGGATCTGCATCTAATGGATCTTGACAGTGTGGCAGCTCTATTTCTTGTTTCTCCACCTTGCTTTCCCAAAAGCCCCATGGTAATACCTGTTGGCTTTTTCAGCCATGTCTTGGAGAGGGGAAATGTGCTGGTTATGTATGTAAATTAATTCAAGTAATATTTTCATCTAGTTTCTGTAGCTTGATCAGATGATAATCTGTGAGAGGAATCTATTTGTGGGTGAGATTTTCCCACCTAACACTCCAGTAGTGTCCACGTAATCCAACTAATTCCCAGTAGCCTACCTGGGATTTATCACTTTTCTTTCTTCATAGCCATTCCTCAAGAAGCGAACGGCAGTCTTAGAGCACCTGATACATCTCAGAATAATTAGAATTTGAGCAGCTTTTATCTGGATAAGAGTATATATGTGATAAGTGAAAATTCAGTGGCAGGCCATAAAGGTGACATGCCTTGATGAAGGAATATGGTTTCTTATTTCTAATCTAGTCTAGCTGGGTGTGCATTGGTGTAAGTTACCCATTTCCTTGAAGTCTGACTTATAAAAAAGAACGTTAGGGAATGAGGGCTGGGTCTAGCAGCTAATGCTTAACTGGCTAATTTCCTCAAGGGCAGAATGCAAACTGCAATCATTAAGAGATGCTTCTCAGAGTTGTGGTTCAGGCTGGGGAGAGGGACTTCGGAGTCTTCATTCCACTGTTGTTTCATCACCTTGGCTTCCAGCTTCTTGGCTGCTAGCTCCAAGGGAGCTCTGTTTGAAACCAGCGGGGTTATCCTGGGCTAGGAAGAAGCTTTGGGTAAAAAAAAATAAATAAATGAAACTCCTCCAGGTGTCCAGGGCAGCCTTGTTTTGCTGACTTTAATCTCTCCATCAGTGGAGAGCAGACTGTCTTTAACTGGAGATGTCTCCCTTACTGCAGGTATTCACCAGGATTCTTGCCTGAGTGTATCAGGATGTGAAGTATGTGCATGTGCTCCTTAAAAGCATATGCTGACATAACTCTTTCAGGAGTGAGCGTCAGTTTGCCCTAGTCCCTAAGGGTATGTGAAAGGAGCTGCCCCTGTTCAGTTGCTTTGGTAGAACCACTCACATAAGCATCTTGCCTGCTTCAAAGTTCAGTGGCAGTTCAAAGTTCCTCAAACCAAATCATCTGCTCAAGTTGCTGAATAATTAAACAAAGGGCTTATACTGACCTGTCCTCGGGTAGAAACCTTAAGAATAAGGCATGTTGCATATAGCCTGTCTAGCTTCTCTCTTCAGCTATTTTCAGCTGATTACTTGTGTTTAAATAGGTACTTGAACAAGCTTCAAGGAACAAGAATTTGGGAGTTAACGTAGGTAGTGTTACAGGAATTTGTTTCTCTGCAGAAGTGCCTGTGAAAGCCTGAGCAAGTAGGGGATTTCCTAGTTCTGTTTCCTAGTTCCTAGTTAACTGTTAAGAACATGTACTCCCCCAACAAACTCAACAATGAAAGCATGGTATTCTTCAAGCACAGTATTCTTTCTCCAAAGTCAGCCTGAGAAGTACTTGTTAAGTATATGAAGAAAGCTTTAAGCTCTGAGGGAGCTTTTAAATAGCTTGAAAAAGTTGGGGCTGTTCAGCCTGGAGAAGAGAAGGCTGCGTGGAGACCTCATAGCAGCATTCCAGTATCTGAAGGGGGACTAAAGGGATGCTGGGGTGGGACTCTTCATGAGGGATGCTTCATGAGGGGCATATAGTGAGAGGACAAGGGGTAACGGGTTCAAACTTAAACAGGGGAGGTTTATATTGGATATAAGGAAGAAATTATTTACTGTAAGGGTGGTGAGGCAGTGGAATAGGTTGCCCAGGAAAGCTGTGAATGCTCCATCACTGGTGGTGTTCAAGGCCGGGTTGGACATAGCCTTGGATGGCATGGTTTAGTGGGAGGTGTCCCTGCCCATGGCAGGGGGGTTGGAACTAGATGATCTTAAGGTCCTTTCCAACCCTAACTATTCTATGATTTAATTGTGTTAATTTTCTTTCATGGTGAATCTGTCTCTCATCTAGAATGGTCACTCTCTTCCGAGTTCTGAGGATTGTCATCTTGATAAGAATATTTCGCCTGGCTTCACAAAAGAAGCAACTTGAAGTGGTGACGAGGAGAATGGTAAGTTGGCGTCTTGCTATATCTAGGCTACTATTGCTGTTTCCAGCTCTTTCTCCACATAGCCATCAATAGCAGCAAGACTGCCCACAGCCTGTTGATCTGCAACTGAATAATAGTGCCTAAGCAGCACATCTGTTTAGTGTGCATGACAGGGTACTGGAGCTTTGCCTCTAACTTCAGCATAGCTAACAATTCTTAACTTTGCTCAAGTAAGCAGCAACTTGACCTGAAAGGCCAGCATATTAAAGTGATTGCACCATCGAGTGTCTCAATTAGTAATTTCTAGTTTGTGTGGTACATAGAGTGTTTTCCCTCACGTAGAGGAGGATAGGAATTTTAATGTTTCACTGCTTATTCCAGGTGGAGACAAAACAGCCTAGCTGTTTAAGCCGTATCTGTTGCAAATGCCTCTTATTTTTATCAGAGCACTAAAGTGGTACTTCAAGCTTCAAGAATGTCCTCTTGCTCAGGAATGAGCAGTCTTGATTATACTGCCCTTAACCACCTTCTTCCTTCCCTCAGCCCCCAAACACTCAAATAGTAATGATGGATTCATAACTGCAGCTGTTATTTACACTAGAATGAACTTCGATACTTCACAGTAAAAACTCCGTACAGAGCTTCTACCTAAAGCTAATACAAGAAACATTCTTGGCTAATGCTGTGAACTTTGTTGTAGCAAAATCAGGCTCTGCTACTTGACTTGACTTCAGAGTCTAGATGGTTGGTTTAGTTCCTGGTAACAGGCAACACTTGTTGATCTCTGGCATTCCTCTGGAAAAGTAACTTTTCTTTTTTTGGCAGGTATCTGAAAATAAAAGGCGTTATATGAAAGATGGCTTTGATCTGGATCTCACTTATGTTACTGGTTTGTAGAAACAAATGAGACTTTGCAGCATGTTACATCCTGCTAAGACCAGTTACTCGGTTTAGTGCTTTACATGAAATACAGGCAATGTTTTAGACTAATGAAATTTAAGTATGAAGTCAAACCAGGCTTATTCCTTTTCTGTGGTATTTTGAAATACGAATTCCTGACTCTGACACTGTTCTCAAAGAGCAGCCTTCCAGGAAAGAGGTCATATGTGCTGTATGTATTGATAGAAATTCTCCTGAGGCCTAGTGAACCAGAGCTGAGAAACTGACTTATGGGTTTTTTGATTCTGGTTCTGTGGAGATTGATGGTTAATAGTAGTTGGTGCTTTGGGGAACATTGTCTTGCTCTAGCTATTCTAAATATAGAGTGAAGGCTCTTGGAAATTAGTAGGTTGTCCTTATAATTAAGGTAGGAGTAAGCAATTTCATAATGATGCTCTCAATCATATAATTCTTGCATATGGGGAGGCTTTCCCCGTTACTTCAGCTTGCTGTCTTCTCCACAGATCGCATTATTGCAATGTCATTTCCATCTTCTGGGAAGCAGTCTTTCTACAGGAACCCTATAGAGGTAAAAATCTCCCATTTACCAAGGTCACTATTTCCGGACTATTTTTTCACTTCTAGGTTCCCACTAATTTGCATATGGACTAGATAAGTCAGTCCTAGTTCTGCTGGTTTGGCTGGTTGGAATGACTAAGTGATGGTCTCCACTGTGCTGTACTGCCTGTGTTGTCTTTCAGCTGAGCCTAGTGAGATATATCTCGCTGTGGACACAGTGGTTCTCTGGGAATGTTTCAGAGAACCAAGTCAGTTCTCTCCTAGGCTAGTAGTAGTGT
The DNA here is from genome assembly GCA_017639245.1 of Myiopsitta monachus. Classification (NCBI taxonomy): domain Eukaryota; kingdom Metazoa; phylum Chordata; class Aves; order Psittaciformes; family Psittacidae; genus Myiopsitta; species Myiopsitta monachus. The sequence goes on from CM029919.1 coordinate 71,180,645, forward strand.
GATTGATAAGAACTATCTATTCATCTAAATGAAGATGCTTAAAAGGTTTGTATAATGCTCTTTTCAGAGCTATGCCAGCTGATACTGTGGAAACATAAATATATAGGGCAGAGAAGACGTAGTAGTACTTCTATTCCAGACAAGAATCTGAGCTGTTGGGCTGGGAAGACCTGCTGTCCAATGACTATTTATGAATGCAGTTGCAGACCCCACATGGGGGATAGGGGTTGAGGTGGTAGTGGAAATAGGGAGTAGAGACCTAACTACTCTGAACTTCTGTTGCTTTAGGAAGTAGCAAGATTTTTGGACACCAAACATGCAGACCACTATAAAGTCTACAATCTCTGCAGTAAGTATACTTAGCTGCTGACTACATTGAAATACAGCTAAAACAGAAAAATATCTCTTTGAAGTATGCTGCTGATAGTAACAGATCTCTGAGAATGTGTAATCTGTCAAATATAGACATAGCTGTCTGTGATTACCATCAGCCCTGAAAGTGGCTGTTGACTTTGCTTGCAAAAGAGGTACTGGAGGTCTTGCAGTTCAGGTTTCGTTGCTTATGCTGAATAATTGCCTTAGTGTTCCAAAGCATTTTGTTGAAAAATGAAAGTGGAAAACTAAATCTGGGCTAAAAGTTGGGGTGATGTTGGAGAATTTCCTAATGAAAGCTTAGAAGAATGAAGTGGAGGAATAGTAAAATGCTCTTCTGTTTAAGGTGGCTAAAAAATACCCTAAAAAAGTACTTCAGAAACAACTACCCTGTGGTTCCTGCTTCATAGCAGAGCTGAAAGCCAAGTATGATAAAGGAGCACTGACACTTGAAGTCCTGAAAAAGCAAAATTGTCCTCTGGCCAGCAGAGGAATAGATAGGGATCACAGATGAGCTGTTAGGGTTGCCACTGTAACTGGTGGTTGCTGTGGTTGACCCTGATAGTACATCAGAACACTGTCAGGTACCATAATAATCCCTATGGAAAGGAATGGCCATCTGGGTGTGGAGGTATAATTTTAGCTAAAGTGAGAGGTGTGAAACTGGAAGCTAAACAAGCATGGCTTTAGCTAAATTACTTCATATTTTTTTTCACTTTGGTCTGTCTATACTGCTGCACTTTAAACACTAATATATGCTCAGACGAGCCGCTGTGTGTCACAAGCCACTTTATTTGTAATCCTACTCCCCTGCCTGGCATAACTTCAGATTTTTCTTTGTAGGTGAAAAAGGCTACGATCCCAAGTACTTCCACTACAGGGTAGAAAGGATCTTTATTGATGACCACAATGTCCCAGCGCTACAGTGAGTCTTGTTGAGAAATATGTCATGGTAGCTCCATGTGGGCATTTGCTTTGATCTGCTGACTTTCCTCTTATCTAGGGACATGCTGAAATTCACAGCCAGTGTCCGTGAATGGATGAGTCAAGATGAAAGGAACATCATAGCAATTCATTGTAAAGGAGGCAAAGGTAGGACTGCTCATGTTTAATTAGTGTATACTACAAATTACACCTTATTCTTATCATGGCTTCTTTTGATATGTGGCCTTAAACTATAGCATGAGATTGGTTTAGAGCATAACTTGACAAATTCTGCAGACACTGACTAGCAACAGTATAGTACCATGTGTTCAGTATCTCACAACCCCATTTCTAGATAGCCCAAATTGGTTTTTAATTTGAAAACCATCAGCTGGCATCAGATCTCTTAAAATGTTCTTCAGTAACTTCCTGCTGTCCTGGCTGCTGGGACAGCAGTTCCCCAGGAGAGGCTGGGGATAGGGAGCTGCTGGAACTGATGATGTCAAAAAGAGTTAAGCTTCTGCTTTGGCTCCCTGGTTGCCAGTCACCCACACTGAATATCCTGCATCGTAATATACCTCAAGCTTTTTAATTGCTGTGGGGGAGAGGGAGGGAATTGCGGGATTGTTTAGGTTGGAAGAGATCTTTAATATCATCCAACTGCCAAGTCCACTACTAAACCATGTCCCAAGTGCCACATCTACCCATTGTTTAAATACCTCCAGGGATGGTGACTTCACCACTTTCCTGGGCAGCCTCTTCCAGTGCTTGACAACCCTTTTGGTGAAGAAATATTTCCTGATATCCAGTCTAAAACTTTCCAGGCACAACTTGCTGATCAGAATTCCTGCTCAGCTTTGTGTTGTCTGCAGACTTAACTGCGGGTGCACTTGACCCCTTTGTCCTGGTCATTGATAAAGATATTAAACAGAACAGGCCCCTATACTAAGCCCTTGGGAAATACCATTTGTGACCAGCTGCCAACTGGATTTAACTCTATTCACCAACAGTCTTTGGGCCTGCCCATCCAGCTGTTTTTTTTTTTTTTACCAGTAAACAATACACCTGTCCAAGTCATGACCAGCCAGTTCCTGTGGGAAGTGGTGTCAAAGCTTTTGCTAAAGTCTAGGCAGACAACATCCACAGCACTTTTCTCTCATCTGCTAAGTGGGTCACCTTGTCATAGAAGGAGATCAGGTTAGTCAGGTAGGACCTGCCTTTCATAAACCCACACTGACAGACTGATGTCCTATACATACCATATACAGAACAGGTTGTCCTGTACAAGCTGTGTGGTGGCACTCAAGATGAAATGCTCCTGAACTCATCCCTGGATGTTTTTTGTACTGCTGGTCCTTAAATCAAGGTACACAGCGTTATGTGATAGAGCAATGTGGTCTTAAGGGAAGAAGATAGTCAAAGTTACTGCATGTGACCTGGTATGTGCGTGCTGTCTGCTATTTGTGGTAGTGCAGGAGCTGTTGAAGTGCATAGATAGCTGTGCAAATAAACCAGACTTCTCTGTAAACACCTACTGCATCTTCAGCCACCTGCTGTTAGTACTGCAAGTACTTGGCTTAAACCAGTGGTGACTTAACATAAAGAAGACTCCCCCAGTGTGAACTGTAGCTTAAAGGTTTTGCAAAACTCAATACTGAAATTACCTGCAGGCTAAAGGCAGTTTGAAGGACAAGTGTAGGGAGGAGTGACTTGAACTCAGAGCTTTGTTTTTTTTTTTTCTAAACTCAAAGGTGAAACAATATAGGAGTGTTGTGCTGGCAGCCTTGGTGCCTTCTTAGTGAGGTTGGAGGTGGAAAAGTTGGGGTAGAGAAGCAACTCTTGACTTAAAGACTGGCACTTGACAATGTTATAGCCTCATCTAGAAGGGTGTACTTAATACTCCCCTGTTGCATGGAGGCCAGCTTCCTAAGTGTCTCCAGTAATATTACAAAGAAACGTGGGCACTGTTTTCAAGAAACAAGTTAACAAACTGCAGTATCTTGTCTTAACTTGTTCTTTCTAGAAATGCAGGCACTTGACTACTTTACTGTCACTCAAAGCTTCTGAAGTGGAGAGGAGGGAAGAATTTCATCTTCACAAAATCCCAAATGCCTTTGGACTCGTGTAGATCACCCTGTCTCTTATTTCTAATGCAGGGAGGACTGGAACAATGATTTGTACCTGGCTCATAGACAGTGACCAGTTTGAGAGTGCAAAGGTAAAAAATGGCATTTATTTTTTGATTCTTTTAGTATTCAGGGTTCTTTAGCATCTACTTAATTGGTGAAATGCGTTAATACTTTGCAAGAACTCCATACTGGGAAAAGGACATTGTGAACTGATGCTTTTTTCTTTAAAACAAAGTTCTTTGTTCTTTTTCAAAATAAAGTTCTTGCAAATCTTGCTACTAGGTAAGTTCCGTTGTGATGAAGACTATTGTTGATCAGGAAGAATGGAGAAAGTAAAATTTGAACAGATAACAACTCTGAAGCATTCTTTTTGGAGGCATAATGGACATAGGATTTCGGGCAGTGCCTTTCTTGAACTGTAGGTGGCTTCTGAGCATGCTGTGCTAGAGATAACATCACTGGTCTTAAGTTGTCTCCAAGTAGTGTAAGGCATCAAGCATTGTCTTGACTGCCAGTGTTACAGCAAGAAGCCCTTCTGGGAAAAGGGAGAAAGAGTAAGTCCCAGACAGGACAGATGCATGTGCTGCTTTAGCTTCCCAGGTCCAGTATACCAATCTGGAGACATGGTCTGCAGAAAGGCCCAGGTCACTCAAAGTAGTCTGGGCTGACTGTGGATCCATTTAATCACTTGGGGTATTTTTCTGTTTGCTTTGTGAAGATCTGAACTAAGTTCTGCTTGGTCTGCCACAGACCACTTGAATACACATGGTTCTAAAGCAATTGCTTAAAAAGCATATTGTTCTCTTTCACTCTTTCATGGATGGCAGGCTTAATGTATCTGACTTCCTAATTAGTACTTTTTTATTCTAGTTAAAAGCCTCCTTTAGAAGGTACCAAAACAACTATTGCATATTTTAACTTGCACTCCCTTATTGAAATTGACTAATGGAATTCTAGTTTACTGTCCTCCCTTCAGGAAAGAGGAATGATGGTGGGATAAATGTATTAACTCCTGAAGTTATCTTCCTATGTAGGAAAGTTTGGACTACTTTGGAGAGAGAAGAACTGATAGAAGCACAAGTACCAAGTTTCAAGGAGTTGAAACTCCATCCCAGGTAAGCTTCAGCAGGTCCAGTAACAGTAGCCAAACCAATGCTACTCTTGCAACTGCTTATGCTACCCCGCCTCCCCTGCCTTGTTTCAGATGTAGGTCCTTACATGCTGAACTCCTGAACTTGTTGTATTTGTTCTTTAGTGGTTGGAAGACCATCTAGTCGTAGGGTTGTGCTGCATCTTCCCCTCCCTCCCTCCCTGTACATTTCTTAAGCCTTTCTCTGCATAATAACAAATCTGAATTATGGTATTTAAGATAACAGAATTCGTGAGATAAGGGGAGCTTTCAGTCCTACCCCACTGTTCAAGCAGGGTTAGCTAGAGTAGGTTGCCTAAGGCTGTGTTCAGTCAGGTCTAGACTACCTTCCCAGATGGGGACTCCACAACCTCTCTGGGCATGCTGACAGGGGCATGACCCTGTAAGACAGTTGAGCTGTTATCAAGGATGCACTGAAGCCTGCAGCCTGGTCTGAGGAGGGGCTGTGGCACTGATGTGGCTGGGTGGAGGATTGCATACTCTAGAGACTACATTTACAAGGAAATACTGAAGTTATTGCCTCAGACCTCAGTTTAGGGCTTTGCTCATTCTGATTTGTTGTGTACTGTATGGTTCAGAGGTGTGAGATGAAGCTGGTGACAGAGGTACATCAGTTGCTGGTATTAAATAGAATGGAAGTAGAGCTGTCCTACAGAATGTGCCTCTGTAAAGTGGAAGTATCTTGTACAGTTAAACATCCTGCCCCTTAAAAAAACTACACTACAGAAGCTCCTTACTTCTTGCTGAACTGAAGTAGAGAATTCCTCTTGGAACATGAAGCTTAAATATTGCTTAAAATGTAGATACTGGATTTGTCTAGAAGATTGTTTGAACTGGGGAGGGGAAGGAGAATGAATGGCTACATTCCTCGCAGCTTTGCACTTAGAGCTAAGAATTTAGGATTAAGTAGATCTTCTGCTCCTGCCTAGAATTAATCTGTGTGGGTTACAGAAACTGCATAATTTGTCTGGGTTTTTGCATTACAGAGTAGGTATGTTGGGTATTATGAGATCCTGAAAAACAAGTATAACTTGAGACTCCCACCAGAGAGACAACTCAAAATAAAAAACCTCAAAATCCACTCTATACATGGTAAGAACTCTTGAATTTGGGCATTCCTCTATCCTATTACAGGCAGCTGATGTCTACTGTCTGTCTTGCAAAGACCATGATAGGAATGTAGATTTAGTGGGAATTGAGAATTCCAATTCGCACAGTTAAAATACAATGAAAAGCATTTTGGAGTGAAATTGCCCCGTGTATTCTGTCACTTGCTGGGTGTCTGGTCAAATGGTGGCTCTCATACAGCCTGCTCTGTTTTGGAAGGGAAATCCCTTTCCAAGGGATAACTCCACATGTGGAACTTGATCCACTACTGTTTCTGCACACATGTACTGGTAATCTTGGTGAAAGATTGTTCTAGGGGACTTCAAACTGCTGTTCTTTTTCGTTGGTGGAAACAGACTCTCCATTAGCCTGTTCCTGCTTTATATCAGTTTTGAAATACAGCTTTCAGCCACTGAATCTTGAGCTACCTTTCGGATTTGACTTCTCAAGTCTATGACAAGGTGCTTCTGGAAAGAAGGCACTTTTGAATGGGATTTCACTTGGGTTTTCATAACCACTTATGTTTCCAGCTGATGCATGTGCTCTAGTATAATGCAACTCTTTCTTTCCTAGGAGTTGGGAAAGGCAATGGAACTGATATGAAGGTGCAGGTGATAGTGAGGAAGCAAGTTGTACTAGAATGTGTATGTGCCAGTCAAGGAAACTGCAAGGTGAGCACTATGAAATCGTGTCAGTTGAGTCCCAGAAGATGAAAGCTGACTTAGATGTCAAAAGTGTCTTCCTGTAAAAGTTGAATATTGGATGTAAAACTGTCAGATTAAATGGATGTTGTAAATTCTGAGAGGATGAGAAAGCTAAGCTTTGCTAAATCTATCTTACCACTACTTTCCTACAAAAGATTTCCCTAGAAGTCACTTAAATGCAAATAGCTCACTTTAAGTAGCTTAAATTGTTGGGTTTTACAGTAGCACTGCTACTTGTGTTTGTATGCCATGAATTGGTCCCTTGTCTCTCTGCAGCCATTTTTCATAAAACTAGCACTTCATTCTGTTATCCAGCTCTTCTTTGATGCCGAAAGTGACTCTGTAGTCATTGGCTTGGAGGACAGCCCTGTCATAAGTGGTGATGTGAAAGTCAGATTTGAATCACGTTCAGTAAGTATAACAGTGTAAAGATCTTTGCTTGAGTATGAGGAAAGGCTGTGGCTTGCACTGCAGCTGGGTGCTGGCTGGCTGTGCTGTGTGGGGCAGAATCTGTGCTCCTCCCCAGTGACTCCTGCTCCTCCCCTGGCCCCACTACAGTGAGTGGTGCAGAAAATGTTGCTACATCAGATTGTGCAGGCAGGGAAGACATCTGGCTGTTCATATAGTACAACCTATGACATGTTAATAGAATACCTTCCACTAGCCCTGTCAAGCCTGGCCTTGAACACTGCCAGGGATGGGGCAGCCACAGCTTCTCTGGGCAACCTGTGCCAGTGTCTCACCACCCTTGTAGTGAAGAATTCTTTCCTAATATCTAATCTAAATCTCTCCTTTATCAGTTTAAAGCAGTTCCCCTTGTCCTGTCCCTACATGCTCTTGTAAAAAGCTTCCCTTTAGATTTCCCTGTAGGCCTTCTTCAGAGAAAATAGCGATCTGGGTGTGATGTTGGGCTCTTCAAGTGTACTGGCTCTGGCGCTTCAGCTTTGTAAACTCAACTACTGAGGATGGGTGTGTACTTTTGCTCTGCCAAAAAGAGTCCTATTGTCTGACAGAGTCTCTGTCCTTAGGATCTCCCAAAAGGCTATGATGACTGCCCATTCTTCTTCTGGTTCAACACTTCCTTTATTGAAAATAACAGGTAAGCAGTCATAGTGACTGCCTTTGAGAACCAAACTTTTAGTGTGTGAATGGAGCTAAAAACTCATAAGCACAGTACTAATAGCTGAGGTAGCTGGCTTGTCCAGCCTGTCTTAGCTTCTGTGTGGGTACTGGTCTCTGACTCTCAGCTGGAACTTAGGAGCAGGCAGTTTGTATGTAATTGCTTGCACTGTACCAAGTATTTTGAACATGTGATATCTACTTAATCCATTAGACTTTTGTCAACACTCTATTATTAATGAACTTGAATTCAGAAAGGTACTGTTGACTTTCAAACTGAAGGCAACTTGGCCATCCTCTGTGTCACGGCTGCCTGAGAGGCTGGAACTCATTCAGCAGCTTAGCAGGCAAGCATTCAGACCAGAGTTAGAGGTACTGATGCTTGGGATTCCAAAGAAAGGTTCTTCGACTGCTTCTCATGCTTTTATTAGAAATTACTATGGTGGCTCTTGTTGAGATTAGAACTCCTGGGGGTACTCCAGCCAGTGCAAGTTGGGCTTGTCTACCTCTCTAGGTAGGGAAGTGATGTAGAAACAGGAGGCACAGACAGGAGATCCTTCTCTTCTGTCTACCAAACTAGCCGGATTTAGGCAGAGGAACAGCAAACTTTACGTAAGGACAATTACTGTGCTTTCCATAATAATAGGAAGGAAACAATTTTAATTTAATTGATTCAATCAGAGCATGAGAAAAGATAGCCATGAGTATGTTCATAACTCCAAACCTAATTTGCTGAGCCAGCATTTCTCTTTCTGCCCAGAGAATTCTGGCAGACCTGAGGTCACTAGGCCTGGTCAGAAATCAAATGGCTGTTAAGGCAGTGCTCCTGTCTTGGTATCTCTAACTCAACCAGAGCTGATGTGCATGTGCTATTAAGTGATAACTAAACATGAATTTGGTAAACATTAAAAGTGGAGAACATGCCTGATGAGCTTGATGAGTATTGAATCAAATCCTTGCTATTAGGAAAGTCGGTTATTAAATTCCTGCCATGTGTCCCATTGGGAGGCCTCTAGCAGAATGTGGCACAGATGTTATTCTAACAGTCTTGCTTTGCAGGGCAGAGGAACCTGACCCACAAAGCTATGAAGCTGACTGTTTCTCAAGCTACTTCAGATCCAGAGCCCTGTGCAGAGGGGCATGGCTTCTGTGTGTGTGTCTGAATTCAAGATCTAGGGCTATAGTTAATATTCCAGGGCTGAGCTTGGAGTTCGCTTGGCTGACTGAGGGGAAAACTGTGGTGTAGGCTGTAAGATGTGCTGCTGAATTTTTGTCTTTCAGACTCTACCTTCCCAGGAATGAGCTGGATAACCCTCACAAGTCTAAAACATGGAAAGTCTATAGTGAGACATTTGCTGTGGAGGTGAACTTTATTGAACCATAAGGGGAAAAAAGGGTGGTGGTGGGGGGAAAGAACCAACTGAAAAATGAGAAACGTGTAAAATCTCTTTTCCTGGAGAATGTCCTGCTGTTTCAGTATACAATGAAGCAGTTACATTTTGATGCACTTAATGTATTTCTATGTAGATACAACTTGTCAAATAAATTTACATGAAGTTCTGTTGTGCAGAGCAGTAATACTCTGAAGAGTTAGTGTCAGCTGACTGTCATGCCAATGAGCTTTGGATCCTTTGGCGATTAGATGTTTCTACATACAGGTAATAGCTTCTTTATTAAGCTAAAACTATTGTCTTCAAGAACATTAACCTGATGGTGGGTGGAGACCAGCAGTCTGCAAGAGGCTGCTGGAAAAATCTGACACACCTTCAGCATTAGGGTTTTCCAAGGTCAGTAGAATATGGGGATCTGGAGGGAGACATTGTCTACCTGTGCCAGTAGAGGTCTTGGTACTGAACCACTTCTCATCAGAAATCCAGTGCTGTAAGAAAACACAGCACTGGCTGTGAGAAACACAGTCTGGGAGCCGACTCAGGAGGGTTGTTGCTCCTCTGCTGTTTCTCTTCCCCACAGAGGGCTGAGATGGCCATATGCCCAAACCCTGGATCTTATCAGTTCATGAGCACACCAATGTGCTCCTCTGTAGAGACTGTTCATGTCTTCCTTGATGGGAAGCATATGTCGAGCTGTTGCTTCCCTAGTTGTCTTATTGTTAGGATCCAAGAGTATGGGTGGAAGCATATAGCTCTCCACAGCTACTACCTAGTTAATGAAGTAAGATTTCTTGAATCAGCTGTTGGAAGCTCCTGCTTTCAGTACTGCACTTCAAGTGTGGATGCTTGAATAACCAACAGTATTCTGCCAACTGTCTGCAGTTCTGGGTGCAGGATAGAGTGAGCCTGTGTCACATGTAGCCCAAGCTCCTTTGCAAAACAGGTCCAGCTAGAGGTGGCTCACAAACCAGTTACATGTATCTCCCTAGACAGGGTTCTCACACAAGACTTAATCTTATTGCTGCTGTTCCTTCCAGACTGGGATTTTGCATGTTGCAGACTGTAGCTGCTGCATCTTGTCCTGCTCTTGTGTATCTCAGAAGAGCCTGGTTCTATCTCCTCCCATGAAGGAGGCAACTGTAGGTGGCAGCAAGAGCTCTCCTCAGCTTTGTCATGGCTAGGCGAACTCAGTCTTCACTATCCATCCTTCTTGTCCTCTGCTTGACTTACTTCACTATGTCACTGCTTTTCTTGTATTGAGAACATGAAACTGGATGTGGGATTCCGTGTCTGCTCTGACAGCTGTGATAGGCATGAGCAGAGGGTCAGAACTGATTTGCTGGCTCTGGAGTCTGCTACTGCAGCTTAGCCTTTGCTGCAAAGGTTCAAATTGTGCAGTGCCACTCCCCAGACTAGCGTTGCTTAAGAGACTGCATGTGTTGCACATAAACTTAGTAAAAATGCTCCACAAGGCTAAGGGGTGAGCTGGCAGAGTTAATGTAACCCCCATCTCTGGTGAGAAAAGGAAGAGGTTCCTGCTTACACAGGAGTGACCACAGCTGCATCAGTGGAGGGTGATGGTGCAAGAAGGCAGCCAAGGTCTGCCTGCACTGAATGTACTAGGAGCTGAAAGAGGATGTCATTTTACTGCAGCCAGAACTGGCTGATGACTGAGTTTTTTTTGGCTTAGCTCAGGCAACTCGATATCACTGTCCCAGAATGCCCTTTCTGAAAGCTTGTAGGGCAGTTAAGGACAGCTGTCTTCCTGCCTATGGAGTAAACTAATCTCTTTGTGTAGCAGCAGTGAAGGCTGAAACAGCAAGTCAGGTTGCTGTTGACTCCTGTTTAAACAGGAATGAGTAACAAATTGTGTAAGGGAGATACTACATTTTTCCTGAGAGCCAAGAACCACTGCTCAAAAGATGGTAATGCTGGCGGGAGACTTACCTTTACAGTGTGTATCATGGTAAGCTGCAATCTAAAAACTTGGAAGTTGAGTTGAACCTTAATATTACAACTGAGTGGTATTAACAAAGCACCAGGCCAAAAGCTAAACTAGAGGCTTTATTTTGCATAGTAGATTATGAAAAGTCTGCAGTTGTTTCACAGCACCTTGTTAGAGCTGTGGTTTTAAGGGCTTTTTCCATCCATTGATTGCAAAAACACTTTGATTCTAGAAGAATAGTGATACCGACTTCAGCCTCTCTTTGCACCTCAGCAAGACAAGCTTGTTAAGCACTATTGCACAAACAACTGTCAGGCACTCAGTTAATCAAATCAGACTTTATTCCCATGAAATCCTGTACCAACATCATGAAGTTCTTAGCTGAACAACTGATACATGTTACAGCTGAAGTAGCTGTGACCAGAAAAATTACTGCTTACATCACCTTCAAAAGAAACTCTCAAACTGCATGTGTATTTCAGCCACTGGCTTCTTGCTGTAGGTTAAGTCCTAAATATCCTGCTTCTTTTGAAGCTTCAACTTTTGTATTAAAAACTGCAACCATGAGCTTTAAAAAATGAAAGCAAAGACAAATCTAAGAAATAGATTGAAGTATTCCACTGATGTGGAGTCAGTCCTTGCCTTTTTGTGACTATCCAGAAGCACATAAAAATGTCTAGCCAAGAGAAACAGTACAACTTTGGAAAGGGACAGTGTAGCAACTCTCTTAAAGGCTCATCTTCCTACCTGAATTATTTGAACATTTGGTATGAAGTACTGATGATGCACAGTATCATTGCCCCATGTGTACCAGTCAAGCAAGGTAAATTGGTGCAGTAGACACTGAAGATTCTTCAGCCATGCCCTGCTTTAAAACTGCCTCTTCTCATGGGTGTATGAAAGGGAGATGAACAGTTCCTGCTGCACAGGAAGGCTGGAGAGGCAAGAAGAGTTTGTGGAACTGCAGCACACACCTTTCATCAAGAAGGCTGTAACAGTGCAGTGTAAGTGGACCCTGGCTCCACTGCAAGAGGCAGCAGGTACTGAGATGCTTTCATCTGTACCTAAAGCTTTTTCCCGTTTCTTAGAATCTGAAAGGAGAACTGTAACATGCAGAACTGAGCTGTTAGAGCTGTGGCTGTTGCCAGTCACTGAAAAACTCTAGTTGCTGTGACAAGCTGGTACTCTCTGCATACCACTGATGATCATGGTGGGTCAAATGGCTCTGTGTTCTCCACAGGCGTGGACTGACACTTAAACCCTACAACCATCACTCTGTACAACTCCTCAATCCTGAGTTGTATTGTTGAGACCTGCTCTGCCTTTGCAGTAGCTGCTTCTTACAAGGCAGAGCATGCTTGTAGAAAGAGCATCCTCTTAACAAAATTAAAGTGGCATCTAGAAATAGGTGTAACATCATTTTGGGTAACACTATGTATTTCACCAAGTAGCATGACCAAGCAGGCATGCCCCCAGGCCTGAAGGTGATATAAGCTATCCAGTCATATGAGCTTTTTCCACCCTGCTGAATAGGCACAGCAAGTGGCAGGACTCTGGCCCAAGCAAGTGCGTGCTACACCACGGAGACCATAGCATCAGTTGCTTTTAAAAACTCAGTTCTGGCTTCCTGCTCCTCTTTGATATCCTGTCTTTCAAACACATGGACTCGTGCATGTCAAGGTGACCCAAACACAAGCTTGCACAGTTACAATTCTGTGCTCAGAGCCAGCAGCTATTTCCAGCAGTCTCCCTTACATTAAGTGCTCAGTTCAGAGGTGCTCAGCATACTCCAGCACTTGAAAGGATTTAGAAAATGAGATGCTGCATGGACTCCTTAAACCCAGTAACTACATGTCTTTATCTCAAATGCAGGCAGATCTCTGACTCCAAGATAAGTACAAGGCAGGGAGTGAACACTTCCTACTTCTGTAAGCCCATTTACTTGGACAGAGTACACAAGCAGACACCAACTGCTGTGACCTTGGAAAGTCACAGGGAAGAAGGGCAGGAGTCAAGCTGAGGGATCTGCATAAGTCAGCCATATTCACCAATATTAGATATTACTGCTGTTCTTTCAAGTCAGACACTTGCTAGCAACAATAGGAGAACTCTCCACCACAGCACAGTCTTGGAAGCAGTGCTTCTGCCTTGAAGAAGTCACAGCCCACTGCTGCACGTTACAGTAAACCCAACAGGAGGTCAATGTAAGTCTTTTTTTAGCACCATTACAGGTCAAGAAAATACATTGTGACATGTAATGTACCTAGTGCAGAATCTGCAAGATGGAGATAGTTCTGCTGGGCCAATTCAACCAGCATGTACGCATCTCTGTAAAGTCACCTGAATTTAAAAGATTATAAATCTTAAACTGCAGTTGAGCTCTTTAAATTAGGTCACTGATTTTGCCCTGCTCAGACCATGATGTGATCTACAGGTTTTTGATCCTTTACTTAAGTGATCCTAAATTGCTTTTCATTCTCCACCTGCTAGAAGGTATCAGTAAGAATCTACTTGTTTCATCATGAGTTTCCGGCTGTACTCGTAGGCAAGGAACAGTGCCCCATTGGCCAGGAATGCACGGATCATAGTTGGCTTCAGTCCAGAATATAAGGCAAGTACACCTGGAAATGAAGTCAGAGCCAGTTAGCAATTTATTTACCTGCCAGTCTGCATTAACCACTGCTTGTACCTTCAGAGGATACTGAAATAATGCTTCTGCCTTGAGGGGCATACAGAGTGCTGAACTCACTCGTGTAGCTGCTAACTGCAGCGTTACTAGATACTGATATGCCCCGAGCATCTAGAGTTGTAACATGAGTTTAGCCATTTAAGTGATTATGTTTGAAGCTCATCTTAGGTATGACAGAGTCTTCAGAAGGCCACCCTGGTCACCTGAGGATATGGTTCACAGCAGCTATACCACAGCAGGCAAAAGGGAACAGAAGGAACAGCAGGACTATGTTGGAGCTGTGCCCCAGGTCAGACTCCTGCTCTGGTGAGGATCTTTCCTAGCAACAGGGCTAAGATTCCGATCTGCTGCCACATATATTCTTACACCATCTTCTGAAGCACATGGCACAGGTCTTTTCCAGAGATTAGGCACTGAGGCAGATGCCCCAAGTTGCCAGGCTCGATAGGCCTGACTTATCAAACAGCCCTCAGCCAGCCATATATTAACTTCTAGAGGTGAAGAAAGATTTTATTCTGAATTTGAACCAGGCCCTTTCAATTTTCACGGACAGGTTTGGGTCATGGAGAACGGAACTCATTCCTTTATCCGCTTTTAATGCGTACTGAGCTTTTGTTAGCTTTAAGGGAATTGTTTCCTGAACCAAGAGGCATGGTCTCAATTTCTAGATTCCAAGCTGTCCAGACTACATAAGGTATCAGTATTTGTTAGTTGGAAGTGTCTCTAACACATTATCAGTGGACATTTCTTAAGCAATTTTTTTGTACTGGTGGATATAGATTTCAATGTGCAGCCCTAGAGATGCAGTTGATATGCTGCATACTCACCTTCAGTCCTCACAACAGTTACAAACGTTCCCAAAAAGCCTGTCTGTTTTCCAGCCATTGAAAGAACCTGAATTCTAGATTTGACACAGTCCACAGGATACACAGCAATCCACAGACAGCTGCCTCCAAAACCTCCACTTAGTAGCAAAGGAATGGGACCTAAAGTTAAGAAATAAGCTTTATACGCACCACAGGAATATTCACCACCGTAAATATCACATTATTTATTTCATCTATAGAAATCAAAGAAAACCTGCTTATCAAAGGAACCGGCTTATGACAAAAGTTTCTGCTCCCCTGCAAGCCTTGAAGTTAATCTTAAGCCATTGGTAAGCTGCAAGTCTAACTGGAAAGCTCAAAGGTTATAAGGAGTGCTTCTTAGATAATTTGCCATGCTAAATAAGCATAACTTGGCATTCTCTTCTGACTATTAATTAACTCCTCTACTTTCACACTTGTAATCACTTTCGAAGGCTAAGTGATGTTACTCTATTTCACACAGTGTCACTAATCACCTATACAGGATTTATTGGTACAGTGAAGTTACTTTGTGATCAGTCATTTTTCATAATGGAACCCTCATTTTGTTTTTCAGACCAGGTATTTATTTACAACAAGAGAATGTGTGCAGCTGAGATCTTAACTAAAAGCTTAACATCAAGACAAAGTACAACTGTTCAGTCTTTCAGCAGGAGACAAACCATCTTTATTCTGGCCTCTCATTTGTTCATGTCTATTTTTCAGTGTTCTCTCACTTGTCATTACATCTAATGGTCAGCACACATTCAGCATACACTTAAACACACTGTTCAAGAGGATACAGCTAAAGACTTCAAAATCTCTCTAAACAGCTGCTGAAATGAAACAGTTCAGAGTTGTGTTACATCAGGGTCAGATATTTAGGTAGTTTCATAGTATTAATGTTAGCTCACTGTATTTATTCTCCATTTAAAATATTGCTCTACTGCAACGTAGTCACTTCAAGAATTCATTATTATATATACACACAAAATGCAGAACTCCATATTTTGGATGCCCAGTTTCCTTCATTTTACATGCATTTTATAGCTGCTGTTCCTCATTAGTGTATTTTCAGGGAAGATATGCCCCCCTCTCCTTTATGTCCCCCATGACAGCATGCTAAAATCCACATGGAAAAAGAGGCACCATACCTAATTCATCTTTTGATCTCCCAGAGGCAAAGAAAGTCCGGCTCAGTTCATACCCTCCAAAGAAGAAGAAATAGCCTGGGACTTCCCGCAGCAAAGTGCTTGACAGGCCACGGTAAAATCCAAGGGGACCATCCTTTTGAATAACACCCTTCACTACTGACCAAACTGTACTGATAGAGAGGTTGATCCAGTTAGTGATGTTTAATAGGCAGATAATGAGAAGGTTATAGAACGACTGGCAACTGCAGTGACAGTTAAGGGTTAGACCCACTGCATAGACAACAGAATTCAGGTAAGACTCAGAACAAGATCCTGCTGGGAGCCCCTCACTTGCATCCAGCTTTACCAATACATGAAAAATCCCCAGGCTGCGCCCCTCCCAGCCACAGCTCTTGTCTGGCTAACAGTGCGCTTATAAATGTGACCCTGAACCAATACACAAAAATAAGAGATACACATGAAAGGGATTCAGAGATACTGAATACTTACTTGTAAACAGTATACTTACTTTTGTCCCTGGATTATCTTTCCCGACAACTGCATTTCATGCATGGCCTGCAGCCGGCACTTCACCAGCTCTGTGGGACAGAGGACAAGGGTGGCAAAGGCAGAGGCGAAGGAGCCTGCAGCAGCATTCTGCAGATCACTATGAGAGAGAAACTGCTGAAGTTATTTGAGCACTGACCTTGAGTGCAGTGGAGCCACTGCACCTGAAATCAGCTCCCTGAACCTGTACTCTAAATATCAAGACAAACTAACCGAGTCTTGAGGGAAAGAATCTCCAGGGAAAAGATCAGTTACCTGAACTAGACATATAAAAACCTAGCTCATTTCATCTTCATACACAGCTCAAATACACTTGAGGATAAGCTCCAACCTTTACCCTTTTTGCTATACTTCAGTGACTACTGCACAATAAACACTAGCAAATCTTTGCCTTCTTAGATTTTTATAAACATTTCCATAGACTTGTTTTACTAGACAATTTCTTGGTACCCAAAAGGAACAATAATCACCTCACATAAAGATCAGTGTTTTTAAAGTCACCTTGCCAATATTAATATAGGTTTTCAGTGGAAGATGTTAGAAATCTGTAAGCAAGGCATAAGGGGCCACTATAATATTTCTATGGATGTGCTGTCATAAACAAAACCACATGACTCACAGACAAACCACACCACTGAATAAGACAGCACTGTAATCTACACTGACTCACAGTATTCCAAAACTAGGGCTTACTTTGTGGTGATTTTACCCAAATCTTCAAGTCTGGGCTGCTAAACTGCCAGGATTCAAAGACTCAGAATCATACTGCTTTATGATGCACTCTAAACAGGCTCCTACAAACACTGGTGTGCGAGACAAGAACTGCACAATACCACAGAACAAGTGGAGCTTCTCTCTTCTTTCCTAGGGAGTCAGCTGAGCCTGACCTCACTGGGACACAGAAATTCTTTCCATACAAAGATGTTTTCCTTGTGTCCAGCAGTTTCATATATCTATAGAATCGGAGATTAAAGCTACAGCTTTTCACCTTACAGAAGCATCACAGAACTAAGGCTGTGACATGAAGCAAAGCTTGTGACATATTCAGATACGGCAGTGACAAGAACTGTCGAAGTGAGAGGAATCAGTAACTGCCTGCAGAGCAGCATCTGAATAATATGCAGTAAATAAGAAATGACAACACTGCACAGCCCTCTTGCAGTACGAGCTTGGCAGAACAGGGATCTGAAATGCAACCCACTAAAGCTCAAGACAGAGCAAGGCAGGGCTGAAAATACAGTATGTGGCTGAGCCCTGCATTCATTAAGTTATAAGCTAGAGAAAGGCAGTAAGGTTACACTGAAAAATAAGGATAAGAAAGTATGGAATAGGGACCTTCCTAACTATGCACTAAAGAGTGCACAGGATCCTTCATTCTTCAGGAGAGAAAAAAATCAGACGCTATCAGATGAAAGGAACTCTGGCAGATGTACATAAAGGACTAGATTTAGCCATCATTCAGATCTTCTCTACTTTCACCTGTTGATGTTTAGTTCTACATACAAAAATTCAACTAGATCCACTGTTTGGGCTTTGGTCTTTATATACCCTGAACCTCACTGCAGAAGTGATAAGCCTTGAATCCTGTTTGAGTTACCTCTCAACTCAAAATGCCTAATTCAGTATTTTTTCTGGATGAGAGAGTTTTGATCACATATCACAGGAGCCAGAATCCTGCCCTTACACTGCTGCTGCTTCTACAGAAGGCAATAATCTAGGTGGACTTCTTTTTCCCCCAAAGAAAATTACGTGCTGAAGATGACCGGTCATGTACCGAGAAAGTCAAACTGAGGTGAACAAGGATAACAGTTCTCCCAGTTCAGACTTTGGCACAGAACAAGATCAGTTTGGTCAGACTAAATGGATATTTAAAGACAAATGGATTTTAGCACTTCTCTTTCCATTTGGTTATCTCAGTTTAGACTTTGGCATGGAAAGAAATGTTTGGTTGGGATAAATGGATGTTAAAAGGAATTTAGCATTTTTCTCTTCATTTGTTTTCTCTGACTCAGACATCAGTGGCATTTATTCGCCTAACTTGAAAAAGTGTTGTTTTGTAACTGTCCTTGTAACTGTTTGCAAGGCTTCACACATTGACTGGGGTACCCCTAAACACAGGCAGGCCAGGCAAGCTTATTTCCAATTTTCCAAGCTTATTTCCAAGCTATGACTGAAAAGTAACTTTAAGTAAAGCCAAACTATTATAGCTGGGTTTGAGACATCTCAAACGTTACAAAATAATGGAAAAGTGACAAGAAATTGCTTATATATGGGTAAGAAAAATGGTCAGGTTCACCTCAGCTTGTGACTTGATGCATTTGCTTATTCAGGCTAAGACAGTATGACAGTTTTTAAACACTGGAGGCAATGAAGGTAATTATAGTTCTTGTCATATTTGGAGGTTAGCAACCTCATCAGGGTTTCTTCCCACCCTTACAGCACACTACAAAGGCTTTCTGAGTCTCCCACAATGAGTGGTAATGTCCTGGACAGGATACATGTACTCAGGGCACCACTGCAGGCCGTGTCAATACAATTCTCTCATACATGCACCTGTAAGATGTCCCTATGATGATCCAGATGAAGAGATCAAGGGAATAGCAAAGGGAGAAATCTTTCAAGTAAGCTTAAACCCTTTAAGTGTTTTGTCCTAGCACAGCCATGCTGTCACACTCTTTGCTCTTCACTTCAATCGATGCATTAAACAGCCATCCTGGATCTGAAAAGTATCACTACCTAACCAAGGAAAGAAGGGTCAGATGTCAGAAGCACTTGCTATTGCTACATACTCAAATTACCTTCCCATTCTGCATCCTACTCCAAAGGCATGGAGTAGTACACCTATGCATACTGTTTGAAAGCTTCCTGCACTACCTCCCCTACATGCACCGTAAACATGCTGTCTCAGTTACATCAAGAGATGATCCTAGCACCCCTGCAAACCTGTGGTCTACCTCCCAAAAGGATCACAAAACACAGTTAAGAAGCAAAGCATGCTGTTGGTAGGCCTGCTTACTCATTTTAGTGGGTAGAGTAAGATAAGGGGACTGGTAAACTGATCTAAGAAAGTGGGAACAGTTCTGTCTCAGCTGAGAGATCTCAATTACCAGAAAACAGTGAAAAAGAATGCAAGTAGAAAGCAATTAATATAATTTGTTTCCTCATCACTTAATATTCCCTCATAGTTGGCCTCAGTCTTAAGACACGGCATATCTTAATATGTGACAGAAGAGCACCTCACTTAATGCCACTTCAAGATATTTGTCTCGTACTTAGATAGCTACCCATATCATGGCAGAGATTTTAAATGGAGAATTAAGGCCTCCTCAGCTACCTCTATCTGGAGATGTGACAGAGGCAGAACACAGCTGTTAATAAAAAGCTAAGTGTGGTTAACCTTGCGTCACTCTCTGAATGGAGTTAAGACAGTATGAGAAGTCTTTTATACATTGTGGAACAGCACAAGTACAGATATTCTCAATGCTGCACAGAAGACATACCTTGAGAAATAGGCAACAGTAAGGCACACAGACTGCTGGACCACTGACAGCCCTAGTGGCACGCCTGGAGAAAAGCCATCCTAGCTAGAAAGAGATGATTGTTATGCCAGTGCATACATCCATGATGTGATCACACCCTGAATACCCTGCACAGCTCTGGTCTTACCAGCTAGAAGCCCAGACGTAGTACAATTACAAGAGTTCCAGAGAAAGACAAAGACAGTTACAGGAACATCTTTCTTATGAGTAGAGATTGCGGGAGCTGGGCCTGTTAAATTTAGAGAAGAGCAGACTGAGGGGTGATCTCATTAATGCATATAAATATCTCAAAGGCGGGTGCCAGGAGGATGGCACCAGACTCTTTCCAGTGGTGCCCAGTGACAGTACAACGAGCAATGGCCGTAAACTAAACCACAAGAAGTTTCACATCAACATGAGAAAGAAATTCTTTACATTGAGTGTGGCAGAGCACTGGAACAGGCTGCCCAGGTGGGCTGTGGAGTCTTCCTCTCTGGAGACATTCAAAACCCACCTGGGCACGTTCCTGTGTAACATGCTCTAAGTGGTCCTGCCTTGGCAGGGGGGTTGGACAAGAGGATCTTCAGAGGTCCCTTCCAACCCTAATGATTCGGTGATTCTGTGAACAGCTTCAGGGCTCACTGGCTAGGAGGGCTGGGATCCTTCCATCCAGGAAAATACTCAGGTGGGGAAGAGGGGCACGGAGCAATGGACAGAGGTCTGCAAGAACCCAGGTAGCATGCAGGCAGTGACTATGGATCAACAGTTACAGAATTAATGACTATCACCTGCAGAACTCTCTGACAAAAGGGTACTGCAGGTGCAAGGAACTGTCAGGAATTCTAGATAAGACTGGACAAGTGCTCTTCTGCAGTTACTGATGGGATGGTACCATGATCAATAAATCCTCTGAACTAAGAACACAACCTGGCAGAGGACTCAGAATTAAACACTCCCTTTTCTCCTTTGTCATTCTTTAGACAACCACTTATTGCCAGTGACACTGCAAAATTAGACATTTGGTCTTGCCACTATTCCATTCAAGCTTTTGAAACTTAAATAAAAGAGACAATATCAGAAAAGTGCTCTCTCCCTTTAGTATGCCCCCCTGCGAGAAGGACCACTACCTCCCCTGCAAAATCAGAGCAACCTAGAGATCAAGGGAATACTAATTTTCAGGTGTTGCAATGCTCAGTCCCTTTGGTAAGAACATTCTAGGTCATGAGTATTCCAGTTAAGTTGTGGTTATCTAAACCAGCAGCTGCAGTGACAAGTAGATGGCTCTGTTGTAGTTAAACACTGTCTCCTAGCACAAAGCTTACTACAGTGCATACTGGCAGAGGTGGGCCTAGGACATCAGCTGCACCCTGACAATACAGTAGTTGCATGATTATTAATTTACTTATTTTACAATATGAAGCAGATTTCTACTACTAACCTGAGCTTTGTTTTCCTGTCTACTCCAACAATTCTTCTCACGAGCTGTTGGCAAAATCCATAGCACATGAACAGAACGGAGTTCTCCGCGACGTTGGCTACAAGTGCTGGTGTGGTTCCCTGGTAGAAGCCTCGAAACCCCACTTGCTTATAGGTTTTCACAAAACAGTCCACAAGTCCTTTGTACATGCCAGGGAATGTCTGCATCTTCACCTTTGCGGTGTCAAAGGGCTGGCCAGTCACCACACATGCTGTCCCACCTAAGCAAGCAGTACCAGTTAAGAGGGTGGCTGAAGGTTATCACAACTCAAACACATACACACTAACACCATTATTAGCAAAATCATGCAGAAAAAGATGAGTTAAATCTCCACAGGAAAAGACAAGTGCACTGATTTTAGCACAATGGCAGCGACTGTCAGTGGTGGGTTTAGTTACCCAAAGAAGAAAAATCAGGCATAAGAGCAGTAACAGCTTGATTCTCATTAAACATTTCTTTACCTTACTCAAAGCAGGCAACTAAATGAAATCTGATCACTTACATAAATGGTTTTGAATTAGAGGTATTGTTCTGCAATCAAGTCACTTGTGTTAATGAGTTAAAGCAGCATCTTCCTTCTCTCATTACTGCAGTGAACCATAAAAATCAGAAGCCATCTGATTTTATGTTCTATTGATAAGAAAAAAAATGGAAGATTTGTAATCAAGTGAGGCAAAGATTCCTCCAGGACAAGAGAATACTGCTGAGAGTGCCAAAACTGATGAAACACTATGAATTGATAACCAAAGGCTCAAGCCCTTTACTTCAAAACTCCAGATGATTTTTATGCACATTTATTCCTGCATACTGGAATAAAGTGTCCAGTATAAGCTGGAAAAGGGCAAAGTTTCTTATTGTGTTATCTTTTCCAAACTCAAGAGCAAGATCAATACCCTGAAAACTTGAGATATTTCCATCAATTTCATCAACCACCATTTTGCCAGCAGTGCAAATCTGCTCTTCCACAGATCCAACTCAATTCAGTAGTCCGCAGAAAGAGCTAACGTTACACTTTTTCAGTAAGAAATACCAGTGTATGCTGACAACAATCTATCAGAAGCCAACACCTAGCAGAAAGCATATAATAGGTGTACCTTATATAGACTTTATAGTTTTGCTCTTTTAGTAAGAGAAAAGAACCATCCTAGACCAGAATAACAAAAAAATGAACAAAAGAACCATCCTAAACTAGAAGCTGACCTTTAATGAAAGCACAGTTGACATGCTTATACCTTAAAGAGGACAAGTTAACAAGATGCTTTTTCAGCTATGATCTGGAAATAATTATCTGCAAATGCAATACTGTAAAGAAACTAAAATAGGAACAAATGTGTGAATTCAATTAAAATTAGTTATTTTTCTTCTAAGTGGGGAGAAGAAGAATAAGTGTTTGTTTAACTGGGGTTATTTTCAATGACTTACTCTTTGCAAACACATTTGTGTCACGTTGTTGCTCAAAATCTAACTGCCATTAAACCTCATTCTCAAACAGATGGATCATTAAAAGCTTGAGAGCAAATAAGGCAAAGAAGCACAAAAAGCTTCTTGCTCCAGGACAGATAACCAAGGAGAGCAGCCGCTGGCTTAGACCAGTAACATTCACGGAAGCCTCAGCTGAAAATCAGAGCTGGAAGGACTTAGCCAGCGTTATCCGCAGGGAAGTCAGCTAGATATTAATCTACAGGACAAATGCTAGGTTCCTACTGTGAAGGTGGATATAAAACGTTCACATGTAGTAAAATAATGGCTGTTAGAAGAAGCCCAAGAAATCCAGTCATGGACTTGGGAATGCAAAGCTTAAAAATTGGGAGTTGACTGTGAACACCTGTTCCAAAAAGAGAAAGGGCTCTCCTTATACTGTCATTGGAGGTGGCACAAGTAAGCTACAACCATGAACTTTTACCTCAAGGTAAAGACCAAGAGTCACAGTTAATGTCTAAAATATTAAAGGAAAAAGTAATTTTTCTAGCGAGGAGTAAGGAATCTACAAAACCCAAACAACAAAACCAAATAAACCAGAACAAAAAATAGTCAACCCAGCTTGAACATTTAGAAAAATGTGGCTCTCACAGTAACATGGGAACAGTGGAGAAACAGTACTACTTAACCAAAGAAGTGATCAGAGGTTGCTCAGATTCAAGGCAAAGGACTCTGACCCACAGGCAGCTAAATGATTTATTTATTCTTGTTCAGAATTTACATGCCCCTGTATCATTACTTATCAGCTAGTGGAGACTGTATTCAGAGAGAAAGGTAAAACCAGGTCATGCATTTGCTGGAGGAACTACCTGTTTGCCTAGTTAAATACAATCTCTAAAGGGTGCAGACACACACGTAACACAGAAATGAGCACTATCAATGAACTTAAGAAATACAAAGCAAGTATGTGGAAATAATATGGGAAATAAATATTAGAGGAACAGTAAAGCTGTATCTTTACTGCAGAGTAAAGTAGCAAAGAAAAAGAACAAGAACAATAATTCAGGATTACTGAAGTAATGCTGAAAAAGGTCTGAATTCCTCCATCCTGTCTCAAGAAAGGAGAACTATACCAGAGAAGAAATCAGCATAATTAGTTCAAAGATTCTCTACTGCCAAAATGCAGGCAAACCTCAAGAGCACGCCCTGTTAGCCTGAATGTGGGCACAGAACAGTATCATTAGACAAATCTTCCCTCCCACCTTTCCTGATAAACACTGCCACCTTTGAAATGACAAATAGATCCCTCTTCTCTGGTAGAGGTAAATGATTCATCCATCAGCTACAGACATTACCAACATGGTAATGTTAATGAGACAATGAAACTGCTTCCACATTTGTGACTGTCACAAGTGGTCCAGCAAAACTTTATAATACAGACTAGACTGAAGTGGAAGTTAGTTAAGTGAATTCATCATCATCAGTCCTATTGCTGAGGCTCCCAGCTTTTAAAGATTCGCACCAGGATGCTGTCTGAGCCAGTAACTCTTCAGATAGCCTCCTGCCCATTTCAGTTACAGAGGGTTCCTGTGACAAAAGCAGCATCCTCAATCACTCACACAGTTTGAGTTCATTCCAAAACTCTACTTGTGACTGATTCTTAAACTCCTGTAAACATAAGAACCAACACTGAAACTTAAACCTTCCTCTGGAAAACTCTTAGTCTGAAATAAGGGTTACATCTTCACTGTGCGGCAGGGGTTTCACTAGGGAGCAGCGATAGTGATGCAGTTACAACACTGTCTGAGATCAACTGCTTCACCTCCATGTCCTTAAAACATGGCAAGTGAGGGTTTTTGTAGCATCAGGAAACTGCTTTTACGGTTGTCAAAGGCACTGAAACTGTCCCTGAAAAAATGTGCAATTAAGTTCTCTCCAGCATTACCTGCAGCTCCTGCTGTGAGGTCAATAGCAGCCTGAATAGCAGAGTTGATCTTCATGCTTCACACTTGTTTATCAGTTACTTCAGAGTGAAGTCTCCCCTTTCCTGGCAGACGTGAAGGTAACTTGTCTCCTGACAGAAAAGAAAGATGTAGCATACATGATTCATCACAATAACTGACAGGCAGAAGCATCACATGAATGCTTTCACTTCCAGTCTTCAATTTACCTTCTTCTATGCCATTTAGAGGCAGAAAACGCTTGTCCCTAAGACTGAGACTTGGCGTATTTGTATTTTGACTGACTAATCTTGCCACATTATGCAAGTCCTTTGGAGCACCACTGCCTAGCTTCAAATTACTTGGGCTTTCCAGCTTCTAGTCTCCCTGGATGTCTGAAATGAAAGCAGAGAGTACCTCCAGGGAAGAGTGTTGAGCATTACTTTTATATCTCTAGAGCTGCCTGAAAGGAGAATGGAGAGAGGAGGTGGCTGTCTCTTTTCCCAAGTAAAAGAGTGACAGGACAAGAGGCAATGGCCTCAAGCTGCACATACTTAGACTGGATATTAGGAAAAATTTCTTCACTAAGAGGGTGATCAGGCATTGGAACAGGCTGCCCAGGGAAGTGGTGGAATCACTGTCTCTGGAAAGTGTTCAAAACTGTGTAGATGAGGCCCTCAGTGATACTGGTTTAGTGGTGCACTTGGCAGTTGGACCTGATGATCTTGAAAGTCTTGTTCAACCTAGCTGGTTGAACCTATGCTTTCTTATAGAAACATAGTCTCCATCAGGTGTATAAGGCTAGCTGGCAAGAATATTTCCCCACCCCATCTCAGCTCCCCACCTATAGAGCAGAACAGAGAATTGCTCTCATCATGGTGAGCAGCAGCCAAGAAAACTATAAATTGAGGCACATCAGGTATTTCCAACGTGGCTCTCAGAAGATATGAGTAGAAATTAAATGAACACCTAGAATTGTTTCTGGCTGTCATGTTCCCAGTGCAAGTCTCGCACACAATAGCACATTATAAATAAGAATTACACCTCAACTTTCAGGAAGGCAGCTGGAAAGCAGAAATACAAAGGCAACACTTTCAAACAAAGCATTCAAATTAATTCAGTTCTCAAGTTTGCAGCAAGGTGCTTTCCACTGGGTGAGCATGCTGAAACAAGCTTGCTTATCTGGAGTAAGATCACTGAGTCAATGATCTCCCACTGTTCCAGACCCCTGTTTCTGAGCAAGATGCTTGGCAGGTGGTGCTGTCAAAAATGTTGCATGAGCCTTAACAAACACACAAATACATACATGAATCAGCCCCCCATTGACTTTTAAGCCTGGCTTTAAGCACAGCACATCAGTTAACAGGATGTTTTTCACTCTTCTATCTAGTGTAATGCTTCTTCTGAAGCCTGTTATCTGCCAAAATGTATTCTGGGGTAATATGAACAGGAGACACAAATTCCCATAGGCTAAATTAAAAGATAAAGAAAACCTAAAAATCAGACTGTATGAACCTCATCCTTTGTAGAACTTTTACATGACAAGCACAGATGTTTGCATGTAACTTCACATGTCCAGTACATGTTGCATGAATCTGAACATAATGCATTTAAAAAAATCAGACCACTATTCTTGTAATAGATGACACTAATATACTATTCCCAAATTATCGTTACAGATGTGAGCTGTTTCACTACTGATAGCAAAGTATGCTACATCTTATTTCAAGACCACGTGTTATGCTCCAAGACCAAGTTACACTTCATTATCCTCATTAGTGCTCACAGCAGCACTCCAGTTTTGCTTCTCCTTTAAAGGAAGAAAAGAACAGACAGGTGGGGCACTCTATGAATGAGGGGAACTCCTAGCAAGCAACAACTTGCCTGCATTCAGTAAAATGTACACTGCTTGCATCATGCTGACTGCTTATTGACTTGTCCCCAAAGGGAGCACATGCCAAGTGACCTACACTGAAAGTCTGGCAGCAGAAGGAAAACCAGAGGATGCCTATACAAACATATAGGGCTTAAAAGCCAAGAAAGTTTAGATTCCTGATCCATAAAAGCACATTGCTGCTTTCAGAAGGTTTACGACTGTCGTGGTTTAAGCCTCTCACCCACGAAGTTTTCTCACTCACTCACTCCCCTCACTTTCTTCCCCCACTCTCAGGGGGATGGGAAGGAGAATCAAAAGAATGTACCTTCCACAGGTTGAGATAAGAACAGTTTAGTAACTGAGGTATAACACAAATCACATGCTGCTACCACCAGTAATAATACAAGAGAAATACAAAGAAAGAGAATACAACTGCTCACTGAAGCCCAACCCAGCCAGTGCACCCCCAACAGCGAATCCCCACCCAATACTCCACCACTCCTTCCGGGTCTCTGCCCTCCGTTTTTACATCCCGGACATGACGTGCTGTGGTATGGAATAACCTCTTTGGTCAGTTTGGGTCAGGTGTTCTGTCTCTGCTTCCTCCCAGCTTCCCCTCCTCCCTGGCAGAGCATGAGACTCAGAAAGTCCTTGGCCAGACCAAAACGCTACCAAGCAGTAACTATAAACACTGGTGTTATCAGCGCTGCTCCCAGGCCCAAAATCAAAAACGCAGAGCTGCACCAGCTACCAAGAAGGAGAAAAATGACTGCTGCTGCTGAACCCATGACAATGTACTTAGTCAAAACTAAACCATTTTATATACATACATACCTATCCTTTTTTTCTTTTTTTTTTCCTATTTGTAGCCACACTAGCAGATAAAAAACTGCTTGTAGATACAGCAAGGTAACAACTGCTCTACTTCCAAAGCGAACCCAAGCCTCAAACCTGGAAACACAGCATTAGTAAATAGAACAGGTACCACCGAGTCCTCCACCCGCAGACCCAAACGTTACCCCCGGCTGACACATGCATCAAACACTAGGTGACAGTCCCAGAAGGTACCGCAGCTCCTTGCAAGAGCCCACAAAGGCAGGCTGTAACTTCACTCCCCAGGGTCACAGCAGGCCATGCCCCAGCGGCAAGGCAACACCGCGCTAACCACGCGCCCAGTCACACGTGCGCTGGGCCGGCGCGGGGGACTTCACTGGGCAGACCGCGGGCAAAGCTGCGGGGCAGGTTTCATCCGGAGCAGGAGGATTGGCTGCAGAGCCGGCGATCTCAGCTCCCAGAACAGCCCCCGTTCACCGCAGGAAAGCCCTGGCCTGCCCCGGCGGAGCGATGGCAGAGGCCCACCGCGGAAGGAGGAACCCGAGCCCCGCACCCTTGGCCTCACGTCTCTCCAGGGAGGCTGCCCGCAGCTGCCCGGGGGGAGGTCCCAATACCGCTGAGCCCCAAGGCCGTTGCGCTACCCAGGCCTGCCTGCAAGCCCACAGGCGCCGTGGCTGCCCGGCTCCCGGACACGGACCCCTCCGCTCCGCGCCTTCCCAGCCCGCTCCTCCTGCCGACGGGGAGGACACGGCCGCAGCCTCCCGCTTTCCCCCCTCCCGGCGCCACCACTCACCACAGCACGCCAGCCCGCCGCCGCCGCCGCCTCTATATAGGCGGCCGAGAGAGGCGGCGCGGCTCCCCTGCGGCCCCGCGGAAGGCGCGGGCCAGGGAGGCGCTGGGCGGCTGTCGGCCTGCGCTGCCCCCGGCGGCGGGAGGCGGCTCCGGGCGGGCGGGGAGACGGCCAGCGGCCGGTGACAGGCGCTTGGGGTGCATATGCCGCAGCACCGCGTCCGCCCCGGAACCCCAAGGCCTGGACGGGGCGGCTCTGAGGCTCCTAGCCGGGCCCGGTGGTGGCTGTGGTAGTGGCTGTGAGGGCAAGACTCGGGCTGCTGCTCGAATCCAATAGCACTTTCCCCTTAGAAACCCTGTTGCTGGTGGACACATCCCTGGCAGTGTTCAAGGCCAGGTTGGACGGGGAACTAGTTGATCTTTAAGGTCCTTTCTAACAGAAGCCACTGTATGATGCTGTGATTCCCCTTTTTCCAAAATACAAAATTCCCATTAACACATGTATTAGAGGACCAAGCTATACAAATTTGCAACTATTTATACTTAAATAATAAATACACAGCATTTGCAATCTCCTGTCTGCAGTTATATACCTGACATCTTGGATACTGACAAAACTAAAGGGATTTTTTTTCTTCCTCTTTAGTGGGATTGAAAATTCAAATAATTGTAGAGATACAAATAAAAAAGGTGCTCCTGTTCTGCCATCTGCTAAAACCTCTAGCTATATAGGTGCATAAATGACAGTGGCCTTTAGCACATTAAATTGGACATACACATTTTTAAGCAATTTGCTGCTGATCACCAAGTGACTTTTCCTAAACTGAGATACCAGTTTTGTGCTCCTAGGTTCTTGGCAATATGAAGTGCGCATGTAGTGGCTTAGACCACTGTGATGAGGGCTAATACCACTCCTCAGCTGAAACTGCACAGAACTTTCCTTCCCTCCCCTTACCCCTTTTCTTTTGATTAGCAATTAACTGAAGTGCTTGCTATAAGGCTCATCGAAGCAGTGCCCAGTTGAGAGCAGCAGAACACTGTGCAGCCTGTGGAAAGGTAAAGGAACTGTATTTCTAACGTGATTCAGTGACCAGTAACACTCGAGATACTCTGCCGGACCAGGCCGTGTTTCTGGGCAGTGCTGTATGCCTGCAAACCCTGCTGAGCTGCACACATTTGCGTGGATTGAGACGTCAGAGCTATGTATTTGAGCTTACATCCATGGTGTTTACCACCAAATAAAACTGACAGCTCCTACTTTAAAATCCCAAGCCAAGAAAAAAAGTGTTATAAATAGCAGAAAGTTGAATGTACATTTCCCCTCATCACTTTTAATTAATTGTAGGGTTCAGATATGTTTCTTCTATGTGGCTGTTTTCTTGAAATATTCTTTTTAATGGTTTGGGGCTATTAGTCAAAATATGGCAATTGTTAAGGAAGAGCAAGCTAGGTTATAAATGGGTTTATAAACAATACATCAAATTGTAAATGACTTTATGACCTCAATGTAGAAATGATTGCTGAGATGTGGTAACCAGTTAGTGGTTGGAGTTAGTTGTGCATCTCAAATGACCTGGAATACTTAGAGATCACTGTTTAGTCACAAAGAATTCAGCTGTGTACTGATTTCCTTCTTAGGACTGCAGTGTTGTTGGAAGGCCCAGTTGGTGAAAAGCATCCAACCTCTCATGCACTGAAGTTTGCAACTAATATGCCATTAAACTGCGTGCTACCTGCTCTTGCCATTTGCTGCTGAACCATCAGGCCTGGAGTATTTGAGGATGTTTCTCCATAATGCCTTTCCTCGGGCCGACCACCAGGACTGATGTGGTTTGGAACCTGTAGAAAACACGGAGATAGTGAGAGTACTTGAAATGTTGCCCGAGAGATTTTATAGCTGTGAGTGCAGCACTACAATGAGCACATTGCCACCACATGGCTGTTTCTGCTACCTGCATCCTTAGTCTACTATGCCAAACCGTACTTTCTGCATGGAGGTCCTAGTGGACAATCTGTATAGCTTAATTTCAAGCTTCCTCTCAAAAGATTTAGGCAGGATGGAAATGGGACACGTGTGCAGAGAACTTGGCTTGTAGGTGCTCAGCAGGAATATGGAAGTGCTTTCTGGTACTGGAGGGGTCTGGCTTAGGATATAGGTCTGATTTACAGCACAGTAAACTACCACAGAGTTAGGTCCTTGGAGGAAAGATTCTTCTTTGCAGCATGAGAATTGTTCTTCCATGTTCTGTTTTCTATACTTCGATTGCACAATAAATCATTTTCCTTAGATTGCTTAATATCCTTGATAACTAGCAGTTGCCATGGACTTGTGGCGCACCATGGGCATTTTCTGCCTGTTTACTAGCCAACTGCAAATACTTATCCAGAAAATCTCGTGCAAAACCAGCAACCCAAAAGACCAACATGCAGAGCTGAAAATGGTGTTTCTTGGGCATTTTTGCAAGGCTTCTATCAATTTTATTTTTCATGACTAATTGTTCAGGCATGCAACGGACTTAAAGAGAGCTAGTTACTGAATATCAACCAAACTCTGGGAATTTTCTTCATACATTGCCTCAGGCAAGGTAACATGATACTGCCAGGTAGCAGCTCACAGGGAAGGAAGGTGCGATGCAAAAGAGTGGATTTTTAGGAGTAAGAGTAATTTGTTAGTGAAGTTACCTAGATTAAAAGATCTTTGTCTGGGAAGTATGGGACATTTGTGTACCAAAGGTAAAAAAGTTACTTTGAAATTGCTATTGCATGCAATAGGAACCCCCCCCCACCACCACCACCACCATCCCCCCAAAAAAACCCCAACCAACCAAAACCCAACAAAATAAAACAAACAAATCAACAAAACCCCCCAACCTTGAAGGACAAAAAGCACACAGATAAGTGAGCACTGCCACAAGTCAGACAGAGTTTGAGGAAGCTGCCCAACAGCAGCAGTTCCCAGTTCACTGGATTTTTGTTTGCAGTTTGTTTTTAGACTGACTTGAGCCAGACCCAATATCTTCTTTGCATTTTTGGTATATCTGAAGTTCCTCTGACCCTTTTCAGTTAGATTGGGGTTCTCATTAGTATTTGTGCTCACAGCAGGAAACCGTTTTCCTCAGCAACAAGTAAAAGGCCTCAAGGCAGATCCACTGTATGTTTCTGTCCCTGGGCTGGACACCCAACAACCGCCATGGGCATATCCTGGAGCAGAGGCTGGAAAACCACCAGATTTCATCTCTTTGGTATTTATAAGCCCAGTTATTCTTTAGATGTGGACAGATTTTGTTCAGAAAAAAAAGAAGGTTGTCTTCTTTTCCCTTTTCCTTGCTGGCTTGTGCTTCCTACATATATCTCTGAGCCATGGGTTAACATCTGCCACGCAGCTGGAAAGCAAGCACAAGGGGAAAAGCACAGCAGCTCTCCTGGATGCAGAGAGGGTCTTCTGGCCTTCCAAGTCAGAAGGAGGTCAGGTCCCTTGGGCATTTGACCTCCTTATGAAAAGAAGCAAGGCAGTGAACAGGAGCTGGGTGCTGAAACACCACTGTGGAACCAGCCACGCATCAAAAGCACTGTACAGGCTGAAACCTCGTGTTTTATATTTAATGTTTTCAGTACCACAAGCTTTAGAGATAGGTGAGAGGCACTTGAATTAGCTGGCTGTAAAGGAATCAACTTTCGAATTTCTTAAAGCAACTTACGCTCTGACATAAGAAAATCATCTGTCCTTTAGGGCGGTAACTTCAGTCTTGAGATACCGTGGCAGCACAGTTCTGGATGCTGCTGTTTCATTTGTCCTCATCTGTACTGCTGACAAGAGTCTAAAAAAGGACTCTTTTGAGAACTTAGATCTACATACTTAAATCTTACAAAATCGGCATGTGTAGGCCACTCCCCTGCTGGGGCAGGACTGGGGTCCCTAATGTGGATCCAATTTAATGAGTATTTAATGATGGAAATAACGAGAACCATCCGATGAGACACCTGAACTTAATAGACACCAATCTTCCTCTTTTTGTTTCCTCAAAAATAATCGTTAAAGGTAGGTGCTTTGTAGCCCCAACAGAAACCCTTGCATGTACCTGCTCTTGCAGCTTCCCCGAAGCTCTTGGGTGTCTCCAACCATTACATGCTTCTCAAGGGAGACTTGCTCTATGCGCCTGCGACTCCTGGCACCGAGTGGCCGGCACGGTTTTGACGGAGAACCTGCCGCGCCGTGCAGGGCGGAACGCTGGTGCGCGGAACGCTCGGCGCATCTCCGTTTCCCAGCCGGCGGCGCCGGGGGGACCACGCGTGGGGACGGACCGCCGCGGTGGCCGCGCCGCGGGCACGATGTGGAGCCGCGTCAGTGGCTGGGGCGGCGCGGCCGGGGGTTCCTGCGGGCTCGCGATGAGGCTGCTGGCCGGCCGGGAGGTGGCGGGGGTACCGCGGCAGCAGTGGAGCCCTTGCAGGTACCGCCGCGCTCCACAACCCTTCCTCGGCGGCGTGGGGGGCTTTGCCGGCGCGGGGCCGTGTCCGCTGCAGCGCCGCGCTTCGTCCCGGGCCGCTGCCTCTGGAGGGATGGACGTGTTCGGCTCCCCAGGGAAAGGCGGTCCGGTTCGCCGCAGGTGGCGCCGGGCCCGCCGTGGCCTGTGCCCCGAGGGCAGGTTGTCTCCTTTGGCCTTCGCGTTAAAGGCAGGCCTCGTGTTTTAGCGGCTTTCTGCCGTGACTCCGTGCCTGGACCGGGCGGGTGAGGTACGGAGAGCCTGCCCAATGCTCTCGGTGCCGCCTTCAGCTGCGCCGTTCCCGGGTGCCGCGGGGGTTAAACCGGCTCGGGCAGGAAGCAGGGCAGGCCACAGTCCGTGTGTCCCTGCTGGGGCAGTGCACTACCGACACCGGTGGGCAGAAGTCATGGGAGAGTGAAGCCAGGTAGAGGGGAGTGGTTTGGGTTGAGTTTCTACCCTGAAAGAAAGTAAGTTTAGATTAGATGTTAGGAAACTCTTTACTGTTATGGTGGTTGGCAGAAGTTGTGGCTGCCCCATCCCTGAAAGCGTTCAAGGGTGGGTTGGATGGAGCTTTGAGCAGCTTGGTCTAGTGGAAGGTGCCCCTGCCCGCGGCAGGGGGGTTGGAACAACATGGTCTTTAAGGTCCCTTCCAACCCAAACCAGTCTAGGATTTTTTGTGACCTAAGCACAGTTTTACACAGTGTGTATCAGCAGAGCGGTACTGCCAGTTGGCAGAGGGTACATGCCCAAAGCACTGGCTGAAAGTAGTATTTGGAAGTTTGATTTTATTTTTTTAAAGATCCTAACTGCTTTTGTTATATATTTTTTTACTATTTCAAAGTTCCTCAGTATTTTTGAACAAGCTCCAATACTGTGATAGCCTCATGTATGAAGGAGCCTGGTTTCTTTTGTAGATGTGCTTGGTTTCTTAAGTGAGCCTTCTGAGCGTAAGACAAAGCTGATGGTAGGTGAAATACAGCAATAGAAGCTGCAGTGTACTACTGGGTTTTAATGTTTAGGCTTGCAGTCTGGCTGTAAGCAAAGATCTCTGAATGGATAAATAGCTTTAAGGAGGATGCAGCCTGAATTAACAAAAAACGTGTTTGATAAAAGATCTGTGGAGTGCAGCTCACTGTGAAACAGCAGGGCTGCTACCAACAGTAATGTGGTTTGGAAGCTGTCGGTTCTCAACATTGGAATTTAGGATTTAATGCTGACAATTTGTTAAGTGCAGAGCGACTCATGTAATAACATGGTGCCTGCTGAGAACAGCAGATTATGATTTTTAGCATATTATAATTATTTATATTTTAGAATAAAATAATAATAATTATTATTTATTGTGTGAGGGGGAGAGGTGTGTAAAAATTCCTTCAGATTTGTTGAAGTGCTTCAAGATCTATTGAAGTGCTTTATTTTGAATCAAATGTAATTTTTTTCTTTATTTTAGTAACTTGACAATGATTTTTAAATAACAAATGAAGTAGTTGCAGATTTAAAAGTTTAATTTTAGAATGTTAAAGGGAACAGTTATTTGAATTTTATGGTAGTTTTTTCCAGGGAATGCAGTTGTGTCTGTGTTGCAGCAGCATCCCAGGCAGCTCTCTGCTGTCCCTGGCTTCACATCTTTACCTGCACCATGTCAGTTTTAGCTTCCTTACAGTGATTTGGTAAACTAGGTAAAATAGCTGTTCCAGAGGCAAAAATGACTGAAATAGCTTTTTTGTTAGTTACTGGGTTATCTTGCAGCAGGATCAATTTCCCCATATGTCTGCACAAATGCCTGGCTGTTTTAGATATAAGAGCATAGGGTAGGGGGATATGATCCATACTAGAGCCACAAGCATGAATGATGTGAAGCTAAATCTGTGTACTGTGTTTCTCCAGGTGATTGGGAGTGGTCTCTTTGTTCTCTCATTTTAAGAGTTTCAGTCAGTGTTCTGTAGTGCTCATGAATCTAAATATCAGGTACCAGTTCATTCAGACTCTTAGACTGCTACCTAATGCAGAAATAATTGAAAAGTTGTAAGTTCATGGGTTAAACACAGTTTATTTGTGGAGGAAATAAGGTTTACTTTATTTTTGTGATGAAGAAACCGTAAATAGTAAGAACTTAAATAGTGCCCTAGCCCTTCTCAGAAGTCAAAAGGTACATGTTTGACATGTACTTAACATACTCAGTTTGCACTTGGGCCTAAGCAGTTGTAACTGATGGGGGTTTTGTAGGCTTACAAAATTCAGCCTCAGACCTTATTTGTAACCTCTGACTTTGTTTATTTGAATTTTGTATATCATCTAGTGAAATACAGAAACTCTTCAGCACAAGCAGCGTGCTTTCTACTGAGAAAGATAAATCTACCCCTTCCAAAGACAGCACCACTGAAGAGGCATCAAAGAGCAACGAGGATGCAGCAGAAACACCGAAGAAGAAGCTATTAGACATTATTGGTAACATGAAGGTAGAAGTGAGCTACAGGAAGAAACTCCAACAATTAAAAGCACAAGAGATGAAAAAGCAAGCCTTAAGAAAGCTGGAAAGTCCAGGCAGCGAAGGTGCTGTGCTTCAGAGAACTAGAGAAGGGATCCAGCGGTAAAGTATAACAAACTTCTCTCAGCCTGTTTTATCTTCCTTTTTTTTTTTTTTTCTCCCCCAACTTGTTTTTTTCATTATCTAAACCAAAATAAAACATCAAATGCCATTTCCAAGCGTGGACAATAATCTTGTAAGGGAATGTGGTATACAGATGTAGATTGCCTTAAATCACAGGGGAGAATCTGGACAAAAGATGGTGCGTACTTTGTACCAAAAACAACCTTTTTCTCGACTGAGGCTCTTGAAAGGTGGCAATGGCATCTGTGGTTTCCAAGCTTCACATCCAAGGAGCTACGCAGTGGTGTAGGGCTGCTCTTTTCCCAGATGTGAGAACAAGAGCTTGTTGGTGTCCTTTGGCAGTTGATGATCAGGACAATATAGGGTAAACCTGGATGTCCCCGTGGCCATTCCCATTTGGGATAATGTGCAAGTGTAACTTCTGAGTTTTTAAGACATAAAAGTACAGAAATGTCAATTTAAATATATTAAGGCTTTCAAAATTTTTGTTTGTATTTCCCTATCTGTTGCGTCTCTTACAGAGGCAGGCCTTTAAATCCAGAACTGGTCGAGGCTGCTTCTGCAGTTGCATCTTCCCTACCACTCGACAAGAAGCGGACAGAATCAGAACTACTTGCACAACTAAGACGACACGAAGAAACCACAGATAAACAGAAAAAGGGGGGAATTGTTACCATAGGGTCTGTATATTGAATTTTATTCTCAATAATGTTTGAAATTGTGATTTTGCAATATCATCTTGAAGGTGACTGGGTTCCGTCTTGGAAAGGTGGTGCTAAAAGATATATTTGAGAGGCTATCCTTGGAATTAACGATCATTGGTCTGGTTATACCAGACTCCCTAAATTTTGTCATCATTATTCTAAAATGGTTTTGCAGAAATGGAATTTTTTTCCTGCCCAGAATTATTCCTTTCTTGGACAGGCTAGCAAAATAACAGTATGTATTTTTTTTTATTCCAAGCTTCTGAAATTCTCACACAATGAATGGATTTGTAGACGTTTCAGACATTCTGTCTGGACTGGTGAATTTTCATGACAGCTCTGCAGAACAGAACTAGAGCAGCTCTATTTATAGCCCCACCCTTCCTTTCAAAACTTTCCAGTCGACCCAAGAAACTCATCTCTTGGCTTAACTCATTTCTAGTGTGGCTTTCAAACAGATGAGAAACATTTGTTTGGAAACAGAAAAAGTTGGGCATACTGCTCTTTTGGATGATGGCGAAAGAGAGGATTTTCATTATATCCTTTTTTTTTTTTTCCCCAGCTAGGATTCAGATAACTACTCAGAAAATAAATCATTAAATCTAAGTGAAATGCTAAACTAAAGAGAATACTGGATCTTCAGCAACTTAGGAATGTGAAACCTTTATTTATGGTGGTTTGCAGTCTGAGCTGCAAGCTGCTTATCTAGTTTTAATTTATTCTGTGAAAATGAATTTGTCCTAAACCGGGAGTTAAGTTTGACCATGTATTATTATTTATAGGTTGCTGTAGGGATCAGTAAAAGATCTTTGTATGTTTATCAAGGTACTGCCCACAGAGCAGCTAACAAGCTATTGATGTTTGTGGCTGATGTTTGCCTTTTAAGTGAGTGAAAACTAAGAAAGAGAGTGACAGATGATTGCAGGCAGCTTGTGTTAGGTGCTTGCAAAGAGACTGGAATATATGATGCTCAGTGAATAACTTTGTTGAACAAAATGCATGTTCTTCGGGGTCTGTGAAGGGAAAAGGGAGAAACTGTCCAATTTTACCTTTTAACCTGTGTTCATGATTCCCTGCCAAGTGCTAATGATGATAGTGGAGAGCAGAATGAAAGTGTCTCCAAACTTAGGGAGTCTGTGCTATTTGAGGAGGAAATATGTGTTTAGGTAGTACATGCAAGTATCTCTACAGGATGCACGCTGTGTATGCACTGTTTTCATAATGTCCTTTAAGCCTGAATATAGAAGATCTCCTTGACAGAACCTTATCTCTTCATATTTTTTTGGAGCCAGAATTAGTAATTTAAAAGTTAGAGGTCTGGCTGCTCTATGTAAATTTTACATGTTTCTGCTTTTTTGTGTGTGTGCAACATTACATAAAACTTAAGAGACCCTTCCTAATGTAGAAAGTGTAAATAAGGGACTATCTTATACAAAGCATATGTTCAGTAAGTATTAGTTACTAGTGAGGTTTTTCCATCTCTGTCACTGAGGTTTTCAGAAGAGCGGAGTACAAAAATGTCTTAATAGCAGCGCTGGCTGTTGGTGGCCAAGTTAAACATATTAGAACCTACTTCATTACCTGATAAGATGTTGGAGAACTGTACTGATACTGACTAAGCTGCTGTGTGCAGTGGCTAACCTCATATGTGTCTGCACCTATTTGTTAAAGTATATTCTTCTCTAAAAGTGGTTCATCTGCCTACTGGCATCAAGGACTCGCTGTCCTTGCCACCCTCAAGCATTTACCCAGCTGTGGTTGCTGTGAAAGAAGGAAGGTCCCTAAGGAAGTTATAATCTAAGCAAAAAGACTTTTTTCTCTTGAAAGAGTGTTTAAATTCTACAGAAATTTAAAAACTGAAGTCCCTGCAGCTGTATAGTGTCTCTATATAGTTGATTGATGGGTTAAGATGTGCTGTTACAACATTTTATAGCATGCTTGTGGATGAGTCACTATGGTTAGAAAAATAGTTAGAAAAATGCATTTTACTCAACCAAAATCAGCCTTTTTGGTTGGCTAGGAATGCCATGGTTGGCTTGCTGTGCTTTTAGTTGGCAGGTTCTACTCTGTGGGAATGTGCATGAGCTTGTTCCCCCTGGGAATATAGATTCTTTTTTCTATTATCTCTCTCTTTTTCCCCTACTGTATGAGAAGTTTTGTTTTCTTCCTTAATAGTTAGGTAATAGTTTGAAATTTTTACCAGTGAATGAGTTTTCAAGAAACTCCAGTGACTCCTGGTGACTGTCATGACTGAAAACTTGGTTAATAGTAACCTTTCTGAGATAAATACGGTACTTTCAGCTTCCTGCTTAGTGTTTAAAAATGTTGATTTTTAAAAACCCCAGGAGCTCTCAGACTTCATGGGCATGACTTTATGCTCCAGAATACCTCAGTCTCACAAGGCACTAAACTGCTTTTAATGCATTAGAAAGCAATTTTATTCATACATGATTGTTTTGTGTTGAATTTTATTTGACAAGAGAACACAGGTAATTTAACTTTTCATTTTTTTTCCAGTAAAGGTTTTGCATTCAATATACTGGCACACTTCAAAACCCAATATGTATTCCTCCATTACTTAAAACTATTTAAAAATGAGACACCTTCACAAGCAGTAGAGCTGTATAGTGCTCAGCTGTAAAAGATTGGGATACTGCTATTTTGATTTATGATTCGTGATAAATCATATATTGTTCAGATCTTTTAGTTTGTACTATTTTTTTCTTCCCGGGATTGTGGCATGAACTCCAGAGGTCACTGTTGTATGCAGTTTTCTCATGCCTTGTTTTGTAGACAGCATGAGGACAGCGTGTTCGCTAGGAGGGGAAAATATTAACAATACAGGAATTTATTTTCCTGAGTGTGGGATGAAGTTTCACTCAGTGGAAATTACAACAGCACCATACCAAAATAAAATCTGCAGCACTACAAGTTGAAATTTCAGCTCCTGTTTTGGGTGAAGAAGGAAAGTAATTCAGAGCTTAGGCTAAAGTATATCCAAAGCTTGTTGGGGCTCCATTTTTAGTATTATGATTATTGGTTGGTAATCAGGAAGGAGAGAGAATGTGTGGTTGTTACAAAAGCTCTACCCCTTCCCATGTCTGGGGGGCTGAAGTATCTATGAACTCAGGTCTTTAACCTTATGGTGGAACATGAGGTAATATGTAATGTCTAACAACTGAAGGTACACTGGGGTTGGAGTATGACTTTGTAATCTGATGTTTTCATTACAAAAGGCATTAAAAACGTCTTTGTAGTTTTAGTTAATAAAGGGGCAGTTTAAATGATGGAGTAGTGATTGTTGCTGCTGGAAATGTTCATATACTCATGATGGGGTGACATTACAACTTTCCAGTGAGAAATATGATACCATTGACTGCATGTTCTGATAGCGTTGGTAGCATAGCCTGTCCAGACCTACTCTGCAAAACCACAAATAGATCAAGATCAGCTGTGAGGAGAGCTATGAGCAAGCCTGATCCCCCTGAAGCATGGGAACGCTCCAGCCTTTCAAGTCACAGCTGAGTCAAGCAGTTGGGCTGGGCTGTGTGTGGCTGACCTTAGGAATTATGTCCCTTTGACCTTCAGAAGTGTGTCAAGCCTCTGGCTCAACACCAGCTCACTAATGCCAGTAGGCACTTAATAGAGTAATTTCTAGTGTAAGATACACAACAGATCTGCAATTGTTTTGTCTTCAAGATTAAAATGAAAATACTTTAAACTTGTTTTCAGATGCCTTTGTTTCAGAGTAGGTGCTTGAAGAGCTATGCTGTTCTTGTTCTGCCATTGGAAACCACATCTAAGAGCAAGGAGAGATCCCACTGTGTTGCTGTGGCAATTAGCTTTTACAGTTTTCCAGAAGTATTTCTTGTCAGTGAAATCTCTTTTGCCTTAAACTGCCAAAAACATAGTTTGGATTTCATTCAGATTTTCATAAAATGGATGTTCAGTATTTTCGATTTGGCTTGGTTTTGTTTTTTTTGAGACCGTATTTCTGTCTTCTATCTTGAGCACTGCAATTTTGCATGACTGCATGTTACTGGAAGCGGTTGGCAGAGAGAATAGCTCTGAGGGAGAATTACCAGCTTGATCTTTACTAACCAACAGATTTACCCCTTAAGGTGATTAGGTGGTGGAGGCAGAAAGGTGGTGTGTTTTGCCCTTTGTTTTCAGAATGAGCTGCATAGAACACTGGCTGAGATCAGAGCATTTGCTCTTCACGTATGATTTTGAGTACAGAATTACAAAGGAAGATGTGGTCTGTTAATGCTGTAATATGATTACGCAATGCAACAGATTGCAGTGGATCAGGAAAGGTGACCTACTTAGTAAGGTGGCATGATTGACCTATGTCAGCTGATGTGTGAAGGCAAGCTTCCTTTCTGTCTGCAGCAGCACAGCTCTGTCCCTGGGCAGTGTTGGTTTGTGTCAGAAAAACCTGGTGGATTTTTCCCTCCCTATTTCAGCATATTCCTTATATCCAGAGAAATTCCTCAGTTACTTAAGCAAAACGTACATGGTACACTCTGCAAATACTGGCAGATATATGATTTTTTTCTATTAGTTGGAAACAAAATGATTTCAAAGAAAGCTTTCACTGTAGATCTAGTAGGCTAAAATAGTACTTTTTATTTAATGTATATAGAATGTAACAACTGAGGTTGTTTTAAAAAGTAAGACTTGAATGTTTGATGACTTAAAAATGGGTGTATTTTGTGAGGAATGTAAAATTCTGTCTTATAGAGGTTTATGAAGCCAGTTGAGAATAGAGTTTCTGGTGATACATGTGACAAACTTCCTTGCTTTGTTGATATGTTTTTTACGTTCACATTTTTAATTTCAGCAACGTTATTTCAGAAATGGCAGTTAAAAGGCAGTCCCCAGCTCAGAGAGGTGCGAGGATATCTGGTCGCATTTCCTTGGACTTTGATGAGGATGGTCAAAGAATGAAGCCTGGAAGATTTTCACCTCAGTCTTCTGACTCTAGAAGGTATTTTTGTGAGACATCTATTTCAGCGTGTCATAGCTAGTGAATTGTGACTCCCGTAAAGAGCAAATTGGAACATATGCATCGAGCCATAGATCATGCAAAAACCTCAAAGAATTGTCTTACAGCCAGTCATTAGAAGAATGTAACCTGCTTGCTGAAATGTTTCTGGGTAACTTCTGTGTTCTGGAACTGATACAGTGTGTTAGGGGAGCGTCTCTTGCGCCTTCTTTTCTGATGCAAAGCTTGTAGAAAGTGCAGGAGGGGCTTCTTGTAATGGAAGTTGAAAGAGAGAAATGGAACAAGATTTTAGTCCAAGCCCTCTTTATTTTAGATCCTTTGGTCTTGAAGTTTTCTTTCGTTATAAGCTATTGGTTTCAGGAACAAGGGAACTGATTTCATTATCAGCTGCTGAATATCTCTATCGATGCTTTTAATCCGGGATAATTATCAGACAGAGCTGGTAAGTCACATGAAAGTGATTTTGTTACTACGCTATGATTCTTGGCTGATTATGAGAAATACTTTGAAGTGTTGGATTGAAAGTTTTTGAAAGATTGAAAAGATAGAAATAAAATGGTCTAAAAGTATAAACATGAAAACCTGAGCTGTTGCATGCTTGTACAGTGTATATTATTTTGTATCTTTGCCACACTTTTTGACATACTGCAAAGTATAGTGAATTTCACTTATGTTTGAGAACATTTATTTAATTTATGATATCTGAGAAGCTGTCTCTCTCTCTTTGCGTGATGAAACTGTACTGGGTATGTAACTTCAGGAACAGTACCTTAAAATGGTTTTATAAGGAGCAAATTGTCTCCAGTCCTGAGTTTCCTCCTGCATCCCTGAAAATCTAATGGATATACTTACCTGTTGATATGTAAAGAATGGGTTAGGAAGAATATCTGAGTTTAAATGGAGTCAATGGATTTCAATGAAATGAGTGATGTTGCTTTATAATCATATAATAGGGTTGGAAAGGACCTTAAGATAGTCTAGTTCCAACCCCCCTGCCATGGGCAGGGGCACCACACACTAAACCATGTCACCCAAGGCTCTGTCTAGCCTGGCCTTGAACACTGCCAGGGATGGAGCATTCACAACTTCCTTGGGGAACCCATTCCAGTGCCTTATTACCCTCACAGTAAAGAACTTACTCTGTTTAAGTTTGAACCTGTTACCGCTGGTCCTGTCACTACAGTCCCTGATGAAGAGTCACTCCCCAGAATCCTTGTAGGCCCCCTTCAGATACTGGAAAACACATAATAATTTGAATTAGTCATTTTAAAATAAGTGTTCTTCAAAGTCCTGCTTGTATCTTTGGCCAATGATTTTGGGAGCTACACACAGATAGGAAAATATAATCCTAAATCAGCATTCTTTTATGGCCCTGTAATTCGATTGTTCTGTGCTGAGCTAGACATGGGGTAGTTACATCAAGATATAACATGCACAGGTTTGCAGATATCTATGGTAAATCCAGACGTGAAATTTTAAGGTCAGGAAGGGCAAGTATTGCCAGAGTGAATATGTAATAGCATGAAGTAGGAACTATTCAGTACAAACCTGGAAGATCCTATGATTAAAAGAATAATTTGGTCTAAAGTTCAGTGTTGTACAGTAAAGGCATTGGTTTTTCTTTGTTACTATGTAAATTAAAAAAAAAAACCCTGATTACTTATTGAACTTTTGGATTTGTAAAAACATTTCTAGCATCGGCTTATGCTAAAAATAAATATGATTAAAAATAGGTTGTCAGAGTTAAATATTTTTTTGTTCAGAAGAGAGAGCATCAGGGTGATGCTGTTTAAAATGTACCATCCAGATATACTTTGAGAGTTTGCAGTGTGGCAGAGAAGGTGGCTGTGTCATCTTCCAAAAAGGCTATTTATGCCATAATGTGGGAACTGTTTGACTTAGCTGTTGCCTTTTCTGTTCCTGAATTGTGCAATATTTTTTACAGGGAAAAAACCCAAATCACCAGATTCACTTTTGAGTTGCAACTTTGTAAAATTTGCATGAGTTCTGTGTTTGATACTGTTTAGATTTTTTCAGATTCCTCAATATTTCAGTAAAAAATGACAGCAGATACAGTGTTTTGGTTTCTGCTCATTCTTTTACACAGAAATGTTTTGGGAAGCTCTGTTGCAGATGAATAACAAAGTCATAAACGCTTTCTCTGGTTAAAAGCCCAAGGATTTAGTGAGAGTCACTATCTCTCTTCTTTTTTTGTTATTCTCTCCAGAGATCTGCTCGTTCATGAGAATGTTTTGTGCTTTTAAATTTGTTATCTGGCAATGTTGTGAAGTGTTGTGAAATACTAAATATCGTTTTCCTTTTTGTTTATAGAAGTCTCAAAGTAGGAAAGAGGCTTAATATATTCACTAAGGCTTCTACAGAAACACAAAGTGCACTGAAAACAGGTTAGTGGAAATTCAGTACTAAAAAACCCAGTGAAGCCAAGTTCTGAATTTTTAAAATATCAAGAGATTCACTGTTATGAAAAAGACTTACGACCTGTGAACTTCCTGTGTTCAGACTATTAAAAAAATGAATAATGTAACACTTGAGTTTTGTTAAGCAAAACTTCCATGCAATGTAGTAGATAAATGTTTTCTGTACTAATCAGGATATTCTGTTACTGAATCTTCAACTAGATCAGGTTGTTCAGAGCCCCATCCAACCTTAAATGTTTCCAGGGATGGGGCATCTACCACCTCTCTGGGCAGCCTGAGCTGCTCTTTTGCCATCCTCATTGTAAAAAATTCCATCCTTATATCTAGTCTCAATCTACCCTCATTTAGTTTAAAACCATTACCCCTTGACCTGTCAAAACAGGCCCTACTAAGAAATTTGTCCTCGTCTATCTTACAGACCCCTTTTAAGTATTGAAAGGCCTTAATAATGTCTCTCTAGAGCCTTCTTTTCTCCAGGCTAAACAGCCCCAGCTCTCAGTCTTTTCCTTGTAGGACAGGTCCTCCAGCCCTCTGGCCATTTTTGTAGCCCTCTAGATCTGCTTCAACAGGTCCGTGTCTTTCCTGTGCTAAGGACTACAGAGTTAAACGCAGCACTCCAGGTGGGGTCTTACCAGAGCAGAGGATGAAATCACCTCCCTCAAATCACCTCCCTCAGCTGCTGACCACACTTCTTTTTGTTGAGCCAGTTGGCTTTCTGGGCTGTGAATGCACTTTGCCAGTTCATGTCCAGTTTTTCACCACCGGCACCCCCAGGTCCTTCTCCGCAGGGGTACTAGCAATCCCTTCATCCCCCAGTCTGTATTGATACCAGGGGTTGCTCTGACCCAGGTGTGGGGAACCTTGCACTTGGCCTTGTTGAACCTCATGAGGTTCACGCTGGCCCACTTCTTGAGCTTGTCCAGGTCCCTCTGGATGGCATCCCTTCCTTCAGGCATGTCAAATGCACCACTCAGTTTGGTGTCATCTGCAAATTTGCTGCTGATGCACTCAGTCCCACTGTCTGTGTCATTGATGAAGATATTAAACAGTACTGGTCCCAGTACAGGCCCCTGAGGGACACCATTTGTTGCTGATCTCCATCCAGACAATAGGCCACGGACCACTTCTGTCTGGATGCAACCATCCAGCTAATTCCTCGTCCACAAAATACACGTGCCAGAACTCATGTACGATTAAAAAGCTAACAGCAAAACAGGTATGACCCACCTTCATCTTCACTGAATGGCACAGCTCTGCAGGCCCATCCATAATGTCACGTGAGGGGGATAGCT
Organism: Myiopsitta monachus; assembly: GCA_017639245.1. Classification (NCBI taxonomy): domain Eukaryota; kingdom Metazoa; phylum Chordata; class Aves; order Psittaciformes; family Psittacidae; genus Myiopsitta; species Myiopsitta monachus. The sequence goes on from CM029919.1 coordinate 71,225,107, forward strand.
TTCACACATGAAGATTTAGTTTTACTATAGTTGGGGTTTTGGCTAAGGGGGTGTGGGTAGATCAAGTCATCTAAAGAATTCCTGCTCTCACTTTTCTTTCTGAACAATGAAAATGTGCATTATTAGCACTCGTCTTTAATACTCCTTTCCCTAAGGTATTCTGAGGGCCTTTAGGGCTAAAAAACCCCCACCTAAACCTGTATTCCGGTCTAGTGACTTTGAACTATATATATCAAGCCGGCAGCTGCAGAAGAAGTAGTACTCCTCTCTGCTATCTTAGAAAATGATACATATTTATTTCCGTTTCAAGAGTAGGACTGTTGGCTTTTGCCAGATTCTAGCTGAGTAGTTTCCTCCCTTTTTTTCACACTTGAAACTGCAGGGAGAAGTTAATTTGGTTTCTTAATTTCTTTACTGAAATGTCACATAGTGCTATTTGCATATTTTCAGGCAGCTGTGAGCTTTCTGAATGCAGCCACTTTTGTGGTGGACTATGAAAGCTGCATATTAGAATGGAATTCAATTTGCTGTTTTTTGAGACCGTCCATTTCCTTAAAATTGGTGTGTTTTACATAATAAGTGATGCGGGGTTTGTTTTTACCTATCTTGATAAATATGATGTGCAAGTAACTGGTGTTTTAATTGAATCAAATCTAGTCAGAGAATTGAACCTTTCTTTTTTGCATGAGCACAATGCAGACTCACTGGCACATGGTAGTCACCCTAGATAAAAAATTGAGATACACTATTTTTTTAACATAAAACTGGAATGTGCACTCATTGTGTAAGAGAGCCTAACGACAACATTATTTTTGGCATTAATCTCAAGAAATACCAGTATGATACTTGATACCTTTATGCATTTGATTCTGTTTTGGCTCACAGTAGTGGGGATAATGAGTTAAGATATTGTTTATACATAACAGAAAAGCAAGGTCTGTGTTGCATGTTGAATATTTATTTTGAAAACCTGAATGTTCACTGGAAAGTGAATTGTCATCCTGACAAAAAAAATCATAACTGTTAACATATCAGTAACTGTTAACATAAAATGTCAGTGTTTTTGGTTTCACAGAGGTGAAAATACAGTGTTTATCACCTTTACTGCAAACTTGAAAAAATTTTTTCTGCTCTCTTCCAATAAAAGATCTATTAGTACAGCAGTATTAGAAGGTATTCTTTAAGATGTGGACAATAATTTCATTATGATATGGTTTCTCATGTTGTCTCTTATCTGTATTTTATTCTTGCCTCCAGCCCTCAAATCAAAGTAGGCAGGTAGGGAATGTAGTTCTGGCAATTTCCCTGCTAAGCAAGAAATCATTTGCAGAAGTGTCTTCTGATTTCAAAATGAAACCAGTTTTCAGTATGCAAAAATATTGTTTGCCCTTTCATTTTTATTTTTTTTTTTTTATAAGGGGGAGAAGGGTTTTTTAACTCATTTGAGTTGTAAGCCACTAAGCCAAAGATGAAATTGTATCTTAGTTTGAAATACTTGCACTTATGAATAGTAAAATAATAGCTCGTTGGCTTTGTTCCATGTCAAATGGACTGTAATATTTGAATTCACATCAAGAACTCTGTTCTAAGGAGCTTAGTGTGAATTGATAACAGGGGGAGACAAGAAAACAAAGGGGAGCATGACTTAGGCCAGCTTATGAGACAGCAGCCCAAGGCACTGCCAGTGGTTCCTCCCTGTCCTCTGGTAACAGCTTGTTCCCTTCACTTCAGTGATGCAGTTCAGTCTGGGTTCATGACCAGTTCTCCTGGGCAGAGGGACAGGAACTCCTGAAGAGTAACTCTGCTGCCATATGACTACACTTTGATTTAAACAAAAATGTATCAGGAAAGATGCATCCCTAAAGGGACTGTCTGTCTGTGGGAGGAGAATAGGAATTCAGGATTTCTCAAGGCCAGGAGACAAAAACTGGGACACTCACAAGGGTTGGGGAAAGAATTGTCATCAGCAGATTGAGTTGTCTCCCTGAAGGAGAGTATAGTTGTGAAGTACCTGAAAACTCCTGCAGTAAGCAAGATTCCTTTAGCAGAGTGCAGCAGTTAAGTTCAGAGTTTGTCATGTATAGACGTTGTGAAAGACAAAAAGGAAAAAAGATCATGGAAAACCTAAATTCCTGTTCTGTGTGAAAGGTCTAAAAAGAAATTGTCACTTAGGAGTTCAGAGTACATTTCCATCAGGTAACTGAGTCTTTAATGTACTTTCATATCAACAGAGAATTCTCATTTGAGAAAGGTGATGCTGGCATCTAAGGTAGAAAAATTTTCACAGCCGAAAGAACTAATCTCTGTGAAGGTTAATGTTAAAGGACTTAGTTTTAGCTAGTGAGAAGTCTTTAGCTTGCTGACAGATCTTTATCAAATTTCTTTTTTAGTATCTTCACCAACTATCTGGGATGTGGAGTTTGCGAAGGAGGTTGCAGCAGTAACTGCACAGCCTCCCCGGAATGGTTTTGAGGAGATGATTCAGTGGACAAAAGACGGACTGCTGTGGGAGTACCCAGTTGACAATGAAGCTGGTATGTGCACTGATAACTTCTATTGTCTGTCTATATTTATCTTTTTTTTTTTTCTTAAGAATTAGAGCATGTTATGACCTCTGACTGTTTAAACATAGCGTTTCAGCTATGAGTCATGCATTTGACAGTAAACAAATAAAACTTTCCAACTGTCCCAAATCAGAGGTGCTTCAGATGAACTCATTCTGGCACTCTGCAGGTGAAGTCCTCCAGGTGGTTTGGCTGCTGCCAAAACGGGGAGAAGTTCCCTCCCTTCATCAGTCCTGGTGCTTTCAACACCAAAAGGCCATTCAAGTCTATTACATAATACCTTTTACTATGCGATTTCTTTGAAAAACCTGAATGGGGAATCTTAAAACTGTTGTCTGTATTTTATAATGCTGGTTCTGTTCTTTGGTGTGGCTTTTAGACCAAGTGGCTGGCCAGATCCTAACCAGCTATCTGCCAGTTCCATATCTATGCTGGCTGAGTGTTAAACAGTTGCTTGCTCCCTTTGTTCTGTCTGTTTCATAAGACTAAATAACCACAATATTAATTCACTCTGGGCATCTATCTTAACTAGACATCTTTGTGCACAGTATTTATTTTTAGTACCGGCAAAAAAAAAGAAAAAGTTCTGTGTGAAGTTAAGCCAGCAGAGAGAGAGTGAATGCTAAGGAAGGGAAGAACAACTACACAGAGCAAACACAAACTTAGGAAAAAGGACTTCATAACTTCAGGGAGGGCTTGGCTGTGTTGTTTTGGTTTGGTTTTTTTTAAAGACTTTAAAGACATCACACAGAACTACTTTAGAATGGTTCAGTCACTGAAAGCAAAACAGGTTAGTATCTGAAGCTGGGAGTCTTTGGAAATCTGTCCCTATTCTGAGTTGCAAGTCGCATAATGTGGTTCATTGTTTCTTAATGTTTCTTCTCATCCTATTTTGGCAGTTTCTTCACAGAATTTAATCACTGCTCCCAGAATTGATCAGTTCCATCATGTGGCAATCTGAGTATATTCTAGTCATGTTTTTGGAAGCTGAAAACCATTGTGGCTAATGGTTTTTCTGTTGTTGTAATGTGGCTGGAACCCTGCTGTCTGGGGCCCTAAGTTGACAAAGTGTCTTTGGTGGCCAGTGGTTTTTCTCTTGGGGCAATGCGGCCGGAACCGTGCTGTCTGGGATGGGGTGCTGAATGGACAACGAGTCTTTACATATATTTAAACAAGAGTCTTTATTGATTTGTCGACAAAGACTGGTCATGTGGAAAATTCCAGTGGAATGTTCTAAAATCTATCACCTCTCAGGCTGAAATACCAGGACAGTAAATTCCAGCTTATCAGAATGCCAGCCACAAGCTGGTAAGCAGATCAGGTATGCCAAAAGCTTGAGAACCTCACTCCAATTATATCAATGTACTATAATTTTAGTGGCTCTGCGAAAGGAAGATGCCCCTTCCTGCTGTTAATTTTGCAGTTTGTACCGGTCATCTCCCTCAATAGGAGGACATGATCTCAGCTTGTTCTCTATCAACAAATGTGTGGATTTTCTTTTATGCCACAAACATGTATAAGTCTTCTATTGAAGAAGTGTGTGTACTCAACTTCTAGCGTTATGAAAGCCTTTAAAGTTTTAAATGAAAGACGACTGCTTATAACTGTTTTACTTGGCTCCAGAGCATCTCTGGTATTCTTCTTGGTATGCTTTACCAAGGCACTGTGCTGTGCTTTGAGACGTCAGGGCAAGGTCAAGATTTTTAGAACCTCTGGCCTTGGTGTGAGCATCTGAAGATGTGGCTAGACATACTGGCTTGCTGCAATGGCCAGTAGGAGTCTTCCCCCACCATCCCACTGCTCTGTTGTCTGCTCCTGCCTGCATGACCTTTCCCTTATCTGATGCAGTTAAAGGCATAAAACTGCCTTTTTTCTCTCCATCTCCCTGACCTCTGATTAATCTTTACCAGATCAGCAAACCATTGGTATAGCTTGCATAAAGTTGTTCTCCATTCTACTTGCCAGTTCTGCTTCTAGTAGCTTTATTTCTGCGCTATGACTTGCTACAGAATCATAAAATGAACCATAGAATGATTAGGGTTGGAAAGTACTTTAAGATCATCTAGTTCCAGCCCCCCTGCCATGGGCAGAGACAACTCGCGCTAGACCGTGTTGCCCAAGACTGTCCAGCCTGGCTTTGAACACTGCCAGGGATGGAGCTTTTATAGCTTGTCAGGAACACTCCCTACAAGGATGAACACCTGAATTTGAGATACCATCTTTAAGGCAAGGTTGATCATGCCTTGGAAGGGTTAGTGGTTTAGCTGGAGAAATTCCCCAGACTTTCTATGTTGTAGTATGTGGGGGATTGGAAATAGGATATTGAGAATGGGTGACTTCTTGCTTTGAGATTGATGAAGAAAACTTTTTACTTTAGACTCCTGCCGTGCATATTCTTTCAGATTAGGCTTCTGAGGACAGTGCAGGAGAGGCTGAGGGACAGGCTGGTTCTTCCCATGCAGTGGGAGTTACGGCTTGCTGGGCATGGGGGGAATCATGCAGGCATATCTGTTCTAATCAGTTCCCACCAGAGGTTTCAGCCTCTGATGCTTTGGGCAGTTGTAGTCTGTTTTTTATGATGCATACTTTACTTTTTTTTGTGGACTGAAATATGTGGTCTAACTGAAAAGTTTGGACTTAACCCTTCATCCCCAAACCATATACCATGTGTTTGAATATATCATGTGTTTGACAAACGGGAGATGAAAATACCCGATGTGATATTTCCTTCTGACCTACGTATAAGTGGTTTAATTTCTTTTGGGTTAGAGATAAAAATTGGTGAAATTATTAATTAGACATAATCTCTCCTGGTACTCTGTATCCCAAAAAGAAGACCATCCAGAGGGCCAAATTTTACTGTCAGCATTATATAGGTTGTTGCAGTAGAGAGTTCATTGGTTTAGTTCTCTTGGATTTTTGTGACCAGCAAAAGTACGGAAATCTGGAAAAGATGCTAGCTTGTGAAAGCAACCAGCAGCATCCAAGTACGGTGAGATTCCACTGGGGAAAGTCGGTGTGGGTAGCATTGTGAAAGGGTCATTCCCCCATATGCTCAGCACTGGTGAGGCTGCACCTTGAATCCTGTCAAGATTCTGTGCAAGTTCCCCTCATTATAAGACAGATGTTGAGTTGCAGGAGGTCCAGAGAAGGGCAACAAAGCTGGTGAAATAATGCAGACTTAATGAATACCAACAGTATCCTGGGCTGCATCGAAAGGAGTGTGACCAGCGGGTCGAGGGAGGTGATCCTGACCCTCTACTCTGCTCTTGTGAGACCTCACTTGGAGTATTTTGTGCAGTTCTGGTGTCCTCAACATAAAAAGGACATGGAACTGTTGGAACAAGTCCAAAGGAGGGCCACGAGGATGATCAGGGGACTGGAGCACCTCCCGTATGAAGATAGGCTGAGAAAGTTGGGGCTGTTCAGCCTGGAGAAGAGAAGGCTGCGTGGAGACCTCATAGCAGCCTTCCAGTATCTGAAGAGGGCCTATAGGGATGCTGAGGAGGGACTCTTCATGAGGGACTGTAGTGATAGGACAAGGGGTAATGGGTTCAAACTTAAAGAGGGGAAGGTTTAGATTGGATATGAGGAAGAAATTCTTTCCTGTAAGGGTGGTGAGGCAGTGGAATGTGTTGCCCAGGGAAGTTGTGAATGCTCCATTGCTGGTGGTGTTCAAGGCCGGGTTGGACATAGCCTTGGGTGGCATGGTTTAGTGGGAGGTGTCTCTGACCATGGCAGGGGGGTTGGAACTAGATGATCTTAAGGCCCTTTCCAACCCTAGCTATTCTATGATTCTATGAATACACGCTGAGAGACTTCTCCATCACGGAGGTGTGAATCATTTCTTCTGAAACTGTAGAAGCTCTAACAGAGGAGGAAGCCTAGGACCGTCATGGCTTAGTTACCTCAGTTTTAGTAGTCCTGATTTAATGTTGTCAGTATATCCTAGCTAGTTACAGAAAAGCATATACACTTATGTCTGCAGTGTAGATTTGCCAATCTTGTAATCTGAAAATGTTTATATGTCTAATAACAGATTTTTACTTAAAGATGCAAATGTCATTTACAAATTCAGGGTCAAATAAAATTTTCACATACCTCTAACTGAAGAAAAATCAGTTGCAAATCCGAGTTTACTTTGTTTTTGTCTTGTCCCAGAATTGGGAACTGCGAAAGCAGCCTACTTACATAGGAATTTGTGTTCTGCGTCTTTGTCATGTCTTTGGCATCATAGTGTGAACAACAGCAAAGGAAATCCACAGGACAGAGAACACAAATTTACCGTAGTATCTGAGCTGTGTTTGTTTAGAGATCTACAATAATCTCTTGTTCCTGTGGATGCTTTTGAATGCATCATCTTTTGCTCTGATTACAACTTGAAAGTAGCAGCTGGTGAGCCACACTATGTTTTTATGTCAGCATACACTGACAGGTTCAAAAAGTGTTAGAAAAACAACTTTCTGAACCCCTTTTGGTAGCAATAGGATGATAAAACCATGACTTGGAATGAACATGGAAGTCTGTTCGCTGTTCAGTATTAGATACTTCATTAGGTTGCCTCATTTGTTCAAGACTAGCTTGTATTCTTTAAACTTCTGCAGAATTTAGGCAATCAGTATTTCCATAGAGCATTTATGAAGGTGTCCCTGATGTAAAAGGTGGTACCTATGATTTATCGAGCTCTTTGCATATTGAACAAACTGGGTTTTAGCAAGAAGGTTGATTTATTTTTTTGCTTATTCCCCCTGCTTCTGCCCTGGCATCAGCTTTCAGCAAGACTGCCAGCCAGAGAGTTGATGTAGATACTCTTATAAATGAGAGCACAAAGTGGGAGTAATATGTTAGAACTGCAATAATGCTGACATGTTTTGTGTGATTTAAGGTTATTTGCTAACTGTAATTCTTTTTAACTTTGTAGATTTGCCGTTCTGTTATGATAATAATTTTGTCCTTTTCTGTCTCTTCTCTTAGGGATGGAAGATGGTGCTGAATTTCATGAACATATCTTTCTGGAGAAACACCTCAAAGACTTTCCCAAGCAAGGACCTATTCGCCACTTCATGGAACTAGTCATCTGTGGGCTTTCGAAAAACCCACACCTCAGTGTTAAACAGAAGATTGAACATATTGAATGGTTTCACAAGTATTTTGAGGAAAAGAAGGAATATCTGAAAGACATTTGAGACCTGGGAAAGTGTTTAACCTTGAACTAAAGAATCATTACATCAAAATTGATGTTTTCTTGTAGTGGAAATACTGTCAGTGCGGAGTAATCACGTAACCTGGAAATTGTATTTTAAAGAATAAACTGAAAGGTCATACTTTCATGTGTGCATGTCTGTGTATGTTTTCATATTTTTGATGACGAAGGAGCTGAAAAGTATGGCTTTTGTAGAATGTGAATTCAAAGTTTAATTTACCAAAATTGTTGTATAAATTACAAAGCTCATCTTCTGACCATACAAAATACTGGATCTGACTCCACTTCGTACACCCTTCATATGTGTTGTTGCATATTGTAACAGGTTTGGTCATTTTTCCCATTCTGGAAAACTTGCAATGTTTTCCTTTTTAACTCATCTTGCGGCTCTAATTTTGAAAAGCTGTTACTGAGATAGTAACAGTTTGTTTTGCTAATTCATTAGATACACCTATTTGGATGGTATTAATCCTGTCTATCCTCCTTTCACTAATTGTCTTTATTGATTCATTTAAAAATTTTTGGTAACAAGTCATTCGAATTGAATGTTTGTTAGGTCATCTGCTTAATGAAAGGCTATTACATTCACAAGATGTGTACACAGCGTAATACTGCGGAGTTACATAAAACAATATGGGAAGTCTCTCCTAGCATCCATACGTCCATGACCAGCTTCCCATCAGTATTTGTTTAAAAATGGGTCTGGTTGTCAAATAATCCATAAAGTTCTGTTTCATTAGAGCAAGCAGTTTCATGGTTACTACAATGTTTGGAGCTGAGGCCTTATCTCCTTCATCTGCAGGGCTAGAAAGAGGACTTGATATTGCTGGCAAGGAGAGTCGTCGCCTTCAGATTGCTGTCACATGATGCCATTGCTGTTTTCTGTCTAGTCCTCTGATGCTGGTGAAGTAACTTCATATTTTCTAGCTGATCCTTTATTCTAATTAAATGTGTGGTCCTTTGTGTCTATTAAGCAATTTCGGTATATTTTACCTCAGTTTTTAGCTAAGTTTTCATCCAGGATTGTTCACTCAGTCATTGAGAATCCTGGATTACTTCTCACTTCTTAACTTTCCAGAGCATTTCCAGGCTTGCATATTGTGTTCTTGTTCTCCTGCATTCACTCCAAACACTTCAGCAGCTCTTGGCCCTATAAATAAGCTCCTATCTTCTCACATTTCCTTGCAACTCAAGCAGGAAGGAGGAAGTTATGGAATGAAGGTAAAACACTGTCTTCATAGGCACACTGATTTTTAAAGCAGAATTGCAAGAAAGCGAATGAAAACCAGAGTTGGCCTTTTTTTGTGAGTTGGAATATTATTGCTGTGTTCTGCTCATCTGCAGGACGTGAGTTTGGCTGTCTGGCAAAGGGCAACACTTGGGCAGTGGGAAGGAAAAGCAGCTTCTTGATTTTCTAGCTGTAAGAGCAGCAAGGTTCAAATCCTGCTTAAATGCTCAAGAAATTTGCTGCCTTTGGAATGGAGAGTGAGAGTTACATCAAAATATCCCAATTTATTACTAGGATAATTTTAAATTTTTGGTTCAAGGCCCAGATACGTTTTACTTCAAAAATACCATTCTTCCCAGATTTATCTCAAACTGTGCTGCACATCTGGCGTTCTGCTGTATTTAAAAGCCTTTTCTAAAACAAGGTACAGCGGCTTTGAATTCACCTCAGGCCTTTAGAAATGGCTTCTCTGTGTATTTGCATCAAACATGTTCTGATACAAAAGTTGGGACTCTCAGGAGCTCGGCCCTTAATGGAAGAATTTCAGAAGTGTTAGCTGTGTATGGAAGCGCTGAATTTCACAGCACTGGGAGTGAAGTCAATGTTATTGTTTAAACAGATTCATTAGGAGGTCAGTTTGACAAGCTCTTAACAAGAGCTCTCAGTACTTAGGATCTTTAGAAAGCTGTAGTAATTCCTACTTAGATGCTTAAATATAGATTTGAGAGTTAATACTTGGCAACAGGATTTGAATAATCAAACCTAGCTGCACCTATGTGTATGGATGCTTACTGGGGCTGCTCAAGGCACATTAAGAGAGCTCAAGTGGCAGCACTTTTATGTGTGGGTTTTTTTTTGTGGTATATGCTTCTTGGTAGCAGGCTTGCAGGCATTTAAAGTGTCACTTACAGATGAGTCACTTAGAACCATAAAAATCACCCCTTTCCTGTTGCAGCCTAGAGGATAAAAGCTTTCTGCCACTGTTCAGAGTGCAGCCAGTGCTGCAATTAGTGATTCCCACACTGGAGTCATTCAGGCTTTTCTTAAGATGGTTGGTTTTCCTCTCTTGTAACTGGTTAGGTGGTATTACGCATACTTTAACGGACTCAGCATTAGGATCTGTTCAAGGCAAAATAGCATCTGCTGTGTTTTGTGGTCTTACATTTTCTTCTCTATGCATGAAGCTGAGGTCTTGTTAATGTGCTGCTAATGCTATACCTCTGTGACACCCACGTTGGAAAGTTGTCTGGCTTGAAGGGGAGGGCTGGGGCAGTTGACCCTGGTCTGAGAAAAGCAAGAAGATGGAGCAAACTGACCTGGAGCCTTAATTGCAATGAACCCTGTCTACATATGACTTTTAGATGACAGTTTTTCCTCTGGGGTGGCTACAATGGATACATAGCAGAAGAACATCTTACTGAGCAGAGATGGCTGGGCTACTACTGCAAAGTTGCATGCAAAGGCACAGAGACACGCTGTTGGCCATGGTGGTAGCTGCTGGCAGCAATGTGAATGATGGGCATGGCTTCCGCAGCTGAGCTGCTGTCCTGTGAATAAGTCCATGCTCCTTTCTCTCACTTTTTCGTCACACCCCTGTAGCCTCAATTTTCCACCCATCTGGTGCTACTGCAGTGGTTCCAGAAGGTCTCTGGCCATCTCAGGGGAGATGGAGGCGCTGGTGCAGGTGGAAGGCCTGGCGGAGGGCAGTGACTCCGTGTTGGCAAGAGCGGGGGAATAAAGGGGGGCTGAAAGGGGCCCATATAATTTGTAAAGGCGTAATGAGGGTGTTAGTTGATGTGAAGCTCAGCATGACCCAGCGGTGTGCGCTTGCAGCCCAGAAAGCCAATCGTATCCTGGGCTGCATCAAAAGGAGCGTGATCAGCAGGTCGAAGGAGGTGATTTTGCCGCTCTACTCTGCTCTCATGAGACTGCACCTGCAGTACTGTGTCCAGCTCTGAGGCACCCAACACAGGAGGGACATGGACCTGCTTGAGTGAGTCGAGAGGAGGGCCATGAAGATGATGAGAGGGCTGGAGCACCTTTCCTATGGACACAGGTGGGGAGAGTTGGGCTTATTCAGTCTGGAGGAGAGAAGTCTCCAGGGAGACCTCAGAGCAGTTTCCAGTACCTAATGGGGCCTGCAGTAAATCTGGAGAGGGACCTTTTATAAAGCATGTAGTGACAGGACAAGGGGGAATGACTTTAAACTGGCAGAGGGGAGATTTAGATTAGACATTAGGAATTTATTTGTTACTGTGAGAGTGGTGGGGCACTGGCACAGGCTGCCTAGAGAAGCTGTGGCTGCCCCACTGCCTGACAGTGTTCAAGGCCAGGCTGGATGGGGCTATCAGTGACCTTGTCTAGTGGAAGATGTTCCTACCTATGGCAGGGGTGCTAGAACTGGATGATCTTTAAGGTCCTTGCCAACACAAACCAGTCTGTGACTATGAAGCAACTGTGAATTTGCTCCCCAGCATGGTGTTAGGAAGAAGCTGGAGGAATGATTTTATGGATTGGTTGCAAGATTATCTGTGCTGGAATTGCAGCCCTACCAACCAGTTATGCTGTGAAATTGATGTGGCCTGTGCCTTACAGGGGGTTGTACTCCTTGAACACTTACCTGAGCAGTGGAAGAAGGATGGCTATGGCTTAATTTAATGCTTCTGACCTGGCAGAGGAGCTAAAAGGAATGGAATGCATAGGGAGAAAAATGCTGTGTGTGTTCCCACCTGCAGGTGGTTTTTTGCTTAAACCATGTCTTTTTAAATGAAGAGGAGCATTAAAGGAATCCTGGAGTGCTACCCAGGTCCATTTTCTTTCAGTGCCTACAGAGATAATAAAATTCCAGCATGAAAATAACTCTTCATTGGAAGCTTGTGCTTTGAGAAGCCTGAAGCATCATGGCATTTGTGTTATGGGTCATTTGTGTGACGGGTCCATGGGTTTGCTTTCAGTGAGGATTTAAAAGCAAATAGTCTCACTTTAGTTGGGTTTGTGACTTAGCAAAACTGTATTCATGGACAGAGAGTGATGACTTCTGAGATTGCTGGGCCTGGTTTTCACTGTGTTCACACCTGCAGGTGTTTTGAAAGTTCATCTGCCACTGAGATGCTGTCCAGGGGGACACAAGGAAAGTGCAAATCCCACCCTGCTGAGTGGCTGCGGCACTCTGGTCTCATGATCTCCACAAGATGTCAGTGTAGATTTATGGGATTAGGTATAAAATCCTTGTGCTGTTCCCCCCACCCCGGCAGATTGAAGCAAGAACTGTTTAGAGCTGCACAATAGGTCTGATTGCGCTCCGTGATGTGTCGCCCATGGACAAGCAACGTGGCGAGTGCTGGCATCCATGGAGAGGTTCAAGTGACACCCCAAAATGGGAGCACAGCTGCTGACAAAAAAGGGCAACCCTTTGCTCATACCAAGGTGCCCTTAATCCCTTGAGGACAAGTTGCATTTGTGTAATATGCAATATCTCACTTGTGCAATAAAGTGCTCTATATCTTACCCAAAGGAAAACTGGAAGCCTGAAGTAAAACTGAAGTACCAGCTTGGCGGCAGGAAGGAGCTCAGGGCAATTGGGTCAGTTAATGTATTGGAGAAGCTTAACTGCTGGCAGATCCAAAGCTTGCTTTGTTTCTTTACATGCAAAATGTGGTCTTGTAGTGTTGAGCAACGAGCTGAGACCCTGTGAAGAAACCAGGATATAGCGTCCAATGCAGAGGAGTTCCCCTTCACTTTTTAGTTCTTTTGCATAGCAGTCCCTGCTCATCAGAGAAACTTCTTAATGCCTTTTGAGATGGATTCAGGTGGATGTCAACAACAGAGGCGTTTTTCCATGGAAGAAGCTTCTCTGAAGTGGTGGTTGTGGAGACACTGACCCAAGCCCAGGTCTTGTCCTGTTTGGGCGGGAGTTTCCTCAGCCATATTGCTTCTCCCTTTCTGAGAGTTTATTATATGGTGGGGCTTCTTTCAGGCCATGATAGTCTACTGTTAGTCTCCACTCTCCATTAGACTTCAGCACTGGCCATATGGGGCTATTAAAGGGTGAGCGGGTACGTCCTGCTGATCACTCCTTGGCTCTCCAGTCAACAGATCAGCTTATGGATGGGAATCAGGGAGTCTTGATGTGATATTGCTATTATCTTGTTGATAAGATGATGTCGGTCTTGCCATTTTATTCCCCAAAACAGGCTGGGCTTCTCCATGCCCCTGTGCTGTCCAGCCTTTCCTGGGACTATGCTGCCCTGGGATTTGCTGGGCCAGCTGAAGTTCCTCTGGGCTGCCAGCTCCCAGCTGCTCTGGCCATGGTGAGAAAGAGGCAGCATAGCCAGCAGTCATAGGGATGTTTCCCAGCCAGCTTCCCTCTCTGCTCTCTTGCAGCCCCTGGCACTTATCACCATTCTCCCAATAAAAGTCAAGGGCAATGCAGCCCCTGTCTATCTTTGCAGCTGGGCCTGTGGTTATCTCAATGCAATGGGTACTGGTGTGGGTGGCCCTGTTCCTACCGCTGTGCTGTGCGATGATTTATGTGCGAAAGCTGAGCGATGATACATGTGTGGTCCCCACCACTGCACCCTGTCACCCGCGAGGGAGCAGGGGGGTGAAAGGTGACAGTATTTGTCAGCAGTGGCAGAATAGCCACGTTTCAGATTTCACTGGGGAAGTGGGGAGGCAGGGAAGGAGATCAAGACCCATGTGATGCTCAACCCTGTTCACAGGCCTGCCTTGCAGCCAGCACAGAAAACAGTGTCTCATTTTCCTTATGGGCAAGCATTTGCCCACCTCAATCTGAGTGAGAGGGTTTGCATTGCGCAGACCAGCTGGAGATGGGGATGCAAACTCCGTCTCCCCTTGATGCGTTATGTACCCGCTCACCCATGGGACAGCCAAGATGACTTTCTGGGATCAAGGAGTTTCTGAGGAGGCACTTGCGTTTTCCTGGCCTCCACACCATGGCAGTCACTGGGTTCCATTTAAAAGAGGTATTTTTCTGCTGGCAAAGGGATTTTGCCTGTTCAAGGCTGGACTCTGCCAGCACACTTGCCCCTGACACAGGCTTGGGATGTGCTCCTGGGCTGCCCAGGACAGGGGATGCCCTGCAAAGCCAGGCAGGTTTCAAAGATAAAGGATAATCTTATCTTCAGAGCTGATTTTTAAATAGAATGAATCCTGATGCTCAGCACACTGCAGCTGTGCTGGATAAGGAAAAAGGTGCAAACAAAACAGCCACCTGGATTTAAGGGCAAAGATGTGAGCTGGTTCCTCAAGTTAGTGATTACCCCCTGAAATCAATGGGATTGCTCAAGCAAATTACCATCTTGGCTGTAAGAAGACTTTGCTGTGAACTCACCCCAAGCCTCCCTGGTGAGGGGATGTTTGCTTAGCGCTTTTCAAGGGAAAAAATGGAACTGGAGGCACATACCAAGAGTTGCTCCTTAAAACCTCCCAGTCCCTTAGACCAGGCTTTATTCCATTATATATATTAGATATGATGGCCATAACATATCAGCAAATGCAAAATTGTTTTATAAAACTGGATTTTATGAGGCTGGATTTATAAGCCTACAAGCTATAAGACAAAAAGGGGGAAAATAAAAGGAAAAGGAGAAAGATAAAATATAAGGAATACTTCAAGTTTAGCCCAAATTTAAGCTGAAAATGAATGTTCTGGCAGTGTTGCTCTCAGTGTGATCAGTGGCCGTGTTTTGCTCAAAAAGGCCCTGGTATCACTGACTTTAAAACCTTGGGAAACATTGCTATAATGAAATTATTGGAAGTTACTTTTTTCCACCTCTCTTCTGAAAGCAACTTAATATTGCAGCTTTTTGAAAAGGGTTATTTTAGGTCAGTCACAAGGTACAGGGGCCTCAGAGTGGCAGTGCTATATCAGATTGGCAGCGATGCTGAGTGGTGATATCCAGACCCGGATTGTGCCGGTATCACAAGGGTGTAAATTTGAGTTTCCCATTGCTCCAAAGTCAGAAGCAGCTGCCAGGCATGTGAAAGGTTGGTTGCCTGAACTCAGGGCTGCAGCCAGATTGGTTTCTCTGTCATTCCAAGCCATGTGATTCACTAAGCAGAGTGGTGGAGAGAGATGAAGGCTGCCTGGAGCCACTCATGGCACCCTTCAGCTGCTGTGGGTCCTGCTGGGACACAGCAGGGGGGTGCTCTGCAGAAGCCAAGTGTCCCACCTGCTGTTAATTGTTCACTTCCCACTCTCCAGACCTGAAACATCTCCTGCTCCTTCGTAAGCTCCTTCCGCAGATGTTTAGAAGCGACTGGCAAGCTGCGTAGCTTCTTTCCTCCCCCTTCATAGAGAAAGATCCCAATCCAAGGGGCATTTGCAAGCGTGAAACCTTGGTTTGCATGTCAGGCTGGGGCCGCCTGCCTTTGGGTTCCTGCTGGAGAACACTCTGTGGCTGTGCATCTGCCAAGGAGATGTGTTGGAGAGGATGAGCCTTCTTCCAGGCTGTGTTGACTCCCCGGGTATGTGTGTACCATGTAAAACATAGGTTTTGTTTGAGCCTAACCGCCACCCGAGGCAGTTTTTCTGCAGTGTGATGATAATACGACCGACCAAAACTGTAGCTTAAACACCCAACCCCAACATTTTGCTGCTGTGATCCAAGGGGCTGGGAATGGCCACCTTTCCAAAGCCTCACCCTGCACTGGGTTGCACTGTGGTTCATTTCTGCATGGAAAAGATGGTAAAGAGGGGAGGGCAGCAAGTCTTGTGCTTTTGAAGGGGCACATTTCAGTTCAGCACTGGGTAGCAAGCAAGGTGGGCTTGGGTCGGCTGATACACAGCCTGCAGCCCCCTGGTCCTGAGCCACAGTGTACATGGCTGCATACCCACCAGCTCAGGGTTGTAGCTCCTGCTGTTCCTTGAGCCCTATATTTCATATAATTTTAAAAGAAACCCGGGTTTCTGTCTCAGCAGTGGTGTTATTTGGAGAAGTGGCTGTGTGAAGCTTATGCCTAATTCTCCATGGCTGTTGGCAATACTTTGTATTTTCTTCCACAGCACATCCCCCAAATGGGTGTTTAATCAGATGCCAATGTAGGAAGAAGACAGCTTTCACCTGTCTCACCACCACTACTGAAGTATTTAAACCGTACTGCAGTGCAGGGGGGTCCTGCATCCCTCCCTGAGCCATCCCTGCATCTTCTTTGGTTGTGTCATGGGTTCAGCAGCAGCAGTCATTTTTTCTCCTTCTTGGTAGCTGGTGCAGCGCTGTGTTTTTGATTTTGGGCCTTGGAACAGTGCTGATAACACCAGTGTTTTCAGTTACTGCTGGGTAGTGTTTTGTCTGCCCAAGGACTTTCTGAGCCTCATGCTATGCCAGGGAGGAGGGGAAGCTGGGAGGAAGCAGAGACAGGACACCTGACCCAAACTGACCAAAGAGGTTATTCCGTACCACAGCACGTCATGTCCAGGATGTGAAAGCGGAGAGCAGAGACCCAGAAGGGTGTGGTGGTGCACTGGGGGGTTGGGCTTGGTGAGCAGTTGTATTCTCTTTCCTTATATTTCTCTTGTATTATTACTGGTGGTAGCAGCAGTGATTTGTGTTATACCTTAGTTACTAAACTGTTCTTATCTCAACCTGTGCGAGTTGCATTTTTTTTTCGATTCTTCTCCCCATCCCCCTGGGACTGGGGGAAGAAAAAGAGGGGAGTGAGTGAATAAGTAAAACTTCGTGAGCTTTAGAGGCTTAAACCACAACAGGTTGCCAAAGCACTGTCCATAACAGAAGCAAGCTCAGGCATGGCCAGGGAGGCCAAAGCTGGAGCTATTGGCTGCTCAGAGGGCTATAAGGAGTGTCCCTGTTCCTCTCCCCAGTCTCCTGGGGTGAGACCACCAGCATCACCTCCTGCCATTGGCCAGAGCTGAGCAGTGAGCCCTGCAGCTTTCCTTCTTGCCCAGCCATGGGAAAATGGCTGAGACCTGCTAATCAGATCTTCTCCTTCCTCCCACCACGTGGAAATGCGGAAGGAAAATCCTGCACCTCTCTTCTCCTGGCTGGGATGGGAAAGAGAAGCTGTATTTACTTTCCACTGCCTTGTAGCTGTGGAGAAAATGTTTAGTGAGTGGTACAGTAACAGTACGGGGCAACTGGGGAAGGCGACCCAGGGAAACGTCTGTCCCAGCTGTGGCTGTGTCAAGGGTGTTGCTGGATGTTATTTGTAACATTTAATTATTATTATTTTTACTTGTCCCAGTTCTTCCCAGCCGGAGAAGGTTCCTGAGGCCATTGCTCAGGAAAGAAATGGTGCTAAGCTGGTAAAAAAAGAACTAAACTCCCATGGTTTTGTTTTTTGTTGTCATAATTCTGCCGTTGTCACTTGGATGGGCGCTGGGATTTCCCATACACCTCAACTGAGCAGAGCTGGGTGTGGTGGTTAGAAAGATGAGGAAGGGTGGAGTGGTGCAGAGATAGAGGTGAGTCTGGGTCAATGCTTCTCAAACAAAATGAATATGAATTCAGATAACCTTTTGATGACAAGCACCAGGGGTATGTGCTGGGATGGTGGGCACTGGGGTGCTGGGATGGTGGGCACTGGGGCTGTGGGAGAAGCCTGAGAGCTGGGAGAGGGGGAAGCTGTCAGAGGGAGCACATCCTCTCCCTGTTTCTGTGTGATGTGCAGAGCAGGGTGAGAGCCTCTTGGAGGAAGAAAAACAGCCCTTCCGTCCAGATGGGATGGGTCTGGGTACCAGATGGGACACGCTGGTCCTACAGGAGGTTGCTTGTGGCAGCAGGTCTGGGAGCAGTTCTAGGGTTATGGCTGTGGTTTGTGGTGTGTGAACACTGAGAGAGCACCACAGGTGTCCGACTTGTGTGTGGCCTGAGGTTGCAGGCGTCGTTGATCCAAGATGGGAGGAGTTGTTACTGCTGCAAGAGGAGGCAGAATTAGGCATAAAATCTAAAACATGGGAAGAAATTAGAATCCCATGGCAAGTTTTCCATGCTTATTTTTTCCTCTCCCTAAACTTAAAAAAAGAAGCTGAGGGGCTTTGGACCTTCCACAGGCACTTACCTTGGGCTGTTAGCTCCCTACTTTGCTGTGATCTGGTGCAAGAGTGTTGTGTGGGATGAGCAGTGCCCTTGCCCTGGCAGTGTGACCCTGCCCAGGAATAAATGACTGCAGCTGCTATCAAGTAACTACAATAAAAATTGTCACTGTTAACACACCTCTCCTCACTCTTGATTCTCATAATTAGGCCAGGTAGAGCAGCTACTAATTTAAATAGATTCTGAGGCTCTCCTCAGCCTTTGCAGCAGCAGTGCCTGGTTTTAATGGGGCTATGGAAAGACATTACCTTTTTCTGAACCATTTGCTAGACTTGCTCACGCCCACAAATAGTGACACATGATTTTACTGCACAGGAGCCAAACGTAACAAATCAACAAATAACTCCTGGTATCTGATAATCCAGGTGACACAGGTGAGTAATTGCCTAGAAACTTAGAAGAAGGCACTCAAATGCTGGTTTTTTTTGATGAACTGTGCATACCAGGTTGCATGCTTTGGCTTTTTGCTTGAATGGAGATAAAGATTTGAGTCCAGGACGTCCAGGTCTAAGTCAGTTCAAAGGTCCCTGACAAGGGTTTGTCTCCAGGAGAAATGTGCTTCACTCCCCATTAAATGGTCCAAACTGCTCTTGCTGGGGGTCAGCTTTTGCTGTCTACACCATCCCATGCCACCCTCGAGCTCCTGAAATCCCCCATGTGAATAAGACCCATCATTCATGGATCATGAAGTCAAAGTTAGGCAACATAACCCTCTAATCTGACATCATGATCAGCACAAGATGTGTGGTTTATTAATTTCAACTGCAGCATTTGTACTTATTTATGTATTTCTTTTAGGAAAAAACAAGCAAACAAGCCAAACATTTGGGACATAACAATTTCCAGCAATGGAGAGTCCACAGCATTGCTGGGTACATCGGTGCTGTGGTTAATTATGCTGATGAAGTCAATGGAGTTAGTGTAAACTCAAGTTATACCAGTGTGACTGAATACGGGATTTGGCCTAGTTACCTGAAAGGAGCAGCACTTTGAAGACTCTGTATGTCTTTAAATAAAATTATTCTCCAGCAGAAGATGCAGAAATGCAAGACTTTTCCTCTAAAGCTTAATACAGCAGTCAGTCAGTCTCCAGTATATCACTGGAATATTAATACCAAATCCAAATTGCACCCATGTTTAAGACAGATAATTGGGCTTATTTTATACATAACTCTGGCTGTCGTCGTTAGGGCTATATTGCTGCTGGCTGTGATAACATTTTTATCTGTTAACTTCCAAGCTGCTACGACTAACACCAGCTACTCCTGAAATGAGTCAGCTAACTTTCTTTTTAACCGTTTGTTCTGCTCCCTGAAGGTGTTATGGATGTTGTGGTATGACAAGCTGGTCGACACTCATTCCTTTAAAGCTTATGTAGCAATTTTATTGTCACAATAGGCTTTCTACAAAATGGGTTCAGACTTTTACAGCAGCTGGGCAAGAACCATTTCCAGCTTCAATGCGAAAAACTGAGCGAAAACAATTGGTTTGATTTATTTAAAAAGCATTTTATGATGGAAATCTGTGTTACAGCATCCTTTTTTTTTTTCTCCCATAGGAACAATTCGTACAGGCTATCTGAATTATCCAGAGACTGCCAAGGCAGATTTATACTTAACCTGGATTATAAGAAAATACACCGCAACAAATCATTACTAATCACAATCAATCGGTGTGATTAAACCTCTGAAATCTCTCCTGAATTTGCATTAATGAATGAGAAATTGCATGCAAATGGCACTGAAGTTCTCGGTCCCAGCCAGGCGTTGTGCCTTTCATCTCCCTGCTCACCCAGCATGGTGGAAGGTTTTCTTTTGAGACTATGTCCCAATGAAAATTCTTCCATTCTGGGTGAAATTTCCATGGGAGGACTGGGAACATTTATCTAAGAGAAAGAAGGAATGCTGTAGCCTGATACACCCTAAAAGGATGTTAACCCCTATAGACCAGTCACACCCTAGCTCAGGTAAAATATTTTCAGACTAGCTAACTTATCTCTTCACATGTAAAATGTCTGTGGTATTCTTCTTAACTTCCTGTGCCGAACTGCTGGTGCTATGGTTGCTATAAATGGCCAAGAAGCTACAATTCCCCACCCCAGATGTGAACAGAAAGCTCCAGCACATATTTATCTTTTTTTGGCATACTTTACAGAAATATTTTGAAGCTTAAGAAGTCTCTTGGATTATGTTTGTTTGCTGTTTCAATAGCCTCCTGTGAAAGTGCTCACAAAGGATTATTCTTCTTTCTGGTTCATGGTGATTTACTTATTCCTCCAACTCAATGTTTGCGTTATGCTGATTATAAGGACCATAAAACCATGGCACTGAAATGCATCATTTCCAGACGCTACTTGTTCTCTTTGCTGGAAGAAAATGAGGAATCACACCCCAGAGGATGCTTGCCAGGCAGAGGATGGAGCCTGCTCTCCTGGGGCTGCAGAGTAGGGCAACAAGATCTGGGGGTGCCAGAAGCCCAGCATCACCAGCGCTGGCTGGGATTGGAGGGTGATGAATGCTCTTGGGTATGTTCATGGCTGATAGCATCTGAGGGATGCCCCATAAAGTATAATCCTTAATCCATCTCCTTGGGAGCCCAGGAAGACTGAAGTGGTCAGTGGGAAGTGCATGAATTTAAGCCCTTCAGAGACAGAGCAGGATGAGGATTCCTCCATGCCTACTCTGCAGGCATGAACTTGGCCTGCATGACAAAAGCCTTTTACAGTGTCCCTGTGTTTTATCCTCATCCAAACCAGTCAAAATAAAAAAAGAAATCCCAGATTACCCACCTATCCATGTCCTGTGGGAGACAAACAAAAAGATCCATTGTCTGCTCCAGCCAGGAGGCAGAAGATGTGCCTACAACCATTGGTGCACACGCCTGGGAGAGCAGCAGCGTAATTGCTGAGTGGTGAGTACCAGTTTGTCGTGTTCTGGGATCCTTCCCCATATACACCCACTTTATATGATTCTTTTCTGTTCAGAGGGGAGATTACCTCAGCCCATAAACACCCATGCAGTGAGATAGCTTTGTGCAGCTGTCCTCCATGTGGCAGAGGTAATGGTGACAATGCCAATATAAGGAAACCTGTGTACCACAGGACCTGGCCTCTGGGCTGCTTGGCTGCTGAGTGCCCAGCTGCTGCACTGCAATAAACCAGGTCCACACTGCACCTGCAGCACTGAGAGCACCATCAGCCCAGTGAGGCTTCACAGCCACTGGAAGAGGCACTGCTGTGAAGAGATGTCAACCTGCTTTAGGGTGCTCCCATATCCAAGCATGGATGTCCCTCAAAGGCTGGGAGAGGTAACCCAGATCCAGTGCATCATATCTCCCCAAAGGGTGTAGCTGCAAAGCAGTGCTTCTTGACGCAACTGCTTCCCAGTGACAGGAATGAGGTAGGTGGGTTTTAATGAAGAGTGGCTTTAGGTTCACTTCGTGTGGGAGGATTGCTTTGCTGCGGGTCAGCACTGTGGGTGAGATCACCCCACTCCTACACATGGCCACTGGTCCCAGGCACAGCAGGATCACTTCTCTGGCTCTGGCCAAATGTTACCTGAAATCTCTCCTTGCTGCAGGTGCTGGTATTGGTGAAGGTGATGAGCTACACTGATAATGGTGTCTTCTGTAGAAAATAGATAAGCGGGCATTTGAAAAGGAAGAAACTAGTGAGGGGAGAAGAAGAGCCTGTATTTCCCACAGTGTCAGGGTACTAGTGCTTCGCTAACAGGCTGAAGTGAGCTGGGCCTGTTTCAAGCCAGGGTGTTTGAGGAGGACAAGTGGGCCAGCTGGTCTATGGAGACTGATCATTCTCTTCTGTAAAAGTCTGCTTTGATTTAATACTCACCTGAAAGGGAAGTGCCTCCACAAGCACTTAATGCTTCTGTGAGCCTACAGTTCATCCCTACAAACATGCACACAGTTCTGTATGGGCTAGAGTTTAAGCTCATGGTATGTCACAGAACATTTTCTGCTTAATTTTTTTTAATAGTCTTTGTAAAAATTCCCTATTTTTGCCCTCAGCTGTTTACTGAGTTAAATGGATGCACTTGCAGAGGATATTCATCCCTGGCATTCATCCCAGGTTATCTGGACAACTGCCTGAGAGCCTTCATGTTTGTTCTTACCTTCATGAGCCTTTGTCTCATGGTATAACTTCTCCTGGAGAAACCTGGCACCTGACCCTAGCATTGCTCCTCCGTTCTGTGAGCAGTTTTATGGTTTTCCTGTTTGAGGCTGTGTTCTGTTTTTTTATCTACCTGGTTCAGAAATACTCACTGCTAAAATGTTCCTCTAATTCTGAGCTGACCACAAGATGCTGTGTTCAGCAAAAGTAGGTTTGCTCTTCAAAACCTTTCCTGCTGCCTCTTGGTGCAGCACAGCTTTGGGAATCTATGTCTCACTTCTAACAGTGAAAAGTCCCATTCATAGTCAAGATGTTTCTGGCACTGAAGTAGCTGTCTTCTGAAAAGTCTCTCCTGCCCCTCTTGAATCTTTCCCTTTTCAGCTGTGTGGGTTAGGCACGCTCAGCTTCTCAATAGGTACTAGAAGCCCTTGTCTGAAGACTCTTGCAAAAAGGTTTCGCTTCTGTTAAGTGAAACAGAGCTTTGGAGAGCCAGATGCTGCTGGCGTGTGTTTCTTTCCATGCTTTAGACAGTTTTGCATGTTGTTTTCTGTGAGTACGTTCTTGATGCTTCTTGACAGTGTCACCCTGGAGCCTCAGTTTGTATCACCTCTCTGCACACACTGCTTTAAAGTAGTTCTTCCTACCTTCAGAAGAAGATTTAAAAGAATCCTCTTGCAGTGGCCAGTGCATTCCCGGGATGCTTTGATGCCCTGGAATCCCTGGTTGCTTATGTGAGATTCCCGCTCCACTGGTCACCCTGCCTCCACATCACTCTTAACCCTGCCTCCACTTCTGATATGAAATCAGCATTCTCTGCTGGTAGATAAGATGAGCCCTGCGGCACAGCAGCTAACAAAGATGAGTCTTTGATATAATAACAGGTT
Organism: Myiopsitta monachus; assembly: GCA_017639245.1. NCBI lineage: Eukaryota > Metazoa > Chordata > Aves > Psittaciformes > Psittacidae > Myiopsitta > Myiopsitta monachus. Next base: position 71,248,186 of record CM029919.1, read on the forward strand.
AACAGGTGAAAGGAACAATCTGAGAGGAGGAAATCTACCTTACTCTGTAGTACCAGCACCAGCTGACTCCATCTACAGCTTGTCCAAACAAGAATATTCTGATCTCCTAAAGGCCATTTGTAATTCTGACTATAATCCATGCAGAGGGGTCAGACTTTAAAGTCCTTGTTTATCTCCTCTCTCTTTCCACTGACACCTGCCCATTTTCAGGTCAACGTACTAATTTTTAAGTTGTTATTAGGTCTACAACACTGGCATGGCATTTTGAAGTAAATCCAGTAGCAGAGGTTGAACAACACTCATAGATTATTAATTTATGTAGTTTTTATAAAAAGAGTACAAAGATGCTTTTAAATAACAGTCTTTTATTAATTCTATCAATACTAATTGCACAGTACTATAAACCATAAAATTTTACATTTAGCTCTCAATTTGTTTTACAGAAAATAAGATGGCTTGCAGTTACAGATGAAGATCTTTATGGTTAAAAAATGATGTTGTATGTAGCATGGCTGCTGCCTTCAATTTCTCACCTGGAATGATGAAATTCATCTTTTTATAAAGAAAATACACACTCTCAGTCTTCACTGCCATTGGGCACCTGTAAGTTATCTCAAAACTTAGTAATATGTGAAGCTTTTCCATCCAGAATTGAAGTGATGGTGCTAGGCAACACATTGTCTTCAAACACAGAAATTGCCTCAGAAGTATCAGTTGATATTTGATGTACATCGAATCAAGAATTTGACGGGCCTTAAAAAAGAGGCAGTTGATTGACAGCTGTGAAGGCAGATTACTCTTTTTCAATGCTGCTTTGAAAGAGGGCTTTCTTGGTCAGTGTCCTGTCAGGGCTGTGACTGTAAAGGCTGAGCCAGAGCCAAAGTGTACCAACTCTTGTTTATTGACATGCTCTGATGTCTGAGTTTGTGAAGGTTGGGGTTACCCTTTGTCATGGGTTCAGCAGCAGCAGTCATTTTTCTCCTTCTTGGTAGCTGGTGCAGCGCTGTGTTTTTGATTTTGGGCCTTGGAACAGCGCTGATAACACCAGTGTTTTCAGTTACTGCTGGGTAGTGTTTTGTCTGCCCAAGGACTTTCTGAGGCTCATGCTATGCCAGGGAGGAGGGGGAGCTGGGAGGAGGCAGGGACAGGGCACCTGACCCAAACTGACCATAGAGGTTATTCCATACCACAGCACGTCATGCCCAGGATGTGAAGACGAAGAGCAGAGACCCAGAAGAGTGTGGTGGTGCACTGGGGGGTTCGCTGCTGGGGGGTGCACTGGCTGGGTTGGGCTTGGTGAGCAGTTGTACTCTTTTTCTTTGTATTTCTCTTGTATTATTATTGATGGTAGCAGCAGTGATTTGTGTTATACTTTAGTTACTAAACTCTTCTTATCTCAACCTGTGTGAGTTGCAGTTTTTTTTAGATTCTCCTCCCCATCCCCCTGGGACTGGGGGAAGAAAAAGAGGGGAGTGAGTGAGTGAGTAAAACTTCGTGAGTTTTAGAGGCTTAAACCATAACACCCTTGGATTATGAGCATGGGCTGTTGAAGCAGCTGCACGTGTCTCTACAAGCCTGCAGGAAGGGTGAGCTTTGCACCAAGATGTAGGGGTGAGAAGGTAACAGGTGTCCAGGTCATCCTTGTTCCCATCAAATCAAAACAGAGGACTGCTCAGCTTGCCTGGCTTTCGGGCCAGGCTTTGGTTAAGTGAATTTTCTCTGTCTGATTTTCTTCCTCCACTACAAATGGAGCTGATAGTCCTTCGAGGGTCTGAACATTATGTTTCAGATGCCTGACTCATGACAAGTGAATCTTACCCACACATTGAACTGGTAAATGAAGCCTCACACAGTCTCTTAAATGCCTGTCTCCCCAGAAGCTTTGGCCAGCACAAAAAAGACTTGAAAGCCACTCTTTCACCTTATGACTGGGAAGATTGCAGGTACTTTCCCCTTTGCCTGGAGATATTGTTAGAAGGCAGCAGAGGCCCGTTTTACTGCCATAACGAGTTAATTAACTCCATTTTTCCCCAACTAAGCTGAGCAAAGGTTTTGTGCAAGCCACATTGAGAAACAGGGCTTTTCTCCCACGTTCTTGCTGTGCCCGCAGTGATATGGCTAACAAAAGCTGTTGTCTTCTTGAGAGGAAAATCATACTTCTGAATTGTTTCCAACGGCCTGGGTTGCTCTTTTGGTTTCTAACTAAACTCGCTGCATTAGAAGAAATCTCCGTCACGAATTGCCTTCTTCCCTCACCAAGCCCTTGTGAATCATCCGTAAGGGAAAAACACGGTGCCGCTACCGTGCTGAGCGCAGCAGCTGCCATGCTGCTCTCCTCATCTGCTACAAGATGATGCCCAACAGGAGTGCTCAACAGCTTTCATCGGTCTTTCATATGACTTGGGAAATTTTTGGCCTTTTTTCCCCCCAGTTGATTCAACCAAGATGTGCCACCAAGGTTTTTCAGAAGAGGTTTCCAGAACCCTTTCCATGGCAGGGTTGCCTATGACAAGAAGCGTAAAAAGTCTCTGCAGATCAGGAAACTTACTCCGCGGTGCAATCTGTGTAGGAAAAAGTTCATTCACCACTTTTTGTGCTTGGCTCTGCCAGTGCAGATTCAACATCTCGCAGCTTCGATTCCCACGAAGCACTCTCAAAATATTTGTCACAGGCTGCTTTTGCTTGAAACCTATGAGAGCAGAGCAAGCTGTGCAACACAGCATGCCAGCACGCTTGTGAAAAACCCCTTCTGGGTGCCTGTCAGTGCTCTGCCTAGCATTTACCCTTGTACTTGGTCTAGCCATTTTCTTGACCTTGTGTTTACCTCCATGGCTCTTACCCACTTCCTGGCTCAGCTGCTGATCTTGTTGGCTGGCTCAGACATTGATGCACATGCAGCAATCTGTCAGCTAGACAGTAGCACTACTGAGGAAGAGATGTGCTGATTTCCTCTGACATTGGCACATGAATTTGATTAAAATATCAAAGAAATAATCCATTGATGTAGGTGTTTTTGTAGACCCATTTCCACTACTCCATAGAGGTGCGCAAATTGATGTTTTTTCTGACGACCATAAGAAAATTTTGGGGCTGCTCACGGAGGCAGTCGCTACCCATGCTGTAACAGCAGTGTCTGGGATGAAGAGTTGTGCAATCCATGTGCCAGTGACCCACAGCCGATGATTTGCAAGCCACTCATCAGGCCACTGAGCTACTCTAACTGCTGATTTCACAGCATCAGAAACCACTGAGTGTCCTTTCTCATCTGCAGCTGGGTCAAGCTGAAAACCAAAGAGGGAATGGAAATGGTTTGCAGGGACTTTCTTCTGTGCTGTGTTGGGCCCCAGAATACTGTCCTGTCCCTAGAGAAATGAGAAATGAGGGGGAAGATTACAATGAAAACCTATAATGCTGCAAAACTGCAGGAAGACAAAGGCATATTCCTGAAAACATATCAGAAAAGGAAATAAAACCAGGAACTGTTCTGGTGAGTCAGAAATATTTGGACATCACTGTCTGCAAACTACAACCCTTGATAACCAGTCAGCTGCTGAGAAATTCAGTGTACTCAATGGTGAGTTTTACAGTTTCCCCTCTCAGCTACCGCGTTTTGATAGCTTTTTAGGAACATGCTGACATCTTTTGGGGCTTCTTTGCCATTGTCTTTACTCTTTTTTGTCTTCTCCTTTTCTTACCCTTCCCACTCTTCAAAGAGACCTCCATAAGATGAATAAATCATAGAATCATAGAATAGTTAGGGTCGGAAAGAACCTTAAGATCATCTAGTTCCAACTCCCCTGCCATGGACAGGGACACCTCCCACTAAACCATGCCATCCAAGGCTATGTCCAACCCGGCCTTGAACACCACCAGTGATGGAGCATTCACATCTTCCCTGGGCAACACATTCCACTGCCTCACCACCCTTACAGGAAAGAATTTCTTCCTTATATCCAATCTAAACTTCCCCTGTTTAAGTTTGAACCCGTTACCCCTTGTCCTCTCACTACAGTCCCTAATGAACAGTCCCTCCCCAGCATTCCTATAGGCCTCCTTGAGATACTGGAAGGTTGCTATGAGGTCTCCACACAGCCTTCTCTTCTCCAGGCTGAACAGCCCCAACTTTCTCAGCTTATCTTCATACGGGAGGTGCTTCAGTCCCCTGATCATCCTCGTGGCCCTCCTCTGCACTTGTTCCAACAGTTCCATGTCCTTTTTATGTTGAGGACACCAGAACTGCACACAGTACTCCAAGTGAGGTCTCACAAGAGCAGAGTAGAGGGTCAGGATCACCTCCCTCGACCTGCTGGTCACACTCCTTTTGATGCAGCCCAGGATACGATTGGCTTTCTGGGCTGCGAGCACACACTTTTGGCTCATGTTCATTTTCTCATTGACCAACACCCCCAAGTCCTTCTTTGCAGGACTGCTCTGAATCTCTTCCCTGCCCAACCTGTAGCTGTGCCTGGGATTGCTCCGACCCAGGTGCAGGACCTTGCACTTGGCATGGTTAAACTTCATTAGGTGGGCATCAGCCCACCTCACAAGCGTGTCAAGGTCCCTCTGGATGCCATTCCTTCCCTCCAGTGTATCAACTGAACCACACACCTTGGTGTCATGGGCAAACTTCCTGAGGGCACACTCAATCCCACTGTCCATGTCACACACAAAGATGTCGGTCCCAACATCGATCCCTGAGGGACACCACTCGTTACTGGTCTCCAGCTGGACATTGAGCCATTGAGAACAACTCTGCATGCGGCCATCCAGCCAGTTCTTTATCCACCGAGTGGTCCACCTATCAAATTGATGTCTCTCCAACTTAGAGGCAAGGATGTTGTGTGGGGTAGTGTCAAACGCTTTGCACAAGTCCAGGTACATGACATCAACTGCTCTACCCCTGTCCATCAGTTCTGTAGCCCCATCATAGAAGGCCACCACATTGGTCAGGCAGGATTTCCCCTTAGTGAAGCCATGCTGGCTGTCACCAAGCACCTTGTTGTTTTTCATGTGCCTCAGCATGCCTTCCAGGAGAATCTGCTCCAAGATTTTTCCAGGCACAGAGGTGAGGCTGACTGGTCTGTAGTTCCCCGGCTCATCCATTTTCCCCTTCTTGAAAATGGGGCTTGTATTTCCCTTTTTCCAGTCACGGGGAAGTTCACCTGACTGCCATGATTTTTCAAATATGATGGACAGTGGCTTAGCAACTTCATTCGCCAGCTCCTTCAGGACCCACGGATGGGTTTCATCACATCCCAGGGACTTGTATATGAATGTCACCTTCTTCACTTTTCCTCCTCTGTCCAAGCTGCCGGATGTTCAGCACTGGTTCATGTTGGTACCCTGGAGGGTCTGAATGATGCAGGGATGACACCATAAGACAAGAAGTGTCAAATGCAGTTATTGTCCATCAGTCAGTCTCAGGGTGACCTGAAGACTGCTGATGACAAACCAGTTCATCTCCCAGCCTTGGGCTAATGCTTCTGTAGCTTCATTCTCCACAGCCTTGGGGCTCTGGAGAGGGTAAGTCCTTTCCTCACGTCTGTGCTTTTTGGCAGGCTGGGGCATGGAGCTGCCTGGTTTGGGGAGATGACTTTGGATGGGTTATACATGCTGGACTGTGGGTGTTGCCCTGGAGGAAGCTGTGTATCTGCTTCACACCACTAGTGCCTTTCTGCTGACAGAGAGTTGGGAGGAATGATCTAGCAGGGGTCAGACTGGTGCTTGTGTTTGCACTCCTGATTTAGTTCCAGTATTAAAAGAAACCCCCTACTCGTTAGGTTCATATGAAGGAGCAGCAAAGAAAGTGCCTATTTATGGAAGCTAAGGAGAATCCACAGAGATGTGGCCTCCTGTTATTTGTCTGAATGGTGCCTCCTGACATCACAAGTGGCTGGAAAGGCTTGCTCAGGAACAACAGAGAAGGCAGCCCTACCTGGCTGCGTTAAAGCTTTAACAACACGTTCAGCATCTAGCATTGCGTTTCTTCTTTTTCCTTACAGAATTCTTGTTTTGCAGAAAGCTTGATGTGCAGAGAGGGTAATGCTTTTTGAGTCTTGTGAGAAAAGTGTGCTCCTTGCTAGTTTGCAAAGTGACTTTTCAACCACACCATGGAGATTTTATACAGAGTAAGATGAGGTATACAAGAGAGGAAAAAGCTGTAAGGAAAGGTTCATTGAAGAAAAATTATAAGAAGGTATGAACTGAAAGAAAGCACACCTGGTTGTTCTGGAAGAGATACAAGCAGTCCTGCTTTTTTACACCAAATTTTCTGTGATGTAAAAATGCAGTTTTGTGATGAAACTATACAACCCTCAACTTTTTAACAAATGCATATATGTTAAGGATTCTTCAAAATTCATTTTTGCCTCTTTTCCATTTTATTTTGACTCATAAGTCCTCCTTATTTGTTTATCCAAACACTCAGAGGCCATCACTGCTGGGTCCTCCTGGGCAAGAAATGCTGAGGGTGCCTTGGCATTTATTCAGCTGGGTCAAGGAGAGGGCAGCTGGCTGCCTGCTACACCACTTCATCAAGAGTTGTCAGTCCCTGGCATCCCTGAGCCTGCCAGTCAGAGCGTTGTGCCTGGCTGTTCTGGACAGAACATTGCTGGGTGAGGGCCCTTTGCCAACTCCAGATCTCATACCTTTTTGCAGCACTCTTGGGAACACCACAGGGAAGTGCAGCCTGGAGGTGCTTACTTGAGACTTGTGGGTGCTGCAGGGCAATGTCAGCCATTCCCCAGGATTTAAGGGAAAGGAAATCCTGACTAGATGATGCATAACGGAAAGGGAGGTGCGGGACCAACTTTGCAGCACACGCTCAACCAGCTGAACTTCACTGCAGTGTAAACTGGAAATGCAAAATTACTTCTGACAGCTCCAGCAGCAAGAGCTCTGGATCCGTTCTTCCATTAAATCTCTGCAAGGTGAGGATGTGAATGTGAGCCCTCTAGGAGACACCCGTGCGTACCTGCCCTGGATACTTGCAAAGGTTGCCAGTTGTCCGTTAGGGCCACAGCTCTGGGATAAGAGTCCTTCAGTGCCTTGTAAGTATCCTTGTGGGTGCTTTGATACATGTTCTCTTTCTTCATACATTGCCCAAGTCTAATTTATTTCATTGTTTTGTGCTCATTTTCCTCCTTTCTATTTTTTCTTCCCCTTTCTCACTGATTTTTCCCTTGTTGTGACTTCTTTTTCTGGTTTCCTTATTTCCCCTGCCCTTTCTTTCTCTCTCTGCTTTCCACTCAGCCCTTCCCCGCTGACCCCCTCCTTGCATTTCCCATTCTCCAGCAGCTCTGTCTCCCATTGGAGAGAACGAGTTGTCCCTGCGAGTCTGTGCCTCAATGAACTGATCCCCACCTCAGAAAAAAGGGGATGCAAGAGAGTCCAGTTGCTGTCTGGGACTCTACTTTGATTTTGTTTGCTTGGTTTTTTTAGGGGTTTTGGGGTTTTTGTTGCAAGCTGCTTCACCAGGCAGCAGGGTTGGTAGCCACAAGTGGAGCAAAGAGTGAAAGTGGGAGGCTTTCAGGGAGCCACTGCTGATTTTGCATCTGCAGCAGCATTTCTGTAAGGTGTGGGTGGACGGGTCTGAACAGCCCTGCCACTCATCCCTTTGCATCCAGTGCTTTTCTTCACCTTGAGCCCCCTCCTAAATCTCATTGGAAATCCCCATCTCCTTCTTGGATAAAAAGAGAAGCCACCAAGCTGCCGCCTGCTACGTGCCTTCCTATTGCTGATCACACATCACGAGCTCATCTCATCCTGGTTGAGGTTCACTATTCTGGGCTTGGCAGATGCAAATGTAAAATTGAAACTGCTGGTTGCTGTTCTTATCTGTTTTCAGGGCGGTACATAGTGTGCCGCTGCCTTTAGGTACAGCCCACAACTGGGACCTTGCTGGTTTCAGTTTCATCAGTATATTCTCCTTGCAGATCAGGCACAAGCAAGGTTTGCATTTGCAGCACCACATCTCAGAGCACTTAAACTCTTAACCGACAGGGCTGCAACGGGCAGACATTTTTATGCCCATTTTACAGAGAGGTAAAAAAAAGCAACACAGAGTTACTGCATTTCACAGAAGAAAGAGGATGTGGCTACCTGGGGTCATAGTTCTGCTGTGGACATTTACACAATTTATACACTACAGACCTTACCTATTGAGCATCCTCCCCAGACATTGCCTTCTGCACTGTGTTAGTCATCAGCAGCATAGGAATATATGCATATATGTCAAAACACTGTCTCACTATTGTTGTCTCACCATGTCTGCATCTATATAAATTTAGTATAAAATATATATAACAACATCATGCATATGCATTTGTGTAGCGTATACATACTGCATTCATTTGTGTGGAAATACAGCTGTGCACGTATATAAATACGCTTTTCAAGCATGAATTCAATAATGGAAAAAAAATACTTGTTTTAAAAAGTAAGTTTTTATTATGCCACAGCCCCTGTGTTGGTTCTGGCTACAAATTATTTTTCTCGGTGATGAGAGGTAGCTATCAGTTTTCCAGTGAAACAAAGGAAAGGAAGATGAAATAGTTGTCAAGCACTGCATTGTACCATGCCATGAATTTTCCTTCGTACAGGCTGAAGAGAAGCCACTGAATTATACTGTAACTGTCAAGCATCCTGCTTTTAGTTTGTTGCTCAAACACAATAAAATTATTTAATATACAAAAGCTATCATGTGAAGCCAGTCAGTTTTTCCTCCAGCAATACATCAAGGAAAACAAGAAATGAAAAAAGCACCTGAAAATGTTGAAACATTGACAGTAGGATGTGGGAGAATATTATAAGAGATCATATTTATGACACAACAGAAACCCAACACCCTGGAAAACATACACACCACTTGAACTGTGTTTACTTCCAGGCACATTGGCCTTTGCATAGGGGTGGGCCGGGTGATTCAGCTGAATCTGAAACCTGATAAACTCTTGCCTTCTGTTTTTACATCACAGCTAGTGATTGCACATGACACATTAAAACCAGATATCACTACACTGACACTAGCTTTGGTATTTATTGTACCCTATCCTGGTAAGGATTGTTTCTTGCCTATATTGTACTTCAGTCCTTCACTTATGGGTGTGTATACAGGATGCAAGAGGACATATATTTAAATAGGAGGTGTTGAGCCTAGATTGGGAGAGTTGAGAGGTGAGCTTGCATCAAATACTTTCTTCGGTTTACCTTCTTCTTCTGTTGATGAAATGTGGCACCACACTGGTTCCTGGTAACTTATGCCTCATCTGAGCTCATTCAGTGAATATAGTTCTATCCAAATGCTATTAAGAACTACACTTAGTAGGAATTTGAGATGCATTAACCAGTAAAGTCCTCTTATTATTTCTTTTCTTTGACTGGAAAAGCACAGGAGCGCTTCTACCATGAGCTCTTGAACAAGGAAACTTAAAATTCTGATTCTTTCAAACAGTGCAACTTAGAAATGGTTTCCATGAAACCCTGCCCTCAGATCTTACTTGTTTACATTTTTGCAGATGCTGAGAAAAAATGAGGTATGAACAACATCAAAGGAAATTGTCCAAAAATACATAGTAAATATTTTTACTAGCTATTTTTAATGAAAAAAACATTTTATTACTACTAAATTCTTTTTTAATTGATGTAACTAAATATTTATTGCAGCATTTCTTTTAAGCCAGGGTGGTCCAACCTCAGCAGACAGTAGGTCTGTACTGAGATTTCTCTCCTTTTCCCAGTCTGGGGAGCATTTCCCACCTTCACTCCTCTTGACGGCTCCCTTTCGCCCCTCTTCCTGGCAGCAGTGCCCACAGATAGCTCCGGCCACTGTCTGCCACTGAAGATACTATAGAGAAATTGGGGAAGGAGGAAGTTTTTAGCTGCAAGGTTGTTGCTGTCCAGTTTGAGGAGTCACTGTCAATTGCTGGTGGTGAAGAAGAGAAAGAAGAGAAGGAGGAGCAGGAAGAGGAGGAGGAGGAGGATGCAGCAGCTGCTGCGAGAGCCCCTGTCACAGCAGCCCAATTCCCTGCTGCGGGTGGTAAGGAGATGAAGGAGATGGTGTTTGGCAGCTCTCCCACCATCAGCCATAGTTCCCCCTTCCTTCCGAGAAGGGATAAGCTGCCTGGAGGCTTTCTGGATGCTGGAATTGCACCACACTGTGTGAGGATCTGGCAGTTCCCGACTCTGAAATATGTCCAGTGAGGCAGGCAGCCAGCACAGCCAGCATGTGGCCCTTATTTCAGTCATACAGATGTAAATCCAGAAGGGCCCTGCTGCCTCTATGGGGAGCATTTGGGATTTTCCCCTTTGTGTAGCAGGAGATGGACCTGAGACAAGGCAGCTTCAACCTCTCACCAGCAAGCACCCTATCAGCTCTTTGGTGACATTAAATTCTTGAAACCTAAGGACTGGGTCTTGGCAGACCTTCAAAGTCTGACTCCTCCTGTGTGTCCTCTGTGAGGTCTTCTGCACAGGGCTACAGCCCTTTTTCTTGCTGTTGAGCTCAGAAGGGCTGCAGGCCTTCTGTGGTAGATACGTGCTAGTGTACAGTGGATAACAAGAAATAATGTAAAAGTTTGTGTCAGGCAGGCTGAGTGCTGCTTGTTTTGTAAGTGGTCTCTTGAGATTAGATTAATTCTGCCCCTCAATTTTGGCTTTCACTGAGCCACCAGGAACTTTTGGAGCCCCAAAATCTTGGGGGTATGATGGCAAGGGAGTCAGATATTACACATTTCCCATGCACTATAAAATGAGGTAGGTAGAATCTGCAGGCCTGAAGGTAGCTGGCTGGAGGTGAGTGTGAACTACTCACAGCAAGAGCCTGGCATCCCCTTGACTGGTCAGCTCCACCATCTGGGGTGGTGAATCACCCATGGAGGGCATGTGTTTCTCTCCGTTGACCACTGAATGACCCTAAGTGTGACACCCACCTCTCCCTGGGCCAGCTGGACCCCAACCTGCCTGTGGGTGCTGCAGTGAAAGGCAAGAGGTGAAGGACAGGATGAAATGGGAAGCAGGGGCATTATCACTACCAAATTGTGGTAAGGGATTAGCAGGTCCAAAGATTCCCTCTGTGGTTTGTGGGGTTGGTGGGGAGTGATGCCCCCTCCCAGGAGGTAACTCACAGCAGTACAGAGGCTGCCTTTCTCCAGCGGGTGTGTAGGAAGCCTCAGACCAGTTGGGAGCTCTTCAGATGTCTGGAACGCCCTTAGACGGGCGGTGTGAATTCCCTGCCCACCCGGGACACGCCCAAACCCTTCCGTGGGGGGCGGTCCCCAGTCACCCTGGGCAGGGGGGTGATGACTGAGGTGCCACACCACCCTTCTGGTACCCAGGCTCCTCGGAAACATGGACTGCAAAGCACAATCCCTTCTGAGAGATGTGACAGGAAACTGGAGGTGCTGAACTCCCCCATCCTTCCTCAGAAAATAAGCTCTTATTCTCCCAGCTCTTATGATGCCAGGTGCAAACTGGCGTTTTATGGTTGCTTTTTGTTCTGTTAAAATGTTTGTACTCCCTCAACACGCACATACATGTAAGAAAAAGAGCTGCACATAGAGTATGTCTGCTTTCAACTTCGTATAATCTCTAGCTGAATTTGATCAAAACCTCAGAAAATGCATTATACAGACAGTAGTAGAAAGACAGTACAGATCCTTTATTTTGGCTGCCTCAAACCCAGAATATGAATAGAAGGCTCTGCTTTATTCCAGTAATGATGAAAGGCAATCTTCAAGTCTTTAATTTGAAAAAAAAAAAAAAGATACAAGTCGATGCTAAGGATGATAGGAGATATTGTATTGTAGAGGAGTGGAAAACGGGAGCAGGAGTAGGAGTAGTGAAATGAAAAGGTGGAGTGTAGGAGGAGGGCCGTGGGAGTAGAAAATGAATTGTGGTGCATCCATCAGCATTTCGGCATTGTGGGAGATGAGATAAACTTAACACTGTCATTTGTAGATGCAGTAAAATTTCTTGTACTGAGGCACTGCTGTGCTGAGATGTTTTAGGAGGAGGAAGCCTCCCTTCAGCAGCCAAACGGATGGATTTGTTCACAGCAGCGTGTCCTAAGGGTGGTCAATGGTGTTGGGGTGTACTGGGAGAGAGGGGCTAGAGCACACAGCTAGTGTGACCCTCCTGGTATGTGCGTCACTTCGTTGCTTTTATGCTAAAGTTGGTTGACATGAAAGGATTCAATCCCCAAATACTTGATGGGGAGACGAAATCCTATGAGGAAAGAAGAGGATCACATATGGGTGGACCGGGGCCATACAAAAGGGCTCACTCACCCAGGCGATGACGCCGAAGTCAGAGCAGACTGCCTGGGTTACTCATCACAGGCAAGTGCACAGCATTGTCTCATAAACTTTCATCCTTCCTCCAATCCTTAGCAGACCTTGGCCCAGCTGTTAGTATGCGATAGTTAAAACCCCTGCTGCAGTGGCTGTTGCGTTGAGTCATGGGGCCCCACTTGCCAAGCAAGTGCAGCATTTTGAAGGCTCTAGTTTTATTACTTTCTACCCCATGTCCTCTCACTCCTCACTGAAAACTGCTTTCTGTATCCACTGCTACATTTTGAGCTGCAAGAACACCAGTGACTTGGGGCACAAATGTAGCACAGCCCCACTGAGAAGGCACAGTGAGCAACTGGTAATGCCATGTAGGGTGAAGAAAGGGCAATACAGCCCTTATCCTGGAGAATAAGGTGGACTGAACTATGAACACACCAGTGCGGAAACCCCCAGCAGTAGCTTTCTTTCCAGTTTCCACCGCTGGCATCTGACAAAGGAAAGCTGTTTTTTTTCAACATCTGCATATACCAGTAGAGGTCAGGGAATAACATCTCTACTTTTGAAAAAGTAAAAAGCAAGGAGTGCAAGACTTAAAAAAACCCTTATGAGAAAGCCCAGGTAATAATTCATTTCCTTTCACAGGATGGGTGCCAGCCTGCCTCTTGGTTCGGGTTTGCTTTTTTTTTCGGACACCAAGGAAAGAGAAAGAAAATGTTTCAGTGTTCTCGGCAGTTCTTTCGTTTTGGCTCCCATTTAAACACGTCCATTTGCTGTGTGTCCCTGGCTGCTTCTCACCATTATACAATCTCTGCTTCTCCAAGGCAGGGTGCTCTCCCTCAGTGCAGGGCAACTACTGTAGCTCAGTTGTGTAACGCTGCCAGATAAAGCTGTTCCAAGCTGAAACGTGGCATGCAAGTTATTAGGTTGAACTGGGGCTACTTTTCTTTCCCTTTACTTTCTTTTTCTTTTTTAAACTGGAAAAGGGGGTTTCTAAAATCTGTGGACTAAACAATACACATTTGTGGGTTGAGACCTTTAAAGGGCTTGGAAAACATAGAAATGACTTAAAGGCAAAACAACTCTGAAATTTGACAAGCAGCCAATCTATAATAAGGTATAATCACCTTTGGCATTTGGGAAAATAAACATGACAGAAACAGTGCTTTACAATTTGATCAGTTACACCTCGCTTCTGTATATGTTGCACTGACTATGCAGTTAGGTGTCATCACGTCTTAAGAGGTGCTTTCATAATAGATGGCGTGTGCAGGTAGATGTATGATCTGTCACTAAATTACAGTGCTGTGGGCCTAAATCCAGTCTCATGCTCTCTTTCCTTCATTATTGTTACTCATTTTCAGAAAATATTTTTATGGGAACAGTGACCACATTTAAATACCAGTAGCACTCCCTGCCTTGATGCAGAGAGGAGGGCAGAGTAACAGGTTTGCTGGCTCACCGGGGACAGTTACCCAGCTCCAGTGGTTCTCTGACAGGCACCATCAAATGCCATGGCTGGCTGTGAATTCTGAGACTTACTAAGCCATGTCTGAGGTGTGTTTTCTCAAAAGCACTCCCTCTATGGAAACAAAACAGATTTTCTGAAAACGAGGGTTTGCCAGTTTGAACACGGTGTTGAGTCGTGCTTCATCCTTGGGATTGTTTCCCTAGCGCAAGCAAACGTCTTCCTTTTAATTTTAAAGAGAGTAACACTTCTGCGTTGCCTCGAACATCTCTCTCTTTGCGTCTTTATGGGGTCGGGAGGCAGAGGTGGCATGTCCTGGAACTGCTGCCCCTTTGAAAAGGGGGAATACAAGCCTTACTTATATTCCCAATGTGTTTAAGTCCGAAATTCCACCAGGATACAATATTTTCCTGAAGGCCAAATTGTGTGGCCTTGGGCTTTGCCGGGAAAAAATATAAAGCATGTTTAATAGTTGACTTACAATGAAATTATCCCGAGCTCCCGTGCCTGCCCACGGAACAAACCACCAGCTCCCGGTATGAAAACACGCTCAGCCGAAGCGGAGGTTTATCACTCCGGGAGGCGCACACACGCTGGCGAGGAGCCGGCCTGGCGGGGGAGGAAGGGGGGAGGCAGGCAGGGAGGGCAGTTCCCGCAGCCCACGGTCCACGGTCCTCAGGACGGGCCGCCGGGCTACTGGGGGTAGCGGGGAGCAGCCGCGACAGCCCCACGTCCGCAGTGCACCCCCTCAGCAGCTCCGTTGCAACCGGGTGATGCCCCCAAGATCTCTCCGATCCCCTGGGGCGGAGGGCAACGGGGCCGTCGGTGCGGGCGGTAGGATAGGACCCCACCGACAGCAGCCAAGGTAGAAACACTCTCGGAGGCATTTTCCGTGCCCCCCACTGCAACGGGCAGTGCGAGAATTTACTTCCTTGGCTCACGGCGGCCGCAGGGCGCTCACACCCCGGGGGGTCAGGGGAGCCCCGTACCGCCCCTCCCCGGCGCCGAGACCGGGATGTGTGTGCGTGTGAGGGGACTCCGCCGGCCGGCCGCAGCTTCTCACCCCCCCTACGCCGCCGGAAAACAAAAACCACCCAGAAACAGCACGGGGGCACCGGCACCCTCCTGCCAAACCGGCCCCGCGGCGGGAGGCGGGCGGGCGGCGCGGCGCTGCCATTGGCGAGGCGCGAGCCGTCCCACCCCGTCGGGAGGAGGAGGAGGAGGAAGGCTGGAGGCGGGCCCGCACAGAGCGGTCGCTCCAGTCGGTGCGCGCCGGGCGGCCGGGTCGTTGCTGCAGTTGCTGCTACCTCCAAGGAAGTCAGGGAACCGGACAGGGGCAGGGCGGCGGGGCCGGAGCCGCGAGGGGAGTTGGCGGCCGCGCCGTCGGGGCCGCGCCGGTCCGCGCCCGGAGCCTGCATGGGGCGGCGGCGCTGAGCCCTGCCGCCCCGCAGCCGCCGCCGCCGCCGCGCTCCCGCCCCGGCCCCGCCATGGCCGAAGCACAGCAGCTGGTGGACATCGACCCCGACTTCGAGCCGCTGCCGCGGCCCCGCTCCTGCACCTGGCCCCTGCCGCGGCCGGAGTTCAACCCGCCCAGCTCGGCCACCTCCAGCCCGGCGCCGTCGTGCGGCGGGCAGCCCGATGGGGCGGCCGGGCCCGCGGCTGGTGCCGCCGCCTCTGGGGCGCTCGGCACCGACTTCATCAGCAACCTCAGCTTGCTAGAAGAGAGTGAGGACTTCGCGCCGCTGCCCCCCGCCGCCGCTCCTCCGGAGGCGGCCGCTTGCCGCTGCGGGGACTTCCCAGCGCCCGAGGCCGGCTGCCGCCTTCACCCGCCGGGACCGCCGCCGGTGCCGCCGGTGCCGCCGCCCGTAGCCGGTCTATCGCCGGGCCCCGTGGCCGGGCAGCCCCGCAAGAGCAGCTCGTCGCGCCGCAACGCCTGGGGCAACCTGTCCTACGCGGACCTCATCACCAAGGCCATCGAGAGCTCCCCCGAGAAGCGGCTCACCCTCTCCCAGATCTACGAGTGGATGGTCAAGAGCGTCCCTTACTTCAAGGATAAGGGTGACAGCAACAGCTCTGCCGGCTGGAAGGTGAGGGGCGGGTGGCAGGGGACACCGCACCGGGGGGGGGTCCCGGGAGGCTCCGCCGCCGCGGTGCGAGCGCCGTGCTCGGCGCTGCACACGGTGCCACCAGGGCAGAGGGAGCCGCGGCACTGCGAACGGCCGAGCGCGCTGCCCGCCGCGCACTTTGCAGCGCTCCAGCTCCGTGCTGCTGCTTTCTTCCCTTCAAATACGATTTTCCTCACCCGTCCGCAGCGACAAATCCGAAGAGGATAGAAAAAAAGCGGTTTTGCCCTCCTCTCGGTGGGGCGCAGGAGGGGCCGGGGCCGCACCCCCCGCTCGCCGCTCTCCGCCTATCCCCCTTCCCCCCCGCCCTGCCCTGCCGAAAGCAAAAGTTCACGCCGTGTCACGGCGCCATCCCCGGGCAAACCCATCGGGAGCGCAGCAGTCTCCCGCTCCTTCAGGGCGGCCGCCGGGCCGGGGTTCAGCGCCCGTGTTGAGGGGTGGCCGTAGGCTCCGCGGGGCACCGCCGCGTCCCCCCGGGGCTGGCCGGCCCCGATGGGGGGTGAGGGGCGGCCCTGACGGCAGCGGGGTTTGCCGTCAGGTGGCGGAGAGGGGACAGAAGCAAACAGGGATGGGGAAAGACCGGAGGCAGGACAAGGGTTGGAAAAATACCGCATGTTTAATGAGTAAGCCGCTGTATTTGTCTTGATGGCTTTGTTAAACCTTGGTTGCGGGAGCGTCTTTCTCCTGTTAAATCGTGGGACAGAGTTTCCTCTTGCAGTGCAATCTCTGTAGCCGTAGCAGGCTGGCAGCAGCAGTGACCTGTTGGCTGTAGGGATTTGTGCTCAGACCTGAACAGGCTGGCTCCGAGAGGCTGGGGCTGCTCAGGGCCAGGCTGTAAGGCCGGCTGCTGAGCGCTGCTTCACCCTCCGGTCCTGGAGGAACTGGCCACTGTCCTGGGCACGTGGTCCTGGTGTTGCTTCGCATGGGCCTGTGAGGTCACGCTGGCCTTTGCCCACGGTGGTGCTGGCATTTTAAGGCCCGTGGTATCCTCCAGCTCCACATCCCTGTGCGTGGTGAAGGCTTGATGCTGCTGCGAGCAAGCCCTGCTCCTCAGAGGCCTGTGCTGAGAACGCATTGCTCACCTGTGCCCCTGCTCAGGGAGGAGGCAGATGCATAGTTCTGCAGCACTGTTGCGTGAGAGCATTGTCAGAATGAGCTTCAGCCCTCTGCGTAAAGGCAGAGACTCCTCCAACCCCCGAGGGATTAAATGATGGCAATAAATGTGTGAGCTGCACGCATGGCATCGGAGCATTCTGGTGCTTCTGTGACTTAGTTTCAGTTAGGACCAGCCAAACTCTTTGCTTCGCTTCTGAGGATCAGTATTACATGCTTTTTCCAAAATGGAAAGTGTCAGCTCAAACCCTGTATTTGTGTGGTTTTAATTGCAGAGTAGGAACGTTTGTCACATCATTTTTTGGTAAATGTAATTTTTTAGAGTTAAGCAGCATCCTGCTATAGAAATGGAGATTAATCCTAAACTCATTTTTAGCTGGAGGCTTTTAAGCTTTTTTAAAGTAATTTGTTAGTTTCTGTTAATGTATTGCGCTAAAAATGTAAAGGCTAATTGTCTAAAGACATCTTTCATGAAAATCCTTCGTAGGAGTGAAATGATTGATAGCTAGCAACTTTAAAATAAGGTAACTTGTCACTTGAAAAGGCTGGGTTTTTTTCCCCTTGGTTATTTCAGTCTCCTTGAAAAAAGCCAGATGCATCAAGTGCCTTTTCAGAATGAGTAGAAGAGAGCTAAAAACCAAACCAACCAAAATAAAATCAAAGCAAAGAAATCCCAAATTCAAGTGAGCAAGCTCCGCTAGCAGTGTAACTTACGAGGCACTTCCTATTTTACTGCTGCTTTTCCTTTGGTGCTTTAGCAAGCAAGTTTTCCACAACTCCCTCTGACAGATTGAGCTCTTCCTATGCCCACATGCCTCTGCTGTGACAGGGAGAGCTGCTACTGGCATGTTTTTTGGCTGGGCTACCCTCTGGTAGGGTGCAGGATGTACCCTGTCACTCCTGGCCCGTAAATACACGTGTACTCTCCTACCCAAATTAAATAGTCACTGTGTTTTGCCTTGGACGCATGTTGCCCTAAGCTCTTCCTTTGGTTGTGTGGCTGCCAGGCTGCTCAGAAAGTTACACACTTGCAGGTTCTCCCACTTCACCGAGGTAAGCACAAGGTTTCTCAAATATGCTTTTTCAAGTTCAGTTACTTGTGGCCACTGGGTGTCAATACTATAGCTGGTCTGGTTGAGGGACGCAGCCCGTGCACCTCGTTCATCACCATTTATCCATCCAGCTCGGCTTGAATAGGGATTATCTGTATTCGTGAGTTTGGGAGCTGTTGGTTTGCTCGTGCTCTGGGGGCTGGGGACCCGCTGATAGGTGCGGGCATACGGCTGGGAGCGAAGCCTGAATCAGGCGAGGGCCCGGCAGAGGAGGAGCCTGGCTCCGGCGATGCGTACAGATAAGCATTCGACTTTTCTGCTGACAGAGGGAGCGCGGGTTCGCGTTAGAGCCTGGCACTGACTTGGAGCCGGGAGTGCATTGCGCGCGGGTGTTTTGGAGTCTGAGAGAGTGGTTTTAGTCTTCTTTTCCGCTTAAATCAACCTCTGAGACACTTCACTCTGTCGGAGGTGGCATCTTTGTAAGCGCAACAAGGCACCTTTCAAACGATATGCAAAATCTAAGAAAGGCGCAAGAAATGAAAAAGAATGTGCACCTTCTGCATAGTGGCAAGGCTGTGTTTCTCACCCAGATGTTGAGGGCTAACTGCTCTAATGCCTGTGAGTTATGCACTGCTCTGATTTAATAACTGATGCTGAGCTGCTTTTTAATTTTCCACTGAACAATATTCAACAATGTCAGCATTATCTGTCAGGAGCTCAAAGTAGCATCTAGGTTCTTCCAAATAATAACATTTGAATAAAATTAGCTTTTAAAATAAGGGTAGAAGCCAAAGGTAGTAATATAGAATTATCAGTAGTAGCTTATTAAAGTAGGTAAAATTGTTCTCAGTTATACAAAGTAGTTTATTCCAGCCTTTCCTAGTACAAACTCTGCTTTATGAACAAAACCCCCATTGAGCCCTAGGGAAGCAAAGTCCACATGACCCCTGAGCAGTGGCTACCTTGAATGAAACATTGAGATGTGCTCTGCCAGATCTGCTCTATTGTTGGTTGTGAACCAGTGCTGATATTGGCTGGTGTTGCTCAGACAAAGCTGAAGCAAGAACAAGATCTATTTCTAAGATAACAAAGAAATTGTTGTGAAAGGTGTATGGAAGAATGACACTTTTCTCCTAGTAGTCATCAAGTGAAAGCAACTTTTTCCCTTACATGTGCTAGTGGGAGACATAGGGCTTTAGGCAGTGTAGTCCCCCAAGAACTTCACCACAGCTGTAGATGAATCTGATAGCTTTCTGGCTAATCATCATCTATATAAAATTTAAAACAACTGTGGTGTGCATATTTCATGATGTCTGTGCTTTATGGCAAGATTGTTGAGATGGATTGTAATGGAGCTATCACAGTTAACGTTTCTTGAATGCGCTCATCCTTTTAGCCTGCTTTTGAAAATGGGTTAGAATATGAATGTGTTATTTTTACTTGAGTAGAAAATGCAGAGTTTTGGTGTCAATTATCTGGAGGTGGATGTGTTGTTTATTCTTCACAGTGACAGGTGTTAAGGTCACGTGTATCTACACCTCCTCGACTTCTAGTCCCAAGAAAACTCAATCACCGAGATTTATTTGTTGCTATTCCTGAAGGAACAAGAATAGGTGATATCTAGGTGCAGAAGGATGAATGGATGTAAGCCTGAAATCCTGAGGACAAAAGAGGCATGGAACTGGTGCTTTTGGGTGACTTTACTATAGGAACACTGTGCTCATGACTGTTTAGTAGTGTATTGCTCTCCATGCAAAATAAATTCTGGTTTGCGGTGTATTTGATTTGAAAGCCAAACGTAGTATGAAGTGTTTGAAGGACTTTGAGAAGACAAGAATAATCTTCACAGAAGTTGTTTAAAGCTTTTGATTCTATATCGGTGAACAGCTTAAATCATGGACATTCATACAATTTATTTAAGTGGAATGAGTATGTCTTTGTGAGGTTTTTAGTACACATTTTTTCTTCTCTATGGAAGTATTACAACTGAAGATTGTCTTGAAGAGTTGCTGTGCGTTCCCTCAGTGGTGGGTGTCTACATAACTGTAGGCATTTACTTCAGTCACTTTAGATGCTTCCCTAGGTGATCTGTGGACCCCTAGCATCATGCATTATATTATACGTACACACTCACACATAAGCATATATAAGTATGTAAGTTGGGTTTTCTGTTAGTAGATTCTGCCAAGTTGAATGCTATTACAGTCGTATCTTCTTATGTGTGGCGCTAGTAATAGCCTCAACAGCTGGAAGTTGTGGTTACATCTGCTCTGCTGTGCTGCCTGGTCTCAGCTGGGGCCAAATCAGTTCCAGCTTCTGCCCACCATGTTGTGAGTTTTACTGTTTAGTAGCTTGCATACCTGATCACTTTCACTAGAAGTCCTTTGTAGCAGCCTTTGTTGTCTGTGAATCGCCAGCTTGCATTTTGCTTAGTTTCAGGTATGAATGTTCAACTTAATCTGTACAGGTGTAAGGTGCTTTCCTCTCCTGAGCGCAAATAACTCATGGCAAAGCTGCATCACAATCCTGGCCCTTAACTGTTTGTTCCTTTAAACTTAATTTGGTTCTCCTTTTATATTTGCCTTTTTAACCTTGCCCTTGCTTAAAGGAAAAAGCTCATTCTGAGCTCAGATCAAACACCACCTGTTTCTGGGGCAGCGTGGGGGATTCCCTGGCCCCATCTTGCAGGCAGGTTGTTCCTTGGAGGGACCAAGCTACTTCTCTGCAGCTGGAATGCTCATGATGTGCCCACTGCCAGTGGCTTCTGTTGTTTGGTGTAATGTGTTCTGGTGCTCATCTGTGGTTTTGAGCTTCCCATCAAGGCTTTTTTTATGCGTTCGAAATACTCTTCATTTTGTTTGCCCGTTTACTATTTGTTCTATCTGTTCAGTTACTTATATAATTACAGGTAAGATTAAACACCAAAACACAATGCCTGAGTGGCTTTGTATACTGACATAATGAACTAAATTTTCCTGATGTGCCTGACTTTAAAGAACTTCATACAAAACTGAGGTAATTGCTCTCTTTGCTACCTTATTCCTTATGACATGCTCAGCTGCTTCGTTAGTATCATAATTTTTGTATTGCTTAGTTTCACAAGCTGTGACCTGTGAAGTTGCAGGTTTAGGGACCTGAGGATTTGCTGCCTGGGATAGAAAGGGGAAGCAGTGTGGTACAAGGGGATAAAGATGTTTAGGTGAGGCATGTGAGGGTTTTTTTTTTCCAATACAATGATCGACAGTAAACCAGGCAGTGTTATTTTGTGTTTTAGGTTTTTTTGTAAGACTTCAGAAATGATGTACTCTTGAGATGTCTGTTCTGACTCTTTTTTTTTCAGTTTCCGAAGCATAATGCTACCTAAATATATGCTCCTCTGTTTACACAACTGGTGAATATTTCGTAAAATGAGCACTTGGCTTTTGGAACAAAAATGCTGATACATTTTGCAGCCACAGATTTGTGAAGTATGTAGGGCTGTGGCTACAGAGATTCAACCTTCAGCCCCTTCTGTTTCGGGAGAAAGTTCGTATGTAAAACAGGGATTTCTAGTGGAAGTATTTTGTAACCTTGAGTAATGAATATTGACATGTGATACAGTGAAGAAACCTGGTAGAAAGTTTATTGTTTTTCTCTTTCAGAAGTATGTAAAACATGGATATATTTACTTTAATGTCAACTCCTATAAAGAAGGAACTTTAAATTTCCTGATGCTAGCTGCAGCTAGTCATAGTTAAATATATAGTAGTGCATACTAATATTTTAATGAATTTTGTAGCATTTTATTTGTAAATCTGGTTTTTGAAATGGGTTCTAAATATTGGAGAAACACCACTCATCATAATAGGCTGTACTTTAGGAATGAAGTGCACTGGGAAGAGTCACATTTTGAAGAACAGCATCTGCTACTCCACGGAGGGCTTCATCATGATTAAATTTATCTCAGAGGACCAGTGTTATTCACATTTAAGTATTATTTCTAAATATGCTTATTAATGTTATTCATGTGTTTGTCAAGAAAAGGTGCTTCATTCCTGTACTGTAGTTTGTGATACGCAGATGTCTAAAGCTAGCAGTGCAGCAGCTGTTATGTGATGTTTCCTGGTAGGTCTTCATTCTTAATGGAAGAGGTGGAGGAATAAAAATAATAAATTCATCTTCTTTTACTGGATTTATGATTGTCTGCTCAGAACTTCATTAGGCCTCATGCTTGTGGTAGATTTCAATAGTGGATACTGATCTTTACCAGATCACTTAAGGGCGCAAACGTGTGTAGTTTAGAAGCACTAATGCAGTAAATGGGAAAGGTTTAGCAATGCTCTGCTTTGTGATATATAGGACCAGAAGTGGCTGGCTGGGTTTAAAAATGTAGTCACTGAAAACCCCTGGGACTCTGACAGCTGCTGCATCAGACAGAGAAGGGAAATTTGCTGGAGGAGGAGAGAGCAGCCCTCGTTTTGCTCACAGAACTTACTGTTGTTAAAGGCATCTTTCATCACTGCGCAGTATCAATGATGTTATAGTTCTGTTTGAAAATATGTCTTATTCTAGAGTCAATTAAACTTAAAGGTACAAGTCTTCCCTTGTTCTGGACTCAGAAACTTAATTTTTGGGAATGCTAGGAATCTGTGCAGCTGGAAGTGCATTCAGTTCCATTGCCACTTCAAGCCAGCATGCCAGAGATGGCTGTGATTGCATTTCTAAGCAGCCCATGTTTCTCCAAGTGTTTTGCTGGTGCGTGCAGCCCAGGCTCGTGTTGATGTGAGCATGTGGGGCTCTTTCTTCATTTTGTTCAGGCTGGTTTTGTGGCATAGGTCTAAGGGGTATAACTTCTGGGGCCTGGCACGTGTACTTGAGAGAACGTACTGGGTATGTGTGGGACATGGTCTCTAAAGCAGTACATATTCAGGTTTAAATTGAGCTCATTGCCAAAAAAGGGCTTGCAAGCAGAGGTGCCCTTAACCCATAGTATTTGCTGACTACATTGTCTCCTGGCTGTGCTTTATAATATGTAAAAGCATTTATTTAATTAGCATTTTAATTTAATTTTAGTTTTTAAATATCGTTCAGAGGCCACTTTGTGCTGGGCCTCAATGCTTCTCTTGTGCCAGGATGTGAAATGATGGAGTGGGCTGTTTTGTGCTTCTTGCATTTTGGTGTTTCCCTATGAAAACAGAGACACCTCCACTTTAGTTGGTAGTAGAACAAAATTTTCGTCATGCACAGAAATCAGGAAATTAAAAACTTTTTTTAACGAAATGAGTGGTGTGAGTACATGAAGGAGTTCTACATGTAAGCAGCCTTTGTGCTCTCCATGGAAACTAGTTTTGGGGAATGCTGAAGGTTCATAAAGACAGGAGATGCAGGGGCAGCCGCTTGCTGGTGACGCTGATCAGTAGCTGAGCAGCCAGGGCACTGCTCTCTTGCCCTGCTGCCGATGTTGCCGAGGAGGAGGGTAGCAAGTAAGCAGCACTTACCCCACACCACTGCTGCTCACCTGGGGCTGGTCTTCAGTCTCCATGTGTGGAGGGATAGCAGCTGTTACATGCGGGCTGTGTCCCTGGCTGCCCCACTGCCCTTTCTGCTGGCAGGCTCACCTCCGGGGAATCCCTGTTCTTGCTGATGGTCTCTGCTTTAATGCTGGAATGATCTGTGCCTCCTGGCACAGACATACCTTGTGGCTGTTTTGTTTATGTGCTGACCTACTTAAATGTGTACAAGATAATCAGTTTTACTTGTTTTCCTACCTTTTTCCCTCACCCTTCTTTTTGGCAGATACGGTGAGCAGGCAGCAGAGGGTCTTTGGTTTGTTTTTGGGAGGGGAGCTCTGGAGCATCGCAATATGAGCATTCATTTTGTAGGAGAAAATCTAAGCATTTTTTTCCCTTCCTGAATAAGGGCTACACACATAGTTCAGAATATGGACTCTAACTGTCAAAATCGTGTTGGCAGCACCTCCTGCAATGAGAAGACTGCAACTTCTTCAGTTTTCTTGTGCTTAACTCCAGAAACTGTGACGTGGGTGGAGTTTCACTTAACCCGTCACTGACTTTTCAAACTGCGCAGTTAGATAAGACTGAAGCAACTTGCTTAAATGTGGTGACTTGTTAGACCGCATTTATTGTGCAAATGAGCTTGCATCCTGCAAGATCAGCAGAAACGCTTAATGTTTGCCTGGATGGAAATTAATTAAAATTGGGCGACTGAAATTAAAGGAATGGATTTGTTGCCCGTTGTGTTTTATGAAGCTGCCTTTCAGTTCCCACAGTGAGAATCAGCACAATTGCAAATGTTTTTTCAGTATATGGGAGTTTCAAGTCCGAGTCGATGCTAAGTTCTGGCATCTGTAGTCTTCTTAGATTTACACTAAACTTGTTTCATTTTGTCTGTTGTCCTTTAGTAGGTGTTCAATGTATTTGAAGCTGCTAACAGGAGCAAGGATACTAACCATCCAAAAATGTACTGTTGTGGCGGTGGTGAAGGCTGATTTGCTTCCAGTTTGCATTTGCTTAAAACTGATTTGAGTTAATCTCCTAATTTGAATGTAATTGTTAGAATTAAAAGAAAAAAAAGTACCTGTTCCATACATATCTTGGATATATATCCAGATTTAAATTTTGATTGCCAAAAGCGTACTTACAGACTGAGAGATCTTTCATGTTTGCCAACTAAATTATATCTTATAGTGATGCTTTGCAATATATAGAAACTCCTAATTAGATATTCAGAAAATGAAGATGCTGTTATTCAGAGATGCTTCATAGCAGGCCTCCGCAGTTCTCCTCTGTCAGGATGTGAAAGGATTATGTGCTCTGTGCTCCTGCTCGCTGCTAACATGTTGATTTCTCTTTCCAAAAATATTCTCTTCAAATGTGAACCTTCAAATTAAATGCCATTATTTGCAACCCTCACAGCCCCTTCTCCCAGAAAACATGGCTCTGAAGACATCCCGGTGGTGCACTGAGGGAAGAGGGATCATTCCTGCTCATGTCTCCCTTCTGGAGATGCATAATTAGCAGGTGTAGTTTGCAACTGTTTGGTTAGTGCCCCTCTTCTTTCCTTGCTCTCGTGCTTCCTTCCCCTGAAGGACAGCCCTGTGAGGCTCCAGCATCAGAGTCTGTGGGGAGGCTCCCAGAGACTCTTCACAGCAGTCCTCTCAGATGCAAACGATGGAAGGTGTGAAGAGGTGGTGAGCTGTGAGCAGAAGGCTTCTTGGGGAAGCCTGGAACCTGGTCCTTCCCTGGCACCAGCTGCTGCGCGCATTCCTTGGGGTTTTGGAGCCTGCTGGTGGGGTCCTGCTGAAACACCGCTGTCTGTTGGGAGCGTTTGTGGGTACTTCCCTGTTTGCTGCTCAGGTGTGAAGAGGAGGTCAGGGAAAGCAATCCCATTTCCTCTTAGCAGTTACAGGGAGAGGTTTGCAGTGATTCACCACGGAGATTCCTCACTACTTAAAGCACATCCATTGGCCTCTCTGGAGGATACTGTGCTGCTGCCTTTATTTCTCAGTGAGGTCTTTCAGTGTCTTCAGAGGTTCAGGAGAGGAAAGCAATGCTTGTGCTAAAATGAAAGACTCATGATGGAAGTTGTTGTTCCAAGATCAATTTTTATTGATTAGATTCAGTTATATTACTACATTTTTTTTTTTATGAGCTTTGTGGTGGTGTTAAGGAATTCTAAGTTGCCAGAGCCAGATCTGGCTCAGGTATTTGCAGTTGCTGTTTGCCTGTCACCACTGCTACACTTGTCCTACTTCAGCCCTGCTCTTAGAGCTGAGCTCTGCAGCTCAAACCAGCATCTGTTTGAAATTCAGGGTGAGGATACAGCCTCACGTGTGATCTGATCAAATCGCGCTATATAATTTGAACATGAATAAAAATGCACTACATGGTTTTATCTGGCTGAGTGTGTTTAGATCTTTATTAATATCTAGGAATCTATAGTAAAGGAAGCAATACAAAAAAAAGATGTATTTTGGAGTTTTTTTAGGTGTGAAAATGCAGAGTGTGACTGCAGGATTAACTCAGTACAGTTTCACTTTTTTGTAGTCGTTGCAGTCTCATTGTCCTGCTATCCTTGGGATGGTATTAAGGTAGAGCTGGAAAGCCCCTCTCGCTTTAAATTCTCGGAAACCTTGGAGAGGAATAGAGAGGGCTGAACCAGGAGCTTTCTATTTCAGCTCAAGATGGGTGATTTTTTTTCCTTATTTCCCTTTTTTCTTGATGACCATACAGCCTCTGAGTAAAACTATGGTGTCAGATCTTTATGATTGTGGGTTTGCCTTTGCTGCAAGAGCTGAGCATCTCTCATAACACTGTGAGTGTATATTATAGTCACTGGAGTATTAATGCTGGTCAAGGATCTGGTCCCTGGTACTGTTGGTGTGTTGTGTCCTTATCTGCAAATGCAGTAAATCTAGTAAATGTCTTCTTGAAATAAAAAAGAGGATGGGAGTTTAAAGCAGGATTTTAAAATGCAGCCTGTTGCAATTGATTTGGGGAAAATAAAGAGATGCTATCTTAATGCAGACTTTTCCATGCTTGTTAGGAAACTTGAGTCACTCTTGAATAATCCAGTTTGTTCAGTCTATGAAAACCTGATACTGCACTCTTGCCTATTTCTTCTTTACAGTTCTGTGGCAATAACATAGTAATAAGTATTAAAAGGAGAAACCATAATCTTCTCTGCTTGCTGTCCAAGCCAGCACTAGTCATTCAGTGATGCTATGAAGTCATTCTTTGCTTTGAGGTTTCTAAGACTTTGCTCCTAGCATCTGCTCTGTGTGAGTGGTGTTGGCAGTAGTGAGAGTCCTGGTGCCCTCCCACTGCCTCCATCTCCTCTTCAGACCCCCTCCTCTCCCTGAAGAGACCAGTTCTGAAAGTCCACCCTGTCCTTTGACAGTGATCCCTCCTTCCCCCTCCTGGAGCTCTGGAACAAAAATGAAGATGTAAATGAATTTGCCATGATTGCACAACCCAGTTATGCAATGAGACTGACGTGGTGGCGTATACATATGTAGAAAACGCCTTTTTGAAGAGATGACATTAAGCACAATTTCATCACCTTCTCCCAAAAGATGAGGGCAACTACGTTACTGGCTTCAACCCCCTGGATGGTTAACTTGCATATCAAAGAACACCAAATATGCAGCTTGTGCTGACTGAGTATTACTGTTGATGGAGCAAAAAACATAAGTTGGTGCTTGTGGACTGTTTATTTGGGAAGGAGTTTTTTAGCTTGGGGCCCAGAGTCAAGGCAATTAATGTTGCAGTAGTCAGTCCTGGGGCAGTGTCCTGCACTGTGGTGAATTTTTGTACTGTCAGCATAATCCAAACCATCTAAGTGTGTGTTTTGTTTCTTTTTTTCAAATGAGCGATGGTATTTCAGTTGGAGTCATTGCGTGCTAGCCCAACAGGTCTGTGAGCGAGTGCTCAGTGTTCCTTGCAGCTGGGAACCCAATTTTAATTTCTCTGGAAGCTGATGTGCAGCACTGCTGTCTCTGGTTTTCCATGTGAAGGAGAGGGGCTGATGGCACAGTGCTGTAACTGCTTTTTTGGGGCAAGTAAAGTTGCCTGGACACTGAATGTGATGCTGGTATTTGTTTTCTCCCTTCCCTGGTGAGTTCACCCGTGTGTCATGCAGGCTGGTGGGTAGTGCTGGCTTGGGAGCACAGAGTGGGACTGCAGCTGAGCAGGGGTATGATGTCTCTCCCAGTGTTTACTCACTGCCTCAGGGGTGTCTGCTGGCTACCCATGTCCTCCATGGACCTGTGAGTGAACTGGGGGGCTACGACTGGTGGCTCCCTTGATGGGTGTTCTTACCAAGTAGCTTCTTGCAGACGCCTTGGACTTAATTGCTTATGCCCTAGGGCAGGGGATAGAGGTTGCTTCCATATCTTCAGCTGAGCATTTACATTCAGCTACTGAAAGTGTGGGAAATTGTTCTTCCAGTTAAGATGTCTCTGAAAACTGAATCTAGTCCATCATGTCAGAATTGGCTCTTGCTGTCGTTAATGTGCTTGGCCTGACTTTGGCTGGTACTTTTTTTAGTTACATGTAGTAAAATAAACCTTTTTGTCCCTCAGTTGCTTCCCTTCTTTCGTCTGTAGTAATTCCTGGCAGGTAGAACAAATAAATTATATCATCTTCATATGTAATGCTTTTTGCTGATTGAAAGAAAAATTCTGCAAACTAAGCAAGTAGACTGACCTGATGACTCCCTGTGACAACTGCCTGGTTTTAAGTTAGCATTCAGAATATTTTTATCCTAGTTTACTCCTTAGAGGCTAATAGAGTGCTGCTGGAGTAATTTTCAGATGAATCATGCCATCTGCCATGTCTGCTTTGCTGTTTCAGCAGTAGGGGAGGAGAGGGAATATATACATAGAGTGGTCTGAAACATTCAGTGTAAATCTTAAGTTTTAGAGTTGTTTTTTTTCCTAGCAGGCACTTGATATTTCTTGCTTCGGTTATCAGTTTAGCATGAAGCTTCGGCACTGATTGCTCTGTTGGGTGGTCAGTGCTAAACTTTTCAGAGGCAAGGCGCAGGTCACACTTGATCTGGTCTGCTAGTGAAATGAAATGGACCCTTGCAAAGTTCTTCTTTGAAAACACAGTTCAAATGCTGACCCTTAGGGCTGCCAAACTGGCCAGCTGTGATTTGCACCCCCTAAAAATAAATGCTAACAATAAAATTGTAAACAAATGAAACTGGATTGGGTAGCCTGGCAACGCAGAGGGAAGGGTCACTTGTGGAGTGAGTTCTGTAGAGCTCATGTTCAAGACCTGCTCTTCCTAGGAGCTCTCCTGAGCCAGGGGAGGAGCATCCCCAGCGCACAGCCCCCTTACCTGTGGGGAAGAGAAAGCTGGCATTTGAAACTAAAAATTCATAACCACGGCGGAGCATTGGATGTATTGTATCCC
The DNA here is from genome assembly GCA_017639245.1 of Myiopsitta monachus. Taxonomy (NCBI): domain Eukaryota; kingdom Metazoa; phylum Chordata; class Aves; order Psittaciformes; family Psittacidae; genus Myiopsitta; species Myiopsitta monachus. The sequence continues at coordinate 71,277,145 of CM029919.1, forward strand.
ATCTCATGTTTTGTCCAGAAGCAATTATTTGGGAGACCAGCCAAACCGTTAGTAAGATTAGTGGGTTTGGATTTGGGTTTGGAGAGGGCTGGAATCCTAATCTCAGAGTTTGTACTTCAACCCTATCCTATTGAGAACAGGGTATGATATTAGATAATGCTTTAATTGTTGCCATGCAGAGTAAGTTCTTCTGACATACTAAAAATCTTCCCTTGCTGCCTGCCCTAAAGATCTAACTTTCTCATAAACTGATCTGGCTGGTGAACTGTTGCAGGGAGAAGTACAAATGGATTTTGTGTTTTGTTTGTATCTTTCAGCTTTTTACAAGAATTTTATCTCATGCGCTTGGTTCCAGTGCCCTCAAAAACTGTATTTGAAGAAATTGAGAGTAGAATATTGAAGTGTGGAGCAATTAAACTGTTTTCATCTCTTTTCATGCAGTTCTCCCGCTCTCCTCAAGGGAATGATATATCTGGTAAACTCCAGAATTAATTATGTGAGGTCAGTTGAAGGCCTGAACAATAGCCCACTCTTTTTCAGGCAAGAAAGACAATTTTTAAATGCCAGGAATTAAAAGCAAAGATCGCTTGCCTATGGAGAGAAGTTCTTGCGCCAGATATTGAGCTGACATGCAGGCAGATCTCTGCTACCCTTAGATGAGCATTAGTTTATGCCCTGAAGCAAATGGGTTATTAACTCTTGTAATTTTATTTTATCATGTTTAACAACAGATACTGTTGTTTATAAAACCCATTTAATCCCTTTTTAATCACTGCAAGTTACTTTCCTGCAGCCATGGGTTCCAATGGTTAGTTATTTATTGAGCAAAACATAGCATTTGTCTGGTTTTCTATGTAATTTTTTAAGTAATTTTTTAATGCCTTGGGTTAGAGTTAAAAAAAAAGAGAAAAGGAAAAGAAAAGGTTGGGCCTCTACTTCTGTTGTGTTCTCCTCCCTCTTCGTTCCCCGGCTCCTCAAATGCCTATAGCGGCCCCTTCCTTTTACTCTTTACTCTTTGGACTCTTCTAGTTGCATCATCATTTCCCTTACCTTTTCCCTGGCTGCTGCTGTTGTTGATGTGAAACACCAGCAGATAATCCTGTCAGATTTTTGTCAGCTCAGGCTTTGCTCTGCACCTCAAGGCATTTATTGATAAATAAGGGCCTTGTATTATGGGATGTATAAACAGGAGCATGTGAGTGCCCTCTGCATTGGATTTGAAAACGTAGGAAAAAGTGGTGACGTTGGTGGCATCATGCTGCTCTTAAAGGAGGCAGTGCCTTTTCTTGGAGCCAAGGGTACCACGGGGGAAAGGCCAGCAAGCTTTCAGGTGTGCAGGAGGTTCTTCACGTGTGAAATAAAAGCTGTCAAACTCAGAACTGTTTTCACTTTCAAAGGTGATCAGAGCAAGAGAACTGTTGGCAGGTGTAGAGAAGGGGCACATAGGGAGATGTAAGTCTGAGTGGCTCTTCCAATGAATAGGAGAGATGGAATCTATTGGAGCCTAGAGAGGTCAGTGGGAGGGGTGGAAGAGAATAACCCACTGTAGTTATTGGTTTCACTGCTGATCTTTTCCTCCTGTTTCCTATCTACTCCTGGGGCAAGCTGCTGCAGCATGTAGCACAGATGCCCAGCAGATGAACTGATGCTGCAGCCTGTCCTTTGGAAACCAGGCTAAAGCAAAAGCTCACCAAGCATCTTCATCTTCAAGTTATAATCCAGGTTGAGACAGAGGTAAGAAATAATTTCACCAAAACTCATTTACTAGGTTAGGTGTCTTTATCTTGGCATGGTGTGTAAAAGTAGCAGCAGATGATGCATGCATGAAACACAGCTCACTCCCTGCTCTTCAGGAATTTACCTTAGCCTGTGAGCCAGGGCAGTGCCGTGGCTGAGGGTATTTCTTCCGAGGCAGCAGTTTCCAGACTGTTCCAGTTGCTGTGCTGAGCAGCAGGGTTTAGTAACACACCAGCTGAATGTGCAGCTGTGGCCCAGGGCGGTGTTTTGTTTTCGTGAGCCAGCTCTTGGGGCGGTATCCCTGCGGTGGCCCAGCGGTGAGTGTCCCTGCCTGGCAGCAGTGCACAAGGCTGGGGACATGGTGTCCCCATGACTCTGCTGTGGTGCCCTCTGTGAACTTTTGGGGTGACTGACTTGAGACCCGTCTCCCTTCCACGCTGGTGGTCAAGAAAAATGGAAAGGAGAATTTTTCTCTTCTGGACAATGTATGTTTGGATACACATGGATGGCGCATCTGCTCAGGGAGAGGGGTGTAGAGCACCAAGCCTTTCCAGGTTTGGTGCTCAGTCCTGGCCAACAGGATCTGTTGTGTGCTGGGATCTTTGAGCATCTTGCGAAAATCTGTCCTCTCCATGCTAGCCACTGGGATGCAATGTAGTAATGCTGCCTTGCACAGGGGGATAATTCTATGCTCTGTCAATTTTGTCTGAAATGGGTGCATATATATATATGTATAGAAGCCATTTCTCAATCTTGCATGATAAGACAGTGATAACATATCTTTCTGACTGTTAGAGCTTTGCCTCTTGGCTCTGATTAAGCCAGTATTTAGCCCATAAACATTTTTTTCTTTTAATGTTGAGAGATCTGCTATTGCAGGAGATTTTGCCATTGGGGCTGGGTGGCATAAAGCAAATACCTGACTGAGTTGAAGTAATATGATTAGTCTGCCTTTTGCTGGGAGAATCCCTTGCTGAGGCCTATCCTAGGGATAAATATGAATCATGCAGAGGAGAAATTGAAATTGCCAACCAAGGCTTTAAGTTTGTTGCTGTTAAATGACTGTTAAATGAGCTTTGCTATAGGAAACATGCTTTTTCCTAGAAATGTCTGTTAACATGGTCTGAATTGTATTGAAATGTGGAACTTCCTTCCAAATTTAAGGAGAGAAAAAAAAATAATCAGAAGGCAGAATGTGCTTTTATTGTCAAAAACTTCTGACCAGGTTTATTGCTTGTGCTGCTGATTTTCTAAAGTACCACTTACACTGAGTTTTATTACCTGAGGAATAGAAATAGAGTAGCAAACCATATATGTACTAACCTGAATATTCCCTCTCCCATTAACACCATTTTTCTCTGCCATGTAAATTTTGCCTTAATTTTCACACAGGTAGCACCAGTAAGAAAAATGGATCTTGCTTACCACATAAGATTTGACTTTTCATCTTGTACTGGCAACCTAAAGATCATATGTGTAACTGCTGATGGAACCGGTTGTGCGAGAGTCAGGTGAGGTTTTCCGGTTCCTCTGCAGCATCGAAGCTTCAAAGTAAGAAATAGAGGTTTCTTCTTTGTCCATGACTTATTAGCTGGTGTGTAGACCACAGTCCTCTTCTGAACTCCATGTAGAGGTTGCCTGAAGTTAGACAGCCCAGTAGTTGCCTTTAGTTAAGCTTAGTGGTTCCTTTCCGTGTATTGACTTTTGTCATTCAAAGTACCTCTTGGTGTTGCAAGGGAAGCCCTTGGGTAACAGAAGAAGGGAAAGAAGACAGCTACATATGAAGAGAGTTAGGTAGTCTGCTTTTAGCTTAGGAGGTTGATCTGTTTGGGATTGGTAGTCAGTGAAGGAGAATAGGTTCCTACTCTTAACTGTTCACAACGAGAAACTGCATCAGGCATGGTGAATAACTCCCTAAAAAGGAGGCAGCCTCTGTGATCATCCGCAGAGGTCCTTTTAGGCTCAAATGATGAGATACCATCAGTTTAGGGAAAAGGCCAAGGGGCAGTTTCTAGTGTTGACAAAATAACCTCATCAAATTCAAGCCTGTAGTCCTGAGTGCATGGGATTAGCATGGTATTTCAGACCATGTAGTTTCTAGTTCATGTGGGGACTTGTGGCCCAATTTGCCCTGTTGTGCAGATGTTGAGAGTTTAGGTATCTCTGGGTTTCTCTGTACAGGTTGTATTTTGGCAAACTAATTTGGAACCAAAGCTCTAGTCATCTTCTTGTCCATACCACAGAGGCCACTAAAGGACTGGGAAGAAGGTTCTCTAAGAATGATTAAAAAACCAAGCATCTCCTAATCTGTAGATTAGGAAGTCATGGGTGTCAAATGCAGGAGCAACAGTCTGCTTCTCCAAGGTAGTAGAAAGGTGACAATCTTACATGCGGATTAACCAGTGCCTGACTCCCCGCTTAACAGCACTGGGAGGTCTTGACTCTGGTTTCTTAAAGACTGAGCACAACCACACAATTCACACGTAGCGTAGATGTGTTTTTTCAGGCAAATAGCATAACTATTCATGCATTTGCAGTCTGAGAGGGTTCCTCCCCTCTTTCCATTTGAAAACAAGGCCAGGGATACAGAGCAGAGTGCTGTGCATCCCGGTTGCCTATGGTGAAATATGCTCTTTGAGCCAGAGATGGCCGTGATGTCTGTCAGTGTCAGGGTTGCCCGCTCCCTGGGCAGATGTAAGAAATATCTGAACTGGAAGCTGTTCTGTGCTTCTTAGAAAGTCTGCAGAGTCTGGATGGCTTCAATATGTTGACAAAGGCTACGATGTGCTGGTAACCTCAGTCGGTTGCAGAGAAATTTCCTCATATTTGGGAGTAGTAGAGTTTTGAAAATCAAAGCAAACAAATGTGTTTTGTTTGTGGTGTTTATAAGAAAAGGCGAGAGAGGAAATGAGAAGACTTTGAAATGTGAGTTAAATCGTGAGTGCCGTGAGTTTTTGTGTTTTTGTTTTTTGCTTTTTAAAATCTTGCTTTCTCTTGCTTTACTGTTTAAAGAGAAGACGATGTGTGTCACAAAGAAAAGGAATATCTTAAAGGTATGTAATCTGCTACCTAACGGAAGGGCTTGTTATGGAGAAAAACTGCAACAGTATGACATGTTAGAATTTCCAGTTAGTTAGAAAAACACAGTCTTTACCTGGAAGCATGAACTCTTGTTCATCTTATTTACAATCACATTGTAGATGCAGATGAGAATAAAAGAAAAATATACAGAATTAAATGAGTGTTATAAACAAGCTGCAGTTAATAAGGAAGATAACTTGCTGTGATTTGTATTTAAGAAAACGGCTATTCCCATGTAGAGAATTGAAATGCTTCAAAGAGTTAAAGAGAGAGCTTGTCTAACTTGAAAGCTTGTGTGCTTTTTCCAACTTGGTTGTCCAGTTCAGGGTATGACGTCTGTCTGCGAGTCTCATCTTTAGACACATGTATTATTTTCCATGATTTTTGAGTCAGAAGAAAAAGGGTTTTTTGCTCTTACTGGTGTAGGATAGAAAAGAACAGGACTTTTGCTTTCAGAAGCAGTGCTGTGTAATGTCACTGAATGGATCTGTTCACATCACAAGCCAAAATGGAAATAAATAATAAAAGAAATGTAGAAGCTTAAAATGGACCATTCTTCTTGCATTTTTAAAGGTTGAAATCCAACGTGTGAAAGGGATTGAAAAATGTTTAATGTTTCTGTGGGGTATTTAAATAGTCCTTATTTCTTGCCATTGCAAATGCTGCGTGCTTGTGCTTCCCTGTAGTGTTGTCATCAAAATTGTTTTGATTTGTAACACTTTTTGAAGTATAGCTCTGATGTGAAATGTGCCCCCAAAATTATGGAAACTTTACGCAATTTAGAAAAAACTCCAATGAGTCACAAGGCAGTAATGAATCCAGCTTCTGTGCTCATCACTGTAGTATTCATATTATGGCTGTCACAAAACGTCACACGAATAAAACCAAGAAGCTCTCTAAAAAGATTCAGTTCAAGAGTTAAGTATCCTTGCTTGGGGTCTTCTATTCTGCTCCCAGTAGGTAGCAACTTGCTGGCCAGTCCATGCTCTGTCATGGACCTGGTGGACTCTCTAAGGGACATTGTTTAGGAGGGGGTGAGTGGTGCTGTGGAGTTCAGGGGTTATGTATTGGGGGCTCTAAGTATTTGGGGGCTGCAAAAGATAAAGGAGTGGAAGTAGTTAAGTTGGAAAGGGAGTGTGGGTCATGGGGTTCAGGTTATGCCTGTGGGAAGTTGTGTGGGACATTTCAGCGGGAGGTGAATCTGCAGAAAATCAGGCATGGCTTGTGCTTGCATAGCTTTAGTCTACGAACCTTTCACATGCCAATGTTTTCACTTATTGAGATGTATTTGTGTTAAGAACAGCAAAGAGGAGCAATTGCAAGCACAGGCAACCCTGAATATATCAGAGCCACCCACAAAATAATCTAAAGCCTTGGGAGGCCCAAGAGGAAATGGGTTTTGGCATCCTCACTGGCAGTGGTGGGGCAGCTGAGGAGGAGCATGGGGCAAAGGAGAGGGCTGGAGCTGTGTGGGGGCTGGTGGTGGAACCTGGAGCTGAATCTGGGACCGTGAGTCAAAGTCCCATGACTCCATTGCAAGACCATTAGTCCTTTTAAGTAGCTGCCAAGAATTAGGGCTGATGGATAGCACCAGAACAGAACTTGAATTATTCAGGGTTTTCAGCTAGAAAGCAGCATGGGGTGGAAACCAACACTGCAGTGTGTCTCACTGGCAAGCTCTGGCACAGTAAGACATGCATGGGAAGAAGAAGTCTGGTCTGCTGCAGCTATTTCTCTGAGTCCTGGCCACTGTTACCCTAAGGATCTTGAGGTTTTAAAGGCCATGATGAATTTGAGTTACTGAAGCATGCATAAGAAGTTGCAGAAAGGATATGCAAGAAGTGGAAATTGTTCATTTGTACATTTAAACTGTACATTTAAAAAGCTTGCTATCAAGAGATACCACTTTAAAAGCAACTTTGTACTTTTTATCTGCATTTTTGGACCAGTATTAGACTTATGGTTGTAAATAACTTAGCAGTTATTGATGCCCAGTTTATTAGCAGGAGTACTCCTGGAATTAACATTTGCTTTTTGTACTCCAGTCTAAAGCATTAATTTACAATTTGTTTTTCTACATGTAATGAAGAAAAATGTCACATTTTTTCCTTACAGTGAAATACTGGAGACATTTTATATTCTCAGTACGTGTCGTTTTAATGTAAAGATTTTTGTATTCTTCGTATGTCTAATGTAAATTATTGTATATTTCAAAGTCATAGAGCCTGCAATTCTTTGAGACAGGTATTTTCTCTGGGAACAATCAGGGCTGTCTTTGTGATACTCTCCCCAGATCTTTTTCCTTTGACTGTTTGTACAAATACTGGTCTATTTGTGTTTTCTATTCTTTCAGTTATTTTTCTTAAAAAAGGATGCTGCTTAAGACTTTGATATATAATTTCTTTATAGATTTTTCTATCTTGTTCTATTTTTCTATGTTCTGTTGTTTTAAGATTTCTATGCATGTAGGCCACTGTCTGTGTGTATGCAAATATGTGTGCTCTAAACTTGAGCTTCAAATAGCCATCTTAGATATATGTGCTCTAAATTTGAGCTTCAAATAGCCATCTTAGTGCGTCTGTGCTTTTTGCCAAGGTCTAAAATAATGATGCTTATTTGCTTCTACTTGTTACAGTTCTTTTAGTTTGCAAATGGTGTAAGGACTGATTGCACCTTGCTTGCGTTAGTCCTGCTGTTATGTATTTCTGTTTTAGGTAAAGGATGAGTATTTTTTGGATGCTGGTGTTTCATCTGTCTTTTCATACTTTTTGGTGGGACATTTTGCATGGTTTGTATGTAATGTTTGGGCAGACCTGCCAGATGCAGGGCGCTGTCTGCTTGCTAGCAATGCATTGCGCAAGAGATAGTGCTTTTGCTCTGGAGTTTAAAGCCAGAGGTCCCAAGTGTGCAAATACATGACTGAGCAGTTGTGAGCATGCTATGAGCAGTGGAACATGATTAAAGACAGCTTCTTGGGAGCAAAAGTGTGAGCGAGGTTAGAGCCTAGACCTTTTCCTCAGCTCAGGCAACCTGTTGTTTACAGGAGCAAAGTGGTGGAATCACTTTGGCAAAGAGGCTGTTTGTCACAAATTTCATATTCTTTGGCTGTTTGTGCAGTATTTTTTTCTTCTGTATTTTTTCCTAAGGTATTGTTTTTGCAGACCATATTGAAAACATGCTGCTTTTTCTTTTCTAATTTGATTGTAATGAGGGCTTTGTTAATCAAAAATAAGTGCAATAAGGCAGAATGACTTGGTTATTTTTATATTTTCCTGTTTAAAAAAAAAGCCTCAGTAAGTGAGCCACAATGAGCTGTGATGTATTTCCTCCATCAGGATGGAGAATAAGCCATTTATTATTTCAGCTCTGACTCACAGTGAGCCTGCTGACACTGAGACATTTTATAATCATAAAGAACAGGTTAGGGCAGTAACTTGGACGCCAGGCTGGGGATTACCTACTTATTACAGTGTTTTACAACCTGGATGCTTTAGGTTTTCTGGCAGAATGTCCTAAACCTCACACTAAACACCACGTTGTTATTGTACAATTACTGCTTGCAGGTCTTGCTGTAGGTGGTGCCAGCTAGACAGATGCTTTCGTTGTAATTATCCTTTTTACTATATATAAAGATTTCATCCCTTTAATCCATGTAAATTTTACTGCTCTTAAAAGTGACACTAATAGTTACACTTCTCACCTTTCCTCCTTGTCCTGCGTTGTTCCCAAACCAACCGGGGCCGGGCTTGCCCAATCCAGAAATTGGCGGTTTCCAAGGAGAACCTGGGTTCTGCGGGAAGTGGCGCTCCTGACTCAGTAGGCAGTGCTAGTGGTCATTGCATAGTCCCCTGACACAGCCTGCAAGAGCAGCAGTGCTAACTCCAGTGTCTTGGCCAAAATCCAGCTGAATAATTACTTTCTGCCTGCCTCAAATTCCTCTGCAGCTTCAGCTGGAGAAGTTGAACCTTGTTTCCCTTCTCATAAACAATCCTGTAGTGTTCAAGTGGAGCGGCTGCTTCATCTCACCTTGGAGGTAACAGTATTTTGACGGTGGGTGAGTGACTTTATCCTCACACTTGTGTGTGTAGCCCGAGAAGCGCTCTGGTGCATTTCTAGATGATAAATCCTGGCTTTCATTCTTTTGCATTCGTGAAAGCATCTGTCCCGTCATGTTTGGTGCTTGCATAAATAACTTCAAAATACATGGCCTGGAAATAAAAATAACCAGAATTTGAGTGTCTGACTGGCCAAAGCAATTCCTAAAATGATCCTTTTACTATGAATTGTGTGGCATCATCTTGTACTCTACTTTTTCCGTAACAGCCTGTGAATAGTATTGCATTTACTGATAAATAAGGGTGTCTTATAAAATTCATGGCCTTTTGATAAATAATTGTTGAAAGATAACTGATAAAGGAATATCAAGATCCTCATTACTAGATGAGCTAAAGCTCTTCCCACATAGCTGTTTAAGCGTATAGTAGGTGGTCTCTTGCTCTTTGATAAGCATCACAGTGGGCAACCTGTAGCTGGATTTCTCTAGTCTATTCAAAGCCACAGCCCCATATATACAGTGAATCAGAGAAGTAGGAGGGTAGGTCAGAAAGTCATGTCTACTTTATGAGTGTCTTCCAAATCAGGAGCGTAGCCAGTGTTCTGCTCTGGGCCTTGGTATTCAAACAACCCCATGCTGGGAAGAAGGCTGACTTGCTCAGAGAGAGGGACCAGTCATGTGCAAGTGGGTACTGTACCCCTTTCCACATATGGGGGCTTTGCCATTATTTTGTTACTCTTTCTTCTAACAGCAGAAAGTTGAGGTGTAGTGTTCCTGAAGGAGGAGGTGGCTGGTGATTCCATAGATTGGTTTTTGCTGGTCAGTTGGTTTAATCTGTGTCTGGCTAATGTGTTCCCTGAGCTGCATAGCTGAAAGAGTCTTGTGTCAATTTGATTTTTGTCAGTGAGTGATAAATGGAGTGTGATTCAGATGGGCTCTTACACATTTAACGCATGCAAAAGTTACTCGTAAGAGACAAACTACAGGCAGAATTGGTTGACATGCCTGAAGATCTTGGCCCCTTTTTTTTTTCTGTGTGGGCTCATATGCACAAGAGCTTAAGCTGCTTTCTTATGAGGAAGATGGAGAAGTTAACCTCAGACTTAAGTTTATAATGAGATTTGCTGTTGAATTCATCTGACAGAGACTGTATAATCTCTTGTTTGCTAAATAGTACATATTTGAGTATAAATAGTAAATTAAGATGCACTGAGACTTCCTATGCATATATTCTGCAATTTATTCTCCTAAAGAAGTTAGGGTTTGCATGATCCACTCTTAAGCTGCCCTTTAATTGCTTCATCCCACCTCTTCTTGATGAGGAGACTGCTCATGTCTTATTGAAGCTTGCTACTGAACAGCATTCCATAGTTAACCATCAAACCCTCTACTCACATATTTTACCATTTTGCCTCTTCCATCCCTGGGTGCTCAGAAAGGACACTGGTGTTGTAGCATTTCTGTCTCACAATATTGGATATATGCAATATCAGATGTTTGATGGGGGGTCAAAATAATTGGTCGATTAATCAATGCAGGTTGTCCACTTGGCTGCACAGGGTAATCTGAGGAAGGCAACATAAAGACTGCTTGATAAGTTTCCACAGCAAATTCTACTTGGTGGTTTGGTTTTAAATGCTTTAGGGAGCATGTGGTACTTAATGTCTTGTCAAAATCAGGGTTCACAAAAGCATATGGATTAAAATGTAGCAGAGAGGGTCTGATAGCTTCAGGCTCCTTGGAAATGGCAAAATCGGAGGTACAAGCAGGTCATCATAGTCTGGGAACTTTAACGAACTGTGTTGAAGCTTAATAAGTAAATGTTAATGCCAGGCTTCATAACTTGTTGGATAATAGAAGAGGCAAATGAAGTTACCAGTCTCCTTGTTTTCCTTCTTTTCTTTTTAATTTTTTCTCTTTGAAGGCAGAGCAGCTCTGTGTATGAAGTCTGTCTTTTAAACTGCTGCTTCTTAAATGCATAATCTCTGCATGTTTACACACAGAAGAAACTCAAATTTACAACTGGTGTAGTTCTCCTTGAACTGTCCAAGGATCCAAAATCTTGCTTGGTTTTCTATAGGCTTGTAGCTCCCAGTGCCATACGGGATCTTCCAAGATGAAGAGGAAATACTAGATTCTAGGCTAAAATAATGGCATATCTAATCTGACAAATCACAGTATGGAAAGAGCGTAATACACAAGTGGAAAGGTGGCTTAGGCCCAAGGGAGAATTTATATTATGAAACCTTTATTTATCATATGAATCGGGTTGGTAATTAGTAAACTTATTTATTTATTTATCTATCTATCTATCTATCTATCTATCTATTTATCTATTTATTTATTTATTTGGCCTGAACTCATGTTGAAGGGAAAACTGGAAGGCACCAGTTCGGTTTTGAACATATTTGGACTATGTTGTTTGCAGAACCAGGGGCTTCTCCCAGAAGAGGGTTAACATGTGAAAGGCACTGCAGCTCCTTGTGAGGGACAGGTACTAGGTGTGGAGATGGAGTTGTAGTCGGGTCAGGAGGTGGTCATGTGGATGTGTCAGTAGGAAGAGCTATCTGATTTAAATTTAGAGTAAGAAATTACCCTGTATGTGTATCAACAAAGAGCGTGTAAGTAGGTGTTCCTTGGAAGCTACAAGGTGTTTTTTTAGTAGATTGTTATGTTGCCAAAATACTTTGTATTTTCTCTGCTATTGTTACTTACTTTGGCTGTAGCACTGCATTGCTTGTTAGTTACCACACGTCCTTTTCTGAGCAAGGCACGTATCCAGCTAAGAGAATTTTCTGCTTGGTACTTTCCTTTCAACTTCAAAAGACTGATGTGAATAATTATTTATGAAATAGCAAAGATGTTAGTGCGCATGTTTTGGGAGGAAAACTGTTGAGACAAAAATGAGAGTTGCAGGTCTCAATTCTAGGTACCTAAATCCAGGTTAGTAAAGAGGCATACAGGGGTTTGCATCTTCCCTTAGATGCACAGTGCTGGATAATGAGCAGCTTTGTAGTCATACGGCAGGAATGTACTGATGATTAACTACTTTACATGTGTCAAGCTTCTTTCCACTATAGTTATTTGATATTATTAGCTCCACACTTACTTGGAAACACTGGTTTAAGGCTAACAATGAATTAAACCCTACCACTCCCATATTCCCATCAATTTATCAAGCTAGATTTGTATGAAGCTCAAGTATGTGGACCTCTTTCAAACTATTTGCTTTGTAATAAGAATTTTTGTTGACAAACTGTAGCTGAATATATAGGCACATTTTACTGTATATTACATGGGAAAACTTGGGAGCATTCACTAATAAAAATTTGAATTTTTCCTTTAAGAACAAGTATTTATAATTGGACCACTTCTGGATTTGTCTTAAGTAGAGACTGAAAAGGTTCTGTGAGCAGTGTTTTGCTATAGGCTAATTGTGGTAGTTTTTCTAGGAAGCATACTATTTCATTAAAAAGACTACAGGGTGAGCGCTGAGCTCACAGTGCAGAGAAAACCCAAACCATAATGTGTCAGAAACAGTGGTGCCTTACTCCCCCTGGGTCTCCACTCATCTCATTTCTTTGAGCACTTGTTTGCTCACCACTAAACATCTAAGAAGCCTCTGCCCCCCAAGATGATATCCATGGAAAATCAGAGAAGGCAGCAAGGAAGTCTTAAGCAGTTGCAGTGTAGGAAGTATTTAGGTGTGGCTTTGAGTCTTTCTTTCTGGGACATGGAAGCAATCCTTTATGAAGTGCATTGCCTGCACACAGTGCTTTTCTTGGGATGGAGAACTGCATTACTTTGCGTAACCCTACCTCATTCCTCCCCCTTGGACAGATGTCATTAGTTGAGTCTGGGTTTGAGAAGATAGAGGAGAGGCATGCTGCAATGGGACTGTGTGTGAAGTAGACAGATGGAGGATGTCATGCTGCAGGGAGTGGAAAACAGCTTTTGGGGGCTGTTCTCAGCTTCCCACTTACCAACCTGGTAATGCCACCAGATTCGATTTTGCCTACGCTGTTGAGAAACCTTGAGCTGGTCCTAGGCAAGTATCAGTCACACATACTTTGTCTGGGTGAGGGTTTGGTGCCAGAATTGCTAATCGGATCAGGAAGTCTGGGTATGCTTTTTTCTACAGAAATGTGTGGGCAGAATGCTGTGCCTCCTGCTCCCGAGGGTGATTGAACTTGCTGGGGTTTATAGCTTTGAGACTTTGGCCTCTATCACATGCATAAGCATGAAAGTGGTGCCAGGCTAGAGCTTCTCAAAGAGGCGTTTATGTGAGGAGACTGAGTTCAAAACCACCCTTGGAGTCACTGGCTCTGGCAACATGCTAGAGGGGCTGTAAAATAGAAGGGAAGCTGTTACCAGAAGTATGAGAATATGAACAGACAAAGGCCGGTGTTTCTGCTGTGAATGGTTGGGGCAAACAGAAATGGGGTAGAGAAACAACTCAAAGTTGTATTTTTATTCCAGTATATAACTGGTGAAGAAATCAGAAACACTGCTATAGCCAGAATGGGCAGCTTTTAGAGGATTTTAAACTTTTGTTTATATTGGAATTTGAAAACTTAGAAATAAATGGTATGAAGCTAGAAATGTGGAAAACAGGATAGACACATGACTGAGTGTTTATGAACATCTATCCTGTCCCAGACCTGCAGCGCAGCATGTGATGTTGCTGTTTCTCCTCCAGCAGAAGGTGAGAGGAGAGGGAGCATAGTCGCCAGAAAGGCTAGCAGAACTTGGTTTAGCACAATCAGAAATCCTTCCACAAGGATTTTCTTTAAATTTAGAGCACATAGTGCTCTGAATCATCTAAATCAAATGTATTTCTTTTTCAAAGATACTTTTAAATTCATTCTTATTGCACAATTTCTGTTGTAGTCAATGTTTAGTGGTGCTGGAGACTGCAGCAGCTCTCAAATGCACCCTAGTCCGTTGGAAGCCGCAAGTCTCTGTTTGGGTTTGGCAGATGCTTTTGTTTAAAGGACTAACTTGTTTCCACTGTTAGAAGTCATCTTGGGAGCCAGAGAAGCCCTTCCTCTAAGGGGGGTGGTGCTGAAATATTTCCCAGCTTGGGCGAGAGAGATGCTTGGATTCCTTGCATGGTGCCAAAAGGCTGTGGAGCAGAGCCTGCTGTGAGTTTTGCAGAAAGCCACGCAAAGTGGACTTTTCTAAGTGTGAATCAAGATCTTTTGTAAATGCAAACGTCCTGCAGCCTGTGCTGTACAGCGGCTCTGCGCCACAGTGTCCTTTGATTCCTTTAAAATGGTAAAAAACAAAATACGTTTCCTCCCCTCTCCAAAACTTGTAGCCCTGAGAGGCCCCTTGCCAGCAGGGGCAGGGTCCTGGTATCAGCATCGTTTCCTGCGTGAACCTCTGCCCTCCCGTCTCAGGGCACCATAACTCTGCAGCTAGGCTGTCACAAGCTCTCTTCCTGCGATTGTTATCCCAGCATCTCCCCTCCAGTTTGTTTTACAGCACAATGATAGCAAATGCAGGGAGGAAGGAGCTGGGAGGAGCTCCAGTTGTAAAAGGTTTTCTCCCCCCTAGTATTGCTGTCTGTCCAGGGAAGGATCTGCCTGGCTTTCTCACTCACTGGGGGAAAGACTGATATACAGGGACGAGGCAGGCATACGCCACAGCAAGGGATCCGTGAGATGGTGTTGGTGAGAAAAGATGTTTGACCCATCAGGCCTGATGTCACAATTAAAACCAATTAATCTGAGTGCACTTATCACCACCTGCCTGCAGGCTCTGTTTGCTACCTGACTGCAGCCAAATGATTTTTTAAATGTGAATTTCAGAATACAAAAATGGCCTTTATTGAATTAGGCTGAAGTTCCTTCTACTCCAGTCAGGTCTCTGTCTGGGGCCTATTGTACTTAGAGTTGAAGATCATCAGTCCAGTGAAACACCTTCACGTTCAAGAAAGGGCTTTGAATTTATTTTGTGGAAAGCGTGTAATTATAACTTAAAGTAGATGAGTAGCTGGAACACACTGAATTTTCAAGTTACGTATCTTCATAAATATGATATTTTCATTTTCTTTATTTGTCATGTTAGAGTAAATGAACAGAAAATAATGCTAATGCCATCACATTGAGCTCCTAAAATACAGCGCAGTATTACTATCACTGGTGTGCACAAAATGCTTGTTAAATTTTCCAAGCTGAGAATCTTCATCAAGAAGGTACTTGCTGCTTTGAAGCTTTCCGTCACATTTATTGGTAAGAGGAATAAATCACAACAATATTAAGTTAAAAAAATGAACCCTGCTGGCTGTCTTAAAAAAATCATGCACTGAGGGTCTCTGGTCTTTTAGAAGAACTTTCACTAAAACCATTATAACTTAGAAATGATGTCTTCTGTATGCTACCTCAGGTCCTAGAAGCAGGAAGGCAGAATAAGGCTGACTTGCATGTGCAGACATGCCTGCAAATAGCAATAAGGACAGAGTTCACTCATCTGCGCGAGTGGGGCTTGTAAAGGCAAATTAAAGCACTGTGGGTTACTGAAGTTAAACCTTTGGTTAAATATGAAGTCAGAGCAGATGTGGTACACAAAAAGCAATTGAAAACACATGCCAGGCAAAAATAAGTATTCTAGAATTTGTCTGTTGGTATGAGCCTTAGATAAAGTTATCTGAGCCTGCCCTGGCTTATTCCTTTGGGAGTGGCAAAGGGAAAAAGGAGGTGTTACCAGCTGTTGTGCAATGTAAGTCTGCAGGATGCCTCATCTAAGCCTCTAAGAATATATATACACAGGCACAAGGAAATATATATATATAAATATTATGTAGATATGAATGTAATATTTATATATAAAATATTGGTGGTTTGCTAATCTGCATATGGTGTGTTTATATGTAAAAAACCAAAACCAAAGCAAAACCACATAAAACTGCCAATGCACAAATAATGGTGCTGCTGCAAAGGCAGATGCATTAATTCTATGCAGTCCTTAGGAGACATGTAACATCTATGTGCTAAAATTCTGTTTCTGCAGCAGTTGCTTTCATGTCATAGATGTGAAAGTGGAGCAAATGCATTATGTTACCGTATCCTGGGCTGCATCAAAAGGAGCATGACAAGCAGGTCGAGGGAGGTGATCCTGCCCCTCTACTCTGTTCTCATGAGACCTCACTTGGAATACTGTGTGCAGTTCTGGTGTCCTCAACACAAAAAGGACATGGAAGTGTTGGAACAAGTCCAAAGGAGGGCCACGAGGATGATGAGGGGACTGGAGCACCTCCTGTATGGAGGTAGGTTGAGAAAGTTGGGGCTGTTCAGCCTGAAGAAGAGAAGGCTGCGTGGAGACCTCATAGCAGCCTTCCAGTATCTGAAGAGGACCTATAGGGATGCTGGGAGGGACTCTTCCTGAGGGACTGTAGTGATAGGACAAGGGGTAATGGGTTCAAACTTAAAGAGGGGAAAGTTTAGATTGGATATAAGGAAGAAATTCTTTCCTGTAAGGGTGGTGAGGCAGTGGAATGTGTTGCCCAGGGAAGATGTGAATGCTCCATGGCTGGCGGTGTTCAAGGCCAGGTTGCACATAGCCTTGGACGGTGTGGTTTAGTGTGAGGTTTCCCTGCCCATGGCAGGGGGATTGGAACTAGATGATCTTAAGGTCCTTTCCAACCCTAACTATCCTATGATTCTATGATTCTATGTTATTGTCTAAAGATTAAGGTGGATTAGACTTAAGATATTTTTACTGTTGATGAGGTCTTTCATTTCTGTAGTCTTACTGCTAAATTTCCACACATACAGTTTCTTTTTGAATAGAAACACTTGTTGCTCCCATCTTTTGTCTGGGCCATGGGTGATATTTTCAATCTCCTTTAATAAAGCCCATTTTCATAGGAAGTCACTGAGTAGGAAATGCTGTTTGAAAGGTAAGACTTGGCTGTGCTGTACAGGGGTTCTTAGGAGGTTGCCACTATATTCAGTGCACACTCTGGGAGAACTACTTTCAGTAATGTCTACATAACTAACTTGGCTTTAGCAGTGTGAATGGAACTGAGGTACCCCAAACGAAATTTCATGCTTAATCCATTTCCCCTATTCATTTTTTCACTTGGTTGTTAGGGCTAGAAAACACTCTGGAAACAAAAAAAATTATATTCATGGAATTGGAGGGAGGAAGAGGGATTTTTACTGGATCATGGGCCGTAAATAAGAGTACGCTATAAATTTTGCAGGTGGAATTATATGCAAAGCCAGAGCAATGTTCACCTTCAGCCTTTTAAAGGAAACATTGCAGGAAACAAAGCTTCAGTGTGTGGTGCTGTTAATGAAACCACTAGCTGTTTTGTGCAGAAAATGAATGCCCAGTTTGATTTTGCCTTTGAAGTGTGGTTTTCTGATGCATAAAGAAGAAAACACATTGAAGATAAACTAGTCCTCTTTGCCATGAAAGTCACTATGGTTTCTCAGCACAGCAGGAGGCTTTTGCAGTGCAGATCCTTCGGATTATGACTTGTAGAAGCCTTAATGGGTGGGTGTAGTGTATTTGGGAGAAAGACTTGTTTCCAGTGTCGTACATGTAGCATATACCCTCCTCAGTCTCTTTTCATAACCTGGTTGTCCTGGGCTGTCAGCTCTTTGAATCACTGACTCGAAAGTCTCTGTGCCTGCCACAATGAGGCCTTTTCTGCTCAAGGTCTCTGGGTGCTACTGCAGTACAAATATTTAATGATAAAACATGCTTATCTCCCTCCAAAAATCTGGCAACATCCCTATCGAGATATTATTAAATTGTCAGTTCAACCATATGCCAAGCATTTTAGGCGAACAAATGTTCACGCTGGCTCTCACGCAATACGTGAAGACTTGGAGAGAGACAGGTGGCCATGTTTACACCATCGAGTACTGCCTGGTTCCTTACAAACAAAAACTTGCATTAAGTGACTCTTGCTTTATAGACGCTTAAAAATTTATGGACTTGATACGCTCGAGACCGTGTTAATTTGATTGCACTTAAAATGTTAAGTGTAGATTGGTGGAACCTACACAGTGTGTGTATTAAGGATGTCTCTGCATTGCCCATGAAAAAGAAGTAGGAGAAGTAAATTTATCAGACTGTCCTCACAAAAAAACCCCACCCTTGCCAATGATAGTGTGGTTTAAAATATAATAGTGTTTTCTTTTCTGTGTAATTAATAAAAAATGCTTTAATCCATAAATTTCACTATTTCTAGTATTTGGCTTTGATAAGTGCTCAGGAAAATCCTGGTGCTTTTTTAGACACCGTGTTCTGTCTTTTCATCCGCTTTCTCCAGATAATATTGCATATTATCGCACCTTGGTTCTTGCAGTACATTTGCTTTAAGATTCACCAAGTAATTGTCAACTCCTTCATTCTATCTTCTGTTTGTCTCCTTTTTATGAGTGAGAAGTGGGGACGTTGTACTGTCACTGTGCTAGCATATTTTCCCACACTTTTATTCTTGGAAGGTAGCCTGTCTGGCAAAAAATCAAAATAGGCTGATTTTTGTGAACATGCTTGGAATTTTCTTTCAGAAATCTGTAGTAATATTGCACAGCCTTAGCTGTGGTTAATCAAAATGATATTTTGATTCATTTCAGCGGTGAAGGTTTTTTCTCCGCTTTGGTCATGCTTTCAGTATGTATTAATATATTAGTCCATTGTTCAAGCTATCTACTATGACAGCTGTTTGCATTACTTTCATTAAGAATTGTATTCTGTTCTGGGTGTCTGTTAGAGCTGTGGGATTTGATTGCCCTTCCTTTTTTTTTTTTTTTTTTTTTTTTTAGCGATAGACTTTGTACCAAATTTCCGTAATGATAAATGAGAGAAGAGGGAGGTACTTCTTTCTTGTCTTTACTTGTTGATGGCATTTGAATACATCGGGAGGTAATGAGCTAAAAATGAATTAGAATTTCTACTGAACATTGTCTTCAGAAAAATAAATGCTTTTGGAACACTTAATGCAAATTAATTTGAAGGAAGTTGCTGATCTGTCTTTATTGATGGATATTATTTTATAATAATTCTGCTTTTTCTTCCTGTATAATTTCTTCAGGAGAAAGAATTTCGCACACCAGAAGTTTGTAAGTACAAACATTAAGAACATTAACGTTTGCAGTCTTTGACACTGCTTTAGGTGAACTTCCCATGCTTGAAGCACTAGTTGCTTTGCCAGTGTCTTCATTATCTTTTTGACCCGTGTATTACTCTTTTGTTGGAATGAGAACCTATGACCATAAAGCTGTCCTGCAGCTCCAGAGTACCAGGAAAAAAGTTACCCAGCCCCAGGTGCTTCCTAACACCTTCCTTGCAGGTCAAAGCTAGAAGAGCTGGACACCTTCATTGGCAACATGCCCTGGGTCCTCTCAGGGGAGCCTTGTGGCTGATGGACATCCCCGAGGGCACAGAGGGAGCAAGGAGACACGCTGCTGTTTCGAGTTGAGCTCCTCAGATGCATACCCATAGCTGTTATGGGCCTGTTATAGGTGAATTAAACTTTATACAAACAGTAGCTGAAACACAGCTTACAGTGGCTATGTCTGGATGCTGTCATCCTAAGTAGAGAGATGGTAAGATCTCCTCAACCCCTCTGCTCTTCAATCCATTGTGTGCTCTATGGAGAAGTCATTGTTTTACGACTGTATTCTGCATGGAAAGTCCATCATCTCTCTGAAGCCATCTCCAGAGCAGCTTAAACCAAAGCCGATCTGAGCCAGGTCTGTTTCAAGAGGTGGGTAGAGTGCATTGGAGCCGCAATGTCATGGTTTTGGAAGGCTCGGACAGTGATGAGTCAGCGTCCAAGGCGGTTTGGGAACATCAGGCCCCTTGTAATTTTCCATTTAAGTATTTGGGAGTCTTCTATGCTTTTCATAAAATACAGAGAGCGCAATTCCTTTGGAATTGCTGTGGGCCAGGCTGTCAAAAGATCACAGAGGCAGTGTGGATCAAGGTGCTGTTTAAGACAGGGTACGTAGCCATCCCTCCTGTGGCAGTGCTAGAGCCTCTAGGGTATACAAGAAGGCCATCAGTGGAGGTAGACTAAGGGAGAGATCACAGAATCACAGGGTAGCTGAGGCAGGAAGGTACCTCTGTGAGATCATCTAGTCCACCCCCTTGCTCACAGCTGAATCTGCTAGGGCTGTGCTCAGGACCAGGTCCAGTTGGGTTTTGAATATCTCCAAGGATAAAGACTTTGCAGCCTCTCTGGGCAACTTTTGCTACTGTTTGACCACCTTCACAGTAAGGGTACTTTTCTTAAAACAGGGAAATGGTAATCCCTTCAGGGAAAAGGGAGGATAGTGCTAGGAACCCGATGGGGTGATGTTATGAAAGCAAATGACCACTTTCAATTTTGCTAAAGGATCTGAAGCGCATTTCACACAAATTGGAGATCACCCTTGAGCATGTGGAAGCTGCTCTGAGTTTGCACTGTGCTTCTAAGCATGAGAAAAGCACCATGCTCACGTCCATTCACATTGCGGTTGCAAAGGTGGTACCCATGCCCCTTACTGGGCCATGCCACATCCTGCCTAGCTACCTCCTCCCTCACTTCTGTCTGTCATGTCAGATCTGAGTCTCTCATCTTCACTTTCAGGGCCTCATTTAACCTACTGTTATTTTCCTTTCTACTTTTATTCACTCCTGTGATGCTCAGGCCAGCCTCTGGTTTGCCTGCAGTATCTTGCCTACTTGATGCATCTGTACTAAACCTATTTTGGTGGTCTCTTACTGGAGAGAAACCTCCCACAAAACTGCTTCATTATCCTCATTCAAAAGCCTATTTCAAGTCTTTGTAGCTTTTTAAAGATCTTGGTAACAGGGTGGGTTGATTGCTTCTACTACTCCCTTGCAAATGCATGTTCCCTCCGTTTATTCAATGTTATACTGCTGCCATATCACTGATTTCCTATTGCTATATTCCCCTATCTCAGGTTGTAACCCCCTGCCTTAGAGGTCACTGTTTCGTTCCCTCTGCAGAATGCCCAGTAGAATGGGACACAATCCTTATGTTGACAAGATCATAGAATCATAGAATGGCTTGGGAAGAAAATGATAGTAGATCTATGATGTAGAGACCTGATTTGTTATCTAGGTGAACTTGGATGAACACCTGCCTTGAGCAGAGCTGCCTTGTGGTCCAAAGGGTCCAATCAGCTGGTTTTAACAATTAAAATGAAAACATAGGAAAGGGGACAACAGAAAAATATTACGTATTCTTGTGAGGTGACCTCTGTTAGATGAAGAGGCTCGAACTCTTAAAAATGCCACAGCCTGGCTTTGATTTGGGTGGGAGTGGAATGTTTGTGGGCTGATTTGATCTATGCAAAGCTGCTCTGCATCAGTTTGGGTGGTATTGTCAAGGAAGATCAGCCACATGAAGCCCAAATTAAAAATAAAGCAAGGCTGGTTGTTGAGAATTTTGGCATAACCCCACATCTGTGCTCCAGTGTACTCCATCCCTGGCTTTTGGGTAATACACTGCCCTAATCATCCTTGTGCTTGTGGTGGCAAGAAGCTGCCTGTGGTTCGGCTGGAGGCAGGGAAAAATAACGAAGCTGCTGATGGGTTGGCCTCAGTGTCATGACCAGCTGAATTTGGGGACCATTGGTGTTGCTCTGTCTTGCCTGTGGTTGTGTTTGTAATAGAAAGCACCCTCCAGCTGGCAAGATTAACTGCTGTAATAAAGTTTCTAGGTGATGTTTTTCCCCTTTTCAAGAGGTGTAATGTAGGTAACCACTATATCAAGTGAGTGGTCTTGTTGCATTAATACAAAAAATGATTTTTTTTCTTCATAATATATCATCTTTCTCTGCCTGAAGCAGAAGTGTATTTTTGCTGTGATTGAGATACTACAGAAGTAAATGGCACTGAAGTTAAATGAATCAATTTAAAGTCACCATTACAGCTGGATGCACAAAGATGTCTCACCACAGCTATGTGTAAGAGTTTTACTAGCAGTAAATCAAACTTCAGGATATTTTACAAGTCATGCAGGCACAGCAACTGTTAAATGTTGCCTCTGAATATCTGAGCTCTTTTTTAAGGGTTTCTCTCCATTATGAAATGACTTCTTACTGAACTGAGGGTTAGTAGTGCTTTATCATAAGGTTACTGTTACACTGATGGCTCCAAAATGCTAATTTTAATGTACTTAGTATTTTAAAAGGTTCTCTAAGAAATATATTGTAATTTTCTGTTCTCACTGCAATGCTCAGATGCAAAATTAAGAGTGGGGGTAGGTGGCTTGCTGTTAGAAGTTAAGCACGTAGGAGCTCACTTGCTTGTCTTCATCCAGTTCTATGGACAGGAGGTTTCAGGATGAGTGTGAGGCTGCCGGTGTCTTCCTACACCTGGTATTCGCATGCACATGCACTTTTTAGGGTCTGTCTTCTGCCTTTCCTTGTACCAAAGGAAGTCATCTTCAGTTTACTACTTTTTAACCTCATCCAGTTTTGCTGAACTTCAGCCCCAGGTGAGATAGGAAAAGAGCAGTGTGCAATAAGGTCTTTCTTGATCATGTTGCCAACAATATTCTTTATCAGAGAACCTCCTTCCCATTTCCCTTGAAACCCAGAGCTTCTGAAGCAGAGTTTTTGTTTCCATGGAGCTAAAGAGGACTGCAAACTTCATTTTGGTTTTCACTGAACGGCACTTCTCTTACAAAGAAAGAAATATCAGGTGGAGTTGGACTGTTTATCACTGGCCTTTGAGTCACTGCAACTTCTTTTGTGCTCATATAGGTCGTTTCCTTATTTCTTATTTGAACTGTTCAAAGCTGTGTTGTTTTTTCTCAACACTTTGAATTGGCATGTATACTGCTTGTCCTGTGTGAGCAGGTTGTTTAATAGATCCAATGAACTCTCATTTACTGTAAGTACTTGTGTCAGAGCCTTGCCAGTGAATTTAAGCATATCTCTTGTCAGCAGTAATCTGTACGATCATCCACAGATTCTGTCCAGTGATTTGACCTGCGCAAAACAAAGTTATATTGGGTGAGCATTAGCAGAAACCTTTTGTGTTTGTCTTTTTTAAAAGAAATTTGCAGTGCAGCTTAAATAAGCCTTAAATGTGTTGAGGCAATAAAATTGCACATGACTATCTTATGTGAATAAATGTATTTAGTCAAAGTAAGATGAATATGACAGAGAGCCATTAAAATACTGGAAAGTGGTCGAGTTTCTACAGTTACCAGCTCAATGCATTAATGATGTCTTTTTGGGGGGCAGAAACTAAGTTTTGGTCTAATTGTCATTTATCAATGTTGAGAATGATGTCTATTGTAGACAGCTGCTGTGATAACACCAACAGCTTGGTGTTTTCTTGAAAACTCAGGATTGGGAGTTGGAAGTTTACACTGTCAGAGAATGAGTAAACTTCAGTGTGTGGCTTTGTAATTATTACCATGAAAATACAGGTGTGTACTGTGTCTGCTGCTCTTATGAGGCATTGAATTTGTTTTCTGTTCCTCATATCACATTCCTTTGGGCTCTGTTGAGTAAGACCAAGCTTTTAGTTTAAGCCCTGGCTTTTATGTCATTTCTTAAGCTTATAAAAAACCTGTTTCATTAACTTCATATACAGAGGGTAATATGGAGTGGATGAACTGAAAGGGAGAGCACTGTTTGGTTACGTACACCAGGCTGTAATGCTCTCTGTTATCATGAAATATCATTATCCCATTCTTGTTTCACTTCTCTTTCTCTGATATCTGTATTACATTTTAAAGTCTTTTATGCAAAATACATCAAGCCAGTTATTTAATCATCTTAACAGAAAAGTTTGGTCTCGGTTGAGTGCCACATTTCAAAAAATTTATATTAGCTTTTTCATCTCAGGCTAGAACTGTTAATGTGTGCCTGGCTCCTGCAAAACATCACCAGCTCTGCATAGCCTTTATGGACAGTATTTACATATATGAAGTTGCTTATTGCAAAGTAAGACGAGCTAGTGGTAGAAAGGCTGTTGAAGGCTCTAGATTCTAGGGATTGGGAATAAATTGATTAATTGACTAAATATGTCTTTTAAAATAAGGATCCATTTTCTTATTCTCGGTTCAAAATATCCTGGAATTCCCTATCAGGTCAGTAGCTATTTTAAAAACAAAAGACGTACAGTAAATGTGGCTAAGTAAGGTTCTCAAAGCCAAGCAGGGTATTGGAAGCAGTTATGTCCGAAAACCCAGGAATTGTTTGAAGAAGGTTGGTACCATCCAATGAACTTTGCTTCCGATTCCTGTTGAAAAAGGGGAGGAGGAGAAGTACCCTGCAGGTTTAAAATTTCTCCATCCCTGTTTGTAAGAGTAGTCTCAGACATCTGTTTCTGCTGTGGTGCAGTCATGCTCCAGTGCTCCCCCCACCAAAGCATGACATGTCTCAGTGCCTCAGTTCACACAGTGCCTGTCCCAGTGCTCTGGGGAGAGTGAGCGTTTTGGAGGTGGTCCCAGCCGTGCCTTGGCAGGCTGAGACCTGACTGACATCCCCATATCTCCAGCAGCAGGCAGAGGTGTTCCTGGCCCTACTTGATAGGATGGTTTCTCTCCTGCTACAGCTCCAAGCCCCTGTAGATGGTGGCTGTGCTATCCTTGCGGTGCCCCAATGCTCAAGTTCGAGCCCATCTGCAGTAAAATGGCTGACCACACCATAGCGTGCCATTTTCTGGGTTACATGGACAGGATGTTGGACTTGGTTGCATGTTCCCAGTCTTGCATATTTAGCTGAAGCTCAGATTTCAGAGGCTTGTGGTTAGCAAGTGTCTTGTGTGTAGCAAGGGTAGGACCCTGGGGAGGGACTGCAGTGCCCTGCTAAGTGAACATCCAGTTTTTGTTTGAATTTAACTCTTATTTTTGGAACCATGGGTGACTTATTCTTGGAACCCCGTTTTTCAGAAACCCATCTGCACACAACGTTGCCAGGATTTCTGGTACAAATATTTTGTCATTTGCTCTTGAGACAATCTGTTGTTTCAGTCCTGGGTGAAGTTTTGTAATATGTTGCTTGAGATATTATGGAAAAATATCTAAATGGTGGTGTAATCTTCTAGGTGAAAACATGTGGTCATAGATGATTTAGGTTTTTATTAGTAGAAAATTGATTATTTGGCTTCATCAATGGCTAAAATCTATAAAATCTTAAAAATCCCAAATTCTAGTGGGCCTGTTCTTTCCTTAGCTGATTGCAGTAGTTGAGTTAGAAGTGAGCCACCTTTTCATTTCCAAGGAATATTTGGAGTTCTCACATTTGATGCTCATTTTGCTCAATCCTTTCTCACCGATTTCACATGCTCAAAGAATTCATTGTGCCTGGACCAAGCTCGTTTGTTTAATTTGACTTTTTTTCCTCTGAAGGCAGAGTTTATTGCCTTCACGAGTACTTCCCTTAGTGTACGTACAAAATCCTGCCTTTGCTAGGCAATAATATAGCAGAAGAGTTGGTGAGAACTTGTAGAAGTTGGAGGCTTAAAAATAAGGCTCAATCTTTACTCTTGAATGACAATTTTTTATCGGACTTGTGTGGTGCTGGACAAATCTCTCCATTTCCCCCATATCTATGTGTACAGAGATAGGTGGTGCTTTGGTGTGCTGTTTTGATAACAAATGGCAGTATGCTACACTTAAATTTCTTATGGAACCTAGTCTGAATACTCTGAGTCTTACAACCACCTATGTTGGCTTGTTAGTGTTTGACCCTTCTGGTGTTACAAACAATGTGATCTCCCCTCGAGCAGCCATGTAGGGGGCACAGGAAGATACTGTAGGCTGATTGCTCATGGTAGCACCATGAGTAGCTACCTAGCAAATGATTTAAGATTTCAAGCGAATGGAAGAAAAGTCTCAGTCTTCCTAAATAGCCTTCTGGAAGTGAATCTCATGGAACTTGAAGACAGGCAGGTCTAAAACCTCAGCAAGCAGCTCCAAGATGTTATGGGAGAAAACTGTTAATTAAGAGTTAGATCAGCTTTGTGCTGAGAAAGCTGTTGCAGATGAGGTTTCTAACTGTGAAGAGAGAATGACCTCCTCCCACTCCAAAACTGGAGCATGAGTCAAGTGGTTGCCAGGTTTATTTTGGCAGAAGAAGCATTGGAGGTGGTGGCTGATGCTAAAGGTGTGCTAAGAAGAGCTTCTTTCCATGATGGGCAGCTTTGAGAAAGTTTTATGTACTCAGAGAATTCATGTAGAGTCCTTATGAATACTATACCTTTTAGCACTTGCTCCTCTTCCCATTCCTATAGCTGGGCCCAGGAGAAGGCAGGTAGTGCTCCTCCTTGCATGGCCATTGCAAGGCAATTCTTTCTCCTGGTGCTCTGCTTGTTCTTGTCTTGCTCTCTGGATGCCATGTGCTTGGCAAGCTTTCAAGCGCTGGTAGCTCCTCCATGCAGGGGAGATGGGCAGGTCTGACAGCACGTAGCTTTGGTGGTGTACTTAACTTTCACTTGTCTTCTCCCTGCTAAATAAATAAAGAATTGACGCGTGAAGGGGAAAAGCGTGGGAGGAAAAATGTCAGGAAATTCAAAGGTGAAGCTATTTCCTCCCTCAGTAATATTTTTCTTCTGCGTGTTGTTTCTTCTCTTCAAACAATGGGGTGAGTTTGAATCCATTCTTAACTATCAGCCTTGCCATTGTTTATTTAAATCCTTTCATGTGTGTGACGGACCTCAGGAAAAACCCACACTTCCATTGTGAGTCCTCTGGGCAGGATCTCTGTAGTATGGTGCCAGTACAACAGGGCTCCAGTTGTCCTTTGGGAACCCCGAGTGCCAATGATTAAATGTTGATGGGGAAGCACATAATGGGTGTGATTTAGAGGTGTAGAATGTGAAATTTGATAACTCTGGCAAAGACTAGCTTTCTTCCAAAAGCAAATAAATACTCCACATACTCAGAAGGAGGATTTCTGATGCTAATCATTTAAGTGTAACAGTGTTAACTTCTTGTGCGTGTTCGTGTGTGTATGCACACACTTGCTTTTGGGGAGGGAGTGTTTTGCTGAAACAGGTGAAAGTTGGTTCTGTAGTATAAAACAGGAAGCAGATGGGTACTAATTAAAGCTCTGTTGATGATAAAAGGGTGACTGAGCTCTAGAAGCAGCTGCTTTCCTAATTTTATATATAGCTAGTATGTACTTTATATAAGAGCCGGCCTCCCCACACTTCATTGTTTTTGTGAAGCTGGAGGAAACGCAGTGTGCGTGCGTGCTGCATGGCTGAGGGATGGCTCTTGCAGCGTTTGCCATTTGCTTCCGTCTCTGTGCTAGAGAAAATGGTGTTTTCTGAACATCTGACAAAAGTGCCAGGCACCTTTTCATCTCCCTGCTCTTCTCCCTCCACCTCTCCCCACACAAACAGGCACTGGGCTGGCAGAAGTGTCTGTTTGCAGTAGTGCTGTCTGTAGATAAGGGTGGACAGCTTACTGTGTGTTGCAGGTTTTTGTGTCTCAGCTCATCAGGGAGAGCTGCATCTGGGAGGGAAAGTTATTCTTCATGGCTGTTTGTTATTGCTCTGTTAAGACTTTCACAAAGTGGTTAAGAGTCAACAACCAAAATAGCAGCAAAGGTGTCAGCCTCCTCTGTGTGTGACCTGTGACCATCATTATGGTTTTTAATCTTCATAAGTACTCTTCATACTGCCTTTACTGCGTTTCTTCTTACCTTCGGGCTTGTAGGACTCATCTTCAAAAAGAAAGGAAACAAAAAGAAGCATATTGTATTGAAATGTAGGCAAAGGAAGAATAACACCAAAGCAGAGCAGATCTTCATGTGGTTGAACTAGCAGTAGTAATTATAGTATTTTAATAACCTCAATCGAAAACTGGACATAGAGAAATAAATGCAGAGTTTCTGCTGACTTGAGTAGTTTAAGTTTGGTCCCTGTGTTGAATCACTGAAACCTGTTTACTGACAGGTTTTTCTGCTGGGAATTGGTGTGGGGGAATGGTTTCCTTGTTGGAAAAAGTGCCAGTGTTCAGCCCTGGTGTTGGAGATGTCATCATTCTGGTAGAGATAGAGTAAACTTGACGTGGGCAGGAGCAGAAAGAGAAGGAGGAAAATTCTGGCAAGCAACGGGCCTGAGTCCAGTAACATGCAGATTCAGGGCATGGCAGCTAAGGTGTGGAGACGTATCATCTGTGTGGCCGCATTTCTTAGTGCAGTGCTTGGGAATTAGGATTGTGTTTGGCTGAAACTCTCATAAGGATGCTCTTTGAGTGTCTAGTTGAAGAAGCAGCCTTTGTACTTTGAAGCTGCTGCTGTGGCTGCAAGTTCCTGATTTCATTTGGAGCAGGAATGGCTTAAGTTGAGTGGCAGCCTCTGCTCCTACCACCCTGTAGGCCCATGACTGTCTTGGAGGAGGCGGAAAACCCAAAGTGGGGAGATGTTGCCCAATTGCCAGGCAGCCGGTCCTCCTTCCCTCAGTGTCGCTGAGCAACTGGTATCTATTGTGGCTTGTTGAGCAGCTGCGATGAAACTGCTGTACAATGAGCCATGGTATTTAAATCCTTCTCTGTTAATGCTGATAGTGGGGGTTATTCCAGCCATGTCTTTTTATTCTCCTGGGAAGACTACCACAAACTGGCAGAGTTTCCTAACCTGGGTCCTGCTCTTATTTTGTTCTGTTCATGTGAGGAGGGGCCGACAGGTCTTTTCAGAGGAACGATACCAAAAGCTTCTTGCCCTTCATAGCAGGAATGAGAAGAGGCAGGCAAGTTCGCCTCTTTCCCTGTTCCGTGCTAACATTGCCGATAGGTTTTACATGTCCCTTTCTAAACTAGGCACTTCATTACTACCTCTCTCCCTGGCTTCTAGCAGCTGAAAGGAGAACCACGTGGTCCCAAAATGCATGGAAGAATGGCAATGTCACCTTCTTCATTGGACAATATGTCTGAGGATTTTCTTATGCCAAAGTCATCTGGATTGTCTGCATTTCTGGTTACAGGAGTTTGTAATACAACACAACTCAGTTGTGCTGCAACCAAAACTATTTGCTGGAGTTTACCAGGTACTAGAACCTGGTCTGGGAGAGCTTTCCTGCATGCACAGACTGCAGGGTTATGAATTCTCCTCTGCAGTATTGGTTTCTTAAATGTCCTGGGTTTTACAACCCCACAGTGTTTGTCAAGAAGCTGTTGCTGTTTGAGTGTACTTTGACATCATACTTGTGTTAATCTCCTTTGGCCTTATCCTTTAATCAGCCTTTTGACAAAGTCTGGGGACTGGGTTTACTCTTAGGCAGTTCTTGCTCTTTTCCTAGAGTCAGCAACTTAAAATTGTCTGTTTTCTTCCTGTGATGCAGGTGTATTTAAGCCAGGATTACAAGAAAGCCAGTGCAATCAAAGAGAGGACATTTGACTGCCACTACCTCCCCTATCTGCCTTCTGAAGGATCGGGGAAGTATTTTGGAGGCCCTAATAGTCTATGTGCTTCAAGATGAGAACAACTACAGTTGAAAGGATGCAAGTTCACTATTAGACTTGATTTAAAAAGTTAAAAATCTGCATACTTAAAGCTATTTGAGAAGTGGGTGGCCTCTGTGGCCATGCAGAGGCGTCCATGCAAGCTGGTGCAAAAGGGCACAGCCCTTAGCTGTGCCAGGAAGCAAGAGTTTTGTCACTGCTGTCTCTGGCAAGTTCTTGCTTAGGGTAGGGGGCCTTTAAGCCTTCTTTAAAAGTGTTTTTGTGTTTTTTATTAGCCAGCCATGCTGCATAGAAATCACTGCAGCTGGGGGTTTGTAGGAATCACATGTAGGTTTCTCTACAATTCTCCTTAGGAGTGAATGTTTATCTTAATACTCTAGTTGATCGCACTCAATCTTGAATGTTTTTGTGTTTGAATACTTAATGCAAAAATAACAAGAATTGAAAAAAAAGTCATCTTTTCTAATATCCCTTAATATTTTTAAAGATCTGTAGAGCATTGAGATTTGTCTTTTTGTTGTCAAAATTACTCATCTACTACTCTCCTTGGAAAATCAGTCAAATGTGTTGAACATGTATGTGTGTGTGGGATGGCTGCTGTTGTTAGGCAAACTTTGAGCGAGATAATGCTGAGCTTCCTTATCAGATCCCCCAGAGATGCCTGGCATTGAAGGAAGCAGGCAACAGTGGAGGAGTGAATGAGGGGTCTTTGAATAATTGACAGAGAAGGAAAAAGGAGGATTGAGCCCATGTAGGTTTTTGCTGTTATTTGAGCCTGGCATGTTTTTAAGTGGTAGGTCCTGAACTCAGCTAATGTACTGAGAATTTCATTAAAAGGAGTATGAGACTTTGTTAAATTAATAACTGATGTCTAGATATCTTCAGAGTACTAGGTCCAGATACTGTTGCCATGAAGTTAGGTTTGGATGTACCTTTTTACAAAGCCAGTTGTGAAAGAAATGTTCTTTCCCTCAACTCCCTGTCCTTCCTGGGTAAATAAGGAACATGTAGCTAAATCAGAGCAGTTGTTAATTGTAGTTCCTCTAAAAGATATATAAACTTGATCTTGCTGCAAACAACAGCTAACTGGTAAGTGTTGAGATCAAGACTGCCCTCTGAGCAGATAATTATTCTGTTGTTGTTTTCTCTGATTTTATTACTTTTATTCCAGGGGGAAATAGGCAGTAAGGGAAGATGGAAGGATGGAGAAGGGGTAGGGTAGGTGAGCTTTCCTTTTATTATTTAAGGCCAAATGTTGTGGAATAGATACATTCAATGTTGTTCAAGTGTAAAAGCAGATAAGCTGCAATTATTACTCTCAACTTTTCCTACTGTTTTTTTGAAACTTCAGGTACCATAGTTTGTCAGGCAGAGACTCCATTGCAATATTGCTCTGTTGGAGAGGCTTTTTTGTGACTTTGTCAAGCTGGCATCCTTCAGTATAAACTAAAAGTAGGGAATGGTGATGCCTGGTGTCAAGCCTTGCATACATACAACTGGTGGTGCAAGAGAAGGGAAGAAAAATTAATTGATGCACATAGTTTTATCTTTAGGAAAACTGTCTTGGCCAAACTATTATTGCCCAGTTGTCAATAGTTTGGCTCAGCCCAATCCCCAGTTGCTAAGTTTCAGGGGCTGCCATAGCAACTTTTGACATTTGCAGCTCAAGAAGACCCATGAGTTCTTCTGATACATGCACAAGCAGATCTGCTCTTTCTTGCACATCTTCTTGTACCATAATTTACTTACTTCAAATTTGGGGGTGGGAGAAGGAATTCTTCTGTTGTTGCTGGTTTGACAGAAATGTTCTGCTGGTAAGTTGATATATGTGTTCCACCTCCAAAAGAAGGATATTTTTGGGTGGCTGTAGCACACTGAGGTTTGCTTGGGTAGACTGTAGATGTCTGTGAGGAGAGGGAGTTATCTTTCCAAGCACGTTTATTTTTGAGCCAGAAGTCCTGTTTTCCTAGAAAATGAAATCTTTTAAAAGTTCATGTTAGAGGGATCCAAAATGATGTGCTTTTTAAGTGGGGTCATTCTCTCTGCCTTTTGAGTACAGAAAGAGTTGAGGGTTTTTTTGAGCCTGTGTGTCTGGAGAACTTGAAGCATGAATATGATGTTATGTCAAAACTCAAACTCTTAGATTTTTCACAAAGATGGCCAAAGGAAAACACTTAGTGAAGCACTCTTGTTTCTTTCCTCTTATTGATTGGGATTCCTATGACTTCTGTAACAGAAGAGAGGCAGAAATCCAGCTACGTGAGAATTAAATGCTTGAAAGATAATGTCCAACTTAACCTTACAGAAAAAGTCCTTGAGAAATTCCTGAAATTTAGCTCTGTAATTTCTACTTCGGTGCAGAGACTGTGCGAATTGTGTGACTTTTAAACCATGTGTCTAATCCAGAGGGCATATTCTTGGGGGTCATGGTGGGTTTGTAATTGTGCCTGCAGCAGACCATGATCCTGATGAGCAGTGGGGATGGCATGTAGTTCAAAGTCTCTTTTCTAACTCTGCTTCGTGTTAGGGTGAGCACAGGCAAACAGTGCCTTGCTGGGGCTCTCCCTCTTCCTCCTGTTACCTGCAATACCTGTGGGTGTGTGACCGGACTCCAGAAAAGCTTTGTTGGTTTTCGTATGATTTCAAAACAAACTTCAAGCAAATACAGTTACTTTATATTCCACTCTTTTTAAAACATCCTGTTTCTTGCCTATTTTTTTGTTTGTGTTTTTGTTCTGAGCATGCTGGTGGACCAAAGCATGGCTGTGTTTGCAGGTTGCAAAGCTGTGTAAAGTTATGAATTATCTTCTCGCTGTTGTAAGTCAGCAGTGGACAGGAAGAAAGCTGAAAATACTGAATAGGCAGCATATTGCTGCGTAGGCACTTAATGTTGTTCCAGTGTGATATAAGTTAAAATATTGCTTATTTCCTCTTTGCTGTTCAAAACAACCTGAGCATGTTATGACCAGGGTCTAAACAATAGCTGAAAAAGTAAAAACAAATGTTTTAACAGAGAAAGGTATGGCCTGCCAAATATTCTGCGTAATTTATGACTACATGAATCATCAACAAACAAAATACTTGAAAATACCTGACTTTCTGGGAGAAGACTTTAATTTCTTTTTAAAACAACATGAGAATGTGGAAACATTCCCTGTAATATCTTCAAAACTAAGAATAATCCAAATATTAAATAAAAGCAGCAAGGGCTGCGGTGTCGGCTGGAGTTTGAAAGCAGTTCAACGAATCTGTGGACATAATAGATGCATCAATGTGATGTATCAATGAGAAGTCATTATAAAACTGCATAAACAAACTTGACTACATAAATAATATCGGAAAACATGCGTTAGTAAACATGTTTTCTTTTTTCTGTTTCATCCCTGTTTTTAAAGAGGCCATTATGTGATCCACAGAATAAATAACTTCCTGTGTCTTGATAGCTATTGCAAATGACAGCTCCTACTGCTGACATTCTTGCTATTTTTAATCTGATGTAAGGCTGTGTCCTGGAATTTTTTTATTTATTTATTTTAAATGAGTGTCCCATTCCGACCTACGAAGCCAATTTGCTCAAGAAAAGAGCTTGTGCATCTTAGGAGCTGTACAAGGGGCTGTGTCGCTTCTCTCTCTCCAAACATTTGCAAGAGGGAAACCTAAACTGTGGTACCTGAAAGAAGAAAACGCTGTCAGAAGGAGAAAATACTGCTGCTGCCCCTGTTGAGTGCCTAAAGACTACCTGTGGCAGCCCCTTGAACTGATTTTAGGTCATTTTAGCTCTCTCTCTCAGCTGTGGTTTTGCCATAGTGCTTTAGTGCACATCTGGGAAAAGCCGGAAGAGAGCTACTCTGCCTTCCTCATCTTTGGGCAAACACATGGGAGGGATGAGAGCCCTATGGCAGTCTTCGTGGTTGCAGAATTGGATTTTGCCGACCTTAAATCTGAATAACTAGCCAAGCAGGCTCAGGCTGCCCAGTTACCCATGGTCTTTTCATTGACGAAGCAATGGTGGTGAAGTTTGCACCAAGCGAAGACTGTGACTTCCAGGAGGAGGGAGCCTAATCCAGAAGCTGATAAGAGATTTTTAGTTTGTGGAATTAGTGAAGGGGAGTGGGAGGCTTTTCAAAACCAGTGTCATCTTCTCTGAACTGATGAGAGTGATGGCAGTGTCCTTCCTGAGACACCTTCTTTTGCAGTGCCCAGTGCGCACAGACCCTCCTTGTGTCAGGGGCTGTCTGGGACAATGGGAGAGAGATCTGCTTCAAGTAGCCACTGCAAGGCCAGTCTCTTTGTGTATATCAAATTGAGAGGAATAGTAATCAGGAGGGGTTAATTAGACCCAGTTAACGGTAGAAAAATAGCACCCAAAATGTCTAACAAAGCTTGGTTTTGCATCCCACTCTGGAAGCTGTCTCAGTTTGTGTGCAGTGTGGTCCTGCATCTCTCTAGCAGTGTTGTGTATGTCTAAAGTCTCAAGCCATAATGGTGTGACTTACTTTCGTTTTTATTGTCCTCATTTTAATATTTTACTAATTTTTTAAAAGAATGAAAGTTTGGGTCTTGTGATGAATGCTGATGCACCAGAGCTCTTGGGCTTTACTCTGTTAATTCCATTCTTGTAATTAAAAACATGCCTTTTTCTTGTCCTTTTCACTTTTCTTGTTTGGGAAAGAGGAAGGGAAATACATACAGAGATGATGATTTAAGTCACTGTTGCCAGATGACATTCTACAGGAATGAGGGCTTGCCAGTATGTAAATTGTAAATAGTCCTTTGCTTTAATAAGGGTCTCTGAAGTACAGAGCACAGCCTACAGTAGTGAAGGGACAGGAATACTTCCAAAATGGTTGTGAGGGAAGAAATTGCCCTTTAGATTCTCCTCCTCTATGTGCTCAGCTTGCTCTTAGAAATAGTGCTGTGCCTTCCATAGCCTACTGAAAGCTGTGAGTGTGTCTGGGGGTAACGTGATTCAGGGTTGGCACTACACTTTTTTGCAGGATTGGGTGGCTGTGACTTTATAATGCTGAACAGATGTCATCAGAAAAAGTGACAAGCACCCGAGTTCCTTGAAATTGCAGCCTGGAGAATGTCACGGAAAGCAGTGTTTGATAGGAAGACACTGGCATGAGCAGTCCAACCACCCGTCAGGAGTCCTCCAAGCCTCGAGACCCTCTTGGGAGAAACTAAATCCCCTTTGAGTATAAACCACACCTTATGTGAAAGAGGGTGGCCACAGCTGGCCAGACAATGATGAAGGGCAATGTACACTGGAATATAGCTCAAGGCTATAATGACATTTGGATGAGGGGTTTTTGTGGGCATTGGAGTAGTAAATCATGTGACATAAAAGCATCTAGGCTATGGGAGCAAGCTTGGAGGAGCTCTCCTGAAGAGAGTGTGCTGGTGGTCTAGCATGTTTCTGTGGTGGGTCGAAAAAAGTACCAAGGCAAACTGTGTCCAAAGAAGCTGAGTAGAAACACAATACCTAGTATATGTGCTGCTTCTCTAGGACATACAAAGAGGAGTAATTGTGCATTGATACTTACTTCTTGTAACTTTAAAGTAAAAGACAAGTATGAAAACAGAATACCAAGAAAAATGAATCAAATATTGACTACATAAAGCAATATCCCTTATGCATTTCCAGATGATGCAGTAAAAAGAACTTAAATCTGATCCTGTTTAAGGTCTTTTATAAAAACTTAAAAAATCTATTTTTTTGCTAATATTTTATTTACAAGAGAATTTTATTTCATTTCTTTTATATGTGAGACAGGTTAAGAGGGAATTGGCTAGAGGAAAAACAAGTAGTGAAAACACTTATACAGTGGACTGTATTCACATACAAAATAAACTAAAGAGAAATATCCCTGTCCTCTTTCCTCAGTTTCTCTTGGTTACTTATAGCAGCATTATGTATTTACAACATTAGGTGAAATCCAGTAGGTGGTTGTTATTTTTAAGCTGACACTGTCACTTTATGAATGTGAAACCTTCAGCATCTTTACTACTAAATGCAGTAAAGGGTCTTTAAAGATGCACTAAATCAAACAAAAAACCCGCACTCAACTGCGTTTTGTTTTCCTTTATGTAGTTTTGGGGACTCTACTGAAATTTTGCTAGGCTATCTTTGCACCTGCTGTAGTCAAAATAAAAATCAAACTCACAGTGAGATGTAGCATAAGATATCATTCAGCCTGTAAATAGAAGGCATTGCCCTTCTTGTTACAAGACTTGCAGTTTCCTTCAGCCAGGGATTTCCTGTGGGGCACAGCTAACCCTGCTGCAAAGGAAGCCTGCTGCTTTCATTGACTCTGTTTCTGAAAAACTAGTATTCAGTGAGACCTATGTCTGCAGAATTTGCGTCCTTTGCTTGCTAAAGGAGAAGCTCCCTCTGCTATGCTAGTACAAGGTATTACAGAGATGTTTTTCCTTTTTTTTTGGTTTTCTATTAATCTACACAGAGACTCAATCAACCCAAGTTTTAATATTATTGCATCTGTACATCCCCCCTTCGTATGTCACTTCCCAAGGTAAGAGATACAGGCATGCTCGGTGCCTTTCCAGCAAACGAGCAAACATCTCTCTGCTGCCTTTGTCAGATGAGCTTGTGCATTGTAGGAGTGGTGGGTGCGGTGCTGCAGATGCACTGGGCTCCTTCTGTGGATCCATGGCTGCAAACTGGCAGCTGCTACTCCTTGGTGTCCCTAAAGGGAGGTCTGTGGTCAGGCAGTGGGCTTTGTTGCAGGTGAATTAAGTCCTCAAGCCTCTGCAGCTACAGCTAGCCTATGGGCAGCGCAGCATATGGAGCAAGTGTCATGGACTTAGCCCACTGAGGCAAAGAAAAATGAGTTAAAACTAAGGCTGGTAAAGCAAAGCAGTACAGCCTGTTGTGGGTAGCCCATTGCTTGTGAATCCATTGGGCTGTGACAGTCATTCCAACCTTTTAGGTTATCAGTGATTTTGTGAAAGTGTATAGTCTTGATCCACGAAGAGAAGATGTGTGGCTCCTTAGTAGAGCATCCAACTGAAGCCAAACATTTAGGTTAGGTCTGCTTGTGCCTTTGCCTAGGCAAGTGGCAAATGATTACTTTGCTCATTATGCAGGAGTTTTAGCATGTAAAGCTTACGTGACTTCTCAGGCAGGGATATTTGCAATTGTTTCACTTATCCGATTAAAGCTTTTGGAGTAATCATGTGGTCATAAAGGCCAATGCAAAAAATGAGCCCCATTTTCCAACTATGATGTTTCTCGCCTCTGTGGTTTACACTAGAGACTTTGGCCTATTTCTCACATTGTTGCTTCTTACTGGTGAGAACATCTTTCTAGTGATCCTTTAAAGATGATCTGCTTGTCTAATTAGTATTGATATATTTAGCATGTATGCACATTTGTACCTCCTCATGAAAGCTAACGAATGTCAATAAAAGGCAGCTTAGATTTAGAAAGAAAAAAAGCTGGAATCTTTCTATAAACAGAGCTGTAGTCTTTCTGATGAATTGGATGTGACCATGCAGAGTGGCAGAGGTGAAACAGGCTGTCTGTTAAACAGGAAATGAGTGATTAACATTTTTTGTCCTACTGATGGTAATTATTCCTGCTGGCTGAAAAAAAATAAACACCCCTTGGTCTTTCTTTACTATAGTCGCAGAATGAAATTTTCAGCTATTTGTCATTCTGGCACTGTATGGCTGAGCTGCTGCTTTAGTACTCCTGAATTTTTATTTATTTTAATAAACTTTGATTAGAATTGTGACTCGTGCTTTCCTTGCAGTAACCTGCTTGTGCTCTGCATTCAGGGACAACCTTGCCTCAAACTGCTGCAGTGCCTGCATCTCCTATACAGTTGCATTCCTGGTTGCTGTGCTAGAGCCTGCAGTGCATAATTGTAAGAAGGCTGCTCAGTCACGAATCTCAGCAGCCTTGCTCATGGCTTACTGCACTACAGATAATTTGAATGGTTTTAATCCCATTCAGTGCACTTTAGCAGTGTTGCATGGTGCTGTGCTGTCATTCAGTGTGGCAGTGGCCTATCTGCAGGTGTTCTGTCACTTACCTTTCTTGAACATAAAGATATATTTTTCTTCGCACACGTGATGGCCTATTTTTTTGGGGACTGTTTTGAAAGACATTAATTATATCCCTGACCTCTGATGGTTTATTAATTGAACCCTTTATCAGCTTTTCTATGATAGCACCTGAAACAATGTCAGGTCATCCACTGTTATGCATGCATCCTCCTTGCTTTGCTGTTTTTGCATTACTGACATAATTGCAGCACAAGCTGCTTGAGAAGGTCTGAGAATGCTTAAAGAGGGAGGAGAAGTGGACCCAGTTATAAGAGCATCCTGACTTTGCAATGTTCCTCTTCAGTGAGGCCTCAGTGTTGGCCTTCTGTGTCACTAGTGAACTTCGGAAATGCTTCTTCATCGTAAGCTACTATACAGACATACGAATATATATGTTCCCTATCTGTGTAAACCAGAAATGTTTATTTACAAATATGGAACCCTTATATTTGTCAAACACTTGTTTTCCATCTGTTGGAATAGAAAGCTTACAGCATCAGTTTTGTAAAGGCACTATTAAGATTTGTCTGGGTCACCAAATACGTAGTTATCCCTGCTAGCTTGGAATTCTTTTAATCTTCCCTTATTTTCTACACTTAACAACTTTTGTTTTATCCTGATGGCTATTTGCCTTTTTTTAAAATAAGCACACTTGCCTTTTTGCTATTGCCTTTCTTTCACCCCTGAAAAGTGATCCATTTCAGACAAACCTGTTGGCTGTTTTGGCTCCCCAGGTGATTTTACCAGAGAGGGAGGAAGTTCCATTTGACAAATCCCTTTTAAAAAACCTCACCATTTTCTTATGCATCTTCAGTCTGTTGTTTTTCCTAATCAGTGTCACTTAGCTTCCTTGGCTTTGAAATGCTGGCAAATGTTTATATATTTGGTGTATGCTGTGTTGATATTCTATCATGCCTGTATTGTGGTTATAGAAATAAATGTAGTTATAAAATGGAGTATGGGCACTGGTGTAGGTGATTGTTAACGTAGTTGTAGTTCTGTCTTTCTTGGAGGTACAGAAAACATAAGAGTGGTCATAAGCAGTTTTGGTTGGAGTCATCACATGTGGAAGAGTATCCAGGTATTTGCTTACATTGTGTGTACAGTTCTCACACTATGCTTTACTCTGCTCGTGTTTTTTGTACTCATTCTTTCCAAATGCCTGTGTAGGGAAAATAAGGAGCTATTACTATCTCATTAGAAATATCTACACTGCTGTTTTGGAAAAGTTCTGCAGAGGAGTCTGCCTAGAATGAAAAGAAAGGTGTCTGGGGATAGCAATTGGGAATTACTCAAATACATGTCAGTAGAGTTGCCATTTCTGACATGTAAGTATGCATTGCCAAGTCCCTTAAACATCAATGTCTGGAGCTGTGCATGTGTTTTATGTTACTACATACCATGTTTCAGAGGAGAAAGCTCCAGTGTTTGTGAATTCTCATCCAGTCCCTGGCACCATGTGTGGTAGCAGGATGCAACCTGGAGGATGGCCAGCCCTTTTGATGTCCAAAGACTTTTAGTCTTCTACATCTATGAGAAGGAAGCATACGAGGGTATAAAGCTGAGGAGTTAACTGCAAAATGTGCAGAACTGAGATTAATGCCACCGATATGGTCACAGGAGAGCCCCTTTGTGCAGAGAGACATGTATATCAACCGTATAGTGATAGCATGCAGTCTGTCCCATTCTTGTACACTCATTCATGGAACAAGGGCTTCATTGCCAAAATCTTATCAAATAAAGCAGTCTATGAAAGTATCTTCATGTTTGCAGATAGCGTTTTATGGGTGGCGGTCTGGGAAACACTTTTGCTATGCCACCATCTGTAAGGAAAAGCAGCAGAGAAACAGTGAAAGATCCCCCTAGTAAGACTGAAGTGTTTCTGTACTTTTTCCGTCTGACACTTCTTAACCGTGTAAGAGCACAGGACAAAAATGAAGTGAAACAAAAGCACACACACCCCACACCCCCCCCTCAAGAACAAAGGACCCAAAAAAGCATGACCTGTTTGGGAGGAAATCCTGCCCTTCCACCTTCTTGCAGCTGCAGGTGGCAGATTGCCAGCATCTTCTAAATATGACTCTTTGACCTGAGGCTAAGTGGCACGCTTTCTGTCCTTGCTCTGATATGACAATGGAGGTTTCTCAGCTGTAATCAAAGAATGCTGCAGTTGGGTGTTAAAGATAGTTATGTCATTGGCATTTGGAACCTCCAACAAGGCAGCCAGATACGCAGTTGTGTTGGTGAGCATGGTATTACCAGGAACCCTTTAGAGAGAGAAATGTGGGCTAAGGCTGTTTTATGAACAAGTGTGCTATCTGTTGACCAAATGCTTTTGAGTGTCCAACACTAGTTCTGAGGCAAACCCAAGCTCCATGTACAGCATCTGCTTCTGAACTTCTTGTATCTCGTAGTTATTAGACAAGACAAACAAGACTGCCTTACAGCGGACTGTTTTACCAAAGGAAGTTCTGGTACGTCTGGAGTTATCAGTGTTCTCTTTTCTCCTTAGCCTCCTCACTCTGCCCCTGCAAACTTGGCAGGATGGTTGGAAACCACAGCAAAGCGGGAGCAGGCAGTGTAACTATTCCAGGTAGACCTGCCTGTTTTACCAGGCATGGTCTAACTTAGTCTTGGATAGATGCTACACGGTACCACTTGCCACAGTTAGATCCTGCTGCTGCTGTCTGGCTGTTAATGCTGAAGGAACCCTGAGGAAATGTGCTGGTGAACTTCCTGTCCTTTGCATACTTTCCTAGGAGTCTTTTTTAATGACTTCTGTTCAGAGTGCTAGTTGCCACTGAGGCTTCAAGAGGAGGGTGATTTGGATATCTGGACCTGCTGTAGAATCTCCATACACAGATCTTGAGCGACGGGGTCTGATGTTCTCTGTAACAGCATATAGAAATCCTGGTGTCTTCCCTTATCTGTTGCCAAGCTTTTGATTTGGCGTTGTTTCCACAGAGAGACTTTGATGATTCTGAATCTGCTGTAAACAGTCAGTATCAGGACACACTAACACAACTGGCTTGTGCCAGCCACCACTGATGACAGCAGACCTCTCAACAGTGATGATGTTAGCTGATGGGTCTCTAACTTCTGTCCTACCAGTCCTCAACTATGACTTTTTTTTGCCAGGCATGTTCCTATTGCAGTATTCTCCAACTGTCAGTTAAAATAAATAAATAAGCAATCTCACCCACTTTTCTTTCTTCTACTTTTTTTGAATTGTGATTATTTTAAGGGTCATAGCAGAAGCAGTCTGGAGTTTCATATTCCCTGAAAGTTTCTCTCCAGCTTCCAAATCCATTACAGATATTGTTTGGTGTGATCTGGGAACAGATCAATATCTGCCCCAGTCTGTATCTGCAGCTGTATCTCCAGCTGACTGGCAACATGTGTAGAGTGTCTCCTTGGATGAGGCGTAGGAAGCAGTGAACTGCTGAGATGTCTTCTGAATGAAGAATTGATGGGCAGCTGTTAGGCTTAATTTTAATAGAAATACTTGACCTGTGCATTACAGATGCAGTCTTGCTTTTATGGCCTTCCACTTTGTGTTATGGCTGCGTCTTTCTTCTTTGTCCAGAAGCTTACTCCTTCTGGCTTTGTTACTAGTTACTGGTGAATCTTTTCTGAGATGCCATGGCATGCTGTATTGCAGTGCCATCAGCATATACACCTTAACAGCAAATCAACTTCTTGTGAAATGTATTGACTGTTGCATCTATTCTTTGCTCTCCCTTTTGGTGACTGTCGCAGCACTGCAGCTGAATGGATGCTGCCCATGCCCAAGCGTCGGGGGTATGAGGGTGGAAGAGACCATGGACGCTCTTAAAGGCTGTTACAAAGTTTGTGTCTTCCAGCTCCCCAGATGCTCACAGATCCACAGCTAGATCCTGCTTGGAGAGGTTTGCAGTGGGGTTAACCATGAGGTCTGCAGTGGGAACTCTACTCTGCTTCCCTCTCCTTTGTATGCTCCAAGGGCTGGGCTGGAGGAAAGATGGTCAGTGTGACTGTATGGTCTCACTTCAGGCTTACGAGGTTGTCAAGTTTACAAAGCAACTCTGGCTTTGGGTGTTTTTCCTTAGTAAAACACCAAAACAATTTACTGAAAAAGTAAATACCTTAACATTACAAGTAAAGAATTGTAACATAACCTAATTTTCGCAATTAGGTTAAACTCAAATTGCATTTCTTAGTATGAGTATCTTGGTTTACATACAATATTAGGTATCAGCAGATCTATTTACGCTCAGGGATTAAATGGCTGAGACTTTTATTTCTTAAATTGCTTTCAAATGTAAAGCAGTTTGAGGTTTCTTGTTGCTTAGAGGAGTAGCAAGAAGGGCGTTCTTGTAGCAGTGGCAATCCGGCTATAGGAAATGTTGGAAGTGCGGCTGAATAATATAAACATGTAGATTTAAAGGACTCATTTTCTTGGCTTCATAAGTTTTATTAGCTGGTCTGTGCTCATCACATTGCATTTAGCAGATAATGGTTTTGCATATTTTGTCTCTTAAATCCGTGAGCAGTGATAAGCATATCGACAGTTCCTGGTCCGTATGCTGAAGTGTGGCGTGGAGTCTGTTCAGACCAAGCAGGAGTGGAGGCTCTCTGTGCCTTATCCAAAGGCAGAAACTCAATCCCAGGAAACACCCCACAGGTGGCAGCAGCCCTGCTGCTGTCCTGGGGAGGTTTTGGTAAAATTCCAGGGTGGATGCTCTCGGAGCGAGCTGGCATGTATCGCTGCTGCGCGCAAACCTGCCTCAGAGCATGGCCGCTTGCTTTTCTCCTCATTTGCGCCAGGTTTTGGAGGCTTTGCTTCAAAGTCCCACCAAAAGCCATGGCTGAAAGCATCTCGCAGCATGCTGGGGCTGGTGGTGCTGCCGAGCACCCTGGCCACTGACAGCCGTGCCACCCCTCCAGCTGCCAAGATCCACTGCTGAAACTACACTTTTTATATCAGGTCATGTTTGCGTCTGGCAAAGATTTATAGACACAACATCATTAACAGCAGTGCATATTTTCACAAGATTTACCTCTTCAACACTTTTTCCAAGTTAGTAAATCATAGCTTCTTTAATGTCCTGCTGGCTGCGTGAAAAACAGGAATTTATGTAACAAGCTCCGGGCCGCAAACCTTTTCCTGTTAGGAAAATCTTTTTTGCATTGCTGGCAGCATTAGGAGACAGCTCTGTTACTCAAAGAGTGACCTCAGATGTCCTCAGTACAATAATACCAGATTATAACATTTTTGATGACTAAGGAATAGCAGTGATTTCTTAAATATTTAACTCTTCTGGTGCAGAGAATAGGGAACCGAGCCTTAGCTCGGTATTTTCTCTGCTAGTGTGTTTTGTGTGTTCGATACACCTATTTTGATAGTAAACAGTGACCCTGAGCCAACTGGGTATGTTTACAAAATACAGTAAAAAAAAAAGAATGAACTGGTGCAGGAGGTTTTTTAATCAACAGAGCAACTTTCTTGCGACATTTCTAGAGCTGGACTTGGGTCAGCTGGGGATTCGGCTGGGGCCCTTGAGTGAAAACAACGAGCTGCGCCAGGCCGGCCTCACAAGGCTTCTTGGTCAGCCCTTGGGGCCACGGGCAAGTCCGAAGATAGATGTCTTGGGCTTACCCTCCCAATGTGTGAGCTGCACCTGGTGAATACACAATTTCAAGGCCTTCCCTGCTGCTCTGTAGCTAGAGAGAGGATGAGATTTTGATTGCAGGGTTCCCTGCAGTGAAGACATGCAGTCCTACTTTAATTAGTTAATATGAGAATGGCTTCCTTTCTAAATTGAGTAAGGAAGCACTCAAATCATCACTGGTGTTTGTTTTACTGGGATAGTTTATTAAAGATGGTTCTTTGGAGGGGAAGGAGAGGTTGGAAAGGCTCTGAGGTTAGGCACATGG
The DNA here is from genome assembly GCA_017639245.1 of Myiopsitta monachus. Taxonomy (NCBI): domain Eukaryota; kingdom Metazoa; phylum Chordata; class Aves; order Psittaciformes; family Psittacidae; genus Myiopsitta; species Myiopsitta monachus. Next base: position 71,320,404 of record CM029919.1, read on the forward strand.
TTTCACTTCTTGCTGTGCTGGTTGAACACCGATCTGGTTGAACATGGGCCATCTTGTGCCATCTTCTGCTGTCAAAGAGTGCCTTGTGCCCCTGTTTGGGGTGAAGCTGCTCTCCTGTGGGGGTAGTCTCAGGACACTGCTGCCTGGCTGCCCTCATCTGCAGAAGGTCTCCTCTTCAACCCCAGAGGAACCATTCCTGTTGAGCTCTGCAGATGGCCAGGCCTGCATTGGATGGTTGGCTTCCTGTAGTCCACGCGTGTCATGGTCCTTGCAGGGAGTTTGAGCCTGTTGTCCCTGGTTTGATCCAGGCACCATAGAATCATAGAATAGTTAGGGTTGGAAAGGACCTTAAGATCATCTAGTTCCAACCCCCCTGCCATGGACAGGGACACCTCCCACTAAACCATGCCACCCAAGGCTCTGTCCAATGACTAGTTTCACCTGGCATGCCTCCTGATGGTCTTTGCTCCTGTTCTTCTGTCAGCTGGGTGTGTAAGCAATGGGGAAAGATGGGCATTTTTGAGAAAGCAAATGTACACAGGAGAATGGGTAGAGAAGGCGAAGGAAGACATTTCTGGAGATGCTGCTGTCACAGGGTTGGGAAATACAGCAAAAGCAGGCAGAGACCAGAGCAGTGGCTATGTCCCTTGAACTCTGGTTTGACTCTCAAGGCATGCAAAGTGCCATGAGCTGTATCATCTTTGCAGTTTGGTGCTGTAGTGTGTCCAGGGTGTCAGATTAAAAGCAGATAATGAATAAGAAAATTAAGACAGATGGGAGGAAGAAGGTAGGAAAACAGGGAAGTTGGAACTTTTGATTGTCTATTGATGTGCTACCAGGGGTTTTGTAGATCTGGCAGCCATTTAGTGTTCTGAGATAAATGGCGTGATGGTTGGGATCAACTTCACTACTGCTTTCTAGAAAGTTTTTCTGGTTTTGCTCCCCCAAATTTTTTTTAAGACAGCATGCTAAAAATTATTATGAATGGAGGCCAGCTACTGCCTCACTAATTTCTCTGCCACTGAAGGTCTCATTTCTGGTTTACTTTTTATGTGCTGTTTTGCATTTCCCTCCTACTTGCTCTACATAAATTGCAGTCCTAGCACAGACCATGGGTCCCCATGTAGACTGTGTTACCTTCCCACCTTCCTACCAACATGTATGGCTGCCTATTTCATCACTCCTTGAGACTGAGACCTTTTGTTAGCAATTATGTCAAAATATAGGACAGCTTTTCTGTTGACACAATGTTCTTGTGCTCAGCAGAAAATTACATGAAGATAAGTTTATCTACAGCTTGGTAATGCAAGGGTGGTCTCTTGTTAACAGGTCAACCTGTGGGCTTCGAGTTTTGATTTTGGGATTTTTTTCTTTTTTGTTTTTGTATGTAAGAACAAAACATGAAACTTGTGACTGAGGAGATAATGAAAAGCTTCAGTATCTCTGGTCAGTCTTGGCACAAGGTATCTTGTGCCCTCTGGTATTAGAAGAATCAACTTCACATACTAAAAAGTTGATTTTGAGAGAGGTGGTTTTCAGACTGAGATTTTAAATGCAGTTTTGTCTATTTTTTTTTGCCTGTTTGCATTCCTTTCTCCCTTATGATTTTGTAGGTAATTTGTGATGTTTATTTATAAAACTTGGAACTTAATCCTCAACTGTTTTCTGTGTATGTTTTCTCACATAACACAAATAATATAAACCTTACTAATGCACAGTGGCAATAATCACAGGCCAGCATGTTTGCAGCGTTTTAGGGATGTGCAACGTGAGAACCTATTATAAGGACCACAAAACTGGATCTAGGATTCTGGAACTTCGTGTAAAATAATAAAAAATAAGTAAACCCCTAAATGCAATCAGGTTCATTTGTTAGAGTGAAGCTTTTAATGAGATCTTCAGTCATCTCCTTGGCCTTCTAGTATATTTTGTCTCCTTTATGAGGAATTTGTATTTCAAAACAGCTCCTTCAGTGTTTAACTTTTTAATGCCAGATGTGATTGACCCATGTGACAGTCAAACTGACATAGCAACATTTTGCAAGCTCATTTCAGCCAGTTTTGAGCAGTGAGCTGATAAAAGATGTTTCCAGATAGGCATGTTTTCCCATTTCATGATTAGACCTATGTTTTCTAACAAAATTAAAACATATTTGGAGTGACAAATATTTAGTATGCCATAAAAGATGCATGTTTTCTCTATTTCTTACACCTTATTTTGTTTTTCAGAATTCAATCCGTCACAACCTGTCTCTGCACAGCAAATTCATCAGAGTGCAGAATGAAGGAACAGGGAAGAGTTCCTGGTGGATGCTCAATCCTGAAGGAGGAAAGAGTGGCAAATCTCCTAGAAGGCGAGCAGCATCCATGGATAACAACAGCAAGTTTGCCAAAAGCAGAGGCAGAGCTGCCAAGAAAAAAGCATCCCTTCAGTCTGGCCAAGAGGGAAATGGTGACAGCCCTGGATCACAGTTCTCGAAGTGGCCTGCAAGCCCCAGCTCTCACAGTAATGATGACTTTGATAACTGGAGTACATTTCGACCTAGAACTAGCTCTAATGCTAGTACGATTAGTGGAAGACTTTCTCCTATTTTGCCAGAGCAAGATGACCTTGGAGATGGGGATGTGCACTCCATGGTATACCCATCATCAGCCACCAAAATGACTTCTACCCTACCCAGCCTTTCAGAGATGAGTAATTCTGAGAACATGGAAAATCTTTTGGATAACCTTAATCTCTTGTCACCTAATACGTCAATGACTGTGTCAACCCAGTCTTCATCTGCTACCCTGATGCAGCAAACACCAGGTTACTCGTTCGCATCCTCGACCACAAGTATAGGTTCACCAAATCCAGACTACAGGAAATTCACGTATGCTCAAGCTAGCATGAACTCTTTGCCCCAGATTCCTATGCAGACTCTTCAAGACAGTAAATCAAGCTATGGATCGATGAGCCAATTTAACTGTCCCGCAGGACTTCTGAAGGAGTTACTGACTTCCGATTCTCCACCGCACAATGATATCTTGCCATCGGTAGACACTGGTGTTTCCCAGGCTGGTGGCAGGGGGCTGGGCCAAAATGTGCTGATGGTTGCTAACTCGGTGATGCCGACTTATGGCAGTCAACCACCCCACAACAAAATGATGAACCCTAACGCCCGCCCTCACCAAGGACATAACCAGCCAACACCTGCAGTTAATGGTCGTGCCTTGTCACACACAGTGAACACCATGTCACATACATCAGGTCTAAATCGCTTGTCGACAGTGAAGACTTCGTTACAAGTGCCTATGAGTCACCCAATGCAGATGAATGCTATGAACCCGTATGCCCCTGTTAACAATTGCAATGGCTACGGAAGGGTGGGAATTGTTTCCCTCCACCAGGAGAAGCTTCCCAGTGACTTAGATGACATGTTAATTGAACGGTTGGACTGTGACATGGAGTCGATTATCCGTAATGACCTTATGGATGGAGAAACATTAGATTTTAACTTTGACAGTGTATTGCCTAACCAAAGTTTTCAGCACAGCGTAAAGACAACCACACACAGTTGGGTGTCAGGCTAGGATGTAGTAGGAGGTAAGCTGTGCTTTTTATAATAAACCTGAAAACCACTAAAGGGAAAAGAGATGTCAAAATGCTTAAAATCTGGGTGGTCTTAAGTGTTGGCATGTGAAGTGCCTCTATTAGTCAGTCACTTTCCAGCCCTTTGTTAGTTTGCATCGATGCATTAGGATTGCCATGTACCAACTGCTGTTACTTCATGTGGAGCACTAATGTTTTGCCATTAATACTTTAAACAAAAAATTTGCTGGTAGCTAGCAATTGCCGAATACTTTTTTCCCCCACTATTTAAGGTAACTTAAAGCTAGTTTGAGCATATCTTAATAGATTTAATCTTTGGTGTGAGTGTTAATTTGTTCTTTTTGTTGTTTTTTTTCTTTCTTCCCAGGCTACGGTTAAATTCTCCAGACTTGTCTGACAGCAGGAACTGAGAAAAGCAGTACAAAGATGTCCTTCACCTTCCTTTTTAATTTTCTTGACAAAGCTGTGCGCATGCATTAGCTTCTCTTGGGGGTCTTTTTTTTTTTGTCTTTTTTCTTCCTTTCGTCAGAGTTGGCAGCAGACAGAGTATTTTCCTGTACAGGATGTTTGCCCAAGATTTGCAGGTTATGTGCTGCTGTAGATAAGAACTGTGCCATTGGAAATTTCATTACTCTGAAGTGCCAAATTCACTACACCATGTAATCACAGCAAAGACTCTTACTTACATCATGTTGTGCTTTCGGTTTTGTACAGTATGATCTGTAGAAGAAGAATTGTTTTTTAAGACTATCTGTTTTGGTCCAAGAAAAATTTATAAACTTTTGTAAGAATACTGTGATGATCTCATGCCCTAAGTAAGTTTAACCTTCATTGATGTTACCTGTGTTTTGATGAATTGAGATAACTGTGGACTTGCCTTGCAGCAGTACGAACTGCATTATTTTACTCAAATTTGCCACACATTTCATATGGGAACAGAATAGCCAGTTAAATATGATCCTAATAAACTCACTGACTATTCAAAGCAAACAGTAGGTTAAATGCCATTTGGTAAGTTACCTGTATTCATGTAAATTTGTGCAAGAATATATCTGGATTTCATTGTCAGACTAATGACTATTGATGGACTCAAGATAATTTTTGGAATACTTTCCAAGCTATTTTTCTTATAGTTAAAGTCTACTTTTGTTACATAGGCAACCTAAAAAAGATTAAAAAAAAAAAATCTGAGATCTGGCAGCATTCATAACCTCTTCATTTTGTACAGTATTTTAACTGGATTAAGTACATGTTTTTATAAATTTCCCTAGCACTTGGGACTGCTAATAAAGAAAAAGCTTAATAAGGGATCTTGAATACAAAACATTTCTGTCCCTTTTTTGTTGTGTGATATATAAATATAGACAACTTTATGTTTAGGAAATATTTAATCATTTTTATATATGCATTTTTAGAAATGTCATCTGCTTCTACTATCATTTTAACTCTGACTACCACAAAGTGTTAAGTATTCATTGTTAGATGCTTGTACAACGCTTCACATTTATATTTATTTCATGGAGGTCTCATAATGTTTGTGCACTCAAGAGCAGGACCTTTTGGAGAAATTAATTTTATTCATGTATTATTATCAATTTTAGTATAATTCAGGACAAAATTGTAATTTGTCTTTATTAGCACTAGGTTTAGGGTTTCTTCATGTTCCTATTGTCAAGCAGTACATTTGAAGAGGCAAAAGTGCTACTTTTGAGTGGGAGGCTAAAACTTCTGTCATGCCCTGTTACAGGACAAACCGTTAGGTTTTTTTACATAAGAAAGATAAAGTAAGTTGCGAAGTTACACAAATAGATGAGCTTGAAGGTAGGGGAGAGCATTAATGACAGAGGCCTTGTTCTTGGTTCCCAAGACCAGGGAAAACCTGGTCTTGCTGGAATAGGCACACTGACAGCTACCTGAGCATTTTCAGGACTGGGTCTCAAATAAATGGTTTCTGATTTTTTGACATTGCATGGTGCAGTTTTCATGGACGTGTGGGTAAGAGGCCTCATCTGTGTTTTCACTGGTTGCTACACATCTTTGTGTTAGAGTAATCCTTGGAGCTTTTTTATGCCCTGACAGGATGAACAGCTTTTGTGCTAGGACTGGTTGTTGTGAAGAAGGGGAGAAATAAATATTTTTCCACAGATTTTTCTTTTGTCTACATAACCCACAATTGGAAAACGTTCTAATCGACACTTATCTTCCCTGTAGTGATGGCATATGGTAGAGAAAGAAATGGGATGTGCCAAGAAAATTAAGTTTAGTAACAAGCCATATATTTAATGATCCTGTTATGACTTTCCTAAGGCTCTGCAATGTATTTATTGATGTGTTAGCATTTAGCTCCCTGTTGGGCTTATATCACTACTAATTACAGCTGGTCCTACTTTTTTACATATCCTACTACGGTTGTCAGCAGTTCCAGAGGCTGATGTTAAGCTGTCCTGTGATACAGGATCTCCCCCAGCATGAAATCAGTCTTTGAACTTTGTTGAGCAGAATGAAATATTCTTATTGCTGAAGCCTCAATGAAGCTGCCCACTTTCAAAGGCAAGTATCTCTAGTAGCATCTTCACCATCGAATTCATAGTGTCTGAAATGCGATGATAAATCCTGGCAGTGGAGCAAGCAAGAGGGCTCGCATATGAGTTTCTGGAGATCCTTCTTTCTGCTGTGTGTACAAAAATGTTGCTCCCAAGTGGGCTCTGATATGCATAGGGCAAAGCAGTTGTAAAATTCATCTCTGCATGCAAAGCAAGCAACTTAATAGCTAAACTCCATGGGGTTACAGCTGAACATGCTACATTTAACAATATACCTCCTGTTTATTATTTACTGCTACTGTATAGCTTCCTGTATAGAGGTATTTTCTTCATTTCCTCTTATAATTATGAATAACCTAAATGTAGCTGTTCCTTAATTACAACAGTTTGTAGGAAGCCCCTTTAAGTGTTGTGAGAAAGCAGTTGTAGATAATCACAGGTTTGGGCTGTGTGGTTGGGTTGGTTTGGTTTAGCTTTTTCTATTTTCTTTTTTTCTTTTTTTTTTGTGGTGCCATTTTAATATTTTGCAGTTGTAATTCTGGAATACTGTGAAGTCTGGTGAAGGGGCGTGTTGTCGGCCTTGAAAACAAACATTATGTGACCTCGAGTAATAAATCCTTTTTCAGTAAAAGTACCAAGTTTCTGGAGTAACTTAGTTTGTCAGAATTGTTGTAAATGATTGGTTTGTGAATTGTGCAGATGATCTTACCTATGCAGCCTTGTTTTTGACTTTTCTCTGGTTTGTACTGTTATTAAAAGTTTATTGTATTATAGAGCTGTTCAGATATTTTAAATATAAAGATGTATTGTTTCCATAATATAGCTATATGATATGTGTTTAGGTAGTAGATGCATTAATTGGAAAGCTCTGCTTTGATAAACTGACAATTTGCCTACACTTATAAGCAAAAGTCATATTGCTTATTATTGGCTTCAAGTCAACAGAGCATCCCTAAGAAGAGAAGTTAAAATTGGACCAATTATAAAACAGTATAAAATTTGCACTTGTTAAACCACTGGATGTATGTTAGTACTTTTTTATTTTTTTACTGATTTGAAATTCCTATTTTCATGGTGAAATTGCTAGGATCCTTAATTTATGACTGATTTTAAATAAGGTATTCTCATTATTATTATTATTTTGGTAATCATAATGTAAAATGAAGCATGGTTTATGCAAGCAAAAAAGCAAATTACTCGGCGTTAAACCTGGCCTCCTTTTTTGAGGGTGTTCCACAAACCAGCAATATCGAGAGATTGGCATGTACATACTGCTAGTTCTATTTGCGAGTGGTATGACAGCTCTTCAACGCTTCACTGCTCTGACTTAGTCACATTGCAGAATTAAAATTCATACGTGGATATTTTCAGCAAAAGTGCCTGATGTACTTCTACAGACACACAAGAACAATCCCTAACAGTTTGTTGTATAAAGCCATAAATGTATATAAATTATGTTTAAAAGGTTTTGTGTCCTTTCTTGTATACGGAGAATGAGATTTGTACCAGGATTCTACTTGTGATTAGTAATCCTTCTACTCAGACTTTGTTGTAATCACTTTCCTTACCGCATAATCTTTTTAACGATGATGATGGTCATTATCCATTTGAACAATCCTGATGGCATTAGCAATTTTATATGGAAAAATACTTCATGGTACCAAGTCTTGCCTGGCAAGATGATACCATATTAACAAGCAAACACTAACTGCAGAATAGTTAACAAATTTTCCATTACTTGGTATAAAGGAATTTCTCTCTCTTGGCATTGCTTCTGGAATTGGAACCATAGCAGGTACAGGAACCTAATAGGGCTGTGTTACCAGTGTTTTATCAACATAGTGTGCTAAAAGTAACTTGTTTACAAGTCTTTGAGACTAAACGCAAGAAGAATCCAGTGCCTGACTTGTAAGGCTTGCTGTGTAGAGACGCTTTGTTACTGGAAGCTGCATTAGGCAGCATCAGACCGTGTTGCCAGTGCTTTGAGAAGCGTAGTTCAGAGAAAATGACAAAAACCTCCTGAAATCCTTTCAGAATGGGTATTTGTAAGTATAAGCTCTTAATAAAATTGCTATGACATGAGATGGTAATTAGTGTATCAGAATGTTATGTAATACATTGTTAAAGAAGGAGAGAAAAAAAACAACAAGGGATGCTGACATACTTCAAACTGCAGGAAAGAATTAGTCATTTAGTCCAAATTGCATGTTAGATCCTAATGCCATTAAATGTGGGAGAGCGCTGGCTTGGGAGAGACATTTTTCTCTTCCCACCACTCCCCCTGTTAAGGTGAGACAGTTCATGAAGTCCTCTCATCCTTCTCGTCTTTAATTTTCTCCTCTTGCCTTCCTCTGCCCTTCCTGCCTTCCTGAAGTGCATAGCTTTTCTTGGAGTATGAGTTTTTCATTTGCCAAACACTTGGTCTATATAGGCCAGCCTGCATGGTGCTGCTCCTTTCACAGGCACGCTTTACGCTGCGGCAGCAGGAGTGCTGATGTGAGTACAGAAAGAAGGAATGTCTAATTTTATTTTTTTTTCCATTTTTTTTAAATTTAGATTGTGTTTCAAAACAGAGCTGGAAGAAAGAAGAAGAGGCTGCCAAAACAGACAGCCAATAACACCCACGCCACAGTAGTCTTGTGAGGCCCAGATCCCTGCTCGCCTGCAGGTGGGGAGGGAGAAGGGTGGCTTTAGATGAGAGAGAGCAGGCTTTAGATGAATTGCTGGCAAAAATGCTAGTTTGATCTTAAAGTGAGCAGAGGTAGACCTAAAGAGCATGAAAGAATACATTGCACATAAAAATAGAAACATTTAAAGATATTTTTAAAATAATTTCTCCTTGTACTTTGCAGTTCCATCTTTATTTTAGCTTTGCCCTTTTTTTGAATTCAGCGTTCATTTCTGAAAGGTTCTTACACATTAGGGGAAGCTGAGGCTATCTTCACGTTCTGAAAAGCCTGATTTCTGGAATTGGAAGGTTGTAAGATCCAAAGATGCTCTCTTCGGGTGTTCGCGAAGCCGTTATTGGAAAGGATGCACATCTGATTGGTACATGACTAGTTACTGCTGACAGGAAAGACAGTCAAAGCTTGAGTCTTGGGAAGGGACTGGCTAGCATTTATGCCAATCTGGCACCAAGGGATTTGAATCTGCTGATCAAGCGCAGAAACTTCAAAGCATCCTTGTGTTCTGAGTCAGTTCGGCATCAATGTAATAAACATGTTTTTGTGCAGAAATATCAGCTATTATGTCAGTTGATAATCCAATTGAAAATACAAATAGCATTAGATGTTGCAGCCATTCATTGTGCAGCTGGTGTGCAAAGATGGATTTTGTGAAGATCCTCAGAAGGAATAGCTTGCACTGATCAGTGCCTGTGGTTATGCCCACTGCTGGAATTGCATGCAAATCCTTGTTCATTAGTAGGTGATGTTTTGCTTGGGGTAACGTTCTGGCATGTGCCAAAATGATAGCTAAGATGAGGAGGCAGGAACAGCGCCCCATCTTATTTTATTTTATGTTTTTCTACTTGCTGTTGGACCCTGGGGCATTCAGAAATTTTGCATGTACTTTTTTGCGAGTAAACTTCTTATGTGGGTGTTTATCACTGAGATAATGGGAAAAGGTGTGAGGACTTCGTGCAGTACAACTGGAGGAGCACTGCAGGAAGCTTCTGATGGCTATAATAGGGCTGTGGAGCAAAGAATCGGACAAAGAGCTTATTCATAACTTGAAACCTCAACATTTTACACCCTTGCTTTTTGCTCATCTATAGTTGCTCATGCCATCCTTAAATGAAGAGGCTTTTCCAAGTGAGGTGAGTGTTGATCTTTTCACCCAAGTAACATGCGACAGGACAAGGGGAAATGGCCACAAGTTGCACCAGGGGAGGTTCAGGTTGGATATTTGGAAAAATTTCTTCACCAAAAGGGTTGTCAAACATTGGAACAGGCTGCCCAGGGAAGTGGGTGAGTCCCCATCACTGGATGCATATAAAAGATGTTGTAGATGTGACACTTAGGGACATGGTTTAGTGGTGGACTTGGCAGTATTAGGTTAATGGTTGGACTTCATCTTAAAGGTCTTTTCCAACCTCAACAGCACTGATTCTATGGTTGCATTTCCTTCTCAGTTCCCTAGAGTGATGCTACCTGAGCAGGCAACTGCCCAGATCTTGCACTTGAGTTTTGCTGGGTTTAACTGTGGAAATGTGTTTGGCAGGAATGTCTACATTTTTTCGGAAATATTCCATCTGCGTAGATTTTGCTGAAGTCAGAGGAGTTCAAGGAGAAGTCCACTATAGAAGTACATGTATATGCATTGGAAGGGGAGAAATTCTGCAGATATGAGTTGTTTCTAGGATGCCAAAGCAGGAAAAGTGATTGCTTCGAAGGGCAAAGGAAGCTGGGGTAAGGGCTTCATGTAGCAAAAATTAGCTTCATTTCTCTTTGAATTTGAAGTTGTGTCCAGTAGCAGCCACAGACAGCACAAAGTCCTTGCCTGATTTTTTGCTTGGGTCTTTCTGACCAGGTGACAACAAGTGACAATCTGTGAAACCCTGTGAGAACTGGGGTTTCATTTCAGGAGTCCAAATAAGTTACCACTTCCTGCTCCTCCCTTTCTTTCCACTTCATCCCATCATTTTACAGCACTTGAGTGTTTCTGTTTGGGTTTTATTTTTAATATCTTTCCACCCTGCTCAGAGGAGCTGAGCTAGGCAATGTCCTGTGTCCTTATTTCAGCCCCAGTGACGATGGCTAAGGAAGTTCTTTGCCTCTTCGTCTTCTCTCAGCCTATACAACAGACCTCTCAATGCCCAAATGAGACCCAAAGCCAAAGCTGATTTACCTTGTGGATGACCCCAGGAGCCCTATGAGGAGGGAAGCTTCATCTGCCTGTGGCTCTCCTGCTGGGGGGGCTTCTAAATTGTAAATAGCCCTGGGTTGGCAGGGTAAGTCCTGGGAAAGAGGCTTGTCCTGTAGCCGTGCAGCTGCTCCACCATGGCCCTGTCCCACTCTGCTTCAGCCTCCCTTAACCCTTGCACTGAGCCTTGTTGGTAAGCAAGGAATACACAGGGAGCCTTTCTGAGCAGGTTTTCCTCAGCCCAGATGTCCCATTCTGCCACAGGCAAACTGCTGGTGTAAGCCCATGTGTCTGGAAGTGTATTTTCAGCATAAAATAAGTGCAGCACTCCTGCCCACAGACTCCCTGAGCAGCTTCGGTTTTCATTGTAGTGGTCTTGGTGTGGTAGGTACAGAAAGCCAAGAGCCTGCTGGTGACTGAGCAGCATGCTAGGCAGATGGGGCTAGTATTGACTCCAGAAATAACGTTGAATAATAATACTCAGTATAATTATAATGAATGTGCTGGACTCCAGCATAACTGCTAGGGGACTTGTTGCTTAAATAGGACTTCTTGCCAGATAAATTAAGTTAAAAAAATGGTGATGCTGGCCTTTGCAAGCGGTGGTAGCACAGTCAGAAGAGTTGTGTTTGACTTCCACATGGGGTAACTTCACAGAATGTGTAAAACAGACTCAGCATGGAGTGACTGGGAGGAAAGAGCGGCTGTGTCCTTGCTGGACGGATCTGTGCTTCACAAATGGGGCTTAGTCAGCAAGCATGGAGACACAAGTGATCAGTGTAATGTGTTTAGGCTTTCAGTGGCTTCAGTAATTTTCTCACTGAGTTCCTGAGACATCTGGGATTTAATGGACATCCTCAGTGCCTGCAGGCCATTCAAGTGCAAGTAGCGCTTGTCTTTCCCAAACCAGGGAAGCTGCCATTGCCCCAAGGACCTGTGCTTTCAATGAGTTTAAACAATGATCAGCAGAAGCAGTTGATGACCTAAATTGCTGAGTGCACCGTTATACAGATAGTGAAATGTCAGGCTGTGCCAAGAGCTGTGGAAGGATTTCAGCATATTTTGTGCCTAGCTGATAAACTGGCAGATATGATTAAATGTTGGTAAATGTGAAATAATGCACAGGAGAGAAGGGGAAAGTGAGTTTAGTGCATATGGATGCATAATGAACCCTGAATGATGTGCTATCACCATGAGAAAGATCTTGGAGTCGTTGGAAGGATTTTTTGGAGGTCTCAGCTCACAATTAGCTGTGGGCAAAAAGACAGAATAGAAAAAAGAGTAGGAGAAGGGAATGGAAAACCTCTGTTGTACTACTGCTTGCATGCAAATTGCACCTGTATCAAAAATATTACACATTGTTTGGTTTTCAAAGAGGGTATTGCAGGGCTATTAAGAGCAGAGCAGAGAATAATAGAAGGGATAAGTGAGGGTGGGTATAGATGAGTGAGGTGATAGAGGTTTGTAAAATTGTGGATGCTGTGGAGAGGGTGAATAGGAAATGATTAATCAGTATTTCTTGTGACAAAAGTAGGGACACCCAATGAAATGATCGGGCAGCAGATTTAAGACAAACAAGAGGAAGTACTTTTTCACACAGTCCACAATTAAAATTTGGAACTCATTGCAACAGGATGTTGTGGAGGCCAAGAATAAAAATTAATTCAAAAAACGATTGTACAAATTAATAGAAGATAGGTCCATCAGTGGCTATTAAATACAATGGCCCGGATGTGGCTTCTTGCTCAGGAAGTCTGTAAATGGCCAGTTGCTGGAAGCTTGGAGCATGTACCATGGAAGAGATTACTCAGTCTGTGACCCATTCCTTATGCTCTTCTCTCCTACGCTTCCGCTGCTGGCCACTGCTAGGGACTGGGCATTGACATACGTGTACCTTAGATCTGACCTTACAAGGGTAGTCTTCAGCTTCTTAGTTATGCTGGGAATAGGTACAGTCAGAAACAGCTGCCCGACACCCTTCTGTTAGGAAGCTTCAAACATCATGTGTCCCTTTCCAGTTCTCTGTCAGTGGTCATGGACCTGCTGTCTCTCTATTGAGAGTCTCATTTGGTACCTTTCACTGGGAGGCATCAACTGGGATTACAGTCTCACTGTAATAAGCTATAATGTAACAAATGCAAAATACCTGCTTAGATTTGTAAGCTTTTAGGGCAGAAAAAAGTGCTCAAGGAAGACAGAGCAGGGAGAAACAAAATCTCTCTTCTTCTCAAGTAGCTCTTTCCTAACAGACCTATGGAGGCTGTGCTGAGGGCAGGATGAGATAGTGCATTACAAATCCAATCCTCCCTCCCACACCCATGACTAAAGCACTACATTTTTTGCTATTGTTGGCAGGTAAGGGGTTAAAGTAATTCATGTGGGCATGTGAAAGCCTTTCAAAGAGAGTCAACAGTAATACTGGCCAGTGAGCATAGCAAAACTGGTCTAGAAGTAATGGTGTGTCAGTGGTAGCAATTTCTCCAGTGCTGACAGCTGAGGTCAGCCAGAAGTGAAATGTGTGTGAAATACGCAGTTTTATCTCTTTCTTAATATTTTAATGATGTAGGATGGAGCTCTAGTGGAGGGCAGAATAGCATTTTCTTGCCAGATCTGCAGTATGAGCTCTTTCCTTTGTGTGTTACCAGAATGACACCAGGCTTCTTAATTCACCATAACTGATTCAGAAATGCTGACCTAAAGATGAAGGAAAGGTAAGGCTTGTTATCCTGCCTGTAGCTGAGACAACCCATTATAGGACTTCATGTGAAGAGACACTGAATAGACATTGCAACTGAGTCTTGGATGCCAGCAGCTATAAATACTGTGTGAGAGTGAATTTATGCTGTAGCCCATCAGTCAACATGCAGGAAATCGCAGGTTTCACTCTAGTGTTGAAAACATAATGCTAATGGACTACCATATGTATTGTAAACGTAGCTTTCATTCCTTGGATCTGTGTCCAAAACTGCTTCCTCTGTGAAGTTTTGAAATGTGAAGTCTGATCAATGCTGACTCTTCTCAAAGCATTCAAAAAGAATTTTTAAGAAAGCTGTCACCTCTGTATGTTCCCCTTCAAGAGCGAGTGGTTATTTTCTCTAAATTTCCACCATTAAAAGAAAATGGAGATATCCAAACCTTCATAAATGCAACCTGTAAGTTGTTTAAATTAACTTTATATTTGGTACTTCAACTGACTGAAACCTGGACTTTTAAATGTATTTCAAATTAAATAATAGAGAACCATATGTTTTATAAAGCACTGGTTAGGCTTTATTATTAAGCAGATCCATTCCCTCTTCCCTGTTTTTCCCACCCACCTTCTAATTGGCAGTAGATTTGGCAATGACTTGGTGACACCCAAATCATGGGTGCAATGTTAGAGACCAGACATCCAGAGCTCCTTCTTGTTTATGTTGGCACCTGTTATAATTTAGCAGCTTCTCTTCTGCTCGCTTTTATTAATAGTGCCCGCAAGGTGTGAAGTACTTTCAAGACATGATGAAAATATTCGTATTTCTGAAAAAGCTTGCAACTGAGAATTTGTAGTAAGCAATGACTTTGTATGACTGCTTTTGAAGGCTGCTATACCTTTCCTCAAAGTTTCCTAGTTTGTCCTGAACCCTGTTTTGACTGCATTAGCCATTAGCAACCTTAAGATGTGTTGAGGTCATTATGAGAGCTTCAGGAAGCTCTCTGCCTCCCACTCCAGAAGCTGTGCAGATACTCTGAGGCTATTACAAATGCAAAGCAAAACATGTGAGCCTACTCCCTCTGAATAAACTTAATTCAGAGGTGATTTGTATCAACTTCTTTCTTTTTTTTTGCTTCTAATTTTCTCATGTGAGATGGTCTGGTGGTATTTCCACTGTCATTTATTGCAGCTCCGTGGGTAAGTGGTAACTTCTATCAAGCAGAAGTTGTGACTTCTTGCACCTTTGGCTACTGTAGAGGGAACCCACAATCTATCTGACCATGACAGCTCCCTTATTTATCACATTTCTATGCATCCTCATAATTTGACTGGGGAAGGCCTCATACTTCTCTAATTTAAGAGGCATTTGCATACAAACATTACAGTTGCCTTTTGTGCATTAGTTAACTGAGTGATGATACAAAACTGTTTCTGGCAGCCAAGGGGATGAAATCCAGCCGGCAGATCAGCTGCCGTGGGGTCCCAGTCAGGCAGTCCTGCATGCTGCAGTTTCTGGTGCTGCTGTGCTAATTGCTGGAATGTGACTCCTACTCACAAAGCAAGGGGAGGGCAGGAGCTCTGGCAAATGAAGGCTTGCCTAGCCCACTGCAGAACCCTTAGCTGCCCCCAGTTCCAAATGCTGCTCTGCTTAGGTAAGTTGCTCCTGCAACTTGAGGTGTTGCACACCATGAGGCCTGAGCCCTCCCTGGTGATGGCTGCATGAAGTGAGTGGTCCTTGCAGGGCTCACAATGGCATTGATCTTCTATTTCCCTTTGAAGGATTTAGTTCACCCACTTGGAAAACATTCATCAAAGGCAAAAGGGAGGATGGCCTGTGATTCTGCACATTCAGGTTCTTAGAGGCTTTGGTGGTGCAGACATAATATATTGCGCTCAGCAGCTGCAAGAGCAGCCTCTTACATCAGTGGCGCTGGAAACCATGAGAAGATAGCATCTGTGTTTACTTGGGGTGTGCTCTTTATCTGTTGAAAAAATGACCCACTTCTCTAAGGGATGTTTTTAAGGGAGTATTGTTTTAAAACTTCAAAAGTGTGATTTTTAAGGTCAAGATGCATTTACCATGTTCGAAAGTTATTTGCTTATTGCTCAGGTGAGAATAGATTCTGGTATATTGGTAGGAACAGGTTTAATGAGAAGGGTAAGGATTTTTGGCTTATTTGTCTGAAGACAAGACAAAAGCATGGTTCTGGTCAGTGAGTTTAAATTAAGGAAAAGGTAATCTGTATTTCTTCATGCTCTTTTGGGTTATAAACAATTCTGAAACACATTTTACCTCTATATTTGAACAAGGCATATCTTAGTTATCACATTGGTGTGGAGAAATAGTCAGCTTGCTTTTAGTATGACACAGTCCAAAAGAAACCCAGTAAAGCGAGGCACAGATATAAGCATAGTCCTTGACAGATGATAGAAATCAAGGGGTGCTAGGCTTTCCGGGTACCTGTTTTCTATCACAATCCTCTGGTCCTCCCCTCCTTGAAGAGATTTATACTGCTGTTTATCAGCACTGTATATAGCAGAATAGGGCCCCACTGGGCTGGGTGTTGGAAAAACCTAGCTCCAGGAAATCATCTCTGATTTGCAGCCTTTATGATCTTTGTGGTGAAAAGGGAAGCAGGGTGGGAAAAGGGAAAACAAAGAAATGGATTGAGTAGCATGATGGCCATGAGTGTTATGATACAAGTCTTTCATGTGTTCAGCAAGAGAGAAGCTAAGGGGAAAGAAAACCAAAGCATGTGAGTTGCAGAAAGGAGCGGAGAGAAATGAAATGGGACTGGGGAGGAGAGGTAAGCACCAGGTAGAAAAAGACATGGAAATGAGCAGACTTGGTTGCTGGTCAGTGCAGAACAGAGAGAGCTGGGGTGAGTTACCAGGGAGTCAAACCAGTGGCTGGGCAGGATGTACCTCATCTGAGAGTTACTGTGGTGCAGAGAGCCAGCAAAAGTTGCTGGGGGTGCATGATCTTAGTCACATGTCCAGGCAAAACAGCTTCTCAGCCAGTATGTCCTATGTGCAGTGTCTGCTCTTTATGCCAAAGTAACACAAACCAATGAGCTTAATGGAGTTATTAATAGTAATAATATAATAAACGGAGTGCATTAACAGTCCTGTATAAAATGAATTGTCCAAATGGAGAGTGTTTGGCCACCAGGCTGCTGAGAACCATGGACTCCCAGCTCTTGGAGGTGCCATTAATGGTATTTGTGTGGCTGACCAGGTGTGAACCATGAAAGTGAACACACTGTCAGTTGCTGTGAGAGTCTGCCACCAGGTAGAGCCATTCTCAGTGCAGGTGTGGTACCACTGCAATCACAATGGACAAATGGCCATGGAAATGGAAATTATTCACAACTAAAAGCGGTCTTTGAAAGACGAAATGTTGCCTGAATCCCTAGGGCTACAAGTAGGGATAAATCTTTAGTTTTGTTTCTAAGGCATCAAATCTGTTCTCAGATTTTGCTAAATACATCTTTGCTTGCTATATCAGCTTCTATCATCACCTATTGCTCACAGGGTCAGGGTGAAGCAGATGAATTTGTGGCATCTGTGTAGACAGTCTCAAGAAAACAGTGGGTGCATAAACACCTAAAAGACCAGTTATCAAGGCTGTGTGTGGGGTTGCTTTTATGCCCATCTTTAGGGAAACTGGAAATGGGATTCATGTAGCAAGTGCTGCTTTTTGGGATGGGGCTATCAGTGGTCTGTGCAACATGGAATTCACCTACAAAAACAAACAGTGGAGACACACTTTTCCGCTTCAACCAAACCCAGCACTGTCTGTGGCTCCACATGTTGGTGACTGCAGAGTATAAGAGGCTTCAGCTACTTGTGCTGGTCTTTTAGCTGACAGCGCAGGGCTCAGAGAAACTGGCGCAGGGAGCTGATTCAGCCAAAAAATAACTTGCCAGAAAAGAAGTCTTGGCAATTATGGAGCTGGAGAAGAGCAGATGTGGTTAAGAGATGGAGCTACACTAGGTCAGCATTTCCTCCAAAGCAAAGCACAGGGAAACCCAGGCATTAATATGCAGCCTTAGAGGCAGGTGCTGAGACCTACACCAGTGACGGTGCTTATGAGTACAAGTGACAGAGAGCACTGGCCAAGCAAGGAAGCTTTCGCTGTTGTGTCAGCCCCGGAGGACTGGACTTTAAAATCCCATGCCTACTGCATTTTTTTCTCTGCAAAGCCAGATCAATTTGATTAAGAGAACTCCAAACAGTGCTCCTGATCTAGAAGCTTTGGAGTCATTTCTTCTTTTTGTCTTTTTTCCACCCTGTTTCAGTTGAGACTGAGCTGGCTGGAAGTTAAACAAAGGCTGAGACCTTAAAGCTGCAACAGTTGTGGGTTTAGCAGCTTGAATTTTCTAATGAATGCAGCCAGCCCTGTCTGACTTGGGGTCTAAACTGACTTCGGGCATGAAAACTCCCCAGTGTTTGTTTTTCCAGTGCTGGTCTGAGAAGTCTAGCCCCACTTATGGTGCTAGCCACTGCATTCCCATTTGTTTGAGAGAATTCATGACAATGGACATGCCCTCTCTACCCACTCTCCCACTCTCTGAAGGCTCCACAGTTTAACCCTCTAGAGAAACTAGTAGAAACCAACTTATGCATACTTTGTAGTATAGAAGGATTTCTAGGAGGCCCTTTACTTTTAGGCATGGATGGATCTCTGCAAAGTAAGACTATTCGTGCATAGACTGATGCTCAAATTTACTCACAGCTACTTGTAATTCTGTTGGAGAAAAAAAAAAGTTTGGAGGAGAAGACTGAGGCTTTTTCCTCCTCCTATTTCTTCTCCATCCCCTGTTCAGACTGTGCAGTGTTGTCACTTTCTTGCAGCCTGTGATTGGTAGATTTCACTTTCAGAGAGTTCAGCTGCTCCTTGCGATGATCAAGCGCTCCACAGCCAGGTATAGCAAGCTGCTGTTTCCAGTCTAACGACCTGTTCAAACATGACTTGGTGATAAGGCATGAGCATGCCCATAACACATGATACTTGGAATGGGTCACTGTTGAGATATTTTGCTGCACTTTTATTAAAGTGGCTGATGTCCTCAGTTTGAACTGTCTGGTTCTAGCAATAAAATTCAGCAGCTGTGAAGTCTATCAGGTGCTGAGGGACCTTTAAGCATAGGTTAAGCCTGATGTCTTTAGGTCTGAGATGCTCAGCTTCTGAGACTTCATGCTATAAAACTGCATTTGTTGGAAAATTTAAGCTGCTAAATCCACAAATATGTTCCAGTTTTAAAGTCTCAGCTTCAGCATTTGTTTAGCTTTCAGCCATCTCACTCCAACTGAAATGGGCTGGTGTAAGTTTAAAACAGCCCAAACAAATGACATCAGAGCTTCTACACAATGTCCTTAAAGCCATGGAGCTACCTATCTATGTCACAGGAGGGTTTAGGAAGATTAGTTAATAACAGCTTCTAGATATTTTGAGTTCTTCAGATGAAAATAAGCGTGTATGACTGCATGTTGTTCATACAGAGGTTGCTTACTTAGATCTTCCCTCTCACCTTCATGCACATGGTAAAGAGGAGGCCTGTGTGTAAAAGAGCCTTGCACAAGAGAACTGAAGGAGCCCTTTGGCCATTCGCTGATATTTCTGAGGAACTGAGCTGATAAACGCAGCAGATGCTTGAACTAACTTGAAGTCTTGAGCTCAGAGCAGACACAGAGGGAGAAAAGTGCCTGAAAAACTCCTCAGCCTACAATAAACTATTTTTTCTTGGTCACCTGGTACTACAGAAAGGGATCAGACGTCCTCTGCTCTGAGCAACTTTTCTTAGTAACACTATCCTCTCTCCCCGTGGCAGCTTGACCATTTGTCACTGGATCAGATTCTTGCTAGGCAGCTGTTCTTATCTTGTATAACAGTGACCCAACAAATCTGAGCTATGTGCTGTATTGAAGAACAGATTTCACTTGATAGTTTGAAAATAGCCATGTCACTTTCTACTTGTTTTCCCATTGCTTTATTATCTTTGTTCCTAGGACTGCCAGAACAGTGAGAGTCCCAGACCCAAGCTAGCATGGACAGGTTAAGCTAATTATTTGCTTCATGGTTACACATGGAACTGTAATAGCCCTTAGCTGGGTTTAAGAAAGCAAAGGTGTGCAATTCTGTGGCAGCTCCACCCCAGCCAGTGATGAGGGAATTATTCTCCCTAATTTACAATAGCGAGAGCAAACGTTCCCTCCCACAGAGTTGCAACACAAGACATGAACTGGCCTAGCTAACTCTTGCATTTCATTAGGCCTCTGCTTTGCGCCAAGTGCAGAACCTGAGGAGCAGAAAAACAAGCAGCTGGTGTGAATGTTATTAGAGGTGCTAGGCTGGCCTTTGTAGGTACCTTCTTTAACAATCTCAGTTCTTACCAGAACTGAATTCTTACCAGGAACATGGACAAACCATGAAGAAATGCCGGGAAGACCTTACGTCTAAACTGACAGTGCTTGCAAAGCAATTTAAATGGTCTTTTTTGATATATTTCTGCGGTTATTCCTGTCTCTCTGGGTTGAGGAAAACAGTTGTTGCTTCACAGGGATCAATAAACTATATTAACAAGATTTCTGGTTTTTTCCTTATACTATATGTCAGCAAACCAGTGACCCTTCACGACTGTAAGTGTCGGGGTGAAAACTGCTACTGTTCTAAAGTGAGGGGCTGCTTGGTGAAGACAGACTGCTAACATCTAAGATCTAAGTGTACTGGAGTGAACAGGTATCTTTGACTTGCTCATGTTGACCAAGATCCAGGCATAAACCTAGAAAATGTGTGTGTGTATATATACATTTTTGTGTTATACACATATATTTACATAGGTGTACACAAGCACACATACAGTGTTTATTTCAGCCTGCATAGTGTTACATGACAATAGGCAGTGAACAAAGACCGATGGTGTAAATAAGTGGAACTACTCACGTGAAAAATTTAAGCTACCTTGCAAGAAATGTAGCCAAGTGTATGTTGATGGAAGGCCAGAAGGAAGCACTGCAACAGTGCTGCCTGTCTGCTTGTGTAACACAGGTCATGGGACTTGTCACAACAGCAACACACACCTTCTGACTCTGGCTTAGATGCAGTTGCTGAAGGAAAATCTACTTTGTCTCTTGGTATGTTGTCCCAGTGCTGCCAAAAGTGAATGCGATTCAAAATTAGGTTAGTGGGTTCTCTCCCTTCTGACTTCAAAGCTCTACAAAAGGGATGTTTACATTGCAGCTTGTATCCCTCCATCCCAGATTCTCTCTTAGGTCAGTGAAGAGATACAGGCACTTTTGGGGTATGATGTATCTCATCCGACGTTATACATCTAAAATGGGCACAGATGAACTGTATCCTGTAAGATGTTTGATGGGAAGCTTGGAAACTAGGCTATAGAATGGGAACTATGATTTCAAGAAGAGTCGTGGTTTGTCTGCAGATCCATAAAGGTGAATACTTATAACAAAAATTTAAACCATGTCTAGACTTTTTGTATTATTAAAGCCTAAGTTAGTGATTCCTAAATTGAAGTTTATGGATCCTAATGATTTCTGAGGCCATGGTGAGTATTTCGCTAGTACATCAGATTTGCCAGCAGCAGTATGATGTCTTGTCTTATATGCGAAGATGCTGTGATGTTCATGTGTGTCCTGGAGTAGTCCACCCTCTTCAGCCCCTTTGAACACGGACCCTTCACTCTGCAGCACAATCTCCAGTCGTGCAGGAAATCACATTACTTTCTTCTCTGACATACCTCTTAGTCCATCAGAAATGACGGACTCTGCTCCTACCCTCCTCGTGGTTCTGAAATGGTTTGAAATGGTTCATGGGGAAAAATGCCCAGGGAACTAGGTGTGTGGAATTGCTGTTTGGTGGTTGTCCTAGGACCTGGGCATAAGCTCTTGAGAGGAGTGAGCTGAGTGTCCTTAGCTGTTTGCAACCCAGAGGCTTCTGCAAAACAGGCCTAGTTATCACAGAGCAGTCACCTAGAGGCACTGAAAGGCATTGCTGTTTCCCGTAAAAAACTGGGTGTGGACAAGATGCACTACTAGATTTTTGAAGACATCATTAAGAGTCCATTTACAATGTAAACAGTCCCAGCAGAGTTGGCAGAGTCACTGCTAGAAGCGAGGCAGTGAAAGTCAACCCAGTTTATGTTAGCCCACTGACTACATTAGTTTATTGTCTTCCAAGTTTAATCCTTTGCAAAGGGTTTAATGATGTTGCGGGTATTGGCTTTTTAGCTGTGCCTTTGGGTTGTGAGGGTGTAGTAGGCTAAAAGGATTTCAGAGATAAAGAAATAAACCTGTAGACCTGTCTGACTGGTTGATCTTGGAGGCAGCACAACTATCTAAGTAAGTGAAAAATATCCTTCTAAGGATATTTTATGGTGGAAATTAAGTTGTTTAGTGGGAGGAAATGGATATTATCCGGTGGAAGCTATTGCCAAGGTCCTTCCATTATTCACAGAATCAACATATTCCTACCTCTAGGGAGACGTACTCCATCAAGTAGGGTTATAATCCAGGAATTACTCCTCTGGCAACAATAGGAAAGTCAGAAATGTCAAGAAAACTGTAGAGGGAATGCAGCATTTGCTTTTCAGGATAGGTGTTTTTGAGCAGCTCAGGTGCTATCTGTAGGAGGCTACAGGCATGTCTCTGCTGGCAGGATCCAAAGCTCATGTCACCCTGAACACCTACATAGCAGGGTTCTTTTGCCAGCTGGGGACTCCCAGTCTGGAGGGAAGCCGCTGAAGTTGGACCTTTGTTGTGTGTAGGAGTCAAGTGGACCATTCCCATAGTTTGGCAGAAGATCGAGGGCTAGCAGGGAGAACCTGTTGATTTGAGATAAGGACTCACACCATCTGGATCAATTCTAACTCAAGATGTATGGTGCTGATTGCCACATTGCCACAGCGACATCCCAAAGCAGCAGATTTTAGATCTGATGGGGGAATGACGGGAAAAGCAAACCAGACAACGGAAAAGGTCTTTCAGGGGTTCCAAGAATCTGCTTTGAAGAGTGTGTTGGTGTCTGGCAGCTAATACTTTGAAACTCTACCTTCACTCAAAACAGAGGCTTAAGGCCACCTTGATGCTGATTTTCAATCACAGTAGCAGCTAATAGTGCATGTTAGGAGAGGGAAAATGCAAAAAAAAATATCTAAAACACACAAACCCTTCAGAAACTGAGGGCTTGCTGGTGCACATGCTGCTCTACTGTGAATTTTATGTCTGCCAGTAGATCAGAACAGGAAGCAAGGCTTTGAGAGCTTTTGTCAGAAAACCTCAAAGCTTTTGATGGTATTATAAATGTCAAGTATATTTTAAAAAGGAGGAAAGTACCAGTCGCTGTTCTGTACAAGACAATAGAGACTTTATAGTATTACAGGAAGCTGCATGTGAGAATTACAGAGAAGTTAAGGTCTGTGGTATTAATGCACTGTAATAACTGAGCTCTCAACACATTCGATTTATCCCTCTGTCAGTATATTCCCAGGCACATGCAGTATCACAGTGGTTGAACTGTGAAGTGTAGACTTGTCATTTAAAAAGCACTTAAAAAGAATTGTTCCCCAAGTTCCAGTCCTCCTAAATGAAAAGGTTAAAATAAAGCAATCAAACCCAAGCTCTTATGCTTGATTGTACGTCAGATAAGTTTGGCAGTAGAGAGCATTGTCTTTAGTTGCTGTTCTTGAAAAAATGAGAGAAACAGCCATGTTAGGAGCGCAGAGAGTGGAAAGGTAGGCTATTTCTGAGCCCTGCAAAAGAGGTGAGCTGGTAATTGTTTATATCTCAAAAAAGTTTCAAATAAGCAGGGAAGTAAAAACTTCTGCCTCAGACCTGGATATGAGCTGAGGCAGAACATATGAAGCTAAGATTACAATATATTTGGACACACTGTAGGAAGCTCAGAATAAGAAGTGACCCTGAAAATACTTCAGCAATCTGCCACTCCTTTGCTGCTGGCCTTGTATCAGCCATCTATGATTCTGTCTTGGATGAACTGAAGCAGAACCTATTATAATCCACCCAAAACTAAATTGTCTGTAGATAATTGGACAGTGGAGAAACTGAATTATAAAGTACAAATGCATCCATGGGAGAATACAACAAACACGTTAAGGAGTCCTGAACAAGTGTTCTATCTGCCCTATTCAGCAGCATTTAAGATCGATTTTTTTGTTCTTCATTTCTTACCATGTATTGTTGTGGGGAAGATTTCAGAGCTGATAATATACATGGCCTGAAAGCGCTATGTTATACCCTTCAGAATCTTTTTCTATTGTATACCAGATGGCCAATGTTGACTGCGCATAAAGATGGATATGTGAAATTAAAAAAAATTCAAGTTGCCTGTGTAAGCTGAGAGAGAGACAGAATAACAAGTGGTATGAACTACCAGAGCCCACTGGGGCTTAATTTTGCTGCTGTGAAATGTTTATCCAGTCTAATGAGTAGTAGGGGGAGAAAGTATCCTGTAAGCTTAAGGAGCATCTTGCCATTCTAAACCCATTTATTTATAGTCTCAAGAAGAAAACTCCCTTTGTCACCTTTTTCAAGTATTGTCCTTTTGCCTTCGTTTTGCTAGAGCATGGCAGCTCTCCCAGTCCAGTAAACATGAGAATAGTAGATGTGGTGAAGATAAAATTTCCTGAATCACTGGTGAACACAAGGCTGGGATGTTGCTTACAGCTGCCTTGTGTTCTCATCACAGGAGTAAACGCAGTCTGCACGGCCGGCTGCAGCATGGCTCAAAACCCCAGCGCTGCTTTTCCTTGTATAAAGATTGCTTCTGGCTACTGACTTTTTTCTGCTCATATCTCATTTTGGAAAACAGTCATGTGGGATGCCTTCTTGATGGACTCAGTTATCTGCTCTGCCCTTTCTTCTTGGGTGCTTGTGTCCCTCACTCCCCTTGGTGACTGAAACAATGCCCAGAAAGGGGCTTGCCACCCTCTTCTGATAGCTCTCTGAGAGCTTGTTTGTCTCTGTCTGTGTTTGTACTAATTTATAGTAGCAATCTTCCCAGGTCTAACCCAAAGCCTACCACAGCCAGTATCAAGCTTGTGAGCTAGTGGGTCTATTCCTGCAGCGAAACCTAAGCATGTGCCTGAGAGATCAGGGCCCAGGACTGAATATCTATGTATCAGAGGGAGGTGCTTGCAGGTCAGTAAGGATGGGATGCTGCAAGAGAATCAATCAAAAGGGCTGTTTAGATTGGTGTGAACTCAAATTCACTTCCAAGCTGACACCAGTAGGACTTGATGGTGTGCTCATGTGTCGGTGCTTCTGTGAGCTGTGTCTTTTGTTGGTAGGGAAGGAAGAGCAGAATGCAGGAATAAAAAAAGGCATAATTTTCAGAAACTATTTTTAAGCATTATAAAACTAGCCTTTTAAGTCCAAGAAGCTAAACTTCACAGAGATATTTTGATGATTTACACTTGTGGATTGAGATCTATCATGTCAGCAACTTGTGCTTGGGTAGTATTACTTTCTTGACTGTCCTGAATCTTTAGGTTTTATTAGTCAGATCAGATTCCTGGTGCCTGGATTGGGATTTGTGTAGGCAAAGAATGAGGAAGATTGAAGTCTGGGTAATCATTATTATTTCAGCTCTGTTTTCATGCCTTCAGAGGTCATAAAAATCATCCCTTGCTGAAGGTATTATTTTTCACACACTAAAAGGAAAGATTAAAGTAGGTTTTCCTTTTTTGTCCTGGACTTAGAGAAAGACTTTCAGGAAGTATATTTCCCTTTCTCAAAACAAAAACATGAGGTAGTTGAAATACAGGGAATCATTTTCATATTGTTCATTTCCCACTGCAGCACAAACAATTGTACTTTGGAGCTCCCCAGATCATAGAGGTTTTGATAATGTTAGAGATATGCTCAAGATCCAGTCACCCTGGAGTTAAAAGGATGCAAACTTTGTCTAGCAAACATGGCATTTCCATAGGAGATTTGAATTGGTTTGCTTTTGTAGTACTGTTGCAAAACAGGCACACAGAGCCACCTCACAAGCAAAACAGAGGCATCAGAAAGACAATATACCTTCCTTCCTGAGGCAGATATTTCAGGAGTTGGGGAAACACAGCTTCCTGTGTTCTCACATGGATTTAGGTAATGAAATTCTTGACTGATTCAGAAAGAATAGAGCATTACACAGTTGCTTGAAAATATTACGATGTTATTGTACAATGTGCTGTAGCATTAAACTGCCAGATGTAGTGAAATCTTCTGTGTGCATGTCCTAGAAAACAATCAGCCCCGAGGCTGTGACTGGTCTTTCCACAATGTGCTCTGCCTGGGATGGGAGGAGCTGCAGAAGAGTGGCAGATGGGGGGGAAAGGTGTAGCAATAATGAACTAAAGTGATTAGAAATGGCTGGTTCATTTCTATTCTTTCAAAGACGTGATTATAGGTGGGGTTGGTAGCTTTGATTATCATTAAAGTTATGTGATACCTGGCAGCTCAGTATTCTGTTTTTAATTATTACTCGCATTCTTGAGGCTGAACTATGTAGGCTGAAATTTTCAATGCAGTGTGCTGCCATAAGGTAAGTGTAATAAAAGAGAATGGCTTTTTTCTCTGTCCAAAGGAGAGTTCAAGATAAAGTCAAACTCTGAAAAAAATTAACATAATTTTAGTGATTTTTCCTTTTTCTTTAATGCTCTTATTTCTGTGCTTTTTAGCAGAGATTAATAATACAGTAGGAAATTGTTGCTTTTCTATTGAAGATGGCTTTTTTGAATCCCTCTGAAAATCTCTCTTGATCAAGTAGTAAGGCACTGTTGGAAGTGTGAAATCTGCATTTAGCACAAATTTGGGCTGGAAACTTGCAAGTCTTCATAGAGTTCAAGTCTCCTGAAGATATTTTCATCAATGGCCATCTTCCAGCCCTGGCAGTGTCCTCATGTGCATACTCTGTCCCTGCAGAGCATCTGAGCTTATGGTGGGCTAGAAAGCATCTCCTGTAGTGGTGTCTGGAACTACTGTGGGCTGAGCTGGGAGTGGGCCTGGAAGTGAGAATGGGGTGGAGAACAGCTCTTCTGTTCAGGATCTTTTCCCGGTGCTCTAGTAGTATGGAGGAGAAAGCTGTCTTATCCAAATATGGGGGTGTGTGTGTAAAATAGAGGATCTCAGCAGGTAAAGGTGAAAAGAAGAGAGAGAAACACTGTGGGGAGGTTGAATGGGGCAAAATTCAAGTTAGGTGTATGAAGGATTTAGAAAGGAGGGAGGTGGATAGAAAGGCAGCTGAGGTGAGAAAGAGGAGGTAGGGACTGACCAAGCAAGGAAAACTGGAAACAGCAAAAGGAGGGAGATGGTCTGGAATATAGACTAGGACCATGTAGCTTGAGCCAGCGTTAATGAAGATAGACAGAGACAGAAGCATTTTGAAAGGGTTTGGAGGAAATATTGGCCAATCTATTCACACCCGCCTTTAAATCCAGAATTTCTGATTTTTTTCAGCTCTCTTGCTGCTGGCAGGTGATTTCTGTGCTATCCAGTCTGCATCATTTCCACTCAGTCACAGTCCTTTTAACAGGCTATACCGCTCGAGAGAAAGGAAAGTTCTACAAAATTTCAGCCTTCCACTATCTCGAATTGTAAATGATGAAGACATTACCTGAAAGCTCATGGTGTGTAATTGTCTACCCAGCATACGCTATACTATACAGATAGATGGGTCCATCTCCAAATTTCTTTCAGTCCAAAAGCAAGATGAAGTGAGAAGCTAATGCAATAGAAAGGATCAGGAAAGTACATGGCAGCCATGGCTACACACATGGTGATGGCAGAGGTTGCGCAGGCCAAGTCTGATTCTTATGCAAAAAGAGACAAGCTACTATCTTTTTTTTCCCCTTCCCCCCTGAGTTTCTTCAAACCTTTCTATGCCTGTGAGTCAGAGCTGGAAGCCGCAAAGAGCACTCACAGGATGACCATGAGTCTTTGAATCAGAGCAGAACTTAAAACTTGATGTTTGAGGTCCATTTGGCCCTGGTGCAATAGAAGTATTCATTGTCCAAGGATGGCTGTGTTCTTCCCCATGCAAATGAGGACAAGGGAGAGAGACTTCTCTTCAAACAGGAGACTGGCCTGGGAAATGTTAGCTTCTTCTCAGGGTCCTGGTGAAAGATCCACTAAGCAGGCATGCTGTGCTGCTTCTACTTCGAAATAACCACCTTTTTTTCTTCAATGCATGCGAGAACACGGAGAACCATCGCCACTCATGATCATGCCAATTTGGCAGTATGATCTCTGAACACCTGAGGGTTTCTCAGTGCAAGATGGCAATATTGCAGTGATTTGGGAAAGAGCAGAAAAGGCAGGCTTTGACTGGAAATGAATTCCTAGACCTCTTGAAATATTTTCATTACTGCTAATACATCTTTGGAAAAGAAATGGGAATTTTTGTCTTTCACCTGATTAGTGTCAGAGCTTTGCTGGAAAGCAGAACACAATACAGCTGTTATCAAGAGACTCGATTTCATATTCGCTTGAAATATTTGATGTATGTGGTGCTGAGCAGTACTGAGCAAGCACTGCATCAGTGGCACTGCTTGTTGGGCTTGCCCACTGCCTCTTGGCATCAGGCCTGAGACAGCTTTTGGAAAACAATTTGTCCTGTCTTTGAAGACGTTACCATGCCATGTTTCCACCTGAACAGAAGCAAGACCTTGCTGAAAACCAGCTAATGAATTTGGGTTAATGGCAAAATCGTGGGACTTTCAAGCAATTATAATCAAAAGATTGCCTCTGAACAAGTCAGCTGAGGTAAGGTAAGGCTGCACCAGTGATTTGCTGATGGGAATGTGAGTCTACAGAGGATGGGATACCTCTAATTTTAATGGAGGTTCCTGCTATCTAATTCTGCTGTAAAATGAGGGTCCCTATTTAATTTTTCTTCTCCCATTTCCTTTTTCTCAGTTCAACAGAATTAGAACCAATGTGTAAAGTGCTTATATTACTAGGAACAACAGTAGGAAACCCTTTGTTAACCTTAATTTCCCATCTAATATTTCTCTCCAGCGTCAGCCAGTCTCCAAGGAGATAGGGTTGTTGACAATAACTCCAAATTGCTATGTAACTGTCAGATTGTGCAGCTTCTAAAGAGCAGTTCGTTAATTTTGCCCCTGCTCATTTGCTGGTGCTTTTTTTTTTTTTCCCCCAGAGATCATGCAATATCCAGAACTTCTCACATCTCTTAATTCACAAACCTGAGTTTGCTACCTAAGAAACAGTGTATTTCTATCAAGGACTAAATCTAGCATCTTGCTGAGATCTTATTGTAAAGCGCTGAGAATCCTGCACTTTTTAGGAGGTCAAGGGAAGGTGAGAACACTCAGTCCCACAGGACTTACAAAGTTAGTTGCATGATTCAGATTTTGCCTTTTAGGACGGAGCTGTTGGTGACTTTCATTCTCCAGGCAGGATGGAGTGTCAAGTCTTTGAAACTCAGGTATTTATTTTTCTTTCAGGAATGGTGAGAAGGTGGTCTGCTCATACCCATTGCTGAAGTATGAAAGCAAAGCAGATGCTCAAAATAAGAATAGGTCTTATCTCTGTGTCAGAAGAGCTTTTCTACCCCTTGGAAATGTGGCAGGTGAAAGGAGAGTAAAGCACAGGTCTAAATTGCCATTCAAGCTCCATTCAACTCCATGAAAAGAATGTAACTCCTCAGGAGCTACATTTTAGGTGAATTAAAACACAGTCAGGTTCAGCATTTTGGTATTTTAGCTGCTCTTAGCCATTCATTAGATTTATGAAGGCTGGAAAACTGGAATGTAGGTTCTGGAACATCAGCATACTCTTGACAAGGAAAAATACACAAGAATGTGAAAAGAAAAAGATGCAAGGTAAGGAACAAAACAAGGTTGACTTATTCATTTGCTTCACTACTGAAGGAAAAAAAAGTGAGGCAATTCATAGAGTGACTCAGAGCAGTAATGATTAGTGAAAGAAATAATTAGCTTATGATTAGCCTTTTTTTCCTGTGTGTTCTCATGTTTGGGTAAAACATATTGTTCTTATAAATGTTGAGCGGACATTTATCACATCCTCTGTCATAATTATTAGTGACATGTCAAGTCTGAATGAAAACAAATGGAAGAAATAAGTGTTTATCTCACTATGAATTCTTTCTGATAATGTCTCATGAAATTCTTTCCACCTTCTACTTCTGGGAACTGAAAGAGCATTTTGGCTCTGGGACGTACTGGGTGTATTACCATCGTTAATTTAAAAGAGTATCCCCTTTATTTTCTCTAACAGTAGAAGAAAGAGGCCTACTTCATTCCCAGAAACTTTGCACGTCTATTATTTCCATACATTTTTAAAATGGGAATTGCACTTTTCTGAGTTGTACAAGGTATCCATTTAGTCCTTCTGACCTGCTTATGAAACACCTAGAAGTCTTTCCTAAGTTTTACATTGGAAGAGTTAAGCCTGGATGAGTTTCACCCCAGTATGAACTGGTTTTCCAGAAGAGAAACAGTAAGAGAAGAGCTAGGATTTCCTCTGATGGGTACTCAACTTGGGAGGTGGGTGACCATATTTTGAGGAGTACTCTAGTGCCCTAAAAGGCGAGAAGAGATGAAGCCTCTGGCACTACTGTCATTGACAATATTTCCTATTAGTGGTACGTTGATGCTGGGAGTAGTACTGGCTATCAGTAGAGGAAGGAAACAAAGCTGTTCAACAGAGAATGGTGTTAATGTAGTTACCGTGAGTTTACTTCAACAAAGAGGCTAGACTGGGCTAAGACAAAAGATCCTGAACTGGTACTTTATTTTGAAGCCAGCTGGCCCTGGAGCAACCCATCTCACAGAAAAGGGCTTCAAAATTGTGTGAAAGAGAACTGTTAATTTTTCTTAATGCTTAGATAACATGCTCAAAGGATTTTCTTTAACCTTTTTTTTTAATACCCTTAGAAGTTTTTCATTAGCTACAGGTTAAATCAACATTTCCCATGGGTTTAAGAAATACAGTACATAAGCACAAGGTAGCGTGTCTAATAATGACTCGTGGACTTGGTTGCTTTTTGTGGTGTTGTGTGAGAACCACTGGAGATTACTGTATGGAGCACTGGGAACACTGTAGTGTTTGGCTGCAGGATATTAGGTCAGTTCAAACTGATCATGTGAGTCCTCATGGGCTTTCACTGCCTCTTCATTGCAGAACTGCTCTCCAGAATATGCCGATTGGACTGGGAGAATGCAGAGACCAGGGAGAAGAAGCAATCTCAGAGGAACAGTTTATGGTTTGGGCAACAAATGCCAAGCTGTTAAAGGCAATCTGCTTTGAAGGGGAAGGACAATTACATAGGCAGGCTTAAGAAAGCTGCATTTCACCTACAAAATGTGCCAAAGAGTTGTTTTATCTTTATCTGCTTTGCAATCAAACAATCAAGATGAAACAACCAAATCAAGACATTTCTGTGGTGATTGCTCTAAAGCCAAGCACCTTAAACTCTCTGCAGTTCTAAAAGTCTCAGGAGCTTGGTTTGGGCTCCTAAAAGTTGAGTGCACCAATGGTAAAGAAAGGTTTCTTTTCTCCTTAGCATGTTAAGAAACATCCGTGGTGTCCTTTTAGACTAGCAATATTGACATCTGGATGTCTTGTTACGGGGGGGCGGTTGTTAAGACATGGAGATAAGGAGAGTTGAGAGCCTGAGTGTAAAGTCTGAAACTTCAGAGAAATCACTACAAGCTTGTAACTTAGATGGCAGTTAGAGCAGGTTAGGTAAAGATTACATAGCCAGAACATGAACATAAAATATAAGCTCTGTCCAGCACAGTAGGCTGTTGTGTAGCAGCAGTGTCAGGTAGGTCAGATAGCATGCAAGTGATGGTGGTTAAGCCCTATAACACCGATGTGGTAGAAAGAACCACCTCTGTAATTTGGTTGCTTGTCTTTGTCTTGGGACCTCTGTATAACCCCATCATTCTCTGTTTTGTAGGGGGCAGGTCAGAGATTCCTCTCCCCGCATTCGTTTGCTCCCATATTCAGTGCCTTCAAGGTATATTTATGTGACTGGTCATGCAGTTTTGCCAAGCCAAATGCAGGACCTGTCTTTGGCCCATACAGAAACTCAGGGCCACCCCTGGATGCTGGTGTGGAAAAGTAGACCTCTAGGCTGCCAGAGAGAGGTACCAACCATACTCCCAAGCAAATACATGTACCTGGTATGAACCTTTCATCTTTAAAAGCCAGCTGCTATTTAGTTTGCTTCATTTTTGAGAAGTTTCCTCAGCAGATGAATTGTGAAAAGAAAGAAAAATTTTATACTATTGGGCCACAGCCACCCTGGAAAAAATAGTGAAGGGAGAACTAATTGATGGTGAACTATATGAGGCTGAAATCAAAGGAGCAAAGAATTTGGCCGTAGTAACAAACGATCCTGGGTAAGTCTGTGGCATTGCATCAGTCTGAAATGGACAGATCCATGTTTCAGATACTGTATTATATAAGGGCCCTTAATCAAACAACTTTCCTGAGGTGAATGAACTCAGATTATTTTCAGGTCACACTCTTTAGTTTTGCAGTCCTCACAGAGATGAAAATACAGTGAAAAATGGTTCTTTCTGTTTTTTCATGCAGCATTTCAATATTTCCCTCCAGGTCTGAGCAGAGGAAGCAGAGAAGAATGGGAAAATAAATGAAATCAAGCATTTTTTTTTTTTTTCCTGGAGGATCAAAAGAGTTTAATTTGAGTTTCTGGGCAGAAGTTTCAATTACTTATTTTATATGAGTTTATTCTCCTTTCACCCTGGCTCTGAACTATGTACTTTCAAGATAACATTGTTCAAAATCTCATGAAATTTACACATAAACTGTCTTAAATGAAAGGGAATATTTAAATTTGGAGATGATTGTACAGTGTCATGATCTAATTACAATAGCATTTTTGAAGGATAACAAGTGTCAAAAGAAATAGAGTGGAAGTTATGGAAAATAAAAGTGGGGCCAAGAATCTAAAGCTAGCCAGCAAAATTAAACATTGAGGCTTTTCCTTTGGAAGGTTTTAAATCAATTTAGCGTTGGTGAAAAGTGCCAGATTCATAGCAGAGGAAAATGATGCCTTTTATTTATTTACAGGCTAGGCTGGCATGTGCCAGCGACAGCATCTCTTCTTTAGACTGTTGCTGTACTTTGACACTCAGCTGAACTGACCACCAGGAAAAGCAGCTGAAAAGTCCTTCTGTCTCTCTTCCCTTCTGTCCTTTGAGCTTGCCAGCACCCTGACTACGCTTTACTTTTGAAAGTGGTTTTGATCGTGTGGATCTATCCATCAGGAGCTAAGCTGAGACAAACGACTCCTTGCATTCAAATCCAGGAACAGCTGTTAGCTAAAAGAAATCTCGACTTTAAAAAAATCTTTTATTTGCATGCAAATTTGAATGCCTGTGGATCAAGGGATGAGCTGGGGACAGGCTTTCTTTTTATGGAAGACACAGTTCACACCTACATTTATCCATGATGTATCTCCACTGTGCTTTGGGAATAGCAGGCAAGGAGACCCTGCAGAAATATTATCTGCCCTCCAGTGAGGCGACATGGTGAGGAGGCTAGTGAAAGAAAGTGATGGTCTTCAAACTGCTTGTGAAGAGTATGGATTTTTAACAGCAGTAAGTGCACCTTTTCCCTGTTCTTCAGAGCAGCTTTCTTTCAGAGCTGAGCGTTCAGAATTGGCCTGTGCTGTAAGATCTGCAAGCTTTGTACAGTCCCGGTGGGACTCCTTGTGGGAGTCCTCAGGTGGTAAGTTAAGTTGGAAGATCAGGGACTTTTTCATAAGATATATTTTTTTTCAGGAGGTTTTACCACCTACTGAATGTAGAACTGGGCTAAATGAGGGAATTTTTGTTGGATGTTCAGTGAAAAGAGTCCTTTCATAGGGCATCAGTTTCGGTGCTGGGGTTCAGTTGCGTGGTGAGGAACACCTGGCTACTTGGAAGCCTATTTAAAGCCCATCTCCTCTCTGAAACACAGTTCAAAGCATCCTATGGCTCATGGAGAAGGTGTTAAGGTATCAAGCACATCTCATTTTGAAGGAGATTCCCCAGCTTTATAGGCTCAGACTTCACATTATTGACTCATAAGAAATCAGAGCAGAGATGCTTAATGCCTTAATACGCCATACGGAGAATTACATACCATGGAGGGGAAAAAGGCAGTGCCTGTCTGCAGCTGCAGATGACACAGCTTTGAATCACCAGGACTAATGGGATCCACTGACTAACTGGGTGTTTCCAGAAGGCAGCCACTTGCCAAGGAGGTGACAGAAGGGAAGGTGTCCGTCGGATTTTGTCTCTCTCTCCGGCATGTGGTACCACAGGTGCTGTAAAATGTGGCCTGGGGTAAGGCAGGGAAGTTGCTTGGAGCCAGTCTTGTGTCTGGGAGTCCAGGGCTTGGTATTAAAACAAAGGCTGAAAAGGAAATTGTGATCTAGTTTGAAAATGCAACACAATAAGGCATTGCGAGGAAAGACCGGAGGGGAAACTAGTGCTCAGAGGGCTGTTCTCAAACGTCAGGAATCAAATTCCTAGGGAAGGGACAAAAATAAACAGGAGGGTGATTGAGGTCCAGGACCTGTTGTGGCCTTGGTGTGGGTCAGGGAAGAGAGGTCAGGTTTTGTGCTGCCTGCTGTAACTGGTGATGGAGGGATCCCTGCTCCCTGCGGTTGCAGCCCCTTCCTGGGAGTATTGCAGCAACCTTGGTAAACTCTCTGTGACTCGCAGCTTCAGGGAACTGCTTTCTCTCTTGAGCAGAGAGAGAGATTCACTGCAGGCAGCCCCTGATTCCTGCGGGTGCATTGCTGGCTTGTATGCTGCTCCTGGTCTGCTGGCCAGTCAGGGGAGGGCTGATGGATGGCAGCCCACTGCAGAAGAGTTTCCATGCAGACATGTCACTGCTGGGTATTTCAGGAGAAAGAGATGGCTCCCTGCAGAATTCAAGAGGAAAATGTGAAAGTATTCCCCCTGCCCCCGAGAAAAAACTTAAAATGGCCAAAGGAAGAAGTACTTAATGCTCGCAAGAATGTTTGTCTCATTGAAAAACCCCAGAGACAGCAGCACTTTGCTGGTTTGTATAGAGGCTCTGCACTGGTAAAGGACTTGCCAGCTTTTACACACTGCCCCACCAATCTAAATTAATTTGAGATCTTTGGGACTGACTCCAAAGGTGATAAAGGCGATCAGTTTTCATTTCCTTTCATTCTTTGATCTCTCTCCTGAGGCTGCCTTCACTGGAATATAATGAATTGGTTTTATTGTTATTCTTGATGATGAGATGACACAGCCCCAGTGGGAATAGAACAGAAACCAGGAGAGGGTTGTTTTTAACTTCTTCTTCCCCCCCAGACAAGATTTCAAGAATTTTTATTTACTGGAGCTGTGTTTTAGGGAGCCTGCATTGCTCTCTACTGATCTCTTTTCATTCACATGGAAGCTGGGGCTTCTTTCTCAGGTGTCTATAGCTGAGTGGTGTGAAGATGGACCACCAAAACTCTGCAGCCACTGTTGTGACCCATCCCTTCCCTACTTTTGAGAGAAAAATACAGAAAGTGGTTACCAAACCCACATTTGTGTTTTTCTGTGATGGACACAATAGATTTTTGTTGAGAAAAGAATGTATTTGTGCACTGCCCATATATACCAATTAATCAAATATGTAATTTTAAACAATCTTTACATCCATCTTTTTCCATGCATCTCAAGGAAAACTTACATTACTTTTTCATTTTTCATATTTTCATATGACAAGACATCATTTAACAACATTTACTGTTAGTCAGCTCTAAATCTTTGTCCCTCTGGACACTGGATTTTGGCTGGATGAATTTGGCACTAAACCACAGCATCATAACCAGTGTCACTGAGCTGAATCTTCTGAGATTGTCAGTGATGTTAAAGAGCCCAGCAGCTCTTTGGCAGCCGTAGTAGAGGGAGGTTTACAGGACTGGTCTTACTCTTTTGAATCAGGGTTGCCATCTCTACAGGCAATTTAATGACGAAGATTTTTACAGTTTCTGCCTGTGAGATAGGATCTCTTTGAGCATACGGAAATGTCTCCTCCCAGTTTTCTGACTTCCCAAGAGAAAAAGAAATGTCTTAAAGTTGCCCTACACTTCTTTGAAATATGCCTGCATTATGCCAGTGTATACAATAGTACCTTTGACTAGTGAACTTTCCAAGATGCATCCTCTAGTGTTTTGGTCATATGTTGAGTGATGAGGAAAACTGAAGAAGTCTAGAGACTCTTTTTCTTTCTTTT
This sequence comes from Myiopsitta monachus, assembly GCA_017639245.1. Lineage (NCBI taxonomy): Eukaryota > Metazoa > Chordata > Aves > Psittaciformes > Psittacidae > Myiopsitta > Myiopsitta monachus. The sequence goes on from CM029919.1 coordinate 71,356,377, forward strand.
TTTTTTCCTTTTCTCTTTAATGTGACAGTGAGGTTTTGTAAATGCTGAGGCCAGGGGGAAAAAAACCCTACCAAAAAAGCCTCTTATCCCAAATCAAACAATTTTCTTTGGTCCATCCAGTGCCTAGTTCCACAATTCTGTTACCTGACCTACTATAAGCTCCGGTATTTGCAGTAATGCTTTCTCTAAGTTTGTCTACACAAGGAGCAATAAATGAGGGGATTAGTCAATACATAAATAATTGCTTAAATGATTTAAGCTTTTAACAAGTTCTTTAATTATTTAAATGGTTAGGGATTATGTAACCTGCTCCTTCCACTACTCTGTGGTAGAAGGATTAATATAGGTTTCATACTCCCATGTACTTGCCCAAGCTAATTCTTTGTCTGGTAATGGCTTATAACCCTAACCAGCAGCAAGCTTTACAGCCAGTCTTGCAACCTCTGCCTTCACTTCTTCAAGGATGCTTTCTGTAGCCCTCTAGATGTCTATATGCAAAGAAACATACTCCATTCTAAAAGGAAAGTGAGAGGTGTTGCCCTTGGGAAGGCCTAAATGGAGCCTCAGAGGAAGGTGGTATGAAACACCTTGTATGTTACAAGCTGCATACCTACGTGGGGCATTCTTGTGTTATGAATCTGCTGGTACTGCATGCAACCATCCTTTCAGCAACTGGCTATGCTATATTTTGGAATAAGTCTTATGTTTACCTCCCTTTCTGTTGAGAAGCTGTTGCAGGGTCTCCTAGTCTCTGTCTTCCTTCTAATCACCAGTCTGAATATTGAAGCCTGATTTACATCCAAACCCAGTTTATATCTTTGTTATAACATTGCCTTTCCTCCTCAATAACTCTGTTCCTTGCCTGGTGCTTTAAGTGAATTTATGAAGAGGAATCATAACTTTTCTTTTAAACCAAACTCGTAAGATGGTCTCTCCATGTCACTCATTATCGTAGCCTAATTTTGTACTTCAAGGTGAAGCTGAAGTTTCTTCGGCATGGATAACTGAATTAGACATGTGAACATCAGTTTTACACTCAGAAAGCCAAAAAAAAATCCCCATCCACATCAAATGTAGGAACTATTAGAAGCAGAACAGAGAACATATAGCCTTTATGCCACTGTTTAAGCCCATGACTTGACCATGCCTTGCATTCTCAGTGCAGTCCTGCTCTCCTAAGTTTAGAAAGGGTGTATTGAAACTAACAGTAGGGCTTCAGGGATTATCAGGGATATAGACTGGCTGAAAATATATGGCCTGTTCAGCCTGGAGGAGACCACTTGGAAATGTATGATAGAGGTTTACAAAATATGGGAAAAGGTTGATGTGGATTTACCGTTCCTTGTTTAATTCCACACAAGGGTTAGGGGCCACATGATGAAATAATTGGGAACTAGGTTCAAAACAAAAAAAGGGTGAGATTCTTCATGTGATAAGCAGTAAACGTAAGGAGTCCTTGCTGAAAGACATGGTAGATTCAAAGAATTTACACTGGCTCAAGGGTAGATTGAGAACCATTTGGAAGAAAAATCCATTGTGGGTTGCTTAATAGTCAAACCACAGCTAGTGAAGGAAATCCCCTGAGCTGAAAATGTTTTGAGGCTATGAGAGTACCAGAAGGAAGTCTTACATGTGCTTGTCCTATTCTTATTCTTCCTGTTCTTACTCTGGCCACTGTTGAAGAAAGGGTAATGGGCTAGGAGGACCCTCGGTCTGAACTAGAATTTATATGTTATTACCATTCTATATTGCACCACTGCTTTATGCCGTAACAACAATTACCTGCCTCCTTTGGAAATACCTTGACTGACATATCCTAGGATCACATCTGCTTTTTCTTGTAGTTGCATCACTTGGTAGCTTAAGTCATACTATAATTAACTAATGGTCCCTGCTTCTTCTCCTCCTTAGTCATGTCCAGTTAATGAACTCTCAGCTTATGGTAGCAGTTGTCGCTATTACTCCATGAAAATATGATCTTGTGTTGAGTATCTTGGAATTTCATCCTATTTTTGTGTCTTCAGCAGTCTTGCTCCTCCAGTTCTTGGATTTGCAAGCCTCTCCGAGCAGAATAGGACCGGTCCCTTGATGCTATGAACAAATAATAGCAGCACACTCTTTGTATGTCAAGGTCACTTGCTCCCTGAGTAATTCTATTAGTAGCTTCTCTACAGACTGATACTTCCCCTTTCATCAGAATTCACCGCTGTTCGTCTTCACCTACTTCCTTCCCACTTCAAATTTCTGCTATCTGAGACCTGTTTTTGTACAACCTGTGCATGTGCAGGACCTTCTGTGCTGGCTCTTCAAAGGCAGGTAGCACTGGGTTAACCTTGCTCTACTGACATCAGTTTCAGTCCCCCTGTGCCATTGTTGTGGTTTAATCCAGTTTGCTCACTCACTCCCCTCTTTTTCTTCCCCCAGCATGGGGAGGAGAATCAAAAGAATTCAACTCCCACAGGTTGAAATAAGAACAGTTTAGTAACACAAATCACTACTGCTACCACCAATAATAATACAAGAGAAATACAAGGAAAGAGAATACAACTGCTCACCAAGCTCAACCCAGCCAGTGCACCCCCAACAGCGAACCCCCCCCAATGCACCACCAAACCCTTCCGGGTCTCTGCTCTCCATTTTCACATCCTGGGCATGACGTGCTGTGCTATGGAATAACCTCTTTGGTCAGTTTGGGTCAGGTGTCTGTCTCTGCTTCCTCCCGGCTTCACCTCCTCCCTGGCAGAGCATGAGACTCAGAAAGTCCAAAATCAAAACCACAGCGCTGCACCAGCTACCAAGAAGGAGAAAAAGAACTGCTGCTGCTGAACCCAGGACAGTGACTTCAGTGCTGGTGGAGATGGGCCAGCATTAATATCATGAAAATGTCATGCGGGTCTCTGAAAGAACAGATCTGCTTTCAGCCAAGTATTTGGTTGCTTCCTTGAAAACCATGAAAAACTACAATAGATTCAAATTATGCTTCTGTCCCACTTAGAAAAATGACACAGTGGCACTTAAAACCTTTGATTAAAACTTCATTTGCTTCTGAAATACTTTTTGCCTACGCTGCATTAATTGGCAGGCTGCGATTAAAGCCAAAAGACTTTCTATCTCATTGCTACATTGCATGTAATGTAAGGTAAATTAAAGGGACGATGCTGTACTCCTTTAAGTTAAGAAACATTTTTAAGGAGAACACAAGATCCTTAAAAAAAGGGGGAGTAGAACCTAATTACTTTGCAGATGAAGATGAGGACAGCATTTATGAAGATGTCATCCCCAGGGACTGAATTTCATTTTGGTTCGGAGTTGCAGAACATCTAGCACCTGAAGGTGCACTTGGGTGTTGGAGGTGATGGTTCCAGGCACCTGATTTGACTGAGATGGGAATGCCTGCTATGCTTGGTTATCTATTTTCTTCCTTACAGACTTTTGGGTACCTCCCTATGTTGTGAGATATATTTGAAATTGCCCGATAGGTCTGTGCATAGGTCCTGTGCAGTTATTTCTCTGCACACAGAGTAGTGCTACTCAGGTTTGTGCCAGAGGAACAGTGTAGGCACTTCCAGATGCTAACCCAGGATTTTTTGGATGCTCGTTTTCATGTGCCTCTCCTGTGGAATTGCTCTTTGATAAATTACAACCCATTTTTGAGACTCGTTTCCTTAATCTTCAAAACAGGACCAAGAAGTAATTTCAATATAAAGAGGTCAGTCGATGTTCTTCGTCAGGGGGGTATGTTACCTGTCTCTTGAAAAGTAACATTTCAACAGAAGAAAGTTTGGCAGACATGGGGCCTGCAGCCAGGTGCTCACTTCCCAGGTCCTTATTTATAGGAACCAGCCAAAAAAAAATTGACTTCCTGTGAAGCTGTCAAGAGAAGTAACATGGGGCAGGACAAGTGCTGCAGTAAGAGACCAAACCGAATCCTTTAAAATTTCATCATGTGTCGGCTGCTTTTTTGGCAGGAGTGTATAACATAATTGTAGCTTTCAAAAGCGAGCTCAGTGGAAGTGTGGCTAAGGAGGTGAATGTTCCAGAAGCTCTCCGTGCATGCATGAGCACAGCTGCAGGATGGTTGCCCTCCTGGCCAGCCCCTCGCTGTCTTGCTGGTGCTGGTCACTCTATGGACTCAACAGCATTGCCCAAGGGAAAACTCAATTACTTGGAACTTCTCAAGAGGTTGCTCGGTTACTTAATCATTATAATGGCTCACTTGTAATTTCCTCCAACCTGTGGTATAGGTGCTTGCATTTTACAGAGACTTGAACAATGACATTCACTTTGATTATAATTGGATAGACTTTCCTTTGGCATAAATGGACAGAATGCCACAGGACTTAGGATGTGCATCTTCAAGTAGCAGTGGAGGATCCATAGTTTAAAGCATCTGCCTGCAGAGAAAGGGAATTTTTCTACTGTGTACACTCAGTAATTGATTGCCCTATGGCTGTTCATTGATTGAATACAAACCCATCCCTCTGAGAACACTTGCATTTAATTTGCAGGAGTGTGATAGAAGCTGTTTAGTTACATTATCATTGTCATGGCTGATGTGCATGGAAAGGGCTGTAATTTTACTGTCCCTAGTTTAAAAACCACTGTTTGGAGCATTTAGTGCTAGTGACGCTGATTTATGAACAATGTAGAAATAGCATTTCTTCCTCTCATGGCATCTGGTCAAGGGTGATTTGCAATGAGGCTTTCATTGAGCGAATGAGAGGGAATTATGTTTTCCTCCTCTACTCATGGCAATGTCTTTTCCTCATTGCTAGAGGAAATTCCAGCATGAGGGCAATGTCTCTTTGAAATGTTATAATCCCTCAGTTAATACTTAGCACTTATCTCATGCTTTCGTGTTTGTAGATTTCCAAAGAGGGTAAATATTTTCACCTCTGTAAATGAGGCCAACAGAGACCTAGTCAAGTGATTTGTGCTGGGAAGAACACAGTCATCCTGATGTTTACGCACTTGCCATCACCTCCAGCTTATTGTGAATCACAGCTCAACTTCTTTTAAGTGAATTAAAGTGGATGAAGCTCAGCACCATCCTTCTGAGGTCCTTTATTCTTAGCTATGGTGAAGCAACATCTAGTGGAAACAAGCTTTGCAAGCAGACACAAAACTTAATCTTACACGTAAGGTAATACACAAGGTTTACACATCAAGACAATTAGGAAATAAACAGGGAACTTTAGGAAGAGATGCAGTCTGTCAGCATGCTTGAGCTGTAATCAGAGAAACAATGGCCACACGTGCAATGTCCTGGTTAAGGTGTTCCCAAGGGCTGCCCCAATGTCTCTTTTCTCCCTCTTCCTCTCTTTTTTCCTCTCCCTGTCCTTTTCCCTTTCTCTCTCCTTCTTCTCTCCAGTGGATGGCTTTAAGAGAGACCTTCTGAGTCTCTGTGGCAGTCCCTCTGGTGATGTTTGCTGAGCTGTCAGAGGGCCTGGGTGGACCTGGGATCACTCTACTTGTGAAAGCTAATTCTTGCTATGTATTGTGTGATGCAGCTGCAGGGCTGGGATCCTGCTTGTTAGTGGTCTGCCTTGTGGATTTTGCACTTTTAAGTGGTGTCCCTCAGAATTTCTTTCTATCTACCACAGTCCCCTCTTCCCTCTGTACCTGTCATGGTACCATGTCACTGTGACACATGGGTAATCTTTGCAACACCATAGTGGCTGTAAAGGGCCCTCCCAAAACTGTGATCCTATGTACACATCTTTCAAATGAAGAAGAGGGTATGGGATTTTTTTCAGGGCTATGTCACTCCTGTAGGTGATGGGCTGCCTTGGCATGGTCAGAGCAGCTTGCTCAGGATCTAACATGAGGGAGCTGTTTGTCGTGAGAAACACCCTAAGAGTGTCTGGAGGGGTAAAACCAAAGGTATGCAAGGCAAGTCTCCCCAGCAAGCTGAGTGGGCATCTAAGGGTGCGGATTTGAAGGTCAAGCGCATGCTTCCCTGGGAAAGTTTTCCTGACTTTCGCCTGTCCAGGCACTTCCTACTTGTTCAGCAGCTTTTTAGACTGTTGTCAGTTGTGAGGAGCACAGCTGAACCCTCCGTGTGCGTGCGTGTGAAGAATTTCCTTTCATTTGTTTGGAACCTTCTGGTTTCATAAAATGTTCCCAAGTTCTTTGCATATGAGGGCACAAAGGAAGAAAAGTTCCCTGTTTTCTCCATGCCACTCAGGATTCAGTAAGTCATTATATATGATGTTATATTCCCCCTCAGTCACTGTTTTTCTAGACTGAAATGTACTTGTCTCCTTGGCTATTGCTCTTACAGAAGTTGCTTCATTTTTCTTTGTTTTTATATCAGTCCTTCACTCAACCCTTTCCAGTTCTGCTCTATGCTTTTTGAGATGGAAGGGCCAAAATATGCCCCGTATTCAAGATGTAGATACATGATAGATACATCATGACCATGTCTTGCCTATGCTAAAGACATTTTCCACAGGCCTGAAGGCATGGGGTTCCAGGGCTATGAATGTTCATGCCATGGTGTGCACTATGTTGTACAGCATTGTGTGGTCTCTGTTGGCCCTGCCTCTCTCTTGGAGATGCCTGAACACATCAGCTGTGTGCAGAGAGCACAAAATAGAAGAACAGTATTTGCAAGCTACTTGGTGTAGCAGGGTCATGCTCACTTGGTAGGCTGAGTAGTCTCCAGAGACTGAATGAGTAGGTTTCCTCCAGGGAACAAGGCCTGGAGGGTGCTGCTGCGGGCATCATAACAGGAAAGTGCAGCACAGCCAGGGATATTGTCTTGCTCTGAGCAATTGCCTTTGATATCATCAGAAGCCTGTAAATCACTGCGGGTGCTGCTCCTCTGCTTCCATTTAATCTGTTGGATAAGACATATGAAAACTGTGCTTAGAAGCAGATAAAACAGTTTCATCCCCTCCACTGATCATGATGCAATGAAGCCAAATTCTTTGTTGTTCGTGGGTGAAATATAGTGCCCATTGATGTGGCTTGCTACAGAACAACTTCCTTATTCTTTCAGCTAGTTAGAAGAGTATGCGGGGTTCGCTTTTCTTTTGAAAAAGACAGGGTAAGAGTAAGAAAACGTCTCATGCCCATGCAAAAGGCTGCGGCCTCATCTTACTACCTTAGATTTTGCTTAGCAAAATAGACATTACTGTGCTCTGCAGCCATGGCCATGGAGATGGGGACCTGACTCCCTGTGCCTTGGTCTCATTAAAACACTATTTTCACGAACACTTGTAGTAACAACATGACCTGGGCACATCTTTTTTTTCTGCAAAGCACAGTATTAACTGGGGAAAAAAAGATTCATGATTGAAAGTAAAGTATGAGCTCTGTGTTGAATCAGATAAAACTACTCAAGGACATGGTAAGAGTTATTGTTCCAGATTATGGCAAATAGTTGTCAGCACTAGGATCATTAATACTTATTGGTCCTATGCAGCAAAAGGCTCGTATATGCAGAAGAGAACATGCTCTTCACATTTCCTAGTTATGCAAAGGAAGTGTTTTATACAAAGCTTTATTTTATCAATATTTTATTTGATTATTTCAGATCACTTTGTAGAGCCCATTTGGCAGAAAACTTGCAATTTCAGGTACTGAAGACTGTATGGCTATATACTCTCACTGGAGAATAACTCCTAGCTGACATTATTACAATTGATTCTGCAAGTGTATTCCCTTGTAGATAAAGTCTTGGATCACATGAGTGGTTAGCACGAACTCTTGGCTAATTTGGATGGTGCTAGGCCTGACTCTAGGTCAGGTGGATCCCTTTTCTGTTTCTTTGTTTCTCTATCTGCAAAATGGGACAAATACATTTCTGTTCAGGAGAGAGTTAGTGCTGCTGCTTGTATCAGCAGGAAACGGCTTTTTCTTGACAGTTAAATCCACCCAGCTGAGGCCATTCTTGGGTGACTCTCACAAAGCTGCTATGCTGAACAGCTGGCTGAGGTAGAAAGTGTCCTGCCACCAAAGAGTCTGCTTTTTGCAGCCTGGGGCAAGCAATGGTTGGTCATGCAAATGTGCTGCAGACAGAACTTCAATTTTTTATTTCTTCCAGCAGCACTGGAAAAAGACCCATCCCGTCCTCTATTACTGCAAGGAGTGGGGATTTGTGTGTGTGTGTAGCTTCAGCTGCACTCTGCCTGTCCAAAATAACAGGACACTTCTTTTTCTTACTATCAGAGTGTTCTGTAGACATATGTATTTCCATTTAAATACAGTGTGGTTCTTTTCACTAACACAGAGCTTGAAATTCGAAGTGATAACCAGGAATAAGTGACTGGGAGCTGCACTTTATTTTTCACCCCAGATGACACCTGCAGACCATGCCCTTCCTGGGTGAGAGGCAGGAAGTCTTCATAACCCAGCACACACACTCATCCGTTCTGCACACTATTAGTGTCACTTTCCTAAAAACAAGTTGTAGGCTTGTTTTGTACGGAATCGGTGGGGAGGGTCTGGCCATAGGCTGTAAGCAGCAACAGTGAAATGGGTTTGTCCACTGCTTTGGGTTTTGTACTGGTGAGATTAACAGGCTTGCAGCCTCACCTCTAAGTTACGAAAGGTTTTGTACAGTCACTTGCTGTATGAGTTTGCATCAGGGCTGATATTCACACAGATATTGTACCACACGTACAAGCAGGTCCTTCAACAGATGTACTTCTTTTGTAACAGCCTCATCTTTACTGCTTTTCCCAAGCATGGGATTGGTCTCTTAAAGCCGTTTTGTTTCAGCATCATACCTTTGTCTGACTAGACCTTTTAATTTGGCAGCATCAAACAGCTGAGGTCTTAATGGGGCCGTGTTTAATTTTCTCTTATTGCTGCATCTCTTTGTGCTCCTTGACAGCAGCAAAGGTGCTGCCCTCATGTATTTCCTCTGACAGAAGTGGCATATTTTTATTCACAAGAGATAGAGACCCTCAACAGCTCATGCCCTCAATCAGCGTCTTTTAATTTCCCTGGGTGGTGGCTCTCACAATGCCCTGTGCAGGAATTTCTGTTTCTACCATGGTTGAAACAAGATGACCGGGGTGGCAAAATCTGCTACTGCAGGCTGCTGTCATACCTCCATTGCATAAAACCCTAAGGCAGCCACTGGCAATTTGGTGGGCTGGAGCACAGAACTGGAAACTGGGATCTGCACTAGGCTTCCTCCCTCCTGTTATTTCACAGGGCTACAAAGCAGGAATAATGTCTCATGGTGGGGGGAGTGAGCCCAGTGCTGTCAAAGCTGTTAGAGCACAGACCGCTCTGGCAGAAATGTGTTGGCCAGTAGAGCCTCTCAGGAGGCTCTTGCACCAGGCACAGATGCTGGACCACTCTGTTGTGAAGAAGCTGCTCCCACAGCCCCTCCCAGCCCCGTGGTTTGTGGCTTTTCAGGTCTGCTGGCAAGGAGGGGAGGAAATGCACTTGCTGCTCATCCTGCCTCCCAGGGGCTTGCAGACCTGGTCCTCAGATGTGAACAAAGTGTGAGTGCTCCAGACAGCACACTAGGGGCTGGCCAGAAGAACCCCACAGGCCTTTAGTGGCTGCTCCTGCTCACACAGGGCCTGTGTTTCAGCTCCTTCTAGCTCTCTATTAAGAACATAGCTGTTTTTCGGACACATGCTATGGGATTTCATGATGGCAAGAGGAGAGCTTGCCTTTCAAGTAGCTGGAGATTAAGTTAGTTTTGTCATGCAGGGAGACCTGGAAAGTGTCTGGCATAGAAATGGCATAGACCATCCTGGCAATTGTCAGCGTTTGTTGCTATTAGTTGCTGGCTGGTGTTAAACCATGACAGTCCTAGGATGCAATGTCAGGAGAAACAAAGGTGTGATCTTAAGGTGTGATCTTAATGTCTGGATAGTCTCCTACTCTACTGCCCCCCACGTAATAGGGAATTTGTATTTACAATGCATTTACCTTCTCCTTTTCCTGGGAAGTTTACTGCTGCTGGGGAGCTTTACCTGCGGGGTTGCTGCATGTTGGGGAGCAGCAGTAGGGGAGGGGTTCTGGCCATCACAGGGATATAGGGCTGTGCCTTGAGTGCTGTTTGGACATAAAGCTGCTCAAAGGCAGGGCTTCTCTTCATGTGACTATGGCCTCCCACAGGTTCACAAGCACCATATTCAGGCTCGGGCTGCTAGTTTTACAAGTGGATAGGAGATCTCTTTCTTTTACCTGCCCTTAGCAGAAGAAAACCTTCTATGAGGGAAAATCTATAACGCGCATGGTAACTTTCAGCATATGTGGTTTGGTGCAGATATAGTTTCACCCACAATCGTTGGGGAACAAAAGGATTCGTTCACCTATTATTTATTTTTTTATGTGACATCTGTGTCCAGAATCAGACTACAAAGATCAAGCAAGGAAAGAAAAAACAGTGGACAGGACTGGAGTCCTATTACATCACCTATCCTAATCATACTGAGGAAATACGTTGTTTTTGTAACAAGTGATGCTTTTAATCTGCCCTGTCAGAAGAATCTGGTCATTAATTTGTATCTAACAGTGTGAGCAGTGTGGGATCCGGGTCAAAACGGGTCTTCGGACTGGCCTGCCTTGTGGCAGCAAAAAGAAGCAGCATCACAAACCATAGGCAATAAAAGATGCTTTCCTAAAACTTGCTGATGTGAGCGATGGACTGAGATCTTCTCTCTGAGCTGTAAACAAACACCAACAGCCTATGGTATGGAAGAAAGGGTGAGGGTAGGTCAATTGACTGACACAGCATTTTGTACTGAGCAGGTTGCTTCCACAGGGGTACTATTTGCCATGATCACTGTGCATTACATACTCCTGCTGTAGGAGTGAATGGATATGTTTATGCTAAGATGCTTAGCATATTCTAGCTGCTCTTTATAGAGATCATTATCTATAATTAGGTAAGTGTGAGTAACTGTTATTGCTCTTGTGCTAAAAATTGCTGCAAGTGGAGCTGAGGAGGGAGAGGATTATAATTTAGACATCAGACAATTGGACTTAATTTGTTTAAGAGAACTACTAGTTGCGGCTACTTGAAACAGTAGGTCTTAAACTCAGAAATAAAATGCTTTTCTAAAAATATTTAGTGTTACTGTTCATATACGTGTCAGTATTTCCACTAGAGATAAGTGGTTTTGTGACTGAAACTTAGCATATGAAAATGTCAGTCAGTGCACTGCTGAACATAATGGTTCTGATTTTGCCTTTTATCACAGACGTTCTGCTGAACTGTGGTGAAGTTCATTGGTCCCTTTCAGACTGATCAGATTTCCAGGCAGGGTTTAGAGGTGCATTTGCTGCTCCCACATTGTGATAGTAGTGGATTCAGATGTGGTTCATAAAGGTACCTATGAAGTTAGTGCCTGTTCCCTAAAGGCTAAAGTTCACCACTGCACACAAGCTGGGCTCTAGGTCTAGATTTCACCCACTGTGAAAGGCTGTGCTGCCTTTACTTGCTTTTGGAAAAGAATCACTAAGCAAATGTAATCATCCCCAGTATCCTCTGCTGTATTGCGCTGGTACCCAGATGCCTCTTCATTTCCTGAACCTGCTCTGGGACCAGCACTGATCCTGCATCGGGTGCCTACCACAAGTGTTGCAATGTGTGTGATGGGATGGAGGGTACTCAGGACTATGTGGACTGTGGGCTTCAGTGCAGCCCAAACATTCCATAGACACCTGCACAAGCATAACTTTCATCCTTACTCTCAGTATCGCAGGTCTGTAGCCTGTTCAAATGCCTTTTTGTAGAATCCTGATGTGCTTCTCACTTTCAGAGAGAACTGACCCAGCTCCCAAGCTTTCAAAGCAATTATTTTTAAACGCCTGTACTACATTCTCAGTTGTGTCACTGACAATTTAGCTGGTTCTTTTATGCTTTCTGTTTTATTCTGACAAGTCTGGAATGGGAAATTGACTGCTTGATTTAGTTGATATGTGAAATAAATAAAAAAAATTCTATGCATGCTTTTACAGAGCTGACACAGTGCAATATTTGGGGCTTAGCATTATCTTCCATGTGTGAGTCAGTTCTGACTAAATAGTTGTTCATTTTCTCGGGTTCCGGTGCTGGAGCATAACCACTGATGCGTGTGGGCAGTATGGGCTGATGGGCTCCATGGACAGGCCATTGGTAGGTGGTCCCCAGGGATGCTGGCCTGCTGCAAGCTGAATCCTGTGCAAGCCTTGTGGCAAACTTATGCTTCTAATGCCAGAATGTGAGAAATCCCATTAACATGAACCTAGAGCTTTCATAGGAGATTATTCCAAGAGAGGGGCCTATATGGATGAAAGCTCTGTCACGAGATAACCAGGCAAGGCATGGCATGAAAGCCACTGGAGAACAGTTCTTTACATGGACTTTTCTGCCCATTATCACAATTATGCGTGAGGCCTTGAATCTAGAAGTATTTAAACAAAGTTGTCTTGGTGTCTTGAAAATTATGACTATTTAACCCAGGAAGTCAAATCCTAAAGCATGCACATAGGATGGGTGCTAAGCTGTCTCCAGTCATGAGATGGATGCTGTCTGGTCAAACCTTAAGTGTGTGCTCAGAGCATATATTTTCCAGCAGGCAGGAAGAATGGAACCCTGGCAGTCAAAAGCATCCTCCCTCAGGTTCAAATCCTTCGCTTTGATCAACAAGGTGAACTGCTGTCTGTGGAGGATCATGGGGTGAGGCTTTCTTAATCCTGCCTGTTGAGCACTGTACAAATGGGTTATGAGGAGGATCTGATCCTCAACCTCTTGTATGTCAGATAACAGCCCTTTTGAGCAGATTATAGAGCCAACCATCAACTGACACAAGGGAAGAAGTAGTGAAATAGCTCTAGCTAGAAGCTCACCCCCTGGACTTGAAGCCTCAAATGTCTGAAAAGCTTAAGAGATGTGTTTAGTCTGCTCCAGCTCAGGCAGGAGACTCTCCTTACAGATGATCAGGTAAGCAACCAAGGACATTTATGTCCAAATATAGTTTATAAAATACTGTCTTCTGAGAAAGCTATACAAAAGTCTTCTGAGAATATGTTCTTGCTAGTTCTCCTCCCCTCAGCCCCCAGTAACTTTTAAAGATTAGATACCATTAGATAATAGTATCTAATTTAAATCAAATCCAGCACATTGAAAGAAGTCTCAAGAATACCAGATTTCTTTAACAGGTCTTTACACTGCATAAGCTGGAGAACATGTGTGGCTCCTAAACCCGTTTGTTTGCTCCACAAGAACAGGCTGATAGACTTAGGTGGATTAGGTGGATGTCATAAGGGTTAGTTCAGCTGGACTGCTAGCAACTGTGTGAATGCTAACAGGCTAGCATACATGCACTGCTGATCCATTTAGCCTCTTAAGCTATGTCTGTCCTGCTACTGCTGTGTTCATGTCTTACCTTGTTGACTTCTACAAAACAGATCCTGGGTGTGAAGTAATATACATGCAGTATGGGTGGCAAGTGGAAAAAAATGGAGGAACAAGCATGGGAGCTAAGCTGTTAGATAATGGAAACAATACTTAAATACCTTAAGCACCATCTTTTTCCTTTGTGTCTTTGTTAACTTCAGTGAATCCCAAGTTGGCTTATTTCCAGGACCTCTTTCTTCAGACAACCCATGTGCCTTGGGAATCACATGCACTTGGGGATGAGGTTTCTAACAGCGAGTGGGGTTCTGTGAAGTCAGACTACAAAAATACCTTTGAGGGCACAGTCTGAAGTGAATGGTGGGGTGAAGGATGTGAACGCAAACATTTAATCTAGAAAAGATTCTGCATACTCTTTTTTTTGCAGCAATGATTTTGTAATGAGTCTTTATGCCCTGATTAGGTGTGTCTGTGGCAGGGAATGCTTCATCAGCCAGCCTGAGCTGTTGCAGCCTCACAAAGATATGACTGAAGACATAGCTGTCTACTCCAGAACCATTATGTGCTACCATCACCTGAGGAGGAGGGAGATACGAGTGAGTATCCCTCTGCAGTAGTTGGCTTTTTGGCTTGATTATTCTCCTTGGATATGTATTCACACAGCCAATCACAGCAACCCCAAAGAGATTAATTACATGTATTTTTAAATTCCCTAAGTGTCACATTTGCATAACTAGCATTTTTAAATATTCATAAATACATATTTGCTTGATAGATTGTAGCGGCATTATTTGCAGCTTCAAAAGGGACCTTCATGTAATCAAGCCAGAAATGTTAATCATTTCTTGAGGCTCAGACATATGATCAGCATATTGTAGCACAATAAATACATTGAGGATCAGCTGGGGCATGGTGACTGAGTGGATGCTCCTATCCTGTGGCACATGGGAGGAAATCTGACCCAGCTTAACCCCCTATCACTGTGGTTTAGCCGGGCCTCTTTGCATGTACTACAGACAGAAAGTAAACTTGCAGATAACTGCTATGGATCAGCTCATTTGGGTTAAGTAGATGCTACATCTTTGCTAGCTCCACTTTCCCAGTGACAAAAGCCTTGCAGGCATGCCACTGTGGACATTCTTGGAGAGAGTGCGTGTCCACATGGCACTCTGCACTCTCAGTCTCAAAGTATATGTCCATAGTTTCAAAAGAAAAGGCCAGGAAAGAATCCTAAGCACTGAAGCCATGAAACTTAACTCATTCCCTAGCTCTCTTGTGAACTCTTGCAATGATCTATCTCCAAGATATAACCCCATCAGAGTCCTGGGAACAGCTCATGTTGCCCACTGGGAGGGCACCAGGTGTGAGCGCCTTCACACTATGCAATCATTCAGTGCTATGATCAAGGGCTATGTATCCTCAGTCATACCTACGTACCTTCTTGCCACCCCAGGAGTATGCATCATGGATTCTTGGTGCAATAACAGCTATGCCCCTGTGGCAGAGCCAAGTCCTCACTACTTCAGGCATTTTCAGTCAAGAAAAGCATGAAAAATAGTACATTCACTCACTGGAACAGCCTCCTCAGGAAAGTGGTCACGGCACCAAGCCTCTCAGAGTTCAAGGACTGTCTGGATGAAGCTTTTAGTCATATGATTTAGTTTTAGGTAGTCCTGCAAGGAGCAGGAATTTGGATTTGATGATCCTTACGGGTCCCTTTCCAACTTGAGATACTCTGTGGGTCTATGGTACTGTTATTGGAGACCACGGTAACTAGAGATCCAGCATCTATGTAATACAGACATCGCTGGCCTGCCATCGAAGTACATTGTGTGTGTGGGCTGGTCTGCTCGTTCTTCCACTGCAGCTGCCCAGACAGAGCTGCTGAAGCTGATAGCAGCTGATGGGGCTCGTATCTCAGACACTGATGCACAGTTCCCTATTCTCCACTCTGCCTGGCTGCGTGCTTATTTAACTCTGGTTGCAGGGAAGTAGTCCTGATTGTCTGCAACTTGAGAGAAAGGGGAGTGTAACTTTTATTCATGCAAGCAGAGTATGACCAGGTGTCACAACCAGAAGGGCTTCCTCCCCCTGCTTTTCCTTTGCATTGCTATATGAAGAGTCTTTGCAGTATCAAAGCAGGAAACCTCAAAACATGGTGACAAGGAAGTTAACTCCTTCTGGGCCTGCCTGTGAGGTGGTGAGTCAGATGTGAAGGGTGGTCCCTTTGTAAGCAACTGAGAAGGTAAAAGAAAGATGACAGCAGTCGCCACCAGCTGAGTTTTGAGCTCAAGTTCAGGAAGAGAGGAGCATGAATTCAAAACACACAAGAAACGCCGAAGTCTGCACTCACATGTAGAAGCTCATGGCTGGGAGGTATGGGAAGTGAGGCTCTGGGATTCAAAAGTACCACTTGTGACACCGGTTTGATGGGAGCAGGGTGCCGGCTGAAGGCAGAGGGACAGTGAGTGGCTTTGGGGGAGGGAAGGAATAACCCAGAAAGAAAAAAGGAGGGTGATTCACATGCAGTCAGCATCCCTGAGCTCACAAAGAGGGTCTCTGGCATCTGGGCTGCTGGTCCTATACCCACAGGTGCATTTTGGGGGGACAGTAGTGGCTGAGTGCTTGCACATCTGCTGTGCTGCCCTGGCTGTAGGCTATGTGACACCCTGAGAAGCTGCCACCTCACAGTGTTTGCCTGGGAGGAGGAAGGCCACAAAGGGGGAACCAGTGACCTGAGCTTGTGCGTGATCCTTCCTCAGCAGACCACATCCCTGTAGCCCTGTTCTGCTGAGTCAGTGTGGGACATGTGTATTTGAGTTTTCTGCTGGGTGATATTGCATAAACTGTGACATCTACACCAAATCAGATCCTCCCTGCCTCCGCAAGTGGGAAGTGAGGCTTTGAAAGCAAAGCCTGTTTGGCAGATTGCCCCAAAGCCAACCTTATATCCCAGTGCTTGTATTTTGAAGCACTTCACAGCACCACATCTTAACAGAAGTGATCTCCTGATTTTAGTCCTTCAGGACAAATTAATTTCGGGGTGAAAAATTGTTTGGGTCTCAATAGTTGACAGATGAATTCCTTGTTGAGAAATTATTGAGGTTTGGTCCATTGCAAATAAGAGCCAAACGGCACTTACAAGAACATAATTTTATTTAAAAATGGATGCTCCTTTATAGATGGATACCAGTCCCTGGCCACTAGAGCATCTCCTGTAGCCAGTCATTAATTTTGGAAACAGACAAATTCCAGCCAGTCAAACCAACAGTTTGATCACCGCGAAATACATACACTTTTTAATAGTAGCTGAAAGCCAACCTTAGTGGATATCTGTGGATACATTTCTGTCAGGAAGCTGCTAGCCTTTTGAACTTCACAAGAGGGAATGGTGGAAGATCCCAAGGCATCAAAGATTTTGTCAATTGTATTTCATTGCCAACAGCTCCTTTTTAGAAGGATAAAGCCACTTCCATTTTTAATTGGAGCTGTACAGAAGACCTATCTATCTCTGTATTTATGGATGAGTCAAGATTGTGGTGGCTTTGAACGATTAATATTAATTCCTGCTTCAGCAGTACTGAAATAAGCACCCTATATCAAACAGGGAAAGCAGCCTTACATGGAACAAGCCTATATGACCTGTCTCAGAATCACAGAATCATAGAATAGTTAGGGCTGGAAAGGACCTTAAGATCATCAAGTTCCAACCCCCCTGCCATCAGCAGGGACACCTCCCACTAAACCACATCACCCAAGGCTCTTCCAACCTGGCCTTGAACACCGCCAGAGATGGAGCATTCACAACTTCCCTGGGCAACACATTCCAGTGCCTCACCACCCTTACAGTAAAGAACTTCTTCCTTAGATCCAATCTAAAATTCCCCTGTTTAAGTTTGAACCTGTTACCCCTTGTCCTATCACCACAGTCCTTAATGAAGAGTTCCTCCCAGCATCCTTATAAGCCCCCTTCAGATATTGGAAGGCTGCTAGGAGGTCTCCACACAGCCTTCTCTTCTCCAGGCTGAACAGCCCCAACTTCCTCAGCCTATCTTCATACGGGAGGTGCTCCAGTCCCTTGATCATCCTCGTGGCCCTCCTCTGGACTTGTTCCAACAGTTCCATGTCCTTTTTATGGTGAGGACACCAGAACTGCACACAATACTCCAAGTGAGGTCTCAGGAGAGCAGAGCAGAGGGGCAGGATCACCTCCCTCGACCTGCTGGTCACGCTCCTTTTGATGCAGCCCAGGATACGGTTGGCTTTCTGGGCTGCAAGCGCAGACTGCCGGCTCATGTTCTTTTTCTCATTGGCCAACACCCCCAAGTCCTTCTCTTCAGGACTGCTCTGAATCTCTTCTCTGTCCAACCTGTAGCTGTAGCTGTGCTTGGGATTGCTCTGACCAAGCAAGAAGTAATGGGAAAAGGGAATAGTGACACGGATCTTTGCTCTGTAAATGTTTGGTATCTGCAGGAGAGGAATCTGGAGGCTGAAAGTCTACAAGACCCATTAATTAATCATTGAGTTCCCACTTGAATAACTTCCCTTTGGATGTACCTTTTATAAAGGCTGATCTCATAGCAGACCATAGAGTTCTGACCCACCCCAAAGTGTCAGACTGCAGCTGGGCTGGTTTTCACCAAGGATTTAGAAAAATGACTTAATGTCAGTTGCTCAGCATAACCTTTTAGGAAATTGTGACTTTTTTGGCTGCTCTAAACCTTCCTAGATTCCTGCCTGAGCAAATTTATTTCTGTCATTAGCAGGTAATCACAGTGTAAGGTGAAAGTGTACGTACTTATTCTTTCTAAAATGAGTTATTAACTAGCCCTTATTAGGACAAGGAACTGGTTCTGAATAACTTGATGGTGGGAAGGAAAAAGAGAGATAACTTTACTGGTTTCTTTTTCTTCTTTTCCCAGCTATTAGTGACAGGGCAATTTTTGCTGTTCAATGCATGAAAGACCAATTGACAGCTGTAGGTCTATAATCTTTAGTTTAGTTTTTTAAGCGATAAAATTTAGTATCTGCATCTAACCATAATTTCTAGGTCTGTTTATTGTTGAGAAATAGGATCTCATTGCAAGGTATGGATTGGCTATACAAAGTTTTTCTTAATTACCAGTCATACCCAAACTAAGATGAAATAATTAGAATCACAGGATCATAGAATGGTTTGGGTTGGAAGGGACCTTCAAAGCTCATCTAGTCCAACCCCCCTGCCATGGGCAGGGACATCTTCAACTAAATCAGATTGCCCAGAACCACATCTACCCCTGCCTTGAATGTCTACAGGGATGGTGCATCCAGCACCTCTCTGGGCAATCTGTTCCAGTATTTTACCACCTTCATTGTTAAAAATTCTGATAACTATTTTTAATTTTTCCATCTTACAGACTCAGTGGTTTGGACAAAATAACTTCTATGGAGAGGTGAGGACCGTCTTTTACATTCACATCTAGCTGCTGTTCCTTTTTCTGCTTAAAAGCAGTGGCTGGTGTGGGATGAAGGATGAAGATGACAGGTAAGGCGCTTCCAGACTTATGTCCTGGTGCTGCACTGGTACCTGAGTTGCAAAACCCTTTGGGGGTGCTCACTCCCCAGCAAGGCAGGGGTGGCTTCAAGGCCAGGCTGCTAGACCCAGAGAGCAGCTCTCCTGCATGCAGGGCTGGCTTCCTTCAGACCACACTGCCTCGGGGCACACCAGCAGCTGCCCTTTTGGCAGCCCTCTGCGAGGTAAACACCAGAGCTGCTGCAGCCTGTAATACCAGCCTCAGGCTGGGAACAGCAAAAAGAGGTAGTCGAGCAGGCAGCTGAAAAGCCACAGGCTGGACCATACCCATCCTGTGACTGCTTGTCCTTGGTATTCTGGAAAGGCTGAGTTTAAGGGATTTAGAGGATTCTGCCACAGCGTCTCCCAGGACTCAGCCTCAGCACTGCATAATGAAGGGGTCTGTAACAAGGAGTCTTGGCCGTAGCCAGCCATAAGCCTTTTTTAATGATCACGTCTGCAATGTGTGAACACTACCAAAATGCTGACTAAGTTCCTACTGCTAGAAAATAAGAGGTTTGATCTAAAACCTGGGATTACTTAGGCATGTTCTTGACTTTGTTTTTTCAGATCTTTGGTGCGGAATCTGCAGAAAAAGTCACATGCAAACATGCATATGTGTGCAAACACACACAGGGCCAGAAAGTAGATGCTTAGCTTAGTATTAGTTCAGTTTTGCCCTAGGACCTACCCTGTTGACATAGTCTAATCACAGCTACAGAAGTTAATCGATCACCTGGTCTCCCAAGATGGGGACTATATGTAGCTATATAGCCAGAACCAGATGGAGCTCCACTCACTGAATGCCTTTGTGGTTACAGCTGTCTTGCAGGAGAAGTAGTCTGAAATGCCCTCAGGCAGGAGGAGGGCTTGCCCAGAGGTTTTTTTATTAGCAGGGTGTTCTCTGTGCAGGAGTTCTTGCATTGCCTTTCTCCACCTGAGTCTTGAGGAGGCAGGATTGCCATCTTGTCCAAGTCCTGAAGAATCTCAAAGTGGTAAAAGACCTTTCTGCACTCTGGAGTCAAGCTCTAAACTTTCTTAGAGGTTATTTCTTAGGCCAGTTTACAGGCCTCCTCACTTTCATAGGTTCCTGTGTCCCTCAGTTGCCATCATACATTACACAAACCATTAAGTTGCTTAGCTGAGATGCTCTGTTTGCATTCCACTGTGCAGTAAGCCATAATCACATCCTATCAAATTTAAGACACTTAAAGGAAGCGTCTAATTTAGGAGCCCGGATGTTTCAAACTTCTCCTGTCAACAGTGGTGGAAGAGCGAAATGTCTCAGAGCAACCCAGGTCCTGGGTGGGCTGGAAATATCCAAACTTCCTCCGCTGACTAATGAAGTCATCAAGGGTAAAGAGGCACTTCAGATATGTGCCTGAGATAGAGAGGGTGAATTCAGGCACAAATCCTCTGGAAGTCCAGTGTGGGACCACTGAAAACCACTGCAGCGTTCATCTGCTCTCACACTGGCTTGTTTCATGTGCGATCTGGTTCGTTCTTGGGGTCATACGATTTTCCTGTACATTGTAGCCTCCTTGCACGTGTTTGAGCTTTCACACAAACACAGACCTTGCTGAATTTCTTGCCAGATAACAGAAGCCAATAAGTAGGTGGCTCAGTGGGATCTCTCAGCCACCATTTGGATGAGGACCAAGTGAGTGTTAGGATCTGAATAGAATAACATTTTAATGGAGGGTTTGTGATTGAGACCTGGAGTTTCTGTTTGTTTCTTTTTTCTTTTTTTTTTTCCTTTTCTTTTTTACCTCTCATTATCTGGTTTCCATGGAAAACTTATTCAATAGAGAAGGAGAACAGCTTCAACATTTTTCTTGCAAAAGTTAATGAAGAAAGATGCATCTCTCTCTCTCTTTAAAGTCAGTAATCTTAGGCATGGAAAATTGAACTAGCCAAAATGGACGAGGGGATCAGTTTCTCCTGGCCTCCGTTTTCCTTCTTAGAATGTGCACATCAAGAAAAAACTGGTCAGAACACCACTGGAAATGCCTTTACTCCTGTGCCATTAAACAACTTTTCTCTTTTTTTGCATTCGAAACAGCCATGAACGAAATAAGCAGGCATTCACAAGGCTGCCTGTCACTAAAGTGATTTGATTATGTTGCAGGGAGGGCCAGTTTCAATTGCAAACTCAGTAGGCCTTCTTGGAAGCTTCTTCTTTTTGCTCATTGGCAAAAGAACTTGGAATATATATTTGGCCTAATCCAGTCTAATCCGATCTGTTTCACAATGCCATCTGGATCTCATCAGGAGCTGGATGCTTCCAGTATTTGATCTAGGCAATTTCCCCCCCTACACCCCACTCCTTAATGTCTATTCTTTAAGAAGTAAGTATTTTGGAGAAGTGTTGGTCCCAGTTCATTCCTATTCATTGTGTGGAAGATATCCAGGAGCAGCCACTAAGACATTTATTGCCCCTAAGGAGCCAACAGCTAATTGAATCTGAATTGCTTGCTATCAGTTGTTGTCTTGGGAGCGGCTCAAAAATATTTCTGTGTTTTTCAAGAATGGTATATTCTTGACCAAATGTTAGGCCTAATCCTGGTGGATTTTGATGACAGCACAGCATTACCTCAAAGCCTTTCTCAGTGACTGATATGTCTTCCAGTAGATGATCCTACATACTGGAAAGAAAAACTTTGTAATGGTAAGATTAGTCATGCTCTGGCACAGGTTGCCTAGGGAGATGATGAAATCTCCATCACTGGAGGTTTTTAAGAACAGGTTAGGCAAGTGGCTGCCAAGAACAGTTGAAGTATGGTCCATTCTGCCTTTGGGCACCACTAGATGACCTCCTGAAAGCCCTCTGAATATTTTGATCACTGGCTTAGCGCTAAACAACAAACTAATCGACCAGAAATTACAACCCAGAAATTGGAACAATTCTTTTTGTTTGTGTAAAAATTAAAAGTACAGACGGAATAAAAAGCACACTTTGTATGTGACACTCCATTCTAAAAAATATTTGAATTATCAAAGAAAGAGGGATCTACAAAGGCAGACACCTAGGAAGACAGGAGCAAATGTAGAGAATCCTCATTTCAGAAAAAAAAATGGGGAAAGCCTAATTACTGTCTAGAGGTTTCATTTATAAGACAAAAGGGAGAAGCAAGCAGTCAGAGCACATGTTTTGAGGTGGTCGGTTAAAGTATATTTAGGTTACATAGGGATACCTGCACTTTGCCACTTACCCAGACCTTTCAGATGTAGAGGGCTGCCTGTTCCAGAGCCTTAGACCCATCATATAAGACAGAGCATGATGGAGACAGAAATTTATTTCACAGCTTCCTATATAGGAACCCCCATTCAAAATGTATGATAGAAATGAAACATTATATTGCATTCTAAGAGGCTTTAGCAACTTAAGGTCACCAAAGTGTGATACTAAAATATAAACTGAGACTGTTTATATGTCAGCTGAGGTAAAATTCACCTTGTGCAGAAACTTAGGGGTCTCTTGTGCTAGAATATGTTCCTCTCTAGGTTCCAGGTCATAGGGCAACTCTCACCTTTGTCCTCTGGGACTGGAGCTTTGAATACAGGGTCACTGTGCATGTGTCCCATATGCATGTCTAAGGTATTTGTCAGTGGGCTTAAAGTCTCATTCAGGAATGTGCTGGATATATTTCCAGGATGCTGTATTAATAATGTGTTTTTAAGTAGCAAACATTGACCTCTGACTAATCCTACAGCCAGAATTGACATTAATTGTTTAATTGGTGAAGATATTAATAGATTACTGCATTTATACTATAAACAACAAATGTGCCTTGCTTTGCAACCTACAATTGAAATTAAAATGAAGAAAGTGCATTTCAAACCATATATCATGACGATCATCATAAGCCATATGTCATGACAATCTTTAGAGTGAGTTAGATTTCTTCTCTTATCTGAAGAGTAAAACTCCAAATGAACTTAAGCACCGTGCCTCAGCTTTCCCAACAGGCCCTGCTCTGGCTCCAGCTGCGTGGCCCTCCCTGCTCTGCTGATTCAAGTACCCTGATTCTAGTGAAGATAGAAATGTGATCTGGTTTGCTACTCATTCGCATGGGCAAAAAGCTCTCTGTTAGTATTTCTGATGTTGTCTCACTGGACAGATTTGTCATTCTTTTTCATATTGCTGCTTTCTTTCTTGGTACAAATTCCAGGAGGTTTTAAATCTAAAATGCCCATTTTGAGAGGCCAGATACATGACCAAACAAAATGTATAAGCCTTTGTTTGTAAGTTAGAAGTGAAATAAGAAGCCAGAAGCAAAAAAGAAGTTATGATTTTTGTTACCTCTTAGATCTGGGCCCAGAGCTGTGGTGTATGTGCACAACATCTATTTTACTTAGCAGGTGAATCTCTTTATCTTGCATGAGGTGATGGTCCCATCCCTTTTGTTTCACTCAGCAGGTGCAGTAGCTCGTCTGCAGAGCAGAACAGCAATTTTCCATCAGATTTTCCTTTTTCCTCTCCTTAACAGAGATTTTGATAATTTTAAAAATTAATTGATTATTGAATTTATTTTAATCCAGTAATAATTCAATTGGAAAATAATTTTCCATTTCAATAATTCATCCTCCTTCCACTTACCCCTTCTGCGTTCCCATCTTCTCAGATGCATAATGTCTACTCTGACTTGCTAACCTCCCCTCCAAACCTTCTACCTTTACCTGAGTGTAGCAGCCAGTAGTACCTACTTACACTGCCTTCTTTCCCTGCAGTGATCCTGGAATTCCTGTTCTGGCAAATCCCTACGTGGGCCTGGCCCTAGATCCCACAGGAGGGTGGGAGATGGGACTGGTCCATGGGCTGGCTCCAGCATCCACACCTTGCTTGCCTCTGGCTCCCCGTGGCTCAGGTTAATCCTTATGGTCCTCAGGCACCTGTCAGAAAGGGGGTAAAAGGGGTGTGGGGTGAAGCCTGGATACTGTGTTCTTCTTTCCCCTCCTTGTCCATTACAAGGACTGCTGAACTAGAAAATCCTTTGCTACAGTTGCTGTTTCACTTTGACATCTAAGATCCTTGGCTTTCTGTACAGAATGTATCATCTCTTTTTATTTTGCACTTCTGTTTAAGTTGGAGGCACTTAAAATATTTCTCCCAGCGTGCTGGTGACCCTCTTTTTATTTTGTTGGGAAAGCATTTCTATAGACTGGCAATGTCATCTGTATTGTGCTGATTTATCAGGTTCTTTGCTTGGCTCTTACCCAGTCTTTATTCAGGCTTCTCATTAACTCACTGAAATCCATGTGAGGTAACATTGTTTTTTCTTTCGTATCTTTTTATGTACTTTTATACCTTTGGGGACTGCTTATACAATGAAATCACTCTGATTAGGCCAGGCCTAACTGACTACATAAATCTCAGAACTGTGTAGCAGCAGGTCCGATGGGAATTTAACTAATTAATGACTAAAAGGATGTCAGGGCTTAGCATGAAGTGGATAACACATCTTAATAAATTGAAGTGTAATGCAGAAGAACCACTGCTGCAGCACTAAAAAAAAATATTTTAGGTACTGCCCTCTTACTTGAATAGCGTAAAGAGGTAGACAAAGGATAATATCCCACGTTCTTACTGGCTCATGAGCAGGGCGCTCTCATCCTGGCTTCATAGTAGACCAGTGGCCCTCCTAATTATAGGCTGGACTTTGTCTCATGAATCTTTATAACCAATTCATTTGTGTACCAGCATTTTGACGTCATTTATCTGGTACAAATACAATTCTTAATACTGTGAGATTTAGACCAGAAGCATCTTGGGTATTAAAGAGGAAACCAATTTTCTTTTTATATGAAGGAAATTTGAAGTTCAGCATTATCAAAGATAAGGGTGTGTTTCCGCTCAGTTTTGTATCCTGCCCGACTTGTTCTAATCAATGTGATAATGGGGTTAAGAGGTGATAGATTTGTTTTACAATCTGTTGCTCTGGTAAACAAATGATCCAATAATGCAATTCACAGAGGCCATTAAAAAGAAATCAAATGCTTTTATAGGTTATGCATCATTATTGCTTTTAATTAGCAAACAGAGCTGGGCCATACTTAAGTCTTCGATCAATTGGATTACTTCCTCCAGCTCTTCTTCCATATTAAACGCCAGGTCTTTAGAACGAGCTGTATCTTAAACCCATCTCTATAGTTTGAAATGAATCTGCCAGTGCCTATTAGGTTTCTTGCTGTCTTTCATACCTTTTAAATGTAAGCCTTTCCTGCAGTGTGCAAAGCTTTGACACAAAGAAAATCTACTGAACCTTGCTAAGCGAATGTTTTGGGGTACCAATAAAGACCTATGGGAGTGGGCACTGTAGCAAAAAGGCAAGAAGAAAATAAGAACATTAAGAAGCAAAGAGGTAATGAAACTGAAGCTTCAGAGGGTAGGCAAGGAAAGAAAGTTGATTGCAAGGACAGAAACGTAAACAAGAAACAGGTTGTGCAAGGGTTGTGTGTGAATGAATGGAATCAGAAAAGATGGTTTTGTAGGTTGCGTCTGTGCTCTGCCATACAGGTCTTGGAGCTGATTAGCTCAGGTACCTAATATTTCTGTCACTTGGTTTTCTATCTATAAACCATGGATGATAAAACCCTTGCTAACTCAACAGGATATTTCGTGACTCATTTGTGCTATTTAGAAACAGGGTGTGGAACAAGGGGCACCAGTGTGGCAGGAAGAAGGGAAGAAAAAACTAAGACTAAACAGGGAAAAAAGTGGAGGGTGAAGCTTCAGGAAGACTGAATTAAGCCAGACCAGGGCTGGTTCAGCACCCTCATTATCAATTTTTCTGCCAAAGATATTCCACATACTCAGTGTGCCTGCCTGCAGTGACAGCTGCTTTGAGGGAGAGGGAGGGTGGGAAAGTCAGGGCACTCAGCAGTTCAGCTTTGCTCTACAATACACCGATGTCTTATTGAAAGCAAAGGTACTTAAAAGAGTCTCAAGGCCGTGGGTCTCAGTTGAGGGTCTTACGGATTTAACTATTTGCAGCAGTAAACTCTTGTTTCTTTTCACTACCAGCAACCAACACAAGTTACGGTTGTTGTTTGCCTCTTTCAAACCCCTGGCTTCTCTTTCAGCTGGCACTGAATATTAGCTTCAAGTTCTAAGCTTGTAAATTCTTGAGGAAAAGCCTTAATGAGGATCTGATCCTTTTAAACTCTGATCTAATTACTGCTAGAGCGATGTTTCTATTTTGGATGTCACAAACATATCAAGTTTGCATGTTTGAAGGTGGCACTGTTCAGTGGACAAGAAACAAACCCCACCCTGTAGGTTAAATAAATTTTCATACATAAATAAAAACATGAATAGCACCTATGTAAAGCAGCTGGCACTATTTCAGGGGAAGTTTGGGAGCTGAGCCTGGGGAACTACAGGAATACAGAAAGGGTTTTTTCCCCCTTGCTGTATATTTGCTGATTGAATGGCAGCAGATGAGACTTGAGGCCAGTGGTGTGTGCAATCTTTTGAGTGTATCAGTAGAGAAGAAGGGCAAGGAGGACTAAAAACTACAGATCCAGCCTTGAAGGGTGCTCTGGAGTGCACAGCGTTACCCAGAGCATGACTTAAACCTCATAGGCTCTAACTCAGTGACAGAAAAGAAAGGTAAGGCTGAGTCCTAGAAGCCAACACTTTCACTTGATCTATTGCCATTTTCAGTTGCTTCAGTGTTGTTTTTTTTTTATCATGTGTTTTTATCACTGTTTTTGTTGAATCTATGAATCTGAGCTCCAGACAGTCCATGAATATTGCCTCCCCACTGTTGTCACATGCACTGGGCAGC
The DNA here is from genome assembly GCA_017639245.1 of Myiopsitta monachus. Classification (NCBI taxonomy): domain Eukaryota; kingdom Metazoa; phylum Chordata; class Aves; order Psittaciformes; family Psittacidae; genus Myiopsitta; species Myiopsitta monachus. The sequence continues at coordinate 71,383,033 of CM029919.1, forward strand.
TTTGCTTATTGTGGAGCACGTGTGTGCATGTCCCTGAGTACATGAGTGTGGCAGGGAGGACCCATCCAAGCTGCAGACGTGGATATGGTCAATTCACAGTCTTTGCCTGAATCCCCCTATGCTTTCATCAAGAGGTGGAAGAACTTTGCCAGCTTTCCTGGCTGTAAAACTGTCAGTCATTTCATGGATCTCTGTGCTGGTGTTTGACTTGGCTGGCAGCCTCTGGGGTGTGAAATGCTACCACTGGCAAGCCAGGTGTGAAGTGACTTTGCCATGTTCTGCTTAATGGGGTGTTACTGTAACTTCAAACCCTTGTGGTGACCACTTCTAGGTTAACACCCTTCAGTAACTAACCAAAACACAAACATTAAGCAGGAGAAATGTAAAATGCTATTACAAGCCATGGTTTTGTCCAATTAGCAGACTCTCCTTTAGGCTTGACACAAGTGGCTTGTCTATATAAGGATGCATTAGTCATTTTCTTTTTTTCTTTCTTTTTTTTTTTTTTTTTTTGTCTGTAAAAACAACAGATGTGATGCTCTGCGGTCAGCATAGACAAGAGTGATTCATGGCTAGGCATATTTAAACCTCCAGGAGAAGACTATCCATCTGAGACCCTCTCCACCTCTTCCCCCTCATTCCAGACAACCCTAGCCAAAAGCACCTGTCACATGATACATCTCAAAATTCATTAGCCATTATCTCCATATGTCTTAGGTTTGAGGTGGCCAGGAGATATCAGCTGCTCCTGCCTACTCTCTTGGGCCTGCATGGACTTTAGCAATGCTAGGACAGTGATAGAGGATAAATTCTTGTGCAGCAGTGACGTGGGTGAGCAAAGGAGCTCTTACGGCTGAGCAAGGATTAACTCACACATGCTAACATGGTCTTGTGTAAGGTGGCAGATTTTGTCTCCAATATCTGTTCTACAGCCATCACTGAAGCACTTTGCTAATGCTGGAGTCAGTGCTTTCCACTGAGGATGTGAGAGAGGGATGGGCTCGGAAAGTAAGGAAAGGGGTTGTGGAAATGGAGTATGGAAGAGGTCAGCAGTCAGTGCTCCTTCTGAGAAGCAATTGCAGGAGGAGATGGGAAGCAGGACTTAAGGGACTGGGGCTGTGTGTGGAGCAGTAAGGGTTTGGGAAATGAGAGAATCAGAAACCCTATAATGCATGGGCTAGGGTTCCTGGCTTGAAGAGCTGGCATTTGAAGGGGAACAAGAAGAGGGCTTCCACTAGAACAGGCAGGAGAGACAAAAAGGCTGTCACCCCATGAATATTTCGGTGCAAACATTGAGGCCACTTGGCTACCCCTAATCCACAACTAAATCTGTGTATAATTGCCTGGAGCCCTAGGGAAAGTCCTCTGCCCAGACTGAGCACACCACCAGATGCTGTACAAGGAGCTTTGTCTTGCTTGTGAAGCAGGACTGGAAAGCAGGGGCTATATGTATTATTGCTCTCTTAATCAGTACAGATGTCAGGTCTGCTCTTTTTCCACTTCAGTAGTACCTGGCTATCCAGGGGCCTTTGAGACTTGCACCCCCAAGGAGTGGCCTGCTAAAGAGTCTGCTGAATGGTGGCTTGTGGCTGAAGGTGACATCTGCAGAGAAAACTATACTGATGGTCTGAGCACCACTGAGAAAAGAAAAACAATAAGTAAGAGATACATCAGTATTTAAAATAGGTGGAAAACATAGCACAATTATATTCAATGTAGGTAAAAATAAGCCGGTACTCTAGAGGTGATGTAAGGTCTCCTCCCACAGAAAGGAGAAACTGGTGGAGTAGTAAGCTTGAAAAACTAGGATGGGTGACAGGTAATGGAGATGAGGCAGCTCTGACAAGCCTTGTCTGACAACTGATCAGATGTGAGATTAGGTACTGTAATGTGGAGCACAAACAAGAGAGGCCAGTGAACTTTTCCAGCTGAAGAGCCAGAAGCAGCAAATCACAAAGAAGGAAAGCCCTGTTTTTCACTCTTGGCTTCTTGCATAGAGTAGACTGAACACATCCTGTGCTATAAAATACAAACATATACATGCACAAAGCATGTTACAGGAACTCCAAGGCTGGAAAATTCACCACTTCCATATTAGACTAAGACTGAAGGCTCCTTCTGGGTTTTTAACTTAATCAAAATTTCTTAGGTTAGTCTCTTGGCATAGTCTAAGGACTCAGAAGCACTGCTTACTTCAGTGTATAGGATCCGCATATTCTTCTGTCTTGTTCTGTGCCAAACCTGGCTTGTTCCGTATCCTTTTCTCCATGTCAAGCCAGCTTCATTCTCTCATCTTCAGCTCTCCTATCTCATGTTCCAGTTTCCTTATTCAGCATGTCCTTCAGTGACTTCCCACTGCAAGTTCTCCAGTTCGTTTTGACTGGAACCAGTTATTCCCACTCGGCAATGCAGAACTTTTTTTGGCCATTAATTTCTCTTCGCTGCTGGGTTCTTCCCTTTCTTCTTTCCCCATCTTCCCTCATGCTCCTTATCATCTCTCCAGACTGCCCCCATGGGCTGATCTTCTTCTGGAAGCTGCTTGTTTAATATCAGTGTCTTGCCCAGTGTGAATCTGCCCAGTTAGGCCCAGTTCTCATGTGCAACATGGCTTTTGTCCATTGCCTTTCCCTCAGCCATTCAATCATGGGAAGTGAGGGGCTTCCCCCACCTCTTTCTCCAGTCTCAGGCTTTTTTTTTTATGTCATTCTCTCACTTCTAGTTATCCTTCCTATTTCCCTACACACTTTCAATTTCTGTCATTAAGACATGGGAGTGTTTGATACAGCCTTGCAAAGGAAAGTGCAAGAGATTTTAAACTGGAGAAAACAACAGGTGAAGCAAAAAAATAAATTCCCCTCTTTGCTCAAGGTGGAAGGGATTCTCGCAATGCATTGACTCCAATGCTACTCAGAATCCCTGGATTCCTTGTGATTTGTTTCTATCTGGGCAAATTATAAGCAAGGGTCCAGGATCCTGGTGTAGTTTGGAGTTCATGCAGAATGTCTGCTTGTCATGAGCTCAGCCAAAGTGATACACATCTGCATGTTTTCTTCTTGCAGAAACCAGCCATGTAGGAAGCAGGGACTATACGGTCGGTGAAGCATCACATGGCATTGGAGTTCTTACTTCTGAAATGAAAAAGCCCAGGCAATCACAGTGCTGTTCCTGCCCTTCTACCCAGAGCCTCCCCTCTGTGTGGAGCAGGCAAGGCCCATCTATTTTCACTTGCTCCCACAACCCTGTCTACTTTATTCCTGCCTACCCTACAGCCCTGCAGCTTTGGACTGGCACAACTGCTTGTTCACTCATCGACTGAAAGTACCTGCGTTCTCCTCTGCCTCTCTCTTTCCATGTTTACATTGGGGTCATGTTATATCTTGTGGCAATGTTGAGGGAAGAACTGGGAAAACTAATGATCCCAGGACAAAGCATATGGCATTGCATCTATTTTGGGAGGCTGAGACCCAGACCCATGTGAGATCCAGCACTGAAGATCTTGTCTATTCTGCACATATTCTTTCCAGTTGTTGCCAAAGTAGTTAGGGTATAAAACAATCTTCTTTAAGGTTAATATTTCAGTTGCTGTTCTTGTTTTTAATAGTTCAAAAAGTCATTATACATTTGTAGAAGGTAAAGAACCACTGTTTGGTCTTTCTCAATTGTAAAAGCTGAAAAGTGGGATCAGAAGCACATTTCATTTATTTTTAGATATACAGAATGTAGTTTAATTGACCAGAAATGGAGATGATAACAGTAAGAACTGTTTACTTTGTGTCTCTATACCAGTAATGTAGCAAGGTGGCCCTCAGCATCTTGAGTAAGCTCTCAGAATTGCTCTGAAAAGGTTTTGCACCTGTCAGACTTTACTGATTTTACTGAACTTAGCTGAAATTCCACTTTATCTGCATGTAGCCCTTCAAGCAGTATCCTGTCTGCCTTTTGGAGAGCCTCACATGAGCTATGCTTACATGCCACTTACAAACTGTATGTTCAAGGAAGCTGAGAGTTGAACAAGTTGTTTGCTATCCGGTGCTGGAGTCCTGGCTTTTTATCCAGCCAACAGGCGTAGGGGCTGTGTTTTCTAACCGGTACTTATAACGTGCCTAATGTGGACTCTGTGGCTATTTATCTCCATGGGCTCTGTGGGGAGCCAACCCAAGCTGCTCCTGTTCCCCTGAGCTTTGGCTTCAAAACTGGAGTGCTAGGTGCTATTTTAGGTAGTCTGAATATAGCCCTAAGCAAATGTTTATTATATCAGCAGGTAGAAAATGGTCGGAATTAATAATGGTGCTAAGTATGAGTTTTTATCAGTTTTCAGAAGTCCACTACTAGCTTAGTACTGTTGGAGATCGAAAAAAAATGCATTAAAAATGTGAGAATGTGGCCATATTTTCAGTCAGGCCTTTTGAGAGAGTGGGCAAAGAATGAAGATGAAGACAGGGTGCTTGTGTCAGCATAGCCTGAGAGATAAACAACAGGGCAGATGTATCAGATATTACCTGCTTGACAACCAGAATGTTTGCTAGGTATCAAGAATGATGAATATACAACAGTCAGTTAGGTTAATCATTTTTATTTATCAGCAAGAAAGCTCACTGTGCTGTTCCATGTCAATAGGCTACTGATGGAACAAAAAGTGAGTTTTGTTTTCATACGTGGTTGGTGACATCTCCTGTGCTCCTCTAGAGAAGCAGCAACAACAACAGGAGGCAGCTGGAAGCTGGAGTGAGCATCAGGGCTGCCAGTGATGGCAAGGTCTGAGCTGGTCTCCATATCATGGTGCTCGTGGACAGTCAGGAGTGGGGACACAGACATGCCTGCCATGCAAGGCCGCCCCCAGGAGCAGCACTCTTCTCTCCTATTCAGAGACTTCCACAACAGAGCTCCTGAGCCAGTCCTGGGGGCTGCTGGCTGGGAGTCGAGCACATGCCATGAACCATCCTTGTGGTGTAGGTGACTGAGTTTTTGTGCCTGGCAAAGTTCCCTGTTATATAGGTGCAGCCTGCTTGTGACTGTTGGTAGGGCTGCAAAAGACCTCTTTGCAAAAGGACAAAGGAAGCTCAGAGAGCACCTCTCTCTTATGTGAAACTTCTGTATGAACCAGACTTAGACCTTCCCGAAAACTGGAGTTATTCAGGTCTGAGGTTTTGCTTTAGGCCTCTCTCAGTGTTGACTTTTTCTTGCATTTGGACTGTCTAGGTCAATACTAGACTTTTAAACCCCTGAAAGCACCTTTTTTTAGTTACCAAAGGAGACAGTTTTGATTTGTTTTTTGGAAAAATGGTCATATAAAGGTAGGTTTAAATGTGTCTATCCAGATACTGTCCTTTGATACTATTGCAAATATATTAATGCTTGATATACTTACTTTTGTCAGCCCTTCTTATGACCTATTAGCAAATGAGCTGGTCTTTCACAAGCTAACATTGATTTGTTCAGCAAATAAAGATGATGGATCTGTTACCTGTATTTCTGCTTAAAATGTTAGAGGTTTCAGGACTGTCCATTTTAAAAAGTCAGTTTTAGCTTCATTCTGCTCTTACAATTATTGGTACTAATTATCAGTAAGAGTATTAATATAATAGTGGTATAATCAGTAACACTAGTAGATTTATTGAAATATATCATTTTTTTACGCATCCTATTTTATTTTCAGAGCATTTGGAGGCTTCAAGTGGGCTGGGACTCACTGCATGCAGCATTATGTAGACAAAGAGGAAACTCAGATTTCTGCTACAAAATTCTTGTGATCTTTGCTTAGGCTTCGTTTGGCAAAATCTATTAGCTTGTAACAAATTCTGATTATGAAGTTTTTCTCAACAAGGGCAACATATTTATCTTAAAACCCATCTTACTATTTTTGAGGCAGGATAAGTACCAAGTAGAGGACAACTCTAAGCTATTCCTTTGTAATGAGGGCCAAGTGTTTTCACACAATCATTAAGTGTGGTAGTCTTGATGAAGCCCTGGCAGATGGGTCCAGCATTACCCACCTTTGCAGCTGGAGCTGCAGCAGAGCAGGGGAATCACAAGCTTTGTCTTTGCTGTCATGTGAAGCAGTGGCATCTGTAGAACACTGCTGCAATGCCTCCACTTCCCTGAGCTCTCCAGGAGCAGAAGAAAAGTCAGATTCTGCTCTCTAAAGCCATCTTCAGCTCTGTTTGCTTCCAAGTACTGTGGGGTTGGATTGCACATTCCCTCTTGCTGAACTTCCCCTTGAGAGATACACAAAATGACTGGGGGAGCAATGTACCACAATTCATCCGCTAGCTGTGGTTATTGCTCCCTCTGCTTTCTTATGGGACCTGAATGTTCCAACAGCCACCAGGTCATTGAGCATTTTCAGACGGTTTCTTTCTCATTTCTTGTGTTCAACTTTGCACTAAGTGATTAACTGGAATAGTGAAACCTGTCTGGATCCCTCCATCCCTGCTTAAATGTTATGATATTCAGTCTGCAGGGTTAATATCTGGGCCCTGTTTCCTCCCATGGAGCACCAAACTGTTTCACAGCAAGGATGCATCTCCACCAGGGACTGAAGGAGACCTTCCCATAGCTCTCCCAAGAGTCTTGGAATGCGCTGCACATCCTGGCCCCAAACCTGAACACAGCACCTGGCTGCAGGTCACTCCATCTGTGCAGTGTTTTCATTAGTTTCATTAACACCCTTCTGCTCCACTTGTGCATCTTGGCTGTTTAGAAACAATCCACAAATCTCACATCGACCAGTGGTATACAAGTGCTCAGCCTTGTTCGTGTCTGGTCTCTCCTCCATTTGTTTTGCCACATGCCATGTAGTAGCTACATAAAAGAGACAGTTGATCTAATAAAAGCCCTCTCTATCTCTGCTTAAGTGAAGATTAAATATACAAGGTCTATCTATCCCTTACTTGGGTAGCATTTATCCCATATTTGTTGGAATAATACCAGATTCTCCCTTGAACAAAGGAATTTGTGGGCCATCTGAGTGTTTCTGTTGACAATCTGACAGTCACTATGTGATCCCTCCTACAGTCCCACTGCACTAACCTGTCCTTGTAGCCCAAGTCTCTTTTATGTCCTCTCTGGACAGCCTGCATTGTTGTTTGGCACATTTATCAATAAAAAGGCTTGCTTCCTTGAATTTGAGTTTTATAGACTAGATTCATGCTGCTATTCCTAAAAGTATATTTTCCTGTGATAAATTGTGGAAAATGATAGCAGAGAAATGTCAAATTTAGAAGAAAGTGGGTGGAAACCTGAATTTTGTCACCAGCTTACTGCTTCAGCTGGAACTAATTGGGAGTTTTCAGCTCCCTGCTCCCTCCCTCACCTCCTCCATGGCAGGAGTGTGACTGTGCCTAAATATGATGCTGTGACGGGGTCACGGTGAACTCCTCTTCCTACGGTCCGGGTGGAACACAGTGTACGGAAGCACTGTTGCACAAACATAAGTGCTTTAACACTTGCAAATGTTACACCCAGCTACGGTTTACAGGGGAAGGGTTTCCATGATGAATTCCTGGTCTTCTGACATAGTTGCAACAATCTATATGCATGCTGAGGTTGAGGCAGGGGAGTCTGGGAGTATTTTGGGGAAAGCTGCTTCCTCTCACACACCCCACTAAGCCCTGCACACAGGGGATGCTGCGGTGTGGGACTGCCCTTTTCTAAGTGGTGGGAGCACAGTCCTGTAACCTCAGCGCTTTCTCTGGTTCCTCGCTGCTTGAGAAAGTGTTTTGCTCTAAGGCAAAGGTTTTGTGTGTGGTTCCGAGAGAATGTGAAAGCCAATTTGGGAGTATTATATAAGCAGAAGTAGAGATATGCCAGGCCCTGCGGTTTGAGGGGATGATGTGAGTGAGGCACGCAGCCTGCTGAAAACCGGTAAGCGCAGGCACTCCAAGTGTGCAGCCACCCTGAAAGAACCACTTGGCAAGATGCCCTTCTACGGTTTGTGGTGTGGATGCAGGAGCCTGACTGGTGCCATCGGGTGGGGATTACCAGCTCCCAGGAGAGGTCTGGTGGCTATTCTCTCTGCAAGGCACTCATTCCACATGCCAAAAACGAATGTCCTCCAACTATTTAACCACAAATCACACCTTGGGGCCTCTTATCAGCTCCTTCTAACATTGGTCCAGGATGCACTCTACCTACCCTTCTTTGTTGCCTCCTGCAGGGCACGTCTTGTTTCTCTCACCACCTGGGCAGGCTAAGATAAATGCCTCAGTCAATATTGTAACTCATTTTCTGCCATACAGCCTTGACAGGACTGTAAGGGTCACGATAACAACCCAGACCTCATGGCAAGGCACATGCTATGAATGAGACATGATGCCACTCTTTGATGTGCATGGAAAAGTCTGGCCTGACACACTCCATGAGTTGCCCATCCTGACCACTGCTAGTAAAACCTCAGCTATGACATCTGGTTTTGGAGGCTGGGCTTCAAGACAAAAGTAGGTGTGTGGAAGGCCGTGCTAGAGAGCCATGCTAGTAGTAACAGTCTAGGAATCCTGTGCTGTGAAGAAATCTGAATGACAGGGGTGATTTAATGGAAAGAAGAGTATTGGGAAGTGGTAAAGATGGTAATAGCCTTCAGATATCTGCAAGACTAATGCATAATGGAAGGAAGTCATCTGTTTTCCATGTCTTTGGTGGGGAAGATAGCTTGGGATTAAACAGCAGTAAGGAATGCTGAGGTTAGATCAGCAGTGGGGATAGTGAAATACTGCAGGAGGTTGTGTGGGTAAACTGTGGATCCCCAGCTCTTGGTATAGGTTGGACACTCAGAAGTATGCAGACTGGGTGACCTTGCTTTGGAGAAACTCAGTGACTGGCCCTGTACTACTGTGTGAGAAAAATGGCCAATACGACAGCAAGTGTAGGGGGTCATAGGTGTGGGAAGTGAACAGAAAGTAGACCAGGGTGGAGAACCAGAACACAGGGAGCAGGTTCACACGCTCACATATAAGAAGTGCTCCTTAGAAGTACATGAGGATATTCTCCTAGCTTTTCAAATTCTTTTTCTTCATGTTATCCTTGCACACTTAACAAATTTTAGGAACATTACTGTGGCTTCTGTGACAAGGGCATGTTGCAAGACACTCTGTGTGGGTACTGCGCTGAACTTCCCAAAATGTGGGTTGTGTGGACTCAGTGTTTCAGCTTACTCACATCTACTGAAACAGGGCCAGGAATAAATCAGATGAAGACCCAGTGTGGGCAATTTTTGACCTTGTTTATGGAACATTTGGCATGGTTGTCTATGAAGTCCATCTCATTGTGAGGGCAGAATTTGTCTATGGGGAAGCAGGGGTAGAAGGTTTTAGAAGCAGTCATCCGAGTTTTGGAGATGAATGAGGTTTATGAGTAAACTATGCTATGCTGTGTTTTAGCAGTTGTGAACAGCAGTGTGAACAGCTCCACTATTACAGAAGTTGATTGAGACTGTCCCTCATAACCACGGCAGAATTTCCTCACCTGCCTCAAGTGTTACATTGATGCAGAGGGATGCAGGGAAGGAAGAAAAAACAGCCAGAGCCATCCATTTCCAAGAGGAATACTGGGGATATAAATATTATTTCATCATTATTGAAAAGCTCCTTTGGCCTTTTCTCTGAGAACTTTTGCCTAACACTCACTGTGACATAGATTCAAAATGCGGCAGGACGGTGGTCTTGCATTAGGTACCTTTGCATTAAGTACCTTCATATATGTGTGAAAATCTGTGATACTTGCAAAACTCCCATCCTTCTCTAAATAGCTAGTTCAGCAAGGTGTCGTGACTTACATCCAGTGACAGGGATCCCCCACAGTCTGACTGCTGCCTACCCTGACATGTCCATGTCCAAACACGGACACTGGGAACAGTGAGTGGGCTTCTCTTGCAGTCTCAGTACTGCAGTGGGGAAGCAGGGCAAGTTTTGGGAGAGCTGAGTGAGAGGGGTGGCTGGGGAAACTTGGTCTGGGTGGGAAGGGATTGAAGAAAGGGAAGATTTAGGCGGAATCACTGCATGCCTGAGAAGATGGTGGTGTTGTGGGGTGGCTGAGGTTGGAAAAAGGGTCACAGAAAAGGGATTGGGAGCTAGAAGGGAAGACAAATATGAGCTGTGGCTCTCATTGCTTGTGAAGAATGTGCTTTCTCTCTCTTCCTTTGCTTCATGAAAATAAATATAAATAAATACATTCCCTGGATATGTGCACAGGAAATTAAGGAGCTAAAATAAGTGCAGTTACCCCTGCCCCCAAAGTGGGAGAGACTTTTACTATTTTCTTAAAGGACAATAATATTAATAATCAAAACTCAGTATCTATATGACACTGTACTTGAAGAAGATGTATCAGAGGACAGTAGGTATCATTATTGCTGGCCTGAAGAAGAGACACTTGCTAAATGTCACTAGGGATGGAATTAATCTCACATAATCATGCACCTTCACCTAAACCAGACACCTACACTCCCTTATCAGGCAATTGAGAGCAATTGGTACTTGTTGAATTGACTCACTTGACCTATTTTAGACACCTCCTTTAAGGTGAGGTGAATCTCATCTTAGAAAAGCTGTTTCTTTGCATACCAAGGGCAGCCCTTGGGTGACTATTTCAGTTGGTAAAGCCTCCTCTGTAGAGGTTTACAGTTAGGTGAAACGAATGCCATCCCTCAGTCAGGGCCGGTGCCAAAGACATGGCAAAATGTTGTCCTGGGCACCATGCTGGTTGAGATGAAACCTGGTGGCCCCAAAAGACTGGCTTTGCAGAAGGTGGCAGGTGCTTGTCCCCACCTGGCTGGAGGATGCCATTCAGGAGCAGGGACACTTTCCACATCAGGCTTTTCCTCAAGAGCACATGAGGTCCAGGTGTGCAGGTCCCCTCTCCTGGTTCCCTTCTCCAGCACTGTCTTGAGCTGCTTCTTGTCCAGCCTGAGACAATCAAAACTCCAGAACAATCCCGTACTTCCACCTCTGGGTACAAACACACCGCCAAGCTGAATTTCTTTTTCACTCCAGGCCCCAGGCGGAACGGCACCAAATTGAAAGTGTAGGAAAACTGGAGTCAGCAATGCAGGATGGGATGCATCTCTCCAGGAGGGCTAGAGTCTTTTTTTTTCAGTAAGATCTTTGTCTCTCTAAGCAATCATCCCTTTGGCTAGTGGATTGCCTACGTTGCTCAGTTCAATTCAGGGGGGAGTTCAGAGCAGGTTTCGAACAGAACCACATTGACCTCATTCCTAATTCAGTAGAATTACTACATCAAGTCAAGACGATTCAGAAGAGTAAAGATTCTTGGTTCAAACACTTACAAATGATTTTACAACCTACCAGCTCCAGAAATACCATCCACAACTGAAGAACGGTGCTTGCTTTCCCTCTCTGTCTCTGTATGCATAAAGGGGAAAGGGAAGTGGAGGCCAGTGTGCAGTCCTGTACTCCTTGTTATTCTTACATTTGTTTGATATTTTCCATTAATTCCTGTGTTTAATGTTTCAGCGCCTTTGTTTTCCTTTCCTCTCTTTTCAAGAGGCTGATGCTGAGGACTATGTTATTATTAGGTTTGGCATTACTTGATTAACTTTTTTCTTCTCTGCCTCCGTGTTATTGGGATTTGTTTTTTTCCTGCCTCTGCAGTGTAATGTTGTATTTGTTTTTACAGTCAGCACTTGCTGTGCAGTTGCGTGAAGGAGAAGGAGAGCAGGCACGTTCCTTGGCGCTTGTTTTGTGAGGCTTTTGTACTGCCCCTCTGTGTTAGTAACCTGGCCTACCTCTGTCTCCTGGACTTTTCTTCCATCCACTTTGGATGGATGTGAACTAGTCCTGTCTCTAGGACTGTGTTGGTGTTAGAGCTTTCTGGTCAGTTTGAATTGACTAAGAATGATGGCTGCAGAGGGAAATGTTTGTCAGAAATACTGACAACTGCCGCCACCCCCACCACCCCAGAGCAGTTTATAAGTACTAGAAACAGCTCTGATGCTGGGGATGCAAAAAGTCTGTGACATTTTCTCATTATTCATAGTATCATAGAATAGTTAGGGTTGGAAAGGACCTTAAGATCATCTACTTCCAACCCCCCCTGCCATGGGCAGGGAGCTGAGATGATTTATGAGCAACTACAGCCAGGTAGAAGATGTGTTTTAGGGATTAAGCAAACTAATTAGCCCAGCTAAGTTCACAGTGCTGCAGCTTTGGTCTTCTGTGCCTTGAGCATAGTGCTGCTGGCTGTATCTCCCACACCAACCGAGAACCACGACCACCCCAGCTCCACCCAAAACCAATATTTTCAGCTCTGCATTCATTTCACACTACAGAACAACATGTTCCCTTCTCCAGCAAAGCCCTTGGGTCTTTGCTCAGCCAGACTTGCACCAACAGCAGTACAAGTCTCTTTGCATAGAGAGTGGGTGATAGAGCCTCCCACTTGCAAACCTCTCTGTGGATCAGTGCCAGCCTCCTCCATAAGTCACGGTTCTCCTCCTCCCCGCTCCTGGAAAGGCAGCCTCCCTTCTGACTGCCTGAGTGCTGCTGGGGGCTGAGCCTGCCCTAAGCATTCAAACAAGTTGCATCAGTGCTGGTACAGCCCTGCTTGTCACTAGCAGCAGGGGTACTGCCAAGGTCGGCTAGCTCTAGGCTCTCTGAGTGCTCCGCTGTCTAGACCAGCTCTGAGTGGAACCAGGATGGAGGGGAAAGAAATTATTGCTGCTTAAGCAGAACTTCCTGGATTTGCAAATCCACCTACCTATGTGGATGACCCTAATCACCATAACATCTGAATAATTAAATCCTATTCTAACTTACACTCCTTGCCCTGCTTGATTTCTCTTCTTTGCCTATCAGTTATCATTTGGCTGTATAAAGTATCTGGGAAGCCAGTTTTTAGAAGGTGAAGTGTATATTGCCCCTGAAGGGAGGGAGCTCTGGGAGGCAGGACAGCAGCCAGCTCTTTCCCAGCAGCCATGGGAATGCCAATGTGGAGCTGCCAGTCTGTGGGTGGGCATAGTGCAGCTGCCTCCTTACGCTGGGTTCAGCCTGTGTGCAAATCTAGGTGAAGGGAGGAAGCCTGAGGGCAATTGATTTTCCTTCTGTGCCACAGTCAAACCCATCTCTCCCTCCATTTCCTTTCTAATAACAAGCTGGTATCTGTGCTTTGGTGCATCAGAGGGATATAAAGCCAAGGCAAACAACGATATTCAGAAAAAGTTCTTTGCATGGTGAGTGTGAGTGGCACAGATTTCCCTCCCATTTGTCCCAAGCTGTATGTGTCAGATGTGGTTTCCATATGGCATTTTTATCTCTCAGTACACCCACACTGGATGTATGCATTGGTATACCAGTGGCTGTGCCGAGCCACAGATAAATGTTTAGCATTCCTTAGTCAACTGGAAACTCTGTGTGTGTATGGGGTGTGCGTGGGGGTGAAGCCCAAGGAATATAAAAACTGGCATATGGCATTTTTTAACTCATTTCACAGATAAAAAGAAGAAATAAATACAAGGCAACACTCTAAAATAGCATGAACATCTTTGAAGTAAACCCACTTGTGAGAGAAACCAAAGTGGAGGCTGCTGCATCAGCCTACAGCTCTAAGCACCGCACCTTGCCCCTTTATTTTTAGGTGATCCATGTATGCCAAGATTTCAGGCTGTGCTTCCTCAAATGGAAGCTCTTGAACCTGCAGCTCTTCCTGCTGCACTTGGACGTGCAGGATGACCACAGCTTAGACCCCCCAAAATGCACTTTATTGTCCTTCCAAAGAATGCTGATGTCTCTGGTTTGGTTTCCTGAACTGAGATTTTACTGGGATAAGCACAAGGCTAGCTCTCTTGCCTGATGTGTAGATACTTATACCTCAATCAGGTGCCTAAACCCAAACATCTAGTGCTCTTCGAGTCACTCTTATGTACCTGGCATGGCCTCTGGCTGCCTCTCCAGTAGAGTATCGTTATCCATGTTGATGCCACAGATGCTGTAGGCAGCTGGAAGTAGAACTGTTCACCTGTGCTTAGCCAAATTAATAGAGCTCTCAGCCTTGAAATAGCAACTTGTGCTAGTGAAGAGGCTGAAGCTAATCAGGCAAATGCTCCATTCAAGTGATCATGTTTTATACTGAAGGCCTTTGGTGCAAACAAAGGAGCAGAAGGCCACTGAAGTGGCAGGATTGGTCCCTTACATGACAGTGTTTTTCCTTATCATAGATGAAATTCTGGATAGACGTACTGGTAGTCACAGCATTGCAGAGGTACCTCCCTTTGTCCTCCCCACTTGGAAATGCCTTCATCACATGCCCTAGTAAGATGTCTCATGGTGTGGTCTTGGATCAAGCAAATTGAAATGTGGGAAAATCCCTTTCTCCACCAGTATGGAAGGAACCTGGAGAGACTTCTTACAGATAATTAATTGAAAATAGCCTGAGAAAGGGTGGGGGAATTACAGGGTGAGAGCACCTCTGAGGGGTTCCTGGGACTCCCAGTTCACTGTGGCGGTGGCACTGGCTGTGGATGCCACAGCACTGCTTGTACAGTTCTGGGGCATCCACAGCCAGCGCCACTGCCAGTAAACAGCAGGAAGGTCAGGCCTTCTTTTGGCTGGTCATGCAATAAATCATAGAATCATAGAATCAGCTAGGTTGGAAAAGACCTTCAAACTCATCAGGTCCAACCTTTATTCCAGGACTGTCAAGTCCACCAGTAAACCATATCACTGAGGGCCTCCGTCCAGACAATCTTCCCTAAGCCTGGAGCATTGCATGGGGTTGTTGTGGCCCAAATGCAGGACCTGGCCCTTTGCCTTGTTGAACCTCATACAGTTGGCCACAGCCCATCCCTCCAGCCTGTCCAGATCCCTCTGCAGATCCTTCTTATCCTCCAGCAGATCTATGCTCCCAGCCAACTTGCAAATTTACTGAGGGTGCACTCAATCCCCTCATCCAGATCATCAATGAAGATATTAAGCAGCACTTAATACCGAGCTCTGAGGGACATCCCTAGTCATTGGTCACCAACTAGATGTGATAACACCACCACTCTTCAGGCTCTGTCATTTAGCCCTGTTTTTAACCCAGAAAAGAATGCACCTATGCAGGCCATAAGCAGCCAGTTTCTCCAGGAGGATGCTCTGAGAAACAGTGTCAAATGCTTTACTAAAGTTCAAATAGACAATGTCTGCAGGCCTTTCCGTCATCAACCAGGTAGGTCACCTTGTCATAGAAGAAGATCAGGTTGGTCAAGAAAGACCTGCTCCTCATGAGCCCATTCTGACTGGAACTGATCCCCTGGTTTTCCCTCATGTGCTGGGAAATGGTAGGGTCTGTGAAATGCTCTTCTGACCAATGTATCAGCAACACTTTCTTAAACAGCCCAGAATGAGGCACAGCTGCTTCTGTGCAGAGCAAACCTAAAGACCAGCTTTATATTTTTGGGCAGTGTGAACCATGGTCTGTGGGAGACTCCTGTCTTTTTGAAAGGAGGATCTTCAGCCTGGGTCTTCCCCTTGAATGGGAAACAATGGCCTTTTCTAAGCTCCTTTTGCTCCTAGTTGCCCAAAGACCTTTACAATACTTGAGCACTTGAGCCAGCCTGTGTTTTACCGGCTCAGGGGTAGCAGGGGGGAGAACCCTTTGAACAACAGCCTTTTATCCTAACAAATATTAAATTAGTTTTATTCTTTTGGGACAGGTGAAGCTGTTGGTGTTTGTTTAATGGACTTGAAATAGCAAAGGGAAACCTTTTCTGCATTTTGCCTAGAGTTGTTTCTCTAGGCAGAGGGTTTAAGGTTCAGACATGAGATGCCTAAGTGAGGAAGTGTGCAACCCATGTAATAAAGCACTGGCCTGTGTTATGATAAATGCAAAATGATTAAGAGGTGAGAGGAAATAAACTCTAACACCTGTCTTTATTTATTTTGAAATGCCATGGGGAAAAAAATAGATAGTAAGACACAAGTGTCTTGGGGGAAATGGGGCAAGGTGCCGAAACTTGCATGCTTTCCATCATCTGAGTAGGGTAGCAAGCTCCCAGAAGCCTGCTGCCCTGAGCATGTTTGTTCCTCATGTGTTTTGGAAGTTGGAGGGAAAAAGAAAGAATGCAGGAGAGATGAAGGGTACGTGAGTGAGCTTGGGCCCTGATGTCGGTGAAACCCCTGGGCCCAGGCTGCCTTGTCCCTGACTGGCTGTGAAGGCTAGAGTTGAGGAGGGCCAGCCACATGGGAGCTGCTAACGCTGTCAGTGCATGAGTTTCCGTCTGCATCTGTTCCAAATACTGTTCAGACTGCCAGCGTTCCTCAGCTGGCTTAGCCCTGCAGCCTGAGAGGAGGAAACTTAACTGGCAGCTGTGGTCATGCAACCTGGAGTAGATCAGTGCATGTGGGTGTGACTACACAGCAGCTGCAAAAGCAGACTGAAGATGGAAACACTTCCACTTCTTAATTCAGGGCTGCTTTGAAAAGGCTGCAGTGAAGTACAGGCCTAGGTGTTCATGCTTACTTGTTGGGAGCAGTGCAATGCATGCAGTTGGAGACAACCCTACAGTGATGTGGATGACAGCACAATTGCTCATCTGTAGCCATGCAGTGTGTTGCATGCCACTTGGAGCAGTTCTGGTACAACAGGGTAGCACCCCCTGGTCATGGATTGGGAAGGACTCCCGGTGTATATACGACCAGAATATACAATTACTAACTCAAACAGTTTTCTTTGGTTAATGCAACCAAAACCAGTGTATTAAAAACTTCAAATTCAAAGTACTGAAGTGTTAAGTTATTGTTGTTACTCTGTAAACCAGCCTGACTTCAAATGCATCGATGAATTGATGGGCCCATATGGACCTCTTTGTTGATGAAATGTCTAAATGTTTTTTTTCTCATTTTGTGGTATGTGATTTGGTCTACTGCAAGCAGCTGAAACATTTGAAAATCTCAAAGCATACTCAAGGCTCAGATGCAATATCGCTCAATGGTGACATAACAAGTTACTGCAAGTCATTGAAAGTAACTGCCCGTGAGTGTACTTTCAGCCTTTGACAAATACAAGGTATTTTGATTACCTGGCCTTGGCTCACTATGAAATAGAATTCAACCAGATGACTTTGCATGTGCCATTGGCCATATGTGCCAGTTTAACTGATAACACAGTGCTTGTGACTTGATCCCAAGAATCAAGTCACAAGCCTTAGGCCTGCACCCAAGAAAGTTTTTACTCTTTATGTGAAAAAGTAGATGATTCCTTTATTTTTATGCCTAGGTTCATTCAGTAAGTGTGAAAACATTGGTGAATCTGTGGGGAAAGTTGCTTCTGAGTTTTGAGTTATTAAGGATGGGCTAAGCAATGTTCCCTCATGAAGGTTACAGAATGTAGTCTAAACTTTAATGCACCCAGGAAATGTTTTCTTGAAGGGTCTGGTCTTTGGAAAAATGTGCTGCTGGCAGCTTGGTATTGAGCTCATACCCATTCATTAAGACAAAAAAACCCAAAACAATAGACAAACACTTGACATCATAATAATTCCTCAATGAGTGGTATTCCTGGTGGGAATTCTCACTCGCTGGCAATTCTGTATTTTGCTGGAGCAGCTCCAGGACAGATGAGTTAATGCCCTGTGTAGCCTGCTTTCATATTGAGCAAATCCTGCTGAGATGCCGGAAAATAATTGTGATTTAAACTGATAAGCTTGCAAAAGACAGCTGACTCATCTAGTGCCATGGAACAAGGATTCCCACACTGTGATACACCTGAAAGTGTTGAACTTGTACAAGCTCGGTCCCCCATCCTTCTCCTGGAGGTGTTGGGGAATTGCCAGATGCTTCTACTTGGCTATGGAAGAGCTGCCACTTTTATTTCACAAGTCCTTCCTTATAGTGGTTGTGCCCATGCAAATGAAGATGGTCCGAAACACAGACTTGGTGCTCTGTTATAGGGTCAGATGGTACAAATCATTCCAGCAAACTCCATACCTTCTTTGGATGAGACCAGGGTCATGGTAGGTGGCATTGTTTAATTTTAGGCTTTATCAAGGCTTAGAGTAGAATTTGGGGTCAAACATGTGGAAGGACTTAATTCAGGATATGTCCTATTGAAGATACTAGATTGCTGCTTTGAAACTAAACACAGAAAATACTGCTCTCACCTTGCTCTCCACTAGGAAAAGAGCAAAATGGGAAAAAGTTGGTTTGGATCTTGCTTGAAGCACAGCCTGAAGCTCTCTACCTGCTGATGCCTCTGCCTTTTTCTTCATCTGACCAGAGAAGACTAACTGCTCCCATGACAGAGGACAGATGGACAATGTCTAGGGTCATGATCAAAGTCAGGCTTTGGTTTGCAAATGACCAAAGTAGATACTAGTGGTATCTTGCTTCAGTATGTGCAGCTTGGTGGACATGATAAGATTCAGCAACTTTAATGTTCCTGTGCTTTGGCATCTCCTCAGAAGGAGAGGACACACCGGTCAGGCTTTTCATCAGGTGTAGTCAGGCTGTGGTAGTCCTCACCAGGACCCTGGCTTGCTGCAACTTGGTCTCATTCCTTTCTCTGGAAGTGTTGCTAAAATGGTGGGGCAGTGAAGTCTCTTCATGCCCCATAAATGTGACAGCATCTTCTTAGCTTATGTGCTGGGACTTCATCTGGAGTCTTGGCACTTGGAAAGGAAGAAAAGCAAAGCTGTATGTTGGGGCATGTCATAAAAAGGGTTTCATAAAAAGCCCTCTCTGGGGCTACCTTTTGCAGAAAGTATGTAAAGAAGATTTGGATGCTCCATTTTAGGCCAAAGAGCAGCAGCTTCTGACATGCTGTTTGGGAGTTTACCCTGTGAAATTATGGGTACAAGTAAACCACAGTCTTGGACAGAATTAACCTTTTGGGAAAACCTGGAGATTTTCTGCTAGAGATGTTGCTGGCTGTTTTCCTAATTACATGTGCATTTAAGCGCTTTCCCCTCACAGCTTCATGATCCAGAGTGAAGCTAGCAGGTAGTTAGTGCTGGCGGAGGCCAAAAGCCAAATGTCTGTGAGAGAAAAAGCTACAAAAATGACAGAAGAAGGAATTTTTACTTGGAAAATATTCTGTGATTGCAAATTTTTGCCTGCAAATTTTTGCACTGAATTGCAATGCAGCTTGTCTTATGGACAGAAAGTATTGTACAGTTTTGTGCTTGAATATAATTTTTCTCTGCCTGGTGAGAACAGCACCTGCCTCATAAAGACCTGATGGGTGATTGTCAGGCTCCCTGCATCTTCCCTGACAGCACCTGGCTATCACCAGTTAGCTGCTCTGGTGCACTGTTGGCAGGCTGCAGCAGGGCAGACCCTGCACCGAGGGTTGCTCTACATACATGTCTCAATAATGAGATCAATGGGAAGAGAAAAGGGGAAACTACCTCAAAAAAAGAAAAGCCTGAAATCAGACAGAACTGATACAAGTCGAGTTCTGTGAAAACGCAGTGAGGGTTTGTAAAGGAAGCAGGCAGGGGACATAACCACCTGGGCACATGCACAGGGCAGGGGGCTGCTCTGGCCCCAGATATGTACAGCTTCTACAAAGCACCCCAGCTTGGTTAGTCCCCAACCAAGGGAATCCACCTATGAAAAATCAAGAATAGACTATCTCTATATGACTTATTGAAAGGGAGAAAAAAACCTCTATTTCGTAACATATCTGAGTCATGTGCACATGAAGGTATAAGAATATTGGCACTTTTTGGACTCAAAGTCTCCTGGCTGTGATGTAAGTTGCAGAGTGATTTTCCTTTTCTTTGTTGTATGCTTTTGCCTCTAACAAATCCTCAACACTTTCTGCATAAAATGATTAGGCTATTTTCTAAGTACTTTGTTGGAAATGCAGGACACCCTGTTGTATTATCTAAGGGAAAACTCAAAATTGTATACTCTGCAGTCATCTCTGGTCTTGTTTCACTTGTTAAGTCTGAAGAGTAAGGTGTTCCCACAGTTTATACACATGGCGGGATCCTCTGACAACTTCTGTCTTGGATTTTGTTTATGCAAGGGGGGAGAGCAGTATTTCTAGTGTCTGAGGGGCTTGGGACACTCCTCAGTGTTGTCTTCTCTGCAGAGAATGAGATCAACGCTGTTGCCAAAGTCTGACCCAGTAAATTCACCTCCTAGACAACAGATATCAATTCAGAGCCAAACCCAGTCTAAAGTCGTTTGAGACAATGACTAAACTTCTGCAGAACAGTGTGTTGACACCTGAAAGTGGATGAACAAAGCCATTCACCTACGTCTTGAGCTGCCATGGCGTGACTGGCATACGGTGTGGTATGGTGCGGAAGACTCCCATCAGCCCATGGCATTGGGCTGTGACCCTCCAACAAGGACCTTTTGGCTGCAGGCCCTGATGGGATGCATCCTTTGGCTGCAGATGGCTGGCAGAGGCTGTACCAGCTTCACCTGCCTGGTTTAGGAGCCATGGAGCCAGATGGAGCTTCTCTGTAAGCAGTGCTTGCCTTGCCTTGAGGTAGCTTGGCATTAGGGTGATAAAATGACTGTGGGTGACATACAAAGGATTTCACCTGGCTGTCGCTGCCTCTGTGACAAGCAGTAGCTACTAGATGAAAAACATTTTGTCTCTAATCTGTTCTGAGTATATTATAATGTATACATACTTGAGGCTTATAGCTCAGTTTTGTTCAGGATATCGGAACATCTGTTTAAAAAATGCACAAGAAGAGGGAATATCTCCTTCAATGTTAACACTGAAACATACTGGGAGAATATGCACACAGAATTTAATTATCTATAAGAATAGGATGCAAGGGAGGTTCTGAGAGGTTTAAATACCACTGTTTGGATTCTCTTTCTGATCTGCTACCAAATGCACTAAAGAAAACTGGAATAGGATAAAAAGGGGACTTGCCCAATTGCCTGTGCTTATAGACAGAACTGCAGGTCCCTGTGCTTCAAGAAATAGATGTCTGTCTTTGAGACATCTTCAAAGATTTTGAAAGAATACATTAGGTCATTGTTTCATGGTAATGGGGCGCAGAAGTGGTTGGAGATTATAGATAAGGCGGCCGCATCAATAAACAGCCATCTGATTGCATATTCTTTCTTTTAGTCTCTTGTTGGTGTCCCTAACTGAGCTAAGCAATGGGGTTTATGTGTCACTGCGTACACAGAACACTAACGTTCAGCTAAAGCTGAGGAAACCCAGGCACTATAGGGGATCAAATAGTCTCCTGACAGGTTCCTTAAACACTGCTGGCTTCTGACTGTTTTCACCAATGAACATAATTTAACTCATTGTCCTGCAGAAACTCAGAAGCTCTCAGATGGAAGAAGGTCCTCTTCCCTTAAGATTTCGTTTTGATATTGTGCTCCTGTATAGAAGGAGCTCTCCCATGATTAACAGTAGTCAATAGAAAAGTTTGATTTTGAGATGCCTGTGGACCATAATCCAGCCCTAGCTGCTGTTCCTGGAGGGTTTGTTCCCATTTTTCTGTACCACCAGTTCCTCCAGGGGGGACTAACCATTAATTCCCCACTCTTCCTTCATGCTCTCCACGTTAGGGCTTGTGTGTTTCAATCCGTTCTGGGAGTGGGAAAGGCAATGTTTTGGACATTCAGGGTATAATTGGAAGCAAGTGATGACAACAAGATTCTGGAGTTGTTTTTTTTAATCAGTTAGGACTCTGCCTTTGAAGGTGGGTGTTTTTTGTGTCTGTTTCAGTCTTGAGTCATTTTTATGTCATGGCGAGCTCATTTCAGGGTATTTCTTCACCAGAAAAAAAACACTGACAATGCTGAGAACAGCACAGTGCTGTCCACGATCAGGACCAAGGGTGGGATCTCACAGGCGCCTACCATTTATCTCTGCAGCTAGCGTGGAGGGAGAGCAAGCTTCAAGTCTGGACTCCCAGGAGTTGTGTGATATAAATATGTACCTACCTGTTTCTTCCTTCTTCCAGCTTCAAAGGCTGATGGAGCCATGTGCTGTTTTGTTGCCATAGAAATGCCCTTGAAGGGTGCAGCATAGGTGGGAAGAGAAGACAAAACACTGGAGCCCAAAATGTGGATCTTGGTGCTTCTGCTCAGGCACTTGTGAATGTGTTAGCCTGTGTTCAAAGAGCATGAGAAGCTTCCATAGACTGAGGGCTGTCAGAGAGAGACAGTGACCAGTGAAACCGGGCTGCTCTTGCCTGCACTGGAGCTAGTGGTTCCTCTTCTCCCTGTTGCTCTTCAGGGAAGGGTGTTACAAGCTGAACAAGAACTGTGCAGCTACCCAGCAGTACCCATGCTATGTGTTAAGGGAGGTGAGGGCAGGTTAGGAAAGGGGTCCCAACCTGTGTAGAACTGGATATCTGATATCTGCACTTCATACCATGTCACTTTAAAGCCTGGTGGGGCTGGACAGACCATTTCCTGGAAGCAGACAAGTCCTCAGTGCCAGGTCAGCTGCAAGAAAGGCCTACAACTTAAAAATAGAAAAGGTGGTGGTAACAGCTGGTGTACCACATTGAATTCCTGCTCATGAAGCCTCTTTCCAGATGCTCTGGATTTTCTGCCGAATTAAATTCAATTGAATTGACCATCCATTACAGCCACTTAAACCATTAACATTTGCTTTAGCAATAAGGAAAAATTAGCAGTAAAATCTCTTCTTCCTTTTATTAACAGAGGTATTTTGTTTTTCTGGGAAATCTTTGTGATCTGTATTGGAAAAAAACCCAAGAGCAAATTGTGCAAGACATCCCAAAGGAACACCGATCCAAGCTTTCTGACACACCATGTGCTCAGTGGCTGCAACATATTTTACACAAAAGCTATTAGAAAAATACTCAGTCTTTTTAAAAATAGCATTTTCCCACTGTTTTTTTCATCTGCCTTATTTTCTAAAAGCCAAATGTTTCCCCCCCGGGCTAACTATTTCAGGCAGGAAATAATAATTTATGGCCAGTAAAAAAGTTAGCTCAAAATATCTATCAAACTTTCATACGTATATAACAAGATTAGGGTTTTAAGGACTACTGAATTTGTCACCTGAAAAAGTGTCTTCCATTCTGAAAAGAATTACTGGTTTGTGAGAAATTCCTTCTAATTAAAATAGACTCATAATTCATTTAAAGAATGTCCATTTTATTTTGGGAATTTCTAGGAGGAAAATGAGTTGTAAAGCAAGGAATTTGCATCCTTCACTCATTTCTGATCTCAGCTCTAAGTAACATCTCACAATTCATCCTAGGGCTGAGTAGCATCTTGTGCATAGTGGATTACTGGATATTGAGGTCTGCCTGACTTCTGTGGCATTGAGAGATGAAATAGAACAAAGGAGATCTTGGCAGGTGTTTATTTTGCTGTATATTTGTATTAAATATCAGTGATGTGAACTATCCAGTCTAAATTTTAGGATGAATACTGTGTATTATTGTTCAGAGGGCAGGTTAAATGGCTTAGCACGTGTTGCATTACTATGCAGTATCTGCCTTTTGCCTCCATATCCACAAAGTGTATACCTAGAAATCAATTAATCTGCACAAACATTTCTGTTGATTTCTTATATCAACATGTAAGCACATATTTCTCTATAATTAAAAATCCATGTATATTTGTTTGCTTATAAATGTACACACACATATCTATAATATAAATTAAATATATATTAAATATAAGAACTTCATAACTGGTAATATGTTTACCTACGCCATCACTATTGCTTCAGCCCAGCATGCTTGCTTTTCTGTTAGGCAATGCATACTTTTTTATAAGCTTACCTTTCTTCACCATTTCTACTTTAAAACCGCTCAGAAAACATATTTGGGAAGTTCTACTGAAGCACAGCCTATTGCATAAGAGAATAGCACAACTCTTGGCTGAAACCAAGTTTCTGGTGCTGTGTTGTTGAACTGGGAATTCATCGCAGTGAGTGGTGACCAGAACTTCACATTCCAAACATAGCAAACCTTCCCATTGGTGGCAAAGAGGCTGAGGAAAAACCAAGAGGGAATCGGGGGAAATAGCTTCAAACTAGAACAAATTGCTGGATGACTCTCATGTCAAAAGGTTACATTCTTTCTTTAGGCAAACCTGCACAGCTCTGCTGAGGTCAGAAGAAAGAATATGAGGAAGAGGAAGGCATACTGAGGAAACAATCCTTCCTGTATGACCTCTGGCCACTGCTGCTTCTTGACCTAAGTGGAGCACGAAAGAAAGGAAGGACTGGAAGGGAACACAGGGCACTCTCGAGTGGAGAATTTTCTGAGACACTTTCAGCCTCCTTTCTATAGAAATGCTGGTTGGAAGGGACCTCTCAGGCTCACCCAGTACAACTGCCTACTTAAAGCAGGAATATCACTGGTATTAGATTAGGTTTGCTGTGGCTTTCTCCAGCTAAACCTTAAAGACTAAGGTCTAAAATGGAGATCCCAAAATTTATCTTGGTAGCCTCTTCCAGTGCTGCATGCCTTTCCTAGTTGATAAAACCTACCTAATGTCCTTCTTGAACCACCCAAGCTGTGATTTATGTTTGTGGCTGCTAGCTATACAATCTGTCACTGGTAAGAATAGTTTTGCTATTTTGCTTGGTAGATATCCTTCAAGCGGGCTGCTATTAGATTATCCCTTAGCCCTCTCTTGAAAATAGCTGTTGTAGGTGACTGCAGAAGGCAGTTGTAGCATCACTCTTAACTGTTGACTGTGTGGTAATCATTCCTCCCAGCAGGCTTTTGCTGCAGCTGAACCTTTCTGAGGCGGTGCTCATAAGGCAAAGCTGAATCACTGGAAGGTTACGAACTTAACAAGAACAGTCATAAAATTAAAGATATGGAAAATGAATCTGTTGTGAGTGCTGTGAAAAGCTTTACTGCTCTACATCAAAATACATGTGCTACAAGTATGGACATATCAGATTCAGCATGGATTACTATGTCCACTGTCTCATCTAATGGGCTGCACCTTTCTAGTATACTTTGGGCTGCACCTATATCTAATCTTCTCATTCTCTTGCATTTGGGTAAGTTGGCACACAGTAACCTGTATCCATGCTCTTAAGCTTTCTTACCCTGCAGTTGGAGATTGCATCCAAATTCCCTGTTGGTAACGAATCCTGGCTAATCCTAACTCTCACAGTCAGGCCATGGAGAAGGTTATTTTGCATGAGCATGAGCTGTGCCAGGGACTGTTTTAGCACAGCCAAATTAAGTTCTGATGCTTGTGAGCTCCATGGCACTGTTTAGACATGAATGCTTAGACACAGACTCAGCATCTAGTTTTGTTCACAGTTATGTCCTTTGTCTTTTGTGCTGTCTTAACAGAGGAAATTTTTTCATAAAAGATTGAAGTCTCCTTTTTGGCCTTATTAAAATCCAAGGTCTGACAGGATGATTGGTGGTTTGAATGTGGATGCTTTGTAGTGGAGATATCTCCTTTGCATTATGAAGAACTTTAATCCTGACCAAAGCAGAGCTGCAATTAAACTGGGCCCACCTACCCCATGGGTGTGCGTGCAAATGGAAGAGAAGGATGGACTCTTCATGAGGGACTGCAGTGAGAGGACAAGGGATAATGGGTTCAAACATAAACAGGGGAAGTTTAGATTGGATATAAGGAAGAAATTCTTTACTGTAAGGGTGGTGAGGCACTGGAATGGGTTGCCCAGGGAAGTTGTGAATGCTCCATCGCTGGCGGAGTTCAAGGCCAGGTTGGACAGAGCCTTGTGTGGCATGGTTTAGTGGGAGGCGTCCCTGCTGATGGCAGGGGGGTTGGAGCTAGATGATCTTAAGATCCTTTCCAACCCTGACTATTCTATGATTCTATGGCTGGCCTCAAGAAAAGGGACCGCAGCAGCTGATTTCTTCATGAAGTCCTACTGAAGGTGTGTCAGTTGGCAAAAGGTAAGTCATTAATGACAGTAATCTGGTTTACCAGTGTCCTCTCCAAACTGGTCATCTGTATTCCCTTTGCAATCAGGCAAAACATATATCTCCAGGGGATGGTTCATCATCCTCTAAGGGATGTCTAATAGAGACAGAATGAATTGCCCTCTGACAGTGCCTATTTCTCTCCATCATCTACGGAAAGTTGTTTTAAATGACATGTTTAAACTAGCTCCTTAACCTAGCATTAGGTGAAGCAGATCTCTCCCAGTAGAGCTGGATGAATACCAATAGAAATATTTGCAAAAAGAGATTTGCAAACTTGCTCTGGCTTTTGAAACCCTTTTATATGGTTTCCATAAACAGTATTTCAAGTCATATTTTATATGAGACTATTTTACAAGCAAATGCATTATTGTGTTGCAAATACTTGTGTGATACCTGCCAAACTGCAGGTGAAAGCTTGACAGTTGGTGAAGTTTGCACGCCATGCTGCTCACTAAAAGAATTGGTTTTAGCCCTACCCCCTGAAGAACTCTGGAATTTTTACTATCCAAGTCAGAGAGGAAGAAAACCATCATGTGTATCTGAAGGCCAGTCACTCTCTGCAACCTGCCCATAGTGAATTCTTAAGACACTACCCACAGTCTACAAGCTGACATTTGTTCATGGAAAATATTTGCTGGTTTAAGATGGGTAACATGCTAGTTCCTAAAAACTTTTTCTGATTGTTATTCAAGCAAAAGAATCTAGTTTAGACAAGCACGCAAGTGTGTCACCTCGCTCTTGTTCTTGCTAACCTTGATTTTGTCTGAATTAGTTACTGGAAAAATATTACTATTTCCTTGTCTTCTGAGCCATCTGTCTTTACTCCTCCAGCGAGTATTTTTATTAACACATTTTGTTATTCCATTTTATTTTATTGCATTTTGTGCAATTCAAAGCTAGGGAGTCTAAATCTGTCAAAGAGAATACACTCTGTAAAATGCATCATTACATTTTTGAAACTTAGTATCTCCACCATCCAAATGCAGTCTGAAATTTAAAGCAAGCCTCTATACTTTGGATAAATAAATGCAATTTTCTGAATGGATGTCAGTGCTGAGATAAACTAGGAAATAGGACAGCTTCCAGTACTACTACTACTGCCACAATTGCTTATGTATTTGACTGGAACTAGTTGCCATGAATATCTCTGTTTTCATTATGTCCTTTTTCCTTATTGTGTTGATGAAAATAGGTCATGAACAGAGATCTCTGCTTGTAAATGACATTACAATTATCAGTATTAGAATCAGTTTGGAAAAGAGATTTCATTTCCCTTGTGGAAAAAAAAACCCAAAACAAAACAGGAAAAAAAAATGTAGTCTTTGGACTTCTGAACAATTTTAAATTGCTGTTGAAAAACCAAAACCCAAATACCAGCATATTCTTGCTCTGAGTTGTCAAAACTTCTCTTCTTTCTTCTTCCTTTCTGCAATCAATCTTTCTTTCTTTTTGGGAATTACATACATTTTCCAGGTAAGATCTGATAAGCTTTGAGGAAAACCTTCTCAGTATGTCTTCTTAGACTTGTCAGGTTTTGTTTCAGAGAAAAATAAAGTAAAAAAAAACCCATTAGCATGAGTACTTGAAAATAAGTATTACTGTTTTATAAGAAGTACTGATCTTGCTTCCCATTTGTTTTTAAACTGTTCATACTGAAAGCTGTTTTCTAGCAAATTGAAACTGTGCTAACTTCCTCAGCCACATATTTCTTCCATGTTCTTCTTGTTCCCCTTCTTTTTCCCTTCTGGTTAACTTGCTGCCTGGCCATTTCAGGTGACTAGCATATTCCTAGTCATTCAAAAGATGTTAGTCCTTAAAAGCAGTTGAAAAATCTCCTGTTAATCAATCTTCTAGTAAGTATAGCACACAGAACTCCTGGGTCTCATCAGCTTCAGTGTCACCTGCTCTCCCTGGCCAAGACTATACTCCCCAAGGACCTCCAGCTGTGAGGAGGTTCATGCCCTACCAGGTCTCAGCAGCCCAAAGTTCCTTGTCTCCTGAGCTGAAGTTTGTTTGGCATTATTTCTTCCTGCCCAAATCCCTGCACTGTTCACCTCCTTGTTGGTCCTGCTTCCTTTGTCCCTGGGGACTTCACCCTCAGTGTGTGCACCAAAGGCTTGCTCTATGGTTCCATGTGCTCCATGTGGATCCAGTGTTTGAACTGCCATAGCAGTAGTTCTTAAAACACAGGATGAGAAACCTAGTGGTTGAGTAGCCCAAGGATTAAGTAAAATCTCAGACAAGTCTGAGAACTGTTGACAGAGGTCATTGTAGTCTTCCAACATTTAATCTGCACTTGAAGCAGATAAAACCCCATAATACACTAATGCTTTTATTTTTTGCCAACTTTTTCCTTCTACTGATATGAGTGATCTCTGCTTGGAAAAGAATACGAGCAACAAACCAAACCAAAAACCCAAATACCAGCAAGCCACGTTCAGAATAGGAGTTGCACAATGTTGAAGGCTTTAGTGGCAATCCCTGTTTAGACAGTTCTGTCCCTAGCCACTCCTTCTTTCACCAAAGTTTGCCGTTCATTTTGCCATTTTCCTCTCTAAAAGCCAAAAGCAGGGGAAAAAAAGAAAGAAGGCAGCTTAACCTGGATTATGTCATTCATCCAGGGCATCATGCTATTTTACAAACAGTTGTGTTGGCACAACTGAGAGGTCAGTGACCTTCAGTGCAAAGGCAAGAGAAGGGAGAGCGGAATTTCTTAAGCTGATATTGCTGCCAAAACCAAATTATGGTGAAACTTCACTGTCACATTCCATAAACACTTTCTTCCAAACCTCGTAAGACTATTGCAAATGGTGAAAATCCATGGAGAAAGACCCTTCAGATCAGGCTGAATACTTTTGAAGGCCTGATGGTAGCTACAAACACTTGTGAGAGTCACTCACAAGACTAAGCCATAGGTAGTCAGTCATTCAGTGCTGTATTAAGACAGCATGAGTTCTGAGCTCCTCTGAGAAGAGCCATGGCTCACACAAACTAGTTCAACTCCTTCAAAACTGAAAAGACTGAATTATATTCTTAAATACACACAAGACCACCCAAGTGAGGTAATCCCACTAGTTAGAACTGTGCAAATGAGGCCAGCATCTGACCACAAGGGCATAAGAACTGCCAGCATATCCAATTAGCAGGATAAAAGTAACTGCCCTCCTGGCTCACTAATTATTTTCAGTACACATGGTGTGATGAAAACCCTTCCAAAAATCAAATCTGTCTTACAGCAGTTTGACTTACAGGCAGTGCAGAATGGAATGTTACAAAGTGCATTGCAATTAATTATGCTCTCAAATGCGCTGACTAAATTTGGCTGTGCAATTAGACAGATAACTGAAGAAAAGGTTATATTTTGTAATTACACATTACAATAGATGAATACTGCTTCTGCCTTAGCTGCTTGTTCCTGTGTCATGGCAGGTATCTTGTTATGAAGCCCTGTCTGTTGCAGATAAAATGCTTGTACAAATGTAGTTTCCATGTCCATTTAAATGCACATGTGCCGTTTTAATGCATTCAGCATAAGATCTTCCTTTAATTTATACATGTATCTGCCTTGAATGTCAAAGAGGATGGTATTTCGACAAAACAACGACCAAACAGTAATATCAGAGAGGCTAGCTTGGCAGCTTCCACTCTTGTCAGGGAATATTGACTCAAGCGGTGAATGTCATTGATTTCAGTCCAGGTATGCCAAAGTGACCCGTGCATGCTGAGCAAGTGGGTAAGGGTGACTGACACATGCATAAAATATTGCCTTTTCTTTTTCTGTCTTCAAATTACCCTTCCATTTATTCTGTAATTCCTGAACATAGCCAATATTAAAAACTGGCTCGCATGTGTTCAACAAACAACTGTGAAAATATAATTCGAAATTATTGGTTTAGCTCACACAGGCTAAAGCACTCAGAGCAGGAGGGCAAAGGGGAGACCTCAGAAATGGGAAATTATGTCACTATCACTAGGCCTTTATTGATGGATTCCCACAAGAACCATTAATTGTCTTACCTCTTTTTAATATTCAGAAGGTGAGCATCTTCATTAGCTTTAATCCAAGTAGTAGCAGCAGGGGATTGACACAAATACATTTACTGTCACCCTGGTAACCTTCTGTTTTGGAAGGGCTCAGCCACTCATGAAGATCAGTTGTCTGAAGGTGAATTTGAGTAAGGCAACAGTATTGGTGAGCAGAGGGAGTGAATTTCATAGCTTTGGTGAAGGTTCAGCTGGATGAAGGGGAGTGTTGGAAACTGGTCACATCTGCCTGTAGTTAAAGAATGCATTTGAGCCTCTGCCTACACAAAGCAGGAACAGTGAGTAACTGGTGAAACACTGGAAGCCTTGCCCAAAGAGGTGGTAAATGCCCCATCCCTGGAAACATTCAAGGTCAGGTTGTATGGGTCTCTGAGCAACCTGATCTAGTTGCAGGTGTCCCTGCTCATGGCTGGAAGGTTGGATTAAAGACCTTTAAAGGTCCCTTCCAATCCAAACCATTCTATAATTCTTGAACCTTTTGCATGGGCTTGAACTGGCTCAGAGCCCACATCCCACCATTGTCAATAATAAACTCACTTCAGTTTTCCATGCTTTCACCATGTCTTGGGTGGACTGTGGTAATTCAGACAGTATGGGAATGAAGCCTTCTGTACCTAGCTCTTTGCAGAACAGAGCAGTAGGTCTCTGCAGCAACATAGGCTTTGCTGAGCACCTTTCACCTTCTCTCCATTTTCTCCACTGGCTTTGCATAGATCATCAAATCAAACTCAAAATCACCTGCTGAGGGTCAGAAGGGTGCTGGGATCACTGACTCCTACAGACTGCCTAATTCCCGCTGCCTCCAAGCATGGGATTCATTTTTCCTCCCTTTAGCTTTCAAACAGCCATGCATCCTGTGTAAGCCAGTTCTCTGTAGTCAGTGGGTAGAAGAGTAGAAGAGGAATCTCCTCTCTTATTACCTAAAGAAGTTTGTCTCTCTCTATGGACAGCTGGAAAATCTTTGACCCCGTGCTCAGGTGAAATACTAAGCTTTTAGATGGATCAAGTGAGGAGAGAGGACTAATTCCTAACAGAAGTCAGTGTGAATGAGGGGCCTAAACTTGCCCTTTCTTTATGTTCTTGAAGGCTATTTGAATTTCTGGAGTTCCCGGGTGGTCACCCTTGTCATAGATTTCACTCTGCTGGAATAATGGAATTCCTGGCTGTTGAAACAAGCTTCAGCCTGTTATCTGAACATCTGTAATGAACTCCTCCAGGAATTAAGGCATGTCACAAATTGTACCTCCTTCTGCTCCAATTGTAAGGTCCATTTCTTTGCTAGGTTATTTCTACGGCGGTCCTGATTGTAAATGCACAGCAGCATGCCAATTAGAAAAAATGAAACAGCTCTCATAAAAATACCTGTGCAAAACCAACCAAACAACAAGACAGAAACCTCCAGGCTCAGAAAACAAAAAATCATAGGTTAGCAATGTGAGACTTTCCACTCCTGCACTTCACCTGCAAAGGGGATGAAAGAGAAAACACCTCAAAACTGGTGCTAGTGACACTGATGAGGGTCTGATGGGGAGTTCTATATGTGCAAGGGAAGAACCCATAAAAATGGAAGAGGTACTGAAGTCATGGAAGAGGCTTGATGTCTTTCCAAGAAGTATGAACTTACCCAGAATTAATTTCAATTTGCACAAGTAGCTGCAGAGAATGGTTTTCTCTACTTCCAGGACTGGGAGGTGTCTCAAGATCTTATTTTCACAGCAATTTTGACTAAATGTGTCTTCTTTTTTCTCAATTTTCGATCTTTATTCTGAAGCTTAGAGGAGATCTGTCTGATTCCATATCTGTGGAATACATTTCCAGGATGAAAGACCTGGAAATGCATGAAAAAAATTTTGGGTGCAACGGTTAGAGTTTACCATTCTTTATTCAACTGCAAAGAAACCGGAATGTTTCTAATACTATGATGAACAGAAAGATCTGGCTGTTTAACTGCCATGGATCACTTCACTTTAAAAATGGAGAGATTTGGACCATTTCCCAGATGTCGTATTGTCAGTTCTGAATGACATGTTGGAAGAGGAAGTCAAATGAGGAAGCGGGTTCAGGAATGGTGCGTGTGTAGTGGGTTCCACTCTCTTGCAGGGACCAGACAGGAATCTAGCAGCTGGCTGGGGGTGGGAGTGTAGGGGGTGTAGTCAGCATGTTGATTTTAGGTGCCTAACTTAGATGCCTACTTCTCTTTATTGCCTGTATAAGGAATAGAGTCTGGCAGGCATGGAGCGTGGGGAGCCCGAATTGCCCATCACTGTCTTACTAGTTGTCATGGCAACGAAGGCAGGCACCTAGAGGAGATGGTTGGAACATGGTCCTGACTGACTTGCAAATACATGCCACAGCTTGTGTGCAAGTGAGACAGCTGTACTACTGTACGTATCCCAGCTCGGAGTTCACACTCCTGCTCGCCGATGACTGGAAGTAGCTGTGGTTTGAAGCTGCCCTTTGAAAGCCTCAAACAACAAATCTTTGTATCTCCATCTGGTTTTGCTCTTTGTGTTTTGGGCAAACTTGGACATGGAAGACACATGGTGCTGCAGCAGGCAAACTCTCCATCTGCACTCCTCTGAAACTGAATCACTGATGGGAGGGAAATGAAACTGCTTTATTCATGGGACACACTCCTACATGGGGAGATACCCTTTTGAAGCCAGCACTGCATCCTATGCCTTCCTTTGTAAATTACAAGATACACTTTAAGCTCCTTATGGAATTGATCAGTTAATTAATCAGTTTATCTGCCTCTGCCCTACATTTAAATCTAAATCTTTGTGGCAATTCCAGTCAAATCTCTTAAGCTTTGCTCAAAAAATCAGTAAGTGAAAGAACCAGTAGCCTGCAAAATATCTCTCCCACGAATAAGGTCCATTTCAGTTATTGAACCATTTGTGTTATTTGGAGATGCTCTTGCACCTGCAGAGGCTAAGTCCACACTTGATTATTGGAACAATTGTGCAAGTGAAGGAATTGAGAAATCTCATAGTGATGCAAACTATGTAGTTTACTATGAAGGCATTAGCAAAGAGTTGAAGGCATTCAGAATTAATTTCAGTAAGGAGCTGGGATTTCAAATCTAAATACTTGGTTTCTGGCTGCATTGCAAACTCATCCCCAGAATCTGCTCTGTATTTCTCACCACCTTTTGCAGCCTTTAGCAATAGTAATAGATTTTTTTCATACATTCAGAGAAAAAAGCAACAGATTTAGATTTCAAGCACAGCTAGCCTGAGTTCAGTTAGGATCCTAGCATAGGGAAGCTGCTAAAATCCAAGATTTTTGTTTTGTGCAAATGTATATTCAAGAAACAGCTCTGAAATTCAGAACAGAGGGTCAGGTCAGGATTGCTGGGGTAACTGTTGAACTCTGGGTTGTGCTTGTAAGACAGAGATTGGATTAAAGCCTGTTTGGAGCCTTCATGGCTCTAGCAGACACTGTAGACTTTGCCTTGCTGCTTGCTTTGGACCTGTCTTCTCCCCTTGATTGAGGCCTATATTTGAACTGCATTCATCTGAACCAAAAATCTACAGTCTGTGGTTGCAAAGCTGAAAATGCAATGGGTGAGTCTTTCAGAATAGTTTTTTAGCTGCTAATTTGTAGATTATTGCTTTCAAAGCCCTACAATGCTTCATGGATCAGGTGGAGGTATTACTGAGATGCAGTTGTTCAACAGTATTCGCAGCAAGTTATGCCTCTCAATTCAGGAAACAGGGAATTAAATTGTTCAGGCTAGTACATGTAGAACTTTATAAGCTTGTGAGAGATTTTTGTCTCTTTCTTGCTTATAGATACCAGGTTTGATGTTAGTGATTTGGCTCATTAATAGCTGATTTACATTTCCCAGACAGAAAATTGCTATCTGACACAAATTTATAAAAGAGCTTCATATTGTGAAATTCTCCAGCACAGTGAATCCTTTGTGATTTTAGCGTAAGGAGTTCGTGATTAAAATTTTAATATAATCATTGCAGTCTCCTGGGATGCTTAAGAAAAAGAAAATGTTATTTCCTGCATCTTAGAGATCATCGTGGTGGATGGATTTGAGTGCCATCAATAGGATCCTATCTACTCTGAAAACTAAACACAACAGAAAATCCCTCAAAGCTAGGGAAGAAGCTGAAGGATTCTTGATCTCTGCTGAAGCATGAAGCCTAGCATACTACACAGTATTGTCTCAGCATCTCTGAGCTGGATTGTCAGAACAGGCTCTGCAGTTCACTGTAGAAACTAACAATGGGAGAGATAAAGGTGGGTGTAAAGCTCCATTCTGCTCCCTGAGAAGGCAAGGTTTGCTGGATATTGCCCAGCTTAACTGGGCAATCAGTTGGCTTACTGCTTACATCTCTAGCAGCTGCTAACTCTGAGCAGGGCTTATGCCAGTAGCTGGGGCTAATGGATGGCCTTGCTGCACTGCCTTGCTCTCAGTAGGCAGGTTAAGAGGGGTTGGTACAGGAGTTGTCACTGGAGGTGATCTTTCCCAAGCAAATTTCTCCAGCAGACAGATATGAAGATCTAACTCTGCCTTTGCATTGCTGAAGCCATCCTAATGCTCTGGGAAATTGGGAATAAAGACCAGTTTAAGAAATTGAGTGCTGTTATTTAATCTGTGATGCCTTTTTTTTCTACTTATCCATAGCTCTGTAGGAGTCCTGTTGGGATTGGCTTAAATTTGTTCTTACTGGGAAACTGTGGAGGGTTTTCCGTCCACGGCTTATACTCTGTAAGTATGTGATATTCAGAATCTCAAATGATATGGCTCACCATAAGCCATGTTGTCCTGCCTGTCATGGAAATGGTTGAACATAACTCTTCAAATACTTTTTCTTGCGCATGCTCGGTGTTATTATTAACCATGGATTGCCTGGAGGTGTTGGTCAGGATTGTCGATTGCAAAGTCAGTGTTGCATATATACATACATGCAAACTGACCAGCCTGCTGTTGCCTTGTCTGTCCAGGTCTATGCTACTAAACCAAACAGGGTGAAGGCACAGGCTTTAACATGGTCTCGTGACTGTTCATGCTATTGAACCTTGTACAGGTTTGACTGGCTTTCAATGGTGGAGTCTCCGCCAGTGCCTGTACATAGGTCACAGTACAGCAGAGGCTGCTATGGGTGAAGTCTTTGGGGAAAGGTGTTTATCTTGATGAAAGCAAGTCTGCTCTATCATTAGCTTTTAGACCAACACACAAATCCTGGACCCTTTGTTTTTACTGGTAGAGTTGTGGTTTTTGAGTCTACATCCTTCAGAATAGTTTTAAAGCTGCATTTAGACAACTGTAGCCACTGTTGAGTCCCTGCTCCTGTGTGACAGCCATAACCAGCAGAAATGTTTTGATAAAACTGGTCTTGTAGGAAATGTATTGCTTCTTTTTTTTCCTTCTTCTCAAATAAAAAAATAGCTGTCGTTTTTCAGTGGAAAATACAACTCCCTGAAGTTTGAAGTCTAGCTCAAATTACAATCAAGCACTAAGATCAAAATCCCTTCTTTTCACTCCTTTACCCACTCCTTTCTGCAATGGCAGATGGCAACAGCGTAAGCAGAGATGTAACCATGAAAGCTTTACTGGTTTTGTTTCTTGGCGAAACTTGTCAAGACTAGTTCTTCAGGTAATGACTAGTGTAGGACCACCTTGCAGAGCTGTAGAGTCACCTCAAGGAAGGCCAGAAGAAACGCTACTCAGACATAGAAATAACTAACATGGATGGGGAAGGGACTGCCCTGACCCACTCTCAAATCAAGTGAACTGCGGCAGGGGGGTGCACAGGATAAAGCTAAGCTGACGCAATTGCTGATCAGCTAAGAACCATATACCCAATATGTCATTTCCCAAGGCCTGTGGACTTTCTACCATAAAGATGAACATAAAAAAAAAATTAATCTTGAAAAAGCAATTGGATGGAAGATGAAGTATTTTCATGTGGCTGCTTACACATGCAAAAGTTGGTGTTTTCATCAGAGGGGGCTTTTTAACAAAGCTGTTGAGACATCTGAATGAAGTGAAATGGAAAAATAAGGAGTTTCAGTTTGGAAGCTTATGGCATCTACACTACAAAATGGTACCACATTTTATCTATTGATCACATTTGAAGATCTTAGACATGGTTCTAGTTAAGTTCCAAGTATGCTGAGAATGATCCAACAACATAACTTTCAAGTTACATTATTGTGGTCATGTCACTTTCCAAAGTATCACTAGATTGTTCCTTTATTTTTTTCCTTTGCCAAAGAGGTAGGAGACTGTTTTGCTGCCTGGAAAAATGCCTGCCTAGAACTGGAGGTCCAGATCTTTAACAAGAGTAAATTGGCAAAACCCCCTGTCATTGTAATGGAGCAATGCCGATTTTTGTCAGTTCAGTATCTGGCCCATCAGATTTTCAACTGTTATCACCACAGGCAGAATTCAAATTGACACAGCGTGGGCTAACATGATTGAATACAGAGCAGGCTGCCTTGTTTCCTAAATTATTTTAATAACAGAAAGAATGTAGCTGGAATGCCAGGCTAAGATCTCTACCTGGATAAGGGCCCAGATTTTATTTATCTTTTTATTTTAGGTTTTGGGTTTGGTTTTTGTTTTTTTTTTTTTTTTCAATAAGCCCATTCCAAAGTCATTACTTTTCCATTGTCATGACATGGTCCTCAGGACAAAATTCTCAGATTCCCCTTGGAGCCGCAAAATCCCACAGCTTCAGGTAGGAAGTATTGCCTTGAATAGTTTTCACAGGACAAGGGAATTACAGGAACAGAGATGGAACATACCTATCTCCAGAACTAAATCCAGCTCTGAAATATATCTGCACCAGGTATTGTATTTCCAGGACCTTTGGTGGGTCACTGCTGCTGTGAACCTCCCAAAGTCACCTGGCATCCTGGAGCCCACTGAGTCCCAGGGATCGCACCGGTCTCAGGCTGAAACATGTCTGCATGGGCATGTTTTGAAGCGCTCACTGTGCAGCCATGGCTGCCTGATGATGCTAGGGAGAGCCGGGAATGCACAGCTTTGCCTGCAGGAGCTGAGCCATGGCACTACTGAACACATGCTGAAGGGGCCTGGGTGCAGAGTGAGGTGTATGGCACAAGGAAGGTGGGTTCTCCTCCCAGATGGGTGTGCACTCAAATAGTGTTTTCCTGGTAGGATGGAAAGAATGTCATCTCATCTGAGCTTCACTGGCTGGCAGACATCCTATGACACATGAGCATGAGCGGGGCCCCTGCTCCCCACCATGGGCTTTGAACAGGGTGGGTTGAAATGTCTGTAGAACAGTGATAATCTACACATAACTAAATTTGACCATCGAAGGAGCCAAATTAAAAACAAAACCATAACAATTTGAGTTCTCCCCTTAGGGAAAAGAGTTGTGTTTTTTCCCACTTGAAAGAATTCAGACATTTTACTTTCATCTGCCCTTGTGTCTGAACAAAGCTAGCTGATTACTCGATACCTCGGCTCTGATTTGGGGCGTATTTTTTATTCCTCTTAGAGATTCAGGAGGTGGTAAAAAGCCTCATTGTAATTCAGCAATTAGTATGTCTCCTTCTTCTTTTGACCAGGAATGCAAAGGTATCCTTTTCTGTGAATGTCATTTTCTCTCTGTGCTCTTGTACTTTAATTTCCTAGATGTGAAAATAGGAATAGAAGATGAATTAGGTATTGAAATGAGAGGATATGAACATGACTCTCTTCTCCTACATAACTTTTTCTTTCAAAGGGAAAAAACTTCTGTAGTTAAGCAAAATAGAATAAAGGGCTTTATTAATCGATTGTGATGAATAAAATGTTTTTATCCTGCAAGAACTTTACTCAGGAGAATAAACTTAGTTTAAAGTAAATTCAAAGCATTAGTGC
Organism: Myiopsitta monachus; assembly: GCA_017639245.1. Lineage (NCBI taxonomy): Eukaryota > Metazoa > Chordata > Aves > Psittaciformes > Psittacidae > Myiopsitta > Myiopsitta monachus. The sequence continues at coordinate 71,420,766 of CM029919.1, forward strand.
ATTTACTTTCCCTGTGTGTTTTCTCTTCTCCCACCTACCATCTCAGCAATCTGGCTTTCATTCTCAAGTTATTAATCTAGGTTTTGTGGTTTTGGAAGATAAATAACTACTTTATTATGCCTAACCCAGCAGTGCCTTGATGCTTAAGATATTACCAATACATAATTATTAAGCTACAAAGGCAATGTTTGGTATATGGATGAAGGGGTCTTAGGTGAGATGAGCTGGTCCAACTCTGCTTTCAGATACACAGGGATTAGTCTGAAAAAAAAAAGACATATTTCTTCTTGATGAAAGAGGGGACTTATACATTGTTCTCATTTGTTTTCTTGGATTGTTTGTTTTCTTTTCTTTTAAAGGCATATTTGTATTCTGCATTATCTGATGGCACAGAGGGTACTGCTTCATCCAAGCTTCATCAGTATAGTGCTTTTCTACCTCCTGCCCAATGACGGTTGAGCTGTTCCGAGGTTAAAAGCATCAATGCTAAAATGCTACTGATAGTGTGGGAGAAGGACATGTACTTGCCTGTCCTCTGCTGTGGCCTCCTACGCTGCGGTACATATGGGAGGAATTCACCTAGCTCAAAGGGTTGGTTTTGGGATTTCTAAAGGATTGCATAATTTGTAAGTAATTCTTCACTTCCCAGAATCACAATGAGTCCCTTCTGGTGCTGATAGCATTGCCTTTGCAACAGAGAGCATCTCTGTGAAGGAGTTGAGCTATCCTCAGGGGTACCCCAAACAATGTAAAACTCAGCCTAGAATGACCTCAAATCTCTCTGTTTTCTAGCACTTACAAATGGTATGTCTTTGCCCCCCCCCCCCCCCCCCCCCCATCATGCAGGAGCAACAGAGGTCTGTGTTTTTTAATTCCCAAGAACCAGGCTGGCACCTGGCAGATGTTCATCAGTTCTTTATTTTTTTCCTTTGGAAGGTGCTCATATATGGTATGAAGACCTGAGCAGACAATGGGGAAACGTATGATTTTGACGTATGATTTTTTGGGAAAACGTATGAACCACCTGCCTTGGCTGCAAGTCCCTTGGATGCTTCTGCGAATGATGGATGCCTGGATGCCAGGAACTCTGCTGCTCATCCCAAGTCCAGTGTTTGTCCTGCTCATCCAAGGGCTTCCTGTGACGTCTTCGTTGGTAGTCAGAGCAGGGAGCAATTCACAGCAATGCAGCTCAGTAAACACTCATTTAATGGAAAAAACCTGAGAGACTTTTTCTTTTGTTGGAAATCTTTCGTGAATTATTTTTGTTTAGGAAAACATGATATCATTCTGATGGTAAGAAAACAAACTGGCAGGCAAGCTTTCTGTTACTCCTAAAATATCACCTCCTATTTTTCATTTAAGAATATAAAAGAAGAAAGTGGAGAAATAAAACAGCCAAGACCAAACCCTATGTCTGGTTCTTAGCTTTTGCTGCTTTTTCTGCCCTTTGGCTAGTGCTTGAAAAAAAAAAAGAGAGAGGGTGTGCAAAAGAGCATGCTTTCCCCTTGAGACATGAAAAATTAGAAATTGAAATAGAAGAGATTTTTTTTTTCTTTTGTGATTTCAAAATTACTTTTTTGGGAAAATTTCTGTTAAATCAACCCCCTATTTTTCAGTGAAGACATTCAAACCATTTTGGCTCACCACATTTCATGGCTCAGCCTTCTCAGACCACAAATTATAGATGTCATAATGAATGTCAAAAATACAGCGGAATGTAATAAATTATATATGCACAGACACAAAGGCAGTCAGTCACATATACACACACATTCATGTGCATATAAAGTCATTTGTGTATGCATGAATATATGTGTATAAATATATCTCTGCATGTGCATGTATGTGTGTGTGTGTGTGAAGATATAACGTGGATGTGTCCATGCTTGCAAGCCAAGGAACTCCCTGAGAGGTTCTGCTTCAGGAGTGTCTCCTTTGTCTATTGAGAAGATCCCTTTCCATGCAATGTTTACCTGTGGTCCATCCTGTTTTTACTGGCTCTATCAACTTTGCCTGTGTCACAAGAGTGGCAATACAGCCTGGAAATCACACTTGCGGTGCAATACAAAAACTCAGTCCTTAGAAAAGACCCTTTCAAGCAAGAGTGGGAACGCTTTACACCTGACAATACATTTCATCAGGCTTTGTGGTGACCATTTGAAGGACGGATGGTAGCTAAGAAGCAAGCTCCTCACCTTGAGAAATGCCTCAAAAGTTGGAATAGCGTGTTGTGCAACGTTGCACAGCAGTCAGGCAGAGACAGTAAAGCGGAACTGTTCATTTAGTGGGAGAATAAATCTGAGCTGAATTTTCCAGATTTATGTTTTGGCTGTGTTAGCAGAGCTAACCAGCGCCCAGACAAAACCTCTTGAAAAAAGATCTAACTTTAGGTCTTGCATGCAAGGTGGTCCCTCATGCTGCTGCCAGTACCAGAGCAGTGGTTCAGTATTAATCCAGACATCATTATCACTTTGCTTCAGGCAGAGGGAGAACTTGAGTGGTGACCTCTGCCCTCCCCACCTTTTCTCCTCTGCAGCACACACTTCAGCTGCAGTCCCCATGCATAAGAGGTGTCCCAAGGAGCAAGTTTCTCTACACCTCTGCCTGACGGCTGTGTTGACTCCAAGTGCCATATCCCCTTTGTCATCCTCATTTTCCTACGTCCTCCATGGGACAGCCAAGCAGAGTGCGATGTAGAAATCTTTGGCTGAACACTGAGTGACCCTGTGTGTCCTCCCAGCATGACGCTAGGCTCATGGGTCTCTTGGCAGGGCTCTTCCTCTACAGTGCAACTTTGAACTGATGTGTTTATACGACCTCTAGTTTCACTACTACCCCAATGGCAATTAGTCCTGGGATGTCTGCTTTGCATCGCACTGTATTTTCAACCCCATCCCGCTTCTTTGTAGCCACTGTTTAAACTCAGGTTAATTGTAATCCCAAAGCACTGCTGAAAACCCAGCTTTTAAGACAGCTTCTGTACCCCCTTTTATCACTGCAGGGATGTCTTACTCTTAAGGTAATGCCTACCTAGATGGGCTTCAAAGACACAGCTCAAGAATCAAGAGATGTCTTGATGAGACACTTGGAGGGTCTGCCTTCAAATAGAATGGTTTCAGTCTTCCATGCTACTCCAAACTTTGCAGCAGTTCCTCTGGCTTTCAGCACAGGGCTGTCATAGCAGACCTGCTTCCCAAGCTATGTCATCTCTGACTAACACAAGTCCTGCAGATAACAGATCAAGAGTCCTGGTCTCCCATGCAACAGCCTTTACACCTTGACCCTCCCTTAGCACCCAGCAAAAGGGGAGATGGTCTTTGCAGCATGATCGGAAGGTGAATATGTCTGGCCTCTGATGGCTCAGTGGAAAAGGGGGGATGAATATATCCCTAGAATGAATGGCCTCTATGTACAGCCTGGTTTGCAGCACTGTTACGGTTCTGAATGTTCCTATGCCAAAAAAAAGGCTCCTTTGGTTAATGACATCTCTGCATGACATTTATTTTCTTTATACTACTATGCAACCCTTCATCGACAGGTGTGGTCACAACATTTAGGGTCCCCACGCTAACAGGAGTGCAAGCCCAGTAGTTTTTGCCCCTGTTAAATATCAAAGAAGGATGTGAAATGCTATCTGTTTTTAAAAGACATTTGTTGAAATCTATTTTTGCTGCTGCTAAAAATATGTATTTATTGTGTGGCTAGGAAAGAATTTCTTGGTTTGGCTTAGCAGCTGCTAAGAGTAATGTGCAAATGTGCTTTCAGCCTCAGGTACAAAGCAGGGTCCCTTGGTCTTCAGTTTGACCACGCAGAAGTCACTAGTGAAACAGCTCCTGACAAGTGTGGTGTATAGCTATGGAGTTTTCCTTCCTAGTGAGTTGTTTCAGCTACTGAAAAGGAGTTCCTGCTGCCAGGCAGATACTACAGTCACCAGTATGCTCTCCTATGCAAGAGAAACACCTCCTGTGTAAGACAGGTGCAAATGCACTGGAAAAAGGCAGCAAAGCAGGCTTATCCAGACTCATGCCTGAGGCAGGTGTGTGGGTGAGGAAAACCGGAGTTCATGGCTTCAGGAATAAAAAAAAATATCCTCATCTGACATGCAAAGTGACCCTCCCACGGAAACACAGATAAACAGAGATTCCACGAGAGCCTCTACAGGGATGATGCCCTCATATAGCAGCTGAGAAGGGCTCTCCTTGATGCAATTCATGTACTGTCCCAGACCAGGCTCTCTAGAGAATGGGAGTTCCCAGTTACAGTTCCCCCTAGAAGGGTTCTCAGTTGCCTTTCGGATATTCTAGTTACCCCAGTTACTGTAGTAGTCCAGGGACTTGAGGGGCTCCCAGTTACTCCCTGTTCCCCTGATGGGCATGTGGCTGCACTCGGGGTTCCCAGTAACCCCCAGCAACATTCTATTTGTGCTCCGGGGTTCCCAGTTACCCCCACAAGGTTTTTTTGCAGCCTTCTGGGGTTATCAGTTACTCCCATTTCCCCCCAGGAACATCCCAAAGGCTCTTGAGGGGTTCCTAGTTTATCCCAGTTACCCCCAGCAGGGTACTGAGTTTCCCTCATGGGTTCTGAAAAGCCCTCAGTTGCCCCAGAAGTGGTCTCAGCTTGCCTTTGGGGGTCTCCAGTGGTTCGCAGAATTGTTCTGGGTTGCCCTAAGGGGTTCCAAGATACTTCCAGCAGGGTTCTGTCTTACCCTCAGGGTTCCCAGTTTCCCCCAATTGCCAAAAGGGTTTGTTCCTCCCAGGCAGCCAGGGCAGTCCCTCTGAGGCTGTCACGGGCATCAGTGGTGTTCTCTCGTGAGATCATAAAGCTGATTTCTAAGCGCCCCAAGCTGTAGAAGTGGGCAGCAGTGTGAAGCAGAGTGCTTTCAGCAGCTACTAATGCATAGGGAAGAGGTGCTGGGATCTCGTGGGGAGAGCGGGCTTTTCCCTCTGCCTAGACAGTGTGCTCAGTCTGCAGAGATGCCAGCCAGGTTGGGCAGCTGGGAGTAAGGGGGCCCAGAGAGAAGGGAGGGATTATGTCAGAAGCCTTGTGTCCTGCCTGGCTTCCCAGCAGCAGCAGCAGCCCCAGAGCATGGGGTCTGTCTGCACCACTGCCCTGCAGCACAGCAACCCCATTCTGGGGACACAGCCCTGACCCTTCTCTGGGGGGAGCCAAGCAGGGCCAGGCTGTCGTCCCTGTGTCAGGCCCAGAGGTCTTTGTGTACCAGAACTTCCAATGACCTGCAGGTCTTGGGCCCTCGGGCTTGCAGCTGTGCTGGGCACACATGGAACACGGTAGCCTAGTGAGCCCGTAGATGAATCCCTGGCAAACAGGTGTCCCAACCTTGGGCTTTGGTAACAAGAGTGTTCCCTCTTTTTTAGACAACTTAACACCTACCAGAAGGACAGAGGGGGCCTGAGGCTCCTTTTCCTGTTGCTTCCCATCCTGTTCAGTGAGTATCCCTGACCAAAAATGGTTCCCTCAGTCCTGGGAAGAAGGACCAGCTCCTGAGGAAAATAACCACCTCTTGACAATGTTACTGACAGCTCTTGGCTACTGGTGCGGCTCAGTGACGTGGCTCAGGAGCGCTTTGTGGGTAAGTGCCTCTTGCTGTGGGGAAGCCAGCACCTGCAAAGGCCATGGCTCTGCCCTCCTGCCTCCCCTGGGAACATGGGGTGCCTGGTCAGAAATGCCCATCACCACTGGGACACTGTAGTAGGGAGGCACCAGTGCTTGTCCTCCAGTCTCCTTAGTGGCTGGATGGGCTTAAGCATGGGGTTCCTCCCCAGTGACCTCCACAGGGTGGCAGGCTGAAGAGGGGAGCACTTTGCCAGAAGGTGCCTTTGCTGCTTGCATATGTCTTGGAGGGCTGGAGGGTTCAGATAGAGACCCAAAAGCTCCTCTGCTGAATGCGGCTGGTTAGGGAACCTAGTCTTTGGGTCAGGGTCTCTCCAAAGTGACTCGAAGCAGCAGGTAGTCTCCTTTGGGAAGCCCTGGCAGTGATCCTCATGCTTGTGGGGTATGATAATTTTGCAGGAGATGTCCAGGCCTCATGGAGCTGAGCAGGAACTACTGGGGTAAGAGCACTTTCTTGCTAAGGGACACACTCTGTGGAGCTTTCTCAGCGGGCTTTGTGCTGCCTGCCCTCACCTTGTGTCCAGGGATCTTGATCTTCCCTATCAGTGATGGAAGGGAGCCATCTGTAAGCCAGAGGAAGGAATGGGGCTAGGGGATGTGAGGTGACCCAAGCCCATAGGACTCTTCTCTGCATGGTGTTTGGAACCTGCCTGCAGGGGCTGGCAGCTGTTGGTCAAGACCTGCTTTTCCTTTGCTTCCAGCAAGTCACAGGCCTGGGTGAAGCAGGAAATGCAGGACTTCAAGCAGAAGTTGACTCAGGTGTATGCTGCTAGGGGGAGCGTACTACAGATTGTGAGAGAGGTCCTCAAAGACCATGCTGTCCAAGAGGAGCAAACAGAGGTAAAGGTGCTGGGGTTGGATCACAGACCTTGCTTTCTCCCTGGGCACCCTCTTGTTGCTTCCTTTTGGCACTCTCAAAGTCGTCACCTTTTCTGACACCTCTTGCCTAGGGTTTTCTGACACAGAGATGCTCCTTGGCTCTGTGCCAGGACTTGGTGTTGATGCAGAACTGCCCCATGTGCCTTTGTGTTCACTGCCATCTTGCCATTCCCACTTTTTCCCCAGGAAATTCTGCAGTTGACAGAGGTGGCAATTAAGAAGGTGCTTGAGAACTATGTCCTGATGCCTGACTGGGCTCTGGAAGCCATAGGTATGTAGAAAGAAAGTATCCCTGCCACCCCTCTGTGTATGGCACTGCCCCGAGCTCTGCTAAGCTCTGCTTTCAAGTCTGAGAAATACGTGGTAATGCCCTGCTGCTCCTCCTAATCTCTGGGCTGTCTTATTCAACTTCTGTCCACCTTCATGTCAGGTGCCACCATTGATGAAGAGAGGACATCCAAGAGTTACAGTGGAGAAGGCATGATGACCTGGCAGCTTTCTCTACTCACCTTCTCTTCTGCAAACCCTCCAGCAACAATCTTGCAGGTATGACAAGGGAAGGCCTGACCTGTGGTTCAGCTCTTTGCTGTCAGGTTGGCAGGCCAAGTGCACAGCATTTCCTGCTGATGGTCATGGCTTTCTGGTTTCAGCCCAGTATTACCCCTGGCAACTGCTGGCCTTTCCAGGGATCTCAGGGCCATGTGGTCATCCAGCTGCCTGAGCACATCTGGCCAACAGCTTTCACCATCTGGCACATCTCCAAGGCAGTGTCTCCCTCTGGAGAAGTCAGCAGTGCCCCCAGAGAGTTTACTGTCTTTGTAAGTCTTTGCCTTGCGCTTCTCACGGGGGGCTGGCCCAAGGAAAAAGCCATGTCTGAGATGTGCTTCTTGTGGCAGCTCCTCTCAGATGTCTGTCTGGGGCTGGCTGCTGCAGAGCACCCCATCCCCTATGGGTATGTGTGGGTTCTGTGCCTCTGGGGGCTTCTTCTCTGCTTCATGCCCAAAGAACCTGGAGCATGTGCTCAAAGCACCCTGACCCAGTATCACCCTAAGCTATGCTAGACTCCTGCTAGAGCTCAGGGAGGTGGGGAAGGGTTTCTGGGTTCAGCCTCAACGTGCGCTTTTTCTGGTGCCCTGCTCGAGCCTCACCCACTCCCTTTGTCTCTTGTCTTCGAGGGAGTGGATGAGGCAATGGCAGAAACTCTATTGGGAACATTTACCTACGACGTGCACAAGGAGATCGCTCAGACATTCCATGTGCAGGTACTGCAAGAGCTGTGGCAGAATGCCTGGGAAGAAGGAAGGGTTGTCCACAAGTCCCTGGAGCGCAGAGTATCACTCCAGCCAGTCCCTGCTCTCCCATGCTCCTCACTCCTGTGGGAAGGATGGTGAGAGGAGAGCAAATGGGGCTTTGCTATGCTTGTCCGAGGCAGCTGCCCCACTTCACGGCCTTTCCATTTTCCTTCAGGCAGCACAGAGAAAGCAGCAGTGGGAAGGGGACCAGGAAGGGAAACAGTTCCACTAGGGCAGATGGTGGGAGTGAGGACGGCAGACACCTTACCTTCAGTGGGACCCTCCCTTGCATCCCACAGCTGCCCAGGTGGCAGTTCTCCCAATGCTCTGCTCAGCAAGCCTCCAGGGCCAGGCCTTTGCTTTCCAAGCACAGAGGGCTCCTCCATGGCCCTTGCACGGGGACATGTGGTTGCCCTTGCTTCCTCCATCAGCAGCCCCAGTGATGTGCTGTGGCTCTGGCCACCTGCGTAATGATGGCTCCCTTCATTCCTTTACAGAAGGAGCTTCCCAGGACCTTTCGTTACATCAAATTCCAGGTGCAGAGCAACTGGGGAAATCCAAAGTACACTTGTGTGTACCGAGTACAGGTTCATGGGATGATGGCGAGCCACAACACCACCTGTAGGCCCTAGAGCTCCTTTAGGAAAAATAACAAGGATGTGTGCAGTTGGACTTCTGTATGTTCCTTGCAACATTCTTCCAACAATGCTCCCATAGCTTGCACTACTAGTGGGGAAGAGACCTTTCTCCCTTAGGAAAAAGATACTCATGGTCTGGGCTGCAAAGGACAGGACAGGGGAATGGGGCTTGAAGAAGAAGCCCCAGTGGTCCAGCTCCAGCTTCTCAATGCAGGGTCACTGGGAGAGCAGAATCACAGCCTGGGAAAGCTCTCCCACTGGCATTGAGGAGGAGTGAAGCAGGCTTGTCTGCAATGGCCTGTGCCTGCCCTCCTTTCCTAAGCAGTGCACAAATGGCCTGGGGCCACCCTGGCTCAGCAGGTGCCCCATCTTCACTGGAGCTGCTTCGTGCAGGAGGCTGGATTCCCCCAGAGATGCTGCACTGGCTGGCCTCCTGCTGGCTCTGCAAGGTGATGAAAAGGGGAGACTTTCTTCAGGCAGGTCACACCAATGTGCAGTGCATGGCTGAGCAGACAGGCCAGCAGAATACAGCTCGAAGGGACTGAGGACAACCTCTCTGGCCATACACCCAGCTCCCTGATCCCCAGGCTCTGCATCCTGCCTTGCAGTAAGGCCAGGGCTCTTCCCAGCAGCCACTGGAGAAGGCAGCCCTTCCCTCCCTCCTTTCCAAGGGTCCTCTGAACAAAATATCCTGTCCAGCTCTTCTGGCAAATCAGCAGTGGGTCTCCTATTACTCCCAGTTGCCCCCAGAAGGCGTCTCACTAGCTTTTGCACTATAGCTACCTTTCTGACTTATTCTGGGGAGGCGGTGTCTACTCTGGCTTCTGTCTCCCACATTTCACAGAGCAGTTGCATCCTGCTGAAACACCAGCACACGCAGATACCAGCTGACAGCCCTGTGCTTTGGAGGGACTTGCAGGGACATGCAGTTTTCCTTGTTTCCCAGCTATGCTTCAGGAGCACCCAGAGATCCAGTCCAGGAAGGTAACGTACAGACCCTATGAGAGTACTTTTCATCCCCTGCTCTTAATAAATCAAAACCACAGACTACAGGCAGTCAGGTACTGGCAAAGAGGCAATGTTGTTACTTATCCACAGTCGTACACAGCATAGTCATCTTGCTAGGTCAATAGGGAGAGTTTTCACTTGATCTGAAGGTACTTTATTAATACGACTGGCTTGTAGAACATTTAATTTAGGTTTTATACTGGAATAATCAGGTTGTAGAGTCTCACAAAACCCACAAAAATACAGACCTTTGCACTGAGGACCTGTTTGGGGTATGACATATGTGCTGTGTCACACTTGGGATTCACACATTTTACCACGTATGCTGGATGTGCCAAATATGTAAAGTTGGCTGAAATGGGTGGTGCTTTAAATTAACTTAATGCTATAACTCTGTCCCACACAATAAATAGTTTTACTCAATCAAAAGGGGCACTGAGTAGCTTAGGCTAAGTAAAGATACATCTTGTAAATATTCCTTTGCTGAATAACCTCTGAGCAACTACCTGCTCCATTTATATTGCTCTGAGGTCAGGCAGGAAGCATTACTTGTGGTGCTGAAAAGAAGACGTTTTAAGATTTCTTATAAGGTCTCTGATACTTATACTTTTAAAGATTTAAAACAGGTTGCTATTATCAGTTTTTCATTCTGAAGGGCATGAGTCTGCGTGGGAATGTCATTTGTGTTGTGATGTGGCTGGACCATGAACCTTATAACACATAGCTTGCTCCACATTTCACTGACAGCTCTGATGCAATAGAAAAGTCAGAGGGCAAGACACACATTGCATGCAAACAGGAAAATAATTTCTGCTGGGATCTGTTAATAAATAGTAAATAGTTTCACACCTTTGCTGTAGCCTGGTGTCAGCAACAACAGGGTGCTATAACAAGAACCGTACACAGAGCAAGGTTCCTGGATAAATTCTTTGTGAGTAGGAGAGATCCAAGACTCTACCTGGCTGCTCAAAGACAGAAGCCTATCAAAGAGGAAAACTGGAATATGAGGAGCATGCATAAGAAACTCATGTTGTCTAAGACTAAGCAGCAGTGTGACAAGCCTAACCAAAGAAATGAAGGGATAATGGAGATCTAAACATGTTTAGGTTTATACCTGTTTATAAATTTAGTTACACACATTTACCTGAAAGAGGGAAAAGTAAACCAAAACATGGCTCAAGAAAATCTCAGTGCTTCACAGAATCATAGAATCACAGAATGGTTTGAGTTGGAAAGGACCTTAAAGATCATTCAGTTCCAACCTCCCTGCCATGAGCAGGGGCACCTCACACTAAACCATGTCACTCAAGGCTCTGTCCAACCTGGCTTTGAACACCACCAGCCACGGAGCATTCACAACTTCCCTGGGCAACACATTCCACTGCCTCACCACCTTCACAGTAAGAATTTCTGCCTTATATCTAACCTGAATTTCCCCTGTTTAAACACATTACCCCTTGTCCTACCATTACAGTCCCTAATGAAGAGTCCCTCCCAGCATCCTTATAGGCTCCCTTCAGATACTGGAAGGCTGCTATGAGGTCTCCACGCAGCCTTCTCTTCTCCAGGCTGAACAGCCCCAACTTTCTCAGCCTATCTTCATATGGGAGGTGCTCCAGTCCCCTGATCATCCTCATGGCCCTCCTCTGGATTTGTTCCAACAGCTCCATGTCCTTTTTATGTTGAGGACACCAGAACTGTACACAATACTCCAAGTGGGGTCTCACAAGAGCAGAGTAGAGGGTCAGGACCACCTCCTTCGACCTGCCGGTCACACTCCTTTTGATGCAGCCCAGGATATGGTTGGATTTCTGGGCTGCAAGTGCACACTACTGGATCATGTTGAGCTTCTCGTCAACCCCCAAGTCATCTGCAGGGCTGCTCTGAATCACTTCTCCACCCAACCTTTGTCGTCAGAGGTTCTTATCTTTGGATGTTGGGAAGATTTTTACAGTTTACAGTGTTGTCTTGGCTTCTGGACAGCCCTGCTTAGTGGCATTTGAAGAGGTACACAAGCCCTGAGGGTGCTCCTGCATCCCTAAATAACAGAGGGCCAGGGAACAAACTAAGCATCAACCCTGACCACCCAGGAAACAAGCTGGGGATGACTCTCCTGAGGACAGCTCACAGCCAGCCCCAGAGATGAACCAGTGTCAGATAAGGTTCCCTCCAGCCCTCCCATACCATCCCAGCTGGCATCATGCCTTCAGCACCTGCAGTGCTTGCCCCACCTCAGGGCATGCAACACCCCGTCCCCCAGACCTATGCTATAGAAATACCACTCTGGTGGGCTTCAGGACAGTTCTTGGGTTATTAGGCAGAATTAACAATTGTATCTTAGGGTCAGTGGGGGAGCAAATAAGGCCCAGGAGAAATCCATGGCAAAGCACTTAGTGGCGTGGTCACAGGTAGGCTGTTGAGAAGGCAGTGGCTATTAGCAGCCTGTATGTGAGCCAGGTAGTGCCCCTTGGCCTGGTGGGAGGCAGAAATGTGCCTCATGCTTTTTAATTTATTGGTATAGGCATAGCCTGCCTGCTCAGTGCTGGTTCTCACCTGTTCTTGTGCCTCATTTGATCTCCCTGGTATGGCATCTCTTATAAGATGAAGTTATTTGTCATCTGTTAAACAGGCAAGGGCAAACCTGGCTTCATTCCATGCATCAGAGGGTTGAATCAGAAAGGAAAAGATTAAAGTTGCTCATACTGAGGTAAATATGGCATTTCTTAATTTTGCAAGTGAAACACTGTTCTTCGGGTATAAAGCAGAGTGTTACAAGTGCTTTGCTGTGCAAGCACAGAGTATGAGACCAGATCCTACCATACAGCTTGACTAGGCAATGCTTTGTCTCTGACGAGTGAGTGCTGCTGGCTTGAGTCATTCTGAAACTGACAAAGGCAGCAAGAGACAAATCATAAGGGAGGATGCAAGTAAGGAGTATGAGTCACAGATGGGTTCCCACAGACCCTGCACTGCTGGGGAGGTGTTTTCTGGCGCCCATATCTAGAAATGCACCTTTGATGCCTGCTGCTGCTTACCTGGTTATTTGGGGTTCAAATAATATTGACTAATAATTTTCCATGGAAGCCATAGTTTGGGAAGGCAAAAGGGACCTAGTGTACACTGCAGTCTTGCCCCACTGTAAGGTTCGGATGCAGCTGTGTATATGCTTGGGGAGATATAAGTAGGGGTATATGCTAGAATCTAGGTACCAGGAGAAGAAAGTCTGGTGTGAAAGGTGAAGCAGGAAGAATAGCAAGCTGTTGGTTTTGCTGAGTATCTAGCTTTGTGGCACAGTAAAGCCCAGCCTTAGACAAGTTCAGTGCTGGTGCTGGTCAAGAACTTTGGAGAATTAGCTTCAGTATAAAACAGCACTAATGGCAAACTGTCCCTTCCACTTCCTTCCTTTACTGCAGTGTTAAAAGGTCAAGAACAAACGTTAAAGCACTGAAGAGTTTGCAGCAAGTGTTTCCTTTGCTCAGTTTCACCCCTCCAGTGCGTTTAGACCCCTTCATGTTAATCTGAACAATGTGCCAGAAGATGTTGCAGTTTCTATAACAGGAGAGCTGCTTTGAATTGGTTTGTGCAGAAGATTTTGAGCTTTGATTGAAACCAGCTAAATAAAAGCAAGTAATACAAATTAGTGTGGGCTTTTTTTTTAGTTCTGGCAAAAATGAAAGCAAAATTCTCAGTGTTTTTTGGCTAAAGAAGTTCTGGGTTTGGACCAAAGGCTGTTTGGTTTTGGCAGTTTTGGGGTTGCGGTTTTTCTGTTCTTGAAACCTTCAGTTTTTCATTGGCAAAGTAGATGTCTTCTGTGCAACTTCTTGTTAGACTGAAAAATTCCCTTTCCTGGGGTGGCAATATCTTGAATGGTCCTCCTCAGAGGGAATCTGCTGGCAGGTGCTCTAACTTAGGACAGGATGATGGGAAACACTGAATGAAACACTTGTGCCACAGATGCCAGAAAATGAAAAGAAAAACAAACCACAAAATACAATAGAATAGTTTGGTTTGGAAGGGACCCTTAAAGGTCTTCTAGTCCAACTCCCCCTGTGATGAGCAGGGACATCTCCAACTGATCACGTTGCTCAGAGCCCAGTATAACCCAACTTTGAATGCTTCCAGGGATGGGGCATCTACCACCTCTCTGGGCAATGTGTTCCAGTGTTTTACCACCCTCATCAAAACAATTTCTTCCTTATATCTAGTATAAGCCTCCCCTCTTTTAGTTTGAAACCACTACCCCACTACTCCATGTCCTATAAAAAGGTTGTCCTCATCTTTCTTATAAGCCACCTTTAAGTATGGAAAGGATATCCATTGTTTCCATCTTCTGATCCCAGCCTTTCAGCTGATCCAACAACCCATGTAGGCAAATAAAACCCAACAATTTATTTAAGGCTACAATCTGCTTTCAGGCTCTTCAGGCATGATGTCCTTGAAACCATTCTTCAAAAATTTTGATACCTAAGAGGTTGTCCTCCAAACAGATACTTTGTAGTAGCCCCGGCTAGTAGTTCATTTCTTCCTTTCAGTGTTAGCTCACCTTGGCCATCAAATGGTAGCATTGTTCTGGATGTTGCCTGCCACCCATATGCACTGGAAAAGCAATAGTGACATGAGAACAGGTATTTATTCCTGTATCCTTGAATCTAAGCTTATTAAGGTGCATTGACATACCTGGGTCCCCTGCGCTGAACTCCATTCTCTGCTTTTACACCTTAAGAGGGAGTAAGTCATATGAAGTGCAGATATACAATCTATGGAGTAAGTTATTGTGATGGTGGACAGCTTAGCCGGGGGTTAAATAGCATAATGTGCCATCTTTATTCCTCCTAGCTGCAAAGCAAGTATGACTAGGAGAGTGTATGGAAAATGAGCCAGGAATCAGGAAAAGATGTAGAACTTGAGCTACTGACATCCCATGTGGACTTGTACTACAATCACCAGAAAGGATAACCTCACACAACCCACACCTTTCTCCTCTCTGCATGCTTTGTAAGGAACTCTGCCGACAGACTGTGTCACCCCCTGCGTGGTGCCCTTGATCATGTTTGATTTTTAAAGGAAGTTTGCTGCATTAGCAGAAATCAGAGTGGTGGAAGTCCATTATGACTGACTCACCTCATGTCATGGGAACATAATGTCATAACTTGTCAGAAAACTTGTGCTAATGGACTTTGTCGGAGATGGAGTGGGTCTGCCATTAGATGTTCACATGGTTTTAGCTTGAGTTAAGAACTGATGAGGGTAATGACCTGGAGACAATCTAATGAGGAGTCATCAGAAAGAAGCTTTGTGGCTTCTAGACCACTGTTAACTCTACCCACGTCTCATCCAAGGGAAAAGGACTAGACTGGGCACTCTAACTTGTCTGCTAAACTTTCCTGTACCACTTTTTCCATGATCTTTTCAGCTATTCAACATACTGCAATGAGAGTGCTCTGTCTTTTGCCTCTGTCATTTGCCTCATCTGGGGAGGGACTCTTTGTTAGGGACTGTAGTGACAGCACAAGGGGTAATGGGTTCAAACTTAAACAGGGAAAGTTTAGATTGGATATGAGGAAGAAATTCTTTACTGTAAGGGTGGTGAGGCACTGGAACGGGTTGCCCAGGGAAGTTGTGAATGCTCCATCCCTGGCATTGTTCAAGTCCAGGTTGGACAGAGCCTTGGGTGACATGGTTTAGTGTGAGGTGCCCCTGCCCATGGCAGGGGGGCTGGAACTAGATGATCTTAAGGTCCTTTCCAACACTAACTATTATATGATTCTATGATTCTATGATATTATGCCCTCTTCACAATCTCCATTTCATCCCCCTGATTCATCTTTGGGGCTCTGTTGTCCCACATGTCCAGGGTGTGGAACAACAGAGATGCAAAGGTGATCTGGAAGGCCTTTGACCACTGGAAGAGATGAGCCCAGGCTGAGCATGACTAAAAAATGCTGTGAAAGGGACAGGGCTGAAAACTATGCTTACAACTGAGAGCCCATTCCAGTGAAGAAGAATAGTTGACCCCTTTTCAGGAGAGGTCTGCATGGGGTTCCTTTGGTTTTTTTTGCTACCTTTTTCAGTTCATAATATCTATCTAGATTAATGTACAATTCTAACATTCACGTCCCCGTTCTATTTTCCTGTGCCGCCCCAGAATGACCACTGCCTGTGTAAGTGCTCTTTTTCTGTCAACAAAAGACTGTTGCCAGTGGGATTTTGGGTTGGCCTTAGTGGTCAAGAATCCAGTGTCCTTCTTGGTTTTGTTCAGATGCCTTCACTTGCTTCTCTGGTACTGACCTTAGAGATTGTGGCATATGACTCAGACAGCAGGGTCAGTATCCTCTTGCTCAGGTGGTTTTGGGAATAAAGATGTGGCAGATTTAGAGAAAGAACTGACAATGGTTTTTATCTACACTACACTTCTACTTTCTCTCCCTTTCTTATTTTTCAGTAATTTCCAACCCCCCAGGGTTTTTTTTCTCTGGTGATATCTCATCTTGCACTTACTCTAAAGCCAAGCAGCCACTTACTGACAGTTGCATCCTCTGAATGTCTCTTATCAACTAGCAGAAACAGGCAGCAATGCAAATCTGCATGCCCTGAGAGAGGACTCTCCTCACCTGGATGATCACAAGCATAAGGGGTATTCTCAGCTGGTACACATTATTTCTCTGGAGGACTGGGGAACTTGTGATGTTATCTTGTACCTTGTACACCATGCCAGCTAAGACATAATGCATTGTGTTCCTAAGTGCAGCTTATTGCCTTGTCAGCCTGTGGAAACACGCTGTCTTCAAGTGGATTTATGATACTGGTGGTTACTTCCAGGTCCTGAATACCACCTGAGCTCCTTGATACTTTTGGGGAGCAATAAATTGCCTGGATTTTTCTGCTGTCTGGCAATGAGCTGATATTGCACTTTGATCATGTCTGATGCCGTTCTCCCCATTTGACTTTGAATGTAATCGCAGACATAGGTTTCATCGATGGCTGGTGAGGCACTGGCACTTCTGATTTATCTGATTTTGAGATGAGAAAGCTATATGTCTCCTTTAAGTTACAAGGGGTTGAGGCCTTTCTCTGTATCTTATCATGCAGATAGCCCTGTTAACAGCAGCAGAAAAATTCACAAAATGTAGGGTAGGAAAGAGGATGAGGGCAGCAGGTCAAAGTCCTTAGTGACTCATGCTGAGGTGAAATTGAAAATGTATCTGTGTGCAAGTCAGACAGTGTAACCTGTGCCATGCTCATGATGCTCACATAATTGGCTCCTACCTTCTGTACCTCAGTTGGAAGTTCATGTGTTTGCAGCAAAGCCTATCATTTCTTCATGCTGATGCAGCTGTTGTCTTGACTCATCGTCTACCCTTTTAGGTCAACTGACAGAGTCCATCTAGGGATATAAGGGACTACGGTACCAGTCTGTAGGTGAGGATAAGCAGCCTGGCTGCCAGTCCTTACCAGCCATCTTCTGCCATTTAGCCCCGTTGCATAATCTGAAGCACAGAGAATGCATACACTGTACTCTGTGGAGTACATGGTACAGGGGTCTCAGACAGTATGAAATTTGGGAGGTCTGGAGAGTAAGGCAGACTGTAAGGAGCCCTCTCCACCTTCTCATGCAGGTCTTTTGCTCTGCTTGGTTGCTGCTCCAGCAGTCATGCATGGCAAAAAGTGAATTTGATTCAACAAAAATGTCTTCCTAGACCCTTCGCAGTGCAAACCTTGTGTCTGATAATAAGGTGTAGTTAATGAGGAGAGAGAGAAATTATTTAGGTTATTTCCCCCCCCCCCCCCCAAAAAAAACCAACAAAACAAAACCCTTATTGAACTATAATAAAAGAGAAGACAATGCAGGCTGAATATCAGAGGCAAAAAATATCCTGGCTGTGAGACTTCCCTAATCTTCCAAGGGAACTGGTGGAAACCTTATCACTTAGGACACTAAAATAGACAATACAGAGCACTAGAAAAAAAAGCTACTGTGAAATACCCTTAATTGGCAAGTAGGTGGACTGATATGGCTTCATATATCTTTTACATTTATCAGTGCTTCTCAGAGCTACCTTCTGCATCCTAAAGAAATGTCCTTTGGTTGCGAGCACTTTGTCCCACAAGAAATTAAGCAGAAATGAGCGTATCGCTAAGTACATTTCAATATGTGTCCTCAACTGGCTGGAACTCAACCCCGGGATTCAGGATCTGCTTGTAATTAACATTCCATAGTAAGACTCCACACCCTCTATTTGTCTCTTCCTAATTATGTGTTGGAAATGCACATTTCTCCTACCATTAGAGATTTCAGCAGGAGAGTTTGAGCTGGGCTTTAAATTGCCTTCCACCTCAATTTAAATATTCCCTGTTATTTTAGGTTTGTAGACATTACACAAGTAAACCTTTTCTCAAGGCGTCATAGGGAAAAAAGCCATTGACTCAAAAAAACACAACTGCTGAGCTGCCTCCTGGGTTGACGATATCACAGATTTAAGCTGTGATCTGTTAATTCTTGTGGGTTTCAATACTGCTGTCGTGGTTTAAGCTGTAAATTAAAGGTGTCACTCCTAATTAGCACAAAAGCCTCTGGATGTGAGGGGCAATTGTAAATGGATCTTCTTTCTGTGAAACTGTTTTTCCTGCCAGTTCATTAGAGTGACTTTTTCATGGCAATATGGATGCTGGGGGTGCTTTTTATTGGGAAGGTTTGGCTGCAGTAGGAGATGGAGAAACAAAATGCTTCATCTTAGGATGAATGGGGGCTATAACTGGGGTCTATCAGCAAGGGACTGAAAGGCTGCAGCTCCAGGTGTGATAACAAAGTCATGCCCATTGTACACTAGCCTTTAGCAAATTCACCAGTGATGTGTATCATGCTGCTTTCCTGTTCTCTCTGTCTTCCCTTCAGCCTATCCAAAGGCCTATGTTCCCTGAGCCTGCTGTGCCCAGGGTATGTGCTGAGGGAATATGTGGCTGGGTCATGACAGCATTCAGCCTGAACTTAGAAAAAAGCCTGAACAAGCACCCCTGGGTCTGCAGGGAGATACATCATCCTCCCATGCAGACCCCAGGAGGGTGCCGAGGGATAGGGGAGGAAGCAGAGGCAGAAGCCCCCCTTTTGGTCGGAAATGGATGAGGCCCCCCGATGGAGCTCCTCTGGCGGGGTACCGCTACCACATGGCTGCCAGGGCTGTGCTGGGATAATGCGTGTCCGAGGGCAACCAAAACAGTTTGTTCCCAGACTCCACACAGCTTTTAGTGCCCTTGACTGTAATAGTAATTAAAAGCAAACAAATCTGGATGCGTTCTGTGAGGCTGCCAGATCCCCACAGAGACACCTCAGCTTTCCGTTATGTTTTATATGGTAATGGGAAGCTCAGTGGTGAACTCTTTTCTGCTAGTAGTAAATGGTGACATATGAGATGTTGCTCTGGAGCCAGTGGATGAAATTGTGGCGCTGCTGAAGCCAGTGGCAAAACTCCCATTGACTTCAGAAAAGCCAGAGCATTTTGTGCAGTTATTTTCCATATAGGATTCACTCAGGGTGATGTCCACCCCCAACACTTCTCTTTTTCTCCAATGATTAATAAGTTAACAACAAGAAGAAAAACTTTTTTTCTGGAATGGTTCATATTTGGGAAATCATATTCTGACCTACTAAGCCTGCTCTGACTGTTTTAGCCCTGAGGCAAACTTGAAAACTGGCCTAGGGAAGCTGGTACTTGTTATTGTTGCTTCAAAGACAGTCTATGTGGGAGAGGGAATGAGATGTGTTGGGATTAAAATACCCTTGCCATAAAAAGCAGTAATAATTACCGTCTACATGTGGGCAAGTCAAAAGGGGTTATTACCAAAAGAAATTTAAACTCCTGTTTGCAGAGAAAACTGCCTGAAATCCAGAATTATTCATCTGTGCAGCATGGATTGGTTTTAAATGTAGTTGTCTTCGAACAACATTTTTATAAGGCTGATTCTAAATGGATTGAGACACCATTAAGAGGTTTGGCATCAGGTAAGTGAGGGTATTATGGGCATGACAGAAGGCAGGTCTGCTCTCATGAGCCCTGGGAGCTGGGGTGCCAATGGAGCTGTCTCCCCTGAGAGTGCACAGCACACCCTCCAGAGTCAGGCTGGGTGCTACTAATGTGGTCGAGGTGCTGTGTCTTGACAATGTCAGTGTGCTCACTGAGCAGCTGACCTTTTAATAGAGTATTTTTCCTCTCCTGAAACTGAAGCAATTAATAGATTCATAGATTTGAAAAGAACTATCAGATCATCTAGTGTGACTTCATATAGATACTGTGCACTTCCACTTATCTCCACCTGCATTCCAGCAACTTGTGATTGAGTAGTTCATGTTTTCCCGAAACTTGCCTGTCCTTCTTGTGAGAATACTGCTGTTCAGTACATGACTTAATTTCATGCTAATTGTTTTGCACTCAGTCTCTTTTCATTGACTTTAATGAAAATCCTCTTCAGACTGATTCATAGAAATGGGAAGAGAATCAGATCCAAGTCCTCCCTGATGTCTGTGAAGATGCCTTCCAATGGAGAGCACTTGGTGCTCTCCAGTCTTCTGCATGGACTTGACAGAAACTTTGGGCAGCTCTGCTGTTTTATAAATTCACCAGGTCAATCCCAAACGTGATGACTGTCACATGTGGCTGAAAATATTAGCTGAAGATTCTCACAGGATGAAGAGAAATGTTTCTCCATTAGCCATAATTAGTAGGATAGTTTCCTAATCTACAGTTGGTTGTGTGAGAAAATTCCTTATGCCTGAAAAATCTTGGCTGATGATGTCACATGCCATTCCTCCAGCCTCCAGTTTTGTGTTAGAAGTTGAAAGAGTGTGTGTGTGTGTGTGTGTGTAATACCACTGCTTCATTATAACTTCTGCTCACAAAATGCCATGCCACAATTCTGTCAGCTCCAAGATTAAGGTATTTAATAGCGTCATTTGGGTTGTGTATAATAAGATTCAATCAGTTCATTGTTGCATACATTGTTGGCTATCATTTGATTGGGCAATGCCCCAATGTACATTTGGTTTGGAAAAGCTGTTGCACAATGCTGTATTCCCTGTTGCTGCATGGAAACTTGGACTTCCTCTTAGCTTCACTTTCTGTGAGTTAAACACTGCTGGGGAGCTGTCTTTGAACCAGAAACCAGTCATGATGAGAGCATCTCTTATTGTGTTGGTTTTGTTGGTTTTTTTTCTATTCCAGGTCCACAAACTCAATTCATTGACACATGGTGTTCATTTATGTGGTTATCAAAGCCTATTTCTTCATTTGATTTTTGGCTGTACACAAGCAAGAACATTTTCCTTCCTCAAGGTCCTTGTGTATAAGTTTGGCAAATATCTGCCTTTTCTTTTACTGCTACATGTTTCTTTTTCTTACCATCTGTTGAAAAGATTTAGCTTATATAACAACTGTTTTCACCATTTATATCACCACAAATTAGAAAATCGCCCATAGACACAGAGATTTTTTTGCACTTGCTATCTATTTCCCACCCACCTGTTTATGAAATGGTTCTAGTATGTATATTCTCAGCAGCTCTTGGATCCAAAAATATCCAGCTGCTTTAGAGCCCTAATGAGAACTGCAGTTGTACACATGAAGAAATACTGCCTGTGAATTTTGCTAAATTTTCACGAGTTCTGCTGATTCGTGCTGGGGTGACCCAAGACATTTCTGAGAGTGGCTGCTTTCCTTGCCCACTCCCTCCGATACTGGAGGATGGATGGGCAGTGCTCCTGCTCTTCTATCCCCATGAGTACCATGGCATTCTGTGCTAACATGGCTACTTCTGTGTCCATGGAGAGAAATAAGATCTCTTGGGTATAATTTATCACATCCTCACACAGATGTCCAAAGCAGCCCAGATGACTTGTATGCTGAAAAATTATCTGTTTCTCTGCCAGTGATTATAAAGGGATGTCAGGCTATTGCCTCATATATAAGTGTCTTTGGTGTTGGCATGTTAAACAGAATGAGACAATTCCTACCCAAGCATCCCAGCTGAGTAGGTAGTTCTGTAATCTCTTGCAAGTGCCTGCTTATTTTTAACACTACTGCTAGTAAACTCATGGGTACCCCAGTTCTGCAGGACCACAGAGCCTCTGAAGTCCTTTTTGTCTAGTTGCTAGTTGTTAGTTGTCTAGTTGCTGTTTAACTCACAGCAACTGATGAACAGCAAGCATTGAACTGGGAGGCCAGGCGAATGCACAGAAGGTGATTTCACTTTGTAACTGAGCCAGTTCATGCTGTGCTGACTCCAAACCACCTGATGCAGATTTTACTGAAAGCAAACTAGTCATCTGTCCCTCAAGCTTCTGCTGACCAGATTTTGTCTCCAAGCTGGCTCTATTTCACACTGGGCCCTGCTCTGAATGGCTTGTACTTACACCTCATTCCTCTCCAGGGACCATGGGACATGCCACGAACTGTGAAACAGATGCTTGTTTTTCCTGTTGTCTTCACCAGCTTTCATTTGCTTCCTTGCTGTGCACTTGTCAAGACACTTGCACTACACCTATATGAGCTTTTTCATCATCTCAAATGGATCAAAATTCTTGGATACTGATGGTTGAGCTGCAGCGGTTGACAAGTTGAAGAGTACCTTCTGCTACAGGCAGAGGCAGTCCAGCATGTAAGACAGAAGTGAGCTTATTTGTAAGTGTCCACCCTTGTAGTATTAATATGTTCTTGAACTAGAGAGAACTCTGTTAGCAATGGGTGATATATATGAAGAGGCTGTACTGGGATAAGGGTGATGGACCAGATGATCTTTCTTTATCTACTTTGTTTCAGTACCATGTTGATGAATGTACTGTACGTGATCTGGACTTACTGGTGGTCCGCTGAATGTCAAACTTGGAGCAGAGATGGAAAAAACCCAGCCATTACTTTAATATTGAGTACTCCTGACTTGAATCCTTGGGCTGATGAAAACAGAAGCATATGCTGGAGATCTTGCTCTGCACATTCTGCAGAGTCAGGGTATCCCTGGCGTAGATTGCTGAAGGGCAGGATATTTTAGTTAAAAATAAACCCAGAGCAATCATGACAGGCTTGTAAATTAATGTGCTGAGTTCTCTGAGCACCAGCTCCCATCAGGGTTACTCCGGTGATCTGTCAGTGTCGTCCACCACCAGGGCCCTATCGCTCTAATGATGCATTTCATATTAAAGTAGCTCCAGTTGCTGGGAACAGATTCTGCATGTTAACCTCAAGTGTTCTACCTATGGTGCCTTGGAGAATAAGGCAAATAGTTTCCACAGACAGAAATCCTATTTAATTCTTTGGCTGCATTGAAAACAAAATGTTTTCCTTCACTGCAGACTTTCTAACTCCATTGAGAACTGATGATGATGGTTAAATGATGAACTATTATATAAAGCTGGCATTCCCATCCAGATTAACCTTTATTAGAAGGCTTTTAAGCTTGACTGAAATAATGCAATCCCCCCTTGAGGCAGGGGTAACTGCGCGCTTGCCTCCTCCAGCAGTACCATGGGAAATGAGCTGTGACTCACAGCCTCACTTTGGTGGCTGGTTCCCCTTTGGTCCAAGGGGAATTCCTATATATGAGCTCCTTCCCAGCTGTAGATTTCTTCGCTCTTTGCACTACCGTGTCAGCACTGCCGCCTTGCACACTTCTCTGTGTTTTCCCCATTCCTATTTCACTGGTTGTAGCTCTCCTGGGTTCTCTGCTCCTCTGCCCCAGTGCAGGAGGCTCTGCATCAGTGTACGCTGTTTCCACTCTTTGAGACAAAAACACCTCCTCCGTACATGCAGAAGCAGGAAGTCAGGCGTCTGAACAGCCTTCCCACAAATTTCAAGAATTACTCACATTTGCTGTCATCCTCCCTGGGCTGCGCTGCCTGGGGGAGTCTTGGGCTCTGATGAGAGCTGGGGGCACACCTACTGACTTGACAAAGAGCTGGAACCCGCTTGTGCCAGGGCAGACACTGGCCGCTAGTGACTGGCATGCCCCAGGTTTTGTCCTGCCTCCAATACCCTGTGATGCCCACTGGGATCCTGAGCATCTTCTCAGCCCACCTTTCAAACCGATCTACTGCTCTGCGGGGTGAAGAGCCTCAGGGCAGGCTAAGACATGTTTAAACATTTTCCCCTCATGTTTTCTACCTGTATCATTGCACTGATTGGCTATAGCTTGTCTGCCCTTGTGGCTTAGCTGTGTAATGTTCTCTTTGGTTCTGGGAATGACCCACTCTGTCTTGTTGCAAAAGACATGAAGCCTGACTTAAAATTGACACTTTGGGTGCGATGCTTCCCACACAGCCTGGGTTTGATCCCTGCAGGCTGACTGAATGGGAGAGCATGGATCCATGTATGGAGTGGATGTGCTATGGCTCCCAGTGAGCTGTTAATAGCTTAAGTGGTGGGTGGGTCTGGTCCTCAGAGCAGGCTTTGACCAGAACCTGTGGGTTTTGTGGTACTCATTCAACAGTGTGTGTTTGACTGTAAACATCTGCCTGTTCTGATCAGCCCAAATCATGCCTGCCCTCTTACGTCTGAATCCTGTGGTCCAGCAACCCTGATCACCCTCTTCTGAATGCACTCATGATGCTTCAGGAACAATAAATGGCTTAAAGAGTTATTGCAGATCTTCCAGGTGCCCTCACTGGCTCCCTGCTGGATAGGTCCAGACTTGAAGAAATGTGAGATAGATGTAGCCTGAGTTTCCACTGTGGTCTGTACCACAGACCTTGGTAACACACAGATGATCATGGTTCTGCATACCAAAGTATGTTGGCTGGAGGAAGATCATCTTTCAGAGAGGAGGTTAACTTCAGACCTGCCATGGGTAAGGTAGCAGACATGTGCTGACTAGTGTGTGCTGCAGTTCAACAGCAGTTTGGTTTACACATCACAGAATTAAGGGAAGAAACTCCTCAGCAATGTTTTTCAGGCTGCTTTCCCTGAAATTTCAAACTTCTGACAAACACAGTGGTAGTGGAAGTGGATGGTGGCTAAAACTGCCCCTGAACCTCATGCTGTCCCTCTGCTACCTTTTGCTTGAGAAACCATTGTAACATTTATTGTTTAGGGTGCAATATATCTTTGTTCTCTATTTGCCCAGTGCAATGACCTTGCCCAGGGACAGCACATGGGCACTGACCCATGTTGTTAGAATAATATAACTAATAATCAAAGTTTCTGAATCTGCAGTATGAAAACCCCATGCAGTATTTGCTATACACCTGTTTTGGTTTGAGAGATTCAGTTAAATACTGACTCAGTGGTTAGGATATGTAGGTTGGGATTATGGTGATAAACAGCTCAGCATTACATCAGATAGTCATAAGAAGCAATGAAAAAGGGCCCACACTATTTCTAATGATCCCCTGATGTCATTTAATTGGAAGGAACTGGGTTGCCAGAAAGCATGTTGAGATGGTCCATGCATAATCTCTGGCGGGAAGGGGGAGCAGGTTTCTACTTTCATACCATTGTTTTTGCCACAAGTAACATTATAAGTGACCCCTTTATTCTTGCCTATCAGTTATGTTTTGTATAATTAAGACTAATTAATAGGTATGAATAAATCTGATTCTGGTGGGAGTAAATTGTGCTTACCATATTTATTCTCTCCATGACTGACCTTTTCTGTGAAAGGCTTTATAAATCCACACTTCTGAGACTTGGGAAAAAATGTGGTTGCCCCTGTGCTGGATGGTTTGCAGTGCAAATCGCAGTCACTGGAGTGTAAAAAGCTGCTGTTGAGTTCAGACCTTTGAATAGAAGATAAATGAGACACATGGTTCTGGTTTTAAGGCTGGCCACCACCTTGCTGCTTGGTTTAGAAGAGCTCTTAGATGCTAGCCTAGAAAGCAAAGCTGGACTGCCGAAGTCATTCTGATTGTTCATATGTCTGCTTTCCATTTCTATCTATTAAACACCATGAAAAGACAGCTGTCAACAGTGCTCACATTTTCCTTGTGTAGTGCTGCATGTGGTCTGGGGCTGTTGGCATCACTGGGATCTTATCCCTTCACTGGGGAGACTGTTGAAGGGAGAAGCTGGGGTAGGGAAAGAGAAGAACTCTCTATGAGATGCTGTCTTTTTAAAAAGGCATTTTGACACCTGATGGCTGTGAAAAAATTATTGCCTAGTCACCAAGGTGTGAAGTCTTTGCTGTATCCCACTAATGATGAGGGGGTACGTGAAGGAGAGGGAAGGGCCATATGACTACAGGTTTAAGCTAACTCCTCATCTTCCCTGCACATAAATATTTTTACAGACTTTGGTCACAAAATATCCCCAGAGTGTCTTGAAATAGAGTCTGTAGTGAGACAGAAATTTCTGGATCTTCACTGCTTAATGTTTGGCATTTTTTCTGCACTGGTCACCTGCATTTCCTAGCGCTTTCCGAAGACACTAAACAACCCTCAGGTGGAAGTGACAGCTGTACCCAGGAAAGATTGAGAAAGTCTGTTTGGGCAAGCAAACTCCCAGTCCTCTCATCCACTCAGTTCACACTGTCTTCGAGGTGGCCTTTTCCCCTTCACACATCCACTCCCATGTGGGTTCTCCACACACTCGAGGACATGACCTGTACTGACTTTTGCTCTCTCCTGATTCAAATTGAAGTGCTGTGGGATGCAAGTCTACATTTAATTAGCCACTGGAGTTGGAAATGTGACATATCCAATCTACCCAATACCCTGGTGTGCATGGAATTCATCCCAGGAGGTAGAGGTGAAAACCTTGGGCTTGTTGGCAAAATCTTGACCAGTCTCAATGCTAGCATTGCCTGTCTTGGGAAGGGGTCTCCTTAGAGAACCCTGCACTATGGCCATGTCTGCAGTTGGCCTCGAAGCTCTACCAACCACAGAGCAGGTCTGAGGACCATTGGGCTGCACGCTGGGGCTGAGCGTGCTTGTGAAAGTCCTGAGCAGACAGATCAATGCTCCTCCAGCCTCTTTCACTTACCATAATGAAGATCACTCTGTAGGAAGAGAAGGAAGCCTCTTGCCTATTCAGGAGTTTCACAAGCGTGGTTCTCTCATGTTTCTGGTGGTGGGAAAGCCCCAGAATGTGGGTTGGGCTGAAGGGACAGGCAGGTGATCTTGCAGAAGTCCTGCCTAAAGTTGCATAAAAATGGGGGTTGGAACTAGATGATCTTAAGGTCCTTTCGAACCCAAACCATTTTATGATTCCATGAAAATCTAATTTCACTTGAGAGCTTGCAACTGCAACATTCAAACATGCAGTGACTACAAGGAGTAACCCAAATATTTGTCCTTACAAGCGCTACCCCACCTGTTACCTGGAAAATGGTCTGAGCCGGGAGGAAATCCTGAGTACTATTTCCTGAGAGACCCACCAAAACTGGGCAGGAAATGGAGGTGTCAGAGCCTGGTGCAGTCACAGTGACAGTGGCAGTGCTATGCAGGCCCTTCATCTTCTTCCTCTGCCTGCCTGCTGCAGTGAGTCTGCCTCTGACACATGGCATTCACAGACCACACTACTCCAGTGCGAGCCAACAGGACAGCTGGAGGAGAGGCAGGAGCTGGAGAAATAAAGATGTGATTTGAGCACCTAGAAGCTGTGTAGCGGTTTGACACATGATGCACAATCTGTTACTTACCTGTCTAAAGGAAACTGGCATATGCAGAACCACGCAAAACAGCTACTCCCACTGATGTGATCATAACTGGCTGTGCCTAGCACAGCCCACTGTGGGCTGGATTTGGGGCTTGAGGTATTCCTATGGGCTAACATAGTGCATGTAAATAAGTATCTGAGGCATTTATTTATAAAGAGATTTTGATCCAGGTCATTTTCCCTTACCTCCCCCTTTGAACAGTCTAGGGAGAAGGTGACTCTGAGCAGCAGCGGCGCTAAGCAGTTAGGTGCTATGAAATTCCTGCCAAAGCTGCTTCTCACCCACCATTGACTACAAGAGAAACTTGTGGAGACTAGCCTTCTCAGGCTAATGTTAGCCTTTGTAATTACTGCCCTAGTCTTCCCCTACAGCCATTGAAAAAAGGCGGTAACCCACCCATAAGTTACTCCTGTGTCACCTTTGGAGACATCATGTCTTTTGGTTGAGTGTAGAGGGGAATACTTAGTGAAGGCACCTAAGCAGGGTCCTGCTAGCTGGTGGTGTGAATCCTCCCTCAGGTCTGTTGTGGTTCCTTTGGATCTATTTGGTTCTGTAGATCAGCCACCCAGCCAACTTAACTAACATGCCTTTTTTCTAAGTGGACCTGCTGATGGTGTCAGGCTCCTAAAGCAATGCAGGTACCACCATGAGGAGGAGTGGTCATAGAAAGAAAAATTTCCCTTGACATCTTTTTATTTTAGTTCACATGTGCAGAAACGACTTCTGGGTCATATATTCCAGAAGAAAAATCATAGACTTTCATGTTTCTCTAATCTGTCATCCTGACAAGCGCAGCTCAGTTGTCTCATCAATCAGGTCACTTCAGCCACTGAGGGATGATTTCAGGCTCCAAAGTGTGGAACAGATTGTGCTGTCTGTATGCATAGGATAAAGTTATCCTTGCCCCTGGGGATAGTCCTGGAAGACTGCTAAAGGATTCCTAGGATAAATGAGACACTGTGTGTCTCTGCCTTGATTGAGCTCACATGCTGGGTCTGAAGGATGTTGTGGTTGGTGTTACATCAGTGTGTTTTTCCCCCAGTTTTGGAAGACTAGTGCTGTTGCAAGCCATAGGGATGTCAGTATTCCTGTGCGCTGGCATCAGCAAGGCCTGGTGAAGGGCAGGGAAGATCTCCTGGGGTGACCCTTCACGCCTCACGTGTATTCAGTCTGAGGTCACAACATAGCTTGCTCCATAAATCTTGTGTTTATTTTCTGGTACAGCTCATTCCCAGCAGCCCACATGCCCAATAACATACTGCAGCAGAGGGCAGCCCACAGACAACAGAGGAAATACCTCTTAGGCATGTCTTGCCTATCACATTCCCAGCCAAAAAGTTTTCCCTAGTTTTAATCCCTGTGGTCTGAATTCCTTAAGAGTCTCTAGAAAAGCTCACCCTCTGGTGCATCCTAAGACTTCTCTCCTAGGACTCCAAGAGTTAATATCCTTGGAGCATCACACTGGGAAGTGCAAGATTGTTCATGCAGTTGAAAGTGCTCTTTTATTATTGCCTCTATCTCTCCTATCAGATGTCTCACTCTTAACAGAGTTGTTATTAAGATAATTAGTTAATGTGGGTTATTTTATTATTGTAGTCGTATTTGGTTTGATTGCACACTCAGCTGACACATGTCATAAAAGCAACAAAAGCATTAAGAAGTTGCATAATTGGCAAAACTGAACTGTCAGTGTTGTGGAGTTCAAAGAATTGCAGGGAGAAGAAATGTACAGGCTCCATAGGGACACGGGTCCTTCCATGAACCTTGGATTTCTCCTCCTAGCATTTTTTAGTCAGGGAAATGATTGGCATTTCCTCTTCTGCATTTTTTTCTCTACTTGCACTATATTTTGTGATCTTTGCTTTAGCCTGCAGAGGAAGGCAGCTTAGTCTTGTTGATCTTTGCCAGAGATTCCTTCTTTTTGGGAACTGCATCGGAAATAACTTCGGGTGAAGGCAGACAAGAGGCTTTAAAAAGCGTCTATCAAGTAATCAAGTAGGTCCATGTGTCATATTTCCTGACTATCTATTGCCTTGGTATCTGCCATTGGCACATGTCCCAGTGCTGTCAGAGTAGTACAATCCTACTTTTATTTACATCTAGCATTCCTCTATTCAAATACTTTAACCAGCTTCATCAGTGCAAAATCCTGGCAGTTTTCATCTTCTTAACCTTGTGAGTTTTCCTCATGCATCCTCCTGACACATAAGCTGGGGAAATGTATTACTTTCTTCAGCCCTTGTCTGAGAAGCTGCGTTTCAGCCCATCCCAGCTCTTCTGAGACCTGACCAGCGCAACCATGTCTTTCTTTGTGTTGGTCTTCTCCAGGCTTGGATTGAAGCTGTGAGTACAGCGCTCCCCAGGCTGCTAAACTCCAACCAATTTGCAGCCATGTCGACCTGCAAATATTTCCTCCAAAGTTTGAGATTTTTGGCATCCCAAGTTTCCTGGATGTGCTTACATCATCCCTGTGCGGAGGAGGACTTGGCTGTATGGCTTAGAATGTTCTCTGTGTAATTGAACAAGTTCCCTTCAAAAATACCCCAGCAATTTTACCAGTTCTTGTTCAGGGTTATGAGGCATGTGATGTAGCCCTGTGGGCATGAGAGGAAAAAGCCCTCCCAAGAGGCATTTCCTGAGCTAATTTGATAACTTTGGGGTTTGAAATGGTGGGGAAAGAAAAATCTCATGCAAGAAACAAGCTGGTAAAGCAGGGACATGCACAGACATTTAAAAAGCAGTTCATCTTGATTTTTCAGACCGTGGCCAGAGAAAATCAATCCCTAATGCAGTAAACAAACTCCAGTGAGTTACAAGCAGTGTCTATCCAGAGTAACTCAGTTCCAAACATGGGCACTGCTGCAGTGGAGATTTGGCCTTTGAAATCTCCTTTTACAGTTGCTGCTCTGAAGAACGGATTTTAGAGAGAAGCCCTGCTGCATGCAAAGAACGCCTGGAACTCCCTTCACACACACTGCCCTTTCAAGGTGTGCTGCTGAGGCACAAAGCACCAAAGAGGAAGGCTCCTGCCAGCTCTCCAAGGCTCTGAACTTTGGGCATAATGTTTTTAGGTCATTGCTTAAAAGCCAAGTGTAAAGAAGGGCAGACAAAGGAGTATAAGCTGGGGCTCTTTCAGTCTCCTGGGAGGGACAATGGGTGCAGTTCACAAGCAGAGGCGCACAGCTGCAGTTTGCTGGTTGGGAGGCTGCACATAGAGTAGAGATCAGAATTCAGACCGATTAAACACGTTGCCTGATTGTTACCGACAGATTAAAAAACACCCTCTGCCAGCTTTACACATTTGCGGCCGCTTGTCTTTGTGAGTCAGGAGGCAGTTCCCGTCGTGAGACACACACGCTCTGTAGTACAGGATGATTTTTGGCAAAGCTCAGATGATCGTGAGCCAGACGGGGCAGGGACAGCATTCCAGTTTTATAACACAATTCCATAATAGGAGACAACATTCTTTTCATATTAATGTTCATACAATAGGAATTTTAAACTCCAGCTTTTGGGTTATGTGGGAAAAAAAAAAAGTCTTTTTTAAATGCTCTATCAAAGTGTTCCTATAATTCTGTGATTCTATAATGGACAAGGCTGCTGGTGGACCAATCACTTGGAATGCAATGGGTGTTTTGCAGTTGCTTTCATTTCAAGAAACAGCAAACTGGAAAGCACTGATGTAGTTTTGTGCTTGCTGATGCCACTATGACCTCCTTTTCTGATGGGCTACGGGTGCTCAATCCATGTGCTCTGATCCCAGGGTAATCCATGTCACGGCTTCTCTGCATGCTCCTTGTGAGCACTGTGAAGTACCTATCACTTCCCTAGAGCTATCAGGCCACAAGATATGTAGTCACTTATTCCTTTTGGTATCCAGGGTTTTGTAGAGTGCAGCATGTGGCTGCTTCAGGACCGCGCTTTCCACACACACCACCAGTGACACTTTCTACTTCACCTGTTCTTTTGGCCCAGAGAGAAACCTGAGACTTTCAAGATGTTACTTATGCCCTGACTTTCATCTTGCAGTGCTTTGTGTGGAAGGTAGAAGTTTTAAGGGTAAATTTCTCATGTTGGGGTTTTGATCAGTCTTTGAATTTCACACCAAAAATAATCCTTGTGCTCTCAAGAGCTCTTGCTGCTCTTAGCTCAAGGTTGCAGTGTGGCCCCTCATGGTAGCTCAGATAGATAGTTTGATGCTGCTATCAGTGTTAAAGGGTTTTCTCCCTTGGACTGTGTAATAAGAGAAAACAGTTTAAGGCTTCCAGAAATACTTTGGACCCTCTAGTAATCTCACAGTGAAAAGGGAAACTGCATTGCAACCTGGTTTTGGCCAGCACCCCTTCAGCTAACATTTAACATGCTGCTTGGTTTTCAGTGGCCCAAGGAGATGAATTGTATGAATTATGTTTCTCACCTGTGGCACCTATGAGTGAGACTGCACAGAACTTAACTGAACCAGTCTGTCCAGAGCAGATACAGGGTCTGCTGTTACTAGTCACCAAAAGTTCACGCTGTCCTAACCTAAGCTATTAAATTAAGCTCTGTTTCAGACACCTGCTCTGGAAAGGGCAGAACTACCAGTACTATTTAGAGACACGTTGGCACACCCAAAAGAGCAGAAGAGGGCTTGGCCCCCTGAGAGGTTGTCCCGTGCCTTCCTTGAGCTGCTGTGGGTCTGCGGGGACAAAGTGATCCTTGCAAGCACTGTGGCATGGCAGTTGAAAACAGGAGAGGGAAAACGTCATTAAGCACATGAAGGCATATTTGGTAAGTGCCAAGAGTACAAAGAATTTCTGCTCAAAGACAGATTTGCAAAGCAACGGCTGTGTGGGAATTTTTTTTCCTGACAGCTTGGCTAGTGTCCTTTAGAGTAAGCCTGGCTGAAGGCACTGTGTTCTCTGAGCCAAGGGTGGTAGCCCTCTCCCAGGCTGAATTGGGGATGGACAGCTGGGGAAAGAGGTGGCTCAGGGGACTGGCATGAGCAAACCCCAGCCTTTAAAAAAGGGACTTCCTGCCTTGGTGGGAGTGTTGAAATGTCTCAGTGTGTTTCCCTGTCTTCAAACAAGAGCCCTGTGCACCTAACGTCACTTCCCCAGGCTGCTTGGCCAATAACAGGATGAACCTGCACTGCCTCTGAACCAGACATTCCACTGTGTCACTGGTTATTGTGCTCTACGGTGGGGCAGGAGACTCTGATACCAACATTGTTTTTGTAGTTTATATTTCACACACACTTCCCTCCACCTCCTCCCCAGCAGTTCAAAAGGAAATGGCATAGGAACTTGTGCGATGTGCCTACAGGCACACACAAGCAATGTGACTCATCAACAGACCAGGCTTGGGGAGCTGGTGCCTGTTACAGCGTGAAGCCAGTCTGCTTCTTCAGAGAGCTCCGAAAAGCAGCTGGCTATGTCAAAAGGGCAGAGAATAAAGAGTGTAGTGTAAAATGGAGACACAATTAAGCAAAGATTAAAAAAAAAAGAAAAAAAAGCATTAAATTTTTTTATCTCTTTACTGAAAGTTCCTTTGCGTGGCATTTGCTGAAACAAATAGTTCTGCAGCTTGTTGCTGTAAATAATGGCAGACAGATTTTGCAAGAGTGCTAGTTTATTTTTAAACATCTGAATGAGCAGTCAGATAACATCTACCTTGGCATGCACCAAGTTCATCACAGGATATGTCTTTATCACTTGGTATCGCAGAATTTAAGTGATGCCTCTATGAATCGGTTCCCTCTTAAACCTTCAAATGTTCAGCATCATCTCAGATCTTGTACTAAACACTAGCCTCCCCAGGAGTGAGTAGATAATTTATTACAATTAATTAGTACAGTCTCAGAAGCCTTGATATAGTTCTTTACATTTCAGAGCATTTTACAGGGAATGTGGGTAAGCACTGTCTAACAGGCAATAGTGCGGTAGGACCCAGTGATTTGGTTGTGTTGGATTGTATGGCTGCGCCTTTAGCTGTGGGTTGCTTTTACAACACTGGAAATCCATGTTAGCTGTTTCCGCTCCCAAATGGAACTTGGAAGAAATGGAGAAACATGTATGCCAAACATTTGAAAACAAATACCATCTTCTAATTTGGCATTGCTTTAAACATTAAGATTAGTTTGAAATGACCACAAGAGTCAGAAAGATGCAAATTTTGACATTTCTGATTTCACAGTAGTCAGGGGTTTTGTATATGATTGCATTATCTGATTTCTTTACATTTCTAGATAAATGAAATTTCTATATCTATGAAGACTGCAAATTCATAAAAGTATGTTCTTTTATTATGTTCCTAGTTGCTACCTGTACTGTCCTAGTTAACACAGCTGTATTCACATGTCACGGGATGGCAAGGTCAAGTATTAAATACATCTTAGAGTGATTCCCAAGGTTATCACTGTTTGATTATCACTCAAGTTCATCATCTGTTTGTCATAATATAACAATACCAAGAAAAGAGGCTCTCTAAGCATAAATAAGAATAACATTAATACTAATAATTCCTTGCACTGCAGAACTAATTGCATATTTCTCCACATTTTCAAGTATCCATTAAGAAAAAGATAATCTTTTGGTTCACTTGGAAGGTTAAGTGTCAAGCTGCTTTATTTCTGGGCATCCTAGACAGTTTAGCTGCCCAGTGCCTCAGTGTGGTTAGTGGTCCTATGCCTTTGGTACTGAGACTTGCTTAAGCAAATCCTTCAAAGTATCCAGAAAGGTCCTGTTGTGAGCTGTTCTGAGGCTTGGTACTACCACATAATAAAAAGAATAAGTCAACTGCTATGAGAAAATATTGCTCATGAATAAGTTACCTGTTGTGACAAATGGCAAAGTTTGAGACAGATTAGTCAACCAGTTCCAGTCATCACCTTGGTTTCTCTTTCTGGCAGTTTTCAGAGTGTTTCTGTGGTTATCTAAAATTATATTTTGTCCATGAACAGTATTGAGGCTTGTATCCCCAAGATCTTTTTTTCCTCCCTTTCTTACCCTGTGTGTAGTCAATTTAAAGTCAGCATTCACTCTGGAGGACATACCCTTTGAATAAGCCTATCTACCTTTTGTGTTCTTCACAGCTTTTACTTCAGTTTTATCTTCCTTGAAGGATACCTTTTTTCTGTATCTTCTTGTCACTCTAACTGTAGAAAATTTACATTGACAAGAGCTGTAAAATTCCACTGGTAAGCAACTTAAACCTAAATGCTTTCCCTGGAGAGAGCGAAATAGTGTGATTATACTGTGTATTTGTGTACCCTTGTAATTTATCTCCTTTTATAGTCTTCTGAAATTCTCTCTTGTTCCCTTGAGATAACTTAATGTTACCCACAAAGGAGCATGTCCCAGGCACATCTGCATTTGGGGAGTGACAGTGGTATGCAGCTAAATGCTGAGTTCATTGAGCTGGGGCCCAAGAAGTCACTGTAACCCTCACACTCCTGGTATTCATTCCAGATTGTTCTGTGTCAGACCTGTGTTGGTTAACTGCCTTCACAATGAAGGACAAGGTGGGGAGGCATTTCTGAGTTTGTGGATCTCCTGGTGATGTTCACAATCGTCTGACAAAAGAAATTAAGATCTCTTTTACAAGAATGAAGTCTTCAATATATTTGAAAGGACAGATGCAGAAAGTTTTCCTTGGCCAGATTTTTGCAATATTTTCCTTTTAACTATTTTGTAATTCATTTAGGCAATTTATTAAGTATATTTTGGAAGGCGAGTCAGAAGTGGAATCATTTTCCTAGTTTAAAAACTGCTTGTTTAACATTTATTCATGCTGGGTTGGGTCTCCAGATGGTATAAATTGGCATAGCTCCATTTAATTTCAGTGGATCGATGCCAGTTTCCAGCAGCTGAGAATCTTGTCCAGCAAGTTACTTTTGGTCCCATGACTTAAGTTCGGTACTAGTAAGATCTAAAGAGTCAGCCCCTGGGGTGATGACCGAAAATTCTTAACTTTACCAAAATGAACTATTCTTTTCCAATGATCATCACAGACCTAGCGAGCACATGCATAATCTACTCTGAATAGAAACAGTGCCTTTTGCCCTCATCTACCTTTCATTACTGGTGGTGTTATATCTAAATGCGTTCTTCTGTTCAACAATGAGAAAGGGCCAACATGATTAGTTTTATTATAATAAATATATTTTATTATATATCTCAGGCTCTAGTGAGAGCACAGAGCTTGTGAACTGTGCTCCCACTGGAAGAAAAATTGGAAGGTACCAATAGAGTTATGCCATTTAGTCCATATATGGATCTGGCCCATACATCTGCTTTAGAAACTCATCCAATCATCACAACAATACTTGATCATATCAGCTATTAATGTATTTGTCTTTAGATATGGTTGTGTGGTAGAGCTCTATTACCAAGAAAATGCCACTCAGACCACAAGCATCAGACTCTTCTATGATAAAAGAAGGACCCAGCATAACACTTCGGTGTCTGAAATGAAACTTTGGAAGAGCAGAAGAGACAGAATACTCAACTGCTATAGAGTAATCAATAAAATCACATTTAGATGTTTGAAACAATGTGTTTCCTCATTAAAACTTCATGCATTGTAGTTCCTGCGGTATGTTCCTCACATCTAGAATCTGTGGTGGGTGACCCTGGCTGTCAGCTAAGCACTCATCCAGCTGCTCCCTCAGTTGCTCCCCCAAGCAGGACGAGAAGAAATAGGAAGAGAAGCAAGAAAATTTGTGTGTCTAAATAAAGACACTGATTCAGGTGTTGAGAAGCAAAGATGACTAAGATCCAAGCACCTAGGAAAACACCTTTCCTCTCCCCTTCCTAGTATCTTCCCCTTGTTGTCACCACAGGCTCTGCTCAGTCTATTTGACAAGGCAACAGGTGGCACAGAACATTAGGAGAGGGTATAGCAGTTTCTTTCTGCCACTCCTTGTTCCTTACTCTTTTTTTTCTGCTTCTCCTTCCTTCTTACTTTTTCCCTGTGCTCTCGTGTGGGTCCTCCATGGACCACAGTCTTCTCAGGGAGTACCTATTCTAGTGTGGGTCCTCCAGGGACTGCAGTCCCTTTGCGGGGCTGTTGTGGAGTCAGATAGATCTGGATGTGACTGGGCAGCCCCAGACCTCCTCCTACAGAGGTCAGCCCTGCAGGACTGCCTCTCTCCTCCCCCCCACTACCAAAATCTTGCCAAAGGCACACAATGCAATCTATAAGTTTTCTTCTTAGCTGAGCTGAACACCTGAGACATAGGTCACTGTGTGTTAGGAATACCCTGCACATTTTTTTTATCCACTTCATTAAAGGTCTGTTGCTGTGTTTCTTAAGAGACAGTGTATGGGGCCACCTTACATCTTTGGTCTCATTCAGTATGTTATGTTACTTTACTTAATGCCATGTTACCTTACCTTATTTCAGTCTTCTTACCGGAGGAATCCAGATGTTTAGCAGCATCAAGCAGAGGAATGCACAGCTATCTTTGGAAGTGGAGGGGCAGTAATTTGTCTGGGACCGCATAGGTGGCAGTGTTAAAACTGAGCAGCTCCAGGGTAAGGCTGTAGCAACACATAATTTTCATTTTGAACATAAATGCTGGAACAAAAAGAAAAAAATCTTAAAAAACTTTTGCCATCTTCATTCCCATGGTCAAAAATCGCTACCATTTCAATAACATTAATCTGCTCAGCTATTAAGCCATTGAATGGGTAGTTTTGATTTCCCTCATCTCAGCTTATTTGCTGCTCCTCTTCTAGCTTTAATAGCTAGCTGCTTAATATGAGAGCTGTTCCATTTCATTACCTTTCTCCATTTTTTTCTTGAGGTGGAACTAATGCAATGCAAATTATGATGCCTGTCTCTGATTTTTCTATTAGACAACTTAGGATTCCATACAGCCTGTATTATTGAGTGCAGAGCTAGAAATACATTTGAATTTATGATGCAATCCTGGAGTTTGCAGTATCTCAAGTTTGGGGATTTATTTTTTTCAAGCAAGTAATGATGTTCAACTATATTCAAGTTTTTGATGGAGGCTTTTTCTGCAAAGGATGTTACACACATTTCAGTTCTGCTTTTTCCACGTGATTCAATTTCATAGCAGCTGCCATATAAAATTTCTGAAATACAGCTAAAGCATAGTATGAGCTTAACAGGGCACTAAAGCTGCAACAGTGCAATGTGAACAAGTTCTCAGATGCTGTTCAACTGGTTGGTGAAATCAAGTATAGGAAATAGTTGAATGAGTTGTATCATGCCAGAAGGACTGGGAAGGTATCTATTAAAACACACTGGTGCCTGGAGAGCTAGTTACATTAGCAATCAGAGCAATTTCCTCTTTGAGTAAAGAGGAAATCAGTTTTGGATTAAGCCCTGCAACATGTGTGTATGCACTTTTGAGTATGTAGTCTTTGCAGGAGATACTGCAAATTGCTGCTTTTATAAACTCTGTATGTGATGTGCATCTCAGCTAACACTTCTATTATATTTGTTCCTCACATTTGCTTTTATTTCACAGTATAAAACTTGAAAGAATTTGGTGGGCTGTGGTGTCCAATACCCTACGTCAGTCATATCAAAGAGAACTCCTTTCACTTCTTCCTTAAAAGCAGTGAGTCTCTTTACCCCAGTATTGTGAAAGTGGGGATGTTCTGCAACCATTTTCTTTGCGTGGCTAGAGACTTTATTTCCATGTGACATTTTCAGTGTATGCATAGCCAGCCTCTATTAATTTATAAATAAGTTGGTCTTTCCCTGCAGCAAAAGGAAAATGTTTTCCCTTGAGAAGTTTTCTTCACTTTTTGTAAAAAGCGGTACTGTCCCTTCTCTGCTTTTGTTTTAATGCTGAGCAAGCCAAAATGTTTTCTTTGCCCAAACTACAGTAGTGATAGTCTTCATGATAGTAGCAGTGATTGGTGTAGTTTTATAGTCACACCTGGACTACTTGCAGTGCCTTTGCCTCCTTCCGAATGAAGAGCTGTCTGATGTTTTTCACAGTACATTTTAATTTCTTCTGCTGGACTAGATCAGCTTGAAACTTGGCAGTTCCCATCCTTTCACAGCATGCTCTGTCTGCTGAGAAATGGCTTGCTTTGCTGATTGATCCTTTTTTTTTTTCCATTCCCTGTAACTTTCTCCTTATATGTTTTAGAGGAACACATATTCATCAATTTAGGTGTCTAAATGTCTTCTCAAGGCTTATTTTCTTTCTTGAAATATGGGCATCTTTGTCTGGATTAAACCTTAAGCTTCCTTTACTAGAATGTTCCTCTCATCCCTACATAGGGAATCCTGTAGGAAAATTATCAGCTTGCTGAAATGGATAGGAGTTGCCATTTTATTGGCCAGGAAAAGGAAACTCTAAGGAGGTCTGGAAATCCAGAAGAAACAAAGCACGTGTAGAATACAGGAATCTACAACACAACAAAAACGTTATTCTGGGTACTACTTCCGGGAAGTAAATTTTTGGCTTAGCAGCAAGGCCAGTAGGAAATCCTATAGAAGTAGACCATGAACGTATTTGGTAACTATGCCTGAAAGGAAACCCTCAAGGCAAACTTGGCTTGTGAATACCATATGAAATTGCAGAGAACCTCAAATAACCCTCATGAATCAGGAAATTTCAGAGGATACAGATGTTGCATGAATGAATTGGTCGAGTGCCTGGAAGGAGGATGAGCCTGATTCTTCAATGGGAAAATACACTTCATTAGAAAATAAATGATTATGAGGAAAACTCTTAAGGAAACATGTCTATTCTCCTGCTAAGGTCAGGAAACGGGGTGCTTGTTTGTTTGTTTGTTTGTTTAATATTTATTTATTTAATTAATTAAAAGATCCAACTCTCATATGTCAATGGTATAAGATCCAGAGAAATGGACATCAATTCTATAAGAATTGAGATGGTCAAATAATAATCTTAAAACAGTATTATGATGTGATTCTTTTTTCATAAGAACACACAGAGGGCTTCTTGTTAGTGTAAATGAAAGCTTAGTTTGGGAAAATGGATTTTTTACATCCTGGAGTTGAGCAAGAGATTATTGCATGTTTCTTTGCTGTGAAAGGGATGTGCAAAATAGGAAATTCAAAGGTATGTGAGCAGTTAAAGTGGGAGATGAAAGGTATCAGTGAACTATTTTCCTATTTGGATTATCTATTTCTCCAGTCTTATTTCAACACCTAAGAGACAATCCAGATGCAACCCTTGGCTCAGAAAGTTCATATACTGACTGATGTGGGAA
The DNA here is from genome assembly GCA_017639245.1 of Myiopsitta monachus. Taxonomy (NCBI): domain Eukaryota; kingdom Metazoa; phylum Chordata; class Aves; order Psittaciformes; family Psittacidae; genus Myiopsitta; species Myiopsitta monachus. The sequence goes on from CM029919.1 coordinate 71,460,051, forward strand.
GGATTTCTATTCTGAAGCTGTTTATATACTCCTCTTAGTGTCCTCCTCTGCTGTTCTCAGAAGGTATTTGCCAAATTGACTCTTTGTCTGGCCAAGTACAGCTGTTCTGCTACTGTGTTCTCAAAAGTATGCGAAGATACATGTTCTACAGGCTTTGTCTATGTGATAAGTTAGAACATCTCTTAGAAGGAGCATCTTCAGTACCTGCAGAAGGTCAGCTGACTCATGAGCTTGGGTGTATATGGGTGGCAAAAATGAAGATTGGTGTGCTTTGGGAGTGGAGCTTGCAATATGGGAATATGGAAGCTGTCCTACAGAGTCCAAACCCAAGACTCAGGCAGCATTTAAGGAACAGTGAGGTAAAATACTAGCGAAACAGATCAAGAAGAGCTGGAGAAATGCGTCTGACTGTCCAAGCTATATACAGTGCTTTGTGATACAGATTTTTTTTGCCTAAAATTGTAGACAAACTTGGTGATTTGTCCTTAGAGGACCTCAAATGCAGGAGTTTTAAAGCTACACCTGAGAGAGCATCTTTGTGCAGGTATTATTTGTTTGACAAGCTCTGATTCATGCTGAAGGCACTGGTAATACCTGGAGAAGTAACAGGTTGCTAACATGAGCAAAGACTTTGAAATTTGAAATTTGCCTCCACTGCCCCATAACTCAATACTTATCTGGGATCACTTGTATGAGTAATTGGTGGTTTTACCTCTCATGAATAATGTGAATTCCCAAACTCATGGTGAGAAATTTTTGCCACTTGATTGTTGTGTCACCAGTTTGCAATTCAGATGTCACATGCTTATATATATATTTGTTCTAATTTAACACATTTAGGACATCTGTTTATAAAAAATTATTACTGAAGTATCCTGAGCTACAAAAAATAAGGAGGGGGTTTTGTTTACTTTCCACATATACCATTATTTTAGTGGTTTCTTTTAAAAACATGCTAGTAAAGTAGGTCGAAATGCCCTGCTGATATTTTGTCAAGGCAAAACATAATACATCTTCAATTCTAACACGCTTCACAATGTCTTTTTAACCAGATTCTGAAAAGTGGGATTTTTGCAACTGAACCACAGAGATGTCATTAGTGTTGCATACCTGACATGGAAGTCTGACACCAGACACCTAACATCACCAGTGCTCTGAATCTGCAGCCCAAGTATCTCATTGATGTTTCCCTGGAGTTTGGGAAAAGCTGGTTTTGGAAATCTGGCTGTGGTATGAAAATGATCCAATTTGATGCTTAGTGTTGAAAGAATATAATCAAGCCTGCCAATTTACACTACAGTGAAAAAATAGAGATTATTTGGGGTTCAAAACAGTGGAGATAAAGCTATGGTTCATATGTTGATGTTTCCATGACTTTTGACCTGAACACCGGGTGGCACCTCATTAGAAATTCCAGGACAAAATTACGGCCCTAATTAAATGCTGCTGTTTTGCTTTCAGAGAAACTTTTAAAAAGGAAAAAAAATATCCAAAACACAGAAAAGATACAGGAAATTGCTAGAGGCAAATTATGATTCTAATCATGTAGGGAACATGTGTTTGTAACAGACTATGATTAAGTGACCTATGTAACACTTGAAGCATGTTATGAGGTACTTTACTCACTGACCATGGTGCAGCAGTATTGCAGTGCTGTTTCATTGACTTGTGTCTGGAGTTATGTTGCTGTACAAAGAAATTTCAGACCCAACTCTATAGAGACATTTGGCTCCCATTAGAATAATCCTTGGGTTCAGAGAACACTAAGCCACCTGAATACCTCTGAGAAATTGGAACCAAGTGATCCATCCATAGTTACAAGGAAAGCAGAGGCAAAGCAAGAGACTCCTAAGTCACTGTTTTGTGCTTTAAGTGCTACTCACCCCTTCGTTCAATAACAGGAGTTAGTATTAGGAGTTTGGACCCAACCTCAGAAAGGATTTGACAAGTAAGATGTTTGATGGGAACAAACAATTCTAAAGAAGATCAGAAATAAGCAAAGAAAGCAGACCATTACAGTAAATGTAAATTAATCTGCAAGGCCAGGAGCCTTAGCCATAAATCATGGGCCATTACAGTTTATCTATCTATTTTGAAGCTATTAAATTCTACTGCTACCACATAGAAGGATATCCAGGAAAGAGACAAACAATCACTACTTTTTCTAGTGGACATAATTTTTTCACTTCTACTTTTTCTGTGGAAAGAACAGAATGATAGAAGGTAAATTGTGTCTCATTGGCACATTCTGGTTTCAGTTTGCAGGCACTGGTTCTCATTCTGCCTTTCTCTGCTCAGAAGTTCTTCTCTATCTAGTGTTGTCTTCTCATGAATGTGCTAACACAGCAATAAAATCATCTCTCAGTCTTCTTTTTAAGAAGCTAAACAGATTGATCTTGCTAACACTTAGATTTTGAGGTACTTTCTCTAGCCCTTGAATAACTTTTGTAGATCTTTTTTATTCCAGGGATTACTTTCCTGACAGCTGCCTTTCAGCTCCTCATTTCTAATAGTTTTCCCTTCCTTCTCCCCCGCTCACTTCCAGGGTTTTCTAGCTGCACCTCTGGTCATAAAATCACAGTGGCAGTTTCTGCAGCAGTGCTTGAACACTTGACTTTGAACTCCTTCCCAACCTTACTGCTATCCGTATAATGGTCCCTAATTCTGCCAGTCCAGTCTGCAATCATTGTTGCTGCATGTGTATTTTGTTCTTAACTCTAATAGGGTGTCTTTAAAAATAAGCCAGATGGATTCTCCTGCCAGTTCTGTCTGCAACATTATCTACCCTTTCTCCCATCAGTGTAATTTACAAATTTTAACCAGCTGTAGTTCTTCATCAGGTCTTAGGTCATCATCCTAAAACTTGCAAAGTATTTTGCCTGACATCCTCCCCTGTAGGAATCTTTATTTAATGAGCAGCATTCAACTCCAATCATGACTTCTTGAGATTTTCCTTCCATTAATCCTTTGCTTGCTCATCATCACTCCATTCATATTACCATAGGATAATTTAGCTTGTAAGACATCTCTGAAGCTCATCTGAACTAACCCCCACTCTAAACAAGGCCAGCTTTAAAGTTAGAGCCAGCTATTGTGTAGTGCTGCCCTTTAATGACTGTGCTAAGTCAAACACATTATGGTCTATCTTATGCACCTTCCCCAACTAAACAATGCTTCAGTGAGGATATGAACTGTAAAGTTCCTTCCATACCTATTTGTCTATGTTTCTAGTGGCCTGAAAGGTGTTTGACAAGTCCTATTTTCCATCATCTAGTGGACTGACATTCATTGTATTTCCCATTAACTGAATCACATAGCAACAATTAAACAGGAAACTATTCGGTGGAAAAATTCTGCACTCATTTAGAAAGCGATGAGTTTTTCTCTGCATCACCCTTTGTCTGTTTCTGTCCTTTCCCCCTGATTTTTGTGATTTTTCTATTCTTTTACCAGCATTTTCTTCCTCTGGTAACTTTTAAATTAGTTCCACTTTGTATTTCATCTGTATAGGTGTTTTACCTGTATCCGTGTAAATACGCACTGGTGTATACTTCACTTTCTGTTTTTAAGAAGTAATACTTAGTTTGGGGGGGAAGCCCATGCACGATCATTTTCATGATCAGAGTCAAAAGGAAGACATGAAGTGAGAAGTGACGATGAAAAGGTTTGCTCCATACACCTCGTGTGTTCATTTTGTGCTCCATCCCATAAACACTGTTTCCAGATTTTACGTTTTTCTTAAATGTGTGTAAACTGAACTCATGTTTTATTGATCAGGAGAGAACTACTGTCGTGACTCACAGAGAGAGAGTCCAGCAGGCCAGAAATACGTGGGAGCCTTACAGTGCCTAATGCCTGTGTGACAGCTCAAGACATGATCCTTCTTCTAGAAATGGGCTGTGCTCTCTAACTTAGACTAACCCACAGGTAAGGTACCACAAAGTGGAAGAGAAGGCATCAGAGAAGGAAGAGGGACCCATGATTCAATGGGGCAACTGGTCGGAAATCTTTGGCTATACCTGTGCTAGTAAATTACACAGGACTAGGGCCTGTCCTCTGGCCAGAGCAAGAGACACAGCATGGCTCACCTCTCTTCAGCTCACTTCTTTACAGCTGGGAACAGGTAGGTCTTGTCCATACTTCCTGGTTGGGCACAGAACCAGTCCTCTAGTCCTACATTTCTGTCTCATTAAACTGTTAGCTAACCAACACTATGTTTCCCCTCAGTGGCTGACCTAGACACTAGGTCACTGTGATCCTTATGGTCCTTGTCCTCAGCTTTTGGTGCTGGAAATGCCACCTGGTAGCCATCCTTTCAATCCCACATCTGTTAGTGACAACGTTATTATCCAGCTGAGGTGGGAACTTCTGTGGCCATCTGGTCCTTCAGGAATTTTCTAAAGTAGAAGAGAAGAGAATGTCATTTATGTAATGTGTATAAAGGACACATTATTACCCATTAATGTATTAAGTAAGTGGATTAATTTATACAGGTGTACACTGCACACATTCTCTACAAGGGATATTTCCAGTTCCATTTCTAATCTGCAGTAAAGGATACACATACACAAGAACACAGGATTGTGTGGTTGGAATGAATCCTTTACATGCACCCTTTTCTAGAAGGCATCTTCCTTTTGCTGCTCTCCTCATCTTCTTTCATTCCAGATGACCAATGAGGGAAAAAAAAATAGATAATTGTCTAACTGTCAAGTTAGGCATTTCAAAATACCACTCTCTTCAGTAATACTCTTCAATTACATTGAAGGAACTCAAAGAGAACAATGCAGGTAGATGAGTTTGGAGCTAAGAGGATGAGAAGATGCCAAGCTGGAGTTGTTCTTTGATGAAAGTTGTTGATGATCATTGCAATTCCAGCTTGCTCTCCAATCATGGTTGCAAATTTTGTTCTTTTCTAAGTGCTAGGTCTGGACTGTGCTCTTTGCTTGATTCAGAGAGTATGGAAAAGGTTGAGTAGATTCTCATCAGCTGCCTCTTTTGACATTAAGACAACTTGGTTAACATCTCATAGCTTTCCACCAGTGCTGGTATGGGGTATTCTGGCTCCAGCTTGTGTCTTTAATTTTGCAGCAGGGTCCAAGAAGTTCTTACAGGCTTTTAAATGTCTGTGGCAAGGACGAAAGCTTTGTCATCTTCGTACACCATGAAAGTAGCTAGTAGATTCTGTGCCTGGTAACACTCAGGGAAAAGAATAATTAGGCAGATAAAGGGGAAAAATGCTTGTTGTTCAGAAGTGGTAGACTTTCTCCTTGTGGTGTTAAAGCAGAATTCCTATTAACACAGCAGGGTGCATTTATTACCTCCGAAAGCAAGAGCAGGCAAGTTTAGACTTGAATTTCTCTCATTTTATATAGGCCAGAGGCACAATATTACTGGAAGCTCTTTTAATGCTAGGTGTGTCACAAGGATGGGAGGCATGAGAAAGGGTGTGTTTTGGAAGACTGTAACTGAGTTGGGTAAGGGCCACTGGCCAGCTTCCTTTTCACACCAAAAGTGCAGCTGGCTTGACACACAGACCTATGGCCAGCTCCAGATTCAAGGTGCTAATGATATGTTATTTTTCTCCTTCAGGCCCCTTTGCAGCTTTAATTAAACTGTACTTGCACTTGCAAAGTTTCGCTTCCTGGCATGTGCAGTTTTGTCTGTTCAAATTCTTTTATGCAAGTAGAAAAATTATAGGCCTGCCTTACTACACTTGTTAAGGCATGGGACCAAAGCTCATCTCAGGCAATTACTAGGAGTTAGTGCAACCACAGAACTAATCAACTCGGAGATGGATTTACCAATAGAGAAAGACAGGGTTGAAGACAGAATGGGTGAAGGGGATGAAGGTGACAGTATTTCTCTATCATCACTGGGTCACAACAGAAAGAATTGACAGACCATAAGAGGAAAAAATAATGGACCATCTACTACAATACTCTTCAGTCTCCATGCAATCCTATTATACCCTACAGGGTTTCTAAAAGCTTCACCTCTGTCAAAGTACCTTCTGTAGGAGGTATGCCACTTATAGGAGCGAGGCTGAGTTTCCATTTACATGATCATTCAATTCTTGGTCACAGTGATAAAGCCTATAAGAATCAATCTAAGCGAAGTAAGGTGACCAAGTTGTTTACCATTGGATGTACACAGAGCATTATTAGAGTATAATAAATTTTAGGAACTGACAACCAAAGTGTACTTGAGGTGAGTGACCTAGAAACAAGCTCTGTATCTTCCTACTTTGAGCCATCCGTTATGATTTACATTTGTAAATGTGTGGCTCACCCTGCTTTCTGAAACTGCCAAAATCCAATATTTTTGACACTGACATGTGAAGTGTGTAACTGATACTTTAAATGAGGGACTTGCTAAAAATAACAGCAAAAGTTTTTAATTATATGGGATTATTCTTAACACGTATTAAGTTTTCCATAACATCAGACTTAGGACTCAGCATTTCTGATTTCAGTAATTTTCAGGCAGATAATACTATGTCTGTGGGCAGAAGGGATAAATTTAGATCTAAAATGAATGACATACATTGTAATGAAGTGAATGCAAGGTAAGGGATCATCAGCAATGAGTTATTTAGGTGGAAATGAACTGGAAGGTGATCTAGGAAAGATGAGGCAAAACACTGTATTTGAGGATAGATGTTCCAGTCACTTTAGGAAATTACAAATAGGTGTTCTATTCCAGAAAATGTAAAGCATGGCTGGTAAACCATTTTCAAAAGATGATTATGTCTTAAGTGGCAAGGAAATGGCAGAGCTAAACATGTGGGATTAAGGAACATGGCTGCTCCATGTTGAAGGAAGACAGTGTCATATTTACTTTGCAGATCTGCAAGAACAGTTTAATAGAATGACTGTGCAACTATGCTTACATGTAGGATGAATGATTTAAAATTTGTGTTTTCTCTGAGCCCGGTAACAGAAAGGACTATTATGAATCAAATGGCTGGCACACCTAAGAAAGGGACAAGTCAATTTGGTTCATGAGATATCTGTCATGTTGAGTGCTGGAGAAAATGACCAATCCATTGCAGTAACCAATGACTAGCAAATTTTAGATCCTAGTTATTTTTAGAAATAGATTTCAAATTCGTTTAGTTTTCCTTTGTCTGGTACAGTACTTGTTTGTCTCAATACTCAATACTTGATGAATCCTAAGTCTGAGGTTATGGAAAATTTAGTACATGTTAAGAATAGTCCCATATAATTAAAAACTTTTGCTGTTATTTTTGTCAAGTCCCTCATTTAAAGTATCAGTTACACACCTAACAGGTCAGTGTCAAATTTCTGCTCTTTTACCTTACTGTTAAGGGCATACTGCATGTATCATATTGAGTGACATGTCTAATCTAGTCATGAATCTACATTGACCCCTACCAGGTGAATTTTCAAGGAGTATGTAGGCAGTCATTACTATTAAATCTGAGCTAAAGGGTCGTGTCAAAAATGTTATTATTCAGAGAAATAATAATTTGACAGCTTCTGGATCTGTAATGGCTGTTGTCTCAGTTGAGAAAAAACCTGAGCAGCAAACCTCCCGCTTCCTTCTATGCCACATAGTATGATAAGCTGACTTTCAGTATTGACACTGAAAGTGAAGAGCCACCTGTCAATTATCAAAAGGTTTCCTTGCTGAGTGCTCATGCAAGAAGCACTCCAGGTGACTTTTAGATGATTCATCAGTTATCACTACCTGAGTCATGCATCCCACTGAGTGGGATGAACTTCTTCCTCTTCTGTTATGCTGATTTGCTATGACAAAAAGTTACCTTGTGGCATCCACAGTTTTCACAAATGTGTGAGAAAAGAAAGTAGCAAAAGGTCTGTCTGAGAAACAAAGTCAGTGATGGATGCTCAGCTGTTTAAAGACAGAGACCTGGAGGTGAACTTGCACTTCGTTGGGGTTGACTTGCCATTCATCTGCAAGGCTCAGTGCCCCTGCACACACATGGCTGTGGTGATGGCAGTGAGGAGCCTGGCACAGGACTAAGTCTGAGAATACCTCTTGTAGATCTTCTTACACCTAAACACAACAAAGTCGAAGTTTATTTTCTAAAAAGGAAGTTGTGCTGCCTCTGCTTGTGCTGTGTGTGTGGGGATAGAGAGTGTGGGCCACAGGGGATTTCAGAGGTGTAAAAGTGATACAGGGACAACAGATATTAGCCCAGTGGTAGACACAGGGAAGTAGTTATGACCAAAACTAGCTTACACTGCAGGTTCTTGCCTTGTGCCATTAGATACACATCAGAGTGAAGAAAAAGCTTGTTGAATAGCCTGCAGAGTCCAAGAAATACAGAGAACAGTGCAGCAGTCAGAGAGGTGAGTCAGACATGTGAAGTCTGTGTTAGAAATACTGGAAGAATAGCAGGCTTCACTGCATAGGCTGACCTCCTTCTCAGTTTTGGGCTGACCCTACGAAACCTGCCACCTGCCAACTGTCAAAAACTCTTATCTTGAGTAGGAAATGCTCATCCTATGAATGTCATCAGGACTGACATTGTTTCGCACATGAACTCCTACAAAATGTGCTGCGGAGGACCCAGAGCTGGAAACTTCTGTGTAACACTAATATGCACTGTATACACTGACTAAAAATAGGGAAAACCCCAAATTGCAGTCAGTATCATGAGCAATGGGTGAAAAGCATCCTTTACCTGCAGTGGTTGGCTGAAAGGGGAAGCAAGATTTTCCATGAAGTTGCAGCCAGTTTCTTTTTGTTTTGTTTTGTTTGGGCTTTTTTTTTTGTTGTTTGTTTTATTTTGGTTTTGTTTGTTTGATTGTTTGTTTCTGTGGTTTGGTTTTTTTTTGGTTCTTCTTTCTATTTACTTATTTATTTATTTGTTTGTCTGAGGATTTTTGTTGGTTTGGTTTGGTTTTTTGGTTTGGTTTTGTGTGTGTGTGTGTAGTGGGTTTTTTGTTTGGTTGGTTTTGGGGGTAAAGTGCTGCTTGCCTGTTTTCCTAAAAAACCCCTTTATAATTTATCTCATACTTACCAGTTGTAGTTCGTAGCCCTACAGATATTCCCACAGCCACAGGGTATGGCATCTTTCAACTAAACTAAGCCTTCTGCCACTGAGATTCCAGCTATTTCTTAAGACTTTGAGAAAGCAACAAGATGTATAGGTTTGTTTTGTCTGTTCGTAACTATTTTGATGGTTTCTAATTTGATAATTTGAAATATTATTGCTTTTCTCCATATAATTTGCCTATAACATAACAGTTAAATATATCCTTTTTTAACAGTATAAAGGGAAGGCTGTTGCTGCAAAAGATGTCAGCCCATAGAAGAGTTCTGAGATGATATTCCTGCCTCACAGAGAGCATTTTGCATGCAGCCTATGCTTCATCATTTTATGAGAGGCCAGGTGTGTAGGGAGGGGTAATAGCTTGTACTAACTGATTGATATGCTAGGGAAAATGACACATTTCTAGTCACACACATCCTTGACTTTCAATGTGACTAATGAGTGCTAGATGAAATACTGAAAGAAATGAGTGACCAAACACGGAAGGTTGGAAGCAATAAATTTAAAAATTATCTCTTTTTTTGTCTTCTGGATATTTACTGTAATTACCTGGTTGGGGGGATACTGCATGCATAGAGCCAAAAGTTGATTAATGTTAATTTCAGAGCAAACAGAGACAAGAAAGACCAATGTGCTCCACAGCTAAAACTACGCTTTCACTGAAGGACAAGACATCTGTGAATTTACAAGCCCCAAATTATATGTGAATAGCTATTAGCTGTCCTCATATAATTAACTTCCTTCAGCAGTGGATGGATATCCTTAAAGGCACCAATTGGTGTTGACTTTCAGAACAGCAGAGCTAAAACCACCTGTATACCCAGGTGAGCCTGCTTTCCTCATGGGGAGCAGCTGGAGCGTCTATAGGACATAGGACTGGAATTTGCAGTAAAGCAAGGGTATTTTAAAATAATCTTCACAAATCTGTGAACACTTATCTTTGTGTCAGAGAAAAAACATAAAATTAAATTTTATTAGAAACATGTGGATCTATGTCTGATTAAGTGTTCACTACTTATTTCATTCTTTGCCTATATCTGTTGTTCTGAGGGGTATCATCTTATCAACACAACACCCCTGTTCATAGGTATGAGACAGAGATAAAAACTAGGATGAGCTTTAATCATCTGGTCTAACCTCCATAATCTGGAGCATGTGATTTCACTGATGTATCCTGTACTACCTTCAGATTCTGCTGTTGAGTTAGAGCACATCTCTTAGTCTGAGGTTTTCACATGAGGAAGAGCTCACCATGCCCTTCATTAAGATTCTTTCAAACTCTCATGTCTCCTCAAGGTGGTATGCATAATCAAATCAACTGCAGATTCCTTCTGGTTAAATTAAATGCATAGGAGGAAAGTGTAGTCACTTGGTGTGAGATGTATCTTCTGCTACCTAAATATAAGAAGCATCTAGTCTAAGGTAGTTTTCTACAGTCCTCCTGTAGTCAGTGAAGAGAGATGATTCATTCAAAAGACTCATCAGCTTGTTTTAGACACTTCTCTTAGAATGAGATGAGTCATTCTCTAGAGACACCTATCTGCCTCCACGGATTGCATTTCTATTTTGGACTAGGTACTTTTTGGTGGCTGAAACTAGGTGAGATGGCTCTTGTCATCACTGGTATTGAGAGCATTAGCTCTTTAATGTTCCTTTCTCTAGTTTCATCATCCTTTTTGAAACGTGTGTACTAAAACTAAATAAAATTTGTAACTATCTTTCTAGCACTAGAACAACCTCCTAATACTGCTTCCCTACTTGTGCATAACCTTTCCCAGCTTATACACCCAAAGACAGAAGGTGATCCCTAGCCACCACATTATATGAAAAGCTCATGTTCAGTTAAATACCGGCCAGAATTCCCAGGTCTATGTTCAAGTCATTAGTCTCACAACATGTTGATGTGTTATATATTCTCCATTTATACTGAGACAATAGCAGGCAAAAATAAAAAAAGCTGCATTTTTGAAGGTGGGAGAGAAAAAATAGTAGAGTGTGATCTTTAAGTAAAATTAATGTAATTTATCTTCACCTTCCATATAAAACACACCGTACATTTTATCGATTTCTCTAATACAAAATATGCCACACTCAACCACGGCTTAGAATACGTTTTAGAAACATGTCTGATGTAACAATTCCTACTGCTCTTGAATCAAGGAATATGTGAGGAACAGAAGTTTTCTTATTCCCGCTCTCATGGATTAAATGACTGGCCTGGTGAGTTGAACCAGCATCAGAGTTAGAGCTCAGCCACACTTGTTTTTTAACATGTTATCTTTGCTGTTGGAGAAAACTTGAGATTTTTTGTCCCAGTTGTAGTCAAGTGGAAAACATCGGTATGAGATGGGAGAGGTATGGATGCCCAAGCAGATTCAGCAGGAACAGGAGTCAAATGTGGTAGAGAATTCAAAGAAAAGAGGAAGTAAAAAGTGGATATCCTTTGGTTTAACTAAGAGAAGAGTACCATTCTGCCATTTCTGTCACTTGAAATCATTTCTCCTTCCAGGTGGGCTGAGATTTATAGCATGGGAATGAATACTCAATAGTAATTCTTCTAATGTGGAGGCTAATTCCCTTTATTATTGTAAACACTGTCCCAAAACACGTATGTGACACTAAAACCTTATTTGTTTTTTACTTTGAAAGGACATCTAAATATTCTTTGCTGTAACTTGACTGCCTGTGTGAAATCTGTGAAGTTGGCACCTCAATTTTCATCTTGAAGCCAATGTTGTCTGAAACTTAATCAGTCGGAGACAAAAAGCATTTATTCTGACCTGTTCATAAATGTTTTATTACATAGAAATGGTTCCAGTTGTCAAGTCCTAATCACCAGAGTGACAGAAAATCAAAAAAACCTGTGGCCTTTTTTGCAAGTGTCTCTAGGTCCTGCTGTCTGACCCTCCTGAGCTGTGGAATTAGCTTTAGCGTGCGTACTTTTGCTTCTGATTTTTTTAACTGCTAGCCCCAGGAAGAACAGAGCCAGTATTTTAGATCGAGAACACTGAGCTCTTTCTTCCACATCTGTTTTTGCTACTGTCAGATGTCAGCCCTTGCAGCTGAAGTCACCTGGTTGATCATTCCTGCCTGGCCAAATGCTCCCAGCTCAGACTGACTTGTTTGGGTGCAGGACATATAGGAGAAAAATCAATTGGCTGAAATGCCTCTGATGTATATTAGAGAAGTGATCGAAGAAGAAACTGCTATTTCTGAAAGTCCATTGCTATGTTTGGTTTTTCAATGAGTTGTTTCCCCTAGGTTAGCCTTCTTAAGTGCCATACCCATATCCCGTGGTTTGGTTTTAAGCCGTTGGTGCAGGATAGGCCACTGAGGTTTATGGATCAACATCTACAGCATGACTCTGAGGTTCTGGCTAGGCCAGAGAGTACCAGCTTTGGTTTTTCAAATGGATGGATAGCTGAGACTTAGTTAAAAACCTTCTGTCTTTCACCCCTCCCAAACTGCCGTCCCTCCACGCAGGGAAGAGACCTGCAGGGGGTTTTGCACTCCCTCGGCTGAAGAAATGTCTTACAAGATAGAGGTCTGGTCAAGAGAAGTAAGGATTCAGCTGACTGAAAGATTGGAGCAGTTTCCAACTATGAACTCATCCTGCCCAGATAAAGACTTATTGCAAAACTACTTGCAGCTGCTTTCTGAGGTTGGTCATTCTTGGACTGTGTCTGCAAATAGCCTTTTCCTTGTGTTACTCAGCCCTAATTAGCAAATTCTTGTTAAGAATGGACAAACACAATGCTAGCACCATTGACGTCTACGTCCAGTCCTAAACTCCCAGCACGTTTGCCAGGCATTTTCTAAAGTACTATCACACACTCAGATCTGGTCCTTGCTCTCCTCAGCTGCTTGGGGAGCCTGGCTCAGATCCTCACTTTGCTGCCTGGGTAAGCCACCCACAACCACAGCAGGCTGAGTGGGGTATATTTGGGCTCTGTAGCTCATGGGTATGTAATATGGAAATACTGTGGGGTTTTATGGTACAGTCGCTTCATTTTTCCTGCAGCTGCTCCTTAAAGTCAAGCCCCAGGCAAGTGTTTGAAATCCTCTGCTCAGCCTGTGTGTAAAAAAACAAAAGTCCAACCAGCACATGGGATTTGTGTTGGCCACAGTTAGCAGTCTGGGTGTCAGGACCATACAGTGCACTCCTTGTGCAGAGATGGTCTGCCTGGTAGTACTACATCTATTTTCTTAGAATATCCTTCAGAGAAAGTAACAATGGAAGAGAGAAAGCGCCTGGAGCAGTCTGCAGCATAGGGAGTCTGATTTCTTTTGGCTTCATATACAAAGTAAAAGACTGGCATTAACCAGGAAATGTGTGAATTGCCCTCTGTGGAGGGGATATTAACCCCACTGCCTCCTGCCCCAGCACCTGGGCAAGGAGGGTGAAGTCCAGCACCCTTACACAGTGCCTTACTGGGCTTTCCCTCCTGCCCTATGACCCCGAGCTCCCAGCACAGCTGGTTGGGGGACACCTGTGTCTGCCACCCACCCTGTGGGGCAATACCGCCCACAGTAAGAGCCTGGGAAAGTAGCCAGAGCAATTACTCATGGCCTGTGTAATTATTAGGTATGTGGAGGGCCTTGCAACTCCTTTGCTGCCACGCTGTCATACCCTACTGCCCAGAACTCTCTTGTACCAAACCAGCATCTTCTTTACCTATTCCTTCCTGCAAAGTCTTGCAGACATCACCTTCTCAGAGCTTCCACAGGAGGCTACTTGTCAAAGAAGAGGGAATCCAGGAATGGAGGTAAAGAGAGAAGAAGGGCATAGGGTTGGAGAAAAGAAGAACCTTAAGAGTTAGAGAAAGATGGGGATTAGCTATATGGGATCACAGATCAGTAGAGAGGTTCTTGATCTCTGATCTCAGAGGTACCCATCTTGGCTGCCAGGTTCCCCAGCATCAGAGTTGAGCTGTGGTCCTTTCCTGGTAATATCCCTTCTCATGTGTCAGCACATCATGGCATGCTGGCAGGTAAAAGCAACCTGAGCACTCTCCGAAATGTCAGCATAGATATTCAGAGGACTGGCCTATCACTGATGTGGGTTTTACCTTGCTCTGACTTACAGGAAAACCTAGTCTATATTTTGTGTCTGAGATCGCAATTTGGTTATTCCTTCTGTGGCTTATTGCAAAAAAAGGGTTGTTGCAAGGCAGAATTTGTCTATGCTAATGAATATCACATATTTTGCACTCTATAAATGCATATTGTCCTCTACTGACTATGAAGAAAGCCTGTTTTGTTTCAGCTAGCCACAACTTGTGAGTCCTACTTTGTTAGGTTACTGATATTCTCTGCAAGTGTTTCTGAAGTGTTTTGACTGTCTAGGCTATGCTTTGTGATGGAGCTGAGACACACTGAGTTGCAAATTTGCAGTTCTCGTCGAAAACTCTCCAGGTAAGACACAAATGCCCATTTACAACTAGGAGCTGTACACTTAGCTCAAAAGTCTAACTATGGTCTGGCAGTGCTTTAAAAGTTCACTCTCATTTTCCAAGAATCTGATATTGGCCTCTTACCATCAGCCCCAGCTGCTCAGAGGAGGCCCTTTGAAAACACCTTCGCAGCTCTGCACCAAAGGTACATTTCTGGCTTGTGAAAGGGGCCAACAACTACAGTGCAGAAACACTGTACTGTGGCCTTACACAGCTAAGAGCTAGTAGCCAACTGGCAATATAAATAGCTTTCTAAGCCTAGCTAATGAGTATACAAATTAATTAACTCCTGGAGGAAGGGGAAATCATGCTGGGGAACGTGCTAGTTGGAGGGAACAGAGACTCATAGCTACCTCATTAGACAGAGCAGATGTCAGTGGTCTCTGGAGTGCCAACAGAGATTAACCAAGCAGCAGCTCATGTCTTCTCAGTTACTTCTGCCACCTGCATGGGATATTATGCATGTGGAAGGAGCTTGGTGTGGATGGAGACTTGACTTTTGTTTCTGGGGAGATGATAGCAGAGATAGGAGGTAGAGCTGAATCCAACAGAACCAAGGAATTCTGCTGCTAAAGGCATTTAAAGACAAGAGGGCAGAGTAGAAAACTTATGGGTTATCGAGAGAGGCAGAAAAAGCCAGATTCTTTAGCATCATCTCATCACCCATCACTGATCACCCATTTCTGAAAACTCAGGGGTAAAAAATAAGTTAATTTTGTAAAAGCTGACAGGAAAATCAAGAGCTGTTTTAGGAGAGACCATTACTTCTGGCAAGGAGAAAGTTAAGGATGTGGAAACTTGTACAAGGGAAGAAGATGAAAATGGATGTGTAACATGCACCTTTGGGATGGCATACATCCAGACAGCTTTCATTATGTAGACAAAAGGTTAAGGTTTCAGATGAGGGAAATATTGTGCTAGATGATCAGCACAACAGAATAATTACAGACTGGACAGCAGGGATATGAGAGGAGAAGAGTGCAAGAGCTTTGGGATGTCCAGATAGTTCTTATTGTTGACACTTCAGTCTCAGAGAATATGAAGTTTTGTTATCACTTGGACACAAGGCTTGCACTGAGATTTTGGAAGCTGTGTGAACTGCAGATGGAACACATGGCAAGCTGCTATGGACACACACAACAAATCCATCTGAAAACATCTTGCTTGCAGACTCTCTAATTTATGCTACTCTTGAATAGCTGTGCACATAAGCTGCCTTTCCTCATCTGTCAAGTCCACAACATCTACTTAAATATCTGTATATAATTGCTCTTGGATTTGTTGAGCTGAAGCCAGGATAAGTAGACTTGTTTCAGAGGAAAGTTACTCACAGTCTTTCTCTTAGGCTGCTTATGACTTGGGTCGTTTGGCACTGCAGGAAACAGGACTTCTCATGTATTGCATCTGAAGTGTATGTGGAGTTCCTTAACTGAGACTAATAGGTTTTGTATTTGAAGAAGGGCATCATCTGGGCACACACTGTGGGTATGTGTGTAAATGCGTGTTTCTGTGTTCGCAAGCACGTGTACACAAGATGCCTTATGTAATTCTTCCCAGAACTCCACCACTCATCTGCTCTATGTCTGCACAGAGACCTTTTATTGTGCTTTATAAATGTGCGCCCTTGTTGTCTTATCCCTGTTGGTTCAGTTTCCAAGAACAGAATGGATAACAAATCTTCTATTCTCTCTCTTTCCTTCTGCTTTTCCCTTCTTGGATCTCTTGAGGTTTTTCTCCCCTTTCACTTTTCCAAAGAATCTAAAGCATTTTTGTGGTTCTCCTGTAATGATACGATGTCTAAAGCAGAGTGCCTGGCAGACCACAGCATATAATATACGCACAACGGCTGCATTTGCCATGACAATCACAAAAAATTTAATGACATTTAACTAAATTAAAGCCATTTTTCCCCAGCTGATGTTTTATGTCAACAACTTCTTCAGCTAAAATATCTTCAATATGGTCAAGCCAAGAGCTATCCCAATGCTACCTGCTAATTTGTGACCCACCCACAATCTTAATGTTTCCTGCTGCCTCGACAACAATTTGATAACAAACAAGTTAATTGCTGTTCCCAAATAAATGTATAAAGAACATCAATTTAGGCTTCTATTTTTTCCCATACAATCAATATTCTTATCTGAGAAATATAGATCCTACTCTTGAAAAACATAATGACATTAGAAGTTTCCATTAAGTAACGAGTCTTTGCTTTTGATTTTGTCATTCTCCTCGCTCAATGCAGAGAGTTTCATTTAAATATGTAATTTTGGTTTTTTTTCCCTTATAGTGCCAAGAAGTATGGAAAAATTGATAAATGACTACATGGCACCTGGGAAAGACAGAAAGGTTGGCTTAGAGACAGTGGCAAAAGGCAAAAGAAAGACAAAGGCCTTACTTTCAGAAGCAGGGTAAGCTCAAGGTGGGTAACCTTCCTCAGATGAATTTTGGATGCTTGAGGAGAAGGTGATCAGAGGTAGTGCCTCAGACACCCAGGAGCTGGCCTTAATCACGTGGGAAGGACCATTTTTCTTAAATAAATCCTCATTTTGCCAAATTGGCACAGTGACTATAGGGTCCATGAGCTTACGTCTCTGGTGCCTATTTGTGGCTGAGCCCTGCACCAAGCCCTGTTCTGTTGTCTGCAGCACTGTGAGGCCCTGGTCTCCAAACAGCTTCTGATTCTCTGGAATGAGAGCGGTGAAGGATGGACAACTGAGCCACAGTCTTGCTTCCAGGACAGTCTGCAGTATATTTGGACCCTGCAAAGATATGTAACCTAGTTCACAGATCCTCAAAGCCTAGATGTGTTATTTCAGTTCTCCGTCAGGCTGGTATCTTAAAAGGGCTGCAGAAAGCAGGTGTCTGATGACTCAGAGGAATTTTCTTGCACAGAAGGAACTTAAATCCAGCTCTTGTGTGTCCCAGGGTGGTGCCTTAACAACAGTTAATAGCTTTTGCTTTCTCTTTTTGCTAAACAGGTTGTAACATGCCCTTGGTTGTCCACAAAACTGCATCTGTGTCTAGATAGTCCTCCCATTTTGTCAATGCTCTACCTTGTAACCTTTACAGATTCTATCTTTCTGCCTTTACGGAAAATCTTAGACTAAGTGTATGACATGCAAACCCCCTTGTTAGAGAGGGGGAAAGATGTGGAGTTAAAAAAAAAAAGGAAGAGAGAGAAAGCTATGAGGCAATGATTATCTAAATGTCTCATTTTGGTTTTGATAGGATGGTGCATATGTGCTATCATCTAAATTACAATTTATTCATGCATTACAGTTGAATGATATTAATCAGGAAGTGGCATATTGTTAAGCAGAGCCTACTAATACAGCTTCATAGACTCTTTTTCCTTTGAGCTATTTAAGTGTTCTTCTGTAAGTCTTGCAGAGGAGTTCACTTTTCTCTTTTTGTATTTCAGATACATTTAATAAAGAGACAAATAACTCTCCTTTGTGTTTCACTGGATGAAAATGAACTCCATAGTTCTGGGATATCTAAAAAAATTGTCAAACTTTAAGGAATCAAAGAAACTGAATGGAAATGGTAGGACAAATTTAATTTTAAGCTGATTGAAAACAGAACTCTTTAGGAAGTTGACAGAATTTTGTAGCATCAGGAAGCCTACATATTCCAAACAAATACAGAAATACTACCATGTCCTCTTACAGTTTATTTCTGTATGAAAAGCTTCATAGCAAACAGATAAACCCACGTACTGAGAGGTAAGAACATACACATATAACATCTTATATAGCATCTTGTTTGACTGAACTTTAAAGATACTTGTAGGAGATCCCTCAAAGGTTTTAAGGACTGTACTGGTTTGTGGTTAACCTACCTGAATGTTAGATATCCATTCAGTAATGTGTCTTTGGTGAAGTTTATAGGCTAACACTGTATAAGATAACGAAGCGGTAACACTGATTGGGGAGTATCCAGGTAGTTATCAGTCAGAAAGAGATGTATCATATGCTGCAGGCAGGTGTGTAACTTCTGACATTCCAAAGTCAACCGCTCCTGGTGCAGAGCCCTTGCCTTCTGGAAGAGATGCTGTAGCCATAGGCTGGACAAGTTCTCCTATTTCTGTGTGAGAGTCCCTGCACAGGTCTGCCAAGGAGTTCTAAAGCCAGTATCAACCTTCTTATAGTATTTTACTTTTTGAAGGAAATATATTTTACCAGTTGAAGTAGTGTTTTGAGGTCTTTCATTCAGAACTGGGAAGGTAAGAAAGGATACTGGAAGGAAATCATACACTACCAGCAGCTGAACAAAGCTTTCCATAGAAAATAACAAGCTTTAACATTGAAGGACTTCTATGCCTATTTATTTATTTCATTATTGCAAAAAAGGCTTTCTAATTCACATAATTTTACAGAATGGAAGCGCACCATGGAACAATGAGAACATTTCAAGACAATTTTTTGCTTGGTGCCTGAACCATATATTTTGTATATAGCATGCTGAATTGAAACCATAGGTAGAGAAGTGATGTACAGAGCTTGGGGGTGACCACTTCCGCAATTACAGCAAAACAAAATGAATGAACACCCAAGAACACAAGGTTTGTCAATTTGTTCATCAGAAGAGTTGACCTGAGATTGTGGGAAGGTCTTCTTGCGCAGCAGCAAATTAGAAATAGCCTCAGAGTTCGTATCTACACTATTAAAGGAAAGAGGATCGGGGACTGATCCTGGCCCCAAAGCCACATGGTACATGCTGATCTGCATCCACATTAGCCAGGGTCAGCCCTCTCCATGGCAGATGTGTCCTGGGGATAACTAGGTGAATCCATCCAAAGCAAAGCCAGGAATGAGCTAGCAGTTGAACAGTATAACCAATGACCCTTTCTAAATTTAGGATTATAGATGCACCCATAAAATAACTGGCCTTTTTTATTTACTGTTGTACACAGAGGCAGCACCACCAAGAACCTCAAGGTAATCACCTCAAACCTCAGTTAGAGTTGAAAATTTCCAAAGGTATCTAGATCACTTTTCTTCCAATGTGGATTCGGGCACTCAGTCATTGAGTCATTAGTGCACCACAAACATGGCAAAATAAACTTCTCTGTACCCAGCTTACGTTCCTCTTAACAGAGCAGCCTATCTTTCATCTGTTGATGAAGTTCTTCATGGTGTGTGAGCCCTATCAGAGTTCTTCATGTACTTGTGTTCTCCTCATTAACAAGGTATCACACAAGCCTCTAGAGGAGGCTGATCCTATAGCTGAATAACCTGCCCATGGTGACATTTTGCAAAGAGTGCTGGCTCCTTCTCTAAAAGCCTGTGCCAAAGGACATCTTGATCTTCATATGCCCATTGTCTTATTCAATATAGAACAATGTCTTTATAGCATACAGTGTTACAATAGTTAATTAGAGTTTATGGCATTTTCATGAAAAGCAAGAAATTATGATAAATATGTGAATAATGGCCAGGGAATGGATCAGCTATTTTATCATAAATGAATGTCAATGAAGTGTAATTTTCTGGTTTAGGAGGATTCCTGCACCTGGTAATATACTTAATAAACATTAATTAAAAGGTTAATATGCTGTAGAAATTGCTTTTCTCTGAAGCCACCTGAAATCAATTTGAACCCAATTACAAGCAGTTATCTATTGTTTATGTGGTTAAAGATTAGAGAATACATTTCTGCTTGTCAGGAGCCATCAGAGCAGGCTTTGAATGTCATGATCAGAGGTGATTCTGAATATTTGAATGCACTTTAATGAGCATAGAAAAACCATTAGAAAATGTAATCAGTCATATTTGATGGCTTGACCTTGGGATTTTGATAACAAGGGGTCTAATAATTTCTGTCTTAAGTGCCAACAGGATTTGCTCTTGAAATCAATTGACCATTGCTTGCTCACTGAGAGGGTAATCTTGCTTGGGAAAAGCAGTATAAATCACAAAACTCCAGCGAGTTATAAAGTAGGTTTGGAATACTATCTCTCACAGACACACAAAATATGAGATGCAGTTGAAAAGTGATCAAAGGATAATACTCTTCAAAGAACTTGGTAGGCAAGTGGTGCTTAGTAATTCCAGTGAAGTTCTGTTCTGTATATGCTCAACTGCACTAAACACTGAGATGCAAACGACTCTGCAGCAGCAAAGGTGTATATGTTCCCTTATTTTCATGAAAAAAATGAAATATGGCTCATGCATAATATGCATCCCATTTGCATCCCATGTTGAATGGAACTTGCTCTTCCTGCTGTACAGGAAGACCTGCACTTTTACTGGTAACATATCTGGGTACAGGAACCAGTAGAAGTAAAAAAGGAGAGAGGTCTTAATGCCTTTTCCCGCACAAGATAGGTAGATATTTGTGCTTCTCATATGAAAGTTATGTCCATATTCCTCATCACAGGTTTTGTTCCAGATCAAGTAGATGATTGAGCTTGACTGTAGGTTCACCCATATGAGTAATTGTGCTGAAGCCAGTGTATGCACTTGTTTAAGCACAGAACTTATCACAAGTGACTTTGGATGCTGGGAAATATAGGCACCTCTTCCATCATTGTTGGGGGGGGGGGGAAAGAGGAAGAGGAAGGACAGAGAATGGGAGATTTGCATCTCCTGAGAGCACTTCCATTATCCAAAGATAGGTATTAAATATAACTGGAAGCAATTTCCTTCTGGAGGGACTGAATTTTCTCTTCATTGACTACAAAAGGAATCTAGAGGAAAGAGCTTAGCATATGGCTGGCTGTGGGTGAGATTTATGGGACTTAAATTCATACACACAGCAAATTTCAGCCTTTCTCTATTAATTTATAATTTAGGATGAGAATTTTCAAGACGCCAATAGAGTTAACTATTGTCATATAGGCATATGTATATAAGCAGAAGATGATCTCAGGTATTTCCATCAGACATTCCTGTGGGAATTAAAGGATCTCAGAATAAATGACTGCCCACTTGGAATGAACAATGACATTTCAGTATGTCATAAGCCGCAACATAATCAAATACACATATTAGAACTTTTTTAATGGTCTGGTGTACTCAGTGGTAAAAGATGCAGACATGCCATAACTGCTAAAACACATTTTCATCACATTTGTGAGAAGGTGAAGAGGATTTCGAATTTAAAATCTATTTTTAAAGTCCTCCCACCCAGGCTTTAAAGTCCCTCCCCCAAATATCCAAGCACATAGAAAGGCAGTTCTCTGTAAAAGACTCATGTTATATTTCTTGACTATATTTCTTGGCTATATTTCTTGATTTCAGCAGTGAATCCTGTGCCATTTGATAACATTTGTAAAATCCACCTAGATTCTTAACTGGAGAAATTACGGCTGACAGCTTCAAACTAAGTGAAATTCTGCAAAAGTCATACTCAGCTTGTTAATGGTAAAATTTTCCGTTCTGTAATCCAAAATGTTGAGTTTCCACCAAATCAGACTGTGCAAAATTTCCAATTTAAATAGTAGAAGGCTGGAGTTGAACGGAATAATTTTTTTATTTTTTTTTTTAAACGTGAGAATGTTCTTTCAAATGAGCAGTCTGACAGACAACCTCAATGAGTACATCACAACCAGAAAAATAAGTACAGATTGTACTTTGTTCAAGCTGGGGAAACACCAACAGCACTATAAGAAGGAAGGAAAAAAAAATCCCAACATTAATTTCTCACAGTAAGTTTCCAGTTCAAAGTGTCTGAACTCTTTGCAATGTTTTTGCTGAACAGTATTGGAATTCAGTTCACCCAACTATCTGTAGGTATAAAATGTTAGCTGTGCAGCTCTGTTACATTGTTCTGACTACCGAACACATTGTCTTTCATATATTTGTATGCTATAATGATGATCGCAATATAAACAAATAGATGGATTTGATAGCCTTTTGTTTCATATTCAATGAACAGCTTAAATAATACAGTAGAGAGTTATTGGTCTGCGGTTGTAACTGGGGATAAGAAAAAATTGAAAGGAGTTTAGACTTGTAGCCTGATATTCAGCACATGCAAACAAGGTTTCAGTACCTTCCTGCCGCCCCAAAGTTGAGATGGACCCTGGATGGGGGACCTGAAGATGCCTGGCACTGGTACAGCAAGCACTTTCCCTGGTGACTCTTTCGGGGCAGTTTATTGTAGCACAGTGTCACAATAGGATGATGTTAGGTAAACTTCTCAGGAGGTTGCTAGGGCCTGCCAGATAATTGCACTACAAAAGCTACAGCAGAAACCCACCCTCTGTCATGTGTCTGTTCCTGGAGCCACAGTGGATGTATGTCCCTGGCTGTGGTCCCCAGGGACTGGGGGAGCTGGTTGCTCTGGCTGTTCAGGCTTTTTGGTGAGAGAAGCATCCCTTTTTTGATTAAAACATCATCAAATTATGTAAAGAATGAAAATTAAATCTGGAGAGAAGTTGCCTGCTGTCTTTGTCAATGTATTAACACACCCATCCATCAACATCTACCACATTTTAGGCAGTAGGCTGTCGTATACAACTGCCAGTTTCAGTTCCACTAATGCCTTTTGGTTTAGTATGAATGAAGCTGGTAATATCTTGAGTGTTGGCATCTTGATATCAATGCTCAACTACCTTCACAGTGCCCACTATAATGCACATTTTTATTTGATTTTGTAGCATTGTTGAGCTTTTACAGTTTGAGCTGATGTTTTCCATGACGAGTGTCCAAGATACTACCAGTCTGTTCCAAACACTTCTGAATGTTTAAGGGAAAACTCTGTCTCTGTACTACATCTTGGTTAACTTCTTTCTGAAGGACTTGCATTCCTCTGGAAGAAGGGGAAAAAGGCTTGAAATTTGGGAGGAAGAGGCCTCTGAAGCAGGAATATACTGTTTGCTGCGTCCAGGAAAATCTGCCCAAATTTGAGCAAGTTATAAACCTTTGACAAATGGTTTGTAGACAACTGGAAGCAAGGGCTGAGCACACATTTCCCTGAAATCATGGGCACAGGATATGCTGGGGTCACCATGAGTCTCTCAGGGTGTTCTCTTTCAGTGCTCACTGTGCTCCTCTCCATTTGCTGATGCATAGGCTTTGAAGGAGAGACGTGTGGACAGGAAAGACAAAGAGACCTGAGGTGGACAATAGAGAAAACAAGCAAGTTGACAAGGGGCTGAGAAAAATCAGCAAGGAGGAGAAGACAAGTCTGGGACAGTGATAGGCTGAAGAGGATGGGAAAGAATGAAACAATCCTGGACAGACTAAGGCAGAAGGCTACTGTTCTGGAACAGGCTCTGCTGCAGTGTTGGGAAGAAAGCCTCAAACTCTTGGCACTACTATTCTGCTGTAAGCTATGGTGTGCAAAGCGCGCTGGACAGGCTTCATCTGACCAGCAGCATGAGCTCCTGGAAAATGCAACAACCTGGTATTGCTTTCTGCTGGCCCTCACAGCAGGAACCAAAGACAGGAGAGCAAGAAGTCCCACCCATTCTGGCCATGGTGGGCAGACTACTCTAGGATGCCATCTGCCTTTTCTGTCTGTTTCTTCCTTTTAGGTTGAGGAACACTGATGCACAAAATGGCCTGAAAGAGCATTTATTCAGGCCATAAAGTCAAGCATTTCAGTGCTAGAAAATGCTGCAAACACAGTTGCTGAGCAACTGTAGGCCTGAAACTTAATTAGTGCACACGCCTCAGAAGCCAACCATTAATTACATGATCACATGCCATTTTCTCCCCACAAGTTACAAAAGATTAATTGGCTGAGCAGTCCTGAGCATGTTTTATACAGATTCCTTGGACCTCAGCCCAGCTGTTACCCAAGAGATGTGTGCACAGAGCACTTGGCCATGAGCTTGTTCTAGCAGCCGGATCTGTGCGGATCCCACAGGTGAGGGTTCATCCCACCACACTCATTCCAGTGCCAATCACTCAGTTTCTGCTAAATTGCTGTTCTGTATAAGGGGTTGTCTTTAGTTATGTTTTATGAAGGGACAGGGAAGTTGTACGTAGATCTGTTGTCCCAACAAACCTCATTGAAACCCATTTTTGGTTCTTGCCATGAGAAGACCCTGGAGCTGTAGCTGGCAGCTATCTGGCTGGCATCCCTCCCTGCTCCTGCTGCCATGCCAGTGACAAATCAGGGTTTGGTCAGAAAAGGGGCTGATCCTGCAGAATTTCACTAAATCGTCAGCCAAGGTTTTGCCAGCAGCAGCTGGGTGAACTCAGCGTGACCTGAAGGGATGTCTGCAGAACCAGGGGAGCTGTTATACCCATAGCACAGTATGTATGTATTTCTGTTCAGCCTGGAGGGGAGAAGGCTGCGTGGAGACCTCATAGCAGCCTTCCAGTATCTGAAGGGGGGCTATAGGGATGCTGGGGATGGACTCTTCATTAGGGACTGTAGTGACAGGACAAGGGGTAACAGGTTCAAACTTAAACAGGGAAGATTTAGATTGGATATGAGGAAGAAATTGTTTACTGTAAGGGTGGTGAGGCACTGGAATGGGTTGCCCAAGGAAGCTGTGAATGCTCCATCCCTGACAGTGTTCAAGGCTGGGTTGGACATAGCCTTGGGTGGCATGGTTTAGTGGTAGGTGTCCCTGCCCATGGCAGGGGGGCTGGAACTAGATGATCTTAAGGTCCTTTCCAACCCTAACTATTCTATGGTTCTACTGAAGCAGATCAGTGTCACAGTACTTAACACCAACTAGGTCAATCCTTCATGAGCTGTAGTTTACAGTGTAAGTGCACTCAGAGGTGAGTGAAAGCCTGGATCTGGCAGATAAGAAGCTAAGATTTGATGTGTAGGGGGTAAGATGGGTCCTTCCCATGGATACTAATCTAGCTTAGGCTCTCCAGTATTTGCATCACTGACCACAGTAACTTAAATCTAGGTTAACCTGAATCTTCTGGAGGCTTTTCCTCCTTGCAGCCGCATCCCATGTAAGAAATCCTAGTCTTACTTGCTCATGGTTGAGAAGGGCTTGTTACCCTTAGCATCCCTGCATGTAATGCAAGCACGGACACCAGCTCTTGCTAGCTCAACAAGGGTATGTGCTGCGAAGGTGCCAAATCATCAGCTCTCTGGCAGTGGATTTTCCATTTGTCAAATGGCCAGGTTTCAGCCAGATTAAAATAAATAAATGCATACACTCGTTTGCATTTCTACAATCTCAGCCAGGTCCTGAGCTTCCTCTTGCAACCCACCCTCACACTGCTCGTGCTCCAATTTTGTGAGAGGTAAACCTTGCTCTGCTCTTCTCCCAGGAGCTGCTCTACCATGTGTCCTGCTTCTTACTGCCATTGTATCATCACCCACAAATCATGTTATTGATGCTTATCTTGGCAGTGGCTACATCTGTTTTCCTTCCTTCTTCGCAGCCTCACATCCAAAAGTAGGGGAAGAAGGACAGACGATGCTGCTCTCCATCCCAGGTCTTAACCTCACCTCCCATGCTCCTTGGCCCTTTTCTCTGCTCCTGAAGTAAATGGTGCACAAGAGATAAAGAGTCTTTTCCCCTTTTGTCAAGCAAGCAAGAAAAAAATGTTTGCTACAGCTTAGCCTGGGGATGGGTTCTTCTGTTTCATTCCCTCAGTAGCTTCTTTAGTTGATCTACTGATTTAATCCAAGCTTGGCAGTGGGATAGCTGCAAGGACAATTAACTTCCCACAAAAGCCATCCCTCCCCCATAACCGGGAACAGGAGTGACCACGCTTCAAATGTCTACAAGATTTTTTTGCTCCCATTTGATCTTCACAGCTGATTTTTTTATCCTGGTTGAATGAAATAACACAAAGTGTGCTGCCAAAACAACTTGAAGGAGTAAGTTTTTATGGGAGAATGGAGAATTTGAGAGGATCTGTTTTCTCCACATGAAGATACATGTGGAGGAAACAGAAAACCTTCATATAATGTGATTTTAAGCCCTTCAGTGATGAGACAAATCCTAAGGCACTGAGTTCTTCACTGTTTAGCTGGTGGTATTTCTGGATGGAAAGAGCCTGCACCTTTATTATCGATGATGAGACATATCATCTCAAGTTTTAAAATAAATCTCTCCCTCTCTCTGTCACATTCTTCTGAAATGGAGCATATCCTTGAAGCATTTGTTTCTCTGGGAACATGAGGCACCGCCAGAAAACTACTTAGATCATTTATTACTCCTGAATATTTAGAAATCGTTAACCTTTACACACTCCACCCAAGGAAGCAATGGGAGAGGCTGTAGCATTTTTTTTTAACTCTTTCACTTCTGTTCCTCCTTTTCAACCTCTCATTCTGCTGCATATCTGCTTATGACCAGACAGTTTTATGTGTCTTATGATCTGAGTGCTTGTGCAGAGGTATAAGGATAAGGAAGACTCACTTTTGCTTAGAGGCAGAGAGATCTGTTTTGAAGGCTATTGCCACTCTTTAAAGCATTAATGTATCCAGATGTTACTAGAACAGTGAATAGGTCCAGCTAAAATGCAGAACAGTTGGGATCTTTCCCTAAACTCTTTTAGGATCAAAGGCCAAATCTAGTCCCTGTTCTGCTTTTTCGTATGAAATCAGAAATGGAAATAATAAAACATCTCAAGAGACTGTTTCTCCTCTCTTTCTAATAGACAAAACCTGGAGACAGATTTAAGCCAAATAAACTCCATATAGGGTTAAACTTTCCCACTGGCTGATGAGCAGTGGAAGACAAAAGAGGGGTGGGTGAGTAGCTCCTTATTTCCTGGACATAAGTCTGGAGATGATTCCCAGATGCACCCAGTTCCCGGCACCACACAGCTGGATCCCACTTGCCACATGCCCAGTATGAAGTGGCACTGTATGCAGCTCAGCTGCGGGATCCCAGCTGCAGCCTGCAGTGCATTATAGAGGCTGACATTTGCTCTTTAGTCCTGCCTTCTTGCCACATAAGGACCAAGCCAAAGGCAACACCTTTTCTCTGTTTCGTCCCCTGCAAGCGGTATTATGATAAGAAGGGCCATATATTCTTTGGAAGGACTTGGTTTTGAGAGGGCATTGGTATTAAGAACATTGTTGGCAAAATAAGACCATGATTTCTAATCTTTTCAGGCACGTGATTCCAAACAATCAAGTGGAATCCTTGGGATGCTGTTTTGTGTTTTGCAAAACTTTTTGTGAATTAAACCTGAAATCTAGAAAACGGTTTCAGCCAAAGACAAAGAGGGCAATTCTGAGAAACTGCAGTCAATGCTATGTGATGATTTCAAAGCGAAACCACTCAACTTTTCAGTTTGAAACATTTGTTTTTGTTTTGAGGTTTTCCTGCCTGCAATAAATAAAAAGGGGTGAAAAGTTTAAACACAAAAATGAAGTGTGTTGTTTCAGGTCATACCAAACACTTTGGATGATCCAAAGCGGAATTTTGGGGGTTTATTGTTTTACCAAGAAAATACAGTTTCATTTCCTGTCAACCCAAAACATATTTTGTAATTGTAGGCTTACTGTGCTGAATTCAAAAGCCAGTGATGCTGACTGCTCTTTAGGAAAAAGGCTCAGAAATCAATCGTTTCTGGGAAGTGAGGTGAAGCTTCATGGAACAGTACGTGTGTGTGGGAGAAGGTGATGAGGGAGTGGAGCTGAAGATGAAAACTAGCAATTGATGAAGGTCCAAATAGCTCTGTAAGTATGGGATTATGGCTGATGAGGTCTTGAAGCAACCCCAGATAGTTATTGTTTTACAGCAGGAAGGCAGCTATGAGGCTGGGCTCCTTCTGCACCAGCTGTGTGCCAGCTGAGCACTGCTCAGGTGACTGGTAACTCCTTTAAGAAGGAGAGGGCCATGCCTGTGGCTCCACTGCCACCAGCACCTGGGCTGATGAACCCAACCTGCTCTGCACCCAACAGAGCATGTTGTCTTATTGAGCTGTGTCCCCTGAAAAGCAGGACGGCTGCATTTGGGGTGCAGGCTATGTGATGTGAGGATGTACATGGGTATGTGGGAAACAACTATAAATTGTACTTAGTTGCTTAGCTATAAAGTGAATACTGTCACATTAATATGTATTGGGACAGAAGTCCTTGCCTCCTGTGGCCTCTGTGAGTGTGGTAAAGTTAAATGCAGCTCCATCTATAAGAGAATGTGTCACAATCTCTCCCCGCAACTGATAAAGTAAATGTGTTGGTGGGCAGCAACCATAGCTGGATCCTCTGGCCAGCTGGAGAGAAATACTATTAAGCAAAAGCCTGGCTGTGGGACTGTGCTGCAGCCCAAACATATCTCAGAGCTCAGTTTCAACTGATGAAGTATTAGGGATTATGCATTACCCTGTAGGGCACAGAGAATGGCATGCTTCTCAAGTGAATACAGCCAGTGGCATAGTAATTAAGCTAATTACATTGTAGCCTTCAGTTAGGGTAACAAGTTGCTGCTACGCTTGGGTGCATTATGCAGCACTGATACATGCCGCAGTATTTCTGGGTGTGTGTGACCCATGCTTTCCTCTTGCTGTACTTCTACACGATGGTCCAACTGTCGGAATATTAACTACTTCCATAGGATCCTTCTCATTTATTTTACCCCTGCCAGAGTGTCAGCCAAACCTGGGAAGGAAAGAGACAGTGCTTGAGCCCTTTCTTCAGTTGCAAGAGTACTGCTGTGTGTTTGTGTGCGTGCTTCTGTGTGTCTCACACAAGATCCTATCCACAGAAGGACCTGGGACCATTATGCTCCATGGACATTGTTCCCACCACATGAGCCAAGAGGAACCTTTCCCCCAACCAAGCACAGTGCTGAGCTTGTCTCAACTAGAAGCCAGACTATGGCTATCTCACAAATTACTGTGTTAAATCTTTACGGAGAGGGATGTTGGTAAACAAGTGCTTGCTGTTCCTATGATTCACTACCTTCTTACGCACTTGGAGAGCAAATTTCTCCACCCTCCTACGGCTGTGGGGAACCGCAGACACGGTGGAACCGGTGCCCTCCTGCAAGCGGCCAGCATCCCCCCAGAGTGTGTGAGGCCGCGGACAGCATTTCACGTGGCAGCAGAGACCAGGGGAAAAACACAGCATGTGGCTGTTCATCAGGGCAGGGATGGGATCCTCAGAGAGGCCTCAGAGGGTCCAAAGCACGCTCGGGAGCTGTCCTGTGTGAGCACTGCCAAGGCTGTGGCAGCAGGGAGGGAAGGCAGCCAAGCGCTGCTGGGCAGGCGGGCACGGCAGTTCTGTGGGCAGGGAAGGGCAAGGCGGGCAGGCTGGGCCTGGCCATGGTTCCCTCTGTGAACTCCAGCAAGCGTCCCATGTTCTGGTTTTCCTCTGTGGCAAAAGGGAAGATCGGCTGCGCTTCATTGCACTGCGGGCATTGTGAAGCCTCATTCATGGTGGTCCTGCTGTAAACCCTCTTTGCCATGCAAATGGACTCTGATGTGAGCAGCCAGCTCTTACAAGTTCAGTGTGCTCATGCTGGAGAGGGAAGCCCTGTGAATATATACTCCGTCTGTTCAGCCTCATATGGCATCTCTGTGCTAAAGCGAGCTGCACATGATACTTGCTGGTTCTTGAAAGCAATGTAGTCACACCAGTGTGGCACTGAGCCTGGCTAATTAGCCTTTCTTGGCAGGTCTAATTAGGCTGGGCAGGGAGCCATGCTGATAGAGTTATACTTTTGTGGGTTCCAGCTCTTGCTCGGTCCCAGTCATCACAGGTATCTGCATTGTGTCCACGCCACGATGCAGATGTATCACCAATGCTTTCCAGGCGCCCAGGACCCTGGCAGCAAATCCCATGGAGAGGCCAGCTGAGGACTGAGGAGAATAGCTGGAGCTGGAGGGCTGACAGGCTTCTCTTCTTTCCTGAGACAAACTTTTTTGGGGAGAAAAACAAACAAACTGAAAAACAAGTCAGAAGTCATGCAGTCTTTCTCTGCATTTTTTGACCTGCGGGCATGATTTCTGAACTTACCCCACACCCTGGGGTCCCAGATGGGATAGATGCAGTGGCTCCAAGGGGAGAAGCCACAGAAGAGCCCCAGTCAGGGTCTCCTGGTGGATGGAAATCCCAAAAATAAAGTGAGTCTGTGCATTCCCTTCCCATCCCTTACTAGAGGCTATGCCCCTTTTTGGACTGGAGGGTTAGATGGGTCTCAGTTCATTATCAGAGTTAGACTTGATTTGGCTGTAACCACCACTGTGGCACAGAGCTGAGATGAGTCCTATGTGCTGCTTGTGGTCAGTTTAACCCAAGGAGGGGAAAAAGCAAGGGTGAGAAATAATAGCTGGGTCCCCCTGGCTGTGGTGAGCCCTGACATGGGGGGTGGCCGGAGGCAAACTTGTTAAATCGGTTGGCAGAGAGCTGAGGAGGTGGAGACAAAGCCGCAGCTAGCAGTGGAGGCAGGAATCCAGATGGCCACCCTCCTAGATCAACATTGCAGACAAGAGATTCGAAAGGAGAAACTGTCACAAAAGTAAACAGCGTAAGAGAGAGGGCCATAATGCTTGGACTGGCCATCATCCAGGTGTCCACCCTCTTATCACACAACGTGCTGCGGTCAAACACGGGAGCGGGCCCCCTAGCATCTGCACCTGAAGCTTCTAATGAGTGTTTGCATGGTGAGCAGAATGGGAGGCTATGGGAGAGGAGTGGAAAGAAGGCTTTCGAGCACGTGGCAGGCTGCCTGGCCAGCACAGCATGTGGCAGGGGAGGAAAGACATGAAACAAAAGCCTTCCTGCAGGAGCAAAGAGAAAAGACCCACTGCTGACAGAAATGAAACAACACAGCCCGCTGCGGAGGCCAGAGCTCCTGGGGCAGGCAAGGCCAATAGTTGTAAAAACAGAGTTTTGAAGTAGGAAATGTAACATGACTACAAATTGCCTCTCTTCCCTGCTCTGACCCCTGGCTCCCACTGCGTGTAACGGGACGTGCAGTGGCAAGGCACAAAGTTGGCAGTAGGATGGGCAGGCACTCGTGACTGCACTGGTGTGGGGCACTCACCAAAGAGCTCGGCACCCCACCCCTCAGACCTCCTCCCAAAACACAGAGCTGCCCCAAATAGAAATATTCCCAACACTAGTGTTCCCCCCAGGCAGCAGGGAAGCTGGGTTTTTTGAGCTATCTGCCAACAACAACAACAATACAGTGCCATTAATTCCCACAGGGGCCGTACTCACAATGGCAGAACTGGACAGATAATTTACAACTGATGTATCTGTTGTGGAGACAGGACACAGGCATTTTTGCCAACAGGTTGTCTTAAGACCCGAAACAGAGTCAAAACACATGGTAAAAAATACATTTTCCTCCCACTTCCATCCTGGCTGTGCCACAGCTTTTGGCGGGACAGTGGAGGACTGCAAGGTTTTCAGTCTCAGCTTTGGATATTGCTTAATCCTCTTCTTCTGTTTTAGTGGGTCTTTTTACCAAAATATTTGCTGTGAATGGGAAGCGAGGGAAAAAAAAAAACAAAAAACGCCAAAATTGACTGGAAAGGGTTTCTGCTGCACTGTTTACCAATCTGTCACTTTCTTCAGAGCCACAGAAGTTAGGGATGGAAAAGCCATATTAAGTCATAGAGGGTGAACTTTTCCAAGGCTTTAAAACCAGTTACCACTCTTGACAAATGACCTCCAGAGAAACTCTGTGTGGCAGTTTCAGCTACTGTAGCCCACCAATGTCTTTTCCATTCCTTGGCTGGAGGTTACCATCCCACAGCAGAGCCAGCAGGAGAGGATTTCTGCTTGTGTTTCAGCAACTTCAGTTAAGATATGGGGTGATGAACTGCAACTGCTGAAGTGGAGTCAGCCTCCTGCTGTTGACTGCTGTGGGGAGAAGCAAGTGCTGAGAGAGGGGTACTGATCAGAAGTGGGAGCAAAGTAGATTGGTCTTCTTCTCAGCACCTACCAGAGCTTGCTTAGGCTTTAATTTCCATGTAAAAAGTGACCTGAGGTGCAATGCAGGATCACCAGAGGTCTGGTTCTAGAGTGAAAACACTCAAGACCAGGTCTGCAAAGGAAATTGGGTGCATACATAAGCAGGTAGGAATCAAGGAAGACTTATAAAAATACCTGTCAGTCTAGACACTCAACTGTCATTAAAATGCAGGGAGGTAGACATTGGAAGAGCAAAAAGCAATGCAGCTTGTGTTTTCTACAGTAGAATAATTAAGAAGCTGTTAAGCAGCTTTTTGTTATTTTCTTCTTCCTCTTAATTTATCCTTCTTCTTCATTCCCTCTTTCCTGGGATTTCTCTTTTCCCAAGACCACTTCTTTTCTTTCACAGCATATTTTGTTTCATCATGGAAATTTACTTCTCATTAAATAAGCGCAAGACACTGTTGACTGAATCTTTCCTTGTATTTCTAATGTCACCTTCTTGGAAGAAAAACAGTGCTACATGGCTGATGAGATTGCTCATCAAATGTCATCAATAATGACTGGTATCTGTGGAATCTGTGAGCTGTTTATATGCCATCTCAGATCAGGAAGATCCCCTGTTGGTATGATGTTGAGAAAGGCTATTCTGATGGGATTCAGTCTTTCAGCAGAAGTGCAAGTTGATCAGCTAACATGGGGTGTGTTTCACCCAAACTTGGCAGTCGCTGAGGAATTGAGATTAGGGTGGGTGCCCTGTTTCATTGGAGTTACCTATCTCTCTACAGGTAACTTCAGCAGATAATTTAGACCACTTATTTTAGACTTCTTTGACAATATGAACCTCCTTCTTCAGAGGAAGCATCCCTTTCAGCTCAGTTCCTCTTCTGTATTTGGCTCTTACATAATCCTCACATGAAGAACAAATGCACTTAAAGAAGGTGAATTACGTGATTACTACTGCAGGGAGATTGTATTGTTATTTTCAAACTATGTCAGTGTGAAAACTGAAACTGTCTACCTGGTACCTATGTGGATAAGTCACCTGTGGCACAGAGATCGTTTTCAGCATCCTGTCCCTGTGAAACCTTGGGAGGAGCAAGTCATGGAACTGGCAATCTTGTCTAAGCATTGGGCACAGAAGAGCAGACCCATGGGATCCAGAGATACCTGGACATAGACCTCACAACTAAGTGAGGGGTGGTATAATGAGTGCACAGCAGTTGAGTACCTTGTGTTACAAGAGGATGATATTAATCTCAAGCAAGTGTGGCATCTCTTGCAGTAAAGGACAAGACCCTGTCCCAGCAGTGTTGTCACTGACTCACAAACAAGACTTCCCTTTGTTGCTGCTTCAGTTTTTCTGCCTATTGCTTGAGCAATGTGAAAGGCAAGAAGCTACTGGCCTTGCTATGTCCTGAATTACTTCTGTGCAGTCAAGTTGTTGGTGTGAACCCCTACATGAGGACCCTGGAGGATAGTGCTTGTTCTGATTCAAGAAGACTCTGGTTTAATAAAGCCAGAGAAATTATGTTGGTGGGACAGAGAGCACCAGAGGAAGTGTGGAATAGAAAACTGAATGGGTACAAATTATTTAATTATGAAAATTCCATGAAATAGTAAGGGTAGAGCTGGGGGGTGGGAGGATGTTAATTTACGGCAGAACATTGTTATTGCAGCACTTCTTCAACTAGTCATGTTACAGGAAGATAAATACGTCCCAAGCCAAATCTACCCCTGGGCTAAGCCTGCTAGTTTGGAGATTTATATGCAACTTATATCCAGTCTGGTAATTCCACTGTGTGGCTGACGGAAGGTCTTCACTTGCAGGGTAGGATGTGCTAAAGGCACAGATATTTGGAACTGGAGCGCAGCAGGACATTGCCTGGTGATACCATTACTGAATTTCAATGGCCAAAAGGAACTTGCTGATCTCTGTGAACGCAGTGCTTGCAGCACTGGGTCCAGGGCTATCTCACAGTACAGCAAACATGAGGCACTTTTCTGTCAGTCATCAGAAAAGCCAGGCTGTGTTTGTTCAGCAAGAAAATGCTTACACTAGCTTATTTTTTCCCTTGAAATTCAACTTTCCTGATTCTGTGTGGGAGAGTTTTTTTCCAGGCTTTTTAGAGTAGTATCAGTATTATGGCTAATGAGGCAGTGGAAAGCAAGCTGGTCCATTCGCAGTAGCTAATGACTCCATTCCCGTGAGCCTAATCAAAGATCTGTACATTTAATTGCTGTCAAGTCAGCTCTAGCCACCTGCCATTTCTACCACACCTGAGCTCCTTTCTCTGAGGCCTGTGATTCTAAATGAATCCATCTCTTTTTCTAAGGCAAAGAAAACAGAGCTGCCAAGCAACCCTGTAATGCTGCATTACCCTTAGAGCAAAGATCAAACAGTCAGCATTGTCACTGAGTAATATGTATGTTAACTGACTGGGGCACAGGTTTTGGAAAAATTTATTAGCCTTATATTGGGGATCAAGGAAGTGGGAAATACACCCTTGTCTGAACACATCCTGGACTTGAGACAGGTTTCTGTCAGAGGCAAAAGTGATTTTTGTTGGCTCACTACTGAGAAAAGTTGAACTACATTTAGTTTTGGTTTTCTCTGATGGAAAATACCACTGAAGCCATTATTCCAGCCCTGCGGTGGGCTGGTGCAGTATTTTGACCAACTTTTGTCCTCAGCATCACGATTCCTAAACATCCTGCCTTCTCCATAGGGAATTGATACAGGAAATGTTGTGGGGCCATGTCCACTTGAATGTAAGAGATAACTCCTGTTCATTGTTCCAGAAGAAAAAAAAAAAAAAAACAGAAAAAAAAAAATCCCAATTGCTGCTAAAAAAGAAAATATTCTTTGGGATCCTGGGTAGATGAGCTTGCTTCTGTCCAGGTGACTCAAGAATCAAGATACCTAATGCCATGTATTTCTTCAAACATATTTCCAGGGACATTTTAAAAGTTGTTAGGAAAGATAAAGTCCATGAAGTCACACAAAAACATTGTTGGTTTTTAGATAACTGTTCCATTTTTAGCCTGGTTTCCTATTGAAATGAGAATTATGGAATCATGTGGCAATCACTGGCTTGGAAAAAGGTCTGGGCATCCCCCCACCCTGGAAAAATTAAAGGTCAGGTTGGGTGGGGCGCTGAGCAACCTGATCTAGTTGAAGATGTCCTTGCCCGTTGCAAAGGGCTTGGACTAGATGACCTAGCGTCTAAAGAATAAGCCTTATGAAGAACGGCTGAGGGACCCAGGATTGTTTAGCCTGGAGAAAAGGAGGCTGAGGGGAAACCTTGTCACTCTCTGCTTGAGAGGAGGTTGCAGCAAGGTTGTCTCCTATCCCAAGAAACAGATGATAGGACAAGAGGAAATGGCCTCAAGTTGTGCCAGGGGAGGTTTAAATTGAATATTAGGAAAATATTCTTCACCAAAAGAGTTGTCAAGCACTGGAACAGGCTGCCCAGGGCACTGGTTGAGTCACCAGACCTGGAGGTATTTAAAAGACATGCTAATGTGTGAACATGGTTTAGTTGTGTAATTGGCAATGTTGAGTTAATGGTTGGACTCAATCTTAAGGGTCTTTTGCAGCCTAAATGATTCTATGATTCTATGTGATGTGATCAGTCTGTTTGATCATCTCTCACTAATCACTTTCTTATTCTTGGCTGATTAAACCTTAGACAACAAAGGAACACAAATGTGAGAGAGATTACAATACTGTTTAAAATACATAAGTACCCAGGGGGAGGAGCAAAACTCCGCAATATGAATATCCCAAGTAGAGGAAGCCTGGCAAGTGAATTCATATATTGTCAGCAAGAGAGGCCATATGGGTGCTGAGGCCTCAACAACAGACTTAGAAATCACCATAAACCATGAAACACAGGTCTGTGGAATATGAGGCATCATCGATATTCATTCTTGCAAAACTACTTGATTTCCTTTCTTAACCCATCACAAAGAACAAAGAGACTATTAAGATATATAAGATCTTTGACAGGTTACAGTGAGTTTTTGCAAGTGGCTTGGTCCAAATGAAAACTGAAGTTTTTTGCCACATTATGACAGTGTGGAAAAGCTTTATAATACAATTTATAATTGTATTATAATTATATTAATAATTATATATTTATATATAATATATTATAATTATAATAAATTTACAATTTATAAAAGCTTTTAGTACAATTTACTTTGACTTTAGGAGCTCTTCTTCTGCCAGAAGAGTTTAATTGGCCATGAAGTCCTGTGAGTTTTGAATTGTGAGTTGACAGATGCATAGATTAATTTAACAGGAAAACCAAAGAATAAAATGAAGGGTCTGAAAACAGTTAAAGGGTCTGTAGCTATTTGTATCAGTCTGAGAGGTTAGAGCTAAATTCTAATGCCTGTTTTGATACATGACTAATCACTGTTAGGTAGTCACTGCAGTGCCTACCTAAAAGAACTTTACTGTTTGGCCATTTCTGTGATAATATGTTTAAAATTCAGAATATCCTACAATGTCTTCAGGAAAACAAGCAGCCACATGGGAAGGAACCTCTTTCCTCTG
Organism: Myiopsitta monachus; assembly: GCA_017639245.1. Classification (NCBI taxonomy): domain Eukaryota; kingdom Metazoa; phylum Chordata; class Aves; order Psittaciformes; family Psittacidae; genus Myiopsitta; species Myiopsitta monachus. Next base: position 71,496,871 of record CM029919.1, read on the forward strand.
AACTGCCAGACAACAAAGATCACATGCACATAAAGGGGAGCCAGATGCAAAGGTTGAGTGGGGTGCTGCCATGCTAAATTCTGTAATGCCTGGTACCTAGGTTAGCCCTGTGAGCCCCTTCCTAAAGAATACAAAACCTTGGGTTTCTATGCTTTCCTGTATTACTGAAACAAACCAGGAAAAGAAAAAGACAGCAGCCATTTCCATCAATGGCTGAAGCATCTTACTAGACATGGGAGAGCCATATTCAAGTCCGTGCCTACCCAAAAGGGTTTCAAAAGATTTCTCATTTTCTAGGAAGAATATTAGATGTGAGGCTGGAGATTCCCACTCCCTGCCTCAGTCATCCATTTCTTCACACACAGTATGATTAAAGCAGTCCTGTAGCTTGATAGTTTAAGCCTTTCTTTGAAAAGGGTGAATAAGGGTTCAATTTATTTTTGCTTGGCTCCATTCAGGATAAGGTTTCTAGCCAGTAAACTAAAGCATTTTAAAAAAGGGATAAAGTGATACTTCTCCTTCAGTGGCATTTTGAGCAGCTGCCACTGAATCTTGCATGGGCTCTAACCCGATCAGCCTGTGGGAAGGATGTCCAGTGTGCCTTGCTAGGTCACCAAACCTGGATCAGCAGAGGAACCTCTGGCTTTTAGCTGCCAGTTGGGTTTAGGGTGAGAGAGGTGTTGAGCTGCTCCAACAAAAGATTTTCTTTTGCCTGAGCCTCTCTGGGATTTGCCCCTTCTGCTTATTCAGTGGTTCCCAGCAATGCTATCAGAAGTGGAGCTGAACCATAAAATGGAACACTGCAGTTCCTCCTAATGAGTGCAAGGCCATAGTGTTTGCAATGCTACTGTAATGTAATGATGACGGCATTTATGAGGAGGCATTGTTTCACATGCTTCATTGCAGGAGAGAGGTCTTTGACCTTTCATAGAACTGTCTTGCAAAACTTATTGCCACACGTCCCAAATCCTTTGTGGGATTCATGGAAGGGCTAGACAGGCATCTTGTGCAATTGGGAGCCTTCCAGTCCTTTTCTCCTGGTCTGTTTGTGCAGTGTGTAGGTGTGGAGCTATTCAGGACTTCGAGATGAGTGTGGCAGTGTTCACAGGAGGAACTTCCCAAATTATAGAGGGTGAACACAGAACTGAACAGAGACTGTATGTAGATTCAGGCCCTGCTCTTTTTCCACAACTCACATCAACTGAAGCCATTAATTTATGTACTAAAGTCAGAACATAGCTCCACCCTGGCCTCTTTGAGGAGACGTGAGCACTGGGAAAGGGCTCATGCCATTAGTACCTTGGGTATGGATGAGGATCTGTTACTTTCTCCAATGTCATCTCCAGTAAATGTCCCTAGAGTTTCATTCTTGGTTGCTCTTATCTTCATAAAGGGTTCATAAGTGGGAATATAGAATATGTAAGTATTTTGAGCTAGGAATTTGTGCACATTCTGCCCTGCTCATCTAAAGCAGTGTGGTACCGACTGCAGAAGGATGCAGTACAGCTCCAGAGGGTCCTCTGAGACTGAGGAGTATCAGCAGTGGCTTTTGAGGGTGGGGAAAGGAGGAAACACCAGTGATAGGATGGACTGTGCCTTGTCCTCACTTGGACCCTTACACACAGCCCCGCAAAGGCTTTCTCACTGCAACCTGCAGAGCTGGGGATTTTTGTTGTGAATAATTAGAAGCCCTTTAAAAAATTATATATACTGCCTCAGTTCTCTGTAAGTAGTTTTGTTATTCCTTTTGCTGTTTTGGCTGTATTTGTCTTCCACTTGACACCATTGCCAGTGCTGAAGACAAATAAGCATTTATTTTGATTTCCTCCTTAGTATACACAAAACTTACAATGAGAAAGCCTGGAAAGTCTGCAGGATAATCTCTGTTGATAGCTAAATCCATTCTAAATGGCAATGAAAACACAGTATCCTAATCAGGAGGGAGAATGTATTTTCAAATGCAGCCCAAAAATGCTTTCTTGGACAGTAATACAGTACTGTAGCTTTTGCTCAACTCTTGGCCAGGGGTTCAGATTTCTCCCTGGGGTCCAGAAGCTGAAAATCACTTGGCATAATTTCATAAAGACCTCAAAGTATAGCTCTGTTCTTTCTAACTACAGGAGCATATCCTCACAGTCAGCTGTTTCTGAAGCACAACCTGAAGCACTGCAGGAAATCGATGAAGGAACAACAGGCCAACCAGCTTTTGGATAGCAAAACCAGGGATCTTCAGCATAGAAATAATTGGAACCAAAGCTTTCCTTAATTGGAGTTGAAAAGACTGTATTATCTAGAGAGGATCCTTGGAACATAAAAGCAACATTATTAGCTCTTCTACAGTGGCATTCAAATGGTAATTTAACCTTTGTCTGAGAGAAAAGATTAAAGGAAGAATTCAGAGCAGTCTTTTTGTTTTCTTCAGTTACTATCTCATGTACTCGAATTTTTGCCTCTGTCTGCATAGAAGCAGAGCTGTGGAAACTGAAGCCTCCAGGAAGTTCATTCCTCTCCTCCTCCTTTTCCCCTGTAATTTAGACACCTGCCCGCTTTCCCCTTAGGAGACTCCAGGGCTAACAAACGCTGCCACAGATAAGAATGAGGAGGAAGCCAAGGGTGGGTGGAAAAGGCAGGGCATGTGGCAGTCCAGGTCTATTTTCTTAGCTGTTCAGCCTCCCTTCAATATTACAAATAGCTGGTTTTGCTCTTGCTCACATGGAAAACTTCCACTGAAATTGCAGTTTCTATGAAATCTTCATTTTCCATTACTTTTCTTTTTCTGTATGCCTCCTTCAGGAAAATTAACCTCTGGGCCTTCTGGGTTTTTTTAGAAATGTTCCCTTAAACTGCCTGTGGATTCTGAGAGCTGTAGCTGCTGTAGCTGGTATCAAGGGAGCCCTTGCAGACACATTAAAAGAAGTACAGTTTGTCTAGAAAGCTAAATCCAATGGGGAAAGCAAACAACAAAAGGCAGCAAAGTACCAAGTTCTTGCTGAGGCATTGAGTGCAACTTAAGTTGAATTGACCATCAGTGGAATGCGTTGACATACAGAATGAAATATTCGATTTGGAAATGGCCAAACACTTTCTTTTAGTTGACAACACTGAAGCATTTTTTGGTACAATATTTAAGAAACAGTTCTGAGGGAACTTGAGATACCTCAAATAATGCTAATGCATGAACTTCCATTCTGAATTTCTCTTCATTCTGTAATTTGTTTCTCTTTCACTTTGTCTTGCTTTAAACCCAGTCAGCAAATCAGCCACGCAGCCCTTGCTTACTCCGCCCCTTCCTCTCCCCTCTCCAGGAGGGATGGGGAGGAGAATTGAAAGAATGTAACTCCCACGGGTTGAGATAAGAACAGTCCAGTAACTGAGGTATAACACAAACCACTGCTGCTACCACCAATGATAATAATAATTACAAGGGAAATAACAAGGGAAGAGAATACAACTGCTCACCACCCCCCGACCGATACCCAGCCCGACCAAGCAGTGATACAACCCTTCCAGGTAACTGCCCCCAGTTTATATAGTGGGTATGACGTGCTGTGGTATCGAATACATCTTTGGTCAGTTTGGGTCAGGTGTCCTGTCTCTACTTCCTCCTGGCTTCCCCTCCTCCCTGGTAGGTCATGAGACTCAGAAAGTCTTTGGTCAGAGTAAACATTACTGAGCAGTAACTAAAAACATGGGTGTAATCAGCGCTGTTCCCAGGCCGAAAGTCAAAAACACAGCACTGTATCAGCTACTAAGGAGGAGAAAAATGACTGCTACTGCTGAACCCAGAACACGCTTGTATTAGAGCACGTAACACACACATTAGAAATCCATGATCTCCAAGACTCCACAGAAGTTGCACACAGAGTATGCCTTACTGGCTGTGGAGAGATACTCCCCATCTTCACCTCAGGTTCGCATTACTGCCACCAAAGGACACTGAGCCTGGAGTAACACTGAAACATTTTTTGTTTCAACTTTTTGTAGAGTTGGTGTAGCCAGGGCAGTACAAGGTTATAAATGAGTGAAGAATTAATTGTGGTGTCCCTTGGTACAGAACTGTTAGAATGTGAGAAGTGGACAATCTTTATGTATACACATCCTTTCTAAGAACATCAATAACTTTCCCTGACAACAAGGAAATGTTTCATCTCTGGACTGATTTCAAAGCCATTTACCACAATTTTTATTCTGGCAATAAATCTCTTCAATGTCTTGGTCAATGCACTTCTTTTTCTTCTCAAAAGAATGATCCTGTTTCATTATTATTTGTTGCTATTATTATTGCTGTTACCTTGAGGAGATGAGTTTAAATATGTATCAACACTGAAAAGACGATTTCTCACTGTTAGCTGAGTCCCAGCTATGGTCTTCAAAACAACGTAGATTCAGCTGGAAGCACCTCTCATAGTCTAGGTTTGTTGCAGCAGACCCAGGGGAGCCTGCAAATTTCTATCTCTGCATATGCTCTCTGACAATGTCCTGCCATCCCATCAGGGCTGGGCTCAGGTGACCACACCAGTACCTCTGCCTCCATTGTGCCTGGTGTCCCTGGTACTTCTGCAATAGCATCAAGCACAGGTTAGATAAAGCTGCTGAGAGCTATGGAGGCTCCACTAGCCATTACACACAACCAAGTTTCCTATTTACTTCCCATATCTCAGAAATCTTGAAAACCTGATGGACGCAAATAAAACCAGCAGTGGGATTTAGGGCTGAATATAATGAATGTTGTTAACAGTTGTTTACAACATTGAAAGTTCACCTATCAATACCATCATTTTTACCCTTCTTAGCCCACCTACTCCCAAATTTATCTGGCACAGCTAATACAAGGGTGTGTTTTTGTGTATGTGTGCCCAAAGGAAACCTCAGGTAGAAAGGAACTGTTTCAATTCCTACCAAGTGCAAAGCCTGTTTAGTCTTTGATTAGCCATCATTCAGAGAACTTTCTGATTCAATGATTTTTTTGCATTAAAAAAACAATCTAAGTGTGGAAAGAGTATGTAAACACACTGCTAAACTGATGAGGTATAAAATCTGTAGAAATGACATAAGAATTTAAAGGAAAAATTTGCAGATATAAATTTGGTGTGACATGAGTGATACAGAATTACACAGCATACTGGTTGCCCATTATATACAATATCTTACACTGTCCTGTTTTGAATGGGCTCTGCTGTTAAATGAAGTGAAGCCTTTGCTATGTTAACTGCTGATGACTAGCAAAAAAATAATGAGCCCAGCCTTACAACCAGGCTATGATACCCCTTTTGTACCTGAATAACACTTGGCCATTTACAAGCCTTGAATATGGCTATCAGTCTGCACCACTGTGGTATTACCTGGTGTCCTGGGTTCAGCAGTAGCAGTCATTTTTCTCCTCCTTAGTAGCTGATAAAGTGCTGTGTTTTTGACTTTCTGCCTGGGAACAGCGCTGATTACACCCATGTTTTTAGTTACTGCTCAGTAATGTTTACTCTGACCAAAGACTTTCTGAGTCTCATGACCTACCAGGGAGGAGGGGAAGCCAGGAGGAAGTAGAGACAGGACACCTGACCCAAACTGACCAAAGAGGTTATTCCATACCACAGCCTATCATGACCAGAATGCGAAAAATGGAGGGCAGTTACCTGGGAGAGGAGGGTTTGCAGCTGTGTCGGGTTTGGTATTGGGTGGTGAGCAGTTGTATTCTTCTTCCCTTGTATTTCCCTTTTCATTATTATTACTGGTGGTAGCAGCTGTGATTTGTATTATACCTTAGTTACTAAACTGTTCTTATCTCAACCTGTGCGAGTTGCATTTTTTTGATTCTCCTCCCCATCCCCCCGGGAGCTGGGGGAAAGAAAGAGGGGGAAGTGAGTAAGTGAACTGGGTAAGTTATACTGGCTTAAACTATGACATCTGGTTATAGAGAATAATAGAGTTTCACCAATTCAGTGACAATACTTTGCTGAGAAATTATTTCAGATGTCCCTGTTTTTCAGAGAACACAATTTCCCTGGATCATATCGGAAATCTGGAATCTGAAGATGCATAAGTCTACAGGACCTGATGAGATGCATCCATAGATTCTGAAGGAACTGGCAGATGAAATGGCCATGCCACTATCCATCCTATTTGAGAAGCCATGGCAGTCCAGTGAAGTTCTCCCTGACTGGAAAAGGGGAAACATAACCCCTTATTTTTAAAAAGGGATAAAAGGAAGACCTGGGGAACTGCAGGCCACTCAATCTGAACTTTGTGTCCTGCAAGATCATAGAGCAGGTCCTCCTAGAAACTGTGTTAAGGCATATGGAAAATAAGTGCCTTATTTTCAGTGGCTATAGCTTCACTAAGAACAAATTGTGATTGACAAATTTGGTGGCCTTCTACAATGGAGTTACAGCATTGCTGGGTAAAGTGAAGAGCAACTGATGTCATCTACCTGGACTTCTGCAAAGCATTTTACACTGTCTCACATGACACCCTTGTCTCTAAACTGGAGAAACACAGATTTGATGAATGGATCTCTTGGTGGATAAGGAGTTGGCTGGATGGTTGCACTCAAAGAGTTGAGGTAAAGGGCTCAGTGTCTAACTGGAGACCAGTGAAGAGTGATGTTCCTCAGGGGTCAGTATTGGGACTGATCTTGTTCAACATCTTTGTCAGTGACATGGACAGTGGGATTTAGTGCATCCTCAGCAAGTTTGCCACTGACACCAAGCTGTGTGGTTCGGTTGATACGCGGGAGGGAAGAAACGCCATCCAGAGGGACATTGACACGCTTGTGAGGTGGGCTGATGCCAACCTTATGAAGTTTAACCATGACAAGTGTGAGGTCCTACAGCTGGGTCAGGGCAATCCCAAGCACAAATACAGGCTGGTCTGAGACTGGCTTGAGAGTAGCCCTGAGGGGAAGGACATGTGGTGTTGGTTGATGAGAAGCTCAGCCCAGAAAGCCAAAGGTATCCTGGGCTGCATCAAAAGGAGCATGACCAGCAGGTTGACAGAGGTGATCCTGCCCCTCTACTCCACTCTTATGAGACCTCACCTGGAGTACTGGGTTCAGCTCTGGAACTCCCCAAGATAAGAAGAACATGGACCTGTTGGAGCAGGTCCAGAGGAGCTGGAAGATGATCAGGGGACTGGAGCACATCTCCTATGAAGAGGCTGAGAGAGTTGGGCTTGTTCAGCCTGGAGAAAGGAAGATTCTGGGGAGATCTTAGAGCAGCTTTCCAGTACCTTAGGGGGGCCTACAAGAAAGCTGGAAATGGACATGTAGTGATAAGATGAGGGGCAGTGACTTTAAACTGAAAGAGGGTAGATTTAGGTTAGATAACAGGAAGATGTTCTTTAGTGTGAGGGTGGTGAGGCACTGGAACAGGTTGCCCAGGGAAGTTGTAGCTGCCACATTCCTGGAAGTGTCCAAGGTCAGGTTAAATGGGCAATTTGAGCAATCTGGACTAGTGGGAGGTGTCCCTACCTATGGCAAGGGGGCTGGAACTGGATCTTTAAGGTCCCTTCCAATCCAAAGCATTCTATGATTATATGAAACATATAGATGCAGAACCAGCCACTATCTCTCTGAACCATGTTTCTGCTGTCTGAGAGGCTTGGCTTTAAGGTTTGTGATTAAAGGCACAAAAGTATTTAGATGTTGCATGTAAAATATGACTCTCAAAAGCCCAGATGTGCTGCCACTGAACCCTGGTGGCACCTGTCACTCCCAGAGACCTCTGTATTCAACAATAAACTTCCCCAGATGCAGCAGGATCTATTTCTGCACACAGAATCACTTTAAACTTTCAAGGTCATCTTGTTCAGAAAGAGGAGCAAGAAGCTTTGGGGAAGGGATGCAAGAAGAGAGACATGAAGTGCAGCTGCAGGAGATGGGGCACGCCATCCATGTCTGAGTCTGAGACTGTATAGAGCAAAAGGAGCTGCCTCCTGAATGTAAGTCTAATAATACGGTTTAAAGGAAAAGAACTGCAACAAAGAAGAGGGGCTCTAAAGAAGGTTGCAACAAGCAGTTTGGATTTTGTCTCTGATTTTAGACATTATTTAATCAAATGGGACCAACATATCTCCAGCACAGCTCTGCTTGCATATACTCAGAAAGGTCTCTCTCTTGACTGCAGTGGTATCACTTCAGAATCTGCCTTGCTCATCCTCTCCAGTCTTGTGTTGCCTGACCTCCAGCCAGCTTGGCAATGGGATCAGCGGAATTTATTCAAGTGATGTGGGCTCGGCTCACTGGGTGGTAACAGCAATTTGGTGAGTGCTGGCTCTCCTCTCACAGTCAGTTCCACAACAGACAGGGCTGGCCAGGAGGGAATGGGTTTAATTCCCTCCACTGCCTGGGGAAGATAGAGATTTAGTTATGCTCTAAATATTGAGCTAATGAACAGGAGGATGATGTGGGTGTGAATACTACCTTCTTTGTCAGATGTTCTTTGGGAGAGATTTTAAAGGACTTAAATGACCAACTCTAGGAAAAAAGATTTAGAGCTGTGGTTTCCAAGTAGAGGAAATACCCTATTTCAGACAAGAATGACACACTGAAGTTCTTGACAGAGACATTATTTAAGACCCAGCTTTCTATGTGGCATATCCTATTAGTGAGATAAGATGGCTCCCCATGCAGGTTGCTGGCAATTGACCTTTTCCTCAATTCACTTCACAGACACCCTTAGCATTGAACTCATGTCATAGAACTGGTGTACAGCAACAGAACAGCTGTCTTAAAGCAAGCCTTTCCATTATTTTTTTACTAATAATCAGGCTTTTGGAGACCAGTTTGTGGTTCCTGGTATGCATCCATCCTCTTGTCTGCAAGATACACCAGAAAGATTAAGTAAAGCACCTTCTAAATTCCTACTCTACCTGAGATAAAAGTGGCATTTATTATGCAGTAGAAATGCCAGTGTTCACACATATATGACTCACATACATGTCTGTAGATAACCAAGATAAAACCAGAGGAGACCTCAAACAAGGCGAGAAAGCAGGCAAGGAAGAGCAGGAAAGCAAGGAAGACTGTTGCGGAGAAGCCCTGAAATTAACTTCCCAGTTACCTGCACATATTTGTAACCCATGCTGGTGAGGAATCACAGGGGGTTTAGAGATAATCACAACTTATGCATGTGAAGCGCAATATCTGCTGTATGCACTGCACAGGTCTGACATCTGGCTGGTCTCAGTATAAGCCAAGGAATATAGGAGAAAATGCAGGGTTAGGTATCACAGAGTTTGAGAGCATAGCGTCAAATCAAATTGAGTGAGGTGCCCCAGCTGCAAGCAAAGGGAGGCCACTTTTAGAGTCAGGGAGGGGTAGATATTTCTGAATGCCAGAGTACCTAGATGGTCAGAGTTTTTCTGGATTGCCCAGCAATACTCAGGCACCTCAAAAGCACCTTTATACCTTTGTGGTTCTTGCCACAATTAATCCCTGTAGTAAATGCCCTCAGATGAATGGAATTGCAGCAAGGCTGCCCTGGCTGGGTGGCAGCCCAGCAGCACTCCACCCAACCCTGAATGCTTAGCCTGTTATTCATGCTGTGTCTTGGGACTCTGGAGGCTTGCAGCCTCCTAACTGTGCTGTTACTTCTTTCTTTTCGCACATCTTTTGGGTGGTTTTGGAGCTCCAACTGTAATACAGGCCTCTGCTCACCCTGCTCCCTCATTTGTCTTCTGCCTCTCTCACCTTGTTGGCTTGGCCCATGTGTTATTTCTGTGAGCATGAACAGGAGTAGCTGCAGCTCCATGCTCAGCCTGCAGCTTCTGCTCCATGCATAAGTGCCCTTGGTGCAATTGCATTCAAGTTATTTGCCTGCTTTCCTCCAAAATGACAAAATCTTTGTGCTCAGTCCTGAAGACTTGTGATCATCCTTCTGCCTTTGGCTGTACATCCTCTGATCCTGTGTAATCATCGTATCAAATGACATGCATTTTGCAGGAAGCTTGCATAGCCTTGAAGTTCCAAAACCTCCTCCTACTAAAGGCCTCTATTAATTAGGAGTAATCCCTGTTAATTATGAGGAAACACATACAATGGCTCCCAGCTCTGCATGTCTGCACAGAATATTTCACTAAGTATATAACCTTTGGCACCAGAGACCTGCTCTTGGTAGAATTAGATATCAGAACATATTTGTTTAAGCCTTGAGTCACCAGGATGTTCACCAAGATAAAAGTCACTTTTCAAGGTCATCTCAGACCTCATGACCTTTAGGCACACTCCAGAATTTTGAAGACTTCCTGGTTAAATAAGGTTTACCACTGTTTGAAAGAATTTGGCCTCTAGCAGGTGAGTGTGAGAAGTCATCTCTATTTGAATGTTTTCAGTATACAAGCTTGGCTGCTGCCTGTGATTTTGAAGTTGCCCACTGTATTTATAGCCTGAACAAAGCTGTGAAAGGCATAGAGGGACTCACTAGCACAATTAGAAAGCCATCAAGTAGTGTTAATGAAAAACCAGAGGGACAGATTCAGCCACTCTTTATGTGAGGGCCATTGGGAATCACTTTGTTGAAGACAATGAAGCTGCTGTGGGTCTGGCTTTGAAAATGAAGGTTGGAGACTCTGGAGAGGGAAGCAGGCTGTGCTACTTCTATACCCCTGCTGACACACCTGTACAGTGGCATAAGTGAAGCTGATATTGGAGGCAAGTCCTGCTCATTTATGCTTCTGACACCTCCTGTTTTCATCAGTGCACTCAGTGGCTGACTGCTCTTCATGTGTAAGCCTAATGAAGACTGAAGTTGCAAGAGGTCATATTCTGCTCTCAGTAATATCTGTACAACACCTCAGGGTGAGAGGGGCAGATTTTGTTCATGGTTGCACAATTATCCCAGTGAAATCACACTGCTACCTCCAGAGGTGTGAGAGCACAGGTTCACAGCGGTGTGACTGAAGTCAGCATCTGACACATGAGAGTTTCTCTGACTCATCTGAGGCAATGCTGATTCTCCAGATTTGCATTAGTGCGCTTTCAAATCAAAGTTCATTGAAACAGGCTTAAATTGACAGAATCCTACCTGTGGAATGACTCCACATAGTTAAGGTAAGGGATAGCTCAGTTCTGCAGCTGACTTTTCTCCTTTATTCCCTCCTAGGTTTGTGGTATCTATGTCCCCTGGGTTGCTTCCTACTTGTGCAACTACCAGGAGAGTAGGAAGATACTCTGATGCTTCCAAACCTGGCTGGATCCTCTCTGTGATGTAATGTACAGGTGTGACCAGCTTAACATAGAGATCTGCCTGGTCTCTCTGTGTCTGTAAAGGGGGGGGTGGCATGAGTTGCTCCACAGCGTAAGTCCTGATGGGCTCCTCAACACAAGCTGCTTCCCAGAAGTAGATTGCCACAGGGTCAAAAGCCCTCTGCTCCTACCTCTTCATGCCAGCATTCTCATAGAATGGTTTGGGTTAGAAGGGACCATAAAGATCATCTACTTCCAACCCCAAATGTGTTTCCAGAAGGCACTGGAGACATGGAAACACTAGACTGGGATAGTGCCTGTTCCCCCCACCCCCTGCTGCCCCTTAGGTCACTAAGGAGCCCTACTATGTGTGAGTGGCTGGCAGCCTGCAGCAGCCTTTACCAAGTGCAAAGCAGTACCAGGGAGATGGCAATGGGCCATGCTGAGCCTGAGCTCAGTGCAGCCAAGGATTGCCAAGTTCAGTTGGGGAGACAATCTGCGTCTGGTAAGTTTGTGTGGGGAGAGCATGCACCGAAGATGTGTACTTACTGGATTGGGGTTTAATTTGAAGGAAGCAAAAGGATTTCGCTGGAGGTTGCTGTATATATTGCAGAGCAAGGCTGATCTTTCTTTTTTTTTTCCACCCTTTTTTTGAGGGAGTCCTTTGTTATAAAGTTGGCAGCCCATCTCTGCTGGGAAGACAGAACTGCTCTGTGCTGAAGCCGGGGCTGTCGCATTTTCTTCCCAGCATGCGGGGTGTGCAAAGGCAGTGGGGAAGGCTGCCATCTCATGGTGAACCTTGCGCGGCTCCAGAAAGCTGAGCTAACCTACCTCGCAGAGAGTTTCCAGGCCAGGTTGCCCCTGAGCGTAGTTATATGTTATGTGTTGTTGTGTGTTATGTGTGCAGCTTCAGAAGATGCCAAGGCGTTTTACCATGGGTATTGTGCTTCAACTTGGAGACCAGCTGTCCCAGAGCGTAGAGTTTTGGGGTTTCTTGCCTTGTCAACACTTTATGTGAGAGCAAAATGGTAGTTAGGAAAAACCATGGGGTAGGGCGCTCACTCATCTGAGGAGAGACCGATTGTCACAGATGGTTTTAGTGGCAACTTGAGGCTGATACGCTGTTGCCTGTGACAGTAGCTTTGCAGAGTCACATCCCCGAATGGAAACTCCCCTGGAACCGCTTGTGGGTTCGCAACTCATAATTTTGGGATTCTTTGGTATTCATTGCTAACCTCCTGCCGTGGCTCACACATCCTACGCTCTTGCACTCACCATCTGCCCTCCGCTTCTCGAAACGTACCAGCGCTTGCCCAGAACGGGCTGGAGGCTCCCTTTCCACTCTGTGGTACATGGCAGCCCTGTGGCGGACTTCATGGTGCTTCCAGAAGTCTCAAAAAAAACCTCTGGACAGGAACCTGTGACAGAAAGGTTCAGCTTTGGCTGGTGAGACCCACTAGACAGAATGCAAGCATCCTTGCTGAATGGTGGGAGTACAGCACAGCAGTGTGGGAGTAGGCAGGGACCCGGTGCCTATGCTGACTGCAAGGGGGATAGAATAGGAAAGAGTATGTCTAAGGATGATGATAAAGGTCACTTGTTCAGAGAAATTGTTAGAAATTTTATCACTGTATGTGCTTTGGGTGCGTCTGTGGTGAGGAAAGGGAGAAACTGACTTTTAAAATGCTGTGCGAGTCACAACCAGCATTGACAGCTGTCTAAAATATGTCCTGAATATGCACTCCCTGCCCATGTGCATGCATATGCACTCTCAGAAGTCAATGGGCCCTACCCATCAGCCTGTCTCCCAGAACAGAGCTCCTGAGCCTCACATCCAGGGATTTCTGTAACATAGCATGCTTGAAAGAAGAGGATAAAGTCATTCAAATGTAGGTTCTGGCTGGAAAAAATATCTATATTTAATATTTTTTTCCATAGAATATATATTATTTTATTTTTAAAAGCTGTTTCTTGGAGTGCTGGAACCCAGGAAAAGTGCTGAAGTACGGGAGGTGAATCAGACCCCTTTCAGCTGAGGGGTCCAGGCTGCTCTGTCTTACACGTTTCACCTGTGGGGCTTTTGAATGGATTAGGAACAAGTGAGAGAAGAAGCTAATTTACACTTGTTGAAATATGGTAACATTTTACAAGGAATAACTGCTCAATCCAAAATCTTCATAACTTTAATTCGAGTCAGCATGTAGAATTAAGATGTCGGAAGAAGCCCCAGTAATGGAAATAAAAGTGTTATACTTTATATCAGGATTTTCCTGGGTTTTTTTGTGTTTTTGGATGGATGTAGAAAGCCAAGCCTCTCCAGGTGTCTTTCCATGTTGTATCTTAATCATATGTTTCTATCATGCCTCACAGTACTGCCTCCCCAAACCCTTCCCCTCAGCTCCAATTTTACTGCTTCTCAGCTCTGCACATTTGTTTAGAATGACCCAAATCACTTCCTTTCCTTCCGAAAAGGAAAAAAATAAACAGCACCCATTCATTTTTAGACAGTAGCCACATGCACAGTTAAATCTGCACATGGAGAGGCAGCTGGGGAGGACGCAGCAGCCAGCAGCTGGGAGTGGGCAGGTGAAGGAAGCTCTTAGGTTTGTCATGGAAAGTTAAAATGTGCAATTACAGGGCAAAGAGCAGAGCAGCACACACTGCCAGGATTGTCACACAGCTGGGCTGGAGTAGCGTTGTTGCACAGTACATCGGCCTCAGTGTTTTAATTCAGCTTAAAATGTTCCTGTGCTCCTGTGTCGCACCAGCCCTACTGCTCACCACCCCCTCAGCTGTGCCAGAACACCCATGGGCAGTAAGATGTGTCAGCAGAAGGATGGGGCTAAAAAATCAATCAGTCCACAAAGAGCTGACGGGCGGATAAATAGGTATATAGATGAATGCGTACAGAAGTAGATAATTTTTGCTCTGAGTTCAAATGATTTCAATGAGTTACTTCAGAGCACAGTCCCATGTTCAGTATTTCTGGGAGGCAAGGGTAGAGGAAGGACGAGGAATTACATCCTGAGGAGTAAAAATGACAATTATTAGAGAGAGTTATAATGTGACTTTAGCATGCTTCAGACCTTCATGAAGTGCAGGCGAGATTTTGCTAGGCCTAGAAACACTCTGAGGATGTTACTGGTGGGGATGGTGGCGCATGGCTGGACGAAATGAGGTGTGACCAGCACAGCACCTAAACTTGCACAGGTCCAGAGGATGTACTGAGCACTGAGTATATACAAACTCAAGCTGGAACTCATAACATCTGGTCTCAATCATATGAAAATTGACAAGGACTCCTTTGGAACTACCAGGCAGCCAGGAAAGAGGGGAGAGGTGGTGTTCAGGATTCAGTTATGGTAATGGTCTTCCCTCACTTTTTGCTGGAGAATGGCTTGGGGCTGCGCTCTGCGGGATGACAGAGGGAACACAATCAGCCCTGCTATCCCTGCTGTGCTTTAAGGATTCCTCAGAGATATTTGAGTAGTGCACATATTACAACATAGTGCTGTTGCATACAGGAAAAAAGCTCAAGTGCAACCACTCAGGGTGAAGAAGAGGATATATTTCTCCATGAGGACTCCTACTCATACACTGCAGTTGAACTTCTTCAGTATGAAGATGAATACCCCCTGCACATACAATACACAAATCTAGCATAATAGGACCATACTGTGCACTTGTTTTCTATTAAAAGCTTGTTTACAAGAAAGGAACTGGGAAAAGCAAGAGTGATTAACTAAAAAGAACTTTTCCCAATGGAAACTCTACTTTGCTTCGTGTTATTAGAAGAACTAATTATTCCCCATGCACATTCACAGATGCTGCTCTCCATTTGGGTCGTAAGTCCTTCAGATGTCTGAAAAGACAGATGTCTGGCTCAGCCCTCAGCTTAGAATAAAGCACACGTTGGCAGAGGCCCTAGTTGATCTACCAGGCTGCAGGGACTTCACACGAGGTGCTGAGGACAGGGACTGTCTCTGTCCACTGTAGCGGACATGGCTTGATCAGCTCCGTGGAGCTACCAACTGTCTCTCTGTGGGCTGCTGCAGGAGCTGGTGGGGGCTTGCTTAGCTTTTTGAGTATTTGAGGGATCACATGAATGCAAAAGCTGGATCTAGGACGGGGATAGGAGAGCTGGACTGGGTGATGGTGAGACAAGGAGGGAGAGGAATAGGACTGTGCAGTTGGGAGCCAGGGAGCTGATGGATTTGCTTGGCCATCTCAACACCCCTCACTCCTGTGCCCCACATGAAGTGCCTGGGTTAAGTGAGCTAAATGTGGGTTGCTAACACCACTTCAAACATCCTCTTTTTTAAAATAATCTGCAAGGTACATGAAGAACATCTGGTTCTTCCAATGCTTCTGGAGAGCATGTGTGAAGTCCGCATTCATCATGGGCTGGGAGAGGTGGAGAAATTGGGATAGACTGGCTTGAGCTGGTGTTGAATGAGAAGAGGCAAACCCAGAAACATGCACACTTGAGTACACGTGGGAGAGAAATGAAGTGGTGTTTCTTCTCTGTCCTCACATAAAGGCAGCAGCAAAGTCAAGGGCATGGAAATGAAACTGCAAATGGGGAACCAGCTCTTGTGGACCTCAGCTGGCAGGATACTTCCAACGCACTTCTGTGTCTCCTGCAGGAACCGGATCAGAGCTAAAGCAGGTGAAGAAACACTCCAAGTTCCCAGATGACTTAAAGAATCTTTTGGCTACCCAGGCATGAGAAATTGGGGCCAAGCAAAGGCAGCAATTTCAGAACAGCCTCAAAAAGCATTACCCTGATGTTAACACCAGCTGAGCTCCCAAATATTTGATTTTTTATTCTACTGTAGAACATGAGACTGATTTGCTGAACTCCTGGGGTGCCAATTGTACCCAGGCATGCTTGAACTGGCCTTTCTCACTCCAACATGCAGGAGAGCACAGGGTTTCGGAGGTCCTCTTGGGCCTGCCAGCCCTGGAGCTGTTTTGCAGCTGCTGGAGGGCTGCCAGTTTGCAGGTCTTTTAATGAGTGGTGTAGTGTCTGGCAAGTAACTTGTCTTCAAGTGAGTGTGACTAATCATGAATCTTTTCAATAATGCTGACAGTCCAGTCTCTCTCCCCTCACTCTGCCCGAGCCCACCGAAATAGGAGTAAATTAGCCTTATTCTGGCAAAGGCAGGAAATGATAAAGAGCCCCTAAAAGGTTTCCAGTGCATCATGCCTAGGTTTTGCAGTGAGTGCAATTATCAGAGTTGTTGTGTGTGTGTTTTGAGAGCAGCTAAATAGCTCCAAAGGTCTGAAAGATTGCACTCTGCCACCATCCCCCAGACCATTTGCCTGAATGTGCAATTTCTGTACTTCACTGGCACTGTATGCTCCTGGAAAGGCAATAACCCAAAGCATATTAATGTTCACAGCTCCATGTTAATGGTTTATGTTTGTTTTATTGAGTATATCCTTACTGTCTGCCTGAGTGGCAGAGCCAGAATATGGCACTTTAGTTACTGGTCTGTGCTAAACTTGACCTGATTTATTTGATTGTGAGATCTTTGTCTTATTCTTTAATGAGTTCCCTTAGACGGCTAGGATGGCAATTGGGTGTCATATCAAGTGCAGAAGTGTATCATATTATTTGTTCTCTGAGAAGAATGGTGCAGGTGTTGTTCCCCCAAATGAAACCCACTGGAATGTAAGTGTGTAAGGAAGAGAAAGCAGAGGGCTTGGGAAATTGAACCCAAGGAAGGGAAGAATGGGAAAGTATCAGTAAGTTACAAGTGAGAATCTACTGCCGAGAAAGGAAATTTTGTTGTGAGGGCACGGTTCTCAACATTGTTTCTAATATTATTGAATGGGACTTGAAGACTAAATGGTGTCACAGCTCTGAGTCATGCTGCTTGGTGTGGCAGGGTGGATCATATGCCTGAATGCTGGAGATCTTATCCAGCTCTTTTAATTATATCTGTGTGTGTTACCTTCCCAGCAACACAAGTGATTCCCAGCAAAAGAAAACTAATAGTTCTTGCTGACATATTGTGACCCTTGATCGTCAATGCATTTTCCTTTCTGGTTTTCTCTTTTGCATCTATTTTCGTGTACCTCTGCTTGATACTTCAACCTCCTCTCCCATCCCTCCCCTGCTGCACTTGCAGAGGTTTGGAGTAGTTCCTGGTGGAGTATGGGGTTGCTCCACCTATCTCTTTCTTCTGTTTATTTCTAGACCAGAACAGTTTGTTACTTCTTCAGGGACCCAGCAGAATGATGAATGGTGAAGTGACGTTGTGTTGTACAAATCCTACCAACTGAAATCAGTTTAGTGGGTTTCTGCCTAACTGGAACAGTCACCCATTTGGAAGGAGGCGAGAGGACAAAGGTAAAGCTGCCTAAGGAAGGGATGGATGCTATTCTTTCTGAAGTTCACTGCCAATTCCATCACTAGGTTAAAAGTTTTATGTATGAGAGTTTGCTGGAAGGAAAAGATAGTAAATGCTAGAATTCAGGGGAAAAAAAAGAAAGATTCCTGTATATCCAATACAGATCTGGCTTAATGGAGATGAAACTCTGCAAAAAGTATTATATTTACTACAGGCCACAAAAGAAGGCGGCTTTGCTTTAATAACAAGAAATAAAAGGAACAAAAATTTTATGAGAATCAAAAAATCCGTGTCTTCAGGAAATTCCTGTCCCTTTTCACTGCTTGCCTGATCTGTTCTTTGAAGTTTGATTACTGCCTCTTCAAGACAGAAGAGATTTACCTGCTGTAGATGGTAAATCTCTGCTCAACACATAAATATGATAGTTTTTCCCTAACTTCTCTTTGCCAAAATATGTTTGAAGCATTTTTGAGAACTTTATTGCTCAGTCTTGTAAGCAATAGCCTGTACTACTACAACAATTAAAAAAAAATCCCATTTTGCCTAATTTGTATTTTTCCTACATTCACCAAAATTCTATCTTGTAGCATCAAGACCTCAAGCTCAATACAATGCATTTGCTTAATTGTTTATCTACCCATTTTTGCTCTAACACACAAAAGGTGTCCAGATTTCTTCTTTTCCTGTTCTCTATGCTGTGGCAGTTTGGTGTAGTTAAGTGCATATGAAATTAAAGCAATTTCTGCCTCTATTGGTATGACACAAATCCATTGGTCTTCAAGGAGTACCCCCCCAAGCTCGCCTGCATTCTCTACTTCTCATGGCATTTGGAAACCAATGGCCCATAAGTCTCAGATCCTATGAGGAGACTCAGAATTTTATATTCCTCTGGCACTGGAGTGGGGCAGAGGAGGAGGGAGAACAGTAATGGGTTTGGAATTTAACGTTTTACCAGTAAGTCCTGACATTGCAGAAACATTGCTAAAAAAGGATTTTATGTTGTGCTTCCTTTCATCTTTACCCAATTGCACTGCAGCGAAGACTCCTCCCAAGCCTAATAAATGCGAAGTTAATTCGAGGTCAGTGCAGGAGCTTAGATAGTCCTCAGCAACTGTTTCTGCATTTTTAAGCAACGAGGAAAAGTCATCATGCTGATGGTAACTGAGCTAGTGCTTACTGTTCTGGCAAAACAGCCCTAAAACAAGTTCAAGAACTAAAATATTAGCCTTTCCCATTGCCTGTCATTGCCCTGGGCATCAGTTTGTGCTTGTTCATGTTTTGCTTACTTGAAATAGCTGTCTCTGTTCTTGCATCTGAATTTCATGAATGATTTTCTCATTTTTACCCTTTTAAACTTCTTTATTACTCTTTCTTCAGTGATGTGTTTTACTGTCCATTCAGAATACAGTAGAAACAATATCTGCAGGGCAACTGGTCCTTTTATTGTAAGGCCTTGGAAGCAGAGCTGGTAAAGTGAATTCTTCTCGTGTTGAGTTCGATGTGTGTACAGTGATGTTAGTGCCTGGAAAAGGAGAGTTGTCCTGGAAGGAATCTTTTTTTTCCTTCTTCTGTTTTATTTCTGAAGCTTATTATGGAAAAACTGGGGTGCGAAATGAGCAGGAAATTTTACCTGAGGTTTCTTTTTTCTCTCAAATTGGAAAATGAAGGAAATGAATGAGTGGAAAAGATTATTTATGGAGCAGGTTCTCAGTAGCTGAATACAGGTGTTCTGAAGATGTATTCAGAGATATTAACATTTACAAGAACTCAGAAGAAAAAAAATACATAGCCTGGTATGTATGTCTTTTTCTGCTTTGCTTGTCTCTCATAGAAGTGATTCTTCCAATGGCCAGAAGACATATCAATGAATATTGGCCCAGTAGCGTAAAATACAGTTCCCAAATGGCATGGCACATATATAATTAGCAAAATGAAAGCTACATCAAAGTTGTAGATAAATTACTGAAGTAGCCAAACGTTTTCTTTATGTTCATGTATGCAGCTCTGCTGCCTCTGTGTGTCTTACCCGAGCAAACTACCTCCAGGAACCCTACATGGAGTTACTTTGAAGTTTGCCCAGAAGTGTGGCTGCAAGCACATTTATGTTGCCTTTTTTTCTTTTTTTCTTAATGTCTTCTAGTTAGGTTAGACTTCGTTTTTGGTAGACAGAGAGAGTATAATCCAGTCCGTGTTTGTTTTCAGAACAGCAGTGCGAAAAACTCTGAGAAACAAGTGGGCCCGGACAAAAAAAAAGTCAAAATTACAGACATGAAAGAGCACTTAGACCTGAACAGATAAAAATTTTCTGTACCCTACTCTTTCTGTAAAGTTTTATGTTCCAACACCTGATTCACTGCTAAAAGGAATACCCAATGCGCCCCAAAATGTGGGAAAACAAAAGATTGCATGCACGAAGGTGTTCCAGTCACATGAGCACGCTGCTCTGTGTTCACTCTTGAGGTTTGGAATATCACAAGGAATCTTACAAAAATGACAGCTTCATTTTCATGCTGTGTGTAGTATACACTGCACCTTGTGTAAGTTGCTGTGAGGGGGCAAAGTGCTTTTCTTGGATCTGCAAGGCACCACTGAGCTTTGATATCTGTTCTTTGATACTGTCAACCATGAGACATCTTCATGTGTAGGAAAGGCAAAACATCAATGCTGCATGCTGGCATATACTGATCTGGTAGGAGAGTCTTGCCCAGAAAGCATTTAAATGTGCAGAACTTTAACTATTTCTTTGGGTTCTGCTGAGACAGCTGCAAGTTATAAAGCACTGCAGATAGGGAAGTTGCATGGGGCAGGAGGTTTTCAATCTAATCTGGTTTATCAAGCTTGGATATGGGTTGTAACTATACACTGCCAAACTGGAAAGCCACCCTTTCTTGCCTGAGTACTGCCAGTAGAAAATGAAGAACACCATGAGCAGAGCAGTGTATCAGTAACCAGAGCTTAATTTCTCTCCCTACTGTATAGAGTTAGCCATTCTGATGCATTTTTGTGAAAAGAGTCCAAAATGCAATGACGTTCACTGGCAGAGAATGTGACTCCAGCAGTACTTTAAGTGAGGTCCCTGGGGAATATTTTGTAAATAACCAAGACTGATTATTCAAAAAGAAAAAACCAAAAAAAAAAATCAGGAATCCACTTTTTTGACTCTTCTGCTCCATAATTGTCCTGGCTGCAATAATGTTCATCATGAGCTCTTTTCTGACTAAATATAAGCTGCAATACATTGAATAATAGCAGGAAGGTAGCAGGCTCTGTATTTAATTTGTTCACCTGATCTTTTAAAACTCCATGATTTTTTTTTGGTAACAAGAACTGTTGTTTACACTGTGGTTTGAAACTGTGGTGAAGACCCATTCCCCTTAGCCTTAAATACAGCCAGAAGGCTGTAAGAAATCTCTTGGATTTCATCTACTCCTGCTTTCAAAACATCACGAGCGAGAGGAGCTTTGCAAGAAGCAGGCTGGTGTGCATCTTTTGATCATTGGGAGTGAGTTTTAATTTAAACTGGCACTTGTAGTTGGTCGCATCACGTCGATAAAAAAATAAATTGCTTCAGGTATTTTTGTGGTTTCTCATCTTCTGAAGCCAGGCTTATTTAGAAGGAGGCTTAGTATGAGCAAAGTAATCACATTTAACATGGTTACATGCTAGAGTTCAGTTGACTTTGTGCTGTACTGTGGAGCAGTATATGTGGAGTGTGCAGCACGGGGCTGAAAACGGAGGGCGCATCCCTGAGAGGCTTTGGGGGCTGGTAAAGCACTGACAAGCTGGGCTGCAGAGGAGGTCTGCCTACTGCAAACTAAGATGGAAACCTTGCGTTTTCTTAATGCCATTCTGGACAATTCATCAGGCAGATGAATTGCTGTGTGCCCTGAGGCCCTGGTCTGTGGTACACAGCCTGGCTCAGCCCAGCTGCTTGTGTAAGGCTGATACCTGGGTGTATGCACATCCTCACCCCGTCACATCTCTTGGCAAGGGAGGGTAAGGAGGGTATAATTCATTTCCATAGGTCTTCAGGCTGGTATGGCTGCAGTACCCTTCATGATGAACCTATCCCTAGCAATCTGTTGAGTGTGTTCAGAGATTTAAGGCTATAAAAGCTACAAACGATAGATAAGAGATGACATGCTGGAAGCTTAATAATAGCCAGCCTAACCAGACCCAGGGATAATCATACCAGTGCATTATTAATAACAGGATATATTGTATGTCCTGCATGCACATTCACTCATATCTCACAAATAAGCCTGCTTGTATGTGGTCCAGCCACTGTAAACTGAGACCTCGCGTGTCACCAGAGATTCATCTTGGTTTGTAAGAAATAATAAATTATATAAAAGAGTAGTATTTACTAAGCTGACATTTCATACCATGGTATGACAAACAATGTGTTACGGGCTATGTTGTGCATACAGTTTTGGAAGGCTTCGTATGCAGCAGTGTTTAAACTGTCACTGTGAACACAAATTAGAGTCTGTCGAAGTTTAAAATAAAATATTTTGTACCTTCTCTTCAAGTGGACATGAGAAACGTGCAAAATTACACTCTGCTCAGTTTCCCTTTGAGTCTGCTACAGTTTCAAGTTGCACCTGAAGTAAGCCAACTAACGCAGGTTATAAGAAACCTTTTATTTTAATTGGTTTTTATGTCTGGATGTGGGATTCAGTTCTTTTGTGCCTCCTTTACCCTGTTTGTCCTGGTTTCTCATAAAGCAAAAGGGGAAAAAAAGTACGTAAATAATGACAAAAATACAAAACTACTTGGGGAACAGAGAACCACAGTATGCTGTAGCTATATGTCAGTGTTGCTTTAAAACACCACCAGCATGTTTTGTTTTGCACTTTATTTTTGAGGCACAGCTTTGTCAGTTTGAGCCTTCTTGGCTCCATTTGAATCAATGGCAAAACAATAATCAGTCTCAGCAAAAAAAAATTAAATAAAATAGTATTTGCTCTGGGAACAAGTTTTTCTGACTTGAGACTTGACCTGCACGTTTCCTCTGGCTCCGGGTTCCTCAGCCCTGATGGCTGACTAACAGAGTGTAACTTTGGACTCATTTAAAATGCAATTGCAGAACACACCAGAAAAAGTCATTTAGCAGTATATCGACAGAAGGGCAGACTGTAAATCTAATAAGCTTCTTCCATTTCTAATTTCTAGGATCCCACTAGTAACAATATTGGCAATATCTGAAACTCCCATATGGCAATGTACCAAATGGTCTATTAATATGACAGATGCATTTCAGAAAAGAGTAACTCATCCCTCTTGGATACAGAGATGAACTGAAGAATGCTTTGAACAAAGCTCCCTATTTATTCTTTTCCTGTTCTCATCCTGCTTATTAAACTGGTATGATGTAAAACCATGGTATAAAACAGACTGCTACACCAAATGTAATTCAATAGCATCACTTAAAAGATAAGTATGTTGTTAACTTTCCATTGGAATTAACCTATCTGAGGCAGCTCTTTGTAGTCACAGAATATTAACACATAACCTTGTGAGCCATCACATGCAGCTAGTGAATACCAGTGATTTTCACTTCATAATGCAACCATCTCAGACAGTAGAGAGGCAGAACTGAAGAAATGCAGGCACATCCAGGAAACAAAACAGGTCTGACAGTGGTCTTGAAGCAAGAAAATCTGGCATTTTAAGTGTATCTTAGAAAGAAGTCTCTGGGGAATTCATATTCTCTGATTTGAATACTTTCTAAGTCCCTAGTGACACTATCTTGAAATAAATCTTACCTGAAGCAGATGCCTCCTCCTGTATACCTATATAAACCTTTTGTTCCAACATACGCAAAGAACACTTTGAGTTAAATACTTTTTTAGAGGGCTCTTACAAGCTGTCAGCATTAAGTTTCATAACAAACAGATGTTCATATTTTATAAGCCTCCTCCATAAAAGACTTCCAGTGTTCTCTATTTCAACAGAGGCACAATGGAAAATTATAAGGGTCTAGAAACAGTACTCCTGTGGGATCCTGAAATGACTAACTCTGGCTCTAGTGAAACACATTTACAGCTGTGGATGCATCAGTAGCAAATGGTGGAAGGGGTGGATAGGCAAGATTAGATAAGGGCCAAAGATTTAACATCCTGATGCTGAAGGGATTTCCACTGCCGGTGGAAAGTGGTGGCTACCCTGCTTCTGTGGAGGCATTGATTTCAAAACCAATGTTTGGGAGAGACAGTTTGGGGCTATTTTCTAATGCAAGATGGGTAACAGAGCTGTGAATCCACTAGCCCCCACCTGAGCTCAGCTGCAGCGTGTCGTTTCTCCCCTTGCAAGCAGGGGAGCAGAAGCAGCCTGGCAGGTTGTGGTGCAGCAGTGGGGAAAAGAAAACAGAGCTCTTCCCCATGAGGCTGCAACACATCACCATTGTGTGGAGCTCCTTAAGCATTGATTGAGTTTGGCCCTAACAGCCCCCTTGGAGCGCAGGTACACCCCAAGGGTCACGCACATGGGGTGAGGGTGAAGCCCCTGACATGCAACTCTCTGCTTTTACAAATGCTGGCAACTCTGAGAAAGGGCTGAAAAGCCTCATTTTCCAAGCCAGCATGTTTTCATGTGCTGCTTTGCGGCTTGCCACCTGAACACCCCTCCTCTACTACTGGAAACTGAAATGGTGTCTCTGCTTTTCCCCCTTTTCAAGACAAGACATTCAGAAGAGTCAGAGAAGCAGCTAAAGGAGTCTCTTTCCACACCACTTGTGAGGGATTATCTCTGGGGTAGAGGTTGCAACTGACTTAAAAGCAATTTAGAGGCAGCCCTATGTCTTGCTCCCCCCACCAGACCCTGTGTTCCTGCCACATCCTCTCTGCAGACACCTGTCTTTGTACAGCCAAGCTCTCAGCCACATCAGGGGGGCTCATTGCAATGGAACCAATGTTTCTTAAAACAAACTCATAAGTCTTTTTTTCTGCTGGGTCAGCTCATAGCTAAACAAAAACATCCAGAGTGCCAGGTGTGAGTGAAGGAAAGGGATGGCATAGCCAGGGCTGCAAAACAGCTCTTTTGGCAGAGACACAGACCGAATTTTGCCTAAGATGAATTTGGAACAGTAATGGAAAATGATGATTTGCCTACTCTGTGCTGTTTTAAAGTCCCCAAAATATAGAGAGATTTTCTTGAGTTTATTAAGTCAGCATTAATTAACCATTAGGCAAAAAGAATTGGTACTGAGTACCTTAGAAATATGATAAAATTTTGTTGCACTGAAGTGTATGGGCATTCTCATACTGAATTCAGGGGAACTAGGATTTCACCCTTGAAATAAGACCTAGATTTTTGAGTTTGGACATGTCACTTCAGTTACTCTCTGTTCTTACTGCTCCTTGACAGCGGGAATAAGCCTAATACATCTGAGTTTTTTGTTTTTCTGAAGCCTTGCAGAAAGGAGATGCAAAATTTCCTTTTCACATACATTTGAGTGCTCATACTTCACATTTACTTTGAGAAGGACCTTGTTTCAAAAAAATTAATTGCATGAATATTTGTGGAAAGCAAAACCAGAGCAGATGCAAACATAGCTAAAGTGGAATCATTAAAAAAACTTCAACTATTTGTGCATAACTACTTCAGAGCATTCACCCAGTCTGGCTGGTAAAATGAAGCATTTCAGATCTTTGAGAGAGAAAATAAATTCTTGCAACAGATATTTTCATGGACAAACAAGTTTGAACAACCCATACTTTCTTTGGAATCTCTTCTTGACTAGTTACAGATGAAACAAGAGTTGAGGAGAAAGGGGAGAGAGATTCTCACCATTCTGTTTTCATACAATTGTGGAAGTTCGAATAGAAATCAAACTATCTCCTCCTGTCCCTTCTTCTGCTAGTTCATGGTGACCTTCCAGTGCATATTTTCCATTGGTTTTGTTCAGGTTGGTGCTATCAGTTTGTGATGAAACAGAGGAAAAAGAGCAACCTTCTGAAAAATCTGAACTTTCCACATGGCATGAAGCCAGTAGCTTCACAAAGCTCTTGCTGTCTCCCAGAGGTGCCTTGGGAAGAGTGAAGGTGTCCACTGGAGAGAGATAGAACAAGGAAGTAGTTGGCTGCTGCAAAAAGGTGTCTGTAAACGGGTAGACCTTTCCACAGAAATTTTCATCCCACTTTATACTGAAAATCATGAAATGAGTGTAAAGCAGTCATTTTGTCTTTCTCTTCGAATCTTTCTCTGGATATGCCTCAGTTTATGTCTGTAAATGGAGTCTACTAGCTTAAATCAAATGTTGGATTACAAGATAAAATGAACCCCTCTTTTCATGTAGTCATTAGTCTTTAAGTGGGGAATCGCAGTAAAGTAATACTTATACTCTGGAATAATCACAACTAAGACCTGGTTCAATCCAAATCTCACAAGAGATTGAGTCCCACAGTGCTCAAGGAGTGTCAGCACATGGAAAGCCTCATCTGTGAGCCAGTCAGTATCTATTTTGGGTTAGTTCCAGTTCAGGCTCAGCTGTGGATAAAGCTGATCCTGTTTAGTTCTGGTTAAACCCAACAAAACTTTCAGAAAGCAGTTTAGGTTCAATATAAGGAAAAAAATCTGAATTATTTGGATCAAATTCAATTCCATTTTCTATGTTAAGAGAGTCTGGAAGGGAGCTGATCTCCAGTGGAAACCATAAATACATACTGAAATGAAGAACTTTGTATCCCTCCTTCATCACTCTGATCATTCAGAACAAAATAGGAGCCACACTTGGCCCTGCCTGATTTTACTTGTGCTTGTACTTTGTATAATGTATGCCTGCCATCCTGACAGAGATCTAGTCCAGAAAATAATCCATGACAATTATGGATGTGAATTACATTCGTTTTAAAGGATAAGAAGAGGCTTGAAGAATCTGAAGTACCTTAAGAGATGATCAAGAGGTGCTTTCCAATGAATTGGATTTTATTCTCTTAATAAGGAAAAGTCATGTTGTACAATAACTGTATAATCCCGTCCCCTCAGTAAAGTCTATAAAGAATAGACTGACACAGCTTTCTTGTTGCTTATATATTATGCTGATGTGTGTCAGTAAGTATTAATTTGGTAAGTTGCTACTTCAGTGCAAAAATGGTTTAGTATAGATAGATAAAAACCACCTTGGAATGATGTTGTTAGAACTGATTTGCCCTCAGTCGGGCTTGTTGTAGTGCTCAGATACAGTATTCAATTAAAACAAGCCAGAATAAGGTTTCCAGACTTTATTAACAAAATATTTCTGCTTAATCCCTGTGGAAGGCACAAAATCAACATTGTCTCAGTTCTTCTTTGAAAATTCTTGGCCCAGACAGTTCTAGAGCTTGCTTTTAGAAGTTTAGGTGGGGAAGTTATGTAGAAGGGAAATGCTGAGAGTGATATAGAAACACTGCCTAGATGTAGCATCCCTGCAGCCTCTCCCATACGTGGCCACCTCTGTATATGGGTATATGCTTTGCTCATGAAAGACAGATGAAGCGTGTGAGTTCACCACCCTTTGTTTGTGTACCTTAACTCCTCCTCTGGGTGGACAACCAGATCCATCATCTTTCCAAAGGGATAACTCTTTTCCATGGTCAGAGAGGAAGCACAGAGTCACAGAGAGCTTGAAATGAACAGGCGTCAGAGTGCTGCAGACTTTTGAAAAATGAAGTTTTGCAGGTGAAAGGAAATCAACCTGGCTGAAAGCAGACAAATCGGCATATATACCCAGTAAGAAGAGCTTCTTATTTCAATAGTTTTTATTTTCATAATAAGGAAAAGCCAACTGGATGCCAAAAATAGCATATACCTGTGACGTGAATGAGCCACTGTTCCCATCTTGCTGAGAACTCACTAGACTCTGCGGGCTTCGGAGGGCTTTATAATACCAGGTAACACTATAGCCTAACATTTTGCACATGACGTCTTTACAGGAAAAGGGACTTTGAGTTCCTGCTAGTGCGTACGTCTACCAAATAAAAAACATCAGGGGAAAAAATATTGCTCCTGTCTTTTACTGGTAGGGCTTCAGTGGTTTCAGGAACCACATGTCAAGGAGTAGAAACCAAAATCCTGCACCTAACTTTTCCAAATCTACATCAGCAAAACTCATTGCACTGTTTGCCAGGATCCAACCTTGGTAATTAATATGTTAAAATCATCTGAGGTGCAAGTAAGCTGGAGTAATTGAAAACAGTTTGGACCACAAGCAAACACATAATTATCCAGTGGACACTGAAATCCAGCTTTATAAAGTATCACCTAAATTCTATCAAGCATGTAACTATGAATAAACTCAGTTATAAAGCAATACCATGGGACTGTGTCCCCTGATCTTTTCAGGCAAGAAACTGCTTCTTCCAAATCCAAATTAATTGAATTAATTCAATTCACCCTTGTGACATGGCAATGTGCTTGAAATGTTGCAAAGTATCCATATATATGTTTGTAGGATATATCCTCTTGGCTGATTTGCTGGCAGTCAAGCAATAAGTGGAGGGCTTCCCTTCTCTAGACAATAGGTGATCTCTCTAAACCTCTGTGAACAACAGATCTAAAAATCTGTGCCATGTGGAATTAAATTATTTTGACGGAAATGATAGTCAGTTGAAGCCTGGACCTTTAACATCAAGGGCTTTTTCAATGGCCTACTACAGTAGGAGGTTGCATCACTGCTCACTTAAATGGTATTTAAATCTTCTCAGATGAAGGCTCTTGATAGTTACTTGTGTCCTTTCTAATACTAGCAGTGCACTTACTTAAAAACATTATTTATTCTGTAATCATGTAGTCCCTACTAGCTAATAGTATCAGTATTATTCTCATCTTTTAAAGACTAGCTGGAAGGTGATGCTCTGAGAAGTATACTAGTTACTCCATTTACAAGATCCATTACATTACCTGAAGGGTAGAGCTCTGGATAAAATGGTGTTTGACAGACTTTCACCAGTGCAGTTAAGCAGTACGAGTTAAGACTTCTTCCTTCAATAATGACTTACCGTAATCTGAAATAAAATCCCAACCAAGCAACTAGGGACATGTTTTATACACCTTTCTGTCAGCTCTCATCACACACAAATTCCAGTCCTGAGTGGCAGCCATGACCCAGAATTTGTCTTGTGGTCGTGGTCCAGACAAGATGTTAGGCTGGGATCCATTTGTATCCCTGTAAAATGAAAAATATCTGAACACTTACAGTGTAACAGTGGGCTCACTGTGGTATATGAGCCTTAATATTTAAAACCAGGCTACAGCATGCCAACCTCTGACACCAAGATGCTTCTTTGCTTGCCAAATATCTTTTTTAAGAGAAAGTGAAACAGATCCATCTTTGCTCAAAAAAACCCATGGGCAAATGGATAACGTTCATACAGTGCCTTCAGGCATTCACAGTGCCTAAAAAATAAGCAATCAATTTAAGTAGGCAAATCCAGGTCTCCAGACAGTAAATGCCAATATTTCCAAAATGGATAATTTTTTTAATTTTCTTTTTTTTTTTTTTTCATGATTCAAAAACCAACCAACCAACCAACCAGTGAGCTGCTTTTTACAGAATTTGGCACAAATGGGCAATTTATGTAAATGTACAATATGGACATTTGCAAATAACAGCAACAATTTTGTTTTGAGCCCAAGACTTCACTTGAGACACAAAGGAGGGCCCTGTCCATGAACACCTGAGCTAAAAAATAAATTAGGCTTGTTCCTGAGCAGATCATAGAAGAGGAGACTTCTCCAGAGAGATCTGAAAGGAGGTATTTCAAGTTCCCCTGGGAAAGGAGCTCAGAGCCCAGAGGAAAAAGTGTGAAAAGATGTGTTAATAAAGATTAAAAGGCAAAAATGAAAAGAAAGGAGAGCCCAAGTTCAGAAGTAGGTCCATGAGGGAGCTATACAGAATGCTCAAGGTAAACTTGCCAAGACAGGTCCAAGAGACATCTCATACAGTTGAGATAGTGATCTTTCCTATTCTGCAAAACTGCCAAGTTATCCATGCTTGACAACCACAAGAGATGATGGAATGTGGAGAGATAAGAGACATGAATGCCATGGGAGAGTTTCCAGCAGTAGATGGTGGTGGTACACTGTGGTCTTCACTACCTCCTTCCAAACCTGGGGATTAGGATTATCCATCTGCACATATGTACTGCAGGCTATGCTCTTTTACTTTGGCCTTGTATGAGCAGCTCACAAGGTGCTTTTGACCCAGAAGTCATACTATGCCACTGAGTCTGTGCTCATAAATTTTACAGCCATGGTTGAATGAACTGCCTCTGTTCACCTCTTTTATCTGACTTCTAACACAGTGTAATTGTGGCATCCCCAGAGACAATGACAATGTCTCAAAAGTACCTAAAGCACTGTGCTTGCACAAAGAAAGGGGAAAAAGGCACTAAATATCTGAAACAATCTGGGACATTACATTTATATGGGCCTTACAGTACACCACATAGATGATATCTGTAGCTCTTCCTTTGTCCTCTGACAGTCATTCCATTTTAGAAGGCCACTTGATTACTCTGCATGATTTGCAGTTGGTGAAGCAGGCTGGCTTTCTATAATCACCTCCCTGTCTTCCATATGTTTTGAAATATCTTCCAGGAGCCTCTGCTCCATAATGTTTTAGAAAAATAGTGTAGGGGATGAGCCTTGCCTGGGAAAACCACCTCCACTGCCAGGTAAGCATTCGCTTCATGAGATTTAACCCAACTCTCTCTTGAGAGACTATAGCATGGCTTTGAATCTCTTATGACAATGGCTTTAAGTTAACTGCTGGAATCAGGTTGTAATTGTGTCTTGGCATTTAGATTATTGTGTCATTAAATAATTATCAGGCCAGAGAAGTTATACTGAGTAGATGCTTTGTGTTATTTGGGCTTCAGGGGCGTAACGGTAGAGAGAGGCTAGGAAATCAAGAGCATTTCAAACACAGGTACTTGTGTAACTACAGGGATTTTTTTCTGCCTGAAAAGTGGGGATGTACAGACAGATTTTCCCTTTTGAAAGACTCCATTCTTGTCCCTTCATGCTAAAAAGCTCCAAAGGTGCAAAAGCAGGAAAAGTTTGAAGGGAGCATCACCAGATATTTATATGACAAACCAGAAACTATAGAGCAAGCTTGAGTGCTATTTCCATTTCAAAAGTGTGATACACTTGACTGTATCTCTCAGTCTTCTGAAGAGAATTGGGTCAAGAAGAAAACGTATCTCTCAAGGACCTACTTAGGAAAGCATTTTACTCAACAACAACAACATAGACACTACATTTGTTTTAATAGACAGTGTATGTTGCGATGCTGAGCTTCTCAACACCTTGATGATAAAGTGGCCAAAAGACACAACACTCCAGGAGGCAGAACTATGGTATATGCTGGTCACTGTGTGCATAATCTGCTTGGTGCTCCAGACAGTTTTGGGGCTGAGGGGTATGAAAGCTAAGAGTGGGATAAGGCAGCAAAAGAAAATAACACATGAAGAAGACCAGGGAAACCCAGGCACAAGAGAGCACACAATGGTGCGTCACTCCCAGGGTCACAGCAGAATGACTGTCCCCACTTTGATAGGAGAGAGGCCTCTCACATCTGTTTGTCCCCTTGACCTCTTTTCCTTTCATAAACTGAAAACTGAAGCCTGTTACATACTAAAACAAACAACAACGCAAAAAATCTTGTTCCTGGATATAAAAACTGTCTCCTGTGCTGAGTGCTGCCTCTCCATCTTTTCAGTTCAGCCTGGAGCCACATTTAATCTGGGTGCATTCAGTTGTCATAGGAGGAGAGCCTTTCATGTTAATGGGATCATTTTAATATGCTTCTCTGTTAAAAAAGTAAACATGAAAGCAAATAAGCAAAGCCTGTTCCAACTAAAACTAAATAGGTACAGTCACTTCAGTTTTCACCAATGCAAATCACTGGTTCTGCAGGTTAAAACAGCTCCAGCTAATTTGAAAGTAAGAGCTAATTTTCAGCATTGCACAAACACAGAAAAATGTGTGAAATCTGCATGCATCTGATGAAATTAGTGCAGACTTCCACAAAGCTCTGAAAGTGACCTTGCCAGGAATGTCATAAGAAGCTTGGGAATGGAGTTTGGGGCAGGACCTGTGCTCAGGCCTGGGCTTGCTGGGGAACAGCTGTGGCTGTGGGCAGCTCACCCCTGCATGGCAGCGTGCCTGGGGATGCAGCGCCCTGGCCACTGTGGCCCCACACTGGGGAGGTGGCCATCCTCTGCCAGCCCATCCACAGGCAGCACAGGGCAGCTCAGAAAAATGACAAAGCAACATACTGCCAGTGTGAATTGTAATTATTCTTCCTTATTTAATGTATGTTCATGTCTCACCTAAAGAATTTAGACAAAATAAACGAGATATATATATATATATTTCTAAATTACAGCACTGCTCTGCTCCCACTTCATTTGTCTGTCTTCAGACTACTCCTGTCCCTGCTGCTGCAGAGCTGGGCTGGGGTTTCTCTTTGTTCTTAATTCCCGAGTTGGCTCAGAGGTCTCTAACCTCAGTCATTAATATCAATTACCATAAGGACAGCTGCCTTCTTCTCCTTGTCAGAACTTCAGCATGGAGGGTAATAGATGGCTTCAGGCTGGCCTCCTGCCAAAAGGACTCCATTGTTTTCATCTATGATACGCGAGGAAGAAAATAATGGGGTTAAATGAATTTGATTAGACCAAGCTCAGCCCAGCGTAGCATTGAGGCTCTAATTTTGCTATTCTACAGTATGATTTTACATCCCTGAATTTAGCACAAGTTCACTCATTGATTTAAGGCTTATTTTAAAATGTGACCCTTTTTAAACTTTGTAGCCTCTACCTAGACTCTCTCAGTGCTAGGCATGTTGAGTTTGTTTACATTATATATATTCTATTTATTTTTATTAATAAATACCAAAGAAGTTTTGGGAAAAAAAAAAAAAGAAATTATGAAGATTTATTGTTTCCAGACAGTGACATTTTTGCAGCTTGGCAAAGCAGTCAGTATTTATTATGGAAATTCTTCCTCCTGACACACGTCGCTTGCTTTTTTCCTTTTCATCCACTGTATAACACCTACTTCCAATTCTGCACTTGTACCAGCCATAGAAGCTCCACACACCAGCATGGCAAAAGCCAAAAAAAACAGAACAAAATAAAGAATAGTGGAGAATTCTTACACAGCTCTTCATTATATAGAAAAGAGCTACCAAGGAGGAGAATTTTGCCAAGAGAAAATGAGAAAAAATGTGACAGCTTAATATATGTACTGTTACAGTTATTGGGGAAAATCCAAATGGCTTTAATCAGTGTTGTGTGGAGCTCCAGGCTTTTATTAAATAGTTTTTAGATTCTGAGAGCTGTATCCTAACAGACATTGGCCTGTTTAGGAGACTTGTTGGCAGAGTCCCTTGGGAGGCAGTATTAAGGGGCAAAGGAGTCCAGGAAGGATGGGCATTCTTCAAGAAAGAAATCTTAAAGGTGAAGGAGCAGGCCATCCCCTTGCACAGAAAGATGGCCTCTTGGGGAAGAAAACTGTCCTGGCTGAACAGAGAGCTTTGTCTGGAACTGAGAACAAAAAGAGTGCATGACTTTTGGAAGAAGGGGCAGACAACTCAGGATGACTACAGGAGTGTCATGAGGTTATGCAAGGAGAAAATTAGAAGGACCAAAGCTAAACTAGAACTTAATCTGGCTGCTGCCATAAAAGGCAATAAAAAATGTTTCTATGAGTATATTAGCAACAAAAGGAGGGCTAAGGAGAATCCCCATCCTTTATTGCATACAGTAGGAAACATAATAACAAGGGATGAGGAAAAGGCTGAGGTGCTTAATGCCTTCTTTGCCTCAGTTTTTAATAGTAAGACCAGCAGACCTCTGGGTACCAGCAACAGTGATGAGGTCTGTATAGGTACACTGCTAAATTGAGTAATGAATTTGCCCATTAGACTAGGAAAGCCCCTGGGAAGACCTGCTCCATGAAGAGTGACCCCATAGCACCTTGTTCAGGGGTGGGAAACCATATGAAGATGGGCTGGTCTCCTTGAAGATGAATCTCGGGTTTGGTCATCTTTATTTGTTGGCTCGTTTCATTGTTTGAGGTTTTTTTGGGTTTGTTTTTTTGTTTTTGTTTTTTTGGTTTTTTTTTGTTTTTTTTAAGAAGGAAAGATGTGCAAGGGAAAATATTTAGTAATTCAGTAAATCATCAATACTTACAGACATGCTTGCCCAATTGTCTCAAATAAGACATTGCTCATGGTAGCAAAGGAAATCATATATGCAATCTTTTGTAGGTTTCAGCTCAGCTATGCACTTCTTGTGTCAAGGAGTAGGTTTTTTATATGTGCAGAGTCAGCCTGCCACAATGAGTTTTATCAAATCCTTATCAGAAGTTCTAGGGCAAGCAGAAATAAGTGAGCATGCTTTTCTACCTGTTAGGACCTGTAAAACTGTGTATTCACAGCAACACTGAACTAGTTCAACTTCCGAACACATTTCACAGGCTTTAGAAAGGGGAAAAAATAGAGTTCTTTTCCCTACTACTAAGAAATAACCATAAATGGTAAGATCTGACACGAATCTGAAGTTTCCTGATGTCTTCCTTCCTGCTATCCAGACTGTCAGTAGAATAGCAAACACTTCAGTACATTAAACTAGGGTAGTAGGTTTTTTTATGTCTTCCAGAGGGTGCTGTGGATGGATTTGTAACCACATCAACTGGCAGAAGGACATTTAAGTGCAGATGTTTAAGCATAAATGATTCTGTAATGCAAGACCTCACCCAGCTGTAAAACCTATTAATCTGAGGAAAACACTGTGAGGTATCTGAGGATCTTACGGAATTATGGTTGCTATAAATTCAGAGTAGTAAAGATCTCTGGCTAGGTTTGAATAAGGGGAACAGCACTTGGTGTTATTATACATGATGGAATTTGTAAGAAAAGATGCTCTGCCATCTTCATTTTATCTAATAAATGTAGAGGCACATGTAGAAAACCAACTGACAGTATAAAAACAGTGGAGCTGAAGGATGTAAGGCAGCAAGATTTGCTGCTGCCTCTATGCTTCCTGTTCACGTAGCATGAAGGAAGATACAGTGCCAAACCAGAACCAATAAAAGAAAAACTTACAAGGAGGGCCATCCTTTCTGTCTCAGGAGCAGATTTACTCTCCTAACAGGAGGGACCAGTCCTGGGACCTCTGTGTATTTTGTGGAGAAACTTGAGGTAAAAAAACATGTGGAGATGCAAACATGGCAAATCCTCTTGGAAAGTAAACACATCACAGATAAAAACAGGTCCATTGAGTATTTCCAGAGGAAGAAAAAGGTCATTTACCTGAAGGAAAGCAAGTACTGACTCTATTTCTGTTTCTGGAAAAAGAATGAGGGTTTCTCACTGAGCACCTCAGCAAGCTGCAAAACATCGGTGGCTTCAAAGAATCAAGGGGCTGCTGCTTGTTTGCTGTGTTCAACAGGAGTGCCTGTGGGAAGAGCCCACTAACCTCCTCAAAACTGCAGCTCTCCTAACTCCCTCTTTATCATTCCTAGGTTCTTTGCAGCCACAGCAGCAGAAAGAGAGGGCTGCCTGGGAGCTGCCTGTGGCTTCTGAATTAGTCAGCCTGTTTGAGCAAGTGACAGCCCCCATGGGAGACGTGCTGACCTGTGTTGCCAGCTGCCTGTGGCACCAAGCTGCTTTTTGCCAGCTCTTTGCTGTGTGTTGAAAGATCCCATGCCCCTGGTGCAATGCAGACACTGAATTGCAGATAAGGTGCTGCCAAGTTGCCCTGTGGGTGACAGGGAGAGAAGTGGAAGCGTGCAGGTCCCAGTACCTAATTCCATGTGGCAAGAGTTTATAGCAATGGATTCCAGGTAGCAGATGTGGTAAAGACCTGGGAGAGTTGGGAAATGTGTCTCCAAGAAAGGATGAGGGTTCTGGGGAGTTGCCTGGGACACTGGCAGAGGTGAGAGGGAGCACAGAGAGGACACCCGGTGCTGCAGAGCTGTCACCCTACAGCAGGCTGGGAGATGCTCCAAGGGATGCACATGTTCTCCAGCCATGCATTGCAGGGGCATGTAGAGCTCTCAGCCTGAGTTATACATCCTGCAACATGTTCGTTTAAGGGCTCAACCTCTTTGCCATGGTTTGATATAAAAATTATTTCAGTCTTCTGTCTTAGCTTGAAGTTCCTTCTTACTGCAGACAAAAGCCTTCAGCCCGCCCTTGTAGGTGCTGTGCAGCAGTGCTGTGTGCTTCGTGTCCTGGTAATGGACTGAATCAGCAGTGGTGGAAAGCATGGCCAGGGGAGGTGATGCCAGGAGGGACTACCGGGAAGCTGCTCAGCTTTGCACAACATTTCATAACCTCTTTCCCCATGCTCCACTATCCTTGTGCTGGAGCAAGCAGGCATTGGCACACATGAGCACCTTACCTGTCTGCTGGGAAAGCTTTTTAGGAGAAACCACCTTCAGTCCTGCCTTGGGTTTTTGGAAACTGTTTGACATTATTTCCACATTGCCAGGAAAACACATGGCCCAAACTTACAAGATTAATAATCACTTTAGCCCTCAACAGCAACTGATAGTGGCTTATCTTCTCAGGCTTGTCTGCATTGCCTACTAAATGATAATCCTAATTACGGACCTAATTATGTTTCTGCCCAGAATATCTCTAGATAACCTTAACTCTTGATCTTTTTAATCTAGTTTTCCAGGTGGCAACAGATTTAGAAACAGGTTTTTTAAACAAGATATGACTATTACATTTCTAATAATAGGAGAGTGTGATCTCAACATTGCCTGTTATTTACTGACACATGGTACAATCAATTGATGGCAGTGGTTGTGAACACAAGATCATAAATACAAGTTCACTTTTTAGTTATTATCTGTCTGTGTTTCCTGATTTAACTCTTCACATATTGAATTGGATCTGTTTGGGGTTTTTTTTGCTTTGCTGAAATGTCAGTGTTTCAGATACTTTTGGTATTTCAGATATGTCAGATTAAGAGCAGGCATCATCTGTACCAGACATTGCTTTGAAACTCCTCCCTCAAGGACCTGCTTACTCCTCCTGGACATACCTTTTTTATCCCAGCTCTTTTATCTAACAGGAGTATCTGAGTCAGACACGCACTGTCTTGGGTTCAGCTCTATCCAGAGGTTCCCTGAAGCACAGCAATTTTGTCCAAGGTCACAGCACGAGTTGTAAAAATGTTTTGAGATCTGGAAAAAGATGCCTTACAGGGAAAGCCTTGGTGAACTAGGTCTGCTTATCCAAACCAAGGCTTAGCGGTGACCTGGTTATTGGAGAATTACCGTAATAGGAAATGTTGTCTCTTGGGAAGGCAAAACATCATATGAAATGGGCTTTCAATTTAGTTTAGAACTCAGGCCAATGTACAGATACAGAAATCAGAGGCCTTCAGATCAGAAAAGACAGGATTTCAGTAAAGAAATACAGTTAACCAATGGAACCACCTATGCAAGGAATATTACTCTGAAAAACAAGCTTTCAACCAGACCCGCGTACTAAACCCAAGTAAGGGCAATGGGGACCATCACTACTGGCTATTTTACAAAAGGTCTGAAGTTTCCCCTGGTCTTAGGCTCTCAGAATCTATTAAGTAGATTAGTCCATCATGCTCATATGGCACTGTGTAGGAATGAACAAACTCCACTTCTATCAGTACTAAAGGGAATGTGTCCTTGAAGCTGGTCGACTCTTTCTCTACATGATCAAGAGCAACATGATAGTACTTACTGATGGTATTTTTCTTTCTTTAAAAGGCACAGCATAAATTACTCTGCCACTCTTTCTTTTGCCATTTCCTACCACGAAACACTGCAATGTTGTATGAATCTGATGAGTTCAGACTGGCTCCAGAAAGGGCAATGAGCTTAATTTCTGCTACTTTTTTGGCACTATGCACTCCTCTGAGCCCTCCAGTTGCCCTGTGCAGTATTAACAAATAACTTCAAGGTTTGCTCTAGGCACGCCATGCTGCTTGGAATCAGGATGAATCTTCCTTAAGGGTGGCACATGCAGAGCTGTGCTGCAGGTTACCTTTGCTCAATCCTTCACTCTGGGGTGGGTTTTGAATATACGTTGTCTCAGATTATTGGCAATGAAATCAACTACATATGTTTCCCTTGAACATGGAAAGATACTGGTCTATTTCATCTTCAGTAAGTAAAGCATGTTACATTGCACTCTAAAACCAGAAGGGAACTACATCCCACATGAAGTTTGTTATCTGGCCCCAGCCTGATGTTCAACTCATTATACAGCCCTGCCAGAAGAAAACATCAGGGACCCTGATCTCAAGTCTTTTAGTGATGTTCAATGGCTTGAGCATCAGTCAAGGTGCTGAAGAAAATGTTTTTTAGCCTCCTCTGCTGGCTCTGTGTCTCAGGGGACCTGTAGATTGTCAAACTTGTCCCAATACTAGTGACTCAGCCAGGCTAATGCAGACTCTCCTATTTGCTTATGTCTAATTCCTCCCAACCTACCGACTTACTATGAGTTATTTTGGGTTCAGGAAGCAGGATTTGTCAAGGCTTTTGAAATTTTCCTTACAGATACTGAGGGCTCACTTAATCATCATCTGTCATCGTCATCTGTAGGCGATTAGTACTATACACTAGTCCTTAAAACCATGGAAAACCTGGTGGCTTTAGTAAAAATCTTTCTGTGCACAGAAACTAATTAGCAGAACAAATAAAAGATTAGCATATCTGAGCAATGAGGATGCCACAAGGTTTCAGCTTCAAAGTGTAATTCATAACCCAGTGTGAGAAGATTAGACCTTACGTAACGCTTGTGAGAGTTGATCAACCTGGAAAGGGATCCAAAGTAGCCAAACACTAAGCAGAGGGCGTATTAAAGTTGATAAACAGTAGCCCAGGGACAGATGTGGCAAGGCCAGTGGCAAGTTTTCCTTTCTGAATTACTTTTCACTGATCAGAATAGGGATCTTGGACCCAGGGCTCTTTCCTCCAAAGTGAGTGCCAGTCCCACTGCCCCTCCCTGTGATTTTTCTCTTCATTTTTTGTTTCATATCTTACATTGCTCCTGGGGGATTTGTGGGAGTACAGCTCCATGAGCAGACATGGGTGATCCTTTGCTCTGGAGATGCAAGATGAGCTACAGTTCTGTGGCAGCTGTGGCACCTCAGTGCAGAAGGGGTACAGAAAACGCAGAGCTGAGCCAACCTCTCCTCAAGTCTCAAGCTACACTCCCAGTATTTTTTATGAAGTGGGAAGGGGAAAGTTCTTAGCTGGCATCAATCAGAATGGCTCACAGGGGTGATGCTGAAGAGGTACAGATAACCCTGGATCTTTCACTCCTCCCAGTAGAGGGTTTATCTTAGTAAGTTCCATTACCTTAGATTGATGTAGGCAGGATAAGCCCCAATGCGCATCATTTTTTTAAGACCTCTCCTGTCTTTTTTAAGGGGGGAGGGGAAGCATGCTGTTTTAAAGATAACTTTTACTGTAGAGTCACATTCTCTGTTTCTCTGCCTTTTGATTTGTTTTCAATGTTTGGTATTTCCATTAACATGTTAGGTGCAGGTCTGACAGACAGCTGCTATTCTTGGTCCTGTCAACACATTTCACTGTAGTAAAATGACAGCCACAGCTGTGACTTCTTACAAGAAAATGGTCTAAATATAAAATAAAGACTGGGTCAAAAAAGCCACAAGAGTTAAAAAGAGGCTGAGATTAATAGCTTGACTGGGAACAGGCTTAGGCTTGGTGAAGCAAAAAGAGAGGCAGCTGTTGCTTTCCCCATCTTCCAAAAAAGTAGAGTGAGTCTTTGCAATAAAAGGTTTCCCTTTAAAACTTGAGTCCATCAGCCATCACCAAATACCTTTGAGCACCTGCAGACTCTGTTCCTGGATGTGCCCATGCACAGCACAGAAACAGCCTGAGTTATGGCAGAAAGATGACAAAGTGACTATGTGCACCCACAATTTTGATCTCTTTTAATGGAAAGTTAGTCACACTTTACAGTATAATGCATTCATTAATAGGTTAAGAAATGATTCTTACACCTCTTAATAAATGACTGATTTTGTAGAGTCCAGCAATTTCTGAATCATTTATCAGAAGATGTTGCGACCAGTTGTAACGCATTCTCCATGTTTTGGTAAAATGGCTTTAAAAAGTTATACTGTTTGCGTCGGCAACATTGCTTATAAATTGTATTATTGCCATATCTGAAATAGGAACCCAAAAAAATTTAGGACCTAATGGCAGCAAGCAGTGCAGTGTACAGGACTCAGCAACATGGGTCCTTGACTTCTATATCCATACCTGCTAATGACTCACTGAAAAGTGATGTCTGAGGAGTCATTTGATTTTCTCCACCTCATCAGCAATCTGAGGATCCATTACAAGGTGTGTGAATAAATATTGCCTTGAATGAATAAAGCCTCAAATTTGCGACTACAGTCAAAATTCTTGCTGTTAATGATGGCACTGCAGAACTATTTTACATGGTGGACCTACTGGTCCTACATTATTCAGCTATGACTCAAAACTAAATACAAAAGCAGTTCTCTAATTCACCACAGGCCACAGAAATTTTGGATATTGTGAACAGATTGCTGTGGCTATGGCACAGGAGAAAACTGGATGTAGACTTGCAGAGTCTTCTCTCCCAGAAAAGTTGTGGCTGCCCCATCCCTAGAAGCATCCAAGGCCAGTTGGATGAGGTTTTGAGCAACCTGGTCTAGTGGAAAGTGTCTTTGTCCATGGCGGGGGGGTTGGAATTGGATGATCTTTAAGGTCCTTTCCAGCCCAAACCATTCTGTGATTCTGAGAGGAACTGGCCTTCCACTGTGCAGCTTCTGCCTACGCATTAGACATTTGGAAAAGGTGTAGATTCTCCACAGTGCCTTTTATCAGCATCAGAGCTGACTATACTGCAGAGGAGAAAAAAACAAGAGCAAGAAGTTTCAAGGTAAAGCTGAAGAGAAGCACCATAGGAAACAGGGCTTAGACAAGCCACCTAGGCCATCCAGCCTGCTCCCCACCATTACCACAAACACCATGCCAAAACCGAAGTTCCTGTTTTTCCCAGCAATGGCCATTCCCCAAAGCCTCCAGCCAAATGTGCAACAGTTTGGTGTGGAAACAGTCTGCCCCATGCAGTCTCCTTGTTAAAAAAAAGGGGAGGCAGCTAAAGGTGCAGCATAATCAAGGGACTGGCTAGATATG
This sequence comes from Myiopsitta monachus, assembly GCA_017639245.1. Classification (NCBI taxonomy): domain Eukaryota; kingdom Metazoa; phylum Chordata; class Aves; order Psittaciformes; family Psittacidae; genus Myiopsitta; species Myiopsitta monachus. The sequence goes on from CM029919.1 coordinate 71,537,593, forward strand.
GTCTTTATTGTGTAGTGCGTCACATGCCTGGGCCATGTTCAGTATCCATCTCTGGGGATGAGCTGAAGGAAGAGTGTACCAAATGAGCAGGCAAATCTGTTTCTCAGCAGGATGAGAGCTGAGGCTGTGCTTGTTTCAGTACCCTGCTTCTGTGCTGTATTAGAAGCATGTCCTCAAAGTGGCCATAGTCAAATCTTTCTCCCACATTTCAGCTCTGGCCAAACTTATGACAATGAGAGGTGCAAAGTGCCATAGCTTCAAAGTGCCCTGAAATCTGAGGATCCCATTTAGAACCAGCTCTGCATCTAGGACTGCCTATGAATGTGTGGCAATGCATGACCCAGGAGTTGTGGGATCATGAGCCTCCTTGCTGTAAACTCTTCCAAAACAAAGTTCCCTTTTTGCTCGTCACAAGCAAGCGGGGATTGAGTACTGCAGAATGAGACCCTGCTGCTCAAGAGTGTGCTTTTCATTTTAAACAGAATTTCACTGTGGGAAATCAGTACCAAATGGCAAAAAATGAAAGACTTGTGCTTTGTAAGAGACACGAATAGCCTGCTTTATGTAACCTTATTCAGTAGTGTGAGAATTGTCGTCTTCCACGTTCTCTACTGTGTACCTCCTCTTTGTAGCAGAACAGTATAAAGTAGCAAAATCGCTAAGATTTCTTCCATTGTTCTATAACAGAAAACATTTTTTAGAGAAGGAATGTCACCTTGTGTAAAAACTTATACCATAATACCTGTGCAAAGTTTCACCTCCTGCTCAACCCACCTGCAGTTACTCAGGCTTGGTGCAAAGTGACCTTGCAACCACATGAGAAGAAAGATCAAGGGACTGTCCTCATCTAGAGATCCTATGGAAAATGTGGACCTGTGTGGAACCTGCTTTGCAGATTAAGTTGCTTTTGACTGCCTTTGTTTGAGCAGAGGTATTAGCCTAGATGATCTCTAGAGGTCCTTTCCAAATCCAAATATTCTGTGATTTTGTGACCTGGAAAATTCTGTGGAACACGGGGAAAGCAGATAAAAATGGAAAATTTCCTCCATGCTGGTATTCTGACTCTATCCTTTAGTTTTCTCTTGTTCTTATTAAAAATAAAACAAAGTGAAACATTTGGCATCTGGTTGAGTTCAATGCTCTTTTCAACAAGAAAATAAGATATTTCTGTTTTTCATTTTGGCAAGAAAACCTCCAAAATATTGGGTTTGGCTTTAGCTGTGTTCTGCCACTGAACTGCAAAGTCAATTATTTACATAGCCCTAAGTATAAGGTAAACGTCATCAATCTCCATAAAGTAAAGGAACTTAATCTTTTCAATGAAAGGATACATCTATTAGCAGAGATGTGATATATTATGACTGTTTTCCAGCAGTTAAGAGCCTCAAATTCTGCAAAGCCCATGAAAACCAGTACAGGGAGGGCAAAGTTGCTCATGTGTTTTAATCTCATAATAGAAACTACAAATATAACCTCTGGAACTAAATATCACCCTTTGACTGTTTTCTTCTTGAGCCTGCATCTGCTGATAAAAGAAGGAAATAGAAATGATGGGTAGCAAATGGTATCCCTGCCACAATCTTTTAGTGTTTCTTACTTGTGTGTATCAAAATGGTCTACAGTATAACTTAATGAAGCTATTATCTCAAAGCCATAGCAGAAATAGTTGTCCTGAAAAGCTAGGCTCTTTGGAAAATCAAAAGAGGTTTTAAGAATAGGCTGAGGAAAAGCATTAAAAATTTTATGGACATTTTAATGAAAAAAACCCAATAAAAAATTCCTACTTCAACATTTTTTTATCAATTCTGTATTTCTGTAGGTAATTTCGGAGCCTGATTTACTTTTTTTGGTTTTTTTTCATTCTGAGTTCTGAAGCGGCAAAACACAATACATGGGAAACTGAAGGGGGAATTGGAAGTCTGTGTTCAGTCACAAGGTTATGGTGCCACTGGGATCAGAGAGATGCAATAGGAGAGCTTGACTGATGGCTGGTGTTGTGGACTGTCTTTAAGAAGATGAGAGAGAGGAGGGGTGGGGAGCTTCAACTCTGGACAAAAGAGTGGCTTGGGAGTATGAAGCTTTGCTATGAAATGAGTAACAAACCAGTCAATTTATTATTGGTCAGTGTCATCCCAACCCTAGTCCCTCGAAATACAGTGGAGCAAATTCTGAAAGCCATGTCCAGGCACATGAAGGAGATGCCTGGGAAGAGTCAGCGTGGACTCACCGAGGGCAAATCATACTTGACCAGGCTGATTGTATTCTTTGATTAGATGACTAGCTCAGAAAACAAGAAGACTGTTAGCAAGCCTTTAGCAAAGCTTTAAACACAATCTCCCATAGAACTGTTATGGTCAAACTGGGGACTCTGCACTAGGTGGGTGGATTATAAGACTAGTGAAAAAATCTGGCTGGACTGCCGAATTGAAAGAATAAAGGCCAATCAATGGCTTGAACTGGTGATCACTTATAAGTGGCATTCCTTAGGGTTTGATAAAGGGGCAATAACTGTTTAATTGCTTTACTAATGACATGGGTGATGAGACAGGATCACAGCAAGTGTGCCAGTGACACCAGACTGGGAGGAGGAGTAGAAAGAAGGGCTACTATTTAGTGACATTTTAGCAAGCTGATAAAGCAAATTGACAGAAACCTCAGGAAGTTCAACAAATGTGAGTGTGAAGCACCACCCAAGCACCACTACAGACTGCGGACAAACTGCCTGGAAGGGTTAGTGGACAACCTAGTGAAGCTGTGGACAAGTTTGGATGAAGGAGGTTAATAGGATTCTGAGCTGTATCAGCAAATGCCAGCTGGTTCAGAATTTATTTTCCTCTCTATCTGACACTTCTGTAACCACTCCTGTAGAACTGTGTCCAGTTTGGGAGGCTGTCATTCACTGGAACTGGTTGTCCAAAGAGGCTGAGGAAATCGGCATAATCGGGTATAATTAGATTTTGACTGAATAGGATCCTCTAGCCCCTGATCTAGCTTTGATGTTGTCCTTCCCTTGAGAACAGGTGATTTCCCTTGATGAGGTGATTTCAGTGGTCTCTATTATCCTGATTTTTTCTATTGGTTTCTACTTAGTTTATCAGTCAGGTATTACTGTTTGAGGCCCCATCTCCAGTATTGTTTAGAGTGGCTGCTGGGTTTTGACGGTGAAGTGTTCATGGGTTTTCTTACACAGAAAAGCACCGAATGTCTACATATGTACTTGAGCTTCCTTACAGGGTGAGTAAAATGCATAACTGCTTTCCACAGGTGATTCAAGACATCCTGGACCAGCTTGAGGAGGTTCAAGTCATCACATCCCACTGCCTGGGAAAGAACTCTTTACACCAGGTTATCTGCTACTCTTGGTGTAGGCACTGAGAATGAAACCAAGAGGTCTCTAGGAAACTGAGGCATTTCCAGCCCACATGATCTGTTGGATCAATCTTTTAGTGCCTTCTGAAAGACACATATCTGAAGTTCTCAGATGAGTAGCAAATGAAGCATATTTTAGCACAGTACTGCAAGAATGTCAGTGACACTTGATAAGCTCATCTGTCAAGCAAAATCAGCACTAGCTGTTGAGAACAAAATGCTCTTTTACATCTACCAAAAACCAAATGCCTCTGCTGTAGCTCATCAAAGCTAATTTTCCCTGGGTTTGAAGTGTTAAAAAATCCTAAGACTTTAGCTCACAAAGAAATGATTAATTTTTTTTTTTAATAAGCAGTTATGGCATTAGTCATCTCTTCTGATTCATAATGAAAGCTACAGGGCACAGTGGAATGTAGTTATCCAGAGAGGTGTTGAATTTTGTCTGACATGTAGACTTTTCAAAGTATTACTACTTGAAGTTTTATGTGTGAAGGAAGAAAGGCACAAAAGGCTTAGAAACTGGAAATGGCTGAGTATAGAGAAACAAACGGTGTGTTGGAAAAGAAAGCTCTTCAGAAGGTCCCGGCTCCTTTTGCATCAAAGTCTTGTGTTTTTTTCTGCACGCTTGTACCTCCTTTAAAACTTCCAGGAATGCCAGCTCTGGCTATCCTGCTTTTGTCAGGAACTTCTTAGAGGATGTCTCTCAATGAGGATATGGTCCTAATTCTCCTGTGCTCTCTGCCAGCTGCTACAGATTGCTCAGTGTTCTCCTTCCTGGCTGTGCAGGAGTCCAATTTTGGCAGCATGGATGACATTGCCTTATTCAAATACCTCCTGGCTGAGTACATAGCTCCTGGGAACCAGGCTTAGAGAGTATATGAAAGCATACATTTCCCCCTTTTTTTCAGAAATGCCATAACCACCAGGCTTAGTACTTCAATCAGGATATTTGAGGAGAGATGGGCTGTTGGTTCTCTCACAGGAGGTCTGGGACATGTTGCAATGAGGGACAGTAGCAGACCTATGCTTATGCGCTCTCTGATTTCTTTCTGATGGGTTGGGGCAGTTTCTAAATCTTAAATTTATCCCAGGAATCACCAATTTTTATACATAGATTATGCCTTAATTTTTTTATACATAGATTATGTCACCATCATCCTTTTATCTCTAGATTTAGCTCTGAAGATAAACTGACCTTTTCTAGAAGGTTTCACAGAGGAATTAAAAGTTACTTCTAACTGTATATAATTAGGAAAAGTAGCTAAGTAATAATACCTAATTGCGTGAAGGAAAAGAAACCTGTTGGAAAAGAAGTTCTGAAAGCACAGACTGCATTGCAATGGGCTGGGAAACAAGATACACCGACCTGAAAACAAGGTCCTACTTCTCCTCAGCTTCCTCACAAGTCAAAGGAGTCAGAATAGTTGCTTCAGCCATGGCGAGAAGGTGACTCAAACACAAGCCTTTGCTCTCACCTCCCTGCTTCCTTCCAGCAGTCACTTCTCTCTTCAGAGCAGTGGGGAGGTGGTGGGTGCCATGTCATCTGCATGTTGTCATGCTTCAATCAGTGTTTTCAGGTTTGATTGTTTTGGGTTTTTTTTACTGTTTGCTTTAAAGGAAAGTGATGACCATGAATTTATACAATCTAAGCCCCATGGGTCAGAGGTGGGGTTAAGAGAGGCTAGACTGCATTACAGTTTATAAGTAAATCCCTGAATGAGACAAGTTAGCAAATCATCTTTAAAACATTATACGTCTGTGTAATATCTCAAGCATTCAAGGTTTAGACCTTTGGTTCTACTCTGGCACTGTGACTCTTACATGGATCCACCTTTTAAACTTTTTTTAAATCACTGTTTCTCTGCTCTCTTACCTGTGTTAGGTTTTCGTGATGATTTTTTTTCATGTTTATCAGCCTGCAGACATTTTAGCTGGTTTGTCAGTTCCAAAATCTGCACCTGGAATTTCAGAGTAGCTCAAAAGCTTGCAAAGAAGTTTAACGCTTATAAAAGTGAAAAAGCAACAGCACTGTCCTGACTCATACCCTGTAGGAGTAGGTGCTAGTGTAAACCTCCCCACATATATCTGCTGGCTCATCTCAGCCCTTTTAGCAAGCTGCAGTCTGTATTAACTCATTACAGTGCAGTAATAGCAAGCTTTGGTAAGACACTCTTCCCTTTCCTCAGTGAAAACAGCTTCTTCAGCAGCTACTGAAGTGAATTTTACTGTCAGCAGTTTATATTATTGCATGCAATTAGAGTGCTTGAGTCAAAATACGATGGTTTTTCTGTTTAAAAGTGCTGTATGTGTTAGTAAATGTATGAATTACCAACCCCTTGCCAGATTTGGGGTGGGTGTTGTATTTGCATGCAGTATGTTCCCTGCCTCTCTAACTTCTGTTGTGCCCTACAGATACAGCCTGACCTGTGGAGGAAGCTCCATTTCAAAAATCTGATCAAACACAACACAGATAGAGGAAACACACCCAATAAGAACTGTTCTGTCAGGTCTTTGCTTTGCATGGTGCTGCAGGTACAGGTAGATGGTACTCATCTGCCACCTCTCCCCAGGAGAGTACTGGGTGGCCAGGGCAGACCAGGAGGTCAGTCATATTACTCAGCTTGGACCTACATCGTACCCCTTGCTGGCACTGACCAATGAGGAATATTTGTTATGAATACCACTGTGCTGCTCTGGTCTATGGCCAAGAGAGGAAAACAGGAGGAGGACCAGAAATCCCGTGCTTTGCTTTGAAAGCTCCTCCGCAGTTTTATTTCCTCTCCAACAGGCCCCTAAAGGAGATGAGATGAACATATGTTTACGTTTCCCAGTTATATTCTGAAATGGTCTTTACTGAAGTGCTCATGCCAGCACCATCAGTGGATTTTTTTTTTGCTGCTCAATGTGTTTAAAGTCCTTTTCCCTCCACCCCCTTCCTGTCATTCTTTTTTCTTTTGTGGTGTGAGCACACGTTATTGTAATAATTATTCTACTGGAACAATTCAATTTTCTCTTCACTTGACATCCTAGGAACCCATAGAACTGGTCTCAGGTGCAGAAATCCACAGTTTTGAAGAAAACAGGTGTAATAAAAGGGTGCTGTTTAGGGCACTTTGTGGTTAAGGAAGGACAAGTGTCCATATCGCCAATAGGAGTGAGGTGCCTGAATGATTTTAACAGTCTTGGCTAGCCAGGGTATGATATGTGGAGCTGCAATGTGCAGTACTACAGTATATAATCGGAGACAAAGTGGCAGAATCTTGTCTAAAGTCACATTCTGGAATACTGCTGAATTTGTAAACCATTCATGCACTTACACACACAAAAAAAACCATGCGAAGGGATGGATGTGTACTTAGCTGAACTGCGAACAGCCTACTCCAGCATCACCTTGATTTTCTCATACTGATAACATCTGCAAGAAGAAGGTGTTGGAAATGAGAGCAAATCATTTTGCAAAAGGAAAAAAAAATCACAATCATCAATTTGCAAGTGATATAACTTCCGGTATTTTCCCTTCAGATTAAAAACACTTGTCAGGCAGATTTCCAGCATAGCATGTGGTGAATTTGTAGCAAAACTAGGATGAACCTAAAGAAGACACTGTCAGGTTTGATTCAGCTCTGCATTTGGGGGCTGGGGAAAAAATAAAAAGGCACCGAACCCAATAGAAAGATTTATGGCTGATTTGTTTTTTAGCTTCAGCGAAAATGGGTAAGGAAAACAAGGATGCAAACACTCCTGGTGGGGTGACTGTGAGTCACACTGCAGCTCTGTGCTGGTGTAGAGGTTCCCCAGCCAAGGGACTGAGCTCCTCCTGGGATGCAGACTGCTGAGAAGTCTACGTGACCCAGCACAGGTTCAGCAGCTATGGCTTCCTCTGGTATTACCTCCCTGTCCCAAAAAAAAGGGCTATAGGCACCTGTCTGAAAAACGTGGCTTAAAAAAGTGTCTTGGCTGCCAGCCATCCTACCCTCTGGGAGAAATGGGGGAGAAAGGAGGGGCAGCTTTTACAGTGAAGTTTAAGTGTAAGAGTGTAAGATTTGAGTGCTCATTAATAATAATCAGGTGGTTTTACCCCAGCTGTAATCCTATGGCTGTGAGTCTGCTGTGCAGGTGCCATTACCCATACGTGACCCTGGTACAAGTCCCCAGAAAGCACTATTATTTGCTGAGAGGACGGGTTGGTGACAAGTGGCCAGGGTTTGGAGGGGCAAAGTGGTTTTTCATCAGAAAATACCAGTGTGTTAAACCTGTCACTTCCAGCGAGCAAACATTCATGAGAGGCAGAGGAGAAACTGATGAGGAGGGTAACCCTCCAGTGCTTGGAGACCTCACTGAGCCTCCTGCAGCATTTTCCAGTTTTTCTCTGTAAAAACAGTGAGCGATCATTTGCTTGTGTAAGTGGGTCAAGATATATTATTCAAGTCCAATTTTAACGAGCTGGGCCTTGCAGTCAAAAGCTCCATGGCCATTCTGTAATCAAGCATGGTTATTTTAAAAGCCGACAGCTCTGGTGGGGCAGAGGCAGGCATCAATTCAGCCAGTGTACTTTTCCCAGTCCCAGCCAAGCATCCCAAGGCGGATGAGGGATTTGCTGATTAAAAGAAAATACTGCAGCTTCCAAAACTAGGATGATACAAAAAAGGCATTAAAGAATCTACTGCATAACCATAAGTGAGTAATTTAAAAGACAAATTCAGAGTCCTGGGGTGGAGAGAGCCAAATGTTCCTTTTTCCTGTCATCGAATGTTATTTACTCTAATGTGCAAACAATGAACAGAAGCTTTTTTTCCCCTTCCAAACTTGTGAATTACTGTTTAAAAGAGTTATCCAGTGCTGCTGATCAAGTCCATGCACACAGTTAAAATACAGCCCACCACACTGTGGCATTTATTCCTCTTAACACCTGAAGCACTTCTTCCCTGATGTCTGCAAACTAGGCTTCTTGTTACTCGTCAGAAGGAGGCTTTTTGTCTCCTTAGCATGCAGTTAATCTGATCATTTAAAGATTACATGCACTACTCAATTCACTACCCTGAAAATACTCAGAAGAGCTTAGCAGTAGCAGTAAATACAATTTTTCACTCAAACTGTTAATTATATCCAGGACAGGCTGGGAAATTCTTCACAATAATTGTGAATATTAAGTGCTTGAAAAATAGCTGCTCAGGATACTCTCCTGCAATTAGCACCAATGTATGTGAATGAGAATCATGTATGCCAGCAGCCACCCTATTACTCGACAAATCAAGACATTAAAAATCATCACAGTAGGATGCAATTTTGTTTGTCTGGCTCATATTTGAGATATTATGTTGAACAGCCTGGAAATAATAATAATGAAGAATATGATCTGTTGTGTTACCACTCTGAAGGTCACTTGAAGGCGGTTATTTCATGCAACATTGCCAATAGAGTGTGTTTATATTCTGTTGCAGACTAAACAATATCGAGGCTATCATGTTTTGGATGGTGTTTTAATGGCATCAAAGAGGTTTTTCTTTTATAACAGAAGCACCTTAAAAATGTGACAAAAACTTGGTGACCTCTGTTTTTCGTCTTGAACATTCTGCACCTTTTAAGGTTACATGCTGACCTTGAAGCCAACAGCAAAACTCTCTGACTTTCACAAGAGACCTCCTTCCACTTTTCAAGGATACTCTGGGGTACCTTGGATGTTTGAACTACATAGGATTTCTCTGAAATATGAATTATTTTGTTGTATATCTAGTCTTATACCTAATTGTGTGCGTTAAACCTGTGAATAAAGTAGTGCTTCTCTGAGGGTAGAGTTGTGATGGTGATGAAGTATTGTGAAACTAGAATGACCCTGATACTTTCTTGTGTCCTACAGTTCTGGAGAACTTGTTTGGCTGCAGTTTAGAGCATTCAGAAACTGGTCTCCCAATTGTCCTGCCTAGAAGAATTTACAGCACATCATTTAATCATATACTGGCTCCTGCAAGTTGGCTTCAAGCTTGTTGTAACTTTTCTGTAATACTGTCATACTGCCATGTGCAAAATTGCCATGACAGCTTTCTTAGTCTGGCTGCAGACACCTTGCTTTAGAAGCAGAAAGGGTAAGGGGTAAGAAGGTAGAAAATGGGATCAGAAGAAGCGGACAACTGTGGTGAGAGCACAGGGAAGTTTGAGGTTGACCAAAGAAACTGAAAGAATTACACAACCTCTCCTGGGGCAAATCAGCTCCCAGGAAGGAAATACATGTGCTAAAGAGCAGAAAATAATTCGTTATGGTTGGGTTGAGGACCTCCTATGGAAAAATCCAAGGGGAATTTATTCTGCTTGACAAGGGTACCAGACTTTGACATTACTGCCTGTGTTTTAGGCTATTTTCCAGCAAGTCTGGACTGGGATGGAAAGTGGCCAGTGCACTTTTCTGTTATAGTCACTTGAAGAGTCAGTGGAGAAAAGCAGGTACCTCTGGAGACTTGAAATGGAGATTGGTTTTGCCTTAGTGTTGAGGTAGGGGGTGACTTGTCCACCTGTCTGGGTGTCTGCCTTTTCCTTTGCCTTTTCCACAGAGACTAGAGGGACATAATACCAGATCTTGCATGCATACATTTTCTGGAGACTACCTCTGATGCCTCATCCTGTCTTTGCATGGTGGCCTTGATATCAGCACACTAAGCGGGGTCTAGAGGACTCTTTCTACCAGAAGGTAGTCCCACCTATGAACAGTGGGTTTTCTTGAAAGGCAGCCTGGCTGTCAGGCTAACTTCTCTTCCCAACTGCAATAAACTAAATGCTGCTTTGAAAGGTCACAGACAGAGAAACTGAATCCTAATCTGATGGCTTTTTATATTGCTTGGGTGGATGCCACCTGTCAGGAATGAAAGGATGGACCAAGCTATTGTTTCAGAGGAAGGGTGATATAGTTTCAGTGCTGGGAACTGTTTAGCATTTGCTGCTATGGCAATAATGAAGAAATAATCGGCTGTGGATAAAATATACTAACAGAGACAAAGAAGACAGGAAGCATTAATCCTTTGGGCACATCCTAATGTATGTAATGTATGTAATTATCTTCACCCTTACTAGATCCCTTTTAGTATTTGGAGTGGATATAGTGCTAAATAACCCTTTATCTCCTAGGGCTGAGTACTTCCCACTTTTTCCAGTGTGAAAGCCCATCAGGAAGCTCCGTTGCATCAGGAAGAGTTCCCCTCTACCCCTGAAATATAAAGCTGTTCGCTAATGATATGCTGGCTTGAAAGTAGACAGGTAGTCACGCAGCTTTGCCTAAAGCTTTGACTTTAGTAGTTCCCTTTTACTGATGTCTCTGTGAGGCCAAGGACATGTGCCAGCTCTCTGTGTGAGGGCAGATCTCATGCCTTTACTCATCTGTGTGTCAGGGACCTAGGAACTGTGCTTACTCTCACGATGCCAACCACAGTTAGTTCAAGTTCAAAGGCTTCACAAACCATGCTCTAGCTCTCAGCCAGCACACTCCCATGGCAAGGCAAAGCTCATTACCGCAGTCCAAAGCAAAAAGAAAGCAGATGGCTGGGGGTGGCGGAAGTGTTCATCTCTGGAGATAGTGAATAAGGGAAGGGAGTGAGAAGCAAGGGGGCAGGAGGTGTTTGGGCCAAATCTCATTCTCCATGCACAAAGCAGGAGAACTGGTGCAGTGCTGAAAACGTTTTACTTTTGCAGCTCCAGGCAGTTTGTAGCCAGAGGGGAAGGCAGTGCTGCTGGAGGAGGGGGAGGTTGCAGCACGCTTAGGCTTTCTGATGTCTGCTCTAATACTGGCCAGAGAGACTCCCTCAGCAAGCTGAGACTCAACAGATACACGAGCAAGCTCCATTTCTGGTTCTCGATACTGCAAACCTTTGTGAGCCTCAGAGGTATCCAAGGGACAAGTGCTGCCTTCAGACTTGCAGCAGGCTTCCCCTCTCCTTGCACTGGCTCAAAAAATGTACTAACTTGTCCCTTCTTGCCAAGGACACAATTCCAAAACAGGGTCATTTGGTTGTCTCAGCCTGAATCACAACCCTGCATGGTATAGATGGAGAAGGCCCGAACCAGGTCCTTCAGGCTGAAACAGGTCTGCTTGCATAAAATCAGCTTAGTGGCTATTCTAGCTGTATGTGGCATGTTCTGTATTTAGTAACAAAGCAGCCTGTATAGGTGACAGAAAGGAATCCTGTAGGTTGGAAGTAGTGAAAGCATGAAATTCCTCTGTAAAAAAAAAAAGTAATAGAAAGAAAACATGAAGTTGTTTTTCAATGTCTGTTGAGTGTCCTTGTCCAGGAAAGGACAAAGCACTGAGAGAAGGGAAATTCCAGCTTGGTGAACTGGAGATGAAACTGTACTAGAGATGTGGAGCATCATTAGTTCATGGATTTTGTATAGTAAAAATAGGTGGAGGAGGTGGCTGGTCCCTTTGAAGTGTGTTAAGTACCTGGGTAAGGGAAGAGCTGGGGAAGGCCCTGATGAGGCGAAGGATAGCTCTGGGATAACAGCATTTTCTGTTAGTGCTCCTGTAACCGCTTGCAGTGTGGAGGGAAGAGTACGCTCACTCTGTTTTTGCCATGGGAAAGGAGCACAGCAGGATTCATGGGGTTTGTAGCCATGAGATTCGGAAATCCTTCTACATCTTAGCCAGGAGAAGGGGGAGTCTCACTTGCCCCTGCCTGGCTCTTTCATTGCTCCAGAGCTGGGTCTCAGGGTGCTGCTACTTCTCTGAAGCTCCTGATGAAGTCTGGATGTGTCGTTCCACTCCTAGGCTGCCACCCATGATTGAACCCAAACATGCAGTGCTACATCTTTATGTGCAGAGGGCAGATCCTCCCTCCTGTAAACACTGCAGAAATGCTTCAAGAGATCTGTGCCAATCTGGGCATGCCCTTCACCGCAGTCCTTTCTTGGGCTTGGCAAGGCAAGTCCGTCCAGACTGAAAGCCAAGTTTTGTTTTACAGCCCTTGCTTTGCAGTGCTTCATCACTTCCACACTGAGGTGATCCACGAGCGATGCTTCACTTCCACACAGAAATTTTGGGATGGTTCAAATAATGCACACCTTGCAGCAACCACAGTGCTGTATTTCAGAACAGTCTGGATATTAGAGAAGCTTCCCTTGCAAGACCCACTGGGAGTTACCGGTGTGAGGAACTGGGCTATGGAACAGAATAGTAAGGGTTGTCCACCAGGCCTCCTCCTCTTCATGCAAAGTTGAAGTGAGTGTGACTCCCTTCCATCGCTGCAACCTTGTTCAGACACTTGCTCCAGGCTCTGCAGACAGCTGTTACATTTTGCGCTTCTGAAATACTTGTGAAAGGTGGATGTGCGCTCCACAGGCAGCAGCATGTGGTGCCTGCAGGACCTTTCTGCACAGCCAGAGGCAATCCTGGCATTGCTGTCTTGGGACCCAGCTCCTTTCTTGGTGCAGAACAAAATGAAGCTCATGGACCCCAAGTCCTTTATTTGAGCTGTTTGCTGTTAATCACATTTTAATGATGAAATAGGCTTAAGAAGAGGAAGAAACTTCAAACTACAAAAAAAAATATATTTACCCACAGGCTTCATTTCAGCTTGGTCTTCTTTGTTACAAAATTTTTGCTTGGTAATTTATCTTATTTGGGTGATGCTTTTCTATATAGCTCTCAAGCTAATTCATTATCTCAAAGATTTGCTGAATAATCTACTCCACTTAATAGTTTTTCAGATTTACAAACAGAAAACCCTATTGAATTTCATTTGGCAGAAGAGTTCATGCACATGGGATGAATTCACATTTATTTTCTTTAAACTCTTCCTGAAGCAAGACAGTAGTTGAGGAACTATAGGAAAATAAGACTTTAAGTTTTATCTACATGGGGGAAATGACCAACAGATTGCATGATTGCATGGTAGTTCCCTGGGTACACATTCTCTCCTGAAATAGAAGTGATTTTATCCTGGAAGAATTACCCCACTCTGACACTAATATTTATTAGAGGAGGACAAATATTCTGAGCTAGGTGTTCTTTTATGTTCTGATATTCCTTATGCCCTCTAAGGATTTGGATGGGAGAAATTTTTTTCTTATTATAAAGAATTAGCTTGTATAAATAGCAATTAATTGGTTAGAACTTCGCAAGCCAAAGAAAGGTTAAGCTCTCTTTCATAAAAAAAGCCCTCAGCAAGATAGAAAAGGAATGAATGTGCATCCCCTGGTGACTGCCTGCAGTTGGCTGCACACTTCCTAAATGCAGTCACATGGTTGCCTGCAAGATCCTCCCAGAATATTTAGAAATACTTTGGTCAGGGGAATGGAAGGACAGAATATTTTTCAGTGACTCCCACAGGAAACAGTGGGATGGGCTGTGCCTGGCTACAGACTTTTCTGCTCCAGAATAAATTGGCCCAATGTGCACAAAACATTCTTATCTGATGAAGTGGAAACAAGATTGTTTGTTGAAGTGCTGGAAAGACCATTGGGTTTTTGGCTTCGTCCTGTGCTAGATATTCAAAGAAGGGCTTTCTGCTCTAGTTGCACAGGTTTCTCCAAATTAGAAGAACCTCTTGCCTTATGTTAAGATTTCACTTCAAGGTGAAGGGGGAAGCATGAGGGGGCAGTTCTCTCAGTTTCTAGTGAGTTCTTATGGAAGGGCAAGGCTGTGTGTAAAGTAGCCCAGCCTTATCCTGACACCAATAGCAGGACCACCTTGGCAGACAGCGAATGCAAACAAGAGAGATGTCTGTATTTGGTCTACCTAATCTTATCCCTGTGCCTACAACACAGGGGATGTTGGCATAATGATGGTGTTTTGCTCTTCTTCTGCTGTCTCATAGTCTTCTTCACTGTGTTCCTGTAAGTAATATTTGTTGTAAAATATAGCTGTAATAAAAGAGAGGGCAAAGTCTGCAGGTAGAGATACTATCTCTCACTGGACAAACAAATGTAGTTTGAAAAAGTAGACAATCTTTCAGGTAGGTAAGCCGTTTTTCAGAGTTGAAATAGAAGCAGCAAATTTCATAGCTAAGCACAGATTGTGAGCAATTACCTTGAGCGTAATCAGATATTTATCAGAGCACTGGAGAGGAGGTCGTTAGGACCTGTGGAGCAGATGTAATCTCAGTAGGGAAGGAGAGGCAATGTGTATCCTCATTTATAGCCTATGGGACAGGAAGGCTTTAGAGGGGAAAGGAGGATAATGAAAAGCTGTACAATCCACCAAAGTAATCCACCAAGTATCTCCACCAAATCCATGGTATTCGATATTCAATAGTTATGAATCTCTGTTCCTTGGCTTATAAGGAGTGGGGTTTTAGGTCAGTATGAGACTGCAGAATGAAGAACAGAGATCTAGAAACCATAGTGAACACCAGCAGAAGCTTGTGCAGAAAAGGGAGGTAAAATTAAATTACTTTAAGATCAGGTATTTTTTCTGGAAGCTCCTTATAGTGGGGATATTTGCTGAAACACATTCCCTCATTTAGAAAAGGTTGTGTGGGAACCAATTTTTTGCATTTCAAAAGAAAGTCAGTGTCAAAAAAAAAAAATCCTTTTAGAAATGGAGTGGAAAATGATTTAAAAAAAATGAATTGCTTAGGAGACAAAATTGAAGAGAGAATGTTTCTGGCCAGATAAGGGGGGGGGGGGGGGGGGACGGGACGAAAATGCAAATACAATGTTTTTCTGAGAATTAGAACATCTAAAAAGTTTTTAATACAAAATCGAAAAATTGCTTTGAAATGGAAAATCAAATTTTGTCTCGCAGAGGTTGAAGAGGAATGCTTTTGACTGATTGTTTTGACCAGGTTTTAGGAAATAACTTCCATCGAAGAAAGCAAATGCCTTCATGGAACCAGCACCTTCCAGCTGAGAGACATTTTACTGCAGAATCAGATTAACTCATGAATTTTCAATCTCAGCATTCTGAATTGACCGTGGCTGATAGCAGAGAGATCACAAGGTCCTGGGCCCACTCCCATTGGCTGCTACTCTCAGCTGCCCACAATGTTGGAGCACTGTGCAGTTATAAATACATATAGAAAGGACTGCAGCCCGCCCTGACCAGCCGCCTGCCACTGGCTCGGCTGGGGTGCCAAGCAGTATGAGCTGCAGGTGCTCAGAAGCGCAGACAAGTGTGACCAAAGCTCCACGGCCAAAATTGTCTCTAAAGCTGGTGTGAGGAAGAGCCACACACAGCGTACAGGTTGGTTATATCCCAGCCATGGCCCCATGCTCGGCTGGATGTGCAGCCCAGCCACAAAGACTTCTTGTGCCCAGACCAGGCAGAGGTAATACTGCAGAGAAGATTCCAGATAACTGAGTTAGGGTGATGATGATAACAACTTGGAGACCTTTACTCCAGCTGGTGAAACCAAGCATTCAGTTTGCTGCTATGGTTTTTGTAAGGGGCCTTTTTATATTTACCCTTTTAAAATCTACTGGTTAATTAGTGGCCAATAAGAACAAGCGACAACTACTGCTGGGCTAAGCAATTTGGCAGCTAAGTGGTTTTCAAGCTTCTCTCCATATATTTTTGCTGATTAGAGTAACCGAATCATCTGTTCTGACTAAATCATTCCATTGGCATAGCCTTCCAATCATTCCCTAATTTCTGGGAATAGGTTTATTATTTTCAAGGATTACCGGAATATGTTTTCCTGTAGGCTGCTCCTGCCCCGGACTTTTTAGATAGACAATAATTGCTCTAAATGAAGTGTAATCAGTCACTCAAGCCATGCAGTATTTGTCCTATCCCTTCTTTACACAGCCAGCATTCAACTAGAAAATACATAGATACGTGTTTGATGGAAATAATGTTTCTCTGAAATAACTTTATTTGAAAACATAATCTTCCAGACTCTTGGAATTGGCAAGCAGGAGTTGATTCTGATATTGTTAAGCCATAAGATATCATGATGTCACACAACAAATCTGTTTTCATTCCTTTCTTTTCACTCTTCTCCCTGCACTCCTGCTGCCATTTGAGGCCATGACCCTCAAGTCCTTCTTTTGTATCTTGAACTTTCTCTTTTGTATTTTGGTTTGAGATATGAGAGAAAATTTTCACCACTTCATGGAAGAAGAGTTCATGAATGACATGAATAAGGATAGCTTCAGTTCCCTCAGCCATGGACAGCTGGAATATGGGAGGGTGTATCTCAGAAAGTGCCTTCAAATTTTTTCCCTTTCACTGAGGATCTGCAGACTGTACTGGCAGAGGAAGGGTTCTGAGATACAGAGAGCTTTGGTCAGCATGTATGGGTTTCCTTATGGTCAAACCTGCCTTGCATCTTATAAACACCAGATGATTTACTGAACGAAAAAATAACTGAATCATTCTGCTATTGATTTAGCACACTTCACACCATCATCATTTCTGACTTAAACCTTTCTGGAATATCACAGCTGACTGGTGCCCTTTGCATATATGAGCAGAGACACAGCTCCCATTCATCCATTCTCACCACTTGTACTTTCAGAGATAGATAACTTTGTTAGGAATCCACATTTTTGAGAGGCAAAAATGTTGCTGTTTCCTGTGGGTTTTTTTTCAAGTTTGAGTAAAAGCAGTTTGGAAAAGAATGGCAAGGTAAAGAGTATTGTGTAGCAAGGCATCTTTCAGGCAAGGATCTTGTCAAATCCGTAGGGAACAAAAGCTTTCCAAGCTACCTACTACTATGAGTTTTTCCCTGATAAATCAAGGCAAATAAGTGTGAAAGTGAAATGCTAAACTAGACTTTGACATTTTGGAAAATCTCTGTAATTAAGGTTACTTCATGGCTGGGTTTCAGTGAATGTAGGATATTGCCTATTCTTTCTTTTTCCATAACATACATTGTGGAGGAAAGGGAGACAGGGTGTAAAATAAGAATGCAGCAGATGCAGCTTTCCCCTGGTGACAACTGGGCCCACATCAGAGATGACCAGCTCGGTGAGAATCTCTCTGAGATTACTCCATTTTTCAAGCCTTGGTGTTGCCTGGCATCTGCTGGTACTTATTTAGGAATGGGGAGGTGCTTAAGTAAACAGAACAACACTGATTTTGAACTTGGAGTTTAGGGGGCAAGAGTACAAATGAAAGTCCTTCTGCATTCAGGAGTAGGTGATGCTACGTTTTAATATAATCCTAGAAAACCATTGTCACTGCCTGTCCAAAGGCAGAAGACTCCCAGCCCACATCCATCACAACCTTCTTGGGTCCCAGGCTGCCTTTGAGATCAGTCGGACGTGCTGCAGCCTGGGCAGTATTCTGAATACTCATTGCATTGGTATTTTACACAGCTGATACAAAATACTTATACTCCAAAGACTTTTAGAGAAGGCCATATCCAGTCTTCTCGCTGGTGAATCTTTCAAACTCACTGTCTGGCAGCAGCTTGTAAAATTATGCTTTCATAGCCTAGTTCCTTGATACTGGATTTAACCTTTTTAGCTTGTTTTTTTAGGATCATTATGGTGAAGCAAGTGACAGGATAAGAGCCTGATAAAAAAAGAAGAAACACACAGTGATACCAAAACTGATTAGCAGAATTTTGCAAAATATCTCACTAAAGTTTGCAAATTATTTTTATAAAATACAAAAAATAGCATCATGATATCGAACAAGTATGTATTTGAAAGCATCAGCCATGACCCTCAGCTAATGCAGTGTCTGCTTTTCCACTGCACAATTCTCAGGGTTAGCCTCAGCTTTGGTCTTTGTCTCATGTTGTCCGTCTAATATAACATCTGATTCTGTGTGGTCCTGAACTCTCTTAACACCAGAGACTCAGACCCACAGAGATTGGAGTGATAAGACGCAGCTGAGCTGACATGCCTTTAGAGAGCAAGGCGGAAAGAAATGCAAGCTCTCTTCCAAGCGGTCTTGCTTGTCCTCCCGTGCTGAGGGGGAAAAGCGAGAGGCAGTATTCAGTCACTTGCTTGGACAGAGTTCAAGTATTTCTGCCTGGAAACAAACCCACAGCACTGTTGAAAGGTGCAAAACTTCCCTGTTACCTCTACAGCTGGGCCAGGACAGCTAAACTGGAAATCTTGCAGCACAGTTAATGATTTGTCTAGCTAAACAGAATTTCACTGCTAATCTTCTTGACCTCAGATGTGTCGCCTTTCTTAATTCCTCTTTAAAACACACCTTTCTGCCAAGACCTGGAAGCATGCCGAGCAGCTAATGGAAACCAGGACACAAGGGAAGTTCTATAGGCTGTGGCTGCCAATGTGCAGGACAAGTCAAATTTACTTCTTGCAGGAAAAATGCCAGTGCAATTTAGGCAGAAGTTTCCAAATCTTTGAGATGCATCTTTATTGCCACCGTATTATCTTTGGAGGTTGGAACATGGAGAGGATTGGTTTTATTTCTCAATAGCTGTGGACATGATTTACTTGCACTGTAAAGGCGTAAGATGTAGATGGCCACTCCTGTTTTGTAGCTGTGGCACAAGTGAGGTCTCTAAGCATCTGAGTCTTTGTTACTGAAGTCTTCAAGCTTGTTTTACCATCTTGCAGGGATTTTTGTGGCTTCTGGTATGAGGATGCTGGAGCAGATATCCTTGGGCTTGCTTCAGGTCCAAGTGACTTACCACAGCTTCTGGCAGCCACACTGAGTGGCCACAGCTTCCCTCCCAGCCCACCATTTCCCAGTGATGTCTAGAAATGGAAAGAATGAATGGTCAGGTCATTTTTAGAAAACAGACATTTGCAAAACACCCAGCCGGGCACTTGCTGGGCAAAAGCAGAGGGTGAGAGGGCTGCAGGGGAGGCCAAGGGGCTCTGGTTTTGCCATGCTTTTCCTATCACATCCCTGGTTTGGTGCAGCAGTTCCTCTTCAGGGGTGAACCCTGATGTGAGAGGAGTTGCTGTGCCAGGCTCAGTCGGGCTGTGTCCAGGGGTGGCAGGGGATGGTAAACAATGGTCTCACTTGTCTTCAGCTTGCTACCATCCCTCTGACTCTCACAACATCTTCTTCACCCTGCTCTGCACCAGGGTAAACTGTCTGGCCCAGGTTGTGCAAACCCTCGTCCACCATGCACATGGAAGCTTCTGGGGCTGTCCCAGCCTCAGATTGCTCAAGCAGAGGTAGCTCTGCAGTGCCAATGCTTTAGGCAGCCTGAGAAAGGCACAGGAGGTCTAAACAGAATAAAACACGTGGATGTTTTTCCCTTCCCCAATTTCTTTCCTGCTTCACAACAGCATTTTGGGCCAGAGATGGGGAGTGAGAAAACCATCCCTCCTACCCAGACCCTCCCTCAGCACTTGGCTCAGGTGGGAAAATCCAGTTTGTCACAGGATGTCATCATTTTGTTTGCTTGTTTGTTTATTTTGAGCAACATGAAGGTGATTTTCACCTCTACCCCTGATGCAAGAATTTTCCCTCCATTTCCTATGGCTGCAGGAGTTCACACATAAGGTCAAAGAGAATAAAGGCAAAAAAATAAACAGAAAGGACAGTCATACAGAGGCAAAATAAGCACCAGTTTTAGAATCTTACAAAGATACACATCAGGCAGACTTGGTCTCCAGAACCAAGCTCAAAAGATGGACACAGGCAGATTTCCAAAACAGTCAGCAAAATACAAAGGATCTGATTCTTAGGTGTCAAGGAGCTTGATGCAGGTGGTAGAGGATCATACCAATTCTCTGTAGGTCATCACTTTCCCTAACTCAGTAGAAATTCAATTATCTAATAAGAAACATGCCCATTCATACTGTCTTGTATGGAGCTACTTTAAAGGGAGGCATCCTTGCACTTGCTCAAAAAAGGAGGAGCAAAAATAGCTATACATACTATAGAAAATGCATATAATCCTCCTTGGAATGGAACAGCTGGAATGACAGACCCGTCTCTGGCTCTTCGATTCTGATCTCCGCAGCAGATTTCATTTATAGTAATACTTGTTACGTGTACCTAGACTCCTCCCTTTCTCTATGACAACCTGTATAGAAAACATTTGTTCATCTTCAAATGTTGGAATAACTTGGGAAGTTGATAGGCAATGGAAGGTAATGTGAAAACTGTCATTCATGATCTGAAACACCTATGAAAACTGGAAGTCTCTGTCATGTAGAGCCAGCTCATTCTGGCTTCAGTCATATCATACATATTGCAAAGGTAGCCTGTGTCCCAGTGCTGGAATGGTAGGTGAGAAAGAAAGTGTGGAAACAAAGACAAAATTAGGACATGAAGGCAACAACAACAATAAAAATAATAAGAAGAAAAATAATCATCCAAACAAAAGCCTTTTCTATTTAATGCAAACTTTGGAATGGCATGTTATCAGGAAGACCGTGCAACTGTTCAACAATTTAGGGAAATGTAGATTTCTCCGCTATTGCTACTAATTATTGGGTGCAGCCATTGTTGAAACATACTTAGCCTCTCTGCTGTGCAGTGCTGAGCACCCTATAGCTCCCATGGTTTGTTGCTGTTAGATCCCTGGTAGCTCCAGTCCTCAGTAGGTGGAGAGGCACATTCTGGTCCTGGATGGCTCTGCAGCTCCTCTTGTATTTTCTGCCCTCTTATCAGGCATGGGGGATCGGGGGCTGGATGAGTCCATGGGATTCCCTGAGAAGAAACAAATTCCTAACAGGATGGATGGCAGAATTGGAGTAAGACTTAACATTAACAGCACCGCATCTTTACCATGAGGAGGAGAGTGGTACAAGGCTATGGGCAGGGCTGCAAGGTTCCCTATATACACCCCACATAGCTTCTGTGATCTGAGCTGTGCAGAGTCGGCACTTCAGTTCACTTTGAAAGGTTTCCCAGTCCGAGCTCTGCTGCATAGGGTTGACACATGGCCAGAAGAGTCTTAATGTTGAAAAGAAATAAAAATAGCTGGTAGCAGTAGGGGTCCAGATACATCTGGCAGGTGCATAGTTTGGGTTGACACCTGCATATTCTCAGTGACGTGTATGGCACCTATGAGCTTTAGCCCACAGACAGCAATTTCAATGAGTTCTGAGTTGACAACATAAGAGGTTTTGCAGCATGAAACAAGTTTTGTTGGTGAGTCAGGGCATCTGAACTTAAAGGTTGAAGAGGCTGTGCTGTCGTGAGAGTGGGCAGGGGTAGGGAGATAGCATCTAACCCAAAAACATGCTGTGTCTCTCATCAACCATAGGAAGAGTGCGTAGGTGCCATCACCCTGTCATTCTGGCAGCTCAGCCACCCTCAAGTACATCAGGCCACATTTGCAAGCAGGCTGGGATAGGAGGTGAGGGGGAGAGAAGGGAGGGTGCCCAGCCTGCACCGTGAATACCACGGTGCAGCCAAATTACGTCATTACTATATGCTGCGTCCCCAGTTGACTGCCTGCAGCGTGTGGTGGAATACAATCATTGCTGCTGATCTTCTGTAATATGTGTTTTACTCTTCTTTTTAGTATTTGCTCCTGGCACACTCATATTTGAACCAGAACCACCCCACAAGCAGATCATATAACACTTTGTTCCAGCCCAGAAGCTGATTCCTCTTTGCTAAATGAACTGCTGTAGCCTCAGTGTTACCCTGGAGAGGAGTCTTCTGTATTTTGACTTGCAAATAATTCACATGGGTTGACACAAAGTTCTAGCCTGTGAGTTCAGTATGTAGCATTTGGTACAGTATGTGGCTCCTTGCAAAGTACTATTGCATGTACATGCCTGGGACCAATTATTTTCATTGAAACAAGAGAAGCCTTATGATGAGTAAACCAGTAACTACGATGTTTTATTCCTACATTTGGTGGATTTATGCAACAAGATATACTGCGAAATAACACTTTAAAAGCATCCTTTAATGCCAAGCATACTACAGTCTTATTTTGTTTCAAGAAAAGGAACTATGGCAAATAATAATGCCTTTCCTTCAACTCACAATGCTCAAACCTTAAAGGCAAAAAAAGATCTCTCTGCAAAACAAACCCCATTTCCAAAGAGTGATTTTGGTGCTGTCATTTTCCCTTCTTCATAGTCCAGTCAAAATTACAGGCTCCAGCCGTAATGGGGTCTCAGTTATACCAAGCAGTGTGAACACACAGACTAGAAAATAATCCCTTTCCCCAAATTCCTACCCTAAAGTGGATCTCTGACACTGCCTGCTTCAAGATAAAGGGTGACAGACCCAGGGAGGAATTTGCCCTTGCAAAAAAGCCCACTTACAAGCAGAGGTTTTTATTTATGGTACCATGAGCCCGCTTCTATCCCATCTCTTCCAGCAAGGGATGTGTTCCCACACTCATGTCCCCACAGCACCATCCCACTCCATAGGATACGGTCAGGGAGCCAACCCCTGCCCCCTGTGCCTGGGAGGACCCTGTCTGGCTGCTGGGAACTTTCTGGGCACCCAGCTCCCCTCAGCTGAGTGTGCAAGCTACAAGCCCCAAATGCAATCAGAAGTCTCAGCCATCCCTCTCTTTCCAGTTTGTCAGGCTGATTGTTCCAGGGTGTATTTTTGAAGCATTAAAGCCGTAAGAGACTTTAAGTGATAAAGCATTAGGATAGGGTTTAAGTTGATCTAAGCCTTTGAATAGGATCAAGCTGTGTGTGATATATCAGCAGGCTGCCAGGCACATGATCTTATCTCTGCTGCCCTCATTATTATAAACCTTTTTATGCTGATAGTGTTATAATAAGTGTAATATGAATAAACAGAAAGAAATATCACTGCACCGGGCAACAACTTTTCTGCTTGACTGTATCCATGGCATTTATTAGTAACTGTATGCCGGGCACTCACTGAGACACTTGTCCATGCTCCTCACAAGATATGTTGTTATTTTCCAGGCAGTCCCAAAAACTGTTTTTCACAATTGAGACACAGAGCTATGGTGGAGCAGCACTTCAGAAAAACATGACCAGCTAATCTGCTCCCATGAACAAAGTCAAGATGCAAAATCCCGCTTAGCAGCCTGCTCTCTGGCTCTGGGTAGCTCTAGAGCTGGCCACATTTTGACAGTATTAGGTAACAAATCAAACAAAACCATGTTGGGTTCCACAAGCTCTTTCCTCCATCATCTTGGTGGCGAGGAGCTGGCAAGTGACCTTGAACTGATCTTGTCATAGACCAAATGATTCGCAAACTTCTTCTGTTCCCTGCCTGATGTGCAATGAAAGCTCCTGCAGTACTCCAACCACCTTGACTACCTTTTGGTCAGTATTGTGCTCTTCTCAATAGAAGCTGCTCCACTTACTAGATGCATAGAGGGTGGGGGTGGCTCCAAACACATGGCTGAGGCACACCTCGAGGAGAGGTACACCTGGATTTCAGTCCTCATCTCAATGAGGTCTGAATCACATCCTCAATCGCAAACTATCCCTCAGGGAGACAACCTACCCTCAGAGTCTTAGTGCTCCAGACCGTTCCATGAGAGACTTTGTTTTCTCTCCCCCCATCTGAGTTACTAGCCAATATATGAAAGGTGTTGCTCTTTTCTCTTCTTGCTGTGTTGCATAGGGCCATGAGGTACTCAGCTGGCTCCAGAGTTGTGATCCTGTGCACCTTTCAGCATGTTTACAAATAGAGATGCAGTAAGCTGCTTGTGAGTAAGGAATACTATGTCTTGAATGACAGACCCAAGAAACACAAATCCTAGTGCAGTGAAGAATCTAATGCAGAGGTTTACAGTGGCAAGGAGAGACTGGGAAAGCCCCACAGTCGGCTGGAGGAAGGAAAAAAAGGAGTTCCTCTTAATTTTATGCCTAGGAAGAGTGCAGAAAAACCACCAGAGTTGCCATAGAATCATTTATGTTGGAAAAGACCTTTAAGACAGAGTCCAGCCACAAAACCATGTCCCGAAGTGCCGCATCTACCCATCTTTTAAATAGTTCCAGAGATGGGGAGGGACTCAACCACTTTCCTGGTCAGCTTTTTCCAGTGCTTGAGAATCTTTTTAGTGAAGAAATTTCTCTCAATATCCAGTCCAAAACTCCCCTGGTGTAACTTGAGGCCATTTCCTTTTGTCAGGGAACTTTTCTGTGTCCCTGAGGTCCACAGCAGCTACAGTAAGGCATGACAGGATGCTCTCATTTACAGAGGGGGCCTCTGCACTTCTAGGGGTTGGGATTTGATTGAGAGTAGTCCTAAAACTGCCTTTTAGGAATACCAGAGATGTAGCCTAAGAAATTAACAAATACCCTTCAAGGAGTTAACTGCCTATAGTGCAATAGTGTTGTTCTCCAATTCTGTAGAGATGTGGTTGGGCTGTTCATCCAAGGGATGAGAGATGCAGGTCAAATCCTCACTCTGATTTATGTCTGGATGCAAACAGAATTCCTCTCTCTTTTAAATTCACCTCATCCATCTGTCTTCTAACCTCAGCCATCTCAGAAGATACCTCTCCCACGTAAATATTTCTCAATAAAGAATAATTGTTCAATATTTGAATATCAACTGAGGGACAAGGACAGAAAAACCATAGGAACTGTAAACTGGCAGCTGGGGCCCAGGCACTGCTTCAGTGATTACTGAAATGTTATATATGAAGTAAATTACTCCAGGAACAGGCACCAGGATCAGCCACAGAATGTAGTCCCCAGCTGGTGGCTGGCACACTGCTCAAGGAAACAGCTAAGGCATGTTCAAGTTTTTACAGGCAGACAGAAGTAGTAAACCCGGAAAACCCAAAGGCATCCTGGAATATGAGTGGAAGAGGAAACACCAGCTTTCTGTAACTATCAGAAATGCACCGATTCCTTCATGTCACCAAATGGTCCCAAACACAGCATTGCTGAAATACTTTCATGAACTGATTGAGCTGAAAGGTTTGACCTGACCTTAGTTAGCTTTTCTGAGTCAGACACAGTGGTCTGCACCTGCTAAAAGCATCAGCTTTTTCAGTGAATACTGCTTCACAAAAACCCATTGTCCTGTTGGAAACACATCTCAGGTATATTTACAAGGAGCTAGTAAGTGCATTTCTGGCATATGGACTGGTGTGTGATGAGCTCTGTAAATGAGAGCTTCAGAGAAGACAGCAGGCAGCACCACCACACTGCAGCCATAATTCCCACATCTGCAGGCTTGCTCCAAAACCTCTTAAAATTAATGGAAAAGATTACACCCCTGTTTACTTGGCACAGAAAGGAATTTTGAGACAGAGTAGCAAAGTGATTGTACACTGAGGTGAGCTGAGGTGAAGATTGAAGGAAAGTAGCCAATTACTTGCTATACTGTCAATACGAGGGATGATTATATGTTACATCTAGTTCAGTAGTTGCACTGAGACTTCATTTAAGGCAATTAGTTCCTTATTATAAAGCACAATTCAGATATTATAGAGAAAATCCTCCTCACCAAGTTTGCAGTGATGGAATGAATTCCTGGGTCTTTCAGCATACTTCCTGCCTGACCTCAGCCATTCACTGAGCCTTCACAAAGGAGCTGCAGGCCATGAGTATTGCTTCTTAGATACAAGCATGCTTTCCTGCCAGTGCATTACACTTTCCCAGGCTCCAGGACTACTCAACCAATAGTGCCCAGCTGGCAGTGTGCAGTTAGAAGTGCTTTGGTCCACCTCCATCCTTGTGCCTGCACAGCATGCTGCAGCTGTCCCCTGGAGATGGCAAAGTTCTTAGTATCATACAATCACAGAATGGTTTGGGCTGGAAGGGAGCCCATCCAGTTCCAAGCCCCTGCCATGGGCAGGGACACCTTCCACTAGAGCAGGTTGCTTCAAGCTCTGTCCAGCCTGGCCTTGAACACTGCCAGGGATGGGGCAGCAACAGCTTCTCTGGCCAACCTGTGCCAGTGAAGCCAGAACCTCATAGTGAAGAGTTTCTTCCTAATAGCTAATCTAAAACTCCCCTCTGTCAGTTTAAAGCCATTCCTTCTTGTCCTGTCACTACATGCCCTTGCAAAAAGTCCCTCTGCAGACTTTCTGTAGGGCCTCTTAAGGTAGTTCAAGTTCAGTAGACCCAATGCAAAATCATGGCCAAGATTTTTAAGCAATGACAATAAAGGCAGCTTTCACAGACAATGGGCACAGTGGACTCCTCATCCCAGCCAGGATTGCTAGGGAAATGGCCCAGGTTTTCACTGAGACAACATTTCCTTGTGTTAATAGCACAAAACGAGATATCTGGTGGAAAGACAGGAATCTGAAGCATGGTGCTGCCGGTCCAGCTCCCCTAGTACAAGGGCAGCATGGCAGGGCAATCCGACGCCTCTCAGTGAGGGTGACCACACCATGCACAAACATACAGCTGTTCTTCAAGAGGTGGTTATCCTGCATCCACCATGCATGAAGTTCGCGGGGAAAAGGGCTTAGGTGAGGGGAGCATGGGCATGGATTTTTCCATCCACGCTGATGCCTTCATGCTTTGCTATTGCATGGCTGGGCAGGAGCTCGATATGCACTTGACTACTCCACTGAAGTGCAGGGAGATTTCGCCTTTGATCTCAATGACATCATAAGGTGGGTAGCTGTGCTATGTATCTGTGCTGATCGCAGGGATGAGAAGGTGAATCCTCTCTTTTGTATGGCTGAAGATACATAACAGGGATACCTTGTAGCTAATGGCATACACATTGCTAGGTTTTCAGTAAGCACTTCTGATTTTATACATTTGCAGAGCTAGAAACAGCTGCTGTACCGCCTCCTGCTCTAGCAGATAAATTAATCTTGTTTCCTAAGGTAATCTTCGGAAGTTTGCAGGCATGTGTGTGTCTATCCTGGGTGAACCCAGCAATTTAATTCTTTGCTTTTGAGTGCAAATTATCATGAAGGGATAAGCTCATTGTTATCTGGACATCAGAGAACCCACATGGGAAGTGGTGCTGGTGAAAAGGCTTCATGCACGTCACTGTTCAGGGAAGTCTTTTTTAGCTTCTGCTGCCCCTGGTTAGTGCCTTAGGCGCATGAGGTGGTCCAGGCTATCCCTTCCCTCCCTCTGAGCAACCTTTCTGAATCTGAGAAGATAATTAAAAATTCATAGATTTCAAAGTGATCTTAAGCCCTAACTGGTTTTCTTGGGTCAGAGAGTGTCTTTTGCTCAGTGTGAGTGTAACCCTATACTACTGGTGGAAATGGATACCCGAGAACTTAGCAATTTATATGTCTCATTCAGCAACAGAAATGTGTGTACTTAGATAGGGCCAACTCCCACATGCTTTTGTTTTCTCCGCCTTCAGTTGTGAAACAAGAGCTTCAATCTCTTCCAAAGGCTGGCAAACAGCATCTGTCCAAAGAGCACAGCAGCACATATTTACCTGCACCACTAGGCATACGTGACAGGGAGCAGGGCCCAAGGGTCAGCCTCCTGAGCAATCCCATGGCACACCAGTGCCCATGGGGGAGCCAGGCTGAGCTGTTTGTTTTCCTTGGGTTCTGTATAAAATGGAAAGCTCATGCTGAGCCTTGGCTTTGGAGGCGCCCACTTCCTGGCAATTCAGTTGTGCACCCTCTGAGCCCTGCAAGAGACAGACAGACTGCCTTTTGCTAACTTCGTGGCTGGGAAATAGCAAAACAGGCCTGTGCTCTAGGACAGGTTATGTGCATTAGACCCTGGTACTGCCTTGGAAATAAAATGAAAGATGGAGCTTTGGACCAGACTCATCATCAGTGTGAGAGCTACTTCAATCTGTTGCTTACCTTCTGCTGTTTGGTTGAACAGCATACTTTCCAAATGGAAGCTCTGAAAAATAGAGAAGGGCATCTTTGGGTCCAATAAATTGTGGGGTTCCAGTGACTTCATGATATTGTCTGTTTACATCAGCTTGGGGGAACCAACTATGAAAATATTGCTAATACCAGAAATCCAGAATACAGGAACTCTACCCATCTGCCTTCTGTGGCCTGAAGGTCAAAAAGGAATGGGGTTGTTTTCTTTGCTTGCTCTTTGAACCAGTGCATTTGCTCTGTTTGAGTTTTCTGGTCTCTTAAATTATCAGAATAGGCACTCTTCAAACCATAAAACGCCAGTCCCCACTTTGCTATGCTGTTGCTATCTATTTATTAAGGTACATCCTCTTAATAAAAACATCCAAGAAATCAGCCTTTTCTGATTATACATTCAGGTATTCCAGATTTATAGCACTCATTTACCATAATTGAACCTTATGATGAGTACAAAATTTCTGCTAAAAGAGAAAAGAGCAAATAGCAAAATGGTATGGGGCAGCATTCATGTAGAGATAAAGCAATGATTGTGTCATTTGTTTTGGAGGGTAGGTTTGCTATTAAGCTGAAGTCTAAAGCAAGGTACATTGATTTACAGGAAATTGCTCACTTACACACATAGTAGACATTTACATTCCCTACTTCAGAAGCCCCTGAATACTGATAAGCCTTTGAGATTTCAGGCAAGTATGTCATCAATAATATCAGTGGCTGTTTATAAACATTTTTTTTTCCTGAATCGGGCAGTCAAAGTTCAGGAAAATATTTGTCTTTGGTCTCTGCAAATGAATCGCTTGAAATTCAGTGATATCATCCTCTTCAAAGGGAACCAAAGGAGCCGAATCCTATTTCCTAGAAAAGCCTCAGAGAAGAGGGAGGGCCAATGTAACTTTCCAGGGAAGTGGTACCTTTCTTTTTGTTTTTACCATTTAATGGAAAAAATAATTGTTTCCTGTTATTGCCCCCTTGCATCTTGCGATCTTTGAAAAATGTTTTCTTGATCTCTCGGATTACTTGTGGAGGCATTGCATATATGACATGGAAGAATGCATTAATAACTAGAATGCCTTCCTATAATTAAGACAGCAAATTTAGACTTGGCCAACCCCCATCTAATAGCTGGCACTGGAACCTTTTTCCTGAAAGGTTTTGGCCCCATCTGAAGGTCCTGATTTAGCAAATCCCTTAAGCACATGCTGCTGTACAGCAGATGTGCTTAAGAGTTGCTGAAGTGCACCCCTACATTTCAGTCATCCTCTCATGTGTAAAACTGCAGAAAACAGTCTGTCTTTTGTCTGTCTTGTGCTCTGAGAGAGAAAGCTTCAGCAAGCAGGTGGTGTCCCCTATTACATTTCAACACAGAGAATACACGATAATAGAATTTGGCACCAAGGCAAAATGCAAGTAAATATCATGTGGAGCATCTATCTGTTGCTCTAAAGCAAACATTAGGAAACGAATAATCTAAATAATTGCGTACAAGAGGGCAGAGCATGTGCCATCGTGATATAGGCTTCCTTTGCTCAGAGGCAGCCGCTGGCACTGCGTTGCTTCCTTCAGAGCTGGCCATCCTCCATTCTCTTCTTGGCCGAGCGGTAGCCCAGAAATGCCCATTTTCTCCAGGCTTTGAAAGCGACATGGGGGGACTCTTCATGGGAGGCAGGATGTTCATTTATTTGCTCTGTTGCGTTTCTACACCTGATTCTCACCCTGCTCTTCTTTACTCCCATTCCAACCTCCAGTAAGGCAAACCTGCCCCCTCCTCACCCATCTCTCTTGTGCCAGTCTCAACAGATTTGGCTGGCAACAAAAACCTGGCTCCAAAACCAGCAGAAGTGGCAGTAACCAGGAACACTTCTGTTTTGCCTGGGGACAGGTTTTGTGCCAGCTCTAGAGATATGATTGTTCCCCTGTGTTGTGGTTATGCCAAAGTATCTTATGGCAGTGGGATCTCATCCTGTGCTTGCCCAGCAGCTCTGGCACTGCTGGGTGACATTACCCTGAGGAGGCTTCCCTGCTTGTTTTTCCCACTGGAAACCCTGAGATGAATGCAGGCATAGAGAAGAAATACTTTGTCAAAATGAAAAATGTGCATGATAGTTTCCCAAGGTGGTTCTCCTCACAATGACCAGGAAGGGAACAGAGGGGTGCCTGGGGAACTGACAATGATGTGCAGGGCACAGACCCCTGTGGGTCACCTCTCCACAGCCATGCTGCTCCAGCGCCACCAGCTCCTGCTGCAGCAGCACTTGGTTCGGGTACAAGTGAATGAAACCATGCAGTGGGCAGCTCTGCAGCCTGTTGAGGATATCTTTCCTGAATACCCATGAGCCATGGGCTGGGCTTTGCCCTGAAAGTACCACTACCCTTCATGCCCACAGCTCTCTCTGAGCACTAGCATGCCTAAGCTTATCTTATTTTGTACAACTGTGCATATTCTCATTACCCATCTTGGTGCCTTATACTCATTGAGTGGCACAAGCTATTTGCCTCTTCCTGCCCAAAAGCAGAGGGTTATGAGAGGAGAAGATAGGGGAGGATTTTCTGGCTCTTAGTTTACCCTCCTGTCAATCAACCAGCTGCAATTCCCTACAGATAACAGGTCAGATTCAGATCAGCAACTGCTCTTCAGCATCTGTGAGAACTTCTTGGGACCAAGCTTGAAATCAGTGTATTCAAACACATTGTGCTGGCTGAGATAGTGAGCTGTAAGATCAAAGGGAAAGGGGGAAAAGAAGAGAGAGGGGGAAAGGGAGGGAGAGAAGTTTGACAGTCCAGTTCCTGCTCAAGCTCCACTGGGAGGTGGGTGCTCACCTATGTATGTCCTTCTAGCTCTAGAGACTTAAAACAGGAGGAAACAGTACTGGCAGCAGAGCAGCTTTGCAAGAGTAAGCAATACTGAGAAAGGAGAGAAGGCATTTACAGTATCTACTGTAGCCACAGGATGCCCTCTAAAGGAGCTCTGCCTTTCCCGACAGCCTTTCAGATCACTACTTTGGCTCCCAGCCTCACTAAAGCTCCATGCCTATGGATGTGCTTAGCAGATGTGACTATGTACATATATAGCTATATGACATGCATATAGTCACTCCTCCAGATGAATGTGAATGGACAGATGTGGTGCAGCTTTTGGCACACAGTTTCGCACCCAGTCACACTTCTGTCATCAGCAGATCATTTCTGTGCTGTTAGATGTCTGCAAAATGTGTATATGGGATCCCAGCAGTGATTGCCCCTTGTAAAATGATAACAGCTCCTCAAGAGACACAGAGGCATCACCTGGGTGGAAGCCCAGATGTCCATGGCTCTCTGTTGTATAGGGGACACACACTCTGGGAGATGATCTCCCCCATTTTTCAGGCAGCGCAGGAGGAACACGGAGTTTGTTGCTTTCTCGGCTTCATAACAAAGCTATCCAGTTCTAAAATTATCAGAGTGAAATGGAGGCTTATGAAACATGTGTGGGTGTTAATGGAGACAGAGCCACTCTTATAACTGCCTTAAAAGCTATTTCATAAAATAGTTTCATTGTCAGGGACTTTAAACATACAC
This sequence comes from Myiopsitta monachus, assembly GCA_017639245.1. Taxonomy (NCBI): domain Eukaryota; kingdom Metazoa; phylum Chordata; class Aves; order Psittaciformes; family Psittacidae; genus Myiopsitta; species Myiopsitta monachus. Next base: position 71,569,065 of record CM029919.1, read on the forward strand.
GATTAATATCTTAACTGACTATGCCTCATTTTGCATTATCTCAAAGGACAAATTTATAAGATGATACACACTATCTAGTATTTATAGTGCTTGCATCTGTAACTGGCATGCTTTGGGAGAGCATTACTATCATTGCTAGTTATAGAAACATGCTAACTTGCCATAAACAACCAGAAGTAAATTAATCAGATATGAAAATGTGTTAAGGAGTTTGCTACTGCATATAAACTGCCAAAAGCAACCTGATATCTGCATGAAGAGAGGTAAATATTGCTTAGGGATATTAAACAATACATGTATAAATAAGCTTAATTTAAAGCATACTTAAAACTACCAATGCTGGTTTTTTTCTTGTGACATAAGCTGCATATTTTATAGAAAAGTTTTTACTGAGAACGTTTAGATTTTAAAAACATTATAAATATTTTATAGCTTTCCCATTTCTTGAGATTTCATTTTAACATTTGGAATAGCATTGTTAGGGCACCTATCTGTTATATTAGGTAGCCTCAATTTGTTAAGAGGAAAAAATAAAAAATGCTAATTATAGGATGCCTTAAAACACATTACTTTTCAGAAATGTTTCATGCCTGGTAATTGCATGCCTCTGGGCACATTAGTTCACTCATGGGAATGAATCCCTCTGTCTCCCCAAGCAGAGTTCTCACAGAGTGGGATGCTCAAGGAAAAGGAGACTTTTTCTATGAGTGAATAGGGCAAGAGTTCAGCTTCCTTAGTCTTGCAAACCAATGACAGAAAGGAGATATGTTTGTTGCCTGTGAATGTTAGAGTAAAATACCCAAAAGCCCTTTCATCCAGTGGAAAATATTGGCATAGAAACAAATATGAGCATGTTAAGAAGACAAGAACTGACAGGTCTATACAGCCCTGAGATCCTGTTTCTGATGCAGTGATGCTTAGGGAAGAGTATAAAAACATATTCATCTTAAGCTATCCCCAACATCCCTCACAGATTTTGTAATACTACAGGAATCAAGAAGGATATCACAAAGTTCTGAAAAGAAAGAGGGAATGTGATGCCCCAGTTTTCTCAGAGAGAAAAGGCATGCTACCCTTATCTTCTAAGACTCTAGCACCAGACACATCTCTCCTCTACTTTTTCTTGGTGGCCATTCTCCAGATCCTGGGAGGGAAGGCCTGTCTTCTTTTCTGGTCTGAAAGGTCTGTGTTGTACAGAAAATGCATCAATATTCCTGACATCAGGAGATGAACAAAAAGGAGGAAGGTGTGCTTGCCAATGCACACCCCATGTTTTCATTAGCTAGATATCCCCAGCACCCTGTATAGTGTCTAGGGACACTGCATTATCCCATGAATGCTCTCTCTAGTCCATACACTAGACCTAGACACTGGGTCCATCTGCACTAAGGAGGCAAGGCACCAGCTTACAGGTTATTGCTATGCATATGCTGGGCAGCTGGAATAAACTGTCTTTGGAGTTATGGAAGAAACTGAAAAAGCCTTTTGTGGGAGATGGCATTCCCATTACTGGTGTTCCCTGGAAGACAGTTAGCTACATTGCTAGAGAGGACTGTATAAGCCTTGAAAAGGAAAGAAGAGATCTACTGGGAAACATGGGATCAGTAGAAGGCATGCCCTTGCTGCAGATACATCATTTCTATGCCTTAGTATCCTTTCTTGCTTTGACTCATCCCTCTGTGGAGCTACATCTCCTGCTGCATCACTGATGTCTTCTGCCTTCTTGAAGAACAGCCTCCAAACCAATATGTGCTACTGAAGTTTAGACACCAAATGAGGTAGCTGATTCACAGCTGCAGGTGCGTGAAAGGGAGGCACAACACCAGGAGGAGACTGGGATGGATTTGGGAGTTTCTTTCTTTTCTTCCTTGATTGTAGGGTACATCTTAGGGCAATTGCACCCCTAATTTACACACTGCTCTTGAGTTCTAATTGTAATCAGGATGACTTACGCAGTGTAAGAGAAAAGGTGTTGCCAGCTATCAATTATCTGTCAGTTTGGTGACATCTTTTGTAACTGAAATGGTTTCAGGACTTATGCTCAAGGCTGCTCTCCAGCCTGGCTTGCCAAGGGCCTGCTTAGAGCTCATGTTGCCACACTGCCTCCTCCTCTCTCACTGCCTTCAGCAAGGGTATTACTGAGCAAGTTGTTCTGCCTGCCAGATCTCTTCTGGACCCTAGTGCCATCCCTGTAAATGAACATCATTGCATTGGCTGGAAATAATTTCCAAGTGCACAGCTATGGTCTGATCTCTTTTTCTTTTTCATTCCCTGATATTTTGTTGCATCAAAATACTTTGCAAAGTAACTTTTAAGTGAAGTACCACAACCCTTCACGCCCACAGCTCTCAACCATTTGAAGACAGTGAGGGACTTAAATATATGAGGTACAGCTAAAACATCTCCTTGTGAAAGTCCACATTGTCTGAATCATGCAAAAAAAACAGAGAAGAAAAAGAGAATTTTTCACCTTTTTATAGTTATATCTTCTAAATGGTCTTCAAATTTGTCTTTCGTCTCTGGGTTTGTACGTACTGGTGTTGCCTAAACCTTGCTTTGAACCCACAGACTTTCTTTTCCTCTACAGACTTCATTATTCCTCCATTCTCCTGTCAGGGGAAGTCTTCTCCTCATAGATACAGACTCAGAAATCCTAGCTGAAATTGAAGGCCAGGGCAAGAGACTTAAAAGATAAGCAAGCAATTGGCACTCCAATGGATATTTGAGGTTAGACACTCTGATAATAGAAATAGCTATCCTGGTCTAAAAATACCTTGTAAGATTACACCAAGACCAGGGACCCTGTGTGAGAGCTATTTTCACATGAAAACAATGTCTGTGACTTTCAAGGGAAGCGTATTTGCTGTTTTGCAAAACCCTTCATCTCAAGAACTTTTCTATCTTCCCCTGCTGCCCCCTGCTCACAACCCCCATCATGTTTTTGTTCTTTCTACTGTTTAATCTTTATCTTCCTTTGCAAAAATAAAACTCATGTGGGAAACTGTTTTTTTCTGGGCATTCCCACAGCACATATTTGCATTTTTGAGCAGTATCTCAATAGCATGGTGTTCTTCAGATAATCTGAAATCACAGAGGCTATGCAGGTAGCAATCACAGTTCTATGCACAACTATAACTATGCTAAGCCAGAATCAACACCCCAGAAACAAAACAGACTGGCTGAAAGTGCAAAGGTTAGCTTGCAAGTACGTGCAGTCCTGGCTCCTACAAACTGCAGGTTAAATGGCAGTGACATCCTGCAGTGGAGATTTCTTCCTCGATTGTCCAACCACAGTGAATTTCAGGATAAATTTCACAGTCTTGTGTGGACCAGCAGCAAAGAGTGACATGGATTTCTGAAAGCCTTTAATATAAAGATACTTCAAAAGTTTCAGGAAACCTTGATCTAATCTGACAAATTGCAGCACCTCCAGAGGATTCGTTAAACTTGAAGCATCTCTTTGCCTTTTATATTTTTTTTTAAACTTCAGTAATGATGTGAGGAGGTGATAAAAGTGTCCCCCCACTTCCCTTCCGCTCCCCCCATTGCTGAAGTGAAAGGCACCCAGTTCTCCAGGACTGATGTTCTGACATTTCAAGTAGTAAGCAACAAGGATTTGTGTTGTTTTTTTGTCTAGGGTTTTTTTGTGTTTGGTTGTGTTTTGGGTTTTTATCTGCTTGCATGAGGGCTGGAACTGTATTTAGAAATACACCAGCTTCAGACCATGGAAAAGCTATAGAAGAGGTCAGTGGTGAAGGGACTTGTTGCTGGAACCAGTCTGGCTCTGGGTCTTAAGTAACACAGGCAAGTGGAAGGTTTCTGTAGAATAGAAAGGTGTTAACACACGTGTCTGTGGTAAAGCAGGAGCCAAGTGTCATGTTTTTACAACCTCTGGCTTGTGTCCATTCTTTAACCTCCCCAACCCCTCCCAAAACAGCATGCAGCGCTCAGCAGTGCTCCAGTCTGGCTTAGCCTTGGCCAGCTTTTTGGACAACTTCATTCAGCACTGCTGTTGCTAGCAAAGATCCCTGCCTCTAGGTTTTCAACTGGAACCACTCTCTCCTGATGCCCCTTTCTTGATAAACTAGAGCCAAGCAAACAGCCATCAAAACAGATTTAAAGAAGCACCAATATAAACAGGAACATTTTGCTGCTGCTTTGACTTGGCAGGACCAAACGCAGATGCCTGCTGAACTGGGTAAATAGGGAACAGGGCAGTATTTCACTTCACCTTTTTATCAGGGTTCAAGGCAAACCTTTCCCTCCTTTCTTCCTATTTTGTACATAGTTTGGAGTCCTCTTTAGAAGTTACTTTTATTTTTAAGTTTCAGTCTTTTCCATTTTTCTGGAAAGCGAAATGAGCTAGCTGAAACTGATTGTGAACTTACTCCCTAGCAAAAGGTAAACACGAATCATGCCAAAATGCTGACAATAGAAAGAGATTTTCACAAAAAAGCTTGGTTTTAAAAAGGCTGTTCTTTAGTTACTGGTTAAATGCTTGCATGTTTGTATGTCCTCTGTGTTATGAATAAGCTGAAGTTGCAAATCTGCCATCCTGAACCAGACCTAGAGCTGAGCTGATTCCTTTCCTGCTTACAGTGGTCTGGGAGAAGGGCCAAGCAGAATGTGTCAGGATTTTTTGAAGGGGGGTTGGTAGTAGTCCACCTTCGCACAAAGTCACCCCATTATGGGATGGAGGCTGTCTAAACATGAGGTATAAAAAGTCTTGCACAACTTTTATTCACCAAGACAAAGTTCTGATATTCTTGTTCACCTTATACAAGCCCAATGGTACTTTAAAACTTGCTGAGATACTGAGCCAGGCCACCTCTGTGTTTCTGATTTCCACAGCTTAATTATAGGCAACAGAGGGCTAAAGACCAGGAGAAACAGATACTACTTAACAGAGTCACAGACTCAGCTTCTCCATGCATGATGTATGTCAACGGCTCCAGTCCCTTTATCACCTCTTTGTCCCTTCCCAGGACTCACTCTAGTATGTCCATGTTTCTCTAGTAGTGGGGAGCCCAGAAATGGACCCAGCACTCCAAGTGAGTCCTCACCAGTGATGAGCACAGGGAAGGATCACTTCTGTTACCCTGTTGGCAGTGCTCTTCCTAATGCAGCCCAGGCTTTCTCTGCAGCAAGGGGACATTGCTGGCTCATGCTCAATTTGGTGCCCACCACGACTTCCAGGTCCTTTTCTGTCAAGCTGCTTTCCAAATGGCCACCCCCAAGCTGGATGCTGGTGCAAGACTTTGCATTTCTTCCCCCAAGTGTAGGACTTTGCATTTGTTTTTTTGAGCTTCATGTGGTTCCTGCCAGCTGATTTCTCCAGACCCTTGCACAGCAGCACAATCCTTTGGTGTATCACCAGCCACTCCTCTCAGTTTTGTGTTGTCTGCACTCAGTGGGTAGAGATTTGACAACAAAGGAAGCAAGCAGCCCTCCTCAGACCACACGGAAAAGCTGGGTAAAACCAGGAACTGGCTTCAGTTAGAAACTATCCTTTTGTGTGCAACAAATTTTCCCCTTTACACACAGCAACTCTATTTATTATCAGGTTTTAGGCACACCGTACCTATTTCCATTCTGCATTATTTTCATTATCATTGAAAGCCACAGTGAATTGTAACAGGACAAACCCACAAATCAGTTTTTCCTCTCTTGACTATATTTGCTTGGTGTGGAAGGGGTCACATGTGCTCTCAGCACCCACTGAGGTGAGGTTCCGGTTTCTAACTGTCACATCTTCCCTCTGCCTTCTGCTGCTGAGCATCCCAGCACCTCAGTTTCACCTGAGGCCTCCGAAATTTTGCCAGCTCCCAGTAATTCTGCTGCTGAGTACCCATCCACCCCGAAGGATCATGCTCCTGTTCTTCTTTCTCCTCTCTGAACAGCGTGTGTCCTGTTGTTTAATGATCCCCAGCAGTAAACAGGAAAGACAGGAGAGTGCAGGAAATGCCTTCCCAGGCCAAATCAGTGTGTCTGTTCTGGCTCTCTAGGGAGAGCACACAAATCTTGGTATTACCCAAGGTCCATTGTCCTTGCAGTGCCTCACACAGCAGTAGTAGAATTAGGGATGTTAGAGAGTACATCCTGGCTTATTTTGTTCAGGTTCTGTTTATGGACCTGTTGTTCATGAAGCTTTTCTCAAGTAATTTTGCACCTGATGGTACCGTCTGTCTCTGCAACCTCCAGTGGCAACAAGTTCCCAATTTTTACTAGTTGCCATGTAAAATTTTTCTTGCTGCTGTTATAAATCCATTCATATTTCAGTGAGTGCCCACACTTCCGCTATTGAGGGATTGGGTGAACAACAGCTTTGTGTTACACTTACTATTGCGTTCCTATTTTGTAAGCCTCTGTCATATAATAGTTTGGGTTGGACAGGACCTTCAGATCATCTAGTTCCAACCCCCCTGCCATGGGCAGGGATATCTCCCAGTAGACCAGATCCTTAAATTAGAAAACTGATGTTGAGGCCTTAGAGAAGGAAAAGCTGTACTACTTGGTGCAGTGCGGTGTGGTAAAGAAATCTCAGGCAGCTCCTGTGGACAAAGAGCCAAGAAATGGAAAACAGGAGAAATAGCTTGAGCGTCTCCTGGATGCAGAAAGAGAGGGAACCTTCTTTCCCAGGTTTTATGGCTGATAAAACAAACAAAAAAGCAAAAAACAACAAAGAGAGGTTTAAAAAAATATAGCCCTTTCTCTACAGAATAAAACTTAATAGTCTGCAAAGTAAAGAACTTGGAGGAAAATTCACCCTGAACTTCATTTTTCACAGTGAAAAGTTAACTAACTGATTGAAAATAGTTAGAACAAATAGCAGAGCTACTTCAGATTACTACAGGGCAAAATCCCAGTGCAAATGCCTATAATTTTATGAAAGCAATCTAGTTAGTCACAAGTGATTAGGACTAAAGATTAAAATAAAACACTGTGGGAGAAGGTTAAAAGGTATGATCTCCGGTTTGAGAGAGAAGACAAGGCTCCTGGAAAAGAGCAAAAAGGCAGGGAAGCTTTACAAGGGAAGTGAGCTTTAAGAGGGAAACTGCATCAGCAATAAAAGGGAGGAAAAGTGGCAAGATAAAGAGAGGCAGATAATTCTGATATAGAAAAGATAAGGCCAGAAGAGATAAGAAAAGAGGAAAAGGGTTTAGAACAAAAGAACCAATCTTCAGACATTAGATAATAGACCTTAAGGATTTACAAGAACAAAAGTGAGGGTAAATATCTGTGTATTGTGCCCAATCTGTACTCCCCATAACCAGCTTAATGTCTTTGTACAGTTGACCTGCAGCGTGTGAAGCTGCAGAAAGCCAACTCTCCTTTAATGTACAAGAAACAACTCTTCAGACATTAGACACAGGTCTTAGCGAAAGCTTTCATCTGGCTAGGTGGAAATGAAGAAATAGTCTCTTTCAATAAACATGAGCAGCAGCAAAAAAGCAAAGCCTTAAAGCTTCAGTTGCCTCAGGTGGATGTTTAGGTAGGGCCAAAGCTATGCCCCTATGGGTGTTTTTACTACTGGAGCTGTTGTCCACAAAAGGCACATACTCAGGTTTAAGACCTGAGCTACCTTCTGTATAATTTGATGCAAGACTGTTTTTTCTGGCTTTAGGACCTGATCTGGCATTTAAATATACAGCCATCCTTACTGCTTTACTACCTCATAGTCTTTGCTAAATGACATTTCAGATGGAGGCAGTGATCTGGCATCCATCTATGCCACTGCTGGAGAAGTAGAGTAAGAAGAGCTGATAAGCAGATTTGATCTGCTGCTGCAAGCAGATGCTAGGGGATGCACAAAGAAGGTTAAGCAGAGCCTTCTCCTTGCTGTCCTTCTGCAAGCTGTGGCCAGATAAGGGCACAATCAGAGTGGAAAGATTCAGATTAGATGGACAGCATCAGGGTAGTAAAATATCTGCTTATTCAGTGCTGTGGTTTTGGGTGGGAAAAGAGCCCCTTTCCTCACACATGAATGTGTTTATCCTCCTCTCACCCCATCAGGGTGGGTGGCTATTCTTGATTCTGGTTGAGTTATTCACAACACCCAGAGAAGGGGAACTGGGGAACAGAGATTAAGTGAGTTTCCCCACCAGTGGTGACAGTCAGGAAACAAACCCAGATTTCCTCCTTTGCCGTTTTGGGCTTTAACCACAAGCATTTCCACCACAGGGTGCTGCAACCTCCTTTGCTTCTCCCCCTGCTCCCACTAGGGATGCCAAGGCTCAGGCATGGCTTTTAGTCCGTTTGCTCCTCACATCTCTCTATTCCCACAGAGCTCACTGACTTCAAGTGCCAGGTACTGCGCATCCCCACTGCCTCTCCCAAGCATCCCCTCAAGGCTCTTGGCAGCCTCCCCACATTCTGCACAAGGGCAGGGGAAAGGCACACACCCCATCTATCACTCTCAACTGCAGCCTGCACCATAATGCCCATTGCACTGCAGCCGGGCTGAGAATCATGCAAGCTGCATGGTTTTAAGGCTTATACAAGAGTGAATGTAACTCTGGTGTTTTTCGTTTGTGCCTGGCATGTAACGCCTGTAATACAGTGTACTGATGTTTCTGACTTCTGATATAGATGGGCCTGTCTGAAATGTCATTACCTGAAACCTGAAAAGCCTTTTTTCTTGCGCAGCAGGGTTTATTTTTACTGCATGGTATGATCCTTCATTCAGGAATGATCACTAGCTCTCCTGTTTCACTGCTCAGGGAGCATCCTCTGATCTTGCCACTGGCTCCCCAAACCATGGAAGAAACAGTCTCCCACTATCTACAGAAACACCCTTCCCTCCACCCTGCACCCCAGCAGCCTCAGCACAGTCTCTGTCCCCATCACCCGGCTGAAACTGACTCCTTTATCTGCGCTGAGCAGCGCTTCCTCTGTCTTTCCACATAGCCATCGAGGGCTAAAGCAGCTTCCTGTAATATTTTCTGTGCCACTTGTATCTTAACTTTGCCTCAAGTAATCTGTGTGTCTGGTGAGCATTTTCCATGCCATGTCTTGCTGCAGACCATATATCCTGCTTTGCCCCCATCCCTCACACTTCCTCTGATGCTACTGGATCTCTTCTTTACTCACTTGTGATTTTAGGGTTTCCTGTTCTCAGGACCTGGGATCTCCAGGCAATATAGCATAAACTGCCAAACCAATTTGTTTTTAACCTTCTTGTTAAAGTATTCAAGATAACTCTTGCTCTGTTACACTCAAAGTATACATTGCATGTGTTGGTTTCTTCTGCTATTCCCCAGGCCCCTTCATGTTTTTGGACCAAAATGTGTTTCATTCATTGCTGCAGTTAAGATTTTTCTCAAGAAATCAGTTAAAGGCAGTGCATTTTACAGCTTGACCATTAAAGAAGAATGTTTATCTAGGAAAGCCTAAAAGAAGTTGCAAATGTTCTATATGTTATATCTTGAAACCAAAAAGAATGGGCATCATATGGAAAATTCACAGCAGTCTATGTATTTCCCTAGGAAATCAGGACATTTAGTGAAGATTCTGTTTTTAATATATGGACCATTACAAAGTATGTTTTGGAAAGGAGATATATGGAAAAGAACTATAACTGAGGATTTTCGTGTTCTGTGCTCCTTTATTTAATAGCAAGCAGCATCAATATCTAAGTTAAGAATTTACTATGAAATTTGTCTCTTTGTCCTTTTAGGAGGGGATAAAGAGAAATAATGCAATGAATAGATTAGTTTTAACTGTGGTTAATGAGAGATTCTTTAAAAGTGTAAACACTGGCTAATGTAAATGTATAAAATTTTGCTCATATTATAGCACATCGAAACGCAGAAAGAATTTTTTCATTGGATTGTTAAAAAATTGATCTTTTGGTGGTCTTCTCCATGGGGAGAGCTGGACTGGGAGGTTTCTGCTCAGCACATTCGTCAAACCCAGTCTTTGACCAGAAGAATGTTGTTTCTCCATCATCTCCAGATGTGATGGGACACTCTTAAAGGTTATTCCAAGACTACCTCTGCTGAGAGACTGAACTTCAAATGAGCTGCTGCCTGACACATCCCTGTATAATGGCTGTACATGTCCCCTTCCTTTGAAATCACCTGCTTAATCTGAAATACATGGATGCAGCAAGATTACTTACGTGCCGAAATGTGTGCAAAGCTTTCTACAGCATCAGGAACTTATTGAGGAAATAAACCATTAAAAAGTCAGGCACTACCACTGTCACTCTCTGCTACCCCAGCCAAGTCAGTCACCTGTGACAGAGCTCTGAGCTCACTCTGGTTTCCCCTTAGACAACACTTTCAGCAACTTTTCTAGACTAAGAACATCACAACTCCAGAAAATGCATCCAGGGTAAGTATACTCGAGAAGCTAAAATACATCTTTATCTTAGGGTACAAATGACATATTTTAAACCCACTGCAGTTCTGTATCCAGAGAATCAGTAAAATCAATCTCAGAAATGCTGGTGCTGGTCCATTCTCATTTCCCAGCAACATGTACTTACCTCGTGAGGAAATAAGACTTTAGGGGTGGGAGAAACGATACCCAGTGAATCCATGTTAAGCCGTCTCTGCTCAGGACTTTGGGATTTGCACTGGCTGTAAAGCTTTTCAGATGGAGGTGACAGTACTTGGAAGGTCCTAGTCTCATTTTTGCTGTTACTGCAACTGCAGGCATTGAAATCACCTGAGCTTCTCACAAAGTACCTCTTGAATAAGGAGCGTGGAGTAGCAGGCTGCTGATGAGGAAGGCTCCATGACTGAGGCTTGCAGAGCTCAGGTCCCATGACATCCCAGAGATGCCAAGAAAGATGGTGCTCAAAAAGATCTCAGAAACATCACAGCCTACACTTTCTGTCCAGGAAAATGCAGACAGGAGTGTGTGTATGTATCTAGCTGGTTAAGTGCCCACCAAATTATTTCAGTTCTCATGTGATTGTGGCACTTAAGGGTAATTTAGGCCATGCTGGGATCTTAGGTTACTTAAAGCTATGCCAACCCAAGCATTCAGTACCCAGGTGGTTCTGTGTGGAGCCAAGTTTGCTCTATTTGGTTTCCTCTGAATCTGCCTTTTCCTTACTTAACTGCAAGAACAAAGCAGGACCTGGGGCTCAGACAGACCCAGTGCAGGTTGCTGTTTGTGAACTGGTCCCTACTGTACAATCTAGGGGAACAGATGAGCGCTTTCACAGCACAGTTAATGTCTTCTGAAGCAGTTTTCTCTACCTGATCAGAAATGTATCGCTCTGAGCACCCAGTCCTGTGCTGCTGACGTTGGTGGGAGCTATGCCCTCAGCAAGAAATGCCTTTGGGTCTCAAGCACCTGTTAGACTTAAAGTTAAGGACATGTTTACATTCTTACGAAGTTAGTTTTAATCATATGCTGAAGAGCTTTGCAAGGCTGATACCAGAATTCAATCGTGTAGTGGGTGGTTGGAGAGAAAGTGGTAACTGCAAAGACCTGCAATGGAGAGTCAGAAGAAAACGAGTTGGTCTCCATATAACACCCTTGTATTCCCCATGTGTCGTGGTTTAAGTCTCTAAAACTCACGAAGTTTTACTCACTCACTCACTCCCCTCTTTCTTCCCCCAGTTCCAGGGGGATGGGGAGGACAATCAAAAGAATTCAACTCCCACAGGTTGAGATAAGAACAGTTTAGTAACTAAGGTATAACACAAATCACTGCTGCTACCACCAATAATAATAATGACAAGAGAAGTACAAAGAAAGAGAATACAACTGCTCACCAAGCCCGACCCAGCCAGTGCACCCCCCAGCAGCAAACCCCCCAGTGCACCACCATCACCACCACACCCTTCCAGGTCTCTCCCCTCCGTTTTCACATCCTGGACATGACATGCTGTGGTATGGAATAACCTCTTTGGTCAGTTTGGGTCAGGTGTCCTGTCTCTGCTTCCTCCCGGCTTCCCCTCCTCCCTGGCATAGCATGAGGCTCAGAAAGTCCTTGGCCAGACAAAACATTGCCAAGCAGTAACTATAAACACTGGTGTTATTAGCGCTGCTCCCAGGCCCAAAATCAAAAACACAGCGCTGCACCAGCTACCAAGAAGGAGAAAAATGACTGCTGCTGCTGAACCCATGACACCATGTAACATCTTTTTATTATTTATCCCCCTATTTACCTTAGGAATCTACCTGATTGATGGATGAAGTTTTGATTTTCAGCTGTTTAACTTGTGATCTCCCTGGCTGTTTTCTAAAGTTAGCCAGAGTAAATATTTGACTTTGTCCCCTAAGCCACCACATACCGTTGTGTAACCTAATAAACCCTTTTATTTCATTAGCACCAGTTTATCCAATGTTCCGGACTAATTGAGAGTGGATTTCCAAGAAGAAAACGGAAGAACATGTTCAGAGCCACGGACACCTCCTCACCTGTTTACGAAAGACAACGCTGGTTCTGCAGGGCAGAAAACATACTGGCATAAAACACCGCATCTCACCTCCCTGCAATTTCCTCAGTCCCTATCGATTCCCTGAACTAAACCCCACAATATCCCGTGTTCAAATAAAAATGAAAGCTAAAAAGTAAAGCTGCTGTTTCCCTCCGCCCAGGAGGGATTATTGGAGCAGGTTCTGCACTGACAATTCTGCCTTAGCAATGGGGGAGGCGGCTGGACACGCAGGTGGGAAGTGACAACCGTCATCTTGTTTACAGCTACTTGCTTCAGCAGTGTTTTTGATCTTTGTAAGGAAGAGAGGTATCAGAGGGAAAGGCAAACACCATGACAGCAACAAGCCTGTGTCCTGAGCCCATATCCTGCTTAACCTCCCTGACCACACCACAGCAGTGGGAGGGTTCTGGCAGTCACCACCCCCTACCTTGCACAGCTACTGCTCTCACTGTACCCATCAGGGTCTCACCTCCAGACAGCTCGAATTGATTGATTATTGCTGCTCTGTGGTCTATCATTCAAAAGGACTTTCTGGGCTACATCAGAAAACCATGGGAATATGATGCGCTATAAAGGCATAGAAAATACACAGCACAGGTCCTTTTCCAAGGAGCTTTGCCTTTAGGTGAGGGAAAGGCATATAATAAATGTCTGAAAACCTGGTTTGACTTGAACAAAATTGGAGTGGAGCTTGTACCCTATACAGTGCTTCTCATTGTGCAACCACAGCGGATCTGATGATACTGGCAACTGAACCACAAAGTTGCTGTCTCAAGGACCCACAGTGTCACCTCACTCTCTCTGTTGACCCAAGAAGATGCCAGGATCCATTCTGTAAGTGCCCTGCATTACTCCTGAACATTTATGTTCAGGCACTACCATATCTCGGGTGCATACCCAAGCAGGAGATTTGAAAATGGCCTGACACTTCTTCCCGGTAGAACAAGGGCTAACTAATAGCACTCCTCATTCGACAATCAAAATCATACACTCATTGTGAAACAGTTCATAGAATCACAGAATGGTTTGGGTTGGTAGGGGTGTTAAAGATCATCTAATTCCAACCCCTCTGCCACAGGCAGGGACACCTTCCACTAGACCAGGTTGGTCAAAGCCGTGTTCAAACTGGCCTTGAACGCTTCCAGGGATGGGGTAGCCACAGCTTCCCCGGGCACCCTGCTCCAGTGCCTCACTACCATCATAGTGAAGAACTTCTTCCTAATGTCTAAGATAAATCTCCCCTCTTTCAGCTTAAAGTCATTTCCCCTTGTTCTGTCATTACATGCCTTGGAATATGTCCCTCTCCAGATTTCTATTAGGCCCTCTTTAGGCACTGGAAATTGCTCTAAGGTCTCCCTAGAGCCATTCCTTCTCCAGGCTGAATAAGCCCAACTCTCTCAGCCTGTCTTTGTAGGAGAGGTGCTCCAGCCCTCAGAGCACCTTTGTGGTCCTTCTATGGACTTGGTCAAGCAGGTCCACATCCTTCTTATGCTGGGGGCCCCAGAGTTGGACATAGCATTCCAGGTGGGGTCTCATATGGATTTCCCCATAACTTGGTCCTTTTGAGGGGCATTTTCTGAGCCATTTCTAAGGGAGAAGGACCTGTAAGAGCTTAGACAATCTTTTGCGTGTCATATTCCGAAAATCATTCATAAATTCCTATTAAAAGTTCATGAGTCTTCTAAGCTACAAATGAGGACACCAAAAACACTAAGGGAAAAAAGCCATAATAAACCATGTGTCCTCTTCTGACTCTTATGAACTCAGGACCCTGATCTTCCAAAGACAACTGCAGATCCAGAGAATGAGCTCATGTCCTGCCTGTGCCGCGTGGCACTGCTACTGCAGAGCCAAGACTCTACACAGCTCTGCCCTTGTGAAACCTGTACTTGCCCAGCGACAGGAGCATGGCTGGCCAAGGACAGCACAGGACGCACCCAGGCAAATCTGTTTTCTTCCCTTTTTGCTTTCTCTGTGGCTCCTGGAACGTGTTTGCACATGGTGGAAAAAATGCAAGAGCAGGGAGACGCGGCCAGGAACGTCACTCTCCTGTCACCCTCCCTGTCGGCACCGGGGCTCACGCCAGCATCAGTACCAAGCGAAGCCACAGGAGCCCCTGATGCCTGTGTCAGGTGAAACGCCCAGAGGTGAGATGAATTTTGGGGTAACGCAGTTTGGAATTGAAGGAGGAAAATGCATCATCTGCACAAATTTGGTTAATGCAGGCTTGCAGTGGAAGAGGCACAACGTGTTTTGGTCAGAAAGCTGGCTTGCAAGGACTACAAAGCATTTCACAAACTTTCAAACCCGACTACTCCTTTTTTTTTCATTAATGGGCACCTTTTATCCTGTCCTAGGCAACAGCAACAAGACTAATTAGTTTAACAAGTACAACAAATGGTTTTATTGACAAAAAAGAACCCTTTGAAATATACATTACATTCACAAAGGATTAAATTACACCCTATTATCCATTTTCCATAAAATAAAGATTACTTTGATAAATCACGACTAATGTTATCTTTGGCTGATAAGAACTGTGCTTATTTGTGTGGCTTCTATAAATAGTGTGTTCTGAATTTTTTTTCTCCCTAAATATAGTCAGTGATACAGTCTGCCAGGCATTTTCCTGCGATTTGACAATACCACATCTGTGAGCTAGGCAGCAAATGAAAGTTTCATTGTCTGAATATGAAACATGCAACAGCCTTCTTTCTTTTTTGTCAGCTGCTCTGCAGCTATCTATCAAACACCTTTCAGCCTTAGCTTGCTCGATCGAGGTCTCCTTACTGCTAAAGCAAGAGAGTAGAAATAAACTTTTTTAGTTAAGAGAACAGCTTTTGTGGTCCATCTTTCCACTGTATGCAAAGTCTGTGTAGTGTGAGGGGGGCGTGCCCTCATTTAGGCCTTGATGTACGTAAGAGATGTACATTGATGTGCATAAGACTAATGTGCATTTTCAGGTGTAAAGTGCTCCTTTGCACTTTGTCTTTCCATAGCTTTGCACCGCAGGATTCTGCAGATGACTGAAGATCTACTTACATCACCTTTGAGGGGATCAACAGCCTGTGAAAGATGGAAGCGACGTCTGAGTTTATTTCGGCCGTACCCGAGTTCTACGCGAAGTGGCTCTTTACTCTAGGATGTAGATAGCTGGGTTATCAGAAGGTGACCTTTGTGTGACAAAGGCTCACCCAGCTTTTGAGAATTCAGTAACCACGTATACCGGGCATCAATACCAAAGCATCAGCTCAGCAGCCTAGCTGGGCAGTGGACACCCAGTTTAGAAAAGCACAGGAGCATGTGCCCACCTTTAAAATACTTTTGAAGACATAGTTTCATTCTGAAAAACTGAAGTTGCCTTCCTGCTGCGCAGCAGACAGCTGGAGAGACTTGCCCCGTCATACAAAGGGCATTGCCTCTCCTGCCCTTCTGGACGAACACTCAAGTTATATTAATTTCCCATTTTCTTTTAATTATTTCAAGAATCAAGTTGGGTCCAGGTTCAGCTACTGCTTTGTATTCCCCTGGGTAATGCCAAGCTTCTCGTTTTACTCTGAATCACCTGCAGGTTAGAACTGGTGAAGCAGTTGCAGGATTGTCTTGGAAGATTAGTTTGCAAAGAGCAAAAAAGCAAAAGCTGAAGCTTAGTTTCCTTACAAGCAGGGGCGAAAAACGTATAGGTTCTGGAAACCTTTAATGAGTAAGTATGTGAGGGAGTTCAGTTACATGACATACCTTTCACTTCCACTGCCAGTTGCTTCTAATCCACATTTTGAAGGTTCTCCAAACTACTCAAACATGACATCAATTTACAGAATCTAACCCTACCATGGCTGTTTTGGATGGGCGCCCTCATCTTAAGCAAGTGTCTCTGTCTGCTTTTTCCCTTTAGAAGCAGGTGGCAGAAGACTTCAAACAAACCCACACCCATGTCTGTGTTGCTTCTGGAGGGTGTGTTTTACTCATGGAAATACGTCTTAGCCCTTTGTGTGATTTTCAGTGTTTTATAAGCTTCCCACCCCCAGGGTTGCCTGTGAAGTGACTCAGCAAGGCAAGCAAAGGGATCAAAGGACAGATTGAGGTTTTTAAGTGAATGGAAAAATCTAGCGGTTCTGAAAGTATTTTCCTTCAACACATATTTCAAAAACTTCAATAAAAATAATTACAGCTAAGTGTATTAACAGACAAAAAGCAGGGCTAGAGACTTAAATCTCCAAGAAGAGGGAGGAGCACTTTGAAATGTTGCAAAACAAATGCACTGCCACCTTCCCAAGCCTCCTCAAGCTTCTGTTGAAGCTTCTTTCCTATGATACAAAACAAAAAATCACTGGGGCTGGGCTGCTGTGTGCTTCTTGCAATTAAAACCAGTTTTGTATTTAATTTCCATAGTGGTGTGTACATTTATAAAGAGGGGAGGAGAAAACTCTATATACAGGATTGAACACAGAGGCATTGTTACCAGTGTGGATGAACTACTTTGGGTCCGACCCAAAGTCAGCTCTACATCTTGCTGTTTGATGGATATTCTGTGGGTGACAGTGTCATAGAATCATAGAATGGTTTGGGTTGGAAGGGACCTTAAAGCTCATACAGTTCCCACCCCCTGCCATGGGCAGGGACACTTTCCACTAGACCAGGCTGGTCAAAGCTGCATCCAACCTGGCCTTGAACACTGCTAGGGATGGGGCAGCCACAGCTTCTCTGGGCAAGCTGTTCCAGTCCCCTACCACCCTCACAGTGAAGTCCTGGGATCCCGATTCTGTTTTGGAGACTCATATATTGAAGGTCAATGGCAAGGTCCCTATGTAACAACTGAAGATAGATCTAGACTTGGAGTCCTCGGGAGAGCCCTCACACACATACATGCCACAGGGCCAAACTCTTTGCTTATTCTATCTCATGCCTCCCACATTTTGTACTGATATATGTACAGCTGCTAAACTCAAAGGAGAAAAAATGGAGCTGCCCTATGTCGTATTACACAAATGCCAAGGGCTTGGGTGCTCTCCAGGAAGGTGGGAGCTATCTATTCCAAACTCCTTTGGCCCAGAACCCAGCTCGCCCACTTCCCACAAAAGTGCTCTTTGCATAACACAACGATGCAAAAAGAGGCCTTGTATGCATCTGTTCTTGAATTGGGTTGTCAGTGTCGAATGCCAAGAGCGTTGCCTACTATAGCCAGTATTCAAACACCTCTCTTTACCCAGTCTTCCCAAGCATATTGCTGCTCACAGCAGGGTAAGGGACTCACTCTTTGAAAGCATGCCCCTCAAAATGAAGTGCTGAAGGACCAACAAGAGGAGTGTTGACTTACTTAGCCATGCAGCTGAGCACCACTTCATGCACTGTCACTCCTGTCAGAGCTGCAGTAACTGAATACGTGCCTGGTACTGACACCCATAGTGATTCCATCTACTGCAGTGTTTATGGGTCATCCCTCTCACTGAACAATTAAAGGACTGCGGTGCCACAGTTCCTGGTGTGTGAATCCTGGGAATTTGCAAAATAAAAAAAGTCAGGAATGCCCAGCTAGAAGCAGCAGGTCAAAATCTATTCATCTTTTCCTTCCTCCTCTTAGGTAGCAAGCAAGAGGAAATAACAAAATGGAAGGCAGAAATCAGTAAATCAAATGCTTTTATTAATGTCCATTCTCATTTGTGACCCTTTGTCATTTACTTTAATTGCACAGACCAACATTAGTGATTGACTTTATTTTTGTAAGTTACAATTTTTATAGCTTTTACATTTGCATAGCTTTATTAAGAGAAGATAAAATCATGGATAAGTCTCTACATGGACTCAAAGACAGGAAGCAACTTCTTACTAATCCTCATGCAAACTACTGACTGATTAGAGGAGACTGAGGTTGAGTGTAATTTCAGGAAAAAGTTCCCTCTTATGAGCATGTTAATCTAACAACAATCTAATTTATAAACATTTCACAACCAATGTAATTTTCATATATTAGATAATAATTAAAGGCATATTAAGCGATATTAACATTATTAAACAACAATGAACAGCCGCCCGAATCTAAACTATGATAATGCAAAATCTGAGTAATTTAAAGTGCCTTACCTAATATAAGAGCATAATTTTCCATTACAGCTTTTCTAAGCTTCTAGAATGTTTTCTGTCTTACAGGTCTGGAGTTTTTAAACAGAGTAAATTCTAACACTGATGTTTACAGAAGAATTTATGCTTGATCCAAGAACTCCGGGGACACTTACACTTTCAAATCCTTTTCCATTAAACCAACAAATTATGCCAATTTGGAAAAGGAGCTATTGCTTTATTGTAGTATTACCAAGGAAGCTGCTTTCTGAGTGCACTGGATAGATCTTGTGCAATGAGTTTTCAAGAGACTAAAATGTATTGCTGCTGCTCTTCTCTATTTCTTGCTCTTTTGCAAGCATACACTAAACTGCAGACTTGGCTGCCACTAAGTATATATTTTATATGAGAATATTATTAGTGATAAAAATGAAATATGTAAGTTATTCAATATGAATGACTGCTCATCTCTCCCCTGAGGTACATAAATAAGACACGTCAATATGAGTGTAAACTCAGGTAACTGTAGGAACTCTGTAGCACACAAAGACAAGGAAAAAAGTCATTAAATGCTTCCAACAAAACACTTATCTTAAACTATCTTAAGAAAAAAAACCCAAAACAACACAAAAACCCACCCAACCAACCAAAAAACCTAACCCAAAACACCCCAAGTTCCTTTTACTAATTTTTGCTTCCTTAAGGTTTCTCTATAACAAGGCTTTCCTGAAGGAACAATACATTTAAGGAATTTGCAAAGAATTATCATAAGGCTCAACAGAGAACAAATGCCCTAACTTACCCATTTCCCATTTTACTGGAAGCAAGGGTCCCCTAAATAGTAACTCTACATATAATTAAGGTTTCTACACAAAGCAGGGTCAGCTCTGCAGTGAAGGAGAACAGAAATTAAACCTTCACTCATGACTTTCTACAAATCAGCCTAAAACACCTCCGCCCCCCAGCTCTTGCATGTAATTCCCAGGACAAACTGTGGCTCCCATAGGTGAACTTAACTATAATTTTTAAGAGCAAAGAACGTTGCAGACATCTAAATCATGAAGCTTTTGGTGGATTATTAACTGAATAAATGCTTGTACTAGACCAAGTGGACTTTATCGTACTTAAAAAAAGGCAAAACAAAAACCATGTACACAAGGAATGGCCAACCATTCTCCTAACCGTCTTAAGGTTCCAGCCTTCAGAGATCAACAAGTTTCAACTGGTATAAGGAATGTTACAGAACGACTGCATTAAAACAAAATCCTTCGAGTAAAACAAATTTATACAAATAACTGAAAGCATTAAGTTCCAGGTTCTGTACTTGCATGTAGTTAAAATATTTCTTTTTCTTACAGAAAAAAACAGAACTAGCAACAATGATACTGGATTCAAAAAAAGCACAAATTTTGCCTCAAAGATTTAATAAACAGGATTTGAAGAAACAGCATCAAATATTCTGAAATGATTTATGAGCTGTAAAGGTGATGCACTCGAGACATTCAAAGTGTATCAGTTCTATCAAAATTACGGTTATCAGCATTTACTGTTGACAAACTGAGAAAAAGTGAAAGAACAGGAAAAGGAGCAAATAAAAGTATTAGTGAGGTCTTAAGAGACACTGGTTCACCCTCTAGTTGAAAGGACTATGTACAGCAAGGAAAAAGCTTTTTCTTTTTCAAAGAGATTGCACATTGTCCAGGTCCATTTCCATAAGAGAAATACATTAAAATAATTTTTAATATAATCTATTGTCTGGCCTATAGAAGGTATTTAAAGACACAGAAAAGATGACTTCTGCCAAGCAGATTAAACAAAACTGCATTCCTACACATTTTAACAATAGAGTCACACATCAAAATTCAAAACAGAAAAATAACTTGATGCAAATAATTAACAAACACACAATTATGGATTCTGATAAATCTGGGGGAAACAAGATTATGAAAGGAGTGCCTGAACTTGATGAGGAGATCTGTGTAGTATGGTTTCTGGATTCTTATATTCATTTGAAGGATCCATCACAGCTGCATATAACTCACTGTAAGCTCTGCAGACCAGTTCTGTTGACTGCTTTATTATCTGCTCTCTATAAAAACAAACCAAGAACATAATTTGAAAACTGTAAGGAATAGAACTGTACTACATACAAAGAATTAAAGATACACACTAAAAATACTGATTAAAAGCCAGTGTCAGTTACATTAAAAAGCTCTTTTACTTCAACTGCGGAAACATCTTAAAGTTTTAAAATAAGGCTTCTTCATCTCCTTCCACTGTATACAGATGAATTCACATACATGATTTTGGTAACCAAGAAATTAGCTTCTTAATTTCTGTAATCATGTAAAAAATAGTAGAAGGATTTAATTTGCATACA
Source organism: Myiopsitta monachus (assembly GCA_017639245.1). Classification (NCBI taxonomy): domain Eukaryota; kingdom Metazoa; phylum Chordata; class Aves; order Psittaciformes; family Psittacidae; genus Myiopsitta; species Myiopsitta monachus. The sequence continues at coordinate 71,589,903 of CM029919.1, forward strand.
TTAGTTTTCCACATGCACTCCCCTGCATCTCCTAGAAGACTGATAATCTTAGTGGTCTGCCTTCTACCCCCTAGGGCTTCTCACTGTCCTTTGTAAATAGACTCACTCTTTTTCACCTACCAGCAAACATTCTATTTGCTTTATCTCAATACCACCTGATTCCATAGTCAGTCAAAAAGGAAGAGCTGAAAGTGATAATGGACAGAGATATAAAACTTGCTACAGCCTTTTACCAACAATCCTATGAAGTTGGTGTCCTGTTATTTTACTGGATCTAAATGAGTAAGAACGCATGGAGACTGTACGCTAAATTCAACTGGGAAGTTTAATATTTTTTGAGGATCAACTAATATTTTTGTTTTGCACTGCACACTGAATCAGTTTAATCACCATGGTGATGTGTTTATAATTGCAGCCATGTTTTTATTTATGAGAAAGGGTAGTTGAAACTCTTTTACAGCCAAACCCATGCAAGTGGAACACTGGGAGAAGCTGAGGAAAAACAAGGTAACTGTGAATGCAGATTCAGCCCTGCTGTAGTACACAGCAAAGGAATAAAGACACCAAAACTGCATCCACTAAAATCAGGGCTGAATTCACCAGCTGCTGGGAAATGACAAATCGCACAGAACTTCATCTTTACAGGAAAGAATTAAGCAGCAGAAGCCATGAGAAAGAAGACTAAGAAACAAAACCTGCACTGTATTCTGATGCATGGTATCCATTTTTTTGATATACTATCAACTGCCAGCATTACTAAGATTTTAGAATACCTGAAAAAAAGACTGGCCTTGTAATAGCAAATCTAGAAACACTGTCACAAGGAAAATATATTCATGGCATTCAGGTAAAACACCTGTAATCCTCCAATCATTGTCTGGGATCACTAAGCTACTGTAACATGACAATCTTTTAAGAAAGTACTGCACACAGAATTCTTACAGATGTAACTGTACTGCACCAAATAATTTTAAAAAGAAAAGTTTGTTGAAATATTCCAGAGGAGTGAACAGCATCAAATGATGCTGTTCACAAATCCATCAAATAATGTCAGTGTCATTAATCAGTACATTAGGATTTCAGTTGCCATAACAACGTGATACATTTTATCACTAACACAAATGACAGCACCTTCTAAATATAGTAATTCCAGCATTCAGTTTCTGTGATCCAACACAAATGCAAAGAGCTTTTCAAGACCAACAGTGACACAAATTAGTAACTTGAAACTTTTTAAATGAGCAAAGGAATTTGAAAGACAAGAGCATGCACTGCCAAATGTTGAATGTTCTTCATAGTTGTAAAGCATAAATGACATTGCCAGTGAGTATTTCACACACTGGTCCCTTATCAAAAGTGTGTAGTTTGATTTTGAGAACCAAAGAGCTCTTGGGTTGCAGCTCAACTGTTAGCACATTAGATCACAATTATGTGAATTCAAGGAAGACATCCTCAAAATTGACATTGAACATCTGCAAAACTACTCAAAAATTTCAACTGCTATAGCCAGAGATTAAAATTATAGTACTGGTTAAATGTTTTGCTCAAATCTTGAGATACTTTTGGATTTTGAAGGTTTGTTCACTACAAAAAATACTGACTCTTAAGACCATGATTCTACAAGCATGCACCTCTATAAACAGGAATCTTACCTTCAAAAGGACTGTTTATGTTTACAGCTACATGGTCTAAGGCTGACAGATTATTTATTTCTTTTTTAAATTCTGAGCAGAACCTGACCTATAGCATTGAATTACAGAAGGTTAATAAACTCCTGCATGTTAGCTGAGCTGTAGCAGCTATAGCAACCGTCCTCACACAGGCTCTCCTCTCACCTCTCAGCTGCCCACTCTTGCAAGATAACATGAATTCAGCTGAAACTGCACTAAGAGAGGTTTAAAAAGCTTATCAAGGGGATAAGGCTAGATGTGCATACAGGACCAGCTTATCTTGGATCATCTTACAGAAGAAACAATTAAGACAAAGTAATTTCACTGTGCCTGAGTGGTTACAGTAAAGTCTACCTCTGAAAAACTGCTTCTGTGTTAGCAGAAGTTGAAGGTTTTGAAATACATTTACTGTTGTTACGATTTTTAAACAGATCTACATTAACAAAATACCAAGAGCTAAAATACAGGTTTAATAGCTTGACACCTAGAAGCGGAAGTTGGAATACCTCACTGACATTACTGCTCAAGCTACCCTGTTTGTACTGGAGCAGAACAGATCTCACACACTAGGGTTCGCTCAGTGGGAATGGTAACTCTAGCAGAGACACCCAACAACCTACTGAAAATCACCAACATCCCCCATAACAAGACATGCACCAAGCATATGGCATGAAAACTGGAAGTCTTTGGATGAGGAGAACCTGAGCAATACAGCAGGAGAAGGCAGCAACTGGATGAGCTGATCATGGCAGGTCTCTTCCAACTGAACTATTCTATTCTAATAAATTCCCAACAATAAATATTTTTCCCTTGACATATGTCATTGTTTAATTGCAAGATGCTGTAATACAATCCTGCTGAGGACAGGTGCTAGTAATGAGACTTCAAATATTGTTGCATTACATAAAATGTAATGTGCTAGCCTTAATTCTTGATACATTCTGTCACCCGCATTCTTCACAAAAGTGTGAAAAATAACTTGAAAAGTTTTTGATCGGTGCATCATATAACTCTCTGACTTTACATATTACAGAATGTCTTCATACGGCTCACATTTAATTGCAAAGAGATTCATGGCGCTTTTCTTAGCCTAGGGTTCAGTTATAGGCAAAAAGCAAGAGAAGAAATAAATAATAAAATATGAAAAATAAGAGTTATCACTTCCATACTTCAAAGAAGAAATCCCTTAAAAAAAAAACCCCAACACATTTTAGGTGAAAAGTAAGATAATTTCAGCACAATATTCCATGAGACAAAACGCCAATCCTCTATAGCAGACGACAACAAAGTTGAAAATCCTAGACCTGATGGAGCAGTGGGATAAAAGAAATCTTGAGTAAGAATTACATATTTCATCTGTCTTGGGAATGCTTACGAAAGAGTTCTAGAACAATCTACAGCTAAGTTGACAAAAAACTGCCGACACAGCAGAACATGTTCAAAATAGATGAATGTAGTTCGTTTTGATGATGTCTGTCAAATCAAGAACAAGTACTTCAGCAAGTTACAGAATTATTATTTCTCACTGCTTGTTCAAAAGGAGGAGAGTTAGAACAAAATGAATTGTGACCTGAAGGACAATACAGACATGATCACAGCTGGTAACTTGACTTCTCACCATGATCCGCTAAATCCTAATCAAATTCATCTTTCTGATCATTCTGCAGGCATAACAGAAATTCAAAGGTAAGGTACTTACTTCACAGTGGCACTCAGAAGGAAATTCAGCTGGGCCATTAACAGACTATCTGGAGCTGACAGATAGCGATCAAACTGAGCCTACGGCAGAGGGGAAGAGAGTATGAGACCAGCATATTAAGAACTTGCTGTTATATGAAAATAGGTAAAACCACAGATCTCTGAAAAGTGATTACATTAAAATGGCACTCCCTTATATGATAAAATTTCCTCTTTTTATGTATTTAAGATAGAGCCTTATCAACTACAAATGTTTAAGGTAGAACTTAATAGTCCAAAACAAATGGCTAACTTCAGCACCTCTGTCACCGAAATTTTAAGTTTCTGACTCTGAGGAGTAAGGGTGGAAGGGTAAATAATGGGAATCCAGCTGCTATAATTATCCATCTAAGTTTCCTACGCAGCTAGTGCAGGTATGCATGCATCACTGAAGCTCAGACCTTGCCCATTAGATGCAGAGAGAATATAGTAGCCTCCACACAGAAATCCAGTCTGTCCAAGTTAGACATGTTGCATGTTTCTTTTTGTCAAGGAGTCACTGCTTAATAAGGAGCATGTACGTTGGGAAAAACAAGAGCAAGGGACCTAATTCAGGCTCCTTGAACTGCTTCTAAGCCTACTTCTCCTCCCCCATATAATACAGTTGTGTTGCTTTGATTCTAGCAGTTTGGAGAGGAAAACAAGAAAGAATATAACTGCTGTCTTCAACTATCTGTAAGTGAAGTTGTGAATGGTCCGCACCTGGAAGCGTTCAAGGTCTGGTTGGACGGAGCTTTGAGCAAGCTGATCTAGTGAAAGATGTCCCTGTCCATGACAGGGGATTGGAACTAGATGATCTTTAAGGTCTCTTCCAACCCAAACCATTCTACGATTCTATGATCAAATGGGTGACTATACAGAAGATGGAGCCAGGGCTTCTCATGGGTGAAAACATGAGGAATACTGGACACGTATTACTCTAAGGAAAATTCTGATCAGATATTAAGGAAAAAATTCATACCAGGAGTGTCACCAAACACTGAACAGGTTGCCCAGAAAAGCTGGATAAGCTCTATTATTGGAATTACTCACTCAGGCAAAGTCCTAGGCAACTTTACCGAACACTGGATAAATCTTCTCAAGCTGACAAACCCTAAAATCCACATCCACCCATCATTTAAATTGGCAAAAGGTGGGCACAAATGACTAATGAAGTTACAGTTCTCACAAATTAACTTTTTTTATCTACCCTTGTTCAGAAAGCAATGGAGCTTTAGCTGAGAGAGGGATATGGACCTACTAGAACAGCATTTGCAAGCACACGTGAACAACTTAAAAAGACGGGACCTGGAAAACTTTCAGGTTAAACTGGGAGGCAGTAAATCTGCTTGCAAGTACTCCCTCCACATGGTTTACATCCTGGGAAGCCAACAGATTAGGGTGATAGATGGGACTTATGTGGGTTTCATTTCAGCATACTGGGATCCATTCTGGTTAGAGTGTATTCACACAAGCAGACATTGAACAAAGTAATGAAGAAAATAAACCAGTTGAGTTCTTCTCTAATTGTTCAAGTGAAATTACTATGTACCACTATAGATAATAGAGTCACACATATATAATTTAAGGAGATGGTTCCCAAGCTGCAGTCTTTAAATTCCTCGTTGGTGTACAGACCATGATAAATAGAAGACATTTTAAATGCAAAATTTATAAATATTACATTAATAAGAATGCATGCAATCTGAGTATACCACTGAGTGCTCTGTGCCAGAGTTCTGTTCATCCAACCAGCTTCAGAATCACTGGTTTAAAAGTTGAGCGTAGGAAAACAGGTTACACTGACACTATTAGGATGGATTCAACACACAACATCCTAAAAACCTTGTTTAAAAAGAAAAATAATTTTTAAAAGACCTTTTTTTTTTTTTATGGGGGTATACATGTACTGCTGGATAAGTGGGCCTTATTTAAACTTTCAGAATGAAGCTAAACTTGGCTAAGCAAGAAGAAACACAGATCATATATTATTGCCTACTGAACTGTGATATTGCTATCTCTATGCAAAATAGCCTTCACACACTCTTAAGAAAAAATATCAGCTGATTATTTGTTTTAAAATATATTATAGCTTTCAACTTAAAAAATGCTACTGTGACATGCCCAGTACCTAATTTCTGACTTTAGCTGAAGTATTTACATAAAATCAAAGTGTTAGGACTAAAATTATAAATGATAGCAGAACTTATATTTCAAAGCATACAGGCGAAAAAGAAACTCTGGTGATTAAAACTAATTAGAGCTAAGTATTTGCTTTTAGCAATTTAAGATGACTCATGGGTTAGCATTCTTGTAAGTAAAGTTCTGTTTCTTAAGGCTCAGAAACTAATCTTCTACTACTACCGGTTCATAAATAATTTATGTATTTATTACTTCAAGTGGTCAAATTACTACAAATGAAGAAAGTGTTCCCAGACATATAATTTAGCTATTCTTAAAGAGACTGGTTATATGAGTATCTACTACATTACATAATTAATAGTATTCTTTCCCATGTCACAGCATCACCACTGTAATATGAAATTGTAAAAATACGTACCATTGCAACCTTCAGGGACACAGAATCCATATTTGGCAAACTTGAAAGAGGACCCTAAGAATCAGTAGTCAAAGGGGGAGAAAAAAAAGGTTGTATTAGCATATGGAAAAAAGGTAATAAATTCTATATTCAGTTCAGTACTAAATTGTTATTTGGTCCTGCTACAGGATCTTAAATGCTTGGAAACTGAATAACCATATCAATACTGAAATGCTGCAACAGTTCATTTGATTTCTTATGCTCCCTTAAATGAAAATCTCAGAGAATTTTGATATGTCCTTTCAAGTCCTTTCCTTCCTTCTTCACCATTAAATCATAACCCCCCCACAAAAAAGCCTTCCACAAGATCTAGGATAAAAACTGAACTGCAAACTGGAAACATCCCTGTGGCGTTCCAAAATTAGAGAGGACAACTTCCCTCTATTAATCTGCGCAGAATTAAAGGCTGCTTCCCAGTAAATCTTCTGTATTGGCATGGCATTACATACAATACGTACATGCTGCCCCAACTCCCTAGCATACACTGTAAGAATGTCAGCTTACATTCAGCTAACATTACATACATGCAGCCAGGCAGTTGTACAGGTATAAATGAAAATTGCTACATTCCATTAACAATCTGCCCTAGTTGATTTGAAATCTGTTTTAGAAAAGGAGATAGGCTCATGAATAGGAAACCAAACCAAGTTATTAATCATTATTATTTATATATTTATTTATTCATTTTTATACACAAAAATCTGTCAAGTTTGGGGACTTTATGCAAAATTATTGGCTGAAGAAACAACATAAAGCTATCCAACAGAGTTCTGCTTTCTCCGGAAAACACTGTTCTTCACCTTCTCAAAGGATCATAAGCACAGCTGAAGGGAAGAAAGGGTGTATTAACTCCTATCACGTAAAAACTGTGGTTCACGTGAAAGAAGAACATGAAATCTGAATTTCAGTTTTCAGCTCACTCAAAGACATCTCAAGTTTTGCCTTTTAGACTCTCACTGTCTTGGTGCTAGAATAGCTGTAGCAGTGAATAATGACAAAAGAAGAAACTATTTCAAATTCCGACTAAACTCATCTGCCAAGTTTTCACAGAAGAAAAAAAGAAGTCATTACCTACTGCATGCAGGGTATTTATCCACCCCATGTATGGCACTATAGCATGCAATAGGAGAAACCTGAATGCTTCATGCACAGTAGGTCCACTATGTTCTAGGTGCAATGGAATTAGTATACCTACTCAATATTTGTGTTTCAAAGCCAGTTTGACTCTGACACTTTCTGAGGCACATTAAACTACCCATACAGTTATAGTCTGAGAATGTACAAGATGTCTGAGGTGTACAGAGCCTGTTGATGGCACACAGAGAAGCTCCACAGGATTGTTGCATACTAAACCTGCTAGGCTCGCTGAACACACAATATAGGGGAAACATTTAGCTGCAACGTGTCAGGTCTTATAGTCCTGGTCCCATGTGAAAAATCAACAGATATTACTGAGCTTTTGCTTTCAGAAGCAGCTTCATTTGCAAAAACATTAATGCCAAAACTCTTCTAGTAGGCAAGCATGCAGCATATCCTCAACATGAACATTAGATAAGCTTACCTGCTCTGGTTTGTGTTGCTGCACTGAGTTATATATGTAGCTTAGACCAGCTCTTGTTAACACGTAGGAAGCTTGTTCATTTATGAGTGTATCTAAATGAGCTTCAATCTGAAATTTTAAGTGTAAGGTATTTATAAAATCTGTGTGAGAACATTAAATAGAACAAGCTATGGGGATAAAAGGTCTAGAAGCACAAATAAGGAGAGTGATCATCAAACAATAAAATCCACAAATACATAGAGCATAATTATTTTCTCCATTTACATCTTTTATATTACAAGGAGCCAATAAGAAAAATACAGATATTTCTTTCATGTCTGGCAGGAAAACTTAATTTTTTTGTATTTGTAAATAAAACAGCATTAAAAAAAAAAAAAAAAAAAAAAAGAGAATACCTAAACTCTAATGTCAAAAATTGCTTCATTTTGCTATAGCTCTTTGAAAATACATGATGAAAATCATAGAATAGTCAGGGTTGGGAAGGACCTTAAGATCATCTAGTTCCCATCCCCCTGCCATGGACAGGCACACCACACACTAAGTCATGTTGCCCAAGGCTCTATCCAACTTGGCCTTGAACACTGCCAGGGATGAAGCATTTACGACTTCTTTGGGCAACCTGGTCCAATATCTCACCATCCTCACATAAGGAAGCAGTAAAGAACTTCTTCCTTATATCTAACCTTAACTTACCCTCTGAGCCCATTACCTCTTGTCCTATCACTACAGTCCCAGATGAAGAGTCCCTCCTATTGAAAATACTGACAATGGCATCGCAGTTTTATGATAAACAAAGAGAAAGTCTTTCACAAGGAAAATAAAACTGAAACTAAATGATAATCAGTAGTGATTCTAAATTCAATCCTGATAAATATGTACTTGAAAAAAGTTAACAGAAAGAACAATAGACAATTAAATTACAGCTATCAATTTTGCTTTCATTATCTTCATATGAAAAACATCAAACATATTTTACATTCTCAGTAAAATCTTCACTTTGCAGAGAAACCTAATCAATAAATCCAGTCACAGCAGCAGCAATCATTTTTTAGCTTTGTTAGTCTTAGAACGATATTTGGGAATATACACACTATTACTTCGTTATTACAACTAGCCCACATTTCATTTCTTTTTCTTCCAATCCTAAAGAGAAGCAGAAATTGGTAATTATCAAATTTTAGTAAAATGCACGACTTCCATGCCTGATATTTTAAGAGTTCACCTTTTTACTTTTAAAATTGTTTAGAAAAACACATGCTTTAAATCAGGAGGGAAATCTTAATTTGGTGATTTTTAGCTGTCGTAATAAAATTCTTTTTTTCTATGAGAAATGTTTCTCTTACTAAATATGCCATTCTATCCCCACTTTAATAACCTACTTATGTATAATCTTAGAGACAGTTTTTCAGTCTGTTCTTGTATTTGTAAAATGCTTGAAGAAAGTAAATGGTATTAAATGCATAACCTTCAGTTCTACTGCTTATTCGAAGAATAATTCAATTGCATCATTAACTGTGAAAAAGAAACTGATAATGGAAATTAGAAATGCCCCAGACAGTTTGGTGGAGTTGTCTGTTCCCTGCAGAACTAAAAGGTGCTAGAAATCCTGATTAAGAGTAGAAAGCAAGAAATGGCGCACAGCCAATCTTTACTGATGCCTTCAAGTAAGAAGTTGTGACTTCTTTCCAAGCTCACCAGCTCCAATAGCTCTCCTGAGATAGATTACAGAGATTTCATGCAGCAAAACTATAAATGGGAAGCAACTGTCTTCCCAAGTCAACTGTTTATAAACATACATTTCCATTTCAAAATGATACCACATATGAACTACTATTCTGGCACATTAGGTGAAACCAAATAAATGAAAAAAGAAAGCCAGAATGACAGACTGAAGTAATAACTTCAGCTATACAATACTCTAGTATAAACTAGATGATGATCCAGTACTAACTACATGATGGAATATAGTCAACCATTTGGCTGTTTGTGCTTTCAATTTCCAGTTTCTTCTCCTCAGTTTGCAGATAAATATCAGAATGATTAAGATAATGAAAATATTCACTTGTATGGGTTTATCTGCAACAAAACAAATCTTTTAATAATTTTTGCCTGCTTAAAATGAAAGATGCTTTGTACCATAAGCTATTTGCTTATGGTCTGTAAAAAGAAGCCCTTTTATCCCATTTCCTTGATTAAGAATTGACCCAAAGCCAGCATTATCAAAGATAAGTATGTTCACATCATAACTTACAGTCTGCAAAAATCAGTAATATGTTCATTTTCTTTGGAGGCTGTTAAAGCTTACCTGAAACTGCAACATTTCTAGACGTTTATCAGTGAATTCAAAGAGAGCCAAAGTAGTCCTCATCATATAAAGTGAATTTACCATGAAGGTTGCCATATCAGCTGTGCCCAAATTACTAGCAGACATAGTGCACATCTGTAACAATGGATCTAGCACACAAGACAGAACCTAAAATAGCAAATACACAGAAAGGGGGGGAGAAATCATGTCACACAAGGCTTCTAAGCTCATTCTGTCTCTATCACGTACTTATTCCCCAAAGCAGAATAAAGAGACATGAGAGTTTCCAACTGAGAAAGTAGTTTTCTGCTGGGTTTGTCAGCAGGTTATCAGATACCATAGTGATGGGAAAAGCATAAAAACCTGAGAAGAACAGACTTCAACTTAGCAGAAGGAAGAGTAACCCAGATTAGATAATTGGTAATTGAGGGTGTATTTACTTAATGGAGTAGTAATTGGATAACAGAATTTAGATACTGCATTAAGAGTAGTACTCCATACGGTACTGTAATTTGTTAGTCACCCTCTTATTCACATTACAAACTCGGGGTTGCTAGAAAGCTCCAAAATGGAACCAGACAAAAAGATTAATGTTTCACCCATCTTTTGTATACCAAGACTAACTTACATATACTTTCCCCCCACACTCCTCTTCAGAGCATTCAAATATTTGCATACCTGCGCAAAGTCAGCTTGTCGGGCATCCAGTGGAACAACAGATGAGTCATGAGATGCCAGAACCTCCCGTAGCAAATTAAGTGTCTGATTCAGCGCAGAGCTTGGGCCAAGATCAGGAGGTGGGAGTTCAACCTGAAGAACAACATTATCTGCTTGTGTTTGTGGCTGTTGCATTTTTTCTAAAAATTGCATTTACAGCAAATACCACAGAATCTGTTAGCACAAATGCAACCATCAAATAAAATTACACGCAGCCATGCAGAGAAGAACTTCAACTTGACACTGGCAAACCTAGCATGTTTCAGACAACAACTGCCCGCAACTTTTAGCATAACCATCTTATTCTGTGACAAGCAAGCAACATGAATTTCTCCTTTCATTCAAGCTATGCCTTTTTTATGAGCTAGAGAAACCCCAACACTATCAGTTTTGGTAGTAAAAAACCCCCCCAGTATTTGCTAGATTAGGTACCAAAGAACAGCCATCACTGAGCTGACTTTCAGCAGGACCTCCTGTAGACACTCCAGAATCTAGTGCAGGCAGAGCTCTGGGGTATTAAGGATATTAGGGCCACAACGCAGCAGCTCCTGACAAGGCTGCACAGCTCCTATCATACCGGATATGGAAGCTGCAGTCACAGATACAACAGTCATCATGTGTAGCAAGATTTTATCTTAATTTACAAGTACATAAATGAATTGTGCACAAGTAACTCTATTACAAGAGTATATATAATATATATGTATTATATATATTATATATGTATATATATACATATATATATATGTAATATTATAGTATATAACCCCTACCTAAGCCACAATGATACTACAAGAACTGGAATGCAGGCCTACATCAAAGGTAAGGTGTAGGAACCACAGATGTTTAAAAAACAGAAAGAATAAAAATTCGTACATGTCAGAGGAAAAAACAGTCTTTTTGAGTCAAATTAGAAAGTTAGAGCACCTGAAATGGACTGAAATTCCATGGTATTTTTAACACAGGCTCACTTACTTTAGCCCTTCTTTATAATAGGAAAATACTCATTAAATGCTTCATAACATGCTTATATAATTTAAAACCTAGCACGACTCTTTTTCCCAACCAACATTCCTCAGGCTCTGCTCCAAACATAGTTGCATCGTCTTGTCTTCAGTTTTACCTCAAACTGGCTTCCTGCTGCCTCCAGACCCCTACTATAAACCAGTCTGCTGGTTTTACATACCATAAAGGCATAATATCAATCCAGAAGCATGTAGGGAGAACTAAATTTGGCCAGGACTGGCCTGTGTCTCACTCAAGGTGTTTGGGTGCAGCAGAGGGCCCTTCTGCAATGCTCTTAAGACTCCAGCTCAACAAGAAAAAGTGGCAGCTTTGGATGAACCTCCAAGCCACAGGCAACATGTTCTACACCTTCCCAAATGAGCACTACTGATAAATAGCATAAGGACATGGATGTCTTGAGTCTTCAAGGGAGTAAAAAATCCAAAACAAAACAAAATCCCAATCAAACAGGCAGAGACTGACAGCCAAAGGACACCAAGGAGAGCATAACTGGCATTTTCAGAGTGGAGCATTACAGAGCCTTCTGGAAATGAATCTGTACCTAATGAAGAACACTCCAGCAGCAAAAGAAGAAACAACTCTCTCTCATTGGAGCCAGGCCTAGCTTTCATGCTTTGTGTGGTGAGAATATTTGAGATACTGTACATGTCCCTACACTGTTACCACAACAGACAAAACTAAAACTTTTTTGCATCCTTCTGAATACAAAGTATCCATCTATTCTCACTTTTCCAATTTGAGGAACTAATGCCAAACTAAATCTAATAGGTTCAGAAAATGGTTATTTGGTCTAAGGAGTCCTGAAAGCATAAAATCAGTACTCTAGCAATGAAGTAACAGTAATTCAGAAAGAGGTACTTAACACAGTGCTGATCAGTAGTAAAGTTCACTGAAATTTACAGCACTGAGTGACTTCCTTGTTATTCTTGTTATTATTAGGGGTATTGATTGAGCCCTGAACACACTGTTCTCAGACCTGAACTGCACCGTGTTCAGGGATATTTTGGCATTAATTTGAGACTAGAGTTTGATGGAGCTTTTACTTCCAACACACGCACAGATCATGGCAATGATAATTTCAGGCTTCTTTGCACAGAATCTTTGTCTCCTGAAGTAGCCAATGGTCAGAAGTCTCTAAATTAGCTTCATTTTTCATTTAATCTGTTCTTTTTAAGTCCACTGTCTTCTACATGAGAGCAATGAACATCATGGAAGAAGAAAACATGGCAAAGAAAAAAGGTTTTGATCATTAAAAGTCTATTGGGGTTAGTCTGAAAATTCAGACTACTGTAATAGAGGCAGAATTACCAGTAAGTGGGAGAAAAATTAAAGCCGTGCTATATTAATTTTGAAAATTCTAACTTTTTGCATATGAATATAGATTATTTTCAGGAGTAAAGAGGAAAATTTAAACAGATATATCTAACTTGTAAAGGCACCTACCAACTTATAGTGCACTAAATCACTATTCTAATACAGAAAAAAAATATTCTGAATGTTTTATGTGCACTAAAAGATTATTATAATTTATCCTATTTCCAGAAAAATAAACTTGAAATGTATGTGGAATTCTGCTTTTGAAGTACCTGCTTCAGATGCGAGCCAGACAGGAGCTAACTAAAAAATTATCAAACATAATGTTCTGTAGCAGCTAGTTCAACAGCATTAAAACCTACTCTAAAACAGTATCGAGTGTCTAATCAGTTATAATCAGCAGTTCAGTCATGCAGAAATGAGACCAACCATATGTTCAGCCTTTTAAAGAAAACAAGAAGAAATTCCCAATTTTTAAAATCCAATATAAAAAATGAAATGAATTCTCCTAAGATACAGACTTAAAAAACCTCACTGGCAGGTTGTGGAGACAAAGCCCTACAAACCTGGAACCTTGTAAAAAGGTATCTGGATGTACCATCCTGTCAGTTATAACTGATTATAGAGTTCATTCTACAAATTGAGACAATATTCAACCATAGTTAAACAGTAGCAGAGTAAGAAACTTGAGTGCAGGTCTACTAGAGAAGTTTCAGAGAAGCTGTTCTATGTTCTTTAAAGCATTATTAGGACACTTTAGAGATCACCAAAGTAGGATGCATAATGGCATGCTTTCCAGCTATCACGTTGGTCTTAGAAGACAACAGAAAGATTCTTGCTAGTTTTCCTTTGTTTGCATGGATGCAGTCAAAATCACAGCAATCTGATCGCAACATCAATCAGCCTCATTTAATCTGTCCCGTATCTGGTTTCCCAGAAACCTAATATGCTTCATTCTAACAGGAATGAAGAGAGAGGAGAGAGAGAAGATTACAGTCATCCCCATGTAATGTTTTAACACCTCTCCCACTGACAAACTTAACAGATAATGCAATCACAGCATTTAATTTGCATACATATACTCGACAAAGAAAAGCATTAAGGAATAACAATCCCAAAACTTGATTTGGGGTACTCTACTACTAGTCTTCTAACAGCTCAGCAGATGACAGTTTAGCTTGGCATAATCTTTCTTTAGTGCCCTTATGATAATGCTTATCCCACTTAATTCAATGTTTACAGTTACTCTGGAGTAACACTGAAGCCACAGAAAGGACAGGTGTGCTTTAAATTCCCACTTTCCTAATATATTAGCTGGTCCACTAAAACATGCTGGCATAGGTTAGTGTAATAGGCTTGTTAAAATGCCTCACCAGTGGACTCATGATTTTAACCGACAATTCTAATATGATAGAACAGAAAGAGCAGTCCACCCACTCCAGTGCATTAGGCGCTTTGAACTTTGCTACCAGTTTCATTGGAACATTTTCTGTGGTTCTGATAATTATTTTCATTGACTGTTTTCTCCTGAATTATCATCATTTGTAAAATGGTAATCTGTACCAGGCTGTTCTTAGTTACATCCAAACAGTGACTTATGTAGGCAGAATCCCAAATCCATAAATATTTGATTTATTAGCACAGGGTCAAAGGAAACATAAAAGGACAGATAAGGACTGAACCTAGAATTCTGGTCTGCTTTACTAGCATTACTGGTAGGCCCATGGATAGGCCCATGAAAGTTAAAGAGAAACAAATACAAACATGATTTTCCAGCACAACGGCACTAACATTAGCCAAAAAATAGCCTGGATGAACCAATAACCAGAACAAATCAATTGATAACAGAGCTAGAAAGCACTGGCAAGACTGCCCAACACTGCTTCTGAAGGGTAAGGGCCAAAAACGCAAAGGAGAGACAGTGTTTTTCAGTAAAAGCTGATGTACTGAACCTTCAGTCACACAGCAGAAAGGTGGCGATGTACGCCTTCCAAATGATGTCAGTGCCGACCACTGCAATGACTTGAGTGCCTCAAATCTGTAATTAGCATTTTAGACCCTGAAAACAAAATGGCTTTGCAATGATTCTGTTAACATGACAGGTTTCAAGAAGTATCACAGCAAAAGAGACTCCCTTGTGTATTGCCTTTTTTTAGTAATGAGGGACCTAATTTCAGGCAGTGTGCTGAACATCTCTGTTCCACAGATTTCAGATCATGAAGAGCTACCTGAGAAGTCTGAATGACTTCTATGAATGAAACCATAAAAAGGGTTTCTCAGACAGAACAGTCTAAAGTTGTGAGGATTGCTGACTACCTTACTTTCAGATTACAACCAGGATGCCTGAGATTTTCTGATGTAATGAAAAAAAAACCCTGTTCATATGAAAATGCTTCTAAGCAAGCCAGTAAGAACTCTGAAGCAAACAGAGACTTCCCTATATCATTTACACTGATGGCTTGACAACCGACTGGGAGAATCCTGATCTAAGACTGCCTTTAAGTTTCCATATAGCTCCATGCCTGTGACACTCCTTATGTAGGACTCTTCTCAAAAACAGAAGGAAGCTATTTTCTTGTCCTAGAAAGATGAGTGCGAAGTCTCAGTTTCCCATGGTGCTTCAGAAATTAAATCCCAGGCAGTTGGAAGGCACTGCTTAACTCAGCATGCCAATAAGCGAGGGAATTAAACTGTCTGTGGCGATGAGGACATCAGAGTCAGATTACTATCCTGACATTCATTTCCATCCACAGGAAGGGATCTCAAGGAGTTAGCATATTTAATGAAACCTGGTTTGTTTTAAAAAAGCTCCCAACTAGCTACACTTACGAGAAATATTTGCTTAAATACTATTCTGGTCTATTAACAAGTAGGTAGACTGTAAATGTTAATTAGGCATACCACAGCAAGACATAGTAACATTCCAGTGTTTCTAGACTGTTCTCCCCATGCCAGAGCACAAGAGAATTTGCATGCAGCTAAAGAGACTCCTCTCAAGTTACAAATTCACTGGTAATTACGACTAAGTCTTCTAGAACTTTGTAGCAATTGAGAAGACTCTTGAACTCTCTTGAAAATTAAATAAAAAGTGCAAAACTGATTTCCATTTAGAATTCCTTGTTTATGATTTTCACATTAACAGCAACAACTGATGATACTAAGGGAAAGCTATCACTAAAATGGTGCAACTTACACAGGCTATATTCACCACTTTCTAATGATCTGAACAAAAGAGGTATTTACATTTCTAGAAATAAAAATATTCTTTTATTTAAGAGCACCCTATTTGCATTTTAATTTATTTCCAAAGTTATTCAGATTTCCTTAAGAATCATATTGCAATCCAAGTAAAGGACAACTGATATTCTTTGAAACAGGCTTACCAATGCCTTGAGATGCAAAATATAAGAAGAAATAAGGAACCACGATTTCCAGACTGTCCAAGTGAAATGCAATTTATTAATTTTACAAGTGAATATTCTCTTTGTACACAATAGGAGCAGCAAGGAAGTCTTCGCAATATGTAAGTACTAGGAGTTTGCTTTCCAGTGCTTTAATCTTCTCTGAAAATAAAAGTAATTTTGGAAGCAGCTGTACTGTGTACAAAGTTAGCAAAATACTGGTAAAAAGGCTGGATGTGAAGAGACTCCTACTAATACATATACACAATTTTGGTCTGAACACACATTAATAAAAAGGATGGTTAAAAGCAACCTTGAGATTCTCCAAAATGTAAAAGCACTGTGACATTCACTACTAACTTAATGAAGACACATGAAAAGGCATAAAAGCTGGTTATCTGTACATTAACATACAATAAGCTAAGTAACAAGAAAATTAGATTTATGATTGAAAGGGGTCTTTATCTCATGGAAACTAATGTTTCTCCGAGTGTAATTCAGCCTATTAATTTTTATGAAGTAAAACTAATTTCACTCATAAGACATCATTCTATCAATTCACTAGTCCACTTATAAAGGGTAATAACATAAGGTACTTCAACGGACTGTCTAAAACAGAAATGCACACCAGTACCACTCGTTCTCAGACACAGAGTTACCTCGTTAATTCCTGAAGCACACAGATTAATCAATAACTGTGGATGCCTCAGTTACTCGTATATCTAACCCTCTTCTGAGTCTCTTTAAGCTTTTGATGTCAATTACATTCTGAGGAAAGATCTTCATAAGGCATATATGCAATGTAAAACTGTCAATGCTTCTAATTTAATTTACAAAATGTGTTTATGAGAAAGAGCAATATTATGATCTTTTTACATTACATGGTAGGCTCAGTATGCCATTATTTGCAATAAAACACCACTGAAGGTGGCAGTGCATTTACTAACTTCAGTTAGTGTTTGTAAAATCAAATTCAACCCCTTTTTAAAACAATGGCAGCATCTTGAGCCAGTTACATTCAGGCCGGGGGTTGAGGGAAGGGGAACTAAGAGGGCAAGGAGGATTACATGACCTTCCCATAGTAATAATACAAGGAACACTATAAACTTGGAGAACACAATTCCTTAATCATTCCTTCTATGCAACTCCGAAGTGAAAACAGGACAGCATCCAAAACAAAAGTATGCAGATCATATTATTCAAGTAGAAAAATTATTCTGGATCCTGTTTGAGTATAGATCTAGGACTCAGCAGAATAAATACAACAGAGCTAAATAGAACAGAGATTAATAAAGAGCAGTCCTAAAATTCCAAGCCAAGAAAATTTATTTCCTTAAGTGCTACTTTGCACATTCTTTGTAAGTAAAGAGCACTCATATATTTTTGCTAAAGTCCATCACTGCATAGCCAGTGAACACTTGGCAGTGTTCAAGGCCAGGTTGGACAAGGCAGCCACAACTTTTGTGGGCAATCTGTTCCAGTGCCTCACCACTCTCTTAGTAAATAATTTTTCCTAATATCTAACCTAAATCTACCCTCTTTTAGTTTAAAGCCATTCTCTTTTGTCCTGTCACTACATCACATCTCAGACAGGGATGATAGATGAAGATCAGATGTGCAGCGATGTGCAGCCTAACAGTTTTCTTTGACTTTGCTTAGATTTTATCAAGGTGAGAGACTTCATGTATAGCTCCACCAACAGCAACATGATACAAATACAGCAGGGAGAATCAGAAAGAACTGTCTTTGTTACTGAACAATACGAAGTTCACTGAAATGTAATTGAAAGCAATCAGCAGAAGAGGAAAAGATACCAGGAAAGTGATGCTGGATAAGGTACAATTGTTTGGTATAACAAATGTATATTCTGCTTTAAACAGCAGCAATGCTCACGTGGCAAAACTATTTCTACAAAGGACCAAAAAAAAACACGTTTTGTTTTTACTTAGCTCACCCTCTTGGGATATACTTAACTTCAAGAAAGGACTTGTGTACATGAGTAATTAACTACTGAACTGATGAGGCATTAATACAAATTATCTAGATCAATCAGCTGACTTCGCTCTATCGCACATAGGGAAATTTCCTGATCTTGTTTCTTTTCATAGATTTTAAAAATACGTAAATTGCTCTGCAAACAAATACTGCTAACAAGAGGATTTTAGTCATATTTCTTCAAAAATAAAACTATTAAAATAATTAAACTGTATTTTTAATATAATTTCACAGCTAAAATATATAAACCACAAAACTTCAGTTTTAGGAAAAGTTAGCATATAAAACAACTATTTGTCTAAAAATCTTACTAGATGAAAGGGAAATGAAGTGTGTTTTGAAACATGAAAGCTGTACAATTTTGAAACAAACCTTGTCCATTAGTTTACTTGCATGAAGACTCAGGCTATTAAAGAATATTTTCTTGCTCAACAGATGCATTTCTTCAACTGTTGTCAACAGTGTGGCTGCACTGTTTCCTACAATACCACTGGAAACAAAATTAAGATTAATTAAATAATGTGAAGGCGGGGCAAACATGACAGGGTCAGATACTTCAGAGTGCACTTCAAATCCAATTATTTTCAAAGTTGAAAATTTACAACAAATAATTGCAGTGAACAGTTCTCCATATTAGCAGAGAGATTCAGTCCTAAGATGACTATGAGAATAAGCATTATTGACTACGTCATTAAGTAGATATCAAGAACAGGCTATCTAAAACTCTGCACAAATTTTTTTAGTAGAATTCTAAAATTTACTGGATTTCTGTTTTGTTACTCTGTAAATCTACTCATGTGACAGAAAAGAGATTACATAAACAAAAAGGATTGTTAAATAGTCTGTCATCCTGTTCTTTAGGGATAGCATCATCTCTCTTCTTGTTACTCTGTAAATCTATTTATGTTATAGAAAAGAGATTACATAAACAAAAAGGACTGTTAACTAGTCTGTCATACAGTCCTTTAGGGATAGCATCATCTCTCTTCTTTCTTCATCATGATGAATCCAAAAATACAAGAATTCATGCCTTTCTATTCAGTGTCAAGCTATTACACTAAAGACGAATACCACACAAACCTTAAACAGCACTACTTGACTATGTTCCTTTTAGATATACCTTCTGTCTAAAGTAAAAATCCTGTTGAGCTACAAAAATGGCAGTGAAAATTCATTGCATCATAATAGGACTAACTTAAACCAGCAGCTTGGTTTTCAGAATATAATCTCGTTGCATTTAATAATATCATTTCTCTGGAAAACTGCATTTTCCATTCATTAGTCAGGTGCACTCCCTCTATGCAGAGGAAATTATTTCACTGAAGGTACTTCGGTGGTCTTTAAATAATGTAATATTAAGATTGAATGCAACAGACCTTTCATTTTAACATCACATTTTCATTGGGAAACACTAACTTTGGAGACAGAAAAAAAAATTTATTTTTTTTTTTCTTAACAATAAAATTAGGTCTTACAAGCATTCTACCATAGACCTGCAATGCCATCATAATGGAGGATTTTAAATACAGTGGGAGGTGCCCAAGAACCCCTTATCCCAATCTGCCCAACATCTAAATGTCTCTTCAGACAGAAAACAAGCTCAAGTAGTAATATTTGTGATTGAAATTCTCAATAATTCAATCCAGGGATGTGGAGGTAAATTTTTCAGCTATTACCGTCTCTAACTAACATGAACTACTCAAGAGTTACAATGTATAAAACCAGAAGTTCTGGCTTCTCTCCAGTTTCTGTGTTCCAGGTGGAATCTGGAAGTTTGGAAGATGATTTGCGTACCTTCAAAAGTGAGATACGGAATGAGGCAAGCATCTTCCCAACAAAAAAATCAAGTGCAATTAGGAAAAAAGGTATCAAAACAGAATAGTTTAAGGAAGAAAACTTGAAGTTCTAGAGACAATTCTAACATTTTCTCAAAAAGGACTTGACTTTGTCTACTTAAATGTTTTGTGTGGGCTTTTTGTATACCATCTGTATCTACACAGAACAATAAGGAAAGTTTCTGTGGCAAGTTGGTGCTATTTTCCAAAGACGATCTGATACAAACGAGGAATGACAACAAATAAATGGCATCTGCTTGATATCATGCATGTTTCTTCTTGATTCCATAGTACAGAGCAGAAACTAAGCCACAAAATACTATCTGTGCTTTAATCTTTATATATATTACAAAAAAAAAAAACCCCAAACACATCTTTAAACATGCTTTGTAATTTTGCATACCTGATTGTATGGTGATAGAACTTGAGAAGATTAGAAATCTTGTACAGTAAAACTGCTCCTGGCTCAGCAACAATGACCTGCTCAATTCTAACCTGCAGAATAAAGAAATACAAACTTCTTTCAGGTCGTACATTTCAAAAGCCAATGTCAGTGATTTTATATGCAATATATGTCTCTTTTTAAAAAAAAAATAAACAGGAATAAATTTAAGAAGAGACGGTCAACTTAATGGCAACATTCTGCTTGAACCAAAATGCTTTTTGGTTGCCAAGCCTCTGCGTAGAAAACCAGCAGATGTATAAATTCTTAAAAAAAAAATAAATCCTGTTTACCAATACATTGTTGTTGCAACTTGTTATTGAAAATCTCAAAATAAAGAGAGAATTTGATGGATTAATACCAGTACATACTGGAATTCTCCCCAGCACTGAATAGCAAGAACAGCTGCAAAGCTGCAAAATCCCTGAACTACAACAGTTGATCATTAGCATCATGCAGCAATTCAGAACATGTAAAGTACTAGGTATTTTACCCAGAAGACAATTTCACTTGGATTAATTTTCCCTTCACTTCAAGGAGAGATTACATACCTCCTAACAGTATTTTATAAGATATAACTACTGACCAGCTATGTTGACTGATTATCTCAACTAGGAGATGCGGGCTACACAGACCAAAACAGTGCTGACTCTCTTCCTAGTTGAACAGTTGATGTCTTGTCTCTATGGTACACACACTCCCAATCCGCTCATAAAAGGCTGCCCCCAAGGTCAATCTTTGGGCACTTATGAAGCAGTGACAGACAGTGACTTATCACTGCACTGTTTTCCCACGTGCCTGTGTCTGAAAGGCCTACACACAAATCACCAGCTGCCACCCACCCTCCAACTTTATCTGTCTGCTGTTCAATGGAATGCGATGTGCAGCAGTGCCTTCATGTCAGAGCCAGCTGCAGGGACAATTACCCAAGATCATGCTTCCTCAATCCTCTCCCATTGCATGTAAATCAGAGACCAACAACAAAGAATAACTTTTGACCCTCATTCACAATGCTCAATGCACAAAGTTAATTTCAACACTCAGGTGAAGTTTGCTCTTCAATGTATATGTATATACAAAAGTGTATATATACAAACACCCTTCTCCAGTGTTGCATAAAAGGTCATCTGGGCAGGAGTGCCAAGTATAGTCAGGGGAAAAAGAGGAAAATCAAAATATTGACCCCTGCAAAAAAAAAAAGCAAAAGAAATAAAGAAAATAATTAAATATAGATAAAGACAGAATAGACAGCAAGAGGAATAACATGCAAAAGATTTTGGAGTTAGGAGACAAAAATGAGAATTAAAAAAAAAAAAAAGGCAAAGCAAGAAAAGAGGCATTGCTGCTTCCCATACAGAAGTCGTCACTGCAAAGGAGAACCAAAATTTGCAAGTGACTCAACCTAATCTGCTCATGGAAGTCCCAGACTTCGGAGTTCTTACTGTTTCTTAATCCTATGCATCCTGTAGTCAGTTGACCATAAAAGATTATCTGAAGTCTACATAACGCATCAAAAACGTTGTCTTAGTTTGACCTCATCTTCCTTCTGAAGTGAAAGTCCAGTGGTAAAATATACCACTACTGAGTACTCAACATTCACTTGGATGCCTAAAACTCAAAGCAACTACCAGTAAGAAATGTGGACAATTTGTACTGCATATATGTATAATCCTTCTTCAAACGGAAGAGAACTGCTTCATATTGTACATTCACATGGAAAAGCATAAACCAGTAAGAAAATTCTGAATAACTCTTTAAAAGTATTAAAAATATTTAAAAGTGCTCATGGGAATTCTACAACTAGGGTTTTATCAGACTATTTTATACTTCAACATCAATTCAAATCAAAGTAACAGGTTTGCAAACATCATAAGAAATCCACTAGAAAAGCAATTTACTGTGGTGCCACACAACTACAAGAAAGAGTATTTTCCCTGAAATTAATGCAGTTATTTTTCTTACAGTGGACAATCTTCAGAACAATGTATTGTAGAAAAGACTTCTGCAAACTGAGTCTATTTTTGTTGTTCCTCTCAACACAACGGCTTGCAATTAACTAACTGCACTGTAGAAGGCTTCTCTGCTTGGTTTTCTTTTTTTCCTGCTTTTTTCCTTATGAAACATTTTCACAGGAGAAACAGTAAGTACTGCATATTTTATTTTGGGAAGTCTAGACTGCCAGTGAATTGACCCAAGTTGCATTCACTTTAAATACAGAACATAATGAGAATTTTTTGGTTTTTTTTTTTTTTCATTTTTACTAGTACAGTAACTAACTACCAACAACACTTCAGGGGATATTTCTATGGACAGCAGAAGCACACCAGTTTAATGAGTTTGGCAATCAAAATGGACAGTATTTTGTACCAAACTGCACAAACCACAAGTACTCAAATCAAGACTAAACCCCCCCCTGACTTAAACAAAGGTTTGCTTCTATCCCTAATTACTTTTTTGGAATGCACAGAAATACTGAACTCAGACATCAGCATTCAGCACTAACAGAAGACAGAAAACTTGGAAAATACCTTAAAAAAAAAAAAAGAAAAAAGAAAAAGCAACTTGTGATAATAGTTTGTTTGTCTAATATGACAGGTGGTTTTCAACAGGTCAAAAACTAAAATCTGTGAAAGAAGACCATAATTATATGGCAACAGGCGCAAACTGAAACACAGGAGGCTCTGTCTGAACATCAGGAAATTCTTTGTTTACTGTGAGGGTGATAGAGCTCTGGTGTAAGTTGCCCAGAAAGGCTGTGGAGTTCCAAACCAGTCTAGACAAAGTCCTGGACGACCAGCTCTGGGTGGCCCAGCTGGAGCAGCGAGTTTGGATCAGATGACCTCCAGAAGGCCCTTCCAACCTCAACCCTTCTGTGATTCTGTGACATTCTAAGTGTCACTTTCTTCTTACCAAGAACTTACATAGAGTACTCAGAACCTATCTATTAACATTTGAGACTAAGTATTTGACAGCTGGACACAGTTGTTATAGCTACAGCATCCTCTGAGAAATTTATTGTAATAGTATTTAGTAGAGTAGATTTCACTTCAAAACCACATTGATTTATGCACTGCATGGTCAGGCAATTATGGGCATCAGCTTCACCTTGAGTATTTTATTTTGTGCTTACATGAAGCACATTCAATAAATAAGACAGTCAATCATTTGATGGAAATCATTATTAAAGATTTCTATCAAATGGGCCTCCTAATCTGACTAAGGCTGTAACTTAAAGACAACTGTGGAGGGATGTGACAGAAATACAGCAAGCCAAAGCAGCATGAAGACTGCAAGTAGGAAACATTTTTCCTGGTCTCTTTCAATACATGAGCTGGAGTTGTTAAATAAAACCAAACCAAAGTGAGGTGGCTTTCCACAGAGTCAAAATGTGCACATCCCTCCGGCAGGGTATGTTATGAATACCAACATTTTATATCAACTTGATGTATTCATGCAGGAAAAATCTACTGAGGTCTATTAAATACAAACACAGTAGCCGTGGCTCAGTGAGTCCTTAGGAAGTCCACAAACAGCTGAGGAAACTATTCTACCAAAGTATCATAACACACCTGCATAGCCTGTACGCTTTTCCCTAAGTATACGATAATAGTTGCTATGAAAAAGAGAGTAGTAAATCAGATAGACATTTCATTTGACCCACTACTGCCATTCCTACAGACTTATCCCCAAACCAATCTTTTACATGTAAGCGCTCCCAAACTTAGGAAAAAGAAAAAAAAATCAAGATACAGACTTAGTATCCTAGTATCTCTCACTATATGACTATTTAACCCAGGTATCTATGAACTACACAATCTTTAATTTTGAAGGCCTTTATGTTTCTTTATTAGATGAGAATCTAATTAGATGAGAATCTAATTAGATGAGAATCTAATGCTTAACCAAGAGTACTGAAAATACACTGCAGAGATGGGGACACAAGTTCTAGAAAAAAAAAAACTCACAATGCAACATTTTTCATAATGCTAAGAAAACAAAATACTTCACCTTCAGAGGCCTGCAGACACCTTCTGTGATGTGTCCAACTACTTCTTGAATATTTTCTTCTACACCTACAGTTAATGTAAACACATGCTAAGATTATGCAAATATAATTATCTTTTCTTCAAGACTATAAAACAAACAAACAAATGTAGAAGCTACTCCTCCATAAAAAGCATTATGAACTGTGTGGTTTTCTCCTTCACAAGACTAGTTCACAAGACTAGTTCACACCTCCACTGAACTTCAAATCTAACCATTAAGAAATAGCTGCACGACAAAATACAGTCCTGAAGAGTCATTACCTTATGCCATATAATTGCTTTCTAGCACAACATAGTGCCTGGTGATTTGAGGAAGGAGAAGTAAAAATGATCTAGCAAGAAACTGTCAGAGTAACGCTCAATATTAGCACTTCCTGAGATTAAACAGGGGAAAAGAAAAAAAAGGCCAGTTTGATGCTCAAGGAGCGACAGTACAAACCCATTTTGAAAGGTCTGAACCATAAATACTTGTGCCTGTCAGCATTCAGCGCTGACGTGCTCGTGGCATTGTTATCAATTAAATGACATATGTACCTCCACACTACCGTGTGCTGCAGCATTAGCAAATGCTTCCTCCCCAGCAGCAATTGAAACTCATCTTTCACAGAACTATATACAAAAGAGAATATTATCCTAACTTACCATGGAACACAAATGAATTGTTGCATGGCAACCAGTACTGTCATAAATCAATCAAACTGAAAGCAACAGATCTTCAAGCTCTCACTTCAGTAACAACTCAGAATAGATTTATGGAGAAAGCAATACTTTAATTCTAATTTAAAACTTGTCAACAGGAGTTCATCTTCAGATGGGACCCATGCAATGAACAGTAAAGAAACTGGCTGTGACATGTGATAGAAATCAGGTGACCTGAAGCTATATTTTACATATCTTATTACAGACTAAAAGAGATTACCTCTGAGAGTAAAAATTGTCAGAGATCCTTGCCAGTACCCCTTTACACCAAGCTACGTCAAAGCCACGTAACAACTGAATTCAGTGTGGTGGCCGTAAGAATTTCAGCATATTAAATTGACAAGGTAATAAAAATGTTTATCTATTCAAGTATTGATATCAAGACAGAAACCAAGATGACAAACCACAAGACGTATGGTCTGTTATGTAACAGCCAGCTCTCAGATACACCCTAGCAATTTACACTTTTTTTTTACTAGGACCAGTCACACTTTCACTGTTCATCAATATAACAAGCACCTAGCACATATTTGCAATAGCGTATCTAGACCAGATTGATGTAACAACAAGTTGTTGTGTATGAAAGTTTTAGCTGAAAAAAATACACAAGTTCAAATACCAAAGGACATGGAGCCTTTATATAACGCATTCTTGTGCCTTCACACGCATTTTCATGTCCCATTAGAATATTTTAGATTCAGCAAACAGTAAGAAGAAATCTTCCATCACAATGGGTTATGCAACTGTTGCAAGTTTCAGTACGCCACACTGACATAAAAGAATTATGGAATAAACAACTCTTAGAAACCCAAAATCACTTTTAGAAAACAGTTTATTACTGAAATTATGCTTCTGCCTGCCTGCTACACCATTTGTATATCCTACATGTTTGTGTACCCTTCTGTAAGACAGATATCTTTCTTGGACTTTGCTTGGTTTCTGCTCTTCAGCTGGGTTCCTGTAACTCCATGAAAAAAATGGGTTTCTACTGCACCCCTTAAACAGAATGCCTGAAATTCTTCCTTCCAAATGTAAGATCTCTGTAAGACTAGAAAGGTCCTGTTAGCAGAATACCCAAGCGCCAAAGAAGAGAACCAGATGCTTAATGCTTGTCCAGTACAATGCAAAATAGTTAAACTTCTCTGAATTTGTTTTCAGTGCTTAAAATTTTAATAGCATTTTTGGTCAGATTAATTTCAAACAGTTAATATTTGCAAGCTGAACATCTTAAACTTTCTAAAAGGTATTCCTGAATACTTGATTATGGGCTATATAGTTTGCTCTCTTTTAAAGTAAAAACTGGGATAGGAATGCTTCTCCAACAATGTGGCATTCACACAGTTTTTCTTACACTAAGACCAAATCCACCTTTATTTCACCCCTGAATTAAAATAATAAAACCAGTTCCATCTGAAAAAAAGCTACTCAGGTTGAAATTAAAGTTAAAACATTTGACTAACCTAACTTTAGAACCCCAGTTAGGTGTCTACCTATAGCAGTTGCTTGGGCTCCCTCTATAGGGAACAGAAGAAAAAGCCCCAAACACTTGTGGTGAAAGTCTCCAGAAATGCCTACATTATATCTAACTTTTGGTAAGATCTGCCCTCTGGAAATGCAAATCTCTGTTGTTAACAAAGACAAAATTTTTTTTCTGCAAATAAAAAAGATGTCCACTTTTTAAATTGGCTATGTGAAATTAAGCCAATCAGGGCTTGGAGCCTGCGCAACAAGACACCTCAAGACTGCAGGGAATTCAACTTCTCAGTACCAGAAACACTGTACTCACTGATTAGCCACTAGAAACTCAGAATCTGTATTTATGTAAAGCATATAATCTCAAGGTACTTCATACAGCTGCAGTTCCTATAAATATTTCTTACTAAATCTAGGGGTACCCCATTAAGTACTGCTTTGTCTTGTAGATCTTATTGCATAACCATCCTTGCCATCAAACAAATCTCCCAAAGATGCAGAGGTATAGTTAACAGAGAGCACCTCCCAGGTTTTGCTGCTTCCAGTATGAAGCTAAGAATCCTTTTTTACGTTTCTTCAGAACTACACAACAGTGACAGCAAACCCATTCCTGGACAGTTTAAGAAGACATATTTTTCCTCCAGACAGGAATACTGAATCTCTTGTTCATACTCATCTGTCGGAAAAAAAGTTCTGACCTGGTGATATAAAAAAAAATAAAAATTCCTCAAAACATTTATATGCTCTGGATTCTGAAGTAATTTACTCTGATCTATGGCTGAAATGCTCTTCATATATCTAATGTCTAACACCCTGCAGAAGGACAAGGGATTTAATAGCTAAATAAATCACTGCATGAAAAGGTAGAAGAATTTCAGAATAGAATGAAGGCCTAGGCAGCAGCAGTAGCCCAAGAAAAAGCTGAACTAGATACGGTAACATGCTCCATGAGGCCAACTTGTCCTGAAGGACTCTCCAGCTCCAGCAGAAGCATCAGACATTCATCTGACAAAAACTGCTATGTATTTTTCTCTACCATTAAACCATCACAAGGCCTGCTTTCATATCTCCCTGAGATAGTCAGTAAATGATACTAAATTCACTTCTATAGTACTCTGTGTAACTGTAGATAAAACTCAACATTGCTTCGGTTTGATTTACAATATTTCCTAAAGTCTCCTTTCTCATACCGTTATTTAGGAAAGCCAACTGCTTGATGAGAAGCTCAGCATGACCTGGCAACATGTACTCACATCCCAGAAAGCCAACTACATGCTGGGCTGCATCAAAAGAAGTGCGGCCAGCAGGTCAAGGGATGTGATCCTGCCCCTTTACTCTGCTCTTGTGAGACCCGACCTGCAGTACTGTGTCCAGCTCTGGGGATCCCAACACAAGAGGGACAGGGACCTGCTCGACCAAGGCTACAGGAGGGCCATGAAGATTATCAGAGGGCTGGAGCACCCTTCCTATGAAGACAAGCTGAGAGAATTGGGCTTGTTTAGCCTAGAGAAGAGAAGGCTCTGGGGAGACCTTATTACAGCTTTCCAATACCTAAAGGGAGCCTACAAGAAAGCTGGAGAGGGACTTTTTACAAGGGCATGTAGTGACAGGACAAAGGAGAATCTACCCTGACAGAGCAGCCTACTTTGACCTCTGTAATCCTACATTATGCCACATGACAGAAAAGAATTACATTTTACTTGTAGCATAGAAGAAAGAGAATTACAGAGAAGGAATTCTATTTTTCAAAATTACTAAACAAATGAGCAAAGCATAATAGGAGTACTCAACATATCAATAAGCAACCCTATATGGCAATGTTTTTGGAGACATATGTATTCATACACTTTACATATCATTTCTGAACTCTCAGCTACAGTCTAATATGTCCCTTTGCAAATTTAGTGTAAATCTGTTATAAGCATAGTAAAATGAGAAGGGTGCATTTTGAAATAGTCTTCTTTGTTAAGGGCTTTCTTTTGATAGACTGCAAACACCACCTATTCTGAAATTATTCCCAGGAAATCTAAGCTCACACTCTCATAACTGTAGTACAGCCCAAGAAATTTATCACATTTTCTGGCTTATCACAGACTTAACTTTCTATCACTTCCCATTCTATGTTTTAAAATCTAGTATTACCTTCAATAGTTACAAGCTTTAACATAGCTTCTAGGTGTTCTTTTTCAGAAGCTGTAGCTTGATGCAACCAGGCCAGCATGTCTCCTATGTACCTAAAGAGAGACAAAAATTTGTTTAAATCAGAAGTTTATGGTGTAAGAGATTCGAAGCGCCAACAGCCAGAAGACGAATTACTTCATATACATTCTTGCTAGTACTGTACCTCAGAGGATCATGGGAGTGCATTTCAATAGGGCGGGGAGTACCACCCAGACCTCCTCTAGTGAGAGCATCTATAAAGCCACGGACCACAGCACTCCTCCTAGCTGTTCCAAACTCATCCAACGTGTACCTGTTATTGAAACATGAAAATGGGTAAAACAAAACAGTTCACCTTATCACAGTTTACTAGCTCAACTTTACAGTTAATACAAGCAACCATTTTTATAGTTCTAGGAATCTTGTATCGATATTTCTGATATAAAGCATTCAAAACTACCTGATTTTCCCATCCAATCTAAGAAGATTCTAAAGGTAACTTCTTCTTCACCCTCCCATTCTCTCACCTCACACAAATAAATAAATGAAAAATCAGCTTTTACATTTCTGTACATATAAACACATATACATGTGTACACGATTAGTAGCAAAAAAGTTACTTTCATTTGATACTTGTTCACTGGCTTTAATCAAATTAGTCTTAGATATTTAATGGATGGACAATTACAGCCCAGAGTGCACAACCTCAAATGGCTTGCTGGTAGTAGAGAAGATACCAAAAACATACATGCAGCTCATTGTTTGGAGCAGGCTACATTCCTACTGGGGCCGATGCATGATAGCAAATGCAGGATGGGAACTGAGCACTGATAACATCCCTTCTACTGCTGCTTAGAAACAGGATTTCTACAAGCCACGTAGCACTTCTTCAAAAACAAATGTAAGCATTTTGAACAAAACATATATTACAAAGGAGAAAAAGAAAATACTCATGACAGTTTATTTTTCCAATATAAATGCCAAAGAATAAGCATGGTGTCACTCACCAATGACACCCAGCAGCTGAATAGATAGAAAAATAATAACAAAAAGCATGTTACTCACTGACTAAAGTTAAATGAGTACTGCATTCACAATTAACAGATGTGGAAAACAAAACCAAACCAAACAAAAAAAAAAAACCCAACCAAAACCCAAAAGAAGATAGTATACTGTTTAAAGTATGTAACAAGTTAAGTTTGATTAGATTTCTATTAAGCTATAAGAAGTCCCAGGGATCCTTCACTTTTGCTCTTTTTAATCAACATTACTATTTGAGGGGGGGGTGTAAAAAGCACACTGAAGAATCCACAAATTTCTGTTTAAATCCTTCATACTGCTAACTCCGAGAGTAAATAGCTGAGTTAAAAAAGAAGTCTAATGAAAAAGTCTTTAATAAATTGCTATTTACAAAAATTATGCAATTAAAAGTGGGAAAGATCTGGGAGCTACCAACTACCCACAGTCCAGGAGTAGCAGCATTGCAGCGAAAAATCTCAATTGTTTGTAGAAACCAGACCACCTTTTTTTTCCCCCCCTTCCATAAACAGCAGTATAATAAATCATTAAAAATACAGCAGCAAAACAGATCTTGGGTTCTTGTTATTAGACTTGAAAACAACATTTAATAATGATAATTCTGTTTTAAAAAGAAAACTACTAGTCGTTGTTTTGCTCTCAGTAGAACAGGGTACAAATATTACAAAATCCTGCATCTTAAAAAATTCAGTAATAACTGAATTTACACTTGTTAACATCTGGATTCTTTTCAACCCAGCTTCAATTTTTTAAAACCCCAGTAAAGCAATGATCGCTGGGGGGAGAAGAAGGAGATGGAGAAAAAGCTCTGAAAACCAGAGTGGATGATGGAAGAGAACAATGCTTTGAGCTATGATGTATTTCCTATGAAACAGTTTTCTGTTACAACCAGGAAGTGGAAAACAAACTGAAATGCTTATTTCAGATCCCTAGTGGCTGCAGTTCCCAAAAAGTCCATCCATGGTGCAACCTTTCTGCCATGCTAAGTTAACAAGACATAAGTCCATATAAGAAAACAAGAATTTGTAGCTTTGTGTCTAAACTCCTGCCTCCTCCATCTCACTCACTTTCATCCAATCAAATCACAATCTTTATCAAATGCATGGGCAATGATTTGGAGACATCACACAGCAGTGCTCATATAACAATTTAAAATTACTTTCTTGTATGACATAATTTTTACATTTTAAACTCTGTTATGTATAGAAGGTAGACAAAAATTTTTGGAAGGCAACAAATTAAATCTTGAGATTAAAAATGTAGAGCATCAGTAGTTCAATTTTCATAATACTTCTGTAGCAAAGTAGTTAAGCATGATAACCTATGATGAGAGACGTATTGCTACATTTTCTACAGTAACGTTTAATTTCGCACTTCAGGCAGGACAGAAGTTCTACCTACCAAGCTCTACCTTTGGTAACACTAGTACTGCTGGTGGTGAGAGAGGTGTCAAAAGAAAAGTCAAGTCTCTTTTGCAGATTCATTTAACCTGGACAGTTGTGGATTTATATGGAAGACGTTTGGGGTTTTTTTTTTCCCCCTAAATGTTAAGAAATCAAAACAATGGTTTTATGAAGTTCGAAAGTAACATAATTTAACAAAATAAATATTTACGGAAAATAACACTGTCTCCATAAATGCTCCTATAAAATGTGAACATGGTTGTGATTGATCCCTTGCAGCTGTGAATGAGGGCCTGGAGGGCACAAAGCAGCTATGACACAATGTACTGCAATCACCACATGCAGTAGCTGGGGAGGTGGAGTGACACCACCTCCCCCACATCAACCAGCAGAACTAACTGAGCATGTCCAGATGTGCACTCTCTCTCATACTGACAGAATTTTTAAGGTCCACTTGCACTACGCATTTTCCCCATGCAGAGCTCCATGAAGGTTTACACTGTCACACCTTTGCACATTTCACACTCTTAAAGACAAGACTAGCCTTTGACAAAGTGCCTACGGATTCTGTTGTCCTGGATGCCTGTGGCTGAAAGTAATTTGCAATAGCTGCAAAATGTGATGAATGCAGTTTTCAAAACAAAATCCTAAAAAGCAAAGAAGGGGAAGTTCCTCTTCGGCTATGGTCACCCCAAATAAAAGCAGCTCTTACAGTGCCACCTCGTGGTTGTCTCTACTAAGTCCCTTCAGCAAATTGTGAAGAACTAAACAGTAGTATATTTTACATATATATATATTTTTATATATATATGTATGCACCTCTATGCCCATATGTAATAGATTTATTTTTTAATAGGTTACTGTGCAACTCACAATGGAAAACATTCTTACTACCGGAAGAATTTCAGTAAAAGCTAATTTAGCCTTTATCCATTTTTATCTTTGAGTATGTAAACGAGACAATCACATGCTTTGGATGGCTTTTTTTCTTTTTTCTTCAGAAAAACCCTACAATGACAGCAGCAGAAATTCAAAATTCGTTTAAATAAAAATGGTCTGACATTTTATTTTAATTAGAAACCACTAAGTTGGAAAAAGCCCAATGACATTTACTGTACCATAACTGTCAGAAAGACTCCTGAAATTTAACGGAGTTGAAACATCATTTTTTTACATTTTTATTTTTAAAAAAATCTGACACAGGACTATATTGTCACCACCCTTGGCACTGAAATTTATGCCCATCTTTAAATTTTATGGGCTGGAAATACTCCTTTCTGCTAGAGATAATAGTGAACATTTACTTACTTATACAGGACAGGTCTATCTTTTAAAGCTTCCATGGCTTGAGTGAGCACTGGAGAAATGTCACATGATTCTTGTGTCAAAGTCCTGCATTCATCTATAAAATACCAACACAGATAAAAGCCCATTCTTTACACTGTAATGCCTTTTATAACAAGTTGCCAAACAAGAAAATCAGTTAAAAACTTAAACTTTTTTAATTGAAGCCTGCAGAATATGCTACCTGGCCTACTTTGTGTTAATGTAACTAAATTAGCAATAAAGCATAAAGCAATACTTCACTGCAAAATGGATGTCCATCATAAATTTCAACAATAATAAATATTAAAGGAAGCCTAACATCTATTTGCACCCTCACATGCAAACATTAAATCATTCAGCCATCAGAATTCTGTCAGGCTCCTTTATAACTGTTTACCACATTCCAGATAAACTATTAAAAAGGGAGGGATTATTTAAGCAAGCTGTGGGTTTGTTTTGGTGGGGTTTTTTAATTAGTGTCTGTTTGCGGTTTTTTTGTTGTTGGGGTTTTTTGTTCGTTTTTGGTATTTTTTACTTTAATAACATTAACTATATAATCTTGTACAGTCCATGCAAAAATGTAGAAATCATGCAAACTAAATCAAACATCAGCATAAAATTTACTGACTTTTCATTAAGGTGAAAACCATCATTATCTGAGGTTTCACCATACACTGAACAACAGCTAACAAATATAGCATCGCACTGCAGTATAATTTTTTTTCCCAACAAATCTTCTTGTCAATGTACAGGTACAGAGAAGTAATAAAAAAGCATCTACATTTTACACTATCAAGATGTAATATGGAACACTGATGTTTGGATCCATACAAAAAAAATAATCACCTACTATCATGCAAAAGAGGATCCTTACAAAATAAGGCTGCATTGGGTTTTTTTTTATTTTTTAAAGATAATAACCCACTCCTCCCACTAAACTTGATCTTACTATAAGATCGTCAAAAATGAAAAAGTCTCTGAAACCTGCAAGAAAATGAAATGCCATACACTTAACATTGCTTAGACTACCAAACTGTAGTTGCTGTTCTCTGCGGAAAACTGTCCAAAAATACAAATCATAGACTTTTACTAACAGAAATAAGATTGGCCCAAAAAAGGAAATAATCTCCAATTAATGATCTGATTCACAACAAATCTTTCACTAAGAAGGGAACCCAAAGCCTTGTTAATGAATCTTGGAAAGGGCTTTTGCTGAATTCAATCCACATGAAGGAATTAAAGGAATCATCATAATAATATTCATAAACATAAAAACATTTAGTCTTACTTTGAGTCCATCTGTAAAGTCGTTCGTAAGATGTCTCTTGCAGTAAAGCCATCTGTTCCATAATTTCCAAGCTACAAGACAGAAAGATTTTATTTGCAAGTACTATTTTAGATAGTACTAGCAAAGACATGTGCAAATCAAATAAAATACACCACTATTAAAATAATGAAAATTTAAAAAGATGTTACTATTCTTCAATGTTTTCTGCAATACTCTGCGTAGTCATAGGAAGTAAGGAATAAGACCCTGCTGTAACTTCTGCTTTTAACTAGTAAATGGTTATCTTACACTCATTTATGTAGCACTCACCCTGCCCTTTGCTGATTTGTCCGGAGGAGAATCTTGACATCATCATGAATTTGCTTTACTCTTCCCAAAGCCTTGAAAAAATCCTAAATCAATAATAAACAAACAAACAAACAAATAAATAAAAGCAGCGTTCAAAAGCACTAGTTTCTTAGCCAGATCTCTAGCACTCTATACTCCCCATTTCAATTCCATACTTACATTCCTTACAGGTCTGTGTACCAAATGCTGCTTTTAAAATACAACCCCCCCTCTGCTACTCCTCATTTTTCATTCCACCTTAAAAGCCTTTGGAAATTTTTCTTTCCCATTGCATCAGGCTTTTCTTCTACAAACCCCCAAAAAGCAACAATAGCAGCAAAGATGTGTTTTTAACCTGTCTTTTACATAGCGTGTGTGTATTTTACATTTGTTAGTTAACACTTCAGGGAGATTCTGAGATCATTACTATGCATTCCATCATCTCCTCCCCATTAATGCTAGCAACTATTATTTTTCAGTTTGCTCTTTGAAGTACAGTGATTACGGGTCGATGTTTTTTGTTTTAATGTAACGGGCTAACAATTTCTAAGAAAAATAGAACATTTGCAGTAGAGTAAACCAAGTTTTTTCAGGACAATCTTCCCTCCCCGAGTAACTGAGCAGCAGCAGTGAAATAAAAAGAAACAACCTAGAAGACACAGACATATGAGCAAATGGAAATCCACTAACATTTTCAAACTTACAATGAAGATATCTTTCGAACATCATGGAGGGGACTAGTTAATGCAGATATAACTGTTATATCTTCTGTGATTTGAACAGTTTGCCTCAGGAAAGTAGAGTTTCATTTTGGCACAAGTCACATAAAAATACATACATTTTAAGTGAAGTAGGACACTGATGTAATCTACTGCCGTGTATCAAGTGTGTTGAAGATGATGTTTATTAAAACACAAATCCTTCTTCCTTCAGGGAAAAATAAAAACCAAACCAAACCAAACTTTAAAAAACTGCCAAAAGAAGCCTGACTAAAAATGTTTTAAGCATGATGGCTGATTCTATCATAGGGAAAATGCACACACATGATTTTATCGAAGTCTGCCATTTCAGTAGCACAACTATGACTGTATCTCTGTTACATCTGCACATTTTTTAGACAGATCAAAGCATCAAAGGACTAATCATTCTGCTGCAAACTGAGCCCTGAATAAATGGCACAGCATTGCTGTCATTGTTCCCTGCAACATGGTTTTAGAAACCTGAACGTTCTTTCACAGTAGTAGTTGGCACAAAAGCATACAGCAAATACTCAAGTGCACAATCATTTAACACATTCCATTTATGCTTTCATTAGCACTGTTTATGGTTATCTGTTCCATGTCATTAATAATGCTTTAACTGCAACTGCAGACAGGATGCCTGTGGAAACAAGATAGTATGTCTCAGCAGGTAGCCTACATTTAAGAGAAGGTTTCTATGCAACTACAATAATAAAAATCTGTTAGGTGTACTCAATTCTCTCATTATTCAGTCTCTGCTTTTAGTGCAGAACAATGTGCCTTTCTATTTGTCCTGGGTTCAGCAGCAGCAGTCATTTTTCTCCTTGGTAGCTGGACCAGCGCTGATAACACCAGTGTTTTCAGTTGCTGCTTGGTAATGTTTTGGTCTGACCAAGGACTGAGTCTCATGCTCTGCCGGGGAGGAGGGGAGGCAGGGAGGAAGCAGGGACGGGGCGCCTGACCCAAACTGACCAAAGAGCTATTCCATGCCACAGCACGTCATGCCCAGGATGTAAAATACTAGGGGCAGGAACCTGGAAGTCGCTCTCTCTCTCGGCTCGGTCGGGTTGTATCGCGATTGTATCGGTTGTATCCTCTTCCCTCGTATTTGCCTTGTCATTATTATTATTGGTGGTAGCAGTAGTGATTTGTATTATATCTCAGTTACTGGACTGTTCTTATCTCAACGCGTGGGAGTTACATTCTTTCGATTCTTCTCCCCATCCCCCCCCCATCAGAGTTGGGGGGGGAAGAGAGGCAGAAGTGAGATTTACAGCTTAAACCACGACACTATTATAACCATAAACACTCAAAAACTTGTTTTGGAAGGTGCCTAAAAATGTATCAGCACATAACATCTTCATCAACCATACGCAAAATGTACACATGCACAAGGGTGAAGTGCTGCAAATTTCTCATTTACTTTATTTGAGTATGATGAAGTTTTAAAACATTTTCACTGAAAATTCAGACTTCATAAAGGTCTTTTTGAAATGTAGAACCATATGATAACTCATTTGCCTCTTTAACTCACCATATAAACTAGAATTTAATGTTGATTTTCTTTCTTGTTCCTTGAATCTTTCATCACACATTTCCAACTCATCAGAAATTCACCAGTCTGTTAAAAGGTAAGCTCCTCCATAAAAAATTAAACTATAAACTGATAATAAGATCTCATGTACAATTGAGCTAGGATGCTTCTACATTTTAGCTCAGGGCAAAGCTTTTAATATTCATTGAGATACCTCAGTAATTGGCTCATCTTTCGTGCCTCGAAGGAGGTTCATTTCATCTGGTGTCAGTTGGAATTTTGCTATAAATGCATCTGCAACTTGTGCTTTCATTTCTAGTCTCTGACTGTAATAAAACAAAGTAAAGAGGACATTACCTTTTCATGCTCATTTCAGATTTACTTTACATATTCATACTTTTGGAAACAAAATTAGCATTAGAAATCAGTGTTATTAAATTATAATAGTATGTTCTTGCCATCAAACACTTGAGTTACATCTTTACATACAATCTTCTATTAAGCTTACTTAACTAAGTAAAGGCAATATAATGGTAAGTTTGCACATATGAAAACTAATAAGTTCTTTTGAAAATATTCCTTTAGCATCTGTATCACAAATTATCTAATCCAGATACTTTGTGCTCATACAGTTGTAACGGTTGCAGTTATTTTCTTTCAAATTCATCAAGAAAAGAATAAGGTTTCAATTCACACTGTCAGAGACACACAAAGGGGTGTAGCACTGAAAATGAGAAAATGATCATCTAATAGACCCATTTCTTTTTAACAACATACAGTTGTAAAAATACAAATTTACCAATCTCACAGGCAATCAAAATGTAATGGCTAATTCTCTTGCTGATTACCCTCCCCGAAATGAAGACAGCAGGGATGCAATATGCTAACGCCATCTTGTGGACAGTATCGTTGTGCACGTTTCATCATACATATTACAACCACAGAAGTCCCTGAATGAATACAGCTTTATTCCACAAGAAGGGACTGGAATTCCTGTAGCAACAGAACATTAGCTCAAACTGTGGTTTGACACATAGAATTACAGGAAATAAAGACGACATTTTCAAGACATTAAGAAGACACCAATTAGTTACTTGTAGAAGAATAAGGCTCGATTACATCAAGATCATTCCAGCTTCCAGTGTAGTTACTTAAACACATCTATTATAGGGTGGTAAGACAGGCAAATATATTTCTAATACTGACTGCCATAATTAAATTTTCTTGCAAGATCAAAGCTTGAAAAGTAAGCTTGCTTTTACTTACTCTATTCCCTACTATTT
The DNA here is from genome assembly GCA_017639245.1 of Myiopsitta monachus. NCBI lineage: Eukaryota > Metazoa > Chordata > Aves > Psittaciformes > Psittacidae > Myiopsitta > Myiopsitta monachus. Next base: position 71,627,801 of record CM029919.1, read on the forward strand.
AACTAGTGTCTATACTTCATTCAGCTGAAGCAGCACAGAAATTCAGCTTCCTTTCCGTAGACATGGATGACCTTCCCATCCTGCAGTACCACAAAGTCTTTTAGAAATCAGATCAAGTGTTTTGCAAGTGTTAATGCTCTAGCATTCTGAACAGCGAAGCATCAATGAAAAACTGTAGCACTTTCCAAGCAATCTTGTGGCAGCCCACTGCAAGTGAGGAAGAATAGGGAAGAAGTCTAAAAAGGACAGCTCAAGAGCGCATGCACAGCTTGGAAATAAGAAAATGCAGATACAGGAAGAAATGAAAGGTATTTGGAAGAGAGGCAAGAGATTGAGAAGCATCATGATGGTTTGGAAAGGACATGGAGTCAGTTTTCTATGCACAAGGAATGGGAGGACATGGAAAAGCGATAGACTTAAGAGAGAACAGAAAGCACCAAAAGACTCTGGGTGCAGAGAAGGCAGACATGTCAAGTGATGGGTCTAAAGGGACTGAAGTTGCCCCACCTTCTCTTTGAACAACTTTACCTAAATCTCTCATATTGGGGTGAGGACCTGCAAGACTATTTTCAAACCTGAACAGAGCTGGCACTGCACTCCAGCCTCACTGTTGTGCTTTTCTGACACAGAAATTGTGGTAGACCTCAACACAGTGCAAGGAGCATGGAAAAATACCATTTTGAAGACATTCAGTAAATTTTCAGCAGGAAGAACAGGCAATAGAATCTGAAGAGAGGAAGCCATGATGTAACTTCAGCTGGAGAGAGAGAGAAAAATACCAACAGAAGCTGTCTACAAAACACGCTTAAGAGAATTAACAGACAGGAGGATACTAACAAAAGAGTATTTAAATATTAGGTTTGTGAAAGAATTTTTGATGATAACTCGTCATTCTCATAAAACAGATGGCTCAGATCTGCTCTGCAGTGATATATTTCATCATTACACTGATGTGACACCAGCGTAAACCATGCTGCTCAGGCTGCCTTGGCAATCTCTGCTCATCCCTCCACTATAATGCCCTTTCCAAGGTGCCAGAACCTTGGAATCTGATCAAGGAACAAATCTGGAATGAAAAAAACCAAAAGTTTTTATTTTGTTTATTTTTGGGGGCGGAGGTTATACGCATTCTCTAATTCGGTTTACCACAGGCCTGTACTAAGGCACTGTGGGGTACTAAGTTCTGCACAACCCTTGTACTAAGGGGCATGCCAGCACAGTGATATGCCAAAACAAGGGGGCAATAGTTGCTCCAAGTGCCTCCTCTTGTGATGGAATTCTCAATTCAATATAAAACCAAAAAGCTGGAAATACTTACACTGGATTATCCCTCCCTTTAGGGAAAAAAAGAAAGGTAGGAAAGAGACAAGAGAAAAAAAAAGTAAGATTTCTTTGGTTTCGACTGAAACAAGATCTCCCACAAACACAGATGGGATGTTGAGAAACTTTCCTGTTCTTTCAATGTGTGTATTCCCAGAGTGCATAAACTTTTAAGTTCTCTTACAGAGAATTACCATTTACCATTACATCCTGTTCTTCAGATTATCTGAATGTACACTTTCACCAAACTGAGAGCAGGGGGAACTCCGTATTTAAGAAATGCAATATACTGGGCAACACAGTTGTTTCAGTTTGCTTTGCAGATTTTGCTAGAATCGTTTCAAAGAACAAGGACCAGAGTCAGGAACTGCATAAACAGCACGTTCATTAGTCTATGCTGGAATTCTGTGCTTCCTTCACTCCTGAGGTTATAAAAACGAACAATGGCAGAAAATCTTGCTACTCAGTCTCTCTCTGCTTGCAAGTCTTCACTCTGCACAGTCCATCCTCTTGCTTTTTTGCTGCTACAGAGAATAAGGTTCAATAAAACATTTTGCTTTAAAGTCATTCTAATCCCCAGCTGTGTCTTTGGCTAATATCTGCTGTAACTGCTCACCCTCTACACACTCCCAATAATTAACTTATATAAAACCGAGCAAATATACTAAACTCCAGCATTCTAGCAAGCTGAAAGTTTCCCAATGTAAACACAAGATAACACCCTCAAGGTGGCAGCAATGTTTCACCTATCTTTCTCAAGACAAGTGATTTGGAGGCATCTATCCTAAACCTAAAAGCAGGTGCCTGAAATTTGATAAAGCTATTTCTTTTGGGCTCTTTACAAAGCAGATGGGAGTACAATAAGCTACTCAGTTTCAAAACCCAGGTTAGCCACCTCTGCTTATTCTAGCTATGAAAGTTGCCTTGGTTATCAATCTGCATGAGACTCTATATCCTAGATGATGGATCAGGAACAGAACATGTAAGTGCTACATAACCTGGACTTCTACCTGGCAGTATACAGTATTAATGAAAGCAATACATTCACACAGGTATTTAATTTTACATATAAATATGTATTTCCTCAGACAAGCTAACAGATATTTAACTAGGATTTCATCAGTCTTACTCAAGTTTGCTATAGGTATTTTACTGCACTAAGTGCTATGAAAAACACAATGCAGGTAACAACAAATGCAAAGAATAATGCCATCTTATATACAATCTGCAGCAGTCAGTATCTGTGCAGACACCTCGACATTACAAGACCCACTGGCTTTTCTGTAAATATAATAATTTCTAAATTGTGTCTAAGCAAGAGCAGTAGAGCAGAGGAAAGGACACACTGCACTCTTATCCCAAAGGTGTCTGTTTTATTTTCCCTTTTACCAAAGTTATCCCCGCATAAAGGAACAAAACTAACAGATCATGGGAACACTGCACTGATGCAAAGAGGGAAATGCTAAGCTCTGGTAGACTTTGGAGCTTGGGTGGGGGACGGGAATCCAACAAAGAGCAATTTCCTCAGTTTTAATCGTTGCCAGGGAGACAGAATTCTTTTGCAAGAGAACTCAAAAGGCTGGGAAAACTGTGCACTTCATGCACTTTTCCCTTGAATAAAATACAAATGTGCACTGTTTGTTAGGATTATCACCTAGACAGCTCAAAAAATGAGATGGAGGAGAAACAGGCTTTTCAAAAGTTTAGTTTTATCTTGCCACCAAATACAGCATAAAAATCTGAGAGCTTCCTTTACCCAGGACAAGTCATATCAGCATGTTCTGAAGTTACTTTCAATTTGTGGTACTTAGGATTCAACATATTTTTAAAGCCTCAGAAAGATGGAGTATTTCTAACTCATAAAGAAATAACAACCATCTTTAACTGACATGTATAAATGTTTTTCAGCAGCAGCTGCCAAAATTATTTTTCTGTGATGTTTTTTCTGGAGGGCAAACATACAAGACTATATAATAAAATGCACTGTTAAGTGTTAGGAAACCATTCTTATGTACCAGGTGCAAAAATGCATTTGTAAATGCTGAGAACAAATGTTTTTATTCTATATTTTGCAGTCAAACAACTTGTATTAAAGGAAGAACTCAAATACTGTAAGAAGATATTCAGTGACCAATGCCATCCCTGAATATAATTATGAAATCTTCTCCTTAATTAAAAAACAGGAGGGCACAGAAAATCATAGTGAACTGACATTCCCACGATACAGGAAAATAGCAGTAATATTACAGGAGGCTTTAGTGAGATCTCATGCGGAAAACAGATCATAATCCCAATCATCTGTGTTCAAGAACAATGGACTCCCATTAGACCAGAGCTAGCAGGATGATCATGTGAGTGGAGAACCTAATTTACGAGAGGAGATGAAGGAAGCTCTTGAGATAAAGGACAACATGAGAAAACAGACAATTTATAACCAAGAATTAGGTTGGAAATTAGAGAAAGGCTTTTATTGGAAAGAACAAGCTTTTGAGGTAAATGTTCCAAGAAAAGCAACACTTATAAAATGCAGAAGTAATTCACTAAATTCTAGAAAAGTTAATGAGTTTATGAAAGTCATCATGCAAATGATAGCAAGCAGCAGTAGTGTAAGATTGAACTTAGAAGGTTTCTCCCATCTGTAATTTCCATTTAAAGACATTAGCCTGCAGTGCTGCAGCCCTACCATATAATATATTCTGCTCTAAAAATAAATAGGTAAAAATCAAAAAGGCTAAACCAAAAATTCAGCAACAGAGGATACTAACTGCATGGACATGATTAAAATCTTGCCAAACAGACTACTAAACACTATAATTGAAAAAGCTTATATACTGTAAATAAATTCATATAGTTCAATAATTTTCTACTTACATACTGATCAGGCTTCCTACAAGCACCATTGATCTGTATCTAGAGAGTAGTTTGAATAACCAATTTTCACATGCAAAACTTCACAGCAATCATGATACATATACTTGCTAGGTAAATAAGTGTTTAGCAATGTTTACGATATAAGACATGGTTTCTAACTTGCGAACAGAGATCAAGTTAAAAAGGAGTATATTTCCAGTGAGCAGATTCTTTTCCATTCTGAACAGGTGACCTAGTTGATACTCTCATACCAAAAAGACTGATAACTTCAGAATATCTTTTATACAATCTGATATAAAGACACTTGAAAGGGGCCAGCTTAGTCGACTTTCAAATTTACTATTAAATCCAAAAATACTGCCACAGGCATGAAAATAACACACTGCTCTCTACATCCACCTGGAGTAAGATCAGAGCAACTGAGCTTAACCAGCAGCAAAAGAAGAACTAAATAAGATAGCAGGAAAACAATAAAGAACAAAAATCAATTCCGAAGGAAGATCATGGGCTCCCTGTTCGTGGGCTTGTCTTCTAAGAGCAGATTAAACAAACATCAGTCAGGCACAGTATCATGTAAATGATTCTGCGCTTCAGACTAGTATTTCTCAACCCATAACACCATGCCTTATTTCTGTTGACCAAGGAGTACTCCATGCCTTAACAGACTACATGGCTGCCAGCTAGAAAAGGTTTTGCACTTTCTCTGCTACAGAGAAATAGCTACAATGTGACAAATCAAGGTGTGGATTGCTTTGGGCTATTTTTAGATCCATTCTAGCTGTCTTGATCCTTGGGTTATGCCCATTTACCTATGCTTTACTTTGGTACAAATGAGGACAAAAAAATCAGCCTCACATTTTCAAGCCTTCACCCTCCCCCACAGTGAATTATAATTCAGTTTAGGCAATCACTGCTTTTTCTCATGAAGCATATTCACAGGAATAAATGTAATTACAAGTCTCAAAAGGTCAAGACATGAAATACACCTCATCAGTGCAAACCACCAGTTCACCACTTTTCTTAGCATAAGCTATTGAAGGCAAACCTCTCTAACCTGCCACAAATACTGGTGAACTTCCTGCATCATTTCTATCTTGCCTATGACAAAAGTGTTTCTTAAAAAAGGAAAAAGGCACCACCAAGAGACAAGCATGAGAGATATGTAGTATAGCACTACTGAAGCAGCAGATGCTCACTGAGAAACATTTTTCCAAAGACTTTTGACCTTGTATCGAGCACAGAGGTGACAGTGAAATCATTCACTGACCTCAAAGAACTACATTTGTTGAATTTAAATTAAGAGCAAGTCTGGACGCAATTCAATTAAAATACATTGAAGCATTACAATTATTATCAATACACTGATATTTTAAAACACTGGTGCATCCCAAATTATGTTTGGAAAGCATATTTAAAGGTATTTTTTAAAACTGAAACAATGCTAGTGCTACAGAAATTGTTTCTCTAATCAACGTAACTAATAAGGACTCTGACATCAAAACACATTTTGCTCTGTTTCAAACACAATTAATAGCAGCCAGCAAAACAAGATAATGTGTAAAGGTATTGAGGTGTATAATCTCAATGAAAGCTCTGTAACTTTAGCCTGACCTCAAAACAATCTGTCTAAGGTATTTCCATTCCCATTCCGCCATAGAGTTTTCAGAGCATGGATGGTCTTTACTTCCAGAAAACTGCTTCGGACTCTCACCAATTTTCTATTTCCGCAGGCTTATTTTCTGTGATCTCCCAGAGCATACATATATGCTCATATAATTTCTCTGTTTTAGTTTTACAAAGAATGAATATGGCAGCTATCACCTTCTGGTTTCTTTCTTCAATTATTAGATTCACAACTGTCACCTGTGACTAACCTTGAAAGCAATTTTGCATAACACCTTACCATTAAGTGGCTGGTAGAACTACTCTGAAGTGGGCTTCTGGCATTCTGCATGTATCATTTTGGAACTGAACTCTTATTTTCCTGATTCAGGAAATTAGTGAACACCAGGACACTTGTTCCCAATGCAAGGTGAAGTAGTTTAGTATTGCAAGCAGGTTTTTAGCTTCACACAAATTAAAAACAAACAAACAAACAAACAACCATCTAAACACGGGTGGAAAAGAACTGGCAAGTCAAAGGAAGCTCTTATTAAAAACTCACTTCAAGGAGCAAGATCCTTTCCCTGTCAGGCTATAAACAATGGCAGTAAACAAACCCACATCTCTTAAAATGCAGCACATGTTGTTTGAAAACAAACTAATCTCCTTGTTACTATTTATAAACAGCCTAATGCAACCTGAAAGTGCGCTCAAGTAAATGCATAGAAATCTAGAGAAGATACAGAAGTGGATTTTTAACAATTCATGGAAATTGTCTAAATAATTGTTTAAATTAACAACCTCAGTTTTTCTTTGTTATCAAAGTTAGTTTTGAAATACATTAACATTTTATTCAAGATTCCCCATTACAGAACAGCAATAAATTAACCTTATGTTATAGAGAGATGGATTGAATGGTTTGGACTACTTTATTTCACACCACATTTCACATCTATTAAGTTGTGGTAAATCTCAATTTTAGGGGGGGGGGGGAGAACCTAGTTCCCATGTTAGGCAGATTTCATAATTTAAATAACATGAAGGAAAACTCTTCTGCTTCGAATGTACAATAATTTTAACTAGTCTTTATAGAGAAAATAAAAACAGAACTAGCAACCTAACTGACCAAAGAAATGCACCAACTCTGACATGAATATAAACCACAATTTTATTAATGTGTCCTGGTTTTGGCTGGGAGAGTTAATTTATTTTTTTTTATGGAAGAGTTATTTTTCCATTATCTTTTACAATAGATTACTTTTTTAATTTATTATCTAAGTAACACACTCTACTTAGCATTCATGCCAAATCAGGTCTAAAGCTCACAAAGTTACAAGAAAAACAATGCTGCAAAGCAACAACTTGAGAATGCAGAAGTTTCAATTTCAATCTGAGATTAACATCTTATTTTCTACCCCAACTATTTAAAAAAAAAAACAAAACCCATGAAAGGATAAAAGCAAGAACAAGCATTCTAACTTAAATGTGCATCCTCATACTCAAGATTCCCACAGCCACTCTGCATTTTTGGGAAACTGTTCTTCACTGCTATCATGCAGTTCTTGATTTAAAAGACCCCAAAACACTACACAGGTTCAAATGCCACATAGGGAAAAACTTCTGAAGATATAGTTACAATTGCTATGTTGCAATCTAAGAAAATAGTTCATTTACTATTTCAATCTATCCTTTATTTGCTTTGTACAGCTAGGGGAATAAAGTTACAACTCCGATCAAAAGACTCTGGCTATTGACTTTTCTTTGGCTAGTTTTGAAGTGAACATTCTGTTCTTTTAATTGCAGTTTGCTTTAAACTTGATACTAATTCTAACTCCTTTTGACAAAATTTACTTTCCACAAGAATTGACCAGGCATGAAGAGGCTTTACCTAAGCCAAAGGTTCCCCCTGCCATTTACTGAAAACAGCCTTAAGAATGTTACAGAAAGACAGCCAGATATCTGTGATCAAAGCCAGACTTGACATGTACTCTTAGGAAATGAAGGGATGCAAATATGAAGCTGTGAAATACAAATTCAAGTATTTGCCTAAGGTAACTTTCTTTCTTCGTTATACTGAGTGAAGACAGCAGCCCATTTTTCCTAAAATTTCAAATACAAAAACTAAGTGTTTTTAAAAAATCTAAACCCTTAATTACTGTAAATGCATGAAATGCATCTGAAAGTGTAATGTCTCCCTTCAGTTTTAGAACATTTAATCAACTCCTAACGTTTTTTTCCAACAAAAAGACAGCCAGGTAAAATAAACATGTAAACGACAAGCAAAATAGAAGATCCTGGTTTTGACCAATAACTAGCCCAGCAAATCATGTACTGTAAATCAAAGTAATTTCTTTAGTTATTTTTTTTAAACGGCTAAAAACCATAAAAACAGATGAGGACTTAATGTAGTAAAGGGCAAGGTCAAAAAAAATTTCCTGAAGGACACTATGAACAACCAGTTCAGCAAAATTACATAACGTATTCTCTTTGCCATTTCAAAATGTTCCATAATTGATCATTGTGGAAAAGAACATAACCGATGTGAAAAGGAAGAACATAATTAATTTGATTTTTCAGGGTAATGTTTAAAACCATACTATTACTCAGCACTGATTTAAGAACTCTCTAACACTGTGGTACATAAAATGGATTTTTTAAATTGAAAAATATTTTGAGGTTATATTAAAAAATTACACAGAAAAATATACTATATTGGAACTATTAAAATACAAACTCCCATTACCCTAAATTTCAAGAAGCTTCTACCTAACTCGTGTTTTCTTGTGAAAAGCCTACCACAAAATAAACAGCTGGTAGGGCCAGAGAGAGTAGAAATAGGAATTCGGCACTGACGAAATCTGAAGACAACTCTTGAGTTCATGGTAAGAAAACAGACGTTTTTTTACAGGAAGAGCTCCAAAAAATTTATTACACTGAGGAATTACTGCTTTGTTCAAGACTAACTGCTCTTGCTTTAGGGTCATTGTTTCTATTACATTCTTTTTGAATGGGTCCAACTTTCATCTCCGCATTTCAATCGGCCACTTTAGGACAACCCTTGGAAGACAGAGAAGCCACGCCCTCCAAGTATCACCATTTACTCCTTTATTGGGTAAGGAATGTCACCAGTTAAGTCGAAGGAATCATCAGTTTAAGACCTGTATTTTGTCTGACTGCAGGCAAAACTTCAGCTTCTCAAGAAACCCCTAACATTAGGCTGCAGATGCGTCTTCATGTGCCTGATGTAAACCAGAGTGATGAATCAGAACAAAGTCATTTAATGAATTAAAAGATTACTAAGATGTCCCAAACAGAATAAAACAGCCTTCCCATTGTAGCTTTGTGATCTTAAGTTTAGCCAAGAAAAATAAAAAAACAACTCTATTAATGAATGGCACTATGAGTCTGCCATAACCATTATATGGTAAGATGACAAGTATTGTTTGGTTTCTGCTTAGTGAGTACTCCATGATATGCTTTAAAAAATGTGTGCTCTCTGAGGCTACAGAGACCCTCAGAAGGACAGGCTACTTCCTAAACCTTTTTTTGTCCACACACTAGGGGGATTTCTGCCTCTTAAAAGGAATTAGCAGAAAGTCCTTTAAGTAAACTATTGCAAGAACTATATTATAGAAGTACTGAAGTACAGTCTGCATAGTCTCCTTTAATGGTATTTAAGGCCAATTAGACATACACCTTTTGGGGTTGGTCTTGGTATCTTCCATTCTGCTTCAAAACAAGCAACCAAAGCAGCTTTCTCTTTCTTGAGACTACGACCACCTCTCTGTCCTACTACTTCACATTTTTATATTTAAATTAACAAGTTCTCTACTACTTGACTTCTGCTCACTTACTTAAACTGTGATTTTGCCAAATTCTTCATTTGGTATCAACCAGCACTGTATTTTTTACAGCTATTCTACATTCAACTTCTAAAATATATACAGATTACACACTAACTTCACAGACTCTCACGGGACATAATCCACTTCCTGCTGAAGGCCACAACATGAACCTACTGATTTTGCAAGTGCACCCACAGCTCTCCAAAGCCATAATTTCTACTAGAAATTTATCACTGGAAATAATTAGTTCTAGTCTCCAGTGAGCTGTATGTAATTTTCAGAAGAAAGCTCATAAAGCAAGGAGATTCATTCTTCTACACTGACAAAGCCTTAAGCTGTAAAACCAAATACCCAAGCCATAAAAACAATAAAGACTACTTGAACCTGTCATAGGCTATTATCCCCTTCCTATGACTAAAAATACTTAAAAGAGCAAAATACAAATCTTTTCTTCTACAAAGGCTGAAAGAGCCAAGGGGAAAAGTAGTCTGCATCAGGCTCATTGAACAGCACTTACGTATTTTACAGTTAGCTTTAAATATGGCAGAGTAGGCTATAATCCAACTTTCTGTTCCCACATACAGTCCCTGAACAAAAGAGTGATATCCACTGGGTATGATGCATTAACAAGAAGCCTGTGAAACTGACGAGACACTGAGGAGGTCTTTATCTGTTACAGAACAATATAACTGATATTACCAACTGACATTAGGTAAAACACATCTGTTTTCAGCATGCTATACCACTATAATTGATTCCCTTTTCTAAAAGACTAATTTTTATTGGAACAAGCACTAATATTCTTACCTTTTGTACCCCCTGTAATAAAGTAAGAGTTCAGTATTTTTATTCCAATTGAGCTACAAACTCAGAGAGTGTTAAAAAAAATTACAGATTTAAAAAAAAATGTTTTCAAAAGTTATTACTAAAAAGTAAGAGTGGCAGAATAAGATCTATAAGATAATTTCATCAGTATTATCATATCTTAAAGAAATAAATAAGGTAGTATACATACTTTTCTGCCTGGAGCTTTGTGGTTTTTACTATCAAGTCCTGGGTTTGCTCCTTTGCTGCCTAGAATACAATTAGAATCATTAAGCATGTGAAAACCACAAACACATCAGATGCATGACACAACCCTCAAAATATTTAATACTTTTGAGGCTTTCTGACCATAAGCAGCTTAAAGAGTGTACTCTTCAAAACAAAAGGCCTTCTTGAATGAATTATTCATTAACTCTACTATTTTCAGGCATGAAAAAATACATTAATAACCTTGTTGATATATATTTTCATCTCTTTATACATTTGTATTCACACACCACTGAGTAACACAAAAATATTATTATAATATCCTTCAGATACTAAACTGCCTGGTACCACTGTTCATTCAGATATTCTTAACATGAACACAGCTCTGTTGGTCTAAGCAAGTTTAGCTCCACTGTCTAAACAGCTTACAGGGCTGTAAGGACCAAGAAGGATAATTAGAAAAAATTCCTTCACTAAAAGGGCTGTCAAATATTGGAATAGGCTGCCCGGGCAACAGGTGGAGTGACCGTCCCCGGTGTACGTGTAGATATGGTGCTTAGGGACATTGTTTAGTGGAGGACTTGGGAGTGCTATGAGCCGGGGAACTACAGACCAGTCAGCCTCACCTCTGTGCCTGGAAAAATCTTGGAGCAGATTCTCCTGGAAGGCATGCTGAGGCACATGAAAAACAACAAGGTGGTTGGTGACAACCAGCATGGCTTCAGTAAGGGGAAATCCTGCCTGACCAATCTGGTGGCCTTCTATGATGGGGTCACAGAACTGGTGGACAAGGGTAGAGCAGTTGATGTCATCTACCAGGACTTGTGCAAAGTGTTTGACACTGTCCCACATGACATCCTTGTCTCTAAGTTGGAGAGACATCAATTTGATAGGTGGACCACTCAGTGGATAAAGAAGTGGCTGGATGGCCACACGCAAAGAGTTGTGGCCAATGGCTCAGTGTCCAGTTGGAAAACAGTAATGAGTGGTGTCCCTCAGGGACTGGTGTCGGTACTGGTCTTGTTCAACATCTTTGTCAGTGACATTGACAATGGGATTGACTGCACCCTCAGCAAGTTTGCCAATGACACCAAGGTGTGTGGTTCGGTTGATATGCTGGAGAGAAGGAATGCCATCCAGAGGGACCTTGACACGCTTGTGAGGTGGGCTGATGCCAACCTGATGAAGTTTAAGCATGACAAGTGCAAGGTCCTACAGCTGGGTGGGAGCAATCCCAGGCACAGCTACAGGTTGGGCAAGGAAGAGATTCAGAGCAGCCCTGAGGAGAAGGACTTGGGGGTGGTGGTCAATGAGAAAATGAACACGAGCTGGCAGTGTGCACTCACAGCCCAGAAAGCCAACCGTCTCCTGGGCTGCATCAAAAGGAACATGACCAGCAGGTCGAGGGAGGTGATCCTGCCCCTCTACTCTGCTCTCCTGAGACCTCATTTGGAGTATTGTGTGCAGTTCTGGTGTCCTCAACATAAAAAGGTCATGGAAGTGTTGGAACAAGTGCAGAGGAGGGCCACAAGGATGATCAGGGGACTGGAGCACCTCCCATATGAAGACAGGCTGAGAAAGTTGGGGCTGTTCAGCCTGGAGAAGAGAAGGCTGTGGGGAGACCTCATAGCAATCTTCCAATATCTGAAGAGGGCCTATAGGGATACTGGGGAGGGACTCTTCATGAGGGACTGTATAGGACAAGGGGTAACGAGTTCAAACTTGAACAGGGAAAGTTTAGACTGGATATGAGGAAGAAATTCTTTACTGTAAGGGTGGTGAGGCACTGGAATGGGTTGCCCAGGGAAGTTGTGAATGCTCCATGGCTGGCGGTGTTGAAGGCCAGGCTGGACAGAGCCTTAGGTGGCATGGTTTAGCATGAGGTGTCCCTGCCCATGGCAGGGGGTTTGGAACAAGATGATCTTAGGGTCCTTTCCAACCCTAACTATTCTATTATTCTATGATCTTAAAGGTCTTTTCCAACCTAAACTATTCTATTAGGTTTTCCAACCTAAAACACTCTATGTGATGAACATTAAGTTCATTGCAGTACTAAATGTTCAATGATGACAATGTAAGGGAACCCACGCAGAATCAATTTTGTTACAGACAGAAGGCATGACTAATGGGATTGCTGCAACTGAAGTTAAAGAGTTCTGAAACTTATCACTCTGCAAGACGATAAAAGACATCAAGAGTTGTTTTCCCACTGGATACCATCAGTGATCATTTAGACAGAAAAATAAGAAGATTTAAGCAAACAAAAAATACTGAAATCAAACTGCATCCAGCATGGAATAATACTGCAAGTGAAGAGGTGGGAACAATAAAGATATTCTGCATGAACAATTTCACAAATTACGGTTTTTGCCAAAATGGAAATGCCAGTCTTGAAACCTGTGCAAGAATATACACACACTGATTCACTTCAGCCTTTCTATCTGCCACACTTCATTAGTTACAGTGGAAAGGCAGTCAAGGTACAGGAATGCTTTGAAAGGTGAAAGTAGAACTGCAACCACTCAAGTACAACTTCGGTCATCAGAAGGAGCCTGAGCTGTTCCATGAATATAGACAGTGGGCACCATTGAGGTGCATTTGCTGAATTTTCTAAAGGAAACTGTTATGGACTTGCATGTAAATTTGATAAAATTCAACAGAATTTAATGAACATTTAGTAGTTCCAAAATACTTTACCTTTAAGCTTTCAATATCTTATATAAATTATAATATGGATGGTTTTTAATGTATTTGCATTTTAAACTCTTTTTTTAATATTTTCAATACTTCAGCCTAACAAAATAAAAAAAGACTTACAACAAAAGACTAGACCTGAACAATTCAGTATGTAAACCTACCAATTCCAGACTGTTTTCTTCCCCTCTTCCTTCAGGGTTATAGATTTTAATAAATCAGAAAGAAGAAATTTGCTTCCTTTGCAGTACTTTCTGGACAGAAGTACTGATTGCCAAGAAGAATGCTAACTGTAGGACAGCAGCAAGGAAGGAAAAGCAGGATTTTTTAGACCTAGTTAAATATCAGGAAGCCAGTTTTTATTTCCATGCATTCAAACGCAGGCCAGATACTGTTGTTATTGTATCTATGTGATGCAAGAGCTTACATCTAATCAAAACAAGGTAACTGGTAGAAAAGAGTCAGATAAGTCAAAGAAAGAAATCAGAAGGTTGGTATTTGAAGTTTCTTGCAGATCCAAAGTAGAAATACTTTTCTCTTCCTTTCCACCACAGTATACTAATTAAAACTTGCATTATCCTTCAATCTTGCTTTATTCCATTGCAGCACTTTCTTCCTTCTCTCCCTTTCACTGCATTTAGTAAGTGTCATTGTCCTGAAATCAGACCTGACTGGTTATTTGGATTGCATGATATTATAAACTTATAAAACAGAGGTAAAAGGCTTTTTGGCTTATCAATATATAGTCCCTTTCATATCTTGTATTTGTTCTGCTCTCTTAATACACCACTGTCTTAGCACACCTTTCTGCCTTACACACTATAGATTCTTGTCTTTGCATCTTCTATTTGCTCTAGTTAATTTATTTTTGTCTTCTCATTCCACTTGAGCATATGCCTGCAAGTCTTCATGTTCTATTACAGATAAAATACCAGAGTATTTGACAACCTAGTGCTAGTTCATGGGCTTATTAACTTACATTCATGCAGACAGAGAAAACATGGGTTGAACTGATACAAGTTCTGCAGGGCTGTAGAGGAAATCTCCTGCAGGGCACAGAACAAAACTAACTACTGACTTTAACAGAAAAAGAAATCACTGCAGGGTGGCTCTACTCTGGAAAAATATAATCACAGATGATAGTTACAATTCATGATCTAAAGACAGACAAGAGTAAAAATCTGCATGGACACTTGACTCATTTCCACATTTAAGAGTTTAATCAAATAGTTCCTGAACTGCACTAGGGAACACAACCACATTAACAGTATTCAAAGAGATCTGAGACCTCTGAGGTGCCTTATCTATTGCCACCACAATTGAAAATTAAGTACTGCAGAAGGCTACGCTCTACGCTCACAGTTTCTGGAAAAGTTCATCAAACTACAATCATTTTTATAGGAATTACAAACAACGACTACGAAACCTATTCATCTAAGTAGGAAGACACCTAATGTACCCCCACACACACAAGGAGGGGAAAAAAACAACTTGTCACAGGATTTTTTACTGAAGGATTCTCATTCACATGCTACAGCTTATATGCTATATTCAGAACAGATTTGCTTTAGCAAAACATCCACATTTCAGTATACATAAACCTTGTACACTAAATCCAAGCCAGATTTAGTAACACATTTTAAAACACAACTTCCCCCCCCCCCCCCGAATGCTGTGGATTCAGGATTAATATGAAACAGAATTGGTTTTGTTGCATATCAACATTCTGAAACACTTATGAAACAAAACCAGAACAAAGACTGGCACACTAGACTAGTCTCCCTCATTGGATAAGAAGATACTTTCTTATGAATATACTTGAGGTATTTATATGAACACGTAACACAAGAGAGGTTGTCAGTATGAAAGGTACACAAATTTAAATACACAAATGTAAGTAAACCTTTAGTCTCACACACATCCAATCTAATAAAATATTTTCTCTCCACTCCTCAAATTGATTTCACACTACTATTCTCAAAATAAGTATACTGCTGCATACCGAAGTGCAAGGTGGAAGAAATTAACACATTTTCTAAACAAGTAAAAAGAAACTGATTAATGTCCTCAAATAATATAACACACATACTATGGAAACATCTTGGTGTCACTGTTAGTACTCCAACTTTTAAAAGAAAATAATCGCATGTCAAAATGAAACATATACAAAGAATATCTATTTATAAATTACCTTCAAACGACTGGACATATCTTCACAGCAGCTGCTCATCGCTTGTACATCTTCATTTATACTCTCAAGCTCCTAAATAAGTTCAAATATCAGTAACTGTGATTTAAATCAGAAATGCCATTCCTAGGTCCAGTTACATGCCACCAAGACAAGATGGCCAAGCTACAAGGAACAGATTTGCTCTAGACATCCTGTTAATGGAGAGAATGTACCTCTAAAGATCAGCATTCACCTGGTATTTCAATCTGTTTGAAACGTCACCTCTCTCTGTGCAAGCCTATTCATCGAATGAAATTAGGATGAAATGGTTTTACCGTGAAAGCACATTTGTCCTGGAAAGGCAAAATCTCTCTTAATCTTTTTTTCTTTTTTAAACTTTAAATTACATAGCAGTACTTTTGCAAGACAGATAGTCACACTGTAAAAAAATGTTACCTCTTTAACTTGCTTGAATATGTGAACAAATTCTTCATTTATGGCTAAACTTCGTCGCTCAATGTCTCCACGCAAGTTTCTTCGGGTGCGCAAACTGTTTTCAACAAAAAAGGTCGAGAGAGCCTTGAGTGCTTCCAGCATTTCCTAGAAAATAAAACAAAAAACACTTTTAACTTTCCACACAGTTACAAAGAAGCTGGTTACATTGTGTGCAACCATCCCAAATCCATGGTCTTATAAAAAAACCAAAAAACAACACCTTTACTGAGTTTAGATGAAAAACTGCCTAAACACAACCCAGATCAGTTCATAAACAAGTAAAATAACTGCTGAGTTTTTCTAATTATATAATCAACCAGGCTGGAAAACACCTTTAAGATCAAGCCCAATCATTACCCCAGGACTGCCAAGACCACCACCAAATTACATCACTGAGAGCCTCATCTACAGAGTTATGAACACTTCCATGGATGTTGAGTCAATCACTTTCCTGGGCAGCCTGTTCCAATACCTGATTACCTCTCTTGAAGAGATTTTTCCTAATATCCAATTTTTTTTTTTTTTTGTAATATCCAAAGAATATACTTGTATGCTATAACACAGAACTTTGACTACGATTTTAGAACAGCCTTCATCAGTAAGATCACATTCGGTTAAAGCATGCGCTAACCACAGTTACAAAACACTTAAACCAAACAAGCCTGAGACCCGCGCCCAAGCTAAGCAATACAAACCTCCCTCCGGTCCGAGGGGATCGGGCAGGTGCTCGGCATGTCAGCGGAGCAGCAGAAATGAACCTGACTGCTAATGAGCGCTGCAAACGACAGGCTGCGCCTCCGCAGCGGAACTGAGGGTACGACCGGGCTCGCTTCCCAGCCCCGGAGCCTATCGGGGCTCGCTGCCCCTGACGGCTCATCCGGCCGATTTCCCGCAGGACGCTCCCCTCTGGGTAGGCCCCGGCCCCGCCTCGCCCCTCAGCCGCGCCCGCCCCACCTTGTCGTTGTCCAGGCGGGTCTCCAGGATCTTGTTGAGCTTGCGGGACAGAGGGTTGCTGCCAGGGGCAGCCGGCAGCCCCGGGCTGGGGACGGCGGGCAGCTGCGGCGCGGCGGTGTCGGCCATGGCTGCTCTCGGCGCCGCGGCGATGGACCGGCTCCGGCGGAAACGCCCTCCCGAGGCTTTGGTTCCGGCCTAGCCTAGGGCGCCAGCCCGGGGCTGCGGAGTGTGAGGAGGTTGGGTCCCTGGTACAGGAAGCACTCGGGGGAATAAATAAATCATTTTGGGATAATGGTAAGAAAGAGGGGTCGCTTCCTGAGGTCGGATAGCTGTGGTTTGTGTTCAGTTCTTAAGCCCCTTAATACAAGAGAGATACTGAGTTGCTGGAGTGGGTCCTGAGAAGGGCAGTGAAGGTTGTCAAAGGACTGCAGAACAAGTCTGATAAGGAATAGCTGAGGGGACTGGGGTTGTTTAGACTGCAGAAGGCTCAGGGGAAACCTTATTGGTCTCTACAACTACCCGAAAGGAGGTTGTAATGAGGTGGGGGTTGGTCTCTTCTTCCCAGTAACAAGTCATAGGACAAGAGGAAACATCCTCAAGCTGTGCCAGAGGAGGTTTAGATTGGATATTAGGAAAAATTTCTTACAGGGGGGGTGTTCAGGCATTGGACCAGGCTGCCCAGGGAAGTGGGGGAATCACCTTCCCTGGAAGTGTTCAGAAACTCTGTAGATGAGGCCTTCAAGTGACATAGTTTAGTGGGGGACTTGGCAGTCCTGGGGTAATGGTTGGACTTGATCATCTTAGAGGTCTTTCCAACCTGGTTGATTCCATGATTCTGTGATTTAATGTATGAAATAAATGCTTTTGTTACAATCATAACTAAAAAGGAAAAAAAACGGACTCTGGAAGTATTCAAGGCCAGGTTGAACTGGGTTTGAGCAACCTGGTCTAGCAGAAGGTGTCCCTGCCTGTGGTGGGGGGGTGGAACTAGATAATCTTTAAGGTCCCCCCAACCCAAACCGTTCTGATTCTTTATTGCAGAAGCTAATAGCAATGACAGGAAAAATGTGTCAAAATGAGGAGGGTATCTTGTTTTGACTGTGCATTTACTGCCACAGAGATTCTACCCCTGAGGTCTCCTTGTGGCTTAAGAGTAGCAGAGCTGCCTTTCCCCATGGTGCAAAGGAGATGTGGGTCCATGAACCAGGGTTGTGCTGATATCCACATCCCTTGCCATGGCAGCATCAGCCTCCACACCCCATGACAGCCTGGACAGGGGCCTGCAGCCTTGCCACTCTGGTGGCTTGGCTCAAACATCCACTGGAGCCCGACTGCATGCCCCACTCTTGTACTGCAGCCATGACACGTCCCATCTCAAGCACTGAGGTGCAGTGAAGGGATATCTGTGAGCATTTCCAAAGGACAAAAAGTTAGTATGCAGATGAAGGTCGGATGCCATGGAAAGAATTATAGAATCATAGAATGGTCAGAGTTGGAAGGGATCTTAAGATAGACACATCACACTAAACCATGTTGCCAAAGGTTCTGTCCAGCCTGGCCTTCAACACCGCAAGCAATGGAGCATTCACAACTTCCCTGGGAAACTCATTCCAGTGCCTCACCACTCTTACAGTAAAGAATTTCTTCCTTATATCTACCCTGAACTTCTGCTGTTTAAGTTTGAATTCATTACTCCTTGTCCTCTCACTACAGTCCCTAATGAAGAGTCCCTTCCCAGCATCCCTATAGGCCCCTTTCAGATACTGGAAGGCTGCTATGAGGTCTCCCCACAGCCTTCTCTTCTCCAGGCTGAACAGCCCCAACTTTCTCAGCCTGTCTTCATATGGGAGGTGCTCCAGTCCCCTGATCATCCTTGTGGCCCTCCTCTGCACTTGTTCCAACACTTCCATGACCTTTTTATGTTGAGGACACCAGAACTGCACACAATACTCCAAATGAGGTCTCAGGAGAGCAGAGTAGAGGGGCAGGATCACCTCCCTCGACCTGCTGGTCATGTTCCTTTTGATGCAGCCCAGGAGACGGTTGGCTTTCTGGGCTGTGAGTGCACACTGCCAGCTCGTGTTCATTTTCTCATTGACCACCACCCCCAAGTCCTTCTCTGCAGGGCTGCTCTGAATCTCTTCCTTGCCCAACCTGTAGCTGTGCCTGGGATTGCTCCCACCCAGCTGTAGGACCTTGCACTTGTCATGCTTAAACTTCATCAGGTTGGCATCAGCCCACCTCACAAGCATGTCAAGGTCCCTCTGGATGGCATTCCTTCTCTCCAGCATATCAACCGAACCACACACCTTGGTGTCATTGGCAAACTTGCTGAGGGTGCAGTCAATCCCATTGTCAATGTCACTGACAAAGATGTTGAACAAGACCAGTCCCGACACCAGTCCCTGAGGTACACCACTCATTACTGTTTTCCAACTGGACACTGAGCCATTGGCCACAGCTCTTTGCTTGCTGCTGTTCAGCCAGTTCTTTATCCACTGAATAGTCCATCCATCGAATTATATCTCTCCAGTTTAGAGACAAGGATGTCATGTGGAACAGTGCTGAATGCTTTGCATAAGTCCAGGTAGTTCACATCAACTGCTTTGCCCCTATCCATCAGTTCTGTGACCCCATCATAGAAGGCCTACAGCACACAGCTCTTATAGAAGAAGACAAGGTTCCCACCATGATATTAGCTCTGAAAACAACAGCACCTTGCATATGCAAATTAAAGTCTCTTTCCATTTGTGTGATGGTGTGTTGATCAAAAAGCAAAGTCTCAAGCAGTAGCTTACCTCTTGAGGAGTTTGGAGACTTCACATTGGTCTTCTGTAGGCTTTTCCTGAAAAGAACTGCAAGCGGATCGAGTAGCCTTTGCCCAAGATGGGGCACTCATCTTCTGAATGTTTTCATTCACTTTGATTCACTTATCTCATGAAAAGATTATATGATCAGAGCCCCCTTCCTAAAATCTTAGCATGATGGGGACAGTGATAGGATGGTTTTCTATTTTATTTTTGTGTTTGTTTCCTCACATGGATCTTCTACATAAAAGGCCAGGTTTTCTGAAAAGCCTGTGCAGTGTCTTTTTTCTACTCTCAGCTAGTCAGCAAGCAGGTTTTCAATATTTTCAGACACTTGTTTCCCTTAGTTTCTGTTCTTCCACCCCATTACACTGATGTTATTTCCTCTTAGATGTCCTTTACTTCTGACTAAGCTTCTGGGAGACAGGTTCTCCCTTTTCCATGTCAGAAGAGATAAAACAGTATACAGTCATCACAAGTGTGAGCAATTAGTATGTAAGCATGACAAGAAAATCCTTTTATTAGAAAGATTCCCTCTGAGCTATAAATTGGATGCTGTTAGCAGTTTGAATATTTCAAATGCTGTTAACCTGTTAGATGAGTTGACAGAGGGAAGGCACACTTTGAAGTCACCAAGACCTGAACATCTGAACCACAAGTGTCAGAAAAGTCAAGATCGTTGCCGAGGCTCGTCCAGCAAGTTATGCCACAATTATACAAGGAGCCACAACGATTCTCATCTATCAGCTGGGACATGAATTTTCTTTTTAAGCACCCAGTTCTGCTTTCAGATGCTCCTTGAATGGTGTTCATTTTTTCAAGAATGTGTTTCATGAGCCAGAATGCTTCTAGCTCATGTAACACAGGGCTGGCGGGAACTGATAGGATTCTGCAACAGCATGCATTTATGTGTGCATGAGAAGAAGCAATAAGGGGGGCACTTTTTAACCTCCCACAACTGAAAGAAGCATTTGCGTGAGGACACCAAGGCTTGTCTTCTGTTCTTTTAGGAATATTAGATGCAGCTACAGAAAAAATCCTCTTCTGGAGGAAGCTGGTTACAGTAGCTTGCTGGTCATCTATGCTATCCTTGTGAAAGTGATAATAGCCCTTTATGCTGCAGGCCATATAGATGGTCAGGTGAGTGGAACTCAGCTCTGCCAGGCTCTCCATTGCACACAACATAACCCAGATGAAATCCATCACTGCCTTACGTTCTTCTCTGATTCTCTGCCATCAGATTATTCATTAGCTTTTTCCAGCGCTGTATGCTGTGGTTGGGCTAGAAAATCCAGCTGATAGGCAGGAGTACAGAAAAATGTTCTGTGTCTTCAAGTCAATTAGAGTTATATTTTTTGATCGTTTATTTTCTGAGAGGTTAATATTGTAAATACTTTCCACCAGACCACATCAGCCTGTTCCTTGAGCTAACAGTTTTTATAAAGCTCAGACAGTGTTGATGCCATTCTGCAAATTAAGGTATGACTACGAGTGATTTGGCCAAAGGTCACCCTGACAGCAACCTGTAGTCATGTAGTGAAACCTGTCTGTGTCCCTTGAAGGTCCAGAGGAATGTAGAGTTCTCAAATTTTTGGTTAGCTCATGCTATTTCACTTGAGGATTTATTGTCATGCCTCACAGTCAGCAGTAGTGGCTATAATATATGTGATGCTGAATCAGCCGCCTGGTTGGAGGGCTGTTTGTTATAACTCATTGAAAAGATAACACAAGCAGTAGAATATGCACTTTAATGCATACCAAACCCATGAAATGTTCATCTTCTGCTAAAAAATACCCCTAACCATTGATATCAAGGGAAGCACTGTGTCAGCAAAACTAATAGGGTTTTGTCTAAATATATTTGTGCCTAGAACTCTAGAGATTACAGGACTTCTCTAAGGAAGTGATCATCTAACTGTATGGCCACATCCTGGGCAAGGTCAATAGCCTTGTTTATGGCACTGCCACTCACTTCAATAGGGGCCCAAACATCACCTAGAAAAAAAGAAAAAAATAACTTAGGTGGTGAAGAACTAATATCTGCTTGTGGCTGACTAACAACATGACCTTAGTGACACTGTGTCTCTGTGGCTGAGGTATAAAGCTTATCTTAGTTTGCATGTGCTAATTACTATGCAGATATGTAATTCAGGAGATTATTGCTATGATTATAATAACAATATAGCAATAATAAAGAATATTTTGGGGAAAAATAATAATTTAAAAAAGTAAAAGCCAGACACAAGCATACACATGGTATAGTAACATGTATTTATATATATATAATAAATATATTTATCTATAAATATATTAACACATGATATAATGCTAATGGTGTTTTTTAGGCCTGCTATCCTTTCTCTTCAAGCAGTGACTGCCTATATCCTGCTGGCAAAACATCTCTGGAATATGCTCTGTTTTATAGATGAAATAAAAGTAACCCAAGCAACTGAACAAATATTACAACTATTCACCATCAGGCAGAGAAACAGTACACTTCACTATGTCCTGATCTCACGTGAGGTCAGTCTCTAGTGAAGAAAATCTGGTGAATACCTAAATTAATGGGCAGTGCCTCCATATCAGCTAATCAGCGCAAGGCCATTTATGGGACTATGACATGGCCATGACATGGATCATGAGAAGCCAAAGGTATAGCTAATAAATCATAGGAATGATGGCATTAGAAAAAATGCCTTTTGAGTAAATACATCAGCAGCACAAGCTTTAGCACAGACCATGACGGCTGCAAGCTTGGCAGAGTTTTGTGATATTGTGATCCCTTAATGGAAATCCAGACCACTGCCTTAAGCCCCCACAGCAAGTCATGAACCATGACTACTTCTCACTGAAATGCCTGCATAGCTTAGGCATTCTTCTTATCCCAGGAACCCAATCACCATGGTCGCTTTGTCTTTATAGTTCAAGTCACTGAAGACACATGATAAATGTAACGTATATTGTTGCCATTCAAGATTAATATAGAATTTCAACATAGTATTACTCTGCTTTGCAAGACAAGATATAAAGTAATAAAATCTATAACGAAGTGCATTTTTGTAGCCTCTTCCATTTCATTCTCTCTATTTTGTTGACTGGATGGTCTCTGTTTGAAACCTATTTGTCTTTTCCAAAGCTCCTTTTAAACTCCTATTGTATATCTTTTGCCATCTTGCCCTTTATGTACCTACCCACACACACACTTCTGCCACACAAGTATGTCTGGCTTCTGTCAGCTCCAGCCTATTTCCTTACCATAGTCACTATCCAAAGTACATTCGTTAGCATTAATAACTGCTGTACTGGATCTGGTAGCTGATCCTTGAGATGTAGTTGCATAAGATGATGATAGATTTCTCACCTTGTTAACCCAGAAAATCCTGCACAAATATTCATATTGGCACAGGAGAGACAAGAGTATATTGCCAGCAGCACTGGGGGACAGGACTTCCCTTTTAAATGGTGGCTGTCGATTTTGTCAGGCAAAGTGAATCTGGAACCATGAGGGCACAAGGAACTCTTGAGGGGACAAGCAATGGTGTGGTAGAGAGGCAAAAGTGGGGCAGCTTCACCACAAAAGCCATCATCTTGTGAAACTGCAACTTAAGGATGTTGCTAGTGCAAGTCATTTAAAAATACTGACAGTCATGGCCATTTTCGTAGCAGCCTTACAATATCAACCTGATTTTACATGTAAGGGTGTCATAAGCAGGTTTTCCTAGTGTTCATACCAGTTCTGTTTGGGTCAATTTAATGGAAATTTATTGCTACAGCAGGAAAAGTGAAAGTTTCCAAAATGCCAGAAGGCACACTCTCTGGCATCTATCAGGAAAGAAGCAAAACAGCTTCTCAGCAGCAACGATGTGGTGCTACCTGGTATATTTGGATTTGATTTCCTTTGTAAAGTTGAGCCAGAAGTGTCCTCCAGGCTTGCCTCCACCATTCATCTTTGTGTGTCAGCTCATGCAGCACTTCCAAAGCCTTGGCGAGATGCCATCACCCTCAGAGATGCTGTAGAGCTGCAGTGGATAAAAATAACTTATTACTTAACAGCTGACACTGGTCGCAGTCACTGCAGATGAGTTGCAAATAATTTCTCTGCAAAGATCTCACCTCCAGAAGAAATGTGTTTAAGCCTGTAGTTTCTAGCTAAAATTACCTGCCACCCCTTTCTGGTGGTCATTTCTGCTTTCACGGCATTATTACATGACTGGCATCACCCTGTCTAGTGCTGGTGCACTGGAAGCCAATAATTATGTTCCCAAGGGAAGGCAAAGATCACAGGAAGCAGCCTTGTTTCTAAACTTTGACTTCTCTGGCATATATTTATCCATTTTCAATCTGAAATAGTGGGGCTGGAATGAGCCTGGGAACCTCTGCTAAGAGCAGGCATCATGGTGGTGACCTAGCCTGTCCCAGACCTTGCTGGGTGGCTCTAGGACAGCTGGCAGGAGCATGGTGATGGGCTGCCTGCACTAAAACGTAGAGGGAGGACTGCTCAGCCATGCCACCCTGGGTGATGCAGCTGTCAGATGACTGGATGGTACTGATGTCACTGTGATAACATTGGAAGGGAAAAGGTTTGTGCATTTTGCTGCTCAGATGAGAGTTTTGCCAACACAGGAGCTCTATGTCATCTACTGCAGCCGAGGAGGTTGTTTCGGCTGGTGTATGGCATGGCATCAACAGCTTTCTGAAGCACTCACATTCCCTGGCAGGAGCTCAAGGAACATTTCCAGCAACCTCCAATTACAGCATTAATTACAAAAGGCTGTAAGTTCTCCAGTAGAGGCCCCAAGCTTCCTTTGCATGCAACTAGCAAGGACTTTCTTGTCCATGCAGGTAGAGCTCTCTTCAGCATATCATCAGCCTGTTTATACATCACCCATCATTGTCAACTTCCCTTAAACAATGAGACATTAAAACATTGCTGTGCATGCAGAGCACATGCCTTTCAAAAAGCAAATGTGGAGTAAACTGCCAATCTGGAGGTTTTGAAAGGATATTATAATGTTAATTTTGATGATCAGTGGCTTCTTTCTACTTTTGTTCCATACTAGCCTTTTATGTGATAACCTCTAGAATCCTAGTAATACTGACACAGTAACAACCTTAAAGAGAAGCATCAAGCGCCTTAACCAGCTTGCAGATCACAGATTGCAGCACTAACTGGCAAAAATTAGCAGATTATCTCCAAGCATTATTTGTGCCTCACTGTGGAAAGCTTATGGCAAGAAATGCCCATGGTGGCATGGAGCTAGACTTCCCTTTCCCTAATCAAAAAGAAGATTATTTTGCTGCTGTACTAATGATGTGATTGCTGACCCACATCTGATATAGGAAGTTCTGAATACTAAGTGACCTGAATCTCCTCTCGCTGTCTTCAATTTGGATACCTGAAGACTTGAAGACAAAATTAATTACTTATGGTAGGATACATCTCACCAGTCTTCTACCATATAAAGGTCAAGGGTGAAGCCCATAGCTAACCATCCTATCAAAGAAGTAAAAGAAAGGCACTTTCAGAAGGCCTTATCCTGATATTCCTATCTAGGCCTCTAAACTGGCTTCATAGAAAACCTGTGTGATGGGTTGTTGACTAGACACTTAAGTTTTTTCACTCTTATTGGTCTGACTGTGGCTTTTGATTTCTCTGCAAATAATAATAAGAGTATGTCCCAGCTTCTGTGCTGCAGAAATGAAATATTGTGCTTGAATCCTGTTTTAAGCCCAGACTCTCCTTATGCATATGGGGAAGGGGGGTTATTTTACAACTAACTAAATAAAATGTCTTATTTTCACAGTAAAATGATCCACTTGGTGCCTGTAGGCATGTGACATACCATCAAGATATATATATTTTTGGGTGACATATCATGGACTTCCCAGCTGCAGAGGTAGAACTGCCCAAGGGTTATTTGATTTTTGCACCTGAAACAGAAAAACTTTCAGGTTTTCATTCATAAATCAATGGTGCAGTCCAGTTCATACCTGCTACTTCTGTTCCTCTTCTTCTGTGGCTCCTTTCTTTATTCATTTTGTCATCTCTCCATCTTCTCATGTAAATCTGTCTCTCAGAGATATATGTTTACTCTGTCAGAGATATGCCTACTTGGGATGCATTACTCACCTTCTCAGATACCAATATTAATCCAATTTTCTTTTAGCATGATGGGATTTGGACACAATTTCTATTATCAGTAGTGAAGATATTATGCCAGCATACCACCACAGGGATATCAGCTTGTGTCTGATTCATGGAAATGAATAGCTGTTTCATGAGAGACTTGCGTGTGAGTGGGAATATGTGTATTGAGCTCCATTCTCCAAAGTGTTGGACACAGGCTTGAAGATGTGCTTAAGCACTTGGTGATTCACGGCCAGAGTTTCTGTGTTTCATATGGTTGAACCGAAGTTCTCTTTTTTTTCAGTCACTGAAGTTAACAGAAGGATTCATGGATAGGTATTGCAGTGTAAATTAGAAGAAATAAGATGGTTGCGAAGAAAGAGGAAAGACAACTCTCATTGCATCAGAGAGGAAGGACAAATCCTGAATTTGTCCTCCTCATCACTGCCTCTGCCACATTCTGCCTCATTTTCCTTTAGATGGTTAAAGAGCTCAGCAATGGGCAGTTCTTCAATACGCAGAGCTGCCACAAAGTCCTCTCTTCTCAAATGTGAAAGTGGCTTAGCAAATATCTACCTTCTCTAAGGACAGCTTATAGTGTATATTCTAGTGAAGGAATTTTTGTTTTAAAAAAAAAGTCCTTGGTTTAATGGGTAATTTCCCTTGAAAATGGTAAACTGCAAATTAAATGGCAAAAAGCAATTAATTATTGAAATGATAATATCCTTATAAAGGTTAAGAGGTAATATAAATGAAGTTCCTGTGAGCACATTAATGGAATTACTATCTTCCCCCTTATAAGTGGCAACTGTAACGACCTTGCTAATTAGCTATTTCAGCACGAAAAGGAATATTGAAATATGTAGTTATATTGCAAAAGCACAATCTATGACTAGGTTATTTTGCTACAACATAATACAGAGAGAACCCTTCTACATGCAGCGAAGAGCTCTTCCCAGAGCATGCAGCTTTTGATGGAAACAAGAAACTACGCATTTGAATGACATAGGAAGAACAACTTCTAATTTGAAGGATAACATGAGTCAAAGGAAAACATTTAACATAGACACACAGGCCGAGATAGACCTCTCTTCAGCTCACTGCAGCCTCCCTGTGAGCACAGGGCATGGCCAGAACATGATTCGACCCACTGTGGCTGAATAGGTACCTGTTGCTCCCCAGCCACAGGTAGCCTGGGCTGTACAACTCATTCTGGGTCTCAGGTACTCCCTGTGCAGTATCTGTAATATGTGGACGTATATATGCATAATACAAAAATGCATAGCCATGTCGGTATATGAATACTATATATACTGGATTTTCTATTGACAAGTCTTTTAGAAAGCTCTAAAAAATGAGCTTAGTTCTTCCCCCACTGAGAACATGTTTTGGACATTGATACATGGCAAAGTGGCCACTTTTTGCATTTCAGCTGACAAGAGATGGCATTCCAATTTTCCTGTGAATGAATCTGTGGGAGATGACAGAGGTTCGCCTTGCATGGAACCACCCGAGAGCTGTACAAACCTCAGGGTATGATGGGGAGGAAATGAGCTTCCACTTGTAGAACAAATTGGCCTTTGTCCCCATCAAAAGGATTTTCATCTTTCCTTTCTAAAAACCCCAGAAATCATTAGCCTCATCCCTGGGAATGTGATCTTATATAGTGACCTAGATGCAAATGATTGCTAGAGCTCAGGGGGAGAAGCAGCTCAGCTCCAGTTCTGCAGCAGAAGTCTGGGGGGAGGAACATGGCACTGCCTTCCATCCCCATCTCAGATACACATAGTTTATGCAAACTGTGACACTAAAGTCACTGTTGCAGGTTGTGCAAATGCATCTCAGGAAACTCAGGATGGCACAGGGCTATTAGAAAACACTCAGACTTTGTGTAAGACAGAAACAAGCTCTGCTCTCTGTCCTTCCTTTTCATGCACGTGCCTTTGTCTGCAGCCGGCACCAAATGCTTCAGCAGGAAGAAAGACCAAATCCCCTGCTATTTCCACAGAGCCCAGGAGATGTGAAGCCTTCCTGTACTTGCAGGCTGGACTGTCCCCTTTTCTGCCACTGCTCCATGCCCTCCCTGTCCTAGACACCCAGTAAGTGCCACTTGAGCAGCACCAAGCCCAGCTCCAGCCTCTACTGCACTGGGTACTCTATGGGGCTAACCTGAGGAGCAGCCCGCTTCTGGCCCTGGTTTTAAAACATGACTCTCAGCAGAAAGCTGACCCCTAATTGAGACTTTAAATTAAAAAGAAAAGTCTTCTGGTTGCATGTGTCCTTAAAAAATCTTTTTTATCTGAACACACATGCCATGAAATGAAGAAAACACTGCGGCAATGACTGCTTGTGGCACATTCCCCACATCTTCATTTAATAGTGTCAAGGGAAGACAGACAGATGTTCCCCTGGTAAATAAGATGCTACAATTAAATTATTTGTATTGCTTCTATATGCACAGAATACATGCTGCCAGTTTCTTACTGGGAAATCACTCATTCATCATCCAGACATTCCTTATTTTTCAAAGTCCGCTTGGGAACAGTGGAAATTTAGGATTGAAATCATCCATGTTTCTCCTGAGTTTGTGCAGGACTAAACCAATTTTCTGTTGAAGGAGGACGAGTCTGGGACCTGTCATCCCAGAGCTGTCACCTTGGCAGTGTCTGCGAAGGCAGAGCAGGCACTCCTCCCTTCAGCCACGAGGCTGGTGCAGAATAAAGCTCTCCAGCCTCTCCCACAGCTACCAGGCTTGTCAGCAGCAGGACACAAAAGGGATAATCAGTAGCTTGATTTGCTGTCGCTACTATTTTAGAGCCTTGTAAAATGCAGATCACCTGGTGGCTTTTATATAATAGATAATAAGTAATAATTTTGTAAAGATGAAACAACATAAGGAGAGTTTATGGCAAATAATAAAGGATGTTTCCTTTTTCTTATGTTACACTGACATGTTGTTTGCATGTGCATGTGTATCAGTTAACAGACTGGTGTTAACAACAGTGTTATATCCAGTAAGACAACTGTCCTCCAGAAATGTGTTAATTTCTGTTCGTATACTGTGAGTAATGTGATTTATTAAAATTGCCACCACAAAAATAAGCACTAATCATAATGCAGTTTTGGAACGGAAGTGGAGATAGGATTTTTTGTTCAGAGCTAAGTTTTTAGGCCAGGATTCAGGTTTAGATGTCAGCCCCAGTTCTTGGGAGTCTAGTTCCTCCCACAGTAGAAAATATGCGTTTGACGTGGAAAAGACACCACATGGATGTGCTGACTTGAATTTGTTTTCTTACCTTCCTCAGAGAAATTTGCAGGTGTTAGACTTGCGGTTCTCTTTTTCTGCCTATTTAGTTGATTTTGTTTTTTCCCAGCTGCTGGGATTGGACGTATTTCAGGCAAATATATTAATTATCAGATGATTTTCCTAGCACTACTTGTCTGTTTGGCTTTTAGTGACTGTATTTGAATAATTGGGTTGACTTTCTGTTGCTCCCAGTATGTAGCCTCAAGTCTATTGTTGTGCCTACACCTTTCTTTTTCATTTGAAATCAAGTACAGACATGACCTGAAGATCCAGTTTTGTCAGATGCTCGGAACCATGTCTGCATGATCACTCTCCTGCAGACCACACAAGAGAAAACCAGGTGGTGGCCTGCAAGATAAAAATGTCTTGTTTCTTTCTATTGTCAAAGACTGAAGAATAAGATGGAGGTTTGGTAGCTGCTTAATTTTCCTCATGGTTTCGGAACATACATATTTCCGTATGGCATTTTATAGATAGTGGATTGTCTTACAGGATATGCTGTAATGGACGAGTCTGTAGCCAAGCCTGTGATGTATATATTAGTGAGGATTGAGTTAGGTCCAGTGATAGGATTTTCTGTCTTTATTCTGCTGCTCTGATTAGCTCCATCAAGTCTGCAGGGCCCCAGCTGTAACAGCAGCTTAGTCAACGGGTCGGGAAGAAGAGAAATGGTAAAATCTATAGGCATATTTCCTCATCTCCCTGCTAGGGTAGTTTTCTGACAGTGTATTCATAGGTGTTTGATCCAGTCTGACTTCCAGTGGTTCCAGCAGTGGGGAATCCAGGACTCAGGTTCCCTTGACCAACTCTGAAGCATATTCTCTTAAATTTCAAAACACTAGAACCAGTTTTTAAACCAGCTGCTATTTCAGTATAGACAAGACCCTGGAGACCGTGACTTTTATCGCTCTGCTCCAAAGAGGTCTCTCTGCTTTTGTGGTTACAAGAGAGACTGCGGATCCTGAAGCACCATATGATAACTCCCATTTTCTTTCAGACAGGTTAGATGTGGATTGAAATATTTCAGCTAACTTTCCCAGTAGAAATACTTCTAAGCACAATGTTCCCTGAAAGGGGAGCAAATGCAGATACAGTTGAAGCATGCTGTGTTGTAAACATTAGGAAAGAAATGGAATGAGAATTCATTGGATGTTAACTTATACACACGACATGTTTGTTTCTAACCAAAACAAAACTCCTTCTCTGACAGCAAATAGATTGTGAAATAAAGCTTGTGGCCCTACAAGTGCCGAAGTCATGCAGACAGCTTGTGGGGGCACTCAGAGACAGTTGGCAAGATGAGATGCTTCAGGAGAGATGCAGAATTCAGCGTACAGTTTCTGTAAGGGAATGCAGGATGGCAGCAGCTCAGAGTGAATGTAAAGGCCATATAAGGGAAGTAAATGAACTGCTGTACAGATGCCATTGGCAAAGCAAACACTGACTTGGGGACCTTAGCATATACCATGGAAGAGATGAATTGCATGAATAAATGCATACTTTTTTTGCTTCTGCCCAGATTTACAAAGCCAGTTTTAACTGAGACACTGTCCACATGTGTGAAACAAAGTTTTTCCACAATTTTAGTGCCAAGCAATTTCTACCCATGTCTAATCCCAACACATACCTAACTTAGAAACATTTATCACAATTTCATTATAAGCAAGGCTCCTGGCCAAGGAACGAATGTCAGACTGGGTCTTTAAACAATTGTGCGGTTAATAACAGTACTTGATTCTTCTCTTTCTTTACACCAAAAGCACAGTTCACGTGACACAGGGAGCTTAGTATTGCTGCCATTTCAGGAGTTGGCACAATGAATAGCAAGAGGTAAAACACCTGAAAGAGCTAGGTGAAGGCATGTAAGCGGTAAATGAAGGATATCTATACTCATGGAGCAGTGACAGCTCCCTGCAGAAGTGAAGACCTGAGAGCCAGTCCACTCTCAGAGGTGGAGGCTTGGCACCAGGCAGAAAGCTGATTTGAGGGGAGGGTGCTAGAATGGTATGCTGTGGAGCAGGCTCCCACTCTCAGCCTTGGGAAAGTCACACCAACTCTCCTTTTGCTCACCACGCCGTGGGCACATCCACATTCATGTTTTGGTGTGGATCAAGGGCACGCTTTTGAAGTGAATCTCCAGATCAGCCTCACCAGGCTGCGGTTTTCTCAGCAGTGGTGAGTAGACAAAGTGGGTGCAGAGGGCACTGAGACAGAATTCAAGCTCCAGGACTGCATCTGATGTGTTCTGAGTGCTCATGGGGCCCTCAGTCCATAGACCCATGTTGGAGTAAATCTGAAAAATAAAACCCTGTGGAAAAGTGTCAACATATTCAGATCCTCAGCACCAACCAATTGGATCAGATTAATCCACATTACTCACTAATATAGGTGTATACCACGAGGATATAGCCTAGAGGTAGTCAGGGTAGCATGGCTGTTTTGGGGGTATGCCTTCATTGTCTTCCTCGTGAAACACATTATTGCACATATTCTAGCACTCAGCCTATACTTAACCTAATTCTTTGATTTGAAGCACTTTTCCTTAAGGAATATGCTTGAAATGTCAGTATGGAAAACTCACTCTTGCTAGATACATTCCAATCCATTTTTTTATCCCTTGAGAAAATATGCATTTTCAGTAGTGTTCTGATTTTAAGACTTTGCATTATGGGGGGAAATGGAAAGTCCTATAAAAAAACCCAAAACCAATAAAGTGGTTATTTAATTCTGAACATGACTGTTGTTACTATTAAATGGTGTAAACACAGGCTGAGTGCAATAAACCTCATTTCCATTTAGCATTAATAATATTAATGATCAGTACTTAAATCACGTACCATGTTCCAGCACTGAAGAAGCATTACAAAAGAGATTTTGCATGTCTGGTGCTGACACAATTTAAACCTGGCATAAAATTGTCTTCTCTGCGATGGAATTTATTCAAGCTGCAGGGCGGAGAGGAAAAAGCCGAAGAGGAAATCTCCCTTTCTCCCAGAGGCTCTGTGTGCACCATCCCTCCTCGCCCCCAGAAGGCAACCCCTCCCCAAAACTTTCCCACTGAAGACACTCTGGGAAAGGACAGGAGCTCCTGTCTCTCCGCTCTCATTAACCCAGCCGGGATGAGCTGCTGGGTGCTGTGGTCACATTTACTCCCGCTGTAGACCAGGCTCCCGAACTGTTGCTATCAAAATGCTGGATCAGCAGCTCACATGCAGACAGACAGACACACACACGCCCACCCCCATCAGAAGATTAGCCCATATCTTCCCATGTAAGGGCTGAAGCCTTCCTCTTTCCTTTCAACACTCCTTCCCCGCCGGCTTTTTCCTCTTCTGCCCTCTCCCCCTTCTCCGGCCGCGGCCCCACCGCTCCCCACACCCCGCAGTCAGCCGCCGAGCCGCTGCGGGAGGAGCGGAACTCAACGCCTCTGCAGCGCTCCCCGCCGTCCCCAGACCGAGCGGCCCCGGCCGGGCTCGGAGAGCCGTGACCCACCGCTCCGGCCCCCGAGAACAGAGACCCACCGCCCCAGCCCCGGCCGGGCTCGGGAAGCCGGGACCCCCACCCCGCTCCGACAACCTCGGAGCCGTGACCCTCGCCCCGCCCCGGGAGGGCTCGAGGAGACCCCACTGTCCGCCGTTGCCCGTCCGCCGCTTCAGCCGCCCAGCCGCTCGCCCCCGGCCCCGTCCGCGGCCCCGCCACAGCGCCGTCCGCGGCAGGTCCCGCCCGGGGAGGCGGCGGCGCGGGAAGGGGGAGGAGAGGCGGCGGAGTGCATAGACTCCCGAGGAATCAAAAAGGGGGAGAGAGGAACGTGCGGAGGAGGGGAGGGAACGACGGGCCGGGCTGGGGAGAGTCCCTGTCCCGCCCGCCTCGGAGCGCCCGCGTCGCCTTCGCTCTGGGACCGCGGGGAGAGTCGTTTGGGGCGGCCGCCACCCGCCGGCCCCGGCTCCGCGCCCATGTGCTCCTGGCAGCCGCGACGGGCACCCTTGGCGCACTGCGTGTCAGTAAGTAGCCCTTCGCCTCCCCGGCACCTTCCCGGACCCAAGCCCGCACCCCCGTCACCAAACCTCTCCTGCTTCTCCCGGACCCCTGCTCTCTCGGACCTCTGAACCCTCTTCCTGTCACGGAGACCTGACCTACCGCACTCCCTGCTCGCTGCATCTCCTGCATGACTCCGGTTCCCTGAGCCCTCAGAACCTCCTTTCCTCCCCGACCCATGACCACCCTGCGCAGCTACATCTGCGCTCCTGGACCCTCTGCCCCTCCCGGATCCTTCTTCCCCGCTCCGGCCTGCATCAGTTGTCCATTCCACCGGACCCTCCAGACTCCCTTTTCCTCCCGTATCCCCAGTCCTCTTATCCCCTTGCCTTCCCGCATCCTACCCCTCCCGGGCCCCCGTTCTTCCCGGATCTCCCTGCCACCCGGACCGCTTTCCCTTCCCGGCCCCTCTGTCTTCCCGGCTCTACGTCCTCCTGGCCCCCCGGACCCCCTGCCCTGCCGGCACCTCTGCCTTCCCAGCCCTTCCCCGCCCGCATCCCCCTTTCTCTCCCGGACCCTCTTCCCCTCCCAGCCTGCTCCTTCCGAACCCCCTGTTCCCCCAGCCTCTTCCCTGAACCCCCGCATCCTCTGCCCCCCTCACCTCCTGCACTTCCTCTCCCGCTCCCCTTCGCACCCTCCCGGCCCTGCGGGCACGCTCCCGCTCACCCCGCAGCCTTCCCCACGCATCACCCCGGCGAGTTTTGGTTCCCGTAGCCGCCTTCCCTCAGGGGGAGCCGGATCTCTCCGCCGCCCCCTCCTACTCCTGGAGGGCCGGGAGCGGGGTTTCGGGACCGGAGGGGAGAGCCCGCCTTCCCGCAGAGCGTCCGGCTGCAATCTGGCAGCCTCCCGGGAGGCAAAGCTGCTGCCCCGCCGCAACCGGCGGGTTGCGGAGTCCTACCCCTGGAGCCTCCATGTTGTGACTTATTTCCAGCCGTATCTCCTCCCCTGATTTAGGGAATGATCTTTCCCAAGTGCCGTGACCCACTTTGCCTTAGACATGTGGTGCCACGCCAAGACTCAGGCAGATTCTTCTCAAGAAGATGTCTCTGGAGGGATGGAGGCGCCCTATGCCCCTCTCTCAAGTTTTTGTCCCCAGGGTTCTGGTGTTTTGCAGGTTGAAAGGCATTTCTTTAGATAGGTGTATACTTCTTGAGTAGCAACATAGGCCTTTTTTAACATTATAGAAGAGAATTGTTTTTCGTAGTGTTTTAGAAGTAAACAAAACTTTTGTGTGGTGCACATGCTTGATTTCACTTACAGACTCCTTCTCTACGTTCCGTCCTTGCGCTGAAGTAGTATTAATTTTATTGCCTGTACATGAATTTAATTCACTGATTAGTGTCTAATCACGCTTAGAAGAAAAAGCCCCTGTATAAATAGCTATCAGAATTAATTTGGCAGCAACTGTGAGAAATGATCATAAATTTACAAATACAGTTGGAGTAATGATCCGGCATGGATTTAGCGAGGAACACACCCCCAACCTCTGGGAAGTAGCATGTGGGTTTCTGTGGCAGTCAAATGCACTTGGTCACACTGGTACTGAGCTTAGAGGCTGTGAGTTGTCTGAGGAGGGTGCAGAGGGGTTAAGGCTCCTGGGGTTGAGCGGGAAGAGGCAAAGAAGCGAAGGAGCTGGGCTGAGTGCGAACAGGACCATTTTGAGAAACCCTTGCGTTCTAATCATGTGCTGCTTGAGACTATGTGGGGGCAAATCCAAAAGATGTGGTGATGTCTTCACCTACCAGGAGCCCACCTGAAGTTTGGGCTCCTGGACATCAAATGATAAAAGGCTTCTTTTTGCACTTAAGATGCCAGCAACGTAAGGGAATGCTGGAAAAAATGTCATCTCATAAGACTTCGCTCGGAGGTGTGTTGATGAGGTTTACCTCAGCCACAAAGGTCTTGAAAAGCCTTGGGCACTGTAAGCAGTTTTGCACCGAAGCTGTGGGGGCAGGTATAATGGGAAGCACATTCCCCAGGCATCGCAAGACGGCCTGATAGCTAAGGATAAATGAGACCTTGCCTTTTTTCTTTATCCATATAAAAAGGATCAAGATGTGCAGTGAACAGTGAGTAGGCAAGTACACAGGGAGCCACTGAAGTTGGCTGCAGAGCTTTCCTGGATGCACACAGCAGCCTGTGCCAGCCAGGCTGCTTTCCACCACTGTCCCACTGACCCAGCAGCCAGTATCACTGACAGCAGTACTAGCTGTTGCCTGCAAGGATGGGGCAGTAAATTAAATGTCTTAATGCAAAGTCCTGTGGGAAGGAAAAGCACTCTGGCAGGTAAGCAATTTTTTTCTGTAATGTAAGTATTACTGAACTTGCATTTTTCTTCTTTTTTTGTATGTTATTTATTTATAGGGACCTTTGACTTCGTGATGGGAGGAAACATCCCCCTGGCTGTAAGGATCCGAGCTTCTCCCAGTGCGAGGATTTGTCAAGGCTGAGAGACTGCAGATTACCTATAAACAAATCTAAAACACACAGCTGCTTTTCCATCTCCCCATCGTGAGGGGTCTTGGAGCAGATACAGAGATGGCCTCCAGCCTCACCTGTGCCGGCGTTGTCTGGGCCTTCCTCTCCTTCCTCTGTGCCACTGCCTCCTGCGTAGGTTTCTTCATGCCCTACTGGCTCTTGGGATCTCAGCTGGAGAAGTCGGTTTCCTTCGGCACTTTCCGGAGGTGTTCCTACCCGGTGCGGGATGAGAGCCGCCAGACTACTGTGATGGTGGAGCAGTGCGGCCGCTACGCCTCCTTCCAGGCCATCCCAAGCGCCGAGTGGAGGATCTGCACGGTGGTGACAGGCCTGGGCTGTGGGCTGCTCCTCTTGGTGGCCCTCACGGCGCTCATGGGCTGCTGTGTGTCTGAGCTCATCTCCAGGACCGTGGGCAGGGTGGCAGGAGGCATCCAGTTCCTGGGGGGTAAGTTCTCATGTGGGGAGGGGATAAGGGTATCTTTGTGGAGACTCCAGTGGTGGCTGGGGACAAGGAGGGGATGAGTCAAACTTTCTGCTGGCGAGGGAGACCACTTGGCTCCCTTGGTGGTTGAGCTGGTGATCTGGATGTGGCCCAAAGACACAGCCACCTTTGGTCAATCTCTTATGCTCTAGTCCCTGCCTGGTCATTGTGCAGCCTTTGATTGTTGCATGGCAAGTTGACTTCTGTGGGTCATCATCTTCACAGTGGTTTTGTGGGCTGTAGTTTACAGCAGAGCTCTGCCAGGATGGCAGTACCTGGAGGAGCAATGGGACTGCAGAGCCCCATGGAGCATTATGATTTTGGAGAGGAGAGGCTGTGTTATGTGGGAACATCTTTCTCCTTCCTACCGCATCCCTGGCAGAACTCCCTCCACCTCTGCTGTCTGCATCTGTGTGGATCTAGCACAAGTCTATGGCTGAGGTTTGAGGTGGGGGATTGCTTATCCCTGATAGGGGTGTCCCACCATCTCCCAGAAGGAGGCCTGGCAGGCTGCCTGATCCATGCTGCCTGCTGATGGTGCCACAGGTTTGTTGAGTCCATGGGCCAGACAGTGCGTGGGAGAATTACCTCCCCTCCTTTTTTTAGCTTGTAATTGTATGGAGTATTTGTAACTGTGAAGTGTTTGAAGAGTACGAGACAATAAACAGGATCCTCAAGTGTGTTTTTTATAGGGCAGTTTTCCCAGTAAATCATCACTCTCTTGTCGTTGGTGACATGTGGCTCACTGGCACTCAGTTTTGCCTGGTGCAAGTACTCCACCACCCTTGTGTGCTTGTTCCCGTAAAGGACTGTGTTTCCCTGAGCTTTGGGTGCAGGTGCCAGTGTTCCTGGTGCCCTGCGGTGTACAGTCCTAGCCAGGGACCCTGGCTCACACTGTGCAGGAGCAGGCTACAGAGGGACCAAACAGAAACTTGCCCACAAGGGCAGTGTGGATACATCCTGAGTCTGCAGCCCCAAGGAAGCACAGGACAAAAACTCTGCTACTGTCCAGCTTAGGGCAGACAAATGAGGCAAGGAAAGGGCCCTCTGCCAAGCCTCCAGCCAGGCAGTGCCAGCGTAGTTCATTCCTGGCCACGGGCAGCTCTGCCTCCAACTTTTTGAGTAGTTTCTGCACTTTAGAGCAAGCGAACCCCGTCATTTCACCTTTCCCTCAGCCTTGCGATCCACAGGCATTCCTGTGTTTAATCTGTCTGACAATTAGATGGTGCAGCAGCTGCTGGAGAGTGACTCTGCTGGGAGCTACAGCTTCTCGAAGCCTGCCCCATGATATGATCCAGCCGGGCAGCCAGGGGATGGAGGGGATTTTCTGTTCAGTGACATTCTGCAAGCCCACTCAGTCTGGCTATTTTCACTCAGAGCCATCACAAGCTTTTGCTATAACCAACCCCCTCTTTCCAACTGCTGGCTTGGCTCGACTGGTTTAGAGTTCAGCTCTTTCCTCTCCTGGCGGTGCTCCCCTGCCTGCCCATAGAGCGGGGCCAGCCATGCCTGTGTCTGCTGACAGCTGTCCCAGCAAACACAGCATCTCCACTGGTGATGGCTGGCTGGGGGACATGGGAGGAACCCTGCAACCCATGACATGGTGTGGGCTGGATGCATGCACCCTTCTCTGAGGCGGGATGGTGGCTGCTGTGCAGGGAGGTGAGAGGTCCCTTCAGAGTCCACCATGTCCATTCCCACAGCTTGTTCCCAGCTGACAGCAGCATTCCATCCCTCCTGGAAGGGCATGAGCAGGCAGTGCTTGTCCTCCATAGGTGACAACTCGAAGAAATGTCAACTTGTGATATGAAAAGAAAATTGCCAACAACTTTGCTTACAGTTCAGAAATTAGTTACACAGCATGTCTAATTTTCTCCTCTACTGCCTTTTATGGTTGTCTCTCATTTCACTCAGCACTGCTGGAAGTGTGTATGAAATGAACAAAGTGAGAACCTGTCAATTCTTAACCTGCTTAAAACCCAACTGTGGGGACATGAGGAGAGGCCAGGTGGCAAAAGCCAGTAATTTGGATGAACTGAAGGGACATATTAGGGTAAAGATCAGATCCTTGCATCCTTGATCAGATCCTTAGCTGCTATAAATAAGTATAGTGTCACTGTTTAAATGACGTGACTACATTTGTTCAGATGTCTAACACAGGCACTATAATTATTAGGTTGTTTTATGTCAAGATAGCCACAAGCTGTTCACTTTATTTAGTAACCAGGAATGCCAGCTCTTTGTTCCCTGTACTGCAGCTGTAGGTTTACTTATATACCGCGATGTGTGCTTTGATTATGGCTCAGTGGCAGTACAGTGACTGTCATTTTGATTGTCCTCCACTTGGAGATCTAACCAAATAAAACCCTCATATATATATATAAAAAATATTTATATATTTATGGGGGCAAAGAACCCCCTTCTATCTTTATTGGAAGAAAAAACCCTGGGGTAATAAGCAGCCCACTGAGTGATGCTATTTTGTGTTAGGGCAAGGAGATGGCTAGGCAGTTTCACTTTCTTTTTGTCTGAGTCACCTGCACCAAGACCCTGCTCCTGTTCTAGTGGCGGAGGATGAGCATTGGAATAAACCATATTTCTCTTGAAGTTAGAAACCAGCATAAAGACATGCTCAGGGTAGCTAGTTTATGGCTTTAGTAGTGTTTCATGAGTCTAGGATCCAAGTAATTTTCTCAGCATGATTTAAAAACACGGACTTGGTGAAGACCTAAGCCAATTGACAATGGAGTGCTGTGGGAGGCCCATGAGTGGGTGAGATTTGCAGGCCTCTGAAGCTGTGGTGAACCAAAGCACTAAGGCTGCTAAAACTAACTTACTTCAACACTGGAAGCATTTTTACTGCTGGGATGAGGTGGCAGAGAGATTTGCTTACCAGAGGTGGTAGGCGAACAGCCCCATCCTTTCCTTCTATCAGTGTGAAGGGAGTAGGAACTCCAAGTAGGTCAGTGGAATAACACCTGTATAAAGGCAGTGCAGCTCGCGCTAGTGAAACGGTGCCAAGGTTTTACAGCTGGGATTTCCCTGAGTTGTATGTGGCAACTCATGGAGTGAATTATTCATGCATGCTTATATCATAAATCTGCTCTTCTCATAAAAATTGAATGGCAGAACCTGCAAGAACTGCAGCTCCACACAGAGTCAGAATGGCTCTTTAGATATTGTTTGATCTTGCATACTTAGTCTGTATTTGCTGTTTCATATAATCCTGGCTACAGAGAATGCATGTATTTTAAAATGACTCGGGGATTATACACATCGAGTTTCTGTTCCTACTAGGAAGATTGCATCACAGACTTTTCCTCCTATTTGCAATTATGGGAACCACTTCCTTTCCTATGCATGATCATGTGGCAGATTTGTAGTCATTACAGCAATTGCTTAAATGAAAAACAATGCTAATTTTAGCTTTTTCTAAGGCAATTTGCTGGTGGGCAACAAGAAGTAGGCAATGCCCCAAAGCCAGCCGTTTCTGCAGTGGCTGTCAGTGGTCTGCAGTCCATAGCTGGCAAACTGCTGCTGTCTCAGAACATGCTTCATGAACATCTCTGTTGGATTGCTTCAAAGAACTGACAACTGAGGTGAAAGTCATGCTGTCTGTAACCTCTTGAGGGCACAGTTATGTAGATGGATACAGTCTTCACTGATAGCAGTAAGTGCAGTGTTTCCAGCTGGTTTCCTTTGAATGTTTGGAAGACTGAGGCATAGATAATGTGTCTAGAACAGATTGCAAGGATGTATCTTTGTCCATAACTATTGAGGCCATGACAGCAGGAAGTGAGGTTTAACAAATCTATTGCAAATGGGAGCCTGTAATTTCAGTTTCATTATTTTCATTGTGCTGTGGCAAGTCAATTCCACTCAAATGGGGAGACTAGAAATTTGCAGGTAGATAGCTCAGATACGACATACTAATTTGGTGTATAGTTTTGCTCTCTGAATGCAGAGCAATGATTTTAGGAACATAGCAATAATTTTAAGAACATAATGAACTTAAAGCTTAGCCAGTTTTATGAGAGGCAGTAGATCAAAAGACACAAGTATTGCAAGGATGGTCAATTTAAAGAGCGTTAT
The DNA here is from genome assembly GCA_017639245.1 of Myiopsitta monachus. Lineage (NCBI taxonomy): Eukaryota > Metazoa > Chordata > Aves > Psittaciformes > Psittacidae > Myiopsitta > Myiopsitta monachus. The sequence continues at coordinate 71,668,111 of CM029919.1, forward strand.
GCTGGCAAGGTGAAGCTTTTCATTAATATGGTCAGCACACAGGAATTATGGATGCTAGCTGCTAGCTCAGAACTCCCTTTGGCTGCATAGGACCAAGCTCAAAGGGATATGAATTTAAAGGAACACAGCATGTAATGATCTGCTGACTTAAGCACCTCTCTGAACCTCACGCTTTGGCCCTGATTCTGAGTAGCATGTGGGAAGCGAGCCCTCTCCATGGTTACTGGGTAGCCATGGGGTTTGTATACTGTCAATTTCAGCACTGATCCCTCATTGATTGCACTCAAGTAAAGCACAGTTTTTGCTACTCCCTTCAGTAAATGAGCAAAATACTCAGCAGTGCCTTCTCTTCTTCTCATTATCTTGTTTCCCTTGTGTCTCATGTGAGTGCTGAAACTCCTGAAACTGTGGTTGAGTTGTTGGATATAAAATCTGTAGAGCTCTTGCAGTAGGGGGTGATGAAAAAAGCATTTGGTTATTTGAGGAAAAGGGGACACAGATCCCAACTACTTCTGATTTTGCCTCAGAAAAAAAAGAAGTGTCTTTCTGGAAAAAGCTCTTAGCACCATATGAAATTGCTGCAGAATCCTTTTCCAGGTGTCCTATGCCAATAGTGGCCATAATTGTTTCCATCTCCCATAGGGTGCTCAGGACAAGTGTGTGCTGGGTGAAGAGGGCAGAAGAATAAGAAGTGCTCCATTAAGATAAGGAGAATGTCTAGTATGGGGTGTTGGCTTTGTGTTGTCAGTGATGAAATTGTAAAGAAAGCCTTTGAGATTTTGGGCTGGAGATTTTAAAAAGACAGATACAAGGGAGATCTGCAGATTATTAACACACTAATAGCTGAATCTGACTCTAGGTTGAGGTGTAAAACGTAAGGGCAGAGAAGAGCACCAGGTCATAGCACTGTGGCAGCATGTAGAGAAGCTGTTCCTCAAAGGAAATGCTAGGGAAACAGTTAAGGAAGAGGAGGCTCTTGGGAGAGAAGGAGTTGCTGTACCTAAATCATATTTCAAGAAATGTCTCTGGCAGTCAGAGACAACCTGTGGGTCAATCTTGGTTCTGAGACTGGCAAAGTAAGTAGGGACTTTGGTGAGGTTAGTTCTAGTTGACTAGGGGGACGAGAAATTCTGGGCAAAGGTTTTTGCTGAGCTGCAGGCAGTGACCAGTAACCATTATTTTGTCTGACAGCTGAAGTGGGACTCTCTGCTTTCTGCTTGGAAAACTAAGGTCAGGATCATTTTCTGCCTATAGGGAGAAAATGTAACTGAGAAGAGCTTTGCTGGGGACAGGGAAGATCTGAGATGGTCAAGAGACTTCCAGGAAGGAAACAGTTACCCCAGACTCTTTTGCAATTCCCCCAAGCCTATCTCATCCGTTTCTCCCATCTATACACATTCTTCCCAGCTCCTCCCAGAATCTGTACTTGGAAAAACCCAGACAAAACCATACAAAAATGTCCTTTTAGTTCTTTCATCCTCTTTAGCTTAAAAACATTTTTCAAAAGGCTATCTTTGGGAAGAGGCTGGGAAGGGGCATCTTTTTCTGTTCAACACCAAGCCCTCTTCTTCACTTGCAAGTTAGCTGCTCAGGCCTGTTCTACCACATCTTCCTCTCTCTTTCCTTTTGTTAAGATGCGAAGATTCAGTGACCTTGCTGTGCTCATCTAGGCATGTGAAAGGGCAGTCCTCATCCTAGACGAAGACAAAGCTGCAGGCTAGGTAGTAATCCAGTGTATACATACACATATGAAGGCGCTGCAGGAGGGAAATTCCAGCTGGAGACCAGTAATGAGTGGTGTCCCTCAGAGATCAGTTTTGAAACCGGTCTTGTTCAACATCTTTGTCAGTGACATGGACAATGGGATTGAGTGCGCCCTCAGCAAGTTTGCCGATGACACCAAGGTGTGTGGTTCGGTTGATACGTTGGAGGGAAGGAATGGCATCCAGAGGGACCTTGACACACTTGTGAGGTGGGCTGATGCCAACCTGATGAAGTTTAAGCATGACAAGTGCAAGGTCCTCCAGCTGGGTGGGAGCAATCCCAGGCACAGCTCCAGGTTGGGCAGAGAAGAGATTCAGAGCAGCCCTGCGGAGAAGGACTTGGGGGTGTTGGTTGATAAGAAAATGAACACGAGCTGGCAGTGCATGCTTGCAGCCCAGAAAGCCAACCGTCTCCTGGGCTGCATCAAAAGGAGCGTGACCAGCAGGTCGAGGGAGGTGATCCTGCCCCTCTACTCTGCTCTCCTGAGACCTCACTTGGAGTATTGTGTTCAGTTCTGGTGTCCTCAAAATAAAAAGGTCATGGAAGTGTTGGAACAAGTGCAGAGGAGGGCCACGAGGATGATCAGGGGACTGGAGCACCTCCCGTATGAAGATAGGCTGAGAAAGTTGGGGTTGTGCAGCCTGGAGAAGAGAAGGCTGCATGGAGACCTCATAGCAGCTTTCCAATATCTGAAGGGGGCCTATAGGGATGCTGGGGAGGGACTCTTCATGAGGGACTGTAGTGACAGGACAAGGGGTAATGTGTTCAAACTTAAACAGGGGAAGTTTAGATTGGATATGAGGAAGAAATTCTTTCCTGTAAGGATGGTGAGGCAGTGGAATGGGTTGCCGAGGGAAGTTGTGAATGCTCCATCGCTGGCGGTTTTGAAGGCCAGGTTGGACATAGCCTTGGGTGCCATGGTTTAGTGTGAGGTGTCCCTGCCATGGCAGGGGGTTGGAACTAGATGATCTTAAGGTCCTTTCCAACTGTAACTATTCTATGATTCTATGTTTCTATGGTTTTGTAGCATATGTTTTACTGAGGATTAGCCAGCTTGCTTTCTGCTGTATTCAGACAGGATGAAAAATATGACAAATTCAGGACTGAAGCTGAACCAATGGAATATATGTCCTCTGTCACTCTCAGTTTATACGTGACATTATTTAGATTCCTACACTCTTAATCAGATGTAGCTTGTATTGCTTTAATCTTTCCTCTGTGCATGGGCCATCAAATCAGACTGGGGGGGGAATAAAAATCATCAGGTACTTACCTGAAATAGGTAAAGGTACAGGCTTAGATCCTGTATATTCTTAAAAGGGTCCCATTTCCCATGGTTGCTTACACCATGCTCACAGAAGTTCCAACTGCAGCCTCGCTAAAGACTGATGCTCCAACAGACCTAACAGCACAGCTCTTTGTGCAGTTGTTCCCGTAGGAGTCCCGTTGAAGGAGACCTGGGTTAGCAGAGATTTGCTGTTTGAGTAACACCAGCCATTTTAACAGAGCAGATGAGCAGGGAAGAATCAGTAATAAACACTGCTGGTCATAAAGTGCAGAATCAGTAGCTCTGAGGAGTTCATCCCTGCCAGCGAGGTCGTGAGCAGCGTAGAGCAAGCAGGGAGTTGTAATGCTGATGGAATAGTAGAGATGCAACTTGAAGAAGACAAATGAGAGTAACCACCATATCATACTCAGCTGTCTTTGTTTTTTTCTTTCTGTCCCCAACCACTTCAGATATCTTGACTCTTTCAGTATTTCAAAATCTTACTATGACAGCAGCAGAGCCCTTACAGGCTGCATATTTTTCTGTGTCCTTTGAAGTCAGAAACACTAGTACAAGTGGCATCAATATTTCTATCCTAGAGATAAGATTATTTGACTGTGACATTAACCTAAATTGGGTGTGGTTCTGAGGCTGAGTTTCCTTCTGAAGACTTACTTTGGTAAATGGTAAATTAACTTGTTTAAACTGAATTGTGCTTGAAAACACAGATTCTTCCCTCCGCCTATAATTTTTACTCCTAATATAAATTTTGGCTAAATACAGGGAAAAAAAACCAAACCCAAACCTATGCAGAGTTTCAGCCTGAAGCAAATAATGACAAGTTAGAATTTAGGTGCTTTGGAAGCACATTTAAAACGGAAATGCTGATGTATTATTAAAAATAAAAGATGCTGCTAAAATATTGGGAAGGATCTCTTTGCTTCTCTTTGTTTTCAGATTGATGTTGAATGTGAAAGTGGTATTTTGAATACTGCTGCAGCTGTGTTGTGTTCAAGCAGAATTTTGCAGTAAGGAGCAGAATTTTTGATCTAAAGAGGTCCTGGAGTGCTGATTTATTTATCTGTAGAATGAAGTTCAGATTTCTTGCTTTTGCTGTCCCCTCTTATTAGAAAGGAACAATGATGCTCAGCACTTCTGTGATGCTTTTAATTTCAAAAGGCTTTGCTTACATGACCTAATGAAACTTCAGAAAATGTGAGGCAGGGAAGCAAACAATCTATTTTGCTGGTGGAGAGTCAAAGTAAGTTCACAGTTACTTTACTTGAGATCCTCTGCATTTGTGTTGATTAGAGCAGAATCTGGGTTGGAGTTTGGAATTTTGTTTCTGCATTGAAAGATGTGGTTTGTTTTGCTTGCAGAGCTCCATGAGGTATTTGAGTATCTCTGGGAACTTCATTTAGGCATCAAAATGTTTCAGTATTTTCCAGTGTGGATGAGGTCATATACCCTACAGACAGGACAGGATTGTTCCCAATGGTGTATTTTCTAGGATTTTGTCCAGTTTGGTGTTAAATGTCTATGTAATGTGTTTTGGATTTTATTCATTTACCTCAGGAAACTCAGCTTACTAGGCATTCCACTTGGAAGATTTTCACAATATTCAACCTGCATTCTCCTTTTCTCACTCACATTCTTTTACTTTTCCAATACACATTTTCACCTTCTAAGCTGTTTAACTTAGGCTTTATAAAGTACAGAAGACAGTTTTCAATCTCCATCGTTTCAATGAACTCAGGCATAGAACTTGAAGGCAACCAATGTATTCTTTTAATGCAGTGAGTAGTTAGGAAGGAGTGTGGTGTGATTAAGAAATGAACTGTAGTTTTAAACCAAAACTCTGCTGACAGCTGCATGCCTTGTGGTGGCCATCATTTGACTGCTCCCTGGTAAAGGATTTCCTTTGGCACTGTGGAATGCCTTTGCTGACTTAAGCAATATTAAGCTTTATATGTTTCCCAAATGCAAGGTCTTAAGTGGCATTCAGACCATGTGAGGATGGCCTCAAGCCACAGAGGACTAAGAAGAACACCCTCTACTTGGTTTTGGGATGACTCTGTCATCACAAGACATCGCAAGTCACAGGGGCAATATTGCATTTGACAGATCCTTTCTAGTAGCTGTCCTGTATCTTCTCAGGCGTGAAAAATTGGGCATGGTCAATGCACTCTGACAATACTGGTGATAAGGCTGATTCACTAGGCTTGATTAGATCTCATTTACATTGTTTGTTCCACTGTCAGTCCCCTGGTGTCACAGGTACATCTGGGAACACAGGCAGACTTCTTTTCCCTCCAGGCTGGCTTCGTCTTAGAGCCTGACCTGCTGACATCAACCGTAATATTCCTCCATGGGACCCAGGGGAGGGCAGGATCTGGAGCTCAGTGCCGTTGTTACTTGTTGCTGGTGGGATTTGGAGGAGATTGCTGCTGTGTAACAGTGCAAAGACGATCATGGGATGCAAGATCCTACCTAATTCACCAGGTACGGAATATTAATTGCAGCAGGACTAAAGCAGTAGAACAAAACTCACTCTTGAGAGGGTTGGTGTGCCATGACCTGAGTCCATGTTTTCCTTCATAAGCCTGACAAAGCCCAGTCTTTCGTGAAGACTGACCATTTTGAATTGATTTGCAGGTACAATTCTTGACAGGGCTAACAGACTTTTTGGTCTTTTAGTGAGCTTGGCAGTAGTATGGAGGAATATAAAGAAAATGTTAATGAAAGAAAGCCTAAACAATCACCTATTAGAAATCATTGTTATTTTTATCATGTAACGTGATCCAAACAGCTCCAGAGAGAATGAAGCAGAAAATGCAGAGTTCTGATAAACACTATATTATTTCTGTAGTAATGTAAAGATTTGACCATTTCCTTTTCAGTCTGACAGTTCACTGGTCTTACATTGTCTCCCAATAAAGAAGCTTCTCTAATATGAAGTGGTATTGTTGATTTGAGAAGAATGGTTTTCTAATAAATGTGAAGGGATATGGAGCTTGTCCCTTGCATCGAGGAGAAAGGATTTGAGGTAAAGCCTGAATGATCATTCTGGAATAACAAAAGCTGCACCCTGTGAAAGGATATGAAACCTGCTAACATAGTAGAGTGTAAGAAATAGCCTTACAGCTTCTGAGGAGTGTGCTACCTGACTTTACAAGTTCAGGCTTTTGTCCGAGTCTGCAGCTAACAGAAAGCCTATATACGAATGCATTTTTTCAATATCTTTTTTTTTTTTTTTTTTAAATGAGAATGAACTTGATATTCAGAGCATCACGAGCAATTCAGGTCAGGCACAATACAGCTGAATGCCAAGTACTGTGAAGGGTTATCAGGATGTACTACAAAGTTCTTAGTTTTGAGAATCTATAGAAACTGGGCTAGCATGATTTTGAGGGACCTTTGTGAGTATATGTGTGAGAGGAAACTTCTTTGTTTCAAACTTTTCTCTGACTCAGCCCAGACCCTGTGCATGGCTATGAGCTTTAAATGTCATTTAGAGATTAGTGCATCTGCCTAGCAAATTTATACCAACATCCTCAGCTGTACAGTTGTGGTTGTTGTTATAATGTAGGAAATGCTAGAAATCCATTGTGCTGGGGGAAGAGGCAGAGACAATTGCTGCTCCAAAGAAGTCCTGACTGAAACAAAATCAGACTAGGAGATTGAGGTTTAGTGCATTTTTGCTATGGTAAGAACTGATGCTGACAAATTTATTGTGTGCTTTGTATAGGAATAAATGAAAGGAGACCTCTAAATGTTGTCTTAGTAACAAATGACAAATGTATTACTTTCATGGGTAGGATTTCCTCTTCAGATAACCTGCATCCCTTTAAAAGCTCTTTTACTAACTGCAGCCTCAGAAGGGTATGGGTGGAGTTGGGAACAGTCAGAGGCCAGGATTACAGTAGGCAAAGCTAGCCAAGCAAAGCAGGATGCTGCAGGGGGAAGAAAGCATGCAGAGGGGTACAGGAAGGGGCTGCAAGGGGCTTCATACCCTTGTAAAGTGCCATTTGCTGTACTTGCAGACGTATGTATTTTCTGCTACTGCTGATTCACAAAGGGTCTTTCAGATGTTGTGTGGGTTACATGCAAGAAAATACAAACCTTAAGACTTCCGTGCTGTAGTGTGTCTTAGATTTCAAGAATTATGTTAGTTTTCAAGTCCCTTTTCTGGCACAGCAGTAAAATCTTGGTAAATGGCACTAAATACTGGGATAAAGCTCTTTACAGCCAACACAATTCCCCAAACCATTACAGGTACGTTTTGCAAAATCAAGGTTGTTATAAAAAGTCAGGACATTTTTACAAGAGGTTCTTTTACAAGCAACCCAATGGCTGGCTTCGTTCAGTACTGGAAATCTCTAACTAGAAACTTTTTCCCTGGAAAGTAGTCCAGCAAGTTGGAGCAGGTTGTGGTGATGAAGCCCATCAGTGAGGCAAAGGTACAGACCCCCTGAGCCTCTCTGTGTGGCTCAAGGCCAAGGCAAATACCGGTATGCTCTTCCCGTGTGTCCCCCAAACTACTGATAGCTCCCCAAGCCACTGAAAAAATGGATGTAGCTGAAACTACTTCCAACAGAGATGGAATGCATACCTGTTTTGTTCCTTGTTCTCAGCCAGCGTTTGAGGGATGAATGAATGCAAACACAGTTCTGTTTGCGAGATGAGGCTTTTCTATAATACTCTCTCAAAATAATGCTGTTGTAATTATTAAGGAGTAAAATGATTTCTTAACAGGCAGTGATGCTTGGCAAACCATTCTCCTTGTGAGCACTGAGCTCACAGATGAACAGTCAGTTGCTTCTTTCTTCTCCTACTTCAGTGTAATCTTTTATTTCCTAATAAATCTTTTCCTAATAAATATTTTTCTAAGAAATAATTCCCCAGGCTGTGGAAGGGGACACTATGGCTGAAGGCAGTTCATGGCGAGTCATTCACAACTTTGTTTAGTTTGTTCCTCTTTTCCATAACAATTTGCAATAGAAACTGTGTCAGGAAAGAGCCCTGTGAGGGCTGGGACAAGCCGTAAAGCTGGAGATGGCAAATTCCATTTCAGGCCACTAAGCCGGAGATCCGGTGCTAAGAACACAGGAAGCTGTGAGGATAAATAATGTAACTTTTCATCTCATGCATAAGAATTGCAGTCTGTTTTGATCTTGTGATAGAGAAAAGTCATTCTGCTTATCTCATCTAACATAGCGGCTAGTCTGATTACAAGCTTCCCTGCTTGGCACCTTTTTAAATTCAATTTGGCTGCCTGTGCCCTTGGCACACAGTAGGTTTCATTAAATTTCACAGCAGTTAGTTTTCATTCCCTCTGTGACACCTTTTTATCAACATTTGACTCTAGTGTAATTTCAAGCAATTGTGCTTTTTTTTGCGAAGTGCTTGTATCATAATAATTTGGCGGAGTAGGTGGGGGATGACGATTCAGACACCATTGCAAATCCATGTAGAAAACGAAGATATGGGAAGCCAGGTCAGCTTTCAAGTGTTTTTCACATGATGATAAAAAAGGAGCTGCTTCCCGTCCTTCTCTGGTGCTGTCATAGAGGAGTGTCAAAAGTGCAGTTAAAAAGCAAGATTTTGGAAGGCAAATTTAATTTCCTTCAGTCACAGCTGTATTTTAAAAAGAGAGCTAGTGGTCTGGTTGGATTGACAACCCAAGGTTGTGAGACAAACCTTCTGCAACCCCAGCTGCTTAGTAAGTCTCTGTGAGTTTTCTTTTCAAAGACAGATGAGGAAGATGCTTTGTCAGGAAAGTGTGTGTGTGTATGAGTGCAGGAATGCAGAGAGCAAACACGGTTGTTTTCCTTCTAGTATCCCATACTCAGTCCTCGGTAGCTGGAGTGAAGAAATGCAGGTGCCCCAGCGTGGGCCTGGCATCTCTTGTCCACATCGCTGCTGCCTCCTCCTTAGTGCAGAGCAGCATTTTCTCAAGTTTGTGTCTAAGGCAGATGCTGGATGCAGATTTCTGGAAGTATAAATGGTTTTGTGTAAGTATAAGTGGTTTTGAGGTGCACTCGAAAGGGCCTTTATTTGCAGACTATGAGCCCTTTTCAAATGCCGTCCCTTTTTCAGTCTGCCAAACCAGATATCCAAAAATAATGTGCTATGGTTTCTCAGTAATATTTTAAAAAGTACCCAATTAAAAATTAATTCAAAGTGAAGCTTTAAAGTTCTTGAAAGTGAGCTCCACATTCAGAGGCAACTCAGAAACTGACAGACCTGTGCCTCACTGCAAGCCAAGGTCAGCCAGGCTTGGAAGACCATAAATCATTTCCAGAATGAGAATTCTGGTTGTTGAAACTTTTCCTTATACTCTTTAGAAGGTATTGGTTCAAGTCCTTTCAGTTTAACTAGTGGAGCATCTTGCTTTCATCTACCCTAAGGTATCCATAGTCCCTTCACAGACAAAGTGTTTCCAAATACAGTCTTGATCCTCCTTAAACACCTTAGGTTTTCCTTAAACCCCTCAGGAAAGCTGGAGGTTATGGGCAGCTTGCTGCCTTCTTTGCAGGACGGACCTATGTGCTCTGTGGCTCCTGGTGGGAGAAGACCCACTGAGGATCTTCCCTAAAGTACCCATCTTCCTTGGAGATTTTCCATGGGGCAAGACTGGTCAGCCTTATGCATTCAAGTATGTAACATCTTTTTGGTGGATAGGCTGACTGTAGTTTACATCTCAGGCAGTGGCTTGAGTTTTCTGGGAAGGAGGCAGCTTAGCTGTGCTGAGAAAGCAAGGGTGTGTTGCCAGGAAAGCACAGGCTCTCCAGTATCCACTGTGTCTCCAGATGGCAGTGGCTGCTGGAGTGCTTTGTGCTTCGAATGTCACTTTTGAAGAGCAAGCTGGGTATGCAGCCAGTGCAAATTGGCATATTGCCACTGAACTCAGCCCTTGCTTGATTCCAGCTGGAAAAGGTGGCCTCACCCCTTTTTCTGGGGATGGAAAACATCTTTCCAGAGTACAGTTTCAGTGCATGGACCTCTGGGTCTGGACTAAAATCTTGCTTGTGTTTTCCAGGTTGGCTGAGTGCATTGGTTTCATGGATTAATGCATAAGTAAGAGTTTTTGTAGCTTTTTTCCTACTAAGCTGAATGGAAGAATACAGATTGTTCTTTGTCTTATAATGAGGACATGAAGTTCGGGATCTTTACTCAGTGTTTCCAGCACAAAATGCTCCAATGTAAGTAGCAGACCTGATACAGCAGACTGTTCAGCAGTCAAATAGCTCTGGGGGAGGTTTCTTCCTCTTTCACATAATTAACGTTTAGCTTATATCCTAAAGTCTAGAGATTCCTATGAATTTTATACCTAGTGTAATGGTTGAGGTTTAAACCACAAAAAGCATATTAAGATTATAATCTATGCAGATATGCAATACACGGGTTTATTTTAAGCATTAATATTTACAGAAACATTTTACCAGCGTGGCCAGTGGCAGCTCTGACAGAGTAAATAATCAAAAGATCATTTGAGAACGCAAATAAATGTAAATCCTAGAGGAGTTATATCTTCATATTTGATATCTTAGAAGACATTAATACAAGAATATGTCCTTTTGTTTCAAGATGATATATTTCATTATCAGTCCTGATGAACACCTATTTTGGTGGGCCTTCAGTTAGAAAAAAGCAAAACTGCTAATGTCATGTGGATCCTGACAGGTGCCTCTGAGTATTTATGGGCCTTGATATATATGCAATCTATGGATATTTCAAAACTGATTAACATTGCTGAACCTGAGTTAAAATTTATATTTGACATTTCAATAGTGTCAGGGCAAAATTAATCAGCGCTCAAAAGATATGCTGTCTTACTGACATGCTAGTGGCAGTGAAATTATAAACCACTGAGAAATAGCCTACTGAAAGACAAAATCTAACCTGACTTTGGAAGAGGATCTGCAAAACCGGCTTACTGCAGTAGACAGGCTGAGGTGGTGTGCAGTGGTGTAACTGGCATTTGCTGTCTAAGGTACCAGCTTAAATGACTCAGGGCTCTGCCGAGTTACATGTCCTGTAATAAATCACTTGCAAATCTTCTTACTTGTGAAACATTAACATATTAAATATGCAAACTAATCTCATAAAACAGTTCAGATAAGCAGCAGTTTTAAATATACCCAGTCAAGATGTTTTTCAGTCAATGAGGCTCAGCAAGCAAATGCTTCATTTCAGTAGCCCTCTTGAGGATAGTCAAAATTTATGCTGTGTTGCGATTTTAGGCTGTATGACTGTCTTTGTAGTAAAAATAAGAAAGCAGAATGAATTTTTCATGGAGAGGGTTTTTTATCTGTTTGCTTGTGTATCTTGTCTTTGTTTTAAATAGGGCATCAATAGTCTACATGTTTCAAAAGACTGCATAGAATCAGCTGCCACTCAAACCAGTAAAGCCAAGGTAGCTAGAAAAGACCTAGGAGGGGAAGAAGTTTGCTGTGGAAGGTGGTTTGGACTGGATTAGTTTCTTTCCTCCAACTTTTTATATTTTTCTGCTCACTCATTGTGAAAGTTGTCTTAATTTAGTCTTTGGCAAGAGTATAACAGCCTCCACTACTCCTGTTTACCTCTGAATTTGGTACATGGTAACCTGTGTATTCATCCATTGACACAGTGAACCTGGTTTGAATCTTACATCTGGAAACCATTCCTTTTCACATTTCCCCTTTTCTCTCAGGACACTCTTTGAAGTATTTTATGCCATATTCAGCAAGCATTCCTTAGTCATCATGGTAGTGGTTGTTCCTATTTAAATCCAGACTGCTCAGATTGTTCTTAAAATAGCAGAGATTTTTCTTAACTTCTGGAGATACAGTGACAATGGGGAATCTTCTGTCTTGCTAACAGATGGTGAGAGGTGCTTCTTCCAGATCAAGAATACAAGTTTGCTTTGAATATGGAGTGGGACTGCTCTAAACCAAAGGGAAGGGTGGTGTGGTTTTCAGTGATCTCGGAACAGTACATAAACGAGAATGGAAAGCAGATGTTGACACATGCCTATGGTCTCAACAGGTTTAAATGTGAATTCACAAGTTGAAATCAGATTTTTCATTGCAGTCTATCTCCAAATACTGACAAGTAAAACTGAGAATCCAGGTGCGTCTTTAACAGAGCTAATCAGTCATCAAGATGGATGATGAGGGCAAAGCAGGATGGCAAAAAAGGAAGATTTGGGGGAGTTTAAAACTGCATAATTGTTGGGGTTTTTTTCCCCTTCACTATTGGAGTACTCAATTTGATGCCATCTCTGGCAAAGTTGATTGACAGAATTCAATATTCTAAATTATAAGAGTACCTTTCCATAAAATATTTATCTTCACAGAGTATTTAAGCGCAGATGCAAAGAATATTATTTCCATGTTGCAGATAGGAGGCTAGAAACTTATTGAAGATTGCATATGAAACTTATGTTTAAAGAAATGTTGAATAGAGGTCTTCCAAAGTCTCAGGTTCAGCATCCACTGAACCAGCTGTCATTTACACTACTAAAACATAAAGGTATAATAATGTTCCTCTTCCTTAGACAAAGTTATGACTAAAGGATTATCTGCCTGGCATTTTTGAGGCAGACAGAAATTTATACTATGTGCAGCCTGAGCTGGTGGGTGACTCTGCAAACAGCGTTGGTGACAAGCTAACACACACGGTTTCTCAAGGCAATTTACGCTGTTGAGCTCCTTGCTGCTATAATTAAATGGCTTTTTTTAGTCTAGTTGTGCAGAAGGCATGTCCTAACTGAAAGATGCAGCTAATTTTCTTTTCTGTGAAGCTCTTCTTGTAATAATAAATGGTATTCCATGGTTCAATAGAGGTCACAGCTTCTTTTATGTACAAAGATGCTTGTTTAGATGACCGGTTTTCAACTTTTCCTGACTGGTTGACTCCCTAGACTGCTGAAGAGCATGGCTAAGCTTGCTGTGCTTAGTTACCTTCTGTGGACCCCTCAAAGGTCCATAACACTTCCTATGGTCTTAGGTCACAGGCTGAAACCAACTGAAAGACCGCTGTAAAAAGTGTAAAATTTTCCATGGATTGATTTGTAGGTTAGAGCTGCTTTGTTGTGTTTGTGTTTGATGACTTTTGTTAAGGACATTCCATTCTCCCTGCTTAGAAGGAGCAATAATCCTGTATGCTTTTGACCAGAAAAGTGAGCAAACAAAGGAGTAGATCTGCTACGCAGATCAGAAAGGGGTTTTAGATCGAAGATCTCATGAAGCCATTATGTGGTCATCTTTTGTATATGTAAAATACATAATTCCTGCACATTTAATCTGTTGTGCAAATATGTATTTAGAAGATTAATGAAATGTGGATTCAAATTTTTTCAAGAGTTCTTAGGGTGTTTCACCACACTCTAACTGGATTTTCCAAATGAGCAATTACTAGCTCTGCAGATTGCATGGCACTGAACAAATAGTACTTTGCAGCAGGCTATATGACATCATATTCACAAGGAAGGAAACATTTAAGGCCAGTGGTGGACTGAACATGCTTTTTAGGTTGGCACTGCCCTACATATTCTTAACTGCTCCTGTGATATACCTGTGTTAGGGGAAAATAGGTGTGAAACAAAAAGTGGGAAGAGCAAAAGCTCTCCCCACACACACTGTCTTCATGCATTGTAGCCTTCTAGCTTCTGGAACTGGAGAAGTTTTTCTTTCTTTATCTTCTGATTTCAGAAGGGCTGCTCATCTGGATACCTCATCCAAGGGTGAAAAATCTCTCATGGAAATATGGCTCCATATCTTCCTGCCAGTGCAAAGGGAAACAAACTTTCTCCCTCACAGCATTTTGGGGGATAGCAGGAAATTGTCCCCACCCAGGCTGACAGCCCCTGCATGACCTAAGAGTTTCTTGTGTGAGGAGCACAGCAGCATGTTGGATTACCATGGTTTGGTGTCTGCACTGGGTGGGAACAGCAATGCTTGGATGTTGATGGGAATTTTACCATTTGTGGAAGCGAGACCTTGGTTCACTGTGCAGCACTGTGACATGAGGTCTGTGTCTAATACCTGCAGAAGTACCAAGACATTGATACACCTCACTCTAAGAATTGCAGAAAATCCTATATAGCTGAGCCTGTCCAGCAAGGTCTAGCACATTTAAAGTGACTCTGGCATATCCCAGTGATGGAGTCTCTATGCAGTTGTGCCCATGAAGAACTGGGGCAGGTCCTTTACGTACTGTGAAATAAGAAAAAGTGCCAGACAACAGAGTTTTGTGATAAAGTGATTGCAAGATTAATTGGCACACAGAGTTAGCAGAGGACACAGAATTTGCGTTTGCATGTGGGAAGAATGAGTCAGAATGACTTTGTACCTGTTGCCTATTATGCACGTGTCACATATATTTGATATTTTTAGTGTAACACTTCACTTGCTTTATTGTTTTCTTGATTATTTTAATTTTCTGAACTACTTAATTGTGAACATATATCACAGAAGATGCTGATACTTTTTATTTAGTAAGATGCTTAAATTATACTTCTGAAGTTACTTACCCAGCATTTTATTTATCTTGCAGTCGTAATTATTCAGTGCCTCTTTCATTTGCTTTTATTTAATTATGACTGTATAGGCAGCAGCCACGAAGATAAGTCTCTTCAGGTGATTGGTTGCAGAGAGTACCTTCCATGCACTGTAATGAGTTTGCTTGACACCTGGCAATTAAATGGAATAGACTTTTTGTCACTATTCATGAGGCTTGGCGCGATATCAAGCATCCAGTGACGTGGCTTGGTTCTCACGTGTGGCAGACTCTCTCTGACAGTATGAAAAGGACAAATGAAATAAATTATAGAGTTGCCAGATGCTTTAAACAGTCCTGTTCAGCTTCATAACCCAGTCTTGTCAAGTTTCTGGGATTTGATGCATTTTTGTGTGAATGTCTTCTTCAGCCTTTTCAACTGTTGCCAGAGAGAACCTCCTACTGAAGTTATTGCTGCTGAAAATTCAAGAGTGCTTTCAACTCCTCTCTAAGGCAGAGTTTTCTAGAGAAGAAAGGTATTCCTTATCATTCTACTGTATTTAATACATCCTTTTTGATGCCGTAAACAGTGATGGAGTGACTGGAGTCTGTGTATGTCTGTTAGCTAAAATTATACTCTTATATACTTGTTTACTGCAGGGACAATGCCACTGATTCCTGTGGGATTTCCACAGCTTTTCTGCTCATGTAGCTGAAATCCAAATATGCACCTGCCTGTTTTCTGAGGTGCATAGGCACAACCGCAATTCCATTTACAAGGAGAGGAATTTGACCCACGTAGGGTTTTTTCCCTCAGGCTTGCATGTATCCTCACTCTTCATGAAATGACTTGGACCTACAGAGTTACTAAGCTCAATAGAAATAAAATATTAAATTACAAGTTTATTGACAGTTTTATCACTGAAAATATCTGTAGTGTGTATCCACAAAGCAACAGTTTGCTTTATCTTTTTATTGTTATACCTTTTTATTTTTCAATGCAATGTACTTTAAATCAGTGTTATGACTTTGAGCCACTAACCATTTCCAAAAGTGTGTTTATTTTGTCATTTAAAGAAGCAAACATTTTAATTACTCTAACAGTGGCTAAAACCTGTTCATACTGAAGCCTGGATACCCTGATGACTGATCCCCAAACAGTCGTGTTGGCCAGCCGGCTTTGGGTTTGCAGGGAAGGGACAATCAGGTGTCTGATGCCCATCACTTCAGTCCATTTTTGAGGGAAAAGTAAAGAACATGTTTTACATGTTCCAGGCTTGCTGAGGGGCTTAATTACCCATCTCCCTCAGTGAAAAGCTTAATTTTGGTCATGAGGAGTAATTATTCCAGGAAGAATAGTCTGAACAATTAGATGAAACCAAGAAAGTGTACAAGTAATAAAACAGTATCCAAAATGTCATTTTGATACTCCTTTCTGTGTGAGGCAAAGCATTGTTCTGTGTATGGTTCCTGTCCTGCTGAAGCACTTATGCTGATATTTTTGTCTTGCTCTGTTGGTTTGGAGTACTCTGCTCTATCAAGTTTGTTTCACATTTCCACACACTGTAGGCAACTTTTTTGCCCAGACACCTACTTCTCCTCTTCTTGAACCAGGGGACCACCTTACAGCCCTATAACATCCTCCTCCTAATGACAAAAAAATCAGAATATGTTGAGAGATTTTTGGCCATCTTTGAATCTTACTTAGCACTGGCAGTAAGAATGAGCCCCAAGACTCATAATGGAAAAAGTGTGCTCTGTTAGCAAAGTGTCTGTAGTATCCCTCGTATGCTGCAGACCTGCTGGTATCTGGGGAGCTCAGCTTTTTTCTTTACTGTCTGAGACTTTCTGAGGTCTTTAACACTCACATATCTCTCCAGGTTTCTATTTCTGCACTGTTTGCAGTTGAGACCATCCGACAGGGCAAGACATCAGTTGGTACTTGAGCCCTGTTCCACCAACTCTGTGGAGACATTTGGTCTGGAAGCTCTGGCACCACATCTGCTCATCAGACCCTCACCTCCCACCTTCACTGGAACATTTTCCTATGCCTACAATGCTTCCACTGTTGCCTTGCTCATTTTCCACTGTGGTTCTACTTCCTCTGTACCTCATCCACTGGCTGTTGTACTTCTGCCGTTTCTCCTCATTTTTTTCTAAAGTGGTTAAAATGCAGCTTCTCTTTGACATCATTTCTATGCCTTTCCTTGCACTTATCAGCGATGTCACCTGCTTTTTTTTGTACCTATGTGCTCCAGATGATAGCATATGCTTCATTATTTTCTGTCTTCTTCAAGAGGTAAGCACTTCAGGCCATGCCTGGGTTTCCTCATACACATTGTTATGCTTCAGAAAATTATTATGGGCATCTAGCAGTTCTCCTCATGTTGTATTTTTTTTTATTCAAACTATTTATTGCTTGAAGGACAAGTGCAGTAAATAGTAAGCATAAGAATTTAGTCTAGCAAGTCGTATGACAATGCCTGTGTTCCTCCTAAGGGAGAAAAACCATAGATATCATCTCATCATGATGGGGCTTCACAGTACATGGCAAGGCCTGTACTCCAGGAAGTCTAAAGAAGGTCTCATCTCACATGGCAACTTGATGCTGATGCCATTTGTTCCCTTAATAAGACTGGGTGCTGGATGTAGCTTTGTTCTATGAAGGTATTTGAGATGCCTGCATCAGGCCTGAGGACTTCTGCCAGTTTTGATGTTTGTCTGTGTTCTGTGAGTGTTGTTAATAACTGCATTTGGCTGGAGCAGGGCACAAAAGAGCCCCTGGAGATCAGGCTTGGAAACCATGCTAATATTACAACAGTGTCAGCCTTGAAAACTTGCACCTTATGTTCCAATCACCTCAAGCCAGCATAACCAGATGCTGGGGTGCCCGGAAGGCATCCTGCTCTCCCTGTCCCACCTCCTGCTTCTGCAGTTAGCAGCTTTCCACCACCCTGCCACATCAGAAACTGCTCTGCCTGAAAATTGACTTGGGGAAAAATAGAAGAAGTTATTTTTAGCTGGATCAATTCCCCTATCTGATTCCGAGCTCGGCTGCACAAATGTTTGTGCTGGCACAATTGAAAGGATACTGTGGGAGTGGGACTGAGCAGTCACAGATATGAGGAGGAGAACACAAGGAACTGTATGCATCACCAAAGAAGGGTCCATGCGCTTGTAGCCTGAACTCAGCGGGAATATCAGTAGAGTCCTAAAATGACTAGTGTTTTAGAGTAACAGTATATGTAAGTGCAGGTGATGATGAATATGGAAAGTGAACATTTTTGTGGAAATGAGGCAGCCAGAACAGTCTAAGAAGCAGTGGCTGGAATTATAGAGCAAGAAGTTTTAGCAGAGCCTTGAACTTCTGATGGCTTTTTTCCAATGAGCATAACAGTATCATCACAAAACCAGCAGGTTGTCTCTTGTAGCCAGATCTTTCTGAGTACATACTGCAAGTGAGAAAGAAGTACATGTGATAAACAAGGTTGGGTGCTTAATTATTTAGAAAGGAAGTAATTTCTATTATAATGCATTTTGCAATAGCAGCCTCTATTTTCCCTACCTTGCAGCATGCATGACCAAAACCTTAGTCACAGCTTGGGGCTGCAGAACATTGTCATTATTCAGTGGATAATACAGAGATTTCAGTAATCCTCAAAGGGTGGGGAAAAAAAAGAAGAAAGAAGCCTTCTGCCGATGAAATTTCCAAAGCCAGAGTTTATGCACTGTATATTTAATGAGCACAAGTGAAGCAATTGTATTGTTTCTTTCTGGGATGGTATGAAGCTTGTACTCAAGAGTGTTTGTCAGTGGGATTCCTGTACCTAACATTTAAACAGTACTTTCTGGAGGGAAGAAAATAGATCTGAAATTTAAACTCATGGATATTTCTAATGCAGTTTTTCAGGTTTAATTTTGCATGCAATCATGCAGTCTGTCTTCCTCAGCAAGACCTAATGCTGTAATACATCACAGCACTTTTCTCTGAGAACTGATTGTTACTTAATGCCTGCAACCAGCTTGTGAAAATTTGAGGCTTTTTCTCTGTGAAGTGTACACTCATAAAAAGGGTGGTTTTCAGAGCTGTGTCAGCTGAAGTGTTTCTGTTATTATGCTTGGCTGCTTTATGATGCTGTTAGCATCCACCTTACATGCTACACCAAACTGATCCATCATGTCATGTTAGTAGCTTCACTACTTAATCTGTCTTGCATTCATTGTCTTGCATTTTAAACGTAACACATGGTCCTCCAAATATACCTCTCTGTAATTTGTGGCTGTAAAACCCACAAGGAACAAGTTTCCTGAGGATTTCATTGTTGGAGATTTTTTATTTACAAAGGGAGAATGGCAGAGGTGTCTGTGTTCCCAGGGAGTTGGATTCTCTGGAAGATTAATGGAGCAGAAAGTGTTAGAGGCTCCAGAAATCTTGCCAACCTAGAAATAATTGCATTGGTGTTCCAGAATGAACGAAATCCACACAATGTATGTTACTAAGCAATTAGGACCACTGCTGTCTGAGTGCTGAAAATGTGAGACCCCCTTGCAGATACCTAGTGGATTTCAGATCTCTCATGTAAAGCGCATTGCAGTGCTATTTCTTTAAATATCTCTCCCTTTGGTCTGCTGTATATTTGCTTTCTTAAAGTCCAGTCTGATGTCTGGCAGTGCCAGGTCACTATAATTTTCAGAAGAACATAAATATCAAAACCACAACACCATAATTATAGCTGAATTCAGGATGCTCTATTTTAGCCGCCTCCTCCCATCTCTAATTTGTGATGGGATGCTGAAGTTAGCTTCCACCGCATGGCTGCCTGTTGTGAATCCGGTGCCCACAGTCACTTGCTTTTTCTATGAAATTAGCAGGGCACGAGGGGAAACTCATGATCTCAGTGACAGTGATGACAATGAAGAGTTGGATTGTGGCATGCAGGGAAGCTGGGGTTGAAACTTGGCACCCAAACAAAAAGAGCCTAGTTTTAAATCTCCATGCTAAATTATCCTAACACTTAGAGTTAAATGTGGAGCTGGTTTTGACACGTGTTTATGTCACATTGGAGCGGGTCATTTCTTGGTTCAGAATAGTTGTCTGATATTTATGTACCCTTTACTTCAACAAAGGTTACACAAGCAGTTTTAAATGCTTCATCATAATGTCTTAAAGTGTGACATAAACATTGGAGAGCATCTTCTCTACAAGCAATGACGTTCCAGAAATAGGAGATCGCACTGCTCTGAAAGACTGTTCTAGATCCTCAGTCCTTTGGCGGTTAGAAGTCTTCTGATCTATCTCCAGGATGAATTTACATATTGTTAGTACATACTTACTTGCTCTTCAGCCAGTGTTGACCCTTAGCTTATATAGCTATTTTTCCCTCTCTAAGCTGCTCTGATTTATATAGACAGCAATCTCCACTCAGACTTAACTTTCACTGTATATTTTCTTAATCTTGAATTGCTTTACCTCATCTTGCAAGAATTTGCAGTCATCTGTCTCACCTTGATAGTCCTTGTGACAAACTTGCACAAATTTGTTTCTCCTGTTTTTGATTTTGCCAGCCCTCAGTTCTTCAGGGGTATGTTTTCAGTCTGCTGTTGAGGTTCTCTGTGTTCAGAGAAGGGAGATAGGCATCTCCAGTAGGAGCCTGGTCCCACCTGTTTTAGATCCCACATATATTAAGAGAGAATAGTCTGCCAGAGGGGCCTCTCATCAGTACGGTGAGAATCTGGACAAATAAGCTCATATAAGATGCTTCACTATTAGGTGGCTAAAGTTTGGTGAGATGAATCCTGCCTGCTCTGAACAATCTTATTTGGTATTAGTCAGTTTAAGGCTAGGGATGATCTATGAGTACACCCATGCGACATATTGATGTGGTTCTCCTCCTTCAAGCTGGCTTTGTAGGGCATGAAAACACCTCACGATCTTTTTTAGAATCAGTTTAATGACACCACAGTATAATGCTTTATCATCTATTATGCTCCACTGCACTGAGTACATCCCATAGGACAACTCTGGAAAGAAGTGGGTGCCTGCCATCCATGTGGAAGGCCAGTTTCCCTGATTGATTACCTGAATGCATTTCGTACTTCAGATCACCCCTGCATGAGAAAGCTCTGCCTGATGAATGCTAATATTGGCACTACAGGTTGTGCCTTACTTTACATCAGGGCTCACATTGCTAATTTTCTTACTTTGATTTCAGGATCTTCACTAGATGATGCCTTGTCTGTATATTTAAATGGTGGGAGATTCTGCATTTTTCTCACACAGATGTGACAGCATCCTTTGTTCACTAATTAAGCTTGGCAATTAAATGTGAAACTTGTGTCAATACAGCAGACCACTCTGGACACTGTGCCTCTTGTAAACTCTGTATTCTGGATTAAGTAGACCTTTTTTGGGATTCAATCCATAGGCATGAAATTGAGCCATGAATGAAAGGATGTGCCTGAAAAAGAAGATTCAGGTATGATGCCTTGCCAATGTGGTTTGTTAATGCCTTGAACAACTGTGGTTGAGTTTCAGTTATTTATGATAATATCTTCCAATGTGCTAATAAACATATTGTAATGGAATTTTTTAAAAGTAATGAATTCCTAGAAATACGAGATCTTGCTACTAACAGAAATTAAAGCTCTGCTGAGAAGTGGGATGAGTCCCCTTGGGGTTAAAGGGGTTGGTGAGTTCTTCAAATGTGTGGATTAGCAAAGGGAGAATTAATGAGCTGTTATTATTTATAGAGGCAACATCTGATCAGTGTTTCCTCATAATTTATACTTTCAAAAACCTGGATTTACTTTGCTTTTCCTCAGCTAGAGGCTTTAGACTCAGTAATATTTCTTCTACAGAACCCAGATGCACCAGTATTTTAAATGAGGTCTCCATTTTGTGCTAGAATAATTATTCCTGATTTACATTCTGTTTTGCATACAATGGGCTAAGTTACTACTTAAAATTCATGTAGTCCCATTCATGTGAAAGAGGCTTGAAACAGTTCAGAGACAGAACAAGGCAGCTGTGGACATGCCTGAGACTGTGACTCAGATCAGAAATTTCTCTTGTTATCCTGACTAAATCACTCAGGGTGGAATTTATCCACCTGCAGACAAGATAGCTGCCTTAAGCTTCTTACCTGGACCCTCTCTAAAGTCAAAGGAGAGAGCATTTCATCAATTAGAGGTTATTAATTCTACCCTAAAATGGTTGTCCTAGGTGACAGAGGCTTGACCATTTGTGGCTGCTCTAGTATTTGGTGCTCCGGCTGTATAGTGCACCTGCATGAAGGTCAAGGTAGCCTGAAAGCCACTTTACTTTGGTGGTGATTCCCTGCTGACAGTTACTTCTCAAGTCTTGGAGCCATTTCAAAATGCATTATTTGTGTAAGTCAGTGATATTTGTGTTTTAGTAACTCCTACTGTAGCTGCAGTTGCATTTTATCTGTATTGCTACATCTGCATTGCTTATCTGTATTGCTATTCCTATATAAAAGGACTATGAGCAGTAAATGCCAGTGAGTTTGGCAGGTGGAAGGAGTGAAGGTGATACCCTGTGATATATGGTTTCACATATGATGTCTGTCTGTCTGTAGCATCAGTGCTGTCCCAGCACCTCTGACTGTGTTTCATACTGTCTGAGCCACTGGAGTATCTGAATCACTAGGATCCACTTGAGAGTGCCCTTTTAATAGTGATTTGTAAGCTTTAGCCTCTATGATTATTTCTGGTCCATAATCTCATTACCTAAAGACTCTTATATTGAACAGTCTGAGTCACTTATCATCCTGTAAACTAATTTATTCCTGTCTGTTCTGAACGTGTTTGCTTTTGTCTTCTGATGGATGGCAATATCTTTGTGCCTTCTGCACCATGCTGCTGTCATCCCTTCTGTTTCTGCTCTTTCCCCAGTCCTCCTGGTACTCTTATTGATAGTTGTTGTTTCCTCAGGTGAAAACACCTCGATTTCCTGCTGCTTTTGCTGACTTATTCCAAGTCCTGCTTCTGCTCTCCTTTTTATTTTCTCTTTAGTCTTAGGTATATTTTCATGCTGTCTCCTCAAAATGATGTTTAGTGGTTTCCTTGATGGTTTCTTCTCTGTACGTATGCCGTATTACAATAACCCTAACTCAGATATGTGTCTTTTCCTATTATTACCATTATTATATCTACCCCATTCATTACCAACAGGCAGCCACAAGCTTTACATACTAAATATTTTCCCCTTGAATACGTTCTGTTTCTCCTCTCTCAAGTTTATTTTCCCCTCAGTGTATGAGAGAAATTATACATATAACTACCATTAATGGTAATGGGAACTGTGTGAGTAAATCTCCCTCGCATTGAAAAGAGAATGGGCCTGCATGTTTCTTGTCATTTAAAATGTTATCCTGGTGGGCTTTCTTAATGCTTCTCCTTTGGGTTTTCCCCCTCCCCTCACCCCATTGCACAGTACATGAAAAGTGCAGGGAAAATGTGGTGCAAGTCAAGGTACATTAAACAGATATCAAAACCCATACAGAAGAACGGGTAAGCTGTGGTGGAAAAGTGCAGAATACAGACAGGCACAGAGGAGGATGAATATGAGCTGTGCCTTGAATAATTAGATGAAACATAAATAAAATAGTGACATGATTTGTTTCCCCACTTACCTCATGAATAGGAGACACCAGCCATAACTCTTCCTTACTGGTGGGGAAGCATCAAGTTCACTCTGTTACTCCTGAATTGCATTGACAAAAGTGAAGAAAAATTGGCTTTATTTTTGGAGATGATATTGAGGGAGTTGTTGGAAAGTCATGGAGGTATTGGACTGACTGTTTAAAGTCTCCTATTACTGTCTTGTGTATGTCAGGGCAGAACTCATACTTCCCCTATATGATAAATTAGTATTTATCCTGGAGCAGATGTAGGTATTATGGTATCAATGTGTCTTATAAGTGAGATGGGAGACTGAAACATGGCAGAAAGGAAAACGCAAGGGAATTAAGCCATTTGGCATGGTGAAGGGGGCTATATTGTAAGGGATAATAGATTTTAATTTTAATGTAGGAAATAGCAGTACCACATGATGACTTCAGAAGGGTGCTTTAGCATATTGAACAAAGCTATGTAACTGAAGCAAAAAACCATTGTCTGCATTAAAGGACATCTTGAAGGGGTTTTCTATGTGTTTTTCTTCAGAGGTCATAAACAAACCACATACTGAATGTTGCTTTTTGCACGTAATGGAAGGTTTTGAGTTGTCCCATTGGTTTCAGTAGAATGAGATCAATCTGTAAGGGCTGGCTTTTCATGCAGGCACCACTGTTATTATTCTTTATTAATTTGTACAGCATCCAAACAGGCACTGTGCAGGCAGACACAGAAAGATTTTTTCCCTAAGGAGAATAAGAGTGTAATTAATCCTAGCAGTGATTTTAACAGAATATTTAAAGCACTTAATGTATTAAATACATATTGCTTCTGGTATCTAATCTAGAGGAGAGGTAGGGGCCACTCCTCTGCAAAGCCCAAACTCCTTCTTTCCCTGTCAGTGTCTTGAATACTCTGTGGTCTGTTGACCGTTTGCACTGGGCTTTGCCATGCAGGAGGAAAGTCCTGGAGCTGTATAGTTGCAGCTGCGCACTCCAAAATGCCCCAGAGGATGATAGTAGGGGGTTAGAAGCTCATGGGAGAGCTGTTCCCTCCTGGTGCTTGTCTAGACTGAAGTGCAGATGTTGTGTAGGTTGTGTAATCACAGGTGATCTCCATCCTCAGCAAATGATAGGAGAAAGGCAACTCATGCTACATCTGGACAGCAAAACACCATAATTTCTTAGATGTTTTGAATGTTTTTTAATGAGATATAGTGGACTATTATTGTCATGTATGAGCTATTTTTAATAGTGCCATGGTTTTGATTTTAACTTATTCAGGACAAATTCAGTCTGGGAATGAGCAAGAGCAGCTCCAAGACAAACCTTAGGATCAAATATGAAGTACAGTTCTAAAGATACACATTTGATCTCATTTGTCAATGGGATTGGTATGTGAGAAGAGGGCATGATGCAGCTTTTGCATCCTTTTTTGGCTTTGTTATAACTCTCTTGGTGTCTGTGCTTGTAGCTGTATGTCTGTGTAAAGATTTACAACCTTTTAAATGGATGGAGACTTCAGCCTAGAAAGTACCTTTCACAAGTCAAGGGTTTCTCGTTGCTGATGCACCAATTATGTTTTACTTGAATGAGGCAATTCTGAAAACAGTATAAGAGAAAAGAAGACTTTGCTCAACCTAGAACCAGTTTAACTGACTTCTTTTTTATTTTTAGTCTTTAAATTCTTTTAATTGAAAAGTAACATTACAATCTGCATTAAAGTTACAAGCAATAATTGTAATAATGATATGCAGATTTCATGTGGCATTCATATTTCTTATTAGTGGTAGTTTCCAGCTACGATGATAATGTGTGAAATAATTTCCATGGGCTGATGTTCTTGCTGTGAAAGTATGAGTTCAACCCATGGTCCTTAGTGAACAGTTTGTTATAAAGAATCTTTTTTTAAAAATGGTCACTTGGGAAGCAATTACTAATAATTACAGAATCCTTCATCACTGCTTTTGATCTTTTGCCTGCATGGATCTAAACCCGTAATATTCACAATGCTGACAGTACAGCACAGTTCAACAATAGCTTTGATGCCAATAAGAACAAAAGGGCTTTTTAAAAATACTCAATTCGGCAATTACTGTCACAGCTCTACTCCCTTGAATGCAACTGTGTGTGTTCTTTGCAGCTAATTAATTCATACTACCTTTTAAAATTTACAATATTTTCTAGCCCTTATAGTTTTTAGCTGGGAATTGTATCAGTAGTGATATCCATCATCACTAGGTGTTTGCTCTGTGTGTGTTGCTCTGTGTGCGTTGCTCTGTGTGCAATGTGTACAATTACTTTTGAACCATAGACAAGATAATAGTCAGGCTGTTTCATGCCTTAGGCGGGGGACATCTGCCAAGCATATATTGTACTCTACCAATAGGTCTTCAATATTTCACATCCCCATGAAATTAATTTTTCCTGGGGCTCTAGATAACTTGTCTTGTTTAATGAAAATACAGTCATTTAACAAATGATAGACAGAATGATTCTGAAAACTTGTACTGTAGCAAATACTTGCCTTTTTAAATGTGAAAAGCTGATTTGTTAAATGAGAATAGTTTTTCTGTTCCATTTTATTGGGAATTATGAAAAGAAAATATAAGATGTGACCAGAACAGATTATTATGCTAAGGCAAAGGTATTTAGAATGGGTCTGGAATGCAAAATGTATCCATACAAAATATGAGATATATATCTGTATGACTCGTGTCATACATATCTCATATAAAACATGTAAGGTGAAATATAGGCAATGTTGTTCACTCGGTTGTAAGCTACAACCCATCACTGTTCATCACTGTAGACTGTGCAGTGTTCGGGACCATCCCACCATGTGACATCTTAACAGCATCTCAGGGTGCTCCCAGCTATTACAGGTTGTTGCTGCCTTGTGCTCAGTTTCTGAAAGGTCTTCAGCCGCATGGAGAAAAGCCGCACTGGGTCATACTGTGGCAATACAGCTTTTGCCTCCCGCATCAAGAGGCAGGAGATGTGTGGTTCTGTGTCCTGTGACCAGGAATCATCAAGAGCTGGCTCATGGCTGGTGCCCCTTCTACCTAGCAAGGCTTCTCTGAGCATGGGACTGGGTTTGATCACTTCTCCCTTGCAGCAGCCCAATGTGGAGGCCTCTTTCTGTCTTTAAACTCACCTGTACCAGCTGTAACCATCTGGCAGATGCCAGGGCAAAATAACTGACTCTGGTGCCTGTGGGGCCAAGGAATAGGAGAGAAGCTGTTAGATTATAACTCTTCAGCCTGGAAAAGGTGGGATACACTAAAGAACTACAAAATCCTGGATGTAGAGAGAGTGGATAAGGGCTATTTCATCCCAGGCAAGGATGAATGTCTGTGAGATGCAGCTACTTGGGAGACAGGTTCAAAAGTAATAGAAGGCAGAAGAAGGCATGATCCTGTGGGACTCCCTGCCAAAGGATGTTAAGAATGCACAAGTTAAAGGAGAGCCTGGGCAAGTTTTTGAAAGAGAAGATTTACAAAAGATTGTTAAACAGGCATAGCACATGAGGCTTAGAAAATCTGCTCAGCTGAATATAGTCAGAGGTTGTATGTGGGGAAATATTGTAAATGTATGTCCATCTCTTATTTTTCACTGGACATGGGCTTATGGCCACTATTGGAAGCTAGAACTGGTCTAGATAGACTCTTTGTTTGAACCAAAATGTCTGCTTATACATCCATCCGCATGTAAACCACAATGCTGGGATGGAAGCAGCAATACTTGTCCCTGCACAAATGCAGCAGTCTCTTAATGCTTGTCCTGGAAAGATGACATGACTGGAAATCAGCTGAAGTTATACATGTCTGGGGCATTCAGGAACAAGCCTGGAGATCTGTCTGGCTTGGCTGTCCTTTCTTATCCTTTTAAAGCGTTGAAGTCATTTATTTCCATAGGATTTTGAATGCTTGCTATGGCAGGCTGGAAGTTTGCCACTGTTCTCCATCTGTATCTCTGGGGATTTGCTGAATGTTTTGGTTGAGTCAATTCCACTTTAAATACATTCACATTTAAAATGGTGATCCCAGCGGCAGATTCAGTCAGAAAGAACAGAAACAAATAGGTCTCCTTCCTCTCTGGCTGGACTCCTGTGCCACAACTCCTGATACGCTCCTGGAGCATGAAGTGGCTGTTGAGTCTCAATGACCCGGCTTATCTTCTGTCAACTTAAACAAGAAAAAACTCCTTAATAAATCGTGTAATTACGAGTTACACAGAAATAGGAGTCTGAAACCTGCTGGATTAGGGAGTTTTACCTATCATTTGCTTCCCTTGAAGCAAAAAACCTACCCTGGCATGCCTCCTGCTCCCTTGCCTTGTCTTTTGTCATTCCCATCTGTTGATGATTTTACAGAGGACTTGTGGGCTTCCTTCCACATTAGGTTTTCATTCTTAAATAAATCAATTTTTATCATGTGGCATTTCCACAGCTGGGTTAACCACTTTGCTTCTCTCTGGACATGACTTGAAGAAAAGCTGGGGATACTCAACAGCCTGCTTGCGTACCCAACTAGATCAGGTGGTTTAATAAAAAAATTGTTTCTTCCTGCATACTTTGCCTTTATGGTATCTCTCAATGGTCTTTACTGTAGAGCTATGTTGAGAAATGGCCGGTGCAGCAGGAAGGCTATCAATGGCTTATTAAAAAACACTTCTGTAAACTATTTTGATCTTAAAATGAGTTTGTATTTTTTTGAACTTTTCTTCATTTGAAGAAGTATTTTCAGTGGCCTTTATACTAAAAGATAGATCTCTGCATTTTGCATTTTCCTTCTTCTACAAAATGCGATAGTGTTTTCCAAGAAAACAATTTGAGCTCATAAAATGCCTCATACTTTCTGAACAAATATGTCTAGGAGCAAAGATGATTACAGAAAAGGCACTACCTGCATATTTCTTGCTTTTATTTAATACACATATTTTAGACCTGACTCTTTGTGCTTGGCAGAAGTGAGCTCTAGCTTTGCAGGGAGGCAGGTCCACATTTTGATTTGGCGATGGAGTGAGTGTGGACCTGGTTGCTGCCATGGGATTTGCAGGGTGACAGGGAGTCAGTGCAGCCCTAAGTGAGATCCTGGTACAGAGCAGCCTGGCAAGAGGCTTCCTGTACTGTGAAGACATGAGACCTTCTTTGCCTTCTTCATCCTACTAATATGCTAGTATTTAATATCCAGCTGCTTTTGCTGCACTCATCTCTATACTGAAGGCCTAGAGGAATTATGCTTGTCTGATTTTTTTTCCCACAAACTCAGCAAAGAGTAAATTAATGGCACTTTCTGTTCCTCCTACTTTTTCTCCTATTCATTCATTTGCTTTGGGTGGCAATAAATTCGGCAACCACCAGCTTCCAGACAATGAATTTGGCCAAGAAGAAAGGCGTTCTTCAAACCTGTACTGAACTGCTCAACCCACAGTCAGAGCAAAGTCTGCGCCTCCCAACAGCAAGGAAGGCAAATGCACTAAAACAGAGGCTTGCAAGCACTCTTCCCTTCCTCCCTTGCCAAAGGTTAACACTGAACTGGTTCGCACGCCTGGCTGAGAATGAGGAACTTTTTTCCTGTATGTGTTTAAGTAAGGACTGCCCTTCCTTTGCTTGGGACAGCACCTCCACATGGACAAATCTCCAATGTACTCCATTTTGAAGCAAAAGTCCTGGAAAAAGTTGCCAAGCAATGAGAACATGGGAGCATAGAGTGACTTGGGGGATCCTTACCTGCCCATATAGGGGACCCGATATTTGCCCCTAGTTTTTTGTCCCCCAGCCTCAGTTTTTAAAGCATCACTCTTCATATGTTCTGCTAGCTACAGCAGGGGAATGCTGCAAGAAGTGATACATTGTCCTAAGCCGAAGCTTTTTTTATTTACCGTTGTGAGTAAATTAGGATTTTCACTTTTATTATAATGTACATACTCTTTGAATAGTTATTACCCTTCTCAGGTGCATCAATATCAGAAGATGTCAAAGTTGAGGTCTCCAGTAAGTACAGGCAATGATGAGCATGGCACAAGATCTGCTGGATCTCACCATTAGGGACGAGAGGATCTGCAGTGGCCACCAACCCTTATTGCTTTTCAAAGCTAAGGGGAAAATGAAGTTTTCCTTTCGCAGTAAATTATATGTCAGTTTAGGACCTGCCAAGATTTACAAGGACAGATTCTAGGCTCTGTTGACTTCAATGGCAGCACTTCATATGTATCTAAGGGCATAGCATAGTCCACCTTCCTGTCTGTTGACAAGCAGTGTTTTCAATTTAAGGTGAAGTTACAAACCCAGGGTGAAGTTCTTAATGAACACTTCTTGTTTTGTTTCCCTTAATGAGGGCCAAACACAATTAATATCACTCACAGTAAAAATTTATATTGATGATAACTTCCTTCTCCAGGTGATGGAGAAGCCAGTGAGAAGAGATACTATGCTGGGCCTGCTTTTAATCAACAAGTTGGGGCTGGTGGGGAACATGAAGTTCATGATGGAGGTCAAGATTCTTAGGGCAGTGAGGAGGGCGCACAGCAAGCTGACTACTTGGGATGTCAGGAGAGCAGACTTCAGTCTCTTCAGGGATCTGCCCGGATAAACCCCTGGAGGGAAGAAGGGTCCAAGAAAGCTGGTTAATGTTCAAGGATCACCTTCTGCAAACTCAAGGGCCACCTCAATCAGCTCTGGGGCTCCCAGCATAAGAAGGACATGGATGTGTTGGAGCATGTCCTGAGGAGGCCGCGAGGATGACCAGAGGGCTGGAGCATCTCTCCTATGAAGACAGGCTAAGGGAGTTGGGGTTGTTCAGCCTGGAGAAGAGAAAGCCCTGAGGAGACCTTAAAGCAGCCTTCCAGAACACAAAGGGGTCCTACAAGAAACCTGGAGAGGGCTTTTTTACAAGTCATGTAGTGTCAGGACAAGAGGGAATGGGTTTAAGCTGAAAGAGGACAGATTTAAATTAGATGCTAGGAAGAAGTTCTTTACTGAGACGGTGGAGAGGCCCTGGCACAGGTTGCCCAGAGAAGCTGTGGCTGCCCCATCCCTGGCAGTGTTCAAGGCCAGATTGGACGGGGCTTGAAGCAACCTGGTCTAGTGGAAGGTGTCCCTGCCCATGGCAGGAGGTCGGAATTAGATGATATCTAAGGTCCCTTCCAACCCAAATTGTTCTGTAATTATATGGTTCTGTGAGATATTTTTGCCTCCTTGGTTGGAACTTGTGGAACACTTTGCTCTGATAATCACTCCTGCATCTGACTCAGAGTTTAAGTTTCTCAGCCAGCAGGTCTGTTCATTTGCTGTTGCTTTTTCTGAAGAATTAGTTTGTAGAATCCTGTTGACACTCTTTAGGGAAAGTTTCCCTGTGGACTATAGTTACTTTGTGTTTGCAAATATGCCTCAGGACAGGTGAGAGGTGTGTCTTCTGTAGTTAAACATAATTAAATAAAATAGTATTGCCAATTGAGAAAGCCATTGAGTCCTTTGACCTTTAGAATAAGCACTGCCAGAAATAATATAAAGTGTAAGGGCGTTGTAAGGATTAAATATATTACTTATTTGTAATATCGTGTAATATATATTATTTGATAGGCTGAGAAACTTGTGGCTGTTCAGCCTGGAGAAGAGAAGGCTGCGTGGAGACCTCATAGCAGCCTTCCAGTATCTGAAGGGGGGCTATAGGGATGCTGGGGATGGACTCTTCATTAGGGACTGCAGTGATAAGACGAGGGGTAATGGGTTAAGCAGGTGAAGTTTTGACTGGATATAAGGAGGAAGTTCTTTACTGTATGGGTGGTGAGGCACTGGAATGGATGCCCAAGGAGGTTGTGAATGCTCCATTGCTGGCGGTGTTCAAGGCCAGGTTGACAGAGCCTTGGGTGGCATGGTTTAGTGGGAGGTGTCCCTGCCCATGTCAGGGGGGTTGGAACTAGATGATCTTAAGGTCCCTTTCCAACCCTAACTATTCTATGATTCTACGATACTGAGTCTAGTGGGAGGAAAACCAGCGTCTTAAATGGAGGGCACTGGAGTCTCTTGTTGATTTCAAATGACAGTGCAATGCAAATCATGAGCCAACGTTTCAAGCTGTTTTGTTTCCTTCTCCCCACTCCAGGGATCTCTCTGTGTTCACTTGATCAAGAGATGGAATCACATCTCCCAGAGGTGTAGAGGGGCCCCAAACAGCCAAGCCAGATGCAAACTCACAGACTCCTGATTAGCTGAAATCTGCAGCTGAGAGACAGGAAAGGAGAAAATCCTGAGGAATGTAATGCTTGATGAGTGTAGGGCATTGCTTTCTAAGGCAACTCTCTGTAGGCTCGCAGGGGAGAAGCAGAATAATAATTGGAAAAGGAGTATATCAAGGCGTTTTTTCCATCTTAATGTTCCCCTCCTTCTGCCTCTCAGAAGACTTTGGAGGTGGTGCAGTGGCTCTACTCCATTCCTTGTATAAACAGGATGAAGGGTTTGTTATTTTAAGAACATGGACAAATTTCAGCCCCTGTCTAACTCCACATTATACATAGTGAGAATCAACTATCTTTCTCTGTGTTTATACTAGGCCATGAAATGCCACATTAGCTGATGTATGCTCACTGGCTGTCCTAGGGCTGATAGTTGATATTCCATGAGTGTATGAAGAACAAAACAGGATATAAATTCCCTTTTCTTCACAAACAAAGGTACAAGGTACTGAAGCTCACATTTCACTCGTGACAGAAAGCTTGTTAAATATCCAGCATACTTTGAGCTTTAGAAAGGAGCGTAGCATGATCTTTGTGGACAATTATATTACACTTTAAACAAATGAGTTACCAGCAGAATAGGAAGGAGAATATACCTGAGGCCAAATGTCTCCATAAACCACTGTAATAACTAGGAGACTGACTCTCTCTCTCCCGTTTGGGGTCTCTGCAGTTGCCCATCCTGCACTGCAATGCTCATTATAAGGAGAAAAGTGACCCTGGGTTTTACTTTTAAACCACCTGCAATCTTTTTGGTATAAAGCTGAGATATTTATATTTCCTAAGCCTTTCCTCACAAATATTAGAATAATGTAAAGAATAAAAAGAGCAATTGACATGTCTCTTCTTTGAGGGGGGTGACTATTAACAACCCTTTTGCCCCAGGGGCTCAACTGTAGCTGGAACTGAGGGGCTCAGTGGCTATGTTGTCTTCTGGTTTGCGCAAGGCCGTATGGCAAAGGCAGAGGCAGAGGCAGGAGCTGAGATCAGCGATTTGTGCCTTTCCAGACAGACCTCCTTCCACTCTGACCTTGAAAATTTAGAATTCAAAATCCCCAAATATGCATTATTTAATAAAGAAGAATCTTTCTTAAATACTCCAGAAGCCAGACACCTTGCATTTCTTCTCTCTATTCTACTGTCTCTGTGAGTTTCACTCAAGAGCTAAGCCTATTTAAGTTTCCTATAATGATGTATATTGTAAAAGTTTATTACAACAGAATTTAATGCTGGGAAGAAAAAGTCTGGAGGCTGAAGCACTAAATCAAAGGTAACCTTTTAATAGGAAATTTTGCAGACGTGGTAAATTTAATCTGACTCAACTATTTTATTCTTCACAGTGTCTTTCTCATATCTCTCTGAGGCAGGGAGGAAACAGGCCTTATTGTGTAATTATTTATACTTTTGCAAAGTGGATGTAAAGTTCTTCCAAATACTGATGGCAGGATTTTCCATGCAATTGGCAGAGGAGCTGAGAAGTGCAGAAGGAATCAAACAACAGAGACCTGAGGGGATATGGCTCAGCCTCATCCCTCCCAGCTTTAGGCACCTATAAAACAGAACTTTTACATGTGGTTGGCATAGGTGTCCTCTGTAGTCAGTGATGAGGTCACATGCAATGGGAAATTCTCACCTAAAATGAGCTGAATCAATATCTGCAGGTAACTCTGCCTGGCTCCAGCCTAAAGAGCTCTATTCAGTTGCTTTAACACAGGTGTTTAGCATAATTTGAGATACCCAAAGCAATCTTACCTGGCCTCCAGCTGCCACTCCAGAACTGTGTGGGTTTCCCATAGATCTTATGTCACACATGCCAGGCCTCTGAGATAGCCTAGGGAGTCTCAGATGGAAGAAGAGTCTTATGTTTAGGCAACTGACTCAAGGTCTGATTAACTGGACTCCCAAATTCTGGGAGGTTAAGCCTGAAATGAGGCAAATCTGAAGTTTGTTATAGATTGACTGAATATAGTTTTTACATCTTGCACAGTGAAGAATGACTGATTTCTGTCACCGTAGGCGGACCCGCTTAGTTAATTATAGTATGTTGGTCATTTCTTGAATCTCTCACGGAATTAGAAGTGAGCTCAGAGGAGGACAAGAACACATATTCAAGTGAGATCTTCAAAAACCTGCTGTAACCTCCACTTTTCCATTTCCCTTTCCCTTTCCTTTTCCGTTTCCCTTTCCCTTTCCTTTTTCCTTTCCCTTTCCCTTTCTTTGTCCCTGTCCCAACCCTCTATATTGCCAGGTACTTGGGATGCAAGTTGGAGAAAGGATTGCCTGGATATCAGGATTTCTTGCTTTTCTAATCAGCTCCTGGATGCCCCTGATCAAATCTTTTCACAGCTTTGTACCTGAGCTTCCTTTTCCATAGCTGGGGGTCATGACACTGACTTCCTTTCTCAGGAGCTTTGACATGTTATGGAAAAGATTATGTGACCGTTTGATTTGGGGGAGTACTTGTCATCTCTCTTACCCTAAAGAGGCAGTATTTTAACTATACTGGGATATTTAATGGAAAAGGTAGATCCTGTATGTACTGCCCCTGCTTCAAGATGGTGCTGTGGATGCATGATCTCCTCCTCTGGCAAGAGAATACTGCATTCTGCTACTCTGAGAAACGCATCACAGCATATGACTATAAGTAGAACCAGAAGAGAAACACAGATTCTCTGAGATGGGATTGTTACTGATACCCATCACAGTAGTCATCAAGCTTGATCTAGCGTATGTAATAATCTGACACTGACCTAGTAAAGTCCTTGCCCATCTTGAATAAAAAATTAATTTCTCTGTTGCTTCTACTGTGGTTCAGTCCTTCGCTACTTCTGTCTTCTCCAGATTACCTAGGAAACCTATTGTATTCCTTCTGTTGCTCAAATTCTTCCACAGAGAGCTGTCATGACCTATAGTGAACATCCTGAGCTCCAGGTGACAAATCACCTAGAGGGTGAGCCTAAGATTTCCCATGGCCAAATGAATGGATATTATCTAGTCATAAAGCAATCAGTTATTTTATCAAAAAGGACCCCCACCACTGTCAGGAATACTCACTATATAAATGTAGAGCCAAGCTCAGTTTCCACACATCATTTGATTTTGCCTCCTTATGGAGACATATGTAACTTTCCATAGGGATGAAGTGAACACTCTCCCAGGTTGTCCAGTAGGGTTCTACAAAAATTATTCTAAAATTGGGAAGCAATCTTAAGGAATAAAAATACCATTTTCAAGGGTAATTTGAACTATTTTGCACCAATGCCATGAGACTGACATCAATCTCAGTTCATTGCAGGAAGATTATTTAAAAATCACCAGGAAAATGTCATTTTCTATTACATATTCTAGATGCTTCTGGTAATATGTTTGGGAGGTGAGTTGGAGCATGTGTAGATTTCATAAGCCAGGTCCCCAGTGCATTTTTTTTTCTGAGTGGAAATCCTTTGTTTTGTCCTTTAAAACTTTTCTAAGCACTCCTGGTTCCCTTGGTGTGTTGGTGGTAGATAACCTTCATAGCTAATTCTTCTTTAAGTAGAAAGAAGGCCATTTCCAGTCTAAAGGGCAGCTCCTACATATATGTTTAATTTGGTTTAATGACTTCAATTTCAATGATAGGTTTCAGATACTTCTTAACTGCAAGTAGGAACCTTGCCCTTGTAGAGATTTGCCTACATTTGATTTAAAAAAAAGCCTGCACAAAGCCTTGTTCATACTTAGCAGCATGCATATTCATAGCATGAAGGTAAAAGAAGGGCTGGATCAGGTTAAACAGCTGGAGAGAAAGAAAATAGTAGGAAGCATACACCAGTAGAGTATACAGCAGCATGTGCATAGTGTGCCTGCATGCATGTTTTGGCTTTGCATGGCACCCTACCTCAAATTCCTAGGAGCCACTAACGTTAATGATCTTAGTGTTGTGATGGAGGACATCTAATGAAGCTTTCCTAGGGGATAACTAATTTGTCAAAAAGGATATATGAAGAATCACTTGTTATAGGGAACTTGCTCTACAGGATGATAGGCAGTGGATTGATAGCCACTTCCTATGGTGCAGTAATCTTTTGTCTCTGTGATATATAAGCATGCTGTTATTATAGGCTCTTGTAGCAGGGGTGATACTCAGCAAGCTTAGTGACTGGACTACTGGAAAGCTTCATTTGATGTGCAAATGAAAGGTTCTGTTCAACAGGGTACACTTGTCCCAAATGTGTGTACGTGAAGCTCCACTTAATTTCTGCCAGAGCCTGTGAAGAACATAGTGTATCAGATAAGGACTGGGACCCCTTGAGGGATTGCTTATCTTAATGTCACTAGCAGGGGTAAATTGAGTTTTCAGTCTGGAGAAGCTTTTCATTCAAAGTGAAGAGCTTAACATGTGCTGTAGCCCTGATTAGGGAATGAAGTCAGGAGCCAGAGGTTGAAAATTATCATACCTAACCAGAACAAGCAGGAAGAAGCTTTCAAGCATATCCTAAATATCTGTATCCTTGAAAACAAAGCTTTTAGTGAAAAATCCAAACAAAATATTCCTTGATAACCTTTTCTCCCCAAAGTTGCATGAAAAATAACTTCGCACTTGTCCAGCCTGGAAGAAAGAAAAAGAAGTGAGATCACATTCCACTAACAGAAAGGCAAACATCTTAGATGTGTCTCTTTCTTGCCAAAATGTGAAACTCAGAAAAGCTGCTACTGTTTTCAGAGAGGCATTCTACCTGCCGAAGATCCACTCAGAACATCCTAAAACTAAGCCAGGGTGACTGATCTTTGTTTCCAGCAAAGAGCATAATACTTAAGGTGATGTATCTTGAACTCTGGTAAAACATACACAGGCCTATGTGAAGTGGTTTAGTACAATGGGAAGAATCAGATTATGCCATTAGAAGGAACATCTGTATGTGAAACCAAAATAATTCAGATTATGCATCATGCTTCTGCCTAAACCAGAATAAAGACAATCTTTGTTTGATTTTAGCTGAGGTGCTTGGAAAGTAAAGGACTACTCAGTCTGAATAGAAGTGAAGAAATCTGTCCCTACAACATGAAATTAAATAAACCCAATCTTTGTTCCTGAATACAGGAACTAAAAGAATCTGTTCTTGAAAACAGGTATTTTTCTGTACTCAGAAGCTATGTTAAATAATTTCCTAGTGGTAGGCAGATCAAATTCCAGCTATGTTGCAGGGTACATGAAACAGTCGAAACATTTGAAGTGAGATATTTCAAGCTAGATTCAGGAGGGTCAGGACTAATTTGTGAGTCATCAAATGGCCCAAAGGCAACCTGCATATAAATGCCCAATTTTGCGCTGTAGTTTGTCATCATCATACAAATTGATTCTTCTATGCCCTGTGACTAGTATTGATAGGCAAGACTCACTGGTGGAATGGAGGTTGTAAAAAGGCTTTTGTCTGCCCAGGCAAGATAAGGCTGAGGCACAAATTTACAGTGCTCTCAGTACTTTGCACTAACTCTCCACAGGGGCTCTTTACTGGTGGGATGTATTGCACGTATAAAAATTATGCATCTTGCTTAAGCTGACTGGGATAGACTCCTTTGACAGCCAACAAGGATACCTCCATGACAGGAGAGAGGAGATAATTGTACTGTGATGCTACACACCTTTCTCGCTACATACAGGGGTCTACAAATAGCTTTTTAGGCAGAACATTTTGCTGGCTAGTTGTAGGAGAAATGAATTTCACCTTCTGGACAAGGTAGTTACTTCTTCACTGCATCTAAGAAAACTGTTTTAACACCAAAGCATTTTCAGACATGTCCAGTCCAGGGGCTAAGTTTTGCTTGTTGGTGGATTATTTTGGATTAGCCTAAAAGTAAATGAAAAGAGATTTTTGGCCTATGATGGCCAAAGTTTACTTAATAGAAATATAAAATTTTGGCATCCACAGAGATGTAGTAGATGCAGCCTGAAAATTAGAGAGAATTATATAAAAGCCTCCAATAAAATAAAAGGTAAAATACAAATTAATTTATGAAGATAGTGGCAAACAAAAATACATAAGTAATAAGAGGAAATACAAGTGTGACATTCAGGAATCCTGGCAAAAGATAGCTTTTATTTTATTGATGCAGTCATCTAACATGAATAAATCTGGCTTCCTTAGGCAGAGGTCAGTCTTCATTCATCAGAGAGGTGATGAAATGATTTCCCTAGGGAAGAAATTGTGAATAACAGCAGAAAAGCATGGAAAATCATTAGAAAATGTGCAACTACTGCACTGTCTTACTCTATGATTTAACCCATTCCTCTACACTTAACTGTAAGTCATGCTGCTTTCAGGTATTCTTGCTTTCTTTTCTCTTTAAGGATACAGAGCAAGCCAAAAGCCAGCAGGTGCAGTGGGCCAAATGGCTTTTCTTTGAGCCACATCCCATGGTTTTGTGATAGGATGTGAAGATTATACAGAACCTTTATGCTGCAGGGCTGACTGCCATTTACTTCACTAATTTCTTCTTCGTTTTATTTTTCCTCCACCAATGCTGTGAGCACTTGTAGATAGAAAGCAAAAAAGCAAGGCAGTGCAGAAAGGGCCCATTGTGCTCATTCATCTGAAGACGTGTTAGTTCTCCAGTGGGTATCAGAGCTCGCTGCTTCAAAGTCAGGCTTCCCTGTGGCATGCTGAGTGCTCTTATCTACTACCCAGGACGTGCCTTGAGTCAGCTGGAATGCAGAATGTGCTTCTCAAGGGCTACAAGAAGACTGTGTCAACACTGAAGGATTTATGATTTAGCTTTCCAATTAATGTTTTTTTTTTGTTTGTTTGTTTAATTTATCTAGTTCTCTTCCACAATTCTTTGGTGGTCTTTTCTGGGAAAATAATTGCTTTCCATGTCGAGTGCTGTTGCTTCATGCTACGCTGATAGCACACATCACAAGAGGAAGATTCAGAGTCTCGTGGATGTGGCTCTGTTTTACTGGACCACCTGTGCCTCTGAAGGATGAAGGCGCTGTGGTTTCATATTCAGGTTGCAAGAGATTCGGCTTCCTCTCTTATTACTCCTGTCTATTTATTACCTGTCCTCATAATTATATTTGGCACTTGATAGAGATGGAAGCAGAAGAGTGGCCAGATGTTGTAGTCTCCTTCATGCCTCATGCTAATTACAACCTCACTTGCATTTTATTCCCCCTCTGGCACTCACTTTACACAGCAGAACTTGTCCATGCCTCAGACCTTGTGGTGGGAATCTGGCCCCTGAGGTCTGTATGCTTGTGGGGTGATGCAGGGAAGTGCAAAGCCCCCCTGGCAGCCATTGCAGATTGTAAGTCCTTTGGGTACTCGTTGCCTCTCTCAGGGGTGAGTTTGTCCCTGTTAGTGGATCATGCCCACTGGAGAGGTCTCTTGGGTAAGCATTTCTTTGCCTTGTCCCTCTTTGCCCTTCCTCTCTGTCCAGGGACAGACCTCCTATTCAGTGAAGTGGGACTTGGTGAGAACATGGAGATGAATTTCTAGGGGCATAGCTGGGGAACAGCTGGCTGAGATGCCTCTTTTGGGTTGGATGGTGGTTGGACAGCTGAAAGATCCATCTTGAAGGCTCCTGCCTTAAAAGGGCTGCCATTAACTAGCACCACCTTACGTTAAGGTTATGCCTGTACTCTCACAAGCATTATAGGCCTGTATGCCAGTTTTCAGAGGTACTGAGAGCTCTGTTTACCAGTTCCTTCTCACAGGTCAGCAGGTCACAGGACAATTTTTCTCACATTTTTGAGCCTGTGTTTGCACCTGTCAGATCTGAATTGTGATATGGCATTTGGGGAAATGCTGTTTGCAGAGCAGGAGTTATTTACTCAGCAATGAAATATATTTGGCTTGACTGAGGCAGTCTTTGATCTTTTGTTCTGGGTTTTAAGAGTCTCACAGCCAATCTCTGGCAGATTGGTAGCCAGAGTCTTTTGTAAGTAATCTATCTCCTTTAAAAGCCAAGTCACTTTGGCTACCTGAAGGTCTGAAGATTCCTCATTTATAAGTTAGATGGCTTTCTGGGAAGTGGATTCACACTTTAATCTGAGTTTGAGCATCCACCTTGGAAATCCATTTAAGCAGCTTGAATTATTTGGCATGGCAGCAGAAGCTCAAAGTGCGGGTTAGCTTTCCCAAGGAAGATTTTCACTCATGCAGATTTGGGATTCAAATACTGCCAGCAAAAAAAAGCAGAACAAAGAAGAAACTCAACCACCTAAACAGGGATTCTTCATTACACCTGGTTGGCTTTTTCTTTAGATTGTGAATGAACCACTGAATGAATGCACAGAAACACTTCCATACTTGTAGCCACCCATTGTATAATGACTATACTATAATTCTTTTAGGAAAATGAACATACTGGAGGGCCCCAGGCAGCCAATTAAACATTTTTCCCAAGTTCAGATGATGCCTCAAGATCTATTTTTATACCTGCTGACAAATTATCCCTACACTTTTTTTCTCCCTGAAAAGAAAATTCCTGGACAGTTAAGCATGGAGTAACTTCCCATTGCTTTGCTCTGATGTTTTACTATGTGATGAGTCAAAATACTGCAATTCACAAAGAAACAGACCAACAAAACAGTTAGCCAGGTATATATATAATTCTTCTGTAGTCAAATGCCCCATGAATCACTGCCCTTGTAACAATTTTTAATTAACTTATTTTCTATCAGCAATTCAAAACAAACAACTGTTTCAGAGGCATTTACTGACTTCGTGACATCTCATAAACAGTGATAAGCATAGGGGAGAAGAAAGAGTTCAGAGGAACTGCTTTAAGAAGCATTATGTCTAGAGCTGCCTCTTTCACAGCTCCCTTTCTACATCCAGCTTCTGCTTATGCAGCATTACTAATTTACCTTGACAATTTATACTCATCGTGTTTCTAGCAACAAAATTTGTAGTGACACAGTGACTTAGCGTTTCTGTGTTTGCGGGGAGAGCAAAGAGAATTACACTGTGCATTGCAGTCTGACCCTCATCATGTACTGCATCTGTTCTGTCTGAGTGCTGCAAGAAGTGCTAATTCCTATCTTGCCATTTGCCTGAAATTGTCATAGCTCTTCAAAGCCACAGGAACATTCACGTTGTTCATATTTAATTGGGGCTCTAGCAGTCTTTTGGGTCCCGGGTCCCAGGTCCCAGCTGTAAGGTAGCAAGTAATGCAAGAGGGTATGCAGTCTCTTTCCTGCCTGTGGGTAGCTGGTTACCAAGTTCTTCTGGTGTCTCTTGATGGGGTGAGAGGCTCTGGGTCCATGCTATGCACACATGGGAGATGCGGTGTTGCTCGTGGAGGAGCACAGATGGCCAGCACGTGCAAGAATCCTGAAGCCAGCCTGTGCAACCTGGCAGCTCAGCAACAACACCGGTCCTGTCCTACCACCTTTGTGTTTTGTTTAATAAACTTGGGGAGGGGAACCTGCCCTTTTATCTCTGCTCTGGGAACAGAGTCTCGGGGCTTAGGCTGGAGGGGAGGGTGAGAGGAGAAGGGATCCCTCGGCTTCAAAATCTAGCCTTAATTGCTGTCTGTCTCCTGCACGGCTTCCACCCCCGCGGCTGGCACAGGCTTCAAACAAGGGCCATGGGTGAAACCTCTAAGATTAATCTACATTCATCCCCACCCTTGTGAATAAGAAGCCCTGGCGAGAGCAGCTCCCACACTGATGGCAGCAGTGGCGTGCATGAGCTGGCAGCCCATCTGGCCTTGCCACCACCACTACTGCCTTTGGGAACTCACTGCTCCTTGACTGGGTCTGGTGGAGGCACCGTGAGAAACAGCCACCAGCACACAGAGAGTATTTTCATTTCATATCACCCTGTGAGACTCTTCCTGGGCACTGGACACCACTGCAAAGGACCAGGCTGTCAGCAGCTTGGTGGGGTGCAGACACAGTGCAGGGAGCCCTGATCTGTCTTAACCTGTCCTAGGAGAAATCCCATTGATCTCTCTTGTCTGCTCTGCCACACAGGGTCTGATCTTACCAGGCACCTGCTTATTCAGGCAGCTACTGATAGCGTGGGGGTGCCTGGAGGCCAGAGCTAACAGGGCGAGGGGTGGGGGAAAGGTGATGCTGCAAAAAGTAATAATAAACCTTCATGTCAACACCCCCTCTTATGCAGGAAATACCTGAGCTGCAACTTTTTGCTACAGGATAAGGAGGTGTTTTCTTCCCAAATGTCTCTATATGTTTCCTCTTAAGTCAAACCAGTCTGTCAGCATCCTCCTTTGTCCCATCTGATGGAGTACTGGGCTAGGTGAACCTTCACTTTCTGACCCAACTTGGCAAGGAAAAGACATCTGCTCTTCACCTGGCATTCCCTAGCAAAGCAAATAATAGCTAATGAGCTCACTGATGACATTGAAAGTTTCAGAAGGTGTTTGTATGTAATTATATATTTAAAAATTACAATTATATTTTCTTCCAAAGGCAACAAAACCGTGAAAGCAACTGCATACATTTTACATATGAATGACTTTGTAGACTGTGAAGATGTAGGATGCAAATTTGTAGATGGGTTTCTGTTGCTTTTATCAGGTTACAAATAAGAGTTTTGACACAGGCATATGAAGGCATGCGCCTGTAAAATTAGTGAGAAAATTCTCAGAGGTCCAATAATTAACAAATGGATTAGGTCACACCTATAGCTGAATTACTGCAATATCCATTATAATTTGTATTAAGCATATTATATTACTGAATTTGGAAACCAACGACGGACAAATGAGGTCATCCACCATTTTCCTGATGGGGAGTGGTTGGAGGGCGTCAGCCCCTGCTTCTCTGAAGGGGTGAGAGGTGCTCTCCTTTGGGAGTGGCTCCCTGCCTCTCAGACTGCGTGGTGTGCTGTCGCAGGGAGCGCTGGGCATGGAGAGATGCACACATAGCCCGCAGTGGGATGCGCGGACATCACCCTGCACAGCACAGCGTGGCTGCTGCCGTGGCTCCTGCGCAGCTGTCCAGATGAACACCAGGAAGCTCTTCCCCCTTCCCTCCAGGAGTAATTAAGATTTTCCTACAGCAGGCCTGGTGAGGAGGTGCAGTTGCCACAGGTCATTTGGAAACATTTGCTAATGACCTCCTCCGTCCCAGTGCTGAATGCTAATTTACTTCATGAATTTCACTTGTGGTGCTTGCTATCAGAAATGCTGACTCAAGATGCCATGAGGTGAAGATGCTGGAGCTAGCAGAGATATTTAGCAAATCTGCATAGGCTGCACCCATCAGGAAAGAAAGGGATAAAAATTCTGATTAGAAATGACATAATTTAGTTAAATGCAATTTTTAAATGCTTTTAATGCTTTTTAATGTTGCACTGGAGGTCCGTATGCTATCTGCATCTTAAACATAAGCTGTAAAAAAAAAACCCCTTGCATATAATATCCAGATGTAATCTTACTCAGTCAACCAGCAAGTTTCCAGGAAAAGCAGTGAGGATCTGTAATTTAATAGCATTTAGAATATTGTGCAATTGATGCCAAAAGAAGAAAATGTAGAATTAGCTGTACTAGCTTTGAAGGGCCTGAAAC
Organism: Myiopsitta monachus; assembly: GCA_017639245.1. Classification (NCBI taxonomy): domain Eukaryota; kingdom Metazoa; phylum Chordata; class Aves; order Psittaciformes; family Psittacidae; genus Myiopsitta; species Myiopsitta monachus. Next base: position 71,711,014 of record CM029919.1, read on the forward strand.
AAAGGGAGAATATGCATGAATAGCTGGAGATTCCTCAGATAATTGTAATGTCATAAATTTAGAATGTTATAACATACTTTGTAAAGCAGAGTAATTTTATATTCCAAGTGGAGAACAAATATAAAAAGCATTCCTAAAGCGTGCTGTAAATTAATGAATTGCAAACAGGCACATCAAAATAAATCTAACAATAACACTGTCACGAATAAAAAATATGATGGGAAGAACTTAAAATATAAAGACAAAGAGACAATTTTTTTCTCTCATTATCCCGGTGTAAATCCAGTGTAACTTTATGGATCTCTTCTGTGATTCGAGGTCTAGAGATGGGAGTGACAAAGAACAGAATTTGACTCACACTTGCAGTTGAAGTGGGGAGAATATAGAGCTATGAGTGAAAAAAGTCCCAGGGGGTTTTCAGAGATGAGAGATCTTGAAAGCAGGGAGAGGAAGGCCCCAGAGGAAGTGCTTGGAAAGGCAGAGCGGTGTGGTGTTGTCCTGGCTATAGAATCCCCATCTGGGAGAATGCTGATCCACAAAGCTCCAGAAACCCAGCAGTTCAAAAAGGACCTAAAGCGAGGGATGACTTGCAGGGAAGTTTGGAAACATGTGGAGGTGAGAGGAGAAAGCAAGGGAGAAGGAAGAGGGGGGAAACCCAATGCAACTTGTCCCCTGGGTTGCCTACACAAGTGCTGCCCATGCCAGCGTGCGGAGCTGAACGCAGAGGGGCTCAGGCTGGCAGTGTGTCAGCCGTGGCGTGCAGCCCATCTGGCCACGGCAAACCCGGGGGTGACAGAACTGCAGCCTCTTGGTGGGCAAGCGCAGGGACCTCCAAGCAAGGACTCACACATCAAGGGCAGCAGACCAGGGAGGGTACCAGGCCCATCTCAATCCAGGCACCTGCGTGCGTTTCCTTCTGTTTCCAGGGTCATCCACTTTGGAGCAGCTGCAGCTTTCCCCCAAGATGGCTGAGCTTCTGATCTTCCCCTGCTAAAGGGCTGATTCGAGTGGGATCACTGGGTTGTATGCAGCCACCGCTGCCTCCAAGGCTCCTACCTCTCACCAGGCAGTGGAAAGGAAATAAAAGAGGTGGCTTTTTCATGCTCAGGGTCATTAGTAATGCTAGAGACTCCAGAACATTTCAGCTGAAGTAAATAAATATGCAGATGCATCCACTTACTGAGGGAACTTTAGCAAATGTTTGGAGACTTGAAAGCACTGAAGCTTGCACACAATGACCATAACTAAATGGTTTTGCTGGAAATTGTTCAATTGTTGCAGTCAAGAGAAAGCATGGTTAAGGTTGACACGTCCTCTCCCTTCTGTTAGCTTTATTCTCCCTTCTAGTCCCTCTGACATAAAAAGCGTATACACATATGCAAAAAAAAGAAGGTAAGAATGATGGGACTTGGCATGACATGCTGTTTGGGTTCTGCAGCAACCTAGTGGAGTGCTTTTTGCCGAGTTGCTATTCAGCCCAAAGGGGTCAGGCAGTCAGTGTATCACATAGCAAAAGATCACTTAAAAATAGAGAGGACTTGTGTCAAATTTGGAAGAAGTATTGATTGAAGCCAGAAGAGGAGTTAGAGCTTCCTTCAGTGTTTCTAATCTGTCTATATGACCTGCCCAAAGAAACCAGCTGCAGACTTCTCACGTTTGCTCTTACCTGTACGTGAAGAGCAGACAGCAAAAAAAAAAAAAGTAGAAGGGGTGTCAGATGTTCTGTGAAACTGGGTCACTGCACGGCAAATGGAATTTAATGTGAAAATAGAAAATGGTAGGAAGAACCAAGAAATGAACGGAGCTAATGAGAGCAGCTCACAAAGAAGGCCTTTGGAATAGCAGTTGCCTGATTCACTAAAAGGACTGAACGTTTGAGAAATCAGTCGCCAGGAAATAAATCAAAACCTGAGAAACTGCTAAGATACTGGCCACAGCAGTGGGCTCTTCGACGTGGGAGCATTGTTTCCATCACGTGGGCTGTGGCCAGAGAGCAGAGAAACAGGATGTGGTGCCTGCTCTGATTTCCTTGTATTTCCTCATTTTCAGCTATTTTAGGCAGTCTTCTGAAGGTGTGAGGAAAACTGAATTTAGTCCTTCTTCTGGGGGGTGTTGCAGAAACTTGTATCCATTAGGGCAAGGGGAAAGGACTCTGGGAGGCCCTGGGAGAAACTCCATAACAAAGGCTGCGGGGAACTTTAGAACTTCCTTTTTTGAAGTTCTGGTAATATCCAGTCTAGTGCTTGATCGAACAAAGAGCTCCTTGTTGAAAGCTGTTGGCTGCTTCAGGGAACTGGGAGGAGGAAACAGGGCAGATCTTAAGCAGGCAGATTTCCTGGTACACTGTGGGGTGCTTGGGGTTACTGCATGCACATCCTTATAGGAATAGGCAGTTTGCAGGTCAAGAAGCTCTTCAGGGTGTGACAGAGGAAAGTAGGAATGGAAAACCTGGAAAACCAGGGTAATTAGTTTTAAATGGAAAGTGGGAAAATTTTTTTCCCCCTTCTTGTTTCCAGATCATGGCATTTGAGTTCAGGAGTAACCTCAGGATGCTTCTTCCAAGTGGGTGGGACATTGCATGCCAACTTTCAGCAGTAATGAGGAGGTTGAGCAGGGAACTCACCTGCACATTCCTCTCCTTTAGCCCATTGCCAGAGGATTTCTGTGTTAGGATGTAGTGCTGGGCCACAAGGTGGTAAGGGTGGTAAAAGTAAGAATATGTATTATTACCTAAATTGGTGGTAGCCCCCAACAGGGGCAGGCAAAGGTAGAAAATGGAAAGAGAGGTGGTACGTACTGAGTGTCTTCACCACAAAAATAGGCATCTGTGCATGTGCAGAGTAAAACATATTTTTAGTTGGCTTTCCAAGCTAAAGGCATTGAGGTAGAAACAAACTGGTGTTATTTGGTAAATCACAGGCTGCCTTCTTGGAGGAAAGAGAGCATTGAATAGAAAACCTAAGTGAACTTTGATGAACCGAACGGCCTATGCTTGTTCCATCATTTTTCATTAATTGCACCAAGTGATTCACTCTGGGTCTTTGTGTGTGTATGTATATCTGAACGCTCCGCTGTGTCTCTGAATTGTCACCTGGACTCTGGTTACTGGAAGCCTAAGGTGACAGTGACAAACTATCATAGAATCATAGAATAGTTAGGGTCAGAAAAGACCCTAAGATCATTTAGTTCCAACCCTCTTCACATGGGCAGGGATGCCTCACACTAGACCATGTCGCTCTGTCCAACCTGGCCTTGAACACTGCCAGGGATTGAGCACTTACCACTTCCTTGGGCACCCTGTTCCAGTGCCTTACCACCCTCATAGTAAAGAACTTCTTCCTTATATCTAACCTGAATCTCCCCTGTTTTTGTTTAAACCCATCACCCCTTGTCCTATCGCCACAGTCCCTGATGAAGAGTCCCTGTCCAGCATCTTCCACAGGTGTTCTCTGATAGAGAGATTTAGAAGGAGAAGAAGGACTACATGGGTTTAAAATTTAAACAGCGGAATTTTAGACTGGATATGAGGAAGAAATTCTTTACTGTGAGGGTGGTGTGGCACTGGAATGGGTTGCCCACGGAAGTTGTGAATGCTCCATGGCTGGCGGTGTTCAAGGCCAGGTTGGACAGAGCCTTGGGTGGCATGGTTAAGTGTGAGGTGTCCCTGCCCATGTCAGGGGGGTTGGAACTAGATGATCTTAAGGTCCTTTCCAACCCTAACTATTCTATGATTCTATGATACAGAATATGCAGAACCCCTAGATGTATGTACAGGTAGAAACTGTAGGGGACAGAGGGTTTGCTGCTCCCCAAGAACTGAGTGAAGCTGTTGGGGTGTAACCAGTCCCTCTGATAAACTACTGCATCAGAAATTACTCTTCCCTGCCAGCTTTTTCTATATTGCTTCCAAGATGGCTTTCATGCAAATTCCAACCTGGGCATGGCAGTAAGTAGGGTGGGGGACAGAGAGTAAATGCCCTTCTACAGCAAACGTGAAACCAGCCCTCCCCTGCTTTTATTTAAGGAGAGGCTTTTTGGCAGTAATTGTAAATGAGCAAGTTTTTTTTTTTATGCCTTTAGCTTGTCTGTTGCTGTCTCCTCCATTGCCACTGTGGCAATGACAGTATGTCCTTTAGACACAAGATGTCAGTTGCCAATGCAGAGTATTGATTTCTGCTGATTGCTAATAAGTAGGTTGAACTGTAACTTTGTGTGGAGAAATTGAACTGATTCAGACTATTGGAAGTGTCACTCGGGCCGGTGGAAATTTCCTAGCTAGCGTTTAGCCGTGTACATCTTTTGCAAAGGCAGTTCCCTGGGGAAAACTTCTTACCCCCTCTTTCCCTTGTCTCTGAAGCAGGTTTGCATGAGACTGATGCCTCTCCCTAGCCTAGGGCGGGGAGTTCAAGGGAGGGAATCAGCTTTCACATCAGAAAATGAAGCAACATGACATATTAGAATCATAGAGTCATAGAATACTTAGGGTTGGAAAGGACCTTAAGATCATCTAGTTCTAACACCCCTGCCATGGGCAGGGACACCTCCCACTAAACCATGGCACCCAAGGCTATGTCCAACCTGGCCTTGAGCACCGCCAGCAATGGAGCATTCACAAGTTCCCTGGGCAACCCATTCCAGTGCCTCACCACTCTTACAGTAAAAAATTTCTTCCTCATATCCAATCTAAACTTCCCCTGTTTAAGTTTGAACACGTTACCCCTTGTCCTGTCACTACAGTCCCTCATGAAGAGTCCATCCCCAGCATCCCTATAGCCCCCCTTCAGATACTGGAAGGCTGCTATGAGGTCTCCATGCAGCCTTCTCTTCTCCAGGCTGCACAACCCCAACTTTCTCAGCCTATCTTCATACGGGAAGTGCTCCAGTCCCCTGATCATCCTCGTGGCCCTCCTCTGCACTTGTTCCAACAGTTCCATGTCCTTTTTATGGTGAGGACACCAGAACTGCACACAATACTCCAAGTGAGGTCTCACGAGAGCAGAGTAGAGGGGCAGGGTCACCTCCCTCTACCTCTGGTCATGCTCCTTTTGATGCAGCCCAGGATACGATTGGCTTTCTGGGCTACGAGTGCACACTGAAGCTGGCTCTTGTTCATTTTCTCATCAGCCAATACCCCCAAGTCCTCCTCTGCAGGATGTTCTCAATCTCTTCCCTGCCCAACCTGTAGCTGTGCCTGGGATTGCTCCCACCCAGCTGTAGGACCTTGCACTTGGCATGGTTAAACTTCATCAGGTTGGCATCAGCCCACCTCACAAGCGTGTCAAGGTCCCTCTGGATGCCATTCCTTCCCTCCAGCGTATCAACTAAACCACACAGCTTGGTGTCATCGGCAAACTTGCTGAGGGCGCACTCAATCCCACTGTCCATGTCACACACAAAGATGTTGAGGAAGACCGGTCCGGTCCCAACACCGATCCCTGAGGGACACCACTCGTTACTGTTTTCCAACTGGACACTGAGCCATTGGCCACAACTCTTTGCGTGTGGCCATCCAGCCAGTTCTTTATCCACCGAGTGGTCCACCTATCAAATCGATGTCTCTCCAACTTAGAGACAAGGATGTCATGTGAGACAGTGTCGAACACTTTGCAGAAGTCCAGGTAGATGGCATCAGCTGCTCTACCCCTGTCCATCAGTTCTGTAGCCCCATCCTAGAAGGCCACCAGATTGGTCAGGCAGGATTTCCCCTTAGTGAAGCCATGCTGGCTATCACCAACCACCTTGTTGTTTTTCATGTGCCTTAGCATGCCTTCCAGGAGAATCTGTTCCACGATTTTTCCAGGCACAGAGGTGAGGCTGACTGGTCTGTAGTTACCTGGCTCATCCATTGTTCCCTTCTTGAAATTGGGGGTTATATTTCCCTTTTTCCAGTCATCAGGAACTTCACCTGACTGCCATGATTTTTCAAATATGATGGACAGTGTCTTAGCGACTTCATTTGCCAGCTCCTTCAGGACCCGTGGATGGATCTCATCAGGTCCCACGGACTTGTGTACGTTCAGGTTCCTAAGATGCTCTTGAACCAAATCCTCTCCTACAGTGGGCTCAGGGTCTTCATTCTCACAGTCCCTGTGTCTGCCTTCCAAGACTTGGGTGGTGCGATCAGAGCATTTGCCAGTGAAGACCGAGGCAAAGAAGTCATTAAGAACCTCAGCCTTCTCCAAATCCAGGGTAGGTAGCCAGTTCTCCTGATAGCTTGTGGAGAGGGCCCACATTGCCCCTGGACTGTCTTTTATTCGCTATGTACCTAAAGAATCCCTTCCTGTTATCATTAACACCCCTAGCCAAGTTTAATTCTAAGTGAGCCTTAGCTTTCCTAACCTGGTCCCTAGCTTCCCAGACAACATCCCTGTATTCTTCCCAGGCCGCCTGTCCTTGCTTCTACCTTTTTTAAGCCTCTTTTTTCCTTTGAATTTTCCTCAGCAGCTCCTCGTTTATCCAAGTTGGTTGCCTGGCCCTCCTGCTGCACTTTCTTCTAGTTGGAATGCAGCATTCCTGAGCTTGCAGCAGGTGATCCTTGAATATCAACCAACAGTCTTGGGCCCCCCTGCCCTCAAGGGCTGTATCCCATGGAACCTTACTGAGCATGTTCCTGAAGAGGCCAAAGTCTGCTCTCTTGAAGTCCAGGGCAGGGAGCTTGCTGCACGCTCTTCTCACTGTCCTGAGGATCTCAAATTCGACCATCTCATGATCGCTGCCATCAAGGCTGCCCTGGAGTGTCACATTTCCAACCAGCCCTTCCCTGTTGGTGAGGATGAGGTCAAGTATGGCACCTCTCCTTCTCGGCTCCTCTATTACTTGCAGAAGGAAGTTGTCTTCCACACAATTGAGAAACTTCCTGGATTGCTTATGCCGGGCCGTACCATCCCTCCAACAGATATCAGGGTGGTTGACGTCCCCCATGAGAACAAGGGCCTGCGAGTGTGAGGCTGTTCCTATCTGTCTGTAGAGCGCTTCATCTACTGAGTCCTCTTGGTCAGGTGGTCTGTAACAGATCCCCACAATAATGTCTCCCATTTCTGTTCTCCCTTTAACCCTGACCCACAAACTCTCTGTCGACTGTTCACCTGTCCCCAGACAGAGTTTCATACTCTACAGCCTATCCCTAACATAAATAGCAGCTCCCCCTCCCCGCCTACCAGGCCTATCTTTTCTGAAGAGCCTGTAACCTTCCATTCCAACACTCCAGTCGTAGAAGCCATTCCACCATGTTTCTGTGATGCCTATTGTATCCTACCCCTGCAGACATGCACACATCTCTAATTCCTCTTGTTTGTTCCCCATGCTGCAGGCTTTTGTATAGAGGTATCTGAGACGAGCTCCAAATGAAGCTAGCTCATTGGTTGAAGCGGCTGGAATATCTCTACATTGCTCCGAGCATTTATAATAGGTGCTGGCATGTGACTGGGTGTGCTGGTATGGAATGCTATTTGTAAAGCACCTACTTCTGACCCGTTGAAGTTCATCTGCCTTCAGAGTAGTATTTACCTTGGATAACGTAGTGTACCTCCAAAGGCAGGCAATCAGCCACCTCCTATCCCTACTGGATATGCAACTCCCTAACCTTATTTTCATGGATATTTTACCTGTGCCAACGGTTAGCTTCAACTTCTAGCTGCTGCTCTGTATGCAATGATTTCTGACAGGTCTTGAAAATACCTGTTCACACTTTGCTGGAATAGGACTCAACTGTGACGAATAAAAAAAAAAGGAAAAAGAAGAAAAAAAGACTGCTTAATGCAAGCAGGATGAGAAATCCTCCTATATGAGTTCGAAGTGATGGAGCCTTTGTCATTCATGGAGATGTATTTAGCTGAATTTTGATATTTTGATGTATCTCCTCTGTGCTTTGATATATTTTTCTCTCCATCAGCAAGTCACATCTGAAGCAGTAGCAGATTCTTTGCAATTAACGAGCATTTTGAAGAGTCACAGTTCCCTTTCCCCCCTCCTTCTCTCCCTGCAGTTTTCATCTAGTATTATTCTTGCAAAGTCAGTGGCAACTGGAAAAGTAATCCTGTTAACCTCACTGTAGGAGTTCTGAAATTAACCTTTTAGGAAGGAAACTTCTTACTGTATTGGAGACTTCAGAATTGCTCACTTCCTTTGAGCTATACTGCTTTGATATCGCCTGATGGATGCTCTATAAAACCTAAGACAGGTATTTATGTTAACAACGTCAGTCAAAAATCATACTAGGATGTCAGTATGGTCATATTGCTCCAGCTGGTCAGGATCCACCTTCAGCTGCTACAAATCAGTTAATCAATTGATTATCTGTGTAACTATCAAATTCTTTACCTCTTCAACTTGATAACAAAAATGAAAGGTGCTGTGGCACCAAACTGATCTTTCCGGTCTGTTCTCAAGGGGTGGACAGCTCAGAAAGGTCTTTTCTGTTCAGTCTAGGTTTTTTTCCACCCAGCTATGTTATTCTGTGCCTTGTGTGGAAATAAATTATGCAAGAAAGTTTGTGTGGATTTATTTAGAAATCATGCCTATTTTTTTTTTTGTAAAAAAAAACCTGCTTTCTGCTTTATTTTGTCCAAAGGTGAGAAGCATTTACGAGTCACAAGCCTTGTAACAAGTATAGCCAAGGGATGCTTAACCTTGTGCTGATGAGGTGGAGTCCTTGCATGAAGCATCTTGCTGGGCTGATACCTCCTTGTCTGCAGCCTGGTGTCTGGGGCAGGAGCAAAAGAATGCAAGGTGGCTTGTAAATAAATTACATCATTTGGATGATATGAAAGCTGGCTGGAAATGTTCTCTATTCCTTTCCTGGAGGCTCCTAGATGTGCAGAATAGCTGTTCAGAGTCCTTGTTGTTGCTGCCGGGCCTTAAGTTTGCTGATAACATATGTTACGTGCGACTTACAAGAAAAAGCACCAAAGGGAATTGGCAGCGTGAAACTGTAATTAAGCCCCCACAGAATTTGGGCTTTTTGGGGTGTGTAAGTTAACACAGGGCAAACTTGGTGTGACTTTAATGGAAAAATACCTGCAGTGAACAAAGAAGAGTTTCTAATTAGTTCCTCAGGAACCTCTGCATTGTGGAGCTTCTTAGATTTATGTATGTATTTTGAAATCAAGGGTTTAACCAGGCAAGATGGGCTTCTCAGTCAGTGACAGCATTCAACATTCATAGAGAAGATGGGTTTGTTCTTGAACATCTTCCATATGTAAATGCCATTCATCTCTTATATGAGGGCAAAAGGGGACCTGGGTCACCAAATCCAGCCCTGTGGTATCACAAGCAGCTGTATGGTATAATGACACTGGCACGAGTGGAACCTGTAGCATTCATTGTCAGTATTGACTCCTCAGCACAGCACAGGAGGCAAAAGGATGCGGAGTGCAGAGCTTGCTGGGGCAGAAGAGCTGCTCGCGAGGACCTAGATGTGTCCCTGATGCCTCCTCCAACCCACTCACCCTGCCAGGTAGTGGAAGAGTCTGGGGCTCCGCCTGAAGTATGGCAGCTTCTCACAACTGGAGGAGGACAAAGGTTTAATCTGCTGAATCACACCAACTGCTGCAATTTCAAAAGGAGCGTGACCAGCAGGTCGAGGGAGGTGATCCTGCCCCTCTACTCTGCTCTTGTGAGACCTCACTTGGAGTATTGTGTGCAGTTCTGGTGTCCTCACCATAAAAAGGACATGGAACTGTTGGAACAAGTGCAGAGGAGGGCCACGAGGATGATCAGGGGACTGGAGCACCTCCCATATGAAGATAGGCTGAGAAAGTTGGGGCTGTTCAAGCTGGAGAAGAGAAGGCTGTGTGGAGACCTCATAGCAGCCTTCCAGTATCTGAAGGAGGCCTATAGGGATGCTGGGGATGGACTCTTCATGAGGGACTGTAGTGATAGGACAAGGGGTAATGTGTTCAAACTTAAACAGGGGAAGTTTAGATTGGATCTGAGGAAGAAATTCTTTCCTGTAAGGGTGGTGAGGCAGTGGAATGGGTTTCCCAGGGAAGTTATGAATGCTCCATTGCTGGCGGTGCTCAAGGCCTGGTTGGACATAGCCTTGGGTGTCATGGTTTAGTGGGAGGTGTCCCTGCCCATGGCAGGGGTGTTGGAACTGAATGATCTTAAGGTCCTTTCCAACTCTAACTATTCTATCATTCTATGAAATGGTGTGCAAGGGAGATGTGGGGAAAGATATGCAATTCATCTGTTATTAAACTAGTCCGTAATTACCTATGATCAACACACTTTTTTCTCCACTTCTGTATGTAACATGGCACTGGGAAACTATCACAGATTTGATATTAATATGCAGATAGTCAGCAAGGTAGTTAATCACATCATTCAGGTGTCTCTGAGCCTGCCTTGCTGCCTGGCAGAGATAAATTTGGGAGAGTGATACAGAACAATATTTTAAACCAATTAAAACCTAAGTGCATGTTTCAGAAATTATTCTACCAATTACAGTTCTGATAGAAGGTGGAACTGTTTTCCATTCTTTGTCTAGGATATGCATAGGTATATGTAAGAATAATTGACACTCCTGGCTGTTTTTCTCTTAATAAAGCTACTGTTTATCAATAAAAGTGATTAATAGCTGCTTTGTCCCCAGATTACATTAGGTCATTCAGTGCAGAGCATATAGCTCCTTCCTCTGTATCTCTGGGGAAGCAGAAACCTCCCAGTCTCTTCAAAAAAAGGATGCAGCAGTTCGGGAGGATGCAGCTTGTGGGGCTGTTGAGCACCTGAACCTGCTGGAGAGGCTGCAGCAGATTTCATGTCTCTGCAGCTCTGCAGTCCGCATCTTTTCAGACTGCCCTGCAGTGTTTTCTGGGGAAGGCCTCTGTGTTTGTGGTCCCCAAATCTTGTGGGTCTAGTGGCAGAATGAAATGCTGGAGTTTGTAGAGAAGCTTAATGGCGGCCGAATTGCACTTTTCAAGGAAGACCAGTGCACAACCCTTTGTGAATTGCTTTGCAGGAGAGGGTTTTGTGACAAAGATCGCAAAATTAAACCCTTTTCATGACCCCATTATACACTAATGATATCTGCTTTAGTAAAGAAATCTTTCAGGAGATCTGTTTCTTTCAAAAGCAATCATGCTAAACGTTCCTCACTGGGGGAAATTCAGCACTGAGCCAGCACAAAAGCTACGTATAGTCAATGTCCCACACATTCACCTGTAATTTAATTCCAAACACATGGCCAAGACCAGATAGACATCAGGAAAGTACCATTTAAGGTCTTTATAATCACATTTAGGCTTCAAGCTGGCCTTTTATGTGAGCTGAGTTGTCGATGCTACTGCATATCTATATTAAATCATTTTCTTATCAGAGTGCTACTACAAAAGCTGGCATATCTCAGCATCCTGAACTCTTTACTTTCTTGATTTTCAAAACATTTGCTCTTAAGAGGGCTTGTTTATTCCAGTGGAGTCAGTGGAAGACATTGTGGTCTCATCCCACTGGATGAAGGGATTTGCTTCTTCCTTAACTAAGAAGCAAAGAGGACCTACAACTGAAAGAGCTATGATGAGCTTTTGGATAAATCTGGGTTGAATTAGCTTCGGCATCTCACTGCATACATCTTGTCATGCAGTTGCGAAGAGCACTGCATATCTAAAAGGGCTGCTAGCTTTGAAAGATCGAGCTTTTCTCAGCAAGAGCTGGGGCACTGGCAAAGTCACTTTTGCAACAGCACTGTCCTGCTTTCTCATCTTCATGGCTAGTCAGCCAGAAAAAAAAGCCGGTTCCTTTCCCAGACTGTGCTGGCAGACTTGTATTTACTTCTGTACCTGACTGTGACATTGAGGTACCTTGTTTTGTTCCTTGAGGACAGATATTCTGGTGCACCTCAGGGCATTACTATGGAGAGAAGAGCATATACAGAGCCAGCTACAGCGGGAGATGTGGCTTGGGACCTACAGGAGCTTGTTCGTTAATGCACAGCCCAGGTAACTGTTGTAAACCCTGCGGTATGTTCTCAGTTTGGCAACCATCAGGCGTTTTTTTACTGCAGCACTGAATAACAAAGCATTTTCAAATACCTAAGCATAAACTCATGACCTCTGACAGTTTTTTTTCAAAGCAGTGCACTTGCTACCTTGCAGTTTTGGGAGATGGCCCAGAAACCTCCCTGAGGAGAGACCAGAACAGCAGCCTTAGAAATCTTAGTGAGTTGGAAGGGATTATAAGGATTAAAGAATGCCCACAGCACTCCTTAGGTAGAGGCCAACTTGCAAACCTCAACCAAATGCCAGTTTTTAAAGTGAGTAGTTTTGAAAGCTTAATGTTGCCTTCCAAACAGCATCCCTCCAGTGCCGCTGTTAGTTAATCTTCTGTATGGCTTTCTGTATGACCTCTCTGGGAGACCCCAAACCACAGTCCTTACTAGCTATAACAGGAGGCATGCCATTGATGTCAGTTGGCTTTGGATTGGGCCCTAAATGCATATAATATCAAATTATGTGGCAACTGTGCATTTTCCATTGAACTCAGTAACAACAAAGCAGTCTCCCACTCCACATTATTGAGAGAAGTGGGGTCCATAGAAAAGTAAGTGAGGAAAAGCCTTACAACAGCATTTGTGCAATTGTTGGCTGCTGCTGCCACTACTTTCATTATAGGAAACGTTCCCTTAAAATTGCTATGCTGCAGGTGTTGCCCATTCTCTGGTCACTGCCTGCCAGTATTAATAAGACAGTGACAGCGTTGTGTCAGAAAGTTCCAGCTCTGACTTTATTTACCCTTGAGGGCAGATACAATCTCGGGAGGAGCTTTGAATCCTATTATAGCAAACTGTGGCTGCAGTGGCAGGTTTATGAGGTAGAGAAACCCACACCTCCTCGTCTGAAGGAGTTATTGGTAATGTTCCTGAGGGTTGTTCAGTTTTTTTCTAGTTTTTCTAAAATGTAAGGCCACCTGCCGTGTGTTCTATTTAATATAAATGCACTGCTTTTGATGTCCTTCATGGTGCATAAGACAGATTACTGTGAATGGTTGAAAGGGATTACTTAACTTCTGTCTCTGGACCCAAACAAACTCTGTGACTCCCAGGTGCATAGGCAAGAAGCGCAGATGATTTGCAACCCAAGGTTGTGCTAAGATGTGGCAGGGACTGTTGACTGGGCTCCACTTTGACATGAATGGAAGCTGTTTAGATCAAACCTCAGTGATGGATACTGTGACTTCAGCAGGGCCCCAGTGGACCATGCTGGATAAGAATGCTTTTAACAGACAAGTAGAAACACAGTTGTTTCCAATGGGGGCAATACACTTATAACTGGATAATGAGGATTTTCCATGCAGTCATCACAAGAGATATGTTTGCTCAGGAAACAAAGGTGCATCTATAAGACTTTAAAGTCTCATTTATAGAGACCATATCTTTCCTCCTTATATTTACAGCATGGCTATCTCTGTCATTTCTGATAACAACACCAAAAGGGCTGTTTGCTCAGAAAACAAGTCCTCATTGTTCAGGAAATTACCATTTAAATTTATTTCATTTCATTAAACCTCTACTGTTCAGCTACCCACGGTGTGGGAGCACTGGGACGTATACAAAGCAGCAAGACTGCTGAAGTCTAAATCAGACTTTAATAAGGGAATGTCATGTTTCATTTAAAAGCTTTTCCTCACCTTCCTTTTTTTGTGCCGTCAAGTGAAAATAAAACTAGGGTTATAATTACATCGCTGCCTCCGCTCCACATTATCTGTGAGATCTCTCACATTTCTTTCCACACCTTTTCCACTCCTCCCTATCTTTTCTGCTTGCTTAACAGGCTGTCAGGATCCCGGCGCTCCCTCCAATAAGCAAATGACTAGCTGTGGTCCTTGTTCATTATGGGGTGACAAGCTCAAGGAATAAATGCCTACAACATGGAGAGGTTCGTGCTGCGGGATGTCAGCCTGACTTGGTTGGGTGGAAAATGAGGTGGCCTGGGTTTCCCCACTCTCTCTGGAGTGTGAAATTGGACAGAGACTGACTTGGACAGATGTTCATCCTCTTCGGAATCTTATTGCTGCTCTCAGATCCACCCTGGCAGATTGCTGCATTATGCTCTTACAAACTACTGTCAAGTTTTACTTCTCCTTATAGAGTGCTTGACAAATTTTTTTGCCCAAATCCTTCTTTATATTCCCCTTAAGCCTTTTCTTTTTTCATTCCTGTACACTACCCCCTTTCTTCCCGCTTCTTCATTTTTTTACTTCTTGCCACTGTTCCCCCTTCTGTTCTTTTCCATAATTCCCTTTTCCTTTAAATCTTCCTTATGATAAAACCTGTGTATCCTCAAAGATTTATAGGCTGTTCATTTCCTGGCCTGCCCTGAGTTCCTAGTTTCCAGTTTTGATCCAAACTCCACACTTCATGGTACCCCCATTGGGCTCCCAGGACTTTAGACAGGCTCTGTGCACCCACTGGCATGGCTCTTAGTTAACAGGGACCCCAGACAATAGTTCTTTCAGGCAGGGATTTTCTGTGTCTGTCTCTGCTAAATCCCTGGTCCCCAGTGTAAATGATGTTGGGTGGTTGCATCTGTGATACTTAAGACTTCTAGAGCAGGTTTATTTTGGAGAAAGCTGATTGGAGCTGGGAAGAACAGACTGGGAGGTGGATTAACTTTAGCAGTGGGGACAACCAGTAGCCCCGAACTTCTGCACAGTTCCTACCCCTCTTATTTAATGGATTGCAATTATACTTGGTCTTTGGAAGTCTGTATAGTCATTGCTAGAATTAAACACCAATCCTGAAGTCAGTAATGGTATATTATTAATACATAATAATATTTTAAAACTGAAATGAAACTCCTGGGTCACTGAGTTTAGTCTTCCTGTACCACAGGTGATCACATCATACAAAACCTCATATAAAAGGTAGATATTTTCTTTTGAGATAGCTGATTGCCTCTTTAAATTAGGAAAATACGTTGCTGAGAATGATACGATGCATTCATCTTGGGACTTCGCCTTTTGAGCATTAAGCTGCAGTTATACAGATTAAGCTGTAGTTATACAGGTTCTTTCATGCTATAAACATCACTGCTGCTTCCCAGAGCGGTGAGCCTACCTTCTCTGCCTCACATGGCTCATTCTTGCTACCTTCCTTGAGCAGTGCAAGCTTTTGTAGACTTGCATTGCTCGTCATACTAGGTAAGTGATGAAGCTGGAAGCCAGCATGGGCAGGAAAAAAAGAAAAGATTAATATTATGTGACTTGATGAGATGAGGCCCATCCCTGCAGCTCTATGAACACTAGTACTAGGACCTTGGTGCAGGGGAATGCCAGAAGACCTCTTCTGGGCAATCTGGATTTAAGCCAAGTTAAAGTGACTCTTTACTGCAGTATTAAAATTGACTCTTTTGCTAGTCTTCACAAGAGACAAGAATGAGCCAGCTGCACTTTCACTGTGCTTTATCTGATGAAGCCTCTTCCAAGCTTTTCATGAAAGTAAGCAGCATTGTTCTGAGTAGAAGAGAAACACAGTTTAATGGGGAAAATAGTGGCTGAGCTCTTGATAGTTAAAGTGCCAGCCGCTGGCATTTGTCTTCAACCCAGGCAGCAGACAGGAGTGCGGAGGTTATGTGGCGCACAACCGGTTGTTCTCTGATTCTGAAGCTCTCTGATTATTCAGGTCTCTTCATCTGGAATAGTTGCATGAATGTAACACTGACAAGAAGCCATATTCTGCTTAAACTGCTTTAAACTAGTACACTGATCAATTTACCATGCTCTGGCTTTTAATAAGCACTTATCAGAAATATTTCATGGTAATTTTTGATCAGACACATGCAAACATTCAGTAGCAGCATTCAGTGGAAGTTTCAGGAGCTTTAGCACTAAAGCCTCTCAGTGGGTCTGGATTCATTTGTAGGCAGAGTGATCAAAAGGAAACCACTATTGGCATCTAAATATAAAAGATTCAGTTTGTAACTGACCTCAGTTCTTTGTAAAGCCCAGTGAATGGGAATTATTTTAAAGGATTTAAAAATCTTTTTATTTCTTATCTTCTTTATTGGTATTATCTGTGGCAAGATGCTCAAGCGAAGCACAGGAGTAATCTGACTGATTTAACATTTACTGCTATGATATTTATTTATTGTAAATGGAAGTCCATGGGATGTGCCAAACAACGTATCATTTACTAAGCATAAACCCCATTATTAGTCTCCTGGTGTGCATAGTCAATGGGCTGATCTTCAGGAAACAATATAAGCCAACAAAGCCCACTGCTTGATCCAATATGAAGTATGCAGCAGCTAATGCAGATTCATAATAGTAGACCCTAATAATGATTCTTGAAATTGAAAGATCCTGATGAGGATTGATATCCATTATGATTATTTGTGTTTAAACAAAAATGCACATATTGGACCTGCCATATGTAAAAGGATGAAATCAAAGTTCAGCCCACAGATTACTTGCCAACCCAAAGTTTCCTGGAATGAGCACAAATTATAAAATGTATTTGATCCTGCCTTGGAACAAAGGCTGGCTCATATCTTTGATCCCTTCCAAACCAATGTCTTATGATTCTGTGGAGTCAGTGGAAGAATATCATGGAGCAGATGAGAATTTCACCTTACAGATCAAGAAGGGCAGAAGATAAAGTGACACCAGGAAGTGGTATCAACAGAACAACACATGATATAGGCAAAAGTAGTTTCTGGTTTATTGTACTTTATCTCCTGGTGGGAATTTTCCCTGTTTATGCTTCACATATACTATATTGCTTTGCTGGTTTGCACAAGTACGGCCACTGTGTGTTGCATTGGTTTGAGTTAGTATTTCTCACTTATTGGTTGTGTTGTATGCAATGTCTTCTGCTTTGTTGTCGAGGTAATCTCTGAGTTTATGCTTCTTAATTACGAAGCACCCTGTACTTGTTGGTTTCTCATGGGCAAACAAATGGAAAGTCAAAACGTGTTCATCTACTGGTGCCAAGCACAAAACTCATCACTCCTGAATGTAAATGTAATGCTCTTTGCAGAAACAAAATACTGCTACCAATGCAGCAGAGGCATGCAAATTAAGAAAATCAGTTTGTAAACATGCAATCAAAAGAACTGTGATCCATTTTCCTTTTTTCCCTTGTCCTATCCATGAATATATGCATTTTGTATTTACAATCTTTGCCTATAGAGTGAGCATCTTTTATTGTTTTCTCCCTCATCACATCCTTGATAATAAATACAAGTTGAATTAGCATAAACACTACTTGCTAGCTTTGTTTGTAAACCAACAGCTTTTCTGATACTCTGTCCATATGTTGACAGACCTCATAGTGTTAGAATTCTGTTCATTCATGTAAAGGTTTTTGTCTCAGTGCTTTGTGTTAGTGTTACAGCCCTGTGACTGTGGGTGCAATAGGTGCTTTTGTTCCCATATTTGTGGGGTTGCTTATGTGGGTGCTTACTCCGCTGTCTCCTGTTTCTGTTGGAATCGATGGTTTCAGGTCCTCTTTGATCTATCTTAATTACAGAGGGGCATGAAAGCAATGTTAATTGCTTAGCTTCTGACTCCAGTTCTTGTCGTCAGAAATACATTTCTCCTCCCGTATTGACTTTGTGGATGCAAACACACAGGGATTTATTCACTGATGGGCTGTGCCCTTCCCTATTCTCTGTGACCAGACTTTGAGCAGCAACTTGTTCTGCTCAGTCATGTGCTGACTGGTGCAAAAGCAGGCTCTTTGCTTCACAATTGCTTCCTGTTGGGTATGAAACCTGAGCAAATATTTTTTTCCGAACTGAAAGCTTATATTGTTTTCTAGATGTTTTTCCCCCACTGTGTAGGTATTAATCTCTCTATTATGGGCAATATTAATAATTGACAGAGGGTAGGAAATACAAACAGTTTTAATCTGAGCTTCATACATTTATTTAACAACAACGTATCAATTTTTAATGGTATTATGGATTTTTAAGTAAGGCAAAAAAGTGCATTCCCTCACTGGGGTGTGATTGAGGTCTTACATTCCTACGTGGGAGAAAAAGTTCAGACCTGACCTTGAGGCATTTAAACACAACCTTAAATAGTCGTGATAATATTGAAACCTACTAATTCCTGTAAAAGTATCTTCAAAGGAAACTGTGATATGGTGCAGTCACTGGAATGTATTTATTATAGGTCTCTGAATTGCTACCTAAACCTGTAACAAGCAAGATAGCACCTCAGACAACCTTTATTAAGTACCCTGTTCTTTAAGGGGCAGGTCATAGAGTCTACCGCTATCTGATAGATTTAATGGCTTATGAGGGATTGTACTAACAAAAAACTCCAAGCTAACTCCCAAACCAAACATGATGCCAGAGTCCACTGTATTGTAGAGTCTACCCTGCTGTTCAGAGATAATGTCTTGTATGTCCAAGTGCCTCAAGCGTTTGAAAGACCGTAGGAATTTTTTCCTTATCAGGCTTAAACATCCCCTTTCTTGAGCTAAATGCTCTCCAGACCAAACTGTTTTACACAAATCTTTTTCACCGTTACTGAGCAGTCCCCATCAGCAGCTCTTGGTGGCCCCAGCCTTGTGCTGCTGGTGGTGTCTGTAAAACTACATAGAGCCAGGGAACTGGTCTGGTTGAAACAAATGGGAGGAGGGAAGAAATAAAGGTAATTGGATTCCCTTCATTTGCTCTCTGTGTGGCAGACACAAGTCAAAGAAGGTGGACATTGGCTTAAATGATGTTGCTGCAGGTTGTCTAACCCCAGCCTCAGGGTGAAGCCCTTCAATGATGTCACAGTCTTCACTGTATTGCTAAAATGGCCTTGAACAGAGCTTCTGTAGTCATGGAGACCTAGTCAAACTGCTTGATGACAAGTCAGTTGAAGGTCACTGTCATATGATTGCTCACCAGCAGCAATTGTCTCTAAAAGGGTCACAAAGTCATGTTTAGCATCTTTCTAGCTGAGAAGACTCCTTACCATTATCTTCCAAGATGACTCTAGAGAAGTTAAACTTTAAATCTTGCACCTTGGCAGATTTGTTCATGAAATAGGTGTAAAAACGCTTGCCTGTGTCATGACATGAGTGACATACATAGAAAGCAGAAGTGGCTGGGGGCTTTCTGAGGAAACACATTTGTTTCATCAGAATCAGATATGAGATTTTGATTTTGGGCCATCAATTGCAACCTCCTAACTGAGACAAAAGCTTAACCAACCTGTCTGCTGTCTAGCTCTAGGGAGAATGTTTAGGGGTTTGTTGTTGGCATTTCATGATTTTTCAGGAAACAGTATTGAGGTAGTTCTAAAGAACAGGAAGCATTTTTGAAATCCCAGAAATTTTTGAGGATGGGAAAACATATTTCCAGATCAGCTTACTCATGAACAGCCAAAAGGCTGGGGAGGGATAGGAATTTTAGGTGCCGTGAGGAATGTAAGTGATAATAAGTGGTAACATGCACACAGTGATCTTATTTCCCAGCTCTTTGATTACCTTTGGCCAAGAGATACAACACAAAAGATCTACTGCATTCTTTGACATGAAAACATTTTTGTAAACGTGGGCAGAAACTGGAGTTGCCTGCAGCTGACTATGGGTGGTAGCTTGTGTTTATTTTGTGATGTTGTCTTAGTCAAACTCCTTTGGGGATCAGGGGCTTTCCCAGCTGGATGTAGACTATCAGGGCCAACATGGGAATTATTCCACACTGGCATGTGATAGGGATGCTGCCATCCCAGCTTCACAAAGGATGTTTCTGCCAAGCTTTAATCCTGTGAGCAAGCCTTCCTTGGGCTAATTGTCTCATTGGATTTCAATGGACAGAAAGAACATTTTCCTGGAAGTGGGAGCAGGCTGAGGCAAGGTCTTGTGTCTTCACTCTGGTTTGGCCACATGCATAGTAGCAGCATGGCTTCAGGATCTGCACTTGTGCTTGTGCAAAGCATTCGACACTGTCCCACATGACATCCTTGTCTCTAAGTTGGAGAGACATCAATTTGATAAGTGGACCACTCAGTGGATAAAGAACTGGCTGGATGGCCGCACGCAAAGAGTTGTGGCCAATGGCTCAGTGTCCAGCTTGGAGAACAGTAACAAGTGGTGTCCCTCAGGGATCGGTGTTGGGACCGGTCTTCCTCAACATCTTTGTGTGTGACATGGACAGTGGGATTGAGTGCGCCCTCAGCAAGTTTGCCAATGACACCAAGGTGTGTGGTTCGGTTGATATGCTGGAGAGAAGGAATGGCATCCAGAGGGACCTTGACACTGCTTGTGAGGTGGCCTGATGCCAACCTGATGAAGTTTAAGCATGCCAAGTGCAAGGTCCTCCAGCTGGGTGGGAGCAATCCCAGGCACAGCTACAGGTTGGGGAGGGAAGAGATTGAGAACATCCTGCAGAGGAGGACTTGGGGGTGGTGGTCAATGAGAAAATGAACACGAGCTGGCAGTGTGCGCTCACAGTCCCGGAAGCCAACCGTCTCCTGGGCTGCATCAAAAGCAGCGTGACCAGCAGGTCGAGGGAGGTGACCCTTCCCCTCTACTCTGCTCTCCTGAGACCTCACTTGGAGTATTGTGTTCAGTTCTGGTGTCCTCACCATAAAAAGGACATGGAACTGTTGGAACAAATGCAGAGGAGGGCCACGAGGATGATCAGGGGAGTGGAGCACCTCCCATATGAAGATAGGCTGAGAAAGTTGGGGCTGTTCAGCCTGGAGAAGAGAAGGCTGCATGGAGACCTCAGAGCAGCCTTCCAGTATCTGAAGGGGGCCTATAGGGATGCTGGGGATGGACTCTTCATGAGGGACTGTAGTGATAGGACAAGGGGTAATGGGTTGAAACTTGAACAGGGGAAGTTTAGATTGGATATGAAGAAGAAATTCTTTACTGTGAGGGTAGTGAGGCAGTGGAATGGGTTGCCCAGGGAAGTTGTGAATGCTCCATTGCTGGCGGTGTTCAAGGCCAGGTTGGACATAGCCTTGGGTGTCATGGTTTAATGTGAGGTGTCCCTGCCCATGTCAGGGGGATTGCTACTAGATGATCTTAAGGTCCTTTCCAACTCTAACTATTCTATGATTCTATGATTCTAATATCTGTAGAGCTGCTCTAGTACCAGGTTGTGTTTGAATTTAACGTGTCTTCTTTCATCACATATTAACTCGAAGGCCTGCAAGAAGATTGAGTTTAAGCACATTACCTCACTAAAGTGGCTGTAAGGGCTTTCAGACCAAAGCAATAGTAGTTTGCTCAGCTCCTAGCACAAGTAGTGGGTAGAGCTCAGGGGTATGCCTACCTCTCTGTTAGATATGCACTAAACATCTCACTCTGTTGCAAGATTAGACAAGATTGCACCTAACATCATTGCCCTGGGAGATGTGTGCTCTTGCAGTGACAAAATACTCTTTCTAGCTAGGTGAGATCCCACAGGGAGTTCCCCAGAGCTATCCCATCTAAACTCTACCACTTTCTGCCACTACTGTCTCTACCTAAGCAGGATTGTCAGTATAATTTACAAACCAGGAAATAGAACAGACTGAGCCACCTTCTGAATTAGTGGAGAACTGCCTAATAATAGAGAACTATCTCTAAAGTCCTGCCATTGTTCCTGAGAAGAATGATTCCAGTCCCAGTTCAACTTAAGGAGAGATATCAAAGGAACAAGTGAAAGAAAAAGAGCATGAGCAGTTTCATTTCCCTTCATCCAGAACACTGAAATCTGTAGAGTCTTGTGCGTGTTTCTGGCAGCAGAATTGGGTCTCATTATTTGTGGCTTCCCTTTCTTTTTTTTTCTTTTTTCCTTATTTTTTTTTTCCATTTTCAACTCTTCCAGTCATTTTAAACCTTTGAATAGATGTGGTGACACAATAGATTTCCTTTCCTCCTGCCACTGCCATGATCACTGATAACTGTCTCCTGAACCCCATCTGTACCCCCAGCCCAAAGTTTAAATAGGGCATTGACTGGGACCCTTTCAGCTGCAATTGGTGGGACCTTACTGCTTTGGAGTCATGTTAAAGCTGATATATAGCTCAATCTACACTGCCCACAAAAGGTAATTGTTCAATTTAATTTTAATAGTGCTTCAGTTTACAGCAGGTAGTTAGATTTTGTATAGGCTTATGTATTTCAAGGTGCAAAGCCCTATCATTTTAGTGCAAAGGTTTCATGTAGCCACCTGCAGACTGTATTTTAAAAAGCCTGGCAATTTTTTGTTCTGGGTTCTGGGATAACTTTGTTACCCCTGTGGTTTAATATGATGTAGGATTAATTATACTCTATAAGCAACTCTGCAGCTTTTGTCTTTGCCTCTGAAAGGAATGCTTTAGAGGTGTCCAACCATGTTAAGGGGGGGAAACATTCTCTATATTATTACTTTGCCGTTTTTCAGCAATAAGCTGGCCATTGCTATGTTGTGATTGCTCTTTAGCTTCAGGAATTGCATGAATTTTCTCTTATAGTGGGCTATTTCATCTGTAAAAATTACATTCCTGGGGTCCCAGGCATATTATGAGCTTTAGGGACTAGACCAGCCTATGAACACCACTACATGCAACACAATTATTTCCCCCAGAGCAGATAAACCTTATGATACACTAAAAGGAAAAGATGCTGGCTGTAGTGGAAGACTCGAATGACAATCACCTAGATTAGATGGCAAACCAGCAGAAGGCAAAGCAGTTTGGCTTTCTCAGGAGGCTTCATAATGTTGCTTAATTTAGTGTTACTCCATTAAATAATGAATAGTAGAATAAGAGCTTGTGGGGAGTTTCTTGGTATCTTTACCATGCCAAAGACTTATGTTTCTGTCTGGAGGCCCATTTCAACATTATGCAGGAGCAAAGAACTGTTAGTTCTGATGCTGTAAGTGAATTTAATCTACTATCCTCTCACCAGCAACTGTCAATGCATCTGAAAACAGTTCTGGATGCTCCATATTGGTGCTTATGGGAAGATCACTTTAAAAACTGTATCAGTTGGGCACGTGTATGTGATATGAAATCCCTTATGCTTTTCCCCCCCATGCTTTGTTTGCTGCTGACAGGTTAAGCATGAATGATTTTGTCCATGCTAACTGATGCTGTTCCCTCTGTATCATTGATAAATTTAAAAAACAACAGCTCTAGCATGGGATTTGTGGGCATCCTGCTGTTAATCTTTTGCCACAGTAAAAGCAAGCTGACTATCTTTGATCTCAGTCTCTTAGCCACTTTCCAATGCGTGATGAAATGTTACCTCTCATCCCATGACAACTCATTTTTCATAAGAGCATATAGCAAGGGACTTGGTCAGAAGCTATTCCAAGTTTAAATGGCCCCTGGTAGTTGCTAAGGGAGAGGGTATTTCAGCTCTCCATGTGAAATGTGTGACATGCAAGAATATTTGAAGGCCAGGCTTTCTTACCAGCAAGATACAACCACAGGAGGCAGATTCATCTCAGCTGCCTTCAGCTGTCTACATACCAGCTGTGTAATCCAAGTTAGTTATCAAGGCTATGTCTTCAGTAACTATAGAGAGAAAGAACTACTTCCAAAGGGCAATACATTTAATCCCCAAAAGTTGCATTTAAAGGTTTCATTTCCTGAGATGCTGAATTCAATGGCAAGTTTAGCTTAAGTAGCTTCCTCTCCTGAATCTGCAATTCCCGTCCTTTCTGTGTGGTGGTACATCTGTTGACGGGACCATGCTGGAAGAGGGAAACTGAGTAAATTTGGCTTATTTTTAACCTCATAAGAGAATTTAATGCAAATTAAGGATATGATTTCCGCTGAGCTGATTTAATGGCTAATTAACACTAAAAGGCGAAGATTTGAGTTGTCTTCTTTCCTTCTTTCTGACATATGGTCTGGTCCTCCCTTACATGCCCAGCAGCATGTTTCCATTTTTTCTCTGTGTTGCTGCAATGCTCCTGTACTTGCAGAATGAACTTGTTAGAGAAATCATGGAACAGAAAGTAAGCACTACATAGTATTTTTTTTAGCTACATTATGTCCTTGATCTTGCTGTTGTTGCACCTACCAGAATGGTAGCGCTGGAGAGGAGGGAAGAGAGCCTGGAGGAGCTTGAGCCAGACCACTTAGTAGTAGTGCGTATTTCCATGGATGCAAAATGACTCAGAAACCAGACTGTATGTAGGTCGCTGGGTGAGAGATAAGGTCATGTCATGCTTTAAAGCAGGCTGCCCAAAACTGTGTCCTGATATACAGAACCTTACAGGACACAGACTTGGGCAACTTTGCGTAGCTGACCCAGACTGAATAGAGCATTTGCACTTAACGATCTCAAGAGGTACCTTACAACCTCAACAGTACTGTGATTCATGATTAGTGACTGTTCCCCTGGCAAAGGCTGTTTCTATGCTCATAAGGTCAGTGGTAGGCTTTAAAGCCTGGTCCCATAAACAGTTGAAATGGCACAATTGAGAAGTGGCAAACTGAACCATGAAAGTGTGAAAACTTGATTGAGAGTGGTAGGGAATGAAAATTTTATAAACCATTTTTGCTGCTGCAGTCAGCATTTTGCTGAGCAACCTGTATATAGTTTGGAGCAATTTTGTTCACTGCAGGCACCTATTTCACTTCACAGATTGTAGAGGGAGACTTGATGAGTAGCTTAGATTAAATTGCTAACTTTCAGATGACTAAAATTTGATAACATGAGTGTTACTGTACGCTGCTACCCATCAGTGCTGCTCAAAGCCCAGAATGCAGTGATTGTGAAGGGTTGGCTAGTGTAGCCTCAGAAGGCTCAGGGAAAGCCGTTTATGAAATGGTAAAGTCATTTCACTCCTGGGCCTGTTTTTTAATGTTAATGTTATGCTTGGAAACCTCAGCTGATCACTGCACTTTGCTGGTTTCCTTTCTCTAGCCGATTTAAGGGGGGACTCCATTAGGACATGACAAATGATGTGGTAATTTGATATGCTCAGAGCCTCTTCACTTATTTAAAAAGAATAAAGGCAATGGCTGAGTTATCCATTATTTATTGATAGCACTTAGGAAAGCACTGTGGTAGACACTGTTGCAAACAAACATATCATGTGATCGAGCAATTAAAGTTTGTAGGATGACACGTTCTAAAGGTTGTTTCAAAACATCTTTCAAAAGGAAAAGTTTTCAAGCTTTGACAGCTTTGAAAGAATTGCTTTGAAAGCTCTAAGAAGCATGAAAGGCTATTTTCAGATAGCACCAAAAAGCCATGCAAATTCCTCTATATCCTTAGATACCCAGATGTACACCTTGAATGAGGAAGGCCAGAAGGTAGCTAACCTACCTTCTACATAACCTACCTTTTATTATGTCTTTAGGTATGAACTGTATCCCTAGATCAGTGTCTAGGAGACAACAGGACCTAATGTCTAGGACAGAACAGGATCTAAAGCTTAGCTTCTCCATAGCACCTCTATGATTTACTGATCTTCAGGGTATTTCCAAAAACCAGAACCTCCTTAGAAAGGCTGCAAATGTGATGAGTCACAGTATGTACTAGAATTTGACCAATGTGTTGCTGTCTGACATAAACCTACTCACAGATTTCCTTTCTTACACTCAGAATACCTAACTATCAGAAGGAGGTGGAATGTATCAGGTATTTATGAGGTAGAGCCAAACTGAAAATCAGTGGTCCTAGAAACAGTGTAAGTAAATTACAAAAATATAGGGCAAAAATATTACGGTTGGGATTCATCATCCCGGCTTTGATTGCTTACAGTGTAATAATTGTGTCTGGAATAGTTATCTAGACACCTTTTATACTCAAGGGGAAGAAGAGGTCACTTCTGGGCTATAAATCCTCTGGCCGACTTTAATCATCTTGCTTTGGTACAGAAACTTCTTTTTCTCTCAGCTGACTATAAGAGAAGACTGGGTGAAGCAGATCAGATGAGGACATCCACCTGGAGATAAAATGCATCCTCTCCTAGTGTACACCAACCACAGCACAGATATGTGTGTGTAGTCTACCTTTCTGTGTGTGAGGGAAAAGTCATTCTTTTCCACAGAAATCAGTGTTGCAACCCAGCAAATCTAGTAAAAACTTGAATTCAACTAGTTTTCAGGAAATGAGAAAATCAGTGTGTGGCTGGAGGAAGAACACAGAGGGGGAAACTTCACTGTTTTTAAAAGCACCGAGACAAATATAAAACTGCTGGCCTGTTCTTCAGACTCCTGGAAAACAGGTCCAGTCTGTTGTTCCTATGAGCATTTCACTAAAAAATGCAAACCCCTTGCCAGGCAAGATATTTGCTTTTAAGTTTCTGAACAATGTGGAGCCAATCAAGCTAATATTCCTCTCTGCTATTTGTATATGTTGCAACATTTTCCACTTGTTTTAAGTATCTTACCAGTGTGCAGAAAGGTCAGTAGGTGCAGCCTTGAGCCAAATGAAGATTCTCCATCTGTACTTGGAAGTTGCAAAACTGCTGTGTCTCTGTATGTAATTAGCACAAGCACTGTGCCAGATTAATGGGACTATACAGCCTCCAGATTATATCTGACTGGCTTGAAGAGATGGAAACATCAGAAATGAAGACATCTACTGAACTGAACTGAGAAATCTGTTAGAGATATCACACAAGTTATTTTTTTCTTTTTCCCTGTTGAGTGTTGTTCAAAAGAACTAAATGAAAACCACCATTAGAGTGATGAAATCTACTTTCTCTGTAATTTGTCATGGCCTAGTGCTAAAATCCTATGCTCACTCCTTAAAGGAGACTTGAACTTTGCTACTGGGTTCTTTTCTGCTGTAAATATCACTATACCTGTTTTGTTCAGACAGTCTTCGTTGTTATGCTACATCGGTTTCTGAGTAAAACTGAACTTGTAATAAACAGAAAACCAGAGGAGATGATAAACTCAAGGCACCTTTTTAGTTTCTGTGGGATATTGAAGGACTAGTTGTTATGCACAAGCACTAGAAATGTTGCAGTTTGTCTAAATACCTAGCAACACCCAAGAAAATCAACAGGAAAAAAAAAAGTAACTCTTCTTTTGTCTGGTCTTTTGTGCTCTCACAAACCTTGGAGATTTTCAGGCAAGGCTTTCTGCTTTCAGCCTCCCAGTAACAAACAAATAATATGTTTAACTACTCTCCATGCGTTTTTACTGTTGATGTGGGAAGCCCAGAGGGTCCTTATCTCCTTACTTCTTCTGAGGGCAGAGGAGCTGGTGACCAAAAAACCACAAAGTCATACTCCTGAGCAGAGAGTCTCGGACCTTGTACCTATAGTTTTGCTATGTGTAAACTTCCTATGAAAAATGTCGTTGTAAGAAATCTAATTTTCTTCTCCCATCATTTACCTCTGTAGGAAAACAATCCATAAGCACCATGGTACAGCAGGTTAATAAAATCATCTGCATTTTATCAAAGACTAATGAAGTGTTCTCTAAAAAGTTCTAAGCCTGTCAATAACTGCTGATGTAATTTTAATTTATGATAAAACATTAGGAGTGTACATCCTGTTTATGCACATTTTCAGTCATATGGAGAGAGAAGTTTATACTGTTAGGAAGCAAAGTAGATAGACCCCAAGGTGACATGGTCTGACTACATCAGCTGCTGGAGCTGAAGGAATTGAGATTTCTGGGAAATCGCTGCAGAGGAAGCTCATGTTTTCATTGACAAATAGCAATATCATAGAACCACAGAATCACAGAATCAACTAGGTTAGAAAAGACCTTAATCATCATGTCCAGCCGTTACCCCAGGGATGGGTCTATTTTGTGCTGTCACTGCCAAAACTGTAAACTGATGTTTCAGGTCTGAGTCTCATAGCATGGGATGATTCACATTCTAGGAGGTGACTGGCTCTCTCTTGTTGGCCATACATACAGGCTTATCAACTAACTGAGATGAAGGAAGCCATTCAGGTGCCAAAACATAGGAGCCTAATACCTATCATGTGCTTTAGGGTATTCTTGGCCTTTGGCTGACACTCTGGAGGGTAAGCTCTGTGTCATTGCTTCCAGGCCTGTACAAGTATCTTGAGTCTGGAAAAATATCAAAAATGGCACTAGATGTGTGTGAGCACCTGAATTGCTCTAAAAGTTCAACTTTAGACACTTGCATCTAATTTCATTTAACTCAGTATGTGAAGATCTCTTGTCAGTGTGTATATGCAAAGACCACACATGTGGACTTCCTCTCTTAGCCTTTATCACCTGGTCTGGAGCTGGGCCCAGGAGGGCTCAGTGACTATTTACTAGGGAGTGATGGGGAGCAGAATCCAAAAATCAAACTAAAACCAGTGCAGGCAGGGGTAGCCTATAACCCACCCCTATTTTTTGTTCTAATGGCTAGAAAAAAGGAAAAATTGCTTAAATTATCCTTGAATGAAGTTACTTTTTTAGTGGCTATGCAATAAAAAAAGGAACAACTTCCAAGGGAGGCATAGACTCCAAAAGTGCTGAGGGAGGATTCATGGCCTTGCACCTCTCCTCTCTTTGCTATGCCTTAGTTTGAACATAATCTGTGATGTTGTGAGCATGCATTTTTGGCTTCTATAGGTATCCCCAGAAAGAGCAATTACTCTGCTTGTGCACCTGGGAAGCAATTTGCTGCTGCCCCAAACTAGCAGTAAAGCATCTCATGTTACTGACCAGTATATTTGAAGGCTTCACCAGTTCCATTCCAGGCTGTCTGCCAGCCCTGTGAAGGAAAGGGATGTCTTTTATTCTGTGACTGCACAAGCCAGAAGAGGAAATAGGGAGTGGAGGAGTGTGTGGTCCAAGCAATAGTTGTAGTCTGTTGTCGTGGTTTAAGCCCAGCCGGTAACTCAGTACCACACATCCGCTTGCTCACTTCCCCCGCTTCCTCCCCCCCTGCTCCTGGAGGGATGGGGAGGAGAATCGAAAGAACATAACTCCCATGGGCTGAAATAAGAACAGTCCAGTAACTAAGGTATAACACAAACCACTGCTGCTACCACCAATAATAATAATGATAAGGGAATTACAGGGGAAGAGAATACAGCTACTCACCACCCGCCGACCGATACCCAGCCCGACCCAGCAGTGATACTGCAGGGTATCAACTACTGGCATCAACAGTGATACCTTCCTGGTAACTGCCCCCAGTATATATACTGGGCATGACATGCTGTGGTATGGAATACCTCTTTGATTAGTTTGGGTCAGGTGTCCTGTCTCTGCTTCCTCCCGGCTTTCTCTCCTCCCTGGCAGAGCGTGAGACTCAGAAAGTCCTTGGTCAGAGTAAAACAGTACTGAGCAATAACTAAAACCATCGGTGTTATCAGTGCTGTTGTGAGGCTGAACGTCAAAAACACAGCTCTGCATCAGCTACTAAGAAGGAGAAAAATGACTGCTACAGCTGAACCCAGGACATCTGTACACATACATTTTAATTCATTTGCAGAAGGACATATTTACTAATGAACTTCCCTCGACATTTCTCTCTTGCTTTACGGTGTATCCATGGAAGACCTCTTTGATTAAAAACCTAGGGCATGCTGTGGAAGATGGGACTTGCTTCAATTATAATGTGCTGTTAGCTGACCAGTAAGTAAAGATGAAATAAATTGTCCCATTTCCTGTCTCTGAGGCTGGTTGTTTGAGCATATTACTCATCTGGGGAGAGTGCATTGTATTGCTAAGGTTGAGAGCACACACATTTATCGTTAATAACAGCACAGGGATGAGTTGCTTTCCCATAGCCTTGTCTTTTGTTTGTGAGATTAACTTGTTTCAACATTGCAAATTCTATATTATGGAACAATTCTATACTCAGTCATTTGAGAGCTGAATATGATTTTCCCTTCTGTAGAAGTGCAGGGTTTTCCTGTCTTGAGCAGTAGGCTTTTGAGATTTTACAGTTATTTACAACTGGAATGGTGTATCATGCTTTAAGCATGGGGGAAGGCAAGCTCTTTTCACTACGCAAGCAGCGCATGCTCTTTGCTCTTGTCCATTGGCTCTGTTCTGTTTGCCAGTGAGAATATTTCACCTGCAGAGTTTATGGTCTTAGGCAGCTTTAATCCAAAATCTGATACTGCCTCAAACTCTAAAATCAAAGCCACTTGATATTTAGAGCTGTGGAATCTGCTTAACTCCTTCTGATTCTTGCTCCTATTTCAATGTCAAGTCTCTTCATTTGGGTGTCAAATATGGATCTAAATGGATGATTCTGTTAACCCTTTGGCTTCTCACAGTGGTAGGTTGATTGACTTCAGTGACGGGATGCAAATATGGGACAAAGGACTGATGCAAATGAAAGTGATAATTTATTCTGCTCTGTCTGGCATGATGCTTGTTTTGTTTAGTGCTTAAAGAGATTCCATTAAGATCTCTCTAAAAGTGAGGCATGGACAGGTGCATATGAAAAGGAGGGAGAAGAGCTACACTGCTATCTTCAGGCATTTGCGTTGGAATATGCCACCTAACTTCCAGGTGGAGCTTCTCCAGAAATCATGGTCCAAAGACATCAATGGGTTTGATCTGTGTTCCCTTACCAGCTATGTCACTGTGAATCCCTGGCAGCAGGAGGTAATAGCAGCAGGAGGTCATTTTGGGGCTTAGATCTCTGAAGAGGCCCCTGGGGAGCATGTTGCCTTTCCCTCAGCTGCTGCAAAGAATCACAGAATAGTTAGGGATTGGAAAGGACCTTAAGATCATCTAGTTCCAAACCCCCTGCCATCAGCACGGACATGTCACAGTAAGCCATGTACACCCAAGGCTCTGTCCAACCTGGCCTTGAACACCGCCAGCAATGGAGCATTCACAACTTCCCTGGGCAACCCATTCCAGTGCCTCACCATCCTTACAGGAAAGAATTTCTTCCTCAGATCCAATCTAAACTTCCCCTGTTTAAGTTTGAACCTATCACTACAGTCCCTCATGAAGAGTCCATCCCCAGCATCCCTATAGGCCCCCTTCAGATACTGGAAGGCTGCTATGAGATCTCCATGCAGCCTTCTCTTCTCCAGGCTTGAACAGCCCCAACTTTCTCAGCCTATCTTCATACAGGAGGTGCTCCAGTCCCCTGATCATCCCCGTGGCCCTCCTCTGCACTTGTTCCAACAGTTCCATGTCCTTCTTATGTTGAGGACACCAGAACTGCACACAGTAGTCCAAGTGAGGTCTCACAAGAGCAGAGTAGAGGGGCAGGATCACCTCCCTCGACCTGCTGGTCATGCTCCTTTTGATGCAGCCCAGGATACGGGTGGCTTTCTGGGCTGCAAGCGCACACTGAAGCTGGCTCTTATTAATTTTTTCATCTACCAACACCCCCAAGTCCTTTTCTGATTCTCTTCCCTGCCCCAACCTGTAGCTATGCCTGGGATTGCTCCCACCCAGGTGCAGGACCTTGCACTTGGCATGGTTAAACTTCATCAGGTTGGCATCAGCCCACCTCACAGGTGTGTCAAGGTCCCTCTGGATGCCATTCCTTCCCTCCAGCATGTCAACCAAAGCACGCAGCTTGGTGTCATTGGCAAACTAATGAAGAGGTCTTCTAGATGCCTGTGCCCATCCATTATGGGTTCCCCACTCCTGCAAATCAATTAAAAACAGGTCAGCTAAATTATTATTGGTTAACAGCAGGGCATCTCCCAGGGCACTTCCCAGCACCTCCTGGTTTCTCTGTGAAAGGGGAAAAAGCAGTCCCTACAAGGCAGGGATGATTTTATTCCCAGTCTCATGAGGGACAGTGTAAACTGCTGGTGACACAGGCAGGGAAGGCAGCAGCTGCATCAAGACCAAATGGCCTCCCACCAGTTAGCACACCACCGGACGATAAATATTGCATTTATTCTCGTGGAACAAAGGATCCAAATTCTTAGTGCTTATGGGGAAAAGGTTGGAGGCAGCTCCAGGGTACTGTGTGAAAGGAAATAAAAAGCAGTTGTAAATCATTGCGACCCAGTGGGAGAAAAAAAAAAAGTAGCCCATTGTCTTTTATTGCAGCGCTAAATCAATGAGAAAGAAGGTGGGAGATTTATTAAAGTGGAATCCACATTGCTTGCAACACCTGAATTTACTTTCATTAGAACGTCAGTTTTCTGATCTAATGATTTTGCTTTTATTAATTAGCCTTTATGCAAATCCAGCCCCCAAAAGCACCACTTCCTGCTCAGAAGTAAGGTATCTCATCTGCATGGAAGTGGAGAGGCTGTATTACTCTCCTTCTCAAGGTGAACACAATTAAATGTAAAAAACCTAACAAACCCCAGCCCCCAAATCCCTTTACACACCCACAGCAATAACTAATAATACTTAATGCTCTGACTGGCTTTTATCCCTGTTGTTGAAAGCCAGCACTAAGGCAAACACAAGCATAAACAGCTGATCACAAACAGCAAAAAGAAAGTTCAGCTAAGATCTTTAACAAAAGCTTTGTTCAAAATTAGGTGATGGGCAATTCCAAGCATAGAAAAAAAGCCATAGTTTTAAAATATTTTAACCTCAGCTGCACAGTCAATATTCCTGTTTGATATGCCATCTGTACTGTTTTATTGCACTTTCTTGTTTTCATTAATCCCCGATTCTCCACAATGCTGTGGAACAGCTACAGCAGATGCTCACACCTTCATAAGGAAGGCTGCCTTAGCAATTCCACCTGTACTGACTGAAGGTGAGAGGGGGACAATGCATGGGCATCAATGGGAATCTCTTTGCAGCTGAGCAGATTTTTCAGGCAGAAAGAGGCAAGATTTCATGGAAGCCATCGTGTTGGCAGGACCTGTGGATGGGCTTTCAGACACACCACACTGCCAGGTGTGTTTGGCTGCCTCTGCTCAGAGGGTCTGTGCTGCTTCTGCATTGGGCACGCCTCTGCAGCTTCTCTAGGTGATGTTTATGAGAAGCGGTGTGCTCTTGACAGCTCTGGTGTTACATTCTGGTGCTGAGACATGAAACACTCTTTGAGGGTGATCTTCCCTTTTTACTTTTGTTCAATGTTTAGCAGGGACTCTGACTTCTTTTTCATGCTTACTGATAAATTGACCTGGAAGTCCGAAGACATAGCTCCTTCTTTCTATTTTGTTTTCTTCACCCCTTAAGCACTGCACATGTGCCTGGATGGACATGTATGGGGGGTACACTGGCTGTGTGGTTGGTGCCTGGAGGATAGAAGGCTCCACTGCACCACAGAGCTTACTCAGTAGGTCGTGAACTGTGACATGGAGCCTGGAGAAGTATTAAGGCTTCCTGGAGGTACATTCAGAGCTTTGCTGAGGAGACCACAACGAGTGGAAGAACCCAAGGCCTGTGGGGAAAGTGTACCAGAAAGCTGTTTGGAGCCAAGAAGGAGACAGATTAAACCTCTGCAAGAGCTGGGTGTATTCTCTTTTGTTAAGAACTATTACGTGGTGAGATGCTGGGAACATATTTACAATGCAGGGGCTGGGCAGTCCTGTCCAGATTTACTAGTAACAAGACTCCAGGGTGCAACAGACCCCTCACACTGTGGTTTCCAAAGGTTGTGGATGTTGTGTTTAAGGCTGGTTCTTTTTCCTAAAAGGAGAGTTTAATAAAAATTGTAACATTTGCTAAAAGTTACAGAATAGCTTCTATGTAGGGGCTAAGTAGGTAGGACTGTTCAGCCTGGAAAAGAGGTTACTGAAAAGGTTATCTGAAAAACTTGTAATATATTGAGTTGTAAAGAACACTGAATAGCAGACTCTTCATTATAAAAACTAAAGGGCATCAAAGGATACTAGCAGGCAGTGAGTTCAAGCAAAACAAACACCAGGAGGTGTTCCTTCACGCAGTTAGTAAGCAACATCCATAGCAATTTGCTGAAAATGCTGAACTGCTTCTTTTGTAAGAGCAATTCATGGCAGAAAAGTTCCCCAAGGGCTGTTGAGTATAAGGACATTGCCTCTGGCTGGGAAGTCCTTGAGCCTCAAAGTCTGCAAGCCTGGAGGAATGATCTGGAGAAGCGTCTGTACATTCTTATTCTGTTCTTCAGATGGCCAGATAGGGAACTAGATGGATCTTTGATCTGATGTGGTAAATCCATGATTGTGGTCTTAAAGTTCAGGAAGACTTTCTGTCCCTCTGCATCTCTTTCAAAGACCCATCTGCAGGAGGGTCACCTTGGAACCTTTTGGAAGATTTTCTTACTCTTCCACAAGCACATATTACTGCTTGCAGGTTTAACCATATGGGTGCACGCTACTGTTTAAAATGGTTCTTTTTCCACTCCTTCCCTAAAAAGAGAGTGTCGTGCTTTAAGCCCAGCTGTAAATCAGCCACAAATTTCGTTAGCTCCCCACCCCCACCCTCCACTCCCAGAGGGATGGGGAGGAGAATCGAAAGAATGTAACTCCCAAGGGTTGAGATAAGAACAGTCCATCAACTAAGGCATAACACAAACCCCTGCTGCTACCACCAGTAATAATAATGACCAGGGAAATAACAAGGGAAGAGAACACAACCGCTCACCAACCTCCAACTGATACCCAGCCCAACCGAGCAGTGATCTAACTCTTCTGGGTCCCTGCCCCCAGTTTTTTTACATCCTGGGCATGACGTGCTGTGGCATGGAATACCTTTTTGGTCAGTTTGGGTCAGATGTCCTTTCTCTGCTTCCTCCCAGCTTCCCCTCCTCCCTGGTAGAGCATGAGGCTCAGAAAGTCCTTGGTCAGACTAAACATTTGAGCAGTAACTGAAAACACTGGTGTTATCAGAACTGTTCCCAGGCCAAAAGTCAAAACCACAGCACTGCACCGGCTACTAAGAAGGAGAAAAATGACTGCTACTGCTGAACCCAGGACAGAGAATTTAATAAAAATTGTAACATTTGCTAAAAGTCAGAGAATGGCTGACAGGGAGACTGGTGTGCAGAAAGGAGCAAAATCCTGTGCTTATTCTCTTAAAGTGTGTTTGGAGTGCTTTTTAAAGCATGTTTTTGCTTTATTCTCTTTTTCTTCCCCAATCATAAAAACACAGCTGTACACTGATGAGCTAAGTGCACTGGGTTTAATTGTCTGTTTATGTGCTAGGGAAAGGCATGGAAAGGTAAAGATAGCATAAGCTACTGTGGTGAATTCTTGAGTCCAGTGTTTTCCAGGGTGTATTGCAAGGCCTGCCAGCTCCTGATATGAAGATAGCTACTTCATAGCTGCTCTAATTTATGCTTATCTTCCTACAGGCTTTGAGAAACAAGTAACAGGAGAGCAGCACACTCCAGTTATGCCCTTGATACTCTCCTTATCCTGAGGACCGTAAGCGTGATAGCCTTGACTCTGTCTGTTCCTTGAGGCGGCACAGCAAAAGGCAGATAGGGAGGGAGGGGAATCCTGCAGAGATAGCAGGAGGGTTGTTTCTCCTAGGTGTAAATACCTTTGGGATTTTCTTTTTTCTTGGATTTATGAAAATACAACTTGTGCTGGTGAGCTAAGCTCCCTTTGGTTTGTAGGTCATTTCTAGTATAATGGGGAATCGAGCATGCCAGACTGCTGCAGGCAAATCGAACATCGGGCCAGACATTTTCAGAGCTGCTTTGTTTCTGTCGCTTGGAATTCCTCCATCCTCATCATCATCATCTCTCCCTCTGCATCCCGCATCTATTTCCCTAATTGACATCAGCAAAGTGAGCAAGATAAAGCATCCATCCAAACATAAAATATCAACTGGGAACCCATTGATGTGTGATTTCTCTCTTTCTGTCAGAAAGTGGCCAGGAGCAGCCACTAAGGCATGTGACTTTAAATAATGAGTCTGTAGCTGTTGAGGGCAAAAGGATGGTCTCCTAAGCATGGCTGGGAGTTATTAGTCCAGGTCAATTACTAGGGGAATTTATGTGGTGGGTATCAATCAAGGCTTAGGCACATCAGATTCTACTGTATGAACTGGACTGTGCCCAAACTGCATAAGATGAATTTTGTCTTAATATTATTATTGTATTTGTCAGCTGAATATACAGCCCAAACATATTCTGAAAATAGAAAAGTCAGGCAAAACCCATCAAATATCCCAGGACTGTGACTGTCAGTCTGCATATCAAATGGGATAAACTTGGAATGCCTGGGCTGAGTGATAATTCATGACAGTTTGGCATTGATGGGAAAAGGGCTAAGTAATGGACTATAACATTTTGCCCTTGCTTAGGGTTACTTAATCATGTCAAGGAATTATGGAGTGAAGGATAATATGCATGAGCCACTTTTGCTGGTGGGATTGAGGCATGTGCTAGGCAAAAGCAGGCTTGTGGCACTGGTACTTCCCTCATCAGACCAGAGGCTGTTTTTCAGCACTTGGGAACAACTGAGTATTACTCCTTTATGGGACTGACTTCTTGAGAAAGCAATGTTTGTCAAATAGAAGTGATCAGGTGGTCCACAGTTATAAGTAGTATCTTTAACTTTTCCATACAGGATACAAAAGAATGAGAGGGTAATAAAAATGAAAGAAAAATAAAAAAGTGTTTAGGAAAATCAGTTCACTCCCAGTTCACTGTAAGAAGCAGCTTCCAGTTCTTCCTCAGTGTTTCCTCTTGGGGCCAGTGGAAAGCATCTTGTTTGTGCCAAGCTTAGGGAAAGAGTTGGGTTACAGTAGGATGACTCTCAACCCATCCTAGCTTCATAGGAGTGAGTCAGAGAAGGGTGCATGAGATGTGGGGTGGACTTTCTTCCCCATTTCTTTAAGCACTTGGCAAGATGTGGTAGCTTTGAATGTCTATCCTCACTGAGGTCACCACAGAAGAGACACTGGACTGGCTGGGATTGCAATGGGGCTTCAGCCCTCTGGTGATGCACTCACAGAACTGAGTACAAATGGGTTGAGGGAAGGCTTCTGGAATCTGAAATTCGGTAAGATCAACTAAATGGCAACCAAAGGCTTTGTGAAACTCGGTGATCTGCAGGTTCACTGTTACAGTGACCACATGTATTTGAACGAAAAGTTTGAGGAACATGACTGAGGCTATAAAAAGGTATGCAAACGCACCCTTTATTTTGTAAAACCTCACACTTTAAACTTGTTATAGCACTTCCACAGCCACAAGATGCAGAGCACACAATAGTGGGCAGGTAGGAAAGTCCTAGGTCATAGGCACAGTGCCTGTGGGCAGCAGCCAGGCAGCAGCAATCGCTTCCTGCCATGATGTGCCTTGGCAAGAAGATAAAATGTGCCGCATTTAGGCTGTCCAGGCATCAGTAAACCCCAATCGACAGCGCACGCTCCGCTGGCTCCATGTTCAGTTCTGCCAGCAGCACAGGGTGGAAAATCTGCTACATGTCTGCCTGGTTCGGTTGGGTTTTCCTATTAAAATTCCTCCGTCATAAACTTTGGGCAAGTGCCACGCAGCTGGGAGTGGGTGGGAAAAGGGAGGGGGAATCCCAGGGATTATTTCCATGATGGGACAGCAGTGCATGGTGGCAGGGACATCATCTGCTGCTGGTAGAAAAGAAGAGCAACGGCAAGGGTAGGAAATAGGATGGAAGGAAAAAGCAGGAGAGGGAGAATGCTAGAGAGACACAGAGAACTGTTGATGTGTATATCTTTTCTATCACTGTATTCCCTCCCCATTGTGGATACAGTCACTTATGAGGTTGATACACTGCACTGCATCCTGGTGCTGCAGCCTGAAGAAGACTTCATCTTGAAGGGCCAAAGGCATCTTAAACAGCCCCATGTGGGGCAGGCATCACCAGACACCTGGAGAGGTGCAGACATGGAATCAGAAGTGGGTTTCTTCCCCTGAAACTGATTCCCCTGCCTTTGCTCCATATTCCATTCAATGGGAAATACAAGGCAAGATTTTTGACGTTGTAAAAAAAGACTCGGGCTATTTTGTGTTAGGTGGTTTGGTTTGGGTGGTTTTTTTCTTAGCTGGAGATTATGAAGTGTTATAGGGAGAAGGAACTGTGGTTGAGAACTTGGAAGAGCATGGGGAATTTAGGGACCCAGCTCCCCAGAGCTTTCCCCTTCTCTTTGCGAAAATTTCAGCTTTCATGGTGCCAAGGCTTGTTATGGCCACAGCTTGGCAGTGAAGTGAGGCTTAGTTTGGGTGGATGTGTGTGCAGAGATGGACCAGGTGGTGTCTACTGTTCCTCCTCAGAAGCCCTCTTCTCCAGGAGGAAGAAGAGGTGGATATCTGGGTGAACATCAGAGAAAACTTAATTTCTTCTGTGACAGCAGCTCTCCTGTGGATGGAGGGGGAGGTTTATAACCTAGGAGTACCCTGCAGTAAGGTCAAAGGTTTTACATACACTGATAGCTATAAAGTTTATAGGTGAGCCCCTCCCATACACCCTCCAGTTCTATAGTGGAAGAATGAGTCCCGCTGCTCTTGCTGGAGCAATGCAGCAGGAGCTCTGTGCATCAAAACTGACATTCCCAAGTGGGTCATAATCTGCTCTCACATAAATAAGCAGCATGCAGCTGTCACAAAAGCTTTCATAGATTCAGAGCAGAAAAAAAGAGAGGATAAAGATATGTGGCAGTTAAAATATTTAATATTCAAATGAGCCTGATGTCCTATGGTGCTGACCCAGAGTGATTTCTTATTAGGGAAAGTAAAGCCAGCCAACTGGATGCTTTCCCTTCCACAAAGTAAGAAACTGCTGCAGCTGAACTGTTGCTCCCTGGCACCCTATGCCTGCCATACTGAAAGTAAATCAGGCACTGTCTGGAATATAATTATATGACAAAACTTCAAGCATTGCCCTCCAACCATGAATCTTATTATCTTCCTTAAGCCAATGAACTGAGTGATTCCTTCTTGTCCTGCTTTCCTCTGTGATGCCCAGGCAAAAAATGACTTTTTCTATGCTCTTTGTGAAGTCTTTAAAATCCCCTGGTGGGTAAGAAGCAAACATCTCCCATATATTAGTCAGTAAACAGACAAATAATCTGAAGTGGCTAATCTAAAGACAAATTAAGTGCTCAAGAATGCATTTATTTCAGGGGGTTTGCCAGTTTGCAACTGCAGTGGTAATTTTGGTGGCTGTGGTTTTAGGCAGAACAAGTGTGGATTAGCCTGGTTAATGTACAATACAATACTAATGTAATGCCAATTATAGATAAGCATCTTAATTAAAAACTGAGGAAAGCGTGCTTAGATATTTTCTAGAAAGTAAGATTGGAATGTAATCTGAATCTTTATGAATGCAGTGGGGAAAAACGATAATCTTGATGTTCTGAGGCTTTTCTCTTGGAAGCAGCATTTATTTTCAAACAGCAAAGCCCTTCTGCACAGAAGTAATCCTGTTTTCAGAAAAACTGCCTGCCATGTTGACAAAAGAAGTCAGTGTTTGTACTCAAACACAAGACATATGACTGTTTTGTATGTCTCGAAATGAAAAGCATGTTTTCCAAAAAAGGCTAATAAGCTGCACTCTGTAGTTATTGAAATTCAAGGCATTTTTGGCAAAAGCTTTACACAGTAAGGCTGCTATGGTCACAGAGTCATCTTATCTTTGCTCGCCTCTCACAGATGTCTGTTAATAAAGCACAACAGTGGAGTTTGGACCTCATACAGAGTTTCCAAGGTCCCTGATTCTCTCAGGGCCAGGTGGGTAAAAGGAGGATCCCAATGAAGCTCTGCTGAAGGCAGTTGAGATCAAGCAGCAGTTGGGTGTAACATCTGGCCAGGTACTTCATAAGTATCACCAGCCACATCCTCATGTGCTTCAAATTGATGGAGCTCCAGTAAGCTCTGTGGGCCATATGAGTTTCTCCTGGGACATTCAGGCGCTGCTTTTCAGCCACTTAGTGAAGTGGCTCTTTATGCATCTAAAGGCTCTGAACCAAACCTCTAAGGAGTATGTAGGATGAAAAGTACAATGAATTTAGGAGCAACTACCCGGGAAGCTAACCTAGCAATAAGAACTTGCTAATAAAGTGCCGATGAGAAAGAGAACTGATATTTGAAAGTAACAGGCCAACAATGAAGCTCAAAGGAAATGTTTGAGGCTTTCAGATGTCCCAGCTGATTTTTGATGCTGAAAGGATATCAGATAGTCAGAGCTAGCTGCACACTGGAGACTAGTATGAAACATGCTGAGAAGTCTGTCTTCCAGCTGACAAAACAGCCGAGCCATTAGAAGGCAATCTGGCTAGCATTATATCTTTTAATATATTTCCAGACTTTAGTTTCTGAAATCTCCAGGGGATCATGAGCCTCCAAGGTCATCAGGGTTTTGACCTTTCTTTTATTGCCATAGCAACCAAAGCTGTCTTTACTGTTTAAATTAGTTAATCAATTGCAGTCCTTGATTTATGCTGGTTGGCAGCAGCCATCCTTGAAAGCTATTTCTTGACTAATATGTGCTTTTATCACAGGAGGGTATTCCCACACCTCAGCTGAATAAGACCCTTTGATAGAGGAATTCACTTCATCATCTGAATTCAATACCTCATCTGGGGCCAACTAGTATGAATTACTATTATAGACATTTTTTCCCCCTAGAATCGTCTTAATTCTGGTTTACAACCACTTAGAAGAAGACAGGGGGTCACTTAATTGGAAAAAAGGACAGGCTCTAATTGCTTCCATAAAAAAGGAGAATGCTCCACCTTTGAACTGTGTGTAAATGAAATTACAATGAACAAACAAATTAATCACTTCAAAGAACTCTTTTGATTGAGGTCAAAATATGAACTATTTTCTGTTTAACTGACATATGCTGATAGTCCCTCATTTTTCTGAGATATAGTGTGGAATAAAGGATTAAGGACAAGATCACTGACTGAAATGCCCCAAGACCCAGGACTGTGCGTAGATTTACTGTGTGGGTTTGGATACTGTAGTGCATCCCTCTGCGGTTCAGTTCCCTGATTTGTAAAGTGCAGCTAATGCCTACCTTGCTCGCATGGAATCAGAAAGGGTTAAAAGGCGATTGCTTTCCAGTTTGAAACAGCACCTTCTCCTCTCTTTCTTTTCCTCTGTTAAACAGAGATGTCTGCACAAGTACGTATGCTTGCAGACAGTTCTGCTTGTGCTCCAAGCTGTCTTAAGAGGATCGCAGGCTCATGTGGATGGGAAGTGACCTCTGAAGGTCTCTAATCCAAGCCCCTGCTCAAGGCAGATCCTGCAAGTTGTGCAGGCTGTGGCCAGGTCGGTTTTGAAAACCTCCAAGAATGGAGCAAGCCTGCAGCTTGAGTTGACAGTGCTTCATCCCTGCAGAGATGTGCTCTGAGGACTGCACTCTCCCAGCAGTACTTCTTCATACAACATACTTTAAGAGTTTTGCACTTAGACCTGCTTTGTCTCCTTGGACAGTCGGTGAAGTCAGGCTCTGGCTGTATTGTGCCTGTGCACATCCTAAGATATTACCAATGTGTGCTCTCTACGGCAGCTCTGTATAAAAAGTAACTTCCAAATATTCGTCAAGCTCTGATCTGTATGAGTAGCATCTTCTTTCTCTTCCAGTTGCTGGTAGCAGCTCTAAGAATGACAAGCGTGGAGGAAGCTGGGAATTTCCTGATGAACAGCTAGAAAACTAAGAAAATTTCCTCTCTGTTTTGGGACTTACTCTCCACTAGAGTCCTGGATCTCAAAACCAACTGCATTTGGTTGAAACTGTGTGTGTGTGCTTCTCGTAATGCCCATCAATACCTATTATTCATCAGGCTTTAGAGAAGGACATGGACACTACAATGCCAAAGCCCACATGCTGCTGAATGGTGAAAAAGCGCTCTGTACAGTCATTTTCACTAAGGCAGAGTAAAACGTGCTGTTTGCAGAGTGAAAAACAATCCCTGTGGTCCAGTGTGGTGATTCTTTCCGTTGCCTTAAACTGGTGGCCCCTGGGGATGCATTCGCCTGGGCTGGCTTCTGACAACCTGACCTCATCATTATGCTAAACCGATGTTCTTCCTGTCTTTACACAGATAGTCTTGCAATCCAAATGAGCACACTCTTTGTTATTTTAAAGAGTGGCTGGTACCAAAGCGAATCATTTTTCTTTTGATTAGCATTTTCAAAGGATAACCTTCGTGAATTTTCCATAGAGGCTGCTGCTGCTACACAGTGCATCTGTTTGAGTTTTAATCATTTAGCAATTCTTGGCCTCAAAATGCTGTTGTTGTTCCTAGGGCTTCTTGAAAGTTGTGACATGACGGCCAATGGGCACAATGCCTTTTTGCTGATGTGCATTCACTGTGTGATAGGATTCATGTTTTACACCCTCTGTTTACTGCCAAGAAAGCTGTCATTGAGGGGAAGGTGAAACCAAAGAAGTGGCATCTTTGTAATGTACAATGGCAGCGTATCTGTGGAAGACATGGGACTGAGTGCCAGCACAGAGAATCAATAAAATCAGAGTAATTTTCATATGCTTGCTTACGGCCTTGGACATATTTCCTCTGTAGATCTAAGAGGGTTTTATTTTGGGTAAGTGTTGATTCAACTTTGATCACAAAGTTGAGACTTTGACACATGTATCGAGCACTATCAAATGAACTGACAAGAACCATAGTTGCAGTTCCTCTGGAACAACACTATCCGTTTCCAGAGGGATTAATTAGTTATGGTGCTCAGAGAAAGGATTTCAGTAGTAACTTAAGGAATTTACTGCTTTATGTAAAATAAATGAAGTGGGAGAGGGGATGGAGATTGGGATGCAGCTTGCTGTTTTATAATATTTAAGCTGATTGCAGGTTTTCAGAATAGTTCAAATATCACTTTGGCACCAGTCCTGAGCCTTTTAATCTGATCTTACTTTGTGACTCTGGCTGAGAGGCACCCAAGCCCTTTGTGAAGATAACAAAACGAGACAAATGGAGCTGGTGCTGTGCCAGACACTGTGTGGTCAGCATCCACCAGTGATCCTCACTGCTGCCATCTGCTCTGGGAACAGTGGCAGCATGGTTTTGGTTGGAGTTGGGATTCCTTGGTGCCACTGTGCACTGTTGGAAAAGCAACTATAAAAACAAGAGGCTGTGGCCATCTCTTCCTAAAGAGGCAAACCAACAAGATTTAAAAAGACAAGGTCGTGGCACCTCAGAGGAGGTTTATGTTGGACTTTTGAACTCTTTCTTGGCTTTTCTGCCTGACACGGACTGCATCTCCTTCTGGAGCAACCCCATAGCACCGCCAGTGTGTGTGGGATCATATATTCAGGCCTTGGTCATATCAAAGCCCCTTTAAAATCCTTCGGCGGCAGCACCCGTTGTGGGGGTAAAACTTGTATGGCAAGACTGCCTAACAAGGAAGGCAGGGTGAGAGGAACCTTATAAGTAAGAAGTAGGATTTACTATTTTCTCATTTCAGGTATCTGGTACTAAAGCTGTAGGATGGCATCTAAGAGTCAAACTGAGGAAAAGTCACTGAATGACAAAACCTGTGTTAACAACACATGCAAACTGCAAAAAGCAGAGATTGCCTTTGATGTCCATGTTATCTGTTGGGAATGTTTTAATTGTGTGCAGATCAGGAGCGGTTGTCTCACGTTGATTTGAAGTTGTATCCCCTTTCACTCCCCACCTTTACTCCAAGCTTTACTCTCTTTTTCTTTTCTTTTTTACTCTGCAGTTTGCCTTTTACTGGCTTTCTTTGCTTTT
The DNA here is from genome assembly GCA_017639245.1 of Myiopsitta monachus. Classification (NCBI taxonomy): domain Eukaryota; kingdom Metazoa; phylum Chordata; class Aves; order Psittaciformes; family Psittacidae; genus Myiopsitta; species Myiopsitta monachus. The sequence continues at coordinate 71,754,394 of CM029919.1, forward strand.
CCCCCAGTTGTTCCTTATGAAAAATAAAAAAATAAGGAAACCTGCAGAAACTTCCTATTTCTGTCTTGCCATCTGGTCTCACTCCACAGTGGCTTCCCTGCTAGGTCACTGCCACTGGAACTACATAGCAGATATATGCCATTCCAGGCACATACATTTTCCAGAAGCAGCTGTTACAAGAGTGTTTTTTGCTTGGAAAATGCAATTTCAAAGTCAATTAGAATGATAGTGGTCTGCACCCAGGGTATTTAAAAGAAAGGCACAATTAAACCAAGATTTTTTTATTTATTTTTTTTTATAAGGAAAAGAATCCAATCTTTATGATATTATTCCTTCTTCATTTTAAGTACCAGAATTTTATATAATTTTCTCCTTTTCTTTCTTACACAGAATCCCTGCTTTCCCTTACAGATCATCTTCCTTTCCCAACACAGTATTCATCACTGTAGTATACAAGTGTCTTCCTCTGTGTGACTAATCCATGTCATCTGTTTTTGGTTTCGCCCTCTCTCTAATAGCCAGTGGGATATTCAGTGACATAATTTTGCAAGTAGTAGGAAGAGGTTCTGTTTGGGTTATCATTCTGGTTTTAACTTAATCCTGTTTTTCTCTTGCTCCCCTCCCTCCTCCAGTTAGTGCACAAGGGCTTTCATTTTTCTCTTTCTTCTTCAATTTGCTCTAATAGCCTTCAATGTCTTCAGTCATTCTCAGTGCATCTCCACCTCGCAAATATATCTGGATCCAAGATGATTAATCATGGCATAGCAGTTTATTTTCTCTAAGGTATACATAGCTGAGTAAGATTTAATGGGCTTCAAAGGACAGACTCTGAGGAACAGAAGGACATTTCAGTTCTCCTTTTGGATAGCTAGAGGAATTGTCAGGAAAACAATAATAGTGTGATAGATACTACAGCAAGGGCTGTGTGAGAAAAGGATTTACTTGTAAAATACATTAGGAGGGACTCCTCTGCTGTCTGACGCCTGACAATGCACGTTACTCCTGAAAGCCCATTTAAAAACCTCCTTAGCCGTGCTGATCTCTTCATCCAGGATCATTTCTATCAAATGAAAGCTCATAACAGATTGACTTTTCCAAATTATCCAAGGACGGTGTTTCCTGTTGGTTAATGGAACGCCACAGCTGGTGAACCAGAGGATGACAAAACCAGGCTTGTAAAGCACTCACCGATTCGTGCAAGCCTCTGCACCAGTGTTCCTTCTATCCCTTCCCCTGTGCTGAGTAGTTGCTGTGTTGAGAAGCATTGCTTTTAGTCATCCTGAAAGTATTTGGGAGCTTGCCCTGAGATTGTTAAAGATGTTTTCAGGATGAGGGTCACTAAGGGGGACGGTGAAGAGCAGGAGGTCTCTAAGAGGACTTGAGAGCTTGAGCTGGCAGCTGCCCTTTCTGCAGGAGGGGGTGCAAGCCCCTGTCCTTGGGGAAGCTAAAATACACCCAAGGGTCTGGTCTCAGTCCTACTTGTGGAAGCTGTTTTATTAAGTATCAAGTATTTAAATAGTAATTGTCCTAGGATGGAAAAATAGGAGTTCCCTTTCCCAACAGGCTCTTTAACTCTTTGTCTCATCGAATAATTATTTCTTGTATGCAGACGAGGGCAAGTGCAAGCTCTGGGACTCAGCTGGGCTGATCCTGATGTGAGGCAGGGGTGGCCAGGAGGAAGCAAAATCTGCTGCTGAAGTGCCCTGGGCACTTCAGTACGAGCTGAGGGCTATTGGCACTGCCCTTGTGCGAGTGTGCCAAAAATGAGTTTCTCATGGCATTTGCTGTCATTCAAAGTGCAGACACAGAAATGAATCTGTTTGGGATTTTTGTTGCCTTGACAAATGCTAAAAAAAAAAAAAAAAAGAAACATATTTTTGGCTTTATCTGATTATTTTTTTATAATTTCTTTTAACAAGCCAATGCTGTTTTCATTTTCAGTTCAGAGGCCAGTTATGACGTAACCCTGCTCAAAATAATATAGGGGATTACTCAATAATTGTTTCTCTCTGCATTTGCATTGTTGAACTGTTGAACAACTCTGATGTTTTGCTCACTTGACAAGCAGCCTTCATATTATAGCTTAATGCTGTTAAACAGCACTATCATCTGCTTTCTCATTTTGTAACACTGTTTAGCACTAATGATTCATGCAGATAATGTACACACTGTGTAACAGAAAATAAATACCATGGGGTCTGCTAGGAGAAAGGTAATACAATATTTGAGAGCCTTGTTCCCCAGAGAAAGGAAATGGTAATTGTTTCCATAATACATCTGCCTGATGACTTTAGAGCTTCACAGTCTGTGGGGCTGAGCTCCTCTCCACTGCCTTTCCACAGCAGGTAGAAAGGTCTGGAGCACAGCCCTGTGTCTCTTATAGGGAAAGGGGAACACAGCTCAGCCCCAGAGCTGCTGCACCCACCAAAACATGAAGAGTGTGGTAACTTCCTGGGTCTCTCTTTGTGCAGAAGCATTGCCTGAAATCCCTGCATGTTCAATGTCCGGGGTTTGGGATGTCATCTTCATGGCTTTCTTCCAGTCTGGGGAAAGTCTTCCCACCTCCATAGTCCCTTCTCCGTGACTCTGTGTTAATAGCTGCTGGAGTTTGGTGGATGAGACTCAACACCAGGCTGTAGTCACAAGAATAGACTCTATCCATCAAATACCTTGAGAGTGAATTGCTAAGTTTCTGAGGCATGCTGTTTTAATCTTCATGGCTTGCAATGGTTTCAGTGAAGGAAACTCACCACAAATCACAGTCACAGGTGTTGTCTTCTAAAATCCAGGAAACATAAAACATGGCCAATGATTTCAAAAGTAACCAGTGGTTATGTTGCCTCACTGCTGGTGAGGATCTTACAGAAGGCTGAATTTCAGAGGCTGAATTTCAGAGGCTGAGCGCTTAATGACAGGGATAGACTCAGCTGAAGCATGTTAAGCTCCCCTCTTTTCATTAGTGATGCCTGCTGCAGAGTGTGCTTCTGGAGGAGCTCTGGTGGAACAGCTCTGTTTGTCACCAATCAGTTATTGGAACAGAAATCAGGTCATCATTCCATGTTCATTAATTATGGATCTTTGCACTGCAAAATCACCTGGCTGTATCAGAAGGGACCAGGACAGGCACTAAGCCGTGGTCATATTCCTGTTGAATTTGCCAAGGTGCACACTGAGTTTTGTGCTGGCTGTTGGGTACAGATGATGTGGTCCATCCTGAAGTTAGAGTACTTTAAGTCCTTTGAAACAAGGTCAGTGCTTTCAAAATTTGTATCAAATTTGTAGTGATTTTTGCCTGTTCAGTACTTTATATACTGTGGCTGTTGCAATTTTTACTGTGATAGAAGACACCCTAAAACTGTCTACAGAATCTTGTGGACCTATTCCCACATTTAATCCCACAGAATACTTCAGATTCTGAATGTGCAAGTTGCATCCCATAACCACAACTCACTCTTAGTTGAAAATTCCCTCCTCCTCTCCTCTCTCCCAAATTTATGTTTTTGTCATTTGATAAACAGATTGTAACTTCAGACAAAGAGCTTTCCAATAATAACTAGAGGTGATAGCAGCCACGTCAAGGATGTTATAAAATCCTGCTGTCTGTGTCATTTTGCTTAATCTTGACAATACAGCCAAGAGAACCAAGCAGTGAACCGAAGGGATGTAAAATCTTCTAATTCAACATAATGACAGATAACATACTTTGCCCTTTTACAGATCTTTATGAATGGTTATGGGTAAGCTTGGATTAAGCAGCATTTCAACCAAAATACTGCATTTGGGTCTTTCAGACATTGAGTCATTTGAAAGATGGGGGAACGTTTAATCTTACACCCACACAGACATCTTCATTTCCAAAACAGGATCTCTCCTGACATTTAATGACTCTCCAGCCTGTGTTGAAACTGAAAGCTGAAAGGAAAGTACATCAGTCAGCAAGGGAATGCTAAAACTCTCTGTACTCTTTCAAACATCATTGTCAGCATCTCTGGCTTTTAGGGGCTTATACATGCTGAATATTCCTGACAATACTCTTTATAGCCTGGAAAAATCTGTATTAGGTGTATTTCATGTAGCAGCTCCTCTTTCTTCATGAGTCCTACATCAATATTTCACTAGTCAGTTCTTTACTGACCAGAGGGAAATACTCTGATTCTCCAGGAGCTGGTTCTCAGCCTTGCCTGAGTTACCGATTTCCTTCATGTCTGATCCCTTTTGAGAAATCATTTGTGCCTCTTGAACTTGACTGGGACCAGCTGGAAAATGGAATGGAAAATGGAAACTCTGGAAACTGCTTACTGTGTCTCATTTGAGCTCTCCCTCGTAGATGTAGCTCATCTGTGTCATAGATGAAATATCAGGTGATTCTAACTTCTTTCCAGTTTTAGTGACAAACTTTTTGCAAGTAGATTTGCCATGAATGATGGAGATTCACTGTAAATGTTCCATCAGTACAGTATGTACATGACAGTACGGTAAATGCTGTACTGTCACTCAGTCACTATTGGGGCAGAGAGTTATCAGTGAAGTAAAGGGAAGGTTTTAGATAACTCTAGCTATAGGTGATTTGGAGCCTGGTTAATTATGTCACTTCTTTAATGGACTTGGTAGTGTCTGAAGGTGTCAGTAGGCCTCATGAAGACCAGAATATCCTCAGTGGCGTTTGGCATTGCTTGGATTGGACTGCCCTGGAACTGCCCCCAAATAATCAATTCTCATTTGCATGGTAGTAGACTGGGAAGCTGAGAACTACACAGAGTCACAAGAAGACCTAGTTTAAGCACACAGCCATCAGCTGGGAAGTTCACCAGATGTTACTTTCTGTGTTGTATCCTGCCCATGCCTAAGAGAATGGGAATATCTGGGGCTAAAAATGATGTCCAAGGCTTAGAGGTGAAGTCCAAGGCAGCTGAGGGGCAGCAACATGTGCTGTGGGCTTGAGGTGTGTGCTCTGGATTCCTATTTGAACATCCACCGGCAGAATGAGCCACCTTATAAAGTTTGGTCGTGTTTATTTACCTACTCTGGCAAACCTGCCAACTGAAATCAGGCGGGAGGGTCAGCTCTCCACCTAAGCCATGGACATTTGTTGATTTGAGATCCCCTGAGGTGAGTGAAACTGGGGAGGCTGTAACCCAATCCTAAGGAATTACCACTAAATCCACCCCTTCCGGAACCCTGACAAGCCATGCATGTGGCTGCAGGCTGGCTCAGCTCAGGTTGTTCTAGTGCTGCAAACCTCCCTCCAGGTGTCTTACTGTCCCTGGGGAGGGTAACACAACTGTTACTGCCAAATGAAATAACACATGGACTCTCCGTTTTCCTCTAACCATTATTTGTGTCTCACCGAGTCTTGGCAGAAAGAGTTTGACTTTCCCTGTGGGGAGAAACGTCAACATGAAATCCAGCAGCAGATGTTTTTTTTTTTCCAGCAGCTTGATCTCTGCTGTTTTCTCTTTATTTTCTTTACACTAGTTTTCATCACGCAGTTTTTTCTTTTGTTTGTGAAAAGATAGATAAGAAAAATTGATCGGAATTTAGAGCAGAGGGTAAAATGGTAAATGTGATCTTTTCACTTTGAAATAAGGTTTGTAACATTAACAGTTCCTGTGTGTATAGAAGACCACTGAACAGTTTTGTTCTTTCTGCTCTTTGGCACTGACACACTATAGCTTCATTCAAACCCACTTTTTTAAGGATAGAAGGTCTTTTGGGGAGAATGGCCTTTGGCGGCATAGAAATAGGCACCTGTGTTGAACTGGGAGTGCTGGTTCATTATGACCTTGGTATGAAGGAACTCAGGCTCTGCATAATATGCAGGTGTCATTTGTTGGATCCAACACTAGAAAGAGAAAGGCAATAGCATAAATAATCTTGCTTGCTGTGAGGAGCTGGGGATGCTGAGTTGTGTGGTGTGGAGCTTCAGTCTGGGTGCAGTACCTCACACACGCCCCTTCTCTGCAGTGGTTACCCCATTTACAGTTGAGCTCTTAAAGGGTTTTCTTACAAGAAAACAACTTCATTAATCACTTCTACTGCCAAACAGAGAGGACGTCCACATGAGAACTTGTTTCTGCACTATTAGATAAAATCAAGACCACACAGATGTATAATTGCTGGTACCAAGTGGGGGCTGCCTGTGGGCTCATCCATTACCATCACCCAGCTGAGTCTGTCCTTTACCAAGTGAGCGGCAGAGCACTGCACAGGCCTGAAATAAGTCTGGCTTTGTCAAAAAGATCCCATTCAAAATAGGTGCTTTAATTTTATTTCAGCAAAAGCAGCACTCTCTGTGCTATAATGTATTAGCTAATGCCCCTCCTAAGCTCAGTATTAGTTTCCTGTGGTAGATTAGCTGTAGGTTTTAATGTTCTTTTGGAAGGGTATATCCTTGTCAATATGTTGACAATATGTCAGTACAGTCATTAAATCATTCAGTATGCAAAAGATAGTCATGATCACTTGTGTCTTGGAACAGTATCAGGGATGAAAAATACTGAGATGAAGCAATTAAAAAAAGTTGATTTATTAATCTTATAAAATCTGAATACATCGTAACTCAAAGACTTTTAACAGGTTCAATTTCTGCTGAATCAATAACAAAAGCTATCTATCTGGTTATTGATATAGTTTTGGTACGGTGGTTTCTTTTGTTCAGTTGTTTCTTTTGTTCAATTTCTTAACAAAAGGGATTTTTGAGAAAGACAGGAGCAGAAGAGGAAGAGAGAATAAGAGGAGGGAGTGGGGCAGGAGAAAAAGGGAGGAAGGGAAGAAGGAAATAAAACTATGTGTTTTGACCATAGATCTATTGCAGTTCCTCTTGCAGGCATACAGTGCCAACTTTAAGTTTCTTCAAATTAAACAAATGGCAGAAGAATTGCCATGCTGAAGCTGCAGGCACGTCTTTCTGACTTTAATCATCTTCAACACATTATGTCTGTAACTGCTTGTCCCTGCTGCTCAGTACTTGCATTATTTAAATCTGAACTTCATATCTGAATTTACTTCTAAAGTTTGTCTGAAACCATCAAATTCACAATTTCATGGGTTTTTTTTTTTGCTAACACATCAATTAAAGAGATTGGCCCAGTTTCCAGATTAAAATACAAAAGCAATTCAGACTTTTTTCTGCTGTATACAGGGACAGTAGAGAAAAAAAACCCAAAACCAACAACAGAAACAGCTTAAAAGGATTTACAAGAGTGATAGGTCTCATCTTTTAATTGTTTCCACTTGTATCTTCCCACATCTTTTTCCCACTATCAGGGGTGTTTCCTTCACACCTTTCAGCCATGGCAGCTGCTCACCAGTCCATAGCTCTCCACTCCTCCAGTGTCTCCTCAATTCTTACATCTTTTACGGTGCTCATGAGGAGGTAGTTCAGCAATAGTCACCTAAACCAACATTCAGATGGATATTCTTTCTACATGAGAAGGGTAAGACAACATTATAACTATTTTCTTACTTCTCCACTGACCTACTCTTTATTGATGTATGACATTTGGTTCAGTTGCTTAAATAGTTCAGGGCAGGATAAATGAAAGTCCATTAACTGTAGGCTTATTTTAGTCAGTGGATGAATGCTGTTAATACTGGGGCCCAAACTCTGGGCAGTTTAAAGCACGGAAGTTGAATGTTCAAAAATCAAGGATAAGTTCTCCTTTATACATTTTTTATAAGCCTGTATAATCTCTTGACTTCTCTTCCTTTTTTGTAAGGTTAATTTTGATCTCTGAAAAAGAAATAAAATGATCTGTCATTGCTATTTCTTGTGCCTGGAGCTTCCAGCATGACACAACCAAAAATGGTTTATCTTTTCTGAAAACTACTGGCTACAGTAGAAACCTGAGTATGTCTTTTCATAGCAAAGGCTCCATGTAATTAGTGGAGGTTTTAAAAAGTTAAGTCTAGATGGTCTAACAGTGTTAGTTCTTCCCTAAAGTTGTTCTTGCTCTTCCTTTCATATCTGGAATTATAGAAACTGTGGGGGTGGGAAGGCAGGGCATCTAAAAGCCTTCTTCACTTTCAAAGGCATCCTCCACCTGCACTGCTCGTTGTGATTCCAGTAGAAATTGCATATTTGGTGCAAAGACAGAGCCCAAAGACTTCGGAGTATTAGGAAAATACAGGCTCCCCACCTGCTCATTAAGAGTGTTCTTTTCTTATCTACAAATATATGCAGATAAGATGCTAATTATGTGGATCCATCTGTTGTATTTAAAGTGTCATAAATGTAGTTCCTAAGTTTAAAGCTGTTCATAGAAGCTTATTAAATTTCAAGTCCTTCTTCTTAGAGTATGGTATTTGAGAGCGCTCTTTGCATCTGGAACAAAGTTTAAGAATCTATGAAGGTCTGAAATTCCTTTCAGGCAATTGGGAACCATATTTTCCCTCTCTTTTGGGAACATGCATGACAAAGCATTTTACTCCCCTTGGCTACAGCTCCTACCATTTCTGTGTCATCTGCTCCCAGCACATGAGATATACCTCTATTAAACCCCAAGTGGGGTCAGGGGGAGGAGATACTTTCCTTCAGTAGTAACCTGTTACCTTGCTAGAGAAGAGCTTTGAGCATTTGTACAAGTTTATTTGCCATGACTGATTTGTGGGTGTTTTGTGACATTCTCTGGCACAAATAAAGCCTCGGAAATGGGAGGAAAAGGAAAGAAGCTTCATCGTTCAGTATCTGATGGTCAGGTGGTGGAACTGGGAGTTCTTCTGATGCATCTGGACTGTCAGAAATGTACTAGAACTTTAATTTCAGATTTTGCAGCAGAATTAAGACAAAATGAATCAGGGAGGGATCCGGGTGATGCATTGCTACATTAATGGGAAAGCCCCAGATGTCTAGTACCCTATTTTTCTCTTCCAGTTCAAAACAAACCCATGTAACGCATGGCTTGCTTAAGGAACACAACTAAGCACTCATGTTTGTCTCATGAGTATGCACTTGAAATTGGGGATTGAATGTACAACAGCTTTGACGAGAAAACTGTGCTACTTCTGGGGTCATCTTTCCCTGCTCCTTGCCCCACCTCCCAGCATAGATCCAGACCTAGGCAAGCTTCTTGCCTTCACTGTCCCTCTGAGATGCATCCTTGGATTGCAGAGTGACAAGAAGACAGGCATATTTACAAGTCTATAGTTTCCTCTTTTGGTCCAGCAAGGTATACTTCTTTATGGAGATTGCCAAATATATTACAGCAGTTGATAAGAACTTCCATTAGATGATATTAGAAAACACTAGGCACCTTTGAAAGAAGGGAAGCATCCATTTTTCAAGCAAGGTGAACTACCAACAAATAAGGACAGGAGAAATAAATCTGTGCACAGTGGCTTCAGTCGGGAAAACCAGGACAGAAATTACTGGAGCATTGCAGTAAAGCAGAGCAGTGCCATCCTGTTCAACTGCTATGTCTTGGAGATACCCAGTATGAGATTAGGGGGCTACAAACCAGCAGTGAGCTAGTTTCCACCTAATCACTGGGCATGTAAGGAGGCCCTCGGATGTGAATGCTGAATTGACAGAAGATACGTAATGTCTACTGAAAACAAGTCCTCATACATCCTCCAAGCACTATCAGGAATGTGTAACCAAGTCTGAACAGCTTCAGTCTGGCAGGCAACAGCTATTAAAACTACAAAGAAATGTAATCAATTTATATTTCATGTATTGACTGCTGCACATTCCAAGATATACCTTCCCATACTGATGCTGTCACAGTCCATATGCCATCAGCAGTAGCGCCCTCACCTTCCTGTCTTACGGATGGAGCAATGGAAGGGTAGCTAATACAATTTGACACTCAGCCGGAGACAGTCCAGGATCTGCAGCAAAAGCTGACTCGTATATTTTGAAAAGGTTTAGCAGGGTTCTCCCCCTCTTCCTGACTGGGGGGTTATATAAAAGACTTTTTAATATTAAAATATTTCCTTTTTTCTATGTGGTCCTTTAAAATAAAGCCTCCAGGGCTGTTAATATCTCTGATGTTATTGCTTTGAAGATTACACAAAATGATTTTAAAGCAGAAGCTTTTAAAGGACTCATCCGTTTCTAACACTATCACTCAATCTGACTTTGTAGCACTAGCTATAAGTGGAAACTTTGATATAACAGAAGTTAAAGGCAAAAGATTTTACATGACAGTTTGAACAGATGCATATTTCTAAGTGCTGAACTTTCATTTGTTAGGATTTCATTTAGAGAAGGATGCCGTATAGAACTACAACTATCTCACTGCATTTGACTGTAGATTTTTAAGTGTAAAAGACCTGCCTTTTATGTACCTAATTCAGTAAACTGAAATATGACCTTTTTCTACCTAATAACAAGGAATCCACAAGAATTTTAGCGCATTAGCCTCTGCGTCAGCCTGGAAGATAAAACAAGGCACATTCAGCAATGTCTTGTTTAGAAAGCCCAGGAAGAAATATCTGAAAAAAAATGTGAGAGGTGTTTAAAGTTACTTCAGTCTGTCAGGACCTGTTCTTACAGTAGATGCCCCAGTCCCTGGAAACATTCAAGGTCAGCTTGTACAGGGCTCTGAGCAACCCAATCTAGTTGAAGATGTCCCTGCTCGTTGCAGGGACCCAGACTAGATGACTTTTGAAGGTCCCTTCCAACCCAAACTATTCTATGATTCTATAACAGCTATATTTTAAGCCATTATTCAAGTATCTGACAATGAGATTTCAAGGAAGAAATATTAACCTGGCTGATGCTGTGACCAGCTTCTTAGAAAGACAGGCAGTCTTCCCCAAAATGCAATCTGTTATAATTATTACATGTGTTTATATGTGATCTATTTATATGTGTTTGGTTTGTGTTTGTGTCATATGGAATTATTACCTTTCATCTCTTACAAAAACTCTGCCTTGCAATTATTGCCGAAGAAGCAGTATCCAGCTAGCCAACTCAGGTGTGCTCAGAAGGCCTTAATATAATGTTTCTCAGCTGAAGTTGCAGACTCTGGTCCAAGTTTACATCTGGTCTAACTTTGCAATTCAAAACATCCATTTCTTAGTGCATGCTAGATGTAAGACAAAATGCTTACCTTTGAGGGAGGGACTGAGGCCTTCCCCTTCCCCAAATGCAAGCCTGCATGTGTTTGTGAATGTGGTTGGAAAATTATGAGAAAACAATAAAGACCAGTGAAACAATAAAAATATCCACTTCCTGCCCTCCCAATTATCTGGGATTATCCTCTCTGATAAGCAGACCAGCAGTATTTCCAATGCAGTGTAGGGTCCTTGTCCCACACCTAACCCTCCCTGCATGTGTTCCTGGGTTAAACCAGGAGGTGCTCAATCCCATCCTCATCCCAGCATATAGTCAGGACGCAGCAAAAATCACATAGAGAGGAGGAGAAGGCTGGAAGGTCCTTGCAGTCCCACAGTCAAAGTGTAGGTCTGCAGATAGATATGAATGGAGTTGCTGGGTTGGTTCATCTGGTGATGGACACACGTCCTAGGACAAAAGGCAGATATCCTGATAGGTTTGATTTACCTGAGATGCTGAGCACCAATCTAGTATCACAGTATAGAAGGCTGAAGACATGCTGAGACAAATCAGCAGGGCAGCATAGCAAAGATTGCTGCCACCCATTAGAGATATTGAAATCATGTTTTTCCAATGCTGATTAGTTTGATAGCCTCATAGCTCTTACACTGAATGAGCATGGCAAGGCAGAGAAGGGTGATCCTCTTGCACTTCTCTCCCCTTGCCTTCAGGAGCCAGCCACTGTCTGGCAGCAGCCCTTAGAGTGTAGATTTGATACATGGCAATCCAACATGTCACCCAGGATTTATGCTGCATCAAGGGGATTGTAATCCTCTGTTTAAAGTGCCTGTGAATAAAGGCTTCATGAAAGTCGGGCACTCTGTTGCATTAGTGAATGTTTATTGCTGTTCTGATAGAGTACTTTCAGGTATCATAACTTTTGTCAGATCTGAGCTGCAAGCAGGGAGGCATAAATATCCAGGGGAAGGCTGCTTACACGGCACACGCTCTCTGCAGCAGGGTTTGCCTGAATGTGTACATAGCGTTGGTGAGCATCCTTCCCCTGGGACTTCTGGGATGACATAAACATACAGAGAGATTTACAAACACAAGCATTTGTCTCAGCACACCATTGGAAAGATGCAGAAAGGAAAAGGAAGAAAATGAGGAAGACCTGCCTGGCTGTAGAGGAAGCTTTAGCATGACAGAGATGTTGATCTAACCTGGTGGTGTTATTCCTTGCAGTCGCTCCAGCTGCCTCAGATTCTGACCATTCACGTAGAAAAACCCAATTTACAATCAATACTGAGGAAGCCATACTTCAGAGATTAAGAAAGACCTTTTCTTCCTTCTTCTGCATGTGCTAAAGCCATGTCAGACTGAACAAAGAGCAGAAATAGAAAATATAACTTGTCCTTCAGCACTGAATAATTCTCATGATTTATTTAGCATCTTCTTTGCCAAGTGAGAAAATGACACATTATTACCCTTTTTCTTCTGAAATACTGGTACTTGCCCTGCTATCTCAAAGTAGCCTCTCAGGGTGCACCAAATATAACAAGAACTATTTTAGCAGATGTTTTCAGCTTAACATGAAACAGAGACTGGCTCTTTGTTTTCCTAATGTGCTGGCGTGTGCTCTGCTCTCCAAGGGGAATGAACTTGGAGCCAGGTTAGTCACTCACCCATAAATGGAGCAGGGTTAATATTCAGATGAAAACAAAAATAATTATGATTTGAATGATCAAATTTCTCAGAGTATGAAGTGATAGAGTGGGCAAAAGCTGTAATTCACATGGCACAGTCACCCACTAATGACACTTCTGGGTTGTTTCTGAGTGATTTCAAGTCATTGTGCCTTAAAATCTTAATGCATTGTATTAGAATAACCATGTATTTTATATGTAATGATCAGCAGCTCTAGGGCATGAATGGAGCAGTAAGAGGTCTTCTTGGAGCATTCTTGTTGTATGATTTATTAGTGCTTTAGAATTATTTTTCAACTGATGTTTGTGAATGATAAGCATTTTTTTCTGCCTGGTAATGTGGCTGGAAACAAAACCATGCAGAAAATAATGTACTTTTGTATTGTACAAATGCAACTGATACTCTATTACAAGACAAAAGCATTCTCAGAAAGTCTTTTTGTGTGACAATATGCAACCGCTCAATACACCAACTGATCTTGCACAAAGGGAGTCCTATGATGAAGGTTTTGATTGTTCTTAGATACATAAAAAGCAGCCTTACATGTTTCATAATGACTCATAACAGGGTGATTCATAGCAGCTAAGCTGTCGGGGTCTTTGAAGAAGCTCAGGTCTGAATTTTACATGCATTAGGAATATTTTCCTCCATTTTGAGGAGCAGCAAGTTAGGCAGAAAGGGCCTCTCTGATCAGTTAAAATTGCTCCTGAACCAACAGGGTTGTTGTGCAGGCTTGTGGATAGATGGCTCACCCCTGGACTATGCTGAGTTGGTGCAAAGCATAGCAACATGGCCCAGGTGGGCAGGTTTAAAGCTTTGGAGTGGTGGATGATGTGGACATCACCATGCAGTGCCCCTGTGTCCTGATGTGGGGTTTATTAGACAGCACAATTAAGTCTGTGAATACTTCCATAGGACAATGGCATTTTACTTATCCCTCTGAGCAAAAAGACATCATTTGCTTTTTACTTTATTGATTCTTCATTAACCTCTACTGAATAGACACTTTGTGTTGATCCCTTGTTCCCACATACCCACTGTCATTCCCATATGAGCTCTCCTCTCTATCACTCTCTGTCCTTGTTAGCACATGCCAGTTGTCTCACATCTCATTGCTATTCAGCTCACAAAAGCTGCATTTCCTGGTTTACAGGTGTTCCTATTTCAGCCATCACTTTGGCTTTTGTCCCCATTACTCCTTCTCAAACTGTCTGTTCTTTGTGACTTCTGATACATTTGGTTAAGGCTGTTTTGAAGAACAGGTTTCTTCTTAGAATTGCCCAGCAAGCCCACCTAGCTTGTGGGCTGACCTGACTGACCAGCCCCATCAGCCTGTAGACCTCAAGAGATGGAGAAATTGAGATGAAGCTCATTGCTTATCAGCCACTGATCACAGCTGGACTTCATGGGTAATGATAACTTAGGCCAAGATCCAGTGTAAGCAGATCTGATTTAGGACGGGATGAGTCTGGTGATGTTCAGGTGTGTTTCTCTCTGTCCACGGTCTCAAAACACTACCTCTTACTTTAGCTAAATTATTTCTACTCGGTGGTTTTGAGTGCTGGAAAAATAAAACATGGGTGTTTTCCCCCACAAGGGGGTCACGCTGGATCTGTGCCATGCAATAATTGTTATTCGGTGAATTTGATATTATATGGTAATATCAGCTCTCTGCCAAAATAAGCATAGTCCAGGGCTTTAATAAAGCTGAATCTTCATAATCCTTGTGCTGGTCATTGTGAAATATAATGATCTAATTAAGCTGTGCTTTGCACCTTTCTGCTCTTTTCTGCTAATCTCTCGCCGAGCTCTGGGTTAATTTGTCTGTTTACGTACTATAAATCCCACAGTGGGTTTTGCCTTATGTGGGACTTTGATGTTAATGCAAAGTAGCCTGTGAGTCCTGAAAAGTCGAGGTTGTTTAATTTTATTGAGGTACCACAAAACTGAGGTTTCAGTGGTTAAAGCAGTTATTTCATTTGGAAAACTTAGGAAAACCCGCAGCTGTGACATGGTAGCTCAAAGGCTTCTGCTTTGATAAGAGACATGCAGATGTCTGTTATTCAAAGCATGAGATAATCATCAGTGTCTGAGCAAATTCAAACTGATATCAGCTTCTGCTCATTTTATTATGCAATTTCCACTTACTCCATCTGTCACTCATGTTATAAAAGGGAGATGCATTGATAAAATAGAGGATTTACATGCTTCCTGGAAATAAAGCTCCAATAAACAGTGGCATCTGATTTCCGCAACCATTGTTAAGAACCATTGTGATCTCTTTCTTAACACAGGCATGATCCAAAGCACAATAACATTTGACAAAAGCTTCTCCATCCTTGTAGTCCTGCTTATTGCTACTGAACCCTTGAAGCTACCACAGTGTAAAACCTGGCTGCACACTATGTTCCCCTTACAGGTTTAATAAACTGCATTTTTGATCCTTCTGACTTGTATCTTAAAATGTGCCTGTAAATTAGACTTCACAGATGCATTAGTAGTGTAATTGGGTTGCATAGCAGGTACCCCTCACAGCATTTTTCATGTCTAGAAAAGGAAATTATGATCCAATGCAATTTCTTAATGTCCTTAGAGAAGATCAGAGAGAAAAAATAAACTCTATTAATGAGACACTTCAGTGTCACCTAGGCTTCTTCTGCCTCTTCCCACATTTTTGTTGTCAGTGTATCACCTAGACTGGGCTGCATATGTTGGAGAGAACCTAGAAGTGAAGGAACATCCATTAAACCTGCTCTTCCTCCTAGTAATGCTTTAAGTCTTCTGCTAATACCATCTCAATGGCTGCAAATCCACATCATGTTTCTGTGCTGAAGAGCCTTGAAACATATCCAAACACAGGCACGGGCCTGATCCTATTTGAGGGATGGAGAGGGCCATTTCCACCCACTGCTGGGCTGGAGCGTCCATGGGGGCACGTGAGGCTGCTGGAGGCAATTATAGGTCACCAACACCAAGTGATAACAAAGACTCGATTCTCTGCTGGAAGTTCAAGACGGGAAAGGGGGAGGGCGGGGAAGAAAGAGAGAGTGAGCTCTTGGGAGCAGTTTGTTCAGTAATGAACTTCCAGGGGAGGAAAAGCGGGAACTGGCTGTGCTTGGGTGTTCTGCATGAGAGCAAGCAAATGTCATCCTCGTCTGTTACAGAGATCTTAGGCTTATTGTTTAATGTAGTAATAAATATTGCATTATAATAATTAACAAAATAATGCCAATAAATAATGCATTTCTCTCAAGAGCTTAGGCAAAAATCTAGCTCAACCCCCGCACACACCGCAGCATCCCCTAAAATTGGTCAGACAACAATTGCGCCTCAGCTGCACTGGCACTGATGCAGTGATTTGACCTAATTTAGCCCTGTCCATCAAATGGCTACCAACAGTTTCAAAAGGCAGAGGGCAGGGCTGCTCACCAAGCCTGTCCCATCCCTGGCACTGCCTGTGGGCTGATGCCTTTTAGGAAAGGCGCTACTGTGCTCCGCATCCATAAGAGGATCATGATAATCTCCTTGACTATAAAACTGATGCCAGCCAGCAGCATTAACTCTTTTTTTGGCTGGTGAGGTGAAGAAGGAGACCCACAAATAAACTCTGTGGACCTTTTTTTTCCTTATATAAGCATTTCATTTGCCTTGTCCTGGTTTCAGCTGGAATAGAGTTAAATTTCTTCTTAGTAGCTGGTGCAGTGCTGTGTTTTGGCTTTAGTCTGAGAGCAATGCTGATAACACACCGATGTTTTTGTTGTTGCTCAGTAGCACTTATCTTGATCAAGGACTTTTCAGTCTCGTGCTCTGCTGGTGAGCAGGGGCACTGGAAGCCAGGGAGGAAGCAGAGACAGGACACCTGATCCAAAGTAGTCAAAGGGGTATTCCATACCACAGCATGTCATGCCCAGTATAAAACTGTGGGGAGTCACCCAGAAGGGACCAATCGCCTCTCGGGTTGGGCTGGGTATCAGTCAGCAGGTGGTGAGCAATTGTATTGTGCATCACCTGTGTTCATTGGGTTTTATTTTTCTCTCTTTTTCTTTTTATGATGTTTTCTTTATTTCAATTCTTAACCTGTTCTTATCTCAACCCATGGGTTTTACCATTTCCAGATTCTTCTTCACATCCCACCAGGGCAGGGGCAGAGTAAGTAAGCAGCTGCATGGTACTTAGTTGGTGGTTGGGGTTAAACCACAACATCCCTGGAGAAAGCAATATTCTTCCGAGGAACTGAAATAGGATTTACTGTATATTAATGTCGTATTTTTTTCTACTCTTCCTCCCTAGCCTCTTTCATCTGTATTAAGTCAGTCACACTGGCTGACCTGAAATGTGTCAGCTAAGATCTTCCTGCAGCTGAAACTCAGGAAAAACTAGTCTTATTAAACTTAAAATGACAGGTTAAGGCAGGAATCCTTGTGATGATTTTCTTTTTCTTCTTCTGTGGGCAAAATTGGAGTTTTTCGTGACTCTCTGCTAAGCAAATGTCTTAAGCATTTTATTTCTTGCTGACAAGTAGCAGCCACCAGTGCCTAACACCACCCCCCCATGCAAGGACTGAGTCAGCCTGTTTCTGGACACATCCACCTTGACGTTTCATCTGAAAAATACTGTTACATAGATCATCCAGTTTCCCATCTCCCCTTTAATAGCGGGGGAGGATGAGTGGAAACTGCATAGGTACAAAGGGGGAACACAGAAATTGCTCTTGTCTAACAAGGGCTCTGGATGTAGTCAGGCCCTCTCTGACGACCCCAGAGGCTGCAGAGTGGACTGTCTGGAAATACCCATGAGATGCAGGAATAAGACTGACCATCAGATATGCAGGGCTTCAGTTGCCCAATATCAACTGAGCTGTGGTAGCGCCATGGCAAGCACTGCATCACAAATGCAAAACACTTTAACTTTCCTTCTTGACCTTCTCTTGTTGTCTCTCCCTACTGGCATGAGGCAGATTTTTCCTGCAGGCAGCCCATTCCTACCTTCTGATTCAGACTGGTATTTTAGTAAATTGTCATGCCACCTTTCTCTCTTTTCACTCCCTTCAAAAAGCATCAGTATGATGGCTCTGCCTGTAAAAGCATCATCTGTCTGAGGAAAGAGGTCTGGCTGCCAGATTTGCTCTGGTAGTGGTAACAGACAAAGGAGTGTCCCTGTTTCAAATGCTGGAGGAAAAAAAAAATCATTGCACAGCATTTAGGAAAGCAAAAGGACTTCTTAAAAAGGGCAGGCTGCAAACTGAGCCTGTTCCAGCCTGGAGAACTCTTCAGAAGAGAATACAAATCCCAGTTTCTCTGTCCTCGCTTTTGTGGATCATGCAGGCAGCAGATTTTTACTGACATTCATCTTCATCATTCATTTGCAACATTCACCTTCTGCATTCAGGAGGCATTCTGAGTGACAGAGAAAAGCCAAAAGAGACAGATGTACTGACTGGAGAAGGCTTATATATAGTTGAACATGTAAACATTTGCAAGTCACTGTTAGTTTTACAGTTGTATAAATAACATTGTCCTGGGTCTTGCTCATAGGCCTGTCAGGAGCTCTGTAAAGCTGGGTACAAAGCATCTCCCCCCTAATTCACTGCACCACATGCTCTGGGATTAGTACCAGTGCTATGTGGTGCTTTGTGCACCCCTGCTTTGAGAGACCATGTCATGGCCAGCACTAGACGGTGGGTGTCAAAGACTGCCTTTACCATGGCTCTGCAGAGGAAAGACAAGCTGTGCCTACACCAGGGACTTTAAGCTGCAAACTGTCCACCAACTCCTTTGTATGGTGTTAAGAGTCAATAAAGTTGTTTATGTTCTGCCTTTGGGAAGTATTTGAAATCAGATTAATTAGTGCCAGCTGAGTGGCAAAGTAGTGACAGAGGAGTCCTCGGAAGGCTCATCTTGTGACAGTTCATAAGTAATTAAAAAATACTGCCCTTGCGCAGCTTTGCAGAGGACTTTTTTAATATGTGATGTAGTAAATCTGTTTGGTGATTGTCAGCAGCACATTTTCAGTACTGTCGCTTGCTGGGAGGAACTTCCACCCAAATGAGATTTGGAGGGATCTTCACCCCCAGTCGGAGTAATGAGTTCAGAGTTTTGATAATGCTCTTTGTGAGTTCCAAAGGAATACTGCAGGGAGACCACCCTTCTTATCCTGGGAGTTAAGTTCTCTTCAGTGGTATACATTGCTCACCATGGCAATGGGAATTGAATTTTCCGCTCCCTGAGCTCTCCTGGATACTTAAACCAGCCTCATGCGATACTATTGTGGCCAGTGTCATCGCACCACTGAAAACTAAATGAATGAATAAATTAGAGCCGTGGCGTTTTGGATTGCTGAATTGCATCCAAGCTTTTTATTGCCAGTCATGAACTCCTTTCTGACGACAGACAGAATGATGCTTATTAGGCAGGTAGACAGATAATTGTAACAAACGAACGCGAGTACAGTAGCAAGGCTGTATATCAGGGAACTGAGAAGGGATTATCTCTTAAGAAACCTCTTTCCAGCACCAATTGCCTTTTGACTGCAGGGCCTCTTCGTATTACACAACAGTTTATTCTCCCTTATTGATGCAAGTAATCCAAGTTTATGGCTCCTATCACAATCTTTTCCTCCTTGGCCTTTTAACTGCCTTTAATATAGAAGCTATTCTCATCTTGAAAGTTTTTGCTCCTTCAGCTTTCCGCCTGCTCCTGTTTCATATGTCTCAGAATATCCCTCAATGTCACACTTGCAGTGCTCTTTCTCTCATTTCTATGCAGTTGTCTCCAAGCTTTTTTCCTCAGCCCCACTTAACCTCATTGCTGCTCTCAGCCGTGGGCAGCACTGCAGGTCTCCTTGGCTCTGCCCACCTTTCCAGGATTTGGTCAGGTGCCAGACCACTCTTTGGACACCCCTTATTCCCTTGATGTATCTAGGCTGGACTCCTGACCTGTTTGGGTCATTGCCTGGAGGGCTCAAAACAAGCTGACCTGAACTAAGGTTTGATTATTTGCCCAACCTGATTTACTGGCTACTTCGGAGGAGGTGGCCCTTTGCCCTTGGCATGGCACTTATACTATCCATCAGTATGCCCATTTAGAGGGTTAATGCCAACAGAATAATAAGCCTGTAGAAAGCAGTGATTTATTTGTTTATTTATTTGCCTGTGCAACTGAATCTGAACTGGTTCATGTTAGCCTGAAATTGCATGCAGGAAGGGGCAAGAAAGGGGTGCGAAGGCATACCTGGGAATGTATACAGTGTCTGACTACCCCTATATGTATATTTAAAAAATTGTTCTAGGAGTCCTCTTAAGTGTTCCTGTGAAACATAGATATAAGCCTCCATTTAATTGCTCCCCTGCAGTCAAACCAGAACCATCCATTTGGCTGTGGAACAGTTGACCCAGGAAAGCCATAAACCTTTCTTACTTGGAGACCTTTGGAACTGGACTGGACATACCATGGTGTTCAGCATGGATTAAAGCAATTTGCTCAGGGAGCAAAGCACAACAGACTACCTCAGAGAATTAACTGCCCCTCAGGAGGGTGGGAACTGGGTGCAAATTGTCCTTTTCTATCTCCACTCTGTGCAGCTCTGCTGAGTCTGTTAGACTCAGAGGCCTGGAACACAGTGACCTGCTGCAGGGTACAGTGGCACAATTCTTTTATTTTTTGATAGCCTTATTCTGGTTCCTGTTGCTGACCCTATTGAAGTTACCCTGACACTGCTAACATGCTTTTCAGGGAGCAGAGTCAGACCCAGACTGCAGACACCAAAACTTGTCTTGAATAGTTTTTATATAAAAGCTGGTTTTCAGTGATATTTTAACCAAGAACAGCAGATGTTCACACTATCAGGTTTGTTGTTGGTGCCTGCAAAGTGCAAAAATGATCTCATACTTAATTTATGCTTATTTCACTTATTTGAAGCAAACAAAAAATGCATTCATAAACTGTGAGATAGAGTATCATATCTTTAACAGACAGTTTTGCATGTTTTCCCAGGGATGTGTTATTCCTAAATGAGGTAGGTAGCCACTGAGGTTATCATAAGTGGAGGAGTGTAAAAAATGGAAAACATAGATACTGTTGATTTTATTCATTCCTGGAAAGGCTGGATTTGTCAGCCTATTGGATTGTACCTGCTTATCACATGCTCTGGCCAGTTCTATGGCTTCTGCAAGAGGAACACTTGCACATATCTCAGCCTCTTCAGATCACAGCGTGATCTGCTAGGTTAAATGGCTAGTTATAGGTGAGTGCTCTAGTGTACATTAGTCAAACCCTGTAGTTAAAATGTCAGATAATTTCTTTGTAGCTGCACACAAAGGCAAATGTGTCTGATTCTTTTGTCCACTGCCATCCCCACAGCCAGCTATGAAGAGCTGCTGATTTAATTGCATTATCTAGCAGGACTCAGTGGCAGGGCTTTAACATAACTGTGTCTAAGGTATCTCTGTTACACAGCCACCCTTTCTTCTGCCTTCTCTCTAGTGCACTCATTCCATGTCTGTGTTAAGCCACATGGGGATATTGGAAGATGGTGCAGACCCAGATGTCTGCTGGAATCTCAGACTGTGTAATTAGCTGTAGACATCTAGACACTAGCTGAAGAGATGTGTCATTTAGTGAATAATGCTTAGTTTTGGTGCCAAGAGTTTTACGTTCAGGCTTCCGCAGACCATATCACAGACTGTGAAAATAGCTGTTCCCACTCCTCCTGGAACAAGGGCTGTAGTGGGCTCTGCCCTTGGAAAAGCTGGGCTGTTTTATTTGCTTGTTAGTTTGATTTTTGAAAGTGTTCCTCTTCCCTGTTAAACAGGATAGAAGAAAAGAAATTTGAATGAGTTTGAGTCAAGCACAAGTCCAACAATAAAATTATATGATTCAGCCCCTCGTTTGTTTTACTTTTGTTCCAGGTTGCAAACCTTGTGTGAACACCTTCCCTCTTCCCTGCTCTGCCCCTCAAGGTCTCCAAACACCACACTGAGGCAAGAAATGCCTGAGCCTATTGGAACTATTATCCCCTCTTCTTCATGTAGGGAAAAGGAAGCTTCAAGGGACAATATGAGTAACATACTAGTTACACAGAATTCCCTGGTGAGGACAGATGTAGCCTTTGTGACTCCTCAGGTCTCTGTAGTGATCTTGGTAACATTTCTGTCATTATAGTTGCAGCTTTTTTTGCTTCAAAAAGCAGCCTCATGTCAATTAAAGACAAAACTGAAGCAGTTCGCCGGAGCCTTAAATGTGTATATTTGACCCCACGTCTTTCCTGAGCTCCTCACTCTGCTCTTTGAGTCCTGCCAGCTGAGGGACAGTCAGAGCTGCTTTGCTTTCCTCCAGAGCCTTGACCTGAGCACTGGTGGTGTCTGGAAGTTGCAGCAGAAAGGCAGGGCGGGCAGGGTGAAACTTGCTTTTTGGGCCTTGGCCCTTTCTGCTTCATTACCATGAAAAGCTTACAACTGAATATCAATTCATTTGCATTCAACCTGGCTGTTCTGCTTCCATACCTCCTTTCTTGTCTGCAGCTGACAGGATGTCATAAGGAAGTGACAGGGCAGTGACAGTTTGTGTGTCATGGTCCACTTCTGTTTGAACTTGATTTTTATCTAGTAATAAATCAAGCCATGGGAGTCCAGTCTGGGAAAAAAAGAATGTCCCAAAGAAGCAAGCTGAAGCTAGAAAGTTTTTCAGTCCATTTGGAAACAAGAATGCAGCACAATGTGCTTTTTCCCTCCACACCAGACCCCTGTATTCTCACAAGGTGGACTGGGTATAAAAGGAGTTTTGCATTATTTATTAGTGTGCCTCTGTCACACATAATGAGGGCTATAAAGTATGTAAGAGTTTATAATTGGCTATCTAGAAGAAGTAATCCTGAGGGGGCTGTGTGAGGATGAAATAAATTATGCTTCATTATAGTAGTTATGCCAAGGATATTAGAAAATTGTTTTTAGTTGGAGGAAGAAAAAGAAGGAGAGGCAGAAAAAGAAAAACCCCTCAGTCCTTCCCAGACCCGCTTCTATCAAAGTTCTTACAGTCTGAGGCAAGATTTCAATCCTCCTCTTTAAAATTCCTGATGTGTTCAAGATGCTAAGTAAGCAGTTGCCAAGATACTTGTACAAGTAATGCATAAATGGAGTTTATCTAAATTGTTTTATTCATAAACTTTACTGAACTCTCCCATGCAGTTAAGAAGGAATCCCAGGTCCCCACTATCCACCACTGGCACATCAGCTTACAGAAATGAGACTTTTATCTCTTTGTCTCAGGGGGTGTGAATGCCTCCCACCTTCCCCCTCACCCCCATCCCTGTTTCCTTCCTGAATCTAATTATTATTCCCATAATTCAGAACAAGGATTTGGTGACAGTAAAATACAAAGAAGATGAACACCTGGGCCTGGAAGCTGTGATGGTATTTTAAAATGGACATTTAAATTTCAGAAAAGCCGGGGCGAAAGGGATCTCCATGTTACTGTCTTAGTTGTTAGGGCTTTTCTGATGCTTCTGGATATAAGTTGTGCTACAGTGGAGGTGCCCCTGGAGTTATACAAGGGAAAGTCTTTCAGATCCAGGAGGGAGAGAATAATTCTTCCCTTGAAGCAGTTACTAGGTATTATTCTAGTTTTAGATAGAAGGCCAAGGAAGGACAGTTTCTCTCACGGCACAATATGCTTGGTTCTGAACAATTTCCAGCAGTGGTAGCTACCTGTGGAAATAGTAACCTGAAGACTGTGGGTAGAGCTCTGGCTTCACTAAAATTAGTGGCAAAACTGATTGATTTCACATGGGCCAGTTGTCCCCCATTAGATCTACTTAATGGGTAAGGTTACAAGACTGGGCCTGCAAGGTCAAGTGTCCTTTTGTATGTTAAATGTAATACTTTCACAAGTCTAAAAATATATCCCATAGTCTTTATGGTGCCCTAATTGCACCGTAGAATCATAGAATAGTTTGAGTTGGAGGAGACCTTCAAAGGTCATCTTGTCCAACCCCCTGCAATGAGCAGGGATGTCTTCACTTTGCTCAGAATCACATTCTGCCTGGCCTTGAATATCTCCACCAGCCCCTGTCCACTAGCCACTGCCCAAGGCATGAAATGAAAGTGTTCTGAAATGCATGAGTAAACCAGAATTTTGTATGTACAGAGTTGTGTGAAAACGACAAAAAGCAGGAGCAAACTCCAGGGACCAAGAGCAGTGGAGGGATTGCAGCCCCTGTAGGTAGCTTGGGTCAGCCTGTACACTAGAAAGCTCTGGTAGTATTGCCATCACCTCCAAGGTCTTTATTTAACTTGATTTAACCCTCCGTTCGGTTTCTCTCCTTTGAAAAATGCGTTTGATTCATTCATTGGTTGGTTGTTGTTTTGTTGTTTTTTTTTTTTTCTATTTCGAAGGAAAAATTCCAATGCATTGTCCAAACCAACAGACACAGAAATCCTCTGGACAGAGAAGGCTGTATGGAATGGCCAATTCTATCAGGAAAAACTGAATAAATTGTGAGTGGCTAGTCCATTGGAGAGACAAATACTGCAAAGGGGGAAGAAAATAAAATGCTCTCTTGGAGCCCTGGTAGTGGTTTAGCAAAGTCCATGATTTAAGGAGTGGACTTGAATTTCAAGGAAGATACAGGTTAGACAACATAAAATTCTTCTGTTGGAGACACAGAGCCAGGAGGACACATTGTCTTAAAAGTTGGTGTGATCTCCATTGTGAGAGGATTTTTAAGATCAGATCTAACAAATAATTTTCTTGGAAGGTACAGGTACAGCTTATCCTCACTTTGAGGCTGAAGAATGGATTAGATAGATTCTTGATGTCCCATTCCAATCCGTTTCCAAAATGTTTTTTTCTGTTTTAAGTGTGCTCTCTGAATAAAAGAATTTAATAAATTATGGGAAGCAAAAGACTCTCAATATAAAGAGCTGGACAGTGCTGAGGCATCCCTTCATTGCCTTGGGATAACTCACAGGTGGGTAGGGAGAAGAAGATTTCAAAATGAGTTCATAGGTGGGCTCATGAGCTCATCATGGGAGAAGCATACCCTCAACACACTGGTCTTCGTTACCAGTAGGGGTTAAGTCTGTTTAAAATGTCGGTAAGGTTGTCCATATGGATTTTCTCTGGAGAGGATAAGCAGCAGTGCCAAAATTTTCTGAGCTGCAGATGTGCAATATATTTGTAACAAACTGCAGCTCCTATCCAAAATTATGATCTATCACATTTTGTGGCAAACTGAAAAATGGGACCTATCTGTGGGAAATTGACTTGATAGAGTGCTTTTTCCTCTGCAAATTGGGTCATTGAGTTGGAATGCCTTTGGATAGAAAGCACGGAAAGTTCCATTTTTTTAATTATTTTTTGTTTAAATAAGTATCCTTTTCTATGGTATGTCACAGGAAACAAACTTTAGAGCATGTAAAAATCATGCAAAACAAAACACAGATAGTCTGGCAGCATGGAAACAATATTCTGAGTGTCACACTGTTCACATTGGAGCTGTGCTGAACCTTATCTTGCTGAAAACAAAGTAGCTGAAAGTAGGGTAATAGTTGTTTTTCAGCTCGAGGAAGTCATACAAAGAATCAATTCCACATGGAGTATATTATTGCTTAGATTTTACTCAATTTCTTTTGATTTTATACTGTAATTCAGCACAAAGGCAAACTCCACTGAATATACTTTATTCATGCATAGATTAATTCATGTGCTTAGCTGTATGATCTGCAAAGAGCCTTGTGAAGGTGGAGGACATTTTAAAAGCTGCTAAAAACTGATGCAGCTACAGCAGCAAACTATGCATTAAACTGACTTCCTTCCTCTCCAATACTTCCCATTTATTTCATAACACTTAGCTGTCTATGACTTACCTATCAGAGAGCTCTACACTGTACAGAGGGAGATGTGTTTGATGGCTGTAGGGCTGTGTATCAACAAACCTGGTGTGTATATTTCAGCAGAGTAGAGGGAGGTTTAAACCTGTGAAGCACCAGTAAGAACAGATTAAAGGGAAAATTGATTCTCAGCTTTGGTGACTGCCGCTGACTTTTACAGCATTATAGCAGTTTATCTTACCATATTTCCTATTTAGAGAAGTGGTTTCCAAACTTGCTTAATTTGAGAAGTATTGCAGACTCTTCAGTAGAAATGCACACCTTTTCAATCTTTTTTTCAAGTTATAGATTGCCTAATAGTGTGTATGAATTTGCTTGGAAGTAGTCCTTGATTTGCCAGAGAGTCTGCAGACCATGTACTGAAAATGCTACTTTGAAACCTTGAGTATGGCTGAAGTTGTACTGAGATGTGCAGTGACTGGTCTCCCATCAGTCCTTGGACAGCTCAACTGCCATAAACCAAACTAAATTAAATAAATAAATGGCAAAAGCCTCGTGTGCAGTATTCCCCGCAAGGACACATGCTTTGCATCAGTTCCTGTTCCCCTGTCACTTTGGGGATATGCTATCAAAGTGATAGAATTGGCTGGATATCTTTGTTGTTTTATACAGCATTTGCAAACTACTGTTTTTCACAGATCAGTGAACTAATAGACATAAAAAAGCAATTCTTTGGTATTTGATCCATGTCTGAATGTTTACAAAGTCTAGGACAATCTTGAGGCAAAATGACTGGAGTGGCGCTCAGGAGTTGGGCTGCTGCAGACTTTTCCTTAATGCTTATAACAACTTTGCCCAGTTTGTGTTGAAAAGATATAGCAATGCCTGTTCATCTATCTATTTGTCTGCTTAGGCATCTTCACCAATATAGGATGCATATCCTTCATTCCCCCCTCATAGTCCTTCATGAGACAAGTTCACATACTGGGAAATGGTTTGAGTATGGAGATTCTACAAAGGCTCTGGCTAGTTTTGTGCGGTCTCCAGTTGCTATTGAAATTCATATTAACAGAAAGGAATATGCCTTATCTACTATGACTGCTACGAGAATTCTGTATTTTGGGAAGATAGTTACTAAACTACCTTTTATTAATTACAGTAGGCACCCTTGTGTTTCTAATAGAGTGATTTCTATTTAAATACACTATGCCATATGCCGTATGCTGCTCTAGACTCTTTGAACTGTCAAGCATTTGATTCTGAGCCACAAAACGATAGGGTGAGCGCACAGATGGGTTGTCACATAAAGAAATCTGATGGCATGTGATAACGCTTAGGCTTTTTTTCTTTTTCTTCTTTTCTTCTTTTCTTTTTTTTTCCCCATAAAGCATGCACTGTACTAGCAGTGATCATGGCTTGCCAAACAAAAATGAGCTGACAGTCAGACTCCACAGTGTTCTGTGGAATTCTTCAAGCATTTCAGTTCCACTCTGCAGATTCACTCTGCCTTTAACTGGACCATGTCACATCCTTTTCAGAACAAGTGGTGTCAATCATTTTGTTGTGCGACAAACTCTGGGAGGAATGACACAGAAACTTGCCAAAGCTGGTCCCGAGGGATCTTGCTCTGTGGTAGCAACTGAGGCAGACCAAGGCCATTTTAAAGCAGCATTCAAATAGTTTCCTTTTAAGATAGAGCATACAGGCTTACACTCGGGAGCAAGACGATGTTTTCTTTCATCTTCTTTTCTTCCTTAACATTCAGGTCATTTCCCATAAAGGAAGGCAGAATTCATTACAGGAATTGAGATACTTGCATCTTAAGGGCAGAATGAGGACAGAAGGATAGAAGATAAGGGGTAAAATAAAGTGTAGGTAACTTTGGCTGATTCAACTACAGATTCATACACTTTTTAAAGGTGTTTACAATACAGATATTACCCCTTGAGGTAGGTTTCTAAGCTCACATTAAGATCAATACATATCTAGGGTGAAACTCATTAGCCTGAATCTAGATGCTTTACACTGTTAGAGATACCCTAGGGTCTTCGATACCTCTGTACGGGCTGGCAGGTATGACAGAGGACTTACAGGAATCTTGAATTGCTCTAGAGAGGCCAAGCAGGATAATGAACCACACTCTATCTGACAGAAGGTGACATATTTGGGGAGGCTAAATCCACTCTAACTCAATACTGCCAGTGGAGCACAGTTCAATCACTGACCTACAAGTGTCCAGTGCCATTTGAGATGCTCTCAGCTATCCCACCTCCAGCTGCTAGCCCAGGAGCATCTGTCTTTCCCTACTGGCAATGTGTCATGTCTGCCAGTCTCATATGAATGTCTTTGCTATCTTAAAGTTAGGTGAACTTAGATGTGTCCTAGTCATAGACCTAGACCCATGTCTGTATTCTTCAGAGAAAAATATCTTCTAGACTCTATTGATTCTGCTGACAAAGGTCTCAATTCAATTGCTGCTACAGAGGCATCTCCATAGGTGTGATATGTCCTGTGCCATCTGAGCACCTAGAAAGGAAGACCCATGCTGTTCTGGAGCAGGACCTGGTCTCCAGGTGGGCTACCCAGCTGAAATGCAAGTAGTCCTATGTGCATGCATGTGACTTGAGCTGTAGCTGCCTTCAGCTGAGGTTCCTGAATGATAGAAAACAGATTCCTGAAGTCTTTCTTGTTGGAAGGGATGTTGAGAGGTCATATAGTCCAACCTTCTGCTTCAAGCGGGACCAACCCTGAATCATGACTACAATAATTACTTTCATCCCTCCAGATATTCCCTTAGACAAACAAAAGCAGCCAAGTGTGGCGTTATCCAGACTGCTTAGTGCTGTGCTTTGTGTCTGAACACTGGAAGATTCATGGTCTCCATACTTCCCAACTTGCCTCATCTATGGGCACATAACAAGTATGTATTGCAGGAGGCCCAAAGGAGAAAACCCAGTGATGCTGGAATCTCTCATATCCAATTGTCTGCACTCAGCACTCATGGTTGGGAGAAATAGCTGTGGTGAAAGCCTTTTTTTTTTTTTTTTTTTTCCTCTTTTTTGCCTGATTTAAACCTTGGTCTCTCATCCCCTGGGATCTGTGGAGCTTCTGTTTGAAGGGTGCTCTACTTTGTGCCAAATACTTGTGTCATCAGTGGCTGAGAGAATTAAAATGGTAGAGGGACTGTGTAATCTGGTGGTAAGGGGATTAGCCTGGAGCCTCTGCTTCAGTGAATATTCATTCTTTAATCAATTGGTACATCCTCCAGATAAGCCCCACCTTCACTTTGTCCAACCTTAGCCTCACTTAACCATAACCAATAAGATATAAATTGCACAAGCAGATACCTCTTTCTCTTGATGCTCTTGTGTGTGAATGGTGCTGTATAATAAATGGTAATAAAGGAGTTTCCAGTGAAATACCCAGCTACATACTGTAATTCAACTAGTTCTCAAAGATCATATTACTCCTCCTACTGTGTACATAGAATAGGATTAAACTCTTGGGTTTCTTAATGTCTAGGGCCAACCTTCACAGACTGTCAAGCCTGTTTACTGCTGCTTTATAAAATCTTGTTAAAAGAAGTACTTTCAGTGATTCTGAGGGGTTTGAATTTTGGGGAGCTGCACTCCCTTGCACCAGCACCTATTTTTGCAGGGCTTTGAAATTGGTGCTAAACCTTTCCTTTCCTTACAGCAGCTGCCATGGTCCTGTCACTTGTCCTTTTACCAAATGGCTCTTATTAAATCACTTTCCATTTAGTGGCAGCTCTGTGTTTGATTTCTCCACTCTTACCACTTCAGTGTTTCTTTTGGGTTTCTCTCAGCCCGCAGCCCCATTTCCTGAAGCTTTCAGAATTGCTCTAAAAATACCCATAGCCAAACAGGGCAAAGCCATCAGCTTTTGGGGTAGCAGTGTAGCATCTCTGGGTGGGGAGATTTCCTGCTCTGAGCCTGAACCACCTCTGTAGTTATGAGCACACTACCTTTGATCAAATGAATATCAAAGCAAAGTGATGCTTCATCAGTCAGAAGACTCCCATCTGCACCCTCCATTGCGCTGTGCCTGCAGTCGGGGAAGAAGAGCTGTGACTCTCCCATGACATAGCATTTTGCTGTGCTGGATGCTGGCAGGCGTTTGTAATGCCTTTTTCAGGCTTCCTCTGCCACTGGCCCTGCTTCCTTACTTTCTCTGGTAAGCGGTAGCAGGCAGGTGGCAGCTCATTGCTGTGGCTGTTTGCTGAGGTTCAGAGCAGAGCAGCTGCCAGACAGTAAGTGCTCATGGTGTGGAGTAACCCAAAATAACAGAAAAAGTCTCATTTGAGGGATGGGGCTTGACAGTCAGGCGGAGGGGAGCTAAGCAAGGCCAAATGTGTTGAATTAAACCTGGAGATCAGAATCAGAAGGGAAAGCATGGTGGGGTTTTGCTGCTGGCTGAAACCCCAGGAGTACTATTTCCGTCACACTCAAGAGGAAAGTTTTACTGGAGGCAGGAGCTGAAAAACTGAAGGTTGTAGCCTTTTATTCTCTGGTTTGGTTTTGTTTTGGGGTTTTTTTTGGGTTTTTTTTTGTTCTTATGTTTCATTTTGCTTTGGGTCTACATTCCCTCTAACGTCCTGCTATAGCAAAGTCTATTGCAGAAATATTTGACCTGAGTGAAGCCCTGAACTGACTAGCTCTCTCCCATACCATGACCCTTGTGAGGAGTGGGAGGAAATTTGGAACAGCATAAATGTAGTTTCTGTCTGTGTGCCCCTGAGGACTTCTGCCTGGCCACCCAGACAAGGGAGTGCCTTGTTGCATTCATTCCCATTCTAGGCAATTGTTCAGTGACTACTGAATCAACAGAGAACTGTTGCCCAAAGTGTTGATCTCACGTTTAAGCGTGATCAAATCCCAGCTCAGGTGCCTGTCTGGGTTTCCTGAGGGACAAGTACTAACAGCAGTGGAAGGGACCGGTGTGATAATGTTTCTCTAAAGAGGAGCCAAAGATCAGAGTGATGATGTTAAAAGAAACAATAAGAATGTGACCTTAAAGAAGGATGCTTCTGGATGAAGATCTAGGAGCTGCCAGTATAAAGACATTGTCCCTTGCTCACTGAACTGAGGCTCGACTCCACAGGTATGGGAGCCAGGCTGACTGCAGCCAGCATGGCCCTGCTCCCCCCATCTCCAGTCTTTGCTCCATTGGGTCCTGCTGCTTTGCCCAAGCTCTGAAGTTTGTCTGAACCTGCTCTGACCCATTTCTATCACTCAGCAGTTGCTTGGTTGAAGCTCCTGGAGAGTTTCTTGAACACAGACTTCAGAAGCTGTGTCTTCTGAAGTATTTCACATGTTTTTTAACCAGTTCTTCTTTAACCCCGTTGTTTGTTGGCCAAGGTATGTCTGGAAGCAGCAGACAACTTCTTGTGCCAGCTCAGTTTTACTTTCATGCTTTAGGTTCACTTTTATTTCAGGTGAATGCTTTAAGACCATTACATCAAGGAGAGTTTTTAAATCACAAGAAGTGGAGAGTCAAAGTCTGTGCTGCATCTAAAAATTGGTTTTGTTTTGCATGTAGAGATTATTGTACCTTCAAGTGACAGATGGGAATGTGAAAACTTTCTAGCATCCTTGAAGATTCAAACGGGCTGATAGAGAAAAGATGTGAAAAGAAAAATCATCATTAAAGTGGTCTTGAAAGGGATGACTTCCAAATTATTGTCTGTCAGCTTCTCCAGATGGTCTGAGTATCTGTCAGATGAGCAGTGTTCATTAGACATGCCTAGAAAAAAAAAGAAAAAGAAAAATAGAATAAAAAGGGCAAGGTTTCTTTTTGTTCAGGTCAGAAAATTAAAGGGGAAACAGTAGAAGATGGGGGAAAGTGAGGAGGAAGTTAATTTGAAGATTTTTCTTGCTAAACGTGACTGTACAAAAAGCTGCATTTGGTTCTGGTTTTATTTTCACTCTGCAGTACATATATGAAGCCTGACCTGTTCCTATTACTCTTCTAGATGGAAATACAAACTAAGTTTTCACAATGACACCTGGCTCCTTCCTGATTGAGAGGCTTCCCAGGCCCCCTCATGCTACAGCAGTGCAGCCGCCCTCTAACTGCTGGCTAAGGAGGCCCTTTATGGTGCCTGGGCAGTCACCCTTTCCCTGCATTCATAGGGTATAACTCTGACTGGAGCTGAGGACATACAAAAAAGGAATACAATTTCCCGTGCCCATGCAGAAGGCTCCTAAAAAGGCCATAATCAAGGAAAGCCACTATGGGTTTGGTTCAAATGAAAATGCATTTTCTAGCAGCAAGACCCTGAGACTGAATCCAAAGCTAAGCGCCTAATTCACTGCCATCACTACCTCTCTTTATTGGTCAAACTGATGGTTTTCCCCATTGTATTTATCTGAATAATCTGCTTAGGTTAACCCTATTCAAAGGAAAAGGAAGGACACTGTGGAAGGTTTGGCTTTATTTAACAGGCTTTTGAGGATGCAATGATCAAATGGGCTGACAACAAAACAAGAATGAGCCATATAGCGATCAGGGGCATCCTGTGACCTCAAGTGAGAGGAAAAGCTGAGTCTGTAAAACAGAACTTGCTATCTATGAGCTGCCAGGACAGCTACAGACAATTAATTTATGGTGTGATGTCTATGTCGGTTATTTAAGGCACATCAGATATGTGGGTGGAGGCTCCCATTAAAGCCACAGCAATGAGGAACCAGTCAAATGTCCCGCATTCAGTGGCCACTAACTCAGCAGTCTAAGGGCTGCCCTCCACAGGGATTTTCAAGCTTATCTTTTTGTGCATTGACTTTTGCCAATGACTCTTGGTCTTTCTGAGTGCAGTCATTTTGCCCATGGCAAAATTTGGTTAATATCTCTTGGTTTATTAATCCTCCTGTGTTTGTTGTTTGAGGCTTGCCTATACCCAAGCTCTTCTAGGAGACAGTAATAGTGGTTAGTATTTTACATCTTGGAGTAAGCTGGTTGCTGCATGCCACAAATCATTTATCACTTCAAAGAGGAAACCTAGATCTGTGCCAAGCCACTAATGTAATTACTGTCCCTTCCCTGCTGCATCCACCATATGCAGAACCTGTTACATGCAATTATTTTCAATCAATCACAAGCTCCACTCCAGACAGACAAGCCCATCTTGCGGGTGCTAGATGTTACTGAAATGTGGTCGCACATTACCTGCAGCAAGGGTGAAAGAGAAGGCAGTGTGGGATGGACAAGGATTACTCTGGGTAGTTTACTATTGAGGTATCCATTCTCTAGTTTATAGTTTTGTAACTTGTAGGTCTGGGCAGCTTCTCGCTTAGCAAACAGGCTGGGTTTAACTCACTTTTTTAAGGTATCCAGCTCTCTGCATGGACCATACAAAGAGCGTAGTGGCTAAATGAAATCCTATTGAGTATTGAAGCCAAGCACTTCATTCCAGTTTTGCACTGCTGAAGATGGCTGCATTATGTCAGCCCTGTGGCTCTCTCCCACATGCCTCACTAGCATATGGAGTCGGCCCCAGCATTTGCAATAGCTGTGTTTCATGGATCAGGGCAAGGAGACTGTTTCAATCCCAAATGCAGAACTGCTCCAGAAGACATGCTCTCTGGAAGTGTCAACACCTCCACTGGTGCATGGCACATTGCCCAAAACAACAGCCAAATGCCACCAGCACCTCTACTGCTGGCTGGCCCTGTCCCACTGCCTGGGTCCCTCACACCTGGAAGCCACAGCCCCTTTTGTGAGGATGCTGTTTATGGACCTGCGTGTTTCTTTTGCCTTTCTATTTCTTTTAATGTCTGTACCGGATAATGAAAGATGACAGATGATTGTAATTACAGTAGGGCGGTTGGGTACTTTCCTTAAGAAATGTTACAGGCATCCTAAGCATTTTAAGCAGCTGTAAAGATGGGTGTGGTGTCCTGGGTAGTGTAGCTGGCTAAATACAGTAACTATAGGGCAGGCCAGGATGTGACTCCAGAGCTAAACCAATAACTTCTCCTTACTGAAGCTGCAAAATTAGCTTAAAGATTTACATTGGGTTTGCAGCCCTTGGATTTAGCTTAGATTTTTAAATCGAGGTTGCAGCTGTTCAGCAGGATCTATGTTCTCTGTGATAAAACACATTGGTTGTGTGTATGAATTATTAGCTGTAATAGTGTGCAGTCTTTTTGCTTTTGCAGGGTCTGATCCACGCATTCAGTTGCTTACAAACAGGGGTGTATTGATTAGAAAAGAAAGAAGGGGCTGAGGGGCTTTTGTCCAAGTTCCATTTGCACCATGGGCTTTGAGGCATAATCCACACTTCTAGAGCATAAAATAAGGGAGCCAAAATGCCAGTTCCTGACTTCACTGTCCATGCAGACCAAGGCAGTATCAGCCGTGTTGAAATCATGAAGAATCCTGCTGAAAGCAATGGGTCATTACACACACACTCTTATGCTGACCTCAGGGCATAAACCAAAACTTGTTAATTTTGTTCTTCCTGGCTAGCAGGCTCTGAGTCCTTGTGGAAGTGTTACACTAGGAAAGTGCTTGAGTTTGGTCTGCTTGTTGCCTTCAGGAAGTGCTGGGGAACACAACTGTTTTGCCAGTAGACCTAAATCAACAACAGGCACTTATGTGCCACTACCGGGAAAACATTTGAAGGTGATCCAAAACCAGCTGAAAACCAGTGATCGTCAAAGGAGATGTCAAAACAACAGCTTTAAGACTTGTGGCCAGTTGGTACCTGTGGCAAAACCAGTATTTATAGATATAAGCCTTTTTCCCAGATGGGAGTGTACCTTGTTCTCCTGGCTGCACCTTTGGTCTCTGGCAGGTTTTGTGTTCACTAAATGAAGTGTGTGAGCTTGCCAGTGGTTTTATACCTTGTCCTTCACACATAAATATGCTGCCATTGGTGCTCTGGGGCCATGGGGCAGCAGCACTGGCTTTAGGTAGCAGTTTCCCATTTGATCTCATCATCACAGTGCAGGCTGTGAGCAGAAAAAGAGCTGCAGTGCTCTATGGTACTCCATGAGCGAAACAGCACTGCTAAAGCCCATAGCTAACTGGAGAGCCAGATGTTGCTGGGGTAGGGAGGTTTTCTAACATAGCATGCTGGATTTCCCTTATTTGGTTTATTTATTTCTAGAAGGCACAGCTAATGGTGAGGCACAGTGTTGCGTGCTGTGAGCTGAACAGTGCAGAATGGCTTTAAGGACAAGCATTATGTATAAGCGAAGCAGTTGCTCCTTTGGAGCAATTTAACGTTATAGAATATTGCATTGCTAATGAACTTTTGACTGAACCCCATAATTTATTTTCAATGAAACTGGGCTTTGGACTTACAGAGATGGATTTGCAGAAATGTGAAAGAAGGTGTGACGGCGATGAAGAGGTCTGGCTAAGGAAGGAAATAAGTTGTCGAGGCTTGCTGTCACTGTATCCAGTGTAGCATTAGAGGCAGAGAGTGAACAGGTACCCGTGTTTGGAAGAGGATGGGCTGTGCTTGAAGCGTGGCAGTGGAAAGTGCTGTGAGCGATATTCGTGGGAAAAAACCCAAACAACAATCTGGTTACTGCAACAAAACCTAAATAAAGCTGAAAACAGTCCTTTGTGAATGCAATGGGCACCAGACACTATTGCCACCTGAGGAGAGTAATTGACAAGTGCTGAGTAAGAGCTTGTTCTGGGTTTGGAGGAGCAGTATTGTTATGCTAATAGTCCTTTCACTTGCCTGCAGTGCTGCTGTTGTGCTCTCCTGGAAGAACTGGTCAGGAAGCTTTCCCAGGAGCTATTCGTGAGGAAGGGCTGACTGCTGTTTCATCTGGTCCATCGCAGGCAGCTGCAAGCCTGCCTTCCCTCCTGCCCTCTACATCTCCCTAACCCTTGCAGTGGAGCCCTTTGAGCACTTGCAAGGTCTTCAGAGAGTCTGTTCAAGGACACAAGTTGATTGAGACCAGCACAGGCAGTCCAGTTCACTTTTGGTCAGAGCAGCTTCTGAGCTGTGGTCTGCCTGGGCTGGCACCAGGCGGGTCGTGGGCATCATCGCCAGTGTGGGAAAGGGTCAGATCCACATCAGGACTGGCTGGGGCTTCTACAGTCCACCAGTCTGTGAGGCTATCTCTGGCATCTAGGTGGTCTTCCTCCCTTTCCCAGCCATTCTCATCATCAGTGGTGATGTTCCTTCTTGCCCCATTGGGTCCTGCCCATCCCTAGGCCATCACCTGTGCTGTCATCATAATCACAACACCCTTCTTGCTTTAACAATTCAAGTGAGAATCAGACAGGTTTTTTTCAGGGTCTGAAGCTGTCTTTAACAAACATAGAGCCAGTTTTGTCCTAAGTTCTCTTGTCTGAGAAACATCCTTTCTGAGAATTTAATTAGAAGGGACTCTCATTTACATGATTCCACCAGTAGTCTCCATGGCCCTGGGGGAAAAAAATCAAATGATACTGTGAAAGCCATTAGTGAGGACATTATAAGCAACTATATCCAAGTCAGACAAAGTTCTGAAAATACTTAGCGTTCATGTGTCCATAATTGCTTTTCCCCCTTTACAGCTGTTGGGTGAATATGCCATCTGAGGGGGGGCTTCCTTAGGGATTTGTTTTCCATTATGTGATGTAGAAATGGAAAGAGAAGATGGCAATTACTGCTCAACAAAGAAAGGGAGAAGTAGACTTGAGCAGCAAGAAGAGATTTGAACTTAGTGGGAGAAAATCTAAGGAATGAATATTTGGCCAAAACAGGAGCAGATGTGCTTGGAGGACCAGCAAAGGAATTGCTGTAGTACCTTGCTAACAGCTAAGATGCTAAAGTCATTAAACGTCTTTTGGAAGAAGATGAGATACATTTCTGGACTCCAGTGCCTTGTCCAGGTGTGTCTTTGAGCAAGTCAAGACATAATAAGGTGATTTCTGTATCTTACAGTAGCATCAGAAATATAAGAAGCTTAGGCATCTTGAGGACATAGGCAGTAGAAATAACTGGCATAGCTAGCTCCAGGCCCTGAATCAGGATCATTCTTACAACTTCCAGGACTCTTCTCCAACTGGTGTGATGTCCACAGTGCCTGTCATCACACCCAGGGCTTTTCTGCACTAGGAACATCGCAGGAGAAGTGCTTTGCCAGGGAGCACATTGTCCTTATTGTCAAGAAAGGAAAAGTGAGGTGGTGTCAAGGGACTTGCCCAGAGTCAGGCAGTGACAGCTGTAGGGCTTGAATCCTTGTCCCAGTTCTGTGCTCTACCTAACAGGTAAAAGGCAACACTGCAAAGCTACACTGCAAACTTTCTGAGGACTTGCTTGACTCTACAGCCTGCAAATAACCCAAGTGTACTGAGCTCATTATCTACATAGTGATTTGTTTCCAATCTTATAAATAAGATCTATGACTAAAGGAGGTACATTTCATAGGATCATAGGATCATAGAATCATAGAACAGTTAGGGTTGGAAAGGACCTTAAGATCATCAAGTTCCAACCCCTCTGCCATGGGCAGGGACACCTCACACTAAACCATGCCACCCAAGACTCTGTCCACCATGGCCTTGAACACTGCAACTGACCCAAATGAACCAAACATTCACAACTTCCCTGGGCAACCCAGTCCAGTGCTTCACCACCCTTACAGTAAAGAACTTCTTCCTTATATCCAATCTAAACTTCCCCTGTTTAAGTTTGAACCTGTTACCCCTTTTCCTATCACTACAGTCCTTACTGAATAGTCCCTCCCCAGCATCCTTATAGGTCCCTTTCAGATATTTCAACATTGCTGGTTGGGTGTTCTAACAAACTATCAATCCAAAGGACAAGCTTTCCAATACTGTCTACCCTGACAGAAGGGACATTATTTCACCACAGGGGATTTTGGTAAAGGCTCTAATCCTATTGCACCCTCCAGCTCCACAATGCTGTTTATCACTAACGGGGGATCACTTTCATGTACATTTCCTAAGCTCAGACGAAGCCCACATGAGGCTTTATTAAGGAAAGGGAAGCATAAGCGTCAGAATTTTCATTCTGGACTTTGTCTTTACCAAGTTCTTATTATGTAGTTTCCTTTAGGGTTCAAATTTTATCAGGGCTTGCAAAAGAGCCTCATATGGAAAAGATGGCCATATTGTCAGTAGCATGTTTCTCTGTTCCAGTCCACAAAGAATCACTTACCCCCATTCTTCAAAAGGACTCCACCAAAGTCAGTGGACATGACTCAGCCCCTCTCTTCAGTAGGATTTATGTGAGGACTTAAAATGCACATCTGTGGAACTCTCTTCTTAAATGCTGTAGCATATATTGAAATATTCTTCCTAGGCTGCTAGTGTAAGAAGCTTTGCCAGCAACACCCCATTTTGTGGCAGCTGCTGCAGTGACAGCTGAGAATGCAGTTTGATAAAAAATGCCACTTCTGCAAAATAATCACGGCCCATCACGTGATTCCCAGCAACATCTTGTGAAGGGAAAGGCTTAGCCAAAACCTGTCTGTTTGGGGCAGCATGAGGGCTGGAGAAAGCAAAAAATGTTGTGAATGTTAAGCCAAGCATGATAATAGGAAAATGGCTCAAGCCCTTGGTTGTTTTGGCTGAAATGATTTGAGAAAACTTTGTGGAGTGTGCACCTGTGGTATGAATTGATCAAGTGACATGAAACCTTTCTTCCTTGGCTTTCAAAAGGGTGAAATCCAAAGGAAGATGCCAACAGATTAGCACAACTGTCAGTTTACTTTTCTTGCTAGAGCCCCGATAGACCCTGGTTGACTATTGTTTTAATTAATCAGAAGCAATCAGCTTGTAAGTGCTGTGATTAACACATCTTCTATTTAACACTGTGCTGAGTTTTCCAAACAGTGTATGGAGCAGTTGTGCGGAGTAGAAGGGAAGTCTAAAAGCTCTGAGGTAGAAGCTCTAGAAGCTGAGGATGGCTTCTGGTGCTGA
The DNA here is from genome assembly GCA_017639245.1 of Myiopsitta monachus. NCBI lineage: Eukaryota > Metazoa > Chordata > Aves > Psittaciformes > Psittacidae > Myiopsitta > Myiopsitta monachus. The sequence continues at coordinate 71,792,838 of CM029919.1, forward strand.
ACCACCAAAGCTGCCTCCAGGCCACAGACCATATGTAAAAACAGTATTAGCAAAATGCAGCAGTAAGAGTCCAAATGATATTCTACTGGTTTTAGAAGAAAAGATTTACTTTTTTTCTCTGACATTCCCAAATGGCAGTTTGACACTTTGCAAGTGGCAGCCTGTGTTTAAGCTAATGGCAATTGCCTGTGTAAACTTCTATTTTCTTTGCTCTCCATAGGTTTGTTGATCGGCTCTGGTTGTGCCCTCTATCCTCTTGGCTGGGACAGTGAGGAAGTCAGACAAACCTGTGGTAACCTTTCCAACCAGTTTGAACTAGGTGAGTCATCATCAGATCATCTCAGCCACATTATACTCTTTTATGTGTTGTCCATAAAAGTAAAGAAGGACGTAAGTGCAGGCTTGGAGAAGCAGCTCAGTTGTGTGTGGTAGGGTGTTCGTACTGCATCATTCTGGTATGGTGCTAAGGCAGGGGATTTCAGATAGACTTGCTGGAAATGTTTTCCAAAAGAACATTATAAAAGAAAATGAAGGAATGTACATTATAAATTTAAGGCATGGGATTTAATAGTCTTGCAATGTGGGAGCTACCATTCCTGGAGATCTTGACAGGGTAGGCAGAGGCATCACGTCAAAACACAGATCAAGGCAATTCACAATGAATGCAATTAGCTGTCTTTGAAGTGTGGCATGCTTATGGCTTTCTAACCCAAGCCTAGAGAGTATGGCTTTGGTTACTTACATCCTTTGGAAGCTGTAAAATAACATTTGCTCCTTATGTCAGCTTTCTCACAAATAAGCCACTGGTTTTACTGTTGGTGTCTGCTCTAAGCACTGAATGAGAGCCAGTGATGTGGCCAAGCTGGGCTCATGTCCATGCTGTATGGGGCAAGCTGCCTGTAGAGAGGACTCTGGAAAACAAAGGCCCAGCAGTGACCTAAGGATTAAGCAATGTGGATGATCAGGATCTGATGTGTGAATGCATATCCTGGTACTTTTTTAGCTAGAAGGATTGATGCAACTGCTGATACCCTATTCTATAAGTGCTTTCTGACTGTGTCATTTGAGGAAGAGGGGAATCTCCTCCTGAAGGAGTAGGCAAGACTGAGCACCCTCAGTGCTCAGCAGGCAAGACTGACCCTCCACTGGTGTGAGAATTCCCACTCCCAAGCATGAACACATGGAGCTTCCCATTTCCAGCCTGTGTGTACTAATCCTTATGGCTAGTGCTAGAAACCCTTTCACTAGCTGTGCGTGCAGGGCTTCTGGTAGCCTGGCAGCAATCCCAGTGCAAAGAACAGTGGGTGTAAATGGTGTCCCAGGGTTAACCACAAACCTGCTGCATTATCTTTTATTTTTGCACTGATATTTCTGTCAAGCTTCAGGAGTAAAGAATTATGTTTCCATTTCAGAGATGTTTCTTATGAAAATATGCAAATAAATTTAGGTTGAAAGGTAAAAATATTGTTTTAGGAGAGATGCTCCAGGTCACCCTCCCGTATGCCATTCCTGTGGCGTTTTGGAGTGCTTTTTATCTGGCATGCAATCAGAAATTCTCTTTACCGATTTCAGCACCCATCTCTACCACTACCAGTGATGTTATTATCAGCAGCCACTAATGTTGTTACCCAAGGGGTGTATAATGTGCTCTAGAAGCTTTACCTTATTATTTTGAACTCTAATATCCTTCTGTGCTATTGATATTAAATTTTCTTTTCAGTGAAGTATAAGAAGTTCCTGCAACTTTTTTATTCACCTAATAATTGAAAGATTGAACATGAGGAAGACAGAGCAATGAGAATGGAAATACATAGTTGACTAGCAGAAAAGAAGTGTCCCAGAGCTAAGATTCCCAGCTCCATGGAAGGGTGTCTCAAAGGATATAATAGAAAGACTGGGCAAAACACAGCAGTAACTGTTGCAGGGAACAGTCGGGTTCATCACTGCCCATGGTCAATCCTGTGCCTGAAGTAGTTCCTAGACATCCCATTTAGCAGCTCCCCCATTTGGAGGGGTGGCTAGCCCCTTGTGGGTGCATACTGGTGCTGCTCTTCCACACCAAGCACGCGGCTCTGCTCCTGTGGTTCCTGTTTGTCTCCTGACAAGCTGCTTTTTCCCAGGTTTCAGTCATTGCTCTCCCCAGAGTGCAGAAAAGCCTGACTTTTCCAGGTTATTTATTTCTCTGCAAACTCAGAAGAAGCTGGGTGTCATGCCAGCCTGAGCTTCTTGAAGACAGCACTTAGGCAGTTACAAGCTGAGATCTTAAATCTAGTTGTGCCCACAATCAAGCAGAGTCTCTGAGACCACCTTCACCATCTTATGACTCATGAGTCAGATACCTGCATAAATTCAGTCACCCTGCCATTGACATCAGGGAGGAAACCCATGTGAAAAATTTCAGCTGACAGCATTCCTTCCAGGTACACATAAGGACCATGAGATTTATTACATTAACTGTGAAGGAGTGTGCTCTTACTGTATTTTCTGGACCCGGAGTATGCCAGCCATGTGTTATGCATACCTAGACTTGACAGGAGTGCTGGTCTCACCGATCTGCTGCAATCATATGTTAACACATTAATTAACAGATTATAATGAGAGCTGAAATTTGCTGTAGTGTTTTCCACTAGGCAGCTCTGTCACTAAACATCTCTTTTCCAGATACATTGGGAGGGAATTTAAGTGCTTGGCTAGGACTATTTTTTTTGCTTAATGTCAGTGCCTGGTTGATGCTGTGTTAGCAAAGTTATCTGTAAAGAAAAGGTGCTGTCTGAGGGCCGTTTAATAACCACACTGCTCATCATCTTTCATAAATACCTCTTGGTTGGTGATAACCCAAACCCTCTAGTCTTTTCTGAATCATTAGAGACTAGCTTACTTATTATAGCCAAGCATGCAAAAAATGATGTTTCAAAGACTTAATCTTGCTAAGTCTCAAGACAAATTTAAGTAATTATTGCTTTCATTTAAATATTTAATTTGATTAAGCTACAATAATACGCTTTCTGTTCGTGAATCTGTGAAATGAGTTGTCTCAAGAACCACATATATACAGGCTGCATTCTGCCCTCAGAAAAGCTGAGCTGCCTTGAGCCCTGCACGGGTTTCCTGACAGGAGAAATGCTGGTGGTGGGAGTGCTGGTCCTTCACATCCTGCTGTGGTAGGTGCTAGTGAGGATGACACTGAGAGTCTGATTTAGCACATGGGGTTACTCTCAAAGGAGTATGTTTGGTGTTCAAAGGGATGCTGTTCAGCACGCAGCTGTGCAGCCTCCTTTATGAGGATGGCAGAGCAACTGCTGTAGCGTGGACCATAGGCAACATGTGCATGCAGTTAGGAAAGACTGGACCAGAGAGACAGCAAAGATGGAGGTTCAACACTGAGATTTGCTCTGGACTTACAAAAGGTGAGAGGGAAAAATGGGTGAGAATTGAAGTTAGAAAAGATAAGCCAGCTGCTGCAATATGCATTATAGGAGGATGGGGAGGACAAGAGGCAGATGTAGAGGAGGGACTGCAAGAACTCCATTGAGAAACAGCTAAAATGTGCACTGTGAAATGTAATGTTAACCAGGAGTATTCCAGGATAAGCAATTGGATGAAAATTTTTGCTTTACTAAAACAAGAAAAACCCCCACTCCCTGTAACATGCTTGTAACTAGATAGAATAAATAAATAGCAATGCTAAGAACCCATTAAAAAAAGCTTAATCCTTATTGGATGTGCTAGACACGAAGTGCTTCTCCATGTCTTCAGGGTCTCTGAAAAGGCATTAGACTAACAGGTACTCCAAATAGTGCTGAGATAGCCCATACGTGAAGAGGGAACCTCCTCCCTCCACTCCCACCAAACACACACATTTCTGTGTACATTCAAAAGCAGTGTTTAAAAATGCTACAGGAAAAATAACCATGCCGTGAGTGGATTTGGGTGTTCTTTTCTAGAAAACCTAAGCCAACATTGTGAAATGCCCAGCACTTCACTGCTCTCTTTAAAATTGAATATTTATTTGGTTTTTATTAAGTAAGTGAACTATGTCCAAAGGGTTTACTTAAACATTTATGTATTGAATAATCTTTTTTCAATCAAATGAAAGTGGTTGAACAACTCCATCTCTACAAAGAGGCGTCATTCTTTAACTGAAGATACCCTGCCAAGGGCAACTCCATTTGTTGATTAAGTTACATTCAATAGATGAGCGGTTTTGCTAATGAGAATGGGGAGTAACCTCTGTAAATAGACAGAGAGGCTGATCTACCTGTAAAGGGGCCTGCTCTGCTCTCTGCTTTTCTTTAGCAATCTGGTTTTGTCATCATGAAAAAAGAAAGAGTGATAGATTCGTTAGGGACTGTAGTGATAGGACAAGGGGTAATGGGTTCAAACTTAAACAGGGGAAGTTTAGATTGGATCTGAGGAATGAAATTCTTTACTGTAAGAGTGGTGAGGCATTGGAATGGATTGTCCAGGGAAATCTGTGAATGCTCCATCGCTGGCGGTGTTCAAGGCCAGGTTGGACAGAGTCTTGGGTGACATGGTTTAGTGTGAGGTGTCCCTGCCCATGGCAGGGGTGTTTTAACTAGATGATCTGAAGGTCCCCTTTCCAACCCTAACTATTCTATGATTCTATGACTGGGGCTTTGCCAAATGACCTCTGGCAAATCTTGTTGAGGGGTTAAGGCCATGCTAGATCTCTTGTCATGTTCCCTTGCTTGTGCTTCCCAGCTCCCTGGCAGTCAGCAGTACCTGTATGAAGGTCTTGGGGTCCTGCTCTCTATTCATGGAATCATAGAATCAGCTAAGTTGGAAAAGACTTTTAAGATCATCATGTACTACCCTTAGCAGGGCATCATCAGTTGAAGAATGACACCTCTTTGCAGAGATGGAGTTGTTCAATCACTTTCATTTGATTGAAAAAAATTACCCCAATTCAAAACATAAATGTTTAAGTAAACCTTTTGGACATAGTTCACTTAACAAACAACAAATAAATACCCAATTTTAAAGAGAGCAGCGAAGTGCTGGGCATTTTACAGCGTTGGGTTAGGTTTTCTAGAAAAGAATACCCAATGAATACTAATGTATTCACATGTATGTACTCACATTTCAGCATCCCCTATCAGATCTTAGATGGAACAGAGTTCCTACTGAAACACCAGACTATGAACTGGAGGAGTTGTCTGCTGCTGTTTTTAGGGTGGTAACTCCTAGAAGTACAGTACTATAAATAAATGGGGCGAGAGAAAAGCAATTGTTATGGTTTAAGCCAGCATAGTTTGCTCAGTGACCAAGCTCAGTGACCCAGTCAAAGTCCTTAGTCTAATTTGGCCACAGACTGATGTTTGAGGTGGAGACTGCAGTTACAAACCAGTAGTGCTCTAAGGGACTGCCTTTCACTTTTACCAAATGTCTGAGGATGGATCAAAATCATGTTAAATCTCTTGCCATCACACAAGCTGTTATCATTATGATGCATTATTTACACCCTGGAGTTGCCTGTGAGCCTCTTCAGGACAGCATTGATGTGGCAGTACTGAGCTGCTGACTGAGAGTGTGAAAGTGAGTCAGATCTACACAATCCTGTGGTCTGCAAAAGGAATTAGCAGGCAATTTTCCCAAAGCAAACCTCTTTACTAGCATATCACACACATAATCATATACCACATTCAGTTTTGCTGAGCTAGAGGCACTAATACCATTTTGTTTTCATTTCTAAATCTACCACACATGAATAACAGCTGAAAATAAGGGGTTTAGCAGGAAATTCATTAAAGTGAGGGGCCCTGCATTAAGGTGAGAACATGCATTAAAGATTGCATTAGACATATGAAAAAAAACCCACATTTTGCAAAACTTAAGTTGTATGAAGAAATCTTTTGAACTTGCATGCCTTTTTTAAAGCATAATGTGAGTGTATGCATATATGAATACATTAGGATTGGTTTTGAATGTCTAATATCAACTATGAGACTTCATTTTAGGTCATCAATTTCATTTTTAGGCATCGATGTGCATGTGGAGACTGCTTAGTTGCATGCTCATTTCTCTTGTGACGGGTGCAAGGGTAGTTAAATCTCACAAAAGGCACCAGTGAGTAGAGGGCATGCTCAGCTTAACTCCTAAAATCAAGCCTCAGTTGGCATCTGGTGAATAAGCTCCAGAAACACTACCAGACCAATACCTAGCTACCAGACCAATACCTAACCAATACCAATACCTAGAAACACTACCAGACCAATACCTAAACGTAGATGATTCATGCCATTGTAGGTGCCCTAGGAAACTCCAGATGCCACTTGCCTACCACAACATATATGAAATGATAATATGTACTTATTATCTGATATTATTACTTATTACTTATAAATTATATTATGTGCCTTATTAACCTGAAAGAATAAATATTATTTTTTTTTTTAAATTGAACTGCTTGGAAAATAAAGTTGTCTTCCTTTGGAGAAATACGGTGTATTTGGGCAGTCCGGACTCAGTCTGGATTATCAGTGCTCCAGAACTTTTTGTGTCCTACCACTTTTTGTAAGAGGTTACTTTTTATGTCATGCATTTCCTGCTTAGGGCCTATTATTTTATTCTCCAGGATGATGATTTGTGCTAAGAAGCATCCTGCAAATGTGACCTGGTGTTTTCTGTGAGTAACTACCTTAAGAGCTCATCTTTGTGTTTCACAATGCTTTTCATTGCTGTTAAAGGCGGTGAAATCACAGGTCTGGCAGTGAGGACTTCTGTGGCACAGGTATGGCCACTGGCACGCCATGCCCTGCCTACCTACCTGGCAGCTGCTGCCACAGCTTTCCCAAAAATACATTCTATGCTTGTTTGAGTTCATGCCATCCTTACTAGGCTAGGAGCAGTCTCCTGCCCTGTTTCTTCTGCACGTTCTTCAAGAACCTCTGCAACTGTTTCATGTTCTCTGGCTGTCATGCTCTATTGCTACCTGTCATACACAGAGACGTTCTAGGTCTGGAGGCCCAGCTGCAGCAGCAATCAAAGCAGATGGCTCCAAATGCGCACCTTTGCTTGCCCTCTGTGGTGGTCCATCTATCTGTGAACTGCTGTGGAAGGGCTCTCCTAGCCAATGTGTCTGTCTGGAGAGCAACTTAAAAGGCTGGCTCCCATCCTGAGCTAAATAAGCAGCTGGATTGCCCTCGAAAAGCTCTCAGAAATTTCTCTGTTGAGGGGTATTTGTTTCCAAAGATCATTATTATTAAGGTTCCCCTTTGCCGCTTTTAGAGGGCTTGAAACATCTTGAAGAGAACTGTTGACTTGATAGTTACTTCTGTTGTAGAAATATCAGTCAATTATCTTTAAAGCACTTTAAAAGCAAACAGTGCAGTTACTAAAACAATATAAAAACCCCACAGAAAACAGTGGATATGAAAAAACTAAGCTTTGTGAGCTAGTTAATTTGCCTAAGGTGGCATCATTTCAGCATCTGTCTGAGTGTTGACATACAGCACCAAAATGATCAAGAAAAGGATTTAGAGGGTAGGACAATTTATTAGAATGCTATTAAAGGCAAAGGCTTCAAAGCTGTATTTTTCAATGAGCAGTGTCTCTGACAAAGCCAGTTTTCTTGTTTGCAGATCTTCTGCAAACAGCTCAGAGATTTTGCCAGTTCAGTTTCTTGAGTGAGGCTAAGCACAACCTTTACAAGCACACGTGAGCTTCAGCTGCTGAGTTCTTAGATAAATGAATGAGTCAGTCTGTGTGCTAGTAAAAAAAGTGTTTTGTCAAGGAACATTTCCTCTTTAGTGCCACCTGGATAACTTCCATTATTATATCTTTGTAAGCCTTTGGTGACTATATCAAGGTCAACATATATTCCCTCTAATATAAGGCACTTGCCTTTGTTGCCAGAGTTAGAACATGGATATGCAAGGACCCTCTGCAGTCAATAGAGATAACCAGGATCATCCAGAAAGGGACTCAGACCGCCTGGAAGCAAGTACCCGATGCTCTTTATTACCTGGCAAGGGCTGGTAAACTGGTTGTTTGGAATCCCTTCATAGTTAGCAGGAGAGAATTAGATGCTACTAGAGCAGGGTTCACCTGTTGTACTTTAAATGTCTACTTTAAGATGATATGCAACATGCTCCTGTGACTTTTTCTCCTTGTCTCCAGAGGGAATCTGAGAGACTAGTCCAGTGTAAATCTCTGTACTGTGGATGTCCAAAAAGCGGTGAAAATAATTTCACTTCCTGTAATAGGTTAGCATTCTGCTGACTTCTTCCAGGAGTCTGGGAAAGCTCCTTATTAGCAGGACAGAAGCTCTTAGGAATTTCAGCATTTTAATTTACATAAGGTATCGGTTTCTTCTTCATCGTTCCATAATAAATGCATAGCTAAATAAATTTGAGGTTTGATTAAACAAAATTATGTGATCCTCCAAAGAAAGGAGGATTTGGTCATATAAGTAAGTGTCAACATGCAGTAGAACTGAAGAATTTCAAGTTGGTGCTTCTTTTTCTGCTTTTTTACGCTCCGGAATTTTATGATATTTTATGCATTTGATTGCAGACCAAAATGCTCATACACTTTCTTTGATCAATTATAAGTAACCAAAATAGTTTGATCTGTGCATGCGTAAGAAATCAAGTATTTTAAAAACCAATGAATATATTAAGAAAGTCATAGCCATGCAGCAGACAAAGAAACCAGCTTCACTAAACTCCTTATTTGATTTCCAACTGTTTGTTTGGCTTCAGTTGTACCTTATACTGTGTTCTTTCTGTGTTTCACCTAACTACTTTAATCCTTTCTGGATGCATTCCAAGTTTTAACTTCTTTTCCTGCCTTTGTAGGTGATTTCACATGATGGTTTTTCATTGTAACTGTGTCAAGAAAAAAAAATCTTCAGCTATTTAATTTATCTTGGCTTTGTTTCAAAAGAATTGTGCCTTCTTATTAATTAGCTGCTTATCTTTAACATTCATCTGTGGCTTTCGTATTTCCAAATCCCTGTATATCCCTTAACATCACACTCCTTACTTTTTTCTCTGATTACTTTTCCAACACCCTGATTGATTACGTGAATTCACATTCCCTGTAGTACTGGACTCTCATGTGAAGCTGTTAAATAGATTTCCCGCACAATGTTTTTGCAAGTAGGAATCATAGTTTTTTATTTTTGAAGGTATATAATTTGTATTCTTCAGCCCAGTTTATTCTGAAACATTTTTTCCATCATCTTGGAAAGCAGGCTGTACTTAAGGTTAAATGATCAGTTTGCCAAATACTCCAGGCTACAAACCCAGGATAGTCTTAACATTAACAACAAAGAAGGCACAAATATTTAGGATCCTAAGTCTTGCAGTTAACAAGTTTGCATCCAAGACACTTTCATATTCTGGATATTTTTTCTTAAGTGTCAATTATTGGTTATTTTAGATTAAAATCATATGTTATTTCGAGGACTTGATAACTCTGTGATAATTATTTGTAAGACATCATGAGTAGAAATCCTAGTAAAATTCTGTTTCAGCAACTGGATCCTGGCACAGCTCCACAGTAGATCAAGTATCCACAGATTTTATGTTGCCAAATTTCACTCGCTCCCAAATTTGTCTTAATCTTTATATGACTTACATATTGAAGAGGAGGGGGAAGCTATGAGACATGCATTATACCTTGAAGGTCACGTTAGAAATCAGGAAAAGGCATGGAAGTGTTTTTTGAGAAGCCCATGCATCACTGTGAAATTGCCATTGCACATTCTTTGATCTTTCAATTTAGGAAATATTGTCTTATATTCTATAAGACTCTTTTCTCCTGAATTTTCTTTCTACTGTGTCCTCAGTCACCTCAGTTTTGTCCTTTATCTTCAGGGACTACAATTTCTCTCAATCCTTTTACAAAAGAAAGGAGTATAATGTTTCCACGCTTTTCTTCTTTTATTTGCTTTGGAAAGTGGCCATCCATCCATTTAGCTGCAAGGTCTGTTATTCTGTGATTTCACTGTTCATCCTGACACTCTCTTGCTGCCAATCCCAGTAAAACAAATGTGAAAACAAAGTTCTTGATGTCTGACTACAAATTTACCTGAGCTAACTTGGACAGTCTTGCTTCACTGAGCAACCAAGAGCTCAAATTATTTATGCCCTCCTTTACCAAAAAAATCCCCCCAAAGCTTCAGAACTAACAAAATGCTGAAGCCATATCTTCTCCCACCATACTGACCTTTCAAGTAAAGACTGAATTGTTAAAAGCAACACCAACTATGTGCAGAGAAAGAAGTTGCTGTGATGCATGTCATCTCTATCAGCTAAAAGAGTACTTCAGCTGCTGGGGAATTTACTTTGGCATGAAACCAGATCCAGCCCTTCTTATGAGCAAGAACATGTACATATTCTCGGATGCATCTCCACGCCTTCAGTGGACTAGCACACTTCTCCTGGCATATATGTATTCCTGTGCATCCTTAAGAAAACAATTTTTTGTGCCTTTGTGTGTGTGTGAAAATTGATGTGGTTTTAGTAGTTGTTTTAATTCATTCAAGTAATTAGGTGGTCTGCTCTTCATTTTAGAGTTTTGATGTTAAAAATGTCAGAAACTGCAATGCAGCATTTATGATCTTTAGTGTGGCTCCATGATGGAGAACTGCTCTACTTGATGGTTGAATTTAAGCCCCAGTTCTGCAGAGTTCTTAACTGCTTGCTAATCTCTGAATGCAACTATTCCCACTGATGTTAATGCAATAAAATTAGAACATGAAAAAGGGCCCTTCTATGACCCATTATTATAAAATAAAAAATATAAAGCTAGAAAGCAAAGTCTATCTTCTCTAACTTAAAACATTCCTAAAGGTGTTTTTCTTTTTACTTGATGTTACATTTAATTAATCATCAACCCTGCTTTTTATAAAGCTTCCTGTTCCTCTTAAAATGAGTGTTTAATATCAAAGTGAAGCAGAAATCATTTTACAATTTAAACTGCAACTAAATTACCCAATTATTGACAGCGAAAAACCTTTCTTTAGGGTGTAGTGGAATAAAATAGGTCATATACATAGTAAAATGAGAACACAAGAGCAGAAACATTAACTCTGAGAATGTTCTTTCTCCTTGTGCAATACAGGATTATAAAAGGAACGGTGTTGTTTTCATTTTGGCATGGGGCTATGCACTGCAGACAATCATTCATTGCAACAGGTACCTTGAGATTGATTATCTCTGGCCTTATAGCTGTACATAGCTGTGGACCTAGAACTTACCTATACTTACAATGAAAAGTGTAGCTAAGTTCTGCACCCTGAGACACCTTCTCTGCTGCAGGCTCTTCAGCGCAGTAGCTTGAAATGCTGTTCTGCTCAGCATCATCTGAGTACAGATCAAGCTATTCTATCCAAGGCCTCCCATTGCTTCTGACACAGCCAGGAAATAATGGCCAGGTTTATTGCTGTGTTATTATTGCTGTAAGGTCAGGCTCCTGGCTCTTTCATCCATTCTCCTTCACTCTCCCATTCTTTCATTTGTTCATCTTGACCCAACTCACACTTGTGAACTACATTGCATTTGTTAGATCAAGAGACTGCCTGCCATGCCTGAAAGCATTAAGTAGGGCATTGGTCCTTAGGGTAAATGGAGCATGGTATGGAGAAATAAACGTTATTCTTTTCAGCCAAGACTGAATGTGCATGTTGTATATCTGTTGAGCGCATCTCTGACACTGATTTAACGATTCTTCTTAAGAAGTATATCACGTTCCTTCTCCCCCCTCTATTACTGCCAAGGCATAAAAGTTCAAATCACACCATGCAAAAGTTAAATTTACTTCATTCTATCCCACTTAGGTCACAGCTTTGGGCAGCGCTAGCAGGTGAATCTTCAAACTCTTCTTAAAAGTATCATTTTGACATTTATTTTCTCTACCTGGAAACATCATGAGGAGAAAGGTTTTCTTTTTCAAGCTGCACCTACAGTACTCTAATAGTTTTAGGAATACTTAGCAACTTAAAAAGACAAATCAAATGGAGTCAATTGCATCATAAGACTTGCTTTAGCACACCCCACCCTTGTATAAATGTGATCATATACAAAGCAATCTAGTGGATTTAAATATCTTGTGTATGCTTATCTCTGGTTTTGAAATTCCCAGCCGAAGCTATATCCAGTGTGTGTACACAGGCAAAGCAATAGATGGCCCGGACACAGGTCTCTGAACATCAGAGACATTGACAGGCGCTTGGCGGTTCTCCATGGTTTCCAATGGTCTTCTCTTTAGGAAGTCAGACTCTGTGTGTGGTCTTCTGTAATGAAGCCAAGAAAGGTGTTGATCTGCAGAGCATAACTAGGTTACAAAACCAAGTAAATCTCCCTCCCTGCTCCAGCTCATTGAGGAGAGGGGCTGATGAGCTCAAGCCAACACCACAGCTCTTCAAGTCCTCTGGTCACATCAGGATTTTTGTTTTACTGGCCTTTTTTTTTTAATAAAAAGCTTTAAGGGTTATGAAGAAAAAAATTCAACACGTGCTATGCTTCCTGCTGTGGTGTCAAACTAATATCTTCAGAGCAGCCAAGAGCCCAAGTGTTGCCTCTCACTAATGTCTCCTTACAAAGCTGGCCTGATAATACCCTGAAGACAGTCAATGGACGTGCTGCCTGTCTTGAGGAATGCTTTGGACCTATTGAGATATACAGACATCTTCTGTGTCTTGTGCCTAAGGCAGGATTAGCTGAACCCAAAGCCTGGCCCGCAAGGATGCCACTGGAAAGTATGGATATGACACCTGTTCAGCCCCATCTTCCTGGATGGAAACTGTTGTTACCATCTGTTCTCCAGAGGGAAGAATGGTTTCTGCTGCTTTTTCCAGAGGGTGGGAAGGAAGTGTATTGCTGCTTGTGCTCTACTGAGAATACTCACTGCTCAAAGCAGGGTGATATCACCCAAGTTTATAGCACAAGAAGAACCTCAGTTGTATAGGAGTCCCAGACACTCAAGATCACAATGACTAAGATGATGCAGCCCAAGCAAAAATTATTTTTGAGATGGGCTGAAATCCTGAGGGTTATCAGCAGCCATCTCCTTGCTTTTGGAGATCTCTGTGAGAAAGCTTCCTCCCTACTGCAGCTGCTGTTTCCTGATCCCCTCATCTACTTAAGGCACAGTGGTGCCTGAAAGGGGAGCAGTCACTTCATGGTCTACCGTGGGAATCCCCAGCGCCATTCACTAGTGATGAATTTGGCTCATACTGATAAAAGATACTGAGGCCATTAAATGTATTCAAGACGTATTGTGACACTGTTAAACACATTAGACAAAAGATCAGTGAAGTTTTCAGCAATGAGTTGTGACCTTGGTGGGGTTAGGGAAATTTCAATATTTTCATATTTCTGGACTCTGTTCCCACAGCAGCCCCCATGCAGGTGGTCCCTTGCTACACACTGCTTTGTGGATGTTCAGGGTTGATGCCTGTGCGAGGGAGACATGTTCTTCACAGCTATGTCCTGGATTATTGTCCTCCAGCAGCTTGCAGCCAGGTCTGGTTTCGAGCCCTGTCACTGCAATGGTGGAGCTGGACCCACTTAGCTCTTTGTGAAGGGAGCAGGTCCTGGCCCAAGTTACCTGCAAACCCTCAAAATCTCAGTCAAAAATAATCAAAATATGCTCAAATGCTGCCTGGAGGAGGGGAAGAAAGAGAAGTGTGGGGAAAATCCTCTTTAGACTGCAGACGCTGTGGAGAGCAGTGCCATGGGCACTCCCTGGGCCAGGCAGGCAGAGGGGTGCCTACCCATGGCAGAGCCATGCCTGTCCCATGGCTGAGCCAGCAGCCTCAGCTTTGGCTCTCACATGGCATTCCTCTTGTGTGGAAAATGGTAACTGGCCAAGCAAGTGATCCCAGAGGCCTGTCTGCTGAACCAGTATATAACAAATTGAGGGGAGCAATTTAAAGAGCTTGGCTTCTCTAACTGTTTGAATTACACCCTGCGTTCCCTGTCTGAGGTGGACGTACAAGCGAGCAGAAACCTAGACAAGTGTTCTCCGCTGAGGGGGCAGCAAGGAGGGTGGTGGCGGTGCTTCCTCCCCTGGTTAACGTTGTGCCGTATCGCTCTGTCTCCTTTGCAGGGACCTGCCACATCGGCTGGGCCTACTACTGCACGGGTGGTGGCGCGGTGGCGGCCATGCTGGTGTGCACTTGGCTGGCCTGCTTTTCAGGCAAGAAGCAGAAGCAGTACCCCTACTGAGCAGCCCCAGCTGCAGGCGCTACCAGGCGCCACAGGGGCTTGCCGACTCTTCTGGATAACCACGGTGGACAAGACATTTTCAAGTGCTTTCTCTCTGGAGCGGGTATGGGCAGGGTGGCAGGTGGCCCCAGGGAGGGCAGGCAGGTGACCGGCGCTGCAGAGCCACCCAGCCGGGCTGGGCAGGGATGGGCTTTGTCGCCCGTGCTTGTGGTCTGCTCTGCAAGGAAAACTCCGCTTCGGTAAATGGTGAAATCCTGCACGCACCAATTAATTGAGGGGTGGGATGGTGGTGCCAGAGGCTGGGGTAACAGCCCCTTGGTGTGGCACTCCCAAAAGCACACACGCACGCACAGACATTGACCATGGCACAAAATGAGCAGAGAGGATTTTTTGGTGCGATTCTTCTTTCTTTTCCTTTTTTTTTTACAATTCTCTCTCATGGTTTAAAATTCAGTGTTACAACACTTTTTAATCTATACATAAAACTTAATAAAAGGACCAACAAGCCACTTTATCAGTATTTTGTATATTCTCTACACAATTTTCCTCCCCAAACATTTAGCCACTGCTTATTCAGCCCTATATAACTTTTATTAAGCCTCTGTGTTTTCAGCATTATTACAAAAAAGCAACATAATTACTTGGCATATGTAGCGTTTCCCTATAGTACTTTTATGAAGTGCAGTAAATGGACATTTTTCCGTCCATTGGAAATTCAACTCACGATACTGTAGAGCTCTGTTGGTTATATACGACTAACAGGAAACTTCTTCCAGACATAGATTTCTGTTGCTGTTATGTTTAGCTCATTGATGTTGTATTGTGCTGTACCATGTTTATTATTTCAGTATTCATTTTTGTAAAAAATATATATATTATATGTGCTATTTTATGTTTGTATTTGGAAAATCTCTGTAAATAAATATTTCCTTGATCAATACTTGCAACACGTGGTCAATAACTTAAGGAGTTCCTTCCCAGATCCCCATTGGAAAAATCCATGGAAATAACCATGACTTTTACAACCATGCTGCATCCTTTTTCACTGTAAACCACATGCATTTAGGGTTCAGTTACATTGCCTGAGGGCAGACATCTATTGCCACTGGAGGCATTCTGACATGTGCCACATTTTTGCCTGGTGCTGTCGGATGTCCTGCAGAACTTCAGTGAGATTTTCCCCATTCTGTCCTGACTGCTGTGGACTAGGAATTTCACACATCACTACATGTCATGTTTTAAGTGACTAAAACGAGTCCTTACTTTCTTAATAGCATGGACATTGATTACATACCTACCAGGCAGTTTTTCCTGCACAAGATACTGGGACTTGTATATACAAAAATATATAAAACTTCAAAACAATTTTCTATTTTCTTTAGGTAAAACAATGTGAGGTTAGAGCATGGGAGCTTGTAAGGGGTTTTCAATCATGACATTAGCTAACATTATTCCCTTTCAGACCTGTTTTTCTGTCCTTGTTTTCCCAATGTATTTCTGTTGTGTATTTCTAAGTTGCAGCCTATGTTCTCGTTGCAGTTCTGCTGGTTATTAACATTTGTAGCTGTTGCAACTCTGAAATCGTGCAGTTGCTTTGTACATTATGCTGGGTGGCTTTTTGGAGGTATGTGGGAAATAACAATGTCAGCTTGCAGTGATCAATCCTGATACTGCTGAATTGAATTTTATTGAGTTTCATTATAGGCTAAGCACTATTTATTTGCTTTAGGGTGCTGTGCAGTGAAAACAAAATTGTACCTTATCCCTCCCAGATTAGCCCATAATAGCCCTATCACATCCAACTGCACTTCTGCTGAGAAGCACACCAGCCATGCCCTGGGTACTTTTCCTCCCTGCACTGTTTTCCGGTGGCACCAGCAGCAGTGGAACATGGAGCGTTTCTGCCCTCAGGTTTCAGGTCTCATCCCTTCCTGTGAGCACTCGGGACCTTACCCAAACCTGCTGCAGGAGGTCGGTCAGTGGCATTCCATATACCCTCACAGTAAGTATTAATATGCCTGTTAGTTTTGTGGATTGCTGCTTTATTAAAACTGAAAGAGATAAAAACACTGTTTTGCCTGTGGTTCCCCTTGGTTCCAGTAAGAACTTTAGCAGGTATCTCAATAGAAAAATGCTGCCTTTGTACAGTATGCTGCTGTGGGAACATGCCTTTCCCTTCACTGAAACTGCAGGTTTGCTGTACAAAATTTCAGTGACTTGGCTATAGAAATATGAGTGTTACTATTCTAAATTTGACCCTCCCTGGGTTACATCCTGGGGTATGCACCATGGATAACATTTCCACCTTTTTAGATCTTCCTGTGCTCAGGTTTGGGCTTGATTTATCATAATAAACTGGAACTATGCAATTACTTCATGAAGTAAATTAGGTTTTTGTTACAATGTGATACAATTACAGCATGACTGACTCTCTGATTTTTGTAAACAATCTTCTTTTTTTAATTTGGGCTTTAATAAAGTGTCAATTTTTAATAATCGAGCCAGTGATCTATGCTGCATCTGCTTTGTTGCTGTTTATCATATAGCCTTCAGCTGCTGTCATATGAATAAACCAATCGCAGCTTAATTAGATTTGTCCGTACTTTGTGCATTTTGGTTCTGATACCCGTTTTGCACTAGAACATAAATACCATTTATTATCATGGTTATCAAGCTTCACAGTTGCAAACTCTAATGACTTCGAACTGGGTAAAAGATGGCTTTCAATTGCACACAATGAAGTGTCAATGAAATATTTTGACAATATTTGCTATGTTTAATTTTCCATTTATTTATTCTTGAAGACAAGGAGCTTGGCCTTGCATTTGTCAAAACAAATGACATGAACTTGCACAGGCTCCTAGGTCACTGAATTCTGTCCTTCCCATTGCTGGCAATCATATCACATAATCTTGTTCATATATTTATCAAGCTGTATTTTAAAACTATTTAAGCAGTTTCCCCCTGACAGCTACAATGGGAAGTTGATTCCAAAATCTCACTCTCTGGGTGGTTAGACACTTCTAAGTTACAGACCAGCTTGTGTTCTGGATCTCACAGGTGTCAGAGATCACAGTCCACTTCCAACAAATACTCTGGAAGCAGTTAAGTTTCATCTGTCACACTTAGCTAACACAGGAGTTGCACAGAAATAATAAATTGTATGGCGACAGACTACTGTTCATTAACTGAAGATATCTTAGGACCACAGGATAATTCAGGTGTGGAACTTGGCATTTGTCATACAGTTCCTGCTGTCCCGTTCCTCCAGCCTGTCTCAAACCCTCTGAATGGCATTCCTGCCCCTCAGTACATTTACTGGTCTCCCCATCTTGGTATCATCTGCAAACATGACGAGCTCACACTCTCCAGCCCTTCTGGGTCATTAATAAAGCCATTGAACAGGACAGGTTCCAGGATAGATTTGCGATACCCCAGTCGTTACAGGCACCCAGGTAGGGGCTAGCCAGGAGCCATGACCTTCTGAGCCTCAACCAGGCTTTTACCCATCTCTTTGCCTACCCATGCAGGCCATAAAGGCTCAACCTGAGTACAAAAAACCCATGGGAGCCTGTGCAAAAAGCCTTGCTACAATCACAGGGACAAACACTGCTCTTCCCACAGTCACAAATCCAGTCATTTTACCATGGAAAACCAGTGGGTGGATTGGGCATAATTTGTTCTTGATAAATGTGTGCTAACTGCTAGCAGTCACTGAAATGAGATCTAGCTGTATGCGACTACCAGTGGAAACAAGGTGTTGAGGTACTGATGCCTTTGTGTGCCTAACATTTGTTTAGCAAAACAAAAGAAAAAAAAGCAGAAAAGCAGTCATCAACAACTCTAGAAATACAAAGGGTAGGGGAAAAAAAACAGCTCTGGAAGTTGGAAATTTACTTCAGATATGAATTTGACTGAGGCAAGTCAAGGTCAAAGTACTTGGTGCAGTACCTTATTTACATAAATTTGGTCTTGGGGATGACTTCAGGAGAACACATGTTGAAATTCTCCCACCCAAACCCCAGAGAGCTGGAGACTTTCTTTGCCTGTGCAGCACAGTGTGCAGCGCCAAGGACTCTTGGCCTGAGCATTAACGCAGTATTTACCGAGAGGGAAAATGCAAATACTGCCATTCAAGCATTAAGTCAGGCAAGAAGCTTTTCTGCATAAATATGAGTCTTGTGAAGGCCCTGTCTGGAGTTTGAGAGGCCATTATGCTCTTTCTATAAAAAAAAATAAAAATCATTACTTTCCAAGACCTACATGTTAACAAATGAGTCAAATTTTCATTGCCTGCTGTAGAGTTTGCTCCCTCCTCAAAATGCAAATATGTGTATATGAAAAAAAACCTTTAAAAATGTTTTGAAATGAGATTTAGATAGCTCCTGAAGTGACTTAACCCCTCTCTTTTCTACTTGATAAAAAATTCAGAAATCAGTTGCAACTGCAATTTATCTGTCATTCTAGAGTTTCAAATAGTCTATGAAAAAATGTCAAACCGAATGGCGTGACAAATAATCTGTACATGAACATAAGCATTAGTTCTACTCTACATACTTAACCTTTCAGAGAGACAATGGTGAAATTAGATATGACTTTTTTTAGAAGTGACATTTTAGAGTAATCCCTTAAGCAGACAGGATTTTAAATATATGCTTTTGAGTATTAAGTGTTTTAATTATTATTATTATTATTTAAATAATGAGGGATCAGAGAAAATGAGGACATTTTGGAAAGAATTTTCAGTTCAGTTCTCTTTGTGGCAGGAAGGATGGTTATTAGATGACATATAAATAGGTGGCCATGTTTCATATTCTTCACCAAGAAACAGAATGTCCACTGAAATCTATACAGATATTTTAGCTGAGTAAAGACAGACTCTGACTTTTCATGGGCAATTTTACGACCTTTTAGTCGGCTAGCAGAATTTGCTAAGAACATCAGTGTGTTGGGGATGTTCTATGTTATGCCATGTATATTAAATTAAGCCATCACAAGGAAAACTATAATCTGAATGGAACACATGACACAGCTTCATTATGCATATCTACATCATCAGGGCCCAGCTTTTTGTTGCCTGCTTTCCTGGCTACCTGAGTGAATGAACTATGCAATCTATGTGTTACACTGCTTTAAACATCCTCCGTCACATGGGTATATCTTGTGGTCCTCAACAGGCACTATGGACTATACTGAGCATCACTAGAATTACGATCACATCTAAACATGCCTCATGCATGACTGTCACCCCAGCGGTCATAAAACAGTTTGGCTTGTCAGAGTGGGAATGGTAAAGCAGTGATAGAGAACAGAAAAGCTGCCTCTTACCTGAAGCCAAAAGCAAATGCAGCTCTACATCAGCAGACAGAAAGCTTTTGCCTCACACCATCCTTGGAGATGGGAGGAAAGTTTGCTGTCATGGAAAGTAGCTGTTTGTTCCTGTCTGCAGCAAGACTTAGAAGCCCAAGGAATGAGTCTGTGAGTCAGTAACCACTCAGGTAACTTTCCAGACATTTTTCTTACAGGACACACATGGAAGCCACTGCCTGAGTTCCCAAGAGAACATATTCAAGATGAAGAGTGACCCCATCTTTCTCATCCATCTCAGATGCAGTTCCACCTGGATCAGAGAGAAATGCTCATGTACAGCTCCTGCAGCACATGTCCTCCGAGACCCCTGCACCAAGCAAGTTTCAGCTCCGGGATCAGAGATAAAGACAATGGCAACAACCGAGGTGCTCCATGTGCTTTTGAAAGCTGCATGCAGCCCTCCTGCGTCCATAAATGTCTTCATCCTTTTTTCATTCTCAGGAGCTAAAGGTAATTTTGACTTTCTTCACACCAGCCAGCAAAATCAATATTTAAGTACACTTAATAAAGAAAGGTTGTTGGGCTGTGTAGAGAGTCACTTTTCAAAGCACTTTTGCTCCAGCTCGTCACCAAAGAACTAAATGCTTCATGAAGTCATGGACAGCAGCTTCCTACAGAGGACTCCTGAGCAGGTGGTTTTGTGCAAACTCCTCTGCCCCTCAGCCCAATGATTTTATTCTGTTCCCTAAACCTCTGCCAGATGTGACCACTTTTCAAAACCTTGGGCTTTTGAAAGCATGGTAGTTACTAAAAAGAAAGCAAATAGCTCATGTGAATACTTTGTTTTCTGTTAAGGATTCCAATCGTTTCAATGGGCTTGGAGCAAACTCCATGACCCTGATCCAAGAACTGTAGGAGCCAATGGCAAATAGTCCACTGGCTTAACTTAGGCACAGGAACAATGGGCAAAATGCCATAGCTATTTTATATCTGGCTTTGTATTATGTTATGGTAAACAGTCTATCTTATTTTTTCCTGTGAACAAAATATACACACACAGGCAAAACACATTTTGCAAGCACAAAAATCCCTATATCTTTCTTGTCTTTGTACTCATCTAAATGTTCCTTGTCATTTGAGAATTAACTAAAACAAGATATTGCAAATACAAAACCTATATGGCACTTAATATCATCAATTAGTATTTAGTTAGGAGTTATGTCTTCAAAGATCAGAAACTTAAAAAAAAATGTTTTGCATTTATTTTACAGGCAAACAAGCTGCTGGATCTGGATAGTAAAGCACCTATCTTTTGAAGCAAGCCAGGTCTGTGTCCTTATCTTGCCTGTTCCAGAGGAAGAAACTGGAAAGTGGATTAACTAACATAATGAATGTTTCAAAGGATGTAAAGTAAAATCTGTTATATGATGTGAAGCTGTGTTTCTTAGCTGATATTACTAGGCCAGATGGGTCCAAAGAGACTCTTTCTACTGCCAAATGGGACAGAAAAAGAACAGAAAGTAGAAATGTAGCCTTATCCTGGGTGTTTACAATGGACTCTGCTACAGGTGGTAGCAGATGCTCCACACCTATGATTCAGTGTGGTTTGGTAACTCTTCATGGATTATTGTCCTCCATCTTATACCTCTAAAAATATCAGTAAGCTTTCTGTTTGTACAGCACGTAGGGGACGTATTTCCCAGTATACCAGCAGGGCCCCTGTGTCCTCTCCTAGAGTGAAATAACTTCACTTTATATAGGAAGAAAAAGGGTTAGTAAAGGGCTTTCTTTTAGTGAATTGTAGTATCATTTGGTAGAGAAATAAAGGAAATCTCAGTTAAAACACAAGCTACAATTAGGACATGATTTGAAATGATTTGAAATGATGAAATACTTCTTTCCTGGAGCTCAGTGGCCATATTAATAATTGAAGTGTGAGATATTTGTTTTCAGTAGCTGTCAACATGTAATTTGTTTTCTTCACCTCTGGGATTAATACCTAATTATGGTGCACACAGGAATTAAAAAGATTGAGTGCATTACTACACGTAAATCTCTGGCTAAAATCAGAACTCCTTTTCACAGAGTCTGTTTCACTGTGCTCATCCATGTTGACTTCAGCAACTCTGTGCACTTTACATCTGCCCCAGGAAGTCCCTGACCTTGTCTCTTCTCAAAAGCCTTTTGTGCAGGCGATATCTGCTGCTGTTCTCCATATCACGCTTTCCAGCTCTTTGCTACAACTTGCTGCTGCAGAGTACCGCTATCACTTCTGGAAGGTTTCAAGCTGTTTCTCGCTAACTGATTGGAGTACTCATTTCAGGATAATCCGTTACCAAAAGATGCCACAGTACGCCACAGCAAATTGTTTCATTTCCAAATTTCTTGTTACATCCTACTCACTTGTAGACCATTCAACAATGTTAATGTGGTAGTAGTCATCTCTAATATTCTTTTCCAGGTCCTGGAGGCAACTGTACCAGAAGTTATACCACAGGCAATAGACTTGTCTGTTGTAAGAGGGAAGAAGTTGACTTTTTACAAGTCGCATATAGAAAATATAGACAGCCATGCCCAGATATGCAGTGACATTTCAAAGAGGAAGCACATTAAGTGTTTAGAACTGCAATGAAATATTAAGCAATCTGCATTTGTTGTCAGTGTGTGTAGAAGTGGAATTCATCTCTGAAGAGTGACTCTGGATTCATCATGAACTGGTGAGCTGTTTCACAGCCTCTCAGTCTTTAGGTTGTTCTGCCTGCACATACTGTCAACATCAAGGAATGTGAATTATAGGGCAGCTTTTTGGGGCAGTCTGTCTCTCAAGGGGAATCTGAAAGAGATTTTAGCTGGTTGTGTCAGATCACTGAAGCACGCCTGATTCTGTGTGACCTGCAATCTGCAATGTAGCTATGCTTAACTTGCAGCTATCAAAAAAGCAATCAGGGAGACCTAACAGATGACTACATAGAAACTGGTGAAAAATTATAGGGATCTGCAAATAAGATAAGCTGAAAACTTGTTTTTAAGCAATATTGATAGCACGTTTGAATGAACATAATTTGTATTGAAATTCCCCACACTGCATCAGAAGGCTCATGGACATAAGTAAAAGATTGCTGCTGCTTGTTTTTTCGGTAACTTCTGTTGCAGGCAATGGAGCTGGTTTTGTCTCCAGCTTATCCAATGTTAGTAAAATTGAAGTGTAATTAAGTCTTCATTAAGCCTCACAATTCTCCCTTTTTCCCTCCCCCCTCTAATTTTACTCTTGTAAGATACTGATCTTCTTGGTGGAAGCCATCACATTCACTGGTGTAAATGCTCTCAGTTCATGCAGAGATGTTTCAGGTCTGTGTTTTTGAAATAGGCAAATTCTTTTCACAAAAGACTCAGCGGTCTAGTTTTTATGCAGTTCCCTTTGGGAGCCACAATAAGACTTCTGTGAATGCTGCACTCAGTGCAGGGTACTTCACTGGTCTTTCATAATTAGGAAACATTGCTGCCTGAGCCTTGTTCAGACAGATGATTTCAACAGCCAAGAAGTGAATGTACTTAGCAGCAAAGCATGCTGTTCCTTTTTCATTGCCTCTAAGACAGGAGAACTATTCAGAGCTGCCTGAGCTTAATTGTTAAATGTTCTGAGCTGCTTGGAGCCATTTCAGTCAATCTGAACATTTATTTCCTTTCATAACAATGCAGAGTGAAGGCGCTGACAGTCCTTAAGTGCATTGCTCAGGATATGCAACAATTCACAACCTAGCTTCTGGGCCAGGTGGTTTTAAGATGTCCAGTGGTTTAGGTAGCACAGGTATTGCTTCCTTGTGATCACCTTGTGATGATGCTTTAATCAGCTACAACGCTGTGGATGGAGACAGATGTCAGGAACAGTGGTAAATAGAGATTTTTTTTCTCCTTTACATCATGGGCTTGAAGAGAGGCCAAGTACCTGGCACCTGATGACTGCAGACTGTTGAACCATGGCATATATGAGACGAGCATTTAAAAATAGGTGATTGAGAACTTTTCTGCAGAACTTGGACAGTATTTCTGACAGTGCCAACAGCTAAGCCATTAAGGCAATGGACTTGGACCCTGAATGCCATCCTAACTTCCCTGAGTACCACCCGAGCTTCAGGATAATGCAAAAAGAGATCTTCCTCCAAATAAGGAGGTAATGTTTTCCATATCAGCATTTTTTTTTTCCAGTCTACTTACCTCTAGCTTTGCATCTGTTTACCCCTCACCAACCCCATTACTAATTCAATTGTCTGAATCCTCACCAGCATCTACAACCACCTGTTCTTTGAATGAGTAAAAAAAGGAAAAAGAAACACATTTACATTGCTCATTATATTCATGTAGTTAATCTTATTTGCATAAAAAAGGTTTCCCCAAAAAATCAAATGAGGCTGACAGATGTCCTAAAGATCCTTTTAGTGCCTAAGAGGCATACATTGTAGAAACTGTTTACTGTCTCCTGAGTAATGGGGTTTATGATAAGCAATTTGGTTTGTATGAAAACAATGTCACCTCAAGCAGCTGAAGGATATTATATGACTTTCCCACACTGTTAGTGTTCCATTGTATCTCTTGGCTTCTTAGTACCTGCTGTATTGAAAATTAATACAAGGAAAACAGAAAATTGCTGCAAACATGTTAAACATGCTACTGCATTTCAAGGATGTAGCGGTTAACTTTACCAATATTAAAACCAGAATCTAGTAGAAACCTACCCTTTGTGCACAGTATATGAGAGCTGGCTTTAGGATGATGGGCCCCACCGAATTATTATTCCTTAGGTCTGCAGATGTTTCTTTTCTGGGACCTGACTGAACTTGAGGTTTAAGGAGGCTTTGGATTACAGACAGGTACAGCACAGGCTTTGTCTTGCAAGTCATGCCTAATGGAAAAAAGTCAAGGAACTCTCCAATGTCATCTGAAATCAGTTCTGGACTAAACATCAAAACATCTCTGTAATGCTGGGAGACTCCATAGTTTTGTTTGTTTTGTTGATCAATTGCCTGTGGAGAAGGGGCATCTTAAAATAGCTGACCATGATGAAGGGACACACTGGGGAGCTTTAGCAATGGAGGAGGAACCTGAGGGAGGCAAGAAGAAAATTGAACTGCCTTCCGCAGTGCTACTGCTGGTGACAAAGTGCCCACTTATTCAGCACAATGACAACATTTTTGTTCTCAGTGTGAAAGGGGTGAACTTAAAGGGAAGCAACCAGATTTCTCATAAGAATATATCTTATACACTCAGTTATACTAAATTAAAGGCACTAAACGAACAATACTGAGACATCCCTGAATAGTAAATTGTGGCCTTGGGCATGTGCACTCTGGGAAGTGAGATAAAGTAGCCTGGAGAAAGCACCATTCAGATACTTATTTCTTGTTTGGCATTGCAAGAGGACCAGAGCATGCAAATTCAAAGTGAGCCAGGCTGATACAACCCACAGCAGTATCAGGATCTACACACCACTAGCCAGGCATAGCCAGGGCAGTGTGCACAAATGTGAGACCATGGATGGCTGGAGCTAGAGGCACAGGCTGATTTGGGGCTGGTTTTGTCCCCAGGGTAACCAAGCGTACCCAGCGGGTGCTGTCTCCCACCTAGTGAGCACAATGCCAACCTCTCTTGCCATGAGGAAAGCTTCACAACAGCATGTGCCGCCAGAGCCACCCAGCTCCTGCCCTATTCTCTTCCAGGGCATGGGACTGTAGTGGGTTTGGTGCAGATGAGTGCTGGGGAGTGGCATCCAGTTCATGGTTTTCCTTCTGTCTCACTTAGCCCAGGCACTTCATGCTGAAAGCAGGTCTGCTGGAGCTCTAGAGATGCCCTATGCCATTAAACAGAGGAAAGAGGATGTCAATGACAGCAAGGCAGTCATTGCTGAGCAGCTGTTAGCATTGCTACACTGTGGGACTGTGCAAAAGCCACCCATCAAGGGATACAAAGGAGCCTGCTGAATATACATCTGTGTATGCACCTTCTAGAAAACCAGAAGTTATAGAAGCTTTAGCATCTTTCCTGGTGCTTATGTCAGCATATATAACATTTTTCCATTGGAAGTTCTCAGTGGACTGTGCAAGGGTGGTTAATGTGTCTCCTCATTTGGGAGTTATGTAGTCTTGCTGAGAGCTGTCTGTGCAAGCCAAAGACAGAACCAGGCCTGTGACCCAGGTCTCTGCCTCAAACCATTCACTTCCCATGAAGCACCATTGCCTTCTGGTAGGGATTTCTTCTACTGCATCATCCAGGATTTATGAAAGTGACATAACCAACAGTTTCCAAAGTTTTCCTTCTATAACAATGTTCCTCTGAGCAGGGGAATTTCCTTCCAGGTAATGTGTGACTTGTCATCAGTTCTCTGCCAGGATGTGGTTGCTATGACAGCTGCTCTGAGTTCAGCAAATCCTCATCCTGCCAATCCTCCACAAACACAGCTCTTGCATATCTTGTATTCTCTGGGAAATCAAAATATGTTCCTGTTTTTAGTCCTTTAATCTTCTCATGTCTGCGTCTCCTTTTGTTTGGAATCAGTGATGTTAAAGCAGCCTTGTGCTGCCAATATTTTAATAACAGCTTTTCAGAAAAAATATCCCCACCTCAGTCTATGACAGATTTGGAGTGCTGTGTTGCTTGGGCTGCTGAGAAGGGAGACTGGGTAATCCAGCTTTGTAGCTTGCCTTTGAAATAAAAACTCTTTCACATAAAAACCAGAAAGTCAACATTACTTTGCAAATAAATGCAGTTTAAGTGCTCTTAACTGGAAGTAGTCACAATAAACCTTCCACCTAAAAAATCTGCGGGGTAATTTTCCAATGATGTGAACTGGGGTGCTGGATGGGCTGGGAAAGTGCAGGAGTGGGCACTCAAAGGTGTTGTGAAAACTTATTTTAGCAAATGTTATAGCCCACAGGGATATATATTCTTTCACTGTCCCCTGTTGCCATTTTGAAGCTCGCAAACACATAACACTCACACAGGCATTATCTCTCTGTTAAAATTCTTGTCAGATCTAGTCCTCGCATCTCCAGTCTGTTAAATGAATTAAACTCATATTCCCCTTGCCCCCTGACTTATCTGCATTGATTTGCATGTTAATAGCTTCTCTAAGTCAGTTTGTTCTACCTTCTTCTGGATTTGATCTCCACAGTAATTTTGACTGAGTTCCTTGCCCTCAACTCACAGGAAAGGGAGGAAACCGATGCAAGGTGGATTCAGAGGAGTAGAGACCATCCCAGTGACTCTGGTGATTTTGCTTTCACTACCGTTGGGCAAAGCCATGCTGGACAAAGCTGACTATATCCCTGGATGTCCACCAGGGTGCAATGGACACTGCTCCACTCATCTTCCCTTTCTGGATCCTTGGTTTTGGATACCTGACTCAGGTAGCTTCCTTGCTCATCAATGTTTTGCTCATTTGTGAACTTTCATGGCCATCCCAGTTCTGTAACTCTCCCCTTTTCATTCTCAAGAGAGATTAGCTTTCAGGATAGATATCAGCCTATCTTTACTGAGGAAGTCAGATGGCCAACAGTAGGAGCAGCCATTCACCCACTTCTATCCCTTCCAGAAGTTGTAAGACAAATCTGGCCCCTCTAAACCAACAGCTTTGCCCTGCCAGCAACCAGAGTCAGCTGCTCAAGGATCATTCTGCCTAACTGCTGGCAACTTGGGTGGATGGCCTAAGTCTTTGAAAGAAAAACAAAAATCTCTCCTATGACTCTTTTTTGGAGTCTGACTTTCTCATTGTATCACGGTGAGCAAAGCTCCTTTTAGGAAGAATCTTTCCAGTGGCAAGGAGGAGAGGGATGGCTGCCTGCCATATCTCCCAGCAAGTTCTGGGAGGAACACGCAGCTTCTGGTCCATTGAATCTGGTCCCTTGCATCTCTGCACACTGCTACATCAGCTTGGGGCACAACTTCAGACTGTGCATGTGTGTGGGAAAGTGACTGCTGCTGTCATACAGTTTTAACTGAGTTTTCTCAACTTCCTGGTTGACTGCCAAAGACCATGAGGCTTAATTTCCCACCTTTGAGTTCTATCCCTCTCAGGATCTTCCCATCTGGTGCATTTCGCCTTGCCCAGGTAAAGCTATGCTTGCCAGCCTTCCGCTTCCAAAATACTGCAGTGTTTGTTTTGTTTCTTCCAGATTGTGCTGGCTCTGAATCCATGTACTGTGACTACTGACTCATGGTCCTGCTGGTCACCTCTCTTTGATTCCAAAGTTTCAGGATCTTCTGCTCTTTGCAGTTCTGCACAGACACTTTTGCCTCATAATACTTAGCAATCTGTTAATGTGGCCACTGTAGAGATCTGCTTTTATATTTAGTAACATCACTCATCAGTGCAGGATTTTTTCAGTAAAGGAAGTCTAAAAAAAAGATCATCAGCTGTTCCTGTGTGTTTTCTCTGCATAAACTTCAGAGAAAAATATTCTACTGAGGTTTCATAAGCAAGCAAACTGAATTATGTGATTTTTTTTTTCATTTGAATTTGCATACATTTCCCAAACTCTCAGATTAAAAAGTATCTGACACATACTCTGATATGTTATTTGATGAGTGCTTTTCAATGAGCTTCGGATTTTGCATACTAGAACTGAGAACTTGAACAGAGGACAGAGTGGAATTAGCTCTATTCTGGGGCAGGATGTAAATAAAAGCCATGTCTCACTGTAGCTTTACAGTAAAGTAAACAAGCATTGTCTTCATGTTTTCCTGGCAGTCCTCTACACCTGTAAAAGGCCAAGGTAATGGACAGAACCTTAGTGGATCAGCTGTATCAGACTAGCCTAAAACAGAGATGCTTTGACAAGCCTCATATTCTGGTTACAACCCAGTGATATCCCAGTTTAGGACATGCACAGCTCCAGTTCTCACTTCAAAGCCTCTTCATTGTGCTGGTGGGCAGTGGGTGCCAAACCTGTCAAGCCCAGCAGCTGGTATGGAAGACAGCTTGCCCCACATGCATAGCACCCATGGGAAACCTTGCAGCCCCCTTATCTGTTTCCCACCAGAGGATCAAAGTCCTTTGAATAAAACAAAAGCCCCAGATTAAAACCCCTTTCTTTGGAAGGTTGCCAGCCCCCATTCTGCTCTCCTATTCCTCTTTCACCTTCAGGCTAGCCTTTTTGCATATGGTCTTTGTTCAGCCCTTCTCTCCCAGCCCTGTATGCAGCTGGTGAGGCTTAGCAGCCACCTGAGCCAAACCTGACCCCAGCAGTTCCCCTGCCCGCTCCATGGCCACTGCATCAATTCCACATCCCAGTGTTGACTTTGCTCCCCCAGTGTGGGGCAGAATGGTGGGCACATGCTCTTCTTGCCTTCCTGCCCTCTTGCCTCTCTCTGAATACCCCTTGGGTACTCACCTATTGACTGAACCTAAACACAGATTGAATGCAGCAGGCGCCAGAGCTTTTGGTAATTGCACCCCAAGGCTATCAAATTCTCTTACAGCAAATCACCCTGCAAATGCAGGCTGCAACATTTCTCCCTGCTGAAGCATGTCAGGCAGTGCAGTTGGTGTTTGTGCCCTTTGGAGCTGACAGCACAGAGTCAGCGCAGGAAGGGGAAAGCTGTTTTATGAAGACGTCTGCTGCCTTTTCAGCTGCCAGCAAATAAAAGGATTGGATTCTTTGCCATTCCATCCATCCACTGGCAGCACTTTCTCAGATCATGCTTATGCTCAGAATTCAATGCAATACAGGTGTCAATGGCAGCTATTTCCCATGTCTTCTCTAGCCAGGTTTCAAACAGAGCAAATCTTCATCGCTGGATGTTACAGACTTGTTTATCTTCACATGTGAGAAAAAGGCAGAGTAAGGCACAGGTCCATGGAGTTCTGGCTTCTTGTGACTGGCTCCCAAGTGAAGACAGGTCTTTCTGATCAACCCTCAGCTGATATGTTTAATTAAATCTGTTCGAACATTGTTGATCATGTTTCTTTGCCTCTGGGTCTGGTAAGGATCAGAGCCAACATACCATTTTTGTGAAGAGGGAATGCTAAGCCTGTGTGATCCAGATTGCCAACAATGGATTCATAGGTTACTTCCTGAATATTTTCTGTGTCATCGGTTGAGGTGAGAGCTCCCAGATCAGCAGAGTTTCATTGTCAGATAGGATCTTGCAGTATTTTTCCCTGTCAGAAACTGTCTGAACATACAGGAGGGAAAGGTACTGGAAGATGCCTGGTATGGTGTCCTGGGTTCAGCAGTAGCAGTCATGTTTCTCCTTCTTAGTAGTTGGTGCAGTGCTGTGGTTTTGACTTTCAGTCTGGGAACAGCGCTGATGACACTGATGTTTTTAGCTGCTGCTTGCAAGGTTTAGCCTGATCAAGGACTTTCTGAGTCTCATGCTTTACCAGGGAGGAGGGGAAGCCGGGAGGAAGCAGAGAAAGGACGCCTGACCCAAACTGACCAAAGAGGTATTCCATACCACAGCATGTCATGACCACTATATAAACTGGGGGCAGCTACCCGGAAAGACTAGATCACTGCTTGGTCTGGCTGGGTATCGGTTGGTGGGCGGTGAGCGGTTGTATTCTCTTCTCTTGTATTTCCCTTATCATCTTTATTATTGGTGGTAGCAGCAGTGGTTTGTGTTATACCTCAGTTACTGGACTGTTCTTATCTCAACCCTTGGGAGTTACATTCTTTCGATTCTCCTCTCCATCCCCCCGGGAGGGGGAGGGGGTGGGGGGAGGAAGGAGGGGAGTGACTGGGCGAGCTACGTGGCTGACTGGACTTAAACCATGACATGAGGAAAAGGGAACATAGAAGTGAGTTGAGGACCTGAAAAGAGCATGGGGATGTTGCTATGAAGGAAAAAAGCTTTTGGTGTCTGATCCAGGGATAGTGTCCAGGGGACTGAAAAAAAGAAACATTTTTTAAAATGGTTGAAGTGGGGACTGTCATTCTTAAAAAGAATTCCTAAAAGCCCCTAAAAGGCTTTTTTTTTTTTTTTAGGACATGGGCAGTAATTTAGACAACAGCAACATTACCAAGACCTCACAATGAAATCAGAAGGATGTGACAGTGATGTTTGTCAAACATTTCCAATATACCAGCTGGACGTTGGTCTGTGCCCTAAATATTTTCTCTGCCTTTGTTGGGAAACATATCTGTGTCCTCAGCTTCAACATGAATTTGCTGAAGCTTTGTGAGGAGCATGTTGTTAAAATAGCTGTATGGACAATTCTTGCCATTTCTCAATTTTTTATTTCCTTTCTGTCCCTGGTCACCCAAGAAAACAGCAACAGATCCTTTTTGTGATCATGTGTGGGTTTGTACTTGGAGAGAACCACACACTTTCCATTGTGCTTTGAAATAAGGTAAGCCCAGATTTGCATGGTCACGTGGCAAAGATTGAAATCCTCCAACTCTGAACTGTAACAAATGCTGACTGCAGATGTACTCTTCCTGTTCAGGCCACTTTTCCACTGTTGCCATGTGGAAGATAAGATCCTCAGCCTATGAGGCCTACTGTGACTGTATTTGGCCACAGATGAGATTAAACTAGGGTATAAATGGAGCCCCACCGGAGGGCCAGATGAATCATCCCTCTTCGGAGCAGTGGGTCTGCAGTAGGGGACTCTCCCATTCAGTCAGGATGCTGCTCAAGGTAACTCCTCGAGGTAGAGAGCCCTCGCCTTATTGGGTGAATGACTGCATGTTCTTGGTTACCCTTTGAAAACTTAGGAATTTGTAGGTCAGCTGTTTATTAGCAATTCCACTTGACATCTTGAATTCGTAATCAATAAACGTTGACAGAGCTTTAACTGCTTTATAAAATAAATCTCATTTGAGTATAGTCTTTGTCTCAATTTATAAGTTTATGCGACACCATGGCAGGGCACATCCTGCCTGTGTGCAGCTCTGCAGCTGCAGAAGGGATTCACCTCCACGGTGGGCTGAGCTCTAGCCTTGGCAGGTTAACAGGGGTCTTTCAATTTGGCTCAGGGTTTTCTGCCCTTTTGATGCACATATTGGGGAGTGAGATCTGGGTGAAGTGGGTAACTGCAGAAAGCGCCATGGAGGCCTCTCTACTAGCTAGTACTAGTAAGTAGTATTAAGTACTAGCTAGTACTCCTACTAACTAGGAGTTAAAACAAACAGAGATTCGTATTCAGAAGCATCACAGAGGGAGTAAAGATTCTTTCCTCCCCCCTTAGGAGCTAAATGAACACTGAAACATTTGGATTCATAGCAATAAATAGCCCAGAGATTCTGTACTTCAAAGAAATGGGTAGGCTGGCAAAGTCCCTGCAGTTTTAATCCTTCCTCACTCTGTCTGCATGGTTAGGGATTTATCTCCATACAATAGATTTTTCCACCTAGGAACTAGAAATGCTATTCACCTGTTTCAGAGAAGTGTTCATGAGGACTAACAGGGGTCTGGGGCTTTTATATGACCTAGGTGTGAGGGGTTTTATATGACCTAAGGCTGAGCAATACATGAAATAAAACTGGCTTTACTGTATGCTCCCATTTGAAATACTAGCATGAGAGCCATATTGGCACTAGATTGGATTTTTCCCTTCATGTTTTTCTTGCAATGAAGACTGAAGGGCTATAACACTGCCATGGCCCTGATGTATCCCTGAGCAAAGGAATTTGGTTGATTTATAGCCTCCCACTGGAGAATGCAACATGTTTGGTGAAATGGTGTCAAAAGTTTGGCAGCAAGGTCAGAGCCAAGTGGTTTGGTTTGGTTAGCTTTGGTTTTGGTCTGGTCTGACTCTCATAGAAAGAAATAGATTTCTGGAAGAAGTTCTCTATCTTAATGCTTTTGAGTGAATAATTAGCATTGAAATGGCTGCCTACACTGCAGCCTACACACCTGGGAGCTCCTTCCCTTCCATGTGGCTGTTCAAACTATGTCTTGAACTTATACTGGGCCCGGCATAGACAGGGACTTTCCTCATACTGGGCCCAGCAAGGACAGGCACATTCCTCCCTTTTCTATGTATTATAACTACCACACCAAATGGATTCACACCCCACCTTCAAAAGGAGTGACAGCACACACTGACCGCATGCCAGCTTAGACCGAGACAGCAGGACTCGGGTGCATGTGGCAGCAGTCCAAGTTGGAAGACGTATCTTGATGAAAGTGGAATTCACAGCCAGTACTCTTCTTCAAGTTGAGCCCTTAGAAGACCCTGCTGTTACTGAAATCTCAGGCTCGAATATCTTGGTGTCTGTTCAGGCGGACAGAGAGGATTTCTGGTTTTCCACCTCAGTATAAGTGTACAACAAACACAGACTTTTTAATGACTGAAAAACTTCGGGAGAAAGTGTTGCCTAACAAGCTGTCCCACATGGCCTCTGTGCAGCCCCACAGCTGTGCCATGGGAGCAGGAGGAGTGCTCACACTTTATTCCTGGGATCACTTCCATAATCCTTTAATTTCTGTCCTTTGAGAAAATATCCACTGCAAAAAAGCCTCTCCTTTCATGCAAACCCTAATGTTTTGCAGTAACAGTAACAGTAATCTATTATGTAGATTTTATGGATCACTTATACAAATTACAGTGAAACCTCAGACCTGACTGTGGTTTAAAATAGACACAGGAATAACAATATGACAGCAACAACAATAAAAACAACGGCGATAACAATAATGAATTGACAAAGAATATATTCACTAAGGTTCCTTCTCTCCGCAAGTACTTGATAATGAAAAGGTATTTTTAGCTTGTAAATTCTTTAATATAAAACTGTCTTTATTCTTCATGGCTTCAGACATATCAATAAGGTTTACAGAATCCTGCAGTATTTTAAGACACAGAAAAATCACATTTTCTTCTGAGCCATCAGAAGAATGCTTTTATATGAAAAGAGGTATTTAGATTTGTGTTTTTCATTTTGTTGAAGATTCTGTACATTAACACAGCATCCTGCAGAGGAAAACATCTCTTTTTAATAATGCAGTATATTAGAGGTCTCTTAAGAGGAAACTCCTGGCGTAGAAGTTTCACTGGTAAGCAACCTATGGGAGAACATATCTATATTGTGGTGACTATAGTTAGGACTTTCCTTTTCCTGGATAAGCTGAATCTCCTTGAGGGCTGTGTCTAACTCATCCATGCTCAAAACAACACACCAAATCTTGTTTATTCAACTTCTTTAGCCAATGCTGCTAAAAAACTTATACAGATTATTTTATGTGAAAATATTTCTTCTTCCTGCATCACCTCTGAACCAGAGCTGTCGTTCTCCTGCCTTTCCCCAGTGAAGCTTTTCCAAAAATTTTATTATTTTATCAACATAAATGAACCAGGCCACTTGGACTCAGGCTCATTTCTCCTCTGCTTCTCGACTGAGAGTCTTTTCATAACAAGGCAGGCAAATCCTCATGGGACAAGTGGCAGCATTCTGCAAATAGTCTCCAGCAAACATCCTCCCACATCCAAGCAACTGGAACTTTCAGAGAGCTTGAAAAATGCAATGCCTTTGCCACTCTTCCCAACTGTTACCACCTTTCTCATGTTTATTGGCCATGTGTGGAGAGAGGCACACAAGGATGGTTTCCCATTTCCCACCAAACAGATATATTCTATAAATTTCTCTCAAGGATTAATCACTTTTTCCACTTTCCAAAGACACTTTAGAATACTTCTTGATTGGAACTAAAAAAGAGTATAAACACCATTTTTACCCACAGATGTAAAAAAAAGTAAAATTAGAGACATCACTGACTGTGTATATACATTTCTTTTGCTTTTGGTTTGTTTGTAAAATTATTTGGGTATTTATTAGCTCAGCTAATAAAATGCCATAGTGCTTTAAAATCACTCCTAATGTTTTAAAGATTCTTCCTCCCATTCAAAGAACAGACATGTTTGAATTGTCACCAAGCACAGATGGATGGGTTCATTAGGAAG
Source organism: Myiopsitta monachus (assembly GCA_017639245.1). Taxonomy (NCBI): domain Eukaryota; kingdom Metazoa; phylum Chordata; class Aves; order Psittaciformes; family Psittacidae; genus Myiopsitta; species Myiopsitta monachus. The sequence goes on from CM029919.1 coordinate 71,827,245, forward strand.
AGCCAGCAAGTACTTGGATGGGAGAGGTCAGGTTACAAAGAGTGGATGCCTTCACTTAGGGGCAGGAGCCTGAAGCTTGGCAATTCGATACTGGTGACAGTGTAAACCTGTAGAACACAGGCACATATTAGGGGAAGAAACGCACAATAACAAGGTTGCCATGGCACATACAGCAAATGTGTATTGGTAGTTGCTGATGGCATTTCTGCAGCTTCTCTACCTTTTGTCGCTTTAGGTACTTTCCTATAGCTAAAACACAATAGAAAGATGTGGTTTAAGTATAAGACTTGATTAATAACCTCTTCTCTTTCCAAAACTATTTTAGCCGCATGCACTAGCTAATTTTCATTATGGTTCAATGCTGCAAAGGATATAATAGCTCCTAACTACAACTGTGAGTGAGTAAACTGAGAAGGCAATGCATACTGATCAGCATGGGATACAGTTCTGGAAATTCATGCTTTTGATTCATGGAGTCAGATTCAGATGCCTCATAGTAAGACTCATGTCACTTAACAGTAAGCGTCTGAGTTACAGATGTTTACTCCTTAGCTAATTTTCTTAGATGTGGGTGAAGAGAAATAAGCTTTTCAAGGGCTTGATCTTAATTTAGGTCCTTACTCTAGGATGAGATTAAATTGTACCTGATCTATGCTCCTTGGGAGTGCATGCTTCAAAAAAAGCATGTGTTTGTCTGTGTTTATCAGATTAAATGTGTCTTGTCACAGCACCTCCGTTTGCACACATGAAGAAACCTAGGCCATGCCATGTCTCCATTTGCTGATATGTGGTTGCCCATACCCTTTGTCAGCAGGCTGACTTTGCAGTAGACTTTGCCCAGGCATGGTTCTGGGACTGACATGGTCATGGGGATATTGTCACTGGGAGGATTCAAATGGTGATAAGAGAAGCTTAGTGAAGCAAAGGGAGTGAACCTGCATGAACATGGGCGTACCAGGCCACTTGGATTAAGACCATATATATACTTCTGGCCAGTTTAATTTTTGGGAATAGAAGAGGCTGTTTATGTACTTGAATTTCTTGAAAACACATTTAAAATTGTAGCAGCTCTCCATCTGATTTGAGTTTGATATGCTGAATACTACATTCCTTTGTGGGGGTATTTCAGACCGTGCACATCCTTGGCCAAGGAAAAAGGTGTTCCACCATTCTTTCTTGAACTTCGCATAACCTGAGTGATGTGGAGTGCAGATGCTGCCAGGTGCTTCATGATCAGCTTGACCAAATTCTCACATCCAAATCTAACTTTAGGTCCTTGGATCACTTCTAAAACCAACTTTAACATGTATGCAACGTCTACTACTTTCCTGTCCTCTGTAAAAGTGGCTGCTCCTTTTGTGACAGACAAAGTCAGAAGCTGAACTCAGCTCCTTTATGTTGAAAGCAGCTCGTTTATGTTGATAAAATAATAAATACTTCATGCATGAGCGTTTGCAGAGGGGCTGGGGGGTAAATCATCTGGAGCTGGTAGTATAAGGCATGCAGGTATTGAGTTTATTCTGTTCCCTGTTCTGTTGTCTCCTTATTCAGGAATACCTCACTGTAGCTATCAGGGAGCAGATGGAGATAATTTCTTGCTGTTCTGGTGGTTAAAACTGAGGCAGAAAACCATTCTCATTCTCTTCAATCTCCTTTTATTTAGTTGCTCCTTTCTGGCTACTGGACTCATGAATTCTACATGGACTTCTTGCTTCACCTAATTGTTATTTTTCTTCTAATAGAAGATGTTTGGACCTTCTAGATTTTATATATATACATATATATATATATAATATTTTCCACAGCTCTATTTAAGATCTGATGCCTGGAAAGTTCAGATGGATACCACCTGCTGTAGCATCCATTAATCATTACCGTTTGTCTGTCTCAAGTTCCTTGGTGCTAAGTGATGATAGCCAAAGTAAATATAAAATGTAACTGGAGAAGCAGAACACACTGTAGTATTTGTCAGTTTCATCTCTTTTGGAGATTACTCTGTCATCAGTCATTACAAGTAAGAGCATTTTTTTTCTTTTGTTTTGTTGTCTTCCTAGTTATAGAGTCATAGAATCATAGAATAGTTAGGGTTGGAAAGGATCTCAAGATCATATAATCCCCACGTTATAAAGGACTTAAACACAAACATTTACATTTCAGACACTTATGACCATTTTCAATTGTTTTCAAGGTAGTGCACACAATGAACTGCTTGGCAGAAAGTCTGTACAATAAGCCTATTTCAGATTAGTGTTTTACACTTGCATTTTTTCAGAGAATGGTACTTCTCGCTGTCTTATCTGTGCCAGAAGACCACATAAAAAGCTGTATCATGATCCATTCCTTATTGATTCTGTCCTCTGAGATTATTCCAGATATGAGGCTTGAGTTTATGCTAACTCAAGATAGAATGAAAATGTAGGCCTTTTGAAGTTGATGGCAAAGCTCCTGTTGATGTCAGAAGGGCCAAGATTTCACCCCCAAAAAATTGGCATCATTGGGGAAGCTTCAATATGGACTGCTCCAATAACATTCTTACTTTGTCAGTGCCAAAGCATCCGCCCACTCTATGTCCAAACAGCACAAAAATCCAGATGGTGTCACATCACACTGACATCTAGATCCATTTTAAAAGAGTTTTAGAGCCAAATCTGATCAATATATTTAAAATGCTTGAATAATTTTTCTGTAACGCTCCAGTAGGTAGTTCCTAGGATAGATGCCACAGTTAACAGGATATGAATAACAATTATCCTCAGCTGAAGGAACTGGCCAAGGGTTCACTGGGATCCCTCCCTCTATATCTGAGTGACAGTCATCACAAATAAACAGAATTGGAGAGACCAGCCTCCATATCTCAGAAGGAAGGTCTTCCCCTTTTCACTTCATCACGTTGCACTATTCAAGAGTACATCCTGTAAGTGCCTGGTTTTCTGAATAGGAGAAAGAAGAACTTAAGGAAGTCACTGGCTAGCAATAAGCAGCTTTGCATCCTTCGTCTTTCTTCAAACAAGGTTTAAAAGTTGGCCAGGGGGATTTTAATCAGAAACTAAAGGATGGGAAATTCTAGATACTGGTTTGGCTTTCTCCCACTGTCCTTGCCTTTGGAGGAAAATGGATATTGACCTGAGTAGAAAGAAAGTCTGGAGAGATTTTAGACCAGTGTTGGGTTTTGTTTTGCTTCGTTGGTTGATGAAATCTAGAAAGAGATGATAATTAAACTAAAATTCATTGGAGTTGAATGTGGGATTCTAAAACATACAAATGAACAGCCTTTCTCTTAAAATCTCTAGTACTTAATGAAAACCTAGCTGTATCTTTTTTCAATTTTACATAATTTTATAATAAAATAGAAGAAAATGTAGAGATCTTCCTGGAGCTTCCTTTCAACTTGTGTAACTGACCATAATGAACTTCATAGACCAGATCATGCTTTAACTGGGGCAAATCCAGCAAAATTCCATTTATTCTGATAAATTTGTTTCTAAGAAGAGCAGTGCCTGACCTTCCAGCACTGTTTTTTTACCTGTGTGCCATTAAAACAAATTCAAACTCCACTGAAAGGTACAATGTTATTGGAAATTTTCCATATCTTTTACTGTCTATGTGCAAAATAGATCACTGTGCTCCCAACAGTTAATAATCTTTGTTTAGTAAGAGCTATCTGCACACAGTTAAAGACTTTAATCACTTTTTGAAAGTAAACCATAATATTTACTGTTAAGATGTGATGTGTGCTATGGATGTTCATATTTATATGTTAAATCTATTGCAGCCACACTGTTTTTAATATTTTTTGAACCATTCTTGTTTCTTTTGTAGCATTCATGGCCAGGGGAGGTTGACAGTCTCCTGTTGGCTAAAGTAATACATCTTTCATCCTTGGATGCTGGCCAGAGACTACGTAGCCTTATGATTAATATGTTAGCTGCATATTTAGAAGGTAGAAAATTCCCCTTCTGCTGATATTGTACTGCTAACTTTTTTCCATCTCTTGCTGCTGATTATAGTTTTGCATTTTTTCTGTAACAAAAATGCTCAGATATATCACCACATATTTAATAGAATCAAATTATTGTAAATAGAAAGATAGGGCTGACATTTTATCACATTATGGAAACAGAGAAGCCCTGTTATACACAAAAGAGGCATTTCACTTACAGTTTTGAAGTAAGATTTGCAGAAACAAGCAACAATTTTTCCATGTTTTATCTCTCAGATTTTTGCTAATGAGCAAAAACTCTTTAAAATTCCCACTCCTGTAAAATCAAACATTGGACGCTAAGGAAGAGAGTGACAAAATTGTTATTATAGATATTGGCCTGAGAGTTGAGCTTGTTCAGCCTGGAGAAGAGAAGGTTCCAGGGAGACCTTATTGTCACCTTCCAGTACCTCAAGAGGGCCTACAAGAAACCTGAAGAGGGACTTTTTACAAGGACATGTAGTGACAAGACAAAGAGGAATGGCTTTAAACTGACAGAGGGGAGATTTAGATTAGGTATTAGGAAGAAATTCTTTACTATGAGGGTGGTGAGGCCCTGGCACAGGTTGCCCAGAGAAGCTGTGGCTGCCCCATCCCTGGTGGTGTTCAAGGCCAGGTTGGATGGGGCTTGGGGCAATGTGGCCTAGTGGAAGGAGTTCCTGCTTGTGTCAGAGGTGTGGAATTTCATAATTGCTAAGGTCCTTTCTAACCCAGACCTTTCTACAACTCTCTGATACACTCAGATCTGTAGCTGAGCATTTAGTATACCATTTCATTTTTACCAGTAGCCCCAGTTACCTCCAGACCTTGCATTGACCTTGCATTACAGCTATCTGCAGGTACTCCATTGGCTATGAAGGGAACACTGAAGGACTAGCACAAAGATGGACATCTACATTATACATCTGCAGTGTGGTGAGATGGTGAGGTAGTTCTCACATGACCTCTTCACTTCTACCCTTGTAGGTCTTTTGCACGCACAGTTTTTACCAGACAGACATCGGTGTCCAGCTCTGGCTTTGATTATGGGTTCAACATTAGGTTTAACAGGTCAGGAATGTCTGCACAAGAACACCTGTGCTGTTAATATATACCACACTCCTTCACCCATCTTCAGCCCTACCAACTCACCCTCCCAAGCAGTGTTGAGTCACATCTCAGGAAACAGTACAGACCAAGGATTGCTCCCAACAGGTGGAGTGGATAGAACCTTCTGGTTTGGAAGAGGAAGAGATTGTAATGATATGAATATCAAGGGTGTTATCCCCTTGGTCCCATGACCATATCTTGCTACTCTGTTTTATTTGCTAGCATAGATGTAGCCCAGGTGTCCCATCCTGTAAATATAAATGTACTTGTTTGGTTCAGTAACAGTTTTTTTCTAACACAGTGTTTTATTCATTACATTTTATCTAGTTAAATACTTCTTTTCCTAACTTGGGTTTTTGTTTTCATATGTAAAATATTTTGGATTAGGTATAAATTTGCTGACATCTCTGTAGGAGGTAGTAAATTGATGATGTTAAATATCAAGACACTTATTTTTGCTTATGGAACATTGTCTAATGTCTGTTGCAGAAGAGCAGCAAAATTTTTCTGTAGGAGTATTGTCACTTTAGAGAACCACCGTAGCGGTTTATTTTTCAGTGTGGCATCTGCCTCTTTTCTTTCTTCATTGAGTTTATATAACATATGCACAAGAATGATTAACCTATATTCAATGTTTCAAGGGAAAGCAGGTGTTTGACTATTCTTTTTCTCACTTGTTTTTTACCTCTACCTTTCTGAAAAATTATTCATAGATGGGAGGTCTTTAGCATCTCACTTTTTACTGGTTACCATTTATCCTTTTTTTTTCCATGTCTTCCAAAAAAATTCAGGATCAGAAAAGCAGATTGAAAGTAAGTAGATTTTCTGTCTATCAGCATCTTAAAACCCTAGATCTGGACCACTGTATAACTTTTCCAAATATCTCAGAAGCTCCTTCCAGGGCCTTGAAGATGAACTGAAAATCTGAAATCCTCGGAATGAATGACAGAGGGTCAGAGAACTACTGAGCTGAAGCCAAATCATTGACAAACCATGTGGGTCTGTGCTAGATCTGGGCCACATTAACAATGCTTGATAAGTTAGACATGCTCTGAATAGTAAATTCCGCTGCTATTTTAGCCCGTCAAACCAGTCACTGCCTTGGGCGCAAAATCCAGCGTTAGTACTTCACGTTTGATACATCAACTCCCATAAAGATAGTCTCAAGCTCTCAGTAATGTGTCTCAGTGCAAAACCTGTGCTGTAATTGCAGGGTCTCATTTCTTGGTATACAACTTGACCTGCAGGATAGCTGGGTATCCTCCACAATTCTCTCTCTGTTTGTTGGAGCAATTTAATACAATGCTGCAAGCACTACCTGGATATAGAATTTAAGTAGGTCAACTTCTCTGAAAAAGCTGCAGAGTTCTCTAGTGGTTGGAAGCAATAATCACTATTCATAAGCCTTGCAGTATCACTCAAAGGCCTTGTTTAGATCAGAGACATCTATTGTGCTAGCTACTCTACAAAGACATAAAAAGCACCTCTCCAAAAGACTTTGCAACCAGAATTTAGAGTAGGCAAAGTAATGGAAGTAGCAGGGGAAAGAGAGAAAAAGCAATAGGGAGCAGCTTGAGACATCACTTAGTAGAATATTTTAAATGCATTGCCTTTATTCACTTTTTGTGATGTAATGTGTGAAGCCAAATTGTGCGGATACAATGCGCCTTTTGTGGAGTGCAGTACCTGGAAAACAAGTATTATTATCTGTGATTTCTTGATCTTGGTGGGTACTGGTCTTTCCTGGTGGTGGTTTGTGACTCCCTACCCTTCAAGCATAGCACCTAATCCCCGCCTCAGGCGAGGCAGGGATCCAAGGCTCTTTTCCTCATGAGGAAAAGGCAGCAGGTAAGGGGAAATGTATCAGTGGCTCATTTCTTCCCATGATGTGCCTGACTTGTTGGAACAGGAAGATGATAAAGACCTATGGAAGGAGACATCCTTGTTCCTCCTAATGCTTCTGGACAGTTCATAAAACCTAGATGCACAAAGTCTCCAAACTACTTTAATTTGTGACCACCTCCTCAATAGTTAGTATTGTCTTCAGTCAACACAATGAGGACAGATGTGATGACAGTGAATGTGAAATGTTGCTTGAGTTGCAAACAATGCTTCCCAAAAACAGCCGTACAGGCAGCTCATACATTAAAGAAGCTGTGAAAACTTGGAAACAATGCAGAGAATAGTGATAACTTTTGAGGAACAGAGAAATACCTTATAATGAAAGAAGCAAGGGCATCCCTTTGCTCATTGCATACAACACCAAGAGGCAACCTACATACTAATATGACAAGAAAATGTTCAGGTTATTATTATTTTTCTTAACCTGTCAGAGAAAAATATGATAAAAACCAATGTGAGTCAGTTAATGCCAATCAAATTCAAGTTAGGAGTAAAGCATGAATTTCCAGAAGCAAAATTATTAACTGCTAGGACAAACTAACATGGGAACATCTGCCTTAGACTTCATAAAAGGCTGTTTTGGTCCAAAGCAAGCCTCAGTGGGACTGTGTGGTGGACTTCAAATGGGAGAGGAAGTAAGGGACAATTATACATTAATCAGAAATTTTAGCCACATCATCTCCTAGATTCCCTCCAGCCTCACAGTCTAAGGCTCTGGCAAGGTTTTCTGCCACAGGGAGGACAACAGCTGGGTTTGAGAGGAAGGAGTCTTATCTGTCTGAAAGTGTTTTCATGTGCCCATGATATTCAGGGTTATGTTATGTACAATGTGTTCTCTTCATCCTCAGCGGCACAAAGGGAGCGGGAAAGAACAGGATGGCAAGTACTTTTGTGAGGTTGATAGTTGTGCTAAAGGAGCAGGTACAATTTCAGTGGTTTTATTTTTGATTTAGATGGTGAGGACTTGTATTTAAAGAATGTTCCCCTATGTGCATGAAAACTATAATCTATATAGCAGAAATTTGGGGGGTATCAGATGTTTCTATGGCACATCTGATCCCATTCTGAGTCATGGCAGTTTAAGACTGAAGTACTAAGAGTAACTCCAGACTTGTGTTTCGAAAAGCATAGTTGCCTTTCTGCATTTCGAGTCCTGAGCCCATGCAAAGCAACAAGTTCAAATCATGTCTGGTGTAGCCTGATTGCTGAACAAAACAAAACAAAAAACCCCATAATCATTGCCAAAAGCATTTTCCGGTATATATTTGATGCATTGTAGAATGGAACCTCAACCAATATACCCGGCATAAAGAGAAAGTGATATAAATGTCTCATAACAGCTATAAAGATGAAGCACTATGCAATAAAGACCAGAACTGTATTGAGCAAGCCAGCTGAGAGCAGCCCACAAAGGAAGCAAGTGAGAGGTCATCTCTTGTCATTCATGAAATTGTGCTCTAAATTGGAGACAGAGGGTGGCAGGGGAGTCCATTGCAAGGTGTTTGCAAATGCACTGAGGGGAAGTATCTTAAAATCATGAGAGATTAAATTGAAGTGATGTTTTGAGGCAAAAGAAAGCATTGAGAGTTCCTGCAAACTCAGCAATTGACCTGAGTTGTGGCTGGTAGGGAGGGGATGAATATTATCTTGATTTAAGAATTTCTTTCATGTTTGTTTTCTTGATGGTATTCCCTGAAGTAATGAAATTAAATAGTTCAGCTTTCATGGGAGATGAAAGTAGAATCATGTTCTTTCCTTCTGTACTGATGGATGCTCTCCACCAGGATTCATATCAATTTGGGGCACTTGCAGGTGAAGTTCTTCTTTTCAGAGCGTCTCATATTCTGCAGTGCTGCACATGAAGCCCTACAGCACATCTGTGAGGCACGAGATAAAATAGCATTACCCACATTTCTCTAACACTGGGTGGGACAGAGGTAAAAGCTTTATTATGGCCTCATGATCAGCAAATATAAGAAAGGGACTGGGGTATCAGAGTTTCCTGTTCTCAACCATAAAATAAAACCCAGTGAATATGACCTAGAAGACCCTCCTACAGGTTGGGAGCAGAACCATACAATGATTCGTGGACAGTATTTTTAATGGTTCACTGTCAGGAAGGATGATCAGGGCTCTGCAGTGAACTCCTTCAGAAGCTGCTCAAAGGTTTCACTGGTGACATGTATAACGGACTATAAAATAGGACTGTGACATTTTGTAGATGAGCTGAGAAGGGCTGCAAAATTTTTGGAAGATATTAATATTACAATTAATATTACAATTGTGTTTGAAGAGATCAAATAAATGGAATTGATGGATTGCAGTAAGGACAAATGTCACTCAAGCAATTAAAGGGGCAAATCCTGGAACAGGAAAAGCAGGCAGTTGTTCTTGCAGAAAGTTCTGAGGGTTCTAATGAAATGAAGCTGAAGCTGAATCAACAGCAGGATGACTACTACAAAAAAACAACTACAATCCCAGGAGCTCCAAAGTAGAGAGGGGCCTGGAAAGCAGATGGAACAGAAGTACGACTGCAACCTAGTTTGTGTCCACACTTGAATTTAATTCAAAATTATTATTATATTTAGAGTATAGAAACTGCTTACATTTCTCAGGTGATGGGGCTGAAAGCACAGCAATTAAGTATCATGCTAAGGAAGGATGAGTTTACTTGAGCCTTCTGTGGGTGAAGCATGGGAGAACCATGGATCTGCTGGCAAATGTAAGAGCATCCTTTGATGCTGAGATACCCATCTGTGCCACATGCCACGTTTTCATGCTAGCTCTGGTTTTAATTTTTCTTTAATGCTTAAAAACCTCTGTTTATTTTTTTTTCTTTCCTCTAGCAAAACATGGCTTCCCTGGAAGGAACTTCCCTGGAATTTAGTACTGAAAGGAATTAGATTTAATCTTAGTTACTGTTTTAAAACAGATTATTTTGTATACCAAGAACCAACTCTACAGTAAATTCCCTGTTGCAGAACATGCAAAGAACTGCACAGTCATTTTAATGGACTCTTTTCTCTGACATGCTGCCAGAACAGTGGAGATCTTTGAAACATCATGTCAAAAGTTTCTTCCAAATTGTATGGAATCAGAACCTCAGCCTGAACCAGCCATAAGATCCAGCAAGGCTTCAGCCTCCAAGCTGAGCCTCTCTTATTTAAAGCATGAGAGTTTTGTCTAATGAAAAACTTCAGCTGAATGTGCTGCAGTGTGGTGTAATTAAAACCCTTGTCTGGGAGAGGGTGAGCTAACTTTTGCTAGCTGGCACACAACTAAGATAATGGTTCTGTTCCAAAAGCTACTGTAGATCCCCTTGAAAACTTGTCTTTTATTGCCTGAGGTGCTCACATTCCTTGTGGTTATTTCTGACACATGTACAGTACAGTCATCAAAAATGTGAGAAGCATGTGGTAGAACTGGGAAAACCTTGCTTTTCATGACAGTCACTGGACTTTCTGCCTGCACCCAAATGAAGAAAAATATGCCACATTAGAATTACTATCAAAGAGTTATAGTTTACTTAATAGATTTTCTTCATGCTTTAAACAGGTTGCAGCCTTGAGTAGTATAGGCAAGACACAGGGTCAAGTATTAATTCACAAGACATAAAAGTAGGTTTGTTTTCCTCCATTTCAACAGTGCTACAACTTGAGCCAAACCTGTTTATGGGGATGTGAGGGTGGCAGGAGGCCCAGGGCTGATATTCAGCCAAGCAAAGCAGACTTCTGCCCATATCTTGACACCACATATGTGAATTGTCAAAAACATACTTTAAAGGGAAACAATTCCTCTGCTTTCACACTTTCTGGCTTCACTGGATGGAGAAAATTGCTGAAGTTGCCAGCTCTAGTCTGGCAAAGTTAATCAACTTTGCATTGGAGTGAGAAAATCTGACAGCATAAATTTTCAAAAGCATGAGTGTATATATATAGGAAAGCTTAGGAGAAGTTCTTGTTTTCAAAAAATGAATTTCCAAAGCTTGTTTTTCTTGTATTTCTTTTCTATAACATGCTGGATTCTGCTTTCAGGAGCTTTTGTCTTTACGTGTTAATCCCAGGCTACTGAAGCAGGCTATGGTATATGCTATTGTATGTGAGAGGCAAAATATCCTGAAGCCAAGAGACACATTTTAGTGGCACTGGATGGCCCTGCAGGTACGTTTATGTTTTGCAACTTTTTTTAGTCTTTTCAGATCTGTTGTCAGGAAGCTAATGCTGATGTCAAAGGGATAGAAAAAAGAATTCAGTCATTTCAAATCTGGGACCAAAAGCAGACTTTGGCTGTCTGGATGGATTGGTGACCAGAATACAGCATCTTACAGTTTAAAGTAAACATCTTGAAGCCAACAAAGTATAATTACAGCGAAACAGCTGCATGCATATGACAAGGCTTTCTTGTTACTTAATGCAACTTTGCACTTTTGTAACAGCCAATTGCAGAAATACAGTAAGCGCAAAAGCAGAGCTATTGTGCCATGTAACTGTGTGTGATACTTCCATAGGGTTGGAAAAGTTTTCTCAATGGGACTCCCAGAATTCTGCAACACAAATCAGACCAGGTACAGTCTGAGCTCATTTACTTCAATAGAAAAATGACCGTGGAATTTCTCTCACGATATTTGAATGGCACTCTCCAAAGATGTATTGAGTAACACAAAGAAGATTCTTTCTGAAAATTGCTCATTTTGGTAACTTATTTGTAATTTTGTAAATATATCCATTTTGCTAACTGCTAAGATCACTGTAAAATATGAAGTATTGTCTTGGCAACAGTTTCCTGCTTCCTGAAGATTATTGTAAAGTAACACATTTAGTACTCTCCAAGGTCTAGTCAGAAACTAGTGTTCCTATGTGCTTAGATCTCTGCACTGTTATCTGGAGAACACTGTTATAATGAAAAACATGAATTCTCCAATATTGATGAAAAAAAAAATACATTTCTATGTCTCTGTCATAGGATAAACTGCTTTTTATAACTTTATAACTCTGTAAAGGAGACCTGTACTACTGCAGAGGTCTGAAGGAAACTCAGGCTAATTAAGAGTCAGTGCAAGCCTGTGAGACTTCAGAAGTAAAGCTGTGTTTGACAAACACCTTGAGCATAAATGGTCCAGCTCAAAAAGCAGCCTTTGGCTTTCATTAGCCCCTTGCTGCTCATTCCCAGCCCTGCTCATTTGCAGCCCTGCAGCTCCTCCACCCCTGCAACTGGCAAAAAGAAAAGGAAAAAACTGGATTAATCTGCTATGAGGAAGTGTGGGGAGGGGAACAAGGGGCTTGGTAGTTGAGATGAGAATGCAGCTTTTACTGACAGAGCCCTTGGAAAGCATTTGTGGGCTCTAACTTCAGCTCCTGACAATTTACATTGCCTGTCGGCTCTGGCTCTTTGGCAGCCATTTCTCTTCACTTTTTAATATCTGGGGAGATTTAACTTCTACCGAAAAAGCCACTGCCATTTTTCCTGAGAAAAATGCCTTTCTTTACTATTTTCCTTTAGTATTTTTTTCCTGAAACTTATTGGTAAGTCAGATCAAGACAAGAAGCAACACAATAGCACCAAACCCTGTGTCCTTTCCACTCTTGCACACAAGTATTGATTACTAAGAACAATCTCTATAGCTTTGTTCATTTTAGAGATATTCCACTCCATGCAGTTTTTATTTCATTTTCTGTGAGCATGTGTTAGCCAAGGCAAACTCACCCCACAGCACAGCAGACATGAACAAAATAAATGTATGAAGCTTATGGCTTTTTTTAAGTTGGGTGCTGTTCATCTTGCTGGAACAAACAAACAATCAGAACCCCCTGCTTGGCAAAACACGTTTTCAAGCTGAAATACAGTTCTTCTTTCTCTAACATGAAATCTGCAAAGGAGCCATAGGTGCTGTGGAGGAGTTTCTATAACAACTAAGTAGACCTACAGGATTTTCATGGCTGACGAAGACTAAAGTGAAGGAAATTCTGCACGAATTCATATTTCTCTGCCACATGGATGCCCTGGCTATACCCTCATTGTTCATGAAGGTCGGCCTCCAGATTGGCTTTTCCTCTGGAGTGTTCCATGTTCACAGTGTTCTGTGCTCCATGAGCAGCCCCAATGTGCTCTCTGATGCCTGGATATGGGTACAGGGCTTGGGCACAGCCAGTCTTGACAGCAGTCTCAAAGACACCCTTCTCAAATGTTCTGTTTTGTGCAATGAACTTTTCAGGTAAACAGGAGTTCCCCACAGACTGGGAAGAGGATTTCCCAGCTCAACTGGCCCAGTGCTTACCTGAAGATCGTGACATGGCCTTTTCCTCACCAACAGTTCTCTGAAAAAAGCTTTCCATCATAATCCGCTATCTCACTTCCGCTTGTTCTTGGTAAGGAAGGGCTAACATCAAAAGTACGTACAGGCAATACCAGGCAGATGCAGTTTCACTGTGTTACTGGATGCAGCTCATCAGAAACTCTTTTTCCCCTCTGGAGATACTCTTCTGCTCCCCCACAGCGCAGCTGACTCAAAAGGAATCTTGAATTTATCAGCAGAAAAAGCTAGCAGCTTCCTCAAAGCTAGGGAATCTATCTGCAAATGGAAATAGTTGAATTGAACCAGCTGCACATCACCTGGAACATTTTCACTGCAGCAATCCGTAGCAGAGGAGAAAACGATCTTTTATTTCTCTCTCTTAAAAGTATCACAAAAATAGTCTCTGAGCTGAATTCAGAGATTTGTACCAGTGCTCCTCTGGATGCCTTGTGGTTTTGCTGTGTTGTTTGGTTTTTTACTTGGGTATTTATTTTGTTGGGTTTTGTTTTTTTTTTCTGTAAGGCAGTGGTGAACTCCAGAGGCCTCAGAGAAGAAACTTGGGTAGAAAGCACTTACTGTCCATGTACTCGTGAGCAACAGGTCTCTAGGGTAATCCAGACAACTCTGATTAGGACTACTGAGGGATCAGTCGTAGTATGAATATAGTTTTCTCTGCTTATCTTTTTCAATGATCTTTTCCATTTACATAGTGAGAATATGTTCTTTACCCCAAGGCAGAAAGACCACTCTAATCTCAGACTATAGTTAGTTACACCTTGATGGGTTCAAACAGAAAAAGCAAAGACAGGCAATTCTGCCTGTACCCTGCTTCACTGCCAGTGGGATTTCCTTTATTATAAACTTCCCATTGGTGACATTAGCATGTCTACGAATTAAGAGACGTTGACATTGTGAATGCTCCCCTGGAGAGTTATCTGGCATTTTCTTTCCAAATTAGGATGCTTAGCAAGCCTGGGACAGAGAAACTAGAAGTGCACCCATTGGTACTGCAGATGTTATAAATACAAATGGATAGTCAAAGGTTGTTAATTTTTATGTGCATAAAATGCACACACAAGAGAAGAATATAAACCAACTATAAAACAGATGCATAGTTTTCTCTAATGCTGTGCTCATAATATTACACCAAATGCTATGAAGCTCTCTTCTCCCTCTTCCCCCCCCCCCCCGTTATTTATGTATTTACTTTCTAAATGTTTGTGTATAAATTCAGCTTTTATTACAGCTATTGGTTGAAAGCACTGGCTGTAAGAAGCTCTTGAACAGGCTGGCTCTGCAAAAGCTTTCCTCTTGACATCTTTTGGAATGCATTTTTATTCAGGTCTGAGATGTTCCTTTTATTCCAATGGGACTGAATATACATCCTCCTTTAAAAACAAAGCATACAACAAATCCCTCCAGTTCTCTTGAGAATGAATTAGTATCTCATTTCTTTGTGGAAAGGGAGTATCAAAAAATTCTGTGTCATTCTGAATATCGTGAACTTTCCACTGAAATGATTTTTCTAGTGATAATGCTGTTTCAGCAAAATAAGTAATTTCCTGAAGAAGTCTGGGTTTCCTTGCTACACCCTTCTGCCTTCCTAATTTTCTTCTGAAAAAAATACATCCCAGATATACCAGCTTTAGTCAAATTAATTCTACTCAAAAATAAAACACTGTCAAACACTTACATGTTTTGATGTGAGCAGTTTAAGGTAAAATCACAATGTAAATCTTCTTTTTAACTGAGTTCTGTGTTTGATCTTAGTACATAGGGCTCTCATAATCTGCCAAGTAGCGTCATACAAGGGAAGAATGAGGATCTCAAGCATTGCAAATGCAATTGCAGTGTGTGTCATGGCTCCTTGGGTAGATGTACTTCAATGTCACCTTAATTTTAAATAAAAAAAACTTTTAATTTGGGAACAGCAGAACCTTTCCCTTATAAGTATGAAACAAACAAACAAACAAACAAAAAAACCCAACCAAATCCAAAATTTTATAATTTTCAGAGCTGATTTTTCTCTTTCAACATTTTTACCTGATTTAAAAGGGAAAAAAGTGTCAGAACTGGTGGAAAAGGAATTCTGAATTTTGTTCAAGCTTTAGTTCAGTGTCTATTGTGCAGTGCCATTGCTTGCCAACCTCACTGTCCTTATTCTATCAAAATCTACACAGTATTTTGGGAGTAGGATGTTGACCACATGAGTACAACATAAAATCCCACTGATATGCTATGTTGGACTGCAGTTGTTTCATACATAAGACAGAGCACTCACGGCAGGAATGGAAGAAATCTTGAAATTGCCCATAGATGATTTTCTGAAAAACAGTCATTAGCTGCAGTGTGAGTTGTAGGGCTCAACAATATTAATCTCATTGGTTTGAGAAGAATAATTCTCCCTACTTTCAGAGTAAAGGAGGTTAAATCTGTGCCCTGCAGACCTATGCTGTTGGATAAGTTGCAAAGATGGATTTTTTTCTTCCTGTACACCTACGGATGAAATGTCAGTACCTGGCTCAGTGAGATATTAGTTACCTGAACAGAGCTCCAAGATTTCAAAATTAGAGGGCAGGAGGTCTGGTCTGATCTCTGATGCATAAGTTAATTACAGTCTGAGGACCACAGCAGAAGAGCACAGCTGGTAAATTATCTTGTTACCAAATGTAAGAGCATAATAATGAGGCACGCTGTTACTTGTCATTTGTATTACGCAATTGTTAGCTGCATATCCTGCAATATTAAATTTTTACTAAGGCAAAGTACGTTTTATAATCTGGAAGTTAATAATATCTTTAACTCATTTAAAAGAAAATAAGATTTGCACAGTTCCTATCACCTCTGTTTTTATACTTAACTAATAGCTGCAGGTGTTGTGTTTACTGCAAGGAATATGAATTAACATGGATTAAAAAAAATCAATATCTTTAACTTGTGTATCAGAGACTCTACTAGTTTTTGCACATAACATTTCCTTAGTCATTTCTCATGTGGATTTCAGCAGAAATTTTGCCTGAATTGCACTAATAGGATTTGATTGAGTTTGTCATGATTTGCCTTGTAGTTTCATGGGTAAGTTTTGTTTCTTTGATCATATGTTGAATTTCATAATAACAAGAAGGGAATGCAGTCTTGGAAAGCAGCACAGAGAGGTCCAGCTGGTCTGCCAGTAGGTGAAAGTGCTCTGGAAATGACTCTCAGCACTTTGCATGACCATAAGCTTTAATATTTTATTTAGGATCCCTGCCATTATAAAGTTTACACATATGAATAATTATTTCCACAGATATCCATGCAGATAAGCCCAGTCACCTGCATTAGCAGTTGCCTATATCAAGAATTATATTCAGAATGTCTGTGTGGAAGTACCTGTTTTTGCTCTGTTGCCTATAGATACCATAGACTGTCCAACCCTTAAGCTGCTAAATCTGAGTGATACAAACTTGACTGTTAATGTGTATGGTATGGTAGGTTGATATAACCTGGAACAAAGTATAAAAAAAGACCAAAGAGCTTCCTGGAGTTAATTCTTGTTTCAGTTAAAAGAAAGAAAAACCTACAACACAAAACAGACAAAACCCCATCCCAATTAGGACTCAGTGTAAAATGCCAGTAGTAAAGAACTGATCACCATCCTTGATAAGTCATTCCATTCCTTACTTACAATTAAAAACTGTACCTCAGCTTCACCCTCCAGCCATTAGATGTTAGTTTGACAGGCTGAAGCAAACATACCAAAGGTTACATCCCCTAAGAGCACATATAAACTTTGGTTGTATCACTGTTTGCCTTGTCTTCAATAGACTGTAGACAGGAATCCTGCACCCTCTGCCTACAAGTTAAGACTAAAGCCATTCTTTATATTCTGCTTGGAATTCATCTCATTTAGTTCAAACTATGTATTGAGTCACCAGCTCACCTAAATTTGACACTGAGACTTCAAAAGTGAATGGAAAATAGGTGTCAGCATGGATGAAAACATTCTTGGGATTTCACTAGTGGTAGAGCTACATGATGGGCTTTAACTAGGCGCCTGATTAAAGCTAGGTGAGAACATATTTGTATGGTTTATCAAAACCACAAAATTATTCCTTAATGGATGACTTTGCATTTATGGGGTGACTTTGCAGTCCTTCCCTTTGGTGTTAAGCAACTGAGAAATAGATTATATACTTTTACCAAATTAGCACCCAAAGGTGCATGCGGGTTTAGAGAAAGCCTGGAAAAACTCTGCTTCAGAAAATTACAAACATCAAAATAATACTAAAAAATGAAATGCAAGTTTCTGCTCAGCCATAACCAAAGAATCTCCACTTAATCATGATGTTAAGTATCCAATTTCCAGCTTTGGAGTTATTTGTTTAATTTATTTATTGGATAATTGTGGGATGCTCATAACTAAGTTTATAGATAGATGTAAAATCTTTCTGCAGCAGTTAATTTTATTTTAATGTTACAAACAATTATAAAAAAAAGGCCATACCACTTCATAAATCAGCAACACCCTCCCCTCTTATTTCCATGAAAAAAAAAAACAATTCAAATTATAATGTCATGCCAGCTTCCACTGGAAGGGGCATCTTTCATGATGAGATTAAAGTGTCATTTCTGTCACTGACAAAGCTTTTGCTGTGGTCTCTACAAAAGAACCTCTTATCTTATCACCAAGCACAGCTGTAAGCTTTATAAAAGTATGCTACAGCTGCCCAACTCTAGCTCCTATTGTAAAAGCCATCAGTAAGAAAATTGATATGCATATGTCTGTACAGTTTCTCATCCTTGAGCTAAGTATGGCAGCTTATCAGGAATTTAGTGATACTTAGAGATTACTTGCCAAGCATTTCTTCATAACATGGATGAGGGGAACTCATATGCCTTATATCACAGTTCCTGAATGTTGGGTGTAAGCCTTGTTTAAACACAGTGATGTAGAAAACTTTGGCATTAGAAGGAGCATAGAGATAAATATGAAGCCATAGATTAAAGCTCTTGTACAGAGATAAAATTTTCTTCCTCTGCTGAAGTTATGCATTGAAGTATTGCATTCATTTTGTTTTCCCTTTGTTTTGAAGACTAAGGTTGTTTGCCCTTTATGACCCCACTTCTTTGGAGTCTCTGCTGTCCAGGAGACAGTTCTTCAGAGATATGACTTGTACCTCTTGTTTTGTGGAAGTATGATGAATGCCACCTTTGCAAGAAAACCCAAGCAGCCCATGCCTTTGCCCAACCACCTTCTTTGTTTCCCATTCCTCCCCAAGCAACTGAACACCCCCTTATTCCCTCCATGCTGGACCCCATCATGTCCACATAGGCGCAGCTTGTCCTCAGTTTCCTAGGTATAAAAGAACACCTGCTCATAGAACTATATGATTCACAGAATATCTTAAGTTGGAAAGAACCCATAAGGATCATCACGTCCAACTTCCTGCTCCTCACAGGACTGCCTCAAACTAAGTCACATGACTAAGAGCATCATCCTCGGACTCTGACAGTCTTGGTTCCATGACCACTTCTCTGGGGAGCCTGCTCCAGTGACCAGCCACTCTCTCAGTGAAGATCCTTTTCCTAATGCCCAATTTGAACTTTCCTTGATGCAGCTTCATTCCATTTCCTCATGTCCTATTGCTGGTCACCAGAGAGAGGAGATCAGCTGTTGCCCTTGAAGAAATTGTAGACTGCAATGTGGTCGCCCCTCAGCCTTCCATTCTGCAAGCTGAACAAATCCAGTGACCTCAGCCCCTCTTCATGTTTGTTGCCCTTGAGACCTTTCACCATCTCAGTTGCCCTCCTCCACACACACTCTAATAGTTTGGTGTCCTTCTTATTCTGAGGTGCTCAAAACTGCATACAATGCTTGAGGCATCTGTGCAGTGCAGTGCAGAGTGGAACACTACTTTCCTCGACCAGCTACCTATTCCTGTTGATGCACCCCAGGACTCAGCAAGTCCTTTTGGCTGTCAGGGCACACTGTTGACTCATATTCAACTTACAATCAACTCAGATCCCTAGACCTGTTTCCATGGGGCTGCTCTCCAGCCTCTTATCCCCCAGTTTGTATGTATAACCAGGAATATCCCACCCCAGCTGGAGAATCCAGTACTTGCTCTTGTTAAACTTCTTGTCATTGGTGATTGCCCAGCTCTCCAGTCTATTCAATTGTCTCTTGTAAGGACTGTCTACCCTTGCAGGAGTAGACCTCCTAGTTTAGTATGGTCAGCAAACTTACTTTATGTAAATTCAATTCCCAGACCATTTATAAAAACATTAGAGAGCACTGGCCCTAGAATTGTTTAGATTCTATTTGGAAGAGAAAGCACTCCTCTCCCACTAATGTTTGCATCATTTTAAGTCCAATGCATAACAGATCTTCTCGATAAACATACAACAATACTCAAGCTTCAGTAGTGACTTGTGAGGAGTGTCATGGTTTAAGCCCCTCAATAACTCATGCAGTCGCTCTCTCACTCACTCCCCCCTATTTCTTCCCCCAGTCCCGGGGGGTGGGGAGGAGAATCAAAAGAATGCAACTCCCACAGGTTGAGGTAAGAACAGTTTAGTAACTAAGGTATAACACAAATCACTACTGCTACCACCAGTAATAATACAAGAGAAATACAAAGAAAGAGAATGCAACTGCTCACCACCCGATAACCAGCTCGACAAAACAGTGCACCCCACACACCCTTCCGGGTCTCTACTCTCCATTTTTACATCCTGGGTATGACATGCTGTGGTATGCAATAACCTCTTTGGTCAGTTTGGGCCAGGTGTCCTGTCTCTGCTTCCTCCTGGCTTCCTCTCCTCCCTGGCAGAGCATGAGACTCAGAAAGTCCTTGGTCAAACCAAAATATTACCAAACAGTAACTGAAAACACTGGTGTTATCAGCACTGTTCCTAGGCCCAGAATCAAAACCACAGCGCTGCACCATCTACCAAGAAGGAGAAAAATGGCTGCCGCTGCTGAACCCATGACAGAGGAGGTAAGAATTCCCATATGGAAAATACGCCTTTTACGATCTGAATGATCTTAGCCTGAATATTCAGCTGGATGCCTACATCATTAGAATTGCATAACAAAGTTCTTTTAGGGAGATTCATCTCATTTCAGTTTAGCCATGGAAAAGTTCTGCATCTGATCCCTGGTAGTCACTTGGGTGTTTTCTGTCTTGGACTTATGGTGAAGTTAAGGCAAGATGTAGTATATAGAAGTATGTGGCATGGTTTAGTGGGAGATGTCCCTGCCCATGGCAGGGGGGGTGGAACTAGATGGTCCTTTCCAGCCCTAACTATTCTATGATTCTATGATTTAGAGAAATAGGTATTTTCAGAGGGCTTGACATTCCCCTAACTCGAAGACACCTTTCAAGCATGGGATAAGCCTACCTATGCATTACTTATATATTTGTATGTTATGGAAGAACCTTAGTTACTTATAGCAGGTGGTGCCAAATTCTCAGTGGGGAAAACATTTCCATACTGCCTATCTGTATGTACCTAATTATAAAGCCTAGAAGGCTAGACTGCAATTCTCTGGATGGCAGTGTGGAATACCAGGCTCTTCCAAATTGTTCTCTGGAGAAACCCATCTCTTCCTCTTGATAATACAGGAAATTACTTATCTAGGCACCTAACATTGTATCTCTTGTGTCTTAAGTGTCTTGGCTATATGGCAACCAGAACACTGCACCATTTGCCAGACTATATGGGTGAAAACTTGTTTGGGTGGCAACTGAAGACACAAATGATGCCCAGAGTTCATCTGTGTTTTGTTCTTTGGCTTTAGTCTTCTACAAGACAGAATTGGTTTCTCACACATGAAATGGAGTTCACTATAGAGCCTCTGCTATGGGTAATTAGGAACAAGAAGAAGGTATCCAGCCTGACAATAGCCTTCATGCTGTATTACAGGGCTAACAGTTTGAAAAATCTTGTAGTTACACACAATTTAGTTACACACAATTATTTTAGTTACACACAATTGTAGTTACACACAATTTAGGCACACCATGTGCCTAAATTGAACCTGGCAGACAGATATTATGGCTCCAGACTGCCATAGTACTCAGCAAAACTCCCTAAACATGTCATTTCACGCAGAAAGCCATTTTGCAGGTACAATAGTCTGAGAGGGAACAGTTTTCCTGGGAAGCGTAGTGTGTCATTTCTTCCTGTTGAGAGAAAAACCTCCACCACTGAGTACCATCAAGGTAAAACTTATATTTTTGCAAGGCAAAGAAACATTCACCAATAACTTTGTCCTCCCTCTCTCAAGACAGCATTGGGCAGTGAAGTCCTGCAATGTTCTGGTAGGAGCTCCAAACTTGCAATCTCAGATTGCTCATTGTTTCCTCAACACTACATGTTGGAATTCACACATCTCAAGTGAACAGAAGATGGCTTTAGAGTACAGACTAATGATTGCATTCAGATGGAGGCAACAATAAATATTAATACTGTGGTAGATTGGAGAGGCTTGTGGCAAGTTGTAGTATTTAAAACTGTTCAAGTTGCCATGTTTACCTTTTATTTCAGCTCACAGTGTCAGGCAATGGAAATAGAAAACACGCTGTGAAGTACATCCTTTTTGCCAGTGCATAACTTAGCACTTCTAAAGCAACCGTATATCTAAAATAAGATCTTTTCAGGTTCCAAGTTCAGAAAGTGGCTATTATAAGCTCCTGTGAGCTTCAAAAGCTATTAGGGAACAGCTGTATTGCAAAGAATGTAGAAAGCAGATTTCGTACCTCATTAATATTTTCCTGCTTTGGTTTTTTTTCCACCCTGCAGAGCCACCTTGATCTGTTTCGAACTTATTTCACTTCGCATAAGCAATTAAATATTCACTGACATAGGGACATTTCCCTCAACCCATATGTGTGCCTTAACCTCAAGGTTCTAGAGACAGCTGCTTTCTTACCAAGTAAATATTACTTATTTATTTACAGAAGAAAGTGGAACTGCTCTAGTTGGAGAGAACGAAATGAACATCAGAGGTGAATGGCTGTTTCTAAAGAGGAACTATTTAACTGGATAATTTCTGCCTATCCCTACTCCGTTGTAAACAATGCACTCACGGTTCTGTGTTCAGAAAAAATATCATTCAAAAAAGACATTTCTCATAAAAAGGTGAGTTTGTGAAAACAAGGATTGCCATAAAATTCTAATAGGCATAGTATATGTACGAGCTTGACATAATATTTATTCTCAATTTTATAGTAGATGGAAATATAAGAACAGGGAAAAGAAAAGACAGCAGGAAGCTGTTCCTTAATGACTGAGTTCCCTCTTTAAACGACACCACCAGCTTCAGATTGAACTACATACCCTCATCTCCAGAATTTGCTTTTAGTTGGAATCTCTGAGTAAGTACACAAGCTGACTAAAGAACTTTGAGACCAAACCATTATTCTCCAGTTACCTACTATGAAGATTTCTTGCACCATCTGCTGAAACATCATATACAGGCATCATACACCATCCTGAGTCCTGTTTGAGATGCAGACTGGCTCTACGTGGCAATTCTGTGCTATCTACAGGGAGTAAATGAAACAAACAAACTGTTATATGCTAGCACAAAATACCCATATGGTATCAAATGCCATTTAGACTTTAGACAATCCTAGTTTTGCTACATATACTTTCCAGGCCCAGGGGGTGGGGGGAGTAATGAAGCAAAGATAGGTACATCAAAACTAAAGAGTTTCTAGGCTGGAAATTCCCACACTCGTGATTGCCCTCCCTGCAGTGAGCAGCAATTTGGTGTCCACCTTTGACCAGCTAGTAAACCAGACTATTTGTTGGTACAGTATGTACGCACCTTCTGGTGTCCTGCAGAGGTGTAAGGGGGAGTTTTGCAGCCTATAGTCATGAGAAACTTATCCAGAGCCTAGTAAGGTCCCAGAGCAATTAGACATTTCCTTTGCACTTGACTATACAAGTTAAAAGTGGGAAGCAATTTACTGCCCTCCAATTGCCTTTTTCCTAATAATTTTAAGAAAGCAATCTTAAAAGCAAAAAAAAAAAAAAAAAAAAGAAAAAAAAAAAGGGGCAGAGAAAAGATCACAGTCTAAGGAGCTCATCCAAAAAAGAGGAGAACCAGGCTAGGCTTGGTTACAGATATCAGGCTCCCTTTGGAGGCAAAGACACTGGGGTCTTCAGTCACATCAAGGAGATGGGTTGTCCTTGCCTGTCTCAGTCTTTCATTTCACAGGAGATTTTCAGGAAGAGGAAAAGGTATATTTTCTCTGATGTGCATTTTAGTATCAGCTGAAGCTATGTTTAAGCACCTACTATAGATACTTACTTGTCAACTTAGATAACAAAAGTGTTTCTTAACTTACGAGTGAAACTTCTGTTTCTCTCTATGGCTTTACTTGCACTGCAAATATACTAGACACAGCCAAACTCTGTGCAGAATCTCTCCTTTGAACAATTAAGCATGAGAGGGAAGGAAGACATCTTGACTACTTCTTTCATAATTGATTTGCAGGAATATTGGTACATATGGGATTGCTTCTGTGCTTTCAAGTGGCCTGTCTCAGCCTTTGGATGTTCCCTACATGTCTTTCAGACACATGCAGCTGGCTATGCAATACAGTGGATCCTTGAAAGTCGCTCTACCATGTGTTCTGCATCATGTTGAGTAAAATTGTGAGCCTCTGCTCTTACAAAACCCATAAGAAACTTAGGGGAAATTAGGCAGCAGATAAGACTGCCTGCCACGGTTTTAATCCTGTGTCCTAGAGTTACAAGGAGCCAGTACAATAGCATAGTTAATGCAGAATGAAAGTGATCATAAACACTTGTTTTTTTCCCGCAGAGGTACGTACCCACTGCTGTCCAAAGACTTCTGTCTTCCTACCTTTCTGTGGATAATTTTATAACTGTGGTGTTGCAGAATGACTCACAGAAGTCACGTAACTGTAAACCTGATCAACAGTATGAACAGTATTATTTTTGTGTTTCCCAGGAAGATCCTTGGTTCTTAGAAATGCAGTTTTCAGAGCTCTTCTACTCAGTTACGCTTGGAAGCATACAGCTAAATTAGACTAAGGTTATTTCATGCCTGAAACACTATCCTGAAACACTGCAGGAGCTTTTACAATATTCTTATGGTCTACCAGTATCAGTACAACTGTGATACATTTACTTTTTGACTGATTGCCTACAGCGAAGATGCAGAAAGTTTTCTGCACATCTGTGTGCTAAGCCAAATACCTGCTATTGCTATTGAATGAACTAATGCACATTATGGAATAGCCCAAGTCCTTTCCATTAACACATATGTATGCATTTTTATATATATGTATATACACATAAGTATATATCTATATGTAAAGGAACATAAAAAGTAATAATTACTTCAGGTTTTCTCTCTTCATTGTAGTTTAGCAGCTGCTTATTTTTAAGACAAACTAGAAATTAATCCTCTGGCTCTGACAGCATGGTAACTTCATATGTCTCTGAATATGTACCCAAGCTCACATACCTATGATAAACACCTAAAGGTTTGGTTTTGTTTTTCTCCTTAATACACATTTTCTTGCAACTCTGCCTGCCAGCCAGAGATAGAGGTGAGCTCGCTGAAAAATTTAGGAAGTACCACTGTTATTTCCACCTATATATGCAAATGACCTCAAGACATTTCCAAAACACTTCGACAATTACATGGATCAGAACATAAACACGTGCACTTTCAGGGAGACATCTGTTTCAAAGCTCACCTAAACATACATCTTTTCAAAGCTTAGGCATTTATGTTTGAAGTTGGGCTATATGAGTAGTATCTTCAAGCTTATAAAAGGCTTTGAACACAGGCCACAGTGTCATGTAAAAAGGAAAATAGCACACAAGGATGGAGAATCAAGAATGCAGGCTTCAGGATACTTCCAGGATTTCTTCCACTCTCATTATCCCTGGCAAGGTGTACAATGCCCAGTGTGGGGTGCCACACACTGTGAAAATGGGTATCCAAAAGAAGACTGTCAAGGGAGAAACATTGGGAATGACCAAGGGTGAATGAAAAGTAGACCTACAAGCAAAGACTGATGGGCTGAATCAAATTAAATCCAGAGAAGAGAAGATAGAGGAACAG
The DNA here is from genome assembly GCA_017639245.1 of Myiopsitta monachus. Lineage (NCBI taxonomy): Eukaryota > Metazoa > Chordata > Aves > Psittaciformes > Psittacidae > Myiopsitta > Myiopsitta monachus. Next base: position 71,852,604 of record CM029919.1, read on the forward strand.
CAATAGCTTGCAGAATCACTATTGCTAATGGAAGTAAAGAATACTTAACTATCAGCTAGATAAACTGCCAGGAAGCGTATGGATTACGTCACCCTCAGGGGAAGAAAGGATCAGATAACTTCCACCCTGATGATTTTGTATGCATATTGACAGATATGTATCGGCAGATCTGGATGTATCATAGATGCTCCCACACATGTGTATGTAGGATCTTTCCTTTCCCTTAGGATCTTCCATTTCTTACAGTGCAATCACATATTCTCCTCTGCCTGTAGCAAAATCTCAGCTAAAGTCCTGTCCCTGTAGTTTAGAGTGGAAAACTGAAGGCTACCAGGGAGCCTGCAGCAAGTCTGGGCAATATGTAGTAGAAGAGGGAACAGAGTGAATAACTGAACTATCGAAACAATGCCATTTTGGTTTTTAAATGCTTTTTAAACCAAGATGAAATCACCAAGGAATCCAGAATGAATTCTCACAAAAAGGAAACAAGCAAAACCCCAAATAAGCAAAAAGAATCCTCCACCTCCCTAATGTTTTGGAAGTGTTTGTAGACCTGTTTTAGCCACTGCCACATCTGGTTTTGATAGTCCCATGTTCAAGATCTTTACCTGAAGTACAATTATTTTCTGTGCCTGAGTCTAAGGAGGTCTTGCTACCAAGAACTCGTGTTCCTCAACATTTTGCTTTCCCCATTTGGTCACACTGTATCATTCTTTTTGGTTTGTTTGGTTTTTGTTGTATTCTTTTTTATTTCCTCGTTTTGTTGGGGATTTATTTTGAGATCAAATATCTAAGTCTGCAATGCAAACAGGAGCAGCATCAACAGGAAAGAAAGAATGGTTCACCCCACAGTAGGGATCCTGGGCATTTTCTGAATACCTAGGATATGCTCAAATATATACTATTGGATATAAAAGTAAATTAATAAATGTAAAATCATTTAAATATTTAAATAACATTTAATTATCTAAATTAACTTAAATAATTTAAATATAGATATTATTATAAGGCTTCAAATGAAAGCAAGGTAACAATGTCAGCTACATCTATACTGCTAGATACAATAAGACCAAGGAAAGCTATGGCATTCCACAATGCTAAGTAGTTATCTTGCTCCCTGGGTTTATTTTGTTTCCAAAGTCTCTCTAAGACAAATCTACTTAAAGGGCTGACCCTAAACAGTGTGGATTGAACACAATTGGTGGCACTAAATTTTAGTGATAAGGATCAGTTCTGGCCTTTTTTCTCTTCATCACTATTGAGAGCCATTTTGTGCTCCTTACTTGCTCTGTGCCTGACAGCTAAATTCCTTTGGAATTTAGTCCGGTGCTTTTCTATTTAAAAATTGAAAATGAGCAAAAGCCGGTTTCTAATTAGTGGTCCCAGTTTTCAAATGTATCTCCTCAAACTTGTTTGGCCCAGTATTTCAGACTCAAGTTTCATACATATCTCCATATTTCATATATATCTTCATATATTTATATGTGTACATATCTATATTCACACACACTTTTTTGTTTAGTTGTAAAATTCCAAAAATAAAAAATAAGAAAAAATCACCAATTTACACAGTCCTTTCCTTCAAAGACCTTTCATCAAGAACCTGTGACTGTTTGTATAAACATAGAGCCCACATCTTCAAAACAACACATTACTTATTTTTCCCTCAAAACATTTAAAATGAAGTTTAAATCCATAGCACAGTCTGCTTACACGTGTGCTGCTCTGGGCCTCTCTAAACTCACCTCTGACAAGTGGAAGTGGCTTATAGTGCCTGTAGTGTCTGTGCTCCACAGAGTGCAATGCCCTACAGGGCCCTGAGCTGACACTACACTAGTAATCTTTGATACAGATAGCTATTTCCATTTCTAGGCTGCCTGCTTAAAGTATCCACTAAACCCTTTAAAGCTAACTCTGGTATTTCTGCATCTCACTGAAGCCATCCCTGTAACTCCCTGCTGTCCTGTGTCTCAGGCTCTCAAACACCTGCAGTGGATAACCCCTTTTGGACACCTCAAAACTCTCCCTTTTCATGGTAATTTCAATTTTAGCTGACTATGCCTAGCCTTGCAAGGAATAATGCTTTCTAGGGTAACTGAGACTAGCTGGGTGGGTGGATAGCTTCTCCCCTGAAGCAGAGATGGGAAAAAGATGACAAAATCTCCCTCAAACCTATGTGATTAATATCAATGTAATAAATCACTTGTTCTTAGCTGTTTTATTCTTTAAAAAGCCACTTATAGTCTCCTTATATTTAATCCTTTTTGTTCAGACAGGCAATTCAAAACTGGGCAGAGAAAAACAAGCCATCTCTAATACCATTCCTGTTGAATAACGTCTACATTTTTGTTGCTGATCATAACAAATGCTGCTATATCATGTATAATAGCAATCAGTTTGCTCATCTCTTTTTTGATTCCTTAGCCTTCCAGTATACTGATACTGAAAACAACTAATCAGCTCAGATCTTGACCCATTTTTCACAAGCCTGAAAAGTGTTTGTGAAAGACAGACTCTTCCCCATCTTTTTCAGGTCAAGGCTAGGACTCGAAATTGGCACCAGCAGCTTCCAAAGGAAATGGCAGGCAGCTCTCTGAAACTGGGAAACATCCCAACAGGGAACTGGAAGGAGTTAAAAATGAGAGAATAAGGAAGAAGATGGAACATTCTTTAATGATATCCTGGGGGGAAAAAAAAGGAAAAATTCTGCTTCTTAAGGATATGGTCCTTTGGGAAAAATGTAAGCACAGTCACGTACTCTTTCTGCAAACTTCTTCTTTATTAGTACATGCTCTGAGATCGCTTTCAAGTCAACTGCTTCCCAGGAGCTAAGCATTGTGTAAAGGTCCCTTGATGTGTGGGGATGTTTTAACTGGTACAGGTGCTCCCAGGGAATCAGGCAGGACCCTCCAAACAACCAGGGCTGCACTCCAACTACTGCTGACTACAGAGACAGGGACCTGGTTGTGCAAGGGACCCCCATACAGGCTGTGGGCATCCATGGTGAACACAAGCACCCTGAACCCTCACCTCAGTACCCCAGGCACACTGAAACTGAGAGAGTGCTTGGGAGCCCTTTGTTTGTTGACTCCAGTTCTGGACAAAGGATGATGGGTTGATTCAGTGCATCATTTTGCATGTTTTTGTGATCACAGGGGGTGTTAAATGAAATACAGAGTGGAGCACAGCCCCATGATGCTTTGGCAGATGACTTAATATGCAGTAACAATGCTCTTGTGAATCTTGGGCACCGAAGGGAAAACAAAAAATCTATGCAACAGAGCATCTTTTAGAGGCTCCTTATGAAAACAGGCCATCTGGCTTCACTGCAGTGCATTTGTTAACTCTCCAGCCTACTACTGTTTCCCTGCTGGGTGACACATGCTGAATGTGTCACACATCTAGAACAAAATTATAAATAAACAATGGTGTATTCAAATAAAACAGAACTTTCCTGCAGTGGGCTTATAGGGACCAAAAAAGGAAGCAGAGCAGCAAATCCTTGTTCTTTTGTGCAAGGGAAAGTAGGTCCCTTGTTCAGTGCCGGAAAGGGGACTCAATTTTGCCTGGAGGAAGATGTCTTTTGCTGAGTTATGCTCCTCAGATACTGCAGATGCAGACCTAAAGGCATTATCGCTAGGAACCACTTGGGTTATTTGGTATTTCAACCAAAGCCATTGCCCTGTTTTCCTGTTCAATGGCATGTGTACTTGTAATACTCCAGGTTTCAAGAGAAACAGAGGCAATAGGGAAGCAGAGAGGTGAAGTTCAATAACAAGTTAATAGGAAGAATGGGAAAGAGAGCCCAAGTTTGCAGTAGAGAACTGGAGTATGGGATTACACTTGCATCACTTTTTGTGGGGATTCTCTATGCTGTCTCAGGCATTGAGCAGTCTTCTCCTTTTCTCTCAGATAATCAGAGAACTTCCCTAGTGCAGAGAGGCTGTTGGATCTGAGAAACCCAGCTGAACTGCAAACCCATGTAAGCCAAGATGCAAGATAAATATTTAGGACTTCTCATCTCTCAGTCTTTCCCTCATTCCCTGAGCATCAGAAAGCAAGCTGGGGAAAAATTACATGCCAGATCCCTGGCAGCCAGTTTCATCCATGAGCCAAGCCTTATACGCCTGTGAATTGTATGGCTGCAAAGTGATACTTTATTGTGACACCATCTGGGAAAGACCGAAGAAGCTTTCCATAGGCTTGCGAGCCAAAAGGTCATGTTAACACTGGCTGCAAGCCACCACTGTCTGTAGGCAGCAGCTTTCTGCAGATGGAGAAGACAACCGGCCATGCTAACTGGGATACTTGTCTTTTCTTTTTTTCATTCCCTAAGTCTGTATCATTCAATGGCTAAAAAAAAAATATTGGGAAAGAGTGCAAAATTGTTGCAAGTTAGATTTCCCAGTGGAGGTGGTGCATTTGTACAGGCTACAGAGCTCAAAGGCCAAAAGCTGGGTTGTTAAAAGATTAAAGAGTTATTCTATTTCAGATAATCTTCAAGAAACAAACACCCACTGGGTGTTTTGCCCAGTTCAACTTTGTGCAGCTTATTTGAAGTCACAGTGTATGAGTGGAATTGCTTTGGATTTGTGCTCATGGGAGTTAGAAATAAGCTGGGCTCATGGGGGTGAATGGATGCGTCCTGAGACATAATTAGGGTCAGGGGTGTGTGTGTATGTGCTTGTGTGTGTGCATGTTTGTGCGTGCACAAACTATACACCTAGAACCCCCCTCCTGCACACACAGCTGCATGCACAGGCACACATACAGAATGCTGTTTTGGTGACTTAAAGATAGAAAATTAACAAGAAGAAAGCCATAGAAGCTATTGAAAAGTGAAGCTGCTTTTGGAGCAGTCTGCCACCAAAAAGGGTGGCTGCCACTCTATCCCGCTGCTGGCTCCAGGTTTCTGCTCACCCTTCTCAGTGCTGGGAGTTGCAGCAGCTACCTAAAAGCTGATCACAAGGTTGCAGTGGCCACAGAAGATCCATGATTGTATAAGCAATCCTGGGAAAGTCGGAGGACTGGAACTGTTGGTAGCAGAAAGATCTTTGGTTGGCACAAGGCTGCTGTAGGACATCATCATCATTTTGGCCACCTTTACACCCATTTGTTTCAGGACAAAGTCCCCAAGGGTCACTGGAGTTCCAGCACTGACACATTCATCCAAGCTCCCCAGCAAAGCCAGGCTGGGTTAATCACAACACAACCATGCCCAAGTTTCAGATGAACATTTTTTAATACTAGCTACCATTTTCAACACTAAATTCAGACTTTGAAACAACACAAGCTCCCTTTACAGCTGAAATCTCTAAAGAAGCTGGCAAGAAGCATACATCTCCTCACTGACTATATAAGGAGTCAAATACCTCTTTTAAAGCAATGTAGTTCAGTCATATATTGAGGGTGAAGCAAGGTAGAGCCAGGAAATTAAATTAATATCAACTAAGTGGGTAGAAGAAGAGGCGTGTCTGGGTTTGCTGCAAGGCATCCCCATTGACATGAAACTGTTGGTGCCACCCATGCATTCGCTGCTTGTGCACTCACTGTGGATCTAGGAGATTGGGTCTGGGGTTGTTCACAGCCTGTGGAGATTTCCCAGCTTTCACAGGCCAGGACAATGTTCAGACCTGCAGGCAATGAGGCACACTGATGGGGAGCAAGCTGCTTGTGTCCTGGAAAGAAAGCAGAGTGGGCAAATGGGAGCCTGGGCAGGTGCAGGACTGGAGCACCAGGTCCTGGAGCAAATACATTTTTCTCTTGACCAGGTAATGACAAAAAAAAAAATCTCCATTTTGCTACAGTTTAAGCACATGGAGGAGTCTTGCAAAAACCAAGGGTGATCACGCTCTTCCAAAATGTGGCTCTCAAATGGCTCATGCTGCACTTGGGTACTTCCACAACCATCTGTCGTGGTTTAAGTCCAGTCAACCACGAAGTTTTCTCACTCACTCACTCACTCACTCACTCACTCACTCACTCCCCTTTCTTTCTTCCCCCAGTCCCGGGGCATGGGGAGGAGAATCAAAAGAATGCAACTCCCACAGGTTGAGATAAGAACAGTTTAGTAACTAAGGTATAACACAAACCACTGCTGCTACCACCAGTAATAATGATAAGGGAAATAGAAAGAGAATACAACTGCTCACCAAGCCCGACTCAGCCAGTGCACCCCCCAGCAGCAAACCCCATAATGAACCACCACCCTTCCAGGTCTCTGCTCTCCATTTTCACCTCCTGGGTATGACATGCTGTGGTATGGAATAATCTCTTTGGTCAGTTTGGGTCAGGTGTCTTGTTTCTGCTTCCTCCCGGCTTCCTCTCCTCCCTGGCAGAGAATGAGGCTCAGAAAGTCCTTGGCCAGACCAAAACATTACCCAGCAGTACCTGAAAACACTGGTGTTATCAGCGCTGTTCCCAGGCCCAAAATCAAAAACACAGCGCTGCACCAGCTACCAAGAAGGAGAAAAATGGCTGCTGCTGCTGAAGCCATGACACCATCATCAGGTACTGGAGAAATGGCAGTGAGCTAGTCATTATAGGCCAATGTGCTCACATCCCCGAAAGGAGGTTTGAATACAGCCCTTTGAACTGTGGTTTACATATTGCTTGGGCCAACAGGAAGATTTACCCTTCTGAGCCCTTGAGTGTGCCCCTGTTAACTGCAGTACCATTTGAGCGCAATGCCAGCCAGAGGCCCAGATCCAGCAAAACATGTTCAGGGATGTATGTACACGTGTAATTCCATGCTCTGGCTGTAGCTGTCCAATGCTGCTGGGGGGAGTTCCTGGCAGGAATTAATTCTGCCTTCCCATGAAGAGCTGGGATGCAAACTTCCCCTGAACCATCATGAGCATGGCTGTGCGCCTCCCTCCCGCATACCAGCGAAGCCAGGCAGCAGCTCCTGGCAGGACTGAAAGTTTATGCTTTTACCACACCAGAGGCTCCCCACATGCAGTGTGGCTGCTGAAAGCAGAGACTGCTTTCTGTTGCTCAGACCAGAGTTGGCTCTCTGGTCAGTGGGGAAAAAGACTTCAGGATCAAATGCTTGTCTCTATTTGGCATTAGTCCAGCAGACATGCAGGGAGTTTTGCTTATGTAGGGACAGATTTGTCCACAAGTTCCCCTGGGGAGAGCTGCACAGCAAGCTCTGGAAACCATGAGCAATGGGCATTCTCGTTGGAGGGAATTACATTTGCCAGATTTAGTGTATTAAAATAAGAAACATATTCATCTATTCCCTACTTTGCATTGTTTATAAAATGTTAAGTACAGCATCTACAGAGAGATATGAGCCAACTGCTGCACATGACCAGCTCCGGGATTTAGGCTGCAACAGGAAACTCAGCTTGGAACAAGAATTCTCTCTTAAATGAACTTTTGAAACTGGATCTATATTGTGAAATATTTGGATATTGAGCAATGGAAGAATGTGGAACATAAACACTAGCAACTGCTCCCTTTGAGCATTAACAAGCTTCAGTAAGCAGGCTGGGTGCTGCTGTGGTACAGGGCACACAAAGGAGGCTGGTCGGAAAGCCAGTCTTACAGGGGCACGTTCATAATATGCTCATTAAATTGCACTACCTTCCTTCAGATGGCCATTCCTCCTAGTTACTAGTGTGGGTGAAGCATTTGTAAGTGAAAATTGATAACAGCGCCTTTTGCCTCTCAAGTTTCTGTGGCAGTCCATTGTTTACTACCAATGATTTTGCTAGGAAGTGGTATTTGACTGTTCAGAGGGTGGGCTTGTGCCATCCGCTACATCCTGACTGTTCTGTACAGAGAAATCTAATTTAATGAGAGATTACTTGGTGTCCTACTGAGCCACCCCAGGATTTGACTTGCAGGTAAAGGAAAGAGGGCATGGTGTTTATCGGCTCTAATTCAGTAACGGTGCAAAGCTGCAGGGAGTCAGCTCAGACCTCAACAAAATACATTGCTGCTTCAGCAAAGTGAGCAGAACACTGTGCCCTTCTGGAAGCAATCCTGAGCCAGCATCTCAACAATAGAGAAAACACCATTTTTTCCCTTTTTCTTTTATTTTCAAAGTATGTCACAAAACTTTTATCTGACTAAATTCTAAATTATTGAAATTATACCTGTCAGCAGTAGCTTTGATCTGTTCAAGCAAAACCTCCAGCAAGAGTAGGACACTGCATAGCCTAGAAGGAGAAACTGCGTTAGAAGTTTTCAGCCAGGCTCAGTGCCAAGCTTGAAACCAGCTTTGAGTTTTAGAGTCATCATAGCACTGCAGTGAAATCTTTTTATAGGACACTGACCTTCAGGGTGGCTTCCAAGGACCCCCCCCCCCCCATGTGTCTGCATGGCCACTCTGGCCCACAAGCCTGCTTACTCCATCTACATCATCCCTAAGGAGCAATAAGCCATCAGTGATGAAGAGGCAGAAACCAGAAGACGAGAGACTACGTATTGTGTACGGGTCACTCAGCCCTGTCTCTTTTCTGTGGTGGGGTTGCAGTGGTATCTGTATTTGATGAAAGCTTGAAAGGTTAGTTTGAGTCAGGCTGCACTTATTCTTTTATTACTGGAGCAGAAATGTCACCAGAATGTACTCTTTAATAATGTCCTCCTGCCTTGTGATTATTTCCTTATGCCCTGTTCTCACTTAATTCCCACTGAAATATTACATTCCAAAATAACAAAAAGCACATAAAAAATGCCACATAGCAGAAGATTGGTGATTTCTCCCAGGTCATAGGAACAGTGCTTGAACACTTTCTATTTTTCTACTTTTCACTTCCTCACATTACCTCCCCAGTCCTGTTCAAAACATTGTCAGCAAAGAAAATACATTGTGGGATGTTCTGGTCCTGGTCAAGACAATGGTAAAGCTTCCACAGACCTCAGAGAGGCTACAGTTTTATTGTGCTGGTTTGGTTGGGATAAAGTTAATTTGCTTTATAGTAGCTAGTATGGGGCTATGTATTGGATTATGTTGATTATTCAGAGAAGCTTTAGCAGTTGTTGAGCAATGCTTATACAGAGCCAAGGTCTTTTCTGCTTCTCACATCACCCTACCAGCAAGTAGGCTGGGGGTGCACAAGCAGCTGGGAGGGGACAGATAGCTCCAACTGATCAAAGGGCTATTCCAGATCATATGGTCTCATGCTCAGCACACATATCAAGCTGGGGGAAAGTTGGCTGGAGGGTCACTGCCTGGGGACGGCCTGGGCATTGGTCCGTTGGTGGTAAGCAACTTTTTTAATTTGCATCACTTCTTTTTCTTGGGTTTTATTTCTCTCTCTCTTTTTTTTTTTTTTAAATTTTCTTTTTCATTTCAAATTATTATTATCATCATCAACACTATCATTAATGCTGTTATTATCATTATTGTATTTTATTTCAATTATTAAACTGTTCATATCTCAGCCCATGAGTTTTCTCACTTTCACTCTTCCAATTCTTTTCCTCCCCAATCCTGCTGGAGGGGGCAGTGAGTGAGCAGCTGTGTGGTGCTTAGCTGCTGGCTGGGGTTATACCAAAAACATTTGCCTATAGCCTAATTCAAAACACACAAGGAGGGGAATAATGTGTGTGAAAACACAAGTTGTGCAAAATTCTTTCCAGTTGTGAAATCCTTGCTCTATTCTCTTCCTTTTTAGATCAAAAAAAGCCTTACAGCTTTCCAGCACCTGCAAAAGGTGTTTCAGTGAAAGGTGTTTTGAGCAAGTCCAGCAAGCCAAGGTGTCACTGTGTGGCTGAAACTCCACATTGGTGAAACTGGCATGTCAACTGGGCAGCACAGATATCACTTGAGATGAACCACCCCAGAGGTGCCTGAGGTTCCATGAGGAAGTGAAGCCCCTTCACAACTCATCTGTTGGGTTTGCCACTATGAGCTAAGTAAAAGCTGGAGTCTGAGAAGTATGTACAAATCTATGACACAGATAGAAGAAACTCTTCACCCACCTTTCCCTAAGCAATCGAACATCCCTGCTGTTCTGCTGACTCCTGGTTTGTTCTTAATAAAACACTTTGATATTTTTCTAAGTTTAAAGCATCATATTAAACAAGTCTGGGAACACAGTAACCACGATTTTTCACTGAATCACTTTGTACAGTCATCTAGGCTTCAAGCTTAACAAGACACTTAATCCACAGCTTTACTTGTATTTGAGTCTTAAGGACTCTAATCCTTACTGGTTATTGTTCTCTAGCAGCCCTCTCCCGGAGATCTTTGAATCCAAATGTAAAACAAGAGACAAAGAGGTGAGGACACATAAGCAATGAATCCTATAGATGAATCCAATGAGCAATGGCCGCAGCACGTTCACAGCCCGTCTGAGACACTGCAGTGCACAGTCTGAAGGAGGTAGTAAGTGGAATTTTGTAGATACATGGGAAGAAATCCTTATCAGCAGAGAGGCAGCATGAAAACACACAGCCACGAAATTAATGGAAGGATGCATAGGTGGGGAAAAGGAAGATTAAGCCTCAAGTCAGTGCAACTCTCTGCATGTCTCAAGTTAGGCAGTGGCTGAAGAGCTTTGGCAAGGCTTTTTGGCCTATAGCATTACAAACTGGAGTAAAAGGTATCACTGAGATCTCACAACATTTTAGTTTTCAGCTTCTAAGCATACCTTTTCGCACTGCTGTTTTTATACAGAGGTAAGGACTCTCACTCTGTCATCTCTACTGGCCATAGGTTTGACTTTGCCAGGCTTAAGAGCTCTGCCCTGACCCAGGAAAGCACTTCTCTGTGTTTGTTTTTAAGCAGGCCAGAAGTTCCACTATCTTAATAATTCTTTCATGATATAGTCTTTAATGGATCTACTGTTACAACAGTTATCACTGTTACTGTTCACCTCTATTTTCCATTCACTTCCCCGCCTTTTTCCCTAACCCTCTCAGTTTGTTGATAACATATGTATTTTTAAGTAATGTCTTTCTGCTTCTTCAAGTTTGAGTTAGTGTAGACCTTTAATTCACAGTGAAAGGGTATCCAATAATTAACCAGTATTACAGTATTGTTTCTTTCTTTCTTATTAAGGGAAGATAGATCTCTCTTTCATAAACCTACACCATCATCATGGTGCTCCAGAATATACTCATTAAGAAGAATTATATAGACAATTAAAGATTCTCATTTCATTTCTCCCTTTTATTCTTGGTTAAGAATGTGAACAAACTAAACTTAAGTTACTGACACAGTTCTGTATGGATGTTTCGTCTGGCATATTTGCCAGACAGCTTCCATGTTGCAAAAGAATACTGAAATTAATTATCTTATTTTTCCCATTAGTTACCACAGATGAATAATTTCTAGGTATTTGACAGATCTGGTACGTATATAGCAGCTAAATTTCATACCCAGCATGACAATACTCAGCAGAGATGCTGTTTGGTGAGAGGATGTTTACGTTTGTGCATTCAGCCTTGCCTTCACTGGTTTAAAATTAGGTCTTCTCTGGACTTTAGTGCCACTGCTGTATAAAACCTGGGCTGAAAACAGGAGCTAGTATCTCTTCAGTGTCTAGCAACTGCCCTTGGGCCAAGCTTTCTTATGAGAAGTTGGAGCACCCTTCCTATCACAGACTAAGCTGCCCATGTCCATCGTTCTGTAAGAACAGCCTTGTTTAGTCAGACCACAGGTTCACCTTGCCTAACATCTAGTTTCCTGAAAGCAATGGCCCAGGAAAATCTAGAACTGCGATGCACTTATTCAGTGTACCTGCACAAGACCGTGGCTGAGAAACTTATTTTGGTAACAGTCATCAAAAGCAATGGCTTTGCAGGTCATTGCCTCAGTGTACCAGTATGTTCTTCTTCCATGTAGTTGTTCAGTAGGCTTTTTGAACCCTTGCAAATTTTAAGCAACTGCAACACTAAAGTTTGTAAACTCTTCCATTGCACTGCAGCATGCAAAGAAATCGTTTCTGGTTTTTTATTTTTCTATTTTTATCAAATTTTACTCTTGATTTATCAGGTACTTACACTTGCCCCCTAAGAAGAACTGAAAGACTAGCTTTGCTTATAGCAGCAAATAATCAGACCTTCTATGAATAGGAGTAACAGTGGGATGTTTTGTGCCCATAAGCCCATGCATGGAAGGCTATCAGCCTGGCTGTTTACGGGATGTATGTGGCAAAACCAGTGGTTGCTGGGGTCCAAAATGTTGAAAAGCTCAGTAGTTTGGCCATATATCAAACACGCACACTTTGTGGATTAGGAACAGAGGTGAAAGTAACAAAACCCCTAGAAACATTGGTAGCTGCTTTGGTTTTGGTTTGTTGTTTGGTTGTTTGTTGTTGTTTGTTGTGGGCTTTTTTGTGTGGTTTTTTTTTGTTTGGTTGGTTTGTTTTTTTATTTTGTGTGTGTTTTGTTTTGTTTTTAAATTTTATTTTATTTTAAATTACATCTTCATTTCTTTGCCAGAGTAATGCCAATTTTTTGTTCAACGAAAGATCAGTTTCTTTTAGGTAGTGCTGTGCAGATGAATGATGGGAACCCTGGAGCATGGATTTTCTGGCATTATATTTTATAGCAGAGTACTAACGACCAGATCAGTTTTGAGGCTGATATTATTCATTTGATCCATACACCATTTCTGCATTCAGATATTTTCCTACCCTCCCACTTTTTTGAATAATCATAGAATCATAGAATAGTTAGGGTTGGAAAGGACCTTAAGATCATCTAGTTCCAACACCCCTGCCATCAGCAGGGACACCTCACATTAAACCATGTCACCCAAGGCTCTTCCAACCTGGCCTTGAACACCGCCAGAGATGGAGCATTCACAACTTCCCTGGGCAACCCATTCCAGTGCCTCACCACTCTTACAGTAAAGAATTTCTTCCTCATATCCAATCTAAACTTCCCCTGTTTAAGTTTGAACCCGTTACCCCTTGTCCTATCACTACAGTCCCTCATGAAGAGTCCCTCCCCAGCATCCCTATAGGCCCTCTTGAGACATTGGAAGATTGCTATGAGGTCTCACACAGCCTTCTCTTCTCCAGGCTCAACAGCCCCAACTTTCTCAGCCTGTCTTCATATGGGAGGTGCTCCAGTTCTCTGATCATGCTCGTGGCCCTCCTCTGCACTTGTTCCAACAGTTCCATGTCCTTTTTATGTTGAGGGCACCAGAACTGAACACAATACTCCAAGTAAGGTCTCACAAGAGCAGAGTAGAGGGGCAGGATCACCTCCCTCGACCTGCTGGTCACACTCCTTTAAATGCAGACCAGGATACGGTTGGCTTTCTGGGCTGCAAGCGCACACTGCCAGCTCGTGTTTATTTTCTCATCAACCAACACCCCCAAGTCCTTCTCCTTGGGTTGCTCTGAATCTCTTCTCTGCCCAACCTGGAGCTGTGCCTGGGATTGCTCCCACCCAGCTGGAGGACCTTGCACTTGTCATGGTTAAACTTCATCAGGTTGGCATCAGCCCACCTCACAAGCGTGTCAAGGTCCCTCTGGATGCCATTCCTTCCCTCCAGCGTGTCAACTGAACCACACATCTTGGTGTCATCGGCAAACTTGCTGAGGGCACACTCAATCCCACTGTCCATGTCACACACAAAGATGTTGAGGAAGACCGGTTCCAACACCGATCCCTGAGGGACACCCCTCATTAATGGTCTCCAGCTGGACATTGAGCCATTGAGCACTACTCCTTGCATGCGGCCACCTAGCCAGTTCTTTATCCACCAAGTGGTCCACCTATCAAATTGATGTCTCTCCGATTATAGACAAGGACGTCATGTGGGACAGTGTTGAATGCTTTGCAGAAGTCCAGGTAGATGACGTTAACTGTGTTGCCCCTACCTGTCAGTTCCGCAGCCCCATCATAGAAGGCCACCAGATTGGTCAGGCAGGATTTCCCCTCAGTGAAGCCATGTTGGCTGTCATCAACCACCTTGTTGTTTTTCATGTGCCTTAGCATGCCTTCCAGGAGAATCTGCTCCAAGATTTTGCCAGGCACAGAGGTGAGGCTGACTGGTCTGGAGTTGCCCGGCTCATCCATTTTCCCCTTCTTGAAAATGGGGGTTATATTTCCCTTTTTCCAGTCATCGGGAACTTCACCTGACTGCCATGAGTTTTCAATTATGATGGACAGTGTCTTAGCGACTTTATTTGCCAGCTCCTTCAGGACCCGTGGATGGATCTCATCTGGTCCCATGGACTTGTGTACGTTCAGGTTCCTAAGATGCTCTTGAACCAAATCCTCTCCTACAGTGGGCTCAGGGTCTTCATTCTCACAGTCCCTGCATCTGCCTTCCAAGACTTGGGTGGTGCGATCAGAGCATTTGCCAGTGAAGAATGAGGCAAAGAAGTCATTAAGAACCTCAGCCTTCTCCAAATCCAGGGTAGCCAGTTCTCCTGGTAGCTTCCATAGAGGGCTCACGTTGTCCCTAGCCTTTTATTTGCAATGTACCTAAAGAATCCCTTCCTGTTATCCTTAACATTCCTAGCCAAGTTTAATTGTAAGTGGACCTTAGCTTTCCTAACCTGGTCCCTAGCTTCCCAGACAACATCCCTGTATTCTTCCCAACCACCTGTCCTTGCTTTCACCTTTTTTAAGCCTCTTTTCTCCTTCGAATTTTCCTCAGCAACTCCTTATCCGTCCAAGGAGGTCGCCTGGCCCTCCTGCTGCACTTTCTTCTAGTTGGAATGCAACATTCCTGAGCTTGCAGCAGGTGATCCTTGAATATCAACCAACAGTCTTGGGCCCCCCTGCCCTCAAGGGCTGTATCCCATGGAACCTTACTGAGCATGTTCCTGAAGAGGCCAAAGTCTGCTCTCTTGAAGTCCAGGGCAGTGAGCTTGCTGCACACTCTTCTCACTTCCCTGAGGATCTTGAATTCAACCATCTCATGATCACTGCAATCAAGGCTGCCCTGGAGTGTCACATTTCCAACCAGCCCTTCCCTGTTGGTGAGGATGAGGTCAAGCATGGCACCTCTCCTTCTCGGCTCCTCTATTACTTGCAGAAGGAAGTTGTCTTCCACAAAATCGAGGAACCTCCTGGATTGCTTATGCCGGGCCTTACCGTCCCTCCAACAGATATCAGGGTGGTTGACGTCCCCCATGAGAAGAAGGGCCTGCGAGCATGGGGCTGTTCCTATCTGTCTATAGAGTGCTTCATCCACCGAGTCCTCTTGGTCAGGCGGTCTGTAACAGATCCCTACAATAATGTCTCCCATTGCTGTTCTCCCTTTAACCCTGACCCACAAACTCTCTGTTGACTGCTCACCTGTCCCCAGACAGAGTTTCATACTCTCCAGCCTATCCCTAACATAAATAGCAACTCCCCCTCCCCGCCTACCGGCCCTGTCTTTCCTAAAGAGCCTGTAATATTCTGTAAGTATAAGTAACTCAGAGATGAACCTGGCCCTTTGTAAGTGTCTCCACAGCACAGCATGTCAGAAGTGTAATGTGGATGAACATCCTTCAGCCTTGACCAGAGTCACCACCATGGTAGCAACATTTAACACAGGCAATTGCAGTAGGCGATAGTACTACTGCTATTGTGGTAGTATAGGGATGGGCAAAAGCTATTCTGAAGCTACAGATTATTGCAGCCTTCAAGCTGGAAGGTGACAAAGGCAGGGTCAGTTGCAGTTTGTATCTGGAAATGACGCCATCAGTGTAGACAATAAAAAGCCAGGTCTGTATGCAGGCACAGCAGGGATTAGCAAGAAATTGCTCCCTAGCCATTTTGTCTGAAGCAGTCATCCAGGGTTGAGAAATGTTAGTTGGGGGGAAAATGTATGCCTTTCTCAACCCATTCATAAATCGACCCATCTAAAATTGGTTATGGACAGTTTTTCAAGGAGCGCACAGTGAGAGGTCAGGAATAGATGGTTTTAAGCATTGTGTTAGCTCGGTTGGTGCTTCCTGCCTGACACCCAGCTGTGTTGAGAAGCAGCGTAGGTGACTCAGAGTTTGGGACATGGTTTGGGATTTCACTTCACACAACCCACAAAAACATATGACTTTTTAACCACATTATTTCTGAGTTATGCTAAAGTGAATGTTAATGACCCACAATGAAAAGATTCCCTGCACCAAGCAATGCAAACCACTCTCCACAAATTCCCCATTTTCTTTCTCCTTCCTCTATTAATATAATTAATCACAATGAGGGAAAGCGCACACAACCTTGCTGTGGGGTCCCACGTGATACATCACAAAGGCTATAAAAACCTTTAAACACAAAATTACCACCAGCATTTAAAAATAAATAAATAAATAAATAAACCACTCTGGAAAATAAACCAGAGAAGAAACGAGAAATCTTCTGTGTTGCTTTAAAATCAGAAAACTCCACTGTCAAACAGTATTTGCCAAATGAGGGACTTCAGCAGGGAACAGTAGGGCCGTTCAGAAGGGGTTTTGATGATCAGGAGGCAAGCAGCCCATGACGCTGGAGAGAGAAAAAGGCTGTGTCCCCATGCATGTTGAGAGAAGGCATGGCTGGCACAGTTACGGATGTCCTCCACCAAATGGTGGGTGGCAGTGCAAACTATTCCTGTCCGCATCCCATGTGTCAGCCAGGACAGTCATCAAGGACATGACCAGGTAAGCTGGTGCCCAGTGCTCGCATTGTTTCTCAGCTCAAAATCACCATGCACTAGTAATCAAACATTTCTGCTAGGCTAGCAATGAATTACAGCACCCAGACTTCATGAGTTCAAGTGTCTGTTGTTAATGAAGTAGGTCAGTGAGGAGCAGGCAGCCAGGTTAGACATGCTGTGCCAACACAGCTGAAATCTGTTTTGCTCCCAGCTCCCACTGTTACAAGGAAAGCCACAGAGGGCACTCACAAGTGAGCTTTTGATAGTGCTGTGTTGCTGCCAAATGATCTCCCTTCACAGGCGCAGAGAGGTAACAAATGCCTTCCAGGGGTCAAAAAAGGTGGTGGTGGTGTTTGCCAGGAGCAGAGGTGTTCACAGGCACTGATCTGGGGCTCCTGAAAGAGGATGCTGAGACTCAGGGATTGGAACTGCACTGCATAGTGGGGGAAGGATTTGTCAGTCTGCAGTCAGTGACATGTTCACTTCCTGGTGATGGGATAGTGGTGCAGCAGGAGACCTGCTTGCCTGCTGAGCTCTGCCACTCTGCAAGCAGCGCAGATCTGGTGTGGATGCTGCCTGCATTAGCACTGTGGTGAAACTGGAGTGGACAGTCTGCACAAAAAGAGCATGGTACACCACTGCAGTGAGAAAGCATTCAGATATCCATACTTAGATAGGAAAACATTTTGTTTGCTGATGGAAATAATTTTCTTTCTGTACGCTAGGTCTGTCTCACATAATTCAGAGGTTAAAATGGGAACAAGCCAGGGCCAGAGATAGGATTTCATGCATGGGAGATAAAATTGATTTTATCTAAATGTATTTCCCCAAATAAAACTGATTTTTCTCTAATCTTGAGTAAAGCAGGAGTAACGCTGGAGCAAACTTCTCTGTTGCAAGTGCTAACTCAAGGTGCCAGATCAGAAATATTTAGTAAGATAATCTTTGAAGCATGAAAGTGAACAGCAACTTAAAAATATATAGAACCCAACAGAACACCATGTTTGCAATCATTTCTTTATAACATCATGTTTCACCGTTTGCTCTAATTGAGCTCTGCTGAGAAACAGCACTTTTGATCGTGTTCACTTTCTAATTTCCCCTCTCTAGCAGTCAAGAAAAAAGGATGATATGATATCAAGAATAAAATTGAGATTCCGTGGCTATGAGATATCTGGAAATTACCATGGACTAAGTTACAAATAAATGCATACATGTATGATTTACAAGAAGGAGAAAATGTGCTCAGAATGCAAAATGCAGCATAATTTCTGTTCATAGTATAACCCTGGAGAGTTATCAAGGTAAATGGGGTACTCTTAACATGAAAAGTTCACCCTATAGTCAGAGTTTTAATTGAAGAAATACAGAAACAGAAGAGAAACCACTGATGAAATGATAGTGCATCCCAAAGGAGCCTCTATTGGGTATAAACTAAAATGAGTTAACTGTTTGGATAAAATCCAAATAAACTTTGTGTTTCATATTTCTTGTTTCTTTCTGCTCAAGAAATAAAAAGAAACCAACAGCCTATGTTTTCACCTTATTAATGGAAATCAATTAGAAACAGTCTAAAAATCAAATAGAAGCCAAGTGAAATGTAGAGCTGACTAGAGGCTCTGAAGGAAACGTGCTTTGTCTTAACTAGGCTATTACAGAAAACAAAATATAAAAGCAGTAAGAGCTTCAAAGAAATTCAATGGACTGGGTCCAAGCTCCCAGCAACACTCTGGGCTGGAAAAGATTCACTGGACCATCTAATTTATTTAACACTTTCAATTCCTGAAAGTGCATCACTTATAAGACTACAGCATATATTGAAAACCACATTATATTTCTTTGAAATTAATGAATGGTTGCTGGATTTGAGCTCCTATTTTCCACTTAAAAAGCACCTAGTATAACCTGAAGCCAAATAGTTTGAAATACTCCAAGCAGAGGAATGCAAACAAAAGAAATCTTGGCCACTGGAAGATTAAGAGTAATCAAGGCTATTGTAAAAAAGTTGACTCATACAATTTCATCTTTAAATTCTGCTGAAGATTTCTTTGTTTCTTGTAAATGCAAGTTTTGCCCTGATTTTAAGGATATGATGCTGAAGTTAAAGTGTGTTCCGTCTGCATGACAGTGTTACAGTCTCTCTGTGTCCCACGCTGTGTCAGAGCCAGCTTCACTAAGTGAGCTACCAGTGTGAATGCTGAGATAGGGATGTGAAAAGGAAGGAAAAAATATTTCAGCTTTTCTGCAAACCCTCACACATTCAAAAGTGATAGAGAAGATGTCTTCTCTTATCCCTAAGTGACTTTTTTTGTGCCTCACTCCTGTTGTGCCCTCTGCACCTACGGGCACGTGGTTTCTGGCATCTCAAGGCTCAAAGCTGTATCCCCCTAACAATGAAATCAAGAGTAAATTCTCCATCACTGTAAAGTGGCTTTAATACACTGTCTTCCCTGTAATTACACTAACTAAACCCACAAACTGCAGGGTATTCAGAGCATTTAAAATCCTACAAAAAACATTTTGAGGGGGTAACAATGCAATAGCATGTGTGATACATGTGAAGAGGATGAAGTCTTGTGTCAATAAATGGGAAAAAAGCCCACAGTCTGCTGGTGTCAAGGACACACAGCTTTTGCATATGCACAGTGATGTACCCACACGCGCCTCTTTTCTGTATTACTGACAGCACCATTTCTGCTTTGAGCTCTGGTTGCGGTATGAGGTTGAGTCACCTTAATTCCCCCAAGGGAAGAAATCATTGTGCCACAATCCCGAGATAAGCCAGATGGCTTTTGAACCTGCACGCTGGACTTTACCCAGCAACCTAGAAACCTGTGATGGGCTCTCATGGCCGCAGCTGATGGCCATCAGGACACAGAGAAAGGGGAACTTGTACTGTTTGCAGATGAACAGGAGATTTTCCTCTCTGCTGCTGCCAAGCCTGTGCTTTTCATCAGCATCCAATCAGAGTCAGAAATTCCTTAAAAGAAAGAAAGAAGCTCTTTGGAGTAGAGTCTTTTTGTGTATCCTCCCAGAGCACAAAGGGGCCCCTAGCTCTAACGAGGGCCTCTTAGGTACTGACTGAATAAAGCAAATTGTAATAGTAAAAATAATTTATACCATTATTTTTGTAAGTAGAGATTTTCCCTGTCTTTCTCTCCCTCTGAAACTTGCCAAACTAGAGGTGAAGACAATGGCTTCTTTGTTACTACTGAAAAGCAGGGAAAGAGGTATTTTTCTGTTATTACTGGAGGAGATACTAAAGAAATGGAAAAGAATGTTTATATTCCCATAGGTCTTTGTGTAGCTGTGAGTATCTCAGAGGCAGGACAAGGGCTTGGAGAATATACAGAGATGTAGAATGCAGGCTCAGCTGCAGTCTCTCTGCACAGAAGAGAGACAAAGCACCAGTCAAAATATCTGTGTCAGAGAGTGTTTGCCTGTACAGGTGAAAGCAACAGAGATAAGAAGATACAAGGAAACAAGACAAGAGAGAGGGGGAAATGGATGGCTGCCTAGGGAGGGACTAGAAAAGGGAAAAAAAAGATGAGATATATTTAGTCACCATAAATGTTAAAAATATTCTGCAAGTATTTCACTTAAAGTACTTTGTTTGAAAACTGATACCAAAATAAATGTTTAAAAAAATGGAATTTCAGTATTTTCCTTCTTTTTAATGAAGCTTAAAAGCCAAAATCTGTCTTGGAATTTAAATTTTACCCAGATTAGAGTAGAAAGCAGGAAAAAAATATAACTGAGAGAGAATTAAATGATGGAGGAAAGAAACAGTGAAATAGATGAAGGGGGGAAATTGTAAATCTGAACATTCTGATAGTTGTTATATCTGAAAAACTGTATTTATCTGAGAGGAAAAAAAGTGTTTCTATTAAGAACTAACATTATTCTCAATTATTCTGTGCAGTACCAGGCTCATTTTTCAATGACATCTTGTTATTATTATATATTATGTTTATTACAGGAGATCCCAGAGGTTCTCGAGCTTCTGTCATGCTGAGTAAGTACAATATTTAGGAAATATTATCCTCATTTTAGAGAATTGACAAGTTAACTAGGGACAAGATGCAGCAAGTGGAAAAGGAACATGAGAACATGGAGAGGAGGAATAAGATGAGGGACCACGGGCAGAACATAGGGAGCACAGCTTGAGGGATTCACCAAGTATTTCACCAGTGCCTTCTACTTTGACTTGTATACAGACAAATCGTGGGCTCTGGTGTCTCCCCTAGAAGTCACCTTCTCCATGGTCAGTGAGTACAGTGGGACTGAAATGGGAGCTGATGGGCTGGATGGTAGGTTCTTAGTGTGTAGTGGAGGCATACCAAACAGTCGCATGACACTGCCAGGAAACAGGTCAACATTGAAGTGATCATACACTGGAGAAAGGCAGGAGATCATAGAATCAGAGAATGGTTTGGGATGGAAGGGATCTTAAAGATGACCTATTTCCAATGACCCTGCAAGGGATGGGGCAGCCACAACTTCTCTGGGCAACCTTTGCCAGTGTCTCACCACTCTCACACTAAAGAATTTCTTCCTTAAATCTGATTTAAATCTCCTCTCTTTCCTCTTAAAGCCATTTCTGCTTGTCCTGTCACTCCATGCCCTTGTTTTTACAAGGGCATCAGCTCGCCATCTAAACCAGTGCTTTTTTTATCCAAGTGCTCACAAACCAAGAGCTTCCATTTGTGTCCATTTTCCTTGTATTGACTTGTGAAGTCAGGTCACCTTTTTAGTACAAGACTGCTACTTGTTGATCCCAAAGGTTGGGGTCATGCTGCACTTGCTCATAGAAATTCATCCGCTCCTCATCCCAGGTGCGGTCAAAGGCTGAGGAGTTTTCATTCTGCAGCCTCAGACCAGCAATTCCCCTGCACCACCAGGCACTGGCATGCCTAGTGAGCGTCAGGGACCATCATCTCATGTGCTGAGAGAGAAGAGCAATAGGAGATCTCATCACCATTTACCAGGATTGAATTTTTCCTATCTCCCTATAGGCAGAGGACAACTGATGCCAGCTACTTTGGGAGCAATGTTGTGTTTCTTGTCTGCTAACAGTTAAGAAATACAGCTGCATACAGCAACTGCACTGTTACTTTCTATTCAGAGACAGCTTTTTTACAAAAGTGAAATTGTATTACTTACTGCTTTGGACTATTTGCAGGAAAATATCGCTTGAGGAACTTTCCACCATGAGTGAAAAGATGTCAAAAATGACTCCACAACTCCTTTTATTTTGATGAAGCTATGCTAACACATGATCTTATGACTTTCCCAAGAGTTGAGAAAGACAAAATTAGAAAAAAAGAATTTATATAAGGATTTAACATTTTTTTTTTTTAGTTTTAAGAATGACTCAGAGTATGTGCGAAACAGAAAGTTTTATGGCATTTGTTTGAGATTTCCCATGGTTGGTGAAACACTTCCCGTAACAACTGCCTAGAGTATCACTGGCCAGAAACTTTAGCATTAGCAGATTTATGCCTTTTTTTATTACCTGCAGCAATAAACTGCTTTAAAAAAATCATTTTGTTCCCTAACTACAAATTGAATTTCAATAAATGTATGTAATACAGCCACAGGAAAGCACAAGGCAGAGTCGTATGCAGTCTTCAAATTTTACAGGCTGCTCTCATTGCCTCAGAAGTTTGGATCAGACATTGCCCAACCTTAATCTATCTGCATTTCCTGGGCTATGAAAAACAAAATTCACTTGAGTCAAAACCTTCTGCAGCAGTCAAATTAAAGGCATAAAAAATGGGGTGCCTTTTGCAGACAAGGGAAAACACTACAGTGGGCTTGTGACCTTCAAATTCCTTGTCTGGTTAGTTATAGGAAAATCTTGGCCTAAATCAGAGCATCTTCAGGGCTGTCATAGATTGGAAGAAGGATACACTGACATAGCTGGCACATTTCTGATTTCTTCAGCCTCATTTCATGAGGTTATACAACCTCTTCTTATGACAATCCATATCTCCCATATCTTGAGAATTTGCTGTTCCAAAGAAAAGCTTTTTCCAGTGGCTTTTTGCTCCCTTTACTGCTGCAGTGTAGTATAAAACAGCTGAAGGGAACAAGGATTTAATCGCCAATGCTTGAATGCCATTAGATTAGCTATATTGCAGCTATGCCCATTAAATTTCTTACCTCACCTTTGGCAATTCCTCACCTTTGAAAGGTTACTATTTTTCTCATTTTTATCTGTATTCTGGTGGTGCCTGAATAACCACATAGCTTTAGCCTGTTTTTAAAAAAACACAGAACAATCTTTAGTGTGTCACAGAGAGCTCTATCAAAATTGCTTTGAAGGGCCAATGAGGGCTCACTTACAAATTCAGTCCTACTGATGAACTCCCTCTGGCTTCATTGGGGGTCTATGAAAAAGAAGGTTGTGGCTGTCCAAAATGCTTAGGAACCAGTGGTTTAGGCACCACAGTCCCACTGGCATCAGACAGGCTGTGGTTAGGAACCAAGCACAAGTACAGCCAAGCACAAAGTTCCTGTGAATACATTCAGCTTTTATTTTGTTAAGACTCATTATCCTGCTATTAAAATAGAGATCATGGTCCTGCCATGCATCATGCAAAACATATACAAGCAATATCCTCACACTGCAGTTTTCTGTACTTCTATGTATTTCCAGCCACAGCCCTTCTGGTGAGCTGGCTGTGCCATAAGCAACACTAAAGTCCACAGGACAAGCAAACTAATCACTTCTCTATAATGGTAATCCACAGTGGCTGTGATCACTTTTCCTGCCAAAAGCAAGCATATGAACAGTTGTCTGTGCCTGCAGCCATGTTTGTGGACAAGGCTCATTCCTTTCACCATCTGCAACATCACTTCCGTCTTGGAAAGCGCAAATTGGCAGTGACTGGCAGCAAAAGGTGCTTACGGACAGCATTTCACCAGCTCCTGGGGAGCAGGAATAGCAATAACACTACTGTCACCACGGGTTGACATAAAGAGAATCAATACTTTAAGTAACATTTAGCACTTCAGTACTAGCTTTTTACTGGTGGCCATGAACTCATCAATGTCAGCCTATAGTACTGAGATAGTCCGGCGTTCCCATTTCGGAAAATGTGGTGTGGTACCTCAGACTCCACAACTGTAGATAAGGACTGACTTTTAATGGCTGCTATTACATATAGCACTTTCAAAATGATTTATAGACAATAACCCAGTAAGTTCCCCCAATTGGATTTTCAAAGGATTTGATGACAACTTTTCCCCTTGATTCACACATACTTCTGGTATTTCTTTGGCAAAAGAAAGGTAAATTTGCTTCAGTTGTGACAAACGAACTTGAGTTTCTCAAATAATAGGAGCTCATACATTAAACCCCAGAATTCACAGGTCCGATCACCACTAGCTGAATCTCTCTTGACACATGGTCTTAAATTTTTTGCATGTATAAGGCAAGGATGTAAAGTAACTTGTCAAGCTAGAGTAGATGCCGCTACTGAAAAAGTCATAACTCAAGAGCTTCTAGATGGCAGGATGTCTTCATGACATAACTGGGAAGAGAAGAGACCAGTCTAGGAATGTGAAATAAATGAGACTTGCCTGCTACATTACCATACAAAGCATTCAGTAATGACTAAAAACATAAATAGAGGTTCACCTTAGAGAAATACATAGTTTAATACAACAAACACATTTTGAGTAGAAAATATAATGCTGAAAATTACTTAGAATAGAGAGGGAAGAATATATTAGGCAAATCCATAGTATGATAGAGTAATGCTAAATATCATAGAATATCTCAGTAGTATATCAATAGAATATTCTCACACATGAAAAAGCTCTAATATCATGCAATGGTGGGTTAGGAAAGCCCTGTTGACAAAGGAAAGTTCTGGCAGGCCAGGTGTAACATCGGGAATTCCTGTTTACCAGACAAGGTGGCCAGAGCAGATTATACTGTATGACTACTCAAACCCAACAGCGCTGCCATAGTGTAAAATAAATAGAGGGCATGTCTCCTAGAAGAAGTACCATGTGCTGCTCTGAAATCAGTACACCACAGCAAGGCACCTCAAGTAGGTACAAAATGCAGTGTAGACACAAACTGGTGACTGGAGAAAAGATGCATTTTAACCCACAGTATGTTTCCCTCAATGTCCAGGTCGACTGTGTTGTACCTGCTTAGGTGCTAATCCATGCCACAGCCTAAACTGAGACCTGGGGTTTCAGGCAGGCACAGATCTTGGCTGAGAGCTGGTGACTCAAGGGTGCTGAGACCAAGTGTAGCTCTCAAAAGTCCTCCTCACCTGTGACTGACAGCCTAAAGAGCACTTCAGGCCCCTTCCATTGCATCCATGGGTCAGCCCCCACTGCCTCCAGCAACACCATAGGCTCACCCAGCAGGTGCTGCCTTTCGGTGGACTGGGAGTGCCTGCTAGTCACTTAGAGAGGTAGAAATGCTCCCTGGCCACCACATGTCAGTTCTCTGTGGCATGAGGGATGAGCACAGATGCAGCAGGAGACCTAGGCTTGCTGTTCTTCTGGTAAGGTGGGAGCAGGAAAGACCCTCATCCATTGCAGCTGCTCTTGTCCCAAGTGCCCTGATCCATCCTTCAGGCACAGCAGCAGCCTGCTGGTGTACACAAAGCTGCCAGCGTGACCACGGGTTTTTGCTGCCTCCAAGAGCTTATTGCCCTGGGGAAATTCTGTTTGCAGCTGTCCCTAGTGCCAGCATGGCAGGCAGAAAGGCAAATAAGACTATTTAAAAGCTTTCCACCTAGGGCTAAACTTTAATTCATTGCAATTTTAAAAGGAATAATTTCAGTATCTGTAAGTAACAGTTTGGTCTGATTTTTTAAGAGGGGCAAATTAAGATTTGCAAACCCTTGGTTGTATTCAGGTAGTTTTCACAAGCAGCTATACACATTCAGGAAGGCAAATAGCATCCCAACCAAGTCAGGGCAGGCTTTGCAGTAAAATAAACTACTCTTTGATTATTGCTGATGATGAAAATGCAACTTGGTTCGGTTTTAGCAAGGAGATGGAATCTTTAATACATTCTTACAGTCTGTTGCAATAATTGCTGTTTCTGCCAGGGGCAGGCAATTAAATTTGCAGCCCAACCTTTGCCTTACGAAGCACCATCACATTTTCTAGAGGCTCTGGGGAAAGGAGTCTGAAAAAAGGAATTGCAGACTTCTGTTAGTCAATCCTTCATAGAATTACTCTGCCCAGAGTTCTCCTGATTCTATAAAATTAAAGGCATTTATCCCACCCTTGATTTGTTGCCTGTAGAGAGATAAGATCCCTGGCTCAAGCATGTTTCTGAGTTGCAACCACGTACTACATGAAATTATGATATCATTAAAGAAGAGCTGATAGATATGAGTTATGTCAGCTGTGTTGTTTACTCTGTTCTCCTGAAGTCATTGCAGATTCACAGTTGAGATTTACACTTTGCTTCCCTTGTACTATCTATTGCAGTCTTAACTATCTGTCAACAGAAACTTCATGACCACGATGGGAAAAAAAAGACATAGGATAGTAATATATCAGATATCTAGTAGTAGGAACCAACAGTAGTTGTTGTGCAATAACGAGTGACTAATCAACTTGGCTGTGTTGTGCATTCCTTAGTATGTTGCCACCCCCCACTTTCTGACATAGACTGTAAAACACCTACTTATGATCATAGTCAAGGAGGTTGTGTTCATACCTTCTCTTGTTCTCCTTATTGCCAGTGTCATTAGATGAGATTCATTTGATGGCATTACTTGTGCTCCTTACAATTTTTGTGACTAGAATATGGTACAGTATCAGAATTTTAATGCCTCATATATTCTCTGAGAGATGATGGCAATAAATGCTACTGCTTTGACCTTCTCTGTGTTTTATCATTTGATTCACTGGTCATCTCCATTTGTTCATTTTTATTTGTGCCCATATATAGACCAAAGAGCCAGAGAAGAAAAATTATGGGTACCAACAGATATTTACAGAATGGAATGTCTCCTATTTGTAAGTATATTAACAGTTTGCAGGCTTCCATCATCTGCATTAAGCATTAGTATTCTGCCTTTTCTTTGAGACAGCGATTGTTGTAAGCAGGCAGAATGGGAATGCATGGATCCTTTAGCATTATATGAACACTACAAATGAACCCAGTAACTCCACACACTTGTGACAACACTTAGGCAGGGGAATGGGAAAAAAGGGCTTCTTGCATGGTACTATTTCCAAGAATGACCTTAAAAGAATTTTCTAGGGAGCTAAATTTTGGGTAATGTGAATAATAGGTATAGCAGTGATCGGTCAACCCCTTTGCCGCTGTGCTTTCCTCAAGATTTCTTTACGGTTGGCACTATATTACTGTACTTAGTCAATAGATATAAACACATTCCCAGAGTAAAGATATCCAGATGAAGAAGTGGTGTTCTATGTACTGCCAAGCTTCAGCCACGGAACACAGCAGCTTATCTTAGGAGCCTAGATTGAATTCATCTCCCCACAGCTCCTTGAATAGTCAATAAGAGTTTTCTTATGCAATGGGCAGGAGGAGCTCTTTCAGAGAATGATTTACAGCACCTTAATTAGACAGCTACTCTGCATTGCTTGTTGGATTAACTCTGTCTCTCTCGTGTCTGTTGAGGGAGAGCTATCCTTCAATTTAAGCTCTTAAATAGGGTGTTTAAAAATAGGGAACATGGTTGCCTCCCCTCCTCAAAACACTTGACCTGGATGTTCCTGGGTGGTGAAAATGGAGTGCTGTCTAGCGCACAGTTCCTGTAACAGCAACTCATTATTTGGTGGGGTGGTTTTTTTCACAGGCTCAGTGACTTGAGGGAGTTCACCTGATTTACAGCACAGATTGGGGTGTGGTGTTTTGAAACTGAATTTCTTGAGCTTGTTCATAAAGAACAGTGTTCTCAGTGGGAAGTATGAGAAAACCACTTATTCTTTTATCTATTTCCTTTCATAAACATCTACTTTTCAATAAGCAGATTATGAAACAAGGCCACATGTGTTCTTGCACTGTGCTGTGTCTTGGTACAGGTGAAGAACTGCAGAAGGGGGTTCATTACTCCAGGAAGCTCCAATGACTTCCAGCACTTTATATATAGATGCCATGAAAGACCAACTTCTTTTTTTCACCTGTCACAAGAATTGACTCATGTTGCTTTGGGCAGGAATTTTTACGGGTCTTCAGTACATCTAAAATATGCCAGCAATAACAGATGGTCCAATTTCGCGTCATCACCCAAGGCAGAACTCTTCTGGGAACAGGCAGAACTGTGGCCAGAGCAGTGGCCTGCTGCAGAGAGGTGAAACCACCCAGGACTGCTGCTGGCTTTGTGCTTGACAGAGCATGGGAGAGCCAGACTGGCTGCTGCTCTTCCTCCTAGGTTATGGTGAAGGGCTGTGGCTGTTGGCTACTGCTGTCAGGTGGTGCAATGGACTGGTGCTCAGCACCCCACCCTCCCAGTTCTGCGGCTACAGGAGCGGAAATTCCAGCATAATTGCACCCCGCTCTGCCCCAATCCCCTTCTTTCTGTCTTCCTCCTCAGGTAGGGGATACGTCCCAACCAGTCTCCAGTCCCTGAGCTGTGGAGTGGCAATGCTCACTTCTGAGAAGCCTTTGTAAGGTCTGGCCACAGTGTTAGAGAGAGCATTTGGGGATGGTGCAAAATCTCCTGTATCCAAGCCAAATATAATCAGGTTATGCATTTTTCTAGGTTGTCTCTTGTTGTTGTGGGGTTTTGGTTTGGTTTTTTTTTAACTCTGTATGTGCACAAGCAACTACAAGAACAGGCGTTGCCCTGTTTTACTGCAATATCTCAAAATCACAATTCTTTACATGTTTGCTTTACCCATTTTTTTTTCTTTTCTTTTTGCTTAGCAGGAAAGGTGTGAGATTCTTTTTCTCCCTCCTGTCGGAAATGAGATATTAAATGAAATGGCAACTTCTATGGTTGTGTTTCGTAAGTATAAACTTATTCCTATATCAATGGCAATACTTAATTTCCTATACATCTTAGACATATATAGTGTATTCCATACATTATTCCACTTCTGAGAAGTAGGTGGGAAGCTCCGAAGTCAGATGGGGTTTTTGACTCACTAGTTGGAGGAAAACAAGGATGCGAGAGGTCCCCAAAGAGGCACTTCTACTTCAGCTTGAGGTATGAGACTGGAGGACCTGACAAAAAGGGAATACATCTTAGCTTTAATTTGGGGCTGTGGATGAAGTCAAATAAGAGGACACAATCCCTTTCTTGCCTGGGATGGGTTCAGTTGACCTGGCTAGCTGTCAGTGATCACTCAGCATGGGAGAAGTAAACTCAAGCAACCTGCAGAAAGCTTATTTGAGAAAGACTATCTGCAAAAGCTTGAAAAGCAAGGTCAGACTCTCTTTGGGCATACATACACTGGTGTGAATCCAGAACAGCTCTACTTGAAGCAAGCTGAGTTATGCACTGATGTTAATGAGATCAGACATAACTTGCTGTCAACACAGTCAAATTTTAAGTTGATCAAAGAACAAAATCTTCTCTTGTGTATATTCAGAATTCATCTGGTGACTGTGGACAGATTTAGATGGAAACATTTTCTTCAAAGAACTTAGTAAGTCCAAGTAACTTCTCAGTGTGAGAAGGAACAAGCCAGTTTTTTTATAAAGGGAACATTAAATCAGAATATATATGGGCTATTTTAAATCATAGAACAGCTCCTTTGCAGCCTGTTGAGTTGTGTATCGCTCTAGTGACTACATTTTCAGTCACCAGTGACGTATTGAATGCACTATAACTACAGCATAGACTGTTATAAAAGCACTGGAATGCTGCACAGGATGGAGGAGAACTCTGTGCCAGCACTGGCTAGAATGGGAGTTGTCAAAACCCATCTTTTTATTCTCTCCTGATCTCATTCAAATACATCAACTCCTTTTATTTCATATAAAAGACTGCAGTATTCTCATTAAACATTGGCATTAATATTAGAAATCCAGTCTGCTACAACGGCTGGCAGTGCCAACACAAGCTAATCATTGAATGCTTTTGTGTTCCTTTGCTTCCAGCTTTTCTTTTTGAACTCCAGTGAGCTGCTTTCAGATCCTGGCATTCCAGAGATCTTGTTCAAATTCAGATATCTTTAACCTGTCACAAAAGTACTGAAATTCTATGTGGCATTCATGGCGCTTCCCCACACTGTTTTGCCATTGTTCCCCATTTCTGCTGAAGGGGCTCATCTATGAAGATCAGGTTATTTTTTTAATCCAGCTGATGCTGTTTGCTAGGTAAGAGTATGGGTGATTACCACATCTACCACCTGTCTTGAAAGCTAACACTGCATTTGATGGCGGTCTCAAGATGGCCCAGTTCTTTTACTGGAAGGCACCAGTATATAATGAGGAAATGCAGTCATTGCCTAGGCAAGATTTGGATGAAGCAGCGATATTGTAGACCCTATACATTGTGGACAGTATCCAAATAACATTTCCAAAGGCCAGTTCCAGAACATTGCACTCTCCCTATCCCAACCTTCTCATAAATGGTGCCTCACTACCAAGCCTCTGCAACCTTCCACTTGTTAGCTGAATTTCACCTCACTGCAGCACTTTGAATTTCTTAATAATCTCTTCTGAGGGACATCATGGAATAAGCCAGGAATACAAGATTAGGGAAAGAATTCATTTACTGTATGTAAATCTGTTGACAAGATAGCAGTAGATATGTGTACAGGTTTCCAGCACAATTCAGTCTTTGAGTATATCCCACTTATTTGTCTGTTCTCACCTATTTGGTGTGTCAGAAGTCCAAGGGTACCCTAAGTTATCTTGTCTCTTCCTTCTGCAGATTCCATTTCTGTAGTATAGCTCCCAGAAGCCCTTGCTTAGATACGCACATTTGTTTTATATTCGACAGTTATGAGAATAAAGCCCAGGAACAGACGTAAGAACATAAAGCAGAAACCAGGACCCTTTTTTTTTCAGCCAAACACCCAAACTACGTAGTTATTCTTGCACCCTTTCTCTCTTAACTTGGCTTAGTGATTCTCAAATACTTCTTGGGACAGTTCGCCCTGAGGAGACATTTAGGGAGTGCTGGCAGTAAATTAAGTTAGAAACCTGATGAAATAAATCATACTGGTAGTAGGAAAGAAGTTGTAGATTTGAATCTGCTAGAACAAAAATTGGACCTAGATCTGCCATTTCCTGAGGAGTGCATGAGCTCCTACCTAAACCACACATGAGTTAAGTTTAATATCCAAAAAAACTTCTCCCCCCAAAAAAGGGAGCTACTTTTGAGACTTTGGAAGATGAGACCTGCTTTTGGCACATTATAGAAGATGCCTGCGACTATTTTCAGGACACCATTTTGAAATACTTATTTTAGTGGCTTCTCAAAGCAACAGTGAAGAGAGCTATGATCAACGTCTTGTCAGACTGTGATGCCCATTTCAAACAATTTGGAAAGAAGTTATAATGCCTAAATTAAGTGCCTGTAACAAATGACCTACTTAGCAGGCTGCGTAGAAACTACCTACTGTAATATGTCATGGCATACCCTTGGGTCATGCTGCTCCTTGCACCCTGGTTTCCTTTGCATGGAAAGTGAGCCATGTAGGGTTTGGAGAAGATCGCATATTCCTAGTTCTTGCTCCAGAATTGAACTGGGATGTGGCTAGGATAAATAGAACCTAGGAGTTAGGAAATTCTCTCCCTGTTCTGGAAATTAAGCCTTTGACTATCACATCTATTTATATTCATAGTTTATATAGGAAAGGAGGCTTTTCTGAGTAGCTGATCAGAATTAATTGCAGACACACGTGTACAGTTAGGTCACTGCAGCTGTTAGTGTCCATATAGACCCCAGGTCCTAGACAGAGGGGCAATATACAACACCTACAGAAAACAGAGATTCCTACAGGAGATACTGTATTTGCATTTTGCCATTCATTAGCCTTTGCCTTCTTCACTGCCTGAAATGCTGTGATACCAAAATCACACATTCATGACTGATTTGGTTTGTCAGGGATTGTGTTGGAAAGGAGATCGAGTGCCAGTCATGGCAGGTCTAGTAGGTTTGATAGTAATTGGGGTGGTTTTTGCAACAGAGGCTGAGAGCATCTTGTGGCTGCTGAGGGCTGTGCCTACAAGGCATGATTAGGTGTGCCACGGCATGTGGGTGTGAGTGTAATTGTTCACAGCTGCATGCGTAAGAGACCAGTCTTGGGCAGGCTTAACTTCTTGCTCTGCCATTGTTCCAGGTTTGTGGTTTTTCACTTCTGGCAGTGCTCCCTGCATCTGAGAACAAGAAAAGGGGATCAGGACACTTCTCAGCTGCTCTCAGGAGCAGGAGGTGGAAGCTCTGCACCCTAGGGAAAGGCACTAAGCTCTACTGAATGGCTCCTTCAGTGCAAGACAGTCTTATCAGGAGATGGGGCAGGATTTGAGTGAAGTCCATGTCTCCTGTCCTGGGCTAGTAGAGAAACAGAAAACCACAGCTGTAGTTATTCTGGAAACCAGGCAGACTATGCCCTTCTGGCTTAATAGACACGTAGTGTCTTTAAGTGACCTCAAGGATGTGCACCATCTGGAAAGATGACATGAAGCATAAAGGATAGAGCTGAGCTTTCCCCAGCTGCTTGGGCTTCAGACTCTCTGAGAAGGCCATGTAGCATATTTCCAGCTTACGCCAATCCTTTTTAGAATTAGTACCTGATCTGGAAACTTTTCCTTTTAGGACTGACCTGGCAGGCACACCAGCAGAGCACCTTATGGTCCTTACTGCATAATAGTTACCAGCTTTCTCTACTCATTTTATAAAAAAGTCTCTTTTATATAAAAATATCATGATAAATGATAAAAAATATCATGATAAATGATAAAAAATCAGTTAATTTCAGTTTGCCCAGCCCCAGTGTCACATCCTTACCCATCTCCATGCAGTATACCTCACCCGGTCCTCTGTGAGCTGCCTTTTGGGTGAGGAGAAGGATCCCTGCACAAAAGCCATAAGGAAATGTCTTTGAAAACTTATGCAAGGTATTGGTATTTTTCCATACACAAAAATCAGAGCATGACAGCATGTCCTCACCTGACACTTCAAGAATTCAAAGACTCTCAGAAATGCTAAAAGGGACATCTGAAGGCCATCTTGTCCCAAGCCTCGTTTACAGCAAGTCTGTTGCTAACACTGGCTCAAGTCAGCTGTGACTATCGATCTGCTTCTCCACATCCATATAGTCTACATTAAGCCTGAGTTGAAGCTATTTTTTCCTCCTCCATACCTTCAACTTTACTCATAAAACCACCATCACTACCACTCTATATTCTCCAGGCTCCTGCTGCTTCTGTGCTCCTTCTGAAGTTTTCTTTTATCTTGCCCTGCTGCTATCAGCTTTCTTCCCATTACAGTCAGGACAGTGTTTGAACTAACACACACCTTTCTTCCTTGAAAAACAAAGTGTGGTGTTTCCTGCCCTCTTACAGACCACAGGGCACTTTAAGTGTGTACCCGGAGGGTATTCACTGAATGTTCAGTGAAAGTAAAAGCTTTTTTGGACAGACATGTATAACTTAATGGAAAGGTTTCTCCCTCTTGTTCTGCTTACTTTAATGAACAGGAGTAAGCAAAGAAAAAAACACTTGGTATAACTTGCCCAGAACCTTAGAGGCTGTGTACAAAGACTCTTCCCCAGTACCTCTTAAATAGTTTATGGAGAACATAAAGACATGAATAACCTATTAAGCACTACCCAAACTGATCCTGCTGTAGGGAAATCACTGGGAATACAAGCAGCAGATGCCTGTATTATCTCTGAAACTAAATTTAGACAGATCTGCACCTCTGCCTAATTGTTGAATCCATTTTCCCCTCTTTGCTATGGGACAAGAAGTCCTCCTGGACAACAAGAATGCTGCTCAGTGTTGTCTGTTTAAGTTACTCCTATGAAATCCAGCTTTTACAATCATTAGTCTTCTGGCTGAGTACACGTATAATAAGACTGTCAGAACTGTTTCCTTTTACAGCAGAGTTTTGCTGCTGTTACACTGAAGTCTGTGACACCCAGTTGTTTTGTTTTACATTGGAGGGATCCCAAGAATCACCAGGCCCTCTGTGTTATATTAAACCAAGCCTGACTTTTAAACATGGCTTCAAAAGGGATGAGAGATTCCCTTTAGAGATGAAATACAGTGCAAAACAGAGGAAGATTTCAGGTACAACATCCTAACTGGTCAGCCTATGAGTTCTTTTGGCATGATTTTTCTCATGAAGTGTTGAAGTATCCAGCATGCCTGGTGAGGGTGCTTGGTCCCACAGTGATAGAAGAAGGAAAAATAAACTTCTGATTGATGGGTAGGAGGCTTTCAAACATGAAAATCATTCCACTTAAATAACTAATCGAAGTATGCAATTTGGGTTGAAATAGTGCTGCTGATAGGGTAGCTTACTTTAACCGCATTAGTAAGGAATGAGGCTAGACTGTATAGCAGAGCTGAGCTGACATGGTGGCTGCTTGTCCTTGAAAAGAGCAGTCAGCTCTCTCATTTCTCTTCTTCTTTCTTCCTTTTTGCCTGCACTAAGGGGTAACGGGTTCAAACTTAAACAGGGGAAGTTTAGGTTGGATATAAGGAAGAAATTCTTTACTGTTAGGGTGGTGAGGCACTGGAATGTGTTGCCCAGGGAAGTTGTGAATGCTCCATCCCTGACGGTGTTCAAGGCCAGGTTGGACAGAGCCTTGGGTGACATGGTTTAGTGTGAGGTGTCCCTGCCCATGGCAGGGGGGCTGGAACCAGATATCTTAAGATCCTTTCCAACCCTAACTATTCTATGATTCTATGACTGCTAAAACTGCTCCTTTCCTTACACTGTCCCTACGGCCCCTCTGAGTGCATGCTGAGCAAGTTCAGCTCCCTGATCTAGTTGAAAAATAATACAAGGGGAAAAAAAACAAACAAACAAGAACCAAGCAGTTTTCTGACCATTTTCAAGTTGAAATGACTCAGTATGTAGTCAGAAGAGAGTGACAGCCACCTCAACTGAAAGGAAGTAGAGCGAAGCTGGAAGGACACACATAGGCAGAGATGCAAGGGAAAGGGCTTAAGGGGAGCAAGACAGCCCCTTTAGCTTGAAGTGAGGTGTTAGACTGGTTCAGCTGCTTTATTTAATCATATCACTGGTGGGCAGCTCAGTTACAGTTTTTAACACCCCAGTAGGCTGTGTACAATGTTAACTAAATACAGTTATTAAACTGTTTAATTCTCATTATAATTTAAAATAAAATGTATTAACCTGAGCTACCAATGTTTTATTTAACATTTTCTTCTGTTAATGCTGTGTGGGTCTATACTCAAAACTTATCCATGGCTCTCAGAGACATTACTTACTTTGGAGATGTCTGTGAAGACCCAATAGAGCTACTTGAGAATAAGACTCTGCATCCCACCAGGCCATTGGTGATCCCAGTATCAAAGCAGCTCAGAGATCTGCCAAGGAAAGGCTGAAGTGAAGATCCCAACAAAGTGGAAGATTGTTTTAAGTTTTCTCTTTTAAACTTCAAATTAATTCTATAAGAATTTTTCACCAGCCTTCTTGGGATCTACTTTTGGTAATTATTCTCCCTGGTACCACAACAGGATAGCATTAGGCTGCTGACTAAATACTCAGGATGTAAGGTTAGTTTTGTGTACCATGGTGATATTAGCTATCCAAGCTAATTTTAAACTAGTACAGCTTCTTAGTCTAATATAATCCAGCAGTAACAAAGCTGTACTGCTTCCAGTACTCTAGTGAATTTATTTAAATATATGCAATGTTGTTGATGTCTTATTCTGTGTAATGAATATCGCTATCTCATTTTGATCAATAAGTGCTCATTCTGATAAATAAGAATGACAAGAAACACTTTCCTCTCTTGGGACTGGAAGCATTTTTCCAGCATTCTGGCTGTAGAAAGCTAGTATTAACTGCTGGCAAAGATGTCTGAGAAAAATCTATGTACAAAATTCTCATCTAATTCAGTCATAGGTCTTGTACAAAACAGAAAACAAAAAAGGAAAACAAAAAAAGAAAAACAGGGTGGAAGATGATAACTTAGTCTTTCAGAGCATCACTCACATTCCCAGAAATTTTTCAGTGGCTCCATGCCTACTGAAGTAATACAAGGACTTGAAACATCATTAAATGATACTCATGTAAAAGTGTAGAAAGTATCTCTTCTTATCTTCTTGCCTAATCTCAAAATATGCATCTGCATAAGTACTTTTAGGTAAAAGGAAATAGAAAAACCAACAATTTTATTTGCTTGTATTTGAAGTTATTTTGTCTGTTGTGTGATGTAAACAACTATGTGTCACTTACAATACACAGCTGTGTTTATATTAGCAGGCAACCCATCCTCTGCTCTCTCACTGAGTTTCTTGCATACAGAATATATGAACTTGGCTTCCAGGGGAACTGAGCCACAAATCTCAAAAACTAAAAGCTGCAAGAGAGATGAAAAATGCCAGGAGCAGAAGAGCCACCTGACCGGGCAGAGAGAGCTAGTCCTCTTTGGTTGAGTTTGGATTTGCTTTCAGGGAGTGTACTAGTAAATGGCTTTGGAAGTCAGAATATTCACCGAGGTGACTGTCCATGAAAGAAAATACTGAGAGAAAATGAGTTTTCTGATACTGAAATTACACCTTGAACACTTGATACTTGCTGAGGTGTTCTTCTAAGCCAGGGAACAGAAATGATACTGCTGCATCTGCATGAACTACTGTGGTGAAGCAACATGACTCAGGTTTCAAAGATTAAGTCCTTTCAGCAAACTCATCTTAAAGAATCCCCAGACCAATAATTAGGAAGATTTGCACCAGATTAATTTTAACTTTAAACTGCTTAAATTAAGCCAAGAAAACTCTCTTTATAGATATCTCCCAAAGCACAAAATGCAGGTACTTGTCACAGTGTTTACTTACATTATAGTTGTGTGTATATAGATGAGGCAAAAATGTAGTTTGGATACCCGTGGAAGAAAACCTGAATAAACAGACATAGCTGTTTATTCTGTCATGCTCAGAAATTATTTGGACAGAATGTGTCCCTGGAGAGAGCTGTGATTATCAGACAATGGAGAAGTGTATCATTTTCCATGAGCAAAACATTAGCACTGAAGCATTTTTGAGTGAAGGAAATCCAGAAGTGTTTCCTAGACAAACAGTGAGCAAAAATGTTCAGTTTCCCTCACTGCTTCCCAATTCCCTTCACAGTGAATGGCGCTGAATGGCTTTTAAACTAGGGCATTTAACCCATATATCTACAAAAGATATCTAAGTAGATAGGATGAATCTCCTTTTTAAGGCACCTTTTTGTATCCATTAACAACAAGGGAATCTTGCACAGCCAGCTTAGCTTGTTTTAGTAAACCAATGTCAGTCAAAGTCTCTGGGATTTTTAAGAATCAATAATCATGACGTCCTTGCATGAAATACGATTGACTTGCTCTGCAAATATTTCCCATTGCCATGACCCTGAAGACAGATCCTAAAGTCTTTGTTTAGTATTGACAGTGGCCTTGTTTCAGTGAGGTCCTTTTAAAATATAGCCAACAATATGCCTAGAAATTGGCTGAAATTTATTTAGAAGAAAAATAAATCAAAATAATAAAAAAAGCCCAAAACAAAACACCAAAACCAAAGCCACCAAACTGTGAAGGAGACACGGATTCTGTTGATAGGTGTCACTCAGGTTTTCCAAGGCTACCTGAAAAAAATCTGTCAAAACTCAAAATTATTCTTTATTTTCTCCCTGAGAGAGCAGGCTTTCCCACACATAATATATATTTTTCTTTGGAAAAGTGAGAGCCTAAGAATGAAAGCTTGGAATGAAGGGTTAGCCAAGAAACCAGTGTTTCAGGGTATGTGTAAGTAGTGTGTCTTAGTGGTGCTGCAGAACAGATGTTGCATGTCCTTATACTTTTCCATTTCCAGGGTACCCAGGTACACTTTACATTTCCTGAAGTGTTCCTGTGGCCATGCAATCCTTCACAAGTTTCTTGAGCAATTTTTCTCTCCAAAATGAGACGCCGTGGGAAATATGACCCAGCACAAAGAAAAATCCCAGAGTGCATACGGCCACTGAACACGGCTCACACAAATCATCACTGTAACATATAACAACAGGCTTTTTTCTCTTCATTGACATATTTGAGACATTCTTTTCTTTGAAAATTCTTCAATATTTTCATGTGGCACAAAAAGCCATTTTCCCACCACTAGTAACTTTTATTCGTACTGCAGTTTTATTCCAACTTACTTAATCATCTCTAGGTATCAACTTTGCTATTTTCCTTATGCTATAAATGACTTCTCACAGACCTGCCTCCTGGAATGACATGAATATCGCAGCATTTTAGCTCTTGTGTATGAATCACATTTTATTAGAGAAATATATGAATAGAGAAAAAAATGAAATTAAGATCTGATTTTATCATAACAGCCTGAAAGACAGAAAATAAAGGGAAATTTCATAAAACTCTAGGGAGTGATGGAAGAATGTGGGCTCGTTATGCACTTCTGGACTTTCTTTAGTGGGATTTCTGACCAAGGATGAAATTTCACTATTAGCCTAAGGTAGCTAAGAATTAATTTTCTCAGTGGAAACCAAAAGTTACTTACATGAGTAATGATCCATTGCTGGAGCTATTGGACAAAAGAAGTCAAATCCTGTGATGGGT
Source organism: Myiopsitta monachus (assembly GCA_017639245.1). Taxonomy (NCBI): domain Eukaryota; kingdom Metazoa; phylum Chordata; class Aves; order Psittaciformes; family Psittacidae; genus Myiopsitta; species Myiopsitta monachus. The sequence continues at coordinate 71,890,861 of CM029919.1, forward strand.
ACTTTACTAATAGGTATAGCATTTCTTTTTGAAAAGAGACAGTTCTCAGGTTGTTGGGTGATTAATGACACCTGTGAAAAGTGTTTTTCTAATTAGTAACTGAATCTAGACTATGGTTCCTCAGATCCTCTGCAGCATGCCTGCTGCATAAAAATATCTCTTAAAATGATGGCTTGTCCCATGCCTATTTGTGCCATGATTGTCAAGCAAAAATAAAACTCTTCTGTCAGGTGTTTTTGCTTCATGAAGAACAGCTGATAGCCTTGTGAAATGAAGTATTTTTTTTATGGTCCCATAACTCATTCAAACCTTCACTGCAGGACAACTTTGTGGTTGCACACATGCAGAAAAACACAGATGAATTCTTGTGATGCCCTTGCTTCACCAATTCTGCAATTAAACTGCATGCTGTTGGGAAATAGAAACACACTGAAAGTAATAGACCCACCTGCAAGACTCTCAGCACTGTGCTACACAGTCAGCACCTCAGACAGTATCAGGGATCTGAAGGAAAACGCATTAAATATGACATTTGAAAGTAATACAGTCCATTACAGTGCTGGCTTTGGAGAGGACTTAGCAGACAATGAAGTGATCAAAGGTGCTTTGATATGCCTAATTCTGACTTACACAGCTGAGTTCTTCTATAGCTGACAGAAGTGACGAGAATAGTGGTCGCTTGTGTGTCTTCCTAAGGGAGAGATCAACAAACAGTATAGCTTATGCAAGTGATGCAGTGATGCAGCATTTCTTTTTTTCTCTATTCCTAACTCAAATTAAATGAAAGAATGAATGGTTGCAGATTGGGAAATAAATATAACTGAATATCCTTTTCCTTTTTCTTTCTTCCTACAAACTGTGAGCTAATTAATATTACCTTGCAAATGTTAACCCTTCAGCAGACAAATTGCCAGTATGTCTCTCAGTAGACTATGCAGTTTTGCTACTTACTAGCAGGGAAATGTGTGCCATTCTGTATTCTCAAAGCACAGGTGTGCTTAACTGAGAAGGAAAGGGATTTTCACATCAACAAGAAATAAATTATGAATGTATTATATACGCAGTGTTTCTGTGAATCATCATAACAGAGTTATATTGCCTCTGCTAACTACGCAAGGTAGTAATAAATCAAATCTATTCTATCAATGCTTCTTACACAATATATAATAGAATTACGAATTAAATTGGACTGAGGCACAGATGTTTAAAAGCAACAACTGAAATTTAAAATCTCAATGAAAAAAACATGCCATTTTCTATTACACAGAGACTTAATGCCTAATGTTCTACTGATGTCTAATAACTTCAATGTCTATAGCAACTTCTGTTACTCAGCGCTAGACATTTGCAAATTAAATAGCAGATTTGAAACCTTATTACCCACCATGGGAATGATTATCATAAGGCAATGGAGTATGGAAGCCACATCAGCCCAGCATCCCTAAGAGTGTAGGAGGAAAAACCTTTGAAAAAATTTGTTATATTCCAATGCTAACCAGATTATTTTTTCCATAACTTTTAGTCTGTTTTTCATATGATGCAGGAGATAACTGATGATGCTATTAATAACTGTTACTGTCCAGATGAATAGTCCCATGACTGCAGTCAGACCCCTGGATCAATCAACAGGACCATGAAGCCATCGCAGCGGCAGGGGCAGGGACAGTGGGAGAGATAAAGCAAGGCAAGACTCAGACGGCAAGTGGAGGGGACTCTTGGCTGCAGCCCACACAGTTCACATCCCAGGCTCTGTGAGCATCCCCTCTGCCAAAATACTTCCCTGAGGAAACTGGGGTTGTGAGAGAGTCCTGGAAAGGCAGAAAGCCAGAAATAAAAATTTTACAGTAATTTCTTGGCTCTACTCCTGTGTCCTAGCTCCGTCCCTGAATTAACTAAGACAGGCTGCTTTTAGCAAATGAATAGCTGGGATTTGGGCTGCTGGAGACCCAGACTGCTGACTGTTAAGTGGCACAGCTCATTCTTTGAAAGTATATTCACCCAGACAGCTGTTTTCCATGAAGTTTTTCTTCTTTCGTGAAGAGCCAAAGGGGAAACTTCTTTGACTCATGTAATTTTTGTCTTTTCTTTTGTATCTTTTCTCTATGGAAAGATGAAGGATGGGAGAGGATAAGATACTGTCTTTCAGGTACTTTTTGGTCTTTTTCCTTAAGACATGGCTGAATTGAGGAGTCAGTTTCCAGCCGAATACCTACTGGAAAAGGTTTCTGAGTCAGAAACAATATTTTGAATGACTGTACCACCATCTACCACAATACTATTTCCCACCTTACTTTAGACCTTCAGTGTGCTTTTACTGTTTGATTCTTACACTTTCTCTCTCAAACCTCCCTCCTGCCTGCAAGTTTGCTAGCACAATTTGGGTGAAAGATTGCTTTCAGTCAGCCCATACAGTACTCTGCCTCCATTACACCTCTCCAGAAAATCGTTATCTCCTCTTTTGTCCTTGTCTCCTCTCTCAGTATCATCACCACTGCAATTTCTCCCTGGGATGTTGCCAGTCTTCGTCTCTTCAACATCCTAGAAACTGCTGCTGTTCACAGTCTGCACCTCAGTCCTCCTCCAGTTTTGAGCAATAAAGAGCCTTCTGAGGCTGTAGCTCTTCTGTCAGGAGAGCAACATGTATAGTTTTCTATGACTGAAAGCAATGTGACAGGCCTTTGTGGGCCTCTGGTCAGAGGGCTGGGGATTGTGGATGACTGAGGTGCAGCTTCAATTTCTAATGGTGTCACTCATTTGACTTCAGCAATGGCCACGCATGGAAAACTGCAAACCATCACATCCATTAACCTGGAAAATATCTGTTTTATATTCAGAATGAAAGATTAATTGCAAAAATGCATAGGGATATGGCTGAATACACTCAGATCTCACTGCACACACACCTTTACTTGTTAGATACAGTATTTCCCTATCTCCACATACCCGAAAGGGAGTTCAGTTAGGTTTCTTTTCTGGTGCAGTTGGAAAGAGGAAAGGAAGGTGCATCTTCCTGGCATCAGAGGGTCGTGGGCCCCTTTTGCCCCTTGCCCTGCCTCAGCAGTTCACCACCGGCTGGATCCCCAACCCTTCTGTCCCCTCCTGGCTTTTCCAAACCACCCCAGGAGCCACCAGGGCTACACACCTTGCAGCTTCCCCGACCACTGAGTGCCGGCTGTCCAGCCAGTGCCCTTTCTCCAGAAAGGCATTTCTAACTGGGACCTGCTGACTGCAACAAATGTTTTGCACCAGGAAGTTATGACCCCAGTAAGAAAGGCATTCAGATTCTGTCATGTCATTAAAATACCACTTATTATAGCTAACAGGATAAAGAAAGAGAATAGATATGAGTACATCATCTTATATCCGTTTATAAAAGGGATTCATGTATAAGGGTTATAAGTAGTTCATCTTATATCCCTTTAGATGCTGGGAACCCCAAGTTGTGCAGCACTAGACAGGCCTCCCATCCATGTGCAGCATGCCATGCAGTCCCCATTGGTAGGAAGGATTAGTCCATTCTGGTCATTTGAACTCTTACAGGATTTTCTTAAAACAACTCCATTCATATTTTCTACTGTCAAGAGAGTATTTTCATGTGAGAACTTGTTGCTGCACTGAGATAATGGCAAAGCCATGCAGGGTGTGCAACTGCTGGTACAAAGGTGGAGCTGCCTGCAGGCTCCTCCAGGCACCATCAGCCGGCTGAGTCTGCCCTGCACAGAGAGAGATGTGGAGCACAACACAGGCCTGCAGGTGATGCTGTATGCACAGCACTGACCAGCGCCTCCACAGGCTCACTGTTACATCGATCATTAATCCTCGATGTGCATGATCTTCCAGTCAGGACCACCGCAGGAGACCATAAAAGTAGTTTGGGATCTCCATCAGTCTGGCTACATTTTAAAAAGGCCTCACGTTAAAAGCAGCTGCTCTCTGTAGGGAGGGATTTAGGATATTAGTATGGAGTGTGTTGCTCCTGTGGATAAGGTAAGTCTGTAAGAAGGCCCTACCCTGACATTTTGACAGTACAGATGGATGGATCAATCAAATTTTTATTATTTAAGAGAAATGAATTGCACAGAGATAGGCTGCATGAAAACCAGTCAGCAAGTTTTAATGTTCAAAATGTTGGCTGGAGCTCAGCTGGAACATGATCGATACCTGTTATGAAGGAGTCTTTGGCCTACCAGGCTGCATCCAGCTTCAAAATGAAAGTACCACTGAGATTTATCTGTCATGCACGATATCTTCTCCCAGAAGTTCTTAGTTATAAGACATCCTTTGATAACAAGATTGCTATAGTCTGACTACTAATTCCATTAAAATCTGTTTATTCCACTACTATTCCACTAAACTCCAGAATGATGCTGAAGTTTATTGAAATTCTCCATTGGCCACTAAAAATTGTCTTCATCGATCAACAGCAAAGACACCTCTGTCTTTTAATTTTCTTCTCCATGGGTATTCCTCATTTTAGTGTCCTTGCCATTTCACTAGGTTTTTTTTGTAAAATTTAATTTCTCTAATGAATGGAGCTGCAGCAAAGAGTCACTTGTGTAGTGTTTGGGCTAATTTAAGACTCCACTGATATGGTCAAGGGTCAACTCACAGACCTTGCTGCAAAGAAGACCTTTCTAATAGCTACTCTTATTTTTCCCACCCCCTCCTGTCCCACAGGGCCTTGGGATGCTAGCTGACTTACTGACTTACAGAAAGCTCTTCTGCAAACATAGCAAGCTAATGTCTTTACAAAACAGGAGAAATGGACAAGGAAAGCCAAGCAAAACTTTTCATGGAAGTTAATAAATTATACTCCATATAGCAACATTCAAAGCCATTGCTTTCTGAGGACAGCAATGTGACCTCCTACATCATCAGTGTTGTGCTCTAAGAAAGATCTTTTTGACTGTTCTACCCTTGAAGTAAACATGGCAGAAATTGTCATTCCCCTTGCCAGCTAGAAGGACCATCTGGCACTACATTAGAACAGTCTTCTATTAAATTCACCAGCATGCTAATTATAGGATGACTAGTGAATGGTTAAACTACCAGATGCTATGAAAATATATCACTGTCTTTTTATGTGATTAGGCAAACATTTAATTAAACCTACAGCTGCTGTGTCTATTTTACCTATGAACATATCTAAACCATATTCACCTGTGGGAAAGATGGAGCTGTTGTTGTCTTTCAAGAAGAAAAGCAGCTAAAATGCAACTTTGCATGAAACATACAGCAGTGTATACATGTGATTTAATTAAGAATGCTGGTAATTTCACCAAAACTAGTTACAGACTCTTCCACTTTGGTTTGCTGGATTGTGCTCCCTAATCCCTGAATAATCTTTTCATGCTCTTGCAAGCTTTGAAAGCTGAGTTATTTTAGAGGTTTCAGCAAAGCCACATTGGAAATGGCAATATACAGCCACAGTTAATATGATGTTTAACAGATGTCCCTATTATTGCTTCTGATTTTGAAATCCCTTATTTTGAATATACAGAAACAGTCTACAGCCTTTTATTTCTCCCCATTCTAAGGAGTCTTTCATTCAGAAAATACCGAAGAGGGTAAGCAACCTTCCAAGATTACACAGTAAACAATATTGGTCCCAGGGTGTTTAGCATTCCTGTGAGGCTGCTTCTTTACCAAAACAATGAACGATAGAACCCCACAGTTCTCCCCATTTGTGATGTGGCCTTGATAATTTTCAAAGAGAGTATAACTCCTTTATATTTGAAACTGCTTGTATTTGGCTCTACTTGGTATTGCAAGATCTAGAGATCAGATCTGGAAAAATGGGATTTAGGGATCTAGCCAAAGTCAAGCCTTCATTCAGTCAAGTTTCCATTACCCCTCCGTTTTTAGTGTTTAGGAATCAGGTTTCAGAAAGGTGATTTATTCCCATTTAGTTCTGGGCCCATAGTCTGCCTGGGCTCTGCTTAGAATCCACCCCAAGGCACAGCCATTGAAGTGACCAAAGACGCAGGTGGCAACAAGCCCAGATTTAGCCACAGAGCTTGAGTCAAGAGCTTCTTTGGATGGGCAGCATCCTTGGCAGTACATGATCTGTTGCTCTCTGCTGATTGCAGAAGGTGCTTCATGCAACTGAAACTCCCTGAATGGCGCTGAATTTTTGCAGACAGTCCTTGGCATAGTTTTAGCTTGTGCCCACAAGCACTTTTCTAGATGATTCATGAGCACAGGAGTTACTACATGTCAAAGAGCAGTGCCAATAGGCAGACTGGACACAGCCACACATTTTGGAGTGTAAAGGAATTTAATAGTATGAGCATAGGTCATTTTGTGACAGTTGACCATTTTGTCACAGCTCTGTCAAGAGCAGAGAGAAATAGGATGCTGAGAAGTTATTTAGCAGGTACTGGGGACATGGGGTTTAAGGGACAAAGCAGGAGTTTAGAGCTTCTACAGAGGAAGTCATAGTTTAAATAATTTCACTGGTTTTTAAGCTTGCTTCATTTATAACTTTGTTCTTCCTTTGCCAGCATCCTCTTTAGCCAGTTTTCATCATGTGTATCTCATTAGGCATATACAGCCTTCCGTCTTGAGCACAAAAACTGACAATATGATCCACATGATGGGTACCTCAGGGTTAGATGCTGTTAACATGCCTCATGCAAAATTAACAGCTGAAATCCAGGCAGAACATTTGGGAACATGTGCTGTTTAGTCCTTGGCTGGACACCGGGTGTCCATCAAGCCACTCTATCACTCCCCTTCTCAGCTGGGCAGGGGAGAGAATATATAATGAAAAGCTAGTGGGTAGAGTATGCAAACCCGATACAGAGTATAAAATATTGGTGTCTCAGCAGGTGTGTTCAGTGCTTGAGAGCCTGCCTGGAGTTCATGGTGTTTGCCTGGGAAAGCAGAGCGAATGTATCTGTGGTCACCCCTTGCAGTTTTACTTATTCTCCATGTTTATTAATTTGCATTTAGAGTGTCATATCCTCTTACACTGTCAGTTCTGTGTGCACGCTAAGGTCCTCTCTGGACTGGGCCTGAAATAGTAAGAAATGGCATCTTAAAAGAAGCTCTAGGACCTAGAAACTGGGAAAACCACAGCACTTCCAATGTGTTACATTTGATAGGTCTGGAAATTGCTCCTCTTCTTGTTTGGAAAACAGTAAATTTTCTGATTTTCCAAGCAATGCTGCAAAAGACATTTATGTGAGAGGGTTTTCAGAGGAGGTAGAGACATGCATTCCAGCTGACAGTGGAAGTAGATAGCTGGCTGGCTGAACTGCTGAGGTTTAACTTAATGGCATTTTTGCATAATTTATTATGGCAGGTCTATAGAGCCCTAGAAACTGATCGTGATTATCTTAAACTGAAATAAATAAATAAATAAATGATGGATTGTTGAACAAACTCGCACTCAATTTCAGGAGATGAACCTGAGGCACATCAAAGGCAAGCTCCAGTGCCAGAATCAACTGCAGTTTTACAACTATGCTAAGCTATGCAATTATCTTAAACCGCAACGATCCTGTTGGATTTGCAGGGGCAAATTTAGCATCAATCTACCTTACAGAAAACAAACAAACAAAATCATCACTGCATTTTCATATTAGCACAGCACAAGGCAGTGGCAGAAGTGAATTATCGTCCATGTTCAGAAGAGCTGCTGCAGTGCTGGTTGCCTCACAGATAAATCAAAATGTGTAATTGCTGATCTGAGGAGCTTGTGTCTACACAGCCCAATGACCTGTAGAGATTGTGACCAGTAAGAAGAAACTTTGGTTGTCTAAAGCACTGCTGGTTAAGTCATCATTTTACCCCGGTGGATATGCAGCCCTGCTGCTCTCATTTATTGCTAGACCCATTTTTCTACTCATTCACCCACCTCTAGGGAAAAAGGACTGCAAGAGCTAACTCTAAAACAGTTAAGGGATATGGATGGAAGAAAACTGCTCTCAGAGATAGAAAACAGGAGACAACAATGTCAAGGAAAACAACAAAAGAGGTAGGTGGCAAAAGTACTAGGAGGAAAAAAAAAAAAAAGGAAAATTGTAACATTCCTTTTAAACCAGTAGAGAGAGACAGCAGGCAGCAATGTAATAGAGAGTAACGATGGCAAATCAATACATAAATAAATAATGAGATAGATTGCCATTACCCATCACTCAACAGCATTGATCATTGTCAGAGAGAGCAAAATGTCTCTGGAGTTTCCTTCTCTCTTAACTGGGCTGGAATCCAGGGGAGAACAGAATCAGAGGCAACTTTCACTTGGAAGGCAATTTGTTTATTAGTCAGGCAGAAAATCCTATTAAAAAGAGAGGAATTTCCATGACTGCTGCTGCAGTATTAATTTTCAAGTATTCTGCCAAAAAAAAAAAAAATAGGGTGTTTTTGTGTAAGATGAAACCATAATTTTGGATGGGACCTTGAGGTAGGGCATCCATTTTGCTCCCTAGGAAAAGTCCCAGGAGGCACTTTGTCTTGAAAGACATAAGATTCCTCCCCTGCCAGATGTATCTATATATATATTTTTTTTTTTTTCTTTTTTGTGGATTAAGCTAACAGCACCCAATGGGAATGTCTGCTTCCTGGCAGTGTGTGAGTGTGTGCAATGGTGGATGTGACTTGTGTCACTCCCTTTCTGCTCATTTGTGCCACAAACCGCACATCCCAGGTCAGCACCAGCTCACAGGCAGAGGCACACTGCCGTCCTGTCCGTAGTTACCTCTGGCAGGAAAGGCTTGCAGGAAAAGTAGCTAACAGATCTATTAGACCCTCACCTGCACAAGGTGGTAAGATGAGAGATCTCTTCTGGAAGCTCTTGCCATGGAGAGCCTTTCTATGTTGCAACATGCAACAGACAAATACTTGAAAGGAGAATGGAGCAAGGAGGTGGCTGATCTCTTCTCCCCAGTAACAAGTGATAGAACAAGATGCAATGGCCTCAAGCTACACCAGGGGATGTTTAGACTGGATGTTAGGAAAACTTTCTTCACCAAAAGGGTAGTCAGGCATTGCAACAGGCTGCCCAAGGAAGTATCACCATCCCTGGCAGTGTTCAAAATTGTGTAGATGAGGCACTCAGTGACATGGTTTAGCGGTGGACTTGGCAGAACTGGGATAACAGTTGGAATTGATGATCTTAAAGGTCTTTTCCAACCTAGTTGATTTGTGTATTCAGCTGAGTTAAAGGATGGGTCTGTTTTGCAATGTGAATGGACCAAACTTTCTCAACTTGAGCACCTTGCAGGGCCACAGCATGGCAGAACCCCTACAAATGTAAACCTACATGATCTGTTAGCCTCTCTTGTTTTGATTTTTACCTTCCTTTGCACCAGGAATGCTGTCAGTTACTGCATCTGGGCTGCAGGGTGGAAAATTCCAGCCAGAGGAGACATAACTTCTATAAATTGCTTAATTCAGTCATAAAGCACTCATATGACCATCTCACAAGACATTTTAACTGGAACAAGCCCAGCAAGAACTAGTCATATAGCGATGATGAGGTTTTAACTCTGCAGTGCCATGACCTTTTAGCTGATGGGAAAGAGCCCAGAAAAAATTTCTTGGGAATTGATTTTCCTTTTTAATGTTGCTAATAGCAGATGTTGATAATAAAGAGTAACCTATGTATCCCTAAATAAAAATGGCATGCCCCTGCTGCAGTTCACTTGCAGGAAAACTGCTCCAAATACCTTTCTAGACTAAGAGAGAAATACAATATGCAAAATAATTATTGTAATCCATCAATTTCACAGAAACAAAGCAGAACAACAAACAATTATGACCGTAAATTGAGTCATAAAATGGCAATATGCTGAACCATATCAGCTGGCCCTTTTTGCTTGCCTGTTGGCAAAACAAAGAGGATTAGGGGAATGATTCATCTGTTGATTGGAAAATCTATTCTAAAGTTGCAAGGAAATTCAAACAACAATGTTTAATAAGCAATAACTCACTGTGCAAAAGCTCTATTCACTTACAGCTTCAGTCTCCAGACTGTAAATTGTAGATGCTCTGGAGCAGCACAACCAACCCAGTTCCGATGTCAGTCCCTCATCACCACGTTGTACCTGCTTGTGATTGCTATGCTTCTAGTAAATGGGCTCATAATGGCAACAAGAAAAAAAAGGGTGGTGTGTTTGCATAATGAGTCCAAAGGAGGGGCATGAATATGATCAGAGGGCTGGAGCACCTCTCCTAAAAAGACAAGCTGAGAGAGTTGGGCTCATTCAGCCTGGAGAAGAGAAGGCTCCAGGGAGACCCTTAGAGCAGCTCCAGTAGTTAAGGGAGTCTACAAGAAATGTGGAGAGAGGCTTTTTACAAGGACATGTAGGGATAGGACAAGGGTAATGGCTTTAAACTGAAAGAGGGGAGATTTAGATTAGGTATTGTCATGGGTTCAGCAGCAGCAGTCATTTTTTCTCCTTCTTGGTGGCTGGTGCAGCGCTGTGTTTTTGATTTTGGGCCTAGGAACAGCGCTAATAACACCAGTGTTTATAGTTACTGCTTGGTAGTGTTTTGTCTGGCCAAGGGCCTTCTGAGTCTCATGCTATGCCAGGGAGGAGGGGAAGCCGGGAGGAAGCAGAGACAGAACACCTGACCCAAACTGACCAAAGAGGTTATTCCATACCACAGCACGTCATGTCCAGGATGTGAAAATGGAGAGCAGAGACCCGGAAGGGTGTGGTGCTGGACTGGGGGGGGGGGGGGGGGTTGTGGCTGGGGGGTGCACTGGCTGGGTCGGGCTTGGTGAGCAGTTGTATTCTTTTTCCTTGTATTTCTCTTGTATTATTATTGGTGGCAGCAGCAGTGATTTGTGTTATACCTTAGTTACTAAACTGTTCTTATCTCAACCTGTGCGAGTTGCATTTTTTTTCGATTCTCCTCCCATCCCCCCGGGACTGGGGGAAGAAAGAGAGGGAGGGAGGGAGTAAAACTTCGTGAGTTTTAGAGGCTTAAACCACAACAGGTATAAGGCAGAAGTTCTTTACTGTGAGGGTGGTGAGGCATTGGCACAGGTTGCCAGATAACCTGTGGATGCTCCATCCCTGGCAGAGCTCAAGGCCAGGCTGGACAGGGCTTTGAGCAACCTGGTCTAGTGGAAGGTGTCTCTGCTCATGGAAGGGGGATTGGAACTGGATAATCTCTAAGGTCCCTTCCAACCTTATGATTTTGTGATGCAATCCTGTTTCTGCTGTAGCTGCTAGTGACAATTTTATCCCTGGCTGCAAGCGCTGATGAGGGCTCCAAACCCTGCAGCAGTTCTGGGCAAAGTCATCTGTGCTGGGGAGCTCCTGGCAAACTGCCTGTCCATCATCTCATCTCTACCCTGGGCTCATTCAGCCCAAGCTGCTGCTTTGTCTTCATCTCACAAAACCCTGATGCACCAGAAACCTCAGCAAAACTTAAACTTCACTCCACTCAGCAGCCTAGTGAGGATCTAGGTAACAGGTTTGTATACGTGCTGTGTGGTTGTGCCTCCACTATGCATAATTGCACTGTATTGCTGTTTGGCAAGTGCCATCTGGTTTTCATTTTCTTTCACAGTATAATTCATCACCTTCACCCCCACAGATTTAAACTGCAACTGCCTTTCTGCTTTCAAGACAATTTCAGCTACACTGAGTGTGTTTTGATTTATTTTAACTGAACCCAGCAGACACTACCATCAAAGAGTTCTCCTTTAAATTAAAAGGGATTTGCAAATTTTAGCAAGATAGAACTACTCATAAAATCTTAACTGATAAAGTACTAAGATGCTAAGAAGACAAAAGGACCAACGATAAAGTATCTCTGCTCACCAGAATCTAGGAAAATACTCTGGAGAAACATCTTAAGCATATTAAAACCCATTAAAGCTATATAAGCAATAAGAATAATAGTAAGTCATTAGAAGATGTATAGAGAGGAAAACACCTATTACAGCTCAGCAGAGGAAATTACTTGTTTAATACTTCTTGTTGTGGCTCAAATTACTACTTCTGTTTACAAAAGACTGGAATCTTCTTTCCTTAAAAGCTATTTTTTGAAACTGACATTGTGAGAAGGGACACTGGTTTGTTCTGTATGTGTATCTGTGTATGGACAAGGTGAGGAAAAGGAAATTTAAAGCTAAGAAGGAGCAAAAGATAGAGCTGATTAGAGAAGTAACAAAAGCGAGTAATGGATAAACCAGGTAGAATGTTTTATTTTAGGTTCTTGTCCTGGGTTCAGCAGTAGCAGTCATTTTTTCTCCTTCTTAGTATCTGGTGCAGTGCTGTGTTTTTGACTTTAAGCCTGGGAACAGCGCTGATAACACCCAGGTTTTTATCTGCTGCTTAGCAATGTTTAGTCTGACCAAGGACTTTCTGAGCTTCATGCTCTGCCAGGGAGGAGAGGAAGCCGGGAGGAAGCCAAGACAGGACACCTGACCCAAACTGACCAAAGACGTTATTCCATACCACAGCACATCATGGACACTATATAAACTGGGGGCATTTACCCTTAAGGGTTAGATTGCTGCTCGGGTCACGCTGGGTATCAGTTGGTGGGTGGTGAGTGGTTGTATTCCCTTCCCTTGTTATTTCCCTTATCATTATTATTACTGGTGGTAGCAGCAGTGGTTTGTGTTGTACCTTAGTTACTGGACTGTTCTTATCTCAACCCTTGGGAGTTACATTCTTTTGAATCCCATCGCTCCGGGAGCAGGAGAAGGAAAAGGGGGGAGTAAGAGAGAGGCTGCATAGCTGACTGAGCCTAAACCACGACAGTTCTTGAGACTTCAAGTGAACAGTTTTCTCCCCTTTACTTAAGCACATACACTGGAAACACCATCAGACATAGCTATAACTGTAAAAAGAGAACAAGATCCAAAGAAGCAGCCTAGGTTTGGCGACAGGATTGTTTTCTTTGTCTGTAACACCAAAACTTTGTACTTTAATTTTACAAGCTCCTCAGCTATGCCACTTTGCACAATTACTATTTTCATTGAGTGATATTGTGTACCAAGGTACTGTGAATTCTGGAAAGGATTACCAGGTTACAGGGACAATCTCAGAAACATTACTTTATATGCACATATACACATTAAAAACCTTATTAAGTCTACTAACTCAAGCACACAAAAGCCTAGGAACTGTCAGAATTAATGCTGCCTGTTTTACCCTGAATATGTCCTTTCTCCACATGCATCATGGCTACAATCTTCAATAACATGATCCCCAATTTAATTTCTCCCCATGGCTCCTGTCTTATCCAATGTCCTCTGCTGGATGCTCCTCCTTCAGCTCTCAATTCCTTGGACATCTCCAGGCTCACAGCACAGCCAAACATCCATATATTTTCCACAGGAATAACAAGTGGAAATTACCTCATGCAGACAACATGCCCTTTGCTGAATTTAAAGCCGTGTTTAGTAGGAAAGCATTAAAGCTTCTCCATGCTTTATAATTTTTCTAAATAAGTGGAAAACAACATACTTTCTTAGAAGTCACTGATTTCAGCAGAAGATAAAGCAAAGAAAGCATGGATGATTTCAACCTGCATAGTCCAACTTTGGAGGTCAAAAGCAAGCAAAACCAGCATCTAATAAAGGCAAATGTTGGAAAGTTTCAGCTTGGTGACAAAATTGACTTTACCTATCATACAGCTGGTATTTTGATAAGCCCACCTTTGTCTCTGGGAGTTTCTTCAGCAGCTTTATTGAAGAAGAGGAACAGGACACCAGGGTCTGGGGTCTAAAGACTGCTCCCCAAGTAAGTTTTTTGCAAAAAACTAGGAGAAGTTGTTCAGGGTCAGTGCTATTCCCTCTCCCCATCTATCCCCTTAGGGTGGTCCATGGGTGAGTGGGGTTGCTCCACAGCAAAAGCCACCTGTGCTGGGCACCTGGCGACCTCTCCAGGCTGTGCAGAGGCACCTGTACAGGTGCAGGAGCAGCAGCCAGCTTCCCCTTTTCCTTCATTCGTTTCCTTTGTGGAGAGACTGGAGAAAAAAAAGTAAGAGGCCAACACAAGGCTCCAGGTAAAAATCTAAGGTCAGGTAACTAAGCCAACTGCAGCAGCTAAAACAGCCTTAGCCCATAACAAGAATGAAGCAACCCTATCCTACAGTTTCTGGTTTACCAGTGTTGCTTCAATTTTACCCTTCATCCCTCCCCCATTGTGTCTGATTCTCTTCATAAAAGGCTAATAAATTCTCTGCTGAATTTAAAAAAGCAGCAGCATTTGCATTTTGAACACCAGACCGCTCAGGATTCAGCCCATTTAATTATTACGCTTCAGAGGATGTACCCAGTTTTGCCACTTACCCTGCTGAGGAGGCATAGGATAGTGAGGGATGAGCAGCAGGATTACTGGCTGCTCAGCCTGCTGGTGTTTATTTAAATATCACCAATTACCATTCCTGATTTGAAATCTAATCTACACTTCAGATTTGAAATCATTGTCCCAGGGATAGCTCTATCCCGGTGCTAGCTCTTTAAATATATGCACTGGTAATCACGTTTAATTTGACTAGGCTTGCATAAAGCTTTGTCTAAGAAAAAGGATATGTTTCCAGACTGTCTCATTGACTCATACTTTCATTAAATGTCACTGTGGACTACATAATTCTGAATGCTTTATATACTTGGATTCACCTTTAACCAAATTGTAGTGAAAAATAAATTCTTCCACAAGCCAACACATATATTTACAATAAAACTTTCCAGAAGTTGCTTGGAATTTCCTATCTTTTAATTTTTCCACTGTTTCTATTCTCTGCAACATGCTAATGTCAAGCTCTCTTGGCAAGGCACAAGTTTTTATCTCATGTATTGTATAGTGCCAAGCACTGTTTTTTCCTTTTGAAATAATTATGGGATTTAAGATTTTTAGATCAAGCTGCAAATATTTCTTCTCTGATGAAGATTTTGGGTCAAGCAGTAATTACTCCTTTCCTAGCCCAGATGAAATTCCCCCCAGCAGAACAGTGAGAACTGAGGATGTCATAAAATCCATAAAAACTCATACAGTAGAATTAACACAGTGAGTTAGATTGGTGCAGTGGCATTTCTTGGGACACCTGAGCTGATCTAATGGATCCCTCCCACCAAAACAGACCTCCTTTTGAAAGCATGGAGGCTTCAGATTGGCTTATATGTCTTTCTGAGTTCTATATTGCTTTTCTGTTACCCCAAACTATTTCCCTGGCTATAGCTTCCAGGGCAAGGGCCATCCCCATTGCAAGCATATACACTCCAAACACAGCAGGGAATTGCTGCTGGTACTGGGTGGCTTAGGAAGTTTCGTTATAGAAACATTTGTTACCACTCTTCTCTCACAGCATGCCTGTGACCAAACTCGATCAATTAAAACTAAATTAAAATAACATACATATGAATGTTACAGTCTATATACTGCATCTGCCAGATACACCTCTCCTGATGTATTTATTTCTATAGATGCCTATGTGTTTAGGAGATGCAATATATACAATCTTCAATTTGTTGTATGACTTCCGCTTCTTAAGCAAGTCAGGATTTGCCATGGGAGGTGATACCCTTCATTACACCTAGAGAGATAGTTGTTCAAAAAAATTATATGAG
This sequence comes from Myiopsitta monachus, assembly GCA_017639245.1. Lineage (NCBI taxonomy): Eukaryota > Metazoa > Chordata > Aves > Psittaciformes > Psittacidae > Myiopsitta > Myiopsitta monachus. The sequence goes on from CM029919.1 coordinate 71,906,405, forward strand.
GTCTTGCATACCCAAAAGCTTGTCTCCCATTTTAATCTGCCACAACTGGGCTAAGAGGTGCTATTTTTTTCCTTGCATATGTTGCAGATCATTAAGGGTTCTACGACAGTGTGTGATTGCTTCCTCTGTTGGAGGAAGAGGGTGATGCTCAGAGAGCAGCCATCATGACTGAAGGGCCCTTGGGTTCTGTGCGGAACAGGAAGGGCGCTGGGAGCAGCAATATGATGCACCAGACCTTATATGACTGCTCTGCAGAGCTGCATGGGTTTCAGCACCTGGCAGCCTTCCAAGGACAGCCTGGTGGCTGGCTCTGCTGCAGAGGTGGCCTCTCCAAGACTGCCAGCAAGTCTGCCTTTGCAGATAAGCTGTGTCTTTCTTTGAAACACTTGGTTAACAAAAGAGAATGTAACATAAGCCACTCCAGTACTGTCAGGGTTTCTCAACATGCAATCCATCCTTCTCTCCTGTGCACTGCAGGGGAGGGACCTCTGTGCAGGGTAAAGACTTGTGCATTGCCAAAAACTGTGTGGGGATAGAAAAAACAGTGACCAGAAGGCAGCAGGCCAGAAGGAAGGTAAGTCCAAGCTGAAGGCAGTGTATGACAGCCCTCTGCAGCTGTCTGAGTTCTGGAGGTAGATCCATGTGGATGGGCTAGGGACAGGGCCAGCTGGCCATGCCTGCCAGGAGCACTGGCCACACAATCTGGCCGCTTCCAGGGTACTGGCAGCTGCAGTGTGTGCACAGAGACTGCTGGGTCTGTAGACATCGCATGAACCACTTGGACCCCCCGAGGGGCTTCCTAATCACCAGGCACCAGGGCGACTCTCTGCTCCTGGGAGAGGTGTGGAGGAGTTCCCAAATGGCGCTCTAGCAGTGCAGCCATGTGCCTGAGTGCTTGGACGAGAGAGGTGGAAGCATTATGAAATCTGCTATTAAAAACAACAGTTTGACTCCATTAACAGCAATAGCTAAATTAATAAAAGGTGTTTGAAAAACATTGGCTGTGACCTGTGTTTCCTCCTGACTCAAAGGTCTATGAGAAAGAAGAAAATTTACTACAAAGAGATTGGGCATAATGAATATCAGGAGCTCCGCTGCACCATGCGTCCCTGTAAGAACACAGGCCAGCATTTTCAAATTAATTGAAAGGTGACATCTTGAAAGTTATCCCAGAAATTTTTAATTCTTCCAGCTCATTATCTTTCTCACAGGTGATCCAAACTTTCTTTCTCCTGATCATGCCTGGTAGCATTATCCACTGCAAAGCCCCGATAAGGCAACACCCTGGAGGCATACTATGGCAACCCTTAGTTATAGAATAATCCCCCACTCTTATAACAATTTTCTAGGGTTTTCATTCCTAAAAGCTCTGAAATTAGACTAGGCATGAAGTAGGATGTAGCAAGCCTTGTTACAGTGTGGAATATCCTAGGTAGAATCACTCTCCCATCCTCCTTCTAACCTCCCGGTCTCCTCCTTAATTTATTAAAGACACGTTTCCTCTAGAGGATTTATACACATGTTGAAGCACATGCCCATAATATGATGAAATCTTCCTTCCCTTCTCTTTTACAGCATCCCCGTAGAGATGGATATGGGTATTTGCCTGCAGAGCCTACAAATGCTGCAGCTGGGATATATAAGGAGGGCCCCATTTGGGAGCTAACAGTCATTTTCTACCTGCTGCTTCCAGCTACACCTAAGTGCATAAGAATGAACCAGCCCAACCATTAGCATCATGTCTTGGCTGGAAATTATTAAAGCATTTGAAAGAGCACCTCCATTTTTATTCCAAGATTTTTCAAGTGCTCCAATCTTTGTACAAAAGTTAGCCTACACTTGTGCTCCCTCATGTTTGTGTCAGAGCATGGGGGATAATGTGCTACAGAATAATGTAGCATTTCTTGCAATTTTGTTAACTGATGCAGACAGTATAGTGCTTTTCATCTTTGGCACAATGACAGCCAGGGGATGCCCCCTGGGGAGAACATCAAAGCTGACTAGACTGAAGTAAGGGCAACTCCGTCCTCCTTTTCTAAAACTTTTTATTTTTGATAAGACCAATGAACTAGGCTTTGTAACTCTATGGTGTATTTAAAAGGTATCTTCAATACTAAAACCTTAGGATACTTGCAAACTCTTACCTTGCTTTCAAGCTAACTTCTCCGGCATCATAGATGCTACATCTCTGCCCATCTTTATTCTCCACCCCACCTTTGCACGTCACCAGAAAGTACGCCTTCACTGAGTCCTGAAGCCAAACTAGTTCAGAGAAGCAGCTACAAGGAAAATGCACATTCATGCAGATGCCTTGAATCATGAAATACTGATGCTACTGAACTCGGTAGCTGGGTATAGTGAAGGATTTTTAACAGATTCTTCTCCCCCTTTTCTCTACTATTTCTAGTTCCATTGTAGCCTTCCTGAGATTAGAAGGGGGAGGAAGAGCCAGGATTGCCTGCAGTATTCAAAATTAGCATGCACCAGTTCAGATATATTGCAATGCTTTCTGTTGCGATTATCTCATTCTTTCCCAGTACCACCCATTATTCTCTTTGTTTCCTGACTGCTGCTGAGCTTGGAAGCTGATATTTTCATCTTTTATGAGCCTGGATAATTTCTTATATGGCAACGTATATCAAAGTGTTTATATAAAATTAGACTTCTTTTTACTAATTGTTCCTAATTTTATACTTATCAACGTTATATTCCTTTTGCCATTTTATTGCCCAAGGCATTCAACCTCATTAAAACCTTCTGCAACTCTTCGCAAAGAGTAGGTTGGTACTGGCAGTAAATTCTGTCCCTGACTTTCCAAATCCATTTCCAGGACATTTATCAATATATTGAGTAGCACGGAACTGATTTTTAGCATACTTTATTTACAAATCTTTTAATTAGTCTTCCATAATTATCCTTGCTTATGCCACACAATTTCTTTATGGACACTTGTCAAGAGATGTTGCTGAAAGCCTTTTGAAAATTTAAGCAAACTTTATTAGCCAGGTGATCCTGACATACGTGCTCAGAGATTCTTCCAAAGACTTGTAATTCATTTCATGGTTGCGTATCCAATACATCTACTCTTTCATTATGGTTTACGTCAACTGGCAAGATCAGCCATCAATTCTGTTGGATCTCTACAGAATCCTCACACACAGGTGTGGGTTTTGGTTTGTTTTTTGGATTTTTTTCTTTTTTTAAGCCATATTTGCTATTTTTCTTTCTTCTGGCAGTAAAGCAGTTCTAAGTATAAATTAGTATTTCAAAAATCTTCTGAAATGAACGACCTTAATGGAATTAACATCAGCTAGCAACTTACCAGTTTGTTTCAATAAGTCATTTTCTGACACTTCAATTTCAGCCAGATCTTCTGATTAAGACCCTGTCAAAAAAATGTTAACAGCATGGAAAATTTGCTAAGGACGTCAACAGCAAGCACAGATTAAAAATGTGGTATTTTTTGTGGTCTATTCTTCTAGAAGGGAACCTTAGCTACCTAGTCACCCAAATCTTTTGACAACTGTCAGAGACAGTACTGTACTGAAAGCTAGTAGAAGAAACAAGTTCAGACACATCAAATCAAAGGGAAATAGCATTGCTCCTGTACAGCAGATAGGTTTAGTGACGACAGATCCAGTATCCAGGCTTCCTGTCACACAGTAAATATTCTTTTGGATTTGTTTGTTTTTAATAAAAAGTGCTAGGAAAACATTTTGAAATTAAAGTCTCACCAGCCTTCCACTGCAAGTCAAGTTTTCCAATCTATAGTTTAAACAAGATGCGGCGCAAGAGGTGACTCAGACATCATTGGTAGATGACTCCATGGGTGATAAGAAAAAAAAAAAATCCATAGTCAGTCTCTAAGCTACATGAAAACAGAAAACATGAAGCTGAAACAAATGAATCCAGACTAAATGTAAAGTCTTCCCTTTATAATGATGTTTATTGACTACTAGGAAGGATTAAAAAATATAGAACTTAGTTATTCAAGAGATTCCTTAAGCCTTAATTTGTTTGTAAAAGATCCCATCATAGCTCAGACAGAATTAATAGGCGTAATCCTGATATAACTGGGTAAATTTTTTACTTCTGTTTTGCAGATCCAGTTACACAACTATATTTGGTTTCCTCAGCCTCAAAACATAATTTTATAATGAAGTCTATTAAATATCTCATTTCTATCAATTTTACTTTGGCTTTAACGCAGTAACAAATCATCCTGTGTGCATATATTAATATGCTCCTACTTCAAAATTGAACATAAGCAACACAACATTGATGCTTTATGAACACTGAAAGACTCAAATATTTCAAATCACTTACCTGAAGAAAATTCCACATTCAAAATATTTTTATGGCAGCTATTGGCAAATTTTTGCAGATGCAACTCCCTCTCCACCCCAAAAGTAGAATAAACTAATAATACAAAATTGGAGGTAGATTTTTAGACAAATGCCAAGAAAGGAGGAGGAGGATAAAATTGGTGAATGAGGTGCAGTAAGCTTAGCTCTAATCTCACTCAGGATCACCTCTGTAGGGAAATACATTGGCATTGCTCTCTTGGTATAATTATGCTGATACAGTTATACTATTATAAATTGTTATGCTTCCAAAGAAAGATATCGGGAGTAATTCCATTGGAATCAATAACATAAGGACTAGAAGAATCAATTCACCATATCCAGTTGTCTCTGGACACTGAATTACTGATTTTTTTTTCCCAGTAAAAACAAGGGAAATAAATAAAAGATGGGCATAAATCCAGTAGTAATAAGCCAAAATGCCTATAATACAATTACCTGCTTATGTTTAAATCAGTCCAGTTTGAAAACAGAAAGGAAGCCCGGAATAATTCATTATCTTTGTTGACTTTCTCCAACTGTAGAGAAATTACCAGCTGTTTACATTTACTAGCATATTGTTACACCGAGTATGCCAAGCATTGGCAGGGGTTTGGTGCCCTCTTATGTTTCGTACAAGCAACTTCAGTGACTGCAAACACTCCTTGGGGACAGATCACTAGTGAAAGCTCAGGTTACATATTGTTAAGAAAGTATCAACTAAGATAACTACTTCATGCTTCAAAAAGGTTAATAACCCCTTTAGGGCAGTGAACGTACAGTAGCAAGCAGACCCACAGATACACCTGTGCACTGTATACTGTACTATGTAATTTTTCTTCTTGTGCAAGTATTTGAGAAGTCACTTCTGATCTCCTAAAAACTATACAGACTGTTCAATAAATCTTTTCTGGAAATAAAACCTTATTCTGTATTAAGAAGTGTTTTGTTAGTGTGTTTTTAATTTCCCTTTTAGCGTCAGAAGGGTGTACAGTTCAAGTATTTCTTTATACTTGGCATTATATAACACATCATCCTGGTTTACTAATTGCTCAGAGAAAAACATCTGGATGAAATCTATCTGCCTTTTTTTGATACACAAGCTAGCAGAAGAGATGGGCCACAGAAAGAGTAATGTATAAAGATAACATGGAATTTTAGCATCAGAAACTATTACATACCTTATTAAAGTGCTGATGACCCAGTATTTAAAAAGTAATCCATTGCAATGGAAAATGTTGCTATTACTACAGAAATAAAGCACCCAAGCCTTTCATAATGGGAAATTCTCAATTTATTTTATCAAATTATCCTATTATGCAATTTTTCAGAAACCAGCCTGAAGATGACACATAAGAAAACTTTTAGAGAATTAGCAAGTTAGTGCACAAATCAATCATTTTCTGGTCACAGACACAGAGGTAAAAGAAGTCTAAGCATCTCATACCAGTTAATAATGAGCATCCCTTCCTATCACAGATACCCAAATGCATATAGGCAAGGCACATTTTGGCATCAGGGCCTATCTCGGTAAAGCCAGACAGAACTGGATGAATGCTCCCCATTTCTAGGGGCTGCAAAAGCCCTTGTAAAAATAGACTTGGGAGCAGTTCCATGTAGCAAACAAACCTGTACGAGTAACTTATTCGTCAACATCCAAAAGTACACTACTCCTTTACTGAACACACATGCATGTTCCCGGAGAGCTTCTAGTTCTGTTTCTAATGGATGCAACAAAGGAAAAATAAATAAGAGGATGTGGTGAGGAAGGATGGATGTGCCTGGATCCCTTACACCACCTGGAGATGTTAAAATACAGTTAACGATATCACAGCAGGATTTTCAAAAATAAATCCACCTTGTGTGAGATGAGATATAGCTACATTGCACACAAAGCACAGATCCCTGAGCTAGTTAGAAAATTCACACAACACACTGCAAAGCAATGTGGATTTATGCACCTCGGTCTAGAGGAACTGCTGTCACTTTTTCAGCTAACAAATATTGCTTATTAGCTCCCATTCAAGACCATGTGAATGATGGACCATAATTTGCTAGTGCAGAACCCTGGAGTTCTGGTTCTCAGACCTGGATGAGGGCAGCCAGATAAGATCTGCTTTTGGTATCGTGGATGCAACCAACAACAAAGAATTCCCACTTAGTGCACTACTCTCCAAGAGTACTGAAATCAGGCCATCAGGCTCCACAGCTGAGTTTACACAGAAAATACAAATCTGACTTTTCTGGACAGATTTTCCATTTGCTGACCCACAGATTTGTGATCATAAGTTAAAAGCAAGTGCTTCTTAATTTGGCACCTTTCGATAATGTTCACGGAAGTGGGTATTCCCCATCAGAATCATTCTATTTTCCATATTCTGTTTCTAAGGACATAGAAAAGGAGTTAGCCTCTCTTAGCTGGTGATTAGCATTAAAATAGTCCACTCTGTAGAATAATGTGTGTGGAAACAGCAAAAAACCCTCCCAAATACTTTGAAGAGCTAGCAGATAAATATGGAATGTGGGTCTATAGCTTTACAGAGGTAATCAGTTATTCATCATCTCATTTCTGCCATACTATTTTCTCCATCCCATTTTCCTATACCCAGTTCCCCCTGTGCTATAGAGGGAACTAACTTAAAATCTTGTATCAACATGTAATGAGATTAGAATCACTCCGGACTGGGAACAGAAAGAGACAGCATTTCTTAGGACAGAGCTTAGACGTATCTGCTAGGATATAGTGTAAGAAACTTAACTGTAGAACATTAACGGAGTTGATAAAGTTCTGGATATAAATCAGTTGAAAATCCCCAAATCAAAACAGATGTACCACTGTTAACTGACAGAGCTTCAATGAAATTGGGGGTTGTATCATGTGTCTTCCTAACGCTGATTAAAGTTCTTCCAGTAAATTGCAACTTGTTTATCTTGAGGAACTTAAATGAGTTGAACTTCAATATGTTCCACTATGAAATCTCACAGAACAGAAAACTCACACTGATATACACCAAATCAGGTTAAGAATTGATTTAGTTAAGAATCAGTACTTGGCTGCTGTGCACATAGTTTTAATTTAGTTTGAAGTGCTTCATATCACTTTAACTTAAGCTTATTACAGACTTTACCACTTCAGCTAGAGGTGAAAGTTTAGATTTCAATGCTTATGCCATTAACCACTTAAGGCAGATTCCAGTATCAGCACTGACACCACTATCCTGCAGCATCTTACTCAACATCATAATGCATCCCTATACTCAGCGTTGGACAGTATCAGCACAATGATTTAAAAACAAACAAACAAACCAACCAAAAAAAGTGAAGAAACATTAAACTGAGGCGCTTAGCTCCCAGGAAAACATTTATAAACTTCAGACAGTTCTGACCTTCATTTAACAACAAACACAAGCAGGCTATGCAGAGGAGCCTCAATATGACCCTATATATTTAAGAACAGCAGCTGTGTTTGTAAAGTTTTATATAATAAAATAAAGATGCTTATCAAAGTCATCTTACAATTGGCAGCAACAAAACCAAAAGCCACCACAGCATTGCTAAAATGAGTAACAGCTCAAGACCACGTATTTCTCCAGGACTGAAGAACAGTTAGGACAGATTCTTATCTCTGGAGTTCCAGGAGCACAATAAAAACAGTGCTTGTCTGAGGAAACACAAGCTATAGAAAACTCAAGAAAATGTGGTTATAGTCTTATGTATCGCACAACTTGTGCCACATCAATTGTGGGAAACCATCAGCTTAAGGGTATGTATCTTTGTACTTGCTGAGCTCCAATCTCTGCAACATAGACTGCTCCACTCTTCATGTCTACGTCCACAAGGTGTGGTTTAGTTTCATCTGCCAGCTGGATTGTTTGGATCATAACACAGTCCCCAATAGAGCCAACCAGTGGTGCTGCCAAGATTGCTAACCGGTTGATATTCAGCTGAGAAACAATTAGGTATTTGTAATCGGCAGTAAATCTGTGAAAGACAGAAATGTATTTTGAACTATAAACTCCACATGACATTGCATGTTAACACAGCCATGCACTTTTAAACAAACAAAACCTCCTGAACAGTCAACTTTTTGAAGGCTGCAAGAGACTACATGCAATGAAACATTGAGAATTAACTTGTAAGCTTTACATTGCTGCTCCTTGAGACAAACTATACTACAATAAGCCTATTTAAGACAATCCCTCTTCCTGTAAAAGCTGCAACAGTAAGCTCAACAACACACTACAACTTTAAAATGAAGTTCCCAGTCCTGCACTCAAATCCACAGGTCCATGGATTTCCCTGTCAAGATACCACTGTGCAACATCTTATGGCCCAGTACTCTGTTAAACTGGTTATTCCTTGGCATCAGGCATTAAATATTAACATTCTAATTCATTAAGAATACAGGTTATTTATGTAATTCCATACTTCCAAAAGAACTGTTCAACAATACCTGACAGAATAGGGTCCATCTTCTGCAAAACAGCTGCTCCAAGACCCAAGCCATTCCCCTGTGACTTTGTCAAAAACTTGGATTCTTTTGTTGTCTCTGTCTGCAACCCATACCTGTTAAGAACAAAAATAACGGCTGTTTACAAATAGAACAAATAAAATGCATTACTTTCTTACATGAGCAAAGTACCCTGTAGTAAAAAAGAGGTACAAGTTGGAAGAATGTAGTTTTAAATAGGGAGGTACATAAGTAAATCTGACTTCCAGATATAAAGCAAAACCACAATATAGTTAATATACACAAATTATTTTATACTACTTTAACAGAGAAATCAATGCCTTCTCTTCATTTTTGTGGTTGTGATATGGATATGTTTAGTAGGATTCCCACTCCACAGCAAGGACATGTTAACTATTTAATTCTCAAGATACTGATCTCTCACTTGCTAACAATTTGTTTTTTAAAAGTAGTCTCATGCCAATGACCCAGGCTTATGATGACTGCATCTGCAAACATTCTTCATATGCCTAATACTACTCTAAATATCGATCAACTTAAACACCAAGAGGATTTTCAGCATGTTTTGTCTTACCAGTTTTGTAGAGCTTGCCTCTGTTTTGTCCTATGCTAACTGAGTTCACAAACAATGCAAGCCAGCAATACCACTAGACAGTTCAGTGAAGGCATCTCTTGTACTACAATCATTAAAGTTTTAGCTGTTGACAGTCTGATAAATAAAATTAATTACAAGGAAGCAATAACTAAGCTCATCTGAGATCTTTCATCACAATTATAAAGAAACACATTACTGCAGCATTCCCTTAGATTTCTTAGGGATTAACAACTATTTTTAACAGGGGCAGATCAACACTATGCTGGCAATGAAATCAGAGCCCATCACAACTGCTGTCTTTGAATGTATATGTTCAGGTTTCATGTAAAGCAACCATGTGCCACCCCTTCTCCCTCCCATCCTGCCAGTTTTGGCAGAGAAGTGATTTTTATAGATGCTTCTTATTCTGGTTCAGACAGCATCAGCAGAATTAGGTCAAACCATTGATTTAAGATGTTTTAGTCAATCAATTTTCCTCAAAACAGATTAAGGAGTTGACTACAAGAGCAGCAGAACAAAAGCCAGACCAAGATTAATATCTGGCAAAAGCAGACTCTTGAAAGCCTTGAACTGCATATAGAAAAGGTCTGATGTCCACAACCTAGCCAGAGTATTACTATCATCCTAAGCTTATTTAGAATTTCCAAATGTGAAATCATATCCCCTGAAAAAATGTAAGTGCTTGGGTAGATATTTAATATTGAACATAATTCTCCTGTACTCTCACAATAACAACCTGTTAGAAACTGCAGGAAGAACAGCCTGTTGTTGCATGGACATTGACAATATAATCACTGTTCAGAAGCTCTGTGTTAACCTTGGAGCCAGCTGCTTCAGTAAGACCTGCAGTATGAAACTTCAGTTCATGCCCCCCATCACACTGAAAACTGTAACCACCATAGAATCATAGAATAGTAAGGGTTGGAAAGGACCTTAATCTGTTCCACTGCCTCACCACCCTCACAGTGAAGAAATTCTTCCTTATATCTAACCTAAACTTCCGCTGTTTAAGTTTGAACCTGTTACCCCTTGTCCTATCATCACAGTCGCTAATGAAGAGTCCCTCCGCAGCATCCCTACAGACCCCCTTCAGATATTGGAAGGCTGCTGTGAGGTCTCCACGCAGCCTTCTCTTCTCCAGGCTGAACAGCCCCAACTTTCTCAGCCTGTCTTCACACAGGAGGTGCTCCAGACCCCTGATCATCCTCATGGCCCTCCTCTGGACTTGGACACCTCGCTCCAAGCCATGTCACCCAAGACTCCATCCAACCTGGCCTTGAACACTACCAGGGAATGAACCAGATCAAAACAGCTCAATTAAAAAAGAAATACAGTTTGTTTTGTTCAAATACATGTAAATAAGTCTGCTGGAAGATGAAAAAATTCTCTCTTTATTCTTTACCCTTCCAACAGGATCCACTGTTACACTGTGAGGAATCTTGAACTGACCAATGCCGGTCCCATTTGCTCCAGCCATCCATATCTCTCTGTAATCTGAACAGTGAGAACCATGAAAAAAATCAAATGAAAACATAAAACAGAACACAGTAAGAAAACAATAAATAAGCCACCTTAAAGTCATTCCTTGGCAAAGCTACCTTGATTAATTTGTAAAAAGTGACCTTTCTAAACTCAGACTTTTTACACACAGTACTGCTGACACATAAACCCAAGCAGTACTGAAACTACTACAGTGACTACGGGACTATTATTAATGGTTTCAGGATTATGGTTACAGAAATGTAGCTACTAGTATAAAAGAGCCATAGTCTAAGGCTCTGTTAAATACTGTTTTAAAGGGGAAAAAAAATATAAATAGTTGGATGATTATGATATTAATTTGCTTACTAAAGTGATTTTTTACATTTGCTACCTGACAGTTTTGAGTCAGTTTTGCATTTTCACAGTTTACCAATCTGCAAATTAGATATTAGGAAACCAACTGTTTTACGATAGCACAAAGGAAAAAGTAGCTCCTCCACATTTTTCCAACCATAGACAAGTGCAGACTCCTCACTCACTGCCCTAACCAACACTGGTCATCTAACTCTGGAATATGAGCAAGCTAATTAGAACCACAGAATAATTTAAGTATAAAAGATTTCCAGAACTCATCCAGGCCAATCTGCTTCTCAAAGCAGGACTAGCGTTGATAACAAATCCAAGATAATCCAGTCCAACCTGCTTCTCAAAGGAGGAGTAACCTTGATAACAAATCCAACTCTGTAGTTAGATCCGGTTACTTGTCAAGTTTTGAGCACCTCCAAGAGTGGAGACTGCACACCATCTCTGGACAAACTATTCACTGTCTGCTCAGCCTCATTGTGAGCCTTTCCCTCAAAAAATCAAGCTGGAATTGACCCCTCTTGTATTGTTTGCTTAGTGCTCCTCATCCTTCACTATGCATCTCCAAGAAATGCATGGCTTTCTCTTCTCTCCCATTACAGACCTGAAGACGGCAATGTGAATCCTCCTTAGCCTTCTTTCTTGAAGACTGAACAAATTCATTTAATCAGCCTTTTGTTGTTAATGAATAGGAGATTTCTCCCGAAGTGACAAGGAACAAAACAGGATCTGATTCAACAATGTCTTCAAACTAATGTTAAATGACAGCTCTACCTGGTCCTCACTTAAAACCATTCTCAAGCCCTGTTATTTAAAACTCAATTGTTAGTGGTCAACTACTGCAGAAGTTCACTTTTCCATACCGTTGGATAGTTTGAGTAATCTGTTATTCATTCCTCCATCTCCATCCACAACATAAATATCTCCACTTTCTTCTACAAAGACGTCTGCTGGTTGATCAAATTGTAGGGGAATCAAACTTGAACCAGCATTACCTGGCGTGCCCAAGATCTGCATAAGTTTACCTGAAGGGCTATACTGCTTCACAGTGTGCCCATATTTCCCTGAATTAAAAAAAACAAACAAACAAACAAAAACAATACAACTGATTACACATATTGACAAAGAAAATCTCCCAATACTCAAAAGTGATATTAACATAGCAAACAGACAAAATTTCATAGTAAGAATATGACTTTGGGTTAGTAAACCCATAGGCTACAATATCCATTGTTTTAGGGTCACCTGACCTAAGACAGACAATAAGTCTAGCCAGAACATTTATTTTTCCCCGATACTTCTCCTGGCAGGGGTGGGGGTAGTGCTTACTAACTTCAGAAGCTATAAGCAGACACACAGCACAAATCCTAAACCTTCGGAGTGTTTTGTGCAGCACCTCAGAAGTTTGTTCATGGCAAAAAAAGCACCAAGAATTATTTGAAAGACTTAAATGAGATGTTAAAGTAGTATCTGCAGCCTTAGCATCAGGTGGGGAAGGAAATGCTAATACTACCACCATGCATACCTGTTCCAACATCTGTGATCCATACTGAACTATCCGTTGCGGTGTTCAATACAAAGATACCATGGGGCATTTCAACTGTATCATTCCAAGAGTAAAGGAAATAGCCTTCCTCTGAGAATACAAGTATTTTTGGCACATTGTCTCCCCTCTGAAAAGGCAAAAAAAGGAGGAAAAAAAAAAAAAAAAGGTCTATCAAGAAAACATATTAATCAAGTAATCATATGTTTTGAAATTCCCCTTTGTAAGATTTTTACAATGCTTCATGAATTGCAAGAGTCTCCTGAGACTGTCTGATAGATCCCACTTTTTCCATCTAGAAAAGGAAAGAGGAAGAAGGGTCTAAGTTTAGCACGCAAATCCTTCCACTCATTCTAGACTTTCAACTTGAATCAAGAGTCCAGTCTACAGAGCAGCCAAGCTCCTGCAGCTGATGTGGTATTCTTTTTGAATTGTGTTTTTACAGTTCTTGTTAAAAAATATGACAAGCGTAACACAGGCATGAAAAACTGTAACCGTACTTATTAGTAGCACAGCACTCAAGTACTCATACTGTGCTTTATAATTAAATCCCACCACCTGCCACGGAGAGAATATTTCATCTGTGATCTAGAGATACCAATGAATGGAACTGGGTACAGCAAATAACTGAACTGCAGCTACTGGCTAAAGAGCTGTGTGGTTTTGATTTCATGGGACAAAGGCTGAAAGAGTGGAAGATTCAGCTGCCCCAGAATCACGTTTTACTTCGCAGTTAAGAAACTACTGTGACTCAAATCATGACTAAACCATGCATTCACACCACAGAAATTTAATGCTTATGAAAGCACAAACAAGTGTGGTGCCAGCTGCTTTAAAAATGAATAAACATGCATTCCTCTATTTTCACTAATTTTGACAAAATAATTATTCATACATATACACACACACACATAGATATCCTAATCTAAACCAGTAACTTCAAAGGCAAAAATACACTAGAACAACAAATAGAGGAATATAATATTCTCACTCACTTGTCCCACATAGACCAAACCATGAAGAGAGTCAACAGCAACACAAAATGTTTGGCCAGTGAAGTATTCTGGAATTTTAGGCCAGCCTATGTCCAACTTGTACATCTGTTCCTGTCCCTTCCAAGGAGAGACATAATCAAATGCTTTTAAAACCTGAAAATACAAAATAAATATCGAGTAGTTGATAAATTCCATGACAGTGGAACCAGAATAACCAGCAGTAGAAAGCAAGTGTGTACTGAAGCATCATAAAGTGATTTGTTCAGTTTTAATTAAGAAGATAGATTATTTCAACAAACTGGAAATTAGCTAAAGAAATCATATAGATTCAGGAGCGGTGGAATTAGAAGGCAAAAACCACACCCTGAAATTTCTTACATTGATGCTGTTAATACTATCTGTAAATCGTGTTCCAAAACGAAGAAAATAGTAGAGATGGTTCCAAACACAACAGAATCAGTAACAACTTCAAAAGGATATGAGAATCAGAAAAATCAGAATTAAGGGAATATGCAGGTCAGGAAGGAAAAACACACCTTGGAAATGGGGAAGAGTAAGATACCAGGAAAGGCAAATCTTGGGTCAATGTATATATTTTAAAGGATAATGGAAAACAATAATCTTCTCCCTTCTACTATTTTCCAGCAGTAGAATGGAAGCTAAGCACAGCTGCAGGCAGAGCACTGAAACTGAACAATCGGGATAGAACTAACAAGCGGTGACCCTGCAGGCCTAGGGACATTTAACCTTTCTGTTAATCACCTTGCCAGAAGCAGCGCTAAGTTCATTACACACAACCACGAGCAGCTTCAGAAAGACTAGACTATCCCGAAGGAAAACCGAGAGTACTTAAGCACGGAGAAAATCAGACAGTAAGGAAGTGCAAAGTTACTTTCCCAGATATCAAGTTTGCCTTCATTTAAGCAGAGCCTATTACTTGGAAGCCCCTATAAAAAGATCACCCCGTGTACGCATTTATCTCGGAAGGGCTGTATAAATCATAGCATGACAGCTTGGGTTAGAAAGGACCTTAAGATCCTCTAGTTCCAACCCCCTGCCAGGGAAAGGGACACCTCACACTAGACCACATCGCTCAAGGCCCGTAAAACCACGTAACCAACCCTCCGCCTCGCGCGACGTGAGCCAGAACCGCGGCCGCGGCCCCGTCCCCGCCGCCCCCAAGCGCACTCCTCCGGACTCTCTCCCGGTATCTGTCTCCGGGGGAGGAGCCGTCACGGAACACACCGCGCCTCTCCCGCTCGCTGAATCCGCAGCCCACCTGCGAGCCCCAGAGCAGGGCGAGCACAGCCAGCAGCGCGCCAGCCATCACTAACCACAGCCCTGGCGGCCGCTTCCGCCTCATGCCTGCCGCGGAGGGGAGGGCCGCGTTGTCATGGCAGCCACGAAACTCCCCCCGCCCAGGAGGGGCCGAGGGGAGCGGGTGTGGGGCTTCGCATCCCTTCGCCGCTTCTCGCAGCGCCGGGCTATGGAGAACCGCGCCTGCTCCGAGCCGAGTGGCGGCGGCGGCACGAAGGCATAGCAGAGAGGGCGCGGTGGCGGCCCGTGAAAGCGCTCAGCTTTGCGGCGTTACTCCCGGGGGTGGAGGAGGAGCGAGTCCCCCCGGAGCTTTTGATGCTTCTGCGCAGGCACCATTGCGGGTGCCTACCGGGGCCTTGGGCTCCGCGCTCTGATGTCATAGGAGCGCGACGGCGAGCGGCAGGACCGGCGGAGCGGGGTGCTGTGCTGGAGGCGGTGCGGCGCGCCCTTGTTCCCGGCCCGCTGCCCGCGCTCCCCGGGGCCGCCCTTCGGAAGCGGCCCTGCCTATGGCCGCCGGAATCTGGAGGGCTGCCGCGCGGCGAGCTATGGGGTGTGGGGGCGCCGTGTGCTGACGGGAGCGGCGCGGCGGGGTCGTGCCGGGGGGCCGTGGCTGCTGCCCCTTCATGACTCTGACCGGCCGGGGAGAACGGCCCCGGCACATCGGGCGGGCGCGGGTCTCCGCGGGTAGCGGCGAGCAGCAAAGGCGAGGCCGCCTTTGTCTCTAACGCTGGGTCCAGCAGTGCAGAGGCGTCAGCGCTAAATTCCCAGAGGCTGGAAAGGTCCCAGGCTGCTTTTCCTACCCTACTGCTTTTTATTATTATTATTTTTATATATACGTTTGGGTTTTTTTTTTTTCTGTGTGGCTGAAAAATCTTTGGACTGGATTTTTTTTTTCCTTTTGCCTTCTACGTTTAAGTATTTGCATTGAATGAACTGATCAAAATGGATAAGAAATCATTTGAAACCGTGCTGGATGAAATTAGAAAGGTAACTTCTCATTTTGCATGTTAGTTTAACCATTTGAAAGTAGAATGTTCCTCTGGATAAACACACCAGGTCACGGTGTTTGTGTTCTTTAATAATTGCTTCAGGATTCAATAAAGGCTAAGTTTCATCTCGGTATGAAGAACTATAACCCTGTGCTGCTGGTGTATCCTGTTGTTTGTGTCAGGTGTAGCAGTGTAAAGCTGCTATGAAAATGTTCTCTTTGAGATGTTTTGATTTTTCTCAGAAAACTAAGATTGAATGCCCAGGCTGCTACCACTGTGTTAATATGTCCTTGGAGAGCACTCATTTAAAGCAAACACTTGAATAAGTTTATTACATTTGCACTAAACGAAGAAGAAAAGCAAAAATAGCCAAGTATTGTATTTGGGGTGGGGACTGCATTTGCTTGGCCAGACTGGAGATGAGGACTTACAGTGTGAGTTGTCCACCTTGTGTAGGGTGGTTTAAGAGGTGCAACACACAAATGTGACAAGGCGGTTCTAATTTCAAAGCTGCATTCTGCTGTTCTTGTTCAAAGCCACATCTCCCACAGCTCAGGAGTGTCTGCACACCTTCCTTCAGAATACAAAATCCCAGGTTTTCCTGCGTGTTCTGGACTGTGATTGCACATCTATTAAAAACTCACTGAGCAAAATACTGGCTAATTGTGGGAAGCAGAGTTATAAACCTTGGCTTCCTGGTGTCTGGCAGGTCTCTCATTTCTGCAGAGAGGCTTGCATTTAACATGAAAACTAGAGTTTAGCAGTTGGGGTAGTTCCTCAAATACTGGAAGTGGAAGAGGAGTTAGAAAAAAATCAGCACCTGTGAGATTAATGGTTCCTGTCTTGAATGGGAAGTACGCACCTGCACCTGAGATAACATGTTTTGCTGTAGCACAGAGGTGGTTCAGGTGTCACAGTGGAACGGTTATGTATCCTGATAGAGCTATCTTGGTATGAAAATGAAGGGCTTGTTTTGGAGAAGATTGTCTTATGGCAGAAAAGGAATAATTAGCATTTTTTAATAGGTGCTTTTTGTTACAATGGGTTGTCTAGGAGAGGTCATTTCCTTTATTTGGACTTGGATGTTACAGAGTTGGATTTCAGTTCAGCTTTTCTTCAGCATTAGACACAGTGATGGCTACAATTATAGTAGTAATATTTTGGAGCATGCTGAAGTGTAAACCACTGTTCATAAAGGCCCCAGGGATGAGTCTTTGTTATCACAGCTGCACTTAACTAGCATTTTTGAGTGAGGTTGTGGTCATTTAAATTCTCCTTTATAAAACAGGTCTTTTCTAGTGCTGTGTAACCAGCTAAAAATGTGGCTGCTTAAGAGAATTCATGGTGTGAACTTCCATAGAACCATAGAATGATTTGGGTTTGAAGGGACCTTAAAGATCACCTAGTTCCACCCCCACTTCCATGGCCAGGAACACCTTTCACTAGACCAAGTTGCTCAAGGCCCTGTCCAACCTGAACAGGGGTTTGAACAAGAGCACTTCCAGGGATGGGGCAGCCACAGGTTCTTTGGGCAACCTGTTCCAGTGCCTCACCACCCTCACAGTGACTAAGAATTTTAATGGAAAGTCTGCAGGGAAAAATCAAGAAACAACCTGTGCATGAGTACTTTGAGAATTGATGGTGGGAGTAATGTTTCAGATATTACTGCTGCAGTGCAGCCTTTCAGAATATGCTCTATGGTTACTAAAGAATTCAAACAAAAAGATTTTGATGAGTGATTTTAGGCAGTTATGTTTCCTGTATGCTATCTGCCTGTATTCCTGTAAGCCTGACTTGCTGTTGCTCTAAGAATCGCTGCTGTGCTGCATTAGTAATAGCTGTGCTGTTGCAGTGCTCATTTTTCAAATGCTTATTTTGTATCTTTGTTGCTAGGTCTTTATTTCTAGCTCTGTGCTGTAGTCTTCTTTATTATGTGATTCACAAGCCCGTCATGTTGGTGTATTCCATTTCCAGTCCTACAATTAGCAGTAACAATTATTTAAATGCCTTAAAATGTAGTTCAGTTCCACCTTTCCCTGTATATATGTTTACAATTATTAACGGAATCAGTGTTTTTGTTGGTTTTTTGGGGGCTTTTTGTTTGTTTATCCAGAAACATACATCTCAGTGCTTTCTGTTTGTGTTCTCATTATAAAATCATTCAGTTCTTGATTTAAGGCAGAAGAGTAATATTTGTTTTGGCAAAGAAATTGCTATATGACATATTAGGCTCCCCCCCCCCCAAAAAAAAAAAAATGCGAAGAGAAGGGAGAGAAGAAAAGATTAATATGAAGCAAGAAGTTCAGTGCGTCTGGTAGTGTTGGTCTCTTGATGAGGTATGGAAGGGAAAGAGGTTGTCTCAAACAGGATGCAGGTGGTTTTCTGTGCACCTGTGCTGCTCACAGTCAGGTTGCAGGGGTGGAGAAGTTCACTTCTGTCAGTCCAGAGGCACAAGAACAACAAAATAAAGATTGGGGTAGGTTTTAGAGCTATTGGGAAGAACAGTTGGTGTGTGGATGAAGCTGGAGGTGATTTCAGAATAGGCATGAGAGCTACCAATAGATGAGGGCCTGGGAAACTGGGGAAGAAAGGTGTTTGCAATAGTTTGGGGCAGAATCCAGCTGTCTTGTACCTGTATCAGTGAGCTGGGTATGAGAAGAGGGGGGAAGCTTTGGCTATTGGAGAGCCCACATGGTTATCAAGAAAACTGGCCGCTTAAGTCAGAAAGTGGTGGCCAGTACTGCGTTAAACTACTCTGCTTCCTTTGTTTTGTATGATTTTGTAATAAAGTTTGAACTATGGGAAGGTAATGATAAGACAACATCAACTTCTGCAACGAGCTTTGTTGTATGCTTAATTCTTGATATGCAGTCTGTTCATAAATTCATGGAAGTAGGATACTTTGCTAATTATCTTACAGGGAGCATACAAAGATACTGTATGAATAATAATCTGTATTGTCTTGTTTAACATAAAGTTGATGTAAACCTTTGAGAAGAGTGATGATGATGTTCCCTCAGTACAGTTTTAAACAAAAAAGAAAGCAAAATAAAATAATAATTTTTTTTAACAGAATAATTATATCTCTGCTTTTCATTGTTCTCTCAATTATCTAAAGAGCATACTGTTACTTGGTATTATTGCAGTAATTTAGACAATATCACTTTATACGGCCAGGCTTTTCTTAGATTGATAGATTAGTATAGGAGATGATTGTTGTATAATTATAATTTTTGAGGGACTAATTGTGCATCTTTTTTCTTCTATATCTTCTAGGCTGTACTGACTGAGTATAAATTAAAAGCTATTGAATATGTTCATGGATACTTTTCTAGTGAACAGGTAAAAGCCAACACTGTCATGGGTTTAATGGGAGCTATTGGTTTTGTGTATTCAGAAATATAGAAAGACAGGGTGTCCAATCACACTGAGGCTGATTATATTAGCTTTTTTATTTATTAACTGAGAGGATTTAATTCTTCATTATTATATCAGCATTAAACTGCTAAAAAAGTTGTTTCGTTACCATATTATTATTATGTTCTCATTCTTGCTGTGTGGGGAAAATTGAGTATATTTATCATAATGGAATTTAGGATTGTTTTGCATGTATTTTCTAAACTGGCACATAGTAATAGCCAATTTATTTTGATACTATATACGTTTTTTTCCTTGTTTCTTTTTTTTATTGTTTGTTTTGTTGGGGTTTTGTGTGTGTGTGTGTATGTTTGGTGAAGATGCTGTTTGAGGTACTGGGAGTTTAGTAGCTTTTTCAGAAATACTATTTTTATTATTATTCTAATACCTTGGCAATTGCTATACATATATACAAATACATACAGATGAGTAAGTATCTATTTTGAATATTACCATATAAAAGTTATCTCTTGTAACATAGTATTTTCAGGTGCCTACTTGTAAAGGTGCCTTATAAATAATACCAACTTCAGATGCTGGTAGGCACTGATAATCAAACATTACAGACAGATGTTTTTTAGCAGTTTACCACTATACCCCAAAAATGGAAAGATCCTATTGATGCTGTTAGCATAATTTTTGAATATATATAGAAGATTAATTGAAGACCTTTCTGTTGCAGGTTGTTGAGTTACTGAGATACTTTTCCTGGGCTGAACCACAGCTTAAGGCAATAAAAGCTTTACAACATGTAAGTTTTTGTGACATAATCTTGTGGAGTAAATTTGCCCATTTAATCTCATTTTCATTTTGTGATTTCTACTTTTGCAGCGGCTGGCTTGGTCTGCCCTTATGTTCAAAGTTTCCTTTCCATCTCTTTCTTTTTCAATGGTGTCAAAATACAAAACTTCATACTTTTAACCAGGGAGTCTTTGCTGACTAAAATCTTTAACCAGGGAATCTTTACTTTCCAGTGTTTCACAAGAATAGATGTAGCTCTTTGTAACTATTGTTAACTTCCTAATCTCTTTACTTTTGGCAAGTGCCTTTTGGAGTTTTGAAGTTAGCATACAAAGTCATCAATGGGAAGGAGATGTTTACTGAATAAATGTTTGCTTAAATATATAAAGCTGTTACTGAGTTGCATTCTGAGTTGAAAATAATTGTACAGCCTTATTTTATATACACTTTTTTTTTCTTGCTTACTTGTCAGAAAATAGTGGCAGTTCCAGCATCAAAAATGGTTAATATTCTCAACTGCTTCACGTTCAGTAAAGATAAACTTATTGCCCTTGAAATCTTAGCTTCGTAAGTATCTCTCATGTTGTATTTCCTTAGCTTGTATTGTTTTTACTGGTGTTTGAGTAGGTAAAACTTAAGATACTTCTAGAAGGAAACACTGTGGTGTCAGGTAAGGTAAAGCACAAATCCGTTATTGCAGGGCTGTAAAAAGAAGACATAGAAGTAGGCATTGTGGAAAACTGCATAGTTCATCTAAGTCTTGAGCATGCTGCTATGTGGGCTTCTGCCTGATGGAAAACTGCTATTTTGCTAATGTTTTACAGCGGATTCAGATCTTGTAGAGAATGAAAGAGGGCCTTAAGTTTATTTCTGCTCACTGAAATGTAAGAGGCTTGAGACCAGTGTATTCTGGTAATTGACCGTTGCACATTTGAAAAGCCCTCTGAATATTACCTGTGTAAAAATGAGTTAAGTGAATCATTCTCTTAAATAGAAAAATTCGATTTACATATCTGTAGAATCTGTATAGAAATCCTATATTTATGTTTACACAGGCTGTTGGAGTGTTTTGCTGAACACAGCTGCTTTAAAGGATCTACCTTGTGAATATGTTTATATTGGAGCTCTTCCTTCTTTAAGGGGTTTGTTATAAGAAGTGCTAGTCTGTTTGAGGTTGGGGTTTTTTGTTTGGGTTTGTTGGGGTTTTTTCTGCATTAAGTATGTCTGCCTTGCCTATGAATGCTGTATATTACGACCAGCTTGAGCATTTTGGGATACTGTCTTGGGTTCAGCAGGACAAGCTTAAACCACAACAGATACATAAGTTCATTTATAAAACAAATAAGAAAGAGGATGTAGACATGATCTTACTTCTGGAGTTGATCTTTTAGAAGCTATATGAATGTTCTTACTCTATTTCAGACCAAAACAAAACAGGGTAGCCTAAAGGAAGTTCAGTGCTTCATTAAACTAATCTGTTTTGCTTCTTCAAATGAGATAGGAACTCATAGACTTGTTTAGTTGCTATACCACAGATGGTGTGAGCAGAAAGCGTGGTAACTTCTTTAACTGTTGAATTTCTACAGTGTAAGAGCATAATAAGGGAGTCATGTTAGAGAATTCCTAACCCAAATCTATGTACTACTTACTTTGCTAATCAAAACTAGAGAACAAAGCTCATCATTCATTCACATTTTAATGCTGTTCTTTGAGGTGGTTTTCATCTCTTTGTTCAACATTCCGCTGATTGCAGTTCTTCTAATATCCTCCTTTGAAAAGTCTCCCTTTTTGGAGCTGTATTGTATTTCCAGGACTTTAGATGGGGCATATAATGTTTAACAGCAGTAAAGGTTTTGAAATCGGGATTTTGAAAAAGGCAAGTAGAATCAGGCACTTGCACATTTGGTTGTTCTCTTTAGTGTGTCTAGTTTTATTCCAGGAGAGAAGCAAGGGGGAAGGAAGCGTACTTTTTTGAACTATGTATGTGAGGGGTTTTACTAACTCAGCAAGACATGGAGGGAATTGCCAGGATTTTATTCTTTTTCATTCTAGAGTAAATAAGGTGAAAATTTGTTTCTCTACTAGTCTAGCAACAAACAGTAGCAAATGAAGTAGCTGCTGGTTTTCTGCTGTCCTGGGAGTTGTATGCTAGTAGCAATTAAAGTTTTCCAACAAACTGTTGCGATGCAGAATTCATTTTGTCAACAGTATTTTTTGCCATAAAGTTTAGCCATTGTTGTCCATTGTTCCATATTGATACTCAGTTCTAATACCATGCCTTACTTACAGGCATGAAGTCCATATTTAAGACTGGGATTTTTTACTTTAATATTAATAGTAATATTATGATCTTAACTAATTATGTTTTTTTAATATATGTTAGTACTGGCTGAATAAGTGTTGATTGCTTTTCAGTAGTCTATTATTTCTGTTAAGTGTAGGAGGTGGCAATAATTGTCAGTGTTTTCATTTATAGCAACATTGTTGATGCTCAGAATTATCGCCTTATTGAAGATCTGTTCAGAATTAATATGTCAGAGAAGAAAAGATGCAGAAGAATTCTTGAACAGGTAGTCATGATACTCTAGTATCCTCGATTTTCTCAAATATGGTATTGTTTCCATCCATATAGCCAATGTGGGGTCAGGACTTTCTATGAGGACTGCTGGGAACTACTGGTGGAAGACCAGCTGAAAGGAGCAGCTGCTAAAAGACAATTGGAGCTATCATACATGTGCAAAAAAAAGAAAGTTTCTGTCAAGCATTAGGATCATATGGAAAAAGGGGCACAGAACTGCAACCAGTGCTGAAGGAAAAAGTCCACATTAGTTTTAGAGAACACCAAGTACTTAACCCCAAGTCCAGTAGAATCAGAGATATTCCAAGTACAGTTGCTCAAAACAAAGGGGACTTTAGCAGAACCTTACACTATTTGGGCTATTTAGGAAGAAGATTTGAGACAAAGCTTTGAATTGGGCCATGTAGGTTGTTTCATGCAGTCTTAATGTCATGAAATAATAACTTGTTTATTTAAAGCGTTGAATGTGACAGGAAATAATGTCATTTCTTGATTATTTTGCAGGCTTCAAAAACGGGTTGTAAGGCTCCTCATGCTATGATATCATCCTGTGGCATGATTCCAGGCAACCCTTATCCCAAGGGCAAACCAAGCCGCATAAATGGAATTTTCCCAGTAAGCATGATCTTCTGTTTTTGCTTTAGAATTCATTACAGTACAACCAAAACCAGGGTTAATATACGTGGAAGGAGAAGTGGAATCAAAAGCAGTGTTGTTGGGTATTTTTGTTACCCCATTCTACATTTATAGGAACTTGTCATTTTTATTTATCCATTCTTTCTATGCTGCTTCAAGTAAAGGTTACGGCATAAATAAGACATCGTTCATAAGAAGAAAACGTAAACTGTAGCATATTTGGCAGAATCAGGAGAAGTGTAAAGAGCCTTGCTGGTAGGTTGATAAGATGACCTAATATGGTCACTTACAGTACTGCTGCTAATCTTAGTGTAGTTCTTAAACAACCATGTTAAGTATTTCCTGTGAACCCTTAAGGGACTGCAGAATGTTAGTTATCGTGTCCACAAGTCAAAATGCAGAATTCTAAGTATGTCAGAAACACGGACTGCTTAATAATGCATCTCTTTATAAGAGCTCAGTGTTATAAACCAAGCTATTGAAATGCTCTTGCTTATCATTTTACAGCCCTAGAACACAGTTTCTTTTCCATAACAAACATGATTAAGTATCAGTTTCCGAATATTCAGAAACTCAATTGTAGTTTAGGAAAAAGAAAATCAAATATGGCAGAAATCCTGTAGCAAGAGTAACTTCTGAATTAATGCTTAATCGTTTAATTTTCTTTTGTTTCAGGGAACCCCTATCAAAAAGGACACAGAAGAGTATATTAATGAAGGAAAGGGAATAGCAGCCCGTATACTTGGACCATCCAAACCAGTATGTCTAATAAATGAATAAATTAATTAAACTTTAAGGGGGGGGGGGAGTAACCACCAGTTATTTCAATTAGGCTTTGATATAAAATGCTGTTATGCGGCAAGCTTGTAGAGCATCAATTTAAACAAGGCTAATCTTAGCTAATAAATATATATGACCTAGTATTTTTTCATTTATCTTGAAGCTCTAGTTTATGTCTGTAGATTCTCTAATGGATACAATGTGTGTGCATTTGAAAGCAGAATTTAAATTACAGTAGCAGAAGAGAAAACTAAAAGCATTTTTAGTAGTCCATCATGAGCTAGTGGTAGTTTTAGATACAAATATATGCAACTTTTTATTGCAGTTGCTAAGGGTTTCCCACATGAGCATTAAAAAATGTCTACATCTTGGAAACCTGAATTACAGCAGTGCCTTAGGGGGTTCTTGTTTCTTAACAAGACAGCTGATCTGTATTTCAAAATCTTTAAGCATGTGGGAAAAAGTTCCCTTGGTGTTCATTATTATATTAAAACCTAAAGGTATACTAGTGATGTTTGTTTCATTCTTTTCATTAAGAGTGAAATATTTGCAGTCACTATGGATATTATGAAGAAATTTGATATAAAATATTTTTCCAATGAAGATACCACTACTGCTTGTAGTAGTATCTGAATGTTAGCTTTTTTGTCTGAGAAACATTAGGTGATGATTTCACTATTGCTTCTTCCATTTGTTTTTTTGTTTATGTAGGCTCCATCAACCTACAATCCTCACAAACCAGTTCCATACCCCATCCCACCATGTCGGCCACATGCAACTATTGCACCAAGTAAGGCTTCTATGTGTTTTAGCTTGATACTATTGTTTCATCTACTTGTCTTTTAAGTAATGTGTCAAATGTCAGTTTCTCTGACTGTGATCATACCTGAAATTAGCTCCCTAAATGTACTCTGCATACTGCTTTCTACTTTTTCCTGTCGTGACTGCAGAGTTTATAGAAAGAGGAATATGTAACATCTTTTCCAACATCCACATAAGAAAAATTCAGAATCCTGTTTGGATAGCAAAATATGTCTTTTATGGGAGGCATTTTTCATGTTAGACAAGACTAGGACTGTGTCTTTGTTGTAATGTTTGCCCAAGGTTTGAATTGTAGCTTGACAAGTCTTGTTCCTGTTGTACCAAACTGAGGATGTGGTCAGGCATAGCTCTGAATTGGGTGGAAATAAGTAGGAGCTTGCTGAAAGAAGGTAATCTGCTTCTCAGTTAAGGAGTAATTTGTTTCTCAGTTGCCTTCAGCGTTGCATTCTCTCCATCACAATGGAGAGAAAAGTTTCCTAAAAGAATGTCGCAGTTGAGACGGACAAACAACATGTGACATGCTGCTTTGGTGATTAAGTAGAAGTTTGTGGTTTTTTTTTTTTTTTTTTTTACTATTACAAACCCTTACTTATATGCAGTTTCTGGCATACATGTGTCTTTTAGCCATTGGTTACATCAGTTAGCAACAGCACAGTATTGGATGACCCTTTCCCACATTACTAAGGTCTGTTATCTTGCCAAGCTCTTGTTCTGCTGTTAGTTACTCCCCTTGACTTGCTTGCACCTACAGATGCCTTCTGCTTTCTCGTCCAGATGCCTTCGGCTGCCTCATTCTTCATGGATATGCTTTGATATCATCAAGGCTAAGTTCTAACTTCATGCCCTCAGTCACGTAGTCCCCCACAATTCCCCCTTCTTGTTTTTCAATAAAAAAGGCCATGTTTATCATCCACTGCAGGGCCCTTTGCTGACAAACAAGCGCGGTACCACAAGCATAATACAGAGAACAACAAACAACATAAGTCCATCTTTTATCAGAGATACAGCCCGCCCTTCCAGTCCCTAGGAGCTCAGACACTTTCCCAGTCCAAAAAATCCAGCATCTTCCTGCAGTTTCTGAGTTTGGCCCATCAGTTTCTGAATGCTAGCATGAATGGACTGAGAGTGATCTGATAAGTTCATACAACACATTCCATCAAATTCTTGGCAACCATGTCCATGTGCTAACAATAAAAAAATCAATGGCTGCTCTATGTTGAAGAGTAGCGTGTCTTACAGAGTTGACATCTATTGCTAAGGCACTTAAGATTTTTGCTGTTTCAGTAGCTTGTTTTCCTAACCAGCAAGCAAGCTTATTTAATTACACTAAAGCTCTAGCAGCAGGAACTCCCGGTGTGAGGAAACTAGCTACAAAAATATCCCCCCTATTCCAGAAATCTACATTATCGTCACAATTGGAGTCAAGCGTTGCTCGTTTTTGGCGACCTCTGTGTAATTGTATGTGATTTAAGATCATACTGATGTTGGGTGTAAGCCATGGTAGTCGCCCCAATGTGCACGTACCTCCTCTTGGTTTCCATGGAATACCGAGGTATGCTTTGTTACCACACAAAGAGAATATACCTCTTGGTAATGCCTTTGGTAAGCTATCAATAGTAGCTCCATTAACAACTGAACACCGTGAACTGTTATTTGCTGTCATATTACGAAACAGAGGACTGTTTGGTCGGACATCAGTAAAATTGTGATAATGCTTCAGGTCTGACCACAGAGACTCTGACCCACCTTGGGCTGACCATGTCATGGCCGTGGTATATCACAGTCCCTTCCAGCCAAAACACCAACATTGAGGGGCATTCACCATGCTCATAATATCTATCTCTTCTGGATCTCTCGTTATGTCAGGCAACGCTTGAATCCAGTCAGAAATGGTTGCATTGTTTACTACCCATTTTACCGGCAGGCCAACTAGACGTGTGAAACGGCTGGTCTGCTGTATGTATACAAGCATAAAAGGTCATTTGATTCAGTATCCTGGCTAAGGTCACCCAGATGTTAGAGCTGTTTCATGGCGTCAATGAGGGTAGATGCAGATTTCCGGTTGTTGGAGTCGGAATCCAAAACAGGACTCACACACCGGGCAGGAGTCCAGTGGGGGCCTCCATCTGTAGAAACCCAGGTATACCCTCTTCACCAAGTTAGTAGCTCTTGAGGACCATGCCATTTTCCAGTAACTAAATCCCTTACCACTACTTTAACTCCACGGCCCACCCTGTCTTTCTCTACTAACAAATTGAAATGCTGAAGGATGGGTGGTGTCTGGATGTCATCAAAAGTCTGCGAAACATCTAACATATACGTGACTTTGGCTAATTGTGCCTCAGGTGGCTTACTCTGCATTCCCCCTTTTTGTTTTTAAAGAAAATGTTTGAGTATACCATAGGCTCGTTCTACAGTGCCTTGACCTGTTGGGGAATGAGGGATACTAGTAACATGAGAAATTCCCCAAGCTTGCAAAAAGGACTCAACCTTCATTGGCACATAAGCAGAGACATTGTCTGGTTTTATCCTCTGTGGAACCCCTAAGGTTGCAAAAGTGCGCTGCCAATGGTGAATAGCATCCTGGGCAGAGTCACCAGTATGTGCGGTGGCCACAATAGCAGAAGAAAATGTGTTTATGGATACATGCACATACTTCTGTTTGCCAAATTCAGGAACGTGTGTAACATCTGTTTGCCAAATCTGTAATGCTTATAAACCCCAAGGATTAGTGCCAAAATAGGCAGGAACATGCTGGCCTTGACAGGGCAGGCAGCAACAATGGCTCATGCTTCACTATTGGAAATGTTAAACTGTGGCTTTAAAGCATGAGAGCCTTGTCAAAAATGATGAGATGCTTGCGCTTGTTGTTTTATTTCGGGGACAGGTCCCAGGGCAACCGCAGATACTAGTTCATCTGCCTTTGCATTACCCTCCACTATAAAACCTGGGAGGGTGGTGTGACTCTTAACATGCATAATATAATAGCAATGTCTCCGTTTTTGCATTGTTAGCCATCCTAATTTTTGGTTCCCAGACAACTTTTCATTGGACACTTGGCCCAAAACTGCTTTGTCTAATCATTGTACCACCCCGGCTATGTAAGCAGAGTCAGTAACAATGTTAACCGGATCAGAAAAATGTTGAAACACCATTGTTATTGCTCTAAGCTCTGTTACTTGGGGTGATCCTTCTTGATACTCTATCCGGTGCTGCCAGTGAAAGTTTTCTTTCCACACAATAACAGCTTTTCCGGTTTTCCCTGAGCCATCTCTAAACACTGTTGGCTCTTCCACTGGATGGCTCTCTGGTGACAGGAGAGGCCATCTCTCACATCAAGGTCTGGCATGGCATGCGCCCCCACTGCTCAACGCCTGCTGGGTTGCGGCCAACAGCGGAGCTAAAGGTTCTTCTTGGTAGCAAACACAGAGGCAAACCCAGTCTTGCCCTTGACTGTGGTAGGAGGCATTTGGCCAACCTCAGTCCTTGCACCTCTTTGTCAATGCAGAGTTTCACCTGCTTCATCCAGTGACAAGTTGCTACTATGGCAAAGCACATACCAATTTACTTTAGCAGTATGTATACTGTAGGATGCAGCAGCATGTTGAAGATGCTAGTGGCACTGAGGGACCAGTTAAAGAAATTTCCTACCAGTGGTGTTCTCCCACCCTCTTTATTTGTTCCATTGCTTGCTTTATAACACTGTCATTGTATTAGAATCTTTCTAGCTTTTGCTTTAGCATTTTCTAGCAGCTGCTGCAAATTTGCATGCTCTAATGTCTTTTTTACAGATGACTTGCTCCCTGGAAAGTGTACAGGAAATTGCAGACTAGCTCAAATTTATGTTAAATAAATCCTATCCAAAGTAAGCTAGGCACAAAATTTGGCCTGTGTCTGGGTGTAAGTATTACTACATTTTAGGATATGAAACAGCTTTTGAAGTTTTGGGTCTTACCAGACTGCACCATGTTTTTTAAAAAAAACCTCTTGAGACCACAGCACTCATAACTGATGTATGTATATTTATGTATATAATAAATGTGTTTAATGAGATTGCAGAATCTGACCTGAAACTATTGAATGTGACTGTTTTCAAGCAATGGTCAGAATGATGTTTTGTTTTCTGACTCTTACTGTATTGGTTTAACATTTCCTTCCTGGGTGACACAGTGATTGTTAGTTTACTGGTTTTCAGCCAAGACTTGTCAGGCAAGAAATCTTATCGTTAACTTGAACTATTATGAAAGTGTGAAATCAGAAGCTCAGTATTGCTCGGGTACTACCTTTTCCCCATGAAACATAAATTGAAGTACAAGTATTTTACATCAAAATAACTTGCTAGTCCACTTGAATTTCTTAGCATTTAAAGAAATATTGAAGGATGATAGAGTAAATATTTGAGATGGGACATTTTTCTCTGAAATTTCTGACACTAGTGTTGGAGGGCCAGGTGTGGTGTATGTTTGGCTCTTTTGTTTGTCAAGGCTTTAATGTTAAAGGATGAGTTGCAACAGCCTGTAAGTTAGAAATAGAAAAAGAACAAATGATGCTGCAGATACATGGAATCAGTCCTCCCTTTGAGTTTTTCAAGCAAAAAGGAATTGAAAGCAATTGAAACCTGACTTTTTCAATCTTTTTCAAGAGAACTGCCCTTATTAAAATTTGGATCATAATTTGGATCATAATTTGGTCATTCAGACAGACATGGGCAAAAGCCACCACCCAGCATGTGATGCTGGTATAGCTTTTTGGTGGAGGAATGTCTTAATCTTGAAAATGTTCTTTTAAAGGAAAAGATGCTTACTGGTTCATTTAGATATGGATCCTTCTGATGACTGAGATGTGAATTGCATTTGATATTTTAGGTGCTTACAACAATGCTGGGTTAGTTCCAGTGGCTAATGTCATAGCTCCAGGCCTACCAGCTCCTCAGCCATACACTGCTAATCAGGTGGTATCAGGTAAAGTATGCATACCTTTAAAAATGCTGATGATATTTGTTTTCTAATTCATTGTTGTGAATGGATCATTCACTGCTGGAGTTCTATTTGCTTTTAAATAACAAGCTGTTGTTCTCTGTTTAGAAAATGAGGACCTTTCTAGCCAGGCAAAACCTTCCCAAAATCAAGGTAAATTGCAAATCCACATGGGGATTTTTATGTTGGTTTTATCTTTGTCATTTGTTCAGAAAATGTAAACAGCTTGTTTGTTTTGTGGGATTTCCATAAGCCTCTATGTATTTAATTACTGTTGGAAGAGGATCCCTTGAGAGTGGAGAAATAAAATCATCTTGGGAATTTGGCACTTAAAAGCATTGAAGCATTAAAATTAAGCCTTCTGTGTTACCTCATTAAAGTTTTATATTCTTCAGCATATAGCATGTAAGAAATCATGTAAAAAAACTAAATCAAAATAAGCTTTGCAGTGTAGTGTACTGAAACACTTCATTAGTATCTTTGCAGTTGTTAAAACTCAGGACATTATTTGAAAACTCATTCATGTTTTCATTTCATATATTAGTTTCAGTGGGAAAGTAGGAATACGAGAAGGACAGATTCTTTGTTTATAGTTTGTTGAAATCTGTGTGTAGAATGTCTTATCCTGGACTGTGCAATCCAGCTAAGTCCACCTGCACTTCTGTCTTACCCTTTCAAATCCAATTCTTTTTTGTGGAAGAGAGAGTTGTGCTTTTTTGGTTGTTAGTTTTTTGTTTGTTTTGGTTTTATTTTTGTCTCTTATTTGTGTGGTTCTTTGTATGCTTTGTACAGTTAGTGCAAATCATAATAAATCCCATTATGAACTATTTATTTAAAGGCTTTGATAATACTTTGTTAGATTTGACAAATAGAAACTGAGTATCTGCTATTGAGTCAGTGTCATGGGTTCAGCAGCAGCAGTCATTTTTCTGACCCATTTGTCTGACCCATGACAGTCAGGCGTATTAACAAATACCTAAAATAGATAAAATGGCTGTGATAAGTTTATATCCTCTAAATGCTTATAGGCAAATATATATATGGTTTGTCTTTTCTTCTGTATGCCCAGGGAAGATCCTACTGAAATGTTGCTACTTCAAAGAATCAGTTTATTCATATAAACCCTTTAAGTGTACATGTGTTTACAGGACAGTTTGTACAGCTAAATGAATATAGTGTAAGAAATAAAATAATCACTTAGGAGGAGAAATTCAGTAACAGCTCTGGGTTCTATTGCATATGTATTTCTCTGGTGATTATCTTAACTGTGGTCTTTAGGAGAGTCTTCAGCTTGGAAACAGGATGAGGAAAGAGCAGAATCCAGAGCTGATTAATTGGTTTAGTGTTTTGGAAAGTATTATGTAAAAGGAAGTAGTTTGCAAACTTACTAGTTTTAGAATTTCAAGATACACAAAACAGGAGTTTGTCATGAACTTAAAGATTCCATTTTTGGGTTTGTGTGTGCAGATGTAGAATTTGGGCAAGAAAGAAATCTAAGCTGTTACAAAATTGAGGGTGATGAGTTTGGTTGGATCAGTGATTTTCTTACAATTGAACAGATTATTTTAAAAGTAAAATAAAGCATGAGGGTTGTTTGAGATGAATTATTAATTTACACATTCATATTCCACAGGAAAATAGAGGCATATCTAGGCTCTTGACAGTGTTCATAAGTGCAGCTTCTTTCCATTAACCTCCATATCCCCATTTGCAGAGTGCCTGCCTGTTTTTCTCCAGCTTGACTGATGCCTCTAACTTACTTTGTAGAGTTGATATAAGCTGATATTCCTAGTGGCGGGTGCTTGCCTTGATTACAGACACCTGACTGAGGACCTACAGAAATATTTCTTGATAAAGTCAAGTGCCAATGTTAGTTTAATATTGTAGCGTGATACATGAATTTAAAAGTGTACCTTCTTAGAGTCTAAATCTGAAGGAAACACAGTGAAGAGAATGGCCCGATTTTGAAGGAAAGAAAAATACCAGCACCTGAAATCAGCTTTCTTCAGTTGTTGACTAAACTTCTCTGAAATAACAATACATTGAATTAACTGTTTCTGAAGGAAATTCTGACCTTCAGTGAGAGTGGATGCAGAGGAGCCCAGGTGATTTGATACTCATGGAATATTAGATCTGTTTTGGGTACTACCAGTTGTTAGGGACCAGAGGGAGGGTGTTTACATGTGTCACTTAGACACTCTTACGAGTGTCTTAACTGTCTTGCATGAGGTCATGAAGAGGTAGTAGATGTCACAAAGTGTTTTAAAGAGGAGTGGTAACCTTCGTGCTGTACAGCTTGTGTGATGTGTTTGTACGTACCTTTTTGTTGTGTTTTCATAGGCTCCCATGTCCATTGTTTATATGCAGATGTTGTTAGCTATTGCCTGTGTATCATATTTTGAAATGCTATATAATATGTTTGTGTTGATTTCAAGTATTTCTGAGAGTTTCAAGTATTCTTAACAGTTTTGTTTCTTTGCAGCTTTTTCTACACAAACGAATCAGCTCTTTACTCCTCATGGTTCTAATACTTCAACACCTGCTGCTACTCCAGTCCCTACCCCATCACCTGTCAAGGCAATAAGCCATCCATTAGCACCCGCAACTCCACTCATCTCTGGGATGAACATGTCTACCCCTGTCCTTCCTGTTTTCCCAGGACAGGTCTCCTCTTCCATCCATACATCTCAGCCATCAACCCCAACCCCTGCTGTAATCAAATCCCTTTCATTGCCTGGTGTTCCTGTCACATCTGTTCACAATGCAACATCTACCCCTATCCCTGCAGTTTTTTCTGGGCTGGCTTCTATACCCACTGCTACACCAGCTCCGCAAGGTTCTTCCACACCGTGCACTACACCTGCACCTAGTGAAGCTTTCGCATCTGCTACCGCACCGTTTGCTGGCCTCCCATTTTCTGCAACCTCTTCAATTGCTTCCGCTAATAATCCTGCTTCATTGTCATCAGTTTTTGCTGGCCTCCCTTTGTCCTTGCCACCCAACACCCAAGGGATTTCTAGTCCTGTTTCATCCACAATTGCTAATTCTCCTGCCACTACCATTCCTGGTTCGCTTAGCTTGCCTAACCCAATTTTGTCTGTTTTAAAGGGATTTCTGACATCAAATGACACTTCATTAATTAATTCATCTGCTTTACCTTCTGCTATGACAAGTGAACTTGCGTCTTTATCTGCTCTTGCTAATCAAAGCTCTGACCCTCCCAGTTCCTCTGTCAAATGTTACACCCCATCAGCCACCCCCACTTCACAGCATTCTTCCACACCTGGGCTGACCATTTTTCCAGGTCTTCCATCCCCATCTGTAACCAATTCCAGTTCCACTCCTCCAGCATTGTCTGCACAGTCACCTTTAACCACTTCACCATCGATTATGCCAGTTAACTGTGGCTCATCAGCCTCCCTCTTGCATGGTGCAAGCCCTGCTAATCCTGATCAGCAGCTCTCAGCAGCCCCAGCTGCCACAAGTATCCCAGTTATGGTCAAAACGGAGCCCATGAGTCCTACCCTCTCGGCCTTCAAAGGTCCTTCTCATTCAGCTAGCCCTTCTCATGGCACTGTAGGACTGTCAGCGCTTGGGCGTGCATACACCTCAGCAGCTTCGGTGCCAGTCAGTTTACCCAGTTCCCTGAATCCAGCGCTGTCAGGTCTCTCTTCTTTGAGTGCTCCTCTAAACAGTTCCAGTTCTCTGTCTTCCATTTCCCTTGCGTCACATGGCTCCTCTGCTCCCATTGCCCCTGTGTTCAATGGACTTCCTCCTTTTACATCTCTAACCAGTAACTTTGCTTTTACTGGTAGTCCAGCACTTACGCCACCCGTCACTCTCCCAGGGTCTTTGTTAGCTACTCCGTCTACAACTGCTTCAGCTGTGTCTGCTCCCCATGCGAGTTCCACTGCCGCTGTACTCTCAGAACTCGCCGCCTCAGCAACAGTTTCTGCTCCACCCTTCTCGCTTAACTTGTCCAGTGCCGTCCCTTCCCTTTTCTCTGTTGCCCAGGGACCTCTGGGATCATCAAACCCATCCTTTCCTGGTTTTCCTGTCTCTAACACACCCTCTGTCACTCCTGCTCTCCCTTCTTTCCCTGGCCTCCAGGCATCTTCTGCAGTAGCAGCAGTTGCACCATTGCCGGCAGCTGCCACAGCCCCATCTCCGGCTCCGGTCCTGCCAGGGTTTGCCTCGGCCTTTAGCTCAAACTTCAACTCTGCACTTGTTGCACAGGCTGGGTATGTTTCTGTTTCTGAAGGAGGTCAGAACCATTTCTTTTTCTCTTGAGCACAACACTGATTTTACCTTAGGCATAGACATTATTTTCACTCATAGTAACTAATTACAGTTAATTTTTAAAGTTAGTTCACCAGTAGTTTTCCACCTGTCTTTAGAAACTGAGAGCGTAATTACTATCCTCAGTAGTCCCTGTTGCAACAGACTAATCCATTGAGGTGCTGAGTGATCTCATTTCCCGGATAAGGATACTTGGCACCTCCTAGGTTTTTACAAGAGTGGATTCCACGTGGGCATCCATTGACATATGCAGGTAATAGCAGACAATATCTTAGATGTTCCTATGTTTTAAGGAAGTATTCAGCGTTACATTTTGTCTGAAGATTTTTTTGTGTGCGAATTGTAGGCACAGTCAAGGTACAAAAATTTTTTAGTTCCCTTCTTTGGTGTGCTCTAGACAGTCTTGGTTTGTGTGTGCATGAATAATTTGTAGGTGGGTAGAGACTGGGCTTCTGTTTAGAAATTCTGGCTTTCATGAGGTTTAGGAAAGGAGGTGCTTTTGACTGATATAGACACAAGCTTATAGAGAGAGAAACCTAAGATAAAGCCTGATGCAGATGTTCCTAATAATAGCCGCATCTTGACATTCTTTCAGCTTGACCTCTGGACTACAGACACCGGGAAATGCAGTTTTTCCTGGTCTTTTATCTCTCCCTGGTATCCCTGGCTTTCCCCAAAGTGCCGCACAATCTTCCTTACAGGAATTGCAGCATAGTGCGGCTGCACAGTCAGCACTGCTACAGGTAATGTGCCCATTTATTAATGCTATTTTGCTTCCAGTAATCATTTGAGCATGTACGTAAGTGTTAACTTCTTGGGATTAGTTTAAGTCAATAAATGATTAAAACCCATAACCTGTTTGAGAACTGATACAAGGATGATGATGAAGAACAACTCATATTAACTTCTTACTCAAGGCCGATGTACAGTGCTTCTGGATGTTACGAGTGGGATTAAACCCATTTTGAAAACTCCTTGTAAAATGGGGAGGAATAAAAGAAGAGACATGCAAGTGAAGTTTTTATAGGTTTGTATTAAGTGTAATGAGCTGACCATGTAGTTGCAAAATTTGTGCTCGGTTCCAGTCTGACATTTTAATACTTAAAGATTTCTGTGGAAAACCACTTTGTTGTGAATTACATACCTTCCTACACACGCAGTCAGATTGTCATGAACGTGTGTCTACTGTGGTTGTGCCTCTTTTGGTAGCTCCCACAAATACTATTGTAATAATCTTGAGGTGGCTTTAGGTGATGTGTAGTTTCATCATTTCTTGTCCATGTAAGAACTTGTTTCACTCTTCAACCTACAAAGCTTAACTGAAACTATCATTAGAGTTTGTATTTAGATGTTTACTTTGCTGTTTGTAAAAAATTACCCCTGTATGGATTAAGGATTCTGGTAGGAAATTTGTCCTCTACAAAATAGAAGAGGCAATTGACTGTCTTGAATTAATGTTTTCTCGCTTCTGTGATCCATCAATTTTTTTTTGTAAATGGAGCATGTGTCTAAGTACTGTTCAGTGTGCAGAGTATTGTCAGATATCTTTTGAGTATCAGGGGAAATAGATTGGAAAAAAATTCTTTGCCTAGGCCACACTGCTTTTGTACCTCAGGAATTTATTTATTCTGTAGAAATCTATGTATCCAGATTGCATTGAAGAAACATTAGTTTTCTTGTTCAGAAGTTCCAGTCACTAAAATTAACAGCTATTCAAGCAATGAAAGTTCAGATGTGGTGAAATACCACAGCTCCTGATTAAGCTATGCTTTCCAGATCATCTGGTGCTCACTTCATTGGAGCATAAATGCCATTAATGCTTTCTTCATGTTTTCTCTTAATCCAATTGCTTTCCTCATTTTATGGTATTTCAGCACAATTGTTGCTCTAAGGCTTAACATCTACATATCGGTGCATTGCTCATCTCTGTTCTTTGCATACTTCAGATTATACTCTGGTTTGGCTTGACTAGGACTGGTATTGTGCCTGAAATTTTGCTTAATTTAGATTTTTGTTTGTTTCTTTGTTTTTATCAATGCTGTTTCCTAACTTCTTCTCTTCCTTGAAGGCACATTCTGCTTCTGCTCTGGAGAACTATCCAACTCAGCCTGAAGGGTTTGCTAACTATCCATCAGCACCAGGAACACCATTTTCATTGCAGACAAGTCTGCCCCAGAGTGGATGGCAATAAGATAACCAGACATTTTTAAAGACTGCAGTGGTTGCTTGACAGAGCCTGATCCTATTCACTCTGAAAGCTGTCTCAACAGTTAGTGGGAGCATGGTCTGAACTGGGGAAAGAGGGAGGGAAAACACAAAGTTAAAATGATTCCAGGAGGCTGTGTCAGATGTCAAACTTAATTTGTGATTGCATTCAATTGCTTCAGGGTCTGATCCTGTGAATTGCTGAGCATCCTTGACTCTTCTTGTAGCTTATGAGATGAATGTTTGGTGTCTTACAGGATCAGAAACATTCAAACAGATGCTTATGTAAATAGAACAATGTCAAGCTGAATGGGAGAACAAGTATACTTAATAGTGTGCATAAGCACCTATCCTGTTATGTTTTGTATGGTATATGTGGTTAATAGTAGAATGAGATCTAGACGGAAACTAGATTCTTAAAGATGTAGATGATCTTTCATCTAGATGCACACTTCTTGTGTGTGCATAGATCAAGGTCAGTTTGTGGTTCTTTGGCTTTTTTTCTTCATATGTGTGAGGATCTCCTGTTAGCATCACCAGTATGTTAAGGAGAGGCTACATCAAGGGTGTGTGGAGGTTTTCTTATGCTTCGAAATACTGTCATGGGCTTGCTGCTGAATTGAGTACTCCTTTGTCTGAATCTGAATAGGAGCGCTAGGAATTGATGCTGTACTGTATTTGGGTAGAAGTGTATTGTTTTACTGGAGTATGGTTTAGCTAGCTAAGAATGTGTCTTTCCAAAGTACATGAAAACAGTTTAATTTGCTTCTAAAATAATGTTCCATAACATTCTCCCTGCTGCCACACCTCTCTGTGAATGAAATAATTGTACTGCGGATAGGTCACCTATCCAGCACTTTTGACTGCAGACTTTTGTGAATGTTTACAGACATGGTTCAAGTTCTTCTCTCCCTTATACTCATAAACATACTGGTTCTGTATATGCTTTTTGGCTAAAACCCCCAACTTGATGGTGCTTAATTTATCCTGTGAATATAAGCGAGAGCAGAATTTGGACCATGGATTTTTTTAGTATTTTTCCTTGGAAAACTATGTGATTTTAAAGGCATATAGCTAAATTAACTGCATTGGTTAGGAAGGGTTATGATGCAGCATATAGAAAGGTCTTGCTTTGTTAGTGAAATTCAGTTGTGCACTCTTCTAATAATGTTAGCACCTATGGCAGCGTGTAACACATCATTGAATATCATCTATTTAAGATAAACTCTTGTTCATGTTCTAGAGCCAATAGAGATGAATGATATTCAATTCTGTGGTTAAATTAAAATGTAGAGGGTACTATACTGTAGAAAAACTCTGCACCTAGAGTTTTACTTTTTTTAAAGATTAATTCTGCTGGGAGTTGTTGCTAATGTATTTTCTTTCCAGATGTGAACAGACTTTTTTAGAACATGAACGGAAATTCCTGTATTGGTTTTTAACACATTTTTTTAAATAAAAGTGTATAGTCATGGCAAAAAGGCTTTGCTTGCTCTTTACATATTTGCCTAAAAGACAAATGAATAAACTTGGTTTTACTAAGACACTTTCTAATGTTTGTTCTTCCTCATGCTGTTTCTTTATGATACAGGATTATATATTGAATTGTAAAATTGTTTTCCTAAAGACTGGCAATAGAAACATATCCTATGACATGTTCAGATCAAAAAAATACTAGATAGTGTCCTTGATACTTTGTCAGTGATTTGGTATTCTTTCATTTTAATAATCAAGTTTACATATTACTTTAAAGATAAAAATGTATTGCACTTTGCCATTATTTTCTGAAGCCGGTTTAATTCTAATGGTTCTCCACTCTGAACTTCTTTTAAAATCAGTGCCTTATATCTTGACTCAAGAAATCTGTGGAAAAGAAATCTTTACCATCTTTCATTATGTTTCCCTTTTCATTCTTTTCATGGCTTGTTCTTTGTAGCTTTGTAAATAAATTGGAGAAGCTGAAAATAGAAATATAGGTATGTTCTTATATAGGTATGTTCTTAAGGGCAAATTGGGTTTTGTCCCGTAGATATGAATGTAGTAGTTCAAAGCCATTAAGCATTTTGTAACATTACTGAGGTGCTGAGTTTGACCTCCAATTTGATTCCTGGTTTCCCCATCAAGCAATCAAAGTTTGAACTAATTCACATCACTTTGTAGTCAAAAGCAAGTACCAGATACCAGCTGTTACACAGTGCTTTATCAAAAACTAAGCATTTTCTGCATCTGTTTCTGAAAATTGAATGTCTATTGAATGGTCATGGGGTGTGGGGTTTTTTTGTTTCTATCTGAACATTAGACAGCTCAAAGAGACTGTGAAGCCCTGTTTCTCCAAATGTAAACAGGTGAGAAGTAGTGTATGTCTACTGCACTAAATACTCTTCTCTGGGAACAATCTACTTGCTAAGTGGCGTCTAGCCACTTTACCTATAAATAAGAATATTTCATACACAGCTGGTGTAGTTCTACATAGAAGCATGTTAACAGTGTCAGACAAGTGAAAAAATAGGTTAAGAAGCATCGAAGTGTCTTGTTTTTTGTGTCTAGAATAGGGTCTCTGGTTCTTAGTGAATCATACTGAGTGGGATTTTGTAAATTGAACTTTCCAGTGGTTATGGTTACAGTAAGTTTCAATTTCTTAAGCATTTCTTCTGATGTAAAGTTGTGTTTTATTAATTTTTTTCTCTTCAGGAATAAGATCTGTGTTCTGCATTGCAGCAAACTCCTGTGACCGAGCCTTGGAATTTCTGAAGGGGGTGATTTGTCCTGATCTCTTTCATGCTTACTTGAGCACCATTTTTAAAAAGCCAAGGAAAAGTCTGCTCCGACAGCAAACCGTGATGGATCTTGCACTAAGCCTGTGCTGGGAAGGGGTTGTTGCTCTGTGACTTTGATTCTGGACTAACTATGATGTCATTGTTCAAGTTGTTATTACTGCTGTATTTCAGCTATGTTGACAGATGGCAAAGATAAGGTGGAGTGAAATGTTCTTTGAAATAAAATCTTTGGAGCAACTAAGAACATACTGGGTTTGTGTTTGCATACAAGTTTCAATATTTCTTTCAAATACATTAATTGCAGCTGTTGTGATCATGACAGAAACAGAACAATCTTCTGTGATTCTTCCTCTGATTTGCAAGTGAGTGTTGTGAATTTGTCTGGGCCTGGAAGGAATCTTGCTATGGTGTGAATGTTCTTACCTTGCAAATTGCCTTCCTTTCTGGATTGAGATAGGAGCAATCCTTTTGTCTCTCATTTACTTATGCTGTAGTGAAGTGTAGCCTAATGGGTGCCCCCTGGTATCTCCTCATCTTCAGCTATTGAAAGCTGATGTCATTCCCACAAGGAGGAGAAGCAATGTGTGTACTGTTAATCTCTTAATTTTTAAAGAGGAGCAATAGGACGGTATTGTTGATCTGCTCTGTGTCCTGTCCTTTCTAAATTTTGATTTGGGGAAAGGAATGATGAGCCTGAAGCAAATAGTATCTGTTCTGGGGGGCAGAATACAAGGCCAGGAAAGGACTAGGCTGAAAAATCATTAGGGAATGGCCAAAGCCCAGTGCATGGAAAGGAAAGCTGTACTGGCTTAAAAGGGTCAGAAAAAGACAAACTGAAACCTACAGCTTTGTTATATGCAAATTCCATGTGAGGACTGCCTGATGACTTTTTTGATACCTTTGGGATTGGCACTGTTTAGGAATGGCTGTGTGTAAGAATCTCCATTCTGGTTTTAAGAAACTTTGAAGTGGGGAGTGCTTGGTCTGTAGAATTAAGTCTTTGCAACTGGATGATAAATGGGAGCAACTGCCTAGTTTAGAGAAAAGGAAATCTAAAGGATCCTCTGTGTCCTGGGTTCAGCAGCAGCAATCATTTTTCTCCTTCCAGGTAGCTGGTGCAGCGCTGTGGTTTTGATTTTGGGCCTGGGAACAGCACTGATAACACCAGTGTTTTCAGTTACTGCTTGGTAATGTTTTGGTCTGGCCAAGGACTTTCTGAGTCTCATGCTATGCAGGGAGGAGGGAAAGCCAGGAGGAAGTGGAGGCAGGACATCTGACCCAAACTGAACAAAGAGGTTAATCCATAGCACAGCACGTCATGTCCAGGATGGGAAAACGGAGAGCAGAGACCCGGAAGGGTGGGGGGTACACTGTGGGGGTGAACGGCATGGTCAGGCTTTTGATATCGGGGGGTGAGCAGTTGTATTCTCTTTCCTTGTATTTCTCTTGTATTATTACTGGTGGTAGCAGTAGTGATTTGTGTTATACCTTAGTTACTAAACTGTTCTTATCTCGACCTGTGGGAGTTGCATTCTTTCAATTCTCCTCCCCATCCCCCCAGGACTGGGGGAAGAAAAAGAGAGCCGTGAGTGAGTGAGAAAACTTCATGGTTGACTGGACTTAAACCATGACACTGTCTAAAGGATTGGTGCCATTTGCAAATATGGCAGTTGGTGCAGAGAAGTGCTGGAGAATGGCCTCCTTACAGGTAAGCATCTAGTCACCATGCCTGATCTGAGCCTTCAGTCTGCTTTCAGAATAGAAATTGAAGGCTTTAGCTGCATCAGCATGCTGCAGAAAGAGCTGAACTGCTCCTGACTCAAGCCACATTCATCTGATGTTACTTCTAAATGAGCCCTGCTGAAGTGGCATTGGACTCAAACTGGTTTTCTCTGTGGTACTGCTCTTTGAGGCTGGGCTATGCCAGGCTCTTCAGTACAAGTGAACTTGCAACCTGTAAACTGCTTCGCCCAGAGTGCTTGTGTATATTCTCTGAGTGTCTTGTGGTGAGTTATCCACATGCCCCAGCGTAACCTCAAGGAGAAAGGATTAAGATGCACTTGCCTTTGACTTTTTGAATTTTTGAAACGGAATTAAAGTGCAGCTTAAGTTAACACAGAGAAACTAATACAGCAATGTTCCTGTATGTAAAAGAAAAACACCATCTGCTTTAGTCACCTCTCAAGGGCTGTGTTTACAGGCACATCAGGGAATTCTCAATAAACAACAGGGAGCAATTATTTCTGTTAGATTGTGATATGTTTTGTTCATCTATTTGACAATATAAGTACCTGTGTAGATTGTTTTATTCAAATGGCTTGGAAAAAAATTATTTTCGATAAAACCGAATTCCTCTAAAATACAAATGTTGGGGTAGTTTTGCATATGATGTTTTTGCTTTTGCAATAATTAAAGCCATTTTTCTAAAGCATATCTTTTTTCTAACTGTTTGCCCTTGCTGCCCTTCTAGTAGGCATCTGCTCTGAACAGGTTTGACCATGCAGCTCAGCCTGAGAAGACCATAATGAAGATAATGCTACAAATGCCTTCAAATGGATATTGTCACGTATTTGGGATGGTGTTGCAATAAGCATGTCAATCCCAGTGTTGCAAGCTGTTTGTTCTTATGGTTTTCATGATGATTTAAAACATCCATTCAGTGGTGTAGCTTCCTGTCTTGTGAAGCTGAGAAAGGATTCTCAGGGGAGCAGTTGACTTTGAATGACCCATCTGGGACCAATGTGAATACTGGCAGGAATGAAGAGTCAAGTGAAATGAAGCTAGAGCCAGATCTTCAAACATAATTTAGATGATGGATGCCCACAGAAAACAGCCATGTCATTAATTCAGCTATATGTCAAACTCATAAATTACATATTAAAAGCCACCTATCATTTTTTTCTCAAATAACAAGCGACAGATTTGTGTTCTTTGAGAAGGCTGCTCCCTGCTGCTGCAGCCTTTGGAAATGGCTTACCCTGAAATGCTGTGGTTGGTTTGTCAGTATTAAAAAGTGTTTTGTGGAAAATATTCTTATTTGGGGAAAATTTTTAAGACTTCGGAGCTAAAATGCTTCTACTATGATTTTTAGATCCAACACAATGGGGTTCAACCTGTAGTGATGGACAGTATCAAGAAACGTGTGATGAGCAAGTCTGCTGGTGACACCAAGCTGTGTGGTTCAGTTGATATGCTGGAGGGAAGGGATGCCATCCAGAGCGACCTTGACACGCTTGTGAGGTGGGGTGATGACAACCTGATGAAGTTTAACCATGACAAGTGCAAGGACCTGGGTGGGAGCAATCCCAGGCACAGCTCCAGGTTGGGCAGAGAAGAGATTCAGAGCAGCCCTGCGAAGAAGGACTTGGGGGTGTTGATCAATGAGAAAATGAACATGAGCTGGCTTCAGTGTGCGCTTGCAGCCCAGAAAGCCAACTGTATCCTGGGCTACATCAAAAGGAGCGTGACCAGCAGGTCGAGGGAGGTGATCCTGCCCCTCTACTCTGCTCTTGTGAGACCTCACTTGGAGTATTGTGTGCAGTTCTGGTGTCCTCACCATAAAAAGGACATGGAACTGTTGGAAGAAGTCCAGAGGAGGGCCACGAGGATGATCAGGGGACTGGAGCACCTCTTGTATGAAGATAGGCTGAGAAAGTTGGGGCTGTTCAGCCTGGAGAAGAGAAGGCTGTGTGGAGACCTCATAGCAGCCTTCCAGTATCTGAAGGGGGTCTATAGGGATGCTGGGGAGGGACTCTTCATGAGGGACTGTAGTGATAGGACAAGGGGTAATGGGCTTAAACTTCAACAGGGGAAGTTTAGATTGGATATGAGGAAGAAATTTTTTACTGTGAGGGTGGTGAGGCAGTGGTATGGGTTGCCCAGGGAAGCTGTGAATGCTCCATGGCTGGCGGTGTTCAAGGCCAGGTTGGACAGAGCCTTGGGTGGCATGGTTTAGTGTGAGGTTTCCCTGCCCATGGTGGGGGTGTTGGAACAGATGATCTTAAGGTCCTTTCCAGCCCTAACTAGTCTATGATTCTATGATTCCATGTGGCATGGGGACCTCAACTGGAGGATTAGTTATGTTGCTGGTGTTTGAGATCAGTACAGTAGTTGAGCCCCATTATATTAAGAGGTGTACAGCAGAGGAGCAGTACTCAATCTGTACCCTCTGGCTTTATAGAATCATAGATTGACTAGTTTGGAAAAGACCTTTAAGATCATGGAATCCAACAACCCAGTACTGCCAAGTCTACCACTAAACCATGTCCCTAAGTGCCACATCCACACATCTTTTAAGTACCTCCAGGGCTGAAGGCGAGACTTGACCACTTCCCCTGGTGGTCTGTTCCGATGGTTGACAATCGTTTTGGTGAAGAAACTTTTCCTGATAGCCAGTCTAAACCTCCTTTGGTGCAACCTGTGGCCATTTCCTTTTGTCCTATCACTTGATACTTGGGAGAAGAGTCCTTTCAGGTAGTTGTAGAGAGTGAATCATGGAATCACAGAATTCTAATATTACTCCTCAGCCTCCTTTTCTCCAGGCTAAATAACCCCAATTTCCTCAGCCAGTCCTCATAGGAAATTTCCTCTTTATTTTCTCTTTGCATTTTGTCCTGTTCTTGTTTTTTCTCTCTGGTGACAGGTGTCACTGACTCATAGAAATAATTTCCAACTTGCATTTTGTGTCGTCTAAAGCCAGCTGGGATAAGAAGACAGCCACAGACAACCACGGAGTTACATCAGAGACAACCCTTATCCACAAGACTGTTTTTGTAAACAATCCCCTCCTCACCAGGGTAACTAACTCCCAGAGGACTCTCATGCAAGTGGGGATTTTTCCTTCTTTCACCCTTCTCACATCAGCACTTCATATGAATGCCGTGAGGCTTTGAGGTATGCTGCTGTCTCATCTGTGAGGGGATCAGAGCTTCCCTCAAATGTGATGGATCCTCAGAAAGGGAAACCCAAGGAAAACAAGACAGAGCGTCTAATCGGTAAGCCTCACTTTGTGTGTGTGTGTGGTTTTTCTCTATAAAAAGGAGCAAAACTAACCAAACAAAAAAAAAATTAATTTGATCCCAGGCAGTGCCTCACCACCCTTCCAGTAAAGAACTTCTTCCTTATATCCAATCTAAACTTCCCCTGTTTAAGTTTGAACCCATTACCCTTGTCCTGTCACTACAGTCCCTGCTTATGGCAAGGGGGTTGGAACTAGATGATCTTAAGTAAGGTCCTTTCCAACCCTAACTAGTCTATGATTCTATGATTCCTCATGTCTCCCACATAGGCTGTAGAGGAAAATTCAGGATCTGCCCTTGTGGGTGAAGCTAAATTGCCTCATTCTGCTGTGCCAGCATGTATCAGCATCTCCTTTGGGCAAAATAACCCCAGGGACTA
The DNA here is from genome assembly GCA_017639245.1 of Myiopsitta monachus. Taxonomy (NCBI): domain Eukaryota; kingdom Metazoa; phylum Chordata; class Aves; order Psittaciformes; family Psittacidae; genus Myiopsitta; species Myiopsitta monachus. The sequence continues at coordinate 71,951,131 of CM029919.1, forward strand.
AAACAGCTGATTCAGCTATTGATACACTTCTGTATGTAGGGATGGGGTGGAAAGGGGAAAATACAAATTAGAGAAGGTACAAGAATTTTTCAGCCCCCCAAAAAGACTTGATGTGTTTGGATTTGTGTGATGAAACACCTGATGCTCTCTTCAAGCAGCAGAACTGATGCCAAATCTAGTTATTGCTGGCAATGCATGCTGTTTTCACTGTACTGCCTGGCCATAAGCAGTGGATAGTGTGATGGGACACATGTGAGTCTCAGCAGGATTGGTCTGGGTGCTTGGAGGAAGCAGGAGGCTGCTTAGTGGTTAAAAGAGGCTGAGTCTACTCCATCTGTTCATTGCTCTGGGAGGTTTGGGAGGTTTTTGCCCAGAGTTCTTTATATTCTTCACAAGACAACTTTGACATGAGCATATCATTTGCTCTTCAGATTTGAAATACGTATTGTGATTTTCTATATCAAGCACTGTTGATGATGTACCATGTTGAGCATTTCAAGAAAAAAGGAACTGAATCTTACAAGTGTCCTTATTCTACACTATTGTGTTCTTCTAGGGCCTTTCATTTGTCTTGTGGCTAGATGGTTTGAAACTTCAGGGTAATCAAAGAACATTTATGGTGGTTTTTTTTTAACTAGGTCTTGAACACAAGCATATGTATGTCAGAGTGATTAAATCTGCAGCAAGGCTCTCAAAATTAAGATGGTCAAAACCACAAGCAGCAAAGGGCTTGCTTGTAACACCCAGGTTTGCAGTGAACATTACCAGCAGGCGCAGGCCAGCTATGAACAGAGGTGTCTATAGAGGAAGGAGCTACAGGAGGGCTGGGTTGTATCTCATCCTCCAGGGATGCTGGAGGTTTTCTCGCAAGCCTGTCAGTCCTGCTCTGCTGGTCTGTTAGCTGGTGCCTTACAGATCAGGCAGCCTCACCATGTTTCACTGTGGTGCCAAGATTTTTTCTCACAAGGTATAAAATGAATTGTTTTCTATTTACCAGTTTTTATCTGCATATTGAAGAATGGGGCTGACTGAAGAATAGGGCTGTAAATAAGTAACTTCAAGGATGTTAGGCTTTGTTAGCAACTATAGAGAAAAGGAAATTACTAAGATAAGCTTTGCCAGAACCACCTGGTGGTTACTGATATGATAATGATCCTAAAACAAAGTGATGAAGAAATAACCACTAGGGGTTGAAAAGCCCACTACTACATTTTTGTGTGCATACAGGAGGCATTCTCTGAAAGTATGACATAATGTATGTAATCTAATGAATATGTATGTTTAAGGACCATATAATCGCAGCCTAGTTGATGCTTGGATGAGACACGCTCGGAGCAGCGATCCGCTGTGTCTCCCAGCACTGCAATAAAGAACACCTGCTTGTCAACTTAAAACTTTGTTGGTGAGTTCCCGGAGATTTCTCTGAATCAATATTAATTTTATTTGATGTCAGGAATTCCCAGTGCTACCCTATGCCAATGAAGTAACATAACCAAAGCACACTGTATCTTTCCATTTCATCAGCATGGGGGAGGTTTTCTGAGGAGACTTCTGAGACTTCGTCCCTCTCTCCTTGTGTTGGGAAAGAAGCTGCGGCATTTAGCTTCCTATCTCCTGACGCTCACACCTGCAAAAGTCCTCTTCTGGCCCAAACCTGGCAGCCAGGCAGCCCTTGGGTCTGGCCCAGCCTACATCCCTGCTGCTTCTGCTTTTCTTATGGCTCTCCTGATCCAAGGCATTTCTGCATTTAGCAATACTGAATTGACATTACAGCACTTTGTTGTGGTAGCAGGACTGCCCTATTTCACTCCTTGCCTTCTTTTGTGCCTCTTCTTTGAGGACCTCAGCAGCTGCAGCTGCTCTTCTCTTCAAACAGCAGCTGCTTCTGATAACCCTTTCTTTACAAAGAGCCTCCTAAAGCTTCTAGTATTTAAACACTCACCAGTGCCTTCCTTTCAGGCACTAAAATAATGAAATTATTTTTATTTTGATTTGAGTAAGATTTCATTATAATGAAGTTTTGGGATGAGACAAGCTGAATGCAGTGGGAGAGCTGCTCAAAATGCATGAGCATGCATTTTGACAAGTACTGATTTTGAAGCTTCTGGTCCAGTGAATGAACTGGTCCACCAGTATTCCCCAAAATGCCCATCTAAAGGCGGCAGGAGTTCCCCTCATTTTTCTTATTACCTGTTTCATACTAATTAAATCTTTTCTATCCAGCCATGGCAAACTGACACAGATTCATATCCATGGATACTCCATCTGATAATTTATTTGTCCTTCACAGCCCCTAGCAGTGCCTTTAATTTTTCTTTTTTCTTACCTGGTGCAAAATGTACTTTCTGAGTCTTTTATTCTTTTGGGCAGAAGGGCCATGAAGTTAGGTATTTGGTTAGGCCTTTCATAGCTTTCTGTGAGTGATGAAAGGGAGGAAGAGGGAGTGAGTTTCTGTGGATTTTGCAATCCCTCATGATTGCACTGGGCGAGATCTACACCCTTTGGATAACTCTCTCCAAAATTTGCATTCATTGCTGCTCTTCCTTATATTTTTCATAGCTGACAGGCAGGAAGGAATTGGTGTCTGTGGCTGGATCCTGGTTTCCTTTTCATTCCTCCTGATGCTTATTACCTTTTGTATTTCCATCTAGGCATGTGTGAAGGTAAGCTAGTGGGATTTGAGGTACACAAAGAACACAATTATTACTGCTGCTACTTATGTTAATTTTGTTAAGACAAGGCACTTCACATTTACTTTTTGGAGATCATAAGGGTTTCTAGTGAAGATGCGGACTAGGACTGCGATCCATGTTCTTCCACTGACTTTCTATGTCACCGCAATTTGCTGATTTGATTTCTTCCAATCTCAACTTTCATCACTAGTTAAACTTCCTTGCTTTACAACACTGGGGGAATAAATCTGCAAACTTTTCTGAAGAACTCATATTTGATGCTGCTGGTGATTAACATGAGTACATGGGGACATGGGTCCCTGCATTGAGCAGCTGTATAACCTAAAGCCACAAAATGCCCCTGCAAGACATGAGTAATTTTAATCAGTTTTTAGGGATGAGTTACCAGGATGATTGCCCTGAACACCAGGCCTTGAGGAGTCCTGATACACTAACTGAAGCAGTTAGCTGGGTTACCTGAGGTGAGGCATACACCTCTGAGTGTAGTACTGATGTTGAGAGAGCTGTGAGGAGCCTCATTATATGAGTGGCAATTCTTTTGTATTTTGTCTGTTTTGTAACCTGTTTGAGAGCAGGGTCTGAGTTTTTCCAGCAAAGTAAGAGGTGAGAAGATGTAAGATGCGTAGCGTTTTGCACTTTTGTTGGTTCCAATATTATCTATAGTTTTTTTCACATATAGTATGGTTGCCAAAGAGTAAAAAAAAAATCAGACCAGAGAGTGGGAATGGAATTAATTGCAAAATTCTAAACTTAAAATGTTTTCCTAGGTTATCAGAGAATATGAACGTGCTGTTGTATTTCAGTCAGGATGTATACTGTCTAAGAAAGCAAAGGGACCTAGGTGAATGCATGCAGTTTTATTCTCTTAAGATGCACTGGTTTTATGTTGTTACGATGCTCTCTGACCGCATCAAGAATTGCAGAGGTCCATGAAGCACAGCAGAAGATTGAGGACTTTGATACCAGGCATGGCTTTGCTGTTGAGTAGGTTGGACAGCGAATGGTAGGTTGAGCTCATGCTGCAGACACTGACCAGGGAGGGTTACATGCAATCCTCAGGCCTGCTAAGGACTTTTTTGAGTGACTGGGCTGCTCACTCTACATGTGCCTCACTTCCAACACTGCTTGCTACTGCCAGCAATTTAGCTGTCTTCTGCTCTGAAAATGGCAAATGTGTCAGGAAACGGACACTCTGCATCTATACAGAGTTTGGTGCAGTCACTTAGGATCAGGTTATACATCACAAATACAAACCAAACCCAGCAACATGACGTGTTTGTGTTGGTGTGGTTACCACCCTTGTGCAATGAAACGGGGCAAACTGGAAGATGAAATAAGGCAAAAAAGTCCTTTTCAGGTCCTGTCTTTCCTCTTGAATAACAATCACATGGTCCAAAGGGCAGCTAGGGCAACTGCAGAACTTTTCTAGATGGCTCTGGGCACCTAGTCAAGGTGCTGAGATGAGAAGAATAGCAATATCAAGCCTCCCTCTCCAGTGAAGGGAGAGTGGAAACTCTTTCACAGGATGTGTCAGAACCTGGGACAGTGTTCCTCATGTTGCAGCCTGCAGATTGTTCAGGAATCTGGACCTGGGGTATATCTTTCCTTGAGACACATATGGCTTATGATTTAAAAAAGGGAAACCAAACAAAGGCATGGAAGGAGTTTTTGTCAAAAAGTCTCATGGAAGATTTGAGACCAGAGCTGCACTCTCCCCATTTCCAGTCCAGGTCCCTAAGTCAGTATACTCCAATAAATTCACATTATTTGCAGATATCTGCATTTCCCTCAGTTATTTGAAAATGGAAAACTTAGCTGTTCTCACATCCTGTTGCAGAAAAGACAGCTGTAGTAATAAGGTGGGCACATTCCCCACCCTGTGGATATTTCCATCTGTTTGCTTGGTGCAGGATACCTGGTTCTAGAGTTAGCTTTCAGTGGCATTTCATGTAATTATTTTTGTTTTTCAGGTGTAATCCTCGTACTTCCATGTACAGATACGTTCATCAAGGTTGATCTTAGAACAGTTACCTGTAACATTCCTCCACAAGAGGTAACTATTCTCTAGCAGCCATCTAAGATAGACATAAAAGGTAGAGGTGATTCATGGCATGATCAAAAGTAACGCAGGTGCTTTATAGTCGAACAGCTGTAAACTACCTCAGAATTTACCTTATTTGCTGTATTTTCTGACTTTCAAGCTGCTTACAAAACTTCTTGAAGGCAAAACATGCCTAGGAGGGGACAGAAAGAGGACCATCATGAAAGATCTGCTGAGGCAAACTGTCTGCTGAAGCACAGGGGACCTTCTCTGGCAAAAGGTGACACAACTCCTCTGTGAATGATTAAATATTTTTCAAATTTCTTTGTTGTAAATTTCAAAGTGCAAAATTTTTTTGCACTTTGCTTTTCATTTTTGCTTTAATTTACTGCAGTTTCTTGGAAATACTTTGTTTAGGGGAAGTAGCACAGATTTTCCAAACTGTATATAATGTATAAAATCATGAATGGCCCTTTCTACAAGAAAGAAGGAGTATAACCATCATCATATAAGCATCATTGCAGAAGGAATTGATTCAAGTTATGAGATTTACTTACTATTGGAAGCGTTATTTAAAGGCTATGTACTTTGGTGATGCTGGATAGCTTCCTTAAAGTTATTTCTCAGGGGGATGACAAAAACAAAAAATTCTTGGCTGCTTTGCATTATCAGGGTCTTTTTTTCACTAAGGGATAAAAAAAAAACCATTTCCTTTCCTTGGCAAAAGATGTGTCATTGGCTCCTTCTCTAATTCTGTACATTTCTTGAATGAATATTCTCACAAAAGATGCTGTTACTACCCAAGTGGATGGGGTGCTATAATACAGGATCCACAGTGCTGTCAGTGCTGTTGCTAACGTTACTGATGTCCATTCAGCGACCTTCCTCTTGGCACATGCAACCCTGAGAAACGTTCTGGGTACACAGACCTTGCCTCAGCTCCTGGTAGGCCATGAGGAGATTGCATGCAGTATCCAGGTAAATCCAGCTCTCAAAATTCACTGACAAGCATGGAGATGTGTTCTGGGGAGTCACAAATCAGAACTGATCTCTCTTTCTTTTCAACAATGATAACAAAATTTTTCATTATGTTTCTTTCTGTTATACATCTGCTTGCCTAGAGTAGAAAGAATTATTCTAAAGGTATTTCCCCAGGTTCCTGTGGAAGAGTTATTTCCTATCAAAAAGCAACAAAGATTCTGCAATTATCCAGTGACTTGCGTAAGTCAGTTTAGCCTTTGCACAGAGGCTGCTGCAAGTGGTGAGAAAGTCTGCTGCTCATGGGAAACTGTCTTTATCAGACCTTTGATTGAGGTTTAATCAAGACAAGGCTTTATCTCCTGTCATAACAACATACAATATAGAACTGAGTTGGATTATGCTTTAAAATGCCACCTGTTTTGCTATTTTATTTGGCAGCCAGGAGGAAGCAGAGAAATCCAACACCTGCTTTACTCTTTTTCAGTCAGAGATGAAGCATGGTCAAATCAAAGAGAGATTGTACACCTCTCCAGCCAGAAGAGCAGCAGTGGACAGAGCCAGGGTCATGGTGGTGACATGGGTGCAGTAATGCATAGCAGCCTGAGCACAGAAGAGCATGCCAGTGCTACAGGGCTGTGTTGTGTCTTTCACTCATAGTGCGCCGTTACGTGCTTTTACCATGGTGCTAATTTAGGAAGTTGCTATGGAGTTGCTTTGTAAAAGGGAGAGGTTTCATCAGCACCCACCTAAAGAAAGGATGGGAATCATAATGTAGGAGGCAGTAGAGAAGCCATACAGGAGACACTGGTGTTGATCAGCACATTTCATAGGTTGTGGTACCAGCTGTACTAACACACATCGGATGGTAGGGCTCCATCTTTCTGTTATGCAGGTTTGTATGCTGATTTTCCTTCTGTCCTAGAAGCAGGGTACATTGCATGGTTTTCTCTCAGCCCTCACTGTGCCTTTTATGGTGGGTTGTGTGTTTGTCCCCAAGGTTGTCCTCAACGATGCTAAAGAACAGTGGGTAATCAAAGTGGCCCATGTGGAGATCAAAGATGTCAGGATTCCTGTGGCCATGCAGAGGGCCATGGCAGCTGAAGCAGAGGCTGCTCAAGAGACAAGAGCTAAGGTGAGATCCACAGCAGTGTCTACCCCCAAGCTCTTGTATCCTTGTTGCAGGCATCCAAGTGCCTTTTTGTTTTCCTCCTCATTGTAAAGGTGGGGTTTCCCCACAGTGGGCAGTGTATCAGAGCCATTTCCACTTCTCTTGCTTTACAAGTTGTGGCAGCAGAAGGAGAAATGAATGCTTCTAAAGCCCTCAAGCAGGCTTCCATGGTGCTGGCCAAGTCTCCGGCAGGTCTCCAGCTGCGCTACATGCAAATATTAACAACCTTGGCAGCGAAGAATAATTCCACCATTGTTTTCCCTCTCCCTATAAATATGCTTGTGAGTTTGGGGCAGAAAAGTGAAGGGGGTTAGAGACTGTTCTATGCTAGCTTCTTGGACAGAGAGATTTAAATGGTTTCCCAGGACTCAAAGGAGCTCCAGACTACCAGAGTTAAAGTAGAAGCATGCTTGGATCCTCTGTATCAAAAATAAGAGTGAAAATAGTTAAATAATCACACATAGCTCCGACATTTTATGACTGCATTTGCAAAGTTCAGGCACTAACCAGTTTCAGCTGAGTCATCTATAAGTGAAATGGAAGAAAAGATGTAAAATACAAAATATGTAAAATGCACATTAGACCTAATATGAAATTTTAATGATGCTTTCACCACATTTTACAGTCTTGAGTATAGAAATTATTTGATAGTTTGTCTGCTAAGCAAGAATCTCTGAGCTTTTGATGTACTCCACACAAAAGGAGGTCAGTCAGTAGTATTTAACTCACGTTCCGTGGAGTGGAAAGATTTAGGCCCCTAACCTTGGATAAGTAACCCTGGATAAATGGTATGTCAGTGGAACAGCCTGTCTGTCTCATATGAGTAGACATTAACACTTGCTTTACTGACCTCAGCTGAATTTTGCCATTTGACATCGCTGACATTTCTATGAGATCTGTTATAAAAGGAAGAGAATATATGTCCAGGCATTACAGTCAGATTTCCTAAATCTGAAAGCTGGGGAAAACCCCAAGGAAAAAAAATTGTCCTATGTTGATTTAAGTGTCTGTCTTGCACCTTCAGGAAGTTTCTTATCCTCCTTTGCAGGTGTCACGAAGCAGAGGTTTGGATTTTCATAATGAAAACCTTCCTCACCCTCTATCCATACAAGGCCTGGCAGCAGAGTGGGGGACATGGCTGATATCTGAGTTCAGCTGTCATTATACCTGAGTTTACAGCCTTCAGCTGGGCAGTTCACAGTACCGGCAAGCAGTGATGACCTGTCTGCTGTGAATCCGAAGGCTCTCATGGTGTAGAGGTTCTGGTAGGTGATTCTGCCATGTAGTATCTTGTCCATGCAAGGCTCACTGCTGCCCCTCCTATCCAGTAGGGTCATTTAACTCCAAATTAACCAGATCAGCATGGACCTACTAATTATCATATTGTTGATACAGGTCCTTCTTATTTTCACCAGTGTAACACAAAGCTGTCCAGGTGACAAATTTTTGCACCCAGTAGTTGGCATGAGGACAGCGCTATGAGCATCTGAGGATGGTCACCTATTCAGCAAATACAGCTTTTCATTTCTGCTCTTCTCTGCTTCAGACATGACTGCCAAGTGGCATATCGCTGGCAAACTGAAGAACTAAGACTTGTATTTGCAAACCATCTATGTATCAGTGTTATCAAAACACTTTCTACATGGCTTTTTCTTATCCTAAGAAAAGAGAGGGTTTGAGTTTTGGGGAGTTGTTTTTCACTGTCAACTTAGTTTGCTGTTTGTCGAAGCTTTTATAACTGTGGCAGCAAAACCCCCACATTTCCCTAGCAAATATTGCATCTCCACTACAGAGCTGTTTGCATGGCCACAGTAGCAGCAGTGCTTTAGAAAAATACAACCACAGGCTGAGTCAGGGCTTTTTTTTAGTAACGCAAATTAGTTAAACTCTGAAAAAAAGAAAAGCGTGAAAGACATGACTACAGAGTGCAATTAAAAAGCAGTTCTGTGCCCTCAGTGAGCTACCAGCACCAACTAGCCCATGCCAATCCTGTTGCTCACCCCTGATGCTGGGCCAGGTCCAGTTCCAGCTTCAGATGTGTGTATGGGAATTCTGCTGCAGTATAAGTGGGGTTGTTCATTCCTTTACCTGACGACTCACAATTAAAATCAGAAATTAACTGATGTGCTGAAGCATGAGTGTTAGTACCTCTTTCAGTAGCAGGTAAACAGAGGCTGTACTTTGTAAGTCCATGAATGCCCAGTCTTCTTTCTGACCCATGCAAATTTCTTGGCCTCTTTTGCTGTCCAGTGACAATGACTGCAGGAATTAATAAGCTCTGCAAGCACAATGGTTTTTTGTTTGATCCCCTGTAGGATGATTGTGCTGTTGTATAATGGATCAGGGAGGCAGAAATTCCTGATCTCTCTTTACCAGTGTCAAGGACAAAACCCACAATAAGTATTAGAGTAACTGCAATCTTTTTTTATTACACTTCCCCCCCCCCTCCCCCCCATGTCTACAAGAAATAGCCCAATCAGTGAAACAGAATCAGCAAGAAAAATTCTGGAAGGAGCCATGTCGCAGTCACACGGACAGGATGTGGGAAGCAGAGCAATGATTCAGAAGGAGCACAGATTGTCAGACACATCCATGAAGTCATGCAGGTCAGCACAGGCTTGCCGGTGCAGGGTGGTGCGACACTCGCTATCTTCTGGAATTTTCTCTACCCAGGTTTGTGAATCAAGGAGGTACTGCATCCTGAGTGCAAGTGGGACAGGTAAAGAGGTGAATCATGAGTACTGATGTGGAGCAATGGGAAAGCATAAACTCCACTTAAGCATCTCTGGGAGCAGGAGGAGTTATACCAGGCAAGAAACTCGTCTGAAACCAAGTTTCACCAGCAGGTTAACTGTGCTTTGAATAAAGTTGAGTAAGTGTCCATGCCACACTGGGCCTAACTGAAAAACTACGTGTGTTTTGAGTGACACCCAGTTAAGCTTGGGCTAAGTTTCTATTAAGTTTTCTGGAGTAGCACAAAAAGCCCCAGTGCACACCAGTGAAACACAGTGAAGGGGGGTTTAGTTTCAACAGACTATTCCAAGATGGCTCCTAATTTTCTGTGGCAATAAGCCATTTAGTTTCTGTCATTTTATGACTGCATTGGAGAAGATTTTGGAAGCTACAAGTCTTTGTGAGACTTCAGTTTTTAGCAGGCTTCTGTTGAAGCAGACCCTTGACTTAAGCACTCACTGCTGATGTACAGAGATGGGGAGAGGGACTTTTTAAGGTTTTAGGAAGTGGCAGTCATAATTTGACTGAGGAGGTCTCCCTCCTAGAAATTTTCAGAGGCACTAGTTTTTCTCCATTTCCACACAGGAAAATGAAACATTTAAGACATCTTCCTCACAGAATATTTGATAGTGTCAGGCTAAGTTCTCCTCAAATCAATTCTCTTTTCTACATTAAAGTGTGACAATGAGAAATGAGAAGAATATGTTATTTTCATGAATGATATAACAGAAACTGAGGGTTGCCCTTAGCCATGGTCCCACCCACCTCTTTTGCAAGCATAGGAGTTGTGTAAGGCATCTGCAGGTAGATGGAACTATGGAGCATTTCCCATCCTACTTTTCTAGCTGTGAGGTTTTAACTGAGTGGACTCAGAGACAGATTTTGATTCTGAGAAATGTGGGAATGAGGCTCTGCACAGATCCGTAAGCTGATAGGTTTGGGTGTCTCAGCTGTTCCTCACAGCTACCCTTTTGCCTCTTTGCATGGTACTAAAGCCGGCAGAATTGGTCCCTAAAAAATTTGGTCCTCCCTTTGCTTTCTGGAGGTATTTTAAGAGGCTGAGAATCCTCTGGATTCAGGGTCCATGATAGCTGCTGCTCAGAAACCATTGTACTCACTTTTTGTTGAAATCAACTGTTTGCCCATCTCTCCCCATGATGAGGTACCGTTTGCCAGCGACCATGTTTAAGTTGCATGCAGAGCGTGTTAGGAACTGTCGGTGGACACCTACTTGGATGCTTTCATCACTAGCTGTGGCACAAGAAGAGAAAACCTCATCAACTTTTCTAATATAGAGCCGTAGCCCATAGGACACAACCCCTTGTGATCATTTACTCCACTGCTAAGCCAAAGTAATATTTCTCTTGTGAGCTGTGACTTGGCATGGGAATAAATGGCCATGCTATGGTAGGATATACTTTCCTTAACATTATCTGTGAAAAAGTAAGCCATTTCTGTCTTAGCTGGCTGTCTGAACCTCCTCAGTAGTTACTGAAGGAGCTGTTTTGCTATAAAGAGCTTTCAGGCCCTATGGAGTTTGTTTAAATTTCAGAGATTAAAGAAAAAGGCAAGGGAAACATGCTCTTATATTTCACATTACTTAGGCTCATAATGGTCTTAAAAGCTAACAAACTAAACTCAAACATCTTGAGGCTCAACAGTGCAGCAGACACTATTAAAAACTCAGTCTTCTTAGTGCATCTGACCTGAATTTTACATAAAATAACTTAGAAGGTCCTAGTCTGGATTCTGGCCCAGAAGATTATTCATCCGGGCACTGCACTGCCCACTCTTTCTGTTGATAATCAAAGTAGCCTGAGGAGTGCGTATCTGCAAATTGTCTGTCTTACACAAGTAAGTGTTTCCATCTGTCTTCTGAGCCAACCTTTTATTTGCAAGGATTGGTACTGAAATAATGTCAGGGGTCCACACAATGAGAATTTACCCTACTAATTCTCACCTACCCTTGGTGATGGAAACAGAGACCAACCTCACTAAAAACAGGTACAGAAAAGAGCGAAAGATAACAAGTCTAGTTAGTCATGAGCTTATTTGGATAAAATGCCTTGCTTTTCCTTCATGCCTCATGGCTTCATGTCTCTTCCCAGCTTTTCCCAAGCCTGTTGAAAGCCTCTTGATGCTTATAAACTGCATCATACAGCACAAACCCAAAGAGATTTTAAGCGATAAAATAAAGAGGAGGTAGGAATGGGAGAAGTCATCTCTTCCCTTTTACTTCAGAATCAAAGGATGTTTCTCTCAGCTGCCAAGAAATAAAATGTTTCCAGTGCTTGCCTATGAGTTGAGAGTTCAAATGCACTGGGGCTCAGAGTTCTAAATCCTTTAAATCCTGAAGGTTTTCTGGAGGGATTAATGAAACTTTCCATCTTGGTACTGTAATCTCCCATAGCCAGTGTTTTGATCATTAGGTATATTATAATTTCTCTGCATATGGAAAGTCCCTTGTAGTACAAATGCTGTGCCTGAACTCACAAGGTATGGACCTCATTTTCAGACAGGAACCAAACACTGGGCACAGATCAGAAGTTGTGTGCTGGAAAGTACTCCTTGACACTGTCAGTGCCCTAGGCAAAGATCAAGGAAGTGGATTAATTAATCTGCTCCAGACTGGGGAAGTTTCAGAATGTTTGAAACTGCTTTTTAAAGGCAATCTCTGGCTACCAAACTCAAACCTGACAACCATGTGATACCACAGCAGCTGAAGTCTGAGATGACAGACTCTCCAGAAATTATTTTGAGGAGTATCAGTGTTCACTGACGCTGATGATAAAGTTCACATGGGGATGGCAGGCTTGTAAAAGGACATTGTCTGAGAGCAGTGCAAAGCTTTACACTGCACCAAAAAAAATAAAGAGGCTTCTTTGCTGTTATCACATCTATTAAGTTGAAGTTCTGGAAGTTTTCCTGTGTTCATTGACTTCAGGCAAATCATTGTGGACAACTCTGCCTGTTCTGCTAGGATTGCAAGTGATTAACAATCTATTGGATAATTTATTAATTTATTATAATTTATTCATCTAGTATCAAAACAGAGGTCAGTAGATATGCCTGCATTAGAAAAAAATGTGAATAAATAACAGCAGCCTGTAAAGTGAATTGGCTGATGTAGAAGACCTAATACCCACACTATACATGTTTTTGGAGGGTTTATCGTAGACTACCTCCAGTTTGGAGCCACGGACTAAATGCAGCTGGAATATGTTTTCTGGTTTGGTTGCATCTGAAAAGACTGAAGCTCTTGCTGTCCTGGGTTCAGCAGCAGCAGTCATTTTTCTCCTTCTTGGTAGCTGGTGCAGCGCTGTGTTTTTGATTTTGGGCCTGGGAACAGCGCTGATAACACCAGTGTTTTCAGTTACTGCTTGGTAATGTTTGGTTTGACCAAGGGCTTTCTGAGCCTCATGCTCTGCCAGGGAGGAGGGGAAGCCAAGAGGAGGCAGAGACAGGACACCTGACCCAAACTGACCAAAGAGGTATTCCATACCACAGCACGTCATGCCCAGGATGTAAAAACTAAGGGGAGAGACTCGGAAGGGTAGGGTTCATATTTGGGTTGGGCTTGGTATTGAGTGGTGAGCAATTGTATTCTCTTTCCTTATATTTCCCTTGTCATTATTATTACTGGTGGTAGCAGCAGTGATTTGTGTTATACCTTAGTTGATGGACTGTTCTTATCTCAACCTATGGGAGTTACATTCTTTCGATTCTCCTTCCCATCCCTCTGGGAGCGGTGGGAAGAAAGAGAGGGGAGTGAGTGAGCAAACTGTGTGATTTATGGCTTAAACCATGACACTTGTGCTCTGAGACTGCTGCACAATGTGAGCTGAAGCAACCTACCCCTGAGCTGAAAGGAACAGGGAGGTAGCTGCACCAAGCAAGCCTGGCAAGGAATCAGTCCTTATTGCAAGCCTGGTACAGAAGTATATCTGATCCTACTTCCTACAGCAAGAGAAGGGATCTTCATGGCTTGTACTGGCTAACATTGAGTCAACCTAATTTTCCTACAGGTAAATGAAAGGAGCCAAACATTTTGATACTTACTGGCTTTAAGGATTCGGTGGATTTTTGCCTCATAGTAATTAAAAACATTCTTCTGAGTACTATTGAGGAGTTCCACCTCGTACACTGCAACAAAAAACAACTGTGTGAGGACAGATGGAAACAAGAAATTGCATCCAAACCCTGAAAAATAGGTATGCTTTCACCAGATGTCTCTACAGACCCCTGCTTACCATCTATTCACAAATCATGGGGGTATGAAAGACAACAGGATAGTAATCCTGAATACCTATTATGCTTTAGAAAGTCAGGTCATCAGTCAGAAAATCATCAACCTTGAGATTTGTATTCCTTTTCTGTATATTATTTTTTTTTAAGAAGCTCCTACATGATTTTTCACTTTCACAGGGTTTTCACTTTCTTTCCTGTCCTTCTGTCATCATCTAAGTTACTGAAGCTGATGAACCAGTTTTCCTTCAGTAGGTCTTCCAACTTTCCATACAAAGAAAAGGCCAGAAATGTAAATTAACAAAGAGGAAAATATTAATCTGGCTCTGCAGAAGGAGTCACTGAACTGTGGCATACCATGCCAGGTCTACTCTTTATCTTCATCCTGCAACATTAGGGATGTAGGGGATAGTGTTGCTTACACCACAGGTGTCATGGGTTCAGCAGTAGCAGTCGTTTTTTCTCCTTCTTGGTAGCTGGTGCAGTGCTGTGGTTTTGATTTTGGGCCTGGGAGCAGCGCTGATAACACCAGTGTTTTCAGTTACTGCTTGGTAATGTTTTGGTTTGGCCAAGGGCCTTCTGAGTCTCATGGTCTGCCAGGGAGGAGGGGAGAGCCGGGAGGAAGCAGAGACAGAACACCTGACCCAAACTGACCAAAGAGGTTATTCCATAGCACAGCACGTCATGTCCAGGATGTGAAACACGGAGAGCAGAAACCTGGAAGGGTGTGGCGGTGGTGGACTGGGGGTGCACGGCATGGTCAGGTTTTTGGGATTGGGGGGTTCGCTGCTGGGGGGGGTGCACTGGCTGGGTCAGGCTTGGTGAGCAGTTGTATTCTCTTTCCTTGTATTTCTCTTGTATTATTATTGGTGGTAGCAGCAGTGATTTGTGTTATACTTTAGTTACTAAACTGTTCTTATCTCAACCTGTGCAAGTTGCATTCTTTTGATTCTCCTCCCCATCCCCCCGGGACTGGGGGAAGAAAGTGGGAAAGTGAGTGAGTGAGAAAACTGTGTGGGTGGGGAGCTTAAACCATGACAAGATGGCTTAAACCATCTTTAAGATGGCTTAAACCATCTTTTCTAAACCATGTAACATGATGTTGCTCATCCCCCAGCATCCCACTGCATCTTTAATTTTCGCTTTCACTCCCCTGATGACTGTGATAGCACACAGCTTCGTTTCATCAACTCAGCTTCAGGCCAAATACAGAAACCCCACCCATTTCAGGAGAGGGACATATAAAACTAGAAATTTATCTTCATTAAAAAGAACAATGTTTAAATTGACAGATTTCTTTCATGCCTTACCATAATCTGCAATAGGGTAGTAGCAGACAAAACTAGAGCGTGACATTTGTGTTACAGCTTTACTGAAAGTTGATTTTTGTCTTGGGCAGGGACCTAGAATGAAGAAAATAAATCATAGACTGGTTAATGTTGGAAAGGGCTTTAAGATCACTCAGTTCCAACTCCCCTGCCATGGGCAGAGACACCTTCCACTAGGTCAAGTTGCTCAAGGCCCCGTCCAGCCTTGGCCTTGAATGCTGCCAGAGATGGAGCAGCCACAGCTTCCTGAGCAACCTGCTCCACTGGCTCAGTGTTCTCACAGTAAAGGATTTCTTTCTTATATCTAACCTTATATCTTCCTTATATATAAATAAATGATACACCTGTCTGAGAAAGCACGGATGTTTAGATAAAGTTTACACATACTCATTCACTCAACATTATAACAAAGAATGAAGTAAAATGGCAGAACAACTTTCTTAGAGGTGTGTTGGAGGGTTTTTACACATGTATGTACATTCGACTATCAAGTCAATCCTGGATATTTTAACAAAAATTTTTCAGTTTGGTACCAAACATACTAGAGGATTATTTGACTCCTGTATTATGTAGAAATAGCTATCTTGTCTTAGAGTGGTCTATTTAGCCATTCCTTACCTTCTGCACACTGGCAGACATTGACATGGCACACCTTTGAAAGCATGGCACTGTTCTTAGGAGCACTGTAGAACACGCTGCACTTTCTGTCTATGGAGAAGAAACAAAATGGCTTTTGTCAGAGAGCTCCATTGGAAAAACTTATGCGGTAGAAATTATATTTGCAGCTCAACTCTACAGCAGTCCAGACAGATCAGGGCATTAGGGGATTAGGTGCACATCAGCAGTCCACAAAGACCGAGAGCTTAGGCACCTAGAGTTCACGGATCACCTTGCCTTTCAGCTGGGCAGCAACCTGGATTTTTGCTTCTGTGGTTTCTGTTGTTGTTGCTGTTGTTAGTTTGGGGTTTTTTTTTGTTTTTTTTTTTTATTTTTCTCCCTGTGGAAAGCATCCGTCTTCAGACGCATCTTTAGACCATAAAGCTACAGTGAGGATTTCACTGTTTCAGGAAGGGGAGAGAGGATCCCCAAGAGTTAGTGGTTTAAACGTAGTGTAAACTGTCCTGGATCCATCAGGTTCAGCAAAAGTAGAGATTTGGCCTGATTTTCAGATGTTATTTAAACAACTCTGCCAAATGGGCATGATTTGCGTTTAACCTTTGAGCAGGGAATGAAACTGATTCCCCCAACAAGCACAGTACATAAGGCAAACTTCTAAGGTTGCCAATCTTAGAGGCATAGAAAGACAGCCTAACCAAAAAAAAAATGTGAATGGAACACGCTTAAAAGCACCATGAGAAACAGGAACTCGGAAAACCTGATTGGGAGTGTAAAACTTGTGAGTGTAAAAGTTTGTGTTTTCAGTTCATTTGCAATAAAGACTCTTCCTGAGGAGATCTCTATTTACATGATCTCAAGCCATGGAAGTAGAAGACACGATTCAAGGCAGGTTATTTTAGCATTCAACAAAATCCTGTGGTTTCACACACTACATCGAAACCACCTTGCTATGGACTGTAGTTTGTTCTTGAGGGTCTCTTTTTCAATCAGTTATGCATGATTTTTCTGTGCCCTTACCTGGGTTGTAAAAATCATAAAGGATGGCATTTGCTGGCTGAACCAAGCCCATTGGATTGATTTGCTTTGCCCCAAATGATATACAATCTGGGTCTGGTCCGCTTGTGATCTGGAGGAAAAGGGAACAATAGTCATGACAAGTAAATTAACTCTTTCTGTCCAGTCAGTTCCTTATTCATTGCTGCCTGTACTAGCTGCTGAATGTTTGCTTCTTGTGGGACTGGTGAGTTAATCCTAGTAGCTGCAGCCTCAACTTGAAGAAGGCACTTCCTTCCATGATTTCATTGGGAGACTGTGGATGAGCTAAGCCTGGTAAGGTAGTTTTGTGAGATGTGTGCCAGTCTTCTCTCCCTGAAACTGTCTGTTCCAGGCTCACATCGTCAACACTTTGGGGTTTAATTTCCCTGTTTTGCCTAAAGCCGCCTTGCATAAGAGTAGTGGTTATAATATATGTTCATTGCCTATCCAGTACTGTTAACTTTTTTAATCTTGGACAAAAAGTATCACTTCTGGGTAGAGAGGACTTGTCTTTTTTGTCCAAAGCCCAAACTTCAAACATGGACTACATCTCCTGGAATATAGAGAGGTGGAGGATGGAGGTCCATGTTTCACTTCTCCTCCACCCTGTTTCAACTGAGTTGTTAAATAATAATATACTACAAAAATCACAGGAAGGTAGTGGGGTGTGAAAACCAATAATGATTAGGTTTAAAAAGAAATTTATATATGCTATCTGAAATGGAGATTGGAAAATCATTGGGTTTGCTTACCTCACCAAAGTATAGCAAAACCTTTCCTTCCTTATACTCGTAGTGCTGAATGTACTGGTCTGAAGACATCACCAACTGCAGGAAAACAAACAAAATGAGAACAAAATCCTAGCACAACAGGAACACCTTTGCTACTACCCTTTATATTCTGGTTTGCTTTGTTCAGCTGTTTGCTTTATTCTGCCCTCTTTCTTCCTCCTTAAAGGAGACAGTCCCTGAAAGCATGAACCTGGGCAAACCTCCCCCAGCTTAGCAGGCTCCAGAGCCCAAAACTCTGTAGCTACTTTTGCAGAGCACAGTACCTCATCTCCCTGTCACTGTGCTCTCCCAGCACCTGCCTCTAGAAGATGTGCTCGCTTTCTCCCCTGCAAGCACAGGACAAACTGTCCTGGCATGTCACAGGACAATAGCATGGGAGGGGAAGAAATATGTGTTAAGGACACGCATATATTTAAGTGCCCTGCTGTGTCTTGCTTTAATTTCTATTAGAAGGGACTGAGTAGGCTGAACTCTGTTCACCACAGGTTTTTAATTTCTTATATATATTCAGCAAATATTTTATTAGAACAAGAATAATGAGTTGTGAGGCACTGGAATGTGTTGCCCAGGGAAGCTGTGAATGCTCCATTCCTGGCGGTGTTCGAGGCCAGGCTGGGCAGAGCCTTGGGTGACATAGTTTAGTGTGAGGTGTCCCTGCCCATGGCAGGGGGGGTGGAACTAGATGATCTCAAGGTCTTTTTCAACTGTAACTATTCTATGATTTTGTGATTCTAATAAAATATGTCTATCCAAAAATCTGTTTTCCTTTCTTTATTCAAATATTGGTAATATCTCAAAAGACTTTTTTTTTAATAGAAAAGGCTATAGAAGATTGCACATAAAAGTGTGGTTTTAACCTGATCGAGATCCTTTGTGTCAGGCTCCAAGCCACTCAGTAGAGAGAGATCAACCAGGGACATCTTTGGTGGATTGGAACCTGTGGACCTTTATAAGGGAGACCATTACCAGTGAACATCTGCGTTAAACAGTCAGCTTGTTCTGAAGAGTTCGGCTTTTCAGCCTTTCTAATGGTGAAACAAAATATTTTCCTCCTTATAATTTTCCTAAGTGAATTTTATTTTGAAAATTAGTAGCTGCCTCATTAAGAGTCATTAAGCAAAATCAGTGAACTAAACTTGTCAAATTGTCATCCAAAACTCAGGTGTCTTGCCTGAGCTTGTCATCTAGACTTTCTTTATAGTTGATAGGCAGAAGCAATCATCTTCAAAGGACAGTTTATCCCACCATAAAAGCGCTGTTGAGGAAAAGGAAGGTAAACAGCGCCGACAAAATATCTGTTCTCTATAACCTAGAGTGTGGAGACAGGAAGTGAGTTTATCCAATCTTCAATGCTGTAACTATCCATTAGGTAAATACATTGGATTTCCAATCTTTTCTAATTTTGTCTTCTCAAAAATCAGGCAGTTGCATCATTGCTAGAAAATTAAATTGTTCTGTATTCACGTAGGGTGCGTTGCTGTTAGATATTCTGCATACACATAGCAGTACTTCAGAAACTTATTTTGGCTCTCCTTTCCCCATAAGAGATATACTATGGTGCAGGGAAGAAGTATGTTTATGTAGTCGGTGCCTTCAGTTTTCCTCCTGTGTCTTCACTACAACAAAGAGAGCTTCACATTATTGTTTAAGCCTTACCCTAGCACTCAGCAAAGCCCTGCAGAACAGTGGATCTGATAGATGATGAATGTTATATAGCAATTAATGGGGAAAATGATGTTTCAGCTAGCACACAATTCACTGAATAATACACTTCTAACTAAGGAGAGTGAAACCGAGGAATTCAGGTAACTCCAGTGCTCCCCTCCTTGTTAATGCCACTGTCTGGGAGCGGGGACAAAAACCACTGTCTCTGAGGCTTTGTCAAAACTCAGCAGAAGAGCTAAATTCTGCTGGGAAGCAAAATCAGCTTCTGCCACCCTTCATCTCTCTAGAAGGGGAACTCTGGACAGCCACCACTTTGTGCTTCTGTGACCCTTGCCAGGCTGTAAAAGGGAGCAAACCCAAACATTTCAGTGTTACTCTTCATGGGAGGATTTCTTTCTCACTAGCTCTGCCCATGCCTGCTTCTTGGTTGCCACAACAGGATATCCCTTCTGCTGTCTTGTCTCCCAGATAGTAGTAAACATCTTTTACTTTTTTATGAGGCCAGAGTGTGCCCATGAAGGAAGGAACAACATCTCTCCAGAAAGCCATGAAACTCTGTAAATGTGTTATTACTGTATTCCAGTCATATCTACTTCATTTAATAAAAGACTTCTAATGATTAGCCAGCCAGGAGCAATAGAGTTTCCCCAGAGTTTGATGGAGCAGAACCTGCCATGGACATTTGAGGTCTATATAAACTGGGTAAACCTAGTACTCTATGTGGAAACCTTTTCTTCTGCCATGGGAAAGAGGGCACACTCACCATGTATGCATACTCACAGAAGATCACCAGGTTGGATGCTGAACTTGCAGATGTGATGGGGGTGACCAAGAAGAATTATTAAAAAAATTAATGCATTTTATAATGAAGATCTTGCAGACCTACCTGACGCAGACTTTGTACTGCAGCAGTTCTGATTTACTGGGAAGGATCACATCCCTTTTCCTTCTGCTGTGGATATCAAACCACTCTATTTCAGACTGTGGCTCAAATGCTCTGTTTTCTGCATCAAACGAATCCTCATAATCATTGTTTTCATCGTAGTATGCATCTTCTGGAGGTGACAGACATGGTTAGCCATGCACAAATTTGGCTGAGGAGCCGGTAACTTCGCTTCTTTTTGTATAATGATAAATACAAGTGGGCAGCCATGCCATCTCTATGGGTTTTGTAAGTTTGCTGTACACCATCTCAGTATTTCTAATTAATTCAGAGTTAAAATTTTAGGGGTAAGAATAACCAACAGATCTAGCTAATAATGGGGTCTAGGCTATGCATAAATATGTAAAGGACAATCCCTGCCACCAAAACCTAGCTATTCAAACAGAAAAAAAAAAAAAGAGAGACATAAGCAGAGAATGATGAGTACACTCCAGGGAATGGAAATCACAGTTTTGCTCAGATGAAAAAATCTACGACAGATCTGCCAAAAAGAAGTTTTAGGCCACACGGTGGGTCCCTTATTATCCAGGGAACTGAGCTGGGCTCTCCTCTCATGGCAGTCAGGAGCACCATGAAAGGAGTTTAACTTGCTCTCCTCCCAGTAACAAAGATGAGTTACTAATAGTACTTGTGTACCAATTAGGTACTTGCTGCACCTGTAGTCACTCAGATAATTATTGAACTATTAAAAAATATTAATAAGCCGAAAGAAACAATTTCGAGGTAAAGTTCAGAGGTCTCTCTCTTTCCTTGTTTCATTCGTTTGCGCTTTCCAAGTTTGGAAAGCCACTGAGTATCATCAGCAGCTGGCCAAATGTGTCATCTTTGAGACTCAACCAGTTCCCCTTTCACTTACCAGAGTACTTAATGTTCCCTTCCATTTCCACCGTCAAAATCAAATCATTACATGTGTTGTTCTTTAGCTCAGATGACCAGTACACTTTTAATATCTAAGATGAGCACATAAACAGAAAACCGCTAAAAATATTATTTAAATGACAACGGGTTTACTCATCCAGAACTTCAGCAAATGTTGATGGGACTTGGGTGTGTGAGAGAAACACCGGCCTCCCAGAGACACATGCTAGTTGCAGATGACTGTCATGGGTATAAGCAGAAGAGGTCCCAAGTGCAAATCACAAATACTGTGGCACCTTTGAGATAACTCTCCATTCCCAACCACAAAGTGGGTCTTTCAAACCTCAGCCACCTCTATCAGCATTGACATTTAGTGGACAAAGTTAAAAGAAGTTAAAACTGTTTGCCGTGATGGGCAATCTGTAAGCCCTGAATTTTGGAAATTTGGAGGTAGGAACAGGAAGGATAAAGCCATGGCAAGTAATTTCTTATGCTATTTTCATAAAGGGATTAAAAAAAGTCCAGCTGGACTCTTAAATTCTGATTTAGAGCTTACACTCATTGTTCCATTTCCTTTGCCGTGTACAGACACTTCAAGATTTCTCCCAAGTTCAAACTGTGGACAAAGGCAAAAAGGAAAAAAAAAAAAAAAAGGTTTAGTCTGTGCTCATCATTTGATCTATTTTTTCCGCAGTTTTAGTGCTCTTCTATTCCTTTAACCCTAAGAACTGGGATAGGGAAAACCTTTAGCTATGGAAGGAGTTATGAGACCTCATGTCATAAGATTTTTAATATACTGTGCTGCCGTTCTGGGTCTCAGGAGACATATTTTCCCAACTTCATTCTCTCTTCTGTAGCCTGGATTTGACATTTTTACAGGCCCCTACACAATGAATGTCAGAATACTCCACTTCTTCCTCATTCCCTAGCAAGACTTGGGCTCCTGGCTGCTCTTCACTACTGGGGGAGATTCACATCACCAAACTCCTCTAAGAGGTCTGAGGGAGCCTCTGAAGCGTGCTGCTAAGCTGCTGTTGACTTTTTTATTCTTTAAAAAGATTCTGTTTTATAGATTAAGCTATTAAAATATTATAAACCAGCTACATCTTAATTGCTTAACATGAGAAAACCTAAGCCAGAAGAGCCAATGTTTCTCTTGTTGGAGGAAAAAAAGCTTGAAGGAATGGATGGTTGTGTACCTCTAGCTCCTTCTGAATTGCTTCATCAGTATCAGTCAGAGTAATACTGTAGTCTTTTTGTCTCCCAGGTGTTCCCAGTTTTACAGTCAGGTTGGTGGGACCAGCGTTCAGTGCCTGTATGCTATATGCTGACAGAGCTTCTAGGGCCACCACTGTGTCCTAAGTGGGAAAGAAATACAAAATAACTAGCAATTATGCCAGGTTATTTCAACAGGATGTAAGATGACATGATCAGTAACCTGGAGCTATTCTTCAATTTTATGTATTTTGCTGCTTTGAAGTTCTCCTGTAGCTCTGTTTCTACATGCACAGACTATTCATCTCATTTTCCAGCTTCTTCTTTCATCATTTAAATGCTAAAACCACTGCAGTTCTGATCTTCATTTATCGTCTTTGTAATGACAAAGAATCTTTGCTGGCTTATATCTGTTTTATTTTGGCCCACTTTTATTAGTGAACAAAATTTTTAGTGCTTCATACACCAAACAAGTTTGGGATTGCAAGAAATCTGGAGAGGTACATTTTACAAGGGCATGTAGGGATAGAACAAGGGGGAATGGCTTTAAGCCAAAAGAGGGGAGATTTAGATTAGGTATTAGGAAGAAATTCTTCTCTATGGGAGTACTGAGGCATTGGAACAGGTTGCCCAGAGAAGATGTGGATGCCCCATCCCTGGAAGTGTTCAAGGCCAGGTTGGATGGGCCTTTGAGCAACTTGGAAGGCACGGGGATTGGAACCAGATGATCTTTAAGGTCCCTTCCAACCCAAACCATTTTATGATTCTATTATCAACTGTTATGATGCTGTCAAATCTAAAGTCTGTATGTGGCTTCTGTTTAGTTCCCTCTCCCTGAAACTCCACCCAGACTGTTGGTCAGGCACCTGTGTAGAGCAGTATCCTCCACCGTAGTTCCTTCTTTCTGTCAGCCACGTAGCGATAGGCTTTGCGTACTCCATGTCTTTCAGGAGCAATGTTTGTAGCAATGCATAGGCGGTGGTTTCCACTGAGACTGCATCATTGCCATTTCCCCAGTAGCGCTGCTGCATTGCTGCAAAAATAACTCAGTGCTGAATCACCTTGGTAAAAGCATTTGCTCAAAATAACTATTGTTCTACACAGGAGATATTTCATATCATAGTGCTGAGGAGCTGTCATAAGAGCAACAAACCATTTGGGCAGTAGAGATAATGGAAAAGGAAACCCACAATTTTCAATTTTGACTTATCCAAAAGTCTAAGTCCATTAGACCATAGTTTAATGATCCCATTATACAGTGACGTCCATCTGATAGAGTGGTAACACTGTGTCTGGTGGTCCCTGATAGATAATAGTATTAATTATGCCCAGAAATCCAGTCTTTCTTGAACTATGGCTATTAAACCATAATTTATTTACCAAATGAATTAGGAGAAATTAATAGTGTGGCAGTGCAGCCACATAACCAACTGACTCAGCATTGACCACAGCTGCCTGCTGAGGGAGGAAAGAGGTGACAACCATGTGGGGCTGGAATAAAGCACACAGAACTGGTGCGAGCTGGAAAAGGCAGCTTGTCTCTTGATCACAAATCCAGTCTGAACTGCTGTCATATGTAGCTGTTCATTCTTATTTACCCAACAAAAATTTCTTGTTTCTCAGCTGGTTTGGCCTTAGGTTTGTTTTCTTTCTTTTTTTTTTAAATGTACTCTGAGGGGCCTGGAAAATTTTGTGGACAGCAAGAGAAGAAGAAAAGTTAAATGACTATTTACCATGATTCTGTCTAATTCCAGTATCAGATGAGATGACAATCCAAACTTCACAATGCTAAGTTGTTACTTTGTAGTGATATTAATTATACAAATAACATATTGCAATTTCAGCACTGAAATATTCAGTTATGTAACTGAAGTGTGTTACCTATGTACATGCAGGCCTTTATGAAACTAAACAGTCTTCATTTACTTGGATTTGCTTTGCTCATGTAAGAGTGCTCAGTGCTTTAATTAGGAAAAGTGCTTTCTAACTGAACTTTTAAGAATGGTTACTAGTACCTGCATCAAAAACAGAACAGTCCCTTAATTTTTCTTTTGCAGACTGGGCTTCTTCACTATTGGACTGCACAAGTGTCAGAGCATAAGCACTGATGGCTGTAGAATAGCAGTTAGTATTTCTTGAAAGCTGATTTTTCATGTAAGCCACTGCTCCTCTAATTGCTTGTGCCTGTGAAAACAGAATGGATCCATTTAAAAAGGTTATTCAGACCTATTAAGTGTTACTGCTGGTGAGAGTATTAGGAAATTTGAATACTTCACTGTAGTAATTTTTGAGAAAATTTTAATAATTTTATAATAATATAGTGATTAAAGCTATTGATGATGGAGTGTGTAGATCAAAGCACCTTGTACATTAGGCCGTAGCATCTTTTCCTATCCACCACAGATGTAAAAAGACTTTTATTTCCTCATTTACAATACTTAAAAACAGCAGGGTGGACATGCTGTTTTGCAATAGCCTTCAGACTTAAACAGTCAGGTTTCCTACCACATCAGGTGACTTGAAGACCTGTAAAGTCTGTTGCAGTGCTATAGTTACAAAGGCTGTCAAAGCCAAATCCTCTTCTGCTGACCCAATGCCACCCTGAAAGATGAAACATGAAAAGAAGTTAAATGTATATGTATACATTTTTACCAAAAACAAGGATCTCAGGATTAATTTTCTAAGTGCTCTAGAGGCAAAAGTCAGCTGCAAAATGATCTAAGACTGGATCAGAAGATAAAGGTGGTGAAGTGCTAGCTATGTATCTTTGACATAACAGACCTTTTAACAAGTTATTCTTACATTATATTTTAAACTTCTTACATTGCAGGTTTCTTTTCTTTAGATACATTTCTTGTTATTCAACAACTCACAATATTCCTTTAAATCTCTAACAGCCCTAGACAACAAATTCTTCTAAATACAGATGACCTACCTGCATAGTCCTGTCCAATACTGGGTGATGGTCATGGAATGAATCATCTGGCTGCTGTTGATTGATCAAATAGGAAATTGAGTTGCGTATGTGACTGTCTTGCACACTAATGTATTCTCTGCTCCTTGTGAGTACTTTAACAATGAATGCAGTTAACCTGCACAAAAGAAACTTTTTCAAACATGTGCTGACATATATTTATAGAAGAGTATACTGACAGGAAAAGAAACATACTAATTTTGTACATAGACTCATATTAGATACAGTGCACTCATTGGAACCTAGTGAGTTATCACTTGTCATCAGTGTGAAAATTTCTAGTCTGTGCAAATGCAAAACAGTCAGTTGCTCAATATAAATCTCCTTCATCAAGGAGTAAACGTGCTCAGAGACTTACAGGGTTCATCATCTATGACAAAGATATACAGGCCCCCTAGATCCAACTTCTGATGGATCAAATGAAAATAGTTATTTTGGGGAAAAAGACCCAAAACCACACACACACACAAAAAAAAAAAAAAAAAACAAAACACCAACCAACCAAACAAAAAACAAAGAAGAAAAATACACTTACCATACACTACTGGGAGTTTGTTTAAATGCTCCATAGGATCCATCTTCCTTCTGAAACTCAAGAATTCTAGCATAACCTGCATGAACAGAACAGCACATAATCGTTCAGAGAATACAAACATTTCTTAGGTATTTTGATACCTCACTTGAATTAACAGGGACATGTTCAGTATTGTCTAGTGGAAGAGTACATGGAGGTCTTCACTGGTACATTAAAGAGGAAATGATTGTATCAGCAGGCCTTTGACAGAAGGTGCTCTGTCTTGTTTGACTTAACTGAACCATGAGAATAACCTGAAAACTGCAGGCATCTGTAGTTACAAAGTATTTTCTGTGTAGCGAATCTTGGGAAACTTATTTCCTATTGCTGACAATTTTTCAAGCTCCCGACTTCATGGTGCATAGAATCAAAAAAATATACAAACCATCATTTCTTGGGTCAGACATAGGCTTAGAAATCATGATTTCTGGATTCTTATCTTAATTGTGGTTGTCTTGCCAAAGTCTGTATCATAGCTACACAACTCATTTTCTACTCTGGTGATCTTCAATAAGAATCAATAAAAGCATAACATAGGGACTAAATGGTCCTGACAATACCAAATACTCATCAGGAGGACCTTATGGCACTTTAGGCTAAATAAACAAAAAAGACCTCCATTCAGCTACTGTTAGCTTGTTTTTGTCTCTGTTTATACCCTCATTTTTCACTGATGAAATGCATGTCACATGTTATCCAAAGATCTTGAAAGCAAGTGCATTATATTGCTTTATGCCATGTGCACATCATTCTAGTTAGAAAAAAGCAATACTGATAACTCTTGAGCTCTGTGTTAGTCCCTGTGAGCTGGAACACCTATGCTTCCACATGCTGTGGTCCTGGCTTTGCTGTACATTTGGATCATGTCTTCAAGTGTGCTCTTTAAGAAGCAGTCTTGCAGCTGTCCTCTCCCTAAGGAAGCTCCTTCCTGGGTTGGTCCAAGGCTGTTGGAGTTGTTCTAGCTCGTGTAATGAACACAAGTATGGAAGAGAAAGTTTTAATATAATGATTACCACTGGAAGTTTCCCTAGTGATACTTCTCTTGCCAACTAGAGACATCTCCAGCAGGGTCCATCTCAGCTGGTCATCCTAAGGACTGTCTGTGATCCATGGGGAGAAATAAGGACTTTTAAGACATGATTTGTCTTGATCTATTTTGCACGTC
The DNA here is from genome assembly GCA_017639245.1 of Myiopsitta monachus. NCBI lineage: Eukaryota > Metazoa > Chordata > Aves > Psittaciformes > Psittacidae > Myiopsitta > Myiopsitta monachus. The sequence continues at coordinate 71,978,158 of CM029919.1, forward strand.
TACATTAGGAGGAAACAAACAACTGGCCTTTGCTGTCCATTTACTCTGAAAAGAGTTGATATTGATCAGCTCAGATTTTACTTTCTGCTTCTAAATTAGGCAAGAGGGAGGGTGGACTGTGAATGTCAGTATGGCACAATGTCAGATGTGGGCAATTAGTCTTCTAATTCCTCATCAGCTCTGTTCTCATGTCTGTCTGCAGATTATCAGAGGCATTTTTGTGTGCCTGTGTGCCTGTGTTAAGACTGCTCACTCCTTTGGCAAGATTCAATGAATAAGAACAAAAGATGGGTTGTTCTCTGTTTTTTTTGGTTTTTTTTTTTTTTGGTTTTTTTTTTTTTTTTTTTTTTTTTTTTTTTTTTTGTTTGGATTTGTTTTTCCTACCTTTTTCAATCATGCTAATGGCTTCCTCCTTCTGTTCAGGATTAAAGTTCACCCACTGCTCACTGTCTTTCAAGTACTCAATAGCATAGACTGCAGGGGCCATTTTCACCATTGTTTGCTCTGCACAGCCTGTGGGCACTTGAATAAGTTTCTCAACTCCATTGAGACTAAGACAATTTCCAACAGATTCGTCCATTATATTTCCTGTTGTAAAAAATACAAGCCATAGTACGTATCACATGTAAAGGTGGCTAGTGCAACATGAAGAAAGGACATGCTAACTATAGGTTGGCACTCCAGCATGGCCTGATACTTCTCATTATTAAATGCTCTTTTCAGCTACTTAAGACTTGGTAAAGATGGAGGTAAAAACCGTGCCAGGCCCTGGGAAAGCTGGAGAAAGGAAACTGGAGCAGTGAAGGAGCATGGAGGAGACTGCTGGAGGCAGGGAATCAAGGAAAGGAGGAAAGCCTGGTGCTTCAGGTTTGGACTTGTCAAACTAGACCTGATCCTCCCACAGAGGGCAAAATGATTGTGCCTTAAATATACCAAACATTTTGCAGAGTTTGGTTTGTGTGCCCTCTCTGCAATTTTCTCATTTGGTGAATTCAAGCATCTCCATTCCTTAGAACAGCATTTGAAATGTAAACAGTCATTTTGTCTAGAATGCATTCTCTTTCATTTTCTGGGAAAAAATATTCTTATCATTAATAAGAGTACTTGCTAGTAGATGTTTTTAAAATACATATGCTTGAGCATACATATATATGTATAAAATTATTTTGTTAAATGAATATATTATTGTACCTATCTTCCCTTTAGAAAAACAGAACTTTCCAGAACTTATGCATCAGAGTCTGGCGTCCTTATTGCTGAAGGCTACAGCAGTTTTCTACAGACCTACATGCAGTGTGAGGTTATTAGAGAAGGTGAACCCCTCCCTTCTTCCCTGGCCTTCTAACAAATTTAGCCTGAGCACAGTGTGGTGGGAAAGGATTGCATAAACATTTTATCCAGTACAAGTGAGAAGGAGTAATTAGAAAGAGGAAAGGTACTGGATCAGCCTTCAGGCTGTTTTGTTTTGCAATCTGGGCATGTAACACAGCCCATTTGAGCCACAGCAGAAAAACTAGGAAGGAATGGAGATTGGACATTCAGGAATGAGCAGCACAAAGTGGGATGTCATTTGTCACCTATGGAGAAGCTATTGACAGAAAGTTACATTTACCTTTCAGGCTAACAAACACGTGACTATCAGAATCCGGTACCATATCAGATGGCCTATTCAGGTCCAGTGTATGGGACTTCACTGTAAACAAATAGTAAATAGAGATCTACATCTAGGCTCTTTAAACCTAAAAACATAAAGTGCAATTTTAGAACATGTTTTTCGTTAAGCATCACACAGCTGATGGCAATTTCAACAAAAATGTCATCAGAAATATTAAATGAAATCTTATTAAAGGAAATATACTTATCTTTTTGAAGTTGATTTAGTTTTCAATTGTTAGCAATATTTTTTGGCTTAAAATGAGGCTTGGTTTTAATAACTTATAAGAACCATTAGCAAATTAAATAGATGACTACTTAATATTTAAAGAATGGTACTTTGAAATACAAAGTGATACAAATCAATTATAAACATTTAGAATTAAATGATTTTTCTTTCTTGAGTCTTTCACTGTGTATTGGATGAAGAGATTTGTGAAAAGCGCTAGTCAACCAAAGTAACACTCGTATGTTAGGCATATAACTGCACCCATCTGATATTTACACCAGGCTATACATTGCCTGCAACTTACAGTCACTGTTAATGCAAATGGTCTTTTCTTCTCTTTGTAAAACACCTTCAGCCTGTACAATTGAGGAAAGAAAGGTCAAAACTTTTGCAAGCACTCACACCTGAAAGCAAGCTGCGTGAAAGGTGCAATCTCTGCCTTTCACTAGACCAGCAGGTGGCAGAAATAAGTAATTTTGGAGAGAGATTTCTCATCAGGTAAAAAAATCTACCGACTTTTTTTTTTTAATTATTATTATTGACATATTTCCCTGGATGAAATTCCTTTCACCAAAACTAACCCAGAAAAATTAAAATTCAAAGTTTATTCTCAGCTTTGTGAGCTGTGCAAGTCAAGTTCATAGTTGGATTCGTTTTTATAAACCTGTCACCTATGAAATCCATCGAATTCTGAGTTCATCCTGCTGGTAAAACAAACTTTTTTTTTCCTTCTGATTTCCATACATCCCTCTTCCTACAGTTTCTATTTTAATAAAGCTGTTTTTACAAATACCTTTATTGTTTTGGTGTACCACTGAACTCTGAGACTGTGTCTATCTTTAGAAAAGTTGTGGCCTGTTACAAAGGTAGGTTCCTCGCATCCCATGTCTCATCTTTACCTCCATTATGCTGCCATTAATGGTGCAAGGATTTATGTTTTGCATTTTTTGTGTGGATTGAAAATAGCTCTCAGTGGGCGACTTGCGTATTGTGGTGAGTCTGTCAGTCAGTGTTGACACTTCAAAGGTCATCTTTTCTAAAAGTCTGCTCCGTTACATCATTTTGGAAGAGAAGTAAGGTATTAAATAATTATTACATTTTTGCTTGCCTGTATGTATTTTACCAATGCAATTGTTAAGATTGAAGATACATTAACTAGAAGGAATAAAACAGGGTTTAATTTTATGGCTAGCAGAGAGTATTTCCTTCTCAAAATATCACTAGAGGGACATATTCAATCTTGGCTTCATCAGGGACAAAAAGTTTTTACAAATGTTGATGAAGCAGGTGGAAGTTAAAGATTACAAGATGGGTACTGACTGCATGAAGGAAGTCGTTGCTGTGTCAGGTAGAAGGATGTTTTTTTTGCTGTAGAGAACAATTCTTTCCACATACACTACACACAAGCCCACCACAGGGTTAAATTTCTTCGCAATGTTGCGTAGCTCAACCCTTGCAGAGATACAGGTTTCCTGAGATTGCTTCTAGTCTTATGTTTCTATGATTTCACTCCCTGCACAAGGGCTCTACACATAGTGAATGTTATATTTGAGGCGAAACACGTATTCCCAGGGAAGTGTTCAAAAACTGAGTAGAAAAGGCTCTTAGTGACATGGTTTAGTGGTGGACTTGGCAGTGCTCAGGTAAAGGTTCTTAAAGGTCTTTTCTAACCTGGTTGGTTCTATGATCCGCGAAGTGCCTGCCCTCAACTAATTATACCTACCACAACTTTGAGGTTTTTCCTAATGCTATCACTGTGTCCAGAAGTTGTCTCAAAAGTAACAATAGTAATTGGGATTTCTCCCACAGTCAGAGGAACAACTGAGAAGTAGGCTGGTGTTGCAGAGTTCCCTTTAGCCACCAGAATCTGCTGCACAGGCTTGTCCATAGCCTCTGTGGTGCACAGCCCCTTTGCCGCTTCCATTGTCACTACAACCTGCAGAGACAAAGCAAATGCCTATGGTTATGCCTAGTGCACCACCACACAGGAAAAATACTCCAGTTCTACCATGCCTGTCTAGATAAGAATGGAAAATGAGAAACAGGTATAACAGGAAACTAGCTTTTGCTTAAAAAGCAAAAGAAGCAATGCAGATATTTTGCAAGACAGAAAGCGTTTTTCAATTCAGTCTCTTGAATTTACTATTCTCCATTTATAAAATGGGAAAACTTTTTCACCAAGAAGTGATCAAATGCTGGCGTAGCTTGTCCAAAGAGTTTGTGGAATCTCCCTCTTTTGAGATATCATCTAACCGGGCAAGGACCTTGAACAACCTGATCTAACTGGACCTGCTCTGAAAAACAGGTTGGACTAAGACCACTGGAGGTCCCTTCCAACATAAATCGTTCTATGATCCTATGGTCTGTCAATATTCTTCTACATTGACTATGGCTGTGAAGGTAAATCAGATAGTATTTCTTCATTACACTGAATTTTCAATATAGTTGTGAACTACCCCTGAACCATAGGGAAGTGAGAAGGATAGTACATTTTTATACATCCCAGCTGTATACCATTCAACGCAGTTCAGAAGATGCTGGTCAAGCAGAGCTGGCTGAGATAGGAAGAGATGAAAAAATAAGCATCAGCCTGAGGATCATGGAGGCCCTAAGCCCAGTGACAACTGTGGCCATATGCAGAGCTGGATAGGTGTCACGTGCAGACGAAGCATGGCTTTTTATTATATGCACAATGAATTTTGAGGCTAACATTGGATTATATGCTCATAATTTATCCCTGTACACTGTGTACCTGCTTTATCAACAGCTGCACTTTGCCCAGATTGGCAGGCAGCAAAAAAGTAGCTGGTTGCTTCAGCGAAGAGAGAGAAAACACACCCGAAGACAAGGAATTTGGCTGTGCACTATGGTAAATAAAATCTGTTTTATACAATAAAATTGATTAGCAGATAGAACTGGATCCTGTCCTTGGGCAGACTTTCAAAATGGGAGCACTATGTCTGCACTGTAGGAGGGCACTGAAAGGTGCTTGGGTCATTTACATTAAATTATTACATAGCCATACATCTAGCTAGACAGATGCCTATAGCAAAACAGTTGGTGGTAATACTACCTGGACATCATTGGGCAGGTAGTTGTAAATCACTGCTTTTATTTCTAGTTGTTCATGTCGTCTGACTGAGTATGGTAATCTCAGGGATACAAAAAAGGCTTTGAAAACTGCAAAGGTGTGTGGTTCAGCTATGCAAAATCCTGGGATGAGAAAAAGAAGACAGTTGAGAATTACACATTTGACATCAGCTGATAAGAAGTTGAATGTTTAATCGAAAGTCATCGTCTGGACATCCCCGAGGTCAAGAGCAGGAGAGGGAGACAGGTGCATCCATTCAACTCACCTGCACTAGAGACCTAACTCAGGAAGAGATTATTTGCCCTCTGGAGTCATTGCCATGGTTTTGGGTTGGTAAAATTTAGCAGGAATGTTTGTAACATTTGTGAGTGAAATGTGATGTTGTTATCACTACCTTTCTTGTGGCTTCCTGGCCATGTAGAAGTTAAAATTTGATGGTTTATAGAATGGAAAGAATAAGCGACAGTTTTGATTGTATAATCCATCCTCCTTCAGAGTCCACTTCATGTTGTTTTTTATAAATAAAAATAATTAAAAAGATCTATCCCTCAATTTCTGGCTGGGCTTTAATATGGCATAAAAGACAGGAGTAAATGTCACAACCAGAACACTTTTGTGCTTTCCAGTACAGGCTGTCTCATTCTGTCAACATAACATTGTACTTCTGTTTTAAAAAATATACATTCTCTATTCATCTGTACAAAACCCCCCAATAAAATACCCAATACTTATACCTTTTTGTGGAGATATGCTTATTGCCTGAACTTCCCAGGTAGTTATAGAGTCAGGAGCAAAATTTTCTGTACTAAAAACACAAACCAAAATATATTAGGGAGGATGGATAAAATGTAAGCATTGTTATTTGCTGAAGCTTTAGTATTGCAAGGGAAAAAAATAGTCCCTCAGTTGTGGAGAGAAAGTACTTGCAAATATTCTGAAATCATCCATATCAGATAAAGCTGATATTTATGTACATTTTACTGTACAAACGTAGACATATTCACCTGGTCATGTAATACAGTACCTATGATTTCCAGGGTTTTTCACTTCTTCAATATTCCACCACCAGCTCTCAGGAAAATAACTGCGCAAGTTGGGAGAGGTTCCATAAAACTCTTCTTCTTGGTCATCATAGTCTGTAACACAAGAGCAGGGCTTCTGTTTGAAGTCTTTGGCTGCTGACCTCACCCTGCTTGCAGGGTAAGGTTTGTCAGTTTGGCAAAGAGAAAGCAACATGAAAAATACTTTGAATTGGAAGACTTCATCTGGATTTCATCTTGTGCATTAAATAAACCAAACAACCAAACTTAAGAAGAGAAGCAATGACTAAAGCTTGTCATTGAACAAAAGGCTAATTCTTCTTTGCAAGTTCAATGGTTATACACTACCAAACAAGAAAACATTCCCCTTTAGCAGTGTGTAGCAAAGAAGTTCTCACCATCCCACAGTCATGACAGACAGCGCATGAAAGAGAAGCTCTGAGAAAAATGGTAGCAGAAATTACCCTTGGAATGGGGTCACTGTTAACACAATTTTTTTATTTAGTTTTTTTGTTTGGTTGGTTGGGTTTTAGATTTTTTGGGTTTTTTTTTTTTTGTTTGTTTGTTTGTTTGTTTTGTGATATGATCCCTGCATGATCAGAGAAACTCTGGGGAGAAGAAAGGAAGGAAGTCAAAATTGTCCCTGGCTGAAGTGGCCCCTTCTCCTGAGGCAGTGTTTTGCAGGTACTGGGTTGTTACAACAGTGGTACGGCTAATAAAATAGTTATGAATCTGAGATCACTCAGAGTCCTGAACACAGACAACAACCCTCTTCTCTGCTCCTCTATTTGCAGCCTCCTGAGGTGCAGGCAGGGGCCAAGATCTCCTCCATAAAGCTGTTCTGGTGGCTAGATGATTCCTGCCTTTTCTCACCCCAAGAAGTTATTAATCCCACTCTGATCCTCACAGTGCACAGTTGTAAAGATGCATTAGCAGCACTGAAATACTGATGTGAAAACTTCATTCTTGGCCCACGGCATTAAACACCCCTTAACCCTCCATTGCCACCAAGGGAAAGGTATTTTGCTGTTGACAGTTGCATGCCACTCTTCCTTACGTCGTGCCAAGCCCACTCTGGTCCTAGTCCACTTTTCCTTCTTTCTGAGGGCTGTGGCTTTTTCACAGCAGTCCTGGAAGGCTCTTCTGCATTCAGGGGAGCCAGCCACTTTCTTTAGCCTTTTCACACAGGAAAACCCCATGGGGTTTAATTTCATTCCATCTTGACAGCATTTTTGTAGATCAGTGTTTTGATATTTTCTGGCTGCAATATAATTAAAGCCCAGAATTAGTGCTTTAGAAGTAGTGTAAAGGTGCTCATCATGCTCATTCCTGTCATTCTTTGCAGTTGTTATTGCAACAGACCACCTTCAGCTGGGGACCTGTTTTCTGTTCTAAAACCAGTCCACAAACATAGAAGGAAAGCATGGGCCCTATGGCAACCTAGATATTCTATTCTAAGCTTTCTCTTCAGATTCAGACTGTGAATTATAAATGCTTCCTTGGCAGGCTGAGATAACTTAATAGAAATAACCATAGCAGTGTTCTCCTTGAATAAAGAGACCATTTTCAGAAGTAGAAAAGATTCCAGCTTTAAGTCTTCATGTCTCCTGGCAAGGAAATATAAATTTGTGTACACTTGGGCTTTTTGGGGTTTGTTTGCATTTTAATTTCTTTTTAATTTTGTTTTAGTCTTTATACCAAATATTGCACTAGCTCTTCTCTTAATTGGAGCACAAAGAACCAAATCCAGCACAACTTCAAAGCAGAAAGTAAAGAAAACAAATATGATCTATAAAACATTTTTTGGCACACAATTTTGATGAACTTTGAAACCGTGACTGGCTCCATAACATGTTGTCTAGTAGAGGTACTTCACATTTAGGAATATAAACTGATGAATTAGTTTTCTTCTGCAGCTGGGCCACTATTTGGGTTTGGTTTTGGTTTTTTTTTTTGAGTTATTTTGAGAGATGATGCATTGGGTCTCACAACATAGTACACACTTGTGCTAAGTTTTGTTACTTAATGCAAGAAGTGGGACCATATCTCCATATCCTTTACTATCCCATCACTTCTTGCCCCCTAGATCCCAGCCAGACCCTTTTGACTCCCCCTGCTAAGCCTTTCAGTCCACCCAGATGAGCAGACATACCAAGTCCGGACATTTTCTTCTGAAAATCCAAAGATCTCTTCTGCCTTTCAGTAACCTGGAGGCATTTATAGCCTGGGAAAGCAGAACAGAAGAGCTTGGTCATGATATTATGACAGTAACAGCCTAATCATTCAGTTCATTCACGGAAGATGAATCTTAGGACTTAATCTCATTCATAGAAGACCCATATTTGGTTGAGTAACCTCTTACAGCCCTAGTCAATTGCTGCCTGCCCCAGCTAAGCTGGGTACCAAAGGACCAGCAGCCATGATCTGGGCTAACTGAGCTGCCAGCGCTCAAGGGAAGAACAGACGTAGAAAAAGTCCACAGGCAAGGAAGATTTTGCAACATCAGGATAAAATGTTTCTGATAATTAAGCAATCCGTCTCCCCAGATCTATAGTGATCTTGTACAAACATCTAAAGTAAAGGGCAGGTTGCACTTACCTTCCCGAATTTTGGATTGAATTGTATCTGATAAAAAAGCCAGACCAACATCAGTAAAAACTTGAGCACTATTTGCACCACCACCTGCAGAGCATCCAAGATCATATGAATTCATAGCATTAAATACCTGCCAAATAAAATAGCATAGGTGGACTGTACATGCTTGAAAATGTTTTGGTAATTTTTATATATATTATAAAAATTTTTGTAGTCATTGACACACAGAAGCAAGACAAACTAGTGGTAAAAGCTGTGACTGGAAACTGAGGTTAAAGCTGAGAGATATTTTAGCTTGGCAGTGCTTCCAGGCAATACCTTTCTAATTAAAAAACTTGTCTGCTGTAGCATGGAAATCCCTATCTTAAATATATCATTAATCTTATATAGATTCTAAATTGCAAAAGCAAAAAGAGTTTCAGGTTTAGCAAAGCTGTGATTTAGGAATTAATAACCATTAATTACATTTTTGATTCTCTCATTAGTCATGGAAATTTTTGCTTAACTAGTAGATAGGATATTTCTTCTTACAGGTATCTTACTTTTTTAGCTGTAAGCTTATTTTTCTTGTTCAGAATAAAAACTGCTTTATCAACCACAGCTAGGGCGACTGCTCCTGCATGGTCTGTTTCAATCTGCAAATTGACTTTTTCTGTTGGTTCATACATCTCTCGTTCTGTTCGCACTTTAATCTAAATGGAAAAGATTGAGACAAAAATATCACATTTGTTAATAAAAAGCAAAGACTCTTTGGGCTGAGAATACTGTCAACAGGGATGTTCCAGTTTTGTGATGTTTCTGTCTGGGATCCTGTGTTTTGGAAGATGCGGGTGCAGGTATCTCCTACTGGAGAACAATGGAAGGAGGTTAAAAGATGTCTCTGTGCAGGATAATGGATGCGGCCTTTCAATGGCACTTAAGCACCAATGGGAATTAAAAGCACGTGTAAAGGGTTTGCTCAACTAGGGCCTTCATAATTTTGTTATTTTCCAGTGGAAACAAAATCACCGTGAAATACAGCAAAAGACTAACTAATGTACAAAATTAGCTGGTTTAAACCAGGTAGTAGTAGTACCTCCTTTCTATCTCACATTTGAATTTTTCAACATGACCGCAGATCTGGTTCATATCTAATGCAGTCACTTCTATGGTTTAGGAGGAAGTAGCCATGGTGATTATGAATAAATAGGGAATTATTAATGGAAATGCTAACTTGAACGTAAGTGGGTTTTGTTACTTTACAAATGAAGAATTGTATGTTAGAGATGGATAATTTTTGTTGAAACCTTCTTTTTCCCCCCAGTATATTATCACATTCTTTTACCAAAACCAACTTTTTTTTTGGAAAAACATAATTTTAGACAGCTGACACTTTTCAGCAGTAGTGTTTCATGCTATTGGGAATGATTTTTGTGTCTTTTTTTTTTTTCATTTTGCATTCTGATACCAACATAAGGAGAAGGAAGAAGGTGAAAGAAGGGCTTAAAGGGACTCCTATTTTGTCCACACTTCATTTTCTAATGTGAACTTTATTTCTTTTATGTGCTTTAGTCCCAGCTATATCTTCTAGCCAGAATACTGATGACTCTCATTTTCGGTAACAATAAATGCCTTTCACATTTTTACTCCAGTCCTGCACTTGCTCTGCTGACACCCCATGTTTTTGTTTTTACTTTGGAATACAATGACAAAAGCTACTTGCTTTGAAAGTACCTTTCCTTCACAGACATCCATAACATCCACCCATACAGAATCAGCAACAATCTCTTGAAGGCCCTCATTTGCAACGAAGTAGTAAGCTAAAAAGCGAAAGGCGGGCACCATCTCCTTGGTGATTTTAAGGTTTATTATTTTGCTTGAAGAGGGGACCCTTCCCAAAAGCTCAACCTGTCCCTTTGTCACAACCTGCAGGGCAGAAACAAACAGAAATCAAATACAGTGAATACACAGTAAACAGGGCATTATGTTGCACAATTTTCTATACACATATAGATTTTTCCAAGGCTATTTCTGTTTAAAATTTGTTTTCATCTGATGGCACTTAATTGTTCTAATTCCCAACCTGCACACCAACAGCCTGGAGGAGACCAGCACACAGTGCTTCTAGCACAGGATTGTTGTGATAAAGCCTCTGCTGCAACGATCCTGAGGCCCAGGTTTGAACACAAATCTGTCACATCTCACCCAGTCTTACAGCTTGAACAGGGGGCCCCAGGTGACAGTCTTAATTTCTGCTTTCTACAATAACAGGCCATCACCCCCAAGAGGATATCAGCTTTGTTTAATCTGTAATCAGTATTGAATCCTTCAAGAGGTATGGAAGGATTGGACCAGGAGGTTTCATCCAGAAGTGTTATTCAGGATAAAGTATTATAGACTGGCCCACAGCTGATTTCAGCCCATCTCTCACTATTTAATTCCTTTCTCCCCTTGCTATATTAATTATATTCCTGGCTGGTCAGAGGGGTAGAAAACAGACACTGTGGCGCTTCTGATAGTGCTTCTCCCTAAACAAAATACACAAAGCTTTCCTAAACACACAACAAATGGCCTTGAGAAAGAAGCAAAAAACATGCTGCAGCCTGGTCAGAAACCCTCACTGCCTTTGTGTAGATGACCAAAGTTTGAGAGAGAGCCTCACCATTGGGATGTAACAGTATCTCTCACCACCCCTTCCACACACCTTGTCTGCCTAGCACTCAGCCTTCCCAGAGCCCAGCAGCAGCAATTCCAATCCTGTGCTAAGTCATCCAATGAAAATAAACTCCCAAACCTAAATTTAACACCTAGGTATGCAACTATTCCTATATATCAGAGTCCTATTAAAAATAAATGGGAACTGGTGCCTGTGGTGCTTATCATCCCAGGAAATTTAAGCTGCCAAGGAAAATCAGGACAAAGAGGATTGAAGGGGATTAAACACATTTGATGTTCTTCAGATTCACTCCTGGAATGTGTCCATGAACACATTTGTCTCCTTCAGCAAAATAAATACTTTGCATTCTTTGTCCTGACTGAGCAGGATTGTTTCCTCACTTTTCCATCTATAGAACCAGTTTTCAGACCTAATTTCAGGATGCTATTCAGGGCCATAACAGCCAGTACCTTCAGGGGCCCTTCACGACATTATCTGTTGGAGATAACACTGACCTACCTGTTAACTAAGATCAGGTGCAGGTAATACAGAGCCACGGTAATATCAGAATTCTGTGTTATTCATTAAATAAACTATAAAAGGCATTTTCTGAGATAGTCAAGGTCCTCTAGAATGCAACTAGGTTTTCTAATTGCAGGGACAGAATCTTTTGCATATTTATGATCTGCCCACAATGAGGTGGGCAGTTCTGTAACAGCTGAAAAAAAGTATTTATGTGAATCAGACCAGTAAAAAAGATATCTAGTGTTAGTTTATTATGAGGGAAGAATACAGATTGGAAGGAGTGGGAAAGAATGAGATCTGGATTAAGAGAAATCAAACTGCCATAGATAGAGAAGTTATCTCTCTAGGATTTCAACTTCCAAGCTGTCAATTTAGTATCTTTCAAAACTATTCACATAATTATGCATACAAAAATACCCTACATGGATCTATTTGCTATAGACTGTATTAAAAACTACAGGCTAAAATTTACACTTTTGCGCCTTTCTTCATAAGAAAAGAATACAAAGATTTGTGTATTACATGTCCAAAATACATGCAGATAAAAAGAAAAAAACAGAATCATAAAAATAGTTTCTGGAAGGGCCCGATGGAATTCTCTAGTTCACCTGCCTGCTCTAAGATGAGCCATGACCAACATAATATTAGGTCAGATGTTGTCTTCTCTAGTTGAGTGTTGAATGCTTCTGAGGATGACAGTTCTCTAAACTCTCTGGGGAACCTTTTCCAGCACCATATTCATCAGTAGTGATAAGATTTTTCAAAAATGAACCTTCCAGGCCATAATTTGTAGCCTTTCTCCCTTGTTATATTGCATGGCACCACCTAGGAAGGTTTGTCTCCTTTATGTCTGTAATTCCTTTTCAAGTACTTTAAGGCTGCTATTAACTCACTCTTAGCCTCTTCACCAAACTAAATAAGCCCAGTTCCCTCATCCTGACTTGGTAGATCAGGTTGGGCTGGGACACTCTGATCTCAGTTGCCCTTTGATGGATCCCCCCTGATTTCCCAAGTACTAGTAAGTGGGTAGGTGTTCTAGGTTGCATAGTTTCTAAAAGAAACTATGTGCTAATATTCTGTTTACCATATAATAGAAATAGTCAATGCTTCCACTGCCAGGCTGATGAATATCATTCAAGGTTATATGTAAAGTATCTCCAGGTGCCATAACAGTATGTGGGATGCTGATGCTGAGGTAGTTCAGGGAAGCAGACTGATATCTTTCAGCTCTAATGCTGGTTTCTGGTGATTCTAATTTTTCTTTTCCCTCTTCAGCCTTTACCTGTCAGGGAAGAAAAAGACAAAGTAAATGTTCTTCAGGAGACAGTGTAGTGTCACCCTTAATTCAAATCTTGTCAGGTTATTCAGAAACAGCTGGGAAATGAGATGAATCACTGCTGAGAACTCATTAGCAGAACCTGGCATCAAACAACAGAGTTTTGATTACTTTATTCTCTTACCCTTTTTTTGTCTCTTGCTGTATTTCCACTATTTTTCAGCCTTTTCTTCTTCTGAATGAGAATGAATGGCTCAAAATCACAAAGTGATTTTGTACTTAGACATCATTTATCTATTTTTATATTGTGCACATAATAGAACTCTCTGAGTGTCCAAATGTAGCCTACTGTCTGCATTGCTCAGGTCCTTTTCCTTCACCTTCTTATCATTTCCTGTCACTTCTCATGGCAATACTCCTAGCAGTCTCATTTCCATCCTTCATGCCAGGAAAATACATACCTGAACCACAAAAAAACCCAACCAACACTACCACCAATGCATGTGCTCCCAAAGCTCTGATGTACAAGAGTGCCCACTTCAGTGAGACATCCTTTAGGCCCCTGGTCTCTCCAATATATCTTACACAATCTGGACAAAGTTGTGCAGATAGTGTAAGAAATCATGTTTCACTCTCTTTGCTAATTTAATGAAAATAGATCATCTTCACAGTCATTAATGATTGTTTTATGAGGTATTCTCAGTGGCATATTTTTAAATCTAGATGTTTGGGTTTTCTTTACCATTATTTCAAGCATCTGAGCATCTCCAGGGATGTTAAATTTAAAGGGGATTAAACCCTCTTCATTAGAAAGTGCAGTCTTCTTCACCGGAGCATGTCCAGGCACAGCAACAGTAGCAGTGACAGGTAGAGAGGCAGCAGGAGAGCCATCAACCGAAGTGACAGATGCCTATTGGAAAAAAATGTTTTTGTGTTACTTCAATGAGATGCCTGGGTTTAAAAACTGCCCACAAACCAGAATCAATTACTTTTATAAACTGAGAAGATACAAAACTGTACACATCTGTGTTGGAAAATTTGGGCTTTGGGAGGATGGGTAGCAACTGACTCAGTCTGGACTTGAGCTAAAGGTAAAAATCTTGGAACACAGCTTAACAGCTGCTCAGATTTTCACTTAGCATCTATTAGGCCTCATGCTGATCCCAGAGATGTTTGTCTTTACCTTATAATAAGGAAAATTTCTAACTTTAAGTCCTGGTAGAAAACTTTGTAGAAAAACTTGAAGGTCTGAAGTTTGAAAACTAAAAAACTTAAAAACTTTTTTTTTTTTTTTTTTAGAAAAAAAGACAATACCCTGGTTTAGTTTTCAAAATTTGAATTTGATATGGGGTTAATTTGATACATCATTATTTTAATCTTTTGATATGGAACTGAGGAAGAGAATGCTACGTATTTTATAAAATCTTGTTGCACAGAACTGCACAGATGACTTCCAGAGCAGAAAACCAGCATTTTCTGGCTTCAATTTCCTGCTTAGGATCTGCCTATGCAGAAATGAGACAAACCAGGCACACAAGCAGTAGCTCTGTGTTGGACCTATTCTTAAAGGTCTCTGTTCTACAGAGCTCCCACAGGATCAGATAAGGATTGTATAAAGAGGGCAGATTCAAATCCCTTGCTACGGACACCAACAGACAGCTCAGTACTACATACCACAACAGAGAAGGGGGCTCCAGGCACAAAATACTTTTTGGTGTTAGATAGATCAACAGCATAAGGAGATTTCACAAACTTCACATTGCTGAGTTCCTCTTCCCTCATCTCACCACCTGTTAATATCAAACGGTATGTGTTGTTATGAGAGCAGTAACTATGTGATCACATATTACCATACCATCCATCATTTCTGTTTTCAAGATTAATTGCTACTGAAAATCTTCTGGATAGGTATGCTCCAGGCTCATGTCTCAGATGAACACCAAGATAAAGCTATTTGGAGTTGACTGTACTTGTGCATATACTAAGTATCATGGTCTGATAAAACTGTGGGAAGGCATAAAAGGACAAGTAGGACTCACAAAGGCTAGATTCTCTGCATTGCACAGTATACATAATACATATTCCTTACCTTTAGACTGATAGCTCAGCCAGATGAGGTACAAAGGAAGCAAAGATACCAAGCTCAACAAATAACTTTCTTTGTATGGAAGGAATAGATGAGGCTGAGGTGCTCAAAGAAGATCTCAAGAGGAGTGATTTATCTGTGTTCATACAGGTGTCTGGTATCACTTCAAATGGACTAGGGTACCTTAGACATCCTCACAGGGATATTTAACATGGGACAGACCCTACAGGAGAGTATTTACAGTAGACCTGAGCACCTCTGTTGCAGCAGTGGAATACCACATAAGACTACATAGGACATTTAAAGTAGCACTGGACATTTATGTTCAGATAAGTGAATCCCACCCAAGATTAAGTTTGTCCAAAGAAGGGAGTCAGATGAAAGACACTGTCATGCACTGTAGTATGAGCAAGCTTTGCAGTGAAGATTGGTACAGTGGACAAGATTTGACACACAAAGGGTTATACTAGAGAAAAATCAATGTAAATATTCCAGATTGTATCAGCTAAAGCGTAGTGTACTCACTTGCAGTTTCTACAGTAGTAACAGCAACATATAAATGAAGTCCTTCCAGAGTGGAAATACTCTTTTCTAATTTCTCTTCCAAAAGTGGAGTATTTAAAGTAACTCTTCCTTTTCCATTTTGAATCTAAAATAAAAGTGGAGGAGAAAAAAAAACACCCAACAACCCTCAACTGGTTTGTTGTCATTAGAACGAAAAACCCTGTTTATAGCATGACTACAGTATGATAGTGGATCTATGTTTTGATAATTTCTGACAGTATTCAGGTCACCTGGGATAAATCAGAAGAGTTCCATTGAACTCCAGTACTTACTGATAGCTGTTGCTCCAGGCCTGGAAGAAAGACTTTTCTCTCATTTTCATCCATTATGCCAAATCGCACATATGCAACACCTTGAATACCTTTCCCGTAAGTGTGTCTTTGGAAGGAAGAAAAGTGAGGAGATGAATCATTACATTAATAAAAAACTAGCATAAATCAGACTAATTATTTATACTGAAACAAAACTGGGATATCTGTAGGCATCCCATCTGTAACTAATAACTTGGAAACAAAAATTAGTCCCACTTACTGATAATTCAGACATGAAGACTTTTACTGGCCTGTGTGCAGAGAAATATATAGAGTAAATCCCATTGTCAGAATCACATGTGGAGGCATTGTCTGACAGAATTTACATCAGAGTAATTTAAAGTTTGTTTTGTTGTTTGTTTGTTGTTGTTTTTTGGTTTTTTTTTACAAATTAATGAGAACTTTAGTTGCATAGTGAGATCTCACACAACTCATCCCGTTCACAGGGAGCAAGGGAGGTATCCAGTATATATAGCTTGGATGAACAGCTAATTCCTTTGTATAAGACACCTCATGAACAGACCATTTAAAAATAAGGGACCAGAGAATCATCTCGGGGACCTAAATAAAGTATTTGGTAGCTCTGAAGACCTCTAGAGACAGATATTGCCTTGCTGATATTTTAATACCTGCATTAGCAGAGTAGACACCCTCTGTTCCATGTCTCTCCTATGGATTTATGCAGTATAGCATAGGGATCTTTATCCAGAAAACCTCTAAACTCTCCAATATAGGTCATCAAGACAGTGGATAAGGTATGTTGTTGCACCCGGCAGGCTCCTTACTCAACAAAACCCTGGCAGATGGCATCTTCCCGCAGCACAGCATGTAATGTGCTACGTGAGACCTGTCACAACCATGGTGGTATCTTTTACTTGTGGAAATACCGTTTCATGCCAGTTCTGTAATGGCTTATTTTTGTTTAAACAAAGGCTCCTTCAAATTGACCTGATCAGCAGCACTGATCTATACCAACAAACTAACTGAGAGGCAGTTCTTAGGAAAACTGCTTAAAATGCCAGAACTAATAGCTGTGGGAAACAACAGTCAATATACCAAATAAATGTTCATTTAATGTATGGCCAGTTCAGAGAAATAAGTTCAATTATCATGAATTCCATATGCTGATTTTGATGACAGTCAGGCAGGCTGGTGTAGCACCACTAGAAACTTGTCCAATAGGCAAAAGAACATTATCTAGTTATCCAATTCCAATTTTTTCTCCTAAGTAATTACAAAGTTAATGAGTAGTGAAGTATATATGAAAGAGTTGCACAATCCATAAACTCAAAATTGAGTGCTGCAATAACATGCAGAGGAAACCTTAGAAAGGATTAAAATATTAAACCCAGTTACCTGATATCATTTTAGATCATGATATCAAGTAATCATGAATAAAACTAGTAATTATTCAATAGAACCAAAAAAAGAAGTGAAGGTGATCAAAAGGAGATTAGAAGAGTTGAGTTCGTTCAGCCAACCAAAAGGAGGTGAACACAGGATTCTGCCAACACTCTGAAGGTGTAGTGGGCAAAGGAAGGGCCAGCACAATCAAGGCAAAGAGCTCAAGGGCAGCAGGCAGAAGACCGAGAAGGTAAAAGCTGGCCAAGGAATGAATTTAGACTGGAAATAAAACCCAGCAGAACTGGAGGACTGGAAGATCAGTCTTCCACTTAGTTGCAGTGCTAGGGTCAATGTAGTACATTTAGCCACTGCACTCTGTTTGGACCAGGTTAATTAAATTAAATTGAGTGCAGTGCTGTGCAGCTGCTCTACTAAATGCCCTGTCTTCCACAGCAGGGTGGCCACATTCAGACCTGGGGTGTCTCGGTCTATGCTTCCTCCCAAATGTTTCCAGGAATTCTTTGGGGAGAGCTGCATATTTGAGGCTGAGCCTGTGCCATGCCATGCACCAACAGCCAAACTCCAGGCACAGGAAACTTCCCTGGAACTGTCTAATTTACTACCCAGGTTACTCAAATATGTTTTCTAGTATTACCTTCAAATCCAGGCAAAGTTCATACTGTATGAGAGTAATTCTGCACAGAAGGAAAACATCTAAGAAATTATATCTCAAAAGAGCATAAAATCATAGAATGTTTTGGGTTGGAAGGGACTTTAAAGACCATCTGTTTCCAACCCGCCTGCCATGGACAGGGACACCTTCCACTAGACCAGGTTGCTCAAAGCCCCATCCAACCTGGCCTTGAACACTTCCAGGAGTGGGACATCCACAGCTTCTCTGGGCAACCTGTTCCAGTGCCCTACCACCCTCACAGTAAAAAACTTATTTCCAATATCTAATCTAAATCTACTATCTTCCAGTTATTTCTCTCTCCATCTTCCTAATGTGCAAGGTGGCCAAGATATTTCTAGTCATTTTGGAGTGCAGCTGAGAGGTAAATAAAGGAAGAACTTTCTCCTAGGAGGCAATCATTAGTATTTCCACTCCTAAGAAACTTGAGCATTCCATAGTCAGGAAGGCTTGATGTATGTTGATGAGCCACTGTTAGATCATACAGCTAATTTAGATCTGCCAGTATGAGTTCAAAAATACCTGAGCCACACAGCACAAAATACTTATCCTGTCAAGTTTCAGTCTGATTCTTCTGAGGTACTCAAAACATTTTGATGAGTTAATTTTTCATTGTCTGACTTTCTAAGTTAATACATGTCTGAGGCCATTCTAACTTTCTAATTTGATACGGGATCATGTGTAATTTAGTCTCCATGGAGCCCTGCCTCGTAGTCTGGCCAGTTTGAGAGCTGAGCTCTATAGCCATGTCTCATCCAGATCAGTGTTGCACTACTCTGCAGTACTGCATGTGCCTGTAGTGATGGTCATGGAAAGTCCTCTGATCAATTGTGTTTATTCACCTGGAAATATCCCAGCATAAAATCATTACTCTCAAATAAGCACCAGCTTATTACTTACAAACTTCACTGGGCTTTGAGAAAGTTTTGTATACCTTTCTACTTGAACTACATTAAATAGCGACATCTGAGGCTTTAGAATGTTTCTAAATGTTTAAAGCAAAAAACATAAAGAAAAGCAGGCTATTGTTTTGCCTGGAACCTTATTTAGCTACAGAGAGCAGGATCCTAGTCACCTTTTTACTAGCAAACAAAAGTATTCAGAAAATCTTGTTTCATTTTCATCACCTCTACTTGTGCCCTGATAGCATTTTACACTAATATCTCAAGTTAGTAGTGGAAACAGAGACTATATAGGATTAAAGTCAGATTCAAGTAAAGCCAAAAGCTGGTTAACTGTTAATGAAGAGAAAAAGGAGGAAGCTGCAAAGTTCATTATCTACTTTTCTGCCTTGTAAAACAGCCTTGCTGCGAGCACACATACTTTGCCTCGATATCAAACACAAAGCTGTCATTCCAGATGTGGTAATACGGCTGAAGTGGGATGAGTTTGACTTCAAAAGATGGAAGTTCTACATGGAAAAAAAGAAGATAAAAGGTCATTTCAAACTTATCTTAAACTCCTGGCATGTGGCAACACCCTCTGAGAGGATGCAGCTGCACTGAGAGGATGTTTTGGCTTGAATCAGCAATGCACTTCTGAAGCAAATCTCCTGATAATCTTCCCTTATACCACTTTACTTCACAAAGTGCAGCAGTTTTCAAGCACGCAAAATTGATTTACATTTTCATTTACAATAAAAGAAATCAAGTAAAAATTTCATTTACAATGGAAACAAGCCAGAATATAAACTTTAACTGCTAACAAATGGGCATTAAGTGTCCTGGACCAGAAGCAGCCTGAGATAAACCCACCCTGAAATGGAATGAGTGTGGATGAGGTCCTCAGCATCAGCTGTGTCACTCTGCAATTTGTTCCTATAAAGCCTAACTATCTGCTACTGTAAATATAGCTAGAGAAAGTTGTTCCTGCATTTAGGTGTTTACAGAGGATGCTGTAGCCTCCGCTATAATGTGATACTCATGAATTAAGGCTAGCTCAGTTTGGTTAAACTGAGATTTTAATATAATCCTGAGAGTTTCTTTTACCTTTAAGAAAAAATGAAACAAGTAGCCCCACACTAAATTGGACTGCAAATAAATCAAGCCATTTCTTACCCCAAATTGTTAAATTCCTACATTTTTACTTCCTTTACAGTGCCCTTACTTTAATTTAAAAAAGCTTCTCTCGGTATAGGTACAACTCTAAGCAACTTCCAAACTGAATTCTACTGAGAGAAAATAGGCAGCTTAATTTTTTATTCTAGTCTTCACTGAAAGCTTTGGTCAGAATTACAGTGATTTTAAAATGGAGCTCATGTCCATTATTTTTTTTTTCTGCAAGTAGGATACCCCTTCCAAAAAAGGGTGTATTCTGAAAAATGTTGAAGTTACTTAATTTGTATAAAAATTAAGTGTTTTTTTGAACTGTAAGTGGAAGGCGCACAAAACCAGAGTTCTTCTGTGCATCAGAGATAGCAATGAGGCACTGAAACACTGAATTTTGTTCTTAGTACCTAATTACAGTCAGGTTTAATCACTACGTTATATCTTTTAACACATAGAGATGACTTCATATACTTATAGTGCAAATTACATATTCTCTTACCATAAATCTTAACTTCAAATTCAGCAGAAACATTAGACATTTCATATTCATGAAACCAGGCTTTGATTTTCCAAGTTCCAGGCCTAAAGATCAGATTCAGCAGAAAAAGGTTGATTAGGATTCTTTAGATATTTTATGATGCTAATCTGTTTAAATTATCACTAAATGCTAATGTTTTTTTGCTTTGATTTCATCCCAAACTAATTTATTAATGGATTTCTCTTTGCTAGGAGCCATTTCCAAATGTCCTAGGAAAGACTCAAAGACTTTATGAGGAACTACAAGATAAGATATTCGCAAGCCGCATGTAGCATGCACTGCCTTTGAAAAGCCCTCAGAAATAGATAACTCACCACATATTTCCTATAGCTTATCTTCACTGTGATGTCAAAATCAATCTAGCATGCAAGAACACACTGAATATTAAGTAAAAGCTTGATTGTTTGAAACCAGAGGTAATTAGTTACACTTTGCAAGCATAGCCCTTACAGAAGTGCTCTCCTCAATGCAGTCAATATGGTTTAGCAGATAGGTAACAAGTTTACTAAATGGTTCCTTACCAGGAGAAATGTTACTGATTACAGCATATCAACATAAAATTCTGGACTCTATAAGATGAGGTTCTTGAAGGTGAAAAGATATTAACCATAGGTTCAATCTCTGAAGACCAATTTTGAAAGGTAATTCAAGCAAATAAGCAGTTAAAAATCTTAAGTACTTCAACAGGTAAGGGGAATGAATCTGGGTGATTTGATCCTGCTAACAGGATGTGGGGTGAGTCATCCTCACTTTAGACATTATATTGTGAGGTCTCTAATCTGCATAGGTCCTCTTGGGCTCCTTGACAGACAACGGAGAGAAACAGACAGTGATGAGATGTGGTTCATCTCATCCTGACATAGGCATCTAAAACAGCTCAGATGAATCACAGCCTAAGTATAATAGAATCATAGAATCATAATATGGTTTGGGTTAGAAAGGACTTTAAAGATACTCTAGTGAAAACTCCAACCCCCTTCCACAGGCAGGAACACCTTCCACTAGACCTGGTTGCTCAAGACCCCATCCAACCTGACCTTGAACACTGCCAGGGATCTCAGTGGAGCCTGTGCCAGTGTCTCACCAACTTCACAGTCAAGAATTTCTGATACCACATCTAAATCTGCCTTCTTCCTTTTTAAAGCCATTCCCCCTTCCCTTGTCCAATCCTTATATGCCCCCTGTAAAAAGTCCCTCTCCAGATTTCTTGTAGACCCCCTTCAGCTACTGGAAGGCTGCTCTAAGGTCTCTCTGGTGCCTCTCCCATGTCAGACAAGGGAGTGTGGGGTGACACGCTTAGGTATAGACCCCCTCATGACAGTAGGCACCAGAGCAGCCACTGCTGTGTCATGCTGCCAGTGTGCCATGGTGCTTCCCAGGTGTAATCAGAGCACAACTGTCTTTAGCGCACCTCCTGTTCTGAAGAAATGGTAAAGCAGACAATACAGAAAAAGAAGAGAGGAAAACAGGAGCATAGCAGAAAGATGTGAAGTGGAAGACAAGACATGTTTTTATCTTGAAGATAGCTCTGCTTCAAGAGACATTTGACATGTGAACTGTTCCAATGCTCAAGGCACAGCAGTAACGTACTCAGCAATGTCAGGTATTTCAATGTTTTCAGTGAACACTGTTTTTATTTTCCGGTCTGACTTTTTAACCGTCATTCCTTTTGAATTCTGTTAAGAGAGAAAAAACGAACAAAATTATACACCAGGTGTCAAAAGTCTACATCCAAAAGCTCAGGTTCATGTAGTAGTCCTAAGGAAGAGAAAAAGCTCTGCTTGCTTTATTGCTTGAATATTCACATTATGTTTCCCTCCATGCTCTTGAAATTAGCCAAAAATAAGCAGACATTTCTCAAAATGTGTTAATACTGTTTCTCTGGAGAGAAGGCATAGCTATAATTTTACTTTTAGATCATTTTTATAGTTCCTGTGACAAAGAATCACTCATTAACTGTGGTTTTTGTCTACTTACTAGCACAGCAACTGTTATTGTGTCATCTGCTGGCCTCATAGCATTGTCCAGAATGAAGATCCTGTATTTTACTGTGTAACAGAAGAATAAATTTTTTCACATATCTATTTCTGGCCTTCCTAGGTAGCAATTATTACAAGCTCTGAAATGAATTACTGAATTCAAGATAAAACATATACTTTTAATAAAAGGAAATCTGAGAAAATGAAAAATAAAATAAATGCTTTGCACGTGACATGAGCAAACAGATACCTTTTAGAAGCAAATTCCAAAAAATACCCAAAGAGCTTCACTCAATATTGTATTCCTTTTGCAGTCAAGGCCTGCAACCAAATTCAAGAACTTTTTGACTTGTCTCTCCTGTTAATTAAATTTTTAAGTAACAAAACAGATCTGGTCTTTAAGTGCAAAGGGTTCTGGTGTTGAAAGCAGGAGCAATAGGAGATTTTTGCTTTCCAAAGGAAAGACACTGTTAGGTTTTTTGACTAAAAAGGAGCAGATTTCGCCTGGCTCCTATTAGAAGAGAGAATGACTTCATAACTCCAGTGATATCTCCGCATGGCTTGCTACAATGTGCAGAGCAGATCCCATAGAAGCCCTGGCTGCAGAAAGTGAGTTTAATGTCTGGACCAGCTGGTGAGGACAGAGGTAGCAGGGTTAAATGAGAAGAGTGTACACTAGGAAGATTCAAGTCGTCATTACTTTTTCTAGTCATGCCCTTTTAAAATTTATATTTGACATCTGAAATGAAACATTTGTATTTTAACCTTTAGAATTTGGTGTGTATATAGGCTTATCTGTCTGAATAAAAATGTAGCCTTTCTTGGAAGACAGGAGGATACGAGTGCTTCGAATGGTCTGCTTATAAAGGTCTCTGCTTTCAGTGACTAGCAGAACATATGGCTGATGACTCCTCTTGAACAGATCCTGTTGTGAAGTTCCTGGCTTGACCTGAAGAGGGCAAAAGAAAAAAGCCCTCAAGAGCCTGGTAATTTTGGAACCACACCGCTGACGCCCAAAACAGCTGAAGTGTTTAAATCATTTTATGAGGGCTATTCAACTGAAGATACTAAATTATATCTATCTCACTGGGTGTTGTATCTTTCTAATTGGGTGAACATTTCTTTTTAAGTAGATATACTATCTATTCCCCCATTTTCCACCATATAAATACATATTCTGTCCTGTGGCAATAACTCAAGCCCAGTGACTTTTCTTTAGTCAATGTGCATGTTAAATTCTAGTTACCACGTCATTTAGAAGTTGTAGTAGCATCTTTTAATCCTTCACTTGCTAAAATCTTGGCTATAGGATTAGAGGTTTATCTCATGGCAGTTAATACAATGTTTCTAAGCATCATGCTCAAGAGAAACCTGATTTGAAAGCTCAGCTTTTCGCTTTGTGAGTAATCAATCAGAGCTAAACTGAGTCTTCCTCTGTGCTGTTTTCCAACCAAATGGCCCAAACAAGTACTCCTGAACTAAATGCTGCCAAACTTCAGGGAGACATGTCAGAAGTAAATGGTACAAAGCAGGATGTAAAGAATTAATCAATTTACAGGTTTGCAGAAACATCATAGGTTTGGTCTGAGAGACTGCGCATGTTTAAAGGTTTCTCCTGTTTTGTAAAAATGGGCAGTATGCCAGAGGCAGTCTTAGTTTAAATTATACAGAAAACCGAACAGTAACAAAGCAATTGCATGTTTTAAGATTTAATTTCATCACAGATCTACAGTAATGAAAAGCTCGTTGATCACCATGTGATGAGCATGATAGTTGGACACAAATGAGCAGTCACAGTCATCACTGAAATTATATTTGGGATAGTTTTATTAGCTGTTTGGGTAAATAGGGTGCTGCTGACACTGGAATTAGTGTTTTGTCATCTGTGTCTAAGGATCAGTGCTGTCTCTGTTCCAATGTATTCCTAGTACAGATTGTGTTTTTTTATCATATAACATTTACATCACTATGATGGTAGACTTACCATTAATTTTTTCATGTCTTGGTAGTTGTTATTTTCATTAAGATTAAAGATGACCCTCTCTGATAGGAGCCGATTTTTTGTCTCATCTTTGAAGTATGCAGTAACTTGCACAGGACGCTGTGCTCCATGGACTTGAACTGTTATTGTCTCATGTGTACCCAAATGTACCACATTTGGGGCAGTAATAAGAAAGCTAAACCAACAGAAAAACAGATTGTCCAATATGAAGGATGATTTTTGCATAATTCAAAAATGCCTGACCAATATGGATTTTAAAGAAGAAAACACAATAGTTGAGCTTGAGACTTATGGAGATCATGTAGTCCATCCCCTTGTGAATCAGAGTAAATACTCTGGACACTGGAGGTCAGTACCAGACTGCAGGCAGAGAAATAAGTATCTGGGGCTGGAGAGGAAGGGGAGGAGGGTTTGATGGCAAGCACCTAAATAAACTTGATCCTGGTGGTAACAAAACAAGAGTCTCCTCTTCAAAGTCAATTTGAAGGACTTTGTTAATGCTCCATTGATTTTCTCAGTTACATCTATTTCCCAAACCGAGGAATTTGTCCAACTAGAAGAACCAATATCAACATATGTAAATCTCCACTCAAATAGAGGATAAGTACAGAAAAATTCTGAATCTCTCCCAGAAGTGAGATCTTTGCCTCCTGCACTGCAGAAATCGATTACAGAAAGGAGAATTATTCTTTCCCAAGATTTTCCAATCCAGTAAATGTCATAAACTAAGGATGAGCAAGCAGCAATGAATATCATGCTTCAGTAGGACATTTAAAATTGTTACAGAATGGAAATCTCTCCCCTTACAAGTACCTTGAAAGGGCAGGTTTAAGCCTTTTACTTTTTACCTATTTAAGGTAATACAAATTCTCAGCGGTCAAAGAAACAGGCTTTGTTGATTCTCTATCAAAACCTTTAGCATTTCCTACTTTTAAACAATTTGTTTGGAGTGAAGAATTATTAATAAAATGTACTTACGATGGTGCTTGCTGTGCACGGGACAACAGCAAACAATAACTCGTCAAAAATATCAGCCTTTCCATTGGAAAACTCTACATCTGCAAAACAGAAACACCAAACAGCCACTGTCAGTCTCCCCTTGAGCTGCAGGTTGTAAGGAATGAGCTGATGGCATACTGCAGCAAAGAACATTTCCTATTCTGGTTATTTATTAATAACTAGCAAAACTGTGCAACCAATAATGATGGACGTGCTAGTGATGCACAGATTAAATAGCCTGGGGAGAGACATTCTGGCCTAAGCCACAGTTTTGCATTTGATTATTCATTCATTCTCTTCCTAGATTCAGTGTTTTCATGATAGCAACTAGAAGCCATGTGCAGAGAAGAGTTTTCACAAATATGGCAAAGGCAATCCCCAAATTTGGCAAAGGCAATCCCCAAATTTGGCAAAGGCAATCCTCAAATTTGGCAAAGGCAATCCCCAAATTAAACAAGACACCATGGTTAAAAAGTGTCTGTCAAATGCTTCTAAATGGAGACAAATGTAAGTGCCAGGTCCCTTCTCTATTAACTTCTTCAGGTCTTCTCTAATTAGCTCCAGGCATCTCTGTGGTCCAGCAAAGTTGAGAGAAAGCTCCTGGTTTAAACAGCACCAAAGTAGTTGTGCTGGAAACCTATCCATACAACTCAGTCACAGTCTGTAGTTCTTGAAAGCATTCATGCTTTAACTTAGATGGAATTAAAATAGATGTTTTTGAGCTACTCAGCCCAGTTTTGCATTATAGTCAAGACAGAGGGATTTTCCAGAGTGTAATTAGTCTCATCTTAGCATGAGCACGCCAGCAGAAGGCATTTCAGACTGCAGGAAAGAAATACAGTCTCTTAAAAGGCAGGATACTCAAAAAAGGGGACAAAAAATGTACCTGAGGAATAACTGTTCAGGATTCAGTTTTGGTCAAGGGTAAATGAAATAACAAACAAAAACTCTTACTGGGTTTCACTTTTGCAAGCTTTACTGTATTGTTGTCTCACAAACATAATTCTGTTGACTAATGCAAATGGAAAATTGCCCATCTGATTAACAGGAAGGTCAAACCCCAGAAATGATTACATGCCTGCCCAAAAGTTCTGGGGATAAACTGCCCTTTAATACACCACATTTAAATCTGCTTCTACAATTATTAGTAATGGATGCCTTAAATCACCACTCCATTATTTGTAAGGCAAGCTCATGCTCACAGAAAGGGCTACTTGCCCTGTGAGCGTAAAGAGGCCTCCATCTCACCCCACTCCTTGCCTGAGAGACATACCTTTCCTTGCTCTTCAGACAAGCTGCTTTAAGACAAGGAGGTAGGGGGATAGGAGAAGGTGCAAGGCGTCAACAAACCAGTTCCCTATTTTACACTGGGAATGTCACAAGTGTTGTAGCTCCCTCTGATTCAAAACCAGACAGACGGCAAGTGCTTTCTGTCAGTTGGTGGTCACACAAAGTGCCAGCAGCAGTAGCAATAAGGATGCTTCTGGCTTCAAACTCACTTCAGCAAAGGGTGAGTTTTGCCAGCTGTAGGCATAGTTTTTTTCAAAGAGACAGTTGCCTTCACCCTTCCTCTTGTGGTTTCTACTCTCATTTCAGCTGTCAGACAAGGGGGAGAAGGTGAGAAAAGGTACCTCACCTTCTTGAGGGTCCAAATCCATGCATTTTGGGAGATGTTTGCCGGGGATCAGAAATGGGAACTGTTAATAAGACCAAAGTTACTTTCACTCTGCTCTCTTTCCCCACCCTCTCATTTTCTCTGCAGTTATGCCCTGAAAAAAAAACAATTTACTTCCATGTCAAAATCACATAATTTTCCTCAGGGCCTCTGGCCTCCAAGACCCAAGCTGAATGATGGGAAACAGTGGTGATTTTCGTGACCAATATGGTCTATGCTCGGGACAAAGACAGAGGTTTTGTTGAAGAAGTTCTGTTGGGAACAGGGCTCATGCTCCCTCCAGGGAGCAGAAGAGGCTTGTTAAACTTGCAGCTTGTAAAATAAGAACTTCTCACTCTTACATGAGCAAAGACAATGAGGGAAGCTAATTAAGAGCAGCAGAAACTGGGGAGCACGCTAAGGCTCTGGCCATTTTCAGAGACTGTTTCATTGCTAGGCCTATATGGCTACCGTCCAAGGTTAGGGCTGATGCAATCACTGAGTGATTTCAGTGACTAAAACAGAAAAAGGAGCTAATATTAGTGGATCCTTTATTTTTTAATTGAGAGAAATAAAAAATAATAAAAAATAGTTAACATCCACAAGGTCAATACCCTCTTGTTGAGAAAGGCATACAGAGATCTCCCAGCTGAAAAGTCAACACAACCAGCATGGGTTTCCTATTCTTGAAGACACTGGAAAGGCAACTTTGCATTGTAGGGTCACACCAAAATCCTACTGCTGTGATAGTCTTTATCAGAGAGGAGGAGAAGTGCTTGCCATTGCCCAGGCTGGCTTGTTTGTCAGGGGACACTGGTCTGTTTGTACAACTATACAAATAGCCAACTATGAACTCACAGTGAGATATTTTCACAGATTGCTTTTTAAAGGGGACTTGCAAAAGCCATTTTTTGTTTTCAATTGTTTTTAATTGGATTTGCACACTTTGGCTTCCTTGTGAAGTATGAGTAGGTACATGTGTGTGCTTAACTGTTGATCCATGGCAATGTGTTGCATGACCATGGTATATTTTAATTTAAGGAGGTATTCTGATTCTTAATAAAGGTATTTGTTCTACAAAATATAAACAAATAATTGTAATTAAATATGGATCTTTGTATCCGTCTCTCACGAAAACAAAAGAGCAAATGCCTGCATAACTTTTTAGGCTTTAAATTCCTTATGCTTTACTTGACTGTCTCTGGGTTTGTATAAAATGATCATTGTACTGGTTCTGTAGTATCACAGATATTTCAGATTGGCTGGGATTGTGATTTCTAGGAATATGGAAAATATTCCAGTCCAAAGCCACATTAAAATGTAACAAAATGAACTGAAATAAGATAATAAGATTTTCTCCAGCATATGCATGAAAGAGAGAACACAGAAAACTCACCGTAAAATAACTTCTGCACCCATTATTTTTCTAAAGGCAAAGTCCCTTCGTATTTACTTACCACCTACTTTTTACCTATTGATCCTCTAGTCGGCCCACAAGCCAGTCCAGTGTGTGGAAAGATGGTCTGGGATTAATGTATGTGTAAGAAGAAACTAGTGAGCCTTGAATGTAGGGAGGCAGACTTGCTTTATTTTGAATAAATGCTATCTCTCTTTTTCGTAGCTTCATTTGAACTTTGTAGGCTTTCACAGTCTTTTGAGCACCAGCAGTAGTGTTTGTTCTTTGGCTTGAAGTGCTTCCAAAAGGCTTTTTCCCCTTAATCTGTCTAAATACTAACAAGGCCAAACTCTTCTTTCACTTTCTTAATGCACTCTTTCACCTCTTCCTGGCAGAAGAGTACAAAGGACAGCTTCACAAAGTGCATTTTACAAATAAGCACTGATATCACATCCTCTTTGCTGAGTTACACAGAATTGTGATAAACACAAAAGGCAATCATTTACTTCTGGCATTTCAGAAAATTAGGGTTTGAAATCCTCTTTCAACAGCAGACCATGAAATGTGGGTCTAATTTGAACGGTTCCTCTTAATATCAGGATAACTTCTCTTTAGCTTCAATGTAAATTGAAAACGTAAATTTAGGGGATACTTTTTTTCTTTACCATAACCTGGTCATGAATTAAAAAGTTAATCTAGGCTTCAGTTGCTTTTACCATGAAAAATTGTCCTTTTTGTCTATATTTTCTTTAATCATTCTGCGTCTAGTGCTCCTAAGAGTATCTGCTTAATCCCCCCAAAACCCCAGGCTCCTAAATGAGAACAGAAAACCCCATAGATATATTGGTTTTCCTCATATAATAGATTAAGCAAACAGCCTTAGTTTTTTCTTATGCGTTCCTCCTTCATTTTTCCAGCAGGTAGGCTTGATTCTGTGATTTTCTTAACATAGTGCCAAAAAAAAAAAAAAAAAAGAAGAAAAAGTAAAGAAAGTAATTTAGGTTTTGTGAAAAACAGACAAACCCAGCACTGCATCTGGGGATGTAATAAGTTGCGAAAGTGATCTGTACAAAACAGTATGTATTGTTTTAGGTCAAGCAATAACTGTGCTATACTACAGCCTGTAATATTTCACCCTACTGTAGTAACACATCCTGGGGTTTGGGTCAACTGCTTTTTTTTTTTTTTTTTTTGCCACTGACTCACAGACCTTTTGGTGCCTTTAAGAAATGAAGGTCAAATTTAATAAATATACCAACTAGAGCCTTGCTGAGAGAAAGTCCGTTGGACTTGATATGGCCAGGAGAGGAGATGTCTGAGAACGCAAATGGCTGTCTCACTGCAGGTGAAAGCAAAGAACTGCTGGAAAAGAGGAATAAAACAACTTGGCCTAAATCATAGTGGGTATTTGGGGTACTGTCATACCCAAACATTCTGAGACTGTCTACAGTCTTATTCTGAAAACCATCCTTCGTGTTTTGTTCTTTATATTTTTTTTTAATTTTCTTTCAATTTCAGTGTAAACCCCAAAGACAACCCTTTTTTTTCCTTGTTATCAACTGTGACAAACACATATTACTTACAAAATTTAATATATTTCAAGTATTTTGATATTTCCCAACTTGGCCATTTTCCTTTAATGGACTTTAATGAACATAATTGTCTCTTTAGGGCATTCTTTTCTTCTCCTTTTCATGGGAGAAAAAGATAGGAAGTTAAAAAAGCAAGAGGCATCTTGATTGCATCAGTGGCAAAAGCTAAGATTTTAACTAGCTGAGAAGAGTAAGAATAAAGTTTACGCATCCAGGTCTCTGGATGGGGAAGCATATAATCAAATCAAGGAAAACTAGTCTTTAATGTGGCAAATTTTAAAAAGTAACTAATAACTATTACTGACCCTTATCCTTTGCATTTCCTGACTTGTTAAATGGAGATACTCCAACGTTTTGGACAATTGCACAATTATGCTAAAAAATGTTTCACAAACAAAAAGGAGGAAAAAAAATGACATGCCATGTACAACCACAGCTTGCCATGTGCCTGTCTGCCCCTGGAAGCTTTCCTTCTTCTGACCTGCAAATTATACCTAAAACCTTCACTTCATCCACTAACTCAGAAGAACATGAGACACCAGAAGTAAAACACCAGTGATGGGACATAGCCAGGTCCTCTGAAGTGAAGCATGTGGGCCTCCCACAGCACTGTACATACAGAGCCCTGGTACCGTCCAGTGGGCAGCTCCACCACAGCAGCAAGCTTTCATGAACTGTGAAATTGCCAGTCCTGCTTTCTGAGACCCCCTTCTACCTCCCAGTACACGGAGCAAGGGGGAACACAGGCTACCTATATGTGAGCTGCACACCTGAGCTTCACCACAGTCAATACAGCCAGTGTGTTTTGAAAAATGACTTGGGTTATCCCAGTGGAGGGGCCTATCCCAGTCTGCTCTGAATGCCAAAACACATGTAAAAAAAGAAGAGAAAAAGGGTAAAACCAGGTGACCCACTGGCAGTTCAGATTCAAGCACACGTTATCTTCTGGTGGGATTCACTATGGGATACTGAGAGCT
This sequence comes from Myiopsitta monachus, assembly GCA_017639245.1. Taxonomy (NCBI): domain Eukaryota; kingdom Metazoa; phylum Chordata; class Aves; order Psittaciformes; family Psittacidae; genus Myiopsitta; species Myiopsitta monachus. The sequence goes on from CM029919.1 coordinate 72,009,383, forward strand.
ACTCACCTGCTGATATCAACAGCCTTTACTCCATTGGGTCTGAAATGAACTTGTCTGGATAGAATTCCAGGTTTCTATCCAGCTTTTTAACCTACTGTTTAGTCTATCATCTTGAAAGAAAACACACCAGCAAATAGCAGCATTTGCTGTTCAAGCCATGGTTTAAGGGTAAGCTTTTATAAAGTCAGTGGTGTTCTCAGCTGGCAGCTCAGATCTAGTCATGAACACCTTGCTTTACCCAGCTGCATCAGCTTCACGGACATTAGACCCTGGAAGGCAAGGTGAAATGTTTTCTGCTGACCAGCACAGTTTCTTGCCAAGAATAAGCCTTATCTCACTTGCACCCTTTCTGAAGTGATTATTGCAGTCAGAAGCCTGACCCCTCTCCATGCCTTATGGACTTTCTGCTATACTGCTACACAGTCTTCTTTCCCACTCCTTTCATGTCAAAAGCTTATCTGGGAAAACATGGGGCCCCTATTCTGTGTTCCAGCTAAATTCCACTTACGACTAAAAGGGAGGGGGAAAGATTATTTTAAATCATTTTCAAGCTCCCAATATTTCACAGTAGGCAGAGGGTTAGCTTCACTTCTAAGGAATTAAAGCACCTTAAGACTTTGTGATATAAGGCCAGTTATTTAGGAATGCTAACACATTTCTGGCACACAGAAATAGGTGGAGAGGGTCTTTGGCTTCTCTGTCATAACATATATCTTGAGGTTAAAAGAACACAGAGACAAAATATACCTTCTAAGGGTATTTGTTTTACTCTTTTTACCTGTTCCTCTTTACAGTCTGCAGATAGCCCTTCTGCCATGGGGGTTATAGTAGAAATAAAGGCTGGCTTAATTGTATTTACAGTGCTCTTAACGAAAAAATAACCCTATCTGCAACTCAGATACCTGAAAGTGCCCTCTCTAAGGAGTCAGACAGGCAGGATCCCCTACACAGAGCAGTCCAAGACTGTATAAAAGCCAGATAATGTGTATAAGGTACAGAAGAATGCAGCTGTGAGCTTAGGAAAATATTCTTCATGCAAACACATAAAAAAAAAGGCATTCCTTCATTTTCGGCACCCCTGAGAGATGTACCTTGACCATCTCCATATTTGCCTGCAGAGATGACCCACAAGCACCCTGCCCTCACTCCTGAGTGCCTTCTTCACCTCTGCCACCTAACACAGAACTGTATCTTACCTATAAGGTCTTCACTACGAAGTCCTCAGTGAAAAGAAGCTGAGACCAGGGAACACAGCCCTAGTTTCTTGGAAAGGAGCACACCACTTGTTAGTGGCTAAAGACCAGAAAATGAAGTACTTCTCATACCTTGGAGTTTGGAAAACCAGCCAGGCCTTGCCAAAGTTATGGACACTCTTCCTGTGGCTTTAGAGGAAATACTGGTAGGAAAATCTATGCCCAGGAAGCTACTCTTATCCTTAGTGTTGGGCTTTATTTGGGATAACAGAAGGGGCGTGTGTGTGTGTGTGTGTGGGGGGGGGGGTAGTTGCATAAGAAATGCCCCTTTTGTTTGTTTTTTTTGGGTGGAATGGGGATCATCAACAATACAAAACTCAGGTTAAAAGTCATGAAACACAAAAGCAAAACTTTGGGTCTGGAGCTGTGTTACAGTCTCTGCATCCCACTGTTTTTTTGTATTAGTGTGCAAGTGGGGATGCCCAGTGTGCCCTGGCAGAAGCTCTTCAGCATCCTTGCATCAGTGAAAGCTGAGGAGGGAGATTCATCCAGAGCAGCTCTGAAGGGAAGTGTATATGTGTGGATGTATGTGTGGAGGTGAAGGAGCTGAGGATAAGAAGGAAAAATAAGCAGATACAGATCTTCATCCGGTGCAGTTATTACAGAGAGACTGGATGAAGTGTCACCTTCCTCCTCCCCCTTTTCCCATAGCAGTGGTCAGAATTGACCTAGTTTCTGTTTTCCTTCAAAATCCTTTGGAGAGCACGTTTATTGTAACAGCCAGAGTGCAAATAGTGTGGCTAAAGAAAAGCCTATGAGTAGAGATTTTGGTAGTCCAGAAGGACTTAAGAGATGTGTGCGTATGTACGTTTACCTGCGTTGGCCTGCAAACGTCTGTGCACTCATTTTACAGAGGTTTCCAGTGATTATTCTTGGGACTGTGCAATAGCCAAGAAGAACAGAAGGTGGCAGGTTTTCAACGTTTTCATGCAGCAAAAAAGTACAGTAAATGAAATGCAGGAAGGAGCTATAGTAAAAGGAAAATGAGAAGGTAATAAAGGAAAAGGATACCAGAAGGAAGAAGACAGCTAAGCTAAGACTATGTCTGATTTATCTGTGCTGTTGATGATTGTATTAACACCGAAGACTATATTTTCCCCATTTTTGCAATATAATTCACTGATGCCATAAGGGCTGATTTTACCAGACTCTGAAAAAAAAATCAAACAGTGTGGCCACTTTATTAAGATCTATGCAGAATACAAATGTGGCTCTGAGAGTTTCACTTTAAAATGAAGGTACATGAGAGAGGGCACCAGGCAAAAAGGAGAATGAATTTACATTTCCCAGAAAATTTAAAAACAAAACCCCAAAAGAGATACATCAGAGAAGATGACAGAACTATTTATTCTCACATCACTAAATTAAAGATCTCCCTGAATATTTAACAAGGCTTTGTAAAACTGTTCCCACAAACAGGTGTCTTTTAACCTGCAGTCACCCTCTTGGCCTGCCTCCTATTAAGCACACATTTATCTCTCTTTTCCAACCGATCTATTGCAAGCAGCAGGTTCACATCACACTGTGTGTCAGCAGCAGCACAAAAATATCCATTTTCAGCCAGTGCTGGTGACTTACCAGGTGGGATGCTCCTTGTGTCTTGAACTCTGCTTTTCACCTTATTCTACAACTAATTGCTGCAGCTCGTTTAATAAGAAAAGGGCTGAATGTTAGGTTTGAATGCTTCAGAGGGACAGCGAGGGCTGGTCTGAGCTGGTGCAAAGCAACATCTCCCGCACTGGCCAGGGTGCCAGGAGCCACCATGGACTTAAGGTCCCATCGACAAGCACTCGTGGGAATAAAGCAGTACTTCTGCGACCCTTAGAGAAATTCTGGACTGTGCCTGACAGAAGATGTCTCTTCTTTCTTTAGCCTCCAAATTCCCTCATTCCCTAGGCAGCTGATTAGGTTTTAATTTCATACCTTCACCAAATGAAAAAGGCTCTCTTAAAATGTCTGGGGACCAGGGAGAGCAGCCTCACGTGGCCCAGACACTGGCAGCATCCCTGTCACTGGCTCTCAGCCTGCTGCCTTCCTCCTAGCTGGCAGCATTTCCCAGCCATTCTGCTAATAAGTGACCAAAACCAGCTCACAGCAGTAGCAGAAGGGGGGATGATGGACCAGCAGCCCAGGAGAGGGGCGTAAGGAGAAGCTGCTGCCATGGCTATTGCTTTCCAGCCTCCAGGCAGGGGGAAATCCTGTTACTGCAACAACTTAACATGAAATAAATAGAAGAAGCACTGAAACATGGACTTTTGGAAAACTGTCATTTGACATCTCTTTTTCTCAAAGCATTTACTTGCTGCTCTCCAAACACAAGGTATTTTTGGAGGGATGGTTGTGCTGCTCCCTGGCATCCGACAGCAGACCAGGACTGAAATGCTCAAGCTGGAAGCAGAGACTGCAGCTGCTGATCCCAGGAGCCACCATCTGGGAGACAGCCCTGAATGCCACCAGTTTGCTTTTTTTGGACTCCAGCAGAGTGTATCAAATCAGTCTTCCTGACCCCAAGTACTGGGAAGTGCATTCTTAGGTTTTGCTTGTGGGTCTGGCTGCTGTGATTCCTTCCAGGCAAATACACCTTGAATCCTGCTTCTCAGCCTCTAACACTTCAACATTGTGATCTTATCTGAGTACATAGAAATAAAAACTTGCATTGTATAGTACAAAAAATTTAAACATACACATAAAATATGTGCTATTTACATCTATCATTATCTATTTCCTACCATATAGAAGGCACAAACATATATGACCATATGTAAAGTTTTAAATATATATTACATAATAAAATCTATAAAAATGTATAGAATAATAAAACGTATTTTGTGTGTGTGCTTATGCTTAAACACATGCACTTGTTGCAGTAGTGACTTGAAACCTGTCATTTTGTTGGAGAATAAAACTTCTCAGCCGCTTCATGAGGAGTCTGGGATAACACATATTACCACAGCTGACAGTTCCAGATGGGAACTACAGGCAATGCTTAAATGCTCCAAATGCAAATTTTTTCAATTGTTGGCATCACTCTTCACATTCATAATGGTGTTACAGATGTTGAATGCACAGTTCCAGAGAAAACGGAAATTTCTGGCATGAGAAATATCTCCTCAGCACCTTCATTTTGAGAACTAAATTAGAAAGGAAAATCCAAGTAGCAGTGCACCAAGTCAAAGAGCTCAGACAAGAGCTGTTATGGGTGGTCCTGTTCTAAGTATACTGTTTTAGGGTAAGAAAATCCACACTGCTGTGGAAATAGTAATGAATAGGTGAAGCAACTCTTTGCCGGAGATGCACACACAAACTTCTCCAGGCTAATGTCTGATTAAAGAATCTGAATTTTCTGGACAAGCTGTACAACTATAGAACCAATTCAGAGAAAACCTGCCAGCAAGAATAAGCAGTTGTTGAATTGTTCGCATTTCATCTGGATACATAAAAGAAATAAGTGTGTTCTACCTCTGAAACTCACCTTTTTTGAGGATCCAGCCTGGTTAAAAACATTTTAGGTTAGCAATGAAAGAGCTGCAGCCATGCACCACTCTGGTTATATCCTGCCAGCAGATTCAGGTCCCAGTGCACAGCCTACTGCACTAAGATTCCTTGTCTATGAACCAAGTTTTCCCATAACCAAACATAGCATGTAGACTAGTAATCAGCAGCTGGAATCGTGCTCCTCTGTTCCACTTCTGTTCAGCAAATTGTAGGCTTTTGTGCCCATCACTACACAGTCCATAACAGCTTTATTTGGACCTTGTTCACCCAAGGGAGGGTGTGAGTGCAGTCTAAGAGAAGCAAACATGGTCTGCTGAGACTGTTGCCGCTCAAGTCTTGGAAGATTAGAAATAAATAAGCACATCCCTTGTGCATCATGGCAGGTTAATGGTTGATATTACAACCTGAGGTGCACAAAGTCTCCCAGGGCACAGAGGAGCCCCAAGAGTGCCTGTGCTGTACTGTGTGCTCTAATGCATTAGGGTTGCATGGGGTATTGAGGACAATATGTGGCACCTCTGCTAATTCCTTGGAACAAAGAAGTTGATGTTTGTGTGGTGCATGGGCAGCTGCTGACACCTCTAAAGCCATTACAAATCTCTCCATCTGATGACCTTCGAAGATGGATGCAAGCCTTTCCCTTCCTCCTACGGGGAGTGTTTCAAGATCCGGACAATGTGAGGCCAGGAATCCTGCCTCCGCAAGATTGTGTAAGTCACAGCATTGTTGAAGTGGTCTGTGGCACTTTTATGTGATGCTGCTATGAGATGTGGGCATAGAAGCACTCGACAGTCCTGACATATCAACATCATTTTTCCTCAAACAGAGGCTTTTGTTTTGAAGGATTAGCCAGACCCTACTCCAGCCTCTGTTTCACAGACTTGATAATACTAGGGACCAGTCCCTGGGGGGCACACTGTAGCTTGCAGCATTGAATTCCAAGCCTTATGCTAAGAAATGGAAGAAAAGCCCAGCCACATCTCCAGAAGCTATTACTTTGAAGAAAATAGTAGCTGGTATTTATGTTGCTTTCTTGCCAGGATCATTTTGGTACCATTAGAAACATGAGAAAAAAATACATCAATGAAAAGAGACACTTGATAGCCCAGTAAATATTCTTTAAACCTTTCATTAAAAGCAGAGAATAAATGGAGCACGTTTACAAGGTAAATAAAATCATCAACAGTATCTCTTACCTGTCTTCCCTGTTTCCTCTCTCCAGATGCTTTACCTCATTCTGTCTAATCACATGCCTTCACAGGATATGTGCCAGGAAAAGGCTATTGACTCATGCTACCACTTCAAGCAGTCCTCAGCAGGAGGTCCAGCCAGATGCAAAGTGCGGGTAAAACCTGTTAGAAACCTAGGGTGCTGTCAAATAGAAAATTTCCTTCCATATTACCCACCCCACCCACTCCCCCCCAAAAAATCAAAACACACACTGCAATATTATGGGTTTTGTACTTCATATTACCAATTTCAAGTCTGGGACCAGTGGATCTTTGTACAACTGTTAGGACATGAGAGTGCTCTTCTGGGCTGGGTGATCTCCCTCTGACACTGCCCAGTAGTGGAATTTTAGGGAAGGAAAAGAGAAATAATAATAAATACTAAAATATCGCAAGAAACCATGAATCATTGTTCCATACTCACTGTCTCTGTAACATTTAAGATTTAATACACCTCTGCAATACTCTCCCTTGGGTATTTCTGAGGCTGAAGAGCAGAACAGTCTTATCTTTTTAATCTCTCCTCATTGGGAAGATATTCCTTATCTTTTATTATGCTTTTTTGTCATTTGCTGTCTCATTAAGTTTGATTATATGCCTTTTTGAAAGGGAATTTAAGAGGGAGAAAAGCAGAAATTAATATGCTATTAAAGAACTGAGTACATGATGCATTGATCCAGAATTCCTTTTGTCTTCCATGGTAACTGAGTTAGAGCTTTTGCTACAAAATAGTCAAAAAGATATGAGTGATGACAAATTTTATGTCTGCTTTTCTAGTTGCACTAGTTTAATGGGAACACTTTAATTTGTGCAGCTACAGATTCACGCTTTACATGTAAACTTACACTCAGAAAACTTGTATCATGAAAATGCAGGAGAGAGCAGGAATTGAGTATGTGGCCATGAAATTAAACAAGATGCATCGTTTAATAATCTTCCAGCTGTTTCCTTCATTTCTACTGGAAGTCAATGATTACTTAACATAACAGCACTAGTTCAAGTTAATTCTGAATGGATTATCTCTTGAGATAAATAGTGAAAACCAAAATGAACCACTTAAGAGAAATTTATTGAAGAGCTTTTAAAGCTAAAGCATTCAGGGGCAGAAGCTGAATTCTTTTGGGTAGAAGTTGTGTCATTATTTGAAAAGACAGTGAGGATGTGTTAAAAAACCCTGACCCCTATAAAAACGATGAAATGTAACCGTGTTTGGGCTGTGAAGAGAAAGTCACCCTGGAGAAGCTAGAACATATTTGGATACCTTAGTAGTACCAGAATGTGGACAAGACTGGATCACTGTGGAAAATCTTGGACTGGGAAAGGACATGGAACTGCTGGAAAAACCCCAGAGGAGGTCCACGAGGATGATCAGGGAGCTCAAGCACCTCCCATATGAAGACAGACTGAGAAAGCTGGAGCTGTTTAGCCTGGAGAAGAGAAGGCTGCGTGGAGACCTCCTAGCAGCCTTCCAGTATCTGCAAGGGGCCTATAGGGATGTTGGGGAGGGACTCTTCATTAGGGACTGTAGTGATAAGACAAAGGGTAACAGGTGCAAACTTAAACAGGGGAAGTTCAGATAAGTATAAGGAAGAAGTTCTTTTCTGTGAGGGTGGTGAGGCAGTGGAATGAGTTGCCCAAGGAACTTGGTAATTCCTCATTCCTGGCAGTATTCAAGCCCAGGCTGGATGGAGTCTTTGATGACATGGTTTAGTGTGAGGGGTCCCTGCCCATGGCAGCGGGGTTGGAACTAGATGATCTTAAGATTCTTTCTAACCCTAACTTTTGTATGATTCTGTGATTCTATGAATACTGTTTGATTTACTACAGTGCTGTAGTCCTGTGACCAGATTCTTTATTCATTTATATCATATAAAGCTGTTGACATTGGAGCAGGATGGAAACACTTCCATTTTTTTGGAAGTTGGAAACACTTTCCAACACTTCTGATTTGCCCTGGCAGAAATCAAAACACAGAGCTCACAGATTGACACAGGTTGGCTCAGCTCAGTCTAAGTAACTGCTACAAGAATAATCCACATGGGCAAGTGTAGAAGGGAACAGACACAGCAAAAGAGGAATCACTGCCTGCTAGTTTATTTTTCCTTATAGCATTTGGTAAATACGCGGTGTCACTTGTGTTAAGTGGACATGAACTATAGCTTTTCTGACAGTGAAAGGGGTGAGTAGCTGCTTAAGTTCACACAGAAATCAGTTTACAAAGACTGGAGTGAGAGGGGAAAGGTTCAGAATTGTTTTGTCTTTCTGTATCACAGCAAGTATTTATATGCGTGTGTGTGTGTCTCTCCCTCTCTCTCTTTATATATGTATATATATATATGTATACACACATACCTATATCAAACAGGTTCACTGTGTCTACATCTGTCATGGTTTAAACCCAGCCGGTAACTCAGAACCACACAGCTGCTTGCTCACTCCCCTCCTTCTTTTTGCCCCTGCTCCTGGAGGGATGGGGAGGAGAATCGAAATAATGTAACTCCCACGGGTTGAGATAAGAACAGTCCAGTAACTAAGGTATAACACAAATCACTGCTGCTACCACCAGTAATAATAACGATAAAGGAAATAACAAGGGAAGAGACTATAATTGCCCACCACCCCCCGACTGATACCAAGCCTTACTCGAGCAGCGATCTGGGCCCTCTGGGTAACTGCCCCCATTTATATACTGGGCATGATGTGCCCAGCATAAACAAACCATAAACAAAAGAGTATGTAATACTCGTTTAGCTAGTTTGGGTTGGGTATCCTGTCTCTGCTTCCTCCTGGCTTCCCCTCCTCACTGACAGAGCATGGGACTCAGAAAGCCCTAAGTCAGTGGCAACCAATGTGACGCTCAGACCCACAGCTCTGAGATTAAGAGTCTCATGCTCTCCCAGCTGAGCGAGCCGGGTAAGCCTGCAGCACCTGCCATTCTCAGGCAGTCTCCCCTCCAGGTACTAACCGAGTATATGCCTATATTCTATTTTACATTCTATATTTCTATATCATATATGTCTAACCTGATACTTTTGCCGGGGGAAAAAAATCTAATGAGCTGGCAGAAACAAAAATTGACAGCAACATCAGCACTGCAGGAACAAGAGAACTGCTTCCTGCAGGCCCACCTTCACTTCTCAGTGAGTCTGGTGCAAGAAACCCTGCCAGCGCACAGGAATGGGGCAATACACCCTACAAAGGACTTGCAGGCATCAGGAGATTTCTGATGTTATGGAATTGAAAGAAAAATCCCTCTCTGAGCCATGACTGCAATCACAATGGTTAAAAAGCAGCCCCTGTGCTGAACACCTGAGGACCAGAAAACAATCAGTTCAGGAGCAAAGCAGAGAGATTTGTCACAAACGTAGCAGCAAGTTTATGTTCCTCCATCACTGTGACAAAACAGATTTTCTATGACACTGGGAGCACCCATTTCCCAGATTTCCCTCCTCTCCCAGCACGTAGGAAGCAAATACAGATTTCAAGACAGCAGGAACAGCAGCGAGTCATGTTTACCAAGTAGGCACTTATTTTTAGAACTAAAATCAGAATCCCACATTTCGTAAGTATCAGGGCATGCAGAAGGCACATTGTCCTTAGCATAATTCAGTCATCCCAGCACTTTGTAACTGAGGATGACCACCTAGAGGGCATCCTGGTCAGCATGGGCGCTGCAGATCATTCGTGCCAGTTTGCTCCAGTTTGCTCCAATAGGTAGAAAACATCCCTAGGGATGAGGGAACTGTTTCAAGTCCTTTGCTGCCTGTGTCTTGCTGCCCCTTACTGGAATAAGGGCATGGGTACTTTAGTTTTCATTCAACCTTTGTTCTCAACATGCGGTGTGATTTGGGGGTTTCACTTTTCCCTGAGGAAGAGGAGGAGTCTTTCCTAGCATTGCCAGCTAGTAGAGAATGGCTTTTAATTCAGCAGCTACTTTTTAGATGAGGTAGATGTGAAGTGACTGTCCCCTTGAAACTTACAAGCTCTAGCTTTTGCAGCTGACAAAAAATAATCTCCTTTCCATAAATAGAAGTTCTCTACAGTCTTTAAATTATTCTGTTCCTAACAGAGTCTCTGGCATGGCAACATGGCCAAGAGATTTGAAGCTTTGGTACTGAATGGGAAGAAGGATGGCATGAAAGGATAGCCAGGCTCAGAAATACTGACCAGTGGCCTTCTGTCAAAAGCAGTGCTTTTGTTTCTCGGATTAGAAGAGGTAGCAACGTACTCAAGTTCTTGCCTTGTCAAGACCTTTTCTTGGATGCAAGTGTCTCCTCAGGTCTTTTAGGAAAACCGACGAAGTTTCTGAGAGGAAGAAAAGGCTTTACAAATGCAACCATGGCATGACCTTTTTGTCTTCTTGGACAGGTAAGTATCAGAGAGAGAGAAATGCAACCCAGAGGTGGAGAGAGGACTAGAAGGGGAAGGGGCTCATCCAAACCCAGAGACTGGCCTGATATTGATTTTGCACTTTATTTCTGTGTAGAAAGGGTAAGAACATTCAGAAAGCATAGCACATATGAAGAAATGCTGAGAACTGCAGGCACTCTGCGCAACCTATTCCAGCAAATGCAAGGAGAATGCGCACGCATCAGTCACTCAGCCCCATTACAAACAAATCGCTCAGTTGGTACCCAGATGTGAGACAGTTTTGTCTGCAGGCGACAAACTGGGATGCCTGCTATCATTTCCAATGGCATTTAGACAGCCTTCTGTTTACAAAGTATCACAGTAGACACTGGACATCTATGGTAGATCACACTAAGATCTTGAGAGCTGATCTGACTCCCTCTCCCATGCAGAGGGATCTGAGGGATTTTTTCTTTTTTTTCTTTTTCCCAAATGGGATTTCGGGTTGGGGGTTTTTGTTTGGTTGGGTTTGGGGGTGTTTGTTTCTTCACAAGTTTTTTTTCTCTTTTTTGTTGTTGTTGTTGGAGGATTTTTGTTTGGTTTTGTGAGGGTTTTCTTAAAATTTTGTTTTCTTATTGTTGCTTTTTTGGTTCTGTTTCAGCATCTCCCTGCCCGGAATGAGCAGTTGTCAGTGAAAACACAGTGGTTCAATTCCATGCTCCTTTCTGCTGCCTGCCTGCCCGCCTGCATTTTCTCTTAGAGACAATTTTCTCCTCTGGACCTTCACAGGTGTCTAAGATAATGCAGCTGTATTCCAAGCGCAGGCCAGTACTCATCTGGAGCATATCTGAATCTTTTTCAAGGTGCAGTAGTAGTTCCTCTGCATTCATAAATATCTTTCTCTCATTTCTTGCCCAAGCCAGAGACTCTCCCGGCATACTTTCTCTTCTGTTTGGCAGAATACTTTCTTTTTCTGCATTCTGCAGGGTGCAGATGGCAAGGCAGAGAGACAGATGCAACTTCTGTAATTCTTTCTGCTTTGTTACTAACAGCGCTGTAAAGCCACTCCAAGACAAGTCTTGTGAGCTAACATGAAATTGATCGAAGTCCTTTCCAACCCTAACTACCCTATAATCTACAAAACTACGAAGTATGTTATCAAACAACATGAAATAACTACTAATTACCCTAACACTAAATACCCTAACACTAATTTCTAAAAGAAACAGCAATAGCCTAACAAACATAGGCATAAACAGAGTAACAAGCGCAGTAATATAGTAACAAACACAGCAATAAATGCCGTCAGATGGCATTCAAAGTCCAGCTCCGCACTCGGGGAGACGTGCCCACAGGTGGGCATTTGCCGGCAGAGCTGACCAGTGAGCCAGCAAGGTCTCCTGCGAGGGCTGGCATGGGCCCGACGGCGCTGCTCTGGCTCCAGGTGGGTTGGTGGCACCTTCCACACAGAGCAGGACACCGTGGCTCTGTCCTCGCCGCCACCGGGGTGGTGCTGGGGCCGCAGGGTGGAACTCGAAGGCCGGGCGGCAGAGCTCCTCTGGGGAGCCCAAGCAGTACACGGGCACCTATGAGGGCAGAGTCAGAAAGCGCAGATGAAACCGATGAGGGCAGGAACAGGCAGGACTTGGCTCTCCTGGGTTTTTTGGACGTGTGCTGTCAAAGGGGTCATTCCTAGCCCAGGGGAGAGGCTCCTTCCTGGCAACTGCAGCTTGCTTTGGTCCCTTCTCAACCTACGTGATTGACATGCTCAGAGCATGGCAAGTTGACAGGGATGTGCAGTGCCCCTCACCAGGGAGCAGGGTTCGGCAGGGAGCCCTGGGGAGCTCTGGCATGGTCCTTTCCAAAACCCAAGCAGCAGCATTCCTCACTGTGCCTGTACTGAAACCAGACTTACACAAACTGGGCTTCTACAGGGGCAAAACGAAACCTGCCAATGCTGCGGTGGTACGTTTCTGCTGACAGACATGCTCCTCCGAGGACATCTGCATGCCCCCTTTCTAGGACCATCCTCTGCACCTCAGGAGTAATTTCCTATCCTCAGAACTTGGAAAGATGGAAAAGAAGGTCTGCTACATACCCGGCACTCCTCCTTCTTCCCCTGCTTTCAGTTGCCCATCCCTGAGAAGGGCTCGGTGGACAGCCTGCTCTTCTTCCTGCAGGGTGGCCCATCGCTCCCCTCTTCAGAGGCTGCTCGCCGCTTTCGGTTCCCTCTTGCAGAGCCGGGCAACCTTTCCATTCAACAGGATTGTTAGACAGCTGAAGCCACGATTACCTTGAACCAAGCAAAGCTAGGTACTTTTACCTTTCCTCCCCGCCAAAGCTGTTCTGTTGCTCGCTCTCAGGAGCGACAGGAGGCACCTGCAATGGGAAGGTGTAAGTTAGCAGGGGGCAAGCACCTCCCTGCCCAATTGCTCGCCGAGCTCTGAAAGGCACAGCCCTTGGATGGCTTTGCTCAGCTCAGCTGAGCCAGCTGCGAGATCACCGCACAAAGCAGGATGCTCAACCTGCATCCGCCTTGCTTGGAGCTTTGGCAGAGCTGCAGGCCGGTGGCTGACCGTGCTTGTACCCTGCGGCAGCAGCCCCACCTTCCGAAGGGGAAGGCTTTTGTTGTCACGCTCTTTGTGCACTTCACAAACCTCGGCTGTTTCTGCCTCTGCGGGCGGCGCTGGAGGCTCCTCGTCCCCCTCGCTGCCCAGCCCGGCCTCCTCCTGCCCAAGGAGCTGCCTCCTGCTCTTCAATGAGGAGCTGCACGAGCTGGGTCACCTGCACACAGCAAAGCACTGCTTTCACCCGAGGGCCCTGAGAGGGCTCAAACAGCCTTTCCCAGCCCGACCCACACTTCTGTGCAGGAAGCTGCAGCCCTGGGGCTGCCCTTCCCGGCTGCTGCCCCACGGCTTTGCTGATGGGAGGAGGCAGCCAGGACCCTGGGAACAGCAAAGCTGGGGCGGGCTGGGGAGGCTGTAGCCTGGCGGCGAACGCAGCGTACCTTGCCCGTCTCCTGAGCCAGGGCATCCAGGGGCAGCTCCTGGGGTGGGCTCAGGAGGTTTGGCCCCACGCAGATGGCCAGGTTCCCGGCCGTCATCTTTGTTGTGGCCACGTTCATGCTGATGCTGCTAAGCAGCAACAGCAACTGCCTGCAGCAGGAGCAGGTTGGCCTCGGGTAACCTGCTGGCCACCCTGAGGGAGCGGGAGCACAGCGTTAATGAAGTCGGTGTTGACAACACAGGTCTCCCAGGCTGATCTCACCCAAGGCCACCACCTGCTCTACAGCAGAGGGACTGCCTTCACTGAGACACAGCCACCTCCCTTCATCCCTGCCCTTCTCACAGAGGCCCCTGTTGGAGCAAGCCCCAATGCCTGTGGGAAGTGCTCCATAGAGAGAAATGCTTCCCTGTGCCCTTTTCCCCCAACACCAAAACACCACAGAAGCCCGAGGCGGCTTGCAGGAAGCATGGCTATTTCAGGCAGGCCATTGCTTTGCAGGCGAGTGCCAGCCTGTGCCGGTCCCCGCAGGCTGCTGCCGCACTTACTCCCTGAGTGCTGCCAGCCTCTCCTGCCTGCTGGTCTTCTGCATGGCGCTCATCCACTCCTCGTAGAGCCGGCCATCGAGGAGCTTGGAGGGGATCTTCCGGAGCAGGTCCTGCGGGGCCAAGGGCTCCGCGTGAGGTTTTGGCCTGCTGGCCCCCAGGAGCACCCGCAGGCATCCCCCGCCCTCTGGCTCATGAGCAGGCGGCTGGGTTTCTGCTGGTGCTCCCGCAGGTGCCCGTCAGCACCAAGAGAGCCGGGAGCTGCAGGCTCCAGGTCAGCAGGGCTCACCTTCAAGAGGACGGCCAGCAGCAGCACGGGCTGGCTTTCGAGGTGGACCTCCAGCCCGCTGTCGAGTGCCTCCCTGACCTCGCGGGTGGCACGCTCGCTGGCTGACAGCCGGAAGATCCCCTCCGTGGACGGCCCATGCTCACTGAGCAGCGCCAGCAGGTCCTGAGGGCACAGAGGAGGAGAGTTGTTGGGCTGGATACTGGCCCTGAGGTAGGTGCTTGGGACAGCCCCTGTCTGGTGGAGCCAGCAGGATGGGATGGGAAGGGATGGGAAGAGACAGGATGGGATGAGATGGGATGGGATGGGATGGGATGGGATGGGATGAGATGTGTTGAGTACGCCCTGGCCAGGCTGGCTTACCTGAATGGGCTGGGGCAGCATGCCATCGTGGCTGCAGAGCTCTCCCAGGGGGCGGCCAAACAGAGCTCCCGGGCAAGCAGAGCCTGATGGCCCCGGCACCTCTGGTGCAGCTGAGGTCCCGGACCGTGCAAACGGCCAGGGCAGCCTCATCCTGCTCCGGCGGGACCTGCCTGCTGCCAAGGGAATCAGAGCAAAGAGCCGTGGAGGAGAGGCACGTGGAGAGAGCTCCCAGACTCCCTCCGTGCTGTCCCACCACTGTCCATGCCATGGGAGAGGCGGTATTTTTGTGGGACTGAGGGGCCCCCGGGCTCAGCTCTCTCCTGCTGCTGAGCGATGGGGATGGACGTGCCCTGTGTGAAGGGCAACGGCAGCCCCATCACAGCGGGCATGCGCGCCTGCAAGAGCAGGAGAGAAGGGCCATCCTGCCCCTGTCCTCTGCAAACTCACCATCCACGTGGCCACGTCTGCCGGAAGAGCCAGGAGGTGGCAGCTGCTGGGCGCCAGCCTGCAAGAAATGGGCTGCACTCAGCAAGCAGCCCCTCAGCAGAAAGGGTCCCCAGCGAGCTGCATCAGCCCCTGGCCGTGTATGAGAGGTGGGGATTGCGCCTCAAGTGACCCTGACCTGAGCCTGGCGCTGGAGCAACCTCTCCAGGCTGTTGGCATCCAGCGTCGTCGCCTGGGCAAGTTGAAAAAGAGCAGAAGGTGAGGAACGATGCAGCTGATGCTGAGCTGGGGCAGCCCCTGGGGGAGAGCAGGGGCAGGAGGGACACTCACAGCATTGCGGCCCCTCAGCTCCTTCAGCACCATCCGGATGGATGGCAGCCGGGTCACCCGGGCCCCCTGCGCTCCTTCCGGCGGTCTGTGCGTGGGGAAGGGGCAGAGAAAGAGCTGCGTGAGACCCAAGGCAGCTCCTCCCTCTGCTGCCAGCCTGGGGAGCACTTCCATGCTGCCCGGAAGGGCTGGTACCCCACGGCAGTGGAGTGGAGCGGGAGCAGCGGGAGTGGTGAGGATGGGGCTGGGCAGGAGTTGGATTGACACAGCCGGAGGAAGCAGCTCCGGCGGCTGTGGCTGCCCAGCAGTGGGGACTCCTCTGCCTGCAGCTGTGGGAGCGCCTCTGCCTGCAACCTCTGGGGCACCTCTGCCAAGCCCAGCAGAGGTGTTCCGTTATCGTTTGTGCGTCAGGTGTGGAGCACCCCCCCATGATGGGAGCACAGTCTGCTCTGTGCCCTGTGCTTCAGTGCCAGGTAGGGCTTACCCAAGGAGGGCGCTGAGCCAGAGCTCCTTCACTGCCCGGGAGCTGCCAAGAGAGAGCAGAAGCAGCCTGAGTGCCCGCTGTGCCCCAGCGCAGGATGCCCCGAGGGGCAGGACAGAGGTGCTGCCACCCCTCTCGTGGGACGCTGCACCGGGACTCACCAGAAGGTGACGACACAGGAGCCGCAGGGCCAGAGGAAGACCAGGGACCTGCCGGCCTTCCCTTCCTCCTCCTCCTCCTCAGTGGCATCGCCGTCGGAGCCCTTCCCGCTGCTCAGCACCTGGAGCAGGCCCAGGGCCAGGCAGAGCAGCGGGCTCGGGGTGCTGCCACGTCTGCAGAGAGGAGCAGCAGGGAGTGACCTGGAGGTGCCCGAGCCCACTGGCTCCCCTCTAGTGCTCAGCTGCTATGGGCACAGCCATGGGTGCACCCAGCAGCAGGGTGCCGGCGTCCTGCGCCTGCTCCTTGGCTGTTCCTGTTTGGGTACCCTGGTGCCAAGGCCAGGGCTTGGGAGGAAAGGCAGCTTGGGCTCTGTCAGTCTTACTTGGTCTTGGCGATGACCACGTTGTCCCTGAAGAGGAGGAGGTCCCTCTTCTTCCCCTGGCTACGGCCCTGGCTCACCCACACACGCTCCCGCAGCAGTGGCTCCAGCGATGCCTGGTCAGGCGTGCACTGCTGCTCGGGCTCAGGGTCATCCCTGCAGGGCAGATGCCATCGGGCATGAGCAAGGCGGCTGCTTTGGGGTGCAGGTGTGCCGGCGTGTCCCTGAGCCGTGGGGGAACCCACCTGGACCCGCAGCAGCAGAGCCACTGGCCCATCCTCGCAGGGCCGGGAGAGGGCCGGTAAACAGAAAGTTTGCAAAAATAAAGACAGGAGTGCTCCTCCGTTAGAGAAAAGCACCCCCAGTGCCGCTGGTGCTGCTGCGCACAGCACCGTCTCCGCAGGCACTGGGGCCGTTGCCGGGCCAGCAACGGTTTAGAACGGAACACCGCGGTGACCTCAGTTCTGGAACGCGGGGGCCCAGGTGGGGCGGGGCACTGTGGGGCTCCCCACAGTACGCCCACGTCCAGCCCCGGCCCCGAAGGACTGCTCCCATGCACTGCTCTTTCCATCAATGGAAAGTCACGGTTCCTGCAGCCCTGGTCTTCTGACTCAGGACCGGGGAGCCCCAGGTCCACCATGCACATTGAAGACTGAGGCAAAGCAAAAATCAGGGTGTCAGTAGGAGTTGTTGTTCATTACCAAGCACTTCTGAAGCAGCTTGAACCCCTTTGTATGCTGCCAGTATCCCTTTTTCAGTGAGAGTATAGCCAGTTTCAGATCCTCTGTATTCCTGACTCCAAAAGCCGAGGGGTCGACCTCGAGTCACCCCTGGAGCTTTCTGCCAGAGGCTCCAGGTAGGGACCGTTCTCCCCGGCTGCAGTATAGAGTACATTTTTTACATCTGGCCCGGTCCGGACTGGTCCGAGGGCTACTGCATGAACTATCTCTCGTTTAATTTGCTCAAAGGCTTGTTGTTGCTCAGGGGCCCATTTAAAACCATTCTTCTTCCGGGTCACGTGATAGAGAGGGCTTACAGTCAAACTGTAATTTGGGATGTGCGTCTCCAGAACCCCACAACACCCAAAAAAGTTTGTGCTTCTTTCTTATTTCTTAGTGGAGACATTGCTGTTATCTTGTTGGTCACATCTGTGGGGATCTGGCAACATCCATCTTGCCATTTTATTCCCAAAATTGAATCTTCTATTCAGGTTCCTTGACCTCACTCTGCTTTTTGGCAAACCAGGCTTTTAGCAGGATTTGGATTATTTTCCTCCCTTTCTCAAAGACTTCTTCCACTGTATCATAGAATCCTGTAATAGCTAGGGTTGGAAACGACCTTAAGATCATCTAGTTCCAGCCCCCCTACCATGGGCAGGGACACCTCACACTAAACCATGTTACCCAAACACAATAATGTCATCAATGTATTGCAGGGGCTCTGGAGCTTGCCCCTGTTCCAGTGCTGTCTGGATCAGTCCATGGCAGATGGTAGGGCTGTGTTTCCACCCCTGGGGCAGTCAGGTTCCCAGCGGACTGGACGCCCCTCCAAGTAAAAGCGAACTGTGGCCTGCACTCTGCTGCCAGAGGAATTGAGAAAAAAGCATTGGCAATATCAATCGTGGCGTACCGCTTGGCTGCCTTTGACTCCAGTTCATACTGAAGCTCTAGCATGTCCAATACGGCAGCACTCAATAGTGGTGTGACTTCATTCAGGCCACAATAGTCTACTGTTAGTCTCCACTCTCCATTGGACTTTCACACTGGCCATATGGGGCTTTTAAAGGGTGAGCGGGTCCTACTGATCATTCCTTGGCTCTCCAGTCTATAAATCAGCTTACGGATGGGAATCAGGGAGTCTCAGTGCGATATTGCCGCCGGGGGACTGTTGTGGCTGTGATTGGCACTTGTTCTTTGACCTTCAGCTACCCCACTACAGGAGGATCCTCTGAGAGACCAGGCAAGGTGGACAGCTGCTCCATTTCCTCTGTCTCCAAAGCAGCAATACCAAAAGCCCCTCGGTACCCTTTTGGGTCTTTGAAGTACCCTCTCCTGAAATAGTCTATGCCAAGGATGCATGGAGCCCCTGGACCAGACACAATAGGCTGCCTTTGCCACTCCTTCCCAGTCAGGCTGATTTTAACCTCCAGTACAGTCAACCTTTGGGATCCTCCTTTCGCTCCAAAAAAATACAAATGGGTTCCACCCCTCGATGGCTTGATGGCATTAGGGTACACTGTGTGCTGGTATCTACTAGAGCCTTATGCTTCTGTGGGACTGATGTGCCAGGCCATCTGATCCACGCAGTCCAGCAAACCTGATTATCCCTTACCTCCACCTGGCTGGAGGCATGGCCCCTCTAATAGTGATCATAAGATTTTCCTCTTATTTCTTGTAGAAAGGGATTAGTATTCCTTATCATAGGAGTTAGAGTGAAATCAGGTGTTCCACCCCATCTGGAAAGCTGCTCACCAAAGCCTGGAGCAGCAACTTACTTGTGAGGATTATTATTGAGTTGTTTTTAATTCACGCACCTCTTCATCCAGAAAGGAGGTAGGTTTTCCATCCCACTTTCTCGTGTCTCCTCCATGATCCCGCTGGTAGAACCATGGGGTGGCCCGTGGTGTGTACCTCCTATATCTTCTCTCTCAGGTAATAGGGTGCCTTCTGTTAATAGCTGAGACATGGGTTGCTACATGTGGAGAGCTGTATAGATTGGATAGATCATCTCTCAATTGTTTAACTTCCTGGGACAATTTTTCCACAGCTGAAGTGATGGAAAAGGTGTGACTGTCTTCGAACTCTCAGATTTGATGACTCAATTTATCCACTGTTGTGGTGCTGCCTTATTCCAGGTTATTGCTGCCAATGAGTCGGCATATGATGACGGTGCACTCCGTGTAAACTTCCACCACATGGGTCCTGTACATTCAACTTCATCTGGATCTACAGGTGCATTCCCAGCATCTGGCCTATGATAGATCATCTCTAGAATGGCTGACTCCTTCAGGTACTGGAAGCCTTTCTCTCTTGTGGTCCAATTGCTTGGGCAGCACATAACATCATCCTTGTAGGGCAACCTTTCCTTCACAGCTGCCAAAAGCCGCCTCCAGAGGCTGAGGACTTGTTTCTCTTTTGCAATTGCTTTGTCGATACCTCCTTCCCTAGCAAGTGATCCCAGCTGCTTGGCCTCCCTACCTTCTAGTTTGTGACTCTTGGCCCCATTGTCCTAGCATCGGAGCAACCAGGTGACAATGTGGTCATCTGGAAGACAGCTGAAGTCTTTCTGCATGTTCCACAGCTCACTTAAGGTCAGGGATCTAGAATTTACGTCGTCTTCTCCCTCTGACTCGTGTAGTAATTCCTGTGGTTCAGGTGTCACTCCCCTAGTTTGAGCACTGAGTCTTCATCTTCCTTCACTGCACAAGTAGTTTTTTGTGCCTTTCGTTTGTTTTTCTTCTTGCTTATAGGGGCTACTGATACTGGCATGGGTTGATCCTTTGGTTCAGCTGCAGTGTCTGTCACTGGGGCTGGAGTGGCTGCAGTGTCTTTCCCTGGAACTGGAGCGGCTCTAGTGTCTTTCACTGGTGTTGCAGTGGCTGCAGTGTCTATTGTCAGGGTTTGATTAGCTGCTGTGCTTGGACCTGGAGTTCAGGCAGCTGCTGTGCTTGGAGTTGGCGTAGCTGCATTGTCTGTTGCTGTCCTGTTTTGAGTAGCTGTTGTGCTTGTCGCTTGAAGTTGAGGGAGCTGCTGTGCTTGGGGTTTGAGTAGCTGCATTGTCTGTCACTTTGCCATCAGGCCCAGAGACATGTCTTTCCTGCTCCTACAGAACAGGGCTCTGTAGGCGTAGGACAAGCCCCAGCACATTGCAGCAAGTTGTCTCTCTCTGGTATTGCACACCTCATCTAAGTGGTCTGCTATTTTTTTCTGGCTTCTGCGTTTGTTCAGGAGTGAAATTTCAGAGCATTGGAGGGGCCAAGTGGCCTAGATAGTTGCCTACAGAATCCCACGCAACCTGCTACCCACGACTGTCCAGCCTTGGGGAAGACCTCTTGGTAGTATTCTTAAATAGTTTTTTAACCTTAGACAAGGCCCAAGCCTGACCCTGCTTAGCTTCTGAGATTGGATAAGATTGGGTATTCTCAGGGCGGTCATGCCATAGGCAAAACACAGACAGCATATTCAGCAGCAAGCTGGTTTCCAGCAAAAGGAGCAGGGTGCTTTCAAGGGCATTGAAAGGATATTCAAGATCTTTAACATTTCCAGAATCTCCTTCTACTGTAAATAGCCTAGAGGGGGAGCAAAGGGTGTGAGGGAACACCTCCTACGAAGGTTGACCCCCAGAGGGAAGGAAAAAAAAGATGTCTAATTGTTAAAAATTCCCATTACATGCCTCCCATAGTATAGAGGTGATGACCACTCTGAGAACACATACCAGCCCAGTTTCATCATCAATGAGTATTGATGATAATGAGTGTGTATTGTATTACAAGTCATTACCATAAAGTACAGCGAAATGAGAACCTTAGCCCAGGCCCCAAAGCCAATAAACGCTACAACGGCAAATACTGGCTGCAAATAAGGTATGACATGCTGATACTCTGAGATCAAGCACAACAACTCTGAGAGCGAATAAATCAACATTGTGATGAGTGACTATTAATCCAAAACAATAAATGCTTATCACAGATACAATTAGACACACTCTGGTCAGATCTGGTTTTATCTCAACACTTCCTGCCCCACACTGGGCGCCAAAAAAGACTGTCATGGTTTAAGCCCAGCTGGTAACTCAGAACCATGCAGCCACTCGCTCATTCTCCCCGCTTTTCCCCGCCCACCTTCTCCCAGAGGGATGGGGAGGAGAATCAAAAGAATGTAAATGCCACAGGTTGATGTAAGAAGAGTCCAGTAACTAAGGCATAATACAAAACTACTACTACTACCACCAACAGTAATAAGAAGGAATAGAAAGGCAAAGAACAAGATAATATAAAATTAAGAGGGGAAAGGAAAAAATGCCCAATAAACACAAGTGATGAACAATACAGCTGTTCGCTACAAGCCAACTGATACCCAAGCTCACCCAAGCAATGATCTGGGCCTTCCGGGTAACTTCCCCCAGTTTATACACTGATCATGACGTGCTGTGGTACAGAATATCCCTTTGACTACTTTGGATCAGGTGTCCTGTCTCTGCTTCCTCCTGACTTCTTGTGCCCCTCCTCAAGATAGAGTATGAGGTTGAAAAGTCATTGATCGGGGTAAGCATTACTTAGCAACAACTAAAAACATTGGTGTTATCAGCACCGTTCTCAGGCTAAAGTCAAAAACACAGCACTGCACCAGCTACTAAGAAGGAGAAAAATAACTGTTGCAGCTGAATCCAGCACGCTCACACAGGCTTTTCTTGTAGTAAATGGAGATAGAGAGGCTTTTAGAGCATTATTCATCTTATTCTAAAGTTGGATCCTAAGTAGTAGGAAAGTAGTATTCTAAGGTTGGTCAGATTAATTGCAAATAAAACCCACCTTTTCTTTCCACTGATAAGAAAAGGAGCCTGGAGTGATGAGCACAGAAGTACCTTTCACTGCAGGCATCTGAAATGACGTGTAAAGAGATGCTTCCATCCATTTCACATTCAGGGCTATCCTGTGGGAGTGCAAATACTTGCAGCGGATTGATTTTTCTGTGAAGTATGCAATAAGAAACTACTTCTTTTTTCCAAACAGTCTGTGAATTCACACATTCAATTTCCAGATCAGTTCATATGCAATATGTCTTCAGATATGGAATTTAAATATTTTTCCCCAAAGTAATTGGAGACTGGCCTTTCATATTTATTTCGTCGGTAATCTATTCCTTTGTGATTTCAAATTCTGGGAGCCGCTTTCTTTGTTAGTCGTGTCTCTGTAAACACTTGGCAAAAAGATAAGGTGTGCATTCAGGAATTCTGACGGTTAAATCAGATTTTTCATTTCAGGATACAGCTATTATGAAGTAGGTAACTAAGAATTAATTCATCTTTGACATCAGTGCATGAATGAGATCTGCCTGGTTTTCACTTTTACCTTTTATTGTAAAGTGACATCCACCATTTATGAGGAGGCTGATTCAGTGCTGCAAATATTAAATGGATGCATTTATAAAAGTGCCTTGGATTGCTCATTCAGGTCAACAGTTTTAAGCAAATGAGCAGCCCTTCAACAGCGAACAGGATCATTTAGGTAATTAAATTCAATATCTGTTTTAAGTGTTTCCAGTACAAAACAAGTTCCCAGCACTATGAGATTTCCCAGCCAGTATCTGCGGGACACACCACCGACTTAGCAATACACAGTGTAGTATTGCATTTATACCGTTATCCCTAGAGTTCATTAGTGCCTGTCAGTTTGTCAGTTGAGAGAAATAGTCTCCTTTGGAGTGCTATACATCTGGCTCGTTTTAGGCATCTCTTTTATGGCAAGATGAATTGTCTTAAACAAGTAGCTCTTTTTCTCCATTGATGGGAAAGAGGCTTTGACGGTTAATCTACACTGTAGTTATCTACACTTGGTCAGAACACCACCCAACATATCTTTGCAGCAAAATGAAGTGTCATAGAAGAGGCCTAGAGTAGCTCCGGGTGACCTAGTTCATATAATGACTAATGCAAGTAGCATAGTTAAAGAAGCAATGTCTATTAGCTGAAGTATACAATAAAGCGCTAATGTAGCTAAATTATCTCCAAAAGCTGAACTTGTTCATTCGCAACTAGCTAGTTGCAACTAGAAACTAGCATTCTATTTTTCACAACGCTTAATTGTATCATGTAAAATTACTCATATTGTATCAAACACCACATGTGAAAATAAATATGAAAGAAAAGCAGATACATTTTCTATTTATGAGTGATCTATTTGCCTACATCCTTACAGGGGAGAAACTGAAAGAAACTCAAAAATAAACCAAATATTTTAAAGGCAGTTCATCCTGATAAAGAAGTTAGTCCTGTATTTCCATCAAATTTCTGTTACTCAAAATCGACCTTGTGTAAGAATAGTTTAGGTTATTGTTTCAAACCTTTACTTACTAAGGTGTATGATGCTTGTGCTTTGATTTTAACATAAGCAAAGATGCATGATCAAGTAAGGTGACACATCAATCTTGAGTGTTTTTAAAAAAGTATGCCATTACATTGTTTCACAATCATTTCAGAGATATTGTCTTATTTTATGTCTTTCAGATATAGTTCCATGAACTTTTAACTCACAAAAAAGAGGCAATAAAATAGGAAGACTAAGACTAACATAGTAATATTTTCTCTGTCTTTATTGTTCAGAAGAGTTGAAAGATATCGAAAAAAATGAATTTGGGGCAAATGTTAGTTAGAGGGCTTGAAATCTCATTCTGCACTCCTAAAAACTATAGACAACTTCACTGAAGGCATAGGAGCTATTTTATATAAACGCTGAATAGCTAAGAGATGTCAAGATTCATAAGTATGGATTTTCTCAGCATTCAGTAAAAATATTAGTTCAAAGATAAGGAACTAATAGCTACTTACCTTTGCAAGCTTTATTTAATATTGATGTCTTTGGGATCTATTTTGATTAAAAGTTTTGTATGTGATTGTGGAGGGTAAGTATGACAAGCTCCTTTACACAGAAATTCTATATCAACCTTCCTGGGATGTACGGAGAAAATTCAGCTTGTTTACTTCCATAGAATGAGTTGAAATTAGATGCAATCAGAAAAAAGATAATACTTTTGAAGGGGCAGTCTCTTTTTCTCTTTGTAATTTCCTGAAAGTTGAAAGCTTTATTTTAAAAACACAATGTAATAAATTATCTTTTCTTCTGCCAAAATTACATTGGTTAATGCAACATAGACACTTGTTGATGATGTAGTATCATAGTCTTCAACAAACAATCTTCAGGCAAAGAGGAATACCAGCAAAAGATGTCAACAGCTGTTCCAAGACTGACAAAAATCATGAGCCTTGAAGTCTGCTGGTTCCTATTAAATCTCATATCATAGACACATTTTTACTTTATTTTATATCTTTCTTTAAAATAACAGGCTTAAGTAAAAAAAAAATGGATTATCAAAGCCACCTTACACTGATCAAGATTATTCCTGGGTTTAAATGATAACTGTATGAGAGAAGGAAAGAATTCTCTCTACCTCAGTAAAGACCTTAGTAATTTTAAATAGGTATACCAAGAATGTTAAGAATATGTTCACTTCGTGAGCATAAGTATTGCTGTATTTCGGTCTGACTAGACCTCCCTCTTCCAATATATTCCCTCTCTCACTCTATAAGGTTGACTAATAGTTTTGATTTTGGAGAAGAGAGGTACATGCTTAAAACAAAGCAACAAAACAAAAAGAAATCAAACCGCATTAGATTCATTCCTTTTAAGATCTTTCAAAACATTTTACAAAAACTATTTTAGAAATATTATGATGCGTTATGTGAAATACTATTTTCTTCTTTACACTTTTTATCTTGAGAATTTCTTTCCTTGGATTTGTGTTTGCATTAAAGAGATAAGAAGCAATCATTCCTTATTTACTTTCTCTTCAAACTTTTTGCTTCTACAGACTTCCGGTAGACGTCAGCATTTGCCTTTTTCCAATATAAAACACCATTTAATACCACTTCAGATGGAAGCAATTCTTACCTCTGATCCTTTTCACAATGGGGTGAACAAATCCACAAGATGTAAACCCACAACAGTTTAAGACAGTAATGCTTTCTGGTCTAGTCTAACTCCTTTTGTTAATCTGTGCTAGCGTACTTTGTATCTTTCTTGATCAGTGATCGCTGACCTAAGGATTTCAAAGAATTCCTCGATGTAGTTTCAAGGCCTTTTTCTTGAGCTGTAATGGCTAGTCTGGCATAGCCCTGGATAGCTCATCATGTTTTTCATTCTGACAGAAATTAAGACCAGTTCTAAAAATTTGTGTTGTATTTGTTGTCATTTAACTTCATGAGTAATTTTATTGAGTTGCCCAGTTTTCTTAAAGCTCCTTTATAATGCACTTGCTGTCTTATTTCCTAGGGCATCTTGGCATTCTATAATGCAATTTTGCATATTTACTGAGCCTCTCAATAAATCACTTCAGACAGCCATATTTTTGAGCTTTCTTGTTCCGAAGATTGCTTATTTACATCTGTCTCTATGTTAGCTTAGTGCTGTAGTGCATCTCTAGGTCGAAAATCTAGGCATCTAGGTAAGACTAAATTGCGTCCTTTTCCATGGATTCCTTACAGTGGATCTTATGTTTCCTTTTAACGAATTGCACAGTACAATATATTGTATCCTAACACTGTTTTGTTACGGCAAGGGGGGTAAATTGCTCTTCAATGATGCTTTTCTCTCTCAATTACATGGGAGTCCTAGAAAAGATTTCTAAATTAGATTAAGATCATAAATTTCTAAAAGGTAATGAATCCCATAATATCCCCAAATATTAATGATATTTAATCTATTCCACCTGAACATGCTCAGTGAGGTTTAAAAAATATCATGAGAAAGATGTCAGAGGCATTACAGCTTACCCATCATTCTGTAAAGAACCACTCGAGACACTAATAACTGTTTCTCAAGAGGGATCTTGAAGCTTTTTCCTTCATCCTGTACTCTAAAAGTTATTATGTTTGTCTGAAGGACAGTCACAATGGGTGATGCTGTTATGGTTGTTTCCTAAATCAAAAGCCCACTTACAAGACTATGAAATATTAATAAACTTAAAAATCTTTTCCCTTGGCCATTTACCATGAGACTTGACTGACTGCATCTTCTCTGGTTTATTAATTCATACGCCTAAGTCAAGTACAACCATGCTGTGTTCAAAAATTCCTTTTGTTAAGAACTTCGACTTAAATCATACTGTCATATCAAAATCATCATACTGATGATTTTCTCTCTTTTTTGTCTTGGAACTTGCAAAGTGGGTGACCTCACTGCCTGTTCAAAATTAGTATCATTTGCCTCCCTTGCAAGAGGTTTTTGCAACTCTGCGCTGCAGTTTGTTTAAACTCTTGGGAGCCCACAAGTCTGCTGACGAACAAGATGTGTAAATTTGCAGTCCACTCTAGCTTTAGTTGATAATTTTACTATTCAAAGATTGATGTGCTTGGTACCCCTGTATAAAATTGTTTATTTTCTCCATAATGGTACTTAATTACAATGACAAAGGTACTGAGATATCACTCAGTCAGGAAGACCCCTCTTGGCTCTTTCAGCATCTTTATTAGAGTGTGAGGCTTACTGTTACTGGCATTTCTAGCCCACTTCAGAGCTTGTCGTGGGCTGGAAAAGAGATGCTGTGCATTCTAGCTTGGTTGTGATCTGGACAATCAGCTCACACCCATCTCTCAGTCTAGATGGAGGAATCGGAAACTGTAATGTGATTCTTTCATTTAGTGCCAAAGGAACTAAATGGGCTGCCCAGGGAAGTTGTGAATGCTCCATCCCTGGCAGTGGACAGGGCCTTGGGTGACGTGGTTTAGCGGGAGGTGAGCCTGCTCATGGCAAGGAGATTGGAACTACATGATCTTAAGGTCCTTTCCAACCCTAACTAGTCTATGATTCTTTGATTCTATACTAAGGATGACCCTTCCAATCCAAGCATAATTCAGAATACTATATCAGTTTATAATTGCAGGTTAAAAGGTTTGGAGTGGGTTTTTCTACCTTTTGTTTTGGTTTGGTTTTTCGGTTTTGGTTTTGCTTTGTTTTGTTTTTAATAGAAAAATATTGCAAAGCTAGTATTAATCCCTTTTGTGTCAATGCTCTTTCTAGTCTATTCAACCTTGGTCAAGCTTCAGAGCTCCAAAATTTTGAAGCAGTACTTCAAGCCACTTTTAACGGCACTGCTTTTTCTAAAGCTTATCACTGCAGTAGGTGTTCTCAGAGTCAACAGTTTTCTGACATTCAATTATTCTTTCCCTCATCTATTCTTGGGTCAATACTCTATCTTTGTCAAGGTAATTTTCATCTCATCAGTCTGCTTTTGTCACCACTTTAACAGTGATTTTTACTTTTTTTTTTTTTTTTTTTAACCTTACGCTTCTTTTGTTATATATAAAATATAAAACCACATTTGGAATAAATTCAATTTTTCAAGTCCCTGATGAGTTGTGGAGAAATTAGGCATCTGAATGATGCAAGAAGGCAAAAGATTAACTTCACTACAGGCTTTATAAATGAAGTTGAAAAACAATTCCTGTAGGATCTGTTATAGTTCTTCAAGATGTTTTAAGAGTTTACTGAGATTAAAATAAAATATGGAGACGGAAGTTCCTTTGCTCCCAGCATTCATAGTAATCACATTTAGTAATACTTATTTCTGAAATTGATTTGGAAAAAAAAAGAAAAAAACCAAAACGACAACCTCAGCTAACTCAAAGTTATTCTCACTTGAGCAATTTAGTATTTAGTTAAAGGATAGACACAACTGATATTTCAAGAGCTCAGTTTTTGTCTTGGAAAAGTCAAGAAGTATAATTCCCTGCCCTCCGAGAAGCATGAAAAAGAAAATACAAATGACATAAAATCTTGCTTCTGTAGTGAAATACTTCATTCTTAATCTTTGGTAGAAATTCAGCCCCTTGCCTGTCAGCAGGGCACTAAGTCTCTTTTGCAGATGCAGATCTGCAGGTGGAGCAGCTTCTGGTTTTAAGACATGAGCTTTCAGCCTTTGCCATCACAGGCATGTCCATTTCCCAACCCCACAGGTACAGACTCTACCGCACCTCCTTTGGCAGAAGTGGTGATTCAGGCTCTTCTTGTAGCTAGAGGGTCTCAGGGAAGATCCAGTTGGCTCTTTCTGGTGATCTCTTTTATTGCGCAGGCTGCTGAAACAAGTCCTTCACTTGGTGACACAGATGTTCTACCACTGCCTACCTCCTGAAGACAAGAAGTTTGCCTCCCGCAGTTCTATCCAGACCTTGCGGTACGTCACCACCTTTGCTGAGCTGTTTTATACTGTCTGCAGCAGAGCTGCTGGCTGCCTCCTGTGCACTTTCCTGCACAATCTGCTGTGAAAAATGCTACCTTTGTTAAAACCCCTCTACTTAGGACTTGTGGAGACAATGGTTTCAATTTCTTAAGAAAAGAGAGACAGTTTGGTACTAATGGAGCATGTCATTCTTAGACTTTCTTCTAAGATGACAGTTGCTTGTTCTGTGCTTATGAGTTCAGGGAATATTTTCTGGGTCGTAGCTTTGTGAGGGAGCTAGATCTTTTGCTTGTATTTGGTCGGAACTTATTCTGGTACACTGAGGTCTCAGCTGTATTAATTATAAGGTGGGGAAGGATATTTGCAGGCAGTGGTTTCCACCTAGCTTATCACTTTCATCCAGCATGTGTCTGTGTTGCCAAAAAAGGGATGATTCTTCCCTACTTTCTGTTTCCACCTGTTTGTTCTCTATATCAGCTCTGACATCCATACGACTGCAGAATTAACCATATGATAGAACTCAGTGGAATAATAATAATTAAATAGTCTTTTATTTGAGGATTAGTTTTCATCTGGACCTATGCTTTGAGTAGTGGTGAAACAAGTGAAGTGGAAGCAATTAGAGACGTAGGAGAACTCGAGGAGGGCTGTGTGGGCCTGAGCATTCTAGCAGTAGCCTCATTTTATGTTGCAGATATAATGTAACTATAACCCAGGCAAGCAGTTTTTTCTCTTTTTCACTAAAATAGCGTTTTTCACCTCAACTTGCCTGAACAGCAAAATAAGCATCAAGCACAAATGACAAGCTATTTACATGTCATTGGCAATTTGCACAAGAAAATCACTGGCTGTTTAAAATTTTTCTGTCATTAAACATTCCCAGTGTGACCTAAGAGGGACTGGTGAATTTGGGGTAAATATTAATGGGATACTGTATTGCAGAGCAGTGGTTTGTAATCAATGGAGATTACCTCAGACTACTCTCCCAGCACTTTCCTTGATGGCAAATAGCTTGATCCATGGCATATCTGTTACACAAATTTGTTCCTGAGAGTTTTATCTCAGCCTCGTCTTTCTTCCTACAACATCATGGAGGAGTAGAGCGTCAAGCAGTGGGAAGAACTGAGAAAGACTTAAATGAGTGGCGATTTGGTCTTCCATTTTCTCAGGCCTCTAGAAATGTTAAGGTGCAAGTATTGATGTGTTCATGATCTCTCAAAATTTGTAATCATACCCACACAAACATTAAGTAGAACTATACTGCATTCCAGGGCATAAGATCAAAAGACAATCTCCAGCATTGTTTGACTGATATGAGAAAAAGAGAGGAAAATGGAATGAAACATTAAATGGTAACCACATATAACTATACCTCAGCAAAGAGTATTCAACAAATAGTTGAATAAACTTCAACAAAAAGTTGAGAATTGGGCGGATGATGCTGCAATATAAAGAAACAGAAAGAAATGCAGGGCTGGAGGACCACTGGAGTTCAACTGCTCATGCTGTCTTCCTAAAAACGAGCTAGTCACAAGCCTATGCAAAAGGAACCACCAAAATTATTTATATTTCAAGCTATGAAAATGTGACCATGCTCCAAACACGTTTTCTGTGTAGCAGACAGGTGAAATGGTGTCAGAATGCACAGAGTAACATGAGAAATAGACACATCTGTGAATTCTTTTCTAGATTTATTTTTAATTCCCACCTAGCCAAGAAACTACTTTGTTCCTTTTGGATAAAAATATTCTTTTAAATACAAACTTTGGCTGTCCCTTTTATATTAGATCATTGGAATGAATTCATCAATGGACAAAGAATCCATTTGAATTCATAGTCTCAAAAAATACATACTGGCTCATTAGTTGTCTTTGAAAAAAAGTGTAGGGTCCACATGATTTCAGTTAGAATGAATGTTGTCTGGTACTGAACACTTCCAAAATACTCACTCTTGGAAGAGAAGGTACGTTTTTAAAATGCCTATATAATGGGAGCATATTATACCTGAAACCCATTGATCTCGATTACCTAATAGGATATATGCTGATTATTTCTGCTAACTAGCTCATTCCCGATTAGCAGCTGTTGGGAATGTGCAGTGAAATGACATCTTTGCCTCAGTTTTCATTGGCAAATGCTCTGACCACACCACCCAAGTCTTGGAAGGCAGACGCAGGGACAGTGAGAATGAAGACCTTGGGCCCACTGTAGGAGAGGATCTGGTTCGAGACCGTCTTAAGAACCTGAACACTCACAAGCCCATGGGACCTGATGAAATCCACCTGAGGGTCCTGAAGGAGCTGGCAAATGAACTTGCTAAGACACTGTCCATCGTATTTGAAAAGTCATGGCAGTCAGGTGAAGTTCCCGACAACTTGAAAAAGGGAAATATAACCCCCATTTTCAAGAAGGGGAAAATGGAGGAGCCGGGGAACCACAGACCAGTCAGTCTCACCTCTGCGCCTGGCAAAATCTTGGAGCGGATTCTCCTGGAAGGCATGTTGAGGCACATGAAAAACAACAAGGTGGTTGGTGACAGCCAGCATGGCTTCACTAAGGGGAAATCCTGCCAGACCAATCTGGTGGCCTTCTAGGATGGAGCTACGGAACTGATGGATGGGGTAGAGCATTTGGTGTCATCTCCCTGGACTTGTGCAAAGAGTTCAACACTGTCTCACATGACATCCTTGTTTTTAAGTTGGAGAGACATCAATTTGGTAGGTGGACCACTTGGTGGATAAAGAACTGGATAGATGGCAGCATGCAAAGAGTTGTGGTCAGTGGCTCACTATCCAGCTGGAGGCCAGTAACGACTGATGACCTTCAGGGATCGGTGTTGGGACTGATCTTGTTCAACATCTTTGGGGGTGACATGGACAGTGGGATTGAGTGTGCCCTCAGCAAATTTGCCGTGACGCCGAGATGTGTGGTTCGGTTGATACGTTGGAGGGAAGGAATGCCAGCCAGAGAAACCTTGACACGCTTGTGAGGTGGCTCGATGCCAACTTGATGAAGTTTAACCATGCCAAGTGCAAGGTCCTACAGCTGGGTGGGAGCAATCCCAGGCACAGCTACAGGTTGGGCAGGGAAGAGATTAAGAGCAGCCCTGAAGAGAAGGACTTGGGGGTGTTGGTCAATGAGAAAATAAACATGAGCCGGATTCAGTGTGCGCTCGCAGCCTGGAAACCCAACTGTATCATGGGCTGCACCAACAGGAGTGTGACCAGCAGGTCAAGGGAGGTGACCCTGCCCCTCTACTCCGCTCTCGTGAGACCCCACTTGGAGTATTGTGTGCAGTTCTGGTGTCCTCACCATAAAAAGGACATGGACATGTTGGAACAAGTGCAGAGGAGGGCCATGAGAATGATCAGGGGAGTGGAGCACCTCCCATATGAAGCTAGGCTGAGAAAGCTGGGGCTGTTGAGCCTGGAGAAGAGAAGGCTGCGTGGAGACCTCATAGCAGCCTTCCAGTACCTGACGGGGGCCTATAGGGATGCTGAGGAGGGACTCTTCATGAGGGACTGTAGTGATAGGACAAGGGGTAATGGGTTCAAACTTCAACAGGGGAAGTTCAGATTGTATATAAGAAAGAAGTTGTTTACTGTGAGGGTGGTGAGGCACTGGAATGTGTTGCCCAGGGAAGTTGTGAATGCTCCATCCCTGGCCAACATTCTGTATGGCTTCGGGGTTTTACTTTTCCCTGAGGAAGATGAGGAGTCTTTCCTATCATTGCCAGCTCATAGAGAATAGCTTTTAATTCGCAGCTACTTTTTAGATGAGGTAGATTTGAAGTGCCTGTCCCCTTGTAACTTATCAGTTCTTTCTGACTTTTCCAGGTGACAGAATACAAACTCCTTTCCATAAAGCGAAGTTCCCTACACTTTTTAAATTACTCTCTTCAGAAGATAGTCTGTGGGATGGCCAAGAGATTTGGGGCTTTGGTACTGAATGTGAAGAAGGATGGAATGAAAGCATAGCAAGATCACAGAAATACTGACCAGCGGCCTTCTCGGCAAAGCAGTGCTTTTGTTTCTCAGATTAGAAGAAGTAGCAACATACTCAAGTTCTTGCCTTGTCAAGACCTTTTCCTGGGTGCAAGTGTCTCCTCAGGTGTTTTGGGAGAAAAACCAAAGCTCCTGGGAGAAGGAAAAGGCTTCAATAAATGCAACCATTTCATGACCTTTTTGTCTTCTTGGACAGGTAAGTGTCAGAGAGAGAAGTGAAACCCACAGATGGAGAGAGGAGTAAAAAGGGAAGGGACTCATCCAAAACCAGAGACTGGCCAGATATTGATTTGGCAGTTTATTTCTGTATAGAAATGGTTAGAAAATTCAGAAAGGCATAATACATATGACACTATCAATGCTGAGAACTGCAGGCAGTCTGAACACAGTATTCCGGCAACTGCAAGGGGAATACATGCGTGTCAGTCACTGAGCCCTCTTACAAGCAGATCACACTGTTGGTACTCAGATTTGAGACAGCTTTGTTTGCAGACAGCTGGGATGCCTGCTATCATCTCCCAGTGGCATTTAGTTGTGGTTTTAGTATTTTTCTCTTTTAGGTGTTTTTGTTTGGTTTTCTGTGGTTTTTTTTTTTTTGGTGTTTTTTTTTGTTGTTGTTTGTTTGTTTGTTTTTATTATTTTGTTTCCTTGTTGTTGTTTCTTGTGTTTCTGTTTCAGCATCTCTCTGCCTGCCATGAACAGTTGTCAATGAAAACACAGTGGGGCAGTTCAATGCTCCTTTCTGCTGCCTGTCTGCATTTGCTTTCAGAAGCAAGTTTCTCTTTACTTCTGGACCTTAACTGGTGTCTAAGATATGCAGCTGTATTCGAACAACAGGCAGTACTTTTCTGGAGCTTGTCTGAATATATTTCAAGGTGTAGCAGTAGTTCTTCTGCATTCATAAATATCTTTCTGTCGTTTCTTTCCTAATCCAAAGTCTCTCTCTGTATACTTTCTGTTTTCCATTCTGCAGGATGCAGAGGGCAAGGCAGAGAGATACAACTTTTGTAATTCTTTCTGCTTTTTTACTAATACAGACGAAAAGCCACGCAAAGAGCAGTCTTGTGACATGACATGAAATTACTGGAAGTCCTTTCCAACCCTAACTATCCTATTCTAATCCTAATTATCCTATGAACCTCTGAAGTGTGTACTCGCACAATCTGAAATAGCTACTATCCTATAACGTGCTTCCTAAACTATATCCTATATATATCCCATATCTTATAATGTGTTTCCTAAACTATATCCTATATCTCTCCTAAAGTATATCCTAAAATTTGTTTTCAAAAGACGTAGCAATAGACTAATAACCGTAGTTGTAAACACAGTAACAAGCGTAGTAACAGCGGTCGGAACAAAGTCCAGAGGCCAGCTCCCCACTTGGGGAGATGCTCCAGCAGGTGGGCATTTGCTGGCGGAGCTGAGGAGTGAGCCAGCAAGGCGTCCTGCGAGGGCTGGGATAGGTCTGAGGGTGCTACTCTGGCTCCGGGGTGAGGTGGTGGAACCTTCCAGCCAGAGCAGAAGGATATGGTGGCTCTGTCCTCGCCGCTGCCGAGGTGGCGCTGGGGCGGCAGGGTGCAACGCCAGCCCCAGGCAGCAGGGCTCATCTGGGGAATCCAGAGTCGTAAATGGGCACCTACAAGGGCAGAGTCAGAAAGCACTGATGAAACCATGAGGGTAGGAGAAGGTGAGAGCTGGCTCCTGGGTTTTTTGGCACTACGCTGTAAAAGAGGTCATTGCTAGCACAGGAGAGAGGCTCCTTTCTGGCTCCTTACTGGCAACTAGTGTTGCTTTGGTCCCTTCTCACCACATGTGATACCCTCAGAGCATGGGAAGCGGACAGAGATGGGCAGTGTCCCCTTTCAAGGCAGCAGGACTCGGCAGGGAGCCCCGCGAAGCTCTGGCATGGTCCTTTCCAAAACCCAAGCAGCAGCATGCCTCACCAGGCCATACTAAAATCACAGGTTGGCAGGCAATGCTGAGGTAGCATATTATTTTGACTGTATATCTCCTTTGTCCTATGGGTTGGTGTAAACAGATAAAAATCACATTCCTTTTTGGCTTGTTTTTTTTTTTTCCCCTTAAGAAGACATGGTTGAAAGTCTCCCCCGGTTAGAGAATGCTGACTTGACCAGATGAGAATGATACCCAGAGTGAATTACTGCCAGGGAATTTGCCTTTCAAAAGTTCTCATCATATTTTGTTAGGCCAACGTCACTTATTAATCCAAGCATTTTGGTAAAGCTCTATTTGAAATTCATTCTGCATGTAGAGTATTCTTACAGAACATTCGCATCTTAGTTTTCTGCAGCACTCTGATACTGAAGGATGCATTTATTCCAAGTGGAAATCTTGAGATCTGGCTAGCTCTTTGGAAGGTGCTTTTCAAAGCCGTCTGTTTACAAACCTATGGAGTTAGTTGGTCATGATCTAGCTGTACACCCTTGCAATAGCTAAGCTATTTCATCTTCATTTTGAGTACATTTAACCTAGGATATTAAACTAAATCAAGTTTAAGATGCTCCTTTCTGGACTAGCGGCTTCACAGACCCAGGCTCTTCCTGAGATTTGCCCAATCATTTGCAAAAAAGGGCTGGATCGTTTATTGCATTGCATTTGCCCCTCCAGTAAGTCTTTGCAATTTAGTCTACGGTGTGGTGCTTCTTTTGGCATTCAGGACAACTTTTGATTTTTAATAACTGGCAAAACATACCAAAGTATGAAGGACAAAGATTTCAGTAGCGAATGTAGCTGTAATGACCCTTCCGTATTACTCAGTCTGGGGAAGAGGCCGCTGAGGGCTGAGGTAATACATGGGCAGTAACGAGCAAAAAG
The DNA here is from genome assembly GCA_017639245.1 of Myiopsitta monachus. Taxonomy (NCBI): domain Eukaryota; kingdom Metazoa; phylum Chordata; class Aves; order Psittaciformes; family Psittacidae; genus Myiopsitta; species Myiopsitta monachus. The sequence continues at coordinate 72,044,490 of CM029919.1, forward strand.
CAAGAGTGGAAGAGAGCAAAAGTGCCAGTCTGAGACTGTACAAATCCAGTTCGCAGGTGGTGAAAGGCTAGCTCGCAAATGTCTTGGGAAGAGGTTCTTCTTGCCTCTGTTTGACAACTGTAGAGCGATGACAACTCCCTCCGACACTTCTTTTTCCCTTGTCGGTTATTCAATTCTTGCTGCAGGGAATACACTCAGGCTACTAATCCTCGGTGGGATGTTTTCTCTGCAGTTCCTTCTGCCTCTAACTCTGATGCTCAGTCTGTATTATACTCTCTGGGTATACCTACGTTACAGCCAATGAGGTATCATAGGGATGGTCAAACAGCCTCTGGGCCCACTAGCATTATAGCTGTAGCAGCAGAGACTATTGTCTCAATTACCCCAGAAGCAGAATGAATTATGTTCTGTTGAGATGCATACTGCTGCATTTTCCAGTACGTACACTACCGATATCCAATATGGCATAATGCAGATTGCAATGGAGGAATACTTCAACATATAGAGGAAACTCAAGCTTCTAACAAGTGTCAGGGTACAAGATCGCGTTAGTTTTAATACTAGTCTAAACAAAGATGAACTGGGGCCATTGCAATTCTATGAATGGCAAACCAGCCTTTTCACATGTGTTCTGCTTAAACTTGATGCCTAGACAGGCTTCAGCTCTGACCTTGCAACCATTATGCTGTTTCTGTTTATCAAGTCCCTGACGTACAGTTTGTTAGATTTCATTTCGATATGATGTTCGTCTGAGATACTATTAATACTGAGATGATATTTCCTTCCTAACAGTTGAGTGGATCTGTTAAGCTAGAGGGATGTGTGAACACCAGAAATCAGGCAACACAATTAACCTGCCTCACTTCCATACAGCTTTTTCATTTATAAAGTAAGATTTAAAAAAAATGTATATGCATGTGGATGCATATATTTATTACCCATATGTGTATATATATATCTTGCAAAAGTATTTATGACAAGATCCCTGTTGGTAGGTAAATGATCCTATTCCATATTGAACAGTTTACTTGTGTTTGCGCTTTTGTGGTGTGTAATGGGCAAAATGTCAGACATGGTAGCATTATGAAATGCACAGTATTTCATTGTATTTCACCAGTTGCTCTCCAAAACCATTTTTGTTTCTCTTAAGAAGTATTGACTTTGACTACTGTAATTTCAGGGCACTCCAGAGTTTCTAACATATTGTCCCTCCTCAGATAATGTTATTATTCTCACTATCTAACAGATAGCAGAAAAGATTAATAAGCATAGGCATGTAAACATTAGGCACCTGATATAAGTGGTGTTTTCAGGTTCCTCATGGTACCTGAATGGCATTGATAAAGGGCAATTCAGTGTTCATGTCTTCAGTGATCCCATCTTAAGGATGCAAAGGATGCTCTTTTAGAGGCGTCTGTCTATTTTCGACACTGCGCTGCATCTGATTTACTCACTGTCGTGGTTTAAGACCAGCTGGTAACTCGGATCCATGCACCCACTCGCTCACTCCGCCACTTCTTCCCCAGCCCCCAGTCCTGGAGGGATGGGGTGGAGAATCAAAAGAATGTAAATCCAATGGGCCGAGATAAGAAGATTGTGGTAACTAAGGTAAGAGACGTCACTTGGAATATTGTGTGCAGAGAGAGAGAAATGCAACCCAGAGGTGGAGAGAGGACTAGAAGGGGAAGGGGCTCATCCAAACCCAGAGACTGGCCTGATATTGATTTTGCACTTTATTTCTGTGTAGAAAGGGTAAGAACATTCAGAAAGCATAGCACATATGAAGAAATGCTGAGAACTGCAGGCACTCTGCGCAACTTATTCCAGCAAATGCAAGGAGAATGCGCACGCATCAGTCACTCAGCCCCATTACAGACAAATCGCTCAGTTGGTACCCAGATGTGAGACAGTTTTGTCTGCAGGCGACAAACTGGGATGCCTGCTATCATTTCCAATGGCATTTAGACAGCCTTCTGTTTATAAAGTATCACAGTAGACACTGGACATCTATGGTAGATCACACTAAGATCTTGAGAGCTGATCTGACTCCCTCTCCCATGCAGAGGGATCTGAGGGATTTTTTCTTTTTTTTCTTTTTCCCAAATGGGATTTCGGGTTGGGGGTTTTTGTTTGGTTGGGTTTGGGGGTGTTTGTTTCTTCACAAGTTTTTTTTTCTCTTTTTGTTGTTGTTGTTGGAGGATTTTTGTTTGGTTTTGTGAGGGTTTTCTTAAAATTTTGTTTTCTTATTGTTGCTTTTTTGGTTCTGTTTCAGCATCTCCCTGCCCGGAATGAGCAGTTGTCAGTGAAAACACAGTGGTTCAATTCCATGCTCCTTTCTGCTGCCTGCCTGCCCGCCTGCATTTTCTCTTAGAGACAATTTTCTCCTCTGGACCTTCACAGGTGTCTAAGATAATGCAGCTGTATTCCAAGCGCAGGCCAGTACTCATCTGGAGCATATCTGAATCTTTTTCAAGGTGCAGTAGTAGTTCCTCTGCATTCATAAATGTCTTTCTCTCATTTCTTGCCCAAGCCAGAGACTCTCCCAGCATACTTTCTCTTCTGTTTGGCAGAATACTTTCTTTTTCTGCATTCTGCAGGGTGCAGATGGCAAGGCAGAGAGACAGATGCAACTTCTGTAATTCTGCTTTGTTACTAACAGCGCTGTAAAGCCACTCCAAGACAAGTCTTGTGAGCTAACATGAAATTGATAGAAGTCCTTTCCAACCCTAACTACCCTAACTACCCTATAATCTACAAAACTACGAGGTGTGTACTGAAACAACGCGAAATAACTACTATCTTAGAACTTGTTTCCTAAGCTATATCCTAAATATATCCTAAAGTATATCCTAACATTAGTTTCTAAAAGAAACAGTAATAGCCTAACAAAAAGTAACAAATGCAGTAACAGTCGTAGTAACAAACACAGCAATAAATGCCGTCAGATGGCATTCAAAGTCCAGCTCCGCACTCGGGGAGACGTGCCCACAGGTGGGCATTTGCCGGCAGAGCTGACCAGTGAGCCAGCAAGGTCTCCTGCGAGGGCTGGCATGGGCCCGATGGTGCTGCTCTGGCTCCGGGGTGGGTTGGTGGCACCTTCCACGCAGAGCAGGACACCGTGGCTCTGTCCTCGCCGCCACCGGGGTGGTGCTGGGGCCGCAGGGTGGAACTCGAAGGCCGGGCGGCAGAGCTCCTCTGGGGAGCCCAAGCAGTACACGGGCACCTAGGAGGGCAGAGTCAGAAAGCGCAGATGAAACCGTGAGGGCAGGAACAGGCAGGACTTGGCTCTCCTGGGTTTTTTGGACGTGTGCTGTCAAAGGGGTCATTCCTAGCCCAGGGGAGAGGCTCCTTCCTGGCAACTGCAGTTTGCTTTGGTCCCTTCTCAACCTACGTGATTGACATGCTCAGAGCATGGGAAGTTGACAGGGATGTGCAGTGCCCCTCACCAGGGAGCAGGGTTCGGCAGGGAGCCCTGGGGAGCTCTGGCATGGTCCTTTCCAAAACCCAAGCAGCAGCATTTCTCACTGTGCCGTACTGAAACCAGACTTACACAAACTGGGCTTCTACAGGGGCAAAACGAAACCTGCCAATGCTGCGGTGGTACGTTTCTGCTGACATACATGTTCCCCCAAGGACATCTGCATGCCCCCTTTCTAGGACCATCCTCTGCACCTCAGGAGAATTTCCTATCCTCAGAACTTGGAAAGATGGAAAAGAAGGTCTGCTACATACCCGTGCTCCTCCTTCTTCCCCTGCTTTCAGTTGCCCATCCCTGAGAAGGGCTCGGTGGACAGCCTGCTCTTCTTCCTGCAGGGTGGCCCATCGCTCCCCTCTTCAGAGGCTGCTCGCCGCTTTCGGTTCCTTCTTGCAGAGCCGGGCAACCTTTCCATTCAACAGGATTGTTAGACAGCTGAAGCCACGATTACCTTGAACCAAGCAAAGCTAGGTACTTTTACCTTTCCTCCCCGCCAAAGCTGTTCGGTTGCTCGCTCTCAGGAGCGACAGGAGGCACCTGCAATGGGAAGGTGTAAGTTAGCAGGGAGCAAGCACCTCCCTGCCCAATTGCTCCCCGAGCTCTGAAAGGCACAGCCCTTGGATGGCTTTGCTCAGCTCAGCTGAGCCAGCTGCGGAGATCACCGCACAAAGCAGGATGCTCAACCTGCATCCGCCTTGCTTGGAGCTTTGGCAGAGCTGCAGGCCGGTGGCTGACCGTGCTTGTCCCTGCGGCAGCAGCCCCACCTTCCGAAGGGGAAGGCTTTTGTTGTCACGCTCTTTGTGCACTTCACAAACCTCGGCTGTTTCTGCCTCTGCTGGCGGCGCTGGAGGCTCCTCGTCCCCCTCGCTGCCCAGCCCGGCCTCCTCCTGCCCAAGGAGTGCCTCCTGCTCTTCAATGAGGAGCTGCACGAGCTGGGTCACCTGCACACAGCAAAGCACTGCTTTCACCGAGGGGCCTGAGAGGGCTCCAACAGCCTTTCCCAGCCTGACCCACGCTTCTGTGCAGGAAGCTGCAGCCCTGGGGCTGCCCTTCCCGGCTGCTGCCCCACGGCTTTACTGATGGGAAGAGGCAGCCAGGACCCTGGGAACAGCAAAGCTGGGGCGGGCTGGGGAGGCTGTAGCCTGGCGGCGAACGCAGCGTACCTTGCCCGTCTCCTGAGCCAGGGCATCCAGGGGCAGCTCCTGGGGTGGGCTCAGGAGGTTTGGCCCCACGCAGATGGCCAGGTTCCCGGCCGTCATCTTTGTTGTGGCCACGTTCATGCTGATGCTGCTAAGCAGCAACAGCAACTGCCGCAGCAGGAGCAGGTTGGCCTCGGGTAACCTGCTGGCCACCCTGAGGGAGCGGGAGCACAGCGTTAATGAAGTCGGTGTTGACAACACAGGTCTCCCAGGCTGATCTCACCCAAGGCCACCACCTGCTCTACAGCAGAGGGACTGCCTTCACTGAGACACAGCCACCTCCCTTCATCCCTGCCCTTCTCACAGAGGCCCCTGTTGGAGCAAGCCCCAGTCCCCGTGGGAAGTGCTCCATGGAGAGAAATGCTTCCCTGTGCCCTTTTCCCCCAACACCAAAACACCACAGAAGCCCGAGGCGGCTTGCAGGAAGCATGGCTATTTCAGGCAGGCCATTGCTTTGCAGGCGAGTGCCAGCCTGTGCCGGTCCCTGCAGGCTGCTGCCGCACTTACTCCCTGAGTGCTGCCAGCCTCTCCTGCCTGCTGGTCTTCTGCATGGCGCTCATCCACTCCTCGTAGAGCCGGCCATCGAGGAGCTTGGAGGGGATCTTCCGGAGCAGGTCCTGCGGGGCCAAGGGCTCCGCGTGAGGTTTTGGCCGCTGGCCCCCAGGAGCACCCGCAGCATCCCCCGCCCTCTGGCTCATGAGCAGGCGGCTGGGTTTCTGCTGGTGCTCCCGCAGGTGCCCGTCAGCACCAAGAGAGCCGGGAGCTGCAGGCTCCAGGTCAGCAGGGCTCACCTTCAAGAGGACGGCCAGCAGCAGCACGGGCTGGCTTTCGAGGTGGACCTCCAGCCCGCTGTCGAGTGCCTCCCTGACCTCGCGGGTGGCACGCTCGCTGGCTGACAGCCGGAAGATCCCCTCCGTGGACGGCCCGTGCTCACTGAGCAGCGCCAGCAGGTCCTGAGGGCACAGAGGAGGAGAGTTGCTGGGCTGGATACGGGCCCTGAGGTAGGTGCTTGGGACAGCCCCTGTCTGGTGGAGCCAGCAGGATGGGATGGGAAGGGATGGGAAGAGACAGGATGGGATGAGATGGGATGGGATGGGATGGGATGGGATGAGATGTGTTGAGTACGCCCTGGCCAGGCTGGCTTACCTGAATGGGCTGGGGCAGCATGCCATCGTGGCTGCAGAGCTCTCCCAGGGGGCGGCCAAACAGAGCTCCCGGGCAAGCAGAGCCTGATGGCCCCGGCACCTCCGGTGCAGCTGAGGTCCCGGACCGTGCAAACGGCCAGGGCAGCCTCATCCTGCTCCGGCGGGACCTGCCTGCTGCCAAGGGAATCAGAGCAAAGAGCCGTGGAGGAGAGGCACGTGGAGAGAGCTCCCAGACTCCCTCCGTGCTGTCCCACCACTGTCCACGCCATGGGAGAGGCGGTATTTTTGTGGGACTGAGGGGCCCCCGGGCTCAGCTCTCTCCTGCTGCTGAGCGATGGGGATGGACGTGCCCTGTGTGAAGGGCAACGGCAGCCCCATCACAGCGGGCATGCGCGCCTGCAAGAGCAGGAGAGAAGGGCCATCCTGCCCCTGTCCTCTGCAAACTCACCATCCACGTGGCCACGTCTGCCGGAAGAGCCAGGAGGTGGCAGCTGCTGGGCGCCAGCCTGCAAGAAATGGGCTGCACTCAGCAAGCAGCCCCTCAGCAGAAAGGGTCCCCAGCGAGCTGCATCAGCCCCTGGCCGTGTATGAGAGGTGGGGATTGCGCCTCAAGTGACCCTGACCTGAGCCTGGCGCTGGAGCAACCTCTCCAGGCTGTTGGCATCCAGCGTCGTCGCCTGGGCAAGTTGAAAAAGAGCAGAAGGTGAGGAGCGATGCAGCTGATGCTGAGCTGGGGCAGCCCCTGGGGGAGAGCAGGGGCAGGAGGGACACTCACAGCATTGCGGCCCCTCAGCTCCTTCAGCACCATCCGGATGGATGGCAGCCGGGTCACCCGGGCCCCCTGCGCTCCTTCCGGCGGTCTGTGCGTGGGGAAGGGGCAGAGAAAGAGCTGCGTGAGACCCAAGGCAGCTCCTCCCTCTGCTGCCAGCCTGGGGAGCACTTCCATGCTGCCCGGAAGGGCTGGTACCCCGCGGCAGTGGAGTGGAGCGGGAGCAGCGGGAGTGGTGAGGATGGGGCTGGGCAGGAGTTGGATTGACACAGCCGGAGGAAGCAGCTCCGGCGGCTGTGGCTGCCCAGCAGTGGGGACTCCTCTGCCTGCAGCTGTGGGAGCGCCTCTGCCTGCAACCTCTGGGGCACCTCTGCCAAGCCCAGCAGAGGTGTTCCGTTATCGTTTGTGCGTCAGGTGTGGAGCACCCCCCCATGATGGGAGCACAGTCTGCTCTGTGCCCTGTGCTTCAGTGCCAGGTAGGGCTTACCCAAGGAGGGCGCTGAGCCAGAGCTCCTTCACTGCCCGGGAGCTGCCAAGAGAGAGCAGAAGCAGCCTGAGTGCCCGCTGTGCCCCAGCGCAGGATGCCCCGAGGGGCAGGACAGAGGTGCTGCCACCCCTCTCGTGGGACGCTGCACCGGGACTCACCAGAAGGTGACGACACAGGAGCCGCAGGGCCAGAGGAAGACCAGGGACCTGCCGGCCTTCCCTTCCTCCTCCTCCTCCTCAGTGGCATCGCCGTCGGAGCCCTTCCCGCTGCTCAGCACCTGGAGCAGGCCCAGGGCCAGGCAGAGCAGCGGGCTCGGGGTGCTGCCACGTCTGCAGAGAGGAGCAGCAGGGAGTGACCTGGAGGTGCCCGAGCCCACTGGCTCCCCTCTAGTGCTCAGCTGCTATGGGCACAGCCATGGGTGCACCCAGCAGCAGGGTGCCGGCGTCCTGCGCCTGCTCCTTGGCTGTTCCTGTTTGGGTACCCTGGTGCCAAGGCCAGGGCTTGGGAGGAAAGGCATTTGGGCTCTGTCAGTCTTACTTGGTCTTGGCGATGACCACGTTGTCCCTGAAGAGGAGGAGGTCCCTCTTCTTCCCCTGGCTACGGCCCTGGCTCACCCGCACACGCTCCCGCAGCAGTGGCTCCAGCGATGCCTGGTCAGGCGTGCACTGCTGCTCGGGCTCAGGGTCATCCCTGCAGGGCAGATGCCATCGGGCATGAGCAAGGCGGCTGCTTTGGGCTGCAGGTGTGCCGGCGTGTCCCCGAGCCGTGGGGGAACCCACCTGGACCCGCAGCAGCAGAGCCACTGGCCCATCCTCGCAGGGCCGGGAGAGGGCCGGTAAACAGAAAGCTTGCAAAAATAAAGACAGGAGTGCTCCTCCTCAAGAGAAAAGCACCCCCAGTGCCGCTGGTGCTGCTGCGCACAGCACCGTCTCCGCAGGCACTGGGGCCGTTGCCGGGCCAGCAACGGTTTAGAACGGAACACCACGGTGACCTCAGTTCTGGAACGCGGGGGCCCAGGTGGGGCGGGGCACTGTGGGGCTCCCCACAGTACGCCCACGTCCAGCCCCGGCCCCAAGGACTGCTCCCATGCACTGCTCTGTCCATCAATGGAAAGTCACGGTTCCTGCAGCCCTGGTCTTCTGACTCAGGACCGGGGAGCCCCAGGTCCACCATGCACATTGAAGACTGAGGCAAAGCAAAAATCAGGGTGTCAGTAGGAGTTGTTGTTCATTACCAAGCACTTCTGAAGCAGCTTGAACCCCTTTGTATGCTGCCAGTATCCCTTTTTCAGTGAGAGTATAGCCAGTTTCAGATCCTCTGTATTCCTGACTCCAAAAGCCGAGGGGTCGACCTCGAGTCACCCCTGGAGCTTTCTGCCAGAGGCTCCAGGTAGGACCGTTCTCCCCGGCTGCAGTATAGAGTACATTTTTTACATCTGGCCCGGTCCGGACTGGTCCGAGGGCTACTGCATGAACTATCTCTCGTTTAATTTGCTCAAAGGCTTGTTGTTGCTCAGGGGCCCATTTAAAACCATTCTTCTTCCGGGTCACGTGATAGAGAGGGCTTACAGTCAAACTGTAATTTGGGATGTGCGTTCTCCAGAACCCCACAACACCCAAAAAAGTTTGTGCTTCTTTCTTATTTCTTAGTGGAGACATTGCTGTTATCTTGTTGGTCACATCTGTGGGGATCTGGCAACATCCATCTTGCCATTTTATTCCCCAAAATTGAATCTTCTATTCAGGTTCCTTGACCTCACTCTGCTTTTTGGCAAAACAGGCTTTTAGCAGGATTTGGATTATTTTCCTCCCTTTCTCAAAGACTTCTTCCACTGTATCATAGAATCCTGTAATAGCTAGGGTTGGAAACGACCTTAAGATCATCTAGTTCCAACCCCCCTACCATGGGCAGGGACACCTCACACTAAACCATGTTACCCAAACACAATAATGTCATCAATGTATTGCAGGGGCTCTGGAGCTTGCCCCTGTTCCAGTGCTGTCTGGATCAGTCCATGGCAGATGGTAGGGCTGTGTTTCCACCCCTGGGGCAGTCAGTTCCCAGCGGACTGGACGCCCCTCCAAGTAAAAGCGAACTGTGGCCTGCACTCTGCTGCCAGAGGAATTGAGAAAAAAGCATTGGCAATATCAATCGTGGCGTACCGCTTGGCTGCCTTTGACTCCAGTTCATACTGAAGCTCTAGCATGTCCAATACGGCAGCACTCAATAGTGGTGTGACTTCATTCAGGCCACAATAGTCTACTGTTAGTCTCCACTCTCCATTGGACTTTCACACTGGCCATATGGGGCTTTTAAAGGGTGAGCGGGTCCTACTGATCATTCCTTGGCTCTCCAGTCTATAAATCAGCTTACGGATGGGAATCAGGGAGTCTCAGTGCGATATTGCCGCCGGGGGACTGTTGTGGCTGTGATTGGCACTTGTTCTTTGACCTTCAGCTACCCCACTACAGGAGGATCCTCTGAGAGACCAGGCAAGGTGGACAGCTGCTCCATTTCCTCTGTCTCCAAAGCAGCAATACCAAAAGCCCCTCGGTACCCTTTTGGGTCTTTGAAGTACCCTCTCCTGAAATAGTCTATGCCAAGGATGCATGGAGCCCCTGGACCAGACACAATAGGCTGCCTTTGCCACTCCTTCCCAGTCAGGCTGATTTTAACCTCCAGTACAGTCAACCTTTGGGATCCTCCTTTCGCTCCAAAAAAATACAAATGGGTTCCACCCCTCGATGGCTTGATGGCATTAGGGTACACTGTGTGCTGGTATCTACTAGAGCCTTATGCTTCTGTGGGACTGATGTGCCAGGCCATCTGATCCACGCAGTCCAGCAAACCTGATTATCCCTTACCTCCACCTGGCTGGAGGCATGGCCCCTCTAATAGTGATCATAAGATTTTCCTCTTATTTCTTGTAGAAAGGGATTAGTATTCCTTATCATAGGAGTTAGAGTGAAATCAGGTGTTCCACCCCATCTGGAAAGCTGCTCACCAAAGCCTGGAGCAGCAACTTACTTGTGAGGATTATTATTGAGTTGTTTTTAATTCACGCACCTCTTCATCCAGAAAGGAGGTAGGTTTTCCATCCCACTTTCTCGTGTCTCCTCCATGATCCCGCTGGTAGAACCATGGGGTGGCCCGTGGTGTGTACCTCCTATATCTTCTCTCTCAGGTAATAGGGTGCCTTCTGTTAATAGCTGAGACATGGGTTGCTACATGTGGAGAGCTGTATAGATTGGATAGATCATCTCTCAATTGTTTAACTTCCTGGGACAATTTTTCCACAGCTGAAGTGATGGAAAAGGTGTGACTGTCTTCGAACTCTCAGATTTGATGACTCAATTTATCCACTGTTGTGGTGCTGCCTTATTCCAGGTTATTGCTGCCAATGAGTCGGCATATGATGACGGTGCACTCCGTGTAAACTTCCACCACATGGGTCCTGTACATTCAACTTCATCTGGATCTACAGGTGCATTCCCAGCATCTGGCCTATGATAGATCATCTCTAGAATGGCTGACTCCTTCAGGTACTGGAAGCCTTTCTCTCTTGTGGTCCAATTGCTTGGGCAGCACATAACATCATCCTTGTAGGGCAACCTTTCCTTCACAGCTGCCAAAAGCCGCCTCCAGAGGCTGAGGACTTGTTTCTCTTTTGCAATTGCTTTGTCGATACCTCCTTCCCTAGCAAGTGATCCCAGCTGCTTGGCCTCCCTACCTTCTAGTTTGTGACTCTTGGCCCCATTGTCCTAGCATCGGAGCAACCAGGTGACAATGTGGTCATCTGGAAGACAGCTGAAGTCTTTCTGCATGTTCCACAGCTCACTTAAGGTCAGGGATCTAGAATTTACGTCGTCTTCTCCCTCTGACTCGTGTAGTAATTCCTGTGGTTCAGGTGTCACTCCCCTAGTTTGAGCACTGAGTCTTCATCTTCCTTCACTGCACAAGTAGTTTTTTGTGCCTTTCGTTTGTTTTTCTTCTTGCTTATAGGGGCTACTGATACTGGCATGGGTTGATCCTTTGGTTCAGCTGCAGTGTCTGTCACTGGGGCTGGAGTGGCTGCAGTGTCTTTCCCTGGAACTGGAGCGGCTCTAGTGTCTTTCACTGGTGTTGCAGTGGCTGCAGTGTCTATTGTCAGGGTTTGATTAGCTGCTGTGCTTGGACCTGGAGTTCAGGCAGCTGCTGTGCTTGGAGTTGGCGTAGCTGCATTGTCTGTTGCTGTCCTGTTTTGAGTAGCTGTTGTGCTTGTCGCTTGAAGTTGAGGGAGCTGCTGTGCTTGGGGTTTGAGTAGCTGCATTGTCTGTCACTTTGCCATCAGGCCCAGAGACATGTCTTTCCTGCTCCTACAGAACAGGGCTCTGTAGGCGTAGGACAAGCCCCAGCACATTGCAGCAAGTTGTCTCTCTCTGGTATTGCACACCTCATCTAAGTGGTCTGCTATTTTTTTCTGGCTTCTGCGTTTGTTCAGGAGTGAAATTTCAGAGCATTGGAGGGGCCAAGTGGCCTAGATAGTTGCCTACAGAATCCCACGCAACCTGCTACCCACGACTGTCCAGCCTTGGGGAAGACCTCTTGGTAGTATTCTTAAATAGTTTTTTAACCTTAGACAAGGCCCAAGCCTGACCCTGCTTAGCTTCTGAGATTGGATAAGATTGGGTATTCTCAGGGCGGTCATGCCATAGGCAAAACACAGACAGCATATTCAGCAGCAAGCTGGTTTCCAGCAAAAGGAGCAGGGTGCTTTCAAGGGCATTGAAAGGATATTCAAGATCTTTAACATTTCCAGAATCTCCTTCTACTGTAAATAGCCTAGAGGGGGAGCAAAGGGTGTGAGGGAACACCTCCTACGAAGGTTGACCCCCAGAGGGAAGGAAAAAAAAGATGTCTAATTGTTAAAAATTCCCATTACATGCCTCCCATAGTATAGAGGTGATGACCACTCTGAGAACACATACCAGCCCAGTTTCATCATCAATGAGTATTGATGATAATGAGTGTGTATTGTATTACAAGTCATTACCATAAAGTACAGCGAAATGAGAACCTTAGCCCAGGCCCCAAAGCCAATAAACGCTACAACGGCAAATACTGGCTGCAAATAAGGTATGACATGCTGATACTCTGAGATCAAGCACAACAACTCTGAGAGCGAATAAATCAACATTGTGATGAGTGACTATTAATCCAAAACAATAAATGCTTATCACAGATACAATTAGACACACTCTGGTCAGATCTGGTTTTATCTCAACACTTCGTGCCCCACACTGGGCGCCAAAAAAGACTGTCATGGTTTAAGCCCAGCTGGTAACTCAGAACCATGCAGCCACTCGCTCATTCTCCCCGCTTTTCCCCGCCCACCTTCTCCCAGAGGGATGGGGAGGAGAATCAAAAGAATGTAAATGCCACAGGTTGATGTAAGAAGAGTCCAGTAACTAAGGCATAATACAAAACTACTACTACTACCACCAACAGTAATAAGAAGGAATAGAAAGGCAAAGAACAAGATAATATAAAATTAAGAGGGGAAAGGAAAAAATGCCCAATAAACACAAGTGATGAACAATACAGCTGTTCGCTACAAGCCAACTGATACCCAAGCTCACCCAAGCAATGATCTGGGCCTTCCGGGTAACTTCCCCCAGTTTATACACTGATCATGACGTGCTGTGGTACAGAATATCCCTTTGACTACTTTGGATCAGGTGTCCTGTCTCTGCTTCCTCCTGACTTCTTGTGCCCCTCCTCAAGATAGAGTATGAGGTTGAAAAGTCATTGATCGGGGTAAGCATTACTTAGCAACAACTAAAAACATTGGTGTTATCAGCACCGTTCTCAGGCTAAAGTCAAAAACACAGCACTGCACCAGCTACTAAGAAGGAGAAAAATAACTGTTGCAGCTGAATCCAGCACGCTCACACAGGCTTTTCTTGTAGTAAATGGAGATAGAGAGGCTTTTAGAGCATTATTCATCTTATTCTAAAGTTGGATCCTAAGTAGTAGGAAAGTAGTATTCTAAGGTTGGTCAGATTAATTGCAAATAAAACCCACCTTTTCTTTCCACTGATAAGAAAAGGAGCCTGGAGTGATGAGCACAGAAGTACCTTTCACTGCAGGCATCTGAAATGACAGTGTAAAGAGATGCTTCCATCCATTTCACATTCAGGGCTATCCTGTGGGAGTGCAAATACTTGCAGCGGATTGATTTTTCTGTGAAGTATGCAATAAGAAACTACTTCTTTTTTCCAAACAGTCTGTGAATTCACACATTCAATTTCCAGATCAGTTCATATGCAATATGTCTTCAGATATGGAATTTAAATATTTTTCCCCAAAGTAATTGGAGACTGGCCTTTCATATTTATTTCGTCGGTAATCTATTCCTTTGTGATTTCAAATTCTGGGAGCCGCTTTCTTTGTTAGTCGTGTCTCTGTAAACACTTGGCAAAAAGATAAGGTGTGCATTCAGGAATTCTGACGGTTAAATCAGATTTTTCATTTCAGGATACAGCTATTATGAAGTAGGTAACTAAGAATTAATTCATCTTTGACATCAGTGCATGAATGAGATCTGCCTGGTTTTCACTTTTACCTTTTATTGTAAAGTGACATCCACCATTTATGAGGAGGCTGATTCAGTGCTGCAAATATTAAATGGATGCATTTATAAAAGTGCCTTGGATTGCTCATTCAGGTCAACAGTTTTAAGCAAATGAGCAGCCCTTCAACAGCGAACAGGATCATTTAGGTAATTAAATTCAATATCTGTTTTAAGTGTTTCCAGTACAAAACAAGTTCCCAGCACTATGAGATTTCCCAGCCAGTATCTGCGGGACACACCACCGACTTAGCAATACACAGTGTAGTATTGCATTTATACCGTTATCCCTAGAGTTCATTAGTGCCTGTCAGTTTGTCAGTTGAGAGAAATAGTCTCCTTTGGAGTGCTATACATCTGGCTCGTTTTAGGCATCTCTTTTATGGCAAGATGAATTGTCTTAAACAAGTAGCTCTTTTTCTCCATTGATGGGAAAGAGGCTTTGACGGTTAATCTACACTGTAGTTATCTACACTTGGTCAGAACACCACCCAACATATCTTTGCAGCAAAATGAAGTGTCATAGAAGAGGCCTAGAGTAGCTCCGGGTGACCTAGTTCATATAATGACTAATGCAAGTAGCATAGTTAAAGAAGCAATGTCTATTAGCTGAAGTATACAATAAAGCGCTAATGTAGCTAAATTATCTCCAAAAGCTGAACTTGTTCATTCGCAACTAGCTAGTTGCAACTAGAAACTAGCATTCTATTTTTCACAACGCTTAATTGTATCATGTAAAATTACTCATATTGTATCAAACACCACATGTGAAAATAAATATGAAAGAAAAGCAGATACATTTTCTATTTATGAGTGATCTATTTGCCTACATCCTTACAGGGGAGAAACTGAAAGAAACTCAAAAATAAACCAAATATTTTAAAGGCAGTTCATCCTGATAAAGAAGTTAGTCCTGTATTTCCATCAAATTTCTGTTACTCAAAATCGACCTTGTGTAAGAATAGTTTAGGTTATTGTTTCAAACCTTTACTTACTAAGGTGTATGATGCTTGTGCTTTGATTTTAACATAAGCAAAGATGCATGATCAAGTAAGGTGACACATCAATCTTGAGTGTTTTTAAAAAAGTATGCCATTACATTGTTTCACAATCATTTCAGAGATATTGTCTTATTTTATGTCTTTCAGATATAGTTCCATGAACTTTTAACTCACAAAAAAGAGGCAATAAAATAGGAAGACTAAGACTAACATAGTAATATTTTCTCTGTCTTTATTGTTCAGAAGAGTTGAAAGATATCGAAAAAAATGAATTTGGGGCAAATGTTAGTTAGAGGGCTTGAAATCTCATTCTGCACTCCTAAAAACTATAGACAACTTCACTGAAGGCATAGGAGCTATTTTATATAAACGCTGAATAGCTAAGAGATGTCAAGATTCATAAGTATGGATTTTCTCAGCATTCAGTAAAAATATTAGTTCAAAGATAAGGAACTAATAGCTACTTACCTTTGCAAGCTTTATTTAATATTGATGTCTTTGGGATCTATTTTGATTAAAAGTTTTGTATGTGATTGTGGAGGGTAAGTATGACAAGCTCCTTTACACAGAAATTCTATATCAACCTTCCTGGGATGTACGGAGAAAATTCAGCTTGTTTACTTCCATAGAATGAGTTGAAATTAGATGCAATCAGAAAAAAGATAATACTTTTGAAGGGGCAGTCTCTTTTTCTCTTTGTAATTTCCTGAAAGTTGAAAGCTTTATTTTAAAAACACAATGTAATAAATTATCTTTTCTTCTGCCAAAATTACATTGGTTAATGCAACATAGACACTTGTTGATGATGTAGTATCATAGTCTTCAACAAACAATCTTCAGGCAAAGAGGAATACCAGCAAAAGATGTCAACAGCTGTTCCAAGACTGACAAAAATCATGAGCCTTGAAGTCTGCTGGTTCCTATTAAATCTCATATCATAGACACATTTTTACTTTATTTTATATCTTTCTTTAAAATAACAGGCTTAAGTAAAAAAAAAATGGATTATCAAAGCCACCTTACACTGATCAAGATTATTCCTGGGTTTAAATGATAACTGTATGAGAGAAGGAAAGAATTCTCTCTACCTCAGTAAAGACCTTAGTAATTTTAAATAGGTATACCAAGAATGTTAAGAATATGTTCACTTCGTGAGCATAAGTATTGCTGTATTTAGGTCTGACTAGACCTCCCTCTTCCAATATATTCCCTCTCTCACTCTATAAGGTTGACTAATAGTTTTGATTTTGGAGAAGAGAGGTACATGCTTAAAACAAAGCAACAAAACAAAAAGAAATCAAACCGCATTAGATTCATTCCTTTTAAGATCTTTCAAAACATTTTACAAAAACTATTTTAGAAATATTATGATGCGTTATGTGAAATACTATTTTCTTCTTTACACTTTTTATCTTGAGAATTTCTTTCCTTGGATTTGTGTTTGCATTAAAGAGATAAGAAGCAATCATTCCTTATTTACTTTCTCTTCAAACTTTTTGCTTCTACAGACTTCCGGTAGACGTCAGCATTTGCCTTTTTCCAATATAAAACACCATTTAATACCACTTCAGATGGAAGCAATTCTTACCTCTGATCCTTTTCACAATGGGGTGAACAAATCCACAAGATGTAAACCCACAACAGTTTAAGACAGTAATGCTTTCTGGTCTAGTCTAACTCCTTTTGTTAATCTGTGCTAGCGTACTTTGTATCTTTCTTGATCAGTGATCGCTGACCTAAGGATTTCAAAGAATTCCTCGATGTAGTTTCAAGGCCTTTTTCTTGAGCTGTAATGGCTAGTCTGGCATAGCCCTGGATAGCTCATCATGTTTTTCATTCTGACAGAAATTAAGACCAGTTCTAAAAATTTGTGTTGTATTTGTTGTCATTTAACTTCATGAGTAATTTTATTGAGTTGCCCAGTTTTCTTAAAGCTCCTTTATAATGCACTTGCTGTCTTATTTCCTAGGGCATCTTGGCATTCTATAATGCAATTTTGCATATTTACTGAGCCTCTCAATAAATCACTTCAGACAGCCATATTTTTGAGCTTTCTTGTTCCGAAGATTGCTTATTTACATCTGTCTCTATGTTAGCTTAGTGCTGTAGTGCATCTCTAGGTCGAAAATCTAGGCATCTAGGTAAGACTAAATTGCGTCCTTTTCCATGGATTCCTTACAGTGGATCTTATGTTTCCTTTTAACGAATTGCACAGTACAATATATTGTATCCTAACACTGTTTTGTTACGGCAAGGGGGGTAAATTGCTCTTCAATGATGCTTTTCTCTCTCAATTACATGGGAGTCCTAGAAAAGATTTCTAAATTAGATTAAGATCATAAATTTCTAAAAGGTAATGAATCCCATAATATCCCCAAATATTAATGATATTTAATCTATTCCACCTGAACATGCTCAGTGAGGTTTAAAAAATATCATGAGAAAGATGTCAGAGGCATTACAGCTTACCCATCATTCTGTAAAGAACCACTTGAGACACTAATAACTGTTTCTCAAGAGGGATCTTGAAGCTTTTTCCTTCATCCTGTACTCTAAAAGTTATTATGTTTGTCTGAAGGACAGTCACAATGGGTGATGCTGTTATGGTTGTTTCCTAAATCAAAAGCCCACTTACAAGACTATGAAATATTAATAAACTTAAAAATCTTTTCCCTTGGCCATTTACCATGAGACTTGACTGACTGCATCTTCTCTGGTTTATTAATTCATACGCCTAAGTCAAGTACAACCATGCTGTGTTCAAAAATTCCTTTTGTTAAGAACTTCGACTTAAATCATACTGTCATATCAAAATCATCATACTGATGATTTTCTCTCTTTTTTGTCTTGGAACTTGCAAAGTGGGTGACCTCACTGCCTGTTCAAAATTAGTATCATTTGCCTCCCTTGCAAGAGGTTTTTGCAACTCTGCGCTGCAGTTTGTTTAAACTCTTGGGAGCCCACAAGTCTGCTGACGAACAAGATGTGTAAATTTGCAGTCCACTCTAGCTTTAGTTGATAATTTTACTATTCAAAGATTGATGTGCTTGGTACCCCTGTATAAAATTGTTTATTTTCTCCATAATGGTACTTAATTACAATGACAAAGGTACTGAGATATCACTCAGTCAGGAAGACCCCTCTTGGCTCTTTCAGCATCTTTATTAGAGTGTGAGGCTTACTGTTACTGGCATTTCTAGCCCACTTCAGAGCTTGTCGTGGGCTGGAAAAGAGATGCTGTGCATTCTAGCTTGGTTGTGATCTGGACAATCAGCTCACACCCATCTCTCAGTCTAGATGGAGGAATCGGAAACTGTAATGTGATTCTTTCATTTAGTGCCAAAGGAACTAAATGGGCTGCCCAGGGAAGTTGTGAATGCTCCATCCCTGGCAGTGGACAGGGCCTTGGGTGACGTGGTTTAGCGGGAGGTGAGCCTGCTCATGGCAAGGAGATTGGAACTACATGATCTTAAGGTCCTTTCCAACCCTAACTAGTCTATGATTCTTTGATTCTATACTAAGGATGACCCTTCCAATCCAAGCATAATTCAGAATACTATATCAGTTTATAATTGCAGGTTAAAAGGTTTGGAGTGGGTTTTTCTACCTTTTGTTTTGGTTTGGTTTTTCGGTTTTGGTTTTGCTTTGTTTTGTTTTTAATAGAAAAATATTGCAAAGCTAGTATTAATCCCTTTTGTGTCAATGCTCTTTCTAGTCTATTCAACCTTGGTCAAGCTTCAGAGCTCCAAAATTTTGAAGCAGTACTTCAAGCCACTTTTAACGGCACTGCTTTTTCTAAAGCTTATCACTGCAGTAGGTGTTCTCAGAGTCAACAGTTTTCTGGCATTCAATTATTCTTTCCCTCATCTATTCTTGGGTCAATACTCTATCTTTGTCAAGGTAATTTTCATCTCATCAGTCTGCTTTTGTCACCACTTTAACAGTGATTTTTACTTTTTTTTTTTTTTTTTTTTAACCTTACGCTTCTTTTGTTATATATAAAATATAAAACCACATTTGGAATAAATTCAATTTTTCAAGTCCCTGATGAGTTGTGGAGAAATTAGGCATCTGAATGATGCAAGAAGGCAAAAGATTAACTTCACTACAGGCTTTATAAATGAAGTTGAAAAACAATTCCTGCAGGATCTGTTATAGTTCTTCAAGATGTTTTAAGAGTTTACTGAGATTAAAATAAAATATGGAGACGGAAGTTCCTTTGCTCCCAGCATTCATAGTAATCACATTTAGTAATACTTATTTCTGAAATTGATTTGGAAAAAAAAAGAAAAAAACCAAAACGACAACCACAGCTAACTCAAAGTTATTCTCACTTGAGCAATTTAGTATTTAGTTAAAGGATAGACACAACTGATATTTCAAGAGCTCAGTTTTTGTCTTGGAAAAGTCAAGAAGTATAATTCCCTGCCCTCCAAGAAGCATGAAAAAGAAAATACAAATGACATAAAATCTTGCTTCTGTAGTGAAATGCTTCATTCTTAATCTTTGGTAGAAATTCAGCCCCTTGCCTGTCAGCAGGGCACTAAGTCTCTTTTGCAGATGCAGATCTGCAGGTGGAGCAGCTTCTGGTTTTAAGACATGAGCTTTCAGCCTCTGCCATCACAGGCATGTCCATTTCCCAACCCCACAGGTACAGACTCTACCGCACCTCCTTTGGCAGAAGTGGTGATTCAGGCTCTTCTTGTAGCTAGAGGGTCTCAGGGAAGATCCAGTTGGCTCTTTCTGGTGATCTCTTTTATTGCGCAGGCTGCTGAAACAAGTCCTTCACTTGGTGACACAGATGTTCTACCACTGCCTACCTCCTGAAGACAAGAAGTTTGCCTCCTGCAGTTCTATCCAGACCTTGCGGTACATCACCACCTTTGCTGAGCTGTTTTATACTGTCTGCAGCAGAGCTGCTGGCTGCCTCCTGTGCACTTTCCTGCACAATCTGCTGTGAAAAATGCTACCTTTGTTAAAACCCCTCTACTTAGGGCTTGTGGAGACAATGGTTTCAATTTCTTAAGAAAAGAGAGACAGTTTGGTACCAATGGAGATGTCATTCTTAGACTTTCTTCTAAGATGACAGTTGCTTGTTCTGTGCTTAGGAGTTCAGGGAATATTTTCTGGGTCATAGCTTTGTGAGGGAGCTAGATCTTTTACTTGTATTTGGTCGGAACTTATTCTGGTACACTGAGGTCTCAGCTGTATTAATTATAAGGTGGGGAAGGATATTTGCAGGCAGTGGTTTCCACCTAGCTTATCACTTTCATCCAGCATGTGTCTGTGTTGCCAAAAAAGGGATGATTCTTCCCTACTTTCTGTTTCCACCTGTTTGTTCTCTATATCAGCTCTGACATCCATACGACTGCAGAATTAACCATATGATAGAACTCAGTGGAATAATAATAATTAAATAGTCTTTTATTTGAGGATTAGTTTTCATCTGGACCTATGCTTTGAGTAGTGGTGAAACAAGTGAAGTGGAAGCAATTAGAGACGTAGGAGAACTCGAGGAGGGCTGTGTGGGCCTGAGCATTCTAGCAGTAGCCTCATTTTATGTTGCAGATATAATGTAACTATAACCCAGGCAAGCAGTTTTTTCTCTTTTTCACTAAAATAACGTTTTTCACCTCAACTTGCCTGAACAGCAAAATAAGCATCAACCACAAATGACAAGCTATTTACATGTCATTGGCAATTTGCACAAGAAAATCACTGGCTGTTTAAAATTTTTCTGTCATTAAACATTCCCAGTGTGACCTAAGAGGGACTGGTGAATTTGGGGTAAATATTAATGGGATACTGTATTGCAGAGCAGTGGTTTGTAATCAATGGAGATTACCTCAGACTGCTCTCCCAGCACTTTCCTTGATGGCAAATAGCTTGATCCATGGCATATCTGTTACACAAATTTGTTCCTGAGAGTTTTATTTCAGCCTCGTCTTTCTTCCTACAACATCATGGAGGAGTAGAGCGTCAAGCAGTGGGAAGAACTGAGGAAGGCTTTAATGAGTGGTGATTTGGTCTTCCATTTTCTCAGGCCTCTAGAAATGTTAAGGTGCAAGTATTGATGTGTTCATGATCTTCTCTCAAAATTTGTAATCATACCCACACAAACATTAAGTAGAACTATACTGCATTCCAGGGCATAAGATCAAAAGACAATCTCCAGCATTGTTTGACTGATATGAGAAAAAGAGAGGAAAATGGAATGAAGCATTAAATGGTAACCACATATAACTATACCTCAGCAGAGAGTATTCAACAAATAGTTGAATAAACTTCAACAAAAAGTTGAGAATTGGGCGGATGATGTTGCAATCTAAAGAAACAGAAAGAAATGCAGGGCTGGAGGACCACTGGAGTTCAACTGCTCATGCTGTCTTCCTAAAAACGAGCTAGTCACAAGCCTATGCAAAAGGAACCACCAAAATTATTTATATTTCAAGCTATGAAAATGTGACCATGCTCCAAACACGTTTTCTGTGTAGTAGACAGGTGAAATGGTGTCAGAATGCACAGAGTAACATGAGAAATAGACACATCTGTGAATTCTTTTCTAGATCTATTTTTAATTCCCACCTAGCCAAGAAACTACTTTGTTCCTTTTGGATAAAAATATTCTTTTAAATACAAACTTTGGCTGTCCCTTTCATATTAGATCATTGGAATGAATTCATCAATGGACAAAGAATCCATTTGAATTTATAGTCTCAAAAAATACATACTGGCTCATTAGTTGTCTTTGAAAAAAAGTGTAGGGTCCACATGATTTCAGTTAGAATGAATGTTGTCTGGTACTGAACACTTCCGAAATACTCACTCTTGGAAGAGAAGGTACGTTTTTAAAATGCCTATATAATGGGAGCATATTATACCTGAAACCCATTGATCTCGATTACCTAATAGGATATATGCTGATTATTTCTGCTAACTAGCTCATTCCCGATTAGCAGCTGTTGGGAATGTGCAGTGAAATGACATCTTTGCCTCAGTTTTCATTGGCAAATGCTCTGACCACACCACCCAAGTCTTTCTCTTAAGAAGTATTGACTTTGACTACTGTAATTTCAGGGCACTCCAGAGTTTCTAACATATTGTCCCTCCTCAGATAATGTTATTATTCTCACTATCTAACAGATAGCAGAAAAGATTAATAAGCATAGGCATGTAAACATTAGGCACCTGATATAAGTGGTGTTTTCAGGTTCCTCATGGTACCTGAATGGCATTGATAAAGGGCAATTCAGTGTTCATGTCTTCAGTGATCCCATCTTAAGGATGCAAAGGATGTTCTTTTAGAGGCGTCTGTCTATTTTCGACACTGCGCTGCATCTGATTTACTCACTGTCGTGGTTTAAGACCAGCTGGTAACTCGGATCCATGCACCCACTCGCTCACTCCGCCACTTCTTCCCCAGCCCCCAGTCCTGGAGGGATGGGGTGGAGAATCAAAAGAATGTAAATCCAATGGGCCGAGATAAGAAGATTGTGGTAACTAAGGTAAGAGACGTCACTTGGAATATTGTGTGCAGAGAGAGAGAAATGCAACCCAGAGGTGGAGAGAGGACTAGAAGGGGAAGGGGCTCATCCAAACCCAGAGACTGGCCTGATATTGATTTTGCACTTTATTTCTGTGTAGAAAGGGTAAGAACATTCAGAAAGCATAGCACATATGAAGAAATGCTGAGAACTGCAGGCACTCTGCGCAACCTATTCCAGCAAATGCAAGGAGAATGCGCACGCATCAGTCACTCAGCCCATTACAAACAAATCGCTCAGTTGGTACCCAGATGTGAGACAGTTTTGTCTGCAGGCGACAAACTGGGATGCCTGCTATCATTTCCAGTGGCATTTAGACAGCCTTCTGCTTATAAAGTATCACAGTAGACACTGGACATCTATGGTAGATCACACTAAGATCTTGAGAGCTGATCTGACTCCCTCTCCCATGCAGAGGGATCTGAGGGATTTTTTCTTTTTTTTCTTTTTCCCAAATGGGATTTCGGGTTGGGGGTTTTTGTTTGGTTGGGTTTGGGGGTGTTTGTTTCTTCACAAGTTTTTTTTTCTCTTTTTTGTTGTTGTTGTTGGAGGATTTTTGTTTGGTTTTGTGAGGGTTTTCTTAAAATTTTGTTTTCTTATTGTTGCTTTTTTGGTTCTGTTTCAGCATCTCCCTGCCCGGAATGAGCAGTTGTCAGTGAAAACACAGTGGTTCAATTCCATGCTCCTTTCTGCTGCCTGCCTGCCCGCCTGCATTTTCTCTTAGAGACAATTTTCTCCTCTGGACCTTCACAGGTGTCTAAGATAATGCAGCTGTATTCCAAGCGCAGGCCAGTACTCATCTGGAGCATATCTGAATCTTTTTCAAGGTGCAGTAGTAGTTCCTCTGCATTCATAAATGTCTTTCTCTCATTTCTTGCCCAAGCCAGAGACTCTCCCGGCATACTTTCTCTTCTGTTTGGCAGAATACTTTCTTTTTCTGCATTCTGCAGGGTGCAGATGGCAAGGCAGAGAGACAGATGCAACTTCTGTAATTCTTTCTGCTTTGTTACTAACAGCGCTGTAAAGCCACTCCAAGACAAGTCTTGTGAGCTAACATGAAATTGATCGAAGTCCTTTCCAACCCTAACTACCCTATAATCTACAAAACTACGAAGTATGTTATCAAACAACATGAAATAACTACTAATTACCCCAACACTAAATACCCTAACACTAAATTCTAAAAGAAACAGCAATAGCCTAACAAACATAGGCATAAAACAGAGTAACAAACACAGTAACATAGAAACAAATGCAGTAATAAATGCCGTCAGATGGCATTCAAAGTCCAGCTCCGCATTCGGGGAGACATGTCCGCAGGTGGGCATTTGCCGGCAGAGCTGACAAGTAAGCCAGCAAGGTCTCCTGCGAGGGCTGGCATGGGCCCGACGGCGCTGCTCTGGCTCCAGGTGGGTTGGTGGCACCTTCCACGCAGAGCAGGACACCGTGGCTCTGTCCTCGCCGCCACCGGGGTGGTGCTGGGGCCGCAGGGTGGAACTCGAAGGCCGGGCGGCAGAGCTCCTCTGGGGAGCCCAAGCAGTACACGGGCACCTAGGAGGGCAGAGTCAGAAAGCGCAGATGAAACCGTGAGGGCAGGAACAGGCAGGACTTGGCTCTCCTGGGTTTTTTGGACGCGTGCTGTCAAAGGGGTCATTCCTAGCCCAGGGGAGAGGCTCCTTCCTGGCAACTGCAGTTTGCTTTGGTCCCTTCTCAACCTACGTGATTGATACCCTCAGAGCATGGCAAGTTGACAGGGATGTGCAGTGCCCCTCACCAGGGAGCAGGGCTTGGCAGGGAGCCCTGGGGAGCTCTGGCATGGTCCTTTCCAAAACCCAAGCAGCAGCATCCCTCACTTTGCTGTACTGAAACCAGACTTACACAAACTGGGCTTCTACAGGGGCAAAATGAAACCTGCCAATGCTGCGGTGGTATGTTTCTGCTGACAGACATGCTCCTCCGAGGACGTCTGCATGCCCCCTTTCTAGGACCATCCTCTGCACCTCAGGAGTATTTCCTATCCTCAGAACTTAGAAAGATGGAAAAGAAGGTCTGCTACATACCCGTGCTCCTCCTTCTTCCCCTGCTTTCAGTTGCCCATCCCTGAGAAGGGCTCGGTGGACAGCCTGCTCTTCTTCTTGCAGGGTGGCCCATCGCTCCCCTCTTCAGAGGCTGCTCGCCGCTTTCGGTTCCCTCTTGCGGAGCCGGGCAACCTTTCCATTCAACAGGATTGTTAGACAGCTGAAGCCACAATTACCTTGAACCAAGCAAAGCTAGGTACTTTTACCTTTCCTCCCCGCCAAAGCTGTTCTGTTGCTCACTCTCAGGAGCGACAGGAGGCACCTGCAATGGGAATGTGTAAGTTAGCAGGGAGCAAGCACCTCCCTGCCCAATTGCTCCCCGAGCTCTGAAAGGCACAGCCCTTGGATGGCTTTGCTCAGCTCAGCTGAGCCAGCTGCGAGATCACCGCACAAAGCAGGATGCTCAACCTGCATCCGCCTTGCTTGGAGCTTTGGCAGAGCTGCAGGCCGGTGGCTGACCGTGCTTGTCCCTGCGGCAGCAGCCCCACCTTCCGAAGGGGAAGGCTTTTGTTGTCACGCTCTTTGTGCACTTCACAAACCTCGGCTGTTTCTGCCTCTGCGGGCGGCGCTGGAGGCTCCTCGTCCCCCTCGCTGCCCAGCCCGGCCTCCTCCTGCCCAAGGAGTGCCTCCTGCTCTTCAATGAGGAGCTGCACGAGCTGGGTCACCTGCACACAGCAAAGCACTGCTTTCACCGAGGGCCCTGAGAGGGCTCCAACAGCCTTTCCCAGCCTGACCCACGCTTCTGTGCAGGAAGCTGCAGCCCTGGGGCTGCCCTTCCCGGCTGCTGCCCCACGGCTTTGCTGATGGGAGGAGGCAGCCAGGACCCTGGGAACAGCAAAGCTGGGGCGGGCTGGGGAGGCTGTAGCCTGGCGGCGAACGCAGCGTACCTTGCCCGTCTCCTGAGCCAGGGCATCCAGGGGCAGCTCCTGGGGTGGGCTCAGGAGGTTTGGCCCCACGCAGATGGCCAGGTTCCCGGCCGTCATCTTCGTTGTGGCCACGTTTATGCTGATGCTCCTAAGCAGCAACAGCAACTGCCGCAGCAGGAGCAGGTTGGCCCCCGGTAACCTGCTGGCCACCCTGAGGGAGCGGGAGCACAGCGTTAATGAAGTCAGTGTTGACAACACAGGTCTCCCAGGCTGATCTCACCCAAGGCCACCACCTGCTCTACAGCAGAGGGACTGCCTTCACTGAGACACAGCCACCTCCCTTCATCCCTGCCCTTCTCACAGAGGCCCCTGTTGGAGCAAGCCCCAGTCCCCGTGGGAAGTGCTCCATGGAGAGAAATGCTTCCCTGTGCCCTTTTCCCCCAACACCAAAACACCACAGAAGCCCGAGGCGGCTTGCAGGAACCATGGCTATTTCAGGCAGGCCTTTGCTTTGCAGGCGAGTGCCGGCCTGTGCCGGTCCCCGCAGGCTGCTGCCGCACTTACTCCCTGAGTGCTGCCAGCCTCTCCTGCCTGCTGGTCTTCTGCATGGCGCTCATCCACTCCTCGTAGAGCCGGCCATCGAGGAGCTTGGAGGGGATCTTCCGGAGCAGGTCCTGCGGGGCCAAGGGCTCCGCGTGAGGTTTTGGCCGCTGGCCCCCAGGAGCACCCGCAGCATCCCCCGCCCTCTGGCTCATGAGCAGGCGGCTGGGTTTCTGCTGGTGCTCCCGCAGGTGCCCGTCAGCACCAAGAGAGCCGGGAGCTGCAGGCTCCAGGTCAGCAGGGCTCACCTTCAAGAGGACGGCCAGCAGCAGCACGGGCTGGCTTTCGAGGTGGACCTCCAGCCCGCTGTCGAGTGCCTCCCTGACCTCGCGGGTGGCACGCTCGCTGGCTGACAGCCGGAAGATCCCCTCCGTGGACGGCCCGTGCTCACTGAGCAGCGCCAGCAGGTCCTGAGGGCACAGAGGAGGAGAGTTGCTGGGCTGGATACGGGCCCTGAGATAGGTGCTTGGGACAGCCCCTGTCTGGTGGAGCCAGCAGGATGGGATGGGAGGGAATGGGAAGAGACAGGACGGGATGAGATGGGATGGGATGGGATGGGATGGGATGGGATGGGATGGGATTTGATGGGATGAGATGAGATGTGTTGAGTACGCCCTGGCCAGGCTGGCTTACCTGAATGGGCTGGGGCAGCATGCCATCGTGGCTGCAGAGCTCTCCCAGGGGGCGGCCAAACAGAGCTCCCGGGCAAGCAGAGCCTGATGGCCCCGGCACCTCTGGTGCAGCTGAGGTCCCGGACCGTGCAAACGGCCAGGGCAGCCTCATCCTGCTCCGGCGGGACCTGCCTGCTGCCAAGGGAATCAGATCAAAGAGCCGTGGAGGAGAGGCACGTGGAGAGAGCTCCCAGACTCCCTCCGTGCTGTTCCACCACTGTCCATGCCATGGGAGAGGCGGTATTTTTTGGGACCAAGTGGCCCCAGGGCTCAGCTCTCTCCTGCTGCTGAGCGATGGGGATGGACGTGCCCTGTGTGAAGGGCAACGGCAGCCCCATCACAGCGGGCATGCGCGCCTGCAAGAGCAGGAGAGAAGGGCCATCCTGCCCCTGTCCTCTGCAAACTCACCATCCACGTGGCCACGTCTGCCGGAAGAGCCAGGAGGTGGCAGCTGCTGGGCACCAGCCTGCAAGAAATGGGCTGCACTCAGCAAGCAGCCCCTCAGCAGAAAGGGTCCCCAGCGAGCTGCATCAGCCCCTGGCCGTGTATGAGAGCTGGGGATTGCGCCTCAAGTGACCCTGACCTGAGCCTGGCGCTGGAGCAACCTCTCCAGGCTGTTGGCATCCAGCGTCGTCGCCTGGGCAAGGGGAAAAGAGCAGAAGGTGAGGAGCGATGCAGCTGATGCTGAGCTGGGGCAGCCCCTGGGGGAGAGCAGGGGCAGGAGGGACACTCACAGCATTGCGGCCCCTCAGCTCCTTCAGCACCATCCGGATGGATGGCAGCCGGGTCACCCGGGCCCCCTGCGCTCCTTCCGGCGGTCTGTGCGTGGGGAAGGGGCAGAGAAAGAGCTGCGTGAGACCCAAGGCAGCTCCTCCCTCTGCTGCCAGCCTGGGGAGCACTTCCATGCTGCCCAGAAGGGCTGGTACCCCGCGGCAGTGGAGTGGAGCAGGAGCAGCGGGAGTGGTGAGGATGGGGCTGGGCAGGAGTTGGATTGACACAGCCGGAGGAAGCAGCTCCGGCGGCTGTGGCTGCCCAGCAGTGGGGACTCCTCTGCCTGCAGCTGTGGGAGCACGTCTGCCTGCAACCTCTGGGGCACCTCTGCCAAGCCCAGCAGAGGTGTTCCGTTATCGTTTGTGCGTCAGGTGTGGAGCACCCCCCCATGATGGGAGCACAGTCTGCTCTGTGCCCTGTGCTTCAGTGCCAGGTAGGGCTTACCCAAGGAGGGCGCTGAGCCAGAGCTCCTTCACTGCCCGGGAGCTGCCAAGAGAGAGCAGAAGCAGCCTGAGTGCCCGCTGTGCCCCAGCGCAGGATGCCCCGAGGGGCAGGACAGAGGTGCTGCCACCCCTCTCGTGGGACGCTGCACCGGGACTCACCAGAAGGTGACGACACAGGAGCCGCAGGGCCAGAGGAAGACCAGGGACCTGCCGGCCTTCCCTTCCTCCTCCTCCTCCTCAGTGGCATCCCCGTCGGAGCCCTTCCCGCTGCTCAGCACCTGGAGCAGGCCCAGGGCCAGGCAGAGCAGCGGGCTCGGGGTGCTGCCACGTCTGCAGAGAGGAGCAGCAGGGAGTGACCTGGAGGTGCCCGAGCCCACTGGCTCCCCTCTAGCGCTCAGCTGCTATGGGCACAGCCATGGGTGCACCCAGCAGCAAGGTGCTGGGGTCCTGCGCCTGCTCCTTGGCTGTTCCTGTTTGGGTACCCTGGTGCCAAGGCCAGGGCTTGGGAGGAAGGGCATTTGGGCTCTGTCAGTCTTACGTGGTCTTGGCGATGACCACGTTGTCCCTGAAGAGGAGGAGGTCCCTCTTCTTCCCCTGGCTACGGCCCTGGCTCACCCGCACATGCTCCCGCAGCAGCGGCTCCAGTGATGCCTGGTCCAGCCTGCACTGCTGCTCAGGCTCAGGGTCATCCCTGCAGGGCAGATGCCATCGGGCATGAGCAAGGCGGCTGCTTTGGGCTGCAGGTGTGCCGGCGTGTCCCCGAGCCGTGGGGGAACCCACCTGGACCCGCAACAGCAGAGCCACTGGCCCATCCTCGCAGGGCCGGGAGAGGGCCGGTAAACAGAAAGCTTGCAAAAATAAAGACTGGAGTGCTCCTCCACGAGGGAAAAGCACCCCCAGTGCCGCTGGTGCTGCTGCACACAGCACCGTCTCCGCAGGCACTGGGGCCGTTGCCGGGCCAGCAACGGTTTAGAACGGAACACCGCGGTGACCTCAGTTCTGGAACGCGGGGGCCCAGGTGGGGCGGGGCACTGTGGGGCTCCCCACAGTACGCCCATGTCCAGCCCCGGCCCCAAGGACTGCTCCCATGCACTGCTCTGTCCATCAATGGAAAGTCACGGTTCCTGCAGCCCTGGTCTTCTGACTCAGGACCGGGGAGCCCCAGGTCCACCATGCACATTGAAGACTGAGGCAAAGCAAAAATCAGGGTGTCAGTAGGAGTTGTTGTTCATTACCAAGCACTTCTGAAGCAGCTTGAACCCCTTTGTATGCTGCCAGTATCCCTTTTTCAGTGAGAGTATAGCCAGTTTCAGATCCTCTGTATTCCTGACTCCAAAAGCCGAGGGGTCGACCTCGAGTCACCCCTGGAGCTTTCTGCCAGAGGCTCCAGGTAGGACCGTTCTCCCCGGCTGCAGTATAGAGTACATTTTTTACATCTGGCCCGGTCCGGACTGGTCCGAGGGCTACTGCATGAACTATCTCTCGTTTAATTTGCTCAAAGGCTTGTTGTTGCTCAGGGGCCCATTTAAAACCATTCTTCTTCCGGGTCACGTGATAGAGAGGGCTTACAGTCAAACTGTAATTTGGGATGTGCGCTCTCCAGAACCCCACAACACCCAAAAAAGTTTGTGCTTCTTTCTTATTTCTTAGTGGAGACATTGCTGTTATCTTGTTGGTCACATCTGTGGGGATCTGGCAACATCCATCTTGCCATTTTATTCCCCAAAATTGAATCTTCTATTCAGGTTCCTTGACCTCACTCTGCTTTTTGGCAAAACAGGCTTTTAGCAGGATTTGGATTATTTTCCTCCCTTTCTCAAAGACTTCTTCCACTGTGTCATAGAATCCTGTAATAGCTAGGGTTGGAAACGACCTTAAGATCATCTAGTTCCAACCCCCCTACCATGGGCAGGGACACCTCACACTAAACCATGTTACCCAAACACAATAATGTCATCAATGTATTGCAGGGGCTCTGGAGCTTGCCCCTGTTCCAGTGCTGTCTGGATCAGTCCATGGCAGATGGTAGGGCTGTGTTTCCACCCCTGGGGCAGTCGGTTCCCAGCGGACTGGACGCCCCTCCAAGTAAATGCGAACTGTGGCCTGCACTCTGCTGCCAGAGGAATTGAGAAAAAAGCATTGGCAATATCAATCGTGGCGTACCGCTTGGCTGCCTTTGACTCCAGTTCATACTGAAGCTCTAGCATGTCCAATACGGCAGCACTCAATAGTGGTGTGACTTCATTCAGGCCACAATAGTCTACTGTTAGTCTCCACTCTCCATTGGACTTTCACACTGGCCATATGGGGCTTTTAAAGGGTGAGCGGGTCCTACTGATCATTCCTTGGCTCTCCAGTCTATAAGTCAGCTTATGGATGGGAATCAGGGAGTCTCAGTGCGATATTGCCGCCGGTGGACTGTTGTGGTTCTGATTGGCACTTGTTCTTTGACCTTCAGCTACCCCACTACAGGAGGATCCTGTACAGGAGACCAGGCAAGGTGGACAGCTGCTCCATTTCCTCTGTCTGCAAAGCAGCAATACCAAAAGCCCCTCGGTACCCTTTTGGGTCTTTGAAGTACCCTCTCCTGAAATAGTCTATGCCAAGGATGCATGGAGCCCCTGGACCAGACACAATAGGCTGCTTTTGCCACTCCTTCCCAGTCAGGCTGATTTTAGCCTCCAGTACAGTCAACCTTTGGGATCCTCCTTTCGCTCCAAAAAAATACAAATGGGTTCCACCCCTCGATGGCTTGATGGCATTAGGGTACACTGTGTGCTGGTATCTACTAGAGCCTTATGCTTCTGTGGGACTGATGTGCCAGGCCATCTGATCCACGCAGTCCAGCAAACCTGATTATCCCTTACCTCCACCTGGCTGGAGGCATGGCCCCTCTAATAGTGATCATAAGATTTTCCTCTTATTTCTTGTAGAAAGGGATTAGTATTCCTTATCATAGGAGTTAGAGTGAAATCAGGTGTTCCACCCCATCTGGAAAGCTGCTCACCAAAGCCTGGAGCAGCAACTTTCTTGTGAGGATTATTATTGAGTTGTTTTTAATTCACGCACCTCTTCATCCAGAAAGGAGGTAGGTTTTCCATCCCACTTTCTCGTGTCTCCTCCATGATCCCGCTGGTAAAACCATGGGGTGGCCCGTGGTGTGTACCTCCTGTATCTTCTCTCTCAGGTAATAGGGAGCCTTCTGTTAATAGCTGAGACATGGGTTGCTACATGTGGAGAGCTGTATAGATTGGATAGATCATCTCTCAATTGTTTAACTTCCTGGGACAATTTTTCCACAGCTGAAGTGATGGAAAAGGTGTGACTGTCTTCGAACTCTCAGATTTGATGACTCAATTTATCCACTGTTGTGGTGCTGCCTTATTCCAGGTTATTGCTGCCAATGAGTCGGCATATGATGACGGTGCACTCCGTGTAAACTTCCACCACATGGGTCCTGTACATTCAACTTCATCTGGATCTACAGGTGCATTCCCAGCATCTGGCCTATGATAGATCATCTCTAGAATGGCTGACTCCTTCAGGTACTGGAAGCCTTTCTCTCTTGTGGTCCAATTGCTTGGGCAGCACATAACATCATCCTTGTAGGGCAACCTTTCCTTCACAGCTGCCAAAAGCCGCCTCCAGAGGCTGAGGACTTGTTTCTCTTTTGCAATTGCTTTGTCGATACCTCCTTCCCTAGCAAGTGATCCCAGCTGCTTGGCTTCCCTACCTTCTAGTTTGTGACTCTTGGCCCCATTGTCCTAGCATCGGAGCAACCAGGTGACAATGTGGTCATCTGGAAGACAGCTGAAATCTTTCTGCATGTTCCACAGCTCACTTAAGGTCAGGGATCTAGAAGTTACGTTGTCTTCTCCCTCTGACTCGTGTAGTAATTCCTGTGGTTCAGGTGTCACTCCCCTAGTTTGAGCACTGAGTCTTCATCTTCCTTCACTGCACAAGTAGTTTTTTGTGCCTTTCGTTTGTTTTTCTTCTTGCTTATAGGGGCTACTGATACTGGCATGGGTTGATCCTTTGGTTCAGCTGCAGTGTCTGTCACTGGGGCTGGAGTGGCTGCAGTGTCTTTCCCTGGAACTGGAGCGGCTCTAGTGTCTTTCGCTGATGTTGCAGTGGCTGCAGTGTCTATTGCCAGGGTTTGATTAGCTGCTGTGCTTGGACCTGGAGTTCGGGCAGCTGCTGTGCTTGGAGTTGGAGTAGCTGCATTGTCTGTTGCTGTCCTGTTTTGAGTAGCTGTTGTGCTTGTCGCTTGAAGTTGAGGGAGCTGCTGTGCTTGGGGTTTGAGTAGCTGCATTGTCTGTCACTTTGCCATCAGACCCAGAGACATGTCTTTCCTGCTCCTACAGAACAGGGCTCTGTCGGCGTAGGACAAGCCCCAGCACATTGCAGCAAGTTGTCTCTCTCTGGTATTGCACACCTCATCTAAGTGCTCTGCTATTTTTTTCTGGCTTCTGCGTTTGTTCAGGAGTGAAATTTCAAAGCATTGGAGGGGCCAAGTGGCCTAGATAGTTGCCTACAGAATCCCACGCAGCCTGCTACCCACGACTGTCCAGCCTTGGGGAAGACCTCTTGGTAGTATTCTTAAATAGTTTTTTAACCTTAGACAAGACCCAAGCCTGACCCTGCTTAGCTTCTGAGATTGGATAAGATTGGGTATTCTCAGGGCGGTCATGCCATAGGCAAAACACAGACAGCATATTCAGCAGCAAGCTGGTTTCCAGCAAAAGGAGCAGGGTGCTTTCAAGGGCATTGAAAGGATATTCAAGATCTTTAACATTTCCAGAATCTCCTTCTACTGTAAATAGCCTAGAGGGGGAGCAAAGGGTGTGAGGGAACACCTCCTACGAAGGTTGACCCCCAGAGGGAAGGAAAAAAAAGATGTCTAATTGTTAAAAATTCCCATTACATGCCTCCCATAGTATAGAGGTGATGACCACTCTGAGAACACATACCAGCCCAGTTTCATCATCAATGAGTATTGATGATAATGAGTGTGTATTGTATTACAAGTCATTACCATAAAGTACAGCGAAATGAGAACCTTAGCCCAGGCCCCAAAGCCAATAAACGCTACAACGGCAAATACTGGCTGCAAATAAGGTATGACATGCTGATACTCTGAGATCAAGCACAACAACTCTGAGAGCGAATAAATCAACATTGTGATGAGTGACTATTAATCCAAACCAATAAATGCTTATCACAGATACAATTAGACACACTCTGGTCAGATCTGGTTTTATCTCAACACTTCGTGCCCCACACTGGGCGCCAAAAAAGACTGTCATGGTTTAAGCCCAGCTGGTAACTCAGAACCATGCAGCCACTCACTCATTCTCCCTGCTTTTCCCCGCCCACCTTCTCCCAGAGGGATGGGGAGGAGAATCAAAAGAATGTAAATGCCACGGGTTGATGTAAGAAGAGTCCAGTAACTAAGGCATAATACAAAACTACTACTACTACCACCAACAGTAATAAGAAGGAATAGAAAGGCAAAGAACAAGATAATATAAAATTAAGAGGGGAAAGGAAAAAATGCCTAATAAACACAAGTGATGAACAATACAGCTGTTCGCTACAAGCCAACTGATACCCAAGCTTACCCAAGCAATGATCTGGGCCTTCCGGGTAACTTCCCCCAGTTTATACACTGATCATGACGTGCTGTGGTACAGAATATCCCTTTGACTACTTTGGATCAGGTGTCCTGTCTCTGCTTCCTCCTGACTTCTTGTGCCCCTCCTCAAGATAGAGTATGAGGTTGAAAAGTCATTGATCGGGGTAAGCATTACTTAGCAACAACTAAAAACATCGGTGTTATCAGCACCGTTCTCAGGCTAAAGTCAAAAACACAGCACTGCACCAGCTACTAAGAAGGAGAAAAATAACTGTTACAGCTGAATCCAGCACGCTCACGCAGGCTTTTCTTGTAGTAAATGGAGATAGAGAGGCTTTTAGAGCATTATTCATCTTATTCTAAAGTTGGATCCTAAGTAGTAGGAAAGTAGTATTCTAAGGTTGGTCAGATTAATTGCAAATAAACCCCACCTTTTCTTTCCACTGATAAGAAAAGGAGCCTGGAGTGATGAGCACAGAAGTACCTTTCACTGCAGGCATCTGAAATGACGTGTAAAGAGATGCTTCCATCCATTTCACATTCAGGGCTATCCTGTGGGAGTGCAAATACTTGCAGCGGATTGATTTTTCTGTGAAGTACACAATAAGAAGCTACTTCTTTTTTCCAAACAGTCTGTGAATTCACACATTCAATTTCCAGATCAGTTCATATGCAATATGTCTTCAGATATGGAATTTAAATATTTTTCCCCAAAGTAATTGGAGACTGGCCTTTCATATTTATTTCGTCGGTAATCTATTCCTTTGTGATTTCAAATTCTGGGAGCCGCTTTCTTTGTTAGTCGTGTCTCTGTAAACACTTGGCAAAAAGATAAGGTGTGCATTCAGGAATTCTGACGGTTAAATCAGATTTTTCATTTCAGGATACAGCTATTATGAAGTAGGTAACTAAGAATTAATTCATCTTTGACATCAGTGCATGAATGAGATCTGCCTGGTTTTCACTTTTACCTTTTATTGTAAAGTGACATCCACCATTTATGAGGAGGTTGATTCAGTGCTGCAAATATTAAATGGATGCATTTATAAAAGTGCCTTGGATTGCTCATTCAGGTCAACAGTTTTAAGCAAATGAGCAGCCCTTCAACAGCGAACAGGATCATTTAGGTAATTAAATTCAATATCTGTTTTAAGTGTTTCCAGTACAAAACAAGTTCCCAGCACTATGAAATTTCCCAGCCAGTATCTGCGGGACACACCACCGACTTAGCAATACACAGTGTAGTATTGCATTTATACCGTTATCCCTAGAGTTCATTAGTGCCTGTCAGTTTGTCAGTTGAGAGAAATAGTCTCCTTTGGAGTGCTATACATCTGGCTCGTTTTAGGCATCTCTTTTATGGCAAGATGAATTGTCTTAAACAAGTAGCTCTTTTTCTCCATTGATGGGAAAGAGGCTTTGACGGTTAATCTACACTGTAGTTATCTACACTTGGTCAGAACACCACCCAACATATCTTTGCAGCAAAATGAAGTGTCATAGAAGAGGCCTAGAGTAGCTCCGGGTGACCTAGTTCATATAATGACTAATGCAAGTAGCATAGTTAAAGAAGCAATGTCTATTAGCTGAAGTATACAATAAAGCGCTAATGTAGCTAAATTATCTCCAAAAGCTGAACTTGTTCATTCGCAACTAGCTAGTTGCAACTAGAAACTAGCATTCTATTTTTCACAACACTTAATTATATCATGTAAAATTACTCATATTGTATCAAACACCACATGTGAAAATAAATATGAAAGAAAAGCAGATACATTTTCTATTTATGAGTGATCTATTTGCCTACATCCTTACAGGGGAGAAATTGAAAGAAACTCAAAAAGAAACCAAATATTTTAAAGGCAGTTCATCCTGATAAAGAAGTTAGTCCTGTATTTCCATCAAATTTCTGTTACTCAAAATCGACCTTGTGTAAGAATAGTTTAGGTTATTGTTTCAAACCTTTACTTACTAAGGTGTATGATGCTTGTGCTTTGATTTTAACATAAGCAAAGATGCATGATCAAGTAAGGTGACACATCAATCTTGAGTGTTTTTAAAAAAGTATGCCATTACATTGTTTCACAATCATTTCAGAGATATTGTCTTATTTTATGTCTTTCAGATATAGTTCCATGAACTTTTAACTCACAAAAAAGAGGCAATAAAATAGGAAGACTAAGACTAACATAGTAATATTTTCTCTGTCTTTATTGTTCAGAAGAGTTGAAAGATATCGAAAAAATTGAATTTGGGGCAAATGTTAGTTAGAGGGCTTGAAATCTCATTCTGCACTCCTAAAAACTATAGACAACTTCACTGAAGGCATAGGAGCTATTTTATATAAACGCTGAATAGTTAAGAGATGTCAGGATTCATAAGTATGGATTTTCTCAGCCTTCAGTAAAAATATTAGTTCAAAGATAAGGAACTAATAGCTACTTACCTTTGCAAGCTTTATTTAATATTGATGTCTTTGGGATCTATTTTGATTAAAAGCTTTGTATGTGATTGTGGAGGGTAAGTATGACAAGCTCCTTTACACAGAAATGCTATATCAACCTTCCTGAGATGTACGGAGAAAATTCAGCTTGTATTTACTTCCATAGAATGAGTTGAAATTAGATGCAATCAGAAAAAAGATAATACTTTTGAAGGGGCAGTCTCTTTTTCTCTTTGTAATTTCCTGAAAGTTGAAAGCTTTATTTTAAAAACACAATGTAATAAATTATCTTTTCTTCTGCCAAAATTACATTGGTTAATGCAACATAGACACTTGTTGATGATGTAGTATCATAGTCTTCAACAAACAATCTTCAGGCAAAGAGGAATACCAGCAAAAGATGTCAACAGCTGTTCCAAGACTGACAAAAATCATGAGCCTTGAAGTCTGCTGGTTCCTATTAAATCTCATATCATAGACACATTTTGACTTTATTTTATATCTTTCTTTAAAATAGCAGGCTTAAGTAAAAAAAAAATGGATTATCAAAGCCACCTTACACTGATCAAGATTATTCCTGGGTTTAAATGATAACTGTATGAGAGAAGGAAAGAATTCTCTCTACCTCAGTAAAGACCTTAGTAATTTTAAATAGGTATACCAAGAATGTTAAGAATATGTTCACTTCGTGAGCATAAGTATTGCTGTATTTAGGTCTGACTAGACCTCCCTCTTCCAATGTATTCCCTCTCTCACTCTATAAGGTTGACTAATAGTTTTGATTTTGGAGAAGAGAGGTACATGCTTAAAACAAAGCAACAAAACAAAAAGAAATCAAACCGCATTAGATTCATTCCTTTTAAGATCTTTCAAAACATTTTACAAAAACTATTTTAGAAATATTATGATGCGTTATGTGAAATACTATTTTCTTCTTTACACTTTTTATCTTGAGAATTTCTTTCCTTGGATTTGTGTTTGCATTAAAGAGATAAGAAGCAATCATTCCTTATTTACTTTCTCTTCAAACTTTTTGCTTCTACAGACTTCCGGTAGACGTCAGCATTTGCCTTTTTCCAATATAAAACACCATTTAATACCACTTCAGATGGAAGCAATTCTTACCTCTGATCCTTTTCACAATGGGGTGAACAAATCCACAAGATGTAAACCCACAACAGTTTAAGACAGTAATGCTTTCTGGTCTAGTCTAACTCCTTTTGCTAATCTGTGCTAGCGTACTTTGTATCTTTCTTGATCAGTGATCGCTGACCTAAGGATTTCAAAGAATTCCTCGATGTAGTTTCAAGGCCTTTTTCTTGAGCTGTAATGGCTAGTCTGGCATAGCCCTGGATAGCTCATCATGTTTTTCATTCTGACAGAAATTAAGACCAGTTCTAAAAATTTGTGTTGTATTTGTTGTCATTTAACTTCATGAGTAATTTTATTGAGTTGCCCAGTTTTCTTAAAGCTCCTTTATAATGCACTTGCTGTCTTATTTCCTACGGCATCTTGTCATTCTATAATGCAATTTTGCATATTTACTGAGCCTCTCAATAAATCACTTCAGACAGCCATATTTTTGAGCTTTCTTGTTCCGGAGATTGCTTATTTACATCTGTCTCTATGTTAGCTTAGTGCTGTAGTGCATCCCTAGGTCGAAAATCTAGGCATCTAGGTAAGACTAAATTGGGTCCTTTTCCACGGATTCCTTACAGTGGATCTTGTGTTTCCTTTTAACGAATTGCACAGTACAATATATTGTATCCTAACACTGTTTTGTTACGGCAAGGGGGGTAAATTGCTCTTCAATGATGCTTTTCTCTCTCAATTACATGGGAGTCCTAGAAAAGATTTCTAAATTAGATTAAGATCATAAATTTCTAAAAGGTAATGAATCCCATAATATCCCCAAATATTAATGATATTTAATCTATTCCACCTGAACATGCTCAGTGAGGTTTAAAAAATATCATGAGAAAGATGTCAGAGGCATTACAGCTTACCCATCA
Source organism: Myiopsitta monachus (assembly GCA_017639245.1). Lineage (NCBI taxonomy): Eukaryota > Metazoa > Chordata > Aves > Psittaciformes > Psittacidae > Myiopsitta > Myiopsitta monachus. The sequence continues at coordinate 72,082,239 of CM029919.1, forward strand.
TTCTGTAAAGAACCACTTGAGACACTAATAACTGTTTCTCAAGAGGGATCTTGAAGCTTTTTCCTTCATCCTGTACTCTAAAAGTTATTATGTTTGTCTGAAGGACAGTCACAATGGGTGATGCTGTTACGGTTGTTTCCTAAATCAAAAGCCCACTTACAAGACTATGAAATATTAATAAACTTAAAAATCTTTTCCCTTGGCCATTTACCATGAGACTTGACTGACTGCATCTTCTCTGGTTTATTAATTCATACGCCTAAGTCAAGTACAACCATGCTGTGGTCAAAAATTCCTTTTGTTAAGAACTTCGACTTAAATCATACTGTCATATCAAAATCATCATACTGATGATTTTCTCTCTTTTTTGTCTTGGAACTTGCAAAGTGGGTGACCTCACTGCCTGTTCAAAATTAGTATCATTTGCCTCCCTTGCAAGAGGTTTTTGCAACTCTGCGCTGCAGTTTGTTTAAACTCTTGGGAGCCCACAAGTCTGCTGACGAACAAGATGTGTAAATTTGCAGTCCACTCTAGCTTTAGTTGATAATTTTACTATTCAAAGATTGATGTGCTTGGTACCCCTGTATAAAATTGTTTATTTTCTCCATAATGGTACTTAATTACAATGACAAAGGTACTGAGATATCACTCAGTCAGGAAGACCCCTCTTGGCTCTTTCAGCATCTTTATTAGAGTGTGAGGCTTACTGTTACTGGCATTTCTAGCCCACTTCAGAGCTTGTCGTGGGCTGGAAAAGAGATGCTGTGCATTCTAGCTTGGTTGTGATCTGGACAATCAGCTCACACCCATCTCTCAGTCTAGATGGAGGAATCGGAAACTGTAATGTGATTCTTTCATTTAGTGCCAAAGGAACTAAATGGGCTGCCCAGGGAAGTTGTGAATGCTCCATCCCTGGCAGTGGACAGGGCCTTGGGTGACGTGGTTTAGCGGGAGGTGACCCTGCTCATGGCAAGGAGATTGGAACTACATGATCTTAAGGTCCTTTCCAACCCTAACTAGTCTATGATTCTTTGATTCTATACTAAGGATGACCCTTCCAATCCAAGCATAATTCAGAATACTATATCAGTTTATAATTGCAGGTTAAAAGGTTTGGAGTGGGTTTTTCTACCTTTTGTTTTGGTTTGGTTTTTCGGTTTTGGTTTTGCTTTGTTTTGTTTTTAATAGAAAAATATTGCAAAGCTAGTATTAATCCCTTTTGTGTCAATGCTCTTTCTAGTCTATTCAACCTTGGTCAAGCTTCAGAGCTCCAAAATTTTGAAGCAGTACTTCAAGCCACTTTTAACGGCACTGCTTTTTCTAAAGCTTATCACTGCAGTAGGTGTTCTCAGAGTCAACAGTTTTCTGGCATTCAATTATTCTTTCCCTCATCTATTCTTGGGTCAATACTCTATCTTTGTCAAGGTAATTTTCATCTCATCAGTCTGCTTTTGTCACCACTTTAACAGTGATTTTTACTTTTTTTTTTTTTTTTTTTTTAACCTTACGCTTCTTTTGTTATATATAAAAATATAAAACCACATTTGGAATAAATTCAATTTTTCAAGTCCCTGATGAGTTGTGGAGAAATTAGGCATCTGAATGATGCAAGAAGGCAAAAGATTAACTTCACTACAGGCTTTATAAATGAAGTTGAAAAACAATTCCTGTAGGATCTGTTATAGTTCTTCAAGATGTTTTAAGAGTTTACTGAGATTAAAATAAAATATGGAGACGGAAGTTCCTTTGCTCCCAGCATTCATAGTAATCACATTTAGTAATACTTATTTCTGAAATTGATTTGGAAAAAAAAAAGAAAAAAACCAAAACGACAACCACAGCTAACTCAAAGTTATTCTCACTTGAGCAATTTAGTATTTAGTTAAAGGATAGACACAACTGATATTTCAAGAGCTCAGTTTTTGTCTTGGAAAAGTCAAGAAGTATAATTCCCTGCCCTCCAAGAAGCATGAAAAAGAAAATACAAATGACATAAAATCTTGCTTCTGTAGTGAAATGCTTCATTCTTAATCTTTGGTAGAAATTCAGCCCCTTGCCTGTCAGCAGGGCACTAAGTCTCTTTTGCAGATGCAGATCTGCAGGTGGAGCAGCTTCTGGTTTTAAGACATGAGCTTTCAGCCTCTGCCATCACAGGCATGTCCATTTCCCAACCCCACAGGTACAGACTCTACCGCACCTCCTTTGGCAGAAGTGGTGATTCAGGCTCTTCTTGTAGCTAGAGGGTCTCAGGGAAGATCCAGTTGGCTCTTTCTGGTGATCTCTTTTATTGCGCAGGCTGCTGAAACAAGTCCTTCACTTGGTGACACAGATGTTCTACCACTGCCTACCTCCTGAAGACAAGAAGTTTGCCTCCTGCAGTTCTATCCAGACCTTGCGGTACATCACCACCTTTGCTGAGCTGTTTTATACTGTCTGCAGCAGAGCTGCTGGCTGCCTCCTGTGCACTTTCCTGCACAATCTGCTGTGAAAAATGCTACCTTTGTTAAAACCCCTCTACTTAGGGCTTGTGGAGACAATGGTTTCAATTTCTTAAGAAAAGAGAGACAGTTTGGTACCAATGGAGATGTCATTCTTAGACTTTCTTCTAAGATGACAGTTGCTTGTTCTGTGCTTAGGAGTTCAGGGAATATTTTCTGGGTCATAGCTTTGTGAGGGAGCTAGATCTTTTACTTGTATTTGGTCGGAACTTATTCTGGTACACTGAGGTCTCAGCTGTATTAATTATAAGGTGGGGAAGGATATTTGCAGGCAGTGGTTTCCACCTAGCTTATCACTTTCATCCAGCATGTGTCTGTGTTGCCAAAAAAGGGATGATTCTTCCCTACTTTCTGTTTCCACCTGTTTGTTCTCTATATCAGCTCTGACATCCATACGACTGCAGAATTAACCATATGATAGAACTCAGTGGAATAATAATAATTAAATAGTCTTTTATTTGAGGATTAGTTTTCATCTGGACCTATGCTTTGAGTAGTGGTGAAACAAGTGAAGTGGAAGCAATTAGAGACGTAGGAGAACTCGAGGAGGGCTGTGTGGGCCTGAGCATTCTAGCAGTAGCCTCATTTTATGTTGCAGATATAATGTAACTATAACCCAGGCAAGCAGTTTTTTCTCTTTTTCACTAAAATAACATTTTTCACCTCAACTTGCCTGAACAGCAAAATAAGCATCAAGCACAAATGACAAGCTATTTACATGTCATTGGCAATTTGCACAAGAAAATCACTGGCTGTTTAAAATTTTTCTGTCATTAAACATTCCCAGTGTGACCTGAGAGGGACTGGTGAATTTGGGGTAAATATTAATGGGATACTGTATTGCAGAGCAGTGGTTTGTAATCAATGGAGATTACCTCAGACTGCTCTCCCAGCACTTTCCTTGATGGCAAATAGCTTGATCCATGGCATATCTGTTACACAAATTTGTTCCTGAGAGTTTTATTTCAGCCTCGTCTTTCTTCCTACAACATCATGGAGGAGTAGAGCGTCAAGCAGTGGGAAGAACTGAGGAAAGGCTTTAATGAGTGGTGATTTGGTCTTCCATTTTCTCAGGCCTCTAGAAATGTTAAGGTGCAAGTATTGATGTGTTCATGATCTTCTCTCAAAATTTGTAATCATACCCACACAAACATTAAGTAGAACTATACTGCATTCCAGGGCATAAGATCAAAAGACAATCTCCAGCATTGTTTGACTGATATGAGAAAAAGAGAGGAAAATGGAATGAAGCATTAAATGGTAACCACATATAACTATACCTCAGCAGAGAGTATTCAACAAATAGTTGAATAAACTTCAACAAAAAGTTGAGAATTGGGCGGAATGATGTTGCAATCTAAAGAAACAGAAAGAAATGCAGGGCTGGAGGACCACTGGAGTTCAACTGCTCATGCTGTCTTCCTAAAAACGAGCTAGTCACAAGCCTATGCAAAAGGAACCACCAAAATTATTTATATTTCAAGCTATGAAAATGTGACCATGCTCCAAACACGTTTTCTGTGTAGTAGACAGGTGAAATGGTGTCAGAATGCACAGAGTAACATGAGAAATAGACACATCTGTGAATTCTTTTCTAGATCTATTTTTAATTCCCACCTAGCCAAGAAACTACTTTGTTCCTTTTGGATAAAAATATTCTTTTAAATACAAACTTTGGCTGTCCCTTTCATATTAGATCATTGGAATGAATTCATCAATGGACAAAGAATCCATTTGAATTTATAGTCTCAAAAAATACATACTGGCTCATTAGTTGTCTTTGAAAAAAAGTGTAGGGTCCACATGATTTCAGTTAGAATGAATGTTGTCTGGTACTGAACACTTCCGAAATACTCACTCTTGGAAGAGAAGGCACGTTTTTAAAATGCCTATATAATGGGAGCATATTATACCTGAAACCCATTGATCTCGATTACCTAATAGGATATATGCTGATTATTTCTGCTAACTAGCTCATTCCCGATTAGCAGCTGTTGGGAATGTGCAGTGAAATGACATCTTTGCCTCAGTTTTCATTGGCAAATGCTCTGACCACACCACCCAAGTCTTGGAAGGCAGACGCAGGGACAGTGAGAATGAAGACCTTGGGCCCACTGTAGGAGAGGATCTGGTTCGAGACCATCTTAAGAACCTGAACACTCACAAGCCCATGGGACCTGATGAAATCCACCTGAGGGTCCTGAAGGAGCTGGCAAATGAACTTGCTAAGACACTGTCCATCATATTTGAAAAGTCATGGCAGTCAGGTGAAGTTCCCGACAACTTGAAAAAGGGAAATATAACCCCCATTTTCAAGAAGGGGAAAATGGAGGAGCCGGGGAACCACAGACCAGTCAGTCTCACCTCTGCGCCTGGCAAAATCTTGGAGCGGATTCTCCTGGAAGGCATGTTGAGGCGCATGAAAAACAACAAGGTGGTTGGTGACAGCCAGCATGGCTTCACTAAGAGGAAATCCTGCCTGACCAATCTGGTGGCCTTCTAGGATGGAGCTACGGAACTGATGGACGGGGTAGAGCATTTGGTGTCATCTCCCTGGACTTGTGCAAAGAGTTCAACACTGTCTCACATGACATCCTTGTTTTTAAGTCGGAGAGACATCAATTTGATAGGTGGACCACTTGGTGGATAAAGAACTGGATAGATGGCAGCATGCAAAGAGTTGTGGTCAGTGGCTCACTATCCAGCTGGAGGCCAGTAACGACTGATGACCTTCAGGGATCGGTGTTGGGACTGATCTTGTTCAACATCTTTGGGGGTGACATGGACAGTGGGATTGAGTGTGCCCTCAGCAAATTTGCCGTGACGCCGAGATGTGTGGTTCGGTTGATACGTTGGAGGGAAGGAATGCCAGCCAGAAAAACCTTGACACGCTTGTGAGGTGGCTCGATGCCAACTTGATGAAGTTTAACCATGCCAAGTGCAAGGTCCTCCAGCTGGGTGGGAGCAATCCCAGGCACAGCTACAGGTTGGGCAGGGAAGAGATTAAGAGCAGCCCTGAAGAGAAGGACTTGGGGGTGTTGGTCAATGAGAAAATAAACATGAGCCGGATTCAGTGTGCGCTCGCAGCCCAGAAACCCAACTGTATCATGGGCTGCATCAACAGGAGTGTGACCAGCAGGTCGAGGGAGGTGACCCTGCCCCTCTACTCCGCTCTCGTGAGACCCCACTTGGAGTATTGTGTGCAGTTCTGGTGTCCTCACCATAAAAAGGACATGGAAATGTTGGAGCAAGTGCAGAGGAGGGCCCTGAGAATGATCAGGGGAGTGGAGCACCTCCCATATGAAGCTAGGCTGAGAAAGCTGGGGCTGTTGAGCCTGGAGAAGAGAAGGCTGCGTGGAGACCTCATAGCAGCCTTCCAGTACCTGACGGGGGCCTGTAGGGATGCTGAGGAGGGACTCTTCATGAGGGACTGTAGTGATAGGACAGGGGGTAATGGGTTCAAACTTCAACAGGGGAAGTTTAGATTGGATATAAGGAAGAAGTTGTTTACTGTGAGGGTGGTGAGGCACTGGAATGTGTTGCCCAGGGAAGTTGTGAATGCTCCATCCCTGGCCAACATTCTGTATGGCTTCGGGGTTTTACTTTTCCCTGAGGAAGATGAGGAGTCTTTCCTATCATTGCCAGCTCATAGAGAATAGCTTTTAATTCGCAGCTACTTTTTAGATGAGGTAGAATTGAAGTGCCTGTCCCCTTGTAACTTATCAGTTCTTTCTGACTTTTCCAGGTGACAGAATACAAACTCCTTTCCATAAAGCGAAGTTCCCTACACTTTTTAAATTACTCTCTTCAGAAGATAGTCTGTGGGATGGCAAGATGGCCAAGAGATTTGGGGCTTTGGTACTGAATGTGAAGAAGGAGGGAATGAAAGCATAGCAGGATCACAGAAATACTGACCAGCGGCCTTCTCGGCAAAGCAGTGCTTTTGTTTCTCAGATTAGAAGAAGTAGCAACATACTCAAGTTCTTGCCTTGTCAAGACCTTTTCCTGGGTGCAAGTGTCTCCTCAGGTGTTTTGGGAGAAAAACCAAAGCTCCTGGGAGAAGGAAAAGGCTTCAATAAATGCAACCATTTCATGACCTTTTTGTCTTCTTGGACAGGTAAGTGTCAGAGAGAGAAGTGAAACCCACAGATGGAGAGAGGAGTAAAAAGGGAAGGGACTCATCCAAAACCAGAGACTGGCCAGATATTGATTTGGCAGTTTATTTCTGTATAGAAATGGTTAGAAAATTCAGAAAGGCATAATACATATGATGCTATCAATGCTGAGAACTGCAGGCAGTCTGAACACAGTATTCCGGCAACTGCAAGGGGAATACATGCGTGTCAGTCACTGAGCCCTCTTACAAGCAGATCACACTGTTGGTACTCAGATTTGAGACAGCTTTGTTTGCAGACAGCTGGGATGCCTGCTATCATCTCCCAGTGGCATTTAGTTGTGGTTTTAGTATTTTTCTCTTTTAGGTGTTTTTGTTTGGTTTTCTGTGGGGTTTTTTTGTTTTTTTTTTTTTTTTTCTTTTTTTTGGTGGTTTTTTTTTTTGTTTGTTTGTTTTTTTTATTTTGTTTCCTTGTTGTTGTTTCTTGTGTTTCTGTTTCAGCATCTCTGCCTGCCATGAACAGTTGTCAATGAAAACACAGTGGGGCAGTTCAATGCTCCTTTCTGCTGCCTGTCTGCATTTGCTTTCAGAAGCAAGTTTCTCTTTACTTCTGGACCTTAACTGGTGTCTAAGATATGCAGCTGTATTCGAACAACAGGCAGTACTTTTCTGGAGCTTGTCTGAATATATTTCAAGGTGTAGCAGTAGTCCTTCTGCATTCATAAATATCTTTCTGTCGTTTCTTTCCTAATCCAAAGTCTCTCTCTGTATACTTTCTGTTTTCCATTCTGCAGGATGCAGAGGGCAAGGCAGAGAGATACAACTTTTGTAATTCTTTCTGCTTTTTTACTAATACAGACGAAAAGCCACGCAAAGAGCAGTCTTGTGACATGACATGAAATTACTGGAAGTCCTTTCCAACCCTAACTATCCTATTCTAATCCTAATTATCCTATGAACCTCTGAAGTGTGTACTCGCACAATCTGAAATAGCTACTATCCTATAACGTGCTTCCTAAACTATATCCTATATATATCCCATATCTTATAATGTGTTTCCTAAACTATATCCTATATCTCTCCTAAAGTATATCCTAAAATTTGTTTTCAAAAGACGTAGCCATAGACTAATAACCGTAGTTGTAAACACAGTAACAAGTGTAGTAACAGCGGTCGGAACAAAGTCCAGAGGCCAGCTCCCCACTTGGGGAGATGCTCCAGCAGGTGGGCATTTGCTGGCGGAGCTGAGGAGTGAGCCAGCAAGGCGTCCTGCGAGGGCTGGGATAGGTCTGAGGGTGCTACTCTGGCTCCGGGGTGAGGTGGTGGAACCTTCCAGCCAGAGCAGAAGGATATGGTGGCTCTGTCCTCGCCGCTGCCGAGGTGGCGCTGGGGCGGCAGGGTGCAACGCCAGCCCCAGGCAGCAGAGCTCATCTGGGGAATCCAGAGTCGTAAATGGGCACCTACAAGGGCAGAGTCAGAAAGCACTGATGAAACCATGAGGGTAGGAGAAGGTGAGAGCTGGCTCCTGGGTTTTTTGGCACTACGCTGTAAAAGAGGTCATTGCTGGCACAGGAGAGAGGCTCCTTTCTGGCTCCTTACTGGCAACTAGTGTTGCTTTGGTCCCTTCTCACCACATGTGATACCCTCAGAGCATGGGAAGCGGACAGAGATGGGCAGTGTCCCCTTTCAAGGCAGCAGGACTCGGCAGGGAGCCCCGCGAAGCTCTGGCATGGTCCTTTCCAAAACCCAAGCAGCAGCATACCTCACCAGGCCATACTAAAATCACAGGTTGGCAGGCAATGCTGAGGTAGCATATTATTTTGACTGTGTATCTCAGAGCCCTTCTCCTTTGTCCTATGGGTTGGTGTAAACAGATAAAAATCACATTCCTTTTGGGTTTTTTTTTTTTTTTTTCCCCTTAAGAAGACATGGTTGAAAGTCTCCCCCGGTTAGAGAATGCTGACTTGACCAGATGAGAATGATACCCAGAGTGAATTACTGCCAGGGAATTTGCCTTTCAAAAGTTCTCATCATATTTTGTTAGGCCAACGTCACTTATTAATCCAAGCATTTTGGTAAAGCTCTATTTGAAATTCATTCTGCATGTATTCTTACAGAACATTCGCATCTTAGTTTTCTGCAGCACTCTGATACTGAAGGATGCATTTATTCCAAGTGGAAATCTTGAGATCGGGCTAGCTCTTTGGAAGGTGCTTTTCAAAGCCGTCTGTTTACAAACCTATGGAGTTAGTTGGTCATGATCTAGCTGTACACCCTTGCAATAGCTAAGCTAATTCATCTTCATTTTGAGTACATTTAACCTAGGATATTAAATTAAATCAAGTTTAAGATGCTCCTTTCTGGACTAGCTGCTTCACAGACCCAGGCTCTTCCTGAGATTTGCCCAATCATTTGCAAAAAAGGGCTGGATCGTTTATTGCATTGCATTTGCCCCTCCAGTAAGTCTTTGCAATTTAGTCTACGGTGTGGTGCTTCTTTTGGCATTCAGGACAACTTTTGATTTTTAATAACTGGCAAAACATACCAAAGTATGAAGGACAAAGATTTCAGTAGCGAATGTAGCTGTAATGACCCTTCCGTATTACTCAGTCTGGGGAAGAGGCCGCTGAGGGCTGAGGTAATACATGGGCAGTAACGAGCAAAAAGCAAGAGTGGAAGAGAGCAAAAGTGCCAGTCTGAGACTGTACAAATCCAGTTCGCAGGTGGTGAAAGGCTAGCTCGCAAATGTCTTGGGAAGTGGTTCTTCTTGCCTCTGTTTGACAACTGTAGAGCGATGACAACTCCCTCCGACACTTCTTTTTTCCCTTGTCGGTTATTCAATTCTTGCTGCAGGGAATACACTCAGGCTACTAATCCTCGGTGGGATGTTTTTTCTGCAGTTCCTTCTGCCTCTAACTCTGATGCTCAGTCTGTATTATACTCTCTGGGTATACCTACGTTACAGCCAATGAGGTATCATAGGGATGGTCAAACAGCCTCTGGGCCCACTAGCATTATAGCTGTAGCAGCAGAGACTATTGTCTCAATTACCCCAGAAGCAGAATGAATTATGTTCTGTTGAGATGCACACCGCTGCCTTTTCCAGTACGTACACTACCGATATCCAATATGGCATAATGCAGATTGCAATGGAGGAATACTTCAACATATAGAGGAAACTCAAGCTTCTAACAAGTGTCAGGGTACAAGATCGCGTTAGTTTTAATACTAGTCTAAACAAAGATGAACTGGGGCCATTGCAATTCTATGAATGGCAAACCAGCCTTTTCACATGTGTTCTGCTTGAACTTGATGCCTAGACAGGCTTCAGCTCTGACCTTGCAACCATTATGCTGTTTCTGTTTATCAAGTCCCTGACGTACAGTTTGTTAGATTTCATTTCGATATGATGTTCGTCTGAGATACTATTAATGCTGAGATGATATTTCCTTCCTAACAGTTGAGTGGATCTGTTAAGCTAGAGGGATGTGTGAACACCAGAAATCAGGCAACACAATTAACCTGCCTCACTTCCATACAGCTTTTTCATTTATAAAGTAAGATTTAAAAAAAATGTCTATGCATGTGGATACATATATTTATTACCCATATGTGCATATATATATCTTGCAAAAGTATTTATGACAAGATCCCTGTTGGTAGGTAAATGATCCTATTCCATATTGAACAGTTTACTTGTGTTTGCGCTTTTGTGGTGTGTAATGGGCAAAATGTCAGACATGATAGCATTATGAAATGCACAGTATTTCATTGTATTTCACCAGTTGCTCTCCAAAACCATTTTTTGTTTCTCTTAAGAAGTATTGACTTTGACTACTGTAATTTCAGGGCACTCCAGAGTTTCTAACATATTGTCCCTCCTCAGATGATGTTATTATTCTCACTATCTAACAGATAGCAGAAAAGATTAATAAGCATAGGCATGTAAACATTAGGCACCTGATATAAGTGGTGTTTTCAGGTTCCTCATGGTACCTGAATGGCATTGATAAAGGGCAATTCAGTGTTCATGTCTTCAGTGATCCCATCTTAAGGATGCAAAGGATGCTCTTTTAGAGGCGTCTGTCTATTTTCGACACTGCGCTGTGTCTGATTTACTCACTGTCGTAGTTTAAGACCAGCTGGTAACTCGGATCCATGCACCCACTCGCTCACTCCGCCACTTCTTCCCCAGCCCCCAGTCCTGGAGGGATGGGGTGGAGAATCAAAAGAATGTAAATCCAATGGGCCGAGATAAGAAGATTGTGGTAACTAAGGTAAGAGACGTCACTTGGAATATTGTGTGCAGAGAGAGAGAAATGCAACCCAGAGGTGGAGAGAGGACTAGAAGGGGAAGGGGCTCATCCAAACCCAGAGACTGGCCTGATATTGATTTTGCACTTTATTTCTGTGTAGAAAGGGTAAGAACATTCAGACAGCATAGCACACATGAAGAAATGCTGAGAACTGCAGGCACTCTGCGCAACCTATTCCAGCAAATGCAAGGAGAATGCGCACGCATCAGTCACTCAGCCCCATTACAAACAAATCGCTCTGTTGGTACCCAGATGTGAGACAGTTTTGTCTGCAGGCGACAAACTGGGATGCCTGCTGTCATTTCCAATGGCATTTAGACAGCCTTCTGTTTATAAAGTATCACAGTAGACACTGGACATCTATGGTAGATCACACTAAGATCTTGAGAGCTGATCTGACTCCCTCTCCCATGCAGAGGGATCTGAGGGATTTTTTCTTTTTTTTCTTTTTCCCAAATGGGATTTCGGGTTGGGGGTTTTTGTTTGGTTGGGTTTGGGGGTGTTTGTTTCTTCACAATTTTTTTTTTCTCTTTTTTGTTGTTGTTGTTGGAGGATTTTTGTTTGGTTTTGTGAGGGTTTTCTTAAAATTTTGTTTTCTTATTGTTGCTTTTTTGGTTCTGTTTCAGCATCTCCCTGCCCGGAATGAGCAGTTGTCAGTGAAAACACAGTGGTTCAATTCCATGCTCCTTTCTGCTGCCTGCCTGTCCGCCTGCATTTTCTCCTAGAGACAATTTTCTCCTCTGGACCTTCACAGGTGTCTAAGATAATGCAGCTGTATTCCAAGCGCAGGCCAGTACTCATCTGGAGCATATCTGAATCTTTTTCAAGGTGCAGTAGTAGTTCCTCTGCATTCATAAATGTCTTTCTCTCATTTCTTGCCCAAGCCAGAGACTCTCCCGGCATACTTTCTCTTCTGTTTGGCAGAATACTTTCTTTTTCTGCATTCTGCAGGGTGCAGATGGCAAGGCAGAGAGACAGATGCAACTTCTGTAATTCTTTCTGCTTTGTTACTAACAGCGCTGTAAAGCCACTCCAAGACAAGTCTTGTGAGCTAACATGAAATTGATCGAAGTCCTTTCCAACCCTAACTACCCTATAATCTACAAAACTACGAAGTATGTTATCAAACAACATGAAATAACTACTAATTACCCCAACACTAAATACCCTAACACTAAATTCTAAAAGAAACAGCAATAGCCTAACAAACATAGGCATAAAACAGAGTAACAAACGCAGTAACATAGAAACAAATGCAGTAATAAATGCCGTCAGATGGCATTCAAAGTCCAGCTCCGCATTCGGGGAGACATGTCCGCAGGTGGGCATTTGCCGGCAGAGCTGACAAGTAAGCCAGCAAGGTCTCCTGCGAGGGCTGGCATGGGCCCGACGGCGCTGCTCTGGCTCCAGGTGGGTTGGTGGCACCTTCCACACAGAGCAGGACACCGTGGCTCTGTCCTCGCCGCCACCGGGGTGGTGCTGGGGCCGCAGGGTGGAACTCGAAGGCCGGGCGGCAGAGCTCCTCTGGGGAGCCCAAGCAGTACACGGGCACCTAGGAGGGCAGAGTCAGAAAGCGCAGATGAAACCGTGAGGGCAGGAACAGGCAGGACTTGGCTCTCCTGGGTTTTTTGGACGCGTGCTGTCAAAGGGGTCATTCCTAGCCCAGGGGAGAGGCTCCTTCCTGGCAACTGCAGTTTGCTTTGGTCCCTTCTCAACCTACGTGATTGATACCCTCAGAGCATGGCAAGTTGACAGGGATGTGCAGTGCCCCTCACCAGGGAGCAGGGCTTGGCAGGGAGCCCTGGGGAGCTCTGGCATGGTCCTTTCCAAAACCCAAGCAGCAGCATCCCTCACTTTGCTGTACTGAAACCAGACTTACACAAACTGGGCTTCTACAGGGGCAAAATGAAACCTGCCAATGCTGCGGTGGTATGTTTCTGCTGACAGACATGCTCCTCCGAGGACGTCTGCATGCCCCCTTTCTAGGACCATCCTCTGCACCTCAGGAGTATTTCCTATCCTCAGAACTTAGAAAGATGGAAAAGAAGGTCTGCTACATACCCGTGCTCCTCCTTCTTCCCCTGCTTTCAGTTGCCCATCCCTGAGAAGGGCTCGGTGGACAGCCTGCTCTTCTTCTTGCAGGGTGGCCCATCGCTCCCCTCTTCAGAGGCTGCTCGCCGCTTTCGGTTCCCTCTTGCGGAGCCGGGCAACCTTTCCATTCAACAGGATTGTTAGACAGCTGAAGCCACGATTACCTTGAACCAAGCAAAGCTAGGTACTTTTACCTTTCCTCCCCGCCAAAGCTGTTCTGTTGCTCGCTCTCAGGAGCGACAGGAGGCACCTGCAATGGGAATGTGTAAGTTAGCAGGGAGCAAGCACCTCCCTGCCCAATTGCTCCCCGAGCTCTGAAAGGCACAGCCCTTGGATGGCTTTGCTCAGCTCAGCTGAGCCAGCTGCGAGATCACCGCACAAAGCAGGATGCTCAACCTGCATCCGCCTTGCTTGGAGCTTTGGCAGAGCTGCAGGCCGGTGGCTGACCGTGCTTGTCCCTGCGGCAGCAGCCCCACCTTCCGAAGGGGAAGGCTTTTGTTGTCACGCTCTTTGTGCACTTCACAAACCTCGGCTGTTTCTGCCTCTGCGGGCTGCGCTGGAGGCTCCTCGTCCCCCTCGCTGCCCAGCCCGGCCTCCTCCTGCCCAAGGAGTGCCTCCTGCTCTTCAATGAGGAGCTGCACGAGCTGGGTCACCTGCACACAGCAAAGCACTGCTTTCACCGAGGGCCCTGAGAGGGCTCCAACAGCCTTTCCCAGCCTGACCCACGCTTCTGTGCAGGAAGCTGCAGCCCTGGGGCTGCCCTTCCCGGCTGCTGCCCCACGGCTTTGCTGATGGGAGGAGGCAGCCAGGACCCTGGGAACAGCAAAGCTGGGGCGGGCTGGGGAGGCTGTAGCCTGGCGGCGAACGCAGCGTACCTTGCCCGTCTCCTGAGCCAGGGCATCCAGGGGCAGCTCCTGGGGTGGGCTCAGGAGGTTTGGCCCCACGCAGATGGCCAGGTTCCCGGCCGTCATCTTCGTTGTGGCCACGTTTATGCTGATGCTCCTAAGCAGCAACAGCAACTGCCGCAGCAGGAGCAGGTTGGCCTCGGGTAACCTGCTGGCCACCCTGAGGGAGCGGGAGCACAGCGTTAATGAAGTCGGTGTTGACAACACAGGTCTCCCAGGCTGATCTCACCCAAGGCCACCACCTGCTCTACAGCAGAGGGACTGCCTTCACTGAGACACAGCCACCTCCCTTCATCCCTGCCCTTCTCACAGAGGCCCCTGTTGGAGCAAGCCCCAGTCCCCGTGGGAAGTGCTCCATGGAGAGAAATGCTTCCCTGTGCCCTTTTCCCCCAACACCAAAACACCACAGAAGCCCGAGGCGGCTTGCAGGAACCATGGCTATTTCAGGCAGGCCTTTGCTTTGCAGGCGAGTGCCGGCCTGTGCCGGTCCCCGCAGGCTGCTGCCGCACTTACTCCCTGAGTGCTGCCAGCCTCTCCTGCCTGCTGGTCTTCTGCATGGCGCTCATCCACTCCTCGTAGAGCCGGCCATCGAGGAGCTTGGAGGGGATCTTCCGGAGCAGGTCCTGCGGGGCCAAGGGCTCCGCGTGAGGTTTTGGCCGCTGGCCCCCAGGAGCACCCGCAGCATCCCCCGCCCTCTGGCTCATGAGCAGGCGGCTGGGTTTCTGCTGGTGCTCCCGCAGGTGCCCGTCAGCACCAAGAGAGCCGGGAGCTGCAGGCTCCAGGTCAGCAGGGCTCACCTTCAAGAGGACGGCCAGCAGCAGCACGGGCTGGCTTTCGAGGTGGACCTCCAGCCCGCTGTCGAGTGCCTCCCTGACCTCGCGGGTGGCACGCTCGCTGGCTGACAGCCGGAAGATCCCCTCCGTGGACGGCCCGTGCTCACTGAGCAGCGCCAGCAGGTCCTGAGGGCACAGAGGAGGAGAGTTGCTGGGCTGGATACGGGCCCTGAGATAGGTGCTTGGGACAGCCCCTGTCTGGTGGAGCCAGCAGGATGGGATGGGAGGGAATGGGAAGAGACAGGACGGGATGAGATGGGATGGGATGGGATGGGATGGGATGGGATGGGATGGGATTTGATGGGATGAGATGAGATGTGTTGAGTACGCCCTGGCCAGGCTGGCTTACCTGAATGGGCTGGGGCAGCATGCCATCGTGGCTGCAGAGCTCTCCCAGGGGGCGGCCAAACAGAGCTCCCGGGCAAGCAGAGCCTGATGGCCCCGGCACCTCTGGTGCAGCTGAGGTCCCGGACCGTGCAAACGGCCAGGGCAGCCTCATCCTGCTCCGGCGGGACCTGCCTGCTGCCAAGGGAATCAGATCAAAGAGCCGTGGAGGAGAGGCACGTGGAGAGAGCTCCCAGACTCCCTCCGTGCTGTTCCACCACTGTCCATGCCATGGGAGAGGCGGTATTTTTTGGGACCAAGTGGCCCCAGGGCTCAGCTCTCTCCTGCTGCTGAGCGATGGGGATGGACGTGCCCTGTGTGAAGGGCAACGGCAGCCCCATCACAGCGGGCATGCGCGCCTGCAAGAGCAGGAGAGAAGGGCCATCCTGCCCCTGTCCTCTGCAAACTCACCATCCACGTGGCCACGTCTGCCGGAAGAGCCAGGAGGTGGCAGCTGCTGGGCACCAGCCTGCAAGAAATGGGCTGCACTCAGCAAGCAGCCCCTCAGCAGAAAGGGTCCCCAGCGAGCTGCATCAGCCCCTGGCCGTGTATGAGAGCTGGGGATTGCGCCTCAAGTGACCCTGACCTGAGCCTGGCGCTGGAGCAACCTCTCCAGGCTGTTGGCATCCAGCGTCGTCGCCTGGGCAAGGGGAAAAGAGCAGAAGGTGAGGAGCGATGCAGCTGATGCTGAGCTGGGGCAGCCCCTGGGGGAGAGCAGGGGCAGGAGGGACACTCACAGCATTGCGGCCCCTCAGCTCCTTCAGCACCATCCGGATGGATGGCAGCCGGGTCACCCGGGCCCCCTGCGCTCCTTCCGGCGGTCTGTGCGTGGGGAAGGGGCAGAGAAAGAGCTGCGTGAGACCCAAGGCAGCTCCTCCCTCTGCTGCCAGCCTGGGGAGCACTTCCATGCTGCCCAGAAGGGCTGGTACCCCGCGGCAGTGGAGTGGAGCAGGAGCAGCGGGAGTGGTGAGGATGGGGCTGGGCAGGAGTTGGATTGACACAGCCGGAGGAAGCAGCTCCGGCGGCTGTGGCTGCCCAGCAGTGGGGACTCCTCTGCCTGCAGCTGTGGGAGCGCCTCTGCCTGCAACCTCTGGGGCACCTCTGCCAAGCCCAGCAGAGGTGTTCCGTTATCGTTTGTGCGTCAGGTGTGGAGCACCCCCCATGATGGGAGCACAGTCTGCTCTGTGCCCTGTGCTTCAGTGCCAGGTAGGGCTTACCCAAGGAGGGCGCTGAGCCAGAGCTCCTTCACTGCCCGGGAGCTGCCAAGAGAGAGCAGAAGCAGCCTGAGTGCCCGCTGTGCCCCAGTGCAGGATGCCCCGAGGGGCAGGACAGAGGTGCTGCCACCCCTCTCGTGGGACGCTGCACCGGGACTCACCAGAAGGTGACGACACAGGAGCCGCAGGGCCAGAGGAAGACCAGGGACCTGCCGGCCTTCCCTTCCTCCTCCTCCTCCTCAGTGGCATCCCCGTCGGAGCCCTTCCCGCTGCTCAGCACCTGGAGCAGGCCCAGGGCCAGGCAGAGCAGCGGGCTCGGGGTGCTGCCACGTCTGCAGAGAGGAGCACAGGGAGTGACCTGGAGGTGCCCGAGCCCACTGGCTCCCCTCTAGCGCTCAGCTGCTATGGGCACAGCCATGGGTGCACCCAGCAGCAAGGTGCTGGGGTCCTGCGCCTGCTCCTTGGCTGTTCCTGTTTGGGTACCCTGGTGCCAAGGCCAGGGCTTGGGAGGAAGGGCATTTGGGCTCTGTCAGTCTTACGTGGTCTTGGCGATGACCACGTTGTCCCTGAAGAGGAGGAGGTCCCTCTTCTTCCCCTGGCTACGGCCCTGGCTCACCCGCACATGCTCCCGCAGCAGCGGCTCCAGTGATGCCTGGTCCAGCCTGCACTGCTGCTCAGGCTCAGGGTCATCCCTGCAGGGCAGATGCCATCGGGCATGAGCAAGGCGGCTGCTTTGGGCTGCAGGTGTGCCGGCGTGTCCCCGAGCCGTGGGGGAACCCACCTGGACCCGCAACAGCAGAGCCACTGGCCCATCCTCGCAGGGCCGGGAGAGGGCCGGTAAACAGAAAGCTTGCAAAAATAAAGACTGGAGTGCTCCTCCACGAGGGAAAAGCACCCCCAGTGCCGCTGGTGCTGCTGCACACAGCACCGTCTCCGCAGGCACTGGGGCCGTTGCCGGGCCAGCAACGGTTTAGAACGGAACACCGCGGTGACCTCAGTTCTGGAACGCGGGGGCCCAGGTGGGGCGGGGCACTGTGGGGCTCCCCACAGTACGCCCATGTCCAGCCCCGGCCCCAAGGACTGCTCCCATGCACTGCTCTGTCCATCAATGGAAAGTCACGGTTCCTGCAGCCCTGGTCTTCTGACTCAGGACCGGGGAGCCCCAGGTCCACCATGCACATTGAAGACTGAGGCAAAGCAAAAATCAGGGTGTCAGTAGGAGTTGTTGTTCATTACCAAGCACTTCTGAAGCAGCTTGAACCCCTTTGTATGCTGCCAGTATCCCTTTTTCAGTGAGAGTATAGCCAGTTTCAGATCCTCTGTATTCCTGACTCCAAAAGCCGAGGGGTCGACCTCGAGTCACCCCTGGAGCTTTCTGCCAGAGGCTCCAGGTAGGACCGTTCTCCCCGGCTGCAGTATAGAGTACATTTTTTACATCTGGCCCGGTCCGGACTGGTCCGAGGGCTACTGCATGAACTATCTCTCGTTTAATTTGCTCAAAGGCTTGTTGTTGCTCAGGGGCCCATTTAAAACCATTCTTCTTCCGGGTCACGTGATAGAGAGGGCTTACAGTCAAACTGTAATTTGGGATGTGCGCTCTCCAGAACCCCACAACACCCAAAAAAGTTTGTGCTTCTTTCTTATTTCTTAGTGGAGACATTGCTGTTATCTTGTTGGTCACATCTGTGGGGATCTGGCAACATCCATCTTGCCATTTTATTCCCCAAAATTGAATCTTCTATTCAGGTTCCTTGACCTCACTCTGCTTTTTGGCAAAACAGGCTTTTAGCAGGATTTGGATTATTTTCCTCCCTTTCTCAAAGACTTCTTCCACTGTGTCATAGAATCCTGTAATAGCTAGGGTTGGAAACGACCTTAAGATCATCTAGTTCCAACCCCCCTACCATGGGCAGGGACACCTCACACTAAACCATGTTACCCAAACACAATAATGTCATCAATGTATTGCAGGGGCTCTGGAGCTTGCCCCTGTTCCAGTGCTGTCTGGATCAGTCCATGGCAGATGGTAGGGCTGTGTTTCCACCCCTGGGGCAGTCGGTTCCCAGCGGACTGGACGCCCCTCCAAGTAAATGCGAACTGTGGCCTGCACTCTGCTGCCAGAGGAATTGAGAAAAAAGCATTGGCAATATCAATCGTGGCGTACCGCTTGGCTGCCTTTGACTCCAGTTCATACTGAAGCTCTAGCATGTCCAATACGGCAGCACTCAATAGTGGTGTGACTTCATTCAGGCCACAATAGTCTACTGTTAGTCTCCACTCTCCATTGGACTTTCACACTGGCCATATGGGGCTTTTAAAGGGTGAGCGGGTCCTACTGATCATTCCTTGGCTCTCCAGTCTATAAATCAGCTTATGGATGGGAATCAGGGAGTCTCAGTGCGATATTGCCGCCGGTGGACTGTTGTGGTTCTGATTGGCACTTGTTCTTTGACCTTCAGCTACCCCACTACAGGAGGATCCTCTGAGAGACCAGGCAAGGTGGACAGCTGCTCCATTTCCTCTGTCTGCAAAGCAGCAATACCAAAAGCCCCTCGGTACCCTTTTGGGTCTTTGAAGTACCCTCTCCTGAAATAGTCTATGCCAAGGATGCATGGAGCCCCTGGACCAGACACAATAGGCTGCCTTTGCCACTCCTTCCCAGTCAGGCTGATTTTAGCCTCCAGTACAGTCAACCTTTGGGATCCTCCTTTCGCTCCAAAAAAATACAAATGGGTTCCACCCCTCGATGGCTTGATGGCATTAGGGTACACTGTGTGCTGGTATCTACTAGAGCCTTATGCTTCTGTGGGACTGATGTGCCAGGCCATCTGATCCACGCAGTCCAGCAAACCTGATTATCCCTTACCTCCACCTGGCTGGAGGCATGGCCCCTCTAATAGTGATCATAAGATTTTCCTCTTATTTCTTGTAGAAAGGGATTAGTATTCCTTATCATAGGAGTTAGAGTGAAATCAGGTGTTCCACCCCATCTGGAAAGCTGCTCACCAAAGCCTGGAGCAGCAACTTTCTTGTGAGGATTATTATTGAGTTGTTTTTAATTCACGCACCTCTTCATCCAGAAAGGAGGTAGGTTTTCCATCCCACTTTCTCGTGTCTCCTCCATGATCCCGCTGGTAAAACCATGGGGTGGCCCGTGGTGTGTACCTCCTGTATCTTCTCTCTCAGGTAATAGGGAGCCTTCTGTTAATAGCTGAGACATGGGTTGCTACATGTGGAGAGCTGTATAGATTGGATAGATCATCTCTCAATTGTTTAACTCCCTGGGACAATTTTTCCACAGCTGAAATGATGGAAAAGGTGTGACTGTCTTCGAACTCTCAGATTTGATGACTCAATTTATCCACTGTTGTGGTGCTGCCTTATTCCAGGTTATTGCTGCCAATGAGTCGGCATATGATGACGGTGCACTCCGTGTAAACTTCCACCACATGGGTCCTGTACATTCAACTTCATCTGGATCTACAGGTGCATTCCCAGCATCTGGCCTATGATAGATCATCTCTAGAATGGCTGACTCCTTCAGGTACTGGAAGCCTTTCTCTCTTGTGGTCCAATTGCTTGGGCAGCACATAACATCATCCTTGTAGGGCAACCTTTCCTTCACAGCTGCCAAAAGCCGCCTCCAGAGGCTGAGGACTTGTTTCTCTTTTGCAATTGCTTTGTCGATACCTCCTTCCCTAGCAAGTGATCCCAGCTGCTTGGCTTCCCTACCTTCTAGTTTGTGACTCTTGGCCCCATTGTCCTAGCATCGGAGCAACCAGGTGACAATGTGGTCATCTGGAAGACAGCTGAAATCTTTCTGCATGTTCCACAGCTCACTTAAGGTCAGGGATCTAGAAGTTACGTTGTCTTCTCCCTCTGACTCGTGTAGTAATTCCTGTGGTTCAGGTGTCACTCCCCTAGTTTGAGCACTGAGTCTTCATCTTCCTTCACTGCACAAGTAGTTTTTTGTGCCTTTCGTTTGTTTTTCTTCTTGCTTATAGGGGCTACTGATACTGGCATGGGTTGATCCTTTGGTTCAGCTGCAGTGTCTGTCACTGGGGCTGGAGTGCCTGCAGTGTCTTTCCCTGGAACTGGAGCGGCTCTAGTGTCTTTCACTGGTGTTGCAGTGGCTGCAGTGTCTATTGCCAGGGTTTGATTAGCTGCTGTGCTTGGACCTGGAGTTCGGGCAGCTGCTGTGCTTGGAGTTGGAGTAGCTGCATTGTCTGTTGCTGTCCTGTTTTGAGTAGCTGTTGTGCTTGTCGCTTGAAGTTGAGGGAGCTGCTGTGCTTGGGGTTTGAGTAGCTGCATTGTCTGTCACTTTGCCATCAGACCCAGAGACATGTCTTTCCTGCTCCTACAGAACAGGGCTCTGTCGGCGTAGGACAAGCCCCAGCACATTGCAGCAAGTTGTCTCTCTCTGGTATTGCACACCTCATCTAAGTGCTCTGCTATTTTTTTCTGGCTTCTGCGTTTGTTCAGGAGTGAAATTTCAAAGCATTGGAGGGGCCAAGTGGCCTAGATAGTTGCCTACAGAATCCCACGCAGCCTGCTACCCACGACTGTCCAGCCTTGGGGAAGATCTCTTGGTAGTATTCTTAAATAGTTTTTTAACCTTAGACAAGACCCAAGCCTGACCCTGCTTAGCTTCTGAGATTGGATAAGATTGGGTATTCTCAGGGCGGTCATGCCATAGGCAAAACACAGACAGCATATTCAGCAGCAAGCTGGTTTCCAGCAAAAGGAGCAGGGTGCTTTCAAGGGCATTGAAAGGATATTCAAGATCTTTAACATTTCCAGAATCTCCTTCTACTGTAAATAGCCTAGAGGGGGAGCAAAGGGTGTGAGGGAACACCTCCTACGAAGGTTGACCCCCAGAGGGAAGGAAAAAAAAGATGTCTAATTGTTAAAAATTCCCATTACATGCCTCCCATAGTATAGAGGTGATGACCACTCTGAGAACACATACCAGCCCAGTTTCATCATCAATGAGTATTGATGATAATGAGTGTGTATTGTATTACAAGTCATTACCATAAAGTACAGCGAAATGAGAACCTTAGCCCAGGCCCCAAAGCCAATAAACGCTACAACGGCAAATACTGGCTGCAAATAAGGTATGACATGCTGATACTCTGAGATCAAGCACAACAACTCTGAGAGCGAATAAATCAACATTGTGATGAGTGACTATTAATCCAAACCAATAAATGCTTATCACAGATACAATTAGACACACTCTGGTCAGATCTGGTTTTATCTCAACACTTCGTGCCCCACACTGGGCGCCAAAAAAAGACTGTCATGGTTTAAGCCCAGCTGGTAACTCAGAACCATGCAGCCACTCGCTCATTCTCCCCGCTTTTCCCCGCCCACCTTCTCCCAGAGGGATGGGGAGGAGAATCAAAAGAATGTAAATGCCACGGGTTGATGTAAGAAGAGTCCAGTAACTAAGGCATAATACAAAACTACTACTACTACCACCAACAGTAATAAGAAGGAATAGAAAGGCAAAGAACAAGATAATATAAAATTAAGAGGGGAAAGGAAAAAATGCCCAATAAACACAAGTGATGAACAATACAGCTGTTCGCTACAAGCCAACTGATACCCAAGCTCACCCAAGCAATGATCTGGGCCTTCCGGGTAACTTCCCCCAGTTTATACACTGATCATGACATGCTGTGGTACAGAATATCCCTTTGACTACTTTGGATCAGGTGTCCTGTCTCTGCTTCCTCCTGACTTCTTGTGCCCCTCCTCAAGATAGAGTATGAGGTTGAAAAGTCATTGATCGGGGTAAGCATTACTTAGCAACAACTAAAAACATCGGTGTTATCAGCACCGTTCTCAGGCTAAAGTCAAAAACACAGCACTGCACCAGCTACTAAGAAGGAGAAAAATAACTGTTACAGCTGAATCCAGCACGCTCACGCAGGCTTTTCTTGTAGTAAATGGAGATAGAGAGGCTTTTAGAGCATTATTCATCTTATTCTAAAGTTGGATCCTAAGTAGTAGGAAAGTAGTATTCTAAGGTTGGTCAGATTAATTGCAAATAAACCCCACCTTTTCTTTCCACTGATAAGAAAAGGAGCCTGGAGTGATGAGCACAGAAGTACCTTTCACTGCAGGCATCTGAAATGACGTGTAAAGAGATGCTTCCATCCATTTCACATTCAGGGCTATCCTGTGGGAGTGCAAATACTTGCAGCGGATTGATTTTTCTGTGAAGTACACAATAAGAAGCTACTTCTTTTTTCCAAACAGTCTGTGAATTCACACATTCAATTTCCAGATCAGTTCATATGCAATATGTCTTCAGATATGGAATTTAAATATTTTTCCCCAAAGTAATTGGAGACTGGCCTTTCATATTTATTTCGTCGGTAATCTATTCCTTTGTGATTTCAAATTCTGGGAGCCGCTTTCTTTGTTAGTCGTGTCTCTGTAAACACTTGGCAAAAAGATAAGGTGTGCATTCAGGAATTCTGACGGTTAAATCAGATTTTTCATTTCAGGATACAGCTATTATGAAGTAGGTAACTAAGAATTAATTCATCTTTGACATCAGTGCATGAATGAGATCTGCCTGGTTTTCACTTTTACCTTTTATTGTAAAGTGACATCCACCATTTATGAGGAGGTTGATTCAGTGCTGCAAATATTAAATGGATGCATTTATAAAAGTGCCTTGGATTGCTCATTCAGGTCAACAGTTTTAAGCAAATGAGCAGCCCTTCAACAGCGAACAGGATCATTTAGGTAATTAAATTCAATATCTGTTTTAAGTGTTTCCAGTACAAAACAAGTTCCCAGCACTATGAGATTTCCCAGCCAGTATCTGCAGGACACACCACCGACTTAGCAATATACAGTGTAGTATTGCATTTATACCGTTATCCCTAGAGTTCATTAGTGCCTGTCAGTTTGTCAGTTGAGAGAAATAGTCTCCTTTGGAGTGCTATACATCTGGCTCGTTTTAGGCATCTCTTTTATGGCAAGATGAATTGTCTTAAACAAGTAGCTCTTTTTCTCCATTGATGGGAAAGAGGCTTTGACGGTTAATCTACACTGTAGTTATCTACACTTGGTCAGAACACCACCCAACATATCTTTGCAGCAAAATGAAGTGTCATAGAAGAGGCCTAGAGTAGCTCCGGGTGACCTAGTTCATATAATGACTAATGCAAGTAGCATAGTTAAAGAAGCAATGTCTATTAGCTGAAGTATACAATAAAGCGCTAATGTAGCTAAATTATCTCCAAAAGCTGAACTTGTTCATTCGCAACTAGCTAGTTGCAACTAGAAACTAGCATTCTATTTTTCACAACACTTAATTATATCATGTAAAATTACTCATATTGTATCAAACACCACATGTGAAAATAAATATGAAAGAAAAGCAGATACATTTTCTATTTATGAGTGATCTATTTGCCTACATCCTTACAGGGGAGAAATTGAAAGAAACTCAAAAATAAACCAAATATTTTAAAGGCAGTTCATCCTGATAAAGAAGTTAGTCCTGTATTTCCATCAAATTTCTGTTACTCAAAATCGACCTTGTGTAAGAATAGTTTAGGTTATTGTTTCAAACCTTTACTTACTAAGGTGTATGATGCTTGTGCTTTGATTTTAACATAAGCAAAGATGCATGATCAAGTAAGGTGACACATCAATCTTGAGTGTTTTTAAAAAAGTATGCCATTACATTGTTTCACAATCATTTCAGAGATATTGTCTTATTTTATGTCTTTCAGATATAGTTCCATGAACTTTTAACTCACAAAAAAGAGGCAATAAAATAGGAAGACTAAGACTAACATAGTAATATTTTCTCTGTCTTTATTGTTCAGAAGAGTTGAAAGATATCGAAAAAATTGAATTTGGGGCAAATGTTAGTTAGAGGGCTTGAAATCTCATTCTGCACTCCTAAAAACTATAGACAACTTCACTGAAGGCATAGGAGCTATTTTATATAAACGCTGAATAGTTAAGAGATGTCAGGATTCATAAGTATGGATTTTCTCAGCCTTCAGTAAAAATATTAGTTCAAAGATAAGGAACTAATAGCTACTTACCTTTGCAAGCTTTATTTAATATTGATGTCTTTGGGATCTATTTTGATTAAAAGCTTTGTATGTGATTGTGGAGGGTAAGTATGACAAGCTCCTTTACACAGAAATGCTATATCAACCTTCCTGAGATGTACGGAGAAAATTCAGCTTGTATTTACTTCCATAGAATGAGTTGAAATTAGATGCAATCAGAAAAAAGATAATACTTTTGAAGGGGCAGTCTCTTTTTCTCTTTGTAATTTCCTGAAAGTTGAAAGCTTTATTTTAAAAACACAATGTAATAAATTATCTTTTCTTCTGCCAAAATTACATTGGTTAATGCAACATAGACACTTGTTGATGATGTAGTATCATAGTCTTCAACAAACAATCTTCAGGCAAAGAGGAATACCAGCAAAAGATGTCAACAGCTGTTCCAAGACTGACAAAAATCATGAGCCTTGAAGTCTGCTGGTTCCTATTAAATCTCATATCATAGACACATTTTGACTTTATTTTATATCTTTCTTTAAAATAGCAGGCTTAAGTAAAAAAAAAATGGATTATCAAAGCCACCTTACACTGATCAAGATTATTCCTGGGTTTAAATGATAACTGTATGAGAGAAGGAAAGAATTCTCTCTACCTCAGTAAAGACCTTAGTAATTTTAAATAGGTATACCAAGAATGTTAAGAATATGTTCACTTCGTGAGCATAAGTATTGCTGTATTTAGGTCTGACTAGACCTCCCTCTTCCAATGTATTCCCTCTCTCACTCTATAAGGTTGACTAATAGTTTTGATTTTGGAGAAGAGAGGTACATGCTTAAAACAAAGCAACAAAACAAAAAGAAATCAAACCGCATTAGATTCATTCCTTTTAAGATCTTTCAAAACATTTTACAAAAACTATTTTAGAAATATTATGATGCGTTATGTGAAATACTATTTTCTTCTTTACACTTTTTATCTTGAGAATTTCTTTCCTTGGATTTGTGTTTGCATTAAAGAGATAAGAAGCAATCATTCCTTATTTACTTTCTCTTCAAACTTTTTGCTTCTACAGACTTCCGGTAGACGTCAGCATTTGCCTTTTTCCAATATAAAACACCATTTAATACCACTTCAGATGGAAGCAATTCTTACCTCTGATCCTTTTCACAATGGGGTGAACAAATCCACAAGATGTAAACCCACAACAGTTTAAGACAGTAATGCTTTCTGGTCTAGTCTAACTCCTTTTGTTAATCTGTGCTAGCGTACTTTGTATCTTTCTTGATCAGTGATCGCTGACCTAAGGATTTCAAAGAATTCCTCGATGTAGTTTCAAGGCCTTTTTCTTGAGCTGTAATGGCTAGTCTGGCATAGCCCTGGATAGCTCATCATGTTTTTCATTCTGACAGAAATTAAGACCAGTTCTAAAAATTTGTGTTGTATTTGTTGTCATTTAACTTCATGAGTAATTTTATTGAGTTGCCCAGTTTTCTTAAAGCTCCTTTATAATGCACTTGCTGTCTTATTTCCTACGGCATCTTGTCATTCTATAATGCAATTTTGCATATTTACTGAGCCTCTCAATAAATCACTTCAGACAGCCATATTTTTGAGCTTTCTTGTTCCGGAGATTGCTTATTTACATCTGTCTCTATGTTAGCTTAGTGCTGTAGTGCATCCCTAGGTCGAAAATCTAGGCATCTAGGTAAGACTAAATTGGGTCCTTTTCCACGGATTCCTTACAGTGGATCTTGTGTTTCCTTTTAACGAATTGCACAGTACAATATATTGTATCCTAACACTGTTTTGTTACGGCAAGGGGGGTAAATTGCTCTTCAATGATGCTTTTCTCTCTCAATTACATGGGAGTCCTAGAAAAGATTTCTAAATTAGATTAAGATCATAAATTTCTAAAAGGTAATGAATCCCATAATACCCCAAATATTAATGATATTTAATCTATTCCACCTGAACATGCTCAGTGAGGTTTAAAAAATATCATGAGAAAGATGTCAGAGGCATTACAGCTTACCCATCATTCTGTAAAGAACCACTTGAGACACTAATAACTGTTTCTCAAGAGGGATCTTGAAGCTTTTTCCTTCATCCTGTACTCTAAAAGTTATTATGTTTGTCTGAAGGACAGTCACAATGGGTGATGCTGTTACGGTTGTTTCCTAAATCAAAAGCCCACTTACAAGACTATGAAATATTAATAAACTTAAAAATCTTTTCCCTTGGCCATTTACCATGAGACTTGACTGACTGCATCTTCTCTGGTTTATTAATTCATACGCCTAAGTCAAGTACAACCATGCTGTGGTCAAAAATTCCTTTTGTTAAGAACTTCGACTTAA
Organism: Myiopsitta monachus; assembly: GCA_017639245.1. Classification (NCBI taxonomy): domain Eukaryota; kingdom Metazoa; phylum Chordata; class Aves; order Psittaciformes; family Psittacidae; genus Myiopsitta; species Myiopsitta monachus. The sequence goes on from CM029919.1 coordinate 72,109,002, forward strand.
ATCATACTGTCATATCAAAATCATCATACTGATGATTTTCTCTCTTTTTGTCTTGGAACTTGCAAAGTGGGTGACCTCACTGCCTGTTCAAAATTAGTATCATTTGCCTCCCTTGCAAGAGGTTTTTGCAACTCTGCGCTGCAGTTTGTTTAAACTCTTGGGAGCCCACAAGTCTGCTGACGAACAAGATGTGTAAATTTGCAGTCCACTCTAGCTTTAGTTGATAATTTTACTATTCAAAGATTGATGTGCTTGGTACCCCTGTATAAAATTGTTTATTTTCTCCATAATGGTACTTAATTACAATGACAAAGGTACTGAGATATCACTCAGTCAGGAAGACCCCTCTTGGCTCTTTCAGCATCTTTATTAGAGTGTGAGGCTTACTGTTACTGGCATTTCTAGCCCACTTCAGAGCTTGTCGTGGGCTGGAAAAGAGATGCTGTGCATTCTAGCTTGGTTGTGATCTGGACAATCAGCTCACACCCATCTCTCAGTCTAGATGGAGGAATCGGAAACTGTAATGTGATTCTTTCATTTAGTGCCAAAGGAACTAAATGGGCTGCCCAGGGAAGTTGTGAATGCTCCATCCCTGGCAGTGGACAGGGCCTTGGGTGACGTGGTTTAGCGGGAGGTGAGCCTGCTCATGGCAAGGAGATTGGAACTACATGATCTTAAGGTCCTTTCCAACCCTAACTAGTCTATGATTCTTTGATTCTATACTAAGGATGACCCTTCCAATCCAAGCATAATTCAGAATACTATATCAGTTTATAATTGCAGGTTAAAAGGTTTGGAGTGGGTTTTTCTACCTTTTGTTTTGGTTTGGTTTTTCGGTTTTGGTTTTGCTTTGTTTTGTTTTTAATAGAAAAATATTGCAAAGCTAGTATTAATCCCTTTTGTGTCAATGCTCTTTCTAGTCTATTCAACCTTGGTCAAGCTTCAGAGCTCCAAAATTTTGAAGCAGTACTTCAAGCCACTTTTAACGGCACTGCTTTTTCTAAAGCTTATCACTGCAGTAGGTGTTCTCAGAGTCAACAGTTTTCTGGCATTCAATTATTCTTTCCCTCATCTATTCTTGGGTCAATACTCTATCTTTGTCAAGGTAATTTTCATCTCATCAGTCTGCTTTTGTCACCACTTTAACAGTGATTTTTACTTTTTTTTTTTTTTTTTTTTAACCTTACGCTTCTTTTGTTATATATAAAAATATAAAACCACATTTGGAATAAATTCAATTTTTCAAGTCCCTGATGAGTTGTGGAGAAATTAGGCATCTGAATGATGCAAGAAGGCAAAAGATTAACTTCACTACAGGCTTTATAAATGAAGTTGAAAAACAATTCCTGCAGGATCTGTTATAGTTCTTCAAGATGTTTTAAGAGTTTACTGAGATTAAAATAAAATATGGAGACGGAAGTTCCTTTGCTCCCAGCATTCATAGTAATCACATTTAGTAATACTTATTTCTGAAATTGATTTGGAAAAAAAAAAGAAAAAAACCAAAACGACAACCACAGCTAACTCAAAGTTATTCTCACTTGAGCAATTTAGTATTTAGTTAAAGGATAGACACAACTGATATTTCAAGAGCTCAGTTTTTGTCTTGGAAAAGTCAAGAAGTATAATTCCCTGCCCTCCAAGAAGCATGAAAAAGAAAATACAAATGACATAAAATCTTGCTTCTGTAGTGAAATGCTTCATTCTTAATCTTTGGTAGAAATTCAGCCCCTTGCCTGTCAGCAGGGCACTAAGTCTCTTTTGCAGATGCAGATCTGCAGGTGGAGCAGCTTCTGGTTTTAAGACATGAGCTTTCAGCCTCTGCCATCACAGGCATGTCCATTTCCCAACCCCACAGGTACAGACTCTACCGCACCTCCTTTGGCAGAAGTGGTGATTCAGGCTCTTCTTGTAGCTAGAGGGTCTCAGGGAAGATCCAGTTGGCTCTTTCTGGTGATCTCTTTTATTGCGCAGGCTGCTGAAACAAGTCCTTCACTTGGTGACACAGATGTTCTACCACTGCCTACCTCCTGAAGACAAGAAGTTTGCCTCCTGCAGTTCTATCCAGACCTTGCGGTACATCACCACCTTTGCTGAGCTGTTTTATACTGTCTGCAGCAGAGCTGCTGGCTGCCTCCTGTGCACTTTCCTGCACAATCTGCTGTGAAAAATGCTACCTTTGTTAAAACCCCTCTACTTAGGGCTTGTGGAGACAATGGTTTCAATTTCTTAAGAAAAGAGAGACAGTTTGGTACCAATGGAGATGTCATTCTTAGACTTTCTTCTAAGATGACAGTTGCTTGTTCTGTGCTTAGGAGTTCAGGGAATATTTTCTGGTCATAGCTTTGTGAGGGAGCTAGATCTTTTACTTGTATTTGGTCGGAACTTATTCTGGTACACTGAGGTCTCAGCTGTATTAATTATAAGGTGGGGAAGGATATTTGCAGGCAGTGGTTTCCACCTAGCTTATCACTTTCATCCAGCATGTGTCTGTGTTGCCAAAAAAGGGATGATTCTTCCCTACTTTCTGTTTCCACCTGTTTGTTCTCTATATCAGCTCTGACATCCATACGACTGCAGAATTAACCATATGATAGAACTCAGTGGAATAATAATAATTAAATAGTCTTTTATTTGAGGATTAGTTTTCATCTGGACCTATGCTTTGAGTAGTGGTGAAACAAGTGAAGTGGAAGCAATTAGAGACGTAGGAGAACTCGAGGAGGGCTGTGTGGGCCTGAGCATTCTAGCAGTAGCCTCATTTTATGTTGCAGATATAATGTAACTATAACCCAGGCAAGCAGTTTTTTCTCTTTTCACTAAAATAACGTTTTTCACCTCAACTTGCCTGAACAGCAAAATAAGCATCAACCACAAATGACAAGCTATTTACATGTCATTGGCAATTTGCACAAGAAAATCACTGGCTGTTTAAAATTTTTCTGTCATTAAACATTCCCAGTGTGACCTAAGAGGGACTGGTGAATTTGGGGTAAATATTAATGGGATACTGTATTGCAGAGCAGTGGTTTGTAATCAATGGAGATTACCTCAGACTGCTCTCCCAGCACTTTCCTTGATGGCAAATAGCTTGATCCATGGCATATCTGTTACACAAATTTGTTCCTGAGAGTTTTATTTCAGCCTCGTCTTTCTTCCTACAACATCATGGAGGAGTAGAGCGTCAAGCAGTGGGAAGAACTGAGGAAGGCTTTAATGAGTGGTGATTTGGTCTTCCATTTTCTCAGGCCTCTAGAAATGTTAAGGTGCAAGTATTGATGTGTTCATGATCTTCTCTCAAAATTTGTAATCATACCCACACAAACATTAAGTAGAACTATACTGCATTCCAGGGCATAAGATCAAAAGACAATCTCCAGCATTGTTTGACTGATATGAGAAAAAGAGAGGAAAATGGAATGAAGCATTAAATGGTAACCACATATAACTATACCTCAGCAGAGAGTATTCAACAAATAGTTGAATAAACTTCAACAAAAAGTTGAGAATTGGGCGGATGATGTTGCAATCTAAAGAAACAGAAAGAAATGCAGGGCTGGAGGACCACTGGAGTTCAACTGCTCATGCTGTCTTCCTAAAAACGAGCTAGTCACAAGCCTATGCAAAAGGAACCACCAAAATTATTTATATTTCAAGCTATGAAATGTGACCATGCTCCAAACACGTTTTCTGTGTAGTAGACAGGTGAAATGGTGTCAGAATGCACAGAGTAACATGAGAAATAGACACATCTGTGATTCTTTTCTAGATCTATTTTAATTCCCACCTAGCCAAGAAACTACTTTGTTCCTTTTGGATAAAATATTCTTTTAAATACAAACTTTGGCTGTCCCTTTCATATTAGATCATTGGAATGAATTCATCAATGGACAAAGAATCCATTTGAATTTATAGTCTCAAAAAATACATACTGGCTCATTAGTTGTCTTTGAAAAAAAGTGTAGGGTCCACATGATTTCAGTTAGAATGAATGTTGTCTGGTACTGAACACTTCCGAAATACTCACTCTTGGAAGAGAAGGTACGTTTTAAAATGCCTATATAATGGGAGCATATTATACCTGAAACCCATTGATCTCGATTACCTAATAGGATATATGCTGATTATTTCTGCTAACTAGCTCATTCCCGATTAGCAGCTGTTGGGAATGTGCAGTGAAATGACATCTTTGGCCTCAGTTTTCATTGGCAATGCTCTGACCACACCACCCAAGTCTTGGAAGGCAGACGCAGGGACAGTGAGAATGAAGACCTTGGGCCCACTGTAGGAGAGGATCTGGTTCGAGACCGTCTTAAGAACCTGAACACTCACAAGCCCATGGGACCTGATGAAATCCACCTGAGGGTCCTGAAGGAGCTGGCAAATGAACTTGCTAAGACACTGTCCATCGTATTTGAAAAGTCATGGCAGTCAGGTGAAGTTCCCGACAACTTGAAAAAGGGAAATATAACCCCCATTTTCAAGAAGGGGAAAATGGAGGAGCCGGGGAACCACAGACCAGTCAGTCTCACCTCTGCGCCTGGCAAAATCTTGGAGCGGATTCTCCTGGAAGGCATGTTGAGGCGCATGAAAAACAACAAGGTGGTTGGTGACAGCCAGCATGGCTTCACTAAGGGAAATCCTGCCAGACCAATCTGGTGGCCTTCTAGGATGGAGCTACGGAACTGATGGATGGGGTAGAGCATTTGGTGTCATCTCCCTGGACTTGTGCAAAGAGTTCAACACTGTCTCACATGACATCCTTGTTTTTAAGTGGAGAGACATCAATTTGATAGGTGGACCACTTGGTGGATAAAGAACTGGATAGATGGCAGCATGCAAAGAGTTGTGGTCAGTGGCTCACTATCCAGCTGGAGGCCAGTAACGACTGATGACCTTCAGGGATCGGTGTTGGGACTGATCTTGTTCAACATCTTTGGGGGTGACATGGACAGTGGGATTGAGTGTGCCCTCAGCAAATTTGCCGTGACGCCGAGATGTGTGGTTCGGTTGATACGTTGGAGGGAAGGAATGCCAGCCAGAGAAACCTTGACACGCTTGTGAGGTGGCTCGATGCCAACTTGATGAAGTTTAACCATGCCAAGTGCAAGGTCCTCCAGCTGGGTGGGAGCAATCCCAGGCACAGCTACAGGTTGGGCAGAAGAGATTAAGAGCAGCCCTGAAGAGAAGGACTTGGGGGTGTTGGTCAATGAGAAAATAAACATGAGCCGGATTCAGTGTGCGCTCGCAGCCTGGAAACCCAACTGTATCATGGGCTGCACCAACAGGAGTGTGACCAGCAGGTCAAGGGAGGTGACCCTGCCCCTCTACTCCGCTCTCGTGAGACCCCACTTGGAGTATTGTGTGCAGTTCTGGTGTCCTCACCATAAAAAGGACATGGACATGTTGGAACAAGTGCAGAGGAGGGCCTGAGAATGATCAGGGGAGTGGAGCACCTCCCATATGAAGCTAGGCTGAGAAAGCTGGGGCTGTTGAGCCTGGAGAAGAGAAGGCTGCGTGGAGACCTCATAGCAGCCTTCCAGTACCTGACGGGGGCCTATAGGGATGCTGAGGAGGGACTCTTCATGAGGGACTGTAGTGATAGGACAAGGGGTAATGGGTTCAAACTTCAACAGGGGAAGTTCAGATTGGATATAAGGAAGAAGTTGTTTACTGTGAGGGTGGTGAGGCACTGGAATGTGTTGCCCAGGGAAGTTGTGAATGCTCCATCCCTGGCCAACATTCTGTATGGCTTCGGGGTTTTACTTTTCCCTGAGGAAGATGAGGAGTCTTTCCTATCATTGCCAGCTCATAGAGAATAGCTTTTAATTCGCAGCTACTTTTTAGATGAGGTAGAATTGAAGTGCCTGTCCCCTTGTAACTTATCAGTTCTTTCTGACTTTTCCAGGTGACAGAATACAAACTCCTTTCCATAAAGCGAAGTTCCCTACACTTTTTAAATTACTCTCTTCAGAAGATAGTCTGTGGATGGGATGGCCAAGAGATTTGGGGCTTTGGTACTGAATGTGAAGAAGGATGGAATGAAAGCATAGCAGATCACAGAAATACTGACCAGCGGCCTTCTCGGCAAAGCAGTGCTTTTGTTTCTCAGATTAGAAGAAGTAGCAACATACTCAAGTTCTTGCCTTGTCAAGACCTTTTCCTGGGTGCAAGTGTCTCCTCAGGTGTTTTGGGAGAAAAACCAAAGCTCCTGGGAGAAGGAAAAGGCTTCAATAAATGCAACCATTTCATGACCTTTTTGTCTTCTTGGACAGGTAAGTGTCAGAGAGAGAAGTGAAACCCACAGATGGAGAGAGGAGTAAAAAGGGAAGGGACTCATCCAAAACCAGAGACTGGCCAGATATTGATTTGGCAGTTTATTTCTGTATAGAAATGGTTAGAAAATTCAGAAAGGCATAATACATATGACGCTATCAATGCTGAGAACTGCAGGCAGTCTGAACACAGTATTCCGGCAACTGCAAGGGGAATACATGCGTGTCAGTCACTGAGCCCTCTTACAAGCAGATCACACTGTTGGTACTCAGATTTGAGACAGCTTTGTTTGCAGACAGCTGGGATGCCTGCTATCATCTCCCAGTGGCATTTAGTTGTGGTTTTAGTATTTTTCTCTTTTAGGTGTTTTTGTTTGGTTTTCTGGGTTTTTTTGGTGTTTTTTTTTTTTGTGTTTTTGTTTGTTTGTTTTTATTATTTTGTTTCCTTGTTGTTGTTTCTTGTGTTTCTGTTTCAGCATCTCTGCCTGCCATGAACAGTTGTCAATGAAAACACAGTGGGGCAGTTCAATGCTCCTTTCTGCTGCCTGTCTGCATTTGCTTTCAGAAGCAAGTTTCTCTTTACTTCTGGACCTTAACTGGTGTCTAAGATATGCAGCTGTATTCGAACAACAGGCAGTACTTTTCTGGAGCTTGTCTGAATATATTTCAAGGTGTAGCAGTAGTCTTCTGCATTCATAAATATCTTTCTGTCGTTTCTTTCCTAATCCAAAGTCTCTCTCTGTATACTTTCTGTTTTCCATTCTGCAGGATGCAGAGGGCAAGGCAGAGAGATACAACTTTTGTAATTCTTTCTGCTTTTTTACTAATACAGACGAAAAGCCACGCAAAGAGCAGTCTTGTGACATGACATGAAATTACTGGAAGTCCTTTCCAACCCTAACTATCCTATTCTAATCCTAATTATCCTATGAACCTCTGAAGTGTGTACTCGCACAATCTGAAATAGCTACTATCCTATAACGTGCTTCCTAAACTATATCCTATATATATCCCATATCTTATAATGTGTTTCCTAAACTATATCCTATATCTCTCCTAAAGTATATCCTAAAATTTGTTTTCAAAAGACGTAGCAATAGACTAATAACCGTAGTTGTAAACACAGTAACAAGCGTAGTAACAGCGGTCGGAACAAAGTCCAGAGGCCAGCTCCCCACTTGGGGAGATGCTCCAGCAGGTGGGCATTTGCTGGCGGAGCTGAGGAGTGAGCCAGCAAGGCGTCCTGCGAGGGCTGGGATAGGTCTGAGGGTGCTACTCTGGCTCCGGGGTGAGGTGGTGGAACCTTCCAGCCAGAGCAGAAGGATATGGTGGCTCTGTCCTCGCCGCTGCCGAGGTGGCGCTGGGGCGGCAGGGTGCAACGCCAGCCCCAGGCAGCAGGCTCATCTGGGGAATCCAGAGTCGTAAATGGGCACCTACAAGGGCAGAGTCAGAAAGCACTGATGAAACCATGAGGGTAGGAGAAGGTGAGAGCTGGCTCCTGGGTTTTTTGGCACTACGCTGTAAAAGAGGTCATTGCTAGCACAGGAGAGAGGCTCCTTTCTGGCTCCTTACTGGCAACTAGTGTTGCTTTGGTCCCTTCTCACCACATGTGATACCCTCAGAGCATGGGAAGCGGACAGAGATGGGCAGTGTCCCCTTTCAAGGCAGCAGGACTCGGCAGGGAGCCCCGCGAAGCTCTGGCATGGTCCTTTCCAAAACCCAAGCAGCAGCATACCTCACCAGGCCATACTAAAATCACAGGTTGGCAGGCAATGCTGAGGTAGCATATTATTTTGACTGTATATCTCCTTTGTCCTATGGGTTGGTGTAAACAGATAAAAATCACATTCCTTTTTGGTTTTTTTTTTTCCCCTTAAGAAGACATGGTTGAAAGTCTCCCCCGGTTAGAGAATGCTGACTTGACCAGATGAGAATGATACCCAGAGTGAATTACTGCCAGGGAATTTGCCTTTCAAAAGTTCTCATCATATTTTGTTAGGCCAACGTCACTTATTAATCCAAGCATTTTGGTAAAGCTCTATTTGAAATTCATTCTGCATGTATTCTTACAGAACATTCGCATCTTAGTTTTCTGCAGCACTCTGATACTGAAGGATGCATTTATTCCAAGTGGAAATCTTGAGATCTGGCTAGCTCTTTGGAAGGTGCTTTTCAAAGCCGTCTGTTTACAAACCTATGGAGTTAGTTGGTCATGATCTAGCTGTACACCCTTGCAATAGCTAAGCTATTCATCTTCATTTTGAGTACATTTAACCTAGGATATTAAATTAAATCAAGTTTAAGATGCTCCTTTCTGGACTAGCTGCTTCACAGACCCAGGCTCTTCCTGAGATTTGCCCAATCATTTGCAAAAAAGGGCTGGATCGTTTATTGCATTGCATTTGCCCCTCCAGTAAGTCTTTGCAATTTAGTCTACGGTGTGGTGCTTCTTTTGGCATTCAGGACAACTTTTGATTTTTAATAACTGGCAAAACATACCAAAGTATGAAGGACAAAGATTTCAGTAGCGAATGTAGCTGTAATGACCCTTCCGTATTACTCAGTCTGGGGAAGAGGCCGCTGAGGGCTGAGGTAATACATGGGCAGTAACGAGCAAAAAGCAAGAGTGGAAGAGAGCAAAAGTGCCAGTCTGAGACTGTACAAATCCAGTTCGCAGGTGGTGAAAGGCTAGCTCGCAAATGTCTTGGGAAGTGGTTCTTCTTGCCTCTGTTTGACAACTGTAGAGCGATGACAACTCCCTCCGACACTTCTTTTTCCCTTGTCGGTTATTCAATTCTTGCTGCAGGGAATACACTCAGGCTACTAATCCTCGGTGGGATGTTTTTCTGCAGTTCCTTCTGCCTCTAACTCTGATGCTCAGTCTGTATTATACTCTCTGGGTATACCTACGTTACAGCCAATGAGGTATCATAGGGATGGTCAAACAGCCTCTGGGCCCACTAGCATTATAGCTGTAGCAGCAGAGACTATTGTCTCAATTACCCCAGAAGCAGAATGAATTATGTTCTGTTGAGATGCATACGCTGCCTTTTCCAGTACGTACACTACCGATATCCAATATGGCATAATGCAGATTGCAATGGAGGAATACTTCAACATATAGAGGAAACTCAAGCTTCTAACAAGTGTCAGGGTACAAGATCGCGTTAGTTTTAATACTAGTCTAAACAAAGATGAACTGGGGCCATTGCAATTCTATGAATGGCAAACCAGCCTTTTCACATGTGTTCTGCTTAAACTTGATGCCTAGACAGGCTTCAGCTCTGACCTTGCAACCATTATGCTGTTTCTGTTTATCAAGTCCCTGACGTACAGTTTGTTAGATTTCATTTCGATATGATGTTCGTCTGAGATACTATTAATGCTGAGATGATATTTCCTTCCTAACAGTTGAGTGGATCTGTTAAGCTAGAGGGATGTGTGAACACCAGAAATCAGGCAACACAATTAACCTGCCTCACTTCCATACAGCTTTTTCATTATAAAGTAAGATTTAAAAAAATGTATATGCATGTGGATGCATATATTTATTACCCATATGTATATATATATCTTGCAAAAGTATTTATGACAAGATCCCTGTTGGTAGGTAAATGATCCTATTCCATATTGAACAGTTTACTTGTGTTTGCGCTTTTGTGGTGTGTAATGGGCAAAATGTCAGACATGTAGCATTATGAAATGCACAGTATTTCATTGTATTTCACCAGTTGCTCTCCAAAACCATTTTTGTTTCTCTTAAGAAGTATTGACTTTGACTACTGTAATTTCAGGGGGCACTCCAGAGTTTCTAACAAAATATTGTCCCTCCTCAGATAATGTTATTATTCTCACTATCTAACAGATAGCAGAAAAGATTAATAAGCATAGGCATGTAAACATTAGGCACCTGATATAAGTGGTGTTTTCAGGTTCCTAATGGTACCTGAATGGCATTGATAAAGGGCAATTCAGTGTTCATGTCTTCAGTGATCCCATCTTAAGGATGCAAAGGAGCTCTTTTAGAGGCGTCTGTCTATTTTCGACACTGCGCTGCATCTGATTTACTCACTGTCGTAGTTTAAGACCAGCTGGTAACTCGGATCCATGCACCCACTCGCTCACTCTGCCACTTCTTCCCCAGCCCCCAGTCCTGGAGGGATGGGGTGGAGAATCAAAAGAATGTAAATCCAATGGCCGAGATAAGAAGATTGTGGTAACTAAGGTAAGAGACGTCACTTGGAATATTGTGTGCAGAGAGAGAGAAATGCAACCCAGAGGTGGAGAGAGGACTAGAAGGGGAAGGGGCTCATCCAAACCCAGAGACTGGCCTGATATTGATTTTGCACTTTATTTCTGTGTAGAAAGGGTAAGAACATTCAGAAGCATAGCACATGAAGAAATGCTGAGAACTGCAGGCACTCTGCGCAACCTATTCCAGCAAATGCAAGGAGAATGCGCACGCATCAGTCACTCAGCCCCATTACAACAAATCGCTCAGTTGGTACCCAGATGTGAGACAGTTTTGTCTGCAGGCGACAAACTGGGATGCTGCTATCATTTCCAATGGCATTTAGACAGCCTTCTGTTTATAAAGTATCACAGTAGACACTGGACATCTATGGTAGATCACACTAAGATCTTGAGAGCTGATCTGACTCCCTCTCCCATGCAGAGGGATCTGAGGGATTTTTTTTTTTTTCTTTTTCCCAAATGGGATTTCGGTTGGGGGTTTTTGTTTGGTTGGGTTTGGGGGTGTTTGTTTCTTCACAAGTTTTTTTTCTCTTTTTTGTTGTTGTTGTTGGAGGATTTTTGTTTGGTTTTGTGAGGGTTTTCTTAAAATTTTTTTTCTTATTGTTGCTTTTTTGGTTCTGTTTCAGCATCTCCCTGCCCGGAATGAGCAGTTGTCAGTGAAAACACAGTGGTTCAATTCCATGCTCCTTTCTGCTGCCTGCCTGCCCGCCTGCATTTTCTCTTAGAGACAATTTTCTCCTCTGGACCTTCACAGGTGTCTAAGATAATGCAGCTGTATTCCAAGCGCAGGCCAGTACTCATCTGGAGCATATCTGAATCTTTTTCAAGGTGCAGTAGTAGTTCCTCTGCATTCATAAATGTCTTTCTCTCATTTCTTGCCCAAGCCAGAGACTCTCCCGGCATACTTCTCTTCTGTTTGGCAGAATACTTTCTTTTTCTGCATTCTGCAGGGTGCAGATGGCAAGGCAGAGAGACAGATGCAACTTCTGTAATTCTTTCTGCTTTGTTACTAACAGCGCTGTAAAGCCACTCCAAGACAAGTCTTGTGAGCTAACATGAAATTGATCGAAGTCCTTTCCAACCCTAACTACCCTAACTACCCTATAATCTACAAAACTACGAGTGTTATAAACAACGAAATAATACACTAACTAACTATACCCTAAATACACTAAAATACCCTAACACTAATTTCTAAAGAAACAGCAATAGCCTAACAAAAAGTAACAAATGCAGTAACATAGTAACAAACACAGCAATAAATGCCGTCAGATGGCATTCAAAGTCCAGCTCCGCACTCGGGGAGACGTGCCCACAGGTGGGCATTTGCCGGCAGAGCTGACCAGTGAGCCAGCAAGGTCTCCTGCGAGGGCTGGCATGGGCCCGACGGCGCTGCTCTGGCTCCAGGTGGGTTGGTGGCACCTTCCACACAGGGCAGGACACCGTGGCTCTGTCCTCGCCGCCACCGGGGTGGTGCTGGGGCCGCAGGGTGGAACTCGAAGGCCGGGCGGCAGAGCTCCTCTGGGGAGCCCAAGCAGTACACGGGCACCTATGAGGGCAGAGTCAGAAAGCGCAGATGAAACCGTGAGGGCAGGAACAGGCAGGACTTGGCTCTCCTGGGTTTTTTGGACGTGTGCTGTCAAAGGGGTCATTCCTAGCCCAGGGGAGAGGCTCCTTCCTGGCAACTGCAGTTTGCTTTGGTCCCTTCTCAACCTACGTGATTGACACTCAGAGCATGGCAAGTTGACAGGGATGTGCAGTGCCCCTCACCAGGGAGCAGGGTTGGCAGGGAGCCCTGGGGAGCTCTGGCATGGTCCTTTCCAAAACCCAAGCAGCAGCATCCCTCACTTTGCGTACTGAAACCAGACTTACACAAACTGGGCTTCTACAGGGGCAAAATGAAACCTGCCAATGCTGCGGTGGTACGTTTCTGCTGACAGACATGCTCCTCCGAGGACATCTGCATGCCCCTTTCTAGGACCATCCTCTGCACCTCAGGAGTATTTCCTATCCTCAGAACTTAGAAAGATGGAAAAGAAGGTCTGCTACATACCCGTGCTCCTCCTTCTTCCCCTGCTTTCAGTTGCCCATCCCTGAGAAGGGCTCGGTGGACAGCCTGCTCTTCTTCTTGCAGGGTGGCCCATCGCTCCCCTCTTCAGAGGCTGCTCGCCGCTTTCGGTTCCCTCTTGCAGAGCCGGGCAACCTTTCCATTCAACAGGATTGTTAGACAGCTGAAGCCACGATTACCTTGAACCAAGCAAAGCTAGGTACTTTTACCTTTCCTCCCCGCCAAAGCTGTTCTGTTGCTCGCTCTCAGGAGCGACAGGAGGCACCTGCAATGGGAATGTGTAAGTTAGCAGGGAGCAAGCACCTCCCTGCCCAATTGCTCCCCGAGCTCTGAAAGGCACAGCCCTTGGATGGCTTTGCTCAGCTCAGCTGAGCCAGCTGCGAGATCACCGCACAAAGCAGGATGCTCAACCTGCATCCGCCTTGCTTGGAGCTTTGGCAGAGCTGCAGGCCGGTGGCTGACCGTGCTTGTCCCTGCGGCAGCAGCCCCACCTTCCGAAGGGGAAGGCTTTTGTTGTCACGCTCTTTGTGCACTTCACAAACCTCGGCTGTTTCTGCCTCTGCGGGCGGCGCTGGAGGCTCCTCGTCCCCCTCGCTGCCCAGCCCGGCCTCCTCCTGCCCAAGGAGTGCCTCCTGCTCTTCAATGAGGAGCTGCACGAGCTGGGTCACCTGCACACAGCAAAGCACTGCTTTCACCGAGGGGCCTGAGAGGGCTCCAACAGCCTTTCCCAGCCTGACCCACGCTTCTGTGCAGGAAGCTGCAGCCCTGGGGCTGCCCTTCCCGGCTGCTGCCCCACGGCTTTTGATGGGAGGAGGCAGCCAGGACCCTGGGAACAGCAAAGCTGGGGCGGGCTGGGGAGGCTGTAGCCTGGCGGCGAACGCAGCGTACCTTGCCCGTCTCCTGAGCCAGGGCATCCAGGGGCAGCTCCTGGGGTGGGCTCAGGAGGTTTGGCCCCACGCAGATGGCCAGGTTCCCGGCCGTCATCTTCGTTGTGGCCACGTTATGCTGATGCCTAAGCAGCAACAGCAACTGCCGCAGCAGGAGCAGGTTGGCCTCGGGTAACCTGCTGGCCACCCTGAGGGAGCGGGAGCACAGCGTTAATGAAGTCGGTGTTGACAACACAGGTCTCCCAGGCTGATCTCACCCAAGGCCACCACCTGCTCTACAGCAGAGGGACTGCCTTCACTGAGACACAGCCACCTCCCTTCATCCCTGCCCTTCTCACAGAGGCCCCTGTTGGAGCAAGCCCCAGTCCCCGTGGGAAGTGCTCCATGGAGAGAAATGCTTCCCTGTGCCCTTTTCCCCCAACACCAAAACACCACAGAAGCCCGAGGCGGCTTGCAGGAAGCATGGCTATTTCAGGCAGGCCATTGCTTTGCAGGCGAGTGCCAGCCTGTGCCGGTCCCCGCAGGCTGCTGCCGCACTTACTCCCTGAGTGCTGCCAGCCTCTCCTGCCTGCTGGTCTTCTGCATGGCGCTCATCCACTCCTCGTAGAGCCGGCCATCGAGGAGCTTGGAGGGGATCTTCCGGAGCAGGTCCTGCGGGGCCAAGGGCTCCGCGTGAGGTTTTGGCCGCTGGCCCCCAGGAGCACCCGCAGCATCCCCCGCCCTCTGGCTCATGAGCAGGCGGCTGGGTTTCTGCTGGTGCTCCCGCAGGTGCCCGTCAGCACCAAGAGAGCCGGGAGCTGCAGGCTCCAGGTCAGCAGGGCTCACCTTCAAGAGGACGGCCAGCAGCAGCACGGGCTGGCTTTCGAGGTGGACCTCCAGCCCGCTGTCGAGTGCCTCCCTGACCTCGCGGGTGGCACGCTCGCTGGCTGACAGCCGGAAGATCCCCTCCGTGGACGGCCCGTGCTCACTGAGCAGCGCCAGCAGGTCCTGAGGGCACAGAGGAGGAGAGTTGCTGGGCTGGATACGGGCCCTGAGGTAGGTGCTTGGGACAGCCCCTGTCTGGTGGAGCCAGCAGGATGGGATGGGAAGGGATGGGAAGAGACAGGATGGGATGAGATGGGATGGGATGGGATGGGATGGGATGGATGAGATGTGTTGAGTACGCCCTGGCCAGGCTGGCTTACCTGAATGGGCTGGGGCAGCATGCCATCGTGGCTGCAGAGCTCTCCCAGGGGGCGGCCAAACAGAGCTCCCGGGCAAGCAGAGCCTGATGGCCCCGGCACCTCGGTGCAGCTGAGGTCCCGGACCGTGCAAACGGCCAGGGCAGCCTCATCCTGCTCCGGCGGGACCTGCCTGCTGCCAAGGGAATCAGAGCAAAGAGCCGTGGAGGAGAGGCACGTGGAGAGAGCTCCCAGACTCCCTCCGTGCTGTCCCACCACTGTCCATGCCATGGGAGAGGCGGTTTTTGTGGGACTGAGGGGCCCCGGGCTCAGCTCTCTCCTGCTGCTGAGCGATGGGATGGACGTGCCCTGTGTGAAGGGCAACGGCAGCCCCATCACAGCGGGCATGCGCGCCTGCAAGAGCAGGAGAGAAGGGCCATCCTGCCCCTGTCCTCTGCAAACTCACCATCCACGTGGCCACGTCTGCCGGAAGAGCCAGGAGGTGGCAGCTGCTGGGCGCCAGCCTGCAAGAAATGGGCTGCACTCAGCAAGCAGCCCCTCAGCAGAAAGGGTCCCCAGCGAGCTGCATCAGCCCCTGGCCGTGTATGAGAGGTGGGGATTGCGCCTCAAGTGACCCTGACCTGAGCCTGGCGCTGGAGCAACCTCTCCAGGCTGTTGGCATCCAGCGTCGTCGCCTGGGCAAGGAAAAGAGCAGAAGGTGAGGAGCGATGCAGCTGATGCTGAGCTGGGGCAGCCCCTGGGGGAGAGCAGGGGCAGGAGGGACACTCACAGCATTGCGGCCCCTCAGCTCCTTCAGCACCATCCGGATGGATGGCAGCCGGGTCACCGGGCCCCCTGCGCTCCTTCCGGCGGTGTGCGTGGGGAAGGGCAGAGAAAGAGCTGCGTGAGACCCAAGGCAGCTCCTCCCTCTGCTGCCAGCCTGGGGAGCACTTCCATGCTGCCCGGAAGGGCTGGTACCCCGCGGCAGTGGAGTGGAGCGGGAGCAGCGGGAGTGGTGAGGATGGGGCTGGGCAGGAGTTGGATTGACACAGCCGGAGGAAGCAGCTCCGGCGGCTGTGGCTGCCCAGCAGTGGGGACTCCTCTGCCTGCAGCTGTGGGAGCGCCTCTGCCTGCAACCTCTGGGGCACCTCTGCCAAGCCCAGCAGAGGTGTTCCGTTATCGTTTGTGCGTCAGGTGTGGAGCACCCCCCCATGATGGGAGCACAGTCTGCTCTGTGCCCTGTGCTTCAGTGCCAGGTAGGGCTTACCCAAGGAGGGCGCTGAGCCAGAGCTCCTTCACTGCCCGGGAGCTGCCAAGAGAGAGCAGAAGCAGCCTGAGTGCCCGCTGTGCCCCAGCGCAGGATGCCCCGAGGGGCAGGACAGAGGTGCTGCCACCCCTCTCGTGGGACGCTGCACCGGGACTCACCAGAAGGTGACGACACAGGAGCCGCAGGGCCAGAGGAAGACCAGGGACTGCCGGCCTTCCCTTCCTCCTCCTCCTCCTCAGTGGCATCCCGTCGGAGCCCTTCCCGCTGCTCAGCACCTGGAGCAGGCCCAGGCCAGGCAGAGCAGCGGGCTCGGGGTGCTGCCACGTCTGCAGAGAGGAGCAGCAGGGAGTGACCTGGAGGTGCCCGAGCCCACTGGCTCCCCTCTAGCGCTCAGCTGCTATGGGCACAGCCATGGGTGCACCCAGCAGCAGGGTGGGCGTCCTGCGCCTGCTCCTTGGCTGTTCCTGTTTGGGTACCCTGGTGCCAAGGCCAGGGCTTGGGAGGAAAGGCATTTGGGCTCTGTCAGTCCTTACTTGGTCTTGGCGATGACCACGTTGTCCCTGAAGAGGAGGAGGTCCCTCTTCTTCTCCCCTGGCTACGGCCCTGGCTCACCCGCACACAGCTCCCGCAGCAGCGGCTCCAGTGATGCCTGGTCCAGCGTGCACTGCTGCTCAGGCTCAGGGTCATCCCTGCAGGGCAGATGCCATCGGGCATGAGCAAGGCGGCTGCTTTGGGCTGCAGGTGTGCCGGCGTGTCCCCGAGCCGTGGGGGAACCCACCTGGACCCGCAGCAGCAGAGCCACTGGCCCATCCTCGCAGGGCCGGGAGAGGGCCGGTAAACACAAAGCTTGCAAAAATAAAGACTGGAGTGCTCCTCCTGAGAGAAAAGCACCCCCAGTGGTGCGCTGGTGCTGCTGCGACACAGCACCGTCTCCGCAGGCACTGGGGCCGTTGCCGGGCCAGCAACGGTTTAGAACGGAACACCGCGGTGACCTCAGTTCTGGAACGCGGGGGCCCAGGTGGGGCGGGGCACTGTGGGCTCCCCACAGTACGCCCATGTCCAGTCCCCCGGCCCCAAGGACTGCTCCCATGCACTGCTCTTTCCATCAATGGAAAGTCACGGTTCCTGCAGCCCTGGTCTTCTGACTCAGGACCGGGGAGCCCCAGGTCCACCATGCACATTGAAGACTGAGGCAAAGCAAAAATCAGGGTGTCAGTAGGAGTTGTTGTTCATTACCAAGCACTTCTGAAGCAGCTTGAACCCCTTTGTATGCTGCCAGTATCCCTTTTTCAGTGAGAGTATAGCCAGTTTCAGATCCTCTGTATTCCTGACTCCAAAAGCCGAGGGGTCGACCTCGAGTCACCCCTGGAGCTTTCTGCCAGAGGCTCCAGGTAGGACCGTTCTCCCCAGCTGCAGTATACAGTACATTTTTTACATCTGGCCCGGTCCGGACTGGTCCGAGGGCTACTGCATGAACTATCTCTCGTTTAATTTGCTCAAAGGCTTGTTGTTGCTCAGGGGCCCATTTAAAACCATTCTCTTTCGGGTCACATGATAGAGAGGGCTTACAATCAAACTGTAATTTGGGATGTGCATCTCTCCAGAACCCCACAACACCCAAAAAAGCTTGTGCTTCTTTCTTATTAGTTGGTGGAGACATTGCTGTTATCTTGTTGGTCACATCTGTGGGGATCTGGCAACATCCATCTTGCCATTTTATTCCCAAAAATTGAATCTCCTGTTCAGGTTCCTTGACCTCACTCTGCGTTTTATGGCAAACCAGGCTTTCAGCAGGATTTGGATTATTTTTCTTTCTCCCTTCCACTTTCTCAGCTAGGGTTGGAAAGACTTCTTCCACCCCCCTGTAGGGACACCCACACCATGTTACCCAAACACATAATGTCATCAATGTATTGCAGGTGTTCTGGAGCTTGCCCCTGTTCCAGTGCAGTCTGGATCAGTCCATGGCAGATGGTAGGGCTGTGTTTCCCACCCTGGGGCAGTCGGTTCCAAGTGTACTGGACGCCCCTCCAAGTAAAAGCGAACTGTGGCCTGCACTCTGCTGCCAGAGGAATTGAGAAAAAAGCATTGGCAATATCAATCGTGGCATACCACTTGGCTGCCTTTGACTCCAGTTCATACTGAAGCTCTAGCATGTCTGGTACGGCAGCACTCAATAGTGTGTGTGACTTCATTCAGGCCACGATAGTCTACTGTTAGTCTCCACTCTCCATTAGACTTTCACACTGGCCATATGGGGCTATTAAAGGGTGAGTGGGTCCTACTGATCACTCCTTGGCTCTCCAGTCTACGGATCAGCTTATGGATGGGAATCAGGGAGTCTCGGTTGGTGCGATATTGCCGCCGGTGCACTGTTGTGGTTGTGATTGGCACTTTGTTCTTTGACCTTCAGCAACCCCACTACAGAAGGATCCTCTGAGAGACCAGGCAAGGTGGACAGCTGCTCCATTTCCTCTGTCTCCAAAGCAGCAATACCAAAAGCCCATCGTACCCTTTTGGGTCTTTGAAGTACCCTCTCCTGAGGTAGTCTATGCCAAGGATGCATGGAGCCTCTGGACCAGACACAATGGGGTGTTTTTGCCATTTCCTTCCCAGTCAGGCTGATTTTCAGCCTCCAGTACAGTCAACTCTTGGGATCCTCCTGTCACTCCAAAAATACAAATGGGTTCCACCCCTTGACAGCTTGATGGCATCAGGGTACACTGTGCTGGTATCTACTAGAGCCTTATGCTTCTGTGGGACTGATGTGCCAGGCCATCTGATCCACACAGTCCAGTAAAAAACTGATTATCCCTACCTCCACCTGGCTGGAGGCAGGGCCCCTCTAATAGTGATCATCAGATTTTCCTCTTATTTCTTGTAGAAAGGGATTAGTATTCTTATCACAGGTTGGAGTAAAATCAGCTCTTTCCACTCCATCTGGGAAGCTGCTCACCAGAGCCTGGAGCAGCAGCTTTCTTGGGAGGATCATTATTGATTTGTTCTTTTTCAATTCACGCACCTCTTCCTCCAGAGCTGAGGTAGGTTTTTCCATCCCACTTTTCTCATGTCTCCTCCATGATCCCGCAGGTAAACCATAGGGTGGCCCGTGGTGTGTACCTCCTATATCTTCTCTCTCAGGCAATAGGACGCCTTCTGTTAATAGCTGAGACATGGGTTGGTACATGTGGAGAGCTGGATAGATTGGATAGAGATCATCTCTCAATTGTTTAAGCTCCTGGGACAGTTTTTCCACAGCTGAAATGATGGAAAAGGTGTGAGACTGTCTTCGAACTCTCAGAGTTTTGATGACTCAATTCATCCACTGTTAGTGGTGGTGCTGCTATTATTCCAGGTTATTGCTGCCAATGAGTGGGCATATGATGACGGTGCACTCCGTGTAAATTTCTGCCACATGGGTCCTGTACATTCAACTTCATCTGGATCTACAGGTGCATTCCCAGCATCTGGCCTATGATAGATCATCTCTAGAATGGCTGATTCCCTCAGAGTACTGGATGCCTTTCTCTAGAGTGGTCCACTTGCTTGGGCGACACATAACATCGTCCCTTGTAGGGAAACCTTTCCTTCACAGCTGCCAAAAGCCGCCTTCCAAAGGCTGAGGGACTTTTTTCTCTTTTGCAATTGCTTTGTCAATTCCTCCTTCCCTAGCAAGTGATCCAGCTGCTTGGCTTCCCTACCTTCTAGTTTGTGACTCGTTGGCCCCATTGTCCCAGCATCGGAGCAACCAGGTGATGATGTGGTCCCCTGGTTGACAGGTAAAAGTCTTTCTGCATGTTCCACAGCTCGGTTGAGGTCAGGGATCGAGAAAGTTACCTCTTCTTCTCTTCCTCTGATTCGTGTAGTAATAACTCCTGGTCAGATGCTGTCCCTAGTAGTGGTGAGCACTGAGTCTTCATCTTCCTTCACTGCACATAGTTTTTTTGCCTTTCGTTTGTTTTTTCTTCTTGCTTACAGGGGCAACTGATACTGGCATGAATTGATCCTTTGGTTTAGCTGCAGTGTCTGTCACTGGGGCTGGAGTGGCTGCAGTGTCTTTCCCTGGGTTTGGAGCGGCTGCTGTGTCTTTCACTGGGTTGCAGTAGCTGCTGTGCTTGGGGTTTGATTAGCTGCTGTGCTTGGACCTGGAGTTCGGGCAGCTGCTGTGCTTGGAGTTGAGTAGCTGCTTGTCTGTTGCTGTCCTGTTTTGAGTAGCTGTTGTGCTTGTCGCTGGAGTTGAGGAGCTGCTGTGCTTGGGGCTTTGAGTAGCTGCATTGTCTGTCACTTTGCCATCAGACCTTTTGACATGTCTTTCCTGCTCCTACAGAACAGGGCTCTGTAGGCGTAGGACAAGCCCCAGCACATTGCAGCAAGTTGTCTCTCTCTGGTATTGACAACACACCTCATCTAAGTGTTCTGCTATTTTTTTCTGGCTTGCGTTTGTTCAGGAGTGAAATTCCAAAGCACTGGAGGGGCCCAGTGGCCTAGATACTTGCCTATACTATCCCACACACCCTGCTACTCATGACTGTCCAGCCTTGGGGAAAATCTCTTGGTAGTCCTCTTAAATAGTTTTCTAACCCTTAGACAAGGCCCAAACCTGACTCTGCTTAGCTTCTGAGATGGAGACGAATTGGGTATTCTCAGGGCGGTCACTCCATAGGCGTGCCACATGGTGATCCCCATCAGCTGGTTTCCAGCAAAAGGAGCAGGGTGCTTTAAAGGCCATTGAAAACCTTCAGATCTTTCACATTTGATCTGTAAACTGTAAATAGCCTAGAGGGGCTGGGGGTGTGAGGGATGTCCTCCTACGAAGGTTGACCCCCAGAGGGAAGGAAAAAAAAGATGTCTAATTGCTAAACACTTCCATTATATGCCTCCAAAGTATAGAGGTGATGACCACTCTGAGAACACAAGCCAGATCAGTTTCATGATCAATGATTCTATTGTATTACAAGTCATTACCATAAAGTATTACCATAAAACAAGAACCTGAGCCCAAGGCCCCCAGCCCGATAAACACTACGCTACAACAGCAAATACTGGCTGTAAATAAGGTATGACATGCTGATACTCTGAGATCAAGAGCAACAACTTTGAGAGCCAATAAATCAACATTGTGATGAGTGACTATTAATCCAAAACAATAAATGCTTATCACAGATACAATTAGACACACTCTGGTCAGATCTGTTTTATCTCAACACTTCGTGCCCCACACTGGGCGCCAAAAAAGACTGTCATGGTTTAAGCCCAGCTGGTAACTCAGAACCATGCAGCCACTCGCTCATTCTCCCGCTTTTCCCCGCCCACCTTCTCCCAGAGGGATGGGGAGGAGAATCAAAGAATGTAAATGCCACGGGTTGATGTAAGAAGAACAGTCCAGTAACTAAGGCATAATACAAACTACTACTACTACCACCAACAGTAATAAGAAGGAATAGAAAGGCAAAGAACAAGATAATATAAAATTAAGAGGGGAAAGGAAAAATGCCCCAATAAACACAAGTGATGAACAATACAGCTGTTCGCTACAAGCCAACTGATACCAAGCTCACCCAAGCAATGATCTGGGCCTTCCGGGTAACTTCCCCCAGTTTATACACTGATCATGACGTGCTGTGGTACAGAATATCCCTTTGACTACTTTGGATCAGGTGTCCTGTCTCTGCTTCCTCCTGACTTCTTGTGCCTCTCTCTCAAGATAGAGTATGAGGTTGAAAGTCATTGATCGGGAGTAAGCATTACTTAGCACAACTAAAAACATCGGTGTTATCAGCACCGTTCTCAGGCTAAAGTCAAAAACACAGCACTGCACCAGCTACTAAGAAGGAGAAAAATAACTGTTACAGCTGAATCCAGCACGCTCACGCAGGCTTTTCTTGTAGTAAATGGAGATAGAGAGGCTTTTAGAGCATTATTCATCTTATTCTAAAGTTGGATCCTAAGTAGTAGGAAAGTAGTATTCTAAGGTTGGTCAGATTAATTGCAAATAAACCCACCTTTTCTTTCCACTGATAAGAAAAGGAGCCTGGAGTGATGAGCACAGAAGTACCTTTCACTGCAGGCATCTGAAATGACGTGTAAAGAGATGCTTCCATCCATTTCACATTCAGGGCTATCCTGTGGGAGTGCAAATACTTGCAGCGGATTGATTTTTCTGTGAAGTACACAATAAGAACTACTTCTTTTTTCCAAACAGTCTGTGAATTCACACATTCAATTCCAGATCAGTTCATATGCAATATGTCTTCAGATATGGAATTTAAATATTTTTCCCCAAAGTAATTGGAGACTGGCCTTTCATATTTATTTCGTCGGTAATCTATTCCTTTGTGATTTCAAATTCTGGGAGCCGCTTTCTTTGTTAGTCGTGTCTCTGTAAACACTTGGCAAAAAGATAAGGTGTGCATTCAGGAATTCTGACGGTTAAATCAGATTTTTCATTTCAGGATACAGCTATTATGAAGTAGGTAACTAAGCAAATTTAATTCATCTTTGACATCAGTGCATGAATGAGATCTGCCTGGTTTTCACTTTTTACCTTTTATTGTAAAGTGACATCCACCATTTATGAGGAGGTTGATTCAGTGCTGCAAATATTAAATGGATGCATTTATAAAAGTGCCTTGGATTGCTCATTCAGGTCAACAGTTTTAAGCAAATGAGCAGCCCTTCAACAGCGAACAGGATCATTTAGGTAATTTAAATTCAATATCTGTTTTAAGTGTTTCCAGTACAAAACAAGTTCCCAGCACTATGAGATTTCCCAGCCAGTATCTGCGGGACACACCACCGACTTAGCAAATACACAGTGTAGTATTGCATTTATACCGTTATCCCTAGAGTTCATTAGTGCCTGTCAGTTTGTCAGTTGAGAGAAATAGTCTCCTTTGGAGTGCTATACATCTGGCTCGTTTTAGGCATCTCTTTTATGGCAAGATGAATTGTCTTAAACAAGTAGCTCTTTTTTCTCCCATTGATGGGAAAGAGGCTTTGACGGTTAATCTACACTGTAGTTATCTACACTTGGTCAGAACACCACCCAACATATCTTTGCAGCAAAATGAAGTGTCATAGAAGAGGCCTAGAGTAGCTCCGGGTGACCTAGTTCATATAATGACTAATGCAAGTAGCATAGTTAAAGAAGCAATGTCTATTAGCTGAAAGTATACAATAAAGCGCTAATGTAGCTAAATTATCTCCAAAAGCTGAACTTGTTCATTCGCAACTAGCTAGTTGCAACTAGAAACTAGCATTCTATTTTTCACAACACTTAATTGTATCATGTAAAATTACTCATATTGTATCAAACACCACATGTGAAAATAAATATGAAAGAAAAGCAGATACATTTTCTATTTATGAGTGATCTATTTGCCTACATCCTTACAGGGGAGAAATTGAAAGAACTCAAAAATAAACCAAATATTTTAAAGGCAGTTCATCCTGATAAAGAAGTTAGTCCTGTATTTCCATCAAATTTCTGTTACTCAAAATCGACCTTGTGTAAGAATAGTTTAGGTTATTGTTTCAAACCTTTACTTACTAAGGTGTATGATGCTTGTGCTTTGATTTTAACATAAGCAAAGATGCATGATCAAGTAAGGTGACACATCAATCTTGAGTGTTTTTAAAAAAAGTATGCCATTACATTGTTTCACAATCATTTCAGAGATATTGTCTTATTTTATGTCTTTCAGATATAGTTCCATGAACTTTTAACTCACAAAAAAGAGGCAATAAAATAGGAAGACTAAGACTAACATAGTAATATTTTCTCTGTCTTTATTGTTCAGAAGAGTTGAAAGATATCGAAAAAAAATTGAATTTGGGGCAAATGTTAGTTAGAGGGCTTGAAATCTCATTCTGCACTCCTAAAACTATAGACAACTTCACTGAAGGCATAGGAGCTATTTTATATAAACGCTGAATAGCTAAGAGATGTCAGGATTCATAAGTATGGATTTTCTCAGCTTCAGTAAAAATATTAGTTCAAAGATAAGGAACTAATAGCTACTTACCTTTGCAAGCTTTATTTAATATTGATGTCTTTGGGATCTATTTTGATTAAAAAGTTTTGTATGTGATTGTGGAGGGTAAGTATGACAAGCTCTTTACACAGAAATTCTATATCAACCTTCCTGAGGATGTACGGAGAAAATTCAGCTTGTATTTACTTCCATAGAATGAGTTGAAATTAGATGCAATCAGAAAAAAGATAATACTTTTGAAGGGGCAGTCTCTTTTTCTCTTTGTAATTTCCTGAAAGTTGAAAGCTTTATTTTAAAAACACAATGTAATAAATTATCTTTTCTTCTGCCAAAATTACATTGGTTAATGCAACATAGACACTTGTTGATGATGTAGTATCATAGTCTTCAACAAACAATCTTCAGGCAAAGAGGAATACCAGCAAAAGATGTCAACAGCTGTTCCAAGACTGACAAAAATCATGAGCCTTGAAGTCTGCTGGTTCCTATTAAATCTCATATCATAGACACATTTTTACTTTATTTTATATCTTTCTTTAAAATAACAGGCTTAAGTAAAAAAAAAAAATGGATTATCAAAGCCACCTTACACTGATCAAGATTATTCCTGGGTTTAAATGATAACTGTATGAGAGAAAGGAAAGAATTCTCTCTACCTCAGTAAAGACCTTAGTAATTTTAAATAGGTATACCAAGAATGTTAAGAATATGTTCACTTCGTGAGCATAAGTATTGCTGTATTTAGGTCTGACTAGACCTCCCTCTTCCAATATATTCCCTCTCTCACTCTATAAGGTTGACTAATAGTTTTGATTTTGGAGAAGAGAGGTACATGCTTTTAAACAAAGCAACAAAACAAAAAGAAATCAAACCGCATTAGATTCATTCCTTTTAAGATCTTTCAAAACATTTTACAAAAACTATTTTAGAAATATTATGATGCGTTATGTGAAATACTATTTTCTTCTTTACACTTTTTATCTTGAGAATTTCTTTCCTTGGATTTGTGTTTGCATTAAAGAGATAAGAAGCAATCATTCCTTATTTACTTTCTCTTCAAACTTTTTGCTTCTACAGACTTCCGGTAGACGTCAGCATTTGCCTTTTTCCAATATAAAAAACACCATTTAATACCACTTCAGATGGAAGCAATTCTTACCTCTGATCCTTTTCACAATGGGGTGAACAAATCCACAAGATGTAAACCCACAACAGTTTAAGACAGTAATGCTTTCTGGTCTAGTCTAACTCCTTTTGTTAATCTGTGCTAGCGTACTTTGTATCTTTCTTGATCAGTGATCGCTGACCTAAGGATTTCAAAGAATTCCTCGATGTAGTTTTCAAGGCCTTTTTCTTGAGCTGTAATGGCTAGTCTGGCATAGCCCTGGATAGCTCATCATGTTTTTCATTCTGACAGAAATTAAGACCAGTTCTAAAAATTTGTGTTGTATTTGTTGTCATTTAACTTCATGAGTAATTTTATTGAGTTGCCCAGTTTTCTTAAAGCTCCTTTATAATGCACTTGCTGTCTTATTTCCTAGGGCATCTTGGCATTCTATAATGCAATTTTGCATATTTACTGAGCCTCTCAATAAATCACTTCAGACAGCCATATTTTTGAGCTTTCTTGTTCCGAAGATTGCTTATTTACATCTGTCTCTATGTTAGCTTAGTGCTGTAGTGCATCTCTAGGTCGAAAATCTAGCATCTAGGTAAGACTAAATTGGGTCCTTTTCCATGGATTCCTTACAGTGGATCTTATGTTTCCTTTTAACGAATTGCACAGTACAATATATTGTATCCTAACACTGTTTTGTTACGGCAAGGGGGGTAAATTGCTCTTCAATGATGCTTTTCTCTCTCAATTACATGGGAGTCCTAGAAAAGATTTCTAATTAGATTAAGATCATAAATTTCTAAAAGGTAATGAATCCCATAATATCCCCAAATATTAATGATATTTAATCTATTCCACCTGAACATGCTC
Organism: Myiopsitta monachus; assembly: GCA_017639245.1. NCBI lineage: Eukaryota > Metazoa > Chordata > Aves > Psittaciformes > Psittacidae > Myiopsitta > Myiopsitta monachus. The sequence continues at coordinate 72,134,894 of CM029919.1, forward strand.
AGTGAGGTTTAAAAAATATCATGAGAAAGATGTCAGAGGCATTACAGCTTACCCATCATTCTGTAAAGAACCACTTGAGACACTAATAACTGTTTCTCAAGAGGGATCTTGAAGCTTTTTTCCTTCATCCTGTACTCTAAAAGTTATTATGTTTGTCTGAAGGACAGTCACAATGGGTGATGCTGTTATGGTTGTTTCCTAAATCAAAAGCCCACTTACAAGACTATGAAATATTAATAAACTTAAAAATCTTTTCCCCTTGGCCATTTACCATGAGACTTGACTGACTGCATCTTCTCTGGTTTATTAATTCATACGCCTAAGTCAAGTACAACCATGCTGTGTTCAAAAATTCCTTTTGTTAAGAACTTCGACTTAAATCATACTGTCATATCAAAATCATCATACTGATGATTTTCTCTCTTTTTTGTCTTGGAACTTGCAAAGTGGGTGACCTCACTGCCTGTTCAAAATTAGTATCATTTGCCTCCCTTGCAGAGTTTTTTGCAACTCTGCGCTGCAGTTTGTTTAAACTCTTGGGAGCCCACAAGTCTGCTGACGAACAAGATGTGTAAATTTGCAGTCCACTCTAGCTTTAGTTGATAATTTTACTATTCAAAGATTGATGTGCTTGGTACCCCTGTATAAAATTGTTTATTTTCTCTCCATAATGGTACTTAATTACAATGACAAAGGTACTGAGATATCACTCAGTCAGGAAGACCCCTCTTGGCTCTTTCAGCATCTTTATTAGAGTGTGAGGCTTACTGTTACTGGCATTTCTAGCCCACTTCAGAGCTTGTCGTGGGCTGGAAAAGAGATGCTGTGCATTCTAGCTTGGTTGTGATCTGGACAATCAGCTCACACCCATCTCTCAGTCTAGATGGAGGAATCGGAAACTGTAATGTGATTCTTTCATTTAGTGCCAAAGGAACTAAATGGGCTGCCCAGGAAGTTGTGAATGCTCCATCCCTGGCAGTGGACAGGGCCTTGGGTGACGTGGGTTTAGTGGAGGTGTCCCTGCTCATGGCAAGGAGATTGGAACTACATGATCTTAAGGTCCTTTCCAACCCTAACTAGTCTATGATTCTTTGATTTCTATACTAAGGATGACCCTTCCAATCCAGCATAATTCAGAATACTATATCAGTTATAATTGCAGCTTTAAAAGGTTTGGAGTGGTTTTTTTTTCTACCTTTTGTTTTGGTTTGGTTTTTCGGTTTTGGTTTTGCTTTGTTTTGTTTTTTTATAGAAAAATATTGCAAAGCTAGTATTAATCCCTTTTTGTGTCAATGCTCTTTCTAGTCTATTCAACCTTGGTCAAGCTTCAGAGCTCCAAAATTTTGAAGCAGTACTTCAAGCCACTTTTAACGGCACTGCTTTTTTCTAAAAGCTTATCACTGCAGTAGGTGTTCTCAGAGTCAACAGTTTTCTGGCATTCATTATTCTTTCCCTCATCTATTCTTGGGTCAATACTCTATTCTTTGTAGGCAAAGGTAATTTTCATCTCATCAGTCTGCTTTTGTCACCACTTTAACAGTGATTTTTACTTTTTTTTTTTTTTTTTTTTTTAACCTTACGCTTCTTTTGTTATATATAAATATTAAAACCACATTTGGAATAAATTCAATTTTTTCAAGTCCCTGATGAGTTGTGGAGAAATTAGGCATCTGAATGATGCAAGAAGGCAAAAGATTTAACTTCACTACAGGCTTTATAAATGAAGTTTGAAACAATTCCTGTAGGATCTGTTATAGTTCTTCAAGATGTTTTAAGAGTTTACTGAGATTAAAAAAAAATATGGAGACGGAAGTTCTTTGCTCCCAGCATTCATAGTAATCACATTTAGTAATACTTATTTCTGAAATTGATTTGGAAAAAAAAAGAAAAAACCAAAACGACAACCACAGCTAACTCAAAGTTATTCTCACTTGAGCAATTTAGTATTTAGTTAAAGGATAGACACAACTGATATTTCAAGAGCTCAGTTTTTGCTGGAAAAGTCAAGAAGTATAATTCCCTGCCCTCAAAGAAGCATGAAAAAAGAAATACAAATGACATAAAATCTTGCTTCTGTAGTGAAAATGCTTCATTCTTAATCTTTGGTAGAAATTCAGCCCCTTGCCTGTCAGCAGGGCACTAAGTCTCTTTTGCAGATGCAGATCTGCAGGTGGAGCAGCTTCTGGTTTTAAGACAGTTGAGCTTTCAGCCTTTGCCATCACAGGCATGTCCATTTCCCAACCCCACAGGTACAGACTCTACCGCACCTCTTTGGCAGAAGTGGTGATTCAGGCTCTTCTTGTAGCTAGAGGGTCTCAGGGAAGATCCAGTTGGCTCTTTTCTGGTGATCTCTTTTATTGCGCAGGCTGCTGAAACAAGTCCTTCACTTGGTGACACAGATGTTCTACCACTGCCTACCTCCTGAAGACAGAAGTTTGCCTCCCTGCAGTTCTATCCAGACCTTGCGGTAGATCACCACCTTTGCTGAGCTGTTTTATACTGTCTGCAGCAGAGCTGCTGGCTGCCTCCTGTTTCTTTCCTGCACAATCTGCTGTGAAAAAATGCTACCTTTGTTAAAACCCCTCTACTTAGGGCTTGTGGAGACAATGGTTTCAATTTCTTAAGAAAAGAGAGACAGTTTGGTACCAATGGAGATGTCATTCTTAGACTTTCTTCTAAGATGACATTTGCTTGTTCTGTGCTTAGGAGTTCAGGGAATATTTTCTGGGTCATAGCTTTGTGAGGGAGCTAGATCTTTTGCTTGTATTTCTTCGAACTTATTCTGGTACACTGAGAGTCTCAGCTGTATTAATTATAAGTGTGGGGAAGGATATTTGCAGGCAGTGGTTTCCACCTAGCTTATCACTTTCATCCAGCATGTGTCTGTGTTGCCAAAAAGGGATGATTCTTCCCTACTTTCTGTTTCACACCTGTTTGTTTCTCTATATCAGCTCTGACATCCATACGACTGCAGAATTAACCATATGATAGAACTCAGTGGAATAATAATATTAAATAGTCTTTTTATTTGAGGATTAGTTTTCATCTGGACCTATGCTTTGAGTAGTGGTGAAACAAGTGAAGTGGAAGCAATTAGAGACGTAGGAGAACTCGAGGAGGGCTGTGTGGGCCTGAGCATTCTAGCAGTAGCCTCATTTTATGTTGCAGATATAATGTAACTATAACCCAGGCAAGCAGTTTTTTTTCTCTTTTTCACTAAAATAACATTTTTTTTTCACCTCAACTTGCCTGAACAGCAAAATAAGCAGCATCAACCACAAATGACAAGCTATTTACATGTCATTGCAATTTGCACAAGAAAATCACTGGCTGTTTAAAATTTTTCTGTCATTAAACCATTCCCAGTGTGACCTAAGAGGGACTGGTGAATTTGGGGTAAATATTAATGGGATACTGTATTGCAGAGCAGTGGTTTGTAATCAATGGAGATTACCTCAGACTACTCTCCCAGCACTTTCCTTGATGGCAAATAGCTTGATCCATGGCATATCTGTTACACAAATTTGTTCCTGATTTTTTTTATTTCAGCCTCGTCTTTTCTTCCTACAACATCATGGAGGAGAGTAGAGCGTCAAGCAGTGGAAGAAACTGAGAAAGACTTTGAATGAGTGGTGATTTGGTCTTCCATTTTCTCAGGCCTCTAGAAATGTTTAAGGTGCAAGTATTGATGTGTTCATGATCTTCTCTCAAAATTTGTAATCATACCCACACAAACATTAAGTAGAACTATACTGCATTCCAGGCATAAGATCAAAAGACAATCTCCAGCATTGTTTGACTGATATGAGAAAAAGAGAGGAAAATGGAATGAAACATTAAATGGTAACCACATATAACTATACCTCAGCAAAGAGTATTCAACAGAATAGTTGAATACACTTCAACAAAAAGTTGAGAATTGGGCGGATGATGTTGCAATATAAAGAAACAGAAAGAAATGCAGGGCTGGAGGACCACTGGAGTTCAACTGCTCATGCTGTCTTCCTAAAAACGAGCTAGTCACAAGCCTATGCAAAAGGAACCACCACTCCTTATTTATATTTCAAGCTATGAAAATGTGACCATGCTCCAAACACGTTTTCTGTGTAGTAGACAGGTGAAATGGTGTCAGAATGCACAGAGTAACATGAGAAATAGACACATCTGTGAATTCTTTTCTAGATTTATTTTTAATTCCCACCTAGCCAAGAAACTACTTTGTTCCTTTTGGATAAAAATTCTATTGGCAAATGCTCTGACCACACCACCCAAGTCTTGGAAGGCAGACGCAGGGGACTGTGAGAATGAAGACCTGGGCCCACTGTAGGAGAGGATCTGGTTCGAGACCATCTTAAGAACCTGAACACTCACAAGTCCATGGGACCTGATGAAATCCATCCTGGGGGTCCTGAAGGAGCTGGCAAATGAAGTTGCTAAGCCACTGTCCATCATATTTGAAAAATCATGGCAGTCAGGTGAAGTTCCCGATGACTGGAAAAAGGGAAATATAACCCCATTTTTCAAGAAGGGGAAAATGGATGAGCCGGGGAACTACAGACCAGTCAGTCTCACCTCTGTGCCTGGCAAAATCTTGGAGCGGATTCTCCTGGAAGGCATGCTGAGGCACATGAAAACAACAAGGTGGTTGGTGACAGCCAGCATGGCTTCACTAAGGGGAAATCCTGCCTGACCAATCTGGTGGCCTTCTATGATGGGGCTACGGAACTGATGGACAGGGGTAGAGCAGTTGATGTCATCTACCTGGACTTGTGCAAAGCGTTTGACACTGTCCCACATGACATCCTTGTCTCTAAGTTGGAGAGACATCAATTTGATAGGTGGACCACTCGGTGGATAAAGAACTGGCTGGATGGCGCACGCAAAGAGTTGTGCTCAATGGGCTCAATGTCCAGCTGGAGACCAGTAACGAGTGGTGTCCCTCAGGGATCGGTGTTGGGACCGGTCTTGTTCAACATCTTTGTTGGTGACATGGACAGTGGGATTGAGTGCGCCCTCAGCAAGTTTGCCGATGACACCAAGCTGTGTGGTTCGGGTTGATACGCTGGAGGGAAGGAATGCCATCCAGAGGGACCTTGACACGCTTGTGAGGTGGGCTGATGCCAACCTGATGAAGTTTAACCATGCCAAGTGCAAGGTCCTACACCTGGGTGGGAGCAATCCCAGGCACAGCTACAGGTTGGGCAGAGAAGAGATTCAGAGCAGCCCTGTGGAGAAGGACTTGGGGGTGTTGGTCAATGAGAAAATGAACATGAGCCGGCTTCAGTGTGCGCTTGCAGCCCAGAAAGCCAACCGTATCCTGGGCTGCATCAAAAGGAGCGTGACCAGCAGGTCGAGGGAGGGAGGTGATCCTGCCCCTCTACTCTGCTCTGTGAGACCTCACTTGGAGTATTGTGTGTGCAGTTCTGGTGTCCTCAACATAAAAAGGACATGGAACTGTTGGAACAAGTGCAGAGGAGGGCCACGAGGATGATCAGGGGACTGGAGCACCTCCCGTATGAAGATAGGCTGAGAAAGTTGGGGCTGTTCAGCCTGGAGAAGAGAAGGCTGCGTGGAGACCTCATAGCAGCCTTCCAGTATCTGAAGGGGGCCTATAGGGATGCTGGGGAGGGACTCTTCATTAGGGACTGTAGTGATAGGACAAGGGGTAATGGGTTCAAACTTAAACAGGGGAAGTTTAGATTGGATATGAGGAAGAAATTCTTTACTGTAAGGGTGGTGAGGCACTGGAATGGGTTGCCCAGGGAAGTTGTGAATGCTCCACTTATCAGTTCTTTCTGACTTTTCCAGGTGACAGAATACAAACTCCTTTTCCATAAAGCGAAGTTCCCTACACTTTTTAAATTACTCTCTTCAGAAGATAGTCTGTGGGATGGCAAGATGGCCAAGAGATTTGGGGCTTTGGTACTGAATGTGAAGAAGGATGGAATGAAAGCATAGCAAGATCACAGAAATACTGACCAGCGGCCTTCTCGGCAAAGCAGTGCTTTTTTTTTCTCAGATTAGAAGAAGTAGCAACATACTCAAGTTTCTTGCCTTGTCAAGACCTTTTCCTGGTGCAAGTGTCTCCTCAGGTGTTTTTTGGGAGAAAAACCAAAGCTCCTGGGAGAAGGAAAAGGCTTCAATAAATGCAACCATTTCATGACCTTTTTGTCTTCTTGGACAGGTAAGTGTCAGAGAGAGAAGTGAAACCCACAGATGAAGAGAGAGGAGAGGGGAATAAAAAGGGAAGGGACTCATCCAAAACCAGAGACAAGGTATTCAGAGACCCAGATATATTATGCATTTGGCAGTTATTTCTGTATAGAAATGGTTAGAAAATTCAGAAAGGCATAATACATATGATGCTATCAATGCTGAGAACTGCAGGCAGTCTGAACACAGTATTCCGCAACTGCAAGGGGAAATACATGCGTGTCAGTCACTGAGCCCTCTTACACAGCAGATCACACTGTTGGTACTCAGATTTGAGACAGCTTTGTTTGCAGACAGCTGGGATGCCTGCTATCATCTCCCAGGCATTTTTTTTTTTTTTTTTTTTTTTTACTTTTTTTTTGTTTTTGGTTTTTTTTTTTTTTTTTTTTTTTTTTTTTTTTTTTGGTTTTTTTTTTTGTGTTTTTGTGTTTTTTTTTTTCTATTTTGTTTCCTTGTTGTTGTTTCTTGTGTTTCTGTTTCAGCATCTCTCTGCCTGCCATGAACAGTTGTCAATGAAAACACAGTGGGGCAGTTCAATGCTCCTTTCTGCTGCCTGTCTGCATTTGCTTTCAGAAGCAAGTTTCTCTTTACTTCTGGACCTTAACTGGTGTCTAAGATATGCAGCTGTATTCGAACAACAGGCAGTACTTTTCTGGAGCTTGTCTGAATATATTTCAAGGTGTAGCAGTAGTTCTTCTGCATTCATAAATATCTTTCTGTCGTTTCTTTCCTAATCCAAAGTCTCTCTCTGTATACTTTCTGTTTTCCATTCTGCAGGATGCAGAGGGCAAGGCAGAGAGATACAACTTTTGTAATTCTTTTCTGCTTTTTTACTAATACAGACGAAAAGCCACGCAAAGAGCAGTCTTGTGACATGACATGAAATTACTGGAAGTCCTTTCCAACCCTAACTATCCTATTCTAATCCTAATTATCCTATGAACCTCTGAAGTGTGTACTCGCACAATCTGAAATAGCTACTATCCTATAACGTGCTTCCTAAACTATATCCTATATATATCCCATATATTATAATGTGTTTCCTAAACTATATCCTATATCTCTCCTAAAGTATATCCTAAAAGTTGTTTTCAAAAGACGTAGCAATAGACTAATAACCGTAGTTGTAAACACAGTAACAAGCGTAGTAACAGCGGTCGGAACAAAGTCCAGAGGCCAGCTCCCCACTTGGGGAGATGCTCCAGCAGGTGGGCATTTGCTGGCGGAGCTGAGGAGTGAGCCAGCAAGGCGTCCTGCGAGGGCTGGGATAGGTCTGAGGGTGCTACTCTGGCTCCGGGGTGAGGTGGTGGAACCTTCCAGCCAGAGCAGAAGGATATGGTGGCTCTGTCCTCGCCGCTGCCGAGGTGGCGCTGGGGCGGCAGGGTGCAACGCCAGCCCCAGGCAGCAGAGCTCATCTGGGAATCCAGAGTCGTAAATGGGCACCTACAAGGGCAGAGTCAGAAAGCACTGATGAAACCATGAGGGTAGGAGAAGGTGAGAGCTGGCTCCTGGGTTTTTTGGCACTACGCTGTAAAAGAGGTCATTGCTAGCACAGGAGAGAGGCTCCTTTCTGGCTCCTTACTGGCAACTAGTGTTGCTTTGGTCCCTTCTCACCACATGTGATACCCTCAGAGCATGGGAAGCGGACAGAGATGGGCAGTGTCCCCTTTCAAGGCAGCAGGACTCGGCAGGGAGCCCCGCGAAGCTCTGGCATGGTCCTTTCCAAAACCCAAGCAGCAGCATACCTCACCAGGCCATACTAAAATCACAGGTTGGCAGGCAATGCTGAGGTAGCATATTATTTTGACTGTGTATCATCTCTTCTCCTTTGTCCTATGGGTTGGTGTAAACAGATAAAAATCACATTCCTTTTTGGGTTTTGTTTTTTTTTTTTTTTCCCCTTAAGAAGACATGGTTGAAAGTCTCCCCCGGTTAGAGAATGCTGACTTGACCAGATGAGAATGATACCCAGAGTGAATTACTGCCAGGGAATTTGCCTTTCAAAAGTTCTCATCATATTTTGTTAGGCCAACGTCACTTATTAATCCAAGCATTTTGGTAAAGCTCTATTTGAAATTCATTCTGCATGTAGATTCTTACAGAACATTCGCATCTTAGTTTTCTGCAGCACTCTGATACTGAAGGATGCATTTATTCCAGTGGAAATCTTGAGATCTGGCTAGCTCTTTGGAAGGTGCTTTTCAAAGCCGTCTGTTTAAAACCTATGGAGTTAGTTGGTCATGATCTAGCTGTACACCTTTGCAATAGCTAAGCTATTTCATCTTCATTTTGAGTACATTTTAACCTAGGATATTAAATTAAATCAAGTTTAAGATGCTCCTTTCTGGACTAGCTGCTTCACAGACCCAGGCTCTTCCTGAGATTTGCCCAATCATTTGCAAAAAAGGGCTGGATCGTTTATTGCATTGCATTTTGCCCCTCCAGTAAGTCTTTGCAATTTAGTCTACGGTGGTGGCTTCTTTTGGCATTCAGGACAACTTTTGATTTTTAATAACTGGCAAAACATACCAAAGTATGAAGGACAAAGATTTCAGTAGCGAATGTAGCTGTAATGACCCTTCCGTATTACTCAGTCTGGGGAAGAGGGCCGCTGAGGGCTGAGGTAATACATGGGCAGTAACGAGCAAAAAGCAAGAGTGGAAGAGAGCAAAAGTGCCAGTCTGAGACTGTACAAATCCAGTTCGCAGGTGGTGAAAGGCTAGCTCGCAAATGTCTTGGGAAGTGGTTCTTCTTGCCTCTGTTTGACAACTGTAGAGCGATGACAACTCCCTCCGACACTTTTTTTTTCCCTTGTCGGTTATTCAATTCTTGCTGCAGGGAATACACTCAGGCTACTAATCCTCGGTGGGATGTTTTTTCTGCAGTTCCTTCTGCCTCTAACTCTGATGCTCAGTCTGTATTATACTCTCTGGGTATACCTACGTTACAGCCAATGAGGTATCATAGGGATGGTCAAACAGCCTCTGGGCCCACTAGCATTATAGCTGTAGCAGCAGAGACTATTGTCTCAATTACCCCAGAAGCAGAATGAATTATGTTCTGTTGAGATGCACACCGCTGCCTTTTCCAGTACGTACACTACCGATATCCAATATGGCATAATGCAGATTGCAATGGAGGAATACTTCAACATATAGAGGAAACTCAAGCTTCTAACAAGTGTCAGGGTACAAGATCGCGTTAGTTTTAATACTAGTCTAAACAAAGATGAACTGGGGCCATTGCAATTCTATGAATGGCAAACCAGCCTTTTCACATGTGTTCTGCTTGAACTTGATGCCTAGACAGGCTTCAGCTCTGACCTTGCAACCATTATGCTGTTTCTGTTTATCAAGTCCCTGACGTACAGTTTGTTAGATTTCATTTCGATATGATGTTCGTCTGAGATACTATTAATGCTGAGATGATATTTCCTTCCTAACAGTTGAGTGGATCTGTTAAGCTAGAGGGATGTGTGAACACCAGAAATCAGGCAACACAATTAACCTGCCTCACTTCCATACAGCTTTTTCATTCATAAAGTAAGATTTAAAAAAAATGTATATGCATGTGGACATATATTTATTACCCATATGTGTATATATATATCTTGCAAAAGTATTTATGACAAGATCCCTGTTGGTAGGTAAATGATCCTATTCCATATTGAACAGTTTACTTGTGTTTGCGCTTTTGTGGTGTGTAATGGGCAAAATGTCAGACATGGTAGCATTATGAAATGCACAGTATTTCATTGTATTTCACCAGTTGCTCTCCAAAACCATTTTTGTTTCTCTTAAGAAGTATTGACTTTGACTACTGTAATTTCAGGGCACTCCAGAGTTTCTAACATATTGTCCCTCCTCAGATAATGTTATTATTCTCACTATCTAACAGATAGCAGAAAAGATTAATAAGCATAGGCATGTAAACATTAGGCACCTGATATAAGTGGTGTTTTCAGGTTCCTCATGGTACCTGAATGGCATTGATAAAGGGCAATTCAGTGTTCATGTCTTCAGTGATCCCATCTTAAGGATGCAAAGGATGCTCTTTTAGAGGCGTCTGTCTATTTTCGACACTGCGCTGCATCTGATTTACTCACTGTCGTAGTTTAAGACCAGCTGGTAACTCGGATCCATGCACCCACTCGCTCACTCCGCCACTTCTTCCCCAGCCCCCAGTCCTGGAGGGATGGGGTGGAGAATCAAAAGAATGTAAATCCAATGGGCCGAGATAAGAAGATTGTGGTAACTAAGGTAAGAGACGTCACTTGGAATATTGTGTGCAGAGAGAGAGAAATGCAACCCAGAGGTGGAGAGAGGACTAGAAGGGGAAGGGGCTCATCCAAACCCAGAGACTGGCCTGATATTGATTTTGCACTTTATTTCTGTGTAGAAAGGGTAAGAACATTCAGAAAGCATAGCACATATGAAGAAATGCTGAGAACTGCAGGCACTCTGCGCAACCTATTCCAGCAAATGCAAGGAGAATGCGCACGCATCAGTCACTCAGCCCCATTACAAACAAATCGCTCAGTTGGTACCCAGATGTGAGACAGTTTTGTCTGCAGGCGACAAACTGGGATGCCTGCTATCATTTCCAATGGCATTTAGACAGCCTTCTGTTTATAAAGTATCACAGTAGACACTGGACATCTATGGTAGATCACACTAAGATCTTGAGAGCTGATCTGACTCCCTCTCCCATGCAGAGGGATCTGAGGGATTTTTTCTTTTTTTTCTTTTTCCCAAATGGGATTTCGGGTTGGGGGTTTTTGTTTGGTTGGGTTTGGGGGTGTTTGTTCTTCACAAGTTTTTTTTCTCTTTTTGTTGTTGTTGTTGGAGGATTTTTGTTTGGTTTTGTGAGGGTTTTCTTAAAATTTTGTTTTCTTATTGTTGCTTTTTTGGTTCTGTTTCAGCATCTCCCTGCCCGGAATGAGCAGTTGTCAGTGAAAACACAGTGGTTCAATTCCATGCTCCTTTCTGCTGCCTGCCTGCCCGCCTGCATTTTCTCTTAGAGACAATTTTCTCCTCTGGACCTTCACAGGTGTCTAAGATAATGCAGCTGTATTCCAAGCGCAGGCCAGTACTCATCTGGAGCATATCTGAATCTTTTTCAAGGTGCAGTAGTAGTTCCTCTGCATTCATAAATGTCTTTCTCTCATTTCTTGCCCAAGCCAGAGACTCTCCCGGCATACTTTCTCTTCTGTTTGGCAGAATACTTTCTTTTTCTGCATTCTGCAGGGTGCAGATGGCAAGGCAGAGAGACAGATGCAACTTCTGTAATTCTTTCTGCTTTGTTACTAACAGCGCTGTAAAGCCACTCCAAGACAAGTCTTGTGAGCTAACATGAAATTGATCGAAGTCCTTTCCAACCCTAAACTAACTACCCTATAATCTACAAAACTACGAAGTATATTATCAAACAACATGAAATAACTACTAATTACCCAACACTAAATACCCTAACACTAATTCTAAAAGAAACAGCAATAGCCTAACAAACATAGGCATAAACAGAGTAACAAACGCAGTAACATAGTAACAAATGCAGCAATAAATGCCGTCAGATGGCATTCAAAGTCCAGCTCCGCACTCGGGGAGACGCGCCAGCAGGTGGGCATTTGCCGGCAGAGCTGAGTGAGCCAGCAAGGTCTCCTGCGAGGGCTGGCATGGGCCCGACGGCGCTGCTCTGGCTCCAGGTGGGTTGGTGGCACCTTCCACACAGAGCAGGACACCGTGGCTCTGTCCTCGCCGCCACCGGGGTGGTGCTGGGGCCGCAGGGTGGAACTCGAAGGCCGGGCGGCAGAGCTCCTCTGGGGAGCCCAAGCAGTACACGGGCACCTAGGAGGGCAGAGTCAGAAAGCGCAGATGAAACCGTGAGGGCAGGAACAGGCAGGACTTGGCTCTCCTGGGTTTTTTGGACGTGTGCTGTCAAAGGGGTCATTCCTAGCCCAGGGGAGAGGCTCCTTCCTGGCAACTGCAGTTTGCTTTGGTCCCTTCTCAACCTACGTGATTGATACCCTCAGAGCATGGCAAGTTGACAGGGATGTGCAGTGCCCCTCACCAGGGAGCAGGGCTTGGCAGGGAGCCCTGGGGAGCTCTGGCATGGTCCTTTCCAAAACCCAAGCAGCAGCATCCCTCACTTTGCTGTACTGAAACCAGACTTACACAAACTGGGCTTCTACAGGGGCAAAATGAAACCTGCCAATGCTGCGGTGGTATGTTTCTGCTGACAGACATGCTCCTCCGAGGACGTCTGCATGCCCCCTTTCTAGGACCATCCTCTGCACCTCAGGAGTATTTCCTATCCTCAGAACTTAGAAAGATGGAAAAGAAGGTCTGCTACATACCCGTGCTCCTCCTTCTTCCCCTGCTTTCAGTTGCCCATCCCTGAGAAGGGCTCGGTGGACAGCCTGCTCTTCTTCTTGCAGGGTGGCCCATCGCTCCCCTCTTCAGAGGCTGCTCGCCGCTTTCGGTTCCCTCTTGCAGAGCCGGGCAACCTTTCCATTCAACAGGATTGTTAGACAGCTGAAGCCACGATTACCTTGAACCAAGCAAAGCTAGGTACTTTTACCTTTCCTCCCCGCCAAAGCTGTTCTGTTGCTCGCTCTCAGGAGCGACAGGAGGCACCTGCAATGGGAATGTGTAAGTTAGCAGGGAGCAAGCACCTCCCTGCCCAATTGCTCCCCGAGCTCTGAAAGGCACAGCCCTTGGATGGCTTTGCTCAGCTCAGCTGAGCCAGCTGCGAGATCACCGCACAAAGCAGGATGCTCAACCTGCATCCGCCTTGCTTGGAGCTTTGGCAGAGCTGCAGGCCGGTGGCTGACCGTGCTTGTCCCTGCGGCAGCAGCCCCACCTTCCGAAGGGGAAGGCTTTTGTTGTCACGCTCTTTGTGCACTTCACAAACCTCGGCTGTTTCTGCCTCTGCGGGCGGCGCTGGAGGCTCCTCGTCCCCCTCGCTGCCCAGCCCGGCCTCCTCCTGCCCAAGGAGTGCCTCCTGCTCTTCAATGAGGAGCTGCACGAGCTGGGTCACCTGCACACAGCAAAGCACTGCTTTCACCCAGGGCCCTGAGAGGGCTCCAACAGCCTTTCCCAGCCTGACCCACGCTTCTGTGCAGGAAGCTGCAGCCCTGGGGCTGCCCTTCCCGGCTGCTGCCCCACGGCTTTGCTGATGGGAGGAGGCAGCCAGGACCCTGGGAACAGCAAAGCTGGGGCGGGCTGGGGAGGCTGTAGCCTGGCGGCGAACGCAGCGTACCTTGCCCGTCTCCTGAGCCAGGGCATCCAGGGGCAGCTCCTGGGGTGGGCTCAGGAGGTTTGGCCCCACGCAGATGGCCAGGTTCCCGGCCGTCATCTTCGTTGTGGCCACGTTATGCTGATGCTCCTAAGCAGCAACAGCAACTGCCGCAGCAGGAGCAGGTTGGCCTCGGGTAACCTGCTGGCCACCCTGAGGGAGCGGGAGCACAGCGTTAATGAAGTCGGTGTTGACAACACAGGTCTCCCAGGCTGATCTCACCCAAGGCCACCACCTGCTCTACAGCAGAGGGACTGCCTTCACTGAGACACAGCCACCTCCCTTCATCCCTGCCCTTCTCACAGAGGCCCCTGTTGGAGCAAGCCCCAGTCCCCGTGGGAAGTGCTCCATGGAGAGAAATGCTTCCCTGTGCCCTTTTCCCCCAACACCAAAACACCACAGAAGCCCGAGGCGGCTTGCAGGAAGCATGGCTATTTCAGGCAGGCCATTGCTTTGCAGGCGAGTGCCAGCCTGTGCCGGTCCCCGCAGGCTGCTGCCGCACTTACTCCCTGAGTGCTGCCAGCCTCTCCTGCCTGCTGGTCTTCTGCATGGCGCTCATCCACTCCTCGTAGAGCCGGCCATCGAGGAGCTTGGAGGGGATCTTCCGGAGCAGGTCCTGCGGGGCCAAGGGCTCCGCGTGAGGTTTTGGCCGCTGGCCCCCAGGAGCACCCGCAGCATCCCCCGCCCTCTGGCTCATGAGCAGGCGGCTGGGTTTCTGCTGGTGCTCCCGCAGGTGCCCGTCAGCACCAAGAGAGCCGGGAGCTGCAGGCTCCAGGTCAGCAGGGCTCACCTTCAAGAGGACGGCCAGCAGCAGCACGGGCTGGCTTTCGAGGTGGACCTCCAGCCCGCTGTCGAGTGCCTCCCTGACCTCGCGGGTGGCACGCTCGCTGGCTGACAGCCGGAAGATCCCCTCCGTGGACGGCCCGTGCTCACTGAGCAGCGCCAGCAGGTCCTGAGGGCACAGAGGAGGAGAGTTGCTGGGCTGGATACGGGCCCTGAGGTAGGTGCTTGGGACAGCCCCTGTCTGGTGGAGCCAGCAGGATGGGATGGGAAGGGATGGGAAGAGACAGGACGGGATGAGATGGGGGATGATGGATGGGATGGGATGGGATGGGATGAGATGAGATGTGTTGAGTACGCCCTGGCCAGGCTGGCTTACCTGAATGGGCTGGGGCAGCATGCCATCGTGGCTGCAGAGCTCTCCCAGGGGGCGGCCAAACAGAGCTCCCGGGCAAGCAGAGCCTGATGGCCCCGGCACCTCGGTGCAGCTGAGGTCCCGGACCGTGCAAACGGCCAGGGCAGCCTCATCCTGCTCCGGCGGGACCTGCCTGCTGCCAAGGGAATCAGAGCAAAGAGCCGTGGAGGAGAGGCACGTGGAGAGAGCTCCCAGACTCCCTCCGTGCTGTCCACCACTGTCCATGCCATGGGAGAGGCGGTATTTTTTGGGACTGAGGGCCCCAGGGCTCAGCTCTCTCCTGCTGCTGAGCGATGGGGATGGACGTGCCCTGTGTGAAGGGCAACGGCAGCCCCATCACAGCGGGCATGCGCGCCTGCAAGAGCAGGAGAGAAGGGCCATCCTGCCCCTGTCCTCTGCAAACTCACCATCCACGTGGCCACGTCTGCCGGAAGAGCCAGGAGGTGGCAGCTGCTGGGCGCCAGCCTGCAAGAAATGGGCTGCACTCAGCAAGCAGCCCCTCAGCAGAAAGGGTCCCCAGCGAGCTGCATCAGCCCCTGGCCGTGTATGAGAGGTGGGGATTGCGCCTCAAGTGACCCTGACCTGAGCCTGGCGCTGGAGCAACCTCTCCAGGCTGTTGGCATCCAGCGTCGTCGCCTGGGCAAGGAAAAGAGCAGAAGGTGAGGAGCGATGCAGCTGATGCTGAGCTGGGGCAGCCCCTGGGGGAGAGCAGGGGCAGGAGGGACACTCACAGCATTGCGGCCCCTCAGCTCCTTCAGCACCATCCGGATGGATGGCAGCCGGGTCACCCGGGCCCCCTGCGCTCCTTCCGGCGGTCTGTGCGTGGGGAAGGGGCAGAGAAAGAGCTGCGTGAGACCCAAGGCAGCTCCTCCCTCTGCTGCCAGCCTGGGGAGCACTTCCATGCTGCCCGGAAGGGCTGGTACCCCGCGGCAGTGGAGTGGAGCGGGAGCAGCGGGAGTGGTGAGGATGGGGCTGGGCAGGAGTTGGATTGACACAGCCGGAGGAAGCAGCTCCGGCGGCTGTGGCTGCCCAGCAGTGGGGACTCCTCTGCCTGCAGCTGTGGGAGCGCCTCTGCCTGCAACCTCTGGGGCACCTCTGCCAAGCCCAGCAGAGGTGTTCCGTTATCGTTTGTGCGTCAGGTGTGGAGCACCCCCCCATGATGGGAGCACAGTCTGCTCTGTGCCCTGTGCTTCAGTGCCAGGTAGGGCTTACCCAAGGAGGGCGCTGAGCCAGAGCTCCTTCACTGCCCGGGAGCTGCCAAGAGAGAGCAGAAGCAGCCTGAGTGCCCGCTGTGCCCCAGCGCAGGATGCCCCGAGGGGCAGGACAGAGGTGCTGCCACCCCTCTCGTGGGACGCTGCACCGGGACTCACCAGAAGGTGACGACACAGGAGCCGCAGGGCCAGAGGAAGACCAGGGACCTGCCGGCCTTCCCTTCCTCCTCCTCCTCCTCAGTGGCATCCCCGTCGGAGCCCTTCCCGCTGCTCAGCACCTGGAGCAGGCCCAGGGCCAGGCAGAGCAGCGGGCTCGGGGTGCTGCCACGTCTGCAGAGAGGAGCAGCAGGGAGTGACCTGGAGGTGCCCGAGCCCACTGGCTCCCCTCTAGCGCTCAGCTGCTATGGGCACAGCCATGGGTGCACCCAGCAGCAGGTGCTGGGGTCCTGCGCCTGCTCCTTGGCTGTTCCTGTTTGGGTACCCTGGTGCCAAGGCCAGGGCTTGGGAGGAAGGGCATTTGGGCTCTGTCAGTCTTACTTGGTCTTGGCGATGACCACGTTGTCCCTGAAGAGGAGGAGGTCCCTCTTCTTCCCCTGGCTACGGCCCTGGCTCACCCGCACGCTCCCGCAGCAGCGGCTCCAGTGATGCCTGGTCAGGCGTGCACTGCTGCTCGGGCTCAGGGTCATCCCTGCAGGGCAGATGCCATCGGGCATGAGCAAGGCGGCTGCTTTGGGCTGCAGGTGTGCCGGCGTGTCCCGAGCCGTGGGGGAACCCACCTGGACCCGCAGCAGCAGAGCCACTGGCCCATCCTCGCAGGGCCGGGAGAGGGCCGGTAAACAGAAAGCTTGCAAAAATAAAGACTGGAGTGCTCCTCCACGAGGAAAAGCACCCCCAGTGCCGCTGGTGCTGCTGCACACAGCACCGTCTCCGCAGGCACTGGGGCCGTTGCCGGGCCAGCAACGGTTTAGAACGGAACACCGCGGTGACCTCAGTTCTGGAACGCGGGGGCCCAGGTGGGGCGGGGCACTGTGGGGCTCCCCACAGTACGCCCATGTCCAGCCCCGGCCCCAAGGACTGCTCCCATGCACTGCTCTGTCCATCAATGGAAAGTCACGGTTCCTGCAGCCCTGGTCTTCTGACTCAGGACCGGGGAGCCCCAGGTCCACCATGCACATTGAAGACTGAGGCAAAGCAAAAATCAGGGTGTCAGTAGGAGTTGTTGTTCATTACCAAGCACTTCTGAAGCAGCTTGAACCCCTTTGTATGCTGCCAGTATCCCTTTTTCAGTGAGAGTATAGCCAGTTTCAGATCCTCTGTATTCCTGACTCCAAAAGCCGAGGGGTCGACCTCGAGTCACCCCTGGAGCTTTCTGCCAGAGGCTCCAGGTAGGACCGTTCTCCCCGGCTGCAGTATAGAGTACATTTTTTACATCTGGCCCGGTCCGGACTGGTCCGAGGGCTACTGCATGAACTATCTCTCGTTTAATTTGCTCAAAGGCTTGTTGTTGCTCAGGGGCCCATTTAAAACCATTCTTCTTCCGGGTCACGTGATAGAGAGGGCTTACAGTCAAACTGTAATTTGGGATGTGCGCTCTCCAGAACCCCACAACACCCAAAAAAGTTTGTGCTTCTTTCTTATTTCTTAGTGGAGACATTGCTGTTATCTTGTTGGTCACATCTGTGGGGATCTGGCAACATCCATCTTGCCATTTTATTCCCAAAATTGAATCTTCTATTCAGGTTCCTTGACCTCACTCTGCTTTTTGGCAAAACAGGCTTTTAGCAGGATTTGGATTATTTTCCTCCCTTTCTCAAAGACTTCTTCCACTGTCATAGAATCCTGTAATAGCTAGGGTTGGAAACGACCTTAAGATCATCTAGTTCCACCCCCCTACCATGGGCAGGGACACCTCACACTAAACCATGTTACCCAAACACAATAATGTCATCAATGTATTGCAGGGGCTCTGGAGCTTGCCCCTGTTCCAGTGCTGTCTGGATCAGTCCATGGCAGATGGTAGGGCTGTGTTTCCACCCCTGGGGCAGTCGGTTCCCAGCGGACTGGACGCCCCTCCAAGTAAAAGCGAACTGTGGCCTGCACTCTGCTGCCAGAGGAATTGAGAAAAAAGCATTGGCAATATCAATCGTGGCGTACCGCTTGGCTGCCTTTGACTCCAGTTCATACTGAAGCTCTAGCATGTCCAATACGGCAGCACTCAATAGTGGTGTGACTTCATTCAGGCCACAATAGTCTACTGTTAGTCTCCACTCTCCATTGGACTTTCACACTGGCCATATGGGGCTTTTAAAGGGTGAGCGGGTCCTACTGATCATTCCTTGGCTCTCCAGTCTATAAATCAGCTTACGGATGGGAATCAGGGAGTCTCAGTGCGATATTGCCGCCGGGGACTGTTGTGGCTGATTGGCACTTGTTCTTTGACCTTCAGCTACCCCACTACAGGAGGATCCTCTGAGAGACCAGGCAAGGTGGACAGCTGCTCCATTTCCTCTGTCTGCAAAGCAGCAATACCAAAAGCCCCTCGGTACCCTTTTGGGTCTTTGAAGTACCCTCTCCTGAAATAGTCTATGCCAAGGATGCATGGAGCCCCTGGACCAGACACAATAGGCTGCCTTTGCCACTCCTTCCCAGTCAGGCTGATTTTACCTCCAGTACAGTCAACCTTTGGGATCCTCCTTTCGCTCCAAAAAAATACAAATGGGTTCCACCCCTCGATGGCTTGATGGCATTAGGGTACACTGTGTGCTGGTATCTACTAGAGCCTTATGCTTCTGTGGGACTGATGTGCCAGGCCATCTGATCCACGCAGTCCAGCAAACCTGATTATCCCTTACCTCCACCTGGCTGGAGGCATGGCCCCTCTAATAGTGATCATAAGATTTTCCTCTTATTTCTTGTAGAAAGGGATTAGTATTCCTTATCATAGGAGTTAGAGTGAAATCAGGTGTTCCACCCCATCTGGAAAGCTGCTCACCAAAGCCTGGAGCAGCAACTTTCTTGTGAGGATTATTATTGAGTTGTTTTTAATTCACGCACCTCTTCATCCAGAAAGGAGGTAGGTTTTCCATCCCACTTTCTCGTGTCTCCTCCATGATCCCGCTGGTAAACCATGGGGTGGCCCGTGGTGTGTACCTCCTATCTTCTCTCTCAGGTAATAGGGTGCCTTCTGTTAATAGCTGAGACATGGGTTGCTACATGTGGAGAGCTGTATAGATTGGATAGATCATCTCTCAATTGTTTAACTTCCTGGGACAATTTTTCCACAGCTGAAGTGATGGAAAAGGTGTGACTGTCTTCGAACTCTCAGATTTGATGACTCAATTTATCCACTGTTGTGGTGCTGCCTTATTCCAGGTTATTGCTGCCAATGAGTCGGCATATGATGACGGTGCACTCCGTGTAAACTTCCACCACATGGGTCCTGTACATTCAACTTCATCTGGATCTACAGGTGCATTCCCAGCATCTGGCCTATGATAGATCATCTCTAGAATGGCTGACTCCTTCAGGTACTGGAAGCCTTTCTCTCTTGTGGTCCAATTGCTTGGGCAGCACATAACATCATCCTTGTAGGGCAACCTTTCCTTCACAGCTGCCAAAAGCCGCCTCCAGAGGCTGAGGACTTGTTTCTCTTTTGCAATTGCTTTGTCGATACCTCCTTCCCTAGCAAGTGATCCCAGCTGCTTGGCTTCCCTACTTCTAGTTTGTGACTCTTGGCCCCATTGTCCTAGCATCGGAGCAACCAGGTGACAATGTGGTCATCTGGAAGACAGCTGAAGTCTTTCTGCATGTTCCACAGCTCACTTAAGGTCAGGGATCTAGAAGTTACGTGTCTTCTCCCTCTGACTCGTGTAGTAATTCCTGTGGTTCAGGTGTCACTCCCCTAGTTTGAGCACTGAGTCTTCATCTTCCTTCACTGCACAAGTAGTTTTTTGTGCCTTTCGTTTGTTTTTCTTCTTGCTTATAGGGGCTACTGATACTGGCATGGGTTGATCCTTTGGTTCAGCTGCAGTGTCTGTCACTGGGGCTGGAGTGGCTGCAGTGTCTTTCCCTGGAACTGGAGCGGCTCTAGTGTCTTTCACTGGTGTTGCAGTGGCTGCAGTGTCTATTGTCAGGGTTTGATTAGCTGCTGTGCTTGGACCTGGAGTTCGGGCAGCTGCTGTGCTTGGAGTTGGAGTAGCTGCATTGTCTGTTGCTGTCCTGTTTTGAGTAGCTGTTGTGCTTGTCGCTTGAAGTTGAGGGAGCTGCTGTGCTTGGGGTTTGAGTAGCTGCATTGTCTGTCACTTTGCCATCAGACCCAGAGACATGTCTTTCCTGCTCCTACAGAACAGGGCTCTGTAGGCGTAGGACAAGCCCCAGCACATTGCAGCAAGTTGTCTCTCTCTGGTATTGCACACCTCATCTAAGTGGTCTGCTATTTTTTTCTGGCTTCTGCGTTTGTCAGGAGTGAAATTTCAGAGCATTGGAGGGGCCAAGTGGCCTAGATAGTTGCCTACAGAATCCCACGCAACCTGCTACCCACGACTGTCCAGCCTTGGGGAAGACCTCTTGGTAGTATTCTTAAATAGTTTTTTAACCTTAGACAAGGCCCAAGCCTGACCCTGCTTAGCTTCTGAGATTGGATAAGATTGGGTATTCTCAGGGCGGTCATGCCATAGGCAAAACACAGACAGCATATTCAGCAGCAAGCTGGTTTCCAGCAAAAGGAGCAGGGTGCTTTCAAGGGCATTGAAAGGATATTCAAGATCTTTAACATTTCCAGAATCTCCTTCTACTGTAAATAGCCTAGAGGGGGAGCAAAGGGTGTGAGGGAACACCTCCTACGAAGGTTGACCCCCAGAGGGAAGGAAAAAAAAGATGTCTAATTGTTAAAAATTCCCATTACATGCCTCCCATAGTATAGAGGTGATGACCACTCTGAGAACACATACCAGCCCAGTTTCATCATCAATGAGTATTGATGATAATGAGTGTGTATTGTATTACAAGTCATTACCATAAAGTAGCGAAATGAGAACCTTAGCCCAGGCCCCAAAGCCAATAAACGCTACAACGGCAAATACTGGCTGCAAATAAGGTATGACATGCTGATACTCTGAGATCAAGCACAACAACTCTGAGAGCGAATAAATCAACATTGTGATGAGTGACTATTAATCCAAACCAATAAATGCTTATCACAGATACAATTAGACACACTCTGGTCAGATCTGTTTTATCTCAACACTTCGTGCCCCACACTGGGCGCCAAAAAAGACTGTCATGGTTTAAGCCCAGCTGGTAACTCAGAACCATGCAGCCACTCGCTCATTCTCCCCGCTTTTCCCCGCCCACCTTCTCCCAGAGGGATGGGGAGGAGAATCAAAAGAATGTAAATGCCACGGGTTGATGTAAGAAGAGTCCAGTACTAAGGCATAATACAAAACTACTACTACTACCACCAACAGTAATAAGAAGGAATAGAAAGGCAAAGAACAAGATAATATAAAATTAAGAGGGGAAAGGAAAAAATGCCCAATAAACACAAGTGATGAACAATACAGCTGTTCGCTACAAGCCAACTGATACCCAAGCTCACCCAAGCAATGATCTGGGCCTTCCGGGTAACTTCCCCCAGTTTATACACTGATCATGACGTGCTGTGGTACAGAATATCCCTTTGACTACTTTGGATCAGGTGTCCTGTCTCTGCTTCCTCCTGACTTCTTGTGCCCTCCTCAAGATAGAGTATGAGGTTGAAAAGTCATTGATCGGGGTAAGCATTACTTAGCAACAACTAAAAACATCGGTGTTATCAGCACCGTTCTCAGGCTAAAGTCAAAAACACAGCACTGCACCAGCTACTAAGAAGGAGAAAAATAACTGTTACAGCTGAATCCAGCACGCTCACGCAGGCTTTTCTTGTAGTAAATGGAGATAGAGAGGCTTTTAGAGCATTATTCATCTTATTCTAAAGTTGGATCCTAAGTAGTAGGAAAGTAGTATTCTAAGGTTGGTCAGATTAATTGCAAATAAACCCACCTTTTCTTTCCACTGATAAGAAAAGGAGCCTGGAGTGATGAGCACAGAAGTACCTTTCACTGCAGGCATCTGAAATGACGTGTAAAGAGATGCTTCCATCCATTTCACATTCAGGGCTATCCTGTGGGAGTGCAAATACTTGCAGCGGATTGATTTTTCTGTGAAGTACACAATAAGAACTACTTCTTTTTTCCAAACAGTCTGTGAATTCACACATTCAATTTCCAGATCAGTTCATATGCAATATGTCTTCAGATATGGAATTTAAATATTTTTCCCCAAAGTAATTGGAGACTGGCCTTTCATATTTATTTCGTCGGTAATCTATTCCTTTGTGATTTCAAATTCTGGGAGCCGCTTTCTTTGTTAGTCGTGTCTCTGTAAACACTTGGCAAAAAGATAAGGTGTGCATTCAGGAATTCTGACGGTTAAATCAGATTTTTCATTTCAGGATACAGCTATTATGAAGTAGGTAACTAAGAATTAATTCATCTTTGACATCAGTGCATGAATGAGATCTGCCTGGTTTTCACTTTTACCTTTTATTGTAAAGTGACATCCACCATTTATGAGGAGGCTGATTCAGTGCTGCAAATATTAAATGGATGCATTTATAAAAGTGCCTTGGATTGCTCATTCAGGTCAACAGTTTTAAGCAAATGAGCAGCCCTTCAACAGCGAACAGGATCATTTAGGTAATTAAATTCAATATCTGTTTTAAGTGTTTCCAGTACAAAACAAGTTCCCAGCACTATGAGATTTCCCAGCCAGTATCTGCGGGACACACCACCGACTTAGCAATACACAGTGTAGTATTGCATTTATACCGTTATCCCTAGAGTTCATTAGTGCCTGTCAGTTTGTCAGTTGAGAGAAATAGTCTCCTTTGGAGTGCTATACATCTGGCTCGTTTTAGGCATCTCTTTTATGGCAAGATGAATTGTCTTAAACAAGTAGCTCTTTTTCTCCATTGATGGGAAAGAGGCTTTGACGGTTAATCTACACTGTAGTTATCTACACTTGGTCAGAACACCACCCAACATATCTTTGCAGCAAAATGAAGTGTCATAGAAGAGGCCTAGAGTAGCTCCGGGTGACCTAGTTCATATAATGACTAATGCAAGTAGCATAGTTAAAGAAGCAATGTCTATTAGCTGAAGTATACAATAAAGCGCTAATGTAGCTAAATTATCTCCAAAAGCTGAACTTGTTCATTCGCAACTAGCTAGTTGCAACTAGAAACTAGCATTCTATTTTTCACAACGCTTAATTGTATCATGTAAAATTACTCATATTGTATCAAACACCACATGTGAAATAAATATGAAAGAAAAGCAGATACATTTTCTATTTATGAGTGATCTATTTGCCTACATCCTTACAGGGGAGAAATTGAAAGAAACTCAAAAATAAACCAAATATTTTAAAGGCAGTTCATCCTGATAAAGAAGTTAGTCCTGTATTTCCATCAAATTTCTGTTACTCAAAATCGACCTTGTGTAAGAATAGTTTAGGTTATTGTTTCAAACCTTTACTTACTAAGGTGTATGATGCTTGTGCTTTGATTTTAACATAAGCAAAGATGCATGATCAAGTAAGGTGACACATCAATCTTGAGTGTTTTTAAAAAAGTATGCCATTACATTGTTTCACAATCATTTCAGAGATATTGTCTTATTTTATGTCTTTCAGATATAGTTCCATGAACTTTTAACTCACAAAAAAGAGGCAATAAAATAGGAAGACTAAGACTAACATAGTAATATTTTCTCTGTCTTTATTGTTCAGAAGAGTTGAAAGATATCGAAAAAATTGAATTTGGGGCAAATGTTAGTTAGAGGGCTTGAAATCTCATTCTGCACTCCTAAAAACTATAGACAACTTCACTGAAGGCATAGGAGCTATTTTATATAAACGCTGAATAGTTAAGAGATGTCAGGATTCATAAGTATGGATTTTCTCAG
This sequence comes from Myiopsitta monachus, assembly GCA_017639245.1. Lineage (NCBI taxonomy): Eukaryota > Metazoa > Chordata > Aves > Psittaciformes > Psittacidae > Myiopsitta > Myiopsitta monachus. Next base: position 72,158,812 of record CM029919.1, read on the forward strand.
CCTTCAGTAAAAATATTAGTTCAAAGATAAGGAACTAATAGCTACTTACCTTTGCAAGCTTTATTTAATATTGATGTCTTTGGGATCTATTTTGATTAAAAGCTTTGTATGTGATTGTGGAGGGTAAGTATGACAAGCTCCTTTACACAGAAATGCTATATCAACCTTCCTGAGATGTACGGAGAAAATTCAGCTTGTATTTACTTCCATAGAATGAGTTGAAATTAGATGCAATCAGAAAAAAGATAATACTTTTGAAGGGGCAGTCTCTTTTTCTCTTTGTAATTTCCTGAAAGTTGAAAGCTTTATTTTAAAAACACAATGTAATAAATTATCTTTTCTTCTGCCAAAATTACATTGGTTAATGCAACATAGACACTTGTTGATGATGTAGTATCATAGTCTTCAACAAACAATCTTCAGGCAAAGAGGAATACCAGCAAAAGATGTCAACAGCTGTTCCAAGACTGACAAAAATCATGAGCCTTGAAGTCTGCTGGTTCCTATTAAATCTCATATCATAGACACATTTTTACTTTATTTTATATCTTTCTTTAAATAACAGGCTTAAGTAAAAAAAAATGGATTATCAAAGCCACCTTACACTGATCAAGATTATTCCTGGGTTTAAATGATAACTGTATGAGAGAAGGAAAGAATTCTCTCTACCTCAGTAAAGACCTTAGTAATTTTAAATAGGTATACCAAGAATGTTAAGAATATGTTCACTTCGTGAGCATAAGTATTGCTGTATTTAGGTCTGACTAGACCTCCCTCTTCCAATATATTCCCTCTCTCACTCTATAAGGTTGACTAATAGTTTTGATTTTGGAGAAGAGAGGTACATGCTTAAAACAAAGCAACAAAACAAAAAGAAATCAAACCGCATTAGATTCATTCCTTTTAAGATCTTTCAAAACATTTTACAAAAACTATTTTAGAAATATTATGATGCGTTATGTGAAATACTATTTTCTTCTTTACACTTTTTATCTTGAGAATTTCTTTCCTTGGATTTGTGTTTGCATTAAAGAGATAAGAAGCAATCATTCCTTATTTACTTTCTCTTCAAACTTTTTGCTTCTACAGACTTCCGGTAGACGTCAGCATTTGCCTTTTTCCAATATAAAACACCATTTAATACCACTTCAGATGGAAGCAATTCTTACCTCTGATCCTTTTCACAATGGGGTGAACAAATCCACAAGATGTAAACCCACAACAGTTTAAGACAGTAATGCTTTCTGGTCTAGTCTAACTCCTTTTGTTAATCTGTGCTAGCGTACTTTGTATCTTTCTTGATCAGTGATCGCTGACCTAAGGATTTCAAAGAATTCCTCGATGTAGTTTCAAGGCCTTTTTCTTGAGCTGTAATGGCTAGTCTGGCATAGCCCTGGATAGCTCATCATGTTTTTCATTCTGACAGAAATTAAGACCAGTTCTAAAAATTTGTGTTGTATTTGTTGTCATTTAACTTCATGAGTAATTTTATTGAGTTGCCCAGTTTTCTTAAAGCTCCTTTATAATGCACTTGCTGTCTTATTTCCTAGGGCATCTTGGCATTCTATAATGCAATTTTGCATATTTACTGAGCCTCTCAATAAATCACTTCAGACAGCCATATTTTTGAGCTTTCTTGTTCCGAAGATTGCTTATTTACATCTGTCTCTATGTTAGCTTAGTGCTGTAGTGCATCCCTAGGTCGAAAATCTAGGCATCTAGGTAAGACTAAATTGGTCCTTTTCCACGGATTCCTTACAGTGGATCTTGTTTCCTTTTAACGAATTGCACAGTACAATATATTGTATCCTAACACTGTTTTGTTACGGCAAGGGGGGTAAATTGCTCTTCAATGATGCTTTTCTCTCTCAATTACATGGGAGTCCTAGAAAAGATTTCTAAATTAGATTAAGATCATAAATTTCTAAAAGGTAATGAATCCCATAATATCCCCAAATATTAATGATATTTAATCTATTCCACCTGAACATGCTCAGTGAGGTTTAAAAAATATCATGAGAAAGATGTCAGAGGCATTACAGCTTACCCATCATTCTGTAAAGAACCACTTGAGACACTAATAACTGTTTCTCAAGAGGGATCTTGAAGCTTTTTCCTTCATCCTGTACTCTAAAAGTTATTATGTTTGTCTGAAGGACAGTCACAATGGGTGATGCTGTTATGGTTGTTTCCTAAATCAAAAGCCCACTTACAAGACTATGAAATATTAATAAACTTAAAAATCTTTTCCCTTGGCCATTTACCATGAGACTTGACTGACTGCATCTTCTCTGGTTTATTAATTCATACGCCTAAGTCAAGTACAACCATGCTGTGTCAAAAATTCCTTTTGTTAAGAACTTCGACTTAAATCATACTGTCATATCAAAATCATCATACTGATGATTTTCTCTCTTTTTTGTCTTGGAACTTGCAAAGTGGGTGACCTCACTGCCTGTTCAAAATTAGTATCATTTGCCTCCCTTGCAAGAGGTTTTTGCAACTCTGCGCTGCAGTTTGTTTAAACTCTTGGGAGCCCACAAGTCTGCTGACGAACAAGATGTGTAAATTTGCAGTCCACTCTAGCTTTAGTTGATAATTTTACTATTCAAAGATTGATGTGCTTGGTACCCCTGTATAAAATTGTTTATTTTCTCCATAATGGTACTTAATTACAATGACAAAGGTACTGAGATATCACTCAGTCAGGAAGACCCCTCTTGGCTCTTTCAGCATCTTTATTAGAGTGTGAGGCTTACTGTTACTGGCATTTCTAGCCCACTTCAGAGCTTGTCGTGGGCTGGAAAAGAGATGCTGTGCATTCTAGCTTGGTTGTGATCTGGACAATCAGCTCACACCCATCTCTCAGTCTAGATGGAGGAATCGGAAACTGTAATGTGATTCTTTCATTTAGTGCCAAAGGAACTAAATGGGCTGCCCAGGGAAGTTGTGAATGCTCCATCCCTGGCAGTGGACAGGGCCTTGGGTGACGTGGTTTAGCGGGAGGTGAGCCTGCTCATGGCAAGGAGATTGGAACTACATGATCTTAAGGTCCTTTCCAACCCTAACTAGTCTATGATTCTTTGATTCTATACTAAGGATGACCCTTCCAATCCAAGCATAATTCAGAATACTATATCAGTTTATAATTGCAGGTTAAAAGGTTTGGAGTGGGTTTTTCTACCTTTTGTTTTGGTTTGGTTTTTCGGTTTTGGTTTTGCTTTGTTTTGTTTTTAATAGAAAAATATTGCAAAGCTAGTATTAATCCCTTTTGTGTCAATGCTCTTTCTAGTCTATTCAACCTTGGTCAAGCTTCAGAGCTCCAAAATTTTGAAGCAGTACTTCAAGCCACTTTTAACGGCACTGCTTTTTCTAAAGCTTATCACTGCAGTAGGTGTTCTCAGAGTCAACAGTTTTCTGGCATTCAATTATTCTTTCCCTCATCTATTCTTGGGTCAATACTCTATCTTTGTCAAGGTAATTTTCATCTCATCAGTCTGCTTTTGTCACCACTTTAACAGTGATTTTTTTTTTTTTTTTTTTTTTTTTTTAACCTTACGCTTCTTTTGTTATATATAAAAATATAAAACCACATTTGGAATAAATTCAATTTTTCAAGTCCCTGATGAGTTGTGGAGAAATTAGGCATCTGAATGATGCAAGAAGGCAAAAGATTAACTTCACTACAGGCTTTATAAATGAAGTTGAAAAACAATTCCTGTAGGATCTGTTATAGTTCTTCAAGATGTTTTAAGAGTTTACTGAGATTAAAATAAAATATGGAGACGGAAGTTCCTTTGCTCCCAGCATTCATAGTAATCACATTTAGTAATACTTATTTCTGAAATTGATTTGGAAAAAAAAAGAAAAAAACCAAAACGACAACCACAGCTAACTCAAAGTTATTCTCACTTGAGCAATTTAGTATTTAGTTAAAGGATAGACACAACTGATATTTCAAGAGCTCAGTTTTTGTCTTGGAAAAGTCAAGAAGTATAATTCCCTGCCCTGAGAAGCATGAAAAAGAAAATACAAATGACATAAAATCTTGCTTCTGTAGTGAAATGCTTCATTCTTAATCTTTGGTAGAAATTCAGCCCCTTGCCTGTCAGCAGGGCACTAAGTCTCTTTTGCAGATGCAGATCTGCAGGTGGAGCAGCTTCTGGTTTTAAGACATGAGCTTTCAGCCTCTGCCATCACAGGCATGTCCATTTCCCAACCCCACAGGTACAGACTCTACCGCACCTCCTTTGGCAGAAGTGGTGATTCAGGCTCTTCTTGTAGCTAGAGGGTCTCAGGGAAGATCCAGTTGGCTCTTTCTGGTGATCTCTTTTATTGCGCAGGCTGCTGAAACAAGTCCTTCACTTGGTGACACAGATGTTCTACCACTGCCTACCTCCTGAAGACAAGAAGTTTGCCTCCGCAGTTCTATCCAGACCTTGCGGTACATCACCACCTTTGCTGAGCTGTTTTATACTGTCTGCAGCAGAGCTGCTGGCTGCCTCCTGTGCACTTTCCTGCACAATCTGCTGTGAAAAATGCTACCTTTGTTAAAACCCCTCTACTTAGGCTTGTGGAGACAATGGTTTCAATTTCTTAAGAAAAGAGAGACAGTTTGGTACAATGGAGATGTCATTCTTAGACTTTCTTCTAAGATGACAGTTGCTTGTTCTGTGCTTAGGAGTTCAGGGAATATTTTCTGGGTCATAGCTTTGTGAGGGAGCTAGATCTTTTGCTTGTATTTGGTCGGAACTTATTCTGGTACACTGAGGTCTCAGCTGTATTAATTATAAGGTGGGGAAGGATATTTGCAGGCAGTGGTTTCCACCTAGCTTATCACTTTCATCCAGCATGTGTCTGTGTTGCCAAAAAGGGATGATTCTTCCCTACTTTCTGTTTCCACCTGTTTGTTCTCTATATCAGCTCTGACATCCATACGACTGCAGAATTAACCATATGATAGAACTCAGTGGAATAATATAATAAATAGTCTTTTATTTGAGGATTAGTTTTCATCTGGACCTATGCTTTGAGTAGTGGTGAAACAAGTGAAGTGGAAGCAATTAGAGACGTAGGAGAACTCGAGGAGGGCTGTGTGGGCCTGAGCATTCTAGCAGTAGCCTCATTTTATGTTGCAGATATAATGTAACTATAACCCAGGCAAGCAGTTTTTTCTCTTTTTCACTAAATAACATTTTTCACCTCAACTTGCCTGAACAGCAAAATAAGCATCAAGCACAAATGACAAGCTATTTACATGTCATTGGCAATTTGCACAAGAAAATCACTGGCTGTTTAAAATTTTTCTGTCATTAAACATTCCCAGTGTGACCTGAGAGGGACTGGTGAATTTGGGGTAAATATTAATGGGATACTGTATTGCAGAGCAGTGGTTTGTAATCAATGGAGATTACCTCAGACTACTCTCCCAGCACTTTCCTTGATGGCAAATAGCTTGATCCATGGCATATCTGTTACACAAATTTGTTCCTGAGAGTTTTATTTCAGCCTCGTCTTTCTTCCTACAACATCATGGAGGAGTAGAGCATCAAGCAGTGGGAAGAACTGAGAAAGGCTTTAATGAGTGGTGATTTGGTCTTCCATTTTCTCAGGCCTCTAGAAATGTTAAGGTGCAAGTATTGATGTGTTCATGATCTTCTCTCAAAATTTGTAATCATACCCACACAAACATTAAGTAGAACTATACTGCATTCCAGGGCATAAGATCAAAAGACAATCTCCAGCATTGTTTGACTGATATGAGAAAAAGAGAGGAAAATGGAATGAAGCATTAAATGGTAACCACATATAACTATACCTCAGCAGAGAGTATTCAACAAATAGTTGAATAAACTTCAACAAAAAGTTGAGAATTGGGCGAATGATGTTGCAATCTAAAGAAACAGAAAGAAATGCAGGGCTGGAGGACCACTGGAGTTCAACTGCTCATGCTGTCTTCCTAAAAACGAGCTAGTCACAAGCCTATGCAAAAGGAACCACCAAAATTATTTATATTTCAAGCTATGAAATGTGACCATGCTCCAAACACGTTTTCTGTGTAGTAGACAGGTGAAATGGTGTCAGAATGCACAGAGTAACATGAGAAATAGACACATCTGTGAATTCTTTCTAGATCTATTTTTAATTCCCACCTAGCCAAGAAACTACTTTGTTCCTTTTGGATAAAAATATTCTTTTAAATACAAACTTTGGCTGTCCCTTTCATATTAGATCATTGGAATGAATTCATCAATGGACAAAGAATCCATTTGAATTTATAGTCTCAAAAAATACATACTGGCTCATTAGTTGTCTTGAAAAAAAGTGTAGGGTCCACATGATTTCAGTTAGAATGAATGTTGTCTGGTACTGAACACTTCCGAAATACTCACTCTTGGAAGAGAAGGCACGTTTTAAAATGCCTATATAATGGGAGCATATTATACCTGAAACCCATTGATCTCGATTACCTAATAGGATATATGCTGATTATTTCTGCTAACTAGCTCATTCCGATTAGCAGCTGTTGGGAATGTGCAGTGAAATGACATCTTTGCCTCAGTTTTCATTGGCAAATGCTCTGACCACACCACCCAAGTCTTGGAAGGCAGACGCAGGGACAGTGAGAATGAAGACCTTGGGCCCACTGTAGGAGAGGATCTGGTTCGAGACCATCTTAAGAACCTGAACACTCACAAGCCCATGGGACCTGATGAAATCCACCTGAGGGTCCTGAAGGAGCTGGCAAATGAACTTGCTAAGACACTGTCCATCATATTTGAAAAGTCATGGCAGTCAGGTGAAGTTCCCGACAACTTGAAAAAGGGAAATATAACCCCATTTTCAAGAAGGGGAAAATGGAGGAGCCGGGGAACCACAGACCAGTCAGTCTCACCTCTGCGCCTGGCAAAATCTTGGAGCGGATTCTCCTGGAAGGCATGTTGAGGCGCATGAAAAACAACAAGGTGGTTGGTGACAGCCAGCATGGCTTCACTAAGAGGAAATCCTGCCTGACCAATCTGGTGGCCTTCTAGGATGGAGCTACGGAACTGATGGACGGGGTAGAGCATTTGGTGTCATCTCCCTGGACTTGTGCAAAGAGTTCAACACTGTCTCACATGACATCCTTGTTTTTAAGTCGGAGAGACATCAATTTGATAGGTGGACCACTTGGTGGATAAAGAACTGGATAGATGGCAGCATGCAAAGAGTTGTGGTCAGTGGCTCACTATCCAGCTGGAGGCCAGTAACGACTGATGACCTTCAGGGATCGGTGTTGGGACTGATCTTGTTCAACATCTTTGGGGGTGACATGGACAGTGGGATTGAGTGTGCCCTCAGCAAATTTGCGTGACGCCGAGATGTGTGGTTCGGTTGATACGTTGGAGGGAAGGAATGCCAGCCAGAAAACCTTGACACGCTTGTGAGGTGGCTCGATGCCAACTTGATGAAGTTTAACCATGCCAAGTGCAAGGTCCTCCAGCTGGGTGGGAGCAATCCCAGGCACAGCTACAGGTTGGGCAGGGAAGAGATTAAGAGCAGCCCTGAAGAGAAGGACTTGGGGGTGTTGGTCAATGAGAAAATAAACATGAGCCGGATTCAGTGTGCGCTCGCAGCCAGAAACCCAACTGTATCATGGGCTGCATCAAACAGGAGTGTGACCAGCAGGTCAAGGGAGGTGACCCTGCCCCTCTACTCCGCTCTCGTGAGACCCCACTTGGAGTATTGTGTGCAGTTCTGGTGTCCTCACCATAAAAAGACATGGAAATGTTGGAGCAAGTGCAGAGGAGGGCCTGAGAATGATCAGGGGAGTGGAGCACCTCCCATATGAAGCTAGGCTGAGAAAGCTGGGCTGTTGAGCCTGGAGAAGAGAAGGCTGCGTGGAGACCTCATAGCAGCCTTCCAGTACCTGACGGGGGCCTGTAGGGATGCTGAGGAGGGACTCTTCATGAGGGACTGTAGTGATAGGACAGTGGGTAATGGGTTCAAACTTCAACAGGGGAAGTTTAGATTGGATATAAGGAAGAAGTTGTTTACTGTGAGGGTGGTGAGGCACTGGAATGTGTTGCCCAGGGAAGTTGTGAATGCTCCATCCCTGGCCAACATTCTGTATGGCTTCGGGGTTTTACTTTCCCTGAGGAAGATGAGGAGTCTTTCCTATCATTGCCAGCTCATAGAGAATAGCTTTTAATTCGCAGCTACTTTTTAGATGAGGTAGAATTGAAGTGCCTGTCCCCTTGTAACTTATCAGTTCTTTCTGACTTTTCCAGGTGACAGAATACAAACTCCTTTCCATAAAGCGAAGTTCCCTACACTTTTTAAATTACTCTCTTCAGAAGATAGTCTGTGGGATGGCAAGATGGCCAAGAGATTTGGGGCTTTGGTACTGAATGTGAAGAAGGAGGGAATGAAAGCATAGCAGGATCACAGAAATACTGACCAGCGGCCTTCTCGGCAAAGCAGTGCTTTTGTTTCTCAGATTAGAAGAAGTAGCAACATACTCAAGTTCTTGCCTTGTCAAGACCTTTTCCTGGGTGCAAGTGTCTCCTCAGGTGTTTTGGGAGAAAAACCAAAGCTCCTGGGAGAAGGAAAAGGCTTCAATAAATGCAACCATTTCATGACCTTTTTGTCTTCTTGGACAGGTAAGTGTCAGAGAGAGAAGTGAAACCCACAGATGGAGAGAGGAGTAAAAAGGGAAGGGACTCATCCAAAACCAGAGACTGGCCAGATATTGATTTGGCAGTTTATTTCTGTATAGAAATGGTTAGAAAATTCAGAAAGGCATAATACATATGACGCTATCAATGCTGAGAACTGCAGGCAGTCTGAACAAAGTATTCCGGCAACTGCAAGGGGAATACATGCGTGTCAGTCACTGAGCCCTCTTACAAGCAGATCACACTGTTGGTACTCAGATTTGAGACAGCTTTGTTTGCAGACAGCTGGGATGCCTGCTATCATCTCCCAGTGGCATTTAGTTGTGGTTTTAGTATTTTTCTCTTTTAGGTGTTTTTGTTTGGTTTTCTGTGGGGTTTTTTTTGGTGGGTTTTTTTTTTTGGTGGTTTTTTGTTTGTTTGTTTGTTTTATTATTTTGTTTCCTTGTTGTTGTTTCTTGTGTTTCTGTTTCAGCATCTCTGCCTGCCATGAACAGTTGTCAATGAAAACACAGTGGGGCAGTTCAATGCTCCTTTCTGCTGCCTGTCTGCATTTGCTTTCAGAAGCAAGTTTCTCTTTACTTCTGGACCTTAACTGGTGTCTAAGATATGCAGCTGTATTCGAACAACAGGCAGTACTTTTCTGGAGCTTGTCTGAATATATTTCAAGGTGTAGCAGTAGTCCTTCTGCATTCATAAATATCTTTCTGTCGTTTCTTTCCTAATCCAAAGTCTCTCTCTGTATACTTTCTGTTTTCCATTCTGCAGGATGCAGAGGGCAAGGCAGAGAGATACAACTTTTGTAATTCTTTCTGCTTTTTACTAATACAGACGAAAAGCCACGCAAAGAGCAGTCTTGTGACATGACATGAAATTACTGGAAGTCCTTTCCAACCCTAACTATCCTATTCTAATCCTAATTATCCTATGAACCTCTGAAGTGTGTACTCGCACAATCTGAAATAGCTACTATCCTATAACGTGCTTCCTAAACTATATCCTATATATATCCCATATCTTATAATGTGTTTCCTAAACTATATCCTATATCTCTCCTAAAGTATATCCTAAAATTTGTTTTCAAAAGACGTAGCCATAGACTAATAACCGTAGTTGTAAACACAGTAACAAGTGTAGTAACAGCGGTCGGAACAAAGTCCAGAGGCCAGCTCCCCACTTGGGGAGATGCTCCAGCAGGTGGGCATTTGCTGGCGGAGCTGAGGAGTGAGCCAGCAAGGCGTCCTGCGAGGGCTGGGATAGGTCTGAGGGTGCTACTCTGGCTCCGGGGTGAGGTGGTGGAACCTTCCAGCCAGAGCAGAAGGATATGGTGGCTCTGTCCTCGCCGCTGCCGAGGTGGCGCTGGGGCGGCAGGGTGCAACGCCAGCCCCAGGCAGCAGAGCTCATCTGGGGAATCCAGAGTCGTAAATGGGCACCTACAAGGGCAGAGTCAGAAAGCACTGATGAAACCATGAGGGTAGGAGAAGGTGAGAGCTGGCTCCTGGGTTTTTTGGCACTACGCTGTAAAAGAGGTCATTGCTGGCACAGGAGAGAGGCTCCTTTCTGGCTCCTTACTGGCAACTAGTGTTGCTTTGGTCCCTTCTCACCACATGTGATACCCTCAGAGCATGGGAAGCGGACAGAGATGGGCAGTGTCCCCTTTCAAGGCAGCAGGACTCAGCAGGGAGCCCCGCGAAGCTCTGGCATGGTCCTTTCCAAAACCCAAGCAGCAGCATACCTCACCAGGCCATACTAAAATCACAGGTTGGCAGGCAATGCTGAGGCAGCATATTATTTTGACTGTGTATCTCAGAGCCCTTCTCCTTTGTCCTATGGGTTGGTGTAAACAGATAAAAATCACATTCCTTTTGGGTTTTTTTTTTTTTTTTCCCCTTAAGAAGACATGGTTGAAAGTCTCCCCCGGTTAGAGAATGCTGACTTGACCAGATGAGAATGATACCCAGAGTGAATTACTGCCAGGGAATTTGCCTTTCAAAAGTTCTCATCATATTTTGTTAGGCCAACGTCACTTATTAATCCAAGCATTTTGGTAAAGCTCTATTTGAAATTCATTCTGCATGTATTCTTACAGAACATTCGCATCTTAGTTTTCTGCAGTACTCTGATGCTGAAGGATGCATTTATTCCAAGTGGAAATCTTGAGATCTGGCTAGCTCTTTGGAAGGTGCTTTTCAAAGCCGTCTGTTTACAAACCTATGGAGTTAGTTGGTCATGATCTAGCTGTACACCCTTGCAATAGCTAAGCTATTTCATCTTCATTTTGAGTACATTTAACCTAGGATATTAAATTAAATCAAGTTTAAGATGCTCCTTTCTGGACTAGCGGCTTCACAGACCCAGGCTCTTCCTGAGATTTGCCCAATCATTTGCAAAAAAGGGCTGGATCGTTTATTGCATTGCATTTGCCCCTCCAGTAAGTCTTTGCAATTTAGTCTACGGTGTGGTGCTTCTTTTGGCATTCAGGACAACTTTTGATTTTTAATAACTGGCAAAACATACCAAAGTATGAAGGACAAAGATTTCAGTAGCGAATGTAGCTGTAATGACCCTTCCGTATTACTCAGTCTGGGGAAGAGGCCGCTGAGGGCTGAGGTAATACATGGGCAGTAACGAGCAAAAAGCAAGAGTGGAAGAGAGCAAAAGTGCCAGTCTGAGACTGTACAAATCCAGTTCGCAGGTGGTGAAAGGCTAGCTCGCAAATGTCTTGGGAAGTGGTTCTTCTTGCCTCTGTTTGACAACTGTAGAGCGATGACAACTCCCTCCGACACTTCTTTTTCCCTTGTCGGTTATTCAATTCTTGCTGCAGGGAATACACTCAGGCTACTAATCCTCGGTGGGATGTTTTTTCTGCAGTTCCTTCTGCCTCTAACTCTGATGCTCAGTCTGTATTATACTCTCTGGGTATACCTACGTTACAGCCAATGAGGTATCATAGGGATGGTCAAACAGCCTCTGGGCCCACTAGCATTATAGCTGTAGCAGCAGAGACTATTGTCTCAATTACCCCAGAAGCAGAATGAATTATGTTCTGTTGAGATGCACACCGCTGCCTTTTCCAGTACGTACACTACCGATATCCAATATGGCATAATGCAGATTGCAATGGAGGAATACTTCAACATATCGAGGAAACTCAAGCTTCTAACAAGTGTCAGGGTACAAGATCGCGTTAGTTTTAATACTAGTCTAAACAAAGATGAACTGGGGCCATTGCAATTCTATGAATGGCAAACCAGCCTTTTCACATGTGTTCTGCTTGAACTTGATGCCTAGACAGGCTTCAGCTCTGACCTTGCAACCATTATGCTGTTTCTGTTTATCAAGTCCCTGACGTACAGTTTGTTAGATTTCATTTCGATATGATGTTCGTCTGAGATACTATTAATGCAGAGATGATATTTCCTTCCTAACAGTTGAGTGGATCTGTTAAGCTAGAGGGATGTGTGAACACCAGAAATCAGGCAACACAATTAACCTGCCTCACTTCCATACAGCTTTTCATTTATAAAGTAAGATTTAAAAAAATGTCTATGCATGTGGATACATATATTTATTACCCATATGTGCATATATATATCTTGCAAAAGTATTTATGACAAGATCCCTGTTGGTAGGTAAATGATCCTATTCCATATTGAACAGTTTACTTGTGTTTGCGCTTTTGTGGTGTGTAATGGGCAAAATGTCAGACATGGTAGCATTATGAAATGCACAGTATTTCATTGTATTTCACCAGTTGCTCTCCAAAACCATTTTTTGTTTCTCTTAAGAAGTATTGACTTTGACTACTGTAATTTCAGGGCACTCCAGAGTTTCTAACATATTGTCCCTCCTCAGATAATGTTATTATTCTCACTATCTAACAGATAGCAGAAAAGATTAATAAGCATAGGCATGTAAACATTAGGCACCTGATATAAGTGGTGTTTTCAGGTTCCTCATGGTACCTGAATGGCATTGATAAAGGGCAATTCAGTGTTCATGTCTTCAGTGATCCCATCTTAAGGATGCAAAGGATGCTCTTTTAGAGGCGTCTGTCTATTTTCGACACTGCGCTGCATCTGATTTACTCACTGTCGTAGTTTAAGACCAGCTGGTAACTCGGATCCATGCACCCACTCGCTCACTCTGCCACTTCTTCCCCAGCCCCCAGTCCTGGAGGGATGGGGTGGAGAATCAAAAGAATGTAAATCCAATGGGCCGAGATAAGAAGATTGTGGTAACTAAGGTAAGAGACGTCACTTGGAATATTGTGTGCAGAGAGAGAGAAATGCAACCCAGAGGTGGAGAGAGGACTAGAAGGGGAAGGGGCTCATCCAAACCCAGAGACTGGCCTGATATTGATTTTGCACTTTATTTCTGTGTAGAAAGGGTAAGAACATTCAGACAGCATAGCACACATGAAGAAATGCTGAGAACTGCAGGCACTCTGCGCAACCTATTCCAGCAAATGCAAGGAGAATGCGCACGCATCAGTCACTCAGCCCCATTACAGACAAATCGCTCAGTTGGTACCCAGATGTGAGACAGTTTTGTCTGCAGGCGACAAACTGGGATGCCTGCTATCATTTCCAATGGCATTTAGACAGCCTTCTGTTTACAAAGTATCACAGTAGACACTGGACATCTATGGTAGATCACACTAAGATCTTGAGAGCTGATCTGACTCCCTCTCCCATGCAGAGGGATCTGAGGGATTTTTTCTTTTTTTTCTTTTTCCCAAATGGGATTTCGGGTTGGGGGTTTTTGTTTGGTTGGGTTTGGGGGTGTTTGTTTCTTCACAAGTTTTTTTTTTCTCTTTTTTGTTGTTGTTGTTGGAGGATTTTTGTTTGGTTTTGTGAGGATTTTCTTAAAATTTTGTTTTCTTATTGTTGCTTTTTTGGTTCTGTTTCAGCATCTCCCTGCCCGGAATGAGCAGTTGTCAGTGAAAACACAGTGGTTCAATTCCATGCTCCTTTCTGCTGCCTGCCTGCCCGCCTGCATTTTCTCTTAGAGACAATTTTCTCCTCTGGACCTTCACAGGTGTCTAAGATAATGCAGCTGTATTCCAAGCGCAGGCCAGTACTCATCTGGAGCATATCTGAATCTTTTTCAAGGTGCAGTAGTAGTTCCTCTGCATTCATAAATGTCTTTCTCTCATTTCTTGCCCAAGCCAGAGACTCTCCCGGCATACTTTCTCTTCTGTTTGGCAGAATACTTTCTTTTTCTGCATTGTGCAGGGTGCAGATGGCAAGGCAGAGAGACAGATGCAACTTCTGTAATTCTTTCTGCTTTGTTACTAACAGCGCTGTAAAGCCACTCCAAGACAAGTCTTGTGAGCTAACATGAAATTGATCGAAATCCTTTCCAACCCTAACTACCCTAACTACCCTATAATCTACAAAACTACGAGGTGTGTACTGAAACAACGCGAAATAACTACTATCTTAGAACTTGTTTCCTAAGCTATATCCTAAATATATCCTAAAGTATATCCTAACATTAGTTTCTAAAAGAAACAGTAATAGCCTAACAAAAAGTAACAAATGCAGTAACAGTCGTAGTAACAAACACAGCAATAAATGCCGTCAGATGGCATTCAAAGTCCAGCTCCGCATTCGGGGAGACGTGCCCACAGGTGGGCATTTGCCGGCAGAGCTGACCAGTGAGCTCGCAAGGTCTCCTGCGAGGGCTGGCATGGGCCCGACGGCGCTGCTCTGGCTCCGGGGTGGGTTGGTGGCGCCTTCCACACAGAGCAGGACACCGTGGCTCTGTCCTCGCCGCCACCGGGGTGGTGCTGGGGCCGCAGGGTGGAACTCGAAGGCTGGGCGGCAGAGCTCCTCTGGGGAGCCCAAGCAGTACACGGGCACCTATGAGGGCAGAGTCAGAAAGCGCAGATGAAACCGTGAGGGCAGGAACAGGCAGGACTTGGCTCTCCTGGGTTTTTTGGACGTGTGCTGTAAAAGGGGTCATTCCTAGCCCAGGGGAGAGGCTCCTTCCTGGCAACTGCAGTTTGCTTTGGTCCCTTCTCAACCTACGTGATTGATACCCTCAGAGCATGGCAAGTTGACAGGGATGTGCAGTGCCCCTCACCAGGGAGCAGGGCTTGGCAGGGAGCCCTGGGGAGCTCTGGCATGGTCCTTTCCAAAACCCAAGCAGCAGCATCCCTCACTTTGCTGTACTGAAACCAGACTTACACAAACTGGGCTTCTACAGGGGCAAAATGAAACCTGCCAATGCTGCGGTGGTATGTTTCTGCTGACAGACATGCTCCTCCGAGGACGTCTGCATGCCCCCTTTCTAGGACCATCCTCTGCACCTCAGGAGTATTTCCTATCCTCAGAACTTAGAAAGATGGAAAAGAAGGTCTGCTACATACCCGTGCTCCTCCTTCTTCCCCTGCTTTCAGTTGCCCATCCCTGAGAAGGGCTCGGTGGACAGCCTGCTCTTCTTCTTGCAGGGTGGCCCATCGCTCCCCTCTTCAGAGGCTGCTCGCCGCTTTCGGTTCCCTCTTGCGGAGCCGGGCAACCTTTCCATTCAACAGGATTGTTAGACAGCTGAAGCCACGATTACCTTGAACCAAGCAAAGCTAGGTACTTTTACCTTTCCTCCCCGCCAAAGCTGTTCTGTTGCTCGCTCTCAGGAGCGACAGGAGGCACCTGCAATGGGAAGGTGTAAGTTAGCAGGGAGCAAGCACCTCCCTGCCCAATTGCTCCCCGAGCTCTGAAAGGCACAGCCCTTGGATGGCTTTGCTCAGCTCAGCTGAGCCAGCTGCGAGATCACCACACAAAGCAGGATGCTCAACCTGCATCCGCCTTGCTTGGAGCTTTGGCAGAGCTGCAGGCCGGTGGCTGACCGTGCTTGTCCCTGCGGCAGCAGCCCCACCTTCCGAAGGGGAAGGCTTTTGTTGTCACGCTCTTTGTGCACTTCACAAACCTCGGCTGTTTCTGCCTCTGCGGGCGGCGCTGGAGGCTCCTCGTCCCCCTCGCTGCCCAGCCCGGCCTCCTCCTGCCCAAGGAGTGCCTCCTGCTCTTCAATGAGGAGCTGCACGAGCTGGGTCACCTGCACACAGCAAAGCACTGCTTTCACCGAGGGGCCTGATAAGGGCTCCAACAGCCTTTCCCAGCCCGACCCACGCTTCTGTGCAGGAAGCTGCAGCCCTGGGGCTGCCCTTCCCGGCTGCTGCCCCATGGCTTTGCTGATGGGAGGAGGCAGCCAGGACCCTGGGAACAGCAAAGCTGGGGCGGGCTGGGGAGGCTGTAGCCTGGCGGCGAACGCAGCGTACCTTGCCCGTCTCCTGAGCCAGGGCATCCAGGGGCAGCTCCTGGGGTGGGCTCAGGAGGTTTGGCCCCACGCAGATGGCCAGGTTCCCGGCCGTCATCTTTGTTGTGGCCACGTTTATGCTGATGCTCCTAAGCAGCAACAGCAACTGCCGCAGCAGGAGCAGGTTGGCCTCCGGTAACCTGCTGGCCACCCTGAGGGAGCGGGAGCACAGCGTTAATGAAGTCGGTGTTGACAACACAGGTCTCCCAGGCTGATCTCACCCAAGGCCACCACCTGCTCTACAGCAGAGGGACTGCCTTCACTGAGACACAGCCACCTCCCTTCATCCCTGCCCTTCTCACAGAGGCCCCTGTTGGAGCAAGCCCCAGTCCCCGTGGGAAGTGCTTCATGGAGAGAAATGCTTCCCTGTGCCCTTTTCCCCCAACACCAAAACACCACAGAAGCCCGAGGCGGCTTGCAGGAAGCATGGCTATTTCAGGCAGGCCATTGCTTTGCAGGCGAGTGCCAGCCTGTGCCGGTCCCCGCAGGCTGCTGCCGCACTTACTCCCTGAGTGCTGCCAGCCTCTCCTGCCTGCTGGTCTTCTGCATGGCGCTCATCCACTCCTCGTAGAGCCGGCCATCGAGGAGCTTGGAGGGGATCTTCCGGAGCAGGTCCTGCGGGGCCAAGGGCTCCGCGTGAGGTTTTGGCCGCTGGCCCCCAGGAGCACCCGCAGCATCCCCCGCCCTCTGGCTCATGAGCAGGCGGCTGGGTTTCTGCTGGTGCTCCCGCAGGTGCCCGTCAGCACCAAGAGAGCCGGGAGCTGCAGGCTCCAGGTCAGCAGGGCTCACCTTCAAGAGGACGGCCAGCAGCAGCACGGGCTGGCTTTCGAGGTGGACCTCCAGCCCGCTGTCGAGTGCCTCCCTGACCTCGCGGGTGGCACGCTCGCTGGCTGACAGCCAGAAGATCCCCTCCGTGGACGGCCCGTGCTCACTGAGCAGCGCCAGCAGGTCCTGAGGGCACAGAGGAGGAGAGTTGCTGGGCTGGATACGGGCCCTGAGGTAGGTGCTTGGGACAGCCCCTGTCTGGAGCAGCCAGCGGGATGGGAAGGGAAGGGATGGGTACCCCCTGGCCAGGCTGGCTTACCTGAATGGGCTGGGGCAGCATGCCATCGTGGCTGCAGAGCTCTCCCAGGGGGCGGCCAAACAGAGCTCCCGGGCAAGCAGAGCCTGATGGCCCCGGCACCTCCGGTGCAGCTGAGGTCGCGGACCGTGCAAACGGCCAGGGCAGCCTCATCCTGCTCCGGCGGGACCTGCCTGCTGCCAAGGGAATCAGAGCAAAGAGCCGTGGAGGAGAGGCACGTGGAGAGAGCTCCCAGACTCCCTCCGTGCTGTCCCACCACTGTCCATGCCATGGGAGAGGCGGTATTTTTGTGGGACTGAGGGGCCCCCGGGCTCAGCTCTCTCCTGGTGCTGAGCGATGGGGATGGACGTGCCCTGTGTGAAGGGCAACGGCAGCCCCATCACAGCGGGCATGCGCGCCTGCAAGAGCAGGAGAGAAGGGCCATCCTGCCCCTGTCCTCTGCAAACTCACCATCCACGTGGCCACGTCTGCCGGAAGAGCCAGGAGGTGGCAGCTGCTGGGCACCAGCCTGCAAGAAATGGGCTGCACTCAGCAAGCAGCCCCTCAGCAGAAAGGGTCCCCAGCGAGCTGCATCAGCCCCTGGCCGTGTATGAGAGCTGGGGATTGCGCCTCAAGTGACCCTGACCTGAGCCTGGCGCTGGAGCAACCTCTCCAGGCTGTTGGCATCCAGCGTCGTCGCCTGGGCAAGGGGAAAAGAGCAGAAGGTGAGGAGCGATGCAGCTGATGCTGAGCTGGGGCAGCCCCTGGGGGAGAGCAGGGGCAGGAGGGACACTCACAGCATTGCGGCCCCTCAGCTCCTTCAGCACCATCCGGATGGATGGCAACCGGGTCACCCGGGCCCCCTGCGCTCCTTCCGGCGGTCTGTGCGTGGGGAAGGGGCAGAGAAAGAGCTGCGTGAGACCCAAGGCAGCTCCTCCCTCTGCTGCCAGCCTGGGGAGCACTTCCATGCTGCCCGGAAGGGCTGGTACCCCGCGGCAGTGGAGTGGAGCGGGAGCAGTGGGAGTGGTGAGGATGGGGCTGGGCAGGAGTTGGATTGACACAGCCGGAGGAAGCAGCTCTGGCGGCTGTGGCTGCCCAGCAGTGGGGACTCCTCTGCCTGCAGCTGTGGGAGCGCCTCTGCCTGCAACCTCTGGGGCACCTCTGCCAAGCCCAGCAGAGGTGTTCCGTTATCGTTTGTGCGTCAGGTGTGGAGCACCCCCCCATGATGGGAGCACAGTCTGCTCTGTGCCCTGTGCTTCAGTGCCAGGTAGGGCTTACCCAAGGAGGGCGCTGAGCCAGAGCTCCTTCACTGCCCGGGAGCTGCCAAGAGAGAGCAGAAGCAGCCTGAGTGCCCGCTGTGCCCCAGTGCAGGATGCCCCGAGGGGCAGGACAGAGGTGCTGCCACCCCTCTCGTGGGACGCTGCACCGGGACTCACCAGAAGGTGACGACACAGGAGCCGCAGGGCCAGAGGAAGACCAGGGACCTGCCGGCCTTCCCTTCCTCCTCCTCCTCCTCAGTGGCATCCCCGTCGGAGCCCTTCCCGCTGCTCAGCACCTGGAGCAGGCCCAGGGCCAGGCAGAGCAGCGGGCTCGGGGTGCTGCCACGTCTGCAGAGAGGAGCACAGGGAGTGACCTGGAGGTGCCCGAGCCCACTGGCTCCCCTCTAGCGCTCAGCTGCTATGGGCACAGCCATGGGTGCACCCAGCAGCAAGGTGCTGGGGTCCTGCGCCTGCTCCTTGGCTGTTCCTGTTTGGGTACCCTGGTGCCAAGGCCAGGGCTTGGGAGGAAGGGCATTTGGGCTCTGTCAGTCTTACGTGGTCTTGGCGATGACCACGTTGTCCCTGAAGAGGAGGAGGTCCCTCTTCTTCCCCTGGCTACGGCCCTGGCTCACCCGCACATGCTCCCGCAGCAGCGGCTCCAGTGATGCCTGGTCCAGCCTGCACTGCTGCTCAGGCTCAGGGTCATCCCTGCAGGGCAGATGCCATCGGGCATGAGCAAGGCGGCTGCTTTGGGCTGCAGGTGTGCCGGCGTGTCCCCGAGCCGTGGGGGAACCCACCTGGACCCGCAACAGCAGAGCCACTGGCCCATCCTCGCAGGGCCGGGAGAGGGCCGGTAAACAGAAAGCTTGCAAAAATAAAGACTGGAGTGCTCCTCCACGAGGGAAAAGCACCCCCAGTGCCGCTGGTGCTGCTGCACACAGCACCGTCTCCGCAGGCACTGGGGCCGTTGCCGGGCCAGCAACGGTTTAGAACGGAACACCGCGGTGACCTCAGTTCTGGAACGCGGGGGCCCAGGTGGGGCGGGGCACTGTGGGGCTCCCCACAGTACGCCCATGTCCAGCCCCGGCCCCAAGGACTGCTCCCATGCACTGCTCTGTCCATCAATGGAAAGTCACGGTTCCTGCAGCCCTGGTCTTCTGACTCAGGACCGGGGAGCCCCAGGTCCACCATGCACATTGAAGACTGAGGCAAAGCAAAAATCAGGGTGTCAGTAGGAGTTGTTGTTCATTACCAAGCACTTCTGAAGCAGCTTGAACCCCTTTGTATGCTGCCAGTATCCCTTTTTCAGTGAGAGTATAGCCAGTTTCAGATCCTCTGTATTCCTGACTCCAAAAGCCGAGGGGTCGACCTCGAGTCACCCCTGGAGCTTTCTGCCAGAGGCTCCAGGTAGGGCCGTTCTCCCCGGCTGCAGTATAGAGTACATTTTTTACATCTGGCCCGGTCCGGACTGGTCCGAGGGCTACTGCATGAACTATCTCTCGTTTAATTTGCTCAAAGGCTTGTTGTTGCTCAGGGGCCCATTTAAAACCATTCTTCTTCCGGGTCACGTGATAGAGAGGGCTTACAGTCAAACTGTAATTTGGGATGTGTGCTCTCCAGAACCCCACAACACCCAAAAAAGTTTGTGCTTCTTTCTTATTTCTTAGTGGAGACATTGCTGTTATCTTGTTGGTCACATCTGTGGGGATCTGGCAACATCCATCTTGCCATTTTATTCCCAAAAATTGAATCTTCTATTCAGGTTCCTTGACCTCACTCTGCTTTTTGGCAAAACAGGCTTTTAGCAGGATTTGGATTTGGATTATTTTCCTCCCTTTCTCAAAGACTTCTTCCACTGTATCATAGAATCCTGTAATAGCTAGGGTTGGAAATGACCTTAAGATCATCTAGTTCCAACCCCCCTACCATGGGCAGGGACACCTCACACTAAACCATGTTACCCAAACACAATAATGTCATCAATGTATTGCAGGGGCTCTGGAGCTTGCCCCTGTTCCAGTGCTGTCTGGATCAGTCCATGGCAGATGGTAGGGCTGTGTTTCCACCCCTGGGGCAGTCGGTTCCCAGCGGACTGGACGCCCCTCCAAGTAAAAGCGAACTGTGGCCTGCACTCTGCTGCCAGAGGAATTGAGAAAAAAGCATTGGCAATATCAGTCGTGGCGTACCGCTTGGCTGCCTTTGACTCCAGTTCATACTGAAGCTCTAGCATGTCCAATACGGCAGCACTCAATAGTGGTGTGACTTCATTCAGGCCACAATAGTCTACTGTTAGTCTCCACTCTCCACTGGACTTTCACACTGGCCATATGGGGCTTTTACAGGGTGAGCGGGTCCTACTGATCATTCCTTGGCTCTCCAGTCTATAAGTCAGCTTATGGATGGGAATCAGGGAGTCTCAGTGCGATATTGCCGCCGGTGGACTGTTGTGGTTCTGATTGGCACTTGTTCTTTGACCTTCAGCTACCCCACTACAGGAGGATCCTGTACAGGAGACCAGGCAAGGTGGACAGCTGCTCCATTTCCTCTGTCTGCAAAGCAGCAATACCAAAAGCCCCTCGGTACCCTTTTGGGTCTTTGAAGTACCCTCTCCTGAAATAGTCTATGCCAAGGATGCATGGAGCCCCTGGACCAGACACAATAGGCTGCTTTTGCCACTCCTTCCCAGTCAGGCTGATTTTAGCCTCCAGTACAGTCAACCTTTGGGATCCTCCTTTCGCTCCAAAAAAATACAAATGGGTTCCACCCCTCGATGGCTTGATGGCATTAGGGTACACTGTGTGCTGGTATCTACTAGAGCCTTATGCTTCTGTGGGACTGATGTGCCAGGCCATCTGATCCACGCAGTCCAGCAAACCTGATTATCCCTTACCTCCACCTGGCTGGAGGCATGGCCCCTCTAATAGTGATCATAAGATTTTCCTCTTATTTCTTGTAGAAAGGGATTAGTATTCCTTATCATAGGAGTTAGAGTGAAATCAGGTGTTCCACCCCATCTGGAAAGCTGCTCACCAAAGCCTGGAGCAGCAACTTTCTTGTGAGGATTATTATTGAGTTGTTTTTAATTCACGCACCTCTTCATCCAGAAAGGAGGTAGGTTTTCCATCCCACTTTCTCGTGTCTCCTCCATGATCCCGCTGGTAAAACCATGGGGTGGCCCGTGGTGTGTACCTCCTGTATCTTCTCTCTCAGGTAATAGGGAGCCTTCTGTTAATAGCTGAGACATGGGTTGCTACATGTGGAGAGCTGTATAGATTGGATAGATCATCTCTCAATTGTTTAACTTCCTGGGACAATTTTTCCACAGCTGAAGTGATGGAAAAGGTGTGACTGTCTTCGAACTCTCAGATTTGATGACTCAATTTATCCACTGTTGTGGTGCTGCCTTATTCCAGGTTATTGCTGCCAATGAGTCGGCATATGATGACGGTGCACTCCGTGTAAACTTCCACCACATGGGTCCTGTACATTCAACTTCATCTGGATCTACAGGTGCATTCCCAGCATCTGGCCTATGATAGATCATCTCTAGAATGGCTGACTCCTTCAGGTACTGGAAGCCTTTCTCTCTTGTGGTCCAATTGCTTGGGCAGCACATAACATCATCCTTGTAGGGCAACCTTTCCTTCACAGCTGCCAAAAGCCGCCTCCAGAGGCTGAGGACTTGTTTCTCTTTTGCAATTGCTTTGTCGATACCTCCTTCCCTAGCAAGTGATCCCAGCTGCTTGGCTTCCCTACCTTCTAGTTTGTGACTCTTGGCCCCATTGTCCTAGCATCGGAGCAACCAGGTGACAATGTGGTCATCTGGAAGACAGCTGAAATCTTTCTGCATGTTCCACAGCTCACTTAAGGTCAGGGATCTAGAAGTTACGTTGTCTTCTCCCTCTGACTCGTGTAGTAATTCCTGTGGTTCAGGTGTCACTCCCCTAGTTTGAGCACTGAGTCTTCATCTTCCTTCACTGCACAAGTAGTTTTTTGTGCCTTTCGTTTGTTTTTCTTCTTGCTTATAGGGGCTACTGATACTGGCATGGGTTGATCCTTTGGTTCAGCTGCAGTGTCTGTCACTGGGGCTGGAGTGGCTGCAGTGTCTTTCCCTGGAACTGGAGCGGCTCTAGTGTCTTTCGCTGGTGTTGCAGTGGCTGCAGTGTCTATTGCCAGGGTTTGATTAGCTGCTGTGCTTGGACCTGGAGTTCGGGCAGCTGCTGTGCTTGGAGTTGGAGTAGCTGCATTGTCTGTTGCTGTCCTGTTTTGAGTAGCTGTTGTGCTTGTCGCTTGAAGTTGAGGGAGCTGCTGTGCTTGGGGTTTGAGTAGCTGCATTGTCTGTCACTTTGCCATCAGACCCAGAGACATGTCTTTCCTGCTCCTACAGAACAGGGCTCTGTCGGCGTAGGACAAGCCCCAGCACATTGCAGCAAGTTGTCTCTCTCTGGTATTGCACACCTCATCTAAGTGCTCTGCTATTTTTTTCTGGCTTCTGCGTTTGTTCAGGAGTGAAATTTCAAAGCATTGGAGGGGCCAAGTGGCCTAGATAGTTGCCTACAGAATCCCACGCAGCCTGCTACCCACGACTGTCCAGCCTTGGGGAAGACCTCTTGGTAGTATTCTTAAATAGTTTTTTAACCTTAGACAAGACCCAAGCCTGACCCTGCTTAGCTTCTGAGATTGGATAAGATTGGGTATTCTCAGGGCGGTCATGCCATAGGCAAAACACAGACAGCATATTCAGCAGCAAGCTGGTTTCCAGCAAAAGGAGCAGGGTGCTTTCAAGGGCATTGAAAGGATATTCAAGATCTTTAACATTTCCAGAATCTCCTTCTACTGTAAATAGCCTAGAGGGGGAGCAAAGGGTGTGAGGGAACACCTCCTACGAAGGTTGACCCCCAGAGGGAAGGAAAAAAAAGATGTCTAATTGTTAAAAATTCCCATTACATGCCTCCCATAGTATAGAGGTGATGACCACTCTGAGAACACATACCAGCCCAGTTTCATCATCAATGAGTATTGATGATAATGAGTGTGTATTGTATTACAAGTCATTACCATAAAGTACAGCGAAATGAGAACCTTAGCCCAGGCCCCAAAGCCAATAAACGCTACAACGGCAAATACTGGCTGCAAATAAGGTATGACATGCTGATACTCTGAGATCAAGCACAACAACTCTGAGAGCGAATAAATCAACATTGTGATGAGTGACTATTAATCCAAACCAATAAATGCTTATCACAGATACAATTAGACACACTCTGGTCAGATCTGGTTTTATCTCAACACTTCGTGCCCCACACTGGGCGCCAAAAAAGACTGTCATGGTTTAAGCCCAGCTGGTAACTCAGAACCATGCAGCCACTCACTCATTCTCCCTGCTTTTCCCCGCCCACCTTCTCCCAGAGGGATGGGGAGGAGAATCAAAAGAATGTAAATGCCACGGGTTGATGTAAGAAGAGTCCAGTAACTAAGGCATAATACAAAACTACTACTACTACCACCAACAGTAATAAGAAGGAATAGAAAGGCAAAGAACAAGATAATATAAAATTAAGAGGGGAAAGGAAAAAATGCCTAATAAACACAAGTGATGAACAATACAGCTGTTCGCTACAAGCCAACTGATACCCAAGCTTACCCAAGCAATGATCTGGGCCTTCCGGGTAACTTCCCCCAGTTTATACACTGATCATGACGTGCTGTGGTACAGAATATCCCTTTGACTACTTTGGATCAGGTGTCCTGTCTCTGCTTCCTCCTGACTTCTTGTGCCCCTCCTCAAGATAGAGTATGAGGTTGAAAAGTCATTGATCGGGGTAAGCATTACTTAGCAACAACTAAAAACATCGGTGTTATCAGCACCGTTCTCAGGCTAAAGTCAAAAACACAGCACTGCACCAGCTACTAAGAAGGAGAAAAATAACTGTTACAGCTGAATCCAGCACGCTCACGCAGGCTTTTCTTGTAGTAAATGGAGATAGAGAGGCTTTTAGAGCATTATTCATCTTATTCTAAAGTTGGATCCTAAGTAGTAGGAAAGTAGTATTCTAAGGTTGGTCAGATTAATTGCAAATAAACCCCACCTTTTCTTTCCACTGATAAGAAAAGGAGCCTGGAGTGATGAGCACAGAAGTACCTTTCACTGCAGGCATCTGAAATGACGTGTAAAGAGATGCTTCCATCCATTTCACATTCAGGGCTATCCTGTGGGAGTGCAAATACTTGCAGCGGATTGATTTTTCTGTGAAGTACACAATAAGAAGCTACTTCTTTTTTCCAAACAGTCTGTGAATTCACACATTCAATTTCCAGATCAGTTCATATGCAATATGTCTTCAGATATGGAATTTAAATATTTTTCCCCAAAGTAATTGGAGACTGGCCTTTCATATTTATTTCGTCGGTAATCTATTCCTTTGTGATTTCAAATTCTGGGAGCCGCTTTCTTTGTTAGTCGTGTCTCTGTAAACACTTGGCAAAAAGATAAGGTGTGCATTCAGGAATTCTGACGGTTAAATCAGATTTTTCATTTCAGGATACAGCTATTATGAAGTAGGTAACTAAGAATTAATTCATCTTTGACATCAGTGCATGAATGAGATCTGCCTGGTTTTCACTTTTACCTTTTATTGTAAAGTGACATCCACCATTTATGAGGAGGTTGATTCAGTGCTGCAAATATTAAATGGATGCATTTATAAAAGTGCCTTGGATTGCTCATTCAGGTCAACAGTTTTAAGCAAATGAGCAGCCCTTCAACAGCGAACAGGATCATTTAGGTAATTAAATTCAATATCTGTTTTAAGTGTTTCCAGTACAAAACAAGTTCCCAGCACTATGAAATTTCCCAGCCAGTATCTGCGGGACACACCACCGACTTAGCAATACACAGTGTAGTATTGCATTTATACCGTTATCCCTAGAGTTCATTAGTGCCTGTCAGTTTGTCAGTTGAGAGAAATAGTCTCCTTTGGAGTGCTATACATCTGGCTCGTTTTAGGCATCTCTTTTATGGCAAGATGAATTGTCTTAAACAAGTAGCTCTTTTTCTCCATTGATGGGAAAGAGGCTTTGACGGTTAATCTACACTGTAGTTATCTACACTTGGTCAGAACACCACCCAACATATCTTTGCAGCAAAATGAAGTGTCATAGAAGAGGCCTAGAGTAGCTCCGGGTGACCTAGTTCATATAATGACTAATGCAAGTAGCATAGTTAAAGAAGCAATGTCTATTAGCTGAAGTATACAATAAAGCGCTAATGTAGCTAAATTATCTCCAAAAGCTGAACTTGTTCATTCGCAACTAGCTAGTTGCAACTAGAAACTAGCATTCTATTTTTCACAACACTTAATTATATCATGTAAAATTACTCATATTGTATCAAACACCACATGTGAAAATAAATATGAAAGAAAAGCAGATACATTTTCTATTTATGAGTGATCTATTTGCCTACATCCTTACAGGGGAGAAATTGAAAGAAACTCAAAAAGAAACCAAATATTTTAAAGGCAGTTCATCCTGATAAAGAAGTTAGTCCTGTATTTCCATCAAATTTCTGTTACTCAAAATCGACCTTGTGTAAGAATAGTTTAGGTTATTGTTTCAAACCTTTACTTACTAAGGTGTATGATGCTTGTGCTTTGATTTTAACATAAGCAAAGATGCATGATCAAGTAAGGTGACACATCAATCTTGAGTGTTTTTAAAAAAGTATGCCATTACATTGTTTCACAATCATTTCAGAGATATTGTCTTATTTTATGTCTTTCAGATATAGTTCCATGAACTTTTAACTCACAAAAAAGAGGCAATAAAATAGGAAGACTAAGACTAACATAGTAATATTTTCTCTGTCTTTATTGTTCAGAAGAGTTGAAAGATATCGAAAAAATTGAATTTGGGGCAAATGTTAGTTAGAGGGCTTGAAATCTCATTCTGCACTCCTAAAAACTATAGACAACTTCACTGAAGGCATAGGAGCTATTTTATATAAACGCTGAATAGTTAAGAGATGTCAGGATTCATAAGTATGGATTTTCTCAGCCTTCAGTAAAAATATTAGTTCAAAGATAAGGAACTAATAGCTACTTACCTTTGCAAGCTTTATTTAATATTGATGTCTTTGGGATCTATTTTGATTAAAAGCTTTGTATGTGATTGTGGAGGGTAAGTATGACAAGCTCCTTTACACAGAAATGCTATATCAACCTTCCTGAGATGTACGGAGAAAATTCAGCTTGTATTTACTTCCATAGAATGAGTTGAAATTAGATGCAATCAGAAAAAAGATAATACTTTTGAAGGGGCAGTCTCTTTTTCTCTTTGTAATTTCCTGAAAGTTGAAAGCTTTATTTTAAAAACACAATGTAATAAATTATCTTTTCTTCTGCCAAAATTACATTGGTTAATGCAACATAGACACTTGTTGATGATGTAGTATCATAGTCTTCAACAAACAATCTTCAGGCAAAGAGGAATACCAGCAAAAGATGTCAACAGCTGTTCCAAGACTGACAAAAATCATGAGCCTTGAAGTCTGCTGGTTCCTATTAAATCTCATATCATAGACACATTTTGACTTTATTTTATATCTTTCTTTAAAATAGCAGGCTTAAGTAAAAAAAAATGGATTATCAAAGCCACCTTACACTGATCAAGATTATTCCTGGGTTTAAATGATAACTGTATGAGAGAAGGAAAGAATTCTCTCTACCTCAGTAAAGACCTTAGTAATTTTAAATAGGTATACCAAGAATGTTAAGAATATGTTCACTTCGTGAGCATAAGTATTGCTGTATTTAGGTCTGACTAGACCTCCCTCTTCCAATAGTATTCCCTCTCTCACTCTATAAGGTTGACTAATAGTTTTGATTTTGGAGAAGAGAGGTACATGCTTAAAACAAAGCAACAAAACAAAAAGAAATCAAACCGCATTAGATTCATTCCTTTTAAGATCTTTCAAAACATTTTACAAAAACTATTTTAGAAATATTATGATGCGTTATGTGAAATACTATTTTCTTCTTTACACTTTTTATCTTGAGAATTTCTTTCCTTGGATTTGTGTTTGCATTAAAGAGATAAGAAGCAATCATTCTTTATTTACTTTCTCTTCAAACTTTTTGCTTCTACAGACTTCCGGTAGACGCCAGCATTTGCCTTTTTCCAATATAAAACACCATTTAATACCACTTCAGATGGAAGCAATTCTTACCCCTGATCCTTTTCACAATGGGGTGAACAAATCCATAAGATGTAAACCCACAACAGTTTAAGACAGTAATGCTTTCTGGTCTAGTCTAACTCCTTTTGTTAATCTGTGCTATCGTACTTTGTATCTTTCTTGATCAGTGATCGCTGACCTAAGGATTTCAAAGAATTCCTCGATGTAGTTTCAAGGCCTTTTTCTTGAGCTGTAATGGCTAGTCTGGCATAGCCCTGGATAGCTCATCATGTTTTTCATTCTGACAGAAATTAAGACCAGTTCTAAAAATTTGTGTTGTATTTGTTGTCATTTAACTTCATGAGTAATTTTATTGAGTTGCCCAGTTTTCTTAAAGCTCCTTTATAATGCACTTGCTGTCTTATTTCCTACGGCATCTTGTCATTCTATAATGCAATTTTGCATATTTACTGAGCCTCTCAATAAATCACTTCAGACAGCCATATTTTTGAGCTTTCTTGTTCCGGAGATTGCTTATTTACATCTGTCTCTATGTTAGCTTAGTGCTGTAGTGCATCCCTAGGTCGAAAATCTAGGCATCTAGGTAAGACTAAATTGGGTCCTTTTCCACGGATTCCTTACAGTGGATCTTGTGTTTCCTTTTAACGAATTGCACAGTACAATATATTGTATCCTAACACTGTTTTGTTACGGCAAGGGGGGTAAATTGCTCTTCAATGATGCTTTTCTCTCTCAATTACATGGGAGTCCTAGAAAAGATTTCTAAATTAGATTAAGATCATAAATTTCTAAAAGGTAATGAATCCCATAATATCCCCAAATATTAATGATATTTAATCTATTCCACCTGAACATGCTCAGTGAGGTTTAAAAAATATCATGAGAAAGATGTCAGAGGCATTACAGCTTACCCATCATTCTGTAAAGAACCACTTGAGACACTAATAACTGTTTCTCAAGAGGGATCTTGAAGCTTTTTCCTTCATCCTGTACTCTAAAAGTTATTATGTTTGTCTGAAGGACAGTCACAATGGGTGATGCTGTTACGGTTGTTTCCTAAATCAAAAGCCCACTTACAAGACTATGAAATATTAATAAACTTAAAAATCTTTTCCCTTGGCCATTTACCATGAGACTTGACTGACTGCATCTTCTCTGGTTTATTAATTCATACGCCTAAGTCAAGTACAACCATGCTGTGGTCAAAAATTCCTTTTGTTAAGAACTTCGACTTAAATCATACTGTCATATCAAAATCATCATACTGATGATTTTCTCTCTTTTTTGTCTTGGAACTTGCAAAGTGGGTGACCTCACTGCCTGTTCAAAATTAGTATCATTTGCCTCCCTTGCAAGAGGTTTTTGCAACTCTGCGCTGCAGTTTGTTTAAACTCTTGGGAGCCCACAAGTCTGCTGACGAACAAGATGTGTAAATTTGCAGTCCACTCTAGCTTTAGTTGATAATTTTACTATTCAAAGATTGATGTGCTTGGTACCCCTGTATAAAATTGTTTATTTTCTCCATAATGGTACTTAATTACAATGACAAAGGTACTGAGATATCACTCAGTCAGGAAGACCCCTCTTGGCTCTTTCAGCATCTTTATTAGAGTGTGAGGCTTACTGTTACTGGCATTTCTAGCCCACTTCAGAGCTTGTCGTGGGCTGGAAAAGAGATGCTGTGCATTCTAGCTTGGTTGTGATCTGGACAATCAGCTCACACCCATCTCTCAGTCTAGATGGAGGAATCGGAAACTGTAATGTGATTCTTTCATTTAGTGCCAAAGGAACTAAATGGGCTGCCCAGGGAAGTTGTGAATGCTCCATCCCTGGCAGTGGACAGGGCCTTGGGTGACGTGGTTTAGTGGGAGGTGACCCTGCTCATGGCAAGGAGATTGGAACTACATGATCTTAAGGTCCTTTCCAACCCTAACTAGTCTATGATTCTTTGATTCTATACTAAGGATGACCCTTCCAATCCAAGCATAATTCAGAATACTATATCAGTTTATAATTGCAGGTTAAAAGGTTTGGAGTGGGTTTTTCTACCTTTTGTTTTGGTTTGGTTTTTCGGTTTTGGTTTTGCTTTGTTTTGTTTTTAATAGAAAAATATTGCAAAGCTAGTATTAATCCCTTTTGTGTCAATGCTCTTTCTAGTCTATTCAACCTTGGTCAAGCTTCAGAGCTCCAAAATTTTGAAGCAGTACTTCAAGCCACTTTTAACGGCACTGCTTTTTCTAAAGCTTATCACTGCAGTAGGTGTTCTCAGAGTCAACAGTTTTCTGGCATTCAATTATTCTTTCCCTCATCTATTCTTGGGTCAATACTCTATCTTTGTCAAGGTAATTTTCATCTCATCAGTCTGCTTTTGTCACCACTTTAACAGTGATTTTTACTTTTTTTTTTTTTTTTTTTTTAACCTTACGCTTCTTTTGTTATATATAAAAATATAAAACCACATTTGGAATAAATTCAATTTTTCAAGTCCCTGATGAGTTGTGGAGAAATTAGGCATCTGAATGATGCAAGAAGGCAAAAGATTAACTTCACTACAGGCTTTATAAATGAAGTTGAAAAACAATTCCTGTAGGATCTGTTATAGTTCTTCAAGATGTTTTAAGAGTTTACTGAGATTAAAATAAAATATGGAGACGGAAGTTCCTTTGCTCCCAGCATTCATAGTAATCACATTTAGTAATACTTATTTCTGAAATTGATTTGGAAAAAAAAAAGAAAAAAACCAAAACGACAACCACAGCTAACTCAAAGTTATTCTCACTTGAGCAATTTAGTATTTAGTTAAAGGATAGACACAACTGATATTTCAAGAGCTCAGGTTTTGTCTTGGAAAAGTCAAGAAGTATAATTCCCTGCCCTCCGAGAAGCATGAAAAAGAAAATACAAATGACATAAAATCTTGCTTCTGTAGTGAAATGCTTCATTCTTAATCTTTGGTAGAAATTCAGCCCCTTGCCTGTCAGCAGGGCACTAAGTCTCTTTTGCAGATGCAGATCTGCAGGTGGAGCAGCTTCTGGTTTTAAGACATGAGCTTTCAGCCTCTGCCATCACAGGCATGTCCATTTCCCAACCCCACAGGTACAGACTCTACCGCACCTCCTTTGGCAGAAGTGGTGATTCAGGCTCTTCTTGTAGCTAGAGGGTCTCAGGGAAGATCCAGTTGGCTCTTTCTGGTGATCTCTTTTATTGCACAGGCTGCTGAAACAAGTCCTTCACTTGGTGACACAGATGTTCTACCACTGCCTACCTCCTGAAGACAAGAAGTTTGCCTCCTGCAGTTCTATCCAGACCTTGCGGTACATCACCACCTTTGCTGAGCTGTTTTATACTGTCTGCAGCAGAGCTGCTGGCTGCCTCCTGTGCACTTTCCTGCACAATCTGCTGTGAAAAATGCTACCTTTGTTAAAACCCCTCTACTTAGGGCTTGTGGAGACAATGGTTTCAATTTCTTAAGAAAAGAGAGACAGTTTGGTACCAATGGAGATGTCATTCTTAGACTTTCTTCTAAGATGACAGTTGCTTGTTCTGTGCTTAGGAGTTCAGGGAATATTTTCTGGGTCATAGCTTTGTGAGGGAGCTAGATCTTTTACTTGTATTTGGTCGGAACTTATTCTGGTACACTGAGGTCTCAGCTGTATTAATTATAAGGTGGGGAAGGATATTTGCAGGCAGTGGTTTCCACCTAGCTTATCACTTTCATCCAGCATGTGTCTGTGTTGCCAAAAAAGGGATGATTCTTCCCTACTTTCTGTTTCCACCTGTTTGTTCTCTATATCAGCTCTGACATCCATACGACTGCAGAATTAACCATATGATAGAACTCAGTGGAATAATAATAATTAAATAGTCTTTTATTTGAGGATTAGTTTTCATCTGGACCTATGCTTTGAGTAGTGGTGAAACAAGTGAAGTGGAAGCAATTAGAGACGTAGGAGAACTCGAGGAGGGCTGTGTGGGCCTGAGCATTCTAGCAGTAGCCTCATTTTATGTTGCAGATACAATGTAACTATAACCCAGGCAAGCAGTTTTTTCTCTTTTTCACTAAAATAACGTTTTTCACCTCAACTTGCCTGAACAGCAAAATAAGCATCAAGCACAAATGACAAGCTATTTACATGTCATTGGCAATTTGCACAAGAAAATCACTGGCTGTTTAAAATTTTTCTGTCATTAAACATTCCCAGTGTGACCTGAGAGGGACTGGTGAATTTGGGGTAAATATTAATGGGATACTGTATTGCAGAGCAGTGGTTTGTAATCAATGGAGATTACCTCAGACTACTCTCCCAGCACTTTCCTTGATGGCAAATAGCTTGATCCATGGCATATCTGTTACACAAATTTGTTCCTGAGAGTTTTATTTCAGCCTCGTCTTTCTTCCTACAACATCATGGAGGAGTAGAGCGTCAAGCAGTGGGAAGAACTGAGAAAGGCTTTAATGAGTGGTGATTTGGTCTTCCATTTTCTCAGGCCTCTAGAAATGTTAAGGTGCAAGTATTGATGTGTTCATGATCTTCTCTCAAAATTTGTAATCATACCCACACAAACATTAAGTAGAACTATACTGCATTCCAGGGCATAAGATCAAAAGACAATCTCCAGCATTGTTTGACTGATATGAGGAAAAGAGAGGAAAATGGAATGAAGCATTAAATGGTAACCACATATAACTATACCTCAGCAGAGAGTATTCAACAAATAGTTGAATAAACTTCAACAAAAAGTTGAGAATTGGGCGGATGATGTTGCAATATAAAGAAACAGAAAGAAATGCAGGGCTGGAGGACCACTGGAGTTCAACTGCTCATGCTGTCTTCCTAAAAACGAGCTAGTCACAAGCCTATGCAAAAGGAACCACCAAAATTATTTATATTTCAAGCTATGAAAATGTGACCATGCTCCAAACACGTTTTCTGTGTAGTA
Organism: Myiopsitta monachus; assembly: GCA_017639245.1. Lineage (NCBI taxonomy): Eukaryota > Metazoa > Chordata > Aves > Psittaciformes > Psittacidae > Myiopsitta > Myiopsitta monachus. The sequence goes on from CM029919.1 coordinate 72,191,242, forward strand.
GACAGGTGAAATGGTGTCAGAATGCACAGAGTAACATGAGAAATAGACACATCTGTGAATTCTTTTCTAGATCTATTTTTAATTCCCACCTAGCCAAGAAACTACTTTGTTCCTTTTGGATAAAAATATTCTTTTAAATACAAACTTTGGCTGTCCCTTTCATATTAGATCATTGGAATGAATTCATCAATGGACAAAGAATCCATTTGAATTTATAGTCTCAAAAAATACATACTGGCTCATTAGTTGTCTTTGAAAAAAAGTGTAGGGTCCACATGATTTCAGTTAGAATGAATGTTGTCTGGTACTGAACACTTCCGAAATACTCACTCTTGGAAGAGAAGGTACGTTTTTAAAATGCCTATATAATGGGAGCATATTATACCTGAAACCCATTGATCTCGATTACCTAATAGGATATATGCTGATTATTTCTGCTAACTAGCTCATTCCCGATTAGCAGCTGTTGGGAATGTGCAGTGAAATGACATCTTTGCCTCAGTTTTCATTGGCAAATGCTCTGACCACACCACCCAAGTCTTGGAAGGCAGACGCAGGGACAGTGAGAATGAAGACCTTGGGCCCACTGTAGGAGAGGATCTGGTTCGAGACCGTCTTAAGAACCTGAACACTCACAAGCCCATGGGACCTGATGAAATCCACCTGAGGGTCCTGAAGGAGCTGGCAAATGAACTTGCTAAGACACTGTCCATCGTATTTGAAAAGTCATGGCAGTCAGGTGAAGTTCCCGACAACTTGAAAAAGGGAAATATAACCCCCATTTTCAAGAAGGGGAAAATGGAGGAGCCGGGGAACCACAGACCAGTCAGTCTCACCTCTGCGCCTGGCAAAATCTTGGAGCGGATTCTCCTGGAAGGCATGTTGAGGCGCATGAAAAACAACAAGGTGGTTGGTGACAGCCAGCATGGCTTCACTAAGAGGAAATCCTGCCTGACCAATCTGGTGGCCTTCTAGGATGGAGCTACGGAACTGATGGACGGGGTAGAGCATTTGGTGTCATCTCCCTGGACTTGTGCAAAGAGTTCAACACTGTCTCACATGACATCCTTGTTTTTAAGTCGGAGAGACATCAATTTGATAGGTGGACCACTTGGTGGATAAAGAACTGGATAGATGGCAGCATGCAAAGAGTTGTGGTCAGTGGCTCACTATCCAGCTGGAGGCCAGTAACGACTGATGACCTTCAGGGATCGGTGTTGGGACTGATCTTGTTCAACATCTTTGGGGGTGACATGGACAGTGGGATTGAGTGTGCCCTCAGCAAATTTGCCGTGACGCCGAGATGTGTGGTTCGGTTGATACGTTGGAGGGAAGGAATGCCAGCCAGAGAAACCTTGACACGCTTGTGAGGTGGCTCGATGCCAACTTGATGAAGTTTAACCATGCCAAGTGCAAGGTCCTCCAGCTGGGTGGGAGCAATCCCAGGCGCAGCTACAGGTTGGGCAGGGAAGAGATTAAGAGCAGCCCTGAAGAGAAGGACTTGGGGGTGTTGGTCAATGAGAAAATAAACATGAGCCGGATTCAGTGTGCGCTCGCAGCCCAGAAAGCCAACTGTATCATGGGCTGCATCAACAGGAGTGTGACCAGCAGGTCGAGGGAGGTGACCCTGCCCCTCTACTCCGCTCTCGTGAGTCCCACTTGGAGTATTGTGTGCAGTTCTGGTGTCCTCACCATAAAAAGGACATGGAAATGTTGGAGCAAGTGCAGAGGAGGGCCATGAGAATGATCAGGGGAGTGGAGCACCTCCCATATGAAGCTAGGCTGAGAAAGCTGGGGCTGTTGAGCCTGGAGAAGAGAAGGCTGCGTGGAGACCTCATAGCAGCCTTCCAGTACCTGACGGGGGCCTGTAGGGATGCTGAGGAGGGACTCTTCATGAGGGACTGTAGTGATAGGACAGGGGGTAATGGGTTCAAACTTCAACAGGGGAAGTTTAGATTGGATATAAGGAAGAAGTTGTTTACTGTGAGGGTGGTGAGGCACTGGAATGTGTTGCCCAGGGAAGTTGTGAATGCTCCATCCCTGGCCAACATTCTGTATGGCTTCGGGGTTTTACTTTTCCCTGAGGAAGATGAGGAGTCTTTCCTATCATTGCCAGCTCATAGAGAATAGCTTTTAATTCGCAGCTACTTTTTAGATGAGGTAGAATTGAAGTGCCTGTCCCCTTGTAACTTATCAGTTCTTTCTGACTTTTCCAGGTGACAGAATACAAACTCCTTTCCATAAAGCGAAGTTCCCTACACTTTTTAAATTACTCTCTTCAGAAGATAGTCTGTGGGATGGCAAGATGGCCAAGAGATTTGGGGCTTTGGTACTGAATGTGAAGAAGGAGGGAATGAAAGCATAGCAGGATCACAGAAATACTGACCAGCGGCCTTCTCGGCAAAGCAGTGCTTTTGTTTCTCAGATTAGAAGAAGTAGCAACATACTCAAGTTCTTGCCTTGTCAAGACCTTTTCCTGGGTGCAAGTGTCTCCTCAGGTGTTTTGGGAGAAAAACCAAAGCTCCTGGGAGAAGGAAAAGGCTTCAATAAATGCAACCATTTCATGACCTTTTTGTCTTCTTGGACAGGTAAGTGCCAGAAAGAGAAGTGAAACCCACAGATGGAGAGAGGAGTAAAAAGGGAAGGGACTCATCCAAAACCAGAGACTGGCCAGATATTGATTTGGCAGTTTATTTCTGTATAGAAATGGTTAGAAAATTCAGAAAGGCATAATACATATGATGCTATCAATGCTGAGAACTGCAGGCAGTCTGAACAAAGTATTCCGGCAACTGCAAGGGGAATACATGCGTGTCAGTCACTGAGCCCTCTTACAAGCAGATCACACTGTTGGTACTCAGATTTGAGACAGCTTTGTTTGCAGACAGCTGGGATGCCTGCTATCATCTCCCAGTGGCATTTAGTTGTGGTTTTAGTATTTTTCTCTTTTAGGTGTTTTTGTTTGGTTTTCTGTGGGGTTTTTTTGGGTGGGGTTTTTTTTTTTTTGGTGGTTTTTTTGTTTGTTTGTTTGTTTTTATTATTTTGTTTCCTTGTTGTTGTTTCTTGTGTTTCTGTTTCAGCATCTCTGCCTGCCATGAACAGTTGTCAATGAAAACACAGTGGGGCAGTTCAATGCTCCTTTCTGCTGCCTGTCTGCATTTGCTTTCAGAAGCAAGTTTCTCTTTACTTCTGGACCTTAACTGGTGTCTAAGATATGCAGCTGTATTCGAACAACAGGCAGTACTTTTCTGGAGCTTGTCTGAATATATTTCAAGGTGTAGCAGTAGTCCTTCTGCATTCATAAATATCTTTCTGTCGTTTCTTTCCTAATCCAAAGTCTCTCTCTGTATACTTTCTGTTTTCCATTCTGCAGGATGCAGAGGGCAAGGCAGAGAGATACAACTTTTGTAATTCTTTCTGCTTTTTTACTAATACAGACGAAAAGCCACGCAAAGAGCAGTCTTGTGACATGACATGAAATTACTGGAAGTCCTTTCCAACCCTAACTATCCTATTCTAATCCTAATTATCCTATGAACCTCTGAAGTGTGTACTCGCACAATCTGAAATAGCTACTATCCTATAACGTGCTTCCTAAACTATATCCTATATATATCCCATATCTTATAATGTGTTTCCTAAACTATATCCTATATCTCTCCTAAAGTATATCCTAAAATTTGTTTTCAAAAGACGTAGCAATAGACTAATAACCGTAGTTGTAAACACAGTAACAAGCGTAATAACAGCGGTCGGAACAAAGTCCAGAGGCCAGCTCCCCACTTGGGGAGATGCTCCAGCAGGTGGGCATTTGCTGGCGGAGCTGAGGAGTGAGCCAGCAAGGCGTCCTGCGAGGGCTGGGATAGGTCTGAGGGTGCTACTCTGGCTCCGGGGTGAGGTGGTGGAACCTTCCAGCCAGAGCAGAAGGATATGGTGGCTCTGTCCTCGCCGCTGCCGAGGTGGCGCTGGGGCGGCAGGGTGCAACGCCAGCCCCAGGCAGCAGGGCTCATCTGGGGAATCCAGAGTCGTAAATGGGCACCTACAAGGGCAGAGTCAGAAAGCACTGATGAAACCATGAGGGTAGGAGAAGGTGAGAGCTGGCTCCTGGGTTTTTTGGCACTACGCTGTAAAAGAGGTCATTGCTAGCACAGGAGAGAGGCTCCTTTCTGGCTCCTTACTGGCAACTAGTGTTGCTTTGGTCCCTTCTCACCACATGTGATACCCTCAGAGCATGGGAAGCGGACAGAGATGGGCAGTGTCCCCTTTCAAGGCAGCAGGACTCGGCAGGGAGCCCCGCGAAGCTCTGGCATGGTCCTTTCCAAAACCCAAGCAGCAGCATACCTCACCAGGCCATACTAAAATCACAGGTTGGCAGGCAATGCTGAGGTAGCATATTATTTTGACTGTGTATCTCAGAGCCCTTCTCCTTTGTCCTATGGGTTGGTGTAAACAGATAAAAATCACATTCCTTTTTGGTTTGTTTTTTTTTTTCCCTTAAGAAGACATGGTTGAAAGTCTCCCCCGGTTAGAGAATGCTGACTTGACCAGATGAGAATGATACCCAGAGTGAATTACTGCCAGGGAATTTGCCTTTCAGAAGTTCTCATCATATTTTGTTAGGCCAACGTCACTTATTAATCCAAGCATTTTGGTAAAGCTCTATTTGAAATTCTTTCTGCATGTATTCTTACAGAACATTCGCATCTTAGTTTTCTGCAGCACTCTGATACTGAAGGATGCATTTATTCCAAGTGGAAATCTTGAGATCTGGCTAGCTCTTTGGAAGGTGCTTTTCAAAGCCGTCTGTTTACAAACCTATGGAGTTAGTTGGTCATGATCTAGCTGTACACCCTTGCAATAGCTAAGCTAATTCATCTTCATTTTGAGTACATTTAACCTAGGATATTAAATTAAATCAAGTTTAAGATGCTCCTTTCTGGACTAGCTGCTTCACAGACCCAGGCTCTTCCTGAGATTTGCCCAATCATTTGCAAAAAAGGGCTGGATCGTTTATTGCATTGCATTTGCCCCTCCAGTAAGTCTTTGCAATTTAGTCTACGGTGTGGTGCTTCTTTTGGCATTCAGGACAACTTTTGATTTTTAATAATTGGCAAAACATACCAAAGTATGAAGGACAAAGATTTCAGTAGCGAATGTAGCTGTAATGACCCTTCCGTATTACTCAGTCTGGGGAAGAGGCCGCTGAGGGCTGAGGTAATACATGGGCAGTAACGAGCAAAAAGCAAGAGTGGAAGAGAGCAAAAGTGCCAGTCTGAGACTGTACAAATCCAGTTCGCAGGTGGTGAAAGGCTAGCTCGCAAATGTCTTGGGAAGTGGTTCTTCTTGCCTCTGTTTGACAACTGTAGAGCGATGACAACTCCCTCCGACACTTCTTTTTCCCTTGTCGGTTATTCAATTCTTGCTGCAGGGAATACACTCAGGCTACTAATCCTCGGTGGGATGTTTTTTCTGCAGTTCCTTCTGCCTCTAACTCTGATGCTCAGTCTGTATTATACTCTCTGGGTATACCTACGTTACAGCCAATGAGGTATCATAGGGATGGTCAAACAGCCTCTGGGCCCACTAGCATTATAGCTGTAGCAGCAGAGACTATTGTCTCAATTACCCCAGAAGCAGAATGAATTATGTTCTGTTGAGATGCACACCGCTGCCTTTTCCAGTACGTACACTACCGATATCCAATATGGCATAATGCAGATTGCAATGGAGGAATACTTCAACATATAGAGGAAACTCAAGCTTCTAACAAGTGTCAGGGTACAAGATCGCGTTAGTTTTAATACTAGTCTAAACAAAGATGAACTGGGGCCATTGCAATTCTATGAATGGCAAACCAGCCTTTTCACATGTGTTCTGCTTGAACTTGATGCCTAGACAGGCTTCAGCTCTGACCTTGCAACCATTATGCTGTTTCTGTTTATCAAGTCCCTGACGTACAGTTTGTTAGATTTCATTTCGATATGATGTTCGTCTGAGATACTATTAATGCTGAGATGATATTTCCTTCCTAACAGTTGAGTGGATCTGTTAAGCTAGAGGGATGTGTGAACACCAGAAATCAGGCAACACAATTAACCTGCCTCACTTCCATACAGCTTTTTCATTTATAAAGTAAGATTTAAAAAAAATGTATATGCATGTGGATACATATATTTATTACCCATATGTGTATATATATATCTTGCAAAAGTATTTATGACAAGATCCCTGTTGGTAGGTAAATGATCCTATTCCATATTGAACAGTTTACTTGTGTTTGCGCTTTTGTGGTGTGTAATGGGCAAAATGTCAGACATGGTAGCATTATGAAATGCACAGTATTTCATTGTATTTCACCAGTTGCTCTCCAAAACCATTTTTTGTTTCTCTTAAGAAGTATTGACTTTGACTACTGTAATTTCAGGGCACTCCAGAGTTTCTAACATATTGTCCCTCCTCAGATAATGTTATTATTCTCACTATCTAACAGATAGCAGAAAAGATTAATAAGCATAGGCATGTAAACATTAGGCACCTGATATAAGTGGTGTTTTCAGGTTCCTCATGGTACCTGAATGGCATTGATAAAGGGCAATTCAGTGTTCATGTCTTCAGTGATCCCATCTTAAGGATGCAAAGGATGCTCTTTTAGAGGCGTCTGTCTATTTTCGACACTGCGCTGCATCTGATTTACTCACTGTCGTAGTTTAAGACCAGCTGGTAACTCGGATCCATGCACCCACTCGCTCACTCTGCCACTTCTTCCCCAGCCCCCAGTCCTGGAGGGATGGGGTGGAGAATCAAAAGAATGTAAATCCAATGGGCCGAGATAAGAAGATTGTGGTAACTAAGGTAAGAGACGTCACTTGGAATATTGTGTGCAGAGAGAGAGAAATGCAACCCAGAGGTGGAGAGAGGACTAGAAGGGGAAGGGGCTCATCCAAACCCAGAGACTGGCCTGATATTGATTTTGCACTTTATTTCTGTGTAGAAAGGGTAAGAACATTCAGACAGCATAGCACACATGAAGAAATGCTGAGAACTGCAGGCACTCTGCGCAACCTATTCCAGCAAATGCAAGGAGAATGCGCACGCATCAGTCACTCAGCCCCATTACAGACAAATCGCTCAGTTGGTACCCAGATGTGAGACAGTTTTGTCTGCAGGCGACAAACTGGGATGCCTGCTATCATTTCCAATGGCATTTAGACAGCCTTCTGTTTACAAAGTATCACAGTAGACACTGGACATCTATGGTAGATCACACTAAGATCTTGAGAGCTGATCTGACTCCCTCTCCCATGCAGAGGGATCTGAGGGATTTTTTCTTTTTTTTCTTTTTCCCAAATGGGATTTCGGGTTGGGGGTTTTTGTTTGGTTGGGTTTGGGGGTGTTTGTTTCTTCACAAGTTTTTTTTTCTCTTTTTTGTTGTTGTTGTTGGAGGATTTTTGTTTGGTTTTGTGAGGGTTTTCTTAAAATTTTGTTTTCTTATTGTTGCTTTTTTGGTTCTGTTTCAGCATCTCCCTGCCCGGAATGAGCAGTTGTCAGTGAAAACACAGTGGTTCAATTCCATGCTCCTTTCTGCTGCCTGCCTGCCCGCCTGCATTTTCTCTTAGAGACAATTTTCTCCTCTGGACCTTCACAGGTGTCTAAGATAATGCAGCTGTATTCCAAGCGCAGGCCAGTACTCATCTGGAGCATATCTGAATCTTTTTCAAGGTGCAGTAGTAGTTCCTCTGCATTCATAAATATCTTTCTCTCATTTCTTGCCCAAGCCAGAGACTCTCCCGGCATACTTTCTCTTCTGTTTGGCAGAATACTTTCTTTTTCTGCATTGTGCAGGGTGCAGATGACAAGGCAGAGAGACAGATGCAACTTCTGTAATTCTTTCTGCTTTGTTACTAACAGCGCTGTAAAGCCACTCCAAGACAAGTCTTGTGAGCTAACATGAAATTGATCGAAGTCCTTTCCAACCCTAACTACCCTAACTACCCTATAATCTACAAAACTACGAGGTGTGTACTGAAACAACGCGAAATAACTACTATCTTAGAACTTGTTTCCTAAGCTATATCCTAAATATATCCTAAAGTATATCCTAACATTAGTTTCTAAAAGAAACAGTAATAGCCTAACAAAAAGTAACAAATGCAGTAACAGTCGTAGTAACAAACACAGCAATAAATGCCGTCAGATGGCATTCAAAGTCCAGCTCCGCATTCGGGGAGACGTGCCCACAGGTGGGCATTTGCCGGCAGAGCTGACCAGTGAGCTCGCAAGGTCTCCTGCGAGGGCTGGCATGGGCCCGACGGCGCTGCTCTGGCTCCGGGGTGGGTTGGTGGCGCCTTCCACACAGAGCAGGACACCGTGGCTCTGTCCTCGCCGCCACCGGGGTGGTGCTGGGGCCGCACGGCGGAACTCGAAGGCCGGGCGGCAGAGCTCCTCTGGGGAGCCCAAGCAGTACACGGGCACCTAGGAGGGCAGAGTCAGAAAGCGCAGATGAAACCGTGAGGGCAGGAACAGGCAGGACTTGGCTCTCCTGGGTTTTTTGGACGTGTGCTGTAAAAGGGGTCATTCCTAGCCCAGGGGAGAGGCTCCTTCCTGGCAACTGCAGTTTGCTTTGGTCCCTTCTCAACCTACGTGATTGATACCCTCAGAGCATGGCAAGTTGACAGGGATGTGCAGTGCCCCTCACCAGGGAGCAGGGCTTGGCAGGGAGCCCTGGGGAGCTCTGGCATGGTCCTTTCCAAAACCCAAGCAGCAGCATCCCTCACTTTGCTGTACTGAAACCAGACTTACACAAACTGGGCTTCTACAGGGGCAAAATGAAACCTGCCAATGCTGCGGTGGTATGTTTCTGCTGACAGACATGCTCCTCCGAGGACGTCTGCATGCCCCCTTTCTAGGACCATCCTCTGCACCTCAGGAGTATTTCCTATCCTCAGAACTTAGAAAGATGGAAAAGAAGGTCTGCTACATACCCGTGCTCCTCCTTCTTCCCCTGCTTTCAGTTGCCCATCCCTGAGAAGGGCTCGGTGGACAGCCTGCTCTTCTTCTTGCAGGGTGGCCCATCGCTCCCCTCTTCAGAGGCTGCTCGCCGCTTTCGGTTCCCTCTTGCGGAGCCGGGCAACCTTTCCATTCAACAGGATTGTTAGACAGCTGAAGCCACGATTACCTTGAACCAAGCAAAGCTAGGTACTTTTACCTTTCCTCCCCGCCAAAGCTGTTCTGTTGCTCGCTCTCAGGAGCGACAGGAGGCACCTGCAATGGGAAGGTGTAAGTTAGCAGGGAGCAAGCACCTCCCTGCCCAATTGCTCCCCGAGCTCTGAAAGGCACAGCCCTTGGATGGCTTTGCTCAGCTCAGCTGAGCCAGCTGCGAGATCACCACACAAAGCAGGATGCTCAACCTGCATCCGCCTTGCTTGGAGCTTTGGCAGAGCTGCAGGCCGGTGGCTGACCGTGCTTGTCCCTGCGGCAGCAGCCCCACCTTCCGAAGGGGAAGGCTTTTGTTGTCACGCTCTTTGTGCACTTCACAAACCTCGGCTGTTTCTGCCTCTGCGGGCGGCGCTGGAGGCTCCTCGTCCCCCTCGCTGCCCAGCCCGGCCTCCTCCTGCCCAAGGAGTGCCTCCTGCTCTTCAATGAGGAGCTGCACGAGCTGGGTCACCTGCACACAGCAAAGCACTGCTTTCACCGAGGGGCCTGATAAGGGCTCCAACAGCCTTTCCCAGCCCGACCCACGCTTCTGTGCAGGAAGCTGCAGCCCTGGGGCTGCCCTTCCCGGCTGCTGCCCCATGGCTTTGCTGATGGGAGGAGGCAGCCAGGACCCTGGGAACAGCAAAGCTGGGGCGGGCTGGGGAGGCTGTAGCCTGGCGGCGAACGCAGCGTACCTTGCCCGTCTCCTGAGCCAGGGCATCCAGGGGCAGCTCCTGGGGTGGGCTCAGGAGGTTTGGCCCCACGCAGATGGCCAGGTTCCCGGCCGTCATCTTCGTTGTGGCCACGTTAATGCTGATGCTCCTAAGCAGCAACAGCAACTGCCGCAGCAGGAGCAGGTTGGCCTCGGGTAACCTGCTGGCCACCCTGAGGGAGCGGGAGCACAGCGTTAATGAAGTCGGTGTTGACAACACAGGTCTCCCAGGCTGATCTCACCCAAGGCCACCACCTGCTCTACAGCAGAGGGACTGCCTTCACTGAGACACAGCCACCTCCCTTCATCCCTGCCCTTCTCACAGAGGCCCCTGTTGGAGCAAGCCCCAGTCCCCGTGGGAAGTGCTTCATGGAGAGAAATGCTTCCCTGTGCCCTTTTCCCCCAACACCAAAACACCACAGAAGCCCGAGGCGGCTTGCAGGAAGCATGGCTATTTCAGGCAGGCCATTGCTTTGCAGGCGAGTGCCAGCCTGTGCCGGTCCCCGCAGGCTGCTGCCGCACTTACTCCCTGAGTGCTGCCAGCCTCTCCTGCCTGCTGGTCTTCTGCATGGCGCTCATCCACTCCTCGTAGAGCCGGCCATCGAGGAGCTTGGAGGGGATCTTCCGGAGCAGGTCCTGCGGGGCCAAGGGCTCCGCGTGAGGTTTTGGCCGCTGGCCCCCAGGAGCACCCGCAGCATCCCCCGCCCTCTGGCTCATGAGCAGGCGGCTGGGTTTCTGCTGGTGCTCCCGCAGGTGCCCGTCAGCACCAAGAGAGCCGGGAGCTGCAGGCTCCAGGTCAGCAGGGCTCACCTTCAAGAGGACGGCCAGCAGCAGCACGGGCTGGCTTTCGAGGTGGACCTCCAGCCCGCTGTCGAGTGCCTCCCTGACCTCGCGGGTGGCACGCTCGCTGGCTGACAGCCGGAAGATCCCCTCCGTGGACGGCCCGTGCTCACTGAGCAGCGCCAGCAGGTCCTGAGGGCACAGAGGAGGAGAGTTGCTGGGCTGGATACGGGCCCTGAGGTAGGTGCTTGGGACAGCCCCTGTCTGGTGGAGCCAGCAGGATGGGATGGGAAGGAATGGGAAGAGACAGGACGGGATGAGATGGGATGGGATGGGATGGGATGGGATGGGATGAGATGTGTTGAGTACGCCCTGGCCAGGCTGGCTTACCTGAATGGGCTGGGGCAGCATGCCATCGTGGCTGCAGAGCTCTCCCAGGGGGCGGCCAAACAGAGCTCCCGGGCAAGCAGAGCCTGATGGCCCCGGCACCTCCGGTGCAGCTGAGGTCCCGGACCGTGCAAACGGCCAGGGCAGCCTCATCCTGCTCCGGCGGGACCTGCCTGCTGCCAAGGGAATCAGAGCAAAGAGCCGTGGAGGAGAGGCACGTGGAGAGAGCTCCCAGACTCCCTCCGTGCTGTCCCACCACTGTCCATGCCAGTGGGAGAGGCGGTATTTTTTGGGACTGAGGGGCCCCAGGGCTCAGCTCTCTCCTGCTGCTGAGCGATGGGGATGGACGTGCCCTGTGTGAAGGGCAACGGCAGCCCCATCACAGCGGGCATGCGCGCCTGCAAGAGCAGGAGAGAAGGGCCATCCTGCCCCTGTCCTCTGCAAACTCACCATCCACGTGGCCACGTCTGCCGGAAGAGCCAGGAGGTGGCAGCTGCTGGGCGCCAGCCTGCAAGAAATGGGCTGCACTCAGCAAGCAGCCCCTCAGCAGAAAGGGTCCCCAGCGAGCTGCATCAGCCCCTGGCCGTGTATGAGAGGTGGGGATTGCGCCTCAAGTGACCCTGACCTGAGCCTGGCGCTGGAGCAACCTCTCCAGGCTGTTGGCATCCAGCGTCGTCGCCTGGGCAAGGGGAAAAGAGCAGAAGGTGAGGAGCGATGCAGCTGATGCTGAGCTGGGGCAGCCCCTGGGGGAGAGCAGGGGCAGGAGGGACACTCACAGCATTGCGGCCCCTCAGCTCCTTCAGCACCATCCGGATGGATGGCAGCCGGGTCACCCGGGCCCCCTGCGCTCCTTCCGGCGGTCTGGGCATGGGGAAGGGGCAGAGAAAGAGCTGCGTGAGACCCAAGGCAGCTCCTCCCTCTGCTGCCAGCCTGGGGAGCACTTCCATGCTGCCCGGAAGGGCTGGTACCCCGCGGCAGTGGAGTGGAGCGGGAGCAGCGGGAGTGGTGAGGATGGGGCTGGGCAGGAGTTGGATTGACACAGCCGGAGGAAGCAGCTCCGGCGGCTGTGGCTGCCCAGCAGTGGGGACTCCTCTGCCTGCAGCTGTGGGAGCGCCTCTGCCTGCAACCTCTGGGGCACCTCTGCCAAGCCCAGCAGAGGTGTTCCGTTATCGTTTGTGCGTCAGGTGTGGAGCACCCCCCCATGATGGGAGCACAGTCTGCTCTGTGCCCTGTGCTTCAGTGCCAGGTAGGGCTTACCCAAGGAGGGCGCTGAGCCAGAGCTCCTTCACTGCCCGGGAGCTGCCAAGAGAGAGCAGAAGCAGCCTGAGTGCCCGCTGTGCCCCAGTGCAGGATGCCCCGAGGGGCAGGACAGAGGTGCTGCCACCCCTCTCGTGGGACGCTGCACCGGGACTCACCAGAAGGTGACGACACAGGAGCCGCAGGGCCAGAGGAAGACCAGGGACCTGCCGGCCTTCCCTTCCTCCTCCTCCTCCTCAGTGGCATCCCCGTCGGAGCCCTTCCCGCTGCTCAGCACCTGGAGCAGGCCCAGGGCCAGGCAGAGCAGCGGGCTCGGGGGGCTGCCACGTCTGCAGAGAGGAGCAGCAGGGAGTGACCTGGAGGTGCCCGAGCCCACTGGCTCCCCTCTAGCGCTCAGCTGCTATGGGCACAGCCATGGGTGCACCCAGCAGCAGGGTACTGGGGTCCTGCGCCTGCTCCTTGGCTGTCCCTGCTCTGGTGCCCTGGTGCCAAGGCCAGGGCTTGGGAGGAAAGGCAGCTGGGCTCTGTCAGTCTTACTTGGTCTTGGCGATGACCACGCTGTCCCTGAAGAGGAGGAGGTCCCTCTTCTTCCCCTGGCTACGGCCCTGGCTCACCCGCACACGCTCCTGCAGCAGCGGCTGAGGCAATGCCTGGCTGGCCTCACACTGCTGGTGAGGGCCAGCGTCATCCCTGCAGGGCAGATGCCATCGGGCATGAGCAAGGCGGCTGCTGCGGGTCCCAACTGTGCCGTTGCATCCCCGAGCTGTGGGGTTACTCACCTTGACCCGCAGCAGCAGAGCCACTGCCCCATCCTCACAGGGCTGGGGGAAGACGTGCGCGTAAAAATTTCTTGGAAATATAACGGGAGCGCTGCTCTAACCCAGAGAATCACCCCCAGTGCCTCTGGTGCTGCTATCCACAGCACCGTCCGTGCAGGCACTGGGGCCGTTGCCAGGCCAGCAACGGTTTAGTCCGGAGCACCATGGTGACCTTGGTTCTGGAACCCGGGGCCCAGAGTGGGCGGAGCCCTGTGGAGCTCTCCCCAGGACGTCCATGTCCAGCCCTGGCCCCAAGGTCTCCTGCCTTACAACTGCAGTTTCCACCAATGGAAGGCCACGGCTCCTGCAGCCATGTCTTCTGACGCACAGGTCCAGGGAGCACCAGGTCTTCCATGCGCACTGAGGCAACACAAAAGCATTAAATGACTCTGTCATTTCTTCATCCCACTTTTCAGTGGCCATCTTCATGAAGTATTGGTCTGATACTTTCCTCAGGCCTCTACTTGTTATTAGCATACTTCAAAAGGCCTGTTGTTGTTGTCTGATGAAACACTGACCAGTTTCATCTCTAATTGAGGTTTGGCCTTTTGTGATGTCTCCCTCCATGTGTGAATCACAGCTCTATAGTCTTCCTGAAAAGCTCGACCTTGCTTCTAGAGAGCACACAATTTCTGTTCCCACCCCAGTTCCAGGAGGATTTTCAAGCTGCTCTTCTGCTGCACCTGCTTGACTTCCATTGACACGATGGGGCTGCTTCTCCTGTACTTTCAAAAGCTGGTTCTTTAAAAACAAGCAGTTCTCGTGGTCCCCTAAGTCCTCAAAAGCTCATGCCCAAGAGACCCTGACAAGTAGGTCCCTCTGCAGCTTCAGTTTTGCTCTCTTGATACTCAGGGCAGCAACTCTGCTGAACTTTTCCCTCACAACTCCCAAAAGTTTGAGCTCAAGGTCTTTGGGATTAGGGTGGCCAAGGTCTTTGGGATTAGGGTGGCCAAGACAGCCTCCTACCATCACACCTCGCGTGCATCCCTCTTGATTCACAAAAAGCAAGTCTAGGAGGGCACCTTTCCTAGCTAGCTCTCTAAGTGCTTGTGGAAAGAATCTACCTTCCTCAAAGTTCAGGAATTCCGCAGCCTTACTTGTCCCAGTAGTGACAGTATGGTATTCCCAGCTGAGGTGTGGGAAATGGAAATCCCCCAGAAGGACAAGAGGTACCTATGCAGAGATTTCTCCTAACTGAGAACAGCCTGGTAACTAAGGTATAACACAAAACCACTACTGCTACCACCAATAATACTGATGTTAAGGGAAATAACAAGGGGAGAGTATATAAAGATGAAAGGGGAAAAGGAAAAGAAAACAATAAACCGCAGTGATGCACAGTATAAGCATGCTGGGGAGGGACTCTTCATTAGGGACTGTAGCGGTAAGACAAGGGGTAATGGGTTCAAACTTAAACAGGGGAAGTTTAGATTGAATATAAGGAGGAAATTCTTTACTGTAAGGGTGGTGAGGCACAGGAGGGGATTGCCCAAAGATGTTGTGATGCTCCATCCCTAGAGGTGTTCAAGGCCAGGTTGGACAGAACCTTGGGTGACATGGTTTAGTATGAGGTGTCCCTGCCCATGGCAGGGGGGTTGGAACTAGATGATCTTAAGGTCCTTTCCAACACTAACTGTTCTATGATTCTATGATTCTACGAAATGTTCAAGGCTAAACAAAGCCCTTGAGCTGCATTTTCCATCTGCTTATCACTGTGTTCAAAAATGCAGCTTTTTATTCTACTAAAGTATCTGAGAATCCGGTTCTTCTTTACACGTGCTAGGAGCTGGATATTGCACTTTAGAAGAGGATTTTGAGAGGTGAGATCTACACTCATGGGACTACACTAATGTCAGGTGAAGTAAACTAAGGGTGAGTATTGAATAGCACTGGCAGGACAGAAAGATCAAGGATAAGTCACAAACATTGAGCTGTTGATAACAGGAAATGCTTTATCTTGGATAAATCCTTGTGTGTTTTTTCTTCAACTCTGTTTTCTCTGTACTTCACACTAAATCTCTAAGGTTTTGCTGTCCATGGAGACAAGTTATCATTCAACAGGGAAGAAAGATTCACTTCATGAACTCCCAATAAAACACTTTTTTTTCATTTCTTTTGACCTCTGTGACCAAAACCAAAAGTCACTTCTAATGTGTCTGTCTGTGGTCAGGGTAGAGAATAATGCAATGCATTTTAAAGAAATATGTGCGCCTTTATTGATTTGTATTTGACTACACTTCATATCTAGTTCTTCTTAGCACAATTTATAAGCACATTTAAACAAGATACTTCTCCTGAGTTTGCATTATCATTCACTGAAAATGGCTACAACATGCATTATTTTGCATTTGCTGCATTGCAGTTGGGTGCATCTCATGCTATGCCAGGGAGGAGGGGAGCCGGGAGGAAGCAGAGACAGGACACCTGACCCAAACTGACCAAAGAGGTTATTCCATACCACAGCACGTCATGCCCAGGATGTGAAGATGGAGAGCAGAGACCTGGAAGAGTGTGGTGGTGCACTGGGGGTGCACGGCATGGTCAGGTTTTGGTACTGGGGGGCTCGCTGCTGGAGGGTGCACTGGCTGGGTCAGGCTTGGTGAGCAGTTGTATTCTTTTTCCTTGTATTTCTCTTGTATCATTACTGGTGGTAGCAGTAGTGATTTGTGTTATACCGTAGTTACTAAACTTCTTATCTCAACCTGTGCGAGTTGCATTCTTTTGATTCTCCTCCCCATCTCCGTGGGACAAGGGGAAGAAAGAGGAGGAGTGAGTGAGTGAGAAAACTTCGTGGGGGAGTTAGAGGCTTAAACCACGACATTCATGTGATGGTTCCCCAGACTGCTTCAGGAGGTTTTGAGTAATCAGTCCCCTACGAAGCTAAGCCATAAGTAAAGTAATTTGGTTTTGAACATTCCATTCACCAGGCCTAAATAACACAAGTGCTTAAAAAGTGTTATTCTGGAACTGCGTGTTAGTGACGTATCAAGTCAAAAATTATGGCTGAAAGAATATTATGGAAAAGCTCTAGTTTTGACATTAAAGGAAAGTAATTTTTGCAGAAGCTAGCAAAAAATACTGAAATTAAACTAATTTGCAGGAGGGTTAGCTTTTTTTGGTTTGGATTTTCAGTAAAAATTAAAGGGAGAAAGGAGAGAGAAAAATACAAAATAACCATCAGCAATATCTTAGGTAAGAAATACGATAGAAGTTATAACTAACTGCTAATGGAGCAGTAACTCTCTGAAATTTCACTGACTTTGTTACAAATGCCAGACATATTAAAAGCTCAGACTCAGATGTCCACAAATGCTCCTTTACGTTCATCGCTCTTCCATTCCCATATATTCCTTTGCATTATTTCCCTATATTCTTGGACTGAGGATCTCAGCTTAAACACCTGAGGAGATATATGAAATATGTGTGTATAGATGTGAATGTACATCTATAAATCTGAAAGGAAATTTTTAATTCAGGAGAGGAAAAGAGTTTTCCAAAGTTAAATGAGAAACAGCCTCACCCCTGACCAGTACAGTAACTTTTCTTCACATGGCGCTGAAGCTGCTGCAATTACATGAGTAAGTCTTACTCTTCTGTATGGAAATTTAACTTTAGAGAAGTGCGGTGAGTTGGCTTTGGCTGGCTGCCAGATACCCACCCAGCCACTTTATCACTCCCCCTCCATCAACAGGACAGAAGGGAGGAAATAGAACAAAAAACTCACAGACTGAGCTTTTAAAAACAGGGAGATAACTCAGCAATTATCATCATGGCAAAATAGACTCAACTTGGGGAAATTAATTTATTGCCATTTAATTGCAACAAAATTGGATAGTGAGAAGTAAAAGCAAAACTAAAACCAGTTTCCCCTCACCCCTCCCTTCTTCCCAGGCTTAACTTCATTCCTAAATCTTCTGCTTCCCCTCACGCCCAGATGGGGCAAGGGAATGGGGGTTGCAGTCACTTCATAACTCTCAATTTCTGCTGCTTCTTCCTCCTTTCCCTGCTCTAGAGTAAAGTTCCTCCCACAGGATACAGTCCTTCACAAATTTCTCCAATGTGTGTTCTTCCCACAAAGCACAGTTCTTCATGAACTGCCCCAGTATGTGCCCTTTTCATATGGTGCAGTCCGTCATGAACAGAGAGCTCCAGCATTATACCCCCAAGCGGCACAGTGCTCCAAGAATGCTCCAGGATGGCTCCCCCATGTGTCACAGCTTCTAACAGAAGGCTGCTCCTACATGGGTCACTCTTCATGCCATAGTTCCTATCAGGAGCTTGCTCTGACAAGGATGTATCTGGCAGGGATGTATCATGGGATGTATCTTCCTTCAGGATATATCCATCTGCTCAGGTGTTGGGTTCTCTATGGGCTGCACAGTGAATATCAGCTCCAACATGGATATCTATGAGCTGCATGGGGATAGCCGGCCTCAGCATGGTCTGCACCACGGGCTGCAGGGAAATCGCCGATTTAGCACCTGCAGAAACTTCTCTCCTCCTTCTTCATTGACCTTGGTGTGTGCAGGGCTGTTGCTCTCACATTTACATCTCTCTCAGGGCTGCTGTGCAATATTTTTACTGTTTCTTAAATGCATTATCTCAGAGACCGATGTTTCTTATTGGGTCAGCTCTGTCCAATGGTGGGTGTGTCTTGGAGACAGCTGTTAACTGTCTCTGTCCAACATGGGGACAGCTTCTGGCAGCTTCTCACAGAAGTCACCTCCACAGCACACACACACCCCTGCTACCAAAACCGTGCCATGTAAACCCAGTACAAGGTATTCCTCCTAACAGCAAATTTTCCTTCCCCCAAGAAGAAAAACTTATGGCTATAATAAAAAATTGCATTCTCAATATTGCTGAAAGAGTAATTAAAAACGGCTGAAACCTATCTATGTGCAGTAATAACATCTCTACAATAAAGCTATATAAAGGTGTAGCTCCAAGGGATTGCATCTGTCCTGAACTGCAGGAATGATTCTAACATGTGTCAACTTTAGTATGGCAATGTTTCTTTTCTGATTGTACTGAAACATTAGCTAGTCTAGGCCACTAGCAATTGAAATACTACTTTCAAGATGGAGAAAAAGAACATCTGAATAGATATATAAATATATTCCTAAATGAGGTCTTAGAAAATGTCAATTACGTATCATTTGATGCTGCACAGTTTAATGAAGAAGGTCTCCTTCCCCTTGATCTCAGGGAGTAAGTATTACTAGCCTGGACATATAGCATTATCTGGTCTATGTAGAACCACAGGGTAATTCAGCTTGGAATGTATTTGAGAAGGTCATTAGACCAACCTCTTCTTGGATGCATGGTCACCCTAGGAGGCCAGACTATGTTATGCAAAGTTTTATCACTTCAGGTATTTGCAAGGGTATGTGGAAGGAGAGCATATCTGCTCCCTCAAGATTATCTGATTAAGCACCTTGTCAAATGAGATGATATAGAAAGGGAGGAGTCAATAAATAGCATTTCACCATGACCTCATGCACAGCCACAGATGCTTCCAGGTGTACCTGCTGCAACATGGACTTAGCCACAGATGCTTTGAGGTGTACCTTCTCCAGGACTTATTCTTGGGCCACAACCCCATCAGAGGTACATGTGCTGCAACGCAGGCATAACCATGGTCACAGACACTGAGATGTACCTGCTCTGGTGTGGACTCACTCATGGCCACAGATACTTCAGGGGGTCCTACTTCCACATGGACTCATCCACAGGTCACAGACCCTTCAACTCTAGTTCTCTCTGGAGTTCCAGCCTGTCCAGTACAGCAGTACAGAAAGAGCAGCAATGCCCTGGCCATCTGCCAGCCCAGGCACATCACCATTGCTGTTATCAAAATGTTCCCAGGCACAGCAGAGTAAGATGATAAGCAGTACAGCACTACAGCAAGCGGTGAAAGTAAAAAGCAGCCTCTAACGAGCACTAGGCACTAATTTACACTAAATAAAGCAAGCCCTTTGGCAACCACTGAAGCCTGTCAATTAATGGCCAAATAACAGTAACAGCTATAAATTCTGTCTAGCACATTCCAATTAAATCTGTCACTATCCTGAACCTTCTGAGCCACACTTTGAGCACCAAAACCAACTGTCATCCCTGTATTACCAGCACTGTTTTCAACGCAGATCAAAAATGTTGCTTCATACTAGCTATTATGAAACAAATTGCATTTATCCCAGCCAAAACTAGCATGGGTCCAAGCAGTTTACAAAATCTTGTCTCCCTTATGCATTGTCCTTAGACCAGTGATACACTCTCACCTCCAAAGATGGTGTAATTTTATCTTCCGAAGAATCAAAATGAAGTTACAGCCTACTACTGGGAAGTGGAAGACTTTGTAAAGTAAGTATTAATTCTGCCATGTACATGTCTTTGTCTTCTCATAATTGACTTCCCAGGGTTGGTATCTGTCGTGGTTTAAGCCTCACCCAGGCTAATAACTCACGAAGTTTTACTCCCTTCCTCCCTCCCTTCTTTTTCTTCCCCCAGTCCCGGGGGGGTGGGGAGGAGAATCGGAAAAAACACAACTCACACAGGTTGAGATAAGAACAGTTTAGTAACTAAGGTATAACACAAATCACTACTGCTACCACCAGTAATAATACAAGAGAAATACAAGGGAAGAGAATACAACTGCTCACCAAGCCCGACCCAGACAGTGCACCCCCAACAGCGAACCCCCCAGTGCACCACCACACCCTTCTGGGTCTCTGCTCTTCGTTTTCACATCCTGGACATGACGTGCTGTGGTATGGAATAACCTCTTTGGTCAGTTTGGGTCAGGTGTCCTGTCTCTGCTTCCTCTCGGCTCCCCCCCGCTCCCCAGCATAGCATGAGGCTCAGAAAGTCCTTGGTCAGACCAAAATATTACCAAGCAGTAACTGAAAACACTGGTGTTATCAGCGCTGTTCCCAGGCCCAAAATCAAAAACACAGCACTGCACCAGCTACCAAGAGGGAGAAAAAATGAGTGCTGCTGCTGAACCTATGACAGTATCTTCCACCGTGCTTGATCTATGGTTTGGCATTTCACAGAGGCATGGGAAGATGTGTACACAAACTAGCTTCAATTGTCTGCTTTAAGACACTTATGATAGCTGTGTCCTTACTGTCCTTACCTATTCTTTACACATCTTTTATACATGTCCTTTACACATTTTTAAATGAGAGCTAGATTTCTCTTGGCATGACATTTTAACTTAAGCATAATTGGAGGCTCCTGTTCTGAATCACCTTCTGAATGATCCCTTTGTCTTCATTAATGGTATAGAGAGGCAAGTCAAAGCTGATTTCTTAGTTAAATGCCTAAGGCTACACAGTACAAACAGCCTGTATAGAGTCTGCAAAGCCTGGAATACTGCCACTGCATTTTCCTGGTAAGTAAGCTAATATTCAACAGTGTGCATCACTGTTTAAAATATTGTATGAATGTATCTAGGTCTAGTTCAAGTGCCAGTCATTCCTTATTTCTCCTATGCTGTATTCATAGAGCTTAGAAAAAGTCTACATCCTTTGGCGGTTGCATTCAAACATCTCAAACTGGAGAAAAGCACCCAAAGTAACTATACAATGTACAATATTCTAAAGAGGTCTGAGCTGTCCAGTGTTTCTTGTCTTCAAATGTGGACAGAAAATAACTGGCAAAGGCAGTAACTCAGAGAGACAACACATTGGTATCCTTCATACTACCCGTATTTCTTTTGTACAGAGTCACAGTAAGACCACTAATTAGGATGTTAAATTTTGCCATAGCGTGATTAACATTTCTAAGGCATGCTATCTCCTCCTGTAGTTGTTCCTTCACCTTTCAAGCAAAAGGTTGTAAGACAACTGAGAGTAGTCACTATACAGACCAAAGGGACAATGGAATGCATAACTAAGACAATTCTATCTGTAAAATGCTACAATATTATCAGTTGTGACTAACAGTTACTAAAATATATAGAACTGCATATTGAAGGGGAGGGCAGCACAGCTTAACCACACTTTAGGCAGTAAGAGGAACCATCTGTTTACATTAATCTTTGATAATATTGCCTTTCTCTATTTTTGCAATTCTTGTGTCAAATTACACTTTACTGTCAAGCCAAGATGTTGCAAAGAGTAGTCTATTGAGTGTATATTGGAAATATTCCAACTGCCTCATATTTACTTTTGAAATACTATAGTTGTTAGAAGATGTCTCTAATACAGTGTTTATGCATTGTTTATTAATGTTGTAGAATTACTGAAGGATAAATGTATGCAATGCTGAAAAGATAATACCATAGGTAAAATACATTTACAAAGAGAACAGTTCTGGGAAATAATGTAAAAGTATTTTGATATTTATGCATTGTTTTTTTTTTTTCAAGAATCTTCTTTTTGTTGCCTTTTTTTTTCCTGCAGTTTAAGACAGCATTGCTAACTAGAACTATATGACAATTTTTAGCACATTTGTCTCACTGTTATGTTAGCAGCCTGAAAAATAAATCACTGAAAAGCAACAGAACAATAAATTTTCCTTCCACACATGCTGTACACCTACAGGATATTAGTTACCATTCAAGATTATGAAAATATTCTTACTATAATACTTTTTTTATTTACTTTTTTTTTTTTTTTTAAGCTAAATTTAAATGGCATGTACTGAGATAGCCAGCAGTTTAAAACTGGATGGGTCAAAGTGTCACTGATGTGGGGCTTCCTAAACAAAGATGCAGAGTCTAGTTAGTAAGGGAGACACTGTTCATTCTGTGCAGGGTGCTCATTGGAAGTCTCCACAAACAAAGCACACCTATTTTTGTGACTTTAAGCTATTCATACATTTTGACAAAGAAATCAGTGTCCGTGGGTTGAGAGTTAATTAGTATTCCACCTGTTATTGGTTAGAGGTCTCGTGCTAAGCAGGTACACATGCTCAGTCTTTTTCTTCTTTTGAGTCGGTGGGTTTCTTGAGTCAGTGGGCTGTGAGCTGGTGGTCCTGCTGTCCCCTGCCAGAATTCTCTTTTACCTCATTACTGCCCATTTTCTTCTGGGTAGTCATCCAAACAGTGGGGCCTGATGTTCCTCATTATCAGTCCTGACTCAGAACCCAGGAAAGCAGGATGGATGCTCCTTTTTTAGAGAAGCCTTTGCATGTTACCTAGTTTGTATGTTATCTTAGCAGAACTACTGACTGGATTAGCATTGTTTCACAAGATATTGCAAGCATCAAAAAGGGTGCTAATATTAGCTTTATTATTAAAATGTTGCCTAATATTTGTATACCTCTGTGTTTTATGCTCCATTGCTAGAACAGGACTAACATGAATGTGTACATTTGAATTTTAAGTCATTGCAACCTGTACAAACATTTATTTCCTAACCAAATGAAGCATAAGGCATGTAAAATATAAAAAAATAGAAACAACAAATTCTGGATGCAGGATTACAGCAGACTTATTTGCAATTGCTGATAGAGAAAAGACAATATATCTAAGCATCAAATTATGCTAGGATAAGCTAAAATGAATGTAGTGGAATGTACCCTGGTAAAAACCAGTCTCATAAAGAAAAAATCAAACCTCTGGTCTTCAAATAGCAAACTTTTAGGTTTTAGATGCATTATTTCTAGTTTTCTAAAACATTTTTGGGGGTGTTTTGATTTTGGTTTTATTTTCACTTAATTGCCAAAATAAGGAAAATTTGTTCCATGTTAGTGATTAAGAATTAGGATAGGATTTCCTGAAATTCTACTGGATTGGAAACTTCATGTTTTGTCCCACTTAAATCAGAAATAATATAGGAAATATGCTCAAGGACGTATCTTTTTTTTTTTTCACTTTCCCTAAAACGTCATTTCTGACTGACATGGGAATGTATTTTGTTTTGTATTATGCTTCTTCAAATAAAAATAGAAATGCCAGACATGCATTATTCAGCAGAAAGTTATCTGGCCAAGTTTCCTGCTTTAGTACATTTTAGGATTTATCCTTCCATTTTTTTGTAATACCTATGGATTTATACCTATGAATAACATAGGTATTTAAATTTGGACAGATTCATCCTATATATCAAAATGAAAGTGTACACTAATTCAAATGTGTTATGACACGTATTTTAGATGGCTCAGAATTTCATGCAATTTCGATAATATTCAGAAACCAACCTTTGTGAACTTTAGCCAGGTGTGTGTTCTCATCACTTCTGCAGTTCTATTCTCCAAGTGCTAAGAATTTCAGAATCCCAAGCTGGGTATAAACAAACGAGGACTAGCAACCTTGGAAAACAAAGTGGTTTTCATGGTTCTTCTGAAAACCTTATAATGTGGCAGAAACATATTTGGAATAGAATTTGCCAAAATGATGATGATGTCATTTGTGAAACATGTATATGTTATGCAAGGTATGGAGGAATCCTAAATGGCAAATATACCAGCGGTGTCATGGTAGATTTATGACCTTCTGCTGGAGCAGCTGGAGACAAGTTGTGGTAGTCTAGGCCTCCCAAGTGACATTTGATGCCTACTTTCACAGTATTATGCTCACATCACCATGTCCTGTTTTCGGCTTCAGCATTTTGACACCTAAGTGCAAGAGTCCACATGAAGTCCACATTGTGAGAAACGAGCTCACCTTTAAAAAAATTTAACTGGGGACAAAGTCAGTGGAGCAAAGATTTATTTACAGTGCTGGGTCCATTCCTTCATATCCTGCATGCACACTTGTGAGTACAAAGTTTCTTATAGTAAAGCTTTTTACGTATTCATAAGACTTCAGGAAGAGGAATCCCACCTCCCAATGGTTGATGCAATCTTCATTCTTTCTTCTGCGTATATCCAGGAGAGTCTTTTAACAGCTAGTTGATAAGGATCAGCAGTCTTCTTTTATATGTACTTCTGATCTACTTAACCCCGTGCATGTGTCTAAAGCCCCTATCATATAACTTGTTTTGTTTCTTCCAAATTAGATGTTGGATCGATCAAGCATGACTGCCATTAAAGTCCCTTGTTCCTGTTTGTTTCACAGTTTCAGGAACTTATATTCTTCTTGCACGCCTACACGATTGTGCTTAAGCAGGATACAATGCAAAACCAAAGATAAAGCAAGCTTTTGCTGAAGGAAACTATTTCTGTTGTTTATCACAACATGGTTAGCCAGGCGTCTGAGCTCCTACTATATGGGAGTCAGAGTGCATTAAGCATAGGCTGTCTGTACAGTAGTCCATTGATTTGGAGCAGCAGTGCAAGTCTGAAGCAAATTCCATTACTGCCTGCATTTGCTTCTGTTTGTTCAGTCCTTCAGCAGCTTTGGAAAAAGTAGTTCTTTTTGATGAAAATTGAAACAGCAGATCTTTTCCAGAACTCCAAAACTCGGTGGAGACATTATGCTTCTAACCAATTTGAGGACTGCACCACCATGAAAAAATTCAGTTTATTCCTACCATGCACGTCCCTACAGGATTCTGAAACCACACAGGGGCGGCAAAATATCTGAAGCAGTTCCTGCCCATACAAAGAGCACATATTAAGTTTGTTGCAGTTTGTTGCTGTTCTTTTCTCTCCACACCTTTTCTCTTTGTTTCATTGTAACAGGTTCTTCCTTCCATCAGGTCCTCTGTTAGTCCACCTTTACTCAGAAGGAATGAAGGTTCTCAAATCTTTTCTGTATCCTGGCAGTTCAGGTAAAAGGGAGAAATATTTTAAGTCCTCTTTGGACTGTCAAAAGCCTAAAATCTGCCCTTAGTGCTTCCTGAGAAGGTGCTCTAACCAGTAGTTTATTTGCACATATCAACTGGTTTACATATTCCTTAAAACAAACAGGTAATAAAGACTCACAATCTTCGTGGTTTA
This sequence comes from Myiopsitta monachus, assembly GCA_017639245.1. NCBI lineage: Eukaryota > Metazoa > Chordata > Aves > Psittaciformes > Psittacidae > Myiopsitta > Myiopsitta monachus. The sequence goes on from CM029919.1 coordinate 72,216,220, forward strand.
TCATTCGCTATCTGTTCCTGACACTTTTATATAAAAAAACCAGTAACAGTAATGAAATAAAAATGGATTATCTATGATCTGTGACACTATTTTATAGAGAGATTTGCAAGGATTTACCTGTATATCAGCTTTGGGAATTTTTTTCAGTAAGTATATGCATATGATTTTTATTTGTTTTCATTTATGCTGTTGCTTCCATTGTTTTACAATGTTCTGGACTGGCTGGATTCAGATCTGAGAAATAAATATGTTTGCTTCTCAGCTGAAAACTTCACCACTAAGTTTAAGAAGTCCTGGTGTAGTCATAGAAAAACAGATATATAAGAAAATTCTCAGACAGACATTTCATTAGATGAAATAATGTAAACTTTCTGGGTCATTTAAAAGGATTCTGAACTAAGAGTGACTGCTCAGGGCAACATTGTGTTGTGCTCACTACTGACCTCTTATTAGTCTATAGTAAGAAGCAGAAAAGCAAATCTAAACCTAGACATGCACTGGAGAGTACATTATAAAGATAAAGGTTATATAAATGAATGGCCTGGAATACTGCATGCAGAAAAGGTGACCTGCTTTGTGAAGATTTTGCTTAATTTGAATGATTTCATAGACAAGAGACCCTAAGGAGGGAGAATTCTCCTACAGATATCTATGATCTGTTTACTGCACCTTTGGACCTTCAGGTATTGGGATTTAATCCATAATGGACTCTAAACAGATCAGTTAAAAAAGAAAATAGTTATATAGTTTCTTAAGGCATGTGTCAACACGTACAAAACCCAGGGGTTTAAATAGTAACAGGGAAATCTGCCAGGTGTTTGTTTGGGTACATTTGCCAATTTTACTTCCCTTAATATAGTTGGGAATACCATAAAAACTAAAGTTCTCTGTCTGCAAATACTTATTTAAGTACTTAAGGCAATTGGCAACATCTCTCTAGATGTTGTTCTATAGCTCCTGGTGATCTCAATTTACCTGCTTAGATGCAGATTTACATGCTTTATGTAAAACTTTATGGTGGTCAAGATACTAGTGGCCTCTGACCCCATCCTTCACCTATGTGGTTGTCATGGGTTCAGCAGTAGCAGTCATTTTTCTCCCTCTTGGTAGCTGGTGCAGCACTGTGTTTTTGATTTTGGGCCTGGGAGCAGCACTGATAACACCAGTGTTTATAGTTACTGCTTGGCAATGTTTTGGTTTGACCAAGGACTTTTCTGAGCCTCATGCTCTACCAGGGAGGAGGGGAAGCCGGGAGGAAGCAGAGACAGGACACCTGAACCAGACTGATCAAAGAGGTTACTCCATACCACAGCACGTCATGTCCAGGATGTGAAAACGGAGAGCAGAGACCTGGAAGGGTGTGGTGGTGATGGTGGTGCACTGGGGGGTTCACTGCTGGGGGGGGGTGCACTGGCTGGGTCAGGCTTGGTGAGCAGTTGTATTCTCTTTCTTTGTATTTCTCTTGTATTATTACTGGTGGTAGCAGTAGTGATTTGTGTTATACTTTAGTCACTAAACTGTTCTTATCTCAACCTGTGTGAGTTGAATTCTTTTGATTCTCCTCCCCATCCCCCCGGGACTGGGAGAAGAAAGAAGGGGAGTGAGTGAGTGAGTAAAACTGCATGGGTGGGGGGGTTAAACCATGACTGTGGTGAATATATTTGTTAATTGAGTGGTTAATGGCAAATAGCTCTTTTTAAGGAAAAGAAGTTTTATAGCTAACTGTGTTTAAGAGTGGGGAAGGTAGATGCACATTGCTCTGTCATTAAGTGGGTACAGAAACTCTTATTGCAAAATACAATTTGCTGTCTCTATTTTATGCCCATTTGGCCAAATATATTCCCAATGGTGCACCTTTGATTTCAGTGGACTTGTCTGGGATAAATTTGGCTTTCCAAGACACATAATACAAGGATGTCACAATGGTGGGCAAAGTTTTGAAACTAGTAATTATTAGTTATCTAGTTAACTATTTTTACTTTCTTGTAAACAAGCCACTCAAGTCTCAAGGGTTGAAGCACTAGCTTTTGAACATGCTGCAACACAAGAGTTTTGTATTGCATTCTGTATCAGAGCAGTAAAGAGAGCTGAATCACATGCAAGCCTGAGGATGCTTAAAGAAAAGATTTGGCTTCTTTGGGAATACAAGTACATATGAAGTGGAAGAACTCGTAGAAGTGCATTTAATTTTGTGGTTTGTTTGGTTTTTTTTTTTGTTGTTGTTGTTTTTTTTTTTTTTTTGGTGGGTTTTTTGTTTGTTTTTGTTTGTTGGATTTTTCTTTAATCACTAAAAATAGATACCCTGGAGCTAACTGGCTGAGAGCTTTTAAATCTCTGATAACTTGGAGTGGCATTTATCACAACTAATTTTGCAAGTCTCAGAGTTTAGCACTGTTGCGGTTTAAGTCCTGTCAACCACGAAGTTTCTTCACTCACTCACTCCCCTCTCTTTCTTCCCTCAGTCCCGGGGGGATGAGGAGGAGAATCGAAAGAAATGCAACTCGCACAGGTTGAGATAAGAACAGTTTAATAACTACGGTATAACACAAATCACTGCTGCTACCACCAGTAATAATACAAGAGAAATACAAAGAAAGAGAATACAACTGCTCACCAAGCCCGACCCAGACAGTGCACCCCCCCAGCAGTGAACCCCCCAGTGCACCACCACACCCTTCCGGGTCTCTGCTCTCCATTTTCACATCCTGGACATGACGTGCTGTGCTATGGAATAACCTCTTCGGTCAGTTTGAGTCAGGTGTTCTGCCTCTGCTTCCCCCTGGCTTCCCCTCCTCCCTGGAAGAGCATGAGACTCAGAAAGTCCTTGGCCAGACCAAAACATTACCAAGCAGTAACTATAAACACTGGTGTTATCAGTGCTGCTCCCAGGCCCAAAATCAAAAACACAGTGCTGCACCAGCTACCAAGAGGGAGAAAAATTACTGCTGCTGCTGAACCCATGACAAGCACCTAGTCTAAACCAGGAATTTAAGCTTCCCCATAGCAGGCATGGAAGGACAGGAGCACTTCTCAGACATCTTCCACAGGATGAAATGCCTCTAACCCACAACTCCCTTCATGATAACAGGAGGAGACTCTATGACAGGGTGATTGTCTGACAGTTGTCATAATTTCCTATGTTCTAATCCCAGGGCAGCAATAAGTGATTCAAATCTCCTACTAGGACTGATAGACCCTGGTTTAACCTAATGTCAATAGAGGAAGTAATGTACAGGTCTATGTCATACACCTAAAATAAATGGTCTGATACAGACTGTTTATGTCCAAAGGAGTGATGAATGACACAGAATACTGGTTTTCTATAAGGTTATTTGACATATATTTGGAAGACTGTCTCCTTATTGAAATGTCATAAACTCATTTTAATCAGAATTTAAGTTAGAAAGGGGAATGGACCAAAGAATCTTTCAGTTTAGGCAGTCCTATTCTGCCTCTCACACTCCACACATACATATTGAGATGGGAAATCTAAAACTAATTGATGATTCGTTTGAATGTGAATAAAAGTATGAAGAACTGGTTTGAAACAAATTTATGGAAGTGCCTGGAGATGAACTTGCAGTGTTACAAATGCTTTATTTTAATAGATATGTAGGTGAAACAGACACTTGCATCCACATGTCCTGCACTTGAACAAAATCCTCATCTGTCATATTTTAAGCTGCCTGTGATTCTTATCTTGGAAAAACCCAATAAAGAGAATATGAGGTTTGTTTGAGAGGAAGCCACAGTATCAGATCCAAAAGGTTAAGATGTCTGTGCATTCACCCCAGTTGTGAGCAAAATGGGAGTAAAGTTAACATTGGCTAATTTAGAGAAATCTCAATGGAGAAAGGAAGCTTAGTAAGTGGTTGACATCACAACCTACATATGAAAATGGAGGGGAATGCTGGTTCTTGTCCTCTTCACAATCTTAAGGCTTAGCTCTCATTTACTTTTCAGCCTGTGGCCGTCTAACATAAAGGCCAGTAGTTTACAGTCACAGAAAAATGTGTATTTGGCAGTGATACTGTTTGAATTATAATATGATGAAACTGCCTGTGTGGGGTAGTTTTGTTATGACAACTGAAGCTGCAAAGATTAGGTAAAATTTGTTTCATAAAGTAGGAGAGAGAAAATTACAGTGAAGGGCATCTGAAGTGCTTAAACAACAGTTTCTTCAGCCTTTGATATGCAATTTTAACAGTTACCCAATGTCAACACAGAGATAGCAGGATCATCCTTCAAAAGAATTTGTTTCATTTTATGACATATATCATGGTGTTCTGACTCATTAAAAGCATTCAGCGTGGGGATACCTGACAGATTGTTTAACTGAAGTTCCGGACCTAATTTAACAATCTTTACCATGGAACATGACAGTATACTATACCAAATGCACAGTGCGTCATGTTTACAGTATAGGCATGCATAAAAAATATTTGGTTGATAGAAAAGAGTTCTGCTAATAGGAAAAAATTAACATCTTGCCACAGGCATATTCAAGTAATTCTAAATATTATTACTAAATACATTTCTGTGAGCTGCACTGTTTTCAACAATCTAACTTACTCACTGTCCTGGGTTCAGTGAGTGAGTGAGCGGCTGTGTGGTTCTGAGTTACCAGCTGGGCTTAAACCACAATACTCACCCACAAGCATACCTCCTTCCATTAGACCAGCAGCCATCCAAAACACGGAAAAAAAGACAGCAACATCTAGATATTGCTGCAGTTGTTTTGAGAAGAACAATATCATACTCATGTTATAAAAGCTTGTTGAGCACTGAGATCACTTCTCTAGAGAAAAATGGATTAGATCTTTGAATGAGTTATCTTAATATGATCTAAGTCCCTGGTGCAATACAATCTTTCCCCAACACTGACCATTCAGCTAAACATAAAACATGCAGAAAATGATTAATCATTGTAACCCATGATAGAGGAAGATCATCCTCTAATGAAGGTTCAGCATGCATGGCTTCATTCTGTAGAGTCTAACCAACTTTTCTCTCAAGCTGCTTCATAGACTTACCATAAGTAAATTAACTTTTGGCAAATATTTTTAATTCTCTGTTTCTACAGCAGGCCAGGACATAAGAGAGGCTTACACAATTAGAGGGCTCTCTATTTTTCACCAATAATTTCTATTAAATCTGTTAAAAGTTATTACATTTAGGTACAAGTCTTCCTTAGCTAATTTAAGGGGGAATATTTAAATCATAATAGCCAGAACACCTCACCATCAGTCAAAGATACTAAACTGTAGTCACCAAAGAGGAATAGAATACTTCAAAAGGTTTCAGCTCAGCCACCTTTAACGTCTGTGTTAGAATGAAATAAATTTAAACTCCTACTTTTTAAACTCATAATTCTTAATACAGACCACAACCCACATTTCCCTGTCTTCCTATGCCACTGGAGGGAGGAGACAGAGAAACTGGGAGTGAAGCTGAGCCTAGAAAGAAGGGAGGGTGGAGGGAACATGCTTTTAGGATTTGGTTTTATTTCTCATTATCCTCTTCTGATGTGATTAGCAATAAATTGAACTAATTTCCCCTAGCTGAGTCTTGTTTGCCCATGGTTGTAATAGGTGAGTGATCTCTCCCTGTCCTTACCTCAACCCACAAACTTTTTGTAATACTTTCTCTCCACTGTCCAGTTGAGGAAGGGAGTGATAGAGTGGCTTTGGTGGGCACCTGGTGTCCAGTGTCAACCCACCACATTATAATTTATATAAGTGTAGTCTAACACAATACATACCCATACCAACATGTAGCTAATCTGGATTGTTTGTTGAGATAACCTTGTCATTGATGACAGCATTTGGCCGGTTCCTGGCAAGAACATTTCCAACCACTCACCAATTTCATCCAAAGGAAATCTGAGAGAGGACTCAAAAAGTCTAGGTCTTTAAAACATTTTTCAAAACAGCTGTGTTGCTTCTAGTGTCTTTATTGTTGCCGTCATTGAACATCAAAGAACATGTGTGTGTCACTGTACACTTAAATGTAATGTTATAAATTCCATAATAACGGTAAAAAAATTCAAAGAGTCCAAACACAAGGCATAAACCACTGGTAAAGAAATTTGATGGACCTACTTATTTACTTTAGTAAATTACTAAGTATTTTTTTATTCTTAATGGGAGATCAAGAAATTGTATTTTGGCTTTGAAACGAAAAGTAAGAATGATCAAAAGGCAGAGGAGAAAAAATGTGAAAGAAAACACATTGCTTCTGATGAGATTTAAACTGGGAAAGAGCTTGAAGAAGGTTGACTTGAAAAGTAGGCTTACAAAAAGCCCAAGTTGAAGTAAAAATAGGGCTAGAGACATGGAGGGTGGGCAGGGCACCAGTGCTAGGCTGGTGAAAAGAATTATTGAGGCAGCAGGAGAAGAAACATCTTAAGATGCTAAGACAAGAATCTAAGAAGAGCTTTAGAAACATGGAGGGTGACCTTGTATTAGGTTTTGGAGTGAATGTTGGCTGTGTTTTGTGGTCCCATTTAATATAGGTACATCAAATGTAGAAACCAGCATTATCCTCACCCCAGCACCAAAAGAAAACAATTTTGAGAACAGGCTGTGTAGTAGTTTCACTACTTATAGAATGAAACTTTACCCTGAGAGTAGCCAGTGAGGTTTTTTCCCACTACAAGGGAAAGATTTACCTGGGTGTCGTGGTTTAAGCTGTAAATCTCACGCAGCCTGTTAACTCACTTCTCCCTCTCTCTTCCCACCCCCCCCCCCAACTCCGATGGGGGGGTGTGGGTGGGGAATGGGGAGAAGAATCGAAAGAATGTAACTCCCACGGGTTGGAGGCTTAAACCATGACACTGGGGCAGAGGGAAATAAAACTTTGGATGCAAGATTTAGTGGTGGTGGACGTTTCAGGAACATCTCTGCCTGCAGGATAACAGATATTGGGACTGAAACATAAGTCGTGAACGAAATAGAGCACAGGTTCAAGAGAATGCCACATTTACAGTGTGATGGTAAAGACACTTCAGGAAAAAGAGAGAGGATTCTTGAGTCAACTATCTGCCTCTTGAAATACCTGGCAGAAAGAGGATGGCTGAAAGTTAGATGTTAGCAATACTCTTGCATATATCCAGGAAAAAAGCTATGCATGATAATTCAGAAATAGCCACTCCTGTAATAATTTATTAATGAAATAAGAAAAAGTGATTACGGAAGCAACAGAAAGGCTGCTGGTTAACTGCAGCTAAACACAGGGAACTGAGACACTCTTATCTGGCTGATTTAACATTTTCAAGTTTTTACTCTGCTTCCGCAGACTATACAGGATTGTTCTTTGCTCTTTGTACACCAAATCGCCCGTCATACTGTGAAGGATGAAGATTTAATCTGTGCCACAATAGGTACTGTACATCTTGCTTTTACACGGCCTTCAAAGCTGAATAGTCATAGCAAAATTACTTAATGCAACTCATATGTGTTCAAATACTCCCATGAATCTCATTTTCTGTTTCCATCCTTTCCCCCTGCTCTCTTAATTTCCTAGGCAAGATAGTTATTATACATTGCCAAGAAATGGCACATCTTTTTGAACCTGTAAGTTATGAAATAGTCGTGCTATCACTTTGGAAAATGCTAAACCCCCCTGATGTTTCTATGTCATATTTAGTCTCCTTTCCCAGTATTTAATCATCAAAATTATTTCACTTTTAATAATTCAGTGGAAAGTCATCTCTGGAATTGATTTCATCATTAAGTCCAAAGCTGCTATTAAAAGTAATACAATAACAGAAATCAGATTTCGCTACCTTTAAGATGTTAAGATTATATCATATCAACAGAGGGCAGTCTTTGATAACTATAAATTTATATGTCGATGGTGAAAAGTAAACTTCTGCTTGACTTACAAGGGAACTGTGAGTTGTGTAGGTGTCAATAAGTAATATAAATCTGTGATTCATCATCAAAAGCAGAAGCCAGATGCCCTCAGAAAGGGTTGCATTTAAAATAAGAATGAATTTGTAGTCATTTTTAAATAAACAAATGTCTTAAAATATAGATTTATCCCGATGAAAATCACAAGTTATTTATTTCAGAAGGAAAACCATCACTAGATTTCCATGAGCACACATTTATTAATACTTTATTATACAAGCAGGTCTTCAATGGTACCTTCTAATCTCTGTGCTGGATCACTTGGTTTTGGTTGTTTTTTCCATTTTGTCTGCTTGGTTGGTTGGTTTTGGTTTTTTGGGGGTATTTTGGGGTTTCTTGTGTGTGTTTTTTTCCTTTTTTGTTGTTGTGGGGTTTTGTTTGTTTGTTGTTGGTTGATTTGTTTGTTTTTAATTTGTGTTATTACTATTATTATTATTACTACTTATTTACTTGTTTTAAAACAGAACCCAGGACTTGACATTAAACTATTACATCTGGGCAATTCCTGTCACTCCATCCTGAATATTATCACCTCTGACAAGAGATACTAGCATCATTTTTTGAAACTTATGGGGGGTTCCTTGGTCCTGGGACTCAATATTTTCCACTGAATTATCTTCATTAGATGCTTAGAAATAAGACATTAGCTTGCTGAAATCCAGGGTGAATGCCTCATAAAGGTGGAGAAATGGTACTAGTGTTACTTACTAGGTATCTGACTAATAGAATCACTACCTCCTGCAGCAGCATCCAACTTGGTAATTCAGTATAGGCTTGTTCAACAAAATAGCTTTCTGCAGTTTTTTCTACAGCATGTTAGGCTAGCCTAACACGTGAGGTAATGGTCCGTGGTGGCTCCCCATTTAGCTCCTACCTGGAAAGTCCTGCTTTGGCTGCTTCCTGGAAGGTCCTGCTTTGGTTCCTACCTGGGAAGTTCTGCTTTAGAACTCTCTGGAAAAGTCTCAGCCTTTTGAGACCTTTCTAGACATTGCTGGCCACTTCTTCTGACGTAGGCTGGCCCCCAGCATCAGAATGAGTGTGCGTTTTTTGTCAGTATAAAAGCCCGAGCCCCATGCAATGTGAGAATACAGAACTTTGCACCCTCCAGGTCAACATTGCCTCTGTGGGGATGCCCGCCACGGTACAGCCTGCCTCCTCGCTCTGCAATGATGATCCTCAGAGCTGGTTTTCTGATTATCTTCATAGGGTCCTTGGGGTTGGTGAGGTATACACTCTTAGAAAATATCCTTAACTGTGTCTGTTAGATTCTCTATATTTTCCTATATTAATAAACTAATTGAGAGTTTTCTATTTGTCTCTCATTTTCTCTCACCTGGAATCCTCGAACTCTGGAATACACACGTAAGTGAATAACAGAACAGAAAAGTAAGTCTCAAATTACAATAATCCGCTGTTGTGGAATAGATGTCCACCAATGTCCCTTTCCCCTGAACCAAGCTGAATTATTTGTTGGAATGAATACTTACACATAAATGCGGTTGATTGTGCCCACAACTGAAATACTGAATTTGGGATTTCCATACAGGAAAAAAAGATCACATGCCATAATGTTGCTCTACCACAAAAGTACAACTTCAAAGATAATTTTAAAAGAAGGCATCACAAATTTACAAAAAGTCATTTCCAAACAGCCTTGGGTTGTCTTTGAGTATGTTCCTTCTCAGTATTTTTTGTTTTTCTGTTGTTAGGATCCTGTTTAAAGCAGGTTGTGGGTCACATTTCATTAACCAGAAAGAACGTTAGCAGTTGTGAGAGGAAACGAATAAAAAGTCAGAGCCTGCCATTAAGAATTCTAAAAGGCAAGTAACTCCCGCAAGCTTAGACTGTTATTAGTACGCTTTTAACTGCAGACACAAGGTGGCAGACACGCTGTGAAGCTTTTATTCGCTCACCCCTGCGACTACTCACGTTCGAGGAATAGAACAGAGTATTAACTAGCGTGTTTTGCCCCGGAGCTATTTTTCCCCTTTCTTTTTGGCTCAAAGGCAGGCGGTGCCGGCAGCCGAATCTCGCCCCGTCACCCCGCAGCCGCCCGCCTCTTCGGCGGCAGCACCGGGCTGCTTCTCATTGCGTGACACACACCACCCCCCCCACCCCCCCCCCGGTTTCCCTCTGGCACTTTCCCCTCCTCCGTCCCCGTTAACCCGCCTCGGCTCACGGGCAACCCCGCTCTGAGGGGAAGCGGGTGCGTCACCCCGCCGGCACCACCCCCTGCTCACCTGTCCCCTAAAAGGAAGGGGAGCCAGAGCCACTCTAATTCTGCCCCAGGGCGCCAGGATTTAAGGCGAGAGCGGGGAGGGTCGCACCGGGGTGGTGGTGGGGGGGGGGGGTGGGGGGGGGCGGCAGAGCGCTCCAGCTTTCGGCAGAGGTGTGCTTCTCCGCTGCGGGAAAGCGGTACCACCCTCCCCAAGGCACGGCGCCCGCGGTGGCTGCCGGCAAGGCGATCGCGCCTCCCGCTTCCCGTTTCTCCCCACTCCCGCACGGCCAGAGCTCTCTGCCCATCGCGCTCCTGTCACCCGCTCCTCAGAAACCTGCTGAGGGCCATGGGCGGGACGAGGAGGCTGTCCCGGTGCAGCTTGCAAGATTGGCGAGCGGCTCTCTCCAATCGCGTCTGGCGGCCTCGCCCCCCGCGGCTGCCTATTGGCATCTTGTAGGCGCAGGGCGGTTCTTCGCAGCTCGCGGGGCTCCCCTCCGGAGCGGAGCGCGCTCCATTCAGAGTGGAGGGAGTATCTCCGGGCAGGCCGCTCCGGTGGCTGGAGCGCGGCTGCGACTCGGTACGTACCCTTGGGAGCTCCCAGCGCTTCGCTCTGCCCGCAACGGCGATGCAGGTTCTCCCCGCCGCGCCGCGGCGGCTGCTGACCGGCTTGCTGCTGCTGACCAGCTGCGTCTGGGTAGGGTCGCCGGAGCCGCCGCCAGGCAGTGCTGCAGTCGCCTTGCCCTGGGCGCCGGAGGCGGACCCCGTCGTGGTGGCCAACCGCGGGCTGCGGGTGCCCCTGGGCCGCTCTGCCTGGCTGGACCCCACGCGGGACCTGGTGCTGCAGGTGCAGCCAGGTGACCGGTGCCACCTCACCGTGCTGGACGAGGACATGCTGTGGCAGCGCCCCGGCCGGCTGAGCCCCCGGCGCTTCCCCTGCGACTTCGGGGCCCGTGAGGTGCAGTACTCCCACCTGGGCGGCCGCAGCCCCGCGCGGGACCGCGTCCGCCTGCAGCTGCGCTACGACTCGCCGAGCCGCGCCCTGGTGCTGCCCCTGGTGCTGGAGGTGGAGGTGCTCTTTACCCAGCTGGAGATCGTCACCCGCAACCTGCCCCTCACCGTGGAGCGCCTGCGGGGCACCAGTAACCCGCTGGACGCCCGCATCCTGGAGTTTGCCTTCGAGCCGGGTCGGCAGCGCTGCCGGGTGGGCCTGCTGCCGCCGCTGGCTGGGCTGCCCCGCTACGGAGAGATCCTCAACTACCCGCAGGCAGCGGTTCCACCAGCGGCGGCTGCCGCGGGTGGGGAACCGGCTACGGGCGGCCCGGTTCCAGCCTCGATGTGGGACTGCGAGGAGTTCCTGCGCCTGGGGCTGCGTTACCGGCACACGGCAGCCGGCGGCTCTCCCAACCGTGACCTGGTGCCGCTGGTGGCAGAGCTGCGGGAGGCGGCAGGTGGCGGGGCACTGCTGAAGCGTGAGTACTTCCAGGTGCTGGTGCGGATCCGGGCCGGGACTGAGAATGTGGCCCCCAAACCCAGCTTCTTTGCCATGCTCATGATGGAGGTTGACCAGTTTGTCCTCACTGCGCTCACACCCGACATGCTGGCAGCTGAGGATACCGAGTCACCACCAGACCTGCTGATGTTCAACATCACCTCTCCCTTTGGCCCTGGCCAGGGCCACATGGTCAGCACAGACGACCGGAGCTTGCCAGTTTTTTCTTTCAGCCAGCGAGATGTCAGGGAGCTGCGCATTGCCTACCAGCCCCCCATGGAGGACTCAGATCGGGAACGGCTCTTTGAGCTTGAGATGGAGGTGTTGGACCCAGAGGGTGCTGCCTCAGAGCCCTTCACCTTTGTGATTGTGGTGAAGCCCATGAACACCCTGGCACCTGTGGTGACCCGCAACACTGGCCTTGTCCTCTATGAGGGTCAGTCACGGCCTCTTTCAGGCCCTGGTCCGAACCCCAATTTGGTGATCAGTGATGAGGATGACCTTGAGCAGGTGCGGGTGAGTGTGGTGGCAGGGCTGAGGCATGGCCACCTCACTCTCCTGGAGGACACTGCAACACCTGCAGCCCCTCGTAAGCACTTCACAGTGGCTGAGCTGGCAGCAGGCCGGGTCATTTACCAGCATGATGGCAGCGAGTCTCCACTCAGTGACAACTTGGTGCTGCGGCTGGAGGATGGTGGATCTCGCCATCGTGTTGAGTTCCTTTTCCCTATTACGCTGGTGCCCACTGATGACCAGCCACCCCTACTCAATGCTAACACAGGGCTGGCCATGGCTGAGGGTGAAACAGTGCCCATCACCACCCATGCTCTTAGCGCCACTGACATTGACTCTCAGGATGCCATCCTGCTCTTCACAGTGGAGTCTGGCCCCGCTGCAGGGCAGCTTCTCCTCCGTCAAGCACAACCACCTCCTGGCTGGGAAGAGGAGGAAGAAGATGAGGGATTTTCTTGGAGGAGGGTGCCAGGTTTAGGGGGGAGCTCTGTAATCTATGAAAAGCCAGTGAGAGAGTGGCTGCAGCAGGACATTACTGAAGGGCGTCTCTATTACCACCACTTGGGGCCTCACAGCCCTGGCCCTGGGGTTGTGTTGGACCAGTTTGTATTTAGAGTTCAGGATGACAATGACCCACCCAACCGCTCTGGACCACAGACTTTTGTGATCCGGGTTCATCCCGTAGACAGATTAGCCCCTGAACTGCATAGCAGCAGCAGTCTGCACTTAATAGTTGCAGAGCAGCAGGTGACCCCACTGCGGAGGAAGCACTTGTGTTACACAGATCAGGATTCAGGGGACCGTGAACTCCGCTACACAATAACTCAGCCCCCCACTGACACTGACACTAACCATCCACCAGATGTATATGGAGCCCGCCTTGGATCTCTTGTGCTGACTGAGGATCACTCTGTGGAAGTTACCCACTTTACCCAAGCCCAGATCAATCATCACAAGATCTCGTACCGTCCCCCACAGGAAGAACTGGGAGTGGCTCCTCATTTGATTCAGTTTCAGTATCAAGTGCAAGATGCAGCTGGCAATGCAGCTGAAGGGACTTTCACCATCTATCTGCAACCTGTGGATAACCAGCCTCCTGAAATTACTAATACTGGCTTCACTTTGCCTGAGGGAGGTAGACATGTCCTTAGTCCAACTGAGCTGGATGCCAGTGACACAGACACTGAACTTACCCATCTCAGATTTATCCTGACCCAGGCTCCCCGTTATGGCCAGTTGCAGCTTTCTGGATACAGTTTGAGTCCGGGAGGTGTCTTTGGCCTGGATGATATCAGACAAGGGAGGGTGGTGTATGTGCACAGTGGAGCTGAAACCAGCAGTGATGCCTGTAGGCTTGATGTGAGTGATGGGGTTCATTTTGTGCCCATCACACTGAAAATGAACGTGCACCCGGTTGATGATGAGGTTCCGACTCTACAGTTGCCCCCAGGCACTCTTGGTTCCTACCTGGATGTGCTGGAGAATGGTGCTGCAGAAATCACTGCTAATGTCATTCAGGGCACAGATGAGGATACGGATGACTTAATGTTGACTTTCATTGTAGAGAATCCTCCTCAGCATGGGAAAATTATGGTCCAAGGGGTACCTGCAGAGAGATTTTCTCAGAGAGATCTGCTGGATGGTGCTGTGGTATATGCTCACACTGGTGGTGAAATAGGCCTTCTGCCCAAAGTAGATACCTTCAATCTTACCTTGTCTGACCTGTCTGAGGAGTGGAATGTCAGGGGCAGTGTTGTTCAAGGCGTTTCAGTCTTGGTGACCATTCTTCCTGTTGACACTCAAGCCCCAGAGATTCTTGTAGGAGAGCAGTTCATAGTAACAGAAGGCGACAAACAGGTCATTACTCCTGCTCACCTCAGGGCTGAAGATGTGGATACTCCTAATGATGATATACTTTGCACCATTGTTGCTCAGCCTGCATCTGGGTATGTAGAGAACATATCTCCAGCCCCAGGATCCGAAAAATCCAGAGCAGGTGTAGCTATAAGTGCTTTTACCTTGAAAGACCTTCGTCAAGGACATATTTTTTATGTCCAAAGTATACATAAGGGTGTTGAGCCTGTTGAAGACAGATTTGCTTTCCGCTGTTCTGATGGCATTAACTTTTCCCCAAAGCATTTTTTCCCCATTGTTATTATGCCAATCAATGATGAAGAGCCTGAAATCTTTGTGCGAGAGTTTGTTGTGATGGAAGGCATGAGCCTGGTTGTCAATACTCCTATTCTCAATGCAGCTGATGCCGACATCCCTGCTGATGAATTAATGTTTACAATCACCAGGCTTCCTAGGCATGGCCACATTGTGAACCAGCTGGTGAATGGAACTGTCCTAGTGAAGAGCTTCACTTTGGATGAGATAACAGAGAGCTCCAACATACTCTATGAACATGATGACTCTGAGACAAAGGAGGACAGTTTTGAGGTGGCACTCACAGATGGTAAACATACCATTAGCAAAACAGTACTCATCATGATTATTCCTGTAGATGATGAGACACCCAGAATGGCCATCAATGATGGTTTGGAGATTGAAATAGGAGAAACTAAAACTATTCATAACAGAATATTGAAGGCCACTGACCTGGATTCTGAAGACAAAACCTTGACATACATTATAAGATATGGGCCAGGACAAGGCCTCCTGCAGAGAATCAAACCTTCAGGTGGAGTTGAGAATATCACCCTGGGGATGAATTTCACCCAAGGTGAAGTGGATAGAAGCATAATTCAATATATGCATTTTGGCCAAGGAGGAGTTCGTGATCTTATCAAGTTTGATGTGACAGATGGAATAAATCCACTCATTGACCGCTACTTTTATGTCACGATAGGTAGCATTGATATTGTCTTCCCAGATGTAATCAGCAAAGGTGTTTCTTTGAAAGAAGGAGGGAAGGTAACCCTAACTACTGACTTGCTTAGCACCAGTGACCTGAATAGTCCAGATGAGAACTTAGTTTTCACTATTACCAGGTCACCTGTTCGTGGTCATCTTGAATGCACAGATCAGCCGGGGGTACCCATCTCCACTTTTACTCAACTCTTATTAGCAGGCAATAAAGTCTATTACATTCACACTTCAGAAGATGAGGTGAAAATGGACAGCTTTGAGTTTGAGGTGACTGATGGCTATAACCCTGTATTTCGTACTTTCAGGATTTCCATCAGCGATGTGGACAATAAGAAACCTGTTGTCACAATCAACAACCTGGTGGTGAACGAAAATGAATGCAAACTGATAACCCCATTTGAACTGACTGCAGAAGACAGAGATACGCCTGATGCATTGCTAAAATTTATCATCACTCAAATACCAGTTCATGGTCAGATCATGTTCAATAACTCCAAACCCGTCACCAGTTTCACTAAACAAGATCTAAACGAAAATCTAATCAGCTACAAACATGATGGCACAGAATCAGTTGAGGATAGCTTCTCTTTCACTGTTACAGATGGCACTCATACTGATTTCTATGTCTTCCCCAACACTGTGTTTGAAACAAAGAAACCTCAGACTATGAAGATTCGAGTAATGGCTGTGGACAACAGTGTACCTCAAATTGTAGTAAACAAGGGTGCTCAGACTCTCCGTGCTCTGGCCACAGGTCACATTGGGTTTCTGATTACCAACAAGGTGCTCAAAGTAGAAGACAGGGACAGTTTACAAGTTACTCTTAAGATCAGAATCACAGAGGGTCCACGCCATGGCTTCCTGATCCATCTGGGGAAAGGCAACCATAGCATCAGCCAGTTCACCCAAGGTATTACAATACTCCATGCTTTCTATAGATTGCTGGAAATGTTATTTTTCATGCTAAACTCTGTAATAATTGATGGGGAAAACTTTCCAATAGTGAGCTTATTTATAATGGCTTTATTATTTTTCAGTTCTGTTTATTATTTATTGTACCTGTGACAGCTTTAAACAGGAAAGGGTGTCTGCTGGATAGACATCGAATAAAGGAGCATCTTTGTTTTGGAGAGCTTACAGCCCAAGCAACTGTGTTTCAGACTTTTTATCAATGATAGAATTTTGGATAACAGAATTGGGCTGCATGTGGTTTCAGATCTTTAGGGTCTGTGTGCCTTGTTTAAACAGTTTTATTTAGGAAATGCGATGGGAATGGCCAAGTTATTATTAACTAACGGTCATACCACAGCGAGGATGTCAGTTGCTATACAGTCTGAATGCAGGTAACTGTAAAAGCAAAATCACTTCCCAAACATGGGAAATAATGTATTACAAATGCATTTGTTGACTAATTACACAAATTTTAACCACAAAATGTTTGTGGTGTATTAAATGGTAATGGAAATGTTTTAAATTTATATCAGTCTACTTTGTATATGGAACTAAAATACTGAGTGGTATAAATAGGATGAAAACTACTTGTGCTGTATGTTCTAAAATAAAGCCTCAACAAGGCTATAATTTAACTTTAATTGAAAAGAGAATATTAGCTATTCTCCAGAGAATTTTCCGTGTTACTTTGCAATGAGTTAATAGCAGGTTGATTAACAGTGAAATAAGGTTTCTTGGAGGCTTCTGCAGGTATGAAGAGAGCAAGCAGCAGAACAATATGGGGATTCAAAGCTAAAGGTGCTCAGACAGGCTGGGCTTCGTAGGTGGTAAGGCTTGAGATGAATACTTGTAGTTGGCTGTATTTTATTTCACAGAGCCCATGCCAGTATGTATTCCATGTTACAGTCTCAGCTGTAGTGATGTTCTTGTCAGATATACCAAATCTTGCAAACAGGCATGATAAACTTCTTTCTGAAGGGCTGGACTACTGTAAGTTTTGCAGTGTTAATGCTATGAAGAGGATGAGAAGGGACCAAACCATGTCTAAGCTTTGGGAACCACCAAGGTTCCTTAAGTGTAAGGTTTCAGTAGTGAACTGCAAGTAGTATTAAGAGTGTTGTAAGAATATGTGGAAAATAGAAGAGAATGGGAGTCAGCAAATAAGCAGATTATCACTTTTTTAGTGGGTTTTCTCTCACATGTATAGGATGTAGAATTATTGAGTGGATGGTCCTTGAAAGCAGACCACTGCATAGCACAGTGATATCCCCCCCCCCTTTTTTTTTTTTTTTTGAAAGGGGGTCACTCAGTATGTGTGCATGTTCCATTCTCTTTTTTGCTATGTGGCACCATTTGGCTTACAGTTGGCAGTCTCACTATGTGTCAGGCTCATTGGTCCCTACACAGGGTGTCTTAATATCCTGGGTATGCCTGAGCTGGGTGAGAAGCTTGCAACCCTTAGGAAAGAAATGGCTTTAAAGCTAGTGAGGATCTCCATAAAGTGATACAGCTTCACAGGTTCTCTGACAGTACTGGCACAAGCCCTCTAATTAGTGCTGAGTTGAAAAGTGTTTTTAAGAAATACATATTTCTTCAGTAATTTTGTCCTTTGGTCTCTCTGAGCAAACACCTGAGCATCTGTGTTATTTCTGTGAAATCTGTCTTCAACTTCCTGAATGCTTTTTATGATGATTTGTATTTTATGAAGCAAACACATAAAAATGTCTTATGAATGAAGGGATAAACACTTGAGGGAATAAAGGTATCTGGAAAGGCTTCATGAAAAGCAGAAAGCATCAAGCTCACACAGGGATCATACATCTGTTGAAGGACAGAGAATTTACTGGAAGTGAAATTCATGGATTGAAAGGGCAGTGTCTTTTCCTTTTTCCTCAGATGCCCTCTTGTCTGTAGCTGCTTTAGGTATGGGAGAGGCTGTGAGTGGCAGGGAGGCAAAAATTCTTGTCTGAATCTAGAAGGCTGCAATTTTCAGAAGTAATGTGAGATGCAGAGGTCTTATATAGACCAAGCTTCATATTCAAACTCCACATAGTTCACTGTTGTCCCTCACCTTGTGGCCAACCACCATTAATGTGCAAAGCGCTGTCAAATCCAAGATTTATGAATTTATGTGTATTTCATGCTTACGCTATACTAAGACAAATAATTATGTAACATTTAGGGCAGAAGTGAGCAAGACCCTCTTTTGTAATATCCTTAATGATCCTCATCCACTTAACATCCACTGCATGTAAATCAGATTTTGTAGCCAGTTGTGATTAGTAGTTTTGACTTTGGGATGCACCAATATTAGGACTTGCTGTTACACACTTGCTTTTTTTGTTTTGATCTCCCAAGTTTTTAGGGGTCTTATCCTGCCACTTGGGGCAACCTCTTACAAAATGCTGAACAGTTCTAGTTTCATAAACATTGTTACAGTCCTCCAATTTATGTTGGAAGGGACCTCTGGAAGTCATTTGGTCCAACCCCTACTCAAAACTGGGCAACTTTGGAGTCGGGTGAGGCTGCTAAGGGTCACATGCAGATGAGTTTTGAAAGCTACTCAATAGCTGGTGAAGTCCATCCTAATACTTTTCCATCTCGCATTCCCTGGTTTTGGGCCTGTGGTTGTACGAACAGGCAGGCTGATCACTTTGAGTGAGGTTAACATTGATGAAATAAGATCCACTGTGTGCAAGCAGCTTGAGCAGTCTGTTTTTTTAGATTGCCTGTAATGGAAAGAGAGGGCAGAGTGATTGTTAGTAAACAGCTTTCTGCCTTAGGCTTGAGATTGCTTTTCAGTATCCGTCCACAAAACACTATCAAGTGCTAGGAAGGAAGTCATCTTAGATTTGCAAGATGAGCTAAAAGCCTCCAGTCAAAATGTGGTTGTGCAGAATATAGTATGTCCATGAGATTTTTTGTGTAATTTGTTCAGGAACAATCAGTCTGGGTCTTCCTAATTAATATGCATTAAATACATCTGCCACAAGTACAGTAGGAAATCTTTTGCTTGTGAGGCTCATAGAGTTAATTGGGATTGGTCAAAGGGGGTAGTAGAGTGTGGAAGAATTAACTCCTTGATAAAAGGTCCCCAAATACTTAAAATAGTTGGTGAGTTTTATTTACTTTTGTTTGTTAAAATAATCTGAATGAGAAAGAGGCAGGCAAATGATCGTAACAAAATAAAATACTCTTAAAATAAGTTAAGCAGTTCCTGAGATTATTCAATTCCTATCTGTCACGTCATGTTACATCTGATAGCAGCAGTTTTAATTAATTATTATTTCTTTGTGCTTTATATTTAGTAGTTAGTAATAGTAAATGCAGAGAAAGCTTAAAGAAAAATGCTTGCCACATGATAATTTCTCGTCTAGTGTTGTCCTAGAACAAAGCAAACATACAAAGGCTATTGTCTATGCATAACTGTACTGCAGCTGTTTCTGCAAGTCAGGGCTGGAATTTGTTCATATCATAGCAGATATCCATTAAGATTAGATAATTTGTTTAAAAGTGAAGAGAGTCTGCTAAGGAACTGCCAAGTCTTTCACATTTAAAGAAGTTTAGTGGTATATTACAGCTGATGTTTGTATGATGTTTTGAATGTACAAAGTGTGACAGACTGCTGAGCACTGTTTTGTGGCTCCCCCCTCCCATATGGGTAAGTTTGATAGTAAGGGCCAGATCACATCCCAGAGCTGTGCAGGTGTGCTGAGGAGCCTGGAAGAAAGGGAAGAAATAGTGCAGAGTAAGGCTCTGCCTTGGCAATAATACAGCTTGATCAATGTCTCAGCACTCATGTAGCCTCCTGAGGCCAAAAATATCTAATGGCTGCTTCAGCCAAATATGCAAAACTTTGCAAACAGTGATTTTATTCAGCATTCACCTTGATAATACTTATCTTGTTTTTCAGGCAATTGTTTTCAGGGAGATGAGTGAATTATGTTGCAAAGTGCATTTGTTTCTTAAAGAATATATGTAACCTTTAATAACCACATCAGTTTTGCAGGTTTTTCAAATAGGAAATCAGTGCCTTGATCCAGTGGAAATAATTATTTTTTTAATAGAAATTATGTTGAATGGATTTCAAAATTATGCTGGAGAATTTTAGTATCACGTCAATATTTAGCAGGCACTGTAGTTATACAGCAATGAATTGTCCTTACAACTAGGCAAGCTCTAATATAACTTGTGTAACCCAAAAGAACTATGGAAGGAAAGTGTAGAATTGCTCAAGTGACTCTGAAAGTGTTCTTAGTGAACAGAAAACAGGTCATTCCTTTGAAATTCTTCTGACAAAATTTAGATGTTTGGATGTCAAGTGGCTTTTTCTGATGCAGTGGACCTGGTCTGCCGAACACTGGCTCAAGAATGTTGAGCCAATATGTCTTTGTATATATTGGAACCATGGATTTTGAGAAGGCTACCCTCATGCACAGAGCTGAGCACTTGTATGTTTGCAGGATGAAAGATTTATTTGCTCCACTGACATGAAGAAGTATTTGTTTGCATTCTCTTTATAGCCCCATGAATTTTTGATCTTTAACTGAAACATTTATGGAAGAGATTCTTCAGTGACATGTATTTGCTGATAATGCTCTTAACTTATTTGCCCTTGAAGATGTCTGGCTACTTTTGGAACTCAAGATTTTGAGGAGCTCTGACAAAAGTGCTTTTAGCTTCTTTTTACTAATGCATATGCCCTAACATGTGAGGAAAACTTGGGTAGTACTTGAGTTCCACTTTAATGCTATTAATTTATAACACTTTTTCTTTAAAAAAGTGTCAGACATGGATTTTTTTTTCAACAGCAGTCTTCCAAAGAAAATGTCAAAAAGTAGTTTTTATGTATTACATATTCCTTATCACTGTTCAAGGAAACCAGAAAGCACGATATTAAGAAATACTTTTTTACCTTTTACATACTTTATTTATTGCAACTGATGAATCAAAATTGTGCATTGAATTGCTTCTTACTGAAGTCTTATCTCTCTACTTACATTGCATCTGTTTGAATTCCTAAACCAGCCAATCACCGTAAGTGTTTGAGCACTATTTATAGCAGTTCATATAGATTATATGCCATATCCTTTGAAAATATGCTGAAAGGAGGGATGGTCTGGTGGAGAGGGCATTTTTGTGGGGGACTAAAGAGACTAAGATCTCTCTTCTTCAGAATGTGTAAAGATATCCTATCCTAGGGGTAGACAGCATGCCAGAAGTAATCTAGTTTGTGGGTGGGGATGTAGGGTGGTTTGAGTGTGAACTAATTTGTCTTGCCTCTTGAATGGAGGGTAGAACTTCACATAGAAAATACCCTGGGTTTTGCTCCTGTTTCAGCCACAGGTTTTATGTGATGTCTACAGTACCACGCAGGATGAAGAATGACAGGATCAATATCTTAGAGGACATGCACCTCTATTTACAAAAATACATCACTAGAAATTTGACATTGTTCTGACTATTGAGCCCACGTTTTTACGTTTCCTTTCAGTTGTTTTTGTAAATACATCATAAAAGAAAGAGGGCACTGGGGAGGGGGAAGTAAAGGGAAGGAGAACAAATAGTATCTGTAAAACTTCAACACTGTTAATACTGAAATTCCTGAGCTCTGCTGGAGCACCTTGATGTCTCTCTGTTGAAGATAAACAATTTAATCAATTTAATACATGTCTTTTTTTTCTAATAAAAACAGTTTCATGCCTTCAACATTTAAAATAAATTCTGTTTTTTCCTCACTCTTTCTAGCTGATATTGACGACATGAAGATATGCTATGTTTTACGAGGGGGTGACAATGCTACCAGTGACATTTTTCATTTCATGGTTGAAGATGGTGGTGAGTACCTATAAGATCTGTGCTTTTGCTGTTCTTGAAAGTGAGGAAGCTTAAGTATACTTTGGGAGTTTAAAAACATTGAATTTAATTGAGGAAAGTCCATGTTACATCCTGGAATGTTGTTTTTGTTATGAATTTCTTGTATTTTGAAGTATTTCTGGTGATTGCAAAGAGGTCTGTTGATAAAATGGTAATTGCATCTAATGAAGAAATACTCAGCCTACTCTAGTGAGAAAGTGAATTTCTAGAAGCTCACACAGATACCTGGGATTTCTGTATTTTTACTTTTGTATTCCCTGTCCAGGCTCTCGACACGTAATTTCTCATAAGCCTTTTATCTTGAGATACTTCCTAAACTTTGACTTGCATGTATAGGTGTCTACACCTTTAAAGGTTCCAGGTAAAAGGCTATTCATATGGATGCCTTATCTACTGTACATGTTTCATAGAGTTCAAGTTCAGACTCTACCTACTTAACAGAATCCTCACTGGCTTGTCAAAGATCTTTGTCAGGTGACTTATGAGAATTCTCCTACTGTTACTTTGTAGGCTTGTGGATTATGAAAAAGGAAAGAATAAAACCAAATTGAAAATACTGGTGTATATTCACTTAAGGAAAAATATATGTAGGGTTTTTTATTGTTGTTGTTTTTAAAGAACAAGAAAAAAGAGTAGTTTAAGGAGCTAAACCCCCACATTAACAGGCCTATTTTTTCCATCCAAAGTCTGTACTTAATGTGGTTATTCCTCAATATAGATATTCCTGTGTGTGGTAACAGGTGGCTAGATTATGTTACTTTAATACTTTTTTTAATACGTGATATATAGCTCTGAGTAATCGGAAATTAATTTTATTAGTAGATTTAATAATAAACTTCTTAGAAAAAATGTTTCAAGTTAGCTTATTGTCAGCTTGTGTGCTGAGCTTGTGGTACTGCTTCATAAGAAGCACAGCTGATTAACAGTATTAAGATCAGTGAACAGGGATTTGTCCTGTCTGTCACAGATTGAAGTTTTTTCACCATCTAGCATTGCTGGGAGTGGGGTATTAAAGGATGTTCTCCTTATCATTGTTTTGGACAAGAGCAGAAGAGAGAGTACTTCTAGGGACTCCTGAAAATGTCTTTGCAAATCTTTGTTTCATTAGAGAAGTAGTGAGATAACAGTTTGTAACACTTGACTTACTTTCCTTAAACGTTTTATTTTAACCAAGATATAGACTAGAGAAATTTAAAGCTAAATAAAGGTAATGGATCACAAGGTGCTGTATTTTCTTAGTAATAACATAATTTTATTATGGCAGGTGTCACAAAATGGTGACGTTCATGATCTACTGTTGTTGTTCTAGTAGGTGAACAAATAGTCTTGGTGTTTCAAGGTTTCATGTGATGGGAGTAATAGAAGCTGAAGAAAGTTTGTTCTTTGTGAACTGATTAACATCAGTTCTTAAAATAGAGTTGTTCCTTGAGAACCCAGTGTTTGTGAGACTTCTGTCCATGCTATTTGAACACTTTCTAGTGGCAAATGTGTAAGTAGAGCAAATTACACTTAATATATTCTGACTTCACACCAAGAAATTTGTCTTTCATTGGCAAGCTTACCTGCCACATCTGCTTCTGCTTGGCAGAGTTGTAACAGCATGTCCATTGTAACAGCATGTTGTTTTTCATAATACAAAACCTTTACAATAGCAAGGTGCTTGCGGATTTTTTTAGAGCCTTTGGAACTTGCGATGTTATCATTTTGCAGACTGCTTAGCTAGATGGTCTTTGCTTTCCTGAGGCTACCTGTTGGCACTGTGAAAAATGAGCTGAAAAATTGCATTACAGAGTATTTCTGATTTTCTGCTTGACTGAATGGGGTAAAACTGCATTTAAAGGGATGAAATTGTGATCAGAATATTAATATGAGCTCAAATTTACTAGCATTATCTTTAGCAAGGGGTGAAAAATCCAGCAATACAATCTAGCTATATTTCCACCCTCTTCAGGAAGAAATCAAAGCTAGTGTTTTGCAGCCCAGGCATATTTGGGCAGAATTTCAGTGGTATCAGAACTATTGTTTTTGTGGTTTTGATTTTAAGTCTGATGATAATAAGAGAGTGCGTGCAGGATCTGAGAGAAAGATGCAGCATAGGCTACCAACATCCACAGTAGAATGACACTCTTCAAACCTCTGTCTTGTGTATCGGGAGCTTTGCAGTAGTTACAAGTTTGTGATAGCTAACACGCAGTGCTTAATGCTGTAAATGGGATAAGTGGGCACTTAAGCTGAAGAATTGTTCCATAATCCATAAGTGATCCAGTTGAAATCAAAATTAAGAGGGGTTTCAAAATGTGATTCCATTAATGAATATGTGTTCATATTATTCCGCTGAAGTTATTTTGAACCAGTAAAAAACAAACAAAGAAAAAAAGCCAAACCAAACCAAGGTACCCAAGTATTTCATATCTTCCAGCCCTTTCATGCCTTAGAGAGGGGCAAATGCAACACCAGTCACTGCTGTCTTCAAATAACATGAATTAGAATGTTGATTTCGCCCTATACCTCTACTGTTGCCTGCAAAATACTTTCTTTGTGTTTTGGAATATTTGTTCATTGTCTATGAACTGCAAATAGGAGAAGAAGAGCATGGCTCTATCTCCATATTTGGATACACATTATGCTGTCACTCTTGTAGGCCTCTTCTATGGAATCATAGAATCATAGAATGATTTGGGTTGGAAAGGAGCTTATGATCATCTAGTTCCAACCCTCATGCCATAGGCAGGGACGCCTTGCCCCAGACCATGTCACCCAAGGCTCTGTCCAACCTGGCCTTGAACATTGCCAGGGATGGAGCATTTACCACACCGTTGGGCAAGCTGTTCCAGTGCTTCACCACCCTCACAGTAAAAAACTTCTTCCTCATATCTAACCTAAACTTCCCCTGTTTTAGTTTAAGCCCATTTCCCTTGTCCTATCAGTACAATCCCTGATTAAGAGTCCCTCTCCAGCAACCTTGTTGGCCCCCTTCAGATATTGGAAGGCTTCTATGCGATATGGAGAAGAGAAGGCTGCATGGAGACCTCATAGCAGCCTTTCAGTATCTGAAGGGGGCCAATAGGGATGCTGGGGAGGGACTCTTCGTTAGGGACTGCAGTGATAAGACAAGGGGCAATGGGTTCAAACTTAAACAGGGGAAGTTTAGGTTGGATATGAGGAAGAAATTCTTTACTGTGAGGGTGGTGAGGCACTGGAATGTGTTGCCCAGGGAAGTTGTGAATGCTCCATCGCTGGCGGTGTTCAAGGCCAGGTTGGACAGAGCCTTGGGTGACATGGTTTAGTGTGAGGTGTCTCTGCCCATGGCAGGGGTGTTGGAACTAGATGATCTTAAGGTCCTTTCCAACCCTAACTATTCTGTGATTCTATGATATATATGGTAGATGATGATAGTCTAACTGGGGCCCAAGTCTGTAATCTCAGGCAATTGGCTGAAGTCCAGGCTCAAAGAGTCATCAAACTGCATGGTGTGTATTTTGTTGTGGATCTAGAATTTTGTTTATTTTCTTATATGTGGATAGAATTTGTGGTAAGCAAGTTAGGGAACAGCCTACAAGGTGGGTGATGTGAAAAGAAACAAGTCAGTGCTCTGCCAGCTCTTGGCCCCTTGCCTGCTTTATTTCTCACCATGGGAGTGAATGTGCTATGCTGTGTACCAACCAAATCATGAGCTGGGAAAGCATCAAATATGATACTGGGACAAACTTGCTTACTTACTGGCCAAGGGGGAAAACAGCAGTCCAGACGAACATAGAATAGCTCAGAGATTACAGCTGCCTTATGATAACTTGCTGATTCTAACTAAAGAGAATAGAAATGGGCTCAATATGAAGAGGAAGGCCATTTAACAATAAAAAGAAAGAAAGCCTTTAGGACTGTAATTCACAAGTGAGAGTATATGCCTTCTGTATTCAAACCAAAAAGAGAGATTTCACCAGATGAACTGGTTGAGGTTTTAAACTCTGAAAGAGTCTTACTTTCAGCATCAGAGTATGTATGGCTATAGTACTTTTCGGCTTTGAATGTTGTGTTTCATAAGAGCAATTAAAAAGTGAAATAAATTGAACACAATTCAGCTATTTATCACACAAATATTTTTTAATGTTAGAAACGGTTTTTATGCCTCATGTTAAGAGATTTTGCCTCAAGATGATCCACTATAAAGTGGGCGAGCTCTTGCATTTCTGTCATTCTTAGAACAAGAAGACACTAGAGAATATTGGATGCTGCTGAGTTAGCTGTGTAATGTTTTGAAAGAAACTATTAACTTTTTGAAATGAACTATTTCAAAGTTCATATTAACAATCTTCTTTCTTTTATGTTTTGATTTTTGATCTTAAAATAAACCTGTGGAGATTTGTTGATACTGAAAAACTGTTATGAGTCCATTTTAGCAAAACCTTGAAGAAAGGTGTGGAATTTTCTTTTTCACAAAGTTTACAAAATTGCATCAGTAAAATCTCTTTCCTCAGAAGTGGACTCCACATTCCATTAACAAGGTGAAATAAAAAACTGTGCTTAGCAGGTGCAAGCATGTGATGCTGGTGAATCCTGATGTTTATATTATTAACTTCTCAATTCAGTGGTCAGTAAAGGAACCAATACTACCAGAAGGCAGGGAAAATGGGATTTCTTTCTTTTTCCTCAGTGGGGAAGTAAAAAAACCCAAGAAAATCCAGGCTGATATTTGAACTCCTGGATATATTTGTGGTACTTAAATTTTTGTATTATTGAGAAACGCACTAGCCTGAAGAAAAAGATCCAGCTGAAAATGATTGAGCCTTTTAATTAGTGAAAAACAGGCTCACAAAGTAACTCAAACCTGATAAACTTAATGAGGAGCTGCAACGTGTGTGGCCACCTTGTATTACAGAAAGCTTGAGGAAACTGGATATGTATGGCACTGCCAAATATAT
The DNA here is from genome assembly GCA_017639245.1 of Myiopsitta monachus. NCBI lineage: Eukaryota > Metazoa > Chordata > Aves > Psittaciformes > Psittacidae > Myiopsitta > Myiopsitta monachus. The sequence continues at coordinate 72,242,971 of CM029919.1, forward strand.
GCATAGAGTTGGTGCTTCAGCTGTGCAAAATAGCATTAATCTGTGCGGAATGAAAGTTGACACAGAAATTAGCTCCAATGTGTTAAGCTCTTGTGCCTGCTTCAGAAAACTGCATGCTACAAGTTCATGCTGCATCCCTTGTGATTTTTCTGAGGCATTTTTACTGCTTGCATGAGAAACTAGCAGTGACAATGCAGTTAAAACTGAAGTCCATCATCTACCTTCACTTTATGCTCTGCTTGGCTAAGATTTTTTTAATGTCACTGTAGTAAGTCCTAATAATTGAGTAAGAATATGCATCCAAATGCCCATCTGTCCGGTCTGTAGGAGGCATTTTCTCATGAATTGTGCTGCTTCGAATAATGTAAAACTGGTTGAACTGGTTTAAGGCAAATTTTTGGCCAGATTCTGCTGATTATATAGAGAAAAACAAACACACCCAAAAGCCAGGGCTAAAACTGAAATCCCAGCACAAGCCCCATACCTCCAGAGTCAGTATCAGAGTCCAGTATATTCCTTTGCCTAGCAATGGGTATTGGAACTGGGGTAGGCAGTACTAGAGCAGTGTGCTCGATACCAGTTAAAAAAAAGAGCTTCTGTGTAGAGGACTGTTGTTATTTTCATTTTTCTTCACACACGAAAAATGGTTGTAGTCAGGTGTTAGGAATAACGCTGAAATGTTCAAGTTCAGACTGTGTAAAGTCAGTGAAGGAATGTTTATCTCTTCTAAATAGTGATCTGCCCCCAAATATTTTTAAAATACAACCTTGCTTTTGACCTACTTGCTGCTTGGCTAATGCTCTTCTCCCAGTAGTCTGCCTTGCTTATTCTTTCTTCTCCTGTCTGTCTTCTGAAGCTTGGGAAACTGTCAACCAGGGTTGCAGCACCCGTGGAATAAATTTGTTATGTGTTTCAGTATTTTTCTATTACAGGAGGCTGGCACCATATTTATAGTGTTTTGCATTAGAGTCAGTTTTACTAAATTGTCATTTTTTGAGGAGAAAAATGAAAAAATGCTTAAAAAAAACCCCAAAATAATAAAAAAATTGTGCAATGAGGAAACACATTTCATGTTCAACCTAAATTTGAACCATAATCTGTCCCTCCCTTACCTATCTTCCTTCTCTGCTCCAGTGCTTAACTGGAGTCCTCCAAACTGCTTCTTTAGGCCTGCTAAGTGGTATCTTGCAATATAGTGCCTCAAGGGTAGAATGCTTTCAAAGGAGAAGTAATGACAGATTCTCGTGCCTGGTTTAGGAGTGTTAGGATCACTAGAGAAGGAAAGAAGCAGGACTTTTTTTTTTCTTTTTAATTTCAGGTTATTTGGGCAGCTTTTCTGAGTTAAAGCCAAAGTGTTGCAAGGCCAAGGCTCACTGAAACTGGTGATTTACATCATTAGCTAAATCTCATTTAAATTTTTCATTGCAGATCCCTAAATGCCTGCATTTTTCTGCACTAGCATTTGGTTAAATCCCCAGTGAAGCAAGAATCTTTCAAAAACAATTCCCTGAAGTTAGCCTTTAAACCTAATTTCTGGGAAACATCATAGACTTTTCCCAAATATGTTTTTGCAATAAATTATGTTAAAGAGGCACTCTTCTATTGCTTAGAGAAAACTTTGAGTAAGTTTGTGAAATATAATTATTTCTTCTGTCATCCTTCTTTTACTAAATAAAAAATATATTTTTATGAATTTCACGATTCCAGTATGCTTTGTTCATTTCTGATAGAACAATATTATGCTCCTGAATATAATCATTAAATGAAAACAGTTGTCAGTGCTGCTTTTCAAAGCCATAACACTGATGTATTTTCCTGGGTAAACTGTAATAATAGTGTAGGAACAGACATTTTGGACTTGATATGTGATGGCTCTTAAAGAAGCAGACTGCTAAAATATCATTGAGAATTATTTGCAGCATCCTTGCTTGACCTCACATATGGTATTTGGGCACACTGGTCTTGGCAAGAAACATCAGCTGCATTTATCTTTGGCTTAAAAATGAGAGCATCACATGTTGGCGGTACTTTTGCCATCATTTGCCAAGTACTGTATTGGATTCTGGTTTGTTGCCAGGCTTGTTGCTGCTGTTTTGATGTACTCTAGATTGGTGCCCAAACAATTTTTCACGTGTCAGACTTCTCACTGTAAGTATTATCAGGGGATTTAAATAGTAGTTTGACACTACAGTTTGTAAAAATCCCCCAAACAAACTGAACAAAAAAAGCCTTTCAAAATAAACCTTTCTGTAAATAAAACAGACATTGTGGTATGTGGCTGCAAGGTCACAGCAAAAGTTAATGTCTGTTAAAGTATACAGGAATAGGAGGTGATTATAGGGTACCTATAGAAAGTCTAGTACAAGCCATACTAATCTCAGTGAAAAGATTTTCAGTGTCTTTTGTACCAGTTATATTTGTTTCTTTGTATTGACATTTTAGGCTGACTGCTGGAAAGTATTGAATTTTCCATTTCTAACTTGCATATCACCTTATCCTCTAAATATGTCCATAGAAAAGGTCAGCTTTATCCAGGTAAAACAAAATGGTTTCTGGAGAGGAAAAAAAGTAGTTGTTTAATTTGGCAAGAGATTTTTTTATTTCTTTTAAATCATTTGGGTGTAATGGTGATTTTAATGGTCCCAAAAGTAAAACTTTGCTCTGCTCCTGAATTCTTGGTCATTTTTTTAACAAAAGCAAAACAACGTAATTGAAGGGGGTGGATTTAGGTACCAGGGATCAGGAAAGGATCTAATTGCCTTTTATATAGAAGGTACTTTGTCGAAATGTGAAAATCTTGGATGTAATTCCTTCCTTCGTTTGAACCCATGTTCCCCATAATGTTCCCTCACTTATATTCTAGCTAGTTTTGTATTCATTTTCTCTTTGCTGTCCATGTATGTAAGTTCTTAATTACTCTTTGGAATATAGCCTGGACTCCAATGTTCCACTTTCCAACTAAGTACTGTAACCAACAAAACCTGTCTCATTTTTTTGTGTGTGCTCCTCCTCCCTTCTTTCTTGTATATTTCTCCCTTTTGCTAATACCTGACATGTTCCGCAGAGTAAGATGGCTAGAACAGGCCAGTTAAGAGCAATGCATTCCAGAGTAATGCTTAGGCCGGTGGTTTAGATCAGGGTTTAGGGCAGGGAGGTTTTGGTTCCAGTTCTCTTAGAGTCAGGGCCAATAGTCCTGTCTTTCATGCAGAAAAAGCACCCTGACTACTGTGTTGGTTGGATAGAAAGGAAATGTCTCCAGTATCATAGATATTTTTCTAGTTTTAAGCTGAGATCACTTGCTGAATAATCAAACTTTTAAAGAACAGTGTATTCACAACAAAATTCATCAGCTCAGCACCTGGAGCTGAAGCCTGCTTGCTTTACCAAGCTGGATAGTGTCATTGATTTAATTTGGCCTGGCCAGGTGAGAGGCAAGGAAGCTAATGCTCAAGATAGCCCAGTAAGTACTTAGCAGCCTTTTTTTTACTTAAAAATAATCCACAATTTAGCTTTTATATTCTTAGATACAAAGTGAGGTGCAGCTAGCAGCAAAAGAAGCGTGACAATGAGTAGTAAAATTAGGTCAAAATGCAAGAAATAAAGAGATTAAGAGGACACACTAGGTATTGAAATCTTTCAGGAGTATCACTGATTGCCAGTGACATGAGAACCTGCAGAAAGACACTAATTCCTAAAATGAATATAAGAAGTGTGTGAAATTATACTGGCTGTTGGTTGCAAATATTTTTGATTTGGACAGACTAAGGAGGGCTAGAGAAGAATGAAATGAGAGAAGGGACCCTGGCTGCTGTCAAGGAACCCTGGTTGCAGCAGCTTGTTTTATTTCCCTACCTGTTTACACTGAGGGATTCTAAAGAGCCTTCAAGATGAGTTTAACATTTATCAGTTCAGTTGCCAATTAACTGCAAAGTCTCTAAAGTTCCCATAAAGGATCATCTGATCACTGTATAAAATATACCTGGGAAGTTCCTAGATTTCTTTAAAAATTAGACTACTGTTTATACAAGAGGGATAAATAGCTCTGAAACAAAATACAGATACGTGAAAACCAGTACTCCAACAAGAAAAGTTAGTGAGTCTTTACCTATGGAAATACATTAGGAATAAAGTTAAATTAGAAATGGAGGAAATAAAATGATGACATGTATTGTAATAAATTTTTTGCAATTTGTGCTTCTTAATTTACAGCGTTCTCACTATTGTAAGAGTCTGTTTGCCTTGCTAAATCTTAGAATATAAGGACCACTCTTGCCCCATTAACCTCTGTGTACTTTCTGGAAAAATGAAAATATTTGTTTTATTTCATAAGCCCAAATTACATTTGGATGCTGTTCAAATTTTCCCTGATATTATGTGACTTGTTCTTTATCATTGGCACTACAGTATGCTAGAGAGTGTTTTGATTGTCTAGAGCTTGATGATGGTTATGAAAGTGATCAAGTGTTTATGGGTAAGAATCAGAGAGAAGGCTAACAAGGCGGATATCATGGTGAGAGTCTGTTATAGAGCATCCAATCAGGATGAAGGGGCAGAAAAATATTCTATAAGCATCTGGGAGAAGTCTCACAATCTCTATCCTTTGTTTTCATTGGGGATTTCATCTTAGCAGATGTCTTCTGGAAATACAGTACATCAGAGAGGAAACAGTCTAGGAGGTTCCTGGAGTGTGTGGTAGATAACTTCCTGATACAGTTGCAGAGTGAGACAAGGGAAGGCATCCCACTGGATCTGTTGTTTGTGAACAGAGAAGGACTTGTGGATGATGTGATGGGTGAAGGCCTACTTGGGCATAGTGATCATAAAATGAATGGTAATAAAGTAACAGTAATAAAGGAGACAGGTAACAAAGGCTTTATGTATCTCTACCACTACCTGAAAGGGGGTTTTAAGGAGGTGGACGTTTGTCTCTTCTCCCAAGTAGCAAGTGATAGAACAGGAGGAAATCGCCTCAAGTTGCACATGGAGAGATTTAGATTGGCTATTAGGAGAAATTTTTTCACCAAAAGGGTTGTCAAGCACTGGAAGAGGCTTCCCAGGGAAGTGGTGGAGTCACCATGCCTGGAGGTATCTGAAAGATGTGTAGATGTGGTACTTAGGGACATAGTTTAGTGGTGGATTTGGCAGTGCTAGGTTAAGGATTGGAACTGATGATCTTAAAGGTTTTTTCCAACCTAAGCAATTATATGAGTCTGTGAAGTCAAGAGCCAGGAATAATACAAGAAGAGTAAAAATACTGTTAAATTAATAAATTAATTTGACTTGTATTTATTTTTGTTTGTGTTTGGCCAACATGAGAATTTCTAAAGTCAGAATATTGTGGCTTGTTTTCTCTGGGGTTTCTTCATTTAATCTTTCTTTTGCAAATTTAACCAATTAGTGTTTGGTTTTAGCAGTAGAATTTCATTTAGCTGTACACCCTTAGGAAGCTTTTTGAAAAGACAGAATTTTTTTTTTCCCCTTTCTGAAGAAGGATTTTAGCTTGTTTAAGTTCAAGTCATTAGTAAAACATTAATTGAGCCAGCCTGATACAGTGCTGCCCTGAATGTTTGCCAGGATTTCAATCTCAGTAACTTTTAACTTAAGTACCAGCGTAGCACTTCTGTTGCTCTGCTCTATAATGTGCAGGAATGCTGTTACCACACACCTTGCTGCCTCTTTAAAGCTTTATAGTTAGGGTGTAATGCAATAATTAGAGGGGGAATTGTAAGGATGCCTTTAAAGAAACATTTGGAGCCTAATTCAAAGCCCAGTGCCTCCAGTGAGGCTTTTTGTGCCTAGAGGTTTGTGGTTTGATCCTTCATTCGTGAAAACTGTGAGCATATTTTTTTCACTTAGTACTACGATGTTTGAGAGCAGGTCATACAAGATAATATTTTCATAAATAATAGCATGCTAGTATTTTCTGTCCCTAAAACTATTTTACCTTAAAAAGCTTTTAATTTAGGACCCTCAAAGTATTTGATTTCTTATTCTGATGCCTCCTCATTCGCAGAGCTTGTGAGCTCAGAGTCTGAGACACTGTAACCAGTTTAAAACCCACTGCACTACTTTGCGTATTATTTTAAGACCTTCCTGGGCTTTGTGCTGAATTAATTCCCTGTCTACACTTTTTAATCTCAGTAATGCCCTTTAAGATGGCTTATCATTACAGTAGAGTATTTGTAGTACAGTGTGCTCAAATGCATCCTTCCTGAGGGAACAACTCTGAGTCTTTTGGGCAGAGATCCTAATGAATAGGAAAATAGTAATTACCCAGTTTTGGTTTTCTTTTTTTCTGGCAGATATGCCAGAGCATCACTCTCAGCTTTTTCATCAGGGCTAGGTGATGCATTTAAGATCCAAACTGCAGAATTTATCTAGTGGGAACTTTGAGTGGGATTATGTCCTGGATTCATCCTAATCAAGTGGAGGTCCTTAAAGTGCTGGATTTTTAGCCATAACCAATTTAGCTTCCTTCTATAACCAGTGACAAAATGAGAGACACCTTGAGGATGAGTAGATTTATATGTGGCACAGAAGCAATTGCTCTGAATTCTAATCCAGTTTTGCCCTTATTTCACTTTTCATGTGTACTTAAAATTGTGCAAAATGTACTAAGCAGGGCAGCACTGGCAAGATTTACAGGTCAGTTGGTGAAGTGGGCATTTTCTAGACTGTTGACTGATTTGGGCATTATGCTAAACAAATGAAAGTACATGAGATTGCCAGCTCACTTTTACTTAAATAAGGAACTGCATACTGAATTCACTGCTGATATTTGTGAACAATTTCCTCTGCTGCCCTAGGGAGCTTAAATAGGTTCCTACACATTTCCTGTAGTCTTTAGGCTATAGGAAATGTGAGGTGAATTCCTCTCACTGAAGCAGAGTAATTTTGTGTGGAATGAATAGCTGTTCACTGTCTAGCACAGATCAGGCTTCCCATACCACTGCACCAAAACCAGGTCCTTTTGGGCTACTCCTCAGCTCGTGAGTTCTCTGCTCCATCCAGCAGTGGAAAAGCCTCTTCTATTCCTCCATAATTTTTGCTTATGTGAAAGCCTAACTACCTATTTTCCCTGGATTCCAGGAGTTTCTACTTATGCCTGCATGGGGTTTGTCCACTTATGTTTTCAGTTCTCTGCCCTCCATCTCCATCCAATCAAACTTTTTTCCTTCCCCTGTCCTTTTTCTGCCTTCGGCTTGCTGCCATAGCTTGGTTATATCAAGAATCATTGAGAGCTAATCAGATGGTTATCAAATTATGAGATCTGCTAGGGACAGAGGGATGCCATTTCCTAGCATGAACTGGGAAAAGTTGAGTTAGCCTATGAGCCTGTAGTCCTAATATGTGTACACTAGTGGCAAGTTGGAATGAAACAAAGCAAAGCCTTGCTTCTGGCACTGTTCTGCCACCAATTAAAAACCATAGGCAAAATACAGAGAGCTGTGTCTGATCTTTTTGAACATATTCTGAAGGAGCTGAATATTTTACCATTCAGAGAAGTTGGAATAGACAGACCTTAGGCATTACATTGAAGCTATGTGGACTGCAGTGACTGAGTTGGCCTAAAAATGAGAGATTTTAATCATGACATTGGGAACTATCAGTCAGACAATATATTCTCATATAGCTGTTATTTTTTCCCCGCTTAAAGATAGGCATAAGATCATTTAGTCATATGTCATACAGGTATTATAGCAAACGGTATATACAAGTATTATAGCATAGCAGAGTCCTGTGCGTCATTTTAAGATGCACAATTTCTACATAATTTTTGCTTATTTTCAAATTTAGTGCTTCAGATCCATAGAAAGGTCACAACTGAGCTAGATTCAAATAAGCAGGACAATTTTCACCAGCAGTGGTTCAGCCTAAATCATATAATACCCAGTTCTTGGATTTCAGGTTATGAAGAACAGAGGAACAGATCACAAATTAATTTCTTCATTTTTTATGTATTTATTTAAAGGAAAATAATTTTTCTGGAAAAACAAAAACCAAACAACTCCGAACAGTATTAATGCACTTCCTACCTCTGAAGTATCTTACTGTGTACCTGTTCCAATTCAGTGCACACATGTACAAACCCACAACTCTACATCAAGGTAGTGGTTCCTGTGTCATGCCTCCATCACCCTGAACTATGCGGCTATTTGAACTCCTTTTCTGCTCTATTAGGTTCATAACACAAGCAAATTCAAGATGATATGATTTGTTTTGATCAGTTCATGAAAATATGTCAGCACTGTGTTCCAGCTGATGACCAGCAAATGTTTACTAACAGTATAGGAAAGAGGATGAGCAAGAAAAGGGAAATTTTCTTTTTTTTTTTTTTTTTGGTTTTGTTTGGTTTATTTTCTTGAATCTCCTCACTACATTCCCTAAAACAGCCTAGGTTTAACTGATCCCCCTTTTCTGTCATCAGAGAGCTGCTTCTGAGAAATGCTTTTTGCTACTCTGAGAGTGCTTGCCAGTTGAAAGAAGCCTCAAAGGTATCAACCGTTGAGAAACACACATCCATTAATTGAAATGTTTATTTTAAAGTTGTTTGTAACTTTAATGTATTGAGTAATAAGTAATGTAGTTTTGGACTATTAGTCTTTATATAGTTACTGCTATTATAGCAGTTTAATAATCAGCAGTTATAGGAATTCTGCTAGGAATCATATGATAAAATCTTGTCCTACTCTTGTTTACTACTATAACTGCCAATTAAAGCAAACAATTCTAAATATTCAGCTTCTAATTTTTCACAGTTTTTTACACTTCCCTTAATTACAAATGTAAACCAGACCTTATTCATTGTTTTGAAGTCTCAAATTCAGCTAAATACCTGAGGAATGTATCTTAGGAGCACAGCCAGCCCTGAAACAATTTCAGATTACTGAATTGTTGAGTAATCTCAAGTGACTGTATTACCTTCTGGAGTTGTCTGCTTATAGGGAAGCCTCACTCATCTCGGGTACCTCAGAAATTGCTCTTATGTGTAGTGGATCTATACTTTATTGAACAGTCTTCCCTTGGTTTCCACAACTGAAAGAGAGTAAATCAAGATTTTCGGTGGACTTATGTTTTTAGTAAGAGTGTGTGCGTTAGCTCTTTGGGACAGAGCTGCGTTTCCTACCTGGGACATACTTTTGCAAATGCAGATGTACCCTGATTTGGCCACACATGCCTTTGCTTGATTATACTCTTATCAAGAGGCAGTGTATTATTTTGGTAAAAAAAAAGTAACTTCTATGATGTTTTATCCTGCAGTACTTCTACTTTGTTCTTTGCATGGAATAGATGCATGTTGTTGTAAAAATATAAGACATATGTAGATTCCTTGATTAAATGTCCTGTTTTCATACCTTTTGAGTACTTTTGAAAAGCAATAGTGTAGTTTTTTCTTTATAGTATTCATTTTGACTTGTTGGGGTTTCATGCAATACTGTTCATGTAGCTTAATTCAGATCTATACAGTGAACAGTTGCGAATACTTCTAGCTAAACTTCAGTTCTGTCTTTTTATCTTTTTATTTTTTTCCTGATTGATGACTCTGGAATGAGTAAAGCTACGGTGGGATTGAATATTAGGCATGAAAATAATCACAAAGACTTAATACAGGCTTTCTTTCACAGCATTTGACATAGTAGCACACGACAAAATAATTTTAAAAATTTAGACAACACAAGATTTGGACATTCATAAAATGAGAAGTTTGGACAGCTTTGAATGTTTATTTTAAGGGATCTTGTCAACTTTTACAGAAGCTGGGAAGTGCAGTTTCCTGAGAAGCCTTGTTTCATGAAATTTAACAGTAATGGTGGTTTTGCTGAACAGTCTAAGCTGCTTCTGGTCTACTGGCAATTTTTGAATGCTTGATGTCTATATTTCACCCGTGGTAGGAAGCCGGCATAGCAGATGTCAGTGGTTGGAGGTTGAATGCATTACAATTAAGATTAGATGGGAATGCAGTTTTTTAAGAGTGACTGCTCTTACCTGGTAGCAGATTTACGCAAGTGGTGAATTCTCCTGATGTGTTCCACAACAGCTAACTTATGGGAAAAACCCTCACCCGTTAAACTGCCTCCAACACAAAGCTACCGGATGGAATTTTTTGTTCTCTTAATACAGAAGATCAAGTTAGTCATAAATGATGGTATTGGCCTTGAACTCTGTGTGGCAGGAATTTATAGAAACTCTCAACTATTACTGATTTTGCACACAACTAGAGTCAGCAGCAGAGCTTGCCTGCAGCTCAGTGAGGAAAAACTGGAAAGAGACCATATGATTTGCAGGAAATTCTTATCAGTGCCATTCCTCCAAGTCGTATATTTAAGAAACAGTTCTTACTCCTCTCTGACCTCCCTCCAAGATCCTTAAGGTAATTCAGAAGTGCAATTGTGAAAGTCACAGAAGAACCTTTAAATCACATAGCTGAGAACCCAAGAATTTAAAGAAGGTAAAATGAAAGCTGAATGGTACAGCCCTCAAAATCTGTGGATTGTTATGTCCTTTCATATAGTCACTAGTAACATTATTTGCTTAGTATTTCAATATACAATCTTATCTCTCTCCCACCCACATTCTTGTAAAATATAACTTGTTGATCTTAATGTTATCTTCACATTTTTCACCTCAGGGAAGTTTTTTACAAAAAATTCTAAAAGTAAGCAGCACTTAAAAAAAACCCAAACAAACAAACAAAAACAAACCAAAAAGAACACCCAGACCTAAATAAATTTACCAATCTTAGTGCATTTTAAAACGACCTTTTGTATTTAACAGTTGAAAAGCTGACACCAAATTTTAGATATGTTTCTATGTTTAAAACCTCATTATGCACCAGGTTTTCATAAAATAATATTATATACAAATATAGGTGCAATATTTTTAGAATTCTATTGTTTATTCTGTTCTTCTTAGCTATATCAGGGTTTTTCTGACATAATCAAGTGAAATAACTCTATGTTATGTAAATGAAAGTAGAACAAGACTCATCAGCTCTCTACCCCCTACTTGACAAAATTATTCCCACAGAGGTTATCCAACATACATTAGTATGTTGCTTGGAAGAGTTTAACATTTATTATGAGAATAGGATTTCATGTTCATCACACTGCTGGCTTCTTTATGGATGCGCTGTCACGTGGTACCAGATGTGGGGATATGGGTGTCTTTCTGCTACGATAAGATTGCATAACTGCCCACTCCTATAGCTGCCCAGTGGCACAAACATAGTTACTTCACTTTTGTTTCACTGTGCTGACTTATATGATTGTCTGTAAGATAAATGTTTTATAGCCTACTATAAAAGAACTATATATATGTGTGTGTGTGTGTGTGTGTGTGCATCTATATATAAAAAGGATGGTATATAGTCCTTAAGCCAGCTAGCCTCTTTGAGTTTACATAACAAGTACTTATTCTAATAGGGTATCTTTCTTTTTGGCTTCACTCCTATTTTTTTCCCATGTTACACTGGTTGCTTTGGTGAGTAACGTAGTTCACAGTTAAGGCTTGAACTTTGAATTCTTGACATGCCTGAACTGGCTTTCTACCTGAAGAAAAGCAAGTATTCCTCTTTCAGTGCTTAGCTTTGAATAAACAGGTCTTTACTCTGACCTTTGCTTATAGATATTGTTATCCAGTCAGCTAGTTACATTGGAATGAGACAGAGCATACTGTTTCAAGCAGCAGACAGATTTGAAATATATAAAAAAATATACATTTATTTTCCATAGGAAAGATTCCAGTTTTAATGAAAAATAATTATTTGGGGTCGGAGGAAGATGGTCAGGAGATATTTTCACACTTCCGCAGAATACTTTTAGATCAACTTTTAGCTCTCACTGTTCACAGCATCTGAAACTACAGCTCTCAGGCCCAACCCACCTTCTCAGTGTAGAGCTGATAAGAGATTGTCAAGAAGCTGATGAACATAGTCAAGGATTAAGAGTAAAATGGAACATTTGAGGTATGCTTCAGTGCCAAGTGGTGTCCGTGAGTCAATTCAGATTTATTTATTTTTTTACTTGTTTATTTTTAAGTAGGTCTTTCTCTGAACTTCTTTTACAAACCTTTAATTGCTTACTGTGTGGTTTAGTAGTCCTTGCCTTATTCCCTGCTGAGGTAAAAAAAATCACTTCTTTCCCCCACCATAAATACATTCCCTCTGAGAATTCCCCTTTGGGCAGTGTTGTTCAGCTCTGTGATAAAAATCTGATTCCAAAATACAAGGCTGTGTGCAAAGTGTCATTGAATAGGATACACAGGAGGAACAAAAGTATGATTAATTGTACATGATAACATATTTGTTTTACTTCAAGCTAGCTGCATAGCTTAGAGTAGCAGAAGCCACAGCATGAATTCTAGCATATGGTAATCCAAGCACAAACTCTATACATTCTGAATATGCATGCTAAATAAATTACAGACAATGATAAACCCCGCATTACAATCCCTTAATTACTAATGTTTGAGTGCTAGCTAAATCAAGCTAGCACACATACACTGTCATGTAATTGTACTAGTATCTTAATTTTTATTTTAGATATGTCTTCTATGTAATAAAATTTGGCCAAGTTTGGAGGGGGCTGGTAGCATAATTCCTTGGGCAGTTTTGTTTGTTTAGTTGTGTTTTTTTAATGGAAGGTCTGAAGAGGCAATATATTTTTGTAGTCTGTTCATTGATTACATCAAAACAAAATATTTTTCTCCTCAACGCGCAACCCGATTTCAAATTCAGAAAGAAAATAAAAACCACAGGAATTATTTGTTTCCAAATGTATGGTTCCAAATCTAGTTATAATTTTGAGATCCTTTTATAGTTGAGTTGTTAATCTGATCAAGTAAGGGTGATTCATCTCAATCTAAGAGACAAGCTATTAGAGGAATTGAATTTCCCTCCTGGGGTGCTCATTTCTTCATATATGGTGAAGGGGGCCTGTAACAACTAGAAAGATATTAGGCATCTAAAGATGAACAGATGAATCTTGCTGCTAAAAGTTTAAACTATCCTTTTGTCACTGATAGGCATATTGCTGTTCTTTATGTTCTCTGTAGGACGACGACTGGTAAAGCTTGCTCTAATATATATTATGGTTGAATCAGTAGTTAAAAATAGAGTATTTAAAACATCAAATGTTTTTATATTATATTAATACAAATCAGCAGAAAGTCCTTAATCCACGAGGGTACTCCTGATGTTAGAAAAGATAATGAATTTGTTAGGAGTCCAAATCGGGTATATCAAAATAAATCTTTCTCAAAGCCTTTCCCAATTGGTTGTTGCAGTAGGTAGTCATTGTACATCAGTAAGATGGGTTTGTGCTTTAGATATGGGCTGGGCAATGGTAAAGATTAGTAGAGATTAACTTTTAATTACCTGTTCTGCATTTTGCCTTTCCTGGTGCTTGGAGATGCTCATGTTTCCACTTTATTTCTCTATGAGCTTAATTACTGTAAAATATGCAGTAGATACTGGGAACAATTATAATGAGTTGATAGAATTAATATGACTAAGACTGTTATCTTCACTGTAAATTTGGCAACCCCCTTTCATTTGCAGTGGCCATTCCTTTTATCTAAATGCTTGAGAAAGAATACAGAGATAATTTTTGGTGGAGTGAAACACCAAGAAGTCATGATTCAGATAAAATGCTTAGAGATGCAAGTAACGTTTTTATCTACTATGTATAATCCTTTAATACGCCAAGCAATTAGAGAAAATATGAAATTGAGCACTGAAGATTATACTGCAAACACTTCTTTATAAATATTTAACAAAATTTTTCTAAGTACTGTGTGAGTATGGAGTGTCTTGATCATATTATGTTCATGCGCATGTGTATACAGGAAATGCAGGGGAACTATTAACTGTGAAGTTAAGGAAATAAAGACATTATGTTTATATTGAATATTCTGAATATTCTCAGCTTTTAGGTTCAAATAAATAACATGATTAGAAAATAATCTAGTACTTTCCTAGTATTTTTGTTTCTCTAAGTGGAGAAAGGATGGCTTTGAGATGAAGTTGCTAAAATGGATTTTACACTTGGTATGTAACTTCATGCAAGCCATAGAATCACAGAATAACAATGGTTTTAAAGCACCTCTGAAGATCATATAATCCAATACCCCTGTGAAGAGCAACAACTCTTCATTCCCAGGAATGAGTCCAGTCAAGTTTTGAGTGTCTTCAAAAATGGAGACTCTAAAACCTCTGTGGACAATCTGATGCAGAACTTGAACATCCTTACAGTAAAGAAGTTTTTTTCCTCTTGTTTGAATGCATCTTGTAATTCAATTTGTCTCCGTGGTTTCTTGTCCTGTCACTCACTTGTGAGAAGAATCTGTCTCGCTCTCATTATACCCTCCCATCAGGTATTTATATGCATTAGTACGTTTCCCACTTGAGTATTTTCTTCAGGCTGAGCAATCACAGCTCTGTCTATCTCTCCTTGTATGCTAGGTGCTCCAGTTCCTTGACTGTCTTTGTGAACTTCACTGGACTTGCTCCAGTATGTCCATGTCTCTCTTGTGTTGGGGAGCTCAGAACTGGGCCCAGTCCTCTACATGTGTCTCACCAGTGCTGAGCTAGAAGTGAAGAATCCCCTACTTCAACCTACTGGCAGTCATCCTAATACAGCCCAGGACAAAGCTTGTATAATGGCAGTAAGAAAAAACTCAATTCCATTACTTCATTCAGCTGTGAAAAAGCAAGACCCTATTTCAAGTGTACAAACTGTCAGGAATGTGAGTGGCTTACAAGTTTTATCTGCAAGAAGCATTTCCAAATTAGCGTGAATCACTGACAGCTGAGTTAGGGCTAGAAGCTGGTTTCCATATTCACCATGAAAATGGAGTATGGTTAGTAACTATCATCTGTAAGAAGAAAATATATCTCAGTAAGATTGTGGGGCAATCACATAAAAGGTTGCATTAGCAACTCGCAGGATTTATTACCTTGGCTCATGGTGAAGAACTTGCAAGCTGTTGATTTCTCTCTTCTCTCTGTATATGAGGTAAGTATTATATGTTAGTGTATAGACATCCCTATCTACAATGGCTGGTAAAAGCAGAAAAATCACAGACATCAAAATATTCATGTAAGTGGTATGAAAGGGTATTCTGAAAGTGTCTGAACTATGATAAAAATGTACTGCTTTAAAGCTCAAATTAAGTGGTTATTTTGATGGCCCCCAATTTTAGATTTGAAAGATTTAGATTTTGAAAGAAAAATGAACACTTTCAAGTTTGCCTCCTTAGTCTGTGATTTTTCTGCTTTTACCAGCCATTGTAGATAAAAAATTAGGTTAATGAATCAGATAGTGTTTGGCTGAGGGGAGCGTGAGGGGAAGAGGGAATCCATAATCCATGCTACCTAGATCTTAACACTTGTAAGCGATGCCTCCAAAGCTTTAGGAAATATTAAAGGCATTTCAGCTTTTATGCGATGTAAAAAAAAAAAGGTGCAGTAGCCCTCTGGAGTTACTTGATTCTCTCCATCATCTATATACAGAGTTTATAGCACTTGGGTTCCTCCCTTAAAATGTAGTTCAATGATACAGTCAAACTGACTTGATGACTTGCTGCTGCCAAAAGAGAGCCCCTTTCTCTCCCTCATCATTTCCTATCTCATCTTAACACTAGTTTATAGCATGCTAAGTTGATTCAACTAACTGCCCTGGCAGAAAGCCAGTAGCTTTTTAGGCAAAGTGAGTGATAAGGGCGTTGGTTTAGCAGGCATGTAGTGATGAGCAGCATGGAGACCACACAGCTGGGAATGGAAGGACCTGAGGAGGTGAGAGAAATTGAGCTTCCTGAGTTGAGGGCTTTGAGCTGTTGGATTGGTTCAGCTCAGTTGTCTAGTTATGCTGCTTCACGCTCAGTTCAGGTAGGGCTTCACAGACTGCCTGAGGTAACTTGAAACTGTGCTGCCTACCTAAGGGGAAGTTCCACCTCTTCTTTGTATCTGGCTGTACCTGTTCTCCTTGTGCTGGCACTAGTGATGGTGCAGCCACACACAAAGGCATGGGCTGCCCATATCTACAGCATCCCATAATTAATCAGTTAAGCCCATCTTGCAAACGTACTCTTGAGCTCTTCAGGCTAAGAAGATTATATAGTTAAATGAATAAACAGCTCTTTAGCCCCCATTATAAATATGTTATTATGGATTTTACCAACTGGTGGCTTAGCAGCAGAGAAAAGATGATTTATAAAATGTTATGAGTCCACTTAGTCTGTAGAATAGCATTCCAGCACTCCATCTCCATTAGCATGTCGAGAAATTTTTCTTGGAGTAACAGTAGCCTTGAGTAAAAGTAGCTACTTTAGTAGCTACAGTAGCCTTGAGTAAAGGTTACTGGAGAACTGTAACATCGCAGGATTTTTCGAAAGTTGGTTCATTGATTTTGTTTCTTCTTTTAAAAAGAAATAAAAAAGTGCATCTTCATTTTAAAGAATCTTGTGAAGTCCAGAATGCTTATGAGTTCTGAATGGCTTTGAAACAGTGTGTAATTGTTGCTATTGTGCATGTCAAAGTAATCTCCATCTAGTACTGAGTCAGTAACTTTCTAGTGCTGAGGATGAAGTCAAGAGTCCATACTCATAAGCTTGTGCCCCGGAAAAAGAAGGGCTTCTTCAGAAAGCAGCTGAGAGTACTCAGCTTCTGATCTGAGTTTGTGCTGATGAGGCCTTTCTCTCCTTGCAGGAACTTCAAGGGAAGTTGAAGAGACGGGTCTCTTAACCCAGACATCTTAACATTGCTGCTCAAGTTAGGCTGTGCAAACAGCCCTTCAATGTTGGGGGGGGGGGGAGGGGGGCGGGGGTTAGCCCTGTCTCAGACATCCAGGTAATCTGGCTTAAGGGAATCAGTGTTACTCACATTTATCAAAGTGTATTTTTATTTTAAAGTGAAGAATTCAGTAAGCAAGAAAAATGGTTAGTACAGAAGCTCTGAGCAGTCTCATTTTGTACAAACTACTGTTCTGGTGTGACCTCCTTTTCAGTCAGTAACTGTCCATTGCTGTTTGTGACTACTGGGAGAAATACAGAGATGATGTTGTAGTAAAACAAGAAATTGCAGCATGTTTGTTCAGACATGCAGTGTCTGTCAAGATTCCAACTTACTCTGATATTTTGCTATTATTTTGCGTAACAAAGAAAATGTTGCCTCTGGAGATTTCTTTCTAAAGACATCTCTGTTTAGAGCCAGTGCATGCAGATGCATGCCAAATTTCCTGTTTGTGTTTCCTCTTGGTGTTGCAATTTTTTAATCTAATGTCATATCATACTGTACCATAAATCACTGTACTTTACATTTTCATATGCAGTAGTAATGAGGTGTTTCTAATTTCCCAAATAGTATAGTGATGAGCTATTTAGTGTCTTAAGAGAGATGATTTTGATGAACAGAGGATCCGAAAACATTACGTCAGTGTTGCAGTTAACCATATCATCTTTGCATGGAAATAAAATGTAATCTTTTTGCACTTCTAGAGAAGGTGACATGGTAAGCTGACTTCTAAAACTATGTTGAACATTCAGAATGACTCTGGGCTGCATCAAAGGAGACCTAAAGCCTCTATTCAGAATGGATGCTGTGTGTAAATCACAGAAGGCTAATTGTAAGGCAGAGTGATGACTGTAGAGAGGTACCGGAGCTGACTTTACCATCTGGACCAGGTACTAATAATAATGTAGCTACAACAGTTTGGGATTCAGCTTGACCTGCAAAAGCAGTCTGCAGTAGTAGGTGCAGTTGTTCATGCTGAGTTCTGCATTGTCACTGCCATAAACATTCTTTAACTTACTAGTTTAAAGCTAGGTGCCATGAACCTAAGTGCTTCAATTGCTTATTTGGACTGCAGGCACAATGGCAATGCATGGTACCAAAAGTCGGGAATTGTGCCACCCTCACTTTCTTTGTGCGCAGAATAGGGTACGCTGTAGAAACTGCTGTTCCTCTGCAGCATGGGAGTGTTCTGCTCCAGCGGACTGACTGGGATATGAGAAAGGAAAAGGAACCTTTGTAAGGGCAAGGATCTGGGCATTGATACATTGACCTCTTTTCTGGTTAAAAAGTTACATTTTTACTTTTAATCAAATGTATCTAAGTTTGCTGATGCTACTTGTCACACCTTTTGTCCTTGCACTCTTCTTAAAGATTGTGGGAGGATTTCTGAACCACGTTTGAAAAAAACAAGTTTTGACTGTCATTTAATGAGGGAACAGGTGTGGCGGTTTAATATGTTACTAAATCCTCCTCTGCCAGAGGTAGCTGCCTTTCTACAGAGTCAGCAGAATGGTATGCATATGTTAGTAATGCCAGTGTTAGTCCAGCTCTGTAGCGCAGCTAAGATGCTGAACTATGAATGGGTGTTTTAGGGGAAGGTACACATACCCTGCTTCACTAATGCTGTCACAGGCCTGCCAGTAATATAGGAAAGGGGTGGACAGCTGTGGGGGCAGTGTCTTAAAGCTGATATGGCAAGATTTGCCAGGGCTTTGCTGTCAGGTATGGACATGAGGTCAAGATTTGTATCAGAATGTACAGTATCATACAATTCATTAATAACCTTTATTCGCTGCTCATTTGAAGTACATGTTGGTGTGTCTGGCATGTCCAAGTTTGTGCCTGCTGCCTAGAAGCCTATCTTGATTGTATACAGATTTAAAACACCCCATTGACTGTCTATTTGTAATTGAATGCACACCCTTTTAATTGTACTGTTTCTGTATTTTTATTGCAATTATGGGTATTTGCATTTTAGTACAATGCAGATCACAAATAACATGCTATGAAAAGCAATCCTGTGTTTTAATAAGCAAACATCAAAAACTTCATTATTTTTTTTTTTTTACTAGCCTTTAAAAACATATAGTTGTAACAAAGTAAAATAAGTTTAGGTTCACCTATGGGTGGATTGTTCTCAAGTGTGCCTTCTTTTGGTCTCTGGGCTTTGTATATATTCAGATGGATGGTTGCTTAACCAGATCAGCTCCCCCAGACTGCCCTTTTGGTAGTGCTCTGCCAAGTGATTACAGTATTAGGCATCCCTGGTACAAATAATCCATGATACTTATAAATTGTACATAAGGAAATAGATCTAACAGGAGCTTTTTGAGAATCTGCCATGAATGCTATTTTGCACTAGTCTGCCAAGAGCTGTGGCTGATCAGATTGTTATTATCCTCAAGTAAAACATAGGTGCTCTGTATGGAGCTGGAGACTTGGGAAGTGTTTGCTCTTTTGGATGCTGTGTTCTTTGGCATATGCTGAGCCGCTGAGCGTGAGGCTTAGAGCTTTTGTTATGCAGTTGCAAGGGCAATTGCATACTGATTTCTATGGCCACTACAGGGGTTAGGAAAGTACTGTTCTCATCACATAGGCTGATTCCAAGCAAGCAAAGAAAGTAAGGAATGCTTTTTGCTTCACATCTCTGGATGGCAGGAGGAAGAGAAGCTGCTGCAGGGGAGATCTGTGATGCTGTTAAAAACCTGGCCATTTAGGTGCTTTTGGTTTTATGGGATTAGAAGAGATGATGATAATTCATAAAAATTTCAAATAAGATCTTGTTTCTTTTCCCATCTCATGTCCATATAATGAAGAAAAAAAAATGTCCAGTAAGTTTTGCTTCAAATAAAATATTGATGAAATAAGAAGTGCTGCACTGAAGTTATGAAATCTTGTAAACATAAAACCTGGGAATAGTGCAACCCCTTGTGAGACTGGTAGACTTCTTCATTGTTCTAGAAAGATGAATTATTTTTTTGTCTACATACCTCTTGAATTCTGCCACTGAAGCAGTCATCTCTGCTGGGCTTGTCAGCTCTGTGCCTCATAAAGTGGAATTGACACTTGCTGTATAAGATCTTGATATTGATCTTCTGATCTCTTTGTACTGGAGATGCATGTGAAGTTTCACCAAAAAGCAGTGGCTCCTGAGTCATTCAGATGCTTTTGAAAATGTTATCTGGTAAAGGAGAACTTCAGAGAGGAATTCAGGATTAATTAGATAAGCAAACTCACAGTTATTTGTGGGCGGAACTAATTGCTTCCACCCCGTGCTAAACTTGACCCGATGCCCTACAGTGTTGTTTGCCTATCTGCGCATCATCCTCCCCAGCATGTCTCATAATATCTTTGTTTTTATTTTTCCTTTTTTTTCTGGGATTTCCCAGGCCCCTTAACCTTAACCCTGGATAATACAGAGTTAAGTGTGATTCTGTATTGCTAGAACTGTACTTCAAAATTTACAAGAGAGAATACAATGCTGGTTTTACACAGTCCTAAGGCTTAAAATTTTATGCCACCTGATTTTAAACCTGGTGAAATAAATGTCAGCAAACTGGTCTTTTGTCACAAGAGTGTATACAGTTACATCTGTCCTTTGTAGGATGGGATTTTTTCAGTGATCCAATTAAGGAGGCATTTAAAAATGCTTTTTTCATTTTAATGGAAAACTGCTCCTACTTTAAAAAACTGAAATCAAAGTGTAGTCATAGAGACACATATAAAAATGTTCTGTTGTAAACCTCTCCTCATCTCCCTCTGTCTTCAGAAGATCTTTATCTGTTGTGCTTGAGGAAAAAATAGGAGTTGAACTGCGCGACCCTTAGTCTTTCTACAGCAGTTCACATTGGTAGGAAGACCCCTCTATCCCCTTTTCACTGTCCTTCTTGAGCCTACAATGTCTTTACGACTGTCTTTCAAGGGCGGGATTTATTTCATCTAACATACATTTATTTTAGATATCTGTCTTGGGATGAGATGAATCCCTGACTAAAGGCAGACCTTTGAGGAACTGAAGCATGATGTTTGTCTGCAGATTTCTGCAGTTGTTCTCACCCTTAAAATAGATATGCTACAACTTCCTGGTTTATCCAAGAATAAAATTACCTGGGTTTTAGAATATGGCTAATGAATACGTCACAAACAGAGACCAATAGCATCTATGCAAAACATATTTACATAGGTGAAAGATGAGCCTTTTCAGATTTTTTTGGACTTGCTGGGTATGTGGAATTGATTATTCAATCTAGTGTAATCCAGTGGGGGGGGGGAACCACCAAAAGTAATGACTGTAAAATTTAGTGTAATATTCCTCAGAGTGACTGCAGTGCTGCGCCTCACTGACTACACTGACAGGTGTCTTGGACTTGTATCATAAATTTGTGTACATAAAAATCATGGAGTTGCCAATACTGTTACAATCTGTGGGGAAAAACCAATGAGAACAGATATGAGGTGCTGCGGGCTGGAAAGCTGCAATTTGTTATCTAGTGGGGGAAACAGTTGCCATGAGAAACAGATGGGCTACTGAGAAGGATTCACAAAAGATGACCAAAATGGAGTGAGCTGTGTGTAGAAGATCTGCACAAAGGTGCTTTACTGAATCTGGAGGGGAACACAGATGGCACAGAGCCAGGGTAACCTCACCTTTGTACTCCTGCACAGGACTGCCCTGAGGGACTGCACCAGGAATATACATGTTTGATTTGTTTAGTGGAACTCTTAAGGGCTGTGATGAACATGGTTATGCCTTTTATTACTGGCGGGTCTTGTAAAGGAATTCTCATTTTATTTGTAATCCAGGAGCGGTTTGGGGAATTGGCGGAGGGTTAATACCTGCAAAGCTCCAAGGTATGTGAAGTGCTCACAATCCCTTCTCACAATCTAATAGTTTGCCAGTGGTGTGTGTCATATCGCTTGATGGGACATGCGAAGTCGTGTGATAAAAGGTGGGCTATGACACTAAGGTGTTGCTGGAGCACATACATTTTTGCTGTGCTCTGCTGATCACACCTCACTTGTAGGTTGTATATTTGTGGCTGTATAGCAACCCCTCTCTTGCACTGACAAAACAAGACAAACTTAGTTCTTGATTGCAGCTCACCTCTGGGACATGCTACTGTGAAGTGGACAAAGAGCCGGGGCACAGTACTGCGTGTGTGCAAGGTACAGGTTCAGCCATGGGGATCGTGTAATGAGATTTACATGTATTTATTTGCTGTTCATTTGGTATGCGCTCACAATAAACCAACACCTCCCAAAACAGCTAGGAAGCTCCCAACAGCCTTCTGAAGTGAGGTTACAGGGAAAAGAGATTGTGTTGGTTTTGTACCAGGTCTGGCACATTAACAGTATACTTTTATATTGTCTCTCTCTTTCGCCATATTTTGTTTTATTTGGTGTATATGTCTGTGGCCACTGGAAAGGGAACTTTAAACTTACAGCACTGTGCTGTGTTCAGAATCTAGTATGGGATGTTCACTGTATTTAGGACACAGTTTTAGGCAACTAGGTAAAATGAAGGAGATAAGCACCTAATTTTTATAAACCTGAGCATTGCTACCTTTTTTTCTCAGAGTTATAAATGTCAAATGAATATGCTAAAGCACTGAAACAGAAATTACGTGGATGCTTTTTGGCTTTGTAATAAAAATTATACTTAAATTCTCTTAGAAGCTACATTAACAATACTTCCCCCCTCCCCCCCCCCCCCCCCCGTGATGGCATTAGCATAAGCATCAAAAATATTTGTTAGCAAACTGACAGATATTTTGTGATTAACACCATTTCACACATTTATTCTGGTGGATGTGGGTTAAACATAAAGCAAGCAGTGGTTTTAGTTCACTTTTTTTTCCTTTTTTTTTTTTTCCCCTGCTCTTTCTGGCATAAAGTACATAAACCTTGAAAGATAATTTTTAACCTAGGAGTTACCCATTCATTAGGAGAGTTGAAAGCAGGATACATTAAGTAGCTGTTTCCTGACCTCAGAGAGAGCAGCCTGTGTGCTTTCAGATCTGTGTCCAATAACTGGTCCTACCTAGGGGGAAGAAAAGAAAAAAGAAACTACACAGACTGACTGAATGACCACTGAAGGGTGCTTCCAGAGTAATAGCTGGCTTCTGGCAATGCTCCTGTTCATGTGACATAGTTTGAAACACCATTTATGTTACCCAGGGATGTCTCCTACCTTAAGCCTTTAAAAGGTCATTCTTGAAAAGGAGGAATATCGATTAGTTAGTGGGCTGAATCTTTAATTTTAGTGTCTATGCTGTGATCAAAAAAATCTATGTTAAAGGACTTTAAATAAATGAAAATGTGAGAAACGTGAGAAATTTAATTTTCTGAACTCTATTATCTACAGGTATACCAAACTGCTAATAGCAAACTTTGCCCTTAAGTTACATTACTTAAATACTTTTCCTGTGAGTTAGAACTCTAATTGTCTTTAGTTTGAATCTTCCCTATGTAGGAAATCTGCTAAATCTGTCAGGTTAATCCTTTTACCTTGAGATGGCTGCCTTGGCAGGGGAGTCCATTCTCACTTCATTTAGTTCAGCTCATCAGCTACTAATATAATGCCTTTGTTCTAGAGAGTCATTCCAGAGCTGCTTTGGTTTTGTCCATTTTCACTTAGCTTAAACTGACTTGAACAAGTGAACTCAATTATAATGTGAATGCTATGTAAAGGGAGAAAATAGTCTTAACAAGTGATGCTTCTGGAAGGTTTAATATGTTATTTTAAAAGGAATGTTTGATCAGTCCTTTGAATGACATGCATTGAATGTTGCCCTCTGAAGTTAATAAACTCCAAGGTAAGTAGAAATCAGAGCATCTGACAAATCTTAGCTTTTTTCCTTTATGTAATTTGTTTGTATTTTACACTTCAGGTATCTTGACTGGCAAAACAAGACTTGGGGTTTTTTACATCCTATCTGTATAACTTTTTCAGTTTCCCTGGTGTTATTTCTCAGTTTCTTCTGCTGTAGTGAAAATGCCAGGGTGAAGGCTGTGAACAGCTTTAGCTCACACTACAGATAATGAGCTCGTGGAGAAGTATTGAGAATTGGCATTCTACCTCCTTGGCAGTGTATCATTATCATCACTGCTGAATTGATGGAGAGCAGGAATCAAGAGGAGCTCATATCTTATGTTCCAGCACACTCTTCAAGGGCAGTCAGCTGGCTAGGGGTTACTGTCTTTCTGCATCCTTGTAAAATAGAGGCTGAACTGAGCCAGGGGTTGCACCATGTCTGTACCAAGACTGAGATCCAGCTGTGCTCTTTCAGTCTTGGACTGCTAAAGGAGAAGAGAGCAGGTCTGCTGCAATAAGCAAAGTTGAAAGGAACTGGGTTGTGGTGACAAGAAGAAGTTTTCATGCCATAGTCACACAAGGACCAGGTATCCAGATGACGCTTTGAGTAAATCAGCTCTTTGGGGCCTTTAGTGCTGGTAGGAAGTGTGTGCTATGAAATGTGCTGTGAATTAAGGTGAAAAGTGAGTTTGCGGTGGAGGACTGGCTAGGGATGTCTAATTAGTTCAGCAGGTGAGGGCTTGGAAGAAAAAGAAACACGCAAGTGTGCTTTAAAAATGCCAGATAAGATGACAGTTTAGGTTGTACACATTTGACAGATTAGAGGTGTAAGTTAAGATGAATGCATTCATCTAGGGGGGCAACCACAAACATTTTAGAAAGATTTCATAATCACAGAAGGGAAGTTAGGACTAAAAGAAAGCAAAGCTAGAAAGCTGCTATAGTAGGGAAATCTTTACCTGCAATATATTCCAAATACAGCTCAGCATATGTATCTATTTTGCATTTCTGTTCTATGGGAGAAGACAAGATACATAGTCAGAATAAGCATCATCAGCAGAGGTAATGTTTCTCAATGGGTCCTTATTTTCCTTGTTGTTTTTAACCTCCTCTTTCTGAGGTTAGATGTACATTGTACCTAAAATGTTTAGGAATGGAAAATGTTGGAATGAGCTTCTCTACATGTGAGTTAATGCCTTTCTGGTTAGCCAGCAGATGTCATTGAAAGACTGAGCCTCTTTGTCCAGGAGCTGTGTAGCACCCTTCCCCAATCCTTCACATCCTTGCCAGCTCATGACTGGCAGAAACTACATTGCAGCAGTAGAATGTGTATTTTCTGGCTGGCAGCACATGTAAGCTAACAAAGTGATTCAAAGTCATCGTACAGAGAAAGTGCCACTTGCTGAAACACCTTTCTAATGAACCAATACTTCTTGAGCTCTGCTGGCAGCACTTAAGAAGTGTTTGAAAGACTTTTCAACAGAGGAAGGTAACAATCATCCTCATAGGAATTAGGAAGTAGCAGGGACAATGTACTCAGTAACATAAAAGTGTGCTAGTGCCTTATAAGCAAGGCTGCAAATATTCCATACACCTTCAGCTGCAGAATCTAGCCTGCATATTATGTTCCAGAATGGAAGGGGATGATCTGCAAAAGCATCCAGTATTGAACTAATTCTGTCCTTGCTGAATAGGAAAGGAAATTTAGCAATTGATCTTATTAGGGAGTGTCCTGGGATCAGGACAGGGAGAAAGAAGGATTTAAAAAAAAAAAATTAATCTTTTTCTGAATTTTTAATTTTAAGAATGCATCCTTATCACCAAGAAAAGTGTTTTAAGAATGAGTTGCCTAAATGTGTGTGTCTTATAATAGTACAAGTAGGGTAGAGCCATGCGGTAGTCATCTGGCCTCTAGTTGCCCCTTCACAACAATGCAGGTTTTCCATAGGTCCCGAATGATACCTGCCAGTCTGCACTGACATCTAGTTTCCATAATCATCTTAAATTGCACTAGATGCCAGTGCTTACCACATCAATATGGTATTTTTTTCTTCTGAAATCTGTAAGCATGCTGTAGCAGTTAGCATATGTCTGACCTTGCCCATGTATGCATCTCAGTAAGTTAACACTGAGGCCCTCTCAGACAATCATCACAGAAGCAGCTGTGGCGGTTTAAGGTATCATTGTCCTTCAGCTGTTCATTACTAAACCTCTGCTGAGGGCTGCAACCTCACAGAAGAGACAACAGAACACTCTCTTTCTCTGTTTCAGCAAAATGCTACCTGAGTTAATTTAACTTGCTGATGAGGGGGGTTTAAACTAAGCTGGCTAGTTTAAACAGATGAGAGAGGTTCATGAGATCTATTCCTTTCCATTGCTAGAGGGATGACAGCCTCCAGCAGAGAAGAAACAAGCAGCCAAAGTATAGTAGCTTATAATACCATTAATTTCTTTAGTTTATTTTTTATTTTATAGTTTAGTTTATTAATTTCTTGCTGCAGCCTAAACCTGAATATAACAATTTTGATAGCTGCAGTGATAGAGCTAATCTCCTTCATATGCTCCTCCAGTAATTTACAGTATCGCCCCTATCCAAGACTAACTAGACACCAAAATCTCTGGCTTGCCATTTGCTCATCTCAGGATTCCCAGCTGCTCCTGTCTGAGAAATATGTGTACACTGGAGGGTTACTTCAGTGCCGTGAAACCAGAAATGCAGATGCAGCATTAAATACTCTGCATTTTGCATCATAGCTGTATAAGACAGTAATTGTATTGATTCTCACCAGAGTTTGCTTGAGCTCAGGAAACTCTTCAAGACTTTTGACATGTAGCTGCATCTGGTGTAGAAGTTCCATCTGTCTGTAGTAATTCCGGACTTGCCTACAGCATTTCAGTTCAGTTTCCTTTAGAGTGTGTAGTGTTTTGCTTACTGACATTTGTCCATGACAAGTCCCATGGAGAGCTGCCAGAGACATTCTGGCTCAGAGAAAGAGAGAAACCTCTCTGATAGCTTTCTGGCATGAATGCTTGGCCAGCTTTGCCAGCACAGGAATTTCCTTCTCTCCATGTTCATTTTGTACTCCTCTGCTCTGTGGTGCCAGTCTTTTCCTTCACAAGAGGGCAAGGACTTAAAGGCTCAGACAGTCCACAGTAGTAAGATGACTGCTTGTGTACTACCACTGTTATTTGAGGCAATCTGAGAATGGTCTAAGACAGTGTTGCACAAGGAACAACTTAGCAAGGGGAAGCAAAGTATCCTGGTAGGAGGAAAGTATCAGTTGCAAAGGAGAACTCATTGCAGCAGTAGAGAGTACAGCTTGTATAAATACTGCAATAAACCAGGAACTTACTGGTTGCTGTAAATGGCTTTCATGGTGCTCTTTCTTCCAGAGCTTTTGTCTGCTTGATAATGAGCTACTGGTGATAATTCTTTCTCATGTATAAAAACAAAAGGTTTGTGTCATAATCCCTCTATAGTTTTTTGCAGGGGCTTTGTTTTCATTACTAGATCATAAAGAGACCAATTTTGACATCATTACTGAAAGTTTGCAAAGTCCATATTGATTTTACTGCCTGAGTTGACTATTTGGTACTGAATGTACAAATACGGGCAATGAATCTCTTTCAAGTGCAGGTTATTGCTACTGAAGCTGTCACTTTGAGAAATGTAATAAGATTACAAGGCCAATTGTTGACACATGCTTTGTTAAATGGAAGCTTGCATGACACAGTAAAGTATCCAGTGTAAAGTTTTGTTGTCAGTTTCTTCAGTGTGTAAAACTGCTTCATGACCATTTTGCAAGACATAGTATTTGCATACAGCATTTGGTTTCACTTGTCAACTAAATCAAGTCAACTGGTCTCTTTCCTTCCCTTATTTTATGCCTGCAGTTGGATAAGGAGTACACACATCTTTCTTGTCGTAAAGTCATGCAACTGTCAGCACAAGACAAGTTCGAGTGTGGAACTGAGACTGCATTTTGGGATCATTTTTCTGGTCAAGGATTAATGCAATAATCTACTATTAAATAGGATGGGTATCTGAAAGTTTTACAGATTACATGATTTTGAAAACCCATCAAGAGCATTAAAAGGATTTACATCTGAATATATGGTATTCAGCTGGCTTGAAATAAGAATGGAAGAATTGTTAATCCTACAGAAATGTATACTAGACTAGGAAAGAGTTTTAAACCCATGGAGGCCTAATAGAAAGCTCATGCAGAAATTTGCGGAACTTCATTTTTCAAAACTGAGTATATTGACAGCTGTCTGTGCTGTCAGTAGTACTTTATATTTAGATTTTTTTTTAATTGAGAATTAAAGTTAACATTTACAGGATTTACTGTAAAGTTGTTAGGTTTAGAAAGCTGGCTTGATGGATAAACTGTCAACTTCATTTACTTAAGATGTGAGCTTTTGGAAATGGCAAAGAGAATGTGTTCCTGATAAAGCACAGGGCAGAGAAACAGTACTACAGAACACGTCAGGACATGAGTGATGGTGTGGCTATTCTCTTCTATGTTGGTTCTTACTGCACTCCCCCTACACCCTTCTATAGTATCCAAGCACCTTTCAGTAGTACATGAACAAACATGATTAGCATCTGTCACAAAATGTTCTTTCTTTCATCCTCTCCTTGGGGCAGAATTGTGTGTGCAGTGTAACCTAGCACTTTTTTTTTTTCTTTTTTAAATGTGTATGTTACATGTTTGTTAAAGAGAAATCATGGGTGTATGCTCTGACTCAGATTGGAAGATTAGTGATGGTTCTTCATTCCCGGGGGAGTTCATTTCATAACCTCAGCCTAGCTCCCAAGCAAGCTGTGCTTCCTGCTCAGACAAGCTATACCTCCAGGAGAAAAAAAAAAAAATAAAATCTATTATGCCTGAGGAGTAGTGAGTTGAACTGGAGCTTTAAGCAGTGTTTTAAATAGGCTCAGTCCAGAATAATGAGCCCCTTGAAGGAATGGGTTTTTTGGGGTTTAAACTTAAGTCAGAGTTCAGTACAAAGTAATTTAAAAGAGTGTTTAGCAAGACTGGACAGACCCCTTTAAGTCTCTGTTGGTCAGATGGATGGGAGGTTTACTGTTATTTGGCATTCCCTGTGGGTTGAAGGCCACATGTTAAAGGTGGATCACATCACTGTGACCATTAGAAAACTGACAAAACCAAGTATAACCACTTTTTCTGTAATTACAGATAAAAGCAATGCCTTGCTCAGTGACATAATCCTTCCTTCTGGCTTCAAACATAAAACAATCCAAGTTGTTTCTGAGGAAACCTATTCTTGATGCATCAATTACAACCAAAATTAAGTCTTTTGTACCTAAGTTACAGTCATCAACATCAGAAGCAGGCCAAGTGCACATTCATTTTTCAAAGCTAGATATCTTAGACATGACGAAATATAGATTCAGTCCTGGCCAACCATAAAACCTAATTTAAAGCTTGCACTTACAGTGCAGCTTCTATGGTTAAAGCACTTGCTGTCAAATGTTCTATGCAACGTGCACTTCCACTTTCTTTAGAGATGCCACCTCTCATGCAATGATGCCTACAAACAGTGCTTCCTACCATCTGCTTGCTCATAATATTTCCCTCTTCCATTCCTTCAGCATGATAACCTGTCACCTGATTTAGAGAAATTTTTAAGATAGGTATGTTTTGTCACATACTAAGTATATCTGTCTCCAAAGAGAAGCTGGTTAGCGTAGAGATTTAACAGATTTAAATAAGCGATTAAGATTTAAATTAGAGATTAGGTGAGGAGATTGCTATTCATGATTTCATAGTCTTAAATGGCCAAATTTTCAGGCTTGACTGCTGTTGTCTGCTGATATCCATAAAATTAAGAAGGATGACATTAGATTACTTTCCACTCACTGAACATACAAGGAGAGCTATTTCGCATATGCAGTCTGTTCTTAAAAAACAGATATTCAGGAACATAAACTAGATTTGAAAGTATACTCAAGAACATTTCAACTACAAAGCTTTTCACTTCATTAGACAACTGCAGTTTTGAGAGACGTCTATTGTATTGTAGAGAGGTAGGACCTGCTTTAGTGGTGACAATTTCTGCAGGAAAAAAAAAAATAGTATTTTCTTTTGTCCTCTATTGATATCTAGCAGTCACAGGGATGTTACTGGAGAGAAAATGTTGTATATCCTAAGTGGGAAAGCACAAAAGTTTTGAATAGCTGCTCACCCTACTGTTCTGTTTGTCCCAGAACTGACGTATCGCCTGCAGTGCTTTTACATCATCATGTTTCTTATTCATTAGTCTGCTTATCCATTAGTCAGTCATCCCCCAACCTGTATTTTTGCCTGGGGTAATTGCTCTCCAGGGGCAGGACTTGGTTGAAATTTATTTGCTTTCTGTCAGCCTGTTTCTCTAACCTGTCAAAGTGCCTCTGAATAGCATCAACCGATCTAACAGCCACTCCTCCCAGTTTTGTATAATCTGCAAACTTGCTGAGGCTACACTCTGTCCCAGCACCCAGGTCTTTAATTATCCAGGTTAAAGAGTATTTGCCCCAGTATGAGTGTACCCTTGGGGTACACCATTTGTGGCTGGCCTCCAGCTGGACTTCATGCAGCTGATCATACCTTTAAACCCAGTTATTCACCCAGTTTTGTTGCTCACTTATCTAAGTCCATAATTCTGCAAGCATCAATTCATCTTCATAACTCCATACTTATCCTCCCTGTCACCTTCTTGTCCTTCATGTGTTTGGGATAGGTTTTGAGGGTTATTTGTTCCATCAGCTTCCTATTGATAAAAGAGAGGTTGACCTGCCTGCAGTTCCCCGCATCCTCAATATTACCCTTCTTGAAGATAGGCATGATTTTCTCATGTAGACTGAAATCCTGCTTGAAAATGCATTAAAGCAAATTACAAAATGATGATGAGAAAGCAAACTGAAGTTACTCAATACTGCTAATCCCTGAAAGCACATAATGTCACCATAGCAAAAATTCTCTCACAACTTTTTACCATTAGGTTAACACTCACCTGATCTCCTTCTACAATAAGGTAACCCACCTGGTTGATGAAGGAAAGGCTGTGGGCATAGTCTGTTTGTGTGGACATAGTCTGACACTGTCTAACTTTCCTGGAGTAACTGGCTGCTCATGGCCTGGATAGGTGTATTCTTCGCTGAGTTGGAAACTGGCTGGATGGTGAAGCCCAAAGAGTGGCATCACATCTAGTTGGTGACTGGTCACTAGTGGTGTCCCTTGGGACTTAATGTTAGGGCCAGTGTTGTTTAATATCTTCACTGATGATTTAGATGAGGGGATCAAGTGCACCCTCAGTAAATTTTCGGATGACACCAATTTGGCTGGGAGTGCTGATCTGCTGGAGGATAGGAAGGCTCTGCAGGGGGATCTGGACAGGCTGGATTGATAGGCTGTGGCCAGTGATATGAGGCTTAACAAGGCAAAGTGCCGGGTCCTATGTTTGGGCCGCAATAACCTTATGCAATGCTCCAGGCTTGGGGGATAGTGGTTGGAAAGCTGCTCAGTGGAAAAGGACCTGGGTGTGCTGATTGATGGCTGAACATGAGCCAGCTTGTGCTCAGGCAGCCAAGAAAGCCAGCGCATCCTGGCCTGCATCAGAAATAGTGTGGCCAGCAGGGCCAGGGGAGTGATCATCCTCCTATACTTGGCAGTGGTGAGGCTACACCTCGAATCCTGTGTTCAGTTCTGGGCCCCTCACTACAAGAAAGACATTGAGGTGCTGGAGCAGGTCCAGAAAAGGGCAACAAAGCTGGTGAATGATCTGGAGCACAGCCTCATGAGGAATGCCTGAGGGAACTAGGGTTGTTTAGTATGGAGAAGAGAAGGCTCAGGAAAGACCTTATCGCCCTCTACAACTACCTGAAAGGATTATCCGGGTAGGTGTCAGTCTCTTCTCCCAAGTAACAAGTGGTAGGACAAGAGGTAATGAACTCAAGCTGTGCCAGGAGAGGTTTAGATTGGATATTAGGAAAAATTTCTTCACCAAAATGGTGGTCAGGCGTTGGAACAGGCTGCCCAGGGAAGTGGTGGAATCACCATCCCTGAAGCGTTCAAAAACCATCTAGATGAGGCACTCAGTGACATGGTTTAGTGGTGGACTTGGCAATCCTGGGGTAATGGTTGGCCTTTATGATCTTAAAGGTCTTCTTCAACCTAGTTGATTCTATGATTCTATGTTACTGATGCTGATTTTGAAAGCTACACTTTGCCTGCAGTTTTACATCTACATGCTACCTGCTTGATGGATATGACGTTAATTATGTGAGACTACAGCGCTTGGGCTTCTGGAAGTGAGGCATTTTCATTTTCTCTCCATCCTTGTTCGGGTGACAGCTGAGATTCTTACACTTGTATTCCCATCACAAGGCTGCTGTATAAGACAAGATACATTTGTGTGGTCTGAAATTTGCCAAAAACAAGTAGAAAATTACCCATTTAAAGGAGAAAGGAAACAAAAAGTAATCTTATTTAGAGAGGTTGTCCTTGTTAGCTAATTGTATTTTGTGTTTACTATTTGGATTATTAATATAAACCAGAAAACATTTCACAAGATTTCTTGTATTCAAAAGTAAGCAGTTTATTCTAGTATGTATTAAAGAAACAAAAACCAAAACCAAAATGTGGTACTGTAAGCTACCATGCTGGTTATATAAAATTTGTCTGTATTTACTGAACAGAGAAACTGATAAATGCCTTATGAAGTTCTTGCAACTAAAACAGCCAGTGGGATGATAAAACAAGAAATCTGTTGATCTTGATGTTGATTATTGTGTTTCTTGTAGTAAGACACTGAAACACTATGCTGGAGCTCCTTATGTAGTGCATGAATACACCTCCTTCGTTTTTTTTTCATTATGGACCTATTTTTCTGTGTGTTTGGAATGATTACCATCGCCTTTTGTATGCATATCATACATGTTTTAAAGATGGACATTTATGTGTTCCTGCTGATACTGTGTAAGCAGGAAGCAAGCCTTGTTTTACTGTAGGCTCAGGTTAATCTAAAAACCAGTGAAATTTAGTCAGATACAAGGTTCTTTGTATACTATGATCTTCATGCAAGAGAATATGGTGGTTCTCTTGCATGCACTGTCATGTACTATTAAAGCATCACCACATTTATAATGAACTTGAACGAACACGAAACATTGAGGTTAATGTGAAGTTTATGTATGTGTGTATTAGTTACATTTACTGTAATATGACCAAGAAGAACAAAGAAAACTAAAGAACACATTGTTCAGATTCATCTTAGTCAGAGTGCATTTTCTTCACTGTTTTTGCTCTGGTGTCTGTTACAGTCAGGCAGATCTGTTTAATTCTCTAATGCGTAAATAAACAATGGAAAAAAATAAAGGATTTTTCAGCAAACATGTTATTGGCTCTATCATTCACATAGTTCTCTATATGGATAGTTTTAATACCCATAAGACTACCAGATTGAAAAAAGTCACTTGTGTTTACAGGGCTAATAAGTGTGGAAGGAGCACTCACTTGAAGTATTGCAGAAGGGAGCAACTAATATACAGATCTTAATTTTCAGATAAGAGTCATATTCTTCATCTTTTATTCTTTTGTGAGGTCAAGATGTTAAATGGCTTAGTAAATAGAATATATGTTGGCAAAATTCATATACATATATGTTAGGATACATTCAGAAGTGACTCCCTTAACACATTTCTCAAGATAATGAGGTCTGCAAAAGCAAAGGATATTTTTTGTTTCATAATACATATCTAGATTTTTGTATTTAGCACATTGTTACAAGTGATAGGCTATTAATCAGAGAAATTCCTGAAATTCCTTTTCTTTTTTTTTTTTTCCTTGGTTTTCTGCAGAGCAAACAAACCATGCTTCTGTCCATTTAGTTTCTTTTTTTAATCATGCATTCACTTTAGAATTCATTCTTGTGAGTGCTTTACATGCTGCATGCTTGCCTGTGGTAGGTGGGTATGTATGTAAAGCGTAAGCTTAAGGGAATATATTTTTACACAGTTAGAAAGTTTTTTCATGTGAGCTCTTCCTTTAAATATGTAATTTGTGGTGTGACTTCTTACCTTGAAAGTGGGTGCTGGTGGGCAGTCAGATGCAAGGTAATGTCTCACAAATGATCAAAAGGAGCAAGCTGCAGCATTTCAGAAAACTGTCCTTTGTCATGTTAGTGTCCTGGCCAATGGGTCTGATGGAAGAAAGCCTCAGCAGAAAGCTTGGGTGTCTGTAGGTTTTTGTTTTTCTTGGGAAGCGTAGTAGGGCTGGACCTTTATGACCTCTTTAAATAGTTGCTACAGCGACTCCTAGCTTCTATCAGGAATCATTTTCATGTTGTTAAAAGTGATGTGATTTGTGTCAGCATCAAAGTGTGTGTTCCTTGGTTACACTCTACATTAGGTATAAGACTTGGAGATTCAGTTGTTTCTTAGTGGAAACAACACAGAAAACTGACTTTTCAGAATAATGGCCAGATTTACATTCTAATTTATACCAGCAAGGAATGACAGCGTAAGGGTTTAATTTCATCATTGATGGCAGTGCTGCCCAGTGCAGGAGTCCTGTGCCCTCTCCAGCTCCGGTATTTGCCACTGTGCTGCTGTCTCCTTTACACTGGAACAAGCATTCTTACTGCTGTGCCATAAACTCTGGGTCAGGGAAACTGCCCAAATGAAAATTAAACTGTTTCTTTATGCATTTAGTTCTACTGCAGATCAGTTCCCTAGAGAAGTTCCTTGAATGGCTACACAGCCACTTGTGCCAGGTCCGTGGATGGGATAAAGCAGAAGCCGAGACTGAGAACCCATGGGGTAACAGGGATTTCCTGATTTCTTAGACAGCGCTTGATCCATACTTGCTGAATGCATACATGAAGCCATGGGTCAGGGATTCATTTTCAGTAAGTTTAAGCCAATCAGAGACCAAAACTGAAATGGATACTGTCTCCTTCACTTCATTGCTCTGTGACATGTTCCTGTCCTACCCTGTTTGTGTATTGCTTCAGGCTGCCAGTTCGATGCGTGCAAGCATCCACACATTCATCTCAAAGATATAATGCCAAGAGGTAGGGCTTGCAAATCTTTCTTTTAGAAGTACAGTCAGCTGCCATGTAACATGAGATTTGTTTTTCAATCTGCGTACTCTCCTCCCTGAAAAAAAAAAGGTTTAAATGTTATA
Organism: Myiopsitta monachus; assembly: GCA_017639245.1. Lineage (NCBI taxonomy): Eukaryota > Metazoa > Chordata > Aves > Psittaciformes > Psittacidae > Myiopsitta > Myiopsitta monachus. Next base: position 72,277,766 of record CM029919.1, read on the forward strand.
TGTGGAAGTTTGTGCTAGACTGAAGACTCATGGTTGGGTGTCTGAATGCAGGATTCTGAATGTGTCTAGTTGTCTGAGCTCCCATTGTTGTCCATGAAGATCTACATGGTACAGTCCGTAATTACAAAACTATTCAGCTGATGCAAGTATCTTCTTTAGGACTAGCTGAATAGCTCACAATACACTGTTGGGCAGGATTCGGTTCCCTCAGCATAGGACTGAGTGCAGTGTGGTGGGCTCCAGCCAACCTGCCTGACCTTTGTCCAACCCCGAAGGGCATGAATTTCCTGTCAGTCCTGTGTTATATTTGCCAGACCTCTGCAGATACCCAAGATACCTTAAAGGATCTCAAATGGCCCCTCAATACCTATCTTTAGACAACAGAATTCTAATCCACTGCCTAGACTTTCATTGGCTATAGTGGATGCTTAGGATAGCTATCTTAGGATATAGATATCTAGTGTTCAAAGTTAGGTGAAACAAAACCCAATAAATGCTTTTCATAAAAACCTGTCTAATGTAACATGAGTGTAATTCAATGCAGCGATGTCTCCCTACACAGAGAGTCCTGGAGAGAAAGTGGAAGAAAGCTTCCAGCTGCTGCTGGCAAGAACAGCAAAGGAACTGCAGTTACTAGAACCAGCAGGTCTAGTCATAGGTAGTCGATACCATTTGTAAAAGGGCAAGGATTTGGGCTGTGATTGTAACCGTGAGCTATGTGTACTCACCCAGCAAAGCCCTCTGCAGTGAGGCATAAATGTTCCAGTAAAGAGAATAGATAAAGGAATGCCATAGGCATCAAGAAGGGTTTTCTTCTTGGGATAATCTTGACATTTTTTTTCCCAGAATATTGGACTCTGTAATCTCTTTACTTATTGGGCTGTTTCTATTGAGTCAACTGTGTGGAACAAGCAAGGGCTTAATAGTGTCCAGCCCAAAGGCTTGATGCTCTACAGGTGAATGTCTGAGTAATGGCAGATGACAGCTCAGTGTGTTATATCGACTCACATTGTTTTATTGAAGGTAGAAGAGATTGCCTGATATTACTGTGCTGGGGAGGGAAAGATATCCGTCACTCAAAAGGGTTCCAATCTTGATTTACTGGCAGAATGGGAAATTTTAGTCATGTGTCTTGGGAAACTGTATGAACTGATTTCTCTTGTGTGTTCTATGGGAGTCTGCTGCAGTCCTGGATAAGGTTCATGGAGAATCACTCTTGGAATTGCTCCCTATAGGTATTGTAGTGACATGCAGGAAGAATGGAAACATTAATACATAAAACATGACTCTGGAGATCTGTTGTAAATTTCTAAAGTAAATTGCTCCATACAGTGAAATATTTTTATTATCCATATTATTATCTATAATAGTATTATTATTATCATGCATGTTACTGATTTATTTCAGACAGCCAAAGAGCAAAGAGAGCCTGTTACATAGGTTCTTCAGCACTGAATAACGAATTAAATTTTCTGTAAGATGAAGAATAATTCCCAATACATGACATTAAAAAATGATAAATTTGTGTGGGTGCAGTATTGTGAGCATATTTATTCACATTTATGCTGCAGGCATGAAGTGCATCTCACTAGTAAGCATCTGGTATAGATGCCCATGCTCTTCTGTGGTGGTAGAGCAGCACAAAAAATACAGACCAGGTCTTCATCTTAATGAACAGTTGTTGCTCCATTTGCTTCAGCTAATCTGCAGAATGGACTGATTTTGAATATGGAGTGAATGCACTGTACTCAATGAACTGTTAAGATGAGCATTCAGGGCCTGTGCCTTCCTTCATCAGCCTTTGTTGCATGTGTGTGTGCATATCTAGAGGGACTTGCATATGCATATGTAATTCTCTTGTATAAAATACATACGGAGAGAAAAAGAAAGAAAGAGACTTGCACTGTAGGAACATATTTATGTCCCATGTCGTTGCATCTTATATTAAAATGTATTCTATGAAAACAAGGCATCTGAATTTTCTTATAAATCTAGCAATGTACAAAGAAAGCTGTCTTAAGTTCATCAGATGAAAGACACGTCTTCTTAAAGATACATAGGTGTTCGGAAGAAATCCAGATTCTTACCCAGACTTGCATGAAAAATGTAAATCTGCATGGTCAAAAAAATTTGTGTCAATCTTTTGTACATATCAGATGTAAAATTCTTTAACATTATTGATATTCTCCATGTTCCACATAAATCATCCTTAATATGTTGGCGTTAGTATTAGTAGACAAACTGCACTGTTTGCTGTTAATTGCACTTCACACTGCCTATTGGGCAGATTCAAACCCATCAGAACAAGTACTGAGCCTTTCACTGTTGGTGTTTGAAATACTGGTCTGAAATTCTAGGAATGAAGGGAATTGTAGAAATTATATTCTCTAAACATAAATGTTTATAATTTTTCATCTGCTGTTAATAAGATTATTCTGGCAAAGGTTAAAACTTATAAATATTATACTTACTACAGGCAAGAGATTTATACCTTGCTGAGCATGTCTCTGAAAGTGCTCTAAGTACTGTAAGCTGTTTGCTTGACACACCATTTAGATTTCATAGGCAGATAATTAAAGTTTTCACATACTGTTCTCTTATTGACCCAAATCCTCTGAATTTCTTGACTGTTAAGTGTCAAAACTTTTTCTGTATTGACTGAAACATAACTTTTCTAAACATTTCTGAGATCAAATTCTGCAACAAGGGGAAGAATACTGAAGCAAATCCCCTGACAGTATGCCTCCTGCTGCCTGTCACTCATGTTGTGTCTTTATGGTGGAGAGAGGGATTGAACGTTTGGGTATGGCTCCTAAGAGATATAAAAGAATGGAAAATATTTTTCCCAGTATGAGAGGTGGATCATTTTTCCATGTAAAATTCAGTATGTTTAACACATAAAACCTGCTTGCTTCCTAAACTTCAAATTTCACACTATAAGATTCTCACTTTCTGGGAGGAGATGGTAAAAAAAATCTTACAGATACCTGAAGCTGAATAATATAATCTTTTCAACATTATGTTCATTGATGATGATTGTCTTCTTTTTTTTTTTTCGCTGATATATGATGCTTACTTAAATATATACTGTTATTTAGCTTTTGTTTCATACTTGTTTACTGCTGACTTTATAGGTTATTATAAGGGTTCACTTGTGTGCCAACCATAGACTTCAGAGAGCATTTTTGAATTCACAGGAACAATTCACAGTAGGTTTTGCACTATTTGTATTAATATGAGTTAGTTTTTCTTTATTTGACAAAGAGTAAGTTAGAACAGTTGCTAGAACACTAAGTGAAGGGGCATATTTTATCATCAAATCTGATTTGGTAGAAGCAGAAATTTAGATTTGGCAAAAGCATATCAGTTACTCCTTCCTTTCTTTTGATACCAAAAGTTATTAAAGAAATTTACTCTGTTTTTTTTTTTTTTTTTGAATTATTTTCTTTTCACCCCTAACATACCTTTCTTGTGTCACATTTTATTATGATTTACTGTTCTGAAAAAATTATCTTCTGGCATACTGTTAAAAGGTACTGAGGAAGCTGCATTTTAAATCAAGTTCAAATCAGTTCTATCAGATCAACACTAAGAATTATGGAGGCAGATAAAATTTAGAGACAGTCTGAAAGACAGTCAAATACGTGAAAAATAAAAGAAAAAAATGAAAAAAGTTCTAATAAGACTGAGTACTAAAATTGTAAGTATAGTAAGGTATGTACACAAAAGAGATGAACAGTCTTAATAGTTCCTTGTGGAATAGCAATGAGGATTTGGGTAGGGGACAGGAGGCAGCAATCTGAAGCATCTCTTTCAGTTAGATTTCTACAGAGTTTAACAGTGGAAAAGAGATCCCAGACCATTCCTGGTGTGAAACTTGCTGGAGACAGCTGACTGGTTGAGTTTGGAATAGAGAACCTTAAAAGCAAGGCGAGAGACAGTAAGGTTACTCTACTACTGTATTCCCCTTTCTTCTGATATAAAAAATACCTAAAATATAGCTAAAATAATTCAAAGATAAAAGGCTATATAAGAATAGGTGGAACTACTCCTGTCAGTAAACTGAACTGATAAGGACTTTTAGTTGATATAACTACACTCGCTAACTTGAGGCAGAGAGAGGCAGAACTGCATTTAAAAAATAAAACCCAGGTTTTATGTATTGAGATTTAATAACATTTTTTATCTATTGGAATTTACAAACAAAATTAGTAGCATTTTCCCTCTTTGGAAATGCAGGAGGCTGAGACCTAGATAGACAAAATATTTTATTACATAGGTAGCGTAGTAAGTACTTCTTAATATGTACTTGTTTGGGAAGCTTAAGACTAGACCCTACCCTTTTGAGTGGCAAGACTGACCAGCAGACCAAGGTTAGAGCAGAAAAATTCCTTTAATACAGAGAAGCCCGTAGCTGGCAAGAAGTCGAGATCTGATTTAGCAAGGCTGTAGACATTTGTATGACTGAAGTTACACATGCAAATGTTGGAATGATTGAAACTTTATTAGGTATTACATAACTTTTTAGATCTATCTCTAACCAGATAAGGAATCACTGCCATATTTTTCTTCAATACATGTGAATTTATGTGGCATAAATTGGTTTGCACAGGAGGATGAGCAGTGGATTGCTCTCAGCCTGACCAACTTGGTCACTCAGCTTTCGTAGGTGGGCTCAAATATACAGCTTTCCAGAGGTGGCAAACAGTGGCCCAACAATCAGTGACATCTTATATATTGCATAATTACTCATGTGAAGATTAATTCTTCTGCCATCTCATCTTCTAATGTTGAATCAATTGACATCCACACCTGTTTAGTCCTATAGAACAGAGGAAAAAAATCCAGTCAGTGTAATTTGTGCATCTAACCATTCATTAATCAATCCTGCTAAGTCCTTAACTTTCTTCTCTAATTTAAGTAAAAAGGGAAAAAAAGCATCCTTGAAAGACATTCAGGGGAGAGGTCATCTTCCTCAACAATGAGGCTTTCAGCAGAGCATCACTGGGCATTAGATAGAAGTATTTCAGCAACCATATATACTTAATTGGCAGGAGGGCTGCCCAGGATGATTCAATCTGGGATGTCCTATTAATCTCACTGAGCAATTTGTGAGCTTTGTTATGCCACCTCTGCTGTATCCACTGTTCTTCATGGCCTTATAGTTCCTGAGTCTTCTCTGATGTTCATGGAATAGGCCTCCCAAATCCTTGGGCCTCACTCTCCAGCATGTTGCTGCATAGAATCATACTGGTTTGGGTTGGAAGTGATAATACAGATCACCTAGTCCAAGCTGGCCTTCAACACTTCCAGGGATGGGGCAGCCACAACTTCTCTGGGCAATCTCCTACAAGAAGTAGGGATTCTAACAGGTAGGAAGAGCACTGTCAGATTTGATAGGGGAAAGAAAATAAATATTTTGAACAGCCATGAAATCAATTAAAAATAATGGGTTTGATACCCCCAGCCAAAAGGAGGAGGAAGGCGATGACAGCGTGGCACTGTGTCATTAACATCATTTGGATTGCTGCAGGCTGAGACAAGAGGAGTTTTCCCAGCAGCTTCCCAAATGTCCCAAGTTGTGCTGCAGCCCAGGGATCCACTCTGGTTTGTGTGTCAGCAGCAGGTGACACACAGGAGGCTGAGGCTGTGTCCTGACAGGCCAGTGCTATGCAGCTCCCTTTCAAGACAGGATGGGAAACACCTTTCTTTAAAATTGAAAAACATCTGTGCTAGCTGGAGTGTTAAAATTGCTGTGGTTGCACCTCCACACATTTCTGTACAAACTCTTTGGCAAAAAATGTAAACTTGAGCCCACAGATACCCAGGCCTTCATCTGCCCATGTGCAATAGCCAGCAGATTCAGTGGGAGCTGGACTTCATTTGACAAAACCATTGCTTCCCTGGCCCTTGGGAAAAAGCTGAAAGATTTTAATTTCCGAATACATGTGGGAGAGCAGTCATGGAAATCTTGATCAAGGATTTTTCAAAAGCCTGAGTGATGCCATATCAGGCTCAACTTGGCATGTCAAAAAACACAGCTTGCTATTTGAAGGTCAGTATGTATTTTTTGAAAAAAATCTTGCTAAGACTATTATAAATAAAGGGAAATTATTTAGATATTCCTTTTCACTTATCAAGACAGTGCTGTATTCTGCTAGTACGTTAAGACAGGGAATTATACCTGGAACAGTAATCTCTTTTCAAGCTGAGTAAAATGTGACACATACATGAATAAATTCATTGTTAAGATCTGTTTATGTGCTAAAAACATAAATATAATTTTAAAGATGCAGGTTTTCTACTGATTATTTTAATTTAATTTAATTACGTATCTCAAAGCATAAGTGAAGATTGCATGCATATCCAGAGAGAAAGAGGGAGAGAGAAATAATGTGTTGGAAGCATTGTACCGGTGAGTTGTCATAATTTCACAGTCACTTCTGTCTCCTGTCCCTTTGCTTTATGTCTGTTGAACTCTCTTGGAAAACTTAGAGTGATCATATGATTCTGGATTTTAAATTCTGCTTGTAGTGTCAGCAGTAAATTTCCTGTACTTAATTTTGATATTTAAAGACATTTCTCTCATCTTGACTTGAATCGTGTAAGCAATGTTTGGCTTCTCCTGATTTTTTTTTTTTATCTTGCAATTTATATTGTGAATGCAGCATAAGAATTTGAGATAAAATAAGAATACAGGAATATAATTGGGGCTTTAGGAATATACAGGCTGTTCCATAGGATAGGCCTCAAGTAACACTAAAAACCTTGACATGATATAAAAAGCCCACACAATTAATGAAGAAATATTTCTTTCTTCAGCAGAACTGATATCTTTGAATATCTATTTACAAGGTATATCTCAAGGCAAAGTTACAGTTATCGATACAGGAACCCTATTTTATCGAATCATAGAATAGTTAGGGTTGAAAAGGACCTTAAGATCATCTAGTTCCAACCCCCCTGCTATGGGCAGGGACACCTCACACTAAACCATGTCACCCAAGGCTCTGTCCAACCTGGCCTTGAACACCGCCAGCGATGGAGCATTCACAACTTCCCTGGGCAACACATTCCAGTGCCTCACCACCCTCACAGTAAAGAATTTCTTCTTCATATCCAATCTAAACTTCCCCTGTTTGAGTTTGAACCCATTACCCCTCGTCCTATAACCACAGTCCCTCATGAAGAGTCCCTCCCCAGCTTCCCCATAGGTCCCCTTCAGATACTGGAAAGCTGCTATGAGGTCTCCACGCAGCCTTCTCTTCTCCAGGCTCAACAGCCCCAACTTTCTCAGCCTAGCTTCATCCAGGAGGTGCTCCACTCCCCTGATCATCCTCGTGGCCTTCCTCTGGACTTGTTCCAACAGTCCCATGTCCTTTTTATGTTGAGGACACCAGAACAGCACACAATACTCCAAGTGAGGTCTCACGAGAGCATAGTAGAGGGAGAGAATCACCTCTCTCGACCTGCTGGTCACGTTCTTTTTGATGCAGTCCAGGATACAGTTGGCTTTCTGGGCTGCAAGCACACACTGCCGGTTCGTGTTCATTTTCTCATCGACCACCACCCCCAAGTCCTTCTCTTCAGGGCTGCTCTGAATCTCTTCTCTGCCCAACCTGGAGCTGTGCCTGGGATTGCTCCCACCCAGCTGTAGGACCTTGCACTTTTCATGGTGTCGTGGTTTAAGCCTCTAAAACTCACAAAGTCGCTCACTCACTCACTCCCCCTCTTTCTTCCCCCAGTCCCTGGGGGATGGGGAGGAGAATCAAAAGAATGCAACTCACACAGGTTGAGATAAGAACAGTTCAGTAACTAAGGTATAACACAAATCACTGCTGCTACCACCAGTAATAATACAAGAGAAATACAAGGAAAGAGAATACAGCTGCTCACCAGGCCCGACCCAGCCAGTGCACCCCCCAGCAGCGAACCCCCCAATACAAAAAGCCTGACCACACCGTGCACCCCCCACTCCACCACCCCACCCTTCCGGGTCTCTGCTCTCCGTTTTTACATCCTGGACATGACGTGCTGTGGTATGGAATAACCTCTTTGGTCAGTTTGGGTCAGGTGTCCTGTCTCTGCCTCCTCCCGGCTCCCCTCCTCCCTGGCAGAGTATGAGACTCAGAAAGTCCTTGGCCAGACAAAACACTACCAAGCAGTAACTGAAAACACTGGTGTTATCAGCACTGCTCCCAGGCCCAAAATCAAAAACATAGCGCTGCACCAGCTACCTGGAAGGAGAAAAATGACTGCTACTGCTGAACCAATGACACATGGTTAAACTTCATCAGGTTGGCATCAGCCCACCTCACAAGCGTGTCAGGGTCCCCCTGGATGGTTATTGGTTTTGTCTATATCAACAATTTTGCATGCTTTATAGTTTTATACTCTGCCCTTCCCGAGCAGGACTAAATCACCTGCAAAAGGTTATAGGTTTGGCATAGCTTAAAAGGATCCAAAGGCACCCCAAAGGAGTTTCTCAGGTCAGATAATATTAAAAGTTAAGTATTTGAGATTACCTGCTACAATTATTCTGAAATGAAATAAAAGTAAATGTTAAATGAACCTGCCTGACATTTGTTCTCCTCCAGTCAGTCACTCATGTCATTTGTTGCATTGCCAGAACAGCAAAGAAACCAAAATTCAAATCTGTGGAAGTGAATTCTTAATAAAGAAAAAACAGTTCAATCACTTTGACATGGAAAAGAATAGTTTTCTTGTCAGTACTCAGTGAGTTGCAGCAAGTCCAGTTGAAAAAATGGAAATATTTCCGTTTAGTTTTAGCTGTTCCTTTTTTGTTTAGATTAGATTTTACAAATAACAGCAAACTTTAATCCCTTTTGCATGCGTTTTCCTCTTCAGGCTATAAAATTTGAGATTTATGAGTTCAGATTGTTACTGAAATGGAGAGTAACTCTGCAAAGACCGTATTCAACAGTTAGAGTTAAAAAGTTCACCTACTTCTTGAAGGGAAATCTTCCAATTTGGCACAAATACCAATTTCAGTATCACTATGAAAAAATAGAAGCCTCAGTTTCAGGTAGCACCCACTCACGTGTCCTGCTTTTAAGCATGAGAATGATGTTGCAAGCATTGAAATATTAGTCACATATGGAGCAGTAGTCAGTTGTGAATTAAAATGTTACTTAAAGAAATGGAAATTAATGTATTCTTTTCCCAGAATAAAGACATTTCTTAAAATAGTACAAGACAATACTTTGATTGTATGTTCCTCCTGGCCCCTGTTTTATTGGAATGCCTTTCATTTGTGAGGTTGAAGTAACTTTTTCTGTTATTACTCATTAGTTTTAAAACTCAGACTGCGGATACCCCAGGACCCTCAAATTTAACACTTTGTCTGATTAGGCTTTAAATGACAGTCATTTTCCTACACGCTAATATGTGTGTAGCACTGCTTTGAAGATGTAATCCAGAAGAAAGTCCTACATGGGACTGTAACCAAGTTAGGGGAGCTAAACCCGTTATTCTGTGAGAGAAGGAAATGAACTTTGTTTCAGTTCAGTTGGAGCCTGTTTTTTGAGAGAAGTTGTCTGGCGCCACGAAACAAATTAGTAAGCTGAGACCTGAAGACCACTAAGTTTATTTTAAGAATGTGTTGCCAGAGATCTAATAAATTTACTTACTGCTGCAGGCCATGCATGCATGAAGCCTTACTAATCCAGGTGGTTGTTTTTTTTCCCTCAGAGGGAGGTTCAGGGTGTGGATCCTCAGGAAAAAACGTATTCTGCTTTAGGTAATAAGGGCCTTGTTTAATGATAGACATGAGAGCTTGAGTGGTGTGTTTGGGTTTTCCCTGTTACTACTCACAAGGAAATTTAAATTATTTCTGATGCAACATTAGTTTGTGACTATGCAAAGTGCTAATTAGTTTAATGACATGGTAATAATTTTAAAATAACATAGTAATGATTCTAAACCAATAGATTTTTTATATAAATAATCTGTATTTAAAATATTACTTTTAAATATTCTGAAGATTACTTTTAAAGTATTTGAATTTACAAGTTTACCGTATTACAGTTCAGGATTAGTTGTATCTTTGAGTTTACTCAGGACTCTTCTTCGTGCATATGTGAAAATCATGTCACTGGACTTACAGCTACCTACCTAGACTGGCAGGCTTAAAACTCTCCCATTGTATTCAGTGAAGTGGGCCAAATCTTTCCAGAGGGTAATCATGCTGTACATGTCAGATATACCTGCCGTTCTTCCCATTCATTGTACCTAGATACCTAGACTAAATTACACATACATCTTTTACATGATAAAATTAGATTATATGAATCCTACCCTTAAGTAACGGGTCTCTTTACCTTTTGTGGAACAGGTGCCACAGGAGTTGATTGTGTTCCTGTGCACTGGGACCTGAGAAACACCATAGTGTTTTGTCAGTAGTAGTTATTCACTGGAACTATTGAATTTGGCTGATTTACTTTCCATTGAGAAGCAGTGGTCACTTCTTATCCAATATGCAACAATATAAAGGATCATTTCAAAATATGGACTTATCTCTACAATAACAACAAATTAATTTGAGTGAACAGAAGAATAATATGAATATATTTTGCCCAGTGGTACTGTGTTCAGTCTTGTCAAGAACTTTTCAGGTAGCTCAATGTCTTTCCCTTCTGTTACAAACAACGATTCACCAGCACACATGGGTATGTGCTTAAGCATTTACATGATCCATGAAATTATTTACATATTCACTGTTGGAACTATAAAAGTGGGAAGCACTCAGCTCCTACAGAGCCAGCCCCTTGCTTATAACACAGATTCCCAAGCCAGCAAGTAGATCTTTTAGATTCCCTGGAATTCAGTTACAAAGCTAAACACTTGATACCTGTAAAGACTTTTAAACATGAGTGGTGCTCCAGCATGTTTCTGGGGGGGGGGGGGGGGGTTGATGATTCAAACTGGGTTTCTTTTTATCTGTTTTGCTTTTTCGTTTGAAAGTTCACAGCGTCTTGCTACAGCCAATAGAATGAAGGTGTCCTGACTTTTGGTGAACTGATTTGCACTGAGCTGTTTTAAACAGAGATTAATTAAAAGCTATGAAATGAAGTAGCAGGAGAGCCAGTGCATGTTTGCTTCCACAGTTTCTGTAAATGAAAATCTAGGCAATATCTTAATCAGAATCTGTTAATCTCCTGCAGAAGAACTGGGCATAGTCTTGAATTGTCCATCATTCGAAAATTCATGGCAGTCAGGTGAAGTTCCCGACGACTGGAAAAAGGGAATATAACCCCTATTTTCAAGAAGGGGAAAATGGATGACCCAGGGAATTACAGACCAGTCAGTCCCACCTCTGTGCCTGGCTAAATCGTGGAGCAGATTCTCCTGGAAGGCATGCTAAGGCACATGAAAAACAACAAGGTGCTTGGTGACAGCAAACATGGCTTCACTAAGGGGAAATCCTGCCTGACCAATCTGGTGGCCTTCTATGATGGGGCTATGGAACTGATGGACAGGGGTAGAGCAGTTGATGTCATCTACCTAGACTTGTGCAAAGCGTTCGACACTGCCTCACATGACATCCTTGTCTCTAAGTTAGCGAGACATCAATTTGATAGGTGGACCACTTGGTGGATAAAGAACTGGCTGGATGGCCGCACACAAAGAGTTGTGCTCAATGGCTCAACATCCAGCTGGAGACCAGTAACGAGTGGTGTCCCTCAGGGATCAGTGTTGGGACCGATCTCATTCAACATCTTTGGGGGTGACATGGACAGTGGGATTGAGTGTGCCCTCAGCAAGTTTGCCAATGACACCAAGCTGTGTGGTTCAGTTGATATGCTGGAGGGAAGGAATGCCATCCAGAGGGACCTGGACACACTTATGAGGTGGGCTGATGCCAACCTGATGAAGTTTAACCATGGCAAGTGCGAGGTCCTACAGCTGGGTGGGAGCAATCCCAGGCACAGCTCCAGGTTGGGCAGAGAAGAGATTCAGAGCAGCCCTGCAGAGAAGGACTTGGGGGTGTTGGTCAATGAGAAAATGAACAACCGTATCCTGGGCTGCATCAAAATGAGTGTGACCAGCAGGTGGAGGGAGGGGATCCTGCCCCTCTACCCTGCTCTTGTGAGACATCACTTGGAGTATTGTGTGCAGTTCTGGTGTCCTCACCGTAAAAATGACATGGAACTGTTGGAACAAGTCCAGAGGAAGGCCACGGGGATGATCAGGGGAGTGGAGCACCTCCTGTATGAAGACAGGCTGAGAAAGTTGGGGCTGTTGAGCCTGGAGAAGAGAAGGTTGCGTGGAGACCTTATAGCAGCTTTCCAGTATCTGAAGGGGGACTATGGGGATGCTGGGGAGGGACTCTTCATGAGGGACTGTGGTTACAGGACGAGGGGTAATGGGTTCAAACTCAAACAGGGGAAGTTTAGATTGGATTTGAGGAAGAAATTCTTTACTGTAAGGGTGGTGAGGCACTGGAATGGGATGTCCAGGGAGGTTGTGAATCCCTGGTGGTGTTCAAGGCCAGGCTGGACAGAGCCTTGGGTGACATGGTTTAGTGTGAGGTGTCCCTGCCCATGGCAGGGGGGTTAGAACTAGATGATCTTAAGGTCCTTTTCAACCCTAACTGTTCTATAATTCTATGAACTGGGAATTCCTTAAGTGAACCCAGCATAAATCTCCAGACTGTACTTGGAGACGTTCTTAATTATGCTTAGTTGAATTTTACTGGGATCAAAATTTAATATGCACTAGCTAGCTGTTACATCCATGTCTCTTCTCTCGCTTCCCCTTCTCATTTTGTAACAGAGCAACTATGCAGTGTTCTTCAGGGTTTTTTTCTGCCGCGTGACTTCAAACATTTGTCTGAGCTCTGGCAAATGAGACCATTCCAAATTTTTTCTTTTGGGGAGACATAAAACAGAAGCAAATGAGAATTGCAGAAACTAGTGAAAGACAGAAACTGTCTACAGTTCATTGGATACCAGCAATTACACTCAAGGCAAGCCAAGTCCATAACGCTGGGAAGTGTGTGTTTTCTCATGAGAAGTCAGAGAAGGTATTGTTTTAGTCCCTAATTACTAAGGGCTAGTTTAGGGGGCTGTTTTTGGTTGTTCTGCAAATACATTGTTTTACAGTGGCGGATAGAGTGCAGAACGGTGCAGAGTTCACCAAGTTTAGTGATTAGAGTTCATTACAGTACATTTTTAAAAGACTTTAAAAGTGAAGCATTTTAATGCGTTTCTAATTGGATGAAATTAAGTTAGCTTATGCATCATTGAAGTCAATTCAAAACATTCTAATGGTATATTTTGCATGCTGAGTTTACTTACGTGTTTCGCTTCTGCAAATACTTTTTCTATACAAATTTAATGCAGTTTTACAGGATATGCCTTTTCTGATGATCATAGCAGAGGGAACAACATGTGGTCATAGAATTATAGATAGCTAGTATTGGAAGGGATCTTTAAAGATCTAGCCCAATGACGTGCTGCCCTCATGCACTGACTGCAGAACTTTTCTCATCTATTTTATAGGTGCGGTTTTGTTAATAGTTTGACAGTCGAAACATTACTTGAGACGTTTGTTTTTTTAACCTGGAGGTAGAATGTCCTGGAGCCATGAGACACTACAGCAAATCAGAGTTCTTGAAACTCTATGTCTTGAGTTAAACATATAATATCTTCTCTGTATTTATTCTGACTAGCAGAATTACCTAAGATTGTCTCCTTTAGTGTGGCAAAAAAACCCCCATGTTTATACAAACTAGGTATAATGTCTAGTAAATAGTGTGGGGAACAAAAAACTTGAGAAGTGCTTAGGTTGACAGGGACCTTCCTGACTATATAGTGAATAATGATGTTTGGGATGAAGATTTCTGCATTTCAGATCAGATTTTAGATCTACTAAAACTGCTGAAGTAACTTTATCCTGGTATAGATTAGCTAAGTTGGTTTGGCACAGAAGGCGGCTTATCAGAGGATGAAAAAATAGGACAAATGTCTAAAAACGGACTATTCCCTTTTCTTTCCTCTCTTGGTGTCTTTGTATTCTCTGCAGGCTGTACTCAAGTTCAGGAGTGGGTTTTATTTTTCATCTGCTTTATGTACCTGCTTCAGTGAGAAGACCCATAGCAAGGAGGGTAGAGTAGTGCCGACTTCAGTAACCCTGTCTGAATGAGGTACCCAGTAGGGTCAAATATCTTGAACCAATAAACAAAGACTGCAGCTCTTGCAGACATGGAAAAAAGTCAGCAAGTAGTAGCAGAACCTGGAAAGAACTGTAGGAAGAGAGAGGAAATATTTGTTAAGATGTCTTGCTATGGTTTTAATTATGCCATACAATGATTCCTGAACTATTGCAGTTGCTCTGGATCTTCTTTTTAACATCCTTTTGTAGTCTGTTTAGAAAGCAAGTAAGAATAGAAAGGAGAAAAGACCAAATTAAAATTTTTAAGGAAACTCTTCTTTCTTAGTGCTTTATTTACCACAGGGGTGTGTGTGTGTGTTTTGGGGGTTTAGGTTTGGGTTTTTTTTTTCTCTTTCTTTCTTGTGTTTGATATATTTTCGTTGCCCTGGAAGAATTTATAGGTTGGAGTTTTTTTTCCCATTAAAAAGCCCTGCTTAATGACTAAAGAGAGCAGGTATGTTGCACCAGAAAGCTCTACGAGTACCAGACAGCCATGTTTGTACAGACACATCAGGGACACAGCAAGACTGCATGGCTACAGTTTTACAGGTTAGACACTCTTTAGCTGATTCATCTCTGATTGTGCCACAGATGTCATGTAGGGAAGCCAGTATCTCCATCAAGGTACGTCAACTTCTGCTGTGTCAGTAAGTGAGCACTGATATAGTTGTATGCTTTTGTTTATGAATTAGGGTTCTGAGGTAGCTCCTAGTGACAGTGTTCATCATCATTATAGTATGCCCTTCAGGTCAGTGCTCAAGAGACGTGATTTAATGATAGAGATAGATTTAATGATAAAATTAGATTTTATAGTGTCTTCACACAGACCAGTGATCTGTGGAGAGAACTGGAACTAATTCTTTCCTTCTCTGAGCTCTTTGCATCATGATAGAAAGTTCTGACAATCTAATCTGAATTTCTCATGGAGGTTTTACATCTTTTTAAAGGTATCTGAACAGCATGGTTAGAAAGGTAAATACTTAAATGGGAATATTAATTTTAATTTTTTTTCCCTTTAACGGCCTTTTCTCACTAGATTAAGGAAGACGACATATGCTGTTACATTTGTCCCAGGAAACTAATGAGAAGACATAACATGAGGCTAACCTAAAGTACATGCTGGTGTAGCTAACACTATACTTACTAGTTTTCTGGAGCTCATTAGTTTTTGGTATGTGTTTTTGTAGCCTTTATGAGTAACAATAGAGATCAAAAAAGCAGAAAGAAGCAGAGGAAGGAGTGCAGTGTGATGATCAAGTATCCCTCCTTTTACTTACACGAGACCATTGCCTTTATATGAGATCACACAAGTATGGTAGTTGTTTTTTTCTAATAGACAAGTCAATAAAGAAACAGAGAGGCTTATCTCCGAAGAAGAGTGGAAGTATATGGAAGGGCTGTCTAATATTTCAAAGAACAGAGTGGAAGAAACTGGAAGGGGAAAACAAACCTCCATTTGGTTCTTCCTCCAGTAGTTAAGCCATGTGTGAACAGAAATATTTAGATATGTTTCTCTGCTTTTCAAAGGAATTACTTTATTCACTGGCTTGTGTACAGAAGTATTAATTTCTAAAGGGGACTCCTTGTACATTTCAGTCATTACCTGGGCAAACCTTGTTCAGCAGCAGCACCTTGTGGGAAGGAAATCAGACTACAGCCTTTCACATAGGCAAAGTTCCCAGAAGACAATTGCTGAGCGAGCATCTGCCTTCAATGAGCTGAATAGGTTATATGATTCTTGCTATGGAATTTAGAAGATTGTCCTGAGTAATAACAAACATATCCAATAGGATGATATACAGGACTTGATTTGTCATGCTCTTTTATCTGTGGCATCCAGAATCCCTACATTGACAAGAAATGCCTTTTTTACTGTAGAAAATCAGTGAACAGATGGTGGTGAACTGTACATGAGAAAGTAAAGCTATGCTATATTTTATCAGAAATGTGTTAATCTAACTGGAGATATTCAGTCTGTTGTGCAATTATTTGGTTTATAGTCAATGGAATGGATGCTAGCTCTTTTCAGCTATTATCTTTCCAATTGAAAAAAGTAGCATTTTTAGCTGGACCTTTGAGTGCCATCTGTTTGCAGTTGTTATTTCTGGCTTGTTTTTCTAGACTAAGAAATGCTCCATGAAACCTGCCATTTCAAGAAATATTTCCTGTTGTGTTACAGTTGTGCAAATCCCATTAATTGTAGGCACTGTTGTGTCTCACTCCTGTTTCTGCTGAGAGTGAGAGCTTAGGGTGGGATATGCTTAAATTTCAGGCTGGTGCTTAGTGCTTTGCAGGTGGAATCAAATGACTTCCATATCATCCCCTCAAAACTTTGAGGGATGTTTCCTGTATTCCCGCATTGCTTTGGCTTCAAAAAGGAAGCCTACATCTGCTGATAATTATATGGGCACTTTTATTTGAGGAGGACTGTGAAGGCTCTTCCGATTATTGTAAGAAGAAATATAGTCTTCAAATTAAGGACAATGCTATCAACAGCTGATAGCCAGAGGTACTGGCTCAGTCCCTCTTAATGGTTCAGTTTCCCTAGCTGAATGTAATACTGCTTGTTGTCCTGTGCTTTCAATTCCCAGTGTTTGAGCACACAGAAGCCATTCTTGTTCCTATTAGTAAGACTGTAGGGAAGCTGTTGTGCTGCAGCTACAGTAGAGACCTTGTAAAGGATCCCTGGAGCCTTCTTTCTTCACCAGGAATGTGTTGCGACAGTTGTTCATGCATAAAAAGGACTATGTAAAAAGAACTGTGAGGACATCTTTTGGGCTAGACTCTGAAAATTGACACTCAGTACGCATCTCAACAGCTTACTCAGTTCGGGGCATTCACCGTATTGCGAAGACAGACCATTGCAAAATAGTTTAAGAGCATTCTAATAAGAATGTGTATCTCTCTAAATCTTCTTAGGTGACACAGGCAATCATACTTAACAGTTACAAGCATGTAAACTTAGGAGGGCATAAGCACAGATATATACAGTGGCATGTATCAGGGATACTTAATCTTGTTGGAGCCATATCCTAGGAAAATGTGAAAACTGTTCATAAAATCATAGAGTACTGATGCATCAATTCTAAACCAACAAGAGCAGAAATGGTTAGATTTAATGAACAAAATATTGAGTTTTAGAAGCAGGCTGCATGGGCAAATTTGGACTAAAAGATGGTACGTATCATCTCCAGTCTCTGAATACTGGGGGTCTTCCAGTGTTTCTGGAACTCTGATCATATCAAGGAAGTTCTGTGTGATGTCCTACCTTGTGTGTTATTTGGAAATACCAATATGGCTCTGCACAAACTTGGATCATGCACAATTTTCGTAATTTTCCCAAATATATTTTGATTAATTCTTGTTCTTTTTCCCTTGAACTAAAACAAAATAAAATAATAAAGTAAAATAAGATAAAATTATCATACTTGTTTGTATGTATCTAAGATAAAATTTATTCCTGTATGTACCAAATGTATCATGGTTGAGTTCTTTACTTGTTATTTCTTAGTTTTAAATATTTAAAACCTTTGGATTGCAATAGCCAGCTAAGATACACACCTTAGCTAGGTTCCATTAACCTCAGAAGAGAAAGTAGTATTTAACAAAAAAGAAAAATTAATAAATATATCTTTATCATTTTGTTTTGCAGGAGGCAATAAGCTGAAGAGTCAACATTTTCGCCTAAACTGGGCATGGATCTCCTTAGAAAAGGAGTATTATTTAGTAAATGAAGACTCCAAATATCTTGATGTTGTTCTTAAACGGAGAGGTTACCTGGGAGAAACATCTTTTATAAGTAAGTAAGATTCAAAGGAATATGTTTATTTATTAAAGCAAGTATTTTTGTTATAGTAGGTGTATGATTTTTTTAGTAATATAATGAAATTTTCACTTTTTTTCAGTCTTCTGCAATTTTTGATTTCACGATCCAAGACCCAGTCCTTCTGTTTTTGATTTGATTGACACCACTGTTGTGTTTGCTTCACAGAATATAATCTCTTTCCAGATTTTATTTTTTCCTGTAATGAGAAAATACAGTTGTAGTAATTGGAAATACAACAATAAACATAGATAATTTTCCAGGAAGGTTATTTTGAGCAGGTCTGATTAGCAGCTATGAGCATTAGGCTCGTTTTCTTCAGTCAGTGTTGGCAGTCAACTAAGGCTGATACAGGAGGTGTTGAAAGCTTTTGCAGTGTCTGGGGAGTGAAAAGCTGAAAAAAGATTGTGTTACAACAGTCTGCAACCTCACACCTGTCTGTAGCTTCTGGATCTGTTACCATCCTTTTCCTGGTGATGCATTTGGACCAGGGATCATTATCCTTGTATACTTTCATGTCAAACCTATGGTAAGCTTACAATGCTTAGAAAAGGCACTCAATTTCAAGCTGGTTTTCCAGAGATATGGAAGTAATTACTTGGCATAGAGCACAAGCTCATGCTTATAAATCATGACTTCTGTTTAAGTCTCTTTCTGAATAAGAATCTGAGTTTCAGGTATTGAGATGTAGTTGGGATACCTGTTTTGACATGAGGTTTAAGGGATTTAAGTACTAGCTAAGTGAATCTAACTTAAAAGGCTCTGTTTTGAACAGTGGACTAACTTTGATAACATATTTCTTTTAAAGCAAGTGAAGAACAAAAGAGATTCATTAAATACAAAGTTAAGGATATGTGGTTTAAATTAATTACTGGTACTGATTAACAGATAATGATTTGACTTCTGATTCTTGAAACAGCATTTACAAAGTTTTCTACCTATGGATCCAAGTTCAGATTCTGGATTGAACTGACTTAAAAATCCAACAAAAACAGTTTGGATAAATAGCCTCTGACTACCTTAATCCTGCAAAGTGGAATTACAGTGTTGGAAAGACCATAAAAGATATTAGTTAAGGTGCTTACTGGCCTTTCTGGTCCATGTGCAGCACCAAAGCAGCTGAAGGGTTGTAGGTTATGTAAAATGTTGGCTGTGGCTTAGGAGGAGGCCCAAGCAGCAAAAAAGAAAGTCAAGGTTTGTAAGGAAGGGCAATATATTTTAATACACTAAACAATAAAGTTAGAAGAAACAGTCAGAGAAGCGAGAACTTTATGTTTTTTTCTGAAAACCTGAGAAAGACCTGTTCAAACAGAGGCCAAATGCATGAGGTGTAGATAATTTTGAAGGACTCTCTAATTTCCATCAGAGGCTGTCAGACATCCTAAAATTGTGAGGCAAATGCCAGTGAAAAGCCGTTTTCAAGCAGCCTAGGTACCAGGTTACAAGGCCTGTGCTGGCTCAGTCACAGATTTTTTCCCAAGACGTTGCAGTTTCAGCTTGACTTGAGTTTAATGACTGCCATTATGCAAACACTGAAATAAGTGGATAAGAATTTAAAACAATGATTACTGTAGTGGGAATGACCACATTGGTTCAGATTTTACATCATCCTTCGTCTTATTCTGTATGTTTTTCCCCTTCATGTCTTTATGTTTTCCTTACCTTTCCCTTTGAAGGCTGAACTTTTCAGGTGTGTTTTTATTTTCTTCTAAGAGAAATAAATATTTCTGAGGGCTTCAGGCAGCATGTTATTTAGATGGTCTCGAACAGAAGAGAACCCAGAATGTTAAAGAGGGGAAAATCTGTTTGCCTTTCTTGAATTGAATCCATTCTTGAATTACAGAGAAATGGAAACTTAGCTGTGACCTCTGAGGATATAAAGGTTTTCTAGTATTTAGTTTTGCTTTGACTAATTCTGTCCACACTGCATTTCATAATGTTAATTAATATATTTTCACCTCTATGTGCGACACCAGTATAAAATTGGTCAAAAATAACAGAGCTGGCTTGAACACTCTCAGGTTATGGAAAGTATATTTTACTAAAAAGTCTGTTTTGTAAAGATGACGTAATGAGAGAAAAATTACAAGTGATGCTTTTAATTGCCTGAATTCTTGGGGTTTTTTTTGTGTTTTTGGTTTTTTGTGTGTTTGTGTGTGCGGTTTTTTTTTGTATAATTTTGGGGGTTTTTTTGTCAGGTATTAGCACCAAAGATGGTACTGCCAAGAAAGATAAAGACTTCAGAGGAAAAGCTCAGAAGCAGGTGCAGTTTAATCCTGGCCAAACCTTAGCTACTTGGCGAGTACGGATTTTGAGTGATGGTGAACATGAACAGTCTGAATCCTTCCAAATTGTTCTTTCTGAGCCTGTCATGGCAGTTCTGGAATTTCCTGCTGTATCCACGGTGGAAATTATTGACCCAGGAGATGGTAAGAACCCTTCCAGAACTGTACTGCCAATATGGGTATATACCAAAAGGTAAGCTGCTGGGCAAATGCTACGAGTAACATTGGATAGTAAAGCTTACCTTTCCTTAGATTATTTCTGAAGACAGACTTGGGCATTGGGTAGCTGTTTGTCCTCTATCACTTTGAGTGATTCATGAGTATGTGACTGAGGTAGCATTCTTTAATGAAATATCTGCATTTTTCCTATATTATCTCTAGTTTGTTGTTTGTCTAGTTTTGTCTTCATCTTAGGTTTAACAGTTTTTCGGTTCAGTGTGTTTGAAAACAGAGTGTATCTGCACAGGTGTTTGATTTGATTTACTTTGCCCTGATAGTTCATGTGGGAGAAGATGGTACAGAAAATACAGGCTGATTGGTCCCAACAAGTTTGGGCCTTGGAGCAAACTAGTTGTGTCTGTTAGGTCTTAAGCTGAGAAGCTCAGTAAGTGTTCACTAGACCAAGTACCTCACAAACTGCCAAGAAAAAAAAAAATATGTTTAAATGTAAATGAAAAAAAAATGCTTATTAAAAGGAAGAAGGAAAAAAAATGCAGAAAGAAACAAGAATGTGCTCTGGTTGCATTGCTTTTCAACTGCATCCAGGCACTTGAACTCTTGGGCCATGGTCACACCAAACTATTCTTAAGGAGTGTTTCACAAATTGAGTGACTGTAACAGATTGTTTTAAATAGCCTTCCCTAGTTAACATTTTAAGAGGACTGCAGGAAAAGTTTCTTAAGAAGAAACTAAGAGGTTTCTTAGTTCCTAGTTACAAATGCAAGTTAAACAAAAGGTTATCTGACATCCATATTTAGTCACTGAGATACACAAATTACTTGAAAATGTGTTAAATCTTTTTTTGTATCATCAGTGAGATGGCACAATTTGAGATGATCATCTGAGTCATCTTAATGCAAACAATTGGTTTTTTCTATTTCTTACGTTAAGATAATTTTTAATAATTATTCATAAAGTGGGTTACATAGGAGAAAATCAGTGCACAACTCAAATCAAGGAATATCTACAGGAAAAACAGAGAAAGAACTCTGAGAGGAAGGACAGGGTTTCCTGATAATCTTTTAAAGCACAGGTAATGAGAAGGTCAGATGCCAACTGAATAGGAACCATCAAAACTTTTATTCTGCTTCCAGTGAAAATTTTTAAAATTCATTGATTTGAATGGTGAAGTCTTAGCACCAAAATACTGAGTTTGCTTGAAAAGCTGTACCAGCCCCTTGGTGTATGGGACATTAGTTAATGTTTTATTCCAAAAATAGCTTGCATAAAGATGTGTTTTCTTACACTAGCTGAGATGGTCTAGATCATTCTTCCCTGAGCTTTTATGCTGTTCATAAGGCTGTTAAACATTTATAATGTCATTTTACTCCTAGTTGGATAATTATAAGAGGGACAGGAAAAAGAATAAATCAGATTCCCGCATTTTTCTTTAAGGATAGAGTTTTTAATTTTGTCAAATTCTAAATGGAGAAATAAAAGGCGAAAATTTGGGGGCTTTAGTGTTACCTTTTGGTTTATTTTAAAACAAGGTAGGGATTTGCTGCTTTTCCCTTTTTTTTTTTTAATTTCCTGAAATAGTGAAAGTGTATAGATCTTATCAAACCTGAATTGCAGCATTTTTAAGGCAGGCTTTTACCTTAAATCATGCTAATAGTATTTTCCAGTTGGAGAAATAAAACATGGAACATGTTTTCAAAGAAGTCACCTGGCAATTTTCAGACCATTTTTTGCCAAGTATTCTGAAATAATGAAAATATTTGCTTTGTGCTGTCAACTAATACCACTTCATTTAATATTTTACAGAATTATATCCTGTTTGGATTGCAGTCACATTAATGAAACTGTAAAGGTTCTTATATGCATAACTACCTTTTGTGCTTAAGTTTTTGAGAGAACAAGACCAAAGCTGAACCTGAATCCCAGTAACAGCATAGAATTCAGTAATCTATTTATATTAGTATAAAATAATAAATGAGTTCAAAATGCCTTTTAATTTTTTTTTTTTTCCTTGAAAAAGAAGATCTGACATGTTTTGGTCCAATACATTTTAGGGTGAGATTGCTCTCCAGACTTCACTGACTATATTGGCTATGTCACCTTTGAGTAAAACGGGAATGTAGACATGGAACCAACTTAAATCAAATGCCCAAGTCAAAGTAAGATAGCAAAGCTCAGTCTTGCGTCCCCTCAATACCAAATGTTTTTTACTGTGAGCTTGATAGCATAAGTTAAACAGCAGCCTTTCAGAACTGCTGCTTGTGTGTGAGCTGTGCTATTGATGCTTCTGTTATTAGCAGTTAATAGTGAAATACTGTGGAAATAATGAAAATGTAGACCTTGTAGACGAATTCTTCAAATAGTGTCTTGCACCATTAACCCTAGGTAAGTAAATTGGTTATGCCAGAGACTGCTTAGTAAGTACTTCTGACTTCAGACCTAATGATCTGGTTTTCAATTCTGAAAGACTAAGAAACTACATCTCTCACCCTCCGTATTTTTCTTAAAATTTATCCCCATTGATGATAAATATGAGTTATTTGTTGCCTTTTAGATTATGCTAAAATGCTTCTACCTATTTTACAGGTGACTTTATGAGGCCATAAATCTACGTAAACAAATGTGTCTGTTCTTTGCAGAATCAACAGTCTTTCTTCCTCAGTCCACCTATACCATTGAAGAAGACGTTGGTGAATTATTTATTCCAGTCAGAAGAAGTGGAGACGTGAGCCAGGAACTGATGGTTATCTGCTACACACAACAAGGTAACAGAATTTACTTTAGAAAAAGAAAAAGTTAAAAATGGAAAACAGGCAGAAAAGCAAAAAAGAATTGCACTATATATTGCAAAATGGAATTGCTTATAACTGTTCATTATATTTTTCACCTAAATATCTTCAGCTGCAACTGGAAATGTATTCATCAATGTAATCAGTCTTAGAGTATTACTGAATAAGTTGAAAAATTATCATGTTCCAAATTTCTGCCACTTATTAGGAGGTGAAGAGGATCTGTGTTCTTTATGTTTTTGCAAATTTTTATATCCAGCCCAATGTATCTGAAAGCGGTGGGAACTGAAAGCACTGCCGTGATTGCGCAGGAGATCCTTTACTTGTTTGTATCTGGAAGAAATTGGTATAAAACAATATTGTTTAATTGGCATGCTTCTCCTTTATCTACCTTTCAGTTTCCTATTAATTATATTCACGCAGGGCATGGGTTCTCTACACCCCTGCTTTTATTATAATTTTTCATCTGGAGACATGAAGCAACATTTTTGGAGAGATGATGTGGAACAAGAATATTTTTTTTTCATTAAATTCTATCTGTTATAATTAATTTCTGATCCACTGATATCTTCAGTGAATAAATAACTAAAGGAGTTAACTGGTAACTCTCACAGGATCTCCTTTGTCAGTCTGTGTCTCTTGTGATAGACTACAATATTTCTTCTGACTTAAAACCTGCAAATGAATTTGAGGAGTCATGTGCTGGCATTGCATCAGATACAGAACTGGTTTGTCCAGAGGCCTCAGAAATATAACCTGTTCAGAGGTTTCAGCTCATCTTTCACCTAAAAGTAAACAGAAATTAAAAGATAATAATGAAAATAAAATTCAACCTCTGTGAGGGGATCATTATAATATATATCACGGTATGTATAGTGACTATTTTCAATTTACGCCACAGGAACAGCAACTGGCACTGCCCCAGCCTCTGTACTTTCTTACTCTGACTACATATCCAGGCCCGAGGATCACAACAGCATTCTGCGTTTTGACAAAGACGAACGAGAAAAAATGTGTCGGATTGTTATCATAGATGATTCCTTGTATGAAGAGGCTGAGACTTTTGATGTTATTTTGAGCATGCCAATGGGTGGAAGAATCGGTACCGAATTCCCAAGCACTCGAATTACCATTGTACCTGACAAGGATGACGGTAAGACATGATGTAATAAAGTGATATTCCCAGTTCTGGACAAACAACATGACATTCACATCAGCACATAGAAATGGGATTTTTGCACTTCTTTCTGGTCTTTAAAGTACATGCTACTTCCATCTTGAGATTTGAAAACACTACTGGAAAGCTGTGTAGCTTTTTTAAGTATTTAGTACTAGTATTTTATGGTTTCAGAAAATCACATGAGCAGTGATTGGGAGTGAGGAGGTGCACCTTTCCATTCTACCGTGGTTCACAGGCGTAATCCAGTATGTCACCCTGTACAGGCACCTTAGTATGTGTGATTCTGAGGTTGTTCACAAAGCCTTGAGGCCCATTACATTGTGCTCATAAGGGCCATGTTACAGTTCCTGATGGACCAGAAGCCATCTAGCAGCTGCTAGCTGGCAAGCTATATTCCTTTTGTCTAGAAGTGTCCACATATTCTTCCTTTGTCTTTTTAATAAAGCAAAAGACCGAAAGATGTTGCTTTAGAAATCACCTTAGGACATGCTGACAGAAAGATGTCCTTTGTTCAAGTGGTCAATAGTGTTGATACATATTGCATTGAATGGGCATTTCTGGTGGTGATTAGAGAGAGGTCTATGACTTAGGAAGAGTAGGATCAGCACTCTGTTCTCACCATTGTTATCACCATGTATTTGAAAATACCTGTAAATATTATTGTGATCTCAAGCTTCTCCTTCAGTGTCCTTAGCTTTGGTGTGGGAAGTCTCTTTCTAGGAGCGGTAGCAAAAAGATTTCCTGGTACAATGGCCCTCCTTTATGCAGGGAATTTGGGGGCTGACAGCTCAACTGTAAATTCTGTGAAAGGAACACAGGTAAGCTATTTCAGTCCTTTCTATGAGGCCATAAGCCATCTATTGTGACACTGTCATGTTTCCTAAAGACTGATGTGAGGAATTATATAGCACAGTACTCTTTGAAAGTCTGATGCCAAGATAGTCGATTATTATCAGCACAGGATTTCTCCCTAGTTAAGGATACAAAAGTGGCTCTTAAAGACAGGAAGTTGACACCCACCTAATTGCAACCTAAATACTCAGTCTGCCTAAAATGTCTCGTGTAATCCAGTGACAGAGGTGACTTTGTTTTCTCTGTAGAGCATTTGAGTAGTCATATAACATTAGTGATACGACAGTTTGAAATAATACTTCTTGCAAAGTAATAGATCATATATCAAATGAAAGCTGAAATATGTTCATCTGACTTTGCTGTGATAGCAAATGCAGGTTTATTTGTGTAGGTTTTTTGCAACAATTTTATTTTTTGTAGAATTTTGATGAATTCATTAACTTTACGGTCTGTAGATAGCAAAGCATAGAATATTGGGAGAGTAGCTGTACAGTGACATTGAATTAAAAATTAGGAAAGTTAATCAATCGCAATATAGTATAGAATTCAACAATTTATGAAACTCCTACAATATATTAGGGAAGTTAACAAGAAATCTCCTTTAACACTGCCATTAGAAAACAGGAGAAGTAGTTTGGTTTGCATACCACCATCCAGTTTTAAGTCTAGTATTTCATGCATTTATAAGCACAGCTTGCCTCAATGCTACAAACTTTTAAACATGAACTGTTTAACACAAATAATAATATTTTGGGATTTATTTTAAAAGCTAGGGAAGTGTTTGAGACCTTAGGGTAGAGCATTTTCATCAGATAAGAAATGAAACATCTACATTTGCTGGTAAGAGTAAACAGTATTTTGAATATTGAAAGATAGGTTTGGATCATTTTTTATCAACACTTGTCTTTTTGCACCCAGGTATTGCATATGTCATCTTTGAAATAGTGTGACAGAAATACCTTTTTTGCTTTCTGTATCAGTGTAAGTACTCCCACAAAAAAGTTCAGAATGTTCAAAAACTTACTGACAATTCACTTGCTAGTAAAGTTTTCTAGCACATGCTTTTAATTTGCACAAAAACATAATACAGAGTAGATAAATTATAAGGTATGCCTTACGTATTTATGTATTCACGCACATATGTATATATTCTTATTTCAGATTGTGTGTATGCACACATATTTATGTAACGTGGGAGCAATTAAACACCCTGGCAGTCACAATTGAAAGTCTACATAAATAAGCAGGGGATTTTAAGTGGCTTTGGTTATTATTGTTTGCAGTGAATTTTAATAAAACAGTATGCTATGTAAAATAAAAACCATTTTCTTTAGCTTTTAACAATAAAATATAATTCAGAAAATGCCTAAGACAGAGGTGGCTAAAAGTTTTAGCATATATATAATAGTCTATGAGCTATAACAATGTTAGCATACTGAATTCTGTTTTCCACTTTAGCCTCTTTATTTCACATCTACTGATATGTTTTTCTCATTGTTTGTTTAAATTCATCTTCTACCTAACAATGTTTCTTTGGATGAATGTCATATAGCATGTCATATATTATGATGTCTCAAAATACTGTGACTGGATTAACCTTACGCATTGACTTCTTAAGATCAAAAGATGCAAACAGCAAAGGTCAAAGTTTAATAATACTACATGAGATCTTTCCTATGGAAGTCAAGTCAGCACTAGCAACTTTATCTTATCTCCTCTGGCATTCAATGCAAGTTAATTAGGAAACATTCACCTTCAGTACCTATCATCAAAGCCTTTTCTTGTTCTTCTATTTCTAGGGAAGGCCCTTAGGGTCTAATTAAAATAGCTGAGTTGCCATACAATCATGACAAGAAACAAAAAAGTAAAAGAGGTGTGCACACCTTTCTGGTGAACCAGAGTATATTAAAGAAATTCCTGGCAACTGAATATTTTAATTGGGGATTATACAGTTGTACTGTGCTGCCAAAGAGATCAATCATTGTGGGTACCTGCTGCATCCGAATACGTCGATTTCTGACAGTAGATATGAACCCTCCCTTAGAAATTTAATTTGCCGTTCAACCCAAAGTTTTAAGTGCTGTAAGACTGGGCATGAAGGAAGGAATTTTTTCTGATACTTTGCTAAAACGGCTCCTACTATGAAACACCATTAAACAACAAAGAGATACATAGCTATTCCTGCTTCATAAAATAATTATGATTTCTAAAGAAAAATCTAAAAAAATATTCCTAAAATCTAGAGAAATGAATGCTGAAGTGCTTCAATAGGTATTTAGATAATTCAAGACAAAATCCAAAACCAAACAAAAAACCTCAACCACTTTCCATACAAATGTGAATATGTGTTACTAAATCTAGTCAAAACTGATGGGCTAAACTACTTGTCTTCATGTGTCTCAAGGATCTGGGGGATGAACCAAAATCCCTGAAGAATTTGAGGTCAGTTGATTGGCCAGGACATACGTATCCTGCATAGAGAGTTCAGCATAAAGTTCATTCGGAGGAGGCCCTTTACATGAAAGATCAATATTATGCATCCAGGGAAAGAAAGATAAAGTAGCTGTGCACTTTTCATTCCCTTCAGAGAGGGGAGTGCTGGAGTTTCTTCTCAGACCCTGAAAACACTCAGACCCCAGTCTTCCATGGAAATGCCTTAATCCCCAGGTACTTAGCAGCTGAGCGAGATCAGCCTGGAAGCTGATCTCTGTTTTTCCAACTGAAGCTATGACTCTGGGACCCTTTCACATAGAGAGAAGAAAAAAAAAATAAGATCAAACCTAGTATTCACCTGGGAGTGAGGAGCCTGTAATTTCATTCCAACAGCCTTGCTGTGTTGTCTCCAACAAGTCTGAAACAAATGCTTCAGTTCTTGCAACAAGGCTTGCAGTCAAAACTCTGCCCTCTGGTAGTCAAGTGTTTTGGGCTGCTGGTTTGGACTTTATTTTACTTACTCTGTTCTGTGTTGTGGGTAAATTTTAAAGAAGCGAAGGGGTGTGAGGCATTCGGACCTGGAAGTTTGCAGCTAAGAGAATGCTTACTATTATTTTGTTTGCTTCAACTTTTTTGTCAGTGCTTGTCTTCACATGCGATTTTAATTCCATGCTACTATATTTACTGTTGCCATGAGAGCACACAGCCTTACAGCCAGAACTGACAAACAGTCATCTTGTCTTAGTGGAATTGTTGAAGTCTCATGCTGTTCACAGCAGGAAGTACATTAAATACATTTGTTCCACTTCCTTCAGGTTAAATGGGCAAGCAGCATTCAGACTGTCTTGACATATCTACATCAAGGCTGGGAAAACAAAGGATTCAGGTTTATGTCAGATGTTTGCTTACCATTTTCTTTATACCTACCCAACAGAATAGATCACTCATATCATCGACATGAGAGAGGTTAACACTATTTAGAAATATTTTACAGCTGAGGAAACTGGATGATGGTATGATCATGGTTAACGCAGAAAGCCAATGTTGGAGGTCAAGCAGAACAGATTAATTCTCGCGTCTTCAGGAGTTTTCTTAAAAACACTTGCTGTCACTCCCCCTACAGTTAATTAAACTTTGGAAATCCTTAGACCATGTTCTGGAAACCAGTAGCCACTAGCACTTGTCCAGCTTGCTTAGAGTAGTAAAGTCCATACAGACATTTATTATCAATCACCTTAAAGGAGGCAGAAAGACAGCATTGCAATGCTACATTACAAATTTGTGCTTTGCATTGCCTCCCAGTAGGCATACAGCATCAGCTAACTTTCAGCATGCAATACTGAGCCAAATTTTGATCTGATGATAATTAATATTCTATTAGTAACATAGTTTGTCAGAGGGACACCCTTATCTCAAAAGGTATCTTTATATCCTTATATATATTATATCCTTATTTCCACAGCCTCTGAAGCAAGCAATCAGATGTGTCCTTTTCTTTTTGAAAATAGGTATGCTGTAGCCTTAAACTGAATAGGTCATTGGTTGATCTTGGTAGTTAATATCTGCTGGTCTATCTGTCCAGTTTTAGTTACAACCTGAACAGTATCTGTCCAGTTTTAGTTACAACCTGAACACCATAGGCAGAGCATACCTGTATTACAGACTGGAGTCATAATTTGGCCAAGTGTCCCTCACCATTCTCTGGAGATGACAAAAATAACTAACTAGTTGTTCTTTTTTTCCTCTGTGCAACCATCTTTAGTTACTTTCTCCCTTTTCTATTTTTACAGTGCCTGTGGGTCTGATGCCTCCGACACTTCTGTGCTGTTTTTGTTTTCTTTTGCCTTCTCCGTAGGCGAAATCTCCATGATCGCTCTGCTTTCCCCAGTTTGTGGCAGGTGGCCAGATTGGCAACTAATCAAGGGAAAGAGTGGAAAACAGTCAATTTATGACACGTTGTACTCCCAGTTTTCTTTGCTTGTAGTTTCTTATTACCACCACCTCAAAAGAGTGAAAAATGTTCAATTGATGGTGATAGCCTTAAAGATTTTGGAAAGTCCCTGTTTGCTCTCTATCACAAAAATAAATCAATGTCATATCTTACAGTAGGACATTCTACAGATGCAACCAGGTGCATTTATAATTCGCTCTTCTAGCATTATCTGTTGCTGACAGTTTATTATATGTGTGTGTCTGCAGGTACACATTCACACATTATATATATATATGTGTGTATGAACTACACACATTGGATTCATCTTCACTTAGCTGCTTCATATCTAGGTATATAGTCCAGCCTATAGATCTAGTCCATCGTAGACCTAGGCTCCTTTGATAGGTAAGGAGGACAGATCTTGACCTCCAGACAGGACTCGATCCATCTACTTCAAATGGCTCTTTTACCTCAGGTGGTGGAACAGCATACCTCTAAGCTTTCACTACTGCAGATTCTTAAATGGTTACCTTAAATATGCATTGTTACATTTCTTTATGAATTACAGTGGTATTTCTGGAAAAGTGTTGAAATATGGAAAGCAGCTTTTGAGTTATGTACTCAAAATAACCAAAGTAGTTGATAAGCAGTAGGTGCAGGATTCCATGAACTGCAGAAAATGGATCCTTTCTGTTAGATCTAGAATGAGTTAAATGAAATGGTGTTCCTACGTGTACTGATGTTCTTTTCCAGAGCTTAATAGATCATTGTTTTATGGCAGGTCACTCGAGTACACTGAACATCTTCCTCTCTCCTGTATTCCTGTAGCATGTTTTATTTTTTTATGGCTTTGGTCTTTGTACTGCAGATCTCATATTTATTATAAACTCTTTGAA
This sequence comes from Myiopsitta monachus, assembly GCA_017639245.1. NCBI lineage: Eukaryota > Metazoa > Chordata > Aves > Psittaciformes > Psittacidae > Myiopsitta > Myiopsitta monachus. The sequence continues at coordinate 72,308,309 of CM029919.1, forward strand.
AGTGTAATGAATGTCTAGCAAACCATTCTAAATTAATCATTTGTTCTTGGTTGCTTGTGATTGTAGGGAGTAAATTGAATGACCAAGTGAGTGCTTTGTGTGTTTAAGATTTGGGTAATCAAGTTGGTAGGATATCTTGGTGCATTCCATTTTCCTAATGTTTCTTCAGATCATATTGCTTCCTCTGAAACTCCTTATACTGGGACTTGCCATTTTGCTTTTCTGTCTTTGAACATCCATAAGATACTGAACAACAGAATAACCACTGTACCCCACTGATTTTTTAATGACATTGATTCTCCTTTTGAATGTCTAAATCCTCAAAGGATAAACTCAGTTATTGTCTCACGTTACTGTCTGTCACAAAACACTTTTCCCTCCCATGTGAATGGGGTCAGAAGTCCAAAAGAGATAATTCAAGAAGTTTTAACATACAGCAGAGCAAATTTTTTTATTAGAGCTCTGGTTTTGTGGTCTGGTACATCTGGATGTGGATCTATTTTCACTTCTGTCTTCTCTGCTGAGTCCCATCCTCAGCATCGGCTCCTCTAAAGGGAGCTTGGAAGTTCTCTTGTATATTTTTCTTCTCAGGCCTCAGTGAGCACAAAAGCCTGTAAGAAATTCTCTCTGCCAGTTAAGCAAACTTAGCATAACTAGCATTGTGACTGAATAGTAAAAGTGCAAAAATGTAAAGTCAGAATTGGGGCAGTGTCTTTCTTAGCCTCTCTTGTGATTTGGTCAAGATGACTCCAGTCCAAAAAAGTCTGTGTATACATATGGGCAGAAGACAGATTTAATAACTATCCACAATAATGGGCAGAATCATAAATTTCTTTGTTGTACAAGCTGTGCCAGAAATTATATACAAATACTAAAGGCTGCCTGGAAAATAAAGTATTTTACATTTCTTGATTATGCTATTCCTCTTTATGCAACATTTGTAGTAATGATAGTTATAAGAATAGTGCCTCCCTTCTTCATTTCTTCTTCAATGAAACCAAGCACATTTGTTGCTTTGGTAAGATTCATATTTTTAATTCATTTGGTTAAAATTAATTTAACAGCCTTACCTCTGTGCCTGGTTAAGATCATGGAATGTAACCTTCTAGAAGACATGTAGACGGAAGGCAGGGACTTGACAGCCAACGTGGCTTCACCAAGGGCAAGTCATTGAGTGACTGCATCAGTGGGCATAGGAGGTGCTACAGATGTCGTCTACCTAGAGTTCTTCAAGGCCTTTGATACAGTACCCCCAGCATTCTTAACTCTAAACTGGAGAGATATGGGGTTGATGGATGAAGCATTAGGTGGATGAGAAATTAGCTCTATGGCCACATACAAGTATTCATATGCAATGTTTCAATGTCCAAACAGAAACCACTAATGAATAGTGTTCCTTAAGTGTCTCTACTGGTGCCAATACTACTTAATACTTGTGATATAGTGGGATTTAGTGCACCCTCAGCAACTTTGATATTGACACCAAGATGAGTGGTACAGTTGATAGGCTCAAGGGAAGGGATGCTATTCAGAGAGACTTGTCAGGTTTGAGGGTGGGCCAGCACAACCCTCATGAAGTTTAACAAAGCCAAGGTCCTGAATCTGAATTGGGGCAATCATTAGTATCAGTACAGACTGGGGGATAAATGGTATCTCCCACTGTGCAGAAACACTTGGGGATACTAGTACATGAAAAAATGGGCATGAGCCTGCAATGTATACCTCGCAGCTGAGAAAGCCAACCATATCCTGGGCTGCATCAAAAGAAGCGTGGCCAGCAGGTCAAGGGAGGTGATTATGCCCCTCTACTCTGCTCTTGTGAGACCCCATCTGTAGTACTGCATGCAGCCCTGGAGTCCTCAGCACAGAAAAGACATTAGTCTCTTGAATTCTGTCCAGAGGAGGGCCACAAAGATGAACAGGGGCCTGGAGCACCTCTCCTATGGAAAAGTCTGGGGGAGCTGGGGTTGTTGAGCCTGGAGACGAGGAGGCTCCAGGGAGACCTTACAGCAGTCTTTCAGTAACTAAAGGGAGCTTATAAGAAAGCTAGGGGGAGACTTTTTACCAGGAACTGTAGTGACAGGACATGGGGCAACCATTTTAAACTGAAAAAGGGTAGATTTAGATTGGACATAAGGAGGAAATTTTTTAGGATAAGGGTGATGAGACACTGGAACAGGTTGCCCAGAAAAGCTGTGGATGCCCCATCCCTGGACATGTTTAAGGGTAGGTTGGATGGGACTCTGAGCAACCTGATGTCATTGAAAATGTCCATGCAGAGGGATTGGATTAGGGATCCCTTCCAACACAAACCATTCTGTAATTCCATGAAAAATTAGTCTCAGAAAATTCTCAATTTGGAATTATTTTGACTTTTAGAATATTGTTATATCCTTTTTTTCTCAAAGTCTAATTACTTTCAATGCATAAGGATTTCACCCATTTTCAACATGTGTTTACTTTTATTAAGGTCCAGAATTTTTGTCTTTGCTTTTGAGACTTGACAATTTTTTTGCCATCTTCCTATCAGCTTTCATTACCAAACAGCAAAATCCTTGTTTATCATTCAAAAGCCCTACTAATACTAATTGGCAACCATTGAAAATCTCAGCTGGGGAGAAAACATAATTGTCATGACTATGACTTTGGACTTTAAAATTTTAGAGATCAAGGTCATGATTGAAGTGGATAATGTTACAAGGTATCATAAAGAAAAGATTCATAGAATATGCTATTGTGATTTTGTGGTTGTATTTTTTTATGAGTGTAGGTGTGAAGAACACAATTTGGAAGAGAAAAAAATGAAAAATACTTTTCTTGGAAAGCCTGATTTTGCAAATATACTTGTTACACTCAGGCCTTTTCTTCAGAGTGATTTTTCTGCAAGGCCCAGTAGTGAACTAATTACTCAGTTAAAATGTAAAAAACATTTAGAGATGACTACATATGACATCTTTATGTAGCCTAATTTCTAAAATGCTGCTCAGCTTCTCATACCATTTCTGTTTGTAGGATTCCTCATTTGTTATCTCATGTATGAATCACTAACTGTGAGCTCCTTCACACTTGACCTCCTTGTGAGGTACCTTGTGTGTGGTATATTTAAATACTGCTGCCAAGACTCCCTGTTTATCTGCCTGCCTCTATTTCATCAATGCATTGAGAATTTGTTACTGATGTATTTCCTGGGCCTCTTCCGTAAAAATAATCTCACTCTTTATAAAACTAGAACATGTAGAAGATTCTGAGTTGGTTTCATGCCATGTGGGAGGTCTTGCCAGGAGGAAAATGGTATGTGAAAGTCAGATGTTTGCTGCAGGGAAAACTATCACATATGGGTGTGTCCCCAAATTCCAGAGTGTTTGTTTCTTCAGCTATTGACCTTTGCATGTTTATTTACATTGGTAAATGAGGCAGTTATCTATATTATGGAATAGTTTGGGCAAGTGGTTGGAGTTTGATGTTCTTGTAGCAGGAAAAATCTTTTGGCCCTGTTTTCAGACTCTGAACACAGGAAAAGCTCCTCTGATACCTGTGATAGTCCCAGTGGTCTGTAGGTTATATTTTGAGGGTGTGTGCCGGGATCAAAGCAATACTACTTCTACTAATAAATATTTTCACATATATGTTAGTTCACGTATATATGAATTTGGCATTTTGGAAAGGTAACAATATTTTTCAACCAACCAAAAAGGTAAACGAATTGCTTCTGAGTGAAGGTCGCTTATAATAGTCAACCTTACACATCAGCCTTTCTCCTGAAACACTAGTTATAGCTGTAAAACGGCTTAAGACTGTTCATTACGAGCTTGTACGTAAGTTAAATGTTGAAAAATTAATCTTCAAGGCTGTTCAACTTGAACAAGTTGAGTTACAGCATGGCTTCATATACTCAGATGTCTTTACTGTCCATGTTTCAGGATTATTCTGTAGCTCATCTAATTATTACTGAACCATTATGAATTACAAGCTGTCGTTAGATAAAATCAGAATTAGCTCGGTTCTTCAGGCTGCAAAGCATGCTGCAGGCTCTCCCTGCAGCAAAGATGGGGCTGACAAGAAGAGTAGGTGACCAGAGATGCGGAATCACTGTAGCCATCTTACTGCTATACTCAGTCTTGCAGCTAGGGCTGTAGTCTACCTCCTTTACTGTACTACTTTGCTCATATTTGAGTTTAACTAGTCATTTAGCAGAGAGGTTAGATGTGAATGACAGGCCTCTGTGATGGTACTGTTCATAGAGAAATTAAAGCATGGATGCACTTTACTAGAAAAGACGAGTTAAAATTTAACGGTCTATACTGAATTAGTCTGTTTCTTAAATTAATCAAAGTAAATGTCATGGCAGTTATTGATCTCAATTCACACTGTTACTCTACTGAAATTATGGGGTTAAATGGCATAATAAAAGAGTAATATAGTGATGAGCAGTCCAGTCAATGTACAGCATTTCCTCTGTAGGTAAAAAAAAATGTGTGTTTTTCTTACAAAATAGAGCTGGGTTTGGTAAAGGTTGCATTAGTTTGAGTCTGTCTTTTTATGTGTTATGGCATTTGCTATATACTTTAAAAAATCATTAGAAGTTGGTAGACAGAAATGAGCTGTTGAGACTAATGGAAATACAGACATTATTTGCTTGAGATAATGTGTGTGGCAATTTGGCTGCAACTAGCAATTTTGATTCTGAGATGAACTTACTTTTTGGTTGCAAAAGTTCTGGCAAGAGTGCTAAGATGATGAAAGCTGTTAAGATTTCAGCATATGAATTTGAAAAGTAATCTATTTCAACCACATCAAAAAGTTACTGGCATTTCCAGTAATGCTCAAAAACTGAGCTGTGACTGAAATCTTGACCCCTGCTTCTACAGCATTCAGCAAAAATAAATTACTTGGCAAATTAACTTCATTGTGCCAAGCTCAGTTGCTTACGTAGCTTCAAGTATGTATAAATAGCTGTAAAATGGTGCTACCTGGTTTCATATGTTAAAGTACTCTTCGACAATATCATAATATGTGTTTTTGTAATGGGCAATTTTTTTCACCTTTTCTTTTGCTCCCATTAACAAGCATATATGAGAGAACATACAGAAGTTGACGTTTAGTCATATTAAACAAGAAATCATAGAATCATAGAAGAATAGAATAGTTGGGGTTGGAATGGACCTTAAGATAATCTAGTTCCAGCCCCCCTGCCATGGGCAGGGACACCTCACACTAAACCATGTCACCCAAGGCTCTGTCCAGCCTGGCCTTGAACACCACCAGGGATTCACAACCTCCCTGGACATCCCATTCCAGTGCCTCACCACCCTTACAGTAAGGAATTTCTTCCTCAGATCCAATCTAAACTTCCCCTGTTTGAGTTTGAAGCCGTTACCCCTCGTCCTATCACTACAGTCCCTCATGAAGAGTCCCTCCCCAGCTTCCCTATTGGCCCCCTTCAGATACTGGAAAGCTGCTATGAGGTCTCCAAGCAACCTTCCTTCTCCAGGCTGAACAGTCCCAACTTTCTCAGGCTGTCTTCATACAGGAGGTGCTCCAGTCCCCTGATCATCCTGGTGGCCCTCCTCTGGACTTGTTCGAACACTTCCATGTCCTTTTTATGGTGAGGACACCAGAACTGCACACAATACTCCAAGTGATGTCTCACGAGAGCAGGGTAGAGGAGGAGGATCACCTCCCTCGACCTGCTGGTCACAGTCCTTTTGATGCAGCCCAGGATACGGTTGGCTTTCTGGGCTGCAAGTGCACACTGAAGCCTGCTCTTGTTCATTTTCTCATTGACCAACACCCCCAAGTCCTTCTCCGCAGGGCTGCTCTGAATCTCTTCCCTGCCCAACCTGTAGCTGTGCCTGGGATTGCTCCCACCCAGCTGTAGGACCTTGCACTTGGCATGGTTAAACTTCATCAGGTTGGCATCAGCCCACCTCACAAGCATGTCCAGGTCCCTCTGGATGGCATTCCTTCCCTCCAGCATATCAACTGAACCACACAGCTTGGTGTCGTTGGCAAACTTGCTGAGGGCGCACTCAATCCCACTGTCCATGTCACCGACAAAGATGTTGAACAAGACCGGTCCCAACACCGATCCCTGAAGGACACCACTTTTACTTGTCTCCAGCTGGACATTGAGCCATTGAGCACAAATCTTTGTGTGCGGCCATTCAGCCAGTTCTTTATCCACCAAGTGGTCCACCTATGAAATTGATTTCTCTCTAACTTAGAGACAAGGATGTCATGTGAGGCAGTGTCGAACGCTTTGCACAAGTCCAGGTAGATGACTTCAACTGCTGTACCCCTGTCCATCAGTTCCGCAGCCTCAGCGTAGAAGGCCACCAGGTTGGTCAGGCAGGATTTCCCCTTAGTGAAGCCATGTTTGCTGTCACCAACCACCTTGTGGTTTTCCATGTGCCTTAGCGTGCCTTCCAGGAGAATCTGCTCCACGATTTTGCCAAGCACAGAGGTGAGACTGACTGTTCCTGAAGAGGCCAAAATCTGCTCTCTTGAAGTCCAGGGCAGTGAGCTTGCTGCATGCTATTCTCACTGTCCTGAGGATCTGGAATTTGACCATCTCATGATCACTGCCATCAAGGCTGCCCTGGAGTGTCACATTTCCAACCAGCCCTTCCCTGTTGGTGAGGATGAGGTCAAGCATGGCACCTCTCCTTGTCGGCTTTTCTATTAGTTGCAGAGGGAAGCTGTCTTCCACACAATCAAGGAACTTCCTGGATTGCTTGTGCCAGTCCATACTGTCCCTCCAACAGATATCAGGGTGGTTGAAGTCCCCCATGAGAATGAGGGCCTGTGAGCGTGAGGCTGTTTGTATCTGTCTATAGAGCACTTCATCCACCAAGTCCTCTTAATCAGGCAGTCTGTAACAGATCCCCACAATAATGTCTCCCATCGTTGTTCTTCCTTTAACCCTGACCCACAAACAGAAAAATGTCCATTCCTTCCCAAAATTATTGAAACTCTTGTTTTTAACTGATCTATCTGTATCTCTCCCACTTCACATTTGGAAGGGTCAAGTCTCTTGTGTTACAGACTCAGCAGGTCAGTTATTTACTGCTAGCTGTCATAATGAAATGCAAGTAAGCATTGTGTAGGGATGTATGCATTGTGTGGGTATGAGCCAGATGAGGTTCAGAGTAAATCTGCTGTGTTTGTTGTTATGTACAAGCTAACTAGCCATGTCAGCCATAAGAGCTTAATATTTTGGACTCAGCATAGCACTAGCATGTCTAGACGTGGCCAGAACAGGCTAGTAGCCTTACAACGCATTGTTTTGCACCCTCTGCATTACCATAATGTTCACATCATGGCCTTTTTTGTACTGTGCATGGAAAGAAGTTAGACAAATCTTTTAGGAATAAACAGTTTGACACCCCGAGGAAAAGGTCAACCATGAGTCTGGTTGTAATGACTGCTTCTCCTACTTCCATTATCTAAATATCATATTGACAGGTCTGTTTTCTTCTATTATTTCTCTCTTCCTGATGATATATACATATATGTATGTATCTCTCACTGGAAGCATATATCACTGAAAATCACTTTAGTATTAAGGCTTATCAGGGTTTCAACACAGAAGAGTCTGTTCTTTTGTGTTTGTCCTAGCTATCCTGCCTTACGTATTACTTGCACTAGCAGCTCAAGCGGATTGTGCCCCTTGCATGTCTTACAACCAGCTTACTCTTTTGCCATGTCCTCCTAAAGTAAACTACGGATATAATTTTGAAAACAAAAGCCTCCTTGGAAATAAGCAGCTTTCTGCTATCTCATTTATTTTCTGATGTACATTCCAAAATAGACCTATTTCTAACTGCATAAGAGGTGTGCTTGTTTTCCTGCTTGATGACTGACTAGTGCTGTAGTTGATATGCACTCCTGACTGTGTAAGTACAAAGGCAAGACAAACTTTAATTTCTGTGCCAAGAAATCTGGAACTAAACCTTTCCCCTCTGATTATTGTAACTTCATGCCAGTGAAATCTGTAAGTCTGAATAAAAAACTCTAAAAAAACCTTTCTCTTGTTTCTGTAAAAGGAACCATTAAATTTGCAGTGGTCTCTCTTCAGAGTGATTACTAGATTAAAGATCTGCTGTAAGTGAACCCGCAGTTATTGAGCAGAGTGTTTTCCAGACATGACCTGAGAAAGACAATGCTTTCTCTGTTAGTGGCTTGGCTTTGCTGCTTCCCCTGGGGAGCTACTAACACAGCTTACAGGAAATGAACTTACAAAACATTTGTAAGGATTTGTTTCCTAGGATGGGTAACCAAGTAGAATGTGTCTTTCACTGATGATACATGCCTCAAAAAGTGTGAAAAACTTACTCTGGAATGCTAGGCAGCTGTAACTGAGGGTTGAGCCTTTTTTATGTTTGGCTGTCACTACAGGAATAAACAGCGCTTGAGGATTCTTCTTCAGCAGCAGTGAAGCAAGCAGTAAGATAACACTACAAGAGATGAACAACATTTTCTTTTATATCTTCCATCTGGTTTAAGACAGATCATCTAAGTTCCCTGTGTAGTCAGTGAGTAGAAGGGAGTGCTTTTAGATGTCCTCAGGTTTTTCTCACTGCAATGAGTGAGCCATTCCACCTCTCCTTCTGTATGCTCATTATGCTGGACAACCTTTTGGAATGCCCTACATTTGCCCTTGCAAACTGAGAGAAAGGGGGCTGTGATTGTATCTCTCACTTAAGTGCTTCAAATGTGGTGCAGCCAAGTCCAGGTCTACTTCCAGAGCTATTGGAACATCAATATAAAGAGAACAGAATTATAAGAAAGAGATTAGACTTGGGAAAGTGTGCTAAATTTTAAGAATATTTGTTCAAGAAATTGCGTGTATTAGATTTGATAATATTTTTAACTGCCTTTGTCTAACTGTTGGCACATTCATAACCATTTGGTCTTAGTGGGCATTCTGTATTTTTAAGCCCTAATGGCTGGATGAGTCTTTGAGAATTTTAGAGGATCATTGTCTGTTTGAAATGTGACATTTCTTTGCAGATCTAATGTCCAGTTCTGCAGTATCCTTTCATCAAAGTTAATAATAGTTATACAAAAGGGTCTGGAGAGAGTATCCTATTCACCCGTTAAAATTGTTTCAGATAAGAGTCCCAAATATAAACACAACTATTGACAACCCACTCGCTATAGGTAAATAATGTAAGATTGATGTGTGTCTGCCTGTGCACACAGACACACATTTAAATACACATAATGTTGACCAAAAAAAAATAAATAAATTTGAACTGAAAACCTTCCTGTCTTCCGAAGTTAGACATTTGCCAAGTTTATCTTTCATCCTGCTAAGGCTGATAAACTTGATAACGCTCAAGCAGATCTATGAATCTGCACTATTTTTCAGTAAATTCATTCAGTTCCATCAATTTATAACACTCCATGATATTAGTTTTAGCAAGTAAGAAGATAATCAGATGCATTTGTTTCACTCATAGGATATTAGAGATGTCTTTGCTTGGATTTTATTTTTTTATTTTTGTCAATTGTGAAATACAGGAAATATCTTGGAAGCAGAAGAGAAAAATCTTTCTCCAAATCTTCCAATTTAACTCTTAAGTGTAATTCCAAAATACTTATTAACTGCTAGTTTCTCAGATGAAGTTTTGGCTTACTAATAACTCAGTAACTACATTATATTACTTCTGGTTAGTTTTCAATTCCTATTTTACATTATTATTTTTTCTATCAAAATAAATAAGCTATGTACCACAGAGGAGATTGTTGTCATGCACTGTGTAGTCAGTCAGATTGTTCTCAAGTACTTCAGAAAAACATAGGTATTTTGTCTGTCTGATTATCTTACAAGTCTCTCCAAAACCTTCAAGATACTACCTCTTCACAATATTTGGCTTTATTGAGCTCAGCTGTAGTCCAAAGCAGGTTCCTCAATTCCAAAACTTTCGTTCCGTTGTAATAGAAGCTATAGGTTTTGCAACATACAAAAAATCTTCAGTAAATTTGACTGAATTATGAAAATTACTTATCATTAAAAAGGATTTATGTCTCCTTCTTTGGGTGTTTTGTACCTGTTCTGTGTGCTAGGAATAGCTCTGTGGAACCATAATATTTTCCAGTAATTTTCTTTGAATTGCTTCTTTTTTTTTTCTTTTTTTCCTATGCTTGATGGAGGGGAAATATTCCTAGTGCCGCTGATAGAATGCTGATTGATTGATTTGATCTTTGTCAACTTAATTTGGGTTGGTATTTTCCAGCACATTTGTGGTATTGTAAACTCATGATTATAATAAATTCTTACTGGGTAACATAAGAAAATTGTGATGAAATACAAAGAGAATTTGCGTAGGTCTTCAAATTACATCCCAGGTATTGGGGAAAGCAGTTAAGATTCATGATGCTCAATGGGAAAATTGTGGCACTGACTGTGTATGCTTACACTTATATGTTAGAAACAGGAGTGGAAGCACTAGAAAAGGGAAGCTGATATACATGCAAGATGAAGCTGGCTATGTTTTAAAGCCCAGTTTCTCTGTGAAATTGCTATGGGTAGAAAAACTGGAAAAGGGAGGAAAAAATGATGATAAATAATATGTCTGTTAAGTGGGATAACACTTAACCTCTTTTGCTTTTTGCTCTTCTTTCTTACAGACTGTGGAACTTAAATATTAACAGAAGAGACTATTCACATTCCAGTTTACATGAAATAAGATTGATTTTGTTTTAAATGCTAGATGTGGGGGTACTAAAATGAAGCATTTGCCTCTTTGGTTAGCTGGAAAAAAAAAAATCCAAAAGCAGCTCCAGTTATATATCATGTTCCAGTCTGGTTTTAGCAACAGTAATCTATGAGAACATTCAAGTTAAGGTTTCATTATCTATATTCACCTTGGTCTGTTTGCACCAACATGAAAAATGCAAGGAATTTTCTGGCTTGTGCACAGGACTCAGCTCAAATAAGTTTAATGAGATAACACATCTGGTTGTGCACACAGATTCGTACCTCTGCTGACACACAAAGTTGAAAATGTGGGAGGCAAGAAAAGGAGCACAGCGCTTGTGTAACAACAGCTGTCCCAACACAGCAAACCAATGCTTGAAAAGAAACCAAAAATACTTAGAAAAAAAAATCTAAACCTAAAAAAAGAGCTTAATTTCACTTACTGAAAAGTGTGAAACTCTCTCCATTGTCTAGTTTTCTAGTTTTTTCTTTCTCCATTGTCTATTTTATGCTCTCTTGTTAGCTTCAATATATGATAAAGAAACATTTATGGACATTATTTTTCTCTCACCAGAACCAGTATTCTACTTTGGAAATGATGAATATTATGTTGATGAGAGTTCTGGCTATATTGAGGTACGTGTCTGGAGGACTGGAACTGATCTGTCTAAAGCTGCCTCTGTTACAGTGAGGTCTCGCAAATCTGAACCAGTAACCGCAGAGGGTAAGTTATTGTTTTGCTTTAGCTTCATAATACCTCTCAAAAACAAATGCTGGTATATTTGTTCTTGATACAGATTCACCTACATAAGATGAAATTTATACGTGTCTTGCTCTTAGCAGATCTTCCTTCTTAGAACAAATTAAGTAGTTATGGAATTTCTCTCAAAGAAATGAGTAGGAACAATTGTGAAGTACAGCACTAAGAGAAATGGGGGAGGCGGGGGGGAGAATATATTTTCTTATAGTAATAATCTTAATTAATTGTGCCAGGACCTCTAAGATTCAAAACTGGGAACGGCACAGCTCTTGGGATCTCTAGTCTGTTGGCCACAGCCTGAAAGCTCTGGCATGGCTGTCTGCTTGAAAAGCCATGAACCTGGTTCTTGGTCTTACACAGTGCTGTGCTGGCCTGCCAGTCCTGACATCCTGCTTTAGAGGCTAAGCTCTGAGGTGTAGAAGAAGCAGGAACTCTAGGCAAGTGCCTTTCTTATGATGGCCTTTAGCCTTAGCAAATTTTGTCAACTTCACAGAATTCCAAACCTTATTTCAATTTCAATGAAATTGTATCCCCCAAAGCTTTGTTTTAACAGTTCTGCTGCTTATTCCTCGAAAAAAAAACCCAACCAAATAAACAAACTTTAAGTCCCAGTTTTTTACTAAATTCCTAGATACCTTTAATGCTTTGGTTCCAAGATAAAGTGTCATGTTTAGGTGGTATCTTGTTTTGTTAGCTTTCTTCTCACTGGTTTGTTATGGATTAGCTTGCTTTGTTTTAAACAAAACAAATAAACAACCAACCAACAGCAATAACAATAAAGGTAAGAGCAAACCCAACCCAGATCCCAGATCAGCCTGTCTTTAACATTAAGTTGCCAGATGTCACCTGAGATGATCTGAGCAGAATTTTATTCTTTTGGTTTCCATTCATTCTGGTTTACACAACTCCTCTAAATAGGAGTTCTTCCTCACAATCAGCTCACTGGCCTTTTCTCCTTCTCTTTTTACATTAGTCTCAAAACTTTTACCTGTGTTACAAAACAATATTAAATTTCTTTCTAAAAGACTTTGCTTCATCTCCAAAGCATTTTGCTTACTTTAATTTCTTACTTAAAGCAAACTTTATTAGTTTTAGTGAAATAACTGTTGGTTTACAACAGAACAGAATCAGCCCCATTTTGTGACTTGAATCACTAAACAAAAAGTAGCTTAATATTGACTGGTTTTATTCTATAGTCCAACTTATGGATGGTCAATATTTGGCAAATTTTAAAATTATATTTAAAAAAATACGTTTACCTACAATTAACTAATGATGGGTATTTTTATTTTTTATTACATGTAATGCTGTTTATTAATTTGATATGGTTTATCTCTTTTCTATTGGTAGCTGGAGTAGATTATGTAGGCATCAGTCGTAATTTGGATTTTTCCCCTGGAGTCAATATGCAGACATTTCGTGTGGTGATTCTGGATGACCTTGGACAGCCAGTGTTAGAAGGAACTGAGAAGTTCGAGCTTGTGCTAAGGATGCCCATGAATGCTGCCCTTGGAGAACCCAGCAAGGCCACCATCTTCATTAATGACTCAGTGTCTGACTGTGAGTAATCTTTTTTTTTTTACCTTTTCACCTTTATGCAGGAGATAGCACTTGTCCTTTCGAGCCACACCAAAGCCAGTGAGTCTGCGTGTTTCAGCTACAGATGATGTGTTAAGTAATTTGTTGTCTACCTGTTTATGTTACATGTCTGGTGCAATGTTTTACGTAAATTTGAAATAGTAGCACAGATATAACTTTTTCAATTGTACTTTATGCATGCTTTTCTGTGTTTTTCTGCCCAGTACCTAAGATGCAGTTTAAAGAATCTGTATATGTAGGCAATGAAAATGATGGACAGATTTCTGCCATGATATATAGGAGTGGGGATATCCGATACACATCCACTGTGAGATGCTATACAAGGCAAGGTTCAGCTCAGGTAATGATGGACTTTGAAGAACGTCCTAATACTGACAGTTCCATCATCACATTCCTTCCTGGTAAGCTTTTGATCTGATTTTAGAAGCCTTTAGTCTACCATGTTTTGTTTCATTTTGTTTCATTTGTTTTGTTTTGTTTTGTTTTAATTGTATCTTCTCAGAAAGTAGTGACAAAAGGACCACTCTGGAAAACCAAACCTTTTCCATACACAATGGGCAGAGTGCACAAAAAGGGTGTCTCTTTTTGTTTCACGTCTGACCTAGAGGGATAACCAATAGGAACCAGAAGGACATATCTTCATATAGATTCAACCTGAGTGCCAGGATCTTTTTGATAACAAAAGCAGGTTCACCGTAACACAATATCAGAAGCACGGACCTGCTGTCAAAAAATAAAATTCAGAAGTTCTGCTCTTTGTTAAGCAGATTTCTGGTAAATACGTTAAACTTACACTGAAATAGAAACTTAGAAAAGTCCCAAAATGGGGGATTCCACTTCAATGAGTTTCAGTGGAAAGGTAGTGAATACTAAATCTGCTTTCACTATTATTATTACTCATTAACTTATATGATGTCAAGGTGGATGCTTTCACCAGCAGAAGCAGCCTGTGGTTCCTTGAGTTTGGAGAGAAGTACTGTAATAGAGCAAAGAACAGATAAGTTCTGCATGATATTACCTTCAGAATTATTGCAGGTGAAACTGAGAAGCCTTGCACATTGGTGCTTATGGATGATACTTTCCATGAAGAAGAGGAAGAACTACGTCTGGTTCTTGGCATCTCCAAGAAGTGATTCTTCCTTTGGTGCCTCTATTGGTGAACAAAATGAGATGCTGATAAAGATTCAGGATGATGCAGACAGTAAGAAATTATTTTGTTGTTACTGGCTTTTGGAAGTTTATTTGTGCACTCTAAAACCATTTTTCTTCTAATTACAGAGGCTATTATTAAGTTTGGTGAGACTAAATTTAGTGTGAGTGAACCAAAGGACACAAGGCAAGTAGCAGTTGTAAAAATCCCAGTGCTTCGTCTGGGAGACACTTCAAAGGTTTCTGTTGTAAGAGTTCATACAAAGGATGGATCTGCTACTTCTGGAGAAGACTATCACCCTATATCAGAAGGTAAGCTCATTCAGATGATTGTGACATCCTACTATTTGTTTTTATTCATGACTGTAACAAAATGTCTGGAAGATTAAATAACTTTATGAATAGAATACTTTGCAACCGCATCCGTTTTGCTATTCAAATTCAGTATGGGCATGATCCCATGTGGTACCCAACAGCCAGATTCCTCTTTGTATACTAGATATCAGTGAAGATATTTACAAAAGAATTGTGGCTCCTTTGAAAACATCTGCAGCTCAAGTGACTGTGGAAGAAATGTGTGAGTGCCACCACCTTCGTAACATTTGCAGAATGTAATACCATTACTCTGTAGAAGCATCTGCTCATAGGATATGATTGTGTAGTTGTTTCTTAAGCAGTACATTAAGCAAATAACTTTTACTCTCTGTAGGAATTAATGTCTATTTCTTTTTATTTTTCTGCTTACATAATAGTCAAGTTTTCTTTATATATCTGCAATTCACTACTTGCTGCTCCTTACTACTAATGAATGAGAGAAATTGTATAACAGAATAAGAAATTTCTTAGCTGATAAACTTCTTTCCATTAAATAGCCCACCCAAACGGTTCCGTAAATGACTGATATAGTTTGTAGCACTGTGAATTTTTTTTCTCACAAAGTTTATGGTAATACATGATACTAATGTGTGTTTTAAGATTAATCATTCATTGCTGGAGTGTTTTCACAGTCTTGGATAAACTATTTTGGTGTCCAGTCCAACTGATAGGACTAATTTTTGAACATCCAGCAACGACATTGGGCTATCTCCAAATTACACAGAAGAGTCATTTACACTAGTGATATTAGAAGAGAAAAAATGTTAGCAATAAGAAAATTATCAACCCAAAACTTGCTAATTTCAGTCACTTTGCCTCCTGCATTTGAGAGCTTTGCTCTTTCCTTCTGAAAAACACAGGAATTCTTAGTACCATCTAATACTTCTTCTATACACATTACCTATATGCATTGCCTTGCTTACACTCTCCCTGGTGCACTGAAAAGACATGGAAGCAGAGTTTTTAATGGAAACATGCTACTGCAGTAGAAGAGGCTCTAGGCCTCTGCCCAGAAGCCTTTGAGAAAGGTCTGTGATCTGCAGGATTTCCCCACAGATTTCAGAACATCTGTGGGTTCAGGGAGCCTGCCTATTCAGCCATGGGTACAAACTGGGTTATCTGAAGGAAGTGGGACAAACTGAAATTCAGTAAAATTCTTAGCTCTCCCATAGCATGTTTATTGCCATAAGGAATATTTTCATGGCTTAATAATATTTAAGGCTAAAGGATAATTACATCACTTAATCAGACTCACTGTTTCTGTGATTGCAAGTTTCTCCTAGTTTCTCCTAGTTTCCCCCATTTACTTCTGTACTGAGCCAAATAACTTTTGGTTAGAGAATATAAATCTTCCAGAAAGGGCATTCAGTCTTTGTTTGAAGGCACTAGAGAGGGTGAGTGTTTCATAGCATTTTGCTTCACTTACCTATGCTTATTTCTCATATATACTTCAACTGTCATGCACTGCTAATTATTTTACCTGTCCCTTTAAAGTGCAGAGGTCTTTTAGCACCTGTGGGGTTTTTTTTTGTTTTGATGGTGTTTCAGTATACTAATCAGAGCATAGCTTTCTGCAAGTCTGTTTTTTTAATTTCTTCTGGTCCTCAATTTCTGTTGGTCATTTTTGTGCCATCTTCAGTTAATTTCACATCCTGTAAAAAATAAATATAGTAGAAATGCACCTACTATTTTAGGACCACTCTCATCCATTCCACACACAAATGTAAAATATCTTCTATACTTCTTCATTTAGTAAATGCATCAAAGAATGACACTACTCTTCTAACTCTATCAGTGTGATGAGTTGACCTTGGCTGGATGCCAGGTGCTCACCAAGTCGCTTTATCACTCCCCTCTTCATCTGGACAAGGGAGACAAAATGTGATGAAAGGCTCATGGGTCAAGGCAAAGACAATGCGATCACTCAGAATTTACCACCACAGACAAAACAGACTCAACTTGGGAAAACTGATTTTACTTATTACCAATTGAATCAGAATAGATAATGAGAAATAAAACCAGATTTCAAAACCCCTTCCCCCACCCTTCCCTTCTTCCCAGGATAAATTTCACTCCCAAATTCCTCTACCTCTTCCCCCTAAGGAGCACAGGGGTATGGGAAATGGGGATTATGGTCAATTCATCGCATATTGTCTCTGCCGCCCCTTCCCTGTCAGCCGTGGGTCCATCTTGGAGCCATTTGTCACTGGTCTGTCAGACATGGGGGAAGCTTCTAGGAGCTTCTCACAAAGCCACCCCTGCAGCCCCCCCAATACCAAAACCTTGCCATGTAAACCCAATGCAGTCAGCTAAGGTTAAACTTCTTATTTGCCATGACCCCGAAAGTTTTTTTCAGACTGTGCTTTTCAAAATACAGTACTTTTTTTTGTGTGGCTCTACCTTTGTGCCTTATTTTTGGCATATACCATTTATTAAAAGGCATTTTCTTTGATTAAAACCTGGTAACACTTTTTATTTAGATCTCTTCACTCTTTTGGTCGTACACATACATTGCCAGCATTGTAATAATTAATCCCAGAGCATTTTCAAAATACTAAGTTGTTTTAGACTTAATCTTGGTCTTTTCAAATGTCTTTTGATGATTATTATGCCTCATTTTCAGTGAGTTCCACATGTGTCCACCACTATTCATTATTATTATTTTAGCATCAAATGGGTTAAACTAAATACATGAACATCTGTAATTTGAAAAGGGAGTACTAACTGCCATCTCTCCTTTCTGGGTCTATAATTATAGCTTGTTATGAACAACAGATTTATTTTTTAAATGTCTTAATTATGTTTTTAGAAATTGAGTTTAAGGAAGGTGAAACACAGCATTTTGTAGAGATTGAAATTCTCTTTGATGGAGTGAGAGAGATGAGAGAAGCCTTTACTGTTCACCTGAAGCCCGATGAGAACATGGTTGCAGAAATACAGGTAACAAACTCGTGCAAAGTACTCAACAACAAAATCTTATCAACAGTCCTTCTTGGTTTCTGGCTTATAGCTTTGCTCTTCTTTTAGGGTTTATACATGTCATCTTGGCTTGTATCTTAAAAGACAAAGAGGATCAGCCCAGCTGACAGAGTAGCACCTGCCCAAAAGAGTTTGCTGGCAAGGCATGATTCAAGAAAGCTGGGACACAAGGTTAAAGGGTCTGATACCTTCAGTGTTCTGAAAAGAAAGAAAATCATTTTAACTCTTGCTTTTGTAGCCTGCTTTGTGCTTTCCAGTGCCCCAATCCTTTCTCAATAGCTCATCCTGTTGAGGTTTTAGAACTTCTTTTGGGACAACATTTCAAAGTTTACACCTGATCAAGGTCCAGCTTGAATTCCCTTGTTTATTTAAATGTTCCCAAAGAGCCATTTCTGCCTTTTCATTGCCAGACAGCGAAGGCCATTGTTTACATTGAAGAAATGAACAGCATGGCAGATGTCACCTTTCCCTCTGTCCCTCAAGTTGCATCCCTGTTGATATATGATGATACTTCTAGAGCCAAAGACAGAACCAGTCCCATAGCTGGCTATCCTGTCGTCTGTATCACAGTGAGTATCTCTGTGGAAAGATAGAACAAAATTAGTATATGGATTTTGCTCAGTGGATTTTAGGCCCCCAGTATCAATCCAAATTGTTGTGAGCCACAGATGAGTTCAAGCTAGAACTGTCCTAAGAGCTAATCTGTCTGGATAATGCATCAATTTTAGGTAGGACAAAAAGCACAGAAAGATATTTTACTTGTTCATCACTAAGAACAGTTTGATACTCACACTATGTCTATGATTGCATGATCTCACTATTACCTGCATTATCTTCACTTAATTTGTGGAAGTAAAATCACTAGAGATAACAGATAAGCCATTGTTTTTAATAAGTGACACAGACTGGAAGATGAGTTGTAGTAATACAGGCTTTGAATTGAAGTACTGCAGGCTTCTTTCATTGTAATTTTGCAGCTGAAACCTTTTCATGAGGAAGGCTTTGGTCCATCTGCACCTTCAGTTTGTTTCTCACACCATTCCTTACACACAGGAATGGATCACCTGTTGAATGTATCTCCTAAATAGAAATCAATAACAGCAATAACAAAAAAGAAATCTTGAAATGCAAAGTATGTTTGCAGAATTAGATCAGAGGGCAAAATTCAAGTTAAAGCAACATGTGGAACTGTAGTTTGTGCCTTCATAACTCTGTTAGATTTTCACCCATAAGCCATAATTTAAAATAATATTTTTATTTAATTCAGAATAATTAGACCTGCCTTTTAATCCACAACAAGCATGCTTAAAGTGTCAGTGTCAAAATAAGGTGATTTCTTAAGAGATTTACTGGGGTCGTCAGTTCTATGTTGTTGTTGAGCTTTGTGATCTTGGTAAATTAAAATTCTTGTGCCATGAAGGAAGTAAATTGTTGTCATATCTGCCTTGTTCTGCAGGCTTGTAATCCTAAATATGAAGACTTTGACAAGACTGGTTCTATATGTGCCAGTGAGAACATCAATAATACTCTGACACAATACCGGTGGCTTGTAAGCGCACCCACTGGTCCTGATGGTGTGACTAGCCCCATGAAGGAGGTTGACTTTGATACCTTCTTTACTTCCTCCAAGATGATTACACTTGACTCCATTTACTTCCAAGCCGGTTCTAGAGTCCAGTGTGCGGCTCGTGCTGTGAATTCAGATGGGAATGTGGGTCTTGAGCTTATGAGCCCAATTGTAACTATAAGCATATCAGAAGGTAAGGCATCATCACCTATTGCAAAACCCCCAGACCTCTTTTTGATCCCGAATTCTATCCTAACAAATTTTGATTACATACTCAGGTGTTCTAACATCACCATCTCAGCTTTTCTTCGGTTGTCCATAGAGATTGTGAAAAAACTTTTTTCGTAGGTTTGTGGTTTTTAACTTTGCTAGTTGCCCACATCCTTACATAATTAATCACATAGAAACTTGCATGTTCAGTAGAACAGTATATAATGTCCACTGGCATTAAAGAAACCTCGTTTCTCTTGATTTTGAATTCAACTGTAGTAACACTGCAGTACAACCTCAACTCCTATTAGACACTGGAGAATCCATGTGAGAGTGCTCATACGAATGCCTAGCCAGAAGAAAAGCTTCATTTGGCATTCAGGCCTCACTGGCCTCAGTCACTGGACACCTGATACTCAGTGTCTTCCTTGTCTAAGGACTGGTATCCAGTAACAGGGCATAGACAAATCTTTTCATGGTTGAGGTATTTGTAATATTTAGCCTTCTTTTTCTGATTCTGCCTTTATCTCTCTCTGATTGTCTGATACCAAATCACTACTGAATTGATGCTGCACTTGCTCAGCCAGCAGTTACTGCAGTCTACTTTCTTTGCCCAGCCAGCTCTTCTCATGGAACTCTTACTGAATAATGTTGTGAAGCAGAGGTGAAGAACTGACATGAACAAAGTACAGTCTGATAACATATGCTATTTTGTAGTAGAAGTCACAGATACTTTTGTTTATTGTATAATGTGGAGAATGAGTAATTATCAGCAATCAATTACAGACCATTATATTTTATTACCCTTTTGCAGCCTTTGTCATCTCTTCTTTGTGTCATCTCTGCTGCTTTTATATGTACATTAAGTCTTCTGGGTTTTGTGAGACCTTACAGTAGATAAATTGCATGATTTTTCATTTGAAACATAATTTTGATTTCCTTGGCTTTTCCAACTAAATATTGTAAACATTTTATTTCCAACTAAGTTAGGGCTTTAACGAGCTTAATGGATGGATTTTCTATTTATTTATTCCTGTCCTTTATTCCACATTTTGACTGTGGACTCAAGTCACCTTTGTTTGTACTGTCAGGAATCCTACAAGCCGAAGAGGACAAGGCTAATTAACTGCGGCTCAGGACTTAATTGTCATGCATATGTTGCTTCCAGTACCAAAGCTAACTTATGATGCAGAATTCAACAATACTGAAGATCATGTACAATAAAAAAGAAATTATTAGATGCTATTTTGACATGATCAAATAAAAATGAATAATGATCAAATAAAAATGAATAATGATCAAAGCAATCTGCCAAAATCCTGTGTATTTTGAGCTTTGAAGATGCTTGACCTCCAGTGCATAGACCAAATTCTCAAAAGTCACATTTGCAAAAAAAATGTATTTAGCCTCTTTAGTACATCTTTCTTGCATTTAAGAAAAACAAACAAACAAAGCTATTGTGTGCAGAAGAGAATTTATTTTTCATCGTATCTAAGTTTCCAACTTGGAGTGTTGAGACAGATGAGGACCACCAGAACTGATAAATTCCCCAAGAGGAGAGCCCTGCATTCTCTTTCTTGTAATCCCTCACTGATGGGCAAACAGCAGAACATGGGTAAAGGGAACTAGTGATTTTCCACGTCTGCTGGTTTCTTTGGACATCGCATGTCAGTGTGCTATGATTCTTGTGGCCAGAATGCAGACATTTCTTCATTGAACTATGCAACCAGAAGTTGCATATATATCAGATCATATTATTGCAAACCTAATCTTCTGGTCCTACAAACCAGGACTAATACTGGAACAGGTTGAAAGAACACTGGAAAGGATTGCCAAAATAAGTTATAGATTCTTCTTTCTTGGAGAAATTAAAAATTCAGCTGAACAAGGCCATGAGCAACTTGATCTAACTTTGAATCCTGGGCCAGAACAAACTGAATACTGATCATGAATCTTCTGTAAAGCTATGTACGTGCTTAAGAGGGTGGGAGGAATTAAAGTATATGACTCTGAGGATCTCTGTAAGAAAGTATGGCACTTGGCACTGACTTTGCAAGCGTGCTTGACACATGCAACTGGAAATGTACAGATGCAGTATCATCACCTGTTTCTGAAAATGTGGTCCAGTTGATCTAGATGATTTCTATTTGAATCTTCTTTTCCATTAATTCCTGTTCAAACCTCTGGTAAATGCTGTTGAAAAGAGCTTAGCTGTCATTAAAGAAAATTCTGCTTGTTTTGGGAACTTGTACAGTGAAAAAAAGTACATCTAAAACTAGTGCAAAGGAAAGTACAGATTATAGCCTCTGGACATTAAATAAAGTTATTTTCTCTTTTTTCCATTAGGTCTTTGTCAGCCTCGTGTGTCAGGAGTAGTTGGAGCAGAACCCTTCTCTGCCAAATTGCGGTATACTGGCCCAGAAGATCCCGATTATGCCAACTTCATCAAATTGACAGTCACAATGCCACATATTGATGGTATGATAAATTAGCTAATCAGCTGTGGAGTTGAGAGAATTCATAAAACAAGCTGTTATTTGAGCTATTTTATTGGTCATGTTATTTTAAATAGCTGTGTGGGACCAGAGAAAAACTTGATGTATGTACAAATGCAGTTTGCAACAAGGTGCATAAGGTGTCTTAATACATAGTCTTTGATCTGAATACTGCTTTCAGATTAATTGCATAGTTTGCAGAAGTTTGGCTAAATTTACACTTTATAAAACTCCTTTGAAATGCATACAGGTATATCAAAGAAGAATTTATTTATTAAAAACCATAAAACCATTTAATTACTATGTGTCTCTGAAAAATATCACACAAAATCCTGGCTGGAAATTATGTTGGAGATTTAGAAATATTATGTTTGGCATTCATATTACAAAGAGATAATTATTGTGGAGAAGTCTCATGCACACATAGCATGTCAACTTTCTCTGAGTTTTAAAGTCCGTTAATTGCTGTATGTGCAAATTACAAAAGCACTGCATAGTTTGCTTAGTGTTTGACAAACTTTGACTAAATTAAGCAGCTCTGAACACTGAAGTTTAGTTATAGTGCTATAAATTAATGTTTTTTAGGCATGCTGCCTGTTATTTCTACAAGAGAGCTCTCCAACTTTGAGCTGACACTTAGCCCTGATGGAACTAGAGTTGGAAACCATAAATGCTCCAACCTGTTGGATTACACAGAAGTGAAGACCCACCATGGTTTCTTAACTGATGCTACCAAAAATCCAAATGTGATTGGAGAGACCATTCCGTATCAATACAGCCCAATAATTAGAGGATTCAATACCTTACGCTTCTACCGCAATCTGAATCTGGAAGCCTGTTTATGGGAATTTGTTAGCTATTATGACATGTCTGAGCTCCTCACAGATTGTGGAGGCACCATTGGGACAGATGGACAGGTATGAAGCTGTAACTTGATTTTTCACTATGTTCTTGAAAGTGAAAGATTTCCTTGATAATGCATCTGTGCCTATAGAAATAAGTGGGTTTAGAATTAATTTAGTTGAAAAGTAGTTGGTTTTTCTTTCTTGGACTTCCCCCAAAGTCAGCTTGTTTCTTAAAGCTATTAATATTCATTAAATGTTAATTGGCTATATGTAAAATCCGTGTCTGATTGAAGTTAAGAGAATAATTTAGTCTGAAGGAAATTTGCTATGATTTTCTCCCAATACAATTTTGAAGTATTTTAGGAAATCTGATCCTACTTTTACTGTATAGTGAGCCACCTTAATCTTTTCTTAGAATGAAAGCCTAAAGGATTGCTTTTAGCATATTTATAGAACTGGGATATATAGATATAGATATAAATACATATAGGTATACACTAAATTACTATTAGTCATGGTGTATTTTTAAAAAGAATTTAGAAGAAATTGTGAAGACCCTTCTTGTTGATAACAAGGGACTGCAATGTCCTACCAGGTGCTTGCCTCTGCTCAGCTCTTGCTCAGTGGGTAACAAGAACCGCCAGTGCAGACAGCACAGTAGTCTTGCATTACCCAGCAAAAAATTCCTTGGTCAGGAAGTCAGGAAGCAAAGAGAAGCTGCCAATACAGAATGTCTGAAGAACAGACTTGCAAAAGTGGTTGGGGGTTAAAACAAAGAGGCTGGGGAGATCTTCAGGTGTCCTTTGGAGAATTATTTCTAGAAATCCACAGTAATGTGGAAGCAAAAAGGGTGCAGGACTTCTTTTGGTGCAGTGACAGTGATGCTAATCCCTTGTATTAACTACTACTTAAGTCTGTCTGACCCCACTCAGGCTCTAAAGTACAAAAGCTGTAGCTATGAAGATCAATCCTTTATGACACAGAAAAATCTTTTTTGGGAATAATCATACAGGCTGGAAGAAAGACTGGAAATGCAATAACTCATTTCAGAGAAGTCTGTCCATGGCATCATAGCTCTGTGGTAAAAGCTAAATCACCTTCCTGGCTCTCTTTTAAGCCAATGTGGAAAGGATGAGGCCACTGTGGGAAATGGCCATAATTTCTCAACTTTGTAACAGATGTTCATTTTGCCAAGGACCCTTCTTCTTATCAGACCTCAGTAGACTTACATGCACAAATTCTTATTTTGTCAGTCCCAAATGGCATGAGGCCTTAACAGATGAGAAGAGTGTGTCATTGTTGAAAGGAACCTACAGGCATGTGCAACAGCAAAGCTGTTCCACTACTAAAAGCATAGGTGTCAGGACATATAGATAACTAATCAGATAAGTTGATTTTTCTCTCTTTTTAAAAATCCTTTTTCTCCTTTATACTTTCACACCTAAAGTCCACCTTCCTGTGTGAGTGTCCACAGCTGATCATGCAGTTTGCTGGCCAAGAAATTACACAAGGCTCTCTTCAGCCCTTGGTTAACTTCCTAACATTCTACCCCTTTTAACTAGAGATTATATATTCTGTAAATTATAAGAAGAGAACAAAATGGAGCTTCTGTCCTTCTTATATACAAAGTCTGTGGTGGACCTGTCATCTCAGCGCTCTATCATAAGTTCTGGCTCCTGTCTGTTATAGAGACCAGTTCAAGATCACTGTCTTGATGCTGGAAGCTCTCTGTTGGTGCATCTGCTTGGGGTTGCCCCTCTCCTACAAGCAGATCCTCCTACAGGTGCATTCCACTGGAACCATGTACCTCTCAGAGGAAAGGGAAAGGCATGCATGTGTGGGATGTAAACCTTACATATTCCCACAAGATAAAAATGACAGCAGTCTTCACTGTTCTGGAAATTATTTAATGTCTTCAACTCCTCATTCCTTTGACTATCTCTTTATGCCCATGCAGTATGCAACTGTATATTATTTCCCATACACACAATCATAAGCACATAAGCACACACAGCTGCCAAGCAGCTGCAACTCCAATCCTGTGAGCTATGCAAGCCACTTCTGCGGCAGTGAAAAGGAATGAAGACTTGATATGAACCTTTTCCATTTTATACACTTTTGTGTCCTTTACAGAAGAGATTGAATAGCTGGTTTAGATAAATGTGTGTCTAAATAAAACCCACATATGTCTATATGCATATAAACAGAGGAGAAAATAAGCACTATTACTTTATTTTAGTAAATAAAAAGAGCTAATATTTGTTTGTGAAGGACATGTACAAATGGTAATGTGACCAAGAAAGATAGTTGTACTTGCTTTAAGCTCCAGAAGTGTTGTGTGCTTTAGGTAAGATCACTCATCTAAAAGCAGAAAGGGATGAACATGAGCTATGAGAGCCATTAAACTGCAGCTGAAGTCATCCTTTAGTGCCTTGTAGGTTATGTCTAAAAGGTTACAGTGTGTTAAGTGAAATATCAAGCTGAATTTCTTCTAGCAGCAAAGCATTGCCCTGAAGCCAGTATGCGCTTCACTGCCCTCCCTGTTTCCCCACCTCCATTTAATTCTTCTCCAGGTTTGGTCTTTATCTTCACATGACCCCCTCCAACTGAGAGGGGAGGCAGTCAGTGCCCTATCTCTGTGGTTGTCACCATTGTTGTTTTTTTCTCCTTCAGTGAGCAATTAATAATCCTCCTCTGTGACAGTAAAGCTGGCAGCTATGGTTTTCACCATATTTTTTTAGCATACAAAGGAAGCTTGAGTTCTATTATACAGACAGAATAGATAGATTAAAAAAAAACAGTCTTACGATCTCCTGCTACCATTGCAAATTTAATGACTTTAATTTACCAGATACTCTGGCTAGATCTTGAAGCTCAAAATTCTGTTTCTTGATTCTAAATCTCAAGTACGTGTATGGTCAAACAAAGGCAGCATTGTTGATTCAAACAGAGATATTTCACAAAAGAAACTGGCAATATATTGTGTGATGTGGACCTCCACTTTATGGGAGCTCTTCCTATGCTAGGGGAAGAAGATGAGCTTCAGTGAACAAGAAGTGAGTTCAGAGACCTGCAGCTGGTGTAGCAATGCTCTTACTTTGCTGCAAGCTGCAGCTGTCTTAGCCAATTCCCATGAACTCATGAACTGTCATAATGCATACAGAGAAGGTCTTAGTTTTCTTTTTTTTTTTTTTCCCTTTGAGGCCTTTTGCTCATGGCCCATTCTCTTTCTCAATTACTCTGTGCATGAGCAAATCCTGTGTGAGTTAGATGCAGCACTCTTTTCAGTATACAGCTTGACGCTTTGTTCCTGGGGTCTGCCGTTATTCACCACATCTGGGAAATCAGGCACTTAGGTATCTAAATATGGATTTAGATGTGCAGCTTAAAGAACGTATATTTAAAAATAAAGACCTAGTTCTCCTTAAATTGAGCTACTTCTTTTGGATTATAGTTCTGTTCTGGTTACAGTTAAGGTCAGATTTTATAATTAGCAGCAACAGTTTTCTTTTGGCCAACCTGCAATAAGGCTAAATTTCAGTGTCTCTCTTTAGAAACATATATGACTTAAAAATATAGAACTCACCTACCTGAGGGCTATTTTCCTGTATTTTCAGGTAATTAATAAAGGTTAAACTTTACTTCATGGGGACATGTCAAGTACTACAGACATCTCACATTCTCAAGGCACATGTGCTAGAACAATGCCAGATATTCCTGAAACACAGTTAAAAAAGGGAATAGTGAAAACCAAGCAAGCAACTATCTTTTATTAAAGTATATATTGAAGTGTTGGCCTCGTCTTTTTTGATAGAGTGTGAAGTATCATTTGATCTCATTTCCTACTGTTTTAACTGCTTTAGCCGCACAGTCTGGCACCTGAAGGCTTCTGTGTGGTTCTGGCCAAGTATTTATATGTGGCTGTTGCTTTCCCTAGTTGCAGTCTATTGCCAGACTTGGCATAGGGAAGCAAGGAAATTGCCATTAAAAAAAATTTTATTAGCAACAAGTAATTAAACAAGTCTTTGACAGAAACAAGAAGGTGAAGAACATATATTAAAATACTTGAATGTGCAGCTTGAGATCTTGAAGCTACTTTAATTGAGTAGCTGAGCAGTTTGGTTTGTTCTCTAATGAAAATGGCTATTTCTGGCCACAGCTGAAAACAACTTTCTTCCAATATGTTCAGGTCACATTTGTGCTACACATGTTATGGCACTGGGTGTTAGAAAATCCCATTGGAAAACAAATTTTAAAATTGCCAGTGTGTTGCCACAGCTTCTACGAGGCAGCTTACAGTGTTTTTATTACACAGAAACACTATCCTTCCAGATTTAATGGTTCTAGTTTTACCAAAATCATACTTTAAGGGGAAAAGTCAGCTCTTCTGAAATTCTCACAAGATCTGTAAAATAGAAATAGACAGAAAAGTCCATTTTCTTATTTTTATGTTCAGTTCAGCTGCCACAGTCAAGTTTAAGAAAACCCTGCAACTTGTATCCCCTTGACATGGAAGCTCACTAATAGCCAAACCTTTTTTCTCCAGCTGCAAAGAAATGCATTTTGTGAGCACTGTGAAGAAAAAACGCCACTGTAAAGTTAATGCACCAGCTGTGTATCAAAAGTCAGACGTTAATTTTTTCAAGTTTATTTTATTGGCATATACAATAGAAAACATGGACTTGTGTTATTTCTAATTTCTGATTCTGATTTTATCAGTACCTACACACAGTGTGCGCATGCACAAAACTGCCAAACTCTGCCTTCTGGAAATGTAGGCCAGAAAAATGAAACGTAATATAAATATAGAACAGAGTCTAGACCCCAAAGCCTTAACTGGAAATATTTTTTGTTGTTGTTGTAAATATTCTTATGTGTTACATGGCAGATTTTCAAACTAATTGGAGGCTGGGGGGTGTTACTTAATGAAGTTCGACAGTTTGCATCAGAAAGGAGAACAAAAGAAGGACACCTATAGAAACTACCATTAGTATTTCCTCAGTCTTAAATGGGAATTGACAACATTCAAAAATAGACGTTATGTTCTGTGATAATTTATCTTGCAAAGAAAATATATGAAACTCTACTTCTTATATCAATGTCCAGTATAAATCATGTTCTTTCCTCACACACATGAATTTTGAGATGCGCTTTAAGTGACTTGTGATGTACATTTTTTCCTACATTAACTGCAAGAGTCTGTTCCCTGCTTGGGAGAATTTTTGTTTTCTGTTTTCCCAGGTTCTCCAGACCTGGCATTGTTACTGAGTATTAGACACAATTTCCCCAGCTCAGCTGAGGTGTTGCTGTAGTCTGTATTTCTCTCCTGGTATCACAAGGCTAAAAGTCACACCCACTTATTATTGTTAAAAATTAATGAATATAATTTTGTCAGTGCAACTGTTACATCTCCTGTGCACAGGATACATAGATACATAATGCACCTGTTCTGTCTCTCCACAGCACTTAAACTGATCCTACAGTTACACAGCTCTAAGTTACCACTTTGGTTTCATCATGTCACATTGAGATAAAATATGAACAGCTGGTGCTTCCAATAGGCTTTGGAGGCAGTGCTGTAAAATAAAGATAACTCAATGGAAAGAATGTTTTCTCATGTTCGCCTAAATGGCATTATTATTACGAGGGCCAGAGAAGTAAAACTCCATCTATGTAACACATTCCATCAATTCATTTGTTGGAGGGTCTGCTCACTTACTGATTCAGTTTTCCTCTGCATTTAATTTCTTCTTTATTTTATTTTTATTGTGTCAAAAAGATCCTCTGTATTTCATATAACATAGTCCTGTTTATTTCATATATTCCTGTGATTTTTCCTTTCTGCCTCCTGAAGTGTAGTACTCCCCTTGTGGCATTTTCCTTTCCGGCAAGAGATGAGAGGAGTTTGTAAGTTTTAATTTACTCTTAGGAAAGAGAAAACTATTTATTCTGTGATTCTCTGGCTATCAGTATTGTAGGTTTTCCTCCACACCTGCAAATCCATGAGTGCCTGAAGAATGGGTTGTGTGCATAGAAACTCAGCTGGTTTAGCAAGAACTCCTTTCTCTCCTTACATGTCATGAATTTCGCATAAGGGAAGCTATACTGATGAAAGCATGTAGTCTTTCATAAGTACACAAATAAATTCCTAGGCAGGGGCAACCAGCCTGCTGCCCACAAATCTCTCATGGGTTTTGCCAAAGAAGAAGAACCTTCTAAATTCTAGGGTTCTAGAAATGGAAAAAATTCTTTGGCATCATGGTTTCAGATTTACCTACAGAGCAGTGGCAATGTATGACAAAGGAGCAGTGTTTCAGGCAGACCTGCCCCAGAAGGGATCCTACTGCTACATTTTCACCAGTGCAAATGAGCTGATCTCACTAACACTATTCTGTCATTGAATGGAGGCAAGAAAACCCTAGACTGTGTCTTAGAAACCCCATTAATGGATTGCTTTATGTACAGTGTATGTGAAGAGGCTCTGATACCTTGTACTTGAAAATCAAGAAAAGCTTTGAAAGAACTTTGTTTTCTTTTACTTGAGGTAGCAGATGATACTGAGCTGGAAGTGGTTTTGTGGATCACTGTCCTTAACACTCTATGTAATATGGTTCCAACATTAGTAAACTTAACTGAAAAACTAATAGGATTTCATTGCCTCACTATTCTTGTTGAATGCCACCACACTGAGGGTTAGAAATTCTTCTGATTTCTAGTCTGTGTTTGTCATGGCCATCTTATGCCTATTTGTTCCCATTTCAGCACCATCTGTCATCATCAGTGGCCCTCCTCCTTTGTTCACCTCCTGATGTGTATAGACATCATTCTTATTCCCTCTCAGCCTTTGTTGTACTGGGCTAAACAACTCAGCTATTTTAGACTCCCCTCATCTGATAGTTTTGCCATTCCTATGTTTACAGTTGATTTCTTTTTCTACAGTCTACAATGCAGATCAGGCATTTTCAAGCATGGATGATCAAAGCTATTCCAGATAAGCTCTCCCTAGCGCTCTCTGTAATAGCATGCATGCTTCTAATTTCCACCCCATTCCTCAGTTTATCTTAGGATCATATCACATGGAGAGGGTAGGAAGGTCATAGTTGTGATCTGATCAATTTTGCATACCAAAATTTCTTCCCCTCTGTTGTAAATTCTCTCTGTGTTAGATTCCAGTCCTCCTCTACATTATCATTAAACATTATGTATGCTTCCTTTCAAGAGGATAATGGACATATATTAAATCTTCTTTCATATATGTTTATTTCTTCCTCATATGCAAAGTGAATTTCAGATCTTTGACTTAAATGTCCACTTCAATGTCTACACATATATGAATGACTTTTCCATAAGAACGCATTTGTTACACTACCAAATGTATTCAGTTCTTGATCCTGTTCCAAGAACTGACAAATGTTCAAGGTTACTGCCAAATCGAAGGCAAACCATGATGCACTGTAGACTTCCACTATAGCTATATTTTTTCATAAAAGTGGGAATTCTATGTTATTACTTGGAACAATTTAGCAAATCCATGTCTGAAATAATTCCTCAGATATCATGCAGGTAACCCAAAGATAAACTTGCAACTTAAATAAGACTAAAGGACAATATTTTTGTCCAGCTTCATGTCTTGGTTTAAGCCCAGCAGGTAACTCAGAACCGTGCAGCCGCTCACTCACTCCCCTCCCTTCCTCCCCCTGCTCCCAGAGGGACGGGGAGGAGAATTGAAAGAATGTAACTCACATGATTTGAGATAAGAGCAGTCCAGTGACTAAGGTATAGCACAAACCACTACTGCTACCACCAATAATAATAATAAGGGAAATAACAAGGGGAGAGAATACAACCAGTCACAACCCACTGACTGATACCCAGCCCGACCCAAGCAGTGATCTAACCCTTCCAGGTAACTGCCCCCAGTTTATATAGTGGGCATGACGTGCGGTGGTATGGAATACCTCTTTGGTCAGTTTGGGTCAGGTGTCCTGTCTCTGCTTCTTCCCAGCTTCCCCTCCTCCCTGCCAGAGCATGAGCCTCTGAAAGTCCTTTATCAGAGTAAACATTACTGAGCAGCAACTAAAAACATCAGTGTTATCAGCTCTGTTCCCAGGCTGAAAGTCAAAAACACAGCACTGCACCGGCTACTAAAAAGAAAAATGACCGCTACTGCTGAACCCAGGACACTTCAATTTCTCATCAAATACATACAGAGAAGAAACCCCTTTTTTTGTTCCAAATAGAAGTTCTTGATTGTGTTTATATAAAACCAACAAAGAAGCATTAATATAAAATAATCTAAAACTGGAGCATTTCATATTATCTACCAGACTGCTTTACTGCATGATACTGTGTTTTTCCAGACACTTTTCTGTCTAAATGATAGCACATTTGATAGAACAATGCAAACAATGTAAGTGGAAAGAGTTTTGGTAGCAGAGAGTGAAGATCAAGTAGTGTCATGCGTTGTGGCAACTATAAACATTTGCCATCATGAACTGCTTAATTAGTTCAGAGTATTTAGTCAGGGCAAGCAGTATATTTGTGGTTTCATATATTACTGTTTTGTCTGGCATTTGGAAATGTAATGCAGCTGTAAGGTAATGGACGTTCAGAGTCCTGACATGCCACTGGGTGAACCCAAAACCAGTTTGACTTTTACACAGCTTGTAAAGTTCTTTGAATGTTGGGGGATTTTTTAATAGTACAAAACACTCTTTAGAAGCTTGTAAGGTAATCACTCCAGGGAAATGTTCAGATGCACAAATTTACATATGGAATTTCTATTGGAAGCATATGAGAGTTCAACATTTATACCTTTGAAAAATCTCCCACTGGGAGATGATCTCAATGCCTTTCCTTCCATCTCTTTAATGTTCTAAAAGGATCTGGATTGCGCATTTCTAATCAAAGAGATGCGAATGAGGAAGTATTTGTAACAGAACATAAGTGCAAAGTCTCTTCAGAAAGGTTTGGATCCATACAGCATGTAAGAGCTATTCTAAGAGGTGGCAGTTTACTGACACCGTTCTTGCCTTTTTCATCAAAATATATAGTGAGAATATGCAATTCTCTGATAACATTTCAATACAGTGGTATTGTTTTGTGCAATACATGCGGAAGGGATATATTTTTAAATCTGTATCAACTTGCACTTCAGTTCTTCCTGACAGTGACAAATGGTATGATTTGTTTGTTTGCATGAGTATGTTAACTACTATCCATGTACAAAGGAAGAAGTAGTTCCAGAAAAGCAGTACAGTCCAAGAACTATCTTGCAATGACATCTGAGCAAAATCAGGATCTTCCAGAAGAGCTTCTTAGAGGATGGTAACATAAGAATGTAAGCAAAAGAATTGGTTAAGGCACAAAGATAGGACAAATGCAAAAGGATATTTGAAAAATTTCCTAAGTTTTTGTTCATAGCCACGTTGATTAAGTACTTAAAAAATCTTACCAAAAAAATGATAAGTCAAAATTGAGGGGTCTGTGTTTTATTAGAAGACATATTCAGTTTGAAATACAAAATGGAACTTGAGGGATGTAAGCTTAGCTGAAATGTGGTGTTGTTCACTTCATCTGTAATTTGCAAAATGAGAAAATTTGATTCAGTCACAACATTTATTTCAAGTTCTGTCTTATTTTTTTCTTGCACTCAGATTACCAGTGCAATGCTGTCTTTCATGACCACTAACCTAAATAAATAATTTTCACTTTTATAGGTTCTCAATCTCGTACAGTCCTATGTCACGCTGAAAGTCCCCTTGTATGTCTCTTATGTCTTCCACTCCCCGGTGGGTGTAGGAGGCTGGCAGCATTTCGACTTACAATCAGAGCTTCGGCTGACTTTTGTGTATGACACTGCCATCCTGTGGAAGGATGGGATCGGCAGCCCACCTGAAGCAGAGCTCCAAGGTGGGTGTTGGATTTCTTTGCATTGAACTCGTAAGAGTTCTGTTACTAAGAGTATAATGTGCACACAGTAGGATGATTTTTCAATAATTCTAATACTAAAAAGTAATAGTATATCACTTATTATCAGTTGCAAACCCTCTGTCATATCTTAGCATTCACAGCTCTCTGCTGGGGTGTTTAGGGTAAAGTTGACATCAGTTTTGTTACAAAGAAAGATAATTATCTTGTTGAAGTACACATGCAAAACTACATCCGTTTATTTATACTCAGAACTTCAAGGTGCATTATGTATTCATATTCTGTTACCACATAAAATGCTTGCTCTTTAATAGAAAAAAAAAAAACAAACAAACTTTTCTGTGATATCGTTATTTTCTGGCCATGAATGTACAGTTGCAGAAACTTTTGATATTTTGAACACATTAGCTGTGAAACATTCAAAAGATATACGAATAAGTAATGGGTATAATAGCCTATGTGTTAGAGTAGTAAACTGGGAAGCATTCTTTAAATGCGATAGATACTGTCAATAAGTGTTTGTGACTATAATTAGTCACAAATCAAACTCTGACATTACAGAATTTATCTTTGCAAAAAATTATTTTATTTTTTTGAACAGTAGAGACATAAAGATATCTGTGAAAATGTATATTTGAACCTATGATTCTATATGCTCCTTTGTTCTCTTTATGCAAATTTCTTTGGTACTCATCACCATTAAGCTAAAATGTTCCTTATTTGTCTCAACCTATGGTAGAATACAGGCACCAGCTATAGTTACGTATGTATGCTTACACAGTTTCAGGAGTCCAGTGAACATAAAACCATTCTATGTTTCTACAAACCCTGTATATAAGCTACAGAAGTCATTGCTATGTGATTTCTGTCCTCATGTTGAGAACAGTAAATGAGGGTGGCAAGGGGAGTCTATAGTGCATGAAGAATGAAGCACGTCATGCCATGCCTAAAGAATAAGCCACATACCACAAATCACACGATGTACTAGACACTGACTAACAACCGCATTTAATCCTCAGCTATGTGACACATCTATGCCACCATTTTCCTGTCTTTAATGCTTGATATTTTATTTCTCTGTTTAAGGAACTGATGGCCAGCTGTTTGGAGATGCTGAACACTGGCAGCTCTCTTTGATAACAGCTGTAACAAAACGTGTGATAAACATAGTAAGGCAGTGGAGGATAGACCCCAAACATATCCAAACTGATTTGGGCAGTATTTTCTCACTCTGCAGCCTTGTACAATGAGCAGCTGTTTTTCTGGACAGGGAGGGTTTAACTAGTCTCCAATTCATTTCCATGCCTCTGGATAGGTATAATTGTTCTATGTATATTCTACATATGACTGTAAAGCAGCCGAGGTCTTCTAAAGCCATATTTCATAAATGTGTATATATTTATGATGTACCAATAAATATAATTGGTAGAGGTGTTTTTGTATGGGTGCTATACATGCACATTGGTGACAGCGTTAGGTTTCTGACACGTTCATGGAGGAACATTCCTCTTTTCTTCTTGCTCCTGGCAAACAGAATGGTGGCACATCACTGGCTGTCTGTAAAGGAGCACTGGAAGAAATGCCTGAACTCTGAAGCTTTGCAGAACTCTAGAGAAAAAAAAGACTTGGCTGCAAGCTACAGCAATAAACCTCCTCTGATGTATAAATAAGACTTTTTAACCTGAAATTAGGAAATATTAGGCCCATATTTTGGACCAGATTCATGCCAGAAATTGCAATGCAAAGTCTGTCAGAATGAGTTTCACAGATTCAAGCACCCTCAAAGAGATTGCCATGGAAGCCACAATCAACAGCTGGTGGGTGATGCCTTGAGATAATAGAAAGGAAGGCACTGATAAAAAGTATCTCTGGAGCAGCTTTCATTGGTAGGAGTCAGCTTGAATACCTAGTGAAAACATAAGTATTCTTCCTTCTATAGAACCTGCTGGCAGCTCACCATGCTATTACCCGAACATAAGCATAGACTGTGCTGTGGAGTTTTGCCTACTGGAGTGGCTGTGTGGATCCATGACAACATGTAAAACCATGACTTTTCAGGGAAGTTCAGTATGTGCTTTGGAAAGCTGAAGCATTGTGAAAACTCTAGGCCCCACTGTAAATTCTTGCTCAAGAAGAATCTTAAGTCAACCCAAGAGGTACCATTAGGCCGCCTCCCAGATAACTTACATGACAAGGGGAAAAAGAGTGGGGTTGGTGTTTCACAGAAATGTGATTTATTTGACATCTGCACTTGGAACAAAATATGTAAATTGGTTTCTGCTGCCAGGTTCCCTCTACCCAACCAGCATGCGTATTAGTGAAGAGGGGCGCTTGGTTGTCAACTTCAAGACTGAAGCCCGATTTCATGGTCTGTTTGTGATGTCCCATCCTGGTAAGCTTAATCTACACTTTAGCAGTACTATAAAAGCAAAGACATCCCTCCATATTCACTTTTCTTATTTCTGCTACTAATATCTGATTTTTTTTATGTACTGTGCTCTTCAGATGGGATTTTTCCCATCTGAAAATGGAAAGTAAGGGATTTCTTACTTGCTGTTGATGACTGTATTCTGATCATCTAACTTAATGAAATATACACAAATCTGATGGAAAGAAGATTGTTCCAATTGACAAAAAACCTGGCTTATGAAAGATAAAGATCTAGGCCATTGTGTTCACTAGGGATATATAAGTGTATGTCTTTAATCCAAAAGCTATGATTAACTATTCACTTATGTTGCCCTGGGAATGTAGATAGCATTAAAATTTATTTGCTAACTTGAAAACTTTCTAAGTTATTTAGACCTTTTTCAGAGAGCAAGGAAAAGTCTTATATGAGCATTGTATCACTCTGTTAATAGAACATTCTCACTGCCATTCAGTTAGTCATTGCTGAGGACCTGTTCCTGCAATTTAATCTGTTTAAACCCCACTACCTTTATTCAGAATAGAGACATAAATCTGAGCATGAATGCCAGCTATGGAAAAGATTATCTAACTAAATTAAATCTGCAGAGCAATAATGAGAACTGAACAATAATGAGAAGGGACAAAATAATTTTAAGAAATCTCTTTTAGTTTAAGTCAGTTTTATTAACCTATGAAACTCCTCCGTAGTGCTTCTACTTTTTCTCAGCTGTCTTCTAGCCTGTTAGGTTTTGTCTTTCAGACAGAGCTGAAAGAGTTACATTGCTTAGAGAAATTATTTTTTGTTCCCTGGGCTGACATTCCAAGTTTAAAACAGGAGGGATTATAGATCTTTGCCATTCCACTCTCACTGTTTTGCCTGTCTGTTAAATTTAATCTTCATACACTTCTGGTTACGTAGGCCAAAAGCAGCCATTAATAGACACTTGAACAAGAATCAAGGGGGCCCAGCTGTGTTGACTGTAATTGATTTTGTTAGTTTCAGTTAATAGAACCCAGTGCCCTGTAAAGGTATTAACATCAACCATGGCATTATGGTTTATGAATTACTGGGAATGTTTTTCAGGCTCTGAGAGGTTGCAGTGAAACACTAAACGTGACAAATCTGTCTCTTGACATGTTTCTAGCTTCATCTGTAACATCCATGGTTATGTCTGCTGATCACCCGGGCCTGACATTTAGCCTCAGCCTCGTCCGAAGTGAGACAACATATAACCAGCCAGTACAGCAGTGGAACTTTGTTTCAGATTTTGCGGTAAAACCTCAGTCTTCAGTCTGTTTTCTGTTGCCCCAGCCTGTTAGGATGTTGGTGGAACACCTATCTCTCTCTCTCACTTCAGGTTCGAGACTATTCTGGAACATACGCTGTGAAGCTGATAGCTTGTACCACTGCTCCACATCAGGAGTACAGCCTACCAGTGATCTGCAACCCTAGAGACCCGATCACATTTGATCTGGATATCCGATTCCAGCAGGTACTACCCCAGTGATATCTTTGTCATGTTTTCAGTTAGATCCCCAAATTGTCTTTCTGTCCATGTAATAATAGTGCTAGAAACTGAATTTACTTGCTTATAAACAAACTGATTCCTAAATTGGTGGGACAGCACATACTCCTCTCCTGCTATGTAACCAGTTCTACCCAACTGGGAAAGGCTAATGTATTAGCCCATAGGAAGCTCATTGACATTGGTCTGGGGGACAGCTACTGTGATATGAACTAAACTGTGGGAATTCTTTACTTATCTCTCGGCTTTGGTATGACATAGATTTATCAGATAATTAGGAAAATATAAAACTATTATCAGAAGGTTTTCATCTGATAGAAAGATCAGAGCTAGGTCTCTGGTATTAAAAGTTGAATCTCCAGAGGAGGATTCATTCAGTCCTAAGGTAGGCCTTCTTCACTGACTACAGAGGAAGTATAGGTGGCCAACACTGGTCTCAGAAGTGACACAAATCCCACCCATAGCAATATGGATCACATGGCAACATGGGAACAAGCAAACAACATACCTTTCATGAAGCCCAGCTGTAAAGTTCTGTAGCTAAGAATAAAATATGGAGAAAAGAATGAAATATGGAGAAATGGATTATGCTGTAGAAATCATTGACTGAAAAAAAAAATCTGGGGGTTAATGTTAGTTAACAGAACATAATCTGCTACTTTGAAGTGTTATCAATAGGGTTAGTGTGATCTTGGGATGTGTAAGGAGGGAGTTATTTCTGGTTTTTGGAGCCAATGCAACTAACACTGGAACAGTGTGGCTGTAGTTTCGTACTCTTTAATAGTATAGATGTATGCTATTAAATCATTTTACAGTGAAAATCCTATCCAGATCAGTCAGGGATACACAATCACTTTTCTGTTGAATTAGCCAGAGTACACAAAGGAATGTATGCAGTCTTTATGCTTTGTTTTGGCATTATGCGAGCTATGGGAGAACATGATTCCCGATATGGTATTAAGTCCGAGTGAAGCAGAGAGATGATACATGGTCTGACATGAAACCTGCCTTCTCAGAGCTAACCTGCAAAACATTTTGAAAAAGTTTGCATGGAGGGGGCGAGGGGATTTAAACCAGTTCAACACTTAAGCTTTTTTTTGGCATTTCTAATCTGCTTCTAGGAACTTAAAGTAGTTCACAGCAGTGCTAAACCACAGCTTGTGTCTGGTCCTGATATAAACAAGATGATGACAAAGAAAATTCAGAAATCTGCAAAAATCATTGCAAAATGAGTGAGGTAGGAGAGACCTAACTCTTACCTGGAAGAAGCCAAAGGGACTGACTAAGAAGCTGTGGGACTGTTCAGTCTGTTCAATAACCTGAACCCCAGACATTTAGAAGGAAGGATTCCAAGAGAATGGAAATGATATTTTTTTAACCATTCATTCTGTGAAAAGGCTACGGGGGTAGGGTTCTTCTTTCTAAAGAATAGCAATGGGTTTATAAAAGTATTTCACCTCTTCATTCTTCTTGCCAAATCCTGTTGCTTTGATAGTCTGGGGACTCTATTGTGAAAAAGAGATTTGAAGAATAAATGTGTCAGATGTAGAACTTGCAGAAGTAGTTTCTGTTGGTATTGTTATATCTTATTCCATCAGCCCCTTGTCCATGAGCCAGCAATAATGTTTTCTTTACTGTTTTCCTTCCTTCTTTTCCACACACATATACATATATATTCATAAATACACACACGTATGTTAGCATTTTTTTGTTTAGCAGCCTCTTGCTCTTTTTTTATTTTTTTGGAATATGTGTGTCTTCCATATTGTTTCCTCAGGTACACTGCATCATTTTGAACTTTGTGCTCTCTCCAGTTGTTCTGTTCACCGTACCCTTTCCCTTTTATAATGCCATGTGGCTGTATAGTTTGCCTTCTAGCTTGCTATATGGCCCAATGAGAACCTGCTGATGGTGGTATTGATTTGTTTTATTCTTGCAATGTAATCAAGGAAGAAGCATAGATAACTGTGTTAAATGTGTCAAGATAAATTATAGCATAAAAAGGTGTTCAGAGGGTTTGGTGCATTTTCACATGCATGGCCTGATATCCTGCAGCACATCAGAACTGATACTTGCAAATAAATCCTTAGCAATTTGTACTTTCATATAATTGGCAGAGGATCAGAAGCAGATGTGGGACTTGGGTGTAAGAAAGAAAAAAGGGTAGAGAAAATACTCTGTGATGAGTCACGGGCGGGCATGTTATTGAGGGAAATATTTTCCTGATGTTACCCCCACACATAAGTTACCTTTGGCACCTCCTTGGCTGGGATTTGGAAAAATGTGGTGGGAAGAAACAAACGTAGAATCCTATCAAATATCACAGAGGCAGATAACCCAAAGGCTGTATGCATGTAAAATGTATAGCGATCTATGTCTAGTACAAAGAAATCTTTATGGTTAGAGTATAATATTGCATGTAGATGTGGGGAGCTGAGAAGTAAATGTACATTAAGAGAAGATCATGCTATATTTTAAAAGTCATTAAAGAATACTTGTTGAAGAGCCTTATGCTGTTGTGTTTTAGGTCAGTGACCCAGTGGCTGCTGAGTTCAGCTTGAACACCCAGATGTTCCTTCTCTCCAAAAAGACGCTGTGGCTATCTGATGGCTCAATGGGTTTTGGGCAAGAAAGTGATGTTGCTTTCTCAGAAGGTATAATTATGCGCAGATCATATACATTTCATATGTGTTCCATGCTGTCAGGATTGTGTTTCAGTGAAAACAAGAGAGGAGCAAGGATTTGGGCCTGCTGCTTGTATTCTTTTGCATTTGCCTTTCCTTAGCAAAGCTGCACTGAAACTATAATGTCTGAGGGTTACAGTACTGGTGCCACTTCTCATAATCTGAGCACTTTGTAAACATTGTCTGATATTAAGAACACTGCTAGTTGATAAGTGAATATTACACAGTTGTTATTTTTCTGTGGGTGAGTGTACTGGGTATGGCTGGGATGGAGTTAACTTTCTTATTAGCAGACACTATGGTGCTGTACTTCGCATCTGTTTCTGGAACAGTATTAATAACATGGACTTGGTGGATGCAGCACTCTATAGACAGATAGGAACAGCCTCACACTCGCAGGCCCTTGTTCTCATGGGGGACTTCAACCACCCTGATATCTGTTGGAGGGATGGTACGGCCCGGCATAAGCAATCCAGGAAGTTCCTTGATTGTGTGGAAGACAACTTCCCTCTGCAAGTGATAGAGGAGCCGACAAGGTGGGGTGCCATGCTTGACCTCATCCTCACCAACAGGGAAGGGCTGGTTGGAAATGTGATGCTCCAGGACAGCCTTGATGGCAGTGATCATGAGGTGGTCGAATTCGAGATCCTCAGGACAGTGAGAAGAGCGTGCAGCAAGCTCACTGCCCTGGACTTCAAGAGAGCAGACTTTGGCCTCTTCAGGAACCTGCTCAGTAAGATTCCATGGGATATAGCCCTTGAGGGCAGGGGGGCCCAAGACTGTTGGTTGATATTCAAGGATCACCTGCTGCAAGCTCAGGAGCAATACATCCCAACTAGAAGGAAGTGCAGCAGGAGGGCCAGGAGACCTCCTTGGATGGATAAGGAGCTGCTGAGGAAAATTCAAAGGAGAAAAGAGGCTTAAAAAAGGTGGAAGCAAGGACAGGCTGGCCTGGGAAGAATACAGGGATGTTGTCTGGGAAGCTAGGAACCAGGTTAGGAAAGCTAAGGTCCACTTAGAATTAAACTTGGCTAGGAATGTTAAGGATAACAGGAAGGGATTCTGTAGGTACATTGCAAATAAAAGACAGGCTAGGGACAACGTGGGCCCCCTCCGGAAGCTACCAGGAGAACTGGCTACCCTGGATTTGGAGAAGGCTGAGGTTCTTAATGACTTCTTTGCCTCAGTCTTCACAGGCAAATGCTCTGACCACACCATCCAAGTCTTGGAAGGCAGACGCAGGGACTTTGAGAATGAAGACTTTGGGCCCACTGTAGGAGAGGATCTGGTTTGAGACCGTCTTAGGACCCTGAAAGTACACAAGTCCATGGGATCAGATGAAATCCATCCACGGGTCCAGAAGGAGCTGGCAAATGAATTTGCTAAGTCATTGTCCATCATATTTGAAAACTCATGGCAGTCAGGTGAAGTTCCCGATGACTGGAAAAAGGGAAATATATCCCCCATTTTCAAGAAGGGGAAAATGGACGACCCAGGGAATTACAGACCAGTCAGTCTCACCTCTGTGCCTGGCAAAATCTTGGAGCAGATTCTCCTGGAAGGCATGCTGAGGCACATGAAAAACAACCAGGTGCTTGGTGACAGCCAGCATGGCTTCACTAAGGGGAAATCCTTCCAGACCAATCTGGTGGCCTTCTATGATGAGGCTACGGACCACTCGGTGGATAAAGAACTGGCTGGATGGTGGCACGCAAAGAGCAGTAGTCAGTGGCTCAGTGTCCAGCTGGAGACCAGTAATGAGTGGTGTCCTTCAGGAATCGGTGTTGGAACCGATCTTGTTCAACATCTTTGGGGGTGACATGGACAGTGGGATTGAGTGAGCCCTCAGCAAGTTCGCCGATGACACCAAGCTGTGTGCTTAGGTTGATACACTGGAGGGAAGGAATGGCATCCAGAGGGACCTTGACATACTTGTGAGGTGGGCTGATGCCAACCTGATGAAGTTTAACCATGCCAAGTGCAAGGACCTATACCTGGGTGGGAGCAATCTCAGGCACAGCTCCAGGTTGGGCAGAGAAGAGATTCAGAGCAGCTCTGCGGAGAAGAACTTGGGGGTGTTGGTCGATGAGAAAATGAACGTGAGCCGGCAGTGCGCGCCTGCAGCCCAGAAAGCCAGCCGTATCCTGGGCTGCATCAAAAGGAGTGTGACCAGCGGGTCGAAGGAGGTGATCCTGCCCCTCTGCTCTGCTCTTGTGAGACCTCACTTGGAGTATTGTGTGCAGTTCTGGTGTCCTCAACATAAAAAGGACATG
The DNA here is from genome assembly GCA_017639245.1 of Myiopsitta monachus. Lineage (NCBI taxonomy): Eukaryota > Metazoa > Chordata > Aves > Psittaciformes > Psittacidae > Myiopsitta > Myiopsitta monachus. The sequence continues at coordinate 72,349,815 of CM029919.1, forward strand.
GAAGTGTTGGAACAAGTGCAGAGGAAGGCCACGAGGTTGATCAGGGGACTGGAGCACCTCCCCTAGGAAGACAGGATGAGAAAGTTGGGGCTGTTCAGCCTGGAGAAGAGAAGGCTGCGTGGAGACCTCATAGCAGCCTTCCGGTATCTGAAAGGGGCCTATAAGGATGCTGGGGAGGGACTCTTCATGAGGGACTGTAGTGAGAGGGCAAGGGGTAACGGCTTCACATTTCAACAGGGGAAGTTTAGATTGGATCTGAGGAAGAAATTCTTTACTGTAAGGATGGTGAGGCAGTGGTATGGGTTTCCCAGGGAAGTTATGAATGCTCCATGGCTGGCAGTATTTAAGGCCAGGTAGGACAGGTGACATGGTTTAGTGTGAGGTGTCCCTGCTGATGGCAGGGGGGTTGGAACTAGATGATCTTAAGGTTCTTTCCAACCCTAACTATTCTATGATTTTAAGTGTTTTGGCTACTACTGAACAGCTTGTAGAGCATCAAGGCTTTCTCCCTTCTCCCTGTCCTCCGCTGATTAGGCTGGGGGTGGGAAGATTGATTCACCTGACACATTTGTCAGGGGATCTGTTTCAATCCTTTGCTTTCCTCCGGTGCCTTTTTTGCCTGTTTATTACTGTGCCAACACTTCGAATACATTACTGTCTTTTGTGATGTATATGCATAGACTCTTGAACAGCAGGTGCCTGGTCTCTCTTTCTCAAAGTGCACAGTTGCTCCAAATTGTTGTAAAAGCAACATGACATTTCTCCTTTCTTACTCCAGATTTTCAACCTTCCTAACCACTTTCTGTCATATGTATCTGACTGTTGCACACAATATAGTTTTCTTGCCTGCATAACAATGGCCCAGGTTATTTATACAAATCCGTCAAGCATACCTTAACTTAAACATTATTAGACAGCTGAAATACAATTGCACCGTAAGAAACCAAGTCTCAGATAATGTCTGTGTGACTTTTTGTAATGTTCATTTCACTTCTACAGTATGCCAGTCTGACCAAGTATAAGTAAAACCTTATGCAGCCTGAACAGGATTCTACTGACATTGAAAATGACATGTCTTTAAGAAGTGCCAGAATTGTCAGGAGGCCAAAACCTACACCCTGGTTTGGTGCAGAGGAGTTTCTTTAAGTCACTTTTTGAGTGAAGAACCCAGTATAGCCCAGAATTAAAACGGACCCTGAACTGGCTGAGGTTATAGCAACAGCAGGTGACCTCCTACTGCTATTTTATGGCTGAGAGTACATGGAAGAGCATGCTTTCTGATCATGACCTTTGAAAACACCCTACAGAGGAAGCTGGGTAGCAAGGTGTCTTTGGATAAGGTCACATTACACTGCACTAAATTTCCTGGCGAGACTTATTAGCTTAGCCTTAGTACTGTGCTAAATGTTCCAGTGTAATAGAATGCAAACTGTGTGCACTGTTCACAGGTGATATCATATATGGCCGGGTGATGGTGGATCCAGTGCAGAATTTGGGGGATTCCTTCTACTGCAGCATCGAGAAGGTTTTCCTATGCACAGGAGCTGATGGATACGTACCTAAATATAATCCATCCAACACTGAATATGGGTGCCTTGCTGATTCTCCATCCCTTCTACACAGGTTTAAGATTGTGGTAAGTGTTTTAATTCTGGGAGGATGCACCTTTTTTTTTTTCCTAACTTATTTTTTATCCAAAACCGACTGTTCTTTAAAATGTTCTCCATGGCACCAAATTTTTGGCTCAAACTCCAGGATAACATGAACTGGTAGAGTATCTACCTTTCTCCCTCCTGGTTCTACTCTTTATCTTTCTGGGGACTCCTATCATTTAGAGTTTAACCTAAGTTAGAATTGCAAGATAGGTTTTTCTCTGCATTGTCTATACCTATTGACCATAGATGGAGTCTTAGGAGACATGCAAGTTAAGGACTGGAATTTTTTTTATCTTTAGCCATTAAAAATTTAATGTATAATTTAAAGTTAGTCATCCAGTTTGCCTCAGTAATCAATAGGGAAAGAGAGATGCCTCCAATGATGGCTTAGAATATCTGAGATTATTTCCCTTCTGAAAATAGGGTAAACCTAAATGACTGATGCCTAAAAACTAAATGATTGATACCTAAACCTAAAATCTGATGCCCTCCTTTTAGAAATTTAACTTGCAGTAAGATGATTATCTAAATGTCTAAATTAATTTATATGAGTATCTGTTAATAGAAATTAAAGTTAGCTTCTTTAAACTGGGAAATAGACTTGTTACTTTATTTTTTTTTCAGACAACATGCATATATCTTCTTTATTTTAGAAATGTTGCTATGATTGTTCTGTAGTGTATCCCCGTGTATTTCAATAAAAAAAACATTCCAGCAGAAGATTAAATAGAAGTTAGTACAAGTCAAGTGTGACCGCAGCTTCTTATGTCTTTTCTCTTGGTATTACAATGGATTGCATAAAACAATTTATACATTGTGTATAAATATTAGAACTGAAAAAGAAGAAGTAAACTAGAATAAATAGATCCGTTTTTTACAAACTTTATTTTTCCCTCCATGGCTATGTAGGACAAAGCTCAGCCGGAGACACAAGCCACAAGCTTTGGAAATGTGCTTTTTAATGCAAAACTTGCAGTAGATGATCCTGAAGCAATTCCATTAGTTAAACAGCCAGGCTCTGATGGATTTAAAGTAGACTCAACTCCTCTATTTCAGGTATGATTTCTATAGCTTACTGCAAGAGCACTGTACCAAGAAAGAAACACTTGCACAAGAAGTGTTGTCAACAGTAAGTCATATTGAAGCAAATAGATTTATTCTGATCCCAGTGATGGTCAAACAGGATTATAAATGCCTAAAAATTTCTGGATATAAAACGTGGAGCACTTATTAAGAGATTTCTGTGGGAATACTATGTTTTCCCCTTTCTTAACTCCACATTCTAACCAGAAATTATACATATTATTCTTATGTATTTATTTTAAGAACTTGAGAAATTTGTTACACAGCATTGTTTTATTGCTTCCAATCTCACTTGTCAAAGATAAAAAGGAAAAGAATCATAGGTATTTATAAAGAATTGAATAAAAGTGTAGTTATTACTCAGCATTTTCTATGTAACCTTTTCCTTGCAAATTTGCCCATCATGAAACATCTAAGCACTGGAAATCCTAGAAACTGACAACTAAAGAGTAAAACTATTTAATTAGATATAATCCTTCAGCTGTGTGCATTCATCCCTTTGATCAGTGTAACCCAGTCAGGAATTATTTCATTATTTCTCTCTTAGGTATTTGCAAAGCTACATGCAAAACTCAAGTGTATGAATTAGTAGAAAAAGTACTGAGACTTTAATTAGTCTAAATTAGACTTTTGGAGACTTTAATGCTACTCCTGGCCACTTCAGTATTAAAGGTCCTGTTGCAAGCAATGAAATATTTAAGAGAACAACCTATTTAACAGTAGAAAAAGAGTTTTATAACCTGCCCCCATGAAAATTAAATCTCTTTTTTATTATATGAAGATTCCATTTTCAAATCCAGTGGGTTTTGGCCCTCATTCTGTCAAAAGAATGCAAATTTGAAGAAACAACCATATGTCCTGAAAAAGGCTTGGAAAAAACAAGAGTAAAATAGAAAATGTGTTATTCATCACAATAATAGAACTTAGCTGCAGCCACTGAAATTATCAAATGGTTGCTTTAAGACTGTATTCAAACAATCCTACTGGACCTTTTGGAAGCCAAATTTATTATGTATCCTGAAAAAGGAAGACAAATTCGAGAAAGAGAACATAATCTAATGCAGATTGCATGCAATCACAGAAAGGATGAGGCTGTCAAGGACCTCTGGAGATTCTCAGTTCTAACCTCCTGCTTAGAGCCAGTTGCCCAGGTCTGTGACCAGTTCGATTTTTAGTAACTCCAAGGATGAAGATTCCACAGCTTCCCTGTTGCAATATTCGATCGCCCTGACAGTTTAAAATTTTTTCTTATGTTAAAATGGAACTAGAGACACAGCCAGGGCCTAGTCAGCTAGCAATTAGGTCTGGAATGTTCTCTTTTGTGGACTGTCTACCATTGAGGTTCTTTTGATGACCATTGCTACTAACAGTACCCAAAAGATGCCAAGGCTATACCTCTTCATCTGGACCTGATAGCCATAGAGTCTGGCCATGGAGAGGAATGGAAGCTACCCCCTCTTAAAATGTTGGCAGAAAACATGACTCCTCTGGTGTACATTGGCACATAGTGGAGGGCTTATCTGTGTGTGATTTTGAAAGTACTTGTCCAGGCAATCAGTTCAGAACAGTGATTGATTTCCTTTGTATATAGTGCTGTCTGATCATGTATATGTGAGTTAAATGCAAAACATTTTTTCTTTCTAGGTGTCTTTGGGTAGGGAGTGGTATGTCCATACAATCTACACTGTACGTTCAAAAGAGAATGCTAACCGTGGAATTGGCAAAAGAAGTGTGGAGCACCAGTACCACTCACTCTTGAGTGGTGGGACCTTTGGACTATCCACACAGAGACGTCAGAAAAGGGGAGTTGAGCAGGATCAAGAACTTGCAAAGGACATTGGTGCAGAAAACAACCGAGGAACAAACATACAGCACATAGCACTAGATCGCACCAGCGAGAAACAGGTCCCTCAAAGGGAGGTTGCAGTCAATGGTGTTCTCCCCAGAGAACTGAATAACCAAAGTGCAGGGATCAGTGTAGTCACAATCATTGGTGGAGTTGCTGCCATTTTCCTTGCCATCTGCTTAGTTGCAATCGTTGTTTTGCTGTTAAAGTGGAAACAAAATTCTGAGAAGAAGGAAGCCAGAAAGGAGCCAGGCAGCAATGAACCAATGATGCTGCCGTATAATTACACCAGTGACAGCTCAGAGGTTTGACTCCAAGATGGCAGGATTCAAGCCAAAGTCTCCAGAATGCCTCAAAAAGAAATTGAACTGCACTTTGCTTGCAGCAGATTTTGGTGACTCATGAGGAATGAAGAGTTCATATGCTTCTAGGTGTACCTGTTTGTTTTTTTTTTATCCTGAACTCTTGCTGCCATCATCAGCAATAGACGAATTTATACCAAACCTCCCACTATGCAAAAACGGTCACCCTGACATCCCTATATCATGCACTAATCTAAAGTAGCATTTCAAGGAACTGCATTTTAAGGGAGAGATTTTTTTGTTTTGTTTTTGTGTTTTCTGACATTTCAGAACAGTAGATGAAGCTATTTAAAGGTGCTATATATCCTGTCTGCAATAAGAGAGGAAATCTGTTTCTTCAGAAACACAAAATACTTGAGAGGAGAAATCCTTATACTCTTCAGTTAAATTTTGTACTGTTTTTTACAAAGAACACAATATCTACAGTGAAAGGTGGTGAAATGCCTTAGGCATGAGTCCTCCCTCCTATAAGATTTTGATTACACTTAAGCTATAGCAGTGATTTTTTTTTTACTTTTTTATTTACTTATGTGTAACTGAACCTTTTCAAAAGACAGATTAGACCGCATAACTTTATAAACAGTTGCACGTCGCAGGATGCAATACATACTCTTTTCTTCAAATTCATATTCAGCTATTTAATCAAGATTTTTTCCCCTTATTTATGTTTATGTAAAGCCAAAGAATGCAACAGATCCAGAAAGAAAATGGTTTTTCACAGAAACGGGATGTTTACGTCCTTTTAAGTTTATAATGAATCGTGGAGGTATTGTAAGGTAAATTATATTTTTTAGTGCATATCCACTGCTGGGAAATGCAAGCATTAGTATTTCAGTACCTAGAGAAGATGATAGAGTTAGATTCAAAATGCAGAGGACAAGGTTCTGCCTGAACTGAGCCTAGGAATCATTATAATGAATCCAGCATGTCATTGTCAATTGCCATATTAAATGGCAACAAAGCAAAGAAAAAAATCCAAAAACATTTGATTGAGTCAAGTAATATTTAGTACTGTATAATCATAGCACATCTTGACAAATGTCCTGGGTCACTGTGGGGCATTTTTTAACAAGTGACTACTTCTGCAAAAATAATTCTAATTTTCTCTTGGAGCTATTGATGTAGGTAACATGACAGCATGATGCGCCACAGAAGTTTGGATCAGAAGTGTCCCAGGTCATTTCTTAGCCAGACAGGACCTATTCTGTCCCAGAGGTATTCTGCCAAATATTTGGCTATGAAAGCTATATGACTTTTAGGACAGATTGTACCATTTGTCACAATAGTGTTAATATACAAATAAGCCCTTTCAAGTCATAGAATCAGAGAACCATAGAATGGGTTTGGTTCAAAGGGACCTTAAAGATCATGCAGTTCCAGCCCCTCTGCCACAGCAGGGACACCTCCCACTAGACCAGGTTGCTCAAAGCCCCGTCCAACCTGGCCTTGGACACTTCCAGGATATGACGTCCACTAATTCTCTGGCAACTTGTTCCAGTGTCTCACCACCCTCACAGTAAAGAGCTTCATAATATCTAATCTAAGTCTACCTTCTTCCAGTTTAAAGCCATTCCTACTTGTCCTTTCACTACATGTCCTTGTAAAAATACCCTCTGCAGATTTCTTGTAGGCCCTCTTTAGGCACTGGAAAGCCCATGTTTTTCTTATGTTGGGGACCCCAGAGGTGAACACAGTACTCCAGGTAGGGTCTTATGAGAGCCAAGAAGAGGGGGACCTCCCTTGACCTGCTGGTCACACTCCTTTTGATGCAGCCCAGGATACGGTTGACTTTCTGGGCTGTGAGCACACACTGACAGGTCATGTTCAGTTTCTTATCAACCAACACTCCCAGTGTCTTCTTCTCAAGCCTGCTCTCAATATATTCTTGGACCAGCCTGTATTTGTGCTTGGGATTGCCCCTACCCAGGTGCAGGACCTTGCACTTGGCCTTGTTGAACTTCATGAGGTTGGCACTGGCTGATCTCTCAAGCGTGTCAAGATCTATCTGGATGGCATTCCTTCCCTCCAGCATGTTGACCACACTGCACAACTTGGTGTCATTGGCAAACTTGCTGAGGGTGCTCGATCCCACTGTCCATGTCACTGACAAAGATGTTACGGTGCTTGAGTCAATGGAGTTGTCAAAGGAGTTAGTTACGCTACAGAATGATATAAAACTGAATCATGCTGTTGATACTGTTGCTAAAATACCTGTTGCCTTCCACCACTTTGTGGTGGTTGGTGCAGGCAGCCCCCAAACTATCTTCAGCTGCAATGCACTTGGTCTTTTGTATTCTGGGGATCATCCTGCAGAGATCTGAGGTAGCTGAGCAAGATACAACTTGAAAGCAGCTTGCCTGCGAGCACACAATGCTGCTTCTGAACTAAACAATCCATTCAAAAGGTTTTCTAGGCTGGCTGTGGTGCTCTGCCAGCACAGACAGACCTAAACTAGCAATTCTGCACAATTGTCCTCTGAGCCATAAAGACTCAGAAACATTGAGGTCTACTAGCCTAGGAATATGTGTGTTAAGATTCATGGTATGCTATGAATATGTCCACAGAGGGATTTGCGCTTTACCTTTTTTTGCTCTGCATTTATATTGTTATGACTTCTTTCATTTGACAAGATTTCATCAGGTTTTCCTCAAATGAATCTGGTCAGAATCTGTCCTATATTTTCTAAGTTTTCTGAAGGTTGTGATTCAGACTGCTCAACTGAAGGATGTTTGCAGCAACCTCAGGGTCAAACTCCATTACTAAAATCATGCAGTCATCTTTTATTTTAATTAATCTGAGTTCTAGCCTGAAACAATTATCCTCAAGATGTGCCCCATGCATTAAACCTTTTCCCCAGTCACCTGACATTAATTTAACTCCTTTAATGAAGTTCCTTGTGTTGTGATCCATGTATTATGTGTGCAAGATTGATCAAAGATTTAGCCCACAAATACATTTTCTATTTAAAGTTCACCACTAAGTTGTGAGTGTAACCTACGATCAAATTCACCTTTGTGACTATATATGAAATCACTATGATAATGAGAAATGCAGAATTCATCTCCTAGGACCTGCATGTTGGGGTAACAGCAGTCAATGATTCTACAGAAAAAAATGTAAATAATAGAACATTTTAATATTTATAAAATGCCTGTTTTGTATAAGCAGAGAAGATCTTTTTAAAAATATATATGGAAAATGCAGAAATCAGGTGTTTATCAGTAGAGCTATTTTTCTGCTTTTGAATTTTAACAGACGAGTATCAGAAAAGTTTCTGACAGGCAAAATCTTTTTTAATTATTATTTCTTTTCATAAAAATCACATCAAAAACCATGTGTTCTACAAGCCAAACATTTAACTCGGCAAACAACTTGATCACTGCTTTGTATAGCATTCGAGGACAACTCTGTAAAATATTTGGGCTGATGGGGATTATCAGACTAATGTTTTTCTAACAGTATATAAAATAATAGAGCAAACTGGTAATAGCAAAGAAAAGCAAAAAGAAAACACTGAAAAGCTGGACAAGCATGAGTAAGATTTGAGTCAGATATTAAAGTCCTCTGCCTGGGAAAAAAAATCCCAATGTTTTCAGTGAGATCTGCCAGATTTGTTCCATTCTTAAGAAATTGGATTTCTTACAATTCAGTGAACTATAAATACATCTATACCAGCATGCCTTTTTTATTATGGCTTCAAGATTTTAGATTTCAGCAAGATGTTTTTGAGGCTTATTAACATTTTCCCTTCTACTTAACAAGTGGCCTTGTTTATACTAACCTGAATAAGTGCCTCATTCCCAGTTATGTACACAAATATGTTAATATTTATATATCCACGCAATAAACTGAGTATATTTTATATATATATATTTAATCTATTTCCAGATTATGTATTTAATCCTCTTTTCCCTGGAGATGCTTATTCTCCTAGCAGTAATACAATTTGTTAAGCCATTTATACAATAACTGCTGTATTTAAATCTGTCAAAAATCTTTCCACGCATATTTATTTGGAACTTTTTTTTTTTTTGCTTATGTCTATGGCTGTGATATTTAGCATTTGTATCAGGAAAAAATAAAACTACTTTCGTTTTGGTTACTGATGTAAGATTTCTTTATGAATATCACACTCTGGAAGGGGGTCAGTAACTCAGGGTTAAGAAAAACTAATTTGTCACAGTGATGGAAGAACATAAACTTACTACTACGTTTGCGATACATCTCTCTGCTTTGCTCCTGAACTGATTGTTTTCTGGTCATCAGGTGTTCAGCACAGGGGCTGCTTTTTAACCATTGTGATTGCAGTCATGGCTCAGAGAGGGATTTTTCTTTCAATTCCAGAACATCAGAAATCTCCTGATGTCTGCAAGTCCTTTGTAGGATGGATCACCACATTCCTGTGTGCTGGAAGGGTTTCTTGCACCAGACTCACTGAGAAGTGAAGGTGGGCCTGCAGGAAGCAGTTCTCTTGTTCCTGCAGTGCTGATGTTGCTGTCAATTTTTGTTTCTGCCAGCTCATTAGAATTTTTTATCCCTGGCAAATGGTGCAGAACAGTGAGAGAGCATCACTGCTCAGGAGGGCTCAACAGGCTGTTCAGGAGGGATAGGAAGGGCAGGAGAGGTGGAGGACTTGCACTCTGTGCAAGGGATAAGTTGGACTTCACAGCCCTTACTCTCAGGGATGATGCATTTGAGAGGCTGATGGTGAGGAGCTGGGGAATGGAAAGTAAAGAAAATGTCCCTGTGGGTGTCTGCTAGCAATCATTCCTTAGCAGGGTCTCCTGGGCCTGAGCTTTTGAGGACTTAGGGGACTGTGAGAGCAGCTCACTTTTAAAGAACCGCCTTCTGAAAGCACAGGCGCAGCAATCCCGTCATGCCAATGGAAGTCAAGCACATGTGGCAGAAGAGCAGCCTGGAAATCCTCCTGGAGCTGGGCGGGAAAAGAAATTGTGCCCCAGAAATTGCATGCTCTCTAGAAGCAAGGCCAAGCTTCCCAGGAAGACTGCTGAGCTGTGGCTCACACATGAAGGGAGACATCACGAGAGACTAAAGCTCAACTAGAGATGAAAGTGGTCAGTGTTCCTTCAGAAAACAATAAAAGGCTTTTTGAAGTATGCTAATAACAAGTGGAGGCATAAGGGAAGTCTTGGACCAATACTTTATGAAGATGGCCAATAAAAACTGGGGATGAAAAAAAGACAGAGGCATTTAATACTTGTGCTTTGCCTCAGTCTTCAATGTGTATGGTGGACCTGGGGCTCCCCAGTCCTGAGTCAGAAGACCATGGCTGCAGGAGCCGTGATCTTCCACTGGTGGACAGAGCAGTGCATGGGAGCAGTCCTTGGGGCCAGGGCTGGACATGGGCATACTGTGGGGAGCCCCACAGTGCTCCGCCCCACCTGGGCCCCCGCGTTCCAGAACTGAGGTCACCGTGGTGTTCCGTTCTAAACCGTTGCTGGCCCGGCAACGGCCCCAGTGCCTGCGGAGACGCTGCTGTGTGTAGCAGCACCAGAGGCACTGGGGGTGCTTTTCCCTCGTGGAGGAGCACTCCTGTCTTTATTTTGGCAAGCTTTCTGTTTACCGGCCCTCTCCCGGCCCTGCGAGGATGGGCCAGTGGCTCTGCTGCTGCGGGTCCAGGTGGGTTCCCCCATGGCTCGGGGACACGCCGGCACACCTGCAGCCCAAAGCAGCCGCCTTGCTCATGCCCGATGGCATCTGCCCTGCAGGGATGACCCTGAGCCCGAGCAGCAGTGCACGCCTGACCAGGCATCGCTGGAGCCACTGCTGCGGGAGCGTGTGCGGGTGAGCCAGGGCCGTAGCCAGGGGAAGAAGAGGGACCTCCTCCTCTTCAGGGACAACGTGGTCATCGCCAAGACCAAGTAAGACTGACAGAGCCCAAATGCCTTTCCTCCCAAGCCCTGGCCTTGGCACCAGGGTACCCAAACAGGAACAGCCAAGGAGCAGGCGCAGGACGCCGGCACCCTGCTGCTGGGTGCACCCATGGCTGTGCCCATAGCAGCTGAGCACTAGAGGGGAGCCAGTGGGCTCGGGCACCTCCAGGTCACTCCCTGCTGCTCCTCTCTGCAGACGTGGCAGCACCCCGAGCCCGCTGCTCTGCCTGGCCCTGGGCCTGCTCCAGGTGCTGAGCAGCGGGAAGGGCTCCGACGGCGATGCCACTGAGGAGGAGGAGGAGGAAGGGAAGGCCGGCAGGTCCCTGGTCTTCCTCTGGCCCTGCGGCTCCTGTGTCGTCACCTTCTGGTGAGTCCCGGTGCAGCGTCCCACGAGAGGGGTGGCAGCACCTCTGTCCTGCCCCTCGGGGCATCCTGCGCTGGGGCACAGCGGGCACTCAGGCTGCTTCTGCTCTCTCTTGGCAGCTCCCGGGCAGTGAAGGAGCTCTGGCTCAGCGCCCTCCTTGGGTAAGCCCTACCTGGCACTGAAGCACAGGGCACAGAGCAGACTGTGCTCCCATCATGGGGGGGTGCTCCACACCTGACGCACAAACGATAACGGAACACCTCTGCTGGGCTTGGCAGAGGTGCCCCAGAGGTTGCAGGCAGAGGCGCTCCCACAGCTGCAGGCAGAGGAGTCCCCACTGCTGGGCAGCCACAGCCGCCGGAGCTGCTTCCTCCGGCTGTGTCAATCCAACTCCTGCCCAGCCCCATCCTCACCACTCCCGCTGCTCCCGCTCCACTCCACTGCCGCGGGGTACCAGCCCTTCCGGGCAGCATGGAAGTGCTCCCCAGGCTGGCAGCAGAGGGAGGAGCTGCCTTGGGTCTCACGCAGCTCTTTCTCTGCCCCTTCCCCACGCACAGACCGCCGGAAGGAGCGCAGGGGGCCCGGGTGACCCGGCTGCCATCCATCCGGATGGTGCTGAAGGAGCTGAGGGGCCGCAATGCTGTGAGTGTCCCTCCTGCCCCTGCTCTCCCCCAGGGGCTGCCCCAGCTCAGCATCAGCTGCATCGCTCCTCACCTTCTGCTCTTTTTCAACTTGCCCAGGCGACGACGCTGGATGCCAACAGCCTGGAGAGGTTGCTCCAGCGCCAGGCTCAGGTCAGGGTCACTTGAGGCGCAATCCCCACCTCTCATACACGGCCAGGGGCTGATGCAGCTCGCTGGGGACCCTTTCTGCTGAGGGGCTGCTTGCTGAGTGCAGCCCATTTCTTGCAGGCTGGCGCCCAGCAGCTGCCACCTCCTGGCTCTTCCGGCAGACGTGGCCACGTGGATGGTGAGTTTGCAGAGGACAGGGGCAGGATGGCCCTTCTCTCCTGCTCTTGCAGGCGCGCATGCCCGCTGTGATGGGGCTGCCGTTGCCCTTCACACAGGGCACGTCCATCCCCATCGCTCAGCAGCAGGAGAGAGCTGAGCCCGGGGGCCCCTCAGTCCCACAAAAATACCGCCTCTCCCATGGCATGGACAGTGGTGGGACAGCACGGAGGGAGTCTGGGAGCTCTCTCCACGTGCCTCTCCTCCACGGCTCTTTGCTCTGATTCCCTTGGCAGCAGGCAGGTCCCGCCGGAGCAGGATGAGGCTGCCCTGGCCGTTTGCACGGTCCGGGACCTCAGCTGCACCGGAGGTGCCGGGGCCATCAGGCTCTGCTTGCCCGGGAGCTCTGTTTGGCCGCCCCCTGGGAGAGCTCTGCAGCCACGATGGCATGCTGCCCCAGCCCATTCAGGTAAGCCAGCCTGGCCAGGGGGTACCCATCCCTTCCCTTCCCATCCCGCTGGCTGCTCCAGACAGGGGCTGTCCCAAGCACCTACCTCAGGGCCCGTATCCAGCCCAGCAACTCTCCTCCTCTGTGCCCTCAGGACCTGCTGGCGCTGCTCAGTGAGCACGGGCCGTCCACGGAGGGGATCTTCCGGCTGTCAGCCAGCGAGCGTGCCACCCGCGAGGTCAGGGAGGCACTCGACAGCGGGCTGGAGGTCCACCTCGAAAGCCAGCCCGTGCTGCTGCTGGCCGTCCTCTTGAAGGTGAGCCCTGCTGACCTGGAGCCTGCAGCTCTCGGCTCTCTTGGTGCTGACGGGCACCTGCGGGAGCACCAGCAGAAACCCAGCCGCCTGCTCATGAGCCAGAGGGCGGGGGATGCCGCGGGTGCTCCTGGGGGCCAGCGGCCAAAACCTCACGCGGAGCCCTTGGCCCCGCAGGACCTGCTCCGGAAGATCCCCTCCAAGCTCCTCGATGGCCGGCTCTACGAGGAGTGGATGAGCGCCATGCAGAAGACCAGCAGGCAGGAGAGGCTGGCAGCACTCAGGGAGTAAGTGCGGCAGCAGCCTGCAGGGACCGGCACAGGCTGGCACTCGCCTGCAAAGCAATGGCCTGCCTGAAATAGCCATGCTTCCTGCAAGCCGCCTCGGGCTTCTGTGGTGTTTTGGTGTTGGGGGAAAAGGGCACAGGGAAGCATTTCTCTCCATGGAGCACTTCCCACGGGGACTGGGGCTTGCTCCAGCAGGGGCCTCTGTGAGAAGTGCAGGGATGAAGGGAGGTGGCTGTGTCTCAGTGAAGGCAGTCCCTCTGCTGTAGAGCAGGTGGTGGCCTTGGGTGAGATCAGCCTGGGAGACCTGTGTTGTCAACACCGACTTCATTAACGCTGTGCTCCCGCTCCCTCAGGGTGGCCAGCAGGTTACCCGAGGCCAACCTGCTCCTGCTGCGGCAGTTGCTGTTGCTGCTTAGCAGCATCAGCATGAACGTGGCCACAACAAAGATGACGGCCGGGAACCTGGCCATCTGCGTGGGGCCAAACCTCCTGAGCCCACACCAGGAGCTGCCCCTGGATGCCCTGGCTCAGGAGACGGGCAAGGTACGCTGCGTTCGCCGCCAGGCTACAGCCTCCCCAGCCCGCCCGAGCTTTGCTGTTCCCAGGGTCCTGGCTGCCTCTTCCCATCAGTAAAGCCGTGGGGCAGCAGCCGGGAAGGGCAGCCCCAGGGCTGCAGCTTCCTGCACAGAAGCGTGGGTCAGGCTGGGAAAGGCTGTTGGAGCCCTCTCAGGCCCCTCGGTGAAAGCAGTGCTTTGCTGTGTGCAGGTGACCCAGCTCGTGCAGCTCCTCATTGAAGAGCAGGAGGCACTCCTTGGGCAGGAGGAGGCCGGGCTGGGCAGCGAGGGGGACGAGGAGCCTCCAGCGCCGCCAGCAGAGGCAGAAACAGCCGAGGTTTGTGAAGTGCACAAAGAGCGTGACAACAAAAGCCTTCCCCTTCGGAAGGTGGGGCTGCTGCCGCAGGGACAAGCACGGTCAGCCACCGGCCTGCAGCTCTGCCAAAGCTCCAAGCAAGGCGGATGCAGGTTGAGCATCCTGCTTTGTGTGGTGATCCCGCAGCTGGCTCAGCTGAGCTGAGCAAAGCCATCCAAGGGCTGTGCCTTTCAGAGCTCGGGGAGCAATTGGGCAGGGAGGTGCTTGCTCCCTGCTAACTTACACCTTCCCATTGCAGGTGCCTCCTGTCGCTCCTGAGAGCGAGCAACCGAACAGCTTTGGCGGGGAGGAAAGGTAAAAGTACCTAGCTTTGCTTGGTTCAAGGTAATCGTGGCTTCAGCTGTCTAACAATCCTGTTGAATGGAAAGGTTGCCCGGCTCTGCAAGAAGGAACCGAAAGCGGCGAGCAGCCTCTGAAGAGGGGAGCGATGGGCCACCCTGCAGAGAAGAGCAGGCTGTCCACCGAGCCCTTCTCAGGGATGGGCAACTGAAAGCAGGGGAAGAAGGAGGAGCACGGGTATGTAGCAGACCTTCTTTTCCATCTTTCCAAGTTCTGAGGATAGGAAATTCTCCTGAGGTGCAGAGGATGGTCCTAGAAAGGGGGCATGCAGATGTCCTTGGGGGAACATGTATGTCAGCAGAAACGTACCACCGCAGCATTGGCAGGTTTCGTTTTGCCCCTGTAGAAGCCCAGTTTGTGTAAGTCTGGTTTCAGTACGGCACAGTGAGAAATGCTGCTGCTTGGGTTTTGGAAAGGACCATGCCAGAGCTCCCCAGGGCTCCCTGCCGAACCCTGCTCCCTGGTGAGGGGCACTGCACATCCCTGTCAACTTCCCATGCTCTGAGCATGTCAATCACGTAGGTTGAGAAGGGACCAAAGCAAACTGCAGTTGCCAGGAAGGAGCCTCTCCCCTGGGCTAGGAATGACCCCTTTGACAGCACACGTCCAAAAAACCCAGGAGAGCCAAGTCCTGCCTGTTCCTGCCCTCACGGTTTCATCTGCGCTTTCTGACTCTGCCCTCCTAGGTGCCCGTGTACTGCTTGGGCTCCCCAGAGGAGCTCTGCCGCCCGGCCTTCGAGTTCCACCCTGCGGCCCCAGCACCACCCCGGTGGCGGCGAGGACAGAGCCACGGTGTCCTGCTCTGCGTGGAAGGTGCCACCAACCCACCCCGGAGCCAGAGCAGCACCATCGGGCCCATGCCAGCCCTCGCAGGAGACCTTGCTGGCTCACTGGTCAGCTCTGCCGGCAAATGCCCACCTGTGGGCACGTCTCCCCGAGTGCGGAGCTGGACTTTGAATGCCATCTGACGGCATTTATTGCTGTGTTTGTTACTACGACTGTTACTGCATTTGTTACTTTTTGTTAGGCTATTACTGTTTCTTTTAGAAACTAATGTTAGGATATACTTTAGGATATATTTAGGATATAGCTTAGGAAACAAGTTCTAAGATAGTAGTTATTTCGCGTTGTTTCAGTACACACCTCGTAGTTTTGTAGATTATAGGGTAGTTAGGGTAGTTAGGGTTGGAAAGGACTTCTATCAATTTCATGTTAGCTCACAAGACTTGTCTTGGAGTGGCTTTACAGCGCTGTTAGTAACAAAGCAGAATTACAGAAGTTGCATCTGTCTCTCTGCCTTGCCATCTGCACCCTGCAGAATGCAGAAAAAGAAAGTATTCTGCCAAACAGAAGAGAAAGTATGCCGGGAGAGTCTCTGGCTTGGGCAAGAAATGAGAGAAAGACATTTATGAATGCAGAGGAACTACTACTGCACCTTGAAAAAGATTCAGATATGCTCCAGATGAGTACTGGCCTGCGCTTGGAATACAGCTGCATTATCTTAGACACCTGTGAAGGTCCAGAGGAGAAAATTGTCTCTAAGAGAAAATGCAGGCGGGCAGGCAGGCAGCAGAAAGGAGCATGGAATTGAACCACTGTGTTTTCACTGACAACTGCTCATTCCGGGCAGGGAGATGCTGAAACAGAACCAAAAAAGCAACAATAAGAAAACAAAATTTTAAGAAAACCCTCACAAAACCAAACAAAATTCCTCCAACAACAACAACAAAAAAGAGAAAAAAAAACTTGTGAAGGAACAAACACCCCCAAACCCAACCAAACAAAAACCCCCAACCCGAAATCCCATTTGGGAAAAAGAAAAAAAAGAAAAAATCCCTCAGATCCCTCTGCATGGGAGAGGGAGTCAGATCAGCTCTCAAGATCTTAGTGTGATCTACCATAGATGTCCAGTGTCTACTGTGATACTTTATAAGCAGAAGGCTGTCTAAATGCCACTGGAAATGATAGCAGGCATCCCAGTTTGTCGCCTGCAGACAAAACTGTCTCACATCTGGGTACCAACTGAGCGATTTGCCTGTAATGGGGCTGAGTGACTGATGCGTGCGCATTCTCCTTGCATTTGCTGGAATAAGTTGCGCAGAGTGCCTGCAGTTCTCAGCATTTCTTCATATGTGCTATGCTTTCTGAATGTTCTTACCCTTTCTACACAGAAATAAAGTGCAAAATCAATATCAGGCCAGTCTCTGGGTTTGGATGAGCCCCTTCCCCTTCTAGTCCTCTCTCCACCTCTGGGTTGCATTTCTCTCTCTCTGCACACAATATTCCAAGTGACGTCTCTTACCTTAGTTACCACAATCTTCTTATCTCGGCCCATTGGATTTACATTCTTTTGATTCTCCACCCCATCCCTCCAGGACTGGGGGCTGGGGAAGAAGTGGCGGAGTGAGCGAGTGGGTGCATGGATCCGAGTTACCAGCTGGTCTTAAACCACGACAGTGAGTAAATCAGATGCAGCGCAGTGTCGAAAATAGACAGACGCCTCTAAAAGAGCATCCTTTGCATCCTTAAGATGGGATCACTGAAGACATGAACACTGAATTGCCCTTTATCAATGCCATTCAGGTACCATGAGGAACCTGAAAACACCACTTATATCAGGTGCCTAATGTTTACATGCCTATGCTTATTAATCTTTTCTGCTATCTGTTAGATAGTGAGAATAATAACATTATCTGAGGAGGGACAATATGTTAGAAACTCTGGAGTGCCCTGAAATTACAGTAGTCAAAGTCAATACTTCTTAAGAGAAACAAAAATGGTTTTGGAGAGCAACTGGTGAAATACAATGAAATACTGTGCATTTCATAATGCTATCATGTCTGACATTTTGCCCATTACACACCACAAAAGCGCAAACACAAGTAAACTGTTCAATATGGAATAGGATCATTTACCTACCAACAGGGATCTTGTCATAAATACTTTTGCAAGATATATATATGCACATATGGGTAATAAATATATGCATCCACATGCATATACATTTTTTTTAAATCTTACTTTATGAATGAAAAAGCTGTATGGAAGTGAGGCAGGTTAATTGTGTTGCCTGATTTCTGGTGTTCACACATCCCTCTAGCTTAACAGATCCACTCAACTGTTAGGAAGGAAATATCATCTCAGTATTAATAGTATCTCAGACGAACATCATATCGAAATGAAATCTAACAAACTGTACGTCAGGGACTTGATAAACAGAAACAGCATAATGGTTGCAAGGTCAGAGCTGAAGCCTGTCTAGGCATCAAGTTTAAGCAGAACACATGTGAAAAGGCTGGTTTGCCATTCATAGAATTGCAATGGCCCCAGTTCATCTTTGTTTAGACTAGTATTAAAACTAACGCGATCTTGTACCCTGACACTTGTTAGAAGCTTGAGTTTCCTCTATATGTTGAAGTATTCCTCCATTGCAATCTGCATTATGCCATATTGGATATCGGTAGTGTACGTACTGGAAAATGCAGCAGTATGCATCTCAACAGAACATAATTCATTCTGCTTCTGGGGTAATTGAGACAATAGTCTCTGCTGCTACAGCTATAATGCTAGTGGGCCCAGAGGCTGTTTGACCATCCCTATGATACCTCATTGGCTGTAACGTAGGTATACCCAGAGAGTATAATACAGACTGAGCATCAGAGTTAGAGGCAGAAGGAACTGCAGAGAAAACATCCCACCGAGGATTAGTAGCCTGAATGTATTCCCTGCAGCAAGAATTGAATAACCGACAAGGGAAAAAGAAGTGTCGGAGGGAGTTGTCATCGCTCTACAGTTGTCAAACAGAGGCAAGAAGAACCACTTCCCAAGACATTTGCGAGCTAGCCTTTCACCACCTGCGAACTGGATTTGTACAGTCTCAGACTGGCACTTTTGCTCTCTTCCACTCTTGCTTTTTGCTCGTTACTGCCCATGTATTACCTCAGCCCTCAGCGGCCTCTTCCCCAGACTGAGTAATACGGAAGGGTCATTACAGCTACATTCGCTACTGAAATCTTTGTCCTTCATACTTTGGTATGTTTTGCCAGTTATTAAAAATCAAAAGTTGTCCTGAATGCCAAAAGAAGCACCACACCGTAGACTAAATTGCAAAGACTTACTGGAGGGGCAAATGCAATGCAATAAACGATCCAGCCCTTTTTTGCAAATGATTGGGCAAATCTCAGGAAGAGCCTGGGTCTGTGAAGCCGCTAGTCCAGAAAGGAGCATCTTGAACTTGATTTAGTTTAATATCCTAGGTTAAATGTACTCAAAATGAAGATGAAATAGCTTAGCTATTGCAAGGGTGTACAGCTAGATCATGACCAACTAACTCCATAGGTTTGTAAACAGATGGCTTTGAAAAGCACCTTCCAAAGAGCTAGCCAGATCTCAAGATTTCCACTTGGAATAAATGCATCCTTCAGTATCAGAGTGCTGCAGAAAACTAAGATGCGAATGTTCTGTAAGAATACTCTACATGCAGAATGAATTTCAAATAGAGCTTTACCAAAATGCTTGGATTAATAAGTGACGTTGGCCTAACAAAATATGATGAGAACTTTTGAAAGGCAAATTCCCTGGCAGTAATTCACTCTGGGTATCATTCTCATCTGGTCAAGTCAGCATTCTCTAACCGGGGGAGACTTTCAACCATGTCTTCTTAAGGGGAAAAAAAAAAACAAACCAAAAAGGAATGTGATTTTTATCTGTTTACACCAACCCATAGGACAAAGGAGATATACAGTCAAAATAATATGCTACCTCAGCATTGCCTGCCAACCTGTGATTTTAGTATGGCCTGGTGAGGTATGCTGCTGCTTGGGTTTTGGAAAGGACCATGCCAGAGCTTCGCGGGGCTCCCTGCCGAGTCCTGCTGCCTTGAAAGGGGACACTGCCCATCTCTGTCCGCTTCCCATGCTCTGAGGGTATCACATGTGGTGAGAAGGGACCAAAGCAACACTAGTTGCCAGTAAGGAGCCAGAAAGGAGCCTCTCTCCTGTGCTAGCAATGACCTCTTTTACAGCGTAGTGCCAAAAAACCCAGGAGCCAGCTCTCACCTTCTCCTACCCTCATGGTTTCATCAGTGCTTTCTGACTCTGCCCTTGTAGGTGCCCATTTACGACTCTGGATTCCCCAGATGAGCTCTGCTGCCTGGGGCTGGCGTTGCACCCTGCCGCCCCAGCGCCACCTCGGCAGCGGCGAGGACAGAGCCACCATATCCTTCTGCTCTGGCTGGAAGGTTCCACCACCTCACCCCGGAGCCAGAGTAGCACCCTCAGACCTATCCCAGCCCTCGCAGGACGCCTTGCTGGCTCACTCCTCAGCTCCGCCAGCAAATGCCCACCTGCTGGAGCATCTCCCCAAGTGGGGAGCTGGCCTCTGGACTTTGTTCCGACCGCTGTTACTACGCTTGTTACTGTGTTTACAACTACGGTTATTAGTCTATTGCTACGTCTTTTGAAAACAAATTTTAGGATATACTTTAGGAGAGATATAGGATATAGTTTAGGAAACACATTATAAGATATGGGATATATATAGGATATAGTTTAGGAAGCACGTTATAGGATAGTAGCTATTTCAGATTGTGCGAGTACACACTTCAGAGGTTCATAGGATAATTAGGATTAGAATAGGATAGTTAGGGTTGGAAAGGACTTCCAGTAATTTCATGTCATGTCACAAGACTGCTCTTTGCGTGGCTTTTCGTCTGTATTAGTAAAAAAGCAGAAAGAATTACAAAAGTTGTATCTCTCTGCCTTGCCCTCTGCATCCTGCAGAATGGAAAACAGAAAGTATACAGAGAGAGACTTTGGATTAGGAAAGAAACGACAGAAAGATATTTATGAATGCAGAAGAACTACTGCTACACCTTGAAATATATTCAGACAAGCTCCAGAAAAGTACTGCCTGTTGTTCGAATACAGCTGCATATCTTAGACACCAGTTAAGGTCCAGAAGTAAAGAGAAACTTGCTTCTGAAAGCAAATGCAGACAGGCAGCAGAAAGGAGCATTGAACTGCCCCACTGTGTTTTCATTGACAACTGTTCATGGCAGGCAGAGAGATGCTGAAACAGAAACACAAGAAACAACAACAAGGAAACAAAATAATAAAAACAAACAAACAAACAACAACAAAAAAAAACCCCAAAAAAAGAAAAACCACAGAAAACCAAACAAAAACACCTAAAAGAGAAAAATACTAAAACCACAACTAAATGCCACTGGGAGATGATAGCAGGCATCCCAGCTGTCTGCAAACAAAGCTGTCTCAAATCTGAGTACCAACAGTGTGATCTGCTTGTAAGAGGGCTCAGTGACTGACACGCATGTATTCCCCTTGCAGTTGCCGGAATACTGTGTTCAGACTGCCTGCAGTTCTCAGCATTGATAGCGTCATATGTATTATGCCTTTCTGAATTTTCTAACCATTTCTATACAGAAATAAACTGCCAAATCAATATCTGGCCAGTCTCTGGTTTTGGATGAGTCCCTTCCCTTTTTACTCCTCTCTCCATCTGTGGGTTTCACTTCTCTCTCTGACACTTACCTGTCCAAGAAGACAAAAAGGTCATGAAATGGTTGCATTTATTGAAGCCTTTTCCTTCTCCCAGGAGCTTTGGTTTTTCTCCCAAAACACCTGAGGAGACACTTGCACCCAGGAAAAGGTCTTGACAAGGCAAGAACTTGAGTATGTTGCTACTTCTTCTAATCTGAGAAACAAAAGCACTGCTTTGCCGAGAAGGCCGCTGGTCAGTATTTCTGTGATCTTGCTATGCTTTCATTCCATCCTTCTTCACATTCAGTACCAAAGCCCCAAATCTCTTGGCCATCCCACAGACTATCTTCTGAAGAGAGTAATTTAAAAAGTGTAGGGAACTTCGCTTTATGGAAAGGAGTTTGTATTCTGTCACCTGGAAAAGTCAGAAAGAACTGATAAGTTACAAGGGGACAGGCACTTCAATTCTACCTCATCTAAAAAGTAGCTGCGAATTAAAAGCTATTCTCTATGAGCTGGCAATGATAGGAAAGACTCCTCATCTTCCTCAGGGAAAAGTAAAACCCCGAAGCCATACAGAATGTTGGCCAGGGATGGAGCATTCACAACTTCCCTGGGCAACACATTCCAGTGCCTCACCACCCTCACAGTAAACAACTTCTTTCTTATATACAATCTGAACTTCCCCTGTTGAAGTTTGAACCCATTACCCCTTGTCCTATCACTACAGTCCCTCATGAAGAGTCCCTCCTCAGCATCCCTATAGGCCCCCGTCAGGTACTGGAAGGCTGCTATGAGGTCTCCACGCAGCCTTCTCTTCTCCAGGCTCAACAGCCCCAGCTTTCTCAGCCTAGCTTCATATGGGAGGTGCTCCACTCCCCTGATCATTCTCATGGCCCTCCTCTGCACTTGTTCCAACATGTCCATGTCCTTTTTATGGTGAGGACACCAGAACTGCACACAATACTCCAAGTGGGGTCTCACGAGAGCGGAGTAGAGGGGCAGGGTCACCTCCCTTGACCTGCTGGTCACACTCCTGTTGGTGCAGCCCATGATACAGTTGGGTTTCCAGGCTGCGAGCGCACACTGAATCCGGCTCATGTTTATTTTCTCATTGACCAACACCCCCAAGTCCTTCTCTTCAGGGCTGCTCTTAATCTCTTCCCTGCCCAACCTGTAGCTGTGCCTGGGATTGCTCCCACCCAGCTGGAGGACCTTGCACTTGGCATGGTTAAACTTCATCAAGTTGGCATCGAGCCACCTCACAAGCGTGTCAAGGTTTCTCTGGCTGGCATTCCTTCCCTCCAACGTATCAACCGAACCACACATCTCGGCGTCACGGCAAATTTGCTGAGGGCACACTCAATCCCACTGTCCATGTCACCCCCAAAGATGTTGAACAAGATCAGTCCCAACACCGATCCCTGAAGGTCATCAGTCGTTACTGGCCTCCAGCTGGATAGTGAGCCACTGACCACAACTCTTTGCATGCTGCCATCTATCCAGTTCTTTATCCACCAAGTGGTCCACCTATCAAATTGATGTCTCTCCAACTTAAAAACAAGGATGTCATGTGAGACAGTGTTGAACTCTTTGCACAAGTCCAGGGAGATGACACCAAATGCTCTACCCCATCCATCAGTTCCGTAGCTCCATCCTAGAAGGCCACCAGATTGGTCTGGCAGGATTTCCCCTTAGTGAAGCCATGCTGGCTGTCACCAACCACCTTGTTGTTTTTCATGCGCCTCAACATGCCTTCCAGGAGAATCCGCTCCAAGATTTTGCCAGGCGCAGAGGTGAGACTGACTGGTCTGTGGTTCCCCGGCTCCTCCATTTTCCCCTTCTTGAAAATGGGGGTTATATTTCCCTTTTTCAAGTTGTCGGGAACTTCACCTGACTGCCATGACTTTTCAAATACGATGGACAGTGTCTTAGCAAGTTCATTTGCCAGCTCCTTCAGGACCCTCAGGTGGATTTCATCAGGTCCCATGGGCTTGTGAGTGTTCAGGTTCTTAAGACGGTCTCGAACCAGATCCTCTCCTACAGTGGGCCCAAGGTCTTCATTCTCACTGTCCCTGCGTCTGCCTTCCAAGACTTGGGTGGTGTGGTCAGAGCATTTGCCAATGAAAACTGAGGCAAAGATGTCATTTCACTGCACATTCCCAACAGCTGCTAATCGGGAATGAGCTAGTTAGCAGAAATAATCAGCATATATCCTATTAGGTAATCGAGATCAATGGGTTTCAGGTATAATATGCTCCCATTATATAGGCATTTTAAAAACGTACCTTCTCTTCCAAGAGTGAGTATTTTGGAAGTGTTCAGTACCAGACAACATTCATTCTAACTGAAATCATGTGGACCCTACACTTTTTTTTAAAGACAACTAATGAGCCAGTATGTATTTTTTGAGACTATGAATTCAAATGGATTCTTTGTCCATTGATGAATTCATTCCAATGATCTAATATAAAAGGGACAGCCAAAGTTTGTATTTAAAAGAATATTTTTATCCAAAAGCAACAAAGTAGTTTCTTGGCTAGGTGGGAATTAAAAATAAATCTAGAAAAGAATTCACAGATGTGTCTATTTCTCATGTTACTCTGTGCATTCTGACACCATTTCACCTGTCTGCTACACAGAAAACGTGTTTGGAGCATGGTCACATTTTCATAGCTTGAAATATAAATAATTTTGGTGGTTCCTTTTGCATAGGCTTGTGACTAGCTCGTTTTTAGGAAGACAGCATGAGCAGTTGAACTCCAGTGGTCCTCCAGCCCTGCATTTCTTTCTGTTTCTTTATATTGCAGCATCATCCGCCCAATTCTCAACTTTTTGTTGAAGTTTATTCAACTATTTGTTGAATACTCTTTGCTGAGGTATAGTTATATGTGGTTACCATTTAATGTTTCATTCCATTTTCCTCTCTTTTTCTCATATCAGTCAAACAATGCTGGAGATTGTCTTTTGATCTTATGCCCTGGAATGCAGTATAGTTCTACTTAATGTTTGTGTGGGTATGATTACAAATTTTGAGAGAAGATCATGAACACATCAATACTTGCACCTTAACATTTCTAGAGGCCTGAGAAAATGGAAGACCAAATCACCACTCATTAAAGCCTTTCTCAGTTCTTCCCACTGCTTGACGCTCTACTCCTCCATGATGTTGTAGGAAGAAAGACGAGGCTGAAATAAAACTCTCAGGAACAAATTTGTGTAACAGATATGCCATGGATCAAGCTATTTGCCATCAAGGAAAGTGCTGGGAGAGTAGTCTGAGGTAATCTCCATTGATTACAAACCACTGCTCTGCAATACAGTATCCCATTAATATTTACCCCAAATTCACCAGTCCCTCTTAGGTCACACTGGGAATGTTTAATGACAGAAAAATTTTAAACAGCCAGTGATTTTCTTGTGCAAATTGCCAATGACATGTAAATAGCTTGTCATTTGTGCTTGATGCTTATTTTGCTGTTCAGGCAAGTTGAGGTGAAAAACGTTATTTTAGTGAAAAAGAGAAAAAACTGCTTGCCTGGGTTATAGTTACATTATATCTGCAACATAAAATGAGGCTACTGCTAGAATGCTCAGGCCCACACAGCCCTCCTCGAGTTCTCCTACGTCTCTAATTGCTTCCACTTCACTTGTTTCACCACTACTCAAAGCATAGGTCCAGATGAAAACTAATCCTCAAATAAAAGACTATTTAATTATTATTATTCCACTGAGTTCTATCATATGGTTAATTCTGCAGTCGTATGGATGTCAGAGCTGATATAGAGAACAAACAGGTGGAAACAGAAAGTAGGGAAGAATCATCCCTTTTTTGGCAACACAGACACATGCTGGATGAAAGTGATAAGCTAGGTGGAAACCACTGCCTGCAAATATCCTTCCCCACCTTATAATTAATACAGCTGAGACCTCAGTGTACCAGAATAAGTTCCGACCAAATACAAGCAAAAGATCTAGCTCCCTCACAAAGCTATGACCCAGAAAATATTCCCTGAACTCCTAAGCACAGAACAAGCAACTGTCATCTTAGAAGAAAGTCTAAGAATGACATGCTCCATTAGTACCAAACTGTCTCTCTTTTCTTAAGAAATTGAAACCATTGTCTCCACAAGCCCTAAGTAGAGGGGTTTTAACAAAGGTAGCATTTTTCACAGCAGATTGTGCAGGAAAGTGCACAGGAGGCAGCCAGCAGCTCTGCTGCAGACAGTATAAAACAGCTCAGCAAAGGTGGTGATGTACCGCAAGGTCTGGATAGAACTGCGGGAGGCAAACTTCTTGTCTTCAGGAGGTAGGCAGTGGTAGAACATCTGTGTCACCAAGTGAAGGACTTGTTTCAGCAGCCTGCGCAATAAAAGAGATCACCAGAAAGAGCCAACTGGATCTTCCCTGAGACCCTCTAGCTACAAGAAGAGCCTGAATCACCACTTCTGCCAAAGGAGGTGCGGTAGAGTCTGTACCTGTGGGGTTGGGAAATGGACATGCCTGTGATGGCAGAGGCTGAAAGCTCATGTCTTAAAACCAGAAGCTGCTCCACCTGCAGATCTGCATCTGCAAAAGAGACTTAGTGCCCTGCTGACAGGCAAGGGGCTGAATTTCTACCAAAGATTAAGAATGAAGCATTTCACTACAGAAGCAAGATTTTATGTCATTTGTATTTTCTTTTTCATGCTTCTTGGAGGGCAGGGAATTATACTTCTTGACTTTTCCAAGACAAAAACTGAGCTCTTGAAATATCAGTTGTGTCTATCCTTTAACTAAATACTAAATTGCTCAAGTGAGAATAACTTTGAGTTAGCTGTGGTTGTCGTTTTGGTTTTTTTCTTTTTTTTTTCCAAATCAATTTCAGAAATAAGTATTACTAAATGTGATTACTATGAATGCTGGGAGCAAAGGAACTTCCGTCTCCATATTTTATTTTAATCTCAGTAAACTCTTAAAACATCTTGAAGAACTATAACAGATCCTACAGGAATTGTTTTTCAACTTCATTTATAAAGCCTGTAGTGAAGTTAATCTTTTGCCTTCTTGCATCATTCAGATGCCTAATTTCTCCACACTCATCAGGGACTTGAAAAATTGAATTTATTCCAAATGTGGTTTTATATTTTTATATATAACAAAAGAAGCGTAAGGTTAAAAAAAAAAAAAAAAAAAAGTAAAAATCACTGTTAAAGTGGTGACAAAAGCAGACTGATGAGATGAAAATTACCTTGACAAAGATAGAGTATTGACCCAAGAATAGATGAGGGAAAGAATAATTGAATGCCAGAAAACTGTTGACTCTGAGAACACCTACTGCAGTGATAAGCTTTAGAAAAAGCAGTGCCGTTAAAAGTGGCTTGAAGTACTGCTTCAAAATTTTGGAGCTCTGAAGCTTGACCAAGGTTGAATAGACTAGAAAGAGCATTGACACAAAAGGGATTAATACTAGCTTTGCAATATTTTTCTATTAAAAACAAAACAAAGCAAAACCAAAACCAAAAAACCAAACCAAAACAAAAGGTAGAAAAACCCACTCCAAACCTTTTAACCTGCAATTATAAACTGATATAGTATTCTGAATTATGCTTGGATTGGAAGGGTCATCCTTAGTATAGAATCAAAGAATCATAGACTAGTTAGGGTTGGAAAGGACCTTAAGATCATGTAGTTCCAATCTCCTTGCCATGAGCAGGCTCACCTCCCGCTACACCACGTCACCCAAGGCTCTGTCCACTGCCAGGGATGGAGCATTCACAACTTCCCTGGGCAGCCCATTTAGTTCCTTTGGCACTAAATGAAAGAATCACATTACAGTTTCCGATTCCTCCATCTAGACTGAGAGATGGGTGTGAGCTGATTGTCCAGATCACAACCAAGCTAGAATGCACAGCATCTCTTTTCCAGCCCACGACAAGCTCTGAAGTGGGCTAGAAATGCCAGTAACAGTAAGCCTCACACTCTAATAAAGATGCTGAAAGAGCCAAGAGGGGTCTTCCTGACTGAGTGATATCTCAGTACCTTTGTCATTGTAATTAAGTACCATTATGGAGAAAATAAACAATTTTATACAGGGGTACCAAGCACATCAATCTTTGAATAGTAAAATTATCAACTAAAGCTAGAGTGGACTGCAAATTTACACATCTTGTTCGTCAGCAGACTTGTGGGCTCCCAAGAGTTTAAACAAACTGCAGCGCAGAGTTGCAAAAACCTCTTGCAAGGGAGGCAAATGATACTAATTTTGAACAGGCAGTGAGGTCACCCACTTTGCAAGTTCCAAGACAAAAAAGAGAGAAAATCATCAGTATGATGATTTTGATATGACAGTATGATTTAAGTCGAAGTTCTTAACAAAAGGAATTTTTGACCACAGCATGGTTGTACTTGACTTAGGCGTATGAATTAATAAACCAGAGAAGATGCAGTCAGTCAAGTCTCATGGTAAATGGCCAAGGGAAAAGATTTTTAAGTTTATTAATATTTCATAGTCTTGTAAGTGGGCTTTTGATTTAGGAAACAACCATAACAGCATCACCCATTGTGACTGTCCTTCAGACAAACATAATAACTTTTAGAGTACAGGATGAAGGAAAAAGCTTCAAGATCCCTCTTGAGAAACAGTTATTAGTGTCTCAAGTGGTTCTTTACAGAATGATGGGTAAGCTGTAATGCCTCTGACATCTTTCTCATGATATTTTTTAAACCTCACTGAGCATGTTCAGGTGGAATAGATTAAATATCATTAATATTTGGGGATATTATGGGATTCATTACCTTTTAGAAATTTATGATCTTAATCTAATTTAGAAATCTTTTCTAGGACTCCCATGTAATTGAGAGAGAAAAACATCATTGAAGAGCAATTTACCCCCCTTGCCGTAACAAAACAGTGTTAGGATACAATATATTGTACTGTGCAATTCGTTAAAAGGAAACATAAGATCCACTGTAAGGAATCCATGGAAAAGGACGCAATTTAGTCTTACCTAGATGCCTAGATTTTCGACCTAGGGATGCACTACAGCACTAAGCTAACATAGAGACAGATGTAAATAAGCAATCTTCGGAACAAGAAAGCTCAAAAATATGGCTGTCTGAAGTGATTTATTGAGAGGCTCAGTAAATATGCAAAATTGCATTATAGAATGCCAAGATGCCCTAGGAAATAAGACAGCAAGTGCATTATAAAGGAGCTTTAAGAAAACTGGGCAACTCAATAAAATTACCCATGAAGTTAAATGACAACAAATACAACACAAATTTTTAGAACTGGTCTTAATTTCTGTCAGAATGAAAAACATGATGAGCTATCCAGGGCTATGCCAGACTAGCCATTACAGCTCAAGAAAAAGGCCTTGAAACTACATCGAGGAATTCTTTGAAATCCTTAGGTCAGCGATCACTGATCAAGAAAGATACAAAGTACGATAGCACAGATTAACAAAAGGAGTTAGACTAGACCTGAAAGCATTACTGTCTTAAACTGTTGTGGGTTTACATCTTGTGGATTTGTTCACCCCATTGTGAAAAGGATCAGAGGTAAGAATTGCTTCCATCTGAAGTGGTATTAAATGGCGTTTTATATTGGAAAAAGGCAAATGCTGACGTCTACCGGAAGTCTGTAGAAGCAAAAAGTTTGAAGAGAAAGTAAATAAGGAATGATTGCTTCTTATCTCTTTAATGCAAACACAAATCCAAGGAAAGAAATTCTCAAGATAAAAAATGTAAAGAAGAAAATAGTATTTCACATAACGCATCATAATATTTCTAAAATAGTTTTTGTAAAATGTTTTGAAAGATCTTAAAAGGAATGAATCTAATGCGGTTTGATTTCTTTTTGTTTTGTTGCTTTGTTTTAAGCATGTACCTCTCTTCTCCAAAATCAAAACTATTAGTCAACCTTATAGAGTGAGAGAGGGAATATATTGGAAGAGGGAGGTCTAGTCAGACCGAAATACAGCAATACTTATGCTCACGAAGTGAACATATTCTTAACATTCTTGGTATACCTATTTAAAATTACTAAGGTCTTTACTGAGGTAGAGAGAATTCTTTCCTTCTCTCATACAGTTATCATTTAAACCCAGGAATAATCTTGATCAGTGTAAGGTGGCTTTGATAATCCATTTTTTTTTTACTTAAGCCTGTTATTTTAAAGAAAGATATAAAATAAAGTAAAAATGTGTCTATGATATGAGATTTAATAGGAACCAGCAGACTTCAAGGCTCATGATTTTTGTCAGTCTTGGAACAGCTGTTGACATCTTTTGCTGGTATTCCTCTTTGCCTGAAGATTGTTTGTTGAAGACTATGATACTACATCATCAACAAGTGTCTATGTTGCATTAACCAATGTAATTTTGGCAGAAGAAAAGATAATTTATTACATTGTGTTTTTAAAATAAAGCTTTCAACTTTCAGGAAATTACAAAGAGAAAAAGAGACTGCCCCTTCAAAAGTATTATCTTTTTTCTGATTGCATCTAATTTCAACTCATTCTATGGAAGTAAATACAAGCTGAATTTTCTCCGTACATCTCAGGAAGGTTGATATAGCATTTCTGTGTAAAGGAGCTTGTCATACTTACCCTCCACAATCACATACAAAACTTTTAATCAAAATAGATCCCAAAGACATCAATATTAAATAAAGCTTGCAAAGGTAAGTAGCTATTAGTTCCTTATCTTTGAACTAATATTTTTACTGAAGGCTGAGAAAATCCATACTTATGAATCCTGACATCTCTTAGCTATTCAGCGTTTATATAAAATAGCTCCTATGCCTTCAGTGAAGTTGTCTATAGTTTTTATGAGTGCAGAATGAGATTTCAAGCCCTCTAACTAACATTTGCCCCAAATTCAATTTTTTCGATATCTTTCAACTCTTCTGAACAATAAAGACAGAGAAAATATTACTATGTTAGTCTTAGTCTTCCTATTTTATTGCCTCTTTTTTGTGAGTTAAAAGTTCATGGAACTATATCTGAAAGACATAAAATAAGACAATATCTCTGAAATGATTGTGAAACAATGTAATGGCATACTTTTTTAAAAACACTCAAGATTGATGTGTCACCTTACTTGATCATGCATCTTTGCTTATGTTAAAATCAAAGCACAAGCATCATACACCTTAGTAAGTAAAGGTTTGAAACAATAACCTAAACTATTCTTACACAAGGTCGATTTTGAGTAACAGAAATTTGATGGAAATACAGGACTAACTTCTTTATCAGGATGAACTGCCTTTAAAATATTTGGTTTATTTTTGAGTTTCTTTCAATTTCTCCCCTGTAAGGATGTAGGCAAATAGATCACTCATAAATAGAAAATGTATCTGCTTTTCTTTCATATTTATTTTCACATGTGGTGTTTGATACAATATGAGTAATTTTACATGATACAATTAAGCGTTGTGAAAAATAGAATGCTAGTTTCTAGTTGCAACTAGCTAGTTGCGAATGAACAAGTTCAGCTTTTGGAGATAATTTAGCTACATTAGCGCTTTATTGTATACTTCAGCTAATAGACATTGCTTCTTTAACTATGCTACTTGCATTAGTCATTCTATGAACTAGGTCACCCGGAGCTACTCTAGGCCTCTTCTATGACACTTCATTTTGCTGCAAAGATATGTTGGGTGGTGTTCTGACCAAGTGTAGATAACTACAGTGTAGATTAACCGTCAAAGCCTCTTTCCCATCAATGGAGAAAAAGAGCTACTTGTTTAAGACAATTCATCTTGCCATAAAAGAGATGCCTAAAACGAGCCAGATGTATAGCACTCCAAAGGAGACTATTTCTCTCAACTGACAAACTGACAGGCACTAATGAACTCTAGGGATAACGGTATAAATGCAATACTACACTGTGTATTGCTAAGTCGGTGGTGTGTCCCGCAGATACTGGCTGGGAAATCTCATAGTGCTGGGAACTTGTTTTGTACTGGAAACACTTAAAACAGATATTGAATTTAATTACCTAAATGATCCTGTTCGCTGTTGAAGGGCTGCTCATTTGCTTAAAACTGTTGACCTGAATGAGCAATCCAAGGCACTTTTATAAATGCATCCATTTAATATTTGCAGCACTGAATCAACCTCCTCATAAATGGTGGATGTCACTTTACAATAAAAGGTAAAAGTGAAAACCAGGCAGATCTCATTCATGCACTGATGTCAAAGATGAATTAATTCTTAGTTACCTACTTCATAATAGCTGTATCCTGAAATGAAAAATCTGATTTAACCGTCAGAATTCCTGAATGCACACCTTATCTTTTTGCCAAGTGTTTACAGAGACACGACTAACAAAGAAAGCGGCTCCCAGAATTTGAAATCACAAAGGAATAGATTACCGACGAAATAAATATGAAAGGCCAGTCTCCAATTACTTTGGGGAAAAATATTTAAATTCCATATCTGAAGACATATTGCATATGAACTGATCTGGAAATTGAATGTGTGAATTCACAGACTGTTTGGAAAAAGAAGTAGTTTCTTATTGCGTACTTCACAGAAAAATCAATCCGCTGCAAGTATTTGCACTCCCACAGGATAGCCCTGAATGTGAAATGGATGGAAGCATCTCTTTACACGTCATTTCAGATGCCTACAGTGAAAGGTACTTCTGTGCTCATCACTCCAGGCTCCTTTTCTTATCAGTGGAAAGAAAAGGTGGGTTTTATTTGCAATTAATCTGACCAACCTTAGAATACTACTTTCCTGCTACTTAGGATCCAACTTTAGAATAAGATGAATAATGCTCTAAAAGCCTCTCTATCTCCATTTACTACAAGAAAAGCCTGCGTGAGCGTGCTGGATTCAGCTGTAACAGTTATTTTTCTCCTTCTTAGTAGCTGGTGCAGTGCTGTGTTTTTGACTTTAGCCTGAGAACGGTGCTGATAACACCGATGTTTTTAGTTGTTGCTAACTAATGCTTACCCCGATCAATGACTTTTCAACCTCATACTCTATCTTGAGGAGAGGCACAAGAAGTCAGGAGGAAGCAGAGACAGGACACCTGATCCAAAGTAGTCAAAGGGATATTCTGTACCACAGCACGTCATGATCAGTGTATAAACTGGGGGAAGTTACCCGGAAGGCCCAGATCATTGCTTGGGTGAGCTTGGGTATCAGTTGGCTTGTAGCGAACAGCTGTATTGTTCATCACTTGTGTTTATTGGGCATTTTTTCCTTTCCCCTCTTAATTTTATATTATCTTGTTCTTTGCCTTTCTATTCCTTCTTATTACTGTTGGTGGTAGTAGTAGTAGTTTTGTATTATGCCTTAGATACTGGACTCTTCTTACATCAACCCGTGGCATTTACATTCTTTTGATTCTCCTCCCCATCCCTCTGGGAGAAGGTGGGCGGGGAAAAGCGGGGAGAATGAGCGAGTGGCTGCATGGTTCTGAGTTACCAGCTGGGCTTAAACCATGACAGTCTTTTTTGGCGCCCAGTGTGGGGCACGAAGTGTTGAGATAAAAACAGATCTGACCAGAGTGTGTCTAATTGTATCTGTGATAAGCATTTATTGGTTTGGATTAATAGTCACTCATCACAATGTTGATTTATTCGCTCTCAGAGTTGTTGTGCTTGATCTCAGAGTATCAGCATGTCATACCTTATTTGTAGCCAGTATTTGCCGTTGTAGCGTTTATTGGCTTTGGGGCCTGGGCTAAGGTTCTCATTTCGCTGTACTTTATGGTAATGACTTGTAATACAATACACACTCATTATCATCAATACTCATTGATGATGAAACTGGGCTGGTATGTGTTCTCAGAGTGGTCATCACCTCTATACTATGGGAGGCATGTAATGGGAATTTTTAGCAATTAGACATCTTTTTTTTCCCTTCCCTCTGGGGGTCAACCTTCGTAGGAGGTGTTCCCTCACACCCTTTGCTCCCCCTCTAGGCTATTTACAGTAGAAGGAGATTCTGGAAATGTTAAAGATCTTGAATATCCTTTCAATGCCCTTGAAAGCACCCTGCTCCTTTTGCTGGAAACCAGCTTGCTGCTGAATATGCTGTCTGTGTTTTGCCTATGGCATGACCGCCCTGAGAATACCCAATCTTATCCAATCTCAGAAGCTAAGCAGGGTCAGGCTTGGGTCTTGTCTAAGGTTAAAAAACTATTTAAGAATACTACCAAGAGGTCTTCCCCAAGGCTGGACAGTCGTGGGTAGCAGGTTGCGTGGGATTCTGTAGGCAACTATCTAGGCCACTTGGCCCCTCCAATGCTCTGAAATTTCACTCCTGACCAAACGCAGAAGCCAGAAAAAAATAGCAGACCACTTAGATGAGGTGTGCAATACCAGAGAGAGACAACTTGCTGCAATGTGCTGGGGCTTGTCCTACGCCTACAGAGCCCTGTTCTGTAGGAGCAGGAAAGACATGTCTCTGGGTCTGATGGCAAAGTGACAGACAATGCAGCTACTCAAACCCCAAGCACAGCAGCTCCCTCAACTTCAAGCGACAAGCACAACAGCTACTCAAAACAGGACAGCAACAGACAATGCAGCTACTCCAACTCCAAGCACAGCAGCTGCCTGAACTCCAGGTCCAAGCACAGCAGCTAATCAAACCCTGACAATAGACACTGCAGCCACTGCAACACCAGTGAAAGACACTAGAGCCGCTCCAGTTCCAGGGAAAGACACTGCAGCCACTCCAGCCCCAGTGACAGACACTGCAGCTGAACCAAAGGATCAACCATGCCAGTATCAGTAGCCCCTATAAGCAAGAAGAAAAACAAACGAAAGGCACAAAAAACTACTTGTGCAGTGAAGGAAGATGAAGACTCAGTGCTCAAACTAGGGGAGTGACACCTGAACCACAGGAATTACTACACGAATCAGAGGGAGAAGACGACGTAACTTCTAGATCCCTGACCTTAAGTGAGCTGTGGAACATGCAGAAAGACTTCAGCTGTCTTCCAGATGACCACATTGTCACCTGGTTGCTCCGATGCTAGGACAATGGGGCCAAGAGTCACAAACTAGAAAGTAGGGAAGCCAAGCAGCTGGGATCACTTGCTAGGGAAGGAGGTATCGACAAAGCAATTGCAAAAGAGAAACAAGTCCTCAGCCTCTGGAGGCGGCTTTTGGCAGCTGTGAAGGAAAGGTTGCCCTACAAGGATGATGTTATGTGCTGCCCAAGCAATTGGACCACAAGAGAGAAAGGCTTCCAGTACCTGAAGGAGTCAGCCATTCTAGAGATGATCTATCATAGGCCAGATGCTGGGAATGCACCTGTAGATCCAGATGAAGTTGAATGTACAGGACCCATGTGGTGGAAGTTTACACGGAGTGCACCGTCATCATATGCCGACTCATTGGCAGCAATAACCTGGAATAAGGCAGCACCACAACAGTGGATAAATTGAGTCATCAAATCTGAGAGTTCAAAGACAGTCACACCTTTTCCATCACTTCAGCTGTGGAAAAATTGTCCCAGGAAGTTAAACAATTGAGAGATGATCTATCCAATCTATACAGCTCTCCACATGTAGCAACCCATGTCTCAGCTATTAACAGAAGGCACCCTATTACCTGAGAGAGAAGATATAGGAGGTACACACCACGGGCCACCCCATGGTTCTACCAGCGGGATCATGGAGGAGACACGAGAAAGTGGGATGGAAAACCTACCTCCTTTCTGGATGAAGAGGTGCGTGAATTAAAAACAACTCAATAATAATCCTCACAAGAAAGTTGCTGCTCCAGGCTTTGGTGAGCAGCTTTCCAGATGGGGTGGAACACCTGATTTCACTCTAACTCCTATGATAAGGAATACTAATCCCTTTCTACAAGAAATAAGAGGAAAATCTTATGATCACTATTAGAGGGGCCATGCCTCCAGCCAGGTGGAGGTAAGGGATAATCAGGTTTGCTGGACTGCGTGGATCAGATGGCCTGGCACATCAGTCCCACAGAAGCATAAGGCTCTAGTAGATACCAGCACACAGTGTACCCTAATGCCATCAAGCCATCGAGGGGTGGAACCCATTTGTATTTTTTTGGAGCGAAAGGAGGATCCCAAAGGTTGACTGTACTGGAGGTTAAAATCAGCCTGACTGGGAAGGAGTGGCAAAGGCAGCCTATTGTGTCTGGTCCAGGGGCTCCATGCATCCTTGGCATAGACTATTTCAGGAGAGGGTACTTCAAAGACCCAAAAGGGTACCGAGGGGCTTTTGGTATTGCTGCTTTGCAGACAGAGGAAATGGAGCAGCTGTCCACCTTGCCTGGTCTCTCAGAGGATCCTCCTGTAGTGGGGTAGCTGAAGGTCAAAGAACAAGTGCCAATCACAGCCACAACAGTCCCCCGGCGGCAATATCGCACTGAGACTCCCTGATTCCCATCCGTAAGCTGATTTATAGACTGGAGAGCCAAGGAATGATCAGTAGGACCCGCTCACCCTTTAAAAGCCCCATATGGCCAGTGTGAAAGTCCAATGGAGAGTGGAGACTAACAGTAGACTATTGTGGCCTGAATGAAGTCACACCACTATTGAGTGCTGCCGTATTGGACATGCTAGAGCTTCAGTATGAACTGGAGTCAAAGGCAGCCAAGCGGTACGCCACGATTGATATTGCCAATGCTTTTTTCTCAATTCCTCTGGCAGCAGAGTGCAGGCCACAGTTCGCTTTTACTTGGAGGGGCGTCCAGTCCGCTGGAACCGACTGCCCCAGGGGTGGAAACACAGCCCTACCATCTGCCATGGACTGATCCAGACAGCACTGGAACAGGGGCAAGCTCCAGAGCCCCTGCAATACATTGATGACATTATTGTGTTTGGGTAACATGGTTTAGTGTGAGGTGTCCCTGCCCATGGTAGGGGGGCTGGAACTAGATGATCTTAAGGTCGTTTCCAACCCTAGCTATTACAGGATTCTATGATACAGTGGAAGAAGTCTTTGAGAAAGGGAGGAAAATAATCCAAATCCTGCTAAAAGCCTGGTTTGCCAAAAAGCAGAGTGGAGGTCAAGGAACCTGAATAGAAGATTCAATTTTTGGGAATAAAATGGCAAGATGGATGTTGCCAGATCCCCACAGATGTGACCAACAAGATAACAGCAATGTCTCCACTAAGAAAATAGAAAGAAGCACAAACTTTTTTGGGTGTTGTGGGGTTCTGGAGAGCACACATCCCAAATTACAGTTTGACTGTAAGCCCTCTCTATCACGTGACCCGGAAGAAGAATGGTTTTAATGGGCCCCTGAGCAACAACCAAGCCTTTGAGCAAATTAAACGAGAGATAGTTCATGCAGTAGCCCTCGGACCAGTCCGGACCGGGCCAGGATGTAAAAAATGTACTCTATACTGCAGCCGGGGAGAACGGCCCTACCTGGAGCCTCTGGCAGAAAGCTCCAGGGGTGACTCGAGGTCGACCCCTCGGCTTTTGGAGTCAGGAATACAGAGGAATCTGAAACTGGCTATACTCTCACTGAAAAAAGGGATACTGGCAGCATACAAAGGGGTTCAAGCTGCTTCAGAAGTGCTTGGTAATGAACAACAACTCCTACTGACACCCTGATTTTTGCTTTGCCTCAGTCTTCAATGTGCATGGTGGACCTGGGGCTCCCCGGTCCTGAGTCAGAAGACCAGGGCTGCAGGAACCGTGACTTTCCATTGATGGAAAGAGCAGTGCATGGGAGCAGTCCTCGGGGCCGGGGCTGGACGTGGGCGTACTGTGGGGAGCCCCACAGTGCCCCGCCCCACCTGGGCCCCCGCGTTCCAGAACTGAGGTCACCGCGGTGTTCCGTTCTAAAACCGTTGCTGGCCCGGCAACGGGCCCCAGTGCCTGCGGAGACGGTGCTGTCGCCAGCAGCACCAGCGGCACTGGGGGTGCTTTTCTCTAACGTGGAGGAGCACTCCTTCTTTATTTTGCAAACTTTCTGTTTACCGGCCCTCTCCCGGCACTGCGAGGATGGGCCAGTGGCTCTGCTGCTGCGGGTCCAGGTGGGTTCCCCCACGGCTCAGGGACACGCCGGCACACCTGCACCCCAAAGCAGCCGCCTTGCTCATGCCCGATGCATCTGCTCCTGCAGGGATGACCCTGAGCCCGAGCAGCAGTGCACGCCTGACCAGGCATCGCTGGAGCCGCTGCTGCGGGAGCGTGTGCGGGTGAGCCAGGGCCGTAGCCAGGGGAAGAAGAGGGACCATCCTCCTCTTCAGGGACAACGTGGTCATCGCCAAGACCAAGTAAGACTGACAGAGCCCAGCTGCCTTTCCTCCCAAGCCCTGGCCTTGGCACCAGAGGTACCAAACAGGAACAGCCAAGGAGCAGGCGCAGGACGCCGGCACCCTGCTGCTGGGTGCACCCATGGCTGTGCCCATAGCAGCTGAGCAGCTAGAGGGGAGCCAGTGGGCTCGGGCACCTCCAGGTCACTCCCTGCTGCTCCTCTCTGCAGACGTGGCAGCACCCCGAGCCCGCTGCTCTGCCTGGCCCTGGGCCTGCTCCAGGTGCTGAGCAGCGGAAGGGCTCCGACGGGGGATGCCACTGAGGAGGAGGAGGAGGAAGGGAAGGCCGGCAGGGTCCCTGGTCTTCCTCTGGCCCTGCGGCTCCTGTGTCGTCACCTTCTGGTGAGTCCCGGTGCAGCGTCCCACGAGAGGGGTGGCAGCACCTCTGTCCTGCCCCTCGGGGCATCCTGCGCTGGGGCACAGCGGGCACTCAGGCTGCTTCTGCTTCTCTCTTGGCAGCTCCCGGGCAGTGAAGGAGCTCTGGCTCAGCGCCCTCCTTGGGTAAGCCCTACCTGGCACTGAAGCACAGGGCACAGAGCAGACTGTGCTCCCATCATGGGGGGTGCTCCACACCTGACGCACAAACGATAACGGAACACCTCTGCTGGGCTTGGCAGAGGTGCCCCAAAGGTTGCAGGCAGAGGCGCTTCCCACAGCTGCAGGCAGAGGAGTCCCCACTGCTGGGCAGCCACAGCCGCCGGGAGCTGCTTCCTCCGGCTGTGTCAATCCAACTCCTGCCCAGCCCCATCCTCACCACTCCCCGCTGCTCCCGCTCCACTCCACTGCCGCGGGGTACCAGCCCTTCCGGGCAGCATGGAAGTGCTCCCCAGGCTGGCAGCAGAGGGAGGAGCTGCCTTGGGTCTCACGCAGCTCTTTCTCTGCCCCTTCCCCACGCACAGACCGCCGGAAGGAGCGCAGGGGGCCCGGGTGACCCGGCTGCCATCCATCCGGATGGTGCTGAAGGAGCTGAGGGGCCGCAATGCTGTGAGTGTCCCTCCTGCCCCTGCTCTCCCCCAGGGGCTGCCCCAGCTCAGCATCAGCTGCATCGCTCCTCACCTTCTGCTCTTTTTCCCCTTGCCCAGGCGACGACGCTGGATGCCAACAGCCTGGAGAGGTTGCTCCAGCGCCAGGCTCAGGTCAGGGTCACTTGAGGCGCAATCCCCACCTCTCATACACGGCCAGGGGCTGATGCAGCTCGCTGGGGACCCTTTCTGCTGAGGGGCTGCTTGCTGAGTGCAGCCCATTTCTTGCAGGCTGGCGCCCAGCAGCTGCCACCTCCTGGCTCTTCCGGCAGACGTGGCCACGTGGATGGTGAGTTTGCATTGGACAGGGGCAGGATGGCCCTTCTCTCCTGCTCTTGCAGGCCCGCATGCCCGCTGTGATGGGGCTTGCCGTTGCCCTTCACACAGGGCACGTCCATCCCATCGCTCAGCAGCAGGAGAGAGCTGAGCCCTGGGGCCCCTCAGTCCCAAAAAATACCGCCTCTCCCACGGCATGGACAGTGGTGGGACAGCACGGAGGGAGTCTGGGGGCTCTCTCCACGTGCCTCTCCTCCACGGCTCTTTGCTCTGATTCCCTTGGCAGCAGGCAGGTCCCGCCGGAGCAGGATGAGGCTGCCCTGGCCGTTTGCACGGTCCGGGACCTCAGCTGCACCAGAGGTGCCGGGGCCGTCAGGCTCTGCTTGCCCGGGAGCTCTGTTTGGCCGCCCCCTGGGAGAGCTCTGCAGCCACGATGGCATGCTGCCCCAGCCCATTCAGGTAAGCCAGCCTGGCCAGGGCGTACTCAACACATCTCATCTCATCCCATCCCATCCCATCCCATCCCATCCCATCCCATCCCATCCCATCCCATCTCATCCCGTCCTGTCTCTTCCCATCCCTTCCCATCCCATCCTGCTGGCTTCACCAGACAGGGGCTGTCCCAAGCACCTACCTCAGGGCCCTTATCCAGCCCAGCAACTCTCCTCCTCTGTGCCCTCAGGACCTGCTGGCGCTGCTCAGTGAGCACGGGCCGTCCACGGAGGGGATCTTCCGGCTGTCAGCCAGCGAGCGTGCCACCCGCGAGGTCAGGGAGGCACTCGACAGCGGGCTGGAGGTCCACCTCGAAAGCCAGCCCGTGCTGCTGCTGGCCGTCCTCTTGAAGGTGAGCCCTGCTGACCTGGAGCCTGCAGCTCTCGGCTCTCTTGGTGCTGACGGGCACCTGCGGGAGCACCAGCAGAAACCCAGCCGCCTGCTCATGAGCCAGAGGGCGGGGGATGCTGCGGGTGCTCCTTGGGGCCAGCGGCCAAAACCTCACGCGGAGCCCTTGGCCCCGCAGGACCTGCTCCGGAAGATCCCCTCCAAGCTCCTCGATGGCCGGCTCTACGAGGAGTGGATGAGCGCCATGCAGAAGACCAGCAGGCAGGAGAGGCTGGCAGCACTCAGGGAGTAAGTGTGGCAGCAGCCTGCGGGGACCGGCACAGGCTGGCACTCGCCTGCAAAGCAATGGCCTGCCTGAAATAGCTATGCTTCCTGCAAGCCGCCTCGGGCTTCTGTGGTGTTTTGGTGTTGGGGGAAAAGGGCACAGGGAAGCATTTCTCTCCATGGAGCACTTCCCACGGGGACTGGGGCTTGCTCCAACAGGGGCCTCTGTGAGAAGGGCAGGGATGAAGGGAGGTGGCTGTGTCTCAGTGAAGGCAGTCCCTCTGCTGTAGAGCAGGTGGTGGCCTTGGGTGAGATCAGCCTGGGAGACCTGTGTTGTCAACACCGACTTCATTAACGCTGTGCTCCCGCTCCCTCAGGGTGGCCAGCAGGTTACCCGAGGCCAACCTGCTCCTGCTGCGGCAGTTGCTGTTGCTGCTTAGGAGCATCAGCATAAACGTGGCCACAACGAAGATGACGGCCGGGAACCTGGCCATCTGCGTGGGGCCAAACCTCCTGAGCCCACCCCAGGAGCTGCCCCTGGATGCCCTGGCTCAGGAGACGGGCAAGGTACGCTGCGTTCGCCGCCAGGCTACAGCCTCCCCAGCCCGCCCCAGCTTTGCTGTTCCCAGGGTCCTGGCTGCCTCCTCCCATCAGCAAAGCCGTGG
The DNA here is from genome assembly GCA_017639245.1 of Myiopsitta monachus. Lineage (NCBI taxonomy): Eukaryota > Metazoa > Chordata > Aves > Psittaciformes > Psittacidae > Myiopsitta > Myiopsitta monachus. The sequence goes on from CM029919.1 coordinate 72,390,099, forward strand.
GGCAGCAGCCGGGAAGGGCAGCCCCAGGGCTGCAGCTTCCTGCACAGAAGCGTGGGTCAGGCTGGGAAAGGCTGTTGGAGCCCTCTCAGGGCCCTGGGTGAAAGCAGTGCTTTGCTGTGTGCAGGTGACCCAGCTCGTGCAGCTCCTCATTGAAGAGCAGGAGGCACTCCTTGGGCAGGAGGAGGCCGGGCTGGGCAGCGAGGGGGACGAGGAGCCTCCAGCGCCGCCCGCAGAGGCAGAAACAGCCGAGGTTTGTGAAGTGCACAAAGAGCGTGACAACAAAAGCCTTCCCCTTCGGAAGGTGGGGCTGCTGCCGCAGGGACAAGCACGGTCAGCCACCGGCCTGCAGCTCTGCCAAAGCTCCAAGCAAGGCGGATGCAGGTTGAGCATCCTGCTTTGTGCGGTGATCTCGCAGCTGGCTCAGCTGAGCTGAGCAAAGCCATCCAAGGGCTGTGCCTTTCAGAGCTCGGCGAGCAATTGGGCAGGGAGGTGCTTGCCCCCTGCTAACTTACACCTTCCCATTGCAGGTGCCTCCTGTCGCTCCTGAGAGCGAGCAACAGAACAGCTTTGGCGGGGAGGAAAGGTAAAAGTACCTAGCTTTGCTTGGTTCAAGGTAATCGTGGCTTCAGCTGTCTAACAATCCTGTTGAATGGAAAGGTTGCCCGGCTCCGCAAGAGGGAACCGAAAGCGGCGAGCAGCCTCTGAAGAGGGGAGCGATGGGCCACCCTGCAAGAAGAAGAGCAGGCTGTCCACCGAGCCCTTCTCAGGGATGGGCAACTGAAAGCAGGGGAAGAAGGAGGAGCACGGGTATGTAGCAGACCTTCTTTTCCATCTTTCTAAGTTCTGAGGATAGGAAATACTCCTGAGGTGCAGAGGATGGTCCTAGAAAGGGGGCATGCAGACGTCCTCGGAGGAGCATGTCTGTCAGCAGAAACATACCACCGCAGCATTGGCAGGTTTCATTTTGCCCCTGTAGAAGCCCAGTTTGTGTAAGTCTGGTTTCAGTACAGCAAAGTGAGGGATGCTGCTGCTTGGGTTTTGGAAAGGACCATGCCAGAGCTCCCCAGGGCTCCCTGCCAAGCCCTGCTCCCTGGTGAGGGGCACTGCACATCCCTGTCAACTTGCCATGCTCTGAGGGTATCAATCACGTAGGTTGAGAAGGGACCAAAGCAAACTGCAGTTGCCAGGAAGGAGCCTCTCCCCTGGGCTAGGAATGACCCCTTTGACAGCACGCGTCCAAAAAACCCAGGAGAGCCAAGTCCTGCCTGTTCCTGCCCTCACGGTTTCATCTGCGCTTTCTGACTCTGCCCTCCTAGGTGCCCGTGTACTGCTTGGGCTCCCCAGAGGAGCTCTGCCGCCCGGCCTTCGAGTTCCACCCTGCGGCCCCAGCACCACCCCGGTGGCGGCGAGGACAGAGCCACGGTGTCCTGCTCTGCGTGGAAGGTGCCACCAACCCACCTGGAGCCAGAGCAGCGCCGTCGGGCCCATGCCAGCCCTCGCAGGAGACCTTGCTGGCTTACTTGTCAGCTCTGCCGGCAAATGCCCACCTGCGGACATGTCTCCCCGAGTGCGGAGCTGGACTTTGAATGCCATCTGACGGCATTTATTACTGCATTTGTTTCTATGTTACTGCGTTTGTTACTCTGTTTTATGCCTATGTTTGTTAGGCTATTGCTGTTTCTTTTAGAATTTAGTGTTAGGGTATTTAGTGTTGGGGTAATTAGTAGTTATTTCATGTTGTTTGATAATATACTTCGTAGTTTTGTAGATTATAGGGTAGTTAGGGTAGTTAGGGTTGGAAAGGACTTCGATCAATTTCATGTTAGCTCACAAGACTTGTCTTGGAGTGGCTTTACAGCGCTGTTAGTAACAAAGCAGAAAGAATTACAGAAGTTGCATCTGTCTCTCTGCCTTGCCATCTGCACCCTGCAGAATGCAGAAAAAGAAAGTATTCTGCCAAACAGAAGAGAAAGTATGCCGGGAGAGTCTCTGGCTTGGGCAAGAAATGAGAGAAAGACATTTATGAATGCAGAGGAACTACTACTGCACCTTGAAAAAGATTCAGATATGCTCCAGATGAGTACTGGCCTGCGCTTGGAATACAGCTGCATTATCTTAGACACCTGTGAAGGTCCAGAGGAGAAAATTGTCTCTAAGAGAAAATGCAGGCGGCAGGCAGGCAGCAGAAAGGAGCATGGAATTGAACCACTGTGTTTTCACTGACAACTGCTCATTCCGGGCAGGGAGATGCTGAAACAGAACCAAAAAGCAACATAAGAAAACAAAATTTTAAGAAAACCCTCACAAACCAAACAAAAATCCTCCAACAACAACAACAAAAAGAGAAAAAAAAACTTGTGATAGGAACAAACACCCCCAAACCCAACCAAATAAAAACCCCCAACCCGAAATCCCATTTGGGAAAAAGAAAAAAAAGAAAAAATCCCTCAGATCCCTCCTGCATGGGAGAGGGAGTCAGATCAGCTCTCAAGATCTCTAGTGTGATCTACCATAGATGTCCAGCTGTCTACTGTGATACTTTATAAACAGAAGGCTGTCTAAATGCCATTGGAAATGATAGCAGGCATCCCAGTTTGTCGCCTGCAGACAAAACTGTCTCACATCTGGGTACCAACTGAGCGATTTGTTTGTAATGGGGCTGAGTGACTGATGCGTGCGCATTCTCCTTGCATTTGCTGGAATAGGTTGCGCAGAGTGCCTGCAGTTCTCAGCATTTCTTCATATGTGCTATGCTTTCTGAATGTTCTTACCCTTTCTACACAGAAATAAAGTGCAAAATCAATATCAGGCCAGTCTCTGGGTTTGGATGAGCCCCTTCCCCTTCTAGTCCTCTCTCCACCTCTGGGTTGCATTTCTCTCTCTCTGCACACAATATTCCAAAGTGACGTCTCTTACCTTAGTTACCACAATCTTCTTATCTCGGCCCATTGGATTTACATTCTTTTGATTCTCCACCCCATCCCTCCAGGACTGGGGGCTGGGGAAGAAGTGGCGGAGTGAGCGAGTGGGTGCATGGATCCGAGTTACCAGCTGGTCTTAAACTACGACAGTGAGTAAATCAGATGCAGCGCAGTGTCGAAATAGACAGACGCCTCTAAAAGAGCATCCTTTGCATCCTTAAGATGGGATCACTGAAGACATGAACACTGAATTGCCCTTTATCAATGCCATTCAGGGTACCATGAGGAACCTGAAAACACCACTTATATCAGGTGCCTAATGTTACATGCTATGCTTATTAATCTTTTCTGCTATCTGGTTAGATAGTGAGAATAATAACATTATCTGAGAGGGACAATATGTTAGAAACTCTGGAGTGCCCTGAAATTACAGTAGTCAAAGTCAATACTTCTTAAGAGAAACAAAAATGGTTTTGGAGAGCAACTGGTGAAATACAATGAAATACTGTGCATTTCATAATGCTACCATGTCTGACATTTTGCCCATTACACACCACAAAAGCGCAAACACAAGTAAACTGTTCAATACGGAATAGGATCATTTACCTACCAACAGGGATCTTGTCATAAATACTTTTGCAAGATATATATATACACATATGGGTAATAAATATATGTATCCACATGCATATACATTTTTTTTAAATCTTACTTTATGAATGAAAAAGCTGTATGGAAGTGAGGCAGGTTAATTGTGTTGCCTGATTTCTGGTGTTCCACACATCCCCTCTAGCTTAACAGATCCACTCAACTGTTAGGAAGGAAATATCATCTCTGCATTAATAGTATCTCAGACGAACATCATATCGAAATGAAATCTAACAAACTGTACGTCAGGGACTTGATAACAGAAACAGCATAATGGTTGCAAGGTCAGAGCTGAAGCCTGTCTAGGCATCAAGTTCAAGCAGAACACATGTGAAAAGGCTGGTTTGCCATTCATAGAATTGCAATGGCCCCAGTTCATCTTTGTTTAGACTAGTATTAAAACTAACGCGATCTTGTACCCTGACACTTGTTAGAAGCTTGAGTTTCCTCTATATGTTGAAGTATTCCTCCATTGCAATCTGCATTATGCCATATTGGATATCGGTAGTGTACGTACTGGAAAAGGCAGCGGTGTGCATCTCAACAGAACATAATTCATTCTGCTTCTGGGGTAATTGAGACAATAGTCTCTGCTGCTACAGCTATAATGCTAGTGGGCCCAGAGGCTGTTTGACCATCCCTATGATACCTCATTGGCTGTAACGTAGGTATACCCAGAGAGTATAATACAGACTGAGCATCAGAGTTAGAGGCAGAAGGAACTGCAGAAAAAAACATCCCACCGAGGATTAGTAGCCTGAGTGTATTCCCTGCAGCAAGAATTGAATAACCGACAAGGGAAAAAGAAGTGTCGGAGGGAGTTGTCATCGCTCTACAGTTGTCAAACAGAGGCAAGAAGAACCACTTCCCAAGACATTTGCGAGCTAGCCTTTCACCACCTGCGAACTGGATTTGTACAGTCTCAGACTGGCACTTTTGCTCTCTTCCACTCTGCTTTTTGCTCGTTACTGCCCATGTATTACCTCAGCCCTCAGCGGCCTCTTCCCCAGACTGAGTAATACGGAAGGGTCATTACAGCTACATTCGCTACTGAAATCTTGTCCTTCATACTTTGGTATGTTTTGCCAGTTTATTAAAAATCAAAGTTGTCCCTGAATGCCAAAAGAAGCACCACACCGTAGACTAAATTGCAAAGACTTACTGGAGGGGCAAATGCAATGCAATAAACGATCCAGCCCTTTTTTGCAAATGATTGGGCAAATCTCAGGAAGAGCCTGGGTCTGTGAAGCAGCTAGTCCAGAAGGAGCATCTTAAACTTGATTAATTTAATATCCTAGGTTAAATGTACTCAAAATGAAGATGAATTAGCTTAGCTATTGCAAGGGTGTACAGCTAGATCATGACCAACTAACTCCATAGGTTTGTAAACAGACGGCTTTGAAAAGCACCTTCCAAAGAGCTAGCCAGATCTCAAGATTTCCACTTGGAATAAATGCATCCTTCAGTATCAGAGTGCTGCAGAAAACTAAGATGGAATGTTCTGTAAGAATACTCTACATGCAGAATGAATTTCAAATAGAGCTTTACCAAAATGCTTGGATTAATAAGTGACGTTGGCCTAACAAAATATGAGAACTTCTGAAAGGCAAATTCCCTGGCAGTAATTCACTCTGGGTATCATTCTCATCTGGTCAAGTCAGCATTCTCTAACCGGGGGAGACTTTCAACCATGTCTTCTTAAGGGGAAAAAAAAAAAAACCAAAAGGAATGTGATTTTTATCTGTTTACACCAACCCATAGGACAAAGGAGAAGGGCTCTGAGATATACAGTCAAAATAATGTGTCATGATAGGGGTAACATGCCACACTTGTTATGTCATGCTAAAGCAAACTTCTTCGTTCCTGGTTAATCAATTCATGAATCCAGGCTTAGGAGCATTGCTGCATACGCAGATATGCATTACCCATAAGATTCCAACACACTGAGCATGCTGTAATCTCTCCGTTACCGGGTTCATGAATGCCCCTTTTCTGCACTTTCAGACTTTATTCATCTTCCTGATTATTTACTCTAATTAAGATGTGAATTAACGAACAGAAATTATCTAACTGAAGGTAGGTGTCTGCATTTGAGAGTCATTTGGGGTTCTCTTTAGAAACAATGCAATAAATATTCCTAGAATTCACATAATGTAACCCTGAATTTGAACCTAAACCAGGTCAAATGCCCCTTGAATTTAAAATTCTCCGTTTTCGTCATTAATTACAGTGAGAATGTTGGTATCTGAACTGCAGAGACCTAAAGACAACGTTTAAGACCACCCAAAGTACTCATTTTACTTAAAATGATTTTAAAATTGTCTTAAGTTTCCATAAAATACCACTTTATTGCTGAAAATATGTGTTTTATACTCCGATAAATAGATCAAATTTGAGCCGTAAGCATATATTTTGAATAAAGAAGTTAAAGCCTTGTTATACATGTATTTCCCATAAATATTTAACGGGAGAAAATGCCCAGAAATTAGATCCTAAATATCTCAACACGAGACAGCCCTGGACACTTTTAAATTAGTTAAAAGTTATTTGTAAATATGCATTAAAAATGCACTATAGCTTTTCTGAATACTTGAAAGCTGAATATTTGAAATACAGACAGTTTCTGACTTAGTGTATTCCAATAGTTTAAATATTGTCTAGAACATTTACTTGAATCCCTCTAAATGGTCAGATCTTCATATTAAAAACATTTAAATTTTTTCTGCCATAGCTTCTTTGGTAAGGACTTTATTGACAGAGCATAGAATCTTAGAACTATGACTGAGGATGAGAAGGGACATTGGGAGGGCCCAGTTTCAAGGACAGGCAGCGGGTCAAAGTATGCTAATTCACTGTTATAGTAGTATTCAATCTGATATCAGTCCATCAGGAAATTTTCCTTATTTTTGAATCAACAGTAAATAAAACCCCGTGGTCTGTAACTCCTTTAGTAGTATTCTGTAGAAATGTGATCATTCAGGTAGCTTGCTGCCAGACATAACTCTGATGTATACAACTCTGATGTATACTTTAAACTGTAGCTGTAATATTCATATGATGACAGTCTTTGAAAGACAAATTTCTTGACAGCAAGCACTATTCAGGAAAGATTGTTTACCTCTGCACAATTTGTGGTCCTACCTTATCTTAGATAATCAAGTTTTCTGCATCCTTTTGCAAGTTATGGCATCATTTTACCAAAAGGACAAGAACAAAATAAAAGGAATTCTAATAGTGACAGCTAGAGTTACAGAATATGTGAAATGATTTCCAGGAAAGTAGTAGAAGAACAAATTATCTATCTTTTGACAAGCTTTGAGATAATGGGCTAAACCACAGAATTTGTGTCTTAGAACAGGGAAAAAGGAGGATTAGTTGTTAAAAATAAATATCATTTGAAAACCTGAAAGAGAGTTCCTAAATAAGACACATTTTCTGGAAATAATCTATCAATATGTAGGGTGTTGACCACTATTTGGGTTATTGAAAGGATTACATTATAAACCTGCAAAGGGGAAAAACTGCTAAATCCTACAATTAGGTTATTTTTTGTCTTTTGTGTCTCTTTTTCACCCAGGATAAAGCAACATTTATAGGCTTGGTCTACAGAAGTATTTAGGATCTCAAGTTTCCATAGAAATAAATGAACTTTAAGCTTCTAAATACATTTACAGGTTCAGTCTTTGGTCCTCATCTTTTTCCCGTGCCTAACCTTGTGAAGAGCCCTGCAGCCTACTTATCAGGAAAGAATCAGAAAATTGCAGGAAAAAATAGGACTAAAAAGGCTGTCAAGGTCAAGTAGTCCACCAGCCCCAGGGTGGGATTAACTCAACCTAGACCAAATACCTATTTGTCTAATCCAACAAAGGAGATTGCCAGGGAAGGGCAGGCAATCTCTGCTAGTCAGTCGTAAATAGAGACAGCACAGATAAAAACCTCTTACTCTGCCTTTGAGTAACCATGCACACATGGTGCACTCAAGGAAGGACAAGCTAAATCCCAAAAGATCTTTAGTGATACAGTCTAAAGGCTGAGATGTCAGTTAAGTGCTTTGATGGGAATAGAACCACCTGACATGGCACAGGAGAGACTTGCAGCAATTCAGAAAGCTGTCTGTCATAAAACATGTATTTATACCATAAACTGTTAAAGGGCATTTCTTTACATAAGAAACAAAGCCAAGACAAAAGAATGTTCTTTTATTCACTTTTAAAATAGTCAATCCAGCTGATAATAAGAAAGTTAATGAAACACGCTGCTTTGGTAGTGTCTCCTTCAGTAATATTCTGGCTTTATATGTGTGCACGAAGGATCAATGTCACTCTTTAATTGGATTTTGTAGAAATCAGAGTACATCTGTGTTACCACTAGCTAAACTGTTTTGCTGTCTTTTGTTTGTTGCTGTTTCTAGTTATTGGTGCATTTTCCCATTTGCTACATTTCATACCCACTCTCACTGCTTTCCAAAGAGGACTGAAAACCAGGATGATTAGCAGTCTAGCTTCTGTTCAGAAGGGTTCACAACTCTTTGCATGCGGCCATCCAGCCAGTTCTTTATCCACCGAGTGGTCCACCTATCAAATTGATGTCTCTCCAACTTAGAGACAAGGATGTCATGTGAGGACAGTGTCAAACGCTTTGCACAAGTCCAGGTAGATGACATCAACTGCTCTACCCCTGTCCATCAGTTCCGTAGCCCCATCATAGAAGGCCACCAGATTGGTCAGGCAGGATTTCCCTTAGTGAAGCCATGCTGGGGGTTATATTTCCCTTTTTCCAGTCATCGGGAACTTCACCTGACTGCCATGATTTTTTCAAATACGATGGACAGTGGCTTTAGCAACTTCATTTGCCAGCTCCTTCAGGACCCATGGATGGATTTCATCAGGTCCCATGGACTTGTGCATGTTCAGGTTCCTAAGATGGTCTCGAACCAGATCCTCTCCTACAGTGGGCCAAAGGTCTTCATTCTCACTGTCCCTGCGTCTGCCTTCCAAGACTTGGGTGGTGTGGTCAGAGCATTTGCCAGTGAAAACTGAGGCAAAGAAGTCATTTCACTGCATGTTCCCAACAGCTGCTAATAGGGAATGAGTTAGTTAGCAGAAATAATCAGCACGCGTTCTATTGGGTAATCGAGATCAGTGGGTTTCAGGTATAATATGCTCTCATTATATAGGCATTTTAAAAAATGTACCTCCTCTTCCAAGAGTGAGTATTTCAGAAGTGTTCATTACCAGAGTACATTTATTCTAACTGACATGTGGACCCTGCCCTACACTTTTTTTTCAGACAACAGATGAGCCAGTATGTATTTTTTGAGACTATCAATTCAAATGGATTCTTTGCCCATTGATGAATTCATTCCAATGATCTAATACAAAAGGGACAGCCAAAGTTTGTATTTAAAAGAAAATTTTTATCCAAAAGGAATAAAGTAGTTTCTTGGCTAGGTGGGAATTAAAAATAAATCTAGAAAAGAATTCACAGCTGTGGCTATTTCTCATGTTACTCTGTGCATTCTGACACCATTTCACCTGTCCACTACGCAGAAAACGTGTTTGGAGCATAGTCACATTTTCATAGCTTGGGATGTAAATCATTTTGGTGGTTCCTTTTGCATGGACTTGTGCCTAGCCCCTTTTTAGGAAGACAGAGTAAGCAATTGAACTCCAGTGGTCCTCCAGCCCTGCATTTCTTTCTGTTTCTCTATATTGCAACATCATCCGCCCAGTTCTCAACTTTTGTTGAGTTTCTGAGTTTATTCAACTATTTGTTGAATACTCTTTGCTAAGCTATAGTCATATGTGGTTACCATTTAATGTTTCATTCCATTTTCCTCTCTTTTTTTCATATCAGCCAAACAATGCTGGAGAGTGTCTTTTTATCTTATGCCCTGGAATGCAGTGTCGTTCTACTTAATGTCTGTGTGTGTATGATTACAAATTTTGAGAGAAGATCATGAACACATCAGTACTTGCACCTTAACATTTCTGGAGGCCAAAGAAAATGGAAGACCAAATCACCGCACATCAAAGTCTTTCTCAGTTCTTCCCACTGCTTGAGGCTCTACTCCTCCATGACGTTGCAGGAAGAAAGACTAGGCTGAAATAAAACTCTCAGGAACAGGTTGTGTAACAGATACGGCATGGATCAAGCTATTTTGCATTAAAGAAAGTGCTGGGAGAGTAGTCTGAGGTAATCTCCATTGATTACAAACCACTGCTCTGCAATACAGTATCCCATTAATATTTACCCAAATTCACCAGTCCCTCTTAGGTCACACTGGGATGTTTTAATGCAAGAAAAATTTTTAAACAGCCAGTGATTTTCTTGTGCAAATTGCCAATGACATGTAAATAGCTTGTCATTTGTGTTTGATGCTTATTTTGCTGTTCAGGCAACTTGAGGTGAAAAATGTTATTTTAGTGAAAAAGAGAAAAAAAACTGCTTGCCTGGGTTATAGTTACATTATATCTGCAACATAAAATGAGGCTACTGCTAGAATGCTCAGGCCCACACAGCCCTCCTCTAGCTCTCCTACGTTTCTAGTTGCTTCCACTTCACTTGTTTCACCACTAATCAAAGCACAGGTCCAGATGAAAACTAATCCTCAAATAAAAGACTATTTAATTATTATTATTCCATTGAGTTCTATCACATGGTTAATTCTGCAGTCGTATGGATGTCAGAGCTGATATAGAGAGCAAACAGGTGTAAACAAAAAGTAGGGAAGGATCATCCCTTTTTTGGCAACACAGACACATGCTGGATGAAAGCGATAAGCTAGGTGGAAACCACTGCCTGCAAATATCCTTCCCGCCTTATAATTAATACAGCTGAGACACCAGGGTACCAGAATAAGATCTGACCAAATACAAGTAAAAGATCTAGCTCCCTTACAAAGCTATGATCCAGAAAATATTCCCTGAACTCATAAGCACAGAACAAGCAACTGTCATCTTAGAAGAAAGTCTAAGAACAACGTGCTCCATTAGTAGCAAGCTGTCTCTCTTTTCCTAAGAAATTGAAATCGTTGTCTCCACAAGTCTTAAATAGAGGGGTTTTGACAAAGGTAGCATTTTTCACAGCAGATTGTGCAGGAAAGCGCACAGAAGGCAGCCAGCAGCTCTGCTGCAGACAGTATAAAACAGCCTCAGCAAAGGTGGTGATGTACCGCAAGGTCTGGATAGAACTGCAAGAGGCGGACTTCTTGTCTTCAGGAGGTAGGCAGTGGTAGAAACTTCTGTGTCACCAAGTGAAGGACTTGTTTCAGCAGCCTGTGCAATAAAAGAGATCACCAGAAAGAGATAAACTGGATCTTCCCTGAGACCCTCTAGCTACAAGAAGAGCCTGAATCACCACTTCTGCCAAAGGAGGTGCGGTAGAGTCTGTACCTGTGGGGCTGGGAAATGGACATGCCTGTGATGGCAAAGCTGAAAGCTCATGTCTTAAAACCAGAAGCTGCTCCACCTGCAGATCTGCAACTGCAAAAGAGACTTAGTGCCCTGGTGGCCAGCAAGGGGGGCTGAATTTCTACCAAAGATTAAGAATGAAGTATTTCACTCCAGAAGCAAGATTTTAGGTCATTTGTGGGTTTTTTTTCATGCTTCTTGGAGGGCAGGGAATTATACTTCTTGACTTTTCCAGACAAAAACTGAGCTCTTGAAATTTCAGTTGTGTCTATCCTTTAACTAAATACTAAATTGCTTAAGTGAGAAGAACTTTGAGTTAGCTGTGGTTGTTGTTGTTTTGGTTTTTTTTTTTTTTTTTTCCAAATCAATTTCAGAAATAAGTATTACTAATGTGATGACTATGAATGCTGGGAGCAAAGGAACTTCCACCTCCATATTTTATTTTCATCTCAGTAAACTCTTAAAACTTCTTGAAGGACTATAACAGATCCTATAGGAATTGTTTTTCAACTTATTTATAAAGGCTGTAGTGAAGCTAAACTTTTTGCCTTCTTGCATCATTCAGATGCCTAATTTCTCCACAACTTATCAGAGACTTGAAAAATTGAATTTATTCCAAATGTGGCTTTATATTTTTCATAACATAAAGAAAAGAAGCGTAAGGTTAAAAAAAAAAAAAAAAAAGTAAAAAATCACTGTTATAGTGTGACAAAAGCAGACTGATGAGATGAAAATTACTTTGACAAAGACAGAGTATTGACCCAAGAATAGATGAGGGAAAGAATAATTAAATGTCAGAAAACTGTTGACTCTGAGAACACCTACTGTAGCAATAAGCTTTAGAGAAAGCAGTGCTGTTAAAAGTGGCTTGAAGTACTGCTTCAAAATTTTTGGAGCTCTGAGGCTTGACCAAGGTTGACCAGACTGGAAAGAGCATTGGCACAAAAGGGATTAATACTAGCTTTGCAATATTTTTCTATTAAAAAAAAAACAAACAAACAAAAAACCAAAAAACCAGAAAACCAAAACAAAAGGTAGAAAAACCCACTCCAAACCTTTTAACCTGCAATTATAAACTGATATAGTATTCTGAATTATGCTTGGATTTGAAGGGGTCATCCTTAGAATAGAATCATAGAATCATAGAATAGTTAGGGTTGGAAAGGACCTTAAGATCATCCAGTTCCAACCCCCTTGCCATGAGCAGGGACACCTCCCACTAAACCATGTTACCAAGGCTCTGTCCCTGCCAGGGATGGAGCATTCACAACTTCCTGGGCAACCCATTTAGTTCCTTCGGCACTAAATGAAAGAATCACATTACAGTTTCCGATTCCTCCATTTAGACTGAGAGATGGGCGTGAGCTGATCGTCCAGATCACAACCAAGCTAGAATGCACAGCATCTCTTTTCCAGCCCACGACAAGCCCTGAAGTGGGCTAGAAATGCCAGTAACAGTAAGCCTCACACTCTAATAAAGATGTTGAAAGAGCCAAGAGGGATCTTCCTCACTGAGTGATCTCTCAGTACCTTTGCCATTGTAATTAAGCGCCCATTATGGAGAAAATAAACTTAATTTTATACAGGGATACCAAGCACACAAATCTTTGAATAGTAAAATTATCAACTAAAGCTAGAGTGGACTGGCAAATTTTCACATCTTGTTCCTCAGCAGACTTGTGGGCTCCCAAGAGTTTAAACAAACTGCAGCGCAGAGTTGCAAAAAACCTCTTGCAAGGGAGGCAAATGATACTAATTTTGAACAGGCAGTGAGGTCACCCACTTTGCAAGTTCCAAGACAAAAAAGAGAGAAAATCATCAGTATGACGATTTGATGTGACAGTATGATTGAAGTCAAAGTTGTTAACAAAAGAAATTTTGAACACGGCGTGGTTGTACTTGACTTAGGCATATGAATTAAGAAACCAGAGAAGCTGCAGTCAGTCAAGTCTCATGGTAAATGGCCAAGGGAAAAGATTTTTAAGTTTATTAATATTTCATAGTATTGTAAAGAGGCTTTTGATTTCAGAAACCACCAGGACAGCATCACCCATTGTGACTCTCCTTCAGACAAACATAAGAACTTTTAGAGTACAGGATGAAGGAAAAAGCTTCAAGATCCCTCTCGAGAAACAGTTATTAGCGTCTCAAGTGGTTCTTTACAGAATGATGGGCAAGCTGTAATGCCTCTGACATCTTTCTCGTGATATTTTTTAAACCTCATGAGCATGTTCAGGTGAAATAGATTAAATATCATTAATATTTGATGGATATTAACTGAGATTCATTACCTTTTAGAGATTTATGATCTTAATCTAATTTAGAAATCTTTTCTAGGACTCCTGTATATTGAGAGAGAAAAAAGTGTCATTGAAGAGCAATTTACCCCCCTTGCCCTAAAAAACATGTTAGGATACAATATATTTGTACTGTGGAATTCGTTAAAGGAAACATAAGATCCACTGTAAGGAATCCATTGAAAAGGACCCAATTTAGTCTTACCTAGATGCCTAGATTTTCGACCTAGGGATGCGCTATAGCACAAAGCTAACATAGAGACAGATGTAAATAAGCAATCTTCGGAACAAGAAAGCTCAAAAATGTGGCTGTCTGAAGTGATTTATGAGAGGCTCAATAAATGTGCACAATTGTATTAGAGAATGCCAAGATGCCCTAGGAAATAAGCAAGCAAGTGCATTATAAAGGAGCTTTAAGAAAAACTCAGCAACTCAATAAAATTACTCATGACAACAAATACAACACAAATGTTTAGAACTGGTCTTAATTTCTGTCAGAATGAAAAACATGATGGGTTATCCAGGGCTATGCCAGACTAGCCATTACAGCTCAAGAAAAAGGCCTTGAAACTACATCGAGGAATTCTTTGAAATCCTTCGGTCAGTGATCACTGATCAAGAAAGATACAAAATACGCTAGCACAGATTAACAAAAGGAGTTAGACTAGACAGAAAGCATTACTGTCTTTATCTTAAACTGTTGTGGGTTTACATCTTGTGGATTTGTTCACCCCATTGTGAAAAGGATCAGAGGTAAGAATTGCTTCCATCTGAAGTGGTATTAAATAGTGGTTTATATTGGAAAAAAGACAAATGCTGATGTTTACCAGAAGTCTGTAGAAGCAAAAAGTTTGAAGAGAAAGTAAATAAGGAATGATTGCTTCTATCTCTTTAATACAAACATAAATCCAAGCAAAGAAATTCTCAAGATAAAAGGTGTAAAGAAGAAAACAGTATTTCACAAAATGCATCATAATATTTCTAAAATAGTTTTTTGTAAAATGCCTGAAAGATCTTAAAAGGAATTAATCTAATGCGGTTTGATTTCTTTTTGTTTTGTTGCTTTCTTTTAAGCATGTACCTCTCTTCTCCAAAATCAAAACTATTAGTCAACCTTATAGACTATGATAGAGAGGGAATATATTGGAAGAGGGAGGTCTAGTCAGATCCGAAATACAGAAATACTTATGCTCACAAGTGAACATATTCTTAACATTCTCAGTATACCTATTTAAAATTACTAAGGTCTTTACTGAGGTAGAGAGAATTGTTTCCTTCTCTCATATAGTTATCATTTAATCCCAGGAATAATCTTGATCAGTGTAAGGTGGCTTTGATAATCCTTTTTTTTTTTTTACTTAAGCCTGCTATTTTAAAGAAAGATATAAAATAAAGTAAAAATGTGTCTATGATATGAGATTTAATAGGAACCAGCAGACTTCAAGGTTCGTGATTTTTGTCAGTCTTGGAACAGCTGTTGACATCTTTTGCTGGTATTACTCTTTGCCTGAAGATTGTTTGTTGAAGACTATGATACTACATCATCAACAAGTGTCTATGTTGTATTAACCAATTTAATTTTGGCAGAAGAAAAGATAACTAATTTATTACATTGTGTTTTTAAAATAAAGCTTTCAACTTTCAGGAAATTACAAAGAGAAAAAGAGACTGCCCCTGCAAAAATAGTATCTTTTGTCTGATTGTGTCTAATTTCAACTCATTCTATGGAAGTAAATACAAGCTGAATTTTCTCAGTACATCTCAGGAAGGTTGATATAGAATTTCTGTGTAAAGGAGCTTGTCATACTTACCCTCCACAATCACATACAAAACTTTCCATCAAAATAGATCCCAAAGACATCAATATTAAATAAAGCTTGCAAAGGTAAGTAGCTATTATTCCTTATCTTTGAACTAATATTTTTACTGAGGCTGAGAAAATCCATACTTATGAATCCTGACATCTCTTAGCTATTCAGCGTTTATATAAAAAATAGCTCCTATGCCTTCAGTGAAGTTGTCTATAGTTTTTATGAGTGCAGAATGAGATTTCAGCCCTCTAACTAACATTTGCCCCAAATTCAATTTTTTCGATATCTTTCAACTCTTTGAACAATAAAGACAGAGAAAATATTACTATGTTAGTCTTAGTCTTCCTATTTTATTGCCTCTCTTTTTGTGAGTTAAAAGTTCATGGAACTATATCTGAAAGACATAAAATAAGACAATATCTCTGAAATGATTGTGAAACAAATGTAATGGCATACTTTTTTAAAAACACTCAAGATTGATGTGTCACGTTACTTGATCATGCATCTTTGCTCATGTTAAAATCAAAGCACAAGCATCATATGCACCTTAGTAAGTAAAGGTTTGAAACAATAACCTAAACTATTCTTACACAAGGTCGATTTTGAGTAACAGAAATTTGATGGAAATACAGGACTAACTTCTTTATCAGGATGAACTGCCTTTAAAATATTTGGTTTATTTTTGAGTTTCTTTCAATTTCTCCCCTGTAAGGATGTAGGCAAATAGATCCCTCATAAATAGAAAATGTATCTGCTTTTCTTTTTCATATTTATTTTCACATGTGGTGTTTGATACAATATGAGTAATTTTACATGATATAATTAAGCGTTGTGAAAAATAGAATGCTAGTTTCTAGTTGCAACTAGCTAGTTGCGAATGAACAAGTTCAGCTTTTGGAGATAATTTAGCTACATTAGCGCATTATTGTATACTTCAGCTATAGACATTGCTTCTTTAACTATGCTACTTGCATTAGTCATTATATGAACTAGGTCACCCGGAGCTACTCTAGGCCTCTTCTATGACTCTTCATTTTGCTGCAAAGATATGTTGGGTGGTGTTCTGACCAAGTGTAGATAACTACAGTGTAGATTAACCGTCAAAGCCTCTTTCCCTTCAATGGAGAAAAAGAGCTACTTGTGTAAGACAATTCATCTTGCCATAAAGAGATGCCTAAAACGAGCCAGATGTATAGCACTCCAAAGGAGACTATTTCTCTCAACTGACAAACTGACAGGCACTAATGAACTCTAGGGATAACGGTATAAATGCAATACTACACTGTGTATTGCTAAGTCGGTGGTGTGTCCCGCAGATACTGGCTGGGAAATCTCATAGTGCTGGGAAACTGTTTTGTACTGGAAACACTTAAAACAGATATTAATTTAATTACCTAAATGATCCTGTTCGCTGTTGAAGGGCTGCTCATTTGCTTAAAACTGTTGACCTGAATGAGCAAATCCAAGGCACTTTTATAAATGCATCCATTTAATATTTGCAGCACTGAATCAAACCTCCTCATAAATGGTGGATGTCACTTTACAATAAAAGGTAAAAGTGAAAACCAGGCAGATCTCATTCATGCACTGATGTCAAAGATGAATTAATTCTTAGTTACCTACTTCATAATAGCTGTATCCTGAAATGAAAAATCTGATTTAACCGTCAGAATTCCTGAATGCACACACCTTATCTTTTTGCCAAGTGTTTACAGAGACACGACTAACAAAGAAAGCGGCTCCCAGAATTTGAAATCACAAAGGAATAGATTACCGACGAAATAAATATGAAAGGGCCAGTCTCCAATTACTTTGGGGAAAAATATTTAAATTCCATATCTGAAGACATATTGCATATGAACTGATCTGGAAATTGAATGTGTGAATTCACAGACTGTTTGGAAAAAAGAAGTAGTTTCTTATTGCGTACTTCACAGAAAAATCAATCCGCTGCAAGTATTTGCACTCCCACAGGATAGCCCTGAATGTGAAATGGATGGAAGCATCTCTTTACACGTCATTTCAGATGCCTGCAGTGAAAGGTACTTCTGTGCTCATCACTCCAGGCTCCTTTTCTTATCAGTGGAAAGAAAAGGTGGGTTTTATTTGCAATTAATCTGACCAACCTTAGAATACTACTTTCCTACTACTTAGGATCCAACTTTAGAATAAGATGAATAATGCTCTAAAAGCCTCTCTATCTCCATTTACTACAAGAAAAGCCTGCGTGAGCGTGCTGGATTCAGCTGTAACAGTTATTTTTCTCCTTCTTAGTAGCTGGTGCAGTGCTGTGTTTTTGACTTTAGCCTGAGAACGGTGCTGATAACACCGATGTTTTTAGTTGTTGCTAAGTAATGCTTACCCCGATCAATGACTTTTCAACCTCATACTCTATCTTGAGGAGGGGCACAAGAAGTCAGGAGGAAGCAGAGACAGGACACCTGATCCAAAGTAGTCAAAGGGATATTCTGTACCACAGCACGTCATGATCAGTGTATAAACTGGGGGAAGTTACCCGGAAGGCCCAGATCATTGCTTGGGTGAGCTTGGGTATCAGTTGGCTTGTAGCGAACAGCTGTATTGTTCATCACTTGTGTTTATTGGGCATTTTTTCCTTTCCCCTCTTAATTTTATATTATCTTGTTCTTTGCCTTTCTATTCCTTCTTATTACTGTTGGTGTAGTAGTAGTAGTTTTGTATTATGCCTTAGTTACTGGACTCTTCTTACATCAACCCGTGGCATTTACATTCTTTTGATTCTCCTCCCCATCCCTCTGGAGAAGGTGGGCGGGGAAAAGCGGGGAGAATGAGCGAGTGGCTGCATGGTTCTGAGTTACCAGCTGGGCTTAAACCATGACAGTCTTTTTTGGCGCCCAGTGTGGGGCACGAAGTGTTGAGATAAAAACAGATCTGACCAGAGTGTGTCTAATTGTATCTGTGATAAGCATTTATTGTTTTGGATTAATAGTCACTCATCACAATGTTGATTTATTCGCTCTCAGAGTTGTTGTGCTTGATCTCAGAGTATCAGCATGTCATACCCTTATTTGCAGCCAGTATTTGCCGTTGTAGCGTTTATTGGCTTTGGGGCCTGGGCTAAGGTTCTCATTTCGCTGTACTTTATGGTAATGACTTGTAATACAATACACACTCATTATCATCAATACTCATTGATGATGAAACTGGGCTGGTATGTGTTCTCAGAGTGGTCATCACCTCTATACTATGGGAGGCATGTAATGGGAATTTTTAACAATTAGACATCTTTTTTTTCCTTCCCTCTGGGGGTCAACCTTCGTAGGAGGTGTTCCCTCACACCCTTTGCTCCCCCTCTAGGCTATTTACAGTAGAAGGAGATTCTGGAAATGTTAAAGATCTTGAATATCCTTTCAATGCCCTTGAAAGCACCCTGCTCCTTTTGCTGGAAACCAGCTTGCTGCTGAATATGCTGTCTGTGTTTTGCCTATGGCATGACCGCCCTGAGAATACCCAATCTTATCCAATCTCAGAAGCTAAGCAGGGTCAGGCTTGGGTCTTGTCTAAGGTTAAAAAACTATTTAAGAATACTACCAAGAGGTCTTCCCCAAGGCTGGACAGTCGTGGGTAGCAGGTTGCGTGGGATTCTGTAGGCAACTATCTAGGCCACTTGGCCCCTCCAATGCTTGAAATTTCACTCCTGAACAAACGCAGAAGCCAGAAAAAAATAGCAGACCACTTAGATGAGGTGTGCAATACCAGAGAGAGACAACTTGCTGCAATGTGCTGGGGCTTGTCCTACGCCGACAGAGCCCTGTTCTGTAGGAGCAGGAAAGACATGTCTCTGGGTCTGATGGCAAAGTGACAGACAATGCAGCTACTCAAACCCCAAGCACAGCAGCTCCCTCAACTTCAAGCGACAAGCACAACAGCTACTCAAAACAGGACAGCAACAGACAATGCAGCTACTCCAACTCCAAGCACAGCAGCTGCCCGAACTCCAGGTCCAAGCACAGCAGCTAATCAAACCCTGACAATAGACACTGCAGCCACTGCAACACCAGTGAAAGACACTAGAGCCGCTCCAGTTCCAGGGAAAGACACTGCAGCCACTCCAGCCCCAGTGACAGACACTGCAGCTGAACCAAAGGATCAACCCATGCCAGTATCAGTAGCCCCTATAAGCAAGAAGAAAAACAAACGAAAGGCACAAAAAACTACTTGTGCAGTGAAGGAAGATGAAGACTCAGTGCTCAAACTAGGGGAGTGACACCTGAACCACAGGAATTACTACACGAGTCAGAGGGAGAAGACAACGTAACTTCTAGATCCCTGACCTTAAGTGAGCTGTGGAACATGCAGAAAGATTTCAGCTGTCTTCCAGATGACCACATTGTCACCTGGTTGCTCCGATGCTAGGACAATGGGGCCAAGAGTCACAAACTAGAAGGTAGGGAAGCCAAGCAGCTGGGATCACTTGCTAGGGAAGGAGGTATCGACAAAGCAATTGCAAAAGAGAAACAAGTCCTCAGCCTCTGGAGGCGGCTTTTGGCAGCTGTGAAGGAAAGGTTGCCCTACAAGGATGATGTTATGTGCTGCCCAAGCAATTGGACCACAAGAGAGAAAGGCTTCCAGTACCTGAAGGAGTCAGCCATTCTAGAGATGATCTATCATAGGCCAGATGCTGGGAATGCACCTGTAGATCCAGATGAAGTTGAATGTACAGGACCCATGTGGTGGAAGTTTACACGGAGTGCACCGTCATCATATGCCGACTCATTGGCAGCAATAACCTGGAATAAGGCAGCACCACAACAGTGGATAAATTGAGTCATCAAATCTGAGAGTTCGAAGACAGTCACACCTTTTCCATCACTTCAGCTGTGGAAAAATTGTCCCAGGAAGTTAAACAATTGAGAGATGATCTATCCAATCTATACAGCTCTCCACATGTAGCAACCCATGTCTCAGCTATTAACAGAAGGCTCCCTATTACCTGAGAGAGAAGATATAGGAGGTACACACCACGGGCCACCCCATGGTTTTACCAGCGGGATCATGGAGGAGACACGAGAAAGTGGGATGGAAAACCTACCTCCTTTCTGGATGAAGAGGTGCGTGAATTAAAAACAACTCAATAATAATCCTCACAAGAAAGTTGCTGCTCCAGGCTTTGGTGAGCAGCTTTCCAGATGGGGTGGAACACCTGATTTCACTCTAACTCCTATGATAAGGAATACTAATCCCTTTCTACAAGAAATAAGAGGAAAATCTTATGATCACTATTAGAGGGGCCATGCCTCCAGCCAGGTGGAGGTAAGGGATAATCAGGTTTGCTGGACTGCGTGGATCAGATGGCCTGGCACATCAGTCCCACAGAAGCATAAGGCTCTAGTAGATACCAGCACACAGTGTACCCTAATGCCATCAAGCCATCGAGGGGTGGAACCCATTTGTATTTTTTTGGAGCGAAAGGAGGATCCCAAAGGTTGACTGTACTGGAGGCTAAAATCAGCCTGACTGGGAAGGAGTGGCAAAGGCAGCCTATTGTGTCTGGTCCAGGGGCTCCATGCATCCTTGGCATAGACTATTTCAGGAGAGGGTACTTCAAAGACCCAAAAGGGTACCGAGGGGCTTTTGGTATTGCTGCTTTGCAGACAGAGGAAATGGAGCAGCTGTCCACCTTGCCTGGTCTCTCAGAGGATCCTCCTGTAGTGGGGTAGCTGAAGGTCAAAGAACAAGTGCCAATCAACCACAACAGTCCCGGCGGCAATATCGCACTGAGACTCCCTGATTCCCATCCATAAGCTGATTTATAGACTGGAGAGCCAAGGAATGATCAGTAGGACCCGCTCACCCTTTAAAAGCCCCATATGGCCAGTGTGAAAGTCCAATGGAGAGTGGAGACTAACAGTAGACTATTGTGGCCTGAATGAAGTCACACCACTATTGAGTGCTGCCGTATTGGACATGCTAGAGCTTCAGTATGAACTGGAGTCAAAGGCAGCCAAGCGGTACGCCACGATTGATATTGCCAATGCTTTTTTCTCAATTCCTCTGGCAGCAGAGTGCAGGCCACAGTTCGCTTTTACTTGGAGGGGCGTCCAGTCCGCTGGGAACCGACTGCCCCAGGGGTGGAAACACAGCCCTACCATCTGCCATGGACTGATCCAGACAGCACTGGAACAGGGGCAAGCTCCAGAGCCCCTGCAATACATTGATGACATTATTGTGTTTGGGTAACATGGTTTAGTGTGAGGTGTCCCTGCCCATGGTAGGGGGGTTGGAACTAGATGATCTTAAGGTCGTTTCCAACCCTAGCTATTACAGGATTCTATGACAGTGGAAGAAGTCTTTGAGAAAGGGAGGAAAATAATCCAAATCCTGCTAAAAGCCTGTTTTGCCAAAAAGCAGAGTGAGGTCAAGGAACCTGAATAGAAGATTCAATTTTGGGGAATAAAATGGCAAGATGGATGTTGCCAGATCCCCACAGATGTGACCAACAAGATAACAGCAATGTCTCCACTAAGAAATAAGAAAGAAGCACAAACTTTTTTGGGTGTTGTGGGGTTCTGGAGAGCGCACATCCCAAATTACAGTTTGACTGTAAGCCCTCTCTATCACGTGACCCGGAAGAAGAATGGTTTTAAATGGGCCCCTGAGCAACAACAAGCCTTTGAGCAAATTAAACGAGAGATAGTTCATGCAGTAGCCCTCGGACCAGTCCGGACCGGGCCAGATGTAAAAAATGTACTCTATACTGCAGCCGGGGAGAACGGTCCTACCTGGAGCCTCTGGCAGAAAGCTCCAGGGGTGACTCGAGGTCGACCCCTCGGCTTTTGGAGTCAGGAATACAGAGGATCTGAAACTGGCTATACTCTCACTGAAAAAGGGATACTGGCAGCATACAAAGGGGTTCAAGCTGCTTCAGAAGTGCTTGGTAATGAACAACAACTCCTACTGACACCCTGATTTTTGCTTTGCCTCAGTCTTCAATGTGCATGGTGGACCTGGGGCTCCCCGGTCCTGAGTCAGAAGACCAGGGCTGCAGGAACCGTGACTTTCCATTGATGGACAGAGCAGTGCATGGGAGCAGTCCTTGGGGCCAGGGCTGGACATGGGCGTACTGTGGGGAGCCCCACAGTGCCCCGCCCCACCTGGGCCCCCGCGTTCCAGAACTGAGGTCACCGCGGTGTTCCGTTCTAAACCGTTGCTGGCCCGGCAACGGCCCCAGTGCCTGCGGAGACGGTGCTGTGTGCAGCAGCACCAGCGGCACTGGGGGTGCTTTTCCCTCGTGGAGGAGCACTCCAGTCTTTATTTTTGCGAGCTTTCTGTTTACCGGCCCTCTCCCGGCCCTGCGAGGATGGGCCAGTGGCTCTGCTGCTGCGGGTCCAGGTGGGTTCCCCCACGGCTTGGGGACACGCCGGCACACCTGCAGCCCAAAGCAGCCGCCTTGCTCATGCCCGATGGCATCTGCCCTGCAGGGATGACCCTGAGCCGAGCAGCAGTGCAGGCTGACCAGGCATCACTGGAGCCGCTGCTGCGGGAGTGTGCGGGTGAGCCAGGGCCGTAGCCAGGGGAAGAAGAGGGACCTCCTCCTCTTCAGGGACAACGTGGTCATCGCCAAGACCAAGTAAGACTGACAGAGCCCAAATGCCCTTCCTCCCAAGCCCTGGCCTTGGCACCAGGGTACCCAAACAGGAACAGCCAAGGAGCAGGCGCAGGACCCCAGCACCTGCTGCTGGGTGCACCCATGGCTGTGCCCATAGCAGCTGAGCGCTAGAGGGGAGCCAGTGGGCTCGGGCACCTCCAGGTCACTCCCTGCTGCTCCTCTCTGCAGACGTGGCAGCACCCCGAGCCCGCTGCTCTGCCTGGCCCTGGGCCTGCTCCAGGTGCTGAGCAGCGGGAAGGGCTCCGACGGGGATGCCACTGAGGAGGAGGAGGAGGAAGGGAAGGCCGGCAGGTCCCTGGTCTTCCTCTGGCCCTGCGGCTCCTGTGTCGTCACCTTCTGGTGAGTCCCGGTGCAGCGTCCCACGAGAGGGGTGGCAGCACCTCTGTCCTGCCCCTCGGGGCATCCTGCGCTGGGGCACAGCGGGCACTCAGGCTGCTTCTGCTCTCTCTTGGCAGCTCCCGGGCAGTGAAGGAGCTCTGGCTCAGCGCCCTCCTTGGGTAAGCCCTACCTGGCACTGAAGCACAGGGCACAGAGCAGACTGTGCTCCCATCATGGGGGGGTGCTCCACACCTGACGCACAAACGATAACGGAACACCTCTGCTGGGCTTGGCAGAGGTGCCCCAGAGGTTGCAGGCAGAGGCGCTCCCACAGCTGCAGGCAGAGGAGTCCCCACTGCTGGGCAGCCACAGCCGCCGGAGCTGCTTCCTCCGGCTGTGTCAATCCAACTCCTGCCCAGCCCCATCCTCACCACTCCCGCTGCTCCCGCTCCACTCCACTGCCGCGGGGTACCAGCCCTTCCGGGCAGCATGGAAGTGCTCCCCAGGCTGGCAGCAGAGGGAGGAGCTGCCTTGGGTCTCACGCAGCTCTTTCTCTGCCCCTTCCCCACGCACAGACCGCCGGAAGGAGCGCAGGGGGCCCGGGTGACCCGGCTGCCATCCATCCGGATGGTGCTGAAGGAGCTGAGGGGCCGCAATGCTGTGAGTGTCCCTCCTGCCCCTGCTCTCCCCCAGGGGCTGCCCCAGCTCAGCATCAGCTGCATCGCTCCTCACCTTCTCTTTTTCCCTTGCCCAGGCGACGACGCTGGATGCCAACAGCCTGGAGAGGTTGCTCCAGCGCCAGGCTCAGGTCAGGGTCACTTGAGGCGCAATCCCCACCTCTCATACACGGCCAGGGGCTGATGCAGCTCGCTGGGGACCCTTTCTGCTGAGGGGCTGCTTGCTGAGTGCAGCCCATTTCTTGCAGGCTGGCGCCCAGCAGCTGCCACCTCCTGGCTCTTCCGGCAGACGTGGCCACGTGGATGGTGAGTTTGCAGAGGACAGGGGCAGGATGGCCCTTCTCTCCTGCTCTTGCAGGCGCGCATGCCCGCTGTGATGGGGCTGCCGTTGCCCTTCACACAGGGCACGTCCATCCCCATCGCTCAGCAGCAGGAGAGAGCTGAGCCCTGGGGCCAGTCCCAAAAAATACCGCCTCTCCCATGGCATGGACAGTGGTGGACAGCACGGAGGGAGTCTGGGAGCTCTCTCCACGTGCCTCTCCTCCACGGCTCTTTGCTCTGATTCCCTTGGCAGCAGGCAGGTCCCGCCGGAGCAGGATGAGGCTGCCCTGGCCGTTTGCACGGTCCGGGACCTCAGCTGCACCAGAGGTGCCGGGGCCATCAGGCTCTGCTTGCCCGGGAGCTCTGTTTGGCCGCCCCTGGGAGAGCTCTGCAGCCACGATGGCATGCTGCCCCAGCCCATTCAGGTAAGCCAGCCTGGCCAGGGCGTACTCAACACATCTCATCTCATCCCATCATCCCATCCCATCATCCATCCCATCCCATCCCATCCCATCTCATCCCGTCCTGTCTCTTCCCATCCCTCCCATCCCATCCTGCTGGCTCCACCAGACAGGGGCTGTCCCAAGCACCTACCTCAGGGCCCGTATCCAGCCCAGCAACTCTCCTCCTCTGTGCCCTCAGGACCTGCTGGCGCTGCTCAGTGAGCACGGGCCGTCCACGGAGGGGATCTTCCGGCTGTCAGCCAGCGAGCGTGCCACCCGCGAGGTCAGGGAGGCACTCGACAGCGGGCTGGAGGTCCACCTCGAAAGCCAGCCCGTGCTGCTGCTGGCCGTCCTCTTGAAGGTGAGCCCTGCTGACCTGGAGCCTGCAGCTCCCGGCTCTCTTGGTGCTGACGGGCACCTGCGGGAGCACCAGCAGAAACCCAGCCGCCTGCTCATGAGCCAGAGGGCGGGGGATGCTGCGGGTGCTCCTGGGGGCCAGCGGCCAAAACCTCACGCGGAGCCCTTGGCCCCGCAGGACCTGCTCCGGAAGATCCCCTCCAAGCTCCTCGATGGCCGGCTCTACGAGGAGTGGATGAGCGCCATGCAGAAGACCAGCAGGCAGGAGAGGCTGGCAGCACTCAGGGAGTAAGTGCGGCAGCAGCCTGCGGGGACCGGCACAGGCGGCACTCGCCTGCAAAGCAAGGCCTGCCTGAAATAGCCATGTTCCTGCAAGCCGCCTCGGGCTTCTGTGGTGTTTTGGTGTTGGGGGAAAAGGGCACAGGGAAGCATTTCTCTCCATGGAGCACTTCCCACGGGGACTGGGGCTTGCTCCAACAGGGGCCTCTGTGAGAAGGGCAGGGATGAAGGGAGGTGGCTGTGTCTCAGTGAAGGCAGTCCCTCTGCTGTAGAGCAGGTGGTGGCCTTGGGTGAGATCAGCCTGGGAGACCTGTGTTGTCAACACCGACTTCATTAACGCTGTGCTCCCGCTCCCTCAGGGTGGCCAGCAGGTTACCCGAGGCCAACCTGCTCCTGCTGCGGCAGTTGCTGTTGCTGCTTAGGAGCATCAGCATAAACGTGGCCACAACGAAGATGACGGCCGGGAACCTGGCCATCTGCGTGGGGCCAAACCTCCTGAGCCCACCCCAGGAGCTGCCCCTGGATGCCCTGGCTCAGGAGACGGGCAAGGTACGCTGCGTTCGCCGCCAGGCTACAGCCTCCCCAGCCCGCCCCAGCTTTGCTGTTCCCAGGGTCCTGGCTGCCTCCTCCCATCAGCAAAGCCGTGGGGCAGCAGCCGGGAAGGGCAGCCCCAGGGCTGCAGCTTCCTGCACAGAAGCGTGGGTCAGGCTGGGAAAGGCTGTTGGAGCCCTCTCAGGGCCCGGTGAAAGCAGTGCTTTGCTGTGTGCAGGTGACCCAGCTCGTGCAGCTCCTCATTGAAGAGCAGGAGGCACTCCTTGGGCAGGAGGAGGCCGGGCTGGGCAGCGAGGGGGACGAGGAGCCTCCAGCGCCGCCCGCAGAGGCAGAAACAGCCGAGGTTTGTGAAGTGCACAAAGAGCGTGACAACAAAAGCCTTCCCCTTCGGAAGGTGGGGCTGCTGCCGCAGGGACAAGCACGGTCAGCCACCGGCCTGCAGCTCTGCCAAAGCTCCAAGCAAGGCGGATGCAGGTTGAGCATCCTGCTTTGTGCGGTGATCTCGCAGCTGGCTCAGCTGAGCTGAGCAAAGCCATCCAAGGGCTGTGCCTTTCAGAGCTCGGGGAGCAATTGGGCAGGGAGGTGCTTGCTCCCTGCTAACTTACACTTCCCATTGCAGGTGCCTCCTGTCGCTCCTGAGAGCGAGCAACAGAACAGCTTTGGCGGGGAGGAAAGGTAAAAGTACCTAGCTTTGCTTGGTTCAAGGTAATCGTGGCTTCAGCTGTCTAACAATCCTGTTGAATGGAAAGGTTGCCCGGCTCCGCAAGAGGGAACCGAAAGCGGCGAGCAGCCTCTGAAGAGGGGAGCGATGGGCCACCCTGCAAGAAGAAGAGCAGGCTGTCCACCGAGCCCTTCTCAGGGATGGGCAACTGAAAGCAGGGGAAGAAGGAGGAGCACGGGTATGTAGCAGACCTTCTTTTCCATCTTTCTAAGTTCTGAGGATAGGAAATACTCCTGAGGTGCAGAGGATGGTCCTAGAAAGGGGGCATGCAGACGTCCTCGGAGGAGCATGTCTGTCAGCAGAAACATACCACCGCAGCATTGGCAGGTTTCATTTTGCCCCTGTAGAAGCCCAGTTTGTGTAAGTCTGGTTTCAGTACAGCAAAGTGAGGGATGCTGCTGCTTGGGTTTTGGAAAGGACCATGCCAGAGCTCCCAGGGCTCCCTGCCAAGCCCTGCTCCCTGGTGAGGGGCACTGCACATCCCTGTCAACTTGCCATGCTCTGAGGGTATCAATCACGTAGGTTGAGAAGGGACCAAAGCAAACTGCAGTTGCCAGGAAGGAGCCTCTCCCCTGGGCTAGGAATGACCCCTTTGACAGCACGCGTCCAAAAAACCCAGGAGAGCCAAGTCCTGCCTGTTCCTGCCCTCACGGTTTCATCTGCGCTTTCTGACTCTGCCCTCCTAGGTGCCCGTGTACTGCTTGGGCTCCCCAGAGGAGCTCTGCCGCCCGGTTCGAGTTCCACCCTGCGGCCCCAGCACCACCCCGGTGGCGGCGAGGACAGAGCCACGGTGTCCTGCTCTGCGTGGAAGGTGCCACCAACCCACCTGGAGCCAGAGCAGCGCCGTCGGGCCCATGCCAGCCCTCGCAGGAGACCTTGCTGGCTTACTTGTCAGCTCTGCCGGCAAATGCCCACCTGCGGACATGTCTCCCCGATGCGGAGCTGGACTTTGAATGCCATCTGACGGCATTTATTACTGCATTTGTTTCTATGTTACTGCGTTTGTTACTCTGTTTTATGCCTATGTTTGTTAGGCTATTGCTGTTTCTTTTAGAATTAGTGTTAGGGTATTTAGTGTGGGGTAATTAGTAGTTATTTCATGTTGTTTGATAACATACTTCGTAGTTTTGTAGATTATAGGGTAGTTAGGGTTGGAAAGGACTTCGATCAATTTCATGTTAGCTCACAAGACTTGTCTTGGAGTGGCTTTACAGCGCTGTTAGTAACAAAGCAGAAAGAATTACAGAAGTTGCATCTGTCTCTCTGCCTTGCCATCTGCACCCTGCAGAATGCAGAAAAAGAAAGTATTCTGCCAAACAGAAGAGAAAGTATGCCGGGAGAGTCTCTGGCTTGGGCAAGAAATGAGAGAAAGACATTTATGAATGCAGAGGAACTACTACTGCACCTTGAAAAGATTCAGATATGCTCCAGATGAGTACTGGCCTGCGCTTGGAATACAGCTGCATTATCTTAGACACCTGTGAAGGTCCAGAGGAGAAAATTGTCTCTAAGAGAAAATGCAGGCGGGCAGGCAGGCAGCAGAAAGGAGCATGGAATTGAACCACTGTGTTTTCACTGACAACTGCTCATTCCGGGCAGGGAGATGCTGAAACAGAACCAAAAAAGCAACAATAAGAAAACAAAATTTTAAGAAAACCCTCACAAAACCAAACAAAAATCCTCCAACAACAACAACAAAAAAGAGAAAAAAAAACTTGTGAAGAAACAAACACCCCCAAACCCAACCAAACAAAAACCCCCAACCCGAAATCCCATTTGGGAAAAAGAAAAAAAAGAAAAAATCCCTCAGATCCCTCTGCATGGGAGAGGGAGTCAGATCAGCTCTCAAGATCTTAGTGTGATCTACCATAGATGTCCAGTGTCTACTGTGATACTTTATAACAGAAGGCTGTCTAAATGCCATTGGAAATGATAGCAGGCATCCCAGTTTGTCGCCTGCAGACAAAACTGTCTCACATCTGGGTACCAACTGAGCGATTTGTTTGTAATGGGGCTGAGTGACTGATGCGTGCGCATTCTCCTTGCATTTGCTGGAATAGGTTGCGCAGAGTGCCTGCAGTTCTCAGCATTTCTTCATATGTGCTATGCTTTCTGAATGTTCTTACCCTTTCTACACAGAAATAAAGTGCAAAATCAATATCAGGCCAGTCTCTGGGTTTGGATGAGCCCCTTCCCCTTCTAGTCCTCTCTCCACCTCTGGGTTGCATTTCTCTCTCTCTGCACACAATATTCCAAGTGACGTCTCTTACCTTAGTTACCACAATCTTCTTATCTCGGCCCATTGGATTTACATTCTTTTGATTCTCCACCCCATCCCTCCAGGACTGGGGGCTGGGGAAGAAGTGGCGGAGTGAGCGAGTGGGTGCATGGATCCGAGTTACCAGCTGGTCTTAAACCACGACAGTGAGTAAATCAGATGCAGCGCAGTGTCGAAAATAGACAGACGCCTCTAAAAGACATCCTTTGCATCCTTAAGATGGGATCACTGAAGACATGAACACTGAATTGCCCTTTATCAATGCCATTCAGGTACCATGAGGAACCTGAAAACACCACTTATATCAGGTGCCTAATGTTTACATGCCTATGCTTATTAATCTTTTCTGCTATCTGTTAGATAGTGAGAATAATAACATTATCTGAGGAGGGACAATATGTTAGAAACTCTGGAGTGCCCTGAAATTACAGTAGTCAAGTCAATACTTCTTAAGAGAAAGACTGGGTGGTGTGGTCAGAGCATTTGCCAATGAAAACTGAGGCAAAGATGTCATTTCACTGCACATTCCCAACAGCTGCTAATCGGGAATGAGCTAGTTAGCAGAAATAATCAGCATATATCCTATTAGGTAATCGAGATCAATGGGTTTCAGGTATAATATGCTCCCATTATATAGGCATTTTAAAAACGTACCTTCTCTTCCAAGAGTGAGTATTTGGAAGTGTTCAGTACCAGACAACATTCATTCTAACTGAAATCATGTGGACCCTACACTTTTTTTCAAAGACAACTAATGAGCCAGTATGTATTTTTTGAGACTAAATTCAAATGGATTCTTTGTCCATTGATGAATTCATTCCAATGATCTAATATGAAAGGGACAGCCAAAGTTTGTATTTAAAAGAATATTTTTATCCAAAAGGAACAAAGTAGTTTCTTGGCTAGGTGGGAATTAAAAATAATCTAGAAAAGAATTCACAGATGTGTCTATTTCTCATGTTACTCTGTGCATTCTGACACCATTTCACCTGTCTACTACACAGAAAACGTGTTTGGAGCATGGTCACATTTTCATAGCTTGAAATATAAATAATTTTGGTGGTTCCTTTTGCATAGGCTTGTGACTAGCTCGTTTTTAGGAAGACAGCATGAGCAGTTGAACTCCAGTGGTCCTCCAGCCCTGCATTTCTTTCTGTTTCTTTAGATTGCACATCATCCGCCCAATTCTCAACTTTTTGTTGAAGTTTATTCAACTATTTGTTGAATACTTCTGCTGAGGTATAGTTATATGTGGTTACCATTTAATGTTTCATTCCATTTTCCTCTCTTTTTCTCATATCAGTCAAACAATGCTGGAGATTGTCTTTTGATCTTATGCCCTGGAATGCAGTATAGTTCTACTTAATGTTTGTGTGGGTATGATTACAAATTTTGAGAGAAGATCATGAACACATCAATACTTGCACCTTAACATTTCTAGAGGCCTGAGAAAATGGAAGACCAAATCACCACTCATTAAAGCCTTTCTCAGTTCTTCCCACTGCTTGACGCTCTACTCCTCCATGATGTTGTAGGAAGAAAGACGAGGCTGAAATAAAACTCTCAGGAACAAATTTGTGTAACAGATATGCCATGGATCAAGCTATTTGCCATCAAGGAAAGTGCTGGGAGAGTAGTCTGAGGTAATCTCCATTGATTACAAACCACTGCTCTGCAATACAGTATCCCATTAATATTTACCCCAAATTCACCAGTCCCTCTTAGGTCACACTGGGAATGTTTAATGACAGAAAAATTTTAAACAGCCAGTGATTTTCTTGTGCAAATTGCCAATGACATGTAAATAGCTTGTCATTTGTGCTTGATGCTTATTTTGCTGTTCAGGCAAGTTGAGGTGAAAAACGTTATTTTAGTGAAAAAGAGAAAAAACTGCTTGCCTGGGTTATAGTTACATTATATCTGCAACATAAAATGAGGCTACTGCTAGAATGCTCAGGCCCACACAGCCCTCCTCGAGTTCTCCTACGTCTCTAATTGCTTCCACTTCACTTGTTTCACCACTACTCAAAGCATAGGTCCAGATGAAAACTAATCCTCAAATAAAAGACTATTTAATTATTATTATTCCACTGAGTTCTATCATATGGTTAATTCTGCAGTCGTATGGATGTCAGAGCTGATATAGAGAACAAACAGGTGGAAACAGAAAGTAGGGAAGAATCATCCCTTTTTTGGCAACACAGACACATGCTGGATGAAAGTGATAAGCTAGGTGGAAACCACTGCCTGCAAATATCCTTCCCCACCTTATAATTAATACAGCTGAGACCTCAGTGTACCAGAATAAGTTCCGACCAAATACAAGTAAAAGATCTAGCTCCCTCACAAAGCTATGACCCAGAAAATATTCCCTGAACTCCTAAGCACAGAACAAGCAACTGTCATCTTAGAAGAAAGTCTAAGAATGACATCTCCATTGGTACCAAACTGTCTCTCTTTTCTTAAGAAATTGAAACCATTGTCTCCACAAGCCCTAAGTAGAGGGGTTTTAACAAAGGTAGCATTTTTCACAGCAGATTGTGCAGGAAAGTGCACAGGAGGCAGCCAGCAGCTCTGCTGCAGACAGTATAAAACAGCTCAGCAAAGGTGGTGATGTACCGCAAGGTCTGGATAGAACTGCAGGAGGCAAACTTCTTGTCTTCAGGAGGTAGGCAGTGGTAGAACATCTGTGTCACCAAGTGAAGGACTTGTTTCAGCAGCCTGCGCAATAAAAGAGATCACCAGAAAGAGCCAACTGGATCTTCCCTGAGACCCTCTAGCTACAAGAAGAGCCTGAATCACCACTTCTGCCAAAGGAGGTGCGGTAGAGTCTGTACCTGTGGGGTTGGGAAATGGACATGCCTGTGATGGCAGAGGCTGAAAGCTCATGTCTTAAAACCAGAAGCTGCTCCACCTGCAGATCTGCATCTGCAAAAGAGACTTAGTGCCCTGCTGACAGGCAAGGGGCTGAATTTCTACCAAAGATTAAGAATGAAGCATTTCACTACAGAAGCAAGATTTTATGTCATTTGTATTTTCTTTTTCATGCTTCTGGAGGGCAGGGAATTATACTTCTTGACTTTTCCAAGACAAAAACTGAGCTCTTGAAATATCAGTTGTGTCTATCCTTTAACTAAATACTAAATTGCTCAAGTGAGAATAACTTTGAGTTAGCTGTGGTTGTCGTTTTGGTTTTTTTCTTTTTTTTTCCAAATCAATTTCAGAAATAAGTATTACTAAATGTGATTACTATGAATGCTGGGAGCAAAGGAACTTCCGTCTCCATATTTTATTTTAATCTCAGTAAACTCTTAAAACATCTTGAAGAACTATAACAGATCCTACAGGAATTGTTTTTCAACTTCATTTATAAAGCCTGTAGTGAAGTTAATCTTTTGCCTTCTTGCATCATTCAGATGCCTAATTTCTCCACAACTCATCAGGGACTTGAAAAATTGAATTTATTCCAAATGTGGTTTTATATTTTATATATAACAAAAGAAGCGTAAGGTTAAAAAAAAAAAAAAAAAAAAGTAAAAATCACTGTTAAAGTGGTGACAAAAGCAGACTGATGAGATGAAAATTACCTTGACAAAGATAGAGTATTGACCCAAGAATAGATGAGGGAAAGAATAATTGAATGCCAGAAAACTGTTGACTCTGAGAACACCTACTGCAGTGATAAGCTTTAGAAAAAGCAGTGCCGTTAAAAGTGGCTTGAAGTACTGCTTCAAAATTTTGGAGCTCTGAAGCTTGACCAAGGTTGAATAGACTAGAAAGAGCATTGACACAAAAGGGATTAATACTAGCTTTGCAATATTTTTCTATTAAAAACAAAACAAAGCAAAACCAAAACCGAAAAACCAAACCAAAACAAAAGGTAGAAAAACCCACTCCAAACCTTTTAACCTGCAATTATAAACTGATATAGTATTCTGAATTATGCTTGGATTGGAAGGGTCATCCTTAGTATAGAATCAAAGAATCATAGACTAGTTAGGGTTGGAAAGGACCTTAAGATCATGTAGTTCCAATCTCCTTGCCATGAGCAGGCTCACCTCCCGCTAAACCACGTCACCCAAGGCCCTGTCCACTGCCAGGGATGGAGCATTCACAACTTCCCTGGGCAGCCCATTTAGTTCCTTTGGCACTAAATGAAAGAATCACATTACAGTTTCCGATTCCTCCATCTAGACTGAGAGATGGGTGTGAGCTGATTGTCCAGATCACAACCAAGCTAGAATGCACAGCATCTCTTTTCCAGCCCACGACAAGCTCTGAAGTGGGCTAGAAATGCCAGTAACAGTAAGCCTCACACTCTAATAAAGATGCTGAAAGAGCCAAGAGGGGTCTTCCTGACTGAGTGATATCTCAGTACCTTTGTCATTGTAATTAAGTACCATTATGGAGAAAATAAACAATTTTATACAGGGGTACCAAGCACATCAATCTTTGAATAGTAAAATTATCAACTAAAGCTAGAGTGGACTGCAAATTTACACATCTTGTTCGTCAGCAGACTTGTGGGCTCCCAAGAGTTTAAACAAACTGCAGCGCAGAGTTGCAAAAACCTCTTGCAAGGGAGGCAAATGATACTAATTTTGAACAGGCAGTGAGGTCACCCACTTTGCAAGTTCCAAGACAAAAAAGAGAGAAAATCATCAGTATGATGATTTTGATATGACAGTATGATTTAAGTCGAAGTTCTTAACAAAAGGAATTTTTGACACAGCATGGTTGTACTTGACTTAGGCGTATGAATTAATAAACCAGAGAAGATGCAGTCAGTCAAGTCTCATGGTAAATGGCCAAGGGAAAAGATTTTTAAGTTTATTAATATTTCATAGTCTTGTAAGTGGGCTTTTGATTTAGGAAACAACCGTAACAGCATCACCCATTGTGACTGTCCTTCAGACAAACATAATAACTTTTAGAGTACAGGATGAAGGAAAAAGCTTCAAGATCCCTCTTGAGAAACAGTTATTAGTGTCTCAAGTGGTTCTTTACAGAATGATGGGTAAGCTGTAATGCCTCTGACATCTTTCTCATGATATTTTTTAAACCTCACTGAGCATGTTCAGGTGGAATAGATTAAATATCATTAATATTTGGGGATATTATGGGATTCATTACCTTTTAGAAATTTATGATCTTAATCTAATTTAGAAATCTTTTCTAGGACTCCCATGTAATTGAGAGAGAAAAGCATCATTGAAGAGCAATTTACCCCCCTTGCCGTAACAAAACAGTGTTAGGATACAATATATTGTACTGTGCAATTCGTTAAAAGGAAACACAAGATCCACTGTAAGGAATCCGTGGAAAAGGACCAATTTAGTCTTACCTAGATGCCTAGATTTTCGACCTAGGATGCACTACAGCACTAAGCTAACATAGAGACAGATGTAAATAAGCAATCTTCGGAACAAGAAAGCTCAAAAATATGGCTGTCTGAAGTGATTTATTGAGAGGCTCAGTAAATATGCAAAATTGCATTATAGAATGCCAAGATGCCCTAGGAAATAAGACAGCAAGTGCATTATAAAGGAGCTTTAAGAAAACTGGGCAACTCAATAAAATTACTCATGAAGTTAAATGACAACAAATACAACACAAATTTTTAGAACTGGTCTTAATTTCTGTCAGAATGAAAAACATGATGAGCTATCCAGGGCTATGCCAGACTAGCCATTACAGCTCAAGAAAAAGGCCTTGAAACTACATCGAGGAATTCTTTGAAATCCTTAGGTCAGCGATCACTGATCAAGAAAGATACAAAGTACGCTAGCACAGATTAACAAAAGGAGTTAGACTAGACCAGAAAGCATTACTGTCTTAAACTGTTGTGGGTTTACATCTTGTGGATTTGTTCACCCCATTGTGAAAAGGATCAGAGGTAAGAATTGCTTCCATCTGAAGTGGTATTAAATGGTGTTTTATATTGGAAAAAGGCAAATGCTGACGTCTACCGGAAGTCTGTAGAAGCAAAAAGTTTGAAGAGAAAGTAAATAAGGAATGATTGCTTCTTATCTCTTTAATGCAAACACAAATCCAAGGAAAGAAATTCTCAAGATAAAAAGTGTAAAGAAGAAAATAGTATTTCACATAACGCATCATAATATTTCTAAAATAGTTTTTGTAAAATGTTTTGAAAGATCTTAAAAGGAATGAATCTAATGCGGTTTGATTTCTTTTTGTTTTGTTGCTTTGTTTTAAGCATGTACCTCTCTTCTCCAAAATCAAAACTATTAGTCAACCTTATAGAGTGAGAGAGGGAATATATTGGAAGAGGGAGGTCTAGTCAGACCTAAATACAGCAATACTTATGCTCACGAAGTGAACATATTCTTAACATTCTTGGTATACCTATTTAAAATTACTAAGGTCTTTACTGAGGTAGAGAGAATTCTTTCCTTCTCTCATACAGTTATCATTTAAACCCAGGAATAATCTTGATCAGTGTAAGGTGGCTTTGATAATCCATTTTTTTTTACTTAAGCCTGTTATTTTAAAGAAAGATATAAAATAAAGTAAAAATGTGTCTATGATATGAGATTTAATAGGAACCAGCAGACTTCAAGGCTCATGATTTTTGTCAGTCTTGGAACAGCTGTTGACATCTTTTGCTGGTATTCCTCTTTGCCTGAAGATTGTTTGTTGAAGACTATGATACTACATCATCAACAAGTGTCTATGTTGCATTAACCAATGTAATTTTGGCAGAAGAAAAGATAATTTATTACATTGTGTTTTTAAAATAAAGCTTTCAACTTTCAGGAAATTACAAAGAGAAAAAGAGACTGCCCCTTCAAAAGTATTATCTTTTTTCTGATTGCATCTAATTTCAACTCATTCTATGGAAGTAAATACAAGCTGAATTTTCTCCGTACATCTCAGGAAGGTTGATATAGCATTTCTGTGTAAAGGAGCTTGTCATACTTACCCTCCACAATCACATACAAACTTTTAATCAAAATAGATCCCAAAGACATCAATATTAAATAAAGCTTGCAAAGGTAAGTAGCTATTAGTTCCTTATCTTTGAACTAATATTTTTACTGAAGGCTGAGAAAATCCATACTTATGAATCCTGACATCTCTTAACTATTCAGCGTTTATATAAAATAGCTCCTATGCCTTCAGTGAAGTTGTCTATAGTTTTTAGGAGTGCAGAATGAGATTTCAAGCCCTCTAACTAACATTTGCCCCAAATTCAATTTTTTCGATATCTTTCAACTCTTCTGAACAATAAAGACAGAGAAAATATTACTATGTTAGTCTTAGTCTTCCTATTTTATTGCCTCTTTTTTGTGAGTTAAAAGTTCATGGAACTATATCTGAAAGACATAAAATAAGACAATATCTCTGAAATGATTGTGAAACAATGTAATGGCATACTTTTTTAAAAACACTCAAGATTGATGTGTCACCTTACTTGATCATGCATCTTTGCTTATGTTAAAATCAAAGCACAAGCATCATACACCTTAGTAAGTAAAGGTTTGAAACAATAACCTAAACTATTCTTACACAAGGTCGATTTTGAGTAACAGAAATTTGATGGAAATACAGGACTAACTTCTTTATCAGGATGAACTGCCTTTAAAATATTTGGTTTATTTTTGAGTTTCTTTCAATTTCTCCCCTGTAAGGATGTAGGCAAATAGATCACTCATAAATAGAAAATGTATCTGCTTTTCTTTCATATTTATTTTCACATGTGGTGTTTGATACAATATGAGTAATTTTACATGATACAATTGTTGTGAAAAATAGAATGCTAGTTTCTAGTTGCAACTAGCTAGTTGCGAATGAACAAGTTCAGCTTTTGGAGATAATTTAGCTACATTAGCGCTTTATTGTATACTTCAGCTAATAGACATTGCTTCTTTAACTATGCTACTTGCATTAGTCATTATATGAACTAGGTCACCCGGAGCTACTCTAGGCCTCTTCTATGACACTTCATTTTGCTGCAAAGATATGTTGGGTGGTGTTCTGACCAAGTGTAGATAACTACAGTGTAGATTAACCGTCAAAGCCTCTTTCCCATCAATGGAGAAAAAGAGCTACTTGTTTAAGACAATTCATCTTGCCATAAAAGAGATGCCTAAAACGAGCCAGATGTATAGCACTCCAAAGGAGACTATTTCTCTCAACTGACAAACTGACAGGCACTAATGAACTCTAGGGATAACGGTATAAATGCAATACTACACTGTGTATTGCTAAGTCGGTGGTGTGTCCCGCAGATACTGGCTGGGAAATCTCATAGTGCTGGGAACTTGTTTTGTACTGGAAACACTTAAAACAGATATTGAATTTAATTACCTAAATGATCCTGTTCGCTGTTGAAGGGCTGCTCATTTGCTTAAAACTGTTGACCTGAATGAGCAATCCAAGGCACTTTTATAAATGCATCCATTTAATATTTGCAGCACTGAATCACCTCCTCATAAATGGTGGATGTCACTTTACAATAAAAGGTAAAAGTGAAAACCAGGCAGATCTCATTCATGCACTGATGTCAAAGATGAATTAATTCTTAGTTACCTACTTCATAATAGCTGTATCCTGAAATGAAAAATCTGATTTAACCGTCAGAATTCCTGAATGCACACCTTATCTTTTTGCCAAGTGTTTACAGAGACACGACTAACAAAGAAAGCGGCTCCCAGAATTTGAAATCACAAAGGAATAGATTACCGACGAAATAAATATGAAAGGCCAGTCTCCAATTACTTTGGGGAAAAATATTTAAATTCCATATCTGAAGACATATTGCATATGAACTGATCTGGAAATTGAATGTGTGAATTCACAGAATGTTTGGAAAAAAGAAGTTGTTTCTTATTGTGTACTTCACCGAAAAATCAATCCGCTGCAAGTATTTGCACTCCCACAGGATAGCCCTGAATGTGAAATGGATGGAAGCATCTCTTTACACGTCATTTCAGATGCCTGCAGTGAAAGGTACTTCTGTGCTCATCACTCCAGGCTCCTTTTCTTATCAGTGGAAAGAAAAGGTGGGTTTATTTGCAATTAATCTGACCAACCTTAGAATACTACTTTCCTACTACTTAGGATCCAACTTTAGAATAAGATGAATAATGCTCTAAAAGCCTCTCTATCTCCATTTACTACAAGAAAAGCCTGCGTGAGCGTGCTGGATTCAGCTGTAACAGTTATTTTTCTCCTTCTTAGTAGCTGGTGCAGTGCTGTGTTTTTGACTTTAGCCTGAGAACGGTGCTGATAACACCGATGTTTTTAGTTGTTGCTAAGTAATGCTTACCCCGATCAATGACTTTTCAACCTCATACTCTATCTTGAGGAGGGGCACAAGAAGTCAGGAGGAAGCAGAGACAGGACACCTGATCCAAAGTAGTCAAAGGGATATTCTGTACCACAGCACGTCATGATCAGTGTATAAACTGGGGGAAGTTACCCGGAAGGCCCAGATCATTGCTTGGGTGAGCTTGGGTATCAGTTGGCTTGTAGCGAACAGCTGTATTGTTCATCACTTGTGTTTATTGGGCATTTTTTCCTTTCCCCTCTTAATTTTATATTATCTTGTTCTTTGCCTTTCTATTCCTTCTTATTACTGTTGGTGGTAGTAGTAGTAGTTTTGTATTATGCCTTAGTTACTGGACTCTTCTTACATCAACCCGTGGCATTTACATTCTTTTGATTCTCCTCCCCATCCCTCTGGGAGAAGGTGGGCGGGGAAAAGGGGAGAATGAGCGAGTGGCTGCATGGTTCTGAGTTACCAGCTGGGCTTAAACCATGACAGTCTTTTTGGCGCCCAGTGTGGGGCACGAAGTGTTGAGATAAAAACAGATCTGACCAGAGTGTGTCTAATTGTATCTGTGATAAGCATTTATTGGTTTGGATTAATAGTCACTCATCACAATGTTGATTTATTCGCTCTCAGAGAGTTGTTGTGCTTGATCTCAGAGTATCAGCATGTCATACCTTATTTGTAGCCAGTATTTGCCGTTGTAGCGTTTATTGGCTTTGGGGCCTGGGCTAAGGTTCTCATTTCGCTGTACTTTATGGTAATGACTTGTAATACAATACACACTCATTATCATCAATACTCATTGATGATGAAACTGGGCTGGTATGTGTTCTCAGAGTGTCATCACCTCTATACTATGGGAGGCATGTAATGGGAATTTTTAGCAATTAGACATCTTTTTTTTCCCTTCCCTCTGGGGGTCAACCTTCGTAGGAGGTGTTCCCTCACACCCTTTGCTCCCCCTCTAGGCTATTACAGTAGAAGGAGATTCTGGAAATGTTAAAGATCTTGAATATCCTTTCAATGCCCTTGAAAGCACCCTGCTCCTTTTGCTGGAAACCAGCTTGCTGCTGAATATGCTGTCTGTGTTTTGCCTATGGCATGACCGCCCTGAGAATACCCAATCTTATCCAATCTCAGAAGCTAAGCAGGGTCAGGCTTGGGCCTTGTCTAAGGTTAAAAACTATTTAAGAATACTACCAAGAGGTCTTCCCCAAGGCTGGACAGTCGTGGGTAGCAGGTTGCGTGGGATTCTGTAGGCAACTATCTAGGCCACTTGGCCCCTCCAATGCTCTGAAATTTCACTCCTGACCAAACGCAGAAGCCAGAAAAAATAGCAGACCACTTAGATGAGGTGTGCAATACCAGAGAGAAAACAACTTGCTGCAATGTGCTGGGCTTGTCCTACGCCTACAGAGCCCTGTTCTGTAGGAGCAGGAAAGACATGGTCTCTGGGTCTGATGGCAAAGTGACAGACAATGCAGCTACTCAAACCCCAAGCACAGCAGCTCCCTCAACTTCAAGCGACAAGCACAACAGCTACTCAAACAGGACAGCAACAGACAATGCAGCTACTCCAACTCCAAGCACAGCAGCTGCCTGAACTCCAGGTCCAAGCACAGCAGCTAATCAAACCCTGACAATAGACACTGCAGCCACTGCAACACCAGTGAAAGACACTAGAGCCGCTCAGTTCCAGGGAAAGACACTGCAGCCACTCCAGCCCCAGTGACAGACACTGCAGCTGAACCAAAGGATCAACCCATGCCAGTATCAGTAGCCCCTATAAGCCAGAAGAAAAACAAACGAAAGGCACAAAAAATTACTTGTGCAGTGAAGGAAGATGAAGACTCAGTGCTCAAACTAGGGGAGTGACACCTGAACCACAGGAATTACTACACGAATCAGAGGGAGAAGACGACGTAACTTCTAGATCCCTGACCTTAAGTGAGCTGTGGAACATGCAGAAAGACTTCAGCTGTCTTCCAGATGACCACATTGTCACCTGGTTGCTCCGATGCTAGGACAATGGGGCCAAGAGTCACAAACTAGAAAGTAGGGAAGCCAAGCAGCTGGATCACTTGCTAGGGAAGGAGGTATCGACAAAGCAATTGCAAAAGAGAAACAAGTCCTCAGCCTCTGGAGGCGGCTTTTGGCAGCTGTGAAGGAAGGTTGCCCTACAAGGATGATGTTATGTGCTGCCCAAGCAATTGGACCACAAGAGAGAAAGGCTTCCAGTACCTGAAGGAGTCAGCCATTCTAGAGATGATCTATCATAGGCCAGATGCTGGGAATGCACCTGTAGATCCAGATGAAGTTGAATGTACAGGACCCATGTGGTGGAAGTTTACACGGAGTGCACCGTCATCATATGCCGACTCATTGGCAGCAATAACCTGGAATAAGGCAGCACCACAACAGTGGATAAATTGAGTCATCAAATCTGAGAGTTCAAAGACAGTCACACCTTTTCCATCACTTCAGCTGTGGAAAAATTGTCCCAGGAAGTAAACAATTGAGAGATGATCTATCCAATCTATACAGCTCTCCACATGTAGCAACCCATGTCTCAGCTATTAACAGAAGGCACCCTATTACCTGAGAGAGAAGATATAGGAGGTACACACCACGGGCCACCCCATGGTTCTACCAGCGGGATCATGGAGGAGACACGAGAAAGTGGGATGGAAAACCTACCTCCTTTCTGGATGAAGAGGTGCGTGAATTAAAAACAACTCATAATAATCCTCACAAGAAAGTTGCTGCTCCAGGCTTTGGTGAGCAGCTTTTCCAGATGGGTGGAACACCTGATTTCACTCTAACTCCTATGATAGGAATACTAATCCCTTTCTACAAGAAATAAGAGGAAAATCTTATGATCACTATTAGAGGGGCCATGCCTCCAGCCAGGTGGAGATAAGGGATAATCAGGTTTGCTGGACTGCGTGGATCAGATGGCCTGGCACATCAGTCCCACAGAAGCATAAGGCTCTAGTAGATACCAGCACACAGTGTACCCTAATGCCATCAAGCCATCGAGGGGTGGAACCCATTTGTATTTTTTTGGAGCGAAAGGAGGATCCCAAAGGTTGACTGTACTGGAGGTTAAAATCAGCCTGACTGGGAAGGAGTGGCAAAGGCAGCCTATTGTGTCTGGTCCAGGGGCTCCATGCATCCTTGGCATAGACTATTTCAGGAGAGGGTACTTCAAAGACCCAAAAGGGTACCGAGGGGCTTTTGGTATTGCTGCTTTGCAGACAGAGGAAATGGAGCAGCTGTCCACCTTGCCTGGTCTCTCAGAGGATCCTCCTGTAGTGGGGTAGCTGAAGGTCAAAGAACAAGTGCCAATCACAGCCACAACAGTCCCCCGGCGGCAATATCGCACTGAGACTCCCTGATTCCCATCCGTAAGCTGATTTATAGACTGGAGAGCCAAGAATGATCAGTAGGACCCGCTCACCCTTTAAAAGCCCCATATGGCCAGTGTGAAAGTCCAATGGAGAGTGGAGACTAACAGTAGACTATTGTGGCCTGAATGAAGTCACACCACTATTGAGTGCTGCCGTATTGGACATGCTAGAGCTTCAGTATGAACTGGAGTCAAAGGCAGCCAAGCGGTACGCCACGATTGATATTGCCAATGCTTTTTTCTCAATTCCTCTGGCAGCAGAGTGCAGGCCACAGTTCGCTTTTACTTGGAGGGGCGTCCAGTCCGCTGGGAACCGACTGCCCCAGGGTGGAAACACAGCCCTACCATCTGCCATGGACTGATCCAGACAGCACTGGAACAGGGGCAAGCTCCAGAGCCCCTGCAATACATTGATGACATTATTGTGTTTGGGTAACATGGTTTAGTGTGAGGTGTCCCTGCCCATGGTAGGGGGGCTGGAACTAGATGATCTTAAGGTCGTTTCCAACCCTAGCTATTACAGGATTCTATGATACAGTGGAAGAAGTCTTTGAGAAGGAGGAAAATAATCCAAATCCTGCTAAAAGCCTGGTTTGCCAAAAAAGCAGAGTGAGGTCAAGGAACCTGAATAGAAGATTCAATTTTTGGGAATAAAATGGCAAGATGGATGTTGCCAGATCCCCACAGATGTGACCAACAAGATAACAGCAATGTCTCCACTAAGAAATAAGAAAGAAGCACAAACTTTTTGGGTGTTGTGGGGTTCTGGAGAGCACACATCCCGAATTACAGTTTGACTGTAAGCCCTCTCTATCACGTGACCCGGAAGAAGAATGGTTTTAAATGGGCCCC
The DNA here is from genome assembly GCA_017639245.1 of Myiopsitta monachus. Classification (NCBI taxonomy): domain Eukaryota; kingdom Metazoa; phylum Chordata; class Aves; order Psittaciformes; family Psittacidae; genus Myiopsitta; species Myiopsitta monachus. Next base: position 72,432,341 of record CM029919.1, read on the forward strand.
TGAGCAACAACAAGCCTTTGAGCAAATTAAACGAGAGATAGTTCATGCAGTAGCCCTCGGACCAGTCCGGACCGGGCCAGATGTAAAAAATGTACTCTATACTGCAGCCGGGGAGAACGGTCCTACCTGGAGCCTCTGGCAGAAAGCTCCAGGGGTGACTCGAGGTCGACCCCTCGGCTTTTGGAGTCAGGAATACAGAGGATCTGAAACTGGCTATACTCTCACTGAAAAAGGGATACTGGCAGCATACAAAGGGGTTCAAGCTGCTTCAGAAGTGCTTGGTAATGAACAACAACTCCTACTGACACCCTGATTTTTGCTTTGCCTCAGTCTTCAATGTGCATGGTGGACCTGGGGCTCCCCGGTCCTGAGTCAGAAGACCAGGGCTGCAGGAACCGTGACTTTCCATTGATGGAAAGAGCAGTGCATGGGAGCAGTCCTCGGGGCCGGGGCTGGACATGGGCATACTGTGGGGAGCCCCACAGTGCCCCGCCCCACCTGGGCCCCCGCGTTCCAGAACTGAGGTCACCGCGGTGTTCCGTTCTAAACCGTTGCTGGCCCGGCAACGGCCCCAGTGCCTGCGGAGACGGTGCTGTGCGCAGCAGCACCAGAGGCACTGGGGGTGCTTTTCTCTTGAGGAGGAGCACTCCTGTCTTTATTTTTGCGAGCTTTCTGTTTACCGGCCCTCTCCCGGCCCTGCGAGGATGGGCCAGTGGCTCTGCTGCTGCGGGTCCAGGTGGGTTCCCCCACGGCTCGGGGACACGCCGGCACACCTGCACCCCAAAGCAGCCGCCTTGCTCATGCCCGATGGCATCTGCCCTGCAGGGATGACCCTGAGCCCGAGCAGCAGTGCACGCCTGACCAGGCATCGCTGGAGCCACTGCTGCGGGAGCGTGTGCGGGTGAGCCAGGGCCGTAGCCAGGGGAAGAAGAGGGACCTCCTCCTCTTCAGGGACAACGTGGTCATCGCCAAGACCAAGTAAGACTGACAGAGCCCAGCTGCCTTTCCTCCCAAGCCCTGGCCTTGGCACCAGGGCACCAGAGCCGGGGCATCCAAAGAGTAGGCCCAGTTCCCCGGCACCCTGCTGCTGGATGCACCCATGGCTGTGCCCATAGCAGCTGAGCACTAGAGGGGAGTCAGTGGGCTCGGGCACCTCCAGGTCACTCCCTGCTGCTCCTCTCTGCAGACGTGGCAGCACCCCGAGCCCGCTGCTCTGCCTGGCCCTGGGCCCTGCTCCAGGTGCTGAGCAGCGGGAAGGGCTCCGACGGGGATGCCACTGAGGAGGAGGAGGAGGAAGGGAAGGCCGGCAGGTCCCTGGTCTTCCTCTGGCCCTGCGGCTCCTGTGTCGTCACCTTCTGGTGAGTCCCGGTGCAGCGTCCCACGAGAGGGGTGGCAGCACCTCTGTCCTGCCCCTCGGGGCATCCTGCGCTGGGGCACAGCGGGCACTCAGGCTGCTTCTGCTCTCTCTTGGCAGCTCCCGGGCAGTGAAGGAGCTCTGGCTCAGCGCCCTCCTTGGGTAAGCCCTACCTGGCACTGAAGCACAGGGCACAGAGCAGACTGTGCTCCCATCATGGGGGGTGCTCCACACCTGACGCACAAACGATAACGGAACACCTCTGCTGGGCTTGGCAGAGGTGCCCCAGAGGTTGCAGGCAGAGGCGCTCCCCACAGCTGCAGGCAGAGGAGTCCCCACTGCTGGGCAGCCACAGCCGCCGGAGCTGCTTCCTCCGGCTGTGTCAATCCAACTCCTGCCCAGCCCCATCCTCACCACCCCCGCTGCTCCCGCTCCACTCCACTGCCGTGGGGGTACCAGCCCTTCCGGGCAGCATGGAAGTGCTCCCCAGGCTGGCAGCAGAGGGAGGAGCTGCCTTGGGTCTCACGCAGCTCTTTCTCTGCCCCTTCCCCACGCACAGACCGCCGGAAGGAGCGCAGGGGGCCCGGGTGACCCGGCTGCCATCCATCCGGCTGGTGCTGAAGGAGCTGAGGGGCCGCAATGCTGTGAGTGTCCCTCCTGCCCCTGCTCTCCCCCAGGGGCTGCCCCAGCTCAGCATCAGCTGCATCGCTCCTCACCTTCTGCTCTTTTCCCCTTGCCCAGGCGACGACGCTGGATGCCAACAGCCTGGAGAGGTTGCTCCAGCGCCAGGCTCAGGTCAGGGTCACTTGAGGCGCAATCCCCACCTCTCATACACGGCCAGGGGCTGATGCAGCTCGCTGGGGACCCTTTCTGCTGAGGGGCTGCTTGCTGAGTGCAGCCCATTTCTTGCAGGCTGGCGCCCAGCAGCTGCCACCTCCTGGCTCTTCCGGCAGACGTGGCCACGTGGATGGTGAGTTTGCAGAGGACAGGGGCAGGATGGCCCTTCTCTCCTGCTCTTGCAGGCGCGCATGCCCGCTGTGATGGGGCTGCCGTTGCCCTTCACACAGGGCACGTCCCATCCCCATCGCTCAGCAGCAGGAGAGAGCTGAGCCCGGGGGCCCCTCAGTCCCACAAAAATACCGCCTCTCCCATGGCATGGACAGTGGTGGGACAGCACGGAGGGAGTCTGGGAGCTCTCTCCACGTGCCTCTCCTCCACGGCTCTTTGCTCTGATTCCCTTGGCAGCAGGCAGGTCCCGCCGGAGCAGGATGAGGCTGCCCTGGCCGTTTGCACGGTCCGGGACCTCAGCTGCACCAGAGGTGCCGGGGCCATCAGGCTCTGCTTGCCCGGGAGCTCTGTTTGGCCGCCCCCTGGGAGAGCTCTGCAGCCACGATGGCATGCTGCCCCAGCCCATTCAGGTAAGCCAGCCTGGCCAGGGGGTACCCATCCCTTCCCATCCCATCCCGCTGGCTGCTCCAGGCAGGGGCTGTCCCAAGCACCTACCTCAGGGCCCGTATCCAGCCCAGCAACTCTCCTCCTCTGTGCCCTCAGGACCTGCTGGCGCTGCTCAGTGAGCATGGGCCGTCCACGGAGGGGATCTTCCGGCTGTCAGCCAGCGAGCGTGCCACCCGCGAGGTCAGGGAGGCACTCGACAGCGGGCTGGAGGTCCACCTCGAAAGCCAGCCCGTGCTGCTGCTGGCCGTCCTCTTGAAGGTGAGCCCTGCTGACCTGGAGCCTGCAGCTCCCGGCTCTCTTGGTGCTGACGGGCACCTGCGGGAGCACCAGCAGAAACCCAGCCGCCTGCTCATGAGCCAGAGGGCGGGGGATGCTGCGGGTGCTCCTGGGGGCCAGCGGCCAAAACCTCACGCGGAGCCCTTGGCCCCGCAGGACCTGCTCCGGAAGATCCCCTCCAAGCTCCTCGATGGCCGGCTCTACGAGGAGTGGATGAGCGCCATGCAGAAGACCAGCAGGCAGGAGAGGCTGGCAGCACTCAGGGAGTAAGTGCGGCAGCAGCCTGCGGGGACCGGCACAGGCTGGCACTCGCCTGCAAAGCAATGGCCCGCCTGAAATAGCCATGCTTCCTGCAAGCCGCCTCGGGCTTCTGTGGTGTTTTGGTGTTGGGGGAAAAGGGCACAGGGAAGCATTTCTCTCCATGGAGCACTTCCCACGGGGACTGGGGCTTGCTCCAACAGGGGCCTCTGTGAGAAGGGCAGGGATGAAGGGAGGTGGCTGTGTCTCAGTGAAGGCAGTCCCTCTGCTGTAGAGCAGGTGGTGGCCTTGGGTGAGATCAGCCTGGGAGACCTGTGTTGTCAACACCGACTTCATTAACGCTGTGCTCCCGCTCCCTCAGGGTGGCCAGCAGGTTACCCGAGGCCAACCTGCTCCTGCTGCGGCAGTTGCTGTTGCTGCTTAGCAGCATCAGCATGAACGTGGCCACAACAAAGATGACGGCCGGGAACCTGGCCATCTGCGTGGGGCCAAACCTCCTGAGCCCACCCCAGGAGCTGCCCCTGGATGCCCTGGCTCAGGAGACGGGCAAGGTACGCTGCGTTCGCCGCCAGGCTACAGCCTCCCCAGCCCGCCCCAGCTTTGCTGTTCCCAGGGTCCTGGCTGCCTCTTCCCATCAGTAAAGCCGTGGGGCAGCAGCCGGGAAGGGCAGCCCCAGGGCTGCAGCTTCCTGAACAGAAGCGTGGGTCAGGCTGGGAAAGGCTGTTGGAGCCCTCTCAGGCCCCTCGGTGAAAGCAGTGCTTTGCTGTGTGCAGGTGACCCAGCTCGTGCAGCTCCTCATCGAAGAGCAGGAGGCACTCCTTGGGCAGGAGGAGGCCGGGCTGGGCAGCGAGGGGGACGAGGAGCCTCCAGCGCCGCCAGCAGAGGCAGAAACAGCCGAGGTTTGTGAAGTGCACAAAGAGCGTGACAACAAAAGCCTTCCCCTTCGGAAGGTGGGGCTGCTGCCGCAGGGACAAGCACGGTCAGCCACCGGCCTGCAGCTCTGCCAAAGCTCCAAGCAAGGCGGATGCAGGTTGAGCATCCTGCTTTGTGCGGTGATCTCGCAGCTGGCTCAGCTGAGCTGAGCAAAGCCATCCAAGGGCTGTGCCTTTCAGAGCTCGGGGAGCAATTGGGCAGGGAGGTGCTTGCCCCCTGCTAACTTACACCTTCCCATTGCAGGTGCCTCCTGTCGCTCCTGAGAGCGAGCAACAGAACAGCTTTGGCGGGGAGGAAAGGTAAAAGTACCTAGCTTTGCTTGGTTCAAGGTAATCGTGGCTTCAGCTGTCTAACAATCCTGTTGAATGGAAAGGTTGCCCGGCTCCTCAAGAGGGAACCGAAAGCGGCGAGCAGCCTCTGAAGAGGGGAGCGATGGGCCACCCTGCAAGAAGAAGAGCAGGCTGTCCACCGAGCCCTTCTCAGGGATGGGCAACTGAAAGCAGGGGAAGAAGGAGGAGCACGGGTATGTAGCAGACCTTCTTTTCCATCTTTCTAAGTTCTGAGGATAGGAAATTCTCCTGAGGTGCAGAGGATGGTCCTAGAAAGGGGGCATGCAGATGTCCTTGGGGGAACATGTATGTCAGCAGAAACGTACCACCGCAGCATTGGCAGGTTTCGTTTTGCCCCTGTAGAAGCCCAGTTTGTGTAAGTCTGGTTTCAGTACGGCACAGTGAGAAATGCTGCTGCTTGGGTTTTGGAAAGGACCATGCCAGAGCTCCCCAGGGCTCCCTGCCGAACCCTGCTCCCTGGTGAGGGGCACTGCACATCCCTGTCAACTTGCCATGCTCTGAGCATGTCAATCACGTAGGTTGAGAAGGGACCAAAGCAAACTGCAGTTGCCAGGAAGGAGCCTCTCCCCTGGGCTAGGAATGACCCCTTTGACAGCACACGTCCAAAAAACCCAGGAGAGCCAAGTCCTGCCTGTTCCTGCCCTCACGGTTTCATCTGCGCTTTCTGACTCTGCCCTCCTAGGTGCCCGTGTACTGCTTGGGCTCCCCAGAGGAGCTCTGCCGCCCGGCCTTCGAGTTCCACCCTGCGGCCCCAGCACCACCCCGGTGGCGGCGAGGACAGAGCCACGGTGTCCTGCTCTGCGTGGAAGGTGCCACCAACCCACCCCGGAGCCAGAGCAGCACCATCGGGCCCATGCCAGCCCTCGCAGGAGACCTTGCTGGCTCACTGGTCAGCTCTGCCGGCAAATGCCCACCTGTGGGCACGTCTCCCCGAGTGCGGAGCTGGACTTTGAATGCCATCTGACGGCATTTATTGCTGTGTTTGTTACTACGACTGTTACTGCATTTGTTACTTTTTGTTAGGCTATTACTGTTTCTTTTAGAAACTAATGTTAGGATATACTTTAGGATATATTTAGGATATAGATTAGGAAACAAGTTCTAGGATAGTAGTTATTTCGCGTTGTTTCAGTACACACCTCGTAGTTTTGTAGATTATAGGGTAGTTAGGGTAGTTAGGGTTGGAAAGGACTTCGATCAATTTCATGTTAGCTCACAAGACTTGTCTTGGAGTGGCTTTACAGCGCTGTTAGTAACAAAGCAGAAAGAATTACAGAAGTTGCATCTGTCTCTCTGCCTTGCCATCTGCACCCTGCAGAATGCAGAAAAAGAAAGTATTCTGCCAAACAGAAGAGAAAGTATGCCGGGAGAGTCTCTGGCTTGGGCAAGAAATGAGAGAAAGACATTTATGAATGCAGAGGAACTACTACTGCACCTTGAAAAAGATTCAGATATGCTCCAGATGAGTACTGGCCTGCGCTTGGAATACAGCTGCATTATCTTAGACACCTGTGAAGGTCCAGAGGAGAAAATTGTCTCTAAGAGAAAATGCAGGCGGACAGGCAGGCAGCAGAAAGGAGCATGGAATTGAACCACTGTGTTTTCACTGACAACTGCTCATTCCGGGCAGGGAGATGCTGAAACAGAACCAAAAAAGCAACAATAAGAAAACAAAATTTTAAGAAAACCCTCACAAAACCAAACAAAAATCCTCCAACAACAACAACAAAAAAGAGAAAAAAAACTTGTGAAGAAACAAACACCCCCAAACCCAACCAAACAAAAACCCCCAACCCGAAATCCCATTTGGGAAAAAGAAAAAAAAGAAAAAATCCCTCAGATCCCTCTGCATGGGAGAGGGAGTCAGATCAGCTCTCAAGATCTTAGTGTGATCTACCATAGATGTCCAGTGTCTACTGTGATACTTTATAAGCAGAAGGCTGTCTAAATGCCACTGGAAATGATAGCAGGCATCCCAGTTTGTCGCCTGCAGACAAAACTGTCTCACATCTGGGTACCAACTGAGCGATTTGCCTGTAATGGGGCTGAGTGACTGATGCGTGCGCATTCTCCTTGCATTTGCTGGAATAAGTTGCGCAGAGTGCCTGCAGTTCTCAGCATTTCTTCATATGTGCTATGCTTTCTGAATGTTCTTACCCTTTCTACACAGAAATAAAGTGCAAAATCAATATCAGGCCAGTCTCTGGGTTTGGATGAGCCCCTTCCCCTTCTAGTCCTCTCTCCACCTCTGGGTTGCATTTCTCTCTCTCTGCACACAATATTCCAAGTGACGTCTCTTACCTTAGTTACCACAATCTTCTTATCTCGGCCCATTGGATTTACATTCTTTTGATTCTCCACCCCATCCCTCCAGGACTGGGGGCTGGGGAAGAAGTGGCGGAGTGAGCGAGTGGGTGCATGGATCCGAGTTACCAGCTGGTCTTAAACCATGACAGTGAGTAAATCAGATGCAGCGCAGTGTCGAAAATAGACAGACGCCTCTAAAAGAGCATCCTTTGCATCCTTAAGATGGGATCACTGAAGACATGAACACTGAATTGCCCTTTATCAATGCCATTCAGGTACCATGAGGAACCTGAAAACACCACTTATATCAGGTGCCTAATGTTTACATGCCTATGCTTATTAATCTTTTCTGCTATCTGTTAGATAGTGAGAATAATAACATTATCTGAGGAGGGACAATATGTTAGAAACTCTGGAGTGCCCTGAAATTACAGTAGTCAAAGTCAATACTTCTTAAGAGAAACAAAAATGGTTTTGGAGAGCAACTGGTGAAATACAATGAAATACTGTGCATTTCATAATGCTATCATGTCTGACATTTTGCCCATTACACACCACAAAAGCGCAAACACAAGTAAACTGTTCAATATGGAATAGGATCATTTACCTACCAACAGGGATCTTGTCATAAATACTTTTGCAAGATATATATATACACATATGGGTAATAAATATATGCATCCACATGCATATACATTTTTTTTAAATCTTACTTTATGAATGAAAAAGCTGTATGGAAGTGAGGCAGGTTAATTGTGTTGCCTGATTTCTGGTGTTCACACATCCCTCTAGCTTAACAGATCCACTCAACTGTTAGGAAGGAAATATCATCTCAGTATTAATAGTATCTCAGACGAACATCATATCGAAATGAAATCTAACAAACTGTACGTCAGGGACTTGATAAACAGAAACAGCATAATGGTTGCAAGGTCAGAGCTGAAGCCTGTCTAGGCATCAAGTTTAAGCAGAACACATGTGAAAAGGCTGGTTTGCCATTCATAGAATTGCAATGGCCCCAGTTCATCTTTGTTTAGACTAGTATTAAAACTAACGCGATCTTGTACCCTGACACTTGTTAGAAGCTTGAGTTTCCTCTATATGTTGAAGTATTCCTCCATTGCAATCTGCATTATGCCATATTGGATATCGGTAGTGTACGTACTGGAAAATGCAGCAGTATGCATCTCAACAGAACATAATTCATTCTGCTTCTGGGGTAATTGAGACAATAGTCTCTGCTGCTACAGCTATAATGCTAGTGGGCCCAGAGGCTGTTTGACCATCCCTATGATACCTCATTGGCTGTAACGTAGGTATACCCAGAGAGTATAATACAGACTGAGCATCAGAGTTAGAGGCAGAAGGAACTGCAGAGAAAACATCCCACCGAGGATTAGTAGCCTGAGTGTATTCCCTGCAGCAAGAATTGAATAACCGACAAGGGAAAAAGAAGTGTCGGAGTGAGTTGTCATCGCTCTACAGTTGTCAAACAGAGGCAAGAAGAACCACTTCCCAAGACATTTGCGAGCTAGCCTTTCACCACCTGCGAACTGGATTTGTACAGTCTCAGACTGGCACTTTTGCTCTCTTCCACTCTTGCTTTTTGCTCATTACTGCCCATGTATTACCTCAGCCCTCAGCGGCCTCTTCCCCAGACTGAGTAATACGGAAGGGTCATTACAGCTACATTCGCTACTGAAATCTTTGTCCTTCATACTTTGGTATGTTTTGCCAGTTATTAAAAATCAAAAGTTGTCCTGAATGCCAAAAGAAGCACCACACCGTAGACTAAATTGCAAAGACTTACTGGAGGGGCAAATGCAATGCAATAAACGATCCAGCCCTTTTTTGCAAATGATTGGGCAAATCTCAGGAAGAGCCTGGGTCTGTGAAGCCGCTAGTCCAGAAAGGAGCATCTTAAACTTGATTTAGTTTAATATCCTAGGTTAAATGTACTCAAAATGAAGATGAAATAGCTTAGCTATTGCAAGGGTGTACAGCTAGATCATGACCAACTAACTCCATAGGTTTGTAAACAGATGGCTTTGAAAAGCACCTTCCAAAGAGCTAGCCAGATCTCAAGATTTCCACTTGGAATAAATGCATCCTTCAGTATCAGAGTGCTGCAGAAAACTAAGATGCGAATGTTCTGTAAGAATACTCTACATGCAGAATGAATTTCAAATAGAGCTTTACCAAAATGCTTGGATTAATAAGTGACGTTGGCCTAACAAAATATGATGAGAACTTTTGAAAGGCAAATTCCCTGGCAGTAATTCACTCTGGGTATCATTCTCATCTGGTCAAGTCAGCATTCTCTAACCGGGGGAGACTTTCAACCATGTCTTCTTAAGGGGAAAAAAAAAAACAAACCAAAAGGAATGTGATTTTTATCTGTTTACACCAACCCATAGGACAAAGGAGATATACAGTCAAAATAATATGCTACCTCAGCATTGCCTGCCAACCTGTGATTTTAGTATGGCCTGGTGAGGTATGCTGCTGCTTGGGTTTTGGAAAGGACCATGCCAGAGCTTCGCGGGGCTCCCTGCCGAGTCCTGCTGCCTTGAAAGGGGACACTGCCCATCTCTGTCCGCTTCCCATGCTCTGAGGGTATCACATGTGGTGAGAAGGGACCAAAGCAACACTAGTTGCCAGTAAGGAGCCAGAAAGGAGCCTCTCTCCTGTGCTAGCAATGACCTCTTTTACAGCGTAGTGCCAAAAAACCCAGGAGCCAGCTCTCACCTTCTCCTACCCTCATGGTTTCATCAGTGCTTTCTGACTCTGCCCTTGTAGGTGCCCATTTACGACTCTGGATTCCCCAGATGAGCTCTGCTGCCTGGGGCTGGCGTTGCACCCTGCCGCCCCAGCGCCACCTCGGCAGCGGCGAGGACAGAGCCACCATATCCTTCTGCTCTGGCTGGAAGGTTCCACCACCTCACCCCGGAGCCAGAGTAGCACCCTCAGACCTATCCCAGCCCTTGCAGGACGCCTTGCTGGCTCACTCCTCAGCTCCGCCAGCAAATGCCCACCTGCTGGAGCATCTCCCCAAGTGGGGAGCTGGCCTCTGGACTTTGTTCCGACCGCTGTTACTACGCTTGTTACTGTGTTTACAACTACGGTTATTAGTCTATTGCTACGTCTTTTGAAAACAAATTTTAGGATATACTTTAGGAGAGTTATAGGATATAGTTTAGGAAACACATTATAAGATATGGGATATATATAGGATATAGTTTAGGAAGCACGTTATAGGATAGTAGTTATTTCAGATTGTGCGAGTACACACTTCAGAGGTTCATAGGATAATTAGGATTAGAATAGGATAGTTAGGGTTGGAAAGGACTTCCAGTAATTTCATGTCATGTCACAAGACTGCTCTTTGCGTGGCTTTTCGTCTGTATTAGTAAAAAAGCAGAAAGAATTACAAAAGTTGTATCTCTCTGCCTTGCCCTCTGCATCCTGCAGAATGGAAAACAGAAAGTATACAGAGAGAGACTTTGGATTAGGAAAGAAACGACAGAAAGATATTTATGAATGCAGAAGGACTACTGCTACACCTTGAAATATATTCAGACAAGCTCCAGAAAAGTACTGCCTGTTGTTCGAATACAGCTGCATATCTTAGACACCAGTTAAGGTCCAGAAGTAAAGAGAAACTTGCTTCTGAAAGCAAATGCAGACAGGCAGCAGAAAGGAGCATTGAACTGCCCCACTGTGTTTTCATTGACAACTGTTCATGGCAGGCAGAGATGCTGAAACAGAAACACAAGAAACAACAACAAGGAAACAAAATAATAAAAACAAACAAACAAACAACAACAAAAAAAAACACCAAAAAAAAAAAAAACCACAGAAAACCAAACAAAAACACCTAAAAGAGAAAAATACTAAAACCACAACTAAATGCCACTGGGAGATGATAGCAGGCATCCCAGCTGTCTGCAAACAAAGCTGTCTCAAATCTGAGTACCAACAGTGTGATCTGCTTGTAAGAGGGCTCAGTGACTGACACGCATGTATTCCCCTTGCAGTTGCCGGAATACTGTGTTCAGACTGCCTGCAGTTCTCAGCATTGATAGCGTCATATGTATTATGCCTTTCTGAATTTTCTAACCATTTCTATACAGAAATAAACTGCCAAATCAATATCTGGCCAGTCTCTGGTTTTGGATGAGTCCCTTCCCTTTTTACTCCTCTCTCCATCTGTGGGTTTCACTTCTCTCTCTGACACTTACCTGTCCAAGAAGACAAAAAGGTCATGAAATGGTTGCATTTATTGAAGCCTTTTCCTTCTCCCAGGAGCTTTGGTTTTTCTCCCAAAACACCTGAGGAGACACTTGCACCCAGGAAAAGGTCTTGACAAGGCAAGAACTTGAGTATGTTGCTACTTCTTCTAATCTGAGAAACAAAAGCACTGCTTTGCCGAGAAGGCCGCTGGTCAGTATTTCTGTGATCTTGCTATGCTTTCATTCCATCCTTCTTCACATTCAGTACCAAAGCCCCAAATCTCTTGGCCATCCCACAGACTATCTTCTGAAGAGAGTAATTTAAAAGTGTAGGGAACTTCGCTTTATGGAAAGGAGTTTGTATTCTGTCACCTGGAAAAGTCAGAAAGAACTGATAAGTTACAAGGGGACAGGCACTTCAATTCTACCTCATCTAAAAAGTAGCTGCGAATTAAAAGCTATTCTCTATGAGCTGGCAATGATAGGAAAGACTCCTCATCTTCCTCAGGGAAAAGTAAAACCCCGAAGCCATACAGAATGTTGGCCAGGGATGGAGCATTCACAACTTCCCTGGGCAACACATTCCAGTGCCTCACCACCCTCACAGTAAACAACTTCTTTCTTATATACAATCTGAACTTCCCCTGTTGAAGTTTGAACCCATTACCCCTTGTCCTATCACTACAGTCCCTCATGAAGAGTCCCTCCTCAGCATCCCTATAGGCCCCCGTCAGGTACTGGAAGGCTGCTATGAGGTCTCCACGCAGCCTTCTCTTCTCCAGGCTCAACAGCCCCAGCTTTCTCAGCCTAGCTTCATATGGGAGGTGCTCCACTCCCCTGATCATTCTCATGGCCCTCCTCTGCACTTGTTCCAACATGTCCATGTCCTTTTTATGGTGAGGACACCAGAACTGCACACAATACTCCAAGTGGGGTCTCACGAGAGCGGAGTAGAGGGGCAGGGTCACCTCCCTTGACCTGCTGGTCACACTCCTGTTGGTGCAGCCCATGATACAGTTGGGTTTCCAGGCTGCGAGCGCACACTGAATCCGGCTCATGTTTATTTTCTCATTGACCAACACCCCCAAGTCCTTCTCTTCAGGGCTGCTCTTAATCTCTTCCCTGCCCAACCTGTAGCTGTGCCTGGGATTGCTCCCACCCAGCTGGAGGACCTTGCACTTGGCATGGTTAAACTTCATCAAGTTGGCATCGAGCCACCTCACAAGCGTGTCAAGGTTTCTCTGGCTGGCATTCCTTCCCTCCAACGTATCAACCGAACCACACATCTCGGCGTCACGGCAAATTTGCTGAGGGCACACTCAATCCCACTGTCCATGTCACCCCCAAAGATGTTGAACAAGATCAGTCCCAACACCGATCCCTGAAGGTCATCAGTCGTTACTGGCCTCCAGCTGGATAGTGAGCCACTGACCACAACTCTTTGCATGCTGCCATCTATCCAGTTCTTTATCCACCAAGTGGTCCACCTATCAAATTGATGTCTCTCCAACTTAAAAACAAGGATGTCATGTGAGACAGTGTTGAACTCTTTGCACAAGTCCAGGGAGATGACACCAAATGCTCTACCCCATCCATCAGTTCCGTAGCTCCATCCTAGAAGGCCACCAGATTGGTCTGGCAGGATTTCCCCTTAGTGAAGCCATGCTGGCTGTCACCAACCACCTTGTTGTTTTTCATGTGCCTCAACATGCCTTCCAGGAGAATCTGCTCCAAGATTTTGCCAGGCGCAGAGGTGAGACTGACTGGTCTGTGGTTCCCCGGCTCCTCCATTTTCCCCTTCTTGAAAATGGGGGTTATATTTCCCTTTTTCAAGTTGTCGGGAACTTCACCTGACTGCCATGACTTTTCAAATACGATGGACAGTGTCTTAGCAAGTTCATTTGCCAGCTCCTTCAGGACCCTCAGGTGGATTTCATCAGGTCCCATGGGCTTGTGAGTGTTCAGGTTCTTAAGACGGTCTCGAACCAGATCCTCTCCTACAGTGGGCCCAAGGTCTTCATTCTCACTGTCCCTGCGTCTGCCTTCCAAGACTTGGGTGGTGTGGTCAGAGCATTTGCCAATGAAAACTGAGGCAAAGATGTCATTTCACTGCACATTCCCAACAGCTGCTAATCGGGAATGAGCTAGTTAGCAGAAATAATCAGCATATATCCTATTAGGTAATCGAGATCAATGGGTTTCAGGTATAATATGCTCCCATTATATAGGCATTTTAAAAACGTACCTTCTCTTCCAAGAGTGAGTATTTTGGAAGTGTTCAGTACCAGACAACATTCATTCTAACTGAAATCATGTGGACCCTACACTTTTTTTTAAAGACAACTAATGAGCCAGTATGTATTTTTTGAGACTATGAATTCAAATGGATTCTTTGTCCATTGATGAATTCATTCCAATGATCTAATATAAAAGGGACAGCCAAAGTTTGTATTTAAAAGAATATTTTTATCCAAAAGCAACAAAGTAGTTTCTTGGCTAGGTGGGAATTAAAAATAAATCTAGAAAAGAATTCACAGATGTGTCTATTTCTCATGTTACTCTGTGCATTCTGACACCATTTCACCTGTCTACTACACAGAAAACGTGTTTGGAGCATGGTCACATTTTCATAGCTTGAAATATAAATAATTTTGGTGGTTCCTTTTGCATAGGCTTGTGACTAGCTCGTTTTTAGGAAGACAGCATGAGCAGTTGAACTCCAGTGGTCCTCCAGCCCTGCATTTCTTTCTGTTTCTTTATATTGCAGCATCATCCGCCCAATTCTCAACTTTTTGTTGAAGTTTATTCAACTATTTGTTGAATACTCTTTGCTGAGGTATAGTTATATGTGGTTACCATTTAATGTTTCATTCCATTTTCCTCTCTTTTTCTCATATCAGTCAAACAATGCTGGAGATTGTCTTTTGATCTTATGCCCTGGAATGCAGTATAGTTCTACTTAATGTTTGAGTGGGTATGATTACAAATTTTGAGAGAAGATCATGAACACATCAATACTTGCACCTTAACATTTCTAGAGGCCTGAGAAAATGGAAGACCAAATCACCACTCATTAAAGCCTTTCTCAGTTCTTCCCACTGCTTGACGCTCTACTCCTCCATGATGTTGTAGGAAGAAAGACGAGGCTGAAATAAAACTCTCAGGAACAAATTTGTGTAACAGATATGCCATGGATCAAGCTATTTGCCATCAAGGAAAGTGCTGGGAGAGTAGTCTGAGGTAATCTCCATTGATTACAAACCACTGCTCTGCAATACAGTATCCCATTAATATTTACCCCAAATTCACCAGTCCCTCTTAGGTCACACTGGGAATGTTTAATGACAGAAAAATTTTAAACAGCCAGTGATTTTCTTGTGCAAATTGCCAATGACATGTAAATAGCTTGTCATTTGTGCTTGATGCTTATTTTGCTGTTCAGGCAAGTTGAGGTGAAAAACGCTATTTTAGTGAAAAAGAGAAAAAACTTCTTGCCTGGGTTATAGTTACATTATATCTGCAACATAAAATGAGGCTACTGCTAGAATGCTCAGGCCCACACAGCCCTCCTCGAGTTCTCCTACGTCTCTAATTGCTTCCACTTCACTTGTTTCACCACTACTCAAAGCATAGGTCCAGATGAAAACTAATCCTCAAATAAAAGACTATTTAATTATTATTATTCCACTGAGTTCTATCATATGGTTAATTCTGCAGTCGTATGGATGTCAGAGCTGATATAGAGAACAAACAGGTGGAAACAGAAAGTAGGGAAGAATCATCCCTTTTTTGGCAACACAGACACATGCTGGATGAAAGTGATAAGCTAGGTGGAAACCACTGCCTGCAAATATCCTTCCCCACCTTATAATTAATACAGCTGAGACCTCAGTGTACCAGAATAAGTTCCGACCAAATACAAGCAAAAGATCTAGCTCCCTCACAAAGCTATGACCCAGAAAATATTCCCTGAACTCATAAGCACAGAACAAGCAACTGTCATCTTAGAAGAAAGTCTAAGAATGACATGCTCCATTGGTACCAAACTGTCTCTCTTTTCTTAAGAAATTGAAACCATTGTCTCCACAAGCCCTAAGTAGAGGGGTTTTAACAAAGGTAGCATTTTTCACAGCAGATTGTGCAGGAAAGTGCACAGGAGGCAGCCAGCAGCTCTGCTGCAGACAGTATAAAACAGCTCAGCAAAGGTGGTGATGTACCGCAAGGTCTGGATAGAACTGCGGGAGGCAAACTTCTTGTCTTCAGGAGGTAGGCAGTGGTAGAACATCTGTGTCACCAAGTGAAGGACTTGTTTCAGCAGCCTGCGCAATAAAAGAGATCACCAGAAAGAGCCAACTGGATCTTCCCTGAGACCCTCTAGCTACAAGAAGAGCCTGAATCACCACTTCTGCCAAAGGAGGTGCGGTAGAGTCTGTACCTGTGGGGTTGGGAAATGGACATGCCTGTGATGGCAAAGGCTGAAAGCTCATGTCTTAAAACCAGAAGCTGCTCCACCTGCAGATCTGCATCTGCAAAAGAGACTTAGTGCCCTGCTGACAGGCAAGGGGCTGAATTTCTACCAAAGATTAAGAATGAAGCATTTCACTACAGAAGCAAGATTTTATGTCATTTGTATTTTCTTTTTCATGCTTCTCGGAGGGCAGGGAATTATACTTCTTGACTTTTCCAAGACAAAAACTGAGCTCTTGAAATATCAGTTGTGTCTATCCTTTAACTAAATACTAAATTGCTCAAGTGAGAATAACTTTGAGTTAGCTGTGGTTGTCGTTTTGGTTTTTTTCTTTTTTTTTCCAAATCAATTTCAGAAATAAGTATTACTAAATGTGATTACTATGAATGCTGGGAGCAAAGGAACTTCCGTCTCCATATTTTATTTTAATCTCAGTAAACTCTTAAAACATCTTGAAGAACTATAACAGATCCTACAGGAATTGTTTTTCAACTTCATTTATAAAGCCTGTAGTGAAGTTAATCTTTTGCCCTCTTGCATCATTCAGATGCCTAATTTCTCCACAACTCATCAGGGACTTGAAAAATTGAATTTATTCCAAATGTGGTTTTATATTTTATATATAACAAAAGAAGCGTAAGGTTAAAAAAAAAAAAAAAAAAAAGTAAAAATCACTGTTAAAGTGGTGACAAAAGCAGACTGATGAGATGAAAATTACCTTGACAAAGATAGAGTATTGACCCAAGAATAGATGAGGGAAAGAATAATTGAATGTCAGAAAACTGTTGACTCTGAGAACACCTACTGCAGTGATAAGCTTTAGAAAAAGCAGTGCCGTTAAAAGTGGCTTGAAGTACTGCTTCAAAATTTTGGAGCTCTGAAGCTTGACCAAGGTTGAATAGACTAGAAAGAGCATTGACACAAAAGGGATTAATACTAGCTTTGCAATATTTTTCTATTAAAAACAAAACAAAGCAAAACCAAAACCGAAAAACCAAACCAAAACAAAAGGTAGAAAAACCCACTCCAAACCTTTTAACCTGCAATTATAAACTGATATAGTATTCTGAATTATGCTTGGATTGGAAGGGTCATCCTTAGTATAGAATCAAAGAATCATAGACTAGTTAGGGTTGGAAAGGACCTTAAGATCATGTAGTTCCAATCTCCTTGCCATGAGCAGGCTCACCTCCCGCTAAACCACGTCACCCAAGGCCCTGTCCACTGCCAGGGATGGAGCATTCACAACTTCCCTGGGCAGCCCATTTAGTTCCTTTGGCACTAAATGAAAGAATCACATTACAGTTTCCGATTCCTCCATCTAGACTGAGAGATGGGTGTGAGCTGATTGTCCAGATCACAACCAAGCTAGAATGCACAGCATCTCTTTTCCAGCCCACGACAAGCTCTGAAGTGGGCTAGAAATGCCAGTAACAGTAAGCCTCACACTCTAATAAAGATGCTGAAAGAGCCAAGAGGGGTCTTCCTGACTGAGTGATATCTCAGTACCTTTGTCATTGTAATTAAGTACCATTATGGAGAAAATAAACAATTTTATACAGGGGTACCAAGCACATCAATCTTTGAATAGTAAAATTATCAACTAAAGCTAGAGTGGACTGCAAATTTACACATCTTGTTCGTCAGCAGACTTGTGGGCTCCCAAGAGTTTAAACAAACTGCAGCGCAGAGTTGCAAAAACCTCTTGCAAGGGAGGCAAATGATACTAATTTTGAACAGGCAGTGAGGTCACCCACTTTGCAAGTTCCAAGACAAAAAAGAGAGAAAATCATCAGTATGATGATTTTGATATGACAGTATGATTTAAGTCGAAGTTCTTAACAAAAGGAATTTTTGAACACAGCATGGTTGTACTTGACTTAGGCGTATGAATTAATAAACCAGAGAAGATGCAGTCAGTCAAGTCTCATGGTAAATGGCCAAGGGAAAAGATTTTTAAGTTTATTAATATTTCATAGTCTTGTAAGTGGGCTTTTGATTTAGGAAACAACCATAACAGCATCACCCATTGTGACTGTCCTTCAGACAAACATAATAACTTTTAGAGTACAGGATGAAGGAAAAAGCTTCAAGATCCCTCTTGAGAAACAGTTATTAGTGTCTCAAGTGGTTCTTTACAGAATGATGGGTAAGCTGTAATGCCTCTGACATCTTTCTCATGATATTTTTTAAACCTCACTGAGCATGTTCAGGTGGAATAGATTAAATATCATTAATATTTGGGGATATTATGGGATTCATTACCTTTTAGAAATTTATGATCTTAATCTAATTTAGAAATCTTTTCTAGGACTCCCATGTAATTGAGAGAGAAAAGCATCATTGAAGAGCAATTTACCCCCCTTGCCGTAACAAAACAGTGTTAGGATACAATATATTGTACTGTGCAATTCGTTAAAAGGAAACATAAGATCCACTGTAAGGAATCCATGGAAAAGGACGCAATTTAGTCTTACCTAGATGCCTAGATTTTCGACCTAGAGATGCACTACAGCACTAAGCTAACATAGAGACAGATGTAAATAAGCAATCTTCGGAACAAGAAAGCTCAAAAATATGGCTGTCTGAAGTGATTTATTGAGAGGCTCAGTAAATATGCAAAATTGCATTATAGAATGCCAAGATGCCCTAGGAAATAAGACAGCAAGTGCATTATAAAGGAGCTTTAAGAAAACTGGGCAACTCAATAAAATTACTCATGAAGTTAAATGACAACAAATACAACACAAATTTTTAGAACTGGTCTTAATTTCTGTCAGAATGAAAAACATGATGAGCTATCCAGGGCTATGCCAGACTAGCCATTACAGCTCAAGAAAAAGGCCTTGAAACTACATCGAGGAATTCTTTGAAATCCTTAGGTCAGCGATCACTGATCAAGAAAGATACAAAGTACGCTAGCACAGATTAACAAAAGGAGTTAGACTAGACCTGAAAGCATTACTGTCTTAAACTGTTGTGGGTTTACATCTTGTGGATTTGTTCACCCCATTGTGAAAAGGATCAGAGGTAAGAATTGCTTCCATCTGAAGTGGTATTAAATGGCGTTTTATATTGGAAAAAGGCAAATGCTGACGTCTACCGGAAGTCTGTAGAAGCAAAAAGTTTGAAGAGAAAGTAAATAAGGAATGATTGCTTCTTATCTCTTTAATGCAAACACAAATCCAAGGAAAGAAATTCTCAAGATAAAAAGTGTAAAGAAGAAAATAGTATTTCACATAATGCATCATAATATTTCTAAAATAGTTTTTGTAAAATGTTTTGAAAGATCTTAAAAGGAATGAATCTAATGCTGTTTGATTTCTTTTTGTTTTGTTGCTTTGTTTTAAGCATGTACCTCTCTTCTCCAAAATCAAAACTATTAGTCAACCTTATAGAGTGAGAGAGGGAATATATTGGAAGAGGGAGGTCTAGTCAGACCGAAATACAGCAATACTTATGCTCACGAAGTGAACATATTCTTAACATTCTTGGTATACCTATTTAAAATTACTAAGGTCTTTACTGAGGTAGAGAGAATTCTTTCCTTCTCTCATACAGTTATCATTTAAACCCAGGAATAATCTTGATCAGTGTAAGGTGGCTTTGATAATCCATTTTTTTTTTACTTAAGCCTGTTATTTTAAAGAAAGATATAAAATAAAGTAAAAATGTGTCTATGATATGAGATTTAATAGGAACCAGCAGACTTCAAGGCTCATGATTTTTGTCAGTCTTGGAACAGCTGTTGACATCTTTTGCTGGTATTCCTCTTTGCCTGAAGATTGTTTGTTGAAGACTATGATACTACATCATCAACAAGTGTCTATGTTGCATTAACCAATGTAATTTTGGCAGAAGAAAAGATAATTTATTACATTGTGTTTTTAAAATAAAGCTTTCAACCTTCAGGAAATTACAAAGAGAAAAATAGACTGCCCCTTCAAAAGTATTATCTTTTTTCTGATTGCATCTAATTTCAACTCATTCTATGGAAGTAAATACAAGCTGAATTTTCTCCGTACATCCCAGGAAGGTTGATATAGAATTTCTGTGTAAAGGAGCTTGTCATACTTACCCTCCACAATCACATACAAAACTTTTAATCAAAATAGATCCCAAAGACATCAATATTAAATAAAGCTTGCAAAGGTAAGTAGCTATTAGTTCCTTATCTTTGAACTAATATTTTTACTGAAGGCTGAGAAAATCCATACTTATGAATCTTGACATCTCTTAGCTATTCAGCGTTTATATAAAATAGCTCCTATGCCTTCAGTGAAGTTGTCTATAGTTTTTATGAGTGCAGAATGAGATTTCAAGCCCTCTAACTAACATTTGCCCCAAATTCAATTTTTTCGATATCTTTCAACTCTTCTGAACAATAAAGACAGAGAAAATATTACTATGTTAGTCTTAGTCTTCCTATTTTATTGCCTCTTTTTTGTGAGTTAAAAGTTCATGGAACTATATCTGAAAGACATAAAATAAGACAATATCTCTGAAATGACTGTGAAACAATGTAATGGCATACTTTTTTAAAAACACTCAAGATTGATGTGTCACCTTACTTGATCATGCATCTTTGCTTATGTTAAAATCAAAGCACAAGCATCATACACCTTAGTAAGTAAAGGTTTGAAACAATAACCTAAACTATTCTTACACAAGGTCGATTTTGAGTAACAGAAATTTGATGGAAATACAGGACTAACTTCTTTATCAGGATGAACTGCCTTTAAAATATTTGGTTTATTTTTGAGTTTCTTTCAATTTCTCCCCTGTAAGGATGTAGGCAAATAGATCACTCATAAATAGAAAATGTATCTGCTTTTCTTTCATATTTATTTTCACATGTGGTGTTTGATACAATATGAGTAATTTTACATGATACAATTAAGCGTTGTGAAAAATAGAATGCTAGTTTCTAGTTGCAACTAGCTAGTTGCGAATGAACAAGTTCAGCTTTTGGAGATAATTTAGCTACATTAGCGCTTTATTGTATACTTCAGCTAATAGACATTGCTTCTTTAACTATGCTACTTGCATTAGTCATTCTATGAACTAGGTCACCCGGAGCTACTCTAGGCCTCTTCTATGACACTTCATTTTGCTGCAAAGATATGTTGGGTGGTGTTCTGACCAAGTGTAGATAACTACAGTGTAGATTAACCGTCAAAGCCTCTTTCCCATCAATGGAGAAAAAGAGCTACTTGTTTAAGACAATTCATCTTGCCATAAAAGAGATGCCTAAAACGAGCCAGATGTATAGCACTCCAAAGGAGACTATTTCTCTCAACTGACAAACTGACAGGCACTAATGAACTCTAGGGATAACGGTATAAATGCAATACTACACTGTGTATTGCTAAGTCGGTGGTGTGTCCCGCAGATACTGGCTGGGAAATCTCATAGTGCTGGGAACTTGTTTTGTACTGGAAACACTTAAAACAGATATTGAATTTAATTACCTAAATGATCCTGTTCGCTGTTGAAGGGCTGCTCATTTGCTTAAAACTGTTGACCTGAATGAGCAATCCAAGGCACTTTTATAAATGCATCCATTTAATATTTGCAGCACTGAATCAGCCTCCTCATAAATGGTGGATGTCACTTTACAATAAAAGGTAAAAGGGAAAACCAGGCAGATCTCATTCATGCACTGATGTCAAAGATGAATTAATTCTTAGTTACCTACTTCATAATAGCTGTATCCTGAAATGAAAAATCTGATTTAACCGTCAGAATTCCTGAATGCACACCTTATCTTTTTGCCAAGTGTTTACAGAGACACGACTAACAAAGAAAGCGGCTCCCAGAATTTGAAATCACAAAAGAATAGATTACCGACGAAATAAATATGAAAGGCCAGTCTCCAATTACTTTGGGGAAAAATATTTAAATTCCATATCTGAAGACATATTGCATATGAACTGATCTGGAAATTGAATGTGTGAATTCACAGACTGTTTGGAAAAAAGAAGTAGTTTCTTATTGCGTACTTCACAGAAAAATCAATCCGCTGCAAGTATTTGCACTCCCACAGGATAGCCCTGAATGTGAAATGGATGGAAGCATCTCTTTACACGTCATTTCAGATGCCTACAGTGAAAGGTACTTCTGTGCTCATCACTCCAGGCTCCTTTTCTTATCAGTGGAAAGAAAAGGTGGGTTTTATTTGCAATTAATCTGACCAACCTTAGAATACTACTTTCCTACTACTTAGGATCCAACTTTAGAATAAGATGAATAATGCTCTAAAAGCCTCTCTATCTCCATTTACTACAAGAAAAGCCTGCGTGAGCGTGCTGGATTCAGCTGTAACAGTTATTTTTCTCCTTCTTAGTAGCTGGTGCAGTGCTGTGTTTTTGACTTTAGCCTGAGAACGGTGCTGATAACACCGATGTTTTTAGTTGTTGCTAACTAATGCTTACCCCGATCAATGACTTTTCAACCTCATACTCTATCTTGAGGAGAGGCACAAGAAGTCAGGAGGAAGCAGAGACAGGACACCTGATCCAAAGTAGTCAAAGGGATATTCTGTACCACAGCACGTCATGATCAGTGTATAAACTGGGGGAAGTTACCCGGAAGGCCCAGATCATTGCTTGGGTGAGCTTGGGTATCAGTTGGCTTGTAGCGAACAGCTGTATTGTTCATCACTTGTGTTTATTGGGCATTTTTTCCTTTCCCCTCTTAATTTTATATTATCTTGTTCTTTGCCTTTCTATTCCTTCTTATTACTGTTGGTGGTAGTAGTAGTAGTTTTGTATTATGCCTTAGATACTGGACTCTTCTTACATCAACCCGTGGCATTTACATTCTTTTGATTCTCCTCCCCATCCCTCTGGGAGAAGGTGGGCGGGGAAAAGCGGGGAGAATGAGCGAGTGGCTGCATGGTTCTGAGTTACCAGCTGGGCTTAAACCATGACAGTCTTTTTTGGCGCCCAGTGTGGGGCACGAAGTGTTGAGATAAAAACAGATCTGACCAGAGTGTGTCTAATTGTATCTGTGATAAGCATTTATTGGTTTGGATTAATAGTCACTCATCACAATGTTGATTTATTCGCTCTCAGAGTTGTTGTGCTTGATCTCAGAGTATCAGCATGTCATACCTTATTTGTAGCCAGTATTTGCCGTTGTAGCGTTTATTGGCTTTGGGGCCTGGGCTAAGGTTCTCATTTCGCTGTACTTTATGGTAATGACTTGTAATACAATACACACTCATTATCATCAATACTCATTGATGATGAAACTGGGCTGGTATGTGTTCTCAGAGTGGTCATCACCTCTATACTATGGGAGGCATGTAATGGGAATTTTTAGCAATTAGACATCTTTTTTTTCCCTTCCCTCTGGGGGTCAACCTTCGTAGGAGGTGTTCCCTCACACCCTTTGCTCCCCCTCTAGGCTATTTACAGTAGAAGGAGATTCTGGAAATGTTAAAGATCTTGAATATCCTTTCAATGCCCTTGAAAGCACCCTGCTCCTTTTGCTGGAAACCAGCTTGCTGCTGAATATGCTGTCTGTGTTTTGCCTATGGCATGACCGCCCTGAGAATACCCAATCTTATCCAATCTCAGAAGCTAAGCAGGGTCAGGCTTGGGCCTTGTCTAAGGTTAAAAAACTATTTAAGAATACTACCAAGAGGTCTTCCCCAAGGCTGGACAGTCGTGGGTAGCAGGTTGCGTGGGATTCTGTAGGCAACTATCTAGGCCACTTGGCCCCTCCAATGCTCTGAAATTTCACTCCTGACCAAACGCAGAAGCCAGAAAAAAATAGCAGACCACTTAGATGAGGTGTGCAATACCAGAGAGAGACAACTTGCTGCAATGTGCTGGGGCTTGTCCTACGCCTACAGAGCCCTGTTCTGTAGGAGCAGGAAAGACATGTCTCTGGGTCTGATGGCAAAGTGACAGACAATGCAGCTACTCAAACCCCAAGCACAGCAGCTCCCTCAACTTCAAGCGACAAGCACAACAGCTACTCAAAACAGGACAGCAACAGACAATGCAGCTACTCCAACTCCAAGCACAGCAGCTGCCTGAACTCCAGGTCCAAGCACAGCAGCTAATCAAACCCTGACAATAGACACTGCAGCCACTGCAACACCAGTGAAAGACACTAGAGCCGCTCCAGTTCCAGGGAAAGACACTGCAGCCACTCCAGCCCCAGTGACAGACACTGCAGCTGAACCAAAGGATCAACCCATGCCAGTATCAGTAGCCCCTATAAGCAAGAAGAAAAACAAACGAAAGGCACAAAAAACTACTTGTGCAGTGAAGGAAGATGAAGACTCAGTGCTCAAACTAGGGGAGTGACACCTGAACCACAGGAATTACTACACGAGTCAGAGGGAGAAGACGACGTAACTTCTAGATCCCTGACCTTAAGTGAGCTGTGGAACATGCAGAAAGACTTCAGCTGTCTTCCAGATGACCACATTGTCACCTGGTTGCTCCGATGCTAGGACAATGGGGCCAAGAGTCACAAACTAGAAAGTAGGGAAGCCAAGCAGCTGGGATCACTTGCTAGGGAAGGAGGTATCGACAAAGCAATTGCAAAAGAGAAACAAGTCCTCAGCCTCTGGAGGCGGCTTTTGGCAGCTGTGAAGGAAAGGTTGCCCTACAAGGATGATGTTATGTGCTGCCCAAGCAATTGGACCACAAGAGAGAAAGGCTTCCAGTACCTGAAGGAGTCAGCCATTCTAGAGATGATCTATCATAGGCCAGATGCTGGGAATGCACCTGTAGATCCAGATGAAGTTGAATGTACAGGACCCATGTGGTGGAAGTTTACACGGAGTGCACCGTCATCATATGCCGACTCATTGGCAGCAATAACCTGGAATAAGGCAGCACCACAACAGTGGATAAATTGAGTCATCAAATCTGAGAGTTCAAAGACAGTCACACCTTTTCCATCACTTCAGCTGTGGAAAAATTGTCCCAGGAAGTTAAACAATTGAGAGATGATCTATCCAATCTATACAGCTCTCCACATGTAGCAACCCATGTCTCAGCTATTAACAGAAGGCACCCTATTACCTGAGAGAGAAGATATAGGAGGTACACACCACGGGCCACCCCATGGTTCTACCAGCGGGATCATGGAGGAGACACGAGAAAGTGGGATGGAAAACCTACCTCCTTTCTGGATGAAGAGGTGCGTGAATTAAAAACAACTCAATAATAATCCTCACAAGAAAGTTGCTGCTCCAGGCTTTGGTGAGCAGCTTTCCAGATGGGGTGGAACACCTGATTTCACTCTAACTCCTATGATAAGGAATACTAATCCCTTTCTACAAGAAATAAGAGGAAAATCTTATGATCACTATTAGAGGGGCCATGCCTCCAGCCAGGTGGAGGTAAGGGATAATCAGGTTTGCTGGACTGCGTGGATCAGATGGCCTGGCACATCAGTCCCACAGAAGCATAAGGCTCTAGTAGATACCAGCACACAGTGTACCCTAATGCCATCAAGCCATCGAGGGGTGGAACCCATTTGTATTTTTTTGGAGCGAAAGGAGGATCCCAAAGGTTGACTGTACTGGAGGTTAAAATCAGCCTGACTGGGAAGGAGTGGCAAAGGCAGCCTATTGTGTCTGGTCCAGGGGCTCCATGCATCCTTGGCATAGACTATTTCAGGAGAGGGTACTTCAAAGACCCAAAAGGGTACCGAGGGGCTTTTGGTATTGCTGCTTTGCAGACAGAGGAAATGGAGCAGCTGTCCACCTTGCCTGGTCTCTCAGAGGATCCTCCTGTAGTGGGGTAGCTGAAGGTCAAAGAACAAGTGCCAATCACAGCCACAACAGTCCCCCGGCGGCAATATCGCACTGAGACTCCCTGATTCCCATCCGTAAGCTGATTTATAGACTGGAGAGCCAAGGAATGATCAGTAGGACCCGCTCACCCTTTAAAAGCCCCATATGGCCAGTGTGAAAGTCCAGTGGAGAGTGGAGACTAACAGTAGACTATTGTGGCCTGAATGAAGTCACACCACTATTGAGTGCTGCCGTATTGGACATGCTAGAGCTTCAGTATGAACTGGAGTCAAAGGCAGCCAAGCGGTACGCCACGATTGATATTGCCAATGCTTTTTTCTCAATTCCTCTGGCAGCAGAGTGCAGGCCACAGTTCGCTTTTACTTGGAGGGGCGTCCAGTCCGCTGGGAACCGACTGCCCCAGGGGTGGAAACACAGCCCTACCATCTGCCATGGACTGATCCAGACAGCACTGGAACAGGGGCAAGCTCCAGAGCCCCTGCAATACATTGATGACATTATTGTGTTTGGGTAACATGGTTTAGTGTGAGGTGTCCCTGCCCATGGTAGGGGGGCTGGAACTAGATGATCTTAAGGTCGTTTCCAACCCTAGCTATTACAGGATTCTATGATACAGTGGAAGAAGTCTTTGAGAAAGGGAGGAAAATAATCCAAATCCTGCTAAAAGCCTGGTTTGCCAAAAAGCAGAGTGAGGTCAAGGAACCTGAATAGAAGATTCAATTTTTGGGAATAAAATGGCAAGATGGATGTTGCCAGATCCCCACAGATGTGACCAACAAGATAACAGCAATGTCTCCACTAAGAAATAAGAAAGAAGCACAAACTTTTTTGGGTGTTGTGGGGTTCTGGAGAGCACACATCCCAAATTACAGTTTGACTGTAAGCCCTCTCTATCACGTGACCCGGAAGAAGAATGGTTTTAAATGGGCCCCTGAGCAACAACAAGCCTTTGAGCAAATTAAACGAGAGATAGTTCATGCAGTAGCCCTCGGACCAGTCCGGACCGGGCCAGATGTAAAAAATGTACTCTATACTGCAGCCGGGGAGAACGGTCCTACCTGGAGCCTCTGGCAGAAAGCTCCAGGGGTGACTCGAGGTCGACCCCTCGGCTTTTGGAGTAAGGAATACAGAGGATCTGAAACTGGCTATACTCTCACTGAAAAAGGGATACTGGCAGCATACAAAGGGGTTCAAGCTGCTTCAGAAGTGCTTGGTAATGAACAACAACTCCTACTGACACCCTGATTTTTGCTTTGCCTCAGTCTTCAATGTGCATGGTGGACCTGGGGCTCCCCGGTCCTGAGTCAGAAGACCAGGGCTGCAGGAACCGTGACTTTCCATTGATGGAAAGAGCAGTGCATGGGAGCAGTCCTCGGGGCCGGGGCTGGACGTGGGCGTACTGTGGGGAGCCCCACAGTGCCCCGCCCCACCTGGGCCCCCGCGTTCCAGAACTGAGGTCACCGCGGTGTTCCGTTCTAAACCGTTGCTGGCCCGGCAACGGCCCCAGTGCCTGCGGAGACGGTGCTGTGTGCAGCAGCACCAGCGGCACTGGGGGTGCTTTTCTCTTGAGGAGGAGCACTCCTGTCTTTATTTTTGCAAACTTTCTGTTTACCGGCCCTCTCCCGGCCCTGCGAGGATGGGCCAGTGGCTCTGCTGCTGCGGGTCCAGGTGGGTTCCCCCACGGCTAGGGGACACGCCGGCACACCTGCACCCCAAAGCAGCCGCCTTGCTCATGCCCGATGGCATCTGCCCTGCAGGGATGACCCTGAGCCCGAGCAGCAGTGCACGCCTGACCAGGCATCGCTGGAGCCGCTGCTGCGGGAGCGTGTGCGGGTGAGCCAGGGCCGTAGCCAGGGGAAGAAGAGGGACCTCCTCCTCTTCAGGGACAACGTGGTCATCGCCAAGACCAAGTAAGACTGACAGAGCCCAGCTGCCTTTCCTCCCAAGCCCTGGCCTTGGCACCAGGGTACCCAAACAGGAACAGCCAAGGAGCAGGCGCAGGACGCCGGCACCCTGCTGCTGGGTGCACCCATGGCTGTGCCCATAGCAGCTGAGCACTAGAGGGGAGCCAGTGGGCTCGGGCACCTCCAGGTCACTCCCTGCTGCTCCTCTCTGCAGACGTGGCAGCACCCCGAGCCCGCTGCTCTGCCTGGCCCTGGGCCTGCTCCAGGTGCTGAGCAGCAGGAAGGGCTCCGACGGGGATGCCACTGAGGAGGAGGAGGAGGAAGGGAAGGCCGGCAGGTCCCTGGTCTTCCTCTGGCCCTGCGGCTCCTGTGTCGTCACCTTCTGGTGAGTCCCGGTGCAGCGTCCCACGAGAGGGGTGGCAGCACCTCTGTCCTGCCCCTCGGGGCATCCTGCGCTGGGGCACAGCGGGCACTCAGGCTGCTTCTGCTCTCTCTTGGCAGCTCCCGGGCAGTGAAGGAGCTCTGGCTCAGCGCCCTCCTTGGGTAAGCCCTACCTGGCACTGAAGCACAGGGCACAGAGCAGACTGTGCTCCCATCATGGGGGGGTGCTCCACACCTGACGCACAAACGATAACGGAACACCTCTGCTGGGCTTGGCAGAGGTGCCCCAGAGGTTGCAGGCAGAGGCGCTCCCACAGCTGCAGGCAGAGGAGTCCCCACTGCTGGGCAGCCACAGCCGCCGGAGCTGCTTCCTCCGGCTGTGTCAATCCAACTCCTGCCCAGCCCCATCCTCACCACCCCCGCTGCTCCCGCTCCACTCCACTGCCGCGGGGTACCAGCCCTTCCGGGCAGCATGGAAGTGCTCCCCAGGCTGGCAGCAGAGGGAGGAGCTGCCTTGGGTCTCACGCAGCTCTTTCTCTGCCCCTTCCCCACGCACAGACCGCCGGAAGGAGCGCAGGGGGCCCGGGTGACCCGGCTGCCATCCATCCGGATGGTGCTGAAGGAGCTGAGGGGCCGCAATGCTGTGAGTGTCCCTCCTGCCCCTGCTCTCCCCCAGGGGCTGCCCCAGCTCAGCATCAGCTGCATCGCTCCTCACCTTCTGCTCTTTTTCAACTTGCCCAGGCGACGACGCTGGATGCCAACAGCCTGGAGAGGTTGCTCCAGCGCCAGGCTCAGGTCAGGGTCACTTGAGGCGCAATCCCCACCTCTCATACACGGCCAGGGGCTGATGCAGCTCGCTGGGGACCCTTTCTGCTGAGGGGCTGCTTGCTGAGTGCAGCCCATTTCTTGCAGGCTGGCGCCCAGCAGCTGCCACCTCCTGGCTCTTCCGGCAGACGTGGCCACGTGGATGGTGAGTTTGCAGAGGACAGGGGCAGGTGGCCCTTCTCTCCTGCTCTTGCAGGCGCGCATGCCCGCTGTGATGGGGCTGCCGTTGCCCTTCACACAGGGCACGTCCATCCCCATCGCTCAGCAGCAGGAGAGAGCTGAGCCCGGGGGCCCCTCAGTCCCACAAAAATACCGCCTCTCCCATGGCATGGACAGTGGTGGGACAGCACGGAGGGAGTCTGGGAGCTGTAGAAGCCCAGTTTGTGTAAGTCTGGTTTCAGTACGGCACAGTGAGAAATGCTGCTGCTTGGGTTTTGGAAAGGACCATGCCAGAGCTCCCCAGGGCTCCCTGCCGAACCCTGCTCCCTGGTGAGGGGCACTGCACATCCCTGTCAACTTGCCATGCTCTGAGCATGTCAATCACGTAGGTTGAGAAGGGACCAAAGCAAACTGCAGTTGCCAGGAAGGAGCCTCTCCCCTGGGCTAGGAATGACCCCTTTGACAGCACACGTCCAAAAAACCCAGGAGAGCCAAGTCCTGCCTGTTCCTGCCCTCACGGTTTCATCTGCGCTTTCTGACTCTGCCCTCCTAGGTGCCCGTGTACTGCTTGGGCTCCCCAGAGGAGCTCTGCCGCCCGGCCTTCGAGTTCCACCCTGCGGCCCCAGCACCACCCCGGTGGCGGCGAGGACAGAGCCACGGTGTCCTGCTCTGCGTGGAAGGTGCCACCAACCCACCTGGAGCCAGAGCAGCGCCGTCGGGCCCATGCCAGCCCTCACAGGAGGCCTTGCGGGCTCACTCATCAGCTCTGCCAGCAAATGCCCACCTGTGGGCACGTCTCCCCGAGTGCGGAGCTGGACTTTGAATGCCATCTGACGGCATTTATTACTGCATTTGTTTCTATGTTACTGCGTTTGTTACTCTGTTTTATGCCTATGTTTGTTAGGCTATTGCTGGTTTTTTTTGGAATTTAGTGTTAGGGTATTTAGTGTTAGGGTAATTAGTAGTTATTTCATGTTGTTTGATAAGATACTTCGTAGTTTTGTAGATTATAGGGTAGTTAGGGTTGGAAAGGATTTCGATCAATTTCATGTTAGCTCACAAGACTTGTCTTGGAGTGGCTCTACAGCGCTGTTAGTAACAAAGCAGAATTACAGAAGTTGCATCTGTCTCTCTGCCTTGCCATCTGCACCCTGCAGAATGCAGAAAAAGAAAGTATTCTGCCAAACAGAAGAGAAAGTATGCCGGGAGAGTCTCTGGCTTGGGCAAGAAATGAGAGAAAGACATTTATGAATGCAGAGGAACTACTACTGCACCTTGAAAAAGATTCAGATATGCTCCAGATGAGTACTGGCCTGCGCTTGGAATACAGCTGCATTATCTTAGACACCTGTGAAGGTCCAGAGGAGAAAATTGTCTCTAAGAGAAAATGCAGGCGGACAGGCAGGCAGCAGAAAGGAGCATGGAATTGAACCACTGTGTTTTCACTGACAACTGCTCATTCCGGGCAGGGAGATGCTGAAACAGAACCAAAAAAGCAACAATAAGAAAACAAAATTTTAAGAAAACCCTCACAAAACCAAACAAAAATCCTCCAACAACAACAACAAAAAAGAGAAAAAAAAACTTGTGAAGAAACAAACACCCCCAAACCCAACCAAACAAAAACCCCCAACCCGAAATCCCATTTGGGAAAAAGAAATAAAAGAAAAAATCCCTCAGATCCCTCTGCATGGGAGAGGGAGTCAGATCAGCTCTCAAGATCTTAGTGTGATCTACCATAGATGTCCAGTGTCTACTGTGATACTTTATAAACAGAAGGCTGTCTAAATGCCATTGGAAATGATAGCAGGCATCCCAGTTTGTCGCCTGCAGACAAAACTGTCTCACAT
The DNA here is from genome assembly GCA_017639245.1 of Myiopsitta monachus. Lineage (NCBI taxonomy): Eukaryota > Metazoa > Chordata > Aves > Psittaciformes > Psittacidae > Myiopsitta > Myiopsitta monachus. The sequence goes on from CM029919.1 coordinate 72,462,877, forward strand.
CTGGGTACCAACTGAGCGATTTGTCTGTAATGGGGCTGAGTGACTGATGCGTGCGCATTCTCCTTGCATTTGCTGGAATAAGTTGCGCAGAGTGCCTGCAGTTCTCAGCATTTCTTCATATGTGCTATGCTTTCTGAATGTTCTTACCCTTTCTACACAGAAATAAAGTGCAAAATCAATATCAGGCCAGTCTCTGGGTTTGGATGAGCCCCTTCCCCTTCTAGTCCTCTCTCCACCTCTGGGTTGCATTTCTCTCTCTCTGCACACAATATTCCAAGTGACGTCTCTTACCTTAGTTACCACAATCTTCTTATCTCGGCCCATTGGATTTACATTCTTTTGATTCTCCACCCCATCCCTCCAGGACTGGGGGCTGGGGAAGAAGTGGCGGAGTGAGCGAGTGGGTGCATGGATCCGAGTTACCAGCTGGTCTTAAACCACGACAGTGAGTAAATCAGATGCAGCGCAGTGTCGAAAATAGACAGACGCCTCTAAAAGAGCATCCTTTGCATCCTTAAGATGGGATCACTGAAGACATGAACACTGAATTGCCCTTTATCAATGCCATTCAGGTACCATGAGGAACCTGAAAACACCACTTATATCAGGTGCCTAATGTTTACATGCCTATGCTTATTAATCTTTTCTGCTATCTGTTAGATAGTGAGAATAATAACATTATCTGAGGAGGGACAATATGTTAGAAACTCTGGAGTGCCCTGAAATTACAGTAGTCAAAGTCAATACTTCTTAAGAGAAACAAAAATGGTTTTGGAGAGCAACTGGTGAAATACAATGAAATACTGTGCATTTCATAATGCTATCATGTCTGACATTTTGCCCATTACACACCACAAAAGCGCAAACACAAGTAAACTGTTCAATATGGAATAGGATCATTTACCTACCAACAGGGATCTTGTCATAAATACTTTTGCAAGATATATATATACACATATGGGTAATAAATATATGCATCCACATGCATATACATTTTTTTAAATCTTACTTTATGAATGAAAAAGCTGTATGGAAGTGAGGCAGGTTAATTGTGTTGCCTGATTTCTGGTGTTCACACATCCCTCTAGCTTAACAGATCCACTCAACTGTTAGGAAGGAAATATCATCTCAGTATTAATAGTATCTCAGACGAACATCATATCGAAATGAAATCTAACAAACTGTACGTCAGGGACTTGATAAACAGAAACAGCATAATGGTTGCAAGGTCAGAGCTGAAGCCTGTCTAGGCATCAAGTTTAAGCAGAACACATGTGAAAAGGCTGGTTTGCCATTCATAGAATTGCAATGGCCCCAGTTCATCTTTGTTTAGACTAGTATTAAAACTAACGCGATCTTGTACCCTGACACTTGTTAGAAGCTTGAGTTTCCTCTATATGTTGAAGTATTCCTCCATTGCAATCTGCATTATGCCATATTGGATATCGGTAGTGTACGTACTGGAAAATGCAGCAGTATGCATCTCAACAGAACATAATTCATTCTGCTTCTGGGGTAATTGAGACAATAGTCTCTGCTGCTACAGCTATAATGCTAGTGGGCCCAGAGGCTGTTTGACCATCCCTATGATACCTCATTGGCTGTAACGTAGGTATACCCAGAGAGTATAATACAGACTGAGCATCAGAGTTAGAGGCAGAAGGAACTGCAGAGAAAACATCCCACCGAGGATTAGTAGCCTGAATGTATTCCCTGCAGCAAGAATTGAATAACCGACAAGGGAAAAAGAAGTGTCGGAGGGAGTTGTCATCGCTCTACAGTTGTCAAACAGAGGCAAGAAGAACCACTTCCCAAGACATTTGCGAGCTAGCCTTTCACCACCTGCGAACTGGATTTGTACAGTCTCAGACTGGCACTTTTGCTCTCTTCCACTCTTGCTTTTTGCTCATTACTGCCCATGTATTACCTCAGCCCTCAGCGGCCTCTTCCCCAGACTGAGTAATACGGAAGGGTCATTACAGCTACATTCGCTACTGAAATCTTTGTCCTTCATACTTTGGTATGTTTTGCCAGTTATTAAAAATCAAAAGTTGTCCTGAATGCCAAAAGAAGCACCACACCGTAGACTAAATTGCAAAGACTTACTGGAGGGGCAAATGCAATGCAATAAACGATCCAGCCCTTTTTTGCAAATGATTGGCAAATCTCAGGAAGAGCCTGGGTCTGTGAAGCCGCTAGTCCAGAAAGGAGCATCTTGAACTTGATTTAGTTTAATATCCTAGGTTAAATGTACTCAAAATGAAGATGAAATAGCTTAGCTATTGCAAGGGTGTACAGCTAGATCATGACCAACTAACTCCATAGGTTTGTAAACAGATGGCTTTGAAAAGCACCTTCCAAAGAGCTAGCCAGATCTCAAGATTTCCACTTGGAATAAATGCATCCTTCAGTATCAGAGTGCTGCAGAAAACTAAGATGCGAATGTTCTGTAAGAATACTCTACATGCAGAATGAATTTCAAATAGAGCTTTACCAAAATGCTTGGATTAATAAGTGACGTTGGCCTAACAAAATATGATGAGAACTTTTGAAAGGCAAATTCCCTGGCAGTAATTCACTCTGGGTATCATTCTCATCTGGTCAAGTCAGCATTCTCTAACCGGGGGAGACTTTCAACCATGTCTTCTTAAGGGGAAAAAAAAAAACAAACCAAAAAGGAATGTGATTTTTATCTGTTTACACCAACCCATAGGACAAAGGAGATATACAGTCAAAATAATATGCTACCTCAGCATTGCCTGCCAACCTGTGATTTTAGTATGGCCTGGTGAGGTATGCTGCTGCTTGGGTTTTGGAAAGGACCATGCCAGAGCTTCGCGGGGCTCCCTGCCGAGTCCTGCTGCCTTGAAAGGGGACACTGCCCATCTCTGTCCGCTTCCCATGCTCTGAGGGTATCACATGTGGTGAGAAGGGACCAAAGCAACACTAGTTGCCAGTAAGGAGCCAGAAAGGAGCCTCTCTCCTGTGCTAGCAATGACCTCTTTTACAGCGTAGTGCCAAAAAACCCAGGAGCCAGCTCTCACCTTCTCCTACCCTCATGGCTTCATCAGTGCTTTCTGACTCTGCCCTTGTAGGTGCCCATTTACGACTCTGGATTCCCCAGATGAGCCCTGCTGCCTGGGGCTGGCGTTGCACCCTGCCGCCCCAGCGCCACCTCGGCAGCGGCGAGGACAGAGCCACCATATCCTTCTGCTCTGGCTGGAAGGTTCCACCACCTCACCCCGGAGCCAGAGTAGCACCCTCAGACCTATCCCAGCCCTCGCAGGACGCCTTGCTGGCTCACTCCTCAGCTCCGCCAGCAAATGCCCACCTGCTGGAGCATCTCCCCAAGTGGGGAGCTGGCCTCTGGACTTTGTTCCGACCGCTGTTACTACACTTGTTACTGTGTTTACAACTACGGTTATTAGTCTATTGCTACGTCTTTTGAAAACAAATTTTAGGATATACTTTAGGAGAGATATAGGATATAGTTTAGGAAACACATTATAAGATATGGGATATATATAGGATATAGTTTAGGAAGCACGTTATAGGATAGTAGCTATTTCAGATTGTGCGAGTACACACTTCAGAGGTTCATAGGATAATTAGGATTAGAATAGGATAGTTAGGGTTGGAAAGGACTTCCAGTAATTTCATGTCATGTCACAAGACTGCTCTTTGCGTGGCTTTTTGTCTGTATTAGTAAAAAGCAGAAAGAATTACAAAAGTTGTATCTCTCTGCCTTGCCCTCTGCATCCTGCAGAATGGAAAACAGAAAGTATACAGAGAGAGACTTTGGATTAGGAAAGAAACGACAGAAAGATATTTATGAATGCAGAAGAACTACTGCTACACCTTGAAATATATTCAGACAAGCTCCAGAAAAGTACTGCCTGTTGTTCGAATACAGCTGCATATCTTAGACACCAGTTAAGGTCCAGAAGTAAAGAGAAACTTGCTTCTGAAAGCAAATGCAGACAGGCAGCAGAAAGGAGCATTGAACTGCCCCACTGTGTTTTCATTGACAACTGTTCATGGCAGGCAGAGAGATGCTGAAACAGAAACACAAGAAACAACAACAAGGAAACAAAATAATAAAAACAAACAAACAAACAACAACAAAAAAAAACACCAAAAAAAAAAAAAACACAGAAAACCAAACAAAAACACCTAAAAGAGAAAAATACTAAAACCACAACTAAATGCCACTGGGAGATGATAGCAGGCATCCCAGCTGTCTGCAAACAAAGCTGTCTCAAATCTGAGTACCAACAGTGTGATCTGCTTGTAAGAGGGCTCAGTGACTGACACGCATGTATTCCCCTTGCAGTTGCCGGAATACTGTGTTCAGACTGCCTGCAGTTCTCAGCATTGATAGCGTCATATGTATTATGCCTTTCTGAATTTTCTAACCATTTCTATACAGAAATAAACTGCCAAATCAATATCTGGCCAGTCTCTGGTTTTGGATGAGTCCCTTCCCTTTTTACTCCTCTCTCCATCTGTGGGTTTCACTTCTCTCTCTGACACTTACCTGTCCAAGAAGACAAAAAGGTCATGAAATGGTTGCATTTATTGAAGCCTTTTCCTTCTCCCAGGAGCTTTGGTTTTTCTCCCAAAACACCTGAGGAGACACTTGCACCCAGGAAAAGGTCTTGACAAGGCAAGAACTTGAGTATGTTGCTACTTCTTCTAATCTGAGAAACAAAAGCACTGCTTTGCCGAGAAGGCCGCTGGTCAGTATTTCTGTGATCTTGCTATGCTTTCATTCCATCCTTCTTCACATTCAGTACCAAAGCCCCAAATCTCTTGGCCATCCCACAGACTATCTTCTGAAGAGAGTAATTTAAAAAGTGTAGGGAACTTCGCTTTATGGAAAGGAGTTTGTATTCTGTCACCTGGAAAAGTCAGAAAGAACTGATAAGTTACAAGGGGACAGGCACTTCAATTCTACCTCATCTAAAAAGTAGCTGCGAATTAAAAGCTATTCTCTATGAGCTGGCAATGATAGGAAAGACTCCTCATCTTCCTCAGGGAAAAGTAAAACCCCGAAGCCATACAGAATGTTGGCCAGGGATGGAGCATTCACAACTTCCCTGGGCAACACATTCCAGTGCCTCACCACCCTCACAGTAAACAACTTCTTCCTTATATCCAATCTGAACTTCCCTGTTGAAGTTTGAACCCATTACCCCTTGTCCTATCACTACAGTCCCTCATGAAGAGTCCCTCCTCAGCATCCCTATAGGCCCCCGTCAGGTACTGGAAGGCTGCTATGAGGTCTCCACGCAGCCTTCTCTTCTCCAGGCTCAACAGCCCCAGCTTTCTCAGCCTAGCTTCATATGGGAGGTGCTCCACTCCCCTGATCATTCTCAGGGCCCTCCTCTGCACTTGTTCCAACATGTCCATGTCCTTTTTATGGTGAGGACACCAGAACTGCACACAATACTCCAAGTGGGGTCTCACGAGAGCGGAGTAGAGGGGCAGGGTCACCTCCCTTGACCTGCTGGTCACACTCCTGTTGGTGCAGCCCATGATACAGTTGGGTTTCCAGGCTGCGAGCGCACACTGAATCCGGCTCATGTTTATTTTCTCATTGACCAACACCCCCAAGTCCTTCTCTTCAGGGCTGCTCTTAATCTCTTCCCTGCCCAACCTGTAGCTGTGCCTGGGATTGCTCCCACCCAGCTGGAGGACCTTGCACTTGGCATGGTTAAACTTCATCAAGTTGGCATCGAGCCACCTCACAAGTGTGTCAAGGTTTCTCTGGCTGGCATTCCTTCCCTCCAACGTATCAACCGAACCACACATCTCGGCGTCACGGCAAATTTGCTGAGGGCACACTCAATCCCACTGTCCATGTCACCCCCAAAGATGTTGAACAAGATCAGTCCCAACACCGATCCCTGAAGGTCATCAGTCGTTACTGGCCTCCAGCTGGATAGTGAGCCACTGACCACAACTCTTTGCATGCTGCCATCTATCCAGTTCTTTATCCACCAAGTGGTCCACCTATCAAATTGATGTCTCTCCAACTTAAAAACAAGGATGTCATGTGAGACAGTGTTGAACTCTTTGCACAAGTCCAGGGAGATGACACCAAATGCTCTACCCCATCCATCAGTTCCGTAGCTCCATCCTAGAAGGCCACCAGATTGGTCTGGCAGGATTTCCCCTTAGTGAAGCCATGCTGGCTGTCACCAACCACCTTGTTGTTTTTCATGCGCCTCAACATGCCTTCCAGGAGAATCCGCTCCAAGATTTTGCCAGGCGCAGAGGTGAGACTGACTGGTCTGTGGTTCCCCGGCTCCTCCATTTTCCCCTTCTTGAAAATGGGGGTTATATTTCCCTTTTTCAAGTTGTCGGGAACTTCACCTGACTGCCATGACTTTTCAAATACGATGGACAGTGTCTTAGCAAGTTCATTTGCCAGCTCCTTCAGGACCCTCAGGTGGATTTCATCAGGTCCCATGGGCTTGTGAGTGTTCAGGTTCTTAAGACGGTCTCGAACCAGATCCTCTCCTACAGTGGGCCCAAGGTCTTCATTCTCACTGTCCCTGCGTCTGCCTTCCAAGACTTGGGTGGTGTGGTCAGAGCATTTGCCAATGAAAACTGAGGCAAAGATGTCATTTCACTGCACATTCCCAACAGCTGCTAATCGGGAATGAGCTAGTTAGCAGAAATAATCAGCATATATCCTATTAGGTAATCGCGATCAATGGGTTTCAGGTATAATATGCTCCCATTATATAGGCATTTTAAAAACGTACCTTCTCTTCCAAGAGTGAGTATTTTGGAAGTGTTCTGTACCAGACAACATTCATTCTAACTGAAATCATGTGGACCCTACACTTTTTTTTAAAGACAACTAATGAGCCAGTATGTATTTTTTGAGACTATGAATTCAAATGGATTCTTTGTCCATTGATGAATTCATTCCAATGATCTAATATAAAAGGGACAGCCAAAGTTTGTATTTAAAAGAATATTTTTATCCAAAAGGAACAAAGTAGTTTCTTGGCTAGGTGGGAATTAAAAATAAATCTAGAAAAGAATTCACAGATGTGTCTATTTCTCATGTTACTCTGTGCATTCTGACACCATTTCACCTGTCTGCTACACAGAAAACGTGTTTGGAGCATGGTCACATTTTCATAGCTTGAAATATAAATAATTTTGGTGGTTCCTTTTGCATAGGCTTGTGACTAGCTCGTTTTTAGGAAGACAGCATGAGCAGTTGAACTCCAGTGGTCCTCCAGCCCTGCATTTCTTTCTGTTTCTTTATATTGCAGCATCATCCGCCCAATTCTCAACTTTTTGTTGAAGTTTATTCAACTATTTGTTGAATACTCTTTGCTGAGGTATAGTTATATGTGGTTACCATTTAATGTTTCATTCCATTTTCCTCTCTTTTTCTCATATCAGTCAAACAATGCTGGAGATTGTCTTTTGATCTTATGCCCTGGAATGCAGTATAGTTCTACTTAATGTTTGAGTGGGTATGATTACAAATTTTGAGAGAAGATCATGAACACATCAATACTTGCACCTTAACATTTCTAGAGGCCTGAGAAAATGGAAGACCAAATCACCACTCATTTAAGTCTTTCTCAGTTCTTCCCACTGCTTGACGCTCTACTCCTCCATGATGTTGTAGGAAGAAAGACGAGGCTGAGATAAAACTCTCAGGAACAAATTTGTGTAACAGATATGCCATGGATCAAGCTATTTGCCATCAAGGAAAGTGCTGGGAGAGTAGTCTGAGGTAATCTCCATTGATTACAAACCACTGCTCTGCAATACAGTATCCCATTAATATTTACCCCAAATTCACCAGTCCCTCTTAGGTCACACTGGGAATGTTTAATGACAGAAAAATTTTAAACAGCCAGTGATTTTCTTGTGCAAATTGCCAATGACATGTAAATAGCTTGTCATTTGTGCTTGATGCTTATTTTGCTGTTCAGGCAAGTTGAGGTGAAAAACGTTATTTTAGTGAAAAAGAGAAAAAACTGCTTGCCTGGGTTATAGTTACATTATATCTGCAACATAAAATGAGGCTACTGCTAGAATGCTCAGGCCCACACAGCCCTCCTCGAGTTCTCCTACGTCTCTAATTGCTTCCACTTCACTTGTTTCACCACTACTCAAAGCATAGGTCCAGATGAAAACTAATCCTCAAATAAAAGACTATTTAATTATTATTATTCCACTGAGTTCTATCATATGGTTAATTCTGCAGTCGTATGGATGTCAGAGCTGATATAGAGAACAAACAGGTGGAAACAGAAAGTAGGGAAGAATCATCCCTTTTTTGGCAACACAGACACATGCTGGATGAAAGTGATAAGCTAGGTGGAAACCACTGCCTGCAAATATCCTTCCCCACCTTATAATTAATACAGCTGAGACCTCAGTGTACCAGAATAAGTTCCGACCAAATACAAGTAAAAGATCTAGCTCCCTCACAAAGCTATGACCCAGAAAATATTCCCTGAACTCCTAAGCACAGAACAAGCAACTGTCATCTTAGAAGAAAGTCTAAGAATGACATCTCCATTAGGTACCAAACTGTCTCTCTTTTCTTAAGAAATTGAAACCATTGTCTCCACAAGCCCTAAGTAGAGGGGTTTTAACAAAGGTAGCATTTTTCACAGCAGATTGTGCAGGAAAGTGCACAGGAGGCAGCCAGCAGCTCTGCTGCAGACAGTATAAAACAGCTCAGCAAAGGTGGTGATGTACCGCAAGGTCTGGATAGAACTGCAGGAGGCAAACTTCTTGTCTTCAGGAGGTAGGCAGTGGTAGAACATCTGTGTCACCAAGTGAAGGACTTGTTTCAGCAGCCTGCGCAATAAAAGAGATCACCAGAAAGAGCCAACTGGATCTTCCCTGAGACCCTCTAGCTACAAGAAGAGCCTGAATCACCACTTCTGCCAAAGGAGGTGCGGTAGAGTCTGTACCTGTGGGGTTGGGAAATGGACATGCCTGTGATGGCAGAGGCTGAAAGCTCATGTCTTAAAACCAGAAGCTGCTCCACCTGCAGATCTGCATCTGCAAAAGAGACTTAGTGCCCTGCTGACAGGCAAGGGGCTGAATTTCTACCAAAGATTAAGAATGAAGCATTTCACTACAGAAGCAAGATTTTATGTCATTTGTATTTTCTTTTTCATGCTTCTTGGAGGGCAGGGAATTATACTTCTTGACTTTTCCAAGACAAAAACTGAGCTCTTGAAATATCAGTTGTGTCTATCCTTTAACTAAATACTAAATTGCTCAAGTGAGAATAACTTTGAGTTAGCTGTGGTTGTCGTTTTGGTTTTTTTCTTTTTTTTTTTCCAAATCAATTTCAGAAATAAGTATTACTAAATGTGATTACTATGAATGCTGGGAGCAAAGGAACTTCCGTCTCCATATTTTATTTTAATCTCAGTAAACTCTTAAAACATCTTGAAGAACTATAACAGATCCTACAGGAATTGTTTTTCAACTTCATTTATAAAGCCTGTAGTGAAGTTAATCTTTTGCCTTCTTGCATCATTCAGATGCCTAATTTCTCCACAACTCATCAGGGACTTGAAAAATTGAATTTATTCCAAATGTGGTTTTATATTTTTATATATAACAAAAGAAGCGTAAGGTTAAAAAAAAAAAAAAAAAAAAAAGTAAAAATCACTGTTAAAGTGGTGACAAAAGCAGACTGATGAGATGAAAATTACCTTGACAAAGATAGAGTATTGACCCAAGAATAGATGAGGGAAAGAATAATTGAATGCCAGAAAACTGTTGACTCTGAGAACACCTACTGCAGTGATAAGCTTTAGAAAAAGCAGTGCCGTTAAAAGTGGCTTGAAGTACTGCTTCAAAATTTTGGAGCTCTGAAGCTTGACCAAGGTTGAATAGACTAGAAAGAGCATTGACACAAAAGGGATTAATACTAGCTTTGCAATATTTTTCTATTAAAAACAAAACAAAGCAAAACCAAAACCGAAAAAACCAAACCAAAACAAAAGGTAGAAAAACCCACTCCAAACCTTTTAACCTGCAATTATAAACTGATATAGTATTCTGAATTATGCTTGGATTGGAAGGGTCATCCTTAGTATAGAATCAAAGAATCATAGACTAGTTAGGGTTGGAAAGGACCTTAAGATCATGTAGTTCCAATCTCCTTGCCATGAGCAGGCTCACCTCCCGCTACACCACGTCACCCAAGGCCCTGTCCACTGCCAGGGATGGAGCATTCACAACTTCCCTGGGCAGCCCATTTAGTTCCTTTGGCACTAAATGAAAGAATCACATTACAGTTTCCGATTCCTCCATCTAGACTGAGAGATGGGTGTGAGCTGATTGTCCAGATCACAACCAAGCTAGAATGCACAGCATCTCTTTTCCAGCCCACGACAAGCTCTGAAGTGGGCTAGAAATGCCAGTAACAGTAAGCCTCACACTCTAATAAAGATGCTGAAAGAGCCAAGAGGGGTCTTCCTGACTGAGTGATATCTCAGTACCTTTGTCATTGTAATTAAGTACCATTATGGAGAAAATAAACAATTTTATACAGGGGTACCAAGCACATCAATCTTTGAATAGTAAAATTATCAACTAAAGCTAGAGTGGACTGCAAATTTACACATCTTGTTCGTCAGCAGACTTGTGGGCTCCCAAGAGTTTAAACAAACTGCAGCGCAGAGTTGCAAAAACCTCTTGCAAGGGAGGCAAATGATACTAATTTTGAACAGGCAGTGAGGTCACCCACTTTGCAAGTTCCAAGACAAAAAAGAGAGAAAATCATCAGTATGATGATTTTGATATGACAGTATGATTTAAGTCGAAGTTCTTAACAAAAGGAATTTTTGACCACAGCATGGTTGTACTTGACTTAGGCGTATGAATTAATAAACCAGAGAAGATGCAGTCAGTCAAGTCTCATGGTAAATGGCCAAGGGAAAAGATTTTTAAGTTTATTAATATTTCATAGTCTTGTAAGTGGGCTTTTGATTTAGGAAACAACCGTAACAGCATCACCCATTGTGACTGTCCTTCAGACAAACATAATAACTTTTAGAGTACAGGATGAAGGAAAAAGCTTCAAGATCCCTCTTGAGAAACAGTTATTAGTGTCTCAAGTGGTTCTTTACAGAATGATGGGTAAGCTGTAATGCCTCTGACATCTTTCTCATGATATTTTTTAAACCTCACTGAGCATGTTCAGGTGGAATAGATTAAATATCATTAATATTTGGGGATATTATGGGATTCATTACCTTTTAGAAATTTATGATCTTAATCTAATTTAGAAATCTTTTCTAGGACTCCCATGTAATTGAGAGAGAAAAGCATCATTGAAGAGCAATTTACCCCCCTTGCCGTAACAAAACAGTGTTAGGATACAATATATTGTACTGTGCAATTCGTTAAAAGGAAACACAAGATCCACTGTAAGGAATCCGTGGAAAAGGACCCAATTTAGTCTTACCTAGATGCCTAGATTTTCGACCTAGGGATGCACTACAGCACTAAGCTAACATAGAGACAGATGTAAATAAGCAATCTTCGGAACAAGAAAGCTCAAAAATATGGCTGTCTGAAGTGATTTATTGAGAGGCTCAATAAATATGCAAAATTGCATTATAGAATGCCAAGATGCCCTAGGAAATAAGACAGCAAGTGCATTATAAAGGAGCTTTAAGAAAACTGAGCAACTCAATAAAATTACTCATGAAGTTAAATGACAACAAATACAACACAAATTTTTAGAACTGGTCTTAATTTCTGTCAGAATGAAAAACATGATGAGCTATCCAGGGCTATGCCAGACTAGCCATTACAGCTCAAGAAAAAGGCCTTGAAACTACATCGAGGAATTCTTTGAAATCCTTAGGTCAGCGATCACTGATCAAGAAAGATACAAAGTACGCTAGCACAGATTAACAAAAGGAGTTAGACTAGACCAGAAAGCATTACTGTCTTAAACTGTTGTGGGTTTACATCTTGTGGATTTGTTCACCCCATTGTGAAAAGGATCAGAGGTAAGAATTGCTTCCATCTGAAGTGGTATTAAATGGTGTTTTATATTGGAAAAAGGCAAATGCTGACGTCTACCGGAAGTCTGTAGAAGCAAAAAGTTTGAAGAGAAAGTAAATAAGGAATGATTGCTTCTTATCTCTTTAATGCAAACACAAATCCAAGGAAAGAAATTCTCAAGATAAAAAGTGTAAAGAAGAAAATAGTATTTCACATAACGCATCATAATATTTCTAAAATAGTTTTTGTAAAATGTTTTGAAAGATCTTAAAAGGAATGAATCTAATGCGGTTTGATTTCTTTTTGTTTTGTTGCTTTGTTTTAAGCATGTACCTCTCTTCTCCAAAATCAAAACTATTAGTCAACCTTATAGAGTGAGAGAGGGAATATATTGGAAGAGGGAGGTCTAGTCAGACCTAAATACAGCAATACTTATGCTCACGAAGTGAACATATTCTTAACATTCTTGGTATACCTATTTAAAATTACTAAGGTCTTTACTGAGGTAGAGAGAATTCTTTCCTTCTCTCATACAGTTATCATTTAAACCCAGGAATAATCTTGATCAGTGTAAGGTGGCTTTGATAATCCATTTTTTTTTTACTTAAGCCTGCTATTTTAAAGAAAGATATAAAATAAAGTAAAAATGTGTCTATGATATGAGATTTAATAGGAACGAGCAGACTTCAAGGCTCATGATTTTTGTCAGTCTTGGAACAGCTGTTGACATCTTTTGCTGGTATTCCTCTTTGCCTGAAGATTGTTTGTTGAAGACTATGATACTACATCATCAACAAGTGTCTATGTTGCATTAACCAATGTAATTTTGGCAGAAGAAAAGATAATTTATTACATTGTGTTTTTAAAATAAAGCTTTCAACTTTCAGGAAATTACAAAGAGAAAAAGAGACTGCCCCTTCAAAAGTATTATCTTTTTTCTGATTGCATCTAATTTCAACTCATTCTATGGAAGTAAATACAAGCTGAATTTTCTCCGTACATCTCAGGAAGGTTGATATAGCATTTCTGTGTAAAGGAGCTTGTCATACTTACCCTCCACAATCACATACAAAGCTTTTAATCAAAATAGATCCCAAAGACATCAATATTAAATAAAGCTTGCAAAGGTAAGTAGCTATTAGTTCCTTATCTTTGAACTAATATTTTTACTGAAGGCTGAGAAAATCCATACTTATGAATCCTGACATCTCTTAACTATTCAGCGTTTATATAAAATAGCTCCTATGCCTTCAGTGAAGTTGTCTATAGTTTTTAGGAGTGCAGAATGAGATTTCAAGCCCTCTAACTAACATTTGCCCCAAATTCAATTTTTTCGATATCTTTCAACTCTTCTGAACAATAAAGACAGAGAAAATATTACTATGTTAGTCTTAGTCTTCCTATTTTATTGCCTCTTTTTTGTGAGTTAAAAGTTCATGGAACTATATCTGAAAGACATAAAATAAGACAATATCTCTGAAATGATTGTGAAACAATGTAATGGCATACTTTTTAAAAACACTCAAGATTGATGTGTCACCTTACTTGATCATGCATCTTTGCTTATGTTAAAATCAAAGCACAAGCATCATACACCTTAGTAAGTAAAGGTTTGAAACAATAACCTAAACTATTCTTACACAAGGTCGATTTTGAGTAACAGAAATTTGATGGAAATACAGGACTAACTTCTTTATCAGGATGAACTGCCTTTAAAATATTTGGTTTATTTTTGAGTTTCTTTCAATTTCTCCCCTGTAAGGATGTAGGCAAATAGATCACTCATAAATAGAAAATGTATCTGCTTTTCTTTCATATTTATTTTCACATGTGGTGTTTGATACAATATGAGTAATTTTACATGATACAATTAAGTGTTGTGAAAAATAGAATGCTAGTTTCTAGTTGCAACTAGCTAGTTGCGAATGAACAAGTTCAGCTTTTGGAGATAATTTAGCTACATTAGCGCTTTATTGTATACTTCAGCTAATAGACATTGCTTCTTTAACTATGCTACTTGCATTAGTCATTATATGAACTAGGTCACCCGGAGCTACTCTAGGCCTCTTCTATGACACTTCATTTTGCTGCAAAGATATGTTGGGTGGTGTTCTGACCAAGTGTAGATAACTACAGTGTAGATTAACCGTCAAAGCCTCTTTCCCATCAATGGAGAAAAAGAGCTACTTGTTTAAGACAATTCATCTTGCCATAAAAGAGATGCCTAAAACGAGCCAGATGTATAGCACTCCAAAGGAGACTATTTCTCTCAACTGACAAACTGACAGGCACTAATGAACTCTAGGGATAACGGTATAAATGCAATACTACACTGTGTATTGCTAAGTCGGTGGTGTGTCCCGCAGATACTGGCTGGGAAATTCTCATAGTGCTGGGAACTTGTTTTGTACTGGAAACACTTAAAACAGATATTGAATTTAATTACCTAAATGATCCTGTTCGCTGTTGAAGGGCTGCTCATTTGCTTAAAACTGTTGACCTGAATGAGCAATCCAAGGCACTTTTATAAATGCATCCATTTAATATTTGCAGCACTGAATCAACCTCCTCATAAATGGTGGATGTCACTTTACAATAAAAGGTAAAAGTGAAAACCAGGCAGATCTCATTCATGCACTGATGTCAAAGATGAATTAATTCTTAGTTACCTACTTCATAATAGCTGTATCCTGAAATGAAAAATCTGATTTAACCGTCAGAATTCCTGAATGCACACCTTATCTTTTTGCCAAGTGTTTACAGAGACACGACTAACAAAGAAAGCGGCTCCCAGAATTTGAAATCACAAAGGAATAGATTACCGACGAAATAAATATGAAAGGCCAGTCTCCAATTACTTTGGGGAAAAATATTTAAATTCCATATCTGAAGACATATTGCATATGAACTGATCTGGAAATTGAATGTGTGAATTCACAGACTGTTTGGAAAAAAGAAGTAGCTTCTTATTGTGTACTTCACAGAAAAATCAATCCGCTGCAAGTATTTGCACTCCCACAGGATAGCCCTGAATGTGAAATGGATGGAAGCATCTCTTTACACGTCATTTCAGATGCCTGCAGTGAAAGGTACTTCTGTGCTCATCACTCCAGGCTCCTTTTCTTATCAGTGGAAAGAAAAGGTGGGGTTTATTTGCAATTAATCTGACCAACCTTAGAATACTACTTTCCTACTACTTAGGATCCAACTTTAGAATAAGATGAATAATGCTCTAAAAGCCTCTCTATCTCCATTTACTACAAGAAAAGCCTGCGTGAGCGTGCTGGATTCAGCTGTAACAGTTATTTTTCTCCTTCTTAGTAGCTGGTGCAGTGCTGTGTTTTTGACTTTAGCCTGAGAACGGTGCTGATAACACCGATGTTTTTAGTTGTTGCTAACTAATGCTTACCCCGATCAATGACTTTTCAACCTCATACTCTATCTTGAGGAGGGGCACAAGAAGTCAGGAGGAAGCAGAGACAGGACACCTGATCCAAAGTAGTCAAAGGGATATTCTGTACCACAGCATGTCATGATCAGTGTATAAACTGGGGGAAGTTACCCGGAAGGCCCAGATCATTGCTTGGAGTGAGCTTGGGTATCAGTTGGCTTGTAGCGAACAGCTGTATTGTTCATCACTTGTGTTTATTGGGCATTTTTTCCTTTCCCCTCTTAATTTTATATTATCTTGTTCTTTGCCTTTCTATTCCTTCTTATTACTGTTGGTGGTAGTAGTAGTAGTTTTGTATTATGCCTTAGTTACTGGACTCTTCTTACATCAACCCGTGGCATTTACATTCTTTTGATTCTCCTCCCCATCCCTCTGGGAGAAGGTGGGCGGGGAAAAGCGGGGAGAATGAGCGAGTGGCTGCATGGTTCTGAGTTACCAGCTGGGCTTAAACCATGACAGTCTTTTTTTGGCGCCCAGTGTGGGGCACGAAGTGTTGAGATAAAACCAGATCTGACCAGAGTGTGTCTAATTGTATCTGTGATAAGCATTTATTGGTTTGGATTAATAGTCACTCATCACAATGTTGATTTATTCGCTCTCAGAGTTGTTGTGCTTGATCTCAGAGTATCAGCATGTCATACCTTATTTGCAGCCAGTATTTGCCGTTGTAGCGTTTATTGGCTTTGGGGCCTGGGCTAAGGTTCATTCGCTGTACTTTATGGTAATGACTTGTAATACAATACACACTCATTATCATCAATACTCATTGATGATGAAACTGGGCTGGTATGTGTTCTCAGAGTGGTCATCACCTCTATACTATGGGAGGCATGTAATGGGAATTTTTAACAATTAGACATCTTTTTTTTCCTTCCCTCTGGGGGTCAACCTTCGTAGGAGGTGTTCCCTCACACCCTTTGCTCCCCCTCTAGGCTATTTACAGTAGAAGGAGATTCTGGAAATGTTAAAGATCTTGAATATCCTTTCAATGCCCTTGAAAGCACCCTGCTCCTTTTGCTGGAAACCAGCTTGCTGCTGAATATGCTGTCTGTGTTTTGCCTATGGCATGACCGCCCTGAGAATACCCAATCTTATCCAATCTCAGAAGCTAAGCAGGGTCAGGCTTGGGCCTTGTCTAAGGTTAAAAAACTATTTAAGAATACTACCAAGAGGTCTTCCCCAAGGCTGGACAGTCGTGGGTAGCAGGTTGCGTGGGATTCTGTAGGCAACTATCTAGGCCACTTGGCCCCTCCAATGCTCTGAAATTTCACTCCTGACCAAACGCAGAAGCCAGAAAAAAATAGCAGACCACTTAGATGAGGTGTGCAATACCAGAGAGAGACAACTTGCTGCAATGTGCTGGGGCTTGTCCTACGCCTACAGAGCCCTGTTCTGTAGGAGCAGGAAAGACATGTCTCTGGGTCTGATGGCAAAGTGACAGACAATGCAGCTACTCAAACCCCAAGCACAGCAGCTCCCTCAACTTCAAGCGACAAGCACAACAGCTACTCAAAACAGGACAGCAACAGACAATGCAGCTACTCCAACTCCAAGCACAGCAGCTGCCCGAACTCCAGGTCCAAGCACAGCAGCTAATCAAATCCTGACAATAGACACTGCAGCCACTGCAACACCAGTGAAAGACACTAGAGCCGCTCCAGTTCCAGGGAAAGACACTGCAGCCACTCCAGCCCCAGTGACAGACACTGCAGCTGAACCAAAGGATCAACCCATGCCAGTATCAGTAGCCCCTATAAGCAAGAAGAAAAACAAACGAAAGGCACAAAAAACTACTTGTGCAGTGAAGGAAGATGAAGACTCAGTGCTCAAACTAGGGGAGTGACACCTGAACCACAGGAATTACTACACGAGTCAGAGGGAGAAGACAACGTAACTTCTAGATCCCTGACCTTAAGTGAGCTGTGGAACATGCAGAAAGATTTCAGCTGTCTTCCAGATGACCACATTGTCACCTGGTTGCTCCGATGCTAGGACAATGGGGCCAAGAGTCACAAACTAGAAGGTAGGGAAGCCAAGCAGCTGGGATCACTTGCTAGGGAAGGAGGTATCGACAAAGCAATTGCAAAAGAGAAACAAGTCCTCAGCCTCTGGAGGCGGCTTTTGGCAGCTGTGAAGGAAAGGTTGCCCTACAAGGATGATGTTATGTGCTGCCCAAGCAATTGGACCACAAGAGAGAAAGGCTTCCAGTACCTGAAGGAGTCAGCCATTCTAGAGATGATCTATCATAGGCCAGATGCTGGGAATGCACCTGTAGATCCAGATGAAGTTGAATGTACAGGACCCATGTGGTGGAAGTTTACACGGAGTGCACCGTCATCATATGCCGACTCATTGGCAGCAATAACCTGGAATAAGGCAGCACCACAACAGTGGATAAATTGAGTCATCAAATCTGAGAGTTCGAAGACAGTCACACCTTTTCCATCACTTCAGCTGTGGAAAAATTGTCCCAGGGAGTTAAACAATTGAGAGATGATCTATCCAATCTATACAGCTCTCCACATGTAGCAACCCATGTCTCAGCTATTAACAGAAGGCTCCCTATTACCTGAGAGAGAAGATACAGGAGGTACACACCACGGGCCACCCCATGGTTTTACCAGCGGGATCATGGAGGAGACACGAGAAAGTGGGATGGAAAACCTACCTCCTTTCTGGATGAAGAGGTGCGTGAATTAAAAACAACTCAATAATAATCCTCACAAGAAAGTTGCTGCTCCAGGCTTTGGTGAGCAGCTTTCCAGATGGGGTGGAACACCTGATTTCACTCTAACTCCTATGATAAGGAATACTAATCCCTTTCTACAAGAAATAAGAGGAAAATCTTATGATCACTATTAGAGGGGCCATGCCTCCAGCCAGGTGGAGGTAAGGGATAATCAGGTTTGCTGGACTGCGTGGATCAGATGGCCTGGCACATCAGTCCCACAGAAGCATAAGGCTCTAGTAGATACCAGCACACAGTGTACCCTAATGCCATCAAGCCATCGAGGGGTGGAACCCATTTGTATTTTTTTGGAGCGAAAGGAGGATCCCAAAGGTTGACTGTACTGGAGGCTAAAATCAGCCTGACTGGGAAGGAGTGGCAAAGGCAGCCTATTGTGTCTGGTCCAGGGGCTCCATGCATCCTTGGCATAGACTATTTCAGGAGAGGGTACTTCAAAGACCCAAAAGGGTACCGAGGGGCTTTTGGTATTGCTGCTTTGCAGACAGAGGAAATGGAGCAGCTGTCCACCTTGCCTGGTCTCCTGTACAGGATCCTCCTGTAGTGGGGTAGCTGAAGGTCAAAGAACAAGTGCCAATCAGAACCACAACAGTCCACCTGCGGCAATATCGCACTGAGACTCCCTGATTCCCATCCATAAGCTGATTTATAGACTGGAGAGCCAAGGAATGATCAGTAGGACCCGCTCACCCTTTAAAAGCCCCATATGGCCAGTGTGAAAGTCCAATGGAGAGTGGAGACTAACAGTAGACTATTGTGGCCTGAATGAAGTCACACCACTATTGAGTGCTGCCGTATTGGACATGCTAGAGCTTCAGTATGAACTGGAGTCAAAGGCAGCCAAGCGGTACGCCACGATTGATATTGCCAATGCTTTTTTCTCAATTCCTCTGGCAGCAGAGTGCAGGCCACAGTTCGCATTTACTTGGAGGGGCGTCCAGTCCGCTGGGAACCTGACTGCCCCAGGGGTGGAAACACAGCCCTACCATCTGCCATGGACTGATCCAGACAGCACTGGAACAGGGGCAAGCTCCAGAGCCCCTGCAATACATTGATGACATTATTGTGTTTGGGTAACATGGTTTAGTGTGAGGTGTCCCTGCCCATGGTAGGGGGGCTGGAACTAGATGATCTTAAGGTCGTTTCCAACCCTAGCTATTACAGGATTCTATGACACAGTGGAAGAAGTCTTTGAGAAAGGGAGGAAAATAATCCAAATCCTGCTAAAAGCCTGTTTTGCCAAAAAGCAGAGTGAGGTCAAGGAACCTGAATAGAAGATTCAATTTTGGGGAATAAAATGGCAAGATGGATGTTGCCAGATCCCCACAGATGTGACCAACAAGATAACAGCAATGTCTCCACTAAGAAATAAGAAAGAAGCACAAACTTTTTTGGGTGTTGTGGGGTTCTGGAGAGCGCACATCCCAAATTACAGTTTGACTGTAAGCCCTCTCTATCACGTGACCCGGAAGAAGAATGGTTTTAAATGGGCCCCTGAGCAACAACAAGCCTTTGAGCAAATTAAACGAGAGATAGTTCATGCAGTAGCCCTCGGACCAGTCCGGACCGGGCCAGATGTAAAAAATGTACTCTATACTGCAGCCGGGGAGAACGGTCCTACCTGGAGCCTCTGGCAGAAAGCTCCAGGGGTGACTCGAGGTCGACCCCTCGGCTTTTGGAGTCAGGAATACAGAGGATCTGAAACTGGCTATACTCTCACTGAAAAAGGGATACTGGCAGCATACAAAGGGGTTCAAGCTGCTTCAGAAGTGCTTGGTAATGAACAACAACTCCTACTGACACCCTGATTTTTGCTTTGCCTCAGTCTTCAATGTGCATGGTGGACCTGGGGCTCCCCGGTCCTGAGTCAGAAGACCAGGGCTGCAGGAACCGTGACTTTCCATTGATGGACAGAGCAGTGCATGGGAGCAGTCCTTGGGGCCGGGGCTGGACATGGGCGTACTGTGGGGAGCCCCACAGTGCCCCGCCCCACCTGGGCCCCCGCGTTCCAGAACTGAGGTCACCGCGGTGTTCCGTTCTAAACCGTTGCTGGCCCGGCAACGGCCCCAGTGCCTGCGGAGACGGTGCTGTGTGCAGCAGCACCAGCGGCACTGGGGGTGCTTTTCCCTCGTGGAGGAGCACTCCAGTCTTTATTTTTGCAAGCTTTCTGTTTACCGGCCCTCTCCCGGCCCTGCGAGGATGGGCCAGTGGCTCTGCTGTTGCGGGTCCAGGTGGGTTCCCCCACGGCTCGGGGACACGCCGGCACACCTGCAGCCCCAAAGCAGCCGCCTTGCTCATGCCCGATGGCATCTGCCCTGCAGGGATGACCCTGAGCCCGAGCAGCAGTGCACGCCTGACCAGGCATCACTGGAGCCGCTGCTGCGGGAGCATGTGCGGGTGAGCCAGGGCCGTAGCCAGGGGAAGAAGAGGGACCTCCTCCTCTTCAGGGACAACGTGGTCATCGCCAAGACCAAGTAAGACTGACAGAGCCCAAATGCCCTTCCTCCCAAGCCCTGGCCTTGGCACCAGGGCACCCAAACAGGAACAGCCAAGGAGCAGGCGCAGGACCCCAGCACCTTGCTGCTGGGTGCACCCATGGCTGTGCCCATAGCAGCTGAGCGCTAGAGGGGAGCCAGTGGGCTCGGGCACCTCCAGGTCACTCCCTGCTGCTCCTCTCTGCAGACGTGGCAGCCCCCCGAGCCCGCTGCTCTGCCTGGCCCTGGGCCTGCTCCAGGTGCTGAGCAGCGGGAAGGGCTCCGACGGGGATGCCACTGAGGAGGAGGAGGAGGAAGGGAAGGCCGGCAGGTCCCTGGTCTTCCTCTGGCCCTGCGGCTCCTGTGTCGTCACCTTCTGGTGAGTCCCGGTGCAGCGTCCCACGAGAGGGGTGGCAGCACCTCTGTCCTGCCCCTCGGGGCATCCTGCACTGGGGCACAGCGGGCACTCAGGCTGCTTCTGCTCTCTCTTGGCAGCTCCCGGGCAGTGAAGGAGCTCTGGCTCAGCGCCCTCCTTGGGTAAGCCCTACCTGGCACTGAAGCACAGGGCACAGAGCAGACTGTGCTCCCATCATGGGGGGGTGCTCCACACCTGACGCACAAACGATAACGGAACACCTCTGCTGGGCTTGGCAGAGGTGCCCCAGAGGTTGCAGGCAGAGGCGCTCCCACAGCTGCAGGCAGAGGAGTCCCCACTGCTGGGCAGCCACAGCCGCCGGAGCTGCTTCCTCCGGCTGTGTCAATCCAACTCCTGCCCAGCCCCATCCTCACCACTCCCGCTGCTCCCGCTCCACTCCACTGCCGCGGGGTACCAGCCCTTCCGGGCAGCATGGAAGTGCTCCCCAGGCTGGCAGCAGAGGGAGGAGCTGCCTTGGGTCTCACGCAGCTCTTTCTCTGCCCCTTCCCCACGCACAGACCGCCGGAAGGAGCGCAGGGGGCCCGGGTGACCCGGCTGCCATCCATCCGGATGGTGCTGAAGGAGCTGAGGGGCCGCAATGCTGTGAGTGTCCCTCCTGCCCCTGCTCTCCCCCAGGGGCTGCCCCAGCTCAGCATCAGCTGCATCGCTCCTCACCTTCTGCTCTTTTCCCCTTGCCCAGGCGACGACGCTGGATGCCAACAGCCTGGAGAGGTTGCTCCAGCGCCAGGCTCAGGTCAGGGTCACTTGAGGCGCAATCCCCACCTCTCATACACGGCCAGGGGCTGATGCAGCTCGCTGGGGACCCTTTCTGCTGAGGGGCTGCTTGCTGAGTGCAGCCCATTTCTTGCAGGCTGGTGCCCAGCAGCTGCCACCTCCTGGCTCTTCCGGCAGACGTGGCCACGTGGATGGTGAGTTTGCAGAGGACAGGGGCAGGATGGCCCTTCTCTCCTGCTCTTGCAGGCGTGCATGCCCGCTGTGATGGGGCTGCCGTTGCCCTTCACACAGGGCACGTCCATCCCCATCGCTCAGCAGCAGGAGAGAGCTGAGCCCTGGGGCCCCTCAGTCCCAAAAAATACCGCCTCTCCCATGGCATGGACAGTGGTGGGACAGCACGGAGGGAGTCTGGGAGCTCTCTCCACGTGCCTCTCCTCCACGGCTCTTTGCTCTGATTCCCTTGGCAGCAGGCAGGTCCCGCCGGAGCAGGATGAGGCTGCTCTGGCCGTTTGCACGGTCCGGGACCTCAGCTGCACCGGAGGTGCCAGGGCCATCAGGCTCTGCTTGCCCGGGAGCTCTGTTTGGCCGCCCCCTGGGAGAGCTCTGCAGCCACGATGGCATGCTGCCCCAGCCCATTCAGGTAAGCCAGCCTGGCCAGGGCGTACTCAACACATCTCATCTCATCCCATCCCATCCCATCCCATCCCATTACATCCCATCTCATCCCGTCCTGTCTCTTCCCATTCCCTCCCATCCCATCCTGCTGGCTCCACCAGACAGGGGCTGTCCCAAGCACCTATCTCAGGGCCCGTATCCAGCCCAGCAACTCTCCTCCTCTGTGCCCTCAGGACCTGCTGGCGCTGCTCAGTGAGCACGGGCCGTCCACGGAGGGGATCTTCCGGCTGTCAGCCAGCGAGCGTGCCACCCGCGAGGTCAGGGAGGCACTCGACAGCGGGCTGGAGGTCCACCTCGAAAGCCAGCCCGTGCTGCTGCTGGCCGTCCTCTTGAAGGTGAGCCCTGCTGACCTGGAGCCTGCAGCTCCCGGCTCTCTTGGTGCTGACGGGCACCTGCGGGAGCACCAGCAGAAACCCAGCCGCCTGCTCATGAGCCAGAGGGCGGGGGATGCTGCGGGTGCTCCTTGGGGGCCAGCGGCCAAAACCTCACGCGGAGCCCTTGGCCCCGCAGGACCTGCTCCGGAAGATCCCCTCCAAGCTCCTCGATGGCCGGCTCTACGAGGAGTGGATGAGCGCCATGCAGAAGACCAGCAGGCAGGAGAGGCTGGCAGCACTCAGGGAGTAAGTGCGGCAGCAGCCTGCGGGGACCGGCACAGGCTGGCACTCGCCTGCAAAGCAATGGCCTGCCTGAAATAGCCATGCTTCCTGCAAGCCGCCTCGGGCTTCTGTGGTGTTTTGGTGTTGGGGGAAAAGGGCACAGGGAAGCATTTCTCTCCATGGAGCACTTCCCACGGGGACTGGGGCTTGCTCCAACAGGGGCCTCTGTGAGAAGGGCAGGGATGAAGGGAGGTGGCTGTGTCTCAGTGAAGGCAGTCCCTCTGCTGTAGAGCAGGTGGTGGCCTTGGGTGAGATCAGCCTGGGAGACCTGTGTTGTCAACACCGACTTCATTAACGCTGTGCTCCCGCTCCCTCAGGGTGGCCAGCAGGTTACCGGAGGCCAACCTGCTCCTGCTGCGGCAGTTGCTGTTGCTGCTTAGGAGCATCAGCATAAACGTGGCCACAACGAAGATGACGGCCGGGAACCTGGCCATCTGCGTGGGGCCAAACCTCCTGAGCCCACCCCAGGAGCTGCCCCTGGATGCCCTGGCTCAGGAGACGGGCAAGGTACGCTGCGTTCGCCGCCAGGCTACAGCCTCCCCAGCCCGCCCCAGCTTTGCTGTTCCCAGGGTCCTGGCTGCCTCCTCCCATCAGCAAAGCCGTGGGGCAGCAGCCGGGAAGGGCAGCCCCAGGGCTGCAGCTTCCTGCACAGAAGCGTGGGTCAGGCTGGGAAAGGCTGTTGGAGCCCTCTCAGGGCCCTGGGTGAAAGCAGTGCTTTGCTGTGTGCAGGTGACCCAGCTCGTGCAGCTCCTCATTGAAGAGCAGGAGGCACTCCTTGGGCAGGAGGAGGCCGGGCTGGGCAGCGAGGGGGACGAGGAGCCTCCAGCGCCGCCCGCAGAGGCAGAAACAGCCGAGGTTTGTGAAGTGCACAAAGAGCGTGACAACAAAAGCCTTCCCCTTCGGAAGGTGGGGCTGCTGCCGCAGGGACAAGCACGGTCAGCCACCGGCCTGCAGCTCTGCCAAAGCTCCAAGCAAGGCGGATGCAGGTTGAGCATCCTGCTTTGTGCGGTGATCTCGCAGCTGGCTCAGCTGAGCTGAGCAAAGCCATCCAAGGGCTGTGCCTTTCAGAGCTCGGGGAGCAATTGGGCAGGGAGGTGCTTGCTCCCTGCTAACTTACACATTCCCATTGCAGGTGCCTCCTGTCGCTCCTGAGAGCGAGCAACCGAACAGCTTTGGCGGGGAGGAAAGGTAAAAGTACCTAGCTTTGCTTGGTTCAAGGTAATCGTGGCTTCAGCTGTCTAACAATCCTGTTGAATGGAAAGGTTGCCCGGCTCCTCAAGAGGGAACCGAAAGCGGCGAGCAGCCTCTGAAGAGGGGAGCGATGGGCCACCCTGCAAGAAGAAGAGCAGGCTGTCCACCGAGCCCTTCTCAGGGATGGGCAACTGAAAGCAGGGGAAGAAGGAGGAGCACGGGTATGTAGCAGACCTTCTTTTCCATCTTTCTAAGTTCTGAGGATAGGAAATACTCCTGAGGTGCAGAGGATGGTCCTAGAAAGGGGGCATGCAGACGTCCTCGGAGGAGCATGTCTGTCAGCAGAAACATACCACCGCAGCATTGGCAGGTTTCATTTTGCCCCTGTAGAAGCCCAGTTTGTGTAAGTCTGGTTTCAGTACAGCAAAGTGAGGGATGCTGCTGCTTGGGTTTTGGAAAGGACCATGCCAGAGCTCCCCAGGGCTCCCTGCCAAGCCCTGCTCCCTGGTGAGGGGCACTGCACATCCCTGTCAACTTGCCATGCTCTGAGGGTATCAATCACGTAGGTTGAGAAGGGACCAAAGCAAACTGCAGTTGCCAGGAAGGAGCCTCTCCCCTGGGCTAGGAATGACCCCTTTGACAGCACACGTCCAAAAAACCCAGGAGAGCCAACTCCTGCCTGTTCCTGCCCTCACGGTTTCATCTGCGCTTTCTGACTCTGCCCTCCTAGGTGCCCGTGTACTGCTTGGGCTCCCCAGAGGAGCTCTGCCGCCCGGCCTTCGAGTTCCGCCGTGCGGCCCCAGCACCACCCCGGTGGCGGCGAGGACAGAGCCACGGTGTCCTGCTCTGTGTGGAAGGTGCCACCAACCCACCTGGAGCCAGAGCAGCGCCGTCGGGCCCATGCCAGCCCTCACAGGAGGCCTTGCGGGCTCACTCATCAGCTCTGCCGGCAAATGCCCGCCCGCTGGCGCGTCTCCCCGAGTGCGGAGCTGGACTTTGAATGCCATCTGACGGCATTTATTGCTGCATTTGTTACTATGTTACTGCGCTTGTTACTCTGTTTTATGCCTATGTTTGTTAGGCTATTGCTGTTTCTTTTAGAAATTAGTGTTAGGGTATTTAGTGTTGGGGTAATTAGTAGTTATTTCATGTTGTTTGATAATATACTTCGTAGTTTTGTAGATTATAGGGTAGTTAGGGTAGTTAGGGTTGGAAAGGACTTCGATCAATTTCATGTTAGCTCACAAGACTTGTCTTGGAGTGGCTTTACAGCGCTGTTAGTAACAAAGCAGAATTACAGAAGTTGCATCTGTCTCTCTGCCTTGCCATCTGCACCCTGCAGAATGCAGAAAAAGAAAGTATTCTGCCAAACAGAAGAGAAAGTATGCCGGGAGAGTCTCTGGCTTGGGCAAGAAATGAGAGAAAGACATTTATGAATGCAGAGGAACTACTACTGCACCTTGAAAAAGATTCAGATATGCTCCAGATGAGTACTGGCCTGCGCTTGGAATACAGCTGCATTATCTTAGACACCTGTGAAGGTCCAGAGGAGAAAATTGTCTCTAAGAGAAAATGCAGGCGGGCAGGCAGGCAGCAGAAAGGAGCATGGAATTGAACCACTGTGTTTTCACTGACAACTGCTCATTCCGGGCAGGGAGATGCTGAAACAGAACCAAAAAAGCAACAATAAGAAAACAAAATTTTAAGAAAACCCTCACAAAACCAAACAAAAATCCTCCAACAACAACAACAAAAAAGAGAAAAAAAAACTTGTGAAGAAACAAACACCCCCAAACCCAACCAAACAAAAACCCCCAACCCGAAATCCCATTTGGGAAAAAGAAAAAAAAGAAAAAATCCCTCAGATCCCTCTGCATGGGAGAGGGAGTCAGATCAGCTCTCAAGATCTTAGTGTGATCTACCATAGATGTCCAGTGTCTACTGTGATACTTTATAAACAGAAGGCTGTCTAAATGCCATTGGAAATGATAGCAGGCATCCCAGTTTGTCGCCTGCAGACAAAACTGTCTCACATCTGGGTACCAACTGAGCGATTTGTTTGTAATGGGGCTGAGTGACTGATGCGTGCGCATTCTCCTTGCATTTGCTGGAATAGGTTGCGCAGAGTGCCTGCAGTTCTCAGCATTTCTTCATATGTGCTATGCTTTCTGAATGTTCTTACCCTTTCTACACAGAAATAAAGTGCAAAATCAATATCAGGCCAGTCTCTGGGTTTGGATGAGCCCCTTCCCCTTCTAGTCCTCTCTCCACCTCTGGGTTGCATTTCTCTCTCTCTGCACACAATATTCCAAGTGACGTCTCTTACCTTAGTTACCACAATCTTCTTATCTCGGCCCATTGGATTTACATTCTTTTGATTCTCCACCCCATCCCTCCAGGACTGGGGGCTGGGGAAGAAGTGGCGGAGTGAGCGAGTGGGTGCATGGATCCGAGTTACCAGCTGGTCTTAAACTACGACAGTGAGTAAATCAGATGCAGCGCAGTGTCGAAAATAGACAGACGCCTCTAAAAGAGCATCCTTTGCATCCTTAAGATGGGATCACTGAAGACATGAACACTGAATTGCCCTTTATCAATGCCATTCAGGTACCATGAGGAACCTGAAAACACCACTTATATCAGGTGCCTAATGTTTACATGCCTATGCTTATTAATCTTTTCTGCTATCTGTTAGATAGTGAGAATAATAACATTATCTGAGGAGGGACAATATGTTAGAAACTCTGGAGTGCCCTGAAATTACAGTAGTCAAAGTCAATACTTCTTAAGAGAAACAAAAAATGGTTTTGGAGAGCAACTGGTGAAATACAATGAAATACTGTGCATTTCATAATGCTACCATGTCTGACATTTTGCCCATTACACACCACAAAAGCGCAAACACAAGTAAACTGTTCAATATGGAATAGGATCATTTACCTACCAACAGGGATCTTGTCATAAATACTTTTGCAAGATATATATATACACATATGGGTAATAAATATATGTATCCACATGCATATACATTTTTTTTAAATCTTACTTTATGAATGAAAAAGCTGTATGGAAGTGAGGCAGGTTAATTGTGTTGCCTGATTTCTGGTGTTCACACATCCCTCTAGCTTAACAGATCCACTCAACTGTTAGGAAGGAAATATCATCTCAGCATTAATAGTATCTCAGACGAACATCATATCGAAATGAAATCTAACAAACTGTACGTCAGGGACTTGATAAACAGAAACAGCATAATGGTTGCAAGGTCAGAGCTGAAGCCTGTCTAGGCATCAAGTTCAAGCAGAACACATGTGAAAAGGCTGGTTTGCCATTCATAGAATTGCAATGGCCCCAGTTCATCTTTGTTTAGACTAGTATTAAAACTAACGCGATCTTGTACCCTGACACTTGTTAGAAGCTTGAGTTTCCTCTATATGTTGAAGTATTCCTCCATTGCAATCTGCATTATGCCATATTGGATATCGGTAGTGTACGTACTGGAAAAGGCAGCGGTGTGCATCTCAACAGAACATAATTCATTCTGCTTCTGGGGTAATTGAGACAATAGTCTCTGCTGCTACAGCTATAATGCTAGTGGGCCCAGAGGCTGTTTGACCATCCCTATGATACCTCATTGGCTGTAACGTAGGTATACCCAGAGAGTATAATACAGACTGAGCATCAGAGTTAGAGGCAGAAGGAACTGCAGAAAAAACATCCCACCGAGGATTAGTAGCCTGAGTGTATTCCCTGCAGCAAGAATTGAATAACCGACAAGGGAAAAAGAAGTGTCGGAGGGAGTTGTCATCGCTCTACAGTTGTCAAACAGAGGCAAGAAGAACCACTTCCCAAGACATTTGCGAGCTAGCCTTTCACCACCTGCGAACTGGATTTGTACAGTCTCAGACTGGCACTTTTGCTCTCTTCCACTCTTGCTTTTTGCTCGTTACTGCCCATGTATTACCTCAGCCCTCAGCGGCCTCTTCCCCAGACTGAGTAATACGGAAGGGTCATTACAGCTACATTCGCTACTGAAATCTTTGTCCTTCATACTTTGGTATGTTTTGCCAGTTATTAAAAATCAAAAGTTGTCCTGAATGCCAAAAGAAGCACCACACCGTAGACTAAATTGCAAAGACTTACTGGAGGGGCAAATGCAATGCAATAAACGATCCAGCCCTTTTTTGCAAATGATTGGGCAAATCTCAGGAAGAGCCTGGGTCTGTGAAGCCGCTAGTCCAGAAAGGAGCATCTTAAACTTGATTTAATTTAATATCCTAGGTTAAATGTACTCAAAATGAAGATGAATTAGCTTAGCTATTGCAAGGGTGTACAGCTAGATCATGACCAACTAACTCCATAGGTTTGTAAACAGACGGCTTTGAAAAGCACCTTCCAAAGAGCTAGCCAGATCTCAAGATTTCCACTTGGAATAAATGCATCCTTCAGTATCAGAGTGCTGCAGAAAACTAAGATGAGAATGTTCTGTAAGAATACTCTACATGCAGAATGAATTTCAAATAGAGCTTTACCAAAATGCTTGGATTAATAAGTGACGTTGGCCTAACAAAATATGATGAGAACTTCTGAAAGGCAAATTCCCTGGCAGTAATTCACTCTGGGTATCATTCTCATCTGGTCAAGTCAGCATTCTCTAACCGGGGAGACTTTCAACCATGTCTTCTTAAGGGGAAAAAAAAAAAAAAACCAAAAAGGAATGTGATTTTTATCTGTTTACACCAACCCATAGGACAAAGGAGAAGGGCTCTGAGATATACAGTCAAAATAATGTGTCATGATAGATGGTAACATGCCACACTTGTTATGTCATGCTAAAGCAAACTTCTTCGTTCCTGGTTAATCAATTCATGAATCCAGGCTTAGGAGCATTGCTGCATACGCAGATATGCATTACCCATAAGATTCCAACACACTGAGCATGCTGTAATCTCTCCGTTACCGGGTTCATGAATGCCCCTTTTCTGCACTTTCAGACTTTATTCATCTTCCTGATTATTTACTCTAATTAAGATTGTGAATTAACGAACAGAAATTATCTAACTGAAGGTAGGTGTCTGCATTTGAGAGTCATTTGGGGTTCTCTTTAGAAACAATGCAATAAATATTCCTAGAATTCACATAATGTAACCCTGAATTTGAACCTAAACCAGGTCAAATGCCCCTTGAATTTAAAATTCTCCGTTTTCGTCATTAATTACAGTGAGAATGTTGGTATCTGA
Organism: Myiopsitta monachus; assembly: GCA_017639245.1. Lineage (NCBI taxonomy): Eukaryota > Metazoa > Chordata > Aves > Psittaciformes > Psittacidae > Myiopsitta > Myiopsitta monachus. Next base: position 72,492,487 of record CM029919.1, read on the forward strand.
ACTGCAGAGACCTAAAGACAACGTTTAAGACCACCCAAAGTACTCATTTTACTTAAAATGATTTTAAAATTGTCTTAAGTTTCCATAAAATACCACTTTATTGCTGAAAATATGTGTTTTATACTCCGATAAATAGATCAAATTTGAGCCGTAAGCATATATTTTGAATAAAGAAGTTAAAGCCTTGTTATACATGTATTTCCCATAAATATTTAACGGGAGAAAATGCCCAGAAATTAGATCCTAAATATCTCAACACGAGACAGCCCTGGACACTTTTAAATTAGTTAAAAGTTATTTGTAAATATGCATTAAAAATGCACTATAGCTTTTCTGAATACTTGAAAGCTGAATATTTGAAATACAGACAGTTTCTGACTTAGTGTATTCCAATAGTTTAAATATTGTCTAGAACATTTACTTGAATCCCTCTAAATGGTCAGATCTTCATATTAAAAACATTTAAATTTTTTCTGCCATAGCTTCTTTGGTAAGGACTTTATTGACAGAGCATAGAATCTTAGAACTATGACTGAGGATGAGAAGGGACATTGGGAGGGCCCAGTTTCAAGGACAGGCAGCGGGTCAAAGTATGCTAATTCACTGTTATAGTAGTATTCAATCTGATATCAGTCCATCAGGAAATTTTCCTTATTTTTGAATCAACAGTAAATAAAACCCCGTGGTCTGTAACTCCTTTAGTAGTATTCTGTAGAAATGTGATCATTCAGGTAGCTTGCTGCCAGACATAACTCTGATGTATACAACTCTGATGTATACTTTAAACTGTAGCTGTAATATTCATATGATGACAGTCTTTGAAAGACAAATTTCTTGACAGCAAGCACTATTCAGGAAAGATTGTTTACCTCTGCACAATTTGTGGTCCTACCTTATCTTAGATAATCAAGTTTTCTGCATCCTTTTGCAAGTTATGGCATCATTTTACCAAAAGGACAAGAACAAAATAAAAGGAATTCTAATAGTGACAGCTAGAGTTACAGAATATGTGAAATGATTTCCAGGAAAGTAGTAGAAGAACAAATTATCTATCTTTTGACAAGCTTTGAGATAATGGGCTAAACCACAGAATTTGTGTCTTAGAACAGGGAAAAAGGAGGATTAGTTGTTAAAAATAAATATCATTTGAAAACCTGAAAGAAGAGTTCCTAAATAAGACACATTTTCTGGGAAATAATCTATCAATATGTAGGGTGTGATGACCACTATTTGGGTTATTGAAAGGATTACATTATAAACCTGCAAAGGGGAAAAACTGCTAAATCCTACAATTAGGTTATTTTTTGTCTTTTGTGTCTCTTTTTCACCCAGGATAAAGCAACATTTATAGGCTTGGTCTACAGAAGTATTTAGGATCTCAAGTTTCCATAGAAATAAATGAACTTTAAGCTTCTAAATACATTTACAGGTTCAGTCTTTGGTCCTCATCTTTTTCCCGTGCCTAACCTTGTGAAGAGCCCTGCAGCCTACTTATCAGGAAAGAATCAGAAAATTGCAGGAAAAAATAGGACTAAAAAGGCTGTCAGGTGGTCAAGTAGTCCACCAGCCCCAGGGTGGGATTAACTCAACCTAGACCAAATACCTATTTGTCTAATCCAACAAAGGAGATTGCCAGGGAAGGGCAGGCAATCTCTGCTAGTCAGTCGTAAATAGAGACAGCACAGATAAAAACCTCTTACTCTGCCTTTGAGTAACCATGCACACATGGTGCACTCAAGGAAGGACAAGCTAAATCCCAAAAGATCTTTAGTGATACAGTCTAAAGGCTGAGATGTCAGTTAAGTGCTTTGATGGGAATAGAACCACCTGACATGGCACAGGAGAGACTTGCAGCAATTCAGAAAGCTGTCTGTCATAAAACATGTATTTATACCATAAACTGTTAAAGGGCATTTCTTTACATAAGAAACAAAGCCAAGACAAAAAGAATGTTCTTTTTATTCACTTTTAAAATAGTCAATCCAGCTGATAATAAGAAAGTTAATGAAACACGCTGCTTTGGTAGTGTCTCCTTCAGTAATATTCTGGCTTTATATGTGTGCACGAAGGATCAATGTCACTCTTTAATTGGATTTTGTAGAAATCAGAGTACATCTGTGTTACCACTAGCTAAACTGTTTTGCTGTCTTTTGTTTGTTGCTGTTTCTAGTTATTGGTGCATTTTCCCATTTGCTACATTTCATACCCACTCTCACTGCTTTCCAAAGAGGACTGAAAACCAGGATGATTAGCAGTCTAGCTTTCTGTTCAGAAGGGTGCTTCTTGGGTGGTTTTAGGCAGGTCTCTTGTATTAATGAAGGGCTTTTGCACAGAAAAGAAAAATAGTGTGGCAAAATACAGGTTCTGAAGATACAAAATAAATAGAACACTTAAGAATTGAAGTCTGTTTTATATGAAACATTACTTATAAGCAGTAGGTACACAGGACCCACTATACACACAGAGTTAGAATCATTATCAAGAGAGTTTTGTTATTTTTTTCCTTCAAGTTCTAAATGCATTTATCTGCATAAATGTTTCTCACTGAGAAAACAACACTAGAGGTAGGAAAGTAAACAAAGGTTTCCTAATCTTGCTAAGCTTCAGTGCAAATATGTGGTTCAAGCTGTATTCCAGAAGTGTTGCTTAAAGCTCTTAGATATGTATCATAGCAATACTTGCTAAACTCTTGCATTATATGCCAACTAAACAATGACATCCTGCTTTTTGGCTGGAGGAGGTTGAAGGCTGACCTGGAGTCCTTCTAGGGCTGTACTGCCTGACTTTCCTCTGAAGCATCCAAAACGTGCCCCATATTTGGATAAAAAGCATAAATTTGGGTTTGGTTGTTTTGGGTTTTTTTGCCTGGTTACACACCAGCCCAACATACACTTGCTCATGTCACAAGACTGATCATTTTAGTACTCTCAGAAAAAAGATGGCAGTTCAGTTTGTCTCCATGATTGAGGAAAAGAGTGCGTTCAGGAAAGGAGTGGTAGCCTAAATAGAATATTTTCTTTGCTGAACCTCAACTTGATAATCAACTCCTCCTTGTGCCTTAAGTTTGAGCAAAAGGGCATACTGTTCCCAGAAGAATTTCATAAGCTAGAGTCAGCATGATCAGTAGATCACAGGGCTCAGGAAGAATTGATTAAACTCCCCCTATTCCCTTTCACCCAAAGGCACACGCATAGAAATATCCCCCACTCTGCCAATTTGATCTACTTTTATTTCAAGCAATAAATTCTGCCCTAGCAAGCAGTCAGACAGAGTGACTCGTGATATCTGAGGGTGGTAAGACCACCCTCAGTTGTCTCGGGGATGTTTCTGTTAAATGTTGATAGTACTTGTGTAACATGTCATGCTGATAGTATATGACCTCTCAGTAAATGTTGACATAAATCTAGTTTACTGTTAAAAACAAATTAAGTAAAAGTGCTCAGAAACCAGCTTTTTAGCACTTCATATCTTGACTCCATTTTCCCTCTCCCCCAGACTTTTTTGTTTAGACACCTTGAGAGTGATTCAAGTGCATAGGTGTTTACCTATGGTTCTACCTTCTTGGTATGGTTCTACCTATGGTTCTACCTTCTATGGTTCTAGCTTCTACATAGTTCTACCTTAGGTGCCACATGGTATCTGAGACATCATACTGGGCTAGTAAATATGACATACAGCAGCTGCAGCCTTACTGGATCAGAGGCAAGATACAAAACACAAAGGCATCTAAAAAGATGATGCTGGGCATGTTTAGGCATCGCAATTCCACCCTCCATATTGTCTCATATCTTCCTTTCCTGTGTCAAATATGACACCTATTCGCAGCCCCTCCTAAACACACAAATGCTGTTCTTCTCAGGTGGTGAACATTCATTAGCAAATTTCAGGCCAGTGACTGAACTTCTGTTTATTATTATCATATTCAGGAGTCAGTGACATCAGCTACTACCATTTGATCCCTCCTGCCTTAGTTTATTAAAAAACCCTAACACTTGTTGCTCTCACAGCCTTACTCTTCTTTGTGTCCTTTGCTCTTAAATCACTACAGGCTTCAGCTATTTTGCTCTGCCCCTAGCGTAGCAAACTAAGAGCTGCAAGCATTACCAGCTGAAAGAAGCAGAAAAGTGAGCAGCGCAGGCATTTCCATACTCAGACCAGCTTGAGCCTGATCCTTGGGATCTGACACCTGAGCTGTCATCTCAGGAAGACACAAAGGAACCCTTCTTACATGGGAAGCAGTCCCAACAATATAATGTGGAATTCACTCTGCATTTTTAGGATAAGTTTGCTTGGGCCTGATGAGGATCAGAGAAATAATAGAGAAGTAGTGTAGGTAATTTTACTAGGATCTAGGATTTGGTAATGCCAGGAATGACTAAAGATGCCTGACACTTTCTCAGAAACAGCTGGAAGGAGTTGAAATAACTCATTTATGTTTGACTGAATCATGATCTTATGATAAACCACACAGATGCGTGCTCAACGAAGGATGCACAGGGCTTCTGAAGACTGCCAATCAAGGACAAATAATAAAACATAAATAAAGTAAAACATAGATCTGAGCTTTGTCTGAAGAAAGTAACCTCTTCAGAACTGCAACAAGACAAGCATGAGGGAAGGAAAGGTTATTCAGTAAGCTGCTGCTTTCAGGGAACAAAGGCCCCAGGTATGCTTGAGCAGAATGAATGGGAGGAGGTGGAGGGCTAAACAGCAGGGCAGGTGGATGTGTAAGGCAGAAGTCAGGGCTGGGCACTCCAGATGTCAGTACCTCATGGCTCTTTAGTCTTATCTATGAAATGTTGAAAGTTCTTTAAATTGGATGGACACACACACACACCATCAATAGCTCTTTTCCTGGAAAAGAAGTTGCAATGTAAGCTATATGAGATTACAATTTGAATCATCAATGACTATTTGTGTATGCAGATTGTGCTTTTTACGTTGTTTTGTTTTGTTTGGGGGGGGGGGGGTGTTGTGTTAAGTTAAAGATGTCTATTTTAGAATGAGTCTTGCCAGCAGAGGGCTTAAAAATAGCAGTTACATTTAAAAGTAACTCACTGGGATTATTTTATGTCTTTTTTTGTTAGTTTTGGGTTTGGTTGTTTTTGTTTAATGCAAGGATGACTACAGCTATTACAGTTGGTCACTAAGGCTGAGGGCTTGTATTTTCTTTTACATTTGCAGGCCAAGCAAAGATAACAGCTTAATTTTCACATGTAATTTGACAGAGTGCGCATTAGTGATATTAGTGTGGTTTATTGCTTTAAACCAATATGGGAAAATGGTTTGGCTGTTCTTTAATAGCTGGGGTTGTACAGTAACTAAAAATTATGATCTATTTATAGGTATAAGAACGAGTGGAAGGACTGATAACCTAAGCAGTGACTTCGCAGTAGAGTGAAGCTCTGTTCTTTCTCATATGTATACACATCATGGCTTGCAGCCAGCCCTAAATATGTCAACATTTTCATATGCATGTTCGCAAATATCTAGTGACAATGACAACAGTGAACTGAGATAGGCTTTCAGAATTTTTAATTCCACTTGGATAGGAGACAGCCTTCAGATAGCCATTTGATCATGATCATATAGGCATTAAAAAGGTATTATAATCCTTTCTATCATCTCTAAAATATTATTCTCAGGAAATATAGCTTCAGCACTTGAGAAGCTTTTTTTTTTAGACAAATATATTGATATTTTTGATTTGCCAAGTCTCATGTTAGTAAAGTGTTTCTGAATAAGTTAGTTTGTAGCTTTATTGCATGCTATTTCTATTTTAAAATTCAGAAGTATTAACTCTGGAGCAATCCAGTTTACATGCATTTCATTTAACTTGAGATAAATTTTGTCTGCAGTAGACGAGCACAGCAAAGGAAGATAGAGATCCAACTCACTGTATGCTATCTAGTGGAACTGCTGTATAGAGAGCTTCCTTCCTTTACCCTGGACATGCTGAGAAGGCAGAGAACAAGCAGATGCTTGCTTTCTGATGTGTGGCACCATTGCCTATGCATGGCATGCACCATCAAGAACTGCACCAGTTTGGTTTATCTCATTCCTGGCACTACAAAGGAACTGGGAGGATATCACAATTCTCAGTATATATCTAAAGAATGCAGCAGGGACTGATAAATAGCTGCTTACACCATTGCAAAAAACCAATGTAGAGAGCTGACACGGTAAGGTAGTATCCTTATAGGCACTGTCCTGTCTGTCACTACGCAGAGTTAATTCTTTCAGTTGGTGAGCTTCATTCTGCCTTGCCACAGTAAAACACTAATGGTGCTTGTGGAGCCGAGCTGGCATGTCTGCAGGACTTTGTGCTATACACCAGCATGCTCTGGCCAAGATTTGTTCCACCAAAATTGACATTTACTTGAGATGATTCAATTAAGAAAGCAATCATCCTAAACTTTCTGCTAAATGAAAAAAGATTGATCCCTTTAGAGGGCAATTTATTCTACCTGTTTTCAAAACTTAGGATGTGACTAATTGCTTATCAAAAGAATCTGTCTTTCTCTATTAACTATGCAGGAACATGTGTACTGAGCTTACATAGGAAATTCAAGTTTTTAAAATGCTGAAGTCTGATGAAAAGGATTTTAAATTCTTTTCAGACAAGTTTCTGCAGGTAAGTTAAGATAGGTGCCTGTCTTCACTTGCCTTGAGGTGGAGAGGAACAATTGCATACAGAAAGAAATTCACATCTTAACTGCATTGATTTGGTCTTCAAAAATGCCTACCTCTCAAAATTGCTTATTGAGAGACCAAATGAAGTTAATTCTCTTAGTTTAGATACCTATGTTAAGTCCCTTAAATTAGGAAATATCAATACAAACTACACTGATGAATCAAGGACCTCTGTTCTTTGCAAGTGGTGCGTGCCATATCCTCCCTCAGATACCAACTTTCTTCTCAGCCATACCGCCATCACTGTGCTATTTCACCAGTGCTATGATCTAGAAATCCTGCTGCTAACAGTGAAAGCAGTAGTTGGGGTGATATAAAATGTGTGGCTTTTCTGTTGGCCTGTGCAGCTGGCTCTTGGGGAACCCTTCACAACCCAACCCTGATGTCCTCTGCCTGCATGGCTGGGTCTGCACAGCTCTCTGATATATAAATAGACACACTTAAGATATATGTTTTGTATGTGTATACACTGCATTTACAAACACACATATCAAGTATATCTAATTTAAATATAAAGATGAACTAAGTACAGAGAACGTCTCAAAAATTTCCCAAAAAAGACAGCACAATCAAGAATAACCAGCCAATGGATAAATGAATCAGAAAAGTTTTCAACTTTTTTCATTCTGTGATAAGTTTCACACAAAAAAGGTGTGTGCTGCAGAGCTCCTTTTGTCCATGGCTGTGGAGACCTTCCAGCTGCCTGCAGGACCATGACACTATCTATCACAGTATACAAGATAAGGTGTAGAGGTAAAGGATAAGGTGTTTTTTTTATCCTTAGGTCAATGTCCCTGTAGAAAGTTACAACACTCCTTGGCTGAATGGTGAAGGAGGAAGAGGACAGAAGTGTGCCAGGTAGAGGGAGGTTATTGTTCTCCGCTACTCCTCTCTTGTGAGACCCCACTATGTACAGATCTGGGGAGCCCAACATAAGAAGGACATGGACCTGTTTGAGTGAGTCCAGAGGAGGGCCACAAAGACAGTCAGAGGGCTGGAGCACCTCTCCTATGAAGACAGGCTGAGAAAGTTGGATTTATTCAGCCTGGAGAAGAGAAGGCTCCATGGATACCTTAGAGCAGCCTTCCAGTACCTAAAGAGGCCTATGAGAAAGCTGGAGAGGAACTTTATATAGGAGCAAGTAGTGATAGGACAAGGAGGGATGGCTTTAAACTGGAAGAGTATAGATTTAGATTAGATATTAGGAAGAAATCTTCCCTGTGAGGGTGGTGAGGCACTGGAACATGTTGCCCAAAGAAGCTGTGCAGTGTTCAAGGCCAAATTGGATGGTGATTGGAGAAACTTAGTCTATCGGAAGATGTCCCTGCCTTGGATGACAGAGACTCTCACAAGACCATGAACTGATCCAGGCTTGCTTTACAAATCATTCCCTGACTGCTTAGGGCCCTTGTCACAAAAAGCCATGAAAAGACTGTCCCTCTTGCTTTTAGCTGAAAAGAAGTGGAAAAGTGGTTAAAGTAGAAAGTAGTGAGGACTGAGAGGAAAGCAAGTATTGCCTAAAATGATAGAATAAAATCATAGTGTGCAAAGAACAAAGACTTCCATCCCATCTGAGAAGGAAGGAAATGGAGCAAAAATGTGGTTGTGGTCAGAAGGGTTTCTAGAAAATGGAGGTTGGAATTAATTCGGGATTTCTTAGCCACTTCTATTGTCAGCTTTAAACACTGCTGGCAAAACGTGTCTGCCCTCCTTCCTCTTGATTTATGCAGAAGTTGACAAATGTGCCACTATTAACTCCAATGGATCCAAAGAGCTAAACCTTGATGATGAACCTTATAGGTTACTATAATGGTACATAATGGATTTCCTGAAGGAGGTCAGTTTCCTTTTTTAAAAAAAAACTGAGATTTTCCATTAACATCCCCTCTCTCCTCCTGTTACTCTTTCTGCTAGACTAATAGATGCATAAATCTGCAAAGTCAAACATTCACAAGTAAGTAAATGCCAAGATAAAGGTTACTTTAGTGGGAGAGGAGAAGAAACCTCAGCTGATCTTGCCACCTGCCCATGTACTCAAAGGCAGAGAGCTTACTTGTTCCCCTAGGCAGTGAGAAACAGCTGTGGCCAGCCCCTATGTGATCCAAATGGAAGGCTGCCCTTACTCCCACAGAACATCCTTGTGTATAGGCCAGTCACGGATTCATCCAAGATAACAAGACGAAAAAAGATGTTTACAGCCCAGGTAATCTCTCTGTTTCAGCTTTTTCTTTTTTCCTTCCATTTTCCTCAAAATTATCCTTGGATGAATCCAGTAACTCCAAAGTATACTGCTGTGCTCTTTGATAGACATTTTTCAATACTTGAAAATACTGGTCGAAGTCTCCAAAGTCACTTTCTGAAAGTGATGGCAAACAAAGCCTCTTCTTTTTTGCTTTCTTTATGTCTGGTTTTCTAGTACATCATGTTAAGTATGTTATGACATCAGCTTATATATTTCTGAAAAGAGCAAAGTTAAAATGCAGCATAAGATGGATGGGATCTGTATGTTTGTGTGAGGGGGAGCCTTTTTGTACCTTTGTGAATATACAAAACTGGCTTTACAAATGTACAATACAAATTTGTCAAGCAGGACTGCAGGCTCAAATAAACTTTCTGGTCTCTGATCTCAAATAGAATGTTTTAGTGTGGCATTATGTGTTGCTAATTCATGACTAAATATCTAACAAATTCATAAACTGGGAGGCCTTATTTCCTGGCAGAAGGATGTTAATCCTATCCAAAGTTTCCAAATCACTGGAGCAAGTATGATATAATAGTTTAGTATAACTGGCCTGTGAGCAGCTTGATGCTTTCAGTCTAGACTTATAAGCATTTAAGTCAAATGCTTTCTGGGAAAGACTTAGCATGTACAGTCTTCACTGAAGAGATAGTGTGAAGTGCTGAGCCTCTCAGAAGTAAAAATTAACAATTTGAGGGACTGGATCTTTATCTTTCAAAAAAACTATGACTTATTTTCACTGGCTACTTTTGTGGACTTCCTTATTTTAATCCCAAAATGAAACTACCTGTACCCAGATTTTTTTTCCCTGCTCTCACCAACAAACAATTAAATTACATGGGAATCTGGAAACAGTTGATTGGTAGTCAGAAATTAAGTAGGTTAATAGTATAGCAAATGTTCCTCTTCATTGGGGATGTTCATATAAGTAGCAAAAGTAAACGCATTAACACATTAAAGGTTTGACTTGTCCTGTTCAAATGTAGATTTCCTCAGTACAAATAGCAGCACCCAGACCAACTGTGCAAGTTTCTTTGATGGTCAGAGGAGGAAATTAAGCCAATTAATGAAGCTGAGGATGAAATCCATTTGGGTAAATAAATGTCATTTAAATGGCTAGCTCTCCACCGACTGTGTCAGGAACTTAAATGTATCAGTTATAGACGCCCATAATCAGTTAGATGGATCCCATGCATCCTTTCTTTAAAACATGGTCCTACGTAAGTGGTATCCTGGGGCTTTCTCTTTCTCAGAAGACACTGCCAAATCAAGAGTTTATGGATATGAAAAACTATACATTATTGATGAAGAGAATTACAGAAGCTTCCCACTATGTTTGGGTATATCTAAAGACAGAAGGGAGGTTGTATCTTGCCCATTTTTACCTGTCTAGAAAATAGCACCCAGGCAATATAAAACACCTTGTCTCAGTGGAGGCATTTACAGAGGGTAATTTAGCCTTCCTCCTTTAACACTTCTTCTAAGATAAGATGAATGTAGACAACCTGCCTAGATTGCATATACAGCTCCTAGATGATCAACATCATATGAGATATGTCCCACCTACAAATCCTGTTGTATCACCTATTTGCATATAGTGGCATTTCAAAGTCACCACCTGTGCACCTCCTGTAGATGTTTTATAAGTATTCTGGTCCCCACTGCAGTCTTTACAGCTTTCATTCTTACTGTATTGTCTGTTTACTACCTCTTCAAGAGTTCTTGCTTTGTTAGTTGCTTTTTGCTTACAACTACACTTTCATACTAACAATCTTAGACAATATATATGATCTTATGCATACAAATCTGTCTGAATTTTCCTGAAAACCTAACAAAGCACCTTTTTGCTATATATTTTGCTACATCTATTCAGCTTTTAATAATAATATCTACTGCTGTTTAGTTTTAACATGATTCTGGAGGAAAAAAGAGTACGTGCACTACAACAAATGCTGAGGTATATCAAGCAATAGAAGTGCAAATGAGAGAAAATTAACTGAGTGGTGGGAGGGGACCTCTTCTGGTAAATTGGTGTATGAGAACAGAAGACCCTTAAGTGGGAATGAAAGGTTGTATTCCCAAGATTTTGAGTTAGGCAAATGTGAAATGCAATGCTCTGAAACTTGGTGCTCTTATTTTGAGCTTTATAATTGCTTTCTTTAGACTGGAGGGGTAGATAATTATGTGCCTAACCTTAAAGAAGCCTTACATACTTTAGAACTCTTCAGAAGCTCATAACATGATATGATTAACAAACATTTTTTCCAACTGCCTTGCTGCATGTACCACACACAGAGTCTGTTCTCAGGCCCACAGAGCAATTCCAGGAAACGAACTCCAGCACAATCTTTCAAAAGAAATTCAAATGATAAAATAAGATTACTCTCTGGAAAAACATTATAAAATGCATTTTCTATGATTAAAGAAAGATGAAAAAATAATGTCAGCTCTAAAGATCAAAACACCTTCTACTGATTGGCATACCCGGAATCAGAGAATCATAGAATGGTTTGGGTTAGAAGGTACCTTAAAGATCACCTAGTTCCAACCCTTTGGCCATGGGTATGGACACTTTCCATTAGACCAGGTTGCTCAAAGCCCCATCCAATCTGGCCTTGAACGCTTCCAGGGATGTGATAGCCACAACTTCTCTGAGCAACCTGTTCCAGTGTTTCACCACCGTCACAGTAAATAATTTCTTCTTAGAATACTTGATCATCCAAATGTAGGTAAGCTGGTTTATCATGTAGAATAATTCGTGTGTCCAAACATCACTTTTCAGATGTTAAAATCCATAATCGAATGCATACTAGTTACATGAATTAGAATCTATCGGGGAAAAAGTTGTCAAGCAATGAGAATATGGGAGCAGAGAGTGATTTGGGGGATCCTTACCTGCCCATATAGGGGACCCGATATTTGCCCCTAGTTTTTCATCCCCCAGCATCAGTTTTTAAAGCATCGCTCTTCCTATGTTCTGCTAGCTACAGCAGGGGAATGCTGCAAGAAGTGATACATTGTCCTAAGCCAAAGCTTTTTTTATTTACCTTTGTGAGTAAATTAGGATTTTCACTTTTATTATAATGTACATACTCTCTGAATAGTTATTACCCTTCTCAGGTGAATCAATGTCAGAAGATGTCAAAGTTGATGCCTCCAGTAAGTATAGGCAATGATGAGCATGGCACAAGATCTGCTGGACCTCATCATTAGGGGCGAGAGGATCTGCAGTGGCCACCAACCCTTATTGCTTTTCAAAGCTAAGGGGAAAAGGAAGTTTTCCTTTCACAATAAATTATATGTCAGTTTAGGACCTGCCAAGATTTACAAGGACAGATTCTAGGCTCCGTTGACTTCAATGGCACCACTTCATATGTATCTAAGGGCAGAGCATAGTTCACTTTTCAGTGAGTTTCCCTCCTGTCTGTTGACTGTTGACACACAGTGTTTTCAATTTAAGGTGAAGTTACAAACCCAGGGTGAAGTTCTTAATGAACACTTCTTGTTTTGTTTCCCTTAATGAGGGCCAAACACAATTAATATCACTCACAGTAAAAATTTATATTGATGATAACTTCCTTCTCCAGGTGATGGAGAAGCCAGTGAGAAGAGATACTATGCTGGGCCTGCTTTTAATCAACAAGTTGGGGCTGGTGGGGAACATGAAGTTCATGATGGAGGTCAAGATTCTTAGGGCAGTGAGGAGGGCGCACAGCAAGCTGACTACTTGGGATGTCAGGAGAGCAGACTTCAGTCTCTTCAGGGATCTGCCCGGATAAACCCCTGGAGGGAAGAAGGGTCCAAGAAAGCTGGTTAATGTTCAAGGATCACCTTCTGCAAACTCAAGGGCCACCTCAATCAGCTCTGGGGCTCCCAGCATAAGAAGGACATGGATGTGTTGGAGCATGTCCTGAGGAGGCCGCGAGGATGACCAGAGGGCTGGAGCATCTCTCCTATGAAGACAGGCTAAGAGAGTTGGGGTTGTTCAGCCTGGAGAAGAGAAAGCCCTGAGGAGACCTTAAAGCAGCCTTCCAGAACACAAAGGGGTCCTACAAGAAACCTGGAGAGGGCTTTTTTACAAGTCATGTAGTGTCAGGACAAGAGGGAATGGGTTTAAGCTGAAAGAGGACAGATTTAAATTAGATGCTAGGAAGAAGTTCTTTACTGAGACTGGTGGAGAGGCCCTGGCACAGGTTGCCCAGAGAAGCTGTGGCTGCCCCATCCCTGGCAGTGTTCAAGGCCAGATTGGATGGGGCTTGAAGCAACCTGGTCTAGTGGAAGGTGTCCCTGCCCATGGCAGGAGGTCGGAATTATATGATCTCTAAGGTCCCTTCCAACCCAAATCATTCTGTAATTAATAATGTTTCTTCTCAGGGGCCAAGGGAAGCCCTAAGAAAGCCTGTCCAGGATTGCTTCATTTAGATGACTGTCATGGGTTCAGCCGTAGCAGTCATTTTTCTCCTTCTTGGTAGCTGGTGCAGTGCTGTGGTTTTGATTTTGGGCCTGGGAACTGCGCTGATAACACCAGTGTTTGCAGTTACTGCTTGATAATGTTTTGATCTGACCCAGGACTTTCTGAGTCTCATGCTCTGCCAGAGAGGAGGGGAAGCCAGGAGGAAGCAGAGACAGGACACCTGACCCAAACTGACCAAAGAGGTTATTCCATGCCACAGCATGTCATGCTCAGGATGTAAAAACGGAAGGCAGAGATCCAGAAAATGGGGGAGCACTGCTTGGTCGGGCTGGGTGGTGAGTGAGTGTATTCTTTCCTTGTATTTGCCTTGTCATTATTATTATTGGTGGTAAGCAGTAGTGGTTTGTGTTATACCTTAGTTACTGAACTGTTCTTATCTCAACCTGTGGGAGTTGCATTCTCTCAATTCTCCTCCCCATCCCCCCGGGACTGGGGGAAGAAAGAGGGGGGAGTGAGCAAGAAATCTGTGTGAGGGGCTTAAACCACGACAATGACATACACATATGTATTCTGAGCACAACTGCTGTTTCTCTCTTACTGATTGTTTCCACAGACTCCCCAGTTAGGGTTCCTTTTATTCTAGATATAATTAGAAACAATTCAAGGCCTTCTTATTGTTTACAAATACACTCACAAACTCTTCATACTCACCTGGTTTTTCTTCTCTTGGCACTTTCTCACAATGACTAGATTGTTATTTATGTTCATGCTTATGAGCATAAATAACTTTCTTCCCCCCACCCATTTTTATATGTCTATTTCTCTTTTGAACTGTGTTCCATTTTGTCCCTGAGGTTGGCTTATTTATTTTATTTTATTGTATTGTATTGTATTGTATTGTATTTTATTTTAATTTGAATAGGGTTGTAAATATTTTTTCCAAGTACTATTTCTTCCCACTCCTACACCGCATTCATTCAGTTTGTGCTCATTCTTAGATATGAGAATAGGATTAATCATTGTGGCTTTACTGTTTTCACAGCAGTAAATAACCAAGCAATGCTCAGTTTCACTGGGTGACTGTTAGGCCAGTGCCTCCTTATCTGTTGTGAAGAGCTCTCACTCAGCATTTGACCTTCTCAGGTCTAGGACTTTGCAATTAGGAGTCTCTTCTCTCCACAGTTTGAAAATTTCAAGGCTGGTTTAATATTAGCAGCATAAGGACCTTCAGCTTGAAGTCTCTCACAATGGACAGATAGATGCTACAATACCCAACAAAATAAACAAGCAAAAAAATCACAACAATAAAAATCAGGCTTGTTCTCCTGTCTGACTTGCATGTACATGATGGGACCATAGACATCTGTGTACTTGTTAGAGCTGTGGTTTGGGCTATACATAAATATACCCCAAATAAAGACTTGGGGTAACTTGGTTCTCAGTACTCTTTGCCTCAGAAAAGGTAATTCTACTTTTTTACATGATCTGCTACCTCTGCTCCCACATTTTAATCACTGGATCTTTTCCTGAACAGATCTTGGATATTGTCTGTAATATTCAAACAAAAAAAGACAAAACAAAAAAACAATAAAACAAACAAACAAAAAAAAAAAAACAACCAAAAAACTTGCTGTGTTCTAGTACTGTTAACAAGATTCACTTTTATTAAGGATTCAGCTACTTTATTTCTTCTTTTTCATCACCTAGATTCCCCAGCAGATAGGAAAAAGGAATTTAATTTTAATTTTATGTATGTTTATGTTTGCAACAGTTTTTCCAGTGTCAGAAACTCTGATTATATCTTCTAAAGAAACCCCAGAGTTGCATTCTGACTCTTGGATAGATTCTGTGGTCTCTGCTATCAGAACCACATGATGACAACCGCCTACCCTTCCCCTTCCCCAGCAGAGGCCTGCAAGCACACTCAATCATCTTTTTGCTTATATAACTTTAGTAAAGCAATGAGATTTTCTATGTAAGTACAGCACTTTGAAACATCTGAACTTAGTTCGTTTCAAGGCATTTGCTTGCTTAGGGCAAGAATAGTTAAGCTATATTTAAATTCTTCATCTGAATGCCAACTCGTACCATGGATACGTTTTCACATTATACCCCCACTGAACTCTACAGAAGAGTAAAGATGTTATCTGGGAAAGAAAAAAGTGAGCCAGCTGCCCAAATGCTCTCAGCTAAATAGAGAAGCTGATGAGTGGTTTTTGTCATATGCTATTTTGAGAATCACAATTTAGAGCAAATGAGAAGATAAATAGAAGAGATATGACAGTGCTGCCAGGAATGCCAGTCCTGACAAGAGGTGTCCCTAAAGTCTGTCATTATTGATATCATTTTCTATGAAAATCTGTAACAGCAAGCTATGCTTTATCATTTTCAAGAGAAATTGCAATCATCTGGGAAACAAAAGCATTCAGAAGTTTGCTGGTATACTAATATTCCTTTTGTTTTAGAAATTGAAATGTTAAGAACCTTCAGTCAAAGCTTATGAAAAGCTTAATCTGGGAGGATACATATTTCAAGAATGGCTGGTTGAACATTACTTAAGCAGATTTTAATTGCAGGATGTTTGTACTTACAGATTGTCCACAGTAACAGTAAACAAGGGGCACAATGTTGGCATTGACAGTGTTTTCACATAAGGAAGGCAATGTAGTGGCAGGACAGAAGGCAGTCTTTGCTGCTCGCTGGTCAAGTATGAGTTATGGTACCAGAAGCCCTAACTCCAGTTTGGCAGTTCCATTATTTCTCTGAGGAGACTGGATCCAGTTACCATCCCTTTGAACTCTCCATATTAGTTTCATTTTCCACAAAAAAGTAAGAATTTCACCTCTTCCCTAAACTGGCTGAAGCATTCATGACACACTGGTGAACTGTGCTTCGAAAGTGCAAAGTACTGCTAGTTTTCATCATCTCATGACTAGCAGAGGAAAACGCCATCTGGCTCAGTGATTTCATGGGGTGCCTGTGACCCACGGAGCCACAGTAAGATATCTGTAGCTGTTCCATGAGCCATAGCACACTTTAATTAAAGTTTGATGATAAGCATATGCCACACTCTCTGAAATCTTCTGAAGGCTGTCAATGTCTGAGATTCAAAATTCCCTAGGACAGGAATGTTTAGAGACAGGAGAATGCAGAGGTTGTACCTACCTTTGTGCTCTATAGCTTTGGAATTTGATCAGGATTTCACAACAGTAACTTGTTAGTTAGACATGGATGATGACACACACTGCATTTCTGAAGTGAAATTAAGGAAAAAAATGAACAGAAAAAAGTGTAAGGAGTATGTAGGAGTTGCAAGTGGGCGTGTGTCATTCCTGAATCCCATGTCTTAGTGTGTCTTTGAGGGCATTTCATTGTCACACAGAAATCATACATGTGCTTTTTGTTTTCCACCAGTTCTTTACAGATTTTGGAAAGCTTACAGAAGGACGTGCAGTTTTCTAAAGAAATAGCTGCCACATGATGTGAGAAACCACATGGATTCCCTAAAATATAAATAATCTGATTAACACATTTGAAATCATCTCTGTGCTGTAGTCAGAGGAAAAAAATCTATTAACTTTGAAAGCTTCCAGTCAAAGATATTGCTGAGATAGAATAAACAAGTACTCTGAAGATGTTAAAACACTCAATTTTTAACCCTCAGCAATGTGGCTATCTCAAACAGTGCCTTTGATATATCTTAAGCTTTGAAAAAAGTTCTTTTCTAGGGTAAGTTCACACACAAAACTGAAGGTGTACTGAATAATCACATCTAATTTTGCAAGCATCAGGAAAGCCTGATAATGAAAAAAATAACATCCTTAATGAAAGGAAGACCACATGTTGTAGAACACGTAGTCTGTGCCTCAGATACTCAACTGTGTTTAAACATATCTAGGACACAGCCATGCAGAAAATAAAATTTGATAAGAGGATTTTTCAACCCCTTTCCATCCTCTGCCTTCTGCTTCCCTCCTGTAAAATTTAGATTTAACCATAGCAGGTCTCTCTCAGATTTTCTATTACAGAATTTAATTGGAAAAGAATTTCTCATGGTCAATCTTCAAAGTAAAGCATGACACAATCCATCCAATTTCTGGTCATGGGACTGTCCTGCACCCCTCATGGAAGAAAGATACTGATTTCACCTCTGACTGGTCCTTCACTGTGGGTGCACAATAAAAAGGTCATTGCCTGTATAGTTCTCCCCATTACTGTACCTGCTTTAAGACAGTGCAAACTGATAGAGTGTTTCTACGAGGGATTCTGCCTTCCTACACCCCTCAGGACTCCCAGGGTCCTAAGGAAATTAGGAAGAGAAAGCAGTGTGACTCCTGCACGAACAATCAGCAAATTCAGCTGGCCAAGCAGTGACCTGTTCAGGAAGGCTATAGGTTTTTGTCAGATATTTGACACTTATGAAGAAGAGCAGCTTCTTCTGCTTCCCATAGATGACAGTGCCTTCACTTTAACTTAAGGTCTAACCCACTCTGCTCCACTAAGATCCTATAAATTTGTCCTCTACACACATAGATGACTTAGAGAAGTTTGTTTAGTCTAGGAAGAGAAGAATATGGGAACCACGACAACATGATAACCATTTTCAAACATATAACGGGATATCACAAAAAAAAAAAAAAAAAGAAAGGAATAAATAATTCTCCCTATCCAACAGGAAGATAACGGTTAATGGGCCTATTTTGCAGCTGTGGAGATACAGACATAAGGGGAAAAACCTGTTAGCACAGGGAAGCAGAGAAATAGATTGTTAAAGAAGAGAGTCTCTATCATGGTTTCAAAAGCAAGATAGATAAATATATGTCAGAAACAACACAGGAGTATTTCTCGAGGCTGGGGCTGGGACTACACCACCTTTCAGTGTCTCTTCTGGATCAGCCACCTACAAATCTAAAAATGATTTTTAAAAAGCTGCAAATATTCTGAAAAATAAGCTCTCTTGCAAAGTTTCACAGATACATCAGTGAGACAAGGAGACATTTTCTTCCTTAGAAAGTCATGCAGGCTCACAAAGGACAAAATTCAGTCTTTCTTACATCCATTGTGTAGATAATGCAGCTATGAATTGAGGATTAGAAAGGAATCCTTTTGGCCAAATTCTTGGCTTGTACATATTGGCCTGATTCCAGTTACGCTCTGTGGACTCAAGCTGGGTTTTATTTACTGTCTGGTCATTTGACTTTGAGTCTCCTCTTGACATCCCTAGCCTTTGAATCTAGTCCTTTAGCAAACCTGACTCTCAACTGAGAGGGTGCAGGATCCACACAAACAAGCCAAAGTTCTTCAAGATGGCTTGAACTGTGGGAACATTCATGGCTGTGCCTAATTAAGTAAATACGGGGAGCCAGAAAAAAAATAGGCAAGAGCAGTTAAATCCAGGAAGAGGCCAACCCTGTTGGTAATTAGCAGGATAATGGATCAAAGAAGTCCACTTAGCACAGGAAATATTGAGCACCTCGTCTTTATAGTTGAATCTGATAAAACTTGGGTTATACATTTTCTACTAAATGAACCAGAGGCAGCTACAAACAGGAGGCTATTGTTCAACCTCTGTGGGAATTTCAGTTGGGTTATTGCATGCTTGATGTGCTACAGAAAAGCAGCTCTTAGGCCACATACTGATGTAGGTTTAATGATCTCTTATCTTCACATAGTGGTTACCCTAAAAGCAAAGAAAAGTTAAAGCCTTTCAAATGTCCCTTACCTCTAAAAAACCCTGCCTCTGGGTTTTTGTTTGCTTGGTGGATTTTTTTTATGTTTTTTTTTTTTGTTTTGGTTTGGTTTGGTTTTTTTGGGTTGGTTTTTTTTTTCAGCTTACAAATAAATATATCCAGTGCTTTATTTTAACAGGTTTCTTGTTCCAGTGGAGTAATGTACTGGTTTTCTGTTACACCTTCAAAAGCTTAACCAGAAAACTCTGCTCAGACAGAAAGGTCAGAATTAAAAGTGAAAAGAGGAAAGGTCTTCTGTGCCATTGTTGCATTAATCCCTAAAAATTACCTTTTAGCAAATACTGCACTGCTCCGGGCGTGTCCCTACTGATAATGGAATTCCAGTTCTTTGTGACAGCTTAATTAAGGGAATAACACACATGTTGCATGTGCTGGAGTCAGTTCGAACTATGCTACCCTTTGGGTTTATGCACTGAAGTAATAAAGAAAAAGATGACAGCCAAATATCCAGTGCTCATCATAAATCCTTCTGTTTGCAGAAAAATGTTGTTCAATACATGGAACATTATGCATTTTTCACTGCTGACTGTAGGTGAAAAAATCTGCTTTTACATTTCTCCCTGGAGACACTGCTGGGTTTATCCTTATTGGTGGCTGCAACATAGATTCTCCACATTCATCTCAGAGTCAGTGGACGTGGATAGTTCTTCCCTGAGTAGGTAAGAAGACCTAAAGGTAGGCTCCTCCTGCAACCTTTTGTGGGAAGAGACTGTTTTTATCCATAGATTGTAAAGAATAATGGTTTTTTTTCAGATACAAGCAGACTTTCACTATTGTCTCCAGCATGTGGCTTGGATCAGGAGCCACCTGAATCCTGGATCTGCCATCAACAGCAACTTCACTGTAGAAGACATCCTTGTATGACATGTGCCACCACTGAATGCTGCCTTCCTGAGCACATAGCATAATGCATTCTGGATACTGGGAAAGGGTATGGGGATCCAATCTCAGTCTCAGATAACTGCCGTGGAGTATTTCCATTATCTAATGAAGCTGGACCTGCTTTAGGCCTTAGCAGAGTCAGAGCAAAGGTAATGCTGCACCATTGTTCTGACCGTACATATACGGTAAATTACAAGCCCTTGTACTGCCCTAGAGCTCTGATTTTTCATTGTGAAATAAAGGCTTTCTATGTTTCATGGGTATTAAAGTGAAGTGGAGCACAGTTTCTAATCAACGATTACAAAAAAGAGAAGGGGGAGAAAGGAAGGATCACAAAAGTCAGTTACCACCAAAACCTCCATGGCAACTAAACTGACTATTTCTTTTCTTTTAAGCCTCCTCATTCATGCCATAATCACAAAGCATCCGGGCCTCCCTACAGCTCACTGGTGCCAAGTGGATTAAGCTGGCAGAGTCTGTGCTGGTTTAATCCCCTTTAATGCCTTGCACCTTCAGTCCAACGAGCAGCCAAGCCCTTTCTCCAGCTCATCAGTGATAATGGCATATCGCTACCATCATCAATAGGAGAGGGCTTTTTCTTGTTCTCCAAGCCTTCATCTAGTTTAAAAGAAGAAAAATACAAGCCTTTACTGAAATTTTCCTGCTCCTGACATCTCAGCTGTAAATTGCCTAGAGAAGTGTAGTAGCATTTATGCACATTGCCCCTGAAAAGTGCAAACAAAAACTTGGCTCTATGAAAGGCCAATTCCTGGCAAGTCTTTGAAGAATACT
Organism: Myiopsitta monachus; assembly: GCA_017639245.1. Lineage (NCBI taxonomy): Eukaryota > Metazoa > Chordata > Aves > Psittaciformes > Psittacidae > Myiopsitta > Myiopsitta monachus. The sequence continues at coordinate 72,513,257 of CM029919.1, forward strand.
TTGCACACAGCAGCCAAATGGCATTCATTCACATCTGAAGTGTATCCCACTGGAATATAACACCAAGTAGTATTTCACAGGCTTTTCTGTACTCAGGGTAGAATGGGTTAGATCATACTTGTGCTCTTGGAAGAGAAGGGGTATTATTCAGGCTAGAAAGGTGGGGGTCTTTGGGTTCACCCACACAGCATGACCTGGCCACGCAGCACAAAAGCCACTTCCTCGGGACTTTTTATTCCTGTTAGTGGGGCAGAAACAGAAATGCCAAATCACAGGAAGAAATACTGGTAAATCTGGACACCTATCCTCCACACAGAGAGTCAGAAAGTGCAGAAGCTTAACACTAAGTCTGCTCTGGGTAAAGGGCTAAGCTCTGTTTACCAGACAGCTGGGCTTCTGTAAACCAGCATTTCATAAATACTTAAATTCACAATTTGTTTGTACTTTTGTATGCCAGGTCATGTATTGGTGTGTTGGAGTACGACATCCACTCTAACATGCAGTAACCACCACCACTCCTGCTGGTCACCAGGTCTTCCACGTATAGCTCATGCTTTGTTTTGGTATAAACTGGTGCCCCAAGAGGACGACAGTTCATGCCTCATAGATGGCAACAACCTGTAAAATAATTTCCACACACAAGGCATTAGGAGCCCCTTATCCCAAGCTCTGTCTCACAGTACTTTCTCTGAGGGAGCCCAGCCTACAGTTGTACTTCTACTCTTACTGTCAGCTATGGAGGGGAAAGCATGAAAGCAAAAGTGCAAAACCAACAGAAGTGTTCAGGTAAAACCTGGCTGCACAGAGTAGGAATGGGATGAATTTAGCTTCTCATTTTAAATTGTCCTATTATCAACATGAAACAAAGCTGTCTTTAACAAGATCCATACAAAAGAACTATAGACAACTTGAAAAAGTAATGTATGACTCAAAACAAAAAGAAATATTTGTACATTTCATGAGAAAAGACTAGCTTTTAAACAGATGAAACTCAAGTCATTTTAAAAGACATTTGATTGTCTTAATTCCTTAGGCCTTATTTTTCCCTGCTTTTATATCAGCTTTTTCACATGTATATGTGAAAACTAAGTTTACTGGTGTCTCATCATGATATGAAAAGGAAAATATTTTTCTTTGGTATTTGTTATCAGACACTGTTTGATATTAGTTATAAGAAGAAATGAGTAAATCTTTATTATCATAAAAGAGGCAGAGAACCTCTCCAGCTTGTGTGAAATTTAGTAAATCAAAACCCTGTTCTTTCTTCTAACAGTAGCTTCACCACTCTGACAGAGCAGGTTTGAGGACTACGATTTCAAAATGTATTGGCATTACAGGCATATCTGCATATCTAGCAGAAGAATATCAGGACTGGCTTTTGTTATTTCTTTTAAAGTCATTACTGTTTTTAACAATCCTCAAAACTGACTTTGAGATCCAGCATAACACTCATTCCTAACATTCATCTGCTGGATGTTTCTGTACTGCTGGCAATGCTTAGAATCCCTAACAATTCTTTGATATTTAGAAGTATTACCATGTTGCTTATATATTCCCGTGAAATCTTTGCTATGGTATTTACTGATGAATTAAAATATAAACCACAGGTTATTTCTTGCCTTTATTGCTTGTGGATCACATGTAACTTTGTCTAAACTTAGCCCAAAAGGCCAGAAATAGCACAGCATAGCAATGTTGTGAATCAGATGGATTATTTGTTAGCATGAAGCAGAAGAGAGGAAAACTTCACTATTATAATATACAGATTTTGTTTGTTTGTTTTTGTGTTTTACATGACAAAGACTCTGAGAAAGAGAAAGTAAGTTGATAAATCGGTTACAAAAAATGTGTGCCAATAGCTGAGTTTCTGGATGCCAAGGGCTGTCAGCTTTGCCTGGGTGATCCTGTTCGTGTGTGCTCTGGGTGGCCACACAACACTAATCATAACTGCTGCTAAAAGCAGCATAGAAGGAGATGGCTGGCAGGGTAGAAGTGGAAGGAAATGGAGACCAGGCTCTTTCAGAGTGAGAAAATCTTAGAAGTGCCCTGCTAGGCTCTGGGGTGGGGCAATGTGGCAGCTGTACTGCATACCAGCCTGACTCATGCCAGAAAATTTTGTGCTGCCCTGTGGTTGTGCTGACAGCAGGGGGACAAAGCTGTAGTCAACTTGGCTTCATGTGAGCAGGCAATCTGACAGCTGACAGTGGAAATTACACTGGTAGCAGAGCAGCCCCATGGAGTTCCTGGGCTGTTGTCTTTAAGCCATGTTTTTTCTTAGCTCTACATGCTCCCAAGCACCTAATTTTCAAAACTTCCACAAATATTTGTCATTAGGAGTCAGTTCACCTAACTGTAGCTACTAAAAAATCAGTTGTCTAGGTTAAACCATGACTATGTTTCTTCTCAGACGTAGTAGTACATCTGCTTTGGTTTGGGTTTAAACCCTCTGGTTTTAAGGAAAAATCAGTTAACCTCAAGACAAACTTCTCTATATTTACAAGAGAAAAAGTCAGGAAGTCTTTTAAATACTATGAAAGAGACCATCTTATAGGCCAAAATGCCTGTATTTTAGTGTCTATGTAATTTCTTACATGTGCCAGGAGGCTAAGCTCCCTTCATAATCAAGGACAATCTAGTCAATACAGTCACTGAAGCCTTGGGAACATGTAAATTCATCCTGAAGTAGTGATTGCTCAACTGAATCACTAAGTTGCACTGATGATAACAATTAGGTCTCCTGTACCTATAAGGAGAGTTTGGACACAATAACGTCTTGCAGGCACTTACATATGCTATTCTGTAAACATTACCACCATAGAGTCTTTAACTTACAGATGGCCAAACTCATAGTACATGAATCCCGTTCCAAGCATTTGTATTGCATTAATCAAAGCATATGAAGAGAAATGCAGAAAGTTTCCATCTTCTCAGGCACATTCATTGGTTTGACTGAAGTTACTCTGATTCACCCACGTGGAATTCATAATTTATTGAGTTGCACTGTCACCCCTATGTGTTTGCGAGTGAGGGACACTTGTCTGGTCACATGACAGTGTCCTTGATTCTCAGTAAGAGAAACAGCAAGGCCACTCAAGTTCCCTTAGTCTGAAATAAATTTCCCTCATGAAGACTCAGTGTCTTCTATAATACGGTGCAATCAAAAGCCCAGCAGAGAAGAAATCCTATTAACTTCAAACAACTGTGCATAAGATTCCCAGTTTGTATGTGTGACCTATGGCAAACCAAAGTGTCACCTCAGCAGCTCTGATAAATTTTTAAGACAGGACTGAAGGAGGATGTCTGTCAGAAGGACAAATTATCTTACATCAGCTTAATTTTTCTGGTCGAAAAATTTCTGCCCCACAGGACCTTTGGCCATAAAACAACAAGAAAGACATTAAACATGAAATGGATTTCTTTCTGTCGTTATTGAAACATGATCACTTTGTTAATAAATCTCTCTTTTGAATGGAAACTGAGACATGCTGTGTGGTCTATAATTACCATGCTCAGGCAGTTTCCAATCTTCCACAAAGCTAGGGGTTTATCTGTGGAGGCATTTTTTACTGATATTTCTGGGCTTAATTTGAAGGTCAAATTCAACAGCGTAGGGTATGGATGAAAGCTTCAGCTCTGTATTTGGCCATTTGTCTCTGAGCCTGTACAACATAACTCTTTCCTTGGCTCAGAGCAAAAGAAAATTACTTTATGGCTTCTTTGCAAATCACACACTTATCTTCTCCATGGTTTGCATCATACGAAGAGCTTAGGAAATGAAGATCTGCTTTTACTGAAAAAGTTATGATTTGAAATCAATGTAAAATCTTTAAAATTGCTGAGGGTGAAAATAAATGTGGATTTTATAGCTTTAGACTGATTAAAATGTTTGCCATAATTGCATTGACATTAATATCATATGAATATGTTTCAATACATTTGTGGGTTGCCAATGATCTGAGAAGTCAGAGCACATGAATCAGATGCTGAGTCCTCCTTTCTGATGACTAGGACAGCACAGTTGTGGGTCAGAAAACTCATGGCACTTCAGGCATATTTCCTCATTTGACTAGAGATTGCAACAGGCTGCAACAAATAAAGATAAACCAGGCCATTTAGAGTTGTTTTGAAACAAGATTTGACCAGAGAGAGGAACAGATCTCTTGTTAAGGCATTTCAATCAGCTTCATTCTGCATTTGTAGTTGTCATTAGGTCCTGTAGGCTGGGTGCCATTTTTGAAGAACAGGAGGCTCTTCACTGATAGGGTCCTTTGAATACTAAAGGGGTTAAGCAACGTCTCAGAGCTGCTGGGCCCAGCACAACACTGAAGCTCCTTTTCCTTTCTCCATAGCCACCATGTCAGTCAGGGCTGCTAAATCAAGTATCTGCCACGCAGCTGCAGCTGCAGCCTGGGGGCACCAAACAATATCAAGGCTATGAACTGATGTCGAACTGCCCAAACACAACAGACGGCCCAGGCTGTGGGGGAGGTGATAACGGGAATTAATTGTGAATCTTGAGCTCAGTGTGCATGCATGAATGCTCAGACCTGAATGACTTCCACAACTGCATTTCAGAACGTGTCAAGTGAGAAAGGAAAGACTTTTCCTCCCCAGTTTTCAATATACTGTAATGGTTTTATTATCATCTGACAGCTCAGTTACAGTTTGCCACTGAAAATCTTTGTGTTGCATTACAGAGAGCTGGCACCTAAACGTAACAATTAACCTTATTCAGTAAAATACCTACATTCCACAGAATCACAGACAAGTCACAAACAAAACCTATCAGTAGTTTCAATCACATAATTCATGTTTCTAGGCTGTGCTTGCAGATAAATCTCTCCTGAAAAAAATTCCTCTGCAAGAAAAGAGTGTTTTAAAGTGGAGACAATAAATGAGAAGACATGTGTTGAAGCAGGCTCTCTCATTCGTTGCCAGATTTTTGCATTTTTCCCCTTAAATAAAATGTTCCAATGTTTCAGAAAAAAAAAGGATGCTTAAAAAATGCTGCTTTTCCAGTACCCACAGAAAGAAACCCAGAAAAAAAATCTCCCTGACTCTAGAAATCCATTCACACAATTATTACTTTGTCCACTCCTGATCTGGTTTTGGCAAACGTTTATATTTACTTATGACTTCACACAGGCAGAGAGGTGAGGAAGGTGGTAAACACTCCGTATTAGGTCTATTTTCAGAGACTTTGTGTAAAGTTTATATTTTAGAAAAATATCTTTCATGCTTCGCAAACTGCCATTTATCAGGGTACATCTTGAAAAGGGCTCCCTGAACTGTGTTAAATATTTTACTATTTGAAAAAAAGAAGCTCTTAACTGCATAGGCTGTGCACTGAACTGTGGGATATGGGATGGCATATGGGGCCATACTTGTGGGTAGAATAGTCAGGAGCTGTAAGTATAAGGTGTTAACTATGTGTCTTATATACCTGCTGGTCCCCATTACTAGCAGCACTTGAGCAAACTAAATCTAATAATTTACATAAAAGGTAAAAACTCCCAGAGAACCACAAAAATCCACTGTATTGCAGGCAGTTAAGAGTATCATAACAATGAAAGCTTTACCTCAAGCTACCCTGCACAGTGGCATAGTCTGTACAAGGATGACGGACTCAAGAAGTATTGATCTTTTCTGCTTGCAGAAATGTGTTAGTGTAAATGGCACTAATTTTGTTGGAAGAACGGGTTTTGTTGTGCCAATGGGGTACATCAGCTCGGAAATTCTATATAATCTGTTCTCCTTTGCAGTGTGTGGTAACTATGAGTAGTATATTATACTCTCAGTTTGAGAGAATATTTCTGTCCTACATGCATATTGTACTCATTTCTGTGTTAGCTTCCACTATTACAAGGCAGTACAAGCCACTGAGTGACACCAGTAGACTTGGATGAGACTTTAAGCCAGTGGTGGCAAAATCTGTCATATCACAAGAAATATCAAAATCAATGAAATATCAATGAAAATCAAAAATCAATGAAAAATCAAAAATCAATGAAAAAATATTAAAAAATCAATGAAAATAAAAAATAAATGAAAAATCAATCAAAATATCAAAATCAATGAAATGCCATGTTCTGGCATGCACGCTAGCTGTGACATAGGTAACACCAGTTTGCCTTCCCTTTGATCTCTGTCATCTAAAAAATGTGACAGGCTTAAACTAGCTAGAAGAGGATAGATCAGAATAAGGAAAGCTGAATTTCTTGATAGATGAAGGTAAAGCTTGTGTATCAATTAGGAAAATTATACATACATTTATATAGACTGTTTCCTGCTTCTGTGATGTTTCCTGTGTAATACTAGTCAATGATTTTACAGTTTCAGAACATTTTCTTTTTTAGGTGGAGAGAAAATCTTGACAGTGTGAGAGAAGAATACCCTAAAGGCATCATAAAAAGTAAAAAGATAATACAAATTTAAAATGTTTTAATAAAAAGCTGTTGAGTATTAAGTGCATTTTTCAGTTGAGAGCCACCTCAAAGTGGTTTTGACTGCTTACTCTTGCCAGTACTGGATATGTTTGCTTTTAGGCTGTTAACTGATTGCACAACTACTACAAAATTAATCTAATTTGATGTTGCAAAAATGCCTGGATTGGCGTGATCTCTGCTATCATAAAAATGATGAGTCTGAATCTCTGTATCTCATGCACTTGTATTTTAGGCAACCTAAGGCATTGTTCTGCATTGGTTTCTATAAGTCCCATGTAGGTAAGAGGCCGGATCCTGAGTTTTATTCTGTGCTAAAAAATATGGCAAAGGTGAATCAACCTTGAGGAGTATCAGCGTGTGGCATATGGTGGGGAAAGAGGTCTTTTTATTTTACCTTACAGCATAGACACTCTTGGTCTTTTATCCATCCCATGAGCTTCAAGTACCCTGAGAAAGAAAGGCGCCAAGCCCATGCTCTTGAATATTTGGCTCAGTTCCTCCAAACAGCAGCCTGGCTCTGCATATTCAAGCCATCAGAGCCAAGGCAGGGCACCCCCGCCCCATCAAGCACTAAGGGTCTCTGAATTCTTATAAGAGGCTACTTGTATACAGTGGTCATGCCTCTACCCCATGATAAACTGTCTTCCTTGTGGATAAAGAAACAACTGACATTCTGCATTGCTTTTGTAGCTTTCCTATTCTCTTCAGAGAATGGAATAGGTGAGCAAAAAGCCATCATGGAAGGAAGCAAACTAATTAGAAAGGCTGGCCTAGGAGAAAAGGAGGAAAAGTGAAGGGAGGAAAAAGGTTGAATAGCTGAAGAATACAGCCACATGAATTTTCTGACTGTCAGATTATTTGAGAGAAAGCTGTGGTTTTGTCCTACCTTCAAACCTGCCTATGGAAGTTTGCCATACAAAATGAACATTCTCTCTCTCTTCACACCACACCATCAATGAGGCTTTAAGCAAAGGTCCATAAACCTTTGTTTCCATCTCTATTTCTGTATTCTACTGTGCTTGCTTGGGGAAGGATGTGGGGTAGAAGAAGATGGGGGCAGGACCATTTTCACCCAGGGTGAACAATGGACTCTGACACTGAAAGTCTACATTAAAATGCTTTCATGTGTCTAAAGAGCTGATATGCAAACATTTGATTCACAGGAATGCAGCAATGGAAAACATGACAGCCAGAGGTGGGCTTGCAACACATGTAGACATTCTTCAGCTTGCTTTCATGTAGCAATTATTCTACATCAATGAAAATCTGGAATCAACACACATGTCAAACTGGACTAACTATATGAGGAAAGGTCCAGGATTCTTCTCAAACATGCTTTTATGAAAGACAGATGAAGGCAGAATTGTAATATTTGTTGCAGGATTAATGTGTTCAGGAAAAAGAAAAATGGGCATAATCACACCAATTTCAGTGAATTTGTCAGCCCAGTGTAAATCTTAATTTGATGCTACTGTAGGGTTTGGGGATTTATTTAAAGGGCTTTCCAAAATAAGGGATTAGTTTGTACATCTCAGCATACCAAATTGCTGATATAACTCACCTAAGACTGCCAGATGCTATTAACTAGTCATCATTGCTCAGATAGATGGAATTAGACCCCAACATTTATATACCAGCAGGCTTCACAGATGCCAAGAAGGTTCATCCCAGAATACCTGAAATGGCTGAAAAAGTCACATTGTTGCAAGAAAAAATGTTCTTCTCCCTCAGGATTCTCAAATTCGAGGGAGAGGAATTTCAAGGTCTGGGAAGAAAGCAAGTGGATGTATGTCAATGACTTCATTATAATCAATTATTTGCACTTCAGACCCCATCACATTCTTTCACCCCTAGTAATTAATGTGCTGTATGATCCATGTTTCAACCTTTCTCCTCTGTCCTGGGCTCTTGATATCTCAGCTCATCTTGTAATAGGGTGCCATTACTTCACTTTGAAGATAAAATGATCACATTGACAAGCATTGGACAGAAGTGAACCATTTAACAAAAGGTTCCTATATTGTCTACAGTGATGGTTTCAAAGCAGATCCATTGAAAATAAAATGCAAGGCATGTTTCTGTATCTGATATGCACTGGTTTATGTGTCATTCTCAGAATGCAACATTAATTTCTTAAAGTTATCTTCCTTTTTTTTTTTTTTTTTTTTTTTTTTCCCTTGCCCTGCTCAATCCCCCTCTTTCTTTTCTGCTTTCCTACAGTTCTTGGTTTGTTCGCACAGATCTCAGATTTTCTCACAGGTCCCGATAGCACAAATTTTTAGTGTATAAACTGGAGCTCTCCTACTTGCTTCAATAATACTGATGAAGTTAATCTACTTAAATGGGTTAATCAACCTCAAAGAAAGTAATTCCATCTTTCTGAAGAATTAAGTGATGAGATTACTTCACAGAGTGTCAGCAATTTGAGGGCCTTCACCTTTGCTCTGTTTCTGTTCTTTATGTTAGAAATAAAGACAATTTCTGCCTGTATTCTTTCAAAAACAAAAAAGACTCAAATATTTACAGGTGGCATTTAAATGACTTAAATTTGTCTGTCTAGAGGTCATGTTCTCAGTCTAAACTAATTGTCCAAAAGTCAACAGAGATATAGACCAGCTGCAAAGATTTATCCTATTAATCTCAGATGTTTATCTTAACATAGGATAAATGGCTCTATAGAAATACATCTCTGTTAGCTGCAGAGGCTAACTTAATGAGTAGTTTAGACTAGATGGCTAATCTCAGTTGAAGTTCAGAGAAATAACAGAGTATCTCCCTGTGTGCCTCTTTGTCTCCTGCCCCCCGCACACTGGACTGCATTATTAAAATGCATCATGGTATTTTCAGAGAAAAACTTTTCAAAACTGTATTGGGTTTACATGGAAATGTTTTGGTAGCAGGGAAGGCTGTAGGGGTGGCTTCTGTGAGAAGACACCAGAAGCTTCCCCCCCTGTCAAATAGAGCCATCTCCTAAACAGACCAGCCATTGTCCAAGGCTGAGCCCCTTAGCAACAGCGGTAGCACCTCTGGGCTAACATATTTCAGAAAGTAGAGCTCTACAGGTAATGAAAATATTTGTCCTTTACTGATGATATTCCTAAAATCTTTGTGAAATCCCAGGAAAATTTAAAAAATATCCAGTAAGGTCAGTGGGTTTCCTTTTCCTGATGAGTGATTTCAGAAAACTACAATGTAGTGGAGAAAGCTGTTAATCCAAGAGAGGCCTGTTATAAAAGAGCTGAACTGAATATTTCTTTTAGACCATATCAGCAAACTCAGACTTTTAACACTAAATTTGACAATACCACTCCTTCAGTTTTTTGTGAAAGACTTCCAAATAATTGCTTCATAGCCCATATTCTATTTCACTACCTCATCATGTCATTGTAGTTCTGAAATAATTGCAAAAAAAAAAAAAAAAGCAGACTTTACTATATATTATTATCTGATAATATACTTAATAACTGACATGCAAGGGTGCTGCCTAATGCAGGGTAAGCAGGTACTTGCCTGAAAGAGATTTCCCCACCTGGCTGCTGGAGAATGGAATGCAGATGGCCCTTTGCTTCCTCTTAGGCAGGCTGCAGGTCTGTAACCCTTGCATTTCATCTTTTTACAGGGGTGCATGCAAGACAGAGCAGGCAAAATACACTGCCCTATGTAACTATGTGCTTAATACCACAAAATCCCAGAATTACGAACCTCGGTTCCTGAACATCATATTGCTATAAAGATACTGAGCTGCTAAAGATTGGTCAGAAGAGCAATATAAGAATGCTGAAGAGAGATAGCTGGTTCATGATGGAACGCTAGGAGAAATCTGAATAGTTTGGCTAAGCAATGACTAAGAGTGGGACATGATAAACAATTCAAAATATCTAAACGTTACTAATATCAAAAAAGGTAGAAGGATTAGTATGGTGGTATAGAGGATAACTGAAAGTAAAAGGATGAACTTAAATAAAGGAACAGGTAGGCAGCCAGGTTTAATATTCCTGTCAGTAAGTTGTTCTCAGGTATGCACCAGTCTACAAAAACCACAAAATTAGAGTGAAAAGCACACCCTAGAAATTGTATTAAATTTTTTAATTCTTTAGTTAGTAAGATACCCTAAGAAGAAAAATTAAATAGATTTGGGAACTGTAAAACTTAAATATGTACTACACACCTTATACCATACCCAGTTTTCTATTCAAGTTATATGAAATGTTGTTAGTACAATTTCAAAAATTCAAGACAATAAATCAGCAGATGAACACAGCATGGAGACATAGGGTATATCTGTGGGCAGAACGGAATATCTGAATTTCAGAGAAGGTATAATAGGATGGATGATGCTTCAGGATTATCATAGAAGAATTAGGTTATTTATTTTCTGAATTTGTGTAGAGGAAGAAGCAGCAAATACTGTAGCATGGAACTCCACAATAGACAAAAGAAGAAGAAATAAGAAGCTATCACTGGACTATTTAAGGTGGTAAATCAGATGTAGATTCAAATTCATTTATACTATATTTGAATTCAGTGAGGTGACAACACAACTGTGCACAAGACTTTGAAGATGAGAGGGAAGTTTTGTCCATAAAGGCAGATTTAGGATTAATTGTGACTGGTAGCACAGTGCTGAGGTAGCACAGATTGCCTCAAAGAAAAATCAGAGGAGGATCTTTAATAGTGGTTTAACTAATTTTGATGAAAATATTTGAGTACTTTTATTGGCTAATAGAAAATCATCTGGTCTGCCAGTAAAAATACTTTGAACAAAACATCAGACGCTATTTGCCAACACTGTAGTGAAGTTTTCTAGTCAAGAATATTATTTCAATGGTTAGATGATATTAACAAAACATCAATATTAGAAGACTTAACTGCCTTAACTACACCTTCTGCACACTAACGACACTGACCTTGACAAACAAAATTAACCAGTTTTCATTTGTCCCGTTTCACCTCTGTCCTCTCTCTGTGGCATATGTAAGCAAGTCATTCCACCATCCTCACCCCATGTGCTTCTCCTTTCCAATTCTCTAAATTTTGGCAGCATGAGGAAGATTATTATTGCTTTCCACAAACCAAATCCATTCGGTTTGCTTCTAGTACAGCTCATCATAATTAGGTTGACTAGGTGCTATATTAGGACAAGATTATACATTTACAAAACCCAAACAAGCTGATTTATTCATAATGATTTGTGAAAAATAACTTATCTGGGTTGAGTGAGTCATAATGCTTTAGATCCTGTCTCTGCACAGATTTCCAGAAGTCTGCCTAACCCAAATTCCTAAGACTAGTAAAGGGGCAGTGAGTCCCCACACTTACAGTATTTTATCTGTTAACAAAAAAAAGGTTTCCAGACGTGCTTTCAGTCCTTCTATTGACAATGTTAGACAGTCTTTGATGCCACCTTCTGGTTTTAGCATGTGTAGCTCTACACAAGCTAAACCACACACTACGGCTGCCAAACTGACACATAGACCAATCTTGCCAAATTTCCATGTTTGCTGTGAATATACTCATTCTGTTTGGTTTTGTCATCCCTTGTCCTCAGGGGAAAAAGTGTTCTTTTCACATAACAAACACAGAGAGAAAAACCCCATGGCTAAATCTTAGCAGTGAACTCAGAATATATTTAAAACTTGTCTATGCTCTGAAATGCATCTGCATGACAAAAAAAAAATTGGTGGTTGTTCTTGCAGATGAACATTTACATGTATTAGAAACAAACAACCATGCTCTTCTAGCATGCCTTTATGTAAGCAAGGTTTCCCTAATATGGACTTCATTTTAAAAACAATATTTAAGCAAAAAAGATAAAAATGTTGTATATAATCAACTGTAGCTCCCAGAGGCAGTCACCTCTAACTGTTACATGAAAGTGGAGAAGAACATACTAGAGAGGCATTTCAGAACTCCCTAATTTACTGAACTGGATACTAGCCCGTTGTTAAGTTTGTAATTCCTGTTACATGAATAAATTTAGTATGTAGTGCATGCATTTTAAAGGATTTTTTTAAATTGCTCTCACTTTACTTTATGCCAAAACACTTATTTCTAGTAAAAAACCCCAGTGCTTCTGTTTTTAGGGGAAGAATATATTTTTGCGCTAGCAAATTGTGTATTTTTCTGAAACTGTCTCTGATCTGAACAGTGATAGCAGCTCGTAGCCAACACATGTGAAGCTTGGGCTTCTGATCCTGGTTCTCTGGCTTATGCTGGAGGAGTGGAAGCAAAGTCCTGCTCGCTACACCAGACACTACAAAGCAAATTGCTACTGTTTTCCACCTGGGCTTTCTCTAAACAGTGCAACTAATACCTCCATTTCTTAGAAACACTGTAGAGTCTTCAGTGTTATAACACTACAGTATATTACTTCAATAATGGTTTTACTTTTTTCTGGGTTTAGAGGATTGCCTCTTATGCACAGCACAAGTACAGAACAAATTCTCCAGGTCTCACACAATATGAATGAAAATAACCATTTCTTAGAGATAAGGGTGTGGGATTCAAGAAACATACTATGGAACTATAAAACAAGGTAGATAACAGTTTTAAAATTCTTGCATATCACTAGAGTTTGTGTACACACTTAGAATTAAGTTTATCTCATCTAACCGCAACTGTCTTAAAGTTAGGTATCTGGTCAAAGTTGAATGATCTTTGGTTCAGTGTGAGCCAGACATCTCCAGAGGGAGGTTACTTCATCCTAAAATATATATGTTCAGGGAACAAGGTATCCCACATGTTTATGTCAACAGGCTAGTGCAGAAGACCATGTAGCAAGCCTACTCTAGGAACCTAGTTTTTTGCATGGTTAGCGGAAAAGGATATGGAACCTGTGCTAAAATTTACTGTATCTATCTTTCATTTAAGGGCTGACAATGCTTCTTTATAAATATGGATTTCTTGGCTTTGTGCCCTTAAACTATACAAACTTTATTTTCAAATGGACAACACGTTACTTTCTATGCCAGGATTATACATAATATTGCTGCTACAGGTTAGCATACTTATCCACACTTTATGTTTCCTTATATGTGGTGAGAAAATATATGTGTGATGAGTCAGAACAAAGCCATAGTCCTACACCCATCAGATGTCTGTCTTCCTCTGCTTTGGCCTTGCTGCTACTACAGTGCTGTGCCTTGGTCTCATTTTATTCCTGAAACAGGTTCATTCCTTGTACCATGAGGATTAGTTTAGCCATGTGCTGACTCTTAAGTTAGCCCAGATGTGGTTTGCAGAATTCATTAGAATACAGGACTAGAAGGAAAAATGAAAAGGTTATAAAATACTACTTCTGCAAACGATGTGGGAGTTCCTTTTATCCCATGATTTTCCAAAACTCAGTTGTTGGAAGGCTGTTGTTTATCTGATTCACTCTCTGCACCTAAGGAGATATTTCTGTGTCAGAAAAAAACCAGTTTGGCACTATGTAACTTTACAAAGCCATCATAGAAATCTATACAGAAAATGTGCTTAAATTGCCTTTATGTTCAGTCATGTCATATTAAAAATACCTGTCACATTGCTGAGAAGCTGTGAGTAACATAGGCCTCTTTCTGTTTGTTTCTGCATACTTTTCCAGGACTGTCAAACTGAGGTTTTGTATGTCACATCCTAACCCTTGAGAGGAGAGGACTTTGAGAGCTGTCTAGGGCATATGCTGTTCTTCCCTTATTGCAGCATGCTCTTTTTCTAACATCATGAGTCAAAAAACAATTCCACAGAGCCATCATGCAGTATAATACATTACATATCTGCTATTGTTAGATGACTTGAGTTACGATGAATGATGTTGATACCCTCATGAGAAATGGGAGCTAGAAATCCGTACAGCAGCGTCTCAGAAAATTCTTGCCTGGGAACTTAATGTCTGAACACACTGAGCTGGAAGAAATGCATTGTGAGAGTGTTGCCACAAATGCCTAAATGAGCTTCCTTACCTACAGGGAGAACGTATAAAACCCACTGATTACTAGTTATGGGGCTAAGATGCGTCTCAGGAAAGAAAAGTCAGAAATAAAAATGGTAAGTAGGAGACAGATGGTTCGTTATTTCACCAACCAAGTGCACTATTCAGTTGACTTCTTGGGACAGAAGTATAATCCACCCAAAAGTAGGTTCCAGCTGGAAAATTTCCACAGCTAGAGAGATTTCATTAACATATACAGAAGCTGAAAATCTGGTCGGTTTAGGTTGTTTTCCCCTTTCTCTTTTGGGGCCCAGGTAAGTCTCCATGTCAATTTTTAAAAGGGAGGTAAGTCAACATGCCTATGGTTGAAGGAAAGGAAGGACAAGCCAATTGCTGAGGTGAGTAGCTCGAGAGAGGCCACCTTCAATACCTGATCGTGGGGAAGCTCAGCGTCTGGGAGCTTCAACTCAGAGCAGCAACAGGCACTGAAGCAGCCTCAAGTCCTCGACAGGACTTGCCCAGGAGCCGGCAGCTCAGCTGACACGAGCAGCTGACTCAGAGGGGGCGGCACCAGGAGGAGCTGCACCACCCTGACTGGGTAAAAACCCGCGGTGAGCGAAGCAGTTCGCGCGGGCAGGCGACTGTGATGGTGGGCAGTCGCCGTATGACCTGGGCCAGTCTGGGGGTTCTGCTCTGGCTGCCCCGGCAGTGGCCAGTGTAGGTGCCCAGACAGAGCCGGTGAGAGGGGAGGCTGCAGTGCAGAGCTTGGAGTGTAGAGAGTACCTGCACTGGTCTTGTGAGGGGAGGGTGCGCAATGGGCCCGGCTGCACTCGGTGCTCCCTGGTGGAGGTCATCCTGCAGCAAGGGCTGAGCTGCGGGGCACTGTCAATAGGCTGAAAGACGTCAGGGAAACTGAGAGGAAGCAGCACTGATTGCTTCAGAGCCAGACTGTGCAGGGGCCTTGTCATGGCTTCAGCAGTAGCAGTCATTTTTCTCCTTCTTGGTAGCTGGTGCAGCGCTGTGTTTTTGATTTGGGGCCTGGGAACTGCGCTGATAACACCAGTGTTTTCAGTTACTGCTTGGTAGTGTTTTGTGTGCCCAAGGACTTTCTGAGTCTCATGCTATGCCAGGGAGGAGGGGAAGCCGGGAGGAAGCAGAGGCAGGACACCTGACCCAAACTGACCAAAGAGGTTATTCCATACCACAGCACGTCATGTCCAGGATGTAAGAACAGAGAGCAGAGACCCGGAAGGGTGTGTGGGGTGCACTGCAGGGGGTGCATGGCGTGGTCGGGCTCTCGATATCAGGTGGTGAGCAGTTGTATTCTCTTTCCTTGTATTTCTCTTGTATTATTACTGGTGGTAGCAGCAGTGATTTGTGTTATACCTGAGTTACTAAACTGTTCTTATCTCAACCTGTGGGAGTTGCATTCTCTTGATTCTCCTCCCCATCCCCCCGGGACTGAGGGAAGAAAGAGGGGGAGTGAGTGAGTGAACGAACTGGGTGAGTTATTGAGGGACTTAAACCACGACAGGCCTCAAGCATCCCCTGTAGCTCATGGGGGAAAGAAGGAGGCCACTAACCCAGGAAGCTGGGAAACAGTAACAGAAAAAAACAACAAAAAAAGTAGGAAGAGGACAATTAAAAGCAAGGGGCTTCCTCCTAAATCTGTTGCCCCCACCCAGAAGTGCTTTGCAGTTCTGCAGGTGGGTATTGAGGAAACACACTCCCACCAGGAACAACCGGCTGATGCACTGGTAAAGAAGATCTCTACTGGCGCTGCCAGAAAAAAGCAGGTGGGTTGTAGTTGTAGGGGACTCTACTTTGAAAGGAACAGAGACACCCATCTGTCGGCCTGACCCAGGCTCAAGAGAGGTGTGTTGCCTACCAGGGGCTCAGATCAAGGATGTTGCAGAGAAGCTGCCTGCTCTAGTCAGTCCCACTGACTATTGCCCACTTCTAGTGATCCATGTGGGTGCTACTGATATAGATAGCAGTAGCCCAGAGAACATAAAGGACTACAGAGCTCTTGGAGAGATGGTTAGGGGCTCTGGAGCACAGATTGTCTTTTCATCACTTCTCCATGATACAGGGGAGGACCTTAAAAAGGTTAGGAGGATTGGCCAGGTTGAAAAATGGTTAGAAGGGTGGTGCTGTAGTCAGGGGTTTGGGTGTCTTGAACAGGGGACTCAATTTAGTAGGCCAGGTCTACTGGGGGCTGGTGGAGCTGGGTTGACAACAAAGGGGAAGAGTGGTTTTGGTAGGAGGCTTGCCAGACTGGTCAAGAATGCTTTAAACTAGATGTGTTAGCGGAGGGGAGCATCATTCCATCCCAACACACTCAGTCACTTGCCAGCACCTTTAATAAATGCTCAGAGCAGTGTAGAGATTCCAGCCGCTCCAGCCAATGAGCCGACTTCAATTGGAGCTCAGCTCAGATGCCTCTATACAAATACCCATACCATGGGGAACAAACAAGAGAAATTAGAGATGTGTGTATGTCTACAGAGACGTGATATCATGGGCATCACAGAAACATGGTGGGATGACTCCTATGACTGGTGTGTTGGAATGGAAGTTTACAGGCTGTTTAGAGAAGATAGGCCTGGTAGGCGGGGAGGGGGAGTTGCTATTTATGTTAGGGATAGGCTGGAGAGTATGAAACTCTGTCTGGGGACAGGTGAGCAGTCAACAGAGAGTTTGTGGGTCAGGGTTAAAGGGAGAAAAGCAATGGGAGACATTATTATGGGGATCTGTTACAGACCGCCTGACCAAGAGGACTCGGTGGATGAAGCACTCTATAGACAGATAGGAACAGCCCCATGCACAGTCTCATGGGGGACTTCAACCACCCTGATATCTGTTGGAGGGATGGTATGGCCCAGTACAAGCAATCCAGGAGGTTCCTCGATTGTGTGGAAGACAACTTCCTTTTGCAAGTAATAGAGGAGCCGACAAGGAGAGGTGCCATGCTTGACCTCGTCCTCACCAACAGGGAAGGGACGGTTGGAAATGTGAGGCTCCAGGGCAGCCTTGATGGCAGTGATCATGAGGTGGTCGAATTCGAGATCCTCAGGACAGTGAGAAGAGCGTGCAGCAAGCTCACTGCCCTGGACTTCAAGAGAGCAGACTTTGGCCTCTTCAGGAACCTGCTCAGTAAGATTCCATGGGATATAGCCCTTGAGGGCAGGGGGGCCCAAGACTGTTGGTTGATATTCAAAGATCACCTGCTGCAAGCTCAGGAGCAATGCATCCCAACTAGAAGGAAGTGCTGCAGGAGTGCCAGGAGACCTCCTTGGATGGATAAGGAGCTGCTGAGGAAAATTCAAAGGAAAAAAGAGGCTTAAAAAAAGTGAAAGCAAGGACAGGTGGCTGGGAAGAATACAGGGATGTTGTCCGGGAAGCTAGGGAGCAGGTTAGGAAAGCTAAGGCCCAGTGAGAATTAAACTTGGCTAAATATGTGAAAGATAACAGGTACGTGGGTACCTATAGGTACGTACTGAATAAAAGCCTAGGGACAATGTAGGCCCTCTCTGGAATCTATCAGGAGAACTGGCTACCTACCCTGGATTTGGAGAAGGCTGAGGTTCTTAATGACTTCTTTGCCTCAGTCTTCACCAGAAAATGCTCTGACCACACCACCCAAGTCTTGGAAAGCAGATGCAGGGAGAGTGAGAATGAAGATCCTGGGCCCACTGTAGGAGAGGATCTGGTTCGTAATCATCTTAAGAAGCTGAAAGTACACAGTTTCATGGGACCTGATGAAATCCATTCGCGGGTCCTGAAGGAGCTGGCAAATGAACTTGCTAAGACACTGTCCATCATATTTGAAAAGTCATGGCAGTCTGGTGAAGTTCCTGATGACTGGAAAAAGGGAAATATAACCCCCAGTTTCAAGAAGGGAACAATGGATGAGCCAGGTAACTACGGACTAGTCAGCCTCACCTCTGTGCCTGGCAAAATCTTGGAGCGGATTCTCATGGAAGGCACGCTAAGGCATGTGAAAAACAACAAGGTGGCTGGTGACAGCCAGCATGGCTTCACTAAGGGGAAATCCTGCCTGACCAATCTGGTGGCCTTCTATGATGGGGCTACCAAACTGATGAAGAGGGGTAGAGCAGTTGATGCCATCTACCTGGACTTGTGCAAAGCATTTGACACTATCCCACACAACACCCTTATCTCTAAATTGGCGAGACATCAATTTGATAGGTGGACCACTCGGTGGATAAAGAACTGGCTGGATGGCCACAAGCAAAGAGTTGTGCTCAATGGCTCAATATCCAGCTGGATACCAGTAATGAGTGGTGTCCTTCAGGAATCGGTGTTGGGACCGGTCTTGTTCAACATCTTTGTCGGTGACATGGATAGTGGGATTGAGTGCGCTCTCAGCAAGTTTGCTGATGATACCAAGATGTGTGGTTCGGTTGATATGCTGGAGGGAAGGAACGCCATCCAGAGGGACGTGATGTGCTTGTGAGGTGGGTTGATGCCAACCTGATGAAGTTTAACCATGACAAGTGCAAGGTCCTACAGCTGGGTGGGAGCAATCCCAGGCACAGCTACAGGTTGGGCAGGGAAGAGATTGAGAGCAGCCCTGCAGAGAAGGACTCGGGGGTGTTGGTTGATGAGAAAATGAACATGAGCAGGCAGCGTGTGCTTGCAGCCCAGAAAGCCAAACGTATCCTGGGCTGCATCAAAAGGAGCGTGAGCAGCAGGTCGAGGGAGGTGATCCTGCCCCTCTACTCTGCTCTTGTGAGACATCACTTGGAGTATTGTGTGCAGTTCTGGTGTCCTCACCATACAAAGGACATGGAAGTGTTGGAACAAGTCCAGAGGAGGGCCATGAGGAATGAACAGGGGACTGGAGAACCTCCTGTATGAAGATAGGCTGAGAAAGCTGGGGCTGTTCAGCCTGGAGAAGAGAAGGCTGCATGGAGACCTCATAGCAATCTTCCAGTGTCTGAAGGGGGCCAATAGGGATGCTGGGGAGGGACTCTTCGTTAGGGACTGTAGTGATAAGACAAGGGATAATGGGTTCAAACTTAAACAGGGAAAGTTTAGGTTGGATGTGAGGAAGAAGCTCTTTACTATGAGGGTGGTGAGGCAGTGGAATGGGCTGCCCAGGGAGGTTGTGAATGCTCCATCGCTGGCAGTGTTCAAGGCCAGGTTGGACAGAGCCTTGGGTGGCATGGTTTAGTGTGAGGTGTTCCTGCCCATGGCAGGGTGGTTGGAACTAGATGATCTTAAGGTCCTTTCCAGCCCTAACTATTCTATGATTCTATGATTCTAAGTCGAGCTTTTGCAGCCTTGCTACGCTAGGAGTGGAAAGCAGCCTAAATATTTGAAATTATTTTCTAATATTGATATTTTTGTTAGCAAGGCATGAGTTTGCATCCATTATTTGGGGATAAGAAAGTTGAAGGGAAAAACTGTGAAAGATGTTCTCTCTTTGAAAGGAAAACTTTTCCCCACAATTTTGACTCCTACTTTAAATAATTACCTGAATTTAAGCTAATTGCTTGTTCATCTCTAAGTGATAACCCTAAATGAGTCAGTTTCTGACTTGTTCAAATGAACAAAGCAATGCTACATGATTTTTTGAAAATATATGTATTTAAGGATGCAATTCTATTGCGATTTTCACTCTGTGAAGCCAACTCTAAGATTGTAGAGTGAATGTAAAAGGCTTCACAATTGGAAATAGGTTTTTAGGGAGTAAATGAAAGAACTAGGTTGCCAGAGAAACATGTTCTGGAAATGTTGTCCTAAAGAGCAGACATGCAGATTGCTGATATCTACAAAAGGAAATGTGCTAAGCAGTTAGAGCTATACATCATACCGAAGTGTGCAGACTAATATGAGATGTCTTTTCCTGCAAATTTTTTTGTCCTTTTGGATCTTGTAATGTTCCTCAAAGGTGTTTGCCTGAGAGCACCTTGCATTCCTGAGCATCAGACACAGAAGCAGGAGGAACTGAAAAAAATACAACTAGAAAGATAAAGAAGTATTTCACTGTTGGTGCTTCTTCAAAAACACCTGCTTAATAACAAAATACCAAAGAAACTGTAGTGTTATGGGAATCACCAGCTACACAGCAAATTGCCAAATGTTTCACTTACTGGCTTTCAGTCCCTTTGATTTTTCCAGGCATTCTGTGGGAGGGCAGGGGAATACTTCCAGAAGGCTGAATTCTTGTCTGAATACGGCTGACGAGAGGTCAGAACGCTATAACAGAAATCTAAACTGTTAGTGCAAATTTTTCATGGCTTTTCACCCATTTGGGGCTTAAAAATCTAGACTTGAAATATAATATACCCTTACCATCCAAATAAAATTGAGATCAAGAAATCTAAGTTAGCAGAGGTAGTTAATGTATTACGTCAGAAAAACTCCATGATAACTGCCATAAAAAAAAAAAAAAAGATTATTTTATATCACATAACCATGTCATTAGCTGAAATTAATTGTTTAAATTTTTCTACTTATTTTTTGAGTCAGGGCTACCATGATATGTCTGCTTTTCTTAGACAAAGCCATTATAAAAGGTATATGTGTTTAAATTTCCTTATTTTGAACTTAGTTCCTTTAAAAACGTCTGCAGTACATATACCAACTTCCTTAAGGGGTCAGTAACAGCAAAGATATACTGACAACAACCTATGAACTGAAATTTGAATATAAATTTCATGACCTAATTTCTGTACTGTTGAGGGGTCAAAAATACCCTTAGAACCAATGGAGCTGGGCCAACTTGCATCAGCAATAGCTAGGTACCATTCCTCTAGTCAGTAAAGAGATATGTTAGGTTTGTTGAAGAGCAGTAACATGGAAAGAGGGAGTATGATGCTGTTGGTGGTGTTTTAATTGTCTGCTATAGCTACTGATGCTCTGGTTGCAAAATCATGTCTCAACATGGGGCTTGTACCAGATTATGGCAAAATGCAGCTTGAACACGGTCTAATTCCTCTCCTATTATTGTAGCATATGAAACTGCTGTTTGCCTTTCATTTTTCATATGTCTTTTTAAGATTAAACTCCAACACCCTAATACTTCTTCTGCTGTATTACAGCTCTCAGGTTTGACCGTCAATCTTGAATGCTGTGGTGTGAGCAGACATGAACTCTACCACCTATCCTTTGTGCTGGATGGGTGTTGATATTGATGTCTACATTAACAAGCAGAAGAATCCAAGCAAAGCACACTAAGAAAGCTATTTGCAGCAGTGGATTGTTTGGGGTAATCAATTACCATTACTTCCCAGACTTTCTGAGGGTGCCAGAGCCCAGCAGATTTGGGCTGGGTGCTATTAACTAAGTTTGGCTGTAAAATGTGTGACAAGTGACATGATACATGTGGGACCGATACTGTTCAGTGGAGAATCTCTCAGCCATTGCTGTTGCCATTTTCTTTATCCCATTGATGGTCCCAGACTTTTACTCTTGAGGAAGCAGTATTTGTTTTCCCCTGTCTTATTTGAAGCTTTCAGGTGGCTGCAGCTGTGCTCAGCTAGTGAACCTTGCAGAGTTGCTGAGATTACTAGCAGAGACCCAGTGGCAAAGGAACCCAGAGAGAACTGGATTTTATTTAGGCAGCTAAGAGCATGGACAGAACAACTTTCCTTCTCTGCGCAACTGTGTAGGAAAACCCAAAGTTTCACCTCTGTGATTGGAAAGAGATATTCAAATGAAGGGTTGGGTGGAGGTAGAAGGGAGGAAGGGGTGAAGGAGCAGGATGAGGAATTATTGTGGAGGAGATAAGAAGATGTAGGGGAAATGAGGAGAAAATTTTTCAGGATTTAAAGACAAAATCCAAACTAGAGGATAAGAAAGAGGCATTGGAAATTTGACTTGCATCTGAGGCAGGCACTGCTGAAGAAGTAAAAAATGGATAGAAGAAAGAGGACATAAAAGTGGGTGGGAACAGTTTCATGTGGAGAGAGAATTGTGTAGATAGAAGCATTCATGCTCATATATCTTAGAAAAAAAGACAACACTTACCTGTACCCTTTCAATTTAATATTTTTTCACATAATTATCTAATATATTTGGGGTTTGTACGCACAAATTCCCATGAGAACAATGTGAATTTAGGTACCTAAATGTCTCTACATCTGGTCTTACATACCTATTGGAAAGGAACAATTTCTATTTTACCATAAACCAATGATTACAATCTGATTTGACACATTTCTAGACATTATTGCCTTGCAAATGAATGAGAAAATGACTTGAAACCCATGAAAAAATATTTCTCATACTGATAGACTGGTGAGGAAATAACACCCTGGGTGGATATTGGTAGTATAGGGTGGGGTAGCACCTCAGGAATAGTTATTAGTTAGACAAGTCAGCTAGAACAAATCACACTAAAGCCCTAAACCCAGTCTCAGATCCCAATCTGAAGTGCTCCCACATTTGTGAAATATCAAATGTCAAGTGGAATGTAAGGACAAATGAAGCAAGTTGTGATTACGGAGAAACAAACCTTTCATAGCTGGGTTTAACTCAGCGATCGAACAGGCTTTACATTTTACTTGAATATGGCATTATAAGAGTAACAATGAGTTACACCAAGGCCTATTTCTGTCCTCACCTGCTGTGCTCACAAAGGAAGCACTCCATTCCTTGTTCCTCTGTATCCAGTAAATCTGAGGAACACATGATGATGTCTCAGAAGTTACATTCTTCTTGAAGGAAACAATAACTTTTTAAAAAATTGTATATGCTTTCACAGAAAAAGGGATGTCAACCTATGGAAAATGGGTTCTACAAAATTGGAAAAGCTTGCAACCATTGTCCCTTTCTTCTAACAGTCTTTGCCGCAAAATAGAATGGGTTACAGTGAAGGATTATGGGAGTGTCTGACAGCTACAGCAGTGATAAAAGATCTCACCTGTACTCTGTCAAATAGTGAAAATTTTTGTCAATTTAATGTGGTAACTGAATAATTTTGCTAGAAACATCAGTAATCAAAGAGTAACTCATTTTGACTATACCTCTAAAACAATAAATGTCTTGGACATTACTGTGTATGTAAAGTATGAATAAATGCAACAGAGTAACACATCTAGTGTAACACAATGTATATCTTGAAACAAATGTAGGCTGAAATCAGAATACAATCTTGGCACCTTGGCAAGATGTTAATTTACTCAGATACATAAAGTTCAGTGAAGTGTTTATTTTACATTTTTGCTCATTTTACAATGAAATCTTTGATGTGTCCATCTTTATGTAATTCTACCTTTTAAAACACATTTTGGTAAATTTAGAGGAAAGAAAAGCATTAAACGCTGTAAGTGGCTTTTAGTAGCAATTCAATACATGCTATTACTCTAAACTGATTCGAAGACTTAATACACCTTGCAGTGGTATGCATTGGTCCCACCTCAACAATTTCAGAGAAGCTGGTACTGCTATACTAAGTTAAACAAGGAGCTTTTGAAAAAGGCCATGCTTTTTCTCAAGTCCTGAAAAAAACTGAGTACAGGGACCCTACACATGATGAACAGGAATTGTTGTATCCAGCTATTCAACAGCTCAGTAATTTTGGTAACAAAATTATGAGCTTACTTCTAATATCCATGTCACATTTTGACTTAGTCACTGGGTGTCAGTGTTGAGAAGGAGACTATGATGTGGTCATTTATGAAAATAACTGCAGTGTCTTGGAGGGTTTTCTTCTTGCTGCAATTGATGTTAAGACATCATTGGCAAGGGTTTGCCTCATATTGGTGTAAATTATCAGAGCTTTACAATATCTTCTCTGCAAATAGGTCTGTGGTGGTGATTAACAAACAGACCTTTCTTTTACTCACTGTAAGTGGCTCTTCCTATAATTTAGCAGTTTTCAGAGAAAGGAATAACTCAATTCAGAGTTTGGCTACAGACACACATGTTGAGTCAGGATGCAGGTTCATGAACAGTGTAAGCCAAAGACTACAAGGCTATCAAAAGGGTCATTTTTCCTCTCCTCCTCCTGTTTGGGTGTTTCTGCTTCTCTTCACTGTAGCTGTAGCAGTGCCTGGCTGCAGAACCAGTGTATCAGCTCACTTTTTTAAAACATTCATCAGCTCACTTTTTTAAAACTTTCATCAGCTCACTTTTTTATCACTCTCTTTTTTAACCAGATCTGTGGTCTGGTCCAGCTCATCACATGGCAGCACCATCATTAATGTTAACACAAAGGAATCAATGGGGGTTTGTAAGCTAGGGCAGGACAGCTTCTTGCAGCAACAGCATGGTTTTAATTTTCAGACATTCAAAGGAACTAATGTAGTCTGACATTTCCAAACTTACAGTGCTTTATTCTTAAGATCTAGGTTTAGAAAAGCACTGAAGACTCAGGCAGCAATGAATATGCATGTATAAAATGACAGAGAGGAGTGCTACATGTCAGAGAAATGGCGTAAACTGTAACTTAGGATGAACTTCTTCCACACTGCTAGCTGTCAATGCCTGTCACTGACACAAGCATCCAGTGTGACAGTAAGAAAAATATATCTGCTTCCAGTGGCCTAGCCAAGCCCTATGATCTCATCTCCAGTACACTGTTCGCAAAGCTAGAACTAAATCCAGGTATGCAAAGCCCCTCATCCCCTTCTAATGCAAGTATAGATGAAAGCAAGCTACATGGAGAGAGCTTATAACAAAGGCAAAGCACAAAGATTATCTTTTGGTTTAAGGTTGAGCAGTTATTTACAGCACAGGTATATATCATAGAAAATGTCTGGCTTACCAAATGAAAGTCTAATATGAAAGAAATTTTCTCTCTTTGATATATATGGTGAAAGAGCAGATTTCAAGGCTCACATACCTGAACTCATTCCCAAACCCTGGAAGAGCTCTGAAATATGGCTTGCTGTACTCTCCTGTTAAACCTTTTCTGACCAGAACGTATAAGGTACAGAAAACACCAAGTTATTCCACCTTCTAGCAGTCTCCAGCTACTGCAGTAGGGAATGTGACCACTGTGCTTTCCCCTAGTGATATGGTGTCAGATTCAGGTTCCATAACATGAATAAATTGTTCTCTTCCTTTGCTGTGGAAACCTCTGTGTCCTGGATAACAGAGTGCCCAGGGCTGCAGACTAGCTCAGCCTACTCTTTCTTCCTGCACATGAATGCCCCAGTTATCTCCCAGAAAAACAGCTTCATTGTTTCCAATTCAAAACAAACGCAACTCTGGAACAACATTCTTCTACAAACTATTTAAATGAAGGATAAGCTATGAATCTCAGGAGCAGAAATAGCACTTAAAATAGAGACCAACCTTTTGCAGATACACTGAATGATAGAGTCTGTGAGCCGTCTAGCAATTGCCCAGTAAACCTCACAGCAGGGAAATTTTTAAACAATTCAAGAGAAAATAATATTCTGTTTGATACAAATGTCTTCAGAATCAGTAGTCATTTTCCTAGTATAAGATTTGCTTTAGATGAAAGCTGTTTCTCTCCCTTCTCTTCTGATAAGGTCATTTGTGTGCAGTTAGGCTTACTGGTGATCACACACACCAGCTGCGCTCTGTCACGGGGCTTCTCATGGAGAAACTTCTGACATTTCACCTCTGCAGCACCCAGCTGGGATGTGACTTATGGCTTCGTGTTTGGCATGGACTAAAATGAAAAGCTATTGTCCACACGCTTTATTTTGCTTTACTGAAAATATTCCTTCTAGAAAAAAGAGACTGTTATGCATGGCCTCAAACATGAATGGAAGATTTGCATCAGTGACTACAGCTTTAAGCAAGTTTTAAAATACAGTTTTTCAATTGCACAGTATTTTTTGTTACAGACATTGGTGAAATCTGTGCTATATTAATTTATCTGGCTGAATTTGTTAGGGAAAAATCAAACCACCAAGAGGCAATGGCTTTTTCTTCCTAGGAAGGCAATTTCTTAAGTGCAGGAACGCTACAGTCTGTTCTGAGTCTCTAGTACAACGATTAAAATCATTGTATGTGACAAAATCAATGTTCTGCAGGTACACAGCAGGGAGTCATAATTTTGTGTAATGTTTCTATTTGAACTGGCAGTAAAATTCTGGATCATGACTGTACAGAGGCAAACAAGTACCAGTGGCTCAGAATACATTTGCTGCCAATTATCCCTAACTACTTAAATGGTCCATATTTTTTTCTGTCATGACCTCAATTATGGATGTTCAATGCTTTCCTCTTTGTACAGATATGCACACTAATTTTGCTCTCGTTCTCTTACGTGTAATGCCTGTATCCCTGTAGGTCTATTGGTTATGCCACCTTACGTATAGCCTTATGAAAAGGCTTTGGTTTAATCACAAACAGAAGAGGTGATGTGCTCCAAGGTAGGTACACTGACTTCTCTCTGAAACACAGCTAGGACCACTTTAGAAGCTCTTATCTATTAATCCTCTATCTTTGGATCTCATCTTCTCTGATGAGAAGGATCCTCTGATGAGGATCTCGTCTTCTCATCTTCTGAGACATGACCTCTTTTGTGACCTAGTAAAATTCTCCATAAATCAGAGGAGTAGCGAAGCATTTGAAACTGCTGCAGACCAACTCTTAAGACAGTAAAGCACACCTTTTATCAAAAGAAGCGGAACAGTTAGATGTAGCTGTGATAAACCATCACATACCAGTTTTCAGATACAGTCCGTGTAAATACCTGTCATCTACAGAACAAAGACAGTGTTACTGATAGTAGTACGTGGCTGAAATCCAACACTGTGGAGGGTTTTTTTCTCCTTATTCTCCCCAGCACTGATTAGTTGGTGTGCATTCCTGTACAATCTACTTGGAAGATTTAAATTACACAGTGTTTGCTGAACCTGACACTTGGCCAAAGTAGTACTTAACAGAAGTATTACAAGGACTAGTGATCAAATGACAGAGTCTTGGAAAAGTGTCATTACCTATTTGATGAGTGAGAATTTAAGCCTCAGTTTGCTGCTGTTCCCTTTTGAAGAACTGAGGCTCCAAAACCATAGTTCATAACTTGACCATATCCTAAGAGCTGTTAATTAATTGTTCATGTACACATGGGATTTTAAAATATCACTCCCCTTCAAGTTAAGTGCAAAAAAAGACTCCATTCCTTTGATGCAAGGAAGTCAGTGGTTCACAGAGAAAGATAATGTTGCAATTACATGGTGATAAGGAAAGGTCAACAGTGCAAACTCCATGTAACGTGTAGGAATCTTTACTGGAAATAAACATTTTGATCCTGAAGAAAAGATTGGCCATAGCTGGCAAATCTGGCACTGTAATACAGCCCTTTGTTATGTCTTCAAGAACAGAGGAAGGATTAATTTATGATCACTCAAGATGGAGGAGGAATCTGTAAATTTCTGCCATGCTCTCTCAGTAATTAGTGCCTGCCTTTGTGCAGCTGACTTCCAATCATAGGATATTGCTGTATGTATAGAAACAAAGAGTACTCGTCTTCTGACTCTGAGCATTCAAAAGTTTTCTAGCCTCAAATCACACACAGTGCTAGAACTAAGCCAGCACAAGCATAACTGAGTTTTGATAGCAGGTTTCCTGCTGAGCTGCAGCAGGATCAAAACCTGGCTGTAACCAGTACCCTCCCTTCTGAGTCACTGTTTAAAGTAAACCTGGACTTGTGGTTAGCAGATTGGTTTGTTGTTTGGTTTTGGGTTGGGTGTTTTTTTTTTTTTGATTTTTGTAGCCTGTCATTTCAAAACAGCAATTAGGAGTCTTGGAAAAATATTTGTCAAGTTGAAGATAACACTGACCAAATTCCAGCTACTCCCCCTTTTATCTGGATGTGGAAAAACAGAGAGCTGGGAGAAGAGGTATAGAAAATCTCCAATTAAAATAAAAATACATCTTTCTTGAAGCCCTACAAATGGTAGCATGACAAACTTGCAGTGTGTGTTGCTTCTTATATCTGCAGTACTACTTCAGTGCCCTCCTTTATCTCAGTTGCTGAAATCTGCCACTGCTCTGATCATCCTGGAAATGTTGAGAACAGGCTGAGGAACTGCCCCTACCACCTCCTTTCAGCACCATTGTTTTGTCAACCTCCATCTGCCTATCAAGTATCTGTCTTCATCTTGTACTGAAGACAGGCAGCTGTGGTGGAGAATATAACAGGTTGTTATGCCCCTGCAGCGCCAAACCTAACTGGGTCCCAGCCTATGAGCAGTGTTTCCAAGAAATGCTGGCGGTGAGAAGAAATCCTTGTGTCTTCCGAAGCCACGGTGAAGTTTTCATTCCTTCTAACCGAACTCTGCAGACAGGACATGAAACTCATCCTCAACTTGTCTGAGGAAGGCAAATGCTATAAGCAAGGCTAAGAAAAGACAGCCACATGAATGTATCATTGTAGCCTGAGGAACAGCTTTGCCTTCCTCTCGGTCACTTTCTTCCAGCACCTCTCCTGACCAAAGAAATGCACTGTCATGCAAGACAGACGCACTTTAATTTTTTCTCATCCTCTCCTGCAGCTGTTTGGGTGAGCTGCACAAAACCCAGCGCAGTCAGCAGATTTGGTATTTGACTTTTCAACCTTTTGTTTTTTTTTCTTTCCCCTCTAGAAAGTATTTTCACTGCTATTTTGTGACATTTTGAAGATGGCACATGTGGACCTAAAATAACACAATGTTCTGCCTCCACAGTGCCCCTCTGCAGAGCATAGGTAAACACTACAGAGGTCTTTTAGATTGTTTTCTTAAAATAATTTCACTTCAGAGGTGCGCTATCTATTTTCATGGCGCACGCTCAGGCTATCCCTACTTGGTTGGGTGACCACGAGTTCAAAGCATAGAGAGATACTTCCCTCTGCTGGTCATGTTTATAGAATGGTGTCCTCATAAGCAAAATAGATGTTAAAAAATGAATAGATGTTAAAAAATACACAAGTGATCTTTATTCTGTGTTTGATCCTGCAGGGTGAAGGTAAACAATCACAGCATTTAGCTTTGTGCATCTAAATGTAGATGTTCCATGTGCCTCCGGAAACATCTACCTTTCCCCAATGGCTACCTTAGGAACCTGGCTCCCTAACACTAGTTGGATACCTCATGTAGGTACTACAGGCACCATCCTATAGCTCCCAAATGTTTTAGCTGGTAGTCAGCATAATCAGATATTTCAAGCCCATATAAATAGCACTGAACAATTTTATTGGTTTGCAACATTGTTTGCAAATGTAAGGTTTGCCTCAGAAAAATAATCCTCTGTGCTCAAGATTGCTATAGTAAGAGGGTGTCCTAGGTTCAGCAGTAGCAGTCATTTTTCTCCTTAGTAGCTGATGCAGTGTTGTGTTTTTGACTTTCAGCCTGGGAACAACGCTGATAACACTGATGTTTTTAGTTGTTGCTAAGTAATGATTACTCCAATCAAGGACTTTCTTAGTCTCATGATCTGTCAGGGAAATACTGTGAACCTGGGCCATGACTTCTTGGACATGTCGTCAGGTTACAAGGAAGATATGCTGCTAGGTTGTATTTTGGACTATTTGTAACTCAGTGGGCAACTATACCAAAGTTTCCTCTCTGGACCTCCAGTTTACTTAGTAAGCAATTGTTTCACATGGTATGTTATGTTTGGAAGGGCTAGATCAGCATTTTAGTCAGGCGTTGAGTATCGATATTTTCTTGTATGACAGTTATTGCTATGCTGAGGGAAAACAGTGAAGAGAGACGTAAAGTGTTTGCAAACAAGCAACTGGTTAAGAACTGAGTTTTCAGGCTGCTGTATTATTTTGGCATATTTTTACAGTAGAATAATTTGCAATGTTGTTTAGATGATCTAGCATTTTTAAAGGTAGGATTCACTGTATTTTTTCCATATTTAATGCATATTTTTAATTTTTTTCATGTCAGTTTACTTCATAAAGGTTATATTATCTAGGCTGACTGGGGATTTTGATATAGTATAAGGATTTACATTTTTATAAGTGTTCAAGGACTTTTATTGCTAAACATTTTGTAAAGAAGCTGAATTCGTGGTATGCTTCAGCAATTTATATTATGGTCCACAGATGGAAGAAATATTCAGGCAATAGAAGAGAATCAGACTCCACATTTGATGTTGATTATCCAGACAGTCCAATGTCCCAGCAACCTCCTGCTGTCCAGGTGGATTCATTTATGACCACTGCTTCACAAATTCAAGCACTATCCTAAACTAGCATAGCTGTTTATCCTCTCTGTTCCTTTTGCATTTATTGCAACATTGTCTAGGGGCTTTGCAAAAGAAAAATTGTGCTTCTCTTTTATTGTGTTATACCTACAATTCAGGCTTTGTTTTATTAGCATGCTATACCCAGGAAAAGCATTATCCCTACTGGTTTTAGAAAGCTATTTCTCATTTCATTATCACCCCAGTTCTCAAGTTCCTAAAAAGATTGAACTGCAGTTCTGCTGGATTGTATTGATTTTCTTCCTCACAGATTGCTTTAATCCATGAACCCCAACTCTTTAACACAATAATATTAAAAAGCAAATTCCCTCTATATCTTGGACACTAATACATTGACCTTGTTCTTCTGTGTCTCTATCGACAATTGTAGAGTTTCCCATCTTTGGCTCACTGAAATTATAATCAAGCTGAGATAAATTTATAAATTTATCTCAATTTATAAATTCTTAAATCATCCCTATTTATTTCTCATATGAGAACAACACAGCAATACAATGCCTAGAAGTTTTATTTACTGAAATGCTACTTAAGTAGAGCGAATAATTAAATAGTCTAGGCTTAGCTAGTAGCTCATGTATGGTCTTGACATAACCTCTGTGAAAATCAGAAGACTTAATATATATGATACCTAAACTACTGGAGAAAAATATGTTCCCTCAGAACATGATTGGGTAGAAGAAGAGATCCGTGCACAAAAGCATCTTCACAACAGCTGAAAGAAGCTTGCGGGGTAATGTTTGGAGTTAGCCTTAGAATAAAACCTGCAGACTAGGGAACTGTGATTACAAGTTGCTATTAATTCTCTCTCATTCTATCCCCAATCAAATCTCTTATTAATCCTCACTTCTCCAGCTGATCATTGTATGCTTGTCATCTTTGTCATAGACTATCTGTCCATAAGACTGTTCTCACAAATGAACAGTACAGCAGAACAAGATCAAATCCACATGCTAATGCTTGACTTGTTTATATCAACATCCTAACACATTCTTAGACTTTTTTTAGCCAATAATATTGGATTCTGTATGAATTATTTTTTAAAGTACCTTCATTCAGCTGCAATCTTCTGCTTCTCAGCTCTCACTGTTTTCAGGTGAGTCACAGTGGGGGCATTTAATTCTGACTAGACTCTGGTCAGCACATTAGAAACAAACACAGGAAAGCAATTTCTTCTAAATCCTCCTCTGCTTCCCCATATCCTAGCACACAACAGATCCTCATCATCAAGTTTTTAAAAGTATTCTCTTTTAATGTGCTATATTGAGACCCAGAAATCTGTAAAAGGAAGAAAACCAAAAAACTACTAACTTTACTGAGAGGTACCCAAAAGTATTGTAATTTTTCTTTCAGGAATAGCTTGAAACTGCAGTGAATACAGATCAGAAATTACCTATTTCAACACACACTGCAAAAAGTCAGATTCCCTCTCTTGCTGAACCATAACAATCTCTCTGCTCTTGCGAAGTTTATAAGATTTGATTCAGTTAATCTCCTTACCTTCACTTTCCAAACTATTCAGAAGGATAATATAGCTAAAATATAGCTTAAGTGGCCAGGAACAAATACAAAGTGGTAGAAAGAATGAATAGAATTAGTCCTCAGAATTCAAGTATATTCTATGTCATTCTATAAGAAGACCTTCTAGAAGACCTATCAACATGCTAACAGAAATTAGAGAAGTTCAAAGCATTTTGCACTAATAATGAATTAAATCCACACTCCAGAAATTCTGTACAAAATTTGCAAGACGTGCAAAAAGTTCATTTCTGTGAGGTTTTTCAAATTAATTTACTGCGGTTTATTCCACGGATTAGGTCCTGTTCAGTCTGGCAGATCTCTCCTAGGAAGGCAAAGTTCTTGTTGCATCCTTTGAGTGATGGCATTATACAAGATTAGATTAGAATTTTGATACCAGTACCCTATTCTTACAACATGGAGAGTTGCATTAAGCGGATTTCAGTTTCTTCACAGGGTTATCTAGTAAGTCTCATGTCAGCATACAGCACATATGCATGTGTTCTGGTCCTCCCCTTAGATACAAACCAGTTTCCCAGTGGTACAGCACGTTAAACAGGAAAACAGTCTTTTAAAAAATCACATCATAAACTTCACATAATTTACATATCTTTAAAGACACTGTGATATTACTTGAAATAATAACTTTAAGGTGAGGCTTAGATACTAGTTAAAATTGGATGGTTACGATGCAGGCAGAGAGGCTTCTTCAGATTTCTTGCTGTTCAGCCAGACTAATGTTTGCTGTCTGTTGAACAGCATTTATACATTCCTGTCACTTTTCAAGAAAAGGAATCATTTTTAATGTAAATAAGACATATCTCAGAGGTTGAAGTTCCAGATGGAGAAAAAAGTAGAAGAGATTTTTGTTTAAGCACACTACTACCTAATAAAATTTTGTTTCCTGACACAAAGCCCTAGTTTTGAACTTTAAGATTGTTGAAGCAGTCCAGATAGGCTCAGGATAACACCAAACAGGCGTCAGAAAACTAACTATCTGGGAAGACCTAACCCACTGTCCGCAGCCAGAGCCTGCCTAGCACACCTTGACAAGAGCAGACCTTTTCACAAAAATGCCAGCTGGAGGACTTGCCACACTTTCGTGTTCAACCTTCTCGACAGGATTTTGGGGTGATTTCAGATCCCTTATGAATAGCAAATGCATCCACGCAGAGATATTCTCCTCATCACACAAAGGGTACCAGAGACAGAAAATAAGATGTCACCATCACTATTTAATATTGAGTTGTCTCCTTTGCAGTGGACTCTAGAAGGACTTCTAGGTCTCAAAAGACTTTAGAGATCATACAAAAGGTTGAGATTTGTGGAGTTATGTGATATGGAGTCATCTTATTGACTGATGTAGAAAACCAAGAATGTAAATTAAAGGAAGTTCTATGGTATGTCACACCTGTCAATATTAACTGTGGATTTTTAGACATTTACCAATCTAGCTGCCAAGTCAGCAAGCTTGTTGTTAAATAATCTCAATTCAATCCTATTACTACTGAGTTAATTATTCTGAGATATTGTATTGTGCTGAAAAAATCTCCAACTCTGATACAGGGAAAAAAATATCCCTTTGTGTAGCTGAAAACAAATAAAACACCCCAGAAGACAGGTGTCTATTGATTGCTTTTCTTTCACACACTGAATAATTACATGTTTAATTTTTGTAAAATAGCACCTGATCCAAACTGAGGAGACTGATATGATCTCAGTAAAAATGTTTGTCCCCAGAAGGTATAGAAAAGTAATTTTACTACCTGTATTAAATATTACATCCATTCGTAACATACAGAATAGTAACTTTACTGTTGAAAAGGCTTAAGTTCATGTTTTACATGTTATTTGTAAACTTTTGGATAAAGGTCCAAGACTGCAATTAGTTAGAATGTAGCTTTACTTGTATTTCTTTAAAACACAAAAAATACAATTTTGTATGTCCATCCTAAAAAAAATGTACTGACATTCCAGCTTCAGGAACTGGTTTTCATTAATTAAAGCAAAAAGACATTACAGAACAAGATATAGCAGTGTTCAAAATAAATAAAAATTGCGCATGACAAGAACAACTTTGGAAACTGAATTTGCAACTTGACTATCATGTACTCTCTCACTTCATTAAAGCATACTGAGACCACTCTCTGCCTTTGTTCTTTTTTATATCTTGGGAAGAACATAAAAAGAAAGCAGAGATCAGATTTAATTATCGCCTTTTCATGTTAGAAGTGACTAGCATTTGCACATTTCCATTAGATTCTGTCTTGTAATAGAAACATTTGAGCTATAATAACAACACAGAGGTTGAAGGGCTTTTAAACAAGTCTAAATGAAAATTAATTGTAATTGCCTTTTTTTTCTGTTTTTTATACTGTTGACAGTAATAGGCTTGGAAATTAGTATTGAATATTCAAATTATAAAAGCACATCTACATTGCTATTAATTTGGAACTTAACATCAAAAATACTATTGAGTAGTAATTGTGGGTGAATGATGAGAGCTTTTAAAGAATGTTCTTTGTTAATAGTGAAGAAGTAGTCCTGGTTTCCCTGTAGAGCTTGTCAGGGAGCTGCAATTGAGGAGCTGCTCTGTAAGGGAAGATGAGGCTGGAGACGAGAAATATTCCTGATTGCCAGACAAGCCCATGGTGATAAGACAGGTCCGAGGCCAATCCAGGAAGGCAAATCAGTCAGCATGGCACAAGGCTGGACACATGCACCCATACAATGCAGCTCAGACAAGGACCAGGATGAGCTCAAATACAGCTCCTGAGCCCAGGGGAGGCCCTAGCGATGCTTGACCTGGCTTTTTCTCACACAGTTCCTTCCCAGCAGCCAGATCCAAGGTTACGGCCACACTGTGTGAGGCCAGAGCTGGTCTTGAGCACCCACACCCAAAGCTACAGGAGGGGAGAGTCTGCAGAATGTGTTGATGCACTCAGGCCCTGACAGAGCTTTTCTCAGCCCCCCTAAATGGTTTACATGTGTGTGTGAAATTCCTGACATGCATGTAAAAAGGAACAGATGGGATCTCCTGTATTACTTAGTCCTACATCCTGATACCACAAGTAGTATTTGAATGATTTATAAAAGGGATTCATTCCCCTTTCATAGATCAGAATCAAGCTCTCTCTCAGTAGGACCCTAATTATTTGTACTTTTCATAACAGAAAGAATACAAGCGACTGATGCCAACCTGATGAAGTTTAACCACGCCAAGTGCAAGGTCCTACAGCTGGGTGGGAGCAATCCCAGGCACAGCTACAGGCTGGGCAGAGAAGAGATTCAGAGCAGCCATGTGGAGAAAGACTTGGGGGTGCTGGTCGATGAGAAAATGAACATGAGCCGGCAGTGTGCGCCTGCAGCCCAGAAAGTCAACCATATCCTGGGCTGCATCAAAAGGAGTGTGACCAGTGGGTCGAAGGAGATGATCCTGCCCCTCTACTCTGCTCTTGTGAGACCTCACTTGGAGTATTGTGTGCAGTTCTGGTGTCCTCAACATATAAATGTATATTGAACTGTTGGAACAAGTGCAGAGGAGGGCCATGAGGATGATCAGGGGACTGGAGCACCTCCTGGATGAAGCTAGGCTGAGAAAGTTGGGGCTGTTGAGCCTGGAGAAGAGAAGGCTGTGTGGAGACCTCATAGCAGCCTTCCAATATCTGAAGGGGGCCAATAGGGATGCTGGGGAGGGACTCTTCGTTAGGGACTGTAGTGAGAGGACAAGGGGTAACAGGTTCAAACCTAAACAGGGAAAGTTTAGATTGGATATGAGGAAGAAGCTCTTTACTATGAGGGTGGTGAGGCAGTGGAATGGGTTGCGCAGGGAAGTTGTGAATGCTCCATCCCTGGCAGTGTTCAAGGCCGGGTTGGACATAGCCTTTGGTGTCATGGTTTAGTGTGAGGTGTCCCTGCCATGGCGGGGTTGGAACTAGATGATCTTAAGGTCCTTTCCAACCCTAACTATTCTATGATTCTATGATTCTATGACTGAGTTCGGGCTCTGTGACTATGCAGTTTTAATACAACTTCCACAAAACCAATGAAGTAACATTCTCAGACGAAGGCAGATCTACTGGCATTTTCTAATGGCGCGTTATAGACATATATTCATGCCTTACATCAGGAAGTGAAAGTAGACATGTCCATCTTAATTTTTTGTAGGCAACTGATCTGGTCCCATAGTCACATATCTATTTAAGCGAGTGTCCAGTGCTAAGAGTGGCTGAGAACCTTAAGAGAAAGCCAGTGCCTTGCTCTGTCTGATGGTGAGGAATCACTTTCAGTGTCTCACAGTGGCCAGCTAAGGTACCTCCCTGAACAAAAGCATTTTTGTGAATGGTGTGATCAGCTTTCCTGAGCAAATAGTAAAATTTGGAATATAGAAGCAACAAATTGGCCTTGCAGTGGATGAAGTGTGTGTGACTGGCATCAATGCATGAGAAAGATGTTCAGCATCAAAGGCTGGGGGAGAGGTTTCTGCATTCATCTGTTATTGCTCTACCAGTAGATGTTGGAATGCTGGGTCACAATCACTTTGTGGATGTATCCTCCAGTTTATCAATTCATAGAAAGTTAGCATTAAATCATCCTGGTTTTGAATGTCAATCTTTATCTTCCACTGATTTAATACCATTTGATTTCAGGAAATATCTTCATGTTGAGTCTCAACATAATTTTTCAAACATTAATAAATACAAGCATGAACTCCTAAACCTTGAATATCTATGCAGTCAGGATATTTCAGAATTTAAATGTTTGATCCCCTGAGGCTTCAATATGTCTTCAAATCCAAATCCTGCTAATTGTATCTGGGGATAAATGCTCCCCATGTAGCGGTAATTTCACGGCATTACTGATTAAAGAAGTCACTAGGTCATGCATATATTCCATCGCCTGTGAATGTGTATTAAAATTGCAGCCTTGTTTTCATCCTAGGAGCAGCTTTTCTCACGTCGAAATTTGTGCCTGGGTTTCAATTCTATGTTAATTCCAGACACAGAATCCTAATCTGTGGATATAGAGACTCAGTGATGATGTCTTAGTATAGTAAGATACAAGAACAGGAAATAGTTATAAGGGCCAAGAATTAGTAGCATGAATCATAATTTTATTGTCTACTGTTTAGGTGCTTGATGCAAGGTTTATTCAGAGGGGCTTGATTTTCAAAGAGGAAGAAGGAAGACTACTGAAGTCCCCTTGAAAGAAGTCTTTGAAAACATTGGCGGGCTTGTAAATATAAGTAAAAGGGAAGACATGTTAAGGCTGCATAGACAAGTGTATCAGAAGTCAGTCAGCACCTTAATTTCTCCTTACAATTGACTCTAATGGCATAGTGAATTTTAACCAGAAACACATGCAAATGAATCTAAATACAAACAGAGTAAAAGTTTTACTATATGATAGGTTAGTATTGCAGTAGGCACATACTTTAAAAACTGCTTTCTAAAAATTATAATAATTATAATAAAAAAAAATAGTCTGAGAAATTCTGAAAGGTAACAGGATGAAAAGGGAGCATCAACAGATCTCTGTTCCTTCCGGATTAACAATACACTTTTAAAGATCAGTCCCATAGAATTTAGGATTTTCAGCATTATTAACTGCTGCACATATTTTCTCATACGATCTTTTGCGGGTTCCAGCTATGCTTTCTACTTCTATCAAATATTTTCATTAATATTCAGGAATACTCAACCTCATCTGCCACCCAGTTTTACAAAGGCTTATAAAATGCTTCCCAAAATCATCCAGCTTCATTATTTATTTTTCTGCTCCAGCCTTACATTACAGTTTGCTTTCTGAATGTATTCCTAAGGGGCCCTCCCCTACAAGGCCTAAATCTATTATCCATAAAGTCTCAAAACTCTGGATTGTGCTACAGCTTAATAGTAGACATTTTTTATCTCCACACTGCTTTAATTTGGGTCAGCTTTCAAACCACAGTAATTCGCCCATCCTTTGCTGCATCATGTCTTTTTCTGATGGTTTTTTATCATCCGTTATGATTCTGGTGGTGGCTTTCCACCACCAGAACAACCTGATGGCTTAGCTGAATTGTATTTTATTACACAATTGGGCAACAGCCCTTGCTGTCATAAGTGGTGTATAAAAGCATCCATTACTGAAATAAGAAAATTCTCAGGGGGACATTTCCTGCACTGAACAAAGGTGCAAAGTTTTTGTCAGCACTGCAGGTAAAGGAGACCTGTGTGCTTAAGTGTATAGGCACTTCAGATGAATAACCTGTTATGATGATTTCCCAGAAAAGTTGTGCAAGTTTCACCCACAGCGCTGTCCCCTTGTCATTTCCTTATTTGTATTCATAAGAGGCACTGTGAGGCAAAAATTATCCCCATTTGAAGGTTACATTACTCTCTCACAGTTTCCAATGAACAGAAAAGGCTGGTTTCCTTAACTAACATTTTTACTTCTAGTCAACTTTTCTATTCTTGGAAATATCTTTTAAAATGTGTTTTGAGGTATTTCCAAGTTAATATACTTTCTCCCATGTGTTATGAGTTTCCAAAGAAGCATCCTGTAAAAATCAAAATTAATTTTAAAATGTTCACATGCTACTGCATTTTCATGTAGCCTATGGTCATTCAATAATTTTTACAAAGCTCAAAGTATTTTACAGTGAGAATCCTGACAGAAATAGAAACAATAGCATTTTTAGATAAAATAATAAATAATAAAACTCTGTACAAATCTATACTTGTTTTACTGATTTTATATCTTTTCGTGGATATATAAGACTGTAAGTCAATAAGAAGTCAATATATAAATAAGAAGTTGTATAATTCCTGGAAAAAAATCTAAGTTTAGTAGACTTATTGTGGTTTAATAACTCCACCCCAATGAACACACTCTTCCACTTCACTAGTAGAGATTTCATTCAAAAATTGGGAATGGTTCAGTGCTCTGCAATATGCCTCTGTGCCTCTCTCCAGCAAGTTTCCACGTCACCTGGCTTTGGCCTATGCTGTGATTTCACTTTGAGGTTTTGTGTCAATGATTACAGTGGCAAGGGTTCTTCTCTACTTTGTTTTCATATATTGGTTTTGTGTCTTATGAAGATTAATATGTGATTGATTATTTGGTGGTTTAAATTAGAAAAACAAAACAATGACAGTTCTGCAATGTCTGCTTAGAAGTGAGTCCAATTCCTGCTGAGGGGGTGAAAGCATTTATTGAGTGAACACAGAGAAAAATCCATGCCTTTTAAGGAACAGCTTGAACTGTTGTACATCTCTCCTAAGCTACCAAACTTAGCGCAGATACTAATTTTCATAACAATTTCTCTTTCAGAAGAAAAATGTGAAACCTTCTTTTCATTTTTTGTTTAAGAGAAAATGACCAGAACTATGAATGTGCATATGCAATTCACATTTAGAATGAATGAAAATGTTAATTTTCCAAAGAAAAAGATAAAATTCTTAAGCAGTATGCAATGACTTTGAACCACACTAATACATTTCAAGTAAAAATCCATGAAAATCATTTTCTCTTTGAACTGACTAGAAAGTATGGTATTTTTAAAATAAAACCAGAATTACTGGAGATCACAACCCTTGTCTAACTGCGTATGTGACTGTACAAGCTTATAAAAGAAATATGTTTTGGATGTTATACAAAAGAACTTTCCTGTTCTTTCCCCAGAATCCTTTATTTTCAGGAAAAAATTACTGGGTTTTGTAGATTAAGGAAAACAAAAGTGTCCATGGCATGGAGACAGACAGGGCAGCATATGCCATCGTTTTGATTCTGACTCAAAGCATCACAGGGAGGCAGACTCTGCAAACATTTTAAAATGGAGTGAGCCCATAGCAAAACTTTACCAGCCCCTCTGTGTAACAAAAGTCTCAGCCTCAGAAAAAGCAGGGAGAACTGAATGCCAGATGAATTTCCCACCTTACAAAAATTACTGTTTAGTAGGATTGTTACTGTCTATCAAGACACAATTCACAGATATGTCTCTAGTCTGTCTCTGTCAGGTGGAGGACTACATAGAGGAGCTGGGAGTTCATATGTGACAGAGGGCAACGTAGTTTTAAAATACATCCTGTACTGATTTAAAACATATAAGAAGCCCTGAAGTTATAGACCTTGCTCTTAAATGTGCAGTGGTGCTGATAGTCATTGACCCCACAGAACATCTGCTAGAACAGGAATAAATACCTCTAGACTAAACCAAAATAAAAGTTACTGAGCATTGGTTCCTCTCCACTTTCTGTGTGCCTACAAATACATCCTAGTCTAACCATTCGTCACATCTTGTACTGTGTTCTTCTGCATCTACTTTTTATGTCTCTTCTTACTGATTTCATTTTTATTTTTTTTTAATTTACAAGCTGTCTTCTGCAAAGGCAATTATGCCTGAACCTCAGGGAGAAGAGGGAGATTTTCCTGTGCTACTGCCATCACTGCTGAGAAGCATGTTAACTGCTGTATTTATAGCACTAAAAGGCAAAAAATACCCTTTTGAGATTGGTTTCTGAGCATCCCCTCAGGAATGAGAGTTGAGATTTTTTCCTTTCCTGGAAAACAAAGAAGCCTGGATGCCTGATGGGGTCCTGGTTCCTCCCTCGTGTCCTGACTGCTCTACAAGCATGCACTCACAGGTTATGCTGTGTCTCTCGCCATCCGTCATTATGGGTCCAGTCACGCAGTTCAATTGGTGTTTGACAGAGTGCAGTGAACTCCATTAACTGTTTATCATCTGAATGCTGGACAAAGCCAGGATACTTAGAACTGGAGAAACCCTTTCTTTGTGATAGGGAGCAGACCAGCCCTCTAAGTGAAATAACGTATCGTTTAAGAGTTCAAATACAACAGGACAGAATAAATGAAGTTTGAAACACACTGCCAGCAAATATTTAACCAGCTGTAATAAGATCAGTTAGTAGCTGCGTGATACTCAGGTCCTGTCTTACCCAGACAGGCTGGACCTGATTCTTTCATTCCAGGTCCACAGAAATATATGAGATACATGAGATAACCAATAATGAAGAAAATATTTATAATCATCTCAGCAAAATGCAAATGAACATAGCTGTGCTGCAGCAAGATTGTGCTAGGTCATATTGATTACAGTCCTGGGTGACAATAGTATATCATGAACAATACAGTATTCAAATTTAAAGAAATACATTGGATTTGACATTAAATTATTAAATAATCCTGATTTAAATGTCTGAAGAAAAAAAAAGTCTGAACTCATTACTGGTTTCTAACTGTATTAATTGTTCAGGCTAAAGTGCTTAAGAAAAATACATGTTGGAAATCTTAAACAGGATTAAATTTGATTTAAGTAAACCCAGTGATCATCAAACGCACTGCAATTACAGTATGCAAAGTACATTTAAAACTATATGTATTGCAATATCAATGTCTAATTGAGTACAATTTTGAGTGTTACTGGTTGCCTGCAATTCCATTAACGCCCTGTAAGAGTGTTAGTGCATGACGAACTTTAATCCTACTGTTATTCAGCAAAACGTTGGCTTTTGCAGTGCTTTAGATACTAACTTAGAGAGGCTGTTCTTTGAAGTGTGAGTGGCCCCACAGAAGCAGTCTTAAAATGCATGTGAAGGAATCATGTGAAACCTGAAAGCTGGGCATGACCTCATTGGGACCACTTGGAAATTCACCAGGACAAACTGGGCCTTCATAGGGCAGCTTTTTGTGTCTGAACATTCTCTGTTACCATTTCCTCTATCAGGAGAAGATGCAGAAGATACTAGGAGGAATTACATCAGTGATCAGCCTCTGTAACATGCATATTTCCAAAGGTCTTAAACTTCCAGGAAAAAGAAATACTTCTTACAGCAAACCTTTTTCAGCAGCTTAGAGCGTATTGTGAAAAGCATTTGTCACTATAGAGAAACTAGCAAGGAATTTGAAATGAAACAACTCATTTGTGCTCCTTTGTTTTGGTTTGGTTGGTTATTTTTTTATGTTCCTGGCAGTGTGACTTGGCTGCCATTGAAAATGTTTTGTATGTCTTTGCTGCAAATAATATCAATCCACACATCATTTCTGCATATAATATTGTAGGAGTTTGGATTCAGAAACTTATCTCTTGGAATATATTTAATTTGAGGACTGGTCTAAACTGGTCTGAAAAAGACGGTTTGATTTTTTTTGTGAACAGAAGTTTCAAGTCTTTTAAACAGTACAATTTAATGTGCACAGTCATTATCAGAACAATCCAACAGAGTGTGCTCATGTGCTGTGAGAGCTGAAGCTGTGCATAGTTGTATAGATGTTTCTTCTATATCTGAGTTGTTCTTCCTCTTTAAAATTAATTAACTGCAAAAGCTCCATTCCCTGTCAAGTTTTACAATGACATATCTCCAAAAAAACCAAGCATCATCTTACATAATTAAACAACGGAAGAGAGGGAATTCTAGATGAGAACAGTGGGAGTAAAACATTCATACAGAAAGTCAGGATTTAACAGCAATAGCACAGATCCAACAAGCCTTTTCTGTGTTAGTAAAAGTATTGGATCACGCCCTGGTGATTAAGCTCAGGGCCAGCTCTTGCACGGAGCTGCACTTGTAAGGAAAAGATCTCACATGAGGCTGGTGGGACTGCAGGAGTCTTGGGGAATGGCAGAGCTGAAATGGATTCTCCTGCCAGGGAATGCAAATTCTGCTGGGTAAATGTTGTGATGTTCAGATATGCAGAAGTTGTTGTAGCACAGATAATTTTTTTCCCAATAAGAACTGCGTTTGTGTAAACGTAAGATGGATCCCCAAAGACCATAGCCAGCATTCAGCACTGGAGGCAGCACAAGAACTGGGTGCAAGTGTATAACCATAAATATATGAGAAGCATAATGAAGCTTCTTCCAATAAAGCTGGAGCCATTTCATATGATTAAAAAATCCCATTCTGTTTATAGAATCGATTTGAAACCATGACATTGAAGCCTGTTCTC
Organism: Myiopsitta monachus; assembly: GCA_017639245.1. Lineage (NCBI taxonomy): Eukaryota > Metazoa > Chordata > Aves > Psittaciformes > Psittacidae > Myiopsitta > Myiopsitta monachus. The sequence goes on from CM029919.1 coordinate 72,556,232, forward strand.
TGAACAAAAGTAATAAAATAAAGATCCTCTCAATATAGGCAGGAATATGACATGTTTTGATATGATACACCACACATTTGTGTCCATGAAGCCTGAATATTTTATACAGGAAAATGAACACACAGGTATTTGAAAGCCAGTGTTACACAGCATGGAAGAGGGATGCTGTAAGAGGTCACAGAAATTGAACTTTCTTTGCTACCTCAGTTGTCTAGTGTGAAATTATAACTCAGAGCAATAAATAGGATGTCATTGGATAGCAAGTTGATTTACATTCCCAAAGTTTGGTGCTTTAGCCCACAGCAAAAGCAGGGGGCTTAGATAAATCTGAAGTGCATGAAACAGCTCAAAGTGCTGATTTTGTGAAAGGCTGTTGTACAGTTACTCCTTTGGGGAAGTAATTTATTCTGTGCCTTAAAGCCCATGCCTCAAATTCAGAGTATTCCTGTTGCTCTGAAGGTTGTCAGTGGATAAAGTTCATTACTGATTAAAATTAGCAGTCATGTCATCACTGTCTTCACTGTCACAGCAGTACTGTTTAATAAAATCATATTTGAGAGGAACTGGGTGTCTAGATCTGAAAAGGTAATCCCAAAATCTCCCCAGCTGGCAGCTTCTCAGTTCTGCCTAAAACACAGATAGATACACACATTCTGTTTCACTTGAAGAATCCCTAAAGACCTAAATCTAAGTGTTCTTGAAAAAGTATTCTGCATACCAATCTGCTGCCAGTGCTCTCTTGCAATATCATGGCACAGTGTTACCTTCCAACAGGTGAAATCTTTCTCTCTCTGGCAAAATGTTTGCCACATTCCATGCTGCACATATCATGTGAGACTCAACCCTGAGGATTAGCCTGCTTTGCCTTTCTTTTTTTTTCCACAGTCACAATCTTCCTTCCCTGCTCTAGGCTTTAGAGCACTGCATTTCAACTTGGTAAGACTGAGCAATTTATAACAACTAAAAATGATACTCAATAGCATTTAAAAACATATTTTAATGCAAGAGCTAGAGATGTTGCAAGATCGTACTACCTCATGTGGTTAATTTTGGAGTCCATCAGCACTAAAACCAAATTCCTGCTTTAAACACTGACATTCTGCATCAATTATAATCAAGTATTTTAGACATTTCTTGTTATAAATCAGAGAAGTCTGGGGCAGTAGTAGCATAAAATTAAAAAAAAAAGTCTGTGAGCATTGAAAGATTTAATCAAAATTTACTTGAGAATCACCCATCATTTCCATGTTAGAATGATTGTAAGAATATAGTGAATGAGATGCATTTCTCAGTTTCTGAGTCTTTGACTCCTTGCCAGCACAGCTTCCAGCTCAGCTTACGTTCTTAAAATGAACAATGGTTTGATATGTCTTGGTGTTTGCCTAGTTATAGATGCCTGTGAAAAGCAGGCCACATAGAAACTGCCTATTGTTTCCCTTAGAAAAAAAAAATGTTTAAAAACCAAAAAGGCATTGCAAAAGCCTAGGACTTGTGACCTAAGGGTTGAAAACTGTATAGGAGTTGATTTGCTAGAAGAATTAATGGTCTCCTTACCTATATGCACATTTAAGGATGAAACAAAAAAAAGCAAAAATTCCTGGGATTCGCACCTTAAGGTTGCATTACTCTGTGGCTTCCCTAACAGCAGCAGCTCAGCAAATGCCACATTCATGCAGGGTGATGTGTAGTTGCCCCAGTTGTCTGTCTTTTTCTCTGTAACTTCTATATTTAAGCTTGTGTAGACTCAACAAACAGTAATAAAACTGTGTAGCAGTAATAGTCAGCTAGTCATAAGCTTTTTGTACATTAGCAGCATCTTTATTTCTATAACCAGACGGAGTGAGTCGGCGTGTTAACACTGTTGTCACTGTTGCAACAGGTTATGTCTCAAGGATCAGTTCATAATGCAGGCTGCAAACCTGTCTGATTGATGAAGCAGTTTCTATGTTCAGGAGCAGATCCTGTCAGGCACATTCATCTGGCCATACTGTGACAGAAAGGGTAGATTATGCCTTTTAGACCAACAATCAAGTATGAAACTCTCTGGTTTCTCACCAGAAATCACAATGATGCTAGGGAAGGAGAGGCCATTTGCTTTCACTGGTCTCACAAACGATAGCTCATATTTAGACATCTGGGACAATTGTTTCTAAAATTAAGACATTCAATATAGCACTTGTTTGTCTAAAATCAGCTTTTTTCTTCAATATTTAATTCAATACTGGCAGTATCTCTGATAGTTCAATGGTGGGAAAATTTAGCTCTCACTAAAATGTTCCAAAGTTATTGCTGCTAAAAGAAAAAGTTTAGAATTCATTTTCAGGCAAATTTAAAGAAAAAAAATGAAATGAAGCTGAAAATGAATAAACCACATTGTAACTAAAAGGGTTCTTCAAAGACACAAGGTACAGAAAAATAAGAGACACTTCTTTTCCCCCTGAAGGTCAAATCATAGAATCATAGAATAGTTAGGGTTGGAAAGGACCTTAAGATCATCTAGTTCCAACCCACCTGCCATGGGCAGGGACGCCTCACAATAACCATGCCACCCAAGGCTCTGTCCAACCTGGCCTTGAACACCACCAGGGATGGAGCATTCACAACTTCCCTGGGCAACCCATTCCAGTGCCTCACCACCCTTACAGTAAAGAACTTCTTCCTCATATCCAACTAAGAGAAATGAGGAATGCAGAGAGCATGGCAAATATGTAGGAAATATCTTTGTGCCTGTAAAATCATGAGAAATATATCAAAGGGCAACAATTAGACCCTGAGAGAGATGGGCAGTCTGAACTGGTAGTAATTATCGATTAAGAATCACAGTCTTACTTATTACTAATCAGTAAGAGTTTGGAAATCATAAAGCGTAAATTATTTTCTTTGATCTAATTGTACTAAAAATTATTAGATCAAATTCTAGGAGCACCTCAGAAGTTCTCATCTGCTCAAGTTGTAGAAGGAAGTTTACTTCAAATGAGATAAACTGAAGAGCTTTTTAATTTCATTTCCTTTTGCAAAGGCTGGTTGCCAAAAACTCTTCTCACCACTGCTCAGTCATTGGTGGCCAATTTGTTCCAGGCTCTTCTATCTTCTGTGGAAGGAATCTTCATGCCAGCTGTTTCCCCAGCAAGCATGGGGAAAAAAAAAAAAAAATAGGGAGAAATGCTTCCTTTCACTCCAAAGGCTCTTACAGTTGTCTGAGGATCCCGCGTGTTCAGGTTGGGAAACACATTAGAAGAGGCAGATGCATGAGAGCCTCTCCCAATGTAGTTGGTCATATGCTCCCCGTGACTGAATTATGCACGTGTGTCTGCATAAGTAGAAGAGGGTAAAGAAGTAACCTCTTATTTCACACTTTTTCAATATCTAGGACTCAGAATGCATAAATATCGTAAGCTACTGCTGCTGTCCTCATTAGTATCTCTGCCTGCAAAGTTAAGCATTTGAGGAGGTGGCTAGCAGCTGGTCTTGCCAGAAGTCTGGACCAAACTTTCTGTCCATGTTGGTGGTCTCACCAGCAGAGTAAGTGAGACATGTCTTTATCTGTAATGATGAACACAAAAATATACCTTACCAATTTCAAGGGATACTGAAAAATCACCCCTACCAGATACGGATTGCTTCTTCACCACCAGCTCTTAGAAAATAAAATTCAGCATTAGGGTCTTGGCTAGTTTGACATCACCCTGTCCTCCCAGTCTGTTGTATGGCACTGCTGTACCAGCTGTTGGGGTAGGCCTTATCTCCCACACTGGTATGTACCTTTGAATGCTCACAGAAAATGCAAAACCACACCAAGACCTGTGAACCCAGCTCCCCACCAGTATAGCTAGCAGGTCTCTCTGATGTAGTGAGCAAAAAATATCCTGGCCAACAGTGCAGCAACAATTTTAACTGCATAAAGATATTTTAGCAGAAGTTCATAAAATACGCAGAATGCATCCCAGCTATGCTTAGCAAATTGAACTAAAGGAACAGAAAATTAATCAACATTTGCTGTGAGATGGTGCAGCCTGAAGCCACCCTGTATCCTGATTCCCCCTGTTGCTGTCTGAGAAACTCTGCTTCCCTTTGTGGCTCTGCCAGCCTTGATGGCAAGTTTGGCCTGGAGTAAGAGCCAAGCAAGGTTCCCAGTGTGACTTAAATCACCTACTCAAATGCAACATTGATAAGCCTGCTGTGATTTCAGGGCCCTGAGGCCACCACCAGCCCTTCCTGCCCCTGTCTGTCCTCCCACCAAGTCTCTCACTACCCTGCCCATGTCCAAGGATGGCAGCCCCCTGGAGCCATCAGCTCCTGCCACAGTGACATTGCAGGAGACAGGAGCGCTAGCTGTGATCCAGCGGAAACACAATGCCAAGTTCATTGTGGAATGGGTATGGCCATTATACTCCAGAAGGGAGACAGCCATCCTCAGCACTTATGCCCAGTAATCACATATTAAATTGGATTAACTAATTTTGCATCATGGAGGCAGCCATTAATTCTGTGGTCCTACTCATTCCCTTGTCTTTGGGTGCTGGATCCAGCAGGTGGACAGACCATGGTCCTCTTCTAGCACTGTATAAAAGCAGCCACATACCAAGATACTTGTCCCTGGCCATTTTAAGTATTGGCAGGAGGTAAAATGCTCCTCTCTGGGATCTGCAGAAACCTACCTCCCTGCAGCAAAAATGGAATATGTGAGATGGAGATATGTGCCCAAGCTGCATTTTACCAAGGACAAAGAGCACAATTCAGATTTAAATACTTCTTAGGAACTCTGCTCTGCATTTGGTAGACAGGCACAATTATTCAGCTGGTTGGTAACAAGCTCTGCCTCAGAAATGCATAAACCGTGTTCCAAAATAGCTGTGTTGCTTTGCTCTGCCATTATCGAATTCTGCAGCCGAGGCTTAATTATCTATTTTCTACTCTCCTAGGTGCTAATAGTTTCTGAACTCTGAACCGGTATTTGCTGGAGCAGAGCGAATGCCTGTGGTTTTGTGTTCAGGCTCAATGCCAGGCACAAATCTCTAATCACATTAAATCCTGCTATTCGCTCTGCAGAGAAATTCAGACAACAGCAACACATTCAAAGGGCCTACTTCTGTTTAGCAGCATTGCTCTGCCCATAGTCTCATCAATAACTACATTAAAGCCCATTTATATGCACAGCTGGATACTCTGAAAAACTGACTTGGTCTAACAATCAACAGATGAGAACTCCAATCATTTAACACTATTAGATATTAGAACCCATTGATTTTTTCAATTGAGAAAAAAATCCTTTGCTTTGCTCAAACCACATATCTTTGCAGAGTATGCATTTTACACTAAAATTGTTCCTTGAGGGGAAAAAGAGAGTCTATTTATTTATTTATTTATTTGTCCCTTATGTAGGCAAAGTCCCATTTCCTGAGTGAATCATTACTGACACAGGAGACAGATGAAGTATAGATGGTGAAGACCAATGTCGATTTGTTTATATGAACGTGATACAGACCAGAGAAATCAATTAACTCGTGTAGAACATGTTCCTAGGTGCACAGTACAAGAGGGCCATATTTTGGTGATGAAGAAAAAAAAAAAAAAGGTCATATAATTCTAACGGAAAAGTATCTATTTCAGAGAAATGGGAAAAAAGCAATTTTATGAAAAAGCCAATAAGGAATAAACCAACCACCTAACTAACCAACAAAGCAATGAACCGATCAACCAGTATGTTAAAAAGCAAGTTAAACTGCACTTTGCACAACACTGTCTTTGTGTCATTCAGGCACTCAAAGGTCCCACTTAGAATCAGGTTCCTTGCTGTCCTACAGAAGGATACATCTTTCAGGAGTCTTAAATTCAAGGTGACCTGAGGAACTAGAGTGCACAGTCAGTCCTTCAGGGGTCTGTACTGGGACTATTTAATACCTTCCTCAATGACACAGACAGCAGGGTTAAGTGCACCCCCAGCAAAATTTGCAGATGACACCATGTTGGCTAGTGCTGTTGACAAACTGGAGAGAAGGGATGACATCCAGAGGGACCTTGACAAACTCAGAAGTCAACCAATATGAACCCATGAAGTCCAACAAGGCCAAGCTCTTGCACCTGGACTGGGGCAATCCCCAGTGTCAGTACAAGCTGGGAAATGAAGGAATTGAGAGCAGCTCTGCTGAGAAGCACTTGGGGGTACAGGTGGATGAAAAGTTGGACATGAGCTGGCAGCGTGTACTCACAGCCCAGAAAGTCAACCACAACCTAGGATGCATCAAAAGAAGTGTGGCCAGCAGGTTAAGGGAGGTGATTCTGCCACTCAACTCCACTCCGGTAAAACCCCACCTGGAGTATTGTGTCCAGGTCTGAGGTTCTCAGCACAGGACAGGCATGGACATGTTGGAGAGGGTCCAGAAGAGGGCCACAGAAATGATCAGGGGTATGGAACACCTCTCCTATGAGGAAAGGCTGAGAGACTTGTGAAAAGAGAAGGCTCTGGGGAGACCTTTTTGCAGCATTTCAGTACTTAAAGGGAGCTTATAAGAAAGTTGAGAACATAGTAGGGTCTGTTGCAACAGGACAAGGGGCAATGGTTTTGAACTAAAAAAGGGTAGATTTAGACAAGATATAAGGAAGAAATTTTTTTCAAGGAGGGAGGTGAAACACTGGAATGGGTTGCTCAAAGAGGTGGTAGATGCTTCATGTCTGGAAACATTCAAGGTCAGGTTGCATGGGGCTCTGAGCAACCTGATCTAGTTGAAGATGTCCCTGATTATTGCAGGGAGGTTGGACTAGATGACCTCTAAAAGTCCCTTCCAACCCAAACTATTCCATAATTCTATGATAGCATGCTTACACAGCAGTCTGCTTAGACTGTGTTCACTGGAAATCAAAATCTGTGACAAATTTATGTGTAACTAACAGTAATCATAATGAAGGATCAGTACAGGTTGCACTGTTATCAGACAGGCAAGTGAACAGAAAGAAATTTCAGATGTTTTGGAAACCTGAGAGTTTTCACTATAATGTTTGTATTCGCTAGCAAGAATATACAAATATTTTTTATAATAAAGTGACAGTTACATTTATTTGGCCATTAACAAGTTCTTAATAGGTAGAGAGACAGACAGAAACACAGACAGGTAATGTTGAGTGATGGAAGTATGAACTTTAGTCAGCAACAGGATTTCAGATGTTATCTGTCCGCATCTGGAACATGGATACTGTAAGGACGTTTCTTTGAACCGTTTCTAAATACTTCCAAGAGCAGTTACATAAAATATACAGTAAAGGAAAAGTATGTTAAGAGACCCAGCACATGTAACAGTGAACCAGACTGTTTGAAGATTCTTGAAATTATTAGGAAACAATACCTGTTAGAAGGCAGCTGTGCATAGGTATACCAGCTTCATCATTGTCTACAATCACAGGCTGTCGCTTACCTGAGTGTAAACCCTACAGCCCAATGTGTGGAACTGGAAATAAGGATCTCAATTTGTTAATATCTTACAGCCACTTCAAACACATACAAATGACTACTCAAGCTGCAAGACAGAAAAGAAACAGGACCAAATTCTGGTTTATAAATAAAATATCTAATGCATCAGATTGACTTTTACATTCCTGTAACTTTACTATAGCTGTAGGGCTTTTTGCTACCTGTTAAAGTAGAACTTGGCTCCATATGTGTGATAGATGCTACATCTATCAGGAGGAATCCAGCAGAAAAAAATGTATTTACTTTTATTATCGTCATAACAGCTTGGAATGTTATCATTTGTCGTATACATTAATTTAACAGAATATACTGACTGTATAAATAGGAGATTGCATTTCATAGCTTTAGCTGTCACAGATTTTCAGCATCTTGTCAGAAAAGGAGACAAGCAAGTTAAACAGTATAATAAAAATTTAATCCATATGTGGAACTTCTATAAAATATGCTCCAATAGTTTTTATACATCAGAAGTATTTTGTTTTGCATCACTTAGTTTTCTTTCTCTTCTTCCCCATAGCACATTTCTGCTTTCTTTCATGCAGTTCCGTAGAGTTATAATAAAGATTAAATGTAACATTTTTTCTAAAGTCATATTTGACCCTTATATTCTAATATAATAAAAGAGAATTTTGCTGTGCTTAAGATTTAATAATACTGTGTTATACTATGATGGCTAAGCCCATTCCTCCCAGCCTGTCACAAACGTAAATAATGAAATGTTCCCCTGGTGATTTTCACTGGAAACATATGTAATGTTATGTCTAACTTAAACCAGAAGTTATTAAATATTTGCCAAGAGAGACTGGGCAACTGATTTCCTAAATGTGCAAATTTTATAAAGAAAATAGTATAATTCTACCATACTTTCCATTCAAGAGTATAATCCTATATTTTAAAACAGACAAGACATCATTTTATTAGAAAAAAAAACCCAAACCAACCACAAAAACCCAACAAACAAGAAAACAACAACAAAATGTAAATATCTGTAATAACAAAAAAAATCGGGAGGTCCATCATATCAGACACGACTTAACATGTGATGTAATCACAAATTACATGCATTTCCAAATATTTTCTAATGCAGCACTTTGAATTTCTGTGTAAGGTTTCACTCTGAAGCATTTACCCTCTCCTAGTATAATGTAAAGTGAAATTTCAGGTTTTGTCTCTAATTTCGATTAAAATGTGATTTTGACCATTGGTGAAAATTGGGGTAGTATGATCAACCAACGTAAAAAACCACCTTTGCCCTGAAATCAAGGTTAATTAATGTCTGCTGATGCTCTGAGCAGTCATTTTCATTCTTAGCATTGACAACATATTGGAGTTTCAGTCAGTGAAGGGGAAAATAAAGTGTCAAGTACAGGTAGCAAGGATAATCAGGAACTATGGGATAAATATTTGCAGTGCAGTTATGAAAAGGAAAGGATTTCTCTTCCTTGCACAGTGCTGCAAGCAAGAGCAAAAAGAAAAATTCAGAAACAGAGTTTTGAAAAAATACAGAAAAAATAGCCTGTCAGATCTTGAAGGATACAAGAAACAGTCAAAAGACATCTTTTTGCCTCATGGTTTTAAATTTAATTTTATATATAATGGCATTAGAAAGCATAATCTTAAGGAAAAACTTGGGCTATAAGGCACATATTTTACTTCTTTACCTCTTACAAGATTTGTTGTTCTTCCAGTGTTTGTGAGTGATGCCCCATCTCCTTTGAAGTCAAGGGCATACCATTTACTGAGGTCAAAAATTCACACTCTATTCCTAGGATTTAAAACACTCACCTGCAAGAGCTGTTAGAAAGAAAACTACTTCTGAAACCTCTGAACTGGATATTTTAATTTGATACTGACATGATCTACCTGGACTTGTGCAAAGCATCTGACACTTTCCTGCATGACATCGTTGGATTGGACATGGATTTAGTGGACGACCCACTCAGTGGATAAGAAATTGGCTGGATAGCCATACTCAAAAAGTTGCAGTCAATGGCTCAATGTCCAAGTGGATGTAAGTGACGAGTGGTGTCCCTCAGGGGTCAGTACTGGGACTGTCTAATATCTTTGTCAGTGACATGAACTGTGGGATTGAGTGCATCCTCAGCAAGTTTGCTGACACCAAGCTGTGTGGTGCGGTTTACGCACTGGAGGAAAGGGATGGGATCCAGAGGGACCTTGACAGGCTTGAGAGTTGGGCCGATGCAAATCTCATGAAGTTCAACAAGGCCAAGTGCAAAGTTCTGCACCTGGGTTGGGGCAATTCCAAACACAAACACTGCAGAACTGCAGAACAGTGAGGGAATGGTTAAATGTGCCACCCCTGAGCTGTGGGTCACAGTAGACGGACACTTATCTCATGCCTTTTTCTTTGGTATGTTAGGGCCATTTATGAGAGCAAGCAGCTTTTCCTAGCATTATCCCAGAGTGCATGTGCTCTCACCTTTTCTGTAAGAGTAAATTTTCACTTAATGTTTCATAGACCCTATGGCACAGTAAATTTTGCTGGTTTTACTCAGAGTAAAAAACAGGCTAGGGGTATTTTTATTTGCTGTGTTCCTCCCACAAAATAAAACAGGACATGTATAAGAGAGCAGCAGAGAACACACTGAATATTTATGCTGCTCATGGAAACCAGGAGTCATGAAAGACACACGTACATATTGTTTCTTTTGATTTGTCCCTATTATGACAGTCAGTGGAAAGGAAGTGCCAAGATACAGACATTTTTGCCTATACAAGACTGAAAGACAGTGTAATCCTTTTGCTCCCAAGATGGAAAAGCACGCATCAGGACGTGACATGATAAGATAGTGGCAGGTAAAGTAAGGTCTTGCCTGTCTCTAATTTATCTGGCCACTGTCCTTTAGCTGACAAAGCATTGATCAGATTACTACCCAGCCAGCCTCCTATCTGGCACCAGAGGAATGCAGCTGCAAAATCTTGGAAAAGCTCATTCCCAGCAAATGCCACCCATGTAGGCCAAAACCAATTATGGCCAACAGATACTAATGTACTTTAGCATGAAAGAAGTTTTATTGGTGTAAGGTTATGTAATGCATAATATATGCCCAAACATACATCTGCAGACCAGTCATGATGTATTTCAGTTTGGGCAAAAGTCTATAGTTGTTTGAATTAAGTAATAAAAGGCATTTTAAACCTTCATGGAAACTACAGTGAATGCCAAACAGATGGAACTGAAAGTCCTTCTTTGTTCGCAGCCCATTCAGGATAAATTATGTCAATTTTTCAGAATTCACCCAGTCTTTTACCGATATCTGAGACGATACAGCTGATACAAATATCCCGTGCATTTTCTGTGTTGTGGGATAAGATGTGCATAACATACTTACCAAGAGCACTGGCTTAAAGAAGCAAATTGTTTGATCATCAATACAAGGTATTGACCTAGTGTTAAAAAAGTACTACTATTACAATATTAAAAAAATTGAGGATGTTGAGATGGAGACAATTTCAACATAATATTAGGAAATCCCTCCTGGTAAATTCCTCTGAATTTAGGAAGAGCAACTGAAAACCTCTGACTGCTGGCCGGTCACCTAACTTGCAAGGGACATAAAATTTTTAACTAGGATCTCAGATGCCACAATATTAAAATGCGTATTCTACAACAGTGTCATACTGAGACAGCTAAGATTTTAAAATACGAGGAAAATAAAAATTTAAAAAATAATGTCTATGAATATGGTTCTATTTAGGAAAGGTCTATGTACTCATCAGCTTTCATTGCCAGGTTCCCTATTGAATCATTTTTCTACTGTGCTGTACTGCAGAATGTTAATGCAGTTGTTGTCATTCTCTAGTTGTTGGATACAGTGCCAAGAATGTCCAGGAGATTAAAAGATTTATCCATGACAGTCAGCTGAAGTGTCGCAGGGCAGTTCCACACATTAAGCTAAGTGTAGTAAAATGTCTGTCATTCTTGTTTCCATTTATCCTTCAACCTGCATAAAATAACTAATAGAGGATTTGCCGAGTAAGAAATCACATTTAGGTGATGTGATCATGAAACAGATTTTTAAAATAAGTATTTTAATTATTATTTAAACTATTCCAGTCCAAGGCATGACAAAACCCTTGCTGTATGTTGTCACAATGTTGCCCCATTGTGGTATGCTGCCAGTTGAATCCAGATTTGATTTGCTAATATATTATTGCATATGTTGCTATTAGTGTAAATGTAACAGCTAGCCTCCTTTTTGGAAGAGTGAGTTTATTCTTATGGCTATGAGTTTGTGATACTACTCTTCTGGAAGGCCCAAAAGAAGCCCTGTTAGTAGTACAGACAAAGCTAAAAATAAGGACATTGGGCGCAACTAACATCTGAATTATGGATTCCAAGAGCTTTTGAGGTGATGCCTGCAGCTATGCTGTGCTGATAAAGGAACACAGGCAAACATAATTTTCCATGGTTGCCAAATGAAGTCACTCAAAATAGGCAATACCTTTTACCTCAGTCTTGTGGGAAATAAGGGGGGTCCTGTATTTTTCTATTGGTGTTTTCATGGCTGCAGGACAAAAGTGAAACAATTACATATTCAAAAAAAGTATTTATTAATTTAGATTTATGTAGTATCCCATCATCAAAAGATCTTTATGAATACAAATTATTTAAAACTTGGTGGCATAATGAAGAGTGAGAGGATTCACTGCGGTCTCCATAAGAGCATTACCAGACTTGCCAGAGAAACGAGCACTTCATTTTCCGGTCCTCCAGAAACAAAAGCAGTGGTTAACAGAGGAGTATATTGGAGCGGTGAGTGTCACTTTCAGTGAGAGTGGGTAAGGGCTTGTCTACAGCTAATTAGATCAACGGGAGTTGTGGAGATGTAAGGCATGGACCCCGTTTCTGGTTACAAACGAAATAATTTATTTCACGTCTCACATCCCTTTCATAGCCTACTGAGAGCTAAGCAGTAACTTTCACTCTCTCACTCCCTTATCATCCCGATTTAGCACGACTACTAAGGGTTACAAATATTCACATTGTTTGGTCTGTCTTTGAGATGCACATCCTGCTTTATCTTGCAAACTGTCTGCTTTGTTTTGCTAACCAATCTTTACCCTTCATTGTTGTCTTTACAGTTCCCAAGGCTTGGGCTGGAGCAGGGCAATAGCACCTGGTGTTTCCTTCACTGTTGCCAGGGCTTAAGCCGGACCAGGGTGATAACGCCTGAATCCATTGTTAACTATTTCTATCCCTTCACCCACAGGGAGTCTTTCTGGGTCAAGGCTAAAAAGGAATATAACCCCAGACCCCTGTCAGGGCACACAAACATGAGACGACAAAGCTTCACACGACCTTGAGGAAGGCTGTTTATGAAGCACAGGTGCTTTCCTTGACAGGGATGCTATGTGGACATCTCCCCGGAAGGCAGGGAGACTTTGGTCACAGTGCACGCTCTGGTACTAATCAGCAGAAAACTGCAGCTCTTCCCTCTCTTTTCTCTAGCATGTTTGGAATCACTCTCCTCTCTAGCTCAGAGCTGATCTCAACATTTTCAGTCTTCTCTCTTTTAATGGGGAGAGGTTAGACAGGTTTTCAAAGATTTTTACCGCTATTAATTCTTATGTCCTCTGAATGACAGAAAATGAGAATATTTGTCCTGCAATGCCACAGTGCAAAGCTACACAGGTCTTTTGGTGTTTTGGAGAGGGTTATTATGTTCACTAGAGAGGCTTTTGTGTTTGAAGCAACAGTGAATGCGGTTTGGAAAATGGTTTTTAAAACCTTGTTTTTCATTATAGGAATACCTCTCAAATGTCATCTTTTCCACGAGGTCCAGAAGCACATTTCAGCTCACTTGTAATGAGCTTATACTGTTTGTTCTAGGTTGTGTTTTATATTTTTGCACAAATTTTAACAGTAAAAGGTATGAAACAGCAGGAACTTGGCTGTCTCCTGAACTATACTGCTGTTATCTGACAGATCTTTCAATCTATTGATTTCACAAGCCATAAGGACTATCTCAGTAAGAGTACACATTTTCATTTTATCACCTATCAAAAGTCTCTACAGATCTTCCCAAATATAAATGTGACAACCTAAGTGACTGGAACCAAAAAGAATCTGTAAAATCCATTTTCATTTTAAAAAAGTATATATAGCTTATTCAAAGAAACTATATTGCTACACCGGGGCAATGGATCTTTTTCTTTAAAGATGGATTTTAAACTGAAGAGAGAAAGTAATGATGCTACTCTTGAGGTATAACACAAGCAGCATCTTTAGATTTTAAGGCAGATTCTCTAAGGAGCAATTTCAGCGAAGGCCCTGGAGTTCTGTAGATTATGTCTACTAAGGATATGCCTGAAAGTGGGAAGTGGCTGAAGAGACAGTCATCTCAGAAAAAAAGAAAATGCGAGGATCAAAACCCATCTAATATGTATTCAGGAGGGATTGTTCAAAAATAAAAGGGCAATAATAAATGTCCTGCACGGGAATCAGGGAAGAATGATGCAAGCAAGAGAGAGAAAGAAGAAAAAAATTACAGTCGATCAGAAATTGCGGAGAAAAGATGATAAAGGCAGCAAACTGTCAAGCTGGGCTGAGGCCAGCTGAATGATGCAACAAGAATGCAGCCTGCTTATAAAGCAAGGAAAAATTACAATAGTGAGAATAAAATCACTAATTGAAGCCTGTTGTGTGAGGGTCCAAATACTCATGTACAATTATGAGACCCACTTTGTCCCCAGACAAAGTTGCTTTGAGCCACTCTGTCAGGGACAATTTTTTACTGCAGTTGATTGACACCTGTAGTCAGTCTGAAGTGCTGCACTTCATAAATATGGTTTTCCATAGGAACAATTTTTTCTTCTTTTTGAAATGTTCTATTTCTGTAGAGGTTTACAATTTAAAAACATTAAAAAAATACTTCATGGAAGTTAACACTTTTCTGGTTTTTTTCCCAGTGAAAAATCTGAAGCTTTTTTACGTTTGCTATCACAGCCAACCTAATGGTGCTTATGCTGATCAAATCCAAAGGAAGAGAGAAAGAAAAAAAGAAAAAAAAGAGGTTTTAAATTAACAAAGAAACAAAGAAAAAATGCCTTTGTTTATTTGTTTGTTTTGTTTTTTCAGAATCAGCCCTTAGCAATGAGCGCAAGAAAAGGAGATACTGGTACCACTATGTGGATTGTGGAACTTCTTCTCATTACCTACTAGTTTTGCTTAAATCACTAGAAATAATCAAATTGGAAGAAAAACTGAGTCACTGAGATAAGCTCACATAATGACTTGTACGTAAATACCAGATATAGGACTGGACCTATACTGCCTCAGCCTAAATAGAATATGCATCAATAGAGCAGCCTTGAGCCAAAGTGATATCATTTCACTCACCTTTGAAGAACGAGCCTGTAAAGTTCCTCATGTCAGACCTATGCTAACATGACAGCAAATGCAACACTTGTCAGAACTAATAATTGTGTCTATTACCATTTTCCCGATGGTAAGAGAGTTTGCAGTGCAGACTGTGTATTACAGATCAGATGTGGCTGGGGGGCACTCAGATACAGTGACCTCTGTTGTGGTCCTTATATTTTCCTCAGGTTTATGAAAGGATTAATTTTCCTATTGCAGCTCAATCTTTGTTTTTATCACACTTACTATTTTGAAAAGTAGAGGGAAAATCTCCCTTGATTCCTGCTTTCCCCTCTTTGAAGCACTGATTGCAAACTCAACCTTTTCCAAGGTTTCTCCTTGTCATCAGTCTTGCAGTTTATGTCTTGCCACTCAGATCTGATCCTTTGACATACTCTGAAGTCAGCCTGTTATTTTTATGTGTTGCTGTATACCAGACTGAAACCTTTGTGCCATGATCTTTATCAATCCATTTCATCTTTTTTTTGCTATTTTTATCTTCTAGGCCAGTTGCTCCTCTTTTGGGTTTTGTTTAATATTGTGAACGCTATAGGAGCATATATAAAGGGCATGGATTGTAGATACATGTAAATACAGCACAAGAGACTATAGCCTACCTAACACTTCGCAGTTCTGACCTGGCCTCTCAACCTCAGAGCTTTCACATATACATGTATGCTTTCAATTAGTCCTAGAAACTTGAAAAACTGACTGAGGGAGATTAGTTCCAGTCCTGAACCTCAAAGAATGCAAACAGAATCTGTGTGTTCCTATGGAACTGGTCTGAATACAAAAGTATTTTATTAGATCCTTTGTCTTAGAAACCAGCATTTTAATTCAATATTAGATTGTGAGTTTCAATGACTAATGAATTTTATTTCGTAAGTCTTGATGAAATCTGAATATTCCAAGTTTTACTGTGTTTCTTTTTGAAGGAAAGGATTTTTCGTTTTCCCCAAGGGTTTTGTAAAAGAGTTTTCTAAAAGATCTATCTAAAACTTCCTAATTCAGTTGTTGCAAGGTAAAACATAGTTATGTATATGGAACTTAAGCTGATGAATAGCATGTGCATGAAATATGAAATAATCTGGACAATTTAAATGCACTTTTTCCAAGGTCTGATAAAATATGGCTAGCTGAAGAGTTTCTTTGTAATACTGTACCTATTATGTGTCCTGACGCACCTGACACATATTTATTTCAGTTTGTTGAATTAACCCATTTTGCCATTTTTCCAATTCGTGTGCGCTCTGACATAGGACATGGGAAATTTTGTGGTTTTCAGTTAGCAATCTCTTGGGGAAGCCAACTTTTCAATACACCTTTTTAGGAGAGTTCTAAGCCGCAGATTTTCGTACCACTATTTTAAACACATAGGATATTGTTTGAAACTTTTTTTTTGTTTTTCCATTTTTTTATGCCTTATTATTTTATGTGATTCTAATGAACTAGTAAAGCAGCATGACCATCAAACTGAAGCCAAGCAGCACAGAATAAAACTTCCAAAATCTGTATTTGGACCAGGCTAAAAAAGCTTTTAAAAGTTCAGTCAAAGCCGGACCAAGCCCTGGAAAAACCTGTGCAGATGGTACTTATTTACTGGAACCAGCTCTGCAGCCACATACTGGAGCCGGCTGGGAAACTTGAAACCCAAAATTTCCGAAAAGAGGATTCTTCCCAAGGATGCATCAATCACAGGGCAAGATAGCTATTCTGTATTAGACTGGTCAAATGCAACACTGTGATGGGAATTTAGAGACCCGGGTAAAATCCTTCTGCCTGAATTTGGAATGAGGCTTAACCTTTGCATTTCCATATTCCATATGAATAATTGACAGTGGTTGCAAATCACAGTTAGGGAGGCCTCAGTTCTTCTGCTTCTCGCTACTTTCCTCTAGCCCCTGCTAGAGCCTCCTTTGTCCCATGCTGAGCTCCCTGTATTCTCTGGCAAGCCTGCTGCCATGCCTTGCTCAAGCCATGGCACTGCCTTCTTGGGCTGATGTCTCCATATCCCAAGCTCTGCTTCCTCTCAGTGCTTCCTCCTCACCTTCTTTTGACCTCTGACACTTTTGCACCTCCCTGGGTTATGCCATGGGACACCAGTGCTTCCTTCTCTCAGCAACCCTGCTTTGACTGGGGGTGGAACTGGGAGCTTGGCAAAGCTGGATAAGCGCAGCTGGGAGAAATGAAATTGACTTAAGTTTTGGCTTCCTTTCAAGTGAAAGTGAAATGCAGAACCAACACATCTACCTCCAGGCAGTAAGTGGCATCAGTCTCTGCAGTACCAAAACTTCTACCTTTGCAACAGTTTTTTTCCACAAACTTTCTGCTGTGTAATATTTGAAAGGGTATCTGGACAGGTATTCACTTCTGCTAAACCAAAGCACAGTGATGCCACTAATCACAAACAGACACAAATGCGAAAGTAGAAGGTTATTCTGTGTCTGGAAGCTGGGAATTTTCAGGATTTTTTTTTATGCTTCCAGCTTGAAAGCTGGAGGGATCCTGGTCCTAATTTGTCTAATCGGACAAATTTAGTGAAATTCAGGAACTGAAGACTTCTAAATATGAAAAACAATCCTCACACGGTTTAAATGGACACCATGTTGTGATATCCAGAATGTTACAACAGTTTACATTTAATCTAGGTAAATATTTTACTGGAATAATAACAATGATTAAATGGTGCGCCAGTAGCAACATTCACAAAGCTCAAGGAGAGAAGGTGAAACAATATGAGAATCATTTAGTCTTGTAAAGATGTTTGTCTTTCCTCTGTTGCTATTCCTCTAAACCCAAATTTCTTACATACGCTTGTTAAAAGGAGAGATACAAAAAGAAAACAAAGCAGCCGGAAATCATCGAGAGGTATAAATGTCTCTTGCCCATGTAATTTTAAAGATTTTGATTGTGTAAGCCAGAACTATTGCATCAGTATATGACAAATACATAATAATATTTACAACTATCTAAAAACATAACTCTATGAGACCTTACCAAGTTTGTTTTTTCTCAGTCTTTAGCAGTACCTCAGCCATCAGAAGTTTGTCTTGCTGATCCATGGTTCACACAAAAGAAGCCTGTATTAAAAAATAAAAATTGTAATATTTTTAATATTGCATGCTAAGAGGAAGGAAACAATTACATTGTATTTGGGAATAGGAATTTGTTGGGGTTTTTTATTTCTAGTCAAACTTTTCCATTTAGCAGGAAAAAAACAACACTTCATAAAAAAGTCTATAAATAAAGAGAACTACACTTTTTAAAACAAACCTGATATTGTGGGAAAACCATGATTTTTTAGAGTTTTTAGTATTCCTTCCTACTATGCCTTAAAGTTTATACTGGAGAAAAATTCCTGCACAGCTTAATTATATGTATCATACAGTTCCTGCAGGGGAAATGTCTGAAAGTGGTACAGAACTTCACCTCCCATTTACTCTAGCTAAAAAGTTGGCGCATCACTCTTCCTGTGCAATGCTCTGCTGGTTTCAGGAAGAAATTAAATGCTGCTGGCATTGTGAAGATTTATAAGAAGATTCAGTAATCACTGTGAATAATCATGCTGTTCATGCAGCCTTGAGCATTTGAAGTCTCTTGCTTGCCAATACTTTATGTTCTTATTCATGATTATTCATCATTATTTTCTACCCTTTGGACTTAAGATTTCTGGTACTTTTTAGCCTAGCACATTATTTTTTGTGGATTTTATGTTCTTGCCCCACTGTCACCAAACTATCCTGTTTTACTTATTAAATGTAACTCTCCTATTATTATAAGTCATCTTGGGCAAGTATGGCCATTTTTGTGTGTTTGTTATTTCCATCTCATGCAGGTTTAATTACTGCAACAGGAAGGGTATCTTTTAAATATTTTTAGTAGACACATAGCACACGTGGCTTAAATTGGACAGTTGTTTATAAATCATAATGGGCATGGCGCCTTGAGAAGCACTCCCCTCATAGCACGTTTATTTGGTTTTGTTTCCAGTTTAGAGTAAAAGTGAATTTTTTTAAGTTGGGCCATGTTTGCCTATCTTTGCACAGAGATGAACGTCACTGAAATAAAGAAGAGCCAGATCTGAGCCACACTGGAAAAGATCTAAAGTGGAACACAGGTAGTACATGGTCTGTGCATATTTCTTCCCATTAATAAGCCAAGTTATACCTTTAAGCAGCAGCTGTAAAATTCTCACCCAAATAAACTAGGCAATGAAAAATGAACAGAGCTCAAAGGTCTCTCTTGCTTTCTCCCTCAGTCACAGTAGGGTTTAATTTTATACTTTTTCCTACTCTGAAGTAGAAGTGGCTTTGTTTGTCCTAACCACAATGGACCACCACGGACATGGTTGCCTCTAACAAGAAGCGAACCTATGCACAAAGCATTGATGAGGAAAAGAAGCAAGCAAAGAAACCTTGGAAAGCCAATCTCTGTGTTTTACTCTAGCTGCACCTTTGCTTTTTATCAGACATACCAGTGAGTGCAAACATTTCGTTCTTTGGTAATTTCAACATGATTTTGAAATATTCCCCTGCTTTTGAAGTAAAATACCCATTTTCTTTGCAGGGAGGAAAGGCAATGGGTTGAGTTTCTGGGCAAAGCATATATTATCAACATTACTGCATACAGGCTCTTGTTCCGTAGACTTGGTGTCGTGGTTTAAGCCCCCACCCACGCAGTTTTACTCACTCACTCACTCACTCACTCCCCCTCTTTCTTCCCCCAGTCCCGGGGGATGGGGAGGAGAATCAAAAGAATTCAACTCGCACAGGTTGAGATAAGAACAGTTCAGTAACTAAGGTATAACACAAATCACTGCTGCTACCACCAGTAATAATACAAGAGAAATACAAAGAAAGAGAATACAACTGCTCACCAAGCCTGACCCAGCCAGTGCACCCCCCAGCAGCGAACCCCCCAGTACCAAAAAACCTGACCATGACATGCACCCCCAGTCCACCACCACACCCTTCCAGGTCTCTGCTCTCCATCTTCACATCCTGGACATGACGTGCTGTGGTATGGAATAACCTCTTTGGTTAGTTTGGGTCAGGTGTCCTGTCTCTGCCTCCTCCCGGCTTCCCCTCCTCCCTGGCATAGCATGAGGCTCAGAAAGTCCTTGGTCAAACCAAAACATTACCAAGCAGTAACTATAAACACTGGTGTTATCAGCGCTGCTCTCAGGCCCAAAATCAAAAACACAGCGCTGCACCAGCTACCAAGAGGAAGAAAAATGACTGCTACTGCTGAACCCATGACAATCCACCCCTTATTCCATACCATTCATGTCATTCTCAGATCCCACATTTTCAATATACCATCACATGTATATGTATGGATCCACACACACACAGAAAGGGAGAGAGATCATCCCTTAGTGCATGGATCAATCCCTATAGGGCTGCTGAGTCCATCCAGTCCATGATATCGGGTTCCATCTCTTGTAACAGTCTTTCAGAGCAGGAGAGGCTGTGTGCAGTGCTCACACTCGTAAATAACCTGGGCAATAGTGTCCATTGCTAAGTCCACCCCTCGATCATGAGTCCATCTGTATGTTGCATCTCTGCCCTGATGGCCTAAGGTGTCATAGGCCTACCAGGCTCAAAATAATTCACCCTTATGTTGCCAATCTAAGTCCAGCTGAGCCACATCTTTTTAGCCGCTTGTCATTGGGGACTCCATACAGCTGCCTTCCATCTCTGATGTTACCAAAGCACAGGAGGGGTCCAGTGGACTAGATACTTGCACTCGCCCACACTGTCCCACAAACCCGGCCGCACATGACTGTCCAGCTTTGGGAAAAATCTCTTGGTCATCCCACATTGCAGTCCAACCCCAGACAAGGCCCATACCCCACACTGCTTAACTCTGGGGACCAGATGAAATGGTTGTGGGTAAAACACACTGTGAATGCATGCCAACATGCTGATCCCCATCACGATCAGCAGGCAGGTCTCAAGGGCACGCAAAGGCCATTCAGACCCTTCAGAACTCTCAAATGAGGCTGCTGTACTTGTCCCTGGGGCTGGTGTAGCTGCTGTGCTTGCGGCTCTCTCACCACCAGCTGCTCTTTGTCTGAGTCCAGATCTTCCTCCTCTGCCTCGCTGGGCAGTGCTGCGCGGTCTCCTGCACCCTCCTGGGGCTCGGGCTCGCGGGGCTCTGAGGGCGACTGCGGGGGAATGCCCTCGGTCGCTGCGGGGCCGGGCACGGCCGCCGCCTGCCCCCCCCCCGCTCGGCAGCCGCGGGGCTCGGCTCGGTCTCGGGGCTCGGCTTCTCTGCCGTCTCCTCCGGCCGGTCGGTACCCGCCTCCTCCCGCGGCTCGGCAGCAGCCGGGCTGGGCTCGGTGGGGGGGCTCAGCTCCTCTGCCGCCCCGTTCCCGGCCTCTTGATCCCACGGGCCCTTCTCCCGGGCCGGCGGCGGCTGCCGGGGCCGCCCCTCCTCGGCTTTCCCTCCTCCCTTCTGGAGCTCGCCCGTATTACAAGCCATTGCAATAGAGTACAATGTAACAAGAGCCTTAACCCAAAACCCAGATGTGAAAAACGTTAAGGTAGCAAATACCGGCTGCAAGTAAAGCATCATACGCTGAACCTGTGAGAACCAGAGCAACAACTTTGAGAGCCAATAAATCAGCATTGTGACGAGCGGCTATTCTGTCTTTATCTCAACCCTTGGAGCCCCACCTTGGGCGCCAAAAAGAACTGTCATGGTTTAAGCCCCCCACCCACGCAGTTTTACTCACTCACTCACTCCCCCTCTTTCTTCCCCCAGTCCAGGGGGAATGGGGAGGAGAATCAAAAGAATTCAACTCGCACAGGTTGAGATAAGAACAGTTTAGTAGCTAAGGTATAACACAAATCACTGCTGCTACCACCAGTAATAATACAAGAGAAATACAAGGAAAGAGAATACAACTGCTCACCAAGCCCGACCCAGCCAGTGCACCCCCCAGCAGCGAACCCCCCAGTACCAAAAAACCTGACCATGACATGCACCCCCAGTCCACCACCACACCCTTCCAGGTCTCTGCTCTCCATCTTCACATCCTGGACATGACGTGCTGTGGTATGGAATAACCTCTTTGGTCAGTTTGGGTCAGGTGTCCTGTCTCTGCCTCCTCCCGGCTTCCCCTCCTCCCTGGCATAGCATGAGGCTCAGAAAGTCCTTGGTCAAACCAAAACATTGCCAAGCAGTAACTATAAACACTGGTGTTATCAGCGCTGCTCTCAGGCCCAAAATCAAAAACACAGTGCTGCACCAGCTACCAAGAGGGAGAAAAATGACTGCTGCTGCTGAATGACAGTTGGTCAGCTCTAAGTAAACGTTTCAGGTGCTTATCAGGTAATAGGTCTGGACAGGTCTTCACAGTTCTTTCCAACATGTCTGCATTCCTTAATAGAATTGCCTATGCTGATGTGAACTACCATTAGCTCCTAGTTTGTCTGTTCTTGATCTTATCTTCCTCCAGTACCTATTAGGATCTGAACTGTGAACCTAATATTAAGGAGCACTTAACTTTCTCTCAAAAGAGGTGCACAGGCTGTCCCAAATGGCCTGAAACACAAGCCACAAGGAAGAACAGGCTCTGCATATTCATACTGCCCTGTGAGAAGTCTAAACTTATTGCAACACTAAATCCCACCTGCTTCTGCAACATTTACCCGTGCAGAGCTGCTAGGCAGCAGTCTGATCCCGTAATCGTGGCTGCTGAGTGTCTGGAACATTTTGTTAGCTCAGAGGGGCTAGACAGAAACTCCTTGCCCAGCAGTGGGGTGTAACATGTAGCCCAAGGTGGTGAGATGCACCTTTCCTTGTGTACCATGTCACAATCAGCACTAGAGGTTTTCTTGCAGTGTTTACCCAGAGCCAGCCCTGAGGTTTCTGCTAAAGCCAGAGATAAAACAGAAAAATCATCTCAGGTCCGTAGTTGGGGGCACTCCATAACAGCCTTGCAGGCACAACTAGTGAATCCAGATTTGCTGCCAGTGTGGAGTAGCAGCTGTCTGAAAAGAGCATTTCACAGCTTGACCCTCTCTTACTGGGCACCTACATACACTATCTACTTGTAATAAGATGTTATTATTCTCACTATAATTCTGTGCTACATTTCAGTTTGTGCTCTGCAAAACAGACCAACTATTTCTGTTCAAGCTCCATTCTAACCATTGTGACTACAAAGAAAGTCTTATTTGAAAAGAACAATGGTCGAGCTGTAGATACCTATCACCAGTTGTACCTTTTTAAGAAGTCAGAGAAAAAGCTTAAAAATTCGACCTTAGATGGAGTTGTTAATCATGAATACAGGGTGTTGTTTTAGAAAGCGGAGGTTTGCTAATTCAAGCAGCAAGAAAAACCAACATGAATGCTATGTGAATAGCAGCAAACTCAAAGTAATTGAATGCAATATTCAAGGTTGATGCAGTTATTTATAGTTTTGAAAACCATTTAAATTCAATGAGAAATGCAGATTTAGAGAGGCAGAGAATTCCAGAGTTGTCATTTACAACAGAGATTAAATGACAGAGAAATTGTATGTGCGTGATAAAGCTACATGTGGGCCTAATTTGTGTCAGTGTGGTTGCACATTGGTAATTGTTTGCACACAGCCAGGAAAATATAAACTGTTAAGGCAGTTCTAAGTATTGCTATGATGAAAATGTATGAGGAGCTGGTCAATACACTGAAATAGAATTCTGAAAAAAGGAGTGGAAAATACATTTTCAAAGGCTCTAGGTTTATTATTGGTATTAATTTTATTCATTTAGATCTTTGGTGACAAGTTGTTAAAGCTTGCTATATAGACCTATCATTCCAATTCAGTCTCATCAGCTAGTAATGACCAGATCTTATCTCTTCCTTTCTGTGATATGTAACTCTAGTTTAATACAGTGAGTAAAGCATAGTGTAAAGTGCAGGACTTGCTTAATATGCCCATGAAGGCTGGGAAGCACTGTTTTTGCTAAACGTGTTTTACCTTGAAATTTTGTATGCAAACATGCCAAAATTGTATTCCTTGTTTAGGAACTACAATTATACAGACCTCATCTGTCTTATTTTAACAAACACATTGACCTCCACCCCCCCTCCCCTTTCTTTTTTACTGATAAAGCTGCATATCGAAATTGAAGTTACACACCCTACAATTTAGGAAGGAATCTGGCTTTGTCATCTCTAAATACAGATAATGCAACTGAAGTTGAATTCTTGCTTCTGCAGAATATTTAAATATGTGGTTACCAATGAAATGTTATTTAGTTGTGTTGAAGCTAGTACAAGAAGACCTGGGACAAGTCAAGAAGTGGGGCTGAATATTCACTAGTGTGCCTTTAAATCTGCTTCTAATTACATCTATGGTGATACAGGGAAGGAGCATTTTATTTAGTGCCTTGGCAGAGAGCTCAATTTGAAGATCGAGAGCTAATTTTAAAAATAAATTCTATGTGCTCTCTTAGTTAAATACTATTTATAAAAATTCACAGACTTCAAGTAATGTACCAAACTATAGACTTAGTGTTTCTCTTGTATACATGCCTTATATATGCCTTTCCAAACAGGCGTCCTTAGTATATTCACACTTTGTGTGATGAGGAGCCATTGACACTTCCCAAAGCCTAGCTGAATTCCAGGCCAGTAACATCCCCAGCAACACTGCCAGAGTAATTGTCTGAGATCCTCAGATACATCTTATTCAGCAGTTTGCTGTAAATCCCTATCAACTAATAATTTTAATAAATCTGATCTGTCTGCACAACAGAGATGTAAATGAGCCCCAAACTAGGTTGCAAAAATTTCCATTTCACCTGCTTCTGCTAATTATCCACAACTGCTCCTTATCAAGTTGGAGAAACATTATCTTTAAAAAAAAGCCTTCCAGGTAGCGCAAGGATGCACAGACTTTTGGGTACATGATCAAGGACGAGTCTGCATACCTTAGAGCTGATCTTTTCTTCCTATTGTGTTAAGTTTTAGAAATATATTGGAGCACTGGCTAAACCTTGCCTTAGGCAAATATCAGTAAAGCTTCTCTGGAAAGGCACGTAAGAACAAGGAAACGGAAGGGGAAAAGATGGAGTGACAATGATGTGACAAGGGTGGTTGTAGGAGTGACAGATGTTCAGATCTTACACGTCTACTCAATATCATTGCTTTGCACATTTTTTTTCTGAACATACTATCATCTTTTTCAAAAGAGGATACACCGTACCTTCTAAGTAGAGACTACAAGTACTTTTTGCCTGTGCTTTTTAATCTCTCTGACCTGCTGTACTGCCTGTGTGGCACAGCAGGCAGTGTTCTGCAGAACCCCAATATGAAGGGATATTTCCCACTTCTACTGATTCTTCTGCACAGTGGTAGGAAATCTCAGTGGTTGTGATATTCAGTAATGGAGTTCTAATTTCTTAAGTATTTCTTAAGGAGTGCAATTTGGGGAACTATAAAGTGATTTTTTTAAGCACTCTCTTTCCCTGGCTTCTAGTAACCTGTAGTCCAAAACACTGAGGGGAGGATGACAGTTTGATGAAATGAGCTGAGTGTGTTTTCTAAAACTGCCGGATGGAGTGCAAGTGCCTGAAATTCCAAGATAGGGATTAAAAGCAGCCTCTTTCAAAAGTGGCAAGGGAGGTTTCAGCCCCAAGTTTTCATCTCCCTGAAGCCATTAGGGTTGTAAATATGTAATTTAGGGCAGGAGCTGACTGATCAGTGTAAGAATATTGAGCGTCTTGAAGACAGCTGACACAGTGCATATAAACAATGCCTGGACTCTGGTATGGTGTGTAGAAGCACTGCATGCACTTCTAAAAATAACAAAGAAATCACTTGTTTATTCAGGAAATCTATACTCTCTAGAAACAAAGCTGACATGGCTTGTAAACTTCAGGGAGAGTATCTCCATGGCACTTCTTAAAAGAATACCTCAATAATGTTCAGTTTATGGAACAGTAAATTCTAATGTGACTTAAAATCAAAGATTTTGTTGCTACCTACTTGTAAATTGGGCTGTAGAAGTACAGTTGCATATCCATTACCAATTGTCCTAGTTTTGGCTGGGATAGAGTTAATTTTCTTAGTAGCTGGTATAGCGATGGTTTTTGGATTTAATATGGAAATAATGTTAATGAGACACTGATGTTTTAGTTGTTGCTAAGTAGTGCTTACCCTAAGTCAAGGGCTTTCCCATGTTCTACCTACTCAAGCAGTTTCCCATGTTCTGCCAATGACAAGGTACACAAGAAGCTGCGAGGAAGCAGCAACAGGACAGATGGCCCAAACTAGTCAAAGGGATATTCCATACCATAGAATGCCATGCTCAGTATATGAACTGGAGGGAGCTGGCTGGGAGCTGCCAGTCACTACTCGAGGACCAGCTGGGCATCAGTCAGTGCATGGTGACCAATTGTATTGTGCATCACAGTTTTTCTTGGGTGGGGGGTGTTATTCCTCTCTCTTTCTCATTTTCATTAGTACTACTACTGCTATTATTATTGTTGTTATTATTATATTTTCCTTTATTACAGTTATTAAACTGTTCTTTTCTCAACCCATGGATTTTACATTTTCTGATTCTCTTCCCCATCCCACTGGGGCAGGGGAGAGTGAATGGGTGACTACATGGTACATAGTTGCAAGTTGGCGTTAAATCATGACGTCTGTTAATATTTGAGGCCAATGGTGACCAAAGATCCCAGTGATACCTAATAATGCCCAAAGTGGGCCTGTGTGAACTTCATGATGTGAACATGAGGGCAAGGGCGAGGGCAAGGTCGTGCACATGGGTAGAGGAAACCTAAAGGGATGAGAGAAGCCCTGCAGGCCTGAAAGGACTTGGGGATCCTGGTGGATGAAAAACTGTAAATGAACTGGCAATGTCCACTCTCAGCTGAGAAAGCTAACTGCATCCTGGGCTGGAGCAGCAGCAAAATGGTGGAAAGGTTGAGGGAGGTTATTCTGCCCCTCTACTCTGCTCTAGTGAGACCATACCTGGATTACTGCATCCAGGTCTAGAATCCTCAGCCAGGAAAGACATGGATGTGCTGCAGTGGGTCCAGAGGAGGGCCACAAAAATGGCCTCCTTCTACGATGAAAGGCTGAGAGAGTTGAGATTTTTCAGCTTACAGAAGAAAAGGCTCTGAGAGACCTTATCGTGGCCTTTCAGTACTTAAAGAAGGCTTATGCGAAGTGCGAGGTCCTACAGCTGGGTGGGAGCAATCCCAGGCACAGCTAGAGGTTGGGCAGAGAAGAGATTCAGAGCAGCCCTGCAGAGAAGGACTTGGGGGTGGTGGTCCATGAGAAAATTAACATGAGCCGGCAGCGTGTGCTCGCAGCCCAGAAAGCCAACCGTATCCTGGGCTGCATCAAAAGGAGTGTGACCAGCAGGTCGAGGGAGGTGATCCTCCCCCTCTACTCTGCTCTTGTGAGACCTCACTTGGAGTATTGTGTGCAGTTCTGGTGTCCTCAACATAAAAAGGACATGGAACAGTTGGAACAAATCCAGAGGAGGGCCATGAGGATGATCAGGGGACTGGAGCACCTCTTGTATGAAGATAGGCTGAGAAAGTTGGGGCTGTTGAGCCTGGAGAAGAGAAGGCTGTGTGGAGACCTCATAGCAGCCTTCCACTATCTGAAGGGGGCCTATAGGGATGCTGGGGAGGGACTCTTCATTAGGGACTGTAATAATAGGACAAGGGGTAATGGGTTCAAACTGAAAGAGGGGAAGTTTGGATTGGATATGAGGGAGAAATTCTTTACTGTGAGGGTGATGAGGCAGTGGAATGGGTTGCCCAGGGAAGCTGTGAATGCTCCATGGCTGGCGGTGTTCTAGGCCAGGTTGGACATAGCCTTGGGTGACATGGTTTAGTGTGAGGTGTCCCTGCCCATGGCAGGGGGACTGGAACTAGATGATCTTAAGGTCCTTTCCAGTCCTAACTCTTCTATGGTTCTATGATTCTATAAGAAAGAAGTGGACAGACTTTTTAGCAGGTATTTAGTGCTAGGACAAGGGGTAGTGGTTTTGAAGTAAAAGAGGGTAGGTTTAAACTAGATAGAAGGAAGAACTTTGTTATGATGAGGGTGGTGAAGCACTGGAACAGGTTGCCCAAAGAGGCTGTAGATGCTCCATCCCTGGAAACAATCAAGATCAGGTTGGATGGGGCTTTGAGCAAACTGATGTCCCTGCTTATTGCAGGAGGGTTGGACTAGCTGACCTTTTAAGGTCCCTTCCAATTCAAACCATTCTATGATCCATACTGACCTACAATACACTCAGAAATATATTCACTGAAGAACTTTTTATTCCAAAGATTCACATCTTTATCTGAGGTATATATGAGTAGTTATTTGTAAGAAACACTGAATTCCTCACCAGCCTCCACACTTTGGAGTCAAAGAATTTTACAATAATTAAGTAGCACATTTGTTGTATGTGACCTGAAAAAACGAATCAGGCACCTTAAGGAGAAAACAACTTTGAACTCAGGTCTGTTACATCTTAAACCAGTAATTTAATAACCTGACCATCTTTTCTTCAAAGATGATTGCTAGGTGAAAATCAAAAACTTCAGAAGTACCTCACTGTAGGCACCCAAATTCAAAATTTGTAGTTGTTCTGTAACCCACAAACAAATACTGATCTCTTTGCTCATTATAGAGTATTGAGTAGAACAGCAGATGGTCCAAGGAATTTTAGTAGACTTTATTTTTAGATGTTGTCCTAAAACTGTGTGAAAGTTACTGAATCTAAATGAAAACAAATTATAAGGCTCTGACACTATGCTAAGCAATGGTTACACTCGGGAAGTATTTGAGTCTGATATTTTTTTCTCTTTAAGTATTGCAGTGTTCTGGGAGATTTCAGAGTTCATTGGAGTAATGCTGCTTTTTCTCCATCAATCAGCTGCATTTATAATTCTGTTGTTTCTCTGAGGCAAAATAGGCAGCCAAGCCTCTTGTTACTATTGTAATAACAGTACAAAAGTTAGGGCATTTTTTCAAAATTAAGCCCCTTGGAAATAATTCATTTTTGCAAGCAGGGAAAGATAACAGGATCAAGCTGGCTGCAACCATATAGTCAGCTTACAGTCCTTAGAAAGCTCACAGAATATGCAGCAGTTGTCAACTAACTTCTTTCTTAGAAGTCGGTCAGTCTTCTTCTAGGGTATGGTTAACAGAGTGGCCTCATTAAAAGCTTTAAACTAACAACTAGAACCCCTGGTATACCCACCATCTTCAGTATGACCTGAAGTCCCTTTGCTGGTATCTTTCTATGTATTGAAGACAGTGTTATGTTCAGGAAAATGCACAGTATTTCTTCTTGATTTAGAGCACAATTTTATGGAAACTGAATTAAAATTTCTGACTCTTCTGCTTACAAACACAGGTATCTGTCAGATTTTTCAAAACCATCCACATACTTATGTACATAATTTTAAAATCTTGCCCAAGGTTTTTTTATTTTGTGATTTTTTTTTCAATATGGAAGTTGGTAGCTACTGAAAGAGTCTGAAAAGGGACAAGTAAGGAGCATTTACCCCAGACCTTCTTTGTACCTCATTAAGTGCTGTTTTATCATTATGCTGTTTATTAAAGCTTTAAACAGAGAACGGCCCAAGGAAAGAAGGAGTTTCAAGGTGCATTTACAGAGCCTAATATTAACCTTCAGAAGTTAATCTATCTGTATTTCTTCCAAAGTGAAGAAACAGGGAAGAAAGAAGAGGGAAAGAAGCTTAACAGAGCACAAGACAGAAATGGAGTTGAAATTTGACTTACCCTCTGGAGTAAGCATATCTTACTTCAGTAAATCATGAGAATAATTTAAGCAGATTAGCTCAGGTCTCTGAATCCAGTTATATATGAATTTAAACTCTGAAAAAGCAAAGTAGGAGGACACAAGTTTAAATCCATGACTAATTTTTGCTTAACTTGGTCAATTCATACCTAATATCACTTACAAGTAAAAAATTATACAAGTACCTTTGAATGTTGTCTCTTGACAGATCCTGAAAATGTGCTCAGTACTTCTGAACAAAACTTGTGCATGTCCTACATCAGTAGAACTGTGGGTAGAATTAGTCATGCTGGTTGACAGTTAATTGAAATTCAGTCTTTTTCAGTGAGTTACTGGTTGATTTTGCTCTTACAAGTCTAATTTATTAATGGAAGAATCTATGAAAAGAAATTTCAGCCTCTTGGTTATCTATGAAATGCCCACTGTGACAGTGTGAATGTTGTGATTAATTACTGGAATAGCTTTTATTACTTCCAAAGATAGCGATTGCAAACTTTTCAAGCAGGAGGACAACAATGGTACAATGCAACTTCAAACATCACTTGGGGCTGGTGAGGGAAGATATAAGCTGATTTTTACTGACAGGATCCCGTACACCTGTTAAGTACAGAAAAAAATCCCTGTGTTTCTAGTGGAGATGCACGTACAAGCTTTGAGCTTATTGACCACATCTTAGGTGAGACCTGTTGAAAATTTGATTCACTGCAGACTGAGAAGCCAAAGAAATTTTTAAACAAATACAAAACCAGTGAAGGACGAGTTGTCATTAACACAGCAAGCAGCACAAAAATATTCATCTGTAACTTGGAATCAATTTGAAACTCAGATCAATTGCTGATTTAAAAAAAAATAAAAAAAAAACAAACAAGAAAAGAAATCATCTCTGAGTTCAGACAAGGGGTTTGTCATCACACGGCCCAAGTTCAGAAAAAAGCTTACCTTAATCCAGGCAGCCTGTCTTGTTCATTCTAAAGGAATTGTTCATATGCTTGAGAAGAATTTCTAGATGCAGGAATTGAAGTAAATTAAAAAATGTATTAGCCAAAACATACCAGCTTACTTTTTCTTAATATAATAACTTTTATTAAATTTAGGTTGCTTTCTCAGAGGCAACTTGACAGAGGGTAAAAAAACTTGATGCTGGTATCTAACCCTTGAGCTAAAAATCAATTTAGACCTTAAGCATCCTACCATCCTTTTATTTTAGGTTAGGCACATGCTTACCTTTCAGTGATACCATACATGTAACTATATGGGTAAATGCAGTGCTTAGAGATCCTCCTGTACTAGGGCTACAGATTTTGTGTTGTGATATTGTAGGGCATAAAAGACTGAAAAGTACCAAGGATGCACCAAAAATTTACAGATATCCTAGGAAGAATGCATTGCCAAATGCTATGTAGCTTTAGTTGCTTTTCAGCAGATGGCACTGTGAGAGCATTTGAATTGAATTCCCAAATATATTTTGTATAATATATTGTAGGCATAAATTAGTCCTTTACTATTGAAATTTGACATTTCAAGATAAATGTCTTTTTTAGTGATTTGTTGGTTTGGTTTTTTTTAAATCAGTAGAGGGAGGGTAGCAACTAAAAGAGAATGCAATATATCAGTGGTTTGGGGTAATTTTGATCAGTCCATGTGTATCAAATGCTTATTTTAAATTAAATTAAAATGCAAGCCAGCCTTTTTAATGTATCTCTATCATTTATATTTTAGAGTAATTCATCCTGATGCTTAAATGTATGTTATGCACTTCATGGGAAGAGAGATTGCCAAACTAGGGATTACATTTTCTCTTTCTCTCTGGATATTTGACCAGAGTACAAAGTCTAGTACAAAAGTGAGAGGAGTATTGAGCCAGCCTATTTGTCATTCTCTAGTAAGCATTTCTCAGAAGCTTGTTGCTATACTGTCTAAAGCCTTTACACATTGATAAACACAGTGAATATGGGCATTTGGCTTTGGATCAATATTTAGCTTTGATCTCAATTTTTCAAATACCAATTTAAAGCTGAATACAAGGGCGCTCAACTCCATCCTCCAAACACCAACTCAGCACCCAGCTCAACCACTTTCTACCCCTCCTTCATGTCAGTGTCTGATCTCCTTACTGATTCATTTGTTACACCTCTTGTTCCTTTCTCAGCAATCAGTTCTCCAGTTGGTTTGTCTTAAACTGGGTGATTTTTCCATTGTTAATTCTCAGGGAACCCCATTTCCACCTCCATCATCTGTTACTTTGCTGTTTGCTTGTTACGAGGTACACGGGAACTAAAGCACTGGGTACTGTCAGGGGCCCCTCACCCTTTCTGACACTCCTTGAGGAACCAAAAGTGCTGAGTGAAAAGCAGAACATGTCAGAGTTAAAAGTGAAGTGAAAGAGCCATCATACACAATATTACAGTCATGGAACAACTGAGTATGAGGTGTTTGAAAGAAATACAAGTTCTGAGAAAAGGTGAGAAGATGCATGGTCTTTTTGAATCTTTAACTAATGCAGTTGTTACTGTGTGAAACTTCTGTCCTTGATGACAAGGATATTTGACAACTCAAAATTTGAAAAAACTTATTTTCCACATGAAAAGCATATGTTCAGAGTAATATTTTTTTCAAACCTCAGAAACACTCTTAAACTTTCAAAGTTCTCTCTCTCTCTCCCCATATCATTCTTCTTTCCAGAAAAAAAGGAATAAAAACTTGAAGCAGCTGAGAATTCAATACCAGCATCACTAGGTTTACAATTATATATAGCATGTCTGAAAGAGGGTATATTGAGAAAAAGGTCACATAGAATCATAGAATCATAGAATAATTAGGGTTGGAAAGGACCTTAAGATCATCTAGTTCCAACCCCCCTGCCATGGGCAGGGACACCTCACATCAAAGCATGTCACCCAAATACTAAACCATGTCACCCAATTTGCATTCACATTATGTCACATTATGGTTACTACTTTGAGGCAGTCTTTCCTGATACGTTCATTGACTTTTGGACTGTGAAGATAGCATTGCTTCCAGCTGATAGAATAGTGGGAACTCTTTAAATAGGAAAGTAGGCAGATAATGAGAAGAAAGAGTGACTGCCAAAGATCTGTGTGTCACTTGAGGACCATGGGAATTAAATACTTTGTTATAAAGTATTTAAGTTTTCATTTAATTGACATACTATCTATGGCTCTGATTCAGCACTGCATTTGGATACTTTCTGTGTGCTTTTACTGACATCAATAAAACAACAAATGTGCTTGAAGTTAGTGAATCACAACAATGCTGAAATTGCCTTCTGTTCTGCATGGAACCCACCACAACTCAGAATGCGGTGGGTGAATGATGAAGCCTGAGTCTGAATATGAGGAAATATGAGTCTGAGACCTAGATATTTGCAAAGGAAGAAGATAGCTGAACATATTCCAAGTCAAGGGACAAACCACGCAACCAAGAGAATGGATCATACATTTGGGGGAAGGTGTAGGAGTGTGAATAGAAGACTGTGTGAATTCTATGAGAATTATGGCTGGTAACACGTAGACCTATTTGCTTGGTGAATAGACGACATGACAGGGACAGTCCAGCTAACTGCCCAGTATAGGCCATAGGTGAATACAGAATGTTGAAGAGAGAGTATATAGAAATGTCTAAGAGCTCTTCGTGTGAATAACCAAGATGTGGTAATATGTGCTCCTTACAGAGAAGTCATATTCTGAAGACTGATTACAAACACTTTTCAGTTTGGCTATTAAAAGATATATAAACCAGTTATAGTGGTATGTCATACCTAGAATCATAGAAACATAGAATAGTTAGGGTTGGAAAGGACCTTAAGATCATCTAGTTCCAACACCCCTGCCATGGGCAGGGACACCTCACACTAAACCATGCCACCAAAGGCTATGTCCAACCTGGCCTAGAACACTGCCAGCCATGGAGCATTCACAGTCTCCCTGGGAAACCCATTCCAGTGCATCACCACCCTTACAGTAAAGAATTTCTTCCTCATATCCAATCTAAACTTCCCCTCTTTCAGTTTGAACCTGTTACCCCTTGTTCTATCACTACAGTCCCTAATGAAGAGTCCCTCCCCAGCATCCCTATAGACCCCTCCAGACGCTGGAAGGCTGCTATGAGGTCTCCACACAGCCTTCTCTTCTCCAGGCTCAACAGCCCCAACTTTCTCAGCCTAGCTTCATACAAGAGGTGCTCCAGTCCCCCGATCATTCTCATGGCCCTCCTCTGCACTTGTTCCAACAGTTCCATGTCCTTTTTATGTTGAGGACACCAGAACTGCACACAATACTCCAAGTGGGGTCTCACGAGAGCAGAGTAGAGGGGCAGGATCACCTCCCTCGACCTGCTGGTCACACTCCTTTTGATGCAGCCCAGGATACGGTTGGCTTTCTGGGCTGCGAGCACACACTGCTGGCTCGTGTTCATTTTCTCATGGACCAACACCCCCAAGTCCTTCTCTGCAGGGCTGCTCTCAACCTCCTCTCTGCCCAACCTGTAGCTGTGCCTGGGATTGCTCCGACCCAGGTGCAGGACCTTGCACTTGGCATGGTTAAACTTCATCAGGTTGGCATCAGCCCACCTCGCAAGCATGTCAAGGTCCCTCTGGATGGCATCCCTTGCCTCCAGCGTACCAACCAAACCACATGGCTTGGTGTAATCAGCAAACTTGCTAAGGTTGCACTCAATCCCACTGTCCATATCACCGACAAATATGTTGAACAGGACCGGTCCCAACACTGATCCCTGAGGGACACCACTTGTTACTGGTCTCCAGCTGGACACTGAGCCATTGAGCACAACTCTTTGCGTGTGGCCATCCAGCCAGTTCTTTATTCACTGAGTGGTCCACATATCAAATTAATGTCTCTCCAACTTAGAGACAAGGGTGTTGTGTGGGTCAGTGTCGAACGCTTTGCACAAGTCCAGGTAGATGGCATTAATTGCTCTACGCCTGTCCATCAGTTCTGTAGCCTCAGCATAGAAGGCTGCCAAATTGATCATGCAGGATTTCCTCTTAGTGAAGCCATGCTGGCTGTCACCAGGAACCTGGTGTTTTTCATGTGCCTCAACATTCCTTCCAGGAGAATCTGCTCCAAGATTTTGCCAGGCACAGAGGTGAGGCTGACTGCTCTGTAGCTCCCCAGATCATCCATTTTCCCGTTCTTGAAATTGGGGGTTATATTACCTTTTTCCGGTTGTGGGGAACTTCACCTGTCTGCCATGATTTTTCAAATATGATGGACAGTGTCTTAGCAAGTTAATTTGCCAGCTCCTTCAGGACCCTCAGATGGATTTCATTAGGTCCCATGGACTTGTGTACATTCATCTTCTTAAGATGGTCACGAACCTTATCTTCTCCTACGTGGGCCCAAGGTCTTCATTCTCACTGTCCCTGCGTCTGCCTTCCAAGACGTGGGTGGTGTGGTCAGAGCATTTGCCAGTGAAGACCGAGGCAAAGAAGTCATTAAGAACCTCAGCCTTCTCCAAATCCAGGGTAGGTAGCCAGTTCTCCTGATAGCTTCTGGAGGGGGCCCATGTTGTCCCTAATTTGTCCTTTAGTTGCTACGTACCTATAGAATCCCTTCCTTTTATCTTTAACGTCCTTAGCCAAGTTTAATTCTAACTGGGCCTTAGATAAATTACCTGATAAATTACTTATAATTTCAGTTGGCTTTGATAAGACATCTTTAAAACCTCTTAGTCATCTAAGAAAGTCTGAGAATTCTCTCACTAACTGTGTTTGAATAAGCTTCTTTATAATACAAAGGAACAAACTTCCCCTAAGTTCAGATTTGTGTAACTTTCATAATTTACCTATGCGATATCAGAAAAGAGAAGCTATCCCTTTCCTTGTCAGAGAAAATATTTTTTTATTAAAATGTATCCATATTTTTCGTATATGTGCATTAAACTTAATGTTAGGAATACTGGAAACACAAAAATCAGATCAGTCCAGAATTCTACCTCAGGTCAGATATCCTGAGATATCCTCTACTTCTGAGAAAAAGGCCCCTTAAATGTAAGTAAATCAGATATGGTTTTGTCCTTGGCAAAAAATAGATTTATCATATAGGAAATAAAGGCAATATTACATTGTTTTTCCAGAAGTCATTAAAAGTGCAACATTGCTTTAGCTTTTTTCCAAGGAAATAATATATGTGCAGTCATGCTATGGAACTGTCTACTGGTTTCTAACCAATAACTCCTGAAACTGTTGGCCAATTTTAGCCAAATTTGAGCACTGTGAAGTGTCATATGGGTTACAGAGCTCACATGTTTCATGAGATAAACAGAGGGGCAGAAGACAAAGACTTTGGCTTCCTGAAAGAAGTCTTCAGTGTCATATCAGATGCATTATTAGACATTAGAAACCTCAGGAAAGAGACCTTGCAACTCAGGAAGTACCAAGAATAGTCTGGTTTGCAATTTGTATTTAATGGGTATTGGCTATTACAACCACAGGTCACTAAAACTCAGGAAACCAGGCTTTAGTTCCCCATCCCACAGGACTAGATGCTTTCCAGTGCCTTTTTCTATTTTTTCCCCTCTGTATTTGCCCTCCTTTGAAGATATACTCTCTCTTACACACTTGAGAAGCCCATACCTTTGGAATCAAGGTTATCTAAATATACAATTATAATGGCAAATCTGTGTTTGAAAGGTTCAAAACTGGCCTCACCTCTTTGTTTTTTGCAAACAGTTTATATTCCTTTGTCACATACTTGTAAACCAACAGATTTAAGACTGAAGCCCTGTACTTAATTTAGTTATCTCTTTATAATGGTATGCAATTAGCTGTTAACAGTGACAAATGGCCTATTAGTTACTAGATGTAGGTGAGTGAAAGGTTATGCTCACATGTCTGTGCACGTAATATGAAAGAATAACTGTGCTGCAGCTTTTATGCAAAGATTTCTGTTCCTGAGCAAGGCTGCAGTGGGATTATGCGGCAGAAGGAATCTCTAGAGACACTGTGACTGACTCACATTAGCAGCAGCTAAAAAGGCTGCATATTTCCCTCTAAACACAAAAAATTTAATTCAGATTAATAAGAAAAGTAGAGGCTTTTTTTTTTCCTTGAGAGAATTACTGTGCAGTCAGAGATACTGCTTTAATGCAGCTGTCAGATTTTTAACTTTTATTATCTGTGCAGCATTTTACTGACAACAGAAATTCATGTGTTCCTCTCTACCCCAGCAGTACTTTGTTACTTATTCCTTCCTGCACGCAAAATGTCTTTTGAAGGTAACGTCCATTCTTCTTTTTCTGCCTTTATTGCTGCATCCTTATCTGGGAACATAAGCTTTTCTTCAGATTATTCTATCTGCTTGTCCTGAGAAAAGAATCACCCCCCAAAACACTGCCCAAACTAGTAGCTGTAACTCTAGTAGCAGTAACGTAAATAATTTTAGTATTTCCAATGTATTTTAGGCACATTATGGTCATTTCTTATTGATCGCTTGATTTGCAGACATTCTCACATTTAATAGGGACATGATCAAAATTAAGTGTATCATCATCCTGAAAATGTATTAAGTGATTCTGATAGTTATGTGAGGAAAGTTGTCCCTTTTCTGCAGTAGATGCTTTAGCACAGATCTAAAAATTATCATAAAGGAATGTAATTTCAATTCAATGTTATTGCCTAGTTTTTTCAGCCACTCACCTCTTCCTTTACAAGTGAAAGCAAATAGCTTTGAGCTTTAAAAGATGAGGACAACTAGGAAAAAAAACCCAACCCAGATATCAAAACATGTCAGAGCTGAGGCACTGTAGAAAGTGGAGCTTTGGGGGTAGCAATGTGGCTTCTAAGGCATCTTAACACCCTATGAAACATCTGCTGTTAAATGTCCCAGGGAAATCTTTGACCATCAATCCTTCTTCCAGATACTGTTTACCTGGTAGTAAAGTCCTATATAGGTCTATCTAAGCAAATTAAACATTGATCAGTTAAGCTTCACGTATGTCCAGCATCCAGGACTTTTTACTGTGATTCAGCCTCTTTCCAAATGGAGGAAGGATTTTGGCATTAACATTTCCCTGACTATCTGCCAGCAGAACTCCTATGTAGAAGCAAAAGGGTTAAATGTGGACAAATACGTATCGCCCACTGCAAGAAAATACTGTGGGATTAAATTTGTAAGAATAGATACCACACATTTTAAGAAAACAAACTCATAGCAGGAAAAACAAAACAAAGTGAAGAGCCTGTAATCACAAAATCTTAGAATGGTTTGGGTTGGAAGGGACTTGAAAGATCATAGAATCAACAATGTTGGAAAAGATCTGTAAGATCATCATGTTAAACTGTTACACCAAGACTGCCAAGTCCACCATGAAACCATGTCACTAAGGGCCTCATCTACATGTTCCTTGAGCACTTCCAGGGATGGTGATTCCACCACTGCCCTGGGCAGCCTCTTCCAATGCCTGACCACCCTCTCTGTGAAGTAATTTTTCCTAATATCCAATCTAAACCTCCCCTTACACAGCTTGAGGCCATTTCCTCTTGTCCTATCACTCAATACCTGGGAGAAGTGACTGACTCCCACCTCACTACAACCTTCTTTCATCTAGTT
The DNA here is from genome assembly GCA_017639245.1 of Myiopsitta monachus. NCBI lineage: Eukaryota > Metazoa > Chordata > Aves > Psittaciformes > Psittacidae > Myiopsitta > Myiopsitta monachus. The sequence continues at coordinate 72,594,448 of CM029919.1, forward strand.
CCAACCCCAAACTTGCTGATGGCGCACTTGATCCCACTGTCCATGTCGCTGACAAACACGTTAAACAGCTCCAGTCTCAAGAGTGACCACTGAAGTTGTTCAGGCAGGCCACTGATTCACCATTGGGAAACTGTGCTGCCTGCTGGAATCCTCACCCACCACAAGCAAGAGGGAGACCATCATGGTGGAAAGTTCAGGAGGGCTTGGGGAGGACAGTGCAACCGGCAGGCTTGGCTGTGTACAAAGCTCTGCCCTAAGAAAAGTGGGAGAAAGGAAGGGTAAAATCAGCTCCTCTCCCGACCAGCTTAGATGTGAAGAGCCAGGCTACCAGCAATTCTACAATGGAGCTGCTTCTAATGCTGCTGTCATTGCTGCCTGTAGGCTTGAAATCAAATAATGTAATTGATTTTTAGGGCAGTCAGAGACCTTTGCCTGTGAGGATATGGCATTTTAAGGCACTGTGTTAAGTCTGACAAGTCAGGCTAGCTGTATTTGTCTAACCTATAATTACAGCAATTTCTTTCATGCGTGGCCTGGAATCTTCTCTCCAAAATGCCTCTCTTCGTCATCCAGTGTGCGTCTCCAAGACATTTTGTAAGGCAGGTATGAGTATGAAAATTTTAAAGGTTTCTCTTACAGCTGTCTCCTATAATGTCTATTAATTCTTCTCATCAGCTAAGCACATACCATAAACACTTCTTTAATCCTTTTACCCATAAACAATGAAAGGACCACCTTTTACCATTCTTCACCAAAGATCTGCAAAGCTTTGCATTTTCTGTTCACAGAAGCTGAGAAGATAATTTTCTTTTATCTCAAACTGTATGGATATGAAGACAGGAATCCTGGAACCTTCAAAATTTCAAAGTAAAAGCAGGTACACATATGACCCTTTTAAACCCATTAAAAACTATTTAAACTTCCGCCTCTTCTTTAAAAATTAAGAGAGCAGTCTGAAAAAATAAACAAGGTTTTGACATAACAAAGACTTTATACAAGTGCTTAACTATATACACAGCATTTAATCTCAATTTCAATGGAATGCACTGTGGTGTGTAAAGATATACAGAAATCTGCAGGCTTGAGCCTTGTTTAAATTTCAGCTTTGTAAGAAAACTGTAAATGAGATAATTTTTATGAGTCACAGAATTTTTTAAGCTCTTTTTAGAAGACAGTTTTCTGTGTGTATATGGAGAGGGAGCTCTATAAAGAATGTGTGGAAGTATTATTACCAATATGCTTGTAGGAAGCAGGGTCAATTATCTTTGGGTTATACAGGGGTTTTATTTCCCTTACCCCTGCTAACACCACTTGCTCTAGTGTCTGGTCATGTAATGGCAGAGAAGCTGCCTTGTGACAGAGCCATCGCATTCTTTTCATAGCTTGCACACTGGGCAAACCAGTGTGGGTCACTGCAAATAGTTTGTTTCTTGACCCAGAATCATATGGAAGTGCAGCTCTCCATATGGCGTTCATTTGAGAGAAATGCCCAAAAGCTATTTTTATCAGACGAAGACAAATTTGATCTGGAAGTGAGCTGGAATGTTAGCTCCAAGTCCCTTTACATTTTTGTGAAGAGCTGGATTTAATGTCAATCGGGTCATTGACATAAGACAAATTTGTCGAAGGTTTGTAGGGCTGAACCAGGCTTAAGATACTTAAAGTTGTGCTTTTAAAATTAAGCATGGACTGTTTCACAAGCTCATTCCTTTTTTAATAAATGCAGGATACTGAGTTCTTAGGAGCAACCACTCTCAGGGTATATTCAGAAATAGCTTGCTTCAGGACTCCTTTTTTTAATCCTTCTCAGTTCCTTGGCCGGCTCCCAAATGCCTGGACTTCTCCTCTTCAGCCTCCACTGTCAAATATCTCTGATTGCTGCCAGAAACTTGTGCCTCACTTTTATTTTAACAAGGTAATGTTATTTTGCAGTCACTGATGTTTTTCTTGACCTTTCTTCTTTCCTTAGGATGGATTAACATATTGCTCTACACAAAAAAAGAAGAGTGAACGGAAGGTGGAGTCAAATAACTATAAAGCACATAATGCGTCATATGGTTTATTCAGCACAGTGTGCTTTCAAAATTAATTGTAGCTAACTAAGACTGATGGGGTTCATGTGTGGGACTGAAGCTAACAGCTATAAAGCAATGGTTTCTCAGTGACCTGAAATTTTAGTACAATGACTAATTTGAGAGTAAGGTCTAAAACCCCCCACAAGGAACAAAGTTGAATGCCATTAATTTGAAGAAATTATGCCTTTGGCTGCTTTTTCTGGAACATTTTAGCAGAATGCAATTATATATCACTATTTTCCTTCAGAAATGGGACAATATAGGATTTTTATTTCCTATTCGTGTGTGGATTATATGGAAAGATCCGATATGAGCTGCGACTGACATTATTAAGCCTCTTTTGTATCTAGGATACCAGTACATCCTGAATATTTGTGATTGAAATTATTCACTGTCCTGAACAAGATTCAGTTAATAATTTTTGTGGGTATGCACATTGATTCCAATTAGCTACATTGGACTATTCGAAGTCCAGCTTGCAAGTCATGAGTGTAGTGTTTTACATGATGTGTAGAAAGGATGGGCCAAAAACATTACTATCACATGCAAAATAACGTTTCTTCAGAACTGCAAGCAGTTCTAACAGACTCAGCAAGATTTAAAGAGGTATCTCAGCAATGTGTGCTGTTTGCTAAACACTACTGTAAAGTAGTGAAGGGAAATATGTTTTTAAAGCAGGCAGCCTAAATCATGCTGCTGGACTGAGAAAAGCCAGCTGTACCTCCTTTGTAAACTATAGTGACTTGAAGTAGATGAGACTAACCAACGAGAATAATACAAATTGTTAATACAAATAATACAAAAATAGCATTCTTTGCTTACAGACTGTGACAAGCGTCCCTGGCTCCTGGATTCACAGCCCACTCTCCAGTTTGCCTAGGTTAGTGGAGCCAACAAAGTCAGCAGAGGTTGCTGCAAGTCTCATGTTTTGCCTCCAGCCAACTTGACCTACAGCTGCCAGGTCAAGGAAATTTTACCTACCTGTAACCCTGCAAATTCATGGCACAGAATAGAACACAATAAACCCAAAAGAGATGGAGAGAGAAAAGTTGGGGGTGAATTTCAATATTTGGGCCCAGGTAATACCTTATGTATATGTATTTTAAATATGTCTCAGCCAAATGCTAGAGGCATTTGTGCTACGCTTCAGTGTTCCTGTGAGGCTGCAATTCTGTTCAGAATTGCCCCATCTGAGCACCTCAGACCTCGCTCACTCACAAACCAAATCCTCCTTCTATTAATAATGTCTTATCCACCAGAAGATTTCCAAAGACTGTTTACACGGAGTGGCAGGGTCTGCAGTGAACAGAGCAGTGGGTTCTTTTTTCTTTTAAGATGTATGGAAGACATAAAATTCACCATTTATGTCACAGTCTTGACTCCAGCACTGGGAGACTTGAGTTGAAATCATAATACAATTAATAGATTCAGAACTACCTTTTTGAACTTCAAAATCATGAAAGGTAACTTGAGTTGCTCTCAAGTTTGAGCACTTGCCTGAGAGAGAAAATCACTGGATTTTATTTTTCTAATCACATTATACATTATAAGTAATAGCACAATGACATTAAAAATTGAAAATGGGTAACAGGTTACATGTTCACAAGTTTGTACATGCACTTGAACTAAGAGAAAAAAACCCAAACCATCAAAAAAACCCCAAATCAATCCAGCCAACAATGCTCTTGAAATTCCATTTACCAGAGAACACTTTTCCTGGCAGGACAGAACTGTATTCCTCCAAAGAACTGACCACTCATTCAGTCAACAAAGAGAAGGTGATCTGATCTGCATGAGTGATCTCTATTCCTCTTTGTCTCTTACTGAAACTACGTCCTAAGACAACATAAAATTCCTGCGTGTCATCATATGAAAACGGAGGCTTCATACTAAGTAGAGTCTATTGTCTTAGCAGCTGAAACTGCAGAACAAAAAACCCAAACCCCACATCAAAAGAACAAGATTAGAATCACAAAGCTGAGTATTCAAAAGCAGGGAAGTGACAGAATGAAGACTGCCAGAATTTTCTTTTTAGCAATTTTGTCTGTACGTGTATGACTGCATATTATTGAAAGGTCACCAGCCTTCATTTCTTGCACAAGAGTGAATAGTTACTATATTCAAATTAAGGAGTAGTTATGCTTATTTTCTTCTTATTGTTGAGGAGAGAGCTCCATGCTCTAGTACAATGCATTTTGAAAACTTCAGGGCCATAAGAGGTGATATAAACTTCAGTTTCATGGCTCTAGAACTAAGGTATGAAGAGAATAAGATCTGATGTTTTTACTAATCTCAAATGACAATTTGGAAATAATCAGAAGTTATTTTTAAGAGCACATTGAGCTTGTACAACACATATAAGTGACATGATTTCATTTGCAGTTGTCATTGACATAAGCTATCTGAAAATCAGACTTTAGTGTCTCACACTGAATACACAGAAAACAAGAAGCATGCAGTTTTCAGTTTTCCATGAAAAGTCTGGGTGAAATGACTTTCCAAGAATTCTCATGCATATTATGGAAAAGCCAAGCATGCCGGGAGTAATTAAGATACAGAATGTATCCTTTGGAGATTTAACTACTAAAATCAGTTTCTTCTGTTCATGTATGAACTGTGATTTTCATAACATAGAAAGCCCCATGTCTTTACCAAAAAATCCCCCATCTGCCAGTGCTACAAAGCCTGTGGTGGCTGGAAAACTTCTCACCGTATTGTTAATGGGCAGCTTTGTCCCTCAACATTCACATAATGGAATAGAACCATAGAATAGAATTGGTAAGGTTGGAAGGGACCTTAAAGATGACATAGTTCCAAACCCCCTGACATGGGAAGGAACACCTTCCACTAGATCAGGTGGAACATTTCTGAAAGATTCTCTCCCCCATCCTATTGAGAGAATGAGCAAGCAGCTGTTTGGTGCTTAGTTGCCAGTTGGGGTTAAAACATGACAGTCCATTTTGGTGCCTAGGATGGGGCTCAAAGAGTTTGAAATAATAACAGATAGATTGGAATGAGCTATATAGATAGAATTTATAGCTATTATTGCTGCTCTGCTATTAACTGATAGGCTTCTGTGCTTGCCATGGGGCTTGCTTGCCTCACTGTATGTTTGAGTATAGAACTCATTAGTGACTGCTTTTTGTTCACTGCTTATTGTAGTGCTGCGCTGCTTAGCATATTGTGCTGCTGTGTCTGGGAACATTTGGTAACAGCAGTGGTGATGTGACTGGCCTGGCAGATGGACAAGGCATCACTGCTGTTGCCGTGCTACGTTACTGGACAGGCTGGAACTCCAGTGTGAACTTAAGTCAAGTGACCTGTGGATAAGTCTATGGGGGAGCAGTACATCCTGAATCATCGGTGGCCGAGGATAAGGCCAGGCCAGAATAGGTACACCTCAAAGTATCTGCGGCCATGGTTGTCTGGCCCTGGTTGTCTGTGCCACAGCAGGTACACCTCTGAAGTGATTGTGCCCCAAGGCCAAGTCCACACTGGAGAAGGTACGCCTTGAAGTATCTGTGGCTGTGGCTAAGTCCATGCTGCAGCAGGCACACCTTGAAGCATCAGTGGCTGTACATAAAGTCATGTTGGATCACATCAAAGCATGTGACCATGGAAAAGACCATGACAGAGAATGTACACCCCTGGGGGGACTGTAGCCATGGGTAAGGTCATGTTAGAACAAGTTTACTTCTGAAGGGACTGTAGCTGTATGTAAGGTCATGCTGGAGCATGTATATCTCTTGAAAGCATTGTGGTCCATAGAGAGGGCCATACTGGAACGGGTGCACCTCTAAGTGACTGTGGATAAGTCTATGCCACGTCAGATAAATCCGTGGAGACACTGGCTCATAGATAAGGCTCTTCATAAAGCAAGTCACCCCTAAGGGACTGCAGTGTATGGATAAGTCCAAGCTGGAGCAGAGGGAAGGGGAAGAGTTCAGTGTTAAACTCTACTGCCTGGTTCAAAGGAACCAAGGTGGAGATTGTAATGGAATTGCTTTTAAACTGTTGTAACCCATTTGAGTTGCATGTTATAGGGATTACCATAGCAGAAAACATCTGAACTGAGGACAAGGCTTAGAAAAAGGAGTGCAAGTGCAGCCGTTGACCTGGTCTGAGCTGGCTTTCGTGCCCAGTAACTCCATGCAACACACCATCTCTCCTATCCTAAATGAACATCGTAACAGATGGACCCTGAAGTCATGGATTAAATGAAATCAATGGACATTTTGTGGACACTATGGATATTTTATGGGCATTTTATGGACATTTTACAGGGTGGTCCATAGACTAAGGGAATTATATATGTGTATATATATATGTATATATCAAAGGATAGGAAGGATGGTGGGCAATGAGAATGTATTGGATAGTGTGGTACTTGATCATAATATAAATGGTATGAAAAAAAGAGTGGAAAATGTGCTGGGTTTGGCTGTGATAGCTTAAATTTTCTTCATGGGAGCTCATATGAGGCTATGTTTTGGATTTGAGCTGAAAACAGTATTGATAACACAGGGATGAACAAGAAGTTGGGAGGGAACACAGCTGGGACAGCTGACCCCAACTGACCAAGTGATATTCCATACCATTTGACATCATGCTCGGCAATTAAAGCTGGGGAAGAAAAAAGGAAGATGGAGGGGGATGATCAGAGTTATGGTGCTTTTCTTCCCAAGTAACTGTTATGCATGATGGAGCCCAGCTTTCCTGGAGATGGCTGAACCTGCCCACTGTTGGGAAGTAGTGAATGAATTCCATGTTTTGCTTTGCTTGCTCATGTGGCTTTTGCTTCACCTGTTAAACTGGTTTTATCTCCACCCCTGAGTTTTCTCACTTTAATCATTCCAGTTTTCTCCCCCGTCCCCCCTGGGGGGGAGTGTTCGAGGGGCTGTGGTGCTTATTTGCCAGCTGGGGTTAAAACAATCGATATTCATCAAAGAGCAAAGTTTTCTGGTAACATTTTTATTTTATGCACATAGGGTGTGAAATTATGTTAATTATACAGAGAGAAATCTGCATCAAACAAAAAAGATTTGGTACGAATTTTCTTTTTTCTTAAAGAGGGAAATAATTTTCCCATTACACTTCTAATACTGAAAGTAACCTTTAAAATAATAATTTCTACATAAAATAGAAATTGATTTTCTCTTTTTTTTTTTTTTTGGGGGGGGGGGTTGGTGCTATAAAAGGATCATGTGGCCATGTGGCACTTAGCAATTTAATCTCAGGATAGGAAACTGGAATCCCTTGCGATAAAGCACATGTGAGAGAGATACAGAAGATACAGAAAGCAATTACACCACTTCTGGCCTCCTGATGTTGTTCCCATTTTACACTGTTGCAGCTGAACTTAATTTGAATGTGGAGCTATTCCATGTTGACATATATGAAAGTAAGAGGAGAACTGAGATCCTCCTCCATGGTTTCATTCTGTGCTTCCAGAAAATAATGGATGTGAACATCAGAAGCACATTAACTGTCAAAGTCAGTTTACCAAGAAAATATTAAATCATTTAAAAATCAAGAGGTTCTTTTTTTGTCACAACAAAGCAGCTATTAGTGTAGTCAGATCAGTCATGCAGGCCTGAGAGAGTGCATGCACTATCTGGTAATGGTAAATGTATTATTAATGCATACAGCTTTCCTGAGTATGTAATAGCTGTCACCTTGTATTTAATCTGTCATCAGTAGACAAAAACACACACTGCTTTTGAAACAGCAAATTCAGGTTAGTTTCCACTGAGGAAAACTGTAGCTGAGGCAAAAGAAAAACAATTTTACCTCCACGTCAGTAAACATAGTGAAGCTTAAACTCTTCCCTGGTATGCTCTCACTGCCCCTTTACCAGCTGGTGATGCAGAACTACCCAATGTGAAAGTTTCATATACAGACTTATGATAATTAAAGAGCACCTCTTTAGTTAAAAGATGTGACCTTTTGTCTTGACAGAAGAGCACCTAGGTCCTGAAACAACATTGGGAAATCATATATATGCTGACTGAATCCTTGACACATTTTCTTACAGCACGCTGAAGTTTCGCTAGAGACATCTCATTCTAGTCCTGGTGGGAATGTGCCTTGTTGGCAAGAAAGATCTCAGGTATTTACCATGTACAAGACTCTATCTGAGCTAGTCACTACAAAGTCCTTGTATAATTAAAGAAAATAAAAATGCATTGCCATAAGTGTCATTTTTTTTCTCCACTAACAAAGGTAACCTAGGGAAAATAATGGAGATATTATATGTTGTAGAAGGTTAAAGTTAGAGAACTTGAATCCTACTCACAGGAATGAAACACTATAAAGAAGTCATTCATGTTTGACAAAAGTTTTTGTTCAGATTACTTGAAAAACAGAGGAAATAATTTTCTCAGTAAATAAGATTATCCAAGATGAGAAAAAGCATCATTAAAAGTCAGCTGTAGATTTAACAAGTGTACAAGTCTCTCTTATTTTCCATACATGTGTATGTTGAAAACAAAATAATAGGCAAATCTATTGATCATTTCAATCATGAACTTCTCAAATGTGCTTTTAGAAAATAAATAGTAATTTTGCTTAATAATAAGAGATGATAGTATTTTATTATACTGATGACTCTCACAGTTGCATAACCTTGCAAATGGTGTCCACCTGGACAATATTAAGACATAAATACAACCCTGAAAGCAGCGACGGCCTTCTTTATTTTCTCAAAATATCTGCAATTGCTGGTCATCTGGGTTTGAAGCTACAGAATATTGTAAGAATTTTCTAAAAATAAGATTTCTGTTGGTATAGCCCTGAGCTCTGATCACATCCACTGGTCATAAAGCTTTTCATGTATCACCTTCCTTAGTACCTTATGATGCATGTGTATAACTAAAGGTGGATACCCGTCAGCAAACAGATTAGTAAGTCTTTGGTAGACAGGTACTGGCTGTCCATGCCATCACCATTTAAAATGATGATAACATTATCAAAGTCAGTTCTTTGAACAGTGGACAGGTTATAAGCTTTCAGACCCCTCAGAAAAAAACCCACAGTCCTGTGCTTATCAATAAAACAATAAAACAAAATATAAGCAGGATAAAGTAGTAATAATATATTGCAACTCTATTATCTATTGTTTCTTATTTCTTTATTATCAGAAATATTATATTCTCTTACTCGATTATCTATAATCTTATTTTTCTAGTACCGGCTCTTTTATTGCATAATATAAATAAAATCAGCTTTTAAAATTAATTCTTCTTGTGTTGGCACAGAATATAAAAGAGGTGGCAGGATGTGGGTGTGGAGATGCTTTGGGGAGCGAGGCAAAATGGTAGGAAATGAAATCCGCTAATAGCAATACTTATTAATACTTAAGCAATACTTAGCAATACTTACACAACGCAATAAAATCATTCTCCAGGTAAGAGACCTAGCTGATCCATGTCTAAGATCTAAATCTTATAGAGCAGTGTCACAGAAAAAAAAAATATATTGCAGAAATAGTGACTAGAATAACTCTAATAGAACTTCCTAATTGTTCTTTCTGTCTCATCTAGAAATATAGTGCTGTCATGATAGTAACCAGGATCATACTTATTATGTGCATTATGGTCTATAGAACTATGCAGGAGTCTTTCCATCTCATTTCTGATATCCTGAGAATCATAAAATCAACTATGTTGGAAAAAAACGTTAAGATCATCAAGTTCAACCTTTACCTCTGGACTGCCAAGTCCACCACTAAACCATGTCACTGAGGGCCTCATCTACACATTTTTTGAACACTTCCAGCGATGGTGATTCTACCACTTCCCTAGGCAGCCTGTTCCAATGCCTGACCAGCCTCTCTGTGAAGAAATTTTTCCTAATATCCAGCCTAAACCTCCCCCGGTGCAGCTTGAAGCTGTACAAGAAGACTTCTGTAAGCATGTACTCACCTTAGTACTTCGAAGCCCCAGAGTGGCCAGAAGAAACAGAAATGTGTGTGGCAAAAAAGCAGAGATACATTGTTCTTTCATCTTGTCTTAGCCTTATATGAAAATGTTTCTCATCTGTGAGATTTCAGCTGAACTTTGAAAAAAGTCACCTGTGAGCCCAGCTGATCAGTATATCTGTACCTCATTATCACAGAATCATAGAGTCATAGAATCACAGAATAGTTTGGGTTGAAAGAGACCTCAAAGTGCATCTAGTTTCAACCCTCCTACCATGAGCAGGGGTGCCTTCCGCTAGATCAGGTTGCTCAGACCCCCATCCAACCTGTCCTTGAACACTTGCATGTATCTATTTCTCTTTCTTGTGTTCAGTGTCTCCTGTGCTTGATATACTTGTATGATACTTTTATCGCACTCAGAAATATCACTGATCAAGCAGCTGGAATCAGACTTCTGGTTATATCTTATTCATGATGTTTCTATTGAACCCAAGGTATAAAATAGGGAGTCCTAAATTGCATAAACTAACACAAAACCCAAGTAATTCTGGATCACTAGAAATGATGACCAAGAAAAGTCTAAATAACATTTCCTTGAGATTAAGTCTATTGGTTTATGGAAATCTCTCGAAATAAATTATTAAAGTCCCCTCTCCTTATGATATTTCATGCCAGGTTAGGTGAAACCTCCAAATCCAGTAAAACCAATCCATTTGCAGGAGACTGAAACTGGTAATTTGGCAAGTCCATATAAGACGACTCCTCCATACAAGTAAACACTGGCCCTAGGTCTGACTTTTCAGTGTTGAGTGCCTTTTTTATTACTTGAATTTTACTCTGTTCACTCTACTGCTTGAATTTTACTCTATGTATTACTTTTGGTCTACTTATGGCTACATGTATCCTGTTATTTTTAAAGCAGACTGTTGATCATTATTCACTCTTTTCCAGCAATATCTAAAGTCTTCTGCAGTTTACTTCAGTCTTCATTCTGAGCAGTAACTGGTTTCATAATTAGACTATGACTTTCTGTTTTAACATTCACAGTAACTAATTTTAGGAGGAACTTGACTCTGCCTATTTTTTCCTCTCAGGAGTAAATAATGCAAGAACAGTTATTAGTAACATGACAGCAGCTGTTACAAAAGGTGTGGTTTACAGTTGAATAAGATAGTGGCTATGCAGATAGTTCTAATCTACTGACCTCACAGCACTTTACAAAGAAAGCATTATTTCCATTCTATGTTTTAAAATACTCACTTAGATTTTCTCTTGCTTTTAACACATTCTTGCTTCTTTAAGCAAATATTTTTCCAGTTCTGACCTCCAGATCTCTTCTGATTCATAGGAATACTTTAATTTTTGAGGGCACAGATATGTTTGGCCTTCCAGATATTTTTGGAAAGACTCGTATTAACATACATCATTGCCAAACTGCTCCAAGGAGACTACTGCACAGGATGCAGCACTTCCCTAGCTGTCCCTAGAACACAACTTTTCCTATCCTCAGCATGCTCACATTGCAGTACCTACTCAGTTTACAACACCTTACAGGTTTTCCATTACAGTTAAATTCCCAGGATTTAATCCAGAATTAATCCACATCCCCTGAAGACACAGCAAAACAGCCTCAACCTCAGGCTCCTCCAATAACAGATGCAGCCCACACCCTGGACAGCCTACAGCTCTGTCAGTTGCTCCATCCCTCTGAGTAGTACCTGTGTAAAGCAAAGAAAGAAGAGATAGTGGAGAAATGGGAAGGCAGAGCAAAGGGGGGCAGGACGGCCAGTGTGGGCTAGGGGAGCCATGGGATGCAGGTTGGAAGAGGATGGGAGCAGAAGCAGGACCAGTAGAGAAAGGAAGAAGAGAAGATGATGACAGAGGAGCTATGAAGGGCTGTGAATGATTTCATAGGTCTAGCTAACCAGGTAACAAACTCTCCTCTTCATTTGTTCTTCACGAATTATAAGATGAATTGTTCCCTTCAAGGATTTTTTTATTATACTTTTGGCCTCCTTCTAGGAGATTCAACTGATCTGTTTTGTTTTTAATTTCTGTAGTAAAGCCCAGCAGTGACATTTTTATCATTTTACTGATTTACTAATATCATATGTGAATATAAACTGCTGGGTGTCAATTATCCCTACAGCTGTTTTTCAATAACACAGCATTTCTCTTCTTTTTACCACATTCTTTCAATAAAAGTGAAAAATGTTTCTTTATAATTCACTCATATCCCACCTCTCTCACAGTATACATAAATAAATCAACCCCAAAATACAAATAGAACCCCTCAAAAAAGCAGAATCCAAGAAAAGTATAATATTTTGGATAGCTTTTAAAGATTGCAAACCAGCACTTCTCAGAAGTGTTTACAAATTGGCCTGGACTTTCCAAGTATTTTATTAAAAATTCAAGTTGGTAAGAGAGAAGAGGCTTCAGCAACTTGTAGTGCCTAATGTTATCTGTAGAGTATCTTGAAACATCTTCAGCCGTTTCCAACTGGTCTTTCACTTGACAAGACAGGCCGAGCCAAAGCACAAACATAGAGAACACTTAGCAGAAGTACATGAACATAAAATACATTTATAAGTACCTGTGAAACCTAATACAGGACCTTGGATCAAAAAAGATCTTTTGCTTTTCATGCCCTCAGGTGGAGGAGAAAACACACACTTCATGGTGTTCAGCACAGACCAATGCCTTCTTACTCCTCAGTTTCCACTCCCTGCATCTGCAGTCATTTTCCTTTGCTGTGAAAACATGAAACCACCCATTGTTTATGATGCTGAAGACCATGGAAGATTTTTCCTATCTAATAGATGAAACAGTGTAGATTTTTTTGCCTAAAATAATTAATTTCTTGAAGAGAGGGGCATGGGTATAGCTGGGAAGGTTTTGGCAGCCAGAGGCTGTGAAGGACCCTTTGTAGGAGAGAGCCATCAACAGCCCTAGGCTGATCACAGCCACTTCTAGCCAGCTTCTTGTTGCAATGAACAGGAAGAGACAAGAAAATGGACAGCATTGACATGAGTCATTTGGGAGACTAAAAATTAATAAGATACTAAAATTTTAGGTAAATGTATCGAGAATTTATCTTAGACATTACATTGAGGATTGTCCAGTTCAGGCTCAGCAATGAATACAGACAGCTTCTGGAGACTTCCCAAGACACTTCCGAAGACCATGGACTGTTGTAGAGGGCAAGAAATTGCGAAGCATATGGTTGGGAATTACAGTTGTTACTTTGAAACTTTAGAGCTACTGAGAAAGGGATATGAAAATTTCTTTGACTCTTTTGTTATTTTTAACCTGCATTTCCCTCTAATCATATTTGCATTCATTTTTCATTCCACATTTTCTTTCCAATTTAGAATTACATCAGGTGGTCATCATGCTGCTCCTACAAATATCACAGTACAAAAAGAAATGCAGGTATGTGGTGGAATTCAGCTTTTTGATTAAATAGATTTTCTTTCCCAAGAAAACTGAAGCAGGGTGCTGGAAGTATGATGTTATTTCTCTAGTTTATTGCCAAGCAGTCTATGTACAATATAAAATCCAACTGTGTGAGAATCATATTTAACTAGAGTGATAAAGAAACATCATCTACCCATTATAAACAGTGCTTCAAAACAGGCTGCCGAAAGCAGGAGGCTGTACTCCCTCTTGTGTGATTATTATACAAGCACTAACTAGTAATGAATTAACAGCTCCAGGCCCTAACACGAAGAACACCAAAAGCAAAACATAACAATTATTCTTGATTTGCCCCCAATCATACTTTTAGGTCATGACAGGAAATACATACTGTTGTGCATGATCAGCTCTAGGTTCTTGGAATTGCAACCCTCATGCTGGGTATGTATGACAGTAGAGTTACCGTTTTGGGACCAGTCTGCTGGTGTGACACTATTCTTTCTTTCCCCAAAAAACCTTTTGTACTTCACTGTTGAACTTAATGAGGTTCAGGTTGGACCATTTCTCCATCCTGATCTGAATGGCAGGCTCATTCAGCTCTCACTCTGGCTCATCAGCTCTCCTCCCAGTCTGGTGTTGTCTCTCTACCAACATCCAGATGATTAATGAAGATATTAAAAGGGACTGGACACAGTATTGATTCCTGGGATACAGTACTAGTCACTGGCTTCCAACTAGACTTCGTGACACTGATCACCACACTCTGGGCATGGCCATTAAGCCAGTTTTCAATCCACTTCACCGTCTGCACATCCATCCCATACTTCATCAACTTCTCTATTAAAATCTTATGGAAAACAATGTAGAAAGTCTTTCTGAAATCAGTATAGGCAATATCCACTGCTCTCTGCTCATCTACCAAGCCAGTCACTTCATTGTGGAAGGTTATCAGGACTTCAGGGACCCAAGTGGAAGTTTTTTTTTGCCCACCATTTCCAAACACAAATGATACTGAAAGAATGAGTTGTAAATATTTTAAGCACTAATTAAAAAATATGACCAGCATAAAATCTAGTTGGATGTGGATTCATAATTAATTATGGTACTTTCTGCATCAGCAAGATATCCAGCAGGAAATTGATTGAACTAATATTTACAATTAAACTATTAATTGTATAAAATATTAATTGAATTACTATAGTGCCATCAATAGAAATACTAAAATTGTATTGATTTAAATCCCTTGGTCTTACTAGTTTAAATTACAAATCTGCAGCCTGACCTAAGTATTATGTTAAGTCAATAGGATTCTCTACCAGTATAAACTATCTTACTTATGATTTTTTTCAATTAGATTTGACAGAAGTATCACTCTGTGGAGTACGCTTTAACCTGTGCAGATTTTGTCAGGGAGTAGTAAGGGCCAAGTGGCTCCCTAAGGGATGGAGACCAGGAACTGGGGATGGTTCCCCCAGAGAGGCCCTAGCCCTCAGCATTGGTCACCTCCCTGAGGGAATGGGCCAAAGCCGGGCCATGGTTGGGAAGCTGGAGATCAGCCCGGCTGTGGCATCACTAGGGCAGGGATTGATGGCCCTGTGGGGCTGACATGCGGTCCTGGGCAAGGGAGAGGGAGCCCCAGGAGGATCAGGCAGGGGCAGGCAGAGCTGACACAGCCTCAGGGCCCTAACAGATTTTGTGGTGTGCACAACCCTAATCACAAATGAAATTCCTTTTTTTGAAGGGATTGCTCGTTGAAGTAAGGCATAAAAGTTTATGAGGTAGGAACTGGACTTTAAAACTGGACTTCTTACAGTGCATAGCTTGTATAGGAAACAGGAGTCTGAAATCTGCCCTGGGATCAGATTCCCAGATTAGTGTGATGATGTCCCAGCCTTTTATCAGACCACATCCAGAGGATTCCCTTTTCATCAGCCCTAGGTAACTTACAAGTCCCTTAATTTCAGTCTTCCACACCCAAATGTACATATTTAAACAAGCAATATGCTTTTTTTTTTTCTTTTTTTTTTTTTTTAATCTGTGCACTTTTTTCAATTGCACTATGAATTTGTAAACAGTTTGCAAACAGTGGGTATAGTGGGAAAATAATACATAATTTAGTCAAAAAGGGTGAGATTCACATTCCCTAAAGAAGAGATACTTGTACCTGAACTAGTCATTCAGGCCCACTCTGTTGACAATGAAGAAGAATCACTCTTATTCCTCACTTGTGTTCCTCATACTAAACCTTTGCCATCTTGGATGATGTCCCATCACAAACAGAGGACTTGTTTTTTCTTGCGTTCTCTAATTCTGTCTGGATTCCACTACACATCTGGGTCAGGCTGATCTGTTTAAGGCAGTTCCTAAGAAGAGAAGTGTTGCAGAGAGATCTCCTGGCCTGTGTGAATGCATCATTTTATATACCAAAGGTGACAGAAAAAGTTTGTCATTGCTCCTCTCATGGACTATCACATAGCAGATATAAAAGATGAGGCATTGGTTAAACAATGACAACACCCTGTTGCCCATGGATGCTGGCAGAGAACTCCCTCCACAGCATTAAGAAAACTCTTTTCCATGTTTAATGCTTCTGCCAGTAAGAGTCTGCATGATCTCAGTGCTTTTAACATCTTCAGGAATTAATTTCTATAAACAGGAATTTATTCTATTATTTCTAGATAGAAATTAAATTTCCCAGTCAACTTTAACACACAATATTGTATCAGAAAGTTTTGCCTGGTCCTTCTATATACACATTTTGTAATTCTTGCAATGTCTGCCTTGCTTAGAACTGTTATTTTACATAGTGCCAAAATGTGAAATTTATGTTTTTAAGAGACAAATGAAGCAGCAGAAGTATACTGAGTTTGTAGCCATTTAAGGCATTTTCCTTCAGAGAAAGCTACAGAATGAAGCATTCATTTAAACTCTCACTTGCCCTCTGCTACTTGAAGACTCAGAAAATATTCAGAAAGAAGACTTAGTAAATCAATAAGGTTTGATTAATTAAATTCTTCTGTCTTGCTTTTTCTTAGGAACATAGTGAATGCACTTGTATCTCCTTCTGGAGTCATAGATCTGTATAAATAAATCCTAATATTTCCAGAGGAATAAAGAAAGTTCCTCCTCAGCTACTTTCCATCTTACAATAACATGCCATGGCTTCCGTACACGTCAGTGCAGACACACCAGGTTTTGTCATTCAAAGCATTTAATTACTGCATGATCACAAGACTGCTCCTAAATCTTACCTTAAAAGAGTATGAGCCAACAGGAGGTGCTGACTGAGGAATTATAAGCTGAATACTACCGTAATCTTGTTGATTGAGGTACATGCTGCATCAGAGAAGCAATTTATATTGGGTTCATACATATACTGCTCTGTTTGGTTTCTCACCTGTATGTCAATTACATCTATGCTTCCATTATTGCAGGCTCTCCTACTTGATGTTATTACCTACTTTCTACAATTACATCTCCCAGTGTAACAAGTTCATAGGGCTTCTACTACTGGCAATAGAAATTTTGCCAAAATAATTTAGCTCTCATTTCTAGAACAAAAGTATCTGGCTATAGCTCTGTTCAGTCCTTGGGGGGAAACATGCCAAGAAAGAACAGGAAACCTTCCAGTGCTACCATATCTTCAGAGTCAGAGGGCCCTTATATCACATTTCTCCCATTTTCTGGGAAGCACATACTCTCTTGGGGGGGGAGGAAGTTTTACAGTTTACAATCCTTCCTCTGTGATGTGCAGAAGGGACCTGCGTTGGGAATATTAGAGATTAAAGGAACAGAGTTGGAAAAGAAGCAGCTCTAATGTCTGCCTTCCCTATCTTTCCCTTGACTCTCTACACACGTGGTTTATGCACAAGACAAGGGCAAGTGTTCTGAGTGCAGCAGATGCAAAGCAACCATAACTGAAGAGAAAGCTTGTGTATTAATTCACTTCCCTGTAAGTTGGATCAAAATGTTAAGTTAACATTTCTTAGTAGCAGACAGTTTAAGTGATAAGGAGTTTCATGCAACTCAGTCATATTCAGTTTGAGCTAGTCAGCCACAAAGCTGAAAGTTCATACTGTCACAGGCTGCTTTCCACAATGCACTAATAAGAGGAATGCTGCTACTCAACAAACTACACAGTTTTGCAGAGTGGTTTGTTTAACAATAATGTGAACGTTCTGCTAACTGGAAAGGTCAAACACAGAAAGAATCCAGCAATTTGTGTACCCCTGCAAGGTGCACTCTGGATGAAATGCGTGGGCTGCACCCTCCAAGAAGTACAAACCTGCATTAGCTTTCAGAGTTTCAAAGGGAAGGCAGATTTGCATAGTATTTGAGGTGGGATGGTGCCAATATACCAGATTCTGCTCCTCTTATTCAAGGTTAGAGGAGCTTTACCCAGCAATAAATAGATAGGATGCTAATTAGCAAGAAAAAAGACAGTGTATAGGGTTGGGGGACAGTAGCAAGAGTGTCAGGAGCTCATGCACACAAATTGAGAAATATCAGTATCCTATTTCAAGACCAACGGACTACTGGACGATGACCCCCTGTCCTGGGTTCCACAGTAGCAGTCATTTTTCTCCTTCTTAGTAGCTGGTGCAGTGCCGTGTTTTTGACTTTAGGCCTGGGAACAGCGCTGATAACACTGATGTTTTTAGTTGCTGCTCATTAATGTTCAGTCTGACCAAGGACTTTCTGAGTCTCATGCTCTGCCAGGGAGGAGGGGAAGCCGGGAGGAAGCAGAGACAGGACGCCTGACAAAAACTAACCGAAGAGGTATTCCATACCATAGCACATCATGCCCACTATATAAACTAGGGGCAGTTACCTGGAAGGGCTAGATAACTGCTTGGATGGGCTGGGTATTGGATGGCGGGTGGTGAGCAGTTATATTCTCTTCCTTGTTATTCTCCTTATCAGTGTTATTATTGTTGGTAGCAGTAGTGGATTGTTATACCTTAGTTACTGGACTGTTCTTACCTCAACCCGTGGGACTTAGATTCTTTCAATTCTCCTCCCCATCCCTCCAAGAGCAGGGGGAGGAAGGGGGGGAGTGAGCGAACGGCTGCGTGGCTGATTTATGGCTGGGCTTAAACCACAAGAGCACTTTTTGGCACCCATCGTGGGGCATGAAGGGTTGAGATAAGGACAGATCTGACCAGAGTGTGTCTAATCATATTTGTGATAAGTATTCATTGTTTCAGATTAACAGTCACTCGTCACAATGTTGATTTATTGGCTTCCAAAGTTGTTGCTCTAGATCTCACAGGTTCAGCATGTCGTAATTTACTTAAAGCCAGTATTTGCTGTGTTAGTGTTTATCAGCTGGGGGCCATGGGCTAAGGTTCTTGTCTCATAGAACTTTACGGTAATGACTTGTAATACGGTAGAATCATTGATTGTGAAACAGATCTGCCTTGCATTCCCAGTGTGGTCACCACCTCTGTACATTGGCAGGTATATAATAGAAGCCATCATGGGCTGGCCAGAGGGCAAAGATTTTGGAATGTCACCAGAGGAGGAGGTGATGCGTGCTGAAGAGCCCCCACCGTATAATAAAGTGTCAGAAAGTGAAAAGAAGTATGCCTTGTTTATTGATGGGCTCTGCCGTATTGTGGGAAAGCATCGGAGATGGAAGGCAGCTGCATGGAGTCCCCAACGACAAGCTGCAGAAACTGCTGAAGGAGAGGGTGAATCGAGTCAGTTTGCCAAGGTGAAAGCCATCCAGCTGGCCTTGGACATTGCTGAACGAGAAAAGTGGCCAGTACTTTATCTCTATACTGACTCATGGATGGTGGCGAATGCCCTGTGGGGGTGGTTGCAGCAACGAAAGCAGAGCAACTGGCAATGCAGAGGTAAACCCATCTGGGCTGCTGCACCGGGGCAAGGTATCGCTGCCCGGGCGCAGAACCTGGTCGTGAAGGTATGCCACGTAGATACTCATGTACCCAAGAGTCGGGCCACTGAGGAACACCAGAACAACCAACAAGTGGATAAAGCTGCTAAGATTGAAGTGGCTCAGATGGACTTAGATTGGCAACATAAGGGTGAATTATTTTTGGCCCAGTGGGCCCATGACACCTCAGGCCATCAGGGCAGAGATGCAACACACAGATGGGCTCGTGATCAAGGGGTGGATTTAACAATGGACACTATTGCCCAGGTTATTGATGACTGTGAAAAATGTACTGCAATTAAGCAAGCTAAACGGTTAAAGCCTCTTTGGTATGGAGGACAATGGCTGAAGTACAAATATGGGGAGGCCTGGCAGATTGATTATATCACACTCCCACCAACCCGCCAAGGCAAGTGCCATGTGCTTTCCATGGTGGAAGCAACCACCGGATGGTTGGAAACATACGCTGTGCCCCACGCCACTGCCCGCGACACTCTCCTGGGCCTCGAGAAACAGATTTTGTGGTGACACAGCACCCCAGAGAGAGTGGAGTCAGACAATGGAACTCATTTCCGGAACAGTCTGATAGATACTTGGGCCAAAGAGCATGGCATTGAATGGATATATCACATGCCTTACCATGCACCAGCCTCTGGAAAAACTGAGAGGTACAATGGGCTGTTAAAAACTACACTGAGAGCAATGGGTGGTGGGACTTTCAAGCACTGGGATACTCATTTACCAAAGGCCACCTGGTTGGTCAACACCAGAGGATCTGCCAACAGGGCTCATCCGGTCCAGTCAGAAGTTTTACATACTGTAGAAGGGTACAAAGTTCCTGTGGTGCACATA
The DNA here is from genome assembly GCA_017639245.1 of Myiopsitta monachus. Classification (NCBI taxonomy): domain Eukaryota; kingdom Metazoa; phylum Chordata; class Aves; order Psittaciformes; family Psittacidae; genus Myiopsitta; species Myiopsitta monachus. Next base: position 72,614,612 of record CM029919.1, read on the forward strand.
AAGAATTTGCTGGGGAAGACAGTCTGGGTTTTTCCCGCTTCAGGTAAAGGCAAACCCACTCATGGTATTGCTTGTGCTCAGGGACCCGGATATAATTGGTGGGTAGTGTGGGAAGATGGGCAAGTCCAATGTGTACCTCAGGGGGATTTGATTTTAGGGGAAAACAGCCAGTGAACTCGATTGTATGCTGTCTCCTGCTATGTAGCACTTTTATAACTCACCAGCTAGACGTCTTCCGGTCACCAGTGACTGGCCCTCACTTCCCTCTGACCATCATCCCAACAAAGAATGAACTTTGATAAAACCAGACGAGTTCTGCAGTGTCATCAGCAGGCGAAGGCCCAACACTGCACACAGCCCCTCCTGCTCTGAAAGACTGCTGCAAGAGATGGAGCCTGACATCATGGACCGGATGGACTCAGCAGCTTTATCAGGATTGGTCCATGCACTAAGGAATGATCTCTCTCTTTTTGTGTGTGGGGGTGTACATATATATATATCTATATATATATATGAGATAAGAGTGATGGTATATTGAAAATGTGGGATCTGAGCATGACATGAATGGTATGGAATGATGGGTGGATACTGTCCTGGGTTCAGCAGTAGCAGTCATTTTTCTCCTTCGTAGTAGCTGGTGCAGTGCTGTGGTTTTAAATTTCGACCTGGGAACAGCGCTGATAACACCAATGCTTTTAGTTGCTGCTCATTAATGTTCAGTCTGACCAAGGACTTTCTGAGTCTCATGCTCTGCCAGGGAGGAGGGGAAGCGGGGAGGAAGTAGAGACAGGACACCTGACCCAAACTAGCCAAAGAGGTACTCTATACCGCAACTCATCATGCTCAGCATATAAAGTAGGGGCAGTTACCCAGGAGGCCCAGATAGCTGCTTGGGTCAGTCTGGGTATTTTTCAGTGGGAGGTGAGTGGTTGTATTCTCTTCCCTTGTTATTTCCCTTATCATTATTATTGTTACTGGTAGCAGCAGTGGTTTGTGTTATACCTTATTTACTGGACTGTTCTTATCTGAAACTGTTGGAGTTACATTCTTTCAATTCTCCTCCCCATCCCTCTGGGAGCCGGGGGAGGAATGGGGGGGATTGAGCCAGCAGCTGCGTACCTCTGGGTTGCCGTTTGGGCTTAAACCAGAGCATGTCCTCAGCATGAGAAGGACTTTGAGGTGTTGGAGCAAGTCCAGAGAATGGCCATAAAGATGATAAGGGTGCTCGAGCACCTCCCATATGAAGAGAGGCTGAGAAAGTTGGGGCTGTACAGCCTCTGTTGTTTACTGCATCAAGCTTGAGGTTTTTATTTCTCCAGCTAGAACCTGCAATTAATATTGCCTTGATGGGCCCAGGCAAATTCCAATGGATACACTGGCTGCATGTAGACCTCATAGCTGCCTTCCAGTATCTGAAGGGGGCCTATAGGGTTGCTGGGGAGAGACTCTTCATTAGGGACGGTAGTGATAGGACAAGGGGTAACGGGTTCAAACTAAAACAGGGAAAGTTCAGATTAGATATGAGGAAGGAGTTGTTTTCTGTGAGGGTGATGAGGCACTGGAATGGGTTGCCCAAGGAAGTTGTGAATGCTCCATCCCTGGCAGTATTCAAGGACGGGTTGGACAGGGCCTTGTGTGACATGGTTCAGTGAGAGGTGTTCCTGCCTATGGCAGGGGCATTGGAACTGGATGATCTTTCACCCACCTTGAAGGTCCTTTCCAACCCTATCTATTTGATGATTCCATGATTCTCTGAGTACCCTTTGATTTACTACAGTGCTACAGTCCTGTGACCAGATTCTTTATTCATTTATGTCATATAAAGCTGTTGATATAGGAGCAGGATGGAAACACTTCCGACCTGATTTGCCCTGGCAGAAGCTCACAGATTGACGCAGGATGGCTCAGCTCAGTCTAAGTAACTGCTAAAAGAATAATCCGCATGGGCAGGTTTAGAAGGGAACAGACACAACAAAGCAGGAATCACTGCCTGCTAGTTTATTCTTCCTTAGAGAATTTGGTAAATACACTGTGTCACTTGTGTTAAGTAGACATGAAGTACAGGTTTTCTGACAGTGAAGGAGGTGGGTAGTTGCTTAAGTTCATACAGAAATCAGTTTACAAAGGGTGGGGTGATAGGGAAAAAGTTCAGAGTTGCTTTGTCTTTCTTCATCATAGCATATATTTATATTTGTATGTGTCGTGGTTTAAGCCTCTAAAACTCACGAAGTCGCTCACTCGCTCACTCACTCCCCCTTTTTCTTCCCCCAGTCCCGGGGGGATGGGGAGGGAAATCAAAAGAATGCAACCTCCACAGGTTGAGATAAGAACAGTCCAGTAACCGAGGCATTACACAAACCACTGCTGCTACCACCAATAGTAATAACGACCAGGGAAATACAAGGGAAGAGGATACAACTGCTCACCACCCGACCAAGCCGAGACAGAGAGTGACTTCCGGGTTCCTGCCCCCAGGTTTTTACATCCTGGTCACGACGTGCTGTGGCATGGAAAACCTCTGTGGTCAGTTTGGGTCAGGTGTCCTATCTCTGCTTCCTCACGGCTTCCCCTCCTCCCTGGCAGAGCGTGAGACTCAGAAAGTCCTTGGTCAGCCCAAAATATTACCAAGCAGTAACTGAAAACTCTGGTGTTATCAGCGCTGCTCCCAGGCTGAAAGTCAAAAACACAGCGCTGCACCAGCTACCAAGAAGGAGAAAAAAAAAGGACTGTTACTGCTGAACCCAGGACAGTATGTGTGTGCGTGAATGGATAGATAGATAGATAGATAGATAGATACATACATACATACATACATACATACATAAATACATTGATAGATCACACTATAAAACAGGTTCACTGTGTCTATATCTGTCATGGTTTAAGCCCAGCTGGCAACCCAGAACCATGCAGACGCTCATTCACTCCCCTCCTTCTTTCTCCCTCTGCTCCTGGAGGGATTGGGAGGACAATTGAGAGAATGTAATCACACGGGTTGAAATAAGAACAGTCCAGTAACTAAGGTATAACACAAACCACTGCTGCTACCACCAATAATAATAATTATAAGGGAACTAGTAAGGGAAGAGAAAACAACTGCTCACCACCCACCAACCGATACCCAGACCAACCCGAGCAGTGACCTAACTTTTCTGAGTAACTGCCCCCAGTTTCTATACTGGGCATGGTGTGCCCAGCATAAACAAAGCATAAACAAAATGGTATGGAATACCCCTTTAGCTAGTTTGGGTTGGGAATCCTGTCTCTGCTTCCTCCTGGCTTCCCCTCTTCACCGGCAGAACATGAGACTCAGAAAGCCCTAAGTCAGTGGCACTCAACGTGACACTCAAACCCACAACTCTGAGATTAAGAGTCTCATGCTCTCCCAGCTGAGTGAGCCGGGTAAGCCTGCAGCACCTGGCATTCTCAGGCAGTCTCCCCTCCAGGTACTAACCAAGTATATGCCTATATTCTATTTTACATTCTATATTTCTATATCATATATGTCTAACCTGATACATTTGCCAGGGGAAAAAAATCTAATGAGCTGGCAGAAACAAAAATTGACAGCAACATCAGCACTGCAGGAACAAGAGAACTGCTTCCTGCAGGCCCACCTTCACTTCTCAGTGAGTCTGGTGCAAGAAACCCTTCCAGCACACAGGAATGTGGCGATCCATCCTACAAAGGACTTGCAGACATCAGGAGATTTCTGATGTTCTGGAATTGAAAGAAAAATCCCTCTCTGAGCCATGACTGCAATCACAATGGTTAAAAAGCAGCCCCTGTGCTGAACACCTGAGGACCAGAAAACAATCAGTTCAGGAGCAAAGCAGAGAGATGTATCGCAAACGTAGTAGTAAGTTTATGTTCTTCCATCACTGTGACAAATTAGTTTTTCTATGATACTGGGAGCACCCATTTCCCAGATTTCCCTCCTCTCCCAGCACGTAGGAAGCAAATACAGATTTCAAGACAGCAGGAACAGCAGCGAGTCATGTTTACCAAGTAGGCACTTATTTTTAGAACTAAAATCAGAATCCCACATTTCGTAAGTATCAGGGCATGCAGAAGGCACATTGTCCTTAGCATAATTCAGTCATCCCAGCACTTTGTAACTGAGGATGACCACCTAGAGGGCATCCTGGTCAGCTTGGGCGCTGCAGATCATTTGTGCCAGTTTGCTCCAGTTTGCTCCAATAGGTAGAAAACATCCCTAGGGATGAGGGAACTGTTTCAAACGTTTGTTGCCTGTGTCTTGCTGCCCCTTACTGGAATAAGGGCACGGGTACTTCAGTTTTCATTCAAACTTTTGTTCTCAACATGCGGTGTGATTTAGGGGTTTTACTTTTCCCTGAGGAAGAGGAGGAGTCATTCCTAGCATTGCCAGCTAGTAGAGAATGGCTTTTAATTCAGCAGCTACTTTTTAAATGAGGTAGATTTGAAGTGACTGTCCCCTTCAAACTTACAAGCTCTAGCTTTTCCAGCTGACAAAAAATAATCTCCTTTCCATAAATAGAGCTTTGGTACTGAATGTGAAGAAGGATGGAACAAAAGGATACCCAGGCTGCAGAAATACTGACCAGTGACTTTCTGTCAAAAGCAGTGCTTTTGTTTCTTGGATAAGAAGAGGTAGCAACGTACTCAAGTTCTTGCCTTGTCAAGACCTTTTCTTGGATGCAAGTGTCTCCTCAGGTCTTTTAGGAGAAATTACAAAGTTCCTGAGAGGAAGAAAAGGCTTTTACAAATATGACCATGGCATGACCTTTTTGTCTTCTTGGACAGGTAAGTATCAGAGAGAGAGAGAGAAATGCAGCCCAGAGGTGGAGAGAGGATTAGAAGGGGAAGGGGCTCATCCAAAACCAGAGACTGGCCTCATATTGATTTTGCACTTTATTTCTGTGTAGAAAGGGTAAGAACATTCAGACAGCATAGCACATATGAAGAAATGCTGAGAACTGCAGGCACTCTGCGCAACCTATTCCAGCAAATGCAAGGAGAATGCGCATGCATCAGTCACTCAGCCCTATTACAGGCAAATCGCTCAGTTGGTACCCAGATGTGAGACAGTTTTGTCTGCAGGCGACAAACTGGGATGCCTGCTATCATTTCCAATGGCATTTAGACAGCCTTCTGTTTATAAAGTATCACAGTAGACACTGGACATCTATGGTAGATCACACTAAGATCTTGAGAGCTGATCTGACTCCCTCTCCCATGCAGAGGGATCTGAGGGATTTTTTCTTTTTTTTCTTTTTCCCAAATGGGATTTCGGGTTGGGGGTTTTTGTTTGGTTGGGTTTGGGGGTGTTTGTTTCTTCACAAGTTTTTTTTCTCTTTTTTGTTGTTGTTGTTGGAGGATTTTTGTTTGGTTTTGTGAGGGTTTTCTTAAAATTTTGTTTTCTTATTGTTGCTTTTTTGGTTCTGTTTCAGCATCTCCCTGCCCGGAATGAGCAGTTGTCAGTGAAAACACAGTGGTTCAATTCCATGCTCCTTTCTGCTGCCTGCCTGCCCGCCTGCATTTTCTCTTAGAGACAATTTTCTCCTCTGGACCTTCACAGGTGTCTAAGATAATGCAGCTGTATTCCAAGCGCAGGCCAGTACTCATCTGGAGCATATCTGAATCTTTTTCAAGGTGCAGTAGTAGTTCCTCTGCATTCATAAATGTCTTTCTCTCATTTCTTGCCCAAGCCAGAGACTCTCCCGGCATACTTTCTCTTCTGTTTGGCAGAATACTTTCTTTTTCTGCATTCTGCAGGGTGCAGATGGCAAGGCAGAGAGACAGATGCAACTTCTGTAATTCTTTCTGCTTTGTTACTAACAGCGCTGTAAAGCCACTCCAAGACAAGTCTTGTGAGCTAACATGAAATTGATAGATGTCCTTTCCAACCCTAACTACCCTATAATCTACAAAACTACAAAGTATATTATCAAACAACATGAAATAACTACTAATTACCCTAACACTAAATACCCTAACACTAATTTCTAACAGAAACAGTAATAGCCTAACAAACATAGGCAGAAACAGAGTAACAAATGCAGTAACATAGTAACAAACGCAGCAATAAATGCCGTCAGATGGCATTCAAAGTCCAGCTCCGCACTCGGGGAGACGCGCCAGCGGGCAGGCATTTGCCGGCAGAGCTGATGAGTGAGCCCGCAAGGCCTCCTGCGAGGGCTGGCATGGGCCCGACGGCGCTGCTCTGGCTCCAGGTGGGTTGGTGGCACCTTCCACACAGAGCAGGACACCGTGGCTCTGTCCTCGCCGCCACCGGGGTGGTGCTGGGGCCGCAGGGTGGAACTCGAAGGCCGGGTGGCAGAGCTCCTCTGGGGAGCCCAAGCAGTACACGGGCACCTAGGAGGGCAGAGTCAGAAAGCGCAGATGAAACCGTGAGGGCAGGAACAGGCAGGACTTGGCTCTCCGGGGTTTTTTGGACGCGTGCTGTCAAAGGGGTCATTCCTAGCCCAGGGGAGAGGCTCCTTCCTGGCAACTGCAGTTTGCTTTGGTCCCTTCTCAACCTACGTGATTGACACGCTCAGAGCATGGCAAGTTGACAGGGATGTGCAGTGCCCCTCACCAGGGAGCAGGGCTTGGCAGGGAGCCCTGGGGAGCTCTGGCATGGTCCTTTCCAAAACCCAAGCAGCAGCATCCCTCACTTTGCTGTACTGAAACCAGACTTACACAAACTGGGCTTCTACAGGGGCAAAATGAAACCTGCCAATGCTGCGGTGGTACGTTTCTGCTGACAGACATGCTCCTCCGAGGACATCTGCATGCCCCCTTTCTAGGACCATCCTCTGCACCTCAGGAGTATTTCCTATCCTCAGAACTTAGAAAGATGGAAAAGAAGGTCTGCTACATACCCGTGCTCCTCCTTCTTCCCCTGCTTTCAGTTGCCCATCCCTGAGAAGGGCTCGGTGGACAGCCTGCTCTTCTTCTTGCAGGGTGGCCCATCGCTCCCCTCTTCAGAGGCTGCTCGCCGCTTTCTGTTCCCTCTTGCAGAGCCGGGCAACCTTTCCATTCAACAGGATTGTTAGACAGCTGAAGCCACGATTACCTTGAACCAAGCAAAGCTAGGTACTTTTACCTTTCCTCCCCGCCAAAGCTGTTCTGTTGCTTGCTCTCAGGAGCGAAAGGAGGCACCTGCAATGGGAAGGTGTAAGTTAGCAGGGAGCAAGCACCTCCCTGCCCAATTGCTCCCCGAGCTCTGAAAGGCACAGCCCTTGGATGGCTTTGCTCAGCTCAGCTGAGCCAGCTGCGAGATCACCACACAAAGCAGGATGCTCAACCTGCATCCGCCTTGCTTGGAGCTTTGGCAGAGCTGCAGGCCGGTGGCTGACCGTGCTTGTCCCTGCGGCAGCAGCCCCACCTTCCGAAGGGGAAGGCTTTTGTTGTCACGCTCTTTGTGCACTTCACAAACCTCGGCTGTTTCTGCCTCTGCGGGCGGCGCTGGAGGCTCCTCGTCCCCCTCGCTGCCCAGCCCGGCCTCCTCCTGCCCAAGGAGCTCCTCCTGCTCTTCAATGAGGAGCTGCACGAGCTGGGTCACCTGCACACAGCAAAGCACTGCTTTCACCCAGGGCCCTGAGAGGGCTCCAACAGCCTTTCCCAGCCTGACCCACGCATTCTGTGCAGGAAGCTGCAGCCCTGGGGCTGCCCTTCCCGGCTGCTGCCCCACGGCTTTGCTGATGGGAGGAGGCAGCCAGGACCCTGGGAACAGCAAAGCTGGGGCGGGCTGGGGAGGCTGTAGCCTGGCGGCGAACGCAGCGTACCTTGCCCGTCTCCTGAGCCAGGGCATCCAGGGGCAGCTCCTGGGGTGGGCTCAGGAGGTTTGGCCCCACGCAGATGGCCAGGTTCCCGGCCGTCATCTTCGTTGTGGCCACGTTAATGCTGATGCTCCTAAGCAGCAACAGCAACTGCCGCAGCAGGAGCAGGTTGGCCTCGGGTAACCTGCTGGCCACCCTGAGGGAGTGGGAGCACAGCGTTAATGAAGTCGGTGTTGACAACACAGGTCTCCCAGGCTGATCTCACCCAAGGCCACCACCTGCTCTACAGCAGAGGGACTGCCTTCACTGAGACACAGCCAGCTCCCTTCATCCCTGCCCTTCTCACAGAGGCCCCTGTTGGAGCAAGCCCCAGTCCCCGTGGGAAGTGCTCCATGGAGAGAAATGCTTCCCTGTGCCCTTTTCCCCCAACACCAAAACACCACAGAAGCCCGAGGCGGCTTGCAGGAAGCATGGCTATTTCAGGCAGGCCATTGCTTTGCAGGCGAGTGCCAGCCTGTGCCGGTCCCCGCAGGCTGCTGCCGCACTTACTCCCTGAGTGCTGCCAGCCTCTCCTGCCTGCTGGTCTTCTGCATGGCGCTCATCCACTCCTCGTAGAGCCGGCCATCGAGGAGCTTGGAGGGGATCTTCCGGAGCAGGTCCTGCGGGGCCAAGGGCTCCGCGTGAGGTTTTGGCCGCTGCCCCCAAGGAGCACCCGCAGCATCCCCCGCCCTCTGGCTCCTGAGCAGGCGGCTGGGTTTCTGCTGGTGCTCCCGCAGGTGCCCGTCAGCACCAAGAGAGCCGGGAGCTGCAGGCTCCAGGTCAGCAGGGCTCACCTTCAAGAGGACGGCCAGCAGCAGCACGGGCTGGCTTTCGAGGTGGACCTCCAGCCCGCTGTCGAGTGCCTCCCTGACCTCGCGGGTGGCACGCTCGCTGGCTGACAGCCGGAAGATCCCCTCCGTGGACGGCCCGTGCTCACTGAGCAGCGCCAGCAGGTCCTGAGGGCACAGAGGAGGAGAGTTGCTTGGGCTGGATACGGGCCCTGAGGTAGGTGCTTGGGACAGCCCCTGTCTGGTGGAGCCAGCAGGATGGGATGGGAAGGGATGGGAAGAGACAGGACGGGATGAGATGGGATGGGATGGGATGGGATGGGATGGGATGGGATGGGATGGGATGGGATGAGATGAGATGTGTTGAGTACGCCCTGGCCAGGCTGGCTTACCTGAATGGGCTGGGGCAGCATGCCATCGTGGCTGCAGAGCTCTCCCAGGGGGCGGCCAAACAGAGCTCCCGGGCAAGCAGAGCCTGATGGCCCCGGCACCTCTGGTGCAGCTGAGGTCCCGGACCGTGCAAACGGCCAGGGCAGCCTCATCCTGCTCTGGCGGGACCTGCCTGCTGCCAAGGGAATCAGAGCAAAGAGCCGTGGAGGAGAGGCACGTGGAGAGAGCTCCCAGACTCCCTCCGTGCTGTCCCACCATTGTCCATGCCATGGGAGAGGCGGTGTTTTTTGGGACCAAGTGGCCCCAGGGCTCAGCTCTCTCCTGCTGCTGAGTGATGGGGATGGATATGCCCCGTGTGGAGGGCAACGGCAGCCCCATCACAGCGGGCATGCCCGCCTGCAAGAGCAGGAGAGAAGGGCCATCCTGCCCCTGTCCAATACAAACTCACCATCCACGTGGCCACGTCTGCCGGAAGAGCCAGGAGGTGGCAGCTGCTCGGCGCCAGCCTGCAAGAAATGGGCTGCACTCAGCAAGCAGCCCCTCAGCAGAAAGGGTCCCCAGCGAGCTGCATCAGCCCCTGGCCGTGTATGAGAGCTGGGGATTGCGCCTCAAGTGACCCTGACCTGAGCCTGGCGCTGGAGCAACCTCTCCAGGCTGTTGGCATCCAGCGTCGTCGCCTGGGCAAGGGGAAAAGAGCAGAAGGTGAGGAGTGATGCAGCTGATGGTGGGCTGGGGCAGCCCCTGGGGGAGAGCAGGGGCAGGAGGGACACTCACAGCATTGCGGCCCCTCAGCTCCTTTAGCACCAGCCGGATGGATGGCAGCCGGGTCACCCGGGCCCCCTGCGCTCCTTCCGGCGGTCTGGGCATGGGGAAGGGGCAGAGAAAGAGCTGCGTGAGACCCAAGGCAGCTCCTCCCTCTGCTGCCAGCCTGGGGAGCACTTCCATGCTGCCCGGAAGGGCTGGTACCCCGCGGCAGTGGAGTGGAGCGGGAGCAGCGGGAGTGGTGAGGATGGGGCTGGGCAGGAGTTGGATTGACACAGTCGGAGGAAGCAGCTCCGGCTGCTGTGGCTGCCCAGCAGTGGGGACTCCTCTGCCTGCAGCTGTGGGAGCACGTCTGCCTGCAACCTCTGGGGCACCTCTGCCAAGCCCAGCAGAGGTGTTCCGTTATCGTTTGTGCGTCAGGTGTGGAGCACCCCCCCATGATGGGAGCACAGTCTGCTCTGTGCCCTGTGCTTCAGTGCCAGGTAGGGCTTACCCAAGGAGGGCGCTGAGCCAGAGCTCCTTCACTGCCCGGGAGCTGCCAAGAGAGAGCAGAAGCAGCCTGAGTGCCCGCTGTGCCCCAGCACAGGATGCCCCGAGGGGCAGGACAGAGGTGCTGCCACCCCTCTCGTGGGACGCTGCACCGGGACTCACCAGAAGGTGACGGCGCAGGAGCCGCAGGGCCAGAGGAAGACCAGGGACCTGCCGGCCTTCCCTTCCTCCTCCTCCTCCTCAGTGGCATCCCCGTCGGAGCCCTTCCCGCTGCTCAGCACCTGGAGCAGGCCCAGGGCCAGGCAGAGCAGCGGGCTCGGGGTGCTGCCACGTCTGCAGAGAGGAGCAGCAGGGAGTGACCTGGAGGTGCCCGAGCCCACTGGCTCCCCTCTAGCGCTCAGCTGCTATGGGCACAGCCATGGGTGCACCCAGCAGCAGGGTGCCGGGGAACTGGGCCTACTCTTTGGATGCCCCGGCTCTGGTGCCCTGGTGCCAAGGCCAGGGCTTGGGAGGAAAGGCAGCTGGGCTCTGTCAGTCTTACTTGGTCTTGGCGATGACCACGTTGTCCCTGAAGAGGAGGAGGTCCCTCTTCTTCCCCTGGCTACGGCCCTGGCTCACCCGCACACGCTCCCGCAGCAGCGGCTCCAGCGATGCCTGGTCCAGCGTGCACTGCTGCTCGGGCTCAGGGTCATCCCTGCAGGGCAGATGCCATCGGGCATGAGCAAGGCGGCTGCTTTGGGCTGCAGGTGTGCCGGCGTGTCCCCGAGCCGTGGGGGAACCCACCTGGACCCGCAGCAGCAGAGCCACTGGCCCATCCTCGCAGGGCCGGGAGAGGGCCGGTAAACAGAAAGTTTGCAAAAATAAAGACTGGAGTGCTCCTCCGTAAGAGAAAAGCACCCCCAGTGCCGCTGGTGCTGCTGCGCATAGCACCGTCTCCGCAGGCACTGGGGCCGTTGCCGGGCCAGCAACGGTTTAGAACGGAACACCACGGTGACCTCAGTTCTAGAACGCGGGGGCCCAGGTGGGGCGGGGCACTGTGGGGCTCCCCACAGTATGCCCATGTCCAGCCCCGGCCCCAAGGACTGCTCCCATGCACTGCTCTGTCCACCAATGGAAATTCACAGCTCCTGCAGCCCTGGTCTTCTGACTCACAGAACCAGAGAGCCCCAGGTCTACCATGCACATTGAAGACTGAGGCAAAGCACAAGTATTAAATGCCTCTGTCTTTTCTTCTTCCCCAGTGTTTAGTGGCCATCTTCATAAAGTATCATTCTGAGACTACCCTTTGGTCTCCACTTTTTATTAGCATACTTCAAAAAGCCTTTTGTTGTTGTCTGACGGAACAGTGACCAGTTTCATCTCTAGTTGAGCTTTGGTCTCTCATGATGTCTCCCTCCATGTGAGAGCCACAGCTCAGCAGTCTTCCTGGGAAGCTTGACCTTGCTTCTAGAGAGCATGCAATTTCTTTTCCCGCCCAGCTCCAGGAGGATTTCCAGGCTACTCTTCTGCCACACGTGCTTGACTTCCATTGGCATGATGGGATTGCTGCGCCTGTGCTTTCAGAAGGCGGTTCTTTAAAAGTGAGCTGCTCTCACAGTCCCCTAAGTCCTTCAAAAGCTCAGGCCCAGGAGACCCTGCTAAGGAATGATTGCTAGCAGACACCCACAGGGACATTTTCTTTACTTTCCATTCCCCAGCTCCTCACCATCAGCCTCTCAAATGCATCATCCCTGAGAGTAAGGGCTGTGAAGTCCAACTTCTCCCTTGCACAGAGTGCAAGCCCTCCACCTCTCCTGCCCTTCCTATCCCTCCTGAACAGCCTGTTGAGCCCTCCTGAGCAGTGATGCTCTCTCACTGTTCTGTACCAGGGACAGGAAAGCTTGTCTGCATAACTTCCAGATTTACAAGAGAAAATGCTCACCTGAAGCATGACGCAAATGCAGTTCTGCCACGCAACTCCAAGTGACTGGTTAAAACATTTCATTTTTCTTCCACGGTGACACACGTAATTTAACAGCACCCATGGTTTTGCTAATAATCTCTCCAGGAACTTCAATTTCTCCTTGGATGTTCCAAAGCGCTTCAGTTGCAGCTGAGCATGGAGAGCCATAGCCTGCTCCAAGAGACTCTGCAAATAAAACATTGCTCTTTCCCATTAAACGTGACAGATGGATCCTGGAGATGTAGTCTGGGAAGACTACTAGTCAGCTTTGACACAAGAGAAAGTAGTAAAGGCTTGTCTTTGAGACCTAGCCTGGGATGCTGAGACCACTCATTGAAACACAAAATACCCAGGCTGGGATTCAGCAGCTCTGACTTTAGAGAATTATACTGCAGCTATCAGGAGTAAAACTTTGCAAAGGTGCCGTTATAGGTAGCAGAGTACAAAGTTATTCACGCTGTCCCAAATGTAGATATCTTTAGGACACCTTAAAGTGACCCTATTGACTGGGGCCTCATTTCCACTTCCTAGACACGGGCAACTTAATGCCAATTAAGATGCCCTAATGAAACTAGCACCTAAAGCCTAACAGGTATGACACAGGGACTATGGATAGACTTGCCCTTCGGAGGGGATAGCTGCAAACCAGGTGACATACCTATAGAACCTCAGCTCGTACCCAAATGATGCCAAGGGGTAGGCTACTGTATCAACCCACTTGATACTTACTCACTATAATGGCTGTGTGGACGCCTAGACCAAACAGCGACACAGCAGAAGTTAGAGTGAGCTGAATCCCACCTTAGTTTTAGTTCCCTTTTCTACCAAGGAGGTTTGCATTCTGAACCCCCACAGCTGAGACCTAATGGGAGCATTCTCCATACAGTTTTTGTAGCTTGTCCAGTTCAGAGCAAACTTTGGGCCTAAGGGACTCTTTCCTCCTCTTCTTTGCTCTAACTCCATCTAATGGTAATCTCCATTTGTCAAGTTCAAGAAACACTGTGTAAAGTACTTCTTTAAGTGCCTTTTTGACATTTAAAAAATGAGCATGTCTAATGCTTGGTGATTTCTTATAACAGTGCTTATTTCAGAAATTATATCAATATGTGACATTTCTAATATCAGAAGACACCTTCTGAATTGAGGAGACTTAAAATCAGTTATGAAGCAGTAAACACACAGCTCCACCTGTTGCTCTATGCCAGCTTGGCTTTCAGAGAGAGCTTCTGGTGAATGAGCATTCTGAAAGCAGCAGGTTGTGCCCATAGCCAGATGCCTGACCACAGCTAGTTCATTGTGCAGTCCTAGTTTACTATGGGGTTAATTTAAAAAGCACCAGAGAAATGATAGGGGTTTGGGAGCCATCAAGTGATCCCACAGCAAGACTAGCTGGTATGTGAGCAGAAGGCATTTCCATTTCTCTCTGTCAGTCTCTGTTGTCTACTGCATCAAGCCGGAGTTTTTTACCGGTCCAGCTAGAACCTGCAGCCAACATTGGCTTGATGGGACCACACAAATTCAAATGCATACACAGATGCCTCTACTTCATTTCCCTTTCATTAAGGTTCTTTCTCACCCTTTTATTTGAGTTTCATTTCCTGAAATTCTCTCATGGGGTGCACGTGCTGCCCTCTGCACGAGACCTCTGTTAGGAGGCACAACGCATTACAGTGACAAGAATCTCTCCCGAGATGCTGGAATGGATGGGGCAGGGATAAGAAGGCTGAATTGACTTGCATAAGCAGTACCTAGAATCTTTGTTGATGTTGGTTTTGATACTCACATGGAGTACTGTGTACAGTTCTGGTGTCCTGTCCCGGGTTCAGCAGTAGCAGTTATTTTTCTCCTTCTTAGTAGCTGCTGCAGCGCTGTGGTTTTGACTTTCAGCCTGGGAACAGCACTGATAACACCCATGTTTTTAGTTGCTGCTCCGTAATGTTTACTCTGACCAAGGACTTTCTGAGTCTCATGATCTGCCAGGGAGGAGAGGAAGCCAGGAGGAAGCAGAGACAGGACACCTGACCCAAACTAGCCAAAGGGGTATTCCATACCACAGCATGTCATGCCCAGCATATAAACTGGGGGAAGTCACCCAGAAGGTGTCACTGCTCGGCTTGGGCTGGGTATCGGTTGGCGGGAGGTGAGCGGTTGCATTCTTTTCCCTTGTTATTTCCTTTGTCATTATTATTACTGGTGGCCGCAGCAGTGGTTTGTGTTATACCTTAGTTACTGGACTGTTCTTATCTCAGCCCATGGGAGTTAAATTCTTTTGATTCTCCTCCCCATCCTTCTGCGAGCGGGTGGAGGAAGGGGTGGGAGCGAGATAGCAGCTGTGTACCTCTGGGTTGCTGGCTGGGATTAAACCACGACAGTTCTTTATGGCACCCAATGTGGGGCGCAAACGGTTGAGGTAACGACAGATGTGACCAGAGTGTGTCTAATCGCATTTGTGAAAAGCATTCATTGTTTCGGATTAATAGTCACTCGTCACAATGCTCATTTATTGGCTCCCAAAGTTGTTGCTCTTGATCTCACAGTTTCAGCATGTTGTACCTTACTTACAGTCAGTATTTGCTGTGTTAGTGTTTATCAGCTGGGGGCCTTGGGCTAAGGTTCTTGTTTCATTGTACTTTATGGTAATGACTTGTAATACAATAGACTCGTTGATCATGAAACTGACCTGGCTTGCATTCCCAGTGTGGTCACCACCTCTGTACTTTGGGAGGTACATAATAGAAGTGTTTAGCAATTACACATCTTTTTTCTCCTCCTCCGTTGATCAACCCGTGAAGGAGACATTCCTTTATGTTCCCAGCCCCATCCCCCAGACTGCTTACAGCATCATTTGCAAGTTCTGAAGGTTTTGAATGGCCTTTGGGTACCCTTGAGACTTGCCTGCTGATTGTGATGGGGATCACCATGTTGGCACGTATACAGAGTGTGTTTTATCCACTACCATTTGTCTGATCTTGAAAGTTAATCAGAGTCGGGTTTGGGTCTTGTCTAGGGTTAGATGGCTATATAGGAGGACCAAAAGATTTTCCCTGAGTCACGAGTGGCAGGGTGTGTGACATAGTATGGGCAAGTATCTAGGCCAGTGGTCCCCTCAAGTGCTTTGGAATTTCACCACTGATCAAGAGGCATCCTACTGTTCAAGAGAGAAGATATAGGAGGTATACAACATGGGCCACCCTATGGTTTTATCTGCGGGATCACGGAGAACACATGAGGAAGTGGGATGGAAAACCTACCTCAGCTCTGGAGGAATGGGTGCGTGAGTCGAAGAGGAGAACAAAGGTCAAAGATTATCATCCCGTGAAAGCTGCGGCTTCAGTCTCTGGTGAGCAGGTTCCCAGATGGAGTGGAAGTCCTGATTTTACTCCAGCTCCTGTGATAAGGACTAATCTCTGTCTACCAGACGTAAGTGACCTATGTTGTGATGACTATAAGAGGGTCCCCGGCCTCCAGCCTGGTGGAGGTAGGGGACAATTGGATTTACTGGACTGTGTGGATCAGATGGCTTGGCACATCAGTCCCACAGAACCATAAGGCTCTAGTAGGTACCGGTGCACAGTGTACCCTGATGCCATCAAGCTGTCAAGGGGTGGAACCCATTTCTATTTCTGGAGTGACAGGAGGATCCCAAGAGTTGACTGTACTGGAGGCTGAAATCAGCCTGACTGGGAGGAAGTGGCAAAAGCACTCGATTGTGACTGGTCCAGAGGCTCCATGCATTCTTGGCATAGATTACCTCAGAAGAGAGTACTTCAAAGACCCAAAAGGGTACCGAGGGGCTTTTGGTATTGCTGCTTTGGAGACAGAGGAAATGGAGCAGCTGTCCATCTTGCCTGGTTTCTCAGAGGATCCTTCCGTTGTGGGGTTGCTGAAGGTTGAAGAACAAGTGCCAATCACAACCACAACAGTGCCCCGGAGGCAATATTGCACTAACCAAGACTCCCTGATTCCCATCCATAAGCTGATCCGTAGACTGGAGAGTCAAGGAGTCATCAGTAGGACCCACTCACCCACTAACAGCCCCATATGGCCAGTGTGAAAGTCTAACAGAGAGTGGAGACTAACAGTAGACTCTCAAGGCCTGAATGAAGCCACACCACCCTTGAGTGCTGCCATACCGGACATGCGAGAACTTCAGTATGAACTGGAGTCAAAGGCAGCCGAGTGGTGTGCCACGACTGATATTGCCAATGCATTTTTCTCAGTTCCTCTGTCAGCAGAGTGCAGGCCACAGTTCGCTTTTACTTGGAGGGGGCGTCCAGTCCGCTGGGAACCGACTGCCCCAGGGGTGGAAACACAGCCCTACCATCTGCCATGGACTGATCCAGACTGCACTGGAACAGGGGCAAGCTCCAGAGCCCCTGCAGTACATTGATGACATTATCGTGTGGGGTGATACAGCAGAAGAAGTCTTTGAGAAATGGAGGAAATTATCCAAATCCTGCTGAAAGCCTGTTTTGCCATAAAACGGAGTAAGGTCAAGGGACCTGAATAGAAGATTCAATTTTTGGGAATAAAATGGCAAGATGGATTTTGCCAGATGCCCACAGATGTGATCAACAAGATAACAGCAATGTCTCCACCAACCAATAAGAAAGAAACACACGATTTTTGGGTGTTGTGGGGTTCTGTAGGATGCACATTCAGAATTACAATTTGATTGTAAGCCCTTTCTATCATGTGACCCAGAAGAAGAATGATTTTAAATGGGGCCCTGAGCAACAACAAGCCTTTGAGCAAATTAAACGTGAGATAGTTCATGCAGTAGCCCTTGGACCAGTCCGGACTGGGCCAGATGTTAAAAATGTACTGTACACCGCAGCTGGGGAGTAAGGTCCTACCTGGAGCCTCTGGCAGAAAGTTCCAGGGGAGACTCAAGGTCGACCCTCCGGCTTTTGGAGTCAGGGTTACAGAGGATTTGAGGCCAGCTACACCCCAACTCAAAAAGAGATAGTGGCAGCCTATGAAGGGGTTTGAGCTGCTTCAGAAGTGATTGGCACTGAAGCACAGCTCCTCCTACCACCCCGGTTGCCCATACTGGGCTGGATGTTCAAAGGCAGGGTCTCCTCTACACATCATGCAACTGATGCTACATGGAGTAAGTGGGCTGCACTAATTACACAATGATCTCAAAGAGGAAATCCCAGTCGTCCGGGAATTCTAGAAGTCATCATGGGCTGGCCAGAGGGCAAAGATTTGGAATGTCACCAGAGGAGGAGGTGATGCGTGCTGAAGAGCCCCCACCGTATAATGAAGTGTCAGAAAGTGAAAGAAGTATGCCTTGTTTATTGATGGGCTCTGCCGTATTGTGGGAAAGCATCGGAGATGGAAGGCAGCTGCATGGAGTCCCCAGCGACAAGCTGCAGAAACTGCTGAAGGAGAGGGTGAATCGAGTCAGTTTGCCAAGGTGAAAGCCATCCAGCTGGCCTTGGACATTGCTGAATGAGAAAAGTGGCCAGTACTTTATCTCTATACTGACTCATGGATGGTGGCGAATGCCCTGTGGGGGTGGTTGCAGCAACGAAAGCAGAGCAACTGGCAATGCAGAGGTAAACCCATCTGGGCTGCTGCACCGGGGCAAGGTATCGCTGCCGGGGCGCAGAACCTGGTCGTGAAGGTATGCCACGTAGATACTCATGTACCCAAGAGTCGGGCCACTGAGGAACACCAGAGCAACCAACAAGTGGATAAAGCTGCTAAGATTGAAGTGGCTCAGATGGACTTAGATTGGCAACATAAGGGTGAATTATTTTTGGCCCAGTGGGCCCATGACACCTCAGGCCATCAGGGCAGAGATGCAACACACAGATGGGCTCGTGATCAAGGGGTGGATTTAACAGTGGACACTATTGCCCAGGTTATTGATGACTGTGAAAAATGTACTGCAATTAAGCAAGCTAAACGGTTAAGCCTCTTTGGTATGGAGGACAATGGCTGAAGTACAAATATGGGGAGGCCTGGCAGATTGATTATATCACACTCCCACCAACCCGCCAAGGCAAGTGCCATGTGCTTTCCATGGTGGAAGCAACCACCGGATGGTTGGAAACATACGCTGTGCCCCACGCCACTGCCCGCGACACTCTCCTGGGCCTCGAGAAACAGATTTTGTGGTGACACAGCACCCCAGAGAGAGTGGAGTCAGACAGTGGAACTCATTTCCGGAACAGTCTGATAGATACTTGGGCCAAAGAGCATGGCATTGAATGGATATATCACATGCCCTACCATGCACCAGCCTCTGGAAAAACTGAGAGGTACAATGGGCTGTTAAAAACTACACTGAGAGCAATGGGTGGTGGGACTTTCAAGCACTGGGATACTCATTTACCAAAGGCCACCTGGTTGGTCAACACCAGAGGATCTGCCAACAGGGCTCATCCGGTCCAGTCAGAAGTTTTACATACTGTAGAAGGGTACAAAGTTCCTGTGGTGCACATAAAGAATTTGCTGGGGAAGACAGTCTGGGTTTTTCCCGCTTCAGGTAAGGCAAACCCACTCATGGTATTGCTTGTGCTCAGGGACCCGGATATGCTTGGTGGGTAGTGTGGGAAGATGGGCAAGTCCAATGTGTACCTCAGGGGGATTTGATTTTAGGGGGAAAACAGCCAGTGAACTCGATTGTATGCTGTCTCCTGCTATGTAGCACTTTTATAACTCACCAGCTAGACGTCTTCCGGTCACCAGCGACTGGCCCTCACTTCCCTCTGACCATCATCCCAACAAGAATGAACTTTGATAAAACCAGACGAGTTCTGCAGTGTCATCAGCAGGCGAAGGCCCAACACTGCACACAGACCCTCCTGCTCTGAAAGACTGCTGCAAGAGATGGAGCCTGACATCATGGACCGGATGGACTCAGCAGCTTTATCAGGATTGGTCCATGCACTAAGGAATGATCTCTCTCTTTTTGTGTGTGGGGGTGTACATATATATATATCTATATATATATATGAGATAAGAGTGATGGTATATTGAAAATGTGGGATCTGAGCATGACATGAATGGTATGGAATGATGGGTGGATACTGTCCTGGGTTCAGCAGTAGCAGTCATTTTTCTCCTTCGTAGTAGCTGGTGCAGTGCTGTGGTTTAAATTTCGACCTGGGAACAGCGCTGATAACACCAATGCTTTTAGTTGCTGCTCATTAATGTTCAGTCTGACCAAGGACTTTCTGAGTCTCATGCTCTGCCAGGGAGGAGGGGAAGCGGGGAGGAAGTAGAGACAGGACACCTGACCCAAACTAGCCAAAGAGGTACTCTATACCGCAACTCGTCATGCTCAGCATATAAAGTAGGGGCAGTTACCCAGGAAGCCCAGATAGCTGCTTGGGTCAGTCTGGGTATTTTTCAGTGGGAGGTGAGTGGTTGTATCTCTTCCCTTGTTATTTCCCTTATCATTATTATTGTTACTGGTAGCAGCAGTGGTTTGTGTTATACCTTATTTACTGGACTGTTCTTATCTCAAACTGTTGGAGTTACATTCTTTCAATTCTCCTCCCCATCCCTCTGGGAGCCGGGGGAGGAATGGGGGGATTGAGCCAGCAGCTGCGTACCTCTGGGTTGCCGTTTGGGCTTAAACCAGAGCATGTCCTCAGCATGAGAAGGACTTTGAGGTGTTGGAGCAAGTCCAGAGAATGGCCATAAAGATGATAAGGGTGCTCGAGCACTCCCATATGAAGAGAGGCTGAGAAAGTTGGGGCTGTACAGCCTCTGTTGTTTACTGCATCAAGCTTGAGGTTTTTATTTCTCCAGCTAGAACCTGCAATTAATATTGCCTTGATGGGCCCAGGCAAATTCCAATGGATACACTGGCTGCATGTAGACCTCATAGCTGCCTTCCAGTATCTGAAGGGGGCCTATCGGGTTGCTGGGGAGAGACTCTTCATTAGGGACGGTAGTGATAGGACAAGGGGTAACGGGTTCAAACTAAAACAGGGAAAGTTCAGATTAGATATGAGGAAGGAGTTGTTTTCTGTGAGGGTGATGAGGCACTGGAATGGGTTGCCCAAGGAAGTTGTGAATGCTCCATCCCTGGCAGTATTCAAGGACGGGTTGGACAGGGCCTTGTGTGACATGGTTCAGTGAGAGGTGTTCCTGCCTATGGCAGGGGCATTGGAACTGGATGATCTTTCACCCACCTTGAAGGTCCTTTCCAACCCTATCTATTTGATGATTCCATGATTCTCTGAGTACCCTTTGATTTACTACAGTGCTACAGTCCTGTGACCAGATTCTTTATTCATTTATGTCATATAAAGCTGTTGATATAGGAGCAGGATGGAAACACTTCCGACCTGATTTGCCCTGGCAGAAGCTCACAGATTGACGCAGGATGGCTCAGCTCAGTCTAAGTAACTGCTAAAAGAATAATCCGCATGGGCAGGTTTAGAAGGGAACAGACACAACAAAGCAGGAATCACTGCCTGCTAGTTTATTCTTCCTTAGAGAATTTGGTAAATACACTGTGTCACTTGTGTTAAGTAGACATGAAGTACAGGTTTTCTGACAGTGAAGGAGGTGGGTAGTTGCTTAAGTTCATACAGAAATCAGTTTACAAAGGGTGGGTGATAGGGAAAAAGTTCAGAGTTGCTTTGTCTTTCTTCATCATAGCATATATTTATATTTGTATGTGTCGTGGTTTAAGCCTCTAAACTCACGAAGTCGCTCACTCACTCACTCACTCCCCCTTTTTCTTCCCCCAGTCCCGGGGGGATGGGGAGGGAAATCAAAAGAATGCAACCTCCACAGGTTGAGATAAGAACAGTCCAGTAACCGAGGCATTACACAAACCACTGCTGCTACCACCAATAGTAATAACGACCAGGGAAATACAAGGGAAGAGGATACAACTGCTCACCACCCGACCAAGCCGAGACAGAGAGTGACTTCCGGGTTCCTGCCCCCAGGTTTTACATCCTGGTCACGACGTGCTGTGGCATGGAAACCTCTGTGGTCAGTTTGGGTCAGGTGTCCTATCTCTGCTTCCTCACGGCTTCCCCTCCTCCCTGGCAGAGCGTGAGACTCAGAAAGTCCTTGGTCAGCCCAAAATATTACCAAGCAGTAACTGAAAACTCTGGTGTTATCAGCGCTGCTCCCAGGCTGAAAGTCAAAAACACAGCGCTGCACCAGCTACCAAGAAGGAGAAAAAAAAGGACTGTTACTGCTGAACCCAGGACAGTATGTGTGTGCGTGAATGGATAGATAGATAGATAGATAGATAGATACATACATACATACATACATACATAAATACATTGATAGATCACACTATAAACAGGTTCACTGTGTCTATATCTGTCATGGTTTAAGCCCAGCTGGCAACCCAGAACCATGCAGACGCTCATTCACTCCCCTCCTTCTTTCTCCCTCTGCTCCTGGAGGGATTGGGAGGACAATTGAGAGAATGTAATCACACGGGTTGAAATAAGAACAGTCCAGTAACTAAGGTATAACACAAACCACTGCTGCTACCACCAATAATAATAATTATAAGGGAACTAGTAAGGGAAGAGAAAACAACTGCTCACCACCCACCAACCGATACCCAGACCAACCCGAGCAGTGACCTAACTTTTCTGAGTAACTGCCCCCAGTTTCTATACTGGGCATGGTGTGCCCAGCATAAACAAAGCATAAACGAAATGGTATGGAATACCCCTTTAGCTAGTTTGGGTTGGGAATCCTGTCTCTGCTTCCTCCTGGCTTCCCCTCTTCACCGGCAGAACATGAGACTCAGAAAGCCCTAAGTCAGTGGCACTCAACGTGACACTCAAACCCACAACTCTGAGATTAAGAGTCTCATGCTCTCCCAGCTGAGTGAGCCGGGTAAGCCTGCAGCACCTGGCATTCTCAGGCAGTCTCCCCTCCAGGTACTAACCAAGTATATGCCTATATTCTATTTTACATTCTATATTTCTATATCATATATGTCTAACCTGATACATTTGCCAGGGGAAAAAAAATCTAATGAGCTGGCAGAAACAAAAATTGACAGCAACATCAGCACTGCAGGAACAAGAGAACTGCTTCCTGCAGGCCCACCTTCACTTCTCAGTGAGTCTGGTGCAAGAAACCCTTCCAGCACACAGGAATGTGGCGATCCATCCTACAAAGGACTTGCAGACATCAGGAGATTTCTGATGTTCTGGAATTGAAAGAAAAATCCCTCTCTGAGCCATGACTGCATCACAATGGTTAAAAAGCAGCCCCTGTGCTGAACACCTGAGGACCAGAAAACAATCAGTTCAGGAGCAAAGCAGAGAGATGTATCGCAAACGTAGTAGTAAGTTTATGTTCTTCCATCACTGTGACAAATTAGTTTTTCTATGATACTGGGAGCACCCATTTCCCAGATTTCCCTCCTCTCCCAGCACGTAGGAAGCAAATACAGATTTCAAGACAGCAGGAACAGCAGCGAGTCATGTTTACCAAGTAGGCACTTATTTTAGAACTAAAATCAGAATCCCACATTTCGTAAGTATCAGGGCATGCAGAAGGCACATTGTCCTTAGCATAATTCAGTCATCCCAGCACTTTGTAACTGAGGATGACCACCTAGAGGGCATCCTGGTCAGCTTGGGCGCTGCAGATCATTTGTGCCAGTTTGCTCCAGTTTGCTCCAATAGGTAGAAAACATCCCTAGGGATGAGGGAACTGTTTCAAACGTTTGTTGCCTGTGTCTTGCTGCCCCTTACTGGAATAAGGGCATGGGTACTTCAGTTTTCATTCAAACTTTTGTTCTCAACATGCGGTGTGATTTAGGGGTTTTACTTTTCCCTGAGGAAGAGGAGGAGTCATTCCTAGCATTGCCAGCTAGTAGAGAATGGCTTTTAATTCAGCAGCTACTTTTTAAATGAGGTAGATTTGAAGTGACTGTCCCCTTCAAACTTACAAGCTCTAGCTTTTCCAGCTGACAAAAAATAATCTCCTTTCCATAAATAGAGCTTTGGTACTGAATGTGAAGAAGGATGGAACAAAAGGATACCCAGGCTGCAGAAATACTGACCAGTGACTTTCTGTCAAAAGCAGTGCTTTTGTTTCTTGGATAAGAAGAGGTAGCAACGTACTCAAGTTCTTGCCTTGTCAAGACCTTTTCTTGGATGCAAGTGTCTCCTCAGGTCTTTTAGGAGAAATTACAAAGTTCCTGAGAGGAAGAAAAGGCTTTTACAAATATGACCATGGCATGACCTTTTGTCTTCTTGGACAGGTAAGTATCAGAGAGAGAGAGAGAAATGAAACCCAAAGGTGGAGAGAGGACTAGAAGGGGAAGGGGCTCATCCAAAACCAGAGACTGGCCTCATATTGATTTTGCACTTTATTTCTGTGTAGAAAGGGTAAGAACATTCAGAAAGCATAGCACACATGAAGAAATGCTGAGAACTGCAGGCACTCTGCGCAACCTATTCCAGCAAATGCAAGGAGAATGCGCACGCATCAGTCACTCAGCCCCATTACAAACAAATCGCTCAGTTGGTACCCAGATGTGAGACAGTTTTGTCTGCAGGCGACAAACTGGGATGCCTGCTGTCATTTCCAATGGCATTTAGACAGCCTTCTGTTTATAAAGTATCACAGTAGACACTGGACATCTATGGTAGATCACACTAAGATCTTGAGAGCTGATCTGACTCCCTCTCCCATGCAGAGGGATCTGAGGGATTTTTTCTTTTTTTTCTTTTTCCCCAAATGGGATTTCGGGTTGGGGGTTTTTGTTTGGTTGGGTTTGGGGGTGTTTGTTCCTTCACAAGTTTTTTTTCTCTTTTTTGTTGTTGTTGTTGGAGGATTTTTGTTTGGTTTTGTGAGGGTTTTCTTAAAATTTTGTTTTCTTATTGTTGCTTTTTTGGTTCTGTTTCAGCATCTCCCTGCCCGGAATGAGCAGTTGTCAATGAAAACACAGTGGTTCAATTCCATGCTCCTTTCTGCTGCCTGCTTGCCCGCCTGCATTTTCTCCTAGAGACAATTTTCTCCTCTGGACCTTCACAGGTGTCTAAGATAATGCAGCTGTATTCCAAGCGCAGGCCAGTACTCATCTGGAGCATATCTGAATCTTTTTCAAGGTGCAGTAGTAGTTCCTCTGCATTCATAAATGTCTTTCTCTCATTTCTTGCCCAAGCCAGAGACTCTCCCGGCATACTTTCTCTTCTGTTTGGCAGAATACTTTCTTTTTCTGCATTCTGCAGGGTGCAGATGGCAAGGCAGAGAGACAGATGCAACTTCTGTAATTCTTTCTGCTTTGTTACTAACAGCGCTGTAAAGCCACTCCAAGACAAGTCTTGTGAGCTAACATGAAATTGATAGAAGTCCTTTCCAACCCTAACTACCCTATAATCTACAAAACTACGAAGTATATTATCAAACAACATGAAATAACTACTAATTACCCTAACACTAAATACCCTAACACTAATTTCTAACAGAAACAGCAATAGCCTAACAAACATAGGCAGAAACAGAGTAACAAATGCAGTAACACAGTAACAAACGCAGCAATAAATGCCGTCAGATGGCATTCAAAGTCCAGCTCCGCACTCGGGGAGACGCGCCAGCGGGCAGGCATTTGCCGGCAGAGCTGATGAGTGAGCCCGCAAGGCCTCCTGCGAGGGCTGGCATGGGCCCGACGGCGCTGCTCTGGCTCCGGGGCGGGTTGGTGGCACCTTCCACACAGAGCAGGACACCGTGGCTCTGTCCTCGCCGCCACCGGGGTGGTGCTGGGGCCGCAGGGTGGAACTCGAAGGCCGGGCGGCAGAGCTCCTCTGGGGAGCCCAAGCAGTACACGGGCACCTATGAGGGCAGAGTCAGAAAGCGCAGATGAAACCGTGAGGGCAGGAACAGGCAGGAGTTGGCTCTCCGGGGTTTTTTGGACGTGTGCTGTCAAAGGGGTCATTCCTAGCCCAGGGGAGAGGCTCCTTCCTGGCAACTGCAGTTTGCTTTGGTCCCTTCTCAACCTACGTGATTGACACGCTCAGAGCATGGCAAGTTGACAGGGATGTGCAGTGCCCCTCACCAGGGAGCAGGGCTTGGCAGGGAGCCCTGGGAGCTCTGGCATGGTCCTTTCCAAAACCCAAGCAGCAGCATCCCTCACTTTGCTGTACTAAAATCAGACTTACACAAACTGGGCTTCTACAGGGGCAAAATGAAACCTGCCAATGCTGCGGTGGTACGTTTCTGCTGACAGACATGCTCCTCCGAGGACATCTGCATGCCCCCTTTCTAGGACCATCCTCTGCACCTCAGGAGTATTTCCTATCCTCAGAACTTAGAAAGATGGAAAAGAAGGTCTGCTACATACCCGCGCTCCTCCTTCTTCCCCTGCTTTCAGTTGCCCATCCCTGAGAAGGGCTCGGTGGACAGCCTGCTCTTCTTCTTGCAGGGTGGCCCATCGCTCCCCTCTTCAGAGGCTGCTTGCCGCTTTCGGTTCCCTCTTGCGGAGCCGGGCAACCTTTCCATTCAACAGGATTGTTAGACAGCTGAAGCCACGATTACCTTGAACCAAGCAAAGCTAGGTACTTTTACCTTTCCTCCCTGCCAAAGCTGTTCTGTTGCTCGCTCTCAGGAGCGACAGGAGGCACCTGCAATGGGAAGGTGTAAGTTAGCAGGGAGCAAGCACCTCCCTGCCCAATTGCTCCCCGAGCTCTGAAAGGCACAGCCCTTGGATGGCTTTGCTCAGCTCAGCTGAGCCAGCTGCGAGATCACCACACAAAGCAGGATGCTCAACCTGCATCCGCCTTGCTTGGAGCTTTGGCAGAGCTGCAGGCCGGTGGCTGACCGTGCTTGTCCCTGCGGCAGCAGCCCCACCTTCCGAAGGGGAAGGCTTTTGTTGTCACGCTCTTTGTGCACTTCACAAACCTCGGCTGTTTCTGCCTCTGCGGGCGGCGCTGGAGGCTCCTCGTCCCCCTCACTGCCCAGCCCGGCCTCCTCCTGCCCAAGGAGCTCCTCCTGCTCTTCGATGAGGAGCTGCACGAGCTGGGTCACCTGCACACAGCAAAGCACTGCTTTCACCCAGGGCCCTGAGAGGGCTCCAACAGCCTTTCCCAGCCTGACCCACGCTTCTGTGCAGGAAGCTGCAGCCCTGGGGCTGCCCTTCCCGGCTGCTGCCCCACGGCTTTGCTGATGGGAGGAGGCAGCCAGGACCCTGGCAACAGCAAAGCTGGGGCGGGCTGGGGAGGCTGTAGCCTGGCGGCGAACGCAGCGTACCTTGCCCGTCTCCTGAGCCAGGGCATCCAGGGGCAGCTCCTGGGGTGGGCTCAGGAGGTTTGGCCCCACGCAGATGGCCAGGTTCCCGGCCGTCATCTTCGTTGTGGCCACGTTAATGCTGATGCTCCTAAGCAGCAACAGCAACTGCCGCAGCAGGAGCAGGTTGGCCTCGGGTAACCTGCTGGCCACCCTGAGGGAGTGGGAGCACAGCGTTAATGAAGTCGGTGTTGACAACACAGGTCTCCCAGGCTGATCTCACCCAAGGCCACCACCTGCTCTACAGCAGAGGGACTGCCTTCACTGAGACACAGCCACCTCCCTTCATCCCTGCCCTTCTCACAGAGGCCCCTGTTGGAGCAAGCCCCAGTCCCCGTGGGAAGTGCTCCATGGAGAGAAATGCTTCCCAGTGCCCTTTTCCCCCAACACCAAAACACCACAGAAGCCCGAGGCGGCTTGCAGGAAGCATGGCTATTTCAGGCAGGCCATTGCTTTGCAGGCGAGTGCCAGCCTGTGCCGGTCCCCGCAGGCTGCTGCCGCACTTACTCCCTGAGTGCTGCCAGCCTCTCCTGCCTGCTGGTCTTCTGCATGGCGCTCATCCACTCCTCGTAGAGCCGGCCATCGAGGAGCTTGGAGGGGATCTTCCGGAGCAGGTCCTGCGGGGCCAAGGGCTCCGCGTGAGGTTTTGGCCGCTGGCCCCCAGGAGCACCCGCAGCATCCCCCGCCCTCTGGCTCATGAGCAGGCGGCTGGGTTTCTGCTGGTGCTCCCGCAGGTGCCCGTCAGCACCAAGAGAGCCGGGAGCTGCAGGCTCCAGGTCAGCAGGGCTCACCTTCAAGAGGACGGCCAGCAGCAGCACGGGCTGGCTTTCGAGGTGGACCTCCAGCCCGCTGTCGAGTGCCTCCCTGACCTCGCGGGTGGCACGCTCGCTGGCTGACAGCCGGAAGATCCCCTCCGTGGACGGCCCGTGCTCACTGAGCAGTGCCAGCAGGTCCTGAGGGCACAGAGGAGGAGAGTTGTTGGGCTGGATACGGGCCCTGAGGTAGGTGCTTGGGACAGCCCCTGTCTGGTGGAGCCAGCAGGATGGGATGGGAAGGGATGGGAAGAGACAGGACGGGATGAGATGGGATGGGATGGGATGGGATGGGATGGGATGAGATGAGATGTGTTGAGTACGCCCTGGCCAGGCTGGCTTACCTGAATGGGCTGGGGCAGCATGCCATCGTGGCTGCAGAGCTCTCCCAGGGGGCGGCCAAACAGAGCTCCCGGGCAAGCAGAGCCTGATGGCCCCGGCACCTCTGGTGCAGCTGAGGTCCCGGACCGTGCAAACGGCCAGGGCAGCCTCATCCTGCTCCGGCGGGACCTGCCTGCTGCCAAGGGAATCAGAGCAAAGAGCCGTGGAGGAGAGGCACGTGGAGAGAGCTCCCAGACTCCCTCCGTGCTGTTCCACCATTGTCCATGCCATGGGAGAGGCGGTGTTTTTTGGGACCAAGTGGCCCCAGGGCTCAGCTCTCTCCTGCTGCTGAGCGATGGGGATGGATATGCCCCGTGGGGAGGGCAACGGCAGCCCCATCACAGCGGGCATGCGCGCCTGCAAGAGCAGGAGAGAAGGGCCATCCTGCCCCTGTCCAATGCAAACTCACCATCCACGTGGCCACGTCTGCCGGAAGAGCCAGGAGGTGGCAGCTGCTCGGCGCCAGCCTGCAAGAAATGGGCTGCACTCAGCAAGCAGCCCCTCAGCAGAAAGGGTCCCCAGCGAGCTGCATCAGCCCCTGGCCGTGTATGAGAGGTGGGGATTGCGCCTCAAGTGACCCTGACCTGAGCCTGGCGCTGGAGCAACCTCTCCAGGCTGTTGGCATCCAGCGTCGTCGCCTGGGCAAGGGGAAAAGAGCAGAAGGTGAGGAGTGATGCAGCTGATGGTGGGCTGGGGCAGCCCCTGGGGAGAGCAGGGGCAGGAGGGACACTCACAGCATTGCGGCCCCTCAGCTCCTTCAGCACCAGCCGGATGGATGGCAGCCGGGTCACCCGGGCCCCCTGCGCTCCTTCCGGCGGTCTGGGCGTGGGGAAGGGGCAGAGAAAGAGCTGCGTGAGACCCAAGGCAGCTCCTCCCTCTGCTGCCAGCCTGGGGAGCACTTCCATGCTGCCCGGAAGGGCTGGTACCCCGCGGCAGTGGAGTGGAGCGGGAGCAGCGGGAGTGGTGAGGATGGGGCTGGGCAGGAGTTGGATTGACACAGCCGGAGGAAGCAGCTCCGGCGGCTGTGGCTGCCCAGCAGTGGGGACTCCCCTGCCTGCAGCTGTGGGAGCGCCTCTGCCTGCAACCTCTGGGGCACCTCTGCCAAGCCCAGCAGAGGTGTTCCGTTATCGTTTGTACGTCAGGTGTGGAGCACCCCCCCATGATGGGAGCACAGTCTGCTCTGTGCCCTGTGCTTCAGTGCCAGGTAGGGCTTACCCAAGGAGGGCGCTGAGCCAGAGCTCCTTCACTGCCCGGGAGCTGCCAAGAGAGAGCAGAAGCAGCCTGAGTGCCCGCTGTGCCCCAGCGCAGGATGCCCCGAGGGGCAGGACAGAGGTGCTGCCACCCCTCTCGTGGGACGCTGCACCGGGACTCACCAGAAGGTGACGACACAGGAGCCGCAGGGCCAGAGGAAGACCAGGGACCTGCCGGCCTTCCCTTCCTCCTCCTCCTCCTCAGTGGCATCCCCGTCGGAGCCCTTCCCGCTGCTCAGCACCTGGAGCAGGCCCAGGGCCAGGCAGAGCAGCGGGCTCGGGGTGCTGCCACGTCTGCAGAGAGGAGCAGCAGGGAGTGACCTGGAGGTGCCCGAGCCCACTGGCTCCCCTCTAGCGCTCAGCTGCTATGGGCACAGCCATGGGTGCACCCAGCAGCAGGGTGCCGGGGAACTGGGCCTACTCTTTGGATGCCCCAGCTCTGGTGCCCTGGTGCCAAGGCCAGGGCTTGGGAGGAAAGGCAGCTGGGCTCTGTCAGTCTTACTTGGTCTTGGCGATGACCACGTTGTCCCTGAAGAGGAGGAGGTCCCTCTTCTTCCCCTGGCTACGGCCCTGGCTCACCCGCACACGCTCCCTGAGCAGCGGCTCCAGCGATGCCTGGTCCAGCCTGCACTGCTGCTCGGGCTCAGGGTCATCCCTGCAGGGCAGATGCCATCGGGCATGAGCAAGGCGTCTGCTTTGGGCTGCAGGTGTGCCGGCGTGTCCCCGAGCCGTGGGGGAACCCACCTGGACCCGCAGCAGCAGAGCCACTGGCCCATCCTCGCAGGGCCGGGAGAGGGCCGGTAAACAGAAAGTTTGCAAAAATAAAGACTGGAGTGCTCCTCCGTAAGAGAAAAGCACCCCCAGTGCCGCTGGTGCTGCTGCACACAGCACCGTCTCCGCAGGCACTGGGGCCGTTGCCGGGCCAGCAACGGTTTAGAACGGAACACCACGGTGACCTCAGTTCTAGAACGCGGGGGCCCAGGTGGGGCGGGGCACTGTGGGGCTCCCCACAGTATGCCCATGTCCAGCCCCGGCCCCAAGGACTGCTCCCATGCACTGCTCTGTCCACCAATGGAAATTCACAGCTCCTGCAGCCCTGGTCTTCTGACTCACAGAACCAGAGAGCCCCAGGTCTACCATGCACATTGAAGACTGAGGCAAAGCACAAGTATTAAATGCCTCTGTCTTTTCTTCTTCCCCAGTGTTTAGTGGCCATCTTCATAAAGTATCATTCTGAGACTACCCTTTGGTCTCCACTTTTTATTAGCATACTTCAAAAAGCCTTTTGTTGTTGTCTGACGGAACAGTGACCAGTTTCATCTCTAGTTGAGCTTTGGTCTCTCATGATGTCTCCCTCCATGTGAGAGCCACAGCTCAGCAGTCTTCCTGGGAAGCTTGACCTTGCTTCTAGAGAGCATGCAATTTCTTTTCCCGCCCAGCTCCAGGAGGATTTCCAGGCTACTCTTCTGCCACACGTGCTTGACTTCCATTGGCATGATGGGATTGCTGCGCCTGTGCTTTCAGAAGGCGGTTCTTTAAAAGTGAGCTGCTCTCACAGTCCCCTAAGTCCTCAAAAGCTCAGGCCCAGGAGACCCTGCTAAGGAATGATTGCTAGCAGACACCCACAGGGACATTTTCTTTACTTTCCATTCCCCAGCTCCTCACCATCAGCCTCTCAAATGCATCATCCCTGAGAGTAAGGGCTGTGAAGTCCAACTTCTCCCTTGCACAGAGTGCAAGCCCTCCACCTCTCCTGCCCTTCCTATCCCTCCTGAACAGCCTGTTGAGCCCTCCTGAGCAGTGATGCTCTCTCACTGTTCTGTACCAGGGACAGGAAAGCTTGTCTGCATAACTTCCAGATTTACAAGAGAAAATGCTCACCTGAAGCATGACGCAAATGCAGTTCTGCCACGCAACTCCAAGTGACTGGTTAAAACATTTCATTTTTCTTCCACGGTGACACACGTAATTTAACAGCACCCATGGTTTTGCTAATAATCTCTCCAGGAACTTCAATTTCTCCTTGGATGTTCCAAAGCGCTTCAGTTGCAGCTGAGCATGGAGAGCCATAGCCTGCTCCAAGAGACTCTGCAAATAAAACATTGCTCTTTCCCATTAAACGTGACAGATGGATCCTGGAGATGTAGTCTGGGAAGACTACTAGTCAGCTTTGACACAAGAGAAAGTAGTAAAGGCTTGTCTTTGAGACCTAGCCTGGGATGCTGAGACCACTCATTGAAACACAAAATACCCGGGCTGGGATTCAGCAGCTCTGACTTTAGAGAATTATACTGCAGCTATCAGGAGTAAAACTTTGCAAAGGTGCCGTTATAGGTAGCAGAGTACAAAGTTATTCACGCTGTCCCAAATGTAGATATCTTAAGGACACCTTAAAGTGACCCTATTGACTGGGGCCTCATTTCCACTTCCTAGACACGGGCAACTTAATGCCAATTAAGATGCCCTAATGAAACTAGCACCTAAAGCCTAACAGGTATGACACAGGGACTATGGATAGACTTGCCCTTCGGAGGGGATAGCTGCAAACCAGGTGACATACCTATAGAACCTCAGCTCGTACCCAAATGATGCCAAGGGGTAGGCTACTGTATCAACCCACTTGATACTTACTCACTATAATGGCTGTGTGGACGCCTAGACCAAACAGTGACACAGCAGAAGTTAGAGTGAGCTGAATCCCACCTTAGTTTTAGTTCCCTTTTCTACCAAGGAGGTTTGCATTCTGAACCCCCACAGCTGAGACCTAATGGGAGCATTCTCCATACAGTTTTTGTAGCTTGTCCAGTTCAGAGCAAACTTTGGGCCTAAGGGACTCTTTCCTCCTCTTCTTTGCTCTAACTCCATCTAATGGTAATCTCCATTTGTCAAGTTCAAGAAACACTGTGTAAAGTACTTCTTTAAGTGCCTTTTTGACATTTGAAAAATGAGCATGTCTAATGCTTGGTGATTTCTTATAACAGTGCTTATTTCAGAAATTATATCAATATGTGACATTTCTAATATCAGAAGACACCTTCTGAATTGAGGAGACTTAAAATCAGTTATGAAGCAGTAAACACACAGCTCCACCTGTTGCTCTATGCCAGCTTGGCTTTCAGAGAGAGCTTCTGGTGAATGAGCATTCTGAAAGCAGCAGGTTGTGCCCATAGCCAGATGCCTGACCACAGCTAGTTCATTGTGCAGTCCTAGTTTACTATGGGGTTAATTTAAAAAGCACCAGAGAAATGATAGGGGTTTGGGAGCCATCAAGTGATCCCACAGCAAGACTAGCTGGTATGTGAGCAGAAGGCATTTCCATTTCTCTCTGTCAGTCTCTGTTGTCTACTGCATCAAGCCGGAGTTTTTTACCGGTCCAGCTAGAACCTGCAGCCAACATTGGCTTGATGGGACCACACAAATTCAAATGCATACACAGATGCCTCTACTTCATTTCCCTTTCATTAAGGTTCTTTCTCACCCTTTTATTTGAGTTTCATTTCCTGAAATTCTCTCATGGGGTGCACGTGCTGCCCTCTGCACGAGACCTCTGTTAGGAGGCACAACGCATTACAGTGACAAGAATCTCTCCCGAGATGCTGGAATGGATGGGGCAGGGATAAGAAGGCTGAATTGACTTGCATAAGCAGTACCTAGAATCTTTGTTGATGTTGGTTTTGATACTCACATGGAGTACTGTGTACAGTTCTGGTGTCCTGTCCCGGGTTCAGCAGTAGCAGTTATTTTTCTCCTTCTTAGTAGCTGCTGCAGCGCTGTGGTTTTGACTTTCAGCCTGGGAACAGCACTGATAACACCCATGTTTTTAGTTGCTGCTCCGTAATGTTTACTCTGACCAAGGACTTTCTGAGTCTCATGATCTGCCAGGGAGGAGAGGAAGCTAGGAGGAAGCAGAGACAGGACACCTGACCCAAACTAGCCAAAGGGGTATTCCATACCACAGCATGTCATGCCCAGCATATAAACTGGGGGAAGTCACCCAGAAGGTGTCACTGCTCGGCTTGGGCTGGGTATCGGTTGGCGGGAGGTGAGCGGTTGCATTCTTTTCCCTTGTTATTTCCTTTGTCATTATTATTACTGGTGGCCGCAGCAGTGGTTTGTGTTATACCTTAGTTACTGGACTGTTCTTATCTCAGCCCATGGGAGTTAAATTCTTTTGATTCTCCTCCCCATCCTTCTGCGAGCGGGTGGAGGAAGGGGTGGGAGCGAGATAGCAGCTGTGTACCTCTGGGTTGCTGGCTGGGATTAAACCACGACAGTTCTTTATGGCACCCAATGTGGGGCGCAAACGGTTGAGGTAACGACAGATGTGACCAGAGTGTGTCTAATCGCATTTGTGAAAAGCATTCATTGTTTCGGATTAATAGTCACTCGTCACAATGCTCATTTATTGGCTCCCAAAGTTGTTGCTCTTGATCTCACAGTTTCAGCATGTTGTACCTTACTTACAGTCAGTATTTGCTGTGTTAGTGTTTATCAGCTGGGGGCCTTGGGCTAAGGTTCTTGTTTCATTGTACTTTATGGTAATGACTTGTAATACAATAGACTCGTTGATCATGAAACTGACCTGGCTTGCATTCCCAGTGTGGTCACCACCTCTATACTTTGGGAGGTACATAATAGAAGTGTTTAGCAATTACACATCTTTTTTCTCCTCCTCCGTTGATCAACCCGTGAAGGAGACATTCCTTTATGTTCCCAGCCCCATCCCCCAGACTGCTTACAGCATCATTTGCGAGTTCTGAAGGTTTTGAATGGCCTTTGGGTACCCTTGAGACTTGCCTGCTGATTGTGATGGGGATCACCATGTTGGCACGTATACAGAGTGTGTTTTATCCACTACCATTTTGTCTGATCTTGAAAGTTAATCAGAGTCGGGTTTGGGTCTTGTCTAGGGTTAGATGGCTATATAGGAGGACCAAAAGATTTTCCCTGAGTCACGAGTGGCAGGGTGTGTGACATAGTATGGGCAAGTATCTAGGCCAGTGGTCCCCTCAAGTGCTTTGGAATTTCACCACTGATCAAGAGGCATCCTACTGTTCAAGAGAGAAGATCTAGGAGGTATACAACATGGGCCACCCTATGGTTTTATCTGCGGGATCACGGAGAACACATGAGGAAGTGGGATGGAAAACCTACCTCAGCTCTGGAGGAATGGGTGCGTGAGTCGAAGAGGAGAACAAAGGTCAAAGATTATCATCCCGTGAAAGCTGCGGCTTCAGTCTCTGGTGAGCAGGTTCCCAGATGGAGTGGAAGTCCTGATTTTACTCCAGCTCCTGTGATAAGGACTAATCTCTGTCTACCAGACGTAAGTGACCTATGTTGTGATGACTATAAGAGGGTCCCCGGCCTCCAGCCTGGTGGAGGTAGGGGACAATTGGATTTACTGGACTGTGTGGATCAGATGGCTTGGCACATCAGTCCCACAGAACCATAAGGCTCTAGTAGGTACCGGTGCACAGTGTACCCTGATGCCATCAAGCTGTCAAGGGGTGGAACCCATTTCTATTTCTGGAGTGACAGGAGGATCCCAAGAGTTGACTGTACTGGAGGCTGAAATCAGCCTGACTGGGAGGAAGTGGCAAAAGCACTCGATTGTGACTGGTCCAGAGGCTCCATGCATTCTTGGCATAGATTACCTCAGAAGAGAGTACTTCAAAGACCCAAAAGGGTACCGAGGGGCTTTTGGTATTGCTGCTCTGGAGACAGAGGAAATGGAGCAGCTGTCCATCTTGCCTGGTTTCTCAGAGGATCCTTCCGTTGTGGGGTTGCTGAAGGTTGAAGAACAAGTGCCAATCACAACCACAACAGTGCCCCGGAGGCAATATTGCACCAACCAAGACTCCCTGATTCCCATCCATAAGCTGATCCGTAGACTGGAGAGTCAAGGAGTCATCAG
Source organism: Myiopsitta monachus (assembly GCA_017639245.1). Classification (NCBI taxonomy): domain Eukaryota; kingdom Metazoa; phylum Chordata; class Aves; order Psittaciformes; family Psittacidae; genus Myiopsitta; species Myiopsitta monachus. The sequence continues at coordinate 72,649,392 of CM029919.1, forward strand.
TAGGACCCACTCACCCACTAACAGCCCCATATGGCCAGTGTGAAAGTCTAACAGAGAGTGGAGACTAACAGTAGACTCTCAAGGCCTGAATGAAGCCACACCACCCTTGAGTGCTGCCATACCGGACATGCGAGAACTTCAGTATGAACTGGAGTCAAAGGCAGCCGAGTGGTGTGCCACGACTGATATTGCCAATGCATTTTTCTCAGTTCCTCTGTCAGCAGAGTGCAGGCCACAGTTCGCTTTTACTTGGAGGGGCGTCCAGTCCGCTGGGAACCGACTGCCCCAGGGGTGGAAACACAGCCCTACCATCTGCCATGGACTGATCCAGACTGCACTGGAACAGGGGCAAGCTCCAGAGCCCCTGCAGTACATTGATGACATTATCGTGTGGGGTGATACAGCAGAAGAAGTCTTTGAGAAATGGAGGAAATTATCCAAATCCTGCTGAAAGCCTGTTTTGCCATAAAACGGAGTAAGGTCAAGGGACCTGAATAGAAGATTCAATTTTTGGGAATAAAATGGCAAGATGGATTTTGCCAGATGCCCACAGATGTGATCAACAAGATAACAGCAATGTCTCCACCAACCAATAAGAAAGAAACACACGATTTTTGGGTGTTGTGGGGTTCTGTAGGATGCACATTCAGAATTACAATTTGATTGTAAGCCCTTTCTATCATGTGACCCAGAAGAAGAATGATTTTAAATGGGGCCCTGAGCAACAACAAGCCTTTGAGCAAATTAAACGTGAGATAGTTCATGCAGTAGCCCTTGGACCAGTCCGGACTGGGCCAGATGTTAAAAATGTACTGTACACCGCAGCTGGGGAGTAAGGTCCTACCTGGAGCCTCTGGCAGAAAGTTCCAGGGGAGACTCAAGGTCGACCCTCCGGCTTTTGGAGTCAGGGTTACAGAGGATTTGAGGCCAGCTACACCCCAACTCAAAAAGAGATAGTGGCAGCCTATGAAGGGGTTTGAGCTGCTTCAGAAGTGATTGGCACTGAAGCACAGCTCCTCCTACCACCCCGGTTGCCCATACTGGGCTGGATGTTCAAAGGCAGGGTCTCCTCTACACATCATGCAACTGATGCTACATGGAGTAAGTGGGCTGCACTAATTACACAATGATCTCAAAGAGGAAATCCCAGTCGTCCGGGAATTCTAGAAGTCATCATGGGCTGGCCAGAGGGCAAAGATTTTGGAATGTCACCAGAGGAGGAGGTGATGCGTGCTGAAGAGCCCCCACCGTATAATGAAGTGTCAGAAAGTGAAAAGAAGTATGCCTTGTTTATTGATGGGCTCTGCCGTATTGTGGGAAAGCATCGGAGATGGAAGGCAGCTGCATGGAGTCCCCAGCGACAAGCTGCAGAAACTGCTGAAGGAGAGGGTGAATCGAGTCAGTTTGCCAAGGTGAAAGCCATCCAGCTGGCCTTGGACATTGCTGAACGAGAAAAGTGGCCAGTACTTTATCTCTATACTGACTCATGGATGGTGGCGAATGCCCTGTGGGGGTGGTTGCAGCAACGAAAGCAGAGCAACTGGCAATGCAGAGGTAAACCCATCTGGGCTGCTGCACCGGGGCAAGGTATCGCTGCCCGGGCGCAGAACCTGGTCGTGAAGGTATGCCACGTAGATACTCATGTACCCAAGAGTCGGGCCACTGAGGAACACCAGAACAACCAACAAGTGGATAAAGCTGCTAAGATTGAAGTGGCTCAGATGGACTTAGATTGGCAACATAAGGGTGAATTATTTTTGGCCCAGTGGGCCCATGACACCTCAGGCCATCAGGGCAGAGATGCAACACACAGATGGGCTCGTGATCAAGGGGTGGATTTAACAGTGGACACTATTGCCCAGGTTATTGATGACTGTGAAAAATGTACTGCAATTAAGCAAGCTAAACGGTTAAAACCTCTTTGGTATGGAGGACAATGGCTGAAGTACAAATATGGGGAGGCCTGGCAGATTGATTATATCACACTCCCACCAACCCGCCAAGGCAAGTGCCATGTGCTTTCCATGGTGGAAGCAACCACCGGATGGTTGGAAACATACGCTGTGCCCCACGCCACTGCCCGCGACACTCTCCTGGGCCTCGAGAAACAGATTTTGTGGTGACACAGCACCCCAGAGAGAGTGGAGTCAGACAGTGGAACTCATTTCCGGAACAGTCTGATAGATACTTGGGCCAAAGAGCATGGCATTGAATGGATATATCACATGCCCTACCATGCACCAGCCTCTGGAAAAACTGAGAGGTACAATGGGCTGTTAAAAACTACACTGAGAGCAATGGGTGGTGGGACTTTCAAGCACTGGGATACTCATTTACCAAAGGCCACCTGGTTGGTCAACACCAGAGGATCTGCCAACAGGGCTCATCCGGTCCAGTCAGAAGTTTTACATACTGTAGAAGGGTACAAAGTTCCTGTGGTGCACATAAAGAATTTGCTGGGGAAGACAGTCTGGGTTTTTCCCGCTTCAGGTAAAGGCAAACCCACTCATGGTATTGCTTGTGCTCAGGGACCCGGATATGCTTGGTGGGTAGTGTGGGAAGATGGGCAAGTCCAATGTGTACCTCAGGGGGATTTGATTTTAGGGGAAAACAGCCAGTGAACTCGATTGTATGCTGTCTCCTGCTATGTAGCACTTTTATAACTCACCAGCTAGACGTCTTCCGGTCACCAGCGACTGGCCCTCACTTCCCTCTGACCATCATCCCAACAAAGAATGAACTTTGATAAAACCAGACGAGTTCTGCAGTGTCATCAGCAGGCGAAGGCCCAACACTGCACACAGCCCCTCCTGCTCTGAAAGACTGCTGCAAGAGATGGAGCCTGACATCATGGACCGGATGGACTCAGCAGCTTTATCAGGATTGGTCCATGCACTAAGGAATGATCTCTCTCTTTTTGTGTGTGGGGGTGTACATATATATATATCTATATATATATATGAGATAAGAGTGATGGTATATTGAAAATGTGGGATCTGAGCATGACATGAATGGTATGGAATGATGGGTGGATACTGTCCTGGGTTCAGCAGTAGCAGTCATTTTTCTCCTTCGTAGTAGCTGGTGCAGTGCTGTGGTTTTAAATTTCGACCTGGGAACAGCGCTGATAACACCAATGCTTTTAGTTGCTGCTCATTAATGTTCAGTCTGACCAAGGACTTTCTGAGTCTCATGCTCTGCCAGGGAGGAGGGGAAGCGGGGAGGAAGTAGAGACAGGACACCTGACCCAAACTAGCCAAAGAGGTACTCTATACCGCAACTCGTCATGCTCAGCATATAAAGTAGGGGCAGTTACCCAGGAGGCCCAGATAGCTGCTTGGGTCAGTCTGGGTATTTTTCAGTGGGAGGTGAGTGGTTGTATTCTCTTCCCTTGTTATTTCCCTTATCATTATTATTGTTACTGGTAGCAGCAGTGGTTTGTGTTATACCTTATTTACTGGACTGTTCTTATCTCAAACTGTTGGAGTTACATTCTTTCAATTCTCCTCCCCATCCCTCTGGGAGCCGGGGGAGGAATGGGGGGGATTGAGCCAGCAGCTGCGTACCTCTGGGTTGCCGTTTGGGCTTAAACCAGAGCATGTCCTCAGCATGAGAAGGACTTTGAGGTGTTGGAGCAAGTCCAGAGAATGGCCATAAAGATGATAAGGGTGCTCGAGCACCTCCCATATGAAGAGAGGCTGAGAAAGTTGGGGCTGTACAGCCTCTGTTGTTTACTGCATCAAGCTTGAGGTTTTTATTTCTCCAGCTAGAACCTGCAATTAATATTGCCTTGATGGGCCCAGGCAAATTCCAATGGATACACTGGCTGCATGTAGACCTCATAGCTGCCTTCCAGTATCTGAAGGGGGCCTATCGGGTTGCTGGGGAGAGACTCTTCATTAGGGACGGTAGTGATAGGACAAGGGGTAACGGGTTCAAACTAAAACAGGGAAAGTTCAGATTAGATATGAGGAAGGAGTTGTTTTCTGTGAGGGTGATGAGGCACTGGAATGGGTTGCCCAAGGAAGTTGTGAATGCTCCATCCCTGGCAGTATTCAAGGACGGGTTGGACAGGGCCTTGTGTGACATGGTTCAGTGAGAGGTGTTCCTGCCTATGGCAGGGGCATTGGAACTGGATGATCTTTCACCCACCTTGAAGGTCCTTTCCAACCCTATCTATTTGATGATTCCATGATTCTCTGAGTACCCTTTGATTTACTACAGTGCTACAGTCCTGTGACCAGATTCTTTATTCATTTATGTCATATAAAGCTGTTGATATAGGAGCAGGATGGAAACACTTCCGACCTGATTTGCCCTGGCAGAAGCTCACAGATTGACGCAGGATGGCTCAGCTCAGTCTAAGTAACTGCTAAAAGAATAATCCGCATGGGCAGGTTTAGAAGGGAACAGACACAACAAAGCAGGAATCACTGCCTGCTAGTTTATTCTTCCTTAGAGAATTTGGTAAATACACTGTGTCACTTGTGTTAAGTAGACATGAAGTACAGGTTTTCTGACAGTGAAGGAGGTGGGTAGTTGCTTAAGTTCATACAGAAATCAGTTTACAAAGGGTGGGGTGATAGGGAAAAAGTTCAGAGTTGCTTTGTCTTTCTTCATCATAGCATATATTTATATTTGTATGTGTCGTGGTTTAAGCCTCTAAAACTCACGAAGTCGCTCACTCACTCACTCACTCCCCCTTTTTCTTCCCCCAGTCCCGGGGGGATGGGGAGGGAAATCAAAAGAATGCAACCTCCACAGGTTGAGATAAGAACAGTCCAGTAACCGAGGCATTACACAAACCACTGCTGCTACCACCAATAGTAATAACGACCAGGGAAATACAAGGGAAGAGGATACAACTGCTCACCACCCGACCAAGCCGAGACAGAGAGTGACTTCCGGGTTCCTGCCCCCAGGTTTTTACATCCTGGTCACGACGTGCTGTGGCATGGAAAACCTCTGTGGTCAGTTTGGGTCAGGTGTCCTATCTCTGCTTCCTCACGGCTTCCCCTCCTCCCTGGCAGAGCGTGAGACTCAGAAAGTCCTTGGTCAGCCCAAAATATTACCAAGCAGTAACTGAAAACTCTGGTGTTATCAGCGCTGCTCCCAGGCTGAAAGTCAAAAACACAGCGCTGCACCAGCTACCAAGAAGGAGAAAAAAAAAGGACTGTTACTGCTGAACCCAGGACAGTATGTGTGTGCGTGAATGGATAGATAGATAGATAGATAGATAGATAGATAGATAGATAGATACATACATACATACATACATACATACATACATAAATACATTGATAGATCACACTATAAAACAGGTTCACTGTGTCTATATCTGTCATGGTTTAAGCCCAGCTGGCAACCCAGAACCATGCAGACGCTCATTCACTCCCCTCCTTCTTTCTCCCTCTGCTCCTGGAGGGATTGGGAGGACAATTGAGAGAATGTAATCACACGGGTTGAAATAAGAACAGTCCAGTAACTAAGGTATAACACAAACCACTGCTGCTACCACCAATAATAATAATTATAAGGGAACTAGTAAGGGAAGAGAAAACAACTGCTCACCACCCACCAACCGATACCCAGACCAACCCGAGCAGTGACCTAACTTTTCTGAGTAACTGCCCCCAGTTTCTATACTGGGCATGGTGTGCCCAGCATAAACAAAGCATAAACGAAATGGTATGGAATACCCCTTTAGCTAGTTTGGGTTGGGAATCCTGTCTCTGCTTCCTCCTGGCTTCCCCTCTTCACCGGCAGAACATGAGACTCAGAAAGCCCTAAGTCAGTGGCACTCAACGTGACACTCAAACCCACAACTCTGAGATTAAGAGTCTCATGCTCTCCCAGCTGAGTGAGCCGGGTAAGCCTGCAGCACCTGGCATTCTCAGGCAGTCTCCCCTCCAGGTACTAACCAAGTATATGCCTATATTCTATTTTACATTCTATATTTCTATATCATATATGTCTAACCTGATACATTTGCCAGGGGAAAAAAATCTAATGAGCTGGCAGAAACAAAAATTGACAGCAACATCAGCACTGCAGGAACAAGAGAACTGCTTCCTGCAGGCCCACCTTCACTTCTCAGTGAGTCTGGTGCAAGAAACCCTTCCAGCACACAGGAATGTGGCGATCCATCCTACAAAGGACTTGCAGACATCAGGAGATTTCTGATGTTCTGGAATTGAAAGAAAAATCCCTCTCTGAGCCATGACTGCAATCACAATGGTTAAAAAGCAGCCCCTGTGCTGAACACCTGAGGACCAGAAAACAATCAGTTCAGGAGCAAAGCAGAGAGATGTATCGCAAACGTAGTAGTAAGTTTATGTTCTTCCATCACTGTGACAAATTAGTTTTTCTATGATACTGGGAGCACCCATTTCCCAGATTTCCCTCCTCTCCCAGCACGTAGGAAGCAAATACAGATTTCAAGACAGCAGGAACAGCAGCGAGTCATGTTTACCAAGTAGGCACTTATTTTTAGAACTAAAATCAGAATCCCACATTTCGTAAGTATCAGGGCATGCAGAAGGCACATTGTCCTTAGCATAATTCAGTCATCCCAGCACTTTGTAACTGAGGATGACCACCTAGAGGGCATCCTGGTCAGCTTGGGCGCTGCAGATCATTTGTGCCAGTTTGCTCCAGTTTGCTCCAATAGGTAGAAAACATCCCTAGGGATGAGGGAACTGTTTCAAACGTTTGTTGCCTGTGTCTTGCTGCCCCTTACTGGAATAAGGGCATGGGTACTTCAGTTTTCATTCAAACTTTTGTTCTCAACATGCGGTGTGATTTAGGGGTTTTACTTTTCCCTGAGGAAGAGGAGGAGTCATTCCTAGCATTGCCAGCTAGTAGAGAATGGCTTTTAATTCAGCAGCTACTTTTTAAATGAGGTAGATTTGAAGTGACTGTCCCCTTCAAACTTACAAGCTCTAGCTTTTCCAGCTGACAAAAAATAATCTCCTTTCCATAAATAGAGCTTTGGTACTGAATGTGAAGAAGGATGGAACAAAAGGATACCCAGGCTGCAGAAATACTGACCAGTGACTTTCTGTCAAAAGCAGTGCTTTTGTTTCTTGGATAAGAAGAGGTAGCAACGTACTCAAGTTCTTGCCTTGTCAAGACCTTTTCTTGGATGCAAGTGTCTCCTCAGGTCTTTTAGGAGAAATTACAAAGTTCCTGAGAGGAAGAAAAGGCTTTTACAAATATGACCATGGCATGACCTTTTTGTCTTCTTGGACAGGTAAGTATCAGAGAGAGAGAGAGAAATGAAACCCAAAGGTGGAGAGAGGACTAGAAGGGGAAGGGGCTCATCCAAAACCAGAGACTGGCCTCATATTGATTTTGCACTTTATTTCTGTGTAGAAAGGGTAAGAACATTCAGAAAGCATAGCACACATGAAGAAATGCTGAGAACTGCAGGCACTCTGCGCAACCTATTCCAGCAAATGCAAGGAGAATGCGCACGCATCAGTCACTCAGCCCCATTACAAACAAATCGCTCAGTTGGTACCCAGATGTGAGACAGTTTTGTCTGCAGGCGACAAACTGGGATGCCTGCTGTCATTTCCAATGGCATTTAGACAGCCTTCTGTTTATAAAGTATCACAGTAGACACTGGACATCTATGGTAGATCACACTAAGATCTTGAGAGCTGATCTGACTCCCTCTCCCATGCAGAGGGATCTGAGGGATTTTTTCTTTTTTTTCTTTTTCCCAAATGGGATTTCTGGTTGGGGGTTTTTGTTTGGTTGGGTTTGGGGGTGTTTGTTCCTTCACAAGTTTTTTTTCTCTCTTTTGTTGTTGTTGGAGGATTTTTGTTTGGTTTTGTGAGGGTTTTCTTAAAATTTTGTTTTCTTATTGTTGCTTTTTTGGTTCTGTTTCAGCATCTCCCTGCCCGGAATGAGCAGTTGTCAATGAAAACACAGTGGTTCAATTCCATGCTCCTTTCTGCTGCCTGCTTGCCCGCCTGCATTTTCTCCTAGAGACAATTTTCTCCTCTGGACCTTCACAGGTGTCTAAGATAATGCAGCTGTATTCCAAGCGCAGGCCAGTACTCATCTGGAGCATATCTGAATCTTTTTCAAGGTGCAGTAGTAGTTCCTCTGCATTCATAAATGTCTTTCTCTCATTTCTTGCCCAAGCCAGAGACTCTCCCGGCATACTTTCTCTTCTGTTTGGCAGAATACTTTCTTTTTCTGCATTCTGCAGGGTGCAGATGGCAAGGCAGAGAGACAGATGCAACTTCTGTAATTCTTTCTGCTTTGTTACTAACAGCGCTGTAAAGCCACTCCAAGACAAGTCTTGTGAGCTAACATGAAATTGATAGAAGTCCTTTCCAACCCTAACTACCCTATAATCTACAAAACTACGAAGTATATTATCAAACAACATGAAATAACTACTAATTACCCTAACACTAAATACCCTAACACTAATTTCTAACAGAAACAGCAATAGCCTAACAAACATAGGCAGAAACAGAGTAACAAATGCAGTAACACGGTAACAAACGCAGCAATAAATGCCGTCAGATGGCATTCAAAGTCCAGCTCCGCACTCGGGGAGACATGTCCGCAGGTGGGCATTTGCCGGCAGAGCTGACAAGTAAGCCAGCAAGGTCTCCTGCGAGGGCTGGCATGGGCCCGACGGCGCTGCTCTGGCTCCGGGGCGGGTTGGTGGCACCTTCCACACAGAGCAGGACACCGTGGCTCTGTCCTCGCCGCCACCGGGGTGGTGCTGGGGCCGCAGGGTGGAACTCGAAGGCCGGGCGGCAGAGCTCCTCTGGGGAGCCCAAGCAGTACACGGGCACCTATGAGGGCAGAGTCAGAAAGCGCAGATGAAACCGTGAGGGCAGGAACAGGCAGGAGTTGGCTCTCCGGGGTTTTTTGGACGTGTGCTGTCAAAGGGGTCATTCCTAGCCCAGGGGAGAGGCTCCTTCCTGGCAACTGCAGTTTGCTTTGGTCCCTTCTCAACCTACGTGATTGACACGCTCAGAGCATGGCAAGTTGACAGGGATGTGCAGTGCCCCTCACCAGGGAGCAGGGCTTGGCAGGGAGCCCTGGGGAGCTCTGGCATGGTCCTTTCCAAAACCCAAGCAGCAGCATCCCTCACTTTGCTGTACTAAAATCAGACTTACACAAACTGGGCTTCTACAGGGGCAAAATGAAACCTGCCAATGCTGCGGTGGTACGTTTCTGCTGACAGACATGCTCCTCCGAGGACATCTGCATGCCCCCTTTCTAGGACCATCCTCTGCACCTCAGGAGTATTTCCTATCCTCAGAACTTAGAAAGATGGAAAAGAAGGTCTGCTACATACCCGCGCTCCTCCTTCTTCCCCTGCTTTCAGTTGCCCATCCCTGAGAAGGGCTCGGTGGACAGCCTGCTCTTCTTCTTGCAGGGTGGCCCATCGCTCCCCTCTTCAGAGGCTGCTCGCCGCTTTCGGTTCCCTCTTGCAGAGCCGGGCAACCTTTCCATTCAACAGGATTGTTAGACAGCTGAAGCCACGATTACCTTGAACCAAGCAAAGCTAGGTACTTTTACCTTTCCTCCCTGCCAAAGCTGTTCTGTTGCTCGCTCTCAGGAGCGACAGGAGGCACCTGCAATGGGAAGGTGTAAGTTAGCAGGGAGCAAGCACCTCCCTGCCCAATTGCTCCCCGAGCTCTGAAAGGCACAGCCCTTGGATGGCTTTGCTCAGCTCAGCTGAGCCAGCTGCGAGATCACCACACAAAGCAGGATGCTCAACCTGCATCCACCTTGCTTGGAGCTTTGGCAGAGCTGCAGGCCGGTGGCTGACCGTGCTTGTCCCTGCGGCAGCAGCCCCACCTTCCGAAGGGGAAGGCTTTTGTTGTCACGCTCTTTGTGCACTTCACAAACCTCGGCTGTTTCTGCCTCTGCGGGCGGCGCTGGAGGCTCCTCGTCCCCCTCACTGCCCAGCCCGGCCTCCTCCTGCCCAAGGAGCTCCTCCTGCTCTTCAATGAGGAGCTGCACGAGCTGGGTCACCTGCACACAGCAAAGCACTGCTTTCACCCAGGGCCCTGAGAGGGCTCCAACAGCCTTTCCCAGCCTGACCCACGCTTCTGTGCAGGAAGCTGCAGCCCTGGGGCTGCCCTTCCCGGCTGCTGCCCCACGGCTTTGCTGATGGGAGGAGGCAGCCAGGACCCTGGCAACAGCAAAGCTGGGGCGGGCTGGGGAGGCTGTAGCCTGGCGGCGAACGCAGCGTACCTTGCCCGTCTCCTGAGCCAGGGCATCCAGGGGCAGCTCCTGGGGTGGGCTCAGGAGGTTTGGCCCCACGCAGATGGCCAGGTTCCCGGCCGTCATCTTCGTTGTGGCCACGTTAATGCTGATGCTCCTAAGCAGCAACAGCAACTGCCGCAGCAGGAGCAGGTTGGCCTCGGGTAACCTGCTGGCCACCCTGAGGGAGTGGGAGCACAGCGTTAATGAAGTCGGTGTTGACAACACAGGTCTCCCAGGCTGATCTCACCCAAGGCCACCACCTGCTCTACAGCAGAGGGACTGCCTTCACTGAGACACAGCCACCTCCCTTCATCCCTGCCCTTCTCACAGAGGCCCCTGTTGGAGCAAGCCCCAGTCCCCGTGGGAAGTGCTCCATGGAGAGAAATGCTTCCCAGTGCCCTTTTCCCCCAACACCAAAACACCACAGAAGCCCGAGGCGGCTTGCAGGAAGCATGGCTATTTCAGGCAGGCCATTGCTTTGCAGGCGAGTGCCAGCCTGTGCCGGTCCCCGCAGGCTGCTGCCGCACTTACTCCCTGAGTGCTGCCAGCCTCTCCTGCCTGCTGGTCTTCTGCATGGCGCTCATCCACTCCTCGTAGAGCCGGCCATCGAGGAGCTTGGAGGGGATCTTCCGGAGCAGGTCCTGCGGGGCCAAGGGCTCCGCGTGAGGTTTTGGCCGCTGGCCCCCAGGAGCACCCGCAGCATCCCCCGCCCTCTGGCTCATGAGCAGGCGGCTGGGTTTCTGCTGGTGCTCCCGCAGGTGCCCGTCAGCACCAAGAGAGCCGGGAGCTGCAGGCTCCAGGTCAGCAGGGCTCACCTTCAAGAGGACGGCCAGCAGCAGCACGGGCTGGCTTTCGAGGTGGACCTCCAGCCCGCTGTCGAGTGCCTCCCTGACCTCGCGGGTGGCACGCTCGCTGGCTGACAGCCGGAAGATCCCCTCCGTGGACGGCCCGTGCTCACTGAGCAGCGCCAGCAGGTCCTGAGGGCACAGAGGAGGAGAGTTGTTGGGCTGGATACGGGCCCTGAGGTAGGTGCTTGGGACAGCCCCTGTCTGGTGGAGCCAGCAGGATGGGATGGGAAGGGATGGGAAGAGACAGGACGGGATGAGATGGGATGGGATGGGATGGGATGGGATGGGATGGGATGAGATGTGTTGAGTACGCCCTGGCCAGGCTGGCTTACCTGAATGGGCTGGGGCAGCATGCCATCGTGGCTGCAGAGCTCTCCCAGGGGGCGGCCAAACAGAGCTCCCGGGCAAGCAGAGCCTGATGGCCCCGGCACCTCTGGTGCAGCTGAGGTCCCGGACCGTGCAAACGGCCAGGGCAGCCTCATCCTGCTCCGGCGGGACCTGCCTGCTGCCAAGGGAATCAGAGCAAAGAGCCGTGGAGGAGAGGCACGTGGAGAGAGCTCCCAGACTCCCTCCGTGCTGTTCCACCATTGTCCATGCCATGGGAGAGGCGGTGTTTTTTGGGACCAAGTGGCCCCAGGGCTCAGCTCTCTCCTGCTGCTGAGCGATGGGGATGGATATGCCCCGTGGGGAGGGCAACGGCAGCCCCATCACAGCGGGCATGCGCGCCTGCAAGAGCAGGAGAGAAGGGCCATCCTGCCCCTGTCCAATGCAAACTCACCATCCACGTGGCCACGTCTGCCGGAAGAGCCAGGAGGTGGCAGCTGCTCGGCGCCAGCCTGCAAGAAATGGGCTGCACTCAGCAAGCAGCCCCTCAGCAGAAAGGGTCCCCAGCGAGCTGCATCAGCCCCTGGCCGTGTATGAGAGGTGGGGATTGCGCCTCAAGTGACCCTGACCTGAGCCTGGCGCTGGAGCAACCTCTCCAGGCTGTTGGCATCCAGCGTCGTCGCCTGGGCAAGGGGAAAAGAGCAGAAGGTGAGGAGTGATGCAGCTGATGGTGGGCTGGGGCAGCCCCTGGGGGAGAGCAGGGGCAGGAGGGACACTCACAGCATTGCGGCCCCTCAGCTCCTTCAGCACCATCCGGATGGATGGCAGCCGGGTCACCCGGGCCCCCTGCGCTCCTTCCGGCGGTCTGGGCGTGGGGAAGGGGCAGAGAAAGAGCTGCGTGAGACCCAAGGCAGCTCCTCCCTCTGCTGCCAGCCTGGGGAGCACTTCCATGCTGCCCGGAAGGGCTGGTACCCCGCGGCAGTGGAGTGGAGCGGGAGCAGCGGGAGTGGTGAGGATGGGGCTGGGCAGGAGTTGGATTGACACAGCCGGAGGAAGCAGCTCCGGCGGCTGTGGCTGCCCAGCAGTGGGGACTCCCCTGCCTGCAGCTGTGGGAGCGCCTCTGCCTGCAACCTCTGGGGCACCTCTGCCAAGCCCAGCAGAGGTGTTCCGTTATCGTTTGTACGTCAGGTGTGGAGCACCCCCCCATGATGGGAGCACAGTCTGCTCTGTGCCCTGTGCTTCAGTGCCAGGTAGGGCTTACCCAAGGAGGGCGCTGAGCCAGAGCTCCTTCACTGCCCGGGAGCTGCCAAGAGAGAGCAGAAGCAGCCTGAGTGCCCGCTGTGCCCCAGCGCAGGATGCCCCGAGGGGCAGGACAGAGGTGCTGCCACCCCTCTCGTGGGACGCTGCACCGGGACTCACCAGAAGGTGACGACACAGGAGCCGCAGGGCCAGAGGAAGACCAGGGACCTGCCGGCCTTCCCTTCCTCCTCCTCCTCCTCAGTGGCATCCCCGTCGGAGCCCTTCCCGCTGCTCAGCACCTGGAGCAGGCCCAGGGCCAGGCAGAGCAGCGGGCTCGGGGTGCTGCCACGTCTGCAGAGAGGAGCAGCAGGGAGTGACCTGGAGGTGCCCGAGCCCACTGGCTCCCCTCTAGCGCTCAGCTGCTATGGGCACAGCCATGGGTGCACCCAGCAGCAGGGTGCCGGGGAACTGGGCCTACTCTTTGGATGCCCCGGCTCTGGTGCCCTGGTGCCAAGGCCAGGGCTTGGGAGGAAAGGCAGCTGGGCTCTGTCAGTCTTACTTGGTCTTGGCGATGACCACGTTGTCCCTGAAGAGGAGGAGGTCCCTCTTCTTCCCCTGGCTACGGCCCTGGCTCACCCGCACACGCTCCCTGAGCAGCGGCTCCAGCGATGCCTGGTCCAGCCTGCACTGCTGCTCGGGCTCAGGGTCATCCCTGCAGGGCAGATGCCATCGGGCATGAGCAAGGCGTCTGCTTTGGGCTGCAGGTGTGCCGGCGTGTCCCCGAGCCGTGGGGGAACCCACCTGGACCCGCAGCAGCAGAGCCACTGGCCCATCCTCGCAGGGCCGGGAGAGGGCCGGTAAACAGAAAGTTTGCAAAAATAAAGACTGGAGTGCTCCTCCGTAAGAGAAAAGCACCCCCAGTGCCGCTGGTGCTGCTGCGCACAGCACCGTCTCCGCAGGCACTGGGGCCGTTGCCGGGCCAGCAACGGTTTAGAACGGAACACCACGGTGACCTCAGTTCTAGAACGCGGGGGCCCAGGTGGGGCGGGGCACTGTGGGGCTCCCCACAGTATGCCCATGTCCAGCCCCGGCCCCAAGGACTGCTCCCATGCACTGCTCTGTCCACCAATGGAAATTCACAGCTCCTGCAGCCCTGGTCTTCTGACTCACAGAACCAGAGAGCCCCAGGTCTACCATGCACATTGAAGACTGAGGCAAAGCACAAGTATTAAATGCCTCTGTCTTTTCTTCTTCCCCAGTGTTTAGTGGCCATCTTCATAAAGTATCATTCTGAGACTACCCTTTGGTCTCCACTTTTTATTAGCATACTTCAAAAAGCCTTTTGTTGTTGTCTGACGGAACAGTGACCAGTTTCATCTCTAGTTGAGCTTTGGTCTCTCATGATGTCTCCCTCCATGTGAGAGCCACAGCTCAGCAGTCTTCCTGGGAAGCTTGACCTTGCTTCTAGAGAGCATGCAATTTCTTTTCCCGCCCAGCTCCAGGAGGATTTCCAGGCTACTCTTCTGCCACACGTGCTTGACTTCCATTGGCATGATGGGATTGCTGCGCCTGTGCTTTCAGAAGGCGGTTCTTTAAAAGTGAGCTGCTCTCACAGTCCCCTAAGTCCTCAAAAGCTCAGGCCCAGGAGACCCTGCTAAGGAATGATTGCTAGCAGACACCCACAGGGACATTTTCTTTACTTTCCATTCCCCAGCTCCTCACCATCAGCCTCTCAAATGCATCATCCCTGAGAGTAAGGGCTGTGAAGTCCAACTTCTCCCTTGCACAGAGTGCAAGCCCTCCACCTCTCCTGCCCTTCCTATCCCTCCTGAACAGCCTGTTGAGCCCTCCTGAGCAGTGATGCTCTCTCACTGTTCTGTACCAGGGACAGGAAAGCTTGTCTGCATAACTTCCAGATTTACAAGAGAAAATGCTCACCTGAAGCATGACGCAAATGCAGTTCTGCCACGCAACTCCAAGTGACTGGTTAAAACATTTCATTTTTCTTCCACGGTGACACACGTAATTTAACAGCACCCATGGTTTTGCTAATAATCTCTCCAGGAACTTCAATTTCTCCTTGGATGTTCCAAAGCGCTTCAGTTGCAGCTGAGCATGGAGAGCCATAGCCTGCTCCAAGAGACTCTGCAAATAAAACATTGCTCTTTCCCATTAAACGTGACAGATGGATCCTGGAGATGTAGTCTGGGAAGACTACTAGTCAGCTTTGACACAAGAGAAAGTAGTAAAGGCTTGTCTTTGAGACCTAGCCTGGGATGCTGAGACCACTCATTGAAACACAAAATACCCGGGCTGGGATTCAGCAGCTCTGACTTTAGAGAATTATACTGCAGCTATCAGGAGTAAAACTTTGCAAAGGTGCCGTTATAGGTAGCAGAGTACAAAGTTATTCACGCTGTCCCAAATGTAGATATCTTAAGGACACCTTAAAGTGACCCTATTGACTGGGGCCTCATTTCCACTTCCTAGACACGGGCAACTTAATGCCAATTAAGATGCCCTAATGAAACTAGCACCTAAAGCCTAACAGGTATGACACAGGGACTATGGATAGACTTGCCCTTCGGAGGGGATAGCTGCAAACCAGGTGACATACCTATAGAACCTCAGCTCGTACCCAAATGATGCCAAGGGGTAGGCTACTGTATCAACCCACTTGATACTTACTCACTATAATGGCTGTGTGGACGCCTAGACCAAACAGTGACACAGCAGAAGTTAGAGTGAGCTGAATCCCACCTTAGTTTTAGTTCCCTTTTCTACCAAGGAGGTTTGCATTCTGAACCCCCACAGCTGAGACCTAATGGGAGCATTCTCCATACAGTTTTTGTAGCTTGTCCAGTTCAGAGCAAACTTTGGGCCTAAGGGACTCTTTCCTCCTCTTCTTTGCTCTAACTCCATCTAATGGTAATCTCCATTTGTCAAGTTCAAGAAACACTGTGTAAAGTACTTCTTTAAGTGCCTTTTTGACATTTGAAAAATGAGCATGTCTAATGCTCGGTGATTTCTTATAACAGTGCTTATTTCAGAAATTATATCAATATGTGACATTTCTAATATCAGAAGACACCTTCTGAATTGAGGAGACTTAAAATCAGTTATGAAGCAGTAAACACACAGCTCCACCTGTTGCTCTATGCCAGCTTGGCTTTCAGAGAGAGCTTCTGGTGAATGAGCATTCTGAAAGCAGCAGGTTGTGCCCATAGCCAGATGCCTGACCACAGCTAGTTCATTGTGCAGTCCTAGTTTACTATGGGGTTAATTTAAAAAGCACCAGAGAAATGATAGGGGTTTGGGAGCCATCAAGTGATCCCACAGCAAGACTAGCTGGTATGTGAGCAGAAGGCATTTCCATTTCTCTCTGTCAGTCTCTGTTGTCTACTGCATCAAGCCGGAGTTTTTTACCGGTCCAGCTAGAACCTGCAGCCAACATTGGCTTGATGGGACCACACAAATTCAAATGCATACACAGATGCCTCTACTTCATTTCCCTTTCATTAAGGTTCTTTCTCACCCTTTTATTTGAGTTTCATTTCCTGAAATTCTCTCATGGGGTGCACGTGCTGCCCTCTGCACGAGACCTCTGTTAGGAGGCACAACGCATTACAGTGACAAGAATCTCTCCCGAGATGCTGGAATGGATGGGGCAGGGATAAGAAGGCTGAATTGACTTGCATAAGCAGTACCTAGAATCTTTGTTGATGTTGGTTTTGATACTCACATGGAGTACTGTGTACAGTTCTGGTGTCCTGTCCCGGGTTCAGCAGTAGCAGTTATTTTTCTCCTTCTTAGTAGCTGCTGCAGCGCTGTGGTTTTGACTTTCAGCCTGGGAACAGCACTGATAACACCCATGTTTTTAGTTGCTGCTCCGTAATGTTTACTCTGACCAAGGACTTTCTGAGTCTCATGATCTGCCAGGGAGGAGAGGAAGCTAGGAGGAAGCAGAGACAGGACACCTGACCCAAACTAGCCAAAGGGGTATTCCATACCACAGCATGTCATGCCCAGCATATAAACTGGGGGAAGTCACCCAGAAGGTGTCACTGCTCGGCTTGGGCTGGGTATCGGTTGGCGGGAGGTGAGCGGTTGCATTCTTTTCCCTTGTTATTTCCTTTGTCATTATTATTACTGGTGGCCGCAGCAGTGGTTTGTGTTATACCTTAGTTACTGGACTGTTCTTATCTCAGCCCATGGGAGTTAAATTCTTTTGATTCTCCTCCCCATCCTTCTGCGAGCGGGTGGAGGAAGGGGTGGGAGCGAGATAGCAGCTGTGTACCTCTGGGTTGCTGGCTGGGATTAAACCACGACAGTTCTTTATGGCACCCAATGTGGGGCGCAAACGGTTGAGGTAACGACAGATGTGACCAGAGTGTGTCTAATCGCATTTGTGAAAAGCATTCATTGTTTCGGATTAATAGTCACTCGTCACAATGCTCATTTATTGGCTCCCAAAGTTGTTGCTCTTGATCTCACAGTTTCAGCATGTTGTACCTTACTTACAGTCAGTATTTGCTGTGTTAGTGTTTATCAGCTGGGGGCCTTGGGCTAAGGTTCTTGTTTCATTGTACTTTATGGTAATGACTTGTAATACAATAGACTCGTTGATCATGAAACTGACCTGGCTTGCATTCCCAGTGTGGTCACCACCTCTATACTTTGGGAGGTACATAATAGAAGTGTTTAGCAATTACACATCTTTTTTCTCCTCCTCCGTTGATCAACCCGTGAAGGAGACATTCCTTTATGTTCCCAGCCCCATCCCCCAGACTGCTTACAGCATCATTTGCGAGTTCTGAAGGTTTTGAATGGCCTTTGGGTACCCTTGAGACTTGCCTGCTGATTGTGATGGGGATCACCATGTTGGCACGTATACAGAGTGTGTTTTATCCACTACCATTTTGTCTGATCTTGAAAGTTAATCAGAGTCGGGTTTGGGTCTTGTCTAGGGTTAGATGGCTATATAGGAGGACCAAAAGATTTTCCCTGAGTCACGAGTGGCAGGGTGTGTGACATAGTATGGGCAAGTATCTAGGCCAGTGGTCCCCTCAAGTGCTTTGGAATTTCACCACTGATCAAGAGGCATCCTACTGTTCAAGAGAGAAGATCTAGGAGGTATACAACATGGGCCACCCTATGGTTTTATCTGCGGGATCACGGAGAACACATGAGGAAGTGGGATGGAAAACCTACCTCAGCTCTGGAGGAATGGGTGCGTGAGTCGAAGAGGAGAACAAAGGTCAAAGATTATCATCCCGTGAAAGCTGCGGCTTCAGTCTCTGGTGAGCAGGTTCCCAGATGGAGTGGAAGTCCTGATTTTACTCCAGCTCCTGTGATAAGGACTAATCTCTGTCTACCAGACGTAAGTGACCTATGTTGTGATGACTATAAGAGGGTCCCCGGCCTCCAGCCTGGTGGAGGTAGGGGACAATTGGATTTACTGGACTGTGTGGATCAGATGGCTTGGCACATCAGTCCCACAGAACCATAAGGCTCTAGTAGGTACCGGTGCACAGTGTACCCTGATGCCATCAAGCTGTCAAGGGGTGGAACCCATTTCTATTTCTGGAGTGACAGGAGGATCCCAAGAGTTGACTGTACTGGAGGCTGAAATCAGCCTGACTGGGAGGAAGTGGCAAAAGCACTCGATTGTGACTGGTCCAGAGGCTCCATGCATTCTTGGCATAGATTACCTCAGAAGAGAGTACTTCAAAGACCCAAAAGGGTACCGAGGGGCTTTTGGTATTGCTGCTCTGGAGACAGAGGAAATGGAGCAGCTGTCCATCTTGCCTGGTTTCTCAGAGGATCCTTCCGTTGTGGGGTTGCTGAAGGTTGAAGAACAAGTGCCAATCACAACCACAACAGTGCCCCGGAGGCAATATTGCACCAACCAAGACTCCCTGATTCCCATCCATAAGCTGATCCGTAGACTGGAGAGTCAAGGAGTCATCAGTAGGACCCACTCACCCACTAACAGCCCCATATGGCCAGTGTGAAAGTCTAACAGAGAGTGGAGACTAACAGTAGACTCTCAAGGCCTGAATGAAGCCACACCACCCTTGAGTGCTGCCATACCGGACATGCGAGAACTTCAGTATGAACTGGAGTCAAAGGCAGCCGAGTGGTGTGCCACGACTGATATTGCCAATGCATTTTTCTCAGTTCCTCTGTCAGCAGAGTGCAGGCCACAGTTCGCTTTTACTTGGAGGGGCGTCCAGTCCGCTGGGAACCGACTGCCCCAGGGGTGGAAACACAGCCCTACCATCTGCCATGGACTGATCCAGACTGCACTGGAACAGGGGCAAGCTCCAGAGCCCCTGCAGTACATTGATGACATTATCGTGTGGGGTGATACAGCAGAAGAAGTCTTTGAGAAATGGAGGAAATTATCCAAATCCTGCTGAAAGCCTGTTTTGCCATAAAACGGAGTAAGGTCAAGGGACCTGAATAGAAGATTCAATTTTTGGGAATAAAATGGCAAGATGGATTTTGCCAGATGCCCACAGATGTGATCAACAAGATAACAGCAATGTCTCCACCAACCAATAAGAAAGAAACACACGATTTTTGGGTGTTGTGGGGTTCTGTAGGATGCACATTCAGAATTACAATTTGATTGTAAGCCCTCTCTATCATGTGACCCAGAAGAAGAATGATTTTAAATGGGGCCCTGAGCAACAACAAGCCTTTGAGCAAATTAAACGTGAGATAGTTCATGCAGTAGCCCTTGGACCAGTCCGGACTGGGCCAGATGTTAAAAATGTACTGTACACCGCAGCTGGGGAGTAAGGTCCTACCTGGAGCCTCTGGCAGAAAGTTCCAGGGGAGACTCAAGGTCGACCCTCCGGCTTTTGGAGTCAGGGTTACAGAGGATTTGAGGCCAGCTACACCCCAACTCAAAAAGAGATAGTGGCAGCCTATGAAGGGGTTTGAGCTGCTTCAGAAGTGATTGGCACTGAAGCACAGCTCCTCCTACCACCCCGGTTGCCCATACTGGGCTGGATGTTCAAAGGCAGGGTCTCCTCTACACATCATGCAACTGATGCTACATGGAGTAAGTGGGCTGCACTAATTACACAATGATCTCAAAGAGGAAATCCCAGTCGTCCGGGAATTCTAGAAGTCATCATGGGCTGGCCAGAGGGCAAAGATTTTGGAATGTCACCAGAGGAGGAGGTGATGCGTGCTGAAGAGCCCCCACCGTATAATGAAGTGTCAGAAAGTGAAAAGAAGTATGCCTTGTTTATTGATGGGCTCTGCCGTATTGTGGGAAAGCATCGGAGATGGAAGGCAGCTGCATGGAGTCCCCAGCGACAAGCTGCAGAAACTGCTGAAGGAGAGGGTGAATCGAGTCAGTTTGCCAAGGTGAAAGCCATCCAGCTGGCCTTGGACATTGCTGAACGAGAAAAGTGGCCAGTACTTTATCTCTATACTGACTCATGGATGGTGGCGAATGCCCTGTGGGGGTGGTTGCAGCAACGAAAGCAGAGCAACTGGCAATGCAGAGGTAAACCCATCTGGGCTGCTGCACCGGGGCAAGATATCGCTGCCCGGGCGCAGAACCTGGTCGTGAAGGTATGCCACGTAGATACTCATGTACCCAAGAGTCGGGCCACTGAGGAACACCAGAACAACCAACAAGTGGATAAAGCTGCTAAGATTGAAGTGGCTCAGATGGACTTAGATTGGCAACATAAGGGTGAATTATTTTTGGCCCAGTGGGCCCATGACACCTCAGGCCATCAGGGCAGAGATGCAACACACAGATGGGCTCGTGATCAAGGGGTGGCTTTAACAATGGACACTATTGCCCAGGTTATTGATGACTGTGAAAAATGTACTGCAATTAAGCAAGCTAAACGGTTAAAGCCTCTTTGGTATGGAGGACAATGGCTGAAGTACAAATATGGGGAGGCCTGGCAGATTGATTATATCACACTCCCACCAACCCGCCAAGGCAAGTGCCATGTGCTTTCCATGGTGGAAGCAACCACCGGATGGTTGGAAACATACGCTGTGCCCCACGCCACTGCCCGCGACACTCTCCTGGGCCTCGAGAAACAGATTTTGTGGTGACACAGCACCCCAGAGAGAGTGGAGTCAGACAATGGAACTCATTTCCGGAACAGTCTGATAGATACTTGGGCCAAAGAGCATGGCATTGAATGGATATATCACATGCCCTACCATGCACCAGCCTCTGGAAAAACTGAGAGGTACAATGGGCTGTTAAAAACTACACTGAGAGCAATGGGTGGTGGGACTTTCAAGCACTGGGATACTCATTTACCAAAGGCCACCTGGTTGGTCAACACCAGAGGATCTGCCAACAGGGCTCATCCGGTCCAGTCAGAAGTTTTACATACTGTAGAAGGGTACAAAGTTCCTGTGGTGCACATAAAGAATTTGCTGGGGAAGACAGTCTGGGTTTTTCCCGCTTCAGGTAAAGGCAAACCCACTCATGGTATTGCTTGTGCTCAGGGACCCGGATATACTTGGTGGGTAGTGTGGGAAGATGGGCAAGTCCAATGTGTACCTCAGGGGGATTTGATTTTAGGGGAAAACAGCCAGTGAACTCGATTGTATGCTGTCTCCTGCTATGTAGCACTTTTATAACTCACCAGCTAGACGTCTTCCGGTCACCAGCGACTGGCCCTCACTTCCCTCTGACCATCATCCCAACAAAGAATGAACTTTGATAAAACCAGACGAGTTCTGCAGTGTCATCAGCAGGCGAAGGCCCAACACTGCACACAGCCCCTCCTGCTCTGAAAGACTGCTGCAAGAGATGGAGCCTGACATCATGGACCGGATGGACTCAGCAGCTTTATCAGGATTGGTCCATGCACTAAGGAATGATCTCTCTCTTTTTGTGTGTGGGGGTGTACATATATATATATCTATATATATATATGAGATAAGAGTGATGGTATATTGAAAATGTGGGATCTGAGCATGACATGAATGGTATGGAATGATGGGTGGATACTGTCCTGGGTTCAGCAGTAGCAGCCATTTTTCTCCTTCTCAGTAGCCAGTGCAGCGCTGTGTTTTTGACTTTTGGGCTGGGAACAGCGCTGATAACACCCATGTTTTTAGTTGCTGCTCATTAATGTTTTGGTCTGACCAAGGACTTTCTGAGTCTCATGCTCTGCCAGGGAGGAGGGGAAGCTGGGAAGAAGCAGAGACAGGACACCTGACCCAAACTGACCAGAGAGGTATTCCGTACCACAGCACGTCATGCCCACTCTATGAAGTGGGAGCAGTTACATGGAAGGGCTAGATCACTGCTTGGACAGGCTGGGTATCGGTCAGCGGGTGGTGAGCGGTTGTATTCTCTTGTTATTTCCCTTATCATTATTATCATTATTATTATTGGTGGTAGCAGCAGTGGTTTGTGTTATACCATAGTTACTGGACTGTTCTTATCTCAACCCGTGGGAGCTACATTCTTTTGATTCTCTTCCCCATCCCTTCAGGAGCTGGGTGGAGGAAAGGGGGGGAGTGAGCGAACAGCTGCGTGGCTGATTTATGGCTGGGCTTAAACCACGACCCCCCCCCCGCCCCTCAACTTTCACCTCCTCCTGTTTCCTTAATCAGCCCTTTTTACCAAGCCCTTGTCCCTTTCATAATCAAAGACATTTATGAGATCCTACCTCTCTCCTTGGAAGAGGGTAGTCCCGTGCATCTCCTAAGAGAAGCCCCTTAATGTTTGAGAAAAACATTCTTCATAGTCTCCATTAACAAAAAGAACTGCTACCTAATTGAGTGGACTTATTTACCTGAACTAATTCCCCAGCCAACATAATTTGTACAGTCCTTTGCTGCAGCTAGGCTTATTTTGAAATGGCTGAATCAGTTTCTCATGCTCTATTATCCTTCTCATCAGCCTGTATGAGAGTTTGCTATACAATCAGCTGAGTAGCTAGCAAGGAAATAATAATGTATGGTGGATTTGTAGCATAATGGGATTAAAGCATGTCTTAAGAGCTACTCCAAAAAAAAAAAAAAAAAAAAGAAAAAAGAAAAAGAAAGAAGATAACCAGACCAAAAAGTTAAAAAGAAAGAAATAAGAAAAGTACAGAAGGAAAATAAGTCACAAAAAGCAGTTTATAGCTTGCTCAATGTTACCCAAATTCACTCGAAGTAGCAATAGCTTGCCAGTTTTTGGCTTTCTCAAAGTAGCTTAAAAGCAGATTTGAGAATCAGAGAATTCCTGAATCACCTGAGTGTTAGTGCTCTGGCCAAGAGAGACCTTTGTCTTGCTGTTACCTATCTGAAGTCTTCTTGCTCTGTACAATATTAATGCCTGATCAACGAAAGAGCCCATCTTGGAGTTTAATAAGCAGTAAACAAATGTAGTTGAATATATATATATATTTTTTTTTTTTTCCAGAAAAATAAAGTATACTTCATTATGGATGTGAACATAATGTTTACCAGGAAATGCAAACCAGTGATTAGAAGAATACATATTTCCCAGACCTCTGGTGTAAGGTGAGCAGTGGGTAATCAAATGACCTGACACAACAGGATTTTCAAGAAAGCAAGCAGTAAACCATCCTGCAGTGGGATGGAAACCTCACTTTGGGTTGTTTGCCAGGTACTCAAAGGTAAGCTTTTTTACCCCAAACTATTTTCACACCTCACGAAACTGCCTTTCAGCTCTGAATCTCTGAAATAACACAAACTTAGTTCTACTGAAGCAATGTGGAGAGTATGAAAAAGCAGGACAAGGCCAAAGCTAATTTCGTGACTGAGTTGTCCAGACTGATATGTTTCCAGAATACTGGAGCCTGAGTTCTGCATTTCAGATCTTTATTTTTATTTCATGTTTTATTTTACTGTGAAACTGTGTTTGGCATAGAGGAGACTTGCAGCTATATACATTAGCATTCCAGCACCTCCTCACACATCAAACTACCCCTGGGATCGGGAGAGAAAAAAATTACAGACTGGGGATTAAGAAAGCAGAGCAGGCAGGAGGGTTGTTCAGCAATTCAGAACAAGCCAGCAACACAGACCACTTTAACTGTGCTACATTAAATAACAGAAATGAAGACTGTGGGAAGGTCTTAGGAAAAAAAAGGAAAAAATGGAATTCAGTGAGCTGAGATGGAACAAGGTTAAAACTAATGACAGATAATCTGAACTGGATTGAAACAAAGGAAGAAGGAAATTATAGAAAAGTAGATGGGAAGAGAATTTGGGGGAAAAAAAAAGAAGAATGAAGTGTGAAAAATGGCAGGATTAACTAGAGTGAAAGAGGCACCCTAGTGAAAAAAGATTAATATCTTTAAATGTACAATGCAAGAAATTAATTGAATTGACAGAGCTATTCAGAATCACGGACTAGAACCATAGAATAGTTTGGGTTATAGGATTCCAAATTAATTTATTGCCTGAATACCTCTGACAGGAGTTTAATTAAAGCAGAATCTCTGGGGGGAGGGCTGGGTAGTGGGGGAGGTGTTCAGCTTAGTTTCAAACTGCTTCTTAAGCTGCCTAAGTTTATGACCAGCAATCCTGTGGGTAACTAGGAAGCCAACAAAACCAATGATGTGCAGAGAATAGGAAGCATCATCTCCCACATTTGCAATGTTCATTAGGTTTGTTTTCTGTAAAAGCCTCCCTGACTGGAATCCATATTACCTGTGCTAGTAGTCCACTTAGCCTAAATTTATTAACTAGGCTTCTCCTATATTCTGTAGAAATAAGCACCTGCAGTCATTGGTCTCTTCAGTTGTTCTAATTATACACAGGAAAAAGAGGGAGAAGAAGCAGGCTTAATTTCCACAAATTAAAATGGACTTTGGGAAAAACTTTCTAAATATAAGCGTAGTAAAACGCTGCACTAGAAAACCTCCAGAGACTGCGGCATTTTTTTTCCTGGTACTTTAAAAGAAGAACATGTTTGCAGAAACACTTTCTAGCACAGTTACACTTGTTCCTGCCTTATTCTTTAGCTATTGCAGGACTAACAGTTAGATCAATTTTATTCAGCCATTTTCAAATTTAGACCCCAAAAATTTTCCAGAAGAGTTATAGATCTCTTTGGAAATTCCACCTATGTAGACTGCATATGATTCGTGCAAGCCTGTTCACAACAGAAATAATTGAAGAATTATTGTATTAAATGAATTACAATCCTTTGTGTTTACAGTCTTCTGCATTAAATCAAATAGAATGGTGCTGACAGTGGTTTTAGCAAAGAAAAATGAGAGTCAGTGCATTTCAGTTGCAGATCTTCCCCATCCAGTTTAGAACAATATTTAATTTTTAATACTAAAAGTTCACATGAATACATATTACTGATATTATAACTACTTATTTGCCACCTCACAGTTTGTTGCTCTTTCTCTTTATTGACAGAATTGGTGCTTAAGTTCACCATCACTGGATAATGGAAGTAACCTTCTGTCTTCACTTAGCTTTTACACTGGAACATGAATTGAAGTACAATGCAGAAGATACAGTATGCAGGGATATCCCTCACTCATACAAGGGAAGTATTACTAAAGCTAATACTTCAGTACTAATAAGCAGGAAATTATTTTGCATTTAGCACTATCAAATACCAAATCTTCAGACAAAAGCTGTCAAGGATTTACTTAAAATCATTTCCAATAACTAGACAATCCTAAGCTAAAGCTTCTTTACAAACATCTTGATTTTGTGATGAACATGGGAAGCTGTTACAGCCTTTCCTTGTCATTCTGATTTGAGGTCATCAAGCAGTGCAAGTACATCACAGCTGAAATTTAATAAAGCTTTTTTTTCCCAGGTGATCTCACCATTCAAACTGAAAATAAAATTTGCATTTAAGGCACAATATGAACAACAGAATACGCACTTCATTTTGATAGCTGCCACTTTCGATATAAAATGGTAAAGCTACAGGCTTTCTCCTCATTTTATTTCAGAGAGCTAAAAATATCTGATAACTTTAACTCTTTTTAGAGTGAGGCCCAAGACACTTCATGCATTTGCCATGTTTCCTTAGCTGTGAGGACTTCCCAGTGTAAACAGCATTTCTTTAATCATTTAGAGGTAAAACAGTCTACACTGATGACAAAAGACATGACGCATCCTACAAAAATAGAAGTGATGGACAGATGACTGTCCTGAATGGTCAAATCCAAAGAAGTGAAGAACATCTTCTTAGAGATGCCTGGAGATTAGTTGCCTCCTCAGTTCATATTTGGAAGTGTTTGGAATCAGGGCAATGGAACAACCACACGGCTGTAGTCACCAATGAAAATTTGGAGAGAACTGCAACAACAAAATGGGATATCAAGTTTCATCAGTCCCTACAATACCCAAGTGCTCTCTTTTTAAAGATCCTCTAGAAATCCCCCCCTCACCCCTCCCAAACTTTTTCATGGCTGCTATTTTTTCTGACATTATAAAGTTCCTCTGGCATATCGGTAGGACCGAAGAAAAGTAAAAGTCACAAGCTAATTCATAAAAGCACATGGCTAAAATTGCTTTTCTCTGTCATTTGCAGATGTTTAGATATGGCATTTAAATCTTCAGTGATCCCTGACCCTGAAGGTTGAAAATCAATGGAAGATCTCCATCCTAAGTTTCTACGGCCACAAGATTACAAATAAAAATTAAATGGGCAAACTTTAGGTTTTAAACAACAGATTCATGGACCTGAGGCCATATTGGCACTGACTGTCCTGCAATCCCTCTCTGGAACAGTTCTCCCTTGGAAAGAGTTGGAGTTGGCCAAAACAGAGCCATGAAATAAGAATAATCAGTACCTGAGCTCACTCTGGCCACTCTTACTTTCTGCTACAGGTGCATTCATGTGGAACAGTATTTATTTAGTCAAGAAGTGGGAATTAAATGAATCTGACATAAATAATTGCACCATCTTGATTTCACTGTCACCTATAAATGATAACATCAACTACTGCATAGTTGGCAAGATGTACTGTGCCCTTGGTCATGTACTAATAATCTGCTCTGCATGGGTGGTGCTTACTGACATTGAGTATTTGTATGATCTTTCGCCATTCATGCTGGGGGTAAAGATGACTAACTGCTATTATCCTTAGCCAGTATTATTTGTATCCTACTCAAGAGCCCATAGCAATAGAACAGAATGCTGTCACAAATTAATGGTCTCTACTGCTAAACGGAAATGTCAATGTAAAAATAAATTGAAAGATGTTAATTTTTCAAGCAACATGGACCCTCTGACAGCATTTTATTACAGTAATGTTATTTACATTTCTTCCCCTGCTTACATGAGGAAAATGTGGTTTAGAATGCTACTGCAATAAACAGCTGATTAGCTACATCCAACATCGTCCTTGCCTTCAATCTAAACATAAAAATGTAATTTACAAAATGATTGATAGTAACATACAATGAATGCACAATGTATTTATATTTCATCTATCAGACTTCAAATTTCTCATGCAACTGTCACAGCATCACAGCTTGTACACAACAGCAGAGGACACTAAGAGTTTGACTGTTCCCACCAGCAGGAGGTCAAAGACTGTAACCCCTTTCACAGGTATTGTGAGAAAGCACAGGTACAGAAAGTGGTCAAGTAGGAAAAGCTGTGGCTCTGCCATGTCTCTACTATCTGGGCAGATACCTAAGCTAAAGAAAGATGTGGTCAGTCTGCATGCATACATAAACAACTGCAAAGAAAGGCTCACTTATCAAAGGAGCAAGCACATATACGTTTGTATTTGGAACTCACTCTCTCCAGACTTACTTAGTTAGTCAGTGTTCCTCCCTCTCTACTCGTTATCTCTCCCTTATTTTAGCTGCTGGCTGTGGATGTACAACACAGATACCATTCCCAGACCATGGGCTGGAATCCTCCTCTGTTTGGTTCGGGGCAGTGGGTTGCCAACCCAGATGTTCTGGATTCCCTCCTTATCATGCACAAAGCCATAAAGACAATACAGAAAAAAATACTCTCATATGGAATTCACAGGTTTAGCAAAAAAAACCCCAAACAAATTTGAGTTATGAATCTGGTCCCATATGCAAAACTGTGTAGCTGTTAGGACCAGTCCCTTCTACTGCAACAGCAGTTGCCTTTATTTCTGTAGCATTTTTCCTGTGATATGGTTCTATGTCATGTACATTAGAGCAGCATACCACATCACCTAGGTTTAATTTTAATACTTTCTGAAGAATCACCAAGTGAAGAATTGGTAACTTACAAGCAGACAACATCCAAAGGTGTCTCAATAAACTCCACAGAGGAGAACCTCACTTCTCTGGAAGTCACTAACCTGAACAGGTCAGTCAGGCCAATGCTGACTGCTTCTACTGAAATCGTAGCAGCTGTAAGAACATGTGCTTATAACACAACCATGCGGCAGTGTCAGTAACCTGAACAGTCAGGTAAAAACAATGAATCAGGGGCAAGAAATCAGCACACTTTTGTGAGAGCTTTGAAATAGCTCTTTGGCCTAGCTCTATGGAATCAAAATGCCAGGAAAACTAAATTAGCAGTAGGCACATTTGAGTGGCTACAAGAACCGTTGAAGCCACCCTTGCACAGCAACCTGCAGATGGTATTTGCTTCATTTGCGCAGCCTGTACTGTATGTTTGCAGAATTCTCTGTTCATTCCCCAAGACAGACGGTGAACAACCTCACTGCCTTTTTCATTGGCTTGTAGTATTTGCCCAATAGGTTAATTTTGAAACAGGCTTAAAAATTATTTTGCGCCAGGACACAAAATCAAGTCTACGTTATCAAAATATAGGACAATCACATAAGGATGATACTTTTGACCTCATTATGGTAAGCAAGCAGGAAATGGGTGCTGCACTTCTCTTTACCTTAGCACAAAGTTTGCTTTCGCAGGCGGAGGCAAACGATCAGGGAAAATGATGAACAACTCTGTATGCAATTAATTTGAATAAAAAATAATCAACAATTCAACTCCTGTAATTAGACCTCAAGTCATACGTAATACCCAGGAAACAAATCTAAATCTTTTAAAGCAGCACTCATGAAGAACTGATAAAATGGCTGAAACCTGGAGAAGGCTCAAGGGACACCTCAGAGCAGCCTTCCAGTACCTAAAGGAGGCCTACAAAAAAACTGGAAAGGGACTCTACAAGGGCATGTTGGGATAGGACAACAGGTAATGGCTTTAAACTGAAAGAAGGTACATTTAGATTAAACATTAAGGAATTCTTCACTATAAGATGATGCAGAGGAACAGGCTGCCCAAGAAGTTGCGGATACCCCACCCCTGGAAGTGTCCAAGGCAGGTTGGACAGGTGTTTGAGCAACCTGGTCCAGTGGAAGGTGTCCCTGCCCATGGCAGAGGGGTTGGAACTAGATGATCTTTCAGGTCCCTTGCAACCTAAACCATTCTGTGATTCTTTTTCAGGAGAAAAAGTTGATCAGCACAGGGCTTTTGGATATTCTGAGTCTGATCATACCACCTTTACTTTGGTGAGAAGTCCCTTCAGGCAAACATTTCCAAAATAATTTGTATAACAGAGATGCATGACAGGGCCCTTAAGATTAGCCTTGACTTTTGCTCTGCCTTGAACAAGAAGTGGGACAACAACATTATTGTCCAGAGAGAATCACAAAGACTCCATATAGTTTTATAGTTTCTCTATCTTTAAAGGAATTTGTCATTATTACTGAAACTCAGCCACAACTCACCACTCCATACTGAACTGCAGCTCTTATTCTGATTAACTAGTGAAGGTATCAAGGTCCTGCTTCCTCTAGAAAGTGTGAAGGTGCTGCACAGGCAACGTGCATACACATATATTTACGGTCTCCATAAACCAAGCTTGGTGCAAAAGCAGCATTTTTATTTCTATACTCTGCAAAAGTCATAGCAGTAAGTTTGGCCCACAGTAAAAACTAACAGCACTCTGGCAAAGCTAGCACACAATCCAAAGTATTACAAACTGCTTTAGAGAAAATGGACATGAAAAGCAGTTCAAAGTAATGCTTGATGTTTATAAAGCGTTAGGAGCATGAATTAATATTAATACTGAGCTATTTCTGATCATCCATAGCACGAATGTTCAGTAGATGTGGATGATATGCTTCAGCGGTACATTTCCCTAGCATTTACTGTCTTATAAATAGCCTAGAATTCTGTAGTGAATTTCTAAGATGTTTGTGATAGCAAACAGATTAGTCCACAGCTACCAAAATCTTGTAGCTTTTCCCATGAGAAGACGTTTGTTGTGAGCCTGTAATTGCAAAATTATCATGTTCCATAGGTAAGAGAAAACCTATTCCCCCCCCCCCCTTTTGTTTGTTTTTAAAACTTCTCACCAGACAGCAATGAACCTTTATCACAAACAAATTTTCAGAAGAAAAATATGCTGCACTTTTGAGCTGGCACTTCACCTTTGAGACAGAATTCCACAGGGACAAATCCTGAACCTTTTTTAATGCCTAGACTGTCCCAGACATATTTCTTGTCAAATCTCATGACCAGTGAAAGGGATTGTGGATAGCCATTTCCTCACTCACACCACAAAGACTACTTTCAAGGCCTATAAATAGGACTTAACTGTAGGACAAACTTTATCTGTTGCTCAAAATCAGATTGATCTTCTTCATTGAAATTATCAAAAGCATCTGAGGTTGGTACAGTTCTTACACAGAACACCTGGTATTTCTCATCAGTGAAAGACCCTGACAGTTCTCCCTCAGCCTCAGGATTTTCTTCATAGTAATAAACAGGAACACATGCACCTGGTCCTTCTATTAGTGGCTATTGGAATGCATTCCAAACTCTGTAAAACCTGATTTCCAGGAGCATTTAACCTCTACAGGGAGATAAAGGGACCAATTCTATACTCTGAGAAAGTGAAGAAGCTTTTGTTTTCTTTATTGGTACATACATTTTATTCTTTGTTTGTAGACAGAACTAATTTTAACCTGACAAAGCTTTCTGTAAAGAACAACAAACTTTCCCCACACTCCCACCAAGGCTGCTGTAAAAAAGAAGAAAAAAAAAACAAAACACCAACAAAAACCCCAGAGCATTTAACTAATTATATTACATTTAAAAGCAGGTTTGTTTTTCATTCACAAAGGTTAACATTAGCCCCTGCAGGCTAATGCCTCAGTGGCTTCCTCTAAGCAGTAAAGATAGGCTCCTGCAGAGGATGATTCAGAACTGAAGACTCATTTAGCTACCTGAATCTCCCCCCGGAGGACTCCCTTTTCCATTAACTTCAAAAATAGTTTGCAGAGATTAGCCACCAAAAGACCATACTAGCCTTTGTGAATACTCCCCAGTATTTACTTGCCATCAGTAGGAATGGTGGCTGAAACTCACTACTGAGATGTACAGTCAGGTATACTGTATTTAAATCTGAACATTATGTATTGTGCAAGGACTGAATTTTACCCAGCTGAAGCTTACAGCTCCTGCCAGAATCACTGAAACACAGTGCTGCTAGGATGACTGCAGGATTGTTTTTTCCACAGTCCCATTAAAGTGCTCTGTTTGATGGCCACCCACATGCTGCCATACAAAGGACTGCTGCAATGTCAGCACCTTCCAAATCCACTAACACTGCAGTCATACTGTCAGATCCTCTCTTCATCCAATTGCTCACTGTATCACTGGAGCAGCAGCAGGAGCTGGGTTTTTACCACTAACTTAACCATGAAGAAGAAACATTTTTAACTTTGAGTCCTACTGTCAACCATTTTTATGATTATTATTTTGTAGAAACATGAGAGGAAAATGCTCTTTTGACCTCATATAATGAAGTTGCATTTTGTGACTTGGGAGCACAAGAAAAAAAGCCGCACTACTGACAGAATTATTAGCAGAACTATTTCCTAACTCCTCCAGTTCTTTCATACTTCATCAGATCAATGTACTCCCACCGCTGAAGAATTTCCATGGTATCTTTGAATTCTAACAAATAATTGATTTGAGAAAAATAAAACTTCTGTAACACTGTATAAACCAAAATAATTATTGCAGGTTTTTAAAAGTTTTGGTGGAACATTTCACATCTAATGGTTCTCCCAACATTAGTTCACAGGATATCTTCGCAATTAAACCCACCATCCTTTTGCAAACGTAAAATACAGAAAAAAGACCCTACAAATTAACTTCAGCAAAGGTGTGACAAAGTTAATCACATACAAAGAAGCCTTTGATTTAACACCAGTCAAATTATAACCACAGCCAAAGACAAGACAAACTCCAGGTAGAGTTGACTTGTAAAGTATACTTTGAAGTTTTGTTAGACAAATCAGTACAGCACTTTTCACCATCTGGTGACAACTCCCAGGCCCTAAGAAGGTTGGTTCTAAACTTAATTTTTTTCCCATACAACCATGTCAAACATAACTTAACAAAATGAGCTTGCAAATGTCAAATCAACTTGCAAACATCTGCTAAGTACATTTTAACACTGAAATTAAGCCTCTTTACCAAACAGAAAAGTTATGTTCAGATTTTAGACCACATGGTGACAAAGTTGTAATGAACAGAGAAAGAACTACAAGCACCACTTATTGTTCCAAATAAACAAAAAATCCTTTGCATGTTACACACACTACTTGCAGTGCACTAATGTCAAACCCTTTATGCCTTTATTACCTAAGTGTAAGAAATGTTAGCCACCATCTGAAATCAGTTTTACATAACTCTTCTTTACATAAGCATCAGAGCACCTTAAGTTCCAAAATGCATTTAACCATGATGATCTTTTGAAAGAAACTGCACCTTTAGACAAAGAAAAAAACAAAAAAAAAGAAAAAAAGTGTCTGTGTTTGTTATATTCCAGTATCAGGTGGTTTTTCATGCATTCAGTGAAGAGATTTGCAGACAAAATTTACAAGCAATTAATTTGGTTCACTCTAATTATATCATGGCATTAGATTAATAGAAACTATGCCCTCTGCCCCTTAAGGGCAGTGTTCTGTAGAATTCTGCAAAATGAGAATCTTCTGGCTTAAAATGAAACTCAAAGCATCTTCGTTAGAAGGTTAAAGGGCAGAGTTTTTAATTATTATTATCAAGTAAGAATATGAGAGAGAATAAAGTTTGCATTTGTTTTTTTTTTATACAATTGTTTATTAAAATAAAGAAAAATCCAGAATTTTACAATTCATCTTAAGAGCTCGAAAATGTTTATAGTCGTATATCACTTTCAGAAGAGTTTTCCTCTATATACTCAATTTACACCCACTTAGAAGGGCATTCTGTACTTCTGTACTACCTGACACATTATCTGAACATCTTTCTAGAGCATGATTATTGCACAGAACAGTTGTATTTGTGACAATACTTATTTAACCAAGCACAACATTGCCCATTGTTCTTTCTGTTAAACCCAGTAAGACAGGAAAAAATGCAATAATGTAAGATTTTGCCAAATATATTAATCACAAAGTAGATTACGAGTTCAAGGAAAGCAACATTTTCTCTTATTAAATTACACAACCGAATAGCTTACCCCTCGCAATTTATAAACAAGAAACACAATCTGAATACAGACATTTCAGTGAATTCTACACTGTTTCCTATGTAACATGCTGCAATAAAACAGGACTTCTTAAAGGAACCAGTATCAGTTTACTGGAAAAGGAATGACATATTTGACCAGTTCCTACGCATTCTCAAATTATGCTGCAACCCGTTTAGGCTGATGGCACTTAATGTGAGATTAGGTCTCATAAATTCTCTGAAATCACATTTAACTTTACAATATGTCAAATGAAGTTTTAACATAGAGAAACCTCTGTTTTGTCCTTTATCTAAAATATCTGCAGCAACTAAATCTTACAATGATTTTGGAACATTTGGCAGTTATTTACTTACTTGAGTAATGAACCCCTGAAATTTCCTTTCTATTTGAGCTTAATTCTTGAACCATGTGAAAACTGTTCCTGTAAACATGTAAAGTAAGTTTGGGGGGGGGGAAAAAGGAAATACAAAAGTTTTAGCACTCAGTAGGAACAAACTCTTTGTAACAAAATCATAACTCAGTTCCCTCTTCCACAAAGTAGGCTCAACACTATCCAATATTTTAAATATCTATTGATTGTGGTTGTGTGTTTACCCTTGTGGTGTCAGTAACACCTATAAAGAAATCCAGCTTGCTTTCAGGAATGTAACATGGAATCATCCCATTTTTCAACTAGTCCAGGAAGAATCAGTGCATGAGTCAATATATTTTAGTAAGAAAATGAAACCTTATCTCTGTTTAAAACAAAAGAAAATCAAATCCTGGGAAGTCATTTTTAATAGCTTTATAAAAGGCCAATTCATTAGTTGCAGTTTGGAGTTCCAAAATAAATAAGACCTTCGCTGCACGGCAATGTCACTTATTCCAAAGCTTTCAGAAGATGTTAAGAACTCCCCACTCGATCTCTGGGAATAATCCGTAGATCTGAACCATGCTTTAGAAATACATTTCCTAAACAAACAAAACAAAACAGAATGTGTTACCAACCAACAGAATAAAATGTTACCTAAAAAAGCATACATATTTAAAGGATAACAATGTTAGGTCAATGTTTAACATCTTTGCAGTAATTCCTTTAATATACCAGAAATAGTTTTTTATGTTTCCATGGAACTTCATCTTATCCCTCTTACACCAAAAAGCTCTTTATTTTTAAATAAAAATACCAGCCCCAAAGTCATCTAATAGGACTTAAAAGCTATGGCCTTTCAAATGTTGCAGTTGTATACTAGAAGGTGTGATTTCACTTATACCCCATAATAATTTTAACACCAAAAAATGTTTTATGTATCCATAATCACTTTTTTTATCTTGTGTTCATTCATGCATATATTTGTTTTTAATTCTCTCCTCAGTTCAGTACTTACAAGCGTCTGACTTCAGAACCTTAGCTGTACTTTTCTGTTAGGAAAGCTCTCCACACATCGAAGAATAAGTCAGACTCATTTTAGCATAAAAACATCTTAAACTTTACATTTATTACTGTATAGTCCTAGTCATGATAGTCTTTTCAAGAGAACATAGTATGAAACTTAGAAGTTTCTAATACTTAGATGTCAAGGATATTTTTTAAATGTGTTCAGGATTGTCATTCAGGTTGCTATTTTCTTCTATTAAATGTAACAATTGCAAATGAAACCACACTGCTAAAAGTGATGCATTATTTAATCGCTGTATGGAACTTACTTTTTTTTTAAGTCATACTGCTACTGCACAAAACAGACAATACGTAATTCTACAATATCAAGTTTTAACGATATGTACCCATTCTTACTCATCTTTGTGTTGACTTGTAAAAGCACAATAATTGTATTTTGATTCAAGCGCCCCATGTCAGGGACATAGAGTGCATTCTTAAAACAGATATCTAATATTTGTTGAAGTTATTACTGTATTGCAACAAAGCTACGTTTTTTCAAACTTCACTTTTCTGGCATGGGGATCAGCGTAAAAAATATTCTACTTATTCACCATAACAAATGTTAGAAAATCAATTCAAAAGAATGTGTTATCAGAAGACATTCTGTTTCTAGAGATTTGTCAAGGTCACATACTGAAGAGGTCTCAAAAACCCACTGTACACGAATCTGTCACACCAGCAAACCAAAGAACTAAGCTTACTAATATAGATTAGAAGTATCTGCATTGCAAGAGCCATCATAAAACTCCTAACACTTTAAAGCAGGCCACAGCTGCATCTCATGCAAACAACAGTTTGCTGTGGTTTAAACACAGCTGGCAATTCAGCCACACAGTTGCTCATTCACTCCCCCCCTCCTCCTGGAGGGATGGGGAGGAGAATCAAAAGAACGTAGCTCCCACGGGTTGAGATAAGAACAGTCCAGTAACTATGGTATAATACAAACCACTGCTGCTACCACCAATAATAATAATGATAATAATGATAAGGGAAATAACAAGGGAAGAGAATACAACCGCTCACCACCCGCTGACCGATACCCAGCCCTGACAGAAGCAGTGATTTAACCCTTCCAGGTAACTGCCCCCTGTTCACAGAGTGGGCATGACGTGCTGTGGCACGGAATACCTCTCTGGT
Source organism: Myiopsitta monachus (assembly GCA_017639245.1). Classification (NCBI taxonomy): domain Eukaryota; kingdom Metazoa; phylum Chordata; class Aves; order Psittaciformes; family Psittacidae; genus Myiopsitta; species Myiopsitta monachus. Next base: position 72,685,093 of record CM029919.1, read on the forward strand.
CAGTTTGGGTCAGGTCTCCTGTCTCTGCTTCCTCCCCGCTTCCCCTCCTCCCTGGCAGAGCATGAGACTCAGAAAGTCCTTGGTCAGACCAAAACGTCACTGAGCAGCAACTAAAAACATCGGTGTTATCAGCGCTGTTCCCAGCCCAAAAGTCAAAAACACAGCACTGCACCAGCTACTGAGAAGGAGAAAAATGGCTGCTACTGCTGAACCCAGGACAGTATCCACCCATCATTCCATACCATTCATGTCATGCTCAGATCCCACATTTTCAATATACCATCACTCTTATCTCATACATACACATATATACACATACACACAGACACACACACAGAGACAAAAAGAGATCATTCCTTAGTGCATGGACCAATCCCGATAAAGCTGCTGAGTCCATCCGGTCCATGATGTCAGGCTCCATCTCTTGCAACAGTCTTTCAGAGCAGGAGGGGCTGTGTGCAGTGTTGGACCTTCGCCTGCTGATGACACTGCAGAACTCGTCTGGTTTTATCAAAGTTCATTCTTTGTTGGGATGATGGTCAGAGGGAAGTGAGGGCCAGTCACTGGTGACCTGAAGACGTCTAGCTGGTGGGCTATAAAAGTGCTACATAGCAGGAGACAGCATACAATTGAGTTCATTGGCTGTTTTCCCCTAAAATCAAATCCCCTTGAGGTACACATTGGACTTGCCTATCTTCCCGCATTACCTACCAAGTATATCCGGGTCCCTGAGCACAAGGAATACCATGAGTGGGTTTGCCTTTACCTGAAGTGGGAATAACCCAGACTGTCTTCCCCAGCAAATTCTTTATGTGCACCACAGGAACTTTGTACCCTTCTACAGTATGTAAAACTTCTGACTGGACCGGATGAGCCCTGTTGGCAGATCCTCTGGTGTTGACCAACCAAGTGGCCTTTGGAGGGATCCTGCACAAACTATCTCACGTTTAATTTGCTCGCAGGCTTGTTGTTGGTCAGGGCCCCATTTAAAATCATTTTTCTTCCTGGGTCACATGACAGAGAGGGCTTACAATCAAACTGTAATTTGAATGTGCATCCTCCAGAACCCCACAACATCCAAAAATCTTGTGTTTCTTTCTTATTAGTTGGTGGAGACATTGCTGTTATCTTGTTGATCACATCTGTGGGGATCTGGCAAAATCCATCTTGCCATTTTATTCCCAAAAATTGAATCTTCTATTCAGGTCCCTTGACCTTACTCCGTTTTATGGCAAAACAGGCTTTCAGCAGGATTTGGATAATTTCCTCCATTTCTCAAAGACTTCTTCTGCTGTATCACCCCACACGATAATGTCATCAATGTACTGCAGGGGCTCTGGAGCTTGCCCCTGTTCCAGTGCAGTCTGGATCAGTCCATGGCAGATGGTAAGGCTGTGTTTCCACCCCTGGGGCAGTCAGTTCCCAGCAGACTGGACGCCCCTCCAAGTAAAAGCAAACTGTGGCCTGCACTCTGCTGACAGAGGAACTGAGAAAAATGCATTGGCAATATCAGTCGTGGCATACCACTCGGCTGCCTTTGGCTCCAGTTCATACTGAAGTTCTCGCATGTCCGGTATGGCAGCACTCAAGGGTGGTGTGGCTTCATTCAGGCCTTGAGAGTCTACTGTTAGTCTCCACTCTCTGTTAGACTTTCACACTGGCCATATGGGGCTGTTAGTGGGTGAGTGGGTCCTACTGATGACTCCTTGACTCTCCAGTCTACAGATCAGCTTATGGATGGGAATCAGGGAGTCTTGGTTAGTGCAATATTGCCTCCGGGGCACTGTTGTGGTTGTGATTGGCACTTGTTCTTCAACCTTCAGCAACCCCACAACAGAAGGATCCTGAGAGACCAGGCAAGGTGGACAGCTGCTCCATTTCCTCTGTCTCCAGAGCAGCAATACCAAAAGCCCATCGGTACCCTTTTGGGTGTTCGAAGTACCCTCTCCTGAGGTAATCTATGCCAAGGATGCATGGAGCCTCTGGCTTGTCCATCTCTCAGACTATTTCCATCATTAATATCATAGTGGTTTTATTAAACTTATGAAACACTATTCCCTGAAGAATACAGGATTTAAAATTTAAATCAGTATAGGAATTAAGTGCTAAGCCTAGTTTTTTCAGCTTCGTTTCACCTGCTCCACAGACTCAAGTAGGGAGAATGAAAATCATCTCCGAGAAGTACTTTTATTCAGACAGGTGTAGAAATAGTGTAACAGTACAAAATCTCTGAAATCCCCAAGGATTGCTAAGGTTTTATTCCTAGATCACCTTATTTTGGGAAGTTTATGAAGACTACAGCAACTGTTCAATCTTCAGGAACATAAATATAGAGAAAAAAAATTAAAAGTACGTTTTACCATACCAAGTTTCTGAGATATCAATTATTAAGACTGAACAAAATGTTATATTTATATTATATGTGACTACTTGCAAACTGAGGAGGGATTTTGGTCTGGGTCTTGGGTTTACTGTAGGTTGTTGGGGGGGGCTTTGGTTGGTTGGTTTGGTTTTGTTTGCTTGTTTGTTTGTTTTTCCCAGGAGTGTGTGTGGTTTTGGGGTTGGTTTGGATTTTTTTGTTGTTTGGTGGGGTTTTTTTCCCCCCTGTGTAAGGGCAACATCACACAGCACCGTCAGGGCAATGGTACCTTCTACGTTAAAAAAAATCCATGTACCTTATCTTGTACCTGAAGATAAGATCACAACTGTAATAAAATTTTTGAATCTAGATGTTTTTAATTTACTTGATTCTTGATTATGAGATGCTGTCTTACAATTCTACTGAACAATTCCTCAACATTTACAAGAATTAGGAGAGAAAAAGCAAATCCATTGGAGATGTGAATGTAATATGCACAGCTGCAAGTATGATGAACTGCCATACAGATGCTTTCATCCAGGAGTCAAGCAGTCCTAAATACATGTACTTTGTAGTATTAACCTACAACTAATTTGAACTACATAATACAATATGGAAGTATACTTTTGAGACAGAGAAACAGCGGAAGTATACCTTAACCCAAGCAACTGACTTTACCTATTTTGCCGAGTATTCTTGAGTGGTCACGTGAAAAATTGGCTTTACACGTGGGAGATGATCTAGTAGTGAAACTAAATTATTACTGTCATTATCTGTTTTTAATATATTTGGTCACGATATCATGACAAGGTCAGCATCAGCTGAGGTGTCTGCCTTAGGCAGCATAACTGTCAAACCATAATCCAGGAGTCCTACGGCAAGTCCAGAAAGGGCAGAAACCTCCAGTGGAGCAGAAAGCCAAAGAGCCAAAGACTTGCTCGATCTTCATTTTCAAACGTTGTGGATGCAATCACAGACCCCAAGAATGGGTCATGACACTTAAATGCTTTCTTTCACAATTCTAAGAAATTCCCCAAACTAACATCAAGCAACTGCTCTTCTAACCACCAGATACTTTTATGTGCTCTGCAAGGATTTACTTTATACTATTTGACTTACACAGCTAAGTATGCTGATAATACCTTACTTTCTGAGATGCTGTAGAGATTTCATGCAAAAACAGAGAAGCAGCATGTCTCCAGCAACTGGGTTCCACAAGCACCAAAGCCGTTATTATTGTTTCTTAGTAAAAAGTTATGAACACTTCTTCCCTTCAAAGATACTCCACTGTTAACATTGTCTCAAATGGGCTGAGATCAGAGTACTGTAATCATTTCCAAATTAATTTAAAAGTATAGCTTTTTCAACAAGTCAAAGAAGCCTGTTTCCAGACAACAGACCATTATTAGTACAATTCAACATCTGGACTATGTTTCCATGTATTTCAGGAAGTAACGGGGAAAAAATTTTTCACTTTTCTGTGACAGAGAAACTCTCACAGGAAGCCTCCACAGCTGAAATCAGAGATTTCCTCACACAGAATCCCTTGTTGGGACTAAGAGGGCTATTGCCAAGAAGATCCTCTCTTCTTGAGAACATGCTTTCCAAAACACTGTTCCTGTTTTTAGTTCAGAGTTCCTGAACTAAACGCAAGTATTACTTTTTAAATACACCTCACGAGAAGTGCTGCTAGAATAACGAATGCTGCTCAACTAGGTATCATGGGGGGAAAAATACAGCTATTACTTGTTATTTCAGTAGCATGTAATACAGTATTGCTCTTTTTAACTGCACAATAAATAGGTAAGCTCTGAAGATCAGAAGCACCTAATTTTTTCACAGAATAAACAAATGCTGAAGAATAGCTCTGTGGGTTTTACCTATTACATACTACATTGACTGTAGTTTCCAGCTACTGAGTAATGCTTCTCCCATTTAAGCAATCAAAACTTAAAATATAAATCAACCTCAAGTGCTATGCATTAAAAGAAATATAGCTGAGCTTTTTAATACTAGGCTTCATAAATAATAACTTACCTGCTGTCTGTGCTGGGTTTATTCCTATGCCATCTAGAAGATGAGAGAGACATATTGTGATTAAACTTAGAGCTCAAAAAGCATAATATACCAACAAGACAGAGTTATTACATTAGGTTTTCATGCAGCTATTTCCTATAACCAGAAATAGACTTATCACACAAGCTAACAAAAAACCTTCAGCATATGTATTTGGACAAAACCAAATTAATTGTATTAGTGGTTTAATACCTATATACCATGCATAAGCAATTTTAATAATGCTGTAATATTATTAAATTCAATTTGCACTCTGTAGAGGTTGTGAAAGAAAAGACACTTTTGCTTTCATCAATACCCCTTAAATGAAACTACAAAAAAAAACCCTATTAAAAAAAAAAAGTAAAAATAAATAAATAAATAAATATAAAACTATATTCTTACCATTTGTTATAATGGCACTTGTTGCTGCAGGAACTTTGAACTAAAGGAAGTAAGAGTAGGACAAAATTACACGAAACATAGTTAAAGAAAATATATAGGGAATATTCAAATCAACTAAACTTTTAGCTGGTTCAGGTACAACAAAATTATGAGAAAGTATTTCCCTCAGATTTATAGATATAGCAAAATAAAGGTTTAAAATCAAAGATGATTAGACACCTCAATACAGAATGTGAAATTTGCAGTACTAAACACCTAATTAAATCCAATTAGTATTAGTCATTGGATACAATATAAAAGTCAAGCATCCACCAACTTAAGAAATTAGTTCTTATTATACTAAATAGAGGAATACCTAAGTATCTATGGAAATGAACTTCAAATCAAACATCTAACAGAAATTAAAATAGAATTAGCTTGAGCTGATCTCGGTTAATTTTGAGCTATTTCCTAGCTTTCTCTCTGGCTATGCTGGGAGCTCTCCAACTGCACTACTGCAACAGAAGAGTTCATTTCAGGATTTGCTTACAAAGGAAGCACTAACAGTACTGCGTGAGATCTGGCTTCCTGCTCAGATTTCTCACACCTCCACAGCACCTAACCCCCATGCACATCGTATGTGGTCAGTTTTAGAACATGAGAAGCCCTACTCAGGTAGGGTAGCATCACATACAGGCTTCAAACTATCACAGAAGGTCTGAACTGAGATGGGGAAGCCAAAAATAATTATTTCTTAGAAGGACCAGGCAGGGCCAGAGAAAAATCCTGCACTATGTAATGTAATGTGGCTGGACTGCAAAAGACAGAAAGGGTAGGGTGGGTACAAGTCAATCAGTGCTACTTGGCTGGTGTAAGGATCAAAGGTTGCTCCTCGTGCTTCCTTTACTTGGCACAGTGAACAACCCCTAAGGTAAAAGACTGGTGTCTCAGCAACTTTAGAATCATAGAAAGGGTTTGGGCTGGAAAGGACCTTAAGATTATCTAGTCCTCACTAACATGTGCAGGGACACCTCTCTGCTAGACTAGGTTGCTCAAGGCCCTGTCCAACCTGGCCTTGAACACTGACAGGGATGGAACATTCACAACTTCCTTGGGCAGCCTGCTCCAGTGCCTCAGAATCCTCACAGTAAAGCAGAGGAGCAAGCATCAGTAAAATCACCTCACAAAGCACTTCCTTCTCTTCTCTCCACTGTGTAAAAAAAGGGGAAGCTAACCATGATTGCTAACAATGAGTATTTCCATGAAAGAACTGCAGAGCTTTTCCATGCACCTCAAACAAGTCACGTCAGCCCAGCAGTGCCTTTCAGCTGCATTCTTTAACAGCATTCACTAGTTTTGCTTTCCCTATTTTTTGATTGCTCAACTTATTTCCAGGTTTGATTTGCAGAAACACCATGCACTGACAGCAACAGCTAAAGCTTACAGAAACCACGTCTGAATATAGTATTTAGTTATTAATATACAGAAAAAAAGTATTTCTTCATCTCCAGACACGAAATTAGCAGATTTTAACTTATTTTCTTCTAGCTTTTTATCCATAGCGGGTAAATCATGTCACCTTCTCATCTTGCAGGGTGACAAGAAAGCAGTTATTTTCTGCAAAACGTTAGATACCAGCATCACTGTACAAAGACCACGAGGAAAGTAACAGTTTGTCTTCAGAGAAAAATTTGAATAATGAAGTTAATAAAATAGGAGCTATGTATTGAACAGTAAGAATGTAAAAAACAGTATGTCATCTTGTAACAGTTAATGTATACGTATAATATGCTAAAGAAAACAAGCCTTCACTTCCCTGACTCCGGGAATCTTGGCTTAGCACTCTAGGGAAATCTTTTAACAGTTGTGGGTTTGCAGTTCTGTTTGCTTGTTTGTTTATGTTTTTTGGTTGGGTGGGTTTTTACGTAATAGGAGAAAATGAATTTATAAGGTTCAAACAGTGGCATTAATGTCAATCACAGCCTCCTGGAATAAGTCCATCTCCAAATCAAAAAAAGTAAAGGACTAAACCACAAAAAACCCTGAAGAAGCACAAAATACATGTTTAACTTATTTTTCAACAAGCAGATTTCCACTGCAAATAAGTGATACCACCAATCTTTCATCCCAAGTCAACTGATAAAACCCAAACAGGTAACTTCTAGAATGTTAAGTGCCTCTCCTCATTCTGCGTCTCTTATTAGACACAACAATGCAATGAATCACACACAGGAGAATGGACGTCTATTAATTTCATGTCATTTTGCTTCTCAGTAGCAGAATCTACCTGATGGTGACACACCAAGTATATATGAGAACTGTGCGGCAACCAGTTTGTGAAGCACTAATTAAGATTATTTTATGGCTTCGCACTGTATTACGTTAGAATAGAATACAACATTTTATTACCTTAGCCCAAAACAGTGGGCCAAGCAGCAACAGCTGTCAGCTATACAGTCAGCACTTAAAAATCATCACAAATATAATACAGAAAGGGAAATTACCAGTGGAAATAATTACACATAATTTGGTGCAATATGGTTCATTACTTAAATCAAAAATCCTTCCTGTGGTTGCTAAGTGTATGTTTCCCATGTTGAAAATATACAAGCTTTCTGAGATACAAAGGCAAATGGATACTCAAGCAGCGAAGTTCTGTATTCAGTAGATAATCCCTGGCTTACTTTGAAATCAGATTTCACCCCAAACTCACCCTTTAAAGAGATTGTTTGCTTTAAAAACCTTATAAATTGATAACTGAGGCTGTCACACAACTTATTTTCTCCAATGCTAGAAAATATATTTATGGGTATCTACAGCCAAACTATAAGGAAAAGGTGACAATCATGCCAACAATTACATTGCTTTCTTACTTCTTATAATGATGACAAAAAATCCTCTACAGTAAGAAGCTCATCTCCTTCTTGCACAATGAATAGCAGATAAGTGCATTAAACCATAGTATTTTAGTATCAATCTATCAAGAGTAACATTAAAATAACAGCATAGTTTCAAAAAAAAAAACATGCTTATGAAAGAAAAAACAACTCTGTAAATGGAAATAAATTACTATTTTAGTAATGATTCCACAAATTTAAGAGAGGCTTTCTATAAGTATCAGGCAAATCTACACCTGAGATTTGTACCAAGTGGTTCTAACAGATGAAGGAAAAAACCTGATAAGATACCACACACTGTAAATGAGAACAATAGCACTGTCACAATAAACTGTGACAGTTGTGTAAAGAACCATGAAGAGAGAAAAACTGAAGACAGCAGTGTTTCCAGTACTCTACATTTCATTTACATTTTTATATATAGCCTGTTAAGACAAACAGAGAAAATAAAAACTAAGGAAAGAGCTAAATTTGCAGTATCCAAATTATCACTGCCAAATGCATCTATTGAGAAGGGCTGACACTGCTATAAATGACTGAGACTTCTCAAGAGCTCTCCATGTTTAATGATAATGGATACTCAAAACAGACCAACTAAAATAATGGTTTGCTAAACGTGAACATTTAAGTAATTAGTTCTCTAAACCAATTTCACAGAGGACCCTGTAACTTGTGGAACCACTGTAGTACTTGAACTCACTGTGGTTCCATGAGTACGTAAAGATACAAGTTTGATGGCAACCCTCGCACCGAAAGTGGCCCCTCAGTCTTGGTATCTCCAAGTACTCAGTCCTGCTTCAGTCTTCTCTGGGCCCTCATACTAGGCCTCTATATAGGGGTTGTGTGGGCATAGCTGCATGAGTTCAGATTAACAATAACTGAGAAATAAAAACAAACCAAACCCCATAATTAAACAAACCCAATTAAATCAGTAACTATCTTTAACAGCATTCATTATTCTCTATATTGTTCTGTTCAAGTAGTTGCAAAATAAAAGAATCCACAACCTCCTCCCACAAGCTGTGTTTCCAATTAGAACTTCTGTCACATGTTGGTGTAACACCAACAACATAAGGACAACCAAGACATGAAGTCTATTATCCTTTCTAATTATTTATTCTATTACAATTCTAATGCTTGAACAAATCCCCCCCCCCCCCAAATAAAGCCATCATGCTTTTGAGCCCTTTATTTTACTGTTTACACAGAGATGAACATATCTTAATACTTGTACATTTCATCTGAAACAAACAGGATGCATCTCTTCAAATACATTACATAGGCCAATTTAGGCACCTATTAGTTCTGGAGTCTATGTAACAGATCAAACACAGAAATCAAACACCACACTATCCTCATTTTAGTCACTGGTGCCTGTTTTTTTACTCTAGGCAGTATGACTAATGTCAATACCTTCTATAATCAAAACCTGTATGTCTTCCAAAATTAGAGATTACTGGAACTGAATGCAAGAAAAGTTTAAGAATTTCCTGAATAATCCTGAAGAATTTTCTGTATATTCTACATAAACAATTTAAAATATTAAATATTCAATAGTAGTGTTTTTTAATTATGTTCAGGGTCACAATGTTTTATATAAGTCACTGATATAAAATTGTTTAACTCCAAAGAACAGGAAGCACATTAATACCAGCTGTTGAAGTGTAAATTGTCCAAGAACTGCTTACTAACTTCTGAAAGCTCTGACAGGCTACCACTAACACAAGTAAAGCCTGTGTCTGTGCACACCTAACAAGAGCATTCTTTGTGCTGAATTAGCCATTTTATTTTACAATTACATAGGTTTTGCTTTCAGGAATGTTCAAAAGGTTAAAAAACACCATCATCACTTTCTACTTACTTCTTCCGCCGCAAACTTCAAGACAGCTGTGAAAGGTGTACTTTCAGGCACGCTTAACCTAAAATTACAATGTAAGTAAACGTATAACTGCTGAGGTAAACTGAAAATCAACTTCATTTCACTTTAAGCAATACCCTTACCAAAGGTGTGCATTTACTTTACTATTTAAGGCCTAGATCAAAGCCTAAGACATGCACAGCAGCAGATCAAAGCAAACCAGCCCCAGCTGGTGAGTTAACTACAGCAAACCACCTCTCAGCTCACACGGAAGAAGTAAAACGCCTTTTTCTCTCGTGTGAAAGCCCTGGCAGGGTGACCAGCAAACTAAACGGCCAAGAAGCGCCTGTGTGTGCTGCCGCCGGCTTCCACAGCTACCTCGCCTCTCGCGTCAGGGCTGCAGCACCGGCCTGACCCCGGCCCGCCGCACCACTCACACTTTGTACGGCAGCCGCGGGTCCGAGGTGAGCGTCACTTTAAAGGTGACTTTCGACCTGGGAAGAGTGAGGAGAAAGTACCGGGTTAGGGCGGGGAGGGAAGGTAAGGAGCAAAAAGGGTAGCGAGGGGGCAAGCCGCCCGCTCACTCACATGATGCTCCCACCGCCGCCGTTCCCCACCGACACGTCAACTGCCGCCTGAGAGGGCCTTCGCTGCTCCTTCCGCCTCCTGAGCTGCCGTGGCGCCGCCTGACTTTAAAGGAAAATAAAACCTGCCCCGCCGACAGCTACTAGGGAGGGAGCGGCGATGTTGTATCTCGACGCCCCACCGTCGCGGGTAGGGGAGAGGCTGAGGGGCGTGCGAGGGGCACCAGAGAACAGCGTTGAGGATTTCTAATAAGGCAGTGACAATGGCTGTCCTGCGATCGAGGGAGGACCGAAATTCTAGATACAGTGTTTCCGTCGACGTCGTGAAGTGGCATCTGGGCGGTCCCTCAGCGGGAGTGGGCCGGGAGGAGGTCTGGGCTCGGCGGGGAGCGTGCCCTGTGCCCTGTACCCTGTGCCCTGTACCCTGTGCCCTGTACCCTGTGCCCTGTACCCTGTGCCCTGTACCCTGTACCGGACCGACTGGGAACGGGGACTTAGCAGGCTGCGTGGCCCGGCCCGCTCACGGCGGGGGGATACAGCGGGTTGCGGCCAGCGCCCATGGCACGGGGCTTTCGGGTTCTGCAGAGATCCCTTCTTCCGAGCAACAGGGGATTGCTGGATTTAAGTGTGTTGTATATAACTGCAGGTTTATGTGTGTATATATGTATGTATGTATGTAATGCGTGGGGAGGAGGTCGGTCGTTGTTAGGTTTGTTTGCCTGAGTCTCTGTGTCCTCAGGCCGAAATGTTCTGCAGGTGCTCGCTGAGTTATGCAGGGGAAGATGGATGCAAAAGCACAGATTGCCACCCCCTTAATACTCGGAATTGTTCACATCTTACATGCAATGGGGAAGCTGGAGTTGGAGTTTTATTTGAATAATAGTGGATACTTCTGTAGCAGAAAGCAGCTTCCAGTTTTGTTTATCTGTGACCTTTGACAAGCTAATTTTTATTAAAGGCTATATGAGGTTTAATGGGAATGCAAATATTTTTTTGTTTTTATGCATGTGTTATATTCAAGTTAAATTGAATATAAAAAGGTTGATGGGGACTGAGTTTCCAACCCTGGGTGTGTCAGTATTACCTTTGTAGAAAACATCTTGCCAGACTGCTTTCGTATTTTACCCAGTATTTTGTCCTTCTGCATGAAGGACAGCTTTCACTGTAGGCAGAGATGCTTGTTTATCGCATGCTGCTTGCCAGACAAGTCATGGCAAGCACTTTCTTGGGTTCACTTTAATTGGGGTCTCATTAGGGTTAAGGTAGAAATGCCGTACAAAAGGCAATTGACACATGGAGTCACTGATTTCTTAAAGGACTGTCCCAGTCATGAAATTTAGCTTATCACCCGTGTTGATCTTGTTTGAACATAGACAAAATTGAAAAATCCAAAAACTAGAAGAAATTCATTACCAGCTTGTACAAGGGCATTAATATTTCCTTAGCTCTCCTGCATTTGTTATTGCATCTGCTTTTCACAACTGTATCTCATTGGTGGCTCATACTCATTTTGTAGTTCATTAGCGATCTCATGTCTTTTTCATCTCCTTCCTTCTAAGACACTACACCTTACACTAGAAATAAATATTGTCTCTGAGCATGTAACCTTGTATTCTGTGTAGCTAAATGTCATCCCATATTTATTGTTACTCTCTTTGTACAGTTATTTTTGTATGATGCTGTACCTTTGATTTATACAACTCTCTGCCATCTGCAGCTTTTGTTAATGCATTGCTGTTTTCTGTGCCAAGGTCCTTAATGCATATGTGAAATACAAGAATGATCCTTTTAGGATATCATTTCTTGCATTTCACTGTAAGGACTTCCCCTCTGAGGAAATAAGTGCACCCAAATCTTCATGCTGTTGAAGCTGGACTGCTTTTAGTGCCCAAATTTACTTGGTTAAATCTGGTTTGAGCCTGTGTGCTATAATGCTTAGAACAGCACACACCCCCTCATCCCACTGCTACCAAGACCTTGCAATGCAAATCCAGTACACAGGATCAGAATATTTGAATGTAGATTCAGAAACCCAAGTGACCTCACAAAAATGAGACTTCCCCACGGCAGGAATTTTATAATTTTACTATGCTGTTTAAACCTTTTCCAAAAGGTAGAAGGGTTGATAATTTTTTTCTGAGAATTTACAATGAATGAAGGAAGGGGAATGTGCATGATTTTTCTCTTTCAGCTGGGAGAGGTAATGAGACTTAGTGTCCCATCTGCAGACAAGCCAGAGATGGAGTAGAGGTGACTGTGTCTCACTAATGGGTTTATACACAAAAACATTTTTTTCAGCTCAGAAAAACTGGTCGATTCCCAGCAAAATCATACCTCCTTTCCCTACAAGAAAACGAGGGGAAAAAATGGCTTTATTGAATTTGTTTTCCCTACAGCTGTTACTAGCTCACACTTAAATACATTGTATGATAGCAGTGAGACATAGCTTTTAACTTCTCTAGCTATGTAGATGGCAAATGGAATGACCATTTCATCAATTTAAACAATTGGGTTCTCTGGAAATCTTTAAATACACTAGGACAACAGAAAGCTTTTAAGTCAAGAAAATGTGAAGACAAAAAAAACCAAACAAAAATAACAATTCAACAAACCAGAAAATAAAAAAATATATCCCTTTGGATGCTAAGATGTGACTGAGGTGAACTGGGGTACCCCTGACAACACTTTAGGGAAATCCATTGGAAATCCTTCTAGTTGTAAATATCATTGCAAGAGACAAAAGTACTGCAGTAGATAGGAGCTATTTATCCCACATGCCTGCATTACATAGGTAGCCGCCTGGCTGGACTTGATTTTATTATGTTGTAGAGGGGAAATAAATAAAACAATAAGAAAGCAAGTACACAAAAATGCTATCTTACCAAGATCTATTGTTTGATACCTAACTGCTGGAGTGCATGTGCCATTTGAAGAACACCATTTTTTATGCTACAAAACATGCCCATATAGAGAAAGGTTACTACACAAGGATCTATCTTAAGAACTACCTGGAAGTACGAAATCTGAAGTTTTTAAGAAATGCAGTAAAATATATCTGCAGGACATGCTTTGAGCATTGTCAGTTTTGGACTGAATACGGAACACTTCCAATGCTTAACTCGGCCAGAAAAGCACAGAATTAAGCTTTTTAGCAGGTACCCAGAAAATTAAATTTGGCACTCAGCAAACTTTTCTTCTATGGTCACAATCAATGACTTAAACGAGCAAGCATTGCCAAGTAATGTGTTACAGAAGGGAGAGAGGAAGGCAAAAGAAAAGCAGTGTTTCTCCAACCAACAACTTTCATACTGAGCACATGGGTAACAGTCTGATTCCTTCTGCTCTTAGTGAGGCCACGGTTTCACCAGATGGATTGAGCTGTTCTAGCCCCCAAGATAAAGGAGAAGTCCTGTTTTTTCCCTAACTTCTGCTTCACTCTCAGTTCCTGGGCTCCTGCTTGCTTGCTGCTGCTGCTTCTGGCTTTGTTGCTTAGTGGAGCCACCTGTAAGTCAGCTCATCAGAAGACATAGCTGTTTTCCTGCTGACTTGGAGCATTGAGTAAGCTTAGGGAACAGTCTGAGCTGATGCAGCAGGGGCAGCAAGAAGATCTTTCTCTTCTGTCAGTCGGGAAACATGGGATAAGGCTTTCTCTTGATATAATTTCTTACAGTCAGAAGGCTGGGGTCCTCTGGTGGTACATCCCCTTACCTGTCCTTTGGTTCAACATGGTGGTGTGTCTCTTGGTTCTCCCCCTTATCCAGGTCAAGCTCATTAGTGGTAACCCTGTGGCTCTTCCCAGCTTGTAGAGGCACCTCCTCAGCTGCATGGTTCCACTTGGTCAGCAGGAACTATTTGCCTTTCTCAGACAGTCTACTCCTGTTTGCTCCGGTGGGGTCTTTGTGTAGGAAGTTAATCCCTGCAGAAAGGAAGCAAGAGTGCTGCATGATCTCTAGGTTGCTTTTGTTGCGGAGCCTGCCAGTCTTGTGAACCTTTCTTTTCCAGTGTTTCTCTACTCCAAGGCTGCAAGCTGCAGCATTAGGCTAGATAGACCAGTCTTGAGCATGTTGGCAGTAGTTGGGTTGCCCTGACTTTTAACTCCCCGACAATTACAGATTCTATGTTTTGTTTTGTTTTTAACAGAAATAGCGGTGTAACATACAACGTGAATTTAGCCTCTTTAAACTAGCCTGTTGGTACCTACCAGTATGAAAACTGTAACCTCCTTTAAACAGGGAGTTTCCACGTTCATGCGCCTGCAGCCTATGTGAGACAAAATGAGTTTTTTATTATGTACTGTGTCACTAGATTTCTCCGTAAAATATAGTCATAGATAGAATTTTTAGAAAGCGCTGTTAAGCCAAAGATAAATATTATAACCCTTTATGAATGCAATGCAAAATTAATAATCAGACAGGTTAGCACACCTTCATAATCTTCCTGTAACAATATAATGATTAAAACCCCATTTGTTGTGGTTTAAGCCATAAATCACGCAGCCCACTCACTCACTCCCCTCTTTCTTCCCCCCCACTGCGGGGGGGGTGGGGGGTGGGGGAAATGGGGAGAAGAATCAAAAGAGTGTAACTCCCACGGGTTGAGATAAGAACAGTCCAGTAACTGAGGTATAACAGAAACCACTGCTGCTACCACCAATAATAATGACCAGAGAAATACAAGGGAAGAGGATGCAACTGCTCACCACCTGACCGAACCGAGAGAGAGAGAGAGAGACTTCTGGGTTCCTGCCCCCAATTTTTTACATCCTGGGCATGACGTGCTGTGGCATGAAATAACCTCTTTGGTCAGTTTGGGTCAGGTGTCCTGTCTCTGCTTCCTCCTGGCTTCTCCTCCTCCCTGGCAGAGCATGAGGCTCAGAAAGTCCTTGGTCAGACCAAAACATTACCTAGCAGTAATGTGCTAGTAAACATTAAAAAAACATTAAAAAAAATGTGCTAGTAAACATAAAAAAAAGCAGTAAACACTGGTGTTATCAGTGCTGTTCCCAACCCAAAAGTCAAAAACACAGCGCTGCGCCAGCTACCAAGGAGAAAAAAATGACTGCTACTGCTGAACCCAGGACACCATTACAGCTCTCATTGTGCAAACGTTTTACAAAAATAATCTGCCAAACTGAGATTGCACACAGATGTCATGTTAGTCATATAGAAGTCATAATGGTAGGTCTCTAGACTTCAGAATATTCATTTTATTTGTGTGTGTTAGTACAGATAACCATGCACCAAACTAAGGATTAGTCTTCTGAAACACCAAGCACTTGATGTATTTATCAGCTACAGATACTTTGTTCTTTCACATAGGAAGGTTTAGTGGGTTGTTTTTTTTTCCAATAGCTTTGAAAAAGTAATTATTAAGAAGTATTTAAATCAAAAGAATAATAAACATTTGGCAGGAAAAAGTGTCTGGGAGAGCCAAAAGTGGTTATTCTGTATTCTTCTATTTGACATTTTTTTGTCATGGAATTTAATTTATTTAAAAGGTGAATAACACCATTATACGTATGTACTGTGTCCCAATTTCCAGAATTTCCTTGAAATCAACTTAACGTTGAATAATATTCCCGATGAATAGATTTCCAGGTGTGTTGTCTTAAAATTAATTTGATTTATATTTCTATATATGTTTATGTATATTTAAAAGAAGGAGAACCCAGGGAATTACAAACCAATCAGTCTCGCCTTGGTGCTCAGCAAGATCATTGAGCAGCTCCTCCTGGGAAGTATGTACACAGACAATAAGGGGGTGAATGCAGACACCAGCATGGCTTCACTAAAGACAAATCATGCCTGATGAATTTGGTGGCATTTGGCACTGTCCCACATGACATCCTTGTCTCTAAACTGGAGAGGTGTGGATTTGACAGATGGACCACTTGGAAAACAGGAATTGGCTGGATGGTTACACTCAAAAAGTTGTGGCCAATGGCTCAAGATCCAAGTGAAGATCAGTAACAACTGATGTTCCTCAGGGGTCAGTACTGGGACTGGCGCTGTTTAACATCTTTGTTGGCAACATGGACCATGGGATTGAGCACCCTTAGCAGGTTTGCTGATAACACCAAGCTTTGTGGTATGGTTGACACACTGAGGGAAGGATATGCCATCCAGGGGGACTGTGATAGGCTTTAGAGGTGCAAAGCTCATGAAGTTCAACAAGGCCAAGTGCAAGGCAATCTCAAACAGAGATACAGGCTGGGCAGAGAATGGGTTGAGAACAGCCCTGGGGAGAATGACTTGGAGGTGCTGGTTGAAGAGAAGCTCAAAATGACCCATCAGTGTGCTCTTGCAGCCCAGAAAGTCAGCCCAGAAAGTCACTTGTACGATGGGCTGCATCAAAAGACACATGAAAAGCAGGTCGAGGGACATGATCCTGCCCCTCTACTCTGCTCTTGTGAGCACCTCTTTGTAAGTACTGTGTTCAGCTCTGGGGCCCTAAACACAAGAGGGAATGGACCTGTTGGAGAAAGTCCAGAGGAGGGCCATGAAAATGATCAGAGGGCTGGAGCACCTCTCTTATGTAGTCAGGCTGAGAGAGTTAGGCTTGTTCAGCCTGGAGAAAGGAAGGCTCTGTGGCCACCATTGAACCATCTTCCAATACCTAAAAGGGGCCTACAAGAAATCTGGAAAGGGACTTTTTACAAGGGCATGTAACAACAAGACAAGGGGGGAATGGTTTTAAGCTGTCAGAGGGGAAGTTTAGATTAGACATTAGGAAAAATTTCTTCACTGTGAGGGTGCTGAGGCACTGGCACAGGTTGCCTAGAAAAGTTGTGAATGCCCCATCCCTGGCAGTGTTCAAGGCCAGGCTGGATGTGGCTTGGAGCAACCTGGTCTAGTGGAAGGTGTCCCTACCTGTGGCAGGGGCATTGGAAATGGATGATCTTTAAAGTCCCTTTCAACCCAAGCCATCTTGTAAGTCTGTCTTTTGTCACAATGGGAATGATGGGTTTTTGTTAGTGATAGCAATGCTTATGTGATATTTTGTATTTATATGCAGGAAATGGTTTTAAATTAGTTACCATAAGATTCATATCCATTATCATTTTGTTTTGAATAGGCACTAAGAAACAAAATTCCATCTTTTGATTTGAGAGTGTCTAATGAACTGTAGTTCTTCAAATCTGGAGGATTCCAATATCTCTGGTGAGAAAGAAAGACATTTGGGGGAAAGATACAGATATAAAGAAAGGATATCCAGTTCTACAGATTAAACCTTTTCTTGTAATAGTCAACTGCATCAAAATAATTTTTGCTTGATAGCACCAAACACAGGGGTTTACAGAATATTTTATTAACTCTGTTTTGGTGAATTGGGAAGTGGTTGTATTTTGTCAGTCTCAGAAAAAAATTTGTACCTCTATTACCTGCCTGCTGCAAGCAGCAAATCTGCGATCTGAGCATACTGCTCTGAGAGTGCCCAGTATGTATTTTCATCTCATTATGCAGATTCTTTTATGCAGTAAGCTTTCCTGTGTATTGATTTCCTTGCATCCATCATCAGGCTGTGCAGTTCTATCATTTATTTTTACTACTAGTAGGTGCTACAGTGAGTTAGCTTGTTACTGGAAATAAAATCACCTTGTTTACAAGATGATTCAGAGAATCAGACAACATACAGAAATGTATTGCAGACTCCTATAGTGAAATATAAGGGTATACAGAGGCATAAATTCAGGCTAAGGATGTTTTTATTGTAGTATCTGTTTCTTCTGTGGAGCATAAATACAAATCCAACTGAGTTGCTTTTGCAGTGCTAACTGGGGTAGCTTTCTTACGTTCTGTTTCATGTCTTAAGCAGGTTGTGCCTTACGTTCCATATTAAACTGTAACTAAGTCCATGAAAATTCAGTGAAAGACCTTTTTGTGCAGCCGTGATAAAACCAGCAGGAGTCCTGAATCAGCCCCTACTGAATTTAATTATTCATAAAGTGCCTAACCTATTAAATTTTTAAATGAGGGATACTTTTTTAAAAAACTTTAAATAAATCAGATTATTCTAGTGACTTCACAGTTAACATTTAACTAAAAAACCTGCACAGATTCTTGCTGAAGTGAAGCAAGAAATTAAGCTAAATTATGTTTCCATTTTTGAGTATAAAGGCTGGTGAAGAGGAGGAGACTAAAGAATAAATTAATTTCAGGTCCAGGAAGTTGTGATTCTGGCAGGCTTAGTACAAGATGACAACTGTGATATCCCTCACAGTTCTCTAAACAAGGTCATTTGTATATATTTTCTTTATTTGGTCATTTGTTATGAAGATACCTCTCATATTTTTCCCTCTCCTTTTTGTTCTCTTTGATGGCAAGCCCAGAAAAGAGTTTATATAGTCTGCAAGTATTACTGCAAGAGGACAGTTTTAGCTGACATGAAGGTGAGGTTGCACAGGTCATTAGTTTATTGTTTGAAGAGATTAGAAGAGAGATTTACTGAGAGGGCAAAAGGTGGTGCATCTCTATGGAAATGAAAGAGATGTGAAAACCTACATTGTGTTTTCAAAGTCTGGACTTTTAAATTGCTGGAGCTTTGTTTGTCCAAAAGGTAAACATGACCTTTAATTTCTTCATCTGTAACAGTCCTTTCCAATCTGCTGGGGTTCAGGACACCAGCCTTCAAGTCTTGACTCTGTTCATCAGGCTTTGCCTTCTAATTTCTTTGGGTACAAAGCAAAGAATTTCTTTGCATGTCGCCTTCATGTGGGCTTCTTAACAGATCAGAGGTTTAGCTGGAATGTTCTGACCTCAGAAATATGCCTTTTTGTTCAGTGCTTGCTGTAGCACAAAGCTGGAGGCTTGTCAGAACGTTTAAAATGCTTTTGTGTTAGACCTGGTAAGGAACTTCTTGTTTCTGGACCATTACCCATAAAGCAAATTTTTTTCTCATAAATGCAAATTTATATTGGCAGAAGGGATTTTTAATCTTTGAAGTGTAATACTGTTAGAAATAATCAAGAAACAAGCAGGAAACAGAGAATGACCCTTAAATAGCAGAGTTGTGTTGTGCAAAATTCCTTTCTGAGTAACGTGTAATTCCTTTCAGTAACTTTTTGTTTGCTTTTCATTGCAGTTTTTTTTTTTTTTTTTAATATAGTGTATTATCTTGCTAGGATGCCTTTGTTCCGTCTCCTAAACACTACTGTTTAAGAAAACTTAAGAAAATATATGTATATTTAATGTCTTCTGATTTAAATAAATTTTAACCACAGATTTAATGCTAACAAGAGTGTTCAGTTGAGCAGATGTTGGTGCCAACTTTGTAAATATCTATACCTAATCTAGCTCCCTTTGGGTCCCTTTATATTCAAAGCAGAGATAGTACTTCTAGTGCACAGTTTTCATCATTCCGAAGTAGACTTCTAAAATAATGACCTGTTCCTTCAAAATGCCTATTTCTTCACAGATTGACAATAGGGAGAGACTAGGCTGACTACCTCTCATATTGACATCTGCTTTGTACAAGCAACAGTGTTTGGTGAGGTAAATCTAACCCCATGTTCATGCCCCTGTGCTGTTCTGGAGCTTCATAATACAGAGTCCCTGTTCGACTGTTCCACTCTATGACTTTTGTCATCCAGTTGAAGTCAACTAGATTTTTTTTGGTTCTCTTATTAGAATGTTGGGAGAGACAGGTAAACTTCAGGTTGTAACCCACCCAGCATATTAATTGCTTTTTTGAGTTGTTCTGGGTTTTTTTAGGTCAAACAAAAAAAAAAGAAAAAAAATATTCTGGGACCTTCTCTTTATACAGTATTAGAATACTGCAAAGCATAACAGATTACGTAAACTGTAATAAAAAAAAATTAATCTCAGTTAACAATGCCATGCATGAAAGTGAAGTTCAGTTAAGATCTGGAAGAAGAAGAAAGTGCAAATAAGATTTCAGTGGATAAATACAGTAATGTTTACCATTTTCATGCAAGAGCTAAAGAATAACTAAATTTCACATTTCAGGCACCACATTAGTTGAGGTTAATGTGGTTCCTTCACAGAAGAGGACATCTTCCATCTATCAAAACCTTGCATAATTAAACTCTTAAGTTTTTCCTGGTATAAAAAGAGAAAAAAACTTAAGCAATTGTTTTAGTGGTGATTTAAATATTCTCTTAGATATCTGTCCTTCATGCTCTTTATCCTGCAGTCCTCATCACTCATACTGGGATCAGTTCTCTGGAGTTCGTTTGGGCTACATGTCTAACTTCAGCAGTTAATTCTCTTTTTTTTCTGAAAGCTCCATTACACCTATTTCCTCCAGCAATTGCTTTGGGAACATTTCCAGAGATAAATCAGGATTCTGGATGATAGAAGGGCAGAGTGAGGTACAGAGAATATAAAACAGAGTAGTAAATAGTAGTATAGAACTGAATAAAAGAAATCATGGAATCATAGAATAGTTAGGGTTGGAAAGGACCTTAAGATCATCTAATTCCAACTCCCCTGGCATGGGCAGGGATACCTCACACTAAATTATGTCACCCAAGGTTCTGTTCAACCTGGCCTTGAACACTGCCAGGGATGGAGCATTCACAACTTCCCTGGGCAACCCATTCCAGTGCCTCACCACCCTCATAGTAAAATACTTCTTCCTCATATCTAACCTAAACTTCCCTTTCAGTTTGAACCCGTTACCCCTTGTCCTCTCACTACAGTCCCTAATGAAGAGTTCCTCCCCAGCACCCTTATAGGCCCCCTTCAGATACAGGAATGGAAAAAAGGGAAGAGTAAAATTAAATAAATGTATTGGAAAGAAGACATCACAGAATCCTATAATGGTTGAGTTTGGAAGGAAGGGATCTCTATAAATATTCTGGTCCAACTCCCCTGCTAGAGCAGGTGGCCCAGGCCCATATGCAGATGGCTTCTGAGTATCTCCAGGGATGGAGACTCCACCAACTCCCTGGGCAGCCTGTGCCAGTGCTCAGTCACCTTCACAGTGGAAAAGTGCTTCTTCATGTTCAGGAGGAACCTCCTGTCTTTCAGTTTGTACCCATTGCTTCTTGTTCTAGTTCAGTACATTAATTCAGAGGAAATAAGCTGTACACAAAAGTGATGACAAAAAAAAAGGAAATACAGAGTAGAATGGAAAAGAATGGAGGAAATTTATGGGTATTACCTGCTGTCATGGGTTAAGCAGTAGCAGTCGTTTTTCTCCTTCTTGGTAGCTGGTGCAGCACTGTGTTTTTTATTTTGGGCCTGGGAGCAGCGCTGATAACACCAGTGTTTATAGTTTCTGCTAGACAATGTTTTGGCCTGTCCAAGGACTTTGAGTTTCATGCTATGCCAGGGAGGAGGGGAGCCGGGAGGAAGCAGAGACAGAACACCTGACCCAAACTGACCAAAGAGGTTATTCCACACCACAGCACATCATGTCCAGGATGTGAAGTCGGGGGGCGGAGACCCGGAAGGCAGTGGAAGTGGACTGGGGGTGCACGGCATGGTCAGGTTTTTGGTACTGGGGGGTTCGCTGCTGGGGGGTGCAGTGGCTGGGTCGGGCTTGGTGAGCAGTTGTATTCTCTTTCCTTGCATTTCTCTTGTATTATTACTGGTGGTAGCAGTAGTGATTTGTGTTATATCTTAGTTACTAAACTGTTCTTATCTCAACCTGTGCGAGTTGCATTAGTTTAATTCTCCTCCCCATCCCCCCTGGGACTGGGGGAAGAAAGAGGGGAGTGAGTGAGAGAGAGTAAAACTTCATGAGTTATTAGCCTGGGTGAGGCTTAAACCACAACACCTGCCTACTGCCCAGATGAACAGAATCAAAATGATAAAACCACAAGGATTGTTAATGAGGTAGTCAGATAATTGAAACTACATATGTTGGGAAAATGAAATGGGGAAGTACGACGTAACATCAATTGTAAAATTGTATAAAATTGTATAATTGTAAAATTACTCTAAACACAAATGATGGGGGAAAAGAATAATATGAATTTTACTTCTTTTCATAGTTTCATTCTTGGTTACATATGTACTCTCTCCATTTAGACACTCTTACTGTCTGACAAAAAACTTGGCACCATGCTGCTGAGTATTTTTCTTCCTTTTCTATATACAATTTAAGGTTTTATCCTATATAATTTTAGGACATTTTCTCTTCACTTTCTAGCTTCTTTTGCTGATCCCTACCTTATTTGAATTGGCATATTTTTCCTCTTATCTCACTGCCTTCCCCATGCTGTGCTCCATTTACTCAGTCATGTTGTTTGTACTGTACAAATTAGCAGTTCTTCACTAGTTCTCACCTTCCATCTGTTTTTCTTAATATATAAGCCAAGATACGGCTGCTGCAAGATTGTTGTAACCTAAATTAATGATATTATCTATTACATTAACATATTTTAAATTCAGTGTCTCTGTAGATAGTGAGCTCCTTAGGTCTGGGTTGGTTTGGTTTTTTTTTTCCCCATACAGAGTAATCAGTGATAGATTCAGTCAATGTATTCGAAATGAATCACCTGTATGTAGGAATAACTGTAAATGTTGCACAAAAAGAGGATTAGTGTCTTTCCCCTGTAATATAACAGACCACATTTAGCCTACTGTAAAACCATCAGATTTTCCAATACAGAAGGCCTACTCTAACATTTCAAAAATATGACATGGAAAAAACAGAACGTATATAATATATAATAAAATATATCAACAAGTTTCCTTATTTTTATGGATGCATGATTTTTATGAGGCACAGTGGAGCATGTTGTTTTTGCAGGAACTTCAGAAACTAAAATGGTAATTTGACATTAATTATGATGTAATGACCAATCTCAATACAGAAGTGACAGGAATCATTCTTACAGAGTTGAACATTCAGAATTTAGTACATTCAAAATCATAATAGTATGAGTAAAATAACAACTGAAGACAATTGCCCTCACAAAGAAATTAAACTAGTTTGTTGGACTTCCTGTTTCTACTAGATCTGTACCATAACTTTTAGTCTGTATTCTATCTACATCTCAAATAAGTTTTAACATCTTCAATAAAGCTATTGTGGAAAAAGACTTCTGTAAAGGAACAAATGTTAGTTAAAGGAAATACCATCTACTCAAAAGTTCCCATAATTGGTCATTTTTATAGGAAATCATTGTTTCAGATTATTTAGAGGATTTTGGGAGGATTTTTTTTATTATTTTATTTTTAATTGAAAGTATTCAACTTAAAAGGGAGGTCAGAGAGGCCTTAGTTAAGCTTTGGGTTTTGATGAGTATTCATAGACAGCAAGTGTATTCTACAGATTCAGATTAGCCAAAAGACCCCAAGCTCAGATAAAAGTGCCTTTGCTTTATTTTGCTTGTTGTTTCCTTGCACAGTCCACGCTCAATTAATGCATGAGGTAGAATGCCTGTTTTTCAGGTAAAGCTGTTGTTGACTTCCTAGACAGGAAGAAGACTGTGGAAACTAATATTCTTCTAACGTCGAATTTCCCATTATTGTGTTTGTTCCATGGCTTGTCACCACATAGAAAATAGTCCTGCTTGCTATTGACATTTTGTCAGCCTAAACTAGTCTTTTTCACTTCAAAGAGATTCTTTTTAACTCGGTTTTAAAGCCCATGAAGGTATGCTTTATCAAGTGCTCTATTGACACTCTGGAAGTAGATTTTCTAAGAAACTCAATCGACTTCTTGAGTTTATTATTCTATTAAAGCTTCTTGTAAGGTTTGAATGTCTCCAAGGATGAAGACTCCACAGCGTCTCTGGGCAACCTGTGCCAGCAGTTGACTACCTTCACAGTAAAAAAACTTTTTCTTACATTTAAATGGAATTTCTTGCATTTCATTTTGTGCCCACTGCCTTTTGTCCTGTCATTGGGCACTACTGAGGAAAGCAGCAGTTAAATCCACTCCCTTAGTCTTCTTACACCTGAATAAACCCACATTACCTGGCCTTTCTTTGTATGCAGTGTGCCCCAGCTCCCTAATCGCTTTGACTTGCCTAATTTCTCAAAATCTTTCTTGTATTAGGGATCCTAAAACTGTACAGAATATTCAGGATGCAGTTTCAAGGGATAAATACAGAGGAATCACTTCCCTTTATCTGCTGACCTCCCTCCAGCAATGCACTTGACCTTCATTGCTCAACTTTTATGCACAACTAATCTCAACTAGTTTTGTTGGCTGATTTTATTCCATCCCAGGTGCAGGACTTGGCATTTGTCTTTATTGAACTTTGAGAGATTTCAGTCAGCCCATTTCTTCAGTCTCTTGATATCCTTCTGAACAGCAGCCCTGCCCTCAAATATTCAGATTTTGCTGTTTTCCACAGGCTTCCTCGTGGTGCATTCTGTCTCTTTATTCAGGTTCTTAATAAAGGTATCTTCCCCAGTAATAACCCATAAGGAGCACCACTACCAGCTGGACTTCATACCACTGATTGCACCCCTCAAGTCTACTAGTTCAGCTAATTTTCCACCCACACTTAGTGAAACCGAACCACTGCTTTGCTTAAAGGATACTGTGGGAGACTGTCATAAAAACTATAGTAGAGACAGCGTAAATGACATTCACTGCATTCCCATCGGCTGCATAGCTGATTGTCTCATTATAGAAAGCTATCAACTTGCTCAGGCAGAGTTTGTCCTTTGTAAATCTGTGCTAATTGTTCCCAGTCACCTCCAGTCCATCATATACCCTAGATAAAGAATCCAGCAGAATTTGCTCCATAATCTTCCCTGGAACTGATGTGCAAATGACTGGTTTGGAGTTCCACAGATCTTCTTTCTCTCCCTGAAGGTTTGTCTTATGCTTGTTTTACCATCCGTCAAGATGGTAAAACATTTTACCAGCCATGAGGAACCTCCCATGATTGCCACAATCTGTCAAAGGTACTATAGTGTAGCCTTGCAGTGACACTGGCTGGTTCCCTCAACACCACCTTTATCTCAGAAGTTGTTTATTTAAAAAAAATTCTTTATCTTCGGCACTGTGCGTTAGCATACATGTTTCTGCTTCTCTCTTGCTCCCTGTATACATATAGTAAGATGGTAAGAGAATATAGATTTTCAAGAAAATACTAGAAGAGGATGTAGCTTAGATTTCTTAATTTTTTGAAGTCAAATGGGGCTTTGCAATTTACTTCAATGGATACAAAATTTCACTTACAGTATTTATTACTTTATAAAATTTGGAGCACAACCTACCTTTGAATCAAGCGTAGAGATTTCTTTGACACTCGTTCTGAAGTCTTAGAGGGAAAAATTAATATGAATTGGAACTGTAATTAAAAAATAATTGAAAAGTTAGAGCATTAGATTTTTTTTTCTATAAAGTATTGTCAGATTTTAGGAAAAAAAAAGAAAAATGGGGCATTACCTTCTTGAAAATTAATTCCCATTTCTTGATTGACAGCAGATCTTTATATTGGGTCAATGTTAACCCGTTTAAGTGACTCCATTCATATGAATTCTGTACATTGGATCCCCTTTTGAACAAATGTGTAGTTTGGATGTAGTGGGCAAGAAAGCTGACCACGAAAGATGATGTCTTTGAAAGTGAAGTTTCTCCTGAGAGTGGCTTAGTGGTTGCAAGCATTTTATTTGGCCAGACATACAATCAGAAGTCTACAAAGAGTCCATTCAGGACTATCTATTCAAATTAATAGATTAAGAATATGAACACATTTAAGCACTGAACTAGTTGTTTTGAGAAAGAGAAAATCAGTCATTTTAGGGTAGTTTTTAAATGTGAGTTGACACTTAAACTGTCTCACTGGAGATTAAGAGACTGCAGTAAATAGTGGCCAGCAGATGCAGTAGGAAGCCAAATGAGGTGTGAATATCTTCACTGCCTCAGTATAATGAAGATTAGTGTGATAGACAGTGGAAGTGGAAGATAAGCAAATTGGTGCAAAACTTCATTAAGGGAGTTAATTTTCTCACTGGTCTATAATGACGGTTGGCAGAGCCAAAGACACCCATTGAGAAAATTCATTTGGTTAATACTCAAGGTAGACAATACTAAGTGTACACAGAAAGAAAGAAAGCCTTCTTCTGAATATATACTTCACTAGCCACATTTACTGAATTATAAGGCATGCTTCTGCAAACCCTTGGAAAGAGGAAAGTATTAGTTTTGATCCATATGAAATAGTGAATTCAACTAAAAAGACATAGAAATGATAATGCTTGAGCAACTTTAGAGCTTGAGGCTCTTAATCCAGTCTGTTTAACAGAAACTGAAAATGAACACATCCTACTGTTAATATCTGCAAATTTCTTAGTTGGAGAGAATTATTTTTTCTGTTGGCAACAGTTCAGTTAGGGTTTGGGGTGGTTTTTTTAAACTTCAGTTCTGAAGCACATACGTAGAACTAATTTGTTAACATTTGCTTTGCTTGTTAAATAATGTGTGGTTTACCCATACCAATACTTTCCTGATCAACCCAGAGAACTTTTTTCTTTTTTTTACTTAGGGATTTTTTGTTTTCTTTTTTACCCCAATATAATAAAAACTAATAGCAATGGTGTGACTTGCTAGTCAACTTTTCTTTAGGAAGCAATACCTCCTGCTTTGTTACCTAATATGGAGGAACTAGGCAAGGTGAGTGAGGCAGATGGCCTTTTAGCATGGAGCAGTATGGCACATGCCATCTTCATGCCATCTCCTGTCAAGATGGACTTCCTTCTTGTGGATCTCAAGTATGTCTGATCAATCAGTCTGAAACTCCTGCTGAAGATCCTGCTTGGAAAGCCAGATTTCTTAGCTATGGTGTGTCTTACAGAAGTGGCTACAGACCTTTTCCAGATTCTTACATATTTCCTCAGAATGGTCCAGCATACACACTTCTCACTGTAAACAGGGTGTGAAAATCACTGAAGCATTTGATTTTGCTACTCTGTCCTTAGTTCATGTAATTAGACAATTGTGGGGCAGTGGCATTTGGGTAGCGCAGGATTCAGTTTCCTAAAAGTATTTTTACTAGTGCCATTTGAAATGCTCTTGATCTAAGCCAACTACACGTGGCTGGCAAATATGACACACTTTGCAGAGATTTGCGCCCTTGCTTCTCAGTGTGATACTGTATCCAGTGGCTGGACAGCTGAATTCTTCTTCAGCCTCTGGAATAATGCCTTCGTCTCTTGCAGAGTACAACACCTTAACCACCTAAATTTAGGTGGTAGTAACCTCTGAACGAATCCCACTCTGGTTGCCTAGACTCCCACTAGAGAAAAGACAACTGTTCTAAAATAAGATTCATGTGCCCTATTTGAAATATTTACCTTAAGTAACATCCTTAAAATGTCTGTTTCTCATTACTCACTATTGAAGGATGCTACACAGGTTTCTCTGATTCTGTGTATTCCATCCCATTTTTGTTTGGTGTCTCAGCAGTGCAGCTTAACAATGGAGACTGGTTTAGGCATAGAAAGTATTGAATCTTGTCAAATTCTCCTTGCATGATGCATTAAATTGTCTTCCAAGTAATGAGTAAAAGCGAGTCTGTCATAAGCTACCTGTGTGTTTTGTAGACTGAAAATTATTCCAGTTATTTCTGGTGATGGTTTGCTAATATTACTTATCACACCTTCATTATGGCTACTTATATTGCCTTTCCAGTTTCTGTCTCTGCAGTCACATTTTGCATGTATTATTCTTTCCTGGATACTATTAATATTGTACAGCATAAAAGTGAAGTAAATATGAACGTTCCAGTAAAGCAGGCCTTCCCTTTAGCTAAAAAGTACTGAAAAAGAGGTAAAGAAGAATAGAAATTGAAAAGTCCTTGCTCAGACACCAAACATGGAGAATCTGAATCTTCACTGTTAAATTTCTAGATCCACAGAACTGGGTATAAGCTACTAGCATCTAAAAACTAAAACCACCTTAATAATCAAGAAAAGTGTGAGAGAAGTCAATTTCCAAACTTGTTCTGCATAAGAAAAATATCTGTATGTATGTATATCTACTGTAGTTTTTAACTCAGTTTAGAAATCTCACTCTGAAGTGAAAACTTTTTCATTAGTGAGTACTTATACTCTTTGTGTGGAAAGCCTGTGAAAAATATTATTTCTCATTAATTTGAATTTATATGAAAGCAAATTATATTAATCACCCCGCAGATATTCTCAGCATGTGGAAAGTAATTAAAATAGGCATGTACCTTGTGATATGAAGTTTATTCACAGGTTTTGATTTAGCAGCTTTCCCAGTAGTCAACGGAGCAGAACATTGGTATGAAGATGAAGAAAAAAACCCTGTGTGAAGAAACACTTCCTACTCTATTAGAAATGGAAAACAAGTAAGAGTGATGACAAAAAAAAAAAACACCCAGATTTGTGTTTGGGCCTAATTAATTTCCCTAGCCCATTTCCAAAACCAATTTCTCCCACTTGCCAATACTAAGGATCATTTAACCATTACATATTTAAGCATTCAGACCACTGAAATCAATTAGCATAACAAGTTTTTGGCATAATTCTGCTTGAACACTGTGTATTTTTCTTTCCTTAAAATTTTTAATGGAAAACAGTATCTTATCTAAATAAAATCAGAGCGAAACAGACTTACCATGCATAAAGCCCTCTATCTGCTATGGAAATGGAAAAAGCTAATCCAGAACTTTGTGTGGGAGTGAAAAATGATACAGTGTAGTTATTCTGCTTATTAAGAAAATAAGCAAAACCCCACAACTTATTTTAAAAGTATTTAAAAAGTGTAACAAGGCATTTCATTGTAAGCTATGCTGTAAATGACAGTGGTGAAGATGTAACAGAGGAGCTCTTCTGCTACCTTTTCATTCTCTAGCTGGAGTTGGAAAAGCCTCTCCCTCTCCCAAGGCCCTTTTCGCTGGCTGCTTTCCCAAGGACTCACTGACCTTGGCAAGAATGTATTGCAATATGTGTGTAACTGCAAAGGAATGGGGCATCAGGTTGTTGGAGCCACACACACGGTTTATTTTACTGTTGACACCTAAGGTAGCTATGAACCCAACTCTAAAGATGAAACCCAAAATTCTTGATTTACAAGGAGAGTTTAAAAGGTGTACATGTAAAATGTTCGAATGCTGTCTGAAAATCAGCAGCCTCAGTCGATTCTGTCAGGAGTGACAAAGTGGTCTTCACAGAGAAATTGGATGCTCTAATAGAAATGCAACTGGAAGCATCAGAGATGCAAATTCTATTTTGCTCTACCAGCAAAGACAACAAATACATGTTCTCTGCCTGTGATTTTTGCCTGATTATGCTAGCAGCAAAGAAACCCAAGAGGATGTTTGGACTACAGATCGTAACAGCCTTCCCTGTTACATTTTTCCTTGAATTGTCAGATATTCCTGTCTTGTACAAGCTGTAGACAATAGGCAATCAGTTTTGCCTGTGTCCCAAGTTTTTGGAAATTTGGGAATGGACAACCCAGGTAAAAAGCAAGAAAGAATCAAACCCTAGTTGTCACAGTGGTATGTCCAGACTTGTCTCCTTTTTCACTGCATCATGACTTGTGAGAGTGAAAAGGTTTTTTAGTACCTGTAGAAGCCTTTAGATGACAAGAACATTTTTCTCAACCTTGTTTTCTTGCTTCATTTACAAATGCATGGTATCTCTGCTTTGTCTGTCCCATTTGATCTAACCGAGGCTCCCCATGATCATGGACTGCTTCCTTCATGTCCCACTGCTTGGCCTTCAAGACATTCGGTAACACCTCATATTCTTTCTTTGCACACAGAACATTAAAGAGCTGTCTTCTTTTGCATTGACAGCTTATTGATCAGAATGTCAAGGAAACGGTAAAACAGACAGCAAGATGTGGCATTTTAGTACAATAAAACTCAATAATCCTTTTTGCGGTGTTTTCCTCAGCTGGGGAAGACAAATATGGAATAAAGGTGGAGGACAGAATCTGAGGTATGGCAGTGGAGTGTAACAAATCCACTGGAAAGGCTTAGCTTTACTAAAATTAGTTTATTTTGTATCTGCAGAGGCTGAGAAATCTGCCATTGTTGGAAATGCTCAAAAATCAGTGAAGCAAAATCCTGTGCTCCCTGAGCTGGGCGATCCTGCTCTGAGTGGGCTTTGTAAAAGAAGACCTGCAGGGTCTTTTCCAACTTCTGTTGTTCTGTGATTCTGTGGAGCGTCTTATCCAAGGTTAAGCTAAACCTGTAAGCTTCTATTTACTGGCTTACCTGCCTTACCTTTTTTTCTTGTTGGGTTATTTTTGTTTGTTGGTTTGGTTTAGTTTTTTGCAGATTAGTCAAAATAACATACCTAAAATTTATACACAACTTTGTGCTTTTTTCCAGCCTGAAATTCAAGCGTCTTGTGTCCATTGTTAAATGTCTCCTACGTATTATCCTGTTTATATCATCATCTCTGTCAAGAATTAATGTGGTCAAGTTCTCTCTGACCTGATCCACTACATTTGTCCCAAATAAAGTACAACTTAGAAGATTAAAGCCTCTCTGTTCAAAGGAACCAAGAGATGGTTTGTTTTGGTTTTGCTGTTTGTTTGGTTGTTGGTTTTTTTTTAGAGAAAGCCTTTGATGTAATGAACTGAACTCTTTGAAAAAGATTTTGGCATCTGGCAAAAAACTTTCAAGAATGAGTGGAATAATTTTGCTTTATTGCAGATGAATGAGTCATCATCAAGAAATGGCAATAGAGAGACCCACAGAGCCTGTATTTGACACTGATGTTAACAATACAAGGAACCAACCATGGTAGTAATAGAATAGGAATATTTTCTGTATGAATATCACAATATATGTCACTGAGCTATAGACAACCTTTTCTAAAAGTCAAGAAAAACTAGCAGATCTTAGTAAAATGTAAGATTCATTGTGTTAAATTCATGATGCTGTGTATCTAAACAAAATACCATAGAACATATTATGCAGCCTGGAATTACGGCTGAGTCACGGAAGGGAATAGAAGACTTGGAGATTAGAATGAATAAGGGAAAAAATAAAAATGCCTGCGTAGCAAAGAGGGTTCTTCAGATTCTGCCTGGCTTCCCAGAAACTACTACAGTAAAGGATATATACTACGGGAGAGCAGCTTGAGCATGTGTGTTTCAGACAGACATAGTTTAGCAACCATGATTTTTAGGTGAGAGACATTAGACTGGATCAAAGGAGCACTGAGTTTTGAGTACTTAAAAGACTTCTTTTATGACATAACATTTAAATAACTTGTTTCAAAAAGCAAGATCGTAGTGGGAAAGTTTGTGAAGGGCTGAATTGATTAAAAAGAGAAAAAAAAAGGGTTTATTAAAATGCCATCTTACAAAATAAGCTGCTGAAGGTAGGACAGGCAAGCCTACTAACAACTGAGGGAACATGTCCAAAGTCATATGTCAAGGAACAGCAAATTTCTCTCCTTGCCTAATAGTCTTGCTGTGTTGCTAGCACCTGGGAAGGCAGCCCCTCTGAGTATATTCTACAGTGAATACTGGTTAAGTATTAGACACTAGAGTTGTCTATCCCAGTGAAACCAAAAATCTGTGAGTTAGCTAGATTTAGGAGTGTGAATAACAGCATCCAGAATTGCTGTTTATAGTGTAACAAAGATTGCATAGGAATGTAATAATCTCCTCTCCTCTTTTCTAAGATAATTACATTAAGAGTACTTTATGTGAAAAAAAAGAGCAGGGGAAGTACCAATCATACAGTTGGGGGGTGGGGTGGGAAGTAGCCCTAGTGTTCAAATGATAGCTGGGATTTCAGCAGAAACTGTAACAGCTTGGCATATTGAAAAATCCTGCTAGTTTCCCTGTAATACTACAAATCATAATCAGAATGCTCACATATATTTATGGTTATCCTCACACACCAAACTGAATTTCATTGGACAACACAGGTCTTCCTACAGTCAAGACCTGAAAATAATTTCACCAGTTCATTTTTTGCTCATTTTAATTATCCATCTTTTTACAGTCCTATATGGAATCACTGGCAGCATCTTTACTTAAGTGGTTTAATGTCCTGCTTTCCTGCTTCTGTTAAACATGATGGTGGAATTTCAAATAGCAATTAGTTACTCAATATCTAAAGTATGTGCAAGTAGAGTGTATTTTATTAAGCTATTGTTAATGTCTACCCTATATACAGATTCCCAGGCTCAAAACTTTTCAAATACATTTTATTTCTTTGCAAGAGACTGTGGGGAGAAGAGGAGGAAGCTGAGTAGGACATTATCTACCATTTCTATCTGTCCAGGATTTGCTTTCTTGCACCTCATAAACATACTTTTTCCAGTCCTTTGAAAATTCCCACCTCTCAAATTCCAGGATTGTCAGGGGATTTATTGAAACCATTCTGATGTACCGTTGTTCACAAAACTGTGATGCCTTTCATAATGAAATGTATCTTTTTGTACTATAGTGTGGCTTTTCCAACTCTGTGATTTTGCAAGGGGAGAACATTTCAGGGCAGATAATCTGGCAGATCTCATTAAAGAGGTCAGTGTCTGGATGGCATTATATTTTCGGTGCTTTTCTGTTGAAATAGTTTTGACCTTTTTCAGATCCGAGCACAAGTCCCCAGTGCATAATGGCCCTTTGAAAAAGCGTGTATTTAGAAAAGAATATGTCCAGGACAAGATTATGCTGTTTCTTCATTAGGTGATTGTCTGAGAGGACAAACTACCGAAGAAGTCAACTGCTCACTGAAGTATTTTAGCAATGATCAGTTTTAACCAAATTTTGGAAGACAAACACATGTTTATCAATCTGTTTAAAGAGCTTCCCAGAGAGAAGTTTAGAGTAGGTGTTTGTGGGGATTTAGTTCCTGTTTTCACAAGTAAACACTGTAAGTCCTGGATACAAAGCCACAGACAATGACATATAGATAGCTACATGATACTGCAAATTATGAGGTCGAAGGTTCCACATCACTTAGAAAACAGTTTTTTTAAATGGGCATATTACTGAATATACGAAAAGACTCTCTTATCCTACAGTTTCTGCTTTGATCATTGTTATATATGAACACTGAAAGTGTCTTTCAAATGTTATATATCTGCTTTTGTCCAAACAAATCTTTCTGACCATATCAAGGTTCAGTCAGGATAAGATCTTGAGAAGGGATTTCCAAATTTCTTAGCTTTTTAAGAATATATACTCTCTGTAGCTTATATCTTCAGCTGCTTCCTCAAGAAAGACCCCTCAGGAGCACTGGGACTGAATCTACTTAGATCAACTTGCACAGAAATGGTATATATTGTGTAGCTGCTTTGGAAGGAATTACTTCCATTTGCAATAGGTCTGGTAGCTGACCTGGGGAGGCTGTGTGCATTTGGACAGGTGTGTTAGTCCTCTAGAGAAGGATTTCTATGTCTTCCTCTTTGTTTTGCTGGCATTTCAATATTGCCTGTTCCTTTCTCAATTGCCTCAGAAATTCTCCTGACTTGTAGGAGGTTTGGCTTTTTCCTGCATCTGTGCTAAGAAACACGAGTAAATGAAGAGAGGAAGATTTGTTCTTCTGCAGTTTCAGACTTCTGGAGAGGCTGTGGATTATTATTTCTTTTTCTAGCCAGGGAGGCCAGAAAAAAGGGGCCCCACACTCTTTCAGGCTTCTATATATTATATCTGCCAGCTGGGTGATACAGGCTCTCTGGGAAGGAAAGAGTGGTAGGTATAGGAGGTGGGAGAAGGACAACTGTTGTTTTGAGTAGGTTGAGCTGTTTCACAGTTAGAGCCACAGCTGTTTTCAACAGGAGAGAGCTCTAAATGCATTAGTAAGCCATTTGGTTTCAGAGAATAAAAGATGTGAAGAAATTGAAAGAGAAAAACCACACCCCCTTCTTTCACATCTGAACGTGCTGGATTTTCAATATAATCCATTAACCTACACATAGCCTTTCATTAGAGCCCTTGGGAGACTGGAATATTTTTGGCAATGTACTGTTATGAAAAATACAAGTTAAAGCCCCACATAAGTGCCGTCTCCCCAGCAACTGGAGGGGTCATAGGGAAATTCGAGTCTTTTCTCTGAGCATACCAAGAGCCATGTGAATTTACATGCACATTAGGTATGTTTCACTCCATACTTACATGATTTTTATGAAGAAATAGAAAAGGATTCATAATTCACCATATTTTGTCTGCTTAGTACTCAGTGTGTAAGGCATTCACGAAGTCTTTTAAATACATGCAATTAGGAAAAAAAAAAAAACCCAACCTTACAGGTTGGTAGAAGTAATGCAGTTTTAGTTTGGAAGGTAGTTGGAAAAACAGAAAGGATTAAACACTGTCTGAAACAGTAAATTGTTCTGATTAATTACAGAGCTATTCTATTAGTTTCATTGAAGGCATCCATGGTGTAATACAAGAGCTTGCTGGTCATTCTAGTTGACATGGTAGCACATTATTTTCTAGTTTCAGCCTGACTGTGATGATGCTTTACATCATTTGCCTTAGTGTTTTTTAAAGGACCTTCAAGATGCCCATTTTATTGTTTATTAGAAGCCTTTTTAATTTTATATAGAATAGGTAAGATTTTGCGTCTGCTGAAATTATTCTGTTTTTTCTTGTGGAATCTGGATTTTCATACAGTCAATACTTCTTATATGTAATACTGAGATCTTTCATTGTTTAGCATGTAAACTATGTATATTCGATATTACAGAGCAGACTATGTTTGAGGACTAAGGCACTGCAGAGGAATTATAAAATATAATAAAAGATGTCTGAGTGACATTCGAACACTGGTACCATAATTATGGGCTTCAAATACTGTATTCAAAGCTTTATTCTTGCTTGAAAGTGACATATTATTGACTAGATAAATCCATTTTCCTCTGTGGTCATTGCTTAACAATCACACCTTTTAACTCTTTCAGCTCTGAAGTGTGTTTTGGCCACATTTGAAGAAATCTATGGTAAAAATGTACTGGCAGAAAGATGCAGATGGAAGTATGTGCTTTTTTCCATTTGGTTGTAGCTAACAGATGCTATACAAGTGTATTATTAGGAGCTATATCTTGTTGAAGCAATATTTTATCCTTTTTTCTAATAGCTATTTTTGTAACTTCCAACAGTTTTTTGTGAGTTCAGAATTTCTAGTATCAGCTGCTGAATAAAAAAGTTTCACTGATTTTCCACAAGGTGGCATGTAAGAATCAGTCTGGCTGTATTTTAATTAGTATAATTCAATTAATATACACTTTGTATATGTCAAATGCATATGCATACTCAATGGAGAAGGAATACATTCACAGGACAGGGTATACTATGTTTGGTTATTTAAATACAGTGCAGCAAATGATACTCTATTACTAGCTATAGTATAAATTTGACCACTATTATATAATTTACAGCATAATTTATCAAAATAAAATCCAGTCTAAGCACCTTGCAGTTACTTCTACCATGAAATGAGAGTAAAACGTGATTCGTAGAATGAGATTCTGTGGAATTGTCCAGTTACTTTAGGAGAAATTATTTATTCATTATGCAGTACTATTTATTCATGCTTACCTTTTATGATAGACAAAGATCAGTATCAATACATATTTCTTTGATGTAGATAGGTAATTTTTAAAGCAGGCATTTTGTTGTTATTAAAAACTTTTCATACAATCATTTAGTTTGTGAATTACTGAACAGTTTCTGTTAAAGAGAATTTCCTACTCAAAGCAAGAAATAGTTCTGACCTAAGTTTCCATCTAAGCACAAACTAGTCATGATTTTGCAGATCTAATAGTTCAGCTAATGATTGCTTTCTTACAGTGCTACAGATCTCCACACTCTAAATTTCCTAAATCAAAGAAATAAAATCTACTACCACCACAAAGTTGTTACGACAGTATTTTTTTCCATCTTATTTAGATGCTGAATGAACAAGTAATCTGAGAAACTGTGCTTACAACATATTTTCAGCGAAAGAGACTTCTGGCATCTGAAAAAAAATGAGTACTGATCAGAACTGAACAATCTCCTGCAATTTATATGGGATTCATCCTGAGCTCTGTCATGAAGATGGAGTTACATGTTTGAATCTGTAAAGCTATTTGCACTATTCCAGGGACACAAAAAGAGTTATAAATTTGATATCGTTGGTTGGTAAGGATCATCTCATGTTTAACCAACTCCAGGAAACCAGTGCTCCGTCATGTGAAATGGTTACTTGTTATGACAAATGCTGTCACTCTGACAAACGTTGTCACTCTGACAAACGCCCCCACTTTATTCCTTTTATTCCTGGCATTTATTGCTGAGAGCATCACATCAGATGGTATGGAATATCCCTTCGGTCAGCCAAGGCCAATCACTTCATCTGTGCTTCCCCCAAACCTCCCATGAAGCCCTAACCCACTGGTCATGAGGGCAGCACGAGAATCAGAAAATGCCTGGCTGCTGTGCAAGCACCGCTCAGCAGCAACTGAAACATCCCTCTGCCATCCACACTGCCCTCCACACAAATCCAAAACATTGCCCTATAAAGGAGCTCCAAAGAAATTTAGCTCCAGCACAGCTCAAACCAGTATATAACCCCAGTTCACAAAACGATTGTTTGAGAACTGCAAACAGTCCAAGGTAATTCAACACTGTATGTTCTTTGACTAGTCTCTGCTTACTGTGAGGTAATGTCAGAAGGAAATTAAGTGATCTCAAGCCATCTCCCGGGTTTCATATGGTTCAGCTTTGGTTTGGCTCAAAGACCTCCTTATTCATCCTAGAAGGATGGTGACAAAGAAAAAACTTCAGATTTAGGTTCTTTCCTGAGATCCTTAACAATGTGCCTGAAGTTAAATTTTAAGACTGAAAACTTCAGAATATTGCAGTAGACTTGCAGATCAAGGAAACTGGAGGAAAAGTCATTGTCAAAGTATCTCAGATGAAAAACATGAAATTTTTTAATCATTAATTGCAATGCAATTTATTAAGCAGTTCATTTATTTAGTTTATTAAACAATTAATTGCAATCTATACAGTTCATGCAATAAATATGAGTTTTTCAATTACTGTTTGCATATGGTTGAAAACTTTATTATTCTAGATTTCACAAATGCAAACATATGAAAGAATAAAAAATAAGATAAAAATACTAAAGGTAAAAATATTTCACCAATTTGACTTCAGCTTCAAAGCCCAGTTGGTCATCTTGCATTGACAAGCAGTAAAGAAACAGGCTCTTTTCCCCTTCTTCCCACAAATATGTAAATTTTGTGGCCAGATTCACAGTTTTCATGAATAGAATAGGAAACAACTTTAGAGATTTTTGTCATGTTAAATTTGAGGAACAAAACAATCCATATGGTAATCTATACAGTTAATGATAAACTGTAGGCCAAAGTGAATCATACCAAGAAAGAAAATGGCATTTTAACCAGACTGCAAGCACTGTATGCAAGACATCTAATTTTGCAGTCACTCTGCAACAGATCTCTGTCTCTTTCTACAGAATGAGAAATACAATCTAGCAGTACATAGCAATGTTCTCAAGTCCATATAAAAGACATGTAATTGCCATCTGCTAGAAAAAGTTCCCTGAAAAATATCTTGGCTTTTTGATTTTATTATCTAGGAAGATTATTTTACCATGAGTGGTGAAAGAACAACGTAATTTTAAGTGAGCAGGGACATCTCTCATCATTTCTCTGCCAAACATGGCTTGGCAAAATATGTACAAGCGATGAGAAGGAAGAAAAGAAGCGATATGCCTTTGGCAGCCAAATTCTAAATTCAGAGTCATTATCACAAATAAGAAATATAATTAGCATTGTGTCTGAAACACTATTCTTAAACCAGGAGAATATTACTAATAAAATGTTGAACTTGATCCTTGATCTGGGATTGATTGTCTCTGGAACTGAGCATCACTGAAATTAATCTTTCATCAACTGAAATTCTCACCATAGAGGTGCCTTTCTGTACTTGAAGCACAAAAGGAAAGGACTTCCTAAACTTGATCTTGTCAATTTCCCTATGTTTCAGTACTGCAAAAAATAGCATTGGAAGTTCCTACTTGCTGTCATTTCAAGAAATGAACTTTCCAGGATGATAGAGGAATAAACAAGCAATTAAGAACTGTAATGAGTTCAGATATCGCGCACAGTCCTACGTTCACTCGCAATGATGGTGGAGGGTATTGTGCATGCTGCAGTTGATGATCTGCTAATGTTGGGGATCTAGACACTTGATTCCTTACCCAAGCAAATCATATTGGCAGCTGAAGGACAGTTAGCAGCAATGGTAGATGGAGGATTTGTAATTTTATGCCTGAGATGACTGATGCTTGTGACTTTTCTCTAAAATTGCTCCCTTAAGCTGTGATACAGAATATAAGTATTGGTTCATGTTTTCTTCTGAAACTGCTGCTCCAACTCCTGCAATATGCCCACTTGCACTTCTGGAGGTGAAGAGTTACTGGGTTTCATCAGCCCACAGAAGACTCCATTTGATTATTTTTTTTTTTTTTTTTTTTTTTTTGGAGCAACCAGCTCATTCACTATCTGTCTCAAGATGACTGCAGCTTAAAAAGTGAACTGCCAGGGGTTATGGTTTTAGCCCCTTACTTCCTCCATTTTCCATGGACGACAGACAGAAGCTGGGGCAGCAGGACTGTGTGATACTGCAGAGCATGAACTGTCTCTTTTTAAAGCTCTTTCTTCTGCATGAACCTTTCTTGAATCAAGGGAAGAGTTACTTTCCTGTTATTATTGCTAAAATAATTGCAAGCAATTGCAGCCCCAAAACAGTTGCCTAGTGTGCAAAGTAGCTCACTATCATGCTGAAAAATTTTAATTATCAGTATTTAAGTAATTAACCCAACCATTTTATGTTCTTAGGCTTTTTGAGTTGCTGTTTATGATAGATTTTATAACTGTATCAACACTGCTCTTCAATCTGACAGTGTCTTGGGTGGCATGGTGTAGTGGGAGGTGTCCCTGCCCATAGCACGGGGATTGGAACTAAATGATCTTAAGGTCCTTTCCAACCCTAACTATTCTATGATTCTATGATTCTGTCCATATGAAGAATTTCCATTCCATTTAATGATTATTCCAACTTCATATCAACGAGAATTATACTAGTAAGTATGAAAGTGTAGCAGTCTAGTTAATGTAATTTCCTCAAAATCTTATAACATTCTTATGATACCATTAAAATATTTGGAATAATATTATCATCTATGCTGAAAAAGAAATCCAGGATTGCAGTTTAATTGACTATTTTTAATTTATTAGAAGTACAGTGTGCTCAAAAAATTTACGTGAAAAGACTTTAAGACTAGAAATGTTTTTCAATTTTCTGCCTCTGAGGAAAAAGGAAAATTCTTTATTATTAATAGTTGTTATTCCATGGATATATAATAAAAATGTAGACAAGCTATTTTGTTCTTCATTATTGCTACTGACAAGGCTCCAGAGCATGTCAGATATTGTTGACATGCTCCCCTGAGTTTATTCATCCAACAAGCTGACTTGTTTCTTTTGCTTTGAAGAGGCAGACACAGGTAGATTGAAATGTCACACCCATTTTAAGCCTCAAACAGAGTAAGTATAGATGATGTTTGTGATGTCAAAGAATTATGTTATTTCTAACCCACCACAATATTAGCAGAAAGGTGAGATTTCAGAAAAATAAGTTTTATTTCTCTTTGCCTTTTCACTCGTGTTGGTCCTGTTAGTGTCTTTATAATGGATGTTAAAGATCACTGAGCTCATACCTGAGGAAATAATCCCCAAATTTTGCTTTCTTCATGTGCAAAACATCAAGTTAGAATACTTATTCTTAATAAGATAGCCTTCTGTTGACATACATCATCTTTTTAAACAAGCTCTAAATTTATGTCTTCACACTGCTAATGGCTTTACTCTATGGTTCATCTCAAAATATCTTCATCTTTCAGATTTCATCAGGCTTCGTCAAGAAGCTGGAACAGGAATTCTGCGACTGACACTTTTGCTGCATTTGCTACATCTGGTATTTGAATTTTTTTTGTGTTTCAAACTCCAAGATACTAGAATAGAGGTCCCTGTGTAAGGCCCATCCATATCATCTTTCATTCTCATCATGCCAACCTGAAAACGCTTGGATTTAACTAAATCTAAAACTAAAATAAAGATTTTATTTTAATTGTACTCAGTTAAATGACATTCTTGGATTTATGAAATCATGTCCCTGGTCATTCTGATCAGGAAATTATATTAAAATGCTGTCTGCCTTGATATCGGGGATCTAAAGCTGTTACTTCTCTCCTGCTGTAACTCAATCTATACAATGTTAAAGCTTTAAACTGGGCTAATTTTAAGATACTCTGTCTTTGATATTGATGAAATAGTTTACAGTAGTTCCCAGTCATGCATGTACTGAGTAAGCTTGTGGAGCTTTTAATAAAATTCAGTGTGTTCTTAATGGCAAAGGCTGTAAAACTCATATATTGATCAAAACTTTATATTAGCGGTCTGGCTGTGGAGATTACTAGGGGTACAGCTATCTTTTCCAACCAATACTACAAAATCAACCTTCTATAGAGATATTTTCAGTGTTCTCTTCCCTATGGCAGTTAAAGGTTAACTCAGTTGAAACCTCACCTCAAATGATGCAGTCATTTGAAAGAAGCAGTAATAAGTGGTAATGTCTTTATGAATCTTCCTCTTACTGGACATATGGAGGCTACTGACTGCATAGGCATCCTTGGACATTGTCTGCAAACCTTAAGTTCAGACAAGCCATAAAAATGTACTTACTTACTCCATTAATGAGATGCTTTCTGTGAAAGTGTAAACTATTGAAATTACTCCGCAATCCCCTCACTGGTTGGCCCAAGACAGATTCATTGCCTTGGTTGCTGAAAAGAAAGGAGCATGAAAGGTGACTCTTCATTGGAAATGATCAGTGAGTTTTAAAAAAACCTCTGAATTGTTACAGGTTTTTTATTTTAGTCCATAACTTTTTAAACTTCACCACGGACAATCAGTTATAAGATCCACATTGTTTGAAGAACTTACTACCAGTTCTAAACAGAGATCTGACAAATTTGAAACTGGCAATGTAGTTGGCAATGTACTCAAATCTCAGTGCAGTATATATGGGGGACACGTCTCTCACAAGTAAGTTGAATCTTCTGCATTGCATGATCTCTATCTTTTTTTTTTAAGGAGAAAGAGTCATCTGATAATGTATATTTGCTCTGAGTCTCTATGTACTAAGTCAAAGAATTTCTAGGCCAGATAATCTTGATCAGTTCTAAGCTCATATGTTGTTCCTCACAATTCCTGTTCTTCAGCTTCAAAGCCTTCAAAAGAAATCAGTCATGAAAACATAGGTACGGTTTATTTCTCAGTGACAATTACACTTTACACTAAATATGTAAAATATTTATTTCTGAGCTTACCAGTAACTTCATTTATGACAAATATTCATTGGTGCTTAACATACTGCTGTAGTCACATTTTTCTTTGATTTAATATATTAAAACTAAGCTATTGGTTTTCTGTGCAGTCTGTTTTGAATGATGCTGACTGTCTTTCTAGAAAGACAAATAGCTTTGTAGAGCATGTTTTAGAAATTCCATCATGACAAGAAAGATGTGATCAGTAGCAGGGCAATTATGCTTCTTAAAAGCTTTTCCATTCCAGTCTCAATTAGGAATATTGTGGTTTTCTTCCACTATCTTACAACGCTTACCCAGAAGATGGTTTTTCTTTTTAATATTTTCTGCTATTGTATATTTACGATTACATTACAGAGTGATTAAGTTTTAAGAATTATCTGGACTCCTTTGAATACTTGAAAACACACATAGCAATGTACTTGTTGAAGTGTGAAGACTGTGATCCACTGTATCTCTCATTTCTCCTTTGTAATTTTCAAAAGTTAAATTTGTAAGTAGTGAACTTTGTAAAATACATTTTTTATAAATAAAAAAAAGACTACTCTCCCACTATTATTGTTAACAGAGAGCTGAATTGCCTGTCATAGGAATTGGGCCATTGAAACACTAATAGGTATGAAACACTAATATGTATGAAACATGAGTATGCATACAAGCACCCATATGGGTCATAAACTCTGAATCCTGGTGGTGAAGCTCTGTGAAAAACTTTATCCATAGACGATACAGCTTTGAAACACTGTCTGATTACTACCAAAAGTCATCAGATCTGCATTCATGATGGAGAACCCCAAAGCAGGCCTAGATATACTGGTATGTTTCACAGAATACGTACATGCTTTTTAAAGCCCATGAAATGTGTATGGCAGGATTTTACTTTCAAAGGTACTATTTACTCAGTCTTGTCCTTTTGAGAGGACTCATGTTGCCTCTGTAACCTATATATTCTCAGATCTTTCTGTTCTTAGTTGGTTCTACAGTGTTAACCTCTAGGAGTAGTTCAAAATAATAACCTGTGATGTGTAGACCAAGCATTACCAGCATCAGGAGTGGAGCCTTCAGTGTGCAAGCTTGCTATAGCATTAATACTGCTTATTTTCAAAAGCAAAGAGAGCCCTATGTACTTTAGTAACAGTGTTTGTTTGTAGATCAGTTATGCATTTTTACAGGGCCATTATAATGTTGCAGAAGGTAAAGGCATCTAGAACAGTTGCCCCTACCTGGCAGGTCAGCTGTCATCAGGGCAGGAATAAACACTTATGATGTGATTACTCAGTTAAGCAATGACCAAGGATTTGTAGAGATATGAACTGTGGCAATGGAACACCACTCCTGATTTTTAGGAGCAATTCTTACAGGGTGTGAGAGGGACATAAGAAGGACAAACTATAAGAATATATTGAGAATTAAGATATTAATAGAAAACCTAGGGAAGCCTCTTGCAACACAACCAAAAGGTCAGACTGATGGAAAACTGGTGGAGATGTGAGGCAGTCAACCATCCTACCCATAAATACCTCCAGATAAGCCTATCAGGAAAGGTTTTAAACTGGCAGTGATTTATTAGAGCAGAAACATGGTTTTACATGTACTTTGTCTTTTGAGAGCTGAATATTATTTCTTTATTAATTTTCACCCATGTGTTTAAGTAGGTCATTAGTCATTATGTATTTATGTTATACCAGTTCAGAATAAATAAATACTACATTTCACTGATGAAACTGTATGCTTTCAAATGCTCTAGGAGTTAGATACATGAAAATACTTAATTATTTGGGGAAGTAAATTATCCTTGTCTATTTGAAATGTCAAAATGTCCTGGATAAAATGGACTGCACTTCTGATTGATCTAATTTATTTAAACACACTGCCGTTTTTAAAGGTGCAAATCCTATCTTTTTTACTGTCTGTGTATGTACACACATTCAGCCTTTGCTGGGAGCCAGGTCTGGTCTTTGGTGACTTGATGTTGATCAGAAGCCTAGGCTTAATGCTCTTGCTATTGACACTGTTCGAAACCTGAGCCCACATTTAAACACTCCCTCAGTCAGAGTTTCAAACTCCTAATCCCTACTGTGAGCTGAGTTTGGCAGCTGAGTCTACCTGGGTTTGACATGTAAAGCAAATTCCAGTGTGGTAACCAAAGGCTATGTTACATCATATACCCGTGTTTTGGTACTCTTAAGATATTCTTGGCTGTGAATTTTCTCAGTTGTCCTGCTAACATGTCTAAAGGTAATAACTGATTCTCAGCCTCCTCTGCACTAACGTACTATCTCACGAACTGTCAAATGCTTACTCAGGGCTGAAATATGAATAAAATGTGATATAATTAAGATAATCCTAGAGCAATTGTTTTTCTACTTGCTTAGAATTTTCTTCTTGTGCATGAAGCAAATGACAATTGAAAAACAAAGACATGCCTTGCTTTTCTGAAAGCTGGTCTGTTTATCTGTCTGTATAACTCAGTGCAATAAAAGACAATATTCTTTCCTACCACTCATACACTACTTAAGAGCAACTCTCTAGAGTTTTATTTAAAGTGTTAGAAGGTAGCTGAATATTAGTAATCACATGGTTACCTGTGGCTGTGAAACAGGTGATGAAAGTTACTGACTACTCTCAAAGACTAGCTGGAGGGTTTTCTAGTTGCAAACCCAACACTTACTGATTTGGTAGGTCTGTCTGTGTGGTGGCTGGTCCTTTTAACTCAAAGAGCTGTCTTCTGGCACAGCAGGTAGCTGAAGGACACAGATGGGTAAGATAGATGAAACCCCTTAAGAGCTCTCTTTGTCTTGATTAGAAGTTGAGCCTCTGTTAGTAGTAGAGATGTAAACATATACATTAGCAATATCTAAGATTAAGTGAAGTAAATCATACCCAGATAAAGTGTGGTTGTATCTTTTCGCTTTTTCTCATGATAACCTAAAAAGGGATGAAGTATTCCTGAAAGCAAAGACCAGCTCAGGTGATGCATGATATCCAG
Source organism: Myiopsitta monachus (assembly GCA_017639245.1). Classification (NCBI taxonomy): domain Eukaryota; kingdom Metazoa; phylum Chordata; class Aves; order Psittaciformes; family Psittacidae; genus Myiopsitta; species Myiopsitta monachus. The sequence continues at coordinate 72,729,498 of CM029919.1, forward strand.
TTATGGCAATCAACAGGAGGGTCAAAGAAGCTCTCCTACTTAGAACAAAGCCACAAGATGCATACAGTAATCTTCATTTCTCATTCCTTTAAAAGTCTAGTCATAGAATCATAGAATCATAGAATAGTTAGGGTTGGAAAGGACCTTAAGATCATCTAGTTCCAGCCCCCTGCCGTGGGCAAGAACACCTCACACTAAACCATGTTACTCAAGGCTCTGTCCAACCTAGACTTGAACACTGCTGGGGATGGAGCACTTACCAGTTCTTTGGGCAACCTGTTTCAGTACCTCACTACTGTAGTTTTTCAATAATTCCGGAAGTCATATCTGATCTGAATAGATTTATTTGTGTAAGAAGTCTTGGACACTCTGCTTCCAGTTTTGTTGTTCATAATATTACATCTATAAAGAAGCATTTTCTGTTCTTCAGCTTTTAAAAACAGGTGACTGCAAGATGCATTACCTTAAAGTAAGTGGCAGATCTACATTTTTTCCATATTTAAGCACGAAGAGCTCTTTTTATATTCATGTAAAGAAAAATGCAATTTCATGAGTGTTTCGACAATGCACATCAATTTAGTTCAGAAGGCTGAGGAAGCTTTTGATCTTGTCTGAAAATTAATGGACTAATGAACAGAAAAAGAAGTAAGCAATAAAAATCCTCATTTTTATTCTGCAAACTTTCCCATAAAGAAAAATAGCTGTATGTGGTGAATAGATGCAGCAGATTTATTTCTCTACCAGAAAATTCAAAGCCTATGAACATGGTGTGAAACACAGAACGATACAACACACGGAAAGCACATGAAATCAGAGGAAGGGAGGCTGGGACCAGTTTTGCTGCACTGAAGATTATTATGCTGAGTTATACATTTGCTTAGTAATACCATAGTCCTCTTCCACATAATCACTCTAGTTTTTCATGTATGGTCTTAATAACTCATCTGATCTTCTTATAACTATCAGGCACAGCCTTAGAATAACGCAAAGCAAAGCCTCTGTCTTATCTTGAAGAAGAACATGTCGAAAGTGTAAATTCTTGATAATTTGCTGAACACGTAATAGAGGAATCCTTTCCTTCCATAAGATTTCAAGTGAATACATATATTTTAGATTTTAATCGATATATATAGTGCTTTTCATGTTTTCAGAACCAAACCTCACCTTTTAGAAAACTTCAGAAAAACTCAGGTCAGCCCTTACTTTCATGTTCTAATGAAATGTCAGAAGTTAGCTCATGCAGTTGGCTCAGCCAGAGCCAGCTATTTTCTGCACCAAAGGCATACAAAGTAGTGCAGGACTAATTTCAGTCTTGGCAGTCTTTCTTTTCTCAGTTAAAGTGGATCAGGTCAACTGGAGAAGTATTTATTTGGATTTTCAGTTTTAAATGTTGACGCAGGCAGTTGAGCTGGAACCATTTTGTTCCTCAGTGAAGTTCCTCAATTTAGCACTTAGATTATATCAGCATCGTGCATTTAACTCTAGTTTTTACTCAGGCTTTCCCCAGTACTGTTTTTCCTCCCAGAAAAAAGCAACAACAACAAAAACACACACCAAAAAAAAAAAACAAACAAAAGAAAACCCCAAACAAACACCAAAAAACCGACGCAGGTTTTGGAGATGTTTAAGCCTAGTTACTAAAACAAACACCCTTCAAATCAGGCCTCCTCCTGGGAGAAAACAGATGATGATGGGAGCAGATGCCAATGTTAACTGAGAGATAACAGGGCTAGAATGATGATACCCAGGGACAATGTTACTTCTAGGTGCCACTATAGCTTGAGTTGTTAACACCAATCCAGATTCTGGATTTTAACTTAAATGCCAACATTGAAAGATTTATTATTCTCGGGGCATAGTCCCGGTAGTCAAAGAATATAAGGAAGATGTAACTTTTTGCATAATGATACCATCAGACTAGTTAATAGTTAAGAAAAGCTCCTAACAAAATGTTTTTGTGTACAAACCGTACCTGTTTTTACCAGCCATTCTCATTATTGCCTCAATATTACGAAACATTCTGACTTTGACTGACAATTACAAGGTACTTATTGAGTTGAGAATCTCCCAAGCTCAACTGCAAGAAAAGCAGAAGAAAAGAAGAAAAGAAAGAGAAGTACTCATAATTTTGAGACAGCCTATTCAGCCTAAATTAATTCAGCCTCTCTTTTGCAAGAGATTTTTTTCTCCTTTGAGTTGTATACAGAACTGTTTCTAGAACTCATCTTTTCTCCTGTGCATAGTTATCTTTATTTCCATACAGCAAGAATATGGAGCCCTACAAGAGCTGCTCAGGTCAAAAAAAGGACAGGCTTAAGCATTTACCTCATGTCAAAGCCACTTATAATTGTGACAAAGTCCAAGAATTTTGAAAAGAAGGATACATATGTAGTATAGCCTTGGGGTACAAAGTACTTATGCATTGCCTTCATACATTAGTCTTGTGTGTATTTGCTTTATTTAATTACACCCTAAGGCTTGCAAAAAAAAAAAAAAAAAAAAAAGAGCCTTTTAAAATACATTAAACATGACACACAAGCCATCTGTAATATACCAGCCATGTTAGGAACCTGTGGATCCATTATACAAAAGGAAATAAATGCTAATCGTTTTCAGCACTGTTCAACATTGGGTCTTTTCAGAGGAACAACTCTCACTTGCTAACAAAGTAGGTCAGCGAAGTAGACCCTGTGCCTCACAACAGCATCAGTTTGTGCCCTGAAGTTCTTAAAAAAATCTTCAAAGGCAGAAATTAGAAGAAACAAAGAGATGGAAAGGAAGAAGAAACTTGTTACAGGCAACCCAGAAGCAGTATGATTAAGTCATGCCACTTGAAATTATTGATTTAATTGGCTGGTTAAATCGCCAAACCAAAAACTGTTCAAGATGAGGTGGGGTTATCCTTAAGTCAGGGAAGGTGTTTGTTTAGTCAGACTTCTTTCTGTGTTGAGAGCGTCACCTCTGGGGATTTGTAGTCTGCCCTGGACTGCGTGATTGTATAGTTGTAGTCCAGCAGTAAAATTGGATCCCCACTACCATTTCTCAGGTTGGTGATTGATAGTAGCTTTCTTCTGACAAAGTGTTATTTCTCCCCTAAGAAGGTTTTTTGTTTGAGATTTGAAGCAAACTGGGTGCAATTAATTTGTCTCCTTTGAAAAGCAACTCTACAAAAACATTGAATTTTCCATAGATGTACATCAGTGGCAGTTCATAGGTTAAACAAAAGCCTCAGAGACCTCATTTACAGTGGTGGCCAGATGGATTCCAGATAAATTTAGAAGCTGAACAAAAGCCCTGGTCTGCAAGAACAGATTTTTGGCATTAGGAAAGCAAACTTCCCCTTCTAAATACTGAAGATGATGAAGAGGATGATGATGATTACTAGGGGAATCCTGTAGGGAGATATCAAAAGAAACACACCCCACACACCCCCAGATTCTGGGGGACTCCTGCTGAAATAAGCTTGGATCTGTGAGTGAAGGAACTACCTGCTGTTGCTTCATTCTCACCAAAATGTCTGGAAAACACAGAAATATTTATGAGCAAACAGAACTGCCTCAAAGACATACCTAACCTATCACCAGATATTCCAACAAACACAAATTGCAAGACTCAACACTGTGACTATCTGCTAGGTGGCAAAGGTGTAACAACATAAAGAAAAATAAGGAAGAGTTTTGATCTGTAACCAACACACCTAATTTGTAATTTAAATTATTAAAGTAGAAGTAGATTCACACTTGGATCCAATACTAGTCGAAAGTGTGAGATACCTCCAGAAAAGACTCATATCAGCAATTAGATTTGGCTGTATAGGGACTCCAGAGCAAATATGGGGATTCTAGAAAAAATTCAAGTGATTCTCAAATAGAAAAACAAATGGGAAAAAAATCCAGACTGCAGTGTTTTTAAGAGAAACACATAAACCTCATTTACTTATCACGACAAATAATAGAAGGCATTCTTATTTCATAAAGAGGTACACTTATTTGGTTGAAATTATAATTTCAAATTGCACAAAACTTAATATTTCAGGGGCATATTTTCTGCATATTTTTCAGACACAGTTGCATATTGTTCTGTTGTGCTCTGATAATTCCAGGTCTTCTGAGAGAATAACTTGTCTTGGTCACTTACCCCAGTACATTATGAGTTCAATTTTAAGTCTTGAACATTTTGCTGATTGCGAAAAAAAAAAAAAAAAAAGGTATTTCCTAGCAATTCTAATAACTTTTTTAGGGAAGGTAAAAGCAAGTGGAAGTCACAATCAGTACTTTTGCTTAGGAGTAATTCTTAGACTTTGTATGAGACTATTCATCCATAAAATAAAAGAAAACATAAAATTGCTTTGTCAAAAATGAGCAACCTCATGTATATTGAAATTGGTGAGTTGTTCTGGCTAATGTATTTAGCAAATGTTGGGGAAAAAAATCCTTTTCAAAGGTAAGATTTCAGTCATGTACTTGAATATTAATCCCATAATATCTTTTCCTCTTTTTAGTTTTCTTGTGCAAGAATATTCAAATATTTTTCCAGCTCTATTGCTATCTGAATGATGTCATTAAGAAGACTTTTCAAAGATTGTTTTCAGCTGTTTTTGAAGTATGTTATCCTCTACATAAAAAAACAATTGGAGACAGTCCTGTTAGGTGTTACTCAATGACAAAATTAATTTATAAAAAACTCCTCCAAAACCACAATGTTTGGTTTGGAAATTGTGCTTCATCTAATGCTGTGGCACTGCTGGAAGTTCTGTGAGAGGATATCAAAGTCCCTTGACCATTTAATGTTCTCTGGATCTTGTCTTCTTTCAATTCTGTTTCTCAGAGTACCATGATTGAAAAGGGAAACTTTATGCCAGAGGGAGATGAAGAAGTCGAGCTTATTCAGAAGGAAGCCCTCCTAAAGAAACTGTTCAGAAGGGCTTTTAGAGAGAGTGGAAGTTCACATCCAAGAAGGCAGCTTAAAATGTAAGGAATTTTGTAACTAGAGCTCTTAATTAGAGTACCAGGTCCCACTCCTAGCTGAAATTTATCAAAACCTGTTCCTGTTCCCCGCATAATCAATGCAAAATTAGCAATGGACAGACTTTTCTGTGTCTGGATCTGTATCTTCCTATAAATGTTTCACTTTCATCTGTATTATTGTAGTTTCTGTGTCCTAAAATGCAACTCAGTCCATTTTTTTCAGTGATGCTTGCCATCATATAGTATTTTTTCTCCTCTCAATGCATTTCAGAAAGCCCCTTTGGTGTCATAGAAACCTGTTCTTTAAGACTTGTCAGAGATAACTTGAACTTGTCTTGAAATAGAATCAGACCAAAGTTTCAAAATGAAAAAAATGAAGCTTAGCAATTGCTTAGCAAATTGTACTTGTCATCTCCTGAAGGTTGAAGATGCTACAGAAAGCAGTGCTTTTCTCCCTAAGGCTTTCTTTTTCCGGGTCAGTTATAAATATTCTTCAGCATAAATATTGCAAGTTTGTTCTTGTGCTGTCTTTTAAAGGCTTAGTTGTTCTTTGAAATGTATACCTGCAAAAGTAAAAGAGCAGAAAACATCCTTTTTAATCCCTGCCCAAATATATGCAGGTGAATAGGGATAAAAAGTAATTTCCTTATAATTTTTAATTTATTCAAAGGAGAAATGCACCTAGGTACATGATCCATGGGAGTTTTTTATCCTGTTGCACTGCAGTCTCTCCCCTGTTCATTGCAGTAGTCTGGTTTTCTACCTTTTTTCCTGTAATATCTCCCATTTCTGTTTGTGTGTCCCTTACTTCCCCTTTCCTTTTATGCAGAATTTCAACAATCCCATACAGCACTTAAATTTGATGAAAACTCTTTGAAACAGAACATGGTGTTGAATTAATTAAGTAGTTAAATTTAGCACAAGGTGCCCGTCTCTTACAAGGTTAGTTCCCCTGATGCCTGAAGCTCAGGATCATAGATTCATAGAATGGTTTGTGTTGGAAGAGACCTTAAGATCACCCAGTTCCAACCAGCTGCCATGGGCAGGGATACCTTCCACTAGACCAGGTTGTTCAAAGCCCCATCTGACCTGGCCTTGAACACTTCCAGGGATGGGGCAGACACAGCTTCTCTGGGCAGCCTGTTGCAGTGCCTCAACAACCTCTCAGTAAAGAACTTCTTCCTAAGATCTAATCTAAATCTCCCCTCTGTCATCTTAAAGCCATTGCCCCTTGTCCTGTCACTACATGCCTCTGTAAAAAGTCCTCCTACAGATTTCTTGTAGGTATCCCTTCCACAGGGCTATTACGAGGTCTCCCCAGAGCCTTCCCTTCTCCAGGCTGAACAAGCCCAGCCCTCTCAGCCTGTATTCACAGGAGAGGCGCTCCAGCCCTTTGATCATCTTCGTGGCCTCCTCTGGATTCACTTGAGCAGGTCCACATGCCTCTTGTGTTTGGAGCCCCAGAGCTGAATGCATCACCGCAGGTGGGGTTTCACACAAGAGCTAAGGGCGAGAATCACCTCCCTCAACCTCCTGTTCACACTCCTTTTTGTACAGCCCAGGTTAGGGTTGGCTTTCTGGCCTGCTAGTACGTGTTGCCAGGTCAACCAACACCCCCAAGTTCTCCTCAGGGATGCTTTCAATCCATTCCCCACCCAGACTGTATTTATGTGTGGGATTGCCCTGACCCAGGTGTAAGACCTGGCACTTGGCTTGGTTGAACTTCATGAGATTGGCACTGGCCCTCCTCTCAAGCACGTCAAGGTCCCCCTGAATGGCATCCCTTCCCTCCAGCATATCAACCAGACCACACAGCTTGACGTCACCAGCAAACTTGCTAAGGGTGCACTCGGTCCCACTGACACCACTGACAAAGATATCGAATATTGCCATTGCCAGTCCCAGTACCAACCCCTGAGGACCACTGCTCGTCACTGGTGTCCTCTTGACACTGTCCTATTGACCGCAACACTTTGAGCGCAACTATCCAGCCAATTCTTTATCCACTAAGTGGCACATCCATCAAATCCATCTATCTCCAGTTTAATGACAAGGATATCATGCGAGACAGTGTCAAATGCTTTGCACAAGTCCAGGTAGATGACATCAGTTGCTGTTCCCTTATCTACCAATGTTGTGGTTCCATCATGGAAGGCTACCAAATTGGTCAGTCACGATTTGTCCTTAGTGAAGCCATGCTGGCTGTCAGCATTCACCCCCTTACTGTCTATGTGCCTTAGAATTGTTTCTGGGAGGATGTGCTCCATGATATTGCTCTCAGACTGTCCAGACTGTAGTTCCTGAGTCTTCCTTTTTCCTTTTAAAAAGCGGACTTTATATTTCCCCTTTTCCAGTCAGCAGTAATTTTAGTGTCTTTGGCCTGGAGGTTCCTGAAGATGCTGTGCAGAGCTCAGTGACTGTTGGCCCATTGGGAAGTTCCAGTTGCCTCCTTGGAGTCAGCCCCACTGTCTAGCACAGTGGCAACCTGGATTGCTAATGTTTCAGCTTTCACTGTCTCATTTACCCTACACTTCTTCTGCTGCATGTCCCCTATTTTTCCACTTTTGCTGTAAAATATTTCCTTTTCTTGCTTGGTCTTTTGGAGAGTTCATGTGAATTGATCAGCTGGCTAGATAGTGAAGGAAACAGTGTGGCCAGATCGCCAAATGGAGCTGTTCTATCACTCTGACATAGTGTAGCAATTCAAAGATGACTGTTAGATTTTAAAAAAGTTTGAATTTATTTATTTATTACACCTAGAAATACGAGTTTTCAGGCTGTCAGCATTAAGTTTTAGTTGCTTTCAATGGCAAGAAGTACTTTTCATTAGTGAGTTACATTCACTTTTTGTGCAGTAATCTCTCCCTATGAGACACACCACTCTCTTGACCAAGTAAGAAGTTTCTACTTCTCTAGCAATGCTAACGATGGTTTCCTAAACATCCCATAAGCCTCAGGCATTTCTTTTGTTTTTATTTCTGTTCTTTGAATATTTTCTCTCTTTTATGCGTATGTTTATCTAGAGAAACTTCAGAGAAAAATGAAGGGAACATTTTCTCCAATAAGCTTAGAATCTCCATGTCTGCTCTCATTTCCACTGCAGACGTGAAAGATAACAGTGAATATATCAAGATTATGATGATGACATGTCATAAAACAAACCTTAAAAAAACCCACTAATTTTGTTCTATAAACCAGTAGACAAACCCAGAAACTCTCCTGTTCCTGTACCTGTGTGATTGAAGCCTGCTGCATATTTGTTACATGGCATAGCATGTGCAGTCCTGGGAGGACAGTGATGGATGCCTTGAAAATTTGATGAAATTCCATTCAATATTTTAAACAGCTACTTACTGATTCAGTGGAATTTAATGTACCTCAAGAAGTGATATGGTAAGAAATTTCTATTTAAAAGAAAGCAGGTCTGGTTTAGAGAAGGCAAATGAGTAATTAATACCAGAAAGACTGAATATGTACTTGATATTACAGAGAGATCTGAACGAAAGAGGAAAAATAATACGATCTAGCAACAGACATTTATGTGACAAAGCTAAAGAAATGAAAACATCTGTTGTTGCTTTCTGAATCCAAACAATGCTTTATGAAGTCATTAGTAGCTTTCTGTCCTCTTTTGAGAGAACTGAATCTCTCAACCAAGTTCCTCCGTGTTTACTTTTTTGTACATCTTGCACATGGCAGATTTTAATTTATTTTTGATTTTCAGCTCTGAGTTGAATATTCAAATAATATAAGAACATACAAATTACTGTATGAGATCACACCCTGCATTCATGAGCTGTGGTCTACATTAGATTGTGATTGGCAAAAAATGCTTTACAGAAAAGTGTAAAATATTTAAAAAAAACCACTAAATGGGCAGGGCAGGGAAGGGCAGGGCAGGGCAGGGCAGGGCAGGGCAGGGCAGGGCAGGGCAGGGCAGGGCAGGGAAGGGAAGGGAAGGGAAGGGAAGGGAAGGGAAGGGAAGGGAAGGGAAGGGAAAGGAAAGGAAAAAGAAAGGGAAAAGACTCTAATTTAATGGTTACGGTTTGGGATTCTTCTTCAGGATTTTCCAGATTTCTACGCTGAAACATCAGAACACTTGGTAGTTACAGACACCATTCTTGTTCTGCCCTTTAATTGCAGAATAGAGATATTTTTTAACCTCTTATGTGTCAAGAAGGTAAAACAAAACCACAATTTTTTCCCTCTTCACAATACAAAATGAATATTAACAGGATCTTGGATGACCAAGTCATGATCAATTCAAGACGAAAAAATTAGAGAAATCCTATCACAGGGGTGAATGTCTGCTAATATTCCTTTATATACTTCTTTTATTATTAATGAAGAGAAAAATCATATGTATTTGTAATAATTTAGAAAGTCTTGTTATATTTCTTCCTCACTCTTAGTTCTTTTTCTAGGAAAAGTGGGAGCAAACCTTTAGGTACTATAAAGAGAAAAGACTAATTTTAACCATCAAAAAGGTGTGTTTAGCATATATCAATTATTCATTCACCATTTTAATTCAATTTTTATTCAGTGAACAGACACTTCTTGATTGTAAGTTGTCAAATGTAAAAGTGTCTAAAGTAGGTAGATTGAATAGTCCTGTGGAGATGTTCATGTCTAACTGTGGAGACCAGAGTAGACCAGAAAAATAGGAATAATAATACACCATTTTTGGATCAGTTAACCCATAATGCTCTAACTAATCTCAGAACTTCAGTGTCAAAGCCCACAAATTAACTTGGCCACCATCTATATTCACTCTGGTTTTATGCATTTTTTTTCTTCTTTTGCATCTTTGTTCACTCTTGGATAAAAAATAATTAGGAGAACGGACATTTGTGTGACCCAGCTTAGTTGTTCTATATATTTTATAGACTCAAAACATGAGACAGAACTTCCAGATGTAGATCTTTGGCAGAATCCGATGGCTATTACATAGGAAAACAGGACTAGATGGGAAAAGGCAGATTATGCAAACCTACAACTGTGAACAATTGTTGTATAGATGCTCAGTCCAGGATTGTCTGGTACATGCTTTCCAAAAAGCAACACCACAGCATGATTCCTAGCTTCTTTAATAATTCTAAATTCTTATGTAACCAAAAGCTATTATACATTGCAGGAATAGTGAACAAGCATAACCCATATCCCAGAATATTTCTCTAGATCAAATAGTTGAATGTGCAGAAGTAGATAAAAAATATGAATATGTTTTTGACAATTTGAATTTCAATTAAATGTATTTTTATGCAGCTCAGTAAGCAACTCCACAGTTAATCTCTTTAAAATTAAGTCTTTAATGTTACAAATGGTGAATGAGACACAGCAAGTAGTTTAATCATAGTAAAGTTGACCCGCTCTGTTTTATCCTTGCTAATTACTGATCTATATATATCTATTACGACAACTCTCTGGAATGGGTTGCCCAGGGAAGTTGTTGTCATGGGTTCAGCAGTAGCAGTCATTTTTCTCCTTCTCGGTAGCTGGTGCAACACTGTGTTTTTAATTTCGTGCCCGGGAGCAGCGCTGATAACACCAGTGGTTTCAGTTACTGCTTGACAATGTTTTGGTCTGGCCAAGGGCTTTGAGTCTCATGCTATGCCAGGGAGGAGGGGGAGCCGGGAGGAAGCAGAGACAGGACGCCTGACGCAAACTGACCAAAGAGCTATTCCATGCCACAGCATGTCATGCCCAGGATGTAAAATACTGGGGGCAGGAACCCGGAAGGGGCTCTCTCGCTCTCTCGGCTCGGTCGGGCGGTGAGCGGTTGTATCCTTTTCCCTTGTATTTGCCTTGTCATTATTATTATTATTGGTGGTAGCAGTAGCGATTTGTGTTATATCTCAGTTACTGGACTGTTCTTATCTCAACCCGTGGGAGTTAGATTCTTTCAGTTCTTCTCCCCATTTCCCCCCCATCGGAGTTGGGGTGGGGGGGGAAAGGGAGAGAGAAGTGAAATTTACAGCTTAAACCACAACAGTTGTGAATGCTCCATCACTGGCGGTGTTCAAGTCTGGGTTGCACAGAGCCTTGTGTGGCATGGTTTAGTGTGAGGTGTCCCTGCCCATGGCAGAGGAGTTGGAACTAGATGATCTTCAGGTCCTTTCCAACCTTAACTGTTCTCTGATTCAATGATTCTATGAGACTTTTTTTCTTCTGTTGACTTAAATAATATGATGAAATATTTCTTAACCTCATTGATCTGTTTCTTTACTGCACTGTGGCAGTGTCACTTTGATAGTACATTCAAAATCATAGTTCTGCCTTTGTATTCTACACTTGTTAATGGACTGTGTTCCCTGAACTGTCTGATCAATGCTTTGTATCTATCTTATCTGTCATTTTTTACTAAGGCCTGTTCCTGTCACTAAGCATCAAAGATAAATAGCTGATAAGAATTGACGGATGCTACTTGAAATATTTTTTTACACAAGCTCTAAATGGATGTAGTCTCAAAAAATACTTGGTTCCTCTCATTAAGTTATCTAAGGTAGATTTCTGCATTAATAAGGGTGACATCAGCTCTGTGTGGGAAGGATTGAAGAAACCTGGAAGCCATTTTATCCAAAGCTGGAATTACTACTTTAGGATGTTTTAAACAAAGTGCGTTTTACCTAAATGGATTTGGACATTAAAAAGGTGGACTACAGCTCATACTGTTGGAAGAGGTGTTGTGTACTAAACTGTAAGAACTCTGAGAAAGACCTTAGTCTTACAGCTGTGTTGAGCCTGTAGAGTAGACCAATAGAACTGGATCTGTAGAATTATATAGCTGATCTGGCATCCACTCTATATACTGCTAGATTTTTTCTGGTTTGGTTGGGTTTTTTCACCACCTTCAAACCTAGTTCTAACCTCGTACTAAGGACTTTGTCCATTTGTGTCTGAGATGCATTAGACACACTCCTAGAATTGCTTCCAGTTGCTTCCAAATGCTTTCATCCTCCAACCTGGTTTCATCTGAAAGGAATCCCAGTCAGGTCCTCCATGACCACATTATGATGAAAATCAAAGTGTAATAAGTGGGACAAAAACCAGGATATCCACTTCAAAGTTACATTCTTGATCTGAATTAACACATTACTGTGGTAAAAAGAAAGATTTATATGTATCTACAAAGGAGTAGCAAGTAGGAGAGAGGAAGTACACACTGTATTTCTAAGGAAAAAACTGAAATACTGCATTTAGGTCTGGTATATACATGTTTACAAGGATATTCATAAAGCAGATGATACTCAAGAAAATGAATCAATGAAAGCAAATAAGCTCTTATTGGAGCTTGTTCTGGTGAAGTTATTAAAGAAAACAAATTTAACCTAATTACAGGTAAAAATTTCACAGAGAAAAATACTGTCTATTAACTAACATGTTGCTCTAGAGAAGAGAGGATAATCCTACAGCTAAGAACTAGATAGGAGTTGAATGTAAATGGATTTAAATTATGAATAGAACAATACATCCAGAACAATGATCAAGCATTAAATTGTATTTGGAAGTGGTAAATTCTGCGTCTTTTAATACCTTCCAAATAAGATGCTATGCAGACGTAATTTGTCAGATATGAGTTACTGGGCTCATTCTGGAATCAAATGAATTAAATTACATAATATGCTGTACATGAGACCAAATTAGGTGATATGATAATTCACTCTCTGAAGACTCTACATATTTTTTACCTCTTTATTGACTAGAATTTATCTATTGTGTTTCCTTGAGTAATGTTACTATCATAGACTCATGGGTGATTTAAATATGAAATTGTTTATGATTTACACTGTTCCGGTCTGTGAGTTTAAAGGTGTCAAACTTTTAGGTACTTCTTATATTGTTATGCTTATTATTACATGCCTTTTCTGCCAAGAAAATAACAGCTGTGTGTAACTGAATTAGTCCTATCCACAACTTTTAAAAGAATATGAAGGCAAAAACTGCACATGACAGAAGAGCAAAATTTCTCCCATATCCGGTTTAAAGAAGTATAGATCTGATCACTTCATGCAATATTAATACATATCTTTTTGTCAGAAGTGAAGCAGTTCTGAATCTTTACTGCAGCTATCCTTACCGCTTTTAAGTGACATTTCTGTTTTAAGTCACAATTGACTTAAATCATGCTGAGGCACTGGCTTTTTGACAGCCCAGGTTGGATCATGATGAATTGTGCCGATTCTTACATCTTACACCTCAGAGGTTTCTTTTACTGGAAATCATGGTATAGAGCAGCAGAGGAAGCAGGAGCTGGTGAGCTCTTGAGTCTTGGTTCATGACAAAGATGAGATTCGCTCAGCATATATATTCTTCCAATCTGAAAGATTATTTCAAGTATGAAATACAGGTGTAATCAAAAAGATGGAGGCCACCAATCCTCTGACCATTAATTCTGCAGCTGTACAAAGTTAATCCAGATCACATGTGAGCACAAACCTGCATTCTTACCCAATTGGCTGAAGTTCAAACCACTGTTACGCTTTTATGCTTGCTTTGTATTAGCTGCAAAAAGTGCAAAAAATTAGTGCAAAAAGATACGTGGTTCAGGTAGCCAAGTTAAATTTTTCAGTCACTGTTTTTTGAATCAATTTGAGGGAGGAGACACAGATTTTATGAATTAAAACTTCATGTCATGTGACTTTAATGGTTTTATTCCGTCTTGTATTAGGAGCTTTAAAAGGCAATTTATTGTACAGTCAAACCGGAGACTGCAATTGATAGTGAAGGAAATCTATAACGAGGATGAATTTAGGTGGAAGTTGGTTACCTGCATCCATGTTAGTTCTGACAATTTGAGCTAAGTTTGGAAATTCCTTGATGCCTCAGAGGTCTTACATATTTGTTGATTGATTGATGTTTAGATTTTCATTTGCCCGTTACTTACAGGTGTTTCTTCTACCTCCTGAGAATTGCCCTAATCTTGAAGTAGCTTAGAGCTACTCTTAAATTCTGTCTTGGTTCTGAATCACATTATAAAATTTTAGTAAAATAGTATGTGAATTCAATATATATTTTAAAATCTATATGATATTTCATTCCCTACTGGATTCTGCAGATTTCCAGCATTATTTTCAAATTTCTTATTATGATTTTGTGGAATCCTATTATTTACAGTTTCCACTTATTTTTTTTTCCTCTGCATAATATCATGTTGAGACAAGTGAAACTTCACTATTTTTGCTCTACTATTTATCTGGAGGTATTAGAATAAATCAAACATTTTAAGATTAAACCAGCCCTTATTAAGTATAGGGAGAAATGGGCAATTAAGAAATGCACTTTGAAGTAAAGGAAAACCAGGTTTTGAATTTATTAGCATCTTAAAAAGTTTTGAAACCATGGGTATTCAAAAAAGTCAGGAAAACATGTTTGTTGATGAAGTGAATAGATAGCACCCTTTAAAGCTTGCTTTTCCTCAGGATACTAAAAGGACAAACTTTATTACTTCCTGAAATTTTTTACCCTAATTCAGCATTTTATTTCCTCTAAAAAAGACATTAACGTTTTTAAATGAAACTCAGAAATAGCTGAAGAGACCAGATAACATGCATTTGCTATTAAACAGAGCTTTGCTTTAAACATACTGTACTAAGTGAAGTAGTAGCGTTATCTGACACATTTCTATGCAACACAGGAAAACTATGCTTGTAATGAAAGAGAATTCCCTCACAGGCATTAGTAAGAAATATCTTTCAAGTTTTAAACAAAAGAACTGGAAAACAAAGTGAAACAAAGCAATATGGTTAATTCGTATTTAAACATTTCCACAAAGGCAATGGGAAAACTTATTTTAGGATAAAAAAAAAAAAAAACAAACAAAAAAACAAAAACACAACAAAATAAAAAGCAACCCCACCTCTCAAAAAAAAAAAACCAAACCCTAAAAAAAACCCCAAACCCCAAACAAACCCACCAAACCCAAATAATTGTTTTCAGATTTACTTTAAAGCAATTTGTTGTGCAATAAGTATATAAAAGTGATTCCTAAACTCTTTGATTATGATTCTTGTTGCAGAGAGCTGAATTTCTGTCAGGGTCCTGATGTCACATCATTGCCATGAATTTATTTAATGTCATAAAACCTATGTTCAGTAACTTAAAGCAAAAGGAATGTTTGAGATGGTCAAAAGGTAAGAGTTTTGTAGAAATAGTCACAGTTATGTTCTATGGAGATTCAAATGTGAATGCAGATACCTAAAAAGGATACATTAAGAGGATTTGAATGAAAGGTGAAAAGTTTTTCTTCTCCCACATTAGTATTATTATCAAGATAAAACCTGCTGTTTGGTATTTGGCAGTAAAGATTCTGTATGAACTTCAACATGCAATTGCAATTTTTTTGCAATGTGATGTGAGGAAATATTTGAACCAAGTGAATAATAATGAAACTTCAAATAAAAAATTAGGAAATGAAATAAAAGGTGCTATTTACTGCTTTAGCACTTATTTCCTCTTTGACAGTTCACTAGAAAATTAAATGAGACATGCAATTTGATGCTTCAGTACTTCTTTCCTCTTCACAAATACTCGTCTAAAACTCACATACTTGGTTTTCTATAGTTCTAATCAGATAAAAATCAAGAAAAAATCAATAAATATCCAAATTAATTTATATTTTGGTAGTCCGATACTAAATTAATTAAAAGCATCTCTCCAGCTTTTAAAAGAAAAGGAATTATTGGGGATTTCCATTATTCCCACAATAACAACCTTTGTCTCTAGCTGTTTTGATGTTGTAGTGATATTAGTTTATATTGACCTCTATCTGTATGTAGAGGTCTAGGTACTGTATGGTCTTCATAAGTCTGAGTTTATTTGCTAATGTGTATGTATTTTTTGATTCATACTTTGCTCCAACATTACATCACTTAGGAAGGTCCTTCCTGGAAGACCTTTCCTCCCCCCCCCCCCCCCCCCCCAAAAAAAAAAAACCCTATAGTTCTATGGATTTTCCTAACTGAACCAAAATAGGATCAAAAGAGGCCAGTTATATGAGTTGAAAAAAAGAGCACACACTTGTCACTTTGATCTTGCTGTTTGATGTGAGTTATGATACTGCTAGATGCTTCTTTCTTCTTAGGACTTGCAGTTCATATTCTTCCCTTGAGGTAGAATCTGAATCTTCATTTAAGAATCAGAGGGGACAGCAAGTGTTATTTTCTCTTTAAAATGCATGTGGAGATGAAGCAGTGCCTTCAAAAGCTAATTTGTTAGAGAAACCAGCAGCATACTAGGCACCCAAGTTGTCTGCTTCAGAGGTGTCGTGGTTTAAGCCCAGCTGGTAACTCAGTACCACGCAGCCACTCACTCACTTCCACCCCCTCCCCCGCTTCCTCCCCTCTGGCTCCTGGTGGGATGGGGAGGAGAATTGAAAGAATGTAACTCCCACGGGTTGAGGTAAGAACAGTCCAGTAACTAAGGTATAACACAAATCACTGCTGCTGCCACCAGTAATAATAATGATAAGGGAAATAACACGGGAAGAGAATACAACTGCTCACCACCCACTGACCGATGCCCAGCCTGATCGAGCAGTGATCTAGCCCTTCCAGGTAACTGCCCCCAGTTTATAAACTGGGCATGACATGCTGTGGTATGGAATACCTCTTTGGTCAGTTTGGGTCAGGTGTCCTGTCTCTGCTTCCTCCCCGCTTCCCCTCCTCCCTGGCAGAGCATGAAACAGAAAATCCTTGGTCAGAGTAAACATTACTGAACAGCAACTAAAACCATCGGTGTTATCAGCGCTGTTCCCAGGCTGAAAGTCAAAACCACAGCACTGCACCAGCTACTAAGAAGGAGAAAAATGACTGCTACTGCTGAACCCAGCACAAGAGGTTTCAGAATCATATCAACAGTAACAGTGCCTCAATAACAGAGAAAATGAGCTGGAGCGCATAGGTGCTGAAGTCACATACTACTGCACTGCACATGCATGCTCCCAGCTGTTTTCTCCTTTGTCTCCTCCAATGTCTCTTGATTCAACAGAAAGAACAGAGACCTTATCTCCACCTTGGAACAGCTGACACCATGGTACTCTGGGCACTCAAAAGAGCTATACATATGCTCTCCAACAAAACATATTTGCTTTAATAATTTTTTCTATTATTTATATAAATGTGATTAGGATGTTATATGTAGCAAAATAGAGCAAGAATAGGAAGAGACATCTGGCAAAAGTAACCTTTGCAGGAGCAGCATATCCTTTCATGCAAGTTGAACAAAAACTGTTGTGTTATAATTTCTTCAGCTGATATATTAGGCATGATTGGACCTGATTCTGTAGTTTTCAGAGCTGCTGAGACTGCTTTTCCTTGACTGAATCAGCAAGTATTTGAAAAATTACTATAAAGACTGATTTCATTCCAAATCTAACAATTACCTATTTTAAGGGACTCCTGCTTTCTGTGCACTTAACTTTTCTTTGTTTAAAGTGTGTTTCTTAGGACACTGAAGTAGGGACCAGATTCAGAAAAATTCTTAAGCATAATCAATGTTTCCATCTACAGTTTCACATGTGTTTAACTTCCCTTGCTATACTGGGTCCTAATTTCTGTACTGGGGAATTGAATTCTATAGCTAGAGCCTTGTCAAGAGTTGTCTTATTCTATGTTTATCAACAGCTATCTGTTAATTTTGATTTCCTTATCACTGAAAACAGTTACCCATTTGTTTGCTCTGAATTTACTCACCCACAGAACTTCAGATAATTTTCTAAGGAGAAGTTAATAAAAAAAATGCATATATACACATACATATAGAAATTAGTTTCTACATTATATTTCCCATCTTTTTAGTATGATAAGTATAGAATAATTTGTAAATATTGAATATCATTACTCACAGAAAGAACAGTTTATTAAGACAGGAGAAACAAATCTGCTGACATTTTTCACATTGAGCTTAACTTTCACTTGCTTCGAGTGTATTTCTCTGAAGTTATGATCTATGTACTTTCACTAGTATTCAACTGTTACGTTACATTTTCTCTCTATTCATCTGAGACAACATGTGCAGTGAACCTTCAGGAATTCCTCCATCCATTGTAGAGCTGATTCTGAGAAACTATGGATTTTAAGAAGCACAACTGAGTGCACATAAATTAAATCAAAAAGACCTTTTTGTCCATAAAAAAGTCTTACAGCCACAAAGGTAGATCCATTGGATAGGGTCATACAGCCTTTGGCTCCTAGTTTAACAGAAGTATTTGATTCATGGTTACCAGAAATGTGTCATTTAAACATAGGAAGTCAAGCACTTCAGTGCAGTGCAAAACAACCAACTGCAAATGCTAAAAAGTCAGTGTGAAATCTTGTCACTCTCTCAGATGAATCAGCCAAAATTTCTTTGTAAGATCTGATCTTACATAAAGCTAATTGTTGAAAACCAGAATTTTTAAAAAAATGTATCTGAGAACATACCTTCTCAATGGAGAAAATACATTTTTCTAAGGACTTGCAAGCATTTCTGTTTGAACAAATGTTTTTTGATATTTTCATCAGAAATCTAGGGTTAAAACTCATCAGACATTTCATAGAAAATTAGAGAAATTTAATTTGGCTTTCAGGGCTCCTAATAATTGTGCAATGCAATGTAAAGTTTAAACACTTTTCACGATGTATTTAGCTTTTGGGGAATTGGTGTAAACATTGTTTTCCTGGTCAAGAAGCTCTACAAAGTCAAGCAATCTTTATGCAACCTTACGTAAAATCTTTGCTATCCAATGGCTAGAAACATACTAGGAAATCTAAAAGAAAAATCACCATTTCATGTGGATGAAGTTCACTTTTCTATGTACCACCTGGAAGAGTAAGGAAGAGAAAAAGTTCACCCATGTCCATCCCGTTGAGAAACCTTCCAAGACCATCCTTCTTTCTGAAGTGGCAGTAAGTGGCAGTAATAACATACTGGGCAGGGGAGTATAGGGAGACAGCAAATACCAGAAATCTAAGGAGAGCTTAAGACAATTCAGGAGCTTGCTTAATTTAGATTTATGTTTTATTTAAGCTATGCATGAATACCTTAGTCCACTTCTTCAGTTCAGACAGGTCAAAACAAAGCGTTATGATTCATTCCTTCCTTGCCTGAGTCAAAAGCGTACAGTATGTGCTTTATGTAAACCCTTAGATTGCGTCTATAAGTGGTCTAGACTAAGAGATCCTTGTTTGCCCATGGGTGCTGTACTGCGCAAGTGATATGATGTGGGCAGCTTCACTCTTATTCCTCCATGTTAGCAGCCAGCAGCCACTTCTCTTGTTTGTTGGAGGTCTTTGTAGGTAACAAGGTAACCCTTGAATCATGCACTGAAGATTGGTGTAAGTTTCTATTCAGAAATGGCTGAATGAAATGTTCTGATTTGTCCTTTGCCAGAAGTCAAACAAGTTAGTACTTTCTACTCTGATATGTATTCAGCCTGTTAGATGTCTTTAAGAAGAAAAATGTCAGGTATTTATTTTCCATCAGATTTCCAAGATGAAAAATAAAACTGTTGACATTTCATAACGGTGACAAATAGGTAATTTGTCATAAAAATTAATAAGGCGATGAAAGACTAATTCCACATGTTAAACAATTCAGTAAAATCATCAAGGATTAGAAATTGGAGAAGAGGAACAGTTAAGAAACTCCCTTTAAAAGAATTTGCAGATACAAGAGAGTAAAGAATAGAAAGTATTTTGGTTTAATCCTTTAACAGCATATTGAATTACCAATTAAAACAACAGCAACAACAAAAGTGAAACTATAAGCAAAACCAAACCAAATCCAAGGCAGAGTGTCCTTAAAATACCTCTGGAATTTGTTCTGTGTTTTTATGCGATATATCATCTTGCCTTGTGAGATTCACCAAGGAAGGTGGGAGGACAGTGGAAAGAAGTTGGGTGCCAGCCTGGCGTTTTATTTTCATGCTTTAATTTGTGTCATGGGGAGCAGCTATGGCATTTAGCATGGTCCTCCCCTTGCTGTTTATACAACCACAGTCCAGACTGGAGTTGTCATCCAGGACTGAGAATCTAGATACATATGTATGATGAGTTGTAAGCCTTAGTGGAAGCTAAATTTGTGCCTTTTTGTTTGTTTTTTTTTTTTTTTTGGGGGGGGGGTGATAATTCAGGTATCTTTGATGCTTCCTAGAACAAAAGTTGTCATCTTGAAAATAACTGAGGAAGGTGCAATTCTATAAAATTTTGAGAACTCTTAGAATTTGCCTTCACTGGCAAAGATGACTCTCCCCTATCCATCCTTACTCCTGGTTTAGAATCAGACTATTCCTATGCCAATATATCAGCAGATGCCAGTTAAACAAAACCAATGCTTATGTGGAAAATCAACATCAAAACTCCTAACAAAATTTGCTATTAGTCTGCTGCTCACAGGCTCTGACAGAACCTTTTTCTGTCAAGGCAGAAATAACCAATGGAAAGATACTCTAGCTTTCAAAATAAATAAAAACCTGGCCTTATGGAAGTCAGTGCAAATCGTAGTGATTTCAGTGGATCAGTTTTTCATTTCTTCTCCTTCTTCTTCGCACTTTGTTAGAGAACTAATATGAAACAGTAAATCTGTAACCAAAGCTCAGACAAAAAAGTATTGTCAGAGGAGAAAAGCAAGTCTTTGAAAAGTTACCTGATTTTGAAGAGTTAGATAACTTCTATTCCTTGTCCACACAGCAATTCCTAAATAAGATATCATCTATTATCTTTGTGTTTTTTAAACACAGACTTTATACAGTATTAAAATTGTGCTAGAAGGGCACAGACATTTAATGTGTGCAAGTTTTTCTTCAACTCTTCAGCCATTGTTTTTCTTCCAGTATCTCTGTTTTGCCAGTAATGAGTTTTGTCACAGTGTATTTATTTTCAAGAATCTTTCTGTCCATCTATAGTCATATGTTTATCCCTTAACTTCTGGAAATTAATGTGATAAATTGCAATTGCAATTCTGGAGTATGTCTGCTATAAGATACAAATACTCAGTAGTGTAATACCAGAACGTTAATTTAAAATCCATTCTTGCTTCCCAGCTTATTTGTAACAACATTAAGAAAAAAACAAACTTGGCCTCAAGGTAAAGCAGTATGGAAAGAACCTTAATAGATTACCTTTTATATAAATAATTCAGGAAATTATTTCTAAAAAGGACTGTTTTAATGACAATGAATTACTTTGAAAGGCAGCAGCTAGGAAAAGTCAAAAATGTCCTGATATGTATAAAGCTGAGACTTCCAAAGTTGCAAGCATCTTCATTAATTAAAAACAAATTATTGTTGGAAAATTCTGTTCCTGTTTCGGCACTGACAAGATCAGACAGCTGAATTTAATTCAGTTTTGCCCTGTCAGAAATCACAAGGCTCCCTTAGAGCCATTAAGTCAACAGATAATTTTCAAGGGAAAATCAATGGGAAGAAATGTTCAAAGTAGTTTATTAAAGGCAGTGGTCAATGCAGACAGTGCATAAGTAGAAAAATGACCCAGCACTACTTTAAAAAGAGAGCAAATTTTCCATTATCCCTAGAATAAATTAAAAATAGGAAGGTGAATTAAAACGAAATTTCATTTAAAAGGGAGTAGAGGGGAATGCTTGTAAAGGTAGAACTGATATGGTCAGTTTATTGAATTTTGTATATGAAACATTTAGATAAAAGCACTTTGGAATGCCACAGTAGAGGTGAGGTGTCTTCTCTAGTACAGCTTTATTGCTTGCCTAACTTCTCAAGCTTAGAGGCAAAATCAAAATACAGCTCCTGGAAATTTATGAAACTTGATTTATAAACCAGCAAATAAATGACTGTTCAGTCCTTGCCTAACAAGACTCATACACACAACAGAGCTCATGAGATGCTGGGACATCACATGTTTAAGCTCCAGTGTAACATTTCCTTCTCTTTGAATGTGTGTGAATGTACGGTTGAGAGTTGCTCCACAGATGCTTTTTCAAAACAAAAAGTGATAATTTTTTATAAAACCTCCCATTGTAAAAAGAACATATTCAGCACAGTCCCACAAACAGCCTCACTCCAATGACTGAGAGCAGTAAGCAGCCTCACTGGCATAGGAGCTAAGGTCCCACCAACAGCAAATGTATTTCTTCCATCTTAGTACCTTCCGTCAAGATTTAGTACTTCAGTCTAAATCTTGGTCAAACATCAGCTAAATGCCACGGCCTCATCCAGACAATCTCTCAACAAGAGCATTGGGTTCCTCTCTAGAATGATGACTTTGCCGAGTTGGGAGAACAGGTATGCCAGCTAAGAAGACATGGACATTAGGGATATGTGATTATATTTGGATGAAGATAGACTTCACAAATTTACTTTTGCTAAGTTATTAATAGAGTTTTGCTTCCCAACATGTAGACTTCATAAGCTTTTTCTTTTTCAAAATAAAACTTATATTAAACCTAAGCTAGTGTGCTTAGGTCCATACAAGTATATGCATTTGTGCTGTGAAAGCTGATTTGAAACAGCAGTGCTGTCAAGATAAAGAGAACCTATCTTGAGAAGGTACCTTTAGCTCTGAATGAACTTGCCATGCACTGTCACTTGTGGATGATTTCCATCATTAAGGCTGTATTTGCCTGTTATTTCATTTCTGGCCTTTCTGCAGCTTTCTCAAATAATTAATTACGAATAGTGAAGAAACAGAAGAAATCAAAGCGACTGCTTGGCGCATGACCAAGCTATTTTAGGAGAGCTTGCTCGCTGCAGTGGCAAAAGCCATTCCACACCACCCGAGCTGCTCTCTGGGATCACTCCCTGGCGTGGATGACTGTATCAGTATAAAATCATAGAATCATAGAATAGTTAGGGTTGGAAAGGACCTTAAGATCATCTAGTTCCAACACCCCTGCCATGGGAAGGGACACCTCACACTAAACCATGCCACCCAAGGCTCTGTCCAACCCGGCCTTGAACACTGCCAGCCATGGAGCATTCACAACTTCCCTGCGCAACCCATTCCAGTGCCTTACCACCTTCACAGTAAAGAATTTCTTCCTCATATCCAATCTAAACCTTCCCCTCTTTAAGTTTGAACCCATTACCCCTTGTCCTATCATCATAGTCCCTAATGAAGAGTCCCTCCCCAGCATCCCTATTGGCCCCCTTCAGATACTGGAAGATTGCTATGAGGTCTCCATGCAGCCTTCTGTTCTCCAGGCTCAACAGCCCCAACTTTCTCAGCCTAGCTTCATATGGGAGGTGCTCCAGTCCCCTGACCATCCTCGTGACCCTCCTCTGGACTTGTTCCAACACTTCCATGTCCTTTTATGTTGAGGACACCAGAACTGCACACAATACTCCAAGTGAGGTCTCACAAGGGCAGAGTAGAGGGGCAGGATCACCTCCCTCGACCTGCTGGTCACGCTCCTTTTGATGCAGCCCAAGATACGGTTGGCTTTCTGGGTTGCGAGCACACACTGAAACTGGCTTATGTTCATTTTCTCATTGACCAACACCCCCACGTCCTTCTCTGCAGGGCTGCTCTGAACCTCTTCTCTGCCTAACCTGTAGCTGTGCCTGGGATTGCTCTGACCCAGGTGTACGACCTTGCACTTGTCATGGTTAAACTTCATCAGGTTGGCATCAGCCCACCTCACAAGCGTGTCAAGGTCCCTCTGGATGCCATTCCTTCCCTCCAGCGTATCAACCGAACCACGCAGCTTGGTGTCATTGGCAGACTTGCTGAGGGCGCACTCAATCCCACTGTCCATATCACCAACAAAGATGTTGAACAAGACCGATCCCAGCACCGATCCCTGAAGGACACCACTCGTTCCTTGTCTCCAGCTGCACACTGAGCCATTGAGCAGAACTCTTTGTGTGCGGCCACCCAGTCAGTTCTTTATCCACTGAGTGGTCCACCTATCAAATTGATGTCTCTCCAACTTAGAGACAAGGTATAGTCATGCTACTCAGTACCATAGTACTTTGATACCAGGAGTGCAGCTTGCATCTGGCATCATTTTTCTCATCTGAGTGGCTGCATCCCTCCCATAGCCCTAAATCCGCTTGGGCTACACCCGATAAGCATTCCTGTGCTTTAATCCCCTTAATCCCCTGCACTTTAATCCCTTCCTCAGCACAACAGCTAGGCACCCGATGGCCACTTTCACTCTACAAGCACTGCTGGATATAGGCTCTGCAATGCATTAGCCATCGGCGAAAGTCAAGGGGTAATACAAATGCTGCTCCTCCTTTAGCATCAGCTGAGGCAGTGGGGACAGCAGTGAGAGATTTCTGTTATCAGAGGAAGCCCAGGCATGAGCACAGCTTTGCAGGTCAGACAGTGGGATGCCTGCCTGAGGCTTGAGAGACCCTGGGAGGTTTAATGTCGGACCATGACGTGTCCAGAAAGCAGGACTCCCCCGCTGCGGGCTCCATTTATGCTCATTTGTGCACTTTTACACATGTCCCTTGATTTCACTGCCTCACAATTCTCAGCAGAGGGAACATCTTCAACTTGCATCATGTAAGGTGGCTTCTTGTGTAGGGTAATGAGTCTTCAGTGACTTGCAGTTTGTGCACAGCGTGACCTTGTTTACTCCTGTTTCACAGGAAATCATTTTCTTCCAGAAGGCAGTTATATTGAGAGAAAAAGGGAAAAAATGGGTCAAGCAAGGCCATTTAAAATCTTCCTTATCTGCCATAACACCTAGCCCTTGCAACACATGATCCTATGTCATCCCACATCACCACATAGCTCATCAGGCTTTTGTGGCTATATAAGGTACAGGTACAGGGATGCTGGGGAGGGTCTCTTCATTAGGAACTGTAGCAATAGGACAAGGGGTAATGGGTTCAGACTTAAACAAAGCAAGTTTAGATTGGATATGAGAAAGAAATTCTTTATTGTAAGGGTGGTGAGGCATTGGAATGGGTTGCCCAGGGAAGTTGTGAATGCTCCATGGCTGGCGGTGTTCAAAGCTGGGTTGGACAGAGCCTTGGGTGGCATGGTTTGTTGGGAGGTGTCCCTGCCCATGGCAGGGGGGTTGGAAATAGATGATCTTAAGGTCCTTTCCAACCCTAACTATTCTATGATTGTATGTTTCTATATGCACCACGAGTGGCCAAGTTTTCTATGTTTAAAGGGTGACCTAGATATTAAATTCAGGTCTGTGGCTGTGAAACCCCATCTCACATACCTGAGGCTGAAGAAATCCCATTTGGTCACAAGAAAGCTGGGATTTCATCTGTACTTCTCTTTGGTGTTTACTTATGGCAAGTTTAAGTGCTTAGCATGTCACCTGTCATGACACTTTTCTGGTTAGATAAGCAGAAGTTTCCAGGCAAGATACTGCTGCTGTGTGAAGTGAGAGTGGGGTCACTTCCTCCATGGATTCTCCTGAGAAATTCATGCTGTATGGGACAAGTTCCTTCCCAGGCCTGGCTTATAAGTGTATATAAATCACACTGCTGCCAGGACAAACATGTTCTGCACTACTGTTTTTCTCTTCTGGTGAATTAGCACCATCATTGTCTGACCACAGTCATAATTCAGGGTGTTTCAAAATTAATTTCCCCTCACACAGCAAAGGCCACATCCCTCCTTAAGCACAAAATGCATCTCCCTGTGAAGTTTTAACGCAAGGGACAAGTATAAGTAAGAAAGATAAATGCAGGAAGAGTCTGAGCAATATTCTTGAAAGTGCTCAGGCACACAGCTTTAATGTACTTGCTACAGCCAGTGGTATACATTTTCTTTGCAGACCATTCTTTCCTTGTTCCTTAACTTCAAAGTACCTTATGTCAGCACCAAGACCCAGTAACAGATACTTCAACTGCAAATGTTATTCTACAAAAAATATAGTAGCTGAAGAGAAGAATTTGTATCCAGAGACTCCTGGCTCATAACTGCAGTGTGTCAGTATGATACCAAAGCCAGGAGTTGTGGGACAGAAGTACCCAAGAGGCTGAGGATTGCTAAGCCTGACATCGTTCCATTAAGCATATTTAGAAACATTAACTCATTCAGGTTTAGGGAAGATCCATCTGCTGCAAATCTTTGTCTGTATGTCAGCACAGGTTGAGATTACTTGGAAATATGGTATGTATAAAGAAGCGTGGATAGTCAATCAGGAGTCGAGTGTTTATGGTTACATATGAATGTATGAGACAGACTCACTGGATAGTATGTGTGTGCGTAGGAGACAGAGACATCTCCAGGGTACCTTGGGTAGGTGTGGTTTCAGGTGTTCCCAACCAAGGGCTCCTGCTGGGGCAATTCTCTTTCCCAAGTTGAAAGCAGAATGCTGAGAGAAGCAAGGGTAGAGGAATGTCTCCAGAGAGCCTTCACCTGTCTGAACTGGGAAAGCAGAGCCCTATATGGTAGCAGGGGCAGGACTGACTGCCCTTGGTCTCTAGTGCCGCCTAAGAGCTGGTGTCTCTGCTGGTGTCAGTGATGCTGAGCTGTCCCAGGCTTCACCACAGCCACTTCAAATGGGCACTTGGGTGGGGACCAGAGCAGGGTGGGAAGATTAGGTTATACAGTGGTGGATCACTTTCTGGGGTACCTCTGGGGTCACCACCATACATTAACCTAAGAGAGAGTGGGCTATTCCCACTAGCAGGTGGCTACCACTCTTTGGTCACCTCTGAACCCAGCTGCAGCTGCAAAGGGCACACAGTGCAGCATGGTCTCTCCAAGGCCATAGGTCATGAAGAATACTTCATTTGGCTTTCAAGAAAATCCACCCCAATTAAATTTCCTGGACTCTATTAGCAATAGGACCCGGTGCTGGATTTGTTTATGTTCTAAATGAGTATGGGTTAGAGGAATCTAGCTAAATTACTCTGTAAATGGATTTGACTCACAATCAGCAGAGGCTGTTTAAAAATATGGGATGAGGTTATGTCTGGGTGCCATGGGAAGACAGGAAAATGTCATTATTCTGTTCCAGGGTGTGCCAACACTGCAGAAAGCCATGACTATACATGCCTGAGGAATGTGCTACCAGACACTGGACAAAATACTTGCTACATTTTGAGATCTGAAGAAGAAAACTTTAAAATAATTATTCATTTTCTATTTTGTATTGAGGCATACAGTCATTTGAGCAGATTGAATTCAGAGCCATTTTAATGACGTATAAAAATATGTAATTTGAGATCTGAAGAAGAAAACTTTATAATAATTATTCATTTTCTATTTTGTTATTGAAGCATACAGTTATTTGAGCAGATTGATTTCAGAGCCATTTTAATGACATATAAAAAGACTAATAAGCATGTAAAATAATAACTTAGTTACTCTCTAAATTTCCTGGGATTGCTCTAAGAATATGTTTTATTAATTATGCTGTGGATGCCAAAAATTGGGAAGAAAACTCATTCTTAAGATAATTGACATTTCTCATTTTGTCTAACCTAGTTTTTGTTGATGAGAAATAACAGCTTTCTTGCAGTAATGGGAATGCTCTTGGTTGCTTATGCATGCTTTGCATGCTTCTCTACAGTGTAACTTTTTTATCAGACAAACAAGATAATAAGACTAATTTGAGATAAAACCAAATTACTTTATGCATCCTGGAGTCAAATTTGTATTAGGAAAATGTTATGTTTTAAGATGCAGCAAAAGGAAATGGTATTACATTTATAATTATTTTTGAAGTAGTTTAGGAGAAGTTATTTTGACAGAGTGTTTCATTAAAGCAATACGTTAATTCTCAAAGTGTAAATTAAAAAAAATTACCTGCACTGTAAGTTGGAGAATATCTATGAAGGGAGTTATGAAGAAGCAGACCAATGATGAGAAGCAATTTTCAATTGATTGATTGCTAAAATTTAGGTATCAAAATACATGTTTTATTTTGGGAGACAACCGTATTGCTGCAGAAGCAACCTGCAGTTTTGAGAGGAATTTTTTTCTTTTATAGCCTTCAAAACTGATGAAGAAGTAGTCTTAGTTATTTAAATTCTTGAAGTAATGATATTAAAGATACCACATAAATAATCTAATTACTGCCAAAAAAAAAAAAAAAAAGAACAAGCAAACAAAACCACTGTAAGTTCTATGATGATTTGTTCTGGTTTGTAGATTCATTAGCATATAGGCAAAAAAATTTCAAAACCACATGATCGCAAGCTTAAGCATATTGTTGTTTCTTTTTTTCATCCCTTCTCTATAACAAGATGTATTCAGTTTCTAATAGTACTCCTTCTGACATGTTTTACATTCTAAAAGTAATGCAATATGGTAAAGTTTAAGACATGGTTCAGACCATTCACTTAAAGTTAGTTATGAATTTCCAATTACAAGAAAATAGTTCTTTGTATCTTTTCTCACACTTTCAGCATCCTGGTAAATGTATCTGAAGATGTTTGAAAATATTATTAAGGGTGAAACATTGTGAGATTAAAATGGATTATGTAACAATTATTCTTGATAAATTTCCCTGGTATGCTGATGAACCTGGGAGGAGAGTCGGGATTTGTCAGTAACCTCACAGCAGCCCAGAAAGTGTTTCCATTTTATGTATTTTAAAAGCCACAAATAACTCTTTAAACACTTATTCTAAAAGTAACCTCATGGCCTGCAAAGGATAAAGTCATTGAAAGGCAATCTGTAGAGGAAAGAGGCTTTAGCAGTTTTACATTCCAAGGAATCTGCTGATACTGAACTTGCTGATGTTTATGGTGACTTCTAGATTGTATTTCATTGTACTCAGTAACAGTATTAGCATCCTAGTATTATCCATGTTAATTTTACATAATCCTAATTTGATCATAGATCTGGCATTCATATACATCAGCAAATACTCAGGAAGCGGAGACCGTAACTCCTCACTGCAGATAAGGAAAGGTGACATTTTATGCACCTCTGTAAACAGTTTGTACTGTGTTTGCTTCTGAAGTTTAATTTGTAAATGTTACCTGTCACCAAGAGAATAATAATTAATTTGGTGAGAATAATATAAAGTTGTAGTTTACTAGTAGTAAACTGTAGTTGTTTACTTCCTTGTTTTACATCTTTTTGTAGTTCCAACTAGAAGTCTATTGATAATAGCACATGTGCTGACAGATCTCCAGTGAAGCACTTGATAGAGTGCTGTGTGGGCAATTAGAAATTTAATTGGAAAGAGTGGATTTGATACATGAAACTTTGAAGAAATAAGAGCTGACTAAATGGGGTGTGACGAAAAGTTCTTTCAAAGAAACATCAGTCCTGAGGAAGTTTAATAGTAGTGTTCCTTAATCTGTGGTCTTACAACAGATTGTAATTAGTAATTTCATTAATGGCAAAGGATAAATATATTTAATAAAGTGGAGGCATAAGGCACAAGTCATAATTAAAAGAAATTGGTTTAGGTCACATCAGTCTTTTGAAAGCGTCATGATTTAAGCCCAGATGGTAACTCAGAATCATGCAGGTGCTTGCTCACTCCTCCCTTTCCTTCTCCCCCCAAGGGATGAGGAGGTGAATAGAAAGAATGTAAACCCCATGTGTTGAGATAAGAACACTCCAGTAACTAAAGTAAAATATAATACTACTATTAATAATAATAATGATAAAGAAAGTAACAGGGGGAGAGAATATAAAACTGAAAAGGTAAGCGAAAATAAAACCCCACAATAAAGAGAAGTGATGCACAATGCAATTGCTCACCATCTGCCAACTGATACCCAGCTTGACCCAAGCAGTGGACTGGGCCTTCTGGGTGACTTCCCTCGGTTTATTTACTGGGCATGATGTGCTGTGGTATGGAATACCCCTTTGGCTAGTTTGGGTAGGTATCCTGTCTCTGCTTCCTCCAAGCTTCTTGTGCCCCTCATCACTGGTGGAGTATGAGACGGAAAAGTCCTTGATCAAAGCAAGCATTACTTAGCAACAACTAAAACACTGGTATGTTATCAGCATTGTTTTCAGACTAAAGCTGAAACACAGCTGTGTCAGCTACTAAGAAGGAGAAAAATAACTGTTACAGCTGAATCCAGGACAGAAAGACATTGTACTTCAAAGTCTCATTCCTCTTTGAGACCTTCAGGATGAACCATTATACCACATTTCCAGGGGTGGAGATGAGACCACATGTGGAAGACAAGGTGATCAGGAGTAGTAAGGATGGATTCACCAAAGAGAAATCATGCTTAACCAAACTGACTGCCTCCTACAAAGGAGGATGTCATATCCATCACTGGATGGATAGATGAGAAGAGATAACATCAGTGGATGTTACCTACCTTGACTTCAGCAAGGCTTTTGATATCCTCATAGGCAAGCTCAGGAAGTGTGGGCTGGATGAGAGGATGGTGAGGTAGATTGAGAACTGGCTGACTGGCCTGTTGTTCCCAGGGTCCTCCTTCTTGCTCTTTTGCAGACTGGGGTAACATTTGTTTTCTTCCAGTCCTCAGGCACCTCTCCTGATTGCAATGAACCTTTCAAAAGGATGATTGTGAGTGGCCCAATAATGTCTGCCAGCTCCTCAGCACTTGTACGTGCATCCTGTCAGGGTCCATGGACTTATGGATGTCAAGTTTGTCAGCATGATCTCTAACCCAATCCTCCTCAATCAATGGGAAGAGTTCCTTTCTCCGTATCTTCTGACTGAACACCTGGGTCAGGGATTCCTGAGGGCCGGCCTTGGCATTGAAGGCTGAAGCAAAGAAGGCATTCAATATCTCTATCTTCTCTGCATCCTCTGCTGCTGGGGTCCCTGCTCCATTTAGTAGCAGGGAACTCATGGCAGGAACATTTGGGAAGGTTGGCACAACAGGTTTAGATTTGCATTAGCTGTCATGCGGCTGCGTGCTGGCTCATGGACAGCTTGTCCTGCAGAAGGAAAGACAGAGAAAGACAGATCAGCTCAAGGTCAGCACCAGGTTGATGTGGTTTCATTGCTCTAAGCTGGGTTGCTGTGTGTAGGCATGTTGTTTCACACAGAGCAATGCTGTTAGGATGAAGCTCAATAACCTCCAGCATGCACTTCAACTTACATTCATCCAGAGTTTGACTGGTATGTGATTGGCTGGCACAGGGAGAGACTGTTCAGAGGTAATACCTTAACAGGTTTGAGCTCATACAGAAGTTCAGCCACCTCTGATTAAGGTCTGGTAAGGTCTGAACTGGGAGCTAACAGCTGCAGCTTCTCACATGAGTCCAGATGAGCTGAACTGTAATGCATTTCTCTTTGAGAAGCAAGTTTTCCCACCCTCCACTGCATTTCCATTGTCACTATCAGTCTCAATACACTGTGGGAAAACTCTCAAAAAATTTAACAAGGATTATTTTGAAACAAAAAGTTAGTTAGAAAATAATCAGTCCCTTAATGGTGTCACACCAATTCTTTCACTAATAAAAACTGTCCTGATCAAAATATGCAAAACTCAGATAACCACAGGGTGCCTAATTATACTTATTAGGAATAGGATTTGTCTACTAGTTTTTTGTTTATTTTGTTCCTGGTAATTTGCCTAGAAATGCGTTTTACTGTTCCTAGATTTGGCTGAACATTATCAAGGCCAGTTAAAGGAATGACTCAATTTATAACCTGATGACTCAGATGCATCAATGATGGGAGTTCAGAGAAGTTTTCAATAAATAAGTAACAAATCAAAAAAAAAATCTGAAAATGTAAAGTGTAAACTCGAGGTTTAAATGTTCATTTTGGTTTATTACATATTCAGAATCTATCTATGCCTCGACTTGCTCTTTTCTGAAAGGCATAAATGGGATGAATTAACAAGTTTTTTGCATTGTATACTTGAGCTTCATTGCAATTATATCCAGCAATTCTGTACAGAATCTACAGGCATAAAAAATGTTGCTATTGGACAGTCATACACTAGACTATTATTATAGAATCATAGAATCAAGAAGGTTGGAAAAGACCTTGAAGATCATCAAGTCCAACCTTAACCCCAGGACCAAGTCTACCACTAAACCACTAAACCATGTCATTAAGGGCCTCGTCTACATGGTTTAGAATCATAGAATAGTTAGAGTTGGAAAGGACCTGAAGATCCTCTCGTTCCAACCCCCTTGCCATGAGTAGGGACACCTTCTACTAGAGCAGGTTGCTCCAAGCGCCTGTATCCAACCTGGCCTTGAACACTGCCAGGGATGGGGCAGCCACAGCTTCTCTGGGCACCCTGTGTCAGCGCCTCAGCACCCTCAGAGGGAAGAGCTTCTGTCTCAGATCCAACCTGAACCCATTGGTAATGGGTTTGAACCTATCATCCCTTGTCCTATCGTTACAGTCCCTCTCCTTCATTTGTGGACCCCTTGAGACACTGGAAGGCTATGTGAACACTTCCAGGGACGGTGGCTGCAGCACTGCCCTGGGCAGCCTGCTCCAATGCCCGAGTGCCCTTTGGGGAAGGAATTGTTCCTCATCTCCATCTAAACCTCCCCTGGTGCAGCTTGAGGCCATTTCCTCTTATCCCATCCCTTGTTCCTTGGAAGCAGAGTCCAGGCCCCTCCCAGGCAGCTGTAGAACAGGATCTCTATGGAGCCGAGGGCAGTGATCCTCCCTGCCAAAATTAGGGAAGGAAAAAGGTCACCCGGAATCAGCGCCTTCCCCTCCAGCCCAGTCGTCCCCGTTGCCGGCTATTTATAGACGACGGGATGGGGCTGGGGCAGCTGGTTGCGGCCAGATGCTGCCCTGGCGCGCTCACCCTCTTCTTCTTCGGCTGCTTCGGCCTCGGGTAAGGGGTCCCCGTGCTGGGCACCAGGCACCCACCTCTCACCTTCCCTGTTTCCTTCTGCGTGCTGCTCTTGGATCCTTTCCCCCTGTGTTTTCCTTGCTTGCACCCACTCTTGGAGCGAGGATGAGGGCGCTTTTTCTCCAGCCAGGGTGGCTTTTTGGGAACAAGGAGCCTTTTTGTCCCCTCCCTGCAGGGAGCTGGCTTGGTCCCTGCACGCAGCCTAACTCATGCTGGTGTCCGGTGACAGTGGCCGGGGCTTGGGGGGGGACACACGATGCTGGGAGGACGCTGGATCCATAGAATCATTATGCCAGATTTTAACTAACTTAATTAAAAATAATTAAATTATTTTGACTACTGCACAAGTGTATTCCATAGCCTAACTGAACACAAATAAACTGGGGGAAAAATTGTGACACCAAGTCTGAATTTTCCTGGTTAATTCCAGAGATACGGTGTAATAACCCCATGACTTTAATACTCGGCTTGATATAAGATGTTGTCCTTCAGCACAGTCAGTTTATAACAATGTGAATTACAAGAAACAGCAATAATTACTCTGGATTAATAGCACACTTTGAGCAGTTTGCAGAATTTCACTAGGTTTTATTTTTTAGATTTTGGTTTAGGTGTAGTAGTTGTGTCTTTAATTATTATTAAAAAGGACATTTTATTCCCTTTAAAAGGAAAAGCTATTTGGTTGCTGTAGCAAAAAAACCCCACATTTAATCCCCAAACCATCAGGTTACCACTTACACTCCCTTATATGTAATCACATAGCTACATTATTGCCACATTCACCTTTATGCACTGCTTTCCCCCAAGATATTTGTCATTTATCACATATTCAGAAAAGTTGATTTGTTTTTACTATTCTCTGAAGAAAAATTTTTGTTTTCAGAAATATATCTGTATTGCACTACCTCTTGGGAGCCCTAGACTTAGGTAAAAGCTACACTGCACTACAGGCACTGAATAAACACATAATAAAGCACAGCCCTTTCCAGAGGTCTTCCATTGTAGGAGGAGAAACACAGCAGATAGATACAAAGGAATGGAGTTGTGTCTCCTTATTTAATAATGCAGAAGTCAAGACCAAATCCTTAGCCTCAGCCAGGCCTTTTTCACAGCCAGAAAGAGTTATGGTCACATCTAGAACTACTCAAAAGATAGATTTCCATGTGGATTGAACCACACTTTGAAGTCGCTATTTCTTTCCAAGGGCTTCTAAGGGAGTCTAGGCTCACTGATACTCAGTTTCTAGTGAACAGAATTCAGCATCTTGATGCTGTTACAATTAGGACTAGTTTCCCTGCTGTCTTTAATTCCAGCACATTCCCCCACTATGACCTTTTGTCCTTAAACACTTTGTAAAAGAAAAGTTTTTCTATTGTTTTTCTTGTTAGTGAGGAACAAGTTTATCTGGCATTGTGAGGAATAATTAGTTTGTATACTGCTTTGAAAATGAGCACAATTGCATCAAATGTTAGTTTGAGAAGAAAGATGCTTTTTGATGGTCTTATCTTTTTTTGTGCCAGCTTTAATTGGCTCTGTATTTATCTTCCTCCCACTCCTTCAGTTGAAAGTTCAATTATTTTTTAACCTTAGATCGTTGAGCAAT
This sequence comes from Myiopsitta monachus, assembly GCA_017639245.1. Classification (NCBI taxonomy): domain Eukaryota; kingdom Metazoa; phylum Chordata; class Aves; order Psittaciformes; family Psittacidae; genus Myiopsitta; species Myiopsitta monachus. Next base: position 72,763,720 of record CM029919.1, read on the forward strand.
TTCTCTAAAAAAGCACAACGGTCACCCTTAATCTACCACATTCATCTCTTTGAGATGTTTGAGTGTCCAGGGAGAAGAAGGAGGCAAAGACATTTTTCAGGTCACAAGAATAATACGATGGATATGTATGCTAGTTAAGTGGAGTAAGGAGAAAGCTATTGAGGGGCCGCAGGGAAGGGAAAGCAGGATTGCCACTTGTCCTGGGTTCAGCAGTAACAGTCATTTTTTTCTCCTTCTTGGTAGATGGTGCAGCGCTGTGTTTTTGACTTTCTGCCTGGGAACAGCGCTGATAACACCAGAGTTTTCAGTTACTGCTTGGTAATGTTTTGGTCTGACCAAGGACTTTCTGAGTCTCATGCTCTGCCAGGGAGGAGGGGAAGCCGGGAGGAAGCAGAGACAGAACACCTGACCCAAACTGACCAAAGAGGTTATTTCATGCCACAGCACGTCATACCCAGGATGTAAAAAATTGGGGGCAGGAACCCAGAAGTCTCTCTCTCTCTCTCTCGGTTCGGTCAGGTGGTGACCAGTTGTATCCTCTTCCCTTGTGTTTCCCTGGTCATTATTATTATTGGTGGTAGCAGTAGTGATTTGTGTTATACTTCAGTTACTGTACTGTTCTTATCTCAACCCATGGGAGTTGCATTCTTTCGATTCTTCTCCCCATTTCCCCCCCACCCCAGTATCGGAGTTGGGGGGGAAGAAAGAAGGAGAAGTGAGTAAACGGGCTACGTGATTTACAGCTTAAACCACGACACCACTGAAGAAAGGAGAAGAAAAATCTCAGGTGTGCTCGTTCCTGTGCTTTTGTTTCCCACTAGAAGTCCTTCACTGGGCTGGGATTCCTGTCTCAGATGGAAAGCAGGAAGTTCTTCTTATTTTTGCAGGAGTTTTTGTTTCTGTGTTAACTATTTGCTTCAGGGAGATAAGAGAAAATTGAATCAGGAAAACTTATCAGATGATGGATTAAAACCTGAAGGAAAAGCAAACAAGGGTTTGTATCTCTAATTACAGAAATTTGAGATTTTGTGCCTGTTCAAACAGCTATATTTTCTTTTACATCATTCACAAAAATGCACGGTAATATGAATATACAAATGCTAACTGCTGACAAGCTACAATAAACAAGCAAAAAAAAAAACCCAATAGACAAGCTTCTTGTCGTGGCCTGACAGTGATATGATTACCTGAATTTGATGCACTGGCTAGCTATTTTCTGACTGCCTGAGCCTGTAAAAGCTGGAAAACATATATTTACCTCTCAGGTGACTCACAATAAAACATATTAATGTTTTGGAAACTCATACGAAAAAACAATATAAAATCATCCAACCCAAACCAGCGGAAGAAAGCACATGGAAATGAAGAAAGGAAAGAAAAGATACAGTTCTGGTAGGTCTGGAAAGCATTTCTCTGAAACAGTGTAAGAAATACATCCAGACCTTAAGACCTTTGCTTTGGATTATGCCTGGTTTTGACACTACATTTTCCAAAGTTCAGCCACTGTTTTAGAATGGATGGAGACTTTGGTAATGGCAAGTGAATATTTGGCCTGTATAACTTCATTTAATCATAAAAACAAAATGTCTCTTTTAGTACCAAAAATTCAGTTTTGCTGGAAACAGTTTCTTATGATTATATTTTAGAACGGAGATTGCAAGCAGTGCCAGGAGATTTAGCTGACCATCTGTACAGTTTGTATATTGCATAAAGACTATCACAACCTCCACACATCATTTATGGTAGGTGCTTGAAAGGTATTGATAAGCCAGAACTTCATTCTTTATAGGGCATTCATATCTAAACAAATTTTCAGTACTAAATAAATTGGTAAAACTCAAAACCTGTCAAATAAATAAATAAAACAACAGTAGATTAGATGGTGGATAAGGTTCCATGATATTGATTTTTTATGATCCAGGATGAATTAGCATTTTTTAAAACAGTTTGCCGTTTTCAGAAATGGTGGGTAGAACTAAAACTTATGTTCTTTAGCAGTAATGCTTTCAGGCAGAGCTCATAAGATACTGAATCTCAGTAAATTAGATTGTGGAGAAAAGCAGAGGCATGATTAGTTTTACCTTCTATTAATTATCAAGCAAACAAAATAAAGGAAAAGGAAACAGCTTGCCAGTGATTTTGCTGTGTTTGCCTTTCCTAACTATTTTTTTCTTGGCCTGATTCACTGATAACGGTGGCTAGGCGGAAACGGGGACAGGAACAATTTCCACTAATTTACACAAAACTTTTCTGTGTGCTGTCTTACATGTGTAACCTTATGTATGTCTTAACTGCTAAATGCAGACCAGGTGTGCACAAATTTATATTTGCCTTCACACAGGACTTACACAGAGTATCTTCTTGCATTTGTGGGTCACTCGTGCTTCAGCTGACTTAGTTCCTGTATTCTTTTTTGTCATTGCTATCCAAAATTTTCAGGCCTTACTTTACTATTATGAAAATGCTGAGTTAGTACAAACATTTTATCATACAACTGTTAGAGAAACAGCACAAAATGTCATACCAACTCTGTCCCTGCTCCCACCCCCTTCAAATATTTCCCTTGTTCCACTGGTTCAAGTAAATCAACATTTTTTGTTAATTTCCTTTCCTGTTCTGATAGTAACTGAGCTCCAGATCAAAGTGTTGAAACTGTAGCAAGCCATCATCAGGTTTTCTGGGATAGTTGTGAGAACTAAGGGTGTTGGATGCCACTGAGAGAAGCTCTCAGAGGAGAAAGGGAAAGGACAAAGAACACATCAGGACTGATTTGCTATTGAATAAACACTGCAGTGCTTACACTAGAAGAAAGCTGTTTTGTTTGGGGAAGTAGTCCCTAAGTCCACCTGTACTTAAAAGAGTTTATGTTCAGATTAAATAAATATGTTACATAGTGAATATAGTTCATAGTGATTATCATATTTATGTTCCATCTTGATAGTGAAGACTGTGTTTTGTCCTAGGGGTACAACCAAAGCAGCATGTGTGAGAGGGATGTCATGGAGTGCATGACTTAATGTACCTTGGGATGTAGCGACACTGCCTGGAGGTTCAGCACGGGCTGTCTGTGCCTTGCATTTGCTTCCGCTTGTGGCTTTGGGCACTGAGATACAGCTGGAAATGAGATGGTAGTACCCACACTGCCTTGACCGTGCAGCATCCCCTGTTCACATGTCAAAGGAAGTAGAACGGTGCACTATGAGAGCTTCCTTGAGGAACCTGCTCTCCTATCTGTCCAGGGAAGACCAGGGCACAGTTTAGCATGTGATTTTCTCTGTTTTCTGAAAAGCATCAACCTTCACTTAACAGAAACAATATTGTTCAAATGGGGCTTTAAATATTACAGCAGAACCAGCGAGTCATTTCCTGAGCTAGAAATGATAGCCAAAAAACCTAACCCGGAGGGAGTGCAGCCAAATATCTCCAAGCTGTAATTAGCAGAGGACTACATGTTACATTTTAAAACCCACTCTGCATGAGGACTTAAAAATTACTCACCAAATGGAATACATTCATAGCACACTTGAACTCTTCTTTATGTTTTCATTATGCTCTGTGATCAACACTCTTGCGTAGAGCTGTCTAGAAGCATTTAGTCTTGTCTTTTTCTCTAAAGTCACCCAGGCATTCTTGCTGCAGAGAAATTACTTGGGATTTTTATAATCAAATTCCTTAAAAAGCATCACAAAACCCAACAGCCTGAGGATGCTTTTCATGAGATATTCAGCTGCTATTCAAGGGCTCATATAGATAGTGAGATTTATTATTTTAAATTATTTTGTCATGGTTTAAGCCGTAAATCACACAGCCCACTCACTCACTCCCACCTCTTTCTTCCCCCCCACTCCAAGGGCAGGGGGGGGAATGGGAGAAGAATCAAAAGAATGTAACTTCCACGGGTTGAGATAAGAGCAGTCCAGTAACTAAGGTATAACACAAATCACTACTGCTACCACCAATAATAATAATAATGACCAGGGAAATACAAGGGAAGAGGATACAACTGGTCACCACCTGACGACCGAGCCGCGAACTGAACTCTTCCGGGTTTCTGCCCCCAGTTTTTCCATCCTGGGCACGATGTACTGTGGTATGGAATATCTCTTTGGTCAGTTTGGATCAGGTGTTCTGTCTCTGCTTCCTCCCAGCTTCCCCTCCTCCCCAGCAGAGCATGAGACTCAGAAAGTCTTTGGTCAGACCAAAACATTCTAAGTCATAACTATAAACACTGGTGTTATCAGCGCTGTTCCCAGGCCGAAAGTCGAAAACACAGCACTGCACCAGCTGCTGCGAAGGAGAAATATGACTGTTACTGCTGAACCCAGGACATATTTCCTTGGAATTCATAATCAGTTTTACTTTAAAGTATGGGCCTAGTTCCTCAGTGGCTGTAGGTCAGTTATATCTACCTTAGCCAGTAATTTAGCACCACGGGAATGGGTTAATAGATCAAAGAAGATGCTTCCATCTACATTTCAGGTGGCTCAAGGTGTTTACATCTGACCAGACATAGTCTGATTCTCTGAAGTCTGAAGGCATCTAAAGGAGCAGCCACTGATTTGGATCTGCATGTCCCTTTGGGGGCTGGAGGGCATGTGATGGATAGCTCCTGCTTAGTGGTTTATGAAATGTGCTTGACCCTGGTCTGGTGGAAGGCATCCCTGCCCATGGCAGGGGTGTTGTAACCTGATGATCTTAAAGATCTCTTCCAACCCAAACCATTCTGTGAGTCATTCTATGAAAAGAATGTCATTCATTTGTGCACAAGTCCTTCTTGCACCAGACCTGAACATGGGGACTGAGGGGTTGCTCAGGACGTTGCTGCAGAATGGCTCGATTGATCTAGGTCAAAACAGTGACAAGAGCACTAACTTCAACACTGGTTCATTGCAAATTATTTGGCCAGTTGTATTTACATCCAAACATTTCAACTAGTCTTAGACCAAACTCACAGAAATGTATCATATGGAGGTATAATACCTCAAGCAGCTAAAACTCTTATAGGAAGAAATATATGAGTCTAAGAACCTCTTTTGCATTATTTTGATTTTGTGTTTTCTGTCTCTCTAAATATATAAACTTTTGGCAGGGTTTTCAGAAAATTGCAGCAGCTGGGTAAATGAGACTCTTGACCAAGGTAATGGCAAGAATTGAATGGGATTCTGCTAAAGAATGTGTTTTGGCAAAATAGATCTTTGAATAATGACTAAGGTCTCATATCTACTTCAGATTTGTCAAAGCTGGATTATATTTCATTCGTTGTCCTGTCTCAGCTTCCATTCCAAGAAGAACTTAGCCAGATATTCTGTTCAAGAGATATTACAAAATTCACTAAAAATTTAAATCATAATGTCCAAGTATTTTGCTCCGTATGCTAAGATAGGTCTCTCAGCATGTACAGCAAAAAGGGATATTTAAAACAAGTTTGTGGGACTGTTTAACATAAACCATTTAACATTTTTCTCGGTCATACAATATACAGAACAATACAGATTATCCTCGATTACCATCCACACCTACTGTAAATTGATTTTGAGGGCTTATACTGGGTTGCATTATCTGAAATCCTGACCTACAAAGGGTCACACAGAAGCTCATGACTATTTTTTGCCTATTTCAGCCAATGTGAGTTGGTTTTCATCAGTTTAATTTCTAGGACAATAACAAGTTTGGTTGATACTCTTGAGCTAATTTATCCATTTTTTAATGTCATATTTATCTCCAAACAAATAAACAAAAAACTCCTTGTCCCCGCAAAGCTGGGTCTAAGTGCAGGATTTTCTAGAGGGACCTTGACATGCTTGTGAGGTGGTCTGATGCCAACCTGATGAAGTTTAACCATGGCAAGTGCAAGGTCGTACACCTGGGTCGGAGCAATCCCAGGCATGCACAGCTACAGGCTGGGCAGAGAAGAGATTGAGAGCAGCCCTGCAGAGAAGGACGT